>CM066031.1:1075386099-1085386099 GCA_033557465.1 Ichthyophis bannanicus | reverse complement strand
AGCTAACCGCAAAGGCGTCTGGAAACACGAATGCTCGGACAGAATATGCCAGTAAGTACGGAGAATCCGAGAGACTTGCATCGTACAGGGCATATAGGGGAAGTACCCCAACATAAGGCTGCACTAACCCCTCCTCGTGAGAGGGGGCGCTATCCCACCATTCGGGATGATTATTAAGTGCCCGCTTATAAGCTTGATCAATTAAACTTGTTGGGTAGCCCCGTGCCCTTAATCGGTCCTTCAAATCCTTAGAATGGAGTTTATATTCTGTCCTAGTAGAGCATAATCGCCGGAGGCGAAGAAACTGGCCAATGGGAAGAGCCCGCTGGAGAGAACGGGGATGAAAGCTTGTATATTGCAACGATGTGTTACGTTGTACAGGTTTACGATAAAGGGTAGATTGAAGCACCCCATCACCCTTATATAATAACATATCCAAAAATTCTATTTGAGAAAGATGATACTTGGCTTCAAATTTGATGTGTACGTGCAAGGAATTCAACCAGAGCAAAAATTGTTGCAAACTTTCTACAGATCCACTCCAAACAAAGAACACATCGTCCAAAAAAACGTTTCCACACCAAAACTGGATGGAACTGGTCGGACGTATACAAATAAGTGTCCTCAAAATGTGACATATAAAGAGCCGCCACCGAGGGGGCCACGGTTGCCCCCATAGCAATGCCAAAACACTGATGATAAAACGTCTGGCCATATAAAAAATAATTTTCATCCAGCACCCAAGATAGTAATTGCAATACAAAACTCTTTGGCAGGTGTGAGGGCAGGGACAATGGCAAGGCTGCCAAAATCGAATGGGCCTCCTTTTGGTCTATATTCGTGTATAACGCTACCACATCTAAGGTAACTAAATAATGATGAGGTAAAATGGGGACATCACGAATAGTGGACAAAAAATGATAAGAATCCCGAATGTATGATCGAATGCCCTCCGTCAATGGTTGAAAAAACCGATCGCAAAAAATGGATAGCGGCTCTAGTATCAAATCCCGACAAGAAACTATAGGGTGGCCGGGTGGATTTTCCAGGGATTTGTGAATTTTGGGAACCATATACAGGACCGGGGTCTTGGGGAATTTAGGGTTAAGAAAAGTATATTCCTTTTTAGTGATCCAGGTTCTATGGAGTGCCATAGTAGTATATTCTTTAATAACAGACTGCAATTGAGGATCCGGATCTATAGGTAACACTTTATAATACTTAGAATTCCCCAGATGGGCTACAACCACAGCATGATATCTGGCTAAGTCTTGCACCACAACCGCCCCTCCCTTGTCTGCACGTCGAACCACCAACTGAGGATTAGTACTCAACTCCCGTAAAGCTTTATGAAGGGGAGCGGACATATTGGAAAAATGCCTCTGAGGAGATTCGACTAAACGCTCCAAATCTCGCAACACCAGGCGTTGATAAGTCACCAAAGAAGCATCCGTACTAACAGGAGGGGTCCATGTGGAAACTGGATAGCATATCGAATCATCCAAAGGTAACATTGGTTTATCTTGAAAAAAACAAGGTTGTATTCAACTTGCGAAAAAACTTCTGAACTGCCAATCTCATCTGAAAGGCATCATCCCGTGGGGACGGAACAAAGGATAAACCCAGCTCCCAATACCTGAATCTGATCAGTCGTTAAAGGGGTGTCGGACAAGTTGATAACTGCTGTCTGGTCACCGACCGAGTCATTGGTCCGGACCACGTTTCTCCCCTGGTTTGCTGTAGCTGCCGGCGATAACGTGGCCGGCCCCGGTGAAAACCCTGTGGCTGCCCATGAGAACCACCCCGAGAAATTGTGCCCGTATTCTCAACTGAGGAATCAGAACTTCTATCCTCTGAAGATGCCTCAAATGTCACCTGCTTCATGGCCACCCCTTTCTGTTGTCGCCAGGTATAGACCTGATCGTTAGTGTAATCATCAGTGTCCCGCTTAAATTTTTTCAACTTAGATAAACGGACTGTTTCTCTGAAATGTTGCATCTGAGTATTCAAATCAGCCAATTGCCGATCAAACTTTTCACTCATGTCTTCCCCTTTCAAGTCCATCTCCAATTTCTCCACCTGATCCTTCAAAAACTGCTCTTCAACAGTCAACCGTTCTATAAGGAGAGCTATTAAATCAAGGCCACACTTATTTAAAATACTGTTCCATGTAGAAAAAAACTTTTTATCCTCCACAAACATGTGCGGAGGCTTCAGAACACTGAGACCTCTAGGGATCATTTTTTGTTTCAAATATTGTGTCATAGTAGCAGCATGCATCTCAACTCTAATATTTCGTTTTCTCAAATTTCGTAAGGTGCGGTTTTCGTAAGGTGGTCCATGAACCGGTGGTCGACTCATCCAATACCACAGGAGTATCAAATAATGAAGGATGTTCTAAAAGTTTATCAATTGCTGCTTGTGAAAAAGCGAACGTCGCTGTATTAGTGAGATCATTGCTAGCCGAAGACGCCATCTTCTATGGAGGTATCCCTAAGGAATAATACCAATACCAAACCTCTGCAAGTGAAACCAAAAACTGTATCCTGTAGTAAAGGTCACTCACTGTTTCCTAAATTAAACACCATAGTCATGTTTTCACGGTGAATTTTTTCAGAGTTTATAATTTTTGTCGGATCGTCTGTCGCGAGGGTGTAAAAAACACTCTCATGTATCAGACCCTCCTTTTATTCAACTTTTTTTAAAAAGGTCAGTGCGACCGAGTTATGCCCGAGGCTATAACCAGCCCGTAGGTCCAGCCCCTGCATAGAATAAATGCTGCATGCACCAAACTAAATCTTTCACGGTCCTATGGGCTGGTTATAGCCTCGGGCATAACTCGGTCGCACTGACCTTTTTAAAAAAAGTTGAATAAAAGGAGGGTCTGTTACATGAGAGTGTTTTTTACACCCTCGCGACAGACGATCCGACAAAAATTATAAACTTTGAAAAAATTCACCGTGAAAACATGACTATGGTGTTTAATTTAGGAAACAGTGAGTGACCTTTACTACAGGATACAGTTTTTGGTTTCACTTGCAGAGGTTTGGTATTGGTATTGTTCCTATCTAACTCCAAACAAGATTGCATTCTGAAAAGTGAGGACAGCTGATCACAGCTCCTGCAGCATTCCCTTTTTAAATGGTGGAGAGAGAACCCCGATTGGGCTGGAGAGGAGCAGTGGGAGGGGCAAGCAGCTCCCGGTGCTGATCACCGCTCCTGCAGCGTTCCCTTTTCAAAATGCTATCCCTTATCTCTCCTTACAACCCCTCTCGGGTACATCGCTCTTCTGACAGACTGCTTCTATCTGTGCTCTTCTCCTCTACTGCTAACTCCAGACTTCGCTCCTATCACCTTGCTGCACCCTTTACCTGGAACCCTGCACCCTCCTTGGCCCTATTCAAGTCCAGGCTAAAAATCCATCTCATCACCATTGCTTTTAGATCTTAGCCCCTGTCTTTGGTCCTATCTAGACTACAAGCTCCATATTTTGTGTTTGCACTTTGTATTATATATTAACTGTTACTCTGTGTTTTGTCTCGACTTAACTAGATTGTAAGCTCTGACGAGCAGGGACTGTCTCTTTTATGTCTGTACAGTGCTGCGTGTGAATGGTGGCGCTATATACATGATAAATAGCAGCACTAGTAGTAGACATGGGGAAGCGAGTGAGTCCTCTCTGTTGAAAGGGTTGTGGGGAAGTAGGGACCAATGTTCCCTCTAATTTTCTGTAGGCTGTGTGCGCATAAAATATCAGCTGTGTGCAGCTTTTGAAGGAAGGTTAAATTTTTGTGCGCCACATAATGACACTCGGAGTTATATACTTTAAAATTTGACGACACGTCAGAATACAGTATGTACACCACATTGATTTTAATCAAATTAAATGAAAATAGACGATTACTAAATGAAGCGGGAAATTTCTAGTAATTACAATCATAACTTTTAAATTTTAAGACATCTGTGTTGTTTTCTATCAGAATCAGAGCTGTAATTTTTGTGCGCTCTGTTGTAAAGTATGTGCGCTCGCTCGGCGAGGTGTGTGCGCGTGCACATGCGCACAGCTTAGAGGGAACAGTGGTAGGGACATATTTACACGTTTGGTGGTCCTGCCCAGCGATCCAAAAAACATGGAGGTGGATGAGAGAGGTGGCCAAGCAAATGGTGGGATGGACAGGCCTCATAGGCCCAGCGGAGGTGATATTAAATGAATGGGGAGAAGCAGGGGAAGAGAGAACATACATACTCAAGCATTTGGCTATAGGAGTGCGAATGCAAATAGAAAGAAACCAAGGGCCCCAAAAGGGAACAGATTTTGAAACTATTAGATTTCATTTACCAAATGTCTGATTAGTGCTCAAAAGGAACAAAAATTGACCCTCTTTCGTAGACGATGGGAACCCTATGCTCAACAGAGGCAAGGGGGAGGGGGGGGTAAATATAATAAAGGGTCCATGCACTAGAAGTAAAAGATATCATGTATTCACGCAAATTAATTAGTCACATAATTGGTTAAACAATGAAAACAAATATGGAAAGAGAAATGGTCAACTAATTAGGAAGTAAAGAAGGTGGAAGGTAAAGACCTGGGATGTATAATCTACAAAGAAAAAAGAAAAGTGAGGGGGGTGAGTAGAATAGAGTCAATAGGGGGTAATTGTAAATAGGATAATGCAGTACAATAAAAACAAAGAGGTATTTCAAAGTTCTGTAATATATAGTTCTCCAGGAACAAGCAGGAAGTCAGTCCTCACTTAAGGGTGACTTCAGCACTGACAGAGCCTGCGCAGAGCAATTCCCCAGCTTTCAAAGAAAGCCTTTGGGATTGCTGCCACGCATGTGTGGTCTTCTTCCCACCCAAGGGTGCCATCTTGCTCAGTCTCCCTTTTTCCGTGGAGTCCTTCGGACACACGTTCTCGTCCCTCGGAAAAAGTGTTCATTTTTCGACCTCTGGTTTGTGTTTTTTCCGGTTGCACCAGTCCTCTCCCGTCCTTCCCCTGCTCTCCTTTACTTTTGAGTGAGGGGACATCCTTTTGTTAAAAATGTTTTCTTTTGCAGGCTTCCTGCCCTTTTCCTCAACCACTGGTCTCGCGGGTCTTCGAACTAGTGGGGGCCCTTTTTGTCCCAATGGCCACAGGTTTTAAAAAATGCGACAAATGTTCCAAAAATATGTCGCTCATGGACACCCATGACTGCTGTCTTCGGTGTCTGGGGGCTGACCATAACCTAGAGCTCTGCTCTCTTTGTAAGAAAATGTCCTCCAAGGCCCTGCTAAGTCGTAAGCAGACGTCTGATGACATTTTTGGTAAAGTGGCCCCGGAATCCCTGGTGGCACACTCGGTCGTCCCTCTGCTGGTGGGATCCCCCACTTCAGCCCCATGTTCAAGGCAGCACGTCTATCAAGAGTCCCCTGAGGTGGAGAGGTGCAAGAAGACGACGACCTCAAAGTCACTATTAAGGGCTCCAGACAAGCGCGAGCGCTCCCGCACTTGGTCGCTCAGCCCTCCCCAGCTTTCCCGAGAGTCGGACAAGGAGCAGCCTCGAAAGGTACATCGTACAGACACGGAGGCCTCTGGTGACGGCGCCTGGTCTCCTGAGTGTCGTCCTGGTGAGGACCCCCCTCTCCTCGTCTATGCCCGACCCCGTAACCCTGGTGTCGATGGCGCAGGGACCCACGCCCACATGGGAGTCCCGCATGCTGGCACTAGAGTGCAGCATTTCTGCCTTCTTAGCTGCCCAGAAGGCGCTCGTGCCCAGCACGGTTGGCCCACGCCTTGAGACCTCTGTTTCCTCGAGAGGGGCACCTAAACCCACCCTGGAAACCCCCGAGAGCCGTGGGCTTTGTGAGGGTCCTAGACATCAGTCTCACTCGCCTTCCCATTCCTCGGGAGCGAGATCCTCCAAGGCCTCTGGTTCCAAGCGGGCCTCGGCCTCTGGACAGGGTGACTAGCCCGAATTGGACTCCTTCTCGGACCTCTCGGACTGGGAGTAGGATGGGGACACCTCCCCGCAGACCGGTGCTCACCAAGACTTCCCTTCAGATCCGTTTCCGCCCAACCACTGAGGAGTGGCTCAGTGGTTGGGACAGGTTACCTCAGGCCGGAAGGCTTGGGGGTTCAGTTCCCGCATGGGGACAAGCAGCTTCAGGCCGGAGGGACTGGGGTTAGTCCCATGGCCACTCCTTGTGGCCTTGGGCAAGCCACTTTACCCTCCATTGTCTCAGGTACACTTAGATTGTGAGCCCTTCAGGGACACGGGAATAAAAAAGTACCTGTTAGTATACATGTAAACCGCACTGATTCTAAATAGCGTGGTATAAAAAAGAAATTAATAATAATAATCTCTCGGAGGCGTTTGCCGCCCGAGGACACATCCTTTCTGGTGTTCATATGGGACATGGCGCGAGCCCTCAACCTTGCAACGCAGGCTGAGAAGGAGCTGCGGGCTAAGGAGCTTGACATCTTACAGTACGAGTCCCCGCCTCAGGAGTCTCTTTTTGTCCCGGTTCCTCCCATCCTGTCCAGGCTGCTTCTCCGCATGTGGGAGGCACCTGCTTCGGTTTCCATCGTGAGCAAATGCCTCAATGCCATGTATAGGTCCAGCAGGGCCTGGGGTTCTGAAAGACCCAACTTCTGCACCTTCATGGTTGTGGAATTGGAGATGCAGAAGCAAAAGAGCAAGAAGTCAAACTCTTTGGTCCTGCCGGGCAGGGAGTCTAGAGCCCTCAACGTCCTTGGGCGCAAAGCCTATCAAGAGTCCATGCTCACATGCCGTATACAGGCTTACCAATTGTATATGGGCATGTTCCTACATGACCTCACCAAGGAGCTCAGCACTTTCTCCGCAGGTCTCGGTGGTGAGCCCCTCCTCAGGTTCCAAACCCTCCTGAGGTCCGTCGTGGAGTGCTCAAAGTTACCTCTCCCACGCCACGTATCATGGATTTGAGTCCTCCGCCCGAGTGGCGGCAACTGGCATCGGGGAGAAGCTGCGTAGGCGAACAACTGTTTGGCAAGCCCAGGGAGGACAAGGCTGCCGAAATAGAGACGGAGTTCATGACTCGGACCCGCCTCTCGTGTAATACCTCTTCTCTCCCTTGGAAGAAACAGCAAACTAAGAAACTTTCTTCCAGAGGAAGGGGCTCCCCTACCTGGGATACCCACCCACCCCCGCGCCGGCCTGCAGCACGCAGGGGAAGGGTGAAGCACATAGCTACCGCAAGCCTAAAGGGCCCAAGGCCCAAACCCCGGTGCCACCCCAACCCGATCAAGGTTTTTGACGCCAACGGCATAGCCTCTCTCCCCCCAGCAGTACTTCCGCTGGTGGGGGGGATGTCTGTCCCTTTTTGCCTCCCTCTGGGCGTCAATCACGTCGGACACCTGGGTCCTCCGGTTGGTCCAGGACGGGTATCGTCTTCATCTGGACAGGCTTCCTCCTCCCCAGCGGAGCCTTCTCAGCTCCCCTTGCACCAGACTTGCTTGCAACAGGAGCTGACCAGCCTCCTTGCCCAGCAGGCGGTCGAGAAAGTACCGCTGCACCTCCGAGGCCATGGGTTCTACTCCTATTACTTCCTCGTTCCGAAGAAGACGGTGTCTATGCCCCATTCTCGATCTCAAGAACCTAAACAAGTTTCTGGTGCGGGAGTTCAAAATGTTACCGCTTGGCATCCTGCTGCCCTTCCTCCAGCAGGGCGATTGGCTATGCTCCTTAGACCTAAGGGACGCTTACGCCCACATTCTAGTCCACCCCCAGCACAGGCAGTCCCTGCGCTTCAGGGTGCATGGAGAGCATTACCAATGCAGAGTGCTCCCCTTCGGACTAGCGTCCACTCCTTGGGTCTTCACAAAGTGTCTCCGTGGCTGCTGCCTTCTCAGGCGATGGGGCATACCCGTCTTCCCTTACCTAGACGACTGGCTTGTCACGGGGACCAGCCGAAGAAGCCTGCCTGGCGGTTTCGCGCACGATCCTCCTCGAATGCCTTGGCTTCCTGGTCAACTACTCCAAGTCCCACCTCGAACCGGTGCAGACCTTGGAGTTCATTGGCGCACTCCTCAACACGGAGGAGGCAACTGCCTTCCTACCTGCAGACCGTGCAATCTGCCTGCGCGCCCTGGCAGCCCAGATCCAGAACAGAGCTCGAGTCTCGGTGCGGGCCATGTTGTGCCTCCTGGGATACATGGCCTCCACCATCCATGTTGTCCCCCACGCCCGAATGCACATGGGAACGGCTCAGTGGAGCCAGGCCTTCGGTTGCCTCAAGCACCCTGTCCGGGTCTCCCGAAGTCTCCACAGCTCCTTGGATTGATGGCAGGATCCCCAAAGCCTCCGTTGGGGAATGCCCTTCCAGGCCCCGCAGCATGAGCCCATCCTGATGATGGATGCTTCCCTGTTGGGTTGGGGAGTCCACTGCGGCGACTTGTGCACCCAGGTGCAGTGGTCGCCTGAGGAATCTCAGCAGCAGATCAACCTGCTCAAGCTTTGGGCGGTCCAGTGGGCCTTGAGGGCCTTCGAGGGCCATCTGAGAAGGAAGTCTGTGCTCGTGCAGACCAACAACAGGGTAGCCATGTTCTGCATAAACAAGGAGGGGGGGGGGAGGAACAGGCTCCTGCCTCCACTGCCGGGAGGCTGCCCTCCTTTGCTTATTTGCCTTTTGCCGGGGGATGTCCCTCCGAGTGGTCTATCTCCCGGGCTAAGAGAATGTCCTCGCGGACAAACTCAGCATAATTCTCTGCCCACATGAATTGCATCTGGATCTGGAGGTTGCCAGCCTCTTGTTCCATTGGTGGGGGGGACTTCCTCCATGGACCTGTTCGCCAGCCTGGTGAACGCGCAGTTTCCCCTGCTTCTGCAGAACGGTTCCACACCCGAGCAGAGTGGCCCCGGATGCGTTCTTCTTGAACTGGACCTCCGGGCTTCTTTACACTTTCCCTCCCCCTGCTCTCATTGCAAGGACTCCCCATAAGTTTCACTGGGAACATGCTTCAATGATTCTCGTGGCCTCGACAGCCTTGCTTCCTGCTCCTGCTCCGTCTCTTGTCAGGGCCTCCAGTCCCCCTGGGCTGCGGCCCGGACCTGATAATGCAGGAAGAGGGACAGCTGCGTCACCCGAACCTGGCCTCGCTGTCCTTTATGGCCTGGTGGCTGAACGGGTCTCCGTAGCCCCGCTGCACCTCCCAAGGGAGGTCGAAGAGGTCCTCGCATCGAGGAAGAACTCAATGAGACAGGCCTATGCCTTCAAGTGGTGACGCTTCTCGGTCTGAGGCTCTGAGCTCCAGATCGATCCATTTTCTTGTTCTACCAGATGGGTCCTCCAGTATCTCCTCCACCTCTCTAAAGAGGGGCTGAAGTTCAACTCTGTCAGGGTCCACCTGAGCGCTATCTCGGCCCACCACCTCCCCATCAAGGGTAAACCCCTCTCTGGGCAGCCCCTGGTCTCCTGCTTCATGCAGGACCTCTTACTTTCCAAGCCCCCCATCTGGCCACCACTGGCGGAGTGGGACCTGAACATCGTGCTGATGTAGCTTACGCGATCACCCTTTGAGCCGATGGCGATGTGCTCGCTTCGACACCTCTCTTGGAAGGTAGTCTTCCTGGTGGCTTTGACCTCAGCTTGGCGAGTCAGTGAACTCTAGGCCCTCATGGCTGAGGCTTCCTACACCAGGTTCTACGGGAACAGGGTGGTCCTCCATACCCACCCCAAGTTCCTACCGAAGGTGGTCTCGGAGGAGATAGTTTTGCCGACCGGGCATCGGCTGTATTACATACACTCGACTTCAAGAGGGTTCTTGCCTTCTACCTGCGGCGTTCCCAGGTTCATCGCAAGTCTGACCGTCTCTGTCGCCTACGATCCCAATTGCCTAGGGCAGGCAGTCACCAAACGCACCATCTCCATCTGGGTGGTGGACTACATCGCCTTCGCTCAGGCATAGGCTGGAGCCCCACTGGATCGCTGAGTCACCACTCACAGAGTCCGTGCCAAGGTGACTTCGCTGCGCTCCGTGCTTCTGACGGACATCTGCCAGGCTGCGATTTGATCTTCAGTGAATACCTTCGCTTCGCACTACTGCCTGGAGAGGGAGTCCCGCTGGGACAGCGCCTTTGGCCAAGCTGTACGCCGTAATCTGTTCGCGGTATGAGCAACTCCTGCCCTCCAACCCTTCTTCGACGGCTACCGAGAGCTTCGCTCCAGGGAACCGAAGACTCAGGCTCCTTCGGGCATCGACTTCTGCTCACGGCCTCGTGGGGGCGTTTTTGGGTTACAGGCTCGGTAGCTGGTGAGTCCCATAAGTGAGGACTGACTTTCCTGCTTGTTCCTGGAGAAAGCATAGTTACTCACTTTTAACAGGTATTCTCCAGGGATAGCAGGAATCGGTCCTCACTACCCTCCCATTTCCCCTGAAGAATTGCTATTTTTTTCCTTCCCTTGCCATCTGCTTTGTAGGGCTCTAGCTATGGGACCTGACTGAGCAAGATGGCACCCTTGGGCGGGAAGAGGACCATGCATGCGCGGCATCAATCCCAAAGGCTTTCTTTGAAAGCTGGGGAATTGCTCCGCGTGGGCTCCATCAGTGCCGACCTCAGCCATAAGTGAGGACTGATTCCTGCTGTCCCTGGAGAACACTTGTTACAGGTAACTACGCTTTTCAGTAACTTGTAAAAATGATAAACAAAGGCTAAAAATGATTGAAAAAAGTTTGGAAATGGTTTTGCAAAATGTACATATATTTGAATATCATTATAATATATAATAAATAGAGGTCCAGGGGAGACGTTTATGGAAGAAATAACCAGAAGATGTGTATTTCAGTTTTTCCTTTATGTATATGAGATACAAGATGCTGTAAAATGGTTGAACAATAATAATCTTAATTACAAAATGAACTGAGGCGGCCTTGCATGGCAGTGTAAAGCGGGATACTTCTGCATAGACAGAATAAGGCTTAAAACTTAGTTTCAAGAAAGTTTAGCGGAGAGCTTTCTGCATCCATCTTGTATCTGTGACATCGTCCATGGGAACACCTATTAAAGGTAAGTGACTTGGTTTTATTTCAGCATCCAAAATGGTCTTTATAACTAATCTCCTTGTAACCGTCACAACTGCTGTTTTTAGCTTTGCCATAGCTTCTTCAAATAACAGACTGCTAAATTAACCGAGATTGCATTTCTTTTCTGTGGCCAGACCTGTATGAGCTATCGCTGCTCTGGCCAGCATATGTCGGCGATGAGCAAATCAAATATAGATGAAATAGATTCTTGAATCTACTCAGCTTTGCCACCAGTACAAAAGTGTAAATATCACCTTGCCTTTTATTCCACTGGATTTATAACTCTAATGACTCAGAAAAGTAGATATGGGGAAAAATAGAAATGTATATATGACTCGGGTTCAGGATACTCTTTTTTTTGTTGGTTTTCTACATAGGAAATGTACACAGAGTTTAAGGCAAATGAGGAGATCTATAAGCAACTTCTTGACAAGGGACGGCTGATGTTGCTTAGCCGCACTGAATCAACATCTAGCTCTAATGCTGAGAAGAACATGGCATTACTGGAGCAGAAATGGCACCTAGTCAGTGCCAAGATGGAGGAAGGAAAGGTAAATCTATGAAAACATGTCTTCCCTCTAAGATGGGTGATCCCCAAGCATTAGATAAGTTGGAGAGTAAGTGTAGAAAGGGACCTGAAGGGGGGCTAGGGTCTAATGGGTAAAAGTTTAGAGTGTGAGAAAAGCTCTGAATATGCTGACAGTTTCACAGGGGGTGTTTATGAATAAGTGAGACAGTCAAGGTTACATCTTGCAAGACAGGGAACTTCTGTTTGCAGGAAGCTTGTGCTAATTAAGGGTGTGAAATAGGTTTGTGCTTGTCATAACTTGCAACATGTAGATATAGATAAACAAAAAGTAAAGCAAAAAGCAAAAGAATATATAATGTGACAGTTTTCCTAAATAAAAGTAGATGATGTGACCAAGCAAATAAAGGGAGTTATGGGAGACTGCTCAGGTTTGTGGGCCTGTGACTGCCTTCCTAAAGCTTTAGCAGACTTTGTTATGGTATAATTCTGTGTGTGTTGTGTTCTCATTTCATCTCACTTGCTTCTGGGACCAGAGATAGGAAACCAAGTGCCGAGCAAGGATCCATATGTTTGTTGCCCCTGGCTAGGAATTTGTTACACACAACAGTAAGGAGAAAAAAAAGTGGCCTAGGGTGTTTCAGAACTGAAAAATACATCTCTCCTGAGACTGCCTCTCAAGCTAAGCTAAGCCACACACAAGGACATTCCTGAGATAGAAAATAAAGTAGGAATGGTATAGCTGCCCAGCTACACTTTCAGTTCACCCATTTGGCTCTTTGCTTACCAAGTTTCCTGTTTGCTGGCTGACTTTGTAGTTGAATGTCCACTTTTCTTTGTTCCTATAACAAAGCTGAATTGATGCATTGCCCAGGAGAGAGAACATTAACACATCTTTTTGCACAGAGCATTCAGCTATCTGCCTGCGTAAAATAAAATGCTCCAGGAACAAGCAGGAAGTCAGTCCTCACATATGGGTGCCGGACCCAGTACTGTTCTTGGCTCCTTTCCCCTATTTTTGATTGAGGCTTGCCTCGATCGGCGTTCGCACCTTTTTTCTCCTAGGGGTCATCAACCCTGACTGGGTGCTCCCCACCATGTCTCCTGGTTGGTTCAAAAACTGTGACCGCTGCAGTCAAACCTTGTCAGTCACTGACACCCATGAATGCTGCCAACGCTGCCTGGGACCAGACCAAAACAGCACCTCCTGTGACTTGTGCCAGGCCATGATGCCTAAGACCAATAGAAAGAGGTCAGAGTTGCAGGAGAAAGTGTTCCGAAGGTCCGACTCTGCACTGGCCTCCCCGATGCCGAGCCCCAAGCCCAGCACTTCCCGTGAGGCCCAAGCATCCTCTGAGTCCCGTGGTGGCGGCTTCTCTGAGAAGACCCCGGATCCCGAGAGAAAGAAGAAAAAGTCCTTGAAGTCTGTTGAGGTTTCATCGGAGAAACCCAGTAAAACAGCTCGGAGGGACTCTGGCAGCTCTGAGAAGTGCCCTACCAAGGTCCTCAAAGATTCCTCAGCCGGCGGAGACTGCGCAAGGGTCCTCTAGACCACAATCCTTGCTGAGGACGCACTCGTGAGAGTGCCGGCGCCAGGCCCAAGATCCTTGGTGCCCGCACCGAAAGCTGCGGATCCTTCTGGTCTGGAAACCAGAATGGCAGCCCTGGAGCAGAATATTGCTGCTATCCTGGCCCTGCAGCAGGCAATGATGGCTGGTTCGTCCGCATCATCTGCCCTGACGACCGGGCCCCCGACTGCAGGAGAGTCCCCAGTCGTCATGCTGACCTCAGAGTGCCACCGGCCTTGGATAAGTCCTCTGCGCCGGTCAAGGTTGTCCCATTCCTCGGATATCCAATTCCCCCCAGGCAGTTTCCAGTTTCACGACTCAGACCCCAGGTCCTCCAGAGGCCCCCTGCACCTCAGTGCTGGCCTTGAGGCAAGGCATCGCAGGGCCTCTGATTCATTGTCACCCCTCAACTCCAAGTGGGAAACCGACGATGAGACATCCCTGGAAACCAGACGGCGCCAAGACATACCCTCGGACCTGTCTCCCCTGGCACCCCAGCACCATTCTCCTCCAGAGGACATAGCCATCCATGACTTTGTCAAGGATATGGCCAGAGCCCTTTCGGTGCAAACCGAGGTGGAGGAAGACCCACGCACTGAAGAGCTGGAGATTCTCCAGTACTCCAACCAAGGAAACTCTCATGGTGTCGGTGCAGCAGATCCTTGAATGACTACTGCTTAGAATGTGGGAGACCCCGACATTGGTGCCGGTTGTCAGACGGCGCCTTAACGCCATGTACCACATCTGGAAAGGCCCCGGGGTACCGCATACCCAGCTTCCACAGAACTCCATGGTGGTTGAGCCAACCAGGCAAAAACTTAAGAACCAGAAGACCCACTCTTCTGTCTCCCCTGGAAGGGATACTAGAGCCCTCATTGCCCTTGGTTGCAAGTGTTGCCAGGGCTCAATGCTGGGGTGTCATATCCAGGCCTATGTGTTATACATAGGCATATATCTGAAGGCCCTAACCCAGGAGTTGTCTGGGTTTTCAGTGGGGCTTGCGGGAGAACCCCTCCAACAGTTCCAGTCTCTGACCTCCGGGATCAAGGACTGCTCTCCCGGTCGGCCTACGACAGCTTCGAGTAAGCAGCTCGAATAGCAGCGGCCATCATCGGTGCTCAGTGTCAAGCCTGGCTACAGTCCTTGGACCTCGAGCAACGGTTCCAAGACAAGCTGCTCAACGTCCCTTGTACTGGAGAGAACCTGTTTGGCAAACCTATGGCCGGCAAGTCAGCTGAGATAGAGGCCGACATGGTGACCCATCAGAGGTTCTCAAAAAGACCTCATCCTTTCTCCTTAAGAAACCATGAGGGAAAATACTCCTGTTCCCAAGGAAAAAGGGGCAGTTCCAACAGAATCACCACTACCAGCCCTTTTGGGCCAGCAACAGGGTTCTCGCTGTAAAAGACAAGGCCATGTAGTTCATAAACCAAAGGCTCAGAAGCCCCAGGCCTCAGTTCCCCCTCAACCCTGGGGGAGCTTTTGACTCCCAGGACAGCACCTCCCCTCCCCCAGAAGACCTTCACCAGCCTATAGGGGGCCTCCTGGCACTCTTTGCCCACAGGTGGGCCAAATTCACCTTGGACCAGTGTGTATTGCAAGTGGTAAGGGAGGGATACCTCCTCCACCTACAGCAGGTACCACCCAGGTTCTTCCCAGGAGAGCCAGTGCAACCTCTCCTTCACCAGACCCTTTTGCTTTCAGAGCTTACAGGTCTGCTCAGGGACAGTGCGGTAAAGCCTGTACCCAAGCACCTATGTGAAAGAGGCTTCTGTTCCAGATACTTCCTTGTCCCAAAAAGAACTGACCTGAGAAACCTGAACAAATTTCTGGTGAGGGAGAAGTTCAGGATGCTCTCCCTTGGAACATTGCTGCCTTACCTCCAACAGGGAGATTGGCTGTGCTCCTTGGATCTAAAGGATGCATACATACACATCCTAATCCACCCCTCCTACAGGTGGTACCTAAGGTTCATGGTAGGGGAATGGCACTACCAGTACAGGGTGCTACCCTTCGGCCTGGCCTCCTTGCCAAGGATCTTCACCAAATGCTTGGCGGTGGTAGCCGCCATGTGTGCCTACAAGGGGCCTTCATCTTCCCCTACCTAGACGACTGGCTAATCAGGGGTTGTACTTCAGAGGTTAGTCAGGCCGCAGAACATGCAACTCTCCTGCAGCACCTGGGGTTTGTCATCAACTACCCTAAATCCCATCTCTCTCCAGCCCAAAGTCTGGAGTTCATAGGTGCTCAGTTGGATATGTTATAGGTCAAGGCTGAACTCCGAAGAGAAAGGGCAGAATACCACAAGCAACTGGCAGGAGTCATACATTGCTGACGGTCAGTCCCGGTCCATCTCCTCCGCCTGCTGGGCCACATGGCCTTGACAGTCCACGTCACACCCTCAGCCCGCTTGCACATGCACACAGCCCAGTGGCGCCTTCACTCACAGTGGACTAAAGTCACAGGCAGGCTATGGGACAGGGTCAGGGTTACCCATCAGCTGGTGGCATCCCTAAACTGGTGGCAGGACTTTCGCCACCTCCAGGCAGGAATGCCCTTCCAGGCACCCACGCCTCAGAGGACCCTGACCACAGAACCTCCCTCCTAGGTTGGGGGGCACATTGTGGGGACCGCTGCACACAGGGCAGATGGTCCCAGGAGGAGTCATTCTTACAGATCAGTCTCCTGGAGCTCAGGGCGATAATCTTATCCTTGCGAACGTTCCGCCATTGCCTGTGACACTGGTCTGAACTGATCCAGACGGACAACCAAGTTGCCATGTTCTATATCAACAAGCAGACTGACATGGGCTTGTACTCCCTCTGTCAGGAGGCGGTGGCCCTCTTTGCAGCTCGCAACAGCATGCGGTCTACCTCCCGGGCTAGGACAATTGCCCAGCGAACAGGCTGAGCAGAGTTCTCTGACTGTATGAGTGGTGCTTGAACCCCAGGGTGGCCAAGAGGCTCTTCCACCTCTGGGGCAGGCCCGTGATGGATCTGCTTGCCTCTCCGGATAATGCGCAGCTGCCTTGCTTCTACTCACGCAAATCGCGCCTGGAGAGAGTGCGGCAGATGCCTTCCTGATTTTTGTGGTCTGAGGGCCTACTCTGTGTTCCCATCAACTCTTCTGGTCACCAGGACCCTCTTCAAGGTCCAGAGCGAGAGGGCGTCAGTCATCCCAATTGCTCCCAAGTGGCCTAGACAGTCCTGGTTCCCACTGCTGCTCTCCTTGTAGGTGGCACTTTCAGTCCTGCTGGGCCAAGCTCTGGACATCCTGTCCCAGGAGGGTGGCTCACTCTTGCACCCCAAACTGGGGTCTCCAATGCTAACAGTGTGGCTGCTGAAAGGGTAGCACTAGCCTCTTTCAGCTTTCGGAGAGAAGTCAAGGAGATCCTGCAGGCCTCCTGGAAGCCCTGCACCTGATGGGCCTACGCCTTCAAGTGAAGAAGGTTCTCAACCTGGCGTGCAGAAAGAAGAGAGAACCCCTTCTCCTGCCATGCGAAATTAGTACTTCAGTACCTATGGCACCTGTCCCACACTGGGCTGAAGTCTGAATCAGTGAGGGTGCATCTGAGCGTTATAGCCACTTGCCATCATCCTACTGAGGGCAAACCCCTCTCGGACCAGCCCCTGGTCTCCAGGTTCCTCCAGGTCTTCCTGCTTTGTAAGCCACCTCTCCATCCTCCAGCAGCGGAATGGGACCTCAAAATGGTGCTCTCTCAGCTTACCAAACCACCATTTGAGCCCCTAGCCACTTGCCACCTGTGGTTCCTGTCTTGGAAAGTGGTCTTTCTGGTGGCCCTCACGTCCACTCAGAGTGAGCGAACTCCAGGCCCTGGTGGCGGATTCACCATGTACAAGGTTCTATAAGAACAGGATAGTGCTCTGCACCCACCCCAAATTCCTCCCAAAGGTGGTATCTCCTTTCCATCTCAACCAGGAGGTGGTCCTCCCCACCTTCTTCCAACGGCCTCACGCCATCAGTGAAGAACTTGTACTCCATAGACTGGATTGCAAATGGGCCCTGTCCTTCTATCTGAAGCAGACACAGACCAACAGCAAGGAACAAAAACAGCAGGTACAAAGACAGATGGTCAAGGCTCTTTACACTAAACCAGTGTAAATAGAGAGTCCTGACCATCTGTCTTCGTACCTGCTGTATTTGTTTGTTGAAGTTTCATGGGAACATCGACTGCATTGTCTGGTGAGAGTTTGGGGAAGCCAGTGGTTCCCCCTTTTCACCCAAATTTGTCCTCTTGCTCCACCAAGCCTTTGTCATGCAGCAGGACTTGGGGGAAGGGTCCCTGGTTTCCTCCAAGCCCCCCTTGGGTAAGGGGCTGGGGTTTCGATGGTGGCTAAGCACCCACATAGGGACAGATTCAAGGAGGACATGAAGCTCAGCTCTGTGGGGTCATTGGATTCTATGGATCCCTTGGAAGGAACGGTGGATCTCCTAGTGGAGCTGGAACTCCCGGTGGGGGAGGATCCTACAGCAGTGAAGATCTTTCACTGGGTTGAGCCCCTCTCTCTTATTTCAGAGTTCCTGGTGGTATTGCAAATTGCAGATACTCAGAGGATCTGCTGATGGAGGGCATCCGAAAGCCCCCTTGAGCCTTCCTGGTCCATAGGGCCTTGAAAGCAATGATTGCGGAGGAGTGGAACACTCCTGATATGGGCTTGCACATTGACTAAAGTATGGCACAATTGTACCTAATTCCCCCTGAGGTGAGTGAAACGTTGTGCTTGCTGTGTGTGGATGCGCCCATTACGGCGGTTACTAATAAGACCAACATTCCGTTAGAAGGTGGTTTGGCCCTGAAGGATCTGCAGGACAGGCGTATGGAAGTCCTGCTTAAGCAGGCTTTCAAAGTGTGAATGCTGGCTCTGCAGGAGGACATTTGCAGGGCCTACATGGCTAGGAGCAGTCTCCGGTGGTCTCAATAGATTCTGAAGGAGGCCAGGGCAGATCTCGCCAGCCGAGGAGAAGCCACTCAGTTGGAGAGAGGGGGTCAGCCTTTTTGGCGTATCTGTTATATGGTCTGCTGAAGAGTAGCAAATCACCTGGACTGGTTGATATACCTCCAAGGGTGTTGAAAGAACTGAAATATGAGATTGGAGACCTGCTATTAGTAATCTGTGAACTATCATTAAAATCATCTGTAATACCTGAAGACTGGAGGATGGCCAACATAACGCCAATTTTTAAAAAGGGTTCCAGGGGTGATCCGGGAAATTACAGACCGGTGAGCCTGACGTCAGTACCGGGAAAAATGGTAGACACCATCATAAAGAACAAAATTGCTGAACATGTAGATCGTCATGGCTTAATGGGAGACAGCCAACATGGCTTTAGACAAGGAAGATCTTGTCTTATTAATCTGTTATGTTTTTTTGGTGTGAATAAACAGGTAGACAAAGGTGAGTCGGTTGATATTTGGACTTTCAGAAAGCCTTTGACAAGTTCCTCATTAGAGAGTTTTGGCAAACTATAGAGTTTGGGGCCACATGGCTGCCAAAGCCAAGAAGCTTGAAACCCAGGAAACATTATGGGCCTCTCAACGATTGATGAGCAAGAATGGCTTCCAGGATAGTCCCTCTAGAGGGCTACCGTCAGATGGGTCTGATGATAGACACTCAGTGAGCTGGACCAGGGTCCTGTGGCGCCACCCACACATGCCCTCTTGCAACGGGAGCTTCAAAGGGGTTTTGAGGATCTCGCTGGTGAATTCCGCTCCATGCGAGAAGAAGTGATGAATACGATTGCGGAACTTCGAGGTGATATAAAGGATTTGGGCTCCCGAGTGGAGGAGGCCGAGACAAAAATAGAAGATCAGGCTGGTGCCCTGGTGGATCTACAATGTGCAGCTGACCGACACTAATCACAAGCGCTGGAGCTGACTTATAAAATTGATGACCTAGAAAATAGGTCACGTCGCAACAACGTTCGTTTTCGGGGCATCCCAGAGGCTGTGGGTGGTGCAGAGGATCTGGTGGTGATGCTTAAGACGTTGATGACCGAATTACTCAAAGCGGAGGAATTTGAAACCCATGGAGCTGCGATGGAGATTGAAAGAGTGCACCGTGCCCTGGGAAAACCTCCCAACAATCAACCGTGGGACGTTGTTGCGAGATTTCTGCGATATGCTGATGCGGAGCTTCTTTTACAGAGAGGTCAGGAGAAAAAAGTGATCCGGTATCAAGAGGTGACGGTATCTGTGTATCAAGATCTTTCAGTGTTTACTCTGGCTCGCCGGAGGGAGATGAGGCCAATCATAACGGTGCTGAACAACAAAGGGATTCGTTACTCCTGGTCTTTTCCTTTCCGGATGAATTTCCTTTTGGGCAACAAAAAGATTTCAGCAAAAGACCATACGGAAGCGTGGAGAGCGTTGCGCCAGGCGGGTCTTGTGGAAGACAATGCATTACCGGCGCCATCGGCTTCTAAGCCCCAACACTCAAAATGGACTCGGGTGGGAAGATCTGCCTGAGATTATCTGGATCCTGTGATTCTGTCTCTCTGATCTGGGGCAGTCCTTTGGGACTATTTTGATATGGGACTAATGCTCACTAGAACAACTCTGTAGAACTTAACTGTTTCTCACTCTGTATGCTAAATGCTTTTTGAACTTCTGGAGATTTTGGAATTTGTACTCAGTTATGTGGGGGTGGCGGGGCCTGCGATTGTACTGTGGAGAGGGGTATAGTACGAACCACTGTTTACTGATAATTTCAACAAGGGGGATATAACAAATTATTACAGCATAATATCACTTGTGCTAGGGGGCCCGGATGGAGCTGGGGTAGGGGTCAGTCTTACCGTGTCCTGTCTTTTTGGCAGGCAGGTGGTACTGTTGGGAGGGGGGGGTGGGATTCGATGGGGGGGAGGTACAGATGGGGGCGGTTTGGGGGGGAGAGGTTTTTGGATAATTTCATGGGGTGGGGAGTGGTTGTGGTTAGGGGGTGTACCTCCGAATATTGCTGAGGGGATGATGAATGAGGGGATGTTGATAGTGCTTAAGGCTTGTGACTGCGTGAGGCCGGGGGGAGGAGAGGGGCAGCGGTGATAAGGAAGCTGATTGCTCATGTTGAAACTGGTTTCTCTGAATGTCAAGGGTCTTAATTCCCCTAGAAAACGCTCCATGCTGTTTGCGGAATTGAGATCCTTGAAAGGGGACATTGTGTTTTTGCACGAGACCCATCTCCGTAGTAGCACTCAGGGGTGGTTAAAACGTAAACCTTACTCTGAGGTCTGGGTAGCGTCGGATGCGAATGGCCAGAAGAAACGTGGTGTGGCCTTGCTGTTTCATCAATGTTTATCTCTCAGGGTGGAGGAGGTTAAGAGGGATACTTTGGGGAGGTGGCTCTTCATGAATGTTCGATTAGAGGGTCATTTATTAACGCTTGCTAATATTTACGCCCCCAATGAAGGCCAGGTGACTTTTTTTGCGCGGCTGAAAACTCTCTTAGCTGAGTTTGCGAAAGGCCCTCTTATATTGGGTGGCGATTGTAATGCCCACATGCTACCCCACTTGGATTTGACAGGCAGTGCTGGGAGGATGACTAATGGGCCTAGCAAGGCTCTGCGGAACTTTATGCTTGATTTAGGCTTGCGTGATGTTTGGAGAGATACACATGACGGGGAAAAGAGCTATACATATTACTCCCCCGTTCATCAAGTGCATACCCGTATTGATTATTTTCTGTTAGATCAGCGTCTGATGGATGGGAGAGTGGAGGCTGTGCATGGGACATTGATGTGGTCAGATCATGCCCTGTGTTGGATTACTCTTCCTGCGGATTTGTGCGGTGAGCAGCATTGCCTATGGCGATTAGATGCTCATTTTTTTCGGCGGCAGCGTGCTGTTCAGGATCATGGCCGCTTTATAGCCGATTTTTTTGAGCTAAATGATTCTGGGGAGGTCCCACTACCTACGGTTTGGGATGCTTTCAAGGCCACAGCTCGGGGTCGTCTGATAGCTGAAGCAGCTCGTACTCGGTGGGCCTGGAAGCAGGAATCTTGCCAATTAGAAGAGGAAAATCGACGTCTCCAATTGGAGCACGCTCGGACAGGCTCTAAACGAGTCTTGCGTCAATGGCGGGTAGCGTGGGCTAATTTAGATGCGTGTATGCAGAGAGACTTGTATAATCAGTGTTGGAAATTACGGCAAACCTTTTATTAACGGGGGAATAAGTCCGGTCGGTATCTTGCCCTGCGACTACGTCAGCAGCAAACCTCGAGGGTGGTTCGTGAAATTCGGGATGCCCGGGGACATAGGAAGGTGGTTTCTCGGGAGATACGCGAGGTATTTGCCACTTTTTTGGAACGGTTGTACAAAGCTGAGCCTTTTGATTTGACTCGTGTACAAGACTATCTGCAGACGGTTACATTGCCACGATTGAATGATTCGGATAGAGACCAATTAGATGCTGAACTTACTGTGGAGGAGGTGGAGATTGCAATCCGGCATCTAAAGCCCGGGGGGGGGCGCCGGGCAGTGATGGCTTTCCGGTGGAGTATTATAAAAAATTTAGTGCTCAATTAGCTCCGACCCTGGCAGTGCTCTTTAATGAGATTCTGCGGGGAGAGTTGTTGTCCCCTTCCCAACGCGAAGCTCTTATTGCAGTGATCCCTAAACAGGGTAAGCCCCTACAAGAGATGGCCTCATACCGCCCTATCTCACTACTAAACACAGATGTTAAAATACTGGCTTCAGTGTTGGCGGCTCGACTGAATCGAATTCTCCCAGTTTTGGTTCATCCGGACCAGGTTGGTTTTGTGCCGGGCCGTCAGGCGGCCGACAATATTAGGCAAATGTTACAGGTTATTCACGTTGCCCGTCAGGACTCTCAGCCGGCACTCTTGGTGGGAGTTGACGCAGAGAAAGCCTTCGATCGAGTCAGTTGGGGCTATCTTTGGTGTGTGTTAGACACGATGGGGTTTGGCCCTAACTTTACACGTTGGGTTCATAGCCTTTATCAAGATCCTACGGCATGTGTCCGGGTTAATGGGGGTCAGTCGGGGAGTTTTGCACTGGAAAGGGGTACTCGGCAGGGGTGTCCTTTGTCGCCCTTGCTGTTTGCGCTGGTGATGGAACCTTTGGCGCAAAGCTTTCGCGAGCATCCGGACATTGTGGGCATTCGCGTGGGTCCTACTGACTATAGAATTGCACTCTTTGCGGATGATATCATACTGTCATTGGTGAATCCGACTGTGTCCCTTTCAGCTGCCATGCAACTTTTTGAGGCCTTCTCACAGGTTTCCGGGTTCAAAATTAACTATACTAAATCTGAGATTCTGAATGTTGGGGTCCCGGAGGCGACCTGCTTACAACTGAAGGCCATTTATCCGTTTCGTTGGGTGACAGGTGCTCTTCGTTATTTAGGTGTGAACCTGACGGCTGAATGGACGGCGCTCTATAAGGCTAATTATGGACCGTTACTACAGCAGGTTAGGTGCGACCTGGAATCTTGGGCTAGCTTGATGTTGTCTTGGTTTGGGCGCATAGCGGTGGTTAAGATGGTAGTTGTTCCCCAGTTTTTGTATTTCTTTCAGGTACTTCCCATACCATTACCTCGGGGAATCCTGGCTGCTTGGCAAACACTGCTCATAAAGTTTGTATGGCGGTTTCGTCGACCCCGTATAGCGCGTCTGATTCTTTATATGCGCACACGCTCTGGGGATATGGGGGCACCTAACCTTCATTGGTATTATGCGGCGGCACAGTGCCGTGCCGGGGTGGAATGGATGAATACTGATAGCGCCAAACGCTGGGTACAAATGGAAATGCATATTTCGGGGGGGGGGCTGGGAGATCGATTATGGCTCAGTCCCAAGCTACGAGGTGGCTTGCGTTCATGTAACCCTTATATCCTACATACTCTCCACTGCTGGGACCAATTTTTTCGGCCTCGGGAGGCGGACCTGACTCCTTTGGCGCCTATTGTGAATAATCTTTCGTTTCCCCCCGGGATGACTGACCCGGTTTTTCGAACATGGGGGCATAAGGGACTTAGTCATGTCGGTCAACTATTTGATGAGGGTAGGTTGCGATCTTTTAATATGCTTCAGGAGGATTTTGATCTTCCCAACCGTCATGTCTTCCAATATACTCAGGTGGCCCATTGGGTGTGGACTCGGGCTGTGCGATCTCAAGTTGCCCGTGATTTATCCGATGTTGAGCGCCTCTGTGAGGAATGTACGACCACGAAAGGTCTCATTGCTGCTTTGTATGCCCATTTGCAAGCACAGCAGCCGGGACTCGGCAAGCATCAAGAGCAGTGGAATCACGACTTGACTCTTCATTATTCTGAGCAGCGCTGGGAACAGGTGGAGGGTAGGCTGTGGAAAAGTTCAGTGGCGATTAATGCCCGTGAAACTAATTATAAACTATTCTACAGATGGTATATGACGCCTGTGCGGATCGCCCGAATATATCAAGGGGTTTCGGATCTATGTTGGCGGAGTTGTGGACAGAAGGGCACTTTGGCGCATGTCTGGTGGCTTTGTCCTTGTATCCAAACTTTTTGGAGGGGGATTCAATACCGCTTAAAACAATTGGTCGGGTTGGACATCCCTTGGGATCCGGGCATTTTTCTTTTTGGTGGGACTGTTCCTGGAGCCAGGAGCCATCAGTTGGCCCTGATTCGTCACGGCCTGAATGCTGCTCGGCTGGCCTTGGCTACTGCTTGGAAGAAGGTTCTGCCGCCATCCTTTTCTAACTGGTTGGAACGGATGTGGGATACTTACACTATGGAGCGCGGGGTGGCAGCTGGAAAGCTGCGGCTGCCGCACTTTGAGCGAGTGTGGGAGGCTTTTGTTTTAAAGTATGGTACCTGATTGTTCGGGTGTCATTCCTATCCCCCTGGAGGCACTGGCCTCGTGATTCCCCGTGCGGTGGAGTCCCGGACTCCTCCTCTGCCCTGTGTGGTTGAGTTCCCTTAGTGTATTCCTTTCACTTTTAGCTGGTATGAAGGATCTTGGTGGGGGGAGGAGGGGAGGATAGGGAGGGGCTGGGAGGAGGGTGGGTGGTTGGAGTGCAAAGGGGGTGGGCCGAATGTTCTGGGAATGTTTTTTGGATGATAGCTGGGGAGTGGGGAAGGAGGAAACAAAAACAAAAAAAAAACCGGGAGGGCTTTGATGGTTTCAATTAATGCTGTTTGCGACTTTGTCACTGTTTTTCTCTGTTATTGTATTCTGCATATAGTTCATGAGGCTATTGTTTTTTGTAATTTTGTGCTGCCTTTCAATAATAAAAAAAAAAAAAAAAGATAGAACGCAGAGGGTAGGGCTAAATGGCCAATTTTCCCAATGGAGAAAGGTGAATAGTGGTGTACCCCAGGGATCTGTGCTGGGTCCGCTACTTTGACATATTCATAAATGACCTGGAAAAGGGAATAACGAGTGAGGTTATCAAATTTGCAGATGACACAAAACTATTTAAAGTTGTTAAAACCCATGAGGATTGTGGAAAATTGCAAGAGGATCTTGATAAATTGGAAGACTGGGCATCAAAATGGCAGATGAAATTTAATGTGGACAAGTGCAAAGTTATGCACCTAGGGAAGAACAACCCAAACTATGGTTACACAATGCAAGGTTCCACATTAGGAACCACCACCTAGGAAAAAGATTTAGGCATCATTGTGGATAACATGCTAAAACCCTCCACCCAGTGTGCAGCGGCGGCCAAGAGAGCTAATAGAATGCTAGGTATCATAAGGAAAGGAATGGAAAATAAAACAAAGGATATTATGATGCCTCTGTATCGTTCCATGGTGCAACCGCAACTTGAATATTGTATGCAATTCTGATCGCCGTATCTTAAAAAGGATATAGCGTTATTAGAAAAGGTTCAGAGAAGAGCCACCAAAATGGTAAAGGGGGATGGAAGGATACCCCTATGAAGAAAGGCTAAAAAGGTTAGGGCTCTTTAACCTGGAAAAGAGACCGCTGAGGGGAGATATGATAGAAGTCTCTAAATTAATGAATGGAGTGAAACGGGTAAATGTAGATTGATTGTTTACGTTATCAGAATATAGAAAGACTAGGGGACATGCAATGAAGCTACAGGGTAAACAATTTAAGACAAATAAGAGAAAATATTTTTTCACTCAACGTGTAATTAAACTCTGGAATTTGTTACCGGAGGAATGTAGTAAAGGCTGTTAGTGTAGTTAAGTTTAAAAAAGGTTTGGACAAGTTCCTGGAGGAAAGGTCCATAAACCATTATTAAAAAGGGGCCCAGGATATCAATGCTTGACCCAGTACAAGCATTGTGGAACCTGTGTCTTTTGGAGAAACTGCTAGGTATGTATGACCTAGATTGGCCACTGTTGGAAACAGGATACTGGGCTTGATGGACCTTGGTCTGACCCAGTATGGCATATCTTATGTTCTTAAGAGTATGGCACCTGCTGTTTATGGTTGTATAATTGTTTGGCAAATGTTGCCTCCAAGATGAGGCTTACAAAGTTCCCCTTCACAGGGAAGTTGCTGTTTGGAGAGGACTTGCAAAAACTGGTCAGGGATTTGGGTGACTCCAAGGTACCCAAGCTGCTGGAGGATAAGTCGAAAGTGGCCAGCGGAGGGGTTCTGCGGGACTGTGGTCAAGATTCTCACAGGTTTTGGCCTGCCCGGGAGGTTAATCAGCAGAGGTCTTGTTTCCACTAACGAGGCCCATCCTTTCTGGTAGGGCTCCTGTGGAGGCCGAGGAGTCGTCTCTGGGGCTCCCTGGTCCGCCATCCTAGTGAAGCTACAAGGGCCATGGTGGAGCTTCAGCTGGTGTGTGGAATCCTGTAATGTTTTTCTCTTGGGTCCAGATTACGTCAGATACCTGGGTGCTGGAGGTGATCAGAGTCTGTTATGCCTTTGAGTTTGCCAGGCCTCCCCAGACGCTTTCATGTTTTACCATGCCAGGCCTCCGACAAGGCTTAGGCAGTGGAGGAGATGCTGAAGTGCTTGTTGTGGCTGGAGGCGATCATGCTGGTCCCTGACAATGACTGGGGCTCAGGCCGGTATTCCATCTATTTTGTGGTTACCAAGAAGGAGGGTTCTTGGTCTCCTATTCTCGATCTGAAAGGCGTCAGCAGGGCCCTGAAGGTCCCTTGTTTCCATATGGAAATGTTGCATTCAGTAATAGTGGCAGTGCGGCAGGTAGAGTTTCTGACCACTCTGGATTTGACCAAGGTCTATTTACACATTCCTATTCGCCCCGATAACCAGCGATTTCTGCAATTTGCAGTGCCAAGGGGGCATTTTCAGTTTCAGGCCTTACCCTTCAGTCTCGCCACTGCACCTTGGGTGTTTACCAAGGGTTATGGTGATAGTGGCAGTGGATTTGCACAAGCTCGGGATCCTTGTCCATCTGTATCTGGACAACTGGCTGATTCGGACCAAGTAGTTCCAGGAGAGTCTCAAGGAGATGGCCCTGGTAATTCGGCACCTACAGGATTTAGGCTGGGTAATCAACTTGGCCAAGAGCAGGCTAGAGCATTCTCAATCCTTGGAGTATCTGGGGGTCCGGTTTGACACCCTCCAGGGCTTGGCTTTCTTTGCAGAGGGCAGGATTGCAAAGTTGGAGGCCCAGGTGCAGGCAGTGAGGAAGGTCCCCGGCCTGCGGGTGTGGGACTACCTTCTGGAGCTGGGCTCTATGGCAGCCACATTGGAACTGGTGCCCTTGGCAAGTTTACACGTGATGGTCCTGCAGACAGACCTTCTGTCACGGAGGTTGTCCCCCCCCCCCCTCCCCTCCAGTGGCAGTCCATGGAAGTTCACCTCCCTCTTTGGACAGAGGCTCGAGCGAGTTTGCAAAGGTGGTTGGATTCAGAAAGGCTAGTAGCAGGGATGCCTCTCTGATCTCTGGACTGGGTGATGGTGACCATGGATGCCAGTCTGACTGGCTGGGCGGACATTGTCTCAGGTGGCTCAGGGCCAGTGGAATCCAGAGGAGAGCTGGTGATAGATCAGTTGCTTGGAGACGTGGGTGGTGCATCTGGTCTTAGAGATGTTCCTTCCCCTGCAGGGCGGTGCAAGTGCTGTCGCACAATGCCACAATGGTGGCGTATATCAATCGGCAGGGTAGCATGTGTAGCTCGATGGTAGCAGCAGAGGTGATTCAGTTGTTGCAGTGGACGGAGGCTCACTTGCTCTCAGTTGCCCATGTCACTGGGAATGACAATGTGCAGGCGAATTATTTGAGTTGCACCTCCCTGTATCCCAGGAAGTGGGCACTGTGTGAGTCGGCATTCCAGCGGGTTGTGGATCACTGGGGGCAGCCGGCAATGGACTTGATGGGGTCTCTGGAAAATGAGGTCAACCGCTTCAGTTGGCACAGGACGCATATATACGAGGGACTGGATACCCTGGTTCAGCCTTGGCCTAGGGCCTGCTGTATGTGTTCCCTCTGTGGCCTTTGCTAGGTCAGATCCTGCAGCAGATAGTCCCATCGTGGGCAAGTGATGCTTATTGCACCAGACTGGCCTTATCGTCCCTGGTGTGCGAACCTAGTGTGGCTGCTGATAGTGGAACCATTTCGGTTGCCAGTGGATGTAGACCACCTCACCCAGGGGCCAGTGTGTATGCTGGACATGGGTCGGGTCAGTTCTTGCTTATGACTTAGCTCTTGAGAAGGTTCGGCTGGGTGCAGATGTTACTCATTTCAAGTCATTGATACCTTCAGGCCACAGGCGATCAACATCCTTGGCTGATGTGTGAGTCTGGTGCATTTTTGAGGCCTGGTATGTAGACTATGGTGTTCGCCCTCTTGGGGCCTCACATCCTGATATTCAGGCATTCTTACAAGCTGGTTTGGAAAAGGGCCTGGCCTTGGGCTCCTTGAGGGTTGTGATAAGGAAGCTTATCATAGCTCAGGAAGGAGCTATAGAAAAGATGATGTGACTCTGAACAAGCAACCTGTCAGTTCTGGTAGAAATAAGAAAACAGAATTTTCTCATAAAAGACTACCAGTCCCAGAATGCACCAGGTTTCCAACAGCCATCAGAGAAGCTGAAGTGAGAAAACGTGTGTTCAAGCAAGAGGGCTATGAGGTAATCCCTAAGCACTCATCTCAAAGGGCAGGGCCTGATTCAGCACAGCTGGGCTGTATTAGGGAGGTGCACTCATCAAGACAGAATAAGAATAGAGTTTATTCTACAGATCACAAGCATCCACTTCAGAAGCAGAAGCCAAACCGGACGGATAGAGAAGGAAAGAGACCCTCTGGACGGAAGAGAAGACAAGCCTTTGAGAGGTCTAGAAGAGTCCAAGGCAGTACGTATACTGGGAGGTATTCCAAGAGCCAGCATAGACTATTGGACTGGGAAAAGCCAGAGGAATGGTGTTGCAGGGATAGGAATCACCAGTGGCTACCTGTGAGAGAGACGGCTGCACGTGGAGGGGACTCTAAGACCTATGCCAGAAGGTATGTGAGGAGAGATCCAGTGTCCAGGGATCAAGATTGGAAGGCTGGACATAAGAACTGGACTACATACTGGCCAGGCTATACAGAGAGGAACTATGGCAGCAATGGAAGCTCAGGTATGAACACTGATCTATGCCCTAGCTATAACAGTGAAAGACAGCAGGGAGATAAGTGTTCTCTTGAAAGGGCTCCATTGAAGGATTCATCTGTGCCAATTCATGATAGTGACCCTATGCTTATTGATGAAGGGGGAATTATAGCAGATGAAGATATTGATTATATGGACTGTTCTCTATCCAAATGCTATTGGTAACTTTCTGTGATAAGTCACAGCAGCCATCACAAAGAAACATAACTTTGTTCTTATTTCCACTAACAGCTCTTAAAGCAGGATTTGACTCACACACTAAGAGAAACAGCCAGCTAAAGGGTTTCAGCTGGATAACTGATAGCAATTCAGTTGCATCTAATTGCTTGTGAGCTAGCAGAGAATCACTGCTGGATCTGTGTGGAAAGTAATCAGAAGTTAACCTTACAAGAACAGTTTATTGCTTTCTTTGTGGCTTTTCATTTGTTAGTTATATGCTAAGAAAACATTAGCTAATTGCCTGACAAGTTTGAAGGTTGTTTTCCTGATTTGATTTTTGACTTTGTTTTCACAAGTTAAACACTGCAAGCAAGTAACCTAATTTATGTGCTACCAAGCATACATGTGCTGGGAGAAATAACCCCATCAATAAAAGAAGTATTTTATTGGCTTTACCATTGGTTCACAACTAAATTATTGTCAGCAGCTGTGTCTGGTGTGAATGAACTACATTACCCACAATACCTTGCAAACATCATATAAATATATGCATTGTCAAGACTGTGAAGATTCTCACCCCAGGCAGCCGTCTGACAGGGTCCAGATGGCGGCCTTGGCATGTTTCAGGGGTCGTGTTCAGGGTGAAGCACTGGAGACCCATAGGGGTGTGATTCATTTCTTTTGAGGAGTGAAGCATCTTCATCCCGAAGGTCTGTCTGTGGTTCCCTCGTGGGACCTTAATTTGGTGCCTTTTGTTCTGAGAGCATCTCCCTTTGACCCGCTTAGAGGCACCACAGTGAAGGACTTGACTTTGAACGTGATGTTTCTGGTGGTGATTTTCTTTGCCCATCGTATTTCAGAACTTCAGGATTTGTCTTACAAGGAATCTTATTTGGTCATTTCTAAGGAGAGGGTGGTTCTATGTCTGGTACCTTCCTTTCTACTTAAGGTTGTGTCCACTTTTCACCTTAATCGAGCGGTTTCTCTGCCATCCTCTTCTGAGTTGCAAGATTCTGAGGAGACTCATTGTCTTCACAAGCTGGACATCCATAGAGCTCTCATGCACTTCCTAAAGGTGACTCGGTCATTTTGGTACTCTGAGAGGCCCTTTGTCTTGTTTGGTGGTCCTCGGAAATGTGAGGCAACTTCTAAGGCTTCTATTTTCCAGTGGATCTTGGAGGCTGTCACGTCTCATATCTCTTGAAAGGGTGCCAGGTGCCCTCGGGTTTGTGGGCACACTCCATGCAGGCATAGGTCACATCTTGGGTGGAGTTCTATCTGGTTTCCCCTCAGGACATTTGTAAGGCAGCGATGTGGTCGTCTCTTCATTTCTTTGTGTGGCTTTACTGTCTGGTTGTGCAGGCCTGGCAGGATGTGGAGCCAGGGTATTGCATGCCAGTGTCTCTGTTCCCACCCATCATTAGTGTAGAGAGGGACTCAAAGTGAGGTACCAGGACCCGTCTGAAAGGATTATTATGGAGAATGGCTTGGAATTTTGCTGAAAACCTGAAGCTTGATCTGTAGCAGCTTAGCAGTGCATGTGTATAGAAGCCAAGGTTGTAATTTGCAGTTGAAATTGTTTTGTGAGAGAGAATTCTTATGGAGACAGGATGTTTTTGTTTGTCCTGATTATGTATGATCGATGTCTCTGCCTAGTTTGACCTGAAACATGTAGTGTTTAGCTTAATATGTAAGGCAGAAGCATGACGTAGAGCGATAAGATGAAATTGTAGAATGTAGCAGGGTTTTCCTAATAAAAGGTACTGTGGCCTAGCTCGAGAGTGGATCATAGGAGACTGTTCAAGTTTGCAGGCCTGTGAGTCTCTCCCTTAACACTAGAAGCCCCAAAAGGAATTTTACCTAGAAACCCCAAAGTGCGTCAAATGACGCATTATCACGACAACTGTGTTTAGCATGAAATGCAGATGTGAATTAATGTGAAATTACTTATTTGTTAAATACGTGCAGTATGTGATGTCATTACATGACGTCATTGTGTGTTTATTGTTTGTAATGTCGGAGTAAAACTGTAAACAGTGATTGAGGTGCTCCACCTAGTGGGAACATGAATTTATACCTAGAAGCCCCAAAGTAGGTCAATTGATGCATCCAAGACAATTGAGTGGGTCAGTTGACATACTTCGGGGCTTCTAGGTATAAATTCATTTTCCAGCTAGGTGGTGCATCTGTCATTAATTTTCAATGCACAGATTTGAACATCTTGACCTTGCTAACAAAGTCATGGGACATGACTGATATGGTTCTAGCAGTGGCGCTGGTATACAACTTCGAAGATGCATTTGCGTCAATTGATGCACTTTGGGGCTTCTAGTGTTAAGTAGTACTGTTATTGATATAATTCTCTGTGTATGTGTGTTTACGTTTCATTATTTACTTGAATTTGGAGAATTAGAGCCAAAGAGCCGAAATTGGATTTTGCTACTTGGTGAGACCAGTCCAGAGTAGCGCACTTAAGCAATTAGTACTGCTTTGCTATGTCCACTCGCCTGGACTGGGCTGGACTAAAGGGGCGAACTGAAAGGTGATATTAGACCTTACCTGTTAATTTTCTTTCCTGGAGTCCCTCCAGTGCAGTTCAGGACCCACCCAAGGCATGTTTCTCAGTGGATGGCTGTCTCGCCTTTGCTCTTGTAGAGTTAGATTGGAGTGGGCATGTCCAGGACAGTGCGTGTTTGGTTTCAGGGTCTTATTCCGGTGGTTCCAAGTCTTTACGTTTTCTGTTCACATTTTTTGCCAGCTTAGAAAAAAGAAAAAGAAAACAAACAAAAGGAAAATAAGTATTAGGGGCAGTTCCCTTGTAGGAGGAGGATTTCTACTTGATGGACCCCTTTGGGGGTCAGATGACTGGTTACTCTCGTTGATTAATGCTAGGGGAGAGCATGGATGATGGAGAAGTGGGGTTGGACTCCGTTTCTCTGCTTTGTGAAGTTCATACTGGCTATTGTCAGTTGGCACAGGCTTACTTATAGCACACTTTTAAGTTTGTGTTCTCCGTCTCCACCTGCTGGTAGATTGAGCATAATCCACTCGACTGGACTGGAGGGACTCCAGGAAAGAAAATGAGCAAGTGAGGTCTAATTTCACCTTTCTTTATCTATAAGCCTGATCTGCACATGCTAAGACTTTTCTTTGTTTTTTCTTTCCCTTAATTACAATCTCAGTTGAAGCTTGAAGAGGCACTGAATTTGGCAGTAGAGTTCCAGAATTCCTTGCAAGAGTTCATTAACTGGTTGACCCAGGCAGAACAGAGCCTGAACGTTGTGCCACCTCCCAGCCTCATCTTGGACATGGTGCTTTTCCAGATAGATGAACACAAGGTAATACAAAACATATTAATTCTAGATATCTTTCAGATGCTAATAAATCTGCCACACAAGTGAAGGATGTTATCTGACAGGACTGATGCAGTTTTATAGAATTTGGGGGAAAACCTTTCCAAGCTTGAATTTCCTGCACAGTCCCAACTTGTGGGGTTTCCCTCAGTCCACTTCTGTCCAATGAAAACTGGACTGTTCAGAAAGCTTTTCAGTTTTCACCACCACAATTGGATTGCTCGTTACGTTTTTGGTCTTTTTGAGGCAGTTGCTTTGCCAGAGTGTGTTCCTCCTGATGCTTCTTGTAACCTTGGTCAAGTCACTTAATGTCTCCGGTACATATTTAGGGAAATACCATGCCTGAATTTAACTGATCTTAAACTACCACTGAAAAAGGCGTGAGCTAAATCCAAGGCCAGTCAAAGAAACATTTCTACTGTGGTCTCAACTGGCCCTGATTTCACATAGTCCATTTTTCTCCGTAATTCAAAAAAAATCAGAGGTTTGTGTGGCTAACTTTGGGAGTTAATTAAACAAAGCTATGTGGTTTAGATGAACTCAACCACCCACTTCGTCCAGGTTGGGTACATGAATTGGTGTGTGCACGGAAAGATGGGGGTAGGAGGAATTCCCTTGATGTAATAATGTTCAGAGAGGTGACGCTGTGCAGGTTACTCCTATTGCCTCCCTTTAGGGTTGTAACTTGTTCCCTGCACATCAACCCAAAGAGGAAAACTTACTTCTGAATTGAGGTGCCCATGTTTGGTTTCTATTTTCTTGCCATTAAGGGATCCCCTCTGTTTATCTCAGGCTGTTTGTGTTTCTTCTGCTGCCTCTGGGAAGAGTATTTCATAAGAACATAAGATATGCCATACTGGGTCAGACCAAGGTCCATCAAGCCCAGTATTCTGTTTCCAACAGTGGCCAATCTAGGTCATATGTACCTAGCAGTTTCCCCAAGAGACACAAGTTCCACAATGCTTGTACTGGGTCAAGCATTGATATCTTCGGTCACTTCTTAATAATGGTTTATGGACCTTTCCTCCAGGAACTTGTTCAAACCTTTTTTAAACCCAGCTACACTAACAGCCTTTACTACATCCTCCGGTAACAAATTCCAGAGTTTGATTACACGTTGAGTGAAAAAATATTTTCTTTTATTAGTCTTAAATAGTTTACCCTGTAGCTTCATTGCATGTCCCCTAGTCTTTCTATATTCTGATAACGTAAACAATCGATCTACGTTTACCCGTTCCACTCTGTTCATTAATTTATAGACTTCTATCATATCTCCCCTCAGCCGTCTCTTTTCCAGGTTAAAGAGCCCTAACCTTTTTAGCCTTTCCTCATAGGAGTATCCTTCCATCCCCTTTACCATTTTGGTGGCTCTTCTCTGAACCTTTTCTAAAATCGCTATATCCTTTTTAAGATACGGCGACCAGAATTGCACACAATATTCAAGGTGCGGTCTCACCATGGAACGATATAGAGGCATTATAATATCTTTTGTTTTATTTTCCATTCCTTTCCTTATCATACCTAGCATTCTATTTGCTCTCTTGGCTGCCGCTGCACACTGGGCCGAGGGTTTTAACATGGTATCCACAATGACGCCTAAATTTTTTTCCTGGGTGGTGGTTCCTAATGTGGAACCTTGCATCGTGTAACCATAGTTTGGGTTGTTCTTCCCTAGGTGCATAACCTTGCACTTGTCCACATTAAATTTCATCTGCCATTTTGATGCCCAGTCTTCCAATTTATCAAGATCCTCTTGCAATTTTTCACAATCCTCTTGGGTTTTAACAACTTTAAATAGTTTTGTGTCATCTGCAAATTTGATAACCTCACTCGTTATTCCACTTTCCAGGTCATTTATGAATATGTCAAAAAGCAGTGGACCCAACACAGATCCCTGGGGTACACCACTATTCACCTTTCTCCATTGGGAAAATTGGCCATATAGCCCAACCCTCTGCTTTCTATCTTTTAACCAGTTCCTGATCCACAATAGTACACTGCCTCCTATCCCATGACTCTTTAGTTTTGCCAAAGGTCTCTGATGAGGGACCTTGTCAAAGGCTTTCTGAAAGTCCAGATACACAATATCAACCGACTCACCTTTGTCCACCTGTTTATTCACTCCTTCAAAAAAACATAACAGATTAGTAAGACAAGATCTTCCTTGTCTAAAGCCATGTTGGCTGTCTCCCATTAGGTCGTGACTATCTACATGCTGAGTAATTTTATTCTTTATGATGGTTTCTACCATTTTTCCCGGTACTGACGTCAGGCTCACCGGTCTGTAGTTTCCCGGATCACCCCTGGAACCCTTTTTAAAAATTGGTGTTACATTGGCGATCCTCCACTCTTCAGGTATTAGAGATGATTTTAATGATAGTTCACAGATTACTAATAGCAGGTCTGCAATCTCATATTTCAGTTCTTTCAACACCCTTGGATGTATACCATCCGGCCCAGGTGATTTGCTACTCTTCAGTTTATCTAATAGTTGTAAGACATCTTCCCGATGTATCGATATTTCTTTCAATTCTTCCGCACCTTTAAATACCACTTCAGTCATGGGTAACATCCCTACATCTTCCTCAGTAAAGACTGAAGCAAAGAATTCATTCAGTCTCTCTGCTATCGCCTTGTCGCCTCTTAGTGCTCCTTTAACCCCTTTATCATCTAATGGACCAACTGACTCTCTCACAGGTTTTTTGCTACGAATGTACTTGAAAAGGTCTTTATTTCGTGTTTTTGCTTCCGCAGCAAGCTTCTTCTCAAATTCTCTCTTTGCCTGCCTTATCAATGCCTTGCATTTGACTTGCCAGTGCTTGTGCTGTTTCCAGGTTTCGTCATTTGGCTCTTTTTTCCATTTCCTGAAAGATACTTTTTTGGCAACAACATCCTCTCTGACTTCACCTTTAAACCATGCTGGCAGTTTTTTGGATTTCCTTCCACTTTTCTTAAAGCGTGGAATACAGCTGGTCTGGGCTTCCAAGATAGTATTTTTCAACAACATCCAAGCTTGATGTACGTCTTTAACCTTTGCAACTGCTCCTTTTAGTTTTTTCTTAACTGTTTTCCTCATTTTATCATAGTCTCCCTTTCGAAAGTTAAAGGGTAGTACTGTGGATTTCCTTACTATCCCTCCTCCACTAATTAAATCAAAGGCGATCATGCTATGATCACTATTGCCAAGTGGCCCCAACACCCTTATCTCTTGCAATATTTCAGATATTGACCACCCTTTTTGTGAAGAAATATTTCCTGATGTTACTTCTGAATCTCCCTCCTTGCAGCTTCATATTGTGTTCTCTAATTGTAGAGCTTCCTTTTCCTCTGAATGGGTTTGTGCATTAGTACCTCCCAAGTATTCATATATTTGCCTGATGTCCTCCCTGTTCTGTTGCCTCTTCCTGTGTATATATATTAAGTTCCTCAGGTCTCATATGTCTTCCTAGAGCAGACCCTACACCATTTTGGTTGCTTTTTAGCCTCTCTATATCCTTACACCCTCACTTGGTTTCCAGCTTGTCATGCTGTAAGGGCTTTCATGCATTAGTGATGATGGAGGGCTAAATTATCAGTAGCTTAACTACTGGCAGGGTCTCCCAAGATGGACAGGTCTCAGCTGAGGTACCAGACCAAGACAAACCACCCATCTGGGCAGCAGCAGAATGGGACAGTGTTGGCAGCGGAGGATCACATTTCTGTGAAAACAGCAACACCACCACAACAATTAAACTGCACAGAAGAAAGGCCTGGCAATCTACTTCCATATCTTGCCACAAAACCCAATGGATAGTCACAACAAACAAATTGTGCTGGAAGATGAGACCCCCAGGTCGGAAGGCACTCAACTAGCTACTGGGGAGGAGCTGAAGACTTTTCAGAGTAAAGCCAGCATTTATGATGTGGTTGGATCAAAGCCCTCAGGACATCTGACTGCTGATGTAGCTGCGCATGAAATGAGAGTCAGAAGCTGCAAAGATATCTTACATATTGGGACATGGAACATACGAAGTTTGAACTAAGGGAAGTTAGAGGTGGTCAAGAATGAAATGGAACGTGTATAACTCGATTTGTTGGGTGTCAGCGAACTGAAATGGACTAGCATCAGGCATTTTGCATCTGTTCATCATATGGTCTACTATGGTGGAAATGAAAGAGAAAGAAGAAATGGTGTTGCATTTATAATTAAGAATAAACTTGTAAGAACTGTAATGAAATACAATGCAATCAGTGAACGCTTAATTTCTATTAGTCTATGAGGAATGCCCAATAAACGCAACTATTATTCAAGTATATGCCCCAACAACATCTCAAGAAGAGGATGAAGTTGATGAGTTATATGAACAAGTACAAGCTGAAATTGACAGAACATGCAAACAGGATGTCCTGATAGTCTTGCCAAAGTCTCCAGTGACTTGTTCCTGGCAAAATCTAAGGGCCTTTACTCTGTCCTCATCCTTCTTGACTCTCTGCTGCTTTTGACACTGTTGACCACAACCTTCTCCTTGATAGCCTGTCCTCGCTTGGTTTTAAGGACTCCATACTATCCTGATTCTGTGTTTGTTCTGGTGGCGGCTCCTCTGCTGCTATTCCGCTATCAGTTGGTGTATCCCAAGGATCTGTCTTGGGTCCACTCCTTTTCTCTCTCTATACCCAGTCCCTTGGTGCTCTCGTGGCCCCCAATCCGTCCACCGCAAGTGGCATGGGAACTCATTGTGGTCCTAGGGAAGTTCATGCAGGCCCCCTTCAAGCCTGTGGTGACCTGCCCTCTAAAGTACCTCTCCTGGAAGGTTGTCTTCCTAGTGGAGCTCACCTCCACTAGGCGAGTGAGTGAATTGCAGGTGCTTGTGGCCCTTGAGCCATACACCAGGTTCCATAGCAACAGGGTGGTCCTTCGGACACACCCGAAGTTCTTACCCAAAGTGATCTTAGCGTTTCTTCTGAACCAGGAGGTAGTGCTGCCCACCTTCTTTCTCGGGCCTCATACTTCGAGGGCGGAGGCCTCATTACACATACTGGACTGCAAGTGGGCCCTGGCCTTCTATATCCAGAGGACGCAGCCCCACCGCCAATCGACGCAACTCTTTGTGTCGTTTGATGCCAGCCTCTATTGGCTGCAGTCTTCAAGTGTACACTCTCATGATGGATAGCCGACTGCATAGCATTTGCCTATCAGCAGGTGGGACTCTCGCTGGCATGACATGTGACATGGTGAGCTTGTGGTCGGTGTCCTTATTGGACATTTGCCTGTCAGCCACCTGGTGGTCCGTGCACACTTTCGCAGCGCACTACTGTCTGGAGGTAACCTCCTGGAGGGACAGTGCCTTCGGTCATGCAGTACTCTGTCACCTCTTCAGGGAATAATGCAACTCCTTCCCTCCAGCCCTCTGTGTCCAGGCTACCGTAGTGGGGATCGCTTCTTTGATGCTGCGTCCGCAGTACTAGATTTCCAGCTAACCAGCACCCCCTGCTGTCCTTTATGGTCTGCTTTTTGGATTGCCCGTGACTTTTACAGCTTGGGCGTCCCATATGTGAGGACTAACTTCCTGCTTGTTCCCAGAGAAAGTGTAATTACTAATCGGTAACAGGTGTTCTCCGGGGATAGCAAGAATCAGGCCTCACAATCCTCCCTCCTCTCCTTGGAGGAGTTTTTATTTTCGTTTTCGTTTTTTGCCATCTTGTGCTATGATATTATACTGAGGCAAGATGGCAGCTTTAAGCGGGAAGGTGACTGTGCATGTGCCGTGTAGCTCTCAGAAGCTTTCTTTGAAAGCTGGGGACTGGATCTGCGCGGGCTCAGTCGGCGCCAACGTTACCCATATGTGAGGACTGATTTCCTGCTGTCCCTGGAGAACACCTGTTATAGGTGAGTAACTATGCTTTACATGAAATCGGTTTTATTTTCTGGCTGTCTTCATAGAAGACAAAGTTGCTTACATGTAACAAGTTTTCTGTAAAGATGACAGGTTAATCAGCCATAGAAATGCTTCCGCCTCCCATTGCAGAGTTCTGCAAGTAGACTGTATTAGGGCGCGGTGAGGATGTGTGACAGACTCTGCGCATGTTCAGAGAAGTCTGGAATCCATCCAGACGTCAAGCACTTGTGTGGCCAGATACATGTTACATTTGTGAAATTGTTTATTCTGCAGCTATTCTGTCTATTTGTTCTTGCTCATATTTTAGGTTTTTGTGAATGAAGTGAATTCCCACCGTGACCAAATCATTGAACTAGATAAAATGGGTAACCAATTAAAGTTCCTCAGTCAAAAACAAGATGTAATCCTGATAAAGAACTTGCTGGTCAGTGTGCAGTCTCGCTGGGAGAAGGTGGTCCAGCGCTCTGTGGAGCGAGGAAGGGCCCTAGATGATTCCAGGAAACGAGCCAAACAGGTGAGCAGTGTGAGTGTGAGACAGTGTGCTGATGAATGCTGGGAAGAGAACAGTTGACTATGTTGCAGCAGTTACAGTGCAGGCATCAGAATCACGCTCTCTTGCAGTTCCACGAAGCCTGGAAGAAGCTGAGTGACTGGCTGGAGGATGCAGAGAATCATCTGGATTCAGAGTTGGAAATTTCAAATGATCCTGACAAAATCAAACGACAGCTGAGCAAGCACAAGGTAGATGTTGGAATTTATTTTATTTAGATAACTGCTGGACCATCTTTAAAGTAAATCTAACAAAGCCCTGCACAAAGTGCTTGGCACAGTTTTCATGCAAAGAAACACTGAAAAAGTTGTCTAAGGCCAGGAAAAAAATTCCAGTCTGCCTGATTTAATTTCTAGGGTACAGGGTGGTAGAGTGCTGTAAATTTAAGCCAAAAAATGAATCTGCAGCTCATGGCTCACTTACACTAAACAGAGTTGAAAACCATAATGTGGTTGTATCTGTCCCTGTGTGTTTGGATAGCAGTTGCCTAGGGTGGCAGGCCCCAGTGGGCAGCCGCGGCCCCCTTCCCTCCTTGGCGAAGCAGCAGTTCAGTGCCACCTGGCCTGCCATGCTGATCCCCCCCCTCTTCCCCCCATATCCATCATCTTTCCTGGGAGAGAGGGGGCGGCACGGCCTTAAAGTGCCTGTGCTGACGTGTTTGCTTTAAAGCCTGACGCAGTGAAGGGATTGCCATGCTGTCCTCCCTCCCCCAGGTGAGTTGATTGATGTTTGGGGGAGGGGCGTGGGATGGGGCGCCACAATCCTTTGGGGGGCGGCATGGAGGGTCTGCCTAGGGCAGCAGAAACCCTTGGGCTGGTCCTGCTGATAACGTGCAAAACACAATTTTACATTTTGGGTAAGTTCTCAAGGGCTTATTTAGAATTTGCATGGGTAAAACAGGTTGCACTGCTAGCATGACCAAATCCATAGGTTTTTCTCTAGCTAAAACTGTGTACCTACATTTAGCTGTAGCAAAAAGTAATTTCCTGGGAAAAGACAGCTGTATAGATGATGCCCTCATTTGAGATTACTTAATAGGCACATCTGTCTTCCTAACAGCCTGATGTTCAGACACAAGCTGTGCTGGTTTGTACAGGCGCATGTTTTGTCTGTCGGAAGAGTAGTCTAGTGGTTAGAACTGGGAAGCCAGGGTGCTCCTTGTGGCCTTGGGTAAGTTACTTAACCCTCCACAGGTGGTAAACTCTCAGGGGACAGGGGCATGCCAATTATACTTGAAGGTAACTCTCCTTGAGCTACTACGGGAAAGACATGAAAATTCTACCCTTTAGCGTTGCCATTAGAATACAAACCTAGTGTTTTCAGTCCAGTCTTTCTTGGCTAGTATGGAGAGCTAAAATACCTGAAAGATACTTATCTCATTTCAAGTGGAAGTTCTAGTTCTGACCCCTTGTGTTATTTACCATGGATTTTGTTGTCACCAGCAACTTCTTTAGGTTTGACGTCTTCTCTTTCCTTGTAAACTGCAGGAATTCCAGAAAACCTTGGGGAGCAGGCAGCCTGTGTATGACACCACGGTCCGGACTGGGCGTGCTCTGAAAGAAAAGGCTTTGTTAGCAGATGATTCTCAAAAACTGGATAACCTGCTTGGAGAAGTGAGAGACAAGTGGGACACTGTCTGTGGAAAATCTGTTGAAAGGTGATATAAAACTCATCCCTTTTATTGTCTCTAGGGTTTTTTTAATCATCTCTATGTGCAAAGTAAACAGTGTACAAGAATGTGGGATTTGAACGGAAAGCTGGTGTTTCTTATAACTTAGCTGCTTTTTTCATCAGAATGGGTTGGGAATTTGTTCTCTCTCCCTAGGGAACGGGCAGGTGGACTCTGCTCCTCTTGGAAAATTATAGTAAGCAGAGATTGTGAATCTTTCTAGGCAGCACAAGCTAGAAGAGGCCCTTCTCTTCTCTGGCCAGTTTATGGATGCATTGCAGGCCCTGGTTGACTGGCTTTACAGAGTGGAGCCCCAGCTGGCTGAAGAGCAACCTGTTCATGGTGATCTGGATCTAGTCATGAACTTGATGGATATTCATAAGGTAGGAACTTGAGTTACTATAGCTGACTCCTTTGTGATTTTAGAGTGTGTCATATTCTATTTCTGGCCTCAGCTTACCTTACTATGATTGATGGTAGTAGTGTTTTCAGATCATCCTGCTAGACCAGTCCAGACAAATGGTTATGTTCCCCTGCCAGCAGATGATGGAGACAGAGACTAGAAGATTGCATTAGACCATCACTGGTACTAAGGCTGGTACAGCTAGGGGCACCCTCCAGCAAATGGTGCAGCTGAAGCTCCTGAGCAGCCGTCCTGTGGTTGAGTTTGGAAGAGGACGACTCCGGGGTTTATCTGCAGATAACCTTGATGGAGTTTCTTGCCTAGAGGCGGAGACTAGATTCCCTGTCACCTGTGCATAGGCTTCAGGCTTGTGAGCAGCTCTTGAAGCCCTGTAAGAGCTTTCTTTAGAATCTAATTTATTTTTGATTGCTGTAATTTACTTTGAATTATTTTATTCTCTTTATTTATCTTCTTTACTTTGAATTATTTAATTCATCTCATTTACCCTTGTCTTTAATCCAGCTGATGCCCCCCATCCCCCAGCTAAGATCATTTTAAAGCTCAATTTAAAAAAAAAAAAAAGCAACAAACCCTGTGATGCTGCTTTTAATACTCTGGCTGCCTGGTTTCCAGCTCGGTTGGTCTCTGGGCATCTCAGCAGTGGAGTAAGGGCAGGAGCCACAGGCAGCCGCGGTTTGGGTGCTTGGGAGGCTGAGAGCAGGGGGCTGGCAGCTCTGTGAGGAAGACGGTCTCTGGGCATCTCAGCAGTGGAGTAAGGGCAGGAGCCACAGGCAGCCGCGGTTTGGGTGCTTGGGAGGCTGAGAGCAGGGGGCTGGCAGCTCTGTGAGGAAGACGGTCTCTGGGCATCTCAGCAGTGGAGTAAGGGCAGGAGCCACAGGCAGCCGCAGTTTGGGTGCTTGGGAGGCTGCTTGAGAGCAGGGGGCTGGCAGCTCTGTGAGGAGGTCGGTCTCTGGGCATCTCAGCAATGGAGTAAGGGCAGGAGCCACAGGCAGCCGCGGTTTGGGTGCTTGGGAGTCTGCTTGCGACCAGGCGGCTGACAGCTCTGTGAGGAGGTCGGTCTCTGGGCATCTCAGCAGTGGAGTAAGGGCAGGAGCCACAGGCAGCCGCGGTTTGGGTGCTTGGGAGGCTGCTTGCGACCAGGGGGCTGACAGCTCTGTGAGGAAGACGGTCTCTGGGCATCTCAGCAGTGGAGTAAGGGCAGGAGCCACAGGCAGCCGCAGTTTGGGTGCTTGGGAGGCTGCTTGCGACCAGGGGGCTGACAGCTCTGTGAGGAGGTCGGTCTCTGGGCATCTCAGCAGTGGAGTAAGGGCAGGAGCCACAGGCAGCCGCGGTTTGGGTGCTTGGGAGGCTGCTTGCGACCAGGGGGCTGACAGCTCTGTGAGGAAGACGGTCTCTGGGCATCTCAGCAGTGGAGTAAGGGCAGGAGCCACAGGCAGCCGCGGTTTGGGTGCTTGGGAGGCTGCTTGGGAGCAGGGGGCTGACAGCTCTGTGAGGAAGACGGTCTCTGGGCATCTCAGCAGTGGAGTAAGGGCAGGAGCCACAGGCAGCCGCAGTTTGGGTGCTTGGGAGGCTGCTTGAGAGCAGGGGGCTGACAGCTCTTTGAGGAGGTTGGTCTCTGGGCATCTCAGCAGTGGAGTAAGGGTAGGAGCCACAGGCAGCCGCAGTTTGGGTGCTTGGGAGGCTGCTTGAGAGCAGGGGCTGACAGCTCTGTGAGGAATACGGTCTCTGGGCATCTCAGCAGTGGAGTAAGGGCAGGAGCCACAGGCAGCCGCAGTTTGGGTGCTTGGGAGGCTGCTTGAGAGCAGGGGGCTGACAGCTCTTTGAGGAGGTTGGTCTCTGGGCATCTCAGCAGTGGAGTAAGGGCAGGAGCCACAGGCAGCCACGGTTTGGGTGCTTGGGAGGCTGCTTGCGACCAGGGGGCTGACAGCTCTGTGAGGAAGACGGTCTCTGGGCATCTCAGCAGTGGAGTAAGGGCAGGAGCCACAGGCAGCCGCAGTTTGGGTGCTTGGGAGGCTGCTTGAGAGCAGGGGGCTGACAGCTCTGTGAGGAAGACGGTCTCTGGGCATCTCAGCAGTGGAGTAAGGGCAGGAGCCACAAGCAGCCGCAGTTTGGGTGCTTGGGAGGCTGCTTGAGAGCAGGGGGCTGACAGCTCTTTGAGGAGGTTGGTCTCTGGGCATCTCAGCAGTGGAGTAAGGGCAGGAGCCACAGGCAGCCGCAGTTTGGGTGCTTGGGAGGCTGCTTGAGAGCAGGGGCTGACAGCTCTGTGAGGAAGACGGTCTCTGGGCATCTCAGCAGTGGAGTAAGGGCAGGAGCCACAGGCAGCCGCAGTTTGGGTGCTTGGGAGGCTGCTTGAGAGCAGGGGGCTGACAGCTCTTTGAGGAGGTTGGTCTCTGGGCATCTCAGCAGTGGAGTAAGGGCAGGAGCCACAGGCAGCGCAGTTTGGGTGCTTGGGAGGCTGCTTGAGAGCAGGGGCTGACAGCTCTGTGAGGAAGACGGTCTCTGGGCATCTCAGCAGTGTAGTAAGGGCAGGAGCCACAGGCAGCCGCAGTTTGGGCACTTGGGACTGAGCCTTGCTGTGACTGCTTGAGAGCAGGGAGCTGACGGCTCTTGTTGCTATGCTTGACGCCATTCTTCCAGCTTTGCTGTGCTTCATCCTGCTTGACTGCAGTGGCATGCCAGCTGTCTCCTCCAAGCACTCTGCTGGGGGATGGATGGCAGACCCAATGGAGTCATGCTGCGGGGACAGTGATAGCCCCCCTCCTCCCCCCCACCGACATGGATGACTACAAAGAAGAAGCTTCCAGAGAGAAGCTGGTGAGCAAGTGGAGCAAGACAGGAAATGAGGTCATACATACAGTGGTCCACAGGCAGCGGTTAGTTTCCAGTCCAACTCCCTTCTTCGCACCCTCTCTGAGAGGAATCCTGGTATACTTTGTCTGCCATGTTATAGTAGAGGATGGCCTCAAGCAGATGACCGGGCTGTGGAGAGATAGCAGTAATGGTTTGGCCACCTTTTGTAGTTACGCAACAGCTGTAAGGTGTTCAAATCGTTACCCGGGATGCCCTGTTCACACATCCCTGGAGCCAGACTAGCATTGTATCCCATCTTCAGACCATGCCACGCTTCAACAAAAGACATGTAATAGACCTGCTGTGTCCTCACACTCATTTTGCTACTCCTGCATCCAGGAACCCAGGCCCTGAGATCGTCTGCATCTGCAGGGACCTTTCCCACCGGAGCTTGTTTCCTTGTGAAGGTCAAAGCCTAGATTTAAGAGAGGGGCTCCCTCCGCTTCCTTTCCTCCCACCTACTAGCACTTGGTGGGCAGCTTGGGATACTCTTCCTTTTCCTCCCCTTTGGGATTCGTGGTTTCTTGGCAGTGCTTGAAAGCTAGTTTCTAAGCACTTTGGATAGATAGGAAGTTGCTTCCTCCTCTGGTTTGGAAGGGACTTTGTCCTCCGTGATGGTCTGGCTATGGAAGGAGCTGCATCCTCTTCCCTCATTGTGGTATGTATCTGGCTATGAGAAAAGTGCCATTTTCCTCAGTTGCGAGACTGAGGATGACCGCCATTCTTTTTCCACATACTGGGGCTTCTAGCACTGAGACAGAGTAGTGCAATCTTTGCTCTAAGGGTTTGAGTTTTGCTAACGCCCCATGGCAGCTTTGCCTGAGAATGGTCCATCGGGCCCCTTCTCTCCTGCTTGTATGAATCAGGGCCTGAGAATAGAATGGTCCATCGGGACCTGCCAGTGAATAGAATAGTCCATCGGGCCCCCATCCCCTCCCTCTTGTATGAGTCAGGGCCTGTGAATAGAATAGTCCATCGGGCCCCTCTCCTCCCTCTTGTATGAATCAGGGCTTGTCAATAGAATAGTCCATAGGGCCCCTCTCCTCCCTCTTGTATGAATCAGGGCCTGTAAATAGAATAGTCCCTCGGGCCCCTATCCTCCCTCTTGTATGAATCAGGGCCTGTGAATAGAATAGTCCCTCGGGCCCCTCTCCCTCTTGTATGAATCAGGGCCTGTGAATAGAATAGTCCCTTGGGCCTCTCTCCTCCCTCTTGTCTGAATTAGGGCATGTGAATAGAATAGTCCCTTGGGCCCCTCTCCTCCCTCTTGTATGAATCAGGACCTGTGAATAGAATAGTCCCTCAGGCCCCTCTCTTCCCTCTTGTATGAATCAAGTATATTGCAGAGCAGAATCCAGGCTGCCAATCAGAGCCCAGCTGAACACTGAAACAACTGCCACTACTGAGGCTCAAGAGTGAGATTGGGGAAAACAGGAGAGCATCAGCTGTTTAGCTTTAAAGTATATTGCAGAGCAGAATCCAGGCTGCCAATCAGAGCCCAGCTGAACACTGAAACAACTGCCACTACTGAGGCGCGCCCGCGCCTTGCGGGCCCGCGCCTGAGGGCCTCGCAAGAGGGCCCTTTGGCGTGGCCCTTAGGAGGGGCACGAAAGGAGGATATACTATCAGACCGGAATAACCGAAACAGATAAAGTGAGTAAAGTTACTATGTAGAACATTCCTGTACAGTGAACCTTGCTCTAGCAGAGAAATCACACATGATGTGCACATGAAGTAGCTAGATTTGTATTGCCTTCTTTTAAAAATTGGTTATGTTGTTATTACTCATCCTACTGTAGATATCCTTTTAAAGATAGCACACACAGACATTAAGTGCTAAAGATTTATTCCTTTTATCCTTAACTACTATGGCTACTCCAGCCTACCATCCTGTCTTTCTTTTACCCACTCAACACTGCATTCTTCAAGGTAGAGATCCTTTTTTACAACCCCTTTATATTTGGTTACCTACTCTCATGCCAATATACCATATATTCCTCAACTCACTAAGTTCACATATAACATCATTATACAAATACAACGACTTTAATCAACACCAGCAAACAAATTCAAAGATTCATCACAAGAGGTATTATACTCCAAATACAATTTCTATCGAACTAATGAACACAAGGTCAGTAAGAAACAAGATTCACACAATCAGAGACCATATCAGTGACCAACAGCCAGATATCCTATGTATCACTGAATCCTGGCTAACTCCCACTGACAGCGTCCTCCTCAACCAACTGGTCCCACCTTCATATTCTGCCTTTAACAACCCTCGCTCTCAGAGAAGAGGAGGCGGAGTTTTGATCATCGCAAAAAAATCTTTACATCTAAAAAATATAGCCTCTAATTCCTCTGACGAATCCAGCACTATCACAGTGGGTAACAAACACCTAGCCATCAGCCTACTATATAGAGCACCTCATGCCCCAGCTGAAGAGCTAACCTCCATTTTAGAAACCGTCTGTGCAGTCAACTCTCACCATAAACCTTTAATTTTACTAGGAGACTTCAACCTCAACTCCTCTTCCAATATAGATAAGGAAACCTTCTTGCAAGCTATGGACTCCTTACAATATGCCCAATTAATAAACGCTCCCACCCACAAATACGGATCCATGCCAGATCTCATCTTTGCCCCCAACCACATCATAAATAATGGCAACTTCTCATCACCCATAATTACCCCAGTTCCATGGTCAGATCACCATAGAATTAAAATAGAATTCAAATGCACGTTTGACAAGCTCGATAAAATAAAAGCTAATACGTTCACCCCAAGAAGGTTCAAAGCCTTCAATAGAGATCAATTCTTACTAGACACAATACCTCACCTTAACTCAGCTGAACTTGATTTGAACAAAAAAGTAAACAATTGGTATGACACCATCAGCACTGCAGCCAAGGCTATAATAGACTCAAAAAAGATCAAAAGGAAACATCACGCACCATGGTATTCAAATAACATACGCGATGCTAAGAGAGAATTAAGGAAGTTAGAACGCCAATGGAGACGATCCAAATCTACCACCTCTCAGGATTTATATTTAATTCAGCAAAAGAGTTATAATGATCTCATCAACAAATCAAAAAAAGAATACCACACAAACACTATCCAGAAAGCTTATAACAAACCTAGAGAACTTTTTGAGATAGTAAAATACCTAGTTAATGAACCTTGTTCTGATAAAGACATCCTGATCAACCCTCAAGTGTTTGCGGATTATCTTCGAGAAAAAATAGGCCAGACTCCACCTTTAAAACAATCTGAAAAAAACAATCTTATTTTACCAAGTACAATTTGGAACAAGTTTCATATTCCCTCAACTAAGCAGCTTTCAGACATCATTGCTGCACTTAACACAAGTACCGCACTCACAGATCCTTGCCCAGTACCTTGGGTCAAAGCTACTAAGTCAAACTTCATTAATTTTATACACCACCTCGTAACCAACTCCCTAAATCAAGGAATCATGCCAGAACAGCTGAAATTAGCCACAATAAGGCCTATCCTTAAGAAAACCAACCTTGAAAAAAACAATCCAGCTGCATATAGACCAATTTCCAGCTTACCACTCCTGGCAAAAATTATCGAGAAGGTAGTACAACTACAGCTCCAAGACCATATTGATGAGCATGCGCCACTTGACATACATCAGAATGGCTTCCGCCCGAACCATGGAGTTGAGACGCTGCTACTTTATTTATTTAATGATATCACTCAAACCATAGACAACTATAATAGAGGAACCTTAATGATTTTCTTAGATATTTCAGCGGCCTTTGATTCAGTGGACCATTCAATACTATTAGCCAGACTAAAGAGCATCGGTCTAACTGGCACCGTCCTAAACTGGTTTGAGTCCTACCTAATTGGTAGACAGTTCCAAGTTAAAGTCGGTCTAAACACTTCTCATCATACAGTTATCAAACAAGGCGTACCGCAGGGATCTGCACTCTCATCACTTCTTTTAACCTCTTTATCCAACCAATATGTCACATAATATCAACTCATCATATAGACTACACAATTTACGCAGATGATATTATGATCTACACTCCGATTGATATCAACTGCCCAAACTACAACAAGATTTCAAACTGCATTACCAGCATTTCCATTTGGCTGTCAAATAACAACCTTGCAATAAACTTGAAGAAGACTGAAGCACTTATTGTCACTAGAAACACCAACTTTAATCCCCCACCATACATCACATGCAACAGTACTGAGATTCCAATTAAGGATGAAGTAAGATACCTCGGGGTAACCCTCGATAAGAAGCTAGACCTGCGATCTCACATAAAGAAAACTGTTAAAAGCCTCTTATCTCTAATGAACACTTTCGTACAGTCTGCCAGGCACTTATTACCCCCATTCTGGATTTTTGCAACCCTATCTACAATGGGCTGTCAAAACATGCTCTCAAACCTCTTCAAATGGCACAGAATACAGCAGCCAGAATAATTAACGGTTCCACTAATCATGACCACATTACCCCCATCCTTAAAGATCTCCACTGGCTCCCTATAACCCTTCGCATAAAGTATAAGTTAATCATAAACATCTTCAAAATGAAGCACAACAGTTCTGCAACCAGCCTCCATGCCCTCTTATCCCGTGATACCAGCAACAGACCTAGAAGATTATCCACCTCAAACACCCTCAATACCCCAAGAAACTTCGCTAAATCACGCAAATGTACATCACAACGAGCAATTTCTTTGGCTGCCCCTTTGATTTGGAACTCTCTCCCCCTTGACTTACGTGCAATTGATGTTTTAAGTGACTTTCGTAAGCAATTAAAAACTTTACTTTTTATTGAGCACTATGGATCAACAAATGACTAAGATATCATCTATTGTATATATTTTATAAATAATCCACTATTTTGTTAACCCTTGTTATTTTTCCTACATTACCATATGTTGTCATGTCTATACTGTTTGTTTCCCTTGTTTATACCTTGTATTTCTTGTGACCGCTTTGATTGAAGGAAAAGGCGGTATAAAAAACTTGTTAAATAAATAAATAAATAAATAAATAAATCAGGGCCTGTGGATAGCCCTCAGTATGCTCGGGTCATGGCAGTTCTGATGCTCCTACAGTTTCTCCTGCCAAGAATGGTACACAGCTACATTTTTTCCTTGCTGGATTCTCTAACCACTCCTGATTGCTTTTTGTCAAGAGTGTGCATCAGATCCACTCTGAAAATTTCCTCTGGTCCCTTCTTTGGGTAGGGCAGTCAGAAGAAAAGTTACCTTCCCTCAGCTGAATGGTGACAACCTATTTTGTCTCACCACTGTCAGGATGGGTGGCTCCCTCTTGAAGGAAGAGTTCTCTGTGCTAATAAGACGTTCCCTATGTGAAAGCGAGCCACAGCATTCGGAACCTGTTGCATCAGCGATCCTTCTAGTTTAACAGCCAAAAAGGCGGGCGCTAGGTCTGCCCTTGAGAGGCTTCTACACAGATAGAGAAGGGAAGGTGTTCCATCTGTGTCAATTCAGGAAGATCAAGCCAAGGGCACATCACATTGTAAATCGTACGCATCTTAGTCTGGCTTAAGCCAGAGTGGAGTTCTAAATCTAATGCACATAGTTTCCAAGTCATCCTGCTAGATCAATCCATACAAGTGAGTTATGTTCCCCTGCCAGCAGATGTTGGAGAAGTACCAAAGGCTTCTGTGAGTTTGCCCTGGCACATATAGGACTACCCCTAGGTGTCGCCTTCAGTATTTCTCTATCTCCAGCAGATGTGGATGCTTCTCTGCTCCTGACAGCTACCAAGAGGGTTCCCTGTCAGCAGTTTTGTTTGAATTCATAGCACTCCTTGTGGGATTTGGCCAGAAGACACAAGAGGTGACTTCTCTGAGCCCGCTATCCTTGCACAGGTTCAGCTCCTGTACATGAGGGTCAGTTGAGCTGCCTGTCTCCTTGGAGGGGGGGAGGGCTCCTGTGCGAAGGTACCATTCTCCAGGACCAAGCAGGAAGTCAGTCCTCACATATGGGTGTCATCGACGCCGATGAAGCCCCAGGGGAGCATTTCCCCAGCTTTCTATGAAAGCCTTTGGGAATGCAGGCACGCATGCGCGGTTCCCTTCCCGTCTAAAGGTGCCATCTTACCCCAGTCTCTCTTTTTCCGAGAAGCCCACCGGACGTTTGTCCTGTCATACCGGATAAAAGTGTGATTTTTTGTCGATTTTCGCTATTTTTTCTTCCCGGTTCGATGCCGGTTCCCCTCCCGCCGGGTTCGGTACACCGGTATCGAGCCCGATTCTTCTTTTTCGGTTTTCTCCCTTCGTGGCTGGCGTTCGCGCACTTTTTTGATTTTTCCCTGGAAGGCCGGTCCTTTGAGCTCGCGGGGACTCTCTTTTCCCCGATGGCTTCCAGCGGTTTTAAAAAGTGTGATCGGTGTAAGAAGTTGATGTCTCTCACCGACACACACGACTGCTGCCTTCGGTGCCTCGGTCCTGATCACGACCCTAAGACGGGTGGACCTTGTGGGAAGATGTCTTCCAAGGCACTACGAAGTCGCCAGCAGCAGAAAGAAAGGCTTTTCTCCGACTCAGCCTCCGGCCGGGCCCGGACCTTGTCTGAGGCCTCGACATCTCGGGATTCGGATCCCGAGCGCCGTCGGGGCTCCTCGGACAGGGGGTCCCCCGATCGGGAATGCAGGAGAAAGAAGCGGCTCGTGAGGGCGTCGGAGGAGGAGGTCCCTGGCTCCTCGAGGGCCAGGACTAAGACCCCCGACCGTCACCCCGGGCCCGTGGAACAAGAGAAGCCTGCTAAAGTTCCTCACGTGGAGCCGGAGTCTGCTGGACACATACGCCCTGTAGTCCTCGAGGACTCTCCTCCCAGAGAGCCGACGTCGGGCCCGGTGCCACCGGGGCCCAAGTCGGTGGCTGCTGCGTCTCCCGAGCTGAGTCTCAGGATGACAGCATTGGAGTGCAGACTGTCTGCCTTCATGGAGCAGCAGCGGGCATTGATGGCCAGCCTGTCTGGTGCATCTTCCCCGACCACCGGGACATCGACATCGAAGTCGACCCCGGAGACCGAGCCGATACTCGAGTCCATGATGTCTCGAGGTCGACCTCGGTCACAGTCTCCCTCGACCTCCCGTTCGGGACCGAGGGCATCGACGCCGGTGCCTCCGGCGTCGGACCGCGACTCCTCGTCGGATGAGTCCGCCTGGGAGACGGAGGATGAGGAGTCCCCCGACACGTTCAAGACTTGGTGCGTCCCGTCGGACTCACCGCAGTCTGAGCCCCGGAGTAGATCCCTTCCAGAGGATACCCGGTTCTCGAAGTTTGTCCGGGATATGGCCACCGCGTTGGCTATCCCGGCGGACCCTGAGGAAGAGCCTCGAGCCGAAGAGCTCGAGGCCCTACAGTACAACTCTCCTCCGAAGGAGGCCTTTACGGTCACGGTTCCTCCGATGCTGGAACGGCTCCTCTTCCGGATGTGGGAGGCGCTGGCCTCGGCGCCGGTTCTAAGCAAGCGGGTCGATTTGATTTATTGACTCCGGAAGAGCCCTGGCTTTCAAAAGGCGCAGCTACCACACCATTCCATGGTGGTGGAATCGGCCATGCATCGCTTGAAAAGTCAGAAGATGTACTCTGCGGTGCCCCCCGGCAGGGAGGCACGGAACCTCGATGGTGTCGGTAGAAAGTGCTTCCAGGGCTCCATGCTTGCTTGCCGTGTCCAGTCTTACCAGCTGTACATGGGCATGTACTTGCGAGACCTGGCCAAGGAGTTGGCCGGGTTCTCTGCTGGTCTCTCCGGGGAGCCCTTGCAGAGATTCAAGTCCTTGTCCTCGGGGATTCGGGACTGCTCGAAGTTTATGTCCCACGCTGCCTACGATGGCTTCGAGGCTTCGGCCCGAGTTGCGGCAGCCGGCATCACAGCTCGACACCAGGCATGGCTGCAGTCATCGGACCTCGAGCCATGGGTTCAGGACAAGTTGGTCGATGTCCCTTGCCGAGGTGAGAACCTTTTTGGCAAGCCCATGGCCGAGAAGGCCGCACAGCTCGAGACTGAGCACCTTACAAGGACAAGGCTGTCCAGAAAGACCTCTGCCCCTTCTCACAAGAAGAAGACCTCGGGTAAGAAGCCCTTTTACCCGGGGAAGGGCACTGCCTACAAACAGTACCCTCAGTATCAGGCTGCCCAAGCTGCACCCCAGAGTCAGCAAGCCAAGGGGCAGGGTAATGGGCCCCGTAGGCAGAGTACCCCCAAGCCTCCGGCCCCTGCTCCCACTCAGCAGGGTGGGGGGTTTTGACTCCTTGAGCGTAGCCTCTCAGTCCCTGCTCTCCCAACCCTGCACAGGAGGTCGCCTTGCCCTCTTTGCCCACCAGTGGTCCCACATCACTGGGGACAGTTGGGTGTTGAACATAGTCCACAGGGGCTATGCTCTTCATTTTCACCAACTGCCTCCACCATACTTTCCAGGGGAGCCTCCAAGGCCTCCCCTGCACACAGATCTTCTCCTCCGAGAGCTTCAAGGTCTGTTGGTGGACAGGGCGGTGGAGCCTGTGCCTCCCCACTTGCAAGGTCAGGGGTTCTACTCCAGGTATTTCCTGGTGCCCAAAAGAACCGGTGGCCTTCGACCTATTCTGGACCTCAGGAACCTCAACAAGTTCCTAGAGAAGGAAAAGTTCAAGATGCTTACTCTTGGAACACTTCTGCCCTACCTCCAGCAGGGAGATTGGCTATGCTCCTTAGATCTAAAGGATGCATACACTCACATCCTCATTCATCCAGACCACAGAAAGTACCTCAGGTTCATTGTGGGAGGAAACCATTATCAGTACAGAGTCCTGCCTTTTGGCCTCGCCTCTGCTCCCAGGGTCTTTACCAAATGCCTGGCAGTGGTGGCGGCCTACCTGAGAAATCAGGGAATCTTTGTCTTCCCCTATCTGGACGACTGGCTCATCAGGGGTCAAACGTGCCAGGAGGCGAGACAAGCCACCCTCAGAACTATTGCTCTTCTTCAAAGCCTGGGTTTTGTAATAAACTTCGCAAAGTCCACTTTGCTCCCCTCCCAGAACTTGGAGTTCATAGGGGCCAGGCTGGACTCTCTGCTGGCAAAGGCTTTCTTGCCAGACGACAGAGCCCAAAGACTCATCAGCTTGGCAAGCCAATTTCTGAGCAGGTCACTAGTCTCCGCCAGACTCTGCCTGAGGCTGCTTGGCCACATGGCTTCGACAGTTCATGTAACCCCCAATGCAAGGCTCCATATGCGGCCTGCACAGTGGTCCCTTCGGAATCAGTGGTCACAAGCCACAGGCAGCCTCAGAGACAGAGTAACGGTGTCCAGACCATTTCTGGACTCCCTCAATTGGTGGATGCACCCACCCAATCTACTAAAGGGGGTGCCCTTTCAGATTCCAGGGTACACAGTGGTACTGACCACAGACGCCTCCCTACAGGGCTGGGGAGCTCATTGTCTCAACAAGTGCACCCAGGGCCTGTGGTCTCCTTGGGAGGCTGCACAGCAGATCAATCTCCTAGAACTCAGGGCTATTCGCTTGGCTCTCAAAGCTTTCTCTCCTGCCCTGGCTCAGACAGACAATCAGGTAGCCATGTTTTATGTGAACAAACAGGGCGGAACTGGGTCCAGGCTCCTTTGTTGGGAGGCTCAGGACCTTTGTTCATTTGCCCTCAAGCACAACATGCTCCTCAGGGCGGTATACCTTCCAGGCCAGGAAAACTACCTGGCCGACCGGCTGAGCAGAATTTTGCAGCCCCACGAGTGGCAGCTGCATCCCTTGGTAGTTCAGAAGATCTTCCTAAAATGGGGTCTCCCTTTGATAGATCTCTTTGCCAGTCCACTGAACAAGCAACTACCAAAGTTCTGCTCCAGGCAACCGCATCCTCTGCGGATAGCAGCAGATGCTTTTCTGATTCCATGGTCTCAGGGCCTCCTGTATGCGTTTCCTCCCACGCCTCTGGTGGCCCGAACTCTGTTCAAGATTCTCTAGGACAAGGCCTCTGTCCTGCTGGTGGCTCCCAGGTGGCCAAGACAGCCTTGGTTTCCACTTTTGCTTCAGCTGGCAGTGGATCCCCCACTGCCTCTAGGGTTACAACCCGACCTTCTGACTCAGGATCAGGGGTCTCTTCTGCACCCCAACCTCAAAGCTCTCAATTTGATGGCTTGGAGGCTGCAAGGGTAGTTTTGGCTCCCTGGGGCCAACCTCAGGAAGTTAAGGAGGTTGTCCTAGCCTCTAGGAAACAGTCCACAAGGAAAACCTATGCTCTCAAATGGAAGAGGTTTTCTGTGTGGTGTCAGCTACGTACAGAAGATCCCTTCTCCTGTACTGTCCCTGTAGTACTTCAGTATCTGTTGCACTTATCCAATCAGGGACTTAAGTCCAATTCTGTTCGGGTCCACCTCTCAGCTCTAGCAGCTCACCACACACTAGTGGAAGGACATTCTCTGTCGGTTCACCCCTTGGTGTCCCGCTTTCTCAGGGGCTTGCTTTTGCTCAAGCCTCCAATCCGTCCTCCAACTCCTGAGTGGGAGTTGAATGTGGTCTTGCAGCAGCTGACTCGCCCACCCTTTGAGCTGATGGCTATTTGCCCTCTATGCTTCCTATCCTGAAAGACACTCTTCTTGATAGCCCTTACCTCGGCTAGGCGAGTGAGTGAGCTTCAGGCCCTGGTCTGTGATAGGCCTTACACTCGCTTCTGTAGGAACAGGGTGGTCCTTAGGACTCATCCTAAGTTCCTCCCAAAGGTTGTCTCCTCCTTCCACCTTAACCAAGAGGTGGTTCTTCCAACATTCTTCCCTAGGCCTCATGCAAGCCAGGCTGAAGCAGTTCTGCATACCCTGGACTGTAGGAGGGCCTTATCCTTCTACCTTGACCGTACGCAGGGGCATAGAAGGGCTTCTCGGCTCTTCGTATCCTTTGACCCTAATAAGTTAGGGTTGGCTGTGTTCAAGCGTACCTTGTCCATCTGGGTGGCTGACTGTATCACCTGGGCTTACAAGGTGGCTGACCTTCCTTTGCAGGGTCGGGTCACGGCCCACTGTGTCAGGGCAATGGCTGCCTCAGTGGCTCATCTCCGCTCTGTGCCCTTGGTAGACATCTGCAGGGCTGCAACTTGGTCTTCAAGCCAGACTTTTGCGGCCCATTACTGTCTGGAGAGGGAGTCCCGTAGGGACAGTGCTTTTGGCCAAGCAGTACTCCGGAATCTCTTTGAGGTTTAGGCAACTCCTGCCCTCCTGCCCTCTGTTGGGCTACCGGTGGATGTTGTGTCAGTGAAAAACCTTTCTTTGCTGCTGAGACTAGAGGGAGTTCTCTTGTTCAGCCTGGGTTCCTCGGTAGCCCAGAGCTGGGGAGTCACCCATATGTGAGGACTGACTTCCTGCTTGGTCCTGGAGAAAGAGTAGTTACTCACCTGTAACAGGTGTTCTCCAGGAGCAGCAGGAATCAGTCCTCACAACCCTCCCTCCTCCTCTGGGAGATGCAGTTGTACATATTTGTTTTTACATTTTTTGTGCGCTGTTCGTAGCTATGTCATTTGACTGGGGTAAGATGGCACCTTTAGGCGGGAAGGGAACCGCGCATGCGTGCCTGCATTCCCAAAGGCTTTCATAGAAAGCTGGGGAAATGCTCCGCTGGGGCTTCATCGGCGTCGATGACACCCATATGTGAGGACTGATTACTGCTGCTCCTGGAGAACACCTGTTACAGGTGAGTAACTACTCTGTAGAGCCTGCACTGGTAGCCGTCAGTACTCTTCAGGCACAGAGTTTTAAATTTTTCTTCTACTGATTTGTTTTGGTTTACTAGCAACAGCCCGTACTAACAGTCTCTGCAAATTTTAAGTGCTGCGGTGTGTGGAAACCACCGTCCTTCCCCCCCCCCCCCTCCGGTACTTTGTTTCTGTGGGGGTCGACTTCGGGAACTTTTAACCGTGGAGTGGCAGACACGGGCCGCTGACACCCTTCTTCATTCTGCTTCCCACCTTCCCTTGGAGTGCTCTTACGCTTGCGATGGCCATTTTGTGAGCCACGTGGTACCTCTTCCTTAGCAGCATTGCAGCAACAAGTGGAAGTGGCATTTCTCTTTTTGGAGCATGCAGAGGGGATTAATCATCACAGTGCCTTCGGGATGTCTTCGTCCCTGCCATGCTGCATTGCATCTGGTGGACTAGCTTTCCACCACATGTTCGGAGGATCCAGGGTAGTCATCCCAAGCAGACCAGGGCACTCCTGCTTCCAGTGGTGAGGTTCAGGATCCTGCAGTCATTACGGCAGCACCTGATAAGGACCCTGCGCCTTCACATAATCAGGGGGATGTATCTCCTCCTCCTCCTCTCCTCTTGCCTCAGCAACCATCTCTACAGTCAGCGCAGACATCGCATGAGCTCCCTGAACAGCAGATGGCCACCTTTGAGTCTCTTCAAGCAGGCCTGGGATGTTTGGAGGTCGGGACAGTGCACCGTTATCCTTGGGCCCATAGTGCCGGCCTCGGCATCTCTTCCTTCCAGAAAGTGGGCACGCCATCCCCATGCTTCAGAGGGACTGTGTGCAAAGGAGGTGGCCTGGGCCTCAAGTGATTCTCAGTCTCTGGAAGGAGACGAGTAATTGTCCTCCGCAGACTCGGGATTTAGAGTGTGTCCGGCCGGGAAGGTGGGGAATGGTCACAGCACGAAGACCCTGCAGAGGATCTGTATCAGTCTCAGGACATCCGACTTTTTCATAAAGAGGAGCTTTCTTCTCTTATTACTCAGGTGGTTGAGGCCTTACATCTTTCTCCAACCCCCATGCCTCTCGCACCAGCAGCGGACCTTCCTCAGCCGGACCCCATCCTAGTGGGCATTCGCAAACCCTCAAAGTCATTCCCCTTCCAGTTGGAACTCCAGCAAATGGTTTCCCTAGAGTGGAGTTTTCCGGATAACTCATTGCACACCACTAAGTGACTGGGACATCACTATAGTTGGTCCCCAGATGACCTAGACAACTGGCTCCGCTATCCCAAGGTGGATGCCATTATTGCATCTACACCTACTTACCTCTCGGATCTGCTTACTCATCATACTCCCTCCCGCTGTCTTCGGTCCATTCACATCAGCCGCCTTCACCTACCAGCACCCTCCAAAGCACATTTACAGTCTACCAGGAAAGCAGCATTTTTCTACTTAGCTCCATCTCTCTGGAACTCCCTTCCCACTGCCCTCCGTACAGAAGAATCATACCCCAAATTCCGTTCCCTCCTTAAGACCCATCTGTTTTCCCTAGCCTTTCCCTCATGAGTATTAATATTCTGTTCCTATCACTCTATTTGTCTAACTGTCCTGTTCTTACTCTCTTCTCTGCTCTATCATATATTGTAGTTCTATTTTTCCTTTTTCTATAATTGTTATTAATTTTGTCTTTGTAAACCGCCCCGATGTTATGGGGGGCGGTATAACAAGTGTGAAATAAACAATAAACAATTGCTGCCGTTGCAAAGCATACTACTATCCCAATGGAGGGAGGAGCGGCTCTCCGTGATCAGCAGGACCGTTAGGTCGAGGGGTTGCTGAAGATGGCGTTTTCTGCTTCCTCTTTGGCTCTTCAAGCTGCTTTTTGCAGAGGACTGGTGGCTTGGGCCCTCCTCCACTGGGTTCAGCTCCTTCCAGAGGACCCAGCAGCAGCCCAACTGGAGTCGGTCATGGCCTTTGTAGCGGATGCTTTCTATGATTTGCTCCATCTAGCGGCCCTTACGGTGGTGGCGGTGGTGACGGTCGCACACCGCTGGCTCTGGCTGCGTCACTGGTCGGCAGATGTGGCCTCCAAGGTTCGGTTAGTCCAGCTTCCCCTTGAGGGCAAGCTTCTTTTTGGGGAAGACCTTGAAAAGCTCATAAAGGATCTGGGGGAGGAGACCCCCCCAGCGGCTACTGAAAGTCCTTATCTTTTGTTGATTGGTTGGCATGAGATACTATGAGGTGTCTTGGCGAATCAGGAGATATCATCTTGTGGACAAAGGGTCCACGGTGAGAGACAAAATGCAGTAGAAGATGATATGCAGTCTCATACATTGTTGCAAGTGTCCAAGGCCAGTAGAATAGTCTGTGGCTAAGAAAGGCCTAAGATGCAGGTTCTCTTGCATGTAGGCATTGCCAGGAGCAAATAGTCTTCTGTATGCAGACACCACAAGCCCTTGGCAAGCTGTTGCTTGGAGATCAGCAGGTCTGAGGCTTGGAACACACCAGACATCTCTGTAGAAAGAATCCATTTTGTTTGGTTCAGGCCTTTTGGTTATGAGCAGGCCACAAGGTACCAGTCCTTCAAGACTCACTGGCACTCGCTTGATTCCAAACTTGAGATGGAGGCGGCACTGGCTGTTTGACCCACAAAATGGGACCCTACAGAGGAGAACCAGATTAGGATTCTATCAAGGACAAGCCCAAAAATTGGTTGGAGCAGATCTCCTCTGCTGAAGGATTAGAGGAAGCAAAAGCAATGTCCGGCTAGGGTCTGCAGCCTGGAGATGCAAGGAACTGGACCAATCCAATGTCTCAGCAGTCTGCTTCCCTTGAATTGAAGCATTTATTTATTTATTATTTATTTACTTAACATTTTTTATATACTGCTTTTCAAATTCTCAGTGGTTTACATATGCAAGCTTATTGCCTTGCATGTGGTTTTGCCCTCTTTTCCTTCCAGTCTTGTAGTTCCTTAGAGGTCCCATGTCGGTAGAGTTTTCCTCTCCACAAAGAATTGGAACACGCTCTTTGATCACATATAGCCTTTTGAAGCAATGGTCTCCTAGGGCTTGGATTTATCTCCAACTCTTTGGCTCTGTTGTGGCTGTGCTAGAACAGCAATCTCCCAGGGCTTGAGATTATCTTCAGCTCCTGGACTCTCTGATACACACAATAGTAATGAGTCCACACATGTGTGCTTCAGAAGGTGTTACTATCTCAGTGGTCTTCCTGCTCACAAAACCAGTGTCTTCCCTTTCCTTCGCAGTTACTAAGCAGTCTGTTCTAGTACTAAGGAATGCTGCTCTTCCTTGGTTGATTGTGATGACAGAGAACAGCCTTTCAGGCTGGGGCAATCACTGTTTTGGACAGTCAACTAAGGGTTCATGGACCAGCACCAAAGTGATCTAGTCGATCATCCGTCTTGAGGCGCGAGCCATTTGGCTTATGTTGAAGCATTTGCAGGCCTGCTTCTTGGTTAAGAGTCCAGGTGCTCTCAGACATTGCTATGGCTGTGGTTTACATCAATGAGCAGAGCAAGACTAAGTGTACGGTTGTACCCCTAGAGACATGTCTTATTTCACTGGGCTGAGCATCTACAGGCTCTCTCTGCTCAGCACATTGCACAGATGGAATAGGTCTAGATTGATTTTCTTTGCTACCATGTTCTTAATCCTGGGCAGTTCTGATGGTTTTTTTTTTTAAGGTGTGAATAAACAGGTGGACAAAGGCGAGTCTGTTGATTATAGTGTATCTGGACTTTCAGAAAGCCTTTGACAAGGTCCCTCATCAGAGACTTTTGGCAAAACTAAAAATTCATGGGATAGGAGGCAGTGTACTATTGTGGATCAGGAACTGGTTAAAAGATAGAAAGCAGAGCGTAGGGCTAAATGGCCAATTTTCCCAATGGAGAAAGGTGAATAGTGGTGTACCTCAGGGATCTGTGCTGGGTCCGCTGCTTTTTGATATTCATAAATGACCTAGAAAAAGGAATAACGAGTGAGGTTATCATATTTGCAGATGACACAAAACTATTTAAAGTTGTTAAAACCCAAGAGGATTGTGTAAAATTGTAAGAGGATCTTGATAAGTTGGAAGACTGGGCATCAAAATGGCAGATGAAATTTAATGTGGAGAAGTGCAAAGTTATGCACCTAGGGAAGAACAACCCAAACTATGGTTACACGATGCAAGGTTCCACATTAGGAACCACCACCCAGGAAAAAGATTTAGGCATCGTCGTGGATAACATGTTAAAACCCTCGGCCCAGTGTGCAGCGGCGGCCAAGAGAGCAAATAGAATGCTAGGTATCATAAGGAAAGGAATGGAAAACAAAACAAAGGATATTATAATGCCTCTATATCGTTCCATGGTGAGACCGCACCTTGAATATTGTGTGCAATTCTGGTCACCGTATCTTAAAAAGGATATAGCATTATTAGAAAAGGTTCAGAGGGGAGCCACCAAAATGGTAAAGGGGATGGAAGGATACTCCTATGAAGAAAGGCTAAAAAGGTTAGGGTTCTTTAACCTGGAAAAGAGATGGCTGAGGGTTAGGGTTACAAGGTAAACTATTTAAGACTAATAAAAGAAAATATTTTTTCACTCAACGTGTAATCAAACTCTGGAATTTATTACCGGAGGATGTAGTAAAGGCTGTTAATGTAGCTGGGTTTAAAAAAGGTTTGTACAAGTTCCTGGAGGAAAGGTCCATAAACCATTATTAAGAAGGGACCCAGGATATCAATGCTTGACCCAGTACAAGCATTGTGGAACTTGTGTCTTTTGGGGAAACTGCTAGGTACGTATGACCTAGATTGGCCACTGTTGGAAAAAGGATACTGGGCTTGATGGACCTTGGTCTGACCCAGTATGGCATATCTTATGTTCTTATGGTGACAAAGTCTGGTGCCAAGGTAGGTAGGCTTCAGGGGCATCTACACTCTGGTGCAGTCATGGCTGCAGACAGATCTCCTTTGGATTCCTTTTTCTGCTTTCTGCTGTGGCCCCAGATCAGTTGTGTCATTCATCAAGTAGAGGACCATCCAGAGATGGTGCTCCTAGCGCCAGAAAGACCTCACAAGCCTTGGTGTGCCAACCTCGTGAGGCTCGTGATAGTGCAGCCTCTTTTCCTGGGCGACTAGAAGGGTCTACTTCAGCAGTGGCTCGTCCTAATGGATGACCCTGCACCTTTCTCACATGACTTGGCCCTGGAGAGGCACCAGTTAGGCTGTAAATGTACTCTCCAGCGGTGATCTCCACTCTTAAGAACAATGCATAAGGTTACCTATTTGGCATATGTCTGGGTCTGGTGTATTTTTGAGTTGTGGGGTTGGCAGTGTCATCTCTCACCAGGACAGGTGGATGTACTGCCTTTGTTGGTGTTCCTTCAGGACGGTTTTCATATAGACCTTGCCTTGAAATCTTGAAGGGTACAAGTTATGCCACTATCCTGTTGTCGAGAGCTGGTGGCTAGTCATTCTCTCGTCTCTTTTGTGGATGTCTCTGCGATGTCATATTCTTCTGTTCATCCTGTGGTTCCATCTTGGGAGCTTGGTCTTGATTTTGAGGTGCTCATTCACAATCCCTTGGAGCTTTGAAAACAAGCCATGGATCTTTCCACTAGTTGGTGTTTTTGGTGGCTAGTGGTTCTATCTTGGTCTCATTCTTTGGGCACTGCTCTGCCACCCTTTGAACCTTGGGAGCAAGCTGCGCTCAAGAATCTTTTTCTCAAGACAATCTCTTTGGTGGCTATCTGTTTGACGCATGACATTTTCAAGTTGCAGACTATCTTGCTGTAACCCTTATTTAGTTTTCTTCTGCAAGGGAGTTATCCTACGGCCTTTTCCTGGTTTTATCCTTTCATGGTGGCCAAGTGATTTTGGAAGAGTGTACCAGCAAAGATACTGGCCTTCACCTTTTTAACATCCGCAGGGTTCTGCTCCCTTATTTAATGGGGACCAACTCCGTTTGGGAATTCGGCGGGCTATTTTCTAATTTGATAGTGCGTGTAAGGGTCAGACTGCTTCCAAATCCTCCGCATCTCTGTTGGACAATAAAGCTGTCCTCGAGGGTCTCTTGGCTAGGTCAGTTTTTACCTTTGGTTTCATGGTCCTTAAACTAGCTGTTTCTTCCTGCCCAGTTGTGGGGTAGCTTTGGTACTTCCCACTTGTCTGGATTGGTCTAGCAGGATGATCCAAAAGGTGAAATTTTACTTGCCGATTCATGGAATCCTACTAGACCCTGGCACAGTTCTGCTGTATAGTGATTTGCTGCAGTCTGTATTTGCAGAATTCATGCTTCATGTTGGTCACCGACTGTGCTCACAGGTCTGCTGTGCATGGTTCAGTGCAATTTGCGCAGTTCAGTACATTTATGCCATTAGAAAAAAAAACAGTTGTGGACAACATTATTGGCCCCCTTGCAGTTCAACCCCTTAATGTCCAATATCTTCTAAAAAAAAAAAAAAAAAAGCAGCCAGTTAAATGGCTTTGGACTATATATACACACATATTTGACACATTTAAGAATTAAATAAAACAAGACCATTTAAAAAAGGAAATAGTAGGAAGTAGTATAAAAACTGGACATGATTATTGACACCCTTATAAACAATTCAAATCAGTTTGAACAAAAGAAGCACATTCCCATTGCAGTAAAATTAGACGCACCTGTGATCAATTGTCAGTACTCACATGACTTGAATCAATCAATGAATGATGGCTGTAATGTTTAAAAGGCCACATTCACTCCCTGTTCCATTTTCACAATGTTGAAGACAAGAAAGCTACCTGAGACCGTCAAAAAAGCCATTATCACAAAATAGCAAACATCAAAGAGGTACAAAGTCATCTGCAAAGACCTTGGGATTCCTGTGTCTACAGTTTGCAATGTTGTTAAGACGTTTTCTGCTCATGGAACTATCAAGAGCCTCTCAGGATGTAGTGGGAAGAGGAAAATGAATCTAAGAAATCTTCAAAGGTTAGTGCGAACTGTTGGAAAAACACCACATAAAACATCCAAAGAGCTTAAGGCTAGCCTGAAGTAGTCTGGAGTGATGGTTTCAATCCATGCCATATGCTGCACACCAAACAAAGAAGGGCATCATGGACGAAAGCCAAGGAGGACCCCACTACTCAAAGACAGACATAAGAAGGCACACCATATCTTTGCTCAAACAGACCTTGAGAAACCACAATCGTTCTGGGGAAATGTTCTGTGGACAGATGAAACTAAACTTGAGCTCTTTGGCAGTGCAGACCAATGATACATTTACAAGTGAAGAAATAAAACTTATAAGGAAAAAAACACCCTTCCTACAGTTAAATATGGTGCAGGCTACATAATGTTGTGGGGATGTTTTGATGCCTCAGGAACTGGAGGCCTGGAACGAATTAAAGGAATCATGAAGTCGAAGGACTTCCAAGGTATTTTGGAGCGAAATGTGCTACCTAATATGAGAAAGCTAGGTCTGGGTTGAAGGTCATGGAGACTTCAGCAGGATAATCACCCAAAACATATATCCAAAAGTATAAAAGAATGGTTAAAAAGTAACAAATGGCAGCAGGAGAGTCTGGCAGCCTCTCAGTTGCCATGGAGAAGAGAGATCACGTGAAAGGAGAACATCAACTTGGTGTGGCAAGAAGTGATCCTGTAGCTAGAACCTGTCCGACAGGAGATGTAAAACCCTCTCACATGGAGAAGGATTCTCCAGGGCCATGTGCCTATGAGGGAAGGGTTAGGATGGCCGTTATAATTGGCGATTTGATCATTAGGCATGTAGATAGCTGGGTGACTGGTGAACGTGAGGATCACCTGGTAACATGCCTGCCTGGTGCAAAGGTAGCAGACCTCACGTGTCACTTAGACAAGGTTTTAGACAGTGCTGGGGAGGAGTCTGCTGTCGTGGTACATGTTGGCACCAATGACATAGTAAAGTGTGGGAGGGGGTGTTCTGGAGGCCAAATTTAGGATTTTAGGTAGGAAGTTAAAATCCAGAACTTCCAGGGTATCATCCTCTGAAATGCTTCCCATTTCACGCGCAGGACCAAAAGGTAGACAGAGCTCCGGAGTTGCAATGCATGGATGAGACAATGGTGCAGAGAAGAGGGTTTTGGGTTCGTTAGGAACTGGGCAATATTCTGGGAAAGGGAGGGGCTTTTATGAAAGGATGGGCTCCATCTTAACAGAGATGGAACCAGGCTGCTTGCATTAACCTTTAAAAAGTAGATAGAGCAGCTTTTAAACTAGATAATAGGGGAAATCCGACAGTCGCTTAAGAGCTCATGGTTCAGAAGGATGTATCCTTTAAGGATACTAGCAAAAGATTGAAGTTAGGGCATATCAACAGAGAGGTTCCAATAAAGACAAAAGTAACCCAAATGCCCTTAAGTACAGAGCGGAAAGATTCCAAATTACCCCGTCAATGATAAACAGATTAATATGAATAAAATACAACCTCTAAAATGCCTGCATGCAATGCTAGAAGTTTAAAAAATAAGATGGGAGAGCTAGAATATATAGCACTAAATGAAAGGTTAGATATGATTGTCATCTCAGAGGCCTGGTGGAAGGAAGACAACTAATGGGACACTGTGATACCTGGGTACAAACTATTTCACAATGATAGGGTAGATCAAATTGGTGGAGGGGTTGCGCTCTATGTTAGAGAGGACATTGAGCACATTGGATTAAAGTTTTGCAGGAAAGAAGATACACTGTAGAATCTCTATAGATAGAAATGCCATGTAAAAAGGGGAAGACGGTGGCAGTGGGGGTGTACTACCAACCACCTGGCCAGAATGAACAAATGGATGATGAAATGCTGAAAGAAATCAGGAAAGCTAACAAAAGTTACAACACAGTAATAATGGATGATTTCAATTAAACTGGTATTGACTGGGTCAGTGTCACAGCAGGACATGCTAGAGAGAGAAAGTTTTTAGATGAAATAAATGACTACTTCTTGGAGCAGCTGCTTCATGCACCAGTGAGGGGAAGCTATTTTGGACCTAGTCCTTAATGGAACACAGGATCTGGTGCAAGAGAAAAGGGTTTTGGGGCCACTTGGCAATAGTGATCATAGCATGATCACATTTGATTTAATAAATGGAAGCAGGACAGCAAGGAAATCCCTGGTAATACCTTTTAACTTTCAAAAGAGAGACTATGATAAAATGAGGAAAATAGTTAAGAAAAAACTAAAAGGAGCAGCTGCAAAGGTTAAAGATATACATCAAGCATGGGCATTGTTTAAAAGTACTATTTTGAAAGCCCAGACCAGATGTATTCCACGCTTTAAGAAAAGTGGAAGGAAGGCCAAAAAACTGCCAGCATGGTTTAAAGGTGAGATCAGAGAGGCTTTAGCAAAAAAACCTGTGAGAGTAAGTAGGACCATTGGATGATAGAGGGGTAAAAGGCACGCTAAGTGAAGACAAGGCCATAGCGGAGAGACTGAATAAAGTCTTTGCTTCAGTCTTTACTTAAGATGATGTAGGGAACTTACCCATGCCTAAAATGCCATAAACAACTTTAATATGGGGCTCCCAATCTGGTGCAAACAAGAAGGATTTAGATATATTGGCGACTGGGGAAACAGATGGATCAACAAGAAACTATACTGTGTTGATGGACTACATCTCTCCATCACAGGGAAAAGGATCCTAAGTGAAAAATTCAGGCAGTATGTAAACAGGCATTTAAACTAGGGAAAGGGCGTGACTGATGGAGAAGGACAAGTTCAGGACGTCACTTCAAGCAAAAGCAAAATGACATTGGAAACAGCCGCACTTTTAAACCACACATCAATGGAAAGTGGGAAAGGGCGTGTAGAATAAAATCCATGCAAAACACAGGCAAGCCAGTCAACAAATGCTGGAAAGCAATGAGCACTAATGCTCGAAGCCTAGCCAACAAAGTTCCTGATCTGGAAGCCCTAATGGTGGAAATGGACATTGTGGCCATTACAGAAACATGATTTAACGAGTCGCATGAATGGGATATAGCCATAGCTGGCTATAATCTATTTAGAAGAGATAGGAAAGGTAGAAAAGGAGGAGGAGCAGCCCTATATGTCAAAAGCAATATTAAAGCTGCTGAAATTCAGGGGACGTGGGGAAAAGAAGAAGTGCTGTGGATTGTGCTGGAAAGAGGAGATGGCAGTGTCATCCATACTGGTGTAGTCTACAGGCCTCCAACAAACTGAAGAAATAGTGAACTGATTCCTGATATTGCAAAGATAGACATGAAGGGAGAAGTGATCATATTGGATGACTTAATCTACCCAATGTGGATTGGAGTATTCCTTCTGCAAATCTGGAAAGAAGTAAAAAAAATTGTGGATGCCTTCCAAGATGCATTACTTAGACAAATGGTGATGGAACCGACCAGGGAGAGCTCAGTGCTGGATTTAGTGCTCACCACCGGAGATAGTGTGTCGAATATCCGGGTGGGTGCCTATGTGAGCAGCAGCAATCATCACACGGTGTGGTTTCAGATAAAAGCCAAGGTGGAGTCCAATCAGAGGAAGCTCAAAGTCTTCAAAAACACTGACTTCAGTAAAATGACCAAGTACCTGAAGGAGGAGTTGACAGGGTGGGAGGGGGATAAGGGAACTGGAATTGCAATGGGCTAAACTAAAGGAGGTAATAAAAGGGGCAACAGATATGTATGTAAGAAAGGTAAATAAAAACAAGTGGAAAAGGAATCATATTTGGTTCTCCAAAGAAGTGGCTGCACAAATAAAGGCAATAAACAGCTTTCACAAAATTCAAAAGTTCACAAACAGAGGAATCCAGAAAAGAATGCAGGATCAAACTAAAGAGACAAAAAAAGAAATAAGGATAGCAAAATCACAGGCAGAAGAAAAGATGGCTAAAGATGTGAAGTGTGGCGACAAAACATTTTTCAGGTATATTCGGGAGAGGAGGAAAATCAGAGGTGGAATTGCAGGACTCAGAAGCGTTGAGAACGGATTTGTGGAAAATGACATTGAAAAAGCGAAAATGCTAAACAAATACTTCTGCTCTATTTTTAGTAGATAAAATCTTGGAGAAGGACCACCTGTGATTGACAAATATACAGAGAAACATAGAAATATGATGACAGAAAAAGACCACATGGTCCATCTAGTCTGTCCGTCCATATCAACAACTACAACAGTCCCCTTTTTACCTTTAGAGATCCTCTGTGTTTGTCCCATGCTTTTTTGAATTCAGTTACTGTCCTCATCTCTACCACCTCCACTGGGAGACTATTCCACGGATCCACTACTCTTTCCGTAAAGAAATATTTTCGTATACCACTCCCTTCACCCTCATCCCATGTCCCCTCGTAGCAGAACTTGCTTTCGATTGAAAGAGGCTCTCTCCCTGAAGATTTATGCCACGGAGGTATTTAAACATCTCAATCATATCACCTCTATCCCGCCTTTCCTCTAAGGTGTACATATTAAGATCCTTCAGTCTGTCCTCATATGCTTTATAATGAAGACCACTAATCATTTTAGTAGCCACCCTCTGCACCGACTCCATCCTGTTCACATCCTTTTGAAGGTGCGGTCTCCAGAATTGCACACTATACTCCAAATGAGGTCGCACCAAAGACTTATACACCTTCTTTTTTCTGCTAGCCATTCCTCTCCATATGCACCCAAGCATCCTTTTAGCTTTTGCCGTCGCCTTTTCTACCTGTTTAGCTACTTTAAGATCATCAGACACAACCACGCCTAGGTCCCGCTCTTCTTTAGTGGACAAAAGTACTTCACCCCCTATAATATATTGCTGCCTTGGATTGCTGCAGCCCAAATGCATGACCTTACATTTTTTAACAATAAATCCCAGCTGCCAAATTCTAGACCATTCTTCAAGCTTAGCTAAATCCCTCCTCATGTTATCTACACCTTCCTGGGTGTCTACTCTATTGCAGATTTTGGTATCATCTGCAAAGAGGCAAACCTTACCCGACAGCCCTTCCGCTATATCACTAACAAAGATGTTAAAAAGAATCGGACCAAGGACAGATTCCTGGGGCACACCACTGGTAACATCCTTCTCCTCAGAGTGAGCTCCATTTACTTGTACTCTGTCGCCTCCCACCCAACCAATTTCTAACCCAAGCAGTAACTTTAGGGTCCATCCCTAGGGTGCTCAGTTTGTTTATAAGTCACCTGTGAGGAACAGTGTCAAAGGCTTTACTGAAATCTAAATACACCACATCTAGGGCTCTCCCTCGGTCCAACTCCCTGGTCACCCAGTCAAAGAAATCAATCAGATTTGTCTGACAAGACCTGCCTCTGGTGAATCCATGCTGCCTTGGATCCTGTAATCCGCTGGACTCCAGAAACCTCACTATTTTCTCCTTCAGCAGCGTTTCCAATAATTTACTCACCACCAAAGTTAAACTAACCGGCCTGTAGTTTTCAACCACATCCTTACTTACGCTTTTGTGTAAAGGCACCACATGAGCCTCTCTCCAGTCCTTTGGCACCACTCCCGACTCCAACGAGGCATTGAAAAGGTCAGTCAGTGGAGATGCTAAAACGTCCCCAAGTTCCCTCAGTATTCTAGGGTGTATCCCATCCGGTCCCATCGCTTTGTTTACTTTAAGTTGAGCTAGTTTCTCACGAACACAGTCTTCTGAAAATTGTTCAAGATGTCCCTCGCTTCTGTTCCTATTTGTGGGTGTTTTCTGAGGTCCTGCTCCTGGTTCTTCATCTGTGAACACAGAAAAAAATATTTGTTAAGCAATTCTGCTTTATCCTTATCAGCTTCTACATATTACTCCCCTGCACCCTTGAGTCTGACAATACCACTTTTGCCCTTCCTCTTCTCACTAATATATCTGAAAAATGTCTTATCCTCCCATTTTATTGCATTGGCTATTTCCTCCTCCTTTTGAATCTTTGCCTTCTTGACTACTTTGCTAGCTTCTCTAAGTTTTTCCAAATACAGATGCCTGTCTTCCTCTCTCTGTGATCTCTTGTATTTCATGATGGCCTCCCTCTTTTTCTTCACTTTTTCAGCTAATTCTTTCGAAAACCATAGCGGTCTCCTTTTCCTTTTACCTTTATTTACCATTTTAACAAAAAGGTTGGTTGCCCTTAAAATATGCCCTTTCATTTTTGCCCACTGTTTTTCTACATCCCCCAGCTGTTCCCATTCCATTAACGACTCCCTGATGTGTTGGCCCATCTTCGCAAAGTTAGTCTTCCTAAAGTCTAAGATCCTCACCTTTGAATGGATTCTAACAGCCTTAGTCCTAATACTGAACCACACCATCTGGTGATCACTGGATGCAAAATGATCTCCCACTACAACATCAGAAACACTTTCACCATTGGTAAGCACCAAGTCCAGTATGGCCCCTTCACGTGTGGGGTCTGTTACCAATTGTCTGAATAGTTCTCCCTGTAGAGAATCCAGGATCTCCTTACTTCTAGATGATACTGCAGCAGGAATGTGCCAATCAACATCTGGCATATTGAAATCTCCTATCAGTAGCACTTCCCTTTTCCTAGCAATGCATACAAATGGGAATTCACAGAAAATGATGTGTTAGAGCAGCAAAACTGAAAGTGGCCAAGGTCGTAGGACCAGATGGGATACATCCCAAGATACTGAAAGAGCTCAGAGAGGTTCTTGCAAGGCCATTAAAGGATGTTTTTAATAAATCCTTGGAGACGGGAGAAGTTCCACTGGACTGGAGAAGGGCTGATGTGACACCACTTCACAAAAGTGGCAGTAGGGAAGAAGTGACAAACTCCAGGCCAGTAAGCCTTATCTCGGTGGTGGGAAAAGTAATGGAGGCGCTCCTGAAAGAGCGAATAGTGGACTTCCTTGAAAACCAACAGGTTGCATGATCCGAGGCAACATGGTTTTACCAAAGAATGATCTTGCCAAACAAATCTGATTGAGTTCTTTGACTGGGTGACCAGAGCACTAGATCAAGGGAATGCGATGGATGTGATCTACCTAGATTTTAGCAAAGCCTTTGATACTGTTCCTCATAGGAGGCTTATAAATAAACTCAACAGCTTGGGGATGGGTCCCAAGGTAGTGAAATGGATCAGAAATTGGTTGACTGACAGACAACAAAAGGTGACGGTAAACTGAACTCACTCGGATGAAAGGAAGGTGATTAGAGGTGTGCCCCAGGGTTCGATCATAGGACCAGTACTGTTCAATGTATTTGTGAGTGACATAGCTGAAGGACTGAATGGAAAAGTCTGTCTTTTTCCAGATGACATGAAAATTTGCAACAGTGTGGACTCCCTTGAGGGAGTGGATAACATGAGGAAAGATCTACAAAAGCTGGAAGAATGGTCTAATGCTTGGCAGTTAAGATTTAATGTGAAGAAGTGCACTGTCATGCACTTGGGAAGCAGAAATCCAAGGGAACTGTATGAGATAGGGAACGAGAGGTTGGTGTGCACGGACCAGGAGAAGGACCTGAGTGATTGTGTCTGAGGATCTCAAGGTGGCGAAACAGTTTGACAAGGCAGTGGCCAGAGCCAGAAGGATGCTGGGTTGCATACAGAGAGGAATTACCAGCAGAAAGGAAGAGGTACTAATGCCACTGTACAAGTCGCTGGGATATTGTGTTCAGTTTTGGAGACCATATCTCGCAAAGGACATAAAAATGCTGGTAACAGTTCAGAGGAAGGTGACCAAAATGATTTGGAGCCTGCAAAGTCTGAGAAGAGACTTGAAGACCTAAATATATACACTCTGGAGGAGAGGCGTGACAAGGGAGATATGATTCAGACCTTTAAATACTTAGAATAGTAATGAACAAACAAACCTCTTCCAAAGACAGGGAAGCTGTAAAACTAGAGGGCATAACATGAAGCTGCCAGGGGGTAAATTGAAAGGCAATGTCAGGAAATACTTTTTCACTGAAAGGGTGGTGGATGCTTGGAATGCCCTCCCGATGGAAGTGGTGGGGGGCAAATACAGTGACAGAATTCAAAATGGCATGGGACAGACACAGTGGATCCCTTTATACTGGTCTTTATCTGCCATCATATACTATGTTACTATGTAAAATGGTATATAAAGTTTATGTATCGGGAGGAGGAAGTGACGTCACCCATGCGGATAGATGGCTGAGGCGAGTACTCTGTTGTCCTAACCCCATAAAATAGCATTAAAATGCCTTCAACACTACCCAAAGAGTATTTAAGGGAGTGATGAGTAGTGGTCGAAGTGACGCATAAACAGGAATGGCCACCGGCAGGAAAACAGACCTCCGCGTCTGTTATTTAGATGAGTAAGAGGGAGGCCCGCGAGGCACCAAAAATGGCTGGCATGGAAGGAGGAGGAGGAGCGGCGCATGCAAATGTGGGACTGGAAGAGCAGCATGTAGAAAATGAATCGCAGCCACTTACTCAAGCGGATATGAGGAATTGGTTTCTGGAGCTTAAGAAAGAGCTGATGGAAGCTAAGAATGAGATTGGGGGGCTCGTTAAGGAGCTCCGAAAAGAGGTTGCTGAGCTAGGCCTCTGGGTCATGGATTGCGAGGAAAGGATGGACTCCACACAAGAGGAAATCGATGGGGTGCGAAGAATGGCCCAGGAATTGGCCATTGAGAAGGCAGAGATGGAGCTGAAGTTAGAAGACACAGAGACGTGCCTTTGCCGCAATAATCTTCGTATACGTGGGGTTCCTGAGAAAGCAGAGTATGCAAGTGCTACTAAGGTGGCCCCAGGAGAGGTGTGCCTGGCTGTTTTAAACATGGGAGAAACAGGTGACCAGATCCAACATGTCAAAATTGAGAGGGCACACAGAGCACTAGGTTCGCCAAATGAACAAAGACCCAGGGACATTATACTGTGTCTACATGCGTATGCGATAAAATAACAAATATAACAGGAAATGTGGGGCCAGGCTAAAATGGACTGGAAGGGATGCAGCATCTCAATATACAGTGACTTGTCAGCGGATATTTTGGCCAGAAGAAGAGCGTTTCGCCCTATTACCATAGTCCTCAGGCAGAGACAGTGAAATTTAGATGGCTATATCCTGCTGGGTTAGCATTTACAGTTAACAGGATTACTTAAAAAAAAAAGCTATGTCACCATCAGAGGCCATATGTGAGCCATGAGAACTTGGAGTGGATGGTATCACAGTACAAGAGATTGAGACTGAACCCGAACCATCACAAAGGGAACTGCAGCAAAAAGTACAGTCATCGAAAGAAAGAGAAAAAACCATCGGGCAGCGAAATCAGCAAAAGTGACCTGAATGTGAACATTAGTGCTGTGGTATATTTTTTGAAATTGGAAGCCCCAGTTGGGCTTCTTTATACTATATCTTGTTGTTAAGCTTAATATGGAGCAGAGGCTTAATGGTGGGGGAAGGGAGAGGGGGTAATGTTTAAATAAGTAATGTTTAATTAGACCTGTGGGGATTGACAGGCTATGGGGGTCAGACTGTTGTGAGGAGAGTACTCTGGGTAAGTGTTTAGTGTGAATGTATATAAGAGGGAGTGAGCAGTGTTTGGGAGGTGTATGTGTATGTTGTACATGGGTGGTGTATTGGGGGCGAAAAAGAGTTTGGGTCATAGGGGGATCTGACAGATGACCTACTACTCCTTGAGAGATCTGAGAGATGGAGGGGGCTTGGGGTGTGTATGGTTGGGAAATGGGAGGGAGGGGGGGACAGGGGGAGGGTAGGGAAGGAGATTCTCTAAGGCAAGGGGGGAGGAGTGATGAGACACAATGGTGAGTGTAGGAAGATGTAAAGAATGTCATTTGATCTCCATTAATGTTAAGGGGCTGGGATCATGTACCAAATGCAGTTTAATGGTGAGAGAGGCCACATGGAGAAAAGCAGACATATTGTAAATTCAGGAAACCCACTTGAAGATTACCCAAATGCATTTAATTAAAAGTACCAGGTATCCATGTGTTTTTTTGGCTGTGAAACAAGGGCATTTTTAAAAAGCAGGGGCAGGGATCATATCATCAGGACACCAAGTGGAGATTGGACTGGAGGGGAAGGGATAAAGAGGTTAGGTTCCTGTTTCTGGATATGATTATAGATAGGGTGGAGGTCGTGCTCGCCAACATCTGTGCACCAAATACCTTACGGGAGTGGCTTCTTTTTAGGACATCCTTAAGTATCTATTAGCCTTTGCCAAAGCTCTGATCATTTTAGGGGAGACTTTAATTTAACGTGGGATCCGCGATTAGATATTTCACAGGGATGGTCGACAGGAGGGGGGAGACATCTATGGGTTATGAGCACTGTTCCCTCTAAGCTGTGTGCGTGTGCGCGCGCACACACCTCGCCGAGCGAGCGCACATACTTTACAACAGAGCGCACAAAAATTACGGTTCTGATTCTGATAAAAAACAACACAGACATCTTGAAATTTAAAAGTTGTTGTGTATTTATGGTTTTCACAAGTTCTACAATATTTTCTAGTGCAATCAATGTGGTGTACATACTGTATTCTGACGTGTAGTCAAATTTTAAAGTATATAACTCTGAGTGTCGTTATGTGGCACACAAAAATTTAACCTTCCTTCAAAAGCTGCACAGCTGATATTTTATGCGCACACAGCCTGCAGAAAATTAGAGGGAACAGTGGTTATGAGCAAATTAATGAAAGAGTTAAACCTTGTAGACAGCTGGAGGACCATGGAGGTGTGCAAAAGGGCTTACATTTTCTATTCTAGCCCTCATCAACATTATCGTTGAATTGATAAGTTCTGGTTGGACTGCACATCAATATTTTTGGAGTGGAGATTGGAGATATTATGTGGACAGACCATGCACTTCTTGAACTAAGGATGGGGTGGGGAGGAGACAGAGTGGTTTGCAGTTCTGGAGGATGAATGACTCACTAATGGATGAGGAGGTAGTGGTGGGAAAAGTGAAACAGGTCATTGGAGAATATCTTTCACTTTTAATGAGGGGGAAGAAATAGAGGTAGATTCTCTGTGGGATGGGATGAAATCCGGTGGTGCTGAGGGGTCATAATTTCCAAAGCCACCTATTTTAAGAAAGTGAAACAGAAAATGGAACATGACCTGAGGGTGGAACTAACTGCTGTAGAGGAGAAGCATGTCAGGGGTAGGTTTCTGGAGATACTTGGTCACATATAGGAAGCGCGACGGCAATTGGTAGGGTTGATGTGTAAAGAGCTAGCCTTCCGACTCTAGAAAGCTCAAACCTTTTTTGAGTGGGGAAACAGGGTGGGCAGGCTAATTGGCACAGGTTGAAAGCACAAATTAAGCAACAAATTATCAAGATTGGGGACGAGACTGTTGAGTTGATGTTTTCAAAAAAGAAAAAACAAAACATATTCTGTAAATTCTATCAAGAGCTGTACAAGAGTGAACTGTGAGCCATTAAGAAGGATATTACAAGACATCTACAAGATAGCAAGATGCGGACACTATTTCAAGAGGTAGCGGAAAAATTAGGAGGAGCAAGTTCTAGAGAGGTGTTTGTTACGGGATGTAATATGAAAAAAGGAAAGGCACCCAGGCTTGATGGATACATGGCAGTCTTTTACCAGAAATTTCAGGAACAGTTGGTAAATTACATGGTACAGGTTTTTAATGGAACTCTGGAAAGTGGGAGGGTACCACATACGATGTCTGAGGTGGGGATCACGGTGATACCTAAACCTGGAAAAGATAAGTCGGTATGTGATTCTTATAGACCCATATCATTGATAAATTTAGATGCTAAAATATTGGCTAAAATGCTAGCAAATAGACCGCAAGAGATGATAGCGAGGATGGTAAAAGAGGACCAAGCGGGATTTATGCCAGGCCGTCAAGCGAGAGATACTGTCTGTAAACTTTTGAACTTTACATGGAAGGCCCGGGTTGCAAAGGAGAACATAATTTTGATGGCACTGGATGCTGAAAAAGCATTTGACCGGGTAGAGTGGTTTTTTATATTGGGAGTGTTGGAGAGAGTAGGCCTGGGACCTAGGTTTATAGGGTGGGTTATGACTCTTTATGTGGAACTGACAGCTAGAATAAGGGTAAATGGCATGTAGTCTGAGAAGATCTGGTTAAACAGCGGCAATAGACAGGGATGTCCTCTATCCCTCTATTTGCTGTAGTTATTGAGCCCTTAGCTAAGAGAGTGAGAACAAACAGATGTACGAGGCGCTTAGGTAGGGTCTGATGAATATAAAATAGGCCTATTTGCTGCTGATGTCATTTATACCCCGATGTCTCTGCTGTTCCAAACCTCATGCAAGAAATAGATAAGTACAGCCATTTTTCAGGCTATAAGATGAATGTGACTAAAACAGAGATTCTGGGGGTGTATTTAGAGAAAGGCTTGGAATGTTGCTTGCGGGAGGCCTTTCTTTTTCGTTGGGCAAAAAAGTCAATTCGGTATCTGGGTATCCGGGTGGGAGCTAAATGGGAGGAATTATATCCCCTCAATCATGATAAATTCTGGGTTTCTATAAGAGATGACTAAGAAAAGTGTGAAAGGGTATCTTTGTCATGAATGGGTAGGATTGCAACGATTAAAATGAATATCTTGCCACGATTGCTTTTTTTTATTTGACTCTCCCAATTGTTATATCAGATGAAATTTTACGTACATGGCAAAAAAGAATCTTTGATTTTGTATGGCACAGGTGTCCATTAAGGGTTGCAAAAGTTTGTTTTTTTAATGCAACCACACAATGAAGGTGGGTTGGGGGTTCCCAATTTGAAGGGGTATTATGTAAGCACAATGTTGTGGCCTGTTAGAGTGGGAGAAGGGGGGGAAATGGCCCACAATGGGTGAGGATTGAGCAGGAAATGGGAGGTTTCCCTTGGGGAAACTCATTTGGTTAAGAGATAGTAGAGATGAGATAGGCATCAGATCACCTTTTGTAGATCATACCCTACAAGTGTGACAGAAAGAAAAGGAGGCTCTGTGCAAAAAAGCGAGGAATATTGCCATACACTTTTGTGCTTTAATGTTGTGTTTCCACCTGGAAGGATGTATACAGTTTATCAGGAGTGGCAATTACTGGGAGTGGATAGAGTGGGAAAGGTATTAGTTGAGGAGGGGAGATTAAAAATGTTCGGGGAGTTGCAGAGCCAATTTCCAATACACATGGAGCTTAAATTTCATTATGCACAAGTGTGCCATTTCGTGCAGTCCATTCAGAACAAAGGTGAAAAAGTGGGGCAAGGACGGGCTTCTGGACTTCTGTATTCCACATGGAAGGGAACCAAGGGTTTACTATCAGTGATTTATAAAATTTTACTGAATTCCTGGAGAGGGGAGTTATCATTCTGCAGATGTTGGGAGAGTGTATGAGAATACAAAGAAACATTCGGTAGCCACTCCAATAGTAGAGCCATGTGTATGAGGTCCTATACAGAATGCACTGGAACCCGGTACAGCTACATAAGATAGGGGGAAAGGGGCTGGGAAGTTATGCTGGTGGGGATGTGGACAAGATGGAGACTTTTTTCATTTATGGTGGTGGGTGCCTTGGGGTAGGGAAGTTCTGGCAGATGGTAACAGAGTTGATCAAAGAGATGGGGAGAGGAACATAGGAAATGGACCCTGGGGTGTGCTTGTTAAACCTACCCATGAGAGGGGGGTGGTGAGGGAACCCCGGACCCCAGCACAAATGTGTGTTAATTGCAGCCCGGATGACCGCAGCCAAACGGTGGCGGGAGAGGGTGATGCCTGATAGAACTGAGTTTATTAATCAATTTGATTGGATGTACTTGATGTTGGAGGCGCGTGCCAAACAACAATTGCAGTGGGCTAAATTTCATAAGCTCTGTGGGGGTATATGAGCATTGGAGACAATCCCAGGGAGGGGAAGAAGAGTATTTGAATGGATGTTGTATGTGTCTAGGGGATAGAGGGGAGGAGGGGAAGGGAGAGGGGAAGAAGGGGAAGTATAGTGGAATATGTTGAGTTTGGACACCTGTACGGTTTGTATCTTTATTGTTATTAAAGAAAATTCAATAAAGTAAATTAAAAAAAAAAGTGATGTATCAGAAGAACTGAAAGAAATATCGATAAACCGGGAAGATGTATTAAAACTCATGGTTGAATGGGAGAAAGCCAACATGGATTTAGCCAAGGAAAGTCTTGTCTTACTAATCTGTTATATTTTTTTGAAGGTGGGAATAAACAGATAGGTAAAGGTGAGCCGATTGATATAGTGCATCTGGATTTTCAGAAAGCCTTCGATAAGGTCCCTCATGAGAAATTCTTGGCAAAATTTAAAAGTCATGGGACTGGAGGCAGTGTAATATTGTGGATCAGGAACTGGTTAAAAGATAGAAAGCAGCGAGTAGGGCTAAATGGCCAATTTTCTCAATAAAGGAAAGTGAAGAGTAGAGTATCCCAGGGATCTGTGCTGGGCCTGCTGCTTTTTAACATCTTCATAAATGACCTGGAAATGGGAATAACGAGTGATGTGATCAAATCTGTAGATGATACAAAATTATTTAAAGTTGTTAAAATGCAAAAGGATTGTGAAAAATTGCAGAGGACCTTGATAAATTGGAAGACTGGATGTGCAAATTGCAGATGAAATGTAATGTGCACAAATGCAAAGTTATGCACCTAGGAAAGAACAACCCAAACTATAGTTGCACAATGCAAGGTATGAACCCCCACCCAGAAAAAAGATTTAGGTGTCATCGTGGATAATACGTTGAAACCCTCCGCCTAGTGTGCTGCGGCAGCCAAGAAAGCAAATAGCATGCTTGGAATCATAAGGAAAGCAATCGAGAACAAAACCAAAGATCCATATAATGCCTCTGTTATCACTCCATGGCTGCTGAAGCTATCTGATGTCAGCAGTGTACTATACGCAGTCGGAAAGGAAAGTAATCTGGTATTCTGTTCCGATATTGAAAGCCTCATGAATGCCTTAAAAATCACTCATGACCCACAAGACTGGAGACTATTTATAGACTCTTCGAAACTGAGTCTGAAGGCTGTGCTTTTGAACAATGGAAACCGTCTTCCATCTATTCCAGTAGCGCATGCCGTCCACATGAAAGAGACATACGATAACTTAAAGCATCTACCGACTTCCATCAACTATAACAAGTACAGCTGGCACCTCTGTGGTGACTTGAAGGTAGTTGCCCTTTTAATGGGACTGCAGCAGGGATATATAAAATACATGTGTTTCTTATGTGAGTGGGATAGCCGAGCAAGGAATTGGCACTACTTGAGGAACGAATGGAATCGCAGACAAAGTGTAACAGTTGGAGAGAAGAATATCCAGCACCCAGCTCTGGTTGAGGCTCACAAAATCCTGCTACCACCCCTTCACATCAAACTAGGTTTGATGAAAAACTTTGTTTAAGCCATGGACCGCACTTCACCAGTTTTCCGATACCTGCATGAAAAATTCCCTCGACTTAGCGAAGCAAAGATTAAAGAGGGAGTTTTTTGGGGTCCTCAGATTCGAGAGCTCTTCAAAGATGACCGATTCAACAACTTGCTGCAGGGTGATGCGAAACAAGTATGGAATGCTTTTCGCCTAGGGTCAACGAACTTTCTCGGGAATGTTAGGGCAGAAAATTACAAGGAACTAGTAGAAGACATGCTGATGCAGTATCAGAAACTTGGCTGCAATATGTCTCTAAAGATCCATTTCCTTGATTCCCATCTCAATTTCTTTCCTGACAACTGTGGTATGGTTAGTGATGAACAGGGCGAGCGTTTTCACCAGGATATCGCAACGATGGAGCAAAGATACCAGGGAAAATGGTCCACTACAATGCTGGCTGACTACTGCTGGACACTCCCCAGAGAAGCTCCCGATCAGCTGTACAAGAGACAGGCGAAAAATTCTAAGAAGTAGTCTATGACTTGGTTTTTTACAGGTATTAACCAAAGGCCTATTATATTTACTATTGACATGCATTTCGTGATGTAAACATTAATTCTTGTAGATTACAAAAAAACTAGAGCCAACTTTGCAATTTCACTGTCATATTCATGTTCAGCATATAAAAATTGATAAGAAATGACTATTTTTATTTCAGTAACATGACTTTTGTAAAACTTGGTTGACCAGTGTGTCCAATTATTTCGCAAGATATTGTATACAACATATCTGCAATGCAAGGATGCCAATAATATTGACCACAACTGTATACAGAGAGAGAGGACCGTTTCTGAATAAGATTGGTTTGTTTCTCGAGGGCCTCTACCTTAATGCTTTAACTAAATTCTGGAGGTTCACCGATCTGCACCAGCGTTAGTACCAGTGATGATGTCAGTAGAATTTTCTAGTCTGTCTTTCTCCATCATGTGCTATCAGGGGGACATAACCCACTGTCTTGACCTGTCTGTCAGGATTCCAGGAAAGGAAATTATTGGTAAGTAAAATCTCGCCTTTCTTCTTGGGATAGACCCAGGTTCATGTCACAAGCCAGGTCCATGTTGCAAAGGCCTGAGCATCCCCACATAGAGACAGAAGCAGGATCCAGCAGCTTTTACTGCCTAGATCCACAAGCAAGGGTCAGTCTAATCAGGATAATTAGTCATTATGGTTAGCAGTCTTTGCCTGTGTCTAGCCCAGAGTTGATAGAGTTCACCAAAACTGCCACTTAATGACGGTTTGCCCTTTTAGATTTCCTGTGAGTATTTGCGTTCTCCATCCACTTTACAAATGGGACTTGCATGATATTAATAATTCTGTCATGTCATTTAAATGCTGACCCTATTCCTCACTTATTTACCTGGCTCCTACCCAACTCCCTGTTTCTTACTCAGACTGCTTTACTGTGGAATATGTGCTTGATCCCACCTGAGGTAGGTTTTATTATTGACTTTGTCTAATTTTGGTATTTTGGCCCTTTAGGCACTTAGCTAATAAATCTTTCCAGATGACAGAAAAACATCACTAATTGTTCCTTCACACCTCATATATTTTCCTTTGCTTGTCCTGTTCGTCCAGGAGGAGCTGGTGTTATGGGTATTACATAATAGCATGGACTACTTAGTTCAATTCATCTGTTGTTTAAGCTTCCTCCGTGTATTGTTGCCAGGTTTTCCAGAAGGAGTTGGGAAAGCGCACTAGCAGCGTACAGGCACTGAAACGCTCTGCCCGTGAGCTTATTGAGAACAGCCGAGAAGACACCACCTGGGTGAAGGTCCAACTGCAGGAGCTCAGCACTCGCTGGGACACCATATGCAAGCTCTCTGTATCAAAGCAAACCCACTTGGAGCAAGCCTTGAAGAAGGTGAGGGAGCAGTGGTTTCTCTCTGTGTAAACCAAGACAGAGAGCTGATGAAATTTTATTTATTTATTTATTTATTTGCAGTCTCTTTTATACCGCGCTATTCAACATCAGTGCGGTTTACAATGAACATAAGAGTTGCACATCTCAATTTCGTGATTTGTGCTTACAGTGAAACAGGTATAATAACTTGGGTATACATTAAACAGGAAAATTAAACTTGGGTATGCATTAAGCAGGTATAACAGGTAAAATAGGGTATAAATAACCAGTCCCTTAACAAGGAGACACGATGAATAAATACAGTCTACTTTATGCAACAATATAATGAGTTATGCGGCACTGCATAAGTTTCTCATGGTGGTTGGAGGGGAAGGTGTGATTGCGAGTGATCAGTCTGGGAATGTGTCCGTGCATGAGTTTGAGGTGCTGCATTGAGATGTGAGAGTGGGTGAGTGTGGGGAGAAGACTGCATCATCCTAGTGATGAAGAAAGAGGTGCCGTTTCAGTGCCTTCCTAAATTGGGAGAGTTCACTGATGGTTCTGATAGTTGCTGGTAGTGCGTTCCAGCAGGATGGAGCAAAGAAGGAGAAGGCTCTGGATCTAGTGAATTGAGAACACTTCGTGCTTGCCTTAGGTAATATGAGAGTATTTGCGGCATTCGATCTCCTTGCTCGATTGGGAGGTGTGATTGAAATTAGATCAGTAATGGCAGTAGCAGGGTATTTATTGATGGCTTTATGGGTCATAATTAGGATCTTGAATGAGATCCTGGCTTGTATGGGTAGCCAGTGCAATTGTTTTAGTATTGGGGTAATATGAGAACTTCTTGAGGCTCCATGAAGGATTCTTGCAGCTGAATTCATTGCAAGTTGTAAGGGGTTAGTCGTGCACTTAGGTAGACCATACAAGATCGCATTGGCATAGTCAAAGTGAGGCATTATTAGGGCCTGAAAGACAGTTCGGAAGTCATCAGGTTCTAACAGTTGACGCAGATTGCGGAGGGTCCGGATTTTATGGTACACCGACTTTATGTTTTTGATATGAGCCTTCATATTAAGTTGCTGATCAAGCGTTACACCTAGGTATCTTACTGTAGTCTTGCATATGATCTCTGCGTCGCGAACCTTGATAGACAGGGGTGGAGTAAAAGCTGGATTCCTGGTTACGAAGAGGGCTTCTGTCTTTTTGAAATTTAACTTAAGCATTTGTGCATTTAGCCAGTCTGTGACAGCGTCAAAGCACCTGATAAGTGGGGATAGTTCAAGATGTTCTGTCGAAATTGGCATGTACATCAAGACGTCGTCAGCATAGACCAGGCAGTTGATATTAAATGATTGGATGAGATCACAAATGGGTTACATATAGACATTGAATAGCAAGGCAGATAGAGATGAGCCCTGTGGAACACCTTTAGTTTGGGGGAAGGAATCGGAGTTGGAGGGGCCAGAACGGACATGTTGCCAGCGATCAGTGAGGTATGAAGCGCACCATGACAAAGCTGAAGCTTGAACTCCCTTCTCTCTGAGGCGTAGCAGGAGAACTTCGTGGTCTACGGTGTCGAATGCGGCAGCAATGTCCATGAAGATCAGTGCAAAGCCTTGTCTGATGTTATCGAGACCTAAGGTTATGGTGTTGAATAAGGTTGTGAGTAATGTTTCAACACCATGTGCTTTGCGAAATCCATGCTGGCAGGGATGCAGGGGTGCATTAGTATCTATGTGATCTTGTAATTGGCGTTGGGTAATCTTTTCAATGATTTTCGATAGGAGAGGTATGCTGGAGATAGGCCTGTAGGATTCCATCATCGAAGGGTCCAACTTACTGTTTTTAGGAGTGGTCTGATAGTCGTCTGTTTCAGGCTTCGAGGAAATGTTCCAGTAGAGAAGGATACATCAATCAATTTGGATAGGAATGGGCTGAGCTCGGCACGCAGGGCCTTTATCCAGGGAGCTGGACACGGATCGGAGGGTGCTGTTGTAGTGTTTATGTTTAGGATAGTGTCTTGAATGACTCTGTCAGATGGAGTAGAAAATGATGTGATAGTGTGTTGGGACCCACTCAAGAAATGACCAAGAGAAGGTTGTGGGATAGAGAAAGGTAGGCTGGCTGGTTATGGGGGGCTTAGCAGTGTGGGCAAGCTGATTACTTTTCTTACGCAAGTAATAAGCATATTCTTGTGAGTCTGGGTAGGGTAAGTTCTCTTGAGATGGCTCCTTTGCTAGAGATTTCAAATTTGGAAAAGCTCGTGGGGTTTGTTCAAGGAGCGTTGTAGTCTTTTTGCATGATATTGTTTCATACTTGATGCTACAGATAACCGATGTTTTCCTAATTGTGCTGTGAATGCCTCATGGCTCTCAGCTGTTCTTGATCGTCGCCAGCGTCTCTCAAGTCGTCTGAGTTGAAGGAGCGAATTACGTAGTTCTTGGGAGTACCATGGGGCATTCTTTTTCTTATGTGGTGCTTTGTTCGTGGTAGGTGAGTGGATCACGGCATCTAGGCTTGAGTTCCAAGCGGCGACCATGTCATCGAGGCTTTGAAGAGGAGGGTCAAATAGATTCTGTGTCCTCTTTAGAATATCTTCTCTGTTAAAAGGGTGGAAGCGCTTTAAATGTTCTGATATGGGTTTATCTTCAGGTATGGATTTGGAGGAGTTGGTGCAAATTGGAATCTAGAATCTTATCAGGAAGTGATCCGACCAGGGAACCGCACTTACGTTTAGGTGAGACTGGTGCAAATGTGTGAGGGCTGTTTGTGGTGCAAAGATAAGATCAAGTGAGTTGCCTTTTATATGGGTAGGGGTATCAACAAGTTGAACATAGCCTAGATCACTGAGAGCATCAATAAAGGCATTGATGTGGCTGTCCTGAATGACTGGGAGGTTGAGGTCACCTAATATCCAGTTTAGAGTATGCGAATTCGTGGTGTTGCAAGCAAGATCAATTATTGTTGCTAAGTCATCTGGAGATGAAGATGGAGTTCTATAGAGCAAGTTAATAGTGATTTGCTTATTTGTAATGGTAACAGAGTCAAGGGTAGAGGTGCTGCTTTGAGGCGGCCAGCCGAAATTTGAGGTCGGCTTTCGTTAGGATAAGTACTCCTCCGCCACGACGGTCAGCTCTGTGACAAGAGTGGACTGAGAAATTAGGCGGGACACACTGGTGAAGGATCACGGCGTCAGCGGCTGAAAGCCATGTCTCGGTGACACATAGGATATCAAGGTTATGAGCTGAGAGCATATCAGTTACTGCTGGCCATTTTTTCCTTATTGATCGTGCATTTATTAGTGCACATTTAAGGTCAGGGGGATGGTGGGACTGTAATCGTCGAGATAGATTTTGCTGCTGAAGGTCCACATAGATAACATGTGGGCCTGGTGTGCGCCGAGGTGTTTCGTATTGATGGTTGGGGGAGTCAGGAAATCTCCAACAAGATCTATGGAGGACTGGTATAGTGTTCTGAGGTGAAGTAAGGGCTAGGGCAGCGATGGCGAACCTATGGCACGCGTGCCAGCTGTGGCACGCGAAGGCCTTGCAGCTGGCACACGGGAAGGTCCGCGGCAGAATGCAGTGTCCCGCGGGGCCCCCTCTGCGCCGGCTGAGCCCTCTGCCCGGCTTTCAGATTCGCGAAGGGAGAGTGTCTCTCCCTCGCGTCTCTGTTAAGCCCGCAGGGGCTAATGGGAAATTTCCCATCAGCCCCTTTAGACGCGAGGGGTTGATGGGAAATTTCCCATTAGCCCCTGCGGGCTTAACAGAGACGCGAGGGAGAGACACTCTCCCTTCGCGAATCTGAAAGCCGGGCAGAGGGCTCAGCCGGCGCAGAGGGGGCCCCGCGGGACACTGCATTCTGCCGCGGCGGCAGCGGCAGCAGCCAGAGAGCCAGCTTTTTTTTTTGGACTGCTAATGGGCTTGGGCTGGGGCTGGGGGGCTGTTAGGACTGCTAATGGGCTGGGGCGGGGGGGGGGCTGTTAGGACTGCTAATGGGCTGGGGCGGGGGGGCGGCTGTTAGGACTGCTAATGGGCTGGGGCGGGGGGGCGGCTGTTAGGACTGCTAATGGGCTGGGGCGGGGGGGGGCTGTTAGGACTGCTAATGGGCTGGGGGGGGTGGGTTAGGACCGCTAATGGGCTAGGGGGGGGTTAGGACTGGTAATGGGCTGTGGACTGATGGGGGCTGTCTGGAAATGGGGTGATGAGGGTGTTAGAACTGCTAATGGGCTATGGGGGGTGGTTAGGACAGGAAATGGGCTGATGGGGAGGGGTTAGGACTTGAGGTGGGCTGATTTGGTTAGGACTGGTAATGGGCTGTGGGCTGATGGGGGGGGGTTAGGACTGGTAATGGGTTATAGGGGGGGCTTAAACTGAAAATGGGGTGATGGGGTTAGGACTGGAAGTGGGTTGATGGGGGGCTAGGACTGGTAATGGGTTGGGGGGTTGCTATGACTGGAAATGGGCTGAGTGGAAGGGGAGGCTTGAATTGCAAATAGCTGATGGGGGGGAGCTTGGAATGGAAATGGGCTGTGAGGGAAGGGAGCTAGGACTGAAAATGGGCTGATGGAGCAGCTAGGATAGGACTGGAAATGGGGGGAGCTAAGATTGGAAATGGGCTGTGGTGGGGGCTTGAATTGAAATAGACTCATGGAGGGGCTAGAACTGAAAGTAGGCTCATGGGGGGGCTTGGACTGGAATTGGACTGAGTGGAGGGGAGCTATGATTTGACATGGGCTGATGATGGGGCTAGGAAATGACTAGAAGTGGGCTGATGGGGGGCTAGGATTGGAAATGAGCTGATGAAGGGACTCAGACTGAAAATGGATGGGGGAGCTAGGACTGGAAATGGGTTGATGGTGGGCTAGGACGGGAAATGGGCTGATGCAGGACTAGAAGGGAATGGATGCTGGGTGAGACTGGAACTAAAAGGGAGCTGATGTTGGGGGAGGATTAGAATGGGATGGGGCTGGGAGAGTAAAATGGAGAGGGGAAAAATATTTTGTGTGGGAGGGATGAAAAATCTACAATTGGCCTGGTATTGGGAGAGTAAGTGGGGATTGAGGATGGAGGGGTAAAATTTGTGTGGATGAAATAGGAATGAGGAAAGAGCAAAAGGAGAAAGATTAGTATGTTAAAGCAGATGTAGAGAGAGAGAATGGAAAAAAACTAGAAGAGAGAAGAAAGAACAAATGGACAGCAGACGATGGACAGTTAGCAGAAAACATGAAGAAACCAGAAGAAAGTGGCTGGAGCAATTGCAACTGAAAAAAAATGCACAAAAGGTAGAAATATCTCTTTATTTTGAATTTATTAACTGGAATATGAAACCTCTGGGAAATATGCATCATTAACGTCTGTGCTTTGTTTGGTACAAGAGGAAATTAATTTATAGTTTTATTTCTACAGTGTTGTTGTACATTCCAAGTTTGGCTTTTGGGGTTCCCAGTTTAATTATTGCCTTCCTGTTTCTAAATTGAATGAAATCATTAAAACATTATAAATTGCCAATAAATTGAAATGAAAACCAAAGGATTGTGAATCAAATTGATTCTCCGACAATACAAAGATTCCAACCTTTACAAATGATGTTACATAGTTCAGGCAACTTTATAAAGAGTTTTTAGATACTAAAATCTTGTTGTTAAGGTTTAATTGACGTGCTGGCACTTTGAGGAAATTCTTTGGTTTTGTGCGGCAGTTTGGGCACTCGGGCTCAAAAAGGTTAGCCATCACTGGGCTAGGGTGTAAAAGGTCAGGGCTATTAAAATGTAGCACATAGCAAGGGTAAGGGGGTATGGGAATACCCAGTGAGATAACATGATGACTAATGTATATAGTAGATCCAGGAATGTTGTTAGCTAGTGAAAAGTGCACAGTGTGGTGGTACTGGAAATCTGTTAAGCATCTGTGTAATGAGGCAATATGTACTCAGAGTAATTCACAATAAGGTAGTGGTATCTGCACAGAGTGGAGGTAAAGGATATCTGTTAAGAACTGTGTGGTTAGGCAATATTCACAGAGTAATTCACAATAAGGTAATGAAATATGCACAGTGTGGTATGTACGGATATCTGCTAGGCAACTGTGTGGTAGGTAATATGAACATCAGAGTAATTCAATAAGATAGGCCCAAAGGCCAGATGGCAAGTAGTTTGCAAGCAATTGGTTGAAGAAGAGCATAGATTAATATATACGTTGTATAACTAAATCGTTGGGGTGAGAGTCATGTGGAAGGGTAGCAAGACGCTGTGGAGTTATGTTACCAACTTGATTGATGGAGATGTGTAGACTGATGGTGGTTCATTCCTTCTCATGGTATTTAGGGAACTGGAGCTCTTCTCTTTTCGCTGAAGACAAAGTGACGGATGTGGAAACACAGTGGCCATGCAGCCAAACAGGAAATTAGGGTTTAATTCCTGAATCTAAATTCTGTTCAATAACAGGAACTGGAGCTACCATGAAAACTGCATTTGTAACCCCCAAGAGTGGATTTGGGATTCCAAAAAGACCTGCAGATTTTGACCCCTTACTAAAGATAGTTACCGCAGTGGACGAACTGTAGACCAAAGAGGGCAATTCCTAATAAAAAAAAGTGTTTTAGTAGCCAGGAATAAATGCCAGTGCTGTATTTTACATCAAACATATCTTGGCACAAAGTATAGTGAGAAGGATTGGAGCAAGGTCTGACGGGCCAGAAATTCATATATGGAGAATGGGAAGGTGAACCCAAAATTGATAGCATTTAAGAGGGCTAAAAAGAAAGCGTTTAGAGTTCCCACACTTTTTTCTGGGATATTTGCTAAAACACATTTGGAGATAGACTGGAAAAACACTAAGGTAGATAAAAATGTGCAGTCATAATTTACAACTCTGCTGTCAAGATAGAAACGTTGAGCATTTAGTTTGGTATTTTTAAAAAACACAATTAAGTTGCATTTGGTTTAACCAGATTTCTCTTGTAATTGGTAGAACCTGCTGACTTGGATCAAAATGTTAGGTATTGTCTACCTTAAATCCTATTTTATAGGCCACATGATAAAATCTGTCCCTTGTTCTTGAAATTCCCGTTTTGTTTGACATGTTGCTAGTTTCTGGTCCACAATTAGGATATTTGCAGAAAGAAAGTTGATCGTCCCAAGTGTCCATTCTTGATCTTGATGGTATCATGTTCATTTTAGGCAGAAGACTTTCGGAGTGCAGTCCATACTCTGTTGGAATGGCTCTCTGAAGCAGAGCAGACTCTGCGATTTCGAGGTGCCCTGCCCGAGGATACAGCAGCATTGCAGTCGCTGATTGATTCACACAAGGTAATGGATAGCCCGCAGGGACTGACATGGTATGGTCTAATTCTTTTGAGAAGAAAGAAGAGGGAAGGGGTGATACAACAGAAACCTTCAGCTGGCTGTCAGGCCCCAAGGCAGCTGGGTTCCGCCCCCAGCAGGTGGCCACAGCCACATATAGTAGGGCTGAAGAACCTACCACCTGCCATTTTAGTTTTCTGGTCTACCTTGGCTGATGACATTGAATTACCAATCACTGCCCAAATGCTGCTGAATGGAACCAAGCTGCAGGGCTCCAACCCTCAGCACAGTATCTCAGTGCCTGCATAGATTTTCCCCATCCATCCACTAGCTGGTGACTTCTCCCATGTCCCCATTAGCCTGAGCCCCACCATCACATGCTGTGGCTGTCAGGTTTTCATGCAGGCCACAAATGCCTTGCTCTCTCCAAAGCCCTGTTCACCCACCCAAGTCAAGCCTCGTCTGATGCCATTGATATGTGGGCAAACTCTGCCTCGTGTTCCATTCAGGCATACGAGTTGCTGCTATCACTCCTCTGCCAGTCCTAGCCCAATCTGGGGGGAGAGAAAGGAGTGTGGCTGGGAGCAGGTAAGGACAGGAAGGAATAGTGCTAGGGCTGAGAGAGGAACAGGAGGAGGATGGATGTTACAGGGGGTGGGAGAAAGAGGGGGTGAGGGTTGATGCTGGGGGCCATAAGAGGACTGAGAGGAGGAGGGGGAGACAATGAGTGGGAGCTGGGCTGGGCCAAGGAGGAAAGTGAGAGGAGGAGAAGGATGAGGTTGGGGACAAAAGAGAAATGGGGAAAGAGGACTTGCACAAAGGGTGGGATGGGATAACTGATTTTTCTTGCTGGGAGATGAGTCTATGAGTCCCTGTCATTTTTCTTCTGTGGGATGAGCTTCTGAGCTCCCAGCATTCTTATGAGAGTTGTTTTGAACTGTGACTAGGGGTTGGCTTACTATAGGTGAGAAATGCATTTCTGTTTTGTACTTCTTAAGTTTGGCACTGCATAACCTAGTGAACTGCAACTTCTCCAGGAACAAGCAGGAAGTCAGTCCTCACATATGGGTGACGTCGGCGCCAACGGAGCCCTCGTGCGGAGCAATTCCCTGGTGTTCAAAGAAAGCCTTTGGGATTGCATTGCGCATGCGCAGTCCCCTTCCCGCCCAAGAGTGCCATCTTGCTCAGTCGTCTTTTTTCCGCGGAGCCCAACGGACGTGGTCCTGTTTTCACCGTGGAAAAAGTAGAAAAGTTGACTTATTTTTTTCAGCTTCCCAGTTCGACACCGGTTCCCCTTCCAGCCTTCGGCTCGGTACACTGGTATTGAGTCCGGTCATATTTTTCGTTTTTGTCCTTCGTGACTAGCGTTCGCGCCCTTTTTATTTTTCACTGTCAGCCCAGTCGTTTGACCTCGCAGGGGCCCTTTTTTCCCCAATGGCTGCCAGCGGGTTTAAAAAGTGTGATCGGTGTAAGAAGTTGATGTCTCTCACTGACACACACGACTGCTGCCGCCGATGCCTCGGCCCTGACCATGACCCGGTGGTCTGTGGGCCCTGTGGTAAGATGTCTTCGAAATCTTTGAAGAGCAGGCAGCATCAGCATGACAAGATTTTTCCTGAGTCCACATCCGCCCGGTCCCGGACCTCGTCAGAAGCCTCGACATCTTGGGAATTGGAGCCCGAGCACTGTCGTGGGTCTTCTGAGCGGGGGTCTCCCTCCAGGGAACACTGGAGGAAGAAGAAACTCATGAGGGCGGCGTCGCTGGACGCCTCTGATCGGCTCGGGTCCTCTGAGTCGGAGCGGCCGGCTAAACAACCTCGCAAGGAGCCGGAGACATCGGACAAGGTAACTTCTGTTGTCCTCGTGGACTCTCCTCCAGAAGAGCCGGTGTCGGGCCTGACTATGTCGGGACCCGAGCCGGGAGCTGCGGAGCCTTCTGAGCTCTGTCTCAGGTTGGCGGCCCTGGAGAGCAGCATGGTTGCCTTCATGGAGCAGCAGTGGGCGCTGATGGCCGGTCCATCCGCCCCGACCACCGGGACTTCGATCCTCAAGTCGATCAGGTCTTGAGTCGATCCTCGGCCAAGGTCCCCCTTGACCTCCCGTTCGGGACTGAGGTCGTCGACACCGGTGCCCTTGGCGTCAGGGCAGTCAGGTCCCATCAAGGACTCGGCGTGGGATACGGAGGAGGAAGACTCCCCAGACACCTACCGAACCCGGTATATCCCATCGGACTCTCCGGGTTTGGAGCCTTGGAATAGGTCCCCTCCAGAGGACACTCGGTTCTCGGACTTCGTCAGGGACATGGCCAAGGCTTTGGCATTCCCTGCGGATGCCGAGGAGGAGCCTCGTGCCGAGGAGCTCGATGTCCTCTAGTATGACTCTCCCCTGAAGGAGGCCCTTACTGTACCGGTGCCTCCGATGTTGGAACGGCTAATGCTCCGCATGTGGGAGTCAACCGGCCTCGATGCCAGTGCTCAGCAAGCGGGTCAATTCCATCTATCGAGTCCGCAAGAGTCCTGGGTTCCAGAAAGTGCAACTGCCGCACAACTCCATGGTTGTGGAATCGGCCATGCAATGGCTGAAAAGCCAAAAGACGCCCTCCTTGGTGCCTCCCGGCCGGGAGGCCCGGAACTTGGACGCCCTCTGCAGAAAGTGCTACCAGGGCTCGATGCTGTCATGCCTTGTCCAAACTTACCAGCTGTACATGGGCATGTACTTGCGGGACCTGGCAAAGGAGATTGCCGGGTTCTTGGCTGGCCTGTCCGAGGAACCCTTGCAGCGCTTCAAAGCCTTGTCCATGGGGATCCGAGAGTGCTCGAAGTTTGTCTCGAGCAGCTTACGACGGCTTCGAGGCTTCGGCCGGCATCGGTGCACACCGTCAGGCCTGGCTCATGTCGTCGGACCTGGAGCCATGGGTTCAGGACAAGTTGGTCGATGTCCTGTGCCGAGGAGACAACCTCTTCGGTAAACCCATGACTGAGAAAGCTGCAGAAATCGAGTCCGAGTACTTGACCTGGACAAGGTTGTCGAAGAAGACATCTGCACCTTCTCACAAGAAGAAGGCCTCGGGGAAAAAGCCCTTTTTCCCGAGGAAGGGTACGGCTTACAGAAACTACCCCACTTACCAGGCCACCCCAGCTCCCCAACAGGGGCAGCAGGCCAGGGGACAGGGGCATGGTCCACGTAAGCCGAAGATCCCCAAGTCTCCAGCTCCGGCTCCTACCCAGCCGGGAGGGGGTTTTTGACTCCCAGTGCATAGCTCCTCTCCCACCAGTGGTTTGGCCCTGCACAGGAGGAAGGCTGGCCCTGTAAGCTCACAGGTGGCCAGCCATTACTACTGACGCCTTGGTTTTGAAAGTAGTCCAGCAGGGCTATTTACTTCATTTCAACCAGGTGCCCACCTCCTTTTTCTCAGGAGAGCCTCTCAGGCCCCCTCTTCACAGGACCCTTCTCCTACAGGAGTTGACAGGTCTGCTAAAGGATCAGGCGGTGGAACCCGGTGCCCCACCACCTGCAGGGGCAAGGCTTCTACTCCAGGTATTTCCTCATACCAAAAAGAAAAGGAGGCCTACGCCCCATCCTGGACTTGCAAAATCTGTTCAAGATGCTATCCCTTGGGATCCTACTGCCTTACCTCCACCAGGGAGACTGGCTATGCTCCTTAGATTTAAAGGATGCTTTTACTCACATCCTCATACACCCAGACCACAGACAATACCTCAGGTTTGTGGTAGAGGAAACCACTTCCAGTATAAGGTGCTTCTCTTTGGCCTATCTTCCGCTCCCAGAGTATTTATCAAATGCCTAGCAGTGGTGGCGGCCTTCCTCAGAAGCCAGGGATTCTTCGTCTTTCCATCCCTGGACGACTGGCTCATCAGGGGCCAATCGGCACAGGAGGCACAGCAGGCCACTGCTCGCACAGTCACCCTGCTCCAGCACCTATGCTTTGTGATAAATCACGAAAAGTCCACTTTACTCCCCACTCAGAACTTGGAGTTCATAGGCGCAAGACTGGACACACTTCAGGCAAGGGCGTACCTACCGCTGAACAGGGCGAGGCGGTTGCTGGACTTGGTACAGCAGATCCAGCACAAACCTCCAGTCTCCGCAAGGGTCTTCCTATGCCTCCTGGGCCACATGGCCTCCACGGTGCATGTGACTCCATATGCTCGATTCCACATGCGCACAGCTCAATGGAGCCTCAGAGACCAGTGGACACAAGCCACTGGCCGGCTCAGAGACAGAGTAGCGATTTCCAAGCTACTGGTGACAGCATTGCAGTGGTGGCTTCAAACCCCCCCCCCCCTCCCAACTTGCTTCAGGGAGTACCATTCCAACCTCCCTCTCACACCAGAGTGCTGACGACAGATGTCTCCTTGCTGGGCTGGGGTGCCCATTGCCAGGGTTCATGCACTCAGGGTCTGTGGTCCTCGCAAGAGGCCGCTCTTCAGATCAATCTTCTAGAGCTTCGAGCCATCCACCTAGCTCTTCAAGCCTTCTGTCATCTTCTTGCACATCAGTTGGTGCTGATACAGACAGAAAATCAGTTAGCAATGTTCTACATCAACAAACAGGAGGGCACAGGATCTCGCATCCTATGCCAGGAAACTCTGGACCTCTGCTCTCTTGCAGTGGCACATCACATGTCTCTAAGGGCAGTTTATCTGCCCGGTCAGGAGAACCTCCTGGCCGACAAGTTGAGCAGGATTCTTCAGCCTCACGAATGGCAACTGAACCGGGATGTAGCCCAGCGGATCTTCAACTGTTGGGGTCTCCCATCCATGGATCTCTTTGCCAGTCCGCAAAACCATCCGTTGCCCCGGTTCTGCTCGAAGCAGCCGCATCCGCTGAGCGTGGCGGTGGATACTTTCCTGATCTCGTGGGCACAGGGCCTTCTCTATGTGTTCCCACCCACGCCCCTGGTGGCACGCACTCTGTTCAAGATTCTTCAGGACAACGCCTCGATTATCCTGGTAGACACCAGGTGGCCTAGACAGCCTTGGTTCCCTCTTCTCCTTCAACTGGCGGTCGAAACTCCACTCCCACTGGGGGTGCAGCCCGACCTCTTGACCCAGGAATAGGGTTCCTTGCTACACCCCAATCTCAGATTCCTCAACTTAATGGCCTGGCTGCTGAGAGGGTAGTACTTGCTCCTCTACTCCTTCCTAAGGAGGTTGAGGAAGCGTTGCTGGACTCGAGGAGGCAATCCACTAGAAAATCCTGCATGTTCAAGTGGCGTAGATTTGAAAGGTGGTGTGCTCAGAATAAGGAGAACCCGTTCACTTGTCAAGTACCTCAGGTATTGCAGTACTTCCTCCACCTCTCGGAGTTAGGCCTCAAGTCTAACTCTGTCAGGGTCCACCTGAGTACGCTGTCAGCTAACCACTCACCAGTGGACGGGCAACCTCTTTCAGCTCACCCTTTGGTATCCCGATTCCTCAGAGGCCGCCTCCTCTTGAAGCCTCCAATTCACCCACCGGCTACAGAGTGGGCCTTAAATGTGGTCTTGCAGCAGCTTATGTGCCCGCCTTTTGAACCAATGTCCACCTGTCCTCTCCGCTTCCTTTTCTGAAAAGCACTCTTTCTGTTGGCGCTTACATCTGTTCGACGTGTGAGCGAACTGCAAGCTTTAGTATCGGATAGACCGTATCCACGGTTTTACAAGAACAGAGTGGTCCTACGTACGCGCCCCAAGTTCCTCCCAAAAGTGGTTTCCTCGTTTCACCTCAACCAAGAGGTAGTTCTTCCAACCTTCTTCCCCAGGCCACATACCAGCAGGGCAGAAGCGGTTCTGCATACCCTGGACTATAAGAGGGTGCTCGCCTTTTACCTGGAGCGTATGTGGGGACATCGGAGAGCTTCCCAGCTCTTCGTCTCTTATGACCCTAGTAAACTGGGTCTGCCTTTCTACAAGTGCACGTTATCCACCTGGGTGGCAGACTGCATCGCCTGGGCATATAGGGCAGCTGACCTCCAGCTGCAGGGCCGAATCACGGCCCACTCTGTTAGGGCTAAGGCCGCATCAGTGGCTAACTACCACTCTGTTCCGTTGGCAGACATCTGCCAGGCCGCAACTTGGTCGTCAAGCCAGACTTTTGCAGCCCACTACTGCCTGGAGAGAGAGTCCTGGCAGGACAGTGTTTTCAGTCAGGCGGTACCCTGTAACCTTTTCGAGGTTTAGGCAACGCCTACCCTCCAACTCTTTGGTGTCAGGCTACCGTGGGGGTTGTGTTCTCAGAGAAAAATCCTATCACTGCTGCTGCAGCTCTTCTAGGGGAGCCATTTCAGTTATGGGTTCTCGGTAGCCTATAGCTAAGGAGTCCCATATATGAGGACTGACTTCCTGCTTGTTCCTGGAGAAAGCGTAGTTATTCAGCTGTAGCAGGTGTTCTCCAGGGACAGCAGGAATCTGTCCTCACGACCCTCCCTCCTCCCCTGGAGTTGCAGTCCTTTGATTCATTTTTTCTCATTTTTGCCGTCTTTTTAGCTATGTCATCTGACTGAGCAAGATGGCACCCTTGGGCGGGAAGGGGACCGCGCATGCGCAATGCAATCCCAAAGGCTTTCTTTGAAAGCTGGGGAATTGCTCCGCACGAGGGCTCCGTCGGTGCCGACGTCACCCATATGTGAGGACTGATTCATGCTGTCCCTGGAGAACACCTGTTACAGGTGAGTAACTATGCTTTTAAGTGCCCAGACAAAAATAGTACAGTTTTCTGTCTGCGCGGAAGATCGATTTTTGTTTTGTCTGTGTGATGGAAGTGAGCTTTGGATTTGACATTCTGCAGCTCCAGCCCTCTGCACTGCACTCGCCTGTCCCCAGCAGCTCATGGTAACTAGCTGCCATTCTCATTCCTCCTGTTTTCCCCAAGATTGTGCAGTTTCCCTGTTTTATTATTTTGTGGGTAGTCTTTGATTTTTCTTTCTCAATTTTGGGAATGTAAATATTACACCAAGCCTGGAACACCAATGTACCTTCTGCTAGGACTGCTACACACAGACTACATGCTAGCACCTCGATCACACACACCACATGGATAAGCCTTGAGCGAATGCAGAATAAAGGATACAAACTAGAAACAGAAATATATAGAGAAACCCCCAGGCATCAGACTCTGCGTACACCAGAGAAATGTGTTTCCTCTTGAATGTACTGTGTAAAACGAAAAGCTATCAAACAGGAAAAAGGTGAAAACTGGTTCCTCTGATTCGCCCAATTTCTTCCGCCGAATCAGCTGGCTTTTGTTTTGACTGCACAGATCCAGTTACAGTATAATCTCCTAGATCTGGCAGATATGGTTTTCACCCAGGCCTGCAGAGAAGCACATTTACTGCCTTTTAATAGGAAGGGCTGTTGCTGTGAAATTTGCGAATGACAGGGTTTCTACATAGGTACTGAGTATTGCTGTAACCAAATATTTCTTTTTGCATGGTTGGTAGTAACGGGAAGCATCCTAGCAGGGTACGTGACATACGTACAGAAGATGTGGCCCCAGGTCCATTAATCCAGAATCCTGTCGCCAGTAGCGTCTAGTCTCTAGTCCAAGTCACAAATACCAAGCAAATTCCAAAGAATAGATGCATGTTTTGTGCCTCTAAGAACCCTAAAGCTGGAAAATAAACATCTATGAGGAGCTGGATAGGATATGAGGGTTGGATGGGATGATTTTTAATTATTTTAAATTGTACTTGATTGTTGCTGGTTTTAATTGATGTCCGAACACCGCCTAGAATGCTTTTAATAAGTAAATTTGTAGGGGGAGATAGTCAGCGGTGGTGGTTAGTCACTCTAATTGCACTAGCTGAAACGTACATCTGGTTAGCCGGAGAAGTGATATCCAGACGCTGCCCATTTAGCTTCTGCGGCGAAGGTCAAGCCACCCTTTCAGGTGCCTAACTTTTACCACTTAACTCTAATCAGGCAGTTCTCTCTGAGTGCCACCTCCACTGTGCCCACAGAGCATTCTTATGCTAACCAGCAGCGCCGGCTTTTAGGGATATTCGGCGGCATTAACCACGTCCGTGCTGCCGAATATCCCCGTGACTGCAAGTAACCCGACTAGCAGGTCTGTGCCGCTGAATGTCCTGGTGACCACGATTAATGCAGTTTGTAGGTCTGCTAACCATGTTCCCTGTAAAATAGTTATCTCCAAGTTATAATGCCCTGTTCAATGTAAACCGCACTGATGCAGAATAGCGCGCTATATAAGAGAATGTAAATAAATAATAATAATAATAAATGTTAGTTAAGTTGAATATCCCCCCATCCTGAAGGTATAAATGCCTAGAAATAGAGACCCTGGGGGGCATATTCAATGCACTTTAACCAGTTGGCAGATCCTCTAACTGGTTAAACTGTGGTCAGTGGGATATTCATCAGCACTAAACTGTTCAGTGTTGCTGAATGTCCCCTGCTACCCAGTGTACGTCCTGACACTCAGCACTTAGCATTGAGGTGTGTTGGGGACGGAACCAGAGTTAACCGGGCAACGATAATATTCAGCTACTGGCCAGTTAACTTAAACCAGCTAAGATCAGGCGAAATAAAAGCAGGCCTCACTGTAGCCTGTTAACCTATCTAGCTGAATATCACCACTGACCAAGTAGCACAGGTGGCTGGATATGGCCCTAGCAGTAAATATCCAAGCTAATTTAAAGCAGTGCTGGCCACCATTGTTGAATATGCCTTTCCCATTATTTATAATGTGCATCCACTCCATGAAACGAACAGCAGATTTGAGACAATCATAATGGCACACTTACATTTTGGATTCCACTGGAAAAGGTACCCAGCAATATTGTCAGTGGCACACAGACACTGATACCTTGCTGTTCCCTCCCAGGAATGAGTGTTGGCCTTTCCCATGTCTATCTAAGGCTAAAAATTGATTGCTACGAACAGGGGCGGCCCAAGGGGGCTGCGGGGCCATGTGCGGAGACTCGGTGCGGGGCCTCATTTGCATAAGGGGCCTCATTTGCATACATATTTGCATAATGTTACCATATACTAACTTTTAGTAAACATGCCTCTTAATGAGTGTATGGATAAAGAAAGACTAAAAGGATTTCTACATTACTATAATCCAGTGCCAACCACCAGACACATTAGGAACTACTACAAATACTGCCCATTTAGAACCCATAGCAAACCCGCCGTATCCTAACAGCACTACCAGGACTCACAAAGCACCATACCCTACCTATCAAAAGGAAACATGCAAATATTAAACCAATACATTTCAGAGAACAACAATACATGACCTACTGGGGAAAGAGAACAAGTGGCAATGTCAAATAGGAATTACATAAACAGAATACCTCAGCTCAGTTACACATGCAGAACATAGACCATCACCAAACAAGGAATCACAATTTAGAAACAGGAAGACAGTAATTAAACTGGGAATCCCAAAAGCCAAACTTGGAATGTACAACACTGTAGAAATAAAACTATACATTAATTTGCTCTTGTACTAAACAAAGCACAGACGTTAATGATGCACATTTACCAGAGCTGACATATTCCAATTAATAAATTCAAAATAAAGAGATATTTTTCTACCTTTTGTGTATTTTTTTTCAGCTGCAATTGCTCCAGCCACTTTCTTCTGGTTTCTTCGTGTCTTCTGCTAACTCTCCATCGTCTGCTGTCCATTTGTCCTTTCTTCTCTCTTCTAGTTTTTTCCATTCTCTCTCTACATCTGCTTTAACATACTAATCTTTCTCCTTTTGCTCTTTCCTCATTCCTATTTCATCCACTCAAATTTTACCCCTCCATCCTCAATCCCCACTTACTCTCCCAATACCCGGCCAATTGTAGATTTTTTATCCCTCCCACACAAAATATTTTTCCCCTCTCCATTTTACTCTCCAGCCCCATCCCATTCTAATCCTCCCCCAACATCAGCTCCCTTCTAGTTCCAGCCTCACCCAGCATCCATTCCCTTCTAGTCCCTGCATCAGCCCATTTCCAGTCCTAGCCCCCCATCAGCCCATTTCCCGTCCTAGCAACCCCCCAACCCAATACCAGTCCTAGCCCCCCCATCAACCCACTTCCAGTCCTAACCCCCCATCACCCCATTTTCAGTTTAAGCCCCCCCTATAACCCATTACCAGTCCTAACCCCCCATCAGCCCACTTCCAGTCCTAACCCCCATCAACCCATTTCCAGTCAGCCCCCCATAGCCCATTGCCAGTTCTAACCCCCCCATGAGCCCACAGCCCATTACCAGTCCTAACCCCATCAGCCCACCTCAAGTCCTAACCCTCCCCATCAGCCCATTTCCTGTCCTAGCCCCCCCATAGCCCATTATCAGTCCTAACCCCCCCATAGCCCATTACCAGACAGCCCCCATCAGCCAACAGCCCATTACCAGTCTTAACCCCCCCATAGCCCATTACCAGTTCTAACCCCCCTAACAGCCCACAGCCCATTACCAGTCCTAACCCCATCAGCCCACCTCAAGTCCTAAGCCCTCCCCATCAGCCCATTTCCTGTCCTAGCCCCCCCATAGCCCATTATCAGTCCTAACCCCCCCATAGCCCATTTACAGTCCTAACCCCCCATCAGCCCACAGCCCATTACCAGTCCTAACCCCATCAGCCCACCTCCAGTGTTAACCCCCCCATCAGCCCATTTCCAGTCCTAGCCCCCCCATAGCCCATTACCAGTCCTAAACCCCCCAACAGCCCACAGCCCATTACCAGTCCTAACCCCACCCAACAGCCCACCTCAAGTCCTAACCCCTCCCCATCAGCCCATTTCCTGTGCTAGCACCACATAGCACATTACCAGTCCTAACCCCCCCCAACAGCCCACAGCCCATTACCAGTCCTAACCCCATCAGCCCACCTCCAGTCTTAATCCCCCCAGCCCATTTCCAGTCCTAATCCCCCATCACCCAATTTTTAGTTTAAGACCCCCATAGCCCATTACCAGTCCTAACCCCCCATCAACCCACTTCCAGTTCTAATCCCATCAGCCCATATACAGACTTAGCTCCCCCATATCCCATAACCACTCCTAACCCCCCCAGCCCCCCCATAGCCCATCACCACTCCTAACCCCCCCATCTCCCCCATAGCCCATCACCACTCCCAGCCCCAGCCCCCCATAGCCCATCACCACTCCTAACCCCCCCCATAGCCCATCACCACTCCTAACCCCCCCAGCCCATCACCACTCCTAACACCCCCCCAGCCCAGCCCAGCCTAGCCTAGGGAAAATTTTTTAAAAAGAAAGCTGTCTGCTGCCGCTGCCGGGGCCGCCGCGGCAGAATCGAGTGTGCCGCGGGGCCCCCCCTGCCCAGCAGAGCCTGCCCTCCCCTGTATCACCTCTCTTTACAGCTGCAGTCAGTCACATGCGCCGGCTTTCAGAGCGCGAAGGAACTAGTTTCCCTTTCGCAGCTCTGTTAAGCCCGCGGGGGCTGATGGGAACTTCCCATCAGCCCTCGCGGGCTTAACAGAGCAGCGAGGGAGAAACTCTCCCCTCGCGCTCTGAAAGCCGGCGCGTGTGACTGACTGCAGCTGTAAAGAGAGGTGATACAGGGGAGGGCAGGCTCTGCTGGGCAGGGGGGGGCCCGCGGCACACTCGATTCTGCCGCGACGGCCCCGGCAGCGGCAGCAGACAGCTTTTTTTTTTTTTTTTAAATTTTACTTTTAGATCAGAATGTTTTTTGCGCGGGGCCCCCTGAAACGCGGGGCCCTGTGCAAAAAACATTCTTGCTCAATGGACGGGCCGGCCCTGGCTACGAACCACATTCTCTAGCAAATCTCATAGCTTGCTTGTTCATTCAGCAAACAAATACTTTCTCCAATTTGTTTTAAATCTGCTGTTCCATATCATCCTGCTAGACCAGTCCAAACGTGGGTTGTGTTTCCCTACCAGCAGATAAGTGGAGATAGAGAACCAATGAAAGGCCCAAATTTTATTGACGTCAATCCCATGCCTTTATCAGTCTGAGCCACTAAGAGCAACTCTGTATTTCTCTAGGAACAAGCAGGAAGTCATTCCTCACATATGAGTGACGTCTGCACCAATGGAGCCCGTGCGGTAACCTCTCACTAGCTTTCAAAGAAAGCCTTTGGGAGATATGCTATGCATGCGTAGTCCCCTTCCCGCCAATGGGTGCCAGATTACCTCAGTTTCCTTTTTTCTGCGGAGCCCATTGGACGTGCATCTGTTCCCCTGGAAAAAGTTGGTGATTTTTTTGTTGTCTCTTCTGCTTCTCCTGTAGCGTACTAGTGCCTTTTCCCACCCCCGAGCCACCTTGCCTTGGCATCACATCCTTTGGTTCTTTTTCTCTCTCATATTTCTTTTGAAGCAGGTTCGGGCCTTTCTCCAGGAACAAGCAGGAAGTCAGCCCTCGCATATGGTTTGGGAATGCCACTATGAATGCGTGGTCCCCTTCCCACCCAAGGGTGCCATCTTACTCAGTCTCCCTTTTTCTGTGGAGCCCTTTGGACATGCGTCTTGTCCCCAGAAAAAGTTTTTCAAATTCTAATTCTGTTTTTGCCTTTCCAGCCTTAGCTGGTCCTCTTCCGCCATCCCAAGCTCCACTGCTTAGGCTCTCATTCTCGGGATTCTTTTTCTCCCTGTGCTTTTATGCCCTTTTTAACAGCTGGCTGTGCCAAGGATCTTGGGCCTCACCGGGGTCCTTTTTGCCCTGATGGCCTCCTGTTTCAACCAATGTGATAGGTGTTCTAAGAACATGTTGCTCACAGACACCCATGACTGTTGTCTCGGGTTCCTAAGAGTTAACCATGATCCGAAGCAATGCGCCCTCTGCAAGAAGATACCCTCCAAGGCCATTCAGAGTCATAAGCAGAAGCTGGATGATCTTTTCCTTAAGGTAGCTCCGGATTCCCCAGTAGCCTTCCGCTCCATGGTTCCGCAACCCCTGGAGTCCCCTAAGGCTCCTCTTCGAGCCCAGCAGCACTCCGACCAAGGGTCATCTGAGCGCAAGTGGAAGAAGGCCGCGAGGACACTTTCGGAGTTGCCAGACAAGCGTGAGCTGTCATGTGCCCGGTCTCTCAGCCCCCCTCGGCGGATCCCAGAGTCAGAGAGAGAGCGACCCAGAAAGGTACCTCGAACCGATACGGAGGCCTCCGGTGATGGTGCCCAGTCTCCCGAGGATCATCCCGGCAAAGACCCCCTATTCTCCTCGATGCCAGACCCGATCACCCCGGCGTCAAGTGTTGCAGGGCCCCACTCCCGAGTGGGAGGCCCAAATGCTGGCCTTGGAATGCAGCGTTTCTGCATTCCTCGCTGTTCAGCAGGTGCTGGTGCCAGGCCCCACCGGCACGCGCCTCAAGACCGCAGGGACCTCAACTTCAAGGACTCCCCAGGCTACCGCAGTGATCCTCATGGCCCTGAAGTGGCCCAGCCGTGGTTCTCTCTGTTACTCCACCTCTCAACAGAGCCCCCAGTTCCTCTAGGGAACTTGCTGGGGCTGCTGACACAGGAGGGGGATCTGCTGTTTCACCCCAATTAGAGGTCTCTCTCTCCCTCATAGCTTGGCAGCTGAGTGGGTCGCCCTAGCCTCCTACCATCTCCCTATGGAGATCAAGGATATTCCTCTGACCTCATGGAAGGATTCAACCAGGCGGGCATACGCTTTCAAGTGGCGCTGATTCTTGGTGTGCTGCTCGCAGATCCGTGTGGACCCATTTTCCTGCACCACCTGATTGGTCCTGCAGTACCTTCTTCACCTTTCGCAGGCTGGGCTGAAGTCAAACTCGGTCAGAGTTCATCTGTGTGCCATCTCGGCGAACCACCACCCCATCAAGGGGAAACCCCTCTCGGGGCAATTGCTGGTCTCCCGCTTTGTGTGGGGCTTGCTCCTTTCCAGTCCCCCCACCTTCCCTCCACCTGCAGAATGGGACCTCAATGCGGTCCTCATGCAACTCACCAAGCCACCCTTTGAGTACATGGTTACTTACTTGCTGTGGCACATGTCGTAGAAGATGGCCTTCCTGGTGGCTCTCAACTCTGCCTGGAGAGTCATCAAACTTCAGGTGCTGATGTCCGAGGCCCCGTACACGAGGTACTACAGGAACAGGGTGGTCCTGCATACTTACTCCATTTCTCCCGAAGGTAGTCTCAGATTTCTATCTCAACCAAGAGATAGTGCTGCCCCCCTTCTTCCTGAAGCCCCACACTGGGCGTCAGCGGATCTCCATATCCTGAACTGCAAGAGGGCTCTCACCTTCTACCTGTAGCGGACTGGGGACTACTGCAGATCTGGGCAGCTCTTTGTCTTCTGCGACCCCAGTTGCCTAGGGCTGGCAGTCACCAAGTGGTGGACTGTATCGCCTTGGCACAGGCCGGGCTTCCCATGGATCTCTGAGTCATGGCACACAATGTCCGAGCAATGGCAACGTTGGTCGCTAGCCTGCGCTCGGTGCCGCTGGCAGACATCTGCCAGACTGCCATCTGGTCCTCTGCTCACACCTTTGCAGTGCATTACTGTCTGGAGAGGGAGGCCGGTTGTGACAGCACCTTCGGCCAGGCTGTACTCTGTAACCTGTTGGGGGTTTAAGCAACTCCTGCCCTCCGACCCTTCTTGTTCTGGCTACCGGAAGTGTGGCCACCCAGTTACTCAGGGTCCTCGGGCTGCTTTCTTTTTCACTGGCGACTGCTCATGGCTCTGCTGTGATTTTTCCTACAGGTCCTCGATAGCCTGTAGCTAGGGAGTTCCATATGTGAGAACTGACTTCCTGCTTGTTCCTGGAGAAAACATAGTTACTCACCTGTAACAGGTGTTCTCCAGGGGCAGCAGGAAACAGTCCTCACAACCCTCCCTCCTCCCCTTGGAGTTGTTGTCCATTTTTGCCATCTTCTTGGTAGAGCTCTAGCAATGGCACCTGACTGAGTAAGATGACATCCTTGGGCAGGAAGGGGACCACGTATGCGTGGTGGCATTCCCAAAGGCTTTCTTTGCAAGCTGGGGAAATGCTCCACGCAGGCTCTGTCGGTGCCAACGTCACCCCATATGTGAGGACTGTTTCCTGCTGTCCCTGGAGAACACCTGTTACAGGTGAATAACTACACTTTTTCCAGGCTGGACCCAGTGAATTTGACCTTGCAGGGACTGTCTTCCCCACCATAGCCTCGGCCTGTGGCTTCAAGACGTGCGACCTCTGCGCTTATAATATGTCGCGCACGGATCTGCACGACTGTTGCCTTCGATGCCTCGGGCCAGACCACTATGCCTTGATCTGCGGTCTCTGCAAGCAGATGACCCCTAGGGCCCTCGGGAAACAGCAGCAGCATGAGTCAATTTTTCAGAAGACAGACTCAGCCCTGGAGTCCTCCTTGAGAGCCCGCTCCAAGACTCCTTTCAGGACCTCAAGCACCCGAGGAGACCGTGCAGCATCAGAGCCCCGGAAATACAGAACCTCTGGCCAGAGCTCCCACGTTGAGGATTGCGCCAAGAAGGGCCGGAACACCTCAAGGACCCATCGGGTGATGATTTGGGGAAAGTAGGGAAATCTCATGTGCCCTGGTCCCACAGCCCTCAACAGGAGGCCGAGAGCAATGGCAAGGAGCAGCTGTCCAAGTTGCCTTGCCAGGAACCGTTCACACCCTGGGACCGGTCTCGGACCCCCGAGGCCATCCTGGTCGAGTTCTCCCCCTCAATAGAGTGAGCACCAGGCCCAACATCCTCAGCGCCCACACCAAAGGCTACAGAGCCATCTGGTCTCATGGCCAGGATGGTGGCCTTGGAGCGCAGTTTGTCTGTCTTCATGGACCAGCGGCGAGCTCCGATGCCCGGTTCTTCTGGCTTAACTACCGGGCCCTCCACCAGGAGGGACTCTCCAGAGGTCAAGCCAATCCTCGAGCACCACCAGCCTCAAGAGACACCTCGGGGGCTGCGGTCATCAGCGCTCAGTGCCCTCTGCTCCAAGCATTGGGCTACTGCAGCCCCGAGGTCCTTGGGGTCGGGCAGGCACCCCGAGTCCTGGAGGGCCCCCAACTCTTTCTCCAAGCTGGGCTCAGATTGGGAGACAGAGGATGACGAGTCCCCAGATACCTGCTGTCACCACGACATATCCTCGGACTTGTTCTCTCTGGAGTCGAGGCACCGGTCCCCATCCGAGGACATGGCCTTCCTCTACTTCATTAGGGACATGGTCAAGGCTCTGGCCTTCGCCACCAAGTTGGAGGAGGACACTCGCACGGAGCACCTCAAGATCCTCCAGTAAGAGACACCCCCCCCCTCCAAAAGATACGCTCACAGTGCCCTTTCTCCCCATCCTGGAACGGCTGCTCCTCTGCATGTCGGAGACCCCCGCATCAGTGCCCTTAGTTAGCAGGTGGCTGGACTTGATGTACCGGGTACGCCGGAGCCCTGGCTTCCAGAAAGCTCAACTCCATGGTAGTGGAGTCGGCCATGCAGAGGCTCGAGCCAGAAAACACATTCTTTGGTGCCCCCGGGCAGGGAAGCCCATGCCATGGATACCATGGACAGAAAGTGCTTCCAGGGCTCAATGCTTGGCTGGATCCAGGCTTACCAGTTGTACAAGGGCATGTACCTTTCAGACCTGGCAAAGGAGCTTGCCGGGTTTTGACTGGTCTCTTGGTGGAACCTCTCTAGCAGTTCTGGACCCTAGCCTTGGCAGTCAGGAAGTGCTCCAAGTTTATCACTTGAGCGGCCTACGATGGCTTTGAGTCGGTGGCTAGAGTAGCTGCAGGTGGGCATTAGTGCCCTGCACCTGGCTTGGCTACAGTCCTCTGACCTGGAGCAGTGGGTCCAGGACAAATTGGTTGACATCCCTTGCTGTAGAGAGAACCTCTTGGGCAAACTCATGACAGACAACGCCACTGAGCTGGAGTCTGAGTTCCTGACTAGGACCAGGCTCTCCAAGAAAACCGCCGACCCTTCCTGGAGGATAGCTTTTGGTAGAAAACCCTCATATCCGAAGAAAAGGAAGGCTTACGAAAACTACCTTCAATACCAGGCCTTTCCAGCTCCTCAGCAGGCCCCCCATCCCCGCACCCTCTTGCACCCAGTTTTTTCCTCCAAGTAGGCGAACACAACGCCTACTGCATAATGTCCATGCTATCTGTAAATAGTTCACTTTTCTTTTTTTGTGCATTGTAAACACTGTAATATTTATACCAGAGTTACCTGTACATAGTTCCAATTGTTCCATGTAAACGTTCCTCCTTGTTCGATGTAAACCGTTTTGCCTTGCAGAAAAACGGTATATAAAACCAGTTAAATGAATAAATAAGTGCATGGCCCACGTAATCCTAAGGAGACTGAGGCAAGATGGCACCCTTGGGCAGGAAGGTACATCTCGAAAAGGCTTTCTTTGAAAGCTGGGGAGAGGTTACCGCATGGGCTCCATTGGTGCCAACATCACCCATGTGTGAGGACTGATTCCTGCTATCCCTGGAGAACACCTGTTACGGGTAAGTAATTACACTTTTTCTGTCTCCAGCAGATGGTGGTTGGATTTTTTCCAAATCTCATAAAATGCAAGCAAATGGAGCGTTCCCAATTTCTGTAATTCCTGGGAGCATGGTTTGATACTAGCATGGTTTGATACTGCGGGAGGGGAGCGTGCGGAGATTGTTGGAATGCCTTGAGGTGTTTTGTTCTCAACAAGCTTCCAGAGTTTGGGATTATCTACAGCTGCTTGGATCGATGGTGGCAGCGATTGAGATGGTGCTCTGGATGTGTGCTCATATGAGCCCATCTTTGCTGAGACTGTGGTCCCTGGGTTCTCAGGAGTTTGAGCTCAGGCTTCCGCTCCAGCTGGGTTGGATTGTTCTGGTGGTGCCGGATTGGCTGAGGAGAGGGTGGTTCCTGTTACAGCTCCAGCAGGAATCTCCTCTTTGCCCCCATTTCAGGGCCTGTTGCATCAGGGGCTGATTATCCTGGACGACCCAGCTCCTTTCTCGCTTATGGCTTGGCTCTTGAAAGGAGTTGGGTGACTCATACGGGCTGCTCTCCTGCGGTGGTTTCTACCCTGCTCAAAGCCTGGAGGTGTTCTACCCACTGGTGCCTTACTAGATTTTCAATTGCTGATTGCAGATCCTATATAGAAATGGCCATGCTAATATCTGATAGGTGGACCCCATCTGGTTTGTACCAACCTTGGCATTTAGTAGAAATTGCCTCATGTTTTGTGTCTGTCTCACCTAGAGCTCTAATAAAAACTGCTTATCTCTTTATTTAACTTTTACTACTTTTTCTGTGCTTTTCTTGACTGAGGCTCCCTTCCATACTAGCCTTGAATTCTTTGATTTTAAAGATTAGGCTGACTCCTTCTCATGAGATCAAGTGGTTAATTCCCTGGCCTGGGCTGCTCTTTGGCTGCCCACCATAGCATGGGTGTGAGCTGACTTTGTTTCATATGCTTATAATCCATCCACTCTAGCACTGTATTCCCTAAGGGTATATCAAAGCCTCAAAGCTGGCTTTTGCCACTACTCGTTTTCATGCCCAGCATATGAATGAAGGACCTATAGTCCATAGTTTTCTTTGATTATCAATCCATGATGGTCTTTCTCTTGTTACAAGAAGATAATGAAAATTATTTCCAGCATTGCCTTCCATCACATATCTCCTGAATCTGACTTCAAAATTCCAGTTTGTCGGATTTGCTTATTTCCCATTCCCATTTTCCTATCCATCCTAAATAGCTCTCCCTAAGCTTTCTGCTTTCAGCTCATGTTACTTCTCCAGGACATCCAGTCCCCATCACTGTGCCACAATCCTCATCATACCTCTTCTGCTTTTTGCCTCTGATATCAGTAACTTGCAACAAGACAGATGGACGTGTGGCTACAGCCTGTATAACATACTTGATCCTGGCATGCGTTCTGCTGTAAGCAAATGACCACACTAATTCTCATGCATAACACTTATAACTACAAAAGGTATACATTTTATTTTTTCTATATTCACCTTGATTTTTTGTACTTACTGTTTATTGCGCCCTTTCCCCAGTGGAGCCTTGTATCAGCTGAATTATTGCTACATAGTAACATAGTAAATGACAGCATATAAAGACCAGTATGGTCCATCTAGTCTGTCCAGTAAGATGGCAAGAGTAGGAGCACCTGCCGCTCCGTGCAGGCCACCCCTCCCCATGTCTTTGTTTAGGGGTGAACCCACCGTTCCGTGTAGGACACCCCTGTTTGTTGAGAAATTAGATAGTTAAGTTTATTTTGATTTTATCCTGTTGCTATAAAGGGATCGATCCACTGTGTCTGTCCCATGCCATTTTGAATTCCGTCACTGTATTTGCCTCCACCACTTACATCGGGAGGGCATTCCAAGCATCCACCACCCTTTCAGTGAAAAAGTATTTCCTGACATTTCCTTTCAATTTACCCCCTTGCAGCTTCATGTTATGCCCTCTAGGTTTACAGCTTCCCCGTCTTTGGAAGGGATTTGTTTGTTCATTATTTCTCTGTAAGTGTTTAATGGTCTGAATCATATCTCCCCTGTCCCTCCTCTCCTCCAAAGTGTACATAGTTAGATCTTCAAGTCTCTTCTCATAAGGCTTTTGACGCAGGCTCCAGATCATTTTGGTCGCCTTCCTCTGAACTGTTTTCAGTCTTTTTATATCGTTTGTGAGATATGGCCTCAAACTGAACACAGTATTCCAAGTGAGGCCTCACCAGTGACTTATACAGTGGCATTAGTACCTCTTCCTTTCTGCTGGTAATTCCTCTTTCTCCAGGACCAAGCAGGAAGTCAGTCCTCACATATGGGTGACGTCGGCGTCGACGGAGCCCCCATGCGGAGCATTTCCCCAGCTTCCAAAGAAAGCCTTTGGGAATGCAGGCACGCATGCGCAGTCCCCTTCCCACCCAAAGCTGCCATCTTGCTCAGTCTTCTTTTTTCCACAGAGCCCTACGGACGCCTGTCCTTGTCACCTGTGAAAAAAGTTGATCTTTCTGCGTTGGGTCAAGTTTTTTTCTTTGGTTCGACGTTGGTTCCTTTCCCGCCTGGACTCGGTACACCGGTGCCGAGCCCGGATCTCTTTTTCGGTTTTTGTCCGTAGAGACTGCGTTCGCGCCTTTTTCTTTTCCCTGGCAGCCCAATTTTTTGATCTTGCAGGTGCCCTTTTTCCCCCCAATGGCTGCCAGTGGCTTTAAGAAGTGTGATCGGTGTAAGAAACTGATGTCTCTCACCGACACACACGACTGCTGCCTCCAGTGCCTGGGGCCAGACCATGATTCTACGGTCTGTAGCCCCTGTGGCAAAATGTCTTCCAAGGCATTACAGAGCCATCAGCACCAGCGTGAGAGGATCTTCTCCGAATCTGCCTCTGGACGGGTCCGTACTTCGTCAGAGGCCTCGACGTCTCGGGAGTCTGACCCCGAGCATCGTCGGGGCTCCTCTGAGAGGGAGTCCCCCTCGAGGGAGCACAGAAGGAAGAAGAAACCCGCGAGGGCGGCATCGGTGGATGCTCTTGGCTCCAGGGCCAGGTCGCATAGCCACGATCGCCGTCCCAGGTCTTCGGAGTCGGTGAGGCCTGCAAAGCATCCTCGTGTAGAGTCGGAGGCCCCGAGTCATGTGAGTACTGTAGTCCTCGTGGACTCTCCTCCGGGGGAGCCGACGTCAGGCCCGACGCCGTCAGGGCCCGAGTCGGAGGCTGCTGGGTCTCCTGAGCTCGGACTCAGGTTGATGGTCCTGGAAAGCAGATTGTCTGCCTTCATGGAACAGCAGCGGGTGCTGATCGCCGGTCTCACCGGCACATCTGCCCCAACCACCGGGACATCGACGTCCAAGTCGACCCCGGAGCCCAAGCCGATCCTCGAGACCATGCGAACTCGAGTCGATCCTCGGCCGAGGTCACGCTCGGCCTCCCGTTCGGGACCGAGGTTGTCGAGGCTGGTTCCCTCGGCGTTGGGGCCCGCCCACTCGGAGCCGCTCGATACCTCCTTGGAGGAATCGGCATGGGAAACGGAGGAGGAGGAGTCCCCCAACACCTTCCGGACTCGGTGCGTCCCTTTGGACTCACCGGGATCCGAGCCTTGGACAAGGTCCCCCCCCTCCCCCCCGAGGATACCAGGTTCTCGGATTTCGTGCGGGACATGGCCAAAGCACTGGCATTCCCCGCGGATCCCGAGGAGGAGCCTCGAGCCGAGGAGCTCGAGGCTCTGCAGTATGACTCTCCTCCCAAGGAGGCCTTTACTGTCCCGGTTCCTCCGATGCTGGAGCGGTTGCTCTTCCGCATGTGGGAGGCGTCAGCCTCAATGCCGGTTCTAAGCAAGCGGGTCGATTCCATCTATAGAGTCCGCAAGAGCCCCGGGTTCCAAAAGGCACAGCTACCGCACCACTCCATGGTTGTGGAATCGGCCATGCATTGGCTGAAGAGTCAGAAGATGCACTCCTCGGTGCCTCCCGGCAGGGAAGCCCATAACCTGGATGCCCTCGGTAGAAAGTGCTTCCAGGGCTCTATGCTTGCTTGCTGTGTCCAGACCTACCAGTTGTACATGGGCATGTACCTTCGGGACCTGACGAAGGAGATTGCCGGGTTCTCTGCTGGTCTGTCCGAGGAACCTTTGCAGAGGTTCAAGGCCTTGTCTTCTGGTATTCGGGAGTGCTCAAAGTTTATATCTCGAGCAGCCTACGATGGATTTGAGGCTTCGGCCTGGGTAGCAGGGGCCGGCATTGGTGCACGCCGCCAGGCCTGGCTACAATCCTCTGACCTTGAGCCATGGGTACAGGACAAGTTGGTCGATGTCCCTTGCCGAGGTGAAAACCTCTTTGGCAAGCCCATGGCAGAAAAGGCTGCAGAACTCGAGACCGAGGCTCTTACCCGGACGAGGCTGTCCAGGAAAACTTCTGCCCCTTCTCAGAAGAAGAAGGGCTCGGGGAAAAAGACCTTTTACCCGAGGAAGACCACTGCCTACAAAACCTACCCTCACTACCAGGCCTCTGCAGCTCCCCAACAGGGCCAGCAGGCCAAGGGGCAGGGTCATGGGCCCCGTAGGCAGAAGGCCCCCAAGCCTCCTGCTCCTGCTCAGCAGGGAGGGGGTTTTTGACTATGCCAGCATAGCCTCCCCTCCCCTCCTCTCCAGGGCACAGGAGGTTGGCTGACCCTGTACGCAGACAGGTGGCCAGCCATCACAGGGGATACTTGGGTGTTATCATCGAAAGGGGCTATCTGCTCCACTTCACCCAGATACCCCCCTCCTACTTTCCAGGGGAGCCTCCAAGACCCCCTCTGCACAGAAACTTACTCCTTCAGGAGTTGGAAGGTCTACTAAGGGACCAGGCGGTGGAACCGGTGCCTCACCACCTGGAAGGGCAAGGCTTCTACTCGAGGAACTTCCTGGTACCAAAAAGAACAGGAGGCCTCAGATCCATCCTCGACCTGAGAAATCTGAACAAGTTTCTGGAGAGGGAAAAGTTCCAGATGCTTACCCTTGGAATCTTACTGCCCTACCTCCAGCAGGAAGATTGGCTATGCTCCTTAGACCTGAAAGATGCTTATACTCACATCCTCATCCACCCAAGTCACAGACAGTTCCTCAGATTTGTGGTGGGAGGAAAGCACTTCCAGTACAGAGTGCTTCCTTTCGGCCTCACCTCCGCTCCCAAGGTTTTTACAAAATGCCTGGCGGTGGTTGCGGCCTACCTCAGGAACCAGGGGATCTTTGTGTTCCCTTACCTGGACGACTGGCTTATCAGGGGCCAGTCTCCACAAGAGGCCAGGCAGGCCACCTTCAGAACCATATCCCTGCTTCAGCACCTGGGGTTCATCATAAACTTCCCCAAGTCCACTTTATTCCCCTCACAGGACGTGGAGTTCATAGGGGCCAGACTGGATACCATCCATGCAAAGGCCTATTTGCCTGTGGACAGAGCTCACAGGCTGATGAAATTGGCCAGCCAGTTTCAGGCGAGCTCTCTGGTCTCGGCCAGACACTTCCTCCAGCTCTTAGGCCACATGGCTTCCACAGTGCATGTCACGCCACATGCCCGGCTGCACATGAGGCCGGCTCAGTGGCACCTCAAGGCACAGTGGCTGCAGGCCACAGGGAAATTGTCAGACAGAATAAGGGTGTCCAAACTCTTGGTGGACTCCTTACGCTGGTGGAGGCATCTCCCAAATCTGGTCAGGGGTCTTCCTTTCCAGGCCTCCCCACACACTCAGGTACTGACAACTGATGCTTCCCTGCAGGGCTGGGGGGCACACTGCCAAGGGGCTTGCACACAGGGCCTGTGGTCTCCGTGGGAGGCCGCCCAGCAGATCAACCTGTTGGAATTGCGGGCCATTCGACTGGCCTTACGGACTTTCTCTCAGATTCTGTCTCACCAGTCTGTCCTGGTTCAGATGGACAACCAGGTGTCTATGTTCTATGTCAACAAAAAGGGAGGCACAGGATCCAGACTTCTGTGCCTGGAAGCACAAGCTCTCTGCTCCTGGGCTGTCAATCAGGGCATGACCCTCAGGGCGGTCTACCTCCCAGGCCAGGAAAACTACCTGGCGGACATGCTAAGCAGACTCCTCCAGCCTCACGAGTGGCAGTTGGATCCTCTGGTGGTCCAACAGCTCTTTCTGAAGTGGGGACTTCCGACCATGGATCTTTTTGCCAGTTCGCTGAACAGGCAGCTACCCAGGTTCTGTTCCCGGCAACCGCATCCCTCGAGAACAGCACCAGATGCCTTCCTGATCCCCTGGTCAGAGAGCCTGCTGTATGCTTTTCCTCCCACACCTCTGGTGGCCCGAACTCTATTCAAAATCCAGCAGGACCGAGCCACGGTGATCCTGATAGCCCCCAGGTGGCCCAGGCAGCCGTGGTTCCCTCTTCTTCTGCAGTTGGCAGTGGATACTCCACTTCCTCTGGGGTTGCAACCCGACCTTCTGACTGAGGATCAGGGGTCCCTCTTGCATCCCAACCTCAAATCCCTCAATTTGATGGCCTGGCTGCTGAAAGGCTAGTCCTTGCTCCCTTGCTCCTATCAAGGGAGGTGGAAGAGGTGGTGTTGGCCTCCAGAAAGCATTCCACTAGGAAGGCCTATGCTCTGAAGTGGCGTAGGTTCTCTACTTGGTGTTCTCAACAGCAGGAGGACCCCTTCTCCTCGGTCCAGGTGCTCCACCTTTCCAACCTGGGACTTCAGTCCAACTCTGTCCGGGTTCACCTCAGTGCCCTCTCAGCTCACCACTCGCCAGTGGATGGACAGTCCCTCTCGGGCCACTCTCTGGTGTCTCGTTTTCTCAGAGGCCTGCTTCTGCTTAAGCCTCCTATTCGTCCACCGGCCCCTGAGTGGGATCTCAATGTGGTCTTGCAGCAACTGACTCGCCCACTTTTTGAGCCGATGGCACCCTGCCATTTACGTTTCCTCTCCTGGAAGGTGGTGTTCCTTGTGGCACTCACCTCGGCCAGGCGTGTGAGTGAACTTCAGGCCCTGGTCTCGGATAGGCCGTATACCAGGTTCTATAAGAACAGGGTAATCTTGAGGACTCATCCTAAGTTCCTTCCCAAGGTAGTGTCCTCCTTCCACCTCAACCAGGAGGTGGTACTTCCGACGTTCTTTCCCAGGTCGCATGCCAGTAGGGCAGAAACTGTCTTGTATACCCTGGATTGTAGAAGGGCGCTGTCCTTTTACCTAGAACGTACGCAGGGGCATAGAAGGGCTTCTCAGCTCTTCATTTCCTTTGACCCTAATAAATTGGGGTTGCCTGTCACTAAGCGTACGTTGTCCATCTGGGTGGCAGACTGTATCGCCTGGGCGTACAAAGCAGCCGGCCTCTCCCTGGAAGGTCGAGTCACGGCCCACCGGGTCAGGGCGAAGGCCGCATCAGTAGCTCACTTGCGTTCTGTTCCGTTGGCAGACATCTGCCGGGCCGCTACTTGGTCTTCAAGCCAGACTTTTGCGGACCACTACTGCCTTGAGAGGGCGTCCCATAGGGACAGTGCTTTCGGGCAAGCAGTACTCCGTAATCTCTTTGAGGTTTAGGCAACTCCTACCCTCCAGCCCTTGTGTTGGGCTACCATTCAGGTGTGGTCTCAGAGAAGATTCTCTCACTGTTGCTGAGGCTCTAGAGGGAGCTCTATTTTCAGCCTGTGTTCCTGGTATCCCAGAGCTAGGGAGTCACCCATATGTGAGGACTGATTTCCTGCTTGGTCCTGGAGAAAGAGTAGTTACTCACCTGTAACAGGTGTTCTCCAGGAGCAGCAGGAATAAGTCCTCACGACCCTCCCTCCTCCCCTTTCTTTTTGTGCTGTCTTTTAGCTATGTCATTTGACTGAGCAAGATGGCACCTTTGGGCGGGAAGGGGACTGCGCATGCGTGCCTGCATTCCGAAAGGCTTTCTTTGAAAGCTGGGGAAATGCTCCGCATGGGGGCTCCGTTGATGCCAACGTCGCCCATATGTGAGGACTGATTCCTGCTGCTCCTGGAGAACACCTGTTACAGGTGAGTAACTACTCTTTGTTTGCAAGCCAACATCCTCCTGGCTTTTCCCACTGCCTTGTCTCACTGTTTTGCCACCTTGAGATCCTCAGAAATAATCACACCAAGATCCTTTTCCTGGACCGTGCACACCAACCTCTCGCCCCCTATCGCGTACAGTTCCCTTGGATTTCTGCTTCCCAAGTGCATGACACTGCACTTCTTCGCATTAAATCTTAACTGCCAAGCATTAGACCATTCTTCCAGCTTTTGTAGATCTTTCCTCATGTTATCTACTCCCTCAGGGGAGTTCATTCTGTTGCAAATTTTTGTCTCATCTGCAAAAAGACAGACTTTTCCATTCAGTCCTTCAGCAATATCACTCACAAATACATTAAACAGTGCTGGGCCCAGGACCGAACCCTGGGGCACCCCGCTAATCACCTTCCTTTAATCCGAGTGAGCTCCATTTACCATCACCTTCTGTCGTCTGTCAGTCAACCAATTTCTGATACAGTTCACCACCTTGGGATCCATCCCCAAACTATTGAGTTTATTGATAAGCCTCCTATGAGGAACAGTATCAAAGGCTTTGCTGAAATCCAGGTAGATGACCTCCATCGCATGCCCCTGATCTAGTTCTCTGGTTACCCAGTCAAAGAACTCAATCAGATTTGTTTGGCAAGATCATCCTTTGGTAAAACCATGTTGCCTCGGATCATGCAACCTGTTTTTTCTTTTTTTTTTTTTTTTTTTTTAGAAAGTCCACTATGCGCTCTTTCAGGAGCGGCTCCATTACTTTTCCTGCCACAGAGTGAAGGCTCATGGGCCTGTAGTTTCACTTCTTCCCTGTCACCACTTTTGTGAAGAGGTACCACATCAGCCATTCTCCAGTCTTGAGGAACTTCTCCTGTTTCCAAGGAGCCTTGTTCACTTTCAGTTTTGCAAGTTGTTCTAGCACATCATCTTCTGTGAATGGTGTGGTATCTACTTAATTCCCTTTTTTATGTTTGGGAGTCACAGGTGGTCCTTCTCCAGGATTTTCTTTAGTAAAAACAGAGCAGAAGTATTTGTTTAGCAATTTCGCTTTTTCAATGTCACTTTCCACAAGTCCGTTCCCAGCACTTCTGAGTCCTGCAATTCCATCTCTGATTTTCCTCCTCTCCTGAATATACCTGAAGAAAGTTTTGACACCACACTTCACATCTTTAACCATCTTTTCTTCTGCCTTTGATTTTGCTTTCCTTATTTCTCTTTTTGTCTCTTTTAGTTTGATCCTGTATTCCTTTCCGTGTTCCTCTGTTTGCAAGCTTTTGAATTTTGTGAAAGCTGTGTTTTTTGCCTTTATTTGAGTAGCCACTTCTTTGGCGAAACAAATAGGTTTCTTCTCCTCTTGTTTTTATTTACTTTCCTTACATATTTATCTGTTGCCCCTTTTATTGCCACCTTTAGTTTAGCCCATTGTAATTCCACTTCTCTTATCCCCTCCCACCCTGCCAACTCCTCCTTCAGGTACTTGGCCATTTTACTGAGGTCAGTGTTTTTGAAGTCTAGGATTTTGAGCTTGCTGTGATTGGATTCTACCTTGGCTTTTATCTCAAACCACACCGTGTGATGATCACTGCTGCTCACATGGGCACCCACCTGGACATTCGACACGCCATCACCGTTGGTGAGCAGTAAACCCAGCATTGAGCTTTCCCTGGTTGGTTCCATCACCTTTTGTCTAAGTAACACATCCTGGAAAGCATCCACATTTTTTTTTTACTTCTGTCCAGATTTGCAGAAGGAGTAATCCAATCCACATCGGGTAGATTAAAGTCACCCATTATGATCACTTCCCCCTTTGTGGCTATCTTGGCAATATCTATAATCAATTCATTATCTATTTCTTCGATTTGAGTCTGAGGTCTGTAGACTACACCAGTATGGATGACAGTGCCATCTCCTCTTTCCAACACAATCCAGAGCACTTCTTCTTTTCCCCATGCCCCCTGCATTTCTGTAGCTTTAATATTGCTTTTGACATACATTGCGGCTACTCCTCCTTTTCCACTTTCTCTGTCTCTTCTGAATAGATTATAGGCAGCTATGGCTATATCCCATTCATGCGATTCATTAAACCATGTTTCTGTAATGGCCACAATGTCCAAGTCCATTTCCACCATTAGGGCTTCCGGGTAAGGAACTATCTCCAGGAACAAGCAGGAATGAGTCTTCACATATGGGTACGTCGGTACCGACGGAGCCTGCACGGGAACGCTGCCCAGCTTCCAATCAGAAAGCTTTTGGCAGCATCCCTCGCGCCTGCGCGCTGACTTCCCGCCTTCTCCAGAGCCTCTCTTCAGTTTTCGTTTTTCCGCGGAGCCGGCAGGACGTCCTCCTGTCACCGCAGAAACTTTTCTTTTTACTTACTTTAATTACTTTAGTTTTTGTTTTCTTGTGGTCGCGGCTGTATTTCCCGCCGCCACCGGTACCGCCGGTGGATTTTTGACTAAATTCTGAGAAACTTTTTCTTCAGTTTTTTGCCTTAACTTGTTAGGCCTACCAGGCCTCTTCCTCATGGAGCCTTCTTTTCCTAAGAAGTGCATTCGATGTGGAAACACCAGTTTCCTTTTAGACTCCAATAGTTGGTGTCTCAATTGTGTGGGTCCTGACCCTTTTTCCCCTGACTTGTCAGGGGATACTTTTGTGAGGAAACCTTCAGTTTTTAGAGTTTCCCTCGATACCGTTTTTTCTTCGGCAGTGAGGGAACCCGGTTTCTCCTCTTCACAGGATCAGGTAACCCACAAACAGTCTGTTAAGACTAGTCAATGCTTGAGTGGTATGTCCCATGCCCAGCATGGTGACGGCTCCAGCCTTACCCTCAAGAATCCATTGGCATTACCCCTGCGGGAGTCTGCGGGCTCCAAAGCATTAAAGGGGTTTCAGGTTGTTCCTGGGGCTCACCCCTCACAGAACATACCTGAGCCATGTCCGGGGGTGGTATCTGCTTCGAGCGGTACCGATCCCCCGGCATTGGCACCGGTGTCAAGTGTTCCACTCTTCACCAGGGATCGTCATCGGGCATCCTCGGTACCTTCGGGACCGATCGATACGCTCCGAATTGACTTCCCTCGATCCCAGCCGTGTACGGTGCGGGTATCCGCTTCCAGCGGTACCGATTCCCTGGCATTGGCTTCGGTGTCGAGTGTTTCACTCTTCACCAGGAATCGTCCTCTAGCATCCTCGGCACTTTTGGGGCCGGGCGATACGATACCGATGGACATTTCCATATCTCAGCCATGCTCCGGGACGGTACCGGCTTCGATCGGTTCCGATACCCCGGCATCGGCACCGGTGTGGAATAACATTCTCCCGGCGAGAGGTTGTCATCGCGCATCTTCGGTACCTTCGGGACCGATCGATGTAACCCAGGCTGCTTTACCGGTATCGGCATCGCCGATACTACCACCGACGTCGGTACCCTCGAGACATGCATCGATAGACTCGCTTCCTTCGATGCCGAGTCTTGAATCGATATCTAGTCTCGAGGACTGGGTACCGATGCGTCCCGGAACCGACTCCGGTCGTTTCCAGATAAGCAGTTCCGAGGATCCTAGCCATAACTCTCGCATGATCTCGGTACCATTGCAGCAGTTCCCGATGGCAACTTCAACTGCTCGCCCTGTGTCAGTATCGATGTCGATGCCTGTTCTTGCACCGATGCCTAGTTTGGAACCGATACCTGGGGTTGCTGATGCAGTACTCACTGCCTCTAAGTTACCATACCAGTATCCTTGTCCATCTACTAGGTTTCTCTCCTCACACCACGGTACGTCCTCTGGTGCTCAGCCTCTTTCTTACCAGGGAAGGTTCCCATAGGAGATCAGTCTTTTCAGGCTTTTCTCCTAGATATGGCAACCTTTCTTAATATCTCTATCCCTGGTTGTGATGCTATTCCTGGCTCACCGGCACAAATGGAAAATATGATGCTTCCTTTACATCCTGCTCTGCAGGATCTCCTTCTGAGGGTCTGGAAATCACCCTTACGGCTTCCTCTACCTTCTACAGCCACTGAGGTTCGGTACCGGGTGCCTCCCTCCCCAGGATTTCAGAAGCCTCAACTTCCTCATCGTTCCCTTGAAGTGGAATCAGCACTGAGGAAGGTTAAGAGCAAGAAGAAGCATTCTTCTTATCCGCCAGGTCGTTCTTCAAGAACACTCGATGCGTTTGGTCGTCAAGCCTTCCAAACATCTATGCTGGCCTCCAGAATTCTTTCATATATTTTCCACATGAGTCTCACACTCCAGGAGGTCACGGAGAGATTGTCTCTTTTGACCCCTTTTATGCCAGAGCCCAAGGCTACTAATTATTCCTTGCTACTCAATCATAGCCGGAATATATCTTGATTCCTTTCTCATGCTTCTATAGACTCTTTTGAGTCTGTTAGCAGATCTTCTGCTATTGCCATTGCAGCACGTCGCAGAGCCTGGCTCGAAGCTTCAGACTTGAGCAGATGGGCACAAACTATATTGGCTCATTCTCCTTGTACAGGAGAAGGTCTCTTCAATAAGGAGGCTTTACGTCAGGTTGCTCAATTCTCCGCTGATTCTCCTTCCACTAAGGACCATTCTAAGCCATCTCCTTCTTCGAAAGGTAGGAAATGTCCTACCAAACCTTCTTTCCCTAAGAAAAGAAAGTTTCATTCATCTCCTGCCCATCATTCGGCTGTACCTAAACAAGGGACACCTCAGCCTAGTCTGAAGTCCTCCAGCTCTGGCCAGTCTCAGCATTCCCAGCAACTATAGGGGCTGGGAATTATACTCTACACTTCACTTCTACCCATTAGAAGTTTATTCGCTGTGCTTTTCTTTGTCACTGTACTAAGCTGTCGGAAAAGTTTTGTTCAGGGACTACAGACTTCTCCTCTTCTTACTCTCTAGAAGAGCAGTTGCAACTATCCCCTGATAGTTCTGTCCCAACTGAACATTTTTTCCTTCAGTTGACTTACCCTATGGGTACGTCACCCTCCAATTACTTGCTCTACCCTCTCAACCAGGCTTTTTCCCTAACTGAGGGGTACCATAGTGAAAGGCTTCTCTAGCAAGCTCGTTCCTCAGACAGGGAGAAGGGATATCTCCTCTCCTTTCTTGTCTGTTTTTTCTTTCTTGGGCACAGGACAATCTCTCTGCTGTTTCCGTCAGCAGCTGTGCCTGCAGGAGTTACAGTGATTGTATTACTGGTACTTTTTACAAGTTCCAGTCCCTTGTTCAAAATTTTGTCTAGCCTCAGTAGTGATTCCAAGCTACTCGTCAGCTATCTTGGATCCTCCTACTCTTTTAGGCTTTCTTACATTATTCTATCCATCTCCTCTCCTAGGATATGGCAACACACCTGACTTCAGTCAGTTTATCTCATATCTCTCCTGCACAATGCTCTCTGCAGTCTTCAGAGAAGCTTTCTACTATGAGGGCCTTGCTATAGAGCATTGACCTTGTCTCTAAAGCTTCTCTATTAGTAGGGAAAAGCTTATAATCCCTTCCCATGCCTGTGAGGGTTCTCCACGCCCTCAGGCCTGGGGTTGTTAACATGAAATATAAGTTCTTCTGCGTGAAAATCCAACGCTGATGTTTACGCATGCTACCTCTGGGTCCCTCCAGTAGGTCCCTCTGGTATCTTCTTCTGCGTTTCTGCACATCTGCCATGTCAGTGTTCTGTGGAACTCCCGCCTTGTTCCTTACAGATTCATATGATCATCTGTTCTCACGCAAACATCACGGTTATCTTGTTGGATTGCCTTCTTGCATCCCTCAATCCACGGAAATAGATTCTCTATACATATCCCAAGTGGGTTCCCCCTCTTGTAGAGCAAAGAATCTTTTTCTTTTATATTCCCCATGTACAATTATGGGGCTGGGTGGTAGACATGTATCTTCAACTTGTTATCTTGTATGTAGCATCTCCATATATGTCTACATACCTATATCATTACCCTGGTGGTGCAAAACCATGCCCCACAAATGTATATATATTTCGGTATATCATATCTATATCTATATATATATTTTGATACATTTCTCCACCCATATCCTAATATACACATATGGACATATGTGTATATATATATATATATATATCTGTCTATATATGTGTCTGTTGAGGGGCTTCTTAAGGGTTGATATGTCTTACACACTATCACCCTTACTGTCTATACTAAATGTTTTACCTTCTAGAGGTTTTAGACAGGCTTTCGCCCTACTTTGCATATCATTTTTACGATGCAGAAACTGTCATGCACCTATAACTACTGTGGTGCTAACATCTTCCATTTTTTCTTTAGGTCCTTGAAGCATCAAGCTTCAATATTTTTCCTACCTCTCGCCAGCTAGGAAAAATAGTGTACATCTTTATCTTTGAGTACAGTTCTCCTTGGGAATAGGGGTTTTTCCAGTCCCACTCTTCCCGCCAGGACTGGGCTAGTTCTCCAACTCCGTCAGTCTTCTTCCTTTAGTCCTCAATGTTAATGACTTTATGCCTAAAGGAGTTTTCAGCTTTTTCCCATAAAGCTTCCATTGAAGACCTGACGTCTAATCCTACCCAGTTGACACCTGGATCGTCTGCTACCTCCAGGTCTGGACCTTCATCCTCACTGCTGGGAGGTCACCTTGAAGATTCCGCCACTGCTTATCCAGTAGACTCCATCATGCTCTCTACTTCCTACAATACAGTAGGTAAGCTGCATATTTTAAGTGTACATTAAAGGTGTTTTAATGCTACTCATCATATATACCAAGGACTCCTGTAGTCTGTAGGGCCCTGTAGTCCTTGGCTAAGCTGTTTCTTTCCTCACAGCTCCTTTATTGTCAACTCCTACCCTCCATCCCACTTGGATGCTGGGGATTCCTGGAGACAAAATGCACCCCTGGTCCAGGCTCCTGCATTTTTATGGGATCTCCCCCTGGCATCTCCAGCTCGGGAGTCCCCATATGTGAAGACTCATTCCTGCTTGTTCCTGGAGATAGCACAGTTACTTACCTGTAACAGGTGATCTCTGGGAACAGCAGGAATTAGTCTTCACAACCCTCCCACCTCCCCTAGGAGTTGCATCTTCTTCTTCCTTTCCTCTCCTCGCCTTTGTCTCAGCTTTGAAACTCAACTGAAGAGAGGCTCTGGAGAAGGCGGGAAGTCAGCGCGCAGGCGCGAGGGATGCTGCCAAAAGCTTTCTGATTGGAAGCTGGGCAGCATTCCCGTGCAGGCTCCGTCGGTACCGACGTACCCATATGTGAAGACTAATTCCTGCTGTTCCCAGAGATCACCTGTTACAGGTAAGTAACTGTGCTTTGTTGGCTAAGCTTCGAGCGTTTGTGCTCATTGCTTTCCAGCATTTAACTGGCTTGCATGTATTTTGCATTGATTTTGTTCTGCCCACTTCTTCCCACTTGTTGTTGTGTGGTTTAAAAGTGTGGCTGTTTCTGATGATGATCTGCTTTTGCCAGGAGTGACGTCCTGAACTTGCCCTTCCACATCCATCACCCCCTTTTTCTAGTTTAAATGCATATCCACATACTGCCTGAATTTTTCACTCAGGATTTTTTCTCTGTAACAGAGAGATGTAGTCCATCAGCACTGTATAGTCTCTAAAGGAAAGGAACATATGGGAATTGAACCTGCACCCTAGGGTGCCCAAACACATGTCCCAACCACTATGCTAACCCCCCCCCCCACACACACATTTCTTCCTTGCTAGTGCTGGTCTACCAGTGACAGTTCCTTATCGTCCCTTCAGTCCTGTCCCGCATCTCTTCCAGCAGTTTGGAGACTGAGCATGTCATCTTTTGATGACCCTAGTATAAATACCAGAGGGGCCGCCCACAAGCTCCAGTATACTCAGTCTCCAAGCAGCTGGAGGAGGTGGTGAGCCAAGGTGCTCTACTCACTAGAGGGACAACTAAGGAGAGTTAGGCAGATTTAGTTTAGTGTTTAGTCTAGTTTGAGGAGCTCTCATTTAGATTACTTCTGGTCACCTGCATTTCAAAAAGAGGAAGACAGCAGAGCACTGGAGAAGTCCCCCTCCTCCCCCTGAGTGAATGGGGTTTTGGTGTGGAGGCTCTCCATGGGTTCGGGGCCTTGCTGACCAGCTCCCAAACCCGCTGCTAGGGTGAGGAGCCGGTCTAGGACTGCAAAGAGGCGCCGAAGCAAGCAGGCAACCTCGGAGCCCCCCCCCCCTTGACGCCTGAACCTGCCAGAGCTCCGTTAATGGTTGCAGTGCAGTTTCGAATGTGAAAGCAGCAGAGAGGACACAAACCGCCCTTTAAAGGATTACATTTTTGGGGCCAAAACTTCTTAAGGAAGAACTAAGCCCAATAAGTTCATAGTGAATAACTATTTGCTATGGAGGACTAAAAATCTTGAAATTAAAAAGTAAAAAAATGAAAACCAAACTAAAACTGAGAATAAAGCATTTATAATCAAAGGAGACCACTGAAGGGGTCATGGAAGAGATACATCGAGACTGAGGTATACACACGTATAAACATATAGCATGAACCTTTTAGAATTGAGAGGAAAATCAAAATCAAAACAGTGTAAAAACATAAAAAACGATATTAAGATAATAATAAGAATAAGTGCCGCTTTCACTTTTGAAACTGCACAGCAACCATTAACGGAGCTCTGCAGGTCATGATTCCCTTTTATACTCCTCTCTTTAGTTTAAATTGCGGTATGGTTAATCAGAGGCATTTTGTCTTGTTTTATTAGTTTGGTCACCATTCACAAGATAAGTTTTAAAGACTGCCTTCGCTTTCTGATATTTTAGAGCATCTCTCTGAGAATCTTCACAGTTATTTTTAGTACTTTTTTAACATGATACAGCCATTATAGTTATTTGAATACTCATACTTGAACTGCCTCTTTAAATCCAGCACTACTACATTTGTTTTTTAATCGGTGCATGTACGTTTGTTTTAGATAGTATTCATTTCCCTCACTGAGGCCTTGTTTCTCCTAGAGGTACCACGAGCGGTTTTGCCATTCTTCTCCAAGTTATCTCTCCTCCTTTCTCTTCCTTTTTATGGTTTGTTATGCATAAAATATCAGTTTTTAATGTAAATTAATGACTGTGGTGTTATGGTCTTTCACAACGGTTAACAACAGTCTTTATATATAGTTTCAAATGCTCCTTTTCTTCATAATTATTATGTAGTTTTACATATAAGATTCAGTTTTCTTATTCATTGCACATAATACACTGTTCTATCTGTTCAGACAATTTCACAGCACATTTTTATTTGTTGAAGTTACATGTTGATATGCAGCAGCTCTTAAGGGGCTTATGCACTCTGGTGGTGAAAAAGATTCACGCTTGTTCAATCCTTATAGCTAAACATAATGCACTACATGTGTTATGTGCTTGTGGTTTTTAATATTTTAATTGGCATGTTTTTTAGTATCACACAGACAAGCTTTTGCTTTTGGTTTATGTTTGTCACAAGAACTTCAGTTTTGTTTTTGGTTTCTATCTTTTGTTTTTTTGTTTCCTGTTATATGTATTATACAACATTTGTATTATCTGATACAATAATGTTGTGATAACATTAATGTCATTTTATTTTTAAATTATTGCTAAACATTGTGTTTTTGGACATATACAACGCAATTTCATTTCTGCTCAGTAAGTCTCCTTTGATTTTAACTGTGCTGGTGGATTACCTTTTTCAAGTTGTTAAATTGATGAAGACATTTGGTGGTTTCATTATATTTCTCTATACATCTTTTTCCCTCTTCCATATTGATATCTTTCTTTTAACACTTCTTTTTATACAATTTAGTGTGTCTAGGATCAGTGCTTTTCATTGTTTGTTTATATGTATATTTATTGTTTTTATACATTGTTTTATTTATTTATTCATTATGATCTTTTATTTTGACACAGTGTTTTTTGATATACATGTCTTATGTTAATGTGATATCTAATGCTTATTTATTTATGTTTTGAGATTTACCCCCTGACGAAGGCTTATGCCGAACGCGTTCGTGTCGGTGTTGCTGTTTATAAATAAAAGGACTTTTTCAGTTAAGTCTCACTCTCTGTGTTTTCACCTGCTACCAAGGCAGATCTTCTGGAGATCTTACAAGAACTTAAATTCTTCCGAGTAGACTTCTCCAAGGCGGTGAGCGACATTAAAGCTGAAATCAAGGCCTTGGATGATTCGATTGCACAAACTGAGATCAACATAGGCAAACAGATTGATGCTACTGCAGTTTTCCAAGTCAGAATTCATAAGCTGGACATACTTATGTCCCCCCTATACGCTCCTCTCTCTTTCCTCCTTTGTCAGTCTCTATGGATAACTCTCTACTCCTTCCTGTCTCTTCAACTCGCAACCTTGGGTCATCTTTAACTCCTCTCTCTCCTTCTCCACACACATCCAACTGATAGCTAAAACCTGCTGTTTCTTTCTCTATAACCTCAACAAAATTCAACCACTCCTTTCTCAACACACTACTAAGACACTTATCCACTCCCTTAGTCATCTCCCGTCTAGACTGTTGTAACCTACTCCTTGCTGGTCTCCCTCTGAATCATCTCTCTCCCCTTCAATCTGTTCAACAGTCTGCTGCGCAGCTAATCTTTCACCAGCCTTGTCATGCTCATATTAGCCCTCTTCTCAAGTCACTTTATTGGATCCCTATCCATTTCTGCATCCAGTTCAAACTTCTCCTGCTGACCTATAAGTACATTCACTCTGCAGCTCCTCACTACCTTTCCTCTCTTATCTCTCCTTGGGAACTCCGCTCTTCTGGCAAATTGCTTCTATCTGTGCCCTTCTCTTCTATTGCTAACTTCAGACTTTGCTCCTTTCACCTTGCTGCACCTTATGCCTGAAACAAACATACCTGAGTCTGTATGTCAGGTGCCTTCTCTGACCCTTTTCAAATCCAGGATGAAAACTCACCTCTTCGCTGTACTTTTAAGATCTTGACTCGCTTTATCTCCTTTCCCACTTCCCCCTTTCCCCCTAGATGGTATCCCATGTCTACAGCTACTCTGTTGTCTGTCTTGACTAGATTGTAAGCTCTGATGAGCAGCGACTGTCTTTTACATGTGTTTGTGCAGCGCTTCGTACATCTTGTAGTGCTATATAAATATTCAGTAGTAGTAGTAGTAGTATGCTTACAAAAGACCTGTAGGAGTGACACGATGACCTGGAAAACCGGCAGTGCTGAAACAACATCCTGATCTTGGGGATGCCTGAAACAGCTGGAGACAGGTAAGACACTGGAGTTTGTGCAGCAGCTCGATTCTTTCTGTATCCCTGGGGCCACAGAACCAGCTAAATTGGAGTGAGCATTCAGAGGAATTGGCCTTAAGACTGGGCCTGGCTCTCACCCATCTCCCATCATTGCTTGCTTCCATTCCTTCAAGGGTAAAGTGCCATTATTGAGGAGTTTGTGGAGGAAACGTTCTATCTCCTATGGTCAAGAGGTGCAGATCTATCAGGACCTCTCTCAATATACTTTGGATTGCAGAAGGAGCTTCAAACCCCTGCCCCAACTACTCCAGGAGAAGTCTAACAAATACTGCTGGGGATTCCCATTTGCATTGATATTTGAATGGGACAACATTCAACACAAGATTTTGGAATTGGAAGATTGCTTGAACATGCTCGAATTCCTGCAGTAGGGAGGCTGACATAGCCCAAGCAGACCCAAAGATCATCAGGATTGGCAGACCTCAACCCCTAAGCGGTGGAAGGTTCCTGGCATCAACTTTTGCCTGACTGAGGACTCATATGAACAAGAGATAGACACTACCAAACCTCCTTGAATGACACTGTTATTGCCATGTTTGCTTTCTCTCACTCATTTCTTATTCACTACTGTTTTATTATCTTCACTATGCTGGGTTCATTCAACTCTTGAGGAGAGTTTTCACTGGCTCTCCCATGGCTTTGGTATGAGGTAACTTGCCTCTCGAAGGTTGAGTGTAGGGGTGGGTGGAAGTCTGGCGAGATGTGTAGCAGGGATGCGTTATGCTGGTGGTAGAATGCGTACTGTGTTGTCTCCATTTTTACTGGTGTTTAAATTTGGGTGGGTCCGGTGCAGGGGAGGCATGGGTGGGTTTTCCCCTTCCTTTTCTGCCTGGGATGGTCTTCTGAGTGAAGTCTCCCTGCCTCATATGAAGAATGGTGAGCTGTGGGAGGGCACTTTGGGAATCGTTACACTGACACCCTTGAGCTTCATGCTCGATTACCTGGTTTTCTTCTTCCTTTCCTGGTATAGCAAGCATCGGCCCACATCTTTTGGGGAACTGATGGTTGTGGGGATGGGTGGAAGGTAGGGGGGCGGGGTGGTTGGGGGGTGAGGGTTGTACAATAAGGGGGGTTAGTTTTGGGTGGGACATCACAGGGGGTCTATGGCATCTGGTGGGAGAGACGGTTGGTGTAACTGGATTGTGGTGACATCGTGGTTAGATTAGTATCCTGGAATGTTAGGGGCCTCCATAGCCCTATTAAGCGCAAACAAGTGTTGGAACAACTAAGGAGGGAAAAGGCAGACATTGTTCTCCTGCAAGAGACGGACTTAGCAGGGCAGGACCACTTGCCAAGTGGTCCTCACAGTTTTTGCGTCTAATTTTTCATCACATAAAAGGGGGGGGGGGTGTCTGACCCTTCTCTCTAAGGACTGTTCCTTTCAAATGCTGACCCAAGTTGGGGATCTGGAGGGTAGATTTCTGATATTGCACAGGAATGGGGTCCTGCTTACTATTGTTAATGTCTATATTCCCCCCTCACAAATAGGTTCATCTTTGACCACAGTGTTGGACGTTGTGCAATCTCACCAGAAGGGGGAAGTGCTGATGGGTGGGAATTTCAATTGTGTACTTTCTGGTTTTGACCGATCAGGTGATCATATTAGCACCCCCACGAGATCGAATAAGCTTCACTCTCTGCTGAAACAGTTGAGGTTGTTTGATGCCTGGAGAGTTATGCATGGCAGAGAGAGATATTATACCTGCTTTTCCTCTGCACACAAGAGTTACTCTAGGTTTGACTATTGGTTTCTTTCATAAGACTTGCGCTCAATCCTTAGTTCCGTGGCTGTTGGGAACATGGGTGTCTCCGACCATGCAATCATTGCAATAGTGCTGTGGGAAAAGAAGATGAAATTGCCCCCTTGGGCATGGGCCCTGCATAGAGTAGAGGTCTTCTTAAAAATAAGGAAGTTCTTCAAGGGCTGCAGAAGAGTTGGCAGGAATACTTGGTTTTCAATGACATGGGCGACATCTCTGACAAGGTGGTCCTCAACGGCCAGCTTATGTTGCTCTCGTTTTGGTTTAAGAATACGACAAATGCATGGAGGGATGAGCTGCAAAGGGAGATATGGGAGTTGGCGCTTCTACACAGGAAGGGAGCCAGAGATCAGGTGTGGAAACAGCTTATGCATAAATGGGGAGAATTGGTGTCCCTGGAAACTGAATCTATCACCGTCACCATGCTTCGAATAAGGTGACATTTTTACAAACATGGGGACAAAGCGAATCACCTGCTCCTCTGGCAGCTGAAGAGGCAGAGAGAGAGTGGAAAATGATTCATGCCCTTAAATCAGAAGGTGGGAGCTTGCTGTACTGTTCCTCGGAGATGGCAGCAACCTTTACCAAGTTCTATGGCAACTTATATTCTTCCCGTTTGGTAGCCCATGAGGGTGAGATCCAGGAGTGGATTGCTGCAGTACACTTTCCCTGGTTAACCCTGGATGTGCAAGAAGTGATGAAGTGCCCCTTCACACTGAAAGAGGTATGACATGCTATCTGCAGCCTAAAACCGTCAAAAGCAGCAGGACCTGATAAGTTTCACTGAGCTCCATAAGACAGGAACAATTTGCAGGAACAATTTGCCCCGGTACTTGTTAGGGTCTTTAATGATATCTTGGTGCATGGTTCCTCCCAAAATCTTTCTACAAAGCCTCCATTACTGTTATCCTTAATGAAGGAAAGGATTCGCTCCTGTGTAATAATTGTAGGCCCATTTCCCTTCTAAATATCGATTATAAGCTCTTTACCAAAATTTTGTGCACTTGCCTTGAACTCCAGTTGCAGGACCTGATCCATCCAGACCAGAAGGGTTTCATGAAGCACAGATATGGGTTCAAGCATGTCAGACGGCTACTTGATGTGATGCATGATGTGTGTGGTAGAGCGTAACCATGTGCTGTTTTCCCTCGACGTGGAGAAGGCTTTTGATAAAGTGGAATGGCCATATTTATTTGAGGTACTTAGGTAATTTTGATTTGGGCCAAATATGTGTAGCAAGGTCACAGCTATGTTACATCACCCAATGGCTGCTGTATTGGTCAATAGCTTTCACTCGGAGCGCTTCTGTCTGGGACACGGAACCAGATAGGGGTGCCCACTTTCACCATTGCTTTTTGCATAGGCCATTGAACAGTTTGCATGACACGTCTGTAGGAAGGTGGATGAGATTGGCATAAGATTTGGGGGCAGCTTCATACTATCTCTCTTTATGCTGACGACACTTTAATCCACTTTCAAAACCATACGTATAGTAGTGGCTCATATCACTCAGTTTTCCCGAATTTCCAGCTTCACTGTCAATAGATAGAAATCTGTTGTCCTCCTTGCCCTTACAGAGCCCGGGAACTGAACCAGAGTGACCCCCAGGGACTTCCCGGTGGTTGACCAATTTAAATATCTTGGGTTCCAAGTACCGAGGATATTATCTAAGTTATACCAACTAAACTACCAAGTGTTGCTCAATGGGCTTAATAGAGAGCTATGTGCATGGAAGAACTGTGCTGTTTCGTGGCTGGGTCGAATTAATAAATGTATTTATTTATTGTGGTTTCTATATCGCCTTATCATAGTTTCAAAGCGGTTTACATTTAAACTCAAATATAACATACATTGTAACAGTTTGTGTTTCAATTGACATAAGATACATTATAACAGGGAGTTTAAATTGGATGTTAACATTGGAGTTCTTTTCACTAGAGTTTTAAGTTTAGGGTTGATAACAATAACCTTTTATTACATAGTGAAGATTAATGTGGTAAAGATGCTGACACTGCCAAAATTCGTATTCTTATTTATGCAACCACCAGTTCAAGTGCCAAGAAGTTTCTTTAAAGTGATGAGAAGCTCACTTTTGTCTTACAAGGAAAAAGGCCTCAAGTAGGGTGGACCACGCTGATGGCAGCTGAGCTGTACGGGGGTTTTGGCTTGCCGGACTTAGTACTGTATTACTGGTGCTTGTGCCTTCATGTGATACATTTCTGCTTCACTGATTCACCTTCAGACTGGGTCTGTATGGAAGAAGCCTGGGTGGCCCTAATCACGCTTAAAGCCATTCTGTTTCAGAATGAGACTACCTGTTTTTAAGGGCCTGTGTGGAAAGTTTGGCACGCAATCTGCAAATGCCAGAAAGTGACTCTGTGACTCTCTCCATATACTCCCATGTCAGCCTTCGCCTTTGCTAGGATTTTGGATTGGGAAACTGAACTTCGGAGGGCCCTGAGAGTAGCCTCTCTTTTTGAAGATACTGCTTTTGCTTCCAAGGATAGGGTGAAAGCAGTGTGTTATTCTTCCTTGATTTTCTTTCAGTTTTTTCAGTTGCAACACTTTGTTAGGTCCATCCCCTATGAAACTGAAGTTTTGCGCCCCTTGAAGATATGGGAGCATGTATTGCTTGAAGACATGGAGTTAAAGTCCTTCATTTCCAAGTTATACAGGGCGCACTCAATCGAATAGGCGTTATCGTATACGAGAAGGTGGAATGCTACAATTGAGGATAAAAGTGAGGACTTCTGGGATGAGGTCTGCCAATATACCCAGTCTTGTTCAATTTCCTTGTCATTGGTCAACATGCAACTTCGCAATCTGTTGCACATATATATCACTCCAGCAGATCTCTTCCAGTGGAGAAGAGGGGATGACGCATTTTGCTGCTGAGGAACTGTTGGGGGTGGGGGGGTGGCATGGTGATCTGGATCATATGTGGTGGTATTGCCCCAAACTGCAACTCTTTTTTGCTTGAGGTTCATCAGCAGGTTTGCAAGAATTTGGGGCTGAAGATTCCCTTAGCACTCGAAACTTGCATGTTGGGCATCCTCTGATTTGGCTGATAAAGGATCTTGGGCATCTTTCAAGCTGTTTACTACTAGTGGCCCGGAGTGTTGTCGCCCGGCACTGGAAGCATCCTGAACCCCCCTCCTGTATGGAATGGATTGCAAAGGTATGAGATATATATAGGATGGAGAAACTCACTGATGAACTGCGAGGGAAACCAGAAGTAGTTGACAACTTGTGGTCTAGACCAGGGGCCTCCCTAACACAAGGACAGAATGAGACTGCTTTTTGCATACCCTTATTTTTTGCTAATTCCATAGCTGCCAGAACCTGATGCCCCTAGTATGGTTGTGCTATATACTGGGGTGGGGGGGGGGGGAGGGACGAGGAAGGGGGAGGGTTGTTTCACGAGGGACAAAGGAAAATAGGGTGTCCAGCAGGGGTAAGTGTGCTGTAACAGTCGTGATGGAGGGACTTGATGGTGCTTGCTTGGTCGCTTTTTTCACTCCTGGTCCTCTCCTTGACATTGCTCCTGCTCCTTCCTTATTTTCTTTCTCTTATTTTCCTCTCCTCAAGGTGTTTTATAATGGTGGGGAGGGGGGAGTTGGGGAGCAAGGATGGGGTTTGGGGTGCATGTCTTCGGGGACTTTTGATTCTTCTCTGGTAAGTTTCTGCTAGTTCCCATAGTCATTGGGAGTTCAGATATATGCTTATTTTGTATTCATGCTGTTTATGTATTCTTGTTGTTTATTATCTTGATTTTGTTCTATGGAGATGTATCACTCCCTTTAAGACCAATAAAAAGATTGACATAAAAAAAGCAGAATCTGCTTTCTTTTTAATCCCCAATAACTTCCTTCTTTGTAGCTTTATTTTCAACATGCTTTTAAGATCTCATCTGATTTTCTATCAGAATTTTAACTGATATCTATTAAAATTCCCACCCAAATAAAAACCCCAGGGACCTTTCCAATTCAGCTGCCCAACAGTGTTTGACAAAAGTTTTTTTTTGTCAGCCAGTCTTAAGACTAAAAGCAAACTTTCTTTTCATTCACCAGACCAGTCCAAAATGTATGGGTTACGCCTATCAGCCAACAAATGGAGGCAGAGAATCACGAGCTTGTGCTTCGTGTCCCATAAGAATCCCCTGATGTCCAGTATTCTCTGGCTCTAGCAGATAGTCACAAGGCATGCCACGCAGCAAAGGGCTGATTTAATGAGGTAGCTCCTGGGCCCAGTTGAAGAACTGTGTAGTAGCCATTTGAGATGATGGTGGTCGGAGGATTGTCCAGGTGGCTCTGGTGACCACTTCCTTGGATACCTGGAGGAGTCCAAGTTCCTACCCATGGGCCCAGGAAAGGTTTTCCTTACTTTTCTCCTTCCCCAGACCTTTATTTAGCTGTAATTTCCATATCGTCCTGCTAGACTAGTCCAGACAAGTGAATTGTGCCCCCCTACCAACAGATGTGTGGAGACAGAGAAACCAGGCTTTCAATGACATCGTCATGTCTCTATCAGGCCTGAGCCACTAGGGGCAAAATCAGTATTTTTCTGTCTGGTTGGATTTCTCCTCAGCTCTGATAGAATCTGAAAAAACAAGGATTGTTCTGGGAGAAGGATGTGGTGATCGGCCACTGCTACATGATAAATCAGTTCTCCTCCCCTCCTCTCTTTTGTTTCCAAGACAACAGCTCTAACCTCCACTAACAAATAAACGAAAAAAGTCAGATTTACCATAAAAATAGGACTGAAGTGTTATTCTGTGCTCGCCTTCCTTGTCCTTTGCAGTTGTATTCAAGCCTAGATGCCAATTTTAAAAGTCATCTGTGAGCATAAAACAGGTTTATGCCCAGAAATGGTTCCTTTTAACATTTTCCAGACTGTGAGCAAAAGTGTACATAATGCCTTTTTACGCACAGTGAGCAGAGAGAAAGAGTTAGAATGAAGTTTGAATTTATGTATCAGTTCTCAAAAGCATGCTCTTAAATATTTCAGATAATTTTGTTTGCATTAAATGTGCATGTATGTACCGTGAGATGGTTTTCAAGGAGCGAGCGTGCACGTCCTTAATACGTACCCTATCCAAAGTAGCATGTGAAATAATTTCAGAACCCGCAGAAGCGCAAACAGCCTACTCACAGTCCCCTCAACAATCACCCATGCTAACAGCACAACCTCTAACAGCCTTCTATTACTACGCACCCATCATCTGGAACACACTTCCTCCTGAGCTCCGCTCACTGTCAGACATTGTAGACTTTACTGAAGGCTAAAACCATTGCTGTTCCAGGAATACTTTGGCTCAGTCACATAACCACCTGAACAGCTTTTGGACACACTCACACAATTATAACTTACCATCTACTATGTTAATAGTTTCTTTTATTTATAATGTTCAGAGTTATAGAGTTTTCTCCAGGAACAAGCAGGAAGTCCATCCTCACATATGGGTGACGTTGGCACCGACGGAGCCTGCGCGGAACATTTCCCCAGCTTTCAAAGAAAGCCTTTGGGAATGCTACCACGCATGCGTGGTCCCCTTCCTACCCAAGGGTGCCATCTTGCTCAGTCTCCATTGTTCCGTAGAGCCCAACGGACCCATATCCTATTCCCCGGAAAAATTCCTTAAAAATTATCAGTTGAGTTTTTCCCGGTTTGCGTACTTGTTCGTTTTCCCCCCTCAAGCTGGTGCCATCCCCGGCACTGTTCTTGGCTCCCTTTCTCTTTTTTCATTGAGGCTTGCCTTGACCACCGTCCGCCCATTTTTCACCTAGGGGTCGTAGACCCCGTATGATTGTGATCCACCATGTCTCCCGGTGGCTTTAAAAAGTGTGATCGTTGCAGTCAAATTATGTCTGTCACAGACACTCACTACTGTCTCAGGCCATGATCCCTCAGACCATCAAGAAAAGGTCAGAGTTGTAGGAGAACAGATGTTCCCGTGGTCCGGCTCAGCCCCGGCTTCCCCGACACAGCCAAAAGCTGAGTACCTCCCATAAGGCCTGGGCGTCTTCGGAGTCCCGCGGCAGCAGCTTCTCTGGAAAGTTGCCGGACCCTGGCAAGAAAAAATCCTCGAAGCCAGTTTAGGTTCCACCTGGGACACCTGGTAAGGTCCTGCGGAGGGATTCGGACAACTCTAAGCAGCGCCCCTTAAGGTCTCTAGGAAGGAGTCCTCGGCCGGCAGTGATTGCGCGAGGCTCCCCGAGGCCACGGTTCTCATTGAGGATGTGCTTGCTAGAGCGCCGGTCTTGAAACCCTTTGTGCCCGCGCTAAAAGCTGCGGAGCCTTTTGGCATTGAGGCCAGAATGGCGGTCCTGGAACAGAGTATCTCTGCCATCCTGACCATGCAGCAGGCGATGATGTCAGGTTCATCCGCATCATCTGCCCTGAGAACCGGGCCCCCAGCTGCGGTGGCGTCCCTGAGTACTATTGGCCTTGGGTTAACCCTTGGCACCAATCGAGGTCCCTGTCCTGGTCCTCCCAGGCTAGTTTCCAGGAGTCTGACCTGAGACCGGTCAGGGGATCCTGGTTCCCCGATGCAAGCCTTGTGGCGCGGGAGCTCCGAGCCTCGGACTCCTCAACGCCCTTGGAGTCAGACTGGGAGACCGATGTCAAGGCCTCCCCCGAGGCCTCTCGACACTGAGACATCCCCTCTAAGCCATCTCCCTATTCCCCACCCGAGGATGTGGCATTCCACGACTGCGTCCGGGACATGGCCTGAGCCCTCTCGATCCTGACAGAGTTCGAAGAGGACCTGCACACTGAAGAACTGGGGATTCTCCAGTATGAGTCTCCACCAAAGGAGGCTCTGTCAGTGCCGGTGCAACTCATTCTCGAGCAGCTGCTCCTACGGATGTGGGAGACCCCGGCCTTGGTGCTGGTAGTCTACTGACGCCATCTACCGCATTAAGAGGAGTCCAGACTTTCAGAAGGTTCAATTATCCCACAATTCCATGGTGGTGGAGTCTTCGATACAGAAACTCAAGAGTCAGAAGACTTATTTATCTGTATCCCCGGGTAGGGAGGCCAGAGCTGCCAAATACAAAACTATGAGCTCTACATAGGAATGTATCTTAAAAGCCTCATTCAGGAGCTCGCAGGCTTCTCAGCAGGGCTCACCGAGGAACCCCTGCAACGGTTTCAGACCTTGGTGGCCACCATCCGGGACTGCTCTAAGTTCCTGTCCCAGGCCACCTACGATTAGTTCAAGGCTGCAGCCCAGGCATCTGTGCTCGGTGCCAGACCTGGCTGCAGACCTTGAACCTCGAGCAGTGGGTCCTGGAAAAGCTGCTAGACATCCCCTGCACCAGGGAGAACCTGTTTGGGAAACCTATGGCTGACAAGATGGCTGAGATTGAGGCCGAGGTGGTGACCAGACAGAGGCTCTCAAAGAAGACCTCCACCCTTCCCTGTAAGAAAACCTCAGGGAAAAGGTCTATTTTCTCAAGGAAGAAGGGCCCTTTCCATCAGTCACCACTACCAAGCCTTCCCAAGCTAGCAGCAACAGGGATCCCAGCTCAAGGGCCAGGGACACGGACCCAGGAAGCCAAAGGTCCCCAAGCCATGCACACCAGCTCTGGCTCCACCTGGTGGGAGCTTTTGATTCCCAGGGCAGAGCCTCCCTCTCCCAGGAGACCCTTACCAGTCCACAGGGGGCTGCCTGTCACTCTTCACCCACAAGTGGCCTGAGGTCACCTCGGACCAGTGGGCACTCCGGGTGGTGAAAGAGGATTACCACCTCCACTTCCAGCTGCTATCTCCCGGGCATTTTCCAGGAGAGCCAGTGCAGCTTTGCCTTCACCAGGCCCTCTTACTCTCAGAGCTAGCAGGTCTACTAAGGGACAAGGCAGTAGAACCTGTTCCCCAGCACCTCTGGGGCAATGGGGAACCTTCTACTTTCTCGTCCCCAAAAGAGCCGGGGGTCTTGGGCCCATTCTGGACCTCTGAGACCTGAACAAGTTCCTGATGATGAAGTTCAAAATGTTCTCCCTTGGGACACTGCTGCCCTACCTCCACCAGGGAGACTGGCTTTGCTCCTTGGACTTAAAGGATGCCTACACTCATATCCTGGTCTACCCATCTCACTGGGAATAGCTAAGATTCATGGTAGGGGGAGACCACTACTAATACAGGGTACTTCTCTTCGGCCTGTCCTCCTCGCCAAGAGTGTTCACAAAGTGCCTAGCAGTGGTAACCGCTCATCTGCGCCTACAAGGTGTGTTCGTCTTCCCCTACTTGGACAACTGGCTCATCAGAGGCGGCACAGCCACAGAGGCCAGTCAGGGCACAGAATGCACCATCCTCCTCCTGCAGCACCTGGAGTTCATCATCAACTACCCCAAATCACATCTCTTTCCAGTGCAAGACCTAGAGTTCATCAGTGCTCAGCTGGACACGGTGTGGACTAGAGCCCTCCTTCCTCAGGACAGGGCAGAATGCCTCAAACAGCTGGCAGAGGAGGTCCAACACTGCAGAGCAGTGCCGGCTCACCTTCTCTGCCTGCTGGGACACATGGCTTCCACGGTCCATGGCATACCCCTAGTCCGCCTGCACATGCAGACAGCCCAGTGGTGCCTGCGTTCTCAGTGGACCCAAGCCACGGGCTGACTCCGGAACAGGGTCAGGGTCTCCTGCCAGCTGGGGAGATCCCTCGACTGGTGGCAAAACCTGGGCCTCTTCCAGGCAGAAATGCCCTTCCAGGCACCCCCACCGCAGTGTACTCTGACCACAGATGCGTCTCTCCAGGGCTGGGGAGCTCACTGCGGAGCTTTGCACACTCAGGTTGCTGGTTCTGGGAGGAGCCTCTGTTACAGATCAACCTCCTGGAACTCCGGGTGGTAGTCCTCACCCTACGTGCGTTCTGCTCCCTCTTGCGGAACATAGTAGCATAGTAAATGACGGCAGATAAAGACCAGTATGGTCCATCTAGTCTGCCCAAAAGAAAAAAAAGTAAGATGGCAAGAGTAGGTGCACCTGCCGCTCCATGCTGGCCACCCCTCCCCATGTCTTTGTTTAGGGGTGAACCCACCGTTCCATGTAGGACACCCCTGTTTGTTGAGAAATTAGATAGTTAAGTTTATTTTGATTTTATGCTGTTGTTATAAAGGAATCGATCCACTGTGTCTGTCACATGCCATTTTGAATTGTGTCACTGTATTTACCCCCACCACTTTCATCGGGAAGGCATTCCAAGCATCCACCACCCTTTCAGTGAAAATGTATTTCCTGACATTGTGCTGATCCAGACAGACAACCAGGTCACGATGTTCGATATAAACAAGCAGGGGGAAATGGGCTTGTACTCCCTCTGCCAGAACGCTGTAGCCCTCCTCTGCTCTGCAGTGTGCAGCAGCATGCTTCTGTGAGCAGTCTACCTCCTGGGCCAGGACAACTGCCTGGCGGACAGACTTGCAGATTCCTGCGCCCTCAAGAGTGGCGTCTTGACCCTACAGTGGCGAAGAAACTCTTCCGCCTTTGGGGCTGTCCCGAGATAGACCTCTTTGCCTCTCCCAACAACGTGCAGCTGGCTCGCCTCTGCTGCAGACAGCCGCACCCACAGAGGGTAGCGGCAGAAGCGTTCCTGATCTCATGGTCCGAGGGACTGCTGTATTCATTCCCACCGACTCCCCTGGTCACCAAGACTCTGTTCAAAATTCAGAACAAGAGGGCATCGGTGATATTGATTGCTCCTAGGTGGCCCAGGCAACCCTGGTTTCCACTACTGCTCTTGCTGGTGGTGACACTCTCAGTACCCCTGGGTCAGGCCTGGGACCTTCTGTCTCAGGAGGAAGGCTCCCTTCTTCACCCCAATGTGGGGTCATTAACTCTAACAGCCTTTGCTGCTGAGAGGGTAGCCTTGACCCCGCTCAACCTACCACAAGAGGTTGAGGAGATTGTGCTAGCCTCCAGGAAGCCCTCCACGAGGAGGGCTTATGCCTTTATGTGGCACAGGTTTGCTCTGTGGTGCACAGATAGGAAAGAACCCATTCTCCTGCCATGTCCAGCTGGTACTCCAGTACCCAGTGCATCTGTCGCGCACAGGGCTGAAATCTAACTCAGTCTGGGTGCATCTGAGTGCCATAGCTGCTCACCACCACCGAGTGGGGGGAAAGCCCTTATCTAGTCAGCCCCTTGTTTCCCGTTTCTTACAGGGCTTTCTGCTTTCCAAGTCCCCTGTCTGCCCTCCGGCAGCAGAATGGGACCTCAACGTGGTTCTCTCCCAGCTGACTAGGCCACCGTTCGAGCCACTGGCCACCTGCCACCTCGGATACCTATCCTGGAAGGTGGCCTTCCCGGTGGTCCTGACTTCAGCTTGCAGAGTCAGTGAGCTTCAATTACTGGTGGGCGGACTCCTGGTACACCAGGTTCTTCAAGAACAGGGTAGTGCTCCGCACTCACCCTAAGTTCCTCCCAAAGGTGACATTCCTGTTTCACCTCACCCAGGAGGTGGTACTCCCCACTTTCTACCTGCGGCCTCATGCCGGCAGGGAGGAGCTCATACTCCACATACTGGACTGTAAACGGGCCCTGTCCTTCTATCTGCAGCAGACCCAGGGCCACCGTAAAGCACCTTAGCTTTTCATGTCCTATGACCCCAGCAGACTGGGGCTCCCTGTAACGAAGCGTACCCTATCCTCTTGGGTGGCGAACTGCATCACCCTCGCTTATGAGTGGGCGGGCCTCTCCGTTGAGCACCGGATCACAGCGCATCGCATGAGAGCAATGGCTATGTTGGTGACCCACCTCTGTTTTGTGCTGGTGACAGAAATTTGCAAAGCCGCCACTTGGTCATCTATTCATACGTTCACAGTACCCTACTGCCTGGAAAGCGAATCCCGCAGGGACAATGCCTTTGGAAAGACAGTGCTGCGTAATATTCTTAAAGAGTAGGCAACTCCTGCCTTCTGACCCTCTGTGTTCAGGCTACCAGAGTAATGATGTTGCTGGACACTAGGGTCTTGCAGAGTCTCTCAGCGGGGACTCACCTTCTGCAAGTCATGGCCACCCTACGGGACACCGTTGATACTGTTGTGGTTCAGTCCTCAGCATCCTGGAGCTAGGGAGTCCCATATGTGAGGACTGACTTCCTGCTTGTTCCTGGAGAAAGCATAGTTACTCACCTGTAACAAGTGTTCTCCGGGAACAGCAGGAATCAGTCCTCACAACTCTCCCTCCTCCCCTTGGAGTTGCCTGACTGCTGTCTTAGCTATGTCATCTGACTGAGCAAGATGGCACCCTTGCATGGGAAAGGGACCACGCATACGTGGTAGCATTCCCAAAGGCTTTCTTTGAAAGCTGGGGAAATGCTCCGCGTGGGCTCCGTCGGCGCTGATGTCACCGATATGTGAGGACTGATTCCTGCTGTTCCTGGAGAACATCTGTTACAGGTGAATAGTCTAGTAGGCCATCCAACACATGTTCTATGTAAAGTTAACGTTCCTTGTTACTCTTGTTCTATGTAAACTGCTGTGACTGGTAGATACGGTGCTATAAAAGTGGTGTTAAATTAAATAAATAATGTTCTTGGTGAACAAGTTGGGCAGCCTGTTACATGATTACTCTTCCTGTGACTAAGCAGAGTGCTAAATTCTAAGGTGGTTCTGAGCTCACACTTCATCCTAGGAGTGACAGGTTCTGCTTTTCTGTAGGATTTCATGAAGAATGTGGAGGAGAAGAGAGTAGATGTGAATACAGCAGTCGAGATGGGAGAAAGCATCTTGGTTATATCTCATCCAGATTCTGTCACTTCCATCAAACACTGGAACACTATAATCCGAGCCCGTTTTGAAGAGGTGAGTGGGTAGTGCCAGGATACGACCATATCCCAGCTTCAGATTAAATGTACTAAAACTTCTACATGGATGCTGAAGATGATCATTTATTTAATAAGTGCCCTTATCAAGGGTGCTTCTCAAAAGATAAATGAGAAAAGTACAAGGAACACAGAATAATAAGCCTGATAAATACATTGCTAAAATAATTTTCAAAGGCCTTTCCTTCTTTTGGGCACTCTTGGTATTTCTGTGATTTGCTGCAGTTTATCCTGGCAAGCTTTGGGCTGCATCTCATGCCGAATTCTCATCATGAGCCACTGGAAATCCTGCAGCAATTGGTCACCCACAATCTGTTGATAAAAAGACCCCAAGTCCCCCATGTCCTCATTTCTCATGTTGCTCTTCTTTTTCACATTATGTCTAGACACTTCCAAAGTAATCCAAAGCTATTATGAAGCTGTCATTTCTCCATCCTTTCAGTTCACCCTTCTTTCTTCTCTCAATGTTTTCCTGTCCTCTGCCGACTCTACCTCTTATATTTCAGGTAGAATATGAATACCTCGCGTTTCGCATTTTTAGACCTTTGTTAACCCTATTCCTCTGCTTTGTTTGCTCTTTTCAGCTTTCCTCCCTACAACACTAATTTACCTTTTCACCTTATTCTCTCAGCTCAGCTTTCTGCCTGTTCATCTGATCTTGTTCCCTCCTCACTCTTTAAAAATGTCTCGCACTGTTTGTTTCTGCTTTTGGTGAACCTACCCTAGACTCCCATCTCTTTGCCTTCCCGTCTCTTTTTTGCCATTTTGGACACATCCATAAACACCAACATTCAGCCTTCCTATTAAGCCACAACTGGAACTCGTCAATCTTGCTTCCAGCATCAACCTGTTCAGTCTCTCTCCTTCCTTCAGCGTGTTTGTTTATTTGATATACCGCAATTAATGAACCAAACATTGTGGTTTACAATAATTAGAATAAAATAAAATGTGTGTGTGTTGTTGTATTACCTGATATACCACTTTGCTCCAAACCAACGTGTTTTGCAATATAAAATATAGTTTAAATATTGTCCTGCTAAACCAGTCCAGTCCAAGTGGTTTGTATTCCCCTACCAGCAGACTGATGGAGACAAAGAACCAATGGAAAGCCCGGGTTTCAATGATATCACTCTCATGCCTCTATTTGCCTCGGCCACCAGAGGTCCTTTCAGTATTTCTTTGACTCCAGCAAATAGTAGATGGACTTTCTACTCTCCGAAGAAAATCTGAAGAATTGAGAAGAAAAGAATGACAAAAACAATCTCCAGAAACAAGCAGGAAGTCAGTCTTCACATATGGGGTGACGTCAACACCGACGGAGCCTGGCGCAGGAACACTCTCCAGCATTCAATAGAAATGCTTTTGGGAGTGTTCCTTCATGTATGCGTGACTGCCTTCCCTCCTGGTCTCCTCAGTCGTCTTTTTTTCTGCGGAGCCATTGGGACCTTGTCCCTGTCAGCTGCATCTAGAGACTTTAATCCTTTTTTCGCTAATATCGTCAAAGTACTTAGGTTGCCTCCCCGTCGATTCTGGTTCCCCGTTTTTTTATTTCTATTTTACATAATTTTTACTTTATTGTCAGTTTTCTCAGTGGGATGTTGGCTCATCTGCAAGATGCTTACCTTGTAACTGAAAAGACATAGGTTTGAGACCAGCCTCTGACAGTGAGAAAAAACCCAATTGTTTAAAATGTTCAGCACAATTTCTATCACTGATGAGCATTCTTGGTGCCTAAAATGTTTAGGCCCAGACCACGATGTTGATTCTTGTCCATCCTAACGCCTTATGACTTCTAGAGGTAGAAAGAACCGGGACAAATGGAAGGCTAAGCTGTTTCCTACAGACTCAGCTCCTTTGGTGCACTCCTCAGGGGTGTCGATTCCTTCAAAGTCTTCCCATGTGTCTAAGTCCTCACCAGCAAAGGAAAAGCATCGCTCGGAGTCACCAGTGCTTAAGAAAAAGAAGACATTGGCTTCGGCATCGAGGTCCTTGACTTCCAGGTCAGCATATGCTTCAGACACCTGAGCATCGGCACCATCATTCATTGCATTCTGATGCAGAGAGTCCATTGAAGCAACCCCAGCGGGAGGTGTCACCCTTCAAAGCCACCCAGGAGTAAGGGGAGATGCCCCCGAGGTCCAATCCCTGATGGAGCCCCCTGATATCAGCATCGGGAGTTGTGGCCCACACACTGTATCAGGAGCCACTCCTCCCCCGGTACTGTCATTGGATGACCATGTCATCGCCATAGAGTGCAGCATCGTTATGTTCTTAGCTGTAGTAACGCCGATGACATTGAGTGCTCCGCAGCCAGCGCCGTTTCTGCCGATGATGGCCACAGAGCTTGGCATGCTTGCGCAGGCATCCCCTGCCTCGCATAGCTCCACGAAGCAGCTGATACCAAGGCCCTTGGCACCACCACTACTACTACCACTGAGCATTTGTATAGCGCTACAAGATGTACGCAGTGCTGCACAGATATGTAAGAGACAATCCCTGCTCATCAGTGCTTACAATCTAGTCAAGACAGACAACACAGAAGATGAAAACAGGGATAAACAAGGGGGAAAGGTAAAGAAACAAGGAGATCAGGTGAGTCAAGATCCAAAAGCAGCAGCGAAGAGGTGAATTTTCAGCCTGGATTTGAAAAGGGTCAGAGAAGGTGTCTGGCATACAGACAGAGGTAGTTTGTTCCATGCGTAAGGTGCAGCAAGGTGAAAGGAGAGAAGTCTGGAGTTAGCAATAGAAGAGAAGGGCACAGATAGAAGCAATTTGCCAGAAGAGCAGAGTTCCCGAAGGGGGTGGGTGTAAGGAGAGATAAGAGAAGAAAGCTAGTGAGGAGATGCAGAGTGAATGCACTTATACGTCAGCAGGAGAAGTTTGAACTGGATGCGGAAATGGATAGGGAGCCAATGAAGTGACTTGAGAATAGGGGTAATATGGGCATGACGAGGCTGGCGGAAGATTAGCCGCGCAGCAGAGTGTTGAACAGATTGAAGGGGAGAGAGATGATTCAAAGGGAGACCAGCAAGGAGTAGGTTATAGATTTCAGGTGTAGAGAGGTAGATCTGGGAATCATCAGTATAAAGATGGTACTGAAAGCCATGGGAAGAGATGAGTAGACCAAGGGGCTGGGTATAGAGAGAAAAAAGGAGTGGACCCAAGACAGTTCCTTGGGGTACACCAACTGAGAGCAGGATAGCAGCAGAGGAGGATCCACCAGAACAAACACTAAGAGTGATGGGAAAGATAAGAGGAGAACCAGGATAGTACAGAGCCCTTAAAAGCAAGTGAAGACAGGGTATCAAGAAGGTTGTGGTCAACAGTGTCAAAAGCAGCAGAGAGGTCAAGAAGGATGAGGACAGAGTAAAGGCCCTTGGATTTTGCCAGGAACAAGTCACTGGAGACTTTGGCACGAACCGTTTCAGTAGAGTGTAAAGGACGAAAGCCAGATTGTAAAGGATCCAGGAGGGCATGAGAGGAGAGGAAGTCAAGGCAGCGGCGGTGAACCGCACATTCAAATAGTTTAGAAACAAAGGGGAGGAGAGCGATGGGTCGATAATCAGAAGGACAGGTAGGATCAAGTGAGGGTTTCTTGAGGAGAGGGGTAACTACAGCATGCTTGAAGGCTGCAGGGACAGTTGCAGTGGAAAGCAATAGATTGAGAATATGAGAGGCAGAAGGGACAACAGTGGAAGAGATGGGGCTTAGGAGATGGGTGGGGATAGGATCAGAGGAGCAGGTGGTGAGTTTGGAAGAAGAAAGAAGGTATGCAGTTTCCTCTTTAGAGATCACAGAAAAAGAAGAGAGGGTAGCAGAGGTAGAGGGGGAAAGTTGGGAGTGAAGAGGGGAAGGAGGGGAAGTAGCTGACTTTGTGGGGAATTGGAAGATGATCTTGTGGCTTTTGTCATGGAAATAGCCAGGGTTTGAGCAGAAAGAGAGTGTCAGTTGGTCCATTAGATGATAGAGGGGTTAAAGGAGCACTAAAAGCCGACAAGGCGATAGCGGAGAGACTGAATTCTTTGCTTCGGTCTTTACTGAGGAAGATGTAGGAATGCTACCCATGACTGAAGTGGTATTTAAAGGTGCGGAAGAATTTAAGGAAATATCGATACATCGAGAAGATGTATTACAACTATTTGATAAACTGAAGAGTAGCAAATCACCTGGACCAGATGGTATACATCCAAGGGTGTTGAAAGAACTGAAATATGAGATTGCAGACCTGCTATTAGTAATCTGTGAACTATCATTAAAATCCTTTGTAATACCTAAAGATTGGAGAATGGTCAATGTAACGCCAATTTTTAAAAAGGGTTCCAGGGGTGATCCGGGAAACTACAGACCGGTGAGCCTGACGTCAGTACCGGGAAAAATGGTAGAAACCATCATAAAGAACAAAATTGCTGAACATATAGATAGTCATGGCTTAATGGGAGACAGCCAACTTGGCTTTAGACAAGGAAGATCTTGTCTTACTAATCTGTTATGTTTTTTTGAAGGTGTGAATAAGCAGGTAGACAAAGGTGAGTCGGTTGATATAGTGTATTTGGACTTTCAGAAAGCCTTTGACAGAAAGCAGAGGGTAGGGCTAAATGGCCATTCTCCAGGACCAAGCAGGAAGTCAGTCCTCACATATGGGTGACGTCGGCGCCGACGGAGCCCTCGCGGAGCAATTTTCCCCAGCTTTCACAGAAAGCCTTTGGGAATTGCAGCGCGCATGCGCGGTCGCCTTCCCGCCCAAGGGTGCCATCTTAGCCAGTCTTCTTTTTTCCGCGGAGCCCTACAGACGTACCCGTCGTGTCCCTGCTAAAAAAGTTGATTTTCGTGAGTTTTACTCGTTTTTCAATTCGGTTCGACGCCGGTCGTTTTCCTGCCCGGACTCGCGACGCCGTTGCGAGTCCTTCCCTTATTTTTCGTTTTTTCTGATTTTGGTCAGTTTCGTTTTTGGTTTTTCACTGGCAGCCCGGTCCTTTGACCTTGCAGGGGCCCTTTTTCCCCCGATGGCTGCCAGTGGTTTCAAGCGGTGTGGTCAGTGTGACAGAAATATGTCACTCACTGACACACACGATAATTGCCTCCGCTGCCTGGGCCCGGATCATGAAGAAATGATCTGTGGAGCCTGTGGCAAAATGTCCTCCAAAGCGTTGAGGAGTCGGCGGCATCAGCGGGATAGAATCTTCGCTGACCCCAGCCGTACCCGGACCTCGTCGGAGGCCTCGGCATCCAGAGGCTCCAGCTCTGAACATCGCCGAAGCTCCTCCGACAGGGGTTCTCCCTCCGGAGACCATCGACGGAAGGCAAAACCCGCGAGGGCGGCGTCGGTGGACGCTCCTGGCTCCGCGAGGGCCAGGTCGCATAGCCCCGACAGCCGTCCCGGGTCTTTGGAGAAGGAGCACCTCCCGAAGCGACCTCGCCTGGAGTCGGAGTTGCCTGCTCGGGTAAGTCCTGTGGTCCTTCTGGACTCGCCTCCGAGAGGTCCGAGTCGGGGACTGCTGGGTCACCTGAGGTCGGACTCAGGTTGACGGCCTTGGAGAGCAGACTATCTGCCTTCATGGACCAGCAGCGGGCACTGATCGCTAGCCTCGCTGGCGCCGCTGCCCCGACCACCGGGACGTCGACGTCTAAGTCGACCCGGAGACCGAGCCGATCCTCGAGTCCATGCGAACTCGAGTCGATCCTCGGTCGAGGTCACCCTCGGCCTCCCGTTCGGGACCGAGGTCGTCGCCGCCGACTCCCTTGGCGTCGGGGCGGCCGACGCCTCCGCCTGCCCGAGCCGACCCCACTGATTCCTCCTCGGAGTCGGTCTGGGAGTCTGAAGAGGAGGAGTCACCTGATTCCTTTCGGACTCGGTGTGTCCCCTCGGACTCACCTGAGTCCGAACCTCGGAAACAGTCCCCTCCGGAGGATGCCCGGTTCTCGGACTTCGTCAGGGATATGGCCAAGGCTTTGGCCTTCCTGGCGGATCCCGAGGAGGAGCCTCGAGCCGAAGAGCTCGATGCCCTTCAGTACGACTCTCCCGCCCGGGAGCACTTTACTATACCGGTGCCTCCCATGCTGGAACGACTACTCTTCCGCATGTGGGAGAGTCCGGCCTCGTCGCCGGTATTGAGCAAGCGGGTCGATTCCATCTATCGAGTCCGCAAGAGTCCTGGCTTCCAAAAAGCACAGCTACCACACCATTCCATGGTAGTGGAATCGGCCATGCATAGGCTGAAGAGCCAGAAAATGCACTCCTCGGTGCCCCCTGGCAGGGAGGCCCGTAACCTGGATGGCCTTGGTAAGAAGTGTTTCCAGGGCTCTATGCTGGCTTGTCGTGTCCAGACCTACCAGCTATACATGGGCATGTATCTCCGAGACCTGGCTAAAGAGCTAGCCGGATTCTCTGCTGGACTGTCCGAGGAACCTTTGCGGAGGTTCCTAGCCTTAACATCTGGTATTCGGGAATCCTCCAAATTCATGTCCCGAGCAGCCTATGATGGCTTTGAAGCATCGGCTCGTGTGGCCGCAGCCGGCATCGGTGCCCGCCGACAGGCTTGGCTTCAGTCGTCTGACCTTGAGCCTTGGGTGCAGGACAAGTTGGTCGATGTCCCCTGCAGAGGTGAGAACCTCTTTGGCAAGCCCATGGCTGAAAAGGCTGCACAAATCGAGACGGAGACTCTCACCAGGACCAGGCTTTCTAGGAAGACCTCCGCCTCTTCCCAGAAAAAGAAGGGCTCGGGAAAAAAGTCCTTTTACCCGAGAAAGGCGGCTGCCTACAAACACTACCCCCAATATCAGGTCCCTCCAGCTCCCCAACAGGGCCAGCAGGCCAAGGGACGGGGTAACGGGTCCCGTAGGCAGCAAACCCCCAAGTCTGCACCACCAGCCCCTGCTCAGCAGGGTGGGGGTTTTTGACTTCCTCAGCATAGCCTCTCCCCCTCAGCTGGTCCCTCCCAGCACCGGAAGCCGGCTGGTTCACTTCGCCCACAGGTGGTCCAACATCACTTCAGATGCCTGGGTGCTTCAAGTCGTGCGAGAAGGATATCTTCTCCACTTCCATCAGGTCCCTCCCTCTTATTTTCCGGGAGAACCTCCGCGACTCCCTCTGCACAGGGACTTACTCCTTCAGGAGTTAGCAAGTCTTCTTCAGGACCAGGCTGTGGAACCGGTGCCCCACCACCTGAGAGGTCAAGGCTTTTATTCCAGGTATTTCATAATACCAAAAAGGACAGGAGGCCTAAGACCCATCCTGGACTTGCGCAACCTCAATAAGTTCCTTGTGCGGGAAAAGTTCAAGATGCTTACCCTTGGAATCCTTCTGCCCTACCTCCAGCAGGGAGATTGGCTATGCTCCTTGGATCTAAAGGATGCCTACACGCACATCCTCATCCACCCAAGCCACCGCCAATACCTAAGGTTTGTGGTGGCCGGAAATCACTACCAGTACAGAGTACTGCCCTTTGGCCTGTCCTCCGCACCGCGAGTCTTCACAAAATGTCTCGCGGTGGTGGTGGCCTATCTCAGGCTTCACGGCCTCTATGTTTTTCCGTACCTCGACGACTGGCTCATCAGAGCGTCGTCCCCTCCGGCAGTCACCAATGCCACACACCGCACGGTGACTCTTCTGCAGTACTTGGGCTTTGTCATAAACTTCGCAAAGTCCACTTTGCTCCCCTCACAGGATCTCGAGTTCATCGGCACAAGACTGCACACTCCTCAGGCTCGAGCTTTCCTGCCTCTCGACAGGGCTCAACGGCTCATGGACCTAGCCGGCCGTTTTCGCAGCCAGTCCCTGGTCTCCGCCAGGCGCTTCCTGAGACTACTCGGCCATATGGCTTCCACCGTCCACGTGACCCCCAATGCTCGCCTGAATATGCGGCCGGCTCAATGGTGCCTTCGCAAGCAGTGGCAACAAGCCACCGGCGGGCTAGCCGACTTAGTGCGCCTCTCCAGACCGCTGGCCTCTTCCCTACAGTGGTGGCTTCATCGGCCGAACCTGGTGCTCGGAATGCCTTTTCAGTCGCCTCAGCCGACTCAAGTGCTGACGACCGATGCTTGCCTCCTGGGCTGGGGAGCTCATTGCCAGGGGGCATGTACTCAAGGTCTCTGGACCGCGTGGGAATCTGCTCAACAGATCAACTTCCTGGAGCTCAGAGCTATTCGTCTGGCGCTCAAGGCTTTCTCCCACCTGACTTCTCACCAGTCCGTCCTTGTCCAGACGGACAATCAAGTTGCCATGTTCTACGTGAACAAGCAGGGCGGCACGGGCTCCTTCCTTCTCTGCCGAGAAGCTCAAAAGCTCTGCTCTTGGGCCGTCAGTCACGGCATTCTTCTCAAAGCAGTTTATCTCCCAGGCCAGGAGAATTGCCTGGCGGACAAACTCAGCAGGATACTCCAGCCGCACGAGTGGCGTCTGGATCCCTTGGTAGTCTTTCTGAAGTGGGGCCTCCCCACGATGGATCTCTTTGCCAGTCCTCTCAACCGGCAACTTCCTCGCTTCTGCTCGCGTCAGCCACATCCCCTTCGGGTAGCGGCAGATGCATTTCTGCTCTCATGGTCGGAAAACCTTCTCTATGCTTTTCCTCCCATCCCGCTGGTCTCCCGAACTCTGTTCAAGGTTCTCCGGGACAAAGCGTCCATGATCCTGGTGGCTCCTCACTGGCCCAGACAGCCGTGGTTCCCACTCCTGTTGCAATTAGCGGTAGAGGATCCGTTCCCTCTGGGGTTTCAACCGGATCTCCTAACACAGGATCAGGGGTCTCTGCTACACCCCAACCTCAGATTTCTCAATCTAATGGCCTGGCGGCTGAAAGGGTAGTCCTTGCTCCCCTTCTCCTGCCCGCGGAGGTGGAAGAGGTCGTCCTAGCTTCTCGGCGACCTTCTACCCGCAAATGCTACGCCCTTAAATGGCGTCGCTTTTCCGTTTGGTGTGTACAGCAGTCTCAGGATCCCTTCTCCTGCTCGGTGTCGGTGATCTTGCAGTACCTGCTCTACCTCTCTAACATGGGACTTAAGTCCAACTCCGTCAAAGTTCACCTCAGTGCTCTTTCAGCACACCATGTGCCGGTGGACGGCAGACCTCTTTCCAGCGACCCTCTTGTAGCACAGTTTCTCTGAGGTCTCCTTCTACTAAAACCACCTCTGCGCCCGCCAGCACCTGACTGGGATCTGAATGTGGTTTTACAGCGGATCACCTGTCCGCCTTTTGAACCGATGGCTACCTGTTCTCTGTGTTTTCTTTCGTGGAAAACCTTATTCCTGATAGCCCTCACTTCCGCTAGACGCGTAAGTGAATTGCAGGCCCTCGTGTCTGATCCTCCCTTCACTCGGTTCTACAAAAATAGGGTAGTCCTACGGACTCACCCAAAATTTCTTCCAAAAGTTGTCTCCCCTTTTCACATCAATCAGGAGGTGGTACTTCCAACCTTCTTTCCCAGGCCTCACTCCAGCCGAGCTGAACGAGTCCTGCATACCCTGGACTGTAGAAGGGCATTGAACTTCTACCTTGACCGTACGCGGGAGCACCGTAAAGCTGCTCAGCTTTTTGTGTCTTTTGACCCCAATAAATTGGGGCTCCCGGTCTCCAAGCGTACCCTGTCCGTCTGGGTTGCTGACTGTATCGCTTGGGCTTATGGGGCAGCCGGACTCTCCTTAGAAAGTCGAGTCACGGCTCATTGTGTTCGGGCGAAGGCTACGTCAGTGGCTTACCTCCGCTCTGTTCCGCTGGCAGACATCTGCCGGGCCGCTACTTGGTCTTCGAGCCAGACTTTTGCGGTCCATTACTGTCTCGAGAGAGAGTCCCGCAGGGACAGTGCTTTCGGACAGGCAGTCCTCCGAAATCTCTTCGAGGTTTGAGCAACTCCTACCCTCCATCCCGGATGGGGGCTACCGGTGGGTAATAATTCAGCGAAGATTCCATCCTTCTGTACTGCCGAGCTAGAGGGAGCTCATTTTTGTGCTTAGGGTCTCCGGTAGCCTTAAGCTTGGGAGTCCCATATGTGAGGACTGACTTCCTGCTTGGTCCTGGAGAAAGCGTAGTTACTCACCTGTAACAGGTGTTCTCCAGGAGCAGCAGGAATCAGTCCTCACAACCCTCCCTCCTCCCCGTGGAGTTGCAATCATCTGCTTAAGTTTTTTTGCAAATTTTTATGCTGTCTTTTAGCTATGTCATCAGACTGGCTAAGATGGCACCCTTGGGCGGGAAGGCGACCGCGCATGCGCGCTGCAATTTCCAAAGGCTTTCTGTGAAAGCTGGGGAAAATTGCTCCGCGAGGGCTCCGTCGGCGCCGACGTCACCCATATGTGAGGACTGATTCCTGCTGCTCCTGGAGAACACCTGTTACAGGTGAGTAACTACGCTATTTTCCCAATGGAGAAAGGTGAATAGTGGTGTACCCCAGGGATCTGTGCTGGGTCCGCTGCTTTTTGACATATTCATAATAGACCTGGAAAGTGGAATAACGAGTGAGGTTATCAAATTTGCAGATGACACAAAATTAATTAAAGTTGTTAAAACCCAAGAGGATTGTGGAAAATTTCAAGAGGATATTGATAAACTGGAAGACTGGGCATCAAAATGGCTGATGAAATTTAATGTGGACAAGTGCAAAATTATGCACCTAGGGAAGAACAACCCAAACTATGGTTACACAATGCAAGGTTCCACATTAGGAACCACCACCCAGGAAAAAGGATTTAGGCGTCATTGTGGATAACATGTTAAAACCCTCGGCCCAGTGTGCAGCGGCGGCCAAGAGAGCAAATAGAATGCTAGGTATCATAAGGAAAGGAATGGAAAATAAAACAAAAGATATTATAATGCCTCTATACCGTTCCATGGTGAGACCGCACCTTGAATATTGTGTGCAATTCTGGTCGCCGTTTCTTAAAAAGGATATAGCGTTATTAGAAAAGGTTCAGAGAAGAGCCCCCAAATTAGTAAAGGGGATGGAAGGATACTCCTATGAAGAAAGGCTAAAAAGCTTAGGGCTCTTTAACCTGGAAAAGAGACGGCTGAGGGGAGATATGATAGAAGTCTATAAATTAATGAACAGAGTGGAACAGGTAAACGTAGATCGATTACGTTATCAGAATATAGAAAGACTAGGGGACATGCAATGAAGCTACAGGGTAAACTATTTAAGACTGAAAAAAGAAAATATTTTTTCACTCAACGTGTAATCAAACTCTGGAATTTGTTATCGGAGGATGTAGTAAAGGCTGTTAGTGTAGCTGGGTTTAAAAAAGGTTTGGACAAGTTCCTGGAGGAAAGGTCCATAAACCATTATTAAGAAGGGACCCAGGATATTAATGCTTGACCCAGTACAAGCATTGCGGAACCTGTGTCTTTTGGGGAAACTGCTAGGTACGTATAACCTAGATTGGCCACTGTTGGAAACAGGATACCGGGCTTGATGGACCTTGGTCTGACCCCGTATGGCATATCTTATGTTCTTATGACAAGGTCCCTCATCAGAGACGTTTGGCAAAACTAAAGAGTCATGGGATAGGAGGCAGTGTACTATTTTAGATCAGGAACTGGTTAAAAGATAGAAAGCAAGAGGGTAGGGCTAAATGGCCAATTTTCCCAGTGGAGAATGGTGAATAGTGGTGTACCCCAGGGATCTGTGCTGGGTCCGCTGCTTTTTGACATATTCATAAATGTTCTGGAAAAGGGAATAACGAGTGAGGTTATCAAATTTGCAGATGACACAAAACTATTTAAAGTTGTTAAAACCCATGAGGATTGTGGAAAATTGCAAGAGGATCTTGATAAATTGGAAGACTGGGCATCAAAATGGCAGATGAAATTTAATGTGGACAAGTGCAAAGTTATGCACCTAGGGAAGAACAACCCAAACTATGGTTACACGATGCAAGGTTCCACATTAGGAACCACCACCCAGGAAAAAAAAGTTAGGTGTCATTGTGGATAACATGTTAAAACCCTCCGTCCAGTGTGCAGCGTCGGCCAAGAAAGCAAATAGAATACTAGGTATCATAAGGAAAGGAATGGAAAATAAAACAAAGGACATTATAATGTCTCTGTATCGTTACATGGTGCCACTGCACCTTGAACACTGTGTGCAGTTCTGGTCGCCGTATCTTAAAAAGGATATAGCATTATTAGAAAAGGTTCAGAGAAGAGCCACCAAAATGGTAAAGGGGATGGAAGGATATCCCTATGAAGAAAGGCGAAAAGAGATGGCTGAGGGGAGATATGATAGAAGTCTAAATTAATGAATGGAGTGGAACAGGTAAACACAGATCGATTGTTTACGACATCAGAACATAGAAAGACTAGGGGACATGCAATGAAGCTACAGGGTAAACTATTTAAAACAAATAAGAGAAAATACTTTTTCACTCAACGTGTAATCAAACTCTGGAATTTGTTACCGGAGCATGTTAAAAGCTGTTAGTGTTGCTGGGTTTAAAGAAGGTTTGGACAAGTTCATGGAGGAAAGGTCCATAAACCATTGTTAAAAAGGGACCCAGGATATCACTGTTGGACCCAATACAAGCATTGTGGAACCTGTGTCTTTTGGGGAAACTGCTATGTACGTATGACCTAGATTGGCCACTGTTGGAAACAGGATACTGGGCTTGATGAACCTTGGTCTGACCCAGTATGGCATATCTTATGTTCTTAGGGGTCGGAAGCGGAGGCTTTTTGAGGAGAGAGCTGAGAGTAGTAAAGAGACGGTGAGGGTCAGAAGCAAGAGAGTTAGATGGACATAATAGTCTTGTTTGGCAAGCGCTATGGCTGACTGGAAAGAGACAAGCATGAATTTGAAGTGTAGAAAGTCTGCAAGGGAGTGGGATTTGAGCCAAGCACGCTCAGCTGAACGGGCACAGGAAGGTAGATAGCAGGTAGTGGATGAAAGCCAGGGCTGGGGTGCAGTACGCTTCACAGGATGTGGCATGGGTGGAGCGAGAGCATCCAGAGGAGAGGAGAGTGCAGTGTTATAGGAAGCTACTGCCTTGTCAACAGACTTAAGCACTGTATCTGATACCCTCTACATTGAAGCAGCGAAGCTCTGAGCAACGAAGGTATCAAACATCTCATAAGGGTTATTTTGACTTCCTTCCGGACTCTGATTCCGATGAAGCCTCCGAGGTGGAATCCATCGATTCCAATACTCATAGGAAGGTACTGTCGGATCCATCACCACCTTATGAATGTCAACGTTTGCCGCCCGAGGACATATCCTTTGAAGATTTTATTAAGGTCATGGCAGCAGCTCTTGATGTTTCAGTGACTAGTGAAATGGAACCGAAGGCTGAGGAGCTTGATATTAACCAATACTCATCTGTGCCGAAGGAAGCCCCCGTGTCAACCTCTACGATAAGTAAGAGGCTCAATACCCTTTATAGGACCCCTCCCTCCACAGGTTTCCAGGAACCACAACTCCCCTATCACTTCATGGTTGAGGAGGATAAAAAAGCCAGAAAAATCACTTCTCAGTGCCTCCTGGGAGAGAGGCCAAGACCTGGATGCATTTGGAAAGAAGGCATTCCAAGCTACCATGCTAGCCTCTAGGACAGATCCTATATGCTATATATGGGCATGTTCCTCAAAGATGTCTCGAGAGACTTGTCAGAGTTTACCACCTTGCTGCCCCCTGACAAACAGGCGGCTTATTAGGTCTTGATAACACATACCCAGAATACATCAACGTTTTTAACAAGAGCAGCATTCGATGCATTTGAGTCCAATAGCAGATCTGGTGCTGCCTGCATTGGGGCTAGGAGAATGGCATGGCTCCAAGCAACTGACCTGGAACAATGGGTCCAGGACAAGTTAATCATCATACCCTGTAATGGTGAACACCTCTTTGGTCAGCAGAAGTGGAGGAAGAAGGCCTGTGAGATAGAAACTGACAACCTCACCATGAAGAGGCGTTCAAGGAAGATAGCAGACTCTTCTAAAAAGAAGGCTAGCATTAAGAAATCTTTCTTCCCTAAGAAGAAAAGGTTTTATCCTTCATATCATTCCTATTCTGGCTAATCTGCCCTGTAACAGCAGCAGAGACAGCAGGGCCAGAAACAGGTCAGGAAACCCAAGGAAACCTATGATCCAAGGAAGACTAGTGCATTTTGCACACCATTGGATCAATATCACTTCTGAGCCCTGGACTGTACATCTAGTCAGTCAGGGCCTACAGCTGAAATTCCAGGATCTTTTTCCAACGCACGTTTTGGGATAATCCTCCTTCACTCCTCTTTGCTTCAGCAGGAAATTCTCTCACTGCTAGACAAGGGCTATAGAGGAGGTTCCCCCATCTCAGCAGGGCCTGGGATTCTACTCCCAATACTTCCTAATTCCAAAAAAGATGGGAGGTCTCAACCTTTATTAGATCTCCGAAATCTCAACAGATTTCTTGTCAAGGAGAAATTCAAGATGATTTCTCTAGGTACTCTTCTGCCATACCTCCAACAAAATGATTGCCTATGGTCCCTGGATCTAAAAGATGCTTATACACACATCCTGATCCACCCAGATTACAGAAAGTTTGTCAGGTTTGTTTTTCAGAACAACTAGTACCGAGTCCTCCCATTCGGACTGGCCTCTGCACCCAGAGTCTTCACAAAGTGTTTGGCTGTTGTCACAGCCTACCTCCAAATTTTGGGTATTTTTCTGTTTCCTTACTTAGACGACTGGCTGCTAAGGGCAGATGATACTTCAGCAGTTATCTCCGCCCTAAATCAAACCATTCATCTCCTCTAGGAGTTAGGTTTTATGATAAATTATCCAAAATCACATCTCATGCCAACCCAGCCTCAAGTTTATAGGAGCTTGATTAGACATGGTAAGTAGCAGGGCGTTCCTGCCAGAGAAAAGACGCCTCTGTCTCTTTGCCTTAACCACACAGGTCCAGCAACAATCATCAGTTATGGCCAGAACATTTCTATGCCTCTTAGGCCACATGGATTTCACAGTCCATGTCATGCCCTATGCCTGTCTCAACATGAGGATCGGGCAGTGGACTCTCTCACAACAATGGAAGCAGTCCACAGGTCACCTATCCAACCTCATCAACATCACTCCGCAAATGAGAGCGGCTCTTCAGTGGTGGTGCACACCATAGAACCTGGTCGTAGGGTCACCTTTTCAGAGGTTTGCACTGCAGTATACCCTAACGACTGATGCATCAAAACTAGGCTGGGGAGCTCATCTCAACGGCCTTACAACACAAGGCCTTTGGTCTACTCTTCAGATCAATCTCCTGGAGCTCAGGCAGTCTTCAATGTTGTCAGAATCTTCTCTCCCAAACTACTCAAGGGACAGTCTCTTCTCAGACGGACAACCAGGTGGCTATGTTTTATATAAACAAGCAAGGGAGAACAGGCTCTCGGGCCCTATGTATGGAAGCCATTCACTTTTGGAACTGGACAAATACTCAGGGAATTCATCTTCATGCAGTATACCTTCCAGGAGCAGAGAATCACATAACCGACAGTTTAAGCCGGATCCTCCCACCACACAAGTGGATGCTGGAACCTCAAGCAGCGCAATACTTGTTCCACCTCTGAGGGATGCCACTACTTGACCTCTTTGCTTCTCTCCTCAATACCCAACTACTTTGTTTGTGCTTGAGGATTCCTTCCCCTCACAGGAAGATGTCAGATGTGTTCCTCATTCACTGGGGACAGAATCTTCTCTATGCTTTCCCTCCCCTTCCACTCATAGCAAAAGCACTCTTCAAACTCTAGGCTGACTGGGGACAAATGATTCTTATTGCCCCTTACTGAACAAACAACCGTGGTTTCCTCTGCTGCTTTAACTTGCTCAAGCTCCTCCCCTCAGACTTGGTTATTCACCAACCCTACTCTCCCAGAAACAGGGGACCCTTCTGCACCCCATCCTCAAGACACTCTGCATGATGGCTTGGAGGCTGAGCGCTTTGTCCTCTCACACTTAGATTCCCAAGAGAACATATTGCAGGTGCTCCTATCTTCAAGAAAAGATTCAAACAGACGTTCTTACGCTTTTAAATGGTGCAGTTTTCCATCTGGTGTTCTCATAAAACACTAGATCCTTTCACATGTCCCATTCTGGACTTACTCCAATACCTGCTCCATTTATCCTCCTCTGGCCTTAAGACCAACTCAGTGTGAGTACGTTTATCCGCCATTGCGGCCTCCCACCATGCTTTAGAGAACTGCACCATCTCAACGAATCCCTTATAGCCAGATTTATGCGTGGTCTTCTCCTGACCAAGCTGACTTTCTGTCCACCTCCCATACCCCTTTTGAACCAGTGGTGTCAGCTCCTTTAAAGTTTGTAACATGGCAGCTTCTTTTTTTCATAGCAGTCACTTCAGCTCTAAGAGTGAGTGAACTGCAAGCTTTGGTGAGCTATGCTCCCTATACCACTTTTCACCATGACAAGGTGGTCCTTCGCACACATCCTAAGTTCTTGCCTAAGGTCATCACCTCCTTCCACCTGAACCAATCTGTCTCGCTACCAAAATTCTTTCCAAGGCCTCATACCTCCCCGCCTGAGGCCAGACTTCATACCCTAGATTGCAAGAGGGCGTAGGCGTTTTATCTAGACTGTACTAAGGACTATTGCCAATCCTCTCAGTTGTTTGTCTCTTTTGACCAAAGTCATCTAGGGACATCAGTATCCAAAAGAACACTTTTGAACTGGCTAGCAGATTGCATATCCTTCACTTATTCGCAGGCTGGGCTGTCTCCTGCTTCGTCGCCTGCTTTTGTTTATGTATCTTCCACACCATGTGATGGCTAATAATGTCAGAGACATGGCTACTACTGTAGCTAATCTCCGATCTGTCCCTATCTCAGAGATCTGCCAAGCAGCGACATGGTCTTCCCTGCATACCTTTGCAGCGCAGTGTTGCCTGGAAAGACTCCGGAGCTGATGCTCAATTCGGACAAGCTATTCTGCATAACCTTTTTCAAGTTTAGACAACTTGCCCACCGTCCATCTGACTACCTCGCTAGCATCCTCTAGCTGCACCAGAATTCTTCTCTCGCTTGGTTGTCTTAGGTTAGGGAGTTCCGTATGTGAATACTGACTTCCTGCTTGTTCCTGGAGATAGCGTAGTTACTCTCACCTGTAATAGGTGATCTCCAGGAACAGCAGGAATCAGTCTTCATAACCCACTCACTTCCCCATCAAGTTATCCCCTTTTTTCTCATTCCTGGTATACAAAGATTTTTATTTCTCCACTATTCACCTAACTGAGGAGACAAGAAGGGAAGGCAGCCACGCATGCATGGAGGAACTCTCCCAAAAGCATTCCTGTTAGATGCTGGGGAGTGTTCCCATGCCAAGCTCCGTTGGTGCCGACATCACTCCATATGTGAAGACTGATTCCTGCTGTTCCCAGAGATCACCTGTTACAGGTGAGTAACTATGCTCTTGTGACATAACATTTTGCAGGTGACACTCTCACTTGAGCATGGTGTGGGAGGCTCCACTGGATTGTGGCTTTTTTGGTAGCCACAAGAAGAGGGAAAATTGGTTCAGCTCCATGCTCTTATCATGATAAGAGCCTATTGAGCAGCCACAAAATTGGAAAGATTTGGAAGCATCTGGAAGAGTGCAGCAGCCTCACACAACCTCAGCACCCCCTCCCTTCTCTTCCATCCTCCCTGTTGTCTCCCGAAGATCACAGAAGGCTCTCAGAGGGATCTGCCTGACAGCCACCTTAAATGCAGTGCTGCAAAATCAGTAAAACAGTTTCTTGGGAGTAGAGCTGAGTCTGGCATGGATCCTCTGCCTGGGGCTCTCAGGGCTGAGTACCAACTCCTACCCTAGTGCCTGTAATGTGTACGTATTGCAGTAAAAGTGCAGTTAATGTGCACCACAACTAAAGTGCAGTCGACCGCACGCCACAGTAAAAGTGCAGTTAATATGCACTTTCGGGCTGCTGCAGCCTTAGCACAAGCTGTTCTGATACTTGCCTTAACTCTGTCTTCTGACCTGAGGTGTCTCATCTCCGGATTCTGGACTCTGTTCTTCTTGCATGACAGTTTCTGAGACGTCTCTGGAGGGCCTACTCCCCCTCTTTCAGTTGGGGGATGCGATTAGTCTGGCTTTGCCTGCCTCAGGGCAGGAGGTAATGGATGGCGCTATAGATAAGGATATCCAGTCGGCCGGAGGGTCTGGTGACCGTGCTGTGAGCCGCTGATCGTACTCTAGGGAGTCTGTGGTGGCTGTGCCCCCTGGTGTTTGGGGGGGTCATTTCTGAGAGGAGAACTTATGGATTCCTGATTGTCCTCCCCTTAATTCTTTCTTTTTTGCAGCAAGCCTGGTCCTTCTGGCGTGGAAATTCAGACTCTGCGACCTTTGAGTGGCCACTGGCACAGTCTTGTGCAGGGCAAGCGAAGGGTGGAAGCCCTGTTAGATTGCCTTTGAGTAAGTGTCCCCAGCGTGGGGCGCTCCGAACATCTGGGAGCTGTTCAAGATTTTGACACTGACATGGATTCAGATGGCTTGGTACTGGGCTCTGATGTGGGTATAGAAGTACACTTACCTTCAGAAGACTGTGAAGAGGAAGGAGTCATCCACCTATTCCGGAAGGAGGAGCAGGAGGCGTTGAATGCCAAGGTCTCATCCGCCTTGACGGATGCTTCTGGCACGGAGCAGGAGCTGAAGGTACACCTGCTCCTTCAAGGAGTATACTGTCTTTCCGTTCCTGGATGTGATCAAGGATATGATCCGGTCGGACTGGGACTCTCCAGACTCCCTGCCTAAAGGGTTAAGGGAGCAAAAGATTATCTCCATTCACCCGGAGGAGAGGTGTGTTGAGTGGTCTGGCATTCCCAAGATGGATATGGGGGCATGGTGGTTACCAGATGGACTACCATTCCCATGGAAGGTAGATCAGCCTTAAAGGATTTTCTGGATGTAAGTTAGATTTGTAGTTGACGAGCAAGTTTGCCATGGAAGTGGCTATTCTGCAGCTGGCGGCATGTGCGAACCTGACGTCTCGAGCCTTGCTCTAGTGGATTCAGTCTCTTCCGCCAGATGGTACTTTCCCTCTAGGAGTCTGCTATGGCCTTTCTTTTTGAGACCACGTATGACCTGGTACATTTGGCAGCCACGGATTTTGCCCTGATGATGGTGTCCTGCGTTGGATTTGGCTCCAGCATTAGGCAGCGGACACATCTTTAAAGGTCCAGTTGGCCTAACTGGTTTTTAAGGGGAAGCTTCTGCTTGAGCTGCTTTGGGAAGCTGGTGAAGGACCTGGGCAAGACAAAACATACCGCCTTCCAGAAGACGGGTCCAAGGGGCCTATGAAACAGGCTGGTACCCCTTCTCTTCAGCCTCTGCCTGTCCACTGAGAGTGCAGTAACCAGATTCTTGGAGGTCTTGGAACTCTTATTGTTACTGACGTGGAAAACCTTTCTTCCCCTCTGCTTCTTTGTTTGGGCTTGTCCTTTCATGGAATGTGTGGGCCCAGGAGCTCAGTCCCCTCCAGAGGAGGACCCTCCCAAGCTGCGCAGTGAAAGTTTTGGGGCCCATTCCCTGGTTCCTCCAGTTGGAGGCAGGCTTCACCTTTTTCTTTCAGGAATGGGCCCGGGTTAAGAAGGTTCACTGGGTGCTAGACACCATTCAGTTCATCTATGTCCTGGAATGCAGAGCCGATAACGGATGCCTTTGTCATCTCCCCTTGTGGGTCTATGATTAAGTGCCGCTGTGAGATGAGGGCTTTCAGGTTGGCTCTTCTGCATTTTCCAGCCCCGGTCAAGGGTCGGGCAGTGAGTGTTTTCAGACAGTGCCACAGTGGTGGCTTATGTCAATTGGCAAGGTGGTACGAGGAGTGCTGGGGTGGCTTTGGCGATAGCTCTCCTGTTTCTGCAGTTTGATTTGAGTTCAGCTTTTGATCTAGTAGAACATGATGTGCTAATGCTCCTATTAGAGTATATAGGGATAAATGGTGTAGTGTGTGGTTGGTTTCATGGTTTCTTGAAGTACTGAAAGTATCGGGTGCAGTTAGGTCAAGGTTGTTCTGAGTGTAATGCTTGCTGTGGGGTCCCGTGGTGTTCCCCATTGTCACCCATTTTAGTTAATTTGATTATGACTACTTTACTCCTTTTGAGTAATTGAATTTAAAACTTTATACTTATGCAGATGATATCTCCCTGCTGTTGACTTTTTCCCCTTCTAAAGATTTTTATAGAACTATAAATGCTGCTATTGTAAATTTGGGCAAAATAATTATGTTTACAAGTCAATATTTCAAAAGCAAAGGTTTGAAATTAGATCCGGTCTTAAAGAGTTCTTGGGGGTTTGATAGATATAAATTTTTACATTTGAGATCTATGTAAGTTTGATTGTCTCTAAAACCTTTTATCTCTCACTTGGTTTGCAGCTTGTCGTGCTGTGAGGGCTTGCGTGCATCAGTGATGCTGAGAGCTAAATTATCGGTAGTTTAACTACTGGCAGGGTCTCCCAAGATGGACAGGTCTCAGCTGAGGTGCCAGACCAAGACAAACCACCCATCTGGGGCAGCAGCAGCAGAATGGGACAGTGTTGACGGCGGAGGATCACATTTTTGTGACAACGGCAACAACACCAAACTTAAACTGCGCGGAAGAAAGGCCCGGCAATCTACTTCTGTATCTTGCCATGAAAACCCAATGGATAGTTACAACAAAACAAATTGTGCTATAGTGCTGGAAGATGAGACCCCCAGGTCAGAAGGCACTCAACTAGCTACTGGGGAAGAGCTGAAGACCTTTCAGAGTAAAGCCAGCATTTATGATGTGGTTGGATCAAAGCCCTCGGGAAGTCTGACTGCTGATGTAGCTGCGCATGAAATGAGAGTCAGAAGCTGTAAAGATGTCTTACACATTGGAACATGGAACGTACGAAGCATGAACCAAGGGAATTTGGAGGTGGTCAAGAATGAAATGGAACGTGTACAACTTGATCTGTTGGGTGTCAGCGAACTGAAATGGACTGGCATGGGGCACTTTGCATCAGATGATCACATGGTCTACTATGCTGGAAATGAAAGACAAAGAAGAAATGGTGTTGCATTTATAATAAAGAAGAAACTTGCAAGAACTGTAATGAAATACAATGCAGTCAGCGAACGCTTAATCTCTATTCGTCTACGAGGTTTGCCTATCAACACAACTATAATTCAAGTATATGCCCCAACAACAGCTGCAGAAGAGAATTAAATTGAAGAGTTCTATGAACAAGTACAAGCTGAAATTGACAGATCATGCAAACAGGATATCCTGATAGTCATGGGTGACTGGAACGCAAAAGTTGGCAACAAAGAAGAAGGCAAAGTAGTTGGAAAATATGGACTTGGCAACAGAAATGAAGCTGGAGAAAGACTGATAGAATTCTGCAAGACCAATGATCTATTCATCTCAAACACCTTCTTCCAGCAACACAAGCGGCGACTGTACACATGGACTTCACCGAATGGATTATATAAAAATCAAATTGACTACATATGTGGAAGTCAACGATGGAAAAGTCTTTGATTGCACCCCCTGGACGACCTATTGTATCCTGCCGAAATTCAGTTTTAGAACCTCTTTCCATTTTCAGTGATGTATTTTTGAAACAAGAAGCAAGTTTGGTGAACTCTTATATTAAGGATTCCACCCATTTTTTGCAACTTATATCAGCTTTGACTATTCCACCTGGGGCCTTTTTGGTTACGCTAGATGTTGTTTCTTTATATACAAATATATATCAAACTGAAGCATTGCATCTTTTACAACAAAAATTTTTATATGCACCGGAGCGTCTTCCACGTGATTTTCTGCTTCAATTGGTGGAATTGGTACTTACTCGTAATTATTTCCTCTCTGAGGGGATTTTTTACCAACAAATTTCGGGTATTGCCATGGGGGCTACATTGGCGCCTTCTGTAGCTATCCTATATCTCGCGGAGATGGAAACTTCTTTAATTGAACAATCGAGATATTATCAACATGTGTTTTTTTGGAGACGCTTCTTGGATGACATTTTTTTCATCTGGACTTGTGATATAGATTCTTTGCATAGTTTTATCATATGGCTGAATGGGCTAAAAAGTAATATTGCATTTACTGAACATATTGAACCTACTACCATAGAGTTTCTTGATCTTCAAATTTCTATAATGAATGGTGAATTGTCTACATCTTTGTATCGAAAGCCGGTACAAAGGTACAGTCTTCTACACTATCAAAGTTTTCATCCTGGCCCTCTGCGGCGTGGTCTCCCATATGGACAATTTTTACGTTTAAGGCGTCTCTGTCAGTCTCTGGAGTCATATAAAGAACATGCCCATGATCTCCGAAATCGTCTTCTCTCTCGTGGATACCCGGTTTCTGTAGTTGCTCAGGCCTATAAGAGGGCAAGATATACTCAAAGGGAATGGTTACTTGATCCTACATATATATCGTCTACTCCTTCTGACGATTCTAAAATTGTGGGTGTGTTACCTTATACAACTCGGAGTCAGAAGGTTTTGCATATTTTGAAGTCACATTGGAAGATTCTTAAACTTCATGATTGCTTCAATGTACCTTTACAAATTGCCTTTTCTAGAGGCAGGAATCTGGGAGATTATTTGGTAAAAACCTCTATGATAGAGGATCGTTACATCTTTCAAGATCCGGTGACAGGCCATACTACATGTCTTGGTTGTGTGTATTGTGCTTCTGCAATGACTGGCATTGAATGGAGCCACCTAAAAACCCAACGAATTTACCGCCGCCGATGGGATACTGACTGTAACTCTATCTATGTTGTATACCTAATTATATGCCCATGCTCTTTAATGTATGTTGGAAGAACTATTCATCCTATACGTCGTCGTCTGATGGAACATGCTTCTCGCCTTCGTCGGAAAGTACTATCTGCACCTATGGTCTCTCATTGTTTAGATCGGGCTCATACTTTTGAGCAGTTATTATGGTCTGTCATAGATCATGTTCCTGCGAATCCCCGGAGGGGACATAGAGAAGAATATTTGCAGCGTTTAGAACAGCGATGGATTTTTTTCCTAGATACGGTCGAACCGGGTGGTCTAAACCGTGAGATTGACTGGCAGAGCCTATTCTGAAATAGATGTCATCACTGTTCTATTGTCCAATCAGAATTGGGATTCCCCATCATGTGGGGACTCTCCCTATTTGATTGGCTGGTTCTTCTTTTTAAACATGATGGACTAGCCATTGTAAATTTAGACCTGAGCTGCATTGACAGCGTTTTTCTCGACGGCTGAAAGCAAACAAAACTCTTTGGTTGATGCACTTGAAACAGGGCAAAGGTGCCCGAAACGTGCGCGTCGTGCAGTTGGATCTTCAAAAATCAGCGTTTTTGTGTTGAGCTAAGTTCCGATTCTATGTTATATATAAAAAAGTTTTTGGGTGAAGAACCTTTATAATAAAAGTAGCTACCCGCTTGGTGGGGGTCGTTTTGTCCTTTCGACCTCCCTACGGCTAGCTCCGACAAAAAAAAAAAATTGAATTTATTTACAGGTCGCTATACTAAGGCTGGGCATTATTTTATGATTATCAAAGAACAAAGCACCAGGCATTGATAGCATTCCCATAGAAGTATTGCAGCAATCTGATGCAGCTGTTACCGTACTCACAAGGCTCTGCCAAGAAATATGGAAGACAACATCATGGCTAACTGACTGGAAAAGATCTGTGTTTATACCAATACTAAAGAAAGGTGATCCAACTGACTGTGGAAATTATCGCACAATCGCTCTGATCCCACATGCCAGCAAGATTCTACTGAAGATTATTCAAAAGAGACTACAACCATACCTAGAACAAGAACTACCTGAAGTGCAAGCAGGGTTCAGGAAAGGGCGAGGAATGAGACATCATTGCGGATTTGAGATGGATCCTTGAAAAGACTAAAGAATACCAAAAGGATATCTATTTGTGCTTTATCGACTATAGCAAGGCTTTTGACTGTGTAAACCGTGAGAAACTCTGGGCCACATTAAGAAGCATGGGTATACCAGAACACCTGATCGTTCTCTTGCGCAATCTGTACATTGATCAAGAAGCAACAGTTCGAACGTAACAAGGAGAAACAGAATGGTTTAAAATAAGCAAAGGTGTAAGACAAGGCTGCATACTTTCCCCTTACCTGTTTAATTTATATGCAGAACAAATCATCAGAGAAGCAGGATTGTATGAAGACAACAGAGGTGTGAAGATTGGTGGAACAGTCATCAACAACCTTCGCTATGCTGATGATACCACATTACTGGCTGAAAGTGAAGATGATCTGAAACATTTGCTTCTCACAATCAAAGAACATAGTCTCAAAATGGGCCTGCACCTTAATGTAAAGAAGACAAAGATCATTTATTTATTTATTTATTATTTATTACAATTTTTTATATACCGCACTATTCGGCATCAGCGCGGTTTACATTATAACACAACGACCATAACAACAAGCTGTTAGGTTTTACATCGAACAGGGGTACAAACATGGATAACAGGGGTCAACTATATACAACTATATGCATACATGAAATAATTATATGGCAATAAGTAATGATATCATAATAGGAGTAAGGGTTATTTCATAATCAACAGGTTCATCGTTGAAGGAGAAGAAATTGAAATTGTGAACAACTTTAACCTACTTGGATCAACTATCAATAAAGAAGCAACAAGCAGTCAAGAAATGAGACGACGCATTGCTCTTGGCAGAATGGCTATGAAAGACCTAGATAAGATTCTCAAGAGCAGAGATGTCTCTCTCCATACAAAGATTCAACTTGTTCAAGCCATGGTATTTTCAATAACATCATATGGATGTGAAAGCTGGACAGTGAAAAAGATAGACAGGAAGAAAATTGATGCCTTTGAATTATGGTGCTGGCGGCGAATACTGTGTATACCATGGACTGCCCGAAGAACAAACCAGTCGGTACTAGAGGAGATCAAACCTAAGCTTTCTTTAGAAGCTCAGATGACAAGACTTCGACTTTCATACTTTGGACACATCATGCGAAGAGAGAGATCATTAGAAAAGGACATTATGCTTGGCAAGATAGAAGGTCAACGCAAAAGAGGAAGGCCAGCAATGAGATGGATCGATACAATAACAGCAGCTACGGGTACCAGTCTGTCAACAATGAGCCGCCTGACTGAAGACCGAACACAATTTAGGATAGCTATCCAGAGGGTCGCCATGAGTCGACTCCGACTTGACGGCACTTAACAACAACACAAAACCTTTTATAAACTACGCCAATTACGGAGATTAAGGGGCTATTTTTCTATAGAACATTTTCAAATTGTGGTGCAAAGCACCATCTTGTTATAGTTGGATTATGGAAATTTATTATTTCTGAATTGTTTTCAATTTCAGATTAAACGATTACAGCTGTGTCAATCTACAGCTGCTCGCCTCATTTTTGGCATCTCCCTGTATACTAAAATAACCCCTCTGCTACGTAAATTACATTGGTTAAGTGTCACTAACCAGATTCATTTTAAGCTTTTTACATTTTTATACCAATTCTTTAACAATTTTGTTCCAGAATTTCTTTTATTATTGTTATTTCCGCTAATCACTTGTAAATCTAAGTGCTTACAATCTATTAGCACCTTTCTGTATCCATCTTTTAAAATTATGTTTTAGGCACACCATTCCTTATTTGGTGGTACAGTATTGGTCTGAATTGCCCAAATATTTGAAATGTATCTCTTCTTTTCCTCAATTTGGTAAAAGGTTGAAAATATGGTGGTTTAATCAGTATGTATATTTTTTTTCTTTGCTGTAAACTGCGCAGAACAAATATTTAGTATGGGATTGTTGCAGTATATAAAATTGTGTTAGATTAGATTGTTTGCCTGGGTGGAAAAGAACATCCTAGCCTTGTCAGCTCAACACATTGCCAGAGTGGACAGTGTGGAAGCAGATTTCCTCAGCCGGCACTATCTGGATCCCGGAGTTTGGGAATGGGAGTTGAGTCAGAAGGCTTTGCAACGGATTCTGCACTGCTGGGATCACCCTGAAATGGATATGATGGTGACCCATTCCAGTGCCAGAGTCTGTCATTTCTTCAGTTGCTACCTGGAGACTGGGTCCGAGGGCATCAATGCCTGTCCCAGGCTTGGCCAAGTCAGCACCTGCTGTTCATGTTTTCTCCATGGCCCCTGATGGGGCGTGTGTTTTGACATATAGAACACCACCCTGGCAGGATTATTCTGGTGGTGCTGGATTGGCTGAGGAGAGTGTGGTTCAGAGCCCAATGCAACTAATGCAGGTGCCGCCTCTTTGGTTGCCCCCCTCTCTGGGCCTATTGCAGCAGGGACCGATCGTTCTGGAGGACCCGGTTCCCTTCTTGCTTACAGCTTAGTGTTTAAGAGCTACTATCCAGCGGTAGTCTCCATGCTGCCCGGAGGAGGTCTACCAAGCTAGCATACGTGCAAAGCTAGTGCCTCTTTGAACAATGGTGCGGTGCATGGCAGTTGGTTCCTGAGGCAGGCAAAGTGCCCTTTCTACAGGATGACCTGAAAAATGGCCTTTACCTTAGTTTTCTGAAAGTTCAGGTTGCAGCTTTAGCCAGTTTCCGCAGTCCATTGTCTGGTAAATCTCCAGCCTTGCATCTGGACATCTCGTGCTTTCTCCAGGGGGTTCAGTGTCTGCATCCTCCCCTCTGGTCTGTGATCCCTTCTTTGGATCTGTCTCTGGTGCTCAGGGCCCTTATGGTGGTGCCTTTTGAGCCTTATGGCTCAAAAGCATGCTACTTTAAAGGATTTGACGCTGAAGACTGTCTTGGTTGCAGTTTGTTCCGTAAAGCAGATTTCCGAGTGCAGGCTCTTTCTTGCCGAGATCCTTATCTGCCTTTTTTAATGGAGGTCATTTCCATTGGGCTTATGCTGTCCTTCTTGCCCAAGGTGCTTTCTCCCTTTCACATGAACCAGGCCTGCCTGCCCTCCTTCTCTAAGGAGCAGTGTCAGGGGAAGGGTAAAGATCCTTCACCTTGGAGATGTCCAGAGGGTGCATCTCTAGTATTTTTAGGTTACGAATTTCTATTGTAAGTTGGATCATCTTTTTGTATTGTTTGCTGGCCTGCACAAAGGTGAAACAGTGACCATGTTGACCTTGGGACACTGGATTGAGAAGACCATTGCCCTGGCGTGTCTGTTGCGGAACAGGCTGGTTCAGGGAGGGTTTGCACGTCCATTATACCCGAGCACAAGTTTCCTCATGGGCAGAGTGAAGCTCTGTAGCCCCTGCAGACATTTGTCGGGTAGCAACGTGGACATCACTTTTAGTTTTTGTGAAGCATTACTGCTTGGATGTCCACGCGCAAGCAGACACGGCCTTTGGCTCCAGGGTTTTGTGAACTGCTATATCATCTTCCCACCCAGTGGAGTTATAGCTTGGTACATCTCATTTGTCTGGACTGGTTTAGCAGGACGATATGGAAGATGACATTTTACTTACCAGTTAATGTCCTTTCCTTGAGTCCTGCTAATCCAGTCCAGGGCTCGCCCCTGAAACTGTATTGCTCTTTTCTTCTGCTCCGGTACCCTTGGATCCGCTATGATTTTTATGCTTGGCTCTGCAGGTTCATCTTCTACTGTGACAGCCTTTTGTTTAGGCTTTCCTGTTCATAATTCTCTACTGTTGATTACTCCCTTGATACCCATGATCGAAGTTGTGTGAGGCTTGCCATGTTTCTCCCATATGCTTTGGGATGAATACTGAAGAGATCTCTCGTGGCTGAGGCAAATAGAGGCATGGGAGTCATATCATTGAAACCTGGGCTTTTCATTGGTTCTTTGTCTCCACCAGTCTGCTGGTAGGAGAACACAACCCACTTGTCTGAATTGGTCTTGCAGGACACAAGGAAAGGACATTAACTGGTAAGTAATATGTCTCCTCCTTACTACAGCCTCTTCCAGGAGAGTAAAGCCAACATGGATTTAGCCAAGGAAAGTCTAGTCTCACTAATCTGTATATTATTTTTGAAGATGTGAATAAACAGGTAGAGAAAGATGAGCTGATTTGATATACTGTATCTGGATTTTCATAAAGTCTTTGACAAGGTTCCTCATAAGAGACTCTTAGGAAAATTAAAAAGTCATGGGATAGGAGGCAATGTACTATTGTGGATTAGGAACTGGTTGAAAGATAGAAAACAGAGAGTAGGGTTAAATGGCCAGTTTTCTCAATGGAGAGAGTGAAAAATGGAGAACCCCAGAAATCTGTGCTGGGCCCAGTGCTTTTTAACATATTTATAAATGACTTGGAAATGAGAGTAACAAGAAAAGTGATCAAATTTGCAGACAATGTAAAATTATTAAAAATTGTTAAATCACAAGAAAATTGTGAAAAATTGCAAGAGGCATAAATTGGGAGACTGGTTATCCAAATGGCATTTGAAATTTAATGTGGACAAGTGCAAAGTTATGCACTTGGGAAAGGACAACCCAACCTACGCTTACACAATGCAAGGTTCTATATTAGGAGCTGCCACCCAGATAAAGGATCTAGGCATAGTCATGAATAATACGTTCCTCGTTGTCCCTCCAGTCCACTCCAGATGCGTGGATTATGCCCCATCACCAGCAGATGGAGAACGTGAACCACTGAATTTGATGATGCCACCTTATAAGGGATCTGTACAGACCTATGAAACCAGTATTTCTCAGTTTCCAGCAGATGGCGATGAGCTCCTGTGCAGATTGGACTTCACTGTAGGACAAAAGAAAAAGACACAAGACAAAGGAAGGATACTGCTCCGCAGAGGGCCCAGTGCTCAGTTGGGTACGTTTTGGGTTCAGGGGTGCTGACCTGGTGGTTCAGGTCTCTCCTCCTCAAATCTTCACCTCACACCCTGGTTCCCTTGGCCTGTGGGAGTAACTCAACCCTTTTCCCCAACCTTTGTGGGAAGGCTTGAGTATAGAGTTGCTGCGGAGCCTGGCCTTTTAATATTTGTGGAGAAAAAGAAAAAGGAATAGCAAAAGAGAAGAGATTCGAAAGGCCAGGGCTTTGGAGGATTTGTTGGCATGACGTTTGAGGAGCACTGGTGGACAAACACACAGTGATTAGCCCAGTCTGAAGGGTGGGTCGGCTGGCTGAGGTGAGAAAGAGCGGTCTCTGTCTTTTGTGGAGCGACCACTTGGCCACAGATGAGCTATGCTGTCAAGCCGCACAGCTTGTGCATCCTGCTGTGGCCATCAGGGATTGCTTATAGAAGCAGGTCTGTGCCACAGCTGTGACTCAGATCAGGCCATGGAAGATTTTCTTCGGAGAAAACCGTGAGGGGAAGTGGAATCCCTGATGAGCACAGAAAGTAATTTGGAGAGGCAGTCCTTTTCCCCATAGCCACGGGAACCTGCAGTTTTGGCAGGAAATGTGGCTATGATGGAAACAACCTGTGCCTCCCAGGAGCCCTCCCAGGGCCTGCTTATTGCTCTGGGGAGGCGACAGAGGCTGGCAGTCACCTCAGAGAGTTGGACTGAGGGGCAAGAAGTTCCTTTTTCCCCAAAATTTGTTTGCTTTGCATCAGGCCTGGTGCAAAGCTCTCCACTTAATGCCAAGGCCAGGGGTGGCAGGGAGGTTCCCAGGTTCGGGGTGCAAGTTCCTGGGGTGCCAGTGGCTAAGTATCAGAGACTGGAGGAGGAGTCTTGGGAGGATCAGGGTTCAGTAAGTTCTCTGGGCTTGGAGGATCCTCTAGAGGGGCTGTATGGGAACTGGGACCCCTTGGGAGAGGAACTGGAGGACGGTGAGCTTCCCTCAAGGGAGGACCCATCGTCAGTCATTAGAATTCTTAGGCGGGAAGAGTTGGCAGGTCTTATCTCCCAGTCATCGGCAGCTCTGAATATTGTGGAACCTTCCACAGCGAAGGAGGGGACTCTGAAGGATCGCTTGTTGCAGGGAATCTGTAAACCTTCCATCTTTTTCCTGTTACATAGTGCTATTAGGGACTTGATTTCTGATGAATGGGAAGCTGGCTTGAGAGTCGAACTGGCCATGGCACGCCTCTATCAGCTGCCACTGGAGGAAAGGGATCTCTTGTAGCATTATACAAATGATTAGTACAGAAGAACAGAAGAATATAAGAAATGCCATACTGGGTCAGACCAACGTCCATCAAGCCCATTATCCCAATAGTAGCCAATCCAGATCACAGGTACCTGGCAGGTTCCCAAAAAGGTACATAGGTTCCATAATGCTTCTCCTGGGGTAAGCAGTGGATTTCCTGGGTCCTCTTTAATAATGGTTTATGGACCTTTCCTCAAGGAACTTGTCAAAACCTTTTTTGAAGCCATCTTTATTAGCAGCTTTTACTACATCCTCTGGTAACGAATTCCAGAGTTTGATTACGCATTGAGTGAAAAAATATTTTCTCTTATTAGTCTTAAATGGGTTACATTGTTGCTTCATTGCATGTCCCCTAGTCTTTCTACTTTTTGATGGCATAGTAGTAGTACTTCCAAAGGTGGGTGCTCTAGTTTCGGCTGTAACAAAAAAAGCAACTATCCCTGAAGAGCCACAATACAAGGACTGTGAAGTGGTGCTACTGCAATTATTTGGTGCACTGTTGAAGGCAGCGGAACCCACAGTTCAATGGGATGAAAGGCAGCTGCAAATGGACAGTGCATCGAGGCCTGGGTCCTGTGCAGGATAACAGACCGCGTGATGTGATAGCCTGCATGAGATCCTTTAAGATGAAGGAGAAGCTCTTAGCAGCGTTGTGCAAATTGGGGTCCTTCAAGTGGGAAGGGTGTACAGTCGAGCTGTTTCAGAACTTGTCTGCAGGCACGCTCCAGCGGCGGCAAGAACTGCGAGAGATAACATCGTTGCTGCGCAGAGAAGGATGGAGGTATAAATAGTTGTACCCTTTTGGACTCTTGGTAACACTGCAGGGAACTTCATGCTGAATCCAGAATGTGAGTGACATGTGGCAAACACTCAAGGACTTGGGAGTGAAAAATCTGCCTAAAAACATGCCGAGCAATCAGCCAAAGGAGCAGAGGCCACCTTCAAAGAATACAGGGTTGAAGTGGCAACATGTGGTGAACAAAAGTAGAAGGCTAACCAGGCTATCCAGGGGCAAGGAACAGCAACCTGCAGTTTGGGAACCTGGAGTATGAGAAGCCTGTTGGGACATCTGGGAGCTCTATCTGTATGACTTATTGTAGCATGTGGGAGGCCTGGGGGGAAGGCAACAGTGGAAGTAAGAGGGGTGGGGGAGGCCTGGGGGGGAAGGCAACAGTGGAAGTAAGAGGGGTGGGGGAGGCCTGGGGGGAGGCAACAGTGGAAGTAAGAGGGGTGGGGAAGATATAAAGGGGGGATGAGAATGTTTTCGAGGAAGAATACCGAATGGAAGGAAGGAGAAGTGAGTGTGGGTCCCCCAAGATGCGTGTTGGGATATAAGGGAATTGTAACTTCTGGCCTCAATGAGGAAACTGAAAGTAAGGCCCTGTAGGTGGAGATAATGAGGGAGGAAGTTTAACCGGCCCTCAAAGAACTGCCCACTGGGAAAGCCCTAGGAATAGATGGGCTCACGGTGGCTTTTTATAAAACCTTTGGGGATGATCTTATGGAGATCCTGTTAAGGGTAGTTAATGGCATACAGGAAGCAGGGGGGGGGGGCACCTCTCACCTCTTACCTCTTACCTCTTCACCTCTTCACTGACATGCTTACAGCAAGGATTATAGTTCTGCCGAAGGGGGAAGGACCCCCCTGCTTTATGGGTCATATCACCCTATCTCCCTGCTTAATGTGGATGTAAAAACTTTTGCAAAGGTTCAAGCAAATAGATTGACAAGGTGAATGCCCATATTGGTAGGACTTTATCAGACAGGGTTTATAATGGGAAGACAGGCATCAGATAACATTAAGAGGGCACTAGAGGCCATTTGGGTGGCGCAGTATCAGGGGGAGGAAACTATGGTGCTCTCTGTGGATGCCGAAAAGGCATTCAGTATAGTGGACTGGGACTTCCTTTTTTCAGTAATGCGAAAGATGGGTATAAGCCTGAAGTACTTGAAATGAGTGCAGGCCCTATATCGAGGCCCTAGAGCATGGATAAAGATTATCGGGAAGTATACCCTTGCTCTTGTCCTAGAAAGGGGGATATGACAGGGGTGCCCTTTGTCCCCCCTATTGTTTGCTATTGCAATTGAGCCCCTGGCGCGAGCGATAAGAGAAGATGAGAAGGTGAGGGGTATAATGGTGGGGGGGCGCCAGCATAAGATATCGTTATTTCTGGATGATGATCTGCTGGTGGTGCCTAGCCTGGAGGAGACTTTACTAGAGATTATGGCCCAGTTGAAGAATTATAGGGAAGTATCAGGATTCAAAATGAATCTGGACAAGACAGAGGCTCTGAACATTGATCTACCAAAACAGACTGTGGAGAGGTTGAAACATCGTTACCTCTTTAAGTGGGCTAGTATGGCCATCAAATACCTAGGGGTCAATATAACGGCCCAGCCACAGAGCCTATATGTGGTAAACTACCGCAAGTTGTGGAAGGACCTACAGGGATGGGCAAAAGCAGAAATATCATGGTTGGGCCATATAGCGGTGGTAAAGATTAATCTTCTGCCGCGGGTATTATATTATTTTCAGGCTCTGCCGGTGGCAATCCCGGGGGCCCACCTGAGAGAGCTCCAGAGGAAGGTGAATCAATTTATTTGGAGAAACGGCCACCCCGGATAGCAAGAGCTGTTTTGTATAGGCAGGGAGTGGAGGGCAGGTTGGGGGTGCCAAACCTTTAAGCGTACTACTGAGCCGCCCAGTCCCGGCACGTGATGGATTGGCGGGGAGGGGTAGAAGTGAAGAATTTCGTGGCTATGGAGGAGGCATTTGGAGGGGGGGAAGCCTCTAGAATGCCTCCCCTGGATGGGGAAGGGAGAGAGAGGAGCAAAGGTGCGGGACAACCCATATGTAAGTCATGTGCTCCAAGTGTGGGACAAAATTAGGGAATTAGAAGGAAAGGATGCTTTACCCTTATTTATCCAAGTTTCAATCCCTGTTCAAATGTGAATACATTGCAGTTATCCTGCAATGTATATGTTATGTTTTGATGTACACCGCACTGATGTTAATAGCGCGGTATAAAAGAAATGCTAAATAAAAAAATAAATAAGGGGCTGGGAGTCCAGTTCGCACTGATGCCGGAGCCGTGCTGCACGGGGGAGTTTCAACTGGGGAGGGAAGGGGGAGTGTATAGAAAGTGGGCAAGGGCAGAGCTAAAGTGGTTTTACCAATCTGTGGATGGGGGGGAATGGGTACCCTTTGAAGACTTACAGGAGGAGTTCGGGCTGAGGGAGGGGGATAAATTCCATTATGGGCAGGTAGTGCATTTCCTAAAGCAGAAATTGGGGAGTGGAGGTTTAGAGCGGGATTACACACAGTTGGAAGTAATATGGTACGGAAAAAGGACCTCCCCAGGGTTAACCTCAGCCCTGTATAAAGCAATACAGGGGACCCTGGGCAATAAACATAGGTACATGATAGATTGGGAAAAAGATCTGGGGTTGGAAATGGAGGGAGGACAGTGGAAAAACATATTTGACCAAGTTAGAAGATTACCGCTATCGGTGGCTATAAGGGAAAATTGGTATAAGGTTGTTATGAGATGGTATTACACACCTAGCTGCCTACATAAAATGTTCCCAGCAACATCAATATAATGCTGGAGAGAGTGTGGGGAGGAGAGAACCTTCTATCATATTTGGGGGGCCTGCCCAAAGATAACGCCCTTTTGGGAGGGGATTCGAGAATGGATTCGGGAGGTAGTGGGGGTGGAAGTGACATTATGCCTGAGCGGCTATCTGATGGGATGGTGGAGAGAAGTGGGGGGGGGCCACAGAGAGAAAGGAGGCCAATAATGGCATGTATGAGCTGTGAGCTGGCTTATAGGTGGAAACAACGAAATGCCCCACAAGTGGAGCATTGCATGGAAAGATTGCAACAGATATATCTAATGGAAAAATTGACTGCTGCCCAATGGCAACAAATTGATAGATTTGAGAAACTATGGAGCAGAGTACTGGTTTATCTACGCAGGGATGCTGGGCCATAAGGGAGGAGGGACTGGGGGGAGGGGTGTAAGGGAGTAGTGTTTGCTTGTGGTGTCCCCTGTGGCCCGTTCTGGTCTGGGCCAGCAAAGGATAAAACGTCTGGCTCAGGACTGACGCAGGGACAGCTCTTGTTCATGTTGATGCAGTTCTATGAAAATAGAGCAAAGACATATGGGGGGGGTTGATTGGGTTAGGAGTAGGCTAGAACTTGTTAATTTGTTAATACAAGGGTATATTGAAAGGGGGGTACATGAACAGTGTGAATTGATGATAATGGTATTAAGATTGTGACCAAATACTGGAACAATGAAAACGGTCCAATAAAAATGATAAATACAAAAGAAAAAAAAAAGACTGATTACCCTTTTCTCCTTTTTTGGGGGGGCCTCACAAGGGTGAGGCAGCTTTTAAGTCATTGATTGCGTGCTGGCTAAAGGAGGCTATTGCCTCAGACTACTTGCTTAAGCATCACTTGATTCCGGAAGGTTTCTGGGCCCACTTAACGAGGGCTCAGGCGGCCTTGTGAATGGAATTTGCTCTTCTGCCTCTGGTAGACATTTGTAAAGCAGCGATGTAGTCATCGCTTCATATCTTTGTACGTCATTATCATCTGGATATTCAGGCTCAGGGAGATGCGTGGTTCAGCACACGTGCTACAGGCTGGACTTGCGGATCCCTCTCGTGTTTAAGTACTGACCTGGCACATCCCATGCGTCTGGACTGGAATGGAGAGATGATGAGGAAGGTGAAATTAGACCTTTCCTGCTAATTTTCTTTCCTTGATTCCCTCCAGTCCAGAATCCGCCCACTCAGTTATTTGGCGTGCCTGGACGTAGAAGATCTTGGTTTGCGCGTTGCGCCTGTCTGGTGCTTCTGTCCCTGGTGCTCTCGGGAGGTTTCCTGGGGGGATTCCAGCTCTTTTTCATTTTCAGAGTGAAGACTCTGTCCTCGGTCCTGGATGGAACAGTATCTCTCTGTTCTGGACTTCTCTGCTGATGCTTAGTTGTTGATTTGATTCACAATTATATTTCGGTTATAGTGAAGTCTGCTTTGTTCAAAATACTGGCTTGAGTAGGTCTGTTCAGATGTCTTATAGGTTGACGTTATCAACCTTATCCTTTAGCGACCATATATCTCACATCTCTCAGCGCTCATTTTTCTGCCTACGGCAAATTCGTTCTATTCGGCCATTTCTTTCCTCTCAGGCTCTCACCACCCTCCTCCTTTCTTTGGTCATAACCCGTCTGGATTTTTGCAATTCCATCTACACTGGCATCCCACAATATCAACAACGGCGCTTACAGTTAATACAGAACACAGCTGCACGCATGATTCTCCACGCCTCCCCTCGGGATCACATCACCCCACTACTACGTCAGCTCCATTGGTTGCCCTTTAGGTTTCGGATCCCTTTCAAAATCCTTACGTTAGTGCATCGAGCACTCTATCTCCGCAAACCACAGTATCTGTCAAATTTACTGGTTTTTCATATACCTTCACGTAGCCTCAGGTCCGTTCACATTAACCGCCTGCACCTCCCGGCCCCCTCTCAAGCTCACCTTCAGTCCACCCGGAAATCAGCCTTCTTTTACCTAGGCCCTTCCCTCTGGAATTCCCTCCCCCTTGCCCTCCGTCTCGAAGAATCCTACCCTAAATTTTGCTCCCTTCTCAAGACCCACTTCTTTTCCTCTGCCTTTGACACCTCCCTTTGACCTCCCCTATTTTCTCCTTTGTCCCTCCACTATTTCTACCTTTCCTTTTCTTTCCTGTATGTTATTGTAGTTCTTTTTCCTTTTTCCTAATGTGAAGATTTTATATTGTAAACCGCCCCAATGTAACGGGGGGCAGTATATCAAGAATCTGGTAAACAATAAACAAACAATCAAAGTCTGTGGTTCTCAGTCTCCATTTGCTGGTGATGGGGCATAACCACGCATCTGGACTTTACTGGAGAGAATCAAGGAAAGAAAATTAGCAGGCAAAGTCTAGCAGGAGAATATCATAAAGAATATAATAATGCCTCTGTATCGCTCCATGGTGTGACCACACTGCGTGCAGCTCTGGTCACCGCATCTTTAAAAAAACTATAACAGAATTGGAAAAGGTACAGAGGAGAGTGTCCAAAATAAGAGATGAGAAAAGGTTAGAGCTCTTCAGCTTGGAGAAGAGATGGCTGAGAGGAGATATGATAGAGGTCTATTAAATAATGAGTGGAGTGGAACAGATAAACACAGATCGGTTGTTTATGCCTTCAAAAACTATTAAGACTATTGGAATGAAGCTACAGTATAAAATAGTACATTAATACTAATAAGAGAAACTATTTTTTCACTCAATGTGTAATTAAGCTCTGGAACTCATTGCCAGACCATATGGTAAAAGCTGTTAGTGTAGCTGGGATTTAAAAAGATTTGGACAAGTTCCTGGAGGAAAAGTCCTTAAACCTTTTCTGAATTTTCTTCAAAGTTGTAGTTGTATATTCAGATCATTAGAATGAAAAAAGGGGAAAAGACCTCAGAAATGTCCCATCAGTAACATGGAGACCAACCTAATTAAGCCTAGGGCACTCTTCCTCATAGTGTAAACATCACCTATATTGATCATTTAGAAGTCCATTGCCATACTTGAAAAAATATCAACTTATCTCAAGAGTGTCTTTCCAGATTCCAATCAAAGATTTTACACTCAATGTGACCGTGTTTCGCAAGCATGCGTCATCAAGAGTGTGACAATTAACTTAAACATAATTCATCAAGAATATACAGCACTTTTAGAAAACATTATTGAAAATATAACTTATTATAAAAATTAAACTTAGTCACTGCACCGACCTTCAAATCTGCAATGATGCCACGATATCACCATAACAATTACCCAAAAGAGAAATTACCTCTGGAGTTAGTGTTGTCCTCTTGTTGAAACTCGATATCTCTTAACATGAGATTAACATAAAGTTAATCTTTACCGGCACCACTGATGTTGCCGCTGTCACACTGCTCGTCTTTTAAAGGTTACCGCTTACCAGAACTGGAAATTCCATGATGCCATCGATGATCCCAGTACCAATGGTGCACCTGTTCAGAATTATTTCAAGCTATTGATGCAATCATTTCATTATCATTGAAAGTCTCCTTCCCCTGGATTACCCTCTAGAGAGAGCTGCTAGGAAAACAGAATGAGATAGAATGTGTTTTACTTTCAGCCTAATTAACTGTGTAATTCCTTTCCCAACTGCTGTTCTTATTGGGGTTTCTTCCAGGTTTTGACTTGGGGGAAACAGCACCAGCAGAGGCTGGAGGCCACACTCACAGACCTGCTAACTAATTCTCAGTTGCTGGAAGAACTACTGGCATGGATTCAGTGGGCTGAAACTACTCTGCTAAAGCAGGATCAAGAGGCGATCCCACAGAACATTGATCAGGTCAAAGTCCTCATCTGTGAACACCAGGTAATGCCCCACAGTCAATTTATACATTTTTTTTTCATGTGGAGATTCTCACACCAGATAATTCCCATCACTACTGTAGTTATGTAAACTCATATGACTCAGTACATTTACTTCAATTTATGAATTGCCTCTATCACCTGACCTGAAGTGATTTTCTGCAGAACAGATACTGTTGTGGACAATATACTTTAAAACCAACCACCCATCCCTCACAAATCTTTGGCTATAAATAAAAAACTATTATCCAATAAAACCTAAAGCCCTCATCCCCCACCACCGCTTCTCACCCTGTCCCCCAGTAGCTTAATAAACATTAAGGAATTAACTTATCTACATATTAATAATTAATTTATGCACATAATAATTTAGAGTGGAATTAATAGATAGGAAGCTTATAGACAGAAGGTTTAGGTGATGAGGTCAGGATTCCCTACAACTTCTTGGAGATTGAGATGATTTTTATAAATGAGAGGGGCATAGGAAAATAACAGAGCACGTGACCGTGGATTAGGGTAATGGAATACATATACACTGAAGTACAGGATTTTCATTGATGCTATGTCTTTTCGTCAAAATGGTATCTAAAGAGTAGAGTCTTTATTTTTTACGGAAGTGTGTTAGGTCATCCGTGCATCTAAGTTCTGTAGGAAGGCTATTCCATAAGCCTGAGGCATACAAAAAGAGAGCGTGAATGTGCAAGTTGCCTGTTTGTATTTCAGCTTGTCAAGCGGTACAACTAGTCTGTTATGGGAGCATGTTCTTCTGGCTGTCTCTTAAGGATGGATTGTAAGTTGTGTAAAATCTTGAATATGGTTATGAAAACTGTATATAATGCGAGATTGAAGCGGTAACCAGTGCAACTGTTTGAGGATAGGGATGATGTGTTCTGTTCTTGAAGCATCTTTCAGGACTCTCGCTGCAGTATACTGTGCCATATGAAGCGGGGGTAAGATCCTCTTTGGGATGCACTGGTAAATGATACCAAAATCCAAGTGTGGGGAGATCATTTACCTGGAAAACTTCTGAAATCCTTTGGATCAATCAGGGAGAGCAATTGTTGCAGAGTCTTAATCTTCTGTTTCTCCAGGACCAAGCAGGAAGTCAGTCCTCACTTATGGGTGACGTCGGCGCCGACGGAGCCCTCGCGGAGCAATTTTCCCCAGCTTTCAAAGAAAGCCTTTGGGAATTGCAGCGCGCATGCGCGGTCGTCTTCCGCCCGAAGGTGCCATCTTAGCCAGTCTTCTTTTTTTCCGCGGAGCCCTGCAGACGTCCCCGTCTTGTCCCCGCGAAAAAGTTGATTTTCCTCTTTATTTTATACTTTTTTCTTTCGGTTCGACGCCGATCGTTTTCCCGCCCGGACTCGCGACGCCGGTCTCGAGTCCTCTAACGTTTTTTTCGGTTTTTCTGACTTAGTCAGCTTTCGTTTTCGTTTTCCCTGGCAGCCCGGTCCTTTGACCTCGCAGGGGCCCTTTTTCCCCCGATGGCTGCCAGTGGCTTTAAGCGGTGTGGTCGGTGTGACCGAAATATGTCACTAACCGACACACACGACTTTTGCCTCCGCTGCTTGGGCCCGGATCATGAGGAACTGATCTGTGGGCCCTGCAGCAAACTGTCCTCGAAGGCGTTGAGAAGTCGGCGGCATCAGCGCGAGAGAATCTTCGCTGACCCCAGCCGCACCCGGACCTCGTCGGAGGCCTCCGTGTCAAAGGGCTCCAGCTCGGACCGTCGCCGGAGCTCCTCCGACCGGGTTCTCCCTCCGGGGACCATCGTCGGAAGGAAAAACCCGCGAGGGCGGCGTCGGTGGACGCTCCTGGCTCCGCGAGGGCCAGGTCGCATAGCCCCGACAGCCGCCCCGGGTCCTTGGAGAAGGAACACCTCCCGAAGCGACCTCGCCTGGAGTCGGAGATGCCTGCCCGGGTAAGTCCTGTAGTCCTTCTGGACTCGCCTCCGCGACAGCCGACGTCGGGCCCGACGCCGTCGGGGCCCGAGTCGGGGGCTGCTGGGTCACCTGAGCTCGGACTCAGGTTGACGGCCTTGGAGAGCAGACTGTCTGCCTTCATGGACCAGCAGCGGGCACTGCTCGCTGGCTTCGCTGGCGTCGCTGCCCCGACCGCCGGGACGTCGACGTCCAAGTCGACCCCGGAGACCGAGCCGATCCTCGAGTCGATGAGAACTCGAGTCGATCCTCGGTCGAGGTCGCCCTCGGCCTCCCGTTCGGGACCGAGGTCGCCGACGCCGACTCCCTCGGCGTCGGGGCGGCTGGCGCCGCACCCTGCCCGGGCCGACCCCACCGAGTCCTCGTCGGAGTCGGTCTGGGAGTCTGGGGGGGAAGAGTCACCTGATTCTTTCCGGACTCGGTGTGTCCCATCGGACTCTCCGGAGTCCGAGCCTCGGAAGCAGTCCCCCCCGGAGGATGCCCGGTTCTCGGACTTCGTTAGGGATATGGCCAAGGCTTTGGCCTTCCCTGCGGATCCCGAGGAGGAGCCTCGAGCCGAAGAGCTCGACGCCCTCCAGTATGACTCTCCCGCGAGGGAACACTTTACTGTGCCGGTTCCTCCTATACTGGAACGACTACTCTTCCGCATGTGGGAGAGTCCGGCCTCCTCGCCGGTCCTGAGCAAGCGGGTCGATTCTATCTATCGAGTCCGCAAGAGCCCTGGCTTTCAAAAGGCACAGTTGCCACACCATTCCATGGTAGTGGAATCGGCCATGCATCGTCTTAAGAGCCAGAAGATGCACTCCTCGGTGCCTCCTGGAAGGGAGGCCCGTAACCTGGATGGCCTTGGCAAGAAGTGCTTCCAGGGCTCTATGCTCGCCTGTCGTGTCCAGACTTACCAGCTATACATGGGCATGTATCTCAGGGATCTGGCTAAAGAGCTAGCCGGATTCTCCGCTGGTCTCTCCGAGGAGCCCTTGCGGAGGTTCCTAGCCTTGTCCACGGGTATTCGGGAATGCTCAAAGTTCATGTCCCGAGCAGCCTATGATGGCTTTGAAGCCTCGGCTCGAGTAGCCGCAGCCGGCATCGGTGCCCGCCGACAGGCTTGGCTTCAGTCGTCCGACCTTGAGCCCTGGGTACAGGACAAGTTGGTCGATGTCCCCTGCCGAGGCGAAAACCTCTTTGGCAAGCCCATGGCGGAAAAGGCTGCACAAATTGAGACTGAGAATCTCACCAGGACCAGGCTTTCTAGGAAGACCTCCGCCCCTTCCCAGAAAAAGAAGGGCTCGGGAAAAAAGTCATTTTACACGAGGAAGGCTGCTGCCTACAAACAATACCCCCATTATCAGGCCCCTGCAGCTCCCCAACAGGGCCAGCAGGCCAAGGGACGGGGTAACGGGTCCCGTAGGCAGCAAGCCCCCAAGCCTGCACCACCAGCCCCTGCTCAGCAGGGTGGGGGTTTTTGACTCGCTCAGCATAGCCTCTCCCCCCCCACTGGTTCCCCCCAGCACCGGAGGCCGGCTGGTTCACTTCGCCCACAGGTGGTCCAGCATCACCGCAGATGCCTGGGTGCTTCAGGTCGTGCGAGAGGGCTACCTTCTCCACTTCCATCAGGTCCCTCCCTCCTATTTTCCGGGAGAGCCTCCGCGCCCCCCTCTGCACAGGGAGTTGCTCCTTCAGGAGTTAGCAGGTCTTCTGCAGGATCAGGCGGTGGAACCGGTGCCACACCACCTGAGAGGTCAGGGCTTCTATTCAAGGTATTTTCTGATACCAAAGAGAACAGGAGGCCTCCGACCCATCCTGGACTTGCGCAACCTCAACAAGTTCCTTGTGCGGGAGAAGTTCAAAATGCTTACCCTTGGAATCCTTCTGCCCTACCTCCAGCAGGGAGATTGGCTATGCTCCTTGGATCTAAAGGATGCCTACACGCACATCCTCATCCACCCAAGCCACCGCCAATACCTAAGGTTTGTGGTGGCAGGAAATCATTACCAGTACAGAGTACTGCCCTTTGGCCTGTCCTCCGCACCGCGAGTCTTCACAAAATGTCTCGCGGTCGTGGCGGCCCATCTCCGGCTTCACGGCCTCTATGTCTTTCCGTACCTCGACGACTGGCTCATCAGAGCAGCGTCCGCTCAGGAGGTCACCAACGCCACGTGCCGCACGGTGACTCTCCTGCAGCACTTGGGCTTTGTCATAAACTTCGCAAAGTCCACTTTGCTCCCCTCACAGGATCTCGAGTTCATCGGCGCAAGGCTGCACACTCCTCAGGCGCGAGCGTACCTACCGCTCGACAGGGCTCAGCGGCTCATGGACCTAGCCGACCGCTTTCGCAGCCAGCCCCTGGTCTCCGCCAGGCGCTTCCTGAGACTGCTCGGCCATATGGCTTCCACCGTCCATGTGACCCCCAATGCCCGCCTGAATATGCGGTCTGCTCAATGGTGTCTCCGCCGGCAGTGGCGACAAGCCACAGGCGGCCTAGCAGACCTAGTGCGCGTCTCCGAGCCGCTGGTCTCGTCTATCCGGTGGTGGCTCCGGCAGCCGAACCTGATATTAGGAATGCCTTTCCAGTCACCTCAGCCGACCCGGGTGCTGACCACCGATGCATCCCTCCTGGGCTGGGGAGCACATTGCCAAGAGGCACGTACTCAGGGCCTCTGGACCAAGTGGGAGTCTGCTCAGCAGATCAACTTCCTGGAGCTCAGGGCGATCCGCCTAGCTCTCAAGGCCTTCTCCCACCTGACCTCCCAACAGTCCGTCCTTGTCCAGACGGACAATCAAGTTGCCATGTTCTACGTGAACAAGCAGGGGGGCACGGGCTCCTTCCTCCTCCTCTGCCGGGAGGCACAGAAGCTCTGCTCTTGGGCCGTCAGTCACGGCATTCTCCTCAAGGCAGTTTATCTCCCGGGCCAAGAAAATTGCCTGGCGGACAAACTCAGCAGGGTCCTCCAGCCGCACGAGTGGCGTCTGGATCCCTTGATCGTTCAGAAGCTCTTCCTCAGGTGGGGCCTCCCCATGGTGGATCTCTTTGCCAGTCCTCACAACCGGCAGCTTCCTCGCTTCTGCTCTCGTCAGCCACACCCCCTTCGGGTTGCGGCGGACGCCTTTCTGATCTCATGGTCGGGGAGCCTTCTGTACGCTTTCCCTCCCATCCCGTTAGTCTCTCGGACTCTTTTCAAGGTTCTCCGAGACAAAGCCTTCATGATCCTGGTGGCCCCTCGCTGGCCCAGGCAGCCGTGGTTTCCGCTCCTGCTGCAACTGGCGGTGGAGGATCCAATCCCTCTGGGGGTACAACCGGATCTCCTCCTCACTCAGGATCAGGGGTCCCTACTGCACCCCAACCTCAGGTCTCTCAACCTCATGGCCTGGCTGCTGAAAGGGTAGTCCTTGCTCCTCTTCTCTTGCCGGCGGAGGTGGAGGAGGTCGTCTTGGCTTCGCGACGGCCTTCTACCCGCAAATGCTACGCCCTTAAATGGCGTCGCTTTGCAATCTGGTGTTCCCAACAGTCTCAGGATCCCTTCTCCTGCCCGGTGTCGGTGATCTTACAGTACTTGCTACACCTCTCTAATCTGGGACTTAAGTCCAACTCCGTCAAAGTTCACCTCAGTGCTCTTTCAGCACATCATGTGCCGGTGGACGGCAGACCTCTCTCCAACGACCCTCTCGTAGCGAGGTTTCTCCGAGGTCTCCTTCTACTTAAACCACCTCTGCGCCCGCCAGCACCTGACTGGGACCTGAATGTGGTTTTACAGCGGATCACCTGTCCGCCTTTTGAACCTATGGCTACCTGTTCCCTCCATTTTCTGTCTTGGAAAACACTGTTCTTGATAGCCCTCACTTCCGCTAGGCGCGTAAGTGAATTGCAGGCCCTCGTGTCTGATCCCCCCTACACTCGGTTCTACAAGAATAGGGTAGTCCTACGGACTCACCCAAAGTTTCTGCCTAAAGTGGTCTCCCCTTTTCACATGAATCAGGAGGTGGTACTTCCAACCTTCTTTCCCAGACCACACTCCAGCCGAGCTGAGACGGTCCTCCATACCCTGGACTGTAGAAGGGCATTGGACTTCTACCTTGACCGTACGCGGGAGCACCGTAAAGCTGCTCAGCTTTTTGTGTCTTTTGACCCCAATAAATTGGGACTCCCGGTCTCCAAGCGTACTCTGTCCATCTGGGTTGCGGACTGTATCTCTTGGGCTTATGGGGCAGCCGGACTCGCCTTAGAAAGTCGAGTCACGGCTCATTGCGTTCGGGCAAAGGCCACGTCAGTGGCTTACCTCCGCTCTGTTCCGCTGGCAGACATCTGCCGGGCCGCTACTTGGTCTTCGAGCCAGACTTTTGCGGTCCATTACTGTCTCGAGAGGGAGTCCCGTAGGGACAGTGCTTTCGGATAGGCAGTCCTCCGTAATCTCTTTGAGGTCTGAGCAACTCCTACCCTCCATCCCGGATGTGGGCTACCGGTGGGTGATAATTCAGCGAAGATTCTATCCTTCTGTGCTGCTGAGCTAGAGGGAGCTCATTTTTGTGCTTAGGGTCTCCGGTAGCCTTGAGCTTGGGAGTCCCATAAGTGAGGACTGACTTCCTGCTTGGTCCTGGAGAAAGCGTAGTTACTCACCTGTAACAGGTGTTCTCCAGGAGCAGCAGGAATCAGTCCTCACTACCCTCCCTCCTCCCCTTGGAGTTGCAATCGTCTGCTTATGTTCTTTTTGCAAATTTTTATGCTGTCTTTTTTAGCTATGTCATCTGACTGGCTAAGATGGCACCTTCGGGCGGGAAGACGACCGCGCATGCGCGCTGCAATTCCCAAAGGCTTTCTTTGAAAGCTGGGGAAAATTGCTCCGCGAGGGCTCCGTCGGCGCCGACGTCACCCATAAGTGAGGACTGATTCCTGCTGCTCCTGGAGAACACCTGTTACAGGTGAGTAACTACGCTATATCATTCTGGCGGTTTTCTTGATGTGCGCTTGTAGTGTGAGCCACTGATCAATTGTTATTCCTAGGCATCGGATCTCCTCCTTAACCTTTAGCTCAGCATTATTGACTTTTAAGACTGTAGGGGGTGATAAGACTTGGTTCCCGGTTATGATAAGCACTTTTTTATTGTATTTATTCTTAGCTGGTGCAGAAGTAACCATTTGGCGATGTTGTTAAACCAAGATATGAGTGTAGCATGCTGTTGTAATGGAAAATGGAGCATAAATCATAATATCAGCATATACGTGGTATAGTATGCTGTGATCCTGAATGATATTGCAGAGTGGTTGTAAGTATACGTTAAAGAGGAGTGTGGAGAATGCAGAGGCCTTGTGGAACTCCGAGTGAGCTTGTATGGGGATGACTGGTGGGTCCTATTTTCACCTGCTGATGGCGCCGTGTTAGATATGAGCGGAAGCACTCAAGGGCAGAATGCTGCATTCGTATGGTTTGTAGCCGTGTAGGCAGTAATTTGTGAGATATTAGTCAAATGCTGCCTTTACGTCTAGGAAGATTAAAACAAAGCCTTGATCCAGATTTTGTATTTTAATAATGTTATCAGAGGGAGGTAATTAGTGTTTCTACACCGTGGAATTGTCTGAAACCGTGCTGTTGAGTATCTAGAGGATAGTTGATGTTGATAAAATTCTGTGGCTGTATCTGTACTAGCTTTTCAATTATTTAAGTTAGGAAAGGTGTTAGCTGGATTAGGTTGTTTTTTGTTTGTTTGGGATCCCAAAAGTAAAAAAAAAAAAAAAGGAATCAGACAATTTAGTAGTTAGATTAGAATAATCAAAGCTTGAAAGAGCTGCCAGGGCCAGGGACACCCCCCTCCCCCCCAAGAGGAGGAGGCTATGAACTTCAGAACCGAACATTTGGCTTCAGTGGCTCCTGAATCCGTGACTGGGTGAGGAGCCACGAAGGAAACAGAAGGCAGCAGAGAGCAACATTCCCACCTCGACGTGGAAGCCAGGAAACTGAGTCTGAGGGGGATTGGTGGGAGCAGTCCCCTTTTTAAGAGGAATCAGAGGCCTTGGACCTAGCTATGGAGTTGGATGTGGATGGGGAGGAGCTAGAGGAAGGAGAGATTCCTCAGGAATCGTCGTTCCGTAGGTCTGCCAGTGGAGGAAGAGGCATTGGAGTACCCGCTTCTCCAGTGGCCTCAGTGGTGGTGATTTGAAGATACCTCTGGCTGCGGAATTGGACGGCGGATGGTCCTTCCAAAGTCCGGCTTAGCAAGCTTCTGTTTAAGGGCAAGCTTCTATTTGGAGAAGACTTGGAAAAGTTGTTAAAGGATTTGGATGAGTCAAAAGGTGGCTGTCTCCCAGAGGATAATTAGAGACAGGCTTGCAGTAGGGCACGGGTGTGGGGTCAGACAAGGGACTTCAGGCATTTCCGCACTGTACCTTTTGCACCTTACCAGCAGGGTGATTTCCCTCGGAGTCAAAATTTTCAAGGCTTCTGAGGAGCAGGGCGGGGCTATTATGGCGCATCCCCATCCTCAGGGCTGAAGTCACAATGAAACGAGACAAATCCAGACAGAGGTGCAGCCTATAGAGTGGTTGGCTGCGGGAGTTCTACCCTGCCTGGGTCCAGATCACGTCTGAAGGGTGGATTATGGAGGTCATTCGGGAGGGCTATGCGTTGGAGTTTGCCAGACCACTGGTACCATCCTTCGTGCAGTCCCCCTGCAAGGCACGCAGCAAGGCGGCGGTAGTAAGAACCATTCTAGACTGTCTTCTGCAGTTGGGAGCCATGATGCTGGTCCCTGCAGATCAGTGCAGGTCAGGTTGGTACTCCATTTATTTTGGGGTGCCGAAAAGGATGGCTCCTTTCAGCCTACCCTCAACTTGAAATGCATGAACTGGTGTCTACAGGTACCCCAGTTCCATATGGAAACTTTGCGGTCAGTCATCGTAGCTGTGAAAGAACGGGAGTTTTTGATCTCCCTAGATCTCACAGAAGCATGTTTACACATTCCTGTCCATCCGGAACATCAGCAGTTTCTCCGTTTTGCAGTGCCCATGGGACATTTTCAGTTCCAGGTGTTACCATTCAGATTAGCGACAGCTCTGCAGACCTTCACCAAGGTTATAGTGGTGGTGGTGGCGGCGGCAGCGGCGTTCCCCAAAAAGGGGTCCTGGTGCACCCTTACCCCGACGACTCGCTCATTGGCGCAAAGTCAAGGGGGAAAGTGAGCAGGCCACCACACAGGTAGTGAAACCATCCCAGGAGCTACAGTACCTAGGGGCGCGCTTCGACACCCTAGAAAGTTTTTCTTCCAGTGTAGCGGGCAGAGGGGCTACAGCAACTGGTGCGTCAGTTTCTACAAATGAAAGTGCCAACTGTGTGGCATTACCTGCAGCTGCTCGGGACTATGGTGGCACCTCTGGACATCGTGACTTGGGCACGGGCTCACATGCGACCGCTGCAGAGAACTCTGCTGTGCAGATGGTCCCACCAATGCTATCCCTTATCACAGCGGTTGCCCTGCCCAGAAGAGACCAGATGCGTTCTCCGGTGGTGGTTACATCCCGAGAAACTCACAGCAGGGATGCCACTCGAGTCACCAAGCTGGATCCTGCTAACGATGGACACAAGTCTCTCGGGATGGGGGGCCCACTGTGAGGGGCAGTGGAGCCCTTAGGAAGTCAGGTGGTCCATAAACAGGCTAGAAATGTGAGCAGTATTTCTAGCCCTACAGCAGTTTTGGCATTGGCTGGAGGTAAAGGCAGATTGGGTTTTCTCGGACAATGCAACCACGGTGGCCTACCTCAATCAGCAGGGAGGCACGGGCAGCGTAAGTCTAGAAGAAGAAGCCGAGGGACTATTAAATTGGGTGGAAGAGCATCTTCAAGCACTTTTGGCAGCACATGTTGCAGGAACAGACAACATCACAGCGGACTATCTGAGTCGAGTACAAGTGGATCCTGGGGAGTGGACGCTCAGTCTGGAGGTCTTCGGACAGGTGGTTAGAAGATGGGGCACACTGATCATGGATCTAATGGCAGCTTTTGCAATGGCCAGAGCAAACCGTTTTTTCAGCAGGTGGAGAGAGAGAATGTCAGAGGGCTTGGTTGCCCTAGTGCAGCAGAGGCCCACAGAGGGCCTCCTATATGTCTTTCCACCGTGGGCGCTCATAGGCCGAATCATTCAGCGGATCAAAGCTCACCAGGGGATGATCATCTTAATAGCCCCAGAGTGGCCGAGATGCCCATGGTATGCAGATCTCATATGGCTGCAGATGGACAGGTCTTGGTGGCTACCAACCTGGGCCAACCTCCTGACCCAGGGACCGGTGTACGAATGCCTCAGGTGGATCAATTCTCGCTTATGGCATGGCTCTTGAGAGGGCTCACTCGAAGAGGCACGGCTACTCTGGACTAGTGATATCAACATTACTGAAGGCCCGAAAATGGTCTACTTCTCTGTCGTGTATTAGGATCTGGCACATCTTCGAGGCTTGGTGTGCAGATAGACAGTGTCAGCCCTTCAGGGCTACGGTGCCACACGTGTTAGCCTTCTTGCAGGTGGGTCTTGAGACGTGCTTGGCTTCGAATTCCTTGAGAGTACAAGTGGCAGCCATTTTGTGTTATCAGGGCAGGAACCAAGGAGTGTCCTTGGAGGCGCAACGTGATGTCGTAAGATTCCTGAAGGCGGTGAAGAAGCTCCATCCACCGAGACGGTCAATTGTTCCTCCTTGGGATCTCAACCTGGTGTTGACAGCATTGACGAAGGAGCCTTTCGAGTCTCTTAGTGCTTCCACGCTAAAGGATTTGACTCTTAAGACAGTTTTTTTGGTGCAATTTGTTCAGCCAGGAGGATTTTGGAACTACAAACTCTCTCATGCAGGGAGCTATTCCTTTCCATCTCAAAAGAGAAGGTAATGCTCCAGCCAGTTCCTTCCTTTTTGTCCAAAGTTGTGTCAGTTTTTCACTTGAATCAGCCGGTGTCCCTGCTGGCACTCTCGGGAAGTCAGGAGGGACATGCTCATCCGCAGTTGTGGCGGTTGGATTCCGGAGATTATTAAGGACTTATTTGAATTGAGCAGCTCTGTTTCGGCAATCAGATCATTGTTTGTACTGTTTGGTGGGCTGCGCAAGGGGGAGGCAGCAGCTAAGACCTCCATTTCGTGATGGATTAGAGAAGCTATTGCTTCGGCATACTTGTTGAAAGGAAAGTCCGTACCAGCAGGCTTGCGGGCGCATTCGACCAGGGCTCAGGCGACTTCGTGGGTGGAGTATAGTATGGTATTGCCTGACGACATTTGTAGGGTGGCCACTTGGTCCTCCCTTCACTCATTTGCAAGACATTATCGGTTGGATGTGCAAGCAGTGGGAGACACCAGATTCAGGTTGGCAGTTATTCAGGCCAGAATTGCGGGTCCCTCCCATAGGTAGAACTGCTCTGTTATATCCCAAGGGTGCAGGACTGGACTAGAGGGACGATAAGGAAAGTGAAATTAGACCTTACCTACTAATTAGCATTCCTTGAGGAACTCCAGTCCAGGTCCGGAACCCTCCCTGATTTCTGTTACGAAGTAGTAGTGCAATCCCAGATCTGAAAAAGATTTCCAATGCATGGTGTGGTCAGGGGAATTGCGGATGAACAGAGTGGGCAGAGGAGATGGATAAGTCAGGTAGGGGATGCTGCCTGTCTGTTTTGCCTTACCAGCTTGTTGAGCCACTTTTTGTGGCAGGATTGGTGCATCTTGGTAGTTCTCGGGTAAGCTCCTTGTTCTGGTGAGACGGAGAGTCCCTGTTAGACGGGGAGAGGAGCCTTAGGTTATATAACGTTTTGGTTTATAAAATTTGGCTTCTTATTTGTTGCTCCTGTGAGTTTGCTTTGTCAATAGGTTACTGGAGATAGGAGGTGGAGCCAGCTGCCTTAGTACACTGATGTCATCAAAAAGCTTTCCTAACCAGGGCTCTATAGATCAACAAACAGTAAGGATTTGAGGGTTTGTTTGTTTTTATTATATTACATTGCTAGCTCTCTGACTGGGAACTTTCCTTGAGCACAGTAGGTTGCTGAACTCTAGTAACCTCCTCAGGTTTGCTAACTGCTAACACCTAATCAGGAGTTAGTGGGCCTGATTTCCTGAGTGCAGCTGAGGCCTGCATAAAAGGCTCCAGTGCCCTGCCCTGTTGAGGCTTTCCTAACCAGGGCTCTACAGATCAACAAACAGTAAGGATTTGAGGGTTTGTTTGTTTGTTTTTATTATATTACATTGCTAGCTCTCTGACTGGGAGCTCTTAAAAGGGTTTTTTGTATATTTTTTAAAGCAAGGTTACTTTCTTTTTGGTGCTTTAGGGGAACTTTCCTTGAGCACAGTAGGTTGCTGAACTCTAGTAACCTCCTCAGGTTTGGAAACTGCTAACACCTAAGCAGGTGTTAGTTCCCTCCCTACCCACCCCAACTCCCACCCACCCCTAGTGAGCAGCCTTGCTTTATAGGGCACCTCCCCCTTTAACAAATCACAGAGAATTGGACCAGCACATTTTGAATATAATTAAAGAGATTTAATTGCTTTTTCTCTGTAAGGACAGTTGGGAAACCGGCTGGTACTTGGTAGATCTCTCTCTTTTGCTTTAACAGATACCTAAGCTCCACGAACAGAACAATGGCTGGGAAAAATCGTATTGCTAAAGCTGTTGCCCCCGTTACAGCTTCTGCCTCGGTCCAGACAGAGGTCCTAATGCCAGTTGAAGGACCAGTTCCATATGCAGGGTGCCTGCATGCTGAAGCTCTGAGGAAACAAGTGGAGGAACTCGGAGAGGAGGTGGCGAGGCTGAGGAGCATTCAAGACAGTGAGAAGTACATTGATGAGATGCTTCTTGCAGCAACCAAGCTCTCCAGCACAGGAGAAGATGGGTGCCAACAGAATGTCGATGGTTGGACACAAGTCACTAGGGCCTGCAAAATCACCAATCCAACTTCTCCAACCCTTGAACTGAAGAACCATTATGCAGCCCTGGAAGTGGAGGAGGTGAAAGCATCCCTGGAAAGGGAAGAACCAGAGTTAAAGTACCCCAAAGTTGCAGAATCAGTGACCAGAAGGAAACGAAGGGTAATGGTGGTTGGAGACTCTCTTCTGAGGGGTACTGAGGCCTCCATCTGCCGACCAGACTTGATGTCCAGAGAGGTATGCTGTCTGCCTGGTGCCAAAATCCAAGATGTTATGGAGAGTTTGCCAAGACTCATCAAGCCCACTGACTATTACCCAATGTTGCTAATCCATGTTGGAACAAATGATACTGCCAGGTATACCTCGGAACGTATCAAAAGTGACTTCATGGCTCTGGGACAGAGGGTGAAGCAGTTAGGTGCACAGGTGGTGTTCTCTTCAATCCTCCCTGTTGAGGGTAAAGGCCAAGGCAGAGAGGCTCACATCCTAGAGATGAATGCATGGCTGCGTGGATGGTGTCATCGAGAGCGTTTTGGTTTCCTAGACCATGGGATGCTGTTCCAAGGGTTGCAGAGCAGAGATGGCATCTATCTGTCCAAGAAAGGTCAACGCATCTTCGGTAGTAGACTGGCTAATCTACTGAAGAGGGCTTTAAACTAGATTCGTTGGGGATAGGTGAAGAAAGCCCCCAGGTAGGTGATACATTAAATACCTTTATGAAACTGGGTAACAGGGGTAACATATGGAAAGCAGTGTGTATAAATGCCCGTAGAATGGGAAATAAGATCCCTGATTTTGAAGCTTTGGTGGGAGTGTCTGACTTGGATTTAGTGGCAGTTACAGAAACATGGTTCACAGAAAACCATGACTGGGATGTAACTATACCTGGCTATACTTTATTCAGAAAGGACAGGGTAGGAAGAAGGGGAGGAGGAGTGGCATTATATGTAAAAACTACTATTAAAGTTTTGGAATTACAGAGCTTAAAAGGGAGAGAGGAGGCATTGTGGGTTAAACTAGAAAGAGGGAAAGAGAAATCTATTTGCATTGGTGTGATATACAGACCTCCCTCACAAGAGGAAGAGGTGGACAGAGAGTTAATTGAAGACATACGCAGCATTGCTTGGAAAGGGGAAGTGCTACTGATAGGAGATTTCAATATGCCAGATGTTGATTGGCACATTCTTGCTGCAGTATCATCTAGAAGTAAGGAGATCCTGGATTCTCTACAGGGAGAACTATTCAGGCAATTGGTAACAGACCCCACACGTGAAGGGGCCATACTGGACTTGGTGCTTACCAATGGTGAAAGTGCTTCTGATGTTGTAGTGGGAGATCATTTTGCATCCAGTGATCACCAGATGGTGTGGTTCAGTATTAGGACTAGGGTTGTTAGAATCCATTCCAAGGTGAGGATCTTAGACTTTAGGAAGACTAACTTTGCGAAGATGGGCCAATACCTCAGGGAGTCGTTAGTGGGAAGGGAACAGCTGGGGGATGTAGAAAAACAGTGGGCAAAACTGAAAGGGGGTATTTTAAGGGCAACCAACCTTTTTGTTAAAATGGTAAATAAAGGCAAAAGGAAAAAGAGACTGCTATGGTTTTCGAAGGAAGTAGCTGAAAAAGTGAAGATAAAGAGGGAGGCCTTCATGATATACAAGAGATCACAGAGAGAGGAAGACAGGCATCTGTATTTGGAAAAACTTAGAGAAGCTAGCAAAGTAGTCAAGAAGGCAAAGATTCAAAAGGAGGAGGAAATAGCCAATGCAATAAAATGGGGGGATAAGACATTTTTCAGATATATTAGTGAGAAGAGGAAGGGCAAAAGTGGTATTGTCAGACTCAAGGGTGCAGGGGGGGAATATGTAGAAGCTGATAAGGATAAAGCGGAATTGCTTAACAAATATTTTTGTTCTGTATTCACAGATGAAGAACCAGGAGCAGGACCTCAGAAAACAGCCACAAATAGGAACAGAAGCGAGGGACATTTTGAACAATTTTCGAAGACTGTGTTCGTGAGAAACTAGCTCAACTTAAAGTAGACAAAGCGATGGGACCGGATGGGATACACCCTAGAATACTGAGGGAACTTGGGGACATTCTAGCAACTCCACTGACTGACCTTTTCAATGCCTCGTTGGAGTCGGGAGTGGTGCCAAAGGACTGGAGAGATGCTCATGTGGTGCCTTTACACAAAAGCAGAAGTAAGGATGTGGTTGAAAACTACAGGCCGGTTAGTTTAACTTTGGTGGTGAGTAAATTATTGGAAACGCTGCTGAAAGAGAAAATAGTGAGGTTTCTGGAGTCCAGCGGATTACAGGATCCGAGGCAGCATGGATTCACCAGAGGCAGGTCTTGTCAGACAAATCTGATTGATTTCTTTGACTGAGTGACCAGGGAGTTGGACCGAGGGAGAGCTTTAGATGTGGTGTATTTAGATTTCAGTAAAGCCTTTGACACTGTTCCTCACAGGCGACTTATAAACAAACTGAGCACCCTAGGGATGGACCCTAAAGTTACTGCTTGGGTTAGAAATTGGTTGGGTGGGAGGCGACAAAGAGTACAAGTAAATGGAGCTCACTCTGAGGAGAAGGATGTTACCAGTGGTGTGCCCCAGGGATCTGTCCTTGGTCCGATTCTTTTTAACATCTTTGTTAGTGATATAGCGGAAGGGCTGTCGGGTAAGGTTTGCCTCTTTGCAGATGATACCAAAATCTGCAATAGAGTAGACACCCAGGAAGGTGTAGAAAACATGAGGAGGAACATAAGAACATAAGATATCCCATACTGGGTCAGACCAAGGTCCATCAAGCCCAGTATCCTGTTTCCAACAGTGGCCAATCTAGGTCATACGTACCTAGCAGTTTCCCCAAAAGACACAGGTTCCGCAATGCTTGTACTGGGTCAAGCATTGATATCCTGGGTCCCTTCTTAATAATGGTTTATGGACCTTTCCTCCAGGAACTTGTCCAAACCTTTTTTAAACCCAGCTATTCTAACAGCCTTTACTACATCCTCCGGTAACAAATTCCAGAGTTTGATTACACGTTGAGTTAAAAAATATTTTCTTTTATTAGTCTTAAATAGTTTACCCTGTAGCTTCATTGTATGTCCCCTAGTCTTTCTATATTCTGATAACGTAAACAATCGATCTACGTTTACCCGTTCCACTCCGTTCATTAATTTATAGACTTCTATCATATCTCCCCTCAGCCGTCTCTTTTCCAGGTTAAAGAGCCCTACCCTTTTTAGCCTTTCTTCATAGGAGTATCCTTCCATCCCCTTTACCATTTTGGTGGCTCTTCTCTGAACCTTTTCTAATAACGCTATATCCTTTTTAAGATACGGCGACCAGAATTGCACACAATATTCAAGGTGCGGTCTCACCATGGAACGGTATAGAGGCATTATAATATCTTTTGTTTTATTTTCCATTCCTTTCCTTATGATACCTAGCATTCTATTTGCTCTCTTGGCCGCCGCTGCACACTGGGCCGAGGGTTTTAACATGGTATCCACAATGACGCCTAAATCTTTTTCCTGGGTGGTGATTTCTAATGTGGAACCTTGCATTGTGTAACCATAGTTTGGGTTGTTCTTCCCTAGGTGCATAACTTTGCACTTGTCCACATTAAATTTCATCTGCCATTTTGATGCCCAGTCTTCCAGTTTATCAAGATCCTCTTGCAATTTTCCACAATCCTCTTGGGTTTTAACAACTTTAAATAGTTTTGTGTCATCTGCAAATTTGATAACCTCACTCGTTATTCCTCTTTCCAGGTCATTTATGAATATGTCAAAAAGCAGCGGACCCAGCACAGATCCCTGGGGTACACCACTATTCACCTTTCTCCATTGGGAAAATTAGCCATTTAGCCCAACCCTCTGCTTTCTATCTTTTAACCAGTTCCTGATCCACAGTAGTACACTGCCTCCTATCCCATGACTCTTTAGTTTTGCCAAAAGTCTCTGATGAGGGACCTTGTCAAAGGCTTTCTGAAAGTCTAGATACACTATATCAACCGACTCACCTTTATCCACCTGTTTATTCACACTTTCAAAAAAACATAACAGATTAGTAAAACAAGATCTTCCTTGTCTAAAGCCATGTTGGCAGTCTCCCATTAGGCCATGACTATCTACATGCTGAGTAATTTTATTCTTTATGATGGTTTCTACCATTTTTCCTGGTACTGACGTGAGGCTCACCGGTCTGTAGTTTCCCGAATCACCCCTGGAACCCTTTTTAAAAATTGGTGTTACATTGGTGATCCTCCAATCTTCAGGTATTAGAGAAGATTTTATTGATAGTTCACAGATTACTAATAGCAGGTCTGCAATCTCATATTTCAGTTCTTTCAACACCCTTGGGTATATACCATCCAGCCCAGGTGATTTGCTACTCTTCAGTTTATCTAATAGTTGTAATACATCTTCCCGATGTATCGATATTTCCTTCAATTCTTCCGCACCTTTAAATACCACTTCAGTCATGGGTAACATCCCTACATCTTCCTCAGTAAAGACCGAAGCAAAGAATTCATTCAGTCTCTCTGCTATCGCCTTGTCACCTCTTAGTGCCCCTTTAACTCCTCTATCATCTAATGGACCAACTGACTCTCTCACAGTTTTTTTGCTACGAATGTACTTGAAAAAATTTTTATTTTGTATTGTTGGTTCCGCAGCAAGCTTTTTCTCAAATTCTCCCTTTGCCTGCTTTATCAATGCCTTGCATTTGACCTGCCAGTGCTTGTGCTGTTTCCAGGTTTCGTCATTTGGCTCTTTTTTCCATTTCCTGAAAGATGCTTTTTTGGCAACAACAGCCTCTCTGACCTCACCTTTAAACCATGCTGGCAGTTTTTTGGACTTCCTTCCACTTTTCTTAAAGTGTGGAATACAGCTGGTCTGGGCTTCCAAGATAGTATTTTTCAACAACACCCAAGCTTGATGTAAGTCTTTAACCTTTGCAACTGCTCCTTTTAGTTTTTTCTTAACTATTTTCCTCATTTTATCATAGTCTCCCTTTCGAAAGTTAAAAGGTAGTACTGTGGATTTCCTTACTATCCCTCCTCCACTAATTAAATCAAAGGCGATCATGCTATGATCACTATTGCCAAGTGGTCCCAACACCCTTATCTCTTGCACTAGATCTGGTGTTCCACTAAGGACTAGGTCTAATGTGGCTTCCCCTCTGGTCGGTTCATGAACCAGCTGCTCCAAAAAGCAGTCATTTATTTCATCTAGGAACTTTATCTCCCTAGCATGTCCTGCCGTGACACTGACCCAGTCGATACCGGGGTAATTGAAATCACCCATTATTATTACTGCGCTGTAACTTTTGTTAGCTTCCTTGATTTCTTTGAGCATTTCATCATCCATTTGTTCATTCTGTCCAGGCGGTCGATAGTACACCCCCACTGCCATTGCCTTCCCCTTTTTACATGGAATTTCAATCCATAGAGATTCTATAGCAAATTTTGTTTCCTTCAAAATTTTAATCCTTTCTGACTCAATGCCCTCTCTAACATAGAGCACAACCCCTCCACCAATTTGATCAGCTCTATCATTACGATATAGTTTGTACCCAGGTATCACAGTGTCCCACTGGTTGTCCTCCTTCCACCATTGGGATCTAGCTAAGCTTGAAGAATGGTCTAGAATTTGGCAGCTGGGATTTAATGTTAAAAAATGTAAGGTCATGCATTTGGGCTGCAGCAATCCAAGGGAGCAATACAGTATAGGAGGTGAAGTACTTTTATCCACTAAAGAAGAGCGGGACCTAGGCGTGGTTGTGTCTGATGATCTTAAAGTAGTTAAACAGGTAGAAAAGGCGACGGCAAAAGCTAGAAGGATGCTTGGGTGCATACGGAGAGGAATGGCTAGCAGAAAAAAGGAGGTGATAATGCCTCTGTATAAGTCTTTGGTGCGACCTCATTTGGAGTATAGTGTGAAATTCTGGAGACCACACCTTCAAAAGGATGTGAACAGGATGGAGTCGGTGCAGAGGGTGGCTACTAAAATGATTACTGGGCTTCATTATAAAGCATATGAGGACAGACTGAAGGATCTTAATATGTACACCTTAGAGGAAAGGCGGGATAGAGGTGATATGATTGAGATGTTTAAATACATCCGTGGCATAAATGTTCAGGGAGAGAGCCTCTTTCAATTGAAAGCAAGTTCTGCTACGAGGGGACATGGGATGAGGGTGAAGGGAGATAGATTCAGGAGTGATATGTGGAAATATTTCTTTACGGAAGGAGTAGTGGATCCATGGAATAGTCTCCCAGTGGAGGTGGTAGAGATGAGGACAGTAACTGAATTCACAAAAGCATGGGACCAACACAGAGGATCTCTAAAGGTAAAAAGTGGACTGTTGTAGTTGTTGTTATGGAAGGACAGGCTAGATAGGCCATGTGGTCTTTTTCTGTCATCATGTTTCTTTGTTTCTATTACATGCTCAGTTTCCAAGCTGCTGGTAAAGGTTGTCAACCCAGGGGTGCGGGACTGGACTGGAGTTCCTCAAGGAATGCTAATTAGCAGGTAAGGTCTAATTTCGCTGTAGTTGGGATAGTGTTAGGTGGTGGTCGAACCATTGTACCTTTTTGATTTGTATTATGGGGTTTATGTGAAGTTCTAGTAAATGTGTTGGGGTGAATATGAGGTCTAGTATGTTTCCTCCCTTATGCGTGGGCTTATAGATGATTTGCTTGACGTTGTAATGATTCCATCACTTCTAGGAATGCATTTGCTTGTCCAGAGGATAGAGTTGAGAGATTGAAGCCACCTAACAAGATGGATTACTTGTTTCTAGACTTGCTTGAGCATACTGTTTCTAGAATACTAGACAGTACGGTATCATTTGATCTGGGTTATTTATAAGCAAGTCAGAATGATATATGCTTATTTTATTTAGTCCGTCCATACTACATAGTGCAAGATAGTGAAGCTGAACTTGCTTTTCGTGATGATGAGCACACTTCCTCCTCTGGCTGCTTCTGGTACTATTGTGTAACTCATATCCTGGTACTTTGAGCATATTCAATAGAACATTATCCTCTTCAGTGAGCCAAGTCTCGGTTAGACATATAACATCTAGGTCATAGTCCGTAATGTAATCTGTTAGGGATTTTATTTCTGACTGAGCGGGTATTTATTAATATGCATTTTTAGATTCTGAGAGCTGTGTGTTGTGTGATCTTTGGTATCCTTGGGCATCTCTTTGTTTCAAGAAGCTATGAGATCTGCTGCTGCTTCTTTGATGAGTGTCACTTATTACATAATTCCTAAAGTTAAGTTGGATTGGTATGTAGTTCGAGCTTGGCTTTAGGGCATCTGATGGTATAACTGTCAGTAACAATGAGACTATGGTAATCAAGCTGAGTATTGTTGCTCTGCATAGTGTTCGCTTTGTGAAACTGCTTGAAGTGAATGCTGTTGAGTTGTGTTGTGAGGCGCTCTCAGAGATGAAGCCTGTAAACTGTTAAGCTATGATATGCTTTACTTAATTAGGTATCTTTTGATGTGTCCTGAATGAACTGGGTTGTAGTCTTGTCCCTGCCAAAGGGCCCTTAGGCAGAGGACCACCTAGAGTGTGTTTAAGGGATGTCAGCAAGAGAGGAAGCCTGCTTCGGAGGAGGAGCTTACCGGTGTCGGGGTGTGCTTCCTGGCTAAACTTGACGAATCAGAGGTCTGTGCAGCCGAGTTTGAAAATGTTAGTCAAATGCAGGTAGTGTGTTGCCCGATCCCTGCTTAACTCTTATTGAAGTGCCCCAACACTTACTGGCTTGAATGTTTTGTAGGTTGCAGGTACGCTTCTGTGATTGCATCATGTTATATACCCTCTCTTATTGTTGCATAGTTTGTACAACAGTTAAATGTACCTATATGTCAACTTGTTACATGTAAACCAAATTGATCCTAGGAAATGCAGTATATAAAAAATGTAAAATAAATAAATAAAATAAACACCCCCGCTTCCTCACACACCATCAAACTAAATCCTTAACTGGTCTAGAAAACCAAGTCCATGAGCCCATTTCACTCAACCACTCCATAAGAACATAAGATATGCCATACTGGGTCAGACCAAGGTCCATCAAGTCCAGTATCCTGTTTCCAACAGTGGCCAATCTCGGTCATACGTACCTAGCAGTTTCCCCAAGAGACACAGGTTCCGCAATGCTTGTACTGGTTCAAGCATTGATATCCTGGGTCCCTTCTTAATAATGGTTTATGGACCTTTCCTCCAGGAACTTGTCCAAATCTTTTTTAAACCCAGCTACACTAACAGCCTTTACTACATCCTCCGGTAACAAATTCCAGAGTTTGATTACACGTTGAGTGAAAAAATATTTTCTTTTATTAGTCTTAAATAGTTTACCCTGTAGCTTCATTGCATGTCCCCTAGTCTTTCTATATTCTGATAAGGTAAACAGTCGATCTACGTTTACCCGTTCCACTCCGTACATTAATTTATAGACTTCTGTCATTTCTCCCCTCAGCTGTATCTTTTCCAGGTTAAAGAGCCCTAACCACTCCTGCATACACTTTATCACTTTCCTAAACTGCAAAGAATTCATACTATTACTACTATTATACGAGTCTGAATCTCTGGCAGCACATTCCAGCAAACAGGAGCTGCTGCATTACGTGCATCCTCTGTACACTTAGTTGTCTCCACCTGGTTCATACCTAGCACAACCAGCTGGCCCTGACCTGCTGAATGCAGGCACCTACCTGCCACAGCTTTTCAGCCATTCTTGCAAATAATTTGGTGCTAGTCCCTGAAAACATTTAAAAGTAAGGATCGACATCTTGACTTTCACCCCCTACTCAACAGGCAAGCAGTGCAAAGCTTTCATTGTAGCGGGTATATGATCACATTCCCCAAGCTTCCCTCCATTAGATCTGCAGTTCTGTATGTATGGCAGCTATAATAAAGCAAATTAAAATAAACCAGCCTTGATAAAATTATTGTGAAAGATAACAATAAATCTTGGATATCATTTGCAGCTTTCTAAAAAGGTGACTGAGGTCTGGGCCCCACTGACAATGTAGCATCTGTCTTCACCCCCAAATTCTTTACTTCCTGTTTAGACTTTGCATTTGTACTTAGGCAGTAATATAAAATGTTTTATTTGTTTACCGAATAGTCTTTCATGGAGGAGATGACTCGGAAGCAGCCCGATGTAGACAAGATCACTAAGACACATAAGAGGAAGACGACTGATCCAAACCATGCACCTTTCATGGAGAAATCCCGCACCAGCAGTAGGTTTCATTCAGCACTAAAGCTCTCATCTGACCTGTGTCAGGGTGCAAGGAAAGAGAGCTGGGACTCTCTGCTGCTCACAAATGTGAATCCCACTGTTAGGATGCATTTTGTCCTGCTGCCTTTTCGCTCTTATGGGCAATTAGATAATTGGATTTTTGGCTTGTTACTCAGTTGTGTTAATTTCTGTTTTTCTTACTTTAGGGAAGTCTGTAAACCAGATACCTCTGCCTCCACTTTCTCATCTCTATCAGGCTGAAACAAAGAACCCACGTATTAACCAGCTGTCTGCCCGCTGGCAGCAAGTCTGGCTTCTGGCCTTAGAGAGACAGAGAAAGTTGAATGATACCCTTGACAGACTTGAGGAGGTAATGTGTGCCTTACAAGCTCAGATATGCTCCTCCCCCTCATAAGCATTTCTGATTTTAAAACATGATGATGATGATGATGCTGAAAACCGCTGTGATTTAGGAAAAAATCTTGGTCATAGGTGGTCAGAGAGGGAACATCTGCCCTCTTTCTCTAAATGCTGCCTCCTGGGGAAGGAACAGATCATCACAATGACTCTCCATGTTCTTATTCCAGCTGAAGGAGTTTGCAAACTTTGACTTTGATGTCTGGAGAAAGAAATACATGCGCTGGATGAACCACAAGAAATCTCGGGTGATGGATTTCTTCCGACGTATTGACAAAGACCAGGATGGGAAAATCACAAGACAAGAGTTTATTGATGGGATTCTGGCATCCAGTGAGTCCTGACGCTAGGTTTCTAATTTAATGGGACATGAATGGGGATTGCAGTTCTTCCTCTTACAAACAAACATTTAGAAGAAAGCCATTTTTGAACAATAACTCTAGTGAGGCGTAAAATGCTATCCTCAGGCAGTAAGGAGGTTTATCCCTAGTTTACCACTGTTCAGTCTGAGCATGCTTAATGCAGATACTAAAGTTGTTTTGAGCTAGTTCTTAGAAGTTGCAGTCTCAACTGTTGGTGACCAGTTAATGCATACAAGTTCCCAACTGAACAGGGGTTCTTTAAGATTGCCACCGTGAGAACTTACTGGATTTCTGCATCTTTGATAGCATTAAGAGTTAACCATATACAGACACAGTGATCTAGAATTTACCTCTTCTTTGACTTATTTTGTTAATATCAATTCCGAAGAGTAACGTTGCAAATGATAATATCAGGTAAATGAGTTACAAAACATTTGTCTGATGTACCATCAGGAGAGGAACAACTTCACTCCCAAATGACCTGAACATCCCTTTTATTCATTTAATGTTCCTTAACAATTTTTCTTTTATTTTTCCATTATTTTCTTAATCTGTAAAATCCACCAAACCAACCAAAAATGCGGACTTATCTGAGGTTTCTGCCCATCAGAGTATCAAGTCCAGGCGTGTCAAAAGCTGCCATCCAGTATGCCCCTGCACAACGTACATGTTTCGAGCTCTCGGCTCTGCTTCAGATGCTGTGGGACAATCAAACTCAAGCCAGCACTTAAACGAAGATGCCAAAGAGGGCCAACCACTGATCAAGCATCTGCTATTTAAATACCTGCCTACAGTTTGAAAAGGCTGACAAAATAATGACATCACTTTTGAGGAACCACCAATAAGGGGAGGGTATTTCCCACAGAGAAGGGGAAGCTCTCACCCCATTGGTTAATAAGAGCAGACTTGGCCAATCATTCTCCAGATTCAAACCACTAGGGCTCACAGAGTTCAGTTTAAATATCCATTGTTGCTCCACCCATTGCAATTTGAATATGCTGTCCCTCCCTTCCCCCCCCCCTCCCCCCCCACCCGAGGGTCCTCCGGTCCTCCAACAAAAACTAGCAAAATTATAATTCATAGACAGGCAATGTTCCACCACCGGGACTGATCACGCAGCTGACTGAATGTATGAAGCATAGCTTAACTGAGCAGATGGTACATCCGATATATAACAGATTGCAGGGCAACGCAAAACATAAAGGTAGATGTACAGGTGGTATGCCATTTGGTGGAATAAGCCCGACCAATATGGTAGCACACTATGCACAATTATTACAGGCAAAATGTCCAGGTTCCCCTTTATTCTTCGGTTGGTCTGATGGTAATGCTGATTTCACCAACTGATCTTTAATGTTGGAACCTCTAGTGTAAGCAGTAGTCAAAGATATCTCCAGGAACAAGCAGGAATGAGTCTTCACATATGGGTACATCAGTACCGACGGAGCCTACGCGGGAACGCTCCCCAGCGTCCAGAAAGAAAGCCTTTGGGAGCATCCCACATGCATGCGTGCTGCCTTCCCGCCCATTCACTTCCCTCTCATCAGTTTTCCATTTTCCGCGGAGCCGGCAGGACGTATTCCTGTCACCGCAGAAAATTCTTCTTTTTTATTCTTGTTTTTTGTGGTCGCGTATGCCTTCCCTTGACGCCACCGGTACCGCCGGTGCTTTTCTTTCTTTTTACTAAAAAATTTCTTCTTTTTTCTAAGGAATTTTTTCCTGTTTAGTGCCTGACGGTTTCCAGGCCACTAGGCCTCTATCCTTTCCATTATGGAAAAGCCAGCCACTATCCTTAAGAAATGCTCAAAGTGTGGTGGTACAAATATATTTTTAGACACTCATACTTGGTGTCTAAAATGTTTAGGTCCTGACCATTGCCCACTGGAGTGTCTCTCCTGCAGGAGCTCAAATAGAAGAAGTCTTCAGGATCGAGCACAACTCGATACCCGGTTCACATCAAACTCGATGTCACCAGCCAGAATATCTTCTTTCTCACAGGATCAGGTAACCAAACAAAAGTCTGTTAAGACTAGCCAGTCCTCTAGTGGTAGATCTCCTTCTAAGCATCGAGATGCCTCTGGCATTGCCCTCGACATTTTGGCAATAAAGCCCCGGCGGGAGTCTTCGGGCTCCAAAGCACTAACGGGGCTTCAGGTTGTTCCCGAGGTTCTTACCTCCATTGACATACCTGGGCCATGCTCGATGGTTGTGGCCGCTTCGAGCGGTACTGACACCCCGGCATCGGCTATGGTAATGGATGAGATATTCCTCACCGATGAATGTAGTCTAGCGAATCTTTCAGCTACTTCAGTACCGCTGGAGTCGCTGCAGACCGTTCCCCGTCTATCGGTATCGGCTTCGGTACCGGTATCGATATCGGCACCGGTGTCGGTACCATCGATGCTTGCTTTGACAGACTCGCTTCCTTCGATGCCAAGCCTGGAATCGCTCTCTAGCATGGAGGATTCGGTACAGACTCGTCTTGGTACCGACCTCGGGCGGTACCGAAGACATCTCTTTAAAGAAAATCCGATGCTTCATCCTTTCAAGTCTTCCGATCCCGATGACTGGGATGAATCCATCGGTACCAAGGCTGAATTTTCAACAATTCTAGCCTTTACCCCTCATTTCAGAGGGTCCTCAGGAGAGATTTCTTTTCAAGCTTTTCTGCTTGATATGGCAAAGTTACTTGCCATTTCTATACCTGGTAAAGAATCCATACCAGGGGATTCAGAAACTCTGCAATTCCCCTGGATTCCAAAGGAGGTGATCATGCTTCCTTTGATTCAGATCTTACAGGATCTACTATTAAAAATGTGGGAAACTCCTTTAACGGTATCCCCACATTCTAAGACACTTGACACTATGTACAAGGTGCCACCTTCTCCAGGTTTTCAAAAGACTCAACTCCCTCATCATTCTATTGTAGAATCAGCAATGAGGCATATTAAGAGTGCAAAGAAGCACATATCCGCCAGATCGTGAGTCTAAGACTTTGGATGCCTTTGGACGTCGATGCTTCCAGGCATCCATGCTTTCAGCAAGAATTATCTCATATATTTTCTATATGGGATTATCTCTTGAAAAGGTCATAAAGAACTTAATGCTTTTGAACCCTTTTCTTCAAGAACATAAAAGAGCAGACTATTGCTTATTAGTCAGTCATGCTCAAAATGTCTCTAAGTTCCTTAATCATGCTTCCCTGGACTGTTTTGAATCTATTAGCAGAACTTCTGCTATAGCCATAGGGGCACGACGCATGGCCTGGTTCCAAGCTTCAGTCCTGGACAAATGGGTACAAGAAAGGCTAGCAAATACTCCTTGTACTGGTGAAAATCTCTTTAACAAGGATGCTTTATTCCAAGCTAATCAGTTAAACACTGATATTGTTGCTGTCAGAGGATTGTCAAAACTTTCCTCTATCCCAGCTAGTAAAAAATCTCCTAAAAAACGTTATCCCCCTAGGGGAAAAAGTTTTATCCATCTTCTACCCATCATGCAGATGTTTCCAAAGAAGGGCAACATCAAACCAGGCTAAGAAAATAAAAACCTCAACAGGCTCAGCAAACCCAGCAGTCACAGGGTTTCTGATATTTTATTCATTAAATCTCTTTTTCCTGTTTGAGGTTTAGAACCGCTAACCTACTTCTTATCAACAGAAGCATCTACAGTTCATCTCATCCTTACTGAGAGATCACTGATACACTGACTCAATCCTCGACTCTAGGCATGAATCTCTTGCCACAAGAGAATTCCATTCTTTTATCTCCTAGAGCTATTGAGGATAATCATGCCCTACAGGTAACAGGTTCTCCTCTCCTTTTTGAAGGAAAAAGAGGAGTAACAACTGATAACAAGGTAGGCTATGCCCTTCACCTTGACAGTTTTCCTGTACGAGGATATCTCATAGTTTTGACTGCAAGGGGGCTTTACCTTTTTCAGGGACTTAGCAAATTGTAAGTCTTCTCAACTCTGTATTACTTTCTATCCCTCTTATCGAGACATTCAGTCTAAGAGTGATACTACTCAACTGGAGGGCTTTTTAAGCCCATGGGATTTTCTTCAATACCTACTCCAGTAAGTGGTTTCCATACAGAACTTTCTTCCCCTTTGCAGTCTTCTCAAATATTTCTTTTAAGGCAGCTTATCAGACGATACTTGAGTTTTACCACTCCTAATTATGTATGTCGGTCCTTTTCCAATCTATAGGACCTAACCTTTTCTGCTACCTTAATAACAAATAATTCAAAGAGAGGTTCCAAAACCCACTTGGACAATTTATCATTGCAGGCAACCAGCCTGTCTACTATTCTTAGCCATCTTCAATTGTTTTTGGCTCCAACAGAATAGATTAGGTTGCACACTGGCAATTAAACAGCCAGATCTCACCTAAGCAACCTACAACATGCTCTCTGCAATTATACAAAAAAGCTCTGCAACTATGTGCCTTTGCCAGAGAGCGTCAGAGCCATTCCTAGTAGGTAACTTCCAGATGGTTAAAAAGGCTTTGCCCAGTCATGCTCCTACATGACTGGTTTTTTTCCTACTCTTACCATCTTCCTTAAGATTTCCTTTTAAGGAAAAGGAACCAGGGCTTAGACCACGTGAAAGCATAAAGAATTGCTCAATTCCCTGGGTTGTTCCACATCTCCAGTGGAACTCTTACAACAGGGATGCATTCTTTTTCAGTGCAGTTGGTCCTTGTCTAGTGCATTCCTTCTAATTCCTAATACTTCATTGAGGCTTATGCTGAACAAAGAACGCATGATACTCATATTGCCCTCATAGAGGGGCAAACATGGTATCCCCTTATATTGCGTCGTCTTCTCCACACTGAAGTTATAGAAGGATCCAGACTTGTTGTCTTAAGACTAAGGATCTCCTCTGCACCCCTTCACGTAGGTCTCCATTTCTGGTTATTCAAAGGCTAGGATTTTTAATGAAATCTAGACCTCTCCTAAGTAAGAACATTCCACTGGTTTCCATGTAACCTTCTCCATGGTTCTTCCACTTGTAACCTGAAAGAGATTCTCTATCTATACCCCCTTCTTGTTATTAAGTGAATATATATATATATATATATATATATATATACACACACATATATATCTTTATTTTATTTATTTATTTAGCTGTATTTATATACCGCTTTTCACCGGGTCAAAGCGGTGTTACATAGGGGGTGGGGGAATTAAGTACAAGGGTAGGGCCATCACCGGGGAGGCAACATTGATGATTTTGACATAGGACAGACGTTGGACATAGACAGGTTAGGGTAGCTTTGAGTTAGGGTTCATTGTGGGTGAGATCAGGGGTTTGTGGGTTTTTCGGTGGGATTCGAGTTGAAGTATTCCTGGAAAAGGATGGTTTTTAGCTGTTTTCTGAAAGATAGTAGGTCGGCATTGTTTCTGAGATAGCTTGGTAGAGAGTTCCATAAGGATGGAGCGTAAAGTTCAAAGGCTCGATTGCAGGTCCGTTGCGAGCATTTGGTTCTTTTGTGAGGGACGGTGAGGGAAATGCTGGAGGCTTGCCTAGTAGATCTGCCGTGGGCTGGACGAGCCAGTAGGGTGCGAAGCTGGGTGTCCTGTGTTTGATGGATAGCTTTGTGGGTGAGTAGGATGGCTTTGTATTTTGTCCGTGCTTCGAGGGGGAGAATGTGTAGTTCTTTCAGAATTGGGGTTATATGGTCGGTTTTCTTTGCGCTCTGAATGATTCTCGCAGTGGTGTTTAATGCAGTTCGGAGGGGGTTGGTGTGTGTGGCTGGAAGGCCATGGTAGATTATGTTGCAGTAGTCCAGATGTGGGAGTGTCATGGCTTGCATCACTGTTCGGAAGTCTTGATGTTCCAGGAGGGGTCTGAGACGTTGCACTGTTCTTGCCTTATGAAATATAGTTCCGGAGGTTTTAGTGATCTGTTGCTTTAAGGTGAGGGCTTGGTCAATAATAATGCCCAGGTATCTTATCTGTGGTTGTATTTGGATGCTTGTAGTTCCTATGTTGAGGTGTGTGGGTGGTGTGAAGTCTGGGTCCTTTGTCACTATGAGGGCTTCAGTTTTCTTTATGTTGATGGATAGGTTGTTTGTTTGTAACCAGTCAGACACTGCGGTGAAGCATGCTGATAGGTGGGTGTTTGTTGGGTTTGTGGTTGTAATGGGGGCGTAGAGCATGATATCGTCAGCATAGATGTGGAAGCTGACGTTGTGGGTGCGTATGATTGTGCAGAGTGGCTGGAGGTAAATATTGAAGAGGTACTCCCTGGTGTTGTTGGAATGGGGGGGAGGTTGAGGCGCTGGTGCAGATTAGTTGTTGTCTGTTAGGTAGGATTGAAACCACTTCAGCACGGTGTCCTTGATCCCAATAGTCTGTAGTCTGTGTATGAGGATGTTGTGGGAGATGGTGTCAAAGGCTGCAGATATATCGAGGAAGATCATGGCATATCCGGAGTGTCTTCCTTGAGTTCCTGTGAGGAGGGTGTTCATCAGCGTGGTCATGAGGGTCTCGACTCCATGTAGCGGGCGGAAGCCGTGTTGTTGAGGGTCCAGTATGTTGTTAACATCCAGGTGTTCCTGAAGCTGCTGCTGGACGATCTTCTCGATTATTTTGGCTGTGAAAGGTAGACTTGCTATGGGTCTGTAGGATGCAGGGTCGAGAGGGTCCAGGTTTTGCTTTTTCAAGGAAGGTCGGATGATCGTGGTTTTGAGTGTGTCTGGCATGTGTCCTCTGGAGAAGGATTCGTTGACGATACGGGTTAATGGTGTGCTCATATCTGACTCTGAAAGATTTGTTACTGTCCTTATTAATGCTGTTCCAGCATACCATAGGTTTTAAATGGACAACCAATTTCTATGGTAATTAGAAACTACCTTCTTTTACCATAACCTTTCCGGTTACATTACATCTGAAGCTCTCCATGTAAAGTCATTATTCTAAGTGACATCACTTAGGGAAGACATTACGATCTTCAAGAAATTGGAGGCTACACCGCCTACTACAAATGTTTCTTTCTTTCATTTGGATAGAGGGGTCTTAAAGACCCATCCTTTTTCTGCAAACCAGTCAGATTTATCTCCTCTCTTTCCTAGAGCCTTATTCTGCTCCAAGGACAAAGAGCTTCAAACTTTGGCCTGCAGAAGCTTTAGCTTCTCATCCAAAGTCCAACCTCATTAAAACCCCCAGTTTTTTCTTCTGGGATTAGTTCTAGCCATTAAGGCTTCTGACCTCTGCCTGTATTGCAAAATTTATTTTCCTCTACTTCACAGTGAGGTAATTTCTTTGAGGATAATGTACTGGCTCTTAGCACCAGACCCATATTAGCCTCAACAAATACTTTCGCAATACTTTTGAGTAAGGTCCACATTAGAAAAGTGGAATACAATTATTACTAACATTTATTATCTACACAAGGACTCCCCTCTAGACGCCTTGTTTAGTCAAGCTGTTCCACAGCACACCCTTTTTAATTCAACTCCTACCCTCCATCCCTTGGATGCCTGAGGTTCTGGGAAATAGCATGGCCCATCTATAAGATTTGCAACATGCTGGGACCTCCTCTAGGCATCTCTAGCTTGGGAGTCCCTATATGTGAAGACTCATTCCTGCTTGTTCCTGGAGATAGAACAGTTACTTACCTATAACAGGTGATCTCTGGGAACAGCAGGAATAAGTCTTCCGCTCTCACAGACAACAGCTGATCTCGTTAAGCTCCTCCTCCCGGAACAAACGCGACCGCGCTCCCAGAGTGCCTGCCCGCTCTCACAGACAACAGCTGATCTTGTTAAGCTCCTCCTCCCGGAACAAACGCGACCGCGGGAACGCGGCCGCGCTCCCAGAGGTATCCTGTCTTCAGCCTTTAAAAGTCGAGCACCTGCGGCGTTGGATTCACTGTTTGCTGTTTCTACTGTTGTTGATGCTGTCTTCCTGCTTACCATCTGTGCATTCCCTTCTCATCTCTCCCTACAGTGCCTGCCCGCTCTCACAGACAACAGCTGATCTCGTTAAGTTCCTCCTCCCGGAACAAACGCGACCGCGCTCCCAGAGGTATCCTGTCTTCAGCCTTTAAAAGTCGAGCGCCTGCGGTGCGCGACTGAGGCGCGCACCGAAGGAGCGCACCTAAGGAGCACGACGTGCTCCTTAGGTGCGCTCCTTGGGGCCGCTCCAGTAGCGGAAGCCACGTCTCTAACTTTGTCCTGTTGCTTGTTTCTATCCTAGCTCTCTCCTCCTTCACATTAACTGGACTGGATTACTTCATCTCCTCCTTGGGATTCACCTCGGGATTCACCACTTGTGTCTCTGCCCAGTTACCACAGGTACAGTCCACTGCTTTTAACTTCTCCCTTTCTTCCCTCTCAGCTCACCATTTTATGGCTTCCATACCCATTTTATGGGGTCGACGCCCATATAAGGCCCCTTCTAAACGTCTTCGCTGTTTAGCGAACCTCCGCTCCTGTCTAGCTTCCACCCACATCCTCACCCACCCTACCTCTCCTTCTCCTATTTCTTTCCATCTGGGTCTTCTGAACTGCCGGTCCCTGAGATCCAAGACCCTTCTTGTCCAGGATCATCTTCTTCAATCTTCTCTTGACATTGCCCTCCTCACCGAAACCTGGCTAAAGGACGGTGAGGACGCCCTCCTTGCCCGCTGTCTCCCCCTGGCTTCTCAGCACTTTCGGCCCCCCGCATAGGTCGCTCTGGCGGTGGGGTAGCGGCCATCTTATCCCCTGCTTTTCCCGCCTCTCAGGTCACTTCCCCTCTGCTTCACTATCCTGAATCCCTCTTGTTCCATCTTCACACTGCACCCCCTCTACACATTCTTCTTATCTATTCCCCCCCTGCCCTTCGCCCCGACCTCTGGGACTCTCTTCTTAGGACTCTCTCTGATCTCTCTTTGGCTTTTCCACACCTTCTCATTGCTGGGGACTTCAATCTCCACCTTGACTCCCCTTCTTCTTCAAGAGATCATGCTTTTCTCGCTCTCCTTCAAGATCTCTCTCTCACCCAACATGTTCCCTTTCCTACACATTCCGCCGGTCACACCCTTGATCATCTCATCACTCCTGCGGCATCTCAGCTCTTGTTCTCTAATCTAATAGCCCTTCCTCTCCCTTGGACAGATCATGTCTGTTTCACAGCCTCTTGTTCCCTCCCACCCCCTCCTCATTCCTTACTTCCCACCTCAAATTCCTCGCCCCCTCGACTATCAAGACGAGTCACTCCTGACACAGTTCAAAATTTTCCCCCGGTTACTACCCTTCTTCCCTCAGATTTCTCCTCTCTATCCCCCAATGCCCAAGCATCCACTTGGTTCTCTTCCCTCTCGTCCGCTTTTGATTCTATCGCCCCCGCCCAGTAAAGCGGCGTATCTCACATCCCTGGTTTCATTCCGGTCTCCGCCTCCTTCGGTCTCAACTCCGCAGAGCCGAACGCCACTGGCGTAAGAACCCTTCCCCAACCACCCTGTCTTCCTTTAAAACTCATCATGCCTTCTACCGTTCCCAAACTCTCCTGGCAAAACGTACCTTTATTTCCAATGCTATCACCAACGCCCCAAATCAGACCCGACACCTCTACTCCACACTCCGGTCTCTCACTTCCCTTCACTCCAATTCTTCCGCCGCCCCCATCCTCTCCATTCCAGCCCCCTCTTTGCTAGCCTCTACCTTCAGCGCCAAAGTCACTTCCCTGAGAGTGTCCTTGCCAATCTGTCCCCCACCCATTTCCTCCCCACCCCCTACAGCTTCCCCCCCTCCTGTATCCTACCACTCCCATACATGGTCAACATTTGCCCTAACCTCCTCGGCCGAACTTCACAAACTCATCGCTACCTCTAATAAGACCTTCTGCTCCCTCGATCCCATCCCTTCCTCTTGGCTACTTACACCCTCTCTCTTCCCTTCCCCCTATTCTTTCCATCCTAAATAATAGTCTCTCCACAGGAACCTTCCCCAACCCCTGGAAGCACTCCTTAATCCGCCCAATCCTCAAGAAATCCTCCCTTGACCCTCTGGACCCAGCACATTACCGTCCCGTCTCACACCTTCCATTCCTCTCCAAGCTCCTGGAAAAGATCGTCTTTGCACAGCTTTCACACCATCTTGATTCTACCAACTACCTTCACCCCCGTCAATCAGGTTTCCGGCCAGGTCACAGTGTTGAAACCACCCTCCTTGCTTTCACTAACTCTCTACATGTGGCACACGATCGGGGTGACATTTCGGTTGCGGTAGCACTTGACCTTTCTGCGGCTTTCGACCTGGTCGACCACTCCCTTCTAGCCCGTGTCCGTGAAGCTGGTATTCATGGAACTGTTCACAGGTGGTTTCACTCTTTTCTCTACGCCCGATCTGCCTCAGTCCTTTCTGCTTCTTCCTCTACTCCACCTTCTGCTCCCTTCCCTTTACCCTGTGGGGTTCCCCAGGGTTCTGTCTTGGCTCCTCTTCTCTTCAATCTCTTCTTGGTACCCCTCACACTAGTCATTCAACAATTCGGGATTTCCGCCTTTTATTATGCGGACGATATTCTTCTCCTTCACCACACGTCCCCCTCCCTTCCCGATCTCACTCCCTTAAATAACTGCCTCACTGCCGTCACCCACTGGTTGACCCAGAACTGCCTTCACCTCAATCTTGCCAAAACCACTGCTATCTGGTTCCCCCACGGTCATCTCTCCCCCTCTCTAGCTCCGTCCTTTTCCAACACTCCCATATCTTTGGTCACCACTTTCCGCTATCTTGGTGTCCTCTTTGATTCAGACCTTTCCTTTCATGCTCATATCTCTTACATTACCAAAACTTCTTTTTACTTCTTACGTCAAATTCGCGCTATTCGCCCCTTCCTCTCCACGTCCGCTCTCTCTACTCCTCTCTCTAGTCATGTCCCGGGTCGATTTTTCTAATTCCATCCTAATCGGCCTGGCCTCCTCCCAACTTCACCGTCTTCAGAGAATCCAAAATACCGCAGCTCGCCTTCTTTCTCATTCATCTCCCTATCACCATACAACCCCCCTTCTTATCCATCTACACTGGTTACCCGTTCCTTTTCGCTCCCAATATAAACTACTCACCCTGGTTCACAAGGCCCTTCACACCAGTACCCCACAATATTTAGCTGATCTTATTCACTTTCACACCCCCAGACATACCCCCCGCTCATTCCATTTAAACCGTCTCACCCTTCCCCCCCCTTCTGCCGCCCATCTTCAATCCACCCGCTCTTCGGCTTTTTTCTTTATAGGTCCTGCACTTTGGAACTCCCTGCCCACTTCTCTCCGCCTAGAACCCTGTCACGCAGCATTCAAACAGCAGCTAAAAACCCACCTTTTTTCCCTAGCCTTTAACCTCCCCACCTCCCCTCCTTCCTTATAGCTCTACTCTCTTCCCTCTATTGTTCCTCAGTCCACTCTGCTTTTATAAATTGTAATTTCCTTTCCTTTTCTGGCCTTGTGCCTTACTTTTATTGTTTTTTATTTATTGTAAACCGCTCTGATCTTATTTTGAAGAGCGGTCAATCAAGTTTTAATAAACATAAACACAACCCACCCACCTCCCCTAGGAGTTGTTCTCTCTTTCTCTCTAATTTGTCTACTTCCCTCCTTCGGTCTCAGCTACAAACCCAACTGATGAGAGGGAAGTGAATGGGCGGGAAGGCAGCGCGCATGCGTGTGGGATGCTCCCAAAGGCTTTCTTTCTGGACGCTGGGGAGCATTCCCGCGCAGGCTCCGTCGGTACCGACGTACCCATATGTGAAGACTTATTCCTGCTGTTCCCAGAGATCACCTGTTACAGGTAAGTAACTGTGCTTTATTGAAACAAGCATGAAGTCTCAAGATGGACCAGTATTTCTTCAATAATTTTATAATCTGTGAAGTGTTTTGCATATAAGGAAGTGTTTTGCCTACAATAGAATCACTGTTCAGCTTTTGTGACGCCTTGATGGGCAGAAACCTCAGATAAGTCCGCATTTTTGGATGGTTTGGTGGATTTTACAGATTAAGAAAATAATGGAAAAATAAAAGAAAAACTGTTAAGGAATATTAAGTGAATAAAATGGATATTCAGGTAATTTGGGAGTTAAATTGTTTCTCTCCTGACGATACATCTGACAAATGTTTTGTAACTTATTTACCTGCTACTTTCGCTTGTGAGATTACTCTTTGGAACTGATTGATTTGTGACTAACCTCTACAGGGATTTGGACATTGTTGATTTATTTGGTTAATATCAGCACATCAGTACTGTACCTTCGCAACAAAGAAGAAACATTACCTAAGGTCTTCCAGAAAAACAATTTCTTGTTGCATATGTTGCAAGTATTAGGACAAATGTTCAGCTGAGATCATACTCCACATACACAGGCTTAGGAGTGAGGTTCATGGCAGTCATCATATGACATCTGATGTTCATATCACCCTTTGGTAATTACCTTACTGCTGCCACTTCAAGACCCTTGTGTAATGTAGTGCAACGATCTTCCTCACAGAGTTTCCCACCACCAGACTTGAGATGAGTGCAGTGGCCGATATCTTTGATCGTGATGGGGATGGCTACATTGATTACTATGAGTTTGTAGCTGTTCTCCATCCCAACAAGGATGCTTACCGACCAACCACAGATGCAGATAAGATAGAAGATGAAGTAAGTAATGTTTTCTTTGTGGTGACCATGTGAAACCAAAACTTTTTAACCTCTTTCACTGAATAGATGGTTATTTGTGACAGTGGGGCATAGAGTAGCATGAAACTTAACCCCGGAAAGCACGGCAGATGATGCCCATAAGTCCCACACTGGGGATAATCATGCTATAGGAAAAGGAATTCTAATTCATGCAACCAAATCAACAGAAATAAATTAACAGAATAAGAAGTATTAAATACCATATTTTAAGCAAAAAAACCATAAAATCTTATACAGCAAATCAAAATAAAATAAAACTCTTAATTACCCAATAATTTGTAATCAAACATGACACTTCAAAAAAAAATACTGCTCAATTAACACTTGAAGAAATACCCTTTGTGGTCATATGTTAGCATCTAAAGTATAGTGAACAAATTATGATAATACTGTGATTCTCATTAAAATGATAAATTTGATATTAAATTGGTAAATTATATTTTTTACTAAATAAAAAATATTTTTGCAATTTATAAGTAATAAATACAAAGTTACACTTCATAGTGGGATACATTACTGATGGTTTGTGGGTGTTTAGAAATGTCTGTGCAAGAAAGGCAAGAAAAAGATGGGAAGAAGACAAACGAGGAACCCCCTGAAAGGGAATATACTGAATACTGTCAAAACCATAACACTACTTTACCCGGCGAGCTGTTTCTGCACCAGAAGAGCTAAACTACAAAAGCAGCAGCCGTTCTTTGTTACGTCCTAGACCATCGCCCACATTGAAAGTTCTTTGGCATGCTGTGCTTCAGTGCAGTTCATAAAGAAGTTCTTTCGTTATACGCTCATTTATTTCATATATTCCTTTTTTTTTTATTGCACTGACTTTTAGGTGCTTCTAATCAGACTCCTTGAGACTAGTCCTTTACCTTCCACAGGCCCCATGTTGCTAATCTTCCCTGAAATGGCTTTTTTGACTTTATAACTTAGCCATCTGCTTACACCATTGTAGTAAGCAGAAAATAAAATGTTCTTATCTTGCAGCTGCAGTATCCATACAACAATATAGTGTAATTTGCCTTTTTTCCCCACTAAATATTTCCACTTTATCCAAAATCAAAGCGGTTTACATGGAATGGTACAAAAGGTTACAAATAACAGGAAGATACAGATAACGGTGAACATGTGCAGTAAATAGCACGTAAAACTTTTTAACTTCTCAAGAATTGACAAAAATGTTTACATTTTAATGAAAACTGTCTATTGATAGTTATTGTTATATTTCCAATGCTTAATCTGAAACATGGCACAGATTTTTTAAGTCTCATATTTGCACTGTGAATTCTTAAGTATGATTTAAAGCGTTTTTACTTTGGTGAATATGATTTTTTGATTAAAATGTAACATTTATTATTCCATTAATTTATTTCTGTTTTGGTGGGATCCAGGGATTTTTGTATCTCACTTTGCCTACCTCTTGTACCTGCTGGAAGGTTTGAGAAAGGATAGTCCAAGATACTTCACAGAAGTTGCTGTTACACTTGTTCCCTTTTGCTTTACTAAAGTGCCTTAAGGGGTAGCGCAGGGCTGCGGTAATGGTTGTTGTGCAGTAAAAATCCCCTCATAGGATGAGGACTGGACAGATTGGGACAGAGATTGCAGTTAGCACAGAGGTAATTACCCCACCTTAACTGTCAGTGTTGCATTAGCACAGTGAGCTGCGTTAATTACAAATGAAGTTGTAGCACAGTGAGGTACCTTTCAGTGCAGTAATTGCAAGGGAATATGCTGAACAGCTCCCACAGATAGCGCACAGGCTTTGCTCTTAGCACATGGTCAGTGCAGAACCTTCACTTTAGTAACCCCTGTATGTCTGCTCCATAAGTCTGCAAGACACTATTTCTCTGCCATCTTTCTTATTTAAATCCAACAGGTCACAAGGCAAGTGGCTCAATGCAAATGTGCCAAAAGGTTCCAGGTGGAGCAAATTGGAGAAAACAAGTATCGGGTAAGGAAGAGGCAATTGGCAATTCAATGCAGGAGATCCATCCATCTAAAGTCAGCTTATTCCTTCTATGAGATGAAGAGAAGCACTAAAGTCAGAAGCATTATCTTAGTTCCTCAGTGTATTACCATCAGTTTAGCTCTCTTGCTCCCTCCTTCACCTCTCGGTCTATTCAAGTGTCTTTCGTTTCTGCTATACCCTGGGGGTTTTTATTTTCTTCCTTAAAGTAGACTGTTCAATTGTTTGTACTATTTCATTCACATTATTGCTTCTTCCCACTAGTGTAAAGATATAGGATTAATCTGCTGTCATCACAAGTTAAGATCAGAATTGCAAATGGCCAAGTCTTGTAAGATCTTCTGTTTAGTGCCATTGCTCATTCTCCCCATTCGCCTTTCCTCCATTTTTCTCTCAGCCCGATTGTCTCAGGGTTCATCAGGGATCAGCAGTAGATGTATTTCCCAGTAGCAGTAGATAGCCATTGCTTTTTTTAGCATTTTTATTAAGGCTATAATCTGGTTTCTTATTTCCAATTGAGTGTCTCTCATATATGGAGAAACAGTGATGATAGACACAAGGAAAGAGAAAGGTGAAAGAGTGAGGATATGGCCAGTAGCCAGATGTCCAGTTTCATTTTACATGTATTAATATTAGTTTACTACAGTTATTGTTTCTAACCCCCCCCACCCCAGGATTTGTTGTAAACCATCATGCCATATCTTTTGATTAGCGGTATGCCAAATACTGCTAAATAAATATGTATCAGAATGCCAGCAAAGACACTGGTATTTGCCGGCACGCACAACGGAGCATCACCATCATTCAGCAGCTTCTACATGGAAGTACAAATGTTCACTACTTCCATGTGTAAATACCAACAATTATATGAATAAATGCAACCAATGAAAAGCCTTGAAAGGCAGATTTTTAAAGGTGACACAAGTGACCAGAGCACTGTGTACAGTTGTCGCCTCAATGACAGGCAATCAAGGAGGCATGATGTGTCATATCTAAATGAATATGAAAGGATGATGGAATTGTGAAGCTTGAGCAGAACTAAGATGGTGAGTTGGCTGATAAGGAATTAGCCAGTTGACTAAATGAAAGAAAGACATCTCTTTACTTGTGGCCTACTTCTCATCGGGCTACCACATAACTGACTTTGGTTCTTGACTTTAATTCTCTAAAATCAAAACAAATAAATAAGCATGCATATACAGAGAGTTATATAAAAACACAGTACTTTTAAGGCCTTAAGTGGAGGGGGCCCACAGCCCTGCAAACTTGAGCAGTTCTCCCAGAACAAAGAGGAAGTCAGTCCTCACATATGGGTGACGGTCCAATGGAGCCCTCGCGGAGTATTTCCCCAGCTTTCAAATAAAGCCTTTGGGACATGCTACCACTCATGCGTGGTCTCCTTCCCATCCAAGGGTGCCATCTTGCTCAGTCTCCTTTTTTCCGCGGAGCCCAATGGACGCATGTCCTGTTTCTCCAGAAAATATCCTTGCTAATATCCCTAAAAGTTAGCTTTTCCCGGTTTGTGTACTGGTTCCCCTTCCCGCCTCGAGCCGAAGCCGGAACCGGCGCTGTTCTCGGCTCCTTTCCTCTTTTTTTAAAATTTTTTATCGAGGCTTGCTTCAACCAGCATTCGTGCCTCTTTTGCTCCCCACCATGTCTCCCGGTGTGTTCAAAAAATGTGACCCCCTGCAGTCAAACCATGTCAGTCACCGACACCCATAACTGCTGCCTACATTGCCTGGGACCAGACCATGACAGCACCTCCTGTGACCTGTGCCAGGCCATGATGCCTAAGACCAATAAAAAGAGGACAGAGTTGCAGGAGAAAACCATTCCACCAATACACTCACCATGTAAATAACTGTAGATACTTGACAATGTCATAACTGTTGATGTTTTACCCTTGTTTATCCAAGTTTCAATCCCTGTTCAAATGTTGAATACATTGCAGTTAGCCTGCAATGTATATGTTCTGTTTGATGTACACCGCACTGATGTTAATAGCGTGGTATAAAAGAAATGCTAAATAAATAAATTCCCAAGGTCAGACTCTGCACCGGCTTCCCCAATGCTGAGCTCCAAGCCCAGCACTTCTCGTGAGGCCCGAGCGTCCTTGGAGTCCCGTGATGGCGGCTCCTCCGAGGAGACCCCAGAACCCGAGAGAGAGAAAAAAAAAATCCTCGAAGTCCGTCGAGGTCCCACCGGAAAAACTCAGTAAAACCGCTTGGAGGGACTCAAGCAGCAACGAGAAGCCCCCTACTAAGATTCTCAAAAAGGATTCCTTGGCCAACAGAGACCATGCAAGGTTCCTCGAGACTGTAGTCCTCATCGAGGACGCACTTGCAAGAGTGCCGGTGCCGGGCCCGAGATTCCTGGTGCCTGCGCCGAAAGCTGCGGAGCCTTCTGGCTTGGAAACCAGAATGGTGGGCCTGGAACAGAACATCACTGCTAACCTGGCCCTGCAGTAGGCAATGATGGCTGGTTCGTCCGCATCATCTGTCCCAATGACTAGACCCCCCGACTGCAGGGGAGTCCCCAGTCGTTAAGCCGAGCTCCGAGTGCCACTGGCCTCGGGTAAGCCTTCAGCTCTGGTCAAGGTCTCGGTCCCATTCCTTGGGCATCCGATCCTCCCTGGTGAGTTTCCGTAACTCGGACCTCAGGTCCTCCGGAGGCCCTCGGCACCTCGGTGCTGGTCTCGAGGCAAGGAGTCACAGGGCCTCGGATTCATTGTCACCCCTTGACTCCGTATGGGAGACAGATGACGAGGCATCCCTACAAACCAGACGGTACCGAGACATCCCTGAGTGGAGGAGTAGCCTAGTGGTTGGGGCAAGGTACTTCGGGCCGGAAGGTCGGGGGTTCAAATCCCACTAGAGGACAGCAACCTTGGGCCGGAAAGACTGGGGTTTCTAGTCCCACAGGTGCTCCTTGTGGTCTTGGGCAAGCCACTTAACCCTCCATAGCCCATGTTTCCTGTAAAATAGTTCTCTGTGTGCTGTGCTTTCCTGTCTAATCAATGTGTTTATAACTCCAAAAAAAAAAAAAAAATTTCCTGTCATGATTTGACAATTTCCAATCTGTAATCAAAAAACACTGCTGATCACTGGAAGTAGCGGTATACAAATGTATACTAAATAAATAAAAATAAATCCCCTTGGATCTGTCTCCACCGGTGATATTCCCTTCCGGAGGGTGTGGCCTTCCACAACTTTGTCAAGGATATGGCCAGAGCCCTCTCTATGCAAACCGAGGTGGAGGAACACCCACGCATTGAAGAGCTGGAGATTCTCCAGTATGAGTCTCCACCCAAGGAAACGCTCACGGTGCCAGTGCAGCTGATCCTCGAGCAGCTACTGCTTAGAATGTGAGAGACCCCAGCTGGGGTTCAACAAACACAGCTCCCACATAACTCCATGGTTGTTGAGTCAACTATGCAAAAACCTAAGAGCCAGAAGACCCACTCTTCTGTCTTACTTGGAAGGGGATTCTAGAGCCCTCGACACCCTTGGGCGCAAGTGTTACCAGGGCTCGATGTTGGGGTGTCAAATCCAGGCCTATGAGCCAGACATAGGCATGTATCTGAAGGCTCTAACCCAGGAGTTGTCTGGGTTTTCAGCGTGGCTGGCCGGGGAACTCCTCCCATGGTTCCAGTCTCTGACCTCCAGGATCAAGGACTGCCCTGTGTTCCTCTCCTGGACGGCTTCAAGTCAGCAGCTCGAGTAGCAGCGGCAGGCATCTGTGCCTGGCACCAAGCCTGGCTGCAGTCTTTAGACCTTGAATAATGGGTCCAAGACAAGCAGCTTGATGTCCCCTGACCGAGGAGAACCTGTTTGGCAAACCTATGGCTGACAAGGCGGCTGAGATCGAGACCGACGTGGTGCCCGACAGATGCTCTCAAAGAAAACCCCCACATCCTTTCCACATAAGAAATCATCGGGGGAAAATACCCCTTTTACCAAGGAAAAATAGGGCAATTCCAACAAAGTCACCACTACCAGCCCTTCTAAGGCCAGCAACAGGGTTCTCACCCTAAAAGACAAGGCCATGGAGCTCAGAAGCCAAAGGCTCAGAAGCTTCAGGCCCCGGCTCCCACCCAACCCTGGGGGGAGCTTTTGACTCCCAGTGCAGGGCCTCTCCTCCCCTCCCCGGGAGACCTTCACCAGCCCACAGGGGGCCGCCTGGCACTCCTTGCCCACAGATGGGCCAAGATCACCTCGAACCAGTGGGTACTGCAAATGGTAAAGGAGGGATGCCTCCTCCACCTACAGCAGGTACCAACTAGGTTCTTCCCAGGAGAGCCGGTGCGACCTCTCCTTCTCCAGACCCCCCTTCTCTAGACCCCCCTTCTCTCAGAGCTCACAGGTCTGCTCAGGGACAATGCGATAGGGCCTGTACATAAGGGAAAAAGGCTTCTACTCCAGATACTTCCTTGTCCCAAAAAGAACTGGGAGTCTCAGGCTCATACTAGACCTAAGAAACTTGAACAAGTTTCTGGTGAGATAGAAGTTCAGGATGCTCTACCTTGGAACATTGCTGCCTTACGTCCACTAGGGAGAGTGGCTGAGCTCCTTGGATCTAAAGGATGCATACACACACATCCTAATCCACTTCTCCGACGGGCAGTACCTAAGGTTCGTGGTAGGTGCTTCCCCTCGGCCTGGTCTCCTCGCCAAGGATCTTCACCAAATGATTTCCGTGGTAGCCGCCCACTTGCATCTACAAGGGGCCTTTGTCTTCCCCTACTTAGATGACTGGCTAATCAGGGGGGTACAGCCTCAGAGGTCAGTCAGGCCACACAGCATGCAACCATCCTCCTGCAGCACCTGGGGCTCATCATCTACCCCAAATCCCATCTCTCTCCAACCCAAAGTCTGGAGTTCATAGGTGCTCAGTTGTACACGCTACAGGTCAAGGCCGTCATCCCCAGAGAAAGGGCCGAACACCTCAGACAACTGGCAGGAGAGGTACAACACCGCTGGTCAGTGCCAGCTCATCTCCTCCTTTGCTAGGCCACATGGCCTCGACGGTCCACGTCATGCCCTCAGCCCACTTGCACATGTGGACAGCCCAGTGGTGCCTCCACTCACAATGGACTCAAGCCACAGGCAAGCTATGGGACAGAGTCAAGGTAACCCGCCAGCTGGCTGAGTTCCTCAGCTGGTGGCAGGACTTTTGCCTCCTCCAGGCAGGAATGCCCTTCCAGGCACTGATCTTGTGGTCCGAGGTCCTACTCTATGCATTCCCACTGAATCCCCTAGTCATCGGGACTCTTTTCAAGGTCCAGAGCAAGAGGGCATCACTCATCCTAATTGCCCCCAGGTGGCTGAGACAGCCTTGGTTTCCACTGCTGCTCTTCCTTTCAGTGGCATTTCCAGTCCTGCTGGGCCGAGCGCCAGACCTCCTGTCCCAGGAGGGGAGCTTACTCTTGCACCCCAACCTGGGGTCTCTAATGCTAACAGCGTGGCTGCTGAAGGGGTAGCACTAGCCCCTTTCAGCCTTCTGAGAGAAGTAGAGGAGATCTTGCTGGCCTCCCAGAAGCCCTCCATCAGACAAGCCTAATGCCTTTAAGTGGAGGAGGTTCTCTACCTGGTGTGCAGAAAGAAGGGAAAACACTTTCTCCTGCCATGTGCAAGTAGTACTCCAATACCTGCTGCATCTGTCCCACACCGGGCTGAAGTCTAATTCAGTGAGGGTGCATCTGAGCACTATAGCCACTCAACATCACCCTATCGAGGGGAAACCGTTCTTGGGCCAGCCCTGGTCTCCAGGTTACTCTGGGGCCTCCTGTTATCTAAGCCCCCTCTCTGGCTGTTGGCAGCAGAGTGGGACCTCAATGTGGTGCTCTCCCAGCTTATCAAGCCACCATTCGAGTCCCTAGCCACTTGCCACCTGCGGTATCTTTCGTGGAACTCCAGGCCCTGGTAGCGGATTCACCATATACAAGGTTCTATAAGAACAGGGTTGTGCTCTAAACACATCCCAAATTCCTCCCGAAGATGGTATTTCCCTTCCACCTCAACCAGGAGGATGTCCTTCCCACCTTCTTCCCACAGCCTCACATCAGCAGGGAGGAACTAGTGCTTCATACTCTAGATTGCAAACGGGCCCTGTCCTTCTACCTTCAGCGGACCCAGGCCCATCGCAAAGCTCCTCAGCTTTTCATCTCTTATGACTCCAGCAGACTGGGGCTTCTTCTGACTAAGCGAACTCTGTCCACTTGGGTGGCGGATTGTATTGCCCTCGCCTATGAGCAAGTGGGCCTCTCCCTTGAACACCGGATCACAGCGCATCGTGTGAGGGCGATGACCACGTCGGTGGCCAACCTCCACTCAGTGCCAGTGACGTAGATATGCAAGGCTGCCACATGGTCTTCAATTCATATATTCGCAGCTCACTACTGCCTGGAGAGCGAGTCCCTCAGGGACAATGCATTTGGCCAGGCAGTCCTCTGTAATATTCTCAGGGCGTAGGCAACTCCTGCCCTCCGACCCCTCTGTGTTCAGGTTCCTGGAGTGATAGTGTCGCTGGATGCTAAGGTCTTGCAGAGTCTCTTAGTGGGGATTCACCTTCTGTAACTCATGGCTACCTGGATGGTTGCCACTGGTGTTGTCGTGGTTCGGTCCTCGGCAGCCTGGAGCTAGGGAGTCCCATATGTGAGGACTGACTTCCTGCTTGTTCCTGGAGAAAGTGTAGTTACACAACTGTAACATGTATTCTCAAGGGACAGCAGGAATCGGTCCTCACAACCCACCCTCCCTACCTTGTTTTATTTTTACTACCATCCTATGCCATCTTACTGAGCAAGATGGCACCCTTGGACGGGAAGGGGACCACGCATGCATGGTAGCATGTCCCAAAGGCTTTCTTTGAAAGCTGGGGAAATGCTCTGCAGAGGCTCTGTCGGCACCATCGTCACCCATATGTGAGGACTGATTCCTGCTGTCCCTGGAGAACACCTTTTACAGGTGAGTAACTACTCTTTAACAAGGGGGTAGAAGGGATGAGGGGAGAATGTTTAAATTGTAGGTGGAGGGGGGAAGGGGTGGATTAGGGTGTGTGTTGGGAGATGATCAGGTATTGTCAGGAAAGCATTCCGGGAATCTGAGTTTTTAGGTTTCTGCGGAATGTCATTAGGTCATCTGTGGTATGCAAGTCATGTGGGAGGGCTCCAGAATGTAGGGGCATATAAGGAGAAGGCCCTTCTTGATGTGGAGTGACTGGATCTTGTATTGCTTACTGGTATGGATAGTGTATTCTGAGAGTTTATTCTTCTTGATCTGTTGTTGGGTAATTTTTGTAGCAGCGATTGTAGGTAAACAGAAGAGAGATGGTGAAGATGGCCTTGTATTTGATTTGCTCCATAATGGGTAACCAGTGAAGTTGTTTGTAGAGAGAGGATACATGGTCTGTCCTGGTGGCATTAGAGTATGTGGGCAGCTGTATTCAGAGCCAGATGAATAGGGTGAAGAGTGTTTTTGGGAAGGCTTTGAAGGAGGAGATTGCAGTAATCTATGTGAGGGAAGATGAGAGCTTGGAAGATGGTGCGAAAATCTTGAGGATTGAGGTTCTGTCCTCCAAAGCACAAGTGGGGCTCCGGGATGCTCCAGAGGCATCAACCTCCAGAGAGCTACCAATTTCTTGTTCTGGGACTGTGGCTCACAGCCCCATTGGTGATTTCACCCAGACATTGGCCATCTCCCTGGATCAACGCACGCTGGCTCTTGAGAGGAGTTTGGTTGTACTCCTGACAGCCCTTGGTACTGATAACATCGAGAGCTCCAGGACCTCCTGTCCCAGGAGGGGGGCTTACTCTTGCACCCCAATCTGGGGTCTCTAATGCTAATAGCGGGACTACAGTCAGGTGTATTGGCCCCAGTGCCAACCCTAGAACCAGCATCGACCGAACCCTCAAGGCTGCTACCATTATTGGAATCAGCTGAAACCATCGGTATCTAACTGACTCAAGCTAACATGGCTCTCGGTTCTGATACTTCCAAGCATCGGTATTGACATCAACCTTTATCTATGAAATATCAAGATTGAACCCAAGACTGCCGATACTTTGATTTTTTACCAGAATCTTATTCAAGTTCATTAGATTTTGACGAGGGATCACTCGATTCCCAAGAACTTTCAGAAACTCCTTCGGACCCCTCGCATCAAGAACGGTGTCTGTCACCACCAGAAGATATGTCCTTTTAGGACTTCATGCGGGACATGGCAGCAGGACTTGCCATCACAGTGGTCTCAGAAAAAGAACAAGGGGCAGAGGAATTGGAGATACTCCAATACCCTTCCATGCTCAAGGAAGCAGCTACATTACCAGTGTACTGAATCTTATAGGATCTTATGCTCCGCATGTCGGAAGCCCCACTCACGGTTCTGCTTGCAAAAATCTTGATACCATGTACCGAGTACTAGAGTGCCCTGGCTTCCAGAAACCTCAGCTCCCACACCACTCAATGGTGGTGAAATTGTCAGTGCACTGCATAAAGAGTCCTAAGAAACATTCATCCATGCCACCTGGCAGAAACCCAAGGATACTCGATGCCTTCGGGTGTCAGTGCTGCCAAACATGTATGTTGGCCTCCAGAATAAACTCTTACATGCTATCATGGGCATGTTTCTGAAAGGGATCTGGAGACTTTCGCCCCCATGCTTCCTGATGATAAGCGGAGTGCATACCAGACATTCATCAAACAAGGCCAAAATACTTCATAAGAACATAAGATATGCAATACTGGGTCAGACCAAGGTCCATCGAGCCCAGTATCCTGTTTCCAACAGTGGCCAATCTAGGTCATTAAGTACCTAGCAGTTCCCCCAAAAGACACAGGTTCCACAATGCTTGTATTGGGTCCAGCAGTGATATACTCTGTACCTTTTCTAATAACGCTATATCCTTTCTAAGATACGACGACCATAATTGCACACAATATTCAAGGTGCGGTCGCACCATGGAACGATACAGAGGCATTATAATATCCTTTGTTTTATTCTCCATTCCTTTCCTTAATGATACCTAGCATTCTATTTGCTCTCTTGGCTGCTGCTGCACACTGGGCGGAGGGTTTTAACGTGTTATCCACAACGCTGTAATCTTTTTCCTGGGTGGTGGTTCCTAATGTGGAACCTTGCATCGTGTAACCATAGTTTGGGCTGTTCTTTCCTAGGTGCATAACTTTGCACTTGTTCACATTAAATTTCATCTGCCATTTGGATGCCCAGTCTTCCAATTTATCAATATCCTCTTGCAATTTTCCACAATCCTCATGGTTTTAACAACTTTAAATAGTTTTGTGTCATCTGCAAATTTGATAACCTCACTCTTAATTCCCATTTCCGGGTCATTTATGAATATGTCAAAAAGCAGCGGGCCCAGCACAGATCCCTGGGGTACTCCACTATTCACCTTTCTCCATTGGAAAAATTGGCCATTTAGCCCTACACTTTACTTTCTATCTTTTAAGCAGTTCCTGATCCACAATAGTACACTGCCTCCTATCCCATGACTTTTTAGTTTTGCCAAAAGTCTCTGATGAGGAACCTTGTCAAAGGATTTCTGAAAGTCCAGATACACTATATCAACCAACTCACCTTTGTCTACCTGTTTGTTCACACCTTCAAAAAAACCACAGATTAGTAAGACAAGATCTTCCTTGTCTAAAGCCATGTTGACTGTCTCCTATTAAGTCATGACTATCTACATGTTCAGTAATTTTGTGTTTTATGATGGTTTCTACCATTTTTCCCGGTACTGACGTCAGGCTCACTGGTCTGTAGTTTCCCTGGAACCTTTTTTAAAAATTGATGTTACATTTGCCAACCTCCAATCTTCAGGTATTAGATGATTTAATGATAGTTCACAGATCACTAATAGCAAGTCTGCAATCTCGTATTTTAGTTCTTTCAACGCCCTTGGATGTATACTATCCAGTCCAGGTGATTTGCTATTCTTCAGTTTATCAAATAGTTGTAATACATCTTCCCGGTGTATCAATATTTCTTTCATTTCTTCTGCAGTATCGCCTTTAAATACTACTTCAGTTTACCAGCGCCTCTTTCGATGCTTTTGAATCAACAAGCAGAGTGTAAGCAGTCTGCATTGGGGCCCGTAGATTGGCCTGGTTACAGGCATCAGACCTCAAACAATGGGTCCAAGATAAACTGGCCAATGTCCCATGTACTGGGAGAACCTGTTTGGCAAGGGTTAGATAGAGAAAGCAGGGGAGATGGAAACAGACTATCTCACCTTGAAACGCCTTTCCAGGAAAACATCTGACCTATCCAAAAGGAAGGCTGTTCCCAAGAAGTCTTTATATCCTGAAAAGAAGAGATACTATCTTTCTTACCTGCCTTCTGCTGTCTGTCAGCCTCCACATCCTCAGCAGAGACAGCAGGGTCCTCACCAACCCAAGAAGCCCAAGGCTCCTAAGCCTCAACCAGTTACACAGGCAGAACCTGCGCCTGTTTTTTGACTCCTCCTTCCTGGAGAGCATTGCCAATCTGCCCCTGGAGGGTTCTCAACATCTCTACATAGCCGGCAGATTCTGTCATTATGCCCACGGGTGACACCTCATAATATCAGAGCAGTAGGCGCTTCAGATCGTCCAAGGGGGTTATCAGCTTCACTTTGAAACTTTACCCCCCACCAGCTTCACAGGGATTATCCCACACAACCCCTTCAAAGCACGCTTTTAAAAGAAGAGGTGACCACCCTCCTCTCCCAGGGGGCCATAGAATGAGATCCTCCTCCTTAAGAAAGGATAGGCTTCTACTCTCCATATTTTCTCATTCGAAAGAAAACAGGAAGATTCAGGCCCATCTTGGATCTCAAAGACCTAAACAAATTCATGGTCTGAGAAAAATTCAAAATGATTCTTTCTAGGAACTCTTCTACCATACCTCCAGAGACACGATTGGCTATGTTCTCTAGACCTAAAGGAGGCATACACACATTTACTGATACATTCCTCACATAGACAGTATCTGCACTTCATGTTCCAGGGAAACCATTATCAATACCGGGTTCTCCCCTTCAGTCTAGCCTCTGCCATAAGGGTCTTCACAAAAAGGGTCTTGGGCAAGCCACTTAACCCTCCATAGCCCATGTTCCCTGTAAAATAGTTATCTCCAAGTTATAATGCCCTGTTCAGTGTAATTTCAGTTTGTTCAATGTAAACCGCACTGATGCAGAATAGCGCGGTATATAAGAGAATGTAAATAAATAAAATAAATAAATAAATAAAATGTATGACAGTAGTCATTGCCTTCCTACGTACCTTGGGGGCATTCATCTTCCCTTACTTAGATGATTGGGTGATCAGGGGAGATTTCCCTCAAGAGGTAAGACTCTCCCTTCTTCGCATCATCATGGTGCTCCAAAACCTCGGTTTTGTCATAAACGTCCCTAAGTCTCATCTCACTCCGACCCAATGACTGGAGTTTGTTTATTTTATTTATCAGTTTTTTTTATATACCACTCTATCATTTCAATCAAAGCGGTTTACATTGAAACTTAAACTTGGTAACGTACATTAAACAGGGACATTGAAAACTTGGAATTTTCTGAGGCAATGGAGGGTTAAGTGACTTGCCGAAGGCCACAAGGAGTGCTAGTGGGAATCGAACCCTGGTCTCCGGGATCCCAAGCCAGCGTTCTTAACCATTAACCATTGATACTCAACAGGCTCGAGCTTTCCTTCCACAGGATCGCTGTACCCACCTTATAGAGCTGGCAAGGGGGGTGCAAGAGCAAAACTGAATAAGAGCTCAAGAAATGCTACGGCTATTAGGACACATGGTCTCCACAGTCCATGTTGTCCCCTATGCTCGGTTACATATACGTCAAGCACAATGGACTCTGTTTTCTCAAAGGATGCAAGCGAAGGTGCTTCTCAGAGACAAGATCCAGATCACCCCTCCACTGATCAAGTGCCTTCGCTGGTGGTGGTCTCCACAAAACCTACTTGTTGGGTCACTTTTTCAGATGCCTCCATCTCAATACACCCTAACAACGGATTTATTTATTTAATAGTTTTTTTATACCTCCTTTATGCCAAGGCAGTTTACATGGAACAAAAAAACAAGTATTTTGTGATTACATATAACAAGGGAAGCAAAGCTAATAAAATGGATATTTATAGATGTTCACAGAGCATGGTTCGGGTGATAGTGTGTTCTGTTAAGTGATATTATTTGGACCAAAGAGTTCAATAAACAGTTGTGTTTTTAATAGTTTCTTAAGGTCTTGAGTCGACTGAGCTGATCTGATAGCTTCTGGAAGTGAGATCCAAATTGTTGGAGCAAGCAGGGAAAAGGCTCTATTGCTTGTTTGCTGCGTGGTCCTGATCTTGAAGGGGGGGGGGATGACCAGAAGATTCTGATTTGCTGATCTTCTAAGCCTTGTTGAGGGTGCTCTATTGATTATGTCTTCCAGGCAGGGAGCTGATGCATTATGGATGATTTTATAGATGGTGGTTATGATGTGATATTTTGTCCTTGGGGCTATTGGTAGCCAGTGAAAGCTCTTTAGAGTTGGTGTGATGTGTTGCCTTCTTGATGTTCCTGTCAGGATTCTGGTAGCTGTATTCTGTACTAGTTGAAGTGGGTATAGTGCTCGTTTGGCAGCCCTTGGTATAGTATGTTGCCATAGTTGAGATGGGGCGTTATACAGTATGTTGCCATAGTCAAGATTGGGGCATTATGATGGTCTGAAAAACTATTCTGAAGTCATTGTATTGTAGTAATGGTCATAAATGCTGGAGGGATTTGAGTTTCATGTAGGCTGTATTGGCTGATTTTCTTGATGTGAGAAAGCATGTTGAGGTTATGATTCCTTAACATGCTTTCTCCAGGTTCCTCAGCCATCCTGATATATGTCAATATGTAAATAGTTTACCATGTTCTCCAAGTTTTATTCCCTGTTATAATGTAAATTCAATCAGTCTTCTCTGATCTGAAAACTCTTTGTTAAATGTAAACCGCACTGATAACAAATAGTGCGGTATATAAGAATTGTTAAATAAATAAATGATCCAGTATTATGCTGAGGTATTGACTTTGCTTTTTATTGTGATCTCTGTGTTTTGGAGCATGAGTTTCTCTGTCTGTTTAAAGGAGGGGTCTCTTGTGACCAGACGTGCCTCTGTCTTGCTGTTATTTACTGCTAGGTTAAGTTCTGTGAAGGCAGTCTGTGATGGCTGAGAGGCAATCAGAGATGATCGAGAAGTCTGGAGTAAGAGTATAGAAGGGCATGTAGATGCTTCCAAGCTGGGCTAGGGAGCACATCTCAACAACCTAACCACACAAGTACTGTGAACACCAGAAGAATCTGCCCTGTAGATCAATCTCCTAGAACTAAGGGCACTGACAAATGCTCTTTGGGTTTTTCAACCCCAACTTTCAGGGCAACCTGTTCTAGTCAGGACAGACAGCCAAGTTGCCATGTTCTTCTTGAACAAACAGGGGGGAAACGGGGTCCCATCCCCTCTGTGAGGAAGTGATTCATCTATGGTCCTTTGCTATCACACACTGCATTCATCTCAGAGCGGTGTTACCTCGCAAGCGAACTCAATGTCCTTGCGGACAAGCTAAGCCATGGTCTTCGTCCACACGAATGGACCTTGCATCGCGAGACGGCTGCTCGGATCTTCCAGACGTGGTGAACACCGCTCATGGATCTATTTGCCACTCCACAAAACGCATAGCTTCTGTTTTGCTGCACCAGCAGGCCCTGGATGCCTTCCTCCTACATTGGGGACAGGGTCTGCTCTATGCATTCCCACCATCCCCTTGATACCCAAGACACTGTTCAAACTACAGGCCGACAGGGGCTCAATGATAATCATAGCCCCCTTCTGGCCCCGTCAACCGTGGTTTCCTCTGCTTCTTCGCCTTGCGCAGTCTCAATCTCTCAGTCTGGGATTTGCACCCTAGCTCCTATCGCAGGACCACAGGATGCTTCTCCATCCTATTTTTCACTCCCTAAGCCTCACAGCATGGCCACTGAAGGGATAGTGCTCGCTGACCTTGACTTGCCACAGGCAGTCAAAGATGTTGTCCTTGCATCCCGCAAGTAAACATCACCTATTCACCAGATACTTCCCAGCTTAGTCCCGACAAGAAATTACCCTCATGATGTATATAATGTAGATACTTATTGTATAACTCTTGTTAATGTACTCTGTTATCCAAGTTTACATGTACATAGTTAACACAAGTTCCATGTAAAATATACAGAAGTATATTGATTTTTGTTCGATGTGAACCGCCCCTGATCTCTGGAAGGGGCGGTATATAAGAAACTGTTAAATAAAATAAATAAATAAATAAGTTTCTAATCCCTGTTCAAATGTAAATGCATCTCAGTGACCCTGAAATGCACATGTTATGTTTTGATGTAAACCGCACTGATGTCAATAGCGCGGTATAAAAGAAATACTAAATAAATAAAATAAATAAATAATAAGTATTCCACCAGATGGTCTTATGCCTTCAAGTGGCATAGGTTTGCCTTCTTGTGCTCCCCAAAGGACACTGACCCCTTTACTTGCCCGGTGGAGTTCCTTCTACAAAGACTCCTCCACTTATCCTTAACAGGTCTGAAAACAAATTCAGTGAAAGTTCACCTTAGTGCCATTGTGGCCTCTCACAAACCACGGGTGGACAGCTTACCTCCTCACTCCCCTTAGTAGCACACTTCATGCGGAGTTTCCTGCTGTCCAAGCCACTCATTAAGCTGCCTCTGGTGGCCTAGGATCTCAGTGTGGTTCATTCCTCATTGCCCTCACATCAGCTCATTGCATCAGTGAACTGCAGGCTGTAGTGACAGTTCCACCATGACAAGGTGGTTCTAGATACCCATCTGCCTTTCCTTCCAAAGGTAGTCTCCTCCTTCCATCTAAACTAGTCAGTGATCCTCCTGACTTTCTTCCCTAGACCACATGTATCTCGTGCTGAAGCGGCGCTACACACCTTAGACTGCAAGCGAATACTCGCTTATTATTTGAGTAGAACTAAGGATCACAGAAGATTCTCTGTTGTTCATCTCATTTGATCCTAGTCACCTAGGCCTACCAGTGACAAAACTTACTTTATCCAGATAGATAGCAGATTGCATTTCTTTTGCTTATGCACAGTCAGGACTCTCTTTGGAGGGTCATGTCACTGCTCACAATGTGCGGGCTATGGCAACCTCCATAGCCAATCTCCATTTAGTATCTATTGAGGAGATCTGTTGGGTCAGCTACCTGGACCTCCATTCATACCTTTACTGCACATTGCTGTCTGGACAGACTCCCGTCGGGATGCTGTCTTTGGCCAAGCTGTATTCCAGCACCTCTTTGGGACTTAAACTCATATCCCACCCTCTGTCCCAGACTTCTGCAACAGACCAGACTATCTTTGGGGGACGTATCGTCTACTGGAATAGAATCAGATGGCGCACAACTCTCCAGACTCTTCAGCTACAACGTTTAGCCTCAGGGATCACACTGCTTCCCCCATACCAGTTTGGTACCTGGGAGCTAGTGAATCCCATATGTGAAGACTGCATTCCTGTTTATTCCTAGAGATGGTGTAGTTATTCACCTGTAACAGATGATTTCCAGGAACAGCAGCAGTCTTCACAATCTGCCCTCCTCCCCTAGGAGTTGTAGGGTTTTTTACTTTTCTCTTCCTCTCAGCTACAAACTCAACTGAGGAGAGAAGGTGGGAAGGCAGGCATGCAGGCACAGTGGAGTGCTCCCAAAAGATTTCCTATTGGACGCTGGGGTGCTTTCCCTCACAGGCTCCGTCAGTGCAGATGTCACCCATATGTGAAGACTGATTCCTGCTTTTCCCAGAGATCACCTGTTACAGGTGAGTAACTATGCTTTACTGAACCTTAAAGAGCTATGTAAAAGGATATTGAATCCGATAGCAAGATGGACTTTATCTTTATGGGACTTGGTGCCAGGGGGACAAAGATATGGTTGCATACCTTCTTATGTTATAATGCACAGTTTCCACCTGGTAAGTTGTATAAGCAGTTTTGAAGTTGGAGGGAAAAGGGGTTGGAGGCAGTGCGGCACCTGCTCACCGGTGGGGAAGATTAAAAATCTGGACCAATTGAAGGAGCAGTTTGCCTTGGAGGAAAAGGAGGGGTTCGAGGTGGATTGGGTGAGGAATTTCATAGGTAGGTTGTGGGGATATGATATCTTAAATAAGAAAGCTACACTACTGGAGAGCTTATATTAGGTAAATGGGAGGGGGGTGTCGGCACCAAGGTCTGGCGAATTTATATGGGATATCTTTACAACAGCAGGGGGAGAAATTTAGTTAACAGAGGGGGTGGGAATGGGATTTAGTGGGTTGGTATCTGGAAAGCAGATGGGAACAAATTTATGATGCAATGGTGAGAGTGAACATTTTGGACCAATTACAAGAAAACTGCTATAAGAGGTTATATAGAACATACCTCACTCTTGATAAATTAGCCAAATGGGGGGCATGGGCGGGGACATGCTAGAGAAGATGTGGGGACCTTCTTGCATATATGGTAGGGGTGTCCAAAGCTTCATAAAGTTTAGGAGGATGCTTGGATGGTATGAGCAAAGGTATTTAGCTGTACTTTGGAGCAAAGCCTTTTATGGGGCTGCTAAATCTTGGGGGCATTAGCAGCATGGGGGAAGAATACGCAAAACTGGTGGCCGCAAGGAGACGGAGATCGTCAGAGCCACTAGGAATGTCTGACTGATGGGAGAAGACTGAGTAGGAGCAAAGCATCCTGTTGTCGTTCCGGAGGATTGTTTTATGTGAAAAAGAAGTACCAAAGAGATTTATGTTGTGGAGGGGAAGGGGTTGGGAGGTAGAGGGAATAACTGTTTGAAGGAGGAGGGTGAGGGAAGAGCTTGAGATTGGTTATGCAGTGGTAACCCATCTCTTTTGTCTGGCTTTTAACCTCCCCCCTACAGTCGTGTCTCCCTCTCCTTCCTCCTGTTGATGTGTGCTTTGCCTGTTGTTTTCCCTGCTTTTTCTCTAGTCTTTTCTATTCCTTAATGACGTTCCTTTCCTCCCTAGCATTCTATATTTTTAATGTTTTTAAATATTTTAGTTTATTGTAAACCGCTCAGATGCCTTTGGTCTTGGGCGGTATAGTAAATCTTTTAATAAGCATAAACAATAAACATAATGATGAGAGGGGAGATGAGGGTGTGGTAGGGAGTACACAGATTATTATGATGTTGTAAAGTGTTATGGACTATTTATGTGTAATGAAAACATATTGTTTTGTCCAGTTGGAAGAGCTTGCATAAAAAAAACCCAAGAATGCCTGCAACCCATTCTCATTTGCAGGCTGCAGGTGCACAGTAGCACAGTTCTGTGTTAAAGTAACCCAGTAACCCATGCCTTACTGAAAATACTACTAAGATACTTATACACTCCTTTCTCCAGGACCAAGCAGGAAGTCAGTCCTCACTTATGGGTGACGTCGCCGACGGAGCCCTCGCGGAGCAATTTCCCCAGCTTTCGCAGAAAGCCTTTGGGAATTGCAGCGCGCATGCGCGGTCCCCTTCCCGCCCAGGGATGCCATCTTGCTCAGTCTTCTTTTTTCCGTGGAGCCCTACAGACGTGTCTGTTAACGCCGCTGAAAAGTTGATTTCTTTGATTTGTTTCGTTAAAACATTTTTTTCTCGGTTTGTGTGTTCCTCTTCCCGCCGGGCCTCGATATCCCTATTGGGCCCGTTTACGTTTTGTTTTTTCCCAACTGGCGTTCCCGCCACTTTTCCCTTCATCCCTGGCAGCGCGGTCTTTCGACCTTGCAGGGGCCCTTTTCCCCCCGATGGCTGCCAGCGGTTTTAAAAAGTGTGATCGCTGTGTCAGGCTCATGTCTCTTACTGACACGCATGACTGCTGCCTCCACTGCCTTGGGGCCGAGCATGACCCTATGAGCTGCGGCCCGTGCGGAAAGATGTCCTCAAAGGCGCTGCGGAGTCGGCAGTCGCAGAGGGAACGGATCTTCTCTGACTCTGCGCAGACCTCGTCAGAGGCCTCTACACCTCGTGGCTCCGGTTCGGAGCATCGTAGGAGTTCTTCTGAACGGGGCTCCCCCTGCCGGAAGCACCGGCGGGAGAAGCAGCCCGCGAGGGCGGAACCGGGCGGCGAGCCTGGTCCTTCTAGGGCCAGGTCGCTTAGCCCGGTCCGACAACCCGGGCCCTCGGAGGAGGAGAGGCCTTCGAAGATTCCTCGTCTCGGAGTGGAGTCGCCTGGACACGTGAGTGATATAGTCCTCCTGGACTCACCCACGGATGAGCCGACGTCGGGCCCGACACCGTCGGGGCCCGAGTCGACAGCTGCTGGGTCCTCTGAGCTTGATCTCAGACTGACGACGTTGGAGCGCAGTATATCTGCCTTCATGGACCAGCAGCAGGCATGGATCACCGGCCTCGCCAGTGCATCTGCCCAGACCACCGGGACATCGACGCTGGAGTCGACCCCGGAGGCCGAGCCGATCCTCGAGTCCATACGAGCTCGAGTCGATCCTCGACCTAGGTCTCCCTCAGCTTCCCGTTCGGGACCGAGGTCCTCGACGCCGGCCTCGGCGTCGGGGCGGCGGTCCCCGGGCCTCGCCCGCGCGGAGCCGCGCGATTCCTCCTCGGAGGAGTCGGGCTGGGACACGGAGGAGGACGAGTCACCCGGTTCTTTTCAGACTCGGTGCGTCCCCTCCGACTCGCCCGAGTCGGAGCCTCGGAGGCGGACCCCCCCGGAGGATACCCGGTTCTCCGATTTCGTGAGGGATATGGCCAAGGCTTTGGCCTTCCCTGCGGATCCGGAGGAGGAGCCCCGAGCCGAAGAGCTCAAGGCCCTCCAATACGACTTCCCCCCGAGGGAGGCCTTCACTGTACCGGTTCCCCCGATGCTGGAGCGGCTTCTCTTCCGCATGTGGGAGAGCCCAGCCTCGACGCCAGTGTTGAGCAAGCGGATCGATTCCATGTATCGAGTCCGCAAGAGCCCCGGGTTCCAGAAGGCGCAACTTCCACACCACTCCATGGTGGTGGAGTCGGCCATGCATCGACTTAAGAGTCAAAAGATGCACTCCTCGATGCCCCCGGGGAAGGAGGCCCGGAGCCTGGATGCCCTCGGTAGGAAGTGCTTCCAGTGCTCTATGCTTGCTTGTCGGGTCCAGACATATCAGCTGTACATGGGTATGTACCTCCGAGACCTGGCGAAAGAACTTCAGGGTTTCTCTGCCGGTCTCTCCAAGGAACCCCCTGCAGCGGTTCCAAGCCTTGTCCTCCGGGATTCGAGAGTGTTCGAAGTTCATTTCTCGAGCGGCCTATGATGGCTTCGAGGCCTCGGCTCAAGTAGCCGGAGCCGGCATCGGGGCTCGCCGCCAGGCTTGGCTTCAGTCCTCCGACCTCGAGCCCTGGGTGCAGGACAAGTTGGTCGATGTACCCTGCAGAGGTGAAAACCTCTTCGGCAAACCCATGGCCGAAAAGGCGGCGGAGCTCGAGTCGGAGACTCTCACCAGGACTCGCCTCTCTAGAAAGTCCTCTACCCCTTCACAGAAGAAGAAGGGCTCGGGGAAAAAGCCCTTTTACCCGAGGAAGGTGTTTGCTTATACGCATCACCAACCACAATACCCGGCCACAACCCCCCTTCAGGGGCAGCGGCCTAGGGGACAGGGTAACGAATCCCGGAAGCAGAAAGCCCCCAAATCCGCCACGCAGGCCCCGGCCCAACAGGGCGGGGGTTTCTGACTATGCCAGCATAGCCCCTCCCCCTCAGGGGCCTTCATCCGGTACGGGGGGTCGGCTGACCCACTTTGCCCACAGGTGGTCAGCCATAACATCCGAGGCCTGGGTATTGCAGGTAGTTTGAGAGGGCTACCTCCTGCATTTTCACCAGGTGCCTCCCACCTACTTCCCAGGGGAGCCTCCAAGACCCCCTCTGCACAGGGACTTACTCCTTCAGGAGCTGCAAAGTCTGCTTCAGGAACGGGCGGTGGAGCCCGTGCCCCAACACTTGTGGGGCCACGGGTTTTACTCGAGGTACTTCCTGGTTCCAAAGAGAACAGGAGGCCTCAGGCCCATTCTAGACCTACGCAACCTCAACAAGTTCCTGCAGCGGGAAAATTTCAAGATGCTTACCCTTGGAACCCTGCTGCCCTACCTTCAGCGGGGAGATTGGCTATGCTCCTTGGATCTAAAGGATGCTTATACGCACATCCTTATTCATCCGGACCACCGACAATACCTAAGGTTTGTGGTGACGGGGAATCATTATCAGTACCGGGTACTGCCCTTTGGCCTGTCCTCCGCGCCCAGGGTGTTCACGAAGTGCCTGGCGGTGGTAGCCACCTTCCTAAGGCTTCAGGGCCTCTTCGTCTTCCCATACCTGGACGATTGGCTCATCCGGGCATCGTCTGCTCCAGGGGTCGCCCAAGCCACCCAGCGTACGGTGGCCCTGCTTCAGCACTTGGGCTTCGTCATAAACTTCGAGAAGTCCGCTTTGCTCCCCTCCCAGGACCTCGAGTTCATAGGGGCACGGCTGGACACTCGGCAGGCTCGTGCTTTCTTGCCTCTGGAAAGGGCCAACAGGCTCACGGCTCTAGCCGGCAGGTTCAGCGGCAGGTCGCCGGCCTCGGCCAGACAGTTCCTGCAGCTACTCGGACACATGGCCTCCACGGTCCATGTCACTCCGAACGCCCGTCTACATATGTGGCCTGCTCAGTGGAGCCTTCGCACTCAGTGGCGTCAGGCCACAGGGAGGCTGTCGGACCTGATACAGATTTCCGACCGTCTGGTCTCCTCCCTGCACTGGTGGCTTCACCTGCCCAACCTAGTGCTCGGCATGCCTTTTCAGTCTCCCCCACCATCCCGGGTGCTCACGACAGATGCCTCCCTCCTGGGATGGGGGGCGCACTGTCGAGGGACATGCACGCAGGGCCTTTGGACGCCTTGGGAGGCCGCCCAGCAGATAAACTTCCTGGAGCTCCGGGCGATCCGCCTAGCTCTGCGGGCCTTCTCTCACCTGACGTTCGGCCAGTCCGTACTGGTACAGACGGACAATCAGGTTGCAATGTTCTACGTGAACAAACAGGGGGGCACGGGCTCCCTCCTTCTATGTCGGGAAGCCCGGAGGCTGTGCTCTTGGGCTGTCGATCACGACATCCTCCTCAAAGCGGTTTACCTGCCAGGGCAGGACAACTGCCTGGCGGACAAGCTGAGTCGGATGCTGCTACCGCACGAGTGGAAATTGAACCCCGAGGTGGTCCAGCAGATCTTCCACCGGTGGGGCTCTTCCACTGTGGATCTTTTTGCCAGTCCCCTGAACAGGCAGCTCCCCAGATTCTGCTCCCGGCACCCCCATCCTTCGCGGGAGGCGCCGGATGCTTTCCTCATCCCGTGGTCCACGGGTCTGTTGTATGCCTTCCCTCCTACGCCACTGGTGGCCCGGACATTCTTCAAAGTTGTCCAGGACAGGGCCTCCGTGATCCTGGTGGCGCCTCGGTGGCCGAGACAGCCGTGGTTCCCTCTACTACTACAGCTGGCGGTGGACACCCCTCTTTCTCTGGGGTTCCAGCCCGACCTCCTGACCCAGGATCGGGGCACTCTTCTGCACCCCAACCTCAGGGCCCTACACCTGACGGCCTGGCTGCTGAAAGGGTAGTCCTAGCTCCGCTACGGCTAGCCCCGGAGGTGGAAGCCGTCGTCCTAGCTTCTCGGCGTCCCTCCACCCGGAGGTCGTACGCCCTCAAATGGCGTCGCTTCTCGGTCTGGTGTTCTCAGCGATCTGAAGACCCCTTCGCCTGTTTAGTATCGGTGGTGCTGCAATATTTGCTTCACCTCTCCGATCTCAGTCTCAAATCCAACTCTGTCAGAGTCCACCTCAGTGCTCTCTCTGCACATCATTCTCCGGTCGAAGGCCGGCCTCTCTCCTCGCATCCCTTGGTGGCGCGTTTCCTCAGAGGCCTCCTTCTGCTTAAACCTCCGTTGCGCCCCCCAGCCCCTGACTGGGACCTCAACGTGGTTCTGCAAAGGCTTACCTGTCCGCCTTTTGAGCCCATGGCTACCTGCCCTCTCCGTTTTCTCTCCTGGAAAACTCTCTTCTTGGTGGCCCTCACTTCCGCGAGGCGCGTGAGTGAGCTACAAGCCCCCTAGTGTCGGAGCCTCCGTACACTAGGTTCTACAAGAATAGGGTGGTACTGCGGACCCACCCCAAGTTTCTTCCAAAGTTGGTCTCCCCCTTTCACATCAACCAGGAGGTGGTTCTTCCGACCTTCTTTCCCAGGCCGCACGCCAGCCGAGCAGAAAACTGTGCTGCACACCCTGGACTGTAGAAGAGCCTTATCCTTCTACCTTGACCGTACGCGAGGGCATAGAAAGGCCGTCCAGCTTTTCGTATCTTTTGACCCCAATCGGTTGGGGGTACCTGTCTCTAAGCGTACTCTGTCCTCCTGGGTAGCCGACTGTATCGCCTGGACTTACGGGGCAGCCGGCCTCTCCTTGGAAAGTCGTGTCACGGCTCATCGGGTCAGGGCGAAGGCCGCGTCTGTGGCTCATCTCCGCTCTGTTCCATTGGCAGACATTTGTCGGGCCGCTACTTGGTCTTCAGGCCAGACCTTTGCGGCTCATTACTGCCTTGAAAGGGAGTCCCGCAGGGACAGCGCTTTCGGTCAGGCAGTTCTCCACAACCTCTTTGAGGTTTAGGCACTCCTCCCTCCGGCCCTAGTGTTGGGCTACCGGCCGGATTCGTATTCAGAGAAGATTCCTTCCCTCCGTACTGTTGAGCTTGAGGGAGCTCTTTAGGCTTAAGCTCTCCGGTAGCCTTAAGCTTGGGAGTCCCATAAGTGAGGACTGACTTCCTGCTTGGTCCTGGAGAAAGAGTAGTTACTCACCTGTAACAGGTGTTCTCCAGGAGCAGCAGGAATCAGTCCTCACTACCCTCCCTCCTCCCCTTGGAGTTGCAGTCATTCTTATTGCATATTTTTGCTAACTTTTGCTGTCTTTCCGCTATGTCATCAGACTGAGCAAGATGGCATCCCTGGGTGGGAAGGGGACCGCGCATGCGCGCTGCAATTCCCAAAGGCTTTCTGCGAAAGCTGGGGAAATTGCTCCGCGAGGGCTCCGTCGGCGACGTCACCCATAAGTGAGGACTGATCCCTGCTGCTCCTGGAGAACACCTGTTACAGGTGAGTAACTACTCTTAATCACCTCCCGTCTTGACTACTGTAACCTACTCCTTGCTGGTCTCCCTTTGAATCAACTCTCTCCCCTTCAATCTGTTCAGCACTCTGCTGCTCGGCTAATCTTCCGCCAGCCTCAGCATGATCATATTACTCCTCTTCTCAGGTCGCTTCATTGGCTCCCTATCCGTTTCCACATCCAGTTCAAAATTCTCCTGCTGACCTATAAGTACATTCACTCTGCAGCTCCTCACTACCTTTCTTGTCTTATTTCTCCCTAAACTCCTCCTCGGGAACTCCGCTCTTCTGGCAAATCGCTTCTATCTCTGCCCTTCTTTTCTATTGCTAACTCCAGACTTCACTTCTTTCACCTTACTGCACCTTACGCCTGGAACAAACTACCTGAGTCTGTGCATCAGGCACCTTCTCTGACCCTTTTCAAATCCAGGCTGAAAACACCTCTTCACTGCTACTTTTGGATCTTGACTCACCTGATCTCCTTCTGTTTCCCTTGTGTTGTCTGTCTTGACTAGATTGTAAGCTCTGATGAGCAGGGACTGTCTTACATGTCTGTGCAGCGCTGCGTATGTCTTGTAGCACTATACAAATGCTCATTAGGTTCAGTGAGCCTAAGCTTTGCATTCACCATTCACATGCCTACATCTTCCCTGTTGTCGGTGAAGAAACCAAAGTTGCTTACCTGTAACAGGGGTTCTCCATAGACAGTAGAGGAATGCAGCCATACTTCTCCAGGACCAAGCAGGAAGTCATTCCTCACATGTGGGTGTCATCGGCGCCGATGAAGCCCCAGCGGAGCATTTCCCCAGCTTTCTATGAAAGCCTTTGGGAATGCAGGCATGCATGCGCGGTTCCCTTCCCGCTTAAAGGTGCCATCTTACCTCACTCTCTTTTTTTCCATGAAGCCCACCGGACGTGTGTCCTGTTCTCCCGGTTAAAATTAGATTTTTTCGGCAATTATCGCTATTTTTTCTCCCGGTTCGATGCCGGTTCCCCTCCCGCCGGGTTCGGTACACCGGTATCGAGCCCGATTCTTCTTTTTAGGTTTTTGCCCTTCGTGGCTGGCGTTCGCGCCCTTTTTTCCATTTTTCCCTGGAAGGCCGGTCCTTTGACCTCGCGGGGACTCTTTTTTCCACGATGGCTTCCAGCGGTTTTAAAAAGTGTGATCGGTGTAAGAAATTAATATCTCTCACCGACACACACGACTGCTGCCTTCGGTGCCTCGGCCCCGACCACGACCCTAAGTCGTGCGGGCCATGTGGAAAGATGTCTTCCAAGGCACTCCGAAGTCGACAGCAGCAAAAAGAAAGGCTTTTCTCGGACTCAGCCTCTGGCCGGGCCCGGACCTCGTCTGAGGCTTCGACATCTCGGGATTCCGATCCCAAGCGCCGTCGAAGCTCCTCAGACAGGGGGTCCCCCGACCGAGAACGCAAGAGGAAGAAGCGGCTCGCGAGGGCATCGTCGGAGGAGGTCCCTGGCTCCTCGAGGGCCAGGTCTAAGACCACCGACCGTCGCTCCGGGCCCGTGGAACACGAGAAGCCTGCAAAAGTTCCTTACGTGGAGCCGGAGTCTGCTGGACACGTAAGCCCCGTAGTCCTCGAGGACTCTCCTCCCAGGGCCCAGTCGGTTGCTGCTGAGTCTCAGGATGACAGCCTTGGAGAGCAGATTGTCTGCCTTCATGGAGCAGCAGCGGGCACTGAAGGCCAGCCTGTCTGGCGCATCTGCCCTGACCACCGGGACATCGACTTCGAAGTCGACCCCGGAGACCGAGCCGATACTCGAGTCCATCGTGGCTCGGAGTCGACCTCGGTCGCGGTTTCCCTCGACCTCCTGTTCGGGACCGAGGGCGTCGACGCCAGTGCCTCCGGCGTCGGGGCGGGTGCTCCAGGGCCCCGCGGGGTCGGACCCTGACTCCTCCTCGGACGGGTCAGCTTGGGAGACAGAGGACGAGGAGTCTCCTGATACCTTCAAGACTCGGTGCGTCCCGTCGGACTCACCGCAGTCTGAGCCCCGGAGTAGGTCCCCCCCGGAGGATACTCGGTTCTCGGAGTTCGTCTGGGATATGGCCACTGCCTTGGCTATTCCGGCGGACCCCGAGGAGGAGCCTCGAGCTGAAGAGCTCGAGACCCTACAGTATGACTCTCCTCCGAAGGAGGCCTTTACTGTCCCGGTTCCCCCGATGCTGGAACGGCTCCTCTTCTGTATGTGGGAGGCGCCGGCCTCGGCACCGGTTCTCAGCAAGCGAGTTGACTCGATCTATCGACTCCGAAAGAGCCCTGGTTTTCAGAAGGCACAGCTACCACACCATTCTATGGTTGTGGAATCGGCCATGCATCGTCTGAAGAGCCAGAAGATTCACTCCGCGATGCCCCCTGGCAGGGAGGCCTGAAACCTCGATGGCGTCGGTAGAAAGTGCTTCCAGGGCTCTGCTTGCTTGCCGTGTCCAGTCCTACCAGCTGTACATGGGCATGTACTTGCGGGATCTGGCCAAGGAATTGGCTGGGTTCTCTGCTGGTCTCTCCGGGGAACCCTTGCAGAGATTTAAGTCCTTGTCCTCGGGGATTCGGGACTGCTCGAAGTTCATGTCCCGTGCCGCCTACGATGACTTCGAGGCTTCGGCCCGAGTTGCGGCAGCCGGCATCGCGGCTCGACGCCAGGCATGGCTGCAGTCATCGGACATCGAGCCATGGGTTCAGGACAAGTTGGTCGATGTCCCTTGCCGAGGTGAAAACCTTTTTGGCAAGCCCATGACCGAGAAGGCCGCTCAGCTCGAAACTGAGCACCTCACACGGACAAGGCTGTCGAGGAAGACCTCTGCCCCTTCTCATAAAACGAAGGGCTCGGGTACAAAGCCCTTTTACCTGAGGAAGGGCACTGCCTACAAACAGTACCCGCAATATCAAGCTGCCCCCCAGGGTCAGCAAGCCAAGGGGCAGGGTAATGGGCCCCGTAGGCAGAGGACCCCCAAGCCTCCGGCCCCTGCTACCACTCAGCAGGGTGGGGGTTTTTGACTCCTTGAGCGTAGCCTCTCCTCCACTGCTCTCCCAACCCTGCACAGGAGGTCGCCTCGCCCTCTTTGCCCACCAGTGGCCCATTATCACCGGGGACAGTTGGGTGCTGGAGATAGTCCACAAGGGCTATGCCCTGCATTTTCACCAACTGCCTCCACCATATTTTCCAGGGGAGCCTCCAAGGCCTCCCCTGCACACAGACCTTCTTCTGTAAGAGCTTCATGGTCTGTTGGTGGACAGGGCGGTGGAGCCTGTGCCTCCCCACTTACAAGGTCACGGTTTCTACTCCAGGTATTTCCTGGTGCCCAAAAGAACCGGTGGCCTTCGACCCATTCTGGACCTCAGGAACCTCAACAAGTTCCTAGTGAAGAAGAAGTTCAAGATGCTTACTCTTGGGACACTTCTGCCCTACCTCCAGCAGGGAGATTGCTATGCTCTTTAGATCTAAAGGATGCGTACACTCACATCCTCATTCATCCAGACCACAGAAAGTACCTCAGGTTCATTGTGGGAGGAAACCATTATCAGTACAGAGTGCTGCCTTTCGGCCTCACCTCCGCCCCCAGAGTCTTCACAAAGTGCCTAGCAGTGGTGGCGGCCTACCTGAGAAACCAGGGCATTTTTGTCTTCCCCTATCTGGACGACTGGCTCATCAGGGGTCAGACGTGCCAGGAGGCCAAACAAGCCACCCTCAGCACTATTGCTCTTCTCCAAAGGCTGGGGTTTGTCATAAACGTCGCAAAGTCCACTTTGCTCCCCTCCCAGAACTTGGAGTTCATAGGAGCAAGGCTGGACTCTCTGCTGGCAAAGGCTTTCTTGCCAGCAGACAGGGCCCAAAGGTTGAATGCCTTGGCAAATCAGTTTCTCAGCAGGTCCCTGGTCTCCGCCAGACTCTGCCTGAGGCTTCTGGGCCACATGGCTTTGACAGTACTTGTGACCCCCAATGCCAGGCTCCATATGAGGCCTGCACAGTGGTGCCTTCAGACTCAATGGTCACAGGCCACAGGCAGCCTCAGAGATAAGATAAGGGTGTCCAGACAATTTCTGCATTCCCTCAACTGGTGGCTGCACCCACCCAATCTACTGAAAGGGGTGCCTTTTCAGATTCCAGGGTACACGGTAGTGATGACCACAGACGCCTCCCTGCAAGGCTGGGGAGCTCATTGTCTGGGCAAGTGCACCCAGGGCCTGTGGTCTCCTTGGGAAGCTGCACAGCAGATCAATCTCCTCGAACTCAGAGCTATTCGATTGGCACTCAAAGCTTTCTCTCCTACCCTGACTCACCAATCTGTCCTGATTCAGACAGACAACCAAGTAGCCATGTTTTATGTGAACAAACAGGGCGGGACTGGGTCCAGGATCCTTTGTTGGGAGGCTCAGGACCTTTGTTCATTTACCCTCAAGCACAACATGCTCCTCAAGGCTGTGTACCTTCCAGGCCAGGACAACTACCTGGCAGACAGGTTAAGCAGAATACTGCAGCCCCACGAGTGGCAGCTGCATCCTTCAGTAGTTCAGAAGATCTTCCTAAAATGGGGTCTCCCTTTGATAGATCTCTTTGCCAGCCCAATGAACAAGCAACTGCCAAAGTTCTGCTCCAGGAAACTGCATCCTCTGCGGATAGCAGCGGATGCTTTTCTGATATCTTGGTCTCAGGGCCTCCTCTATGCGTTTCCTCCCACGCCCTTGGTGGCCCGAACTCTCTTCAAGATTCTTCAGGACAAGGCATCGGTCCTGCTGGTGGTTCCCAGGTGGCCGAGACAGCCTTGGTTTCCTCTTCTGCTTCAACTGGCGGTGGATCCTCCACTACCTCTGGGGTTGCAACCCGACCTTCTCTCACAGGAGCAGGGTTCCCTTCTGCACCCCAATCTCAAAGCTCTCAATTTGATGGCCTGGAGGCTGCAAGGGTAGTTTTGGCTCCCTGGGGCCTACCTCAGGAAGTTGAGGAGGTTGTCCTAGCCTCTAGGAAACAGTCCACTAGGAAAACCTATGCTCTCAAATGGAAAAGGTTTTCTGTGTGGTGTCAGCTACGTACAGAGGACCCTTTCTCTTGTACTGTGCAAGTAGTGCTTCAGTACTTAGTGCACTTATCAAATCAGGGACTTAAGTCCAATTCTGTTCGGGTCCACCTCTCAGCTCTAGCAGCTCACCACTCTCTGGTGGAGGGACATTCTCTGTCTGGTCACCCCTTGGTGTCCCGCTTTCTTAGGGGCTTGCTTTTGCTCAAGCCTCCCATCCGTCCTCCTGCCCGAGTGGGAGCTGAATGTGGTCTTGCAGCAACTGACTCGCCCACCTTTTGAGCCGATGGCTACTTGTCCACTACGCTTCCTCTCCTGGAAGACACTCTTCCTGATAGCCCTTACCTCGGCTAGGCGAGTAAGTGAGCTTCAGGCCCTTGTCTGTGATAGGCCTTACACCAGGATTTATAGGAACAGAGTAGTCCTTAGGACTCATCCAAAGTTCCTCCCTAAGGTTGTCTCCTCTTTCCACCTCAACCAGGAGATGGTTCTTCCAACATTCTTCCCTAGGCCTCATGCAAGCCAGGCTGAAGCTGTCCTGCATACCCTGGACTGTAGGAGGGCCTTATCCTTCTACCTTGACCGTACGCAGGGGCATAGTAAGGCTACTCAGCTCTTCGTATCCTTTGACCCCAATAAGTTGGGGTTGGCTATGTCCAAGCGTACCTTTTCCATCTGGGTGGCTGACTGTATCACCTGGGCTTACAAGGCGGCTGACCTTCCTTTGCAGGGTAGGGTCACGGCCCATCGTGTCCGGGCAATGGCTGCCTCAGTGGCTCATCTCCGCTCTGTGCCCTTGGTAGACATCTGCAGGGCTGCAACTTGGTCTTCAAGCCAGACATTTGCGGCCCATTACTGCCTAGAGAGGGAGTCCCGTAGGGACAGTGCTTTTGGCCAAGCAGTACTCCGGAATCTCTTTGAGGTTTAGGCAACTCCTGCCCTCTGTTGGGCTACCGGTGGAGGTTGTGTCCTTGAAAAGCCTTTCTTTGCTGCTGAGACTAGAGGGAGTTCTCTTGTTCAGCCTGGGTTCCTCGGTAGCCCAGAGCTAGGGAGTCACCCATATGTGAGGACTGACTTCCTGCTTAGTCCTGGAGAAAGAGTAGTTACTCACCTGTAACAGGTGTTCTCCAGGAGCAGCAGGAATCAGTCCTCACAACCCTCCCTCCTCCCCTTGGAGTTGCAGTTGTACATAGTTTATTTTTCATTTTTGTGTGCTGTTCTTAGCTATGTCATTTGACTGAGGTAAGATGGCACCTTTAGGTGGGAAGGGAACCGCGCATGCGTGCCTGCATTCCCAAAGGCTTTCATAGAAAGCTGGGGAAATGCTCCGCTGGGGCTTCATCGGCGCCGATGACCACCCATATATGAGGACTGATTCCTGCTGCTCCTGGAGAATACCTGTTACAGGTGAGTAACTACTCTTTCCCCACCCACCAAGCACATTGTTAATAACTGAAGTGCTATGATATAGATTAGAGAGAACAAAGGGAATCTGCCCAGCGCGCTAAATGCCTGCGCATGCTCAGGGCAGCTAGAGGATCAGGAGGATGTCACCAGTTAGTGTGGATGCAACATCTCTTTAGAATGTGAAAGAAAGAAAGTAGGTAATGTTGGAACAGGTTGCACTTTGAATATGCCTTTCTCCTGGTTTGAAGAATTTAGAATCTGTAGTGTTTTGTGTTCTCACATTTAAGGTGCCCACTGGGTGAATGATTTGATTTAGAAACACTTTTAGGATATTTACAGAGACTAGGTGAGGTTCTTTTATACTTTCTACTACGTACTTCTGCCATACCTTTTTTACATTTTTGATTTAACTAACACTTATTCATTTTTCTAATAACTGTGTGTACACGTCGTGGCTCATCCACTTTGCTGGAGCTGTTTCAAAATACAACAATTAAATACTGCAATTAAATGTATTTAAGAGAGATACCATCAACGATACCTTGACAAGAGGGAATAGGCACAATAAACACCATTGTAAAGAAACCCAAACTGCTGAACTGGCATAGGCAAACAGAAGAAAACGTAAACTTACACACAGAATTATGCAATGTAGTTTTGTTTGTTGACTATATAATTCAATTTCTTCCTGGAAGTTCTTGAATTCACAGAAGGGGGCGTTTGACAGGATTATTTCATCTGATCAGATATGACACAGTTATGTAGGAGCTATAACATTTGCTTTTGAAACGTGATAGATCAGATGGCTAGATTGTCCAGTCAAAGAAAGAAAAAGCAGAATTTTTTCTTCAAGCTACTGATCATGCTGTTAAACAGGTGCGCGTGCTGATGTTTGTTTCACAGTTGTCATTAAATATGTCTTATTTTTTTCTTTTCTCTCTCCTCTTTTTTTTAATATTTGCCTCTAGTTCTTCCTTGGCAATCAGGTACAGTGCTTGGCATGGTATGGCAACAATCAGCTGTGTTGGCCAATGATAAGGCTTCTTTTTCTGGGCTTTGAAGGACATGCTTTGCTGTAGAGAGCTGTGCGATATACAGACTTGACTGTTCAGAGTAGAAACCGCCTTAAATAAGCCTGATGCTGGTACTAACAACCTAAAAACGTGGGAGACTTTCATAGACAGCGTGATGCTGCAAAGACTGTGCTGCCAAATGTTTTCTGAAGAGATACACATCCCATTTCTTCCTCCACAGGACGACATCCAGTTTACCTGTTCAGAAAAGGCTTTCACATGTCTCTCACTGTAAATGGAAAACTATACAAAATGGGATCGTTTTTGGGACTTAATAGATTGTATCATGATTCTCCTCAGTTCTGAAGCTTGAGATGTTGATGGGCTCTAAGGGCAAAAGGGAATCTGTATGTTTCATCTGTGCTACTGAAAGTTAGGAGCCCTGCCTCAAGTTTCCCAGGAGAATAATGTAATATGGCAACATACTCTGAACATGGTCTGTGTATCAGGATCCGCTTACAATTTCCTACAGCTGAAATGAGAAGCAGATTGCTTTCAATAATTTTGGTGGCTGTGGTAACTAGGATAAAGTCTTGCTGAACTCTCGTATACAAGCTGATGGAGAGCAGATATGTAGGCCCTAGAAATATGGTCTCTTTAAACTAAACTATATCACGCTTATACACCGTAACTGTTAAGTATTCTATAATTGTATGAACAGCAGCAAATGTCAGGGTACTTTTTAAACCCTGCAGGAAACTTGCAGCTAGTTTGTACCCACAAGCTGGGAAACTCCACCTGGATTTCTCAGATGGCACTGTGAGCACTTAATCACCCTCTGACTTTGATTGTGCTTTTGCTGCAAGCGCACAGTCCACATTCTTAACTGCAAGAGATGAAATTCCTGTGGGTTGCCTGCCAGTTCCACCTTGTCATTATGAGTAAGAGGGCCGTTTTGAGTGAGGGTTTTACCCAGTCACCAGCTGCAAATCCTTGGGAAATTGCCTCTCGAGTACTGCCACCGCCTCCACTGATGGGCTGTAAATTGAGTTCATTCCATTTCAGTCCTCGGGACAGGAAAAAATACCTATTGTAAGGGAATAGAGCTCACCTTCAGCTACTCTTAAATCCAAGGGGGATAAAAGAGACACACTAATACAAGATAGGTGCTGTAAGCTTATAGCGTGGAAGGAAAAGCCTGATAATCTAATTCCTGTTGCACCTTGCCAAGAAAACCCAGGCGATAGGCACATTGTGAGACTACTATTCACACAGCCACCAGGAGATGGCATTTTACAATACAAGATAACGATAGTTGTGAGAGTCACTTATCAGCGATCTGCTGAAAGGGTTTATGAAATTTACTCCATGCAAACAGAATTCCTCACCAAATAGAGCCTCTTGCTAGGCAATTAAGCATATATGATATGTCATTCTGGATCAAACCAAAAGTTTATAAAGTCCAGTATCCTCTTTCCAAATACAGGTAACAAGCAGGTTCCCAAAAGATAGACAGGACTCCATGCTGCTTGTCTCAGGGGTAAGCAGTGGATTTCCCGGCCCTTTTTAATAATGGTTTATGGACTTTTCCTCCAGGATCTTGTCCAAATCTTTTTTAAACCCATTATACTAACAGCTTTTATTACATTCTCTGGCAACAAATTCCAGTTTGATTATGCATTGAATGAAAAAGTATTTTCTCTGATTCGTCTTAAATGTGCTACATTGTAGCTTCATTGCGTGACCCCTAGTCTGTCTTCTTTTTGAAAGAGTAAACAAATTAGTAGCACATCATATTAAGAAAAAAATTCAGTGAATAACACAAATTATGGAGATTTAGTACTTAAGTACCATGCCATGTGTGCCTTTGGGGCTTGTTTACAAAGCCGCGGTAGCGGTTCGAGATCGTTATCGGAGCCGCGGCCCCATTGATTTCGCTACCATGGCTTTGTAAACAAGCCCCTTTGAGTCAGTTCTGACTCCTTGCGACCCAGAAGCTCCTGGGTTTTCTTGGCAGTGTCACTGGAAGTAGATTGCCAGGCCTTTCTTCCGAGGCAATGGAGGGTTAAGTGACTTGCCCAAGGCCACAAGGAGTGCTAGTGGGAATCGAACCCTGGCTGCTTGGTTACCAAGCCAGTGCTCTAACCACTAGGCTACTCCTCCACTCCAGTACTTAAGTAGCTCTCACTTTATTGTTAAATCAACGACTTTGCAATTCATAGTTGTACAACTAAGATCGAGTGTCATAATCACAGCATCATAGGGTGCGGTTCACATTGCGAGAGGGTTTCAGTGCTAAAACATGAAAGAACCCACTTCTGCTAATATCCTGGGGCTTGTGACGTCATGTTTTGGTAGAATGTCTTCTCAGCAGATCTTTGTGTCGGCATGATAATAGAAATGATAGTAAACTCATCTCCCATTCCAGGGGACATCATTTTACATCTATCATAGCACTTTGGAGTTATCCTAGCTCTGTTGGTGTGGACGTTTTCAGGATCCTTATGTTTGATTTCATTTCATTCTGTACTCTGGCCTTTCCTTTCCCATCTGTCTTTTATCTCTACAGAGTAATCTTTAGTCTCTCTGCCGAGAAGTCTGTATCAGGAACACACAGTCTCCATAGAAATGAAAGCTCCTTAAAAAGAGCAAAAAAAAGAATGTATTTCAAATTGGGCAGTACCTGCCTGTAGCCTTACAAGATATAAAATCTATTAACTCTCTGACCTTAGATGAGAAGGTGCTGCAGGATTTCAAATATGCCAAGAATTAATTCTTGTTTTTTATGCATCACTGTGATAGTAAATCTGGGGGAGCTGTAAAAATACCAACTAGGTATATGAGTGAAACCTCCTGAGCAAGTCGTCCCTTGTCCTGATGCAGCCTACTTTGCAGATACTAATTGGCTGCTTTTGCGTCTCCGTTGCCCTAAACACTTTGCAATCTTTTCACAGTTTGGTGATTCCCAGCAGTTGCGGCTGGTCCGTATTCTGCGCAGCACTGTCATGGTTCGAGTTGGTGGAGGATGGATGGCCCTCGATGAATTTTTAGTGAAGAATGATCCTTGCAGAGGTGAGGAATTATCTCATTTGTGATTCTTCAGTATGCACTATGATAGAAATGGAGTTATACTACCTTCCATGGAATCTATCTGCTTTTTGGGATCCTGCCAGCAGTTATGTTGCTGAGCCAACAAAGGGACATTCAAAGCAATTTACAAAACCATCTAGCACAACATAAAATCACAAAACTTCACATATCATGCAAACACACATTATTATGTAACAATCACTACAAAATCAAATCACAAACCAAAGAAATTATTAAGGCAGGTGGTATGTTCGCTCCAGAATTTAAGAATACGAAATTGCACAGCAGGTTCTAAAAGGCAGCCCTGAAAAGCTACTTACATGGGTGTAAAAGACTATTTGAGAAGTTCCTCTTATTGTCACCATATGTGGGTGAAAGGACACATGTTCCATGACACGTGTACTCTTACTGCATTTTTGTAGAAGAATGCCCAAGGTGCACATTTTCAAAACTGCATACATTGTGTTTTATGGAAAAAGGACTTGCCAAAAATGTGGCTTTCTTCTATGGCAGTCCACAGCACTGTCACTGGGCCATGTGGGTCTTGTCATTTTGTGACAGAAGGTCCTAGTGATTGCCTTACTGCCCTGCTCAGTAAGATTATAGCTCAGTATTGTGTAGCCTGCTCTAGATTTTCAGGAAAAAATGATTTTTGCTTTCCTTTTCAGCAAGAGGAAGAACAAACCTAGAACTAAGGGAGAAATTCATCCTGCCAGAGGGGGTCTCACAGGGAATGGCTCCGTTCAGGTCACGTGGTCGTAGGTCAAAACCCTCCTCTAGGACAGCTTCCCCAACCCGCTCCAGCTCCAGTGCAAGCCAGAGTAATCACAGCTGTGCATCACTGCCATCTTCTCCAGCCACCACAACCAGTGGAACTAAGGTAAGCTGCACGCCAGCATCTAAGAGTTGTTTCATCCCACAGTTCCATAAAACTTCTAATATTTCATTGAATCTGGCAGCCCCAGCATCTGTTTAATCTTTGAGTAAGGCATTTTAAACACACATCACCAGTTCCTGTTTCCACTATCTTTTCACTTTGCGATTAATAGAAACTTCCTTATCATCCCTCCAGTCCAGTTCAGACGTATGGGTTCCTTATCGGTCCTACAGTTCAGTCCTCCACCACTGGGTAGTGCACCTCCTCCTGCAACATGGAGACTGGACAAGTCAAACTTGTGACATCACCGGGTATATCCTGCTGGTTTTCTCCCATGATCCCCCAGTGTGTCCAGTCTCCATGCAGCATGAGGACGTAGTGAGCCTAGGTGCTGGGCTCACTTGAGAAGCAGTTTAGGAGCAGTTAGGATTTGATTTACCTTGCATTTCTTTTGCCCTTCTTTAGGTGTAATCCTGTAAATTGAATTCATTTTCATTTAATTTCATTTACTTTTACTTTATTTATTTTCACCTAGTCTGCCTTAGTGTAAAGGGGGGTTCTGTCCCTTTTCAAAGTTCACGCTGCCAGCTAGCCTCTCTGCTTGGGATTCTTCGGTCTCTGTGCCCGGTGATGATCTCTCCCCCAGGACTGTACGGGGGAGAGCTCTGTGGAACACCTGCATTTTGGCAGTGTCCATGCGGCAGATTCCCATCGCGGCGGGAGCCTCAGGCCGTTCGAGGTTCTTTAGCCGGTGGGCCGGGGCTCGCAGCGTCTGCTACTTCGGGTGGCGCGAGGCAGCAGCGTGTCTGGACAGCTCTTCACCCCGCAGCTACAGCGGGGTAACTGCTGCATCCCGATGCCACAAGGGAGTCTCTCGAGTCCGCATGGAGGGGCTCTGAGCTCTTGCCGCCTCTGTGGTGTTTGGCGCCAAACGGGCCTGCTTCGGATTGGCGCCATTTACTCGGCAGGGCTGAGGCCTCATGGCAGAGAGCGGAGCAGCCCCGCATTTGAGCAGACGACGCTGTTCCACGCGGCTACACCCAGATAAAGACTTCCTTTTGCTGTTACTTTTAATTTTAATTTCCTTTTAATTTCATGATAGTTTATAGTTCTTTGAATGCAATGTGATTGGTTTGGGTTTTACTTCTTGGGGGGTGCCTTTACCTTTGTCTGCATTCTGGCAGTTAGCGACGTCTGTCAGCAGCAGGTTTCCGTGCTAGCATTTGGCCATTCAGGGTCATCGGCGGCACAACCACCTACAAATTGAGCCCATTCTGAAATTGTCATTTACATAAGGATGCTATTTCCATGTATCTCCAGGAACAAGCAGGAATAAGTCCTCACATATGGGTACGTCGGTACCGACGGAGCCCGTGCGGGAAAGCTCCCCAGCTTCTTAGAATAGAAGCTTTTGGGACCTCCCACTGCACATGCGCACTGCCTTCCCGCCTTCCTGAACAGCTCTCCTCAGTTTCTCCTTTTCCGCGGAGCCAGCAGGTCGTGTTCCTGTCACCGCTGAAGAAATTGTTATTTTATTTGTTTCTTTAGACCGCGTACCTGCCTTCCCCATACCGATACCGGTATCGCCGGTCTTTTCTTTCTTTCTTTAAAAAATTATAATTCTTTTTTCTTATTTTTTAGCTTTTTGGTCACTTCAGAGAGGCCTCTCGGCCTACTCAATTTCTCCTCATGGAGAAGCCAGCCCCTGGATTTAAGAAGTGTACCAAATGTAATGCTGTTATTTCAGTCACAGACACCCATGACTGGTGTCTGAAATGTTTGGGGCCTGACCATTCCATACCGGACTGCCCATCTTGCTCCCACAGGTCTAAACGTGGGCTGCAGAACCGGGCCAACAAATTCCATGTGCTGTTTGCTTCAGAGAATACAGCATCACAGTCATCCAGGTCTTCTTCTCCGGATGGATCTCAGGTAACCAAACCTTCTGTGGGCAAGTCCTCAAAGAGCAAATCTCCTTCAAAGCATCGAGAGGCTCTTAGCTTAGAACTTGAGGACCCTGCCCCAGCCAAACAACCCCGGCGGGAAGTCCAACTTCCAAAAACGCCAATTCAGGGGTCTCAGGTTGATATCGATGCTACGGCCTCGACAGATCACCTGTTAGCCTGCTCTGGGGTACCGGGTCACTCCGGTACCGACATCCAGGCAGCTATGGCGTCCATGGGCGATACTGTACAGTCCATGCAGCAGGCCGTCATGGCTTTCATTAAAGCTGCAACGCCATCGGTTCCGCTTTCAGCGGTTCCGGGCCCGATACCGGTATCGTCCGCCATGCCGGTATCGAGGCCGTCCACCTCTAAACGCAAGTCGGTACCGTATGGGCTTTCGCTCCATACCGGTTCCATACCCGATACGCCCGATATCGATACCGATCGGTACGCGTATCGTGCGTTAGAGGAAAGCACCGATTCCTCTGAGGATTTTCACTCCTCTGATGATTCTGCTGAGTTTTCACTCAACTTACCTGAGGAGCCCTCTTCTCCTAAAAGGAGAATGTCCCCTCCAGAGGATTTGTCCTTCCAGGACTTTGTTTTAGATATGGCTACAGCCCTTTCTATTACCACATCCTCTGAAAAGGAACCCAGATCCAAAAAACTGGATATTTTGGGATACTCAAAGGCCCCTAAGGAGGCAGTTACCCTGCCTATCCATGAAATCCTTCAAGAACAACTGATGGATTTCTGGGAAAATCCTTTGACTTTGTCTCCTTATTCCCGTAGGTTGGACACCATGTATAGGGTCCCTCCTTCTCCTGGTTTCCAAAAGACTCAATTGCCCCACCACTCTATTGTGGTGAAGTCTGCAATGAAGAAGATTAGGAGTACCAAAAGGCACTCTTCCACCCCTCCAGGACGGGAATGTAAGACTTTGGACTCTTTTGGTAGGAAAATTTTCCAGGCTAGTATGCTTATAGCCAGGATTAATTCCTACAGTCTCTATATGGGCATGTTCCTGGAGGAACTTGCCAAAAAGGTGCGGCATTTTGCCCCCTTTATCCCTGAGGATAAAAAGCAGGGTTTCCTTTCCCTAGTGAAACAACTCTTAGAGGTTTCTAAGTTCTCTAATAGGGCAGCATATGATTCCTTTGAGGGAGCCAGTAGGGCTTCGGGCATTGCTATTGCAGCCCGACGTCTTGCTTGGCTCCAGGCCTCTGATCTGGAACCTTGGGTTCTAGATGGCTTACGTAATCTGCCCTGTACAGGTGAGAACTTATTTGGGGAAGAGTGGCAAATCAAAGCCACCCAGATGGATGCTGAAAATGCCACCTTGGAAAGACTTTCAAAGTCCACTTCAATTCCTACTAAGAAAAAGTCTTTTAAAAGGCCTTACTATAAGAAGGCCAGAGTTGCTTCAAATACTGGCCAGCAGTCTTCTCAACCTCGCTATACTGCTAAGCGTCAGCAATCCAAACAAGCACGAGCTAAGCCTGCAGCAGCTACTGTAGCTCAGCAGGCTCCAACCCCTCAGGGGTTTTGACTTGCTCCTAGGGAACTTGCCACTTCTGGTTCTAACACAACCAGAACCTCTCACCATACCCGGAAGGTTGGTTCACTTTGCTCCCAGATGGGAACAAATCACAACAGAACAATGGACCCTCTCTATCATTCGAGAGGGTTACAAACTTCATTTCTCCAGCCTTCCTCCCCATCATATGGTGAGACCGTTCAATTCTCCCCCATCTCTCCTAACCCTGTTGGGTCAAGAGGTTTCCTCTCTTCTTGCCCAAGGGGCCATAGAAGAGGTTCCTCTTCCTCAACAAGGGTCCGGTTTCTACTCCCCTTATTTTCTCATTCCAAAGAAGACAGGGGGATTCAGACCAATCCTAGATCTGAGAGAATTGAACAAATTTCTCTTCAAGGAGAAATTCAAAATGCTGTCTCTCGGCATTCTCCTTCCTTACCTCCAGGGTCAGGACTGGCTTTGTTCTCTAGACCTACAGGATGCGTATACACATATACTCATCCATCCATCCCACAGAAAGTATCTTCGCTTTCTGTTTCAGGGAAAACATTTCCAATACAGAGTACTCCCCTTCGGTCTAGCCTCTGCTCCAAGAGTATTCACAAAATGCATGGCAGTCGTAGCCGCATTTCTAAGAGGCATGGGAATCTTTGTCTTCCCATATCTGGACGACTGGCTCATCCGAGCTCCAACTCAGTCACAGGCCCAGATTTCCCTGGACCACACAAGGAGCCTTTTGCAGTATCTGGGACTGGTAGTAAACCTTCCCAAGTCCCAACTCATCCCTACTCAATCTCTAGAATTCATAGGGGCCCAGTTGGACACCATCACTGCAAGGGCCTACCTTCCACAGGTTCGAGGCCAGCGCCTCCTGAGTTTGGCCTCCCAAGCTCAGTCCAGCACTCACTTGACAGCCAGGGAAATGCTACGCCTACTGGGTCATATGGCCTCCACAGTGCATGTGGTGCCCTATGCTCGTCTTCATATGAGAGCAGCTCAATGGACCCTGGCCACTCAGTGGACTCAGGCGTCAGGAGCGCTCTCAGACCAAATACAAACCTCCGATCGTCTGTTTTGGTCCCTCCACTGGTGGACTTCCACCAAGAATCTGTTGTTGGGGGCTCCATTTCAACCATTGCTACCCCAAGCAACCCTCACAACAGATGCCTCCCAAACAGGGTGGGGAGCCCATCTGCAAACTCTCTCCACTCAGGGCACTTGGTCTCTACAGGAGACCACCCTTCATATCAATCTTCTGGAACTGCGAGCAATTTACCTTGCCCTCAAGGTCTTCCACTCCCTCCTAGCCAACCTCACTGTCCTAGTTCAGACGGACAATCAGGTGGCCATGTTTTACATAAACAAACAAGGAGGGACGGGCTCTCTGTCGCTTTGCAACGAAGCTCTAAGACTATGGGCCTTCGCCAGAGAGCATCAGATTCACCTGCTAGCAGTGTATCTCCCAGGAGTTCAAAACTCTCGGGCAGACAGGCTCAGTCGAGTTCTGCTGCCACACGAATGGTCCCTACATTTGGACCAAATAAACTGAATCTTTCAGGAATGGGGGACCCCGGACATAGACCTCTTTGCAAGTCCGTGGAATGCCAAACTTCCCCGGTTCTGTTCCAGAACTCCGTGTCAGGGAGCTCAGGCTACGGACGCCTTTCTCCTGAATTGGAATCAGGCATTCCTATATGCTTTTCCACCCATTCCTTTGATTCCCAAGACTCTGTTCAAACTCCAGAGGGATCATGGAACTATGATCCTCATAGCTCCACGCTGGCCACGCCAAGTGTGGTTCCCTCTACTTCTACAGCTCTCCCAGGGATCCTACTTGGATCTGGGAGCTGCGCCAGACCTCCTGTCTCAGGAGGAGGGGACTTTGTGGCACCCAAACCCCAAATCCCTTCACCTCAGTGCTTGGTTACTGAAGGCTTAAGCCTTCAAGACTTTCATCTTTCCCAACCAGTGAAAGATATCCTTTCTGCCTCTAGGAAACCCTCTACCAGGCGTTCCTATGCTTTCAAATGGAAACGTTTTTCCATTTGGTGTGCTCAGCAGGGTCTTGACCCTCTGGCACTTCCTTTGAATTCTCTTCTTGATTATCTCCTGCATCTATCCAATGCAGGCCTCAAGACGAATTCGGTAAGAGTCCATTTAAGCGCTATTGCAGCATCCTTGAAACATATAAATGGACAACCTATCTCCTCTCATCCTCTTGTTGCAAGATTCATGAGAGGCCTGACTCTCACTAAACCTCCCATCAGACCACCCCCGGTCGCATGGGATTTGAATCTAGTGCTCGGTCAACTTATGAAGCCACCTTTTGAGCCAATGTTTTCCACCTCCTTGAAATTTCTTTCCTGGAAGGTCATCTTCCTCATTGCAGTCACTTCGGCTCGCCGCATCAGTGAGCTGCAGGCTTTAGTGGCTAATCCACCTTACACAAGATTTCATCATGATAAGGTGGTCCTTAGGACGAATCCCCACTTTATGCCTAAAGTGGTCTCGCCTTTTCATCTTAATCAAGAGGTATATCTACCTGTCTTTTTTCCAGCTCCTCATGCATCCAATGCAGAGAGGAACCTTCATACTCTGGATTGTAAAAGAGCTCTCGCTTTTTACCTTAATAGGACTCAGCCACATCGAAAGTCTTCTCAACTTTTTGTGGCCTTTGATCCTTCCCATTTGGGACTTCCAGTCTCCAAGCGTACACTTTCCAATTGGATTGCTCAGTGTATTTCTTTTGCTTACCAGAGCAAAAACATTTCTCTGGAAGGCCATGTCACTGCTCACAATGTGAGGGCCATGGCAACTTCTATGGCTCATCTGCACTCTGTTTCCATAGATCAGATCTGTCGAGCCGCTACCTGGGCCTCGGTTCATACCTTCACAGCCCATTACTGTTTGGACAAGGACTCCCGCCGGGATGCCTTGTTTGGCCAGGCTGTCCTCAAGCACCTGTTCCATTCCTAAACAACTCCTGCCCACCTTCCCAGAATGGATGCCTGAGATCCATACGAAGATGGCGAACCTTTACAGGGGATCCCATGCATCTAAGCTAGGGAGTCCCCATATGTGAGGACTTATTCCTGCTTGTTCCTGGAGATAGCACAGTTACTTACCTGTAACAGGTGATCTCTGGGAACAGCAGGAATTAGTCCTCACAACCCACCCACCTCCCCTAGGAGTTGTATCTTTTATCTATCTATCTTCCTGTCCTCTCTCTGTTGACTCAGCTATAAACTCGAAACTGAGGAGAGCTGTTCAGGAAGGCGGGAAGGCAGTGCGCATGTGCAGTGGGAGGTCCCAAAAGCTTCTATTCTAAGAAGCTGGGGAGCTTTCCCGCACGGGCTCCGTCGGTACCGACGTACCCATATGTGAGGACTAATTCCTGCTGTTCCCAGAGATCACCTGTTACAGGTAAGTAACTGTGCTTTATACGCTTGGAAATTGTGCAGACAGCCTCTAAATGTCGTTATGCCATCTGCAAATTTGATCGCCATGCTTGCTGATCTCTTTTCCAGATCATTTCAGTGCAGTAGATGTTACCAGATGCCAGTTCCAGTGCAGATCCCGAGACATTCCACTATTTACGGGTCTCCTGTGAGAAAACTGGCCATTTAGTCCTATTGTGTTCCTGTTTTTGATCCATTTCCCATTCTATAATAGCACATCATCTCCTTCCTCAGGAGAAGTTCATAAGGGGCTTTGTCAAGTACCTTCTAAAACATCCAGATACATATCATTTGGCTTACTCACATGTTTATTAACCCTTTCAAAAGACGGCTTGGTGCTGCTTTTCAGAACAAGTTCTATCATTTAACTGGCACTGAACTCAGATTCATTGGTCTGTAGTTTCCAAGATCGCCTTTGAAGCTCTTTAAAAAAAAAAAAAAAAACCAATTAGTGTTACATTAGTAACTCTTCAATCTTTAGAGATCATTAATACTAATGTTATGATTGAGCCTGGCTGATATTATGAATGATCACTATTAGACAAAATATTAGCTAGGTTAAGACACTTTGATTTGGTTTTCTGCACTATGTTATCAGAGCGCAGCTTGCCCATTTGGCGGGAACACTGCCCGTCTGGGCCATCTGGGGAAAGGCCCCTGCTGGGGATCGTGAGAAGTGTTGCTGGATGGCACAGTCCGGGGCTTAGTGTTCCAGGGTCCTGGAAGGGTTGATAGCAGCAGTCAGGCCTCCCTATCTTTGCTATGACGGTCACCTAGGTTCAAGCGTCCTGTGTTTTGGGTGACAGGAGTGGGACACCTGGACATGTGGTGCTGGATGTTGGATAGGCTCATACTTCTTAGGTGCACTCTCCTTGAGTGCGTCTGCATGTCCGTGTTCCGTCTGTGATGATCTGCTCAGGTGATTGTTGCAGCAATGACAGATCGCTTGGGATATCGTGAGCGGGGTTGTCATGGTGTTGCATGGGGTTGCCAATGCCAGACGGGGCCATCCTGAGGAGTTTGGGTATCCTAACGATACAGCTTTCCCTTCGGTGGCCCGGCTGTCCAGGAGGCACCCCTCCAGATCCGCCGGTCCAGTTCTTCTCTGCCTCTTCTCAATGTGGGAAGGGGGGCTGGCAGATCTGGAAATTCACATCCACTGCACGTTCTACTGTTTTACCTCTGTCTTGGGGTTCTGAGGTCATATATTCCCAATCATTTGTTTGGTGGGGTGCTGCTCTCTGTTGTGCAAGACAAGGTGGTCAACAGTCGGAGGCTGTCGTCTATTCCCCTTACCCCTGAAGGTGCTCACAATTTAAGCTTTTTGTACCTGCGGAGGTGTATGTTGTTAAAGGCTAGCACGTGCACCTGTGGGACCAGAATCCTCGGTTCTTCCGACCTTCCGTTGAGGTGCGCATGTGGGGTTTACTCCCTTGGTCGGCTAGCAACTTGCTTCACCCATTGGGCCTTCTCTTTCCTCAAGGCATCGTTGCGTCCCACTTCTTCGTGGGGGCTCGCCGCAGGGCCTGGAGTTATGCTCAGCCAGTTCCAGCCAGGGCTGAGTCCTTGGGGGGAGGCTCCGATCCTAACGATACAGGGAGTTCTGGGATCCGTTCAACCAGGTTCCTTCGGGCCCAGCGTACGTCGTCTTTTGCTGGCCGGTTTAGGTCTTCGGGTCGTGGCGGTGCTCCGAGAAGACCAGTAGGCTGCACAGTGCATGTCTTGGAGCAAGCGCGGGATATCTGTAGGTTCATATTCAAAGCCGTCCGGTTACATGTCCCTCCATTGTGGAATGCTGTACTAGTAGGCATACTTCATATGCTGGGCTTACCAGTTGGCTTCCGCACTGCTCGGCATCAGCCAAGGTGACTGCCGGTTTAGGCTGTGGAGTCAGCCTGGAGGAGGGGCCTTGCGTTCTCTGGACAATGCCCGGTTCGGTTGTGTGCTTTGTGGCCCTTATGGAGTTGTAAAACGGGAAAAAAAAAAAAAAAAAGAATAATCAAACAGGAAAGCCTTCCTAATTGTCCCCACTTCTTTTTTATAAGGTTCTGTCCCTTTCTTCCGGGAGCTTGGCCGGAGCGTGGTTAGACTCAGCTACATTTTGGGGATCCTTTATGTACAAGGCGTTTTAGTGTACGCAGCACGCCCAGTGTTCCATTGTCTGACTGGAGCGGTACGTCAGCCGTGGCAGGCGTTCCCGGACACGGTAGCGGATCGAGCGCTGTAGGTGCTGTCTGAGATCTCCGGGATGGTGGCCTATTTCGATCGGCAGGGTGGAGTCGGTCGGGTGGTCAGGGTGGCCCAAGCGAAGGGACAGCGTGCGCGGTTGAAGCCTTGGCGGCCTGCGTTTCGGTGGGGACACTCTGGTGGTGAATGTCCTTAGCGGGGTCCGAGTGTTTGCCGGAGGAGTGAGATTGCATCAGGCGGTGTGCGCACCGCGTGTGCTCAGATGCGGTCAGCCCATATTGGACCTCATGGCGACCTGTCAGTCTGCGGCGACGGGTCGATGTTTAGCAGAGGACATATGAGGCTACTGGATAGCGTCGACGCATTGGTACGGGGCCGTGGCCCGGTCCATTCTATGCCTTTCAGAGGTCATAGTGAAAATGGCCGACTGGGTCTGGTTGCTAAGATATGTGCTCTTCATTAGTCAGTGGGCACCAGTACCAGTGTCTTCTGCAACATTTGCGTGAGCTTGCATAATCTTTACTTGCAACCAATCGAAATAACTATCCAAAACCAGTTGATGCAGTCACTACTTGAATTTGCCTCGCTTGACTGTAAATAAAAAAAAAAAAAAAAAAAAAAGACACATTTATTTTATACCGATAGGTCACTCACAGCATATTTGGCGATTCCTCGTCTTGGTGTTAATCATGCAGATAATTTCTGCTCTAGTTGTGGTGATGTGACTTTTACATCACAAAAATGGCATATGACTGTGGCGGTTCGGAAAGCCTGCAATTTATTTTGGCTGCAGAATAAAAGATCAGGATAAAAGCTAGGCGCCACACATATGCTGCAAGACATGTGTAGCAGATCTCAGGCTGTGGATGGATGGGAAAAGACCATCAAAGTCTTTTGCGGTTCCAATGATCTGGAGAGGGCCCATGGATCACGTCGGCGATTGCTACTTCTGCATGGTTCCTCCAATTCCGGAGGGCATATCCAGGTGATGTAAGCGGTTGGCCTACTGGCATTGCGTCGTGGGCGTGGCTACCAGAGTCTCCTTTCTTTTTTGTCACACCATGTAAGACTCCACATCTTCTGAAACAACGCTGGACTCTGAGGCACTTGACACCCTCTTATATGCCCTTGGTGGATCACGCTTGGTTTATTGCAACTCATTGCTTAGCTGCATTCCACATTCTCAATTAAAGACTCCAACTGGTCCAGGACATAGCTGTAGAGCTACTTTGTGTTGCAAAGAATAAAGCCCTTAAGAGGTGTGACAAATAGGGTGTTTGACACTGGTGGTTTTTCCATTTCCCTCATTTTGCTTCCCACCTCTGTCTGGATGGACCTCGGTTCCATTCTCCCTCGTGGAATCCGGCTGTGCCTGTTTAGTTGTCGGTTTGGGACTTACGCAAGAACTCTTTGCTTGTAACCTGCGTTCCTTGGACCTTAGGTGAGGTTCCGTCGCTTTCTGGGAGGTCTCTTCGCTGCCTGTCCCTCCGTGGAGGCGGGTTCTGCGGGAAAGCAGCGGTTGCTAACACTTGACACCCTGGTGGGGTCGAGAGCCAATGGGGAGCTCAAGCGGATTTTTCAGGCGGAGCTCCGGTAGCCTTCTCAGTAGGTCTGTTTCTAGGGCGTTCAGTTTGTTTGCGATGGCGAGTTTCTTTCTGAAGCACTAGCGCTGCTTGGGGCAGAGTTCTGTGCTGTTTTCACCAGTGAAGAGGATCCAAGTGGGCTCTCGGTCGTGTCTTCCTGGTTGGCTTACCGCCTGTTGACGTGAGGAGCGGGCTGGGGTCGGTGCCTGCTCTGTTCGTTTAGGGGCTGAGCCGACTGGATAGGTCCCTCCCAATGATTACTGCTCTGGTACATCCCAGTGGTGGAGGACTGAACTGTAGGACCGATAAGGAAATGGAAATTGCATTTACCTGGTAATTGATGTTCTTTGAGGGAGTACAGTTCAGTCCTCATTCCCACCCGGGGATGGATGTTTCAGACGCGAGGCGTCAGTTCCGAGTATGCTTTCGGATCCTAGAGTCGGCAACGGGCTCTGATTGGCAGGTAATCGCGAGAGCAACCTTTTCTGCCTATACTCTTCCTTAGTTCTCCTTCCTTCTAGCTCTCTGTCTTCCGCTGTTTGGTGCGCAGGGGGACAGGGGCACGGAGGAGGGTGTTTTCGGCCTTTCTTTTTGGGGCCCTGTGATTTTAAAGTTGAAGTTTGAGCATAGCTTTGTATTTAGTACTTTAACTGGTTGTTTGCTCCTTTGAGTCTGCTTTGACAGTAGGTCACTGGGGGATCATGGGAGAAGACCAGCAGGATATACCCGGTGATGTCACAAGTTTGACTTGTCCAGTCTCCATGTTGCAGGAGGAGGTGCACTACCCAGTGGTGGAGGACTGAACTGTACTCCCTCAAGGAACATCAATTACCAGGTAAGTGTAATTTCCATTTATGTCTCATTACCAACAGATGGAGACTAAGAATTCCAGGCTTTGATGATGTCACGGTATAAGGGAACTGTGTAACTTCCCTCACGCCAGTATTCTCAGTCTCCAGCAGATGGTGATGAGCTTCTGTGCAGTCTGGACTCCAATGAAAGGGTTTTGATAAGAAGAAAAAAAAATGTATTGAAAGAAAGCCAAGCTAGGAGGTATTTGGTGGATGGAGTTATACCTCTTAGAAAACCAATGCTGTTGAGTCAGCTAGCAGTTCTTTGGTGGGTGATACAACTAGTGGTCCAGGTCCTTCCCCCCCCCCCCCCCCTTAAAAGGCACTTCTGAGGTTTCTCTGCTCCCTTTTTTGGCTAGCTGTGAAGTCCTCTAATTTATTAGGTGTCTGTGTCTTTAATTTCATGAGGGTTAGAGGTTTTCATTGCTCGGCAGCTCAAGCAGCAGCTGCAGCCATGTCAGCCCTCGCTGAAGAGAGCAAACCCTGGGTTACTTCCTTTTGATTTTCTGTGTGGGTGCGATTGTCAAGAGTTGTCTTGAGCAAGTTTCCCTTGGTTTGGTGGTTATTTGGTTTTCGACTGTTCTTTTGGCGTCTGCATCACTTTGCAGAGGAAGGCAGTTTGTGTGGCATGTGGAGGCAGGCGAGGACACTTGTCAGCGGCAGGATTTTGCCACAGTTGTGAGGAGGGAGGTTGGGCTGCGGAGGACGTTCTTTGGGGATCTAGATCTTCTTTGGGGGAGACTCCTTTACCAGCATTAAGTGCAGAGAGTTCAGTTGTCTTTTCAGCCTCCGGTTCCCATGGTTTTGGCAAGAACTGTGGCCATTTTAAATAAGTCTGATTGTCCATCCCTTAGCCGCACAGGGAGACAGGATTCAGTTCCCGCTCCTTCGGGGGGGGGGGTGCCTTTTTCTCCAGACTTTATTTTCCTGTTACACCAGGCTTATTGCATGAAGCAGAGCCGAAGGGAGTTTGCAGTATCTAAAAGTTCTCCAGGACCAAGCAGGAAGTCAGTCCTCACTTATGGGTGACGTCGGCGCCGACGGAGCCCTCGCGGAGCAATTTTCCCCAGCTTTCAAAGAAAGCCTTTGGGAATTGCAGCGCGCATGCGCGGTCGTCTTCCCGCCCGAGGGTGCCATCTTAGCCAGTCTTCTTTTTTCCGCGGAGCCCTACAGACGTCCCCGTCTTGTCCCCGCGAAAAAGTCGATTTTCTTCATTATTTTATTCTTTTTCCTTCGGTTCGACGCCGATCTTTTTCCCGCCCGGACTCGCGACGCCGGTCACGAGTCCTCTTACTTTTTTTCGGTTTTTCTGACTTTGTCAGCTTTCGTTTTCGATTTTTCCCTGGCAGCCCGGTCCTTTGACCTCGCAGGGGCCCTTTTTCCCCCGATGGCTGCCAGTGGCTTTAAGCGGTGTGGTCAGTGTGACCGAAATATGTCACTAACTGACACACACGACTTTTGCCTCCGCTGCCTGGGCCCGGATCATGAGGAACTGATCTGTGGGCCCTGCGGCAAAATGTCCTCAAAAGCGTTGAGAAGTCGGCGGCATCAGCGTGATCGAATCTTCGCTGACCCCAGCCGTACCCGGACCTCGTCGGAGGCCTCCGCGTCAAAAGGCTCCAGCTCGGACCGTCGCCGGAGTTCCTCCGACCGGGGTTCTCCCTCCGGGGACCATCGTCGGACGGTGAAACCCGCGAGGGCGGCGTCGGTGGACGCTCCTGGTTCCGCGAGGGCCAGGTCGCATAGCCCCGATAGCCGCCCGGGTCCTTGGAGAAGGAACACCTCCCGAAGCGACCTCGCCTGGAGTCGGAGATGCCTGCTCGGGTAAGTCCTGTGGTCCTTCTGGACTCGCCTCCGCGACAGCCGCCGTCGGGGCCCGAGTCGGGGGCTGCTGGGTCACCTGAGCTCGGACTCAGGTTGACGGCCTTGGAGAGCAGACTGTCTGCCTTCATGGACCAGCAGCGGGCACTGCTCGCTGGCCTCGCTGGCGCCGCTGCCCCGACCGCCGGGACGTCGACGTCCAAGTCGACCCCGGAGACCGAGCCGATCCTCGAGTCGATGAGAACTCGAGTCGATCCTCGGTCGAGGTCACCCTCGGCCTCCCGTTCGGGACCGAGGTCGCCGACGCCGACTCCCTCGGCGTCGGGGCGGCAGGCGCCGCGCCCTGCCCGGGCCGACCCCACCGAGTCCTCGTCGGAGTCGGTCTGGGAGTCTGAAGAGGAAGAGTCGCCTGATTCTTTCCGGACTCGGTGTGTCCCCTCGGACTCACCGGAGTCCGAGCCTCGGAAGCAGTCCCCCCCGGAGGATGCCCGGTTCTCGGACTTCGTTAGGGATATGGCCAAGGCTTTGGCCTTCCCTGCGGATCCCGAGGAGGAGCCTCGAGCCGAAGAGCTCGACGCCCTCCAGTATGACTCTCCCGCGAGGGAACACTTTACTGTACCGGTTCCTCCTATGCTGGAACGACTACTCTTCCGCATGTGGGAGAGTCCGGCCTCCTCGCCGGTCCTGAGCAAGCGGGTCGATTCTATCTATCGGGTCCGCAAGAGCCCTGGCTTCCAAAAGGCACAGCTACCACACCATTCCATGGTAGTGGAATCGGCCATGCATCGTCTTAAGAGCCAGAAGATGCACTCCTCGGTGCCCCCTGGCAGGGAGGCCCGTAACCTGGATGGCCTTGGTAAGAAGTGTTTCCAGGGCTCTATGCTCGCATGTCGTGTCCAGACTTACCAGCTATACATGGGCATGTATCTCCGGGATCTGGCTAAAGAGCTAGCCGGATTCTCCGCTGGTTTGTCCGAGGAACCCTTGCGGAGGTTCCTGGCCTTGTCCACTGGCATTCGGGAATGCTCAAAGTTCATGTCCCGGGCAGCCTATGATGGCTTTGAAGCGTCGGCTCGAGTGGCCGCAGCCGGCATCGGTGCCCGCCGACAGGCTTGGCTTCAGTCGTCCGACCTTGAGCCCTGGGTGCAGGACAAGTTGGTCGATGTCCCCTGCCGAGGCGAAAACCTCTTTGGCAAGCCCATGGCGGAAAAGGCTGCACAAATTGAGACTGAGACTCTCACCAGGACCAGGCTTTCTAGGAAGACCTCCGCCCCTTCCCAGAAAAAGAAGGGCTCGGGGAAAAAGTCCTTTTACCCGAGGAAGGCGGCTGCCTACAAACAATACCCCCATTATCAGGCCCCTGCAGCTCCCCAACAGGGCCAGCAGGCCAAGGGACGGGGTAACGGGTCCCGTAGGCAGCAAGCCCCCAAGCCTGCACCACCAGCCCCTGCTCAGCAGGGTGGAGGTTTTTGACTCACAAAGCATAGCCTCTCCCCCCCGCTGGTTCCTCCCAGCACCGGAGGCCGGCTGGTTCACTTCGCCCACAGGTGGTCCAGCATCACCGCAGATGCCTGGGTGCTTCAAGTCGTGCGAGAAGGCTATCTTCTCCACTTCCACCAGGTCCCTCCCTCCTATTTTCCGGGAGAACCTCCGCGACCCCCTCTGCACAGGGAATTACTCCTTCAGGAGTTAGCAGGTCTTCTGCAGGAACAGGCGGTGGAACCGGTGCCCCACCACCTGAGAGGTCAAGGCTTTTATTCAAGGTATTTTCTGATACCAAAGAGAACAGGGGGCCTCAGACCCATCCTGGACTTGCGCAACCTCAACAAGTTCCTTGTGCGGGAGAAGTTCAAAATGCTTACCCTTGGAATCCTTCTGCCCTACCTCCAGCAGGGAGATTGGCTATGCTCCTTGGATCTAAAGGATGCCTACACGCACATCCTCATCCACCCAAGCCACCGCCAATACCTAAGGTTTGTGGTGGCAGGAAATCATTACCAGTACAGAGTACTGCCCTTTGGCCTGTCCTCCGCACCGCGAGTCTTCACAAAATGTCTCGCGGTCGTGGCGGCCCATCTCCGGCTTCACGGCCTCTATGTCTTTCCGTACCTCGACGACTGGCTCATCAGAGCAGCGTCCGCTCGGGAGGTCACCAACGCCACGCGCCGCACGGTGACTCTTCTGCAGCACTTGGGCTTTGTTATAAACTTCGCAAAGTCCACTTTGCTCCCCTCACAGGATCTCGAGTTCATCGGCGCAAGGCTGCACACTCCTCAGGCGCGAGCATACCTACCGCTCGACAGGGCTCAGCGGCTCATGGACCTAGCCGACCGCTTTCGCAGCCAGCCCCTGGTCTCCGCCAGGCGCTTCCTGAGACTACTCGGCCATATGGCTTCCACCGTCCATGTGACCCCCAATGCCCGCCTGAATATGCGGTCTGCTCAATGGTGTCTCCGCCAGCAGTGGCGACAAGCCACAGGCGGCCTAGCAGACCTAGTGCGCGTCTCCGAGCCGCTGATCTCGTCTCTCCGGTGGTGGCTCCGGCAGCCGAACCTGATATTCGGAATGCCTTTCCAGTCACCTCAGCCGACCCGGGTGCTGACCACCGATGCATCCCTCCTGGGCTGGGGAGCACATTGCCAAGAGGCACGTACTCAGGGCCTCTGGACCACGTGGGAGTCTGCTCAGCAGATCAACTTCCTGGAGCTCAGGGTGATCCGCCTAGCTCTCAAGGCCTTCTCCCACCTGACTTCCCAACAGTCCGTCCTTGTCCAGACGGACAATCAAGTTGCCATGTTCTACGTGAACAAGCAGGGGGGCACGGGCTCCTTCCTCCTCTGCCGGGAGGCACAGAAGCTCTGCTCTTGGGCCGTCAGTCACGGCATTCTCCTCAAGGCAGTTTATCTCCCGGGCCAAGAAAATTGCCTTGCGGACAAACTCAGCAGGGTCCTCCAACCGCACGAGTGGCGTCTGGATCCCTTGGTAGTTCAGAAGCTCTTCCTCAAGTGGGGCCTCCCCACGGTGGATCTCTTTGCCAGTCCTCACAACCGGCAGCTTCCTCGCTTCTGCTCTCGTCAGCCACACCCCCGTCGGGTTGCGGCGGACGCTTTTCTGATCTCATGGTCGGGGAGCCTTCTGTACGCTTTCCCTCCCATCCCGCTAGTCTCTCGGACTCTTTTCAAGGTTCTCCGAGACAAAGCCTTCATGATCCTGGTGGCCCCTCGCTGGCCCAGGCAGCCGTGGTTTCCGCTCCTACTGCAATTAGCGGTGGAGGATCCATTCCCTCTGGGGGTACAACCGGATCTCCTCACTCAGGATCAGGGGTCTCTACTACACCCCAACCTCAGGTCTCTCAACCTCATGGCCTGGCTGCTGAGAGGGTAGTCCTTGCTCCCCTTCTCCTGCCGGCAGAGGTGGAGGAGGTCGTCTTGGCTTCGCGACGGCCTTCTACCCGCAAATGCTACGCCCTTAAATGGCGTCGCTTTGCCGTCTGGTGTACCCAACAGTCTCAGGATCCCTTCTCCTGCCCGGTGTCGGTGATCTTGCAGTACTTGCTACACCTCTCTAATCTGGGACTTAAGTCCAACTCCGTCAAAGTTCACCTCAGTGCTCTTTCGGCACATCATGTGCCGGTGGACGGTAGACCTCTCTCCAGCGACCCTCTCGTAGCGAGGTTTCTCCGAGGTCTCCTTCTACTTAAACCACCTCTGCGCCCGCCAGCGCCTGACTGGGACCTGAATGTGGTTTTGCAGCGGATCACCTGTCCGCCTTTTGAACCCATGGCTACCTGTTCTCTCCGTTTTCTGTCTTGGAAAACGCTGTTCTTGATAGCCCTCACTTCCGCTAGACGCGTAAGTGAATTGCAGGCCCTCGTGTCTGATCCCCCTTACACTCGGTTCTACAAAAATAGGGTAGTCCTACGGACTCACCCAAAATTTCTTCCAAAAGTGGTCTCCCCTTTTCACATCAATCAGGAGGTGGTGCTTCCAACCTTCTTTCCCAGACCACACTCCAGCCGAGCTGAAACGGTCCTCCATACCCTGGACTGTAGAAGGGCTTTGAACTTCTACCTTGACCGTACGCGGGAGCACCGTAAAGCTGCTCAGCTTTTTGTGTCTTTTGACCCCAATAAATTGGGGCTCCCGGTCTCCAAGCGTACTCTGTCCATCTGGGTTGCGGACTGTATCTCTTGGGCTTATGGGGCAGCCGGACTCTCCTTAGAAAGTCGAGTCACGGCTCATTGCGTTCGGGCAAAGGCTACGTCAGTGGCTTACCTCCGCTCTGTTCCGCTGGCAGACATCTGCCGGGCCGCTACTTGGTCTTCGAGCCAGACTTTTGCGGTCCATTACTGTCTCGAGAGGGAGTCCCGTAGGGACAGTGCTTTCGGTCAGGCAGTCCTCCGTAATCTCTTTGAGGTCTGAGCAACTCCTACCCTCCATCCCGGATGTGGGCTACCGGTGGGTGATAATTCAGCGAAGATTCTTTCCTTCTGTGCTGCTGAGCTAGAGGGAGCTCATTTTTGTGCTTAGGGTCTCCGGTAGCCTTGAGCTTGGGAGTCCCATAAGTGAGGACTGACTTCCTGCTTGGTCCTGGAGAAAGCGTAGTTACTCACCTGTAACAGGTGTTCTCCAGGAGCAGCAGGAATCAGTCCTCACTACCCTCCCTCCTCCCCTTGGAGTTGCAATCGTCTGCTTATGTTCTTTTTGCAAATTTTTATGCTGTCTTTTTTAGCTATGTCATCTGACTGGCTAAGATGGCACCCTCGGGCGGGAAGACGACCGCGCATGCGCGCTGCAATTCCCAAAGGCTTTCTTTGAAAGCTGGGGAAAATTGCTCCGCGAGGGCTCCGTCGGCGCCGACGTCACCCATAAGTGAGGACTGATTCCTGCTGCTCCTGGAGAACACCTGTTACAGGTGAGTAACTACGCTTTCTGTTATGAAGGTAAGGAAAAAGCCCTTGTCTGGGCCTCCAGATTTGGGAGAAGCAACAGCTAATCGGCACCGGGTGGAGGAGAAGATCGAAGAGGACAGGCCTCGGTATTTTTTTGCAGCTTCAGAGGATCCCCTAGAAGGCCCTTCTGGTCTCTGCAGGGATGTTTTGCCTTTGGATCTCGAGGAGGGGGAGATGCCTCCAGGGGAGGATCCTAACATCATTAGAGTGTTCCACTGGGAGGCATTAGTTGCACTGATTGCAACAGGATACTGGGCTTGATGGACCTTAGTCTGACCCAGTATGGCATATCTTATGTTCTCAGTCATTGGAAGCTCTGAATATCCCACAAGATTCTCAGAAACCAAAAAAGTCCTTTTTGGCTCGGTAATACGTATTTTTCCTGATTCTTCAAGGAGTACGCAGAAGCGGCGCCAAGAGTTTTTAGCTCTGCGGCCCAGAGCTTTGGCCTTGAGGTTAAATTTTGTGTTACGATTTCCCTGTATTTGTATTATAATGCATGAGGGTAAATCTTACGCTTTTTTCGAGCCTAAGTCACTTGTAGAATTTATATCTGCAAGGGAGGGGGGTAATGCCTTGACATCACTGTCACAGGCATTGCTGTAATGGCCCTTGGAGTAGCGAGTTCTGAGGGGGCTTCTCTTGTTTTATTGCTTGTTGAAGAATTATTTTTTTTCTATTTCTTGGATCCTTTATTTCCTTTTTGGTGGGCTAATTGTTTAGTATTTCTTAATGATTGGTTTGTATTAATTTCTTTCTGGGAGGAGTTCTCCTATAAGAAGTTGTTGTTTGTCTTCACTTATTATTGGTGAAATATATTTGAAAAGTTAATAAAATATTAAATTTAAAAAAAAACGTTTCTCAGGAACAAGCACGCTGTTGCAGGGCATAAGAAGCTTGCAAACAACCTTTCCTGTCCTTAGTGCCATATTTATTTATTTATTGCTTTTATATACCGCGCTCTTTAAAATCAGTGCGGTTTACAGGTAACATTTATGCATCTCGGTATATCAGATATGCATTTACAGAGAACGGGGATACAACTTGCATTTTAACTGGGGGAGCTATATACAATATCTACAATTTTGTACATTATAACTGTGAATTGTTTTGTGGCTTATCGTTGTTTAGCTGGGTGTACTGTGGATAATATTGGGCTGTGAGTAGTGTCAGAGAAGATGGTTGAAGCAGAGTGGAAGGGCCTGAGGCTGGCTTGCGGGGAGGGCAAGCTGTGTCGCGCTTGTATCAGATTCTGTCTAATGAAAAGGGCTTCAAGTTGCCTAAGATGGATACTCTGGTCTCGGCAATTACCAAGAAGACAACCATTAGCGGCCGGCGAGAGTGGGAGTGAGCTCCTCCCTGCTCTGATCCACCACCAACCGGCTCCCTGCAAGGACTTTTAAATTGTATAGAGCTCAAGGTGCGCCCGCTCCTAAGAGCCTTGCCAAAGGGCCCTTTGGTGCAGCCCTTAGGCACGGAAGGAGTAAACACCGCCCGATATCAGCAACCACAGCAAAGCACCTCTGGAATCCAATCCATTGACCTTCATAAGAATTCTCAACCTAGCAAATCCACTCAGGACCTACACCCCCTCAACAACAGCAACAGTCCAATATTACATGTCAGAAGAACCTTATTTCTATCCATGCTCTCCTCAGCATAAACCTCCACTTCTTTGTCAGCACTGCTGCCACTAACTCTCACCATCTTGGCTGCTGCTCACCAGCAGCCAGCAGGCTCCACATTCACCGGGAAGGGCTACCCTCTCAGAAACCTCATCACCGTCTGATATTCATATGCCATCTTCTACTGAATGCACACCACCTCGGCACAAGGACCTGCACAAGAGCCACTCGTTTCTCACCGATATCCAGCAGAACCCACGAACACCAGTAAGCTCCACTCCTCTGAGGCTTCTCCTTCAATCAAGAACACCACTCCTGCAACATAACCCTTTAGAACCCTCTCCAAATCTACACTCAACAAGAAAGACTGCAACCCCCCTCACAGTCACAACTAGCAAACTTTGCACACAGCCTATAACAGATGCAAAAGAAGATTTTAATTCCCTTCGTCCATAACTAAAAAGATAATGCTTCCTGTTTATGCACCTCTGTATGTACTGCTTGCACTCCTAATCCTAGCCTTTACCTCCAATGCCTACCTATCCACAAACCTCTACACAGCATGCACAGCTCACGCCTACAACCTCTCACTCAACCCCCATATCCATACCAGGCAAAGAAATGCTCACCACCTAATACATGTACCCATCTCCACTTCACCTACAGACATAACCTCACAGCCCACCAAACCCACATACACACTCAAATGCACACTTATAAACACACATTCAATCAAGAAGATGATCCAAATCATCAGAGACCTCCTCACAAGCACTCGACATACTCTGCATAACTGAATCCTGGCTATCCGAAACAGACACAGTATTAATGAACCAACTCACACCACATGGATACAATCTCAAGAACCCACTGAAGAGGAGGATGGGGTTCTCATGCTAGGCAAATCCTAACATAACTTCCATGCCCACTCTACAGAGAGCACAAATAGAACAGACACCCTCATTATCTCAAACTAGATAGACCATGCGCATCTTTATCTGTTACTGTGTTGACGGTTGATGGTGAACTTTCCATGCTCCTTCCAGTGATGAACAATCTGCTGTCACAGGGCCCGATTCTCATACCTCAAGTAGATTGATTCTGACTCTTGAAAGGGCTAGGTTAAGAGGTTATTTGGCACAGGTTATTTCCACCTTACTGCAAGCTTGAAAGCGTTACACATCCCCTTGTCCATATATCAGAGTTTGGTGTATATTTGAATGCTGATGTGTGGATCACGGCCAGCAGGCATTTATGGCCACGTCCGAACGTACTAGCCTTCTTACAGGCAGGACTGGATAAAGGCTTGGCATTGAATTCTTTGTGCTGCAGGTGGCTGCCCTAGCATGTTATTGGGAGCGAGTGCAAGGAGTCTCTTTGGCTTCTCATCTGGATATAGTGCGTTTTCTTAGGGTCGTTAACCAGCTTTGTCCGCCTGTCCATCCCCTTGTGCCTTCGTGGGACATTAATTTGATCTTGTTGGCTTTGACTGGGCCTCCCTTCGAACTCTTGAGTAGGGTCACTCATAAGGATCTCACACTAAAAGTAGTGTTTCTGGTGGCCATATGTTCAGCTCGGAGAATCTCTGAAATCCAAGCATTATCCTGTAGGGAGCCTTTTTTTATGATCATTAACCCTTTGAAGGCCTACTTTAAATTTTTAATCCACATTCTGCAGCCGGGTTAATTTTTGCATATTTCAGGAAAATTGTACCCGTCTTATTCAATATGTTCTAATAGTGATTTTCCTTCTGCTATGGTCATGTATTATATACCATTTGATAGGAATATTTAGTCTGAATTTTGGATCCCCGAGAGTTTTGGGCTCGGCCTGGAAAGGGTTAAGGAAAAGGTCATTTTGTGTCCGGTTCCCTCTTTAAAAATTGAAACCTGACGGCAGAAAAAGACCACATGGTCTATCTTGTCTGCCCTTCCATATCAACCACAATAGTCTCCTTTTTTACCTTTAGAGATCCTCTGTATTTGTCTCATGCTTTTTTAAATTCAGATACTGTCCTCTGCTCTACCACCTCCACTGGGAGACTATTCCACAGATCCACCACTCTTTCCGTAAAGAAATATTTCCACATATTACTCCTGAGTCCATCCCTTTTCACTCTCATCCTATGTCCCCTTGTACCAGAGCTTGCTTTCAATCGAAAGAGAGTCGTCCTGTGTATTTATGCCATGGAGATATTTAAACATCTCTATCATATCTCCTCTATCCCGCCTTTTCTCTAAAGTATACCTATTAAGATCTTTAAGTCTGTCCTCATATGCTTTATAACGAGGACCACTAACCATTTTAGTCGCCACCCTCTGCACTGACTCCAACCTGTTTATATCCTTTTGAAAGTGCGGTCTCCAGAATTGCACCAAAGACTTATAAAGAGGCACTATCACCTTGTTTTTCCTGCTGGCCATGCCTCTCCCTCTGTACCCGAGCATCCCTTCTGGCTTTTGCTGTCATCTTTTGTACCTGTTTAGCCATTTTAAAATCATGCTTAGGTCCCACTCCTCTTTCATGGATAGAAGTACTTCACCCTCTATACGGTACCATTCTCTTGGATTTTTGCAGCCCAAATGCATGGCCCTGCATTTTTTTAGCGTTAAATCTCAATTGTGAAATTCTCGACCATTCTTCAAACTTAGCTAGATCTCTCCTCATGTCATCTACTCATACCTGGGTGTATAATGCAGATTTTGGTATCATCCACAAAGAGGCAAACCATACCCGACAGCCCTTCCACAATATCACTAACAAAAAAAAGAATCGGACCAGGGACAGATCTCTGCGGCACTCCACTGGTAACCACCTTCTCCTCAGAGTGAGCTCCATTTCTCCAGGAACAAGCAGGAAGTCATTCCTCACATATGGGTGACGTTGGCACCGACAGAGCCCTCGTGCGGAGCAATTCCCCAGCTTCAAAAAAAGCCTTTGGGATTGCATCACGCATGTGCGGTTCCCTTCCAGCCCAAGGGTGCCATCTTGCTCGGTCTTCTTTTTTCCGTGGAGCCCAATGGATGTGGTCCTGTTTTCACCGTGGAAAAAACTGAGAAGTTTCTTTATTTTTTTGTCAACTTCCCGGTTCGACACCAGTTACTCTTCCTGCCTTCGGCTTGGTACACTAGTACCGAGTCTGGTTCCTATTTTTCGTTTTTTGTCCTTCGTGACTAGCATTCACGCTCTTTTTCTTTTTCACTGGTAGCCCGGTTGTTTGACCTCGCAGGGGCCCTTTTTCCCCCGATGGCTGCCAGCGGGTTTAAAAAGTGTGATCGGTGTAAGAAATTGATGTCTCTCACCGACACACACGACTGCTGCCTCTGATGCCTCGGCCCCGACCATGACCCGGTGGTTTGTGGGCCGTGTGGTAAGATGTCTTTGAAGTCTTTGAGGAACAGGCAGCAGCAGCGTGACAGAATTTTTTCTGAGTCCGCACCCAGCCGAGCCCGGACCTCGTCAGAAGCCTCGACATCTCGGGAATCGGAGCCCGAGCACCGTCGTGGGTCTTCTGAGTGGGGATCTCCCTCCAGGGAACACCGGAGGAAGAAGAAGCTCATGAGGGCGTCATCGCTGGATGCCTCTGATCGGCTTGGGCACTCGGGTTCCAGGCCGCGGAGCCCGGATCACCGCCCCGGGTCTTCGGAGTTGGAGCAGCTGGCTAAACAACCTCGCAGGGAGTTGGAGACGTCGGACAAGGTAACTTCTGTTGTCCTCGTGGACTCTCCTCCGGGAGAGCCGGCGTCAAGACCCGAACCGGGAGCTGCGGAGCCTTCTGAGCTCGGTCTCAGGTTGGTGACCTTGGAAAGCAGTATGGCTGTCTTCATGGAGCAGCAGCGAGCACTGATGGCCGATCTCGCAGGTCCATCCGCCCCGACCACCGGGATATCGACGTCCAAGTCGACGCCAGAGGCCGAGCCGATCAGGTCTCGAGTTGATCTTCGGCCAAGGTCCACCTCGACCTCCCGTTCGGGACTGAGGTTGTTGACACCGGTGCCCTCTGCATTCGGGCCTGAAGCCCTCGAGGCCGGAGCCCATCGAGTCCTCCTCGGAGGACTCGGCGTGGGAGACTGAGGAGGAACACTCCCCTGATACCTTCCAGACCCGGTGTATCCCATCGGACTCTCTGGGTTCAGAGCCTCGGAATAGGTCCCCTCTGGAGGACACTCGGTTCTCGGACTTCGTCAGGGACATGGCCAAGGCTTTGGCATTCCCTGCCGATGCCGAGGAGGAGCCTCAAGCCGAGGAGCTCGATGCCCTTCAGTATGACTCTCCCCCGAAGGAGGCCCTTACTGTGCCAGTGCCTCCAATGTTGGAACGGCTGATGCTCCGCATGTGGGAGTCCCCGGCCTCGATGCCGGTGCTCAGCAAGCGGGTCGATTCCGTCTATCGAGTCCGCAAGAGTCCTGGGTTCCAGAAAGCGCAGCTGCCGCACAACTCCATGGTTGTGGAATCGGCCATGCAACAGCTGAAAAGCCAAAAGACGCACTCCTTGGTGCCTCCTGGCCGGGAGGCCCGGAACCTGGATGCCCTCGGCAGAAAGTGCTACCAGGGCTCAATGCTGTCATGCTGTGTCCAAACTTACCAGCTGTACATGGGCATGTACTTGCGGGACCTGGCAAAGGAGATTGCCGGGTTCTCAGCTGGCCTATCTGAGGAGCCCTTGCAGCGCTTCAAAGCATTGTCCACAGGGATCAGAGGGTCGGAGGGTAGGAGTTGCCTAAACCTCGAATAGGTTATGGAGTACCGCCTGACCGAAAACCCTGTCCCGCCGGGACTCTCTCTCCAGGCAGTAGTGGGCTGCAAAAGTCTGGCTTGAAGACCAAGTTGTGGCCCGGCAGATGTCTGCCAACGGAACAGAGCAGTGGTTAGCCACTGATGTGGCCTTAGCCCTGACAGAGTGGGCCGTGATTCGGCCCTGCAGCTGGAGGTCAGCTGCCCTATACGCCCAGGCGACGCAGTCCGCCACCCGGGTGGATAACGTGCGCTTGGAGACAGATGTTCTCCAGGGACAGCAGGGATCAGTCCTCACGACCCTCCCTCCTCCCCTGGAGCTGCAGTCCTATTATTGATTTTACTCTTTTGCTGTCTTTTTAGCTGTGTCATTAGACTGAGCAAGATGGCACCCTTGGGCGGGAAGGGGACCGCGCATGTGTGATGCAATCCCAAAGGCTTTCTTTGAAAGCTGGGGAATTGCTCCGCACGAGGGCTCCGTTGGCGCTGTCACCCATATGTGAGGACTGATTCCTGCTGTCCCTGGAGAACACCTGTTACAGGTGAGTAACTACGCTTTACCTGTACCCTTTGTCACTTCCAACTCAACCAATTTCTAACCTACAGTCGCTTTAGGATCCATCTCTAGGGTGCTCAGTTTATTTATAAACAACAATATAAAAAAAGAGTACAAAATCCAGTTTTAATGATAGAAGGACCTTAAAATAAATGGAACAGATTATTGCTTCTAGCAAGAGAGCCCGGATGAATTAAGGCAACAGAGCCATAGTTGCTCGTTATCTCATCATTGGTCCACCCAGATCCCTAATATAGAAGCCATAACGCCCTTAATCAGGGCTTCAGTTTTTAATCCTATTTTTTTGTTTCTTTTTTACAATAATTATTAATTTAATCCTTTGATTTAATCTTATAAATTATTCTCAAAACCTTACATGAAAAGCATTTAAATTCGGGATATTGAAGATCCTCAAAAAACACTAATCAACTGACAAATATAAAAAAACAAAACACACAAGAAATGGCCAAATGTATCTGGTGTGATATTGCATTTCGAGTTATCTGCAGACAGAAAACATTCCCCACCAAAACGGTAATGCATCTACTGCCGATAATTCGATACTCACTCATCCCAATAGGCATACAAGGTAATGACATAACACCAACTCAATACCCACTCAGCCCAAACATAATATAATGTTGTCATCTACCTCGTACTGTCTAAATGTTACCATTATGATAAATGTAACCCTCCAATTGTACTGTCTAGATGTTGTTAAGTTCCCCTATGTTAAATGTAAACCTCCAGTTGTGATGTGACCACTTTGATTGTAGGATAAGGTGGTATACAAATCTGTTTAAATAAATAAATAAAATAAATCTGTGTCAGGGATAAAGATGGTCTTCAGATTGTCATCATGTCCTCCAGTCTTTTATGAAAGTCCATGTCCGCACATACTCCAAACAGCTGTAAGCAAACAAATGTACCAAGTAACTAATGCTCAGCCACTGAGCGAAATAAGAGAAAATGAAGAGGATCATGTGCAGAATGCAGCCAGTCAGATGAATGACTTATTCTCAGGACAAGTCTATCCGATGGATGAATGAAATCAGAGGAGCCACTAGTATATCACATAAATAAACAAGGCACAGGGATAAAATGTAGTAAGAGAATAACCAGATTAAATCAGCGTCATCCAGTCAGTCATAAGATTCAATCCCATGGGTTTAATAAAATGCAGTTTAAACAACCAAAAACATTCTTGTTCGTTAAATCTCCGCTCCAGGTCACCACCTTTTCAAGTAGGATAAATACAATTCATTACACGCCACCAGAGGTCAGCTACAGTATGCTTTAATTGGACCAATTGAGCCACAAAAAGTGAAGAATTTATGTCTTATGCTCTTTAAACCGCATTCGTATTTTCAGTTTCGTATGGCCCACATATACCATAATACAGGGGCAAGGATCATATAAATAACCCATGTGGAATTGCAATCAGAATGGTGTCGGCTTTTTTAACGCAATCCATCAGTATGGCACCAAGTATAACTAGTAATAGCCAAATTACACCATGAACAGTTGCCACAAGTGTAGTGTACAGATTGAACCTCAGAATAATCCTCAGGAAGTACATACTAAGATCTTGCTAAATTGAGTTTCATACCCTTGTTAAAGTTCTCCAAGTTTGATACCCTTGTTGTAATGTAATAGTTGAGTTTTAATGTAAACCGCTTTGACTTAATGATAAGGCGGTATAATCCTCTTAAATGTAGTCTTCGAGAATTCGAGCAGAGCCTGGTGCAATCCAAGAACAGGCCAGTATTTTTTCATGGCCTGTTCTTGGATTACCTGCCATGGCGCCATCTTCCCCATACTTCATTTTCCGTGGAGCCCTTCAGACGTGTCTCCAACGGCAAATGTTTTTTCCCCCTTCAGGGGATCCTTTTCTTCACTTTTCAACCCGCCTGTCGTCAGTTGGGTTGGCTCCCTGCAGTCGCTCATTGGTGATTTTTTCACCTTATTTTTTGCTCTTTTGCATTCTTTCTCCAAACTTCCCTCCTGCAGCTGGCACAATCGAGCCATTCAATCTCACTGCGGCTGTGTTCCCAGATGTCCCAAAAGCTAGCCAGAGGCTTTAAGAAGTGCATTAAATGTGCTCAGACCATTTCGGTCACTGACCGGCACAATTGGTGTCTTCAGTGCTTGGATCATGACCACCAGCCCTCTTGTAATCTGTGTCAAGAAAAACAAAGAGAGTCCCTCTTAGGGACTTCTTATTCAGCCTCCTCGGGATCATCTGTCCCAGTGACCCCACTAGCATTGAGTGTCAGCATTGAGAGGTGCTTGAGCGCACTCTGAACTGAGAGGCCGCGGTGGCCCAGAGAGACTATCCTCGATAGACCTTCAGGAATCGAGGAAGGAGACCACATCGACAATGTCAACATTGAAGGGTGCGCCAGAGCACCGGGAGAAAACCATGCATTGGCATTGAAGCTCTTCCTGACTTGACGCAGAAAGCGATGGCTGGGAGCGGTCTGCCAAAGTCCCTTGGTGGGAGGACTCATACCCCGGAATGCGAGAGGGGCACCGTTCATCCCCTAATGTCCCTGTTATCAGTGATTCCCTGATGGGGATGCCGGAGTCTGTGGCCGAAGTGATAATTCTGGCCCACAGCCTTCAGAAACAGCAGTCTGGAAGGAGCGCCTCCAGGCACTTGAAGTCCACATGATGGCAGTGATGGCCAAGCACTGGCTGACCCTTTGGTGCCAGGGGCATCATTACTGCAGATCGTGCAGCCAATCCTCAAGACCCATGCACTGCCGGTCGGGGTGTCGATCAGAACAAACACTGGTCCCCATTGGTGCCATTTCCCTCTCAAGTGTATCAGGATCCGATGTCACGGTAGGACCATGGAAGCGCTCGATGCACCACCGTTCCTGACAACGCTCTGCCTCTCTGTGCAGTTGGAGGGAGCACTGGGAGGAGGCCCACCGATACTTTGATTTCCTTTCGGAGTCTGATTCTGATGGCTGAGGAACCAAGGTGGTATCAGAAGTGTGCGAAGACAGATCCCTCGAGCTTCTGTCGGACCCTTCTCCTCTGTGTGAGCATCAAAAGTCTCCTCTGGAAGGCATGTCCTTCCAGGCCTTTGCCAAGAATATGGCCAAGGCCATCCCATTCTCCTTGGAGGCGGAGGACAAGCCCAGGGCAGAGGAACTGGAGTGGAAGAGTAGCCTAATGATTAGAGCACTGGCTTGGGAACCAAAAGATCAGGGTTTGATTCCTATTAGTTATCGTTGTGGCCTTGGGCAAATTACTTAACTCTCCATTGCTTCAAAAAATTCCAAGTTATCAATGTCACTGTTTAATGTACATTACCAAGTTTAAGTTACAATGTAAAAAAAATCTTGTTAAATAAATAAAATAAATCTTCTAGTAAGCTTCAGCCCCCAAGGGGGCTGATACGGTGCCGGAGCACCAGATCCTGCAGAGGCTGCAAATGCAGATGTGGGAGAAGCTACTCACGATATTCTCGGTCAGTAGGCATCTAGACCCAATGTATTGGGTCCAAAAGGCTTCGAGGTTTGAGAAGCCTCTGCACCTTTGAATCCGCCTGTAGGGCTTCAGCAGTGGACATTGGGGCCCGCCAGCTTGTGTGGCTCCAGTACTCCGAATTGGAGCAGTGGGGACAGGACAAGCTGGTGGAGTGCTCTGCTGAGGGAAAAATACTTTTATTAAGCAGGTGAAGGCAAAGGCTGATATTGAGAAGCGGCATATCACCCTCATCCAGCTCTCAAGGAAGACATCTGATCCTTCCCGCAAGATGTACCAGGGGAAGAAGACTTACTACAAGCGTAAGCACTGATACTTCCCCAGCTCCCAAATCTCGCAGCCAGTTCCTCGGGTGCGGCGCCACGAGAAACCCCAGAAGGCTCAGCTTGCCCTGAAGCCCAGGCCAAGGGTAGGGTTTTGACTGGTTTCTATGGAGTTATAACCAATCTGCCATTGACCGCAGGGGAAAACCCTCTGGTGGGGGAGGGGGAAGTGGCTTGTCTTTTTCACCCACAGGTGGTCTCTCATCACCTCAGATGTGTGGGTACTGCAAGTAGTCCAAAGCAGCTACATGCTGCACTTTGCCAAACTATCGCCCCCTTCCCCCCTGAAGGAACATCCCCTCAACCCTCTGCATCTCATCCTCCTGCAAGGGGAGGTCTCTGCCCTTCTCACCAACCTCGCCATAGAGCCTGTGCCTCCGTCTCAGACCAGGCAAGGGTTCTACTCCAGGTACTTCCTGGTCCCGAAGAAGACAGGGGGGGTTTCAGCCCATCTTGGACCTCCAAAACCTCAATGCCTTCCTGGTGCGAGAAAAATTCAAGATGGTATTATTGGGTATTCTGCTCTCTTACCCACTGAAGGACAATTGACTATGCTCCCTGAATCTCAAGGATGTGTACATACCCCCTACCAATCCATCCAGCCCACAGGAAATATCTCAAGTTTGTCCTGGGGAATCGGCACTTCCTGTACCGAGTACTTATTAATTTGTGTGTTTTTATACCGCTTTATCAATGAATTGAAGCGGTTAACAGTATACATATAACATTATGTGCAATTGAAACATGAATTCTAAACACTGAACGCAAGTTAGATAAGGTTTGGCATCAAAATTTAGTAAATATTTACAATAGGTTATTACAGCATATAGCTTTAGGAAAGTAACTATTTACAATAGTGTTGTGGTGTTGGATGGTAGTAGCCTGGATTTCCTATTTATGATGGGTCAATAGTAATTTCTATAGTTGTAGATCCAAAGTACTCGGTGAACAAGAATGTCTTTAGCTGCTTTCTAAATGTGTGAATGTTATTTATATTTCTTAATTTGTTTGGGAGTGAGTTCTAGAGTATAGGTGAGTAGAATGTGAAAGCTCTGTTACTTGTACTGCACTTGTTTTTTCTATAATCCATTGCAACGGCTAGGGTGTTTGGTGCGTATCCTCTCCTTTGCCTGCTGTTAGGTGTGATGCTTATTAGAGAGCTTCGGCCTGGCTTTTTTTTTTTTTTATTTCAATCAGTATAACAACCAATGAAAAAGGTACAAGACAATCAGTCATAAACATAAAGTAAGAAAAATGAATACAATAATCAAAGCAAATCTGATAAAGTCCACATTACTGGAACCTGGATATGAGAAGAATAATCAAGGAAATAAACAAAAAGGAAAATAAGGCTGAACCAGCCCACAAACTAGGAGGTAATTCATAATTACTTTGCCTCAGCCTCCGCTACTACACCCTGCCTGTCCAAAATAAACTTCTCCAAATGAGTAACATCTGTAAAGATATAAGTAGAACCTTCAAAAGTTACAACACACTTACAAGGGAACCGTAGGAAAAATGTAGCACCCAACTGCAGGACACGAGGCTTTAAGGATAAAAAAAAGCCTGCGCCTGAGCTGGGTGCCACGAGACACATCCGGAAAGATATTAACTCTATGCCCACAAAAAGTAGCCATCTTACATTTAAAAAAAGCTTTTAGAATAATCGATTTACTATCCAAAGATTTCAAAGTGGCTACTAAAGTAGACCGCGAGTTAATCAGCTCCAAAAAATCCTCTAGGAATGCTGTAAGATTAGAAATAGAGGGCTCGATAAAATCAAGACCTCCCTCAACGGGATCAACTCGCTTAATGCTACGGGGAATATAATACAACTGGGACACTTCAATAGGCTCTTTCAAAAGCAACACTTCTTTCATGAAAGATAAAGACGATTTCTGTAAGGAATCATACTGCTTTTCTAATTTATGAAATTTGGCATCTAAGGCAACAATTTGTGAATCATGTTGAGCCATTTTTGCAACTGATCCTTTAGAGAACTCTGAAAATTGAGAGGCAACCATAGCTAAAGAAGAAATAGAAGACTCAATGCGTGATAAAACAGATAAAACATCTACCAAAGATACATTTTGAGAATCTATCTTAACATGAGCAGCTTCAGAGCGAATATCCACACAGTCTCCCGGTAGCTGAATAGCCTGTGGCAGAGGTACTACCAGAGGCACATTAGTACCGTCCAATGAAGCTAAAGGGGATACAACTTCCCCAACTAGCTCCGGATCTTCCATCATTGGTGAGGAGGTCACTGGGTCGATAATATCCAATTCTGTAAGCAGGGCAGAGCTTAATAACCCCCGAGAGGCGTCATCTGGAGGGGAAACACACTCTGCAACAGACCCGGAGGCAGCCTCCTCATCCTTCAGTAACACAACGTGTTTATCCATAGGACCAACAGTTCTAATTATCTTAGGAGAATTAACAGTACTCACGTTGAGGGAGCGCTTCCTACGCCTGCCCATGCCAGGATAACCACCACCAGAACGCCAAGAGCGCCAAAGGAGCGCATAAGGAGCAGGATAAGCCCCTTTAACCGCGCCCCTTCAAGCGCGACCGCTACCGCGTGACCGCGGAGCGGAGATGATCTTATGCCCCGTAGATGACGTCGGGGCAAGCACCGCATGAGCGCCGGCCCTACAGGAACCCAGAGAGTCCACACCACAGCAGAGCACAGTCGGGCTGACCACCTTCCACTCACTCCCGACAAAGACAGGAACCACTTCCTCTCTTATGCCCCGTAGATGACGTCGGGGCAGGCACCGCGTGAGTGCCGGCCCTACAGGAACCCAGAGAGTCCACACCACAGCAGAGCACAGTCGGGCTGACCTCCTTCCACTCACTTTACATATGCAACAGGAATTGTTAGAGAACTCGCTCCGGGCTACTAACATTCGTTGTTTAAATTTTCCTCATACGAGGTTGATATCCCCTCAGATTTTATTTGACAAATATCTAACTGAAGTTTTGGGATATGATAACAATTCGAAACCGCTTATTAATAAGCTTTATTATCTGCCTGGGGCTAGAGCTCCTCCTGTTGCTGACCCACTTGCTGTAGTTTCTAAAGTTCAAGCTGATTCTATGGATCTGTCAGCATTCATAGAGTCATCTCAGGATTTGATTTCTTCTCGTGCTACACTTCTTGTATCTTTTACCACAGAAGCGGATAAGAATTCTGTGATGAGATTATTTTTTGCTAATAAAGGTGCTCTTTTTTGTGGGGCAAAAATAACCATTTTTCCCGATGTTTCGAGACAGACACAGTTGAGGCGCAGGGCTTTTTTAGATCTGAAGCCCCGGGTCTTAGCTGTGGGTGCATCATTCTTTCTCAAATTTCCCTGTAAATGCGTGGTGGTCTTAGAGGGAACTAAATATGTTTTTTCTGAAACGTCGTCGTTAGAGACATTTATTATACATCAGGCTCCTTCAAAGCTGTAAGTTTTTTTCCTTATTATTCTGTTTTCTGTAATGCAAAGTAATTAGAGCTTATGTATTTTTCAGGGCTGTATTTCCTTTGTTTTCCTGTAACGAGTATTTTCTTATATGTTTTCTTAATGATTCACTTGTACTCCCCCTTAATGTGGACTAGGTTGATTGCTGTTATTTTCTTATTTCAAATATTGTTATTGTTTTTTTGATAATTTGAATAAAAATATAATTAAAAAAAAATAAAAAATAAATAAATAAAAAAAAGCAACACTTCTTTCAGGTATTTATCCAAAAGAATTTTTGGCGCCAATAAAGAGGTAACTGGAAAATTCAAAAAACGAAGGTTGCAAGAACGCAGGGAATTTTCAAGAGCTTCTACCTTAGTATGTAACACTAGCGAGTCTTTGATCCCTACCACATTAGCTGAATGTAGTGGGAGAATTCGGCCTGGCTTTGGTGGTGGCCACTTATCGCCAGACTCTGGGTGGTCTTCATCTTCCCCTACTGAGACGACTGGCTTGTGAAGAGCTCCACGCCGGAGAGGATCCGGCAGTCAACTCTTTTGACAATCCGGGTGCTCGAAATGTTGGGGTTCATGGTCAACTACCCTAAGTCCCACCTTCAGCCCTCTCAACAACTGGAGTTCATTGGTGCCCTCCCGATGGATCATCTTCAGTGGCTGATGGCTTTAGTCTGCGATACCACGCATAGGCATCAGACAATGGCTTGAGGGTTGCTGAAGGTGCTCGCTCATATGGCCTCTACAGTGCACGTCACTCCCCTAGCTCACCTGTTGAGACAAGCTCAATGGACTCTGAATATTAAGTGGAGACAGGCTATTGGCTGCCTCCAGGACAATGCGGCAGTCACCGAATCTCTGGTCCAGTCCCTGTACTAGTGGTTGGAACTGCAGAACTTGCTCAAAGGCCTCCCCTTTCCAGACGTCGCCTCCCCAATTGTTGCTGACAACCAATGTGTCCAAACGTGGCTGGGGGGGCTCACTTGCATGGCCCGCACACTCAGGGCGTGTGGTCTTAGCAAAGAAATCAATCGGATTTGTCTGACAAGACCTGCCTCTGATGACTCCATGCTGCCTCGAATCCTGTAATCCTCTGAACTCCAGAAACCTCACTGTTTTTTCTTTCAGCAGCGTTTCCAATAATTTACTCTCCACCAAAGTTAAACTAACCTGCCTGTAGTTTTCACCCACATCCTTACTTCTGCTTGAGCCTCTCTCCAGTCCTTTGGCACCACTCCCAACTCCAATGAGGCATTGAAAAGTTCAGTCAGTGGAGTTACTAGAACGTCCCCAAGTTCCCTCAGTATTCTAGGGTGTATCCCATCCGGTCCCATCCCTTTGTCTACTTTAAGTTGAGCTAGTTTCTCATGAACAGTCTTCTGAAAATTCTTCAAGATGCCCCTCGCTTCTGTTCCTGTTTGTGGGTGTTTTCTGAGGTCCTGTTCCTGTTTCTTCATCTGTGAACCCAGAACAGGAATATTTTTAAGCAATTCCACTTTATCCTCATCAGCTTCAACATATTCCTCCCCTTCACCCTTGAGTCTGACAGTACCACTTTTGCCCTTCCTCTTCTCATTAACATACCTGAAAAATGTCTTATCCCCCCCATGTTATTGCATTGGCTATTTTCTCCTCTTTTTGAATCTTTGCTTTCCTGACTATTTTGCTAGCTTCTCTGAGTTTTTCCAAATATAGATGCCTGTCTTCCTCTTTCTGTGATCTTTTCTATTTTATGAAGGCCTCCCTCTTTTTCTTCACCTTTTCAGCTACTTCTTTCGAAAACCATAGCAGTCTCCTTTTCCTTTTATCTTTATTTACCATTTTAACAAAAAGGTTGGTTGCCCTTAAAATATCCCCTTTCAGTTTTGCCCACTGTTTTTCTACATCCCCCAGCTGTTCCCATTCCGCTAACGACTCCCTGAGGTATTGGCCCATCTTAGCAAAGTTAGTCTTCCTAAAGTCTAAGATCCTCACCTTTGAATGGATTCTAACAGCCCTAGTCCTAATACTGAACCACACCATCTGGTGATCACTGGATGCAAAATGATCTCCCACTATAACATCAGAAACACTTTCACCATTGGTAAGCACCAAGTCCAGTATGGCCCCTTCACATGTGGGGTCTGTTACCAATTGCCTGAATAGCTCTCCCTGTAGAGCCGTGGTCTCAAATACGCGGCCCGCGGGCCGAGAGAGCTTTATGCGGCCCGCGACGGAGGGAAACAAACAAACAAAAAAAAACCCTGGCTTCTGCTGCTGCCGCCGTGGCAGCAGCAGAATCAACTGTCAATTTAAAAAAACAAACAAACTGGCTTCTGCTGCTGCTGCAGCCGTGGCAGCAGCAGAATCAGCTGTCCCGCGGCCCCTTCCCCTCTGTCCGGAAGAGCCCTGAGTCTGCTCCATCAGCGGCGGGCTTTTCAAGCCGCGAAGAGAGTATTTCCCTCTCGCGTGGCTTGAAAAGTGAATAGGCTTAAGCTGCGCGAGAGGGAAATACTCTCTTCGCGGCTTGAAAAGCCCGCCGCTAAAGGAGCAGACTCAGGGCTCTTCCGGACAGAGGGGACGGGGCCGCGGGACAGCTGATTCTGCTGCTGCCACGGCTGCAGCAGCAGTAGCAGAAGCCAGTTTTTTTTTTTTAATTGACAGTTGATTCTGCCGCTGCCACAGCGGCAGCGGCAGCAGCAGAAGCCAGGGGTTTTTTATTTTTATTTTATTTACTTGGGCTGATGGGGGGGGGGGTTAGGACTGGAAATGGGATGATGGGGGTTAGGAAGGACTGGAGGTGGGCTGATGGGGGGGGGAGTTAGGACTGGTAATGAGCTACGGAGGGGCTAAGACTGAAATGGGGTAATGGGGGGTTAGGACTGGAAGTGGGCTAATGGCAGCGGGGGGGGGGAGGGTTAGGACTGGTAATGGGCTATGGTGGGGGCTAGGACTGGAAATGGGCAGATGGGGGTTAGGGCTGGAGGTGGGCTGATTGGTGGGTTAGGACTGGTAATGGGCTATTGTGGGGCTAAGAATGAAAATGGGGTGATGGGAGGGTTAGGACTGGAAGTGGGCTGTTGGGGGGCTTAGGACTGGTAATGGGCTATGGGGGGGCTTAGGACTGGTAATGGGCTATGGGGGGGCTAGAAATGGTAATGGACTGGGGGGGTTGCTAGGACTGGAAATGGGCTTAGTGGGGGGAGCTAGGAAAGGAAATGGGCTGTTGGTGGGGCTAGGATAGGACTGGAAATGGGCTGATGGTTGGGGCTAGGATAGGAAATGGGCTAATGTGGGGATAGGACTGGAAATGGGCTGATGCGGGGACTAGAAGGGAGCAGATGCTGGGTGGGGCTGGAACTAGAAGGGAGCTGATGTTGGGGGAGGATTAGAATGGGATGGGGCTAGGAGAGTGAAATGGAGAGGGGAAAAATATTTTGTGTGGGAGGGAAGACAAATCTACAATCGGCCGGGTATTGGGAGAGTAAGTGGTGATTGAGGATGGAGGGTTAAAATTTGAGTGGATGAAATAGGAATGAGGAAGGAGCAAAAGGAGAAAGATTAGTATGTAGAGAGAGAATGGAAAAAAAAACTAGAAGAGAGAAGAAAGGACAAATGGACAGCAGACGATGGAGAGTTAGCAGAAGACACGAAGAAACCAGAAGAAAGTGGCTGGAACAATTGCAACTGAAAAAAATGCACAAAAGGTAGAAAAATATCTATTTTGATTTTATTAACTGGAATATGTCAGCTCTGGGAAATGTGCATCATTAACATCTGCGCTTTGTATGGTAACATTATGCAAATATTTATGCAAATGAGGCCCCGCGTCTCATGCGGCCCGTGGGTTACTTTACAAGTCCTCATTTGGCCCTCAAAGCAATTTGAGTTTGAGACCCCTGCTGTAGAGAATCCAGGATCTCTTTACTTCTAGATGATACTGCAGCAGAAATGTGCCAATCAACATCTGGCATATTGAAATCCCGTATCAGTAGCACTTCCCTATTCCTAGCAATGCTGCATATCTCTTCAAATAACTCTCCATCCACCTCTTCCTCTTGTGAGGGAGGTCTGTGTATCACGCCAATGCAAATAGATTTCTCTTTCCCTCTTTCTAGTTCTATAATATGAAATTATATGCGAGTAAGGACTAGTAATAATAAACAAATTTTGCAATAAGAAGACATTATAATGGCAGTATTTTTACTGAAGAATTGTTATACACTATAAGACAAAAATGGACTTCTATAGAGTGAGTTGTACACAGAATATTTTTTGGCCAAAAATTTCCCTTTTGGAGGGTGAATATAGGACCCATATTTTGTCTTCTCTTCCATCTTAGTTTCTTTCCCAGGCCTCACACCCACAGGAGGGAGGCGGTGCTCCACATACTGGACTGTAAGCGAACCTTGGCCGCCTATCTTGAGTGGACGAAGGCCCACCAAAGGTCTGTCCATTGTTGGTCTCTTGACCCCAGCAATCTGGGGACTGCCATTTCCAAATGCACTCTCTCGATTTGGCTAGCAGACTACATCTCTTTCATTTATGCCCATGCAGAACTCAGCCTTGATGGTCATGTCACGGTTCACAAAGTCAGAGCCATGGCTACATCGGTAGTCAGCTTGCACTCTGTCTCCATGGAGGACATCTGCAGGGCTGCAACGTGGTCTTCACATAGCATTACTGTCTGGATGAGGATTCCCAATGCGACAGCAACTTCAGCCAGACTGTACTACGGCATCTCTTTGGGGATTAGATTCCAACTCCTTTCCACAAGGCCCTACTGTCTGTCCAGTCTACCAAAAAATGCCACACGCACGAAGATGCTAAAGATGCTTAATCAGTTGGTCCCCCCGGAGGACTACCTTTGCTGCTCCTAGTTTCTCCAGTTTTGCTTTGCCCCTGTTGGGCTTTCTGGCCTCCTCAATTTTCGGTAGCCTGTAGTTTGGAAGTCACATACATGAGAACTTCATTCTTGCTTGTCTACGGAGAAAGCATAGTTACTCACTTGTAACAGGTGTTCTCTGTGGACAGCTGGAATAAGTCCTCACAACCCTTCCACCTCCCCAAGGAATTGTCTTCTGCGACAGCTTTAATACTTTACTGGAGAAGATGGCACCGCAGCAAGCGGGAAGACAGGCACGCATGCGCTGTGGACCTTCCCAAAAGCTTCTGTTGCTGACATCACCCATACTTAAGGACTTATTCCTGCTGTCCATGGAGAACACCTGCTACAGGTGAGTATGCGTTATCAAGATCAAGGAACATAGTCTTAAAATGGGCCTGCACCTTACCATGAAAAAAGACAAAAATCCTGACAACTGGCACAATCAATAAGTTCATCGTAGACAGAGAAGAAATAAAAATAGTGGACAACTTAAATCTGCTTGGATCAACAATCAATAAAGAAACAACAAGCAGTCAAGAAATCTGACGACACTTTGCTCTTGGCAGAATGGCTATGAAGGACCTAGACAAGATTCTCAAGTGCAGAGATGGCTTTCAGAGATTAGACTTGTCCAAGCCATGGTATTTTCAATACCATCATATGGATGCGAAAGTCGGACAGTGAAAAAGATAGGAAGAAAATCGATACCTTTGAATCTGCATCTGAACTGTGTATACCACTGACTGCCTGAAGACCAAACCAGTCAGTACTAGAGGAGATCAAACCTAAACTTTCTTTAGAAGCTCAGATGACAAGACTTTGACTTCCATGCTTTGGGCACATCATGCGAAGAGAGAAATCATTGGAGAAAGACATCATGCTTGGGAAGGTTGAAGGTCAACACAAAAGAGGAAGGCCGGGAATGAGAGAGATTCATACAATAACATCAGTTGTGGATGCCTCTCTGTCATCAATGAGCTGCCTAACTAAAGACCAAACACGGTTTAGGACAACTATCCAGAGGGTCACCATGAATCTAACTCAACGGCACTTAACAACATGCAGATCATGTTTAAATGAAGAGATACGATATTACTCACCAAAGCAAAGCCCAAAGTGTTAAATGCTAGAAATTTAACTCCTGGGCCTGAAATAAAGTTAACTAGCACTACTGGGGCTAATGTTGCTCTGTTGGGTGACAGCATGGTCATGGAGTTGGGATTCCCAGACTCCACTCTGGGTCCAACACTGCCATGCACATACTATCCAGCACTCAGTAACATATCCTAGTCTCTTCCCCCTCCCTCTTATACTTATCATACCGATGGGACTGCTGTAGAGTTCCCCACCAACCTTTTTAAAGCTGGCGTTTGCAGCTGCAGTAAACAGAAGGGTTAGTGAATGGGTGGGTGGCAGTCCTAGAGTGGACCAGAGAGCCTTCAATTTTTTTTTAAAATTATGGTAGTCCGCCGCTGCTCTGTTAACTTCAGTGGCGAAAGTTAGGACAGCCTTTAATGTGCCTAACTTTTGCCACTGAGGGAAAATTGGGCAGCAAATGAATATTGCTGCTGACCGGTTAACCCCAGATGCTGTTCATGGAATGCCTGATGCTAACCAGTTAGCATTAGGGCATGTAGCGGCAGTGCCCACAGATATTCAGCAGCACTAACAAGTCAGACATCCACACAAGTATAAAGGGATTTTCATAGCACAACAATACGTCTTTTTATGGCCATGCTTCCTTTTAAAGCAAACGTTCTTTGCACCCTTCACTGTCTATGGAGGATTCAGTTAGCTCCCTGCATGGGGACCTGTTCTTCAGCTGTACTTGCTGTATTCCTGCTATGTGTGTTAGTGGAATATCTGCATGGGGCTCTGATTAAGATCCATTCCTTTGATGTCCCTGCATATTTATGGTTTACATGTTTCAGTGGGATGTCTGCTGTTTGATTCTAATGAAGATTTGCCCTTCAGCTGCCCATGCTGTATTCATGCATTACATTAGCATAAGACCTAGTTTGCGTTTCTGATGAAGAGCCGCTCGTCAGTTATTCTTGCTCTTGTAGCAGTATAAGGATTGCTTTGGTAAGAATGGGTGTAGTTAAGTAGGGAGAGCTTTTTACAACATAATATACTAAGACCTATGAAATGAAATATAAATAGGGCCAGAAAACAATTTAATGTTTAAACAGCCACTGGACTTATTCAAGAACCATTTTTGTACTACCTCTTAGAGTCTTTTTAGTGAAAAACCACTGGCAGTGAGGCGAATGACTGCATGCAAGAGTTTCACTGTGTCACTGATGATAATCCCCCTCTCTAGTGGATGGGATGGGAGTACCTTTCTGTTTTCCTTTTTTCTGTTCATGTTCATTATGTCGCATTCTTTGTGGTGATATTCTGGGGAGTTTTTATAATTTTTCTGTTTGTTCTTTTTCTCCCATCTTGGGTTATTCTTATTTGTTTTTGCTTATTTCTACCTCATTCTCCTTCCCTTACTTTTTCCATTTCACAGACGCCACAACACCCTTCTCGTTGTTATGACAAACCTTGGTTGGTAAACAGCAAAGCTGGCACGCCTGTCAGGGGCTTGGATTACTCAGACTTGCAGATGGCCAGCAGTGAGGTAGGGTGACAGTGCCCTCAGACGAAGGGACTATGCCTCAGTATGCTCTTGCTTCAGCCGTCTAACCACCTCTTTATCTGTCGCTTATCAGTGTAACTAATCATGTAAATATTTAAGAGACTTCTTTTTTGTGAAGGGAGAAGATTGAGTCTTATGGTATATAACCAGTTACTGTCATTGGAGAAGATGAAATTCAGAGTGTTACAGCCAATATAAAGCAGCATAATCGTGAGACTTCTGCAGAGCTGTTGTGCGTGGCTGCCTTTAGCTTTGACTGTGAACTTCCTTTAACTCTCTCCGCTATCTGGCATGCTGCTGCTTCTTACGTTGCATCATCACGTAACAAACAACAATTCCTTATGCTTCAGAATCTGACTTTTTTGGGTTTTGCCTGAGTATAGTACTTTCCTTCTACACAATGGATCTCCAACTTGGTTAGAAAAGCTTGCCATTGCGCTACATCCCACAAGCCCTTGCTTCTCACAATATTCCCTTCCAAGACGCCTTTCAGAACTCAGAATCCTGTCATCAGATGTTTTCCTCCTTCTTGCCTTCCACCCATCTTGCCAGGGACTAAACCCCTGCCCCTCTACAGAACTTGATTTTTTCTGAAGCTCTCTGTGTCTTTAGCAAATGACCCCACTATAAAGTTACTTTGCAGGTACTTATGATTATATGTATTTATTTATTTATTGCCCACCAATATCATGAATGTTTATTTTAGTTACAAACATTTGATAAACTACAAGGCAGATACAATAAAAGTTAAGCATAAATACATAAAACCAATGAAATAAATATCCTCGGTTCTCTTTAAGAAATGTCTCATCTCCAACATGAGACCCCTCTCACTCCACCCTCTCACTCCATCTGATCATCCTGAAAATAATTTCGCCATTTTCCTAAAATGCAGGCATGAAGTTTCCCAGCAGGCCTTGAGGGGAAGTAAATCCGTATATGTAAAAGTCATCCTTTGACTCTAATCTCACCTCTTGTAAGGACAGAAGAGACAACAGTTCCTGGCCTCTAGACCATAGCAAGCATGAGGCTCGTACACCAGACTTCACCCTAATTTTAAATGGTAACTAATGAAGGCAGAGTGCAACAACAAAAATGTTTTACAGTACATACTCCCCCAAGTAAGTCCTGGATTACAATTGGCAGCAAAATTGGTCGCCTCCATACTGACATCTGTCTGGGTTAAGGCAGTATTTTCTGTTTCCAGCATGGCAGGTAAAAGAAAGGAGAGGGATGGAAAGAGTTAGCTCCAAAGATAAATGACTAGAGTAATAATTCTATCTTGTGCTATACTACAGAGCACGCAGGAGACTTTAGGACAAATGCTGAAAACGTGGACTGAGAAGGATTTCTGGCTTCTAAGGAGGCTCCCGCTCATTCTCATGACTTGTCTTCATTTTTCATTTTAAGGTAAAGAGACCTTACTCCAGCAGGACCCCTCTGGCTGGAGATGCTGTCAGCAGTTCCTCTCAAGTCTCCTCAGGTGCCAAATCTAGCCGGGCAGGTAAGTGATGGAGCTTACATGTCTCTGTACAGCGCTGTGTACGCCTTGTAGCACTACACAACTGATAAGAAGTAGTGGTAGCTTTCTACTGTGCATTATATACTCCAGTAGTTTAGTAGTAGTAGCTTTCTACTGTGCATTCTGCACTCCAGTAGTTTAGTAGTAGTAGCTTTCTACTGTGCATTATATACTCCAGTAGTTTAGTAGTGGTAGCTTTCTACTGTGCATTATATACTCCAGTAGTTTAGTAGTAGTAGCTTTCTTCTGTGCATTATATACTCCAGTAGTTTAGTAGTAGTAGCTTTCTTCTGTGCATTATATACTCCAGTAGTTTAGTAGTAGTAGCTTTCTACTGTGCATTCTGCACTCCAGTAGTTTAGTAATAGTAGCTTTCTACAGTGCATTATGCACTCCAGTAGTTTAGTAATAGTAGCTTTCTACTGTGCATTATGCACTCCAGTAGTTTAGTAGTAGTAGCTTTCTACTGTGCATTCTGCACTCCAGTAGTTTAGTAATAGTAGCTTTCTACTGTGCATTATACACTCCAGTAGTTTGGTAGTAGTAGCTTTCTACTGTGCATTATATACTCCAGTAGTTTAGTAGTAGTAGCTTTCTTCTGTGCATTATATACTCCAGTAGTTTAGTAGTAGTAGCTTTCTTCTGTGCATTATGCACTACAATAGTTTAGTAATAGTAGCTTTCTACTGTGCATTATATACTCCAGTAGTTTAGTAGTAGTAGCTTTCTACTGTGCATTATATACTCCAGTAGTTTAGTAGTGGTAGCTTTCTACAGTGCATTATGCACTCCAGTAGTTTAGTAGCAGTAGCTTTCTTCTGTGCATTATACACTACAATAGTTTAGTAATAGTAGCTTTCTACTGTGCATTATGCACTCCAGTAGTTTAGTAGTAGTAGCTTTCTACAGTGCATTATGCACTCCAGTAGTTTAGTAGCAGTAGCTTTCTTCTGTGCATTATACACTACAATAGTTTAGTAATAGTAGCTTTCTACTGTGCATTATGCACTCCAGTAGTTTAGTAGTAGTAGCTTTCTACTGTGCATTATGCACTCCAGTAGTTTAGTAGTAGTAACTTTCTACTGTGCATTATATACTCCAGTAGTTTAGTAGTAGTAGCTTTCTACTGTGCATTCTGCACTCCAGTAGTTTAGTACTTGTAGCTTTCTTCTGTGCATTATACACTACAATAGTTTAGTAGTAGCAGCTTTCTATTGTGCATTATACACTCCAGTCGTTTAGTAGTAGTAGCTTTCTACTGTGTATTATACACTCCAATAGTTTAGTATTAGTAGCTTTCTACTATGCTTTCTGCTGAGGGGAGATATGATAGAAGTCTATAAATTAATGAACGGAGTGGAACGGGTAAACGTAGATCGATTGTTTATGTTATCAGAATATAGAAAGACTAGGGGACATGCAATGAAGCTACAGGGTAAACTATTTAAGACTAATAAAAGAAAATATTTTTTCACTCAACGTGTAATCAAACTCTGGAATTTGTTACCGGAGGATGTAGTAAAGGCTGTTAGTGTAGCTGGGTTTAAAAAAGGTTTGGACAAGTTCCTGGAGGAAAGGTCCATAAACCATTATTAAGAAGGGACCCAGGATATCAATGCTTGACCCAGTACAAGCATTGTGGAACCTGTGTCTTTTGGGGGAACTGCTTGGTACGTATGACTTAGATTGGCCACTGTTGGAAACAGGATACTGGGCTTGATGGACCTTGGTCTGACCCAGTATGGCATATCTTATGTTCTTATGCACTCCAGTAGTTTCCCAGCAGGTTCTATAGTGATGTCTGGCAGCTCTATTGTTTTTGGCAGCATTGATGGGGAAGTTTGTCCTGAGCAGTGGCCTCAAAGAGATTGGGAAGGCCAAGGATTAAAGAAGGAATTGAATTAAAAGTATTAAGGGTCAGGAAAGGGGATCAAAAAGGAAGTTGCAGTGGTATGAAGGGAAATTAAAGAGATGGAGAAGGAGGAAGACATTTCAGAAATAAAATTAAAAAAGAAGGGATCAGGGAGAGAAGAGCGTGAGAAAGAAATGAAGATAAAGTGGAAAATGTACAGACTAGGAAAAGAGGAGCAGGAAATGGAAAAACAGAGTCAGAATCCAACAAGAAATAGCCACTTGGTGATAGCCTAAGAGTAGTAAGTATATTTATAGACATAGTAGCCAACAGGTATATAAGCAAATGTGGGCTTTGTGACTGCTGGAGTTTACCTTTTCTCCTGTATGGACCGTGATCCTTTTTCTTCCCTTAGTTGGTGTTGCTTTCACATGGTGCTTTTCCCTGGAATCTGTCAGGTAGGAGGTTTAGAACAAACCTAAGGCATGGACCTTCCCACAAGGTATAGCTGAGTCTTGGAGAAACATTGTGCAGCCAGATTAAAATGCATTGGACAAATGTAAAGAAAGCAGATGAGTCACACAAACAGCCAGGATTGTTCTGAGAAATTCAGGGCAGCCCTCACACTGCCCACATCCTTTTTCTTTTGGACACTTCCTCTAAACCCTTGTTGCTTGCCACTGTTGGAAGATATGATACTGGACTTATTGGACCTTGGTGGGAATCAGTTTCTCAGTTCTTACACTGCTTTATCCTCGTGTTCCTGTGCTTGATTCAGAAAAGTCATTTAAAACCTGATCATCATTTTCAGAGATTTAATTTTAGTTTGACTTATAGTCCACTTCCTTATCGTACCTTGTCCAGTCCCGGCTTGTGGGTTGTCACCCCCAACCAGCAGTTTGGAGACTGACCATGTCACAAGTTGATGACATCACCCCATATAAGGCACTGGCACCACCCTCCAGATCAGTATTGTCAGTCTCCAAGCAGCTGGAGAGGGTGATTCCCACCAGGGGATTCACTGAAGGAGAGAACAGAATCTACCTTTACTTTAGTTCCTCCGGGATAATTGGAGGAAGTCTGGCCCTTTAAGCCTGTTAGGCTTTATTCTATTGTGATAAAGCAGGTTAAAAAAAAGAGAGAGATAAAATAATAGGAGAATGAAGGCAGCTGATCCAGGTCAGCAAAAGGCCCCCCCTCCTTCTGTGCTGGCAGTTCACGGTGAATGCTGATCACTTGCAAATGGGAGCGTCAGTGAACAGCGACTCCCGATCCCGTTGCAGGAGCCGTGACCTGTAAACAAGGCCAGACCTCACTTCTGCAAGACTCCTGCTGCCGCCGGTAGTACAAAGGTTGAGCGTGTGAGTGAGAGCATAGCCACTAATAAGTTAGAGGGGACAGAGTGGCAGACGCACTGGGCAGCATTGACAAGCAGATCGGAGGCTGTGGGGGAGGCCACTGTCACACAGAGCACGGGAAAAGGTGTCATTTCAGGACAGCCAGTGAAAGCTGGTGGTTAGTTCTGTTGATAGCAGGGATCGGACGCTGGGAACTGTGAAAACTGCGTTTTTTTAATTTTTATTTTGGAGGCAACGGGTACTTTATTGTAGAGTAAAGTACGGTACCAAAAAAAAAAAAAGAAAAGACGAGAGAACAGTTGAAAAGAGAGGATAGGACAGAGGCAACATCTCTATCCCGGACGGGGGGGGGGGAGGGGGGGGCGCGCGCGGAAGGCCTGTGGGACAGGGAGAGCCATCATGTCCTCCAAGGCCAGTTGGCTGGCTTTTGGCCTGCAGAAGAGCTCAGTGTTAACAGCAAGAGTTTGCAGAAGCTGTGTTTCTGAGGCTCATTCTGCAGAAGGAGAATGGCTAGAGGAAGCTGCGCTTAAGATCAGTAAGGAACAGAAGTCAGAAGGCAAAGAAAGCCCTCCTAGAGTTTTGGGGGGGGGGGGGGTGCTGCTCACACGCACCGCTGGCGGGGGACACAGTGACTGACAAGGGGGCATCCACTCTGACTATTCTGTAAGAGTAGGTTAGGGACGATAGGTCCCCTCATCCCTCTTCCTTAAGGACAATGCAGCAAAGGAGCTGCTGGGAGATTTTTCCCCAGAGTTTGTGCTCTTCATGCATAAGGCGTTTTGCATGAAACAGGGGGGGAAGAGATTGCCCTGGGGCATCCCGGAGAGAGTGAGGAAATGGAGTTTGCCAGTCCTAGCCGTAAGGTTTTGGAGGAGGACCTGTGGCAAGGTACAGGTTCCCTCTGGTTGGATGATGAAGAATACCCTGCAGTGGAAGCAGGGGCAGAGGCGAGATCCCACAGGGGGAGGAGTTTCGGATTGTGAGGGTCTTCTACAGGGAGGAGCTGATGACGCTCATAACACAGTCCTTGAAGGCCCTCAACATGTCGGCGGAAGCTCCCCCAGAAGAGAAGCCGTTGTGAGAAAGACCCAAATGGTGTTTCCCCTGCATAGGGTCATTAAGTAGATAATCCAGGATGAATGGGATGCACCAGAGGTAGGGCTCAAGGGCACTAGAGCGCTGTTGCACCTGTACCTGCTGCCTGACCTGCAGAAGGAGCTCTTGTGTTCCTCTAAAGTAGACACGGCAGTTTCCACAGTTACAAAGACGACATCGGTAGGTGGGACTTTCGTGGCCAAAGCATATTTACCCTGGGCTCAGGGCATTCTAGAAGCAACAGGGCCTAAGCAGGCTTCCCCATTGGAGGCATCAAAGTTGGAGTCCGGGGAGGCCTACTTAGCGGACGTGTTCTATGACCTTCAGTGGCCTGTCAAAGAGCATGGTCTCGGTGGTGGCCACTGTCACTATTTATTTATTCGATTTTATATACCGCGCTATTTCACATTCGGTGCGGTTTACAAGGAACAAGAACAGAAATTACATAGAACAAGCTTGGGGAACAACAGCAATTACATAGAACAAGCTTAGTGAAAAACCAATTACATTGGAGGTTAACAGTGTAACAATTTATAACTTAGGTAAGTATAACTTGGGTCATAATAGGGAAACTATATACATTATAGTTGTATAATTTATACACCTTGAGCGTCATAGAAGGTTTGAGGGTTTGGCTGAAGGGGTTTGGTAACGTGCAGTGTTTTAAGTTACATGTTCATAATAAAACTGAAACAGATGTGTCTTCAGAAGTTCTCTGAAAGTAGATAGGTCAGAAATGGCACAGATTTGGGGGGGGGGGGGGGGAGAGTTCCAGAGAAGTGGTGCATATAATTTGAATGCTCGACCATTTACAAACCGGAAACTTTTTCTTACTATAGAAGGGACTGAAAAAGTGTTTGACATGGTAGATCTTCTTACTTTATTGTCAGGTGTCCATTGTAGTATCTCATAAATTACTATTTATGGCTACAGAATTGGTCGGCAGATGTCTCCTCCAAGTCCCGGTTGAGCAGGCTGCCTTTTTGAGGTAAGTTGCTGTTTGAGGAAACCTTAGAAAAGCTGGTGAAGGACCTGGGGGAGTCTAAAGGTGATAAGGTATCAAAAGACAAGAAGCAGCAGGTGAAGATTCCCAGGTCTTCACGAGGGCAGGCGTGGGATTTTCAGAGATTCTGCACTGTTCGCTTTGCCCCATAGCAGCAGGGTTGGTTCCTGGTGAGGGGACAGTCTTTTCGTGGCTTCTGAGGATCCAGGCAGGGGCTCTTATACCCCTTCCTCTGCGGCGTCTAAGAAATTGCAATGAAGCTAGGAGGACACCAGTCATCTGGCAGGGTTACACGCTCGAGCTTGCCTGGCCCATTCCGGAAGCCTTTGTCCATTCTCCCTGCAAGATGCCTCTGAAGGTAAAGGCTGTGCAGGACACGTCGAGGCGACTGCAGGATCTGAACACAATGGTCAAGGTATCGGCAGACCAATGTGGGTCAGGTTGATACTCAATTTATTTCATAGTCCCTAAGAGAGTGGTCGACTGCTTGCAGAATTTAGGCTGGATCATCAACTTTGCAAAGAGTTGCTTACAGCCGGTACAGGATGTGGTGTACTTGGGGGTCTGGTTCCACATGGACCGGGTGTCTTTGCCAGAGGACAGGATGCACAACTTACAGGGGCAGGTGTGACAGTTCCATCAGTTGGAAACCCCAACAGCGTGGTGTTACTTGCAGGTGCTGCAGATCTAGTACCATGGGAACGGGCACACATGGAGTGGAGGAGTGGCCTAGTGGATGGGGCAAGGTACTTCAGGCCGGAAGGTCGGGGGTTCAAATCCCACTAGAGGACAGCAACCTTGGGCCGGAAGGACTGGGGTTTCTAGTCCCACAGGTGCTCCTTGTGGTCTTGGGCAAGCCACTTAACCCTCCATAGCCCATGTTCCCTGTTTTCCAAGTTTATACTCCTGTTCGATGTAAACCTGACAGCTTGTTGTTATGGTCGTTAAGTTATAATGTAAACCGCACTGATGCTAAATAGCGCGGTATATAAGAAATTGTAATAAATAAATAAATAAATAAATAATAAAATAGTTATCTCCAAGTTATAATGCCCTGCTCAATGTAATTTCAGTTTGTTCAATGTAAACCGCACTGATGCAGAATAGCGGGGTATATAAGAGAATGTAAATAAATAAAATAAATAAAATGTGACTGTTGCAGAGCACCCTATTGAGGACGTGATTAGCACACCACTTGCTTACGCAGCCACTACTATGTTCCGAGGGGGTCCGTGTCATTGGTGGTTTCTGCCGGTCAAGTTTCTGTCCAGCATACCATTGGAAGCGCCACAGTGGATTCCAGTGACGACAGATGCTTGTTTGACAGGATGGGAAGCCCATTGCAAGGGTCAGATTGTGCAGGGCTCCTGGTCGACGGAGGAGAGCACTTGGTCCATCAATCAGTTGGAGATGAGTGTGGTGTGGCTGGTGCTCAGGCATTTTCAGTTCCTCCTGCAGGGCAAAGCAGTGAGAGTTTTTTCAGACGCCATGATGGTGGCTTATGTCAATTGGTAGGGGGGCACAAGCAGCGCCCCGTTAGAGGATGAGATATCACCGCTGTTGGAATGGGTGGAGGACAACTTACTGGTTCTCTCCGCAGCACATGTAGCCGGAAAAGAAAACGTGATGGCAGATTTTCTCAGCTGCCGGCGTATCGACCCAGGTGAATGATCACTCAACCGTGAGGTGTACACCCAGTTGGTGAGGCATTGGGGAATACCAATAATGGACCTTATGGCGAGCTTCAAGTCCGCAAAAGCAGATTGCTTCTACAGCAGACGATGGGAGCGGATGTCAGAGGGGCTCGATGCCCTGGTGCAGCGCCATCCCACAGAAGAGCTACTTATATGTGTTTCCCCCTTGGGCGCTCATAGGTTGAGTGGTGCATAAGATAGAAACCCATCAGGGCCTGGTCATCCTGGTGGCTCTGGATTGGCTGAGGAGGCCGTGGTATGCAGATCTGGTATGGCTGGTAGTGGACAGTCCATGGCACCTTCCGCCCAGAGTGGATCTCCTCACGCAAGGACCAATGTGGATGCCACAGGTGGATCAGTTCTCGCTTACGGCCTGGCTCTTGTTGTTAAAGGCCCGCAAGTGTTCCACTTCGTTATTGTATGTACGGGTGTGGAGGATCTTTGAAAGCTGGTGCACAGAGCATGGGTGTCGGAAAAGGGTCTTGCCAGCAGTTCACTCAGAATTCAGGTGGCAGCTTTGTCCTGTTACAGAGGTAAGGTCCAGGGGTTGTCACTGGGAGTCCATCCAGATGTAGTCAGGTTTTTGCATGCAGTGAAACAGGTTTGGTCACCTGTAAGACCCATTGTTGCTCCTTGGGATATTCAAGTTGTTTGTTTTTTTTGTTTATGTGAGTCTGCTTTATCAATGGAATATTGAGCAGGTGGGTGGTGCCAGTGCCTTATATAGGGTGATGTCATCAAGTTGTGGTATGGTCAGTCTCCAAGCTGCTGGATGGGGGGTGACAATCCACAAGTTGGGAGTGGACTACAGGTACTCAAGGAAAGCCAATTAGCAGGTGAGACTTAATTATCCCTTTTTTAATCTTTGGACTATACAAAGCCAATTACAAATAACCTGTAAAAATAAATAAAAAACGGTAATATTAATATAATGATAGACCTCTGCTAATAAGCAGCACACATTAATTGTAGAACAAAAATTCAATTAAAAAAATAAGATACACAGGCCAAACAAAATATTATCAAGCAAAAGCAAAACCCAAATAGCACAACACAAGAGTTTTTGAGACCATAGTAGTCCCTCAGCTAAAACCAAGATTGTTACTCTTGCACAATTTGTGTCTAATGGTAAGTGGTTTCCAGTATTCAGAACTCCCCCCAGAAAAGGCTCTAGCTCTAGTTTTAGAAACAAACAAAACAATGGAGGGAGGAGTGGCCTAGTGATGGGGGCAAGGTACCTCAGGCCGGAAGGTCGGGGGTTCAAATCCCACTAGAGGACAGCAACCTTGTGCCGGAAGGACTGGGGTTTCTAGTCCCACAGGTGCTCCTTGTGGTCTTGGGCAAGCCACTTAACCCTCCATAGCCCATGTTCCCTGTAAAATAGTTATCTCCAAGTTATAATGCCCTGTTCAATGTAATTTCAGTTTGTTCAATGTAAACCGCACTGATGCAGAATAGCGCGGTATATAAGAGAATGTAAATAAATAAATAAATATTGCTTAGTGACTTAGTGTCTAGAATCCTTAGTCACCCACTGCGTTGAAGATAACATACGCTCATAGCACCCACTACTCCACTACTGTGGCCCCACACTACATTGTCCTTCTGTTCCTCATACTCCCCAACTGCCTCCCCTCCTACCAACACCCTCACTCCTCCTTCCTCACCTCCCCCTCCATCCTGTCCTCTAACCTTGCATCTGCACTTGAGCTTCATCACACGCTCCCCCTCATTCAACCAACCCCTCTCTCTTTAAGGCAACCCCACCCTCGCTTCCGCCGTACTGCCTCTGCTTTACCCCGCTCCCTACTTCTTCTCCTCCTCCTCTCATCAGGTAATATCAACCCTAACCCCGGCCCCCCTCGATTTCTTTCTCACCATAAGAAGAGTTCCTCACGTACCCTATCTAATCTCATCCATATCCCACTGTTTTCCCCACCCGCCCGCCCTCACTCACACCGATCATCCATAGATGTTAACCCAAACCCTACCCCCTCCAGAGCTCTGTGTCTGTCTCACCCTAAAAATAAATCCTCACGAATGCTACCTGATAGACACACCCACCTGTACCCTGACCCCTCTAGATCTCAGTATCACTCTGGAAATAGTTCCCCACGTCAGCCCCACTAGACCGCCGTCTTACTTTGGAAAGAAATCCTCCCTTAACTTGTTTAACCTTATCTATATCCCTCTCCTTTCTCCCTCCACTCTCCCATTCTCATGTGCCCTATGGAACGCATGCTCAGTCTGTAAGAAACCTGTTCTTACGCATGATTTCTTCATATCCTAAAGCGCTACACCAGCTTGCCCTGAGACCTGGCTCCTCCCAGACGATACTGCATCCATTGCTGCTCTTTGCCACGGAGGGATACCAGTTCTCCCATACACCTCGTACCACTGGTCGCGGTGGAGGTGATGGGTTTCTACTTTCCCCCTCTTGCCAATTCCAACCTCTCCCTCTGCCTCAGTCACACTCCTCCCTTTCTTTCGAAGTCCACTCCATTCGCCTCTTCTCACCACTTCCCCTCCGGGTAGCTGTTATTTACCGCCCACCCGACAAATCCAAATCGACCTTCCTTACCGGCTTTGACTCCTGGCTCTCCGCCTTCCTCGATCCCTCTTCCCCCACTCTTATTCTCAGCGACTTTAATATGTTGATAACCCCTCTGATCCCCACGCTTTAAAGATCTCCAGGAACAAGCAGGAATGAGTCTTCACATGTGGGTACGTCGGCGCCGACGGAGCCCGCATGGAAATGCTCCCCAGCATCCAATCAGAAAGCCTTTGTGAGCATCCCCCGCGCCTGCGCGGTGACTTCCCGCCCTTCCAACAGTCTCTCCTCAGTTTTCGTTTTTCCGCGGAGCCAACAGGACGTACCTCCTGTAACCGCAGAAACATTTTTCTTTATATTCTTTATTTTCTTGTTTTGTGTTGTCGCGGCGGTCTTCCCCGTCGATACCGGTTCCACCGGTGCTTCATTTTTCTCTTTCCTTTAGAGAAATAATTCCCTCGTCAGTTTTTTCTTTTTTTACCTTTTGAAGCCTACTAGGCCTTTCCCACATGGAGCCTTCTTCCCCTTTGAAGTGCCCTCACTGTGGAGACTTGGTTTTCTTTTTAGACTCCAAGGCCTGTTGTCTATCCTGTTTGGGCCCTGACCCTTTTTCCCCAGGTCCATGGGGCCTTAGCATCGGGAGAAGACCTTCTCTTTTTCGGGTATCCCTCAATGCCGTTTTTCCTCCTCGGGTGAGGTCCTCGGTTTACTTTACATCATTCCTTGCAGGACCTTCTTCTGAGGATTTGGGAATCATCTTTGAAGGTTCCTGCGCCTTCTATGGCCATGAATGTTCTGTATCAGGTTCCTCCCTCTCCGGGGTTTCAGAACAACCAGCTTCCGCATCATTCCCTTGTAGTGGAATCGGCAATGAGGAAGGTCAGAAGTAAGAAGAAACACTCTTCTTATCCGCCAGGTCGTGCATCTAAAGCACTCGATGCCTTTGGACGCCAAACCTTCCAAACTTCGATGTTGGCTTCCAGAATCATTTCATATATTTTTTATATGAGTCTAACACTTCAGGAGGTCACAGAGCAATTATCTCTTCTGTCTCCCTTCTTGTCAGAACCTAAGGCCTCTGACTATTCCTTGCTTCTTAATCATAGCAGGAACATCTCTTGGTTTCTTTCCCGTGCTTCCCTAGACTCTTTTGAGTCTGTTAGCAGATCCTCTGCTATTGCCATTGGAGCACGTCGTACTGCGTGGCTGCAAGCTTCAGGCTTGAGCAGATGGGCACAACATACACTGGGTAACTCTCCTTGTACTGGAGAAAATCTCTTCAATAGGGAGGCTTTACGTCAGGTTGCTCGCTGCTCCACTGACTTCCCGGGCTATGGAAACCATCCCAAGCCTCCTTTTTCCCCGGGACGTAGGAAATATCCTGCAAACCCTTCTCTCCCGAAGAGGAGGAAGGTTCACCCTTCTTCTGCCCATTCCCCCGGTGTACCCGAGCAAGGGACATCTCATCCTAGTCTGAAATCTCCAGGCTCAAACCAGTCTACCCATACCAGCACCCATAGGTTCCGGTATGGAGCACCATATAGTTAACTACTTCTCTGCAGAAGTTTCTCCCTCAAACCCTACGCTGGGTTTTATTCTTTTCCAGTGTGCTATGCTCTTGGGATGCTTTCTCCATGGGTCACAGACTTCTCCCATTCTTTCTACCATGAAGGGAGGTTACAACTATCCCAGGATAGTTTCTGTCCCCACTTGGACATCTTTCCTTCAGCGGACCTACCACATGGTGGGTCACTTTCCTAATCCCTCTCTTCCAGGGTTTCCCCTGCTTGAGTTGGTGCCATACTGAAATACTTCTTTTCCTTCCAGCGTAGTCTGGTTGTCTTCCTTCAATGCATACTCTGAACAACTCATCCGGCAGGGACGGAGTCTCCGCTACCCTTGTCTGTTTCTCTCTGTTCTCATACGGGAGAATCCCCTCTATTGTTTTGTTCAGTTGCTGTCAGTTTTATCTTATAATTCTCCTACACAATGCCCTCTGCATTCTTCGGTGCAGCTTTCTATTAGGGTTTTTTTCTTTACAAGAGACAGTTTTCTCTGCGTGAATGTCCACGGAGTTCCCATTCTGACCGGAATATACATGTCTTCTACTCCACTGGGACAGCGCATGCTTTTTTACCGCACATGATACCCTGGACTCCCTTGCTGGACCACTATGGTATCTTCGTCTACGCGTTCTTCTTGTCCCTTGGGCATGTCAGAGTCCTACAGTGCAGCTGACGTACTCTTACCTGACTGCTGTCACCCTCTATTTTCCTGCAACCATACTGGTTCTTCCACTAACCTATACTCCTGCTCCACAGAAATGGATTCTCTATATTTCTTCTGGTGGGTTCACCCCTATTATTGGACCATCACATTCCCCATGTGAAGGTTTTCTGTGGCTCAGTGGCAGGCATGTATTCTTAAGATTATTTCATGTATGTATGTGCATACATGTTTTTGCTCCTGGGTGGCATAACCACCCCGTCTCTTCTGTATATCTATACCTACCCACCCCGTAGGTATATATATCACCCTTGTCTAGGCATATATACTCTCACATGCATCGACATGTATGCCTCTCCATATACATATCTATATATATATATATATATGTATGCGCATACTGGGAGATGTCCATAGCGCCCTATGTCATACCTATCTCCATGACTGTCGGTGCTTAGGTTTTTATTTTTCTTATGGGGTCCAGACAGTCACCTTGCCTATTATCATACGGCTCAGTAACTGGGACTGGTTATACTAACCATTACTGCTGTGACGTCAACAGCTTCTATTTTTGTTAGACATCTCCCTATCTATGCAGTCTCACACTTCCGTGTCTTCCTATCTCCAGCTAGGAAAGACAGTGTGCATCTTCAGTATTCCTGAGTTCACTTTGGTTCTCCTTCGGAATAGGGACTTTTTTTTTTTTCCATACCCCCTCTTCCCTCCCGGACCGGGCCAATTTTCCAGATCGGTCAGTCTTTTTTTTTTTAGTCCTCACTGTTTATGACTCTGTACCTGAACGAGTCCCAGCTTTCCCGTAAAAGCTTCTCTCTGGGGACCTGCCGATCTTCTCCTGCTCCGGTGGACACCTGGGTCTCCTGCCCGTTCCAGTCTGGAACTTCTCCTCACTGCTGTGGAGTTTCCTTGAAGATTCCGCTACTGCATCTACAGTCTACTTCCTACAATCCAGTAGGTAAACTCTACATTGTGCTAGTTCATTAAATTTTTTACTGATGCTTGGCATACCTTCTAAAGACTTTTTTCCCTGTAGTCTTTAGATTCGCTGTTCCCCTACAGCTCTGCTCTGTTCAACTCCTACCCCCCATCCCTCAGGGGATGCCGGGGATCCAGGTTGGAAAATGCCGTCCTGTCCAGGGATACGCATTTTATGGGATCTCCCCTGGCACCCTCAGCTAGGGAATCCCCACATGTGAAGACTCATTCCTGCTTGTTCCTGGAGATAGCACAGTTACTTACCTGTAACAGGTGATCTCCGGAACAGCAGGAATTAGTCTTCACAACCCACCCGCCTCCCCTAGGAGTTGTATCTGTCTATTTCCTTTCCTCTTCTCTCCTTCTCTCTCAGCTATGAAACCCAACTGAGGAGAGACTGTTGGAAGGGCGGGAAGTCACCGCGCAGGCGCGGGGGATGCTCCCAAAGGCTTTCTGATTGGATGCTGGGGAGCATTTCCGTGCGGGCTCCGTCGGCGCCGACGTACCCACATGTGAAGACTAATTCCTGCTGTTCCGGAGATCACCTGTTACAGATAAGTAACTGTGCTTTCCTTGCCCTCACCTCCTTGTTTGACCTACAACTCTGCGCCACTGCCTGGACTTGGTACTCTTCTCTAACTCCTCTCCCTAAAACTTCCACAACTCAATCCTTCCCTCATCTGATCATCACCTCTTAACCTTTAATCTTCAGCTTCCACTGTCTCAACCTCGTCCTGTCTCCTCCAACCTATTTAGAAATCTTCATAATACTGATCCCTTGACTCTCTCCTCTACCATTTCTCCATCTCTCTCCTCTATTGTGTCCTCCAAGTCCGTCGATGAAGCAGTATCTTCTTATTTTATTTTTTTTTTTTATTGTCATTTTCAGTCAATATACATAACCAAAATACAGTGAAAGGTCAATCCGAACAATGCAAAAGCAATAACACAAAAATAACAAATAAAGGAAATATGTCTAGGATAAAGTCCACATTATGGGATCAGTAGTGTCCATAATAAATAAAGAATACAAACACAGGAAAACTAGAGATAAGTTAATCTCAACTTTTAGAGGCTCATTCAATTAAACATCAATCCTATCTACCGGCTGCCGCCCTTCCAAAAAACTTTCAAGATGAGACACCTCCGTAAAGGTATACATCGCTTCCTCAAGACCTAGAACACACTTGCAGGGAAAACGAAGGAAAAAAGAAGCACCCACTGCCAAAACACGGGGCTTAAGCTGTAAAAGTTGCCGCCGACGCAGTTGGGTACTCCTTGATACATCAGGAAAAATACTGATTTTATGCCCACAAAATTTTACAAATTTAACCTTAAAAAAGGCCCTGAGGATGCAGCAGTATCTTCTTATAATGCTGCACTATCCTCTGCTCTTGATACTCTTGCCCCACCCACCCCTCGTCCTGTCTGAGGTTCTTCCTCTCCCCCCCCCCCCCCCCGGCCCTGGCTTTCATCCACAACCCGCTATTTACGCACATGTGCCCGTTCTGCTGAACACACCTGGGCCAAATCCCGCTCCCCGGAAGACCTCACTCACTTCAAATTCATGCTCGGCTCCTTCCAGTCAGCCATAGCACTTGCCAAGCAAGAATACTACATCCATCTGACTAACTCCCTCGCCTCTGATCCTCGCCGCCTCTTTAATACCCTCAATTCTCTCCTCAAGGTGCCCCCACCCCCGGTCCCCCCCTCCCTCTCTGCCCAAACCCTAGCCGACTACTTCCATGACAAAATCCACAAGATCACCCTCCAATTCCCCACTCCCTCATCTACCTCCCCCCCTCCCCAATTCTCCTCCCCCATCCATACTTCCTCTGCTACCCTCTCCTTTTTCCCCTACGATCTCCGAAGAGGAAACCGCACTCCTCCTCCAAACCCACCACCTGTTCCTCTGACCCTATCCCCAACCATCTCCCACATCCCATCTCCCCCACCATTGTTCCATCCATCTCTCATATTCTCAATCTTTCACTCTCCACTGCAACTGTCCCAGTCGATTTCAAACATGCTATTGTCACACCTCTCCTCAAGAAACCCTCACTCGATCCCACCTGCCCTTCAAACTATCGACCCATCTCCCTCCTTCCCTTCATTTCTAAACTACTAGAACGAGCAGTCCACCGTCGCTGCCTCAACTTCCTCACCTCCCATGACCTCCTGGACCCACTACAATCAGGCTTCCGGCCCCTACACTCCACTGAAACTGCCCTTACAAAAGTCTCCAACGACTTGCTCCTGGCTAAATCTAAGGGACTCTACTCTGTCCTCATCCTCCTCGACCTCTCCGCGACCTTTGACACTGTTGACCACAATCTTCTCCTTAACACCCTCTCCTCATCTTTCCCCCCAACTCTGCCCCTCCTCTTTCCCCTTTCTCAATCTCAGTGGATGGATCTATGATCCTTCCTGTTCCCTCAGCCTGCAATCTGGGGGTTATCTTTGACACCTCTCTCTCCTTCTCCAAAACACGTCCAGCTCGTAGCTAAGACCTGCTGCTTCTTCCTCTTCAACATTGGCAAGATCCGCCCCTTCCTTTCCGAACACCCTAACAAAACGCTTATCCACTCCTTAATTTTCTCTCGCCTAGATTACTGCAACCTGCTCCTTGCTGGTCTCCCCGCGAATCATCTCTTTCCCCTTCAATCTATACAAAATCATGCTCCTCGACTAATATTCCGCCAGTCTCGCCATGCCCACATTACTCCTCTTCTCAAGTCACTTCATTGGCTCCCCATCCAATTCCGCATACAATTCAAACTTCTCATACTGACCTATAAATGCATCCACTTTGCGGCCCCTCAATACCTCTCATCCCTTATCTCTCCCTACATCCCCTCTCGAGAACTTCGCTCCACTAACAAACTGCTTCTGTTTAGGCCTTTCACTCGCACAGCTAACTCACGCCTTCGCTCCTTTCACCTCGCTGCACCCTACGCCTAGAACAACCTACCTATGTCTATGCGCCAGGCGCCCTCACTGGCTCTCTTCAAATCCAGGTTAAAAAACTACCTCTTCATTGTTGCCTTCAGATCCTGACTTCCACCCTTATCCTAACCTGATTCCCTTCAATCTCCCATGACCGAATTACACAGACCATATTATGCTTTGCACCGAACTGACAATCGCTTTGTACTGTTGTATTAGATTGTAAACTCGGACGAGTATTAGATTGTAAGCTCGGATGAGCATGACTCTGATGGGCAGGGACTGTCTGTTATATGTATATCTTCTATATGCATGTCATACCTGTACAGCGCTGCGTGCTCGGCGCTATATAAGTGCTAATTAGTAGTAGTAGTAATAAAGACCATACAGCCTAACCAATCTGTCCATCTACACCAACCAACCAGACAAAATTTACCAGAAGCAGAAAAATGTTGTGACTTGATGGATCTAATTCACAAGTATTTGCATTGCTCTTTAACATATACATTCACCCCATATGTGATATTCTCAGAAATTTCAAAGTACAGTTTTATGTATATGCTGACGATATTATGTTTTACTCACCCTTCCACACACAAGCTCCTGACTATAATCGTCTCAGACTGCTTCTCAGCCATCGCCAAATGCCTCGCAAATCTACATCCGAAATCCTAGTAACAAGGGACCCCTCATTTATCCTTCCACCAAAGATAAGATTACACTACGCAGAGATCTCCATAAAAAAGGAAGTCAAATACCTGGGTATGAGGGAGGGCTGATGAGTCTTTGGCCTTGTAATGAAACAGAAAGCCACGGGCACACTTCAGTACCAGAAGTCTGAATAATCTCTCTGCAGTTTTGTTTTATTTGGTACTTTATTTCATATAATACTAGATCAAAATCTTAGCATGCTATCTCATATACTTCAAAATGCTATCACTACAAAACCTATGTCTGCTTCTTGAGCCCAGCGACTTCAGAACAGTGTTCCAGTCTTGTAATCACACCTCACCTAGATTAGGCCAACATTCTCTATAAAGGCTTGCATTGTACCCACTGTAAATTGGGTAAAACACTGCTTCCAGATTAATCGCCGGTACCTCTAGATTCCAACACATTCACACCTACCCTCAAGTTACCAATAGCCCTAAGAATAAAACACAAGGTTGTCACTACAATATTTAAGATACTGCATAACCATTCAGCCCTCTGCCTTGAGTCGCTAATCAACAAAACACCTGAAACAAGATCTAGAAGATCCATAAATCAGAACCTGCTATCTGTTCTTCCACTAAAGACAAAATGCATGCAACAGACCAGCAACAGAGCCTTTGTCCTCTTTGCTCCTACAATCTGGAACTCCTTCCCGGAACTCATAAAATCAGCACAGACAATACAAGACATGAAAAAGAAGCTAAAGACTCACTACGGGACTGATGAAATCACCTGACACCAAACCCCTAAGGATGGTAACTCCACTCATGCTCAAACTAAGTTTACCCCCCCCCCCCCCACACACACACACACTTTAACTCCAAGTTACTTGTACCCTTAAGTTCTATGTAACCCTAACCTAACCTAACTCATCTGAGTTTATTCATTACTGTTCTCCAGGAACAAGAAGTTAGTCCTCACATATGGGTGATGATGCTGACGGAACCTGCGGAAGCATCTCTCCAGCTTTCAAAAAAAGCCTTTGGGACATGCCACCACGCATGCATGGTCCTCTTCCTGCTCGCGGGTGCCATCTTACTCATTCTCTCTTTTTCCACAGAGCCCTACAGACATCCGTCTCTGTTCCCCCGGAAAAAAAGTTTTTTTGTATCGTGCTTTCGGTGCATTTTTCATTCAGTTAGCACTAGTCCTTTTCCTGGCTTTGAGGCTCGGAACCTTTTTAATTTTTCTTTTTTTTACCAGCGCGGTTTTGCACCTTTGCTAACCGCTGGCTGCGTCAAGGATCTTCGACCTCGCTGGGGTCCTTTTTACCCCAATGGCCAGTGGGTTTAAAAGTGTGATTGGTGCACAAAGAGCATGTCTATAACCAATACACACGACTGCCATCTCTGGTGTCTAGGGATTGACTATGACCCGAAGGTTTGCACCCTGTATAAAAATATGTCCGCAAAGGCCATCCAAAGCTGTCGGCAAAAACAGGACTATATCTTTCACAGATCAGATTCAGCCCTGGTATCCCTAGTAGCCTCGCACTCTAAGGCTCCGCACAGATCCTCGGAGTCATGTAAAGCCCCCCACGGTCCCTGATCGGGCCTGCAGACACTCTGATAAGAGTTCCCCGGAGCAAGAGTGCAAGAAGAAAAATAAATCCTTGAGGATCTCTTCCTGGGATCGGACACAAGTCCCGTGCAAGGTCCCACAGTCCCCGAAGAGTATCCAAGGAGTCTGAGCGGGAGCAGCCAGCAAAGGTGCCCAGGACAGATGTCGAGGCCTCTGGTGATTCCCAAGGCTCGTCCCGTCGATGACTCCCTCTCCTCACCGATGCTGGACCCAGTCACCCCGGTGTCCGCATCGAAGGCTGCAACTCCTAAGTAGGAAGCCAGGATAATGGCGTTGGAACACAGCATTACTGCCTTCCTTGCCTCGCAGCAAGCATCGATGCTCAACTCTGCCGTCACTTGTGCTGAGACCTCAAGGACCTCAATGGAGAGGTCCGCCAAATCAATCCTCTAAAGTCTCGAGCTGGTCCTCAGCGAGGGTCTTGATCCTGCTGCTGGTCCTCGGGAGCAAGATACTCTCTGGCAAGCACCTCTGACTCCAGCCAAGCGAAAGTCATGGGTCATTGTAGACCCAATCTGTCCGATGCCTCAGAAGCCGCCAGTCCTCGACAGACTACTCGGACTGGGAGTCTCAGGATGAGGCTTTGCTGGAGACACGGGCACACAACGATCTCCCCTCAGATCCCTTTACCCCCAGCGTTGAGGCACCGGTCCCCTCCTGAGGACTCCTCATTCCTCAAGTTTGTTCGGGATATGGCGAAGGCATTATCCCTCACCACAGAGGCGGAGGAGGACCCTCGCATAGAGGAATTCAAAATCCTCCAATATGAGGCCCTCACGGTCCCCGTCCCTGCCATCCTTGGGCGGCGGCTCCTTCGGATGTGGGAGACACCGGCGTTGGTGCTGATAGTTTGCCAATGCCTGGACACCATGTACAGAGTCCAGTAGGGTCCTGGCTTCTAGAAGGTGCAACTTCCTCACACCTCTATGGTGGTGGTCGACTATGCATCGACAGAAAATACCGAAGACCCGCTCTTCTGTGCCTCCAGGCAGAGAGTCTTACGTTCTCGACACCCTCAAACGCAAGTGCTTCCAGGGCTCGATGCTGGCCTGCTGAATACAAGCTTATCAGCTGTATATAGGCATGTATCTCCAAGACCTAGCTAAAGAGCTTTCAGGTTTCTCAGTGGGTCATAGTATATATGAAGGCAAATAAAGACAATCATGGTCCATCTAGTCTGCCCAGCAAGATGGCAAGAGTAGGTGCACCTGCCCCTCCATGCAGGTCACCCCTCCCCATGCCTTTGTTTAGGGTTGTCCCACTGCTCCGTGTAGGTCACCCCTCAGGTCTCAGTGGAGATCACCTCCAATGATTCTAAACCCTCTTGAAGTGCGTCGGGGAATGCTTGAAGTATATGTCTCGAGCTGCCTACGACGGCTTCAAGTCCAACGCGAGGGTGACTACCGCAGGCATCAGGTCCCAACGCCAGGCTTGACTCCAGGCATTGGACCTTGAGCAGTGGGTCCAGGAGAAACTCCTTGATGTCCTCTGCCTTGGTGAAAACCTCTTCAGCAAGCCAATGGAGGAGAAAGTGATGGAGATTGAGGCAGAGTATGTTACTAGGACTCTGCTTTCCAGGAAGATTGCCATCCTTCCCAAGAAGAAAATGCTGGGGCAAAGGCTAGCCTTACTGGGGCTACCCCCAGACCCTACAGCAGGGCCACTAGGGCCAACGCAAGCCTAAGGGCTCCAACCCCCAAACACCAGCTCCATTCCAGACTGGGTTAGGGTTTTGACTCCCTGAGCATAGCCTCTCCACCCGTGGAGGAGCAGCTGCTAAAGGAGGGTATCTGATTCATTTTGCCCATCGGTGGCCTACCATCTCCACCGACACCTGGGCACTCAAGGTGGTCAGAGAAGGTTATCTCCTTCACCTGGACCACACGCCGCCGCCACCTTTCTTTCCAGGAGATCCCCCTCGGACTCCCCTGCACCAGGCTCTGTTACTGCAAGCCTTCTCAGGAACAGGGCCATGGAGCCAGTACCCCACCACCTACAGGGAAAGGGGTTCTACTCCAGGTATTTTCTAGTCCCAAAGAGTACAGGAGGCCTAAGGCCCATTCTAGACTTACAAAACCTGAACAAGTTCCTGGTGTGGAAGAAGTTCAGAATGCTCTCCCTTGGAACATTGCTGCCCTACCTCCAGCAGGGAGATTGGCTATGCTCCTTGGACCTAAAGGATGCTTATATCCACATCCTTATCCATCCCAGTCACAGGAAGTACCTAAGATTCATGGTTGGGGGCGACCACTACCAGTACAGGGTACTACCTTTCAGTCTGGCCTCCACACCAAGAGTCTTCACCAAATGCCTGGCTGTGGTGGCTGCCTACCTCCTCCTCCAAGGGGCCTTCGTCTTCCCTTACCTGGATGACTGGCTCGTAAAGGGGAACATGGCCACCAAGGTGCAATAGGCCATGGGCCCGCACCATCAAGATCCTGCAGCATTTGGGGTTTGTGATAAACCACCCCAAGTCTCACCTCACTCCAGCACAGAATCTGGAGTTCATAGGAGCTTGCCTGGATACTCTCCATGCCAGGGCCTTCCTCCCTCTGGACCTGGCAGATCACCTCAGGACCTTGGCCACCGAGAAGCAGCGCTGTCCCGTAGTGTCGGCAAGGTCCATGCTACGCCTGCTAGGCCACATGCGGGCCTAATGCCATGTACCCTAACGCCCACCTCCACATGCGGGCAGCTCAGTGGTGTCTCTGATCACAATGGACACAAGCCACGGGCAGACTCCGAGACAGGATTTCAGTGTCCCATCAACTAGCAGAGTCACTCAACTGGTGGAAGAGCACACAGCACCTGCAAAGGGGCATGCCCTTCCAGCCTCCGAACCCCTCGAGTGTCCTCATTACAGATGCATCCCTACTGGGCTGGGGTGCCCAATGTGAGGAACTGCGCACCCAGGGCAGCTGGCCCTTAGCAAAGAGCCGCAGCAGATCAACCTGCTGGAGCTCAAGGCGATTTTTCTGGTGATCAAAGCCTTCCACCACCGCCTACGGAACCAGTCGTTGCTAGTCCAAATGGACAATCAGGTTGCAATGTTCTATCTGAACAAGCAGGGGGGGCACAGGGTCTCAACTCCTCTGCCAGGAGGCAGTAGCCTTCTGCTCGTATGTGATCAATCAGGATATGCTCCTTAGAGGAATATACTGTACTTTGAGCCAGGACAATGCCTTAGTGGACAGACTGAGTGGCGTCTAGACACAAGGGTGGCGCAGCAGCTATTCTGACTATGGAACCCCAAGTCTGGACCTCTTTGACAGCCCCGCTAATGCTCAACTGCCCCGATTCTGCTGTCCCCAACCGCATCCATCATGGGTAGCATGGCTGCTGAGCAGATAACCTTAGCACCCTTCAACCTCTCAAGGGAGGTGGAGGAGGTCCTCCTGGCCTCTCATAAGAATTCCACGAGATGTGCCTATGCCTTCAAGTGGCACAGATTCTCAATATGGTGTGTGGAGCAACGGGTAGACCTGTTCTCTTGCCAGGTGCACATGGTGCTGCAGCACTTGCTCTACTCGCCTTGATTATTTACTGGAAATATGTGAGCTAAATATTAATAAATAAAATAAATAGAATTTTAGAAAGGATGTAAAGAGGCAAATTCCCTCATCCATATCAGGACGTGAAGAATTAGACCAGTATTTTACAAGAGGTTCTGCTAAACATAGAGGCCCTTGTAAAATGCTGCAGGATTGCACAGGTATGCCCCTGCACATTTGTCAGGAGCCGGAATTTTAGGAGGCCCCATGTGGGGAAAAAGTCATGCAAACCCACACACACTCTTAGACATGGGAGCAGCCTCCGAAAATTGATGTACCGGTACAGAGGCATACTGGTGCAGCACTTCAGGTCTGGCTGTCCCCAACAAGGTATTCCCCCATCCTCCAGAAGCAGCACCTTGTCCCCCTCATGCCCCTCCTCTCAAAGCAGAACCTCTTCACCACCCCCCCCCCTCAAAGCAGAATCTCGAGTCCCTCTTCACCCCCCCTCGAGGCATTATCCCGAAGGACCCCTCCCCACCCCCCAGATGAACATCTAGGGGGCTTACCTGGGTCATTGGTGTTCAGCCCTAGTCCTAATACTGAAGCACACCATCCAATGATCACTGGATGCAAGGTGAACACTCACTATAACATCAGAAACACTCTCCTCATTTATAAGCACCAGGTCCAGTATGGCCTCTTCACGTGTGGGTTCTGTTAACAGTTGTTGGAATAGTTCTTCCTATAAAGAATCCAGGATCTCCTTACTTATAGATTTATTTATTTTATTTATTTCCAGTCTCTTCTATACCGCGCTATTCAATACCAGTGCGGTTTACAGTGAACATAGAACTACACATTTCCTTGGCATTTCCTTCCTAGATGACACCACCACAGGGATGTGCCAGTCAACCTCTGGCATATTAAAATCACTTAGCAGCAGCACTCCTCCTTTCATGGCAATGCTGCGGATGTCTTTAATTAAATCTCTGTAGATCACACCCAATGCAAATGGCTGCTCCATTTCCTCCTTCCCTCATAAGCCCTGTATTTCTGTAGCTTTAATGCTGCTATTCCTCCCTTCTTCCTACCGTGTCCTTCCTGAATAAATTATAGCCTGCTATAATTACATCCCAATCATGATTTTCCATGACCGCCACTAAATCCAAGTCAGCCTCTTCCTTTAAAGCCTCAACATCTGGAATCTTATTCTCCATACTACAGGCAGTAATTCACACTGCTTTCCAGATGTTGCTCCTTTTACCCATTTCTACAGCAGTTATTCAATGTTTTACTTTACCCTTCCTCAATGAATTTAGTGTAAGCCGCCCTCTGTAGGTTAATCAGTCTACTGGTACGTCATGGTAGCGCAAGTATATCTTATGGGTAAAAATACTTAAGATATGCCATACTGGGTCAGACCAAGGTCCATCAAGCCCAGTATCCTGTTTCCAACAGTAGCAGATCCAGGTCAAAAGTACCTAGCAGGTTCCCAAAAACACACAGATTCCACAGTGTTTGTACTGGGGCAAGCAGTGGGTTTCCCGGGTCCTCTTTAATAATGATTTATGGTCTTTGATGCAGATTTTCAGAAGAGTGGTAACGGTGTTAGTCTGGAGCAGCAAAAATGACAGGCTGGTGGCACCTTATAGACCTACTAGTTTGAGACATGAGCTTTTGAGGACAAGAGTCCACTTGATCAGGTACCACAAAAGCTGATGTCTAAAAGGTGCTGCCTGCCTCCATCAACTTTGCAAGACAAAGACTCTCTCATTCATTCCCATAAGCCTCATTTTATACAGCTTTAGAAATCGTTCAAATGCTCCCAAGAGAGAGAAACGAGACAAATGAATGCTACTGGCTGCCTGTGCAGGGGCGGCTCTATAATGAGGCGAAGTGAGGCGGCTGCCTCAGGCGGCAACGTTTTGATGGCAGCAAATGCCCCCAAAACAGTCACCTCACTTCGCCTTCAAAGGTTAAAAAAAAGCACACAATTTGCTGCTGCTGCCAAGTCCACTTCTCAGCAGCAGCAAACTCACCGCCTCCCTTCTTCTGCAGCCGCAGCTCCCTGCCTCTTAGGGAACCGCAGCTGTGCTGGTAACTGCAATAGACTGAAAAGAGAAGCCAGTGCAGAGCCTTTCCGTCTCTCGAAGGACTCCGTGCAGCATTGTCCCCTCCCCCCCCCCCAAGGAAGTTCTTGGCTTCTCTTTTCAGTCTATTGCAGTTACCAGCACAGCCATGGTTCCCTAAGAGGCAGGGAGCCGCGGTTGCAGGAGGAGACGGCACAGGAACTGCAATGGGGAAAGGTGGGGGTGGTAGCAGGCTGACAAAGGGAGAGGGGAGAAGGGGGCAGGGAACTGACAAGGGAAAGATGAGATCTGCAATGAGGGGGAAGGAGAGAGGGGAGAGGAAGAAAGGAGGGGCTGACATGGGGGGGAGGGCGTGGGCTGGAAGGGAACTGACAAGGGAAAGATGAGATCTGCAATGAGGGGGAGGGAGAGAGGGGGGAGGAAGAAAGGAGGGGCTGACATGGGGGGAGGGGGCTGGAAGGGAACTGACAAGGGAAAGATGAGATCTGCAATGAGGGGGAGGAGAGAGGGGGGAGGAAAAAAGGAGGGGCTGACATGGGGGGGGAGGGAGGGGGCTGGGCGGGAATTGACAAGGGAAAGGTGGGGTCTGCAACTGGGCTGACGGGGGGCTGGAAGGGAATTGACGTGAGGGGAAGGTGGGGTCTGTAATTGGGTTGACACTGGGGGAGGAGGGGGCTGACACTGGGGGATTAGGAGGCTGGAAGAGAACTGACAAGGGTTCCCTCTCATCCAACAGGAACAACCGGTTGTTTTAATTTTAGATTTTGCCACTTCTGCCCTGCCTCTGCCTTCCCGTCGCTTTTTTTTTTTTTTTTTGCTGCAAGCATTCTTGAGGAAAACAATGCAGCAGGAAGGCAGAGGCAGGGCAGGGCAGAGGCGGCAAAATCTAAAATTAAAACAGCCAGAGTGCCCCTGCCGCCACCGGATGAGAGGTGCAGTGCAGGTGGAGGGAGTGGGGACAGGAGGAGGACAAGGAGAGACAAAGGTGAGAGATGCGGGACAAAAAGGGAGACGGGACAAATACTGGAGAAAGGGGGAGATGGGGAAAATTCTGGACAAAGGGGAAGACGGAGACATACTGGACAGACAGGGGATAAATGCTGGACAAAGGGGAGAGACAGTGCAGGTTAGGATTATAATGGGCTGATGGGGGGGGGGGCTAGTACTGGTAATGGGCAGATCGTGCGGGGGCTAGGACAGGTAATGGGTTGATTAGGGAAGGCTAGGACTGGGAATGGACTGATCGAGGGGGGGGGGGAGCTGGGACTGGTAATGGGCTGAGGGGGACTAGCACTGGATATGAGCTGATTAGGGAGGGGAGGACTGGTAATGGACTGATGAGGGGCTAGCATTGGAAATGAGCTGATCAGGGAGACCAGGACTGGAAATGGGCTGATTAGAGGAGGCTAGGACTGGTAATGGGGTTGAGGGGGGACTAGTACTGGAAGTGAACTGATTGGGGGGGGCTTCAGCTGGGAGTGGGGAGGGGAGGATAGAGCTGCTGGCCTTGGAAGAAAACTGGGGGCTAAGGCTACAAATGGGCTGATACGAGGGGATGGGAGAATGGGACTGGAAGGGAGTGGATGCTGAGAAGGGGCTGCCATGGTATTTGGACTAGAAGGAGCTGGACAGTGGGGAAGGAGGGTGACTGGAAGGGAATATACACCAGTGGCAGTCATAGGAATGCAAATTGACAATGGAAGGTACCGGGAGGGAGGACTGGAAAGGGGCTGATGCTGGGGAGGGTTACTGGGACTGGAAATAGGCTGATGGAAATAAGTGAAGAAAACAAAAGAGATAAGAAATGGCAGATGGACCATAGACCACCGAAAGAGAGCTAAGAGAAGACAGGAAAGCAGAAGCCTCAGATTGGGACCAGCATGATCAGAAAATAAAATGGTCAGACAACAAAGGTAGAAAAATAATTTTATTTAATTTTAGTGATTGGACTGTGTGCTATCTTTATATTTTACACAGTATTGGGGAACTGCATCTCTTATTTATCTGATGTTGCACTGCATGTGGACTCTGGCTTCTTGGGGTTTCAGTTTAAATTTAGTCTACATATTTTTATTTTTACTTTAGATTGTGGTTACTTATTCTGTACTTGGTGAGGGTCAATGTGAGTGTATGACTGAGGCCAGGTGTTCTGATAACATGGAGTTTGTACATAAAGATCTATACTGTACTGTAGTAATTTGACTTGTTCAAATTTTCAAATAGGTGTATGGATGTTCCAGGGCACACTGTAGTATTTACAGTGATGCTTTTTTTGGATGGGCTCCTTATGTGAGTTTTGGAAGTTTGTGCTGATATGGTATGGTATGGTAGGTTTGCTCTTTGTTGTAGGGTTTTGTATTAGTTCACAATATGCCTCGTACTGGAGCATAGTGGTGGTGGTGGTTAGTGAGATGATCAGAATCAGATTTCTTTTTTTAAATATTGAGTTCCGTGGGTGAATGTCCTGGTTGTCCTCTGCACCTACTGTAGATGCAAAATATATGTTGAAAAAGAAAAAGCAAGAACCATAAAGCATAGTTACTCACCTGTAACAGGTGATTTCCGGGAACAGCAGGAATTTAGTCCTCACATATGGGTTTCGTCGGTACCGACGGAGCCTGCGCGGGAACGCTCCCCAGCGTCCAATTAGAAAGATTTTGGGAACATCCCACAGCGCCTGCGTGCTGCCTTCCCGCCTTTCCAACTGCCTCTCTCCAGTTGAGTTTTAAAGCTGAGACAAAGAGAGAGAGAGGGAAAGGAAAGAGATAGATAGAGAGATACAACTCCTAGGGGAGGTGGGTGGGTTGTGAGGACTAAATTCCTGCTGTTCCCGGAGATCACCTGTTACAGGTGAATAACTATGCTATCTCCAGGAACAAGCAGGAATGTAGTCATCACATATGGGGACTTCCTAGCTTTAGGTGCCAGGGAGAGACCCCAGAAGTTGTGTGTCCCTGAACAGGGCTCCACTTCCCCCCATGGATCTCTGGCATCCTACCAGGGATGGTGGGTAGGAGTTGATTAGGTATGGAACAGGTGTTGGAGAACAGCCTGACCAAACAAGGCATCCCGGTGGGAGTCCTTGTCCAAGCAGTAATGGGCTGTGAAGGTATGAACCGAGGCCCAAGTGGCTGCTCGACAGATGTCGTCAATAGACACAGAGTGCAGATGAGCCATTGAGGCTGCCATGGCCCTCACATTGTGAGCTGTGACATGGCCCTCCAGAGAACGGTTCATACTCTGATAGGCAAAGGAAATACACTGAGCAATCCAGTTAAAGAGTGTTCTCTTGGAGACTGGAAGTCCCAAATGAGAAGGATCAAAAGCAACAAAGAGTTGAGAGGACTTTCTATGTTGCTGTGTTCTTTGTAAGTAAAAGGCTAAAGCTCTTTTACAGTCCAAGGTATGAAGATTCCTCTCTGCATTTGATGCATGAGGCCTTGGAAAAAACACAGGTAGGTAGACCGCTTGGTTTAGATGAAAAGGCGAGACCACCTTTGGCATAAAGTGTGGATGAGTCCTAAGGTCTACCTTGTCATGATGGAACCTTGTATAAGGCGGATTAGCTACTAGTGCTTGCAACTCACTAATGCGGCGTGCTGATGTGATTGCAATGAAAAAGATAACCTTCCAAGAAAGGAATTTCAAGGAGGTAGTAGCTAAAGGTTCAAAGGGTGGCTTCATGAGCTGCCCAAGAACCAGGTTTAAGTCCCATGCCACCGGTGGTGGCCTGATGGGAGGCTTAGTTAGAAGAAGGCCTCTTATGAATCTTGCTGTAAGAGGATGAGAGGAAATATGTTGTCCATTTAGAGGCTTAAAGGAAGCTGCAATAGCACTCAAATGGACTCTTACTGAGTTAGTCTTAAGTCCTGCATTGGATAAATGAAGGAGATACTCCAGCAATGATTCCAGAGGTATCGCAAGGGGGTTAAGACCCTTTTGCGAACACCATATGGTAAACCTTTTCCACTTAAAAGCATAAGAGTGTCTTGTGGAAGGTTTCCTGGAAGCAAAAAGAATATCTTTTACTTGCTGAGGAAGATTAAGATCTTGGAGATCTAGGCCTTCAGCAACCAAGCCCTGAGATGCAGAGACTGGGGATTGGGATGCCATAACATTCCGTCCTCCTGAGATAGGAGATCTGGAGCAGACCCTAACTCCAGGAAGGGAGCTTGAGAGAGATGTAGAAGCAGAGGGTACCACACTTGCCTTGGCCAATGTGGAGCTATGAGAATCATATGGCCTCTGTCTCTCTGAAGCTTGAACCAGGTTTTGCGAATTAGGGGAATGGGTGGAAAGGCATACAGGAAGTCTTGACCCCAATGAAGGAGGAAAGCATCCCTGGTCTGAGCCTTCTGAGCTGGAATTCTGGAACAGAACCGGGCAAGTTTGGCATTCCACGAACTTGCAAAGAGGTCTATGTCCGGGGTTCCTCAAATTTGAAAAATCTTGGCCACCTGGTCTGCATGCAGAGATCACTCGTGTGGAAGCAGAACTCAACTGAGTCTGTCTGCCCAAGAGTTTTGTATGCCTGGAAGATACACTGCCAGGAGATGAATCTGATGCTCTCTGGCGAGGGCCCATAGTCGCAAAGCTTCGTTGCAAAGTGACAGAGAGCCCGTTCCCCCTTGCTTGTTCACATAGAACATGGCTACTTGATTGTCCGTATGGATGTGGACTGTCTTATAGCTGAGCAGGGTATGGAACACTCGAAGAGCAAGGAAGATTGCTCTGAGTTCCAGAAGATTGATATGTAGATGACTCTCCTGTGGAGACCAGGTGCCTTGGGTGGACAGGTCTTGCAGATGAGCTCCCCAACCCATTGGAGAAGCATCTGTTGTGAGAGTTGCTTGGGGTAGAGGTTGTTGAAAAGGGGACCCCAGAAACAGGTATTGAGTGGACCTCCACCACTGGAGGGACAAAATAAGGCGACTTGTGTTTGCTATTTTGTTTGACAGGCATCCGGATGCCTGGGTCCATTGGGTGGATAAAGTCCACTGAGCTGCCCTCATATGGAGGCGAGCATAGGGAACCACATGCACCGTAGATGCCATGTGGTCTAGTAGTTGTAACATTTCTCGAGCAGTTAGATGAGACTTTAGCACTGCTTGAGAAGCTAACTGCACCATGCGAAGGCAACAAGCCTGAGGGAGATAGGCCCTTGCCCTTGTGGTATCCAGAAAAGCTCCTATGAACTCCAGAGACTGAGTAGGAGTTAGACTGGATTTTGGGATGTTTATTGCCAGCCCTAAATACTGAAGGATATGCATCGTGCAGGATAGAGAGGTCCTGGCCTCTGACTCTGTTGGTGCTCGAATGAGCCAGTCGTCTAAGTAAGGGAAGACGAAAATTCCTAGAGTGCGTAGAAATGCTGCTACCACAGCCATGCGTTTCGTGAACACCCTTGGTGCTGAGGCCAGGCCAAAAGGAAGCACCCTGTATTGGTAGTGCTTCTGCTGAAAAAGGAACCGAAGGAACCTTCTGTGGGTTGGATGGATGAGGACATGAGTGTACGCATCCTTGAGATCTAGAGAACAAAGCCAATCCTGACTCTGAAGGTAAGGCAGCAGAGATCCGAGAGAAATCATCTTGAATTTCTCCTTGACAAGGAATTTGTTCAATTCTCTGAGGTCTAAGATAGGTCTGTAACCCCCTGTTTTCTTTGGGATAAGAAAATAAGGGGAATAGAACCCTGTACCCTGCTGATGAATGGGTACTTCTTCTATTGCCCCTTGGGCAAGAAGGATGGTGAACTCCTGACCTAATAGGTTGATGAGAGAGGTCGGAGAATTGAACTGCTTTACCATTGTGTGAGGGGGCATGCTTGAAAAATGAAGCTTGTACCCCTCCTTTATGATGGAGAGTGTCCAATGCTCTGCTGTTATTTGCCCCCATCTGGGGGCAAAATGACATAACCTTCTTGGAATGGTGGAAGGCTCCGGTCCCTCGAGAGCCAGGAAGGCTAAGTTCTCTAGTTAAGAGTCAAAGGCCCTGTGGAGGCTGAGCCTGCTGGGCCGGCTGAAGCCTAGCAGTCTTTGCTTTTTTCTGTTTGGGTGGTTGCTGACCTTTCCTGGCAAGCTGACCTGCAGAACGTCCCTGCTGAACATAAGCAGGATAAAATCTTTTCTTTTTAGAAAAGAATGGTTTTTTGAACAATTTCTTTCTAGCAGGATCAGCAGTGGACTTGGATAATCTATCCAAGGTGGAATTTTCAGCATCCATTTCATTGGCCTTTTCTTGCCAATCCTTACCAAACAGGTTCTCACCAGTACAAGGGATATTTCCCAATTTGTCTTGTACCCAGAGCTCTAGATCAGATGCCAGGAGCCAAGCAATTCTACGTGCATCTATAGCAATAGCCGAGGTTCTGCTTATGCACTCAAAACAGTCAAAGGCTGCATGGTTGGAAAATTTAGAAACATCTTGGGCATGTTTGACCAAAGTGAGAAAATCCTGTCTTCCATCCTCAGGAAGAATTGGACTTAAAGCTTCTAAATCATCTGTGACCTCCTTCAGGAACATTCCCATGTAGAGACTATAGGAACTGATCCTGGCAGAAAGCATGGAAGCTTGGAAGACCCGACGTCCAAAAGCATCCAGGGTTCTGCACTCACATCCTGGAGGATTAGAGGCATGCCTCTTTGCACTCTTGATCCTTCTCAAAGATGATTCCACTACAATAGAGTGGTGAGGAAGCTGAGTCTTATGGAAACCAGGACAAGGAGGGACTTGATACATAGTATCCAGTCTGCGAGAATGAGGAGAGGTGGTAAGAGGTGTCTCCCACATCCTTAACATGAGATCATATAAAATCTCATGAATGGGCAAGGTAGCTGCCTCCTTAGGAGTTTTGGGATATTGTACAATTTCCAATTCCTTGGCCCTTGGCTCTGTTTCAGGGGCCCCAGTAATGGACAGGCCCCGGCCACCTCCCTGATAAAATCCTGGAAGGAAATATCCTCTGGAGGAGACATCCTGCGTTTAGGGGAGGAGGGCTCCTCTGGGAGAAGCATCGCTGCATCGACAGAACTGTCAGAATACACAGATTCTTCTGAGAACTCGAAGTATCGTCTGTCCGGATGCTCTTGAAGAGCCCGATACCCGTACCGGGAGTAACCGGTACCGGGGTATCGGTACCAGAGGTCATCGGATGACTGGGTACTGGCAAAGCAGACACCGATGCCGATGTCAATGCTATCAGTACCGGTATCGATACCGGTGCCGATACTGGTGCCGATATCGGTGGAATTGTCTGTCGCGGTTCCCAGGGCATCGATGCCGCAAGGAGAGCCGCCAGACTGCTCGATAGCCATGACTCTCTGGTCTATCGACGCTGCCAATGCCTGGATGTCGGTACTGGAGGAGACCGCCGGTACCCCAGAGCATGGCACCAGTAGTTCTGCCGAGGTCAAGGCCTCGAGAACATCCTGAAACCCCGATAATGCTTTGAAAGCCGAAGCCTCCCGCCGGGGTAATTTTGCCGGTGCAGAATCCTCAAGGGCAATGCCAGAGGCATCTCGATGCTTAGAAGGAGATCTATCCTTTGAGGACCGGCTGGACTTATGTTTAGTTACCTGAGATCCACGGGAGGAAGAAGAAGCCCTGGAAGACGTCGATGCCACCGAAGCTGCATCAGAGGGAAACAGGGTGACTGAGCTTAGCAGCTCGGTTCTGCCGACCTCTTTTAGACATCATGGCACAGGACATACAATCCGTGATGGAGTGGTCAGGACCTAAACATTTTAGACACCATTCATGGGTGTCGGTGACGGAAATGGTACCGCCACACTTGGTGCACTTTTTGAAACCTGAGGCAGGTTTCTCCATGGTAAGGAAAACCTTTTGGGCCTAAGGCCCAAAAAGGCACGTGCACCTGAAGAAAAAGAAAAAAGAATATATATATTTTGTTTTAGACAGAAATAAGAAGAAAAACACCGGCGGTACCGGTGAAGCGTTGAGGAAGGCAGACGCGACCACAAAAAAGAAAGAAAGAAAAAAGAATTCTTCTGCGGTGACAGGAACACGACCTGCTGGCTCCGCGGAAAAAGAAGAACTGGAAAGAGGCAGTTGGGAAAGGCGGGAAGGCAGCACACAGGCTTTCTAATTGGACGCTGGCTTTCTAATTGGACGCAGGCTTTCTAATTGGACGCTGGGGAGCGTTCCTGCGCAGGCTCTGTCGGTACCGACGATACCCATATGTGATGACTACATTCCTGCTTGTTCCTGGAGATCGCAGTTTATAACAAAATAAAAATGAATTATAATTTAGTTTTATAAACTGTGCTGTTGGTTTTTGCTCTCTTTTAGTTTCTTGGTGTGCAAACAGGACCGTACCTAGCCCTGTGCAAGCGGTGCAGCCGCACAGGGTACAAAGGCTTGGGGGGTGCATTTCGGCTGTCTGCTGTTGCCTTGCCACAGCTGGCAGGACAAGAATAGGCAGCCAAAATACACCCCCAAGCCTTTTCACAGTACTTTAAGCAGGTCTGGTCCCTCCCTCCTCAGACGCGATGTCAGAGCAGGGAGGGACAGATCTGCTTAAAGTGCCAGCGCCTTTCAGATCAGGCGCATGCCCCCCTCCTCCTCCTCCCCATACCTCCGTCCAGCGCTGCCTGCTCTTTTCCTGTTGCCAGTGCCACCGTGAAAAAAAACAGAGGGTGGCAGCAGCAGGGAATGAGCAGGCAGCCCTGGACAAAGGTATAGGGGGGGAGGAGGGGGCACACTCTCAAGCTGCAAGTCGCACAGGGCGCGATTGCAGCTTGGTTACAGCCCTGTGTGCAAAACATCTTGCATTCCCTCCATATAATCTAATCGGTTTTTTGGTTTGGTTCAGTCCCTGATTGGAGTTCTGAAAAAGCCCGGGGGGGCGCCATCTCATTCTTCGCCTCAGGCAGCAGATTGCCTTGAGCCACCCCTGTGCCTATGATACAGAAATGTGAGGTTTCTGCACATCTGGCTTCTCATTTAGAGGGTTATTTTGGAGGAGAGCTATGCAGAGCAAGTACATAGGTGATTTTTATATAGGTAACACATATGTCTATAAGACCTTTAGAAATGTACCCACCAGAATGCTGCAGCAGTTACACCTGCTCCAAGGCTTTGTGCATATGTGTGCTTACACAGAAATATACTTATTTATTGCTTGTTCTAGGTAGGGTATAATAAAACATGCACCCCAATGAATTCCATCATTAGTAACATTCAGCCCTCCCATACTAGCAGGGGCGGCCCAAGGGGGGGTGCGGGGCCATGTGCGGAGACTCGGAGTGGGGCCTCATTTGCATAAGGGGCCTCATTTGCATAATGCTACCATACACTAACTTTTAGTAAACATGCCTCTTAATGAGTGTATGGATAAAAAAAGACTAAAAGATTTCTACATTACTATAATCCAGTGCCAACCGCCAGGCACGTTAGGAACTACTACAAACACTGCCCATTTAGAACCCATAGTAAACCCACCGTATCTTAACAGCACTACCAGGACTCACAAAGCACCATACCCTACCTATCAAAAGGCAACACTGCAAATATTAAACCAATACATTTCAGAGAATAACAATACATGACCTACTGGGGAAAGGAACAAGTGGCAATGTCAAATAGGAATTACATAAACAGAATACCTCAGCTCAGTTACACATGTAGAACACAGACCATCACCAAACAAGGAATCACAATTTAGAAACAGGAAGACAATTAAATTAGGAACCCCAAAAGCCAAACTTGGAATGTACAACAACACTGTAGAAATAAAACTATAAATTAATTTCCTCTTGTACTAAACAAAGCGCAGACGTTAATGATGCACATTTCCCAGAGCTGACATATTCCAGTTAATAAATTCAAAATAAAGAGATATCTTTCTACGTTTTGTGCATTTTTTTTCAGTTGCAATTGCTCCAGCCACTTTCTTCTGGTTTCTTTGTGTCTTCTGCTAACTCTCCATCGTCTGCTGTCCATTTGTCCTTTCTTCTCTCTTCTAATTTTTTTCCATTCTCTCTCTACATCTGCTTTAACATACTAATCTTTCTCCTTTTGCTCTTTCTTCATTCCTATTTCATCCACTCAAATTATACCCCTCCATCCTCATTCCCCACTTACTCTCCTAATACCCAGCCAATTGTAGATTTTTCTTCCGTCCCACACAAAATATTTTTCCCCTCTCCATTTCACTCTCCCAGCTCCATCCCATTCTAATCTCCCCCAACATCAGCTCCCTTCTAGTTCCAGCCCCACCCAATATCCGCTCCCTTCTAGTCCCCGCATCAGCCCATTTCCAGTCCTAGCTCCCCCATCCATTTCCAGTCCTATCCAAGTCCCTCCATCAGCTTATTTCCAATACCAGCCTCCCATCAGCCCATGTCCTTTCCTAGCCCCACCATCAGCCCATGTCAAATCCTAGCTCCCCTCCACTCAGCCCATTTCCAATCCAAGCCCCCCATGAGCCTACTTCCAGTTCTAGCCCTTCCATGAGTCCATTTCAATCCAAGCTCCCACCACAGCCCATTTCCAATCTTAGCTCCCCCCAACACCCAATTCCCAGTCCTATCCTAGCCCCCTCCATCAGCCTATTTCCTGTCCTAGTTCCCTCCCCTCACAACCCATTTCCATTCCAAGCCCCCTCCCCATCAGCTATTTTCAGTTCAAGCCCCCCTTCCACTCAGCCCATTTCCATTCCAAGCCCCCCTCCCCATCAGCTATTTGCACTTCAAGCCCCCCCTTCCCCTCAGCCCATTTCCATTCCAAGCCCCCGTCCCCATCAGCTATTTGCAGTTCAAGCCTTCCCTTCCACTCAGCCCATTACCAGTCCTAGCCCCCCATAGCCTATTACCAGTCCTCAGTCCTAATCCCATCAGCCCATTACCAGTCCTAACCCATCACCCAATTTTCAGTTTAAGCTCCCCCATAGCCCATTACCAGTCCTAAACCCCCATCAGCCCACTCCCAGTCCTAACCCCATCAGCCCATTTCCAGTCCTAACCCCCCATCACCCAATTTTCATTTTAAGCCCCCCCATCGCCCATTACCAGTCTTAACCCCCATCAGCCCACTCCCAGTCCTAACCCCATCAGCCCATTTCCAGTCCTAACCCCCATCACCCAATTTTCAGTTTAAGCCCCTCCCCATAGCCATTACCAGTCCTAACCCCCCATCAGCTCACTTCCAGTCCTAACCTCATCAGCCCATTTCCAGTCTTAGCCCCCCCTATAGCCCATTACCAGGCCGAACCCCCCATCACCCCATTTCCAGACTTAGCTCCCCATAGCCCATTACCAGTCCTAATCCCCTTTCAGCCCTCTTCCAGTCCTAACCCCATTAGCCCATTTCCAGTCCTCCCACCCCAACAACCCAGGGAAAATTTAAACTAAAAAAAGAAAAGCTGTCTGCTGCCGCCGGAGCAGCAACGGCAGAATCAAATATCCCGCAGGGCCCCTCCTTGCCCGATAGAGCCGGCCGTCCCTGCATCACCTCCGTCTCCACAGTCGCACCAGCTTTCAGAGCACGAAAGGAGTTTCTCCCTCGCAGCTCTGTTAAGCCCACGGGGGCTGATGGGAAAGTCCCATCAGCCCCTGCGGGCTTAACAGAGCCACGAAAGGGAAACTAGTCTCCCTTCGCTCTCTGAAAGCCGGTGCGATTGCGGAGACGGAGCTGATGCAGGGAGGGCAGGCTCTGTCGGGCAGGGGGGGGCCCCGCGGGATATTCGATTTTGCCGCAGCGGCAGCAGACAGCTTTTTTTTTTTTTAAATTTTAAAATTTACTTTTAAAGCAGAATGTTCTTTGCGTGGGGCCCTGTGCAAAAAACATTCTTGCTCAATGGACGGGCTGGCCCTGCATACTAGGCCCCTTAGGCCTGCTCAAAAAGCCACATTTTGAACTTCTACCAGAAGGCTTGCAGCTCGTAATTCACAAATATCCTGGGACAATTGTTCCCATAAAACAGGAAATACACAAGAAAAGGCGCCCTTACGTTTAAGGGTTAATCAGTAATCCCAGACAGCAGGTAACTTCAGAAAACATACATCTTGTGACCTACAAACTTCAGTAAGGACATAGCAGTGTAAACAGTCTGTTAAATAATCTTGTCTTATATTGTTCATTGCTTTGCATATCCAACATAAAAATCTTAAAATGGCATCCTCTGCTCCACTGGTAACTAGTAGAGAGTTTCCTAGCTTCGAAAGCATATTGCAGCAGCAGTCTGCATGACTTGCAGAGAGTGCAATCCAAGCATGATATTAGCACTTCCTGAGCAAAGTCACTTCTTATCAAAATGATTTCAAGCACTAAATTAAAATCATAAGCTGCATGCAGAAGTACCAGTCCTCCATCCCCTGAGAAAATCTCTGTGAGATACTCCTTGAAAGTATGTTTTGTGTGTTAGCAGTGAGACTCTTATGCATAGGCATCCCCTAGCAATTTTATAGACACCCGTTTCTGCATGTAAAGAGTTCTTTTATACTCTCTCTTATGCTGAAAGGTGAAATTAGACTTACCTGCTAATTGTAGTTCCTTAAGGAACTCCAGTCTAGTCCCAACCTCTGAGTTTATGCACCTCCTCCAGCAGCTATGGAGACTGAGAAACGTCATTCTTCTGATGTCCCCAGTACAAATACTCCTGGGACCGCCTCTTCTGTCCAGTAATCTATTGACAAAGCAGACTCACCCAAACAATAATGAAGTAGCAATTTCATAACAAAATGAACCTTAATTTAACAGTAACTAACAGACCGGAAATAATTAAACCAGCCATCAATACATGGAAAGAAGTGACTTTACTTACACATGTAAAACTGTGCCAAGGAAGACCGCCCCTCCTTTTGCTCTCCGAAGGAAGCAGACCTCCTCTGAACCCTCCTGTTCTCTTCCAACCCCCCTTCTCTGTATAGCATGCACTTTCACATCAGTTTCTATTTCTCCTGCTTTAGCCTCAATGTCATGCTTCAGGCCAATACCACAGAATCAGCAAGGGAGGGATACGGGACTAGACTGGAGTTCCTTAAGGAACTACAATTAGCAGGTAAGTCTAATTTCACCTTCCCCTTAACGTCCCTCCAGTCTTGTCCCGACCTCTGAGGATGTAACAGAGCAGTGAAACCTTATCTCACTGGGAGGGACCCGCTAGGCCAGCCTGAAGCACTGCTGCACCAAACCGAGCATCTCTTTCCGCTTGCACATTGAGGCGGTAATGCTTAACAAAGGTATTAAACGATGACCAAGCAGCCGCTCTACAAATCTCAATAGCCGGCACTAAACTGTACTCCGCCCACGACGCCGCTTGTGCCCTGGTCGAATGAGCCCTAATGCCTTCCGGCACTGACTTACCTTTCAGAATGTACGCCGACGCTATTGCCTCTTTAAGCCATTGCGCAATGGAAGCTTTACTAGCTGCTTCCCCCTTCCGCGGTCCTCCAAACAGAACAAAAAGCCTATCTGTCTTTCGGAAACTCGCCATCCTCTGAAGATACTTCTTCAGTGCTCGCCGAACATCCAGAGAACGCAAGGAACCGGAGCGACTTTCCCCCAGGCTCTTCAACACTGGATGAGAAACTACCTGATTCACATGAAACGCCGACACCACCTTCGGTAAGAACAATGGTACTGGCCTCAAGACTACCTTGTTATCAAAAAAGGCTTTCAACACGATAGAGCCTGGAGCTCCGAAATTCTTTGAGCTGAACATATTGCCACTAGAAAAAGAGCCTTGAGTGTTAGGTCCTTATCCGACGCCTCTGCCAAAGGCTCAAAAGGTTTGTGTGCTAACGCGACCAACACCAAAGTTAGATCCCACCGTGGAACCGGAGATCAACAAGGCGGCCTTAGGAGAGACACTGCTCGTAAAAAACGTTTAATATCCGGATGCGCTCCTAGTGTCTCCCCTTTTATCTTTCCTCTATAACATGCTAGAGCTGCCACCTGCACTCTTAAGGAAGCTGCCGCCAATCCCTTGTCAAAACCATCCTGCAAGAAAGCCAACACGTGCGACACCGAAGCACCCAAAGCTGTCCATGCACCAAGCCTCAAACACACGCCAAACTCGAACATACACTAAGGATGTAGATCTCCTTCTAGCCTTCAGCATGGTGGAAATGACCGCTGAGGAATATCCTCTTGCTTTCAGCCTTGCCCGTTCAACAGCCAAGAATCTATCTACCTGTGGCATGAGTACGGGACCATGAAACAAAAAGTCCTCCTGAACTGGAAGACGCCAGGGACTGTCCGCCAAAAGTCTGACTAGATCCGCATACCACGGCCTTCTGGGCCAATCCGGCGCTATCAGAGTCACCTTTCCCTTGTTAACTTCTATTCTTTGTAGCACCCAACCTATTAGAACCCAGGGAGGAAAAACATATAGGAGCTGCCGCTCCGGCCACCTTTGAATGAGAGCATCGAGCCACTTCGACATTCTTTCCTTTCTTCTGCTGAAGAATCTGCTTGCCTTTGCCGACTCCAATGTCGCCATTAGATCCATCACTGGCTCCCCCCAGCGGTGCACTATCATTCCGAAGACCTCTGGATGTAGCACCCACTCTGCTGGGTCCACTTTGACTCGACTCAAAAAATCGGCTGTCACATTGTCTGCTCCTGCAATATGTGCCGCCGACAGCTCCACCAGATGGTTTTCGGCCCACTCCAATAGTTGTTCGGCCTCAGACTTTATTTATTTATTTATATTCTCTTATATACCGCGCTATTCTGCATCGGTGCGGTTTACATTGAACAAACTGAAATTACATTGAACAGGGCATTATAACTTGGAGATAACTATTTTACAGGGAACATGGGCTATGGAGGGTTAAGTGGCTTGCCCAAGACCACAAGGAGCACCTGTGGGACTAGAAACCCCAGTCCTTCCGGCCCAAGGTTGCTGTCCTCTAGTGGGATTTGAACCCCCGACCTTCCGGCCTGAAGTACCTTGCCCCAACCACTAGGCCACTCCTCCACTCGCGCCACTCTTCAGTGGCGCACTGCCAGTGCCACCCTACCGATTGATGTAGGCCACCATGGTCGCATTGTCGGAGAATACGCACACTGCCTTTCTCTATAGACAAGACTGAAGGGCTTTCAGCGCTAGAGCAATCGCTCTCAACTCCAATCTTTTGATGGACCATGCCCTTTCCTCTTTTGTCCACTGACCTTGGGCAAAATTTCCTTCAACGTATGCCCCCCATCCCACGAGACTGGCGTCCGTCGTAAGGGTACTCCAGGAGTGAGCCTCCAGAGGCATTCCCTCTTCCAGTACCCCCGGTTTCAACCACCACTGTAACGCCTGCCTCGTCTCCGGCTGACAAGGCAGTCTCTGTGATATTGAATTGTTTTGATGAGACCACCTCCTGAGCAACGCCCTCTGCAACGGCCACATATGCGCCCATGCCCACGGCACCAATTTGAGAGTCGCTGCCATTGTACCTAGCAGCTGCAGATAATGCCACGCCGTTCGAGCCTTTCGGCTTAGAAAGGTGCGTACTAAGCTTCGTAAGCCCTGTGCCCTCACATCAGGCAGAAACACCTTCCCTATCTGTGTATCAAAACATGTTCCAAGATACTCTAGGCTTTGTGAAGGCACTAGACTGCTTTTTGCCCTGTTGACCACCCAGCCTAGGCTCTGAAGGAATTCTACCACCCTGGCAGTCGCCATCTCGCTCTCTGTCCTGGACTTTGCTCGAATCAACCAATCGTCCAAATAGGGATGCGCCAAAATCTGCTCTTTCCTCAGTGCCGCCGCCATGAACACCATAACCTTGGTGAATGTCCGTGGAGCCGTCGCTAACCCGAACGGTAATGCTCGGAACTGAAATGCCCCATCGGAAGTGCAAATTTGAGGAACTTCTGATGCTCTTGCCGAATTGGTTTGTGAAGATAAGCTTCCGCCAAATCCAGGAACTCCCCTGCTCTTACGGCCACAATCACCGACTGCAAAGTTTCCATACGAAAATGCGATATGCGGAGACAGCGATTTACGTGTTTGAGATCTAAGATTGGGCGAAAAGCTACCTCCTTTTTTGGCACCACTAAATGGAGTATCGACCGTACCCGCACTGTTCCTTTGGCACCGGAACCACGGCGTTGAGTCTTAGTAGCCTCTCCAAGTCTCTCGCACCGCCTGGACCTTCAGAGGCATTTTGCATGGGGATTGAACGTAAGCGTCGGCCACTGGCTGTTGGAACTCGAGAGCATAGCCCTCTTGTATGATTTCCAACACCCACTGGTCGGTGGTAATTCGGGCCCAAGCAGGAAAAAAGTCCTGTAGCCGTCCTCCTACGGCTACCACTTCCCCCTGGGCCCTCCTGGCTTCATTGTGTCTTTCTAAGGTTCGAGGACGAGGGAGCCATAAACTAGGCAAACCGGCCCCTTTGAAATGGCCCAAACCGAGTTGGCCGAAAACTGTGAAATTCTCTCTGCTGATTCCTGTTGGACGGCAATGGCCTACCTTGCTTTTGCTTGAACTCTGGGAGTCTCCCTCCTTTAGACTCTCCCAAATCCTTTACCAACTTATCCAAATCTTCTCCAAAAAGCAGCTTACCCCAAAAGGGTAGCTTACTTAACCTCGCCTTAGAGGAGCCATCGGCCGCCCAGTTACGCAGCCAAAGATAGCGCCTAGCTGCTATCACTGACGCCATACTCTTTGACAGACTCCTAATGAGGTCATAATGAATGTCAGCTAGATAAGCCGTCCCCGACTCCAACCTGGACGCATCGCCCTCACTCTCCTCTAACTGATCTCCCCGAATATGCTGAGACCATCGGAGACAGGCTCGATCCACCCAGGCCCCACAAACTGATGCCTGCAAGGAAAAGGCAATGATATCAAACACCTGTTTTAACAAGGTATCTAGCCTCCTATCTTGCACATCCTTGAGCGTGGCACTACCTTTCACCGGGATGGTAGTCTTCTTGGTCACCGCCGAGACCGCTGCATCCACCTTTGGTGACTTAAACAGCTCCCGATCCTGATCTACCAAAGGGTAAGGGCGAGACATAATCCTGGAACCCTTGAGACCGGCTTCTGGCATGTCCCATTCCTCCTGAATCATTTCCCGCATCATTCTGTGAACTGGGAACGCTCTTTGTGTCCTACGAAATGCCTGTAACAAGGGATCCTCCAAAGCTGTATCCTCCACCGGCCCTGCAGCCGGCATATTTAGTGCTTTTAAAGTTTCCTCTATGAGGGCAGGTAACTCGTCCCGTCGTAACACCCTGACCATTCTCGCTTGATCTTCTTGCCCTGTTAATTCTCCTTCCTCTATACTCATCCTCTAAAATGCACATCATGCTCTCCGTCCTCTGAGAAAGGACCCTCAGAAGCCATCACAGCGCCTGCTAATGCTTCACCTTCCTAGACGTTTTGGAGGGAACCTCTGCACATCCTAATTCCAGAGGGGTCCCTGGACACTTTACGCCCTGGTCCACTTCCAGCGAAGTCGCCTCAGCGCTCTTATTACTGCCCTTGAAGGCTTGTTGCAGTAAAGCCACAAACTCCTGAGAAAAAATTGCCACCAGCCCTCCTGGCAACGCAGGCTGAGAAGTCGGTTTGTCCGGAGATGAGGAGGGCCCGGCCACCGGCTCCAACAACGGCCCTGAAGGAGAACCAGGAGCTGACCTCAGAACCTTCTGGCCCTCACCGGAACCTTCTACCACCGGCTCCAGAGAAATGGATTCCTGGGAACAGCTTTTACAGACACCAGTCTCGGATACTGATCCCTTTCTAACACCACACAGCAAATACAAATGCTTAGAAGGCATCCCTGTCTTTCTACACTGACTACCTGTGAGGGCTGCTTTAACCCCTCCAAACAGGGAAATATCCCGCGGGAGACCACTAATCTACCTGTGTATATATCTAGACCTACACTATACACCTATAAAAACATATCAACATGCCTAGAAAAACACTGCTCTCGGCCTTATACAGAAGGAGCTATGCAATCCCCTTTAAGCATCTGCACCCTGCACTGCTATCGGTAAGCAACACCTCCCAGCGAAATTTCCTGCAGGCCTGTGGCTGCTGCGGCTTTCCCGTGCTTCCGCCACGCGGCCGTGCTCGAATAATTAGACACTCGCTGCCGTCGGCCCCTGCCTGTGCCCCCGGCGCAGGTACGAAGACAAGTTAGGTAGCTTAGCTCAGCCACCTGACAGCGCCATCGGCGATCGATTCCCCCCGTACTCAGCTGAACAGCGGCTTCCGCGACGGGAGGGAATGTGTAACTAAGGAGCTGGAACTGCAGGGCTTAGCGGCCTTGCGGTGCATCTCCGCTCCGATCCCCGACTTCTCTCCTTTGTATTAGCTGCCGGTTCCTCACCCAAACAGTGGGTTTGGGAACCGGAGCACGGCCTTCTGTCTCTCGATCTGCTGCCTTCCTCCCCTGCCCAGCGATGCACACAAGTGGGAGGGAGCTACGAAAGGGGCCTCAGCACAGCCTGACTTGCAAAAGTCTCCTCCTTCTTCTTTTTTTTTTTTTTTTTAACAATGATCCAATTACCCCCAAAATAATGACAATACTCTACACTAAGCTACTTCTTTAAGTGTTTCTCCTGTGAGCCCTCGACCTCCAGGCTCACCAACCTCCAGCTGCTATGGAGACTGAGAATACAGGACAGAGGAGGCGGTCCCAGGAGTATTTGTACTGGGGTCATCAGAAGAATGACGTTTCTCAGTCTCCATAGCTGCTGGAGGAGGTGCATAAACTCAGAGGTTGGGACTAGACTGGAGGGACATTAAGGAAAGGTACATTTGAAGAAATAAGTTTTGTGTTCATAAACTGGATTAGAATATTGAAAAAACACTTGAATACAGAATTGACACACAGCGTTGGCAGATGAGAATGAATTTCTCTTTTGTGTATGGTGTTGAATTTTTACTTACAAATGGGTAATTGGTTTTCTCAGTCAGCAAGCAAGATGAAATTGGGGTCACAGACACAGATAAGTCTCTCAGAGCTCAGGAAACTTGGAAGGTGCAGAAGCCCTCATACAGCCACTACGTTGAGTACCTTCAGTCTTTGTTTTGTCTGAACTAAAAGCAGGGAAGTGGTTTCTTTCTTTCTCCAGGAACAAGCTGGAAGTCAGTCCTCACTTATGGGTGATGTCGGCACCGACAGTGCCCGCGCGGAGCAATTACCCAGCTTTCAAATAAAGCCTTTGGGATTGCTGCCACGCATGCGTGGTCCTCTTCCCGCCCAAGGGTGCCATCTTGCTCAGTCTCCCTTTTTCCGCAGAGCCCTTTGGACACACGTCCTCGTCCCTTGGAAAAAGTGTTTCGTTTTCCGGCTTCTGGCCTACTGTTTTCCGGTTGCACTGGTCCTCTACCCATCCTCCCCCTTGCTCCTATTTCTTTTGAGCAAAGAGGACATTTTTTCCTAATTTTTGTTGTTGACGAGCTTCGCGCCCTTTTTTCTCCTAACCGCTGGCCGCATGGGTCTTCGACCTCAAGGGGGCCCTTTTTGCCCCAATGGCCACCGGTTTCAAAAAATGCAATAGATGCTCCAAGAACATGTCGCTTACGGACACCCATTACTGTTGTCTACGGTGTCTCGGAGCCGACCATGATCCAGAGCTCTGTTCGCTTTGTAAGAAAATGTCCTCCAAAGCCCTGCTCAGTCGTATGCAGAAGTCCAAGGACATTTTCTGAAAGTCTGCCTCAGAATCCCCGGTGGCACCCTCGGTCGTCTCTCCGCTGGTGGGGTCCCCCACCTGGCTCTGCGCTCAAGATGGCACTCCGACCAGAGGTCCCCTGAAGTAGAGTGACGTAAGAAGAAGACGACCTCAAAGTCGCTGTTGGGGACTTCTGACAAGCGTGAGCGCTTCCTCGCTTGGTTGCTTAGCCCCACTCGGTGTTCCCAAGAGTGGGACAAGGAGCGGCGCGTAAGGTACCTTGAACAGACTCGGAGGCCCCGGGCGATGGAGCCAGGTCTCCCAAGGGTCGTCTCGGCGAGAACCCCCTCTCCTCCTCGACGCCTGACCCTGTTACCCTCGTGTCGGCTTCGCAGGGCCCCACACCCACGTGGGAGTCCAGTATATTGGCACTAGAACGTAGCATTTCTGCGTTCATAGCTTCGCTGGTCCGCGCCTAGAGACTGAGGTTCCCTCGAGAGGGACACCAAAATCCGCCCTGGAAACCCCCGCGAGCCATGGGCCTCATGAGGGTCCTCAGCGTCTGTCTCGTTCGCCTTCCCGTTCCTCCAGTTTCAAATGGGCCTTGGCCTCCGGGTGAGGTGAGCAGCCGGAATCAGACTCCTCTTCCGAAATTTTGGGCTGGGAGTCAGATGGGGATACTTCCCCTGAGACCCATACACATTGAGACCTCCTTCTCAGTGTTCATCCGGGATATGGCATGGGCTCTCAACCTGGCTACCCAGGCGGAGGAGGAACCTCGAGCTGAAGAGCTCGATATCATGCAGTACGAGTCTCCTCCTTGGGAATCTCTTGCTGTCCCGGTTCCTCCCATTTTGGCCAGGCTGCTACTCCACATGTGGGAGACCCCTCCATCGGTTCCCATCATGAGCAAGTGCCTCGATGCGATGTACAGGGTCCAGCGCGGCCCTGGGTTCAAGAAAACCCAACTCCCCCACACCTCCATGGTGGTGGAGTCGGCCATGAGAAAACAAAAGAGCCTGAAGTCACATTCCACATTCTTCAGTTCCGCCGGGCAGGGAGTCAAGAGCCCTCGACACCCTAAGCTGCAAGGCCTATCAAGGGTCCATGCTCTCATCCGTATTCAGGCATACCAATTGTACACGGGCATGTTTTTATGCAACCTAGCCAAGGACCTTGGGGTCTTCTCCGCAGGCCTCGCAGGCGAACCCCTCAACAGGTTCTGGATCCTCCTGAAGTCCATTGCGGAGTGCTCAAACTACCTCTCCTGCGCCACCTATGATTTATTTATTTATTTATTTACATTCTCTTATATACCGCGCTATTCTGCATCAGTGCGGTTTACATTAAATGAACTGAAATTACATTGAACAGGGCATAACAACTTGGAGATAACTATTTTACAGGGAACATGGGCTATGGAGGGTTAAGTGGCTTGCCCAAGACCACTAGGAGCACCTGTGGGACTAGAAACCCCAGTCCTTCCGGCCCAAGGTTGCTGTCCTCTAGTGGGATTTGAACCCCCGACCTTCCGGCCTGAAGTACCTTGCCCCAACCACTAGGCCACTCCTCCAAGACCACAATGATGGATTCGAGTCTTCGGCTCGAGTCACGGCCGCTGGCATTGGGGCCTGGTGCCAGGCATGGCTCCAGTCCTTGGAGCAGTGGGTCCAGGAAAAGCTCCTAGACGTACCCTGCCTTGGTGAACAGCTCTTCAGTAAACTGATGGAGGATAAGGCTGCCGAGATTGAGACTGAGTTCGTCACCCATACCTGCCTCTCGCGCAAGACCTCCTCCCTTCTTCGAAAGAAACAGCAAACTAAGAAGCCGTTCTTTCCACGGAAGGGCCTACCCTACCGAAGCTACCCACCGTACCCACCCACTCCCGGGCCAACCACCGCGACGCAGGAAAGCCTGGGCGACACGGTCATCGCAAACCGAAAGGGCCCAGGGGTTTTGACGCCAGAAGCATAGCCTTTTGCCCCCTGGCAGCACCGCAGCCGGTGGGGGAATGCCTGTCCTTCTTCGCCCCTCAATGGGCATCCATCATGTTGGACACTTGGGCCCTCCGAGTAGTCCAAGACGGCTACTGTCTCTGTTTGGGCAGGCTTCCCCCTCCCTTCTCCCCAGCGGAGCCTTCTCAACTCCCCGCGCACCAGTCCTTCCTACAGCGGGAGTTAGACAACTTCCTCACCCAGCGAGCAGTCGAGAGGGTACCCACACTCCTCTGAGGTCGGGGATTCTATTCCCGGTGCTTCCTTGTCCCAAAGAAGATGGGGGACCAATGGCCCATCCTCGACCTCCGACAACTTAACAAGTTTCTGGTGCGAGAGAAGTTCAAAATGCTATTTCTTGGCGTCCTGCTGCCCTTCCTCCAGCAGGGCAACTGGCTGTGCTCCTTGGATCTCAGGGACACTTACGCCCACATTCTGATTCACTCCCAGCACAGGCAGTTCCTGCGCTTCAGGGTACAAGGGGAGCATTACCAATACAGGGTGCTCCCCTTCGGACTTGCATCTGCTCTGCGAGTCTTCACGAAGTGCCTCTCCGCGGCCGCTGCCTCCCTCAGACAGCAGGGCATACCGGTCTTCCCTTACCTCGACGACTGGCTCGTCACAGGGTCCTTGGCCAGGGAAGCCCACCTTGCGGCATCACGTACAGTGCTCCTCCTTGAGTGCCTAGGATTCTTGGTCAACTACCCAAAGTCACACCTCGAGTCTGTACAGGCCTTGGAGTTTATCGGCGCACGCCTCGACACTCGGTGGGCAATCACTTTTCTGCCGGCAGACCGTGCGGCTCGCCTCCGAGCATTGGCGGCTCAGGTCCAGACCAACACTCAGGTCACATGGCCTCCATCATCCATGTGGTCCCGCATGCACAGGCGGACGGCCAAGTGGTGCAGCCACAGTCAGAGAGCCCGGCCTCCAGTCACCTCGGGGATCCAATTCAGGTCTCCGTCAACCTTAGACTAGTGGCAGGACCCCCACAACCTTCTTCGGGGACTGCCCTTCCAAGCCCCGCAGCACAAACTAGTGCTGAAATGGACGCTTCCCTGTTGGGATGGGGAGCCCACTGCGGTGCACTGTGCACACAGGGGTAATGGTCACCTGAAGAGTCTCAATAGCAGATCAACTTGCTTGAGCTTTGGGCAGCCCGATGGGCCCTGAGGGCTTTCGAGGACTATCTCCAGGGAAAGTCGGTACTCTTGCAGACCGACAATCAAGTAGCAATGTTCTACATCAACAAGGAAGGGGGGGGGCACAGGATCACATCTCCTCTGCCAGGAAGTGGTGGTCCTCTGCTCCTTTGCCTTCTGTCGAGGGATGACCCTATGAGCAGTCTACCTCCCGGCCATGAGAACATCCTCGCGAACAAACTCAGCAGGATCCTCCGTCCTCACGAATGGCAGCTAGACCCGGAGGTGACCAGCTGGCTGTTCAATCGGTGGGGGACCCCGACCATGGACCTGTTCGCCCCGCTTTTGTAGCCCAGTCCCGCACCCGAGCAGGGAGGCGCGGGATGTGTTCCTCTTGAGCTGGACCTCAGGGTTTCTCTACGCATTCTCTCCCACTCCTCTCATTGCAAGGACCCTCCACAAAGCTCAGCGGGAACAGGCGTCGATGATACTCGTCGCTCCCTCGTGGTTCCCACTTCTGCTCTGGCTCACATTCGAGTCTCTGATTCCCCTGAGCTGTGCTCCAGGCCTGCTGATGCAAGAGGAGGGGCGGGTGCTACACCCGAACCTGGCCTCGTTGTCCCTCGCAGCCTGGCAGCTGAACGGGTCACCCTAGCCACACTAGACCTCCCGGAGGAGGTCCTCCTTGCGTCGAAGGACTCGACAAAATGAGCTTACGCCTTCAAGTGGTGACGCTTCTCGGTCTGGTGCTCCAAGCTCCAGATCGACCCTTTCTCGTGTCCCACTCGGTGGGTGCTCCAGTACCTTCTACATCTCTTGAAGGAGGGGCTGAAGTCGAACTCTGTCAGGGTACACCTGAGCACCATCTCAGTGCATCACTTCCCTGTAGAGGGCAAACCCCTCTTGGAGCAGCCCGTAGTCTCCCACTTCATGTGGGGCCTCCTCCAGCGGAATGGGATCTGAATGTAGTGCTCATGCAGCTGACGCGTTCACCCTTCGAGCCGATGGCGACGTGCTCACTTCGGCACCTGTCCTGAAAGGTGGTCTTCCTGGTGGCTTTCACCTCGGCCCGCCGAGTCAGTGAACGCCAGGCTCTCATGGCTGAAGCCCCTAACACCAGGTTCTATAAGAACAGGGAGGTCCTCCGTAACCATCCCAAATTCCTGCCAAAGGTTGTCTCAGATTTTCATCTCAATCAGGAGATAGTCTTACCAACCTTCTTCCCGAGACGCCATGCCGACCAGGCGTTGGCGGTTTTGCATACACTCGACTGCAAGAGGGCTCTTGCCTTCTATCTGCAGTGCACCCAACCTCATCGCAAGTCTGCCGGCTTTTCGTGTCCTACAATCCCAATCGCCTGGGGAAGGTGGTCACAAAGCGCACCCTCTCCATTTAGGTGGCGGACTGCATCGCCTTTGCTCATGCAAAGACGGGCGCCCCGCTGGATCGGTGGGTCACTGCACACAGCGTCCGAGCCAAGGCGGCTTCGCTGCGCTCAGTGCCGCTATTGGACATCTGCCGGGCTGCGACCTGGGCTTCAGCGAACACTTTCGCCTCGCACTACTGCCTGGAGAGGGAGTCCCGCCGGGACAGCACCTTCGGCCAGGCTGTACTCCATAATCTATTCGAGGTATAAGCAACTCCTGCCCTTCAATCTTCTCGACGGTTACCGAGGGTTTTGCCCCAGGGACCCAAAGACTTGGGCTCCTTTTGGCATTGACTTCTGCTCACGGCCTCACAGAGGCATTTTTTGGTTACCGGTTCGGTAGCCTGTAGCTGGGGAGTCCCATTAGTGAGGACTTACTTCCTGCTTGTTCCTGGAGAAAGCGTAGTTACTCACCTGTAACAGGTGTTCTCCAGGGACAGCAGGAATTAGTCCTCACTACCCTCCCACCTCCCCTGGTGAATTGCTGGATTTTTATCCTTCCCTTGCCATCTGCTTGGTAGGGCTCGAGCTAAGGGACCTGACTGAGCAAGATGGCACCCTTGGGTTGGAAGAGGACCACGCATACGTGACAGCAATCCCAAAGGCTTTCTTTGAAAGCTGGGGAATTGCTCCGCGTGGGCTCTGTCTGTGCAGACGTCACCCATAAGTGAGGACTGATTCCTGCTGTCCCTGGAGAACACCTGTTACAGTTGAGTAACTACATTTTATGCACTACTTTTATTTAGCTGCTGAAGCAGTTTGATTGGTTGTGTTTTTAAAATTGGGATTCTACCTCCAAAACTTGCTCTCCTTCTCACCCAGTGTTTCATTAAAAATATAAATATATATATATACATAAACACACACCTCTATTCCCTTTGAAATTTAGTCTGACCCGCTTAAGTCTTTTAAGATTCAAACACTGTGGCCTGACCCACCAGTACCCTTATCTGCACCCAAGGTACTAAGATTCCCAAGAGGATATAAAGACTTCAGTAGGTGAAAGACCCATATCCCTGTGGCACCACAGGGAGGAATCCTTCAAGAAAAAGAGTCTAAGTTCCTTTGTGCTGCCTACCTTGATGTGGGGATCTTCGAAGGCAAAAGAATGACACAGACCGTGGTCTTAGAGCCATCAATGTAAAGAGGACTGTTGAACACTTCGCCAGGGAAAGAGCCATGCACAAAATCAGCTTCCTCACTCCACTTTATCCTGGAATTTTCAGCACCAATTTGACCATCTCCAGTGTTCTTGTTAAGTGGATGATTTGGTTCATCTATTTCTGCCACTAATTTGGTTAAACTGAATGATTTACAAATGCAATATATAAATACATATATTTTTTGAAAAGTTATCTTTAAAAACAGATTCCTATTCTGGTCCCTGAGGAGGATTTGTCACCAGGGGTCTGCCCAGCCCAGATCAAGAGCAGTTCTAGGAGTTCATGAAGAATTTCTTCCATGACACACCTCACCACCACCAGCTGTGGAACAGGAATTAGAGTCATTGATACTAGAGAGGTGTTGTAGGACCACTTGCAAGGTTCCCTTTCCAAGACTCCAAGGTTACCTCTTGTCATTGCCTTCCACATTGTCCTAAAGTTCTTGATCTTCCACAAGTAACAGAGGAAGAGTCCTAGATACTTTTGGATCTCCTAGTTTATATTATCTCCAAGTTACCAGATGCAATCGTCAACCTCAGAATCATGATATTCCAAATATTCATGGGAAGTCTGGTCAGAAAGGGAGGAGTCTGACCAGCCTTATCTCCAACCCATCACCCACCTTCCCAGGAGCACTTCACTACCGGATGATTTCTCCTGCCCCACCTTCATAAAGAAAATGGCTGTGGTGGTGCCTTTTACCCAACAGAAAGAGGAGGAATTAAGAGCGCTTGTATTTGGTCTATTGCACTTAGAGGCAGTGGCTGTGCCAGTGAACAGACTGCTTAAGAAACTCAATGTGGCAAAATCTAATCTCCTTTTGGTCAGCAGTGAGAAAAATTGTATCCCATATACAGAGTACAAGCTTGTCCAGGTTTTCAAGTGATCCAAGTGCTGCACCACGCAATGATGGTGGAATGTACTTTGAAAAAGGCAAAGCATTCTGAGGCTCTCTCATACACTTCACTTGGGAAAGATTTTGGACCTGGTTGATAAGATGGTTTTTCAAAGTGCCATGCTGAGTTTGAGGATAGCAACACATCAACTCTACATTTATCTGACTAATGATTTTTCAGTGGTAGCTCAAAGCAAATTATATTCAGGTACTGCAGATATTTTTCTGTTCCCAGAGAGCAGTTGGTACTTGAGGCAACAGAAGGTGAAGTTTCTTGCCCAAAATTACGAGAAGTGTTGGTGAGACTTCAACCATAGCTTTACTGGTTTCTGGCCCATTACTCTAACCACTAGACTTCTCTTGCACTCCATGGTACATGAGTGGGTTCTGCACAATCTGAAGAGTTTCACAGGAACTCTTCCCCAAGATGAGTGGGACAAGTTTATGCAGCAACTCACCAATGCAAAGAAATATTGGAGGAATTTCAGGCCAATATACTGTAAATAAATAAATAAAACACAGATGTTCACGAGTAAATGCAATACGAGGCATTTGACACTTCAGTAGGAGCAACGTTGGTAGCAGTAATTGCTAGAAGAGCAGGATTCAAAGCATCTGAACTGTACAAGGATGTAGATGATAAACTGGCAGATGTGCCCATGCACTGGAGAGAACCTGTTGGGGGAACAAAGTCAAAAGACAATCAATCTGATAAAGGACCACTGCTCTACTCTTGAAACTCTCTCTTCATTGATAAGCAAACTATCTAGTCCTCCTTCAAGATAGCCACCCTTTCTTTATAGAAGACAAATCTTCTATCAAAGGAGGAGCTACTAGTCATGCCAAAAGCATAGGTTCCTTATCATCCCTCCAGTCCAGTCCCGCACATCTGGGTAGTGTACCTCTTCCAGCAGCTTGGAGACTGAGCATGTCATCTTTTGATAACAGCAGTACAAATACCGCTGGCACCGCCCACCAGCTTCCAGTATGCTCAGTTTCCAAGCAGCTAGGAGGCAGTGAGCCAGGATGCTGGACTCACTGAAGGAGCAAATAAAGAGTTTAGTTTAATTTAGCTTAGAGGGTTTTACTTGTTTTGGCACTGTTTTTCTCTTTGGTTTTGTTTTAAAGTTCAGTTTAAAAAAAAAAAGGGAAAGTTCCTTGATAGGTAAAGGAAGAAGAAAAAAAGACTGCCCAACCAGTGGGCATTGCTTTCATCCAATCCCCCTGCAAAGCATGAGGCAAGGTGTCTGCGGTAAGAGGCACCTTGTCTCGGCTGCTGCAGCTCAGGACGGTGGTCCTGGTCCCACGAGATCAGTTCGGCTGCAGTTGATACTCCATTTATTTCGTGGTGCCCAAAAAGGACTGTTCCTTTTGCCCGATCTTGGATCTTAAACGAGTGATCAGTTGTCTTTGGGTGCCGCATTTTCACATGGAAACGTTGCAGTCCGTGATAGTTGCTGTAAGGAGCGGGGAGTTCCCGACATCCCTCGATCTCACGGCGGTGTACCTTCACATCCCTATTCGGCCAGAGCACCAGCAGTTTTTCCAGTTTGCGGTGCCGATGGGACATTTCCTGTTTTGGGCTTTGCCGTTCAGCCTGGCAACAGCACCTCAGACCTTTACCAAGGTCATGGTGGTGGTAGCAGCGGCACTCCACAAGGAAAGCATGCTGGTGCACCCTGTTCAAAGATGACGATATTATTCTTTTCATCGTCTGCCATGGCCCAGATAAACTGCTGACAGGGTACATCAAAGGACCATGGAAGATACGGAACCATGTTCTCCCCCTGGTAATTTTCAGAGCCCAGAAGGCATCTTTGACTGCAGCTAAATGTTCATTTATGATTGCCCAACCATTTTTCTCAAAAGGTGTGACCATACTCTGTAAAGTTTTAATAATTTGAAGTTGGGCCGCGGAGGTAGGAGTACCATTGTTTCCCTCCTGCAGGACCCCGGAGCGTGGAGGATTTTGTTTGCCTTCAACTCCCTCTGGTGGCCGATGTTGGTAAAGTTTTTGATCACTAGGGGGACTTCTCACCCCTCCCTTAACCTTTCCCTCTATGGGGATGGGTCAAGAGTAGGGTGTCTCTCTCTGCCCTGTTTCTCTCTCCGCTCAAGTGCTGATGGGAGAGAACTCACTTTGTTCTGGAAAAGCTGCCTTTCTACACTGGGCAGGCTTTCCACTGGCAAACAGCCGTCATCTACCCTTTGGGAATTTGAGAAGCCTAGAGAGATCAAATTATATCTGTCCTCTGGCTTATCACTCTGCAAGTTAAACTCATAGGCCATCTCAAAACAATCAGTTCTTAATTTCTGAATTTCTTGGTTAACTCTCTGTATTTCCTGCCCACATTCCTGACATGCAGCAGTTAGCTCCCTCTGGAGGCTAGCCGTTCGCTGTTTTGCTGCATTTAAAGCAGTCTCTGCTGCATTTAACTGAGCTATCAGAGTGCTCTCTTGTTGCTCGTAGAGAGCAGCTTCATTTTGCAGTTTACGATTCTCATCTGGCAGCTCCATTCCACAAACTGTTAGAAATTGCAATTCCTTTTTATCCTGATCGTTTCGCTTCCTGAGAGCAGAAACCTGATCCACTAAGTCTTGAGATTTCAAACACCACAGGCTATTAGTACTTGGAGAAAACAGGCTACTAGTAGCCCCTCCCTTCGTCTCAGCCTGAATTTTGGCAACGTGATGCCGTAAATAAACATTCTCCTTTTCAAACGTCCCTGCTCTGTCCGTGACAAGCTGTAGCTGGCTCTGGGCTGTCAGTAAATTAGCCTCCAGCGATTCAGATCTATTTTGCATGTGAAATAATGCCTTCTGCAGTTTGTCCTTAAAAATATGCAGAACACAAGCATGCTCGGCTACCATATCCACCGTTAATTTAGCCTTATGAGCAATTAACCGGTCTAAGAACTCACTGAAAAAGCCCTCAGCATTAACAAGCTCATGCGTATCTGTTTTAAGACACTTAGAAATCTTTTCAATGTGGTCGACAGTGTTATCTTTCGACCAGCATAAGGAAGCTAATTTCTGGAATGCTAAATCATTCTTATCAGTCCTGACTGCTGCGTGAGCCATCATTAAACAATAGCTGAGACTGTAAGAACAAACACAGGAATAGCTACTGAAGAATTACTCTAATTCTGTAAGACGTAACTCATTCAGAGATCCCGTAATGTGGGTTCCAAACCTGTCTAAACAGATAATAATTCTCTAGCCACAAACCTCAGCATAAACAGCTGTTTGGACCACAATAGCAATTTAAAATTATTACACAAATTCTGAGAGAAGTAGCTCATTCAGAAATACTCATCCCGGACGAGCCCCCATGATGTAGGGATTATTAGTAGCACAAAAATAAGTTAGGCTCTCAGTTATGTCCAGGGGAAATTGGCTACTAATACCCAGCCCGAGGTTCTGTGAGTTATGCTAGCAATGAGCCACAAAATAAATCTGGTCTGTAGCTATATATATTAGATTTTATTATGGACAGCCAGGTAGAAAAATATACAAACATATATAGCTAAAGATATATAATTAGAAACATGAGGTAGAAATTTGTTGTGACACAGAATTACAATTGGACAAAGTAATAAATCACTAATTAGTAACCAGACGTCACTGATTCGCTCTGCACTGAGAAGAGTTCTGGAATAAGTTTCTAGCTAACCATAGCCCACCCGAAGGAAGAGAGATAAGTCGGTACCTTAGCTTTGTCTGGTACTCTGGAGGCTGATGTCCAGAGACTCTGGAGCAGCACAAGTACAAGGAGGCAGCTAAGCTAGATAACGCAGGCTACAGCCCTTTCGGAGGCGAGCCGCGGGAGAACACAGAACCAAAGGTATCTGTGTAAGTCTTATCTCAGTCCTTCGGAGAACGGCCTTGCCCACACGTAGTGTGGCTGCCTTGCAGACAGATCAGGTAGCAGAAACCAGGTAAGCAGGGCACAAACAGCGAAAGATGCCAAGTTCTTCTGCGCAGACTGTATAGCTCTTTGTGATGAGTCTCCGTCCTAGGTCTGGTGATTGGTTGGCACAAGACAGTCCGAGGTGTTCTCAGCTAATCAGGAGGTAGGTGACAGGCATCTTCTTCCAGACAAAGGATCCATAGTAAGAAGTCACGCTGAGAAAACAGTATGTAGTTTCTGGGCACAGGTACAAGTGTCCAAGGCCAGTAAGCACCGGAGAAGCAGATGTTCTTGCATGTGGGCAGTTAATTAGCAAGGAACAATGGCTTCTGTATGCACACATAGAAACGCTGTGCAAGCAGTTGCTTGGAGGTCAAGTCTGTAGCTGAACACAGCAAACGTATAGCAGGAATTCATCTTGTTTGATCAGCTTGGTTCAGGCCTGAGCTGCTGAGCAGGCCGTAGATCTGCAGGCGCAGAATTGCAGGGGTACCAGCCCTACAGACCTTCACCATGGTGGTGGTAGCAGCGGCACTCCACAAGGAAAGCATGCTGGTGCACCCATACCTCGACGACTGGCTTATTCGGGTAAAGTCCAAAACCAAGAGCGTGAAGGCGACGTCTTGGGTGGTGAAGTTCCTGGAAAGTCTCGGCTGGGTGGTCAACGTGGCCAAGAGCCACTTGGTTCCATCCCAGGAGCTCGAGTACTTAGGAGTGTGCTTCAACACCCGTGTGGGGAGAGTTTTTCTACCAGAACAGCGAGCTCAGGGGCTGCGGCTCTTGGTGCGCCAGTTTCTGAGGCTACGGGAGCTTGACAGGCTGGCATTATCTACAGGTCCTGGGAACCATGGCTGCCACTCTGGAGGTCGTGCCATGGGCAAGGGCACACATGCGCCCACTGCAGAGGGCTTTGCTCTGTCGCTGATTGCATCAAACGCATCCCCTGTCCCACAGGCTAACCTGTCTGCAAGGGACCAGGATAATGCTCAAGTGGTGGCTGTGCCTGGGGAATCTGGAAATGGGTATGCCCCTCGAGGCACTGCTGTGGATCCCACTGATGACTGATGCCAGTCCGTCAATTTGGGGAGCCCATTGCGAGGGACAATTTGCACCGGGGTACTGGAGCTCTCAGGAGCCCTCTGGTCTATCAACAGGCCAGAAATGCAGGCGGTAACCCTGACGCTCCACAGGTTCGAACTGTGGCTGCTAGGAAAGGTGGTCAGAGTCCTTTCAGACAACGCAACCACAGTGGCTGGCCTACATCAACCACCAGGGAGGCATGGGCAGTGCGGCCCTGGAAAAGGAGGTGGAACTGCGATTCGGCTGGGCTGAAGCCCACCTCCAGGTTCTGTCAGTGGCACATGTGGTGGGAGTCGACAATGTGATGGCGGATTACCTCAGCCGGGTGCACATGGATCCCAGGGAGTGGGCACTCAACCAAGAGGTCTTCGTGCAGGTGGGGACCACCGGTCATGGACCTGATGGCAATGTTCGACAATGCCAAAGTGAACCGTTTCTTCAGCAGAAGACTGGAATGAATGTCCGAGGGTCTCGACACCCTGGTGCAGCAATGGCCCGCAGAGGGTCTGCTGTATGTTTTCTCCCATGGACCCTCATAGGCCAGGTCGAGCAGCGGATCGAGGTGCAACGGGGTTGGGTCATTCTGATTGCCCCAGACTGGCCGCAGCACCTGTGGTATACTGACCTGGTGCATCTCCTGGCGGATCAGCCTTGGCGTCCCATGTCCCGGAAGGATCTCCTGATACAGGGCCTGATGTACATGCTGCAAGTGGATCAGTTCTCGCTTACGGCTTGGCCCTTGAGAGGGCACGTCTGAGAAAGAAGGGTTACTCGGGCCTGGTGATTTCAACCTTACTGAAAGCGAGGTGGATATCTATCTCTCTGGCCTACGTCCAGATATGGTGCATCTGGTGTACGGATAGATGGGCGCTACCTGCCTCGGCTTCCATTCTGGTCATCCTAGCCTTTTTGGAGGCTGGTTTTGATAAAGGCCTGGCGGCTAGTTCCTTGCGGGTGCAACTGGCAGCTATTGCCTGTTATCGGGGGAAGGTTCAGAAAGTGCCTCTAGGGTTGCATCCAGACGTCTTGCGCTTCCTGAGGGTGGTGGCCTGCCTTCGCCCTCCTCAGAGGGTGGTGGTTCCACCGTGGGATCTCAACTTGGTCTTGACGGCTCTGGCTGGCAAGCCCTTTGGGCCATGCCTCATTGAAGGATTTAACCCTTAAGACAGTCTTCCTCATGGCTATCTGCTCTGCGTATAGGATTTCGGAGCTTCAAGCTTTATCATGTTGGGAGCCCTTCCTGTTCTCCTTTAGGGAGAAAGTGGTACTGTGGTCAGTACCTTCCTTTCTGCCCAGGGTGGTGTCAGCCTTTCATGTGAATCAGTCTGTTTCCCTCCCGGTCCTGGGGAGTTCAGGAGAAGACGCCGCCAACCCCCTTTTGCGCAGGTTGGATGTTCGAAAGACCCTCAAGGATTATTTAAAGGAGACAGCAGCCTTCCGCAAATCGGATTGCTTGTTTGTGCTGTTTGGGGGCCCATGCAGGGGGGAGGCAGCTGCCAAGGCCTCCATTTCCAGATGGATCCGGGAAGCAATCTCTTCAGCTTATGTCCTGAAGGAGCGTCCAATGCCAGCGGGTTTGTGTGTGCATTCCACAAGGGTGCGGGCGGCTTGGTGGGCAGAGTATAGCCTGGTGCCACCGATAGAGATTTGTAAGGCGGTGACCTGGTCGTCTCTTCATACCTTTGCGAAGCATTATCGCCTGGACATTCAGGCTGCTAGGGATGCCTGTTTTGGATCGGCAGTGCTTCAGGCTGGTTTGGCAGGTCCTTCCCATTAAATTAACTGCTCTGTTACATCCCAGAGGTGCGGCCTGGACTGGAGGGACGATAAGGAAAGCAAAATTAGACTTACCTGCTAATTGTTGTTCCTTGAGGAACTCCAATCCAGTCCCGGATCCCACCTGGGGCTTTGGTAGGGTAGACTTTTGATGATTCTATTTCCAGTTTTTCTGGCGATGGGGAGCCAGGGAACCCAGAAATCGCTGGATTTTCGGGGGCGGACCGGAAGAGTTATCAGTCTCTTGCTCGGAGCTCGACGTCATCCAGGGATTCCTCAGGTAGGGTCTCTATTCCTCTCACTTTCCCTCTCCTTCTCTTGGGGTGTGAAAAAAAGAGAAAAAAGAAAAAGGGGGTTCCTCCTCGGGTTCAGGGGGGAGCTTAGTTTCTGTAAGGCTGAAATTGTTTGTGATTGTTGACTACTAACTTGTTTCTCCTGTGAGTCTGCTGTTTATTTATTTATTTTAATGCTTTTATATACCGCGCTCTTTGAAATCAGTGTGGTTTACAGATAACAGTTTTGTGTGGAACAGGAGAGCTGTTAAGCACTTACATTGAACGGGTGATACAACTTGGATTTCAAACTGGGGAAAACTATCTACAGCTATCTACAATTATCTCCAATATAACGTGAGTTGTCTGTAACTTGCTATTGCCTAGCAGGGTGTATGGTGGGTGGAGTTGAGTTACTGGGTTGTGAGTAGTGTAGGAGAAAGAGGTGGTGTTTTAGTGCTTTTCTGAATTGGGTGAGATCTGTGATCGCCCGGATGGCGGTTGGGAGCACATTCCAGCAGCTGGGAGCATAGAACTTAAAGGCTCTGTTCTTTGTTGCCTGGGTGAATTTTGTTATTTCATTAGGGGTCTGTAGGGTATTGGTGGCAAATGACCTCCTTGCTCTGTTTGCAGGAGTGGGGTAGAGAAGATCCGTTAGGGAGGTGGCAGACAATTTGTTAATGGCCTTGAAGGTCATCAGGATTACTTTATAGGTGAGCCGGCAGTAAATTGGTAACCAATGCAGGTCCTTTAGGATTGGGGTGATGTGCTCCCTTCTAGAGGCTCCGTGTAGGAAGTGTGCAGCCGCGTTCATTGCCAGCTGTAGTGGGTTTAGCGTGTTTTTGGGTAGGCCATGCAGGATCACATTGGCGTAGTCGAAGTGGGGGGTCACCAGTGCCTGAAAAACTGTTCTGAAGTCATCTGGTTGCATCAGGGGGTCAGAGATGTCGCAATGTTCGTACTTTGTGGTAAATTTGTTTGATGGTGTTGCTGATGTGCGTTTTAAATTCGAGCAGCTGGTCTAGCATAACGCCTAGGTATCGGATGGTGGGTCTACTTGGGAGTTCGGCGTCCCTTGTCTTTAAGGTCGGCGGTGGTGAAAAGGATTGATTTCTTGTAATGAACAGTACGTCCGTCTTGCTGAAGTTTATCTTGAGACTCTGTGAGTGGAGCCAGTCGGTTACGGCCTCGAAGCAATTTACTAGTGGGGAGAAATCTGGATGGTCAGTCATGAATGGGGTGAAGATTAGTACGTCATCTGCGTAGATCAGGCATGATATGTTAAATGAGCGGATTATTTCACATATGGGTTGCATGTATATGTTGAATAAGAGGGCAGAGAGTGAAGAGCCCTGGGGTACACCATGTTTTTGTTGGAATGGTTCAGAGGTTGTGGAACCTTCCCGTACCTGCTGACATCTGTCCGTTAGATAGGATTTGCACCAACTCCATGCTGAGCCTTTAATTCCCTTATCCTGAAGCTTTGTCAATAGGTTACTGGAAGCTGGTAGGCGGTGCCAGCGGTATTTGTACTTGTGTTATCAAAAGATGACATGCTTAGTCTCCAAGCTGCTTGAAGAGGTACAGTACCCAGAGGTGCAGGACTGGACTGGAGTTCCTCAAGGAACAACAATTAGCAGGCAAGTCTAATTTTGCTTAACTACAGCTTCAAACACCTTGCCAGACCACAGTTGAGTCTGTTTATACCAAGTTTTTGAAGTCTGTCAATAAAGCAGCTCACCTATTTGAATGTCCTTCCTAGTGGAGAACAGTTCATCTCTCCTTCAAAAGCCAGCAGTCTGTAACAATGGATGGATAGTTTCTAACAATAGCAATACAAAGATGTTTGCTTCATTTTCCTCAAATATCTCCAGATTGGTCCATTGCAAAGATCTTCAGAAGGAAGTGAAAATCCCTGTTCCAAGAAGAAGCAGTGGAACCAGAATATCAGCAAGGATGGCTCTCCAGATGTGTCTGAACTCCAAAGCAATCAGGAATGTTCAGACTGACACTGGATTTGAGAGAACTGAGCAAGTTTCTGATTTGAGAAAAGTTCAGATGAACTCTGTACAGGCCATTTCTACTTTTCATTGGGGCAATGTCTACAAACTGTTAATTTATGTCTACCATAACCGTAATGAATCTCTTATGCCTAGGTTCCAGTTGTGGTGGGCATATTATCTCTTATATCTGCTACAAATATTGAACCAAAAAGAGCTTCCTCCTGGCGTTAATAAGATGTAATATGTATAAACAGTTTTCTCCATGGGCAGGCAGCATAGGTTTTACATATGGGTGTGGGAACCATCTCTCTCAGCTTCTTCTAGAAGCTTTTGGATGGCTCCATGGCACATGTTACCATCTATCAGCACTGTACCTCATCTCAGTTGGTTACTAACATCGAGGGGAGAAGGGAGGGTCATGAGGCTTATCCTGCTGTCCACGGAGAACACCTGCTACTGCTGATTAGTTTAATCAGCCTGTGGCTACACTTTATTTTATTTATTTATTTTTATTTATTTAACTGCATTTATATCCCGCTTTTCACCGGGTCACTCCCTTTATCTCAGAACTAAATAGTCAAATCTGGTCTCAATAGATTTAATATATAAATCATTCAAAATTAATTTCAGTTTTTTATATGTATAAAAGGGGCCATCAAAAATTCCAGTGCAAGAGCTTAGTGAATATCAACTCTCCCTTCTCTCGTAGCTTTTGTCATTGGTCCAGTAGATTAGAGGTAGAAATTTTAACTTCTAGAAGATAAATCACATGCACTTATCTGATCAAATAAATGTCCCTAAGGCAACTTTCACCCATACTCCATGCTAATACAATATCATGTTTCTTCTGCTTCAGGGAAGTGCTCCTCAGCTAGTTCTAACTCTCAAAAATGTATTGCTTCAAAAATTTAACCTTTGTCAGAGACACACAGTCATAACAGCAGAAAAAGACCACATAGCCTGTCTAGTCTGCCCTTCCTTTTCAATCACTACAAGAGTCCCCTTTTTTCCTTTAGAGAGCCTCTGTGTTTGTCCCATGCTTTTTTGAATTCAGATACTGTCCTCATGTCCATCACCTCCACTGGGAGACTATTCCATGCATCTACCACCCTTTCCGTAAAGAAATATTTCCGTAAATTACTCCTGAGTCTATCCCCTTTCACTCTCATCCTATGTCTCCTCGTAGCAGGGCCTGCTTTCAATTGAAAGAGGCTCTCCTGTGTATTTATGCCACAGCGGTATTTAAATGTCTCTATCATATCTCCTCTATCCCGCCTTTCCTCAAAGGTGTACATATTAAGATCCTTAAGTCTTTCCTCGTATGCTTTATAAGGAGACCACTAACCATTTTAGTAGCCACCCTCTACACTGACTCCAACCTGTTTAAATCCTTTAGAAGGTGCAGTCTCTAGAATTGCACACAATACTTCAAATGAGGTTGCCCCAAAGACTTATACACTGGCATTATCACCACCTTTTTTCTGCTGGCCATTCCTCTCCCTATACACCCAAGAACATAGGAACATAACATATGCCATACTGGGTCAGACCAAGGTCCATTAAGCCCAGTATCCTGTTTCCAACAGTAGCCAAGCATCCTTCTAGCTTTCACCGTTGCCTTTTCTACCTGTTTAGCTACTTTAAGATCATCAGACACAATCACGCCCAGGTCCTGCTCTTCTTTTGTGGACAGAAGTACTTCACCCCCTACCCTGTACCACTCCCTTGGATTTTGCAGTCCAAATGCATGACCCTGCATTTTTTAGCATTAACTCTCAACTGCCAAATTCTCAACCATTCTTCAAGCTTAGCTAGATCCCTCGTCATGTTATCTACTCCTTCTTGGGTGTCTATTGCAGATTTTGGTATCATCTGCAAAGAGGCAAACCTTACCCAACAGCCCTTCCGCTATATCACTAACAAAGATGTTAAAAAGAATCGGACCAAGGACGGATCCCTGCCATGCACACCACAGGTAACCACCACCTCCTCAGAGTGAGCTCCATTTACCTGTACCCTTTGTTGCCTCCTACTCAACCAATTTCTAACCCAATCAGTAACTTTAGGGTCCAGCCCTAGGGTGCTCAGTTTGTTTATAAGTCACCTGTGCGGGACGGTGTCAAAGGTTTTACTGAAATCCAAGTACACCAAATCTAGGGCTCTCCCTTGATCCAAATCCCTGTTCACCCACTCAAAGAAATCAATCTACTACTATTACTATTTAGCACTTATATAGCGCTGAGCACGCAGTGCTGTACAGGTATGACATGCATATAATAAACAGTTCCTGATCGTGTTCCCAGTCTAGTCCCGAACCTCTGGGTTGCCCATCTCATTCCGCTGCTTGGAGACTGAGAAACTCCTCTTTTTGTGACATCACTGGTATATCTTCCCGGAGTCCGCCTCCTGCCACCAGTTACCTCAGTCTCCAAGCAGCTGGATGGATGGGAGCCCGGAGGTCCGGGCTCACTGGAGAAACAATTGAAAACTGTGGGATCTAGTTTAATTATGACCATAGGTTTAAGTTTATTTAAAACGGAGAGTCTCTATTTTAGGGGGCTGTGCCTTTAAGTTTTGCATCAGGCCGGCTCTCTCGTCCATGTCCCTCCCCCACCCCCACCCCCCCCCCCCCCCGCTCCACCCGCCTTTCCCGTTGGGGGGCTGCTAGACCAGCAGAGAGTACCTGGAGGGGGAGCTACTCCGGTGCTCAGTTCAGGTGGAGGATAAAATCGGGGGATAAAATTGGAGCAGAGCCTAGCCGACGCCGTGCAGAAGTGCTTGCCTGTCAGCGCGCTTGGCGGCTCTTCACCATCGCACGACGGCTGCAGCCTGGATTCAGAGAGGAGAGGATCACAGCTTTCTTCTGTGCGACTGATTGGCTTCGGGGCCGGCGGCAAGCAAGGTTTGTGAATAAAATGCATGGTAGCTCACTCTGCCGCCGACACAGGTAAGGGGGGTATTTTAGGAGCGGTTCTTGCCCAACGCATTTTGGCACAAACGGGGCGGTAGGCCCAGCCGTGTGATGTCGGCGTGGCAGTCGCCGGGCCGTGGAGTGCCTTTACAGTGGGGCTTCTGACCTGAAAGGGGGATCCTCCGGGGGTGATTTCTTTTTGTTATTTAAGGAGTTCTTCGTTATGCTGTAGTTTGGCGATAAAAAAAAGAAAAAAGAAAATAGTGAGGTAGAGGAGTTTTCTCTGCTCAGGTCCTGCTCTGCTCTGCCCTGCCCGGCATAGGGGAGGAACAGGTGGGGCGGGCAGAGAACAGGCCAGCTGTCGTTTAGGCGGCAATGCCTTCCAAACCGTGGTGTGTGGGGCTCGAAAGGGCACATGCTCAGGAGTTTGTAAAGCCTGTGTGAGAGAGATTTCAGCTATTGAACAGACCCGGGATGAGCAGGAGGGGGCTCCAGGGGCCGAAGCGGAGGGCTCGGCCTCGCAGGCCTCCGAGGTGGCACGGGAAGAGCCGGTGGCCGGCCCGTCTTCCATCTTGGACGCTCCCTCCTCTCAGATGGGTCTGCCTAAAGAGCTGGCGTCCATATTTTCGCCAGAGTTTGTTGCGCTACTGCAACAAACGGTGTTTGGTAATGCGCAGCAGGAGAAGTTTACAGCGGACATGAGTGGGGCAAAGAGGTGCGCGACGCATCTACAGGTTGAAGAACCCTCGCACGGGGCCAAGAGGCCGTGTGGTGAGGGGGAGGCAGGAGAGCATTCAGTGGTTTCCGAGGGTCCGCTGTCAGATGAGGAGGTACACAGCATGGGCTTAGAGGAAGAGCTAGAGGAAGGTGAGCTTTCTGAAAGAGAGGATCAGGCAAGAGTGGTACGAGTCTTCAGAAGAGAGGGGTTACCGGTGCTTATCGTAGAGACGCTAAAGGTGCTCAATATGCCGGTTCCAGGTTCAGCGGAGGATGAGGCACTGGAGAATCCTTTCTTGCAGGTGTTCAGGAAGAATGAAAGAGCTTTCCCGGTGCACAGAGTGTTTCAGGAGATGATTCAGGAGGAGTGGAACGTCCCGGAGGCTCCTCTGAAAGGTGCCAGAGTTATGGGCCGCCTGTATCCGTTGTTGGACCAGGATAAGGAGGTGTTTAAGTCGCCCAACGTGGATGTGGCCATCTCGGCTGTAACCAAGAAGACTACCATCCCCGTAGAGGGTAGTGTGGCCCTCAAGGATGCTCAGGACAGGAAGTTAGACGTGTTGTTAAGACAGGTGTTTGAGGTAAATGCTCTGTCGCTCCAGGCGGCTATTTGCAGAGCATGGGTGGCTAGAGTATGCCTGCGCTGGTCGCAGCAGGTGCAAGGTGGGCAGCTGAGTGAATTGACGGCAGAGGTGTCCAGGTTAGAGTCGGGCGCAGCCTACCTGGCAGACATTCATTATGATCTCATGCGTGGATTGTCAAAGTGCATGGCGTCGGCGGTAGCAGCACGGCGTTACCTGTGGCTGCGCAATTGGGCAGCAGATAACTCCTCTAAGGCTAGATTAAGTAAACTCCCCTTTAAGGGGCGTCTCTTGTTTGGCGAGGATTTAGAGAAGCTGGTCAAGGATCTAGGGGAGTCCAAAGGAGGTAGATTACCAGAGGACAAGCCTAAGCCAGGCCATGCGATCCCGGCGGGCAGGGGGAGCAAAGGGATTTTTGCTGGTTTCGGTTCCAGAGATTCAATTCGGGACAAAGAGGACGGTTCCCTAATAGGAACCAGGGATTCCTTGGGTTTCGCGGAGCCGGAAGGATTTTCGGGCCTTCTTCCTCCTCTTCCCTCAACCCCAGAAAGCCACAATGAGATAAGGGGGACCCAGGCACCCTTACTTCCCGTAGGGGGGCGTTTGCAGGAGTTTTATTTTGCCTGGGTCCGAGTCACATCAGATCAGTGGGTGCTAGAGGTCATCCGAGAGGGCTACGCGCTGGAGTTCTTACATCCAGTGAGGGATGCCTTTGTGCAGTCTCCCGGCAGATTAGTCGCCAAGTGCGCGGCTCTGCGGGAGACGGTGCAAAGATTACTAAGTCTCAAGGCGATAGTTCCGATACCGCCAGACCAGTGCGGCTGCGGTCGATACTCCATCTACTTCGTCGTGCCGAAAAAGGACGGAGGGGTTCGGCCGATTCTGGACCTCAAGGGAGTGAATCGTTGCCTTCGGGTGTCGCATTTTCATATGGAGATGCTGCAGTCAGTTATAGTGGCGGTGCAGAAAGGCGAGTTCCTCATGTCACTGGATTTGTCGGAGGCGTATCTCCATATCCCCATAAGACCGGATCATCACAGGTTTCTAAGATTTGCGGTGCCGTTCGGGCATTTTCAGTTCCAAGCGTTGCCTTTCGGGCTAGCGACTGCCCCGAGGACTTTCACCAAAGTCATGGTGGTGGTAGCGGTGGCCTTGAGGAAGGAAGGAATCCTGGTCCACCCTTACCTAGACGATTGGTTGATTCTGGCAAAGTCGCGGGCCGAGAGCGAGACAGCCACGGCCTGAGTGGTAGCCTTCTTGGAGAGTCTCGGGTGGTTAGTCAATATGGCAAATAGTCAGTTAGTTCCATCGCAGAGTCTGGAATACCTGGGAGCTCGTTTCGACACTTGAATTGGGAAAGTGTTTCTCACAAGCCAGCGGGCGCAGGTGCTGCGGAAGTTAGTCGAGAGGTTCTTGCGGTAAAAGGCTCCATCAGCATGGCATTACCTCCAACTGTTGGGCACCATGGTGGCAGCAATAGAGACGGTGCCGTGGGTGAGGGCTCACATGAGGCCGTTACAAAGAGCGTTGCTTCGCCGGTGGTCGCATCAGCAGGATCCGTTGTCACGGAAGCGGTCCTGTCCGGAGGAGGCCCGTCAGGCTCTGCAATGGTGGCTGATTCCCGAATCGGAGCGCGGGAAGTTGTTGGAGACTCCGGCCTGGGTGGCCTTGATGACAGACTGCTGGGTTGGGGAGCTCATTGTTAGGGCAGGTTTGCACAGGGACGGTGGACTGCTCGAGAAAAAATGTGGGCAATCAACTGGTTGGAGTTAAGGGCGGTGTCTCTGGCTCTGCAGGAGTTTCGGTCTTCGCTCAGAGGGAGGGCGGTCCGAGTGTTTTCCGACAACGCGACGGCGGTGGCTTATGTCAACAGGCAAGGGGGGACCAGCAGCGTAGGGCTGGAATCCAAGGCCGAAGCCCTGTGCGGTTGAGCCGAAGTGAATCTTTTGGATCTGTCGGCAGCACATGTAGCAGGGGTGGACAATGTGGAGGCCGATTTTCTCAGTCGGGTAAAGGTGGATCCAGGGGAATGGGTCCTGCATCCCGAAGTGTTGAGATGGTGGTGCGCAGGTGGGGCTCGCCGGTCATGGACCTCATGGCGACCTTCGCTTCGGCAAAGGTCAGTCGCTTCTTCAGCAGACGCAGAGAAAGGATGTCGGAAGGACTGGATGCCCTTATTCAGGACCGGCCGCCCTTATTCAGGACTGGCCAGAGGCAGCTGCTGTATGTCTTCCCTCCGTGGGTTCTGATAGGAAGAGTGCTGCAACGGGTAGTGCGATTCAGAGGTCGAGTAATTTTGATAGCGCCAGATTGGCCACACCGGCCCTGGTACGGGGACCTGGTAAGGTTGTTGGTGGCAAAACCATGGAGGCTTCCCTCCCGAGCGGATCTGTTAACTCAGGGGCCTCTGTTCATGCCCCACGTGGATCGGTTCTCGCTTACAGCTTGGCTCTTGAGCGGGCGCGGCTGAAGTCCCGGGGGTATTCAGCGGCAGTCATTACTACCTTGTTGAAAGCCAGGAGACATTCTACTTCGCTAGCATATGTTCGAATCTGGAGGATTTTCGAGGCTTGGTGTCTAGAAAAAAGTGCGCGGCATTGAAGGCCCTCCATCCCTCAGATCTTGGAATTCTTGCAGGATGGATTCAACAAAGGGATAGCTGCCGCGTCGTTGCGGGTGCAGGTAGCAGCGTTGTCATGCTACAGAGGCAGGTTTGGAGGTCAGACGCTCGGGAGCCAGCGGGATGTTAAACGATTTTTAAGGGCGGTGGCTCTTGTGAGGCCCCCGTGCAGACAGTTCTTTCCCAAGTGGCATCTGACGTTTGTGTTAGACACGCTGGAGCGAGAGCCCTTCGAACCGTTAGCTCGAGTGTCGCTCAAGGATCTCACACTAAAGGTGGTGTTCCTGGTGGCTGTTTGTTCGGCTAGAAGAGTTTCAGAGCTGCAGGCACTATCCTGTAGGGAACCCTACCTTTCATTTTTTGCGGCAAAGGTGGTTTTGAGGCCTGTGCCAGCTTTTCTCCCAAAGGTGGTCTCGGCGTTTCATGTGAACCAGGAGATTTCGCTACCAGTGTTCACCGAGAGCAGAGGTGGTCCCTCGTCGAAAAAGTTGCATCTCTTGAAAGTCCGGCGGGCACTGAAGAAGTATCTTAGTCGGACGCAAAGTTTTCGTAAGTCGGACAGACTTTTTGTTCTTTTCGTGAGACGGAGAAAGGGAGAGGCGGCGTCAAAGGCGTCCATTGCAAGGTGGATTAAGGAAGCCATTGTGTTGGCTTATGTATTGAAAGGTAGAATGGTGCCGGAAGGACTTAGAGACCACTCCACTAGGGCTCAGGCTGCTTCTTGGGCAGAAGTTAGGTTGGTGTCTCCGGCGGAGATTTGTAAGGCGGCGACTTGGTTGTTTTTGAATCCATTTGTGAGTCACTACCGTCTGGATGTGCAAAGGGCGGAAGAGACCTCTTTTGGAGCAGCAGTACTTCAGGCTGGTCTTCCAGGTCCCTCCCGTGATTAATGTTTGGTTCACTGCTCTGGTATGGACCCAGAGGTTCGGGACTAGACTGGGGACACGATCAGGAAGGTGAAATTAGGCTTACCTGCTAATTGTTGTTCCTGGAGTGGAACCAGTCTAGTCCCGTATCCCTCCCAAGCATTTGTGTGTGAACATAAGCCTGAAGTGTCGATGTGGAGCACAGGTAAGAGCTGTTTTATTTACAGAGTTTCAGAGTTCGGAAAAGGGCCTTGCTTGCAGAATGGACAATTTCTTTAGGGGGTCACTTTCCTTTCTTTCGGGTGAGGGGCTGGCCTGGTCAGGTTTAAAGTCACAGTAATTAAGGGGGGTTCTTTCTCTCAGTAGCATCAGTTGATATCAGTAATTGGTTCAGTTCTTGTTAGTTATTACTGTTAGTTAAATTCTTACTTGTTCCTCCGGTGAGTCTGCTTTGTCAACAGGGTACTGGTGGCAGGAGGCGGACTCCGGGAAGATATACCAGTGATGTCACAAAAAGAGGAGTTTCTCAGTCTCCAAGCTGCGGGATGAGATGGGCAACCCAGAGGTTCGGGACTAGACTGGTTCCACTCCAGGAACAACAATTAGCAGGTAAGCCTAATTTCACCTCCCTGCTCATCAGAGTCATGCTCATCTGAGCTTACAATCTAATACAACAAGTTTACAATCTAATACAATAAAAAGCGATAGTCAGTTCGGTGCAAAGCATAATATGGTCTGTGTATTTCGGTCATGGGAGAGTGATGGGAATCGGGTTAGGATAAGGGTGGAAGTCAGGATCTGAAGGCAACAGTGAAAAGGTGGGTTTTCAACTTGGATTTGAAGAGGGCCAGTGAGGGTGCTTGGCGTATAGACATAGGTAGGTTGTTCCAGGCGTAGGGGGCAGCGAGGTGAAAGGATCGAAGGCGTGAGTTAGCTGTGCGAGTGAAAGGCCTAAATAGAAGTAGTTTGTTAGTGGAGCGAAGTTTTTGTCTGACAAGACCTGCCTGTGGTGAATCCATGCTGTCTCTGATCCTGTAATCCATTGAACTCCAGAAACCTCACTATTTTCTCTTTCAGCAGCATTTCCAATAATTTACTCACCACAGAGGTTAGACTAACCGGCCTGTAGTTTTCAACCACATCCTTACTTCCGCTTTTGTATAAAGGGATCATATGTGCCTCTCTCTAGTCCTCTGGCACTACTCCCTACTCCAAAGAAGTATTGAAAAGGTCAGTCAGTGGAGCTGCTAGAACGTCCCCAAGTTCCTTCAGTATTCTCGGATGTATCTCATCCAGTCCCATCGCATTGCCTACTTTTAGTATAGCTAGTTCCTCACAAAAACAATCTTCTGAAAATCATTTGAGATCCCTGTCACTTCTGCTCCTATTTGTGGATGTTTTCTGATTTCCTGTTCCTGGCTCTTCATTTGTGAACACAAAACAGAACTATTTGTTAAGCAATTCTGCTTTATCCTCATCAGCTTCTACATATTCCTCCCCTTCACCCTTGAATCTGACAAAACCACGTTTGCCCTTTCTCCTCTCACTATCTGAAAAATGTTTTATCCCCCTATTTTATTGCATTGACTATTTCTTCTCTTTGTATCTTTGCTTTCCTGATTACTTTGCTAGCTTCTCTAAGTTTTTACAAATATAGATGCTTGTCTTCCTCTCTCTGTGATCTCTTGTATTTCATGAATGCCTCCCCCTTTTTCTTCACCTTTTCAGCTACTTCTTTTGAGAACCATAGCGGCCTCCTTTTCCTTTTACCTTTGTTTACCTTTCTAACAAAAAGGTTGATTGCCTTTTAAAATGTCCCCTTTCATTTTTGTTCACTGTTTAGTCTAAGACCCCTGCTTTTGAATGGATTTTATCAGCCCTAGTCCTGAACCACATCATCTAATGATCACTGGATGCAAAACGATCTACCACTTTAACATCAGAAACACTTTCACCATTGATAAGCACCAAGTCCAGTATGGCCCTTTCATGTGTGGGTTCTGTTACCAGTTGTCAGAATAGTTCTCCCTATAAGAATCCAGGATCTCCTTACATCTAGATGACACCGCAGCAGGGATGTGCCAATCCACATCTGGCATATTGAAATCACCTATCAGTAGCACTTCCCCTTTCCTGGCAATGCTGCGTATACGTATACTCTGATTTGCCCTCTTTACTGAATGTTTCTCTGTTTCATAATCATCAGAACCTATTATTGGTTCCAAGTGTTATTTATTTATTAGTATTTAGCTCACACCTTTTCAATGGTAGTTCAAGGTGCGTTACATTCAGGTACACAGGTATTCCCTGTCCCCAGAGGGCTTACAATCTAAGTTTGTACATGAGGCAATAGAGGGTTAAGTGACTTGCCCAAGGTCACAAGGAGCACAGTGCGAATCAAACCCAGATCTCTCAGGTACTAAGCTGTTGCTGTAACCACTAGCCTACTCCTTCACTCCAGTTAGACTGTTAACACCACCAATGTTTTCTTGAAATGTTTGCCAGTATTATCTGATCCTGGAGAAAACAGGACATGCACGCTAGGTAGCAGTCCAGCTCCTGAAATCACTGGACTTTGTCATATCCAAAATTGAATTTATAGCCATCATAAAGACTACAGTATATTGGAGCCCTGATTGCCCAAGTATGAAAGGCCTGCCTTCCTGATTAAAAGCAGACACCCTGGCTCAGATCATCAAGGGCCTCAAGAACAGAGTGAGTTTTTCAGCCCATTCTTTGTTTGGGTTCTTAATATACCGCTGTTAATTGTGACATTCTCTTAGTTTGCAGGTCATCCTCTATGTATGTGTCCATATGCACTACCTTTGATGGACTCTCAAGTTATAGTAGGACTTGTTCAGCCATCCATTACTGTGTCAACTGGGCCAGTCATTTTCTGTAATGGCATAAAACATGCAACAACCTAACATAAAGACTTCTGTTTCAGCAATCACACCAGGTGGTGGCTGTGGATATATCCTACATTAACATAGGGAGCTCATGTACTATCTCTGTGCATTCATGATCCCTGGATGACATGGGCCTTTATCAATGTGGTGTTTGGGATAAGAGTCTAGTAGCACTATTTGATATAAACAAACAGAGAGGGGTGCTGTGCGAAGAAGCATTTAGGATGGATCACTCAGCATAAATTCCTGTCAGAAATTTACTTTTTAGGGAAGCAAAGTGTTATTGCAGACTGGCTAGTCATTGCTTGGAACCGATTATAGCCCTAGAATCAATGAATAATAGAAGAGGTCTTTTAACAGTGGACAGCCCAATGATAGATCTCTATGTCATCAGAAAGCAAGAAACAGACTATTCTACTCCAAATCAGCCAAAAACATTAGCAGCAAATGCATTCAACATACTCTGAAGAGGTGGTCTCCTCTAGGCCTGGCCCAAAGTAAGACAGGGTTTCCATAATTCTGATAGCGCCTTCATAGCTTCATGAGTCTGGTCTCTTTCATCATAGCACTGATTTGTGTGGCAGAATCTCATTTATTAATAACATACGATCAAGAAAAGATTCTTCACTGGAACATCCATTTCCTAGTACAAACAATCTGAATGTTGAAAACACTTTAGTAAACAAAATAACCTAGAATATAATAAGATAACAGGGGACCTCAAATACAGGCCTTATGGCCCTCTAGTATAAAAGCCCTTCAAGGCGCTCAAAGATCATCATTGGTCCATTGTATCTTAATATAATTCAACCATAACACCATACAAAAACTTAGGTGTGAAAAATTATATCAAATTTCAAACTTAAAAATAATTTTTCAATAAATGTGATAGAACATATCTCAAAGTCTTGAATAATACCAAACTGCCCTTATCTGCATCAGGGAAGGAGCTCAGCAGTAAGTCCCAAAAGCGCTACTCCAGCCCGCTGTGTGCAAAAGACTTTAGTAGCATCTCTTCAGCCTCCTCTATAGGTGGTGAAATCCTAATGATCTCTAGAAGATCTCATTCGCCTGCTCTCCGCAAAGTCGATTTAGTATCTGTTCTACCTTTCCTTGTTGGGGCTCAGTATCTCATCAGTGAAGGTACATTTAATGCAATAAGTAACCCTGCTTCATCATCTACAAAAACACCCAACTAGAAAACCACCACCAGTTCTCGGGGGACTTTAATGTGATTCTAATTCAATGAAACCACCATTTGAAACCAGAATATCTGACATGGAAACTACCACCCAAGAAAAAGATTTAGGCGTCATCGTGAAAAATACATTGAAACACTCTTCCCAGTGTGCAGCGGTGGCCAAGAAAGCTAATAGAATGCTAGGATCATAAGGAAAGGAATCAAGAATAAAACCAAGGATATTATAATGCCTCTGTATCATTCCATGGTGCGATTGCACCTTGAATATTGTGTGCAATTCTGGTCACCATATCTTAAAAAGGTTATAGCAGAATTAGAAAAGGTACAGAGAACAGCCACCAAAATGGTAAACGGGATGAAAGGATACCCGTATGAGGAAAGGCTTAAAAGATTAGGGCTCTTCAACTTGGAAAAGAGAAGGTTGAGGGGAGATATGATAGAGGTCTATAAATTAATGAATGGAGTAGAACAGGTTAATGTAGATAAGTTGTTTACGCCATCAAAAAGTAGAAAGACTAGAGGACATGCAATGAAGCTACAAGGTAACCCATTTAAGACTAATAAGAGAAAATATTTTTTCACTCAACATGTAATCAAACTCTGGAATTCGTTACCAGAGGATGCAGTAAAAGCTGTTTGTGTAGCTGGGTTTAAAAAAGGTTTGGACAAGTTCCTGGAGGAAAGGTCCATAAACCATTATTAAAGAGGACCCGGGAAATCCACTGCTTACCCCAGAATGAGCATTGTGGAATCTGTGGACTTTGGGTACCTGCCAAGTACTTGTGACCTGGACTGGCTACTTGGAAACAGGGTACTGGGCTTGATGGACCTTGGTCTAACCCAGTATGGCATTTCTTATGTTCTCCTCTTAGTGGTGATAACCCAAGCACAAAGTGCAAGCAAGCCACAAGCAGGTGTTTTGTATTCTCTGCATCTGCAGTTTTTTTCACAATAGGGTAGGCCTAGAAAAACTAAGTATTTTTATCAGAGCTAGTGTCAGCATTAAACGTCACTCAGTCCATTGTGCTCCCTTCTTTCTTTCTAAAGTCTTATGCACAGAAGGGTGAACTGGCCCTACTCATAGTAACATAGTATATGACGACAGATAAAGACCAGCATGGTCCATCTAGTCTGTTCAACAAGGTGGCAAGAATAGGTGCACCCGCCGCTCCGTGCAGGTCACCCCTCCCCATGCCTTTGTTTAGGGGTGTACCCACTGCTCCATACAGGTCTCCTCTACTTGTTGAGATATCGGATACAGCTAAATTTATTTTGATTTTATCCTGTTTCTATAAAGGGATCCACTATGTCCCATGCCATTTTGAATTCTCCCATGCTGGCCTGTGAAAGGGTGCTTGCTTACCACATGAAAGAAACAAGCACACTTTCGGTCCACTCAACTTTTTATATATTCAAACCATGGAACCAAAAGACTTGGTCAAACTGGCTAGAAGACTGCGTTTCACACTGCTATAACTTAGCAAGGATACACTTAAAAGATCCATCAAGCCAGAGCCATGGTAGTATCAGTTGTGCATCTCTGCTCAGTTCCTAGAGTGGCAACATGGTTCTCCATTTTATACCTTCACCATTGTCTGGACAATATGTCTCGGAGAGAGAGCATATTTGGACAAGTAGCAAAGAAATACTCAAATTGCACTTAGAAACCTGAACATTTGAAACAGAGCAGCCCATAGCTTACTGGGGTGCCCAGTAGCCACTAGGATGGCGGATTTCATCGTGCTTGGCCAGTAAGAAAATGTAGTTCTTCATAGACAGGATAAGTTTCTCTAAGCTGTACATCAGACTGAGTTGCTCATGCAGAGCAGAGTGGAGGGGGAACCCCAGGTCAGTCAGGTTTTCAGGATTCCCACAATGAATATGCATAAGATAGATTTGCATACAATGAAGGCAGAACATGCAAATCTTTCTCATGCATATTCATTCTGGGAATCCTGAAAACCTGACTGGCCTGGGATTCCCCGAGGACTGGGTTGAAAACCCCTGGTTTAGAGCAATAGACTGAGAACCAGTGAAGCCAGATTTAAATTAATTAATCCAAAAATAAATTTTCCCACGTTTTGACGTCTGTAACACCATTTATCAAAGAATACCGAAATATGACCTACATCAACTGCAAATGGCACAAGACACAGCCGCCCGTATTATCTCTGGATCATCAAAACACAAACACATCACTGCGAATACTGAAAGAGTTACATTGGCTTCCATTAATAAGACAAGTCATGTATAAGATCCTAATAAAAACATTCAAAATCACAAAAAATCTCTCAGCAGTCTACATGAAAGTCCATCATGCAGGTGACACCAGATCCTGAAGACACTGCATACAAAACAAACTAACCTTACCATCTGAGAAATCGGACAACCAGCAACAGACCATTCTCGCTTTACGCACTGGTGCTCTGGAACGCTCTCCCCGAAAGAATACGAAATATATCGGAGCTCTCAGCATTCCACAAAGAGCTAAAAACTCGCCTGTTTCTAGAGCACTTTAAAGATAAAACATAAAACACCAAAAATCACCATAAAACTAAGCAACTAACCTGCCTCAATGTTAGCCCTATGCAGTGTTTAATGTATAATAGTTAATATGTTCATTCCAACGTTAAATTAAGTTTTAGATGTGTACGTAACAAACTTGGGTTTAACATTCTATGTAACACACAACACGTGTATGTTGTTTGAACATCTCTTTGATTTCTAGATAAAGCAGTGTGGAGAAATAAGCAATGCTCCTTGTGATCTTGGGCAAGTCATTTAAGACTCCACTGCCTCAGCTACAAACTTATATTATAAGCCTTCAGGGACAGGAAAATAACCTACTGTACCCGATTGTAACTTGCCTTGAACTTCCGAGAAAGGTTTAGTTTATTTTAAACTTGATATACTGCCAACTCGTAGCCAGCAAGGCAGTTTACACTAAAACCAGGAAAAGGGAAAAAAGAACTGCAAAGTAGGAAGGAAAGGCACAAACATACAAGCAGAGGAGGAAAATTAGTGAAAGTAGAGAGAAATCGGGCCTATCATCCAGAAGAAGGAAAAGCTTGGAGAAAGAGATGGTCTTAAGGACAGCTTTAAATTTAGGGTACGAAGTCTCCAGGTGGAGGTTGGGGGGTCATTCCAAAGTCCCTGGGCGAGAAAGTAAAAGGTGGCATGCCGAGTTGATTCCAGTCATATCTGGTTAGCTGAGGGGGGGGGGGGGGGGGTGGAGGTGATTAGCGTGGAGCAGACAAAGAATCTGATGGGGAGTGTGGAGTGAGATTAAGGGAAAAGAGAGAGAGGGGACAGCCAAAGTGAAAAGTCTGATAGGTTAAGATGAGAACTTTGTAATGAATCTTGGAGGAAATGGGGCGCCAGTGCTGAGCAAACGTAAGTGGGGAGAGATATAATCGAACCGGGAGGTATGTGCAAGAATACGGATGGCAGAGTTCTGAATGTATGAAAATCTTTTGATCTCATAGCTGGGGAGCTTGGTGAAAATAATATTGCAGTAGTCTAGTAGTCCAGACTCAGAAGAAGCGTTACGAGAGCAGAAGGGGACAGAAAAGAGTGAATAGAATGAATTTTCCAGAGGGAGAAATAGGAATGCTTGAAGACGTTGCTGATATGGGCATAGCAAGATAGTGAAGAATCAAGAGTCACACCCAGATATCTTTAGAGACCAGTGTTAGCAATTATAGGCAGATCAAGCTACAAGAGTAGGGAACTGGAAAGAAGATAGCCAAATAGTGGTGGTCTTTTGGAGGTTCAATAGCAGATGATTATCATGGAGCCATGCAGCCACAGCTGAGAGACAAAAGAGGAGCAAGATTAGGGGTAAGAGAATCAGCATGTTGAACAAGAAGAATATCATCAGTATAGAAATAGGCAGCGATACCAAGTTGTTGAATCAGAAGAGCAGGAAGAGCCAATAAGAGGGGAGATATGATAAGAGGTCTATAAATCAATGAATGGAGTAGAATGGGTAAATGTATATTGGTTGTTTACGCCATCAAAAAGTAGAAAGACTAGGGGACACACTATGAAGCTACAATGTAACCTGTTTAAAACTAATAAGAGAAAATATTTTTTCACTCAACGCATAATCAAACTCTGGAATTAGTTACTGGAGGATGTGGTAAAAGCTGTTAGTATATCTAGGTTTAAAAAAGGTTTGGACAAGTTTCTGGAGGAAAGGTCCATAAACCATTATTAAAGAGGACTCAGGAAATCCACTGCTTGCCTCGGGACAAGCAATGTAGAACCTTTGTGCCTTTTTGGGAACCTGCCAAGTACTCATGACCTGGATTGGCCACTGTTGGAAACAGAATACTGACACAGTATGGCATTTATGTTCTTATGTAAGATACTGAAAAGAGGAGGTGCTAGAACTGATCCCTGGGGAACTCCACACTCAAGGGTGAATGAAGGAGAGATGGCAGAGTTAAAGTGCATGGCAAAGGAATGATGGAATAAGAAAGAAGGAAACCAGTGAAGGACAGTTCCCTGGAGATCAATATCAGAAAGGCCGGCTAGCAGAAGCATGTGGTCGACTAGGTCAAAAGCGGAGGAGAGATTCAAGGACACACCAGAAGAGAGATATTACCACAATCAAAGGATTGGTGAACTTCACTAAGGAGAGCTACGAGAATGGTTTGTGCTATGAAAGGGACGAAAACCATATTTACGTGAAGGACCCCAGTGCTTTTCAAGTGGTCACAGCTGAGTCAAGAAAAAGTCATTCCAGAACCTTAAGAGAGAAAGGGAAGATACGAGACTGAGCGATAGTTAGCCAGAATAGCCGGATTGAGAGACTTTTTTTCAGAAGGGACAGACAATAGCTAATTTCCAGGAAAGAGGCATAACCACAGAGGAAAGGGAGAGAGGTGTCCAGTTCCTCTTCCCCCCCCCCCCCATGCATACTCTATCTGGGTTTTTCTTTGCACGCCCCCCCCCCCCAATGTATACTCCTTTCAGGATGTTCTTGGCTCCCCCTCCCTATGCATAGTCCTTCCAGGTTTTTCTGAGCTCTATGAGAGCCAGTTTGCATCATCAGATGGCATTACCCACTAACATGTCCAATTTATCCTGCTGTCTGGAGAGACACCCCCATCCCCCACCCAATACCCACTTTTCCTTTACATCAGTGGTTCCTAACCCAGTCCTCGGGTACCCCAGGCCAGTCAGGTTTTCAGGATATGCACAATGAATATACATGAGATAGATCTGCATACAATGGAAGCAGTGCATGCAGATCTATCTCATGCATATTCATTGTGGGTACCCTGAAAACCTGACTGGCCTGGGGGTACCCGAGGACTGGGTTAGGAACCACTGCTACATCCTTTCTGCTGGTTTTTGTGTTACCTCTTGTTGCTGGTAGTAACTCCTGGCTTCTGGAATGTTGACATTCTCAATTCTAAGGAAGCAGCAATTCCAAATATTCTATCAGGACGACGTTGTGTTAGGAGGAATACTGAAAACTATTTCCACGTGAGAGTATCTGGCGTGCAGAATAGGTCCCAAGTCTCCTGTGTTTAAGAGAGGTCTTGTTTATGCTGCATGAAACTTGACAGCCCGAGCTGTATTGTGTTACAGGTATTACAGAAAAGGCTGCTAGTGCCTTGTAATACAGAAGAAATATTTCGTCGTTCTAATAGCACTTTCAGCTCATTGCAATTCCTGATCACAACATTCAGCAAAATCTGGGAAACATATTCATTTAAAAATTGACTGACTTACAGTAGCACAGGTTTGGAAGAGGGCAGAAAAGAAGGTTAAATGCTATTTTGCCAGTTATAATTAAAATAAATGGAGTAACTTGGTTTGGACAAGATTGCAAAAATAGCTCACTAACTTAACATGTTTTCCTCATGTAATTTCTGTGTTAAACATTTATCCCATACCCTTCCCTGCTTGCTTCTATTAGCTGTTTAGCATTCTTTCACTGAAGTTGCAGTTAATTTCTTCTTTACCTGTAGATCCTAAGAAGAACACAAGTCGCCCAACCAGTCGCGCCGGTAGTCACGCTGGGAGTCGTGCCAGTAGCCGGCGGGGAAGTGATGCTTCTGACTTTGACCTGCTGGAAACCCAGTCTGCATGCTCGGACACATCTGAGAGCAGTGCAACAGGGTGCCAGGCCCGCTCCCCAAGGGGGTCATCCAAACCTTCCAAAATACCAACCATGTCCAAGAAATGCACTACTCCCACCCCAACCAAGACTCCAACCACAAAGAGATAATACTCACTACACAGAAGAAACCTTTTATGGATTTTTTTTTTACCATATGATGCACATTGAGTGTATATTTACTCTAAAAGGGGGAGAATTATATTGTTAAGTGTGAAAGAACATTTAGGTTCAGAAGCTGCCTTATTTGTGTTTTTTATTACGGCAAGTTAACTATTTTCATGCTGATTTGAATCCGGACAAATCCCCCACATAGAATGAGGTCTGGAAATGGGACATATTTGTGAAAGAAAAAAAGAATAATGAAGTATGAAAAGGATAGAAATAGGATTTTGATGCAGGATATAGACCTGCTTCTCGCTTTTTAGGGTTATAACCTAAAACTGCATCTTTATAAACTTAACTTGCTGCACAGGTGAGATTCAGTTTCCCAGTATTGCAGTGTAAGTCACTGATCCCTCAGACAAAGGCCTAGGAGCTCATGTGACATTCAAGTCAACTTTTGTGTGCTTAGGGTGGTGGTTTTTTTTTTTAAACTTGATTTTACAAGAAGGAAGTGGAATCAAACACATGAAACAGGTAAGAAACACACTAATTAAATGTCTCAGCTTCAGAGCTTAAAAAACTGGTTTCAGGGTTCCCGAGTTGAATTATGAAAGGTGTCCTTTTTTAGATGAGGGGTAATGTATGGTGGTGGTGATGTCACAGGAAGTTCCTCACTGTCACTTCCTGAATCTGTTAAGATTCTTCAGAATGGCTGCCATGCTTGATTGCACATGTTTTAACTTGAGTATCTAATTAGTAATTGTGAATGACAGAATTTTATTTATCTGCATTTTTTTCTATTTATTTAAATGGTCATTCCACTTTGAACTGGACTGAGATGTGAATTGTACAAATTCTGCTCCTAGCTGAAAGCTGGACTTGAAAAAAACGTATAACCTGCTTTCTTTACATGAGCCTCACCAGCACACATTTACTAGCAGTTGACACACACACACAGTTTTGTATGCTGCTTTTCCTTCTTGATGAAATCAACTGACAAAACTATGTTGGGGGAAGGACTGTGTCTAAGTTCTTATATTTATTAATACAACTATTTAGCGCTGACCCTTGTTGCTGTGTGACTCTCACACTGAGGCAGAAACTGACTCTGTACCAATGATCTGTTTCAGAGAGACATTTTGTATTAAAATTGCCTGCAGTAATGTCAGTTTGTTTACTGTGTTTTTAACATTCATGGCTATACAGTCGTCCCTCGCTACTTCGCGCTTCGACTTTCGCGGCTTCACTCTTATCGCGTTTTTTTCAAATACATGTATATTCATTAAAAACTTGATAGAGACCGTGAAAATGATACAGCGCACGCTCGGTTGTCTGAGTCAATTATACACCCCTGTATTACAATTAAAATTACTGTACGTATGGACTGTAGGCCTTTATCTAAGCCCCACGATGTCTCCTAAATGTGCTGCTTCTTCTAAGCCTTCTGACGATGAAACTAAGTGCCGGAGGAAGATGCTTACCATCCAGGAGAAGGTAAAACTCTTGGATATAAATAAAGAATCCTACTTCGCGGAAATTCACTTATCGTGGTAGAGTCTGGAACGGATTAACCGCGATAAATGAGGGACGACTGTAAGCAGCAGAATGAGGTGGGCCACAGGGGATTTTCCAAACACAGCAGCAACAGCTAGAGAGCTTGGGAACATGGCTGGAGATTCATTGGTTTGGCCCCTCGCTGCCCCTTTACAGTGCTGTCTGAATCACTGTCATGAATGGGGAGAGAAATAGTGTCCTCTCATTGTACAGCTTCTTTGCTTGTTCTATTTCAGCTCCCTGGGAAGGCCAATTCCATCACTAGCCTTAAACAGCTTCCGCGTCAGTGGGGACTTAAGGGTATGCTGAGCTGCTCCTTCACCTTTACGGCCATGTGAGAAGACGAACTGCCAGGGCCTTGAGTTCATTGATGCAAAGAAATCTGAATTCAGTCAGATGTGACTGATTAAAAAGCTAAATATTTTGCTCATTTCAAGAATTCTCACGATGGCAAATCTCAAATTCCTTACCGTCTCTCCAGTCCAGTATTTCTGGGGTAGTGCACCTCTTCCAGCAGCTTGGAGACTGAGCATGTCATCTTTTGATGACCCTGGAACCGCCCATCAGCTCCAGTGTGCTCAGTTTCCAAGCAGCTGGAGGTGGTGGTGAGTCAGGGTGCTGAACTCACTGAAGGATCAACTAAGGAGGCCTAGTTTAGCTTAGGATAGTTAGGGCATTGATTTCTTTCTGGATTACTTTTTGTTTTTGGTCTCCTTAAAAAAAAAAAAAAGGAGAGAGAAAAGGCAGCACTGTTTGAGCGGCTCCCGATCCCTGTGTGGGTGGGCGAGGAGCCGCATTTGTACTGACAGCACCAGTGCGGAGAGGCCGACACCCCCAGACCCCCCCCCCCCTCTAGTGCCGAAGCCGCGTTCGGCTGAGCGCAAGGGAAAGAGGAAACAGGAGATAGGAGCGGCTCACCGTGGAGGAAACTGGTGGAGCCGTTCTCCGGGCTGCGCAGGTAATTTTGGGGGGCAGAACGGCAATTTGTTGTGGTCACATGAATTTTCAGGGCAGCAGTGCCGGCGCAGAGGCCTGATTTGCAGGAGGGAGGCCTAGACGCGTGGCAAACGGTACAGCAGAAGATGGGGGAGGGGCGTGCCTTCCAGGTTCCCACTCCTAACCACGTTTTCTTCCGTCGGCTGCTCTTTGCGGGGGGGGGGGCCCTTATTTATTTATAGCTTTTCTATACCGCGCTATTTGACATCAGTGCGGTTTACAGTTAACAATTTTGCACAAGGCAGGGGAGGTGCCTTGTACTTACATCGAACAGGACATAATAACTAGGATTCATAACATTGAACTATTTACATCTGAACAATGACAGATTGGCTCTATTCTCTGGCAACCCGGGAGTGGAGTTAGCTGTGTTTTTATACCTTGAGAAAAAAGAGAGTAGATTTAGTGGGCTGCCTCTCTCCTTCTCCCTCCCCGCTCCTACTTCCCTTCCCGCTCCTCCTCCCCTTGACTTTTGCTTGAAGGTCCTTAGGGTGGGGGTAATTAGATAGGGGGGGGGGAGCAGTTTAAAAAAAAGAAGGGAAAGAAAGAAAAGATCAAGGGTATAACTTTCCCTCAGTGCCTTGCTTTGCAGTATGCCCACGAGACCTCAGTGTCTCGTGTGTGGAACATGCCGCAGGCCTGTCTCGGAGGCGGGTGATTGTAGGGATTGTGTCCAAGAAGCCACCTCAATGGAGCAGTCTCTCAGAGATAAAGGACCATAAATAGAGCATCTTCTCCTGCAGCTGGGGTGCAGGAGTTGGGGGAGTCAGGACCGCCTCACCAGGACTTGGGGTCTTGTCCTCCGTCCTTGCCTGGTCCCGCGTCCCTCCAGGCCATGGTGGAGGGAGAAATCCCAGGGATGTTTTCTCCGGAATTTGTCCTCCTCCTTCATCAGGCTTTCTGCCTGTGTCAGCAGTCGCAGGCGGGGGGGGGGGGGGGGAGAGGAGATGCCTTGGGGACACAGCGAGGAACCAAGAGATTGGAGGGCTCGGATCCGGGAGTCGGGGCCATAAAGAGACCCAGGATCTCGTAAGAAGGTCAAGCGGACTCCCAGTGGTCTGAGGACCCAGAGGTGGAGGAGATGGTTACTGAAGGTGGCGACGAGGATTTGGAAGGGGAGATCCCCAAACAGGAGGAACCGGCCCGTGTGGTGCGGGTGTTCCACAGAGAGGAGTTATCGGTGCTCATCATGGAATCACTCAAAGCACTTACTATGCCCATCAGTGGTCCATCACAGGATGAAACGCTAGAGGATCCCTTGCTGCAGGTGGTTCACAAACCACAGAAGGTGTTCCCCGTGCATAGAGTGGTTCGGCAGATGATCCAGGATGAATGGGATCTGCCGGAGGCTGGTCTTAAAGGATCAAAAGCAATGGCGCATCTTTATCCACTGTCTGACCAGGACCGCAAACTCTTTAGGCCCCTCCCCGAAGGTTGACATGGCAGTGTCGGCGGTCACAAAAAAAAACCTACCATGCCGTTGGAAGGTAGTGCAGCTCTCAAGGATGCCCAAGATAGGAAGCTGGACACTTTGTTAAAACAAGCCTTCGATGTCAATGCTCTTTCATTGCAAGCCTCCATTTGCGGAGCTTGGGTCGCAAGAGCTTGCCTTTGCTGGTCACAGTGGCTGCAGCAACAAGAAGGGGCAACAGACCAGGCCGAGGAGGCACCCGTTTGGAGTCGGGGGCTGCTTACTTGGCAGACATCTACTACAACCTGATTAGAGGGCTGTCAAACCATGGCATTGGTAGTTGCGGCCCACCGCTACCTATGGTTGCGGAATTGGGCAGCAGATAGTTCTTCAAAGGCTCACCTTAGTAAGCTCCCTTTTAGGGGTAAGCTGCTCTTTGGTGAAGACCTCGATAAGATGGTCAAAGATCTGAGGGAGTCCAAGGGTGGGAGGCTCCCCAAAGATAAGCAGAAGCAGAGTCGCACTCCACCGGAGTCAGCCACGGGACTTCAAGCCGTTTCACTCTTCATGTTTCTCCCCCTTTTGAGAGGCAGATTTGCCTCCAGGGGTTCCAAAGCTTCAAGAGAGCGGGCAGAGATTTTGCCACCCTCTCCACCTCAGGGCCCAAGAAATAACAATGAAGTGAGGAGGAGATCCAGGCGGATGCAGTCTGTGGGAGGCCATCTGCGGAATTTTTACCCTGCCTGGGCCCTGATCACTTCCAACCAGTGGGTTCTGGAGGTCATCCGAGAAGGGTATGCCCTTGAATTTGCTCATCCGATGGGCGAATCTTTCGTTCAGTCTCACTGCAAAGTGCGCTCCAAAGCGGCAGCGGTTTGAGTAACCCTAACTCGACTTCTACAGTTCGGGGCTGTGATGCCGATTCCTCGAGAGCAGTACGGCTGTGGTCAATACTCCATTTACTTCATCATACCGAAAAAGGAAGGCTCCTTCCGTCCGATCCTCGATCTCAAGCAGGTGAACCGCTGTCTGCAGTTTCTGCATTTTCACATGGAGACCCTGCACTCTGTCATTGAGGCTATCAGATCAGGGAAGTTCTTAACGTCCCTCGACTTGACGGAGGCGTATCTGCACATTCCTGTGCGGCCCGAACACCAGTGGTTCCTGTGGTTTGTGGTTCCGATGAGGCACTTCGTTTTGTGAACTACTGTTCGGTATCACCACGGCACCACGAACCTTCACCAAAGTCATGGTGGTGGCGGCAGCGGTGCTTCACCGAGAGGGCATTCTGGTTCATCCTTACCTCGATGACTGGCTGATTAGAACAAGGTTCAGGATAGAGAGCGAGCGGGTGACAGGTAGTACAGTTCCTCCGAAGTCAACTTCGCCAAGAGCCATTTAGTCCCTTCACAAGATTTCAAATACTTGGGGACTCGCTTCGACACCAGAGTGGGGAGAGTGTTTCTCCCAGTCCAGCGCACTCGAGGCCTTTGGGCTCTAGTGCTTCCGTTTCTGAGAAGGAAGGAGCCTATGGCCTGGCACTATCTTTAGCTCCTCAGAACCATGGTGGCTACTCTTGAGCTGGTGCCTTGGACAAGGGCACACATGCGGCCTTTGCAGAGGGCCTTGCTCTGACAGTGGTTGCACCAGACCCAGCCGTTGTCTCAGAAACTTCCTTGCCCGAAGTCAGCAAAGCAGTCCCTCAATTGGTGGCTGCGTTCAGAGAATCTTCTCAGAAGGATGCCCCAGAAGCGCCGGCCTGGTGCCTGGTGGCCACCGACACCAGCCTGGCTGGATGGGGAGCCCATTTGGAAGGGCACTTTGCTCAGGGGCGCTGGAGTGAGGAGGAAGCCAGTTGGTCAATCAACAGACTAGAAATGCGAGCGATGTTGCTGGTGCTCCGGAGTTTCAAAATGAGCTTGCAGGGAAAGGCGGTAAGGGTCCTTTCGGACAATGCGATCATGGTGGCTTACATAAATCTCCAGAGCGGCACGGGCAGCGCTGCCTTGGAGGAGGAGACCAAGGGGTTGCTAAAGTGGGCGGAAAGCCACCTCCTAGCTCTATCGGCAGCGCATGTAGCGGGTACCAACAACTTAAAAGCGGATTCTCCAGGAAAAAGCAGTAAGTCAGTCCTCACTTTTGGGTGATGTCGGCACCGACTAAGCCCGTGCGGAGCAATTCCCCAGCTTTCAAAGAAAGCCTTTGGGATTGCTGCCACGCATGCGTGGTTCTCTTCCCATCCAAAGGTGCCATCTTGCTCAGTCTCCCTTTTTCCACGGAGCCCTTCGGACACATGTCCTCGTCCCTCGGAAAAAGTGTTTTTGTTTTTGACCTCTGGCCCTCTTTCTTCCGGAAGTACCGGTCCTCTCCCGTCCTCCCCTTCGCTCTTATTCCTGTGGGCGAAGGGACGTTTTTTATTTCCAGCCTTTTGGTAAATTTTTTCTCTTCGGGCCCTTTCGCAACCTTTCCAAATGCTGGCCTCGAGGGTCTTCGACCTAGCAGGGACCCTTTTTGCCCCAATGGCCACCGGTTTTAAAAAATGTGGCAGATGCTCCAAGAATATAACACTCACAGACATCCATAACAACTACTACAAGGGGACTGTTGTAGTTGTTATGGAAGGACAGACTAGATAGGCCATGTGGTCTTTTTCTGTCATCTTTTCTGTCATCTTTTTCTGTCATCTTTTCTGTCATCTTTTTCTGTCATCTTTCCCTCTTTATGTAAATAGTGTATAAAGTTCACCTGTTATCCAAGTTGAAATTCCCTGTTATATGTAAGTTCAATGTCTGATTGTTCCACATTGTACAAACCTGTTCATTGTAAACCGCGCTGATTCCGAATAGTGCGGTATAGAAAAACTAATAATAAATAAATAAAATAAATCATATTTCTATGTTTCTATGTCTCCGGTGTCTGGGGACCGACCATAACCCGGAGCTCTGCTCTGCTCTCTCTCTCTCTCTCTCTCTAAGAAAAAATTTCCGCCAAGGCCCTGCTAAATCGTAAGCAGAAGTCCGACGACATTTTCCGTAAGGCTTTCCCGGTGGCAACCTCAGCTGTCCCTCCGCTTACGGGGTCCCCTGCAGGAGTCCCATGTTCAAGGCGGCACTCCGATCAGGGATCCCCTGAGGTGGAGAGGCACAAGAAGAAGACCTTGAAGTCACTGTTGGGGGCTCCATACAAATGCGAACGCTCTCGCGCTTGGTCGCTCAGCCCTCCTCGGCATTCCTGAGAGTCAGATAAGGAGTGGTCTTGACAGGGACCTCATACAGACAAGGAGGCCTCCAGCGATGGCGCTCGGTCTCCTGAGGGTCGTCCCGGTGAGGACCCCCTCTCTTCCTCCATGCCAGACCTGGTAACCCAGGCATCGCAGGGATCCATGCCCGCGTGGGAGTCCTGGATGCTGGCACTAGAGCGCAGCGTTTCTGCTTTCTTAGCTGCCCAGCAGGCGCTTCTGCAGAACATGGCTGGCCCATACCTCGAGACTGAAGTCTCCCTGAAGGGGGTACCTAAACCTGCCCTGGAAATCCCCGAGAGCCACGGGCCTTGTGAGGGTCCTCGGCACTGGTCTCGCTCACCATCCCATTTATCTTTATCTTTATTATCACATTTAATATACCGCTCTTTACCGGTGGCACCAGAGCGGTGTACAATAACAAAATAGAAAGGCTGCTGAAAAGGAAAAGGAACGCCAAAAAAAAAAGTAAAGATTGAGAGAGGATAGGGTGGAGAGATAGAGTAAAGCAATAGGTAATGCAACGGAGTAGACAAAACAGAGAAATAAGTACATCCAAGTTCAGCAGGGTGGGGGAGAAAGGAGAGCAGAAGGAAGAGAAAAAGCGGTGCAGAAAAGGTGGGTCTTCAGCCTAGCCTTAAAGGTTTTATAAGAGGGTTCTAAACGGAGAGCGACGGGAAGCGAGTTCCAGAGTCAGGGGCCCAAAAAGAAAAATGCTGAGGAGCGAGTGGTCTCAAGATGAGCCTGTGATGGGGAGGGAAGAGACATGCGGTTCAGGTGAACCGATCTGAGAGAGCGGTGAGATGAATGAAGATGTATTAGATTGGCGAGGTAGAGGGGAGTACCGGTATGGATGGTTTTGTGCACATATATGAGGATTTTGAACTGTATACGGTAAACCAAGGGGAAGCCAGTGTAGGTGAATCAGGATGGGGGTGATATGGTCGAAGCAAGAGGCATGAGTAAGAATACGTGCAGCTGTATGGTGGACTAGTTGTAGTCTTCGCAGTTGGGATTGAAGGAGACCGGCCAGGACAACATTGCAGTAGTCCAGGCGGGATACCACCAGGGACAGTAATAGTGTGGTCAGGGAGGAGACTGATATAAAAGGACGGATGGCACGGAGTTGACGTAAGGTGTGAAAGGACCGCTGCACGACTGAGGAGATATGGTCCCATTCCTTGGGGGCGTGGTCCTCCAAGGCCAGTACCTACGACTCCAAGTGGGCCTCTGCCTCTGTTCAGGGCAACTAGCCTGACTGACTCCTTCTTGGACCTCTCGAGCTGGGAATCTGATGGGGATACCTCCCCGGAGACCCACGCCCACAGGGACCTTCCTTTGGACCCATCCCCACCCACCTCCCAGAGGCGTTCGCCTCCAGAGGACACTTCCTTTCTGGTATTCGTGCGGGACATGGCGTGGGCCCTCAATCTGGCAACGCAGGCTGAGGAAGAACCGAGGGCGGAGGAACTCGACATCTTACAGTATGAGTCCCCACCTCAGGAGTCTCTTATGGTCCCAGTGCCTCCCATTCTGTCCCGGCTGCTCCTCCGCATGTGGGAGGCGCCTGCCTCGGTTCCCACTGTGAACAAAAAGCTTGATGCCATGTATATGGTCCAGCGCGGCCCGGGGTTCCATAAGACCCAGCTTCTTCACATCTCCATGGTAGTGGAATCGGAGATGCAGAAGCAAAAAAGCCCAAAGTCACATTCTTCGGTCCCGCCTGGCAGGGAGTCAAGAGCCCTCAACGCCTTTGGGCGCAAGGCCTATCAGGGGTCCATGCTGACATGCCGCATTCAGGCTTACCAACTGTACATGGGCATGTTACTGCGCGACCTCACCAAAGAGCTCAGCGGTTTTTCCTGCAGGTCTCAGGGGTGAACACCTTCTCAGGTTCCAGACCCTCCTGAGATCGGTCGCGGACTGCTTGAAGTACCTTTCCTGTGCCATATATGATGGGTTTGAGTCCTCTGAGTGATGGCGGCCAGCATTGGGGCCCGGCACCAGGCATGGCTCCAGTCTTCGGACCTGGAACAGTGCATCCAGGAGAAGCTCTTGGATGTCCCCTACCTCTGAACAATTGTTCAGCAAGGCCATGGAAGATAAGGTGGCCAAGATTGAAACTGAGTTCGTAACTCAAAACCACCTCTCGCGTAAGACCTCGTCTCTCCCACGGAAGAAGCAGCACACAAAGAAGCCATTCTTCCAGAGAAAGGGACTACCCTACCGAGGATACACGCCCACCCCTGCGCAGGGCAAGGGGGGAGCGCATGGCCATCGTAAACCTAAAGGGCCCAAGGTCTAACCACCAGTGCCACCCCAACCTGCTCAGGGGTTTTGATGCCGAAGGCATAGCCTCTTGCCCCATGGTGGCACTTCCAACTGTCGGGGGACGCCTGTCCCTTTTCGCACCCCAATGGGCATCGATCAAGTCGGACAGCTGGGTCCTCTGGGTGGTCCGGGACAGTTACCGTCTTCATCTGGACAGGCCCCCTCCTCCTTTCTCCCCAGCGGAGCCTTCTTGGCTTCCCTCGCACCAGGCTTGCTTGCAACAAGAGTGACCTTGGCCAGTAGGCGGTCAAAAAGATACTGCTGCACCTCCGAGGTTGAGGGTTCTACTCCCGATACTTCCTCATTCCGAAGAAGACGGGGGGACTACACCCCATCCTCTCTCTCAGGAACCTAAAGAAGTTTCTGGTGCAGGAGAAGTTCAAAATTCTATCACTTGATGTCCAGCTGCCCTTCCTCCAGCAGGGTGATTGGCTATGCTCCTTGGACCTCAGGGACGCTTACGCCCACATTCTGGTCCACCCCCTGCACAGGTAGTACCTGCGCTTCAGAGTACAGGAGGGAACACTATCAATACAGGGTGCTCCCCTTCGGGCTCGCGTCTGCCCCACAGGTCTTAACCAAGTGCCTTTCCGTGGCTGCCGCCTACCTCCGGCAGCAGGGCATACCTGTTTTTCCTTACCTAGATGACTGGCTCATCACGGGGACATCGGCTGAGGAAGCCTGTCTTGCGGCATAGCGCATGATCCTCCTCGAACACCTTGGCTTCCTGGTCAATTACTCTAAGTCCCACCTCGAACCGGTGCAGACCTTGGAATTCATCGACGCACTCTTCGACAGGGAGCGGGCGACCGCCTTCCTACCCTGGGACCGTGAGGATCGTCTTCGCAGCCAAAGTCCAAGGCAGGACTCTATTCCAGCGAAAACCATGTTGCGCCTCCTGGGGCACATGGCCTCTACCATCCACGTTGTTCCCTATGCCCGCATGCACATGCGGACGGCTCAGTGGTGCCTCAGAGCACAACAGAGCCAGACCTCCGGCCACTTCCAGGACCCCGTCCGGGTCTCCCGCGGCCTTTACAGCTCCCTGGATTGGTGGCAGGACCCTAGAAGCCTCCTTCGGAGCATGCCCTTCCATGTCCCACAACACAAGCTCTTCCTGACGATGGATGTCTCCCTACTGGGTTGGGGAGCCCACTGCGGCGACCTATGCACCCAGGGACAGTGGTCGCTTGAGGAATCACAGCAGCAGATCAATCTGCTCGAGCTTCGGTGGGCCCTGAGGGCCTTCGAGTACCATCTGAGGGGAACGTTGGTGCTCATGCAGACAGACAACAGGATAGTAATATTCTACATAAACAAAGAGGGGGGAAGAGGTTCCTGCCCCCTCTGCTGGGAGGCGGTCCTCCTTTACCGTTCGCCGGGGCATGATCCTCAGAGCGGTCTATCTCCTGGGCCAGGAGAATGTCCTTGCAGACAAACTCAGCAGAATCCTCTGCCCACACAAGTGGCACCTGGATCCGGAGGTGGCCAGCCTCTTGTTCCATCGGTGGGGACTCCATCCATGGACCTGTTCGCCAGCCTGGTGAACGCGCAGCTTCCCCACTTCAGCGGACCGATTCCACACCTGAGCAGGGTGGCCTCGGATGCGTTCCTCTTGAATTGGACCACTGGGCTTCTTTACGCCTCCCTCCCCCAACTCCTCTCATTGCGAAGACCCTCCACAAGGTCCAGCGGGAGCGAGCTTCAATGATTGTCGTGGCTCCTTTGTGGCCTCGACAGCCTTGGTTCCCGCATCTGCTCCGGCTCTTGTCAAACCTCCCAGTCCCCCTAGGCTGCGCCCAGAGCTTGCTAACGCAGGAGGAGGAACAGGTGCTTCACCCGAACCTGGCCTCGCTGTCCCTTACAGCCTGGCTGCTGAACGGGTCTCCTTAGCCCTGCTGCACCTCCTGAGGGAGGTCGTGGAGGTCCTCCTCACGTTTAGGAAGGACTCGACGAGACGAGCCTATGCCTTTAAGTGGCAGCATTTCTCAATCTGGTGCTCCAAGCTTCAGCTCGACCCGTTCTACTGCTCTGTCTGCTGTGTTCTCCAGTACCACCTCCACCTTTCAATAGAGGAGCTGAAGTTCAACTCGGACAGGGTACACCTGAGCGCCATCTCAGCTAACCACCTCCCCGTCGAGGGTAAACCCCTCTCGGGGCAGCCCCTGGTCTCCCGTTTCATGCGGGGCCTCTTACTTTCCAAGCCTCCTATCTGGCCTCCACCAGCAGAGTGGGACTTCAACATCGTGCTCATGCAGATTATGCAATCACCCTTCGAAACGATGGTGACGTGCTCGCTTTGGCACCTTTCCTGGAAGGTGGCCTTCCTGGTGGCTCTGACCTTGGCTCAGCGAGTCAGCGAACGCCAAGACCTCATTTATTTATTTAACAGTTTTTATATACCATCTTTCTACAATTCAAGATGGTTTCCATATAATGCAGCAGGCACTGAATTACAACTGCATACATAGAACATAACTTGAGATGGTATATATGATTAACAGGAACAGGTCAGAAAACTATTTACAAAGAGATTTGTAGAAGGGGTAAGAGAGGGCTATGTGAGTAGGGAGAAATGTTCCTGGAAGAGATGCGTTTTTAATTTCTTCCGGAAAACAAGGTGATTGAGACAGTTCCTTAGGTCATGTGGTAAGGCATTCCAGATAGAAAGGGCATAAAGGGAGAATCTCCGATTACAGGTGGTTTGGCTACATTTTCTTTTGGAGGAAGGGATAGAGAGGAGGTTTTTGGTGATTGTGTGGCGTGTTCTGTTGCTGGTATTAGATAGGCGTGAGGAAAGGCATGGAGCTGACTCGTTAGAAATGATTTTATGAATGAGGCTCCCTGTACCAGGTTCTATGAGACCAGGGTGGTCCTCCGTACCCACCCCAAGTTCTTACCGAAGGTTGTCTCGGTTTTCCATCTCAATCAGGAGATAGTCTTACCGACCTTCTTCCAGAGACCTCATGCCAACCGGGCATCGGCGGTCTTACATATGCTCGACTGCAAAAGGGCTCTCACCTTCTACCTGCAGCGCACCCAGGCTCATCGCAAGTCCAATTGGCTCTTTGTCGCCTATGATCCCAACCACCTGGGACAGGCAGTCACCAAGCGCACCCTCTCCATCTGGGTGACGGACTGCATTGCCTTCGCCCAGGCAAAGGCAGGCGCCCCGCTGGATCGGCAAGTCACTGCACATGGTGTCCAGGCCAAGGTGGCTTCACTGCGCTCAGTGCCTCTGACGGACATCTGCCGGGTTGTGACCTGGTCTTCAGCAAACACTTTCGCTTCTCACTACTACCTGGAGAGGGAGTCCTGCCGGGACAGCGCCTTCGGCCAGGCTGTACTCCGTAATTGTTCTGGGTATAAGCAACTCCTGCCCTCCGACCCTTCTTCTGTGGCTACCAAGAGCTCGCCCCCGAGGACCCAGGCTCCTTCGGGCATCGGCTTCTGCTCATGGCCTCGTGGAGGCGTTTTTGAACTACGGGTTCGGTAGCCTGTAGATGGGGAATCCCGTAAGTGAGGACTGAGTTCCTGCTTGTTCCTGGAGAAAGCGTAGTTACTCACCTGTAACAGGTGTTCTCCAGGGACAGCAGGAATCAGTCCTCACAAGACTCCCACCTCCCCTTAAGAGTTGCGTTTTTTAATCCTTCCCTTGCCATCTGCTTAGTAGGGTTCTAGCTATCAGACCTGACTGAGCAAAATGGCACCTTTGGGCGGGAAGAGGACCACGCATGCGTGGCAGCAATTGCTCCGCGTGGGCTCCACTGATGCTGTCACCCATAAGTGAGGACTGATTCCTGCTGTACCTGGAGAATACCAGTTACAGGTGAGTAACTACGCTTTACCTGAGCCGGGTTCGAGTAGACCCGGGGAAGTGGGTGCTCAACCAGGAGGTTTTCACCCAGGTGGTAAGCCACTGGGGCCTCCCAGTGATAGATTTGATGACAACCTTCCAGTCAGCCAAGGCGTCCTGCTTCTTCAGAAGGCAATGGGAACGAATGTTGGAAGGCCTGGACGTGGTGATTCAAAAGTGGCCCGACCAGAGGTTCCTGTACGTCTTCCTCCCATGGGCTCTCATAGGTCGGGTGGTGCAAAAAGATCAAGGCACATCGGGACTTGGTAATTTTGATAGCTCCAGAATGGCCAAGGTGTCTGTGGTACACTAACCTGTGGAGGCTTCTAGTGGACCGTCCTTGGCACCTACTGGCTCAGGAGGACCTGTTGATGCAGGGGCCAGTGTACATTTATTTATTTATTTGTGACACATTTTTATACCGCTCCTTCACGTGATCAGCAGCGGTTTACATTTAACAATTTAAACTCTGCACATTTAGTAGTTAGCAGTTACATGCCCCAGGTGCATCGATTCTCGCTTACCGCATGGCCCTTGAGAGGGTGAGATTAGAGATTACATGCGGCGAGTAGCCTTTCTTTCTTAATCTACTAAGAGCCAGGAGGTGTTCGACCTCGCTGGCCTATGTGCGGGTATGGCGAATCTTTGTTTCCTGGTGTGGTGATAGACAGATTTGGCCATCTAAGTCTTTGGTGCCTTATATTCTGGCCTTTCTTCAGGTGGGCTTTGACAAGGGGCTGGCAGCCAGCTCCTTAAGGGGTATAGCTGGTGGCAATTTCCTGTTACCGTGGCAAGGTCCAGGGGGCTTCCCTAGGGTCTCACCCAGATGTGGCGCATTTCCTGAGAGCAGTGATGCTTCTGTGGCCCCCGATGGGGCTGGTGGTGCCCCCTTGGGATCTCAATCTTGTCTTAGCAGCTTTAATGGATGAGATGTTTGAGCCTCTCAGCAGGGCATCCATGAAGGACTGAACCCTCAAGGTGGTCTTTCTTGTGGCCATCTGCTCGATGTGCAGGATGTCTGAGCATCCAGCCTTGTTGCGCCAAGAACTTTTTCTCTCCTTCTCTAAGGGTAAGGTGGTTCTGCAGCTGGTACCATCCTTTCTCCCCAAGGTGCTTTTGGCTTTTTATTTGAATCAGGCTATTCCTCTGCTGGTCCTGGGGAACCTGGAAGGTTCCTCCGCAGGACCTGGGTTATGCCTGCTGGATGTCCGACACGTTCCAAGGGTTGCAGAGCAGAGATGGCATCCATCTGTCCAAGAAAGGTCAATGCATCTTTGGTAGTAGACTGGCTAATCTACTGAAGAGGGCTTTAAACTAGATTCGTTGGGGATGGGTGAAGAAAGCCCCCAGGTAAGTGAAAGCCCCCAGGTAAGTGATACATTAAATACCTTTATGGAAATGGGTAACAGGGGTAACATATGGAAAGCAGTGTGTATTAATGCCCGTAGCATGGGAAATAAGATCCCTGAAGTTGAAGCTTTGGTGGGAGTGGCTGACTTGGATTTAGTGGCAGTTACAGAAACATGGTTCACAGAAAACCATGACTGGGATGTAACTATACCTGGCTATACTTTATTCAGAAAGGACAGGGTAGGAAGAAGGGGAGGAGGAGTGGCACTATATGTAAAAACTACTATTAAAGCTTTGGAATTACAGAGCTTAAAAGGGAGAGAGGAGGCATTGTGGGTTAAACTAGAAAGAGGGAAAGAGAAATCTATTTGCATTGGTGTGATATACAGACCTCCCTCACAAGAGGAAGAGGTGGACAGAGAGTTAATTGAAGACATACGCAGCATTGCTAGGAAAGGGGAAGTGCTACTGCTAGGAGATTTCAATATGCCAGATGTTGATTGGCACATTCCTGCTGCAGTATCATCTAGGAGTAAGGAGATCCTGGATTCTCTACAGGGAGAACTATTCAGGCAATTGGTAACAGACCCCACACGTGAAGGGGCCATACTGGACTTGGTGCTTACCAATGGTGAAAGTGTTTCTGATGTTGTAGTGGGAGATCATTTTGCATCCAGTGATAACCAGATGGTGTGGTTCAGTATTAGGACTAGGGCTGTTAGAATCCATTCCAAGGTGAAGATCTTAGACTTTAGGAAGACTAACTTTGCGAAGATGGGCCAATACCTCAGGGAGTCGTTAGTGGGATGGGAACAGCTGGGGGATGTAGAAAAACAGTGGGCAAAACTGAAAGGGGGTATTTTAAAGGCAACCAACCTTTTTGTTAAAATGGTAAATAAAGGCAAAAGGAACAGGAGACCGCTATGGTTTTCGAAGGAAGTAGCTGAAAAAGTGAAGAAAAAGAGGGAGGCCTTCATGAAATACAAGAGATCACAGAGAGAGGAAGACAGGCATCTGTATTTGGAAAAACTTAGAGAAGCTAGCAAAGTAGTCAAGAAGGCAAAGATTCAAAAGGAGGAGGAAATAGCCAATGCAATAAAATGGGGGGATAAGACATTTTTCAGATATATTAGTGAGAAGAGGAAGGGCAAAAGTGGTGTTGTCAGACTCAAGGGTGCAGGGGGGGAATATGTAGAAGCTGATAAGGATAAAGCGAAATTGCTTAACAAATATTTTTGTTCTGTGTTCACAGATGAAGAACCAGGAGCAGGACTTCAGAAAACACCCACAAATAAGAACAGAAGCGAGGGACATCTTGAACAATTTTCAGAAGACTGTGTTCATGAGAAACTAGCTCAACTTAAAGTAGACAAAGCGATGGGACCGGATGGGATACACCCTAGAATACTGAGGGAACTTGGGGACGTTCTAGCAACTCCACTGACTGACCTTTTCAATGCCTCGTTGGAGTCGGGAGTGGTGCCAAAGGACTGGAGAGAGGCTCATGTGGTGCCTTTACACAAAAACGGAAGTAAGGATGTGGTTGAAAACTACAGGCCGGTTAGTTTAACTTCAGTGGTGAGTAAATTATTGGAAACGCTGCTGAAAGAGAAAATAGTGAGGTTTCTGGATTCCGGCGGATTACAGGATCCGAGGCAGCATGGATTCACCAGAGGCAGGTCTTGTCAGACAAATCTGATTGATTTCTTTGACTGGGTGACCAGGGAGTTGGACCGAGGGAGAGCTCTAGATGTGGTGTATTTAGATTTCAGTAAAGCCTTTGACACTGTTCCTCACAGGCGACTTATAAACAAACTGAGCACCCTAGGGATGGACCCTAAAGTTACTGCTTGGGTTAGAAATTGGTTGGGTGGGAGGCGACAAAGAGTACAAGTAAATGGAGCTCACTCTGAGGAGAAGGATGTTACCAGTGGTGTGCCCCAGGGATCTGTCCTTGGTCCGATTCTTTTTAACATCTTTGTTAGTGATATAGCGGAAGGGCTGTCGGGTAAGGTTTGCCTCTTTGCGGATGATACCAAAATCTGCAATAGAGTAGACACCCAGGAAGGTGTAGATAACATGAGGAGGGATCTAGCTAAGCTTGAAGAATGGTCTAGAATTTGGCAGCTGGGATTTAATGTTAAAAAATGTAAGGTCATGCATTTGGGCTGCAGCAATCCAAGGGAGCAATACAGTATAAGAGGTGAAGTACTTTTGTCCACTAAAGAAGAGCGGGACCTAGGCGTGGTTGTGTCTGATGATCTTAAAGTAGCTAAACAGGTAGAAAAGGCGACGGCAAAAGCTAGAAGGATGCTTGGGTGCATACTGAGAGGAATGGCTAGCAGAAAAAAGGAGGTGATAATGCCTCTGTATAAGTCTTTGGTGCGACCTCATTTGGAGTATGGTGTGCAATTCTGGAGACCGCACCTTCAAAAGGATGTGAACAGGATGGAGTCGGTGCAGAGGGTTGCTGCTAAAATGATTAATGGGCTTCATTATAAAGCATATGAGGACAGACTAAAGGATCTTAATATGTACATCTTAGAGGAAAGGCGGGATAGAGGTGATATGATTGAGATGTTTAAATACCTCCGTGGCATAAATGTTCAGGGAGAGAGCCTCTTTCAATTGAAAGCAAGTTCTGCGATGAGGGGACATGGGATGAGGGTGAAGGGAGATAGATTCAGGAGTGATATGCGGAAATATTTCTTTACGGAAAGAGTAGTGGATCCGTGGAATAGTCTCCCAGTGGAGGTGGTAGAGATGAGGACAGTAACTGAATTCAAAAAAGCATGGGACCAACACAGAGGATCTCTAAAGGTAAAAAGTGGACTGTTGTAGTTGTTGTTATGGAAGGACAGACTAGATGGGCCTTGTGGTCTTTTTCTGTCATCATGTTTCTATGTTTCTATGTCCTGCGGTGTTACCTCATGAAAACGGAGTCCTTCTGCAAGTTGGATTGCTTATTCATGTTGTTCGGCGGTCCACACAAAGGGAAGATGGCAGCAAAGGCTTACATTGTGAGATGGATTAAGGAAGCAATTGTGTCTGCCTATATCCTGAAAGGGAGACCACTGCTGGAGGAGTTGCATGTGCATTCCAAGAGGGCTCAGGCTGCCTTCATGGGCAGAGTATGTGTTGATGCCGCCGCTGGAGATTTTTAAGGCAGCAACTTGGTCAACGCTTCACACTTTCACTAAGCACTACCATCTAGATGTTCAGACAGCTAGCTATGCCTGCTTTGGATCGGCAATTCTTCAGGCTGGTCTAGTAGGTCCCTCCCAGTGGTTTAGAACTGCTCTGTTACATCCCAGAGGTGTGGGATGGGACTGGACTGGAGAGACGATAAGGAAAGTGAAATTAGACTTACCTGCTAATTGCCTTTCCTTGAGGAACTCCAGTGCAGTCCTGGATCCCTCCCTGAATGCCTGAGGGCCAGTGGTTCCTGTGTCTGTGGCCTGCCTGGGGTTACAGGGTCTTCGAGCTAAGGGGGGGGGGAGGAGTTGTCCAAGGGGCTGGAAGAGTGCTCTGGGGGCCTGCTTGGCCTTATTCTGGGGTTTATCAGGTAGGTCCCTTCCCCTAAGGGTGGGAAAGATTTGTTTACAGAATGGTTACGGTGACAAGTTTATCAGTTTTTCTTACTATTTTATTTATTTATTTAACTGTATTTATATACCGCTTTTCACCGGGTCAAAGCGGTGTAACATATAACAAGGGGGGGGGTCAATACTTTCTAGGATGGGGCCATCACCAGGGGGGCAACATTAATGATTCGGGGTGGACATAGACATGTACATTTCTGCAGTATCTAAGCATTAGTTTTGAGGATGGGGTGGTTTTTCTGTTCAGAGATGTTCACGGAATAGGACTGTTTTCAGCTGTTTCTTGAATGATGTGATGTCAGCGTTGTTCCTGATGTGGTTTGGCAGAGAGTTCCAGAGGGATGGGGCATAAAGTTCGAAGGCTCTGTTGCAGGTCCGTTGTGTGGATTTGGTTCTTTTGTGGGGGACGATGATGGAGTTATTGGAGGATTGTCTGATTCGTCTGCTGTGGGTCGGGCGAGGCAGTAGAGTGTGGAGTGAGGTGTTCCGTGTTTGGTGGATAGTCTTGTGGGTGAGTAGGATAGCTTTGTACTTGATTCTTGCTTCAAGTGGAAGGATGTGGAGGTCTCTTAGGATTGGGGTGATGTGATCCCGTTTTTTCGCATTCTGAATAATCCTTGCCGTAGTATTTAAGGCAGTTCGGAGGGGGTTGGTTTGTGTGGCGGGTAGTCCATGGTAGATTATGTTGCAGAAGTCCAGATGGGGGAGTGTCATAGCTTGCATTACTGTCCTGAAGTCTTGAGGTTCAAGGAGGGGTCGGAGGCATTGCACAGTTTTAGCTTTGTGGAATATTGTCCCGGTGGTCTTGTTGATTTGATGTTTAAAGGTGAGAGCTTGGTCAATGATAACGCCTAGGTACCTTATTTGAGGTTATTTATTTATTTATTTATTTATTTAAAGGGTATTTGTATCCCACCTTATCCTTTAATCAAGGCGGTGAGCACAGCAAGCAATCAGTGTAAGTGTTGTGTGTTAGGTGAGCTTTATGTACAGTGTGGGTGCGTGGGTGCGAGTGTTTTGATTTGTGTGAGCTATTTACATATGCGCTATGTACAGTATATACATTGGGTTCTGGGTCCAGGCTTGGTGGTTTCCGTGAGCTGTCATTAGTCCAGATTGGATCCAGTTTGTGGATTCAGGTTAAGCATTTGGGCCATAGTGATCTGTGTAGAGTACAGTCTTCAGGTGTTTCCAGAAGTCCTTCAGATCTTCAGTTGATCGTAGGTCGTGAGGGAGTGAGTTCCATATTGATGGGGCTGCCAGGGAGAGTGCCCTTTGTGTGGTGGCTTTGCGTGCTTTTGTGTAGTTGTTTGGGGTGCTGAGTGTGTCTGTTGTGGCTTTTCTTCTTGGTCTGTTGCTGGTGTTAGGGAGAATGAGGGCTTGGAGGCTGAGTGTTGATCTCTTGTGTCTGATTCTGAATATGTTTAAGATCATCTTGTATTTGATGCGGTGGCTGATTGGGAGCCAGTGGAGGTCTTTGAGGATGGGGGGGTGATGTGTGCTTGGGTTGTTGCACCGGTAATTATCCTGGCTGCTGTGTTTTGGGCCATTGAAGTGGTTTGAGTGATTGTTTTGGTATTCCGTTGTAGATCGGGTTGCAGAAATCCAGTATGGGGGTTATGAGTGCTTGGCAGACTGTGCCGAAGTGTTCGTCGGAGAGTAGAGGCTTGAGGCGTCTGGTTATTTTCATTTTGTAGTATGCGTTTCTGGCGTTTTTTTTTTTATGTGTGATTGTAGGTTCAGCTCTTTGTCGAGGGTTATTCCGAGGTATTTTACTTCGTCCTTTAGTAGGATTGTCGTGTTGTTGGTTGTGATGAATGTTGGGGGGCTGAAGTCGGTGTTTCGTGTGATTATGAGTGCTTCTGTCTTGTTGTAGTTGATTGCTAGGTTGTTGCGTTTAAGCCATGTGGATATGTTGTCTAGATAGTTTGTTATCTTGTTGTAGTCGGGGCTGTTGAGGTTGATCAGTGTGTAAATCATGATGTCGTCTGCGTAGATGGTATAGTTTATTTCGTTGGCGGAGATGATGTGGCAGATCGGTTGTATGTATAAGTTGAATAGAAGTGAGGATAGCGCCGATCCTTGTGGTACTCCTTGCTTGATCTTCATGGGTTGTGAAGTTTTGGTTCTGATTTTGACTTGGAACTGTCTGTCGGTTAAGTAGGAATTGAACCAACTTAGGACGGTGCCAGTTATTCCGATGTTCCGTAGTCTGGTTAGGAGGATTCTGTGGTCCACTGTGTCGAAGGCCGCTGATATGTCTATGAAGATCATTAGTGTTCCTTGATTGTAGTGGTCTATGGTTTGGATGATGTCATTGAAAAGGTATAGTAGAAGTGTTTCGACTCCGTGGTTTGGGCGGAAGCCATGTTGATGTATATCCAGCGGGGCGTGCTCGTCGATGTGGTCCTGGAGCTGTTGTTGCACTGACTTTTCTATGATTTTAGCCAGAAGTGGTATGCTGGAGATTGGCCTGTAGGCTGCTGGGTTGCTCTTTTCTAGGTTGGTTTTCTTGGGGATCGGCCTTATTGTGGCTAGTTTCAGCTGTTCTGGCATGGTTCCTAGGGTTAGGGAGTTGCTCACCATGTTGTGTATGTGGCCTATGAAACTCTGCTTGGTTGCTTTGATCCATGGGGCTGGACATGGATCAGAGGGTGCGGTGCTTGTGTTGAGAGCGGAGATGACTTCTGAGATTTGCTGTGTGGAAGGCGTGTGGAACTTGTCCCAGCTTGTGATGGGTGTGGTTGGGCTGTTGGTTTCTGTGGGTATTTCTGGTGGAGAGCGGCCCAGTATTCCTTGAAGATGATCTGCGAAGGTTTGTGGGTCAATCTGTATGTCTTTGTCAGGGCTTGGTTCGTTGGTTAGATTCTTCACTATCTCGAAGAGTTCCCTGGGTTTGTTGTGTGCTTTCTGGATGGTGTTTGTGTGGTGCTCTCTTTTTGTTTTGTTGATGAGTTCGTTGTAGTTCTTTTGCTGAGCCATGTATAAGGCCTGTGTGGAAGGAGATTTGGTGCGTCTCCAGCGGCGTTCTGATTTCCTTAGCTCTCGTTTTGCTTTGCGTATGCTTTTGGAGTACCATGGTGCGTGCTGTCTCCTGGTTTTTGTCGTTGTGTATGCTTTGATTTTAGCTGCTGCACTGATGGTGCTGTTCCAATTGTCCACTTGTTTGTCCAGATTGAGTTCGTCTGTGTTGAGGTAGGGTAGTGTGTCTTGTAGGAATTGTTCTTTGTTGAAAGCTTTGAATCTTCTTAGTGCAAGAGTCGCGGCTTGTGTCTTGTTGGGTTTTCCTGTTTGCTCTGAGATTTGGATTTTGATTCTGTGGTGGTCTGACCAGGGTACTGGTGTGACTGTGGGTGAAGAGATGTTGCCCTTGTCTATGAAGTGGTTGGGGGCAAATATGAGGTCCGGCATGGATCCGTGTCTGTGTGTTGGGGTGCTTATAAGTTGAGTGTATTGTAGTGAGTCCATTGCTTGCAGAAAGGTATTCTTGTCCTTGTTGGTAGAAGAGCTGAGGTTGAAGTCGCCTAGTAGGATTAGGGGTTTGTGGTTTGTGTTGATTGCGCAGATGGTTTCTAGAGTGGCGGTCAGTTCTTCTGTTGGAGCGTGGGGGGCTCTGTATATGAGGCAAATGGCTATATGCTTGTTTCCCACTGTAATCGTATTACAATGGTTTGAGCTTTGCGAGGCGAGAGTTTGTAGCTGTAGTGAGTCTTTTGCGATGATCAGTACTCCACCTCCTCTTTTCATTGTGCGAGGGTTGTTGAAGGCGGAGTAGGTGGGGGGGACCAGTTGGTTGAGGAGGATGATGTCGGTGGGGGTGAGCCAGGATTCTGTGATGCAGAGGATGTCAGGGTGTTGGTCCTCGATGTGGTCTCTGATTGTGTGCACTTTGTTTCGCACTGATCTGGTGTTCATGAGTTCTATGGAGGTGGTGTTTGGGGTGTTATGCTCTTTCGGGTGTGTCTTTGTGTTTGTATGGTTGTGGTGCCTGTTTTTGGTGTGTCTGTGCTTTTTGTGTGTGAGCTTAGTGAGGCGTATTGGTTCGGATGGTCTGTGGGTATAGTTGTTGGTGTCCAGACGTTCTGTGGGTGTGGGGGTCGTGTTCCTGTTTGTGGGGGGAAGAGTTGAGTGATGAGGAGAAATGCAGGGAGGTAGGTGAGTGTGGCCATGCTGGATGGTGTCCTTCTATTATTAAGCTGTGGTGGCTGAGGTTCCGGGTGCTCTTCTCTGGAGGGGGTGTACTACCGACTGTGACGAGTTTTTTCCCTTGCTGCTCTTGCTGTCCTGTTAGGGCCGTAGCAGCCCGATGGGTGGTTTCCTGCTGGATTCTCCTTTTTCCGTATCGTGGAATTTTGCCGCTGTCGGTTAGGGGGTCCTTCGTTGGTGCTGTTGGCGAGGTAGTGTCCTTTGTGTGTGATCTTTGCTCGCCTTCGTGCCGCGCCTAAGGGCCACGCCAAAGGGCCCTTTGGCGTGGCCCTTAGGCACGGGCCCGCTCTGGTGACGCCGCTTTTAGCTGTTGCTGGCTGGTCTCCCACTGCCCCGATTGGGCAGGAGCTGCGGCTGTGTGTGTGTGTGTGTGTGTGTGAGTGAGCGGGTCTGGTCGGCTCCCTGCCGCTTTTAGCTGTTGCTGGCTGGTCTCCCACTGCCCCGATTGGGCAGGAGCTGCGGGTGTGTGTGTGTGTGTGTGTGTGTGTGTGTGTGTGAGTGAGCGGGTCTGGTCGGCTCCCTGCCGCTTTTAGCTGGTGCTGGCTGGTCTCCCACTGCCCTGATTGGGCAGGAGCTGCGGGTGTGTGTGAGTGAGCGGGTCTGGTCGGCTCCCTGCCGCTTTTAGCTGGTGCTGGCTGGTCTCCCACTGCCCCGATTGGGCAGGAGCTGCGGGTGTGTGTGAGTGAGCGGGTCTGGTCGGCTCCCTGCCGCTTTTAGCTGTTGCTGACTGGTCTCCCACTGCCCCGATTGGGCAGGAGCTGCGGGTGTGTGTGTGTGTGAGTGAGCGGGTCTGGTCGGCTCCCTGCCGCTTTTAGCTGGTGCTGGCTGGTCTCCCATTGCCCTGATTGGGCAGGAGCTGCGGGTGTGTGTGTGAGTGAGCGGGTCTGGTCGGCTCCCTGCCGCTTTTAGCTGTTGCTGGCTGGTCTCCCACTGCCCCGATTGGGCAGGAGCTGCGTGTGTGTGTGTGTGAGTGAGCGGGTCTGGTCGGCTCCCTGCCGCTTTTAGCTGGTGCTGGCTGGTCTCCCACTGCCCCGATTGGGCAGGAGCTTCGGGGGTGTGTGTGTGTGTGAGTGAGCGGGTCTGGTCAGCTCCCTGCCGCTTTTAGCTGTTGCTGGCTGGTCTCCCACTGCCCCGATTTGAATTTGCGTGGTTCCTATGTTGAGGTGGGTAGGTGGTTTGAAGTCTGGTTCTTTTGTTACTATAAGGGCTTCGGTTTTCTTTATGTTGATGGATAGGTTGTTCTCCTGTAGCCAGTTGGACACATCGGTGAAGCAGGCTGATAGCTGGTCGTTTGCTGGGTTGGTGGTTGTGATCGGTGCGTAGAGCATTATGTCGTCAGCGTATATGTGGAAGTTGATGTTGTGGGTGCGTATGATTGAGCAGAGTGGGCGGAGATAGATATTGAAGAGCATGGCTGATAAAGTGGATCCTTGAGGAACTCCTTGATGTTGTTGGTAGGGGGGCGAGGTTGTGGTGAGGGTGCGGATCAGTTGCTGTCTGTTGGTTAGATAGGATCTGAACCACTGGAGCACAGTGCCTTTGATTCCAATTGATTGGAGTCTGTGTATGAGATGTTATGATGTTACTTATTTGTTGCTCCTGTGAGTCTGCTTTGTCAATAGATTATGGGAGCTGGTGGGTGGTTTCTGCTCTATTAGTTCCAGGGGTCATCAAAAGATGACATGCTCAGTCTCCAAGCTGCTGCAAGAAGTGCACTACCCCAGAGGTGCAGGACTGGACTGGAGTCCCTCAAGGAACAGCAATTAGCAGGTAAGTCTAATTTCATTTTGGTAGCATGGACATGAGCTTATATCACTACATAGAAAAGACACAAGAAAGCGTAGTTACTCACCTGTAATAGGTGTTCTCCAGGGACAGCAGGAATCAGTCCTCACTTATGGGTGATGTGTCAGCACAGAGGGAGCAGCCCGTGCAAATAATTCCCCCAGCTTTCAAAGAAAGCCTTTGGGATTGCTGCCATGCAGGTGTGGTCCTTTTCCTGCCCAAGGGTGCCATCTTGCTCAGTCAGGTCCCATAGCTACAGCCCTACTAAGTGGATGGCAACTCTAAAGGGGAGGTGGGAGGGTAGTGAGGACTGATGTCCCTGGAGAACACCTGTTACAGGTAAGTAACTATGCTTTCTCCAGGAACAAGCAGGAAGTCAGTCCTCACTTATAGGACTCCCGAGCTGCAGACTACTGAATCTGTATCAAGAATACCCTTGGGACCTTGGGGACCATGCTCTGGTATCCGCAGAAGAAGGGTCAGAAGGCAGGAGTTGCTTATACCCTGAACAGATTACAGAGTACAGCCTGACCGAAGGTGCTGTCCCGGCAGGCCTCCCTCTCCAGGCAGTAGTGCGAAGCGAAGATGTTCACAGAAGACCAGGTTACAGGCTGGCAGATGTCCATCAGAGGCACTGAGCGCAGTGAAGCCACGGATGCCGTGCATGGTGACTTGTCAATCCAGCATGGCCCTGGCCTTTGCCTGGGCAAAGGCAATGCAGTCCGCGACTCAGATGGAGAGGGTGTGCTTGGTGACTGCAAACCCCAGACGGTTAGGATCACAGGCGATGAAGAGCCGGTCGGACTTGCAATGACCCTGGGTGCGCTGCAGGTATTAGGTGAGAGCCCTCTTGCAGTCGAGGGTATGCAGGACTGCCGACACTTGGTCGGCATGAGGTCTCAGAAAGAAAGTTGGTAAGACTATCTCCTGGTTGAGATGGAAGTCTGAGACAACCTTCGGTAAGAACTTGAGGTGAGTGCGAAGGACCACCCTGCTGCCGTAAAACCTGATGTAAGGGCCCTCGGCCATGAGGGCTTGGAGTTCGCTGAGCCGAGGTCAGCGCCACCAGGAAGCCTACCTTCCATGAAAGGTGCCAAAGCAAGCACGTCGCCATCGGCTCAAAGGGTGGCTGCGTCCAATGTTCCCTCTAATTTTCTGTAGGCTGTGTGCGCATAAAATATCAGCTGTGCAGCTTTTGAAGGAAGGTTAAATTTTTGTGCGCCACATAACGACACTCGGAGTTATATACTTTAAAATTTGACTACATGTCAGAATACAGTATGTACACCACATTGATTGCACTAGAAAATATTGTAGAACTTGTGAAAACCATAAATACACAACAACTTTTCAATTTTAAGAACGTCTGTGTTGTTTTCTATCAGAATCAGAACCGTAAATTTTGTGCGCTCTGTTGTAAAATATGTGCGCTCACACGCACACAGCTTAGAGGGAACAGTGGCTGCGTCAGCTCCATGAGCCCGATGTTCATGTCCCACTCTGTCGGCGGAGGCCAGACGGAGGGCTTGGAAAGTAAGAGGCCCTGCATGAAGCGGGAGACCAGTGGCTGGCCTGAGAGGGGTTTACCCTCGACAGGGAGGTGGTTGGCTGAAATGGTGCTCAGTTGAACCCTGACCAAATTGGATTTCAGCCCCACTCGCAGGTGGTACTGGAGAACCCGTTGTGTGGGACAGGAGAACGGATCGATCTGGAACTTGGAGCACCAGGCCGAGAAGCCCCGCCACTTGAAGGCACAGGCCCATCTCGTCGAGTCTTTCCTCGATGTGAGCAGAACTTCCTCTATCTCCTCTGGGAGGTGCAGCAAGGCTAAAGAGACCCATTTAGCCGCCAGGCTGTCAGTGATAGCGAGTCCAGGTTTAGGTGCAGCACCCGCCCCTCCTCCTCCTCAGGGTACTGCTCAGGGGGACAGGGAGTCCAACAAGAGTCGGAGAAGAAGTGGGAACTAAGGCTGCTGAGGTCACAAGGGGGCCACAAGAATGACCGATGCTCGGTCCCGCTGAATTTTGTGGAGGGTCCTCACTATGAGGGGAGTGGGGGAAATGCATACAGAAGGCCGGAGTACCAGTGCAGGAGGAATGCGTCCGGAGCTTCCCTGCTCGGGTGCGCTGTTAGCCCACAAAAGCGGGGAACTGAGTGTTCGCTGGACTGGAGAACAGGTCCATGGACAGAGTCCCCCAGAGGCGAAACAGATGGAGAGCCATCTCTGGCTTCAGGCACCACTCGTGCAGGTGGAGAAGCCTGCTGAGCCTGTCTGCGAGGACATTGTCCTGGCTCAGGAGGTAGACAGCCCTTAGGGTCATGCCCCGACCCACTGCGAAGGATCAGAGGAGGACTGCCACCCAGCAAAGGAGGCGGGAGCCCATGCTCCCTTCCTTGTTTATGTAGAACATCGTGACCCTGTTGTCTGTTTGCACGAGCACCGACTTGCCCCGCAAGTGGTGCTCGAAAACCTTTCATGTCTCAAAAACAATCACGTCTCAACTCTAGTAGAAAATTTGATAACAAAGAAAGAATGGAATTTTCTGAATGAACCAGGGCCAATAGTAGCCAAATTATATTTAGTACCAAAAATACATAAGAGTTTATCAGATCCACCAGGTAGACCCATAGTGTCCACAAGAGGCACAATTCTTGAACCTTTGTCAATGTATATTGATTCATATTTAAGACTGTTAATAAAGGAGATACCATCATATATCAGAGACACAACTCACTTTTTACAAAAATTAACAGAACAAGTACAATGGGCAAGTGAGTCAGATATCATTTTAGTTACGTTAGACGTAACAGCCTTGTACACCAGTATACCTCAAGCAGCAGCATACGAAAGTGTTGCTTTATCTTTAAATGGTAGGGGAGATCTATCCACACGGCTTATATCATTTATACTGGAATTGACCAAATTGACAGTCTATCAAAATTATTTCATGTTTGATAATGTATTATATCATCAAATATCAGGGGTGGTGATGGGGGCCACTTGCGCCCTGTCCATTGCGAACCTATTTATGGGATCCTATGAGAAAAAGTGGATAAGATCATCATCTTATGAATCTCATTTAAAAATGTGGTGCCATTTTATAGACGACATCTTTGTTATGGAAAGGATCAATTAAAATCTTGTAGGAATTCATAGTATGGTTAAATACAAGAGGTAAACATATACAATTTACATACTCCCACCATAATTAACAGTATAGTATTTCTGGACGTATTAGTTAAGAAAAGCGACATGGGGTGGATCACTTCAGTTCATAGAAAGGCTACAGACAGGAATACCTTTTTACACTACAATAGCGCTCATCCGATACAATTAAAAGATAGTCTACCATTCTCACAATTCCTTAGATATAGGAAGAATTGTTCAGATGATAGAGATTTCAAAAATCAATCAAAACTATTAAAAGATAATTTGCGGAGAAGAGGATATCCAGAATGGGTGATACGACAAGCGTATAAGAGGGCATCATACCCCCAGACCCCCGCCACCACCAGCAACTCTCCCCTTCCCGGGGATCGAGCCACCAGCAGCGGGAGGGGCCGTGAAGCTTTCCCTGCCCAATCGGAGCAGCACAAGGGATTTAAAAACAGCGCGCCATTGGGCGCAGGCCTCTTCAGACCCCCGCCACCACCAGCAACTCTCCCCTTCCCGGGGATCGAGCCACCAGCAGCGGGAGGGGCCGTGAAGCTTTCCCTGCCCAATCGGAGCAGCACAAGGGATTTAAAAACAGCGCGCCATCGGGCGCAGGCCTCTTCAGACCCCCGCCACCACCAGCAACTCTCCCCTTCCCGGGGATCGAGCCACCAGCAGCGGGAGGGGCCGTGAAGCTTTCCCTGCCCAATCGGAGCAGCACAAGGGATTTAAAAACAGCGCGCCATCAGGCGCAGGCCTCTTCAGACCCCCGCCACCACCAGCAACTCTCCCCTTCCCGGGGATCGAGCCACCAGCAGCGGGAGGGGCCGTGAAGCTTTCCCTGCCCAATCGGAGCAGCACAAGGGATTTAAAAACAGCGCGCCATCGGGCGCAGGCCTCTTCAGACCCCCGCCACCACCAGCAACTCTCCCCTTCCCGGGGATTGAGCCACCAGCAGCGGGAGGGCCGTGAAGCTTTCCCTGCCCAATCGGAGCAGCACAAGGGATTTAAAAACAGCGCGCCATCGGGCGCAGGCCTCTTCAGACCCCCGCCACCACCAGCAACTCTCCCCTTCCCGGGGATTGAGCCACCAGCAGCGGGAGGGGCCGTGAAGCTTTCCCTGCCCAATCGGAGCAGCACAAGGGATTTAAAAACAGCGCGCCATCAGGCGCAGGCCTCTTCAGACCCCCGCCACCACCAGCAACTCTCCCCTTCCCGGGGATTGAGCCACCAGCAGCGGGAGGGGCCGTGAAGCTTTCCCTGCCCAATCGGAGCAGCACAAGGGATTTAAAAACAGCGCGCCATCGGGCGCAGGCCTCTTCAGACCCCCGCCACCACCAGCAACTCTCCCCTTCCCGGGGATTGAGCCACCAGCAGCGGGAGGGGCCGTGAAGCTTTCCCTGCCCAATCGGAGCAGCACAAGGGATTTAAAAACAGCGCGCCATCGGGCGCAGGCCTCTTCAGACCCCCGCCACCACCAGCAACTCTCCCCTTCCCGGGGATTGAGCCACCAGCAGCGGGAGGGGCCGTGAAGCTTTCCCTGCCCAATCGGAGCAGCACAAGGGATTTAAAAACAGCGCGCCATCGGGCGCGCCCGCGCCTGAGGGCCTCGCCAGAGGGCCCTTTGGCGTGGCCCTTAGGCGGGGCACGGCAAGAAACACAGATAACCCGTATAAGCACAGCAGTGTCTCGACTGCCCGGCGGGTTTGAAACTAACCTCATCAACATCATCTGAAAAAGATCTCCGTCTTCTTCAAACCTCCAGCTGGAGCGCACCTATGGCAGACCTCGCTCTCACATTGAACCAAGCCACCTACCGATCACAGCAAGTATACCACTTCTAAAACACTGGCTATAAATGAGTCTTCCAGCACACCCATCTAAGCCAATATCAATATTCTCCTATGGTCACACATATCCTATGATCTGTAGCCTCATATACTGTTGTCAGTAGCCTATATAACTTTGTTGTCAGTAGCCTATATAACTTTGTTGTCAGTAGCCTATATAACTTTGTTGATAGTACCTATACCGTTGTCAGTAGCCTATATAACACTGTCAATAGCTTCTTATACTGTATAACATTGTTGATAGTACCTATACTGTTGTCAGTAGACTATATAACACTGTCAATAGCTTCTTATACTGTTGTCAGTAGCATCATATACCGTTGTCCATTGCCATACTGTTTTGTGTCTCACTACCGTACTCTCTGTCCTGCTATTGCACTATACGGCAGCATATCTACAGTACTTCGCACACAACAGGAACTCGCAAAATGGCCCTCCAGCTCTTCGCCCTTATCAGCTTTTTCCTACTTACTCACTGGCTCGGAACCTCCCAAGCCCTTTACATATCTCATGGAATTATCCCCATCTTAAATAGCCATGGAAAAAGGTGGTCTGGACCCCCATACTCCCACCCAGGAAGTGACACCTACACACGCCGCTCCCATTTGATACACATAGCACTCCAGCTGCCCAATACACCCACCCAGGAAGAACCTCCGAACTACCGACCCCTAAGATGTGCCATCATAAATGCGCGTTCTATTCGCAAAAAATGGCCTGTGGTTCTTGAAACAATTTCCCGCTATGACCTAGAGATACTCATGATCACAGAAACCTGGCTATCAGCGGAAGATAACGTTCTCATCAACCAACTTCTACCACCCAATTTCGCCATACACACAAGACATAGAGAAAACAAAAAAGGAGGAGGGGTGCTCATAGTCTCCAAATCGGACCTTAACTTCCACATAACAGATTCCTCTAGCTCAAACAATCTAGACATACTCTCCATTACAAACCAGCAAATCTCCCTCAACCTCTTATACAGGACACCGTCCACGTCACCAGATGACCTCCCAACCATTATTGACCTTACTGCCAGCACCCTCAATCCCAATAAACCAAATTGGATAATGGGTGACTTCAATCTCCCATCGTTATCCCAAAACCACGCAATTGCCTTCCTTGGTGCTATGGAAGACCTGGGACTCAAGCAAATTATCAATAAACCCACTCATATAAAGGGAAACATTCTGGATTTGGTATTTGCTCCTCAGACAGTCTTTGAACAAAACCACAACCTACCAATATCAATCGTTGATGTACCCTGGTCAGACCACAAACTGATCATTTTCCAGATCCCCATCATCAATGAGAAGCTGCACAGAAGCCAAAACATGCACAGCACATCACGGACGCCCACAAGAAGATTTAGACCATTTAACAGGGAACACATCTTGGCTGAGACCCAATCACTCCTCAACAAAACCATACCAGACCTCGACGAACTAATCACCTCCTGGAACTCCAATCTGCATGCCATATCACAACCTCCAATTTCCAATAAACACAAAGAGGAGAAAAAGAAGCACCGCCCCATGGTTCTCTCCTGAATTGCGATCCTCTCTGACTCAACTCCGCAGACTGGAACGCCGCTGGCGCAGATCACTTTCCACTGAAGATCAGACCGCCTACCGTACTCACCTCTCCACACACCGTGAAGCAATCACAACCACAATGAAACAATATCACACAGACACCCTAAAGAGATCACTGAATAAACCACGTGACCTCTTCAACCTGGTCAAATCCCTCTCAAAGGAACCTTCTCCCGAACAACACAGTGAGATTCATCCACAGAAATTCGCTGACTACATGCAATCCAAGATAGTGCAAACTAACAAGGTGTCAACAGTCCCGTTCCAAGAACCAACGAATGCAACCCCACTAAATAACTTCTCTACACCATCCACTAAATGCATCGAGGACACCATAGCATCTCTCAATACCTCCACTGCACAAACGGACCCATGCCCAGCTTTTTGGATTAAGGAGCTACGTTGTGCGTTCAGCCCCTTCATTGCAAATCTAATGAACCTCTCATTCACAACAGGGTACTTCCCTGCAGCACTCAAGCAGACTTCCATCAGGCCACTTTTGAAAAACCCCAAGCTAGACCCGCAAAAGGTCGAATCTTATAGACCTATAGCTAGCATTCCCCTCTTAGCCAAGATAATTGAGAAGGAGGCACAACGGCAAATCCAAGATCATATAGACACCACAGCTCCCCTAGATCACTGCCAACATGGGTTCAGAGAATATCATGGGGTCGAGACCCTTCTCACTAACCTATTCAACGACATTATCACAGGCATTAACAACATCCGACAAGGATTTGTACTCGTCTTCTTAGACATCGCTGCGGCGTTCGACTCGGTAAGCCACGAAATTCTCCTCGGACGACTGAAAGAGAAAGGTATCTGCAACAGTGCATTAGAATGGTGTAACTCTTATCTGGATGGAAGATGGCAATATGTGAAGTCCGGTACAGAAGAGTCAAAACGCTTCCATCAAAAGCAAGGTGTGCCTCAAGGTTCCTCATTGTCTTCCCTACTATTTAACATATACATGCAGCCCATCTGCGACATCATAAGATCTTTCAAAGTCAACTGCTTGATATACGCAGATGACATTCTCTTATATATGCCTTTCTCTACAACTCAATTAGACCTGGCACCGTTGGTAGACTGCCTCAATTCGGTCTCAGAGTGGCTCCAATCACAAAACCTTCGCATTCAACATAAAAAAACAGAGGTGCTCTTCATCTCCAAAGACCCCAACTTCACCCCTCCAGCCCACGTCAGTGTCAAGGAAGCTGACCTACAAGCTAAAGAAACAATAAGATACCTTGGAGTTACATTGGACCAACGTCTGGATATGAAACATCACATAAATAACATAGTCAAAGCTGTATACTTCAAAATACGCTCGCTTAGGCATATGCGATCCCTGTTGGACCCGGATGACTTCCGAACCATATACCAAGCGCTAATCCTGCCACACTTCGACTTTGCAAATGCCATATTACAAGGTCTCCCTCAATCCACTCTTAGCCCATTACAGATGGCCATGAATGCCGCAGCAAGAGTCCTCTACAGAGCCTCCAGAAGCGATCACGTAACTCCCATTCTTAAACAGCTTCACTGGCTCCCCATCCATGGGAGGATCATCTTTAAAACCCTAGTCCTATCATTCAAGGCAATCAAGGGTATCTCATCCTCCTCACTCACAGATCTGATTCACACTGTACCCCCCAACAGATCCAGAAGAACATCAGCCGTAAACCTACTGACAACCTCGAAGGCGTTGACAAAGTGCAACATGACAACCTCAAACAGAGCCTTCAGTTTCTATGTACCCAAATGCTGGAACGCTCTACCCTCCGACATAAGGGCCATTACTGACCTACTCCAGTTCAGGAAGGCACTCAAATACCACCTCTTCCTTCAATACTACCCTACCAGCAATTGAACCAGAGGAAGTGACCCACTCATGAACACACCATGCCGTTCTTGATATTATTAAGACTCTATTCTGTTCTATGTAATTATCTCATGTATATAGTTTACCCCGGTTCTCCAAGTTTGTACTCCTGTTCGATGTAAACCAAACAGCTTGTTGTTATGGTCTTTATGTTATAATGTAAACCGCGCTGATGCCGAATAGTGCGGTATATAAGAACTTGTAATAAATAAAAATAAATAAAATAAATAAATAGAGCTTTGCTGTTACAACCTCAAAGAAAAGTAACAACGGAAGACACCAATATAAATTTAATTTAAAAATATTCACCTTTTAGCACTCCGATTAAGAGCATCATAAAGAAACATATGAATGTTTTAAATATAATTCCAGGCTTGGAAGATAAAAATATTCGGTGTGTGGCAACGCCACAAAAATTTAAAAGAGAGATTAAGCCCTGCAGTTCTGCGACCTTTATTAATTCAACCGATAGAAGACTGGGCAGGACACAGGAAATGTGGAGACTGTAGAATTTGTGAAGTTACTTTGGAATTATCAAATTTTCAGCATCACGGTAGATCTTATCAGCTCAGAAAGAAAACATCTTGTAACACCAATCACGTGGTATATTGTATCCAATGTCCATGCGGCTTGATCTATGTAGGTAAAACAATTCGGACTTTCAAAGTAAGAATGAATGAACACCGAAGCCCGACTACATTGTAAAACAAGAGAGGCACCGATAGTAGATCACTGTTTGGAAAACGGTCATAAGTTTGAGGAGCTACAATGTTTCTGTATAGATCAAGTTGTTGCTGGTAATAATGGGAAATCGAGAGAACAAGTCCTATTGATCCGCGAGCAGAGGTGGATCTACAATTTACAATCAGTAATCCCAGGAGGTTTAAATGCCCAAATAGATTGGGGCGTTTGTACATGAAGTTTAAAATAAGCAACGCACAACTTAGATCTAAGTAAGTAAAACAATTTGGCCTTTCAAAGTAAGAATGAATGAACACCGAAGCCGACTACACTGCAAAACAAGAGAGGCACCGACAGTAGATTAATGTTTGGAAAACAGTCATAAGTTTGAGGAGCTAAAATGTTTCTATATAGATCAAGCTGTTGCTGATAATAATGAGAAATTAAGGGAACAAGTCCTACTGATCCGAGAGTAGAGGTGGATCCACAATTTATAATTAGTAACCTCAGTAGGTTTAAATACCCTAATAGAATGGGGCGTCTGCATATGAAGTTTAAAATAAGTAATGTAGAATAACAATAAGATAAGGGTTGATTAGGCAAACTATAGATAAACCAGGACTAAATCAATAGTTATAGTGAACGACAAAGATCAAATTAAAACACAGGTGAAAGGCATGAAATCAGTACTATTTAAATGTAGAACATTGACAACAGTTCACATGCGCGATACAGCTGGGAAGAAGAGAGGCTCAGAGAAAAGCAGATGAATGAAAAGCAATACAGCGTGTATAGCATTTGTATAACGGAGGTAATTCAAAGTAACACAGTTGAGTAGTATATGTCGGTTTTGGTAAATCAATAGTAATCATCAGTAGATACAAAAAATAAGTACAGACGTGATTAATTAGTAAAATTTCTATTTTATGTGTCATCAGAGCTTTTAAAAGGAAAAAAAACCCTGAAGAAACTCAATACAGTGAAACACAGAGAAGGTGCTGAGGCATGGCGTTGGGGAAAGCACAGATAAGCTAAGCACTGTTTCATGTTTTGAAAAACAGAAAAAAACATTTTGGATAAAAAAGAGATTTTTGAAAAAAACTGATATAAAGACAAAGGTCATTGATGTGAAATGACACACAGCCATTAGATATGCTATAGGTCTGAAAGTTGGCGTCTTGATAAGTCTGAGACCTTTTGTCTATAATTAATTCAAATTTATTATCCTAATAGCGAAAGGGTCAGGACATGTATTGAATAGCATGAAGATTAAAGATTAAAATTAAATTATATCATGATCTAAAAGATATAAGTAGAGTGTGTGTCAATCAGAATTAGACATTAACTTCCTCTCGGAAAGCAGACCGTATAGCTGCATTGTCGAAAACCTTTAAGTCCAACCGGACTGCTAGAAGTTCAAGCAGGTTGATCTGCTGCCACAATTCTTCGAGTGACCGTCCCTGGGTATGGAGGTTGTCGCAGACAGCTCCCCAGCCCGACAGCTAAGCATCCGTCATCAGGATGAGCTTGTGTTGCAAAGCCTGGAAGGGCATGCCCCTAAGTAAGTATCGGAGATTCTGCCATCAATCCAGGGAACTGGATAGGCTGCGCGAGGCTGAAACGGAGTCCCAGAGCCAGCCAGAGGCTTGGGACCATTGCGCTCTGAGGCATCATTGAGCCGCTCGCATATGCATGCGAGCAAGGGGAACGACATGCACGGTCGAGGCCATGCGCCCCAGCAGGGTCCGCGCCAAGACCCTGGTTCAGCTTTGGGTCTCGGCAGCCAGAGTGCGGAGGTTGTCCGTATGTGCTCAGGGGAGGAAGACGGTAGCCTGTTCCGTATCGAGCTGTGCACCGATGAACTTTAGTGCCTGCACCAGTTCAAGGTGGGACTTGTAGTTGATCAGGAAACCGTGGCAATGCACCCATGAAGAGCCAATCATGTAGGTAGGGGTGGATGGATATGCCCTCCAGCTGGAGGTGGGCTGCGGCTGCTGACAGGCATTTGGTGAAGACTCGTGGGGCAGATGCGAGCCGAAGGGGAGCACCCTGTACTAATAGTGCTCTCCATGCACTCTGAAATGCAGTAACTTCCTGTGCTTGGGGTGGACAGGGATGTGGGCATACGTGTTGCTGAGATCCAAGGAGCACAGCCAATCGCCCTGCCAGAGGAAGAGCAGTAGGACACCAAGCGACAGCATCTGAACTTCTCCCTCACCAGAAACTTGTTCAGGTTCCTGAGGTTGAGGATGGGACGCAGGCCCTCTGTCCTCTTTGGGACAAGGAAGTAACGGGAGTGGAACCCCTGAGATTGGAGATACGGTGAGACCCTTTCAACCACCCATTGTCCGAGGAGGTTGTCCAACTCTAGCTTTAAGCAAGCCTGGTGTGAAGGAAGCAGAGTAGGCTCCGCTGGGGAGAAGGGAGGGGGAAGTCTGTCCAGATGGAGACAGTAACCGTCCCGGACAACCTGGAGGACCCAGGTGTCCACTGTGATGGCCTCCCACTCTGAGGCGAAAAGGGACAGACGTTGTCCTACCGGCGGAAGCACCGTTGGGAGACAAGAGGCTATGCACGTGGCGCCAAAACCCCAGAGCTGGTTGCGGTGGCGCCGGTGGTTGGGTCTTGGCCCCTTAGACTTACGGTGGCCCTGAGCTCTGCCCTTGCCTTGGCTGCTGGGGCGAGAGGGTGGGTATCCTCGGTAAGGAAGACCCTTCCTCTGAAAGAAGGGCTTCTTACTTTGCTGTTTCTTCCGAATAAGCGACGACGTTTTCCAAGAGAGACGGGTATGGGTTACGAACTTGGTCTCGATTTTGGCTGCCTTGTCCTCCCATGTGCTTAGCGAACAGTTGTTCGCTGAGGCAGGGAACATCCAAGAGTTTCTTCTGAACCCACTGTTTCAGGTCTGAGGACTGGAGCCATGCTTGACGCTGGGCTCCGATGCCAGCTGCTTCCACCCAAGCAAAAGACTCGACCCTGTCATACGCAGCATGAGAACAGTTGTGGACTGCTTGAAATATCTATCTCAGAAGGGTATGTAATCTGAGAAGGTGGTCACCTTTGAGGCCTGCTACAAAACGGCTGAGCTCTTTGGCGAGATCGCAAAGGAACATACTCATATACAATTGGTATGCTTGGATGCAGCTTCCTAGCATGGATCCCTGATAGGCCTTACACCCGAGGGCTTCGAGGGCACGGGATTCCCTCCCAGTCGGAACTGAAGAATGTGACTTCAGGTTCTTCTATTTCCGCATCATGGATTCCACTACCATGGAGGTATGAGGAAGCTGGGCCTTTCGAAAGCCAGGCCCGTGCTGGACTCTGTACATGGCATTGCATCTTTTACTGATGATAGGGACCAAGGCGGGTGCTTCCCACATAGGGAGGAGCAGCTGGGTCAGGATGGATGGCACAGGGACCGTGAGAGACTCCCTTGGAGACTTATATTGCAAGATGTCCAGTTCCTCCACCTTTGGCTCTTCCTTGGTCTGAGTGGTTAGATCGAGGGCCCGAGACATATCCTGCACAAATACCAAAAAAAGAGTTATCTTTAGGGGATGACTGCCTTCGCGAGATGGACGGGGACAGGTCCAAAGGAAGGTCCCAATGTGCATGGGTTTTGGGGGACGTGTCCCTATCCGCTTCTCAGTCTGAAATGTCCAAGAAAGAATCAGGCTGATCCACATGTCCAGTGGCCGAGGCCCACTTGGAGCCGGCGGCACTAACCCTGGACGTGCCTAGGACCCTCACGAGGCCCATGGCTCTCGGGGGTTTCCAAGGCACTTCTTGGGACCACAGTCGAGGGACCCTTGGTCTCGAGGTGTGAGCCAGCCGTGTTAGGCAAGAGCGCCTGCTGGGCAGCTGAGAAGGCAGAAACGCTGCGCTCTAGTGTCAGCACATGGGACTCCCACTCAGAAGTGGGTTCCAGGGTTACCAGGTCTGGCGTGCAGGAGGAGAGGGTGTCCTCACCATGATGACCCTCCGGAGACTGGGCGCCAGTGCCAGAGGCCTCTGTGTCAGTACGAGGTACCTTTCGGAACCGCTCCTTCTCCAAATCTCAGGAGCGCCGGGGAGGGCTAAGGGAACGAGACCGCTCACGCTTATCTGGAGCCCCTGACAGCGTCTTTGAGGTTGTTTTCTTCTTACGCCGTTCCTCCTCAGGTGAACCCTGGTCAGAGTGATGCCTGGGACACAGAGTCACTGCAGGGGACCCCACAGGTGGTGGATCGGAGGAGTGGGACCCCACCGGGGACTCCAGTGCTGACCTATGGAAAATGTTGTCTGATTTCTGATTACAGCTTTGAAGGGCCTTAGCGGACATTTTCAAGCAGAGCTCCAGGTTATGGTCAGTCCCCAGGCACTGTAGACAACAGTTGTGGTTGTCTGTGAGTGACATGTTGTTGGAGCATCTGTCACATTTTTTTAAACTGGTGGTGAAAAGAGCCCCTGCGAGGTCAAAATCCCTCGAGGCCAATGGGCAGAAAAGGGCCTGTAATACGAAAAAACTATAAAGGGAAAAATAAGGATCCTTTGGCCCACAGCCGAAGCAGGTGTGTTGGAGAGGACCTGTGCAACTGGAAAAAAGGCCACAGGGCTGAGAAGAAAAATAAGGTTCCTACTCTTCAGAGCTTACAATCTAATTCTTGAATGTTTGGGGGGGGGGGGTGTGATGGTGCAGGGAAATGTTCTTGTGTAGTACTGGTAAAGGTAGCAAAGATGATGATTTCTAAACGTCATCAGCCAACGAGGACAATGCTAGTGTTTCATGGCAAAGAGGACCTTCCTACCTCAATGCTGTAAGCACTGCCTGATACCAGTACTTTCCATCATTTGAAAAGGGTGGTGACCACTGGCAGAGAAAGTGTGCAGTCTTTGGCTTAGTATTCCAGTTCTTAATTTATCCTTAAACTAGTTTAAGATAAGGGGCAGGTTTTAAAAGGTATTTCCCAGAATAAATTGAAATTTATCCAAAAACATCTTTGTTTAAAAAAATTAAAAAAATTCTACCCTGTAACAAAGGGAAGGGAGGGAGAAGGGACCGATGCTGGCTTTGTGCATGGTGGGATTAAGGCAGAACCATTTCAGTAAATGGAGATTTGATTTGTGATCCCTGCATAGTCTTTATCCCCACATCTTTTCCAACCACAAAGATTGCAGTAAACAGATGTGCAAAGCCAAATGAAGATGGGAAACAACATGAGGACTGGCAAGTTAGATGCAAGGCATTGCTAAGGCAGGCAAAGAGAGAATTTGAAAACAGGCTTGCTGTGGAAGCAAAACCACACAATAAAGACTTCAGGTACATTTGTAGAAAACAAACCTGTGAGAAAGTCAATTAGACCATTATATGATAGAGGGGTAAAAGGGGCAGAGCATGGGGGGGGGGGGAGGAAGAAGAAGACAAGGCTGTAGCAGAGAGATTGAATGAATTCTTTGCTTCTGTCTTGACCAAGGAAGATGTAGGGATGTTACCCATGACTGAAATGGTATTTAAAGGTGATGCTGCAGAAGTATTGAAAGAAATATCGATACATCGGGAAGATGTATTATAACTATTTGATAAACTGAAGAGTAGCAAATCGACTGGACGGTATACATCTGAGGGTTTTGAAAGAACTGAAATATGAGATTGCAGACCTGCTAGTAGTAATCTGTGAACTATCATTAAAATCATCTTTAATACCTGAAGATTGCAGAATGGCCAATGTAACACCAATGTTTAAAAAAGGTTCCAGGGGTGATCTGGGAAGCTACAGGCTGCTGAGCCTGACCTCAGTACCAGGCAAAATGGTAGAAGCCGCTATAAAGAATAAAATTACCAAACATGTAGATAGTCCTGGTTTAATGGCAGAAAGCCAAAATGGATTTAGCCAAGGAAGATCTTGTCTTACTAATCTGTTTTTTTTTTTTTTTGGAAGGTGTGAATAAACAGGTAGACAAAAGTGAGCTGGTTGATATAGTGTATCTGGATTTTCATAAAACCTTTGACACTGTCCCTCATGAGATACTCTTGGTGAAATTAAAAAGTCATGGGATAGGAGGCAGTGTGTACTATTGTGGATCAGGAACTGGCTAAAAGAAAGCAGAGGGTAGAGCTAAATGGCCAATTTTCTCAATGGAGAAAGGTGAATAGTGGAGTACCCCAGGGATATGTGCTGGTCCCGCTGCCTTTTTAACATATTCGTAAATGACCTGGAAGAGATCAAATCTGCAGATGAGAGAAAATTATTCAAAGTTGTTAAAACACAAGAGGATTGTGAAACGTTGCAAGCGAACCATGATAAACTGGAAGATTTGATGTCCAAATAGCAAATGAAATTTAATGTGGACAAGTACAATGTTATGCACCTAGGAAAGAACAACCCAAACTACAGTTACATGATGTAAGATTCCACATTAGGAACCACCACCCAGGAAAAGGATTTACACATCATCATGAATAATACATTGAAACCCTCCACCCAGTGTGCAGCGGTGGCCAAGAAAGCAAATAGAATGCTAGGAATAATAAGGAAAGGAATGGAGAATAAAATCAAAGATCTTTATAATGCCTCTGTATCATTCCATTTTGCGACCACACCATGAATATTGTGTGCAATTCTGGTCACCATCTCTTAAAAAGGATATAGCGGTATTTCCTGACAGCACACTTACTTACTTACCTGTAACAGGTGATCTCTGGGAACAGCAGGAATTAGTCCTCACATATGGGTACGTCGGTACCGACGGAGCCTGAGCGGGAAAGCTCCCCAGCTTCCCAGAAGGAAAGCTTTTGGGGCCTCCCACTGCGCATGCGCGCTGCCTTCCCGCCTTCCTGACCAACTCTCCTCAGTTCGAGTTTATAGCTGAGACAATAGAGAGAGGAAAGGAAGAGAGAGAGAGATACAACTCCTAGGGGAGGTGGGCGGGTTGTGAGGACTAATTCCTGCTGTTCCCAGAGATCACCTGTTACAGGTAAGTAACTGTGCTATCTCCAGGAACAAGCAGGAATATGGGGACTCCCTAGCTAAGATGCCTGGGAGATCCCCTGAAGGGTATGAGACCCTGAAAGGTTCCTCATCTTCCTATGGATCTCAGGCATCCATTCAGGGAAGGTGGGCTGGAGTTGTTCAAGAATGGAACAGGTGTCTGAGGACAGCCTGACCAAACAAGGCATCCCGGCGGGAGTCCTTGTCCAAACAGTAATGGGCTGTAAAGGTATGAACCGAGGCCCAGGTGGCTGCTCGACAGATCTGGTCAATGGACACAGAGTTTAAATGAGCCATAGAGGTGGCCATGGCCCTCACGTTGTGAGCGGTGACATGGCCCTCCAGAGAAAGGTTCTTACTCTGGTAAGCAAAAGAGATACACTGAGCAATCCAATTGGAGAGTGTTCTTTTGGAGACTGGAAGTCCTAAATGAGAAGGATCAAAAGCAACAAAAAGCTGAGAAGACTTTTGATGTTGCTGTGTCCTGTGGAGGTAAAAGGCAAGAGCTCTTTTACAGTCTAGAGTATGAAGGTTCCTCTCTGCACTGGATGCATGAGGAGCTGGAAAAAAGACAGGTAAATATACCTCTTGATTAAGATGAAAAGGGGAGACCACTTTAGGCATAAAGTGGGGATTGGTCCTAAGGACCACCTTATCATGATGGAACCTTGTATAAGGTGGATTAGCCACTAGAGCTTGCAGTTCACTGATACGGCGAGCTAAGGTTACTGCAATAAGAAAAATAACCTTCCAGGAAAGAAATTTCAAGGAGGTAGTGGCTAAGGGTTCAAAAGGAGGCTTCATAAGCTGACCAAGAACCAAGTTTAAGTCCCATGCCACCGGAGGAGCTCAAATGGGAGGTTTAGTTAAGGTTAGGCCTCTCATGAATCTTGCAATAAGGGGATGAGAGGAAACAGGTTGTCCATTGATGGGCTTAAGTGATGCCGCAATAGCACTCAAATGGACTCTTACTGAATTCGTTTTGAGTCCTGCATTGGAGAGATGCAGGAGATATTCCAAAAGAGAATTCAATGGGAGTGCTAGAGGGTTAAGACCCTTTTGAGCACACCAAATGGAAAATCTTCTCCATTTAAAAGCGTAAGAACGCCTAGTGGAAGGTTTCCTAGAGGCATGTAGGATATCCTTCACTTGCTGCGAAAGATTTATTATTTATTTATTTATTAACAATTCTTATATACCGCACTATTAGACATCAGCGCGGTTTACATTGAACAGAAAACATCCGACAGTTTACACGTGTCTGGTCGTTACATTTAACAGGAAGTATAACTTGGCGAAATAGGGGAAACTAAATACAATGCAGGGTTATCTGATAAAGGATATCCTGGTTAACTATATACAACAGTGGTACAATAGTATATTTATTTATTTACATTATATGGAACAACTTGCTATTTACATTGTGAAGTTGGTCTGTTGCGGGGTCTATCTGTTTGACCACTTCTGCTATTCACCTGGGGGTTATGTTCGGAGCTGCCATTGAGATATTTAAGGAAGAGGAAATGCTTTAAAGCCTTTCTGAACTGACTTAGATTAGGTATTGCTCTGATTTGTGCTGGTAAGGTGTTCCATAGAGATGGGGCGCAGAATTGGAAGGCTCTGTTGGCTGTTGATCTAGTGCATCTTGTGGTGTCATTTGGGATAACTAGTGTGTTTAATTCTGCTGTTCTTCGTGGCCTGTTTGGTGCAAGTGGTTGTATAAGGTTGGAGAGAGAGGAAGAGGTGAGCCCCTTAGCCGCTTTGAATGTTAGCAGTAAGATCTTGAAACTGATCCTTGCCTGAATGGGGAGCCAGTGTAGCTGTTTTAGAAGGGGTGTTACGTGATCTCTCCTGGATGCCCCGAGGAGTACCCTCGCTGCACTATTTATGGCTAATTGCAGGGGGTTCAGGGTGGCCCGGGGGAGTCCTTGTAGTATGGAGTTTGAGAAGTCGAAATGGGGGAGTATAAGTGCTTGATAAATGGTACGGAAATCATCCGGTTCAAGTAGTATGCGTAGGTGTCTGAGGGATCTGATTTTAAAGTAGATTGCCTTGACTGTGTTGGCTATGTGATTCTTCATATCAAGGTGTTGGTCCAGCGTTACTCCCAGGTAGCGTATTGCCAGTTTAACTTGGAGTTGGGCATCCTTTACGTTAATACAACTAGGAGGGGTGAAGTTGGTGTTCCTCGAGACGAACAGGACTTCCGTCTTTTTGTGTTGTATTCTCAGGTTTTGTGATAGGAGCCACTCTGATATGGTGTCGAAGCAGTTAGCGGGGTAAGGTCTAGGCAGTCCAATGATATTGGCATATATAGTAGCACATCGTCTGCATATATCATGTAACTGACATTAAAGGATCTGATGATGTCACAGATGGGTTGGATGTATATATTAAACATCAATGCAGATAAAGAGGATCCTTGTGGTACACCTTGACTTTGTTGGAAAGGTTCAGATGTATCCCCGTCGACTCTGACATGCTGCCATCTGTCGGACAGGTAAGATTTGCACCATTCGAGTGCTGTTCCACAGATGCCTTTTTCCCTTAGCCGGCAGATGAGAATTTCATGGCATACCGAGTCAAAAGCCGCTGCTATATCTAGGAAGACAAGAGCGAAGCCCTGGTGTATGTTATCCACACCTGAGGTAATGTTGTTGAGGAGTGTTGTGAGTAGTGTTTCTACTCCATGTGACTCTCTGAAACCATGTTGAGCTGGATCCAGTGGGGCTGATGTGTCTATATGATCCTGTAATTGCCTGTGCACTATTTTCTCGATGATTTTTGCTAGCATAGGTATGCTAGATATGGGCCTATAAGATTCTACTTTTTGAGGATCAAGTTTGGTGTTCTTTAGCAGAGGTCTTACAGAGGTCTGCTTGAGCGTAGATGGGAAAGAGCCAGTGGTGAATGAGTAGTTTAAGATTTTTGCTATAGTTGAGGATATGTCACATCGCAGGTCCTTTATCCAGTGCGCAGGGCAAGGGTCTGTGTGTGCAGTGGTTGTGTTTAGAGCTAGGATGGTGTCTTCAATAGCTTTCTTCGAGGGAGTAAAGAAGGATGCCAGTGATACTGGGTAGTTTTGTTCATCAGGAGGGTCTGGTATTAATATTTTGTTGGTCTTGCACATTTTAGATTGCATGTAAATTGCATAGTCCTGTGGGCGGATCCTGCTGTGGTGCTCAGGGGTTGGCTCTTTGGCAAGTGTTTTAACTAAGTTAAACAGGTCGTGAGGTTTATTCAGTGACCGTTTCAGAGTATCTGTGTGGTGTTGTCTGATTTTATCTGAGATGGCTTTGCGATGCTCTGCCAGGTGTTGGATGTAAGCTGATTGGTCACTGCTGGTACGTGACTTTCTCCATCGTTTTTCTAGTCTTCTTAAAATGGTTAGTGAGGTTTTTAAATCGGCTGTGAACCATGGGGCGGTAGGTCTCTTCTTTGGGTTCTTGTTCGTTGGAGGGCGGATGGCGATTGCACTGAGTTTTTTGTTCCAGGAGGATATCAACTCTTCTAGACTTAGTGAGGTGTCATCAAAGAGTGTGCTCATTTCAGTAAGGATGCGTTCTCTGTTAAATGGGTGGAATCTTCTGGTAGCTGAGTTAGCAGGCCTGCTTTCATCCGTTTTCATCTTGTGTGAACAGTTAGTGGTAGGCATCAGAAAGGTGATGAGTTTGTGGTCAGTCCATGGGACTGCAGATATCGATAATACGATGTTTTGTGGTTGGTCCAAAATTAGCTGCGGTGCGAATATTAGGTCGAGGATATTGCCTTTCTCATGAGTAGGTTCTTGCACCATTTGTGTGTATCCTAGGCTATCTAGGGCATTAAGGAATGCTGTTGCTTGAGTGTCCTGTAATGATGGTAGGTTGATATCTCCTACAATCCAATTAGGTTTATTTGGACCCTGGGTGAAGGATGCCAGATTTATTATGGTTGCTAGGTCGTCTGGATCCCCTGACGGTGATCTATAGACCAAGTTTATGGAGCAAGTGTTGTTTGAGACTGATACTGTTTCTAGATGGTTGTTACTGTTGGATTCATCCATTTTAAACTGGAGGTCAGCTTTGGTGATGATAAGTACTCCTCCGCCTTTCTTGTTTTGTCTGTGTCCAGTGAAGGCTGTAAAGTTAGGTGGGAGAAGCTGATTGAGGATGATATTGGGATTGAAGTGATGAAGGTCTAGGCCTTCAGTAACCAAGCTCTGAGGTGAAGGGACTTGGGGTTTGGGTGCCACAAAGTCCCCTCCTCCTGAGACAGAAGGTCTGGAGCCGCTCCCAAGTCCAGGGAGGGGGCTTGGGAGAGATGCAGAAGTAGAGAGTACCACACTTGGCGTGGCCAGCGTGGAGCTATGAGGATCATGGACCCTTGATCCCTTTGAAGTTTGAACAGAGTCTTGGGAATCAAAGGAATGGGTGGAAAGGCATACAGGAAGCCCTGACCCCAATGCAGGAGGAAGGCATCCTTGGCCTGAACTCCCTGACACGGAATTCTGGAACAGAACCGGGGAAGTTTGGCATTCCACGGACTTGCAAAGAGGTCTATGTCCGGGGTTCCCCATTTCTGGAAGATTCTGAGTACCTGATCCATGTGCAGGGACCATTCGTGTGGAAGCAGAACTCGACTGAGTCTGTCTGCCCAAGAGTTTTGGATTCCTGGAAGATATACTGCCAGGAGATGGATTTGATGCTCTCTGGCGAAGGCCCATAATCTTAGAGCTTCGTTGCAAAGCGACAGAGAGCCAGTCCCTCCTTGTTTGTTTATGTAAAACATGGCTACTTGATTGTCCGTGTGAATAAGGACTGTCATGTTGCTGAGGAGGGTATGAAAAACTTTGAGAGCTAGAAAGATTGCTCGAAGTTCCAAGTGGTTGATATGAAGGATGGTCTCCTGTGGAGACCAAGTGCCCTGAGTGGAGAGATCTTGGAGATGAGCCCCCCAACCTGTTTGGGAGGCATCTGTTGTGAGGGTTGCTTGGGGCAACAATGGTTGAAAGGGGGCCCCCAACAACAGATTTTGAGTGGATATCCACCATTGGAGAGACCAAAAGAGACGATTGGAGTTTGCTATTTGGTCTGAGAGAGCTCCTGATGCTTGAGTCCACTGGGTGGATAAAGTCCATTGAGCTGCTCTCATATGTAGGCGAGCATAAGGCACCACATGCACTGTGGAGGCCATGTGGCCTAATAGTTGTAGCATCTCTCTGGCAGTCAAGTGGCTTCTGGACTGAGTCTGAGAGGCTAAATGCACTAGACGTTGGCAACGGGCCTGAGGTAGATAGGCCCTTGCGGTGGTGGTATCCATCCAGGCCCCTATGAATTCTAGGGATTGAGTAGGGGTGAGTTGGGACTTTGGCAGATTGATCACAAGTCCCAGATACTGTAGAATTCGCCTGGTGCGATCCAGGTAAGTCTGAGCCTGGGATTGAGACGGAGCTCGGATGAGCCAGTCGTCCAGGTAAGGGAAGACAAAAATTCCCAGGGCGCGTAGAAATGCAGCTACTATTGCCATGCATTTGGTAAATACCCTTGGAGCAGAGGCTAGACCGAAGGGAAGTACTCTGTATTGGAAATGTTTTCCCTGGAACAGAAACCGTAGGAATTTTCTGTGGGATGGATGGATGAGTATATGTGTGTACGCATCCTTGAGATCTAGAGAACAAAGCCAGTCCTGACTCTGTAGGTATGGAAGGAGAGTGCCTAGAGAAAGCATCTTGAATTTCTCCCTATATAGAAATTTGTTCAATTCTCTGAGATCCAGAATGGGTCTGTACCCCCCCTGTTTTCTTGGGAATGAGAAAATAAGGGGAGTAAAAACCTGACCCTTGTTGAGGAAGAGGAACCTCTTCTATTGCCTTTTGGGCGAGAAGAGTGGTCACCTCCTGACCCAACAGGTCTAGGAGAGATGGGGGAGAATTGAAACTTCTCACCATGGTATGGGGAGGAAGGTTGGAGAAATGTAGTCTGTAGCCCTCTCTGATGATAGAGAGGGTCCATTGCTCTGATGTGATTTGCTCCCATCTGGGAGCAAAATGAGTTAACCTTCCTGGAATGGTGAGAGGTTCTGGATGTTTTACAGCCAGAAAGGTTAAGTTCTCTAGTTTTAAGTCAAAAACCCTGAGGGGGTTGGGACTGTTGGGCTGTAGCAGCCCCTGCAGGTTTTGCCCTGGCCTGTTTAGGCTGCTGACGCTTAGGAGCAAAGCGAGCTGCAGAAGATTGTTGGCCAGTATTTGTGGCAAATCTGGCCTTCTTGTAGAAAGGCTTTTTGAAAGATTTCTTCTTGACAGGGGTAGAGGTAGACTTAGTCTATCTAAAGCAGCATTTTCTGCATCCATTTGAGTGGCTTTGATTTGCCACTCCTTACCAAACAGATTCTCACCTGTACAGGGCAAATTTCCCAACCCATCCTGGACCCAGGGTTCAAGGTTAGAGGCCTGGAGCCAAGCAATTCTGCGAGCCGCTATGGCAATACCTGAGGCTCTGCTAGCACCCTCAAAGGAGTCAAAGGCTGCTCTGTTGGAGAACTTTGAAATATCTTGGGTATGCTTTAGCAGAAGAAGGAACTCCTCCTTTCTATCCTCTGGGATAAAGGGGAGAAAATGGCATATTTTTAATGCAATTTCCTTCAGAAACATGCCCATATAGAGGCTGTATGAGTTGATTCTGGCAATAAGCATACTTGCTTGGAAGATTTTTCTTCCAAAAGCATCCAGATTCCTACATTCTCTTCCTGGGGGAGTAGAAGAGTGTCTTTTAGTACTCTTGATCCTTTTCATAGCTGACTGCACCATGATGGAGTGGTGCGGGAGCTGAGTTTTTTGAAACCCAGGAGAAGGGGGGACACGATACATGGTGTCCAGACGACGAGAATGTGGAGATAGGGTGAGAGGAGTCTCCCATAAGTCCATCATGTGATCTTGAAGAATTTCATGGATGGGCAAGGTGACTGCCTCTTTGGGAACCTTAGAGTATCCTAAAATGTCTAACTTTTTTGCTCTAGGTTCTTTTTCAGAGGATACAGAAATAGAAAGACCTTTAGCTACTTCAATGATGAAGTCTTGAAAGGATAAATCCTCTGGAGGAGACATTCTCCTCTTTGGAGAAGAGGGCTCCTCAGGTAGAGTAAGGGATACTTCAGCAGAGTCATCTGATGAATCAGAATCATCAGCACTCAAAGTATCGTCTGTTTGCTTCCAGGGATCGATAAGCATATCGACCGGTATCGACATCGGGGGTACCCGGAACCGGATCGGTATCGGGAAAAACCCCGGAACCGGGAACCGGAATAGGTATCCTGGTCGATGTGGAAGGCATGGGTACCGGTATCGGTTGTGGTACCGGAACCAGAGTCGGTACCGAGGGCGTCGCAGCCTTAATAAAAGCCAAAATGGCCTGCTGCATGGATTGAACTGTATGATCCATGGACGCCACGACTGTCTGGATGTCGGTACCGGATGATTGAGCCGGTACCCCAGAACAGTCTAACAGGTGATCGGTCGAGGCCGTGCCATCGATGTCAACCTGTAACCCCATAGGAGGAGCTTTGGAAGCCGGAGCTTCCCGCCGGGGTTGTTTGGCTGGGGCAGGGTCCTCAGGGTCAAGCCCAGGGGTATCTCGATACTTAGAGGGAGATTTGCCCTTTGAGGACCTGCCAGAGGAATGTTTGGTTACCTGAGATCCATCAGGAGAGGAAGACCTGGAAGATGTCGATGCTGGAGTATCTGTAGAAAACAGCATGTGAAACTTGGCTGCCCAGTTCTGTAAGCCACGTTTAGACATCAAAGAACAGGATGGGCAATCTGGAATGGAATGGAATGGAATGGAATGGAATGGTCAGGCCCCAAACATTTAAGACACCATTCATGGGTGTCTGTGACTGAAATAGTACCGCTGCACTTGGTGCATTTTTTAAACCCAGAGGCTTGTTTCTCCATGAGGGAGAATTAGTGAAGGCCTAAAGGCCTCACAAAAGTAACACACCAAGTGAGGGAAAAAAAGAAGATTTTTTTTTTTTTTTTAAATAAAGGAAAAAAGACCGGCGGTACCGGTCTGGAATCGGGGAAGGCAGACACGCGGCCAAAGAAATAATTAAAATAACAACTTCTTCAGCGGTGACAGGAACACGACCTGCTGGCTCCGCGGAAAAAGAAGAACTGAGGAGAGTTGGTCAGGAAGGCGGGAAGGCAGCGCGCATGCGCAGTGGGAGGCCCCAAAAGCTTTCCTTCTGGGAAGCTGGGGAGCTTTCCCGCTCGGGCTCCGTCGGTACCGACGTACCCATATGTGAGGACTTATTCTTGCTTGTTCCTGGAGATATTGCCTTTCAATTTACCCCCTTGCAGCTTCATGTTATGCCCTCTAGTTTTAAGCTGCAAGGGGGTAAATTGAAACGCAATGTTAGGAAAGCGTAGTTACTCCCCTGGAACAGGTGTTCTCCGGGGACAGCAGCATTCAGTCTTCATATATGGGTGACGTTGACGCCGACAGAGCCCCACGTGGAGCAAATCCACAGTTTTCAAAGAAAGACTTTGGGAGTTGCTACCACGCATGCGTTGTCCCCTTCCTGCCCAAGGGTGTCATCTTGCTCAGTCAAATGAGATAGCTAAAACAGACGGCAAACAAATAAAAATAATTGGACTGCAACTTCAAGAGGAGGAGGGAGGGTTGTGAGGACCGATTCCTGCTGTCCCCAGAGAAAGCACAGTTACTTACCTGTAACAGGTGATCTCTGGGAACAGCAGGAATAAGTCTTCACATATGGGTACGTCGGTACCCACGGAGCCTGCGCGGGAACGCTCCCCAGCGTCCAATCAGAAAGCTTTTGGGAGCATCCCTCAGCGCCTGCGTGCTGCCTTCCCGCCTTTCCAACTGTCTCTCCTCAGTTGAGTTTTATAGCTGAGAGAAAGAGGAAAGGAAGATAAATAGAGAGATACAACTCCTAGGGGAGGTGGGTGAGTTGTGAAGACTTATTCCTGCTGTTCCCAGAGATCACCTGTTACAGGTAAGTAACTGTGCTATTTCCAGGAACAAGCAGGAATGAGTCTTCACATATGGGGACTCCCAAGCTAAGATGCCTGGAGCCCTAGCATGGTGAGGATTGGAACATGCTACACCTCATATGGCCAGGCATCCTGAGGATGGAGAGTAGGAGTTGAAAAGAGAGGAGCTGTGGAAAAACAGCTAACCTAAGGGACTACAGGTAAGGAATCCTTGCATGTATGATAATTATCATGAAAAATATTGAAATGAACAATCACAATATGGACCTCACCTACTGGGTTGCAGGAAGTAGAGAGGCTGATGGAGTCTACTGGAGGTCCAGTAGAGGATTCTTCAAGGTGACCTCATTGAAGGGAAGGTGAAGGTCCCAATCTGGAATTGAAGGTGACAACTGGGGTAGTAGAAAAAACGGCAGGTTTTTAGTGGAAGCTTTATGGAAAAAGCTGGGAACTCTTGGCTACAGAGTTACTAACATTTAGGAGCAAAAGAGGAAGACTGACCGATTTGGATGAACTAGCCCAGTCCTGGAGGGAAGAAGGGGTATGGGAAAACCCGTATTCCCAAGGAGGACAGATGTCTGAAGGGTTGAAACCTCAGATCTACTGAAGATCCACCCTGTCTTTCCTAACTGGTGAGAGATGGGAAAGATATTGAAGCATGGAGCTTCAGGGATACCTAAATCTAGGGTTAAAGTAAGAGCTGTCAGTACCACAGTAGTGGTTGTGTGCATAATACCCTAGACATACTGAGGGACAGTATGAAAATATGCCAGCCCACTGTCTGGAACCTATAGGAAGGTAAAAGCCTTTATAAGCATAGACAGTGAGAGAGATAAGTATGTAAATACATATCTACCTATAGGGAAGCATTTCGACAGATACACATATATAGGGAAATATATATATATATATATGTGTATATATATATATATATATATATATATGTCTATAGTGAGATCTGGAGGGGCATAACATGCACACGCAGCTTACAGACATATATATCTATAGAGAAGTATAGCGTAGTTACTCACCTGTAACAGGTGTTCTCCAGGAGCAGCAGGAATCAGTCCTCACTTATGGGGTGACGTCGGCGCCGACGGAGCCCTCGCGGAGCAATTTTCCCCAGCTTTCAAAGAAAGCCTTTGGGAATTGCAGCGCGCATGCGCGGTCGTCTTCCCGCCCGAGGGTGCCATCTTAGCCAGTCAGATGACATAGCTAAAAAAGACAGCATAAAAATTTGCAAAAAAAGAACATAAGCAGACGATTGCAACTCCAAGGGGAGGAGGGAGGGTAGTGAGGACTGATTCCTGCTGCTCCTGGAGAACACCTGTTACAGGTGAGTAACTACGCTTTCTCCAGGACCAAGCAGGAAGTCAGTCCTCACTTATGGGACTCCCAAGCTCAAGGCTACCGGAGACCCTAAGCACAAAAATGAGCTCCCTCTAGCTCAGCAGCACAGAAGGATAGAATCTTCGCTGAATTATCACCCACCGGTAGCCCACATCCGGGATGGAGGGTAGGAGTTGCTCAGACCTCAAAGAGATTACGGAGGACTGCCTGTCCGAAAGCACTGTCCCTACGGGACTCCCTCTCGAGACAGTAATGGACCGCAAAAGTCTGGCTCGAAGACCAAGTAGCGGCCCGGCAGATGTCTGCCAGCGGAACAGAGCGGAGGTAAGCCACTGACGTGGCCTTTGCCCGAACGCAATGAGCCGTGACTCGACTATCTAAGGAGAGTCCGGCTGCCCCATAAGCCCAAGAGATACAGTCCGCAACCCAGATGGACAGAGTACGCTTGGAGACCGGGAGCCCCAATTTATTGGGGTCAAAAGACACAAAAAGCTGAGCAGCTTTACGGTGCTCCCGCGTACGGTCAAGGTAGAAGTTCAATGCCCTTCTACAGTCCAGGGTATGGAGGACCGTTTCAGCTCGGCTGGAGTGTGGTCTGGGAAAGAAGGTTGGAAGTACCACCTCCTGATTGATGTGAAAAGGGGAGACCACTTTAGGCAGAAATTTTGGGTGAGTCCGTAGGACTACCCTATTCTTGTAGAACCTAGTGTAAGGGGGATCAGACACAAGGGCCTGCAATTCACTTACGCGCCTAGCGGAAGTGAGGGCTATCAAGAACAGTGTTTTCCAAGACAGAAAACGGAGAGAACAGGTAGCCATAGGTTCAAAAGGCGGACAGGTGATCCGCTGCAAAACCACATTCAGGTCCCAGTCAGGCGCTGGCGGGCGCAGAGGTGGTTTAAGTAGAAGGAGACCTCGGAGAAACCTCGCTACGAGAGGGTCATTGGAGAGAGGTCTGCCGTCCACTGGCACATGATGTGCTGAAAGAGCACTGAGGTGAACTTTGACGGAGTTGGACTTAAGTCCCAGATTAGAGAGGTGCAGCAAGTACTGCAAGATCACCGACACCGGGCAGGAGAAGGGATCCTGAGACTGTTGGGTACACCAGACTGCAAAGCGACGCCATTTAAGGGCGTAGCATTTGCGGGTAGAAGGCCGTCGCGAAGCTAAGACGACCTCCTCCACCTCCGCCGGCAGGAGAAGGGGAGCAAGGACTACCCTCTCAGCAGCCAGGCCATGAGGTTGAGAGACCTGAGGTTGGGGTGCAGAAGGGACCCCTGATCCTGAGTGAGGAGATCCGGTTGTACCCCCAGAGGGATTGGATCCTCCACCGCCAGTTGCAGCAGGAGCGGAAACCACGGCTGCCTGGGCCAGCGAGGGGCCACCAGGATCATGAAGGCTTTGTCTCGGAGAACCTTGAAAAGAGTCCGAGAGACCAGCGGGATGGGAGGGAAAGCGTACAGAAGGCTCCCCGACCACGAGATCAGAAAGGCGTCCGCCGCCACCCGAAGGGGGTGTGGCTGACGAGAGCAGAAGCGAGGAAGCTGCCGGTTGTGAGGACTGGCAAAGAGATCCACCGTGGGGAGACCCCACTTGAGGAAGAGCTTCTGAACTACCAAGGGATCCAGACGCCACTCGTGCGGCTGGAGGACCCTGCTGAGTTTGTCTGCAAGGCAATTTTCTTGGCCCGGGAGATAAACTGCCTTGAGGAGAATGCCGTGACTGACGGCCCAAGAGCAGAGCTTCTGTGCCTCCCGGCAGAGGAGGAAGGAGCCCGTGCCCCCCTGCTTGTTCACGTAGAACATGGCAACTTGATTGTCCGTCTGGACAAGGACGGACTGTTGGGAAGTCAGGTGGGAGAAGGCCTTGAGAGCTAGGCGGATCGCCCTGAGCTCCAGGAAGTTGATCTGCTGAGCAGACTCCCACGTGGTCCAGAGGCCCTGAGTACGTGCCTCTTGGCAATGCGCTCCCCAGCCCAGGAGGGATGCATCGGTGGTCAGCACCCGGGTCGGCTGAGGTGACTGGAAAGGCAGTCCGAATATCAGGTTCGGCTGCCGGAGCCACCACCGGAGAGACGAGAGCAGCGGCTCGGAGACGCGCACTAGGTCCGCCAGGCCGCCTGTGGCTTGTCACCACTGCTGGCGGAGACACCATTGAGCAGACAGCATGTTCAGGCGGGCATTGGGGGTCACATGGACGGTGGAAGCCATATGGCCGAGCAGTCTCAGGAAGCGCCTGGCGGAGACCAGGGGCTGGCTGCGAAAGCGGTCGGCTAGGTCCATGAGCCGTTGCGCCCTGTCGAGCGGTAGGTACGCTCGTGCCCGAGGAGTGTGCAGCCTTGCGCCGATGAACTCGAGATCCTGTGAGGGGAGCAAAGTGGACTTTGCGAAGTTTATGACAAAGCCCAAGTGCTGCAGCAGAGTCACCGTGCGGCGCGTGGCGTTGGCGACCTCCTGAGCGGACGCTGCTCTGATGAGCCAGTCGTCGAGGTACGGAAAGACATAGAGGCCGTGAAGCCGGAGATGGGCCGCCACGACCGCGAGACATTTTGTGAAGACTCGCGGTGCGGAGGATAGGCCAAAGGGCAGTACTCTGTACTGGTAATGATTTCCTGCCACCACAAACCTTAGGTATTGGCGGTGGCTTGGGTGGATGAGGATGTGCGTGTAGGCATCCTTTAGATCCAAGGAGCATAGCCAATCTCCCTGCTGGAGGTAGGGCAGAAGGATTCCAAGGGTAAGCATTTTGAACTTCTCCCGCACAAGGAACTTGTTGAGGTTGCGCAAGTCCAGGATGGGTCTGAGGCCCCCTGTTCTCTTTGGTATCAGAAAATACCTTGAATAAAAGCCTTGACCTCTCAGGTGGTGGGGGCACCGGTTCCACCGCCTGTTCCTGCAGAAGACCTGCTAACTCCTGAAGGAGCAACTCCCTGTGCAGAGGGGGGCGCGAAGGTTCTCCCGGAAAATAGGAGGGAGGGACCTGATGGAAGTGGAGAAGGTAGCCTTCTCGCACGACCTGAAGTACCCAGGCATCTGCGGTGACGCTGGACCACCTGTGGCCGAAGTGAACCAGCCGGCCTCCGGTGCTGGGAGGAACCAGCGGGGGGGGAGAGGCTATGCTGAGCGAGTCAAAAACCCCCACCCTGCTGAGCAGGGGCTGGTGGTGCAGGCTTGGGGGCTTGCTGCCTACGGGACCCGTTACCCCGTCCCTTGGCCTGCTGGCCCTGTTGGGGAGCTGCAGGGGCCTGATAATGGGGGTACTGTTTGTAGGCAGCCGCCTTCCTCGGGTAAAAGGACTTTTTTCCCGAGCCCTTCTTTTTCTGGGAAGGGGCGGAGGTCTTCCTTGAAAGCCTGGTCCTGGTGAGAGTCTCAGTCTCAATTTGTGCAGCCTTTTCCGCCATGGGCTTGCCAAAGAGGTTTTCGCCTCGGCAGGGGACATCGACCAACTTGTCCTGTACCCAGGGCTCAAGGTCCGACGACTGAAGCCAAGCCTGTCGGCGGGCACCGATGCCGGCTGCGGCCACTCTAGCCGAGGCCTCAAAGCCATCATAGGCTGCTCGGGACATGAACTTTGAGCATTCCCGAATGCCCGTGGACAAGGCTAGGAACCTCCGCAAGGGCTCCTCGGAGAGACCAGCGGAGAATCCGGCTAGCTCTTTAGCCAGATCCCGGAGATACATGCCCATGTAGAGCTGGTAAGTCTGGACACGACATGCGAGCATAGAGCCCTGGAAGCACTTCTTGCCAAGGCCATCCAGGTTACGGGCCTCCCTTCCAGGAGGCACCGAGGAGTGCATCTTCTGGCTCTTAAGACGATGCATGGCCGATTCCACTACCATGGAATGGTGTGGCAGCTGTGCCTTCTGAAAGCCAGGGCTCTTGCGGACCCGATAGATAGAATCGACCCGCTTGCTCAGGACCGGCGAGGAGGCCGGACTCTCCCACATGCGGAAGAGTAGTCGTTCCAGCATAGGAGGAACCGGCACAGTAAAGTGCTCCCTCGCGGGAGAGTCATACTGGAGGGCGTCGAGCTCTTCGGCTCGAGGCTCCTCCTCGGGATCCGCAGGGAAGGCCAAAGCCTTGGCCATATCCCTAACGAAGTCCGAGAACCGGGCATCCTCCGGGGGGGACTGCTTCCGAGGCTCGGACCCCGGTGAGTCCGATGGGACACACCGAGTCCGGAAAGAATCAGGTGACTCTTCCTCCTCAGACTCCCAGACCGACTCCGACGAGGACTCGGTGGGGTCGGCCCGGGCAGGGTGTGGCGCCAGCCGTCCCGACGTCGAGGGAGTCGGCGTCGGCGACCTCGGTCCCGAACGGGAGGCCGAGGGTGACCTCGACCGAGGATCGACTCGAGTTCTCATTGACTCGAGGATCGGCTCGGTCTCCGGGGTCGACTTGGACGTCGACGTCCCGGCGGTCGGGGCAGCGGCGCCAGCGAGGCCAGCGAGCAGTGCCCGCTGCTGGTCCATGAAGGCAGACAGTCTGCTCTCCAAGGCCGTCAACCTGAGTCCGAGCTCAGGTGACCCAGCAGCCCCCGACTCGGGCCCCGACGGCGTCGGGCCCGACGTCGGCTGTCACGGAGGCGAGTCCAGAAGGACCACAGGACTTACCCGGGCAGGCATCTCCGACTCCAGGCGAGGTCGCTTCGGGATGTGCTCCTTCTCCAAGGACCCGGGGCGGCTGTCGGGGCTATGCGACCTGGCCCTCGCGGAGCCAGGAGCGTCCACCGACGCCGCCCTCACGGGTTTTTCCTTCCGACGATGGTCCCCGGAGGGAGAACCCCGGTCGGAGGAGCTCCGTCGACGGTCCGAGCTGGAGCCTTTCGACGCGGAGGCCTCCGACGAGGTCCGGGTACGGCTGGGGTCAGCGAAGATTCTCTCACGCTGATGCCGCCGACTCCTCAACGCCTTTGAGGACAGTTTGCTGCAGGGCCCACAGATCAGTTCCTCATGATCCGGGCCCAGGCAGCGGAGGCAAAAGTCGTGTGTGTCGGTTAGTGACATATTTCGGTCACACCGACCACACCGCTTAAACCCACTGGCAGCCATCGGGGGAAAAAGGGCCCCTGCGAGGTCAAAGGACCGGGCTGCCAGGGAAACCGAAAACGAAAGCTGACTAAGTCAGAAAAACCGAAAAAAGTAAGCGGACTCGAGACCGGCGTCGCGAGTCCGGGCGGGAAAGCGATCGGCGTCGAACCGAAAGGAAAAAGAATAAAATAATGAAGAAAATCGACTTTTTCGCGGGGACAAGACGGGGACGTCTGTAGGGCTCCGCGGAAAAAAAGAAGACTGGCTAAGATGGCACCCTCGGGCGGGAAGACGACCGCGCATGCGCGCTGCAATTCCCAAAGGCTTTCTTTGAAAGCTGGGGAAAATTGCTCCGCGAGGGCTCCGTCGGCGCCGACGTCACCCCATAAGTGAGGACTGACTTCCTGCTTGGTCCTGGAGAAATAGAGATATATACATACATGAATATTTATGTCTAAGATAAATGCAACTAAGAAGATAAAGATATGCTCATAAGAACATTCACACTGGAGATGTGAAGGAAAAGGATTCATCTAATAACAAGAAGGTGGAACCTACTTGATAAGAGATATAGAGAATCTATTCCCCCTGGCTAAGATGGCGCAGGAATGCTATCCAGTGAAATAACCAGGATGGTTGCGTGAATTACAGAGGATAATATCAGTCTCTAAACAGCAAGTCCTGAGTCCTGTAGAACTCTCACATGGTAAATGGACAGAAAACGCATAGGATGAGATACCAGGTTGACCCACTGGAGGGACAGAAAGGGGTATCATGCGTTATTACTTAAATATGTGCTGTCCATGGAGGATTAGGATACCATGAGGATAAGCTGTAAGGAAAAAAGAGCATATTCCTTGTAGGAGATGGATAACTCTTTAGACCTACACGCGGAGAAGGCTTATATATTTGTACGAAAAGGAGATAGTAGGGAGTGAAGAACCCTCACAGTCATGGGGGATGACTGAGGAAGCCTTTTTCGACCATGATGGATAGTCATTAGAGAAAAAACTCCATGCTCTCTCGCAAGGGCCCATAGTGGAAAGCTTCTCTGTAGGATTGCAGAGAGCATTGTGCAGGAGAATTGGGAGATAGAACTGGCTGATGGAAAAAAACAGCAGCCAAGTAAACTATGCTGCCAAACCCAAAGGATTGGAGTGGCATGGATAGAAGGTAGTGTTAGAAGCCTGTAGTGATTTCCCAAGAAAGATGTAAGTACTGTCTTGGAATCACTACTAAGGCCAGACCGAAAGGTTGTGGAAGACAAGACTGGAACTTGTGGAAAAGTACCAGTAGTCAAATCACTGGAACTCCTGCATGGGCAGCTACTGAATAGGACAGCAGAGAGAATCTTTCTGTGTTAAACAGAGAGAACAGACTGAAGAAGGGGAGAATCTTGTCCCTGTCTGATGAGCTGCCCAGATAAAAGAAAGGAATTCACCCTAGAGAAAAACTCCACAGTGGAAAGAAAGACAAGAAGTCTTTCAGTGGTATGGTACCCCTCTTACAGGGGAAAAACCTGGAGGGAGAGGGTAGAGATACAAGAGCTGAAAAAATGGCTTACCATATGGTAAGTCCCCGGAAGGGAAAAATTAATGTTGGTACAGGAAAACAATCATGTGATAGTTGTTAAACCTCTGTTCTTGTCAGGAAAAAGAGGAAAACCCTGTGACCCATAGACATGAATAGCCTGACAGCTCAGCATACCGAAGAGCAAAAGGATGTCCTGAGAATAGGAATCCCTGTGTGGAGTTTTGAATGAAAAAACCGTGAAAAACTTCTATTGAAAAGAAGATAACTGTAGGTTATAAAGAGATTAATCAGAACCCCATGGTTGCTGTGTTTATTCAGCCTGGCTAGAGTTTGGATTCTTCAGACCAGGACGAGGCTTCCCATGCTTGGGAACATCTGAATGATGGGCAGGAGAAGAGTAAAACCTCTTTCTCCTAGGGAAAGAAGGTTTGGTAGGGCATTTCCTACCTACTGGGGAAGGAGAAGGCTTAGGATTGCCTTCAGAAACAGGGAAGTCAGTGGAGCACTGAGCAACCTGATGTAAAGACTCCTTATTGAAGAGATTTTCTCCAGTGCAAGGAGTATTACCCAGTCTTTGTTGTGCCCATTTGTTCAAGTCTGAAGCTTGGAGCCAGGCTCTACGTCGTGCCCCTATGGCTATAGCAGAGGTTCTGCTAACAGACTCAAAAGAGTCTAGGGAAGCACGAGAAAGAAACCAAGAGATATTTTGGCTATGACTAAGAAGTAAGGAATAGTATGCAGCCTTGGGCTCTGATAGAAAAGGAGTCAAAAGAGATAATTTCTTTGTGACTTCCTGAAGGGATAGACTCATATAAAAAATATATGAGAGAATCCTTGTTGCCGGCATAGATGTTTGGAAGGTTTGATGTCCAAAGGCATCCAGTGTTCTAGATTCACGACCTGGCGGGTAAGAAGAATGCTTCTTCTTGCTTTTTACCTTCCTCATTGCTGATTCCACTACAATGGAATGATGAGGAAGTTGAGTCTTTTGAAACCCTGGAGAGGGGGGCACCTGATATAGAAGATCAGTTGCTCTAGAAGGTGAGGAAACCCTTAAAGGTGCTTCCCACATTCGTAGAAGAAGATCCTGCAAGGAATGATGTAAAGGAAGCATTATATTTTCCTTTTCTCCAGAACAAAGAGAGCTTTGAGCAGGATCATAGCCAGGGGTAGGAACAGCAAGGGATGTTGCTATGTTCAGGAGAAAATTCTGAAAAGAAGGATCTCCAACAGAAGCCATCCCTGGACAGGCTAGATCTGAAGAACTGGCCTGGGCACCGGAGTAGGCACTTGAGAATGTAGGAATAGAAGATCTCGCCCGGTGCAGAAAAGGATCCCTAAGGGATGGATGCTGGTACTGTAGGTCATGACGTGAGACAGTCAGTACTGCATCGTCCATGCCAGGTATCGACTCCAAACTAGGAATAGAAAGGAGCGACTCTAGTGAAAGAAGCATGGAAGGAGCTGACCCCGATGCTACTGCAGGTATCGGCACCAATACCGATAGCTGTGCCGGAATCGAAGACGATACCGACATTGAAGCAGTCATCGGAGGCTGCTCAAGTGGTACCGAGGAAACCGAAGGCCTCTGGTAACTACCCTCGGTATCGAGCATCCGGAATCGGTGAGCATCGGATCCGAGACGTGTCGGTACCCAGTCTTCCAGACTGGAAATTGATTCCAGACTCGGCATCGAAGGAAGCGAGTCTATCGATGCATGTCTGGAAGGTACCGACATCGGTGGTAGTATCGGTGATACCGATACTGGAAAGTCAATCTGGGATGTATCGAGCGGTCCCAAAGGTACCGAGAAAACCAGATGACGATCCCTAGTGAAGAGTGGATCACTCAACACCAGTGCCGATGCCGTGGTATCGGTACCGCTCGAAGCGGATGCCACCACCGAGCATGGCTCAGGTATGTTCTGTGAGGGGTGAGCCTCAGGAACAACCTGAAACCCCTGAAAGGCTTTGGAGACCGAAGACTCCCGCCGGGGTTTTGAAGCCAAAGGATCCTTGAGGGCAAGGCCGGAGCCGCCGTCATGCTGTGCATGAGACCTACCACTCAAGGATTGGCTAGTCTGAACAGACTGTTTGTGGGTTACCTGATCCTGTAGAGAAGGAGAAATGGTCGGTGCCCTGCCATTGGAAGGGAACTCGGTATCGAGGAAAACTCGAAAAGGGAAATCTCTTCTCATAATATGGTAGCCTAATGGCTCCGGATGGTCAGGACCCAAACAGTTTAGACACCATGACTTGGAGACTAAAAACAATACTGCACTGCCACATTTAAGGCACTTCTTAGGAAAAGAAGGAGGCGGCTCCATAATGGAGAGGCCTGAAGGCCCAAAGTTTAAAACCGAAACTGAGGGAAAAAAATTCCCTGGATTAAATAAAAAGAAAAGAAAAAAACACCAGCGAAACCGGTGGAGTCGGGGAGACAGCCGTGACCACAGGAAAACAAGAATTAAAGAATTTAAAGAAAAAATTTTCTGCGGTGACAGGAGGACATCCTGCCGGCTCCGCGGAAAAACGAAAACTGAGGAGAGACAGTTGGAAAGGCGGGAAGGCAGCACGCAGGCGCTGAGGGATGCTCCCAAAAGCTTTCTGATTGGACGCTGGGGAGCGTTCCTGCTCAGGCTCCGTCGGTACCGACGTACCCATATGTGAAGACTCATTCCTGCTTGTTCCTGGACATCATCTGCTACAGGTGAGTAACTACACTTTCTCCGGGAACAAGCAGGAAGTCACTCCTCACCTATGGGACTCCCCAGCTACAGGCTACCTTGAACTTACAGCAAAAAAAGGCTCCCTCATCGAGAGCCACAAGCAGCCACAATGAAACCCTAACCAGGGAAGTGTCACTCCGGTAGCCTGAACACAGAAGGGTTGGAGGGCAGGAGTTGCTTAGACCTCGAACAGGTTACAGAACACAGCCTGGCCCGAAGACCAGGTGGCGTCTCTGCAGATGTCCACCAAAGGAACAGAGCGCAGCTACTGAAGCTGCCATTGCCCTGACCCTATGAGCCATATCACGGCCCTCCAGCGGAAGCCCTGCTGCCTCATAAGCCTGGGCAATACAGTCCGCCACCCAAGTGGACAGCATACACTTTGTCATCACCTTCTCCAGTTTACTGGGGTTGTAGGAAATGAAAAGCTGAGAGGCTTTCCGGTGACTGTGCGTATGCTGGATGTAGAAGGACAGAGCCCTCTTACAATCCAGGGTATAGAGGACCGCTTCTGCCCGACTGGCATGCGGCCTGGGAAAGAAGGTAGGAAGAACCACCTCCTGGATGAGATGAAACGAGACGACCACCTTCGGAAGAAACTTGGGGTGCATGCAAAGCACCATCCTATTCTTGTAGAACCTGGTGTAAGGCCTCTCCACCACGAGAGCCTTGAGCTCACTCACTCTCCGGGCAGAAGTGAGCGCAACCAAGAGGACCACTTTCCAGGAGAGCTAACAGAGATGGCACGTAGCCATTGGCTCAAAGGGCAGCCAGGTGAGCTGCCCCAACACAACATTAAGGTCCCATTCAGTCGCTGGGGGACGGATCGGGGGTTTCAACAGGAGCAGCCCCTTTACAAACCGGGATACCATTAGGCGAGCAGGGAGAGGCTTCTCGTCCACGGGAAAGTGGTTCGCCGCTAGGGCACTGAGATGCACTCTGACGGAGTTGGACTTAAGTCCCATTTCGGAGAGGTGGAGAAGGTATGCAACACCACAACCACTGGGCAAGAAAAGGGGTCCACCCTTTGCCCAGCACACCAAAAAGCAAATCTGCGCCACTTAAAGGCATACGTCCGTCTAGTATTGTCTACGCGAAGCCAGCAAGACCACCTCAACATCCTTCAGGAGGAGGAGCTAGGCAAGTCTCACCCTCTCAGCAGCCATACCGTCAGCGAAAGGGAGCTGAGGTTGGGATGCAAGAGAGAGCCCCCCTCCTGGGATAGGAGCCGTGGAGACGAACCCAAGGGAATGGGAGTCTCCACCGCTAGCTGCAGGAGAAGCGGGAACCATGGTTGCCTGGGCCACCATGGAGCTATCAGAATGACAAAAGCTATGTCCTGAAGGATCTTGAACAGTCTTGGCGACCAGAGGTGTCAGGGGAAAAGCATACAGAAGACCCACCGACCATGAGACTAGAAAGGCATCGATGGCCACCCTGGTCAGGTGTGGCTGTCTTGAGCAGAAACGGGGTAGCTGGTGATTGTCCGGGCTCCAAACAAGTCCATCACTGGTTCCCCCCAGGTCTGGAAAAGTCTGTTGGCCACCACCCGGTCCAGCTGCCACTCGTGCGGCTAGAGAATCCTGCTGGGTCTGTTGGCCAGCCAGTAGTCCTGGCCCAGCAGGTACAGCACTTTGAGGAGAATCCCCTGTCGGGTTGCAAAAGAGCACAGGTCCAGGGCCTCCTGACAGAGGGTACAGGAACCCATGCCCCCCTATTTGTTCACATAGAACATGGCCACTTGGTTGTCCGTTTGGACTAGGACAGTCCTGTGGCCCAGTTACTGCCTGAAAATCCTCAGGGCGAGATGGATGGCATGTAGTTCCAAGAAGTTGATCTGTTGGGCACTCTCTTCTGGAGACCACACTCCCTGAGTGTGGTACCCCTGACAATGGGCTCTCCAGCCCAGTAAGGAGGCATCTGTGGTGAGGACCCTCGAGTGGGGAGGGGCCTGAAAGGGCATACCCACCTCCAGGTGCAAGAGCCACCAGGTCAGTGACTGTACCAGGCACCTGGTCACATTGATCCTGTCCTGAAGATGTCCCGTGGCCTGGGACCACTGGTCTCTGAGGCACTACTGCGCAGTTCACATGTGGAGGCGGGCATCTGGAGTGACATGGACCGTGGAGGCCATGTGGCCAAGGAGGCGCAGCAGTTGCCTTGCTGACACTGAGAAGCTGTGACTCATGTGCCCTGCTAGGGCCATAAGCCTGCTTGCCCTGTCTGCAGGCAGAAAGGCCTTCGACTGAAGGGTGTTGATCCTCGCCCCAATGACTTCTAGCTCTTGAGTCAGACAAAGGCTGGATTAGGGGTAGTTGATTACAAATCCCAAGTGCTGCAGGACCTGGATAGTGTGAGTTGTGGCCTGCTGCACCTCGGTGGCTGAAGTGCCTCTGATGAGCCAGTCGTCGAGATAGGAAAAAACGAAGAGCCCCTGAAGCCTGAGGAAGGCGGCGACCACTGCCAGGCAATTTGTGAATACCCTGGGGGCCGAGGCCAGGCCAAAGGGAAGTACTCTGTGGTAGGGGACAACCATTACCAATACAAAGCGTAGGTACTGCCTGTGGCTTGGATGGATTAGGATGTGTGTATAGACATCCTGTAGATCTAAGGAGCACAGCCCTGGCGGAGGTAAGGCAGCAATATTCCAAGGGAGAGCATCTTGAACTTCTCCCTCACCAAGAATTTGTTGAGGTTGCGCAGGTCGAGGTTGGGCCTTAGGCCCCCTGTCCTCTTTGGCACGAGGAAGTACCTGGAGTAGAACCCCTTGCCTTTGAGCTGGTGGGGCACCAGTTCCACCGCATGGTCCTCGAGAAGACCTGCCAACTCCTTCAGAAGAAGGTCCTGGTGAAGGGGAGACCTGGAAGGCTCTTCTGGAAAGTAGTGTGGAGGCACTTGGGCTAGGTGGAGTAGGGTAACCCTCCCTGACCACTTGTAAGGCCCAGGAATCAGTGGTGATGGTTGTCCACCTGTAGGCATACAAGGCGAGCCGACCTCCTGTGGGCTGTCTGGCTCCGGTTGGAAGAGGGGCCATGCTACAGGATTCAAAAAACCCTACCAGGCTGGGTCAGAGCCTGGGACCTTTCTCCTTTCGTGGGCCATGCCCCTGTTCCCTTGGCCTGCTGCCCCTGTTGGGGAGCCGGGGAGGACTGATCAGGGGGGTAATTTCGGTAAGCAGTGGACTTCCTTGGGTAAAAGGGCTTTTTACCCAAGCCCTTCTTACGAGAAGAGGCAGAGGTCTTCTTAGAGAGCCGTGTCCTCGTCATGAACTCTGTCTCCTGCTCTGTGGCCTTGTCGGTCATGGGTTTGCCAAAGAGATTCTCTCCTTGACATGGGACATTGACCAACTTGTCCTGAACCCACTGCTTGAGGTCGGACAACTGCAGCCAAGCTTGGCGGCATGCACTGCTGCCCGCCGCGGCTATCCGGGCCACCGACTCAAACCCGTCATAGGCTGCCTGAGACATAAATTTGGAGCATTCACGGACAGCTTTGGACAGACCCTTGAAGCACTGCAAAGGTTCCTCGTCGAGACCAGCCGCGAACCCAGCGAGTTCCTTCACCAGATCTCTCAGGTACATGCCCATGTACAACTGGTACGCCTGGATCCGACAGTTCAGCATCGCACCCTGGAAACATTTCCTGCTGAGGGCATCTAAGGTGCGGGCCTCCCTACCGGGAGAGCACCGAGGAGTGCGTCTTCTGGCTCTTCAGCCGACACATCGCCAATTCCACAACCATGGAGTTGTGTGGCAGTTGCGATTTTTTTTAACCCAGGGCTCCAGCGGACTCGATACATCGAATTGAGCCATTTGCTGATCGCTGGCGTCTCCCACATGCGGAGCATAAGTCGTTCTAAGATCGGAGGGATGGATACCGTGAGGGTCTCCCGAGGGGGAGCCTCATATAGGAGGATCTCGAGTTCATCGGCTCGAGGATTCTCGTCGGACTCCATGGGGAAAGTCAAAGCCTTGGATATGTCCCGCACGCAGTCCAAAAAAAAAAAAAAAAACATATCCTCCGGTGGGGATCTTCTCCAAGGTTCGGATACCGGGGAATCAGAGGGGACATCCCTATGCCTTCGGGTATCCGGGGACTCCCCCATCCTTCGTCTCCCAAGAAGAGGCCTCCGAGGAGGACTCGAGGGGCTCCTCGGGTATCGAGGGCCCCGGTGCCGTCTGCCCCGATGCCGGCAGGCTCGGCGGTGGCAGCGACAACCACCTCGGTCCCAAACGGGAAGCCAAGTGCGACCTCGGCCGAGGATCGACTGACATCGAGGGCCCAGTGGTCAGGGTGGAGGAACCGGACATGCCAGACATCAGCGCCCACTGCTGTTCTATGAAGGCAGTAAAACTGCGCTCCAAAGCCGCCATCCTAGACTCGAGTCCGGGAGGCTCCACAGCCTCCGGCTTGGGTGCCGGTTCCCCTGGAGGGGAGTCTTCGACAAGAACAGTCGGTACTTGCCTAGGCTGATCCATTTCCCGATGAGGAAGTTTGGCCAGGCGCTCCTTCTCCGATGATCCGGGCAGGTGCTCGGGGCTCCGCGACCAGCCCCGAGAGGAGCCCAGTCATTTGGAACTGTCCAGAGAACGCCGCCCTAGAGGATTTCTTCTTCCTCTTGTGTTCCCTCTAGGAAGACCCCCTCTCTGAGGAACCCCAACGATGTTCGGGCTCAGTGTGTTCCCCCCGAGACGTAGAGGCCTCAGATGAGGTCCTGGCTCAGGAGGCACGGGGGATTCAGGAAAAATCTTATCATGCTGCTGCTGGCGGCTCCTCGGGGCCTTAGAGGACATCTTTTACATAGACCGCAGAGTCGTGGTCCGGCCCGAGGCAGCAGTTGTGCGTATCGGTGAGGGACATAATTTTCCCATACCAATCGTATTTCTTGAAACCGCTGGTAGCCATTGGGGGAAAAAGGACCCCAGCTAGGTCAAAGACCCTTTGGGGCTGCCAGCGAAGGGAAAAAGGGCGTGAAGACACCTCGGAAGGAAAATAATCAAACAAAACGCAGAAGGACCGACCCAATACCGGGGTGTCAGAGGCGGGAAGGGTACTGGGGTGGACCGTTCAAGCCACAAGGCACACAGAAAAAAAACCAACTTTTTCCAGGACATGAGGGGCTACTTCTGATGGGCTCTGCAGAAAAAAGGAGACTGAGCACGATGGCACCCTTGGGTGGGAAGGGGACCATGCATGCGTGGTAGCAACTCCCAAAGGCTTTCTTTGAAAGCTGGGGATTTGCTCCGCACGGGGCTCCGTCGGCATCACCCATATATGAGGACTGACTTCCTGCTTTTTCCTGGAGAAATACTTTTTCACTGAATGGGTGGTGGATGCTTGGAATGCCCTCCTGATGAAAGTGGTGGGGGCAAATACAGTGACAGAATTCAAAATGGCATGGGACAGACATAGTGGATCCCTTTACAGCAACAGGAGAAAATCAAAATAAACGTAACTATCTAATTTCTCAACAAACAGGGGTGTCCTCCACGGAGCGGCGGGTTTACCCCTAAACAAAGACATGGGGAGGGGTGACCTGCATTGAGTGGCAGGTGCACCTACTCTTGCCATCTTACTGGGCAGACTAGATGGACCATACTGGTCCTTATCTGTCATCGTTTACTATGTTACTATGGAAAGGTACAGAGAAGAGCAACCAAAATGATAGATAGATGGAAGGAAGAATCGATGAGGAAAGGCTTAAAAGATTAGGGCTTTTCAACTTGGAAAAGAGACGGTTGAGGGGAGATATGATAGAGGTCTATAAATTAATGAATGGATAAACGTAGACTGGTTGTTTACGCCATCAAAAAAGTAGAAAGACTAGGGGACATGAAATGAAACTACAATGTAACCCAATTAGGACTAATAAGAGAGAATATTTTTTCACTCAACATGTAATCAAACTCTGGAATTCGTTACCGGAGGATGTAGTAAAAGCTGTTAATGTAGCTAGGTTCAAAACAAGAAATTAGACCTTACCTGCTAATTGTCTTTCCTTGAGTTCTCTCCGGGTCAGTCCAGAACATTTGGGTGGTCAATCCGCTCCAGCAGCTGAGGACTGAAATCTGAAAGTTTTCCTGGCAATATATCCAGCTCCCCCTGGTGTCAGCTAATCAGTCTTATGGTAACAAAGCAGAAAACACTCCAACTATTAGAACACGGAAAAACAACAAAAACTAGCTAAATAGACTACTGTGTACAGAGAACAAACTAGGCGTGCCTGAAAAAGAACAAAACCATTCCAGACAGCCATATGCACCGCAGAGGTGCCGAAGCGTTCATTATTAGTCTTATGTGTTCTGTTTTTTTTTTTTTTTCTTTCCTTTCTGACAGTTTGTATGCTACTTAAAGGAACTCCAGCATCCCCCTTCATCGAAAAACTGGAACGCTATGGCCAACCTACCGAACACGCTTACCGCTGTAAATCTCGCAGATGACTAGGGTGGGTCCTGGACTGGCCCGGAGAGAACTCAAGGAAAGACAATTAGCAGGTAAGGTCTAATTTCTTGTTCCTATTCGTCTCTCCGGGCCAGTCCAGAACATTTGGGAAGTACCAAAGCAGTACCTAAAGACGGGAGGGTCCTGCGAGACCTGACACAAGCGCCGCAGCGCCAACCCTGGCGTTCTCCCTAGCTTGTACATCCAACCGATAATGCCTTGCAAACGTATGCAAAGAAGACCACGTAGCTGCCCGACAAATGTCCACCGGCGGAACCAACGCATACTCCGCCCAAGAGGTTGACTGACCTCGAGTAGAATGAGCCCAAAGCCCCTACGGAACCGGTTTGCCCTTTGCTTCATATGCGGCGCGAATCGCATGTTTCACCCAGCGAGCAATAGATGCTTTAGTGGCCGCCTTACCTTTTGCGGCCCCTCCGAAAAGCACAAATAACCTGTCGGACTGACGAAACGACTCCGTTACCTTAAGGTACCTACGCAACACACGGCCCAAATCCAGCCGTTTAAGCGACCGATCTAAATCACTGCTCCCCAAAGTTCGAAACGTGGGAAGGGAAACGACCTGATTGACGTGAAAAGGAGAGACAACCTTGGGAAGAAACGATGGTACTGGCCGCAACACCACTTTTTCTGCCGAGAAATGTAGGTATGGCTCCTTGCACGAAAGAGCTTGCAGATCCGAAATTCGTCTAGCCGAACACAAAGCCACCAAAAAAGCAGTTTTCCAAGACAACTCTCGCAGATGCTCCGACGAGCGACCCACAAACAGAGGCTCCGTTAACGCTTGCAACACCAAATTCAAATCCCAAGGAGGAACAACTGGTCGCACTGAAGGCCGAATATTCCTAACGGCTCTCAGAAAATGAACAACATCTGGATGTGAAGATAGTTGCCTCCCCTGCACTCTACCCCTGTAGCAGGTCAGGGCCGCCAAGTGAACTCTCAGCGTACTAAGAGCCAAACCTTTATCCAAACCTTCCTGAAGAAAACCTAAAATATCTGAAAGCGGCGCCCCCCCAGGGCTTTACCCGACGCTCGCCGCACCACGCTTCAAACACTCTCCACACTCTAATGTATGCCAACGAAGTCGATCTCTTTCTGGACTGTAACATAGTTGCTATTACTGAGCTCGAGTAACCCTTGCGTCGCAACTTTTCCCGTTCAAGAGCCAGGCCGTAAGACAGAATCGATCCACCTGCGGCATGAGCACTGGCCCTTGCCTCAAGAGATCGTAGCGAACGGGAAGCCTCCAGAGCGGAACTACGAGAAGTCGCATCAGATCGGCGTACCAAGGACGCCTGGGCCAATCCGGAGCCACCAGAATCACTGGACCTCCGTGAGACGCCACTCTCTGAATGACTCTCCCCAATAGCGGCCATGGAGGAAAGATATAGAGAAGTTGATCCCGTGGCCAAGGTTGAACAAGACCGTCCAGTCCCTCGGACATGTGTTCTCTGCGCCTGCTGTAAAACCGTGCTGCTTTCGCATTGGCTTGGGTCGCCATAAGATCTAAGATGGGCTGCCCCCACCGTAGCGAAATCTCTCGAAATACCGCCTCGTCCAGCTCCCACTCCCCCGGATCCAGACGATGACGACTGAGATAATCGGCCTGAATGTTGTCCTTTCCTGCCACGTGCGCCGCCGATATCGCTAAGAGATGGTCCTCCGCCCAGAGAAACAACTGCTGACTTTCCTCTAGCAACACTGCACTGCCCGTGCCGCCTTGTTTATGTAAGACACTGTCACCTGATTGTCTGAAAAAACTCGAACGGCTTTCCCCCCGAGCACTGCTACAAACTCCAGTAACGCCAGACGAACCGCTCTGAGCTCCAACCGATTGATCGACCAGCTCCTCTCCTCCGCAGTCCAAGTTCCTTGCGTCACTCGATCCAAGCAATGAGCCTCCCCAACCGCAGAGGCTGGCGTCCGTCGTGAGCAACACCCAGTCGGGCATCTCTAGCGGGACTCCCGCTCGCAGATGGGCCGGCACCAACCACCACTGCAAACTGAGATGCACCTCCTCCGGACAGACCAGCCTGCGGGAGAGAGGGTGATCCTGAGGAGACCAATGGGACAACAACGCTCTCTGAAGCGGCCGCATCCGAGCTCGGGCCCAGGGAACCAGATCTAAGGCCGCCGCCATCGAGCCCAACAGCTGCAGATACCGCCAAGCGGTCGGAGCCCTCACTCGCAGAAACGCCGACACCTGCCGCAGAATCTTCCGCACTCTGTCGTCTGGAAGAAAAACGGAACCTACCTCCGTGTCGAACGACGCCCCTAGGTAAGTCAACTGTTGGACTGGCTCCAAATGGCTTTTCGCATAGTTGATGACCCAACCTAACTGCTCGAGGAACTGCACTACTCGCGCTGTGGCCGCCACGATTCTTACCGAGATGGCGCTCGAATTAACCAATCGTCCAGGTAGGGATGAACCTGAATCCCCTCTTTCCGTAGCGCTGCGGCCACTACTACCATCACCTTAGTAAAAGTTCGAGGCGCTGTAGCTAGCCCAAAAGGTAATGCCCGAAATTGAAAATGTCCCATGGGCACTGCAAAACGCAGAAACTTCTGATGTTCGAGCCTGATTGGAATATGCAAGTAAGCCTCGGTGAGATCGATGGACGCCAGAACTTCGCCCTGTCGAACCCACCGTATCACCGACCGTAACGTTTCCTTCCGAAAATGGGGCACTCGCAAACAACGATTCACATGTTTGAGATCCAGGATAGGTCGAAAAGAACCTTCTTTTTTGGGCACCACAAAATAAATCGAGTATCGACCTAAGCCGCACTGGTCTGCAGGAACCGGTATTACAGCCTGAAGAAGCAACAAGCGTTGCAGAGTCTCCTTGACGGCTTCCCTCTTTGCCTGCGGACCGCACGGGGATAGAACAAAAGCTTCTGGGACCGGCTGAGTGAATTCCAAAGCATAGCCATCCCTGATAATCTCCAGAACCCAACGGTCCGTGGTTATGCTGGCCCAGGTGGAGAGAAACTGTTGTAACCGACCACCCACCGGAATCCCCACCTGGACTGGCCTCGCTTCATTGGGACTTTTTAGCTGAGGACTGCTGAGCATTAAAGTAGCCTCGGTTGAAACCTCTGGCCCCTCAAAAGGACTGCCCCCTAGCCACAAAGCGTCCCCGCTGATAAGGAGCGAAATGCGCTCCCCGAAACCTACGAAAGTCTCGATCGTGACCCCGTAGCAGGGTGCCTGGCTTTGCCGCTCTCGGACGATCCTCCGGTAGCTGATCGCCTTTGGAGTCTCCCAAATCTTTAACAATTTTCTCTAACGCCTCTCCAAACAACAACTTGCCCTTGTAAGGAAGCCTACTGAGACGCGCCTTAGAGGACGCATCTGCAGCCCAATTCCTAAGCCATAGGAAACGCCTGGCGGCAATAACTGAAGCCATAGCCTTCGCAGAAATGCGAACCAAATCATAAAAAGCATCCGCTTGATAGGCAGCAGCCGACTCCAGCTTAGCCACGTCCGCTGCGGCTTCCTCTACTCTCTCCGAAGACTGCTCCCCTTGCAGCCAGCGGATAGAAGCCCGGGAAACATAAGAACCACAAATAGCAACTTGTAGAGCTAACGCAATGGAATCAAAAGCTTGCTTTAGAAGCGCCTCCAATCTACAATCCTGCAAGTCTTTGAGGGCTGTACCCCCTTCAACGGGAATGGTGGTTTTCTTAGTGACCGCCGAAACCAACGCGTCCACCTTAGGCATGCGCAAAAGGTCCCTTTCGTCCTGAGGCACCGGGTACAGCCGAGCAATCGAGCGACCCCCTCGCAGAGAAGCCTCTGGGAACTCCCATTCAGACTCTATCATCTGTTTGATAACTCTATGTACCAGGAAACACCTCTGCTCAGATCTAAACCCCTGCAATAAGGGATCCTCTAGGGGCTCCTGTTGAACCGACGGAAGGACTATACTCAGAGCCGTCAGCGACTGAGAAATCAATGCTCCCAGCTCTTCTTTGCGGAACATTCTAAAGACATTGGGATCCTCTCCCGGTCCCAGTTCACCTTCCTCCAATTCACCTGGCCAGGCTTCCAGCCCTGCCTCCGAGAGAACCTCCCCCTCTTCAGCCCCTTGAGAAGGAGAAGTAGGGGGCTCCCTAGCTTCCACGCTCCTGTCCTTACCCTTCAGCAACAAGGAACTAGCCTCCCCCAGGTCCTCAGCTGAAGGACCGGCAATCTGGGCTCCAAACAGGTCATCAGAGCTAGGAGTGTGAGACAATTGAGACTACTTTAGAAGAAACGCATTATGCAGAGATAAAATAAATTCCGGAGAGAAAAAAGAGCCCAGGGACTCCTGCAGCGCTGACATTGGCTGCTGCTGCAGGTCTACCCGCTCAGCCTGCTTGACTGTCTTCGATTTCTTTTTCTGGGGCTTGCTGTGTAGCGCGGGAGAAACGGCCTGATCCGTTAAAATGGCCACCGTTCCCTCTCTCTCCACGGAGCTGTGAGCCAGAGCCAAAACCCCCTCAGGAGTCTTATCCTCCATTGCCTGAACTGCCCGATCACTAAAAAACCGCAAAAAAACAAAAAACAAAGCTGTACACTGCAATCGAGCCCCCTCGACCTCAGAAGAAACGGCCCCATGGGAACCCGACAAACACGTGCTGCCTGAGCCGCTAAACCAAGATCAAGCCCCGAACTACCATGCCGATGAAAAAACCCCAAACTCACCCGAACAGCCAAAAAGCACTGCGAGGAGAACCAGAACGTTAAGGGGACTTACCGGCACTGACCGATGGAATTCTCACAGCTCCCCTTCACTGCTCTGCCGCTGCTAGCGGTAAGTCGGGGAAGGGCCAATAACCCAAGGTAAGAAGAGGAATCTGGGGCTCCCAGACCTGCTTATACCTCCTCCGATCCCCCGCTTCTTGAAGAGGCAGGCTCTACCCCCAGAAGATGGAGCAGCGCTGTCAGCTTCCCCGAATCGCACTTGCTGCAGCTTACAGTGCGGTCCTCGGACTTCAGCCAGATCGCACTTTGTAAAGGAGATCAAGTAATTTTCTTTTCTTGTTTGTTCTCCTTTGTCCTCTTTTTAAAGGACTGCTAGGAAGCAAGGTTCTTCTCCCCTGCCTGTTCTGTTCTCTTTAATTTCGTTCTTTACCAACTTATCTAACTACCATCCACTGTACTATTCACTGTCTCTGGGGAGCTGGGCCAAACAACGTCCTGTTCAGCTGCTGAGGACTGAAAGACTGATTAGCTGACACCAGGGGGAGCTGGGTATACTGCCAGGAAAACTTTCAGATTTCAGTCATCAGCTGCTGGAGCGGATTGACCACCCAAATGTTCTGGACTGGCCCGGAGAGACGAATAGGAAGAGGTTTGGACAAGTTCCTGGAGGAAAAGTCCATAAAGTATTATGAAAGAGGACCTGGCAAATCCACCGCTTACCCCAGGACAAGCATTGTGGAACTTAAGTAACTTTTTGGGACCCTGCCAGGTATTTGTGACCTGGATTGGTTACTGTTGGAAACGGGATACTGGGCTCGATGGCCCTTGGTGTGACCCAGTATGGCCGTTCTTATGTTGACAGGGAACACTTTTTAGTTTGTTTCTTTCTGATGATATGATTTTTTTCTGTTTGTTTTATGCATTCAAGTTAAAGTTTTTAATGCATGTACTAAACTTTTTAGGATAGTCAGCAGACCAAATATGTATTCATGAATTTTTTCTCTAATACAGTGATTCTCAACCCTGTCCTCAGGCATATCTAGCCAGTCAGGTTTTCAGGATACCCATAATGAATATGCATTTGAGAGGTTTGTATGCACTGCCTCCTTTGGATGCAAATCTCTCTTATGTATATTTATTGTGGTATCCTGAAAATCTGACTGGCTATGTTTGTCCTGAGGACTGTGTTGAGAGCCCCTGCTCTAAAGAATTACCTACTCCATCAGCTGCTGGTCAATTTTTTCAAATGGAAAGGGAATGGTTTTGCTTTAAAAATCAAAACCCCACTCCCTAAAAGAAATATCCCTATTGAAAGGCAATTGGCAAACAAGTTACCTTGTATCCTTAACTTAGTGCTGGGGATGCGGCATATCCCCAGTGGGAATTGCATGCACTCTCATTTGCTATCATGAAAACCTGGCTGGGTTTGATAATGCCTGACTCTTGATGGGTCGATCTAGCTTGCAAAAGTAGTGCTATAGCCATGTAGACTACTTGTGAAATAACAGTGGGATGGATGTTAAAATGGTCAACATGCAGTAAGAGCAGATTGATTAGTTAGTTCGTTATGAATCCCTTTACAGCAACAGGATAAAATCAAAATAAACGGAGCCATCTAATTTCTCAACAAATAGGGGTGTCCTACATGGAGCGGTGGGTTCACCCCTAAACAAAGACATGGGGAGGGGTGCACCTACTCCTTCCATCTTACTGGGCAGACTAGATGGACCATACTGGTCTTTATCTGCCGTCATTTACTATGTTATGGGTAATTAATATGCCTGTAGAGCCAAATGGTATAAAGGGAATAAAAAGAACTATGCTAGATAAGAAAGCAATTAAACAGGGACATCACCATTCAGCCTCAGACTCCAACTCATTCAAAAAGGTCTTTAAGCCTTTTTTTTCCACCACAGATCTGCCAAGAATATTCCTTTTCTATATATATGCAAGTTGAAAAGGATGAGGGTGAGGTAGGAGAAATCTGAATTACAGAAAGAGAGAAGTGTAAGTGAGCAGTGGAGCCCGAGAACAAGGAACTAATACTACTGAGCATTTGTAAAGCACTACCAGTCATACGCAGCGCTGCACAGACATGCAAGAGTCCCTGCCCATCAGAGCTTACAATCTAGTCAAGACAAAACACAAGGTGTAAGCAGGGATAGAACTAGGGGAAAGAAAAGGAGATCAGATGAGTCAAGATCCAAAAGCAGCAGCGAAGAGGTGAGTTTCCAACTTGGATTTGAAGAGGGTTAGAGAGGGTGCCTGGCGTACAGACACAGGTAGTTTGTTCCAGGCGTAAGGTGCAAGGAGCGAAGTAGTAGGGAAGAGAGAGAAGGTGGAAGATCCACATGAAGAGCGAGTATGAGAATGCTGTATGTCTGTTAAGTCATTAGTGGCAGCCAATGTTCAGCATGAAGCAAAGGAGACCTGATCAAAGCAAGATGCTCCCATCAGAAGCTAATAGTTGTTAACTAGCAAGTTGCAGTTGTTGATCAAAATTCTATTAGTTATTTTTATTGGCTTGTAAACCACCTTGATGGTCTCTAGGTGGTATTTTATAGTTAATATATTACAAATCAAAAATAAGTAAGTGCCCATATAAATTACATTTGTATTCCTATTGTAGCTCTTGCCTCCTGAGTGTAACTTGTAAGTTTGTTTGTCCCTCTTGGAATTGGTGAGAGCCTTATGAACTATTCTGTAATTTCTCTTTAAGGGAAACCCCAGCCATTCTAAGCAGAGTGCTTAAAGGTTAACACCTATAATCTTTTTCTTTTTGGCAAACTGGAGAGACCGAGGGAGGGAAAAAGGGAGGAGATGGGAAAAAAGAAAAAAAACCCTACAAGTGAACTGGAACACAGGCAATGTTCACTTCCAGTATTACAGGGCAAGACCCAGCAATCAACTCAAGCACCTCAGGGACTTACAAGCCACTCCAAAATCTACCAAGGACCAAGTACTCCGCTTTGAATGATATTTTTTTTACCTATGGTTTTCAAGATTTATCAGTTAATCACAGCAGAACTGAACAGAGAGGAAGGAAGGAGCACATCTACAAGTCAGGAGGCTGTAAGATCATTTTTAAACTGAGTTGCTTTAAAAAGAAAAATGCCGTCATTCTCTCCTACATGTGCCTGAAAAACATGCTAATGTGACATTGGAAGGAGGAAGGAATACATTTGGAAGTAAAGAAGTTTGGTAATCATTTCTGGAAGTAAACTATTACTTATAAACAAAAAGTAGATTCTGTGGGGGGTTTTCCCGAATCCTCAAAGAGGGTTTACAACACTTGGGCTGTTGAAAGCTTCTGCAGAACTGAGAATTTTCGGATGCTGCTGGCTCCGGAGTATTTAGCAGGAAGGCTTCCTCTCCCAACCATTAAGTTTATTTTTTTTCTTAACAAACAAGTTACAATTTTTCCTCTTCCAAAGGAAAAGAAACTCTCCTAGAAGTCTTCATAACAGTTTATTTTTTGAAAAAACACTGTAATGCAACAGCTTTGATTTCAAAGTGACTTTCTGAATGGGCTGCTTGTGAAGAGTTTTTTTTTTTGGGGGGGGGTTTGCTGAAAAGTTTCCTTTCCTCCCCCCCCCCCCCTTTTAAAAAGAAAAAGTAAGAAGAAACCCTGTGCCTTTCTGGTACTTTGGGAAGAGCAATCTTAGAAAATGAAAAATTACATGAAGGTAAACATGACGGCATGGACGTGGCCACTACTGGCATTGATATTTACTCATGCCATTTTCTGGAATTTGGCCACTGGAAGCTTTTTAAAAAAACACCTTCATTCAAGCTTCATCCAGCGGAGGCTGAGTGGGCGAGAAAAGCGTGAAATTCAGAGAGAGATCCTGTCCATTCTAGGACTGTCTGGGAGACCACGGCCTCCTAGTGGAGGGAAGTTGCCTTCAGCAGCTCCTCTCTTCATGCTGGACCTTTACCATGCTGTAGCAAGTGAGGAAGAGGAAGATGGCGTATCCCACCCAGTGCAAACCAGCCTGAGCACACAGAGCCCTCCTCTAGGAACAGTCATCAGTGAGGCAGACACAGTGATGAGCTTTGTCAACATGGGTGAGTGGTACGAGGACCAGCAGTGTGCAATAAAGAAAACTGCAACTCATAGTTTATATGGATAGGATACAGGCATGCAAGTAAAACACTCGATAGGAAAAATTAGCTAAGCCAGTATGAAAGTAAAGTAAGTGGACATTATAACTGGAAGTTCTTTACAGTTAGTATTACTTTAAGGATACCTGGCAGCATCATCTAGCTGGTAACATAATATATGACCACAGATAAAAACAAGTATGGTCCATCTAGCAAGGCAGCAACAGTAGGTGCACCTGCTACTCCATGCAGGTCACCCCTCCCCATGCCTTTGTTTAGGAGTGTACTCACCGCTCCGTGCAGGTCACCCCTCCCCATGCCTTTGTTTAGGAGTGTACTCACCGCTCCGTGTAGGTCACCCCTCCCCATGCCTTTGTTTAGGAGTGTACTCACCGCTCCGTGCAGGTCACCCCTCCCCATGCCTTTGTTTAGGAGTGTACTCACCGCTCCGTGCAGGTCACCCCTCCCCATGCCTTTGTTTAGGAGTGTACTCACCGCTCCGTGTAGGTCACCCCTCCCCATGCCTTTGTTTAGGAGTGTACTCACCGCTCCGTGCAGGTCACCCCTCCCCATGCCTTTGTTTAGGAGTGTACTCACCGCTCCGTGTAGGACACCCCTATTTGTTGAGATATAAGAGTTAGTTATGTTTATTTTGCTTTAATCCTGTTGCTATAAAGGGATCCACTGTGTCTGTCCCATGCCATTTTGAATTCCGTCACTGTATTTGCCCCCACCACTTCTATCGGGAGGGATTCCAAGCATCCACCACCCTTTCAGTGAAAAAGCATTTCCTGACATTGCCTTTCAGTTTACCCCCTTGCAGCTTCATGTCATGCCCTCTAGTTTTACAGTCAGTAAACACAACCGGAACCTCCGACAATGCAAGTCTAAATGAATATTATGACATTCTGCATCAACTTACACCCTGCTTTTTTGGCAAGCATAACAGATTAATGCAGTGGAAAATACAGCTGTAATCTTGTCATGCTGGTTAGTGTAATAGCTGACCTGCTTTAAAATGTTACTTATAACAATTAAAAGCAAGGTCACTGCGCACAAGGGGGAGGAGAGGGATGTGTTTAAAGAGCTAGAGAGATCTTTAAGTGATATAAATATATGAAAGAGTACTGAAAGGTCCCGAGTGCTCGCCTACTAAAGCCAGAAGGCATGGAGTAGTAGCTTACCCAAACCACCTTACTGTGCAGACGGGATAGGCATCCTGGGGAAATGAAATGAAGCTACTGTACAATGTAGCACATTTAGGAGTAATCTGAGAAAATATTGTTTCACTCAAAGCATAATCACTTTGGAATTTGTTACCAGAGGATGTAGTATAGCTGAGTTTGAGAGGTTTGGACACGTTCCTAGAGGAAAAGTCCATAAACCATTATTAAAGAGGACTAGGGAAATCCACTGTGTACCCTGGGATAAGCAGTATGGAATCTGTGTACCTTTTTGGGAACCTGACAGGTACTTGTGACCTAGATTGGCTGCTGTTAGAAATAGGATACTGGGCTTGATGGATCTTTAGTCTGACCCAGTATGGCATCTCTTATGTTCTTAAATGACTGACAAGAACATTTTTAGTGTTACTACTTAAATGGAAAACCCAAATCTTGGATCAGCATTGGCCAAGTCTTGCAGAGAGGAGTAGATCTCATCAGAACTGATGCTAAGTGGAATTTGCTAATCTCAGTGTCAGAAACAAAATCTTTCTACAGCAAAATACCACTCTGTATAGAAAGATTCAAGGTGAATAATACAAAACAAATTGCCCCAGACAGAATATAAAGGACATGCCATCCTCCATGCCCATGAAGGAGCTGGGTCCCTGCTGCCAGTTATGCTATAGTAGTATCACAGTCCAGGACCAGTCCCCTACACTATGTGAGAAAAGCTTTCAAGAAAACATTTTTTTTTCATAATTCATAGCTGCTTTAAAATCTGCAGTAGCACAGTGACATTCAGGTGAGACACATTCATTTTTGACTAAACTGGCTCTTTTTATGTATCTAGACTCAGTCATGTTCATTAAGTCAAAACATACAAGATGAGGCAAAGGGCATTTTCACTGGTTTGTACGGGATGATTAGTCAAGCCCAGAAAAAAATCTTGTGATGAGACACAGAGTATGGGATAAAAGGTTCCTTCCTACTCATGTGTGGCAAAGCAATAGCAGAGGATGGAACCATAGCACGCTAGAAAGGCATGTGTTATCCATGCACTCTGCCCTTTTCTCAACACTCGGGCCCTCACCATCCTCCTCCTTAGTCTCATAATTTCTTGTTTGGACTACTCTGGTCTTCCATTGTTTGAAATAAAACACAATCCATTCAGAATATGACTATTTGCATTATGACTCTAGCATGAAAATACGATCAAGTAACACCCTCTTCACTGAGCACCACTGGCTTCCTCTTTCCTCTAGGATTGTGTTTAAAATCTTTACTTTAGCGTATAAGGCTTTTCACATTTGACAACTGGGATATTTAGCCTACACACCCCAGCTCGTGCATGGAGATCTCTGCATGGAAACCGCCTTCACATCCCCCCTCACCCTCCCAGGCCAGGTATGAAGTACTACAACAATCCACTTTCTGTATTAAAGCCCCCTACTCTGTTTATTAGTAGTTTGATATACAGCCCTTTACAATTGTATCAGAACTGTTTACAATTAATCAAAAACAATCTAAGAATGAAAGGAACTCCATTATTAGATAAGATAGCATCATTATAGCATTATTAGAAAAGGTTCACAGAAGAGCCACCAAAATGGTAAAGGGGATGGAAGGATACTCCTATGAAGAAAGGCTAAAAAGGTTAGGGCTCTTTAACCTGGAAAAGAGATGGCTGAGGGGAGATATGATAAAAGTCTATAAATTAATGAACGGAGTGGAACGGGTAAACATAGATCGATTGTTTACGTTATCAGAATATAGAAAGATTCAGGGAGAGAGCCTCTTTCAATTGAAAGCAAATTCTGCTACGAGGGGACATGGGATAAGGGTGAAGGGGGATAGATTCAGGAGTGATATGTGGAAATCTTTCTTTACGGAAAGAGTGGTGGATCCGTGGAATAGTCTCCCAGTGGAGGTGGTAGAGATGAGGACAGTAACTGAATTCAAAAAAGCATGGGACAAACACAGAGGATCTCTAAAGGTAAAAAGGGGACTGTTGTAGTTGTTGATATGGAAGGACAGACTAGATAGGCCATGTGGTCTTTTTCTGTCATCATATTTCTATGTTTCTAGAAAGACTAGGGGACATGCAATGAAGCTACAGGTTAAACTATTTAAGACTAATAAAAGAAAATATTTTTTCACTCAACATGTAATCAAACTCTGGAATTTGTTACCGGAGGATGTAGTAAAGGCTGTTAGTGTAGCTGGGTTTAAAAAAGGTTTGGACAAGTTCCTGGAGGAAAGGTCCATAAACCATTATTAAGAAGGGACCCAGGATATCAATGCTTGACCCAGTACAAGAATTGCGGAACCTGTGTCTTTTGGGGAAACTGCTAGGTACGTATGACCTAGATTGGCCACTGTTGGAAACAGGATACTGGGCTTGATGGACCTTGGTCTCACCCAGTATGGCATATCTTATGTTCTTATATGCAAGCTCGAGGAGGGCAGAGAGGTCCAGGGGATAGGAGGGAAGGAAACAAATCCTATCACTCAGGGGGAATGTCAAAGGCCTTTTAGATAAGGTAGGCTTTGAGTTGCAATTTGTACTTAATGAATGATGATTCCAGGCGAAGATCGGAGGAAGGTCATTCCACAGGCTAGGGCCAAGAAAATAGAATGCAGAATGGTAGGTGGTTTGGAGATGGGCTTGGGAGGCTGCTTAGAATCAATTGGCACGAATAGGGCAGAGGATACAGTGTGTATGGAGGATGATGAGTGAGGAGAGGTAATGGGGCATTCCTGAGTGGAGGACCTTGGGAACCAGTGGAGGCGGATTAAGAGAGGGGTGACATGATCAAAGTGGGAAGCATGAGCTAAGAGTTAGCAGCACTATTCTGGATGAGCTGTAGACGTTTCAGTGCAGACGGGGAGACCAGCAAAAACAATGTTGCAGTAATCCAAGCATGATATAACAAGTGATAAGAACAGGGGAGGAATGGTCAGACAGCCCTAATTTACCAAAGGGAGAAGAAAGTGCGCTTAACAACAGAGCTGATGTGCTGGTGGAAGGTCAAGATGGAGTCTAGAATAATACAGAGATATTTAAAGGTGGGTGTTAATGGGATGTGGGCTCCGTTAAGAAGGGGTGAGAGAGTGGGAATGACTCTGGGACCTGTCAGCCATGTTGCCATCATTTTTGTTGGATTAACTTTGAGGTGATTCTTGTGTAGCCAGGAGGCTATCAGGGCTAAATAATCATTCAGAGGGGCAAGATCTGGAAATAGAAAGTCTATGTGCAGGATCAGTAGAATATCATCAGCATAATAGTAGGCCGAAACACCATTTTGCTGCACCAAATGAGCAAGCGGAGTGAAGATGTTTAAAAAAAAAAGTGGTGCCAAGATTGAGCCCTGAGAAACTCATAGGCAAACGAGTACAGTGATGAAAGAAGTGAGCCTGAAATGACCAGGAAGTAGCAATCAGAAAGAAAGAAGTGAAACCATTGGAGAACTGTGCCGCATATACCAATAATGTTATACAAGCAGGAGGTTGTGATTTACCAGGCCAAAAGTGGAAGATGGTTCAAAAGATACAAGGATATCAAGGTTACCCCTGTCAAATGACTGAACCTTGCTGAGCAGAGATAGGAGGATAGTGTCCGTGCTATGGCCAGCGTGGAAGCATGATTGATGGGGGCGCAAAGAATTTGTGCTCTCAAGGAGGGCAGGGAGCTGTGAGAAAACAAATTTTTCTAGGATCTTGGACAGAAAGGTAAGATTAGAGACCAGTCTATAGTGAGCTGGGAGGGATTTTTTAAGAACATAAGATATGCCAAATTGGGTCAGACCAAGGTCCATCAAATGCAGTATCCTGTTTCCAACAGTGGTCAATCTAGGTCACAAGTACTGTCACGCCCATAGCCCCTTACATGTGTATGGAGGGGCGTGCTTGTTAGATAGAGTTCCCCAATTAAGCAATGTTCCAGACTGGCTATCTTGCAAAGGATTATGGTACTGGTAGTCCAGTCATGCGGTGCTTGCCTTTGAGGTAAATAAAGACAATGTAGTTGGCTCGAGTGTAAGGCAGTAACAGAATATTTATTTATGAGGTAAATCCAGATGCACACAGATTCTACTTGGTAACACCTTAGGATGTATTCTCCAGTATTTTATATTCAAAATAATAATACAACTGAAAGGTAAAGCAAGTAGCTTGTAAAGTCCATTAACAACAGAAAGTCTCTCTCTCAGCCACTGCTGACAAAGCTGCTCAGCCATGCTGCCTTAAAGGAAACCAACAAAAGTAAAAGCTTCTTCACAAAACAAAAACAGCTTTTCTTTTCCCATTCAAAGCACTTGGTATCCAACGTGTGCATAGCCTGAGCTGTGTGCTGCTCTGATACCAGCTGGCTAACAAGCTCCAATCAACAGCTCTTTTCCTTCTCTGCACAAGTATTTACACAAACTTCTAGTGCCGGTTACTAGAACGTTTCCCTTTTGATGTTTGATCCCACTTTCAGGATTTCTCTGTGCTAGCAACCTTGCATAAAGAACAGTCCATGAGATTATCGTTCTCCTCTGTAAGTATAGCTTATTCTTCTATTTGCATAGGTTCTATATCAGGAGCTGGATCAGAGGGCTTTACTAACTGACCTTCATTAGGACAGAAACTGTCTCTAAACACTTTGCCTTGCTTTAGGTTAGACAAACTTTCATAGTTCATACCTGGGTTAAAGCTGGCATTAGGCTGTCCTCTCAAATATTCTGGCCAGTATGCATTGGAGCTTTTATATCCTGTCCTCCAGTCTATATTCCTGGACCTCAGGGCATCTGCTCCATACCTCTTCTTAGGGTTCCCAGCTGAAGTTCTCCAAGCCTTTGGATTTCCCCAATCCCTTTAAGCTGGCTTCTCCCAGGAATCTCTCCAAGAACATGAATCTCTCAGTGCTCCTCTCTCCTTGCTCTCATGCTTGCGTTCAAGCCTCCTCTCAGGATTGCCTCCTCGCTCTCCTCGTCTTCCAGGCTTAAGCTTCCCTTGTCTTCTCTCTGCATATTCTGTTCTAGTTTTAAAGTTCCCAGTTTCCAACCCCTCCCTTGCACTCCCCAGGTGTTGGTGGTTGAAGTCTCTCCTGGCAGCTGAGTAATTAGGAGTGACGTAAGGGTTTCTGAATCTGGGCTCATACTCCTGCACCTCATCTCCACTAGGGGTTCTCTGCAGGCTACTGCAGCCTGGAATAACCTTTTAGGTAAATATGCAGTTTTATTCCTGTGACCTGCCAAAACAGGTCCCTTGATTAGGGTAAACTCCCTTTCTTTGTCACTATTATCTGGGCTCTGGGCAGCTTCCTCATCACAGTACCTAGCAGTTTCCCCAAAAGACACAGGTTCCACAATGCTTGTGTGCGGCAAGCAGTAGATTTCCCAGGTCCCCTTTAATAATGGTTTATGGACCTTTCCTCCAGGAATTTGTCCAAACCTTATGTTAAACCCAGCTACACTAACAGCTTTTACTACATCCTCCGGTAACAAATTCCAGAGTTTGATTACATGCTGAGTGAAAAAAATATTTTCTCTTACTAGTCTTAAATTGTTTACACCATCAAAATATAGAAAAACTAGAGGACATGCAATGAAGTTATAGTGTAACATATCGATCTACGTTTACCCGTTCCACTCCATTAATTTATAGACCTATCATATCTCCCCTCAGCCGTCTCTTTTCCAGGTTGAAGAGCCCTAACCTTTTGAGCCTCTCTTCATAGGGGTATCCTTCCATCCCCTTTACCATTTTGGCAGCTCTTCTTTGTACCTTTTCTAATAACACTATATCCTTTTTAAGATACGATGACCAGAACTGCACGCAATATTCAAAGTGCAGTCACACCATGGAACAATACAGAGACATTATAATATCCTTTGTTTTATTCTCCATTCCTTTCCTTATGATTCCTAGCATTCTGCTTGCTTTCTTGGCTGCTGCTGCACACTGAGTGGAGGATTTCAACATGTTATCAATGATGACGCCTAAATCTTTTTCCTGGGTGGTGGTTCCTAATGTGCAACCTTGCATTGAGTAACCATAGTTTGGGTTGTTCTTTCCAGGTGCATAAATTTGCACTTGTCTAAATTAAATTTTCATCTGACTTTTTAAATCCAGTCTTCCAATTTATCAAGGTCCTCTTGGGTTTTAACAACTTTGAATAATTTTGTCATTTGTAAATTTGATTACCTCACTCGTTATTCCCATTTCCAGGTCGTTAATGAATATATTAAAAAGCAGCGGACCCAGAACAGATTCCTGGGGTACTCCACTATTCACCTTTCTCCATTGGGAAAATTGGCCATTTAGCCCTACTCTCTGCTTTCTATCTTTTAACCAGTTCGTGATTCACAATAGTACACTGCCTCCTATCCCATGACTCTAATTTCGACAAGAGCCTCTTATGAGGGACCTTGTCAAAGGTTTTCTGAAAATCCAGATACATTATATCAACCGACTCACCTTTGTCTACCTGTTTATTCACACCTTCAAAAAAGATAAGACCTTCCTTGGCTAAAGCCATGTTGGCTGTCTCCCACTGGTTTATGGTTTATTAAAATTTGTTATACCACCCTTTAAATTATCAGAGCGGTTAACAATAGTATAAAATCCATAATGATAAAAAAAAAAACAGAAAAGAACTACAAGTTGCAGCAAGTCCAGACATTTCAGGATCCATGTTCTATGCTCTTTAAAATCTTCTACTGGCTTGGGCAAATTGTGCGTTTTACTACTGCATCCAGGATTCTCCACACTGCTGCCTCCTCCGTCAATCCAGCGCAGTAAAGCCTGCTATTAATCTGGCCTCCCTTTCTTCCATTACCACCTCCTTTCCATCAAAATTTTCTTCCGAAGATGTTGACTCCCAAGTCAAGTCTTGGAACTTGTATCTCTCTGCATTGTTGAAGCCAATTGCACACTGCAGCTTGCACAAACAAATGGGACATAATTTGAGTTGGCATCTGTCTGATTCCTCTGCATGAGTGGAACCTTGCAAGATGCACTGCAGCAACTGACAATGGCGAATTCCAAAGATGTGCCCAATCTCATGGGTCAGGATCTTGCAGGACCTCAGAAGAAATGTGCTGGTGACAGAAGGGGTGTAATAGCCATCAAAGATAGAGTAATCCTCTGCAGTCAGTTTCTTTACTGGGTTCAGCTGGCCTTTGTAGTTTTTGTTGTAGAAATCACTGTCAGACTGGGCAAAGCTGAAAATCCCCATCCCTTCTGTCAAAGAGGCTTGACCAAAAATGAGATTCCAGGACCTTTTTGGGTACAGGTCTATCATTGTGATCCCCACTATGCAAAAGGCATCTTTGAGTTTCTTCTATTTTAAGAATTTCTGTAGGTCCTCTGCATGAATCTGTAGGTTGTGTGTATACTCATTGACTCAAAACGCACAGCTGGTAGGTGACACTGGAATGGGTTGCAAGATTTTCACAGCAAAGCCATAATAAAATGCCATGACTATCTATATGTTCAGTAATTTTGTTCTTTATAATGGTTTCTAACATTTTCCCCAGTACTGACATCAAGCTGACCAGTCTGTAGTTTCCCGGATCACCCTTTGAATTGACGTTACATTGGCCATCCTCCAATCTTCAGGTATTACAGATGATTTTAACAATAGCTCACAGATTAGTAATAGTAGGTCTGCAATCTCATATTTCAGTTCTTTCAACATCCTTGAATGTATACCATCCCAGTCCAGGTGATTTGCTACTCTTCAGTTTATCAAATAGCTGTAATACACCTTCCCAGTGTATCAATAATTCTTTCAATTCATCTGCAGCATCACCTTTAAATACTATTTCAGTCATGGGTAACATCCCTACATCTTCCTCAGTAAAGACCAAAGCAAAGAATTCATTTGGTCTCTCCGCTATGGCCTTGTCCCCTCTTAGTACCCCTTTTACTCTTCTATCATCTAATGGTCCAACTGATTCTCTCACAGGTTTTTTGCTATGAATGTACTTGAAAAGGTTTTTATTATGCGTTTTTGCTTCCACAGCAAGCTTCTTTTCAAATTCTTTCTCTGCCTGCCTTATCAATGCCTTGCATCTAACTTGCCAGTGCTTATGTTGTTTCCAGTTTTCATCATTTGGCTCCTTTTTCCATTTCCTGAAAGATGCTTTTTTGGCAACAACAGCCTCTCTGATCTAACCTTTAAACCAGGCTGGCAGTTTTTTGGACTTCCTTCCACTTTTCTTAAAGTGTGGAATACAGCTGGTCTGGGCTTCCAAGACAGTAGTTTTAAACAACACCTATGCTTGATGTAAATCTTTAACCTTTGCAACTGTCCTCCTTTAAGAGAGGATAGACTAGTGTCTGCTTCCAGAAGGATGGAAAAATGCCAGTGTTATTAAGTGCGAGGGCATATGGGAAAAGGGTCAGAAAATTCACTGGGAGCCAGGTGGAGGGACTAGGGTCCAGTGGAAATGTGGCATTATGGGAGGTGGAAATTAGCTTGGAGAGAGCTGCAGCGGAGTTTGAGAAGAGGATAGTGTCACAACAGGACATGGGGTGGGAGAGTTGAGCTGGATTGTTGTCATCTGTGTAGAGGCAAGCATATTTACCACTGGACCTGTGCTTGGAACTGTGCTAACATAAGTTCCATTCCAACCTCAAAGTCTACTTATTATCTACTCATAAGGCATTTGGCCCCTTATGAGCACTGCCGTGTGTGTGTATGTGTGTGCGCGCGCGTGCGGGGTTGTTTTGTTTTTAAATGTTGCTGCTCTTGCTCTCCTCTCTCTTGCTGTCCTGTTCATACCTTGTAATTTCTTTCCTGTCCGATTTGCTTATTGATTACACAGGTACACTACCAAAAAACTGCCTCCAGTTTTGCAACTGATTCCTATAGATTTTGGGGTGCTGAATCCAGGAAAAATAGCCAAAATGTTCCATCACGTCACGTTTTCTTGCAAAATTAGATTTCTTACCCATATAAGGAATGTTCACATAATTTCTTTTTAGCCGACTGCAGTTTATTTTCTTGGCCCAAAATAGAGGATGTAATGGTTAACTAACTAGAAACACTCCCTCATGATATTTTAGAGTGTTTTGTATTCATTTTATACATTAACAGGACAATTGGGAGGCGGGGGGCTAAATCCAGTACTCGCGCTGGCGCATGTTCTTTCCTGTTCGCCTCGCCTCGTTCGCCGCTCGCTCAAACACGGTGGTTGCGACATGAACGTTCCTGTCAAATTTCAGTTTCTTGCAAGTTCATTATTACCTTTTGTTTGCTCAGTCGTAATCCAGCTTTATTCCGAAGTGGTTCACTACAGTTGTAGTTTGCAGTGCTGTGTATTTGTGATGGCTCACAGAGCCAGAGGTTGCGTCAACTCTCCGGACAGTTTTTGTTTTATTTGTGGGGAATATACCGTGAAAAAGCGGCAGAGGAACATTTCTGCATTTATTAAAAAAGTATATTTCGCCTATTTCGGTTTGAAGTTAGGCGATCAAGACAAACCGTGGGCTCCTCACAAAGTGTGCAAGACATGTGAGGAAGATCTACGCTTATGGATGAAAGGTAAAAAACAAGCATTTCGTTTCGGAATACCTATGATGTGGCGTGAACAAAGAGACCACAGCAGTGACTGCTATTTTTGCTCTTGCATTGTGAAGGGATACAACTTAAAAAATAAGAACGTAATAAGTTACCCCAACCTTCCCTCAGCAATTAGGCCTATGCCTCATAGCAACGAAGTACCTGTGCCTGAACCACCAAAATCTTTGGATCATATTTGTGTGGACGGTTCTGATCATGATGAGACTCATCAGATGGCTTTTCCCGATGAGTCCAGTACTTCCGAGTTTGAAACTGAACCAGATCCGAAACCTGAACTTTTCTCTCAAGCTGAATTGAATGATTTAGTCCGGGATTTAGGACTCCCAAAAGATGCTGCCCAACTGCTAGGTTCTCGGCTTAAACAGAAAAATCTATTGTCACCAGGAACAACTTTTTATTGGTACCGCAACCGCGAGACACAATTTTTGAAGTATTTCAGCAAAGAGGAAGATTTGGTATTTTGCAACGATATATACGGAGTGATGGAAAAGTTTAAACTCAAGTATGATCCTGCTGAATGGCGGCTGTTCATTGATTCGTCAAAAGACAGCATAAAAGGTGTTCTTCATAATGGCAACACATTCGCTTCAGTTCCTATTGCTCACTCTGTTATTCTCCAAGAAAAATACGAGAATTTGGCCCTGATTCTTCAGAAGATTCGTTATGATGAGCATAAGTGGATGATTTGTGGAGACTTTAAAATTCTATCCATGCTATTAGGGCAGCAATCCGGTTTCACCAAATATCCCTGCTTCCTTTGCTTGTGGGATAGCCGGGCCCGCGACCTACACTGGGGGAAAAAAGACTGGCCAATTCGGGAGTATTTGAGACCCGGTGAGAAAAATGTTCTTCATGAGAGCTTGGTACCTCGTGATAAAATTCTATTACCACCTCTCCACATTAAGTTGGGTCTCATTAAGCAATTCATCAAGTCCCTTCCAAAAGATGGTGAGTGCTTTCGGTACCTTTGCTCAAAGTTCCCCCGACTTTCTGAAGCAAAGCTAAAGGAAGGAGTGTTTGTTGGCCCTGATATAAGGAAACTCATTTCAGATGGAGCATTCGCTGAAACGATGTCTGAGAAGGAAAAAGAAGCCTGGGATTCCTTCAAGGATGTTGTTCTCAAATTCTTGGGGAACAGGCGGGATGAGAACTATAAGGATATTGTTGCCAGGATGCTCAATGCCTTCAAAGAACAAGGCTGTAACATGAGCCTGAAAGTCCATTTCTTGCACTCCCATGTGAACTACTTTCCCGAAAACCTGGGGGCGTACAGTGAAGAACAAGGTGAAAGGTTTCACCAGGACATCAAGGACGCAGAGAGAAGGTACCAAGGAAGATGGAACACCACTATGATGGCTGATTTCTGCTGGTTGCTGCTGCGGGAAACCCCAGATGAAAAATACGCCAAGCAGCGCACCAAGAGAAGCATTCGGGGGAAGAAGAAACGGGCCCACCAGGAGATTGATTGACCCAAGAATGACTTTAAAATCTAAACTGTGTTGACAAATATCGTGTTTTTACTAAACTTTGAAATAAAAATTTGCTAGTTATTACCACAGTGTCGGATCTCATTTATTAGAATTTTATTTTCACACCATCGGGTGTTTGTCTTCATGTATTGCAATGGTGCGGTTTATTTATTTTATTTATTTAATACACACTTATATACCGCTGCTTCCAGCGATCAGCAGCGGTTCGATTCTTCTTTTGGGGTTGTCAAATCTGGACTGGGGGGATAGTAAATACATAGGTCTAAGGGAAGGTCACAGCACACAGGATTAGTGTCTTGGGGATGGGATTATACATATTTACATTTATACATACATATTTACACATTTTTGGATTACACATTTTTACATATTTATACATGAAGTGGATTCAACAGCATATAATTATCTGATTGCTTTGCTACGATTCCATGGAACTTGAGAGTCATGGCTGATTGTAGTAGCATTTGAATAGGTGGGTTTTTATCTCCTTCCTGAAGATTGTAATGTCCTTGATTAGACGCAGTTCAAAAGGGAGTTGATTCCAGATATTTGGCGCAGAGAATGAGAAAGCTCTGCGACATGTACTTGTTTTCACAGTTCTGATGTTGGTGGGGACCTGCAGGGTGCCTGAGTTGGTAGTTCTTCTGTCCCTATTTGCAGGTTGTGTGCTGATAAGTGTGGACAGGAATGAGGGGGCTATGTTGTTGATAAGTTTGAATGTGGTTACTAGCATCTTGTACTGTATTCTAGCTGCAATTGGAAGCCAATGTAGGTCGATTAAAATGGGGGTGATGTGTTCAGAAATGCTTGTTCCCATTATGATCCTGGCAGTCACATTTTGGGCCATCTGAAGGATATTTAGTGATTTTTTAGGCAGACCTTGTAAGATGGCATTACAGTAGTCTAGGTGTGGCATAATGAGTGCTTGAGCCACGGACCGGAAGTCACAGGGTGCTATTATTTTCCTTAGAGGTTGTATCACCCTAAGTTTATGGAAGATGGCTTTGTTTGTTTTACGTAGGTGTGTCTCCATTTTTAGGTTGCAGTCGAGTGTGACTCCTAGATATTTGATTTCATCTTTCGCGTTGTATGTGTTGTTGCACAGGGTGATTGTAGACGGGGGCTTGAAGTTCGGTTTACTGGATATATACATGACCTCTGTTTTTTTGTGGTTAATCGTCATGTTATTTTTCTGTAGCCATAGTAGCATTTCGTCCAGGCAGCTTTCGAGCTGTGTATATTTGGGGTCAGCGGCGTCTAGTTGTGTGTAGAGCATAATATCATCCGCATAGATGTGGTAGTAGATGTTATGCCTTTTAAAAATGTCGCAGAGGGGTTGCATGTAAATGTTGAACAGTAGTGCCGAGAGAGCTGAACCTTGGGGTATGCCCTGTGTTTGAGAGAACGGTTCTGCTTGTTCCCCATTGAATTGTACTTGAGGCCTTCTGTTCGATATGTAGGAGGAGAACCATTTGAGGGGGGTTTGCGTTTTCTATTCTTACATACATACCTGTACAACATTTTTTGCACATTTCTTTGCTTTGCTTTGCTTTGCTTTGCTTTGTGTAACCTCGCTCTTATATGCTCAATGTTTGTGCACATGTATGTGGCTGTTTTAAGTGCAGACAATTTTGCTACCATCACAGTGTGTTTTGTTGACATTACTCTATTCTTATGTGCTGCCTTGTTACAATTTTCTTTATTCTTATTTGAATAACTACTAAACAATTAGTATAAAGAATTCATCCAAGAAACTTTTATCTCGATCGCACTCAATCTGAAACGTTCACCTCAAACTGCTAACCCAATGTAGCAAAAAATCTGTACGTGATGGAGCAAATTGGTTACCAGATTTGGATTCAGCGCACCAAAAAACGTAAAAATCAATCGAAACAGAGGCAGTTTAAAAAAATTTTTTTTTAGTGTACCTGTGTTATTTTAAGAAAGGCAGTAGATCAGAAACCTCATAAACCATAAACCCTGTGTGACTTGCTAACCTAGCCCCCTACCCTGCCATGCACAGGAACACACTTTTATCAGGCTTCCTGGAAGTCTTAGTGATGGCATCAGTATTTATTTATTATTTATTACAGTTTCTTATATACCGCGCTATTTAGAATCAGCGCAGTTTACATCATAACATAACGACAAGCTGTCAGGTTTTACATCGAACAGGAGTACAAACTTGGATAACAGGGTTAACTATATACATAAGCTATTTACACTGCAGATAATACATGTAAGGGCCATTCTAGATTGGGTCATTTCTTGGGAGGGATATCTAGGTTCAATTGCTGTCTGGGAAGTATTGGAGGAAAAGGTGGGTTTTGAGAGCCTTCCTGAACTGATATAGATTGGTAATGGCCGTGGCTGTGCCCTTTCCATATTTGCACAGCCCTTCGTAGGATTCTGTAAAAGGGTACAACATCCTAGTTTGTCAAACCTGTTGGAGCAGTGCCAATCTGTAGTGATCTGTGTTTTCCTCTGGTTCAGGGGAGGGCTGTGTCTTGTTTAAAGTATTTTAAGTAGTAGGGGACTTGATGTGGTTGATTGTGTTGGAGTTTCCTTTCATTTTATAGGTCTGAAATCATCTAACAGAGCAGAAGCACTAATTAGAGTTTTATAGAAAGGTTATAACAATCATACAATATAGCTAAAAATAGTTCAGAAGTATTGAATCCTGCAGGATAAGAAAGATTGCTGTGAGACATCAAAAGTTCTTTAAAGGGAGCCCAGCCAAACTCAACCCCCCCCCACCCCCCACCCCCCACAAATGAACTTGAGAACAGCACAGCTCCATAGCATCATGTGCTTTCCAGGTAAACATTCATTTGTGTGCATTTAAATGGACCAACAAGCAGAAAAAAAGTGAAACTGTTTTGTACTGGATGAAGATCCACTTCCTTGGGTCAATGCCTGAACACACAAGCACATCATGGATCACATTGCAGTAGTGGTGTGAAGGGCAAGGGGATTGCAGGATTTAATAAAGTGGCGACAGGGAGGAAATTATACCTGGCACAGAGTTAAAAATACAAATCACTGTGAAATCCTTTTATCTTAGTAATGTACTGCTTAGTAGAGTAGTTTAAAAAATCAAAGTGTTGAACTTTTTAGATATCACAATACTATATCTCTCGACCTTCCCAATTCCATTTTCCACCCTTTTTGGGCAGGTTTGTTTCTGGTGAGGCAAATGAAACGATCCGGGACACACACCTCGAAGTGCTAACACAAGTTTTCAAGCAAAAAGGTTACAACCCTATAATTACTTGTTTGCTTAACACACCCATAGCAAATCTACTACAGAGAGAGTTCCTTTGTAGTGACAACGCAGAGCTACGAAAACGGTGAAAAATTGGCCTACCATAGCCACTACTCCTGGGGGAAGAAGCACCAAGAAACAGATGCCCTTTGTTCTAGTACTAACACCAAAGGTATCAATATGGGTAAGAAATTCAACATAAGGCGATCCTCCTCATGCTCTTCCGCCAATATAGTGTATATTATTCAATGCAGAGAGATGCTAAGCTGATGAAATGGGTCAGAATTAACTTACATAGAGTTAGACATCAAAAGCAATGCGCAAGGCAACACTCCTGTGAGGGAATATTTTTTGGAACCAGATCATTATATCAGTGACTTTATCTGTGCCCTGATGTCCTCTTAGATAGTCAGTTATCCTTTGGACTACATATTTCTGCTCTCCTCGATAATTCCTTCACTAGGACCAAGAATCAATCGGACAGAATGGATTAATCGGTGTGACGTACATCCACTTATCCTTTCACTGGCCTATCGTAATGCCCTGCTTGAAGATACTATGATGTCCTTAATTAACTGGCTTCAATTAGCACAAAAAACTGCAATCGAACTACTCTGTGGTGCCAAGAAATTTTGTTTTTGTTTTTATTTTAATTTTATAAAATACTGCAACAAAGAACTATATTTATAGTTGCCAAAGCACAAAACAACAATCCATCATCTGCCCCCGGCAACTGACCAATCTCAATTTATTTTGGCTTTACCTGTTTTGCCCAAACTCCCTGCCCCCAACCCACCCTGCCATTACTGGTTTGACATTCACAATCATAGAACTTATCCATAAAATCACCCCCCTCCCCTAACTAGCAGTAAGAACATAAAATATCCCATACTGGGTCAGACCAAAGGTCTATCAAACCCAGGACCTTGTTTCCAACAATGGCTAATCCAGGTCCAAAAAGGTACACAGATGCCATTGTGCTTATCCCAGGAGTAAGCAGTGGATTTCCCTGGTCCTCTTTAATAATGGTTTATGGGCTTTTCCTCCAGGAACTTGCCCAAACCTTTTTTAAACCCAGTTACACTAACAGCTTCTGGCACATCCTCTGGCAATGAAAGAGTAGTTACTCACCTGTAACAGGTGTTCTCCAGGAGCAGCAGGAATCAGTCCTCACATATGGGTGACGTCGGCGCTGACGGAGCCCCTGTGTGGAGCATTTCCCCAGCTTTCATAGAAAGCCTTTGGGAATGCAGCACGCATACGCGGTCCCCTTCCTGCCCAAGTGTGCCATCTTGCTCTGTCTGATGACACAGCTAAAAGACAGCAAAAATAAATCATATGACTGCAACTCCAAGGTGAGGAAGGGAGGGTTGTGAGAAATGATTCCTGCTGCTCCTAGAGAACACCTGTTACAGGTGGGTAACTACTCTTTTTCCAGGACCAAGAAGGAAGTCAGTCCTCACATATGGGACTCCCTAGCTTAGGGCTACCAGAGGCCCCAACTGAAAAAATGAGCTCCCTCTAGAGCCTCAGCATGCAAGAACAGAATCTTCTCTGATAACGCCCCCGACAGATAGCCCAACACCAGGGCCAGAGGGTAGGAGCTGCCTAGACCCCAAAGAGATTATGGAGTACCGCTTGCCCGAAAGCACTGTCCCTGCGGGACTCCCTCTCAAGGCATTAGTGGGCCGCAAAAGTCTGGCTTGAAGACCAAGTAGCGGCCCAGCAGATGTCTGCCAACGGAACAGAGTGGAGATGAGCCACTGACGCAGCATTCGCCCTGACACGGTGAGCCGTAACTCAACCCTGCAACGAGAGGCCGGCTGCCCTGAAAGCCCAGGCGATGCAGTCAGCCACCCATATGGACAAAGTATGCTTGGAGACAGCTAACCCCAACTTATTGGGGTCATAAGAGATGAAGAGCTGAACCATCCTCCGGTGCTCCCGCGTACGGTCAAGGTAGAAGGACAACGCCCTCCTACAGTCCAGGATATGCAAGACCATCTCAGCCCGGCTAGCATGAGGCCTGGGAAAGAAAGTCGGAAGAACCACCTCCTGATTGAGGTGGAAGGAGGAGACAACTTTTGGAAGGAACTTAGGGTGAGTCCGTAAGACTACCCTGTTCCTATAGAACCTAGTATAAGGTGCTTCTGATACCAGGGCCTGAAGCTCACTCACTCACCTTGCTGAGGTAAGGGCTACCAGAAATAGCGTTTTCCAGGACAGAAAACACAGAGGGCAAGTACCCATAGGTTCAAAAGGTGGGCAAGTAAGCCGTTGCAAGACCACATTTAAATCCCATTCAGTGGCAGGTGGACGCACTGGAGGCTTAAGCAAAAGCAGGCCTCTAAGGAAGCGAGCCACCAAAGGATGACTGGAGAGAGACTGACCCTCCACCTGTGAGTGGTATACTGAAAGAGCACTAAGATGAACTCTAACAGAATTGGACTTAAGGCCTAGGTTGGAGAGGTGAAGCAAATACTGCAGCACCACAGCAAATACTGCAGCACCAGGCATGAGAAGGGATTCTCGTTGTGTTGAGTACACCAGGTAGAAAATCTACGCCACTTAAGGGCATAAGACTTTCTGGTGGACTGCCTCCTAGAGGCCAAGACGACGTCCTCCACTTCCCTAGGCAGTAGTAAAGGCACTAGGACTACCCTTTCAACAGCCAGGCCATCAAATTGAGGGACTGGAGATTGGGGTGCAAGAGGGATCCCTGCTCCTGAGACAGGAGATCGGGTTGCATCCCCAGAGGAAGAGGAGTGTCCACCGCCAGTTGCAATAGTAGTGGGAACCAGGGCTGCCGTGGCCACCTGGGGGCCACCAGAATCACTGAGGCCTTGTCCCGGATCACCTTGAATAGTGTCTTGGACACTAGAGGCGTAGGAGGAAACGCATATAGTAGGCCTGTAGACCATGGAATGAGAAACACATCCGCTGCTACTCTGAGAGGATGCAGTTGTCTGGAACAGAACTTGGATAGTTGACGGTTCAGAGGACTGGCAAAGAGATCTATGGTTGGACGACCCCATCTCAGGAAGATCTGTTGAACCACTAAAGGGTTCAACTGCCATTCATGCGGCTGCAGGATCCTGCTCAATCTGTCAGCCAGGTAATTCTCCTGACCTGGGAGGTAGACTGCTTTGAGAAGAACGCCATGATTGACTGCCCAGGAGCACAGTTTCTGCGCTTCCTGACAGAGAAAGCGGGACCCGGTGCCCCCTTGTTTGTTCACATAGAACATAGTAACTTGATTGTCCGTCTGAACCAAGACAGACTGGTGAGAGATGAGATGAGAGAAAGTTCTCAGGGCTAAGCGGATAGCTCTCAGTTCTAATAGATTGATCTGCTGTGCGGCCTCCCAAGGAGTCCACAGGCCTTGAGTACATGCCCCTTGGCAATGTGCACCCCAACCTTGAAAAGAAGCATCGGTTGTCAGCACCTGAGAGTGTGGAGGTGCCCGAAAAGGCACCCCTTGCAATAGATTTGGAAGATGAAGCCACCATTGCAGAGACGACTGTAGTAGGCTGGACACCCGCACTTTGTCCGTGAGGCTTCCTGTGGCCTGGTGCCACTGAGTCCTGAGGCCCCATTGAGCTGGCCTCATGTGTAGATGGGCATTTGGAGTCACATGGACCGTAGATGCCATGTGGCCTAAGAGTCTCAGGAATTGTCTGGCAGAGACCAGAGAATTGCTGTGGAATAGCCTGGCTAGAGCCATCAATCTGTGAACCCTGTCCACTGGTAGAAAGGCCTTTGCCTGAAAGGTGTCCAGTCGAGCTCCTATGAACTCCATGTTCTGGGAGGGTTGCAAACTGGACTTTGCGAAGTTTATGACAAACCCCAGGTGCTGAAGCAGAGCAACAGTGCGAAGGGTGGCTTAATTTGGCCTCCTGTGGGGAATGACCCCTGATGAGCCAATCGTCCAGATATGGAAAGACAAAGAGGCCTTCAACCCTGAGGTAGGCTGCTACCACCGCCAGGCACTTGGTGAATACCCTGGGGGTGGATGTAAGGCCAAAAGGCAGTACTCTGTACTGATAATGGTTTCCTCCCACTACAAATCTGAGATATTGTCCGTGGTCTGGATGAATAAGGATGTGAGTATAAGCATCCTTTAGATCTAAGGAGCATAGCCAATCTCCCTGCTGGAGGTAGGGCAGAAGGATTCCCAGGGTAAGCATCTTGAACTTTTCCCTCTCCAGGAACTTGTTCAGGTTTCGCAAGTCTAGGATGGGTCTGAGGCCTCCTGTTCTCTTTGGTACCAGGAAATACCTGGAATAGAAGCCTTGACCTTTCAGGTGGTGGGGCACCGGTTCCACTGCCTGTTCCTTTAGAAGACCTGCCAACTCCTGCAGGAGTAAGTCCTTGTGCAGAGGGAGTCTGGGAGGCTTCCCTGGAAAATAGGAGGGGGGGTACCTGGTGGAAGTGGAGGAGATAGCCCTTCTGGACTATACTTAGAACCCAGGTATTCCTTGTGACGGCTGACCACCTGTGGGCGAACAGGGCCAGCCTGCCTCCAGTGCTGATGGGGGCCAGCTGAGGAGGAGAGGCTATGCCAATGCAGTCAAAAACCCCCTCCCTGCTGAGCAGGAGCCGGAGTAGGAGGCTTGGGGGCTTTCTGCCTGAGGGACCCATGACCCTGCCCCTTGGCCTGCTGACCCTGCTGGGGAGCTACAGAGGCCTGATAATGAGGGTACTGTTTATAGGCAGATGACTTCCTCAGGTAAAAGGTCTTTTTTCCCGAGCCCTTCTTTTTATGAGAAGGGGCAGAGGTTTTTCTAGACAGCCTTGTCCGGGTAAGAGTCTCAGTCTCGAGTTCGGCAGCCTTGTCAGCCATGAGCTTGCCAAAGAGGTGTTCACCTCAGCAGGGGACATAGACCAACTTGTCCTGCACCCATGGCTCGAGGTCCGATGACTGTAGCCAAGCCTGACGGCGTGCACCGATGCCGGCCGCGGCTACTCGGGCCGAAACCTCGAAGCCATCATAGGCTGCTCGAGATATAAACTTCGAGCACTCACGAATACCCGAGGACAGAGCATTGAACCTCTGCAAAGGTTCCTCGGAGAGACCAGCAGAGAACCCGGCAATCTCCTTTGCCAGGTCTCGAAGGTACATGCCCATGTACAGCTGGTAGGTCTGGACACAGCAAGTAAGCATAGAGCCCTGGAAGCACTTCTTACTGAGGGCATCCAGGTTCTGGGCCTTCCGACCGGGAGGCACCAAGGAGTGCATCTTCTGACTCTTCAGACGATGCATGGCCGATTCCACAACCATGGAGTGGTGCGGTAATTGTGCCTTTTGGAACCCGGGGCTCTTGCGGACTTGATAGATGGAATCAACCCGCTTGCTCAAAACCAGTGTCAATGCCGGCACCTCCCACATACGGAAGAGCAACGGTTCCAGCATCGGAGGAACCGGAACAGTAAAGGCCTCCTTCGGAGGAGAGTCATACTGTAGGGCCTCGAGCTCCTCGGCTCAAGGCTCCTCCTCGGGATCCGTGGGGAATGCCAAAGCCTTGGCCATGTCCCACACGTAGTCCGAGAACCGGGTATCCTCCGGGGGGGGGGGACCTTCTCCGAGGCTCGGATTCGGGCGAATCCGAAGGAACGCACCGAGTCCGAAAGGTGTCGGGCGACTCCTCATCCTCCGTCTCCCAGCCGGACTCCTCGGAGGAGGAATCGAGCGGCTCCGGTCGGGCAGGCATCGATGCCATCCGCCCCGACGCTGAGGGTACCGGCGTCGACGATCTCGGTCCCAAACGGGAAGCCAAGGGGGACCTTGGCCGAGGATCGACTCGAGCTCGCATGGACTCGAGGATCGGCTCGGCCTCCAGGGTCGACTTGGACGTCGATGTCCCAGTGGTCGGGGCAGATGCACCGGTGAGACCGGCGATCAGTGCCCGCTGCTGTTCCATGAAGGCAGCCAAGCTGCTCTCCAAGGCCGTCAACCTGAGTCCGAGCTCAGGAGACTCAGCAGCCCCCGACTCGGGCCCCGGTGGCGCCAGGCCCGATGTCGGCTCCCCTGGAGGTGAGTCCATGAGGACTACAGTACTCACATGACCCGGGGACTCCATCTCCACACGAGGTTGTTTTGCAGGCCTCTCCGACTCCGAAGACCCAGGACGACGCTCGGGGCTATGCGACTTCGCCCTCGAGGAGCCAAGTGCGTCCACCGACGTCACCCTCGCGGGTTTTTTCTTCTTACGATGCTCCCGCGAGGGAGACCCCCCTTTCAGAGGAGCCTCGACGCTGCTCGGGGCCGGAGTCCCGAGATGTCGAGGCCTCTAACGAGGTCCGGGCCCTACCGGACGCAGAGTCAGAGAAGATTCTTTCCTTTTGGTGCTGCCGACTCCTTAACGCCTTAGAGGACATCTTCCCACATGGACCACAGATCATCGGGTCATGATCGGGTCCGAGGCACTGGAGGCAGTAGTCATGTGTGTCGGTGAGAGACATAAGTTTCTTACACGATCACACTTTTTAAACCCGCTGGCAGCCATTGGGGGAAAAAGGGCCCCTGCACGGTCAAAAGACAGGGCTGCCAGTGAAAAAAGAAAAAATGGCGCGAACGCTAGTCACTAAGGACAAAAAACGAAAAAGAGATCCGGGCTCGATACCGACGTATCGGGCCCAGGCGGGAAAAGGAAACCGGCGTCGAACCGAAGAAAAACAGGTTAACGCGGAGAAAATCAACTTCTTCCTCGGGTGAAACGAATATACATCCGTCGGGCTCCGCGGAAAAAAGAAGACTGAGCAAGATGGCACCCTTGGGCGGGAAGGGGACTGCGCATGTGCGCTGCATTCCCAAAGGCTTTCTATGAAAGCTGGGGAAATGCTCCGCACGGGGGCTCCGTCGGCGCCGACGTCACCCATATGTGAGGACTGACTTCCTGCTTGGTCCTGGAGAATTCCAGAGTTTGATTAAGCATTGAGCAAAAAAAATATTTCCTCCAATTAGTCTTAAATGTCCTACATTGCAGCTTCATTACATGCCCCCTAGTCTTTCTACTTTTTGAAGGAGTAACAACCGATCTATGTTTACCCGTTCCACTCCACTAATTAATATAACCCTAAGAAATCCTAGATAATCCACCAATTGTCCCCATTCTACAGTCTCTGGATTGATTCAGTCATGCTTATCAGCAAGTTTCTCCTTCAGGCTCAAAGAGCCTAATACTTTCTTCCATTCCTGAAGCGTAGGAGCCGCCATATTTTTTGAATGTCTTGCAATCTCACACCGCACAGCCACTATCCTTAACTGAACAAATCTTGCCTCCCTCCCTCCCAACTTCACAGGAATCAACCCTTATCACCATCACATTCCTCAAAGACTTCCCCCAACAACCCCTCAACTTCTTACACTCTCTTGCCAAAACCTCTGAATTTTGGGACATAATTGCCAAATATGCATAAACATCCATCCCCCTCCCCTCCCCATATGCCCTCAAACTTCTACGGGAGCCTCCATCATATCTCCTCTCTCCTGCCTTTCCTCTACCGTATACATATTGAGATCTTTAAATCTGTCCCCTTATGGTTTATAATGAAGGACACTCAGCATTTTGGTAGCCACCCTCTGCACTGACTCCCATCTTGTTTATATCCTTTTGAGGGTGTGGTCTCTAGAACTGCACATAATACTCCAAATGAGGTCACACCAGACTTATACAGAGGCACTATTGTCTCCTTTTTTCTGCTGGGCATTCCTTTCTCTATGCACCCAAGCATCCTTCTGGCTTTCGTCATTGCCTTTTCTACCCCTTTAGCCATTAGAAATGATCACACCCAGTTCCCGCTCTTCTTTCATGGACAGCAGTACTTCACACCTTATATTGTACTGCTCCCTTAGATTTTTGCAGCCCAAATGCATGACCCTGCATTTTTTAGCATTAAATCTCAGCTACCAAATTCTACGCTATTGAGGATTTTGCTATTATCTGCAAAGAGGCAAACCTTACCTGACAGCTGTTCCGCTATATCACTAACAAATATGTTAAAAAGGATCAGACCAAGGCCAGATCTCTGCAACACACCACTGGTAACCTCTTTCTCCTCAGAGTGAGCTCCATTTACCTGTACCCTTTGTTGCCTCCCACTCAACCAATTTCTAACCCAATCAGTTACTTTCGGGTCCATCCCTAGGGTGCTCAGTTTGTTTATAAGTCACCTGTGCAGAACCGTGTCAAAGGTTTTACTGAAATCTAAGTACACCACATCTAGGGATCTCCCTCGGTCCAACTCCCTGGTCAACCAGTCAAAGAAATCAATCAGATTATTCTGACAAGACCTGCCTCTGGTAAACCCATGCTGCCTCGGATCCTGCAATCCATTGGACTCCAGAAACCTCAGTATTCACTTTTAGCAGCATTTCCAATAATTTACTCAGCACAGAGGTTAGACTAACCAGCCTGTAGTTTTCAGTATCATTCTTACTTCTGCTTTTATGTGCGCTGCTTTCCAGATGTTGTCCCTTTTACTTCTACAGAGGTATTTAATGTTTTACTTACCTGTGGGATTTCTTCACCCATCCCCAATGAATCTAGAGCCCTCTTCAGTAGGTTAGCCAGTCTGCTGCGGAAGACATTTTGATTCCATGGTAGGAATCTCAACTTACCTCCCTGTCTGCTCCAACATCACATCTAGCTTGCCTATCCCCACTTCCTAGTCTAAAATAAGTTGCATTTGTGCTGCTAGGTAATACAGGTGAATGTTCAACAGTGCCAACCCCCCTCCTTACCTTTACAGAGAATTGCCCTTGCAACCTGTGGCCTTTTCCTACCCCATATAAACCCTGGAATTATCCTTGGGACATCCTTCAATATTCCTCAGGGAATAATTAAAAGCAAAGTTTGAAAAAGATGCCACAGGCTGGGAAGGGCATTAATTTCTATAACAGCAATTTGTCTTCCTCATATCCTCCTTCACTTTCTTAAAAATCCACCCCGCCCCCTATAATTATACTCATAGATCCTGCTTAAATCTTCCCTCAGAGGAAATACCTAAAATTGTATTTCTCTGGGAACAAGCAGCAAGTCAGTCCTCACATATGGGTGAAGTTGGCACCAACGGAACCCGTGAGGATCCAATCCCCAGCTTTCAAAGAAAGTTTTTGGGACCTATACCATGCATGCGTGGTCATCTTCCCGCCCAAAGGTGCCATCTTACCTCAGTCTTCTTTTTCCGTGGAACCCTGCAGACGTGCTGTCTGTGCACCCCAGATAAAGTTGATTTTTTTCCACCATCCTCTGTGATTTTTTTCAGTATCTATCACCTTTCCACCGCCCGAGTCCAACGCCTCGGCATCTTGCTCTTCGCTCGGGTACGCTTTTTTTTCTGGCCCAAGGGTTTTGTTACTCATGGCCTAGCTGATCGAGACATTATTGTGGGGCTTGTTTTCCCACTATGCCGTCAACCAGCGGTTTCAAGCAGTATGGCAAGTGCAACTGCACTATGTCCTGCACGAACCACCACAATTCCTGCATACATGCCCCGAGGCGGACCATGACATGTTTTCCTGCCCGCTGTGCCTTTTGATGTTGGCTAAGACCTGGAAGGAACGTGAAAGGCGGAAGAGGGAGCTGTTCAGCAAGTCAGCCCCAGGATCGGCATTGGAGGTGGAATCCCTGCTTTCAACACCGGTATCAGGCGACTCGGTGTTGTGCTCTCAGGCTCGGTCGGAGCTGCAGGATCATTGGAGTCATCCTCGGAGGATTTTCGCCGGTCGCAAAAGTCTAGGTCTGACCCCAGCCCGGGGGGAGGGAGGGGGGTAAGACCTCCAGGATCCAGGTGTGGAGTCCTCAACTCGATGCTGGGGACAAGAAGGAGCAACCCCCCAAACAACCTCAGAGGGAGGCATCAACAGTGGAGTTGAGGGATCACACCAGGTCCCCCAACACCATCACCATCTGAGACTCCCCTTCCCAGTACTCAGCACCAGCCTCGGAGCCCTCGAAGTCAGCATCTGCTTCGGCGGAACAGCTGGGCATTGAGGCCAGGATGCTAGCCCTAGAACGCAGCTTCGCCCAAATCCTGGTCACTCCGGATTGTCTGTGCCCTTGACAGACCGTCCTCGTCCAGGACATCCCTGGAGGATGCCCCTCCCATCCAGGAGAGGCTGTCCCATTCAGTGTCGACCCTGTCAATGTCTGAGTCGCAGGCCAGCACGTCATCAGGCGTAGCCGCACTGGAGTTCCGATGCCAGCTGTTGCAGACGCCAAGTCAGTCCGACGACCATGGGGCACTAGCAGAGTCCTCTGGCTCTGAGTTGGCATGGGAGATGGATGGTGAGTCTCCTGACACCGTTCTCCACCAGGACATCCCCTCCGACCAGTCTCCACCACACATCAGCGGCAGTCACCTCCAGAGGACTTGGCTTTCCTGGGTCTGTAGGGAAGATGTCTCAGGCACTCATCTTCATGGCAGTGCCAGAGGATGAGCTGTGTACCGAGGCTCTTGAGATCCTCCAGTAGGAGGCTCCTCCTCGAGAGGCACTGATAGTGCCCATGTCCTCCATCCTGGAGCGGCTGCTCTTCACGATGTGGGGAGACCCTGGTGATGGTGCTGATTGTGAACCATTGACTCGATCCATAGTATCATCTCAGCTAGTGTCCCAGCTTCCAGAAAACACAGTTGAGACATAACTCCAGGGTTGTGGAGTCAGCTATGCGACACATTAGAAGCAAGAAGACGCAGTCCTCGGTGCCTCCAGGCAGGGAGGCATGCTTCATGGATGCTTTTGGCAGGAAGTGTTTTCAGGTCTCCATGCTTATGGCCCGGATCCAGGCATACCAGCTGTACATGGGCATTTACCTGAGGGAACTGGTGAAGGAACTTGCCAGGTTCTCGGCTGGATTAGTAGACAAACCTCTTCAGCGCTTCAGGACCTTGGTGTCATCGGTCAGGGAGTGCTCCACGTTTCAAACTTGGGCAGCCTTCGACGGCTTCAAGTCGATGGCTCAGGTAGTTGCGGTGGGCATTAGTGCTTGACATCTTGCCTGGCTACAGTCCTCCAACTTGGAGCAGTGGGTTCAGGACAAGCTGGTCGATGTCCTGTGCTGGGGAAAAAATCTCTTCGGCAAACCCAAGACAGAGAAGGCCGATGAGCTGGAGAAGGAATTCATGACCAGAACCAAGCTGTCCAATTTCTTTACTTTTTCTTGAATTTTGTCATTTCTTTGAACAGGAAGACTGGCCTTTTCCCAATAAGCTTCTACTTCACTTGTTACAATAGATGCACTTTCACTAACGCCTTTGTTTAATGTCATATGGTGATATAAAAATACACTTAACACTTGCTCCTTGCTGGGGAGCTTGGCCCCCAGAATTGTGGTGGACATTTCTTCAATGAGATAAAAACCACGTTTTTTCGCCATCTGAAAAGAATAAAGATACAAAGATAATAGTACAATGTCTTTGCCACCTCTCAGAGACAAGATTAGTTCAAATATGACGCAATCAAATGTATCAGCGTGGAACTGAGTGGATGATACAAGATGATGCAACATTTCGTCAACTGCTCCCAGGGGGAAATCTCACGACTTGTTGAGCCACCCCTAAATATTATTTGATTGGCTTCAAACTTTGTACACAGTGTTTTCTACCTAAATGGAACCAGAATTATGCCAGGGAGCAAAGGAATTCAGGAATTCATTTTAATGGACCATTGTACACCTTAGAGGAAAGGAGGGATAGAAGTGATATGATTGAGATGTTTAAATACCTCCGTGGCATAAATGTTCAGGGGGAGAGCCTCTTTCAATTGAAAGCAAGTTCTGCTTCGAGGGGACATGGGATAAGGGTGAAGGGGGATAGATTCAGGAGTGATTTGCGGAAATATTTCTTTACGGAAAGAGTGGTGGATCCGTGGAATAGTCTCCCAGTGGAGGTGGTAGAGATGAGGACAGTAACTGAATTCAAAAAAGCATGGGACCAACACAGAGGATCTCTAAAGGTAAAAAGTGGACTGTTGTAGTTGTTGATATGGAAGGACAGACTAGATAGGCCATGTGGTCTTTTTCTGTCGTCATGTTTCTAAGAGCTGCTGATGTGCCAGAGGTTGGATGCTGAATTAGTAGCATCAAGGCTCTGGGCTCAGCTCCCACTGAATCTGGTCTTGCAAGCACTGCAGATGATATATGCCTGATTGAACAGAAAGGGACAGTTTGGTAGAATGTTGGCAATTTTCCATAGCAAAAAAGCAGCATAACCCTGTATGCTAATAGACCAAGCTGTTGTTCATTCTTTTTTTTTTTTTTAACTAACTATATTTGGCAAGTGGGTTCCTCTAATCTCTTCAAACTACCCCGCCTAGCTTCTGACTAAACTTGACTAGAACCTACAACCTCCTATAGTTAATTAAAGCACTTGAGCTGCCAGTTAGCCAGTTCCACCCAACCTACTTTTTCTTCCCTTTATTCCTCCATTTCCTGAATACTGCTGTAAAATGGAGGAACAGCCCAGTACTTAAGGGACTGAGCCCAGAAAGTCCCTGATGGAAGGCAGGGCCACTTAACACTGGACCACCCAAATGCCAGGTACACCCCCATCCTATCCCCACCCCCACCCCCTTTATACCTATCTTTGCCAAATTTGCTTCTAAAATATACAAGGACAGACCAACAATTAAAACATTTAAATCCAGGGACTACTCAGTACAAAACAAGACCACGTCCTTACTGAGATATCAATCAGACAGAACCCTTCCCTTCCTTTTTCTCTCCCTTATATTTACCTTTCTTCCCTTGATTGCAAGTTAAAAAAATATCCCAGAGAAGCCCCCTAAATGACAGGATTGAACCAGGAGCCCAGCCACTACACAGCAGGGTTTCATTCCTCTGAGCCACCATCCAGACCCAATGGAACACTGTGAAAACTGGGTACAAACTATAGTGCAATGATAGGGTAGATCAAATTAGTGGAGGGGTTGTGCTCTATGTTAGAGAGGGCATTGAGTCACATAGAATTAAAGTTTTGCAGGAAACAAAATACACTGTAGAATCTCTATGAATAGAAATCCCATGTAAAAAGGGGAAGGCGATGGCAGTGGGGGTGTACTACCGACTGCCTGGCTAGAATGAACAGATGGATCATGAAACGCTAAGAGAAATCAGGGAAGCTAACAAAAGTTACAACATAGTAATAATAATGGGTGATTTCAATTACCTCGGTATCGACTGGGTCAGTGTCACGGCAGGAGAGTCTTGAAGGACTAGAAAAAGGGACTGTTACTTCTGGAGAGAGATCTGCAACTGTGAGTATATACTTCTGGTAATTTTCTAAAAGGAATTCTTTGTATTAAAGCTAATTAATCTGTGAACCCACTATTTTTGTTAAATCAGTCAGGGCCTAGTAGCAGCAGATTAAGTTTAAATTTAAAACACAGAGAAGAACTTTCTGGTTACATTTCATACCCAGCAGAGAGCTTGTAGTTTAAATTTAATAGTCACTCAGGGCCTAGTAACAGCAAAGTACTTTTAGTTTAAATTTAAAACACAGAAGAGAGCTTTCTGGTTACATGTGGAACCCAGCAGAGAGCTTGTAGTTTACATTTAATAGTCACTCAGGGCCTAGCATCAGAAAAGTACTTTTAGTTTTAAAACACAGAGCAGAACTTTCTGGTTATATTTCATACCCAGCAGAGAGCTTGTAGTTTAAATTTAATAGTCACTCAGGGCCTAGTAACAGCAAAGTACTTTTAGTTTAAATTTAAAACACAGAAGAGAGCTTTCTGGTTCCATTTGTACATAGTTAATCTGTACATAGTTCCCCCGGTTGTCCTATTGTTGAAGTTCCCTGTTCAATGTAAAACTCAATGTTACTTGTATGCATTGTAGTATGTTCTTGTTCTATGTACACCGCACTGATTTTAATAGCGCGGTATAAAAGAATTGTTAAATAAATAAATAAATAAATAAATAAATAACCCAGCAGAGAGCTTGTAGTTTAAATTTCATAAGAAGTTAGAGCCTGGCAGCAGCTAAGAGCTATAATTTAAATCAAATCAGAATATAGCTTACCTCAGCAGCACAAGACAGGGTACTGTGTAGCAGCCCTCTTTTAATAAGTGTTATTTTCCTCCCTCCCCTAGGATAATCGTAGCTTTATAGGTACTTACACATCTTACAAGACAGGAGGTGCTCTCAGGTGAAGCTCATTACCCAAATCAGTCATACACTAAGGACCTGAGATTAGTTAAGCTTCAGGTGAACAAGGTATATTACATATATTAGGTACAGTTTTATTAGTATAAATATCCATAGCAACCCTTAGTAAGTAAAGAACGTAGATCTAAACACAAACTTAAAACTAAGATGCAGACAGCAGTCCAGCAGCGGGATGGGGGCTTTCCAGTCTTTTGCATTGAGTGTCACATGTATGATTTTCTCCCAGTTGGTGAGAGGTCTTACGTGTGCACTAGGTGCAAGGAGCTCTTTGCTCTCAGGGAACGAGTCCGTTCTCTAGAGGCTAAAGTAGCAGACTTGGAAAGCATAAGACAGACAGAGAGGTACATAGACGAGACCTACAGGGATATAGTCCTGAAGTCCCACCTCCAGTCTAGCAGCATCCCTGTTGCCATGAAGGAGAGAGGTCACGTGACAGGAGAGCATCACCCTGGTGTGGCAGGAAGTGATCCTGTAACTAGGACCTGTCCTCCAGGTGATGTAAAACCCTCTCGCACCGAGGAAGTTTCTCCAGGGCCATGTGCCCATGAGGGAAGGGTTAGGACAGCTGTTATAGTTGGTGATTCGATCATTAGGCATGTAGATAGCTGGGTGGCTGGTGGACGTGAGGATCGTCTGGTAACATGCCTGCCTGGTGCGAAGGTAGCGGACCTCACACGCCACCTAGATAAGGTCTTAGATAGTGCTGGGGAGGAGTCTGCTGTCTTAGTACATGTCGGTACCAATGACATAGGAAAATGTGGTAGGGAGGTTCTGGAGGCTAAATTTAGGCTTTTAGGTAGGAAGTTGAAATCCAGAACTTCCAGGGTAGCATTCTCCGAAATGCTTCCTGTTCCATGCGCAGGACCCAAAAGGCAGGCAGAGCTCCGGAGTCTCAATGCGTGGATGAGACAATGGTGCAGAGATGAGGGTTTTGGATTTGTTAGGAACTGGGGAACATTCTGGGGAAAGGAGGGGCTCTTCCGAAGGGATGGGCTTCACCTTAACCGGGATGGAACCAGGCTGCTGGCATTAACCTTTAAAAAGGAGATAGAGCAGCTTTTAAACTAGATATTAGGGGAAAGCCGACAGTCGCCCAAGAGCGGATGGTTCGGAAGAATGTATCTTTGAAGGATACTACCAAAAGCAGAGAGGTTCCACAAAAGAGTAAAGTAGCCCAAATGCCCTCAGGTATGGAGCAGACAGAGCTTAAAGATCCTAAATTACCCATGTCTAACAATAGCCAAATTAATATGAATAAAATACATTCTCTAAAATGCTTGTATGCAAATGCTAGAAGTCTAAAAAATAAGATGGGAGAGTTAGAATATATAGCACTAAATGAAAGGTTAGATATGATTGGAATATCAGAGACATGGTGGAAGGAGGACAACCAGTGGGACAGTGTGATACCTGGGTACAAACTATATCGTAATGATAGAGCTGATCAAATTGTTGGAGGGGTTGCTCTCTATGTTAGAGAGGGCATTGAGTCAGAAAGGATTAAAGTTTTGCAGGAAACAAAATCTGCTGTAGAATCTATATGGATTGAAATTCCATGTAAAAGGGGGAAGGCAATGGCAGTGGGGGTGTACTATCGAGCGCCTGGCCAGAATGACCAAATGGATGATGAAATGCTCAAAGAAATCAAGGAAGCTAACAAAAGTTACAGCACAGTAATAATAATGGGTAATTTCAACTACCCCGGTATCAACTGGGTCAGTGTCACGGCAGGACATGCTAGGGAGATAAAGTTCCTGGATGAAATAAATGACTGCTTCTTGGAGCAGCTGGTTCATGAACCGACCAGAGGGGAAGCCATATTAGACCTAATCCTTAGTGGAACACCAGATCTAGTGCAAGAGATAAGGTTGTTGGGGCCACTTGGCAATAGTGATCATAGCATGATCGCCTTTGATTTAATTAGTGGAGGAGGGATAGTAAGGAAATCCACAGTACTACCTTTTAACTTTCGAAAGGGAGACTATGATAAAATGAGGAAAACAGTTAAGAAAAAACTAAAAGGAGCAGTTGCAAAGGTTAAAGACGTACATCAGGCTTGGCTGTTGTTGAAAAATACTATCTTGGAAGCCCAGACCAACTGTATTCCACGCTTTAAGAAAAGTGGAAGGAAGTCCAAAAAACTGCCAGCATGGTTTAAAGGTGAGGTCAGAGAGGCTGTTGTTGCCAAAAAAGCATCTTTCAGGAAATGGAAAAAAGAGCCAAACGACGAAACCTGGAAACAGCACAAGCACTGGCAAGTCAAATGGAAGGCATTGATAAGGCAGGCAAAGGGAGAATTTGAGAAGAAGCTTGCTGCGGAAGCAAAAACGCGAAGTAAAGACCTTTTCAAGTACATTCGTAGCAAAAAACCTGTAAGAGAGTCAGTTAGTCCATTAGATGATAAAGGGGTTAAAGGAGCACTAAGAGGCGACAAGGCGATAGCGGAGAGACTGAATGAATTCTTTGCTTCAGTCTTTACTGAGGAAGATGTAGGGATGTTACCCATGACTGAAGTGGTATTTAAAGGTGCGGAAGAATTGAAGGAAATATCGATACATCGGGAAGATGTATTACAACTATTAGATAAACTGAAGAGTAGCAAATCACCTGGGCCGGATGGTATACATCCAAGGGTGTTGAAAGAACTGAAATACGAGATTGCAGACCTGCTATTAGTAATCTGTGAACTATCATTAAAATCATCTCTAATACCTGAAGATTGGAGGATCGCCAATGTAACACCAATTTTTAAAAAAGGTTTCGGGGTGATCCGGGAAACTACAGACTGGTGAGCCTGACATCAGTACCGGGAAAAATGGTAGAAACCATCATAAAGAACAAAATTACTCAGCATGTAGATAGTCATGGCCTAATGGGAGACAGCCAACATGGCTTTAGACAAGGAAGATCTTGTCTTACTAATCTGTTATGTTTTTTTTGAAGGAGTGAATAATCAGGTGGACAAAGGTGAGTCGGTTGATATTGTGTATCTGGACTTTCAGAAAGCCTTTGACAAGGTCCCTCATGAGAGACTTTTGGCAAAACTAAGGAGTGATGGGATAGGAGGCAGTGTACTATTGTGGATCAGGAACTGGTTAAAAGATAGAAAGCAGAGGGTAGGGCTAAATGGCCAATTTTCCCAATGGAGAAAGGTGAATAGTGGTGTACCCCAGGTATCTGTGCTGGGTCCGCTGCTTTTTGACATATTCATAAATGACCTAGAAAGTGGAATAACGAGTGAGGTTATCAAATTTGCAGATGAGACAAAACTATTTAAAATTGTTAAAACCCAAGAGGATTGTGGAAAATTGCAAGAGGATCTTGATAAATTGGAAGACTGGGAATCAAAATGGCAGATGAAATTTAATGTGGACAAGTGCAAGGTTATGCACCTAGGGAAGAACAACCCAAACTATGGTTACACGATGCAAAGTTCCACATTAGGAACCACCACCCAGGAAAAAGATTTAGGCGTCATTGTGGATACCATGTTAAAACCCTCGGTCCAGTGTGCAGCGGCAGCCAAGAGAGCAAATAGAATGCTAGGTATGATAAGGAAAGGAATGGAAAATAAAACAAAAGATATTATGATGCCTCTATATCATTCCATGGTGAGACCGCACCTTGAATATTGTGTGCAATTCTGGTCGCCGTATCTTAAAAAGGATATAGCGATTTTAGAAAAGGTTCAGAGAAGAGCCACCAAAATGGTAAAGGGGATGGAAGGATACTCCTATGAAGAAAGGCTAAAAAGGTTAGGGCTCTTTAACCTGGAAAAGAGACGCCTGAGGGGAGATATGATAGAAGTCTATAAATTAATGAACAGAGTGGAACGGGTAAACGTAGATCGATTGTTTACCTTATCAGAATATAGAAAGACTAGGGGACATGCAATGAAGCTACAGGGCAAACTATTTAAGACTAATAAAAGAAAATATTTTTTCACTCAACGTGTAATCAAACTCTGGAATTTGTTACCAGAGGATGTAGTAAAGGCTGTTAATGTAGCTGGGTTTAAAAAAGGTTTGGACAAGTTCCTGGAGGAAAGGTCCATAAACCATTATTAAGAAGGGACCCAGGATATCAATGCTTGAACCAATACAAGCATTGTGGAACCTGTGTCCCTTGTGGAAACTGCTAGGTACATATGACCTAGATTGGCCACTGTTGGAAACAGAATATTGGGCTTGATGGACCTTGGTCTGACCCTGTATGGCATATCTTATGTTCTTATGTTAGGATATGATAGGGAGATAACGTTTTTACATGAAATAAATGACTATTTCTTGGAACAGTTGGTTCATGAACAGACAAGAGGGGAAGCTATTTTGGACCTAGTCCTTAGTGGAACACGGGATCTGGAGCAAGAGATAAGGGTGTTGGGGCCACTTGGCAATAGTGATCATAGCATGATCGCGTTTGATTTAATAATGGAGGAAGGCCAGCAAGGAAATCCACAGTACTACCTTTTAGCTTTCAAAAGGAGACTATGATAACATGAGTTAAGAAAAAACTAAAAAGAGCAAGTGCAAAGGTTAAAGATTTACATCAAGTATGGGCGTTGTTTAAAAATACTGTCTTGGCGAGGACTGCGCTCTGGAAGTGGCGGCTGCGTGTGTGAGTGTTACTTTCTTGCCAAACCGGTGCACTAGTCTCCCCCATTACCAACATCGTCGACAGGAGGCTAGTGAATAAGTATAGTAGTTCACCTGTAGTAGGTGTTCTCCGGGGTCAGCAGGAATCAGTCCCCACATATGGGTGATATCAGTGCCGACAGAGCCAGTGCGGAGCAAATCCCCAGCTTTCCAAGAAAGCCTTTGGGATTGCTACCACGCATGCGTGGTCCCCTTCCCGCCCAAGAGTGCCATCTTGCTCAGTCAAATCACATAGCTAAAAGACGGCAAAACAAAATAAAAATAGTACTGCTGCAACTCCAAGGAGAGGAGGGAGAGTTGTGAGGACAGATTCCTGCAGTTCCCGGAGAACATCTGCTACAGGTGAGTAACTACGCTTTCTCCGGGAACAAACAGGAAGTCAATTCTCACAAATGGGACTCCCCAGCTACAGACTACCATGAACCAATAGCGAAAATAGAGCTCCCTTAGGGAGAGCCACAAGCAGCAGCAATTGTGTCTGTATAGACAGGCCAACAAGATCCCTGAGTCCGATGAAACCAGCACTCTGGTAGTCTGAACACAGAAGGGTCGGAGAGTAGGAGTTGCCTAGACCCCAAACAGGTTACGAAGCACGGCTTGGCCGAAAGCACTGTCCCGTTGGGACTCTCTCAGTCCAGGCAGTAGTGAGCTGCAAAAGTATGGACTGAAGACCACGTGGCGGCCCGGCAGATATCTGTCAGCGGGACCGAGCGCAGGTTAGCAACTGAGTTCGCCATGGCCCTGACCCGGTGTGCCGTGACTTGGCCCCCCAACAGAAGTCTCACCTCTTCGCAGGCGCAAACAATACAGTCCACCACCCATGTGTGTTCGCTTAGTCACCGCCTCCCCCAGCTTACTGGGGTCATACGAAACAAAAAGCTGAGAGACTTTCTGGTGACCCTGAGTGCATTGCATGTAGAAGGACAAGGCCCTCTTACAGTTCAAGGTATGGAGGACCGTCTCTGCCCAACTGGCATGTGGTCTGGGAAAGAAGGTAGGGAGGACCACCTCCTGGTTGACATAGGAGGACACACCTTCGGAAGGAATTTCAGGTGCGTGCAGAGCAAAACCCTGGTTCATGTAAAACCTGGTGTAAGGCGATTCCACCACCAGGGCCTGGAGCTCGCTTACCCTTTGTGCAGAGGTGAGCACGGCCATAAAAACCACCTTCCAGGAGAGGTAGCAAAGATGGCAAGTAGCCAACGGCTCAAATGGTGGACAAGTGAGCTGCCCCAACACTACACTGAGGTCCCATTCAGTTGCCGGAGGGCGAAGCAGGGATTTAGATAGGAGCAGACCGCGCAAGAAACGGGACACCAACGGAGTGGAGGAGTGGCCTAGTGGTTGGGGCAAGGTACCTCGGGCCGGAAGGTCGGGGGTTCAAATCCCACTAGAGGACAGCAACCTTGGGCCGGAAGGACTGGGGTTTCTAGTCCCACAGGTGCTCCTTGTGGTCTTGGGCAAGCCACTTAACCCTCCATAGCCCATGTTCCCTGTAAAATAGTTCTCTGTGTGCTGTGCTTTCCTGTCTAATCAATGTGTTTATACCTCAAAAATTTCCTGTCATGATTTGACAATCTCCAATCTGTAATCAAAAAACCGCTGCTGATCGCTGGAAGTAGCGGTATACAAATGTATACTAAATAAATAAATAAATAAACGGATGGGCCGAGAGGGCCTTCCTATCCACCTGACAGTGGTTCGCTGCTAGGGCACTGAGGTGCCCCCTAGTCGGCTTAGACTTGAGCCCCGAATGAGAGAGGTGGAGCAGGTACTCCAGCACTGTGACCACCAGGCAAGAGAAGAGGTCAGCCCCCCGCTTAGTACATCAAATTGAGAATCTGCGCCATTTAAAGGCGTAGGCCCAGGCCCATCTGGTTGACGCCCTGCGTAAGGACAGCAAGACATCCTCCACCTCCCTGAGGAGATGAAGTGGTGCTAGAGTTACCCTCTCAGCAGCCAAGCTGTCAGTGAAAGAGATCCCAGAATAGGTGGAGGGGGAGCCCACCCTCCTGGGAAAGGAGGTGGGGAGTGCACCCCAAGGGTATGAGATCTGCCACTGCCAACTGCAGAAGCAGCGGGAACCACAGCTGCCTTTGCCATTGTGGGCTGCTAAGATGATCGAGGCCCTGTCGTGAAGGGTCTTGAAAAGGGTCCTGGCAATCTGTGGCATCGAAGGGAAGGCGTACAGAAGTCCTTCCGAATAGGGGACCAGGAAGGCATCGGCTGCCACCCTGGCGGGGTGGGACTGTCGTGAACAGAAGTGGGGCAACTGGTGATTGTCCGGGCTTGTAATCAGGTCCATCACTGGTTCCCCCAGGTCTGGAAAAGCCTGCTAGCTACTCCGGGGTCCAGCTGCCATTCATGTGGCTGGAAAATCCTGCTGAGCCAGTCGGCCAGCAAGTTGGCCTGGCCTGGCAGGTACACCGCCCTGAGGAGAATGCCCTGCTGAATCACAAAGGAGCACAGGGCTAGCACCTATTGACAGAGGGCACGGGATCCCGTGCCCCCCTGTTTGTTCACATAGAACATGGCCACCTGGTTGATCGTCTGGACCAGGACTGCGCAGTGAGCCAGGAGATGCAGAAATGCCCGCAGTTCCAGAAGGTTGATCTGTTGGGCACTCTCGACCAGGGACCAAGTACCATGGGTGCGGAAACCCATGCAGTGTGCTCCCCAGCCAATCAGGGAGGCATCTGTGGTAAGGACCCTTGTGTGGTTGGGGGCATGGAATGGCATGCCCGCCTCCAGCTGCCGAGGTGACTGCCACCAGACTAGAGACCTCGCCAAGTGGCGACTCACACGGACTCTGTCCTTGAGATGACCCGTGGCCTGGGACCACTGATCGCAGAGGCACCACTGTGCTACCCGCATGTGGAGGGCATGTGGAGATGGGCATCCAGCATGACGTGGACTGTAGAGGCCATGTGCCCGAGAAGGCGCAGCAGATGCCTGGCAGACACCGAGGTACAGGGCTGCACGTCCCGGGCCAGAGACACGAGTCGTGCTGCCCAGTCTCTGGGCAAGAATGCTCTCGACCGAAGGGTGTCGAGTCTTGCCCCGATGAATTCCAGCCCCTGTGTTGGATGAAGATTCGACTTGGGGTAGTTTATCACAAAACCCAAGTGTTGCAGAACTTGGGTGGTGCATGACGTTGCTTGCTACACCTCGGGGGCCATGGTGCCGCTGATGAGCCAGTCGTCAAAGTAGGGGAAGACAAAGACCCCTTGGAGCCTGAGAAAGATGGCAACAACTGCTAGACACCCTGCTAGACCATGGGGGCCAAGGCTAGGCCGAAAGGTAGCATGCTGTACTGGAAATGATTGCCTCCTACCACAAAGCATAGGTATTTGCCTGTGGTTTGGGTGGATTAGGATGTGTGTATAGGCATCCTTTAGGTCTAAGGAGCATAGCCAGTCTCCCTGCTGGAGGTAGGGCAGCAATGTTACAAGGGAGAGCAACTTGAACTTCTCCCGCATCAGGCCACCATCCTGGACTCGAGCCCAGATGGCTCCGCAGTCTTCGACGTGGACACCGATGGACTCGGGCCTGATGCCGGCTCACCTGGAACAGAGTCCTTGATGAGGACAGTGTCTAACTGGTGAGGCCGGTTCGCAGCTGGATCCTTCTGGGGAACCTTGGCCGGTCGCTCCTTCTCCGACAGCTCGACCGGGCCTGGGAGGACCCCAGTCGATCGGAGCATTCCAGGGACGCTGCCTTTGAGGACTTCTTCCTCTTCAATTCCCACGAGGGAGACCCCCGCTCCAAGGTCCCACGACGACACAGGCTCGGAGTGCTCCACCCGAGGGGTCGAGGCCTCGGTCGAGGTCCTGACTCTCGGGGGCACTGGGGACTCGGGAAAAATGTTGTCATGCTGCAGCTGGTGGCTCCTCAAGGCCTTAGAAGACATCTTTTTGCAAAGGCCACAGACCACCGGGTCATGGTCTGGACCAAGGCACCAAAGGCAGCAGTCAAGTGTGTCAGTCAAAGACATTATCTTAGCGCACAGATCACACTTTTTAAAGCCGCTGGTCGCCATAGGGGGAAAAAGAACCCAGCAAGGTCGAAGACCCTTTGGGCTGCCAGCAGAGAAAAAGGGCATACGGGCCAAAAGAAAAATCAAACTTAGCACTGAAAGAAGTCGATCCTGATACAAAGTCGGCGGGCGGGAAAAGTAATGGTGCAACACTGGAGACGAGCAAAAAACTGGAGAAAACTTTTTCCGGGGGAAAACAGACGATATCTGGTGGGCTCCGCGGAAAAAAGGAGACTGAGCAAGATGGCACCCTTGGGTGGGAAGGGGACCACGCATGCGTGGTAGCAATCCCAAAGGCTTTCTTTGAAAGCTGGGGATTTGCTCTGCGCAGGTTCCGTTGGTGCCAACACTACCCATACATGAGAACTGACTTCCTGCTTCTTCCCAGAGAAGCATTTAAACCTCCACAGCTGTTCTGCGGCCACATGCCCGAAGGGGCGCGTGACCAAAGGGGTACGCCCCTTTGGGGTCAATTCAGAGTTTGGCCCCAATGTTAGAGGCTGCAGGAGATACCTAAAGGACGCAGTAAGAGAAAAAGCAAACAGACAGAAAAAATATCTGACAGTCTGTGTCGACACCTAGTGGCTGTATTGGACCAATGGATCAACATGTGTGCTTGCTGGGAGATTTGAAGGTAGGCCCAGATTTCTTACAACTTGATACAACTACAACTGCTACCACATCCCTTTCGAGTGTCTCATAGAGCTTCATCGACAGGACTCCACCTGTAAACCTGGATCCTCTGCAAATGGGCTTGGAGGGGGATGTTTCTACCCCCGTATCGGATCCCATTGTTGAGCAGGAGAGCGCGGTATTGGAGAGTTCATCCCAAGCCCAGAATATAGCTCCTATCTCTCTGGTTCCTATACAGCTAGTTAAAGCAGCTGAGGGTTCAAGTTTACCTACTGGGATTTCTGAAGCAGATATTTTGTTATTAAACACCTGAAGAGTTTTCTGGATCAAATGGTGAAATTTTCGGAATAAGTTGTTACAAAGTCATGGGATGTGGATTCAAGGGCATCTCATGTTTCTCAACAACTTGACAAAGTGGAATATCAGTTGGGGTTACTGCATGATCAAGGAACTACGGGACTGAAAGATAATTATATGCTGTTTAAACAGATGGAGGCCCTTGAAAATGCACAGCGGGCAAAAACCTTAGGTTACTGAATTTTCCAAAGATGCGCTTTATGCCTCTCCTTTGCTGTTATTTAGGAAATATTGCAAGGATATACTATTGCTTCTAGAGGCAAGTATTGGGGTTTCAGAGGTGTATAATATTCCCGAGTAGTCAGTGGCATTGGAAGGAGATGTGGATCAGGTGGAGGTGCAGTCTGAGTTAGATCTAACTGCTTTTTTGGAGACTACGAATGAAGAAATATCATCTCGGGCCACACTGATCATGATCCTATCCACTGTGGCAGATAAAGCGTAGTAACTCACCTGTAACAGGTGTTCTACGGGGACAGCAGGAATCAGTCCTCACATATGGATGACACCTGCAGAGAGCCCTTGCGGAAGCATCCCCCAGCTTACAAAGAAAGCCTTTAGGAGATGTCACCACACATGCGTGGTCCCCTTCCCTCCCCTAGCACAAAAGGCAAAACCGGGTCAGTACTCCTTGAGCACCAAATAAAGTCTTCTAGAGACCTTATCAGAGGGAGGAGTGGCTCAGTGGTTGGGACAGGTTACCTCAAGCCGGAGGGCTGGGGGTTCAATTCCCGCATGGGGACAAGTAACCTCAGGCCGGAGGGACTGAGGTCTCTAGTCCCATGGCTGCTCCTTGTGGCTTTGGGCAAGCTACTTAACCCTCCATTGCCTCAGGTACACTTAGATTGTGAGCCCTTCGGGGACAAGGGAATAAAAAGTACCTGTTAGTATATACATGTAAAACCGCTCTGATGCATACGTAAAAGGCGGTATATCAAATGCCTAACCATAACCATAACCATAACCTTTACAAAGAGGCCTTCTACCTAGGGGGCAAGAGACCTCTGAAACTTTTTCAATAGGTGTTAACACCAGGTGGCAGGTCAAAAGGCCATTTTGAAAGACTCCTTCTATCCAAGCAAGGACTGCTAATCACCCAGGAAGTTGGTCACAGCTTACCTCAGCAGCACAGGCATAAATAGCTCAACCAGAGCTCTGTGATCCTCAGTCTTGAAGGACTAGAAAAGGGGACTGTTACTTCTGAAGAGAGATCTGCAATTGTGAGTATATACTTCTGGGAATTTTTTGAAAGGAATTCTTTGTATTAAAGCTAATTAATCTGTGAACCCACTATTTTTTGTTAAATCAGTCAGGGCCTAGTAGCAGCAGTTTAAGTTTAAATTTAAAACACAGAAGAGAACTTTCTGGTTACATTTCATACCCAGCAGAGAGCTTGTAGTTTAAATTTAATAGTCACTCAGGGCCTAGCATCAGCAAAGTACTTTTAGTTTAAATTTAAAACACATAAGAGAGCTTTCTGGTTAAATTTAGAACCCAGCAGAGAGCTTGTAGTTTAAATTTCATAATAAGTTAGAGCCTTGATAATCCACGTCGAAAGTTATGAAAAATAATCGCACAAAAATGTTCACGAGTTAATTCCATTTTTCGCCCGAGATGAATTTTTCAAGTTACTGTAAATAACAAATCGCGCTCAAATGATAAAATGTTATGAATAAGGTTATGTTCAACAATGTCAGTGTTCCAATGGAACCATTGGATGGCGCCTGGCAACACTTACTGTTGCTAAGGCCAGAAATATAAATAGCAACCCTCGTACTTGGGCGCGGAGGAGATCCTTCCTTCAGCTGAAGCCTTGTGTTTTGGCTGCGAGGAGGACCACCTTCTTGCGCTTTCCTTGTAAATGTTTAATTATTTTGAATGGTATTAAATATTTTTATACTGATCATCTGCAATTGGAAAATTTCCTAGATAATAGACAGGGCTTAGCAGGGGTATTATTTTGTAGCAGCAGAGCGCAGACAAACCAATAATACCAGGAGTCTGTTCAGAAGGTCCAAATCATTTATTTGTGCACAAGTCTCAAGCAGAACCAAGTTCAAAATGGCTGAGCGATGTTCTCTGGTAATACAACAACTTTTATAGACTTTTGCTCCATTCTAGGTATAGAAAAACATTTCATTGGTCCCGGTAACCTCCCGTACCTCCTCTATTGGTCCCGGTACTGATATGATTATCCAAATATGTTCTTGGAGTGGGCTCAGCACCTGCTCACCCCCCTTCTAGTCCCAATTACAATGGCCAGTTCACCAACTTGTTACTTTCCTACTTCCAAGGCCATTGGGCTAGCTAGTACGTGCGGGGAAGCAGGGCTCTGTAACCTTTCTGTCAGCAGTTTCAATTAAATCCTTTATAGCTGTGTTCTCTTATCAGTAGGCATTTAAACATATTTCTCTGTATTTTTCCAACTTTCAGTTCTGCTTGTCTAAGCTAATTCAATACTTTTACTGAGTTCTAATTCTACAATAGCAGCATGTTGGGAGATGTGCAATTCCTATGGGCCTCTTCACAGGCTTCATTTACAGGTCAAGCTAGTTAGGCCTGTCTGTTTATGTCAGACACTGTGGATCACAGGCCTTCACCTGCCACAATTTTTTGTTAAATGTAGCTTAACTTGCTTATTTGTGGTTTAGAGATTGGTTTATCCTGAGGATTTAATTTTGTCCCTCCTCTTACTAGATAGAACATTAGTTCTCTGTGATGTGGGCTAGGAAACCAGGTTACCAATGGGGAATTTTTTCACTTTTCTGTCTTTTGTTTATGATTTGTGTTTGATAATTGTATTTGCTGTGAGTATTATTGCTTGCTGTATATACTTTTGAAACATGAAATTTTATTTATTTATTTACAGTTCTTTATAAAATAAATAAATAAATAAAATACTATCTTGGAAGCCAAGACCAGATGTATTTCATGCTTTAAAAAAAAGTGGAAGGAAGGCCAAAAAACTGCCAGCATTGTTTAAGGGCAGCGGCACAAGGGGGCGGGTCACTAAGGCCAATCAGGCCAAAGAGGCATTTAAAAGTCCAGCGTGCTAAAGGCCACCATCATTCCAACCCTCCCGATTGGCGTCGGCACAAGGGAGTGAGATCCTCCCCACTCCCCGACACCAAGGTCAATCGGGCTGAAGAAGAAGCATTTAAAAATCCAGCACGCTGTAGGTGCACCCATGGGCCTTGCCAGAGGGCCCTTAGGCGTGGATCAGCACAGATCTACAGCAAGCAGAGCAGTTAGGCGCCTCCACTACCATAATAACAAGAGGATCCCGTTACACCACCTGCCAGTCATGGCGATCAGACCAGCCTATATGGTACCAGATGTCGGCAATGCACCGACATGAAGGCACCTATAACATTACAGTAACCACACGCCTTCACCACAGAAAGAACCTACACAAGGACAAAAGAAAATAAACACCATTGAGTACCAGTAAAGTAATAAGCATAAGGTATGTGAGGATACTATACCTCATCTGAACTATGCACAACAGCAATCTTAATATATTTTAATGCACCCAGGCTACTAAGTTATGATGACATATTGATATCAGTAAAAACGAGTCTCCATTACATAAGGCACCCACCAATTCCCACTCTACCAACAGCACTTAGAGAAGCGGAGGAAATACTAAGACTCTGACTTACCTAACCTCAAACACACACCTCACCTGACCAACAGAAAACACCATGGAAATTCTGAGGAAATTCTGAACCCTAACCACCTCACTCTCTTGCTGCTTATTATAGCTGCTCTCACTGAGGAGGCAACTCAAGCAAACCATTTAGCACATATTCCTATCATCCACAAAATCAGAACCTCAATTACTGAGCATTTGTATAGTGCTACAAGACGAACACAGCGCTGCACAGACATATAAGAGACAGTCCCTGCTCATGAGAGCTTACAATTTAGTCATGACAGACAACACAGTAGATAAGCAATTAAAGTACACATGTATCAATCTCAGAGGATCTGCACCCTAACCAAGATTAAGCCACACCACCATACAAAGCCAGACCAAGTCACAGCCCTCAAACCACACAATTCAACTGTGCCCTCATCAATGCATGCTCAGTACATAATAAAATCCCGACAATAACTGACTTCATCCAGGACTGTAAACTAGACATCCTGTGTATCACTGAAATCTGGCTCTCCAATACTGACAGTCTTACTCAACGAACTATGCCCTTCCACATATAATATTCATTTCTGCAACATGAAATCTAGCTGAGGTGGGGGCGTCTGTATTATAGCCAAGACTAATCTCAGCCTTCTAACAACTTACACCATGTCATGAGATAACTTAGACGATAACAAATAACGACTTTTCAATATGCTTAATTTACAGTCCACCACAAGGAAACACTTCAGAGCCTGTATAGCTCCAACCCCCCACTGACCCCCTCACTCTTCTGGGTGACAAATCTTACAGACATTCCTTCTAGTCAAGCAACCTCATTCTTGGAAGCCATGGATTCCCTTCATTACACACAAATTGTCTCCAAACCAACGCACATCAAAGGGAAAATACTTGACCTAATATTCTTACCTGACTATAACCACATTGCCAACAATCAGAGCCCACCCACAATCATGCCTGTACTCTGGTTTGATCATGCAACAATCCTATTTTGATTCCCAAAAAGCTCTATTTTACTACCAACAGTATACATCTCCCAAACCACAGATTCTGTAAACTAGACGATGAAGAATTCATTAACACAATGTTCCCACAACTGAAGCTAACTAATCCTCAAGAAAACCTTGAAACACAAATCAATTGTTGGAACACAATCATGGAAACCACAGCCAGAGCCCCCCCCCCCCCCCCAAGAAAAAACCCACTCAATAGGAAGAATATAGCCCCTTGGTACTCAGCTACCCTACAAAAACATATAAATGATTTACAGCACTTAGAATGTAAATGGTGACACTCACAAAACCAGTCCATCAAGAACATACATGCTGAAAAACACAGGGCTTACTGTGAAGAAACCTTAAGAAGCAAAAGAGAAAACTATACTAGGTCCATTATGAACTCCCTAAACAAACCCCAATAACTTTTCCTAATCACAAGGAACCTCCTATGAGATCCCTGTGATCAAAACTCACCACAAAGGATATGCCCCCAGAAAATGGCTAACTACCTAAGTACTAAATAGAAGACTAACTTTACTGGAAACCTCATCCCAAACTCCTCCCCTTCTCATGATCCCCTCCAAAAAAGCATCTTTCAGGAAATGGAAAAAGGAGCCAAATGACGAAAACAACATAAGCACTGACAAGCTAAATGCAAGGCATTGATAACGCAGGCAAAGAGAATTTGAAAAAAGCTTGCAGTGGAAGCAAAAACGCATAATAACTTTTTCAAGTACATTCATAGCAAAAAACCTGTGAATTAGTTGGACCATTGGATAATAGAGGGGTAAAAGGGGCGCTAAGGGAGGACAAGGCCATAGTGGAAAGACTAAATGAATTCTTTGCCTCAGTCTTCGCTAAAGAAGTTGTAGGGAAGTTATCCATACCTGAAAATGGTATTTAAAAGTGATATATTGGAAGAATTGAAAGAAATATTGATAAACTGGGAAGATGTATTACAAGTATTTGATAAACTGAAGAGTAGTAAATTACCTGGACTGGATGCTATACATCAGAGGGCGTTAAAAGAACTGAAATTTGAGATTGCAGACCTATTAGTAATCTGTGAACTATCATTAAAATAATCTGTAGTACCTGAAGATTGGAGAATGACCAATGTAACGTCAATTTTTAAAAAGGGTTCCAGGGGTGATCCGTGAAACTACAGACCAGTGAGCATGACGTCAGTACCAGGAAAAATGGTAGAAACCATTATAAAGAATAAAATTACTGAACATGGTTTAATGGGAGAAGCCAACATGGATTTAGCCAAGGAAAGTCTTGTCTTACTAATCGGTTATATTTTTTTGAAGGTGTGAACAAACAGGTAGATAAAGGTGAGCCGGTTGATATAGTGTATCTGGATTTTCAAAAAGCCTTTGACAAGGTCCCTCATGAGAGACTCTTGGCCAAATTAAAAAGTCATGGGATTGGAGGCAGTATACTATTGTGGATCAGGAACTGGTTAAAAGATAGATAGCAGAGACTAGGGCTAAATGGCCAATTTTCTCAATGGAGACAGATGAATAGCTGAGTACCCCAGGGATCTGTGCTGGACCCATTGCTTTTTAACATTTTCATAAACGACTTGGACATGGGAATAAAGAGTGAGGTGATCAAATCTGCAGATGACACAAATTTATTCAGAGCTGTTAAAACACAAGAGAATTGTGAAAAACTGCAAGGGACCTAGATAAATTGGAAGAATGGACGTCCAAATGGCAGATGAAATTTAATGTGGACAAGTGCAAAGTTAGGCACCTAGGAAAGAACAACCCAAACTACGATTACACGATGCAAGGTTCAATATTAGGCATCAGCACCCAGGAAGAAGATTTAGGTGTCAATGATAATACGTTGAAACCCTCCATCCAGTGTGCAGCGGCAGCCAAGAAAGCAATTAGAATTCTAGGAATCATAAGGAAAGGAATGGAGAATAAAACCAAGGATATTATAATGCCTCTGTATCTTTCTATGGTGCAACCTCACCTTGAATATTGTGTGCAATTCTGGTCGCCATATCTTAAAAAGGATATAGCGGCATTAGAAAAGGTATAAAAAAGAGCCACCAAAATGGTAAAGGAAATGGAAGGATACCCCTATGAGTAAAGACCTAAAAGATTAGGGCTCTTCAACTTGGAAAAGAGATGGCTGAGCGAAGATAGGATAGAGGTCTATAAATTAATAAACAGAGTAGAATGTGTAAACATAGGTCGGTTGTTTACGCCATCAAAAAGTACAAAGACTAGGGGTCATGCAATGAAACTATATTGAGACTAATAAGAAAAATTATTTTTTCACTCAATGTGCAATCTAATTCTGGAATTCGTTACTGGAGGATATAATAAATGCGCGGTTAGTGTATCTGGGTTTCAAAAAGGTATGGACAAGTTCCTGGAGAAAAGGTCTGTAAACCATTATTAAACAGGTCCCGGGAAATCTATTGCTTGCCTCGGGACAAGCAGTGTGGAACCTGTGTGCCTTTTTGGGAACCTGCCAGGTACTTGTGAAATGGATTTGCCACTGCTGGAAACAGGATACTGGGCTTAATGGACCTTGATCTGACCCAGTATGGCATTTCTTATGTTCTTATCCGCAGCTCCAGAAAGGAAGTGAAAAGAACCGCCATCACTACAGCCAACCTTAATTCCCCAAGCATGTGTGTTAAATGCCCAAATGTTTGTATGTGGCGGAAACAGGGCAGACCGAGGGCTCACACAACCAGTAGGCAAACTAGGCCATCGCCTAGGGTGGCATGTTCAGGGGAGGGAGGGCAGGCAAAGAGCAGCTGCAGTTGAAACAAAACAAGCGTAAAGAACTATCAGTAGACACTTTTATCCACAGAGGGAGGGGGGACGTTTCAAATAACCAACTTATGCAGATAAATAGTACTCAAGTTGTTGGATTTTCTGCCTTTTGACATTGTTCCTGACTTTATTATCTATGCCTTCTTTTAAATATGCATGGCATATTAGGATAATAATAAAGAAATTAAGCAGAATGGTGCAAGACCACTATTTCCTGCCAACACCATTTTAAGTAGGAAAAGAAAGACAAAGCTGAAAAGGCCTCTTCTGTTTCTTTCATAAAGCAAGATAAAATCCTGTCTGAAAGAGCTAGTAAAAAATCACAAACGATCCTGAATTTGCCCTGTGCTCTGGTTTCTGCCTTAATCATGGCACTTCCTGCTCTACGAGCTGTGTTCTGGGACATATTAATGCCAGGTTAAGTCCACAACCAGACAATCGTTCCTCTTATTAGAGCAGCAGGCCACCCCTGGCTGCATTTTCTAAACTGCACTACCACACACTAAGGCACATTAAAAAGTATTAGTTACTGCGGGCTGCATTTTATGTGCTCTAACGCAGTAGTGGTTCCGTTTTTTAAACACTGCTCCTCTCATTCCTAGATCCCCACTCTGTATCCAAAGCTGTTTTATTTTCTATGGGGCCAATATTCAAAGGCAGTGGTCAGCCAGGATATTCAATGCCGAGCTCACATCGGCCACAGGCACAGATTATCCTGCTCCCTGGAATTAATGCGGTTAGCAGGTCTACTAGCCAGATTAGTCCTCCTGAATATTTTATTTATTTATTTATTTGGAAGGCTTTTATACTGCTAACAGCAAACACATTACAGCAGTTTACAGAATCCCAGGAGTTTACATCAGTAACATCAGAAAACAGACACGAGAGAACTCAACCAGATTAGAAGACATCAGGCTGGGAGGTGAAGTAGCACAACAATTTTAACCTGAGGACCATCTAACTAATTGTATGAAACAGAATAAATGGAGAACAGAAGAGGAACAGTAAATTAATCATTCTTTGAAAGCCTGGATAAAGAAGTATTTATTTATTTATTTAGCAAGCATTTGTATCCCGCTCCTTCCAGCGATCAGAAGCGGGTAAGATTACATCGAGAAACTGCCGAATCAAGGCAGGTACAATTTTAGTTTACATACAGATTGGTAGGGTAAGCACGTCACACAGGGTTAACACTTCTTAGCTATGGGGGAGGTCATTTACATATATACATTTATACATTACAGGTTCTCTGGGTCGCTGGGGACGGGGGTTTGCCCCATATGTGAGGTTAGTTCAGGTTGAAGTGATTTTGAAATATGTGCGCGTTAAGTTTTTTTCTAAAGTCTAAAAGATCATTGCTGACTCGTAGTTCTGGTGGGAGTTGGTTCCATAGTGTCGGTGCTACATATGAAAAAGCCCTGTTGCTGGTGTTGACTTTGGTAGATCTTATATCGGTTGGAGTGTGGAGGATGTTGGAGTTGATGGTTCTTCTGTTTCTGGTAGGAGGTTGTAATCTGACTAGTGTGTTGAGGACGGATGGTGCTATGTTGTGGATGAGTTTGAATGTAGTTGTCAAAATTTTGTATTTTGTACGAGCTGTTATGGGTAGCCAGTGTAATTGAATTAGTACTGGTGTGATGTGGTCACTTAGATTTTTCTTCATAATGACCCTGGCAGCTACATTTTGTGCCATTTGTAGTATGTTCAGAGTTTTCTTAGGTAGACCTTGAAGGATGGCGTTGCAGTAGTCAAAATGTGGCATGATGTGTGCTTGAGCCACGGTTCTGAAATCTTGGGGATCAATGATGCTCCGAATGGGTTGGAGAACTCTCAGTTTGTGGAAAACTGCTCTGTTGGTCTTTCGGAGGTGTTTCTCCATTTTTAGGTCACGGTCAAATGGGACTTCTAGATACTTTATTTCATTCTTTGTTTGGTAAGTGTTGTTGCATAGTGTTATTGTTGAGGGTGGGTCAAAGTTCTGTTCTTTGGAGATATACATTACTTCAGTTTTCTTGTGGTTGATTGACATGCTGCTTTGTTGTAACCAGTCTTGCATCTCTCCAATGCATGTTTCGAGTGGGCTGTAGTCCGGGTTTTTAGTGTCGATTTGTGAGTATAGCATAATGTCATCGGCATAGATGTGGTAATTAATTTTGTGCCGTTTAAAAATTTTGCATAGTGGTTGCATATATATGTTGAATAGGAGTGCTGAGAGTGCAGAGCCTTGGGGGATTCCTTGCGTTTGGGAGAAAGCTTCTGCTTTTTCGCCGTTGAATTGAACCTGTTGCGTTCGGTTTGAGATGTAAGATGAGAACCACTTTAGTGGGGTTCCTGATATTCCTATTGATTTTATCCTGTCTATGAGGGTTCCATGGTTAACTGTATCAAAGGCAGCTGAGATGTCAATGAATACGAGTATATACATTTTTTTTTGTTTGTTTTCAAGGCCCTTAATGAGGTTGTTAAGTAGAACTAGGTTTTTAATCCCATCTTGAGCTTAGTGGGTAGGGCATTCCATACATGAAAACCACAGATCTGTAAGTCACCAGACCTCTCTATGTGTTTACATCTGTGTGGATTTAGTACAACAAAACCTAAGCAAAAAAGCATAGTTACTCACCTGTAACAGGTGATCTCCGGGAACAGCTGGAATTTAGTCTTCACATATGGGTATGGTGAAATTAGACTTACCTACTAATTGTTGTTCCTTGAGGAACTCCAGTCTAGTCCCGAAATCAGGAGTTGTCAACCTCTCACAGCAGCTTGGAGACTGAGAAACTTCATATCTGTGATGTCACGGGTACATAAGTACAGACCCCTCTTCCACACTCCAGTAACCTATTGACAAAGCAGGTTCTCTGGAGCAACAAGTAAGTAACCAAACAGTATATATATCCAACATACTAAACAATCTTCACTGAGCGGAAACAAACAATATGTACACCTAACTTTTCCGTTATTTCCAGTGTTGAACAGATGATGAGGCCCGCTCTTCCCCTACAGAAAGAGTAGTTACTCACCTGTAACAGGTGTTCTCCAGGAGCAGCAGGAATCAGTCCTCACATATGGGTGACGTCGGCGCCGACGGAGCCCTCGTGCGGAGCATTTCCCCAGCTTTCAAAGAAAGCCTTTGGGAATTGCAGCGCGCATGCGCGGTCCCCTTCCCGCCCAAGGGTGCCACCTTGCTCAGTCTGATGACATAGCTAAAAGACAGCAAAAAATTAGCAAAAACAAATCATATGACTGCAACTCCAAGGGGAGGAGGGAGGGTTGTGAGGACTGATTCCTGCTGCTCCTGGAGAACACCTGTTACAGGTGAGTAACTACTCTTTCTCCAGGACCAAGCAGGAAGTCAGTCCTCACATATGGGACTCCCCAGCTTAAGGCTACTGGAGACCTCAAGCGGAAAAAACGAGCTCCCTCTAGCTCGTCAGCACGTAAGGAAGGAATCTTCTCTGAGAGCGCCCCCGACCGGTAGCCCAACACCAGGGCCGGAGGGTAGGAGTTGCCTAAACCCCAAGGAGATGATGGAGTACTGCCTGTCCGAAAGCACTGTCCCTGCGGGACTCCCTCTCAAGGCAGTAATGGGCCGCAAATGTCTGGCTTGAAGACCAAGTAGCGGCCCGGCAGATGTCTGCCAACGGAACAGAGCGGAGATGAGCCACTGACACAGCCTTTGCCCTGACACGATGAGCCGTGATTCGACCCTCCAACGAGAGGCCGGCTGCCCCATAAGCCCAGGCCATACAGTCAGCGACCCACATGGACAAAGTATGCTTGGAGACAGGGAGCCCCAACTTATTGGGGTCAAAAGAAACGAAGAGCTGAACAGCCCTCTGATGCTCCCGCGTACGGTCAAGGTAGAAGGACAACGCCCTCCTACAGTCCAGGGTATGCAAAACCATCTCAGCCCGGCTGGCATGCGGCCTGGGAAAGAAGGTCGGAAGAACCACCTCCTGATTGAGGTGGAAAGGTCAGACAACCTTAGGAAGAAACTTCGGGTGAGTCCGTAAGACTACCCTATTCCTGTAGAACCTAGTGTAAGGAGGATCAGACACTAGTGCCTGAAGTTCACTCACTCTCCTAGCAGATGTAAGACCTACCAAAAACAAGGTTTTCCAGGAGAGAAAACGGAGAGGGCAGGTAGCCATAGGTTCAAATGGCAGACAAGTAATCTGCTGCAAGACCACATTCAGATCCCACTCAGGGGCTGGTGGACGTAAAGGAGGCTTGAGCAGGAGGAGGCCTCTGAGAAAGCGAGCCACCAAAGGGTGGCTAGAAAGAGGCCTCCCGTCCACTGGCGCGTGGTGCGCTGAGAGAGCACTAAGGTGAACTCTGATAGAGTTAGACTTAAGGCCCAGATTGGAGAGGTAAAGCAAATATTGCAACACTACCGCCAGGGCTGTGGAGTCGGTAGATAAATGTTCCGACTCCGACTCCTCAGTTTTTTGTACTTCCGACTCCGACTCTCCGACTCCTCTGTATTAATATGAAGGAAACAAAGGCAACATACATGTCATTACCACAGGACTACTGGCTGGGAAGCCAACAGTCTACTGTATTGAACAGTTTAAGCAAAAGACAAACACAATGAAAACAACAAAGTTTTATTAATTTTTTTTTATTAATTAATCAAGTGGCTGGATAGTAGCAGCAGGCATAAACATCAGGAACAGGAACTATACCAGTCCAAAAATACAAACCACATTATTTGGTTGTTTTAGAACAAAAACAAAGCTTATCTATATGAACCAAAAACAAAATCTGTAAAACCTAGAAATGGTTTATATTAATCTTGAAATGTAGTTATAGGCTTAGCAAATGCAAATCAATTCAATGTAGAGTTCTAAGGAAGAGAATTGCCTCTGCCAGATCCTCTTTCATAGAGGCTCTTAAGTCAGACTTTATTATTTTTAGGGCTGAAAATAATCTTTCGACACTGACTTGGGTGGGCGGCATTGCAGTAACTATTCTGGCCACATCACTAACGATCTCTGGATAAACAAGGATGGCTTCTTCAACAGTAAGTTTTGATGAGCGATCATACTTTTCAACTTCTTCTAGTGCTTTATAAAACTCCTGTTGGAATTTTTTTATTTGGACATTTACTGGTTCTGTAACGCTTATGCAACGTCACTTTCGTTTAGCAACTTCTATTTTGTTTAAGAAGGAATCAAAGTCTAATTCTTCGTTTGAAGAAGATGATCCTGAGTTACCACTATTGCTTAAAAGAAGAACTTCATCCTGTGGAGGTATTTCAGGTCGTAATCCCTTCATGCGAACTGCTACATCATAGAGGGCCTTTTTCCCAGTAGCAGTCTGTTCACTGTTCAACAAAATTCGGCTCATTGGGTCGACATAAATAGCCGCTAACAAGATTTCATTTTCCAGCAAAAGACTCTCTCTTTTCATCATTGAAGATGCAATGCCCTCAGCTATTAACCTTCCATTTTTGTTCAGGCAATATAACAGGCTCTTCCATTCCAAGAAGAATTTACCCGGGGTTAGATCGTCACATTGCAACCTCTTGGTGACAGTGAAGGGGTGAAAAAGAAGGTTCTCCAGCTCTTTTGTTTGAGTCGGAGTCGGAGCATTGTTTGCCGACTCCGACTCCAGGTACCCAAAATTTCCTCCGACTCCGACTCCACAGCCCTGACTACCGCTACCAAGCACGAGAAGGGATTCTCGCTGTGCTGAGCACACCAAGCGGAGAATCTACGCCACTTAAGAGCGTAGGATTTCCTGGTGGATTGTCGCCTAGAGGCCAAGACCACATCTTCCACCTCTCGAGGCAGTAGTAGGGGGAGCCAGGACTACCCTTTCAGCAGCCAGGCCATCAGTTGAAGGGACTGGAGGTTGGGGTGCAAGAGAGTCCCCTGATCCTGAGACAGGAGATCGTGTTGAAACTCCAAAGGAAGAGGGGTGTCCACAGCTAGCTGCAGCAGAAGCGGAAACCACGGTTGCCTCGGCCACCTGGGGGCTATCAGGATCAATGAAGCCCCGTCCTTGAGGACTTTGAACAGCGTTCTGGACACTAGTGGCGTGGGAGGAAACGCATACAGTAGGCCTGTGAACCACGAGATCAGAAACGCATCCGCTGCTACTCTGAGAGGATGCGGTTGTCTGGAGCAGAATCTCGGGAGTTGCCGGTTCAGAGGACTGGCAAAAAGATCCATGGTGGGGAGGCCCCACCTGAGAAAGACCTGCTGAACCACCAACGGGTTCAACCTCCATTCGTGTGGTTGCAGGATCCTGCTCAGTCTGTCCGCCAGGTAATTTTCTTAACCTGGGAGGTAGACAGCCTTTAGGAGGATTCCGTGAGAGACGGCCCAAGAGCACAGCCTTTGTGCCTCCTGACATAGAAGGAAGGAGCCTGTGCCTCCTTGCTTGTTCACGTAGAACATGGCAACTTGATTGTCCGTATGGACCAGTACAGACTGGTGAGAGGCGAGGTGGGAGAAGGCTCTCAGAGCTAGGCGTATCGCCCGCAGCTCCAGGAAGTTTATCTGTTGAGTAGCCTCCCAAGGGGTCCAGAGACCCTGAGTACATGCCCCTTGGCAATGTGCTCCCCAACCCAGAAGAGAAGCATCTGTTGTCAGCACTTGAGAATGCGGAGGGGATTGAAAAACCACTCCGAGTACCAGATTCGGAAGATGAAGCCACCACTGCAGAGAGGAGACTAGCAGGTCCGATATCTTTACTGAGTCCGCTAGGCTCCCTGTGGCCTGATGCCACTGAGTGCGAAGGCTCCACAGAGCCGGCCGCATGTGCAGGCGGGCATTGGGGGTGACGAACCATGGAAGCCATATGGCCGAGTAGTCTCAGGAATTGCCTGGCAGAGACCAGGGAATTGCTGCGAAACTGCCTGGCCAGATCCATCAGCCTGTGGGCTCTGTCCATAGGTAGAAAAGCCTTCGCTTGAAGAGTGTCTAGTCTGGCCCCTATGAACTCCAAGTTTTGGGACGGGAGCAAAGTGGACTTTGCGAAGTTTATGACAAACCCCAAGTGCTGAAGTAGAGCCACAGTGCGAAGGGTGGCTTGATTGGCCCCTTATGAGCCAGTCGTTCAGGTACGGAAACACAAAAAGACCTTGAAGCCTCAGGTAGGCCGCCACCACTGCCAGGCACTTGGTGAACACCCTGGGAGCGGAGGACAGGCCAAAGGGTAGTACTCTGTACTGATAGTGGTTTCCCCCCACAACAAATCTGAGATATTGTCTGTGGTCTGGATGAATAAGAATGTGAGTATACGCATCCTTTAGATCTAAGGAGCATAGCCAGTCTCCCTGCTGGAGGTAGGGCAGCAGGATTCCAAGGGTAAGCATCTTGAACTTTTTCCTCTCCAAGAACTTGTTGAGGTTGCGCAAGTCTAGGATGGTTCTGAGGCCTCCTGTTCTTTTTGGTACCAGAAAGTACCTGGAATAAAAGCCGTGACCTCTCAGGTGGTGGGGCACCGGTTCCACAGCCTGATCCTTTAGCAGACTTGCCAACTCCTGAAGGAGTAGGTCCCTGTGCAGAGGGAGTCTTGGAGGCTCCCCTGGAAAATAGGAGGGGAGGTACCTGGTGAAAATGGAGAAGATAGCCCTTTTGAACTATATGGAGAACCCAGGTATCTGATGTGACGGCTGACCACCTGTGGGCAAAGTGGGCCAGCCGGCCTCCTGTGCTGAGAGAAGCCAGCTGAGGAGAAGAGGCTATGCTTTCTGAGTCAAAAACCCCTACCCTGCTGAGCAGGGGCCGGTGTAGGTGGCTTGGGGGCCTTCTGCCTACGGGGCCCTTGACCCTGCCCCTTGGCCTGCTGACCCTGTTGGAGAGCTGTAGAGGCCTGATAATGAGGGTAGTGTTTATAGGCAGATGACTTCCTCGGGTAAAAGGTCTTTTTTCCCGAGCCCTTCTTTTTCTGAGAAGGGGCAGAGGTTTTTCTGGACAGCCTAGTCCTGGTGAGAGTCTCTGTCTCGAGCTCAACAGCCTTTTCAGCCATGGGTTTGCCGAAAAGGTTTTCACCCCGGCAGGGGACATCGACCAACTTGTCCTGTACCCATGGCTCGAAGTCGGATGACTGTAGCCAAGCCTGTCGGCGGGCACCGATGCCGGCCCCGGCTACTCGTGCCAAAGCCTCAAAGCCATCGTAGGCTGCTCGAGAGATAAACTTCGAGCACTCCCAAATACCAGTGGACAAGGCCTGGAACCTCTGCAAAGGTTCCTCGGAGAGACCAGCAGAGAACCCAGCAATCTCCTTTGCCAGGTCTCGGAGGTACATGCCCATGTAGAGCTGGTATGTCTGGACACGGCAAGCAAGCATAGAGCCCTGGAAGCACTTCTTACCGAGTGCATCCAGGTTCTGGGCCTCCCGGCCGGGAGGCACCGAGGAGTGCATCTTCTGACTTTTCAGTCGATGCATGGCCGATTCCACAACCACGGAGTGGTGCGGTAATTGTGCCTTTTGGAACCTGGGGCTCTTGCGGACTCGATAGATTGAATCGACCCACTTGCTTAACACCGGCGTCGAGGCCGGGGTCTCCCACATGCGGAAGAGCAGCCGCTCCAGCATCGGAGGAACCGGAACAGTAAAGGCCTCCTTCGGGGGAGAGTCGTACTGGAGGGCCTCGAGCTCCTCGGCTCGAGGCTCCTCCTTGGGATCCGCGGGGAAGGCCAAGGCCTTGGCCATATCCCGCACGAAGTCCGAGAACCGGGTATCCTCCGGTGGGGATCGTCTCCGAGGTTCGGACTCGGGCGAGTCCGATGGGACACACCAAGTCCGATGAGTGTCGGGTGACTCTTCGTCCTCCATCTCCCAGCCCGTCTCCTCGGAGGAGGAATCGAGCGGCTCCGGTCGGGCGGGCACCGATGCCCTCCGCCCCGATGCCGAGGGTATCGGCGTCGACGACCTCGGCCCCGAACGGGAGGTCGAGGGAGACCGTGGCCGAGGATCGACTCGAGCCCGCATGGACTCAAGGATCGGCTCGGCCTCCGGGGTCGACTTGGACATCGAGGTCCCGGTGGTCGGGGCAGATGCACCAGTGAGACCGGCGATCAATGCCCGCTGCTGTTCCATGAAGGCAGCGAAGCTGCTCTCCAAGGCCGTCAACCTGAGTCCGAGCTCAGGAGACCCAGCAGCCCCCGGCTCCCTCCGAGGAGAGTCCACGAGGACAACAGCACTTACGTGTCCAGGAGACTCCATCTCGACACGAGGATGTTTGGCACTCTCCGACTCTGAAGACCCAGGACGGCTATTGGGGCTATGCGACCTGGCCCTCGAGGAACCAGGAGCATCCACCGACACCGCCCTCGCGGGTTTCTTCTTCCTGCGATGTTCCCGCAAAGGAGACCCCCGCTCAGAGGAACCCCGACGCTGCTCGGGGCCGGAGTCCCGAGACCTCTGACGAGGTCCGGGCTCGGCCGGATGCGGAGTCAGAAAAAATCCTATCCTTTTGGTGCTGCCGACTCCTCAAGGCCTTCGAGGACATTTTGCCACACGGACCACAGATCATCGGGTCATGATCGGGTCCGAGGCAGCGGAGGCAGCAGTCATGTGTGTCGGTAAGAGACATAAGTTTCTTACACCGATCACATTTCTTAAACCCGCTGGTAGCCATCGGGGGAAAAAGGGCCCCTGCTAGGTCAAAAGACCGGGCTGCCAGGGAAAAAAGAAAAAAGGCGCGAACGCCAGTCACAAAGGACAAAAAACAAAAAAGAGAAAAAAGGACTCGATACCGGCGTATCGGTCCGAGTGGGAAAAGGATCCGGCGTCGAACCGGAGAAAAAAGAGAAAAAACAGGGAAAATCAACTTTTTCCTCGGGGAAGAACGAACTACGTCCGTCGGGCTCTGCGGAAAAAAGAAGACTGAGCAAGATGGCACCCTTGGGCGGGAAGGGGACAGCGCATGCGTGCTGCAATTCCCAAAGGCTTTCTTTGAAAGCTGGGGAAATGCTCCGCACGAGGGCTCCGTCGGCGCCGACGTCACCCATATGTGAGGACTGACTTCCTGCTTGGTCCTGGAGAAGAACTTAAGACCTCTCCCCAAATACCCCCCAGACCACACCCTAGCGTGATAAATTATGACCTTCCAAACAATAACCGTAGCTTACCTGTAACATTCCGACACTTCAGGCTACCGCCTACCGGATCTCCTAGGGTGGGATACGGGACTAGACTGGAGTTCTTCAAGGAACAACAATTAGCAGGTAAGTCTAATTTCACCTTCCTTATCGTCCCTCCAGTCTAGTCCCGAAATCAGGAGATGTAACAGAGCAGTGAAAACCCTTATTGGGAGGGACCCTGTAGACCAGCCTGAAGTACTGCCGATCCAAAACAGGCATCCTTGCCCGTCTGAACATCCAGATGGTAATGCTTAACAAAGGAATTAAGCGAAGCCCAAGTAGCTGCCTTACAGATCTCCGCCGCCGGCACCAAACTACACTCTGCCCAAGACGCCGCCTGAGCCCTGGTAGAATGTGCTCTAAGACCTTCAGGAACCTTCCTGCCTTTCAGTAGATAAGCCGACCCTATGGCCTCCTTCACCCATCGGGCAATGGATGATTTCGAGGCTGCTTCTCCTTTACGAGGCCCTGCAAAGAGAACAAACAATCTATACGACTTACGGAACCCAGCTCTGACGCAAATAGCTCTTCTATGCCCGACCAACGTCCAAGAGATGCAACCTATCCGAAGGCTGCCCAGTCCCGCCAGCCCTAAACGCTGGCAAGGAAAGCACCTGATTTACATGAAACGGCGAGACCACCTTTGGCAAAAAAGACGGAACGGTCCTCAAAACCACCTAAGACTCCAAAAAGGATATAAAAGGCTTCCGATAGGATAAAGCCTGCAATTCTGAAATTCGCCTAGCAGAACAGATAGCCACCAAGAACACAACCTTAAGGGTAAGATCCTTCAACGATGCTCTGGACAGCGGCTCAAACGGCTCTTTCACTAGCGCCTGCAAGACCAAAGGAAGATCCGAAGCCGGCACCACCTGCACACGAGGGGGCCGCAAGAGAGAGACAGCTCTCAAAAAACGCTTGATATCCGGATGCTGCCCGAGCACCACCCCTCGCACTTTGCCCCTATAACAGGACAACGCTGCCAGCTGCACTCGCAGGGACGAAGCCGCCAAGCCCTTCTGAAAGCCCTCCTGCAAGAACACCCACAACTGCAGGAGAGAAACTTTTAGCACCACAATCTGTCTATACAGACACCAATCCTCAAAAATTCGCCAAACTCGAATATAAGCCAACGAAGTTGATTTATGGCGGGCCTTCAGCAAGGTCAAAATCACCGCCACCGAATAGCCCTTCGCCGTCAGCCTCGCCCTTTCAAGAGCCAAGCCGTAAGCGAGAACCGAGCCACCTGAGGCATGAGCAAGGGACCCTGAGACAGCAGGTCTTCCCGCAGGGGAAGCTGCCACGGATCCTCGACCATAAGCCTTATGAGGTCGGCATACCACGGCCTCCTTGGCCAATCCGGCGCGATTAAGATCACGCGGCCCTTGTGCCTTTCTACACGCTGTAACACCCACCGATGAGCACCCACGGAGGGAACACGTAAAGAAGACGCCCCTCCGGCCAGGTCTAAATGAGCGCATCCAGGCCTTCCGACATCCGCTCTCTCCTTCTGCTGAAGAAACGATCTACTTGAGCCGACTGAAAGGTCGCCATAAGATCCATGACCGGCGTCCCCCAGCATCGCACCAGCATCGCAAACACCTCCGGGTGAAGTACCCACTCCCCTGGGTCTACCTTCACGCGGCTTAAGAAGTCGGCCTGCACATTGTCTACCCCTGCTACATGCACTGCCGATAATGCCTCCAGGTTTTCCTCGGCCCACTCGAATAAACTCTCGGCCTCCATCTCGAGCGGTATACTGCTCTTTCCTCCCTGACGGTTGATGTAAGCCACCGTGGTCCCATTGTCCGAAAATACCCGAATGGCCTTCCCGCGAAGATAAGGCTGAAAATCGCGAAGCGCGAGAGCTACCGCCCTCAATTCTAGCTTGTTGATGGACCACCCCTGTTCCAGATCGGTCCACTGGCCTTGAGCAAACCGTTCTTGAAAATGGGCTCCCCAACCGTAAAGACTGGCGTCCGTGGTCAGGGACTGCCACTCCGGCGACTCCAAGGGCATCCCTCTTCCGAGACATTCGGAACGCAACCACCATTGCAGAGCCTCGCACGTCTCCTGCTGACAAGATATTTTGACAAGAGATCGTTCTGGTGCGACCATCTCCTCAATAACACCCTCTGCAATGGTCTCATGTAGGCCCTCACCCAGGGAACGACTTTGAGAGTCTCCCCCATCGTCCCGAGCAACTGCAAATAATGCCATGCCGTGTGACGCCCCCTGCATAGAAAGTCGCGGACCAGATTGCGCAGCGCTAGCGCCTGCTCCTGTGGAAGAAAAACTAACCCCATCCTGGTGTCGAAGTGCGCTCCCAGATACTGTAGGCTCTGCGATGGAGTCAACTCGCTCTTTGCCCGGTTGACTACCCAACCGAGACTTTCCAGGAACGCTACTACCTTGTCCGTGGTCGCCTCGCTCTCCTCCCTGGACTTTGCTCTGATTAACCAATCGTCCAGATAAGGGTGTACCAACACACCCTCCCTTCGCAAGGCTGCCGCCGCCACGACTACCATGACCTTAGTGAACACCTGTGGCGCCGTAGCCAGACCGAACGGCAACGCTTGAAATTGAAAATGTCCCATCGGCAGAGCGAATCTGAGGAACTTCTGATGTTGCTGCCGTATGGGGATGTGAAGATACGCCTCCGCCAGGTCCAAGGATGTAAGAAACTCCCCCTTCCACACTGCCACGATGATGGACCGCAGAGTTTCCATCCGAAAGTGAGACACGTGGAGACAGCGATTCACCTTTTTGAGATCCAAAATCGGCCGATATGCCCCCTCCTCCTTTGGCACTATGAAGTAAATGGAGTATCGACCGCAGCCTAATTGGTCTGGAGGTACTGGCACAATGGCTTTGAGAGACAGCAACCTTTTTACAGTCTCCCCCACCGCTCTGCGCTTGACTCTGGCTTTGCAAGGAGACTGCACAAAGGAATCTGTCACTGGGCGCCGCAACTCCAAGGCATAACCTTCTCGAATAACCTCTAGCACCCACTGATCTGAAGTAACTCGGACCCAGGCGGGGTAAAACTCCAGCAAGCGACCACCCACGGGAACGCACTCCGCCCGGGCCCCCCTGGCTTCATTGGGACTTGCGGAGACTATTGGCGGAGGAGCTCAAGGAAGAAGACGCCGCAAATCCCCTACCTGCTCCTCGGAAGCCCCGAAACCCTTGGTTTCTATAGGGAAAACGTGCCCTCTGACTCTGCCCAAATCTGGGGGAGCGAAAACACCAAAACTCCCTCTGCTGTCCTTTAGGCAGCGAAGGAGCTCTCCCTTCTGCCTGTCCTCCGGTAGCCGACCGCCTTTTGACTCACCCAAATCTTTCACAATCTTATCCAAATCCTCTCCAAACAGGAGTTTTCCCCGGAACAGGAGCTTACTGAGGCGAGCCTTAAACGAGCTGTCCGCCGACCAATTGCGCAGCCAAAGATAATGCCTCGCCGCTACCACCGAGGACATACTCTTGGATAGCCCTCTAATAAGGTCATAATGAATATCCGCCAAATAGGCTGCTCCCGACTACAGTCTGGCCGCCTCTTCTGCTGTCTCTTCCGCCTGATCCACCTGCATACACTGCACCCAGTGAAGAGACACTCTCGCCACCCACGCCCCACAAATAGACGCCTGCAACGAGAGCGCATTCACCTCAAATACCTGCTTCAACAAGGTCTCCAGCTTCTGGTCCTGCCCATCCTTGAGGGCCGCATTGCCCTCCACCGGAATAGTAGTCTTCTTGGTGACCGCCGACACTGCAGCATCCACTCTGGGAGACTTAATCAACTCCCGATCCTGATCCAGGAGAGGGTACAGCCGCGCCATGACTCTGGACCCCTTGAGAGCCATCTCGGGTAGGTTCCACTCCTCTTGAATCATCTCTCGGATCACTCTGTGCACCGGGAACGCCCATTGAGTCTTCTGGAAGGCTTGCAGCAGCGGGTCCTCCAGAGCCGTCTCCTCCGCCTGAGATCCAGAGGGCATATTAAGAGCTTTGAGTCTCCGAAATGAGCGCGGGCAACTCCTCCCTCCGAAAGACGTGCACCACTCTCGCCTGATCCTCCTGATCCGTAATCTCGCCTTCCTCCAGTTCATCTTCCAATTCTAGGTCAGGCTCTTCCGACCTGTCCCCTTCCGAGATGGTAGAGTCTCTGTCAATTCTGGGTCTCTTTGCTACTGACCCTGACCCTACCGCAGGCAGGGGAGTTGCTGGCCTCTTTACCCCTACAGGGACCTCTGGCACCCCTGGAGGCGAACCCCCTGTGGCCGAGCCAAACGCTCGTTGGATTACCGCTACAAACTCTGGGGAAAAAATGGCTGCCAGCCCTCCCGCTAACGGGGGCTGCAGACCCTGCAAGTCCAGAGCTGAGGAAGTGCCCGGAACCGGCTCTGGGGTTAGAGGGCGAGGAGACTCCGGCTCCCCCATGACTGCCGGTCCCCCCATTTGCGCCTCCGCCCCCACGTCCGAGCCCCGGCACAGTGCCACCGACTCTTCAGTACAGCTCCTGCATACCCCGGCCTCGGACACAGTGCTCCGCTTCGCCCCGCACATTAAAAAGAGCGTTTTGGAAGGCATTCTCTGACTCCTGGGTGTGCAGCCCCTCTCCAGAGGCTCACCACACTACACACACACACACACCACTGTCAAACAAAACAAAATCAGCTCGCTTTACTTTTTTTTTTAATTCAAATGTATCCTTCTGACAAGGGGCACCCCACCATGCCCCCCGTGGAAATTGAGGCGAAAACGAGCTTTCCCCTTCCAAAAACCACAGAAAGCTGCCGCCTCTGCCGATTCAGGCGTTTTCCCGCGCACCCGACACGCGGCATGGCCTAAACACCCTGGCCGCGTCTCGGCACGCTACTGGCTACCGGCGCTCTTCCCGCTCAAATCTAAAACTTACTTGCCCAGGGAAGCTCCTCTCCTTCGGCGATCCACCCCCCACATGTGAGGTGCCGCTGCGGGACAATTTCAGGGCCGGAACTGTTGGCGGGAGACTCCGGTGAGCAGCGCTGCTGTCAATCTCACTCACAGCCTGGCTGACAACCGCAGACAGATAGCTGTGGCAGGCAAACCATCTGCACTAGCTATGGGCCGCCCTCACCTCCGGGTCTTCTAACCAAGACAGGCTCTTGCCCTCGGAGGGAGCCCGCTCTGCAAAAAAGCCACTGCCTCGGCCCCCTCTCAAACCCCGCAGGAGGGAGGGGGAGGGAGGGAGGGGGGGGGGAAAGGACTCAGCCTCAACTGCTAACAAGGGCAGAAACCCCAGAAACAAAGGAAGAGCAAGCGTTGTTTCTTTTTATTCAAAGATCCAATTAAAGCAAAGAAATCAAATTTAACTAAACAAGCTCTAATCTAAGCTTCCTTAATTGTTCCTCCAGTGAGCCCCCAAACCAGGCTCACAAATCCTCCAGCTGCTTGGAGACTGAGAGAACTGCAGTGTGGAAGAGGGGTCTGTACTTATGTACCCATGACATCACAGATATGAAGTTTCTCAGTCTCCAAGCTGCTGTGAGAGGTTGACAACTGCTGATTTCGGGACTAGACTGGAGGGACGATAAGGAACGTCGGTACCGACGGAGCCTGCACGGGAACGCTCCCCAGTGTCAAATAGGAAAGCTTTTGGGAGCATCCCACAGCGCCTGCGTGCTGCCTTCCCGCTTTTCCCAACTGTCCCTCTCCAGTTGAGTTTATAGCTGAGACAAAAGAGAGAGGGAAAGAGAGAAAGAGAGAGAGATAGAGAGAAACAACTCCTAGGGGAGGTGGGTGGGTTGTGAAGACTAAATTCCTGCTGTTCCTGGAGATCACCTGTTACAGGTGAGTAACTATGCTATCTCCAGGAACAAGCAGGAATTTAGTCTTCACATATGGGGATTCCCTACCTGCAGATGCCAGGGAGAAGGCCTCAGAAGTTGTGTGCCCCTGTGAAAGGGCTCCACTTCCCCCCATGGATCTCTGGCATCCTACCAGGGATGGTGGGGGTAGGAGTTGATTAAGTATGGAACAGGTGTTGAAGAACAGCCTGACCAAACAATGCATCCCGGCGGGAGTCCTTGTCTAAGCAGTAATGCGCTGTGAAGGTATGAACCGAAGCCCAAGTAGCTGCTCGACAGATGTCGTCGATAGACACAGAGTGATGATGAGCCATCGAGGCTGCCATGGCTCTCACATTGTGAGCTGTGACATGGCCTTCAAGAGGAAGGTTTTTACTCTCATAGGCAAAAGATATACACTGTGCAATCCAGCTGGACAGTGTTCTTTTGGAGACTGGAAGTCCCAAATGACTAGTATAAAAAGCAACAAAGAGCTCTTTCTATGTTGCTGCGTCCTTTGCAAGTAAAAGGCTAAAGCCCTTTTACAGTCCAAAGTATGAAGATTCCTTTCTGCATTTGAGGCGTGAGGCCTTCGGAAGAATACAGGAAGGTAAACTGCTTGGTTTAAATGAAAAGGTGACACGACCTTTGGTATAAAGTGTGGATGAGTCCTAAGGAATACCTTATCATGATGGAACCTTGTATAAGGAGGATCAGCCACCAACGCTTGCAATTCACTGATGCGACATGCTGATGTGATTGCAATAAGAAAGATGACCTTCCAGGAAAGGAATTTCAAAGAGGTAGTGGCTAATGGTTCAAAGGGCGGTTTCATGAGCTGCCCAAGTACCAGATTTAAGTCCCATGCCATCGGTGGTGGCTTAATGGGAGGCTTAGTTAAAAGAAGGCCTCTCATAAATCTCGCTATGAGAGGATGAGAGGAAATAGGTTGTCCATTTAGAGGCTTGAAAGAAGCTGCAATAGCACTCAAATGGACACTCACTGAATTGGTCTTAAGCCCTGCATTTGATAAATGAAGGAGATACTCCAGTAATGATTCCAGAGGTATCGCAAGAGGGTTAAGACCCTTCTACGAGCACCATAAGGTAAACCTTATCCACTTAAATGCATAAAAGCCCTCACCTTAAAGCAACAGATCACCAAAACCTCCGGAACTATATTTCATAAGGCAAGAACAGTGCAACGGCTCAGACCCCTCCTGGAACACCAAGACTTCCGAACAGTGATGCAAGCCATGACACTCCCACATCTCGACTACTGCAACATAATCTACCATGGCCTTCCAGCAACACAGACCAACCCCCTCCGAACTGCATTGAACACCACGGCGAGAATCATCCAGAGCGCAAAGAAAACCGACGATATCACACCCCAATTCTGAGAGAACTACACATTCTCCCCCTCGAAGCACGGACAAAATACAAAGCCATCCTACTCACCCACAAAGTTATCCATCAAACACAGGACACACAGCTTTGCGCCCTACTGGCTCGTCCAGCTCACGGCAGATCTACTAGACAAGCCTCCAGCGTTTCCCTCACCGTCTCTCACAAAAGAACCAAATGCTCGCAACGGACCTGCAATCGAGCCTTTGAACTCTATGCTCCAACCTTATGGAACTCTCTACCGAGCTACCTTAGAAACAATGCCGACCTACTATCCTTCAGAAAACAGCTCAAAACCATCCTTTTCCAGGAATACCTCAACTCTGACCCCACCGAAAAACCCATGAACCCCTGATCTCAACATAATGAACCTCTAACTCAAAGCCACCTCAACCCGTCCATGTCCAATACCTGTCCCATGTCTTATGTCTGACCAACGTCTGTCCCATGTCCTAAGTCTGTCCCATGACAAAATCATCAATGTTGCCTCCTCAGTGATGGCCCTACCCTTGTATTTAATTCCCCCACCTCCTATGTTGCACCGCTTTGACCCGGTGAAAAGCGGTATATAAATACAGCTAAATAAATAAATAAATAAGAGCGTCTTGTGGAAGGTTTCCTGAAAGCATAAAGAATATCCTTTACCTGCTGGGACAGGTTAAGACCATGAAGTTCTAGGCTTTCAGCAACCAGGCCCTGAGATGCAGAGACTGGGGATTGGGATGCCACAGCATCCCGTCCTCTTGAGAAAGGAGATCTGGAGCAGATCCTAACTCCAGAGGCGGAGCTTGAGAGAGATGTAGGAGCAGAGGGTACCACATTTGCCATGGCCAATGTGGAGCTATGAGGATCATATGACCTCTGTCTCTCTGAAGCTTGAACAGGGTTTTGGGAATTAGGGGAATGGGTGGAAAGGCATACAGGAAGTCCTGACCCCAATGGAGGAGGAAAGCATCCCTGGCCTGACAACCCTGAGCTGGAATTCTGGAACAGAACCGGGGAAGCTTGGCATTCAGTGGACTTGCAAAGAGGTCTATGTCTGGAGTTCCCCAAATTTGAAAACTTTTGGCTACCTGGTCTGCATGGAGAGACCATTCGTGTGGAAGCAGAACTCGACTGAGTCTGTCTGCCCAAGAGTTTTGAATGCCTGGAAGATACACCGCAAGGAGATGAATCTGATGCTCTCTGGCGAGGGCCCATAGTCGCAAAGCTTCGTTGCAGAGCGACAGAGAGCCTGTTCCGCCCTGCTTGTTCACATAGAACATGGCTACTTGATTGTCCCTTTGAACTAGGACTGTCTTGTAGCTGAGCTGAGTGTGGAATACTCGAAGAGCAAGGAAGATGGCTCTGAGTTCTAGATTGATGTGTAGATAGGCTCATGTGGAGTCCAGGTACCCTGGGTAGAGAGGCTTTGCAGGTGGGCTCCCCAACCCACCTGTGAAGCATCTGTTGTTAGAGTGGCTTGGGGTGGGGGTTGCTGAAAAGGAGACCCCACCAAAAGGTTTTAGGGTGATTGCCACCATTGGAGGAACAAAATAAGGCAATCTGAGTTTGCTATTTTGTCTGACAGGCAACCTGATGCATGAGTCCACTGAGTGGATAAAGTCCATTGGGCTGCCCTCATATGGAGGCGAGCATAAGGAACCACATGCACGGTGGATGCCATGTGGCCTAGCAACTGTAACATCTCCCGAGCAGTGAGGTGAGGTTTTAGCATTGCTTGGGAAGCTAACTGCACAATGCGAAGGCAGCGGGGCTGTGCAAGGTAGGCCCTTGTCTGTCTGGTATCCAGCAGAGCTCTTATAAACTCTAGAGACTGAGTGGGAGCAAGGTTGGATTTTGGGAAGTTTATGACAAGTCCCAAATACTGTACATTGTGTGAGAGAGAGCAACCCTGGCCTTTGGCTCTGAAGGGGTTCGAATGAGTCAGTCGTCTAAGTAAGGGAAGACGAATATTCCCAGGGTGCGGAGAAATGCTGCTACCACAGCCATGCATTTTGTGAACACCCTTGGTGCAGAGGCCAGGCCAAAAGGAAGAACCCTGTATTGGTAATGCTTCCCTTGAAACAGAAAGCAAAGGAACATTTGGTGAGTTGGATGGATGAGAACATGAGTGTACGCATCCTTGAGATCTAGAGAACAAAGCCAATCCTGACTCTGAAGGTATGGCAGCAGAGTTCCTAGAGAAATCATTTTGAACTTCTCTTTGAACAGGAATTTGTTCAATTCTCTGAGGTCTAAAATGGGTCTGTGTCCTCCCTGTTTTCTTTGGAATAAGGAAATAGGGTGAGTAATACCCTGTACCCCGTTGGGAAATGGGTACCTCTTCTATTGCCCTTTGGGCAAGAAGCACAGTGACCTTTTGACCTAACTGGTCATTGAGAGAGGTCTGAGAATTGAACTGTCTTACTATTGTAGGAGGGGGCATGCTGAGGAAATGAAGCTTGTACCCCTCTCTTACAATAGACAGAGTTCAATTTTCTGCTGTTATCTGACCCCATCTGAGGGCAAAATGACATAACCTTCCTGGGATGGTGGAGGGTTCTGGGCCTTTCAGGGCCAGGAAGGCAAAGTTCTCTAGATAGGAGTTAAAGCCCCTGTGGAGGCTGAGTCTGCTGAGCCGGTTGAGGCTTAGCTGCTTTTGTCTTTCTTTGCCTAGGTTGTTGTTGCTGCTGTCCCTTTTGGGTAGACTGACATAAGCAATGCCCCTGTTGGGTACAGGAGGGATAAAACTTCTTACTGAAGAATGGTTTCTTAGAGGATTTTTTCCTTGTAGGATCAGTTGTAGATTTAGACAATCTATCCAAAGTGATATTGTCAGCATCTATCTCATTAGCTTTTTCCTGCCAATTCTTGCCAAAGAGATTCTCTCCTGTGCAAGGAATATTCCCTAGTTTATCCTGTACCCAAATTTCCAAGTCAGATGCCTGGAGCCAGGCAATCCTACGTGCACCTATGGAAATGGCAGAGGTTCTGCTTATGCACTCAAAGCAGTCAAAAGCTGCACGATTCACAAACTTGGAAACATCCTGAGCATGTTTGACAAGGGCGAGGTAAGCTTGCCTCTTATCAGGAAGGAGAGGGCTCATAAGCTCTAAATCGCCTGTGACCTCCTTAAAGAACATTCCCATATATAAGATATAGGAACTGATCCTAGCAGAAAGCATGGAAGCCTGGAAGGTTCGACGTCCAAAGGCGTCAATAGTCCTACACTCACATCCAGGAGGATTAGATGCATGCCTTTTTGCACTCTTTATCCTTCTCATAGCTGATTCCACCACCATGGAATGGTGTGGTAACTGAGTCTTTTGAAAGCCAGGACAAGGAGAAACTCAATACATGGTGTCGAGTCTTCGAGAGTGAGGAGATGTGGTTAGAGATGTTTCTCACATCCTTAACATGAGATCATGCAAGATCTCATGAATAGGTAAGGTAGCTGCCTCCTTGGGAGCTTCAGGGTACTGCCTTGCCCCAGGCTCTTTTTCAAGAGCCACTGTGATGGAAAGACCTCGGGACACATCTCGGATAAAATCCTGAAAGGACATATCCTCTGGTGGAGACATCCTACACTGAGGAGAAGAGGAATCCTCAGGAAGAAGTACTCTGGTATCGGCAGAGCTTCCAGAGTCTTCAGACTCATCCGAGGATTCGAAGTATCTCCGATACCGGCACGGTACCGGTACCGATTGAAGTTGGCATCGGAGTGGTCTGGTACCGACTTGTCGATGCCGGATAGACACGCATGACTCGGTCCCTGTAGAATACCTGCTGATGTCGATGCAGTCGGTGCCGGTACCAGTTGAATTGTCTGAAGAGGTTTCAAAGGCATCGAGGCCATGAGAAGAGCCGCCAGACTGCGTTCAATAGCCAAGAATCTCTGGTCTATTGACGCTGCCGATGCTTGGGTATCGGTACCGGATGAAGCGGCCGGTACCTCAGAGCATGGCACCAGTAGTTCTTTCGAGGTTGAAGCCTTGAGAACATCCTGGAGCCCTGTTAGTGCTTTGGAAGCCGAAGCCTCCCGCCGGGGCAATTTTGCTGGTGAAAGTCCCTCAAGGGCAACGCCAGAGGCATCTCGCTGTCCAGAAGGAGATCTACCCTTTGAGGACCGGCTAGATTTATGTTCAGTTACCTGAGATCCATGGGAGGAAGACGAAGCCCTGGAAGACGTTGATGCCACGGAGGCTGCATCGGAGGGAAAAAGGGTGCTAAGTTTAGCAGCTCGGTTCTGCCGGCCCCTTTTCAACATCATCCCACAGGTAACACATTCTGAAATAGAGTGGTCAGGACCTAAACATTTGAGGCACCACTCATGGGTGTCGGTGACGGAGATGGTACCGCCACACTTAGAACACTTTTTAAAACCCGAGGCGGGTTTTTCCATTTTGAAGGAAAAGTTGGGCCTAGTGCCCAAAATGGCGCGTGGCACCTGAAGAGAAAATCACTGGAAAGACTCCAGAAGTTTTTTGTTTTGTTTTTTAAGAAGAAAAGAAAGAAGAACCAGCGGTACAGGTGTAGCGTCGAGGAAAGGCAGACTCGACCACAAAAAAGAAGAATAGAAGGGATTTTTTCCTGCAGTGACAGGATGTGCGACCGGTCGGCTCCGTGGAAAACGAAGAACTGGAGAGGGAGAGTTAGGAAAGGCGGGAAGGCAGCACGCAGGCGCTGTGGGATGCTCCCAAAAGCTTTCCTATTGGACACTGGGGAGCGTTCCCGCGCAGGCTCCATTGGTACCGATGACACCCATATGTGAAGACTACATTCTTGCTTGTTCCTGGAGATATTAGACATACTGCTAAACAAGAATGAATATACTATTGAAACAGTCCAACAATACAAAATATGAACCAAAACACTTTGCACAACTAATAAATTCACTACTGACTTGAAAAAACACAAAGATAACATTCAATAGAAAACAAATAAAAGTGTGTTAAAGAAATCAGGGGAAGCCGTGTTCATAAAGCAACTTTAAAGGATATGTTTACTAAGCCAGGCTAACTGTTAATCCATGCTATTTGCAACTAGGTCCCATGTTATTCAATGGGACCTAGTTATGAATAGCGCAGGTTAACTTATTAGCTCGGTTTAGGAAACATACCCCTAAATGGTAAAGCAGTGTACAGAAAAACCTCCTTCTAAAAAATAGAACATTATACCAAACATATCTTACAGTCAATCTTCTGACGGTTCGCTTGTCGTTTTGTGTACCTATATAAGAAAAGCCATGCTGCATCAGGTCAAGGTTCAACAGTGGCAAGTCTGGGCCACAAGTACCTGGCAGATTCTATAAAGTAGATCAACGTCCTATAGTTCATTTCCAAAACAACAATGTGTCTTCCACACCTATATGGCTAATTATTTTTTATGGAGTTTTCCTCCAGGAACTTATCCAATCCTCCCTGAATCCTGCTTTCTTGGCTGCTTTGATCCCATCCTCCAACAATAGATCTCACAACTTCTTATTTTTGTAGCGTTTGACAACTTAAAAAAACTGTTCCCTACTGTATTTAACCATTCCACCCAACTCATGAAGGCAGATTTTAGATAGTAGGTCGAGAATGGAATTGAGACATTGAAGTCGAGACTTACACAGCTCTGCAGTATTTTAGAAAAGGTTCTGCCAAACATGGAGCCTTTAATTTTCAAAAAATATGTATGAGGCGGCACAGGAGCACATATGTGTAACATGTATTTTGCAGACCAACTAACTACAAAGGGAAGCAATTCCCCCTGTAAAAGGCTAACCAAAAGAAGCACTTTTTAGAAATCTAAACATGCCTTGGAGCAGCAGAAAATCTGGACATCGACAGTTTTGGTCACACACAAGCATTCCCTATTTGAAACGGGGAATACCCTGACATGCTCCCCTTACATTTCTATGTCATAGTTCCACATGTAAATATATATTTTAGACGCAGAAATTGTGAACAAGGCTTCTAAGATAACCCCCAGTATTTTGTAATGTTATCTTCTCTTCAAAGGGAGGTGTACCGGACTCTTTTGTCGCCCTTCTCTGAGCCTTTATATCCTTCTTGAGATGGGGACAGCCAGAACCGCACAGAGTTAAACCTGAGACCTATTCAGAGGCATAATGATATTCTCACTTTTGTTCTCCATCTCCTGTCAGATAACCCCAACAAGATTTTTTAGCAGCCCACAGCACACTGGGCTGAAAATTTCAAAATTATCAACAATGATTCCAAGGTGGCTGTTCCCAACTCAAAAGCCCATATTTTCTACCTGTACTTGGGATTATTTTTTACTTATGTGCATCACTTTGTACTTATTCACATTAAAATTTCATGTGTCATTAAGATGCCCAGTCTACTAGCAGCATGTCTACTAAACTGTGGTAACCTTTGTCAGTGCCACAGATGTACAGATCCGCATTCTCATGCTAGGAGGCAGCATCATGAGATGATACTGGGGGCTGGAGAGGGGAGGATTGCCCCAGCCCCCAGTGGGCACTAGATCCCTAAACAACAAGAGGATGGAATCAAAACAAATAACAATGGAACTCCTAATAAACAAGCTGAGCAATTTGTGCCATTTCTTGCGCTCCTAAAATGGCCACCGGGAACCACATGGCTCAGTGTTCGGGCCTGACGGCTTCCACAGCTGCCCCCCGGGCCCAGGAAAAAACCCTGAAATCAAGCCACATACCTTCCCCGGAAGGCCATACTGTCTGCTGCCTCTGGTACTAAAATTGTGGCGTTTCAGTGCTCCTGCTGCCAGCCCCTACCACTGGCTGCCGGGTAGCGTCACTGACAAGGCTCATTTTCTGAGGCACACGTCAAAGCACCATAAGTAGCGGCACCTCACCCGACGCAGGGTTCGTGAGCTGCTTAGTCTGTCAGTAATCAAAGCACAGCATTCCCCTTCTGTCCCCCAAGGGAGCTAGCGCTGCCCTCTGCTTCTGCCAGCTGTATTTTTATTTATTCTTTCTAAGCCAACTTAATTGCAAGAGTTGTCCATCAGGCAGACTAAATCAGAGCCTTTTCTCACTTGAAATTTGCCTAGAAAAAAATAAACTAAGCTCCTTAGTTGTCCCTTCAGTGAGCCCAGACTCAGGGCTCAGCTCTCTCCAGCTGCATGGATGAGTTTACTAGGGCTGGTGGGTGGTGCCAGATGCCTAAGAACATTGATGTCATCAGAGATGACAGACTGTCTCCAAGCTGCTAGTGAGAGCTGACAACCCAATTGTCAGGACTGGACTGGAAGGATGATAAGGAAAACAGACTTAAATAACTGTATAGGTGCAGTGGTAGTGTGGTATTTTGTCCACCTCCTCAAACTAAATCCTAATAAATCACAGGTCATTTGGATAACCCAGGGCCTCTTGTGACTACAACCGCCCCCATGATTGCTGGACACTGATACCTCTTCTCTCACTCATCTTGGGGTCATCATTGATCCTTAACTATCCTGCGATTTGCAGGTAGTCTCTACTGATTACTCAACATTATTCTCCCTACATCAAATTAGAGTGATAAAACTATCTTTTTCCCCTCAGTCCCTGCACATTCTTCTTCATGCTCTAGTAATCTCATGCCTCGATTACTGTAATTTGGTTTACGGCGGACTCCGCTCCACAAATCTCCAAAAGTTACAGCTTATTCAGAACACAGCCATCCGGTTACTGACAAATGCAATCAAATATTTATTTAAAGGGTATTTCTATCCCGCCTTATCCTTCAATCAAGGTGGTGTACACAGCAAACAATCAATAGCATTGGTGTTTGTGGTAGTTATGTTTATGTACAGTGAGGGTGCATGAGTGTGGGTGTGCTGATTAGTGTGGGCTATTTACAACATGTGCTTTTTACAATTATATACAAGGGTTTGCTGCCTCTGCAGCGTGCTGTGTTGGTCTTTAATTGAGTCTGAGGTTCTGTTATGTGGTTGGTCCGAGTCTGTAGAGTATGGTTATATGCTTGGGCCGTAGTGCTCAGTGAAGAGCAATGTCTTTAGGTGTTTTCGGAAGTCCTTTGGATCATCGGTTGATCGTAGCTCATCTGGGAGTTTGTTCCATATTGATGGTGCCGCCATTGATAGGGCTCTTTGTGTGGTGGATTTGCATGCTTTTGTGTAGTTGCTTGGAGTGTTGAGTGTGTCTGCTGTGGTCTTTCTTCTAGGTCTAGTGCTGGCGTCAGGTAGTATAAGGGGTTGGAGGCTGAGTGCGGAGCTCTTGTGTTTGATTCTAAATATATTTAGTATCATTTTGTATTTCATGCGGTGGCTGATTGGGAGCCAGTGGAGGTCTTTTAGGATGGGGGTGATGTGGGCTTGTATTGTTGAACCGGTGATTATTCTGGCTGCTGTGTTTTGAGCCATCTATAGTGGTCTGAGTGATTGTTTTGGCATGCCGTTATAGATCGGGTTGCAGAAGTCAAGGATGGGAGTTATTAGTGCTTGGCAGACTGTGCGGAAGTGGTCTTTTGTGAGTAGGGGCTTGAGGCGTCTGATTATTCTCATCTTGTAGTATGCGTTTTTGGTGGTTCTTCTGATGTGTGATTGTAGGTTCAGTTCTCTGTCGAGTGTTATTCCGAGGTATTTCACTTCGTTTTTCAGTGGTATTGCTGTGTTGTTGGTGTTGATGAAGGGTGGGGGGCTGAAGTTGGTGTTTCATGTGATGAGTGCTTCTGTTTTGCTGTAGTTTATGGCTAGGTTGTTGTGCAGGAGCCATTTGGACATGCTGTTGAGGCAGTTTGTTATTCTGGTGTAGTCAGGGCTGTCGAGGTTGATTTTGGTGTATATCATGATTTCGTCTGCGTATATTGTGTAGTTTATTTTGTGTGCTTTCATGATGTTGCAGATTGGTTGGATGTAGAGGTTGAATAGTAGTGAGGATAGTGCGGATCCTTGGGGCACCCCTTGCTTGATCTTTGTGGGTTGTGAGATGTTGGATCCGATCTTGACTTGGAACTGTCTGTCTGTTAGGTATGATTTGAACCATTTTAAGGTGGTGCCGGTTATTCCAATGCTCTGAAGTCTGGTTAGGAGGATTCTGTGGTCCACTGTGTCGAATGCCGCTGAGATGTCTAGGAAGATCATTAGTGTTCCTTATTTGTGGTTGTCTATGATTTGGATTATGTCGTTGAATAGGTATAGCAGTAGTGTTTCGACTCCGTGGTTTGGGTGGAAGCCATGCTGATGTATGTCCAGTGGGGCATGTGCGTCGATGTGGTCCTGGAGCTGTTGTTGCACTGCCTTTTCTATGATTTTAGCCAGTAGTGGTATGCTGGAGATTGGTCTGTAGGCTGCTGGATTGCTTTTGTTTAGAGTGGTTTTCTTTGGGATCGGCCTTATTGTGGCTAGTTTCAGCTGGTCTGGCATGGTTCCTTGCACCTGGGAGTTGCTTACCATGTTGTGTATGAGGCTAAGGAAGCTTTCCTTAGTTGCCTTTATCCAGGGGACCGGGCATGGGTCTGTTGGTGCAGTGCTTGTGTTGAGAGCAGAGATGATATCTGATAGTTGCCTTGTGGATGGGGTGCAGAACTTGTCCCATGTTATGGTGGGTATGGTTGGGTTGTCGGTTCCTACCGTTGTTTGTTGTGGTGAGTCGCCTAGCTTATCTTGTATGTAATCTGCAAAGGTTTGTGGGTCAATCTGTATGTCTTTTTCAGGATTTGGTTCGTTGGTTAGATTCTTTACTATCTCGAAACGTTCTCTGGGTTTGTTGTATGCCTTCTGAATGGTGTTTGTGAGGTGTTCTCTTTTTGTTCGGTTAATGAGTTCATTGTAATTCCTTTGTTGTGTTAGGTATAAGGCCTGGGTGGAGGGAGATTTAGAGCGTCTCCAGCGGCGTTCTATCTTCCTCAGGTTTCTTTTTGCATTGCATATGTTTTTGGAGTACCATGGGGTGTGCTGTCTTTTGGTGTTTGCTGTGTGTCAGACGGTTGCCTGGGTGAGAATCTTCACACTCTTGGCAAGTGCATATTTCTATATGATTTGCAAGGTATTGTGGGCAATGTAGTTCATTCACACCAGACACAGCTGCTGACAATAATTTAGTTGTGCTCTTGGGTAAAGCCAATAAGATATTTATTTATGGGGTTATTTCTCCCAACACAGATATGCTTGGTAGCACATAAATTAGGTTACTTGCTTTCAGTGTTAACTTGGAAAAACAAAGTCAAAATCAGGAAAACAACAAATGAAAAGTTACAAAGCAAGAAACAAACTATTCTTTTCAGGTTAACTTCTGATTACTTTCCACATAGATACAGAAGTGATTCTCTCCTAGCTCACAAGCAATTAGGTAAGGCTTAATTGCTAGCAGTTACCAGCTGAAACCCCTTAGCTGGCTTGCCTTCCACTGTGTGGGTCAAATCCTGCTTCAGGAGCTTTTCTGAGTAGATTAAAGAACAAATTTGTATTTCTTTGTGATAGTTGCTGTACTTTATAACAGAAAGTTACCAACAGAGTTTAGATAGAGAGCAGTCCATATAAACAGGATCCTCATCTGCTATTATTTCCCCTTGTTCAACAAGCATGGGTTCAATATCATGGATTGGCACAGATGAATCTCTCAATGGAGCATTTTCAGGAGAATACTTGTTTCCCTGCTGTCTTTCAAGGTTATAGCTAGGGCATAGATCAGTGTTCATACCTGAGCTTCCATTGCTGCTAGAGTTCCTCTCTATATAGCCTGGCCAGTATGTAGTCCAGTTCTTATGTCCAGCCTTCCAATCCAGATCCCTGGACACTGGATCTCTCTTCACATACCTTCTGGCACAGGTCTTAGGGTCCCTTCCACGTGCAGCCGTCTCCCTCACAGGTAGCCTCTGGTGATTCCTAGCTCTGCAGCACCATTCCTCTGGCTTTCCCCAGTCCAATGGTGTATGCTGGCCCTTGGAATACCTCCCAGTATACGTACTGCTTTGGACTCTTCTAGACCTCTCAAAGGCTTTTCTCTTCCTTCTTCCAAAGGGTCTCTTTCCCTCTCTGTCCGTCCGGTTTGGCTTCTGCTTCTGATGATCCTTCAGATGAAACTGATGATCCTTCTCTGGATATCCAAGGTGATCATGAAGCTCATGAAGATGATCATCTGTAGAATAAACTCTACTTTTATTCTGCTTAGATGAGTGCTCCTCCCTAACACAGCGCAGCTGTGCTGAATCAGGCCCTGCCCTTTGAGATGAGTGCTTAGGGATTACCTCATAGCCCTCCTGATTGAACACACGTTTCCCTACTTCAGCTCCTCTAATGGCTGTTGGAAACCTGGTGCATTCTGGCACTGGTAGTCTTTTATGGGAAAATTCTGTTTTCTTATTTCTACCAGAACTGACAGGTTGCTTGTTCAGAGTCACTTCACCTTTTCTATAGCTCCTTCCTGCGCTATGATAAGCTTCCTTATCACATGTTGTACCTGCTTTGGGTTTGTTGGCTTTGGCTGCTGCATTGATGATACTGTTCCATCCGCTTACTTGTTTGTTCAGATTGTGCGTTTCTGGGTCGAGGTAGGGTAGTGTGTCTTGTAGGAATTGGTCCTTGTCGAAGGCTTTGAATCTTCTTTGTCCGTGTGGTGTGTTTTGTGCCTTGTCGTGTCTTCCCTTTTGATTTGTGATTTCTATTTTGATTCTGTAGTGGACCGACCAGGGCACTGGGGTGACTGTGGGTGATGAGATGCCGCCTTTGTCGATTATGTGGTTGGGGGCGAATATGAGGTCCGGTGTCGATCCATGCCTGTGTGTTGGGGTGGTGATTAGTTGTGTGTATTGTAGGGAGTCCATTGCTTGCAGGAAGGTTTCCTTGTCCTTGCTGGTGGAGGAGCTGAGGTTGAAGTCGCCCAGGAGTATTAGTGGTTTGTGGTTCGTATTGACTGCACAGACGGTCTCTAGCTTGGAGGCCAGTTCCTCTGCTGGAGCATGGGGGGGGGCTCTGTAGATGAGGCACAGGGCTATTTGCTTGTTTCCTACAGCAATTGTATTGCATTGGTCTGAGTATTGAGAGGTGAGTGTTTTTAGCTTTAATGTGTTTTTTGCAATGATCAGAACCCCGCCTCCTCTCTTCTGCGTGTGTGGACTGTTAAAGGCTGAGTACGTGGGGGGGACTAGCTGATTGAGGAGGACATTGTCGGTGGGGGTAAGCCAAGATTCTGTGATGCAGAGGATATGGTAATTACACTTACCTGGTAATTGTAGCTCCTTGAGTGACGACAGTTCAGTCCTCTACCTCTAGGTTGTCAATCTCCTCCTGCAGCCTGGAGACTGGTATGTCAAACTTATGACATCACTGGATATAGCCTGCTGTAGTCTATCTCTCCTCCCAGTGTGATCTATTAACAAAGCAGACTCAAAGGAGCAAAAAATAAGTAGCCATTAAAGAACCAAACCTGCAACCTTAGCCATAACCAACTAGGCACTTTCCCCCCTTCTCACAAGGCCTTCTTACCCCCTGCCCTGCCAGAAGGGAAGTTAAAAACACACCAAAAAAAGATTTTTTTTGTTTTTCTTTTTATACCTACCTGCAATACGCCTCCCACGTTACTCTCCAGACTTCTTCCGCATAACCTGGGTGGGAATGAGGACTGAACTGTCGTCACTCAAGGAACTACAATTACCAGGTAAGTGTAAATACCATTTCCTTATTGTTCCTCCAGTTCAGTCCTCTACCTCTGGGAAGTACCAGAGCAGTAATTAACGGGTGGGATACTTCAAGCCAGCAGACAAAACCGCCGACTCGAAACGGGCATCCGCCGATGCCATGATGTCCAACCGATAATGTTTACTGAACGAATGCAGCAACGACCACGTCGCCACTCTACAAATTTCCCCCGGCGGCACCAGACTGTGCTCCGCCCAGGAACACGCCTGTGCTCTAGTGGAATGCGTCTGCAATCCACCTGGCACTACTCGCCCTTGAAGCAAAAAGGCGGAAGCAATTGTCTCCCAAATCCACCGAGCAATGGACGCTTTAGCTGCCGCCTCGCATTTGCGCACTCCACCAAACACCACAAACAACCTATCTGACCTACGAATCGACTCCGTCACCTTCAAGTATTGGCGCAACGCCCGTTTTACGTCTAGACAATGGAGCCTACGATCCGACTCTTTGCCCTCCCGGGACCCCAGGACGGGCAGACAGACCGCTTGATTCAAATGAAAGGGAGACACCACCTTCGGCAAAAAGGACAGAACCGGACGTAAAATCACCTTCTCCCTAGAGAAGGATAAAAAGGGTTCCCTACACGAAAGGGCCTGCAACTCCAAAATGCGCCTTGCCGAACAAATCGCCACCAGGAACACTGTCTTTAATGTCAAATCCTTCACGGACGTCCAATGCAACGGCTCAAACGGCAGACGGGATAACGCCGCCAGGACGAGATTGAGATCCCAAGGCGGAACGTACACCCTGCGCACTGGCCTCAAATTAGAGACTGCCTTAAGAAAATGACACACATCCGGGTGAGCCCCCAAGGACACTCCATTAACCTTGCCGCAGTAACAGGAAAGAGCCGCCAACTGAACGCGCAAGAAACTTGCCGCTAGTCACTTATCAAAACCATCCTGCAGAAATTCCAACACGAAAGGCAACGCTACCGTGGCCACACGAACCTGGCGACGAGAACACCAATCCTCAAATATCCGCCAGACCCGCACATACGCCAAGGAAGTCGACCGTTTCTGCGCTCTCAGCAAAGTCGACACCACCGCGGATGAATAACCTTTCTTTCTCAACTTAGCCCTCTCAATGGCCAGACCGTAAGCGAGAACCGATCCACCTGAGGCATGAACAGTGGACCCTGCACCAACAGGTCCGCCTTCGACAGGAGCTGTCAAGGCTCTCCATCCAGGAGACGCACCAGGTCCGTATACCATGGCCGCCGTGGCCAGTCAGGCGCTACCAGGAGCACCCTTCCCGGATGCGCCCCGATCTTTTGGACCACCCGGCCTATCAATGCCCACGGAGGAAAGACATACAACAGACCTTCCGTTGGCCACTGAAGCATTAGCGCATCGATGCCTTCTGACATCCTCTCTCGTCTTCTGCTGAAAAATCGGCTCACCTTTGCCGAGCTGAACGTCACCATGAGATCCATTATCGGAGGTTCCCAGCGAATCTGCACGAATACCTCGGGATGCAACTCTCACTCTCCTGTATCCACTTGTACTCTGCTGAGGAAGTCCGCTGCGACATTGTCCTTTCCTGCAATGTGTGCCGCTGAAATCGCCGGTAAACGGGGTTCCACCCAAGCGAACAGCTGGTCCGCCTCTGCTTCCATTGCGGCACTCCCATGCCGCCCTGCCGATTATGTAGGCTACCGTCACCGAGTTGTCCGACAGCACATGTACCGGTGGACCGGACACTAGATCTTTGAATGCTTGAAGTGCCCGGGCCACCGTTCGAAGTTCCAGACGGTTGATCGACCAGGAGGCCTCTGTTGAAGACCACCTGCCCTGCGCAAAATCGGTCGCCGCAATGCGCGCCCCAGCCTCCCAGGCTGGCATCCGTCAACAACGGGAGCCACACTGGCTGTTCCAGCGGCATCCCCGCCACCAACACTGACTTGCGCAACCACCACTGAAGCGACCTGCGGACCTCGATCGGGCACAGAAGTCGCCTGCTCAGCGGATCGACCTGATGCGACCAGCGGCACAGAAGAGCTCTCTGCAAGGGTCGCATATGTACCTTGGCCCATGGCACCGCTTCCAACGTCGCCGCCATCGTTCCCAGCACCCAGAGGTAGTCCCACGCCGAAGGCGCTGGAACCGACAGAAATTGACGAATTAGGCGCCGCAACGCCTCTGCTTTCCTGTCTGGCAGAAACACTCGTCCCTTCTTCGTGTCGAAACGCAGCCCCAGGTATTCGAGATCCTGAGAAGGGTCCAACTGGCTCTTTGCCGGGTTGACTACCCAACCCAGACTTTGCAAGAACTTCACCACTCTGTCTGTTACGCGCACACTTTCTTCCTTGGATCTTGCCCGAATCAACCAATCGTCGAGATAAGGGTGAACTAGAATGCCCTCTCTGCGCAATGCCGCCGCCGCCGCCGCCGCCACCACCATGATTTTGGTGAAGGTGTGCGGCACCGTGGCTAAGCCACAGGGCAGCGCTTGAAACTGATAATGACCCCACGGAAGGGCGAACCGTAGAACCGTTTGGTGAGCTGCCCGGATCGGGATGTGCAAGTACGCCTCCGTCAGATCCAGAGACGTCAAGTACTCTCCCTGCCGCACCGCAATGATCACTGACCTCAGGGTCTCCATCCGAAAGTGCGGCACCCGAAGGCACGATTTACGGACTTTAGGTCTAAAATGGGTTGCAGCGTTCCGCCCTTCTTTGGCACCACAAAATAAATAGAGTACTGACCCTTGCCGGATTCGGTTTTCGGTACTTCAACCACCGCCCCTAACTGGAGCAGCCTTTCCAAGGTACCGCGAACCGCTGCGGTTTTCCAGGGACCCCTGCACGGCGACCGAACGAAGGAATCCCGTACGGGTCGAGCCAATTCCAATGCATAGCCCTGTTGGATGATCTCTAACACCCACTGATCGGATGTGATGCGGGTCCAAGCGGAAAGAAACTCCCGAAGCCGTCCTCCTATGGGAGGCCCCTCCACCGGGACCCGCCTCGCTTCATTGCGACTTACGTGGTGCAGAGGCCGTAGACGAGGAGAAACCTCTTATTGGCCCCTTGAAATCCCCAAAACCCCTGCGCGCAGGCTGGAAACCGACCCCTTTGGAAACTCCCAAACCTTGCCGAGCGGAACCGCCGAAAATCCCGAAACTGGCCTCTCAAACTTTGCACCGACTTTCCCTGTTTCGGCTTATCCTCTGGGAGCCTACCAGCCTTGGATTCACCCAGATCTTTCACCAATTTCTCCAAATCCTCTCCAAAGAGCAAACCACCCTTAAAAGGCAGCTTACTGAGACGAGACTTAGATGGCCCATCCGCCGCCCAGTTACGCAACCACAGCAACCAGCGGGCAGCCACCACTGACGCCGTACTATTAGCCAGCGCCCTGATTAAATCATAATGCACATCTGCCAAATACGCCGATCCGGATTCCAGGCGATCTAACTCCTTAACCTTGTCGACATCCAGATGCGAAGATTGCCGCAGCCGCTGGACCCATCGCAAACACGCACGGGCCACCCATGCCCCCACAGATGGAGGCCTGCAGAGAAAGAGAGTCTGCCTTAAAGGCCTGCTTCAGCAAAACATCCACCTTACGGTCCTGAGCATCCTTTAAGGCCGCACTACCTTCCACCGGAATAGTGGTTTTCTTTGTAACCGCGGACACCACCGCATCTACCCGTGGCGCCCAGAACCTGTCCTTATCCTTATCGGCCAGCGGATAAAGTCTATTCATTGTCCGAATGCCACGAAGCCCCGCTTCCGGCCTATCCCACTCTTCTTGAATCATTTTCTCTACCACCCGGTGGACCGGAAACACCACCTGCGTCTGCCGCACCGCCTGAATGACGGGATCCTCAACCTCGTCATCCACAGCCGCTGGTGCAGCAAGATTCAACATCTGCAACGTTTCCGCGATCAAGGCCGCCAGCTCCACTCTGCGGAAAACCCTAATAATTTTAGCCTGATCTTTGGGCTCCGGGAGCTCTCCTTCCTCCAGATACTGTGAGACCTCCTCCTGGTCCCATTCCGGCTCCTGGGGCTCCGGCCACTCGCCTTCCGCCAAAGGCGATTCCTTCAGCCTCGTCCGTTTAGGGGCCGGCGGTTCCTCGCCAACCCCAAGAGTCGCCTCCAGTTGCGGAGCAACACCAGCGAGTGCCCCTATACCTGGCCTTTTTCCCTGGCGCCTCAGACAAAATGCCTGATGCATCAGCAAAATAAAATCAGGGCTAAACTCCTCGCAACCCGATTGCTGCACCGCCAGGGAAGTGCCAGAAGACCCCGCGAGCTCTTCTAACTCCGGCCCCTGCGCCGGCGAGCGCGGGGAATCTGCCCGCACCCCTAAGGACGTTCCCTGCACCTCTGAATTGTCCTTGCCTTCCATCTGCTGTTCCACCGTGGACGATAGGGAAGCACAAACCCGGCAAACCCCCGTATCGGGCCCTGAGCTCCTCCTAGTACCACACACCTGACAGAGAGGCCTTGCCGCCATCCAGCGAAGCAGTAACCGCCCCCCACTGGTTGACGGTCATTTTTTTTTTTTTTTTTTAAACTAGTGAATGTTCTATCATACTACTCCCAGAGTATCCCCTAGAAACTCAGATCCCCCATAGGCCCCCTTATGCCCCTGAGAGACTGAATCGGGATTTAAGGCAAAAATAAATCCAAATAAAAAGAAACTTTACCAAAGCAAACAAAACCCAAACGGCATAAAAAGGAGAGGGAAAGAAACCTCCCTGGACTTCCCCTGGCCTTACCGGAGCTCTGACCCGTGAGCGTCCCAGCTGCACACGGGTCACACGCAGCAGCCAAAATGGCCGCTGCGAGCAAAAACAAGCCCCAAAAAGGGCGCCAAACTGCTCTGCAGCGTGTCAGAGTTTGGACAGGGGGACTCCCGGACTAAACAGGCACCCGTCCCGGCGAAACTGCCTACTGGGAAGATAGTCACCGCTCCGGAGTTAAAAAAAACGGAGAAAGATTGCTCCAAAGAGGGCCGGGTCCAGATCGCTGCTGTCTACACGGACAGACACACTATGCCGGTAAGACAAGCAGGCGACCCCCCAACAATAGATATATATCTGCTTACCCTGAGAAGGGCTCTTCCCCGAAATGTCCTGGGGAAGAGAACCTCTGGGCATCAGTGAGGAGACTGAACTTGACGTCTTGAGCCAGCCCCCCCCCCCCCCCCAGTGCAAATGCAGGGCTAGGGAGCAAGAATGCCTACAACCTGCTACCCCATACTCTTTTAAAGGCACAGCCCCTAAGCTAAAACAAACCAGAATTATCAATTATCCACTCCAAAAACTCCCTAGGTCCTATCTATGAGCTCCTTATTAATTCCTCCAGAGAGCCCTTCCACAAGGCTTGTCAAGTCTTCCTGCTGCATGGAGACTGGTCACACTGGGAGGAAAGATAGACTACAGCAGGCTATATCCAGTGATGTCATAAGTTTGACATACCAGTCTCCAGGCTGCAGGAGGAGATTGACAACCCAGAGGTAGAGGACTGAACCGGAGGAACGATAAGGAAGTCAGGTTGTTGGTCCTCTATGTGGTCTCTGATTGTGTTTATTTTGTTTCTTACTGACCTGGTGTTTATGAGCTCTATTGAGGTGGTGTTTGGGGTGTTAGGCTCCTTGGGGTTTGTTTCCGTGTTTGCGTGCGGGTTGTGCTTGTGGATTGTGTGTCTGTTGCGTTTGTCTTTCGTGAACGAGCTCCGGGTGGTGTGTTGGGGAGGGGGATAAGTTGGCATGGTTGTTGGTGTCCATAACTCCTCTGCCCTATGGGCACCATTGGCTTCCATTCTTATCGCTGTCAATTCAAGATCCTCGCTATAACCCACAAGATGTATTACTCAGGTCTTCCTCATTAGCTAACTTCTATGATAACCTTCTACTGCCCTTCTTGCTCACTGCACTCAACACCACCAATCTCATGCATGTTTGGAAGTACCCCGACTGCTGTGTTCTTCTTTCTGGCCCCCACTATTTGGAATGCTCTTCTACCGCTTATATGAATAGAGTCGTCCTTCAAGAAATTCAAATCATTGCTGAAGACATGCTATTTTAATCTTGCTTTCACAGCAATGCCTAGGCCACAGGTGCTGCCTAGCTTAATATGTTTGTCTATCAGCTATCTTTTCGGTTCACCGTATGAAGTTCCACGCATTTTATTATGTAAACTGCTCTGATACATTAGGTGTAGATCAATATAGAAAGTCCTGAATAAATAAACATGCTGATGCAAGTGGAAATCACACAGTGCTCAAACAAACAAGGGAGAGAGAGCGCATCCTCTCCAAGTTAGGATGCCACTCTCAACCCTGACCTTTAAAAAAATAAAAAAAGGAAATAAAGCTGAGAAATGTTATGAAATGTCAAAATGCTGAGACCTCCTGGAACGTCATCATGACCCCCAGGTAGTAATACACCTCTCCATCTTGCTCTGTCACTGGAATTAGATAGAGACAGGGCTGTATTTAAGAAGATCCCAAAGAGCTGGGGAGAGAAGGGAGGACAGAAGATCCCAAAGATTGCCGAGCCAGCTGAGGAGCACCACAATGGTCCCCCTTGGAAGCAGCACAGATTTGCACTGACCTTAGCTATTTGTGATTAGACTCCTCTTTGACATGGGTAGTTGGTACCTTCAAAATCTGACACCCCATGCAAGTGCCTAAGTCTAAATCTGGGCCTGTATAGAAGCAACTCCAAAATGTATCATTTTGGTGCAATATCTAACCAAATAGAAAGACACAACATAGTGTCAAAGTTCAAGGTGCTCAGGAAGAGAAGCAGGATGGCTCCTGGCTAATAAGCCTGAAGGAAATGTTTCTTTATCAGCAGTTTAAAATGTCCTGAGGAGCTAATCTGGATAGAAACATAAATGGTATTAAAATGTATTCCAGGGGGTTGTTATACTTAGCTAAAATACATTATACATGATAAGTTGAAGTTTTAATGCTAGAAACAAAATCCTTAAACTTTTTCAGCTGATGTTGGAGCATTTGGAATATTACCAGAGTTTAGTGACTTGTTTGTTTTGTGAGTTCCCTATTTTCCATGAAATTAAAATTAGAAAATGGTGGCTTCCAGTACCAGTCCAGCTTGGTGCTTTTTATTTTTTCACAGGGAGATCAAAATGCAGGTTTCTCTTATAAAATATAATCTGTAACATCCTTCCAGAGCACAGCTGTTCCTCGCTGACTGCCAGGTCCGCAGCACCAGAACAGTACGTGCTCCCCACATCCGCCCAGTCTGGCCTGCATGTCTGGGGTGGCTTTTTAAGATATAGCTTGTGGTCAAGTTCAGTAGCTGCACGGAAATTTATTTTTAAAGCCAGGCTTGCAAGGCATAGTGTTATAGTTGGTTACTTCTCATAACTATTCCAGGAATATGTATCCCTTTAAAATTTCAGGGACACTGATAAGAAACCCAAATTTGAACGGTTTAAGCATAAAGGTAAGAGGTGCCCTTAGGTGGCCCCAAAACCCCCTCAATCCTGCCCAATTTATAAATACTCCATTAACACACAGCAGGATTTCCACACCCTCAACAGATGCACCACAGCGCATGGGCTGAAGTGGCAACTCCATCCTTAAACAGCAGCATCAGTCAATTCTAGCAGTTCCCAGTCAGCTCCAGGTTTAAATCCCTTATTCTTCAGTTTACATTTTTTTTTTTTTTAGTGCCATCGTCAATGTTGACTCATAGCGACCCAGCTACCTCTGGGTTTTCTTGGCAATGTATCACCGGAAGTAGATTGCCAGCCTTTTCTTCCAAGGCAATGGAGGGTAAAGTGACTTGCCCAAAGTCACAAGGAGTGCCAGTGGGAATTGAACCCTTGATCTTCAGTTTACATACCCATCTTATTTTTAATCATGTACCATATGATACTCCCCAATCTTTTATTTCTCCTACTTGCCTTGAATAAATGGTAAGCAGGGACCGTCTCTTGCGTGTAGGTCTAATAGCGTTACAGAAATAAGTAGTACTGTAGGTAGCAGCAATGCCCAAGGTGGTGATGAGGAGCTGCCAAATCATGTGGACACTGGTTATCAGAGAGACAGGTTTTGAACCAGGCAAATACTGTACCATTCACACCCGTGATAGTGTGATCCACACCGCCTAAAGCTGCCGCGAAGTCCATCAGTGCTAACCCTGGGAAATATCTCCATTCCCAGTTTCTGTGACAATCTTCCAGCAGGGACAGAGCTACTAGCTACGTTCCAAAACCAGATCGCAATCTAGACTAATAAAAATCCAGCTAGTGTTTCACTTCTAGCTAAACACAATTAAATGCAGATTATCTGTGCTGTAAGTTTAGCTAGAAATGGATATTTGATATCAGCCAGCAGTTTTGTAGTGTGGCATTGTCAATGGTGCTCAGTTTCAGCAGTGGACATAACACTGTGTATTTCAGTGCTGTTGGCAGCTGTCTACCAGAAAGAAATATGTTCACAATTTCTCTGGCCTTTTCTAGGAGGTCTCTGCTTGCCAACTGTACTCTCTTTGATGGGCAGGGGCTGAGAGAGCAGGATGATAGCTCTACATCTCTCAGGATTTCATCATGGTCAACATCTGAAAGTAGCTTAGATGAGTCACATATGTTTTGTGTAAGAGGAAAGAGATGAGTTTATGCTTTTCTGGTTAACTGGCAGGACACTAGGTGGGACTTCCTGGAGGTCCTGATGGAGCCCGTGAATTTGCTTTGTAAAGTATGTGGCAAAATCATTGTTCTTCAGTTGGGACTAGACAGATTGTCTAATGATTGCCCACAACAAACCAAACTAAGAGGTGGTCTAGGGTGGCAGTAGCTGCTGGCAGGGCAGCAAAGGACAGGGCGCTCAAAGCCAAACAATAGATTCTGACAGCTAGGAGGGCATAAAATGTAAGGTTTGCTTAGGGTGCCAACACCTTGAATAAACTCTGGGACTGGCCCTGGTTGTGAGGGTGCAGTAAGCTACCTGGTTGAATATATGACCTGTTCGATGCGGAGTGGTAGATGCATGAAATAGTCCCAGTGGAGGTAGCAGAAAGAAGGACAGTATCTGAATTCAAAAAAGCATGGGATAAACACAGAAGATCTCTTAAGGAAAAAAAGGGGACTATAGTAGTTCATATGGAAGGGCAGATTAGATAGAAACAGAGAAACATGATGGCAGAAAAAGACCATATGGCCTATGTTTATCTACAACCCATTTGTGACATAAGGAACTACAATGTGCTATACGAAGATTACATGATATATACGTTATTCAATACAGAAAACCCGAATATATGGCAATAACCAAATGCTTGCAGGCAAATACACACAACCTAAACATAAATTACAAAAAACCAGAGGCCCTCCACATCACTAGAAACGCAACATTCGTCCCCCTAACTACTATAAAACTATTACATGACAACTTAATGGTAATGAATGCAGTAAGATATCTGGGAGTCACACTAGACCAAAACCTCAACCTGTAGCCACACATAAGCAAAACAAAGAATGCACACTACAAGATGAAGATCATCCAAAAATTGAAACCACTCAAAATGACTTCCGGACTGTCTGCCAAACAACACCATCACCACTTCTGGACTACTACTGCAACCTGATGTACCCAAGGTCTCTCAAAGCATGCCATATACCCTTCTACAAATGACCCAAAATACGCAGCAGAGAACACAAGGGGCGAAAGCCAGTAGAGGTCACAGGTGCCAAGTTTATTGATTAAAAATCCCCTTCCTTTTTCCCTATTCATGCACTGTGAGTAGCAACTTGGTGATTTCTAGTGCTTAATTTAACTGAAAAAGGTCTTTTTCAAGACTTCCGCTCATATGTGTCAGGTGGATTGCGTTCACTTAGTCACAGGTAGCCCTGGTCTGCTGGGGTCATAAGAGATAAAAAGATGAGGAGCTTTTCGATGGGCCTTGGTCCTCTGTAAATAAAAGGATAGGGTTCTCTTGCAATCCAGGGTATGCAAGACGACCTCCTCCCTGCTGGCGTGCGGCCGTGGAAAGAAGGTGGGGAGAACTACCTCCTGATTGAGGTGAAAAGCAGACACCACCTTTGGGAGGAATTTGGGGTGCGTGGGTGCGCAGCACCACCCTGTTCATATAGAACCTGGTATAGGGCAGATCCGCCACCAGGGCTTACAGCTCGCTTACTCTGTGAGTGGACGTCAACGCCACCAAGGAGGCCACCTCAAGGAGAGGTGTCTCAAGTGGCAGGTGGCCAAAGGCTCAAAGAGCGGCCTAGTGAGCTGGGAGAGCACCACATTGAGGTCCCATTCCGCTGCTGGAGGGTGGAGAGGGGGCTTGGAGAGCAGGAGGCCCCTGAGGACTCTGGAGACCAGAGGCTGGCCTGAGAGGGGCTTTCCCTCTATAGGGTGTTTGTTAGCCACTATGGTGCTGAGATGCACTCTCACCGAGTTAGGTTTCAAGCCCGAGTGTGAGAGGTGCAGCAAGTACTGCAGCACGAGCTTTCCCTGACAGGAGAATGGCTTCTCATTCCTTTCTGCACACCAGACGGAGAACCTCCTTCCACTTGAAGGGGTAAGCCCTTCTGGTGGATGGCTTCCGGGAGACCAGGAGGATTTCCTCAACCTCACCTGGGAGGTTGAAAGTGGCCAGTGCTACCCTTTCAGCAGCCATGCTGTCATCGTTAGGGACCCCAGGTTGGGGTGTAGCAGGGGGCCTCCCTCCTGGGACAGGAGGTCCGGGTCCCAGCCCAGTGGTACTAGGGTTGCCACCAACAGGGAGAGGAGTAGGGGGAACCAGGACTGCCTGGGCCACCTGGGCGCAATCAGGATCACTGAGGCATGCTCAATCTGGATCTTGAAAAGGCACTTGGCTATCAGAAGTGTTGGTGGGAATGCAAAAAGTAAGCCCTGTGACCAGGAGATCAGGAAGGCATCCGCCGCCACCCTCCTGCGGTGTGGCTGAGGAGAGCAGAATTTGGGCAGCTGTGAGTTGTCCGGGGAGGTGAACAGGTCCAGCCAGGGTCTTCCCCAGAGGTAGAAAAGCCTCCAGGTCACTTTTGGGTCCAGGCGCCACTTGTGAGGCTGAAGGACCCAGCTGAGGTTGTCCACCAGGCAGTTGTCCTGACCCAGTAAGTACACCACCCTCAGGAAGACATGGTTGCACACTGCAAAGGAATGGAGGGCCACTGCCTCCTGACAGAGGGAGTAGGAGCCCATACCCCCCTGCTGGTTCATATAGAACATGGCAACCTGATTGTCTGTATGAGGACCGGGAGGTCACTCAGGAGGTGGCGGAGGCCTGAAGGGCCAGGAAGATGGCCCTAAGCTCGACGAGATTGATTTGCAGGAGGGATTCTCTGGGGACCAGGTACTTTGGGTGCACTGGCCCTCGCAATGTGCGCCCCAGCCCACAAGGGAGGCATCTGTCGTCAGCACCCTCTGAGGGGTTGGTGCCTGGAAGGGCATCCCTGCCCTGAGGTAATGTAGGGACTGCCACCAGGTGAGGGAGGCCGGCAGACCTTCACTCTGTCCTTCAGCCTGCACGTTGCCTGCGTCCACTGGGAATGGAGGCACCACTGGGCTGCCCGCATATGCAGGTGGGCCAGAAGTATAACTTGAACTGTCGAGGCCATATGGCCTAGCAGGCGGAGGAGTAGGCGAGCTGGCATCGTACTGGAACTCTGCATGTCCTTTGCCAGCTGCATCAGGCTGTGGGCTCTCTAAACGGGGAGGAAGGCCCTGACCCGCAGAGTGTCCAGCTGGGCCCTTATGAATTCCAAGTCTTGGGCCGGGAAGAGGCTGGACCTTGGGGTAGTTGATGATGAACCCCAACTGCTGCAGGGTGTGGATAGTGAGCCTTGTGGCCCACCTGGCCTCAAGAGGTGAGCTGCCTCTGATAAGCCAGTCATCCAGATAAGGAATACATGGGCCCCTTGGAGATGCACATGGGCGGCTACGACCTTCAGGCATTTTGTAAAAACCCTTGGAGAGGAGGCGAGGCCGAACAGCAGCACCCTGTACTGGTAGTGCTGCCCCTCCCCCACCACAAATCTCAGGTAATGCTTGTGGGAGGGGTGGATTAGGATGTGGGTATAAGCATCCTTGAGAGCCAAGGAACAAAGCCAGTCTCCCTGGTTGAGGTAGGGTAGCAGTGTCCCAAGGGAAAGCATCTTGAACTTTTCCCTCACCAGGAACTTGTTCAAGTTGAGCAGGTCCAGGATGGGCTGGAGACCCCATGTTCTTTTTGGGAAAAGGAAATACCTTGAGTAAAACCCCTTTGCCCAGAGGTGATGGGGTACCGGTTCCAGCACCCTGTCCCTGAGCAAGCCTGCGAGTTCTGTGGCGAGGAAGGCCTGGTGGAGGAGAGGCTGTGGTGGCTCTCGTAGGAAGAAGTCTGGAGGGTTCTGCTGCAGATGGAGGAAATACCCCTCCTGCATCACCTGCAGAACCCACTGGTCTGTGGTGATGCTGGCCCATCTGTGGGCGAAAGAGGCCAGTCGACCCTCTGTGGGCTGAGTTGGGCCTCCCAAGGGAGGGGAGGCTCAGCCCAGGGAGTCAAAAGCTTCCCCCCGGTTGGGTGGGAGCTGGTTTCTGGGGCTTGGGAGCCTTGGGCTTCCTAGGCCTGCGTCCCTGGCCTTTTGGCTATGAGGACTTGTGAGGCTGCCCCGAGTAAGGCTGGTAGTGGCCAGCCTGAGAGTAGCCCTTTTTCCTTAGGAAAAAGGGCTTTTTTCCCTGAGGATTTTTCCTTGGGAGAGCCAAGGTCTTTTTGGACAGCATCTGCCGGGTCACTACCTCGGCCTCAATCTCCTCAGCTTTATCAGACATCAGTTTCCCGAATAGGTTCTCATCATTGCACCCACTGCTCCAGGTTCAAGGTCTGTAGTTATGCCTGGCACCAGGCACCGATGCCAGTGGCTGCCACCCTGGCCGCAGATTCGAACCCGTCAAAGGCAGCCCGGGAGAGGAATTTGGAATAGTTCTGGATGCTTGCTGCTAGGGACTGGAACCTTTGCAGAGGTTCCCCGGGCAAGGCCCGCTGAGAACCCCGAGAGTTCCTATATCAGGCATTTAAGGTACATTCCAATGTACAATTCGTATGGCTGTATTCGGCACCTGAGCATGGTGCCCTGGTAGTACTTGCACCCCATGGCGTCGAGGGCCCGGGCTTCCCTGCCGGGGGAACTGAAGAGTAGGTCTTTTGACTCTTCAGCTTTTGCATGGAGGACTCAACCACCATCGAGTTGTGGGGGAGTTGTGACTTGTGGAACCTGGCCCTTCCGTACGCGATAGATGGCGTTCAGGTGCTGACTGACCACTGGCATTGAGGCCGGGGACCTCCCACATCCGGAGGAGCAATCTCGAAGATGGGTGGAACAGGCACCGTGAGAGACTCCTTGGGAGGGGACTCATATTGTAGGATCTGCTCCTCGGTGCGCGGGTCCTCCTCCGACTCTGTCTGGATCGAGAGAGCCCAGGGCATGTCATGAACGAAGTCATGAAAGGCCACATCTTCAGGCGGGGAGTGGCACTGAGGCTCTGGTGGAGATGGCTCGGAGGGGACGTCCAGGTGCCGGGAGGTCTCCGGGGAGGCCTCGTCCTCGGTCTCCCAGTCGGAGCCCGGGGGTGTCGAGTAGTCCCCCCCGAAAGACCTGGGATCAGACTCCCGGAAACTCACCGGAGAGGAACGGAACCCCAAGAAGTGTGATCGAGACCTCGATCGACACCAAGGACTTACCTGAGGCCAGTGGCGCTTGGTGCCGTTAGATGCCCAGAGGCTCCCCCGAGGCCAGGGGACCCAGTGTTGAGGCTGAAGATGCCAGGGGGCCCGACATTAACGCCTACTGCAAGGCCAAGATGGAGGAGAGACTCTGCTCTATGATCGCCCAATGGCTGTGCAGCACTCAGCTTGGATACCGAGGGCCTTGGGTCTGATGCCAGCACTCTGGAGAGTGTATCTTCGAGGAGGACTATAGGTTCACAGGTCCTGGCGTGGTCTCCGCCGGCCGAGGACTCTTGTCTTGAGACTTTCTGAGAGCGCTGCTCAGAGTTGCCCAAGTCCCGTCGAGGCAACTTGCCAGGTTTGATCCGAGGCAACTCCTTCGGGACCTCCTTCTTTTTGGGAGGGTCCAGGGCCGCAGCAGAGGAGCCGCTGCTGCGGGATTCCGAGGACATCCAGACCTCTCTCAAAGGGCCAGCTTCAGGGCTTGGCGTTGGGGAAGCCGGGGCAGAGTTAGACCTTGGGAAAAGCTTCCCCTGCAACTCAGACCACCTCCTGTTGGTTTTAAGGGTCATGGCCTGGCACCGAACACAGGTGGAACTGTCGTGGTCCCGACCCAGGCAATGGATGCAGCAGTCATGAGTATCTGTGAATGAGATAAGCTGACTGCAGCAGTTGCATTTCTTGAACCCACTGAGAGTCATGGTTGGAGCACACCCGGCCAGGGTCGAGGAGCCCCGGGTGAAAAAAGGCACAAAGGCCGGTTGAGGTACGGCCCTCGATGAAACACGAAAAAAAAGGTAGCTGAGATCGGTACTAGTGGTGCCGTCTCAAGGCGGGAAGGGAACCGGTATGCAAACCGGACAAAGGGAAGGAATAAAAGAACTTTTTCTGGGAGAGTAGAAGACCACGTCCGTTGGGCTCCGTGGAAAAAAGGAGACTGAGCAAGATGGCACCCTTTGGCGGGAAAGAGACCACACATGTGTGGTAGCATTCCCAAAAGCTTTCTTTGAAAGCTTGGGAAATGCTCCGCCGATGCCGACATCACCCATATGTGAGGGCTGACTTCCTGCTTGTTCCTTGAGAAATACACATAGGGCATTTGCGCATGCTCTCATCTGAAGCCGGACATGAACCAGAAGTATTTAAGGTGGGTTCTGGACTGGACTGAAGGGACTCCAGGAAAGAAAGTTAGCAGGTAAGGTTTAATTTCACTTTCCTCATTGTTTCTCCAGTCCAGTCCAGATGTGTGGGATGTAACAAAGCAGTACATAATTTTGGGAGGAAAAAAAGAAGAGCCTGGCGTATCAAAAACTTGCATCCCTTGAGCACAACATCCTCAATGCCCCTCCGATGCTAAGAAGTTGAAGTGTCCACACAGTAATGATGAAGAAACATGAACGAAGGATCTTGAGTCAGACTCTGCCCCAAGAAGAACTTGAGGGTAGTCGAACAGAACATCAACATTATTGGAATTGACCAACCAACTAGTCAATTGCCCTGTGAGTTGTCTCATACTGCGCAACCACTACAAAACTCACCTAGAAGAAATGCTCCCAAGGCAGAAACATTTTTATCGCCAAGTCCATGTAACACCAAAATGACGAATCGCTTCAAACAGCACAAGTCTAAATCAATCAAGGCTTCATACTGCCCACAGAGAGAAATGTCACCTGAAGGAACAAGATGCCATAGCCACATCAACAACTTAAAAAAAAAAAAAAAGTCCACGGAACCCCTTGGAACATATATCAATTCAAAACCAGGTCTCCAAAAGAAGAAGCGAGCAGGCCAGAGAATGTTGATATCTAAGACTCATACCACATTAGGAAGGAGAAAGCGAGCAAGAGAGAGCGATTGTCCTACTTTCCACCCCTGAAACAGATCAGCATTGACAACTGCAATGTCCAGAGAACCAACACTTCATCAGGCTCTACCCACTCACAGAACCTCTTCCTGTAGAATCGAAGAGACGACAAAGGCCTACCAAAATGAACTAAACCATAAATGCCATACGATTGAAAGAAAGCTCTGCAATGAGGGGGCATAGGATGAGGGTGAAAGGGGATAGACTCAGGAGTAATATGCGGAAATACTTCTTTACGGAAAAAGTGGTAGTAGAGAGGAAGACAGTATCTGAATTCAAAAAAGCATGGGACAAACACAGAAGATCTCTAAAGGGAAACAAAAAAGAGAGTATAGTAGTTGATATGGAAGGGAAGACTAGATAGGCCATATGGTCTTTTTCTGCTGATATGTTTCTATGTTTCACTGAAAGACAGAGCAGCTATCCGAAGACGATAAACAACCAATTTATAAACCATGCCTCTTCCAGGGTCAAACCATTGAGTTGAGCCAGGAATCCTACCCCAGGAGTCGGACCAACCTCAGTCACAAGAAAAAAAATAGCATTCACTACAAAGATCTTGAAAATGTCAAAACCAGCCTCTGTGGACACTCTGGATCCCTTGGGATGCAGCTCCAGATGGCCTACCACTTCAAAGCCATGGCTCACCAGGACCTGCGAGGATCTTCAACATCGCACTGGCCCTACCCAAGGACCATCAGGACCTCATGGAGAAGACCAAAGATTGGACACATCTATCACCCCGGAAGAATGTAGCCTTCCCAGGCCAAGAAAAATCCAACATGCAAGACTCTAGAAAATCTTTCCACATGACCAACTTAATGGTCTGACCCAGTTGCCACTGATGGCTCTCAGACTTCTGGATTCAATCGGCTGTAGCGGCTCTTCCAGCTATTCCTTCAGCCCAAGCAACCAAGCAGACTTCCTCCCCGTGCCGGCACAACACAGAGCCTCAAAAATCAGGCCCGTGGCTCTACTCCACCCCCCCCCCCCCAACCCAGAGCTGCTGGTCTCGCTCCCACAGACTGGCCCCTCCCCCATAGGGTCAAAACACAAATCCAAGTCTAAGCAAATAAGGAGGGGAGGTATCTGGAGGCTCAGTGAGTCCACAGGACCCACGGCCCCACAAACAAAAAGCTGTTGAGGACCCGCAGGGTGTGGAGAGACATACAGCAAAGTTGGGATGACTCCAGGCATTTTCCATGCCTGTTTTCTCACCAGTGAACTCAACTGCACATGGTAGGACATCCTCCAATGATTCTGCTAAGCGGTTTGTTCAATATAGTGCTGCCCTTCTCTGTACCTCTTCTCCTGAGGTCCGGGCTTCCACCTTAATCCAGCAGGAATCTCCTACTGAACTTCCTACCGACTCTCGCAACTATCCGAAATCCCGTTCCCTGATTCCCTGGAGGGCCCTCAACCTCTGAGAGAAGACGCCTGTTCCCTGGCTAGTGCTCTCACTGATGGGAAACGGACCCATCCCTTGTGGGGGATATTGAAATTCCCCTATCACCGAATCAACTGACCCCAGACAAACTGTCTGATGACATCTCCTGTGATGCCAAGGGATCTGTGTCCTTATGCTCTAATCATACCATCCAAAAGATATTGGCCAACCATATGACCAAAATAATGTTAAGCACTACATGTCATGGTTAATGGCGCTAAAAGAATATTGAACCTCAGAATTTATGCCCAAACCTCAGATTTTGGGCCAAGCCAACTGTCTCTAAAGGCTACCTAACTAGCTTCTTCCCTTCCTGACATTCTAGACCACCTCTTCTGCCTCCAAAAGGATGTAGTGATAATATGCTCAACCAATAGGTAGTGGTACTGGAAAAGCTGAGATTGTATTGCCTCCTGCATGAATGGAAACCCCCACTTTGGATTCAGCAGATACAAAGGCAGAGGATGAACCTTCACCATCGCATATCCATTCACTAGCTCAGGGATGCAAGCGGCTATGCAACAGGCTGAAAGAAGTTAAAAAAAAAAAAAAAAAGCACCTAAGCATATCTGGACATCATGCATACTAAAAACAGGCAGTGCTAATCACGAGTGGTGCCACAAATATTGGGCTCATAATCAAACCAGCCTCGGATGAAGCCTATCAAACAAAATAGTGCAAATACCGCATTCCTCTGCTTATCTATTTTATTAGCAGAACATTTCTTGGGGTTTCTTTTGGGGTGGGGGAGTTAACTACTCATCTTGTCCTCCTTCAGGCATGCCAACCCCATCGGCTCTCTTTTCTCTCCCCTCCCTCAAATATGCTGTACCTAGGCCCATCGAATGCAAAAGGAGGCCACACCCACCTAGAGAAAGCATAGTTACTCACCTGTAACAGGTGTTCTCCAGGAGCAGCAGGAACCAGTCCTCACATATGGGTGACATTGGCGCCAATGGAGCCCGCACAGAGCATTTCCCCAGCTTTCAAAGAAAGCCTTTGGGAATGCAACCACTATGCACCCTTCTCACCCAAGGGTGCCATCTTGCTCCGTCAGATGACATAGCTAAGACGGCAGTCAAAAAAGACGGTAACTCCAAGGGGAGGAGGGAGGGTTGTGAGGACTGATTCCTGCTGTTCCCGGAGATAACTTGTAATAGGTGAGTAACTACGCTTTCTCCAGGAACAAGCAGGAAGTCAGTCCTTACATATGGGACTCCCTAGCTCCAGGCTGCCGAGGACCGAACCACAATAGTACCAACAGCGACCGGTCAGGTGACTGCAAGTTGCAGAAGGTGAGTCCCCGCTAGAGACTCTGCAAGACCCTAGCGTCCAGCAACACTATCACTCTGGTAGCCTGAACGCAGAGGGTCGGAGGGCAGGACTTGCCTACACTCCAAGAATATTATGCAGCACTGCCTGACCAAAGGCACTGTCCCTGTGGGATTCGCTTTCCAAGCAGTAGTGTACTGCAAACATGTGAATGGATGACCAAGTGGCAGCTCTGCAAATTTCTGTCACCGGCACAGAACAGAGGTGGGCCACCATTGTGGGCATAAACCCTCATGCAATGCGCTGTGATCCAGTGCTCCAGGGAGAGGCCTACCCACTCATAGGCAAGGGCAATGCAGTCCATCAAACAAGAGGATAGGGTACTATTAGTTACAGGGAGCCTCAGTCTGCTGGGTCATAGGACACGAAAAGCTGAGGTGCCTTGCAGTGGCCCTGGGTCCGCTGCAGATAGAAGGGCAGGGCCCATTTACAGTGCAGTGTGTGGAGTATGAGCTCCTCCCTGCTGGCATGAGGCCAAGAATTGAAGGTGGGGAGCACTACCTCCTGGTTGAAGTGAAACGGGGATACCACCTTTGGGAGGAACTTAGGGTGAGTGCAGAGCACTATCCTGTTCTTGAAGAATCTGGTGTATGGGGGGGAGGTCCGCCAACAGCACTTGAAGCTACCTGACTCTGCAAGCTGAAGTCAGGGCCATCAGGAAGGCCACCTTCCAGGATAGGTATCTGAGGTGGCAGGTGGTCAGTGGCTTGAATGGTGACCTTGTGAGCTGGGAGAGCACCGCACTGAGCTCCCATTCTAATGCTGGAGGGTGGACAGGGGGCTTGAGAAGCAGAAGGCCCTATAGGAAACAGGAAACCAGGGGCTGGCTAGATAAGGGCTTCCCCCCACTGGGTGGTGGTGAGTGGCTATGGCACTCAGATGCACCTGGACTGAGTTAGATTTCATTCCTGTGCAAGACAGATGCACTAGGTACTGGAGTACCAGCTGGACGTGGCAGAACAGGTTCTTCTTCCTATCTGTGAACCTGCGCCATTTAAAGGCATAAGACCTCCTCGTGGAGGGCTTCTTGGAGGCTCGCAGAATTCCCTCAACCTCCTCCTCAGCAGCCAGGCTATTAGAGTCAACAACCCCATACTGGGGTGCAGAAGGAAGCCCTCCTCCTGCGTCAGGAAGTCCAGGGCTTGGCCCAGGGGTACTGGGAGTGTCGCCACCAGCAAGAGCAGTAGTGGGAACCAGAGTTGCCTGGGCCACCTGGGGGCAATCAGGATCACCGATGCCCTCTCATTCTGGATTTTGAATAGAGTCTTGGCAACTAGGGGAGTCAGTGGGAATGCATACAGCAGTCCCTCGGATCATGAGATCAGGAACGCATCTGCCGTTACTCTCTGTCCGTGCAGCTGTCTGGAGCAGAAGCGAGCCAGCTGCGCTTTATCTGGAGAGGCGAAGAGGTCCATCTCGGGCCAGCACCAAAGGCGGAAGAGCCTCTTCATCACTGCAGGGTCGAGACGCCACTCGTGAGGGTGGAGGACTCTGCTGAGTCTGTCTGCCAGGTAGTTATCCTGGCCCGGGAGGTAGACTGCTCGCAGGAGCATGCTGTTGCACACTGCAAAGCCGAGGAGGGCTACAGCCTCCTGGCAGAGGGAGTACAAACCGTGCCCCCCTGCTTGCTTACATAGAACACTGCGACCTGGTTGTCCGTCTGGACCAGCACAGGTCTGTTCCACAAGAGGGAGCAGAAGGCACATAGCGCGAGGACTATCACCTGGAGTATCTGGAGATCTGTAGTAGAGACTCCTCCCTTGACCAGCAACCCTGAGAGAGTTGAACTCCACAGTAAACTTCCCAGCCCTGGAGAAAGGCATCTGTAGTCAGGGTACACTGCAGTGAGGGTGCCTGGAAGGACATCCCTGCCCAAAGGAGGCCCTGGTTCTGCCACCAGTCGGGGGATCTCGCCAGCTGGAGGGAGACTCTGACCCTGTCCCAGATTCAACCCATGGCCTGGGTCCACTGAAAACGCAGGCACCACTGGGCTGTCCGCATGTGCAGACAGGCTAGGGGTGTGACATGGATCATGGATGCCATGTGTCCCAGCAGGTGAAGGAGGCGGCGAACCAGCACTGTTGTGCGGTGCTGGACCTTCCCTGCCAGCTGTTTGAGGCGTTCTGCCCTGTCCTGAGGAAGAAGGGCTCTGGCCCGCACCGTGTCCAGCTGAGCACCGATGAACTCAAGTTCCAGCACCGGAGAGAGATGTGATTTGGGGTAGTTGATGACGAACCCCAGGTGCTGCAGGAGGAGAATGGTACATTCTGTGCCCTGACTGGCCTCTGGGCTGTGCTGCCCTTGATAAGCCAGTCATCCAAGTAGGGGAAGATGAACACACCTTGTAGGTGCAGATAGGCAGCTACCACTGCTAGACACTTTGTGAACACTTTTGGCGAGGAGCCAGGCCAAAGGGAAGTATCCTGTATTGGTAATGGCCTCCCCCTACCATGAATCTCAGGCATTGCCGGTGAAATGGGTGGATCAGAATGTGTGTGTAGGCATCCCTTAGGTCCAAGAAGCAAAGCCAGTCTCCCTGGAGGAGGTAGGGAACTTCTTCAGGTCTCAGAGGTCCAGGATGGGCCTGAGACCCCCGGTTCTCTTAGGGACAAGAAAGTACCTTGAGTAGAAGCCCTTGCCAAAGAGGTGCTGGGGAACAGACTTTACCACCCTGTCCCTTAGTAGGTCTGCTAGCTCTGAGGGCTGGAGGGCCTGGTGAAGGAGAGGTTGCACTGGCTCTCTTGGAAAATGCCCCGGAAGTGGTAGTTGGAAGTAGAGGTGGTAACCCTCCTTCACCATCCGGAGCACTGGTCCGAGGTGACCTCAGGCCAACTGTTGGAAGAGTGCCAAGCGGCCCCCTGTGGGCTGGTGATGGTCTCCCATGGGAAGGTAGGCCTCGCCCTGGGAGTCAAAAGCTCCTGCCAGGTTGAGTCAGAGACGGTGTCTGCAGCTTGGGAGCCTTTGGCTTCCTGGGTTCGTGTCCCTGGCCCTTGGGCTGGAGTCCATGGTGCTGCTGGCTTGGAAAGGCCGGGTAGTGGTGACTCTGATGGAAAGGGCCCTTCTTCCTCAAGAAAGTTAGTCTTTTCCCCGAGGCTTTCTTACAGGGAAGGGTAGAGGTCTTCTTTAAGAGCCTCTGCCTGGTCACCACCTCGGCCTCAATCTCGGTCACCTTGTCAGGGTTTTCCAAATAGATTCTCCCCGGTGCAGGGGACATCCAGCAGTTTTTCCTAGACCCACTGCTCGAAGTCTGTAGCCAAGCCTGGCGCCAAGCACTGATGCCTGCGGCTGCTGCCCGGGTTGCCGTCTCGAACCCATTGTAGGCAGCCTGAGACAGGAACTTCGAACAGTCTTGGATGGTGGCTACCAAGGTCTGGAACCGTTGTAGGGGTTCCCTGGCAAACTCTGCTGAGAAGCCAGCGAGCTTCTGGATGAAGCTCTTAAGATACATCCCTATGTAGAGCTCGTAGGTTTGTATCCGGCAGCACAGCATGGACCCTTGGAAACATTAATGCCCCAGGACATCGAGGTCCCTGGCCTCTCTACCCAGGAGTACAGAAGAATAAGTCTTCTGGCTCTTGAGCTTTGCATCAAGGACTCCACCACCATGGAATTGTGGGGAAGTTGGGCCTTCTAGAAGCCTGGACTCTCTTGATGCAGTAGATGGCATCAAGGCATCGGCTGACCACCAGCACCAAGCTGGGGTCTCCCATATCTGTAGGAGCAGCCGTTCGACGATGGGTTGCACTAGCACCGATAGAGCCTCCTTCAGGGGAGACTCATACTTGAGGATCTCCAGCTCTTCGGTGCGCAGGTCCTCCTCAGACTTGGTGGGAACTGAGAGGGCTCGGGCCATTTCCCGGATGAAGTCATGGAATGCCACATCCTCAGGTGGAGAATATCTTGGTGTTGAGAGGTCTCGCTGGAGGCCTCGATGTCTGTTTCCCAGTCTGTCTCCGAGGGTGTTGAGGAGTCAGAGGCTCGGAGCTCCTGCACCTCAAGATCTGCTTCGGGGAATTGAGACCCCCCCCCGACTGGTCTTAGGTCAGACTCCCGGAAACTAGCCAGGGAGGATCGGACACCCGCAGATCGGGACCGGGATCTCGATTGGTGCTGAGAGTTGGCCTGAAGCCGATAGCGCTTGGGGCCCAGCTTGAAGCCCAGGGACACCACTGCAGTTGGAGGCCTGGTTGTCGGGGCAGATGATGCGGAAAACCTGACATCATTGCCTGCTGCCTGGTCAGGATAGCAAAGATACTCTATTCCAGGACCGTCATTCTAGCCTCGATGTCAGAAGGCTCCGCTGCTTTTGGCATGGGCACCGAGGGTTTCGGGCCCGGCGCCGGAGCTCCGGCAAGCACATCCTCTACGAGGACCATGGCTTCGGGGAGCCTTGCACGGTCACCGCCGGCTGAGGACTTCTTCCTAGAGACCTTAGGAGGGTGCTGCTCGGAGTTGCCCAAGTCCTGCTGCAGGACCTTACCGGGTTTCCCCAGTAGAACCTAGACTGGCTTTGATGATTTTTTCTTTTTCTTGCCAGGGTCCAGCGTCTTTCCGGAGGAGTCGCCACTGTGGGACTTCGAAGATGCCCAGGCCTCACGGGAGGTGCTCGGCTTCGGGCTCAGCAGGGAAGCTGGAGCAGAGCCGGACCACGGGAACATCTTCTCCTGCAACTCCAACCATTTCTTGTTGGTCCAAGGGGTCATGGCCTGACACAGGTGACAGGAGGTACTGTCATGGTCCGAGCCAAGGCAATGCAAGCAGCAGTTGCGAGTGTCTGTGACAGACATCATTTGACTGCAACAATCACACTTTTTAAAGCCACCGGGAGACATGGTGGATCACAGGCAGACAGGGTCGACGACCCCCGGGGCAAAAAAGGGCGTGAATGTCGGTCAAGGCGAGCTTCGATGAAAAAAGAGAGAAGGGAGCCAAGATAGCGCCGGGGACGGCACAGGCTCAAGGCAGGAAGAGGAACCAGTATGTAAACCGGGAAAAAACTGATTAAGAGGATAATTTTTAAGGAATTTTACTGGGCATACAGGACATGCATCCATTGGGCTCCATGGAAAAAAGGAGACTGAGCAAGATGGCACCCTTGGACGAGAAGGAAACATGCATGCGTGGCGGCATTCCCAAAGGCTTTCTTTGAAAGCTGGGGAAATGCTCTGCGCAGGCTCCATCAGTGCCGACGTCACCCATATGTGAGGGCTGTCTTCCTGCTTGTTCCTGGAGAAGTGCCATACACATTCCTTCCCACCTAGAGAAGCACCATTACACATCCCTTCCCACCTAGAGAATCGCCATTACACATCCCTTCCCACCTAGGGAACCAACCATTACACAGCCCTTCCTACCTAGAGAACTGCCATTTACACAGCCCTTCCTACCTAGAGAACTGCCATTACACAGCCCTTCCCACCTAGAGAAGCGCCATTACACATCCCTTCCCACCTAGAGAACCGCCATTACACAGTCCTTCCCACCTAGAGAACCGCCATTACACATCCCTTCCCACCTACAGAAGCGCCATTACACATCCCTTCCCACCTAGAGAACTGCCATTACACAGCCCTTCCCACCTAGAGAACCGCCAATCTCCAGGAACAAGCAGGAATGAGTCTTCACATATGGGTATGTCGGTACCGACGGAGTCTGCGTGGGAACGCTTCCCAGCGTCCAATCAGAACGCTTTTGGAAGCATCCCAACATGCCTGTGTGCTGCCTTCCCGCCTTCCCAACTGCCTCTCCTCAGTTTTCGTTTTTCCGCGGAGCTGGCAGGACGTCCTCCTGTCACCGCAGAAAATTCTTCTTTTATTTTTTGGTTTTCTTGTGGTCGCGGCTGCCTTCCCCGACGCCACCGGTACTGCCGGTGTTTCTTTTCTTTTTTCTTGTAAAATTTTTCCTTTTTAAGGAATTTTTCTTTTTCCTTTTTAGTGCCTCACGGTTTTCTTAGGCCTGCTAGGCCTACTCACTTTCCTTATGGAACCGCCAGCCACTACTCCCAAGAAATGTACAAACTGTGGCGGTACAAAATTAATTTTAGACACTCACAATTGGTGTCTAACCTGTTTGGGTCCTGACCATTTTCCTCCGGAGTGTCTCTCCTGCAATAGTATTGTGGGAAGAAGTCTTCAGCATCGAGTTCCCCTCGATACGCGGTCCCCATCCAACTTCCGGGCACCGACAACTTTTTCTTCTGCACGGGATCAGGTAACCCAAAAACAGTCTTTTAAGACTAGCCAGTCCTCGAGTGGTAGATCTCATGCACTGCATAGAGATGCCTCTGGCCGTGCCCTCGAGAACACACTGGTTTTAAAGCTCCGGTGGGAGTCTTCGGCCTCCAAAGCCTGTGTGGGGTTTCAGGTTGTTCCTGAGGTTCACCCCTCACAGAACATACCTGAGCCATGCTCGGTGGTGGCATCCGCTTCGAGCGGTACCGATACCCCGGCATCGGCAATGGTGTTGGATGAAACATTCCTCACCAAGGATCGTAGTCTGGCGTCCTCGGTACCTTCGGGGCCGTTGGATACGCTGCAGACCGACCTTCCGGTATCGGTATCGATCCCGGTACCGATACTTGTACCGACGTCGATACCCTCCAGATGTGCATCGAAAGACTCGCTTCCTTCGATGCCGAGTCTGGAATCGATCTCTAGTCTGGAGGACTGGGTACCGACTCGCTTGGTACCGACACCAGAAGGTACTGAGGGCACGGTTCCGATTTATTATTTATTTATTTATTTATTAACAATTCTTATATACCGCACTATTAGACATCAGCGCGGTTTACATTGAACAGAAAACATCCGACAGTTTACATATGATGATCCATGTCCGGCACTCTCGGTTTCTTCGATACCGTTAGAGTTGTCACCGGCTGGCCTTCATCCACCGGTGTCAGATACGGTGCCGGACTCGGTACCGGTATCCACATTACCATTGCTGTCGGTGCCTTCCATGCTTCTCTCATCAGGCTCGCTTCCCTCGATACCGAGTTTGGAATCGATCCCTAGCATGGACGATGTGCTACCGACTGTTGCTGGTCCCGACCCCCTGTGGTACCGGCGACCATCCTCTAAGGACCACCATTCAGGATCTTATATTCCAAAAAAGTTGGATAGATCCCTCAGTGCCAATGCTAGTTCTTCAGCAGATCTAGCCTGTCCAAAAGAATTTCCCTCTGGGGATTTTTCTTTTCAAGCTTTTCTCTTGGATATGGCAAAATCACTTGCCATTTCTATACCTGGACAGGATCCTACACAAGGGAATACAGAATCCCTGTATATTTCTGGAGGAGCAAAGGAGAACATCATGCTTCCTTTGCATCATTCCTTGCAGAATCTCCTTCAACGAATGTGGGAAGCTCCTTTAACGGTACCCCCACCTTCCAGGGCAACTGATCTTCTATATCAGGTGCCCCCCTCTCCAGGTTTTCAGAAGACTCAACTTCCTCATCATTCCACTGTTGTAGAATCAGCAATGAGGCGGGTGAAGAGTACTAAAAGCATTCTTCTTATCCGCCAGGTCGTGAGTCTAAGACTTTAGATGCCTTTGGACGCCAGACCTTCCAGGCATCCATGCTTTCAGCAAGAATTCTCTCATATATTTTCTATATGGGTTTATCTCTTGAAGAGGTCACAAAAAAATTACGGTTTTTGACTCCTTTTCTTCAAGAGCCCAAAAGTGCAGACTATTCCTTACTGGTTAGTCATGCTCAAAATATCTCTAGGTTCCTTACTGGTGCTTCCCTAGACTCCTTTGAGTCTGTTAGCAGAACTTCTGCTATAGCTATAGGGGCACGACGTAAAGCCTGGCTCCAGGCTTCAGACTTGGACAAATGGGCACAAGAAAGACTGGGAAATACTCCTTGCACTGGAGAAAATCTCTTCAACAAGGAGTCTTTACTCCAAGTTGCTCAGTTAACCACTGACATTCCTGTTTCCAGAGGCTGTTCTATGCCTTCCTCTTTCCCAGTTGGTAGGAAATGTCCTACCAAACTTTCTTCCCCTAGGGGGAAAAAGTTTTATCCATCTTCTGCCCATCAAACAGATGTTCCCAAACAGGGGAAACATCGCCCTGGTCTGAAGAAACCACTACCTCAACAGGGTCAGCAAACCCAGCAGTCACAGGGTTTCAAATAGATCATCATTCCCCCCTCTTGGTTGGTGGTTACAGTGGCAGTCTGCTTCTTTTCACTTGAAGTATCTGCACTAATTTTATCCTAACCTTTTCTAGATATCTCTTCACGAGACATCTTTTCTTTACTCTAAGAGTTTATATGGTGATCATGCCCATACTTAACAGGTTTCTCTTCCTCTTTGGGGAAAAGAGAAGTGACAACTATCAATAAGACAGTTTTTTTCCCTGTACTGGCATATATCATCTTACTTTTCAGAGACTTCCTGCATAGTCAGTCTCCTTCAACTCTGTCTTACCTCCCTCTTACTACAACATTCGGTTTGTAAGAGTGGCTCTTTACACTGGTAAGCCCCCTATGGTCCTCTACCTATTCCATAGGGGGATTCTCCCTTCCAGAGTTGTCTCCCTCTTTATTACCTTAGGGCAGCTCATCAGACAATAGGAAGTCTTACCATGTCTGTTGTTTCTTTTCCCAATCTAAAAAAGGAGGAGAAAAGAAATTTTCTTCCGCTGCCCTGGTAGTTGCTGCAGATGCAGCAATTCCTAGTGGTTAAGCCACTGGTTCTGTTCACCTCAGTGCTAAACCCCAAACAGGTTATTAATCTTGTTTCGAAACCCTATTATCACAGACTGGATGGTTAACTTCTATTCTCTGCCCCTTGTCCTTAGCAGAATAGTTAAGTTGCCCACTGGCTTTAAACAGTCAGTTTTTTCTTCTAACCAACCTGCACTATGCTCTCTGCAACTCTACAGAGTAGCTTTGCACTATGGGCCCTTGCTAGAGAGCATTAGTATTCTGCCTAGCAGATGACCCTAGATGGTTAGGAGGGGTTCCCCCAGTCATGTTTCTCATGGCTGGTAGGTGTTCCCTACCCTTACCATCTCATCTAAAATCTCTTTTGAGACATAAGAAACAGGCCTTTCATCAGGTGAAAACCTAAAGAATGGCCAATTCCCTGGCTTGGTCCATATCTCCTTTGGACTCTCACCAGAGATAGTTTTCTTTCAGTGGCAGCTCAGGGATGCCTGATACCCATCTTGCCCTTATAGGCAGGTCACCATGGTATCTTATTCCACTGGCGCCCTCCATCCAATCACCATACTGCAGTTCTGGAGAGATCTGGACTTGCTGCCTGCAGACTGAAGTTATCCTCTGCATTTTTCACGTAGGCCATCCTGGTTATTCAAGAGCTAGATTTCTGAAAGGAATCTAGATTCCTTCTTGTCAGGGAAACCATTCCTCTGACTCTGTCAGTCATAACCAGGGACAAAAGATTCTCTATGCATCTATTCAAGCAGGTATCACCCTTCTTGCTATTAGATGAATCTTTCTCTCTCCCCATATTCCTAGGGGGATCTAGTTCTATAGCCATCTCTCCATCCATATACCTGGAGATATGTGTCTATATGCCTACATATTCATATATATATATATATATCTGTGTATCTTCTGCCCATACATATCTCTCTCTATATATATATCCATATATACCCTATATGTGAATATATTTAAAAAAAAAAAATATATATATAGTGAGATATATATTTTAGGTAGATATGTATACACATACTTATCTGTCTGTTTAGGTTCAGATATCCATACATTCCTATATGATCCTGACAGATGGGCACTACCCCTATTAATGCTATGCCAGCATACTTAGGGTTCTACACATATAACCACTTCCAGTGGTATTTAACAAACTTTTTCCTTACCATAACCTTTCAGGATTAGGTACCTCTGAAGCTCTCCATGTACCTTTTTCTTTCCTAATTGACCCATTTAGGAAAGACATTGCGGAACTTCAGTTAATCTAAAGCTTAGCGTTTCCTAAGTCTGTCCTTACTTTCTTATCAGATACAGGGGTCTCCATACCCTCTCTCTCCTACATGGACTAATTCCATTACCAGTCCAGATGGGTCAGACTCATTTTCCTTTTGGTCCTAGGATTGTACTGTTCTTTGACCAAAACAGCTTAAGCTTTGTCTAATAGTACCTTCTGCGTCTTCCGCTGAAGCCCTAACTCTTTATACTACCCCAGTTTCCCCTGGGGCTATTTCTCACCCTGAAGGGTTCTGACCTCCACTTGTTTTTTTCTACTTTTATTACCTCTACTCCTCAGTGAGGTACTCCTTGAGGTTTTTCACTGGCTCTTCTAACAGATCCATATGAACCTCAGTAGACTTTTGCAAGGCCAACAAGGGAGGCCCATATTACAATATTTTACTACTAAATACCCTCTAAACAGGGTCTTCCTCTATAGAAGTCCTGTTCTAGTCCAGTTGTTCCACAGCACCTTTTCTGTATTCTTTCTAGACTCGCAACATGCTAGGACTCCCTCTAGGCATCTCAGCTTGGGAGTCCCCATATGTGAAGACTCATTACACAGCCCTTCCCACCTAGAGAACTGCCATTACACAGCCCTTCCCACCTAAAGAACTGCCATTACACAGCCCTTCCTACCTAGAGAACTGCCATTACACATCCCATCCCACCTAGAGAAGCACCATTACACATCCCTTCCCACCTAGAGAACCGCCATTACACAGCCCTTCCCAACTAGAGAACCTCCATTACACATCCCTTCCCAACTAGAGAACCGCCATTACACAGCCCTTCCCACCTACAGAACCGCCATTACACAGCCCTTCCCACCTAGAGAAGCACCATTAACACATCCCTTCCCACCTAGAGAAGCGCCATTACACAGCCCTTCCCACCTAAAGAACCGCCATTACATGATCCAGAGGAAGAGATAAACCCAGGCAGCTCAGATAGTGGAATTATTCATGTCTGATGCTCCATTGGCTCTACACTTCCAAACGTAAGCGTTGCCTCCAAAGAAAACCGACAGCCATCACCACCGATGCTGAGGCTAGGCAGTCTCTCTCATCAAGCCAGCCCCATGTGCACCCTACGACAGGCTCATGCACTCGAGCCATGTGCAACGCCTTCCTTATTATCTCAAGAAAATGTGAGCTGTATTGGCTACGCTCAGACTGGGAGGTCCCAAGTGCCACGCTCAAGCTGAGAAGCTCCTCGCGCTGGCCTTGCTCAAACAGGATGGCCCCCCCGCACCAGGAGGCTCTTCGCACTAGCCACTCTCAAGGCAGGGGCCCCCCCTGTTCTAGTCACGCTCAACTAGAGAGGCCCTTGGTACCGGCCGCGCTCAAGTGCATTGCCCTGGCTGCACGTTAGTTTGTTTGTTTTACCTCAGTCTGCCAGGCCAAACTCTTCTCATGGTCTCAGGGCAGCCAGGAGGGGGCGAGATCTATCCATCGCATTTACAGCCTTCATCTTCTGGGCTGACCTTCAACCTCACCAAGCATGATGTCTTTCTCAAATCATCTCTCTCCAAATTGAAATGGATTTCAGACAGCAGCCTCTGTAGTTAACTGGCAGCAATAATACATACAGATTGAAAAGAGTCGCAGAGTTGGCTTTGTTGCTTTTTCCCATGTGTAGGATTCGTAAAACGGTTCCTCTAGCTGTACCTGCAGACAAAGCCACATGCACTCCTGAACATCCTTAGATGAATTTTAGAAAAGCTTCTGCATTTGGCAGAACCTTGGCATCTCATTTATAATCTCCATGTACTATCTAAAGTTTGCCTTCATGTGCCTTATAGGTTATGTTGATGCCAAAAAAGAGTTTAACATTTCAATAAAAAGGAAGTATGGAGCAGATCACAATATATTAAATACAGCAAATTAAATTTAAAAAAGCATAATGAAAAACAGATAAGAACATTAAAAAATTACAATACAAATATAAGAAATTCAATAAATGTACAGGCAAGCTTCCCTGGATGCTACAAGCAGGCTGCAGTCTAATTCCCCAAATTATGTACAAAAAGTCCTTCAGATGATGCCAGGTCTATAAGCAAACAGAAACATAAAAATATGACGACATAAAAAGGCCACATGGCCTATCTAGTCTGTCCTTCCATATCAACAACTACAACAGTCCACTTTTTACCTTTAGGGATCCTCTGTGTTGGTCCCATGCATTTTTGAATTCAGTTACTGTCCTCATCTCTACCACCTCCACTGGGAGACTATTCCATGGATCCACCACTCTTTCCGCAAAGAAATATTTCCGCATATCACTCCTGAATCTATCCCCCTTTACCCTCATCCCATGTCCCCTCGTAGCAGAACTTGATTTCAACTGAAAGAGGCTCTCTCCCTGAATATTTATGCCACGGAGGTATTTAAACATCTCAATCATATCACCTCTATCCCGCCTTTCCTCTGAGGTGTACATATTAAGATCCTTAAGTCTGTCCTCATATGCTTTATAATGAAGACCACTAACCATTTTAGTAGCCACCCTCTGCACCGACTCCATCCTGTTCACATCTTTTTGAAGGTGCGGTCTCCAGAATTGCACACTATACTCCAAATGAGGTCGCACCAAAGACTTATGTGGACACCACCAAACAAACAGCACGCTGCTACGCAAGCAACAGCAAACAGTACAAGAGACGTAGGCAGGTGTAGGTTCTCACCAAAGCTTTATTGTTCCATATATGAAAAAAGGAGAGACCTGACCCGACACAGGCCGTGTTTCGATAAAATATTCCTCAGGGGTTGGCTCACCTTATGCTAAAAACACATTATAAATAAAATAAAACAAAAATCAAATAAACACTTAAACACAATAAAACTAATTACACTGCATATGACATCATAAGGAACGCGATAAAAATAATAAATCAATAAATCATTAAATGATAAAACATGCAGATTATTCTGAAACTTATAAGTATGAATCAAAGATGAAAAAATATAAAAACACACTCAAATATATTAAAAACCATAAATGGAAACTCAGACATCAATAAAAATTGTACGCATCATGTACAATTCACTTTTTAGAGGGAGCTTTTTAACTATAGGCATCCATCCAGGGAAGGTGGGCAGGAGTTGTTCAAATATGGAACAGGTGTTTGAGGACAGCCTGACCAAACAAGGCATCCCGGCGGGAGTCCTTGTCCGAACAGTAATGGGCTGTGAAGGTATGAACCGAGGCCCAGGTGGCTGCTCGACAGATCTGATCTATGGATACAGAGTGAAAATGAGCCATAGAAGTGGCCATGGCTTTCACATTGTGAGCTGTGACATGGCCTTCCAGAGAAATGTTTTTACTCTGGTAAGCAAAGGAAATACACTGAGCAAGCCAATTGGAAAGTGTACGTTTAGAGACTGGAAGTCCCAAATGAGAAGGATCAAAAGCCACGAAAAGCTGGGAGGACTTTCGATGTGGCTGAGTCCTGTTGAGGTAAAAGGCAAGAGCTCTTTTACAATCTAGAGTATGAAGGTTCCTCTCTGCACTGGATGCATGAGGAGCCGGAAAAAAGACAGGTAGATATACCTCTTGATTAAGATGAAAAGGCGAGACCACTTTGGGCATAAAGTGGGGATTCGTCCTAAGGACCACCTTATCATGATAAAACCTGGTATAAGGTGGATGAGCCACTAAGGCCTGTAGTTCACTGATGCGGCGAGCCAAAGTGACTGCAATAAGGAAAAGGACCTTCCAGGAAAGAAATTTCAAGGAGGTAGAAACCAACGGTTCAAAAGGTGGCTTCATAAGCTGACCTAGAACTAGGTTCAAATCCCATACTACCGGAGGAGGCCAGATGGGAGGTTTAGTTAGAGTCAGGCCTCTCATGAACCTTGCAATAAGAGGATGAGAGGAGACAGGTTGTCCATTTATAGGTTTTAAAGATGCTGCAATAGCACTCAAATGGACTCGTACTGAATTCGTCTTAAGGCCTGCATTAGAAAGATGCAGGAGATAGTCTAATAGAGAATTCAAAGGAAGTGCTAGAGGGTCAAGACCCTGTTGAGCACACCAAATGGAAAAGCGTTTCCATTTGAAAGCATAGGAACGCCTCGTGGAGGGTTTCCTAGAGGCATGAAGGATATCTTTCACTGGTTGAGAAAGATTGAAGTCATGAAGGCTTAGGCCTTCAGTAACCAAGCTCTGAGGTGTAGGGACTTGGGGTTTGGGTGCCACAAAGTCCCCTCCTCCTGAGACAGAAGGTCTGGCGCAGCTCCCAGGTCCAGGGAGGGTCCCTGGGAGAGATGCAGAAGTAGAGGGAACCACACTTGGCGTGGCCAGCGTGGAGCTATGAGGATCATCGATCCGTGATCCCTCTGGAGTTTGAACAGAGTCTTGGGAATCAAAGGAATGGGTGGAAAGGCATAGAGGAATTCCTGACCCCAATGCAGGAGAAAGGCGTCGTTGGCCTGAGCTCCCTGACACGGAGTCCTGGAACAGAACCGGGGAAGTTTGGCATTCCACGGACTTGCAAAGAGGTCTATGTCTGGGGTTCCCCATTCCTGAAAGATTCTGCGTATCTGGTCCATATGTAGGGACCATTCGTGTGGAAGCAGAACTCGACTGAGTCTGTCTGCCCAAGAGTTTTGAACCCCTGGAAGATACACTGCCAGAAGATGAATTTGATGCTCTCTGGCGAAGGCCCATAATCTGAGAGCTTTGTTGCAAAGCGACAGAGAGCCTGTCCCTCCTTGTCTGTTTATGTAGAACATGGCCACCTGATTGTCTGTATGGACTTGGACGGTCAGGTTGACAAGGAGGGTATGGAAGACTTTGAGGGCAAAGAAGATTGCTCGCAGTTCCAGGAGGTTGATGTGAAGGGTGGTCTCTTGTGGAGACCAAGCACCCTGAGTGGAGAGGTGTTGAAGATGGGCTCCCCACCCTGTTTGGGAGGCATCTGTTGTGAGGGTTGCTTGGGGCAACAAAGGTTGGAAGGGGGCCCCCAACAACAGCTTCTTGGTGGACATCCACCATTGGAGGGACCAAAACAGACGCTTTGAGGTGAGTATTTGGTCGGAGAGCGCTCCTGATGCTTGAGTCCACTGGGTGGCCAAGGTCCATTGAGCTGCTCTCATATGAAGACGAGCGTAGGGCACCACGTGTACCGTGGAGGCCATGTGGCCCAGAAGTCGCAGCATTTCTCTGGCTGTCAAGTGACTGCTGGATTGAGCTTGGGAGGCCAAGCACACCAGACGTTGGCCCCGGACTTGAGGTAGGTAGGTAGGCCCTTGCAGTGGTGGTGTCCAACTGGGCCCCTATGAATTCCAGAGACTGAGTAGGGATAAGTTGAGACTTGGGAAGGTTTACCACCAGTCCCAGATACTGCAGAATGTGCCTTGTGCGGTCCAGGGAAATCTGGGCCTCTGACTGAGATGGAGCTCGGATGAGCCAGTTGTCTAGATATGGGAATACAAAAATTCCCAGACCTCTTAGAAATGCGGCAACAACTGCCATGCATTTGGTGAACACTCTTGGAGCAGAGGCTAGACCGAAGGGAAGTACTCTGTACTGGAAATGTTTTCCCTGAAACAGAAATCTTAGATATTTTCTGTGGGATGGGTGGATGAGTATATGTGTGTACGCATCCTTGAGATATAGAGAACAAAGCCAATCCTGACTCTGAAGGTATGGAAGGAGAATGCCTAGAGAAAGCATTTTGAATTTCTCCTTGTACAGAAATTTGTTCAATTCTCTCAGATCTAGGATAGGTCTGAATCCCCCTGTCTTCTTCGGTATGAGAAAATAAGGGGAGTAGAATCCTGTCCCTTGTTGAAGAGGAGGAACCTCTTCTATTGCCCCTTGGGCAAGGAGAGAAGAGACTTCCTTACCCAACAGGCCCAGGAGAGATGGGGGAGAATTGAAGTGCCTCACCATGGTATATGGAGGAAGGTTGGAAAAATGAAGTTTTGTAGCCCTCTCTGATGATAGAGAGGGTCCATTGCTCTGATATAATTTGCCCCCATCTGGGAGCAAAGTGAGCTAACCTTCCGGGAATGGTGAGGGGCTCTGGTTGTTCTAGAGCCAGAAAGGTTAAGTTCTCTAGGGGCAAGTCAAAACCCCTGAGGGGGTTGAGCCTGCTGAGGAGTGGCAGACACTGCAGGCTTTGACCTTGCCTGTTTAGGCTGCTGACGTTTAGCAGCAAAGCGAGGCTGAGAAGATTGTTGGCCAGTATTTGTGGAAAATCTGGCCTTCTTGTAGTAAGGCCTCTTGAAAGACTTTTTCTTGGCAGGAGTAGAGGTAGACTTAGAAAGTCTATCTAAGGTAGCATTTTCTGCGTCCATTTGAGTGGCTTTAATTTGCCAGTCTTTACCAAATAAGTTCTCACCTGTACAGGGCAGATTCCGTAAGCCATCCAGGACCCAGGGTTCTAGGTCAGAGGCCTGGAGCCAAGCAAGTCGTCGGGCTGCAATGGCAATGCCCGAAGCTCTACCGGCACCCTCAAAGGAATCAAAGGCTGCTCTGTTGGAGAACTTAGAAACATCTAGAAGCTGTTTCACTAAAGAAATGAACTCCTCCTTTCTATCTTCAGGGATAAAGGGGGCAAAATGCTTTACCTTTAGGGCAAGTTCCCTGAGAAACATGCCCATATACAGACTGTATGAATTAATCCTGGCTATAAGCATACTAGCCTGGAAGATTTTCCTACCAAAAGAGTCTAGGGTCTTACATTCTCGCCCTGGAGGGGTAGAAGAGTGCCTTTTGGTACTCTTAATCTTTTTCAGCGCAGACTTCACCACAATGGAATGGTGAGGCAGCTGAGCTTTTTGAAAACCAGGAGAAGGAGGGACCCAGTACATGGTGTCCAACCTACGAGAATGAGGAGACAATGTTAGAGGAGCCTCCCATAAGTCCATCAAGTGTTCTTGAAGGATTTCATGGATAGGCAGGGTAACTGCCTCTTTAGGACCCTTAGGGTATCCTAAAATATCCAATTTCTTTGATCTAGGTTCTTTCTCAGAGGATGTAGTAATAGAAAGTCCTTTAGCTACTTCTATAATGAAGTCTTGAAAGGACAAATCCTCTGGTGGAGACATTCTCCTCTTTGGGGAAGAAGGCTCTTCAGGAAGAACAAGAGAGAGCTCATCAGAGTCATCAGAGGAGTCAAAATCCTCAGAGGAATCAGAGTATCCTCTATTCGCTTCCAACGCACGATACGCATACCGGTCGGTATCGACATCGGGCGTACCGGGCATGGGATCGGTATCGGGTGAAAACCCGGATCCGGCATGCACCGATCTGCGTTTGGAAGACGATGGCCTCGGTTCCGGTATGGAAGCCAGTACCGGAACCGCTGGATGCAGTACCGAGGGCGTCGCAGCCTTAATGAAAGCCAGGATGGCCTGCTGCATGGTCTGAACAGTATTGTCCATAGACGCCACTGCTGCCTGGATGTCGGTACCGGCATGGGCCGGTACCCCAGAGCAGTCTAACAGGTGATCAGTCGAGGCCGTGCCATCGATGTCAACCTGTAACCCCCTAGATGGTGCTTTGGAAGCCAGAGCTTCCCGCCGGGGTTGTTTGGCTGGGGCATGGTCCTCAGATTCAAAATTGAGAGCCTCTCGATGCTTTGAAGGAGATTTGCTCTTTGAGGACCTGCCCGAAGAAGGTTTGGTTACCTGAGATCCATCCGGAGAGGAAGACCTGGATGACTGTGATGCTGGATTATCTGAAGCAAACAGCACATGGAATTTGTTGGCCCGGTTCTGCAAACCACGTTTAGACATCTGGGAGCAGGATGGGCAGTCCGGAATGGAGTGGTCAGGCCCCAAACATTTAAGACACCAGTCATGGGTGTCTGTAACAGAAATAACAGCACTACACTTGGTATACTTCTTGAAACCAGGAGCTGGTTTCTCCATGAGGAGATTTTGTGTAGGCCTGAGGCCTAACAGAAGTCACCAAGTTGTGCTAAAAAAATAAAAGCTTATTTTTTTTTTTTTTTTTTAAGAAAGAAAAGAAAAGAGAGACCGGCGGTACCGGTTTCGGTATGGGGAAGGCAGGTACGCGGTCTAAAGAAAGAAACTAAAATAACAATTTCTTCAGCGGTGACAGGAACACGACCTGCTGGCTCCGCGGAAAAAGAGAAACTGAGGAGAGCTGGTCAGGAAGGCGGGAAGGCAGCGCGCATGTGCAGTGGGAGGCCCCAAAGGCTTCCTTTCTGGGAAGCTGGGGAGCTTTCCCGCGCAGGCTCCGTCGGTTCCGAAGTACCCACAAGTGAGGACTTATTCCTGCTTGTTCCTGGAGATTAACCCTTACATGCTAGCAGTCTCCTTTCAGAGCCAAGTCATAAGTGAGAAGGGAACCGGGTCCTCCAGGACAATTGGTCCCTGAGGCAACATAAAAACATGACAGCAGAAAAAGACTACATGGCCTATCTAGTCTGCCCTTCCATATCAACTACAATAGTCCTCTTTTAACCTTTAGATATCCTCTGTGTTTGCCTCATGCTTTTTTGAATTCAGATGCTGTCCTCATCTCTACCACTTCAACTGGGAGACTATTCCACGCATCTACCATTCTTTCCGTAAAGAAATATTTTCACATATTACTCCTGAGTCTATCCCCTTTAATCCTCATCCTATGTCCCCTCCTAGTAGAGCTTACCTTCAAGCAAAAGAGGCTCTCCTCCTGTGCATCTATGCCACGGAGGTATTAAAATGTCTCTTTCATATCGCCCCAATCCTGCCTTTCCTCTAAGTATACATATTAAGATCTTTAGGTCTGTCCTCATATGCTACATAACTAAGACCACTAACGATTTTAGTAGCCACACTCTGCACCGACTCCAACCTGCTTATATCCTTTTGAAGGTGCGGTCTCCAGAATTGCCTACAATACTTCAAATGAGGTCACACCAGAGACTTATAGAGAGGCATTATCACCTCCTTTTTTCTGCTGGCCATTCCTCTCCCTATACACCCAAGCATCTTTCTGGCTTTCGCATTCGCCTTTTCTACCTGCTTAGCTACTTTAAGATCAAAAGACACAATTACACCCAGGTCCCGCTCTTCTTTTCTGGACAGAAGTACCTTACCCCCTACACTGTACCGTTCCTTTGGATTTTTGCAGCCCAATGCATGACTCTGCATATTTTAGCATTAAATTTCAGCTGCCAAATTCTAGACCATTCTTCAAGCTTAGCTAGATCCCTCCTCATGCTATCTACACCTTCCTGGGTGTCTAGACTATTGCAGATCTTGGTATCATCTGCAAGCAAGCAAACCTTACCTGACAGGCCTTCTGCAACATCACTAACAAAGATATTAAAAAGAATTGGACCAAGGAAAGATCCATGTGGCACACCACTGGTAACCTCTTTCTCCTTAAAGTGAGCTCCATTTACCTGTACCCTTTGTCATCTCCCACTCAACCACTTTCTAACCCAATCAGTAACTTTAAGGTCCATCCCTAGGGTGCTCAGTTTGTTTATAAGTCGCTTATGTGGAACGGTGTGAAAGGCTTTACTGAAATCTAAATACACCACATCTAGGGCTCCGCTCGGTCCAACTCCCTGGTCGCCCAGTCAAAGAAATCAATCAGAATTGTCTGACAAGACCTGCTGCTGGTGAATCCATGCTGCCTCGGACTCCAGAAACCTCACTATTCTCTCTTTTAGTTGCCTTTCCAATGATTTAGTAACCACAGAGGTTAGACTAACCAGCCTGTAGTTCTCAATGTCATCCTTACATCTACTTTTATGTAAAGGGACCACATGTGACTTTCTTCAGTCCTCTCTCGACTCCAAAGACGCATGTTCCCTGTAAAATAGTTAACTCCAAGTTATAATGCCCTGTTCAATGTAATTTCAGTTTGTTCAATGTAAACTGCCTTGATATCATGAAAGGCGGTATAAAAGAAATGTTAAATAAATAAATAAATAAAATTGAAAAGGTCAGACAGTGGAAACGCTAGAACGTCCCTAAATTCCCTCAGTATTCTAGGATGTATCCCATCCGGACCTACAGCTTTGTCTACTTTTAGTTTAGCTAGTTCCTCACAAACACTGTCTTCTGAAAATCGTTCGAGATCCCTGTCGCTTTTGTTCCTATTTGTGGGCGTTTTCGGAGGTTCTGCTCCTGGTCCTTCATCTGTGAACACAGAAAGAGTAGTTACTCACCTGTAACAGGTGTTCTCCAGGAGCAGCATGAATCAGTCCTCACATATGGGTGACATCGATGTCGATGGAGCCCCCATGCGGAGCATTTCCCCAGCTTTCTAAGAAAGCCTTTGGGAATACACCCACGCATGCGCGGTCCCCTTCCTGCCCAAAGGTGCCATCTTGCTCAGTCAGATGACATAGCTAAAAGACAGCACAAAAAACAAAATGAACTATGTACAACTGCAACTCCCAGGGGAGGAGGGAGGGCTGTGAGGACTGATTCCTGCTGCTCCTGGAGAACACCTGTTACAGGTGAGTAACTATTCTTTCTCCAGGACCAAGCAGGAAGTCAGTCCTCACATATGGATGACTCCCTAGCTCTGGGCTACCAGGAACCCAGGCTGAAAAATAGATCTCCCTCTGTGAAGCCTCAGCATCAGGAAAAGAATTTTCCTGAGAACAGATCCCACGGGTAGCCCAACAAGAGGGCTAGAGGGCAGGAGTTGCCTAAACCTCAAAGAGATTCCGGAGTACTGCCTGACCAAAAGCACTGTCCCTACGGGACTCCCTCTCCAGGAAGTAATGGGCTGCAAAAGTCTGGCTTGAGGACCAAGTTGCAGCCCTACAGATGTCTGCCAACGATACAGAACGGAGATGAGCTACTGATGCAGCCATTGCCCGGACACGGTGAGCTGTGACTCGACCCTGCAAGGGAAGGTCTGCAGCCCTGTAAGCCCAGGTGATACAGTCCATCACCCATATGGACAAGGTACACTTGGAGACAGGCAACCCCAAGTTGTTTGGGTCAAAGGAGACGAAGAGCTGAGTAGCCCTTCTATGACCCTTAATACGCTCAATGTAGAAAGACAAGGCCCTTCTACAGTCCAGGGTATACAGAATTTACTCAGCTCGGCTGGCATGGGGCCTGGGGAAGAATGTTGGAAGAACCATCTCCTGATTGAGGTGGAAAGAGGAGACTACCTTCGGGAGGAACTTCGGATGAGTCCTAAGGACTACCCTGTTCCTATAGAAACGAGTGTATGGCCTGTCACAGACCAGGGCTTGAAGTTCACTCACTCGTCTGGCCGAGGTCAGTGCCACTAAGAAAAGAGCCTTCCAAGAAAGGAAGCGGAGAGGACACGTAGCCATCGGCTCAAAAGGAGGGCGAGTAAGCTATTGCAAGCAGGGGTGGCCCAAGGGGGGTGCGGGGCCATGTGCGGAGACTCGGTGCGGGGCCTCATTTGCATAAGTGGTCTTATTTGCATAAATATTTGCATAATGTTACCATTCACTAACTTTTAGTAAACATGTCTCTTAATGAGTGTATGGATAAAGAAAGACTAAAAGATTTCTACATTACTATAATCCAGTGCCAACCGCCAGGCACATTAGGAACTACTACAAACGCTGCCCATTTAGAACCCATAGCAAACCCGCCGTATCCTGACAGCATTACCAGGACTCACAAAGCACCATACCCTACCTATCAAAAGGCAACACTGCAAATATTAAACCAATACATTTCAGAGAATACTGGGGAAAGAGAACAAGTGGCAACGTCAAATAGGAATTACATAAACAGAATACCTCAGCTCAGTTACACATGCAGAACATAGACCATCACCAAACAAGGAATCACAATTTAGAAACAGGAAGGCAATAATTAAACTGGGAACCCCAAAAGCCAAACTTGGAATGTACAACAACACTGTAGAAATAAAACTATAAATTAATTTCCTCTTGTACCAAACAAAGCGCAGATGTTAATGATGCACATTTCCCAGAGCTGACATATTCCAGTTAATAAATTCAAAATAAAGAGATATCTTTCTACCTTTTGTGCATTTTTTTTTCAGTTGCAATTGGTCCAGCCACTTTCTTCTGGTTTCTTCATGTTTTGTGCTAACTTTCCATTGTCTGCTGTCCATTTGTCCTTTCTTCTCTTCTAGTTTTTTTTTCCATTCTCTCTCTCTCTACATCTGCTTTAACATACTAATCTTTCTCCTTTTGCTCTTTCCTCATTCCTATTTCATCCACACAAATTTTACCCCTCCATCCTCAATCCCCAATTACTCTCCCAATACCTGGCCAATTGTAGATTTTTCATCCCTCCTACACAAAATATTTTTCCCCTCTCCATTTTAATCTCCCAGCCCCATCCCATTCTAATCCTCCCCCAACATCAGCTCCCTTCTAGTTCCAGTCTCACCCAGCATCCATTCCCTTCTAGTCCCTGCATCAGCCCATTTCCAGTCCTAGCTCCCCCATCCATTTCCAGTCCAAGTCCCTTCATCAGCTCATTTCCAATCCTAGCCCCCCCATCAGCCCATTTCTAGTCATTTCCTAGCCCCACCATCAGCCCATGTCAAATCATAGCTCCCTTCCACTCAGCCCAATTCCAGTCCAAGCCCCCCCATGAGCCTACTTCCAGTTCTAGCCCCTCCATGAGTCCATTTCAATTCAAGCCCCCACCACAGCCCATTTCCAATCTTAGCTCCCCCCAACAGCCTATTTCCAGTCCTATCCTAGCTGTTCCATCAGCCCATTTTCAGTCCTAGCTCCCTTCCCTCACAGCCCATTTCCATTCCAAGCCCCCTCCCCATCAGCTATTTGCAGTTCAAGTCTCCCCTTCCACTCAGCCCGTTTCCAGTCCTAGCAACCCCCCAACCCATTACCAGTCCTAGCCCCCCGTCAATCAACTTCCAGTCCTAACCCCCATCACCCCATTTTCCGTTTAAGCCCCCCCTATAACCCATTACCAGTCCGAACCCCCCATCAGCCCATTTCCAGTCAGCCCCCCATAGCCCATTGCCAGTCCTAACCCCCCCCCATCAGCCCACAGCCCATTACCAGTCCTAACCACATCAGCCCACCTCAAGTCCTAACCCCTCCCCATCAGCCCATTTCATGTCCTAGCCCCCCCATAACCCATTATCAGTCCTACCCCATCAGCCCACTACCAGTCTTAACCCCCCCCATAGCCCATTACCAATCCTAACCCCCCCATCAGCCCACTACCAGTCTTAACCCCCCCCATAGCCCATTACCAGTCTTAACCCCCCCCATTGCCAGCCCTCATCAGCCCACAGCCCATTGCTAGTCTTAACCCCCCCATAGCCCACTGCCAGTCTTAACCCCCCCATTGCCCATTGCCAGTCTTAACCCCCCTCCCTAGCCCACTGCCAGTCTTAACCCCCCCCATAGCCCACTGCCAGTCTTAACCCCCCTCCCCCCCTAGCCCATTGCCAGTCTTAACCCCCCCTCCCTCCCTAGCCCATTGCCAGTCTTAACCCCCTCCCTCCCTCCATAGCCCATTGCCAGTCTTAACCCCCCTCCCTCCCTCCCATAGCCCACTGCCAGTATTAACCCCCCCATAGCCCATTGCCAGTCTTAACCCCCCATAGCCCACTGCCAGTCTTAACCCCCCTCCCCAGCCCATTGCCAGTCTTAACCCCCCCCCTCCCTAGCCCACTGCCAGTCTTAACCCCCCCATAGCCCACTGCCAGTCTTAACCCCCCTCCCCAGCCCATTACCAGTCTTAACCCCCCCTCCCTAGCCCATTGCCAGTCTCAACCCCCTCCCTCCCTAGCCCATTGCCAGTCTCAACCCCCCTCCCTCCCTCCCTAGCCCACTGCCAGTCTTAACCCCCCTCCCTCCCTCCCTAGCCCACTGCCAGTCTTAACCCCCCCATAGCCCATTGCCAGTCTTAACCCCCCATAGTCCACTGCCAGTCTTAACCCCCCTCACCAGCCCATTGCCAGTCTTAACCCCCCCTCCCTAGCCCACTGCCAGTCTTAACCCCCCCCATAGCCCACTGCCAGTCTTAATCCCCCTCCCCAGCCACTGCCAGTCTTAACCCCCCCTCCCTAGCCCATTGCCAGTCTCAACCCCCCCCAGCCCATTGCCAGTCTCAACCCCCCTCCCTCCCTAGCCCATTGCCAGTCTCAATCCCCCTCCCTCCCTCCCTAGCCCATTGCCAGTCTCAACCCCCCTCCCTCCCTAGCCCATTGCCAGTCTTAACCCCCCTCCCTCCCTCCCTAGCCCACTGCCAGTCTTAACCCCCCCATAGCCCATTGCCAGTCTTAACCCCCCATAGCCCACTGCCAGTCTCAACCCCCCTCCCTAGCCCATTGCCAGTCTCAACCCCCCCTCCCTAGCCCATTGCCAGTCTCAACCCCCCTCCCTCCCTAGCCCATTGCCAGTCTCAACCCCCCTCCCTCCCTAGCCCATTGCCAGTCTTAACCCCCTCCCTCCCTCCCTCCCTCCCTAGCCCATTGACAGTCCTACTCGCCCCCCCTCGGCTCATGGCAATTAAAAAAAAAAAAAAAAAAAGCTGTCCGCTGCGGCATGGAGTGTCCCGCGGGCTCCTTCTGCCCGGCGGAACTCTCCCGGTGCGGCTGAGCCCCTCTCTGCCGGCTTGCAGATACGCGCAGGGAGAGAGTCTCCCTCGCGTCTCTGTTACGCCCGCAGGGGCTGATGGGAAATTTCCCATCTGCCCCTGCGGGCTTAACAAAGACGCGAGGGAGACTCTCTCCCTTCGCGTATCTGCAAGCCGGCAGAGAGGGGCTCAGCCGCACCGGGAGAGTTCCGCCGGGCAGAGGGAGCCCCGCGGGACACTCCATGCCGCAGCGGCCAGCTTTTTTTTTTTTTTTTTTTTTTTTTAAATTCAATTAAGAAAAAGCAGAATGTTCTTTGCGCGGGGCCCCCCGAAGCGCGGGGCCCTGTGCAAAAAACATTCTTGCTCAATGGACGGGCCGGCCCTGATTGCAAGACCACATTCAATTCCCACTCAGGGGCTGGTGGACGGAGAGGAGGCTTTAGCAAGAGCAAGCCTCTGAGGAACCAGGACACCAAGGGGTGAACCGATAAAGAGTGCCCTTCTACCTGTGAGTGGTGGGCTGCCAGAGCAGAAAGGTGTACCCGAACAGAATTGGACTTAAGACCCTGATTAGACAAGTGCAGCAGGTACTGAAGCACTACTGGCACAGGGCAGGAGAAAGGGTTCTCCTGGCGTTTATCATACCACAAAGAGAATCGCTTCCACTTCAGGGCATAGGTCTTTCTGGTGGATTGCTTCCTAGAGGCCAAGACCACCTCTTCAACTTCCTGAGGCAGGCCCCAGGAAGCCAGCAACTACCCTTGCAGCCTCCAGGCCATCAAATTGAGAGTTTTGAGAATGGGATGCAGAAGGGAACCCTGATCCTGAGAAAGAAGATCGGGTTGCAACCCCAGAGGGAGTGGGGTGTCCACCGCCAGCTGTAACAGAAGCGGGAACCAGGGCTGCCTCGGCCATCTGGGGGCCACCAATATGACCGAGGCCCTGTCCCTTAGAATCTTGAACAAGGTTCGGGCCACCAGGGGTGTGGGAAGAAACGCATAAAGGAGGCCCTTGGACCATGAGATCAGGAAGGCATCCGCTGCGAATCTCGTGGGATGCGGTTGTCTGGAGCAGAATTGAGACAGCTGCCGGTTCAGGGGACTGGCAAAGAGGTCTATGGATGGGAGTCCCCACTTCAGGAAAATGTTCTGAACCACCAAAGGGTGCAGTTGCCATTCGTGAGGCTGCAGAACCCTGCTCAATCTGTCTGCCAGGAAGTTTTCGTGGCCAGGAAGATAGATTGCCCTGAGCAGCATATTGTGTCGAAGTGCAAAAGAGCATAGGGCCTGCACCTCCTGACACAGGAGCTTGGATCCCATGCCCCCTTGTTTGTTCACATAGAACATCGCCACCTGGTTGTCTGTCCGCACCAAGACCGATTGGTGGGCTAGTGTGTGAGAGAAGGCCTTGAGGGCTAAGCATATCGCCCTGAGTTCCAGGAGATTGATTTGTTGCGTGGCCTCCCATGGAGACCATAGGCCCTGTGTGCACTTGTCCCGACAATGTGCACCCCAGCCCTGCAAGGAGGCATCGGTTGTGAGTACCACAGTGGAAACAGGTACCTGAAAAGGAGTTCCCTGCAGAAGGTTGGGGGGTGTAGCCACCACTGCAGGGAGTTCAGGAAGGGCTTGGACACCCTTACTTTGTCTTTTAGGCTTCCGGTAGCCTGCGTCCACTGAGTCCTGAGACACCACTGTGCAGGCCTCATATTCAGGTGGGCATTGGGGGTCATATGCACTGTGGAAGCCATGTGGCCCAGGAGCTGTAAACAAAGTCTGACGGAAACCAGTGGGTTGTCTAGAAACCGGCTGGCCAAGTCCATCAGCCTTTCCGCTCTGTCTTCTGGCAAGTAAGCTTTGGCGTGCAGGGAGTCTAACCTTGCCCCTATGAACTCCAGGTTCTGGGAGGGGAGCAAAGTGGACTTTGCAAAGTTTATGACGAAGCCTAGTTGTTGAAGGAGGGAGACAGTACGGAGGGTGGCTTGCCTGGCCTCCTGGAGAGTCTGACCCCTGATGAGCCAGTCATCCAGGTAGGGGAAGACAAAAATACCCTGGTTTCTCAAGTAGGCCGCCACCACCGCCAGGCACTTTGTGAAGACCAGTGGGGCAGAGGTTAGGCCAAAGGGCAGTACTCGGTACTGAAAATGGTTTCCTCCCACCACGAACCTTAGGTATTTTCTGTGATCTGGATGAATGAGGATGTGAGTGTACGCATCCTTCAGATCTAAGGAGCATAGCCAATCTCCCTGCTGGAGGTAGGGCAGCAGTGTTCCAAGAGTAAGCATCTTGAACTTTTCCTTTTCCAAGAACTTGTTGAGATTTCTTAAGTCCAGAATGGGCCGGAGACCTCCAGTTCTCTTTGGCACAAGAAAGTACCTGGAGTAGAAACCCTGCCCCAGCATGTGGGGAGGTACAGGCTCCACCGCCCTGTCTTGAAGAAGACTTTGCAGTTCCTGGAGAAGGAGTTCCTGATGCAGAGTAGGCCTTGGAGGCTCCCCTGGAAAGTAGGAGGGGGTACCTGATTGAAATGGAGCAGATAGCCCTTCTGGACTATGCTCAGTACCCAAGCATCTCCTGTGATGAGTGGCCACTGGTGGGCAAACAGGGCCAACCAACCTCCCGTGCTGAGATGGGCCAGCAGAGGTGGAGAGGCTATGCAGTGGGAGCCAAAAACCCCCTCCCTGCTGAGTAGGAGCAGGAGCTGGAGGCTTGGGGGCTACGGGGCCCATGTCCCTGTCCCTTGGCCTGCTGACCCTGCAGGGGAGCTGGGGAGGCCTGATAGTGAGGGAAAGGTTTGTAGGCAGACGACTTCCTCGGGTAAAAGGCCTTTTTCCCAGAGCCCTTCTTCTTATGAGAAGGGGCAGAAGTTTTCCTGGACAGCCTCGTCCTCGTCAGAGTCTCGGTCTCGAGCTCAGCGTCCTTTTTGGCCATGGGCTTGCCAAAGAGGTTTTCACCCCGGCTGGGACATCGACCAACTTGTCCTGTACCCATGGCTTGAGGTCCGATGACTGTAGCCATGTCTGGCGTCGAGCCCCTGTGCCGGCCGCCGCTACTCGGGCCGAAGCCTCGAAGCCATCGTAGGCCGCCCGGGAGATAAACTTGGAGCAATCCCGGATCCCCGAGGACAAAGACTTGAACCTCTGCAAAGGTTCCCCAGAGAGGCCAGCCGAGAACCCGGCTATTTCTTTAGCCAGGTCCCGCAAGTACATGCCCATGTACAGCTGGTAGGACTGGACACAGCAAGCAAGCATCAAGCCCTGGAAGCACTTTCTGCCGATGGCATCTAGGCTTCGGGCCTCCCTACCGGGGGGCACCGCAGAGTGCATCTTCTGGCTCTTCAGACGATGCATGGCCGATTCCACAACCATAGAATGGTGCGGCAGCTGCGCCTTCTGGAACCCAGGGCTCTTTCGGACTCGATACATGGAATCAATCCGCTTGCTCAAAACCGGTGCCGAGGCCGGTGCCTCCCACATTCGGAAGAGGAGCCGTTCCAGCATTGGAGGAACCGGCACAGTAAAGGCCTCCCTCGGGGGAGAGTCATACTGGAGGGCATCGAGCTCTTCGGCTCGAGGCTCCTCCTCGGGATCCACAGGAACATTCAAAGCCTTGGCCATGTCCCTGACAAACTCCGAGAACTGGGTGTCCTCCGGTGGGGACCTACTCCGGGGCTCGGACTGCGGTGAGTCCAAAGGGACACACCGAGTCCGAAAGGTATCGGGGGACTCCTCGTCCTCTGTCTCCCACGCAGACTCATCCGAGGAAGAGTCGAGGGGCTCCGACCGTGCGGGCTCCAGTAACACCTGCCCCGACCCCGGGGCCATCGGCTTCGATGCCCTCGGTCCCGAACGGGAGGTCGAGGGAGACCGTGACCGAGTCCGGACTCGGGCCTTCATGGTTTCGAGAACCGACTCGGTCTACGGGGTCGACTTAGACGTCGACGTCCCGGTGATCGGGGCAGATGCACCAGTCAGGCTGGCCATCAGCACCCGCTGCTGATCCATGAAGGCAGACAGTCTGCACTCCAAGGCTGTCAGCCTGAGTCCAAGCTCAGGAGACTCAGCAGCCACCAACTCGGGCCCCGGCAGCACCAGGCCCGACATCGGCTCCCTGGGAGGAGAGTCCTCGAGGACAACAGGACTTACATGCTCGATGGACTCCGGCTCTATATGAGACACCTTGGTCTCCTTCTCCAGCTCCACAGGCCCGGGGCAGTGTTCAGGGGTCCGAGACCTGGCCCTCGAGGAACCAGGTGTATCCTCCGACGCCACCCTCACGAGCTTTCTCTTCCTCTTATGCTCCCGACTGGGGGACCCTCTTTCCGAGGAACCCCGACGAAGCTCGGGGTCAGACTCCCGAGACGTCGAGGCCTCTGACGAGGTCCGGGCTCGGCCGGAGGCAGAGTCAGAAAAAATTCTCTCCTTCTGATGCTGCCGGCTTCTGAGTGCCTTCGTGGACATCTTTCCACACGGGACACAGACCTTGGGATAATGGTCTGGCCCGAGGCAACGCAGGCAGCAATCGTGTGTGTCGGTAAGATACATGAGCTTCTTACAACGATCACACTTTTTAAAACCACTGGAGGCCATCGGGGAAAAAAGGGCCCGCGCGAGGTCAAAAGACCGGTCCTTCAGGGAAAAGGAAAAAGAAAAAGAGCGCGAACGCATTCCACGAAGGGCAAAAAAACGAAAAATAGAGATCGGATCGATACCGGCGTACCGAACCCAGGCGGGAAGTGGAACCAGCGTCGATCCGGACAAAAAGAGAGCGAAAATCGCAGAAAAAAATCTAACTTTTCCGGGTGACACGGACTCACGTCTGTTGGGTTCCACGGAAAAAGAAAAACTGAGCAAGATGGCACCTTTGGGCGGGAAGGGGACCACGCATGTGTGGGTGTATTCCCAAAGGCTTTCTTAGAAAGCTGGGGAAATGCTCCGCATGGGGGCTCCATCGATGTCAATGTCACCTATATGTGAGGACTGACTTCCTGCTTGGGCCTGGAGAACAGAGATATTTGTTAAGCAATACTGCTTTATCCTCATCAGTTTCTGTATATTCTTCCTCTGCACTAACATATCTGAAAAATGTCTTATCCCCGCATTTTATTGCATTGGCTATTTCTTCTTCTTTTTGTACCTTTGCTTTCCTGACCACTTTGCTAGGTTTTTTAAAGTTTTTCCAAATATAGATGCCTGTCTTCCTCTCTCTGTGATCTCTTGTATTTCATGAAGGCCTCCCTCTTTCTTCACCTTTTCAGCTTCTTCTTTTGAGAACCATAGCAGCCTACTTTTCCTTTTACATTTATTTACCTTTCTGACAAAAACGTTTATTGCCCTTAAAATATCACCTGTCAGTTGTGCTCATTTTGTTTCTACATCCCCCAGCTGTTCCCATCCCACTAATGAATCTTTGAGGTACTGCCCAATCATGGCAAAGTTAATTTTCCTAACGTCTAAGACCCTCGCTTTTGAATGGATGTTATCAGCTCTAGTCCTAATACTGAATCATATCATCTGGAGATCACTGGATGCGAGATGATCTCCCACATCAGAAACACTTTCCCCACTGGTAAGCACTAAGTCCAGTATGGCCCCATCAAGTGTGGGTTCTGTTACCAGTTGCCTGAATAGTTCTCCCTGTAGAGAATCCAGGATCTCCTTACTTCTAGATGACACCGCAGCAGGGATGTGCCAATCCACATCCAGCATATTGAAATCACCTATCAGTATCACTTCTCCTTTCATGGCAATACTGTGCATGTCTTCTATTAAATCTCTGTCCACTTAACATAAGAACATAAGATATGCCATACTGGGTCAGACCAAGGTCCATCAAGCCCAGTATTCTGTTTCCAACAGTGGCCAATCTAGGTCATATGTACCTAGCAGTTTCCCCAAGAGACACAAGTTCCACAATGCTTGTACTGGGTCAAGCATTGATATCTTCGGTCACTTCTTAATAATGGTTTATGGACCTTTCCTCCAGGAACTTGTCCAAACCTTTTTTAAACCCAGCTACACTAACAGCCTTTACTACATCCTCCGGTAACAAATTCCAGAGTTTGATTACACGTTGAGTGAAAAAATATTTTCTTTTATTAGTCTTAAATAGTTTACCCTGTAGCTTCATTGCATGTCCCCTAGTCTTTCTATATTCTGATAATGTAAACAATCGATCTACGTTTACCCGTTCCACTCCGTTCATTAATTTATAGACTTCTATCATATCTCCCCTCAGCCGTCTCTTTTCCAGGTTAAAGAGCCCTAACCTTTTTAACCTTTCTTCATAGGAGTATCCTTCCATCCCCTTTACCATTTTGGTGGCTCTTCTCTGAACCTTTTCTAAAATCGCTATATCCTTTTTAAGATACGGCGACCAGAATTGCACACAATATTCAAGGTGCGGTCTCACCATGGAACGATACAGAGGCATTATAATATCTTTTGTTTTATTTTCCATTCCTTTCCTTATCATACCTAGCATTCTATTTGTTCTCTTGGCCGCCGCTGCACACTGGGCCGAGGGTTTTAACTTCTACACTCTGTGAGGGGGATCTGTATATAACTCCAATGCAAATGGATTTCCCTATATCTTTAATATTTTTTTTTTTACATATAGTGCCACTCCACCTCCCCGTCTTCCTAACCTATCCTTCCTGAATAAAATATAGCCTGGTATAAATACATCCCAGTTATGGTTTTCCGTGAACCACTTCTCTGTTGTTGTTGTTAAGTGCAGTCGAGTATGTATCGACTCATGGCTAGCCTTTGGATAGTTGTCCTAAATTGTGTTCGGTCTTCAGTCAGGCGGCTCATTGTTGACAGAGTGGCACCCATAACTGCTGTTATTGTATTAATCCATCTCATTGCCGGCCCTCCTCTTTTGTGTTGATCTTCTACCTCGCCAAGCATGATGTCTTTCTCTAATGATCTCTCTCTTCACATGATGTGTCCAAAGTATGAAAATCGAAGTCTTATCATCTGAGCTTCTAATGAAAGTTTAGTTTTAATCTCCTCTAGTACTAACTGGTTAATTATTTGGGCAGTCCATAGAATACATAGTATTCATTGCCAGCATCATAATTCAAAGGCATCAATTTTCTTCCTGCCTTTTTCACTGTCCAACGTTCGCATCCATATGACGTTATTGAAAATACCATGGCTTGAACGAGTTGAATCTTTGTATGAAACCCAATGCCACCACGACAACCTCTTCACACCACTGGTCTCAACATTCATGTGCCAAGCATTCTTGAGCTGAGCAACTACACAGATATTAGGCCAAGTGAGAACTCCCCTGAGAGCATGACATGCCCCTTAGCATTTCCTACCATTTCCCCCAGAGGAAACAAGCACATAAAAGAATACAATCACAATGCACGCTCAGCTCTGGTTCATGCTTCTGGGTATCTCCATCATGGCCCTGTTCAGAAACAAGATACAGAGCATGGACCCCAGCCCAATCCCTATAATCCACACCCTAAGGCCCAAACCACCAAGATCAGGCTCCCACACAGCACCTACCACATCAAGAGACCTACATACCGTCCTCCAGTAGCACCATCAGATGTGCCTTAATAAATGCACAGTCTGCTCGTAACAAAATACAGACTCTCTCTTGACTACACAGATGATGACTACATAGATGATGACAAGCTAGACTTACTATGCATCACTGAAACATGGTTCACAGACAGTGACAATGCTCTTTTCAAACAACTACACACAAGCACTCACATCATCCACAACTGCCCACACACCACCAGCAGAGGGGGTGGTGCCTGCATCCTCTAAATCACTGGGATTCAACATCACTGACACTGCATCCTCACAAGGCATGGACATCCTCACAATATTAACAAGCACTTTAACATATGCCTTGCGTACAGGGCACCACTTGGCAATGCCGAGGATCTTGACATGCTGCTTGACACAGTATGCTCCCATACATCACACCAGCAACAACTCATCATCCTCTGAGACCTGAACCTCCCCATCAGCAGTCACCAGCCAAGCCACTGCTTTCCTCCAGGCAATGAGCGACTTGCAATACACACAACTCATCATGACCCCAGCACGCTCTAAAGGGCGTATCCTCGGAACTTGTCTTCTTCCCCAACCACCTCCAAGCAAAACCAGATTACCTTCCACCCACCATAACTCCCATCCCATGGTCAGATCACCACCTCAAAACATTCATGCTACCCCACCCACACATGGCCTACTCCACACGAAGTAAGGCCTCTGTAGCTAGAAGATTCATCGCCTTAAATGAACACACCTTCCTTCAGAAAACTCTCCCAGTCCTGAAGAACACTCCACCTGAAGCAAACTTAGCCTTATTAATTGACAGTTGGAACATTGTTATTTCCTGGCTGCAGCTGTACCCCCACGTTCCACTCCGGCAAAACAGCAGCATCGCACGCCCTGGTACTCCACGGATCTAAGAGAATAGAAGCATTTGCTTCACCTCATTGAGCGCAAATGGAGGAAGTCCAAGAACCCAAACTTAATGAACACATACCTCGACACACTCAGAACGTACAGTAGTAACACTATCAGATGCAAGCGGGAGTAATACAATAACACCCTCCTCCGGACCCTCAAGAAGCCCAGAGAGCTCTTCAATCTGGTGAGGTCCCTCACCAAGGACCCCACCCAACCGCAACAGGACCTCACCCTGAGTCCTCAAGAAATGACTGATTTCCTGGTAGCCAAGCACAGCTGCTCCAACCTCACTAATCTCTCGATACCTGCGCCAGACTGGTTGATATAGTGTATTTGGACTTTCAGAAAGCCTTTGACAAAGTCCCTCATCAGAGACGTTTGGCAAAACTAAAGAGTCATGGGATAGGAGGCAATGTACTATTGTGGATCAGGAACTGGTTGAAAGACAGAAAGCAGAGGGTATGGCTAAATGGCAATTTTCCCAATGGAGAAGGGTGAATAGTACTGTACCCCAGGGATCTGTGCTGGGTCCGCTGCTTTTGGACATATTCATAAATGACCTGGAAAAGGGAATAACGAGTGAGGTTATCAAAATTGCACATGACACAAAACTATTTAAAGTTGTTAAAACCCATGAGGATTGTGGAAAATTGCAAGAGGATCTTGATAATTTGGAAGACTGGGCATCAAAATGGCAGATAAAATTTAATGGAGTGGAGGAGTGGCCTAGTGGTTGGGGCAAGGTACCCCAGGCCGGAAGGTCGGGGGTTCAAATCCCACTAGAGGATAGCAACCTTGGGCCGGAAGGACTGGGGTTTCTAGTCCCACAGGTGCTCCTTGTGGTCTTGGGCAAGCCACTTAACCCTCCATTGCCCATGTTCACTGTAAAATTGTTATCTCCAAGTTATAATGCCCTGTTCAATGTAAACCGCCTTGATGATATGAAAGGCGGTATATAAGAAATGTTAAATAAATAAATAAATAATATGAACAAGTGCAAAGTTATGCACCTAGGGAAGAACAACCCAAACTATGGTTACACAATGCAAGGTTCCACATTAGGAACCATCACCCAGGAAAAGGAATTAGGCGTCACTGTGGATAACCTGTTAAAACCCTCTGCCCAGTGTGCAGCAGTGGCCAAGAGAGCAAATAGAATGCTAGGTATCATAAGGAAAGGAATGGAAAATAAAACAAAGGATATTATAATGCCTCTGTATCGTTCCATGGTGTGACCGCACCTTGAATATTGTGTGCAATTCTGGTCACTGTACCTTAAAATGGATATAGCATTATTAGACAAGGTTCAGAGAAGAGCCACCAAAATGGTAAAGGGGATGGAAGGATAACCCTATGAAGAAAGGCTAAAAAGGTTAGGGCTCTTTAACCTGGAAAAGAGATGGCGGAGGGGAGGTATGCTAGAAGTCTATAAATTAATGAACGGAGTGGAATGTGTAAACGTAGATCGATTGTTTGCATCATCAGAATATAGAAAGACTAGGAAACATGCAATGAAGCTACAGGGTAAACTATTCAAGACAAATAAGAGAGGGAGAATCAGCGGTGCCAGATACCGGGGCTCGGCGGCTGTCTTCTTTCCATCTGCGATTGGCTGCAGTAGCTCCTCCCATCTACTCCCGATATTGGTTGGCTCCTGCAGTATATTTAAATGTCGGCTGCCAGAAGGAGGTGAGAGTCAGTGGTGCCAGATACCAGGGCTCGGCGGCTGTCTTCTTTCCATCTGTGAATGGCTGCAGTAGCTCCTCCCATCTACTCCCGATATTGGTTGGCTACTGCAGTATATTTAAACGTCGGCTGCCTTGCGGCCGCGGTCGCAGCCCACGGTCGCGTGCCCGAAGGGGGCGTGACCAAAGGGGGAACGCCCCTTTGGTGCCCCTTCGGTGCCAATTTGGGGCCTTGGGCCCTAGTCATTGTGGGAATGCCTAGAAGTAATGCGAAGAGGAAAAGCAAGAAAAGTAATTCCTTAAAGGAATCTTCTATTTCTACTTCTACCCCCACTGGTGCCATCGGCCCCATGGTCAACATATGGTGGTTTTGTCTAATATTGCTTCCGTGGCTCAATGCTCCTCTTCTCCTGCCTCCAGTGTTTCCTTGAGTTCCATCGATAGGACTCCTCCGCCTAACCCTGGACTTTCTCAAGTTCCTGTTTTGAACACATCCTCCTCTGAGGTATCTTCTTCCTCAGGAGAAGATGAGGGGACTCCTGCTCCTTCAATTTGTTCTCCTTGTGAGGTACTTCCTATTATTCCTATACCGGTTGTTGGCTCCGATGGTACTTTAGTTTCATCCCAGGCTGCCAATATTGGAGAAATTACTTTGTCGGATATTTGGAAACAAGTCTCTGCTACTAACTCTTTATTGTCTAGATTTATGGATCAGACCGTTTTTTTTTCTCAACAGGTGGTCAATAGACTACATACTGTGGAAGTTTCCGTTAACAGTTTGTCTCAGCGGGCTGACAAGGTGGATGCACTCGCCGACTGCAAAGAAACAACATGTGCATCCACCTTGAAGGATACTTTACTTTTGTATCAACAGTTGGAATCTTTAGAAAATATTTCTCGTGCAAAGAATATTCGTATACTAAATTTTTCTAAGACACGTTTCTTGTCATTTGTATTTCTATTTCGACAGTACTGTAAAGAGGTTTTCTTACTATCAGAAGCCGTCACCATTTCGATTGATCATTCCTTCTATTTGCCAGTTCGGGCGACAACTGGGGAGACTAGCGCTGGGTGAGGAGTGCACTGATTTAGATCTGACAGGTTTATTGGAAAATTCTCAGACTCCAATTTCTTCCCCCGCCACTTTAGTGATCACTTTGGTCAATCTTGCGGATAAGGCTTTAATTATGAAAGCTTTTTTTTCTAAGAAAGATTTTCTTTTTTATGGCCATAAGTTGTCTATTTTCCCCGATGTCTCCCGATACACGCAATGTCGGAGAAGGTCCTTTCTTCAGCTTAAACCTAGAGTTTTGGCTAAGGGAGGTACCTTCTTTCTTCGCTTTCCATGTAAATGTTTGGTTACCATGCAAGGTTTAAATTATGTTTATTCTGATCTTACTCAGCTAGAAGTCCTTTTAGATTCATTGCAGGCTTGAGATGACTGTATTTTGTTCTTTAATTCTGCTATTAGTAGTTTGGTAGAGGTTGGGTGTTGTAGCCTTAAATAATTAAGCTCAGGTGTTTTGCTGATGCTGTACTCTCCATGATGTGGGCTGTGCTGTGGTATATACTTGTGGGTATTTCTTTTGTAATCTTTTATTGTAGTTCTTGTTATAAGTTATACTGCTTATTTTCATTGTACTTTGTTATTTGGATGGCATTAAATAAATTGTAAAAAAAAAAAAAAAAGAAAGAGAAAATATTTTTCCACTCAACGTGTAATCAAACTCTGGAATTTGTTACCGGAGGATGTAGTAGTGTAGCTGAGTTTAAAAAAGGTTTGGACACGTTCCTGGAGGAAAGGTCCATAAACCATTATTGAGAAGGGACCCAGGATATCAATGCTTGACCCAGTACAAGCATTGTGGAACCTGTGTCTTTTGGGGAAACTGCTAGGTACATATGACCTAGATTGGCCACTGCTGGAAACTGGATACTGGGCTTGATGGACCTTGGTCTGACCCAGTATGGCGTATCTTATGTTCTTATGTTCAGACCAAACACCCACCACCGTACATCCATGGATCTCCTTCAGAGATGTTTCCCCTGAAAAGCTAGACTATAATCACATACATCAACACAACCACCCCGCTATTGGACCTCTACCCTGTTGCGTGGGTGAAAGCCCCAAAAGAACACCTCCAACCATTCATAACAACAATCCTCCAGACATCCCTCTCACAGGCAAGCCTCCCTCCCCCCCCCTCCGTAAAACAAGTCTCTGTCAGACCACTCTTAAAGAAACCGAACCTGGGCCCCAGCTCACCCACCTTGTACAGACCCATAGTCAGTGTATCATTCTTAGCGAAAATCATAGAAAAAAACAGTTCAGACCCAGCTGCAAGATCATATCGACCAATATGCACCTCTTGACAAACATCAACATGGCTTTTGCCCATCGCACAGTGCCGAAACCCTACTGACTTCCCTGCTGTCAACACTCATCATCGGAATGAAAAGACCCTCCAGCCGCTTCATTCTGCTCTTCCTAGATATCCCTGCAGCCTGAATTGTTTGTATCCCACCAAACACTTATCAACCAACTTCACAGCATCGGAGGCCCCTTGAATGGATTTCTGCTCGTACCTCTCACAATGCGCCCAACAGATGAAAATAGGCCACCGCACATCAGCACCCTATACTCTGCCTCAAGGGGTGCCCCAAGGATCTGCACTCTACTTGCTCCTGTTTAATATCTACATTCAGCCCCTGTGTTCAACCATCTGGAGATTCAATGTCAAGAGCACCACGCTAAGCCCCTCTGAACCAAAATCCTACCGCCCCATCTCAAGCCTACCATTCCTTACAAAAATCATTGAAAAGACAGTGCAAAGACAACTACAGGACCACATAGATTTGAATGCTCCACTAGACACCCACCAGCATGGCTTTAAACCGCAGCACAATGTGGAAACTCTTCTCACCTCCCTCTTCGACAATCTCCTAAAAGGCATAGACAACATAAAGAACAGATTCCTACTAGTGTTCATGGACATCTCAGCGGCTTTTGACACAGTGTTCCATACCATAATGTTACAACGCCTTCAGCAGATCAGAATAAGTAAGAACACCCTAAAATGGTTTACCTCCTACTTGAATGACCAGACACAGCAAGTCAAATGTGCTCAAAAGAAATCACAGCAGTTCTCCGTCACGCAAGGAATACCACAAGGTTCAGCACTATCATCTATACTCTTTAATATATACATTCAACCCATATGCAACATCATCAAACGCCACAAGCTACATTACCACCTTTATGCTGACGATATCATGATATATGCCCCAATCAACCTACAATCACCTGACATGACAACGATGACAAAGTGCCCTGAAGACATGAACATCTGGCTCACCACTAACAACCTGATGGTTAGCTTTGATAAAACAGAGGCTATGTTCATCACTAGAGACTCCACTTTCAATCCGCCCCAAACAATCAGCATTCTAAACAAAACTATAGCAGTCAAGGATGAAGTGAGATACCTGGGCATTACCTTGGACAGAGCTCTGAACCTGAAATCTCACATTACTAAAACAGCGGCAAAAGCCTACCAGGATCATCAGAAAACTTTTAACCTGTCCTTAACCAAGACCATCACCCCACTGCTAGACTATGGAAACTCATTATACCAAGGCCTCTCCCAGCAGACTATTCACCCACTTCAAATGGTGCAGAATACTGCAGCACGAATCATCATGGGCACTGCAAGATCTGAATACATCACCCCCATCTTACAACAGCTACACTGGCTCCCAATAATTGCAAGGACAAAATTCAAAACAATCCTGAACATCTTCAAAATCTTCCACCACTGCTCAGCAGATGCGCTCCAGGATATAATAACCAGAGATATCAGCAACAGACCTAGAAGAACCAACAATGGCAACGGGATCAGCACACCCGCTGGCTATCACAAGACTAAGCAAATAACATCTAAGAGAGCTCCCTCGCTACTGGCACCTGGATTATGGAACTCCCTCCCTATGGACTTAAGGACCCTAAATGACACCAAAGACTTCCGCAAGGCACTCAAGACCCTTCTCTTTACCGAGGCCTATGAGCAACCACCTTAAGTTGCCAACCACTAGATTCCACCCAATTGGCCCAACAGCTACCTATACCACTTGGCCCCAACTATCCATTACCAATTAGACCTACAAGCACATAGTATTTATGTATGTGAGTCGTATCCCCTCCTGTTAAATGTATCCCTCCAATTGTGTTGTGACCACTTTGATTGAAGGATAAAGTGGTATACAAAACTGTCTAAATCAATAAATAAACAAACTACCAAATCTATGCCAATGATATAATGATTTATGTTCCTTTCTCTACAACTGCACCCAATTACACCAACCTTGCAGCATGCTTCAGTGAAATTAGCAGCTGGCTCCAGCTCCACAACCTGGCTGTCAATTTCAGCAAAACTGAAATTTTCCATGTCACCAGAGATCCCGCCTTTGAAACCCCCCCCCCCCCACTGCCATCAAAATTGTCAATACCGACCTCCAAGTCAGAACACAAGTAAAATATCTTAGCATCACGCTGGATCAGCGATTGACCTTCCAAGCCAGATCAGGAACATCACGAAGACAATCTACCTCAAGCTTCGAACTCTACGAACCTACGTCCCCTCCTCTCCTCCGGAAACGTCTGTGCCATATGCCAAGCCACCATCACTCCCCTACTAGATTACTGCAACGCCATTTACCAGGGACTCCCTAAACAAAGCATCCTACCATCGCAGCTCGTACAAAATACCGCAGCCTGCACTATCTACACAGCACCCAAGTACTCCCACATCACGTCCATACTGAAATCTCTCCAATGGCTACCCATAGCCGCCAGAATTAAACACAAAGTCCTCACAATCATGCACAAAGCCCGGAATAATCTCACTTAGGAACACCTCAAGACGCTAATTAGTGCGCCCCGCACTGATAGACCAAGAAGGCAAAGTACCCAAAATCTGCTCTACCTGCCACCCCAGATCCACAAAAGCACGCAATATCCTCGCCTACGGGCCTTTATGCTCCCACCATCTGGAATGCATAACCACCTTCCTTAAGGACTACCCAATCACCCAAGACTTCAGAAAAAGCCTGAAAACCCAGTTATGCCAAGAATACTATGGTACGAACCAACAAGTCCACCTACAAGAATGGCACTCAATTCAAGAATGGAACATCCCACCCATCCTTGCCTACCTGCCTTCTCGCCATCGTCTGCATCGCACCTGCTTTAGATGACCTCCCCTGAAGCAAGCCATCAGATACAAGTTCTCTCCCCCATCCCCCCCGAGTTCACTGTAACCTGCATGCACCTCTTGCTGTCTACACCTTTGTGCACATTATTGTTTGTAAACCATTTTGACTGGTAGAAAAACAGTATACCAAAACTAGTTAGTTAGTTTAATTAATTAATTAATTAATTTAAAAAATGGAGAGAAACATTTATGCTCTTGAGAATCTTGTCTAGATACTTCACAGCCATTCTGCCAAGGCCAATGTGTCGTCGGATTTCTTGACTGCTTGTTGTTTCTTTAATGATAGTTGATCCAGGTAGGTTAAAGTTGTCCATTATATCAATTTCTTCTCCATCAATGATAAACTTATTGATTTTGCCAATTGTCAGAATCTTTGTCTTCTTTACATTAAGGTGCAGGCCCATTTTAAGACTATGTTCCTTGATCTTGAGAAGCAAATATTTCAGATAGTCTTCACTTTCAGCTAGTAATGTGGTATCATCAGCATAGCGAAGGTTGTTGATAAATCTCGCATCAATCTTCACACATCTGTTGTCTTCATACACTCCTGCTTCTCTGATGATTTATTCTGCATATAAATTAAACAGGTAGAGGGAAAGTATGCAGCCTTGTTGTACACCTTTGCAGATTTTAAATCATTCCGTTTCTCCATGTTCCGTTCAAACTGTTGCTTCTTGATCAATGTAAAGGTTTTGCAAGGGAACGATCAGGTATTCTGGTATACCAATACTTCTTAATGTGGCCCAGAGTTTCTCATGGTTTACACAGCCAAAAGCCTTGCTGCAGTCAATAAAATACATAGATATTTCCTTTTGGCATTCTTTAGTTTTTTTTTAAAGGATCCATCTCACATCTGTGATATCTCTTGTTCCTCGCCCTTTTCTGAACCCTGCTTGTACTTCAGGCAGTTCTCTTTCCAGGTATGGTTGTAGTCTCTGCTGAATAATCTTCAGTAGAATCTTGCTGGCATGTGGGATCAGAACAATTGTGCGATAATTTCCAGTCAGTTGGATCACCTTTCTTTAGTATTGGTATAAACACAGATCTTTTTCCAGTCAGTTGGCCATGATGTTGTCTTCCAAATTTCCTGGCAGAGCCTTGTAAGTATGGTAACAGCTGCATCAGATTGCTGTAATACTTCAATGGAAATGCCATCAATGACTGGTGCTTTGTTCTTTGACAAGGCTTTCAATGCTGCTTTGACTTCATCTTTTATCACCAATGGTTCCTGATCATAAGGTACAGGTTGAAATGGCTGTTGGTCCACTTCATCTTTATCATATAATAACGCTGTATATTCTTTCTACCTTTTCTTGATCTTCTCAGCATCATTCAACATGGATCCTTGAGCATCATGTAACATTCCAATTCAAGGCTGGAATCTTTTCTTTAACTCTCGTAGCTTTAGGAAAGCCGATCTTGTCCTTCCTCTAATAGTTTCTGCTTCTATTTCCTTGCAGGCATCATTGTAGTACTTCTCCTTGTCTTGTCTTGCTGCATGTTGGAAATCTCTGAGTTCTGCGATTGCCTCTCTTTCTCCTCCGGCTTTAGCTTCTCTGCGTTTCTGGGAAGTTTTCAGAGTTTCTTTGGTCATCCATTTTGGCCATTTTTGCTTTTTCACCTTTTGTAAAGACGTCTTACTTTCTTCCAACACAACCTTCTTGATGTCATCCCATAACTCTTCTGGAGCTCTGTCATTTGTATCTAAAGCAGCAACTCGATTTTGCAGGCAATCTTTAAATTCTGGTGGTATATTCTCAAGGTCATATTTTGCTACATTCATGAGTGGCTTGCTCTTTTTCAACTTTAGCTTCAGTTTGCATTCTAGTAGTTGGTGATCTATACCACAGTCAGCTCCAGGTTTTGGCCTTGTTGATGTTATAGAGCTTTTCCATCACTGACTTCCACAGATGTAGTCAATTTGATTTTTGTACAATCCATTGGATGCAGTCCATGTGTACAGTCACAGCTTGTTTTGCTGGAAGAAGGTGTTTGAGATGAATAGATAGTTGGTCTTGCAGAATTCTATCAATTTTTCTCCAGCTTCATTTCAGTTGCAAAGTCCATATTTTCCAACCATTTTGCCACCTTCTTTGTTGCCAACATTTGCATTCCAGTCACCCATGACTATCAGGATATCCCGTTTGCATGTTCTGTCAATTTCAGCTTGTACTTGTTCATAGAACTCATCAACTTCATCCTCTTCTGCAGCTGTTGTTGGGGCACATACTTGAATTATAGCTGTGTTGATGGGCATTCCTTGTAGACGAATAGAAATTAAGCGTTCACTAATTGCATTGTATTTCATTACAGTTCTTGCAAGTTTCTTCTTAATTATAAATGCAAGATCATTTCTTCTTTGTCTTTCATTTCCACCATAGTAGACCATCTGATTATGAAATGTAAAGGACTCAGTGCCAGTCCATTTCAGTTCGCTGCCATCCAATAGATCCAGTTGTATACATTCCATTTAATTCTTGACCACCTCCAACTTCTCTTGGTTCAGGCTTCAAACATTCCATGTCCCAATATGTAAGGCATCTTTGCGGCTTCTGACTCTCATTTCATGCGCAGCTACATCAGCAGTCAGATGTCCTGAGGGCTTTGATCCAACCACATCATAAATGCTGGCTTTACTCTGAAAAGTCTTCAGCTCCTCCTCAGTAGCCAACTGAGTGCCTTTCGACCTGGAGGTCTCATCTTCCAGCACTATAGTGCAATTTGTTTTCTTATGATTATCTATTGGGTTTTCATGGCAAGATATGGAAGTAGATTGCAAAGCCTTTCTTCTGCACAATTTAATTTAGTGTTGTTGCTGTCACAGAAATGTGATTCTCTGCCGCCAACACTATCCCATTCTGCTGATGCCCAGAGGGGTGGTTGGTCTTAGTCTGGCACCTCCGTAACCACCACTAAATCCTAGTCAGCCTCTTCCATTAAAGCCTCAACATCTGAGATATTATTTCCCATGCTACGGGTATTTATACACACCGCTTTCCAAATGTTGCCCCTATTACCCATTTCTACAGATGTATTTAATGTTTCACTTACCTGTGGGCTCTCTTCACCCATCCCCAATGAATCTAGTTTAAAGCCCTCTTCAGTAGGTTAGCCAGTCTGCTGCTGAAGACACTTCGACCCTTCTTAGACAGATGGATGCCATCTCTGCTCTGCAGCCCTTGGATCATCATCCCATGGTCCAGGAAACCAAAATACTCTCGATGACACCATCCATGCAGTCATGCATTCATCTCCAGGATGTGAGCTTCTTTGCCTTGGCCTTTACCCTCAACAAGGAGGCTTGAAGAGAACACCACTTGCGCACCTGTCTGCTTCATCCTCTGTCCCAGAGCCATGAAGTCACTTTTGATATGCTCGGAGGGATACCTAGCAATATCATTTGTGCCGACAAGGATAAGCAATATCAGATAATAATCAGTAGGCTTGATGAGCCTTGGCAAACTCTCTGTAACATCTCAGATTTTGGCACCTGGCAGACAGCACACCTCTCTGGACATCAAATCTGATTGGAAAATGAACACCTCAGTATCCCCCTCAGAAACATCACCAACCACGACAATCCTTCATTTCTTCTGGTGAACGATTCTGCAACTTTGGGGTGCTCGAGCTGTGGTTCTTCCCTTTCCTCAGATGCTTCCACCTCCTCCACTTACAGGGCTGCATACTGGTTCTTCAAGTCAAGGACTGGGGGAGTGTTGATACTGCAGGCTCTGGTGACCCATGACCAACCTTCTTCCTTCTGTAGCCTCCCATCTTCACCTCTGTCGGAGAGCTTGGATGTTTCAAGAAGCATCTCATGTATATATTGTTAGCATATACTAATAGATATAGTTATCTATGTTTCATGTTGACATGAAGGTTCAATGTTTGTCTATTATGGTTTATTGTACGATCCGTTCACTACTGTTCGATGTAAACTGCCTTGACGTGTTGAAAAGCGTATATAAAACTGGTCAAATAAATAATAAAATTTCATCAATGTACTTCTCACTGTCTCACATGCTTCTCTGCCTCGTCACCTCTTCCCTGAGCTCTGCCACTTCTTTCCTGAGAGCCTCAGCATACAGGTATCCTGCACAAAAAAAACAGTCCTTCAACTGTCTGAACAGAGGCAGAAGCTGTAATAGGGGCAACAGCTTTAGAAATACGATTTTTCCCAACCATTATTTGTACCTGTTGAAATAAAAGAGAGACCTACCAAAGTCCTGACCTGTTCCTCAGCTATCCTTAATAGAGGTTAACTGCTTTTCTCTTAAAGTGTGTTCTAACAGTGCTGTTCTATGTTTCTGTGTGTAGCTAATTGGGGAGTTGCCCTATAAAGCAAGAATGCTCACATGGGGTGGGAGGGTGTCGGGTTGGGTAGAGAGGGACCTAACACCTGATGATGTCCATGGCTTCAAAGAGTTAACTGTGAATGGGTAGCTAGAAGGAACTCAATGAACTCTGACAGAGCCAGGCCCTGAGATGGAGGCAACCAAAGAAGAAGCGCCTGCAGGAACCGCATTAGGTCTCTGAACTAAGCTCTCCTCTGCTAATCCGGTGTCACCAGAACAATCCTGCCCAGGTGGCGTTCTATATACCAAATCACATGCCCCACCAGGGGCCGCGGAGGAAACACATACAGCTGGTGCTGACTTGGCCAAGGCTGGTCAGGGCATCAATGCTATCTCATCCCGTCTCTCTGTGGTGACTGAAGAAGCGGCAAACTTTGGCATTGGAGCAGGGTCACCAGCAGATCCATTTTGGGGCGACCCAGCGGCACAGAATCAACTGAAATGCCTCCTGATTCAACTTCAGGATCCAGAGAGTGCCAGCTGAGGAAGTCTACTTCCGCACTGTCTATCCCAGATAAGTGCTGAGTCAACAAGGCTAGTTGATTCTTCTCTGTCCAGGCAAGCAGGACAGCCATCTCCAGAGCTACCTCGGTACTCTGTGTCTGCCTGGTCGATTGACATAAGCCACCGCTATGGTATTGTCTGTAAACACACTCGAACCATTGGGCTCCTCGATCAGAGGCCAGAAAACACAGAACAGTCAACCTGCTGGCTTTCGCCCCAAGGTAGTTGACAGATCACACCGTTTCCCTGCGATTCCAATGGCCCTAGGCCGTATGGTCTTGGCAACAGTCTCCCCAGTCCAAGAGACTTGCATCTCTCTGCAGAAGGATCTAGGAGAAATTGTCTAGTGGCACGCTAGGGCGTGTCAATTTTAGGGGTAGATATTTATTTTTCCAAATTTTACAAACTACTAGTGACTACATTATGCAGTTTTGCATGCTGAATCTAAATCTATCTTCAGAAACTGCTTAAAGAGAGTCTTACCCACATCAGTCTTCAGTAGCAGACTGGCTAATCTACTGAAGAGGGCTTTAAAATAGATTCGTTGGGGATGTGTGAAGAAAGCCCCCAGATAAGTGAAATATTAAATACCTTTATGGAAATGGGTAAAAGGGGCAATATATGGAAAGCAGTGTGTATACATGCCCATAGCATGGGAAATAAGATCCCAGATGTTGAAGCTTTAATGGAAGAGGCTGACTTTGATTTAGTGGCAGTTACAGAAACATGGTTCACAGAAAACCATGACTGGGCTGTAACTATACCAGGCTATAATTTATTCAGAAAGGAAAGGGTAGGAAGAAGGGGAGGAGGAGTGGCACTGTATGTAAAAATAATATTAAAGCTTTGGAACTACAGAACATAAAAGGAAAATAGGAGGCACTGTGGGTTAAACTAGAAAGAGGGAAAGAGAAATCTATTTGCATTGGCGTGATATACAGACCTCCCTCACAGGAGGAAGAGGTGGACGGAGAGTTAACTGAAGACATATGCAGCATTGCTAGGAAAGGGGAAGTGATACTGATAGGGGATTTCAAAACGCCAGATACTGATTGGCACATTCCGGCTGCAGTATCATCTAGAAGTAAGGAGATCCTGGATTCTCTACAGGGAGAACTATTCAGGCAATTGGTAACATAACCCACACGTGAAGGGGCCATACTGGACTTGGTGTTTACCAATGGTGAAAGTGTTTCTGATGTTATAGTGGGAGATTATTTTGCATCCAGTGATCACCAGATGGTGTGGTTCAGGGCTGTTAGAATGCATTCAAAAGGAAGGGTCTTAGACTTTAGGAAAACTAACTGCAAAAATGGGCCAATACCTCAGGGAATCATTAGCAGGATGGGAACAGCTGGGGGATGTAGAAAAACAGTAGGCAAAACTGAAAGGGGATATTTTAAAGACAACCAAACTTTTTGTTAAAATTGTAAATAAAGGTAAAAGGAAAAGGAGACTGCTATGGTTTTCGAAAGAAGTAGCTGAAAAGGTGAAGAAAAAGAGCGAGGTCTTCATGAAATACAAGGATATCACAGAGAAAGGAAGACAGACATCTATATTTGGAAAAACTTAGAGAAGCTAGCAAAGTAGTCAGGAAAGCATACTTTCAAAAAAGAGGAGGAAATAGCCAATGCAATAAAATAAACAGCGCTGCGTACTTCTGTAGCGCTTTATAAATGCTCAATAGAAGTAGTACTAAGAAAAGACATGTTTCAGATGTGTTAGCGAGAAGAGGAAGGGCAAAAGTGCTACTGTCAGACTCAAGGGTGAAGGGGAGGAATATGCAGAAGCTGATGAGGATAAAGCAGAATTGCTTAACAAATATTTCTGTTCTGTATTCACAGATGAAGAACCAGTAGCAGGACCTCAGAAAACACCCACAAACAGGAACAGAAGCGAGGGGCATCTTGAACAATTTTCAGAAGACTCTGTTCGTGAGAAACTAGCTCAACTTAAAGTAAACAAAGCGATGGGACCGGATGGGATACACCCTAGAATACTGAGGGAACTTGGAGACGTTCTAGCAGCTCCACTGACTGACGTTTTCAATGCCTCGGAGTCGGGAGTGGTGCCAAAGGACTGGAGAGAGGCTCATGTAGTCCCTTTACACAAAAGCAGAAGTAATGATGTGGTTGAAAACTACAGGCCGGTTAGTTTAACTTCGGTGGTGAGTAAGTTATTGGAAACGCTGCTGAAAGAGAAAATAGTGAGGTTTCTGGAGTCCAGAGGTTTACAGGCTCTGAGGCAGCATGGATTCACCAGAGGCAGGTCTTGTCAGACAAATCTGATTGATTTCTTTGACTGGGCTACCAGGGAGTTGATCCAAGGAAGAGCCCTAGATGTGGTGTATTTAGATTTCAGTAAAGCCTTTGACACTGTTCCTCACAGGCGACTTATAAACAAACTGAGCACCCTAGGGATGGACCCTGAAGTTACTGCTTTGGTTGGAAATTGGTTGAGTGAGAGGCGACAAAGGGTACAGGTAAATAGAGCTCACTCTGAGGAGAAGGATGTTACCAGTGGTGTGCCCAAGGGATCTGTCCTTGGTCCGATTCTTTTTAACATCTTTGTTAGTGATATAGTGGAACGGCTGTCGGGTAAGGTTTGCCTCTTTGCGGATGATACCAAAATCTGCAATAGAGAAGACACTCAGGAAGGTGTAGATTACATGAGGAGGGATCTAGCTAAGCTTGAAGAATGGTCTAGAATTTGGCAGCTGAGATTTAATGTTAAAAAATACAAGGTCATGCATTTGGGCTGCAGCAATCCAAAGGGGTGATACAGTATAGTGGTGAAGTACTTTTGTCCACTAAAGAAGAGCGGGACCTAGGTGTGATTGTGTCTGATGATCTTAAAGTAGCTAAACAGGTAGAAAAGGCAGCAGCAAAACTTAGAAAGATGCTTGGGTGCATAGGGAGAGGAATGGCTAGCAGAAAAAAAGGAGGTGATAGTGCCTTTGTATAAGTCTTTGGTGCCACCTCATTTGGAGTATTGTGTGCAATTCTGGAGACCGCACCTTCAAAAGGATATAAACAGGCTGGAGTCAGTACAGAGGGTGGCTACTAAAATGGACAGTGGTCTTCATTATAAAGCATATGAGGACCGACTTAAGGATCTTAATATGTACACCTTAGAGGAATGGCGGGATAGAGATGATATGATTGAGACATTTAAATACCTCCGTGGCATAAATGCACAGGAGGAGAGCTTCTTTCGATTGAAAGCAAGCTCTGCTACGAGGGGACATGGAATGAGGGTGAAAGGGGATAGATTCAGGAGTGATATGCGGAAATATTTCTTTATGGAAAGAGTGGCGGATCTGTGGAATAATCTCCCAGTGGAGGTGGTATAGATGAGGACAGTATCTGAATTCAAAGAAGCATGGGACAAACACAAATGATCTCTAAAGGAAAAAAGGGGACTGTTGTAGTGGTTGATATGGAAGGTCAGACTAGACAGGCCATGCGGTCTTTTTCTGTCGTTATCTTTCTATCAAATCACAGTTGAAATATATATTGGGGGTGTACTATCGACCGCCTGGCCAGAATGAACAAATGGATGATGAAATGCTCAAAGAAATCAAGGAAGCTAACAAAAGTTACAGCGCGGAAATAATAATGGGTGATTTCAATTACCCCGGTATCGACTGGCTCAGTGTCATGGCAGGACATGCTAGGGAGATAAAGTTCCTAGATGAAATAAATGGCTGCTTCTTGGAGCAGCTGGTTCATGAACCGACCAGAGGGGAAGCCATATTAGACCTAGTCCTTAGTGGAACACCAGATCTAGTGCAAGAGAGAAGGGTATTGGGTCCACTTGGCAATAGTGATCATAGCTTGATCGCCTTTGATTTAATTAGTGGAGGAGGGATAGTAAGGAAATACACAGTACTACCTTTTAACTTTCGAAAGGGAGACTATGATAAAATGAGGAAAATAGTTAAGAAAAAACTAAAAGGAGCAGTTGCAAAGGTTAAAGACTTACATCAAGCTTGGGTGTTGTTGAAAAATACTATCTTGGAAACCAGACCAGCTGTATTCCACGCTTTAAGAAAAGTGGAAGGAAGTCCAAAAAACTGCCAGCATGGTTTAAAGGTGAGGTCAGAGAGGCTGTTGTTGCCAAAAAAGCATCTTTCAGGAAATGGAAAAAAGAGCCAAATGACGAAACCTGGAAACAGCACAAGCACTGGCAGGTCAAATGCAAGGCAATGATAAAGCAGGCAAAGGGAGAATTTGAGAAGAAGCTTGCTGCGGAAGCAAAAACGCAAAATAAAGATTTTTTCAAGTACATTCGTAGCAACAAACCTGTGAGAGAGTCAGTTGGTCCATCAGATGATAGAGGAGTTAAAGGGGCACTAAGAGGCAACAAGGCCATAGCGGAGAGACTGAATGAATTCTTTGCTTCGATCTTTACTGAGGAAGATGTAGGGATGTTACCCATGACCTAAGTGGTATTTAAAGGTGCGGAAGAATTGAAGGAAATATCGATACATCGGGAAGATGTATTACAACTATTAGATAAACTGAAGAGTAGCAAATCACCTGGGCCGGATGGTATACATCCAGAGTGTTGAAACAACTGAAATATGAGATTGCAGACCTGCTATTAGTAATCTGTGAACTATCATTAAAATCATCTCTAATACCTGAAGATTGGAGGATCGCCAATGTAACACCAATTTTTAAAAAGGGTTCCAGGGGTGATCCGGGAAACTACAGACTGGTGAGCCTCACGTCAGTACCGGGAAAAATGGTAGAAACTATCATAAAGAATAAAATTACTCAGCATGTAGATAGTCATGGCCTAATGGGAGACAGCCAACATGGCTTTAGACAAGGAAGATCTTGTCTTACTAATCTGTTATGTTTTTTTGAAAGTGTGAATAAACAGGTGGACAAAGGTGAGTCGGTTGATATAGTGTATCTAGACTTTCAGAAAGCCTTTGACAAGGTCCCTCATCAGAGACTTTTGGCAAAAACTAAAGAGTCATGGGATAGGAGGCAGTGTACTACTGTGGATCAGGAACTGGTTAAAAGATAGAAAGCAGAGGGTTGGGCTAAATGGCCAATTTTCCCAATGGAGAAAGGTGAATAGTGGTGTACCCCAGGGATCTGTGCTGGGTCCGCTGCTTTTTGACATATTCATAAATGACCTGGAAAGTGGAATAACGAGTGAGGTTATCAAATTTGCAGATGACACAAAACTATTTAAAGTTGTTAAAACCCAAGAGGATTGTGGGAAATTGCAAGAGGATCTTGATAAATTGGAAGACTGGGCATCGAAATGGCAGATGAAATTTAATGTGGACAAGTGCAAAGTTATGCACCTAGGGAAGAACAACCCAAACTATGGTTACACAATGCAAGGTTCCACAATAGGAACCACCACCCAGGAAAAAGATTTAGGCGTCATTGTGGATAACATGTTAAAACCCTTGGCCCAGTGTGCAGCGGCAGCCAAGAGAACAAATAGAATTCTAGGTATCATAAGGAAAGGAATGGAAAATAAAACAAAAGATATTATAATGCCTCTATACCATTCCATGGTGAGACCGCACCTTGAATATTGTGTGCAATTCTGGTCGCCGTATCTTAAAAAGGATATAGCATTATTAGAAAAGGTTCAGAGAAGAGCCACCAAAATGGTAAAGGGGATGGAAGGATACTCCTATGAAGAAAGGCTAAAAAGGTTAGGGCTCTTTAACCTGGAAAACAGACGGCTAAGGGGAGATATGATAGAAGTCTATAAATTAATGAACGGAGTGGAACGGGTAAACATACGTTATCAGAATATAGAAAGACTAGGGGACATACAATGAAGCTACAGGGTAAACTATTTAAGACTAATAAAAGAAAATATTTTTTCACTCAACGTGTAATCAAACTCTGGAATTTGTTACCAGAGGATGTAGTAAAGGCTGTTAGTGTAGCTGGGTTTAAAAATGGTTTGGACAAGTTCCTGGAGGAAAGGTCTATAAACCATTATTAAGAAGGGACCCAGGATATCAATGCTTGACCCAGTACAAGCATTGCGGAACCTGTGTCTTTTGGGGAAACTGCTAGGTACGTATGACTGATATTGGCCACTGTTGGAAACAGGATACTGGGCTTGATGGACCTTGGTCTGACCCAGTATGGCATATCTTATGTTCTTGTGAAATTAAGTAATATTTGAACGTACAAATAATCTTAACACCATCTGTAGCCACAGAATTGTCTTTAAAATGTAATTTATGCAGTTAATTGAATGTTATTTAACAAAATCCAGCAAAGAAGTCATATCTTGTTTGCTTCTTTTTCAGCTCATGAACTCCCTGCTGACCATCTGACCCCTAATATGTTGTTCCCCCCCCCTCTCCTGATTGTACACATGACCAGCAGCCTCAGTTGTCATTTTTACACAGATTTCTATGGACTGGGTGTGGGATGGCCAGTCTGGAACCACAATGGGCTTGCTCAGAAAAGCGTAGTTACCCACCTGTAACAGGTGTTCTCCAGGGACAGCAGGAATCAGTCCTCACATATGGGTGACGTTGGCACCGATGGAGCCCGTGTGGAGCATTTCCACAGCTTTCAAAGAAAGCCTTTGGGAAAGCCACCATGCATGCCGTGGTCCCATTCCCACCCAAGGGTGCCATCTTGCTCAGTCTCCCTTTTTCCGCGGAGCCCTTCAGACGTGTGTCTCATCCTCGGAAAAGGATTTTTCTCTTTTCAATACAATTTTGTCTTTTCCGGCTAGCATCAGTTCCCTTCCCGCCATCTCAAGCACCACAGCCTCGGCTTTCGGTCTCGGGACCTGTTTTTCCTGTCCTTTACCTTTCTGCGCATTTGTGCCCTTTTTAACCACAGTCTACGTGGAGGATCTACGTGGAGGGTCTTCGATGGCCTTTGGTTTCAAAAAATGCAATCGGTGTCCTAAGAACATGTCTCTCACAGACACCCATGACTGTTGTCTCTGGTGCCGGGGGGCTGACCACGATCCAGAGCAATGCTCCCTCTGCAAAAAGATGTCTTCTGAGATCATCCAGAGTCAATGGCAGAAGCTAGATGATATCTTCCATAAGGCAAACTCAACCCCAGTATCCCCGGTTGCCTTGTGCTCCGCAGCTCCACAACCCTTGGAGTCCCCCAAGGCCCCTCTGCAGGCCCGCAGGCACTCCGACCAAGGGTCACCTGAACATGACCGAAAGAAAAAGAAGGCCGTGAGGGCGCAGTCCGGAGGGCCAGACAAGTATGAGAAATCACGCGCATGGTCTCTCAGCCCCCCACGGTAGTCCAAAGAGTCGGAGAGGGAGCGGTCAAGCAAGGTACCTCGAACTGATACGGGGGCTTCCTGCGATGGTGCCAGTCTCCCGAGGGTTGTCCCAGCGAGGTACATATGACCTAGATTGGCCACTGTTGGAAACAGGATACTGGGCTTGATGGACCTTGGTCTGACCCGGTATGGCATATCTTATGTTCCTCCTCGATGCCTGGCCCGGTCACCCTGGCATCGGTATCGCAGGGCCCTACTCCCGAGTGGGAGGCCTGAATGCTGGCCTTGGAACGCAGCGTTTCTGCATTCCTCGCTGCCCAGTGGGGGCTGATGTCTGACCCCGCTGGCATGTGCCTTGAGACCGCAGGGACCTCAACTTCGAGGAATTTCCGGGCTGCCGAGGTGACTCCCGAGAGCCAGATGTCTCGTGAGGGTCCTCGGCGAGGGTCTCAATCTCCGTCCCATTCCTCGGGCATGAGATCATCTCGGGCGAGTGCATCCGGCTCCGGCCTCGGGAGCCCGGCATGGATCACCAACCTCTCTGGAACCGCCCAACCCCGAGTCCTCCACAAACTATTCGGACTGGGAATCCAATGAGGAAACCTCACCAGAGATTTGGTCCCATCTCCGCCGACCCAGAGGCAACAGTCTCCTCCCGTGGACACCTTTTTTCTAGAGTTTGACCGGGATATGGTGCAGGCCCTTGCGCTGACCAACGAATCGGAGGAGGAGCCCCAAGCGGAGGAACTCGATATCCTCCAATATGAGGCACCACCGAAGGAAACTCTTATGGTTCCGATTCCCTCCATCCTTAGCCAGCTCCTTCTCCATATGTGGGAAACCCAGACTTCCATCCCCACTTCAGCAAACACCTGGACTCTATGTATAGGGTCCAGCGGGGACCGGGGTTCCAGAAGGCACAGCTTCCCCACACTTCCATGGTCGTCGAATTGCCATGCATAAACAGAAAAGCCAGAAGACCCACTCTTTGGTCCCCCAGGGCAGAGAGTCCCATGCTCTTGATGCCCTCGGGCAGAAAGTTTACCAAGGTTCCATGCTAGCATGTCGCATCCAGGTCTACCAATTGTATATTGGTATGTTCCTCCTTTACTAAGGAGCTCGGAGGGTTCGCGGTGGGTCTCGATGTGGACCATCTCCGGTACTTCTAAGCGCTCTCGAAGTCCGTCGGGGAGTGCTCTAAGTACCTCTCATGAGCGGCGTACGACAGTTTCAAGTTCTCCACCCGAGTAGTGGCGGCCAGCATCGGCACCTACCGGCAAGCTTGGCTCCAATCTTCTGACCTGGAGCAGTGGGTCCAGGAGAAGCTCCTCGACGTCCCTTGCCTCGGGGAGCAGCTCTTTGGCAAACAATGGAGGATAAAGCAGCTGAGATTGAGAGTGAGTACGTCACCTGTACTCGGCTCTCTGGGAAGACCTCTTCCCTCCCCAGGAAGAAACCGCAGGGCAAGAAACCCTTCTTCACCAGAAAGGGGCACCCATACCGGGGATACCCTCCCTGTCTACACTGACCCCGACCCATAGCGGTCCATGGCTCCCATAAGCTGAAGGGACAAAAAACCCAACTGCCGGCCCAAACACAGTTGGCATCGGGTTTTGATGGCACCGGCATAGCCTCTCAACCCCTGGACGACCAGCTGCCGGTAGGGGGAAGGCTGATCCACTTTGTCCTCAGGTGGGAATCGATTACCACTGACACCGGGTCCTCCAGGTTGTCCGGGAGGGCTATCTTCTCCATCTGGACCAGTTGCCACCTCCTTACTTCCCCGGGGAGCTCTGGTGGCTTCCGCTGCACCAGACCCTACCAACTCAGGAGCTTGCAGGTCTCCTTGAAGGCTCAACAGGCTCTTATCCAGGCAGGGTAAGAGTGCGGAGATGAACCAGATTTTCCCTCCTCCTATGGCTATCAACAAGACCGCAGTCTAGTGGAGCCTCCTAGGTTGCGCTCCATTAAGAGATCAACCCACAGGCTGCTGTTCATAAGCATTTCAAATTCATCTTTTCCTCTCAAATCCTTAGAATTGTTTTTAGAAAGGAGAAAATCCATCCATCATCTGCTGGAGACAAAGAAATACTGAAGAGACCGCTGGTGGCTGAAGCAGATAGAGGTATGGGGTGATGTCATTGAAACCTGGGCTCTTCATTGATTCTTTGTCTCCACCAATCTGCTGGTAGGGGAACACAATCCAGTTATTTGGACGGGTCTGGCAAGATAATATGGGAAGCGTAGTTACTCACCTGCAATAGGTGTTCTCCGGGGACAGCAGGAATCAGTCCTCACATATGGGTGATGTCGGTGTCCATAGAGCCCATGCGGAAGCATCTCACCAGCTTTCAAAGACAGCCTTTGGGAGATGCACCATGCATGTGTGGTCCACTTCCCGCCCAAGGGTGCTATCTTGCCTCAGTCAAATGACATAGCTAAGACTGCCAAGGAAAAAGTAAAATACAGTAAAGAAGCAACTCCAAGGGGAGGAGGGTGGGTTGTGAGGACTGACTCCTGCTGTCCCCTGTTACAGGTGAGTAACTACACTTTCTCTGGGAACAAGCAGGAAGTCAGTCCTCACATATGGGATATGGGACTCCCCAACTACAGGCAACCTGTAAAAACGCAACGGCGACCTGCAAAGGGTGAGCCATGATCAGCAGCAGTTGCGTCCCTACTGAGAGGCTCTCGCAAGGCCTAATTCTCCAGCAGAGAATCAGCACTCCAGTAGCCTGAACACAGAAGGTCGGAGGACAGGAGTTGCTTACACCCCGAAGAGATAACGGAGTATGGCCTGGCTGAAGGTTCTGTCCCGTTGGGACTCCCTCTCCAGGCAGTAGTGAGATGCAAAGTTATGGACTGAAGACCATGTAGATAGCATGTAGATAGTCATGGCCTAATGGGAGACAGCCAACATGGCTTTAGACAAGGAAGATCTTGTCTTACTCATCTGTTATGTTTTTTTGAAGGTGTGAATAAATAGGTGGACAAAGGTGAGTCGGCTGATATAGTGTATCTGGACTTTCAGAAAGCCTTTGACAAGGTCCCTCATCAGAGACGTTTGGCAAAACTAGAGTCATGGGATAGGAGGCAGTGTACTACTGTGGATCAAGAACTGGTTAAAAGAGAGAAAGCAGAGGGTAGGGCTAAATGGCCAATTTTCCCAATGGAGAAAGGTGGATAGTGGTGTACCCCAGGGATCTGTGCTGGGTCCGCTGCTTTTTGACATATTCATAAATGACCTGGTAAGTGGAATAACGAGTGAGGTTATCAAATTTGCAGATGACACAAAACTATTTAAAGTTGTTAAAACCCAAGAGGATTGTGGAAAATTGCAAGAGGATCTTGATAAATTGGAAGACTGGGCATCAAAATGGCAGATGTAATTTAATGTGGACAAGTGCAACGTTATGCACCTAGGGAAGAACAACCCAAATTATGGTTACACGATGCAAGGTTCCACATTAGGAACCACCACCCAGGAAAAAGATTTAGGCGTCATTGTGGATAACATGTTAAGGAGGAGTGGAGTGGAGTGGAGTGGAGGAGTGGCCTAGTGGTTGGGGCAAGGTACTTCAGGCCGGAAGGTCGGGGGTTCAAATCCCACTAGAGGACAGCAACCTTGGGCCGGAAGGACTGGGGTTTCTAGTCCCACAGGTGCTCCTTGTGGTCTTGGGCAAGCCACTTAACCCTCCATAGCCCATGTTCCCTGTAAAATAGTTATCTCCAAGTTATAATGCCCTGTTTAATGTAATTTCAGTTTGTTCAATGTAAACCGCACTGATGCAGAATAGCGCGGTATATAAGAGAATGTAAATAAAATAAATAAATAAATAAAACCCTCGGCCCAGTGTGCAGCGGCGGCCAAGAGAGCAAATAGAATGCTAGGTATCATAAGGAAAGGAATGGAAAATAAAACAAAAGATATTATAATGCCTCTATATCATTACATGGTGAGACCGCACCTTGAATATTGTGTGCAATTCTGGTCGCCGTATCTTAAAAAGGATATAGCATTATTAGAAAAGGTTCAGAGAAGAGCCACCAAAATGGTAAAGGGGATGGAAGGATATTCCTATGAAGAAAGACTAAAAAGGTTAGGGCTCTTTAACCTGGAAAAGAGATGGCTGAGGGGAGATATGATAGAAGTCTATAAATCAATGAACGGAGTGCAATGGGTAAACATAGATCGATTGTTTACGTTATCAGAATATAGAAAGACTAGGGGACATGCAATGAAGCTACAGGGTAAACTATTTAAGACTAATAAAAGAAAATATTTTTTCACTCAACGTGTAATCAAACTCTGGAATTTGTTACCGGAGGATGTAGTAAAGGCTGTTAGTGTAGCTGGGTTTAAAAAAGGTTAGGACAAGTTCCTGGAGGAAAGGTCCATGAACCATTATTAAGAAGGGACCAAGGATATCAATGCTTGACCCAGTACAAGCATTTTGGAACCTGTGTCTTTTGGGGAAACTGCTAGGTACATAAGACCTAGATTGGCCACTGTTGGAAACAGGATACTGAGCTTGATGGACCTTGGTCTGACCCAGTATGGCATATCTTATGATCTTATGTTCTTAGACCAGATGGTGGCCTGGCAGATTTCCATCACGGGGACGGAATGCAGATTTGCCACAACACTAACATGGCCCTGATGCTGTGCACCGTGACCTTCTGGTCCAATGAAATACCTGCCTGCTCATAGGCAAGGGTAACGCAGTCCGCCACCCAAGCGGACAGAGTTCGCTTAGTCACTGGCAGCCTCAGTCAGCTGGGGTCGTATGATATGAAAAGCTGTGGTACTTTACGGTGGCCCTGGATTCGTTGCAGGTAAAAGAACAGGGCTCTCTTACAATCCAGATGGTGGAGAACAGTCTCTGCCCTACTGGCGTGAGGCCTCGGAAAGAAGGTGGGGAGTACCACCTCCTGATTGAGGTAGAATGGGGACACCACATTTGGCAGAAATGTGGGGTGTGTGCAGAGGACCACCCTGTTCTTGTAGAACTTCGTGTAGGGCAGTTCCGCCATCAGAGCCTGGAGTTCGCTGACTCTGCGAGTTGATATAAGTGCTACCAGGAAAACAACCTTCCAGAACGGGTACCAGAAGTGGCAAGAAGCCAGAGGCTCAAATGGAGGCTTAATCAGCTGCTCTCAGAGGGTTTGGATAACATGAGGCCCCACAGGAATCGGGACACAAGGGACTGAGCCGAGAGAGGTTTTCAACACAGCTGAGACCCAACTCAAATCTAATGAATCTCCACCCATCAGATGTGAAACACTATCAGACAAACCACTTCAATAGGGATGTAAAAACAAGCCACCCTTCCACCATGCATCAGCAGAAGAAATCACATAATAGGTAAAGCGTAGTTACTCACCTGTAACAGGTGTTCTCCAGGAGCAGCAGGAATCAGTCCTCACATATGGGTGACGTCGGCGCCGACGGAGCCCTCGCGGAGCAATTTTCCCCAGCTTTCACAGAAAGCCTTTGGGAATTGCAGCGCGCATGCGCGGTCGCCTTCCCGCCCAAGGGTGCCATCTTAGCCAGTCTGATGACATAGCTAAAAGACAGCATAAAAATTTGCAAAAAAACTTAAGCAGATGATTGCAACTCCACGGGGAGGAGGGAGGGTTGTGAGGACTGATTCCTGCTGCTCCTGGAGAACACCTGTTACAGGTGAGTAACTACGCTTTCTCCAGGACCAAGCAGGAAGTCAGTCCTCACATATGGGACTCCAAAGCTTAAGGCTACCGGAGACCCTAAGCACAAAAATGAGCTCCCTCTAGCTCGGCAGTACAGAAGGATGGAATCTTCGCTGAATTATTACCCACCGGTAGCCCCCATCCGGGATGGAGGGTAGGAGTTGCTCAAACCTCGAAGAGATTTCGGAGGACTGCCTGTCCGAAAGCACTGTCCCTGCGGGACTCCCTCTCGAGACAGTAATGGACCGCAAAAGTCTGGCTCGAAGACCAAGTAGCTGCCCGGCAGATGTCTGCCAGCGGAACAGAGCGGAGGTAAGCCACTGACGTAGCCTTCGCCCGAACACAATGAGCCGTGACTCGACTTTCTAAGGAGAGTCCGGCTGCCCCATAAGCCCAAGCGATACAGTCAGCAACCCAGATGGACAGGGTACGCTTGGAGACCGGGAGCCCCAATTTATTGGGGTCAAAAGACACAAAAAGCTGAGCAGCTTTACGGTGCTCCCGCGTACGGTCAAGGTAGAAGTTCAATGCCCTTCTACAGTCCAGGGTATGCAGGACTCGTTCAGCTCGGCTGGAGTGAGGCCTGGGAAAGAAGGTTGGAAGTACCACCTCCTGATTGATGTGAAAAGGGGAGACAACTTTTGGAAGAAATTTTGGGTGAGTCCGTAGGACTACCCTATTTTTGTAGAACCGAGTGAAGGGAGGATCAGACACGAGGGCCTGCAATTCACTTACGCGTCTAGCGGAAGTGAGGGCTATTAGGAATAAGGTTTTCCATGAAAGAAAACGCAGAGAACAGGTAGCCATCGGTTCAAAAGGCGGAAAGGTGATCCGCTGTAAAACCACATTCAGATCCCAGTCAGGTGCTGGCGGGCGCAGAGGTGGTTTTAGTAGAAGGAGACCTCGGAGAAACCGTGCTACAAGCGGGTCGCTGGAAAGAGGTCTGCCGTCCACCGGCACATGGTGTGCTGAAAGAGCACTGAGGTGAACTTTGACAGAGTTGGACTTAAGTCCCATGTTAGAGAGGTAGAGCAGGTACTGCAAGATCACCGACACCGAGCAGGAGAAGGGATCCTGAGACTGCTGTACACACCAAACGGAAAAGCGACGCCATTTAAGGGCGTAGCATTTGCGGTCATTAGATTGAGAGATCTGAGGTTGGGGTGTAGCAGAGACCCCTGATCCTGTGTTAGGAGATCCGGTTGAAACCCCAGAGGGAACGGATCCTCTACCGCTAATTGCAACAGGAGTGGGAACCACGGCTGTCTGGGCCAGCGAGGAACCACCAGGATCATGGACGCTTTGTCCCGGAGAACCTTGAACAGAGTTCGGGAGACCAGCGGGATGGGAGGAAAAGCATAGAGAAGGTTTTCCGACCATGAGAGCAGAAATGCATCTGCCGCTACCCGAAGGGGATGTGGCTGACGCGAGCAGAAGCGAGGAAGTTGCCGGTTGAGAGGACTGGCAAAGAGATCCATCGTGGGGAGGCCCCACTTCAGAAAGAGTTTCTGGACTACCAAGGGATCCAGACGCCACTCGTGCGGCTGGAGTATCCTGCTGAGTTTGTCCGCCAGGCAATTCTCCTGGCCTGGGAGATAAACTGCTTTGAGAAGAATGCCGTGACTGACGGCCCAAGAGCAGAGCTTTTGAGCTTCTCGGCAGAGAAGGAAGGAGCCCGTGCCGCCCTGTTTGTTCACGTAGAACATGGCAACTTGATTGTCCGTCTGGACAAGGACGGACTGGTGAGAAGTCAGGTGGGAGAAAGCCTTGAGCGCCAGATGAATAGCTCTGAGCTCCAGGAAGTTGATCTGTTGAGCAGATTCCCACGCGGTCCAGAGACCTTGAGTACATGCCCCCTGGCAGTGAGCTCCCCAGCCCAGGAGGGAAGCATCGGTCGTCAGCACTTGAGTCGGCTGAGGCGACTGAAAAGGCATTCCGAGCACCAGGTTCGGCCGATGAAGCCACCACTGTAGGGAAGAGGCCAGCGGACTGGAGAGGCGCACTAAGTCGGCTAGGTCGCCGGTGGCTTGTTGCCACTGTTTGCGAAGGCACCACTGAGCCGGCCGCATATTCAGGCGAGCATTGGGGGTCACGTGGACGGTGGAAGCCATGTGGCCGAGTAATCTCAGGAAGCGCCTGGCGGAGACAAGGGACTGGCTGCGAAAACGGCCGGCTAGGTCCATGAGCCGTTGAGCCCTGTCGAGAGGCAGGAAAGCTCGAGCCTGAGGAGTGTGCAGTCTTGCGCCGATGAACTCGAGATCCTGTGAGGGGAGCAAAGTGGACTTTGCGAAGTTTATGACAAAGCCCAAGTACTGCAGAAGAGTCACCGTGCGGTGTGTGGCATTGGTGACTGCCGGAGGGGACGACGCTTTGATGAGCCAGTCGTCGAGGTACGGAAAAACATAGAGGCCGTGAAGCCTGAGATAGGCCGCCACCACCGCGAGACATTTTGTGAAGACTCGCGGTGCGGAGGACAGGCCAAAGGGCAGTACTCTGTACTGGTAGTGATTTCCGGCCAGCACAAACCTTAGGTATTGGCGGTGGCTTGGGTGGATGAGGATGTGCGTGTAGGCATCCTTTAGATCCAAGGAGCATAGCCAATCTCCCTGCTGGAGGTAGGGCAGAAGGATTCCAAGGGTAAGCATCTTGAACTTTTCCCGCACAAGGAACTTGTTGAGGTTGCGCAAGTCCAGGATGGGTCTTAGGCCTCCTGTCCTTTTTGGTATTAGGAAATACCTGGAATAAAAGCCTTGACCTCTCAGGTGGTGGGGCACCGGTTCCACAGCCTGGTCCTGAAGAAGACTTGCCAACTCCTGAAGGAGTAAGTCCCTGTGCAGAGGGAGTCGCTGAGGTTCTCCCGGAAAATAAGAGGGAGGGACCTGATGGAAGTGGAGAAGATATCCTTCTCGCACGACTTGAAGCACCCAGGCATCTGACGTGATGTTGGACCACCTGTGGGCGAAGTGAACCAGCCGGCCTCCGGTGCTGGGAGGGACCAGCTGAGGGGGAGAGGCTATGCTGAGGAAGTCAAAAACCCCCACCCTGCTGAGCAGGGGCTGGTGGTGCAGGCTTGGGGGCTTGCTGCCTACGGGACCCGTTACCCCGTCCCTTGGCCTGCTGACCCTGTTGGGGAGCTGGAGGGGCCTGATATTGGGGGTAGTGTTTGTAGGCAGCCGCCTTTCTCGGGTAAAAGGACTTTTTTCCCGAGCCCTTCTTTTTCTGGGAAGGGGCGGAGGTCTTCCTAGAAAGCCTGGTCCTGGTGAGAGTCTCCGTCTCGATTTGTGCAGCCTTTTCAGCCATGGGCTTGCCAAAGAGGTTCTCACCTCTGCAGGGGACATCGACCAACTTGTCCTGCATCCAAGGCTCAAGGTCAGACGACTGAAGCCAAGCCTGTCGGCGGGCACCGATGCCGGCTGCGGCCACACGAGCCGATGCTTCAAAGCCATCATAGGCTGCTCGGGACATGAATTTGGAGCATTCCCGAATACCAGATGTTAAGGCTAGGAACCTCCGCAAAGGTTCCTCGGACAGTCCAGCTGAGAATCCGGCTAGCTCTTTAGCCAGGTCTCGGAGATACATGCCCATGTATAGCTGGTAGGTCTGGACACGACAAGCCAGCATAGAGCCCTGGAAACACTTCTTACCAAGGCCATCCAGGTTACGGGCCTCCCTGCCAGGGGGCACCGAGGAGTGCATTTTCTGGCTCTTCAGCCTATGCATGGCCGATTCCACTACCATGGAATGGTGTGGTAGCTGTGCTTTTTGGAAGCCAGGACTCTTGCTGACTCGATAGATGGAATCGACCCGCTTGCTCAATACCGGCGACGAGGCCGGACTCTCCCACATGCGGAAGAGTAGTCGTTCCAGCATGGGAGGCACCGGTACAGTAAAGTGCTCCCGGGCGGGAGAGTCGTACTGAAGGGCGTCGAGCTCTTCGGCTCGAGGCTCCTCCTCGGGATCCGCCGGGAAGGCCAAAGCCTTGGCCATGTCCCTGACGAAGTCCGAGAACCGGGCATCCTCCGGAGGGGACTGTTTCCGAGGTTCGGACTCAGGTGAGTCCGAGGGGACACACCGAGTCTGAAAGGAATCAGGTGACTCCTCCTCTTCAGACTCCCAGACCGACTCCGAGGAGGAATCAGTGGGGTCGGCTCGGGCAGGCGGAGGCGTCGGCCGCCCCGACGCCAAGGGAGTCGGCGGCGACGACCTCGGTCCCGAACGGGAGGCCGAGGGTGACCTCGACCGAGGATCGACTCGAGTTCGCATGGACTCGAGGATCGGCTCGGTCTCCGGGGTCGACTTAGACGTCGACGTCCCAGCGGTCGGGGCAGCGGCGCCAGCGAGGCTAGCGATCAGTGCCCGCTGCTGGTCCATGAAGGCAGATAGTCTGCTCTCCAAGGCCGTCAACCTGAGTCCGACCTCAGGTGACCCAGCAGTCCCCGACTCGGGCCCCGACGGCGTCGGGCCCGACGTCGGACCTCTCGGAGGCGAGTCCAGAAGGACCACAGGACTTACCCGAGCAGGCAACTCCGACTCCAGGCGAGGTCGCTTCGTGAGGTGCTCCTTCTCCAAAGACCCAGGACGGCTGTCGGGGCTATGCGACCTGGCCCTCGCGGAGCCAGGAGCGTCCACCGACGCCGCCCTCGCGGGTTTTGTCCTCCGTCGATGGTCTCCGGAGGGAGAACCCCTGTCGGAGGAGCTTCGGCGATGTTCAGAGCTGGAGCCTCTGGATGCCGAGGCCTCCGACGAGGTCCGGGTACGGCTGGGGTCAGCGAAGATTCTATCCCGCTGATGCCGCCGACTCCTCAACGCTTTGGAGGACATTTTGCCACAGGCTCCACAGATCATTTCTTCATGATCCGGGCCCAGGCAGCGGAGGCAATTATCGTGTGTGTCAGTGAGTGACATATTTCTGTCACACTGACCACACCGCTTGAAACCACTGGCAGCCATCGGGGGAAAAAGGGCCCCTGCAAGGTCAAAGGACCGGGCTGCCAGTGAAAAACCGAAAACGAAACTGACCAAAATCAGAAAAACCGAAAAATAAGGGAAGGACTCGCAACGGCGTCGCGAGTCCGGGCAGGAGAACGACCGGCGTCGAACCGAATTGAAAAACGAGTAAAACTCACGAAAATCAACTTTTTTAGCGGGGACACGACGGGTACGTCTGTAGGGCTCCGCGGAAAAAAGAAGACTGGCTAAGATGGCACCCTTGGGCGGGAAGGCGACCGCGCATGCGCGCTGCAATTCCCAAAGGCTTTCTGTGAAAGCTGGGGAAAATTGCTCCGCGAGGGCTCCGTCGGCGCCGACGTCACCCATATGTGAGGACTGACTTCCTGCTTGGTCCTGGAGAACCCATTCAATTTGCGCATTCAAACCCAGAGGAGCTACAGAATTAAGCCTGTAGATCCATTTCTGCTCATATTGGGATAAATGTGTCATACGATCGCAAGACTCACTGACTACCTGATCTATGCAAAAAAATAATTAACTCATCAAACTTGTGCCCAATGTTATATAGTGGGGCACCATCGAGGCTTCCCGACAATCCCGCTGTAAACAACTCCTGTGCTCACCCATTCTAACTTTGAACAGGCAAGTAGTTTTAGCAACATATATGAGCCCACAGGGTTTTTACATCCCTATTGACGTGATTTAAGAACATAAGATATGCCATACTGGATCAGACCAAGGTCCATCAAGCCCAGTATCCTGTTTCCAACAATGGCCAATCTAGGTCACAAGTAACTAGCAGTTTCCCCAAAAGAGACAGGTTCCACAATCCACAATGCTTGTATTGGGTCAAGCAGTGATATCCTGGGTCCCTTTTAGTTTATGGACCTTTCCTCCAGGAACTTATCCAAACCTTTTTTAAATCCAGCTACACTAACAGCTTTTACTACATCCTCCGGTAACAAATTCAAGAGTTTTATTACACATTGAGTGAAAAAATATTCTCTCTTATTAGTCTTAAATAGGTTACCCTGTAGCTTCATTGCATGTCCCCTAGTCTTTCTATATTTTGATGGCATAAACAATCTATGTTTACCCATTCCACTCCATTCATTAATTTATAGACCTCTATCATATCTCCCCTCAGCCGCCTCTTTTCCAGGTTGAAGAGCCCTAACCTTTTTAGCCTCTCTTCATAGGAGTATCCTCCCATCCCCTTTACCATTTTGGTGGCTCTTCTCTGTACCTTTTGTAATTCAGGGGTGATAGTGTTTCACATCTAATGGGTAGAGACTGATTAGATTTGAATTGGGTCTCAGTTGTGTTTTATATGATGAATAGATTCTTTGCAAGGTGAGGATGATTAGTAAATCTAGGTGTAGGTGGAGGAAGTAGCCCTCCTTGACCACTTGTAGCACCCAGGTATCGGTGGTGATGGCTGTCTACCTGTGGGCAAACAGAGCTAGGCACCCCCCCCCCCCCCGTGGGTAGGGAGGTCACACCCAGGCAGTCAAAAGCTCCTCTCAGGCTGGGGCCCGAGTCAGCGCCTGGGACTTCGGGGTCTTTTGTTTTCTGGGACCATGTCCCTGGCATTTTTGTTGCTGGCCTTATTGAGGGGACAGGAAGGCCTGAAAGTGCAGTGTACTGCTAAAGCCCCCTTTCTTCCTCAGGAAGGAGGAGTTTTTCCCCGGGGTTGTCTTCCGGAATTGCACTGAGGTCTTCTTTGAGAGCCTGATTCTCGTTACAAACTGTCTCTATCTCCGCTGCCTTATCTACCATGGGCATCCCGAATAGGTTCTCTCCTATGCAGGGGAACATCAATCAGTTTCTCCTGCACCCATTGTTCCAGTCGGACAACTACAGCCATGCCTGGCATCTTGCCCCGATGCATTTGGTGGCCACCCTGGCCGATGGCTCAAAGCCATCATAGGCTACTCAGGACAAAAACTTCAAGCATTCTTTTACCACTGAGGTTAGGGTCTTGAACTTCTGCAGAGGTTCCCCATCGAGGCCTGCCGAGAATCTACCAAGCTCCTTCAACAGTTCCTTCAGATACATGCTGATGTAGAGCTAGTAGGACTGGATCCGGCATGTTAGCATCGAGCCCTGAAAGGCCTTCTGGCCAAGGGTTCGGGCCTTGCTGCCAGGTGGCACCAACAAATAAATTTTTTTGGCTTTTAAGCCAGTGCATGGCCAACACCACGATCATGGAGTGTGGGGAAGCTGTATCTTTTGGAACCCAGGGCTTCGGTGTACCCGGTACATGGCGTCAAGGTGCCTACTAATGATTGATACTGACGTCGGTATTTCCCACATCCGGAGAAGGCGGCGGTCGAGGATCGGGGGAACCAGGACCATAAGAGTTTCTTTCAGGGGTGCCTCATATTGGAGTATCTCCAATTTCTCAGTGCGAGGGTCCTCCTAGGCTTCGATAGTGAGAGCCTTGGCCATGTCCCACACAAAATCGAGGAACATGTCGTCTTCGGGTGGGGAACAGTGTCGTGACATCGGGGGAGACGGGTCCGAGGACACATCTTGGTGTCGCCTCGTGTCTGGGGACTCTTCATCCTCAGTCTCCCATTCGGACTCGAAGTCCGAGTTAGAGTCCAACGCCGCATGATCACCTCAGTCGAAGACTGCTCCCAGTGGTCTGCGACCTCTGGAGGATAGTCGGTCAAAGTCGTGGGTGCTTGCTGGGGAGGACTGGTGTCCCAAGGAATGGGACTGGGATCTCGTCCGGGGCTAGGGGCTCTCTCAAGGCTGGTGGCACTTGAGGACCAGCTCAACATCTGGGGATGCCCTCGATGTCGAAGGTCCCGTCGTCAGGGCAGATAAACCAGACGAGCCAGACAAACACCTGCTGCATAGCCACTAGGGCAGATTCACTTATCTCTAGGGCTGCCATTCTGGTCTCCATATCACTTGGCTCCCCAGCCTTCGACATGGGCACTGAAGACTTTGGACTCAGTGTCGGTACTGTCGGAGTCCTTGATGAAGATGGCCCCGGAAGCAGCACGAGGCCGGTCAGCAGGTGCCAGCGACTCTTTATGGGGCAACTTGGAAGACCGCTCCTGCCCCGACAACTCCTTGGACTCACGCCTTGGATTGTGGGTCCTGGGGTGGGACTTCCCCTTCTTCCTGGAATCATCCTCCAAGGTGGTCTTCAAAGGTTTTTTCTTCTTGTGCTCCACCTCTGGGGATTTCCGCTTGGAGGAACCATGGCTGCAGGACTCCAAGGAGGCTCTTGCTTGGCGGGCACTGAGGCATCAGAGGAGGCACTGTAGTATCATGTCACTGGAGACTCAAGCACGGAGTCTGACTTCTGAAAAAAAATGTTCTTACTGCTGATGGCGGTTCTTTAAGGCCTTTGAGGTCATAGTTCTGCAGAGTTCACAGTCAGAGTGGTCGTGCTCCAGGCCGAGGCATCGGTGGCAGCAGTTGTGTGGGTCGGTGAGTGACATCATTTTGCCACACTGTTCACACTTTTTGAAACCACTGGAAGCCATCGGAAAAAGAGGGTCCCCACCGTCTGGCAGGAGTCTGAGGCCTTCGGCTGAAAAAGGGCACAAACGCCGATCGAGGAACACCTCAATGAAAAAATGAGAAAACGAATAGGCGAAGCTGAGGTGATCTGGCTCAGGGGCAGGAAGGAACCGGTATGCAAACTGGCCAAAACTTAACAATAAAAAACAGACTTTTTTCTGGGGAAAACTGGACATCATCCGATGGGCTTCGCGGAATAAAGGAGACTGAGGCAAAATGGCACCCTTGGGTGGGAAGTGGACTACGCATGCGTGGTGAATCTTCCAAAGGTTTCTTTGAAAGCTGGGGAGATGCTTTTGCACGGGCTCTGTCTGCACCAACGTCACCCATATGCGAGGGCTGACTTCCTGCTTGTTCCTGGAGAAACAATAATATACAGCAATGTATGTCACAAAGGACAGTGTAAGCTGGTTATGCAGTTTATAAATGTGACTAAAAAAATAACACAAACCCATTTCTGGATTTTAATGACAAAAGGAGTAGCCGCCTAATGGTTAGAGCACTGGTTTGGGAACCAAGAGAGCAGGGCTTGATTCCCACTAGCACTCCTTGTGGCCTTGGGCAAGTCACTTAACCCTCCAATGCCTCAGAAAAATCCAAGTTATCAATGTCCCTGTTTCATGTACATTACCAAGCTTAAGTTACAATGTAAACTGCTTTGATTGAACTGATAAAGCAGTATAAAAAACCTGTTAAATAAAAATGAAAGAACAGACTCTGAAGCAGTACTAACTTTCCCTAGGCATTATCTGAAATGTTGATGCACGTAGGGAAAACTAATCTCAACTATAGGCACTAAATGCTGGGTTTTGAGTCAGAAGACAGCCACCCAAGAGATTGTGGAGTGGATAATACATTGGAATTTTCAGCCCAGCATGCCAGGCTGTTATACAAAGCAGAGAGAATGCCAGGGATTGTTCAAACAGAGACAGCGAACAAAACTGAGAATATCATTCTAGCTCTGTATAGGACCCTGGGGCGACTGCACTTTGTCTACTGGGTGCAGTTCTGGTCGACCCAGCTCAAAAAGAGTAAATTAGACTTACCTGCTAATTGTTGTTCCTTGCGGAACTCTAGTCCAGTCCCGGAACCATAGAGTTGTGAACCTCCACCAGCAGCTTTGGAGACTGAACATCTTCATCTCTTTCATCATCCAGCTATATGCAGCCCCAAGGACCGCCCACACATCAGTACCTATTGACAAAGCATACTAAGCAGAGCAACAAATAAGTAGATATAACAACACAGTGGAAAAAAGGATCCTGACCCTAAAGTTCCCACTACTAGCAAAAACTATTTTTTTTTTTTAATTGCGTATAAACAACCTCCCACCTACGGGAAGGCGGACCAGAACGGCCGTGGCGACCCTTGTGCAAAACGCATGCAACAAGAGGCACCACCGCTCACCCCCAAGAAATGACCCCGAAAGGAAACTAAGGCGTGCTGCAAGCAGAGGAGCTCTGACCGAAAGCATAGAGAACAAAAACCCTGGCAGACTCCTATAATGAATGTACCTTCTTGGCTGGCAGCGAGAACAGATAGACAGGGAGGGATCCGGGACTGGACTAGAGTTCCGCAAGGAACAACAATTAGCAGGTAAGTCTAATTTACTCTTCCTTAGCGTCCCTCTAGTCCAGTCCCGGAACCATAGAGGATGTAACAGAGCAGTAAATCTCAACGGGAGGGCCTCGCTAGTCCAGCCTGAAGCACCCGAGACCCAAACCGCGCATCCGACGCCGCCTGCACATCCAGACGATAGTGCTTAGCAAAGGTGTGCAAGGACGACCACATCGCCGCCCGACAAATATCCACCGCCGGTACCAAGCTAACTTCTACCCAAGACGCCGCCTGCGCCCTAGTCGAGTGAGCCCGAAGCCCGGCAGGAACCATCCTGCCGTGTAAAAGGTATGCTGACGAAATCGCCTCTTTCAACCAGCGGGAAATGGAAGACTTAGACGCCGCTTCCCCCTTGCGCGGACCGCCAAATGCAACAAATAGGCGATCGGACTTACGGAAGGCCGCCGTTTCCCTCAAATACCGACGAAGAGCTCGACGGACATCCAACGCGTGCAAGGAGTTATCCGCGTGCTTGCCCCATTCCTTGGCAAACACCGGGAGAGACGCCGAAACTACCTTAGGCAAAAACGTGGGAACCGGTCACAAGACCACCTTGTCGGCAGAGAAAGACAGATAGGGTTCCCTACACGAAAGAGCCTGCAACTCCGAGATCCTGCGAGCTGACGAGATCGCTACCAGAAACACCGTTTTCAACGTCAAGTCCTTCAACAAAGCTTGCGCCAAGGGTTCAAACGGTGAAGCCACCAGAGACCTCAACACCAAATTCAAGTCCCACGAGGGCACTAAAGCCCTGCACGGAGGACGCATAAGCAACACCGCTCGCAAGAAGCGCTTCATGTCCCAATGGGACCCCAATAACTGGCCCTGAACTTTGCCTCGAAAACACGCAAGAGCTGCAAGTTGTACCCTCAACGAACTGGCCGCCAGGCCCTTGTCCACCCCTGCTTGCAAGAAGGAGAGGATCTGAGGAACGGAGGTACGCAAAGGCCGCAATTCGCGAGCCGCACACCAGCTCTCAAAAATACGCCAGACCCGGACATACGCTAGCGACGTAGACCGACGCCGCGCCTGCAACAAGGTAGCAATGACCTCCGGAGAATAAACTTTGGCTCTTGTTCGCGCCCTCTCAATAGCCATGCCGTAAGCGAGAATCGAGCCACCTGAGGCATCTGCAGCGGCCCCTGCCGAAGGAGATCCGGCCGAGGAGGAAGGAGCCACGGATCGGCCACACTCAACCGCACCAGATCCGCATACCAAGGCCGACGAGGCCAGTCCGGGGCAATCAGAACCACGGGACCCGGATGCCGCTCGATCCGCCGTACCAGGCGACCCACCAGAGCCCACGGAGGAAAGACATAGAGCAGCCCGTACCTTGGCCACCTTTGTGCCAATGCATCGAGGCCTTCCGACATGCGTTCCCGACGCCTGCTGAAGAACCTTTCGACCTGCGCGGACTCGAAGGTCGCCATGAGGTCCATTATCGGCAGACCCCAACGACGGACCAGCAACGCAAATACCTCAGGATGTAGAGACCACTCTCCGGGGTCTACCCTGCGATGACTCAGAAAGTCCACCTCCACATTGTGAACCCCCGCGATATTCTGGGCCGACAGACACTGAAGATGCCGCTCTGCCCAAGCCAGAAGCAGATCCGCCTCCGCTTCCAACGCCGTGCTGCCTGTGCCTCCCTGGCGATTTATGTAGGCTACCGTGGAGGCATTGTCGGATAGCACCCTGACCGCCGCTCCCTGCAGCCAAGGCTGAAACGCTGTCAGAGCCAACCACACGGCTCTCATTTCCATTAGTATATTATGGCAGATAAAGACCAGTATGGTCCATCTAGTCTTCCCAGCAAGGCAGCAAGAGTAGGTGCACCTGCTGCTCCGTGCAGGTCACTCATACCCATGCCTTTGTTTAGGGGTGTACCCTAATAATTAATAGTATTAATAATTAATTCAAATGTCCAAACTTATAAGCCCACAATATTGAGGGGAATAATGGTCCTAGAAATAGAAAGAGGAAAAAAAATTATCAAAGTAAATTAAATAGTGATTACGGTATCTGCACTTCAGAGGAGGCTACTGGGGTCTCAGTTAATCATCCTGCATTAATCAATGAAACCAAATCTTGCAAACTAAAACAAATATATATCTAGATCTATATTTAATCAGACATTTGAAATGAAATTTCAGATAGAAATAGGCTCCTAATTGCAGAACTCCAGGTCAAAGGGGGAAAAGCTCATGTTTTCTTCTGTGTTTCTCTGGCAAGATCCAGGAAAATGCTAATAGAGCAGCCCATAAAGAGCACGTTCCTTTTCCTAAAAGTGTAACTTCAGAATCCAATCTGTGTCTGCATTAAGCACACAAGTCACTAGTAGAGTAGCCAGAACCACTTCTTCCACTACCGAAGGCTCCACATTTAGCAGGTAAATCTTTTGAGGCTATTCTGAGGGAACTTTCATTCCCACTGGCAAATAATATATTTCTGAGATAGGAGGTATGGACTTGCTATAGAACCTCCATGAAATACTTTTGAACATTTCCCTTAGAGAAATAACCAGGGATCTTAGAAAATTAAACAAAGATTGGAAGAGCGAGTAATATTCTCTAAATTCTTAATTTTCAACTTCATTAACGTATTTTCTTTTACTAAAGCCAAATTAGCTTTGTGAAAGGACTGTGACTTGAGTTCATGGTCCTGAGATACCATTTTCAAAGAAGCAACTGCTTCTTGTTATTTTTTTTTTTTTTAAGTGAAGCACTATTCTCTTGTAACTTTTAACATTATGAGCCTGATAGTCAAAGGCATTTACGCAGTTTGCAGACATGCAAACCATATCAGCGGCACTGCCATGATTAATGTCGCTGACTATCCACGGGTGCCGCTGCTACATGCCCCAGTTCTAACTGGTTAGCATCACGCTGTTCCAGGGGTAACACCTGGCTGCTACTGGACAGCAGTGATATTGAACCACTGCTCATTTATGGCTATGCGGCAAAAGTCAGGCAAAGGCTGGCCTAGGATTTATGGTTCATTAAAATACTTGATATACCGCCTTTTACACGTGTCAAAGTGGTTTACAATAAAAACATACACTAAAATAAGAAAAAGAATGCCATTATTAAAATAGGAAAGTACAGAGGGGGAAAGTGTAAGGAAACATAGAAGTTAAATATCACCACTGCCTGGTTAGCTTTCTGCAAATCTGGGCAAGTCGGATATTCAACACTGGGGACGGATATGACCCCAGCATTGAATATCTGGGTTTAAAATCGGCGACGGTGAATATCGGTCCCTATATGTTGTCACTGAGCAGAAAGAACTGAAGAATATCGGCCCCTATATATTGTCACTGAGCAGAAAGATCTTTGGAGTTTTCTGGGTTTTCGGAGCAAAGAAAACCATAGCACGATGGCTGAAACGTCAATTCCACTTACTAAGACGCAGCACCTTCAACGCCGCAGCACCTTCCACCGGGATAGTAGTCCGTTTAGTAACCGCGGAAACTGCCGCATCCACCTTCGGCGAATGAAAGAGCTCTCTAACAGCCTCCGACAGAGGATACAACTTAGGCAACAGTCTAGCCCTGCGCAAAGCGGTCTCTGGACTGTTCCACTCCTCCTGGATCACAGCTTTAAAAACCCTATGGAGCGAAAAGACTCTGTGGGAAGTGCGCACCGCCTGCATCAAGGGATCCTCCAACTTGTCCTCCGCAGTGGCATCTTCCACGGGTATGTTCAATACCTTGAGGGTTTCGGCAATCAGTGCCGGAAGTTCCTCTTTACGAAATACACGCACTATTCTACTACTCTGCTCTCCAACAACTTGCCGTCTTCTAAATCCTCCGCAGACTCCAGCTCGAGAGCCTCCCCCAGCTCCTCGTGGAACTCATCCCCAGGAGGCGCAGAATCCGCCACACTCGGGGGCCGGCTCTTCTTTTGTGGACCAGTGTCTCCCTCTACTGAAAGTGGACGCTTTAGCCCACGGCGGGGAAGGACCGAGCCTCCCCCCGCCGGCTGCAAGAGAGCCAGAGCCTCCTGCATGAGAGAGAAAAAAGGCGGGTGGAACTCCCAGGAATCCCTCCTGGACGCCCCCCGCCAACAGGCGCTCCGGCACCGCAGAAATCCCCGGACCAAGGACCGTCTCTGCCTGCTCTGATGTCCCTTCTGTGGATACAGGTGGGAGATCTGCACTGGAGCCCTCCAGAGGATCCTCCATGACAGCACCCACAGCAGAACATGTGGCACAGACTCAGGCTTCCAAATTACTACTTCTACGAATGCCACAGACCAGACACCGAGGACTAGGAGGCATGGCTATGCACACAGCCTTTTGCCAGCAAAGCAGGAACACCTTGCTGAAGCAAACAGAGCAGAAAAAAAAATAGCGATTTTAAAAGTGCTCAAAAACGCTCCAAATTGCAGGATTAGATAGAGCTGGAGTCAATTAGCTGATATCTGACCAAGAAATGCAAAAACGAAGCTCCTATCCCTAAAAAAAAACACGAAGAAAAACAACTTTGAAAAAAAATCCAAAATGGCCGCCGGACCCGGTCCCGCCAAAAAAAGGACCAGAAAAAGTACCCAAAAGGTCTAAAACACTCCCCAGAGCTGATTCCAGGCCACCCCAAGGCCTCCACCACTGCCTTTAGAAAGAAAAAGCTTCAAACTCTACTCACCCACACACAGGAGTGGAGGGGGGGGGGGTCAAAACACTGAGAGTGCTGTCCAGCGTGCCTGCCACAAGTTCTGAGTAGCAGTTATCAGAGTCAATAACAGAGTAATAACCGCTCAGGGCAGCTCGGGGAACCCCTAAATCAGTCAGGGGACCCTCAGAGCCTACTGCTGTATTTAATTGCTGCCTGTAATTGTCTTCAACCTTCTCCTCACCCAACAAGGGGGTTCGGTAGAAAGGAGACCTGTGTCCTGTGCAGCTCCCCTGCTTGTTTGACCTATGGGGAGACTGCCAGAGAGAGACAGAGAGAAAAAAACAGATTAGAGAAAGACAGAAGGGACACAGTCAAAGATTTCCTCCACAGCAGCAGCCCAGCACCGAAATCTAGAAAATAATAAAACACTAAAGCTCTGCTTATTTGTTCCTAAGGAGCCCAGTTCTGGGCTCTGACTTCCAAGCTGCTTGGAGACTGAGATACTGATGTGTGGGCGGTCCTTGGGGCTGCATATAGCTGGATGATCAAAGAGATGAAGATGTTCAGTCTCCAAAGCTGCTGGTGGAGGTTCACAACTCTATGGTTCCGGGACTGGACTAGAGGGACGCTAAGGAACTAGAAAGATTTTGGAGAAGGGAAAATAAACTAGTAAAGGGGGTAAAATGCCTCCCTTAGGAAGAGAGGCTAAACAAGTTAGGGCTTTTCAGCTTAGAGAAGACAACTGAGAGGGGACATGATAGAAGTTTATAAAATCATGAGTATGGTGGAACAGTTGTTTTTCCTTTGAAACACTAAAAGAAGAGGAGATACCAGGAAACTAATGACCAGCAACTTTAAACAACAATAACAGCAATTAGACTGTGGAATCTGTTAGGGGATGTGGTCAAGGTGACTGGCATAATGAGGGTCAAAGAAGTTTGGACAAAATCCTGGAGGAAAAGATCATAAAACATTATTAGTTGGGTACACTTCGGAAAGCCACAGCTCATCCCTGGAAAGGAGCTAGGAGAAATCAAACAGATTTTTAGGGATGTGACAAGTATTTCTGACACAAATGCCCACTGTTGGACATGAGATACAGGCTCAATTGACCTTGCTTTGACTCAGTGCAGCTTCTCTTATGTTCTGATGTTACAGCATAGAAGTACAAACACTTCTTTTCTTGTGTGTATGTTAAGCTTATCCAATTCTCTCTCTTGCAGTTGAACATGACAGAGATATATTTTATCAGAAGCCATACTGGAAGGAGTTCAAGTTTGACCTGACTCAGATTCCACCAGGAGAATCTGTCACTGCAGCTGATTTCCGTATATACAAGATGCGCAGTTCTGTTCATCGTTTCAACAAAACGCTTCACATCAGCATTTATGAAATAATCAAAGAGCACACAAACAGGTGCTCTTAGACTCCTAACAGTGCTCGTCCAGAATATAGTTAATAAATCAGATTATGGGGCCAAGGTTCAGCGACCTAATGTCCATGTTAAACTTAACTGGTTAACATTTTGAGAACTTATCCATACTCTGATAAAATTAACTGAATAACTTATACAGTTAGGGTGGCACTTTCAAAGGCATTTACATGGGGTAACTGCCCTAGTTACCCATGTAAATGCCTTATTCAAGATTTTCGAAATGCACCTGCATGGGTAGTGCCTTTCAAAAATCCCAGGTAAGTCCCTAACAAGCCCAGATGTTACGAGGTTAGCATCGGGGTGTGTTGGGGGTGTTATGGGGCGGAGAAAAGGGCTAAACGCGGGTAGCAGCGATTTTCGATGCTACCCGCTTAGCCCTCTGCACCTTAAAGATAGGCAAAGTTTTTCCTTACCTATATTTAAGGTACAGGGGCTAAGCGGGTAGAATCGAAAAAGTATAGTTACTCACCTGTAACAGGTGTTCTCCGGGGACAGCAGGAATCAGTCCCCACATATGGGTAATGTCGGCACTGACAGAGCCCTCGTGGAAGCATCCCCCCAGCTTTCAAAGAAAGCCTTTGGGAGATGCCACCACGCATGCATAGTCCCCTTCTCGCCCAAGGGTGCCATCTGCTCAGTCAAATGAAAAAGATGGCAAATATAAAAAAGAAGCAACTCCAAGGGGAGGAGGGAAGGTTGTAAGGACTGATTCCTGCTGTCCCTGGAGAACATCTTTTACAGGTTAGTAACTATGCTTTCTCTGGGAACAAGAGGGAAGTCAGCCCTCAAATATAGAACTCCCCAGCTACAGGCTACTGAAAACCCATAGCAAAAACACGGACTCCCTCACGGTGAGCCGCAAGCAGCAGCAATTAAGTCCGCATCCACACACCACAGAAGGATCCCTGTGTTCGATGAAATCAGCACTCTGGTAGCCTGAACACAGAAGGGTCGGAGGGTAGGAGTTGCCTAAACCCTGAAAAGGTTACACAGCACAGCCTGGCCGAAGGCACTGTCCCATCGGGATTCTCTTTCCAGGCAGTAATGAGTTGCAAAGGTATGGACTGAAGACCAGGTGGCGGCCCAGCAGATGTCTACCATAGGGACAGAGCGCAGGTTTGCCACCGAGACCACCATGGCCCTGACACGGTACGTCGTGATGCGGCCTTCCAGCGGGAGCTCACCCTGCTCAAAGGCGAGGGCGATACAGTCCACCACCCAGGTGCACAGCGTACACTTGGTCACTGCCTCCCCCAGCCTACTGGAGTCGTAGGAGATGAAAAGCTGTGAAACTTTGTGGCGGCGCTGAGTGTGTTGGATATAGAAGGACAAAGCCCTCTTACAGTCCAGGGTGTGAAGTACCATCTCCGCTCGACTGGAGTTTGGTCTTGGAAAGAAGGTAGGGAGCACCACTTCCTGGTTGAGATGGAAGGGCGATACTACTGTACCTTTGGAAGGAATTTGGGGTGCATGCGAAGCACCACTCACTTCCTCTAGAACCTGGTATAAGGTGCCTCCGCCACTAGGGTCTGAAGCTCGCTAACTCTGTGAGCGAAGGTGAGCACAACCAGGAAAACCACCTTCCAAGAGAGGTAGCGAAGGTGGCAGGTGGCCAGAGGCTCAAAGGGTGGGTGAGTGAGCTGCCCCAAAACTATACTGAGATCTCATTCGGTTGCCGGAGGGCAAACGGGGGGCTTCGATAAAAGCAGACCAGAAAGAAAATGGGTCACCAGAGACTGGTCCGAGAGGGGCTTACCATCCACTGAGTGGTGATGGGCCGCCAGGGCACTAAGGTGAACCCGGACAGAGTTAGACTTGAGCCCGGATTGTGAGAGGTGGAGAAGGTACTGTAACACCAGTCCCACCGGGCAGGAGAACGGGTCAGCCCTGTGCTTGGCGCACCAAGCTGAGAACCTGCGCCATTTGAGGGTGTAAGCCTTGCGAAAGGCCAGCAGGATCTCCTCCACCTCAACCGAAAGGTTGAAAGAGGCCAGACACCCTCTCAGCAGCCACGCTGTCAGCGACAGGGACCCCAGGTTGTGGGGCAGAAGAGAGCCCCCCTCCTGTGACAGGAGTCCTGGAGCAGTCCCCAAGGGGATGGGGGTCTCCACCAACAACCGGAAGAGCAGGGGGAACCATGGTTGTCTGGGCCACCAAGGGACTATGAGGATGAGCGAGGCTCTATCGCGGAGGGTCCTGAACAAGGTCATAGCGATCAGCGGTGTAGGAGGGAAGGCGTACATGAGGCCTTCCGACCATGAGACAAGGAACGCGTCCACTGCCACCCTGGATGGGTGGGCCTGCCGGGAACAGAAGCGGGGCAACTGGATGTTGTCTGGGCTGGCAAACAGGTCCATCACAGGTTCCCTCCAGATCTGGAAAAGCCGATTGGCTATCCTGGGATCCAGCCGCCACTCGTGCGGCTAGAGGACTCTGCTCAGACTGTCGGCAAGAAGGTTGTCCTGGCATGGTAGGTATACTGCCTGCAGGAGGATACCCTGTTGGATTGCGTACGAGCAGAGAATCACAACCTCCTGACAAAGGGTGCGTGACCCAGTGCCCCCCCATTTTGTTCACATGGAACATCGCCACCTGGTTGTCCGCTGGACCCGGACCAGCTGGTGATGCAGGTGGTGGCAGAAAACTCACAGGGCCAAGTATATGGCCTGCAGCTCCAGGAGGTTGATCTGCTGGGTGCTCTTGTCTGGTGACCAGTTGCCCTGGGTGCAGAGCTCCCCGCAGTGGGCTCCCCAGCCAAGCAGGGAAGCGTCTGTGGTGAGGACCCTTGAGGGGCTCGGGGCCTGAAAAGGCATGCCCGCCTCGAGATGCTGGAGAGATTGCTACCAGACGAGGGAGCCCGCCAGCTGGCAGGTCACAGAGACTCTATCTCAGAGGCGACCCGTGGTCTGAGACCACGGGTCCCGGAGACATCACTGCACCGCCCTCAAGTGGAGGCGAGCATCTGGGGTAACATACACCATGGAGGCCATATGCCCAAAGAGGCACAGAAGAAGCCAAGTGGACACCAAGGGACGGTATTGTATGTCCCATGCCATAGTCCTGAAACAGTCGACAGTCCCTGGGCAAGAAGGCCTTCGACTGGAGAGTGTCGAGCTTTGCCCCAATGAACTCCAGACACTGTGTCAGGAGGAGGTGGGACTTGGGGTAGTTTATGACAAACCCCAAGTATTACAGGACCTTTATGGTGCGTGTGGTGGCCTACTGCACCTCTGAGGCCGTGCCTCCCTTTATGAGAAAGTCAACCAGGTAGGGGAAGATAAAGACCCCCTGGAGTCAGGAAGACGGCCACGAATGCCAGGCATTTTGTGAAGACTCTTGGGGCAGAGGCCAAGCAAAAAGGGAGCATCCTGTACTGAAAATTCCTGCCCCCCACTAAGAACCGCAGGTACTGCTTGTGGTTGGGGTGAATGAGGATGCGGGTATAAGCATACTTGAGGTCTAAGGAGCATAGCCAATCTCCCTGCTGGAGGTATGGCAGCGATGTTCCAAGGAAGAGCATCTTGAACTTCTCCCTCATCAGGAATTTGTTGAGGTTGCGCAGGTCGAGGATGGACCTTAGGCCCCCTATCCTTTTTGGCACGAGGAAGTACCTGGAGTAGAACCCCTTGGCCTTGAGATGGAGGGGCATCGGTTCCACCGCTTTGTCCTTGAGAAGACCTGCCAACTCCTTCAGTAGAAGGTCCCGGTGGAGGGGAGACCTGAGGGGCTCTCCCGGGAGATAAGGGGGAGGTATCTGAGTCAGGTGGAGGAGGTAACTCTCCCTGACCACCTGGAGTGCCCAGGAGTCGTGGTGATGGTCAACCACCTCTGGGCATAATGGGCCAGACGTCCTCCTATGAACTGCTGATCTCCTTGGGGTAGAGAGGCTATGCTCAAGTAGTCAAAAGCTCCCCCCTGGCTGGGCCGGAGTCGGTGCCTGGGGTTTTGGAGCCTTTTCTTATGAGGGCCATGCCCATGGTTCCTTGGCCTACTGACCAAGGAGGCCTGAAATAGTGGGTAGTTTCTGTAAGCAGCTCCCTTCCTCGGGTAGAAGGGCTTTTTACACAAGCCCTTCCATCAGGGAGGGGCAGCGGTCTTTTTTTGAGAGCCTGGTCCTCATCATGAACTCTGTCTCCAGCTCAGCAACCTTGTCGGTCATGAGTTTGCCAAAGAGGATCACTCCTTGGTATGGGACATCAACCAAATTGTCATGAACCCACTGCTTGAGGTTGGACGACTGTAGCCAAGCTTGGCACTGTGCACCAATGCCTGCTGCCGCTACCCGAGCCACCAACTCAAAGCCATCATAGGCCACTCGAGACATGAATTTGGAGCACTCACGGACTGCCTTGGCCAGGTTCTTAAACTGCTGCAAGGGTTCCTCGGAGAGACCAGCTGAGAACCCAGCGAAGTTCCTTTGCCAGGTCTCTCAGGTACATGCCCATGTACAGCTGGTAGGCCTAGATGCGGCCAATGAGCATTGAGCCCTGCTAGCACTTTCTGCCGAGGGCATCCAGGGTGCGTGCCTCCCTGCCAGGGAGCACCGAGAAATGCGTCTTCTGGCTTTTCAGCCGACGCATTGCCGACTCCACCACCATGGAGTTATGCGGCAGTTATGACTTCTGGAAACCCGGGCTCCGGCGGACTCGATAAATTGAGTCGAGTCGTTTGCTCACCACTGGTACCGAAGCCAGTGTCTCCCACATTCGGAGCATCAGCTGTTCCAGGATGGGAGGAATGGGCACTGTAAGCGATTCCCACGGAGGAGCCTCATACTAAAGGATTTCCAACTCATCCGACTCCGTAGGGAATGCCAGGGCCTTTGACATATCCTTGACAAAATCAAGGAAGCCCATATCCTCTGGCGGGGACCATTGTTTGAGGCTCCGAGACGGGAGAATCGGATGGGACGTCTTGGTGGTGACAGGTATTGGGGTACTCCTCATCCTTCATCTCCCATTCGGAGTAGTCTGTCGAGGACTCGTAGGAGGGCTGCTATGCGGGCCTCGGGGCTCCCGATGCTCCGTGACCAGTGCCTGGCATACTTGCCAGGGATAACCATGGTTCCATCAAGCGGGATTCGGATTGCGACCTTGACCAAGGATCGACTTGAGGCCGAAGGACCTTGAGGATTGGCTTGACCTCTGAGGATGTCTTGGACATCGAGTGCCTGGTGGTCGGGGCAGATGGAACCGGTCATGCTGGACAACAGCACCCACTGTTGGTACATGGAGGCAGACAAACGGCGCTCCAGGGCCGCCATTCTGGACTCCAGACCAAAAGGCTCTGTAGCCTTCAGCGCAGGCACCGAGCAGCTCAGGCCTGATGCTGGCTCCCCCAAAGGGGAATCCTCAACGAGGATGGTGTCTGGGGACAGAGGCCGGTCCATGGTTGAATCCTTTCGAGGGACCTTTGCAGGCTGCTCCTTCTCCGAAGCCTCAGACGAGCGTCTCGGACTGCAGGACCAGGTCCGGGGGACACCCGGCCGGTCAGAGCCCTCCAATGACGCCGCTTTCGAGGGTTTCTTCTTCTTCCTGGGTTCCCTCGAGGGAGACCCCCTTTCTGAGGACCCATGACAGGTTCGGGTTCAGGAGGTTCCGCCCGAGGCATCGAGGCCTCAGACCAGGCCCTGGCCTTCGGAGGCACTGGGGACTCGGGGAAAAACATCATGCTGCTGCTGGTGGCAGCTCTTGAGGGCCTTACTGGACGTCCTTTTACAAAGACCGCAGGCTGCCGGGTCGTGTTCCAGCCCGAAGCAGCGGAGACAGCAGTCGTGTGTTTCGGTCAAAGACATAATTTTAGAGCACCGATCACACTTCTTAAAGCCACTGGTAGCCATGGGGGAAAAAAGTACCCCTGCGAGGTTGAAGAATCTCCAGGCTACCAGATGGAAAAAAGGCGCGAAGACGCCAGAAAAAGAAAGAATGAAAACTACAAAAATAGACCCAAACTTGATGCCAAGGCAACGAGATCAGAAGGCGGGAAGAGTACCAGTGCGATACCGGAGGCGAGTATGAAACTCAGAAAGAAGGATATCAACTTTTCCGGGACAAGCTAGACAAATGTCTGAAGGGCTCCACGGAAAAAAGGGGACTGAGCAAGATGGCACCCTTGGGCAGGAAGGGGATCATACATGCGTGGTGGCATCTTCGAAAGGCTTTCTTTGAAAGCTGGGGGGATGTTTCCTTGAGGGCTCCGTCGGTGTAGACATCACCCATATGTGAGGACTGACTTCCTGCTTGTTCCCGGAGAATCGCTGCTACCCACTTAGCCTCTCGGCGGCTGCCGGCACATTCAACATAGTCCGGATTTTCACTTCTGTCACCGTGGAAGTGAAAATCTGGGTTAAGGGGGTTGACAGGCAGGCAGGCTGGCTATGCGCCGATGCAATGCATAGACTGCCTAAATTAAAATCGGGCGCTTAAGTTTTAAGACAGATATTTGTGTGGCATAATTTAACCAGTTAACTTTAATGCGATAGCACCAGGGATTTTTTTGAGGGGGTATACAGTGATCAAGTGTGCCGGCACCTTTTTCATTGCCTGCTAAAACTGACCCATAGTCCTCATCAGTGCATTTTTCCTAGAAAAAAAATGTACCAATACTGACATGTAGGGCATTTTCATTAATACATCAGGACTGTGGGTCAATTTTAGCAGGCGATGAAAAAAGTGCCAGTACTCTGTACGCCCTCAAAAAAGCCCTGGTCCTCATATATTAATTAAAAAGCCCTGCATGAGTACTAGCACCTTTTTTGTCAGGAAAAATGCACTGGCAAATACAGATATTCAAAGGTATCCAGCAAAGGTGTAGCCACACCCTTCTCTCTGCCTACTTTTGACTGCTTAAATTTTGTCCAAAATAAAGTTGATGAAAGCAAACATGTGCTACTTATCACACAAAACATGGCAACTAACATGCCCTAAACTAGAGCATTTCTACCTAAGCAATATAGCGTAGTTACTCACCTGTAACAGGTGTTCTCCAGAGACAGCAGGAATTAATCCTCACTTATGGGTGACGTCGGCACCGACTAAGCCCGGGCGGAGCAATTCCCCAGCTTTCAAAGAAAGCCTTTGGGATTGCTGCCACGCATGCGTGGTCCTCTTCCCGCCCAAAGGTGCCATCTTGCTCAGTCAGGTCCCCTAGCTAGAGCCCTACTAAGCAGATGGCAAGGGAAGGACAAAAACAGCAACTCTTCAGGGGAGGTGGGAGGGTAGTGAGGACTGATTCCTGCTGTCCCTGGAGAACACCTGTTACAGGTGAGTAACTACGCTTTCTCCAGGAATAAGCAGGAAGTCAGTCCTCATTTATGGGACTCCCCAGCTACATGCTACCAACCCTGTAACCCAAAAATGCCTCCGCGAGGCTGTGAGCAGAAGTCGATGCCCGAAGGAGCCAGAGTCTCCGGGTCCCCAGGGTGAAGCTCTCTGTAGCCGTCGAAGAAGGGTCGGAGGGCAGGAGTTGTTTAAACCCCAAACAGATTACGGAAGGCCGAAGGCGCTGTCCCAGTGGGACTCCCTCTCCAGGCAATAGTGCACAGCAAAAGTGTTCGCTGAAGACGAGGTCGCAGCCTGGCAGATGTCCATCAGAGGCACCGAGCGCAGCAAAGCAGCCTTGGCTCGGACGCCATGCGCGGTGACCTGTCAATCCAGTGGGGCGCCCGCCTTTGCTTGGGCGAAGGCAATGCAGTCTGCCACCCAGACGGAGATGGTGCATTTGGTGACTGCCTACCTCAGGCGATTGGGATCATAGGCGACAAAGAGCCGGTCGGACTTGTGATGAACCTGTGTATGCTGCAGGTAGAAGGCAAGAGCCCTCTTGCAGTCGAGTGTATGAAATATCGCTGACGCCTGGTCAGCATGTGGTCTCGGGAAGAAGGTCGGTGCGACTATTTCCTGATTGAGATGAAAGTCCGAGACCACCTTCGGTAGGAACTTGGGGTGGGTGCGGAGGACCACCCTGTTTCCGTAGAACCTGGTGTATGGAGCCTCAGCCATGAGGGCCTGAGGTTTGCTGACTCGGCGAGTCAAAGTCAAAGCCACAGCCACAGGAAGAGGTGCCGAAGCGAGCACATCGCTATCGGCTCGAAGGGTGATCGCGTAAGCTGCATCAGCACAAGGAGGAGGCTGGATGGGAGTCTTGGAAAGTAAGAGGCCTCGCATGAAGAAGGAGACCAAGGGCTGCCCCGAGAAGGGTTTCCCCTCAACGGGGAGATGGTTCACCGAAATGGCGCTCAGGTGTACCCTGACCAAATTGGATTTCAACCCTGCTTTCGAGAGGTGGAGGAGATACTGAAGAACCCACTGGGTAGAGCAGGAGAACAGGTCGATCTGGAGCTCGGAGCACCAGACCAAGAAGCATCGCCACTTAAAGGTGTATGCCCGTCTTGTCGAGTCTTTCCTCGATGCGAGGAGAACCTCCTCAATCTCCTCCGGGAGGTGCAGCGGAGCTAAGGCAACCTGTTCAGCCGCCAGGCTGTAAGGGACAGCGAGGCAAGGTTCAGGTGGAGCACCCGACCCTCCTCCTGCGTTAACAGGCCTGGGGCACAGCCCAGGGGGACTGGAGGCTCGGAGGAGAGCCGAAGCAGAAGCGGGAACCAAGGCTATTGAGGCCACGAGGATCAACAAAGCTCGGTCCCACTGAACCTTGAGGAGGGTCCTCGCAATGAGAGGAGTGGGTGGGAAAGCGTAAAGAAAGCCGGAGGTCCAGCTTAAGAGGAATGCATCAGGGACTACCCTGCTCGGGTGCGGAACCGGGCCGCAGAAGCGGGGAAGCTGCACGTTCACTGGGCTGGCGAATAGGTCCATGGATGGGGTCCCCCACCGATAGAACAAGAGATCGGCGACCTCCGGATCCAGGCACCACTCGTTTGGGCGGAGGATCCTGCTGAGTTTGTCCATGAAGCCATTCTCCTGACCTGGGAGGTAGACCACTCATAGGGTCATCCCCCAGTGAAATGCAAAGGAGCAAAGGAGGATTGCCTCTTGGCAGAGGAGGCGGGATCCTGTTCCCCCCTCCTTGTTTACGTAGAACATGGCTACTCGATTGTCAGTCTGCACGAGCATCAACTTCCCCCTCAGGTAGCCCTCGAAGGCCCTCAGGGCCCATCGGACCACCCAGAGTTCGAACAGGTTGATCTGCTGCTGAGACTCCTCAGACGACCACTGCCCCTGGGTGCACAATGTGCCACAGTGAGCCCCCCTACCCAGCAGGGAGGCATCCGTCATCAGGATGAGCGCGTGCTGTGGCGTCTGGAAGGGCATGCCCTGAAGGAGACTTCAGGGATCCCGCCACCAACCCAGTGAGGTGTGGAGACTGAGAGAGACCTGGATAGGGTCTCTGAGGTGGCCGCAGGCCTGGCTCCATTGTGCCGAGGCACCACTGGGCTGTCCGCATGTGCATTCGGGCCTGAGGGACCACATGGACGGTGGAGGCCATGTGTCCTTGAAGGCGCAGCATGGCTCGTGCCATAATCCAAGCCCTGTTCTGGACCTGGGCCACCAAGGCCTGGAGGCAGTCTGCCCAGTCCGTGAGCAGGAAGGTGGTTGCTCGCTCCATGTCGAGGCATGCGCCGATGAACTCCAGGGTCTGCACAGGCTCGAGGTGGGACTTGGGGTAGTTGACCAAGAAGCCAAGGTGTTCGAGGAGAAGGATTGTGCGCAACGCCTCCAGGCAGGCTTCGCCGACCGAGGTTTCCGTGACGAGTCAGTCGTCAAGGTAGGGGAAAACAGGTATGCCCTGTTGCCTGAGGGAGGCGGCGGCCGCGGAGAGACACTTTGTAAAAACCCACGGTGCAGATGTGAGCCCAAAGGGGAGCACCCTGTATTGGTAGTGCTCCCCCTGCACCCTGCAACGCAGGTATTGCCTGTGTTGGAGGTGGACTAGGATGTGGGCATAAGCGTCCTTGAGATCCAAGGAGCATAGCCAATCACCCTGTTGAAGGAAGGGCAGTAGGACGCCAAGCGAGAACATTTTGAACTTCTTCTGCACCAGAAATTTGTTTAGGTTCTGAAGGTCAAGGATGGGGCGTAGGCCTCTGTCTTTTTCGGAACGAGGAAGTAGCAGGAGTAGAACCCACAGCCTCAAAGGTGAAGCGGTACCTTCTTGACCGCCCATTGGGCGAGGAGGTTGGACAGCTCCCGCTGCAAGAAAGTCTGGTGCGAAGGGAGCTGAGTAGGCTCCACTGGTGAGAAGGGAGCCTGTCCAGGCAGAGACAATATCCGTCTCGGACCACCCAGAGGACCCAGGTGTCTGACGTGATCTATGTTCACTGTGGGGCGAACCGGGACAGGCATCCTCCCACCGGTGGAAGTGCTACCAGGGGGCGAGAGGCTATGCCGTCGGTGTCGGGTTGGTGTGGTGCCGGTGGCTGGGCCTTGGGCCCTTTAGGCTTGCGGTGGCCATGCGCTCCTCCCTTCCTCTGCATGCCGGATGCCGGCGCGGGGGTGGACGGGAAGGGTGGGTAACCCCAGTAGGGGAGCCCCTTTCTTTGGAAGAACGGCTTCTTGGTTTACTGCTTCTTCAAGGGAGAGTGGAGGTCTTACGCGAGAGATGAGTCTGAGTCACGAACTCTGTATCTATCTCGGCGGCCTTATCCTCCATAGATTTACCAAACAGTTGCTTGCCGAGGCAGGGGGACGTCCAGGAGCTTCTCCTGAACCCACTGCTGCAGGTCCGAGGACTGGAGCCATGCCTGGCATCGGGCCCCAATGCCGGCTGCTGCCACTCGGGCATAGGAGAGGTATTTCAAGCACTCCGCGACGGACCTCAGGAGGGTTTCGAACCCGAGAAGAGGTTCACCCCCGAAACCTGCGGAGAACCCGCCGAGCTCCTTGGCGAGATCATGCAGGAACATGACCATATACAATTGATATGCCTGAATGCGGCATGTGAGCATGGACCCCTGATAGGCTTTGCGCCCAAGGACGTCGAGGGCTCTCAACTCCCTGCCTGGGGGGACCGAAGACAGTGACTTCAGGCTCTTTTGCTTCCGCATCGCCGACTCCACTACCATGGAGGTGTGTGGAAGATGGGTCTTCCAGAACCCCAGGCCGCATTGGACCCTGTAAATGGCGTCGAGGTGCTTGCTCACAAGGGGGACCGAAGCAGGTGTCTCCCACATGCAGAGGAGCAGCCTGGACAAAATGAGAGGAACTGGAACAGTAAGAGACTCCCGAGGTGGGGACTCATACTGTAGAATGTCAAGCTCCTCAGCTTGTGGCTCCTCTTCAGCCTGCGTAGCCAGGCTGAGGGCCCATGCCATGTCCCACACAAACACTAGGAATGATGTATCCTTGGGTGGTGAATGCCTCTGAGAGGTGGGCAGGAACGGATCCAAAGGGAGGTCCTGTGGGCATAGGTCTCCAGGGAGGTATCCCCATCCGACTCCCAGCCTGAGAGGTCCGAGAAGGAGTCTGACTCGAGCTGGTCGCCGTGTCCCAAGGCCGAGGCCTGCTTGGAGCCAGAGGCCCTGGAGGATCTCGCTCCCAAGGACCGGGAAGGCGAGCGAGACCGACGCCGAGGACCCTCACGAGACCCACAGCTCTCGGGGGTTTCCAGGTTGGGTGTCCCTCTCGAGATAACCTCGGTCTCGAGGCGCGGGCCAGCCATGCTGGGCATGAGCGCCTGCTGAACAGCTAAGAAGGCAGAAATGCTGCACTCTAGTGCCAGCATACAGGATTCTCACACGGACGTGGGTTCCTGCGACGCCGACACTGGGGTTACTGGGTCTGGAGTAGAGGAGGAGAGGGGGTCTTCACCGGGATGGCCCTCAGGAGACCAGTGCCATCGCCGGAGGCCTCCGTGTCTGTACAAGGTACCTTTCGAGGCCGCTCCTTGTCCAACTCTCGGGGGGGGGGGGGGGCTGAGCGACCGAGTGCAGGAGCACTCACTCTTGTCTGGAGCCCCCGACAGCGACTTTGAGGTCTTCTTCTTCTTTTGCCTCTCCACTTCAGGGGACCCCTGATCGGAATGCTGCCGGGAGCGCGGGGCCAAAGTGGGGTATCCCACCAGCAGAGAGATGATTGAGGGTGCCGCTGGGGATTCTGGGGCTACCTTCTGGAAAATGTCATTGGACTTCTGCTTACGACTTAGCAGGGCTTTGGAGGACATTTTCTTGCAGAGAGCGCAGAGCTCTGGGTCATGGTCAGCCCCAAGACACCAAAGACAGCAGTCATGGGTATCTGTGAGCGACATGTTTTTGGAGCATCTGTCACATTTCTTAAAACCGGTGGCCATTGGGGCAAAAAGGGTCCCTACTAGGTCAAAGACCTTTGCAGCCAGCGGTTGAGGGAAAAAAGGTGCGAAGCCTGCAAAAGGAAAATTTTTTTACCGAAAAAAGATGTCCCCTTGCTCAAGAGAAAAAGAGAGCAGGGGAGGACGGGAGGACTGGTGCTACTGGAAAAAAACACAGGCCAGAGGCTGAAAACAAAACACTTTTTCTGAGGGACGAGGATGTGCATCCGAAGGGCTCCGCAGAAAAAGGGAGACTGAGCATGATGGCACCTTTGGGCAGGAAGAGGACCACACATGCGTGGCAGCAATCTCAAAGGCTTTCTTTGAAAGCTGGGGAATTGCTCCGTGCGGGCTCCGTCTGTGCCGACGTCACCCAAAAGTGACGACTGTCTTCCTGCTTGTTCCTGGAGAAGTATCCTTTTCATCAATTCCAAAAAGTTCACACCCCCTTCCCTTCTCGCCTTTCTATGTACCACACTGTTAACAGTCACCCCCCCCCCCCCCCGTTCCATCTCAAAATGTTAAAGTTAAGAAAAGAAGGTAAACGCAGGTCAAAGCCATTCCATTACCATAGAGAAGCATCCCTGACCCCCTAGCCTCCAAAGAAGAAAATTGAAAATTCACCTCACCCATGCGCATATGGCTCTCATGTGCTATGGGTTTCCTCCAACTCTCTAACAGCTGACCCCCCTCTCCCCTCCCCCAAAGAACAAGTCATCACACATCACTAACACATAATACGCGCCTCCTATATACAGTTTTGGTCAAACAAAATTTAAACTGTTTGTAAGTTGCAATTTTGAAAAGCTAAAATTTGTCCTGATAGTTCCTGAAGTTCCCCGACCAAATCTTTTGGACACGGACCCTATAAGACAGGAGGTAGTTTCAAACTTTGCATTGTTCATCTCTGTTCTTTTCTTAGGGAGTCCGACTTACTCCTCTTAGACATCCAGGACATCCGGGCAGGCGATGAGGGCTGGCTAGTCTTTGACGTCACATCTGCTAGTAACCACTGGTTACTGAATCCCAAGTATAACCTTGGACTGAGACTATATGTGGAGACACAGGATGGTAAGGATCATTATTCTATAACACCATACCGAGCATTCCAGTAACAAGGTAAAGACTCATTTCACCCAAACAAACGGCTATTCCAAGCTGGAGCAGAGGGGTTGCATAGGATGCCAAACTGGACAATAATGAGCAGAAAATGACGCATTTGTGATCTGTCCTGCTCTGTTTAGGTGATGTTAGCCCCTTATAGAATATTAGCAACGTAAGAAAACCTAGTAGGTCTAGTCTTAAATCCAATCCTTCAAAAGAACCTACTTAATCTTCAATAGCGTTTTGTTGGACTATATTGCCACCACTGGCCCAATGTCAGCTAGATGACTCAAAAGCTGCTGAGTCAAATAAAGAATATGGCGATGAAATGATGCCTGGAGTCAAAATGTTGAATGAAGATAATTCAGGCAGATAGGTATTATGGTATAATATTGTTCCCCTGAAGCAGATCTGAGAATGGTTTTGTGATTCGAAATGCAATGCTATATTGGGAATTTTGTATAGAAACATTTTTGGAGCCAAGAGAAAAGAGAGAAAAAATTATATGTACATATGTTTTGTTTTTTAAATAATAAATACATTAAAATGGACTTTTGAGTCATCTAGCTCAGTGGTTCTCAACCCAGTCCTCAGGGCACACCTAGGCCAGTTGAGTTTTCAGAATTCCCACAATGAATATGCAAGAGATAGATATGCATACAATGAAGGCAGCACATGCAAATCTCTCATATGCATATTCATTGTGCTAATCCTGAAAACCTAACTGGCCTAGGTGATACAAAGTAGAATGAAAGATTTGCCCAAGGTCACACACCATCAGTGGAGAAGCAGGATTTGCATCTTAGATTCCCTTGTTGTCAGTCCGCTGATATAAACGTTAGGCTCCTAGTCATACAAACCCTGAAGGAAAGAAAACTGGGAAAATACAGAAAGGTCACAGCACAGGCAGCTTGAGCAAACTCTGTGTCCGGGGAGGGGACGTTTAGATCCCCCAGTCATTTGGAAGAGCAGGCATCAAAGGATCATGATTGACAAATCATAGTACTGAAAGTGTGCATTATTATTCTGCAGACACACAAAGGGAATCAAGTGTTCCTGAAGACATGTTATTTAACCTCATGTCGTTTCACCCAAGATTACTTAAAACCAACCAAGTAATTTGATGAAGATGGTACACCCTTCTAAAGATTAGTAAACATTTAAAATGCCACATTTTCTGGGCTAGAGCTCTTTCCTCGGGCAATCTGTTGAACTACAGAGTTCTAGAAGAGACCAGAGGGAAATAATGGGATGAATTTTTAGCCATGCCATATGGTCTGCTGTTGGTGCGAAGGTATTAATGTGCATCTATTGGGAAATTCTGCTTATATAATATCCATACAGATACACTTAAGGAAAGCATCTCTCTATTACAGTCAGAGCTTGTTGTATTCTTCAGAGTCAGGCAGGGGAATTTCCAGCCTGCCACCTAGCTTAGCAGCCATAGGCCCATAGAGAGTTTCCCTTTTGAAAACAGCAGTTGATGCAATGAAGCAGCTTTGCAGTTACAAAAAGGAGAAAGCAGGCACAGGGAATTTAAAATCCAGACATATTCTTCTGACAGCATATCCCAAACCTGACCATTTTCCCAGAAGGAAAAAGCGTGCAGTCAGTAATGTGGATTTTTACCCCTTGGATGATACCATTGATCAGCTGGAGTCCCCTTCCGATCATATAACTGTGTAATAGTGTAGGAGCTGCAGTAAGAGCAGTGCTATGTCTCCCCTTAACAAGGCATATTGAGTCACCCGTCTCAACTGCCCCTTCTCAGAAACCTCGATTACCTGTGAGAAGGGGCTTAAGGAATCTGGATAATGTTCTGTTTCTATCTGTTTTTCTTAGGTCACAGTGTGGATCCAGGGTCAGCTGGGTTGCTGGGGCAGAGGGGACCACGCTCCAAGCAACCCTTCATGGTCACGTTTTTCCAAGCAAGTCAAAGCCCCATCCGTGCCACACGGGCTACCAAGCAGCTGAAGAAAAGACAACAGAAGAAGCAGCCCAGTGACCTGCCACATCCCAACAAACTCCCAGGAGGATTTGGTATGAAGTAAAAGTAAAATCTTACTAGATACACACCAAAGACAGCAGATAGTGTGAAAAGCACAGAGCAGTTTGTACTCAGGGCAAAGCTGCACATTGCTATTTGGAGGTCCTGGGTTTGATTCAGATCCTCTGCTGCCTGCTTGGCCAGGCCTGGGGCATAAGGCAGTGGCAGAGCTCAGAGACTCTGGGAGTATAGGTCTTCTAGCCATCATAGAACAGTGAAATAACACACAAATGCAGGGTTTCAAAAGTATTTGTGCCTGTCCCTGTGACTAGGTGAGTTGGGAAGGCAGATAACAAAGGGGAAACCTGAAAACTGCACCTGTTAGAAGTTTGCTGGTCATGCTGTGAAGATAACAGATTGCAACAGAAATGGGGGAAGACTTTGGATTATTTGATCACTGAAAGCACGTACTGTTCTCTTATTTGACGACTATATTTTTCCAGATCACGTCCATGTCACAGCAGGCAGACAAGTGTGCAAGAGGCATGAGCTCTACGTCAGTTTTCATGACCTTGGATGGCTGGTAAATTTTCATAATCATTCTCCGCCCCTCCCCCCAAAGAAAAAAAGCAAAATTCTAATGAAACTATTAACGAATAATATCTAAAGAAGCATGAAGTAAAGGAAGTGATGTGTCTTTAGGATTGGGTGATCGCTCCTCAGGGCTATTCTGCCTATTACTGTGAAGGGGAGTGTGCCTTTCCACTGGACTCCTGCATGAATGCTACCAATCACGCCATCCTGCAGTCCCTGGTAAGTACAAAAGAAATATGATAAAATCCCGCTTCACTAAAGATCAACCCTGTGATGTTTTCGTTAACCTCTGTGATGCATAATTACTGAAAATATGAACAACTGCCCTCCACTTACTATACAAAAAATATGTTCGGTCTTTGCGGAGTGAATTATGACTATCCAACAGTGAAAAATCACACCAATATAACAAATTTTTAGTGGAAAACAAATTTTATATATAAGCATCTAAACGGTGTAAATACTGAGGTGAATATCGGCACCAGTGTTAGAAATGATATTAGTAAGTGATGTTATTAATAAACCAGGGGGTTTCAGCTTCTCACTGCGCTCAAAATGCTTTTTCAAAGAGCTTGTTTGAGCATTAGCGCTTCAACCACATCAGCAACCACCCTGTAATGCAAGAAGGATTATATCACTTAACACCCGTACTGCCGTCACCAATTAGTGTGAGAAACTCTTGGGAAGATATTTCTTTGACTATAACTTATTTCTTAATAAAAAACCTTATTATTTGTAAAAAAAACTCTTCTGTGACCGCACTGTTCGTGCTCAATTTATAGTCCCTGGTTTCTCTGTTGTTACTATATAAAACACCAATCTTCGATGCCAACTTCAATCTTCTTTCAATGAATATTCAGCAAAACTATTGCACAAAAGATTCTTCTTAAAAGTTATGTTTCATCAAAAGGACCTTTGCTAATTTTCTTCAAAGCTGTATTTCATCAAAAAGCCTTAGCTTGGAAACATGTTTAAAGTCCAAAAAACTTATCTAAAGACTTTTCTTCACACGAAGATAGCCAACTGCTTATGATGAATTTTCAGTGCCTCTACGCTTTAACTGGCGCCCTCATAGCGTTTCACTCCATATCAGGAGTTTCTTCAGGAGGGTCTGTGAAAATAAACATGGCAATAGCTGTAACTATTCCACTATAATACACTCGAAGACTATAAAACTTATTCTCACCAGCTATCTACAGATTTGGCTGCGAGGGGTTACCCGAATTCCATCATTAAGACCGCATATAGACGAGCTCTATACAATGACCGTGAGTGGCTGTTGAGACCTCCAGCGAAACGGACATTTGATCAAGATCAAAATCACGTTAATCTAATCACAAAGTTTTCTCCGTTAAGTAAAAACATTCAGAAAATTTTGACCAGACACACAAACCTTTTACAAACGATCCCCGGCCTGTCGGATAAAATAGTGAGATGCGTCTGGCAGCGTAACACCAATTTTAAAGAACACCTCAGCCCCGCAGTTTTGCGGCCTCTGACAGAGACTAATTCTTCAGTATCAACTAGGGGACATAAACCATGTGGAGAGTGTTTGATCTGCCATGTGTCTGAAACCTTAAATGAATTCACCTATTTAGGTAAAACCTATACTATGCGGCATGCAACCTCATGTAACACTTCTTTTGTGATATATGCTATAAGGTGCCCTTGTGGCAAATTATATATAGGCAAAACCAGTAGAACTTTTAAGATTCGCCTTTTGGAATATAAAAGTCGCATATGGTGCCAAGTAGTCACAGCTCCGATAGTCCAGCATTGTACTGAGAAGAATCACACTTTTGATCAGTTACGGTGCTTTTGCATTGATCACATCTGTTCCCCGATGAGAGGAAAAAGTCTGGATGAAACTTTGTTATTTTTTGAACAGCGCTGGATTTTTTTAGTGAACACGATACAACCTTTTGGCTTAAACTCTACTATTGATTGGCAAGTATGCCTTTAATTACATAGTGAGTTCTAATAGGCAGTTTTGTCATTCTGGGAGGAGTTTTAATGCTCATAATAAATAGAGCTTTGATCCGCCAGTCCGCATGCGCGGCGTTTTTTGACAATTCTACCATGAAACTTGAATAAACGTGGGCAGCATCATTTGCTTGTAAGTAATTGAGGTTTCATTTCCTGACATTTTACATGAATGATTTCCTTCGTATTATAGTGGAATAGTTACAGCTATTGCCATGTTTATTTTCACAGACCCTCCTGAAGAAACTCCTGATATGGAGTGAAACGCTATGAGGGCGCCAGTTAAAGCGTAGAGGCATTGAAAATTCATCATAAGCAGTTGGCTATCTTTGTGTGAAGAAAAGTCTTTAGATAAGTTTTTTGGACTTTAAACATGTTTCCAAGCTAAGGCTTTTTGATGAAATACAGCTTTGAAGAAAATTAGCCAAGGTCCTTTTGATGAAACATAACTTTTAAGAAGAATCTTTTGTGCAATAGTTTTGCTGAATATTTATTGAAAGAAGATTGAAGTTGGCATCGAAGATTGGTGTTTTATATAGTAACAACAGAGAAACCAGGGACTATAAATTGAGCACGAACAGTGCGGTCACAGAAGAGTTTTTTTTACAAATAATAAGGTTTTTTATTAAGAAATAAGTTATAGTCAAAGAAATATCTTCCCAAGAGTTTCTCACACTAATTGGTGACGGCAGTACGGGTGTTAAGTGATATAATCCTTCTTGCATTACAGGGTGGTTGCTGATGTGGTTGAAGCGCTAATGCTCAAACAAGCTCTTTGAAAAAGCATTTTGAGCGCAGTGAGAAGCTGAAACCCCCTGGTTTATTAATAACATCACTTATTAATATCATTTCTAACACTGGTGCCGATATTCACCTCAGTATTTACACCGTTTAGATGCTTATATATAAAATTTGTTTTCCACTAAAAATTTGTTATATTGGTGTGATTTTTCACTCCACTTACTATAGGCAGACTTGGTCAGAACCACAATCACCCTTTTAACGTGGACAAGTGCAAAGTTATGCAACTAGGGGAGAAAGCACAGTTACTTACCTGTAACAGGTGATCTCTGGGAACAGCAGGAATTAGTCCTCACATATGGGTACGTCGGTACCGACGGAGCCCGTGCGGGAAAGCTCCCCAGCTTCTTAGAATAGAAGCTTTTGGGACCTCCCACTGCACATGCGCACTGCCTTCCCGCCTTCCTGAACAGCTCTCCTCAGTTTCGAGTTTATAGCTGAGTCAACAGAGAGAGGACAGGAAGATAGATAGATAAAAGATACAACTCCTAGGGGAGGTGGGTGGGTTGTGAGGACTAATTCCTGCTGTTCCCAGAGATCACCTGTTACAGGTAAGTAACTGTGCTATCTCCAGGAACAAGCAGGAATAAGTCCTCACATATGGGGACTCCCTAGCTTAGATGCATGGGATCCCCTGTAAAGGTTCGCCATCTTCGTATGGATCTCAGGCATCCATTCTGGGAAGGTGGGCAGGAGTTGTTTAGGAATGGAACAGGTGCTTGAGGACAGCCTGGCCAAACAAGGCATCCCGGCGGGAGTCCTTGTCCAAACAGTAATGGGCTGTGAAGGTATGAACCGAGGCCCAGGTAGCGGCTCGACAGATCTGATCTATGGAAACAGAGTGCAGATGAGCCATAGAAGTTGCCATGGCCCTCACATTGTGAGCAGTGACATGGCCTTCCAGAGAAATGTTTTTGCTCTGGTAAGCAAAAGAAATACACTGAGCAATCCAATTGGAAAGTGTACGCTTGGAGACTGGAAGTCCCAAATGGGAAGGATCAAAGGCCACAAAAAGTTGAGAAGACTTTCGATGTGGCTGAGTCCTATTAAGGTAAAAAGCGAGAGCTCTTTTACAATCCAGAGTATGAAGGTTCCTCTCTGCATTGGATGCATGAGGAGCTGGAAAAAAGACAGGTAGATATACCTCTTGATTAAGATGAAAAGGCGAGACCACTTTAGGCATAAAGTGGGGATTCGTCCTAAGGACCACCTTATCATGATGAAATCTTGTGTAAGGTGGATTAGCCACTAAAGCCTGCAGCTCACTGATGCGGCGAGCCGAAGTGACTGCAATGAGGAAGATGACCTTCCAGGAAAGAAATTTCAAGGAGGTGGAAAACATTGGCTCAAAAGGTGGCTTCATAAGTTGACCGAGCACTAGATTCAAATCCCATGCGACCGGGGGTGGTCTGATGGGAGGTTTAGTGAGAGTCAGGCCTCTCATGAATCTTGCAACAAGAGGATGAGAGGAGATAGGTTGTCCATTTATATGTTTCAAGGATGCTGCAATAGCACTTAAATGGACTCTTACCGAATTCGTCTTGAGGCCTGCATTGGATAGATGCAGGAGATAATCAAGAAGAGAATTCAAAGGAAGTGCCAGAGGGTCAAGACCCTGCTGAGCACACCAAATGGAAAAACGTTTCCATTTGAAAGCATAGGAACGCCTGGTAGAGGGTTTCCTAGAGGCAGAAAGGATATCTTTCACTGGTTGGGAAAGATGAAAGTCTTGAAGGCTTAAGCCTTCAGTAACCAAGCACTGAGGTGAAGGGATTTGGGGTTTGGGTGCCACAAAGTCCCCTCCTCCTGAGACAGGAGGTCTGGCGCAGCTCCCAGATCCAAGTAGGATCCCTGGGAGAGCTGTAGAAGTAGAGGGAACCACACTTGGCGTGGCCAGCGTGGAGCTATGAGGATCATAGTTCCATGATCCCTCTGGAGTTTGAACAGAGTCTTGGGAATCAAAGGAATGGGTGGAAAGGCATATAGGAATGCCTGATTCCAATTCAGGAGAAAGGCGTCCGTAGCCTGAGCTCCCTGACACGGAGTTCTGGAACAGAACCGGGGAAGTTTGGCATTCCACGGACTTGCAAAGAGGTCTATGTCCGGGGTCCCCCATTCCTGAAAGATTCGGTTTATTTGGTCCAAATGTAGGGACCATTCGTGTGGCAGCAGAACTCGACTGAGCCTGTCTGCCCGAGAGTTTTGAACTCCTGGGAGATACACTGCTAGCAGGTGAATCTGATGCTCTCTGGCGAAGGCCCATAGTCTTAGAGCTTCGTTGCAAAGCGACAGAGAGCCCGTCCCTCCTTGTTTGTTTATGTAAAACATGGCCACCTGATTGTCCGTCTGAACTAGGACAGTGAGGTTGGCTAGGAGGGAGTGGAAGACCTTGAGGGCAAGGTAAATTGCTCGCAGTTCCAGAAGATTGATATGAAGGGTGGTCTCCTGTAGAGACCAAGTGCCCTGAGTGGAGAGAGTTTGCAGATGGGCTCCCCACCCTGTTTGGGAGGCATCTGTTGTGAGGGTTGCTTGGGGTAGCAATGGTTGAAATGGAGCCCCCAACAACAGATTCTTGGTGGAAGTCCACCAGTGGAGGGACCAAAACAGACGATCGGAGGTTTGTATTTGGTCTGAGAGCGCTCCTGACGCCTGAGTCCACTGAGTGGCCAGGGTCCATTGAGCTGCTCTCATATGAAGACGAGCATAGGGCACCACATGCACTGTGGAGGCCATATGACCCAGTAGGCGTAGCATTTCCCTGGCTGTCAAGTGAGTGCTGGACTGAGCTTGGGAGGCCAAACTCAGGAGGCGCTGGCCTCGAACATGTGGAAGGTAGGCCCTTGCAGTGATGGTGTCCAACTGGGCCCCTATGAATTCTAGAGATTGAGTAGGGATGAGTTGGGACTTGGGAAGGTTTACTACCAGTCCCAGATACTGCAAAAGGCTCCTTGTGTGGTCCAGGGAAATCTGGGCCTGTGACTGAGTTGGAGCTCGGATGAGCCAGTCGTCCAGATATGGGAAGACAAAGATTCCCATGCCTCTTAGAAATGCGGCTACGACTGCCATGCATTTTGTGAATACTCTTGGAGCAGAGGCTAGACCGAAGGGGAGTACTCTGTATTGGAAATGTTTTCCCTGAAACAGAAAGCGAAGATACTTCCTGTGGGATGGATGGATGAGTATATGTGTATACGCATCCTGTAGGTCTAGAGAACAAAGCCAGTCCTGACCCTGGAGGTAAGGAAGGAGAATGCCGAGAGACAGCATTTTGAATTTCTCCTTGAAGAGAAATTTGTTCAATTCTCTCAGATCTAGGATTGGTCTGAATCCCCCTGTCTTCTTTGGAATGAGAAAATAAGGGGAGTAGAAACCGGACCCTTGTTGAGGAAGAGGAACCTCTTCTATGGCCCCTTGGGCAAGAAGAGAGGAAACCTCTTGACCCAACAGGGTTAGGAGAGATGGGGGAGAATTGAATGGTCTCACCATATGATGGGGAGGAAGGCTGGAGAAATGAAGTTTGTAACCCTCTCGAATGATAGAGAGGGTCCATTGTTCTGTTGTGATTTGTTCCCATCTGGGAGCAAAGTGAACCAACCTTCCGGGTATGGTGAGAGGTTCTGGTTGTGTTAGAACCAGAAGTGGCAAGTTCCCTAGGAGCAAGTCAAAACCCCTGAGGGGTTGGAGCCTGCTGAGCTACAGTAGCTGCTGCAGGCTTAGCTTGTGCTTGTTTGGATTGCTGACGCTTAGCAGTATAGCGAGGTTGAGAAGACTGCTGGCCAGTATTTGAAGCAACTCTGGCCTTCTTATAGTAAGGCCTTTTAAAAGACTTTTTCTTAGTAGGAATTGAAGTGGACTTTGAAAGTCTTTCCAAGGTGGCATTTTCAGCATCCATCTGGGTGGCTTTGATTTGCCACTCTTCCCCAAATAAGTTCTCACCTGTACAGGGCAGATTCCGTAAGCCATCTAGAACCGAAGGTTCCAGATCAGAGGCCTGGAGCCAAGCAAGACGTCGGGCTGCAATAGCAATGCCCGAAGCCCTACTGGCTCCCTCAAAGGAATCATATGCTGCCCTATTAGAGAACTTAGAAACCTCTAAGAGTTGTTTCACTAGGGAAAGGAATCCCTGCTTTTTATCCTCAGGGATAAAGGGGGCAAAATGCCGCACCTTTTTGGCAAGTTCCTCCAGGAACATGCCCATATAGAGACTGTAGGAATTAATCCTGGCTATAAGCATACTAGCCTGGAAAATTTTCCTACCAAAAGAGTCCAAAGTCTTACATTCCCGTCCTGGAGGGGTGGAAGAGTGCCTTTTGGTACTCCTAATCTTCTTCATTGCAGACTTCACCACAATAGAGTGGTGGGGCAATTGAGTCTTTTGGAAACCAGGAGAAGGAGGGACCCTATACATGGTGTCCAACCTACGGGAATAAGGAGACAAAGTCAAAGGATTTTCCCAGAAATCCATCAGTTGTTCTTGAAGGATTTCATGGATAGGCAGGGTAACTGCCTCCTTAGGGGCCTTTGAGTATCCCAAAATATCCAGTTTTTTGGATCTGGGTTCCTTTTCAGAGGATGTGGTAATAGAAAGGGCTGTAGCCATATCTAAAACAAAGTCCTGGAAGGACAAATCCTCTGGAGGGGACATTCTCCTTTTAGGAGAAGAGGGCTCCTCAGGTAAGTTGAGTGAAAACTCAGCAGAATCATCAGAGGAGTGAAAATCCTCAGAGGAATCGGTGCTTTCCTCTAACGCACGATACGCGTACCGATCGGTATCGATATCGGGCGTATCGGGTATGGAACCGGTATGGAGCGAAAGCCCATACGGTACCGACTTGCGTTTAGAGGTGGACGGCCTCGATACCGGCATGGCGGACGATACCGGTATCGGGCCCGGAACCGCTGAAAGCGGAACCGATGGCGTTGCAGCTTTAATGAAAGCCATGACGGCCTGCTGCATGGACTGTACAGTATCGCCCATGGACGCCATAGCTGCCTGGATGTCGGTACCGGAGTGACCCGGTACCCCAGAGCAGGCTAACAGGTGATCTGTCGAGGCCGTAGCATCGATATCAACCTGAGACCCCTGAATTGGCGTTTTTGGAAGTTGGACTTCCCGCCGGGGTTGTTTGGCTGGGGCAGGGTCCTCAAGTTCTAAGCTAAGAGCCTCTCGATGCTTTGAAGGAGATTTGCTCTTTGAGGACTTGCCCACAGAAGGTTTGGTTACCTGAGATCCATCCGGAGAAGAAGACCTGGATGACTGTGATGCTGTATTCTCTGAAGCAAACAGTACATGGAATTTGTTGGCCCGGTTCTGCAGCCCACGTTTAGACATGTGGGAGCAAGATGGGCAGTCCGGTATGGAATGGTCAGGCCCCAAACATTTCAGACACCAGTCATGGGTGTCTGTGACTGAAATAACAGCATTACATTTGGTACACTTCTTAAATCCAGGGGCTGGCTTCTCCATGAGGAGAAATTGAGTAGGCCGAGAGGCCTCTCTGAAGTGACCAAAAAGCTAAAAAATAAGAAAAAAGAATTATAATTTTTTAAAGAAAGAAAGAAAAGACCGGCGATACCGGTATCGGTATGGGGAAGGCAGGTACGCGGTCTAAAGAAACAAATAAAATAACAATTTCTTCAGCGGTGACAGGAACACGACCTGCTGGCTCCGCGGAAAAAGAGAAACTGAGGAGAGCTGTTCAGGAAGGCGGGAAGGCAGTGCGCATGTGCAGTGGGAGGTCCCAAAAGCTTCTATTCTAAGAAGCTGGGGAGCTTTCCCGCACGGGCTCCGTCGGTACCGACGTACCCATATGTGAGGACTTATTCCTGCTTGTTCCTGGAGATCAACCCAAACTAGTTACATGATGCAAGGTCCCACATTGGAAACCACCACCCAGGAAAAGGATTTAGGGATCACTGTGGATAATACATTGAAACCCTCTGCCCAGTGTGCAGCAGCAGCCAAGAAAGCAAATAAAATGCTAGGAATCATAAGCCAAGAAATGGAAAATAAAACAAAAGAGATTATAATGTCTCTATCATTCATGGTGCAGCCGCACCTTGAATATCTTGTGCAATTCTGGTCACCATATCCTTAACATGATATTGCAGAATTAGAAAAAGTATAGAGAACAGCGACAAAAGTAGTAAAGAGATGGAAGGATATCCCTACGAGGAAAGCCTTAGAAGGTTAGGGCTCTTCAACTTGGAAAAGAGATGGCTGAGGGGAGATATGAAAGCGGTAGATAAAATAATGAATGGAGTAGAACAGGTAAATGTAGATTGGTTGTTTACCTCTTCAAAAAGTAGAAAGACTAGGGGACACACAATGAAGTTACAATGTAGTGCATTTAGCGTACTTACTCACCTGTAACAGGTGTTCTCCGGGGACAGCAGGAATCAGTCCTCACATATGGGTGATGTCGGCACCCAATGGAGCCCTCATGAAAGCATCCCCCCAGCTTTCAAAAAAAGCCTTTGAGAGATGCCATCACGCATGCGTGGTCCCCTTCCCGCCCAAGCATGCCATCTTGCTCAGTCAGATGCAATAGCTAAAAGTCGGCAAAAAAATAGAGGCTGATAAAGAAGCAACTCTAAGGGGAGGAGGGAGGGTTGTGAGGATTGATTCCTGCTGTCCCCGGAGAACACCTGTTACAGGTGTGTAACTACGCTTTCTCCAGGAAAAAGCAGGAAGTCAGTCCTCACATATGAGACTCTCCAGCTACAGAAAACCCATAGCAGAAAAAAAAGACTCCCCTGAGGGGAGCCGCAAGCAGCAGCAATTTGGTCCATGTCCACAGACCACAGTAGGACCCCTAGGTCCGATGCATCAGCACTTCGTTAGCCTGAACACAGAGGGTCATAGGGTAGGAGTTGCCTAGATCCCGAAAGGTTTACGGAGCACAGCATGGCCGAAGGCACTGACCCATCGGGACTCTTTCCAGGCAGTAATGCGCTGCGAAGGTATGGACTGAAGACCAGGTGGCAGCCCGGCAGATGTCCACCATCGGGATGGAGCTCACGTTTGCCACCAAAGCCACCATGGCCCTGACATGGTGCACTGTGACGCGGCCCTCCAGCGGGAGCCCTGTCTGCTGATAAGCGAGGGTGATACAGTCCGCCACCCAGGTGGACAGCGAATGCTTAGTCACCGCCTCCCCCAGCCTATTGGGGTCGTAGGAGATAAACAGCTGAGAAGCCTTGCGGTGGCTCCGAGTGCATAGGATATAGAAGGACAAGGCCCTCTTGCAGTCCAAGGTGTGGAGGACCATCTCCGCCCGACTGGAATGAGGTCTTGGAAAGAAGGTAGGGAGCACCACTTCCTGGTTGATATGGAAGGGTGACACTATCTAAGAACATAAGAACATAAGAAATGCCATACTGGGTCAGACCGAGGTCCATCAAGCCCAGTATCCTGTTTCCAACAGTGGCCAATCTAGGTCATACGTACCTAGCAGTTTCCCCAAAAGACACAGGTTCTGCAGTGCTTGTACTAGGCCAAGCATTGATATCCTGGGTCCCTTTTTAATAGTGGTTTATGGACCTTTCCTCCAGGAACTTGTCCAAACCTTTTTTAAACCCAGCTATACTAACAGCCCTTACTACATCCTCCGGTAACAGATTCCAGAGTTTGATTACACGTTGAGTGAAGAAATATTTTCTCCTATTTGTCTTAAATAGTTTACCCTGTAGCTTCATTACATGTCCCCTAGTCCTTCTATATTCTGATAGCGTAAACAATTGATCCACGTTTATCCGTTCCACTCCATTCATTAATTTATACACCTCTATCATATCTCCCCTCAGCTGTCTCTTTTCTAGGTTAAAGAGCCCTAACCTTTTTAGCCTCTCTTCATAGGAGTAGCCTTCCATCCCCTTCACCAATTTGGTGGCTCTTCTCTGTACTTTTTCTAATAACTCTATGTCCTTTTTAAGATACGGTGACCAGAATTGCACACAATATTCAAGGTGCGGCATATCTGCGGCAGGAATTTGGGATTTCTGTTCTTATAGAATCTGGTATAAGGCGCCTCCGCCACAAGGGCTTGGAGCTCGCTGACTCTGCGAGTGGAAGTGAGCGCAACCAGGAAAACCACCTTCCACGAGAGGTAGCAATGGTGGCAGGTAGCCAAAAGCTCAAAGGGCAGTCGAGTGAGCTGCCCCAGCACCATGTTGAGGTCCCATTTGGTTGCCGGAGGGCAAACCGGGGGCTTTAATAGGAGAAGGCCCCTAAAAAAATGAGTCACCAGTGGTTGGGCCGAGAGGGGCTTATCATCCACTGGCTGGTGGAGCGCCGCCAGGGCACTAAGGTGCACCCGAATAGAGTTGGACTTGAGCCCGGACTGAGACAGGTGAAGAAGGTACTGTAATACCAGAGGAACTGGGCAAAAGAAAGGGTCAGTCCCCTGCTGGATGCACCAAGCAGAGAACCTACGCCACTTGAGTGCGTAAGTCTTCCTAGTGGAGGCCTTGCGAGAGGCCAGCAGAATGTTCTCCACATCCACCGGGAGGTTGAGAGGGGCCAGAGCTACCCTCTCAGCAGCCATGCTGTCAGCGAGAGGAACCAGAGGTTAGGGTGCAGGAGAGAGCCCCCCTCCTGGGATAGAAGAACCGGGTCGGTTCCCAGGGAGATTGGGACCTCTGCTGCCAGCCTCAAGAGCAGCAGAAACCATGGCTGTCTGGGCCACCGAGGAGCTATCAGGATGAGGAGGCCCTGTCACGGAACACCCTGAACAGGGTCTTGGCGATCAGCAGCATCGGAGGGATGGCGTACATGAGGCCCTCCGACCATGAGACCAGGAACACGTCCGTTGTCACCCTGGAGGGGTGGGCCTGCCAGGAGCAAAAGCAGGACAACAAAGTTGTCTGGACTGGTGAACAGGTCCATCACTGGTTCCCCCCAGAGACGGAAAAGCTGACTGGCTGGCTACCCTGGGGTCCAGCCGCCACTCGTGTGGCTGGAGAACCCTGCTGAGCCTGGTGGATTGCATAAGAGCAAAGGACCAATGCCTCCTGACAAAGGGTGCGAGACCCCGTGCCCCCCTGTTTGTTCATGTAGAACATCGCCACCTGGTTGTCCGTCCGGACCAGCACCAGATGGTGACGTAGGTGGTGACAGAAGACCCTTAAGACAAGGTGTATGGCCCGTAGCTCCAGGAGATTGATCTGCTGGGTGCTCTCGTCTGGTGACCAGTTGCCCTGAGTGCAGAGATCTCCACAGTGGGCTCCTCAGCCGAGCAGAGAGGCGTCCGTGGTGAGGACACTCGAATGACTTGGGACCTGAAAAGGCATGCCAGCTTCAAGATGCTGGGGCGATTGCCACCAGTCCAGGGATTCTGCCAGCTGGCAGGTCATCGAGACTCTGTCCCGGAGATGACTGGTGGCCTGAGACCACTGGTCCCGGAGACACCACTGCGCCATCCTCATGTGGAGGTGAGCGTCCGGAGTGACGTGGACTGTTGAGGCCATGTGCCTGAGGAGGTGCAGAAGAAGTTGGGTGTGCACTGAGGGACAGTGCTGTACATCCCGAGCAAGGGACCAGAGCCGATCTGCTCTGTCCTTGAGCAGGAAAACACGCGATTGAAGGGTGTAGAGCTTTGCTCCAATGAACTCCAAGCACTGTGTGGGGAGGACGTGAGACTTGGGGTAGTTTATGACAAATCCCAAGTGTTGCAGAACCTGGACAGTGCGAGCGGTGGCCTGCTGCATCTCCGAGGCTGTGCCTCCCCTTATGTGCATGTCGTCCAAGTAGGGAAAGATGAAGACCCCCTAGAGCCAGAGGAACGTGGCCACGACTGCCAGGCATTTTGTGAAGACTCTTGGGGCAGAGATTAGGCTGAAGAGAAGCACCCTGTATTGAAAATGCCTGCCCCCCACTACGAACCGCAGATATTGCCTGTGGTTGGGGTGGATAAGGATGTGGGTATAATCATCCTTGAGGTCTAAGGAGCATAGCCAGTCTCCCTGGTGGAGGTATGGCAGCAATGTTCCAAGGGAGAGCATCTTGAATTTCTCCCTCACCAGGAATTTGTTGAGGTTGCGCAGGTTGAGGATGGGCCTTAGGACCCCTGTTCTCTTTGGCATGAGGAAGTATCTGGAGTAGAACCCCTTGCCCTTGAGGTAGTGGGGCACCGGTTCCACCGCTCTGTCCTAGAGAAGGCCAGCCAACTCCTTCAGAAGAAGGTCCCAGTGGAGGGGAGACCAGAGGGGTACTCCCGGGAAGTAAGTGGGAGGTGTCTGAGTCAGGTGGAGGAGGTAACCCTCCCTGACTACCCTCAATGCCCAGAAATCGGTGGTGCACCTCTGGGCATAGAGGGCCAGACGTCCCCCTGTGCGCTGCTGATCTCCTTGGGGTAGAAAGGCTATGCTCAAGGGAGTCAAAAGCTCCCCCCTGGCTGGGCCAGGGCCGGTGCCTGGGGGTTTTGGAGCTTTCTGCTTACGTGGACCATGCCCATGTCCCTTCGCCTGCTTACCCTGTTGGGGAGCCGGGCAGGCCTGATAGGGTTGGTAGTTTTGGTAAACAGCTCCCTTCCTCGGGTAAAAGCGCTTTTTACCTGAGCCCTTCCATCAGGGAGTGGCAGTGGTCTTCTTGGAGAGCCTGGTCCTCGTCATAAATTCGGTCTCCAGCTCGGCAGCCTTGTCAGTCATGGGTTTGCCAAAGAGGTTCTCCCCTTGGCATGGGACATCGACCAGTTTGTCCTGAACCCACTGCTTGAGATCGGACGACTGAAGCCAAGCTTGGCAGCGTGCACCGATACCCGCCGCGGCTATTCGAGACCCGATTTGAACCCGTTATAGTCCGCTCAAGACATAAATTTGGGGCACTCACGGACAGCCTTGGCCAGTCTCTTTAAGCGCTGCAAAGGTTCCTCAGAGAGGCCAGGCGAGACCCTGGCGAGAGTTCCTTCGCCAGGTCTTTCAGGTTACATGCTCATGTACAGCTGGTAGGCCTAGATATGGCAGAGGAGCATCGAGCCCTGGTAGCACTTTCTGTCGAGAGTGTCCAAGATGCAGGCCTCCCTGCCAGGGGGCACCAAGGAGTGCATCTTCTGGCTTTTCAGCCAACGCATGGCCGACTCCACCACCATGGAGTTATGCGGCAGTTGTGACTTCTGGAAGCCCAGGCTCCAGCGGATTAGATACATCAAGTCGAGCCATTTGCTCACCAGCAGCACCAAGGCCAGCGACTCCCACATGTGGAGCATGAGCCGTTCCAGGATGGGAGGAATAAATACTGTTAGCGATTCCCACGGAGGGGCCTCGTACTGGAGGATCTCTCTCATCCGCCTGAGGAACCTCCTCTGACTAGGTCAGGAATGTTAGGGCCTTGGACATGTCTTTGACAAAGTCCAAGAAACCCACTTCCTCCGGTGGGGACCGCCACTGAAGTTCCAACATGGGGGAATTGGAAGGGATGTCGCGGTGGCGACAGGTATCGGGGACTTCTAGTCTTCCGTCTCCCACTCTTCCGTCTCCCACTTGGAGTAGTCCATGGAGAACTCGCTCGAGGGCTGGTAGACTTACCGGGGAAGAAGAGGGACTTGGAGCGCGACCTCGGCCAAGGATCGACTTGAGACCGAAGGACCTCTAGGATCGTCTCGGCCTCTGGGGACATCTTGGAAGTCGATGGCCCGGTGGTTGGGGTGGATGAACCAGTGGAACCGGACAACAGCGCAGGACCTTTGCAGGTTGCTCCTTCTCCGACGCCTCGGACAATCGCTTTGGACTTAGGGACCGAGCTTGGGGTCGGTCGGAACCATTCAAGGGTTTCTTTTTCTTCCTGTGTTCCTTCGAGGGAGACCCCCTTTCTTAGGACCCACGACGAGGCTCGGGCTCGGAACTCTGCCCGAGGTGTCCGGGCCTCAGACGAGGCCCTGGCTTTAGGAGGTGCTGGGGATTCGGTGAAGAAATAGGAATTACACTTACCTGGTAATTGTGGTAATTTGAGTAACTCCAGTTTAGTCCTCAACGTCTCGGTAGTGCACCTCCTCCTGCAGCTTGGAGACTGGGCATGTCAAAGTCATGACATCACTGGATATAGCCTGCTGGTCTCTCCCATCAGCCCCCAGTGAACTACTGACAAAGCAGACTCAAAGGAACAACCTATAAGTAATTTTTTTTTAAACTTATTATATTCAAGGACACGCATAACATATAAACTCTCTACTACGCCCCCTCCAGAAGGAAAGGGACTGCTTCCTGCATTTTCTCCTTTCCGCCGAATGCCTAGCCCTAAACAGGCCAGAGCAATATAGTAATGTATATAACAAAAGAATATAACCATATCCCACTATGATAATATAACAACATAGCGCTGAGCAAAAGGAAGCATTAAAAGGACTGAACACCCATGGAGACCTATTTTCCCTTTAAACCTTGCATTGCCCCTCAACCGGAAATACCACTAGTAAAACTCCATCCTCGGGCGGGAATGAGGACTAAACTGGAGTTATTCAAGGAACCACAATTACCAGGTAAGTGTAATTCCTATTTCCTTATCGTTCTTCCAGTTTAGTCCTCAACGCCTGGGATGTATCAGAGCAATGGGTGGGGGGGACTTTACCAGCCAGATCTCCACTCCGCCTCCCCGAAAGCGGCATTCCCAGCCGTCAGAACATTGAGGCGGTAGTGCTTACTGAAAGTATAGAGAGCCAACCAAGTGGCCACTCGACCGATGTCTACTGGCGGAACCAAAGTATGCCCCACCCAGGAAAGCGCTTACACCCTGGTAGTGTGATCTCGCAACCCCACTGGGCCTGTACGGTCCCGAAGAAGATAAGCTGATGCAATTGCCGCTCTACTCCATGTAACCCTGGAAACCTTCACCACCGCTTCCCTCTTGCGTTGCTCGCCGAACAACCCGAAGAAAGACGATTCGACTTGCGAAATGTTTCTGAAACCTTTAAACAGTGCCGCAGCGCTCTTTTGACATTCACCCAGCGCAAGCTATAACCCGATACGTTCCCCTACGCCTAACCTAGCCCTGTAAGAGAAAAGGCTTGATTTAGGCAAAACAGAGAAACCACCTATGGCAAAAATGACGGAACCAGTCGCAAGGTCACCTCCTCTCTGGAGAAGGAGATAATACGGTACCCAACAGGATAATGCCTATAACTCCGAGATTCGCCCTGCCGACCAGACGGCCATCAAACATACCATCTTCAAGGTTAATCCCTTAGCCGACGCCTGTAGCAAGGGCTCGAAAGGTGCGCTAGCTAACGCCCCTAAAAACAAATTGCGCTCCCCCGGAGTACTTAATATTCTACGAGAGAGCTGCAGCCTGGTAACCACCTTGAGAAATCGAAGCCCATTGACCTGAGAAGGAGAGACACTCCCGGTGCCTGACCCTATAGCAAGATAGAGCTGTTAACTGAACTCTCAGGGAACTGGCCGCCGACTCCTTAACAAAATCTGTCCCACAGAAAACATTATGCCAAGGGAACCGATACTGTTGTTGTGCGAATATGCCTCCGCGAGCATCAGTCTTCAAAGATGTGCCCAAGACGTACATGTGCAAGGGCCGTCAACTTTTTTTTTTTCCAGTAAGGTGTCGAAAACTGCTGCCGAGTAACTCTTGTTTACTTAACCTTGCCCTGGCAAAGACCACGCCACAAGCGAAAACCGATCCACCTGAGGCATTTGAGGGGGACTCTGCAGCAACATATCTTCCAACGGCGGAAACCTCCAAGGATTCCCATCTAGCAACCCTATGAGGTCGGTGTACCCTGGACGACTCGGCCAGCCCGAGTTCCCCAACAACACCTCCCCCCGAAGTGCTTCGATACGTCGAACCGCTCGATTCATGAGTGTCCCAGGTGAAAGGACACAAAGAAGACCGGACAATGGTCCTCGCCATACGAAAGCATTGATGCCTTTCAACATCCCTTCGCGTTGTTTGCTGACGAAGCGACCCGTTTTCGCAGACTGAAACGTCGCTATGAGGAGCATTATTGACTGTCCCCATTTGCGACCAACCCGTGCGAACACCTCTGGAGCACCTTCCATTCTCCGGTCTCTACTCGGCCCCTGCTGAGGAAATTTGCTGTCATCTTGTCCTTTCCTGCAACATGCATCACCGAGATCACTGGAAGTCAAGGCGCTATGCAGGCAAACAGACCCTCTGCCTCGGCCTCCAGGACTCCATTTTCAGTTCCGCACTGCCGGTTGCTGTAAGTTATCGCCGCGGAGTTGTTGGACAGCACTCGCACCGCCCGACCTGTCACCGTAGCTTTGAACACCTGCAACACCAGTCATTCCGCGCGCAGGCCCAGTCGGTTGATAGACCACTGGATCTCCAGCATACTCCAAGAGCCTTGCGCGAAAAGACCTGCGCAACGTAGGTGAGTTCAACAAGGGTTTGGCCAAGCTCCTGGAGGAAAGGCCCATAAACTGTATTAAAGAGAAACTGGAACTATTACTAATTTATCTAATTGTTTTTAGATATACCATTTTCCTACAATTCAAGATGGTCTACCAGGCACTTAAGCTAACCGAGTGCCACATCTTTTGCACATGTAACGGAAGTCTTTGAATAGGAACCTGAACTCACTGCTTGCACCGACACCAGTATTGTGGAGCCTATTCGTCGTATTGGGCAACTGCCAGGTAATTGAGACCTGGATTGGCTACTATTGGAAACAGGACACTGAGCTCGAGAGAGCTTGCCTGCTCCAGTAGGGCATTTCTTGCCTTCTGATGGATGGATCCTCCACAAGGTCTCTCCCTTGGATGTAACAGACTGCGTCTAGCCCTAGGGCCCTGTGACTAGCTCACATGGGCAGAGTCTGTTAAACAGAAGCAGTAAGGCACCGAGATGTCTTGCAGAGAGGGGAGGGCTAGTGGTGGAGGCAGGCTGACAGAGGGCCCAGGGTTTGAATCCCACTCGAGAATAGCACCCCTGGTCCATAAGAACTGGGGTTTTCTGGTCCCCCAATTGGACCCTCTGGTCTTGAACAAACTACTGAACCCTCTTTGCCTCAGGCACCAAAACTCAAATTGTGAGCCCTTCAGGGCCAAGAATATAAATACAATATCGGAACGTATGCCACCTTGACTTGTACACAGGACTGGGAACATCTGACTTTTAAAGAACTCTGGCAATGGATTGACAGTAGGGCCAGTGCTGGTCTGTGGTCTCCTTTTTCTGTTCCCCCAGTCCTTCTGCCAGCTTTGAGAAAAGCCTGGGACTAGATAGTCCATAGGGCCTGGGACCTCGCGTCCTGGACAGCCGAGATGTAGAGGGGCTAATAATTTGGGCAAAGCCAAAGGGAAAGAGAAGCTGGTGCCTGTGACACTGCATTCCCTCTGGCCGTGTGATTCAATATCTGATTCCACGACAGCACCTCCAACCCCATGTAACATCGGGATGACCTCCCACATTATTAAATCGGCATCCCCCATTGCTGGCAAATTATCCTAGCCTGAGAATAAAGACTGAGCAAAGGCAATCAGCCTCACTCTACAGTGAGTGCACACAAAAAAATCATGCCTGAGCACATACCAAATGTACATCTATATACCTGGGTGACACAGCTCCTATCACCCCCAAAAAAAAACAGGGTACGGAGCATACTTGAACATAGGTGGAAGTTAAAGGGCAGAAAAAGTAGTGACTTCAGCCAAGAAACCTTCCAGTGCCCTGGAGCGATAAGCTCAAGGCAGTGCTACGCAGAAGGACTTCTCCTTATCCTCCACAGGCCATGTAACAAACTGGTACAGATGGGCCAGTGGCCCTGCTATGTGCTTTAAATTCTGCACTGATTTCACTGGTTCTAGACACAGATGAGAATATCCTGCACCTGCTAACACCCAAGAGAACCTCTTATATGCCGACCAAGCAAAGAGGCAGCCTCTGTACCTGGGATGGGTATGTTGAGGGGTGCTAGGAGCCACATAGGTACCCCTCGCCCGGCAATCCTGTAAGCAGAGAGATAGGTGTGGGATACGCAGACATCCTTGCAGCAACCGGAAGTCTTAGACGATGCTGCCTGTGCGAACCGGAAGATGAATGGACTTCGTGTCTTACGAACCACCACAGAGAGGGAGCACTGAATATATACAATTCGTGAGCAGCGCTGCCATCTTGTGGCCGATAGGGCACTTCAACCCAAGAAACGATACAGAAATTCAGAGTTGTCATTTAAGCTGATTCACAGTATTTTACATTTATTGGTTTAACCAGCAATCCTGAGACCCCAGTAGCCAGCCTAGTGGCCATGCTCCGCTGACTGACCGTGAGCAGTCTGAAGAAAGCTATATACCCGGTCACAGAAGGGCACTATTGAGTGAACTTGTCGCCCTCAGGTGACCAGTGGCCGTATTACAGGTCTCTGTGTTAAGAAGGTTTGACTTTCTTTCTTTTTTTCTTTTTTTTTTAAAGTTTCATAAACCTGCTCCCATGAAACTACGGGTTTTCGGGCTATACACATTTTACTATAGACTATCCTTTCAGACAGCAAATAATAGAAATAAAGCAATAAAAGCAATAAAAGAAAGCATATAAGATATATATAATTTCCTAACAGGCCAGTAAAGTCAGGAAATAAACTGTTAACCAATCTTCTCATTTCCCACCTTTTTTTTTTTTAACTCGGAAGTACACTGTTAAATTATATAACTTTGAAAATATATCATATGAAAACCAAACCTTAGCATGCCCGCTCCTCAGCCTAAACGTTCAGCTGATCGCCGGTACTGTCATGAGGCCGCAGAACGCGGGAAAGGCTCCGATCCTGCGTGGCCCTGTTTTGCACTCAAACGGCCTCCGCTGCTCAAGGTGGCGCATCGCTTCGCAGGCCCGGCAGCCATCTTGCGGATTCAGCCCCCACAGCTTCCACAAATGGATACGGAATCGCTGCTCAATCCCAGTGCGAGCAGCATGTGCCGGGAGGGCCGGGCATGGCGATCTTTCAGCTCTTTCCGCTTCCCCGAGCAACTTGGAGCAGTGCGAGCTCCGCTCATCTCGTCCTCTGTCGGGCTCTCCTCCGTATCGTCCGGGAGGGGGAGAGTCGACCCGCATAAAGCGAAGACGCCTTGGGGAAACAACAGCAATTGCCCGAAGTTGGAGGGCACTAAGGCTGCACCCCCCAACGGTCACAGAAACTAGGAGGGAAATGCTTATTTTAAACAGACAGCTCTCAAATAAGCTAAGGTAAATAAAATCAAACTAAAAAATCAAGACAGAATAGATTTTAATGTTTATTAAAAAAATAAAATATTATTAAGTATTAAAGTGAATAAACTGGCAGGGATTAGACTAACTTTAAAGTAATTAGCCCAAAGAAAGCTAAATAGAAGGACAATTAAAACTAATAAGATTAAATTAGACTTACCTGCTCATTGTAGTTCCTGGAGGAACTCCAGTCTAGTCCCGGAATCTCTGGGGTTGTCAACCTCCTCCAGCAGCTTTGGAGACTGAGAAACTTCACTCCTGTGATGTCACCGTATATAAGGACTGGAACCGCCTCCTCACAGCAGTTTACCTATTGACAAAGCAGACTCACCGGAGCAACAAGTAAGTAGTGAATTGCAGAACCAAAGCAACTGCACAACTGACCTTTAAAGGACCCTAGGCCCAACTATTTACAAGAGTAAAGTAGCCCAAATGCCCTCAAGTATGGAGCAGACAGAGTTTAAAGATCCCAGTTTACCCATGTCTAACAATAGCCAAATTAACATGAATAAAATACATTCTCTAAAATGCTTGTATGCAAATGCTAGAAGTCTAAAGAATAAGATGGGAGAGTTAGAATATATAGCACTAAATGAAAGGTTAGATATGATTGGAATATCAGAGACATGGTGGAAGGAGGACAACCAGTGGGACACTGTGATACCTGGGTACAAACTATATCATAATGATAGAGCTGATCAAATTGGTGGAGGGGTTGCGCTCTATGTTAGAGAGGGCATTGACTCAGAAAGGATTAAAGTTTTGCAGGAAACAAAATCTGCTGTAGAATCTATATGGATTGAAATTCCATATAAAAGGGGGAAGGCAATGGCAGTGGGGGTGTACTATCGAGCACCTGGCCAAAATGACCAAATGGATGATGAAATGCTCAAAGAAATCAAGGAAGCTAACAAAAGTTACAGCGCAGTAATAATAATGGGTGATTTCAATTACCCCGGTATCGACTGGGTCAGTGTCACGTCAGGACATGCTAGGGAGATAAAGTTCCTAGATGAAATAAATGACTGCTTCTTGGAGCAGCTGGTTCATGAACCAACCAGAGGGGAAGCCATATTAGACCTAGTCCTTAGTGGAACACAATCTTGGCAATAGTGATCATAGCATGATCGCCTTTGATTTAATTAGTGGAGGAGGGATAGTAAGGAAATCCACAGTACTACCTTTTAACTTTCGAAAGGGAGACTATGATAAAATGAGGAAAACAGTTAAGAAAAAACTAAAAGGAGCAGTTGCAAAGGTTAAAGACGTACATCAAGCTTGGGTGTTGTTGAAAAATACTATCTTGGAAGCCCAGACCAGCTGTATTCCACGCTTTAAGAAAAGTGTAAGGAAGTCCAAAAAACTGCCAGCATGGTTTAAAGGTGAGGTCAGAGAGGCTGCTGTTGCCAAAAAAGCATCTTTCAGGAAATGGAAAAAAGAGCCAATCGACGAAACCTGGAAACAGCACAAGCACTGGCAAGTCAAATGCAAGGCATTGATAAGGCAGGCAAAGAGAGAATTTGAGAAGAAGCTTGCTGCGGAAGCAAAAACGTGAAATAAAGACCTTTTCAAGTACATTCATAGCAAAAAACCTGTGAGAGTCAGTTGGTCCATTAGATGATAAAGGGGTTAAAGGAGCACTAAGAGGCGACAAGGCGATAGCGGAGAGACTGAATGAATTCTTTGCTTCGGTCTTTACTGAGAAAGATGTAGGGATGTTACCCCTGACTGAAGTGGTATTTAAAGGTGCGGAAGAATTGAAGGAAATATCGATACATCGGGAAGATGTCTTACAACTATTAGATAAACTGAAGAGTAGCAAATCACCTGGGCCAGATGGTATACATCCAAGGGTGTTGAAAGAACTGAAATATGAGATTGCAGACCTGCTATCAGTAATCTGTGAACTATCATTAAAATCATCTCTAATACCTGAAGATTGGAGGATTGCCAATGTAACACCAATTTTTAAAAAGGGTTCCAGGGGTGATCCGGGAAACTACAGACCGGTGAGCCTGACATCAGTACCAGGAAAAATGGTAGAAACCATCATAAAGAATAAAATTACTCAGCATGTAGATAGTCATGACCTAATGGGAGACAGCCAACATGGCTTTAGACAAGGAAGATCTTGTCTTACTAATCTGTTATGTTTTTTTGAAGGAGTGAATAAACAGGTGGACAAAGGTGAGTCGGTTGATATAGTGTATCTGGACTTTCAGAAAGCCTTTGACAAGGTCCCTCATCAGAGACTTTTGGCAAAACTAAAGAGTCATGGGATAGGAGGCAGTGTACTATTGTGGATCAGGAACTGGTTAAAAGATAGAAAGCAGAGGGTAGGGCTAAATGGCCAATTTTCCCAATGGAGAAAGGTGAATAGTGGTGTACTCCAGGGATCTGTGCTGGGTCCGCTGCTTTTTGACATATTCATAAATGACCTGGAAAGTGGAATAACGAGTGAGGTTATCAAATTTGCAGATGACACAAAACTATTTAAAGTTGTTAAAACCCAAGAGGATTGTGAAAAATTGCAAGAGGATCTTGATAAATTGGAAGACTGGGCATCAAAATGGCAGATGAAATTTAATGTGGACAAGTGCAAGGTTATGCACCTAGGGAAGAACAACCCAAACTATGGTTACACGATGCAAGGTTCCACATTCGGAACCACCACCCAGGAAAAAGATTTAGGCGTCATTGTTGATACCATGTTAAAACCCTCGGCCTAGTGTGCAGCGGCGGCCAAGAGAGCAAATAGAATGCTAGGTATGATAAGGAAAGGAATGGAAAATAAAACAAAAGATATTATAATGCCTCTATATCGTTCCATGGTGAGACCGCACCTTGAATATTGTGTGCAATTCTGGTCGCTGTATCTTAAAAAGGATATAGCGATTTTAGAAAAGGTTCAGAGAAGAGCCACCAAAATGGTAAAGGGGATGGAAGGATACTCCTATGAAGAAAGGCTAAAAAGGTTAGGGCTCTTTAACCTGGAAAAGAGACGGCTGAGGGGAGATATGATAGAAGTCTATAAATTAATGAACGGGTAAACGTAGATCGATTGTTTACGTTATCAGAATATAGAAAGACTAGGGGACATGCAATGAAGCTACAGGGTAAACTATTTAAGACTAATAAAAGAAAATATTTTTTCACTCAATGTGTAATCAAACTCTGGAATTTGTTACCGGGGGATGTAGTAAAGGCTGTAAGTGTAGCTGGGTTTAAAAAAGGTTTGGACAAGTTCCTGGAGGAAAGGTCCATAAACCATTATTAAGAAGTGACCTTAGATATCAATGCTTGTCCCAGTACAAGCATTGTGGTACTTGTGTCTCTTGGGGAAACTGCTAGGTACATATGACCTAGATTGGCCACTGTTGGAAACAGAATACTGGGCTTGATGGACCTTGGTCTGACCCAGTATGGCATATCTTATGTTCTTATGTAAGACCTTAGCCACACTGTCTATGCCTTGAGGTCCCCCTTTCCTCTGTCCTGAAAAATGAAGCTCTGACTACCACCACCCCCAGGTGACCTCCTGCCCTACCGTGAACCATGCCCCAACACCACTAAAAGTGTTGCTTACCTGTAAGTTAGCTCCTGCTTCAGGCCACAGTCCACCAATGAGTCAGCGCGGGATACGGGACTAGACTGGAGTTCCTCCAGGAACTACAATTAGCAGGTAAGTCTAATTTAATCTTCCTGATCGTCCCTCCAGTCTAGTCTCGGAATCTCTGGGGATGTACCAGAACAGTGAATATAATCAACAGTAGGGTCCTGCTAGACCAGCCTGAAGCACAGCCGATCCAAAACAGGTGTCCCTTTTCGCCTGAACATCGAGACGGTAATGCTTCACAAAGGAATGCAACGACGACCACGTTGCCGCTTTACCGATTTCTACCGCCGGCACCAAGCCACACTCTGCCCAAGACGTCGCTTGCGCCCTAGTGGAATGAGCCCGCAATCCTTCCGGCACCATCCGGCCTCGTAAAAGATACGCTGATGCGATCGCTTCTTTCAACCATCGAGCAATCAATCCTTTAGAGGCTGCCTCTCCTTTCCTTGCACCTGCAAACAGTACAAACAGCCTGACTGACTTACGGAAACTAGCCGTTCTAGCAACATACTTCTTTAATGCTCACCGAATATCCAACCGATGACGCTTTTCCGTGACCTGACCCTTTCCTTTTGTCGCGAAAACCAGCAATGACACCACCTGGTTCAAATGAAATGCCGAAACCACCTTAAGCAAGAATGACGGAACTGGCCACAAAACCACCTTAGAATCGGAGAAAGACAGAAACGGCTTCCTACAAGACAGCGCTTGCAACTCAGAAACTCGCCTTGCCAAGGCAATGGCCACCAAAAACACCACCTTAAGAGTAAGATCTTTCAACGATGCCTCCGCTAAAGGCTCAAAAGGCGCTTTCCCCAACGCCTCCAAAACCAACGGCAGATCCCATGCCGGAACTACTTGCTTACGCGGAGGTCGCAGTAGCGCTACTGCCTTCAAAAAACACTTTACATCCGGGTGACTACCTAGTGAGCTGCCCTGCACTTTACCCCTATAACAGGACAATGCTGCCAACTGCACTTTCAATGAAGCCGCCACTAGGCCCTTCTGAAACCCGTCTTGCAAGAAAGACAGCACTTGCAGAACTGACGCCCTTAAGGGAACGCACTCCCTCTTCGCACACCAGGCCTCAAAGATACGCCACACTCTGACATATGCCAACGAAGTAGACGTCCGTCTCACTTTCAGCAAAGTAGCAACCACCGCCGCCGAATAACCCCTCGCACTCAACCTAGCCCTCTCAATAGCCAGACCGTAAGTGAGAATCGATCCACTTGGGGCATGCAGAGGGGCCCCTGAGTTAGAAGGTCCTTGCGAACTGAAAGCTTCCAGGGCTCCCCCACCAAGAGCCTGACCAAGTCCGCGTACCACGGTCTCCTTGGCCAATCCGGTGCAATTAGAATCACTCGCCCTTTGTGGAGCTCTATGCACTGCAATACCCGACCGATCAACACTCACGGAGGAAACACGTACAGAAGCTGCCCCTCCGGCCAAGCTTGAATAAGAGCGTCCAAGCCTTCCGCCATCCTCTCCTTTCTTCTGCTGAAGAACCGATCGACCTTTGCTGACTGGAAAGTCGCCATGAGATCCATCACCGGTGTTCCCCAGCGCCGCACCAACATCTCGAACACCTCTGGATGCAGGACCCACTCCCCTGGGTCTACCTTCACGCGACTCAAAAAATCGGCCTCTACATTTATTTATTTTATTTATTTATTTAGTATACATTTGTATACCGCTACTTCCAGAGATCAGCAGCGGTTTGATTACAGATTGGAAATTGTCAAATCATGACAGGAAATTTTTGAGGTATAAACACATTGATTAGACAGGAAAGCACAGCACACAGAGAACATGGGCTATGGAGGGTTAAGTGGCTTGCCCAAGACCACAAGGAGCACCTGTGGGACTAGAAACCCCAGTCCTTCCGGCCCAAGGTTGCTGTCCTCCAGTGGGATTTGAACCCCCGACCTTCCGGCCCGAAGTACCTTGCCCCAACCACTAGGCCACTCCTCATTGTCCACCCCTGCGACATGCGCCGCCAACAAAGCCACCAGATTCTTTTCAGCCCACTCGAACAAACTCTCCGCTTCGGCCTCCATTGCCATGCTGCTGGTGCCTCCTTGTCAATTTATGTAAGCCACTGCAGTTGCGTTGTCCGAGAACACTCGAATGGCCTTTCCCTGGAGATAGGGGCGCAACTCCTGCAGAGACAGCGCCACAGCTCTCAACTCTAATCTGTTGATTGACCACGCCTTTTCCAGGGCGGACCACTGTCCCTGCACCAGCCGACCTTGACAATGGGCTCCCCAGCCCTGCAGACTGGCATCCGTCGTCAGGGAAATCCATGACGGTGCTTCCAACGACATTCCTCTTTCTAGAGACCCTGGACTCAACCACCATTGCAGAGCTTGGCAAATCTGCGGCGGGCAAGCCAACTTCTGGGACAGCGAATCCCTTTGAGGCGACAACCTTCTCAACAGAGCTCTTTGCAACGGCCTCATGTGAGCTCTCGCCCACGGAACCAATTCCAGGGTCGCCGCCATGGTCCCCAACACCCGAAGATAATCCAGGCCATGGGACACTGCTTGCTGAGAAACCGTCGCACCAACTGTCTGAGCCCCAGCACCCGCTGCCGAGGCAGAAACACTCGACCAACGCTCGTGTCAAAACGTGCTCCCAGATACTCCAGGTCTTGAGACGGTTCCAACTTGCTCTTTGCTACGTTGACCACCCAACCTAGACTCTGCAGAAGAGTTATCACCCTGGCCGTAGCCGATACACTCTCCTCTCTGGACTTTGCCCTGATTAACCAATCGTCCAGATATGGGTGTACCAACACTCCTTCCTTTCGCAAGGCCACCGCCACCACCACCATCACCTTGGTGAATGTTCGTGGCACGGTTGCCAGTCCAAAGGAAAGCGCCTGAAACTGAAAATGCCCCATAGGCACCACAAACCTGAGGAAATTTTGATGCTCCCGCCGTATCGGAATGTGAAGATACGCCTCCGATAGCTCTAGGGACATCAGAAACTCCCCTCTTCGCACAGCTACAATAACTGACCTGAGGGTCTCCATCCAAAAATGAGATACGCGGAGACAGCGATTTACCCTTTTCAAATCTAGAATGGGTCGCCATGTCCCTTCCTTCTTTGGAACCACGAAGTAAATGGAGTATCGACCGCATCCTAACTGGTCGGAAGGAACCGGGGCAATTGCTCTGAGAAATAGCAGCCTTTGCACCGTCTCCTGCACTGCCTTGCGCTTTGCTCGTGCTTTGCACGGAGACCGAACGAAAGAATAGGACACCGGCCGCTGCAATTCCAACGCATAACCTTCTCGAATCACCTCTAACACCCACTGATCAGAACTGAGTTGGGCCCAGGCAAGGTAAAAATCCTGCAGCCGACCCCCTATGGGAACTAGCTCCCCCTAGACCCTCTTGACTTCATTGTAACTTTCTGAAATTGGAGGATGAGGATGCAGCCGTAAATCCCCTGCTTGCTCCTCGAACCCACGAAACCCTTGGGTCCGACCAGGAAAACGTCCCCACTGTCCCTGTCCAAACCTCGGGGAACAGAAACGGCGAAATTCCCGCTGCTGCCCAGCGTAAGCAGGCTTTCGCCACCCAGGCCCCACAAATAGACGCCTGTAAGGATAGCGCATTTGCTTCAAAGACCTGCTTCAGTAAGGTCTCTAACTTACGGTCCTGTGCATCCTTGAGCGCCGCTGACCCCTCCACCGGGAATGTAGTTATCTTGGTAACCGCTGACACGGCAGCATCTACTCTCGGAGCCTTAAACAACAACTGATCCTGATCCAACAGAGGGTAAAGCCTCGCCATAACCCTAGACCCTTTAAGCGCGGCTTCAGGCATATCCCATTCCTCCTGAATCATCTCCTTAAACACTCTATGCACTGGGAATGCCCTCTGAGTCTTCGAACAGCCTGCAGCAATGGATCCTCCAGGGCAGAATCCTCTGCAGGCCCCTCGACCGGCATATTAAGAGTCTTGAGGGACTCCGCAATGAGTGCCGGTAGTTCCTCCCTACGGAACACCCGTACTACCCTTGCCTGATCCTCCTGTTCCTTAATCTCGCCTTTCTCTAGATCAGGCGTTCTCAACCCTGTCCTCGGGACCCACCTAGCCATTCGGGTTTTCAGGATAACCACAATGAATATGTATGAGAGAGATTTGCATACACTGCCTCCATTATATGCAAATGTATCCCATGCATATTCATTGTGGTTATCCTGAAAATCCGACTGGCTAGGTGGGTCACGAGGACAGGGTTGAGAACCCGTGCTCTAGATCCTCTTCCAGGCCCCTCTCCAGGTCCGCCTCTTCTGAACGTAAGTCCTCCGACACTACCGACTGCTCTAGTCGATCCCTATCTGCCCTGGACCATTTGGCGCCGACGCCAGACACTTCCGCCGTCAAAGATGTGGAGTGGAGGAGTGGCCTAGTGGTTGGGGCAAGGTACTTCAGGCCGGAAGGTCGGGGGTTCAAATCCCACTAGAGGACAGCAACCTTGGGCCGGAAGGACTGGGATTTCTAGTCCCACAGGTGCTCCTTGTGGTCTTGGGCAAGCCACTTAACCCTCCATAGCCCATGTTCCCTGTAAAATAGTTATCTCCAAGTTATAATGCCCTGTTCAATGTAATTTCAGTTTGTTCAATGTAAACCGCACTGATGCAGAAGAGCGCGGTATATAAGAGAATGTAAATAAATAAATAAATAAATAAATAAAGATGAACTCGGCCTCTTCTGCCCGAGCCCAGCTCCTGAGGTACCTGTTGCCGGCATCCCCTGGGAGCTGCCCTACGCCTTTTGGAGCAGAGCCATGAAATCTGGTGAAAAAATCGCCGCCAAACTCCCCAACATAGGCAGTTGTGAAACTGGGGGTTCCTGAGCTGAAGCTGCACTGAGCCCCTGTTCAGGAGCAGGCAGGGATGCAAAGATGGGCTCTACAACCTCCAAGCTCTCTTGCCCCCCTGCCTCTGTATCGGAAGCTAGCTCCTTAGCCTCCAATTCCGGAGTGCAACCCCTGCACACTCCTTCTTGCGACACCAAACTCCTCCTGGCCCCACACAGCAGGCAGAGCTGCCTGGAAGGCATGGTGCGCTTACAGAACCACGCCAAAACTAACCAAAGAAAGAATTTTTTTTTTTTTTTAGTAGTCCCCTCAGACTCGCCTCCCCAGCTAGAATCTGAAGAAACCCATGGAAAACGAGGCTCCCTCACCGAATTATAAGCTGCCGGAATTGCAAACGGCGATTTCCTGCGCTCTGTACATGCGGTCTGGCCTGTCACTTCAAATACTGACGTTTCCCGCCGAAAAACGCTTCCTTACCTCCATGCTGTTGGCGAATTGACTGTAGCTTTTTGGCCCGGGCTCCCCTGCACAGCGGAAGCAGTCTGGATAGTGCTCAACAGCCGGTGCCCCAAAAAACTGTCGAACACAGTCGCAGCTGCACCCGACGGCTCTAAGCGCTGGCAGGCAAGCCCTCTGCACACGCTGAGCTTAGCACTCCCCTGGTTCCTGTTCTTTCCTCGAACGGAACGGTAACCAGCTGCCGGTCCTCTCCCTCAGGCTGTGCAAGTCAATAAGCTGGCTCCTGACTGCCCCTAGGAAGGAGGGGAAAGAAACGGAAGGGAACAGAGGACCTCAGGGCAATGGAAGGCCAGATCGCCTGTAAACCCCAGGTAGTGAATTTAAATTAGCCCCCTTTCGCTTCTTTATTTTCTTCGCTTTTTTTTTTTTTTTTTAAACCTCTACAACCTAAAACTCTCCTTAATTGTTCCTCTAGTGAGCCCTGAAACCCCTGGGCTCACCACCCCTCTAGCTGCTTTGGAGACTGATAAACTGGTGTGAGGAGGCAATTCCAGTCCTTATATACAGGTAAAATCACAGGAGTGAAGTTTCTCAGTCTCCAAAGCTGCTGGAGGAGGTTGACAACCCCAGAGATTCTGGGACTAGACTGGAGGGACGATCAGGAATCAATAATTTCCAAGTTAAGTTGGATCAAAATTAAAACCAAAACTAACTCCTGTCTAGCTGTTCCCTATCTAAATCCCCAAGTGAGCCCAGAAGGTAGGCTCACCACGTCCTCCTGCTGCCTGGAGACTGAACACACTGGGGGCTGATGGGAGAGACCAACAGGCTATATCCAGTGATGTCATGACTTTGATATGCCCAGTCTCCAAGCTGCAGGAGGAGGTGCACTACCCAGATGTTGAGGACTAAACTGGAGGAACGATAAGGAACTTATCATGCTGCTGCTGGCGGCTCTTGAGGGCCTTGCTAGACATCCTCTTGCAGAGGACGCAGGCCGCCGGGTCATGGTCTGGGCCCGAGGCAACGAAGGCAGCAGTCGTGTGTGTTGGTCAAGGACATAATTTAGAGCACCGATCACACTGGTAGCCATGGGGGAAAAAAAGTACCCCTGCAAGGTTGAAGACCCTCCAGGTTGCCAGCGGGAGAAAAAAAAAGGCGCAAAAGCGCCAGAAAAGAAAAAAAAGAACGAAAACTACAAATATTTGAAAACCGAACCCGAAGCCGAGGCACCGAGGTCGATATTGGGAAGAGGACCGGTGCAATACCAGAGACGAGTTGGAAACTCGAGGAACAAAAAAAATCGACTTTTTTCCAGGACAAGCCAGACGACATCTGAAGGGCTCCGCGGAAAAAAGGAGACTGCGCAAGATGGCATCCTTGGGTGGGATGGAGACCACGCATGCGTGGTGGCATCTCCCAAAGGCTTTCTTTGAAAGCTGGGGGGATGTTTCCGCAAGGGCTCAGTCGGTGCCGACATCACCCATATGTGAGGATTGACTTCCTACTTATCCCAGGAGAAAAGGCTAATCGGAGAAAATATTTTTTCACTCAAGCCATAATCAAACTCTGGAATTTGCTACCAGAGGATATAGTAAAAGCTGTTAGTGTAGCTGGATTTAAAAGAGGTTTGGGCAAGTTTCTGGAGAGAAGTCCATAAACCATTATTAAAGAGGACCAGGGAAATCCACTGCTTATCCCAGATAAGCAACATCGAATCTGTGTACCTTTTTGGGAACCTGACAAGGTACTTGTGACTTGGATTGGCCACTGTTGGAAACAGGATACTGGGTTTGATGGGCACTTGGTCTGACCCAGTAAGACATATCCTATGTTCTTAAGTTGTATGGCTCAGGAGCTATGGTGTCTACAAATAAACAATTTAGAAGAACTTACCAAAATACATATGAATGCCTTATCTGTCAAGGAAAAAAGCTCGCCGATAAAGCAGGAGTCTCTCCCAGAAAAATGTATTATGCCATGCAAACCTTTGATTTTCTCCTTGAGCATTAGGATCTATAGTAAACCACCAAACGTCTAACATTTACAAAGTATTTTTTATCAAACATCTATATGCTGATCTAAGGATGGCAGGCTACATGGGGGGGGGGGTGGCAAGGTATGTTGATTGCATCACAGTATCCAACAGCAACGACTATGCACTATGCTGAGAAATCCTGCCAAAATGACCAGGTGAATCAATCAATGAAACAGCAACCTTATTACACTGTAAAGATCAAGTTAAAGTTAAATTAATACTGGTATTTTAGAAAAACAATAATTAAGCTAAATTATTAGCTGTATTTGAGTTATCTGTTAATGTTATATGTAACACCACTACACAAATATTCAGTGTAACCTTGGAACTCGTTAGAGTTATATGTAAAGCACTCTAACTCCATGAAAGTGCGGTATATAAGAAGAAATAAATGCATATATGCATACTGAGAGTATTTTCATAATAGTTAGCATCCCAGTATGGACAGGCAGCAATGCTGTAGCAAAATAACCCTTACTGGCATGGCTTAAGTGAGTGTCTGCTTTTTCACAGACCTAAATTAAAGATGCTCTGCCACAACTGTACCCCAGCACTACTCGTACTGTGTTGGGGCATTTAGAAGGATTTTCTGTGGCAATGTCAGTATACTTTTACTACAAACATCACTTCCTATATAGCACTGCTTCAGAAATTAGGACAACAACTTCCACTATCAAAACAAATTACTATGTACTTTTGCAGGTCCATTTGATGAAGCCAGAGAGCGTCCCCAAAGCTTGCTGTGCGCCAACAAAACTCAGCGCCACCTCTGTGCTGTACTATGATAACAACAACAACGTCATCCTGAAAAAACATCGCAACATGGTCGTCAAATCTTGTGGCTGCCACTGAAGTTACAAAATGGGACAGGATTTCTGGGGCTGGGGCTGGGGAGGGGAAGACTTCAAATAAACTCTATAGAATATAATAAAAGCCAAGTTTAGATTAGCACCATCAAATGTCACAGAGCTATCATAAACATATCCTTGCAGAGTCCTAAAACATATATTTCATGTTAATGGCCAGATAAATCCCTGGTATGAATCTTTTTGTGGAGAACGCAAGGAGCAAGTTTAAGCAAGCTGCTGACTACATTATTCCCAGATATGCATTTCTTATGACTAACACAGGCTCTCTCTACTGTAATACTTAAAATCCTTAATTTTAAAAGGCAAATTAAGCCACCACTTAAACAACACATCCAAATCGTTCAGAAGAGAGCTACAGTACCATTCCCAGTGCAAATGTTCTTTTTTATTTTTAGGCCAAACACTTATTTCTGCTCCATCACAATCACAATGAGCATCCCCCTCCCCCCTCCAATTTATTAATGTCTATTCCTCTTCAGTGCACTTACTGCAAGAGCCCCCTCCCCCCCCCCGTCAGAAGCCACAGACCACAAATCCATTCTGTGTGTGCATCTTGAGTCTGGCCACTAGGTGTTATTGTTTTATGACAGTCGATATTTCTTCAGTTACCCAAGGAGCAGAAGATAGAAAAAAATTTGATTTTGAAGCCTATTTTCAATGGAAGGTGTCCTCACGTATGGGTGACATCGGCACCGACGGAGCCCTCGTGGAAGCATCTCCCCAGCTTTCAAAGAAAGCCTTTGAGAGATGCCACCACGCATGCATGGTCCCCTTCCCGCCCAAGGGTGCCATCTTGCTCAGTCAAATGACATAGCTGAAGATAGCAAAATAAAAGAAGGTAAAGGAGCAACTCCAAGGGGAGGAGGGAAGGTTGTGAGGACTGATTCCTCCTGTTCCCGGAGAACACCTGTTACAGGTGAGCAACTATGCTTTCTCCGGGAACAAGCAGGAAGTCGGTCCTCACATATGGGACTCCCTAGCTACAGTCTACTGGGAGACCAGTAGCAAAAATTGGACCCCCTCAAGGGGAGCCACAAGCAGCAGCAATTCAGTCTGGTGTACAGACTACAGTAGGACCCCTGTGTCCGATGAAACCAACACTCCGGTAGCCTGAACACAGAAGGGTCGGAGGGTAGGAGTTGCTTAGACCCCGAAAAGATTACAGAGCACAGCCTGGCCGAAGGCGCTATCGTGTCGGGATTCTCTCTCCAGGCAGTAATGGGCTGCAAAGGTATGGACTGAAGACCAGGTGGAGGTCCGGCAGATGTCCACCATTGGGACAGAGTGCAGATTTGCCAATGAAGCCGCCATGGCCCGGACACACTGTGCTGTGATGTGACAGGAGCTTTGCCTGCTCATAGACGAGGGCAATACAGTCCACCACCCATGTGGACAGCGTACGCTTAGTCACCACTTCCCCCAGCCTGCTGGGGTCGTAGGAGACGAAGAGCTGGGAGGCTTTGCGATGGTCCTGAGTGCGCTGGATATAGAAGGACAAGGCCCTCTTACAGTCCAAGGTGTGGAGGACCGTCTCCGCCTGACTGGCATGAGGTCTCGGAAAGAAGATAAGGAGAACCACCTCCTGGTTGAGATGGAACGAGGATACTACCTTCGGAAGGAATTTGGGGTGCATACAGAGCACCACCCTGTTCTTATAGAACCTGGTTTAGGGCGCTTCAGCCACAAAAGCTTGGAGCTTGCTAATCCTGCGAGCAGAAATGAATGCGACCAGGAAAACCACCTTCCACGAAAGGTAGCGAAGGTGGAAAGTAGCCAAGGGCTCAAATGGTGGACGGGTGAGCTGCCCCAGCACCACATTGAGGTCCCATTCGGTTGCTGGAGGGCGAAACAGGGGCTTAGATAAGAGCAGGCCCCATAGGAAGCAGCCCACCAGAGGGTGGGCCGAAAAGGGCTTACCATCCACCGGGTGATGGCGAGCCGCCAGGGTACTGAGGTGCACTCTAATGGAATTAAACCTGAGCCCTGAGTGAGAAAGATGGAGAAGATACTGCAACACCATAGCCACCAGGCAGGAGAAAGGGTCAGCCCTTCGCTCAGCACACCGAGTTGAGAAACTATGCCATTTGAAGGCGTATGCCTTCCTTGCAGAGGCCTTACGGGAGGACAGCAGAACATTCTCCACTTCAGTGGGAAGGTGGAGATGGGCAAGGGTTACCCCCTCAGCAGCCAAGCCGTGAGCAAAAGAGACCCCAGGCTGGGGTGTAGGAGAGAGCCCCCCCTCCTGAGATAGAAACCCCAGGGCAGTCCCCAAGGGGATGGGGGCTGCCACCGTCAACTGCAGAAGCAGCGGGAACCACAACTGCCTGGGCCATCAGGGGGCTATCAAGATGAGTGAGGCTCCGTCGCGGAGGGTCTTGAACAAGGTTTTGGCAATCAGCGGCGTTGGAGGGAAGGTGTACATGAGGCCCCCCGACCATGGGACTAGAAACACGTCTGCCACCACCCTAGAAGGGTGAACCTGCCGAGAGCAAAAGTGGGACACCTGGAAGTTGTCTGGGCTGGAAAACAGGTCCATCATAGGTTGCCCCCAGAGTCGGAAAAGCCAGCTGGTTACCTTAGGGTCCAGCTGCCACTTGTGTGGTTGGAGAACCCTGCTTAGTCTGTCTGCCAGTAGGTTGTCCTGTCCTGGCAGGTACACCGCTTTGAGGAAAATCCCCTGCTGGGTCGCGTAACAGCAGAGGGCCAGAACCTCCTGACAGAGGACACGTGACCCCATGCCCCCTTGCTTATTCACATACAACATGACCACCTGTTGTCTGTCTGGACCAGGACCAGCCGATGGTGGAGGCGAAGGCCGAAGACTCACAGTGCGAGGTGAATGGCTCAAAGCTCCAGATTGATTTGCTGGGTGCTCTCGTCTGGCAACCAGCTGCCCTGGGTGCGAAGACCCTCGCAATGGGCTCCCCAGCCAAGAAGGGAGGCATCCATGGTGAGGACCATCGATTGTCTGGAGCCTGGAAAGGCATGACTGTTTCTAGGTGCTGAGATGACTGCCACCAGACAAAGGAGTCCACCAACTGGCAGGTTACCTGAACTCTGTCCCTGAGGCGGCCCATGGCCTGGGACCACTGGTCCTGGAGACACCACTGCGCCATTCTCATGTGGAGATGGACATCTGGCATGACACGGACTGTGGAGGCCATGTGCCCGAGAAGATGGCAGGCAGACACCAGGGGATGGTGTTGTATGTCCCAGGCCAGAGATCTGAGGTGGTCTGCCCGGTCTGTGGGCAAAAAAGCCTTTGACTGGCGGGTGTCAAGCTTTGCTCCAATGAATTTCAGGCACTGTGTCAGAAGAAGGTGGGACTTGGGGTAGTTTATAACGAAGCTCAAGTGCTGTAGAACCTGGATGGTGCGTGCGGTGGCCTGCTGCACCTCGGATGCCGTGTACCCTTTTATGAGCCCGTCATCAAGGTAGGGAAACACGAAGACTCCATGAAGCCTGAGAAAGGCGACCACGACTGCAAGGCATTTCGTGAATACCCTTAGGGCAGAGGCGAGACCGAATGGGAGCACCCTGTACTGAAAGTGCCTGCCCCCTACTATGAACCGCAGGTACTGCCTGTGGTTTAGGTGGATTAGGATGTGTATATAAGCATCCTTGAGGTCTAAGGAGCATAGCCAATCTTCCTGCTGAAAGTAGGGCAGCAATGTTCCAAGGGAGAGCATCTTGAACTTCTCCCACACCAGGAATTTGTTGAAGTTGCGCAGGTCGAGGATGGGCCGTAGGCCCCCTGTCCTCTTTGGGATGAGGAAGTATCTGGAGTAGAACCCCTTGCCCTGGAGGTGGTAGGGCACCGGTTCCACCGCATTGTCCTCAAGAAGACCTACCAATTCCTTCAGAAGGTGGTCCCAGTGGAGGGAAAATCTGGGGGGCTCTCCCAGAAGATAAGGAGGAGGTATCTCTCCCTGACCACCCTCAGCGTCGAGGCATCGGTAGTGATGTTTATCCACCTCGGGGCATAGAGGGTCAGTCGTCCCCCTGTAGGCTGCTGACCTCCTTGGGGTAGAGAGGCTATGCTGGAGTAGTTAAAAACTCCCCCATGGCTGGGCTGGAGCTGGTGCCTAGGGTGCCGGAGCCTTCTGCTTACGCAGGCCATGTCCTTGTCTCTTGGCCTGCTGCCCTTATTGGGGAGCCGGGGAGGACTGAAAATGTGGGTAGTTATGGTAAGCAGCTCCCTTCCTCAGGTAAAAAAGCACTTTTATCCAAGCCCTTCTGTTGTGGAGGAGCAGCGATCTTCTTAGAGAGCTTGGTCTTCATCATGAACTCTGTCTCCAGCTCGGCGGCCTTGTCGGTCATGGGCTTGCCAAAGAGGTTTTCTCCTTGGCAGGGGACATTGACCAACTTGTCTTGGACTCATTGCTCGAGGTCGAACGACTGGAGCCAAGCCTGGCGGTGCGCACCGATGCTGCTGTGGCTACCCGGGCCGCTGACTCGAACCAGTCATAGGCCGCTCGAGACATAAACTTGGAGCATTCACAGACGGCCTTGGACAGGCTCCTGAAGCATTGCAAGGGTTCCTCAGAGAGACCAGCTGAGAAACCAACAAGTTCCTTCGCCAGATCCCTCAGGTACATGCCCATGTACAGCTGGTAGGCTTGGACACGGCAAATGAGTATCGAACCCTGGTAGCACTTTCTGCCGAGGGCATCCAAGGTGCGGGCCTCCCTCTCAGGAGGCACCGAGGAGTGCGCCTTCTGGCTCTTCAGCCGACACATGACCGACTCCACCACCATGGAGTTGTGCGGCAGTTGCGACTTCTGGAAGCCAGGGCTCTGGCGGACTCGATACATCGAGTCGAGCCGCTTGCTCACCACTGGCACCGATGACGGCATCTCCCACGTGCGGAACATAAGCCATTACAGGATGGGAGGAATGGGCACCATGAACGATTCCCGAGGAGGAGCCTCATACTGGAGGATTTCGAGCTCATCAGCTCGTGGATCCTCCTCCGACTCGGTCGGGAACACCAGGGCCTTAGACATGTCTTTGACAAAGTCTAAGAATCCCATGTCCTCCGGCGAGGAACTTCAATGAGGTTCTGAGACTGGGGAGTCCCAGGGGACGTTGCGGTGTCGATGGGTATCGAGGGATTTGTCATCCTCCGTCTCCCACTCAGAGTAGTCTGAGGAAGACTCGAGGGTGGGCTGCTCTGCGGCCCTCGAGGGGCCCGAGGCTGCACGGTCCACCCCCAGGGGGGACATCGTGGATGACCGCAGCCCCGTTGAGCGGGACACCGAGTGCAACCTCGGCCGAGGATCGACTCGAGGCCTGCAGGATCTTGAACATCAGCTTGGCCTCCGGGGACATCTTCGACGTCGAACGCCCGGTGGTCGGGGCCGAGAAACCGGACGTGCCGGACAACAGCGCCCACTACTGGTCCAAGAAGGCAAACTGCGCTCCAAGGCCGCCATTCTGGACTCCAGGCCAGAAGGCTCCACAGCCTTCGGAGCAGGCACCGAGGAACCCGGGCCCGATGCTGGCTCCCCCGAAGGGAAATCCTTGACAAGGATAGCCTCCGAGGATCGAGGTTGGTCCACCGCTGGATCCTTCTGAGTGACCTTCGCCGGCTGCTCCTTCTCTGGAGCCTCAGGCGGGTGCCTGGGCCTACGGGATCGGGCCCGGGAGGAACCCTGTTTGTCGGAACCATCCAAGGACGCCGCATTCAAGGGTTTCTTCTTCCTCCAGTGTTAACTTGAGGGGGACCCCCTCTCTGAGGACCCTCTACGATGCTCGGGTTCGGAGAACTCCTCCCAAGATATCGGCGCCTCAGTTGAGGCCCTGGCCTTCAGAGGCATCGGGGAGTTGGGGAAAAACTTATTGTGCAGCTGCTGGTGTCTTTTCAGGGCCTTGCTAGACATCTGTTTGTATAACCTGCAGGCTGCCGGGTCATGGTCCGGCCCAAGGCAACTGGGACAGCAGTCGTGTATGTCGTTTAAGGACATTAGCTTAGCACACTGATCACATTTTTTGAACATTGGTAGCCATAGGGGAAAAAAGAACCCCTGCGAGGTTGAAGACCCTCTGAGCTTCCAGTGGGAAAAAAAGGCAAGAAGGTGCCCAAAAATAATAAAAACACAAAAATGAACCGAACTCGACGCCAAGGCACCAAGATTGGTAGGCCAAAAGAGTAGCGGTGCAATAGCGTAGACGAGTTAAGAACTCGAGAAGAAAAAAATCAACTTTTTCCGGAGGAAAGACAGACGACATCTGAAGGGCTCTGGGGGAAAAAGGAGACTGAGCAAGATGGAAACCTTGGGCAGGAAGGGAACCACAAATGTGTGGTGGCATCTCCCAAAGGCTTTCTTTGAAAGCTGGGGAGATGCTTCAGCGAGGGCTCCGTCGGTGCCGATGTCACCCATATGTGAGGACTGACTTCCTGCTTGTTCCCGGAGAAAGCATAGTTACTCACCTGTAACAGGTGTTCTCCAGGAACAGCAGGAATCAGTCCTCACATATGGCTGAAAACGGCACCAACAGAGCCCGCGCGGAGCAAATCCCCAGCTTTCAAAGAAAGCCTTTGGGATTGCTAACACGCATGCATGGTCCTCTTCCTGCCCAAGGGTGCCATCTTGCTCAGTCAAATGACATAGCTAAAAGACGGCAAAAATAAATAAATAAAGATGGTATGACTGCAACTCCAAGGGGGAGGAGGGAGGGTTGTGAGGACTGATTCCTGCTGTCCCCGGAAAACACCTGTTACAGGTAACTACGCTTTCTCCGGGAACAAGCAGGAAGTCAGTCTTCACATATGGGACTCCCCAGCTACAGGCTACCAATACCTATAGCCAAAATAGGGCTCCCTCATGGAGAGCCACAAGCAGCAGCAATGAAATCCATACAGACGGACCAACCTGTGTCCGATGGACCCCTGTGTCTGATGGAACTAGCACTCCGGTAACCTGAACACAGAAGGGTCGGAGGGTAGGAGTTGCCTATACCCCAAAAAAGGTTACGGAGCACGGCCTGGCCGAAGGCACTGTCCTGTCGGGACTCTATCCAGGCAGTAACGAGATGCGAAGGTATGGACTGAAACAGGTGGTGGCCCGGCAGATGTCTGCTAGCGGGACCGAATGCAGGTTAGCTACTGAGGTCACCATAGCCCTGACCTGGTGCACCGTGACCCAGCCTTCCAATGGAAGCCTCGCCTCCTTGGTAGGCCCAGGCAATACAATCTGCCACCCATATGGATAGCGTACGCTTGGACACTGCCTCCCCCAGCTTATTGGGATCGTAGGAAACGAAAAGCTGAGACTTTTCGGTGGCCTTGAGTGCACTGGATATAGAAGGACAAGGCCCTCTTACAGAATCCTGCTGAGTCTGTCGGCTAGCAAGTTGTCTTGGCCCAGCAGGTACACCGCTCTGAGGAGGATGCCCTGTTGGATAGCATAGGAGCACAGATCTAGTGCTTCCTGACAAAGGGCACGAGACCCCGTGCCCCCCTGCTTGCTCCCATAGAACATGGCCACCTGGTCCTAGTCCGTCTGGACTAGGACTGACCGGTGGCCCAGGCGATGATGAAAAGCCTTCAGGGTGAGATGAATGGCTCGCAGTTCCAGGAGGTTGATCTGCTGAGCACTCTCGTCCAGGTAGCAAGTGCCCTGGGTGCGGTAGCCCTTGCAATGGGCCCCCCAGCCCAGCAAGGAGGCATCCGTGGTGAGGACCCTCGAGTGGTTGGTGGTCTAGAAAGGCATGCCCACCTCCAGGTGCTGGGGCGACTGCCACCAGATCAGGGAGTTTGCCAACTGACGGGTCACTCTGACTCTGTCCTGGATGTGGCCTGTGATCTGGGACCATTGGTCCCGGAGGCACCATTATGCTGTTCGCATGTGGAGGTGGGAATCTGGAAAGACATGTACTGTGGAGGCCATGTGCCCGAGAAGGCGCAGAAGATGCCTGGCTGGCACCAAAGTACGGTGCTGTATATTCCGGGCTAGCACCATTAGTCTGGCTGCCCTGTCTGCGGGCAAGAAGGCTTTTGACCGAAGGGTGTCGATCCTTGCTCTGATGAATTCCAGCCCTTGCAATGGGCAAAGACTCGACTTGGGGGTAGTTTATAATGAAGCCCAAGTGTTGCAGGACCTGGGTGTTTTGTGTAGTGGCCTGCTGCACCTCGGGGGCTGTGGTGCCCTTGATGCGTCAAGGTAGGGGAAGACAAATATCCCCTGGAGCCTGAGAAAGGTGGCAACCACTGCCAGACACTTTGTGAATACCCTGGGGACCGAAGCTAGGCCGAAGGGTAGCACCCTGTATTGGAAATGATTGCCTCCTACCACAAAGCGTAGCTATTGCCTGTGGTTTGGATGGATTAGGATGTGAGTATAGGCATCCTTTAGGTCTGAGCATAGCCAATCTCCCTGGCGGAGGTAAGGCAGCAATGTTCCAAGGGAGAGCATCTTGAACTTCTCCCTTACCAGGAATTTGTTGAGGTAGCGCAGGTTGAGAATGGGCCTTAGGTCCCCTGTCCTCTTTGGCACGAGAAAGTACCTGGAGTAGAACCCCTTGCCCTTGAGGTGGTGGGGCACCAGTTCCACCACTTGGTCCTCGAGAAGACCTGCCAACTCCTTCAGAAGGTGGTCCCGGTGGTGACCTGAGGGGCTCTCCCGGGAAGTAGTGTGGAGGTATTTGGCTCAGATGGAGGAAATAAGCCTCCCTGACCACCTTTAATGCCCAGTAGTCTGTGGTTATAGCTCCCCACCTGTGGGCATAAAGGGTGAGGCGACCCCCTGTAGGCTGCTGATCTCCGTGTGGGAGCGGGGCTATGCTGTAGGAGTCAAAAGCTCCCTCCTGGCTGGGCCAGAGCCGGGGGCTTGGGAGCCTTCTGCTTACGCGGGCCATGTCCCTGTCCTTTGGCCTGCTGCCCTTGCTGGGGAGCCGGGGAGGCCTGGTAAGGTGGGTAGTTTCGGTAAGAAGTGGACTTCCTCGGGTAAAAGGACTTTTTACCCAAGCCATTCCATCGGGGAGAGGCAGTGGTCTTCTTGGAGAGCCTAGTCCTCGTCATGAACTCGGTCTCCAGCTCTGTGGCCTTGTCAGTCATGGGTTTGCCGAAGAGGTTTTCCCCCTGACACGCGACATCGACCAACTTGTCCTGTACCCATTGCTTGAGGTTGGACGACTGGAGCCAAGCTTGGCGGTGTGCACCAATGTCCGCCGAGGCTACCCAGACCACCGACTCAAAACCATCACAGGCCGCCCGAGACATAAATTTGGAGCACTCACGGACGGCTTTGGACAGGTCCTTGAAGCGCTGCAAAGGTTCCTCGGAGAGACCAGCTGAGTACCCAGTGAGTTCCTTCGCCAGGTCCCTCAGGTACATGCCCATGTACAGCTGGTAGGCCTGGATCCAGAAATTCAGCATCGAGCCCTGGTAGCACTTTCTGCTGAGGGCATCCAAGATGTGGGCCTTCCTACTGGGGAGGCATCAAGGAGTGTGTCTTCTGGCTCTTCAGCTGACGCATGGCCGACTCCACAACCATGGAGTTGTGAAGCAGCTGTGACTTCAGAAAACCAGGGCTCTGGCGGACGATACATTGAGTCAAGCCGCTTGCTGACCACCAGCACTGATGCCGGTATCTCCCACATGCGGAACATAAGCTGCTCCAGGATAGGAGGAATGGGCACTGTGAGCGATTTCCGAGGAGGAGCCTCGTATTGGAGGATCTCGAGCTCGTTGGCCCACGGATACTCCTCGGACTTGGTAGGAAAGGCCAAGGCCTTGGACATGTCCTTGACGAAGTCCAAGAAGCCCATATACTCTGGTGGGGACCTTCTCCAAGGTTCAGAGATCGGGAATTGGAAGGGACATCTCAGTGACGACGGGTGTCCGGGGGACTCCTCGTTCTCTGTCTCCCAGTCGTAATACTCAAAGGAGGACTCGTGTTGTTCCTTGGGCCTTGAGGGGCCTGGCGCCATATGCCCCGAGCCGGGAAGACTCGTCGGGGATGACCTCGACCCCGTCAAGTGGGAGACTGAACGCGACCTCAGCCGAGGATCTACTCGGGCCCGCCTGGCCTCAAGGATTGGCTCGGCCTCCGGGGATGTCTTCGATGTTGAACGCCCGGTGGTCGAGGCGGAGGAACCAGACGTTCCAGACATCAGTGCCTGTTGCTGGCCCAAGAAGGCAGTTACACTGCGCTCCAAGGCCGCCATCCTGGACTCCAGTACCAGTGGCTCTGCAGCCTTCAGCGCGGGCACCGAGAGACTCAGGCCCGATGCCAGCTCCCCAGGAGGGGAATCCTCGACAAGGACTGTGTCTACCTGTTGAGGCCTGTCCACAACTGGATGATTCTGCGGGACCTTGGCTGGCCTCTCCCTCTCCGATGGCTCGAGCAGACTTCTTCTTCCTCTTCGGTTCCCTCGAGGGAGACCCCCTCTCCAAGGACCCATGACGACGCTCAGGTTCGGAATGTTCCTCCCGAGGTGTCGAGGCCTCAGACGGGGTCTTGGCTCTCGGAGACATCGGGGAGTCGGGAAAAATTTTGTCATGCTGCTGCTGTTGGCTCATCAATGCCTTGGAAGACAGTTTCTTACAAAAGCCACAAACCGCCGAGGCACCGGAGGCAGCAATCATGTGTGTTGGTTAGAGATGTAATCTTAGCACACCAATCACACTTTTTAAAGCCGGTGGTCGCCATGGGAGGAAAAAGAACCCCAGCAAGGTCAAAGACCTCTTCGGGCTGCCAGCGGAAAACAAAAAGCGCAAAAATACCAAAAGAAAAATAAAACTTGAAGTAAAAGGAATCGACCCCGATACCGAGGCACCGAGGTCAGGGCGGGAAAGGTACTGGTGCAAGACCGGAGACAAGTATAACACTCAAGAAAAATCAACTTTTTCCGGGGTAAAAACAGACAACATCTGGTGGGCTCCGCAGAAAAAAGGAGACTGAGCAAGATGGCACCCTTGGGTGGGATGGGGACCACGCATGCGTGGTAGCAATCCCAAAGGCTTTCTTTGAAAGCTGGGATTTGTTCCACGCGAGCTCCGTCACCTATATGTGAGGACTGACTTCCTGCTTTTCCCGGAGAAATGATGATTCCATTTGCCCATTTACAGAGTAAAAAAATAAACATGACTATTGTCAGGACCATGAGAAGAGCAGGAAAGACTCCAGAAACAGTCCTATCTCTGTCTTAAAATGCTATGCCTACTAGAGAGAGATTTTGTTTTGAATCAGCAGCTACTGGAGAAACTAAGAGGGCTCAACAGCAGCAGCAATATGGGACACAAACCATTAAGCCAGGGGAGGAATACAGGATGCAGGATGCAACAGTAACCACCACTAGTAAAAGAACTGGGAATAAATCAAATTCAAGAACCCTGCAGATGTAAGTATTGTTCTTGTTGTGTTACACTGCTAGGCCAGCAAGAAACATTAGTAAGGATTTATAGCAAATGTAACAAATGCAAAGGGAAAGATCTAGGGTAGATGTGGTGCTTATGGAGTGGGGATTCTTAACCCAGTCCAGTTTTCAGGATAACCACAATGAATATGCATGAGAGAGATCTGTATTCAATGAAGGCAGTGCATGCAAATTTTTCTCAAGCATATTCATTGTGGTTATCCTGAAAACCTGACTGGGTTGAGAACCTATAGTACAGAGGGATGCCTTCAGAGCAATTGGTATCTACTTTACAGCAGAGCAAAAAGAAAGGAGTGAAGTGGAAACATTGGCATTTCATCTGGGAAAAAGCAAAACTAGCAGATCACATCTAACCTACTTAGATAAACTATCAATAAAGAAGCAACAAGCAGTTAAGAAATCCGACGACACACTGCACTTGGCAGAATGGCTATGAAGGACCTAGATAAGATTCTCAAGAGCAGAGATGTCTCTCTCCATACAAAGATTCAACTCATTCAAGCCATGGTATTTTCAATAACATATGGATGCGAAAGTTGGACAGTGAAAAAGATAAGACAGGAAGAAAATTGATGCTTTTGAATTATGGTGCTGGCGGCGAATACCGAGTATACCATGGACTGCCCAAAGAACAAACCAGTCAGTACTAGAGGAGATCAAACCTAAGCTTTCTTTAGAAGCTCAGATGACAAGACTTCGACTTTCATACTTTGGACACATCATGCGAAGAGAGAGATCATTACAGAAAGACATCATGTTTGGCAAGATAGGTGGTCAACGCAAAAGAGAAAGGCCAGCAATGAGATGGATCGATACAGTAAAGCACAGTTACTTACCTGTAACAGGTGATCTCTGGGAACAGCAGGAATTAGTCCTCACATATGGGTACGTCGGAACCGACGGAGCCTGCGCGGGAAAGCTCCCCAGCTTCCCAGAAAGGAAGCTTTTGGGGCCTCCCACAGCGCATGCGGGCTGCCTTCCCGCCTTCCTAACCAACTCTCTTCAGTTCGAGTTTAAAGCTGAGACAATAGAGAGAGGAAAGAAAAGAGAGACAGAGAGAGAGAGATATACAACTCCTAGGGGAGGTGGGTGGGTTGTGAGGACTAATTCCTGCTGTTCCCAGAGATCACCTGTTACAGGTAAGTAACTGTGCTATCTCCAGGAACAAGCAGGAATGAGTCCTCACATATGGGGACTCCCCAGCTTAGATGCCTGGGAGATCCCCAAGGGTATGAGATCCTGAAAGGTTCCTCGTCTTCCTATGGATCTCAGGCATCCATTAAGGGACGGAGGGTAGGAGTTGTTTAAGAATGGAACAGGTGTCTCAGGACAGCCTGACCAAACAAGGCATCCCGGTGGGAGTCCTTGTCCAAGCAGTAATGGGCTGTGAAGGTATGAACCGAGGCCCAGGTGGCTGCTCGACAGATCTGATCAATGGATACAGAATGTAGATGAGCCATAGATGTGGCCATGGCTCTCACATTGTGAGCTGTGACATGGCCTTCCAGAGAAAGGTTCTTCCTCTGATAAGCAAAAGAAATACACTGAGCAATCCAATTGGACAGTGTTCTTTTTGAGACTGGAAGTCCTAAATGAGAAGGATCAAAGGCAACAAAAATTTGAGAAGACTTTCGATGTTGCTGTGTCCTGTGGAGGTAAAAGGCAAGAGCTCTTTTACAGTCTAGAGTATGAAGGTTCCTCTCTGCATTTGATGTATGAGGAGCTGGAAAAAAGACAGGTAGATATACCTCTTGATTAAGATGAAAAGGTGAGACCACTTTAGGCATAAAGTGGGGATTTGTCCTAAGGACTACCTTATCATGATGGAACCTTGTATAAGTTGGATTAGCCACTAAAGCCTGCAGTTCACTGATGCGGCGAGCAGAAGTGATTGCAATAAGGAAAATGACTTTCCAGGAAAGGAATTTTAAGGAGGTAGTGGCTAAGGGTTCAAAGGGAGGCTTCATAAGCTGACCAAGAACTACGTTTAAGTCCCATGCCACCGGAGGAGGCCGAATGGGAGGTTTAGTTAAAGTTAGACCTCTCATGAATCTTGCAATAAGAGGATGAGAGGAAACAGATTGTCCATTGATAGGCTGAAGAGATGCTGCAATAGCACTCAAATGGACCCTTACAGAATTGGTTTTAAGTCCTGCATTGGAAAGATGCAGGAGATATTCGAGTAAAGAAGTCAAAGGTAGTGCTAGAGAGTTAAGACCTTTGTCAGCACACCAAATTGAAAATCTTTTCCATTTAAAAGCATAAGAACGCCTGGTGGAAGGTTTCCTCGATGCATGTTTCCTCACCTGTTGAGAAAGATTCAGGTCTTGAAGGTCTAGGCCTTCAGTAACCAAGCTCTGAGGTGAAGGGACTTGGGGTTTGGGTGCCACAAAGTCCCCTCCTCTTGAGACAGAAGGTCTGGAGCAGCTCCCAGATCCAGGGAGGGTGTCTGGGAGAGATGCAGAAGTAGAGGGTACCACACTTGGCGTGGCCAGCGTGGAGCTATGAGGATCATGGATCCTTGATCCCTCTGAAGTTTGAATAGAGTCTTGGGAATCAAGGGAATGGGTGGAAAGGCATATAGGAAGGCCTGACTCCAATGAAGGAGGAAGGCATCCTTGGCCTGAGCTCCCTGACACGGAATCCTGGAACAGAACCGGGGAAGTTTGGCATTGTACGGACTTGCAAAGAGGTCTATGTCCGGGGTCCCCCATTCCTGAAAGATTCTGAGTACCTGATCCATGTGCAGGGACCATTCATGTGGCAGCAGAACTCGACTGAGTCTGTCTGCCCAAGAGTTTTGGATTCCTGGGAGGTACACTGTTAGGAGATGGATCCGATGCTCTCTGGCGAAGGCCCACAGTTTTAGAGCTTCGTTGCAAAGCGACAGAGAGCCAGTCCCTCCTTGTTTGTTTATGTAGAACATGGCTACTTGATTGTCGGTATGAACAAGGACTGTCATGTTGATGAGGAGGGTATGAAAGACCTTGAGAGCAAGGAAAATTGCTCGCAGCTCCAAAAGGTTGATATGAAGGGTGGTCTCCTGTGGAGACCAAATGCCCTGAGTGGAGAGGTCTTGGAGATGAGCTCCCCAACCTGTTTGGGAGGCATCTGTGGTGAGAGTTGTTTGGGGTAACACAGGTTGGAAGGGGGCCCCCAACAACAGATTTTGAGTGGATATCCACCATTGGAGAGACCAAAAAAGACGGTTTGAGGTTGCTATTTGGTCTGAGAGAGCTCCTGATGCTTGGGTCCACTGGGTGGACAAGGTCCATTGAGCTGCTCTCATATGTAGGCGAGCATAAGGCACCACATGAACTGTAGATGCCATGTGGCCTAGCAGTTGTAGCATCTCTCTGGCAGTCAAGTGGCTTCTGGACTGAATTTGAGAGGCCAAGTGCACTAGACGGTGGCAACGGGCCTGAGGAACATAGGCCCTTGAGTGGTAGTATCTAGCCAAGCCCCGATGAACTCTAGGGATTGAGTAGGGGTGAGTTGAGACTTTGGCAGATTGATGACAAGTCCCAGATACTGCAGTATGCGTCTGGTGTGGTCCAGGGAAGTCTGAGCCTCGGACTGAGATGGAGCTCGGATGAGCCAGTCGTCCAGGTACGGGAAGACAAAGATCCCCAGAGTGCGTAGAAATGCAGCTACTATTGCCATGCATTTGGTAAATACCCTTGGAGCAGAGGCTAGACCGAAGGGGAGTACTCTGTATTGGAAATGTTTTCCCTGGAACAGAAACCGTAGGAATTTTCTGTGGGATGGATGGATGAGTATATGTGTGTACGCATCCTTGAGATCTAGAGAACAAAGCCAGTCCTGACTCTGTAGGTATGGAAGGAGAGTACCTAGAGAAAGCATTTTGAATTTCTCTTTGTATAGGAATTTGTTCAATTCTCTGAGATCCAGAATGGGTCTGTACCCCCCCGTTTTCTTGGGAATGAGAAAATAAGGGGAGTAGAAACCTGACCCTTGTTGAGGAAGAGGAACCTCTTCTATTGCCCTTTGGGCGAGAAGAGTGGTCACCTCTTGGCCCAACAGGTACAGGAGAGATGGGGGAGAATTGAATTGTCTCACCATGGTATGGGGAGGAAGGCTGGAGAAATGTAGTTTGTAGCCCTCTCTGATGATAGAGAGGGTCCACGGTTCTGATGTGATTTGTTCCCATCTGGGAGCAAAATGAGCCAACCTTCCTGGAATGGTGAGAGGTTCTGGCTGTTGCAGAGCCAGAAAGGGTAAGTTCTCTAGAATCAAGTCAAAAACCCTGAGGAGGTTGGGACTGCTGGATTGTAGCAGCCCCTGTAGCCTTTGTTCTGGCCTGCTTAGTTTGCTGACGCTTAGGAGCAAAGCGAACTTGGGAAGATTGCTGGCCAGGATTTGTGGAAAATCTGGTCTTTTTATAGAAAGTTTTCTTAAAAGGTTTTTTCTTGGCAGGGGTAGAGGTAGACTTAGAAAGTCTATCTAAAGCAGCATTCTCTGCATCCATTTGAGTGGCTTTGATTTGCCACTCTTTGCCAAACAGATTTTCACCTGTACAGGGCAGATTGCCCAAGCCTTCTTGTACCCAGGGTTCCAAATCAGAGGCCTGGAGCCAAGCCAGTCTGCGAGCAGCTATGGCTATGCCAGAGGCTCTGCTTGCCCCCTCAAAAGAGTCAAAGGCTGCTCTGTTGGAGAACTTTGAAACATCTTGAGTGTGCTTTAGCAAAAGAAGGAATTCCTCCTGTTTATCCTCTGGGATAAAGGGGAGAAACTGACGTATCTTTAATGCAATCTCTTTCAAAAACATGCCCATATAAAGGCTGTATGAATTGATTCTGGCAATAAGCATACTAGCTTGGAAGATTTTTCTCCCAAAAGCATCCAGAGTCCTACATTCTCTTCCTGGAGGGGTAGAAGAGTGTCTTTTGGTACTCTTTTATCTTTTTCATAGCAGACTTCACCACAATAGAGTGGTGAGGAAGCTGAGTTTTTTGAAAACCAGGAGAAGGAGGAACCCGATACATGGTGTCCAAACGTCGAGAATGTGGAGATAGGGTAAGAGGAGCCTCCCACAAATCCATCATGTGTTCTTGAAGAATTTCATGTATGGGTAAGGTGGCTGCCTCTTTGGGAACCTTAGAGTATCCTAAAATATCTAATTTTTTTGCTCTAGGTTCCTTTTCTGAGGATACAGATATGGAGAGTCCTTTAGCTACTTCAATAATGAAGTCTTGAAAGGACAAATCCTCTGGAGGAGACATTCTCCTTTTTGGAGAAGAGGGCTCCTCAGGAAGAGTAAAAGAGACGTCAGCAGAATCATCTGATGTATCAGAATCTTCAGAGGATTCAAAGTATCGTCTATTTGCTTCCAGAGATCGATACGCGTACCGATCGGTACCGACATCGGGCGTACCGGGTATCGGAGCAGTATCGAAGAAAGCTCCGGAACCGGAGACCGGAACCGGCATGCTACTGGAAGTAGATGCTCTGGGTACCGGTATCGGTTGCGGTACCGGAATCGGAGTCGGAACCGATTGTCGCGGTACCAATGGCGGTGCAGCATTAATGAAAGTCAGTAAGGCCTGCTGCATGGATTGTACCGTAGTACCCATAGCCGCCACAACTGCCTGGAAGTCGGTACCGGTGTTAGCCGGTACCCCAGAGCAGTCTAACAGGAGATCGGTCGAGGCCGTGCCATCGATGTCTACCTGTAACCCCATAGGAGGAGCTTTGGAAGCCGGAGCTTCCCGAAGGGGTTGTTTGGCTGGGGCAGAGTCCTCAGGGTCAATTGCAAGGGCCTCTCGCTGCTTAGAGGGAGATTTGCCTTTTGAGGACTTGCCCGAAGAATGTTTGGTTACCTGAGATCCATCAGGAGAAGAAGACCTGGAGGATGTTGATGCTGGAGTATCGGTAGAAAACAGCATATGAAATTTAGCTGCTCTGTTCTGTAAGCCCCTTTTGGACATCAGAGAGCAGGATGGACAATCCGGAATGGAATGGTCAGGCCCCAAACATTTAAGACACCACTCATGGGTGTCTGTAACTGAAATAGTACCGGTACACTTAGTGCATTTTTTAAAACCAGAAGCTGGTTTTTCCATGAGGGAGACCTGAGAAGGCCTAGAGGCCTCACAGAAAAAATACACCAAGTGTAGAAAGTAATGGTATATATATATTTTTTTTTTTTTAAAGAAACGAAAAAAGGACCGGCGGTACCGGTCTGGAATCGGGGAAGGCAGACACGCGGTCAAAGAAACAAATTAAAATAACAATTTCTTCAGCGGTGACAGGAACACGACCTGCTGGCTCCGCGGAAAAAGAAGAACTGAAGAGAGTTGGTTAGGAAGGCGGGAAGGCAGCGCGCATGCGCTGTGGGAGGCCCCAAAAGCTTCCTTTCTGGGAAGCTGGGGAGCTTTCCCGCGCAGGCTCCGTCGGTTCCGACGTACCCATATGTGAGGACTCATTCCTGCTTGTTCCTGGAGATTAACAGTTATGGGTGCCAGTCTGTCAACAAGTCTGTCTGATTAAAGACCGAACACAATTTAGGACAACTATCCAGAGGGTCGCCATGAGTCGACACCAACTCGATGGCACTTAACAACAACACAGCTTATATCAGAAGCATGGGGGAGGGGGTCTGCTAATATGGTCAAAGGGTAACTGTACTAAACTGCAAAACAGAAGGGAATGGTCCCTAACAAAAACACAACCAGAGTCAAAACAAAAGTGGCAAGGATCAACTGGAGGGACCCCAGATGTAAAGGAAGTCTCCTGGAGCAGAACCGTAACACAAACATTTACTGTTGCAACCCTTCGCCCAGTGTGCAGTAGCAGCCAAGAAAGCAAATAGAATGCTAGAAATCATAAGGAAAGGAATGGAGAATAAAATCAAGGATATTATAATGCCTCTGTATTGTTACATGGTGTGACTGCACCTTGAATATTGTGTGCAGTTCTGGTCACCATATCTTAAAAAGGATATAGCAGAATTGGAAAAGGTACAGAGAAGAGCCACCAAAATGGTAAAGGGGATGGAAGGATACCCCTATGAGAAAAGGCTTAAAAGGGTGGAGCTCTTCAACCTGGAAAAGAGACAGCTGAATGGAATGGATAAACAGAGATCGGTTGTTAGGGGACATGCAATGAAGTTACAACATAACCCATTTAAAGACTAATAAGACAAAATATTTTTTCACTCACCACAAAATGAAACTCTGGAATTCATTAATGAAGGATGTAGTGAAAGCTGTTAGTGTAGCTGGATTTTAAAAAGCTGTTTGTGTAGCTGGGTTTGGACAGATTCCTGGAAGAAACCATTATTAAAGAGGGCCTGGGAAATCCACTGCTTACCCCAGGACGAGCATTGTAGAACCTGTGTCTTTTTGGGAACCTGCCAGGTACTTGTGACTCGATTGGCCATTGTTGGAAAAGAATACTGGGCTTGATAGACCTTGGTCTGACCCAGTATGGCATTTCTTATGTTCTTATGATCCCTCCCTGAGTATTTTCTGTCTGTATTTGTTTATTTATTGTGTTTCATTTTGCCGCTGTCTCTCCCGCTTTCCTATTTTTTATGGCATTACTTTTCCGTAGTTTAGTGGCGTAGACCTTTTTATTGTAAACCACTCTAATGTCCCGACAAGAGCGGTATATAAAATGTAGAAATAAAGATAAAGATCCAAATGGCAGCACACTCAGACATACAGAACCAAGTTGCATAGGCCATATTAAACTAGATTTCTTATGAGAGTGCCGTGTTTATCAATAAAAGACCTAACATGGCCATATTTGGGCTAGTTACATGAATCAGGAATCCCTCAAAACTATTTTAAAAAATAGTATAATGTAAACAATCCTCATAGGCTACAATCTCTTATAACTGTTTGCAGAGTCAGGTTTCAGCTAGCAAACATTTGTGTGTTTTTAAGGATTTACAATAGTCACTGTTCCTTGTAAACCACTTTTACCCAGTGAAAAGCTTTATAGAAAAGTAGTTAAATAAATAAAATTGACTTATACCTGATGCAGGCAACTAGCCAAAACATGGCCATGTCAGGTCTTTTCATTTCATTTATTAAAATGTATGGTTTACCTATCTATTATTTTCTAGGTGAAACCGTTTCTCAAATCAACACAAAACAAGACAAACGAGTGCATTAAAATAAAACAATATAAATTTACAGAATAAAATTACAAAGTACAAAGAACAGACAATATTAAATGTTTTTTTCTTTCTTCACTTAAATGTCTTAGGTATTAATTAAATAAAATGGAACTATTACATTAAAACTTCATGGTAGGAGATTAAACCAGTTCTTAAATGCATCACAAGTGAAAGTCATGCCCAGAGGGCAAGCTAAGAAGCAAAGGGCCCTTTTGGAATGAAAAAGCTTGAGGCTCACTAGCAGCTGCTGGGGAGGGGCTGTGACCATATTCTTGAGATCAAACCTTGTATTTACACTGCTGTCTCTAGTTATTGTAATGCTAAGGGAGTGGGCTACTTTATCCTTGTGTGACATGCCCCATCCCTTCCTTAAAACAGATTGAGGGATGGACTAGTTTGCATTTGGAACTGTTTAAAGTATTTTGTGTGCATTATGTTATGCTGTATTAATGTATTTTGTAAGACAAAAATTGTTTTGGGTCCCTCTGAGGAAAAAATGTGGAATCGAAGACCAAAATTGAAAGTAAATAGATCAAATTAACATATGAATCTAAAGGTGGAGGGGGTTACTAATGTGCATTATTTGACCCTTAACACTCATTAAAGGGTAAAAATGTGTGCTAATTTACTGTAATGCAAAACTTTGCACCTCAATGTGTGTTAAATACGAATTAGAGGTAAAGCATACTAACACATCTCATTAGTTTTCAAAGAGAACAATACAATCTGCGGCGATCACCACAAGATGCATTAGTTGTGGAAAAATAAACGCCAGCTGGAAGCTGATATTTTTCCTGGCTAAAAGCATTGGACTGTTAATATGCAGGCCAATGCTCCTGGCTGCTATCTTAAATGGGCCAATGCAATATAATAATGGCAAGGTTCCCTCCCCAACCCAAAAGAAAGCGTAGTTACTCACCTGCAACAGGTGTTCTCCGGAGACAGCAGGAATCAGTCCTCACATATGGGTGATGTCTGTGCTGTCGGAGCCCACGTGGAAGCATCTCCCCAGCTTTCAAAGACAGCCTTTGGGAGGTGCACAACGCATGCATAGTCCACTTCCCGCCCAAGGATGCCAGCTATGTCATTAGACTTGAGGCAAGATAAGATGGCAAAAATAAAACACAGTAAAGTAGCAACTCCAAGGGGAGGAGGAGGGTTGTGAGAACTGATTCCTGCTGTCCCTAGAAAAAGCGAGGCTACTTACCTGTAACAGAGGTTCTCTGTGGACAGCAGGATAAGTCCACACCTGGTGTCGTCCTCTGGGTGGCGCCACAGACGAAAGTGCCCCACCTCACTGGCCCGCCCCTAGCCCAGCCAGTGTGTTCCCAGCTTGGTTTTCCCGGCTAAGATGCGTGCCGGTTCAGGCCGACCTCGTCCAGGGGAGGTGGGTGAGATTATGTGGCTGACTTATCCTGCTGTCCACGGAGAACCCCCGCTACAGGTAAGTAACCTCGCTTTCTCCATGGACAAGCAGGATGCGTCAGCCACACCTGATGCCTCCCTAGCTGCGTGGAGTGCGTGCTGAGGTGGAGGAGGGAGGCGTGAACATTAGGAAGACTACTGGGTCGCCGAGTGCAAAGGCAGGATTTATTTGGACCTGCAGTGAACCAGACCAGACATGATAATGGAGCTTAACAGAGCATCAGTTAGTGAACACAGTGCAAAGTCCTCCTCCTTGAAGTCCCTCAGCTCCTGGCTGACAGATGCTTGGAGCAGAACAGGGGGCACTTGGCATTCTGTTCTGTGACAAAGAGGTCGATCTGTGATGTTCCCCATCGCTGGAAGATGTAGTTGGTGACCTCCGGAAGTAGGGCCCACTCGTGAGGTTGTAACTGTCTGCTCAGCCTGTCCGCCAGGGTGTAATGATCTCCTGGGAGATAGGAGGCCCATATTCTACAGTTGTTTGCGAGAGTTAGAGACCATATAGCTAGCGCCTCCTTGCAGAAGGGGCGTGACCTGGTCCCTCCGTTTGTTGATATAGAACATGGCCACCTGGTTGTCTGTCTGGATTAAGATGGATTTCTCTAGGAGGTGTTGCCGGATCACACCCTGTGCGTATTTTGATGGCCCTGAGCTTGAAGAGATTGATGTGCAATTTCCTTTCTCGTGTGATCCACGCCCCTTGGGTGCTGAGTTGCAGAAGGTGAGCTCCCCAACCAGTGTTGGAAGCATTCATGGTGAGCACCACTTGGTGCTCGTGTTGGTGAATGTCCTTGCCCCCTGAAAGGTTTGCGGGGGAAGTCTACCAGCGGAGCTCTTCCCCGACACGGGGCTTACAGGGATACATGTGGTGAGGGGCTGAGAATGTTAGCTCCAGTGTATGCGCAGGTGCCACTGGAGCTTGCGCATGTGCATTCTTGCTAGTGGATGGACAGATGTCATCGCCGCCATATGCCCTAAGAGGCGCAAGATGGAGCGTGCGGAGGTTTGTTCCACTATTGACAGGTCCTTTGCTAGTGAGGTGATCGTTCCCACTCGGCGGTCTGGGAGGTAAGCCCTTGAGGTACGTGTGTCAATACCTGCCCCTATGAATTCCAGTTGTTGGGAGGGCTGCAACTGTAACTTGTCGCGGTTGATGATGAAACCCAGGGCAGACAGCAGGGCCGTGGTCTCTTGAGCTGAAGGCACTGTTAGGAGCCAGTTGTCCAGGTAGGGGAAGACGTTGATGCCCTGTTTGCAGAGGTGCACTGCTGCTACGGCCAGGCACTTTGTGAAGACATGTGGTGCTGGTGACAGACCGAAGGGAAGTACCCTGTACTGGTAGTGTTGTCCCTGTATGCAGAAGTGGGGGTGTTTCCTGTGGGACTTGTGGATGCGGACATGGGTGTAGGTCTCCTGGAGGTTCAAGGATGCCAGCCAATCCCCGGGTTGTATCAGTGGCAGGATGAAGTTGAGGGACTAAATCCTGAATTTCTCCCTAGTGATAAACTTGTTTAGCTTGCGAAGATCCAGGATGGGGTGTACTCCACCTGACCTTTTTGGAATGAGGAAGTATCTGGAACAGAATTCAGTGTTGGTTTTGTTCAAGGGCACCTCCTCTATGGCCCAAGAAGTCAGGAGATGTATCAGTTCTGTTGCCAGGCTGTCAGCTGAGGTGGTGTCTCGCTGACAGGTTTGGAATGCTGGAAGGGCGGAGCAAAGAACCGTATACGGTACCCCTCCCGGATGATCTGAAGAACCGAGTTGTCGGTAGTAATCGCTTCCCACGCCCCCAGAAAAGATGACAGGCGTCCCCCCAACCGGGGGAACCGCCTGCTACTGGCTGTCAAAAGGAGGGCCCGCTTTTACCTGCCTGGGAGTTAGTATGTTTCTTTTGCTTGCGCTCCCCTTTGGTTCTGGCGCTGATGAAAAGGACCATGGTAAGAGTTGTATTTGTACCTGGGGCTCTGCCACTTCCGGTTGGAAGTGTACCTTTTGGTGGTCGAGTAATAGGGCTTGCGCTGGTAGATTTTCTTTTGGGTGTTGCTGTGGTGCTAGAGCCCGTCCTTCACCAAGTTCTGTAACGTAGTGCAGTGTTCCTTCATGTCGTTCACTGAGTCCATTACCTTGTCACCAAAGAGTGATTCCCCTGTACAGGGTGCATCAGCGATTCTCTCATGTGTGTCGTCATGCAGACTGGAGGTTCTGAGCCATGCCCATTGCCTGGCAGAAATCCCAGCGGTTCTGATGGCTCCGTTGAAGGCATCAAAGGCTGGGCTCGCTAAGTGCTTGCTGGAAATCTAAGCCTGTGTTTCTTTAGGAAGGTTTGTGATGGTGCTTTTAATGTTTGCCATGAGAGCATCCTGGAAGAGGATGTGCTGAAACTGGTGCGCTGCAATTCTGGCACTGAGCATGGCCCCCTGGAAGACTTTCTTTCTGACATCATCTAGGAGCTTGTGATCTCGGCCAGGCGGGTTATTGGAGTGGATGCGTGAGGATTTCACTCTTTTTAGAGCGGAAGACACAACAGTAGACTGGTGGGTCAGTTGAGGTTTGGTGAATCCAGGTATGGGCTGGACCTGGTACTTGGAGTTCAGTCTTCTTGAGTAAGAGCATCCCAAGGCAAGAGTCTGCCATAATCTCAGCTGGTTGTCCTGCAATTTTTGATGGATCAGCAGGGCGAAGGAGGAATTTGGAGAGTTAAGGTACTTCAGGACCTCCGGTTCTGGTTCCCCTGATGTGTCCAGTAGCGTCAGGGCCAATGTTGTTGCCACCTTCCTTATAAACCTGGGGTAGGTAAGGTCCTCCGTGGGGGGGCAGCTGACCCTCTGTGTCCATAGAGGGTCCTTCCTCTGAGGGGGTATGATTCGTGGATGCAGAACCCACGATAACCGCTTCAATGTCTCGCTCTTCTTCAGTACTGTCCGGCGATCGGGGGATAGCGGGGTTGGGGAGGCGGATTGTGTGCAGTCTGGGATGCTGTGTGCCAGTGACAAAGGGCATAGAGGTGCCATGCATCTTGGACCAAAGGTTGAGGCCGTTGGAGGCAGAGGTGCCATTTGCTCCACTAGCTGCATGAGGAGTTTAAGAATGGCCGCGGAGTTGTCAGTGCTTATGTCCCAGCGATGGCGCCTCCTGCGTTTGCTAAGTGGGCTGGAGCTGGAGGTGGGGGAGTCTGATCCACTCAGTGCTCCTGCCATTTCGTCGGGAGGTATAATGGTGGAGGCTTACAGGCTGTCTCCCGTGGCGTTCATGGCTGTTAGCATGTCTCTTTGGCTGCCTTTTGCTGGATCCGCTGCTAGCACTGCTGCTCCTGTGCCTCTTAACCCTGCAGTGTTCCCTGTGTGATGTGCTGCTGCTGCCGATGTTGTCTGTGCTCTCACTGTCATTATTCTGGTGCCTCTTCCTCTTCCTGCTGGTGCTTCTGCGATTGAGGAGTCTGCGCCAATGCGAGGTCTCCCCATCAGCACTGTGGAGTCTAGGAAGGAAGCGCTGCTCTAGTTCGGCACTGCTGCGATGGGAGGAGGCTTGATTTGCGCTGTGGCAGGCTGCGTTATCGATGCAGTGACGTCGAGGGCTTCCTGAGTCGGCACGGTGACATCAGCTTCCCGGGCTGCTGTGGCCTTGGCCAATCAGGCGGCAGAGCTTGCGGTCACATCGGCGGCACCTTGATGGTGGCCCGCATGTGAAAGCTGGGTGGAGGCCATAGGACCACATTTGCTGGTAGCCATGTCTGCAGGGGTCCGGAGGATGCCAGGGGAGCCTCAGGAAGGAGCCTGACTCACCGCGTAGGGCGCCATAGTAGTCTCAGCAGAGCAGCCGGGGATGGAAGCCCTGTCAGGCGCATCCCGTGCCGGGGTCTGGCCAGAAGGAGGTGCAGAGAGAGCCAGCTCCTTGGAGGTCAGGGAGTTTCCCTCCTGCGGCTCAGCGGCGGCTGCCAGATAATCTTTCAGCACATGGCCTCTGGATTTCCTGGCTCTAGGAGACATTCTTGCACAGTGGGAGCACTCTTCCACTCTGTGTCCAGCTCCCAAGCATCAGACACACTGGTCATGTGTGTCCGTGCTATTCATTTTCCTACTGCAGAAAGGGCATTTCTTGAAGCCCGGTTTGGGCATTTTAAATCTGATAACTTGATTGAAGTAGCTGGAGAGCTGAGATCCATCTTGCCGGCACGGCGGAAGAACAAAGACTGGTGGGCTAGGGGCGGGCTGGTGAGGTGGGGCTACTGTGCATGCTCAGAAAGCACTTCTGTCTATGGCACCACCTGGAGGAAGTCACAAGGTGTGGCTGACGCATCCTGCTTGTCCATAGAGAACATCTGTTACAGGTGAATAACTATGTTTTCTCCAGGAACAAGCAGGAAAGTCAGTCCTTACATATGGGACTCCCCAGCTATAGGCTACCGAGAACCGGGTGCACAGGGTGAGCTGTAATCAGCAGCAGCTGAGTCCCTACTGAGACTCTCAAAACACCCAAGTGTCCAGAAGAAAACCAGCACACCGGTAGCCTGAACACAGAAGTGTTGGAGGGCAGGAGATGCCTAAACCCCGAATAGATTATGAAGTACAGCTTGGCTGAAGGTGCTGTCCCAGTTCAGTGCCTGGAAGGGCATCCCAGCCTGAAGGTGGCATGGAGTCTGCCATCATCCAAGGGTGTCTGCCAGTTAACGGGTCATCTTCACTCTGTCCCTCAGACTGCCTGTGGCTTGAGTCCACTGAGAGCAGAGGCACCATTGGGTTGCTCTCATGTGCAGGCGGGCATATGGGGTCACGTAAACCTTGGAGGCCATGTGTCCCAACAGGCGGAGTAGGAGTCAGGCAGGTAGTATCCGATGTTTGTGTACCTCTGCAGCCGAGGTGTTCTGACCTCTCCTGGGGGAGGAAGTCTTTTGCCTGGAGGGTATCTAGTTATGCCCCTATGAACTCTAGGCGCTGGACCAGAGTGAGATGGGATTTGGGGTAGTTTATAACAAACACCAAGTGCTGCAGGGCGTTGTTGATGCGCCCGGTGGCGCATTGTGCCTCTGCAGCCGTGTCCCCCTTTATGAGCCAATCATCCAGATAGGGGAAGACAAAGGCCCCTTGGAGCCGGAGGTGAGCTGCGACCACTGCTAGGTACTTTGTGAAGACCCTTGGCGACGAGGCCAGACCGAAGGGCAGCACTCTGTATAGGTAGTGCTATCCTCCCACCACAAATCGGAGGTATTTTCTGTGGCTGGGATGAATAAGGATGCGAGTGTAGGCATCCTTTAGATCCAAGGAGCACAGCCAATATCCCTGCTGGAGGAATGGCAGCAAAGTCCTAAGGGAGAGCATCTTGAACTTCTCCCTGACCAGAAACCTGTTGAGCGCTCACAGGTCCAGGATGGGCCTGAGGCCTCCCATTCTCTTGGGGACAAGGAAGTATCTGGAATAGAAGTCTGTGCCCCAGAGATGTTTTGGCACTGGCTCAATTGCTTTGTCATTGATTAGGACTGTTAGCTCGATGAGGAGCAGGATCTGGCGAAGGAGAAGCCTGGTGGGCTCCCCTGGGAAGTACGTGGGTGGTGCTCGATGTAGGTGGAGGAGGCAACCCTCCTTGACCACCTGTAGCACCCAGGTGTCGGTGGTGATGGCAATCCACCTGTGGCCAAACATGGCTAGGCACCCCCCTGTGGGCAGAAGAGGACCCTCTGGGGGGTAGGGAGGTCACGCCCAGGCAGTCAAAAGCTCTCCCCAGGCTGGGTCAGGGACAGTGCCTGGGACTTCGGGGCTTTTTGTTTTCCGGGACCATGTCCCTATCCTTTTTGTTGCTGGTCCTGTTGAGGGGCCTGAAGTGCAGAGTACAACTGAAGCCTCCTTTCTTCCATGGGAAGAAGGGCTATTTCCCCGGTGCTTTCTTCCAGGAGTGTACAGAGGTCTTTTTTGAGAGCCTGGTTCTCGTCACATACTCTGTTCTCTATCTCTGCTGCCTTATCCACCATGGGCTTCCTGAATAGGTTTTCACCTATGCAGGGGACATCTATCAGTTTGTTCTGCACCCACTGTCAAGGTGGGATGACTGCAGCCATGCCTGGCTTCGAGCCCCGATGCCTGTGGCAGCCACCCTGGACGATGACTCAAAGCCATCATAGGCCTCCTGGGATAAAAACTTTGAGCATTCCTTTACTGTCGAGGTTAGGGTCTTGAACCTCTGTAGGGGTTCACCCTCAAGGCCTGCTGAGAATACACCAAGCTCCTTCAACAGTTTCTTCAGGTACATTCCGATGTAAAGCTGGTAGGACTGGATCCGGCATATTAGCATCAAGCCCTAAAAGGCCTTCTGGCTGAGTGTGTTGAGGGTTAGGGCCTCCCTACCGGGTGGCACTGATGAATGGGTTTTTGGATCTCAGGCCGGTGCACTGCCGACTGCACGACCATGGAATTCAGGGGAAGCTTGGTCTTTTGCAACCCAGGGCTTCAGTGTACCCACACAAAATCGAGGAATGCAACATCCTCAAGCAGGGAAAGGCATGGAGTCGTCAGGGGAGATGGGTCTGAGGACACATCACAGTACTGCCTCATGTCCGGGGATTCTTTGTCCTCAGTCTCCCATTGGGACTCGTAATCCAAGTTCAAGTTTGACGCCACGCAATCACCTTGGCCGAAGGCCGCTCTCAACGGTCCATGACCTCCAGGGAAGCGTCAGTCTGAGCTGTGGACACTAGCCAAGGAGGACCGGTGTCCTGAGGAACGGAAATGGGACCTCATCCAGAGCCGAGGGCTCTCTCGAGACTGATGGCGCTCAAGGAACAGCTCGACATCCAGGGAAGCCTTGATGTCAAGGGTCTTGTCGTCAAAGCGGATGAACTGGACGAGCCGGACATGAATGCCCACTGTCTGGCCACTAGGGCAGATGTACTGTTCTCTAGGGCTGCCATTCTGGTCTCCATACCAGCTGCTCCACAGCCTTTGACATGGGTACCGAGGGTCTCAGGCCCAGCGTCAATACTTTTGAGGGGGAGTCCAGGCAGCTTTACGGGCCGCTCCTGCCCTGACTCTTCAGACTCGTGTCTGGGACTGTGGGTCCTGGGGTGGGATTTTCTCCTTCTTCCCAGATCTGTCCTCTGAGGCGGTCTTCAAGGATTTCTTCTTCTTGTGCTCCACCTCCAGGGATTTTCGCTTAGAGGAACCGCGGCTGCAGACTGCAAAGAAGCTCTGGCTTCGCGAGGCACCATGGTATCAGAGGGACCTAGAGCATGGTGTCACCAGAGACTCTAGAACGGAGTCGGACTTCTGAAAGAAACTTATTGCTGCTGATAGCGGCTCTTCAAGGCCTTTGAGATCATGGTTCTGTAGAGCTCATAGTCGGGATTGTTGTGCTCCGGGCCAAGACATCAGAGGCAGCAGTTGTGTGGGTCAGTGAGTGACATTTTGCCACACCAGTCACACTTTTTGAAGCAACTGGAGGCCATCGGAAAAAGGGGGCCCTGCCTCCCAGCAGGGGTCTAAGGCCTTCAGCTTGAAAAGGGTGCAAACACCAGTTCAGGAGCACCTTGATGGAAAAAAACCCAAATAAACAATCCGTAGAGCGATGCCAAGGCTAGCTGGCTCAGGGGCAGGAAGGAACCGGTATGCAACCGGAGAAACACAACAATAAAAATCTAACTTTTTCCAGGGAAAACTGGATAAAGTCCTATGGGCTCCACAGAAAAAAGGAGACTGAGGCAAGATGGCACTCTTGGACGGGAAGTGGACCATGCATGCATGGTGCATCTCCCAAAGACTTTCTTTGAAAGTTGGGGATATGCTCCTGCAAAGGCTCTGCTGGCGCCGTCACCCATATGTGAGGGCTGACATCCTGCTTGTTCCCAGAGTCAGCATGGATAGGAGTGACTGGGGTTGCTCAAGTCCCATGACCATTCCGCCACTGCTGAACACTTAAGTTGGGCTTGGGTAAGCTGCGGACTTAATGAACTTCGGGGGGAAGGGGGTTTGGATTGTGAGCGCAGAGGAAAGGGGTGGAAGAACTATTGTGTCTCTTTTTTGATGGTGGGGGGAGGGAACTTTGTCATCGTTATGTAGCTCTGGCCACTAAGATAGTGGCCAGATGCTCCCAGTTAGGAAGAATAAAACACCGGTTTTGAGCCGGCATTATTTTACCCTGAAATAAACCCAGCTTGCAAAGTTGATTGTAGGCTACATTATAGGAGTCACCAGAACAGCGCAGGGAGGACACGGCCACGGCCACACCTCCTAAAAACAAAGAAACCTTTTATTTCGTAAAACCTTCAAAGGTAGAGACCCAACTTGGCCAAGTTTCGACTGTCAGCCAATTAAGATTCAATTGCATATATATTCCAGTGGCAGTCAGGACACTAACAAGAACCCATAGCTTCGCGCTTATTGAGCTTTCAGCTACTGGTTCTTGTTACAATGTCCTGACTGCCATTGGAAAATATATGCAATTGACTCTTAACTGGCTGACAGCCAAAACCTGTGATTTCTGCAGAGGGTTGTTGCTCTTCTTCTTTCCTTGGTGTTCTCTGCAGGCTACATTATTCCTTTACTGTGGGAGCTACAAACCTGTGGTACTAAATTACTCCCACGGTAAACTAAGCTGCAAAGAAATCTAAAGTTTTACCAGAACTTAGGAACTGGCTTCCTAAATTAATCAAAGTATTTAAAACATGAGCAGACTGAGAAGTTGTAGACGGATCTTGTGTAACAGAATAACTGGGCATCTGAATGGCAGGTGAGGTTTAATGTGGACAAGTGCGACAAACATGAGGAGAAATAATCCCAACTATGTAATGCAAATCCAGTGCCTATTACAGTATCACCTGCAATATAAATCCAAAGCACTCTACAAACTACAGATAAAAACTGCATCAATATCACTTGCCTACTACGTACAGTCAAAACACTGGGGTGGCACTTTCTAAGGTGTGATAACATGAACACTAGATTCCACTGAATAACATGGAACCTGTGCTAAAATAATGCACATTAACGGTGAATTAAAATGCATTAGCACACTTGAATGGTTGTGTGGTCTCTATGCTGCTGAACATTCAGCTTACCAGTTTACTTCATGTGGATTTTTAGTTAGCACGTCCATCCAAGCAGCACTGCTGAAAATACACAGCACCTTAAACAGATTCACTGTCTGTCTGAAGTCAGGCCTGCTATTTGCGCATAACGTTCCTGCTAAAATTTTCTTTCCTTGAGTCTACTATACCATCCCATCCCATCCCAGACCAGACCAAACCAAGTGGAGTATGATTATCAGCCAGCAGATGGAGACAGAACAAAAGGTTGTGAGTTCTGCCCTATAGTGGGCACTGTGCAGTCACATGTTCCCAAGTATTTTCTGTAACAAAAACAAGATACAACCAACTCACAAAAATTAACTCACCCTCATGGGTGGTGGGGTGGGGTGAGGTGAGGGAGAAGGACATTCATATTACTCTATAAGCATGCAAGGAAGTCCACAGAAACTCAACACTGCAATTTAAGGATTGCTTAAGACAGTTGAAAAGAAGAAAAAGGATCAACTTCGCTTCCAAATGAGAGCTTAGGGGAGGCCTCTGGACAGGACTGGTGGACTCAAGGAAAGAACATCAGCAGGGGCTATACATTTCAAGCAAAGGTAAAAATTTGTGGCTTTTTAAATTACTACCTCTCTGGGAGCTCTTAAAAGAGTTTTGGTACATTTTTAAAACAAAGTTTTGATTGAAAGCAAGCTCTGCTACAAGGGGACATGGGATGAAAGTATAAGGGGATAGATACAGGAGTGATATGCGGAAATATTTCTTTACGGAAAGAGTGGTGGATCTGTGGAATAATCTCCCAGTGAAGGTGGTAGAGATGAGGATAGTATCTGAATTCAAAGCAGCATGGGACAAACACAAAGGATCTCTAAAGGAAAAAAGGGGACTGTGTAGTGATTGATATGGAAGGACAGACTAGATAGGCCACGTGGTCTTTTTCTGTCATCATGTTTCTGTTTCTAAGATCAAATTTTCCCTTCCTTATCATCTCCAGACCGGTAAAATGAATGGGATGTAACAAAGCACTCCCTTATAGAGGATGGGAACTAAAACTGTCTTCTATATACATTTCCTCACAAAACTGCCATCATTCTTCAGAACATCCCAAGGTCACAGCATTCCTACAAACCAAGGAACGACCACCATGCTGCCTCTCCAGAGCTTGCTAGGAGAATGTCCAAACTTATGGTTTATGAGCTCCTTATCTGTCGCATGTGAACTTGATATGAATCATCATTACTTTTTAAATCTAGTCAAAGAATCACATTAGTTTTTCTTTCTGTAAGAACTAGCAGACTTGAAACCATAGGGCAGAGCTTTGAGCTTGTATGGGTTACATTGTATTGTATTAGTCTTAAATGGGTTACATTGTAGCTTCATTGCATATCCCCTAGTCTTTCTACTTTTTGATGGCGTAAACAACCGATCTAGGTTTACCCTTTTCACTCCATTCATTAATTTATAAACATCTATCATGTCTTCCCTAAGCCACCTCTTTTCCAAGTTGAAGAGCCCTAACCTTTAAGCCTTTCCTCATAGGGGTATCCTTCCATCCCCTTTACCATTTTGGTGGCTCTTCTCTGTACTTTTCTAATTCTGCTATATCCTTTTTAAGATATGGCGACCAAAGGATAGAGCAGAATTAGAAAAACTACGGGGTGGGAAAGGAGCATCACCGCCTTTAGGCACAGCAACTTGTCCAAGATAGTCCGCACAGTGGCATCTTTGATTGCAGACCCACAAGGAGAGATGACGAAAGAATCCAGAATCAGTTCTTTGCATTCCAGGACACAGCCAAACTGAATGGTATCTAGTAACCAGAGATCCTTGGTAACCCGGGCCCATTCCTGAAAGAAAAGGTGAAGCCTGCCTCCAACCAGAGGAACCAGGGAATGAGCCCCCAAACCTTCACAGTCAGCCCAGGAGGGACCTCCTCTAGAGGGGACCGAGTCCCAGGGCCCATGTGCTCCACGAAAGGACTGAGAATGAGCCTGAAGTCCATAAGGGGAAGAAAGGCTCTCCAAGCCAGTAGTGATGGGATTCTCGAGACCCCCAGGCGTCCTATGAGCACTCCTGCAAAGAGCAGGTGGAGGCTGACTAAAAAGGAACTCCTGCTTGCTACACAGGCCCCTTGGACCTGTCCTCCAGAAGGCAGAAAATTTTGTCTCACCCAAGTCCTTTACCTACTTCTCCCAATCGGACCCAATAGGAGCATCCCTCTAAGGCCAGATGGGCAACTAGACTTTGGAAGAGGAGTCTGCTGCCCCATGACAAAGCCAAAGCCAAAACCAATGCCATGTCACTGTCGAAAGGGAACAATCCCTGGCCGCTAGACATACCAGATTGTACATAGCATCAGAAAGGAAGGCGGTAGCAGACTCCAAAAGAGGGGTAGAATCATCCAGAGGAAGAGACTGAATCCACTGGAGTGAGGCTCAAAACGTCAGGTCTGCACATACAGCCAACTGAAGAATAGCAGTCATCACAGCAAACTGGTTCTTCAACGCAAATCCACCTTTCAGTTCAGAGTATCTTTCGAGGCCAATCCGCCTTCCACAGGCATGGTGATTTGTCTGATAACCACAGTGATCTGTACATCCACCTTGGAAATATCAAACCATACAAAGCAGTCTCTCTCCAGGAGAGTGTGCATGTTCTTATACACCCTTAGCCCCTTAGGTGGGGAGTTGGGAGAAACACTCTCTGACCTGAATAGGCCCTTGAGCAACTCCAGGAATGGGAGACACTAGTGGATTTCTGCACCCCTTGTAAGAGCGGATGCTTCTTCACTTCCTGCACTGTGTTTGGAGCATCTGCCAAATTCAAGGAGGATAAAATCCTGGGATCAATGCCTCCAGTTCCTATTCCTGGAACAGGCGGATAAAGCACAGTTACTTACCTGTAACAGGTGATCTCTGGGAACAGCAGGAATTAGTCCTCACATATGGGTACGTCGGTACCGACGGAGCCTGTGCGGGAAAGCTCCCCAGCTTCCCAGAACGAAAGCTTTTGGGGCCTCCCACTGCGCATGCGCGCTGTCTTCCCGCCTTCCTGACCAACTCTCCTCAGTTCGAGTTTAAAGCTGAGACAATAGAGAGAGGAAAGGAAAGAGAGAGAGAGATACAACTCCTAGGGGAGGTGGGTGGGTTGTGAGGACTAATTCCTGCTGTTCCCAGAGATCACCTGTTACAGGTAAGTAACTGTGCTATCTCCAGGAACAAGCAGGAATAAGTCCTCACATATGGGGACTCCCTAGCTGAGATGCCCGGGAGATCCCCTGAAGGGTATGAGACCCTGAAAGGTTCCTCATCTTCCTATGGATCTCAGGCATCCATTCAGGGAAGGTGGGCTGGAGTTGTTCAAGAATGGAACAGGTGTCTGAGGACAGCTTGACCAAACAAGGCATCCCGGCGGGAGTCCTTGTCCAAACAGTAATGGGCTGTAAAGGTATGAACCGAGGCCCAGGTGGCTGCTCGACAGATCTGGTCAATGGACACAGAGTTTAGATGAGCCATAGAGGTGGCCATGGCTCTCACATTGTGAGCGGTGACATGGCCCTCCAGAGAAAGGTTCTTACTCTGGTAAGCAAAAGAGATACACTGAGCAATCCAATTGGACAGTGTTCTTTTGGAGACTGGAAGTCCTAAATGAGAAGGATCAAAAGCAACAAAAAGCTGAGAAGACTTTCGATGTTGCTGTGTCCTGTGGAGGTAAAAGGCAAGAGCTCTTTTACAATCTAGAGTATGAAGGTTCCTCTCTGCACTGGATGCATGAGGAGCTGGAAAAAAGACAGGTAAATATACCTCTTGATTAAGATGAAAAGGGGAGACCACTTTAGGCATAAAGTGGGGATTGGTCCTAAGGACCACCTTATCATGATGGAACCTTGTATAAGGTGGATTAGCCACTAGAGCTTGCAGTTCACTGATACGGCGAGTTGAGGTGACTGCAATAAGGAAAATAACCTTCCAGGAAAGAAATTTCAAGGAGGTAGTGGCTAAGGGTTCAAAGGGTGGCTTCATAAGCTGACCAAGAACCAAGTTTAAGTCCCATGCCACCAGAGGAGGTCGAATGGGAGGTTTAGTTAAGGTTAGGCCTCTCATGAATCTTGCAATAAGAGGATGAGAGGAAACAGGTTGTCCATTGATGGGCTTAAGGGATGCTGCAATAGCACTCAAATGGACTCTTACCGAATTTGTTTTGAGTCTTGCATTGGAAAGATGCAGGAGATATTCTAAAAGAGAATTCAAAGGAAGTGCTAGAGGGTTAAGACCCTGTTGAGCACACCAAATGGAAAATCTTTTCCATTTAAAAGCGTAAGAACGCCTAGTGGAAGGTTTCCTAGAGGCATGGAGGATATCCTTCACCTGCTGCGAAAGATTGAAGTGTTGAAGGTCTAGGCCTTCAGTAACCAAGCTCTGAGGTGAAGGGACTTGGGGTTTGGGTGCCACAAAGTCCCCTCCTCCTGAGACAGAAGGTCAGGAGCCGCTCCCAAGTCCAGGGAGGGGGCTTGGGAGAGATGCAGAAGTAGAGGGTACGACACTTGGCGTGGCCAGCGTGGAGCTATGAGGATCATGAACCCTTGATCCCTTTGAAGTTTGAACAGAGTCTTGGGAATCAAAGGAATGGGTGGAAAGGCATATAGGAAGTCCTGACCCCAATGAAAGAGGAAGGCATCCTTGGCCTGAACTCCCTGACACAGAATCCTGGAACAGAACCGGGGAAGTTTGGCATTTCACGGACTTGCAAAGAGGTCTATGTCCGGGGTCCCCCATTTCTGGAAGATTCTGAGTACCTGATCCATGTACAGGGACCATTTGTGTGGAAGCAGAACTCGACCGAGTCTGTCTGCCCAAGAGTTTTGGATTCCTGGAAGATATACTGCCAGGAGATGGATTTGATGCTCTCTGGCGAAGGCCCATAATCTTAGAGCTTCGTTGCAAAGCGACAGAGAGCCAGTCCCTCCTTGTTTGTTTATGTAAAACATGGCTACTTGATTGTCCGTATGAATAAGGACCGTCATGTTGCTGAGGAGGGTATGAAAAACTCTGAGAGCTAGAAAGATTGCTCGAAGTTCCAAGTGGTTGATATGAAGGGTGGTCTCCTGTGGAGACCAAGTGCCCTGAGTGGAGAGATCTTGAAGATGATCTCCCCAACCTGTTTGGGAGGCATCTGTTGTGAGGGTTGCTTGGGGCAACAATGGTTGAAAGGGGGCCCCCAACAACAGATTTTGAGTGGACATCCACCATTGGAGAGACCAAAAGAGACGTTTGGAGTTTGCTATTTGGTCTGAGAGAGCTCCGGATGCTTGAGTCCACTGGGTGGACAAAGTCCATTGAGCTGCTCTCATATGTAGGCGAGCATAGGGCACCACATGTACTGTGGAGGCCATGTGGCCTAATAGTTGTAGCATCTCCCTGGCAGTCAAGTGGCTTCTGGACTGAGTCTGGGAGGCTAAGTGCACTAGACGTTGGCAACGGGCATGAGGAAGATAGGCCCTTGCCGTGGTGGTATCCAACCAGGCCCCTATGAATTCCAGGGACTGAGTAGGGGCGAGTTGAGACTTTGGCAGATTGATCACAAGTCCCAGATACTGCAGAATGCGTCTGGTGCGATCCAGGGAAGTCTGAGCCTCGGACTGAGATGGAGCTCGGATGAGCCAGTCGTCCAGGTATGGGAAAACAAAAATTCCCAGGGCTCGTAGAAATGCAGCTACTATTGCCATGCATTTGGTAAATACCCTTGGAGCAGAGGCTAGACCGAAGGGAAGTACTCTGTATTGGAAATGTTTTCCCTGGAACAGAAACCGTAGGAATTTTCTGTGGGATGGATGGATGAGTATATGTGTGTACGCATCCTTGAGATCTAGAGAACAAAGCCAATCCTGACTCTGTAGGTATGGAAGGAAAGTACCTAGAGAAAGCATCTTGAATTTCTCCTTGCATAGGAATTTGTTCAATTCTCTGAGATCTAGAATAGGTCTGTATCCCCCTGTTTTCTTGGGAATACGAAAATAAGGGGAGTAAAACCCTGACCCCTGTTGAAGAAGAGGAACCTCTTCTATTGCCCTTTGGGCGAGAAGGGTGGTCACCTCCTGACCTAACAGATTCAGGAGAGAAGGGGGAGAATTGAAACATCTCACCATGGTATGGGGAGGAAGGCTGGAGAAATGTAGTTTGTAGCCCTCTCTGATGATAGAGAAGGTCCATTGTTCTGATGTGATTTGCTCCCATCTGGGAGCAAAATGAGTTAACCTTCCTGGAATGGTGAGAGGATCTGGATGTTTTAGAGCCAGAAAGGTTAAGTTCTCTAGAGTTGAGTCAAAAACCCTGAGGGGGTTGGGACTGCTGGGCTGTAGCAGCCCCTGCAGGTTTTGCCCTGGCCTGTTTAGGCTGCTGACGCTTAGGAGCAAAGCGAGCTGCAGAAGATTGTTGGCCAGTATTTGTAGCAAATCTGGCCTTCTTATAGAAAGGCTTCTTGAAAGATTTTTTCTTGACAGGGGCAGAGGTAGACTTAGAAAGTCTATCTAAAGCAGCATTTTCTGCATCCATTTGGGTGGCTTTGATTTGCCACTCCTTACCAAACAGATTCTCACCTGTACAGGGCAGATTTCCCAACCCATCCTGGACCCAGGGTTCTAGATCAGAGGCCTGGAGCCAAGCAATTCTGCAAGCCGCTATGGCAATACCTGAGGCTCTGCTAGCACCCTCAAAGGAGTCAAAGGCTGCTCTGTTGGAGAACTTTGAGATATCTTGGGTATGCTTTAGCAAAAGAAGGAACTCCTCCTTTCTATCCTCTGGGATAAAGGGGAGAAAATGGTGTATTTTCAATGCAATCTCCTTCAGAAACATGCCCATATAGAGAGGCTGTATTAATTGATTCTAGCAATAAGCATACTTGCTTGGAAGATTTTTCTACCAAAAGCATCCAAAGTCCTACATTCTCTCCCTGGAGGAGTAGAAGAGTGTCTTTTGGTACTCTTTATCCTTTTCATAGCTGACTGCACCACAATAGAGTGGTGAGGGAGTTGAGTTTTTTGAAAACCAGGAGAAGGAGGGACACGATACATGGTGTCCAACCGACGAGAATGTGGAGATAGGGTGAGAGGAGTCTCCCATAAGTCCATCATATGTTCTTGAAGAATTTCATGAATGGGCAAGATGACTGCCTCTTTGGGAACCTTAGAGTATCCTAAAATATCTAATTTTTTTGCTCTAGGTTCTTTTTCAGAGGTTACTGAAATAGAGAGATCTTTAGCCACTTCAAGGATGAAGTCTTGAAAAGACAAATCCTCTGGAGGAGACATTCTACTCTTTGGAGAAGAGGGCTCTTCAGATAGAGTTAGGGATACTTCAGCAGAGTCATCTGATGAATCAGAATCATCAGAAGACTCGAAGTATCATCTGTTTGCTTCCAGGGATCGATAAGCGTATCGACCGGTATCGACATCGGGGGTACCCGGAACCGGATCGGTATCGGGAAAAACCCTAGAACCGGGAACCGGAATCGGTATCCTGGTTGATGTGGATGCCCTGGGTACCGGTATCGGTTGTGGTACCGGAACCGGAGTCGGTACCGCTGGCTGCGGTACCGATGGCGTCGCAGCTTTAATAAAAGCCATAATAGCCTGCTGCATGGATTGAACTGTATGATCCATAGACGCCACGACTGTCTGGATGTCAGTACCGGAAGAATGAGCCGGTACCCCAGAGCAGTCTAACAGGTGATCGGTCGAGGCCGTGCCATCGATGTCAACCTGTAACCCCATAGGAGGAGCTTTGGAAGCCAAAGCTTCCCGCTGGGGTTGTTTGGCTGGGGCAGGGTCCTCAGGGTCAAGCCCGGGGGCATCTCGATACTTGGAGGGAGATTTGCCCTTTGAGGACCTGCCAGAGGAATGTTTGGTTACCTGAGATCCATCAGGAGAGGAAGACCTGGAAGATGTCGATGCTGGAGTATCTGTAGAAAACAGCATGTGAAACTTGGATGCTCGGGTTTGTAAGCCACGTTTAGACATCAAGAACAGGATGGGCAATCCGGAATGGAATGGTCAGGCCCCAAACATTTAAGACACCATTCATGGGTGTCTGTGACTGATATAGTACCGCTACACTTGGTGCATTTTTTAAAACCAGAGGCTTGTTTCTCCATGAGGGAGAATTCTGTGAAGGCCTAGAGGCCTCACAGAACAAACACACCAAGTGGGGAAAATAAGATATTATTTATTTATTTTTTTTGTAAAGAAATAAAGAAAAAAGACCGGCGGTACCGGTCCGGAATCGGGGAAGGCAGACACGCGGCCAAAGAAACAAATTAAAATAACTTCTTCAGCGGTGACAGGAACACGACCTGCTGGCTCCGCGGAAAAAGAAGAACTGAGGAGAGTTGGTCAGGAAGGCAGCGCGCATGCGCAGTGGGAGGCCCCAAAAGCTTTCCTTCTGGGAAGCTTTCCCGCGCAGGCTCCGTCGGTACCGACGTACCCATATGTGAGGACTTATTCCTGCTTGTTCCTGGAGATTATTGGCCTCCTCACAAGCCTCTGAAAACGAGAGTACTTCATCCACATCAAAAATCCAAGTCACAGTCCAAATCTCAGACAGATCCCAGCTGATCCCCATCTCCAGGGGGAACCTTTTGCCAGGGATGCTTAACCATCAATTAAACAGGACTTCCATTCTCAGCCTGCCCCTCACAAGACTACGCTTGGGGGAAACCAGAGGCCACAGGGTCTGAATTTCCATGCCAGAATGACCAAGCCTGCTATAAAAGGCAAAGAATCCTGGCCAGCTAAATATCCTTATACCCACAGCGCCAGCCGCCACCTCCTGCACTGGAGCAGACAAAGTCAAACTAACAGCAACCCCCGGCTGAAAGAGGAGAAGTAGGTCTTCCAGTGACAACTCAGAAGCAGCCATTCAAGTAGGGCAAAGTCTAGAAGCGAGAGATGAGGCACCTCACTTGCCACAGGCCAAACAATGTTTCCTGGAACAAGACAGAGAATTAAGTCAAGTATCACAACAGCAGGTGTGCTAAGGCCATGGCGGCCCAAAGGCGTGTGTTAACTGCGCTTTTATTACAAATGGAAATTACACTTACCTGGTAATTGTGGTTCCTTGAGTAACTCCAGTTTAGTCCTCCACCTCTGGGTAGTGCACCTCCTCCTGCAGCTTGGAGACTGGGCATGTCAAAGTCGTGACATCACTGGATATAGCCTGCTGGTATCTCCCATCAGCCCCAGTGTACTATTGACAAAGCAGACTCAAAGGAACAACAAATAAGTAGCTATAAGTTAACTTTAACTGTAACGATCACCGGAAGTAATAACTAAACCATCAATCCCTCAACAAGAAGACCTTTGTCCCCTTTTTTTTTTTACACTGACATTTCTCATATTCTTTTCCTTTCCTTGTCCACCCCCTGAACCGGATAAAAGAAAAGGAAGTAAAAACAGATCAGGGCAGGAGGAAGTGATGTCACCGAAGCCGATGGCGGCTTGAAAGAGCTGCTCCGGTGCTGACCCAGCCAAAACGCCCTAAAATAATTACCTCGGAGGCGGTCAGTGGAGCAAACGGGCGCTGAAAGCAGGCAGGAAGTGCCGGGACCGCTGAAACGCCGGCGGCCACCGCATTACTTCGGCGGCGGTGTGAGGCAACACCGGGAGAGTGCCGCGGCAGCGTGGTGGGCCGAAAATGGCGCCCGGAGGCAGCGTGGGGGTGGCGAAAGCAGCAGGCGGACGTTAAGGGCCTGCACATCCGACGGCGCTGCACCTCCCCAGCGTGAGAACACAAATAGATCCAGAGGGCTGGAGTGCGGAGATTAGCAGCAGGAGGGGAGCAGGACTGCTGCATACAAAGAAGCTGGAGGGGCTGTGGAGCGTAGCCCAGCCGATGTGTGCAGGCTGAGGAGACTGCGGGTAAGCAGGGGGACGCCAGAGAGAGCGCTGGGCCTGGTGTGAGGGCATGGAGAAGAGCCGGAGGAAGTTGGCTGCCTGAGCTAGGACAGCACGGTGCTGAGGAGGCTACAAGAGAGTTTTGAAAATCTGCAAAAAAGGGGTGGGTGAGCCCCCCTACTGGGAAAGCTGTGCTGACCTTGGCAGGGGTTGCTGGCACAGAGATGACCACCAGACGCAAAGCGGCAGATATCCGAGACTATGCGTGCCCGGGGGCGCACGGTGGGAAAGGCAAAGTTGGGCAGCTGGAGAATAAAAAGCTCCCTGAGGCGCTAGGAGAGCGAGGTGGAGTAGGAGCCCTGGAGAATGTAAAAACCCCAGGAATGGATCCTACGCAGCATGTCACGAGAGCGGAGCTTAGAGACTGGTTTCTCGAAATCAAAAATGAAGTGCAATCCGTGAAGAGTGAGTTGAACGCAGTGCTGGGCCCCCTGAAAGAAGAGGTTGGAGAGTTGGTGTGTAGAATGGGGGACCACGAGAACCGGCTGCAAGAGATTGAGCTACATCAGGAAGAAGAGACACAAAGATCGGGGAAGTTGGGGTCGCAGTATGAGACTTTGTTATACAAGCTGGAAGATCTGGAAAATCGTTCCCGACGCAATAATCTGAGAATCCAGGGAATACCTGAGGAGACAGAGTTTCAGGACAGCGAGAAGGTTGCCCGATCAGTCTGCTTGGAGGCCTTACGTTTGGGCGGTGAGGAGGTGGCTGCAACGGACTTACAACTTGAGAGGGCCCACCGAGCCCTGGGGAAGCCAGTGGGCAATAAACCCCGCGATATAATCATCTGTCTGGCCCGTTATAAAACCAAGGAGAAAATTGTTAGCAAAACCAGGCGAGGAGGAGCCCTCATGTGGCAGGGCTACCCGGTGCACATTTATGAAGACCTTTCTGCAGGCACGTTGCAGAGGCGGAGGGCCATGCAGCCAGTTACACAAATATTGCGGAGAGAGGACATTAAATACCGGTGGCTCCATCCTTTTGGACTATCGTTCACCTATAAAGGGCGGACATGGCGGACGCAGACCCCGGAGGAGGCACTGAAGGCTCTCCGGGGCGCGGGCCTGAGCACCCAGGGGGCAGACCTGGGGGCGGCCTCTTCCCTTGGAGGGCCTCAGGGGCAGAGGGGAAGCAGCCCAGAGAGCGAAAGAGTCCGATTGCCGCGACCTGGGCGAGAGCTGCAAGAGGGCCAGCGGATGGAAGACACTTGAAGCAACTTGTGGACTGCTCATATGCTGGTATAAGTGCTGAAGAGTGGTGGAGAAATGTTGTCTTTAAGAATGTTTTATATGTAATATTTAGGGATGGTTGTGTAAAGTCATTGGGGGAGAAGAGGGAGGGGGAGGAGGTGAGGCGGGGGAGAGGGGGGCAGTGGGTGGTAAGGTGGATGAGCACTGGGTGGGGGTATCAGAGAGGGTGGGAGGGGGAGGGAAGCAAGGACGTAGGAGGGTGTGAGAAGAGGGAAGGGGGGGAGAAGGTATGGGCGAAAGGAGGGGGGTGAGCGGGATGGTGGTGGGTGGGAGGTAGGGGGGTGTGAAGGCGTAAGGCTGGGGAAGGTTAGGGACGCACTACTCCTGAGTTATCCTCTGGAGGCGACGGAGGATGGGGATGGGATGGGGAGGGAGGGGGGGAGGGGGTGTGAGGGCCAGAGGAGGTTGAAAGAGGTGCGAGGTAAGAGGGGGGAGGGAGGGGGGGGACCAGGGGGCGGGAAGGCGGGAGGGGGGTATGGGAAGCGTAGAATGATAAGTGTCATGACCTTAAATGTGAAGGGCCTGCGAACACGCCAGAAACGTCAGTTGGTGGGGAGAGAGGGTAAAAGAATGGGGGCCGACATTTTGTGTATACAAGAAACGCATCTGCAGGTGGGGCAGGAGTATTTGTTGGAATCTAGGCACTACCCCAAGGTGGTTCTGGCGGGTCAGAGAATGAATTCTAGGAAAGGGGGGGTGGGCATTTTGGTGGGGGGGGGGTGGGCATTTTGGTGGGGGGGGGAGTATCATTCTAAGGTGAAAGAAGTTAGACGGGGGAAAGGAGGGAGATGGGTGGGGGTCTTAGTACAAATTGAAGAGGAGGAGGTCTGGGTGATCAGTTTGTATGGTCCTAATGAGAGGCAGGGGGAGATGTACGCGCAACTCTTGCAGGAGTTGGAAGGACTTGGGGGCACTCCCATAATCATGGGGGGAGATTTTAATTTGACGTGTAATCCCAGAATTGATACCAGTGGGGGGCAGGGGGGAGGAGGAAGGGGGGATAGACGAAGTTTGAATGCCCTGAGAGAACGTCTGGGTTTGGTGGATTTGTGGAGAAGTTGGCATCCGGGGGAACGGCAGTATACTTATTATTCCCCAGTGCATTGCTCTTATAGTAGGTTGGACATGATTTGGGGGGGGGGGGATCTGGTTAGATAGAGTAAAGGAGGTGGAACACGGTCAGATCACTTGGTCAGATCATGCACCAGTGAGTGTACGCTTTGAAGTAGGAGGGAGAGAGGACAGTTTAAAATTCTGGAGACTTAATGATTCCCTGTTGGAGGAGGAGAAGCACGTGGGGCAGCTTAAGGCTCAAATAGCGGAATATCTCCGGCTAAATGACACGGGGGAGGTGCCTATGGGAGTGCTATGGGATGGTTTAAAGGCGGTGATTAGGGGTCAGCTGGTTAGGTTGGGGGCGCGGGTTAAGCATGAAAAAGGAGCCAGGGAAAGTGACCTACTGCATCAGTTGCGGAGCTTGGAGGGGGTACATCAGAGGGTGGCAGATCCTGGTACCCTTACGGAGATACAAAGGGTGAGAGGGGAGTTGAGTAAATTGCGGGCCCAAGAGATAGCTTTTCAATTGGCGATCTTGAAGCAGGCCCACTTTGAAGGTGGGAATCGGGCAGGGAGGGTGTTAGCCAGTCGCTTGAAGGGGCGGCGGCAAGCGGGACATGTGGTGGGCATTAGGGGCACTAAAGGTGAGTGGGTTCAAAACTCCAAGGGAATTAGGGGGGTGTTTCGGGAGTATTATCGGACTCTGTATGAAAGTGAACTGGAGGGGGGCGAGGAGGACACTGCGGAGTTTCTGGAGGACTGTGGTCTGCCACAGGTGACGGAGGAGGAACGGGAGCAGCTGGGGCGGGAGATCCAGGAGGAGGAGGTGCGGAGGGCCATCAGCACGTTGAAATTGGGAAAGGCGCCAGGGTTGGATGGGTACACGGCAAAATTTTATAAGGTCCTGTCGGAACAGATTACGCCCGTATTTACCAAGGTAGTTAATAGGGTGCTCCAGGGGGAGGGCCTCCCGCGCACAATGGCGGAGGCCGGTATAACGGTCTTGCCAAAACCAGGCAAGGATAAGGGGGTATGTGGTTCGTATCGGCCCATCTCTTTAATAAATTTGGATGCAAAGATAATGGCAAAAATCTTAGCCAATCGTATCCAGGATGTGGTGCCGCATCTGATCCACCCGGACCAGACGGGCTTTGTGAAGGGGCGTCAGGGTAGCGACAATGTGCGGAAGATTTTGAATATCATGTGGCAGCTCCAGCGTACTAAGCAAGAGGCAGTGTTAATCACCGTAGATGCGGAAAAGGCTTTCGACCGGGTGGAGTGGGCTTTTATGTTTCAGGTTTTGGATAAAATGGGGGTTTTGGAGGGAAGTATGTCAGCTGGATCAGAGCTCTATATCAGGGTCCGAGCGCTAGAGTTCGGGTTAATGGGGGGTACTCGGAGAGTTTTGAGCTACATAGAGGTACCAGACAGGGTTGCCCGCTGTCACCCTTGTTGTTTGCCTTGGCTATAGAGCCGTTGGCGGCCTACATTAGGCGTATGAAGGACATTAAGGGGGTACAGATAGGGGGGCGGGAGGAAAAGATTGGCCTTTTTGCAGATGACGTCGTCTTTACACTGACGCAACCGCTTACAACGCTACCAGTGCTACTGACGGCTATACAACGGTATAGCCGCTTGGCGGGCTATAAAATTAATCCAGGGAAAACGGAACTGCTGGGTTTCAATTTGGCGCCCAGGGTGGAAGAGAGCCTACGGCACCACTTTAAATTTAGGTGGGTGGAGGGGAGTTTTCGGTATCTGGGGATCCAGTTGGGGACCCCTCTACTTAAGATTAAGCAATGGAATTATCAGGGGTTGGTTGAGACTTCAAGGCAGGATTTATCACGGTGGAGGGGGCTGTATTTGTCTTGGATGGGGCGTATTGCAGTAGTCAAAATGAATGTCCTTCCAAGGTTGCTATTTGTTTATATGTCCCTTCCGTATAGATTGGTTGGTAAAGAAATAGCTAGGATGCAAAAACTGCTACTGCAATTTATTTGGGATGGCAAACGACCTAAAGTCGCCAGGGCGACCATGTATAGGCCTAAGATGGAGGGGGGGTTGGGAGTCCCATCATTGCTCCGGTATTATGAAGCGGCGCAGCTTCGGGCCCTATTTGCTTGGAAAGAGGAGGTGGAGAGGCCTGGGTGGGTGGAGATGGAGGGGGAGGGGGGGACAGAGATGGGAGGTTGGATCTGGGACCCCGGGGGGGGGGGGGTGGGAAGCGGATAGGAGAAGAGAATCCCTACAGAGAACTAACTAGACAGGTTTGGCGGAAATGGAAGGGGCACTTGTTAGGGGGGAGGCAATATTCTCGAGAAACCCCAATACAGATAGCAATGAAGGGTAGGATGGGGGAGGAGGCCGGGGTGTTTAGGAGGTGGGGGGAGAAAGGGTTGCGGAAGTTGGGGCAATTGGTGGGAGTTGGGGGGCGGATTAGGAGCTTTGAGGAGTTGCAGCAGGAGTATTGGTTGGAGAGGCAAGATAGATATGCTTATGTTAGCTTATGGTACTGGCTTCAGAGGCAGGAAGTGAAGCAAGACCTGATGGCGAAACCTGCGCCCTTTGAGGAGATGATGGGGGAAACGGGGATGCCCACTAGGATCATATCGAAGTTATATAAAATCCTGGGGGAATCCGAGCAAGGGAGCATACGGGGCCAGACGCAGTGGGAGGAAGACCTGGGGGGGCAGTGGGACGGTGAGAGGTGGGACAGAATTTATATCAGAACTCATAAATTGGCACCGGGGACAGCAATGCTAGAAAGCACAGTTACTTACCTGTAACAGGTGATCTCTGGGAACAGCAGGAATTAGTCCTCACATATGGGTACGTCGGTACCGACGGAGCCCGTGCGGGAAAGCTCCCCAGCTTCTTAGAATAGAAGCTTTTGGGACCTCCCACTGCACATGCGCACTGCCTTCCCGCCTTCCTGAACAGCTCTCCTCAGTTTCGAGTTTATAGCTGAGTCAACAGAGAGAGGACAGGAAGATAGATAGATAAAAGATACAACTCCTAGGGGAGGTGGGTGGGTTGTGAGGACTAATTCCTGCTGTTCCCAGAGATCACCTGTTACAGGTAAGTAACTGTGCTATCTCCAGGAACAAGCAGGAATAAGTCCTCACATATGGGGACTCCCTAGCTTAGATGCATGGGATCCCCTGTAAAGGTTCGCCATCTTCGTATGGATCTCAGGCATCCATTCTGGGAAGGTGGGCAGGAGTTGTTTAGGAATGGAACAGGTGCTTGAGGACAGCCTGGCCAAACAAGGCATCCCGGCGGGAGTCCTTGTCCAAACAGTAATGGGCTGTGAAGGTATGAACCGAGGCCCAGGTAGCGGCTCGACAGATCTGATCTATGGAAACAGAGTGCAGATGAGCCATAGAAGTTGCCATGGCCCTCACATTGTGAGCAGTGACATGGCCTTCCAGAGAAATGTTTTTGCTCTGGTAAGCAAAAGAAATACACTGAGCAATCCAATTGGAAAGTGTACGCTTGGAGACTGGAAGTCCCAAATGGGAAGGATCAAAGGCCACAAAAAGTTGAGAAGACTTTCGATGTGGCTGAGTCCTATTAAGGTAAAAAGCGAGAGCTCTTTTACAATCCAGAGTATGAAGGTTCCTCTCTGCATTGGATGCATGAGGAGCTGGAAAAAAGACAGGTAGATATACCTCTTGATTAAGATGAAAAGGCGAGACCACTTTAGGCATAAAGTGGGGATTCGTCCTAAGGACCACCTTATCATGATGAAATCTTGTGTAAGGTGGATTAGCCACTAAAGCCTGCAGCTCACTGATGCGGCGAGCCGAAGTGACTGCAATGAGGAAGATGACCTTCCAGGAAAGAAATTTCAAGGAGGTGGAAAACATTGGCTCAAAAGGTGGCTTCATAAGTTGACCGAGCACTAGATTCAAATCCCATGCGACCGGGGGTGGTCTGATGGGAGGTTTAGTGAGAGTCAGGCCTCTCATGAATCTTGCAACAAGAGGATGAGAGGAGATAGGTTGTCCATTTATATGTTTCAAGGATGCTGCAATAGCACTTAAATGGACTCTTACCGAATTCGTCTTGAGGCCTGCATTGGATAGATGCAGGAGATAATCAAGAAGAGAATTCAAAGGAAGTGCCAGAGGGTCAAGACCCTGCAGAGCACACCAAATGGAAAAACGTTTCCATTTGAAAGCATAGGAACGCCTGGTAGAGGGTTTCCTAGAGGCAGAAAGGATATCTTTCACTGGTTGGGAAAGATGAAAGTCTTGAAGGCTTAAGCCTTCAGTAACCAAGCACTGAGGTGAAGGGATTTGGGGTTTGGGTGCCACAAAGTCCCCTCCTCCTGAGACAGGAGGTCTGGCGCAGCTCCCAGATCCAAGTAGGATCCCTGGGAGAGCTGTAGAAGTAGAGGGAACCACACTTGGCGTGGCCAGCGTGGAGCTATGAGGATCATAGTTCCATGATCCCTCTGGAGTTTGAACAGAGTCTTGGGAATCAAAGGAATGGGTGGAAAGGCATATAGGAATGCCTGATTCCAATTCAGGAGAAAGGCGTCCGTAGCCTGAGCTCCCTGACACGGAGTTCTGGAACAGAACCGGGGAAGTTTGGCATTCCACGGACTTGCAAAGAGGTCTATGTCCGGGGTCCCCCATTCCTGAAAGATTCGGTTTATTTGGTCCAAATGTAGGGACCATTCGTGTGGCAGCAGAACTCGACTGAGCCTGTCTGCCCGAGAGTTTTGAACTCCTGGGAGATACACTGCTAGCAGGTGAATCTGATGCTCTCTGGCGAAGGCCCATAGTCTTAGAGCTTCGTTGCAAAGCGACAGAGAGCCCGTCCCTCCTTGTTTGTTTATGTAAAACATGGCCACCTGATTGTCCGTCTGAACTAGGACAGTGAGGTTGGCTAGGAGGGAGTGGAAGACCTTGAGGGCAAGGTAAATTGCTCGCAGTTCCAGAAGATTGATATGAAGGGTGGTCTCCTGTAGAGACCAAGTGCCCTGAGTGGAGAGAGTTTGCAGATGAGCTCCCCACCCTGTTTGGGAGGCATCTGTTGTGAGGGTTGCTTGGGGTAGCAATGGTTGAAATGGAGCCCCCAACGACAGATTCTTGGTGGAAGTCCACCAGTGGAGGGACCAAAACAGACGATCGGAGGTTTGTATTTGGTCTGAGAGCGCTCCTGAAGCCTGAGTCCACTGAGTGGCCAGGGTCCATTGAGCTGCTCTCATATGAAGACGAGCATAGGGCACCACATGCACTGTGGAGGCCATATGACCCAGTAGGCGTAGCATTTCCCTGGCTGTCAAGTGAGTGCTGGACTGAGCTTGGGAGGCCAAACTCAGGAGGCGCTGGCCTCGAACATGTGGAAGGTAGGCCCTTGCAGTGATGGTGTCCAACTGGGCCCCTATGAATTCTAGAGATTGAGTAGGGATGAGTTGGGACTTGGGAAGGTTTACTACCAGTCCCAGATACTGCAAAAGGCTCCTTGTGTGGTCCAGGGAAATCTGGGCCTGTGACTGAGTTGGAGCTCGGATGAGCCAGTCGTCCAGATATGGGAAGACAAAGATTCCCATGCCTCTTAGAAATGCGGCTACGACTGCCATGCATTTTGTGAATACTCTTGGAGCAGAGGCTAGACCGAAGGGGAGTACTCTGTATTGGAAATGTTTTCCCTGAAACAGAAAGCGAAGATACTTTCTGTGGGATGGATGGATGAGTATATGTGTATACGCATCCTGTAGGTCTAGAGAACAAAGCCAGTCCTGACCCTGGAGGTAAGGAAGGAGAATGCCGAGAGACAGCATTTTGAATTTCTCCTTGAAGAGAAATTTGTTCAATTCTCTCAGATCTAGGATTGGTCTGAATCCCCCTGTCTTCTTTGGAATGAGAAAATAAGGGGAGTAGAAACCGGACCCTTGTTGAGGAAGAGGAACCTCTTCTATGGCCCCTTGGGCAAGAAGAGAGGAAATCTCTTGACCCAACAGGGTTAGGAGAGATGGGGGAGAATTGAATGGTCTCACCATATGATGGGGAGGAAGGCTGGAGAAATGAAGTTTGTAACCCTCTCGAATGATAGAGAGGGTCCATTGTTCTGTTGTGATTTGTTCCCATCTGGGAGCAAAGTGAACCAACCTTCCGGGTATGGTGAGAGGTTCTGGTTGTGTTAGAACCAGAAGTGGCAAGTTCCCTAGGAGCAAGTCAAAACCCCTGAGGGGTTGGAGCCTGCTGAGCCACAGTAGCTGCTGCAGGCTTAGCTCGTGCTTGTTTGGATTGCTGACGCTTAGCAGTATAGCGAGGTTGAGAAGACTGCTGGCCAGTATTTGAAGCAACTCTGGCCTTCTTATAGTAAGGCCTTTTAAAAGACTTTTTCTTAGTAGGAATTGAAGTGGACTTTGAAAGTCTTTCCAAGGTGGCATTTTCAGCATCCATCTGGGTGGCTTTGATTTGCCACTCTTCCCCAAATAAGTTCTCACCTGTACAGGGCAGATTCCGTAAGCCATCTAGAACCCAAGGTTCCAGATCAGAGGCCTGGAGCCAAGCAAGACGTCGGGCTGCAATAGCAATGCCCGAAGCCCTACTGGCTCCCTCAAAGGAATCATATGCTGCCCTATTAGAGAACTTAGAAACCTCTAAGAGTTGTTTCACTAGGGAAAGGAATCCCTGCTTTTTATCCTCAGGGATAAAGGGGGCAAAATGCCGCACCTTTTTGGCAAGTTCCTCCAGGAACATGCCCATATAGAGACTGTAGGAATTAATCCTGGCTATAAGCATACTAGCCTGGAAAATTTTCCTACCAAAAGAGTCCAAAGTCTTACATTCCCGTCCTGGAGGGGTGGAAGAGTGCCTTTTGGTACTCCTAATCTTCTTCATTGCAGACTTCACCACAATAGAGTGGTGGGGCAATTGAGTCTTTTGGAAACCAGGAGAAGGAGGGACCCTATACATGGTGTCCAACCTACGGGAATAAGGAGACAAAGTCAAAGGATTTTCCCAGAAATCCATCAGTTGTTCTTGAAGGATTTCATGGATAGGCAGGGTAACTGCCTCCTTAGGGGCCTTTGAGTATCCCAAAATATCCAGTTTTTTGGATCTGGGTTCCTTTTCAGAGGATGTGGTAATAGAAAGGGCTGTAGCCATATCTAAAACAAAGTCCTGGAAGGACAAATCCTCTGGAGGGGACATTCTCCTTTTAGGAGAAGAGGGCTCCTCAGGTAAGTTGAGTGAAAACTCAGCAGAATCATCAGAGGAGTGAAAATCCTCAGAGGAATCGGTGCTTTCCTCTAACGCACCATACGCGTACCGATCGGTATCGATATCGGGCGTATCGGGTATGGAACCGGTATGGAGCGAAAGCCCATACGGTACCGACTTGCGTTTAGAGGTGGACGGCCTCGATACCGGCATGGCGGACGATACCGGTATCGGGCCCGGAACCGCTGAAAGCGGAACCGATGGCGTTGCAGCTTTAATGAAAGCCATGACGGCTTGCTGCATGGACTGTACAGTATCGCCCATGGACGCCATAGCTGCCTGGATGTCGGTACCGGAGTGACCCGGTACCCCAGAGCAGGCTAACAGGTGATCTGTCGAGGCCGTAGCATCGATATCAACCTGAGACCCCTGAATTGGCGTTTTTGGAAGTTGGACTTCCCGCCGGGGTTGTTTGGCTGGGGCAGGGTCCTCAAGTTCTAAGCTAAGAGCCTCTCGATGCTTTGAAGGAGATTTGCTCTTTGAGGACTTACCCACAGAAGGTTTGGTTACCTGAGATCCATCCGGAGAAGAAGACCTGGATGACTGTGATGCTGTATTCTCTGAAGCAAACAGCACATGGAATTTGTTGGCCCGGTTCTGCAGCCCACGTTTAGACATGTGGGAGCAAGATGGGCAGTCCGGTATGGAATGGTCAGGCCCCAAACATTTCAGACACCAGTCATGGGTGTCTGTGACTGAAATAACAGCATTACATTTGGAACACTTCTTAAATCCAGGGGCTGGCTTCTCCATGAGGAGAAATTGAGTAGGCCGAGAGGCCTCTCTGAAGTGACCAAAAAGCTAAAAAATAAGAAAAAAGAATTATAATTTTTTAAAGAAAGAAAGAAAAGACCGGCGATACCGGTATCGGTATGGGGAAGGCAGGTACGCGGTCTAAAGAAACAAATAAAATAACAATTTCTTCAGCGGTGACAGGAACACGACCTGCTGGCTCCGCGGAAAAAAGAGAAACTGAGGAGAGCTGTTCAGGAAGGCGGGAAGGCAGTGCGCATGTGCAGTGGGAGGTCCCAAAAGCTTCTATTCTAAGAAGCTGGGGAGCTTTCCCGCACGGGCTCCGTCGGTACCGACGTACCCATATGTGAGGACTTATTCCTGCTTGTTCCTGGAGATAACAGCTATAAGCTCAGGCTCAGAATGTATTGGACCCCGGTGTGGCTCCACGCATTATACCCTGCGAGTTCGGATCAGTGTTGGAAGGGGTGTGGGGCTCGAGGGGATTTGCTGCATATGGTGTGGGGATGTCCGGTAGTTCAGGAATACTGGAGGGGGGTGGAAAGACTTACGGAAAACATCACAGGGGTCCCGGTCAGCTTTACCCCTAGTAGGGTGATATTGAATGAAGGGGGGATGGGTGAAGGTGGGAGGGACAGGGGGAGGCTACAGGGGTACTGTGTCATTGCAGGGCGGATGTGTCTCTTTCGCTGGTGGAAGAAGAAACAGGATGTTCCCCCTTTAGCGGAGGTAGTGGGGCGAATGGAGCAGCTTTGGGGGTACTGCGCAATAGAAGCTCGTAGAAAGCATACGGTTCCACGATATAATAAGGTGTGGGAACGTTATGAACACTGGAGGGCAGAGAGGGGGGGGGGGGGATTCGAGGGCGGATGGGGGGGGGGGTGAGAAGGCTCGGTTCACTGGAGGGGGGAGGGTTAGAGGGTTTATACTATGCCCCACCATATTCATATATACTCTTGGAAGGATCCTGGAGGTGGTGATCCTGTTTTGCATATAAGGTCACCTGGGCCAGAACGGGTGGCTCCTGACCCGGCTATAGTTGAGGCCTATGCGGACAGGGGATCTCGCCAGCTGGCGGTCTGGGTGAAGGTGGCGATTCGCAGTAAGCGGATGGCGGGTAGGGGGAGGGGCGGAGGTGGGGGGGAGTGCGGGATTGGGGGGGGGGAGTGGGGCATTTGGGTTAGGTAAGCTGGGGGGTTCCTATGGGGAGATTCTCTGCCTGGTGAGAGGAAGGGGGGTCAGTAGAATGGGGGAGGGGGGGTGGGGGGCGTTGAGACTGTATGTGTGGATTACTGTTCCTTGTTTTACGCAGGGGGGGGTTAATCTTATCATGTATAAGTTGTGTAAAGGGTACTCGGGGGGGGGGGTGTATGGGGGTAAGATGGAAAATATATGGGGAAGCACTAGGACCTGGGGCCTCTCCCAATAGTTACTGTTAAGGATGTTCAGAATGTATATTGGTGGGTTTGTGGGGAGATTTATGGTTTACGTTGTGTATTGTGTGCTGTGTTGTGTGCTAATAAAAAAAGTTAAAATAAAAAAAAATAAAAAAAAAACAGATCAGGGCACCATACTCACTGCGATCCAGAGACCAAAAGGCTTTCTTCACTCCTCGAAATTGACGCTCCTCACCATCTGCAAAGAACCTGTGAACTGAACACCCCTCGTGCGGGAACGAGGACTAAACTGGAGTTACTCAAGGAACCACAATTACCAGGTAAGTGTAATTTCCATTTCCTTATCGTCCCTCCAGTTTAGTCCTCCACCTCTGGGATGTATCAGAGTAGTAATCATGGGGAGGGACCTTAACACCCGGATCGCAACCCCCCCCAACCTGAAACCGGCATCGGTCGCCGTCGGGACCTCGAGGCGGTAGAACTTACAGTAAGCACAAAGAGCGAACCAAGTGTCTGCCCAACAAATTTCCATTGGCGGTCACAAAATGTGCCCCATCCCAGATGTTGCTTGCGCCCTAGCAGAATAAACTCTTAAGCCCACCGGCGCGGAATATATGCTGTCGCAACTGCTTCATGAATCCATCAGACAAGGGCTGCAATCGCCGCTGCCTCTCCTTTTTGGGGTCCTCCGAACAACCTGACCGACTTGTGGAAGATTTCTGAAACTTGTAATCCCGACAAATCACCCCCTTTATATCCAGGTGGCGTAAACTATGGTCCTAAACGTTCCCCTCCAACGACTCAAAAAGTGGAGGAGAACCATTGGATTTAGGAAAGACGGAGAATCCCACCGTTGGCCAAAATGGACGGATCTGGTCGCAGCACCAGCTTTCCTCTGAGAAAGGACGAAACAATGGCTTTTGACCCAAGAGCCTATAACTTCGAAATTTACCCTGCTGCATCGATGGCTACCAACCCGCTACTTGAAGGAGAAGCTCTTCACTGATGCCTGGTGGCAGGACTTCTGAGGTCTCTTAGCTAGAGCTCCTAGAACCAAGTGGATATCCCACCGCATTACCGGGATTCTACAAGGGGACCACCGCCTGGTTAACGCTATAAGAAAACGTATCACATCAACAAACGAACCTAGATCCACTCCTTGGGCATTTCTCTCCATAGCCACCCCGGGCTCTTAACGGAACGCTCAAAGCCCTGGACGTCATAACCGTACCAACCACGTCCTGCAGAAACATGACCCCAGGGAAAGGTATACTGAAGGTGCGCGTCCTTGCCGCCCTGAGTACCTGTCTTCAAACACAAGACGTCATATGCGCTCCTATGTAGGAGACGTAGTCTTTTCCTCGCTCGAAGTAACAACGTGAAGACCACTCAAGCCAAACCCTTTTTTTTTTTAAAATTTGCCCTTTTTAATGGCCAAACCGTACGCGAACACCAAACCACCAGAGCCCTTTGAAGTGATCCCTGTAGCAACCGGTTCTCCTTAGAAGGCAACATCTAGGGGACCCTGAGATCGTCATACCACGGGCGTCTTTGCCAGTCCGTGAACACTCCCAGCACCTTTCCGTGATGCGCTTCGCTATGCTGAACCACACACCCAATGAGCGTCCACGGAGAGTAGGCCTAGGGTAGACCTGAGGGGGACTCGGGTACCTCAGAGTGTCACCTCCTTCCGATACCTTCTCTCGCCATCTGCTGACGAAACGACTTGTCATTTCTGCCAGAAAAAAATCGCCCTGTGAACCAATATCGTAGGTCCCCGTCTGCGAACTATTAGTGCCCACACGTGCGGATGCAATTCCCATTCCACGATATCCACTCGGAACCTTCTGAGAAATTCTGCCATCACAGAGTCCTGCCCTGCAAAGCACGCCACTGAATTCGCTGGTAGGTGAGGCTCTATCCTAAGGATACATCGTGGCTCTGCTACTCTTTCGATGGTCACACTTCCTGTACCGCCCTATCGATGGTCGCAGGCCTCGACAGGGAATTGCCAGAGAGTACTTGTACTGCTCGACCAGTCCCCGTAGTTCCAAGCTTTCCTACGGTAGCCCGACCTCTCCAAGCTGTAGTCGGTGGATCGACTGTTTGTTCTCCTACACCATCCAAGTGCCTCGCGGGAAAGTATCACCGCCATCTGTTCCCCCTCCCACGAAACCTGCGTCCGTCCCCCAAGGAAGCTACTCCTGCTGCTCCACAGACCTCCCTGCTTCCCGGGACCCAGGAAGAACGCACCAACGAAGGAACTGCCTAACCTGGAGAAGGCCGGGCAGTAGAACATTCAGCAATTCGAACTGATGCGGTCAGTGGTGAAGCAGCATCATTATCAACCACCGCATATGAAACCTGGCTCATGGACCTATCTTCAAGGGCCCCATCCTTGTATCTAGCCCGCGAAGGGAACTCGACGCTGCGGCCACTGGAGCGGACCTGAACTTGCGCATCAGCCGTTGAAGAACTTGAACTCAACCACTTGGCAAGGACACCGCTCCTCTGTGAGCGTCTAACCGCACCCCCAGAAATTGGAGATCCTGGGATGGAAGTAAGCGGTTTTTGGTCGTACTGACCATCCGGCCGCGACCCTGGAAAAACTGTACTACCAAGCCTGTCACCTGAAAGCACGCAGCCTCGGACTCTGTCCGAAGCAACCACTCGCCGAAATAAGGACAAACCAGAGCCCCTTGCTTTGCAATGTTGCCGCCCCATCACTCTGGTCTTGGTGAAGATCCGCAGGGCCGTCGCCCAACCGAAGGGCCATGCTTGTAACCAATAATGGCCCCCAAGGAAGAGCAGCCCACAGAACGTTTTGATGAGATGCTCTGATTGGAATGTGGGAATAAGCCCCCCCCCCCCCGTGAGAACGAGGTGAAGCCAAGCACTCTTCCTGAAGAACGTCACAAAGAACTTACGATCTCTCTCACCAGTACCACTGCTACTACCTGCCCGAGGCGAACCAACATTAGTCATAAGGCAGATGTCCCTTACCAACCTTAACAGAGGTCCCAGTCCATCTAAAATTGGTGAACTAAATTGCGAGCCTAGCCCTCGCCTCTAGGCCTAAAAGACCGGACGCTGCTGCTTTTCAGTCAGACTGGGGACAATCTATGAGATAGACACCAAATTCCTAGTATCCCCCAAATTCCAGTCCGAACCCGCTGCCCTAAGAAACAAAGTTTTCCTTAGTCAGAGACGGATCCCAGCACCTTGATCGAGCTAGGTCTTCACTCCCCCCAGCATCCCAAGGGGCCAGATGGTTGAGGACTCCTCACAGACTGCAAAGCCCATCCAGATATCAATACCTGCAAAGGCCAATGCCTGCTGGGAACATCTATCACCTATAGTGAGGTACAAAAACAGTAGGCCCAACTCCAGCCCCTAACTGCCCGGCAAGGCTAAGGACATACGAGTTAGAAGCTGTGCTTACCAGAACCAAAAAACCCCCCCCCCCCCCCAGATGAAGGCAAGAGGAGAAGTCAGCTACTCTTGTATTCCATAATATCTATCCTCGACTGCAGTATCAGCATCAACTGCAAAATACATTAGAAATACATTAGTGGCAAACAATTAAAAAAATTTTATTTTTTTTGGAAGTGGAAGACTGCGGCACTGATTCTATTTGAGACCCAAGGAAAGCCGTATCACCTAGGCATAGCATAGAACTGTGCAGGGTAATGCATGCCACTCCCTGGATAACTTCCCTAAACCATCAAACTCCAATATGGCCAGGGATACCAGTAGCCGTATGTCCTGCTAATCCAATACTACCGGATTTTGTGATTGTTAAGAAGGAAGATGCGACAGTTGAGAAACCAAAACATTATCTCTGCTAAGATTTCCTGATGTGACATAGCACATATGTTTCCGAGTTGATGTTTAATCTACGGAACTGGTGCTAGGCTGAGACCACCCTGTGAAATTTTAGCAAAGCTACGGGACTGAATAAGAAGAAATAGGATTATTGTTTGGAAGGAACATTCCGTACACCTGTTGTTTTGAACGTGTTACGATTATTTTTACCGAGAGGTTGTGCGTTCAGGAGAAGACTAATCTTTGCGTGATTTACAAGATTTCCTGTATAGTCTAAACGACGGGAAAATTGAACTTCTGCTGGTAGGGATGCCTCACAGCACTGACCACTGGGGAATAAACCAGATTTCTAAAACTCATGTCAAAAGTAGTATTACCTGCAGTAGGAAGAATGCACCCCAGGGACCACTTTACTAAGCACCGTCCCCTTTAGTTACAGGGTGACGTCTTATAAGGAACTGGGAGAGCAACAACTATCCCTTCAAATAAACCTTTGTAAAATATTCCCAGTGCCTGCAGAATAAAAAAGTACAGAGACTCTATAAGTCATACTTCACCTGAGACTGGGATCGGCGCTAGGACGCCTACTTCAGAGGCAACTAAACCTCTTTTAAATCAGTGCAGAATCAATAATCAAACTCCTGAGCTGTTAATGCTGTGTGGGGAAAACTCTTGGCGAGATCATAGCCCCAATGATCAATCACCGTCTGCTGCCCATGGCATAACTTATAAAATGCATACTCCTGCACCCATCAGCGATACCTACGCACCCGCATCACTCCTGTGCTGAGGCAAGTGTGAACATGTGTGCTGTAGTTCCCCTGGGATCAATTTAGAAAGGCACGCAGGCCCACAGACGTAAAACAGGCCCAAATTATCTGCTCTTCTTTTTTTCTTTTTTCTTTTTACTTAAAAACGAAGAATATAAAATTATACAAGTAAATAAATAAGTAAAGAATGGCTTATCTGTGTGGCAAACCGTCTTCTGTCACACCGTGGGCCGCTGTGACTCGCGCCACAAGGTCTCCACTGTGAAGAGAATATGGCGCCGATCACCATCGGACTTGCTTGGCGCCAAAACTTCCGTTGCTGAAGACAGCTGCCATCACCCCTGCCGAGCCTAGGGCCTTACCTGCGGCACTAAAATCTAGCGAGTATCCCCTTGTTGCCCCGAAGGGAACAGCTTTCTAAGCCGCGCTGCTGCCTGGCCATGCCGCGAGCAGCAGTCGTGCCAAGAACTGCCCTGCCGGCTGAAAAGTTTAATCGATGACCCCGCTGCGCAGGAAAGCTGCCGCCGTGCATCCACACATAGTGCCGGTACAGGCCGCGGAGCTCTCCCCCGTACAGTCCTGGGGGAGAGATCCTCAACGGGCAACGAGTGCGCACTGTGACAACAAAGCTAAAGAAGCTAGGTGAGAGGGTTTTTTTTTTTTTTTTAAAGGGACCGTTTATCCCCATAAATACTGAAGGTAAATTATTGCAAACTATATTGAATTATAGTAAATTATATTAACTTAACTTGCATTTGCCTAAAATTAAATTGACTAAGAAGTAACCTTATTAAGGCAATTAAAACAAATAATCTTTGTTACCTAGGACCAAATTAAAACCAAATGAAAACTCATTTAAAACTAATTTAGTCCTTATCTGCTCCTCAAGTGAGCCCAGCACCTAAGCTCACTACGTCCTCCAGCTGCATGGAGACTGGACACACTGGGGCTGATGGGAGAGACCAGCAGGCTATATCCAGTGATGTCACGACTTTGACATGCCCAGTCTCCAAGCTGCAGGAGGAGATACACTACTCAGAGGTGGAGGACTAAACTGGAGGGACGATAAGGAACACATGTTACAGGGGCTAGGGTAGGAACGCACATTCGAGCCGCTCAGGTGGAACATGTGCAAGGCACACAATATTAAAAACGCTAATAGTGTGTGCAGAAAATGGCAGGAAACCCCCACACAGCACCAGCAGTCTACCCTCAAATTGCGTACCACACAGATGGAATCGGGAGCCCCCAACAAGGACAATGACAAGATCAAACCTTGGAACTCACCCCCTGAGAGCCCCAGGCAGAAGATCTGTGCCGGGCTCAGCTCTACTCCCTTGAAACTGTTTCTCTGGCTTGGCAGCACTGCGTTTAAGATGGCTAGTAGGCAGATTCCTCAGAGAGCCTTCTGCAATCTTTGAGAGAGAGCAGGGGGGACAGAAGAGGAGGAAGGTGGCATTGAGGTTGTGTGAAGCTGCTGAATTCTTCCATCTTTCCAATTTTCTAGCTTCTCAACAGACTCTAGTCCAAGGTAAGAGTGTGGAGCTGAACCAATTTTCCCTCCTCCTATGGCTACTGAAAAGAACGCAGTCTGGTGAAGCCTCCCACATCGCGCTCAAGTGACAGAGTCACTCTCAAAGTGGTCTGTCACGAGCATTGCAGTCACTCTTTCCCTCTCCAGATTTTCTTCAGAGAGGAGAAAATCTATGCATCATCTGCTGGAGACAAAGAAATGCTGAAGAGATCTCTTGTGGCTGAGGCAGATAGAGGGAGTGATGTCATTGAAACCTGGGCTTTTCATTGGTTCTTTGTCTCCACCAATCTGCTGGTAGGGGAACACAATCCACTTGTCTGGACTGGTCTAGCAGAACATTATGGAAACTCCAAATATGAAAGAATCTTCATCTTCAACCAGAACCAGTGTCCTAGTCTGATGCCCCACCTAAAACCTAGCAGCCACCAGTCAGGCTGCATCCTTGAACCCACTGCCCACTACCAACTCCTGGCTTCTTTATGTAACCACCCTGGACTCCTTCCCCCCTTCATTGTGGAGCTCTGAAAGAAGGTCCATCGTGCACTGACTCCCTTCAAGGGGGAGGGAGGGGGCTTTGAAATCCCCAACCCTAAGAAAACCAGTGCTCCTTCATCTGATAGCCCCCTCCCCCAAAAAGGCAGTAAGAACAGTGGCCCTCATAAGTAGAAAACTGTCTCCTGATGAAATCATCAAGTATGCCAGAGAACAAGCTGCAACCCTGGACTTATAGAATTATCAGAACGGCTCTTGATGTCAATCATAACATGGACTATTTCAGCACTCAAGAAGGATCATGGCTCTGCAGTACCTCCATGAAAAGGGAGCCAAAGAGGATAAAGTCAAGGGGCACACGCCGGTGACAGCTCCAGGCTGGCCTGTACTCTGCTCTGCATCCACACCCACACCACAGGAACCATGCTTGACATGCCACACCAAAGCTCCAAGCCTAGCCTTTACCATTTACTATAGCCGTTTTTCTTTTACTTTTTTTTCTTTTTTTTTTTAGGGATGGGGGGAGGGGGGCATGCCAGATATTAACAGAAGCTTACATTGCCTCCTGGTGCTAACCAGGACCTCCTTATTGCTGCTCTAATGTTGAGAACAGCACACCCAAAGTTGTATGCTCCCTACTCCCTGCAGCAGGGATAGGAAAAGAAGCTCCCTCCCTGTCAGTGAGCTAATATCCCTTGTTTAAAAAAAAATCCTCTGTGATACACAGCCTTCTCCTTATCTCACAAATGCACTCTGAAAAACATCTTGTGCAAGGCATAAGGAAAAAGAGAGACACACACTCTCCTGTCTATCCCCGAGGCCCACCGGGAAAGGAGACAGCGAGAAAGAGAATAGGAGAAAGGGGACCTGGCCTCAGCCAGGTATCCCCCCTGGCTAAAGGAGAGGAATAGAACGAGAGCACGAGAGGGGGAGCCTGGATTTCCCCAGGCAAGAGGAGGAGGAAACGAGAAAGGAAAGGGCCCAAGCTGGACCAGGGCCATTGCATGAGAGAACTTAACTAAGGAACCAGCTCTCCAAATGAATTCAAGAGTCAGGCCCACCAAATTCAGATGCCCAGTGCACAGAATGCTCATCTACCATCTGCTGGAGACAGAGAAATACTAAGGAGCATGCAGCTACGTGGTGCATAACCCGCTCTTTCTGGATTACCAAGGCGATAAGGAAGCACGTTTGCAAAAGGGAAACTTCCCACTGTCTTCACCGATGAACATGCAAGGACTGCCAGAGTTGTGAAGTACTTCAGTACCTGAAGTCTTTGCGCCTATTGGCTACCAGTTCTACCATCCCCCATCCTATTTGAAGCACGGGTACTTCATCCACAGGATAAGGGGACAAGTATTAATGCCCGCAGCATGGGAAATAAGATCTCTGAAGTTGAAGCTTTGGTGGGAGTGGCTGACTTAGATTTAGTGGCAGTTACAGAAACATGGTTCACAGAAAACCATGACTGGGATGTAACTATACCTGGCTATACTTTATTCAGAAAGGACAGGGTAGGAAGAAGGGGAGGAGGAGTAGCACTATATGTAAAAACTACTATTAAAGCTTTGGAATTACAGAGCTTAAAAGGGAGAGAGGAGGCATTGTGGGTTAAACTAGAAAGAGGGAAAGAGAAATCTATTTGCATTGGTGTGATATACAGACCTCCCTCACAAGAGGAAGAGGTGGACAGAGAGTTAATTGAAGACATACGCAGCATTGCTAGGAAAGGGGAAGTGCTACTGCTAGGAGATTTCAATATGCCAGATGTTGATTGGCACATTCCTGCTGCAGTATCATCTAGGAGTAAGGAGATCCTGGATTCTCTACAGGGAGAACTATTCAGGCAATTGGTAACAGACCCCACACGTGAAGGGGCCATACTGGACTTGGTGCTTACCAATGGTGAAAGTGTTTCTGATGTTGTAGTGGGAGATCATTTTGCATCCAGTGATCACCAGATGGTGTGGTTCAGTATTAGGACTAGGGCTGTTAGAATCCATTCCAAGGTGAAGATCTTAGACTTTAGGAAGACTAACTTTGCGAAGATGGGCCAATACCTCAGGGAGTCGTTAGTGGGATGGGAACAGCTGGGGGATGTTGAACAACAGTGGGCAAAACTGAAAGAGGGTATTTTAAAGGCAACCAACCTTTTTGTTAAAATGGTAAATAAAGGCAAAAGGAACAGGAGACCGCTATGGTTTTCGAAGGAAGTAGCTGAAAAAGTGAAGAAAAAGAGGGAGGCCTTCATGAAATACAAGAGATCACAGAGAAAGGAAGACAGGCATCTGTATTTGGAAAAACTTAGAGAAGCTAGCAAAGTAGTCAAGAAGACAAAGATTCAAAAGGAGGAGGAAATAGCCAATGCAATAAAATGGGGAGATAAGACATTTTTCAGATATATTAGTGAGAAGAGGAAGGGCAAAAGTGGTATTGTCAGACTCAAGGGTACAGGGGGGGAATATGTAGAAGCTGATAAGGATAAAGCGGAATTGCTTAACAAATATTTTTGTTCTGTGTTCACAGATGAAGAACAAGGAGCAGGACCTCAGAAAACACCCACAAATAAGAACAGAAGCGAGGGACATCTTGAACAATTTTCAGAAGACTGTGTTCGTGAGAAACTAGCTCAACTTAAAGTAGACAAAGCGATGGGACCGGATGGGATACACCCTAGAATACTGAGGGAACTTGGGGACGTTCTAGCAACTCCACTGACTGACCTTTTCAATGCCTCGTTGGAGTCGGGAGTGGTGCCAAAGGACTGGAGAGAGGCTCATGTGGTGCCTTTACACAAAAGCGGAAGTAAGGATGTGGTTGAAAACTACAGGCCGGTTAGTTTAACTTCGGTGGTGAGTAAATTAATGGAAACGCTGTTGAAAGAGAAAATAGTGAGGTTTCTGGAGTCCAGCGGATTACAGGATCCGAGGCAGCATGGATTCACCAGAGGCAGGTCTTGTCAGACAAATCTGATTGATTTCTTTGACTGGGTGACCAGGGAGTTGGACCGAGGGAGAGCTCTAGATGTGGTGTATTTAGATTTCAGTAAAGCCTTTGACACTGTTCCTCACAGGCGACTTATAAACAAACTGAGCACCCTAGGGATGGACCCTAAAGTTACTGCTTGGGTTAGAAATTGGTTGGGTGGGAGGCGACAAAGAGTACAAGTAAATGGAGCTCACTCTGAGGAGAAGGATGTTATCAGTGGTGTGCCCCAGGGATCTGTCCTTGGTCCGATTCTTTTTAACATCTTTGTTAGTGATATAGCGGAAGGGCTGTCTGGTAAGGTTTGCCTCTTTGCGGATGATACCAAAATCTGCAATAAAGTAGACACCCAGGAAGGTGTAGATAACATGAGGAGGGATCTAGCTAAGCTTGAAGAATGGTCTAGAATTTGGCAGCTGGGATTTAATGTTAAAAAATGTAAGGTCATGCATTTGGGCTGCAGCAATCCAAGGGAGCAATACAGCATAGGAGGTGAAGTACTTTTGTCCACTAAAGAAGAGCGGGACCTAGGCGTAGTTGTGTCCGATGATCTTAAAGTAGCTAAACAGGTAGAAAAGGCGACGGCAAAAGCTAGAAGGATGCTTGGGTGCATACGGAGAGGAATGGCTAGCAGAAAAAAGGAGGTGATAATGCCTCTGTATAAGTCTTTGGTGCGACCTCATTTGGAGTATGGTGTGCAATTCTGGAGACCGCACCTTCAAAAGGATGTGAACAGGATGGAGTCGGTGCAGAGGGTTGCTACTAAGATGATTAGTAGTCTTCATTATAAAGCATATGAGGACAGACTTAAGGATCTTAATATGTACACCTTAGAGGAAAGGCGGGATAGAGGTGATATGATTGAGATGTTTAAATACCTCCGTGGCATAAATGTTCAGGGAGAGAGCCTCTTTCAATTGAAAGCAAGTTCTGCGACGAGGGGACATGGGATGAGGGTGAAGGGAGATAGATTCAGGAGTGATATGCGGAAATATTTCTTTACGGAAAGAGTAGTGGATCCGTGGAATAGTCTCCCAGTGGAGGTGGTAGAGATGAGGACAGTAACTGAATTCAAAAAAGCATGGGACCAACACAGAGGATCTCTAAAGGTAAAAAGTGGACTGTTGTAGTTGTTGTTATGGAAGGACAGACTAGATGGGCCTTGTGGTCTTTTTCTGTCATCATGTTTCTATGTTTCTATGTTTCTAAGTTCTAACTCTCAGTTTTACTTAGGCAATTGCTTAATTACACAGCTAAAACTTGTAAAGAGTGCTTTCCGAATTACTAAAACAAAGCGTTTCAGTAATGCAGTATAAAAATGTGAAGATAACAGGAAATGAGCACACACTGGCACTAAATGCTGCTAAAATGGTTTCTGGACACTAGTAAAATTTGCAAACGCAATGCTCAGAAAGGAAAAACCGCATTTGGAGAGGGACTCATATTTCAACAGCATATCGATTCAACAGCATATCGATTCATCCTCCCCACTAGACCCTTATCAACATGGATTCAGAGAAGCCCACGGTGTAGAAACTCTCCTAACGACATTAACCAATACACTTATCAATGGCATAGACAGAGTCAAGAAAGGCTTTGCGCTAATCTTCCTTGATATAGCGGCAGCGTTCGACTCCGTAGACCACGCACAGCTCCTGAGGCGGCTTCACAAGAAGGGAATCCAGGACCGAGCATGGGACTGGTGCAAATCCTACCTCGAAGGTAGATGGCAACAAGTCCGTATTGACAACACCACATCCGAACCCTTCCAGCAGAAACAGGGCATACCCCAAGGCTCCTCCCTGTCTGCTCTGCTCTTTAATATCTATATGCAACCAATCTGTGACATTACCCAATCTTTCGGCATATCCTGCCTCATGTACGCAGACGATGTGCTGCTATTTACACCTATAACTGTCACATGCCCGGACTATACAGTGTTAATTAACTGCTTCAATGCAATAACGGACTGGCTACTCAATCAGAACCTCCGTATAAATTTCAAAAAAACAGAAGTCCTAATAATCACAAGAAACAGATCTTTCTCACCTCCTCCAACACTAAAGGTCAGAGACGCAGAACTTCCAGTCAAAGCCAATATACGCTACCTTGGAGTGATACTGGATCAGCAGTTGGACTTCAAGGAGCACATAAAACGCACTGTAAAAGCTATCTACTTCAAGATCAAAACCCTGCGGCACTTGAGACCTATGATTGATCCCGATGACTTCCGCACCATCTTCCAAGCGCTAGTCACACCTCACTTCGATTATGATAACATAATACTGCATGGCCTCCCAAAGACTACCCTCAACCCTCTACAGTTAGCTATGAACGCAGCAGCTCGCGTCCTCTGCGGAGCCTCAAGGAGTGACCACATCTCCCCCATTCTAAAAGAACTCCATTGGCTTCCAATAAGCTGTAGAATCTTATATAAGGCCCTCCTCATTACCTTCAAGGCCTTTAACAAAATGTCACCTGCATCAATCTCTGACCTTCTCGTACACACCACAAACAACAGATCTAGGAGATCACTAGCTGCAGACATGCTAATTATACCAAGTGATTCTACAAAGCTTAACCAGACAACCATCAATAGGGCATTTGTGAACTTCGCCCCCAGGTGTTGGAACAAACTCCCTCCCAGCATTAGAGCGATCAGGGACCTTAGGCAGTTTAGAAAATCCATCAAACACCACCTTTTTCTCATGCATTTTACACATCTAGATATCCCCCCCCTTCGCCCTCCCCCACCCTCACAATTCCTAACCTCTGTTAGCTGATTGCATAGAACTACTGCGAGTTGAGCACCAACATGTAAATTGCTAGAAATGTAAATAGTTTTCCCCAGTTTACCTCCATGTTAAAGCCCTGTTATATGTAAACGAAGGTCATATTCAAATGACCAAATGTTATATTGTTTCAATGTAAACCGCACTGATGACAAAGAGCGCGGTATATAAGAAATGTTAAATAAATAAATAAAATAAATTTTGCTAACAGTGAGATTGTGGACAGCTGCATGAGAAGGGTTAAGGATGCGGTTCATATTCATATTATTCATACAAAGATGACAATTCCAGAAGGTAAGGCTAGAGAGTGGCCTGTAAGAGCATGGGTCTGATATGTCTAATGAAGAGGTTTTTAGAACAGGGCGTATGTAGGCAGTTTTCAGCTCCTCCGGCATGTATCTTCATTACAGTGATAGATGTATGAGCTTGCTAAGAATGGTAGGCTAGAGAGTGGCCTGTAAGAGCATGGGTATGATATGTCTAATGAAGAGGTTTTTAGAACAGGGCGTATGTAGGCAGTTTTCAGCTCCTTCGGCATGTATCTTCATTACAGTGATAGATGTATGAGCTTGCTAAGAATGGTAGGCTAGAGAGTGGCCTGTAAGAGCATGGGACTGATATGTCTAATGAAGAGGTTTTTAGAACAGGGCGTATGTAGGCAGTTTTCAGCTCCTTTGGCATGTATCCTCATTATAGTGATAGATGTATCATTTGCTAAGAATGGTAGGCTAGAGATTGGCCTGATATGGGTCTGATATGTCTAATGAAGAGGTTTTTAGAACAGGGCATATGTAGGCAGTTTTCAGCTCCTTCGGCATGTATCCTCATTATAGTGATAGATGTATCATTTGCTAAGAATGGTAGGTTAGAGAGTGGCCTGTAAGAGCATGGGTCTGATATATCTAATGAAGAGGTTTTTAGAACAGGGCGTATATGTAGGCAGTTTTCAGCTCCTTCGGCATGTAACCTCATTATAGTGATAGATGTATGAGCTTGCTAAGAATGGTAGGCTAGAGATTGGCCTGTAAGAGCATGGGTCTGATAAGACTAATGAAGAGGTTTTTAGAACAGGGCGTATGTAGGCAGTTTTCAGCTCCTCCGGCATGTATCTTCATTACAGTGATAGATGTATGAGCTTGCTAACAATGGTAGGCTAGAGAGTGGCCTGTAAGAGCATGGGTCTGATATGTCTAATGAAGAGGTTTTTAGAACAGGGCGTATGTAGGCAGTTTTCAGCTCCTTTGGCATGTATCCTCATTAGAGTGATAGATGTATCATTTGCTAAGAATCGTAGGCTAGAGAGTGGCCTGTAAGAGCATGGGTCTGATATGTCTAATGAAGAGGTTTTTAGAACAGGGCGTATGTAGGCAGTTTTCAGCTCCTCCGGCATGTATCTTCATTAGAGTGATAGATGTATGAGCTTGCTAAGAATGGTAGGCTAGAGATTGGCCTGTAAGAGCATGGGTCTGATATGACTAATGAAGAGGTTTTTAGAACAGGGCGTATGTAGGCAGTTTTCAGCTCCTTCGGCATGTAACCTCATTACAGTGATAGATGTATGAGCTTGCTAAGAATGGTAGGCTAGAGAGTGGCCTGTAAGAGCATGGGTCTGATATGACTAATGAAAAGGTTTTTAGAACAGGGCGTATGTAGGCAGTTTTCAGCTCCTCCGGCATGTATCTTCATTACAGTGATAGATGTATGAGCTTGCTAAGAATGGTAGGCTAGAGAGTGGCCTGTAAGAGCATGGGTCTGATATGACTAATGAAGAGGTTTTTAGAACAGGGCGTATGTAGGCAGTTTTCAGCTCCTTTGGCATGTATCCTCATTTTAGTGATAGATGTATCATTTGCTAAGAATGGTAGGCTAGAGAGTGGCCTGTAAGAGCATGGGTCTGATATGTCTAATGAAGAGGTTTTTAGAACAGGGCATATGTAGGCAGTTTTCAGCTCCTCCGGCATGTATCTTCATTATAGTGATAGATGTATCATTTGCTAAGAATGGTAGGCTAGAGAGTGGCCTGTAAGAGCATGGGTCTGATATGACTAATGAAGAGGTTTTTAGAACAGGGCGTATGTAGGCAGTTTTCAGCTCCTTCGGCATGTATCTTCATTACAGTGATAGATGTATGAGCTTGCTAAGAATGGTAGGCTAGAGAGTGGCCTGTAAGAGCATGGGTCTGATATGACTAATGAAGAGGTTTTTAGAACAGGGCGTATGTAGGCAGTTTTCAGCTCCTTCGGCATGTATCTTCATTACAGTGATAGATGTATGAGCTTGCTAAGAATGGTAGGCTAGAGAGTGGCCTGTAAGAGCATGGGTCTGATATGACTAATGAAGAGGTTTTTAGAACAGGGCGTATGTAGGCAGTTTTCAGCTCCTTCGGCATGTATCTTCATTACAGTGATAGATGTATGAGCTTGCTAAGAATGGTAGGCTAGAGAGTGGCCTTTAAGAGCATGGGTCTGATATGTCTAATGAAGAGGTTTTTAGAACAGGGCGTATGTAGGCAGTTTTCAGCTCCTCCGGCATGTATCTTCATTACAGTGATAGATGTATGAGCTTGCTAAGAATGGTAGGCTAGAGAGTGGCCTGTAAGAGCATGGGTCTGATATGACTAATGATGAGGTTTTTAGAACAAGGCGTATGTAGACAGTTTTCAGCTCCTTCGGCATGTAACCTCATTATAGTGATAGATGTATCAGCTTGAGTATTATGGGTGAAAGTTTCTCTCGTGATATCTTTACCCAGTTTATTGGGCAAAGATCGATAGCCAAAGCAGTAGAAAGCTTTCCTGCAGGAAACATTGTAAAATTTGTTTTTATATTTAAACTCAGACAACCCAATATTCAAAAAAAACTGAGCTCCTAAATTTGTGCTCTAGGTTCAGCCACGCTTAAGGGCCTAAGTTTTCAGCTGAAAAATCATTCTAATTTAGGAGCTTAAAAATGTATGCTTTAAATTTAGGCCCAACATTCATTTGCCTAGATTTAGGAGTCTAACTGAGGTCCACAGTGCTGAAAATCACTGCTAAGAGACGAACTTTTCCCCTCTGCCCTAAATCTGCTCCCATTAACACCCACTTTTTGTGCTCTTAAATTTAGGAGTTTAGAGAAATTTTAAGAAAATAACTTAGGGGGGGGGGCTCAGCCCTAGCAAATTTTCAGAGACCAATTTAAGAGCATAACTCAAAGTTAAAAGCATACATCCTTTGAACTTGCCATGAAGTACTATGGAAAAGGTGTGGGCCCAATATTCATTCAGGTACTGTAGGAATTTCTGCCCCCAGAGCACAGACAATAGAGAGTTAAGAGACTTTTCCCGAGGTCACCAGGAGCGTCAGTGAGATTTCTTATGTTCTAATGGTGCTACTTTTGAGGCCCTTGAGAACAATAAACCTCTCTCAGGGCATTTCCAGAGGTTACACTGAACTCAACATCAACTCTGCTCCAGCTAGCAGCCCAAACAAACAAAACCTCCATAAGTGAGGTCCTTTCATCCTGCAGCCATTGCTCAATCTGCAGACTATACAAACAGGAAAAACAGGCAATAAATACGAGGCTTGTGGGCTAAAAAGCAAGAGCCTTAAGAATGGAGGAAAACTGCCAAAACATACCCTCCCCTAAAACCTGCTGGTCCAGTCATGGCCAATAGTGTACAGACAATTGCCGAGACCACTCATCAAAGAAAAGTGTGTGATTTGACGTATTAAAATAAGTCAGAACGAAGTCCACCGGTAGCTAGTATTTATATCTAGGTTATATTGTCTTTCAAATATTTGCATCTGTAAATAGTCATTACATAAATTTCTGAAAAATATTTAGCAAATTCTCTATACAAAGACTGGGCCTATGGCAGTATGTATGGAATTCCAGCATCTGCTTACAAAAAAAGTGTTTATGCCAAAATCAGAGAAGAGTTATGAGATTTCAGGGTTGGCTACAAAAGCATTTGCAAACTTCATCCAAGCACTACCAGAAAGAACTGCCCCAAATGCCTGGCAAGATCCAATTCCGAAAAGATATCAGCACGTGTATGAACTTGCTTTCACACAGTTCTCATCTGCCAGGCAGCGAAAGACATGTGTCCATATGAGTAGCAGAGAAATGCAGCAATTGCTGCAGGATCTTCTTTAAGATTTTAATAAGACCTCTGGCACTCACGGAAGCGTTTCTTCCTGTTCGGACTGGCAAAGTCCACAAACGTTTTCCTTCTTGTTCATCCAGTCGGAATACATCATACATACTCCCCACAATCAGAAATAATCACTTTCTGTTTGGGTTTTCCATCTTTGCTGCCTTGAGCCTTCATAAAAGCAAAGAAAATGGTAAAAAGACTCGCAAAGCAGAAGAAAGCAAATGATTATGAACAGTACTTTTCAGGGAGCTGCTGCAGATTTCCTACCTCCATTTGTCGGACTACATCCATGCCTTCTATCACCTCTCCAAATACCACATGCTTTCCATCCAACCACTCAGTTTTGTCACATGCGATGAAAAACTGGGAGCCATTGGTATTTGAGCCAGAATTTGCCATCGAGAGGAGACCTAAGGAAGAGACAGAAGCAAATAAAACAGGGCTGACGTTTGTTACAAGGAATGTTTCCTTTTACTGAGAGTCTTGGGAAGAGTTTCATACTAAGATAAAGGAGCCTGAGAGGAGACTCCGAGCCATAAGAAGGGGCAGAGGTATGGGGCGCTCCGATCTCACCTGGCCCTGTGTGCTTTAGGATAAAATTCTCATCAGCAAATTTCTTCCCATAAATGGACTTGCCACCAGAGCCATTGTGATTTGTGAAATCACCCCCCTGACACATAAACTGTGGGATTATACGATGAAAACTGCTTCCCTTAAAGCCAAAGCCCTTTTCATGAGTACACAGGCAACGGAAATTCTCTGGAAAATAAGGTGAGAAAGAGAAGGTTAAAAGTAAGTCTCCCAGCACTGCATGGTCCTTTAAATGCCAAGCAGTGAATGGTTCCACCCCACCCCCATTATAGATTGAAATTTATCTTTATTTTCTAGAAGTGGCCACTTTTGCTAAGCAGCCATGAATGACTCCATGCTCGATTAGCAATGTCAGAAACAATTTAACACACTGCTTTGACCATAGACGAGGCATATTTTTCCACACTCAAACTTTACGTTCAAAGATGCTGATTCTGTTCTAGAACATTCCAATTGTTTCCTCACTCTCTAGAGAAAATGCAACATTCACCCTATTCACTTGGTCCATTTCCCAACTGCAACCTAGACCAGGGGTGTCCAACCCTGTCCTGGAGGGCTGCAATCCTGGCAGTTTTTTGGGATAGCCCTAATGAATATGCATGAGATATATATGCATTAGTGATATCCTGCCAATCTGACTGGTTTGTGGCCCTCCAGGACTGGATTTGGAGACCCCTGCCTTACACCTCTGTCATTTAAGATTGTAAGTGAGCAAGGTGCAGATGTCCTAGACATCAAAAAGATAGATAGAATTTGTCACATTCCTCCTCGCTTCTCACCACCACCAAAATATTGTCTATTAGGCAACTTTTTGGTGGTGGTGAGAATCGAGGAGGAATGTGACAAATTCTATCTACCCTTTTGATGTCTAGGACATCTGTACCTTGCCCACACACAATCTTAAATGACAGAGGTGTAAGGCAGGGGTCTCCAAATCCAGTCCTGGAGGGCCACAAACCAGTCAGGTTGGCAGGATATCTCTAATGCATATATATCTCATGCATATTCATTAGGGCTATCCCAAAAACCTGACAGGATTGCCGCCCTCCAGGACAGGGTTGGACACCCCTGACCTAGACAGACAATATTAATGTCTTGTGAATCCATCTTCTCACTTCTAACACACAATCTAAATGTATGCAATCATCAAAAGACCTCCCTTTCTACAAAACTAGGGGTGGGCAAGATGGGTCTGTTTAGGCAGATGTCTTATTAGAAGTGAAAATTATAATGGAGTACTGCTATGTAATTATAGATGTATATGGAAATTATAATGGAGTATTGCTATGTAATTATAGATGTATATGGACATTATAATGGAGTACTGCTATGTAATTATAGATGTATATGGAAATCATAGAGGTATATGGAATTATAATGGAGTACTGACTGCTATGTAATTATGTTTATGTTTATTTAAAACTTTATATACCGCCCCATTACAGGGTATCAGAGCGGTTTACAAATTAAAAATCACAAAAAGCGCTGCAGAAAGAGAGAAGAGAACGCCAATTTGAACATTTCAAAAGGGGGAGAAAGAACAGAGTCAGAGAAGAAAAGGACAAGACAACCAGTGATAGAAAAAGAAGAGAGAGATGTTAGTTTATTTTATTTTTGCTACTTGGGAAGGAAGAGAAGAAGGGGGAGGAAGATCAAAAGCTGTGCAGAAAAGAGGTGTGTTTTTAACTGAGTTTTAAATGATTTGAAGGAGTGGGTCCAATCGGAGGACGGGGGCAGCAAGTTCCGGAGTCACGATCCAAGGAAGTAGAAGGCGGAGGATCATGTGGACTCTGTGGGCCTGAAACGGGGAAGGAAGGAACATACGGTTAGTGTGAATAGAGCGGAGGGAACGGTGGGGAGTGTGAAGACGTACCTGGTTGGCAAGATATAAAGGAACACCAGTGTGAATAGTTCTGTGCACAAAAATAAGAATTGTAAACTGTATACGATATGGAATGGGGAGCCAGTGCTGATGTAAGAGAAGAGGGATAACATGATCGAAGCAGGATGCGTGGGTAAGGATGCCGACAGCGGTATTCTGAACACGTTGGATGCGAGAAAGCTGAGATTGAGGAAGACCAGCCAAGCAGACATTGCAGTAATCAAGACGTGAGAGGACTAAAGAGAGAAGTAATGTAACCATAGAAGAAGAAGAAGAAAGGAAAGGTCGGACAGCACGAAGTTGTCTTAGAGCAGAAAAGGAACGTTGAACAATGGATTAAATATGACCTTTAAAGGTGAGAGCAGAGTCGAGAGTGACACCTAAATATCTAAGGGAAGAGACCAGAGGGATAGGTGAAGAAGAAAGTACAGGCGTAAGAGGTGGAGGGGGACAACTGAAAGTGAACCAGATCGCTGAGGTTTTTGCAAGATTAATATGAAGAAAATTAGAAGAAATCCAAGAGGCAACGGCAGAGAGACAATTGCTAAGAGGGGTGATATCTGGGGCAGAAGAATCAGTATGGTACAGGAGAAAGATATCATCGGCATAATAGTGAGCAGAAACACCGTGTTGTTGAACCAGGAGAGTGAGGGGGGCCAGAAAGATGCTAAAAAGAATAGGGGAGAGAACAGAACCTTGAGGAACACCACAAGGGAGGGGAGTGGAAGGAGAGGACGCAGAACCAGAGAGAACAGAGAAAGAGCGATATACAGGAAAGAATGGAACCATGATAGAACCAAACCAGAAAGGCCGGCAACCTGGAGGTGAAGCAAGAGAGTGTGATGGTCAACCAGATCAAAGGCAGCAGAAAGATCCAGTGAGACAGCAAGGGAGATAGAACCATGGTTGTGAGCAGCGTGTAGCTCATTGAGAAGTGAAAGGAGAACAGATAGCACAGTTACTTACCTGTAACAGGTGATCTCTGGGAACAGCAGGAATAAGTCTTCACATATGGGTACGTCGGTACCGACGGTGCCTGCGCGGGAACGCTCCCCAGCGTCCAAAAAGAAAGCTTTTGGGAGCATCCCACACGCATGCGCGCTGCCTTCCCACCCATTCACTTCCCTCTCATCAGTTGGGTTTGTAGCTGAGACCGAAGGAGGGAAGTAGACAAATTAGAGAGAGAGAGAGAGAGAGAGAGAGAGAAACAACTCCTAGGGGAGGTGGGTGGGTTGTGAAGACTTATTCCTGCTGTTCCCAGAGATCACCTGTTACAGGTAAGTAACTGTGCTATCTCCAGGAACAAGCAGGAATGAGTCTTCACATATGGGGACTCCCAAGCTAGAGATGCCTAGAGGAGGTCCCAGCATGTTGCAAATCTAATAGATGGGCCATGCTATTTCCCAGAACCTCAGGCATCCAAGGGATGGAGGGTAGCAGTTGAATTAAAAAGGGTATGCTGTGGAACAGCTTGACTAAACAAGGCGTCTAGAGGGGAGTCCTTGTGTAGATCATAAATGTTAGTAAATATTGAAATCCAATTTTCTAATGTGGACCTTAGTCAAAAGTATTGTGAAAGTATTTATTGAGGCTAATAAGTGTCTGGTGGTAAGAGCCAGTACATTATCCTCAAAGAAAATACCTCACTGTGAAGTAGAGGAAATAAATTTTGCAATATAGGCAGAGGTCAGAACCCTAAAAGGCTAGAACTAATCCCAGAAGAAAAAACTGGGAGAGTTTAATGGGGTAGGACTTTGGATGAGAAGTTAAAACTTCTGTAGTTTGAAGCTCTTTGTCCTTGGAGCAGAACAAGGCTCTAGGAAACAGAGGAGATAAATCTGACTGGTTTGCAGAAAAAGGATGGGTCTTTAAGACTCCTCTATCCAAATGAAAGAGAGAAACATATGTAGTAGGCGGTGTAGCCTCCAATTTCTTGAAGATCAGTAATGTCTTCCCTAAGTGATGTCACTTAGGATAATGACTTTACATGGAGAGCTTCAGATGTAACGTAACCAGAGAGGTTACAGTAAAAGTAGGTAGTTTCTAATTACCATAGAACTTGGTCGTCCATTTAAAACCCTATGGTATGCTGGAACAGCATTAATATGGACAGTAACAAATCTGTATTTATATAACACATATTATATATATATATATATATATATATATATATATATATAAAGAGAGACTCACTTAATAACAAAAGGGATAAGACCTGCTTGAGAATATGGATAGAGAACCCCTTACTGGTTACACGTGGGAGAACCATGAAGGTGGTTACATGGAAACCAGTGGAATGTTCCTAGTCAGAAGGATAGGTCTAGATGTCTTTAAAAATTCTAGACTTTGAATAACCAGACATGGAGATCTACGTAAAGGGGTGCAGAGAAATCCTTAGTCTTAAGATCACAAGTCTGGATCCTTCTATAACTTGTCATGAGGCTGGTACTAATAAAGATGCAGAGTTGAAAAGAAACTCTGTTTTTCACAGAGCTCTAAGTGTGCAATTACCTCAAAGTACAGCTAGAGGGGGCAGGAGTGATTCTACAGAAGCTAATGAGGCTAGGAGAGCTAACCAGTTGCACCTGGAAATGAGCCCAGGAGATTCAAAGGGAAGATCCCTTTATAAACGGAAGCTTAATGCTAGCAAAGGAGACACAGACAGACGCAGACGGAGAAGGAACAAGGATTACGGCTGAAGAAGGAAGAAGAGACCTGAAGGAAGGAATCCTCCTTGAGCAAGCCCAAAAGGACAGAATTCACAGAGGTAGAGTTCAGAGGGGCCAAGCTCAATTGGTTTGCAGCTTGTCGTGCTGTGAGGGCTTGCGTGCATCAGTGATGCTGAGAGCTAAACTATCGGTAGTTTAACTACTGGCAGGGTCTCCCAAGATGGACAGGTCTCAGCTGAGGTGCCAGACCAAGACAAACCACCCAACTGGGCAGCAGCAGAATGGGATAGTGTTGATGGCAGAGGATCACATTTTTGTAACAACGGCAACAACACCAAACTTAAACTGCGCGGAAGAAAGGCCCGGCAATCTACTTCTGTATCTTGCCATGAAAACCCAATGGATAGTTACAACAAAACAAATTGTGCTATGGTGCTGGAAGATGAGACCCCCAGGTCGGAAGGCACTCAACTAGCTACTGGGGAAGAGCTGAAGACTTTTCAGAGTAAAGCCAGCAATTATGATGTGGTTGGATCAAAGCCCTCGGGAAGTCTGACTGCTGATGTAGCTGCGCATGAAATGAGAGTCAGAAGCTGTAAAGATGTCTTACACATTGGAACATGGAACATACGAAGCATGAACCAAGGGAAGTTGGAGGTGGGCAAGAATGGTGTCAGCGAACTGAAATGGACTGGTATCGGGCACTTTGCATCAGATGATCACATGGTCTACTATGCTGGAAATGAAAGACAAAGAAGAAATGGTGTTGCATTTATAATAAAGAAGAAACTTGCAAGAACTGTAATGAAATACAATGCAGTCAGCGAACGCTTAATCTCTATTCGTCTATGAGGATTGCCTATCAACACAACTATAATTCAAGTATATGCCCCAACAACAGCTGCAGAAGAGAATGAAATTGAAGAGTTCTATGAACAAGTACAAGCTGAAATTGACAGAACATGCAAACAGGATATCCTGATAGTCATGGGTGACTGGAATGCAAAAGTTGGCAACAAAGAAGAAGACAAAGTAGTTGGAAAATATGGACTTGGCAACAGAAATGAAGCTGGAGAAAGACTGATAGAATTCTGCAAGACCAATGATCTATTCATCTCAAACACCTTCTTCCAGCAACACAAGCGGCGACTGTACACATGGATTTCACCCAATGGATTGTATAAAAATCAAATTGACTACATCTGTGGAAGTCAACGATGGAAAAGCTCTATAACATCAACAAAGACAAAACCTGGAGCTGACTGTGGTACAGATCATCAACTACTAGTATGCAAACTCAAGCTAAAGTTGAAAAAGAGCAAACCACTCATGAATGCAGCAAAATATGACCTTGAGAATATACCACTGGAATTTAAAGACTGCCTGCAAAATCGATTTGCTGCTTTAGATACAAACGACAGAGCTCCGGAAGAGTTATGGAATGACATCAAGAAGGTTGTGTTGGAAGAAAGCGAGAAGTCTCTACAAAAGGTGAAAAAGCAAAAACGGCCAAAATGGATGACGGAAGAAACTCTGAAAATTGCCCAGAAATGCAGAGAAGCTAAAGCCAGAGGAGAAAGAAAGACAATCGCAGAACTCAACAGAGATTTCCAACGTGCAGCAAGACAGGACAAGGAAAAGTACTACAATGACGCATGCAAGGAAATAGAAGCAGAAACTATTAGAGGAAGAACAAGATCGGCTTTCCTAAAGCTACGAGAGTTAAAGAAAAAGTTCCAGCCTCGAATAAGAATGTTACAAGATGCTCAAGGTTCTATGCTGAATGATGCTGAGAAGATCAAGAAAAGGTGGAAGGAATATACAGAGTTTTTATATGATAAAGATCAAGTGGACCAACAGCCGTTTCAACCTGTACCTTATGATCGGGAACCATTGGTGATGAAAGAAGAAGTTGAAGCAGCATTGAAAGCCTTATCAAAGAACAAAGCACCAGGCATTGATGGCATTCCTATAGAAGTATTGCAGCAATCTGATGCAGCTGTTACCATACTTACAAGGCTCTGCCAAGAAATATGGAAGATAACATCATGGCCAACTGACTGGAAAAGATCTGTGTTTATACCAATACTAAAGAAAGGTGATCCAACTGACTGTGAAAATTATTGAACAATCGCTCTGATCCCACATGCCAGCAAGATTCTACTGAAGATTATTCAAAAGAGACTACAACCATACCTGGAACAAGAACTACCTGAAGTGCAAGCAGGGTTCAGGAAAGGGCGAGGAACGCGAGACATCATTGCGGATGTGAGATGGATCCTTGAAAAGACTAAAGAATACCAAAAGGATATCTATTTGTGCTTTATCGACCTATAGCAAGGCTTTTGACTGTGTAAACCATGAGAAACTCTGGGCCACATTAAGAAGCATGGGTATACCAGAACACCTGATCGTTCTCTTGCGCAATCTGTACATTGATCAAGAAGCAACAGTTCGAACGGAACAAGGAGAAACAGAATGGTTTAAAATAAGCAAAGGTGTAAGACAAGGCTGAATACTTTCCCCCTAACTGTTTAATTTATATGCAGAACAAATCATCAGAGAAGCAGGATTGTATGAAGACAACAGAGGTGTGAAGATTGGTGGAAGACTCATCAAAAACCTTTGCTATGCCGATGATAATACATTACTGGCTGAAAGTGAAGATTACCTGAAACATTTGCTTCTCACAATCAAAGAACATAGTCTCAAAATGGGCCTGCACCTTAATGTAAAGAAGACAAAGATCATGACAACTGGCATAATCAACAGGTTCATCGTTGAAGGAGAAGAAATTGAAACTGTGAACAACTTTAACCTACTTGGATCAACTATCAATAAAGAAGCAACAAGCAGTCAAGAAATCAAACGATGCATTGCTCTTGGCAGAATGGCCATGAAAGACCTAGATAAGATTCTCAAGAGCAGAGATGTCTCTCTCCATACAAAGATTCGACTTGTTCAAGCCATGGTATTTTCAATAACATCATATGGATGTGAAAGCTGGACAGCGAAAAAGACAGACAGGAAGAAAATTGATGCCTTTGAATTATGGTGCTGGCGGTGAATACTGTGTATACCATGGACTGCCCGAAGAACAAACCAGTCAGTACTAGAGGAGATCAAACCTAAGCTTTCTTTAGAAGCTCAGATGACAAGACTTCGACTTTCATACTTTGGACACATCATGCGAAGAGAGAGATCATTAGAGAAAGACATCATGCTTGGCAAGATAGAAGGTCAACGCAAAAGAGGAAGGCCAGCAATGAGATGGATCGATACAATAACAGCAGCTATTGGTACCAGTCTGTCAACAATGAGCCGCCTGACTGAAGACCGAACACAATTTAGGATAGCTATCCAGAGGGTCGCCATGAGTCGACTCCGACTCGACGGCACTTAACAACAACAAGCTACGAGAGCCGCTGTTCAGAGGGAGTCTGCTAAGGAAAGCAGTCAGGCTGGAGGGTATGCCATTCCCTGCTTAAGCAACGTTCCTGAGTCCAAAGCTGAAAGACATATACAGAGAGCCAGAGAGCCAGGCTTGGAGGAAAACCTGCAGGCATTGGAGTATGCTGAACAAGCTTTACCAGGTACCCGAAGGGAAGGGGTTTCTAACAAAGCTACTGTGTCACTGAAGCATAGAGCTGGAGAATCCACACCAGGTTTTACTAAGCTTTCAGGAAGTCCAGCACTGCCTAGAAGCTACCGACAGAAAACCTGTTGTCACAGAGACGTGCATGAGAGAGAAGGCTCCAGAGCTTCAAGCTACAGAAACTCAAGGTATGAAAGTTTTATTCCTGCTAATGAAAGTTTAACTCCTAAAAGCACTGCTAAAACGAAAACTCACTTTATAAGAAGAGGAAAGAAACCAGAGTGGTTTGAAGAACTACCAAAAGACTTTAAAGCACAGTCTTATTGGAGGCAAGATACCAGAGACAGTCCATATAAACCTGTAACTGCCAGGGACAGCGTGTGCTCTGAGGGGGAAAGTAGTGAAGCAGAATTTATGGAAATAGAAAATGCAAACACTATTCCCATTCCTCAAGAAGAAGCTATGGATTGTAGTTTGTGTATGGCTTATAGCCTAGAATCCATAGCAACCTTGTAAATAAGAAGAAGTCTTGTTTAATTGCTTTGCCCTGGAATGAATTGAATTCCTCCCTTTAACCCTTTCAACTAATTGTGAAGATATTAACAATTGGTTTTACCTGCTTATTACTGGAGCCTTTATGAACAAAGGACATTCTTTGATTTCTAGTGTCTTAATGAACCCTTGCACAGAGGGGAAATAAAAGCCTTGTTTCCCTACATTCGTGGCTTAATTATTGAGTTCTCATAAGGAGCTGAAATACCTAAGACCAATCTCCATTTTGGCCTTAAAATACCCCACGCTCCTTGAAAATAAATATGTTGTACAGCATGCCCTTACCGCCATTGGCCACTAGGGGATGCCGGCACGACAAACTTCAGTGTGGAGAAAAAGATGCAATATAAGGGAATACCATATTTGCCCGTCTATGAGGCCAATATGAGTATAATTAAGCTCCAATGAAGTATTGGAAATTAGAAGGAATGCACTAGACAAGGACCGACTGCAGTGAAAAGAAATGCATCCCTGTTGGAAGAGTTCCACTGGAGATGTGGAACAACTCAGGGAATTAAGCAATTATTTATGCTTTCACGTGATCTAAGCCCTGGTTTATTTTCCCTAAAATGAAATTTTAAGGAAGATGTTAAGAGTAGGAAAAAACCCGGTCATGTGGGAGCATGACTGGGCAAAGCCTTTTAGCCATCTGGAAGTTACTCACCAGGAATGACTCTGACGCTCTCTGGCAAAGGCCCATAGTTGCAGAGCTTGTTGTAGAATTGCAGAGAGCATGTTGTAGGTTGCTTAGGTGAGATCTGGCTGTTTAATTGCCAGTGTGCAACCTAATCTATTCTGAGGGAGCCAAAGAATTGAAGATGGCTAAGAATAACACAGGTACACTACCAAAACTGCCTCCAGTTTTGCAACTGATTCCTATAGATTTTGGGGTGCTGAATCCAGGAAAAATAGCCAAAATGTTCCATCACGTCACGTTTTCTTGCAAAATTAGATTTCTTACCCATATAAGGAATGTTCACATAATTTCTTTTTAGCCGACTGCAGTTTATTTTCTTGGCCCAAAATAGAGGTTGTAATGGTTAACTAACTAGAAACACTCCCTCATGATAATTTAGAGTGTTTTGTATTCATTTTATACATTAACAGGACAATTGGGAGGCGGGGGGCTAAATCCAGTACTCGCGCTGGCGCATGTTCTTTCCTGTTCGCCTCGCCTCGTTCGCTCGCTCAAACACGGTGGTTGCGACATGAACGTTCCTGTCAAATTTCAGTTTCTTGCAAGTTCATTATTACCTTTTGTTTGCTCAGTCGTAATCCAGCTTTATTCCGAAGTGGTTCACACTACAGTTGTAGTTTGCAGTGCTGTGTATTTGTGATGGCTCACAGAGCCAGAGGATGCGTCAACTCTCCGGACAGTTTTTGTTTTATTTGTGGGGAATATACCGTGAAAAAGCTGCAGAGGAACATTTCTGCATTTATTAAAAAAGTATATTTCGCCTATTTCGGTTTGAAGTTAGGCGATCAAGACAAACCGTGGGCTCCTCACAAAGTGTGCAAGACATGTGAGGAAGATCTACGCTTATGGATGAAAGGTAAAAAACAAGCATTTCGTTTCGGAATACCTATGATGTGGCGTGAACAAAGAGACCACAGCAGTGACTGCTATTTTTGCTCTTGCATTGTGAAGGGATACAACTTAAAAAATAAGAACGTAATAAGTTACCCCAACCTTCCCTCAGCAATTAGGCCTATGCCTCATAGCAACGAAGTACCTGTGCCTGAACCACCAAAATCTTTGGATCATATTTGTGTGGATGGTTCTGATCATGATGAGACTCATCAGATGGCTTTTCCCGATGAGTCCAGTACTTCCGAGTTTGAAACTGAACCAGATCCGAAACCTGAACGTTTCTCTCAAGCTGAATTGAATGATTTAGTCCGGGATTTAGGACTCCCAAAAGATGCTGCCCAACTGCTAGGTTCTCGGCTTAAACAGAAAAATCTATTGTCACCAGGAACAACTTTTTATTGGTACCGCAACCGCGAGACACAATTTTTGAAGTATTTCAGCAAAGAGGAAGATTTGGTATTTTGCAACGATATATACGGAGTGATGGAAAAGTTTTTTTTTTTCAAAACTCTGTTTATTAAATATTACAAGGCACCAATAACAAACAGCAAACAACATGATTCCTTTTTAGTTTCATACAAGTAAACGCATCCCAGGTAGGGCTGTATCTTGTCCACCACCCGGGAACCCAACAGGCACAGAAACAGAGCACACAAAGCCCCAAGGTCAACCAACACAACCCAGCCCCCTCCCCCCCACCCCCCCCTTCCGCGGAGAGCACAGCAACGCCAGCAGCGCCAGCTGCAGACAAATCGCATGGGGGACGTAAGTCCCCAGCCCCCTATCCCAGCTTAAGTACTTCACTACGCGCCCTGGGGCCCAGGCGTTGAATATAAGGCATCCAGATCAATAAAAAGGAGGTCCAGGACCGGGGGTGCCGCAATGCCACCCTCCGCTCCAAAAGCAAGAGTTGGTGCAAGCTGTTCCGCCATTCACAGAAGGTGGGAGCCGCGGATTCCCTCCAGTGACTAAGGATAGGGCCCTTACCCACCAGACAGGCTTTGCGCACCAATACCCTCTCCCATCTACCTTTCGGGTGGAGTGGTCCCAACTGATCCAGCACTACCATAGTTCCTGACCAACACAGCGGCTGACCCAACAACCCACTTAAATAGGTTGCAATGGAGTGCCAATACCTCCGAATAGCAGGGCAACCCCACCACATATGACCCAAATCAGCCAAGGCACAGGAGCATTTGGGGCATCCGCCATGAAGAGCGAGATGGCTCCGAAAGGCTCGCCGCGGGGAAAAGTGGGCCCGAAGTATACACTTAAATTGGATCTCGCGCCAGCGAGCCCCGACCACGAGTTGCGCGATCCTACCCAAGGCCATCCGGACCGCCCCAGGGGCAATCCCTCCACCCAACTCAGCCGCCCAAAGACTTTCCACCCTGGTGTAATCCGGGGGCAAATCCAACCGGTCCAATCGCTTTTTTAAATCGGCAATCGTCGGCGGGGAATCCGTCCCCAGCGCAAAAAACTCCAAAATACGGCCTGAATGCTCCACCGTAAGCTCCTGCCGCGGCAACGAGCCAATGTAGTGAGAAATTTGTGCGTACGCCAACGTCAAAGACCCCGCAGGCCACCCATAATCTTTACATAATACTCCCAGCGTCTTACAGCTACCCGTAGTGTCCACAATCTGCCCCAAGCGGCGGACACCCGCACGCCACCACATACGAAAGGGGGCCGTATCCGAACCAGGCAAGAAACAAGCATTACCCTGTATGGGCAGCCAGCAGGAGACCCCAGCATCACTGCCCCAACACTTATTCAACTGCTGCCAAGTTTGGCGAGACGGCTGCAGTAGTAGACTGTTTAGGAGGCGCGGCGGCAAAACCGCACGGGGCAAATGCAAGACCGCTTCCAAAGAATGGGGTGCCGCAAAGGCGGCCTCGAGACCCCGCGGGGTATAATTCTCGGTGTCCCCCAACCAATCACTTAAATGACGAGCCTGACAGGCCAACGCATATTTCCATAGGTCGGGAACCCCCACTCCACCGGACCGCCACCCCCCCCGCAAGCGCGCCATCGGAATACGGGCCTTACAGCCTTTCCATAGAAATCCCCGAATCTCCCGCTCCAGGCGCGCCAAGTCACGCTTCAAAAGCCACACCGGTAGCGTCTGCAACCAATAAAGCACCCGCGGAAAGATCACCATGCCCAAAGCGGCTACCCTGCCAAGCAAGGACAACGGGAGGTGAACCCAGGCCCGCAGCTGCAGCCGAACCTTGGCTAAGACTCGTTCAAAATTAGTCGGGTATAACAAAGTCAGTTTTCGGGTTAACACTATCCCTAAGTACATAATCGAGTCCTCGGCCCAACGAAGTGGAAAGGGCCCCGGCCAGTGCTCCCGCAACGTCCCCCCGACATCCAAGGCTTCCGATTTGGCCATGTTTATACGCAAGCCCGCAAATTGTCCATACAGCGGGAGCTCCGCAAGTAATCGCGGAAGGGACTGCTGAGGAGAAGAGAGGTGGACCAGAAGATCGTCGGCAAAGGCAGCCACCTTAAAGCCATGGGAGCCGATACGGATCCCACCAATGGCGGGAGAGGCCTCGATCTTCCGTATCAGCGGGTCCAAGGATAAGACAAACAGCAAGGGAGAGCGGGCAGCCCTGCCGCGTACCTCGTTCCAACCGAAAGGAATCAGACATAACCCCATTGCAAAGGACCCCCGCGGTGGGGTCAGCATAAAGCAAATCCACCATCTGGCAAAAGGGGGTTCCCAGCCCATAATGAGGCAACAGAGCCCGTAAATAGTCCCAGGGAACCTGGTCAAAGGCCTTCTCCGCATCGAAGCTAATAACCAAGGTCTGAAGATCGTGTTCCCGGGCCCATTCTAGAGAGGCGAGCAGCTTTCGGAGGTTCCGTACAGCATAGCGCCCTTTGACGAACCCGACCTGGGACTCATGTAGCAAGTCCCCCAGCACTAACGCCAACCGATCAGCCAACACCTTCGCTAAGATTTTCAAATCAAAATTCAATAAGGAGATTGGCCGGTATGAGGCTGCCTGGGTAGGGTCCTTCCCGGGTTTGGGGATTACGGAGATATACGCATGGTTAGTGCCCCATGTAAAACGCCCCTGAGCTATCCGCCGGTGGTATACTGCCACTAAGGTCGGGGGTGTGCAGTCATTCAGTAATTTATAAAACTCAGCCCCGAAGCCATCCGGTCCCGGAGCCTTACAGCAAGCGGCCCGTTGAATAACACGCTGGACCTCCTCAATCGACACCGGCTCGTCAAGACAGGCCTTCTGCGCCGTAGACAGCTGCGGCAAAGACAACTCCCGCAAGTACTGCTGCATAGCCTCCGGAGCTCCCCCCCTATGGGCGTATAAGTTCTGGAAAAAGGAACGGAACACTCGGGCGATACCGGCGTTATCTCTATACAGGGCTCCCTGATCATCTCGCATCGCCGCCACCAAGCGATAACCTTGGCGACCCCGCAAGCAACGCGCTAAAAGTTTCCCGGGCTTATCACCAAAACGAAAGAGCTGGTAACGGTAATACATATACGACTTCTTGGCGCGTTGGTGGAGTAGCTCATTAAGGGACGTCTGCAACTCCCAAAGGCGCCGTCGGCTCGTTGCACTAGGAGCACCCGCATATTGCCGCCGAGCCCGCACCACCTGCTTCTCCAGTTGTACAATTTGTCGCGCCATTAACTGCCGTTTCCTGGCCACATACGCAATGATATCCCCCCGTAACACAACTTTAGCCGTCTCCCACAACAACTCCGGGTCTACCTGATGTTGCTCATTATGGTGGTAAAATTCTTGCCAACACTTAACAAGGTAAGGCCGAAATTCGGCGTCCTGATACAAGCCCAAGGGAAACCGCCAGATCCTAGTCGACACGGCGGGATCCCCCACTCCAAGCTCAATCCAAACCGGAGCATGGTCAGACACCTCCGAGGGGCCAATGCACGCCGCGTCCACCTGTGCAAACAACCGCTCTGACACTAAAACGTAATCCAAGCGAGCACTGGTACCATGTGCTCGCGACTGGTGGGTAAAGTCCCGGTCCGCAGGGTGAAGCAAACGCCACGGGTCCACCAGGCCCAATCTTCGGCAGAAACCGCGTAAGACCTTCATCGTCGGGACACGCGAGTGCCCCCCACCCGCGCCCGACACATCGAGTTCGGCATCCAGGACCCCATTTAGGTCCCCAGCAAGGATTAGGGGGACATCTGACATTTGTTCTAATCGAGACGCTAGACGATCATAGAACGCCCGACTCAAAACATTAGGGCTGTACATACAGCCCAATATCACCGGCCGTCCTTCCAGGCGGCCGTGGACTAAGATATAACGGCCCTCAGGATCAGCATACTCTTGCAACAGCTCAAACCGGGTATGTTTGCCGATCAGTATGACCACTCCACCTTTTCTCCCCACAGCCGGTGCTCCCCAGCACTGCCCCACCCACATCTTCTGCAATTTAACATGCTCCTCCGCGGTCTGGTGGGTTTCTTGTAACATTGCTATATCGCATTTCATCCGGGCCAAGGTCTGTAGCACCTTATATCGCTTAATAGGGCTGCCTATGCCACAGATATTCCAAGAGATAACCTTCAGGGCGGGTCATAGACCATCAAGTGAAGAATACCGGCTACCACAAACAGGCAAAAGGGTGGACCTCCCCCAGCCTGGGGCCCCCCCATCATCATTAAAGCGCCCCCATACAGGTCTTCATCGGACGCACCGCCGTGTTGCTGTGCCCTCCACGGAATACACCCCCCTTCCCCCCAAAACCACCCTCCCCCAACCCCGTATCCTATCCTCCCAGAACTCACCTCCCCCCCACCCTCCCTCCCAATCCTCCTCCCCACTCTCCACCACACTCCCATCGCGATCACAAACGATGTGATCGGGTCCCCCTCCTCCCCTAACTTCGTACTTTGTGCCCCTAGCCCCGGCCAGTGACCTAAAGCATCCCCCCCCCCTCCAGAGTAGGGCGCCCCCCGCCCCCTCCCCCCCCCCCCAACCCCCCAACCCGGCCCAGGGACTTGGCCCACCGAACCCACCCGCATACCGCAACAACTAACCCAAAACACTACTGCCCCATGCACAGCAGGAGCTGCAAGACAGGAACACCTCACACCCACCCTAAGGGACGTCCACTGGTTCCCAAGCCATCCAAACCACATGAAGATAGAGCACCGCACATCAGCCATCAACCCACACACCCTCATACAACCCGACCCCAACACGCGGCCCAACAGAACAAGCCCACAGCCAGGTCAGCGCCCCAGGGGAACAAAAACACCCACACACGGACACTCCCGCCAGAGCACGCGCATGGGTCAGAAAACCAGGCTGTGCATAAAATACCATAGACACATCACATAGCTTCAAAGAGGGAATAACAGCACCTATTCCGGCCTCCTCAGTGTATGCCTAAATGGTGTTTTTGCACCCCTGTGTATAGCCCACTCTATACCTAACGCCCACCAATCCAGCACGCAACACAACACGCATTCAATTTCCCCCCACGGCAGGTATAACACACTCACGGGACTGAGCGCTTGCTGGGAGACCGCTGAGATTGTCAAGATAAGGCTGTCAAAAATACTATGGAATAAACAAGGAAAATAAATATACAAACAGTAAAAGAGGTACCGGGAAGGATGGCAAGGGGAGGGGGGGGGAAGGGGGAGAGGACCCACAGGGGGAAAGGAACAAAGGGAAGGACAACTGGGAACATGGCAGGCCTAGCCGGCCGGGCCAAGACCACCACCACTAAGATGGGTCCGTCCCGGTCCTGCCAGCCCAACCAGGCAACAGCAAGGCAACACTGTCCACCGGCAGGACCACCCCACCAAGGGGGCCAATGTCCCGAGCCAGAAGTAGGAAAAGGCCAGCACAGAGCCCATTGACAGCCAGCCAACTGGTCCCTCGGGAACACGTCTCACCATCCTGCAGTAGCAGAAATAGTTAGGTCTGAAGGGCTCAGGGCCTGCGCTCCCCCTGCGAGTGTTCCAAAGAAGACAGCAGCTGTTCCACATAAGTAGTCGCCTCCGCCGCGGAGTCCAGAGTCCGATGGGTTCCCTGGTGTAGAATGTGTAAGCGGGCCGGATACTGGACATAAAAGCGAATGTTCGCCGAGAGGAGGCGCTGGCAGACTGGTGCGTAGGCCTTACGGCGGTGGCTCAGCGCAGTGGAGTAGTCAGGAGTGATCCGAATCTTCATGTTTTCAAACTCCAGCACACCCTGTTGCCGCGCCGCCCGCAAGAGATCCTCCTTCTGCACATAGTAAAGAAACCTGGCAAGAACCACCCGAGGCCGCGAATTCGCTCCTTGCGGCCTTGGCCCTACTCTATGGGCTCTATCCACAATTATCAGGGTGTTCTCACCGTCCCGGCCCAGCAGAGAGGCAGCCATCCGTTCCACTTGAACTCGCAGATCCTTATCGGGCACCGTCTCGGCTATCCCCAAAAAGCGCAAATTATTGCGCCGGGATCTATTTTCCAGATCGTCAATTTTTTGCTCCTGGACTTTAGTGAGTTGTTGTACCGCGCTCAGGTCCAGTTTTAACTGCTCCACCGTCTCCTCTGTGTGCAGAATGCGATCCTCTGCCTCGTGCATCCGGGAGCCCAACGCCGAAAAAGATCCCTGCAGCGTGTCAATCTTGCCACTCAGGGCTCCCAGCTGTGCGGTAAGGGCTTCCAGCTGCACTGTAAGTGCAGCAGTAACCGCTGCGGAGATTTCCTCGCTCAGGGTGAGGGAGGTCGCGGCGCTCACTTTTGGGGGGGACTCCGCCATTTTCGTGAGGCCCGTCGTGCGGTCCTTCTCCCTCCTTCCCGTCTTTGCCGCCGCTGCCATTCACCAATTGGGCTCCCGGAGGGGACAAAAACACTGCCGACCTCACCCTCGGCACTCACAGCCAAAAAATTTGCCGTGGACTACGGTCCAAATCAACGGTCAGAGACAAGGGGGCCCGGAGCTAAGGTGACTCACGTCTTCCCCAGCTCACCACACCACGTGATGTGATGGAAAAGTTTAAACTCAAGTATGATCCTGCTGAATGGCGGCTGTTCATTGATTCGTCAAAAGACAGCATAAAAGGTGTTCTTCTTCATAATGGCAACACATTCGCTTCAGTTCCTATTGCTCACTCTGTTATTCTCCAAGAAAAATACGAGAATTTGGCCCTGATTCTTCAGAAGATTCGTTATGATGAGCATAAGTGGATGATTTGTGGAGACTTTAAAATTCTATCCATGCTATTAGGGCAGCAATCCGGTTTCACCAAATATCCCTGCTTCCTTTGCTTGTGGGATAGCCGGGCCCGCGACCTACACTGGGGGAAAAAAGACTGGCCAATTCGGGAGTATTTGAGACCCGGTGAGAAAAATGTTCTTCATGAGAGCTTGGTACCTCGTGATAAAATTCTATTACCACCTCTCCACATTAAGTTGGGTCTCATTAAGCAATTCATCAAGTCCCTTCCAAAAGATGGTGAGTGCTTTCGGTACCTTTGCTCAAAGTTCCCCCGACTTTCTGAAGCAAAGCTAAAGGAAGGAGTGTTTGTTGGCCCTGATATAAGGAAACTCATTTCAGATGGAGCATTCGCTGAAACGATGTCTGAGAAGGAAAAAGAAGCCTGGGATTCCTTCAAGGATGTTGTTCTCAAATTCTTGGGGAACAGGCGGGATGAGAACTATAAGGATATTGTTGCCAGGATGCTCAATGCCTTCAAAGAACAAGGCTGTAACATGAGCCTGAAAGTCCATTTCTTGCACTCCCATGTGAACTACTTTCCCGAAAACTTGGGGGCGTACAGTGAAGAACAAGGTGAAAGGTTTCACCAGGACATCAAGGACGCAGAGAGAAGGTACCAAGGAAGATGGAACACCACTATGATGGCTGATTTCTGCTGGTTGCTGCTGCGGGAAACCCCAGATGAAAAATACGCCAAGCAGCGCACCAAGAGAAGCATTCGGGGGAAGAAGAAACGGGCCCACCAGGAGATTGATTGACCCAAGAATGACTTTAAAATCGAAACTGTGTTGACAAATATCGTGTTTTTACTAAACTTTGAAATAAAAATTTGCTAGTTATTACCACAGTGTCGGATCTCATTTATTAGAATTTTATTTTCACACCATCGGGTGTTTGTCTTCATGTATTGCAATGGTGCGGTTTGCGTTTTCTATTCTTACATACATACCTGTACAATATTTTTTGCACATTTCTTTGCTTTGCTTTGTGTCTAACCTCGCTCTTATATGCTAAATGTTTGTGCACATGTATGTGGCTGTTTTAAGTGCAGACAATTTTGCTACCATCACAGTGTGTTTTGTTGACATTACTCTATTCTTATGTGCTGCCTTGTTACAATTTTCTTTATTCTTATTTGAATAACTACTAAACAATTAGTATAAAGAATTCATCCAAGAAACTTTTATCTTGATCGCACTCAATCTGAAACGTTCACCTCAAACTGCTAACCCAATGTAGCAAAAACTCTGTACGTGATGGAGCAAATTGGTTACCAGATTTGGATTCAGCGCACCAAAAAACGTAAAAATCAATCGAAACATTAGAGGCAGTTTAAAAAAACATTTTTTTAGTGTACCTGTGTAATAGACAGGCCGGTTGCCTGCAACGATAAATTGTCCAAGTAGGTTTAGGAACCTCTCTTGGAATTATCTGTTATTAAGGCAGCAGAAAAGGTTAGGTCCTATAGATTGGAAAAGGACCAACAGACATAATTAGAAGTGATAAAACTCAATTATGGTCTGATAAGCTGTCTTAAAAGAAATATTTGAAAAGTTTGCAGAGGGGAGAAACTCTGTATGGAAATCACTTACTGGAGTAGGTATTGAAGACAATACTATGGCTTAAAGGGTAAGCCCTCCAGTCAAATAGTATCACTCTTAGAGTGAAGTCTCGACTAAGAGGGATAGAAAGTAATACAGAGTTGTGAAGACTTACAATTTGGTAAGTCTCTGAAAAAGGTAAAGCTCCCCTGCAGTCAAAAATATGAGATATCCTCGTACAGGACAACTGTCAAGGTGAAGGGCATAGCATACCTTGTAATTAGTTGTTACTCCTCTATTTGCTTTAAAAGGAGAGGAGAAACCTGTTACCTGTAAGGCATGACTATCCTTAATAGCTCTAAGAGCTAAAAGAATGGATTCCTCTTGGCAAAAGATTCATGCCTAAAGTGGAGGATTGAGCCAGTGTATCACTGACCTCTCAGTAAGGATGAGAAGAACTGTAAACGCTTCTTTTGTTAAGAAGTAGCGGTTCTGAAACTCAACAGGAAAATGATATTTAATGAATAAAATATCAGAAACCCTGCAACTGCTGGGTTTACTGAGCCTGTTGAGGCTTTGGTTTTCTTAGTCTGGTATGATGTTGTCCTTCTTTGGAAACATCTGCATGATGGGTAGAAGATGAATAAAACTTTTTCCCCTTAGGGTCACATCACATAGCCTAAGAGAATGGATAACAGCACGCCAATCCTCCTAAACAACTGTATGTATATAAAATGTGTTTTTAGCACCACTGTAAATAGCCCACCTTGTACATAGCTCAAACAAATCAAGCACCCAACACAGCCCTCACACAACTAAGTTTCATCCCCACTGCATGTACAGCACACACACTTTACCTGATTGCTTGCTGTGATACCACCTTGATTATTAAGATAAGGCGGTTTAGAAATACTGTTAATTAAATAAATAAATAAATAAATAAAATAAAGTTTGTTAGGAGATTTTTTACTAGCTGGGGTAGAGGAAAGTTTTGACAATCCTCTGCAAGCAATAATATCAGTGTTTAACTGATTAGCTTGGAATAAAGCATCCTTGTTAAAGAGATTTTCACCAGTACAAGGAGTATTTCCCAGCCTTTCTTGTACCCATTTGTCCAAATCTGAAGCTTGGAGCCAGGCCATGCGTCGTGCTCCTATGGCTATAGCAGAGGTTCTGCTAATAGACTCAAAACAGTCCAGGGAAGCACGATTAAGGAATTTGGAGACATTTTGAGCATGACTGACTAATAAGAAAAAGTTTGCTCTTTTATGTTCTTGAAGAAAAGGGATCAAAAGCTTTAAGTTCTTTGTGACCTCTTCAAGAGATAATCCCAAATAGAAAATATATGAGATAATTCTTGCTGAAAGCATGGATGCCTGGAAGCATTGATGTCCAAAGGCATCTAAAGTCCTAGACTCACGACCTGGCGGATAAGAAGAGTGCTTCTTTGCACTCTTAATCCGCCTCATTGCTGATTCTACAACAATAGAATGATGAGGAAGTTGAGTCTTTTGAAAACCTGGAGAAGGTGGCACCTTGTACATAGTGTCAAGTGTCTTAGAATGTGGGGATACAGTTAAAGGAGTTTCCCACATTCTTAATAGTAGATCCTGTAAGGTCTGATGCAAAGGAAGTATGATAACCTCCTTTGGAATCCAGGGGAATTGCAGGGTCTCTGAATCCCCTGGTAGGGATTCTTTACCAGGTATAGAAATGGCAAGTAACTTTGCCATATCAAGCAGAAAAGCTTGAAAAGAAATCTCCCCTGAGGAGGACCCTCTAAAATGAGGGGTAAAGGCTAGACTTGTTGAAAATTTAGCCTCGGTACCGATGGATTCATCCCAGTCACCGGGATTGGAAGACTTGAAAGGAGGAAGCATCGGATTTTCGCTAAAGCGATGTCTTCGGTACCGCCCGAGGCTGGTACCGAGACGAGTCGGTACCGAATCCTCCATGCTAGAGATCGATTCCAGGCTCGGCATCGAAGGAAGTGAGTCTGTCGAAGCAAGCATGGACGGTACTGAAGCCGATACTCGAGGAACGGTCTGCAGCAACTCCAGCGGTACCGAAATAGCCGAGAGCGCTAGACTACGTTCATCGGTGAGGAGTGTTTCATCCATCACCATAGCCGATGCCGGGGTGTCGGTACCGCTCAAAGCGGCCACAACCCCCGAGCATGGCCCAGGTATGTTCATCGAGGTAAGAACCCCGGGAACAACCTGGAACCCCGTTAATGCTTTGGAGCCCGAAGACTCCCGCCGGGGCTTTATTGCCAAATTGTCCTCGAGGGCAAGGCCAGAGCCATCTCGATGCTTAGAAGGAGATCTACCACTCGAGGACTGGCTAGTCTTTACAGACTTTTGTTTGGTTACCTGATCCTGTGAAAAAGAAGATATTCTAGCTGGTAACATCAATGTGAACCGGGTATCGAGTTGTGCTCGATCCTGAAGACTTCTTCTGTTTGAGCTCCAGCAGGAAAGACACTCCAGTGGGCAATGGTCAGGACCTAAACATTTTAGACACCAAGTATGAGTGTCTGAAAATATATCTGTACCGCCACACTTTGAGCATTTCTTAAGGATAGTGGCTGGCTTTTCCATAATGGAAGGATAGAGGCCTAGTGGCCTAGAAACCGTCAGGCACTAAACAGGAAAAAACTTCTAAAGAAAAGAAATAATTCTTTAGTAAAAAGAAAGAAAAGCACCGGCGGTACTGGTGGCGTCAGGGCAAGGCAGATGCGACCACAAAAAACTAAGAATAAAAAGAAGAATTTTCTGCGGTGACATGAGTACGTCCTGCCGGCTCCACGGAAAACAGAAAACTGATGAGAGGGAAGTGAATGGGCAGGAAGGCAGCGCGCATGCGTGTGGGATGCTCCCAAAGGCTTTATTTTTGGACGCTGGGGAGCGTTCCCATGCAGGCTCCGTCGGTACCGACGTACCCATATGTGAAGACTCATTCCTGCATGTTCCTGGAGATTCAGTGCTGTGGCCAGGGCGAAAACCAGATTGTCAAGGGTGAAGGGTAAGAGAAGCCTCAAGGTGTGATGAAAGTTGGAGAAAAAACAGTTTCTCTAAGAGTTTAGAGAGGAAAGGAAGATTAGATATGGGGCACCAATTTGAAGGGAAAGAGGGGTCCAAGGAACCATTCTTTAGGATGGGGCGAACCAGGGCGTGTTTCCAAAGAGAGGGAAAGATACCAGATGTTAGACTAGAAATTGAAGATAGAGAGAATAAAGGAAGAGAGGGCAAGGGATTGTTCCAAAAGCCAGCGGGAAGGAATGGGGTCAGAGGAACAGGTAATTTTTCACGAAGAGGCAAAGACTTTAGTGAGCATTGGGGCAGTGATTGGTTCAAAAGTGGACCAGCGGTGGGAGAGGGAAGGAGGGGCATAGGGTGAGGAAGGTAAGGGGGGGGAAGAGAGGGATGGCAGGGTCGGGGTAAGAAGGATTGGGGAGAGAGGGAAGGGACAAGAAGGAAAGGAAAGGCGAAGGGAAAGGACTTCAGAGGAGAAATACGATGCTAGAGTAGCAGGGTCCGGGGAGGGAGGGGAGGAAGAAGAAGTGGAGGAGGAGTGAGGGGCTGAGAGGGGGCGAAGAACAGAATAAAGTGCACGAGAAGAATTAGCAAAAGAAATGAGCTTTGTATAGTAATCCTGTTTAGCGGAATGAAGGAGAGAACAGTAGAGTTGATGACAGTGACAAAAATGAGATAAGTTAGAGGAACAGGGATGTTTACGCCAGAGGCGTACAGCCCGACGGAGATATCTACGATGGAGATAGAGACCAGGGTGATACCAGGGGTGACGAGTGGGAGTAGGAAAGGCGCGAGGAGAGCGAAGAGGGGCAAGTGTATCAAGTGCTGAGGAAAGAGTTGTGTTCCTGGTGCGCACCTGAAAATCAGCTGGGAGGGAGTGGAAGTCAGGGGAGAAGAGGGTATCCGAAGATGGGAACTGAAGAAGGGAATTGGCATTGATACGACGGGAATGGGAATGGGAGGACAAGACAGAACCAGGATTGGAAGTAGAGGAGAGAGATGGGGAAGGTGTTAAGATGGACAAAGAAAAAAAGATGCAAGAATGATCAGACCAGGGGGAGGGGTAAGGCTGAAAGGGAGGAAGGAACAATGGGGAAGAGATTATGGGAAATGAGAAGATCTAAAGAATGTCCAGCAGAGTGGATGGGGAAAGAGACAAATTGACTGAGGGAGAGATCAGACAGGTGCGTTATGAAAGCTAAGTCGCGAGGAGTAGAGGGGGAGTCAGCATGAATGTAAAAATCTCCTAAAATTAGGAGGTGAGGAGAGAGATGAGAAATTTCAGTAATGGTGGATAATAAGGAGTCCCAGGGATGGTGGTTAGGAGTTGATTAGGTATGGAACAGGTGTTGGAGAACAGCCTGACCAAACAAGGCATCCCGGCGGGAGTCCTTGTCCAAGCAGTAATGGGCTGTGAAGGTATGTACCGAGGCCCAGGTGGCTGCTCGACAGATGTCGTCGATAGACACAGAGTGCAGATGAGCCATTGAGGTTGCCATGGCTCTCACATTGTGAGCTGTGACATGGCCCTCCAGAGAAAAGTTCTTACTCTGATAGGCGAAGGAAATGCACCGAGCAATCCAGTTAGACAGTGTTCTCTTGGAGACTGGAAGTCCCAAATGAGAAGGATCAAAAGCAACAAAGAGTTGAGAGGACTTTTTATGTTGCTGTGTTCTTTGTAAGTAAAAGGCTAAAGCTATTTTACAGTCCAAGGTATGAAGATTCCTCTCTGCATTTGATGCATGAGGCCTTGGAAAAAACGCAGGTAGTAGACCGCTTGGTTCAGATGAAAAGGCGAGACCACCTTTGGCATAAAGTATGGATGAGTCCTAAGGACTACCTTGTCATGATGGAACCTTGTATAAGGTGGATCAGCTACTAGCGCTTGCAACTCACTAATGCAGCGTGCTGATATGATTGCAATGAGAAAGATAACCTTCCAAGAAAGGAATTTCAAGGAGGTAGTAGCTAAAGGTTCGAAAGGTGGCTTCATGAGCTGCCCAAGAACCAGGTTTAAGTCCCATGCCACCGGTGGTGACCTAATGGGAGGCTTTGTTAGAAGAAGGCCTCTCATAAATCTTGCTATAAGAGGATGAGAGGAAATAGGCTGTCCATTTAGAGGCTTAAAGGAAGCTGCAATAGCACTCAAATGGACTCTTACTGAATTAGTCTTAAGACCTGCATTGGATAAATGAAGGAGATACTCCAGCAATGATTCCAAGCACTCCCCCACCACCCATTTGGCGGTGATGCACACCCTCACCAACCCCGCTTATTACATATAGCAATACAACATAATTTGCGAGTTCATAAAGAAATATCTTCCTAACAGCAGAACATTAAGTGTGCCCTCATAAACGCAAGGTCAATACGTAAGAAATGGCCAGTCATTGCAGACATAACTTCCCTCCATTGCCTAGACATTCTCTTCATAACTGAGACATGGCTATCAAATGATGATAACGTACTCATCAACCAGCTCCTACCCAATGGCTTCTCAGTACACACATATCACAGAAGCAGTAAACGAGGAGGTGGTGTTCTCGCTATCACCAAAACTGATCTCCACTTCCACCTGAGCAATACAACCAACGCAATACACATAGACGCAATCATCATTACCAATAAACATTGCTCCTTCAACCTGATATACAGGGCCCCATCCACAGACTCCGATTCCCTTGCAACATTAATTGAGCTTGCATCCAACTCACAGTCACCAAGCACACCAAGCTGGGTTGTAGGTGATTTCAATTTACCATCCTTGCACGGCGCACAGGCCTCATCTTTCCTGGATGCCTTCGAAGAACTAGGATACACACAACTCATTGATGAGCCCACCCATGCTAAAGGTAGAACACTGGACCTTGTTTTTGCCCCCCCCCCCCAACTGCCTTTAAAACAAACACCACCATACTGTCCACTACTGCAGTCCCCTGGTCAGACCACATGTTAATCATGTTCCAAATATCTCTACCCAACAAACTCCAAAAGAGTGTTGATAAGGCCAGCAGCCTCAAAACAGCTCCACGCAGGTTCATAGCTTTTGACAAAGACCAAATCTTAAACCATACCCATACACTCTTTGACCTAACATCCCATGACCCTGAAGTGTTAGTTTCTACTTGGAATGAAAACTTCAGTTCCAATGCATTACGACCACCATCAAACAAGCCTATCAAGAAGAGAACAGCAGCAGCTTGGTACTCCACAGAGTTTAGAACGTCACTCTCCTGCTTGAGAAAACTAGAAAGACGCTGGCGCCGTACTCACTCCACAGAGGACCTAAGGACATACAACACTCAACTAGAAAAACACCGCCAAGCAATATCTGAAAGCATGAGGAGATTCCACACTGACACTCTAAAGCGGTCCCTAAACAAGCCACACGACCTCTTCACCATGGTAAAAAACCTAGCAAAAGAGCCAGTACCAGAGCAACCTAGTCAAATCCACCCTCAAGCCTTCGCCGACTACTTAAAAGCAAAACTGTGCCAAACTAATAAGTCCCCCACACATACCATGGCACTCGAGCCAAGATCCTCAGCCCGACTGTCTGCCTTCTCTAAGCCATCTGCCAAACACATCGAGGACATAATTGCTGGAATGAACACAACAACCGCACAAACCGACCCTTGCCCGGTGTCCTGGATAAAAGAGTTACGACCGACAGTCAGCCCTTTTATAGCAAAGCTAATGGACTGCTCATACACGACAGGCACCTTTCCCCAATCTCTGAAATGTACCTCAATCAGGTCACTCCTCAAAAACAACAAACTGGACCCTAAGAAGCCCGACTTGTATAGACCGATATCCAGCATACCACTGTTGGCGAAAATCGTCGAGAAAGACGTCCAAAGACAAATTCAAGATCATATTGACGCCTCCGCACCACTTGATCCGTGTCAGCACGGCTTCAGAACCGCACATGGGGTCGAAACTCTCCTCACCGTCCTCTTCAGTACCATAATTGCAGGAATTGACAGCATAAGCCGAGGATACGTACTCATATTCTTGGATATAGCGGCGGCCTTTGATTCTGTTTCCCATGACATCCTCTTACACCTCAGAGAGAAGGGGATTTGTGACTTAGCACTCGAATGGTGCAAGTCATATCTCTCGGATAGATGGCAACATGTAAGATCAGATGAAGCAACATCAGAACCTTTCCACCAGAGCCAAGGGGTCCCACAAGGATCCTCTCTATCCGCCCTGTTGTTTAATATTTATATGCAACCGATCTGCAAGATTGTCCAGTCCTTCAAGGTGGAATGCCTGTTATACGCAGATGACGTGCTCCTATATATGCCTTTTGCAATGGAGAACCCCGAACTCTCACCGCTCACGGACTGTTTCAACGCAGTATCTAGTTGGCTTCAATCACAAAACCTGCGAATCCAACATAAGAAAACCGAAGTCCTTTTCGTCACCAGAGATCCGAAATTCATCACACCACCGTGCTTAAAGGTTTTAGATGCAGAACTACTTACCAAACCCTCTATTATATATCTAGGAGTCACACTTGACCAGCGACTCGACATGAAGACCCATATAGGCAATGTAGCAAGAGCAATATACCATAAAATCCGATCACTTAGACACATACGCACCTTACTGGAACCTGGCGACTTCCGCACGGTATACCAAGCCTTGATCATACCGCATCTTGACTATGCAAACGCCATACTCCACGGTCTGCCGCAATCCACGCTACACCCTTTACAGCTTGCAATAAACTCTGCTGCAAGAGTGCTCCAGGGCGCTTCCAAGTGGGAACAGATTACACCCATCCTTAAACAACTCCATTGGCTCCCCATAAAAGGAAGAATTACGTTCAAAACCATAATTCTGACCTTCAAGATCATAAATAAGCGCACCCCACCAGCCCTAGCAGACCTCATTCAGATAACCCCCCTGAACAGACCTAGAAGATCCCCTGAGGACAATAAACTAATAGTCCCAAGAGAAACAACCAAGTGCTGCCAGACAACAGTGAACAGGGCTTTCAAATTCTTGGCAACAAAATGCTGGAACAGCCTCCCTCCTAGTATATGGGCAATCACTAATTTAACGCAGTTTAGGAAAGCTCTGAAATACCACCTTTTCCTCGAGCATTACCCGGATGACAGCACCTCAAATGCCTCATCAGTAAACTAACCACTTCAAACAGACGTTCCGCCCGCTCTTTCTGTACAGTTGTAAATAGTTACCCCCTTGTTATCTATCCAAGTTCTGTTGCCTGTTAATTGTAAACACAAATCGAAAGTTTTGAGATGTGTATTTAACTGGTTCTATGTAAACCGCACGGATGGAAAATAGCGCGGAATATAAGTGCATGTAATAATAATAAATAAAATAATAATAAATAAATCGCTAGGGGGTTAAGACCCTTTTGCGAACACCATATGGTAAACCTTTTCCACTTGAAAGCATAAGAGCATCTTGTAGAAGGTTTCCTGGAAGCAAAAAGAGTATCTTTTACTTGCTGAGGGAGATTAAGATCAGGGAGATCTAGGCCTTCAGCAACCACGCCCTGAGATGCGGAGACTGGGGATTGGGATGCCATAACATTCCGTCCTCCTGAGAAAGGAGATCTGGAGCAGACCCTAACTCCAGGGAGGGAGCTTGAGAGAGATGTAGAAGCAGAGGGTACCACACTTGCTGTGGCCAATATGGAGCTATGAGAATCATATGGCCTCTGTCTCTCTGAAGCTTGAACAGCATTTTGGGAATTAGAGGAATGGGTGGAAAGGCATACAGGAAGTCTTGACCCCAGTAAAGGAGGAAAGCATCCCTGGCCTGAGCCCCCTGAGCCAGAATTCTGGAACAGAAAGTTTGGCATTCCACGGACTTGCAAAGAGGTCTATGTCCGGGGTTCCCCAAAGTTGAAAAATCTTGGCCACCTGGTCTGCATGCAGAGACCACTCGTGTGGAAGCAGAACTCGACTGAGTCTGTCTGCCCAAGAGTTTTGAATGCCTGGAAGATACACTGCCAGGAGAAGAATCTGATGCTCGCTGGTGAGGGCCCATAGTCGCAAAGCTTCGTTGCAAAGCGACAGAGAGCCTGTTCCCCCCTGCTTGTTCACATAGAACATGGCTACTTGATTGTCCGTACGAATGAGGACTCGCAGAGCAAGGAAGATTGCTCTGAGCTCCAAGAGATTGATATGTAGATGACTCTCCTGTGGAGACCAGGTGCCTTGGGTGGAGAGGTCTTGCAGATGAGCTCCCCAACCCACTGGAGAAGCATCTGTTGTGAGAGTTGCCTGGGGTAAGGGTTGTTGAAAAGGGGACCAAGGCAACAGGTTTTGAGTGGACTTCCACCACTGGAGGGACAAAATAAGGCGACTTGTTTTGCTATTTTGTCTGACAGTCATCCTGATGCCTGGGTCCACTGAGTAGATAAAGTCCACTGGGCTGCCCTCATATGGAGGCGAGCAAAGGGAACCACATGTACAGTAGATGCCATGTGGCCTAGTAGTTGTAACATTTCTCGAGCAGTGAGATGAGGCTTTAGCACTGCTTGAGAAGCTAACTGCACCATGCGAAGGCAGCAGGCCTGAGGGAGATAGGCCCTTGCCTTTCTGGTATCCAGCAAAGCTCCTACGAACTCTAAAGACTGAGTGGGAGTTAGACTGGATTTTGGGATGTTTATTACAAGACCCAAATACTGAAGGATACGCATTATGCAGGATAGAGAAGTCCTAGCCTCTGACTCTGTTGGGGCTCAAATGAGCCAATCGTCTAAGTAGGGGAAGACGAATATCCCTAGAGTGCGGAGAAATGCTGCTACGACAGCCATGCATTTCGTGAACACCCTTGGTGCTGAGGCCAGGCCAAAAGGAAGCACCCTGTATTGGTAGTGCTTTCCTTGAAAAAGGAACTGAAGGAACCTTCTGTGGGCTGGATGGATGAGGACATGGGTGTACGCATCCTTGAGATCTAGAGAACAAAGCCAATCCTGACTCTGAAGGTATGGCAGCAGAGACCCGAGAGAAATCATCTTGAATTTCTCTTTGACAAGGAATTTGTTCAATTCTCTGAGGTCTAAGATAGGTCTGTATCCCCCTGTTTTCTTTGGAATAAGAAATAAGGGGAGTAGAACCCTGTACCCTGCTGATGAATGGGTACTTCTTCTATTGCCCCTTGGGCAAGAAGGACAGCGACCTCCTGCCCTAACAGGTTGATGAGAGAGGTCGGAGAATTGAACTGCCTTACTATTATGTGAGGGGGCATGCTTGAAAAAAGAAGCTTGTACCCCTCCTTTATGATGGAGAGTGTCCAATGCTCTGCTGTTATCTGCCCCCATCTGGGGGCAAAGTGACATAACCTTCCTGGAATGGTGGAAGGCTCTGGTCCCCCAAGAGCCAGGAAGGCTAAGTTCTCTAGCTGAAAGTCAAAGGCCTTGTGGAGGCTGAGACTGCTGTGACGGCTGAGGCTTAGCAGTCTTTGCTTTCTTCTGTTTGGGTGGTTGCTGACCCTTCTTGACAAACTGACCTGCCGAACGTGCCTGAGGAGCATAGGCAGGATAATATCTTTTCTTCTTAGAAAAGAATGGTTTCTTGAAAGATTTCTTTCTAGCTGGATCAGCAGTGGACTTGGATAATCTATCCAAGGTGGAGTATTCAGCATCCATCTCATTGGCCTTTTCTTGCCAATCTCTACCAAACAGGTTCTCACCAGTACAAGGGATGTTTCACAATTTGTCTTGTACCCAGAGCTCCAGATCAGATGCCTGGAGCCAAGCAATTCAACATGCACCTATGGCAATAGCAGAGGTTCTGCTTATGCACTCAAAGCAGTCAAAGGCTGCACGGTTAGCAAATTTAGAAACATCTTGGGCATGTTTGACCAAAGTGAGAAAATCCTGTCTTCTATCCTCAGGAAGAATAGGACTTAAAGCTTCTAAATCATCTGTGACCTCCTTCAGGAACATTCCCATGTAGAGACTCTAGGAACTGATCCTGGCAGAAAGCATGGAAGCTTGGAAGACCCGATGTCCAAAAGCATCCAGGGTTCTGCACTCACGTCCTAGAGGATTAGAGGCATGCCTTTTTGCACTCTTGATCCTTCTCATAGCTGATTCCACTACAACAGAGTGGTGAGGAAGCTGAGTCTTTTGGAAACCAGGACAAGGAGGGACTCGATACATAGTATCCAGTCTGCGAGAATGAGGAGAGGTGGTAAGAGGTGTCTCCCACATCCTTAACATGAGATCATATAAAATCTCATGAATGGGCAAGGTAGCTGCCTCCTTAGGAGTTTTGGGATATTGTAGAATTTCCAACTCCTTGGCCCTTGGCTCTGTTTCAGGGGCCACAGTAATGGACAGAGCCCGAGCCACCTCCCTGATAAAATCCTGGAAGGAAATATTCTCTGAGGAGACATCCTGCGCTTAGGGGAGGAGGGCTCCTCTGGGAGAAGCATTCCTGCATCGACAGAACTGTCAGAATCCTCAGATTCTTCTGAGGACTCGAAGTACCGTCTGTCCGGATGCTTTTGAAGAGCCCGATACCCGTACCGACCGAAGTTGGTACCGGGAGTAATCGGTACCGTGGTATCGGTACCGGAGGGCATAGGATGACTGGGTACCGGCAAAGCAGACACCGATGCTGATGCTATCGGTACCGGTACCGGCGGAATTGTCTGTCGCGGTTCCGAGGGCGTCGATGCTGCAAGGAGGGCCGCCAGACTGCGCTCAATAGCCAGGAATCTCTGGTCTATTGATGCTGCCGATGCCTGGATGTTGGTACCGGAGAAGACCGCCGGTACCCCAGAGCATGGCACCAGTAGTTCTGTCGAGGTCGAGGCCTCGAGAACATCCTGGAGCCCCGATAATGCTTTGGAAGCCGAAGCCTCCCGCCGGGGCAATTTTGTCGGTGCAGAATCCTCAAGGGCAGTGCCAGAGGCATCTCGATGCTTAGAAGGAGATCTACCCTTTGAGGACCGGCTGATGCCACCGAAGCTGCATCAGAGGGAAACAGGGTACTGAGCTTAGCAGCTCGGTTCTGCCGACCTCTTTTAGACATCATGGCGCAGGACATACAATCCGTGATGGAGTGGTCAGGACCTAAACATTTTAGACACCATTCATGGGTGTCGGTGACGGAAATGGTATCGCCACACTTGGTGCACTTTTTGAAACCTGAAGCAGGTTTCTCCATTGTAAGAAAATGTTTTTGGGCCTAAGGCCCAAAAAGGCGCGTGCACCTGAAGAAAATAGGAAAAAATGTAGAATTTTTTTTTTTTAAAGACAGAAAATAAGAAGAAAAAACCGGCGGTACCGGTAAAGCGTCGAGGAAGGCAGACGCGACCACAAAAAAGAAAGAAATAAAGAAGAATTCTTCTGCGGTGACAGGAACAACGACCTGCTGGCTCCGCGGAAAAAGAAGAACTGGAGAAAGGCAGTTGGGAAAGGCGGGAAGGCAGCACGCAGGCGCTGTGGGATGCTCCCAAAAGCTTTCTAATTGGATGCTGGGGAGTGTTCCCGTGCAGGCTCTGTCGGTACCGACGATACCCATATGTGATGACTACATTCCTGCTTGTTCCTGGAGATTGACTGCTATGTAATTATAGATGTATATGGAAATGTATAGATGCATATGGAAATTATAATGGGGTACTGCTATGTAATTATAGATGTATATGGAAATTATTATAGATGTATATGGAAATTATAATGTGGTACTGCTATGTAATTATAGATATATATGGTTTTGCTGAAATGTATTGTAATATTTGATTTGTTTTAAAAAATGAAAGAGAAATACAAAAAGCCGCTTTGCTGTAGCACATACCCATCCAGCTGCCACCACCTTCCATTTCTGGCCCCACTGTTTCAGGCACTCTCTCCTTTTTCTATACCGACTCCTTAATTTGTCTGAATGTAACCAAACTCCATCTCTCCCTAAATGACACCAACTATTGTCATCCTTCTCTATTTCCCAGCTGATTTCAACATTGTTAATCAACCAATCTCTTGTGCACCATCCTTCTCTCTATTTATTTACCTGTATTTAGCTCATGCCATATCCAATAATAGTTCAAGGCGAGCTACATTCAGGTCTGTAAGTATTTCCCTGTCCCCAGAGGGCTTACAATTTAAGTTTGTACCTGAGATAATGGAGGGTTAAGTGACTTGCCTAAGATTACAAGGAGCGCCAGTGGGACTTGTGATAAGGAAGCTTATCATAGCTCAGGAAGGAGCTATAGAAAAGGTGAAGTGTCTCTGAACAAGCAACCTGTCAGTTCTGGTAGAAATATGAAAACAGAATTTTGCCATAAAAGACTACCAGTCCCAGAATGCACCAGGTTTCCAACAGCCATTAGAGGAGCTGAAGTGAGGAAACGTGTGTTCAATCAGGAGGGCTATGAGGTAATCCCTAAGCACTCATCTCAAAGGGCAGGGCCTGATTCAGCACAGCTGCGCTGTGTTAGGGAGGATCACTCATCTAAGCAGAATAAGAGTAGAGTTTATTCTACAGATGACCATCTTCATGATCACCTTGGATATCCAGAGAATTATCATCAGTTTCATCTGAAGGATCATCAGAAGCAGAAGCCAAACCGGACGGACAGAGAGGGAAAGAGACCCTTTGGAAGAAGGAAGAGAAAAGCCTTTGAGAGGTCTAGAAGAGTCCAAAGCAGTACGTATACTGGGAGGTATTCCAAGGGCCAGCATACACCATTGGACTGGGGAAAGCCAGAGGAATGGTGCTGCAGAGCTAGGAATCACCAGACGCTACCTGTGAGGGAGACGGCTGCACGTGGAAGGGACCCTAAGACCCGTGCCAGAAGGTATGTGAAGAGAGATCCAGTGTCCAGGGATCTGGATTGGAAGGCTGGACATAAGAACTGGACTACATACTGGCCAGGCTATATAGAGAGGAACTCTAGCAGCAATGGAAGCTCAGGTATGAACACTGATCTATGCCCTAGCTATAACCTTGAAAGACAGCAGGGAAACAAGTATTCTCTTGAAAATGCTCCACTGAGAGATTCATCTGTGCCAATCCATGATATTGAACCCATGCTTGTTGAACAAGGGGGAATAATAGCAGATGAGGATCCTGTTTATATGGACTGCTCTCTATCTAAACTCCGTTGGTAACTTTCTGTTATAAAGTACAGCAACCATCACAAAGAAATACAAATTTGTTCTTTAATCTACTCAGAAAAGCTCCTGAAGCAGGATTTGATCCACACAGTGGAAGGCAAGCCAGCTAAGGGGTTTCAGCTGGTAACTGCTAGCAATTAAGCCTTACCTAATTGCTTGTGAGCTAGGAGAGAATCACTTCTGTATCTATGTGGGAAGTAATCAGAAGTTAACCTGAAAAGAACAGTTTGTTTCTTGCTTTGTGACTTTTCATTTGTTGTTTTCCTGATTTTAACTTTGTTTTTCCAAGTTAACACTGAAAGCAAGTAACCTAATTTATGTGCTACCAAGCATATCTGTGTTGGGAGAAATAACCCCATAAATAAATATCTTATTGGCTTTACCCAAGAGCACAACTAAATTATTGTCAGCAGCTGTGTTTGGTGTGAATGAACTACATTGCCCACAATACCTTGCAAATCATATAGAAATATGCACTTGCCAAGAGTGTGAAGATTCTCACCCAGGCAGCCGTCTGAAAGACTCTAACCCAAATCTCTTGGATACTAGGCTGTTGCTCTAACCACTAGGCTGCTACTCCAATCTAGACTGGATTATTAAAAGCAATCCAACTCTTTCGCCCTCCCTCCCTACTTAAACTCATCCAAAGTAGCTTAGAAAAAACACATGAAATACAAAGCCAAATTAGCACAACCAAGCAACATAAAACCACTTTAATAAATCAGATCAATGGTCTATGAAGTGTCTAAACATACAAAATAAAAAAATTAAACAAGATGACAAATGAAACCCAATCTCTCTATAGAGCCACCATAGGGGATCATTTCCATACATAATACATGGGTTTATGTGCGGAAAAGGCTTCATAAAAAAAAAAACATCAGGGCATGCCTTAAAAGTAGGTGTGGTGCAAGGCAGCATGTATGCTGGGGAGTGGACTGACCACACAGTGGTGGCAGAGGACGGGCTTATGATCTCGGATCTATTAGATTCTGAACTCGCTTGAGGTCCAGGATAGGCCGGAAGGTTCTCTCCTTTTTTGGGGACCACAAACTAGATGGAGTATTGACCGTTTCCACACTGGTCCTCGGGAAATGAAACCACCACCTCCAGCTGCAGCGTATCCCAGACTACTTCGGTTTCATCTGTGCATTTGTTGCATCTCTCAGTTCAACGTTGGTGGTGGTGGTATTCTTCGTGGCAGCGGATACCACTGTATCCACTTTCGGGGACCTCAACTTTTCCTTTTCCTGTTCCGGTATCAGATATAAGTAGGCCATTGCTCGAATGCTGTGCAGACCAGCCTCCGGCATCTCCCATTCACACTCCACCATTTGCGTGATAATCCTATGTACAGGGAAGGCCATCTGTGACTTCCAAAAGGCGTAGAGGTGGATCCTCCACCAGCTCCTTCCCTACCTGAGTCGACTGCACAATATCGAGGACCACCCGCGAATGTGCAATAAGCGCTGGCAGCTCCTCCCATTGGAACGCCCAGACCAAATTGGGGTCCTCCCCCACCAGGGTGACCCCTCATCTGGGTCCAGAAAACAGCCTTCCTCGAACATCTCCGAAGTCTCTTCCAAGGGATCTTATGAGACATCTGAATGTTCCCCTTCCCAGACCTCCAGCTTCAAAAAGGGATGCTTTGCCAATGGCTCCTCCGCAACTCCTTCTCCCTGCACTGGGGATCCTATGTGTGTGCCAGGGGCATCCCGGTCCCCTGCCCTAGTTGCCCCTGCCTAAGGCAAAAGGCCCAATGCAGGTGAAAATGGGCCCATATCTGACCCTTCCGTGACCCCTAAGGACACCCCCGGGTCCATCAGGGAGAAATCTGTACTAGACGTCATCTCAGAGCCCTTCTGCCTTGCAGCTCCAAAGATGGCTTCCATTCCACCAAAACCATGGGTGGGGAATCCAGTCCTGCCTGCTGTTTGCGCTGCAGCAAGCCATCCTCCTGCACCATGTACACTATGCAAGATCTGCCCGAGGAAACGGTCTTTTCGCATAATTTACAAATCCTGGCCATAGAGAGGCTGCTGCGGCGGGAGCCGCACACAGCACACATGATATCTGCCAATGGCATGACACACCCCGCCACTCACTGTCACACTCCCTCTCATCGTCGAAGAGGAAGCGCAACAAGCGCAGTAGCTAGCACATGGGCTGATGATCAGGCCCTATTCCAGCCCACACCATCAGCGCCCAAAAAATATGCGCCCCGAGAAAACGGAACCCCCTCCCGTCAGCGCGCGCACCCTTCAGACCACTACACCAGCTAACTGCACCACGACTCACCTGGATACCAACCAAACCCCAGGGCTCCTCCCAGGGGCAACAGCAGGGCTTTTTCTTTGGGGGGATCGAGCCCCACTTCTACCCATGGGCAGAGATTCTTTTTCTTCGTAAGCAAAGAGGGTCTTTGCTGCGGTTTTGGCTTTTCTTCTGTCCGCAGGGGATGGGATCCCCACTGACAGACTGCTGGTTGAGGACCGCGATCATTGTAAAGACCCTTCCTGTCTGCCCATGATCCTTGCGGGCAGACAGGAAAAGTGTTTACAATGATCGCAGCCGGCAGGCTACCCTTGAGGATCCCATCCCCTGCGGGCAGATGAAGAAGAGTGGGCAGACAGGAGGGATCTGTGCGGAAATTACAATGCTCTTCTGTCCACAGGGGGTGGGATCCCTGCAGCTGCTTGCCCCCCTTCCCCTACTTCTGTCTGTGGGTGATCATATCCCCATGGGTCGAAGTAAAAAAAGTCTCCAATCACAGAGTTTTGGTGGCACCATGGCCCCTGTGGGCCCCCCTTTTCTGATGCCTATGGCTCCTCCATTTACCACGTATGAGTGCCAGTCTCTGTTGGGGAAGGAACCTGAGGCTCCTCTAAGGTAATCCCCCTTTGCAAGCAGAGCTGGACTGAATGAACGATGCCGGCCGCTCAGGAAGTCCTCTTCAGGCCCTCCTGGTTAGCTCTCAGCACTGCCACATACCAGTCAGCCTTCCATTGAAGGGATCAGCTCGGTCTCTGAGCCCCTTACAACAGTTCTTGAAAACATATACATACATACAGTTATACATATACATACATACATATATATAAAACCAATCCACGAGTAATAGGGCATTCTCATACTTTGCTCTTATACTATGGAACTCCCTCCCTGAGGAATTAAGAAGCATAAAGGATCTCCAAATATGCCGCAAGGAAATCAAAACACACCTTTCTCTTGAATATTTTGGAAACCCAACAGACCAAAACAAAAGCTATCCAACGTAACTACAATGTAATTATGAACCTACACATAAAACTCCTATCACCACAACACTGTTAGTAAAATAGGAGATTTCATACCACACTCACTGAATCATAATGAAGGTAAAACATTCTTGTAAATAAACAGACAGCAATATTTGCACAATGTAAATACTGTTATATATATTCACTGTAAATAATTTGAGCAGGTCACTGTAACACCTATGTTTCAAAGTTTAATGTACGTGGTTATGTTTATTATAAACCGTTCTTGATCTCTGGAAGGGGCGGTATAGAAAAACTCTTAAATAAATAAATACATTTTATATATTTACACATATACATACAAGCGTAGTTACTCACCTGTAACAGGTGTTCTCCAGGGACAGCAGGAATCAGTCCTCACATATGGGTGACATTGGCGCCGACAGAGCCCTCGGGCGGAGCAATTCCCCAGCTTTCAAAGAAAGCCTTTGGGATTGAATCACGCATGCGCGGTCCCCTTCCCGCCCAAGGGTGCCATCTTGCTCAGTCAAATGATATAGCTAAAAAGACGGCAAAAGGATAAAATTTAATCAAAGAACTGCAACTCCAGGGGAGGAGGGAGGGTCGTGAGGACTGATTCCTGCTGTCCCTGGAGAACACCTGTTAAAGGTGAGTAACTACGCTTTCTCCAGGAACAAGCAGGAAGTCAGTCCTCATATATGGTACTCCCTAGCTATAGGCTACCGAGAACCCATAGCTGAAAAATGGCTCCCTCTAGAAGAGCCGCAGCAGCTGTGATAGGAATTCAGCAGAAAACACAACACCTCCAGTAGCCTGACACCAAAGGGTCCGAGGGTACGAGTTGCCTAAACCTCAAATAAGTTATGGAGTACCGCCTGGCCAAAAGCACTGTCCCTCGGGACGCCCTATCCAAGCAGTAATGAGCTGCAAAATTCTGGCCCAAAGACCAGGTGGCGGCCCGGCAGATGTCTGCCAGCGGAACAAAGCGGAAGTGAGCCACTGATGCGGCCTTATCCCTGACATGGTGGGCCATCATACGACCCTACAACGGGAGGTCGGCCGCCCTGTACGCCCAGGTAATGCAGTCTGCCACCCAGGTGGACAACGTGCATTTGGAGACAGGTAGCCCCAGCTTACTGGGGTCATAAGAGACGAAGTGCTGAGTAGCCCTTTGATGTCCCCGCGTACGCTCCAGGTAGAAGGCCAACGCCCTCTTACAATTCAGGGTATGCAGGACAGCCTCTGCCCGGCTTGCATGAGTCTGGGAAAGAAGGTTGGAAGAACCACCTCTTGACTGAGGTGGAACAAAGAGACCACTTTCGGAAGGAACTTGGGGTGGGTGCGAAGGACCACCCTGTTTCTATAAAACCATGTGTACAGCCTATCCGAAACAAGAGCTTGCAGTTCACTCACTCGTCTGGCAGATGTGAGTACTACCAGGAAGAGCACCTTCCAGGAGAGCAAGCGCAGATGGCAAGTGGACATCGGCTCAAAAGGTGGGCGAGTAAGCTGCTTCAAATCCCACTTGGTTGCCGGGGGATGAACCGGGGGTTTTAGTAGAAGTAGACCTCTGAGGAATCTGGACACCAAAAGGTGAGCCGAAAGAGGTTGTCCTTCCACTGGAGAGTGGTGTGCTGACAAAGCACTCAGGTGGACCCTGACAGAGTTAGACGTAAGACCTAATTCTGAGAGGTGAAGCAGATACTGCAGCACCACTGGTACAAGGCAAGAGAAAGGGTTTTCATTGTGCTGGGTACACCACACCTCAAACCTGCGCCACTTGAAGGCAAAGGTTCTCCTAGTGGACTGTCTCCTTGAGGCCAGTAACACTTCTACATTCTTAGGTAGGAGGAGAGGAGCCAGCACTACCCTTTCAGCAGCCATGCCATCAGGTTGAGGGACCTGAGGATGAGATGTGAGAGAGAGCCCTGCTCCTGGGACAAGAATGTCGGTCTGCGTCCCCAGAGGGAGTGGGGCCTCCACTGCCAGCTGGAGGAGAAGCAGAAACCATGGCTGTCTTGGCCATCTGGGGGCTACCAGTATGACAGAGGCCTTGTCACGAAGGATTTTGAACAGAGTCCGGGAGGCCCGCTGACCAAGAGATCAGAAAAGCATCTGCAGCCACCCTCTGAGGATGTGGCTGCCTGGAGCAAAAGCTGGGCAACTGGTGATTTTGCGGACTGGCAAAGAGATCTATGGACGGATGCCCCCAGCAGTGGAAGATCTGCTGGGCCACTTCCTGATTCAGTTGCCACTCGTGAGGTTGAAGAACCCTGCTTAGCTTGTCTGCTAGGAAGTTCTCCTGACCTGGCAAGTAAACTGCCTTGAGGGACATACCCTGCCTGACTTCAAAGGAGCAGAGGTCGAGTGTCTCCTGACATAGGAGACGGGACCCTGTACCTCCCTGCTTGTTCACGTAGAACAGTGCTACCTGATTGTCGGTCTGCACCAAGACAGACTGATGTGAGAGAACATGACAGAAGGTCTGAAGAGCTAGGTGAATCGCCCGAAGTTCTAAGAGTTGATTTGTTGTGTACTCTCCTGAGGAGACCACAACCCTTGAGTGTATGATCCCTAGCAATGGGCTCCCCAGCCCAGCAGGGAGGCATCTGTTGTCAGCACTCTTGTGCGCGAGGGAGGCTGAAAGGGCACTCCCTCAAGCAGGTTGGGTGGCTGAAGCCACCACGCCATCAACTTCATCAGTCGTTTGGACACTCTGATCCTGTCTTGGAGTCGTCCTGTGGCTTGTGTCCACTGATCTCTGAGGCACCACTGAGCTGTCCACATGTGGAGACGGGCATTTGGGGTTACATGTACCATGGAGGCCATGTGGCCTAGGAGGCACAGAAAGTGTCTCGCTGAGATCTGAGACCTGTGGCTGACTTAGTGCACCAGCGCCAGAAGCCTCTGTACCCTGTCCTCTGGCAGGTAAGCCCTTGCTCGAAGGGTGTCTAGCCGTGCTCCTATGAACTCTAAGTTTTGAGTGGGGAGCAAAGTGGACTTTGCTTGATTTATGACAAAACTTAGATGCTGTAGCATGTTGACAGTGCAAGCTGTGGCCTGTTGGGCCTCCTGAGGCGACTGGGCCCTGATGAGCCAGTCGTCCAGGTAAGGGAAGACAAAAATCCCATGGTTCCTGAGGAAGGATGCCACTACCGCCAGGCATTTGGTAAACACTCTGGGAGCAGAGGCTAGGCCAAATGGAAGTACTCTGTACTGAAAATGGTTTCCTCCCACTACAAATATGAGATATTGTCTGCGGTCTGGATGTATGAGGATGTGCATATAGGCATCCTTCAGTTCTAAGGAGCACAGCCAATCTCCCTGGTGGAGGTAAGGCAGCAATATTCCAAGGGAAAGCATCTTGATCTTTTCCCTCACCAGGAATTTGTTCAAGTTTCACAGGTCGAGGATGGGTCTGAGGTCCCCTGTTCTCTTTGGTATCAGAAAATACCAGGAGTAGAAGCCCTGTCCCTGCGGGTGGTGGGGCACCAGTTCCACCGCCTGATCCTCTAGAAGACCGGCCAACTCCTGCACGAGGAGGCCCCTGTGTAGAGGGGGTCTGAGAGGCTCTCCTGGAAAGAAGAAGGGAGGTAGCTGGTTGAAGTGGAGCAAATAGCTTCTTTCAACTATTTGAAGGACCCAGGTATCTGTGGTGATTGGTGGCCATCTGTGGGCGTACAGGCTCAGCCTTCCTCCTGTGCAGGACTTCCCCTATGGTTGGAGAGAGACTATGTTTTGGCAGTCAAAAACCCCCTCCCGGCTGGATCAGAGCCGGGGCCTGAGACTTGAGGCTTGGGGGTCTTCTGCTTACGTGGGCCATGCTCCTGTCCCTTGGCCTGCTGCCCCTGTGGGCGAGCTGGGGTAGCCTGGTGAGTGGGGTAATTGTGGTAAGCAGCACCCTTCCTCGGGAAAAAGGGCTTTTTACCCGAGCCCTTGTTTTTAGAAGGGGCAGAAGTCTTCTAGGAGAGTCTTGTCCGGGTCAAGTACTCGGACTCGATTTCAGCAGCCTTCTCAGTCATGGGTTTGCCAAAGAGTTGTCACCCCGGCAAGGGACATCGACCAACTTGTCCTGAACCCATGGCTCCAGGTCCGACGACATTAGCCACGCCTGGCGGTGGACACCAATGCCGGCTGCGGCTACTTGGGCCGAGGCCTCAAAGCCGTCATAGGCTGCTAGAGATATAAACTTCGAGCACTCCCAAATCCCAGTGGACAAGTTCTTGAAGAGCTGCAAGGATTCCTCAGAGAGGCCAGCTGAGAACCCGGCAATCTCCTTCACCAGGTCCCGCAAGTATATGCCCATGTACAGCTGGTATGTTTGGACGCGGTATGACAATATCGAGCCCTGGTAGCACTTTCTGCCGAGAGCATCCAGGTTCTGCGCTTCCCTGCCAGGAGGCACCGAGGAATGCGTTTTTTGGCTCTTGAGCCTGTGCATGGCCGATTCCACAACTATGGAGTTGTGCGGCAGCTGTGCTTTTTGGAACCCAGGGCTCTTGCGGACTTGATAGATGGAATTGACCCGCTTGCTGAGAACCAGCATCGAGGCCGGTGACTCCCACATGTGGAGCATCAGCCATTCCAACATCGGAGGAACCGGTACCGTAAAGGCTTCCCAAGGGGGAAAGTCATACTGGAGGGCTTCGAGCTCCTCAGCTCAAGGCTCCTCCTCGGTGTCCGCTGGGAATGCCAATGCCTTGGCCATGTCCCTGACGAACCGGATATCCTCCGGGGGGGGGAACTTCTTCAAGGTTTGGAACCCGGCGAGTCCGATGGGACATACCGGGTCCGGTGGGTGTCCGGGGACTCCTCATCTTCCGTTTCCCATGCTGAGTCCTCCGAGGAGGAATCGATGGGCTCTGGCCATGAGGGCTTCAGTCTCAACCGCCCCAACACCAAGGGCACCGGCGTCGACGACCTCGGTCCCGAACGGGAGGTCAAGGGAGACCTCAGCCGAGGATTGACTCGAATCCGAACAGTCTCGAGGATCGGCTCTGCCTCCAGGGCCGACTTGGATGTCGAGGTCCCGGTGGTCGGGGCGGATGGATCGGTGAGACCGGCCATCAGCGCCCGCTGCTGCTCCATGAAGGCTGACATACTTCGCTCCAGGGCCGCCATTCTGAGACCGAGCTCAGAAGGCTCTGCAGCCTCCGGGTCGGGTCCCGACACCGTCGGGCCTGACGCCGGTTCTCCCGGAGGAGAGTCAATGAGGACAACAGCAGTTACCTTCCTCGGAGTCTCCGGCTCCATGCGAGGCACCTTTGCAGGCCGCTCCGACTCCGAGGGCCCGGGGCGGCAGTCAGGACTCTGCGACCTGGCCCGCGAGAGTCCAGGCCGATCAGAGGCATCCAACAACGCCGCCCTCACAGGTTTTTTCTTCCTCCAGTGTTCCCACAAGGGAGACCCCCACTCAGAAGACCCCCGATGATGCTTGGAGTCAGATAGCTCCCGAGACATCGAGGCTTCTGAAGAGGTGCGGACCCGGGTGGATGTGGACTCGGAGAAAATCCTTTCATGTTCCTGCTGCCTACTTCTAAGTGCCTTGGAGGACATCTTGCCACACGGGCCACAGACCTTCGGGTCATGGTCGGGTCCGAGGCAGCGGAGACAGCAGTCGTGTGTGTCGGTGAGTGACATTAATTTTTTACACCGATCACACTTTTTAAACCTGCTGACAGCCATCGGGGGAAAAAGGGCCCCTGCAAGGTCAAATGAGCAGGCTGCCAGTGAAAAAGAAAAAAGCGCGAACGCTAGTCACTAAGGACAAAAAATGAAAAAGAGTGACTGGACTCGATACCGGTGTACTGAAGCGAGGCGGGAAGAAAAACCGGCGTCGAACCGGGCCGAAGAAGAGAATCTTCAGTAGTTTTGATGCACATTTTCCGCAAGGGAAGTTGGACTATGTCCGTTAGGCTCCGCAGAAAAAGGGAGACTGAGCAAGATGGCACCCTTGGGCGGGAAGGGGACTGCGCATGCGTGATGCAATCCCAAAGGCTTTCTTTGAAAGCTGGGGAATTGCTCCGTATGAGGGCTCCATCGGTGCCGACGTCACCCATATGTGAGGACGGACTTCCTGCTTGTTCCTGGAGAATATATTTTTCCCCCCTCTCAATCTTGTTTGCTATTCCCAAAAACAAATGCAAGCCAATTTCTAAACCTGACAGGCCACCTGTCCGTCCAGTCCAGAACTGAAAAGACGCGCCTCACCAGCTGCTGGGGACTGAGATACTGGCTATAGTATGAGTGACAGGTAGTATATATGGAGGTGACATCACCAAAGTTGGTCACTGTCAGTCCCCAGCTGCTGGTGGGAGAAGACAACCTGCTCATCTGGACTCGACTGCAGGGAGGAAAAGGAAAATACGATTTAATTCTGCAAAACAATCAAACAAAGATTCATAGATACCACTATCTAAGGAGGATTGGGATAAGTTGCCCTCACTAGGGTACAGAGCTGGCTCAGGACCTTGGCAAAGCCACTTCCTCTATACTCTTCCCAAGCCAAGCCCAGACTGTTCTAGAAACTTTGGGGTTAGGTCTCCTTGGGCTGTGGGTCAAGAACAAGAACACAAGATTATAGTTTTCTGAACAATGAGACTGCATCACATTAGAAATTTACAGTTCTTGAAGCATATCGGGAAATGTGCTGAACAAGCTTCCTTCTGCAATACAGTGTTGAAAGGGTCAAAACACTACCAATAGGCTAGCCCAGGGGTGGGCAATTCCGGTCCTGGAGGGCCGCAGACCAGTCAGGTTTTCATGATGCCCCTAATGAATATTCATGGACCTATTTCCATACAATGGAAGGCAGTGGATGCAAATAGATCTCATGAATATTCATTAGGGACATCATGAAAACCTGACTGGTCTGCGGCCCTCCAGGACCGGAATTGCCCACCCCTGGGCTAGCCTAAGGGAAGGGAGTTAGACTGCTACCTGCTTGTCAGTTCAAGGACTGCAGGAAAAAGATGTCTTAATTGGTTTTAGCAGGCCAGAAGACTATTTCACAAGGAAGCACTTACCTGCTGTCATTGGCACAATATCAGAGCGCAAGAGGAATCGGATCCTGCCAGCTGGTTTGTTTCCAATTTTTATGTCCATGTAAACCTGGGGATTGGCTCTTGACTTTTTAGTTGGGGGCTCCTGAAAGAAAAAAAAACACCAAAGCATTACTGAATCAGAAAAGTGCAGCTGGTGAACAGAAAGCTCTTCCCTTCCACACATACTTCTCTTGGTGCACCCACTCATTTTACTATACCAGACCATGTTGCCCCACAAAGGTTCCTGACAAAATTGGAAAGGATTGTTTCTTTACCAACTGTTTTGCTACCTACATCTTCTGTTACGAGTTTTGGAGGTTCTGAGCCTTCCTCTTCTGCATTCTCCAGCGTCTTTCCTGAAAACTTTTTCAGCCAGTCATCATCAGACCAAACTGCAGAATAGAAAAGAAAAAGACCCGAGTTGGAAGAGGGCCGAATGGATGTTAGAGAAGGAGCGAACATAACTCTTGGGTGGAGAAGTGACATAGAAGAAACTGAGAATTTGGTTACATATTTGAGAACATAAAAGAAAGTTTGCATACACTGTAGGACCTTTAATTGGAGGGGATGGGGAGGAACCTAAAATTTTCTACATCTTTACTTTTCCCTCTAAAATATATTGCATTATTTTTATTCATGCATATCATTTTTCTCCCCTCCCTTCCTGAAAACTGGACATAGGCCATCCTATAAAGCGTACAAGGTGACATTTTACTTACCAGATAATGTCCTTTCCTTGAGTCCTGCTAGACTAGTCCAGACGAGTGGGTTGTGTTCCCCTACCAGCAGATTGGTGGAGACAAAGAACCGATGAAAAGCCCAGGTTTCAATGACATCACTCCTAGCTCTCTATCTGGCTCAGCCGCCAGATGTCTCTTCAGTATCCGTCCCAAAGCATATGGGAGAACATGGCAAGCCTCACATGCCCTCAACATGGGCAACAAAGAATAATCAAACAGTAGAGAACTACGTACAGGAATGCAGAAACAAAAGGCTGTCAGTAGAAGATAAACTTGCAGAGACAAGTTTAAAAAAATCATAGCAGACTAGCATACCGTAGCAAAAGAACAGAGCAAATACAGTTCCAAGGGTGGCCTTGGATTGGTCTAGCAGGACTCAAGGAAATATCATCTGATAAGTAAAACATCACCTTCCATATCATCCGCTAGACCAGTGCAGACAAATGGGACTGGACAGGAAGAAGACACAGCAGCTCGAAAAACCTTAGAGCCAAAAGCAGTGTCCACCCATGTGTGAACATCCAAACAGTAGTGCCTGACAAAAGTGGAAAGTAATGTCCACGCTGCTGCCCGACAAATGTCAGCAGGGGCTACAAAGCTCTGCTCCACCTATGAGGATGCTTGCACGCTGGTAGAAAGGGCATGCAAACCCTCCAGAACCAGCCAGTTCCACAGCAAATATGCGGAGGCCATGGCCTCCTTAATCTAGCACCCCAAAGTCTACTTAGCTGCCATGTCACCCTTGCGCGGACTATTAAACAGCAAAAAGATGCTCAGACTTACAAAAATAATTCATAATCTCAGAGTACCAGAGAAGCACCCTCTAGACATCCACAAGGCAAAGGTACTTATCCTTTTCCCGACACTGCTCCTTAGAGGAGGACAGGCAGACCACTTGATTCCCTGAGAGGGAGAAATCATCTTAGGCAAGAAGGAAAGCACAGGCCAAATGGAAATGGCCTCTTTTAAAAAGACAGATAAAGATCTCTGCAAGACAGAGCCTGCAGCTCGGAATCCGCTTTGCGGAACAAATAGTGACCAAGAAGACAGTCTTGAATGTCAAATCCTTCAAAGTAGCATGCTTCAATGGTTCAAAATGTCAATGGCATGCCAATTTTTAAAAAGAACTCCAGGGGTGATCTGGGAAACTACAGATTGGTGAGCCTGACGTCAGTATGGTTTATGTTTTATTAAAACATTTGATATACCACCTTTTGATTGTGACAAAGTAGTGTACAATAAAATCATCATTTGAAAGAATTAAAGAATGCCATAAAAACTTAAAAGAAGGAAAAGCAGGAAAAGGTAACAAGGAAGAGAGGGAACAAGGGTCAGGACACAAGGAGGTAGAGTTCTAAGAGCCTGTATAAACCATCCGAGATAGCAGGAGGTCCAGGACATTAAGGAACAAAGGGGATGTCAAAGGCAATGGAAAACAGATGTTTTCAAGGGGGTCTTAAATTTTGAGTATAAGGGTTCCAATCTAAGATCAGATGACAAGGAATTCCATAATGATGGGCCCAAGAAGAAAAAGGCAGAAAATCAGGTCCATTCTAACTGGGCCTGCACAGGGGAAGGTAGGTATAGCTGATTCACATGCACAAACTTAGGGACTCGAAAAGGTGCATATGGAACTATTTTAATTAATTAATTTATTTATTTATTTAGACAGATTTGTATACCACCTTATCCTTCAAAGTGGTTATCCTACAATCAAAGTGGTTACATCACATCACATCACAATTGTGGTTACATTTAACATGTGGGTGCTTTACAACATTATACATTGAACTCATACGTCTAGTTGGGATGGTGAGTATCGAGTTGCTGGAGGTAATTGTATTACCGTTCAGGTAGAAACTATTGGTTGTCGGTTTGCTCATAGGTTTCTGTGAAGAGCAGGGTTTTGAGGGCCTTGCGGAAGTCTTTGGTGTCATTCAGGGCCCTCAGGCCCATTGGGAGGGAGTTCCAAAGTGTGGACGCCAGTAGCGAAGGAGCTCTTCTTGAGGTTGCTTGTTTAGTTTTATCATATCCTGTAAGTGTGCCGATCATGTTGTCGTTATTGGTCCTTCTTGGTCTATTGCTGATATCCCCCTGTTATGATATTTTACATAGTAACATAGTAAATGATGGCAGATAAAGACCAGCATGGTCCATCTAGTCTGCCCAGCACGATGGCAAGAATAGGTGCACCTGCCGCTCCATTCAGGCCACCCCTCCTCATGTCCCTGTTTAGGGGTGAACCCACCACTCCGTGCAGGACACCCCTATTTGTTGAGAAATTAGATGGTTCAGTTTATTTTGATTTTATCCTGTTGCTGTAAAGGGATCCACTGTGTCTGTCCCATGCCATTTTGAATTCCGTCACCGTGTTTGCCCCATCACTTCCATCAGGAGGGCATTCCAAGCAACCACCACCCTTTCCGTGAAAAAGTATTTCCTGACATTGCCTTTCAATTTACCACCTTGCAGCTTCATGTTGTGCCCTCTAGTTTTACAGCTTCCCCGTCTTTGGAAGAGGTTTGTTTGTTCATTATATCCCTTTAAGTATTTAAAGGTCTGACTCATATCTCCCCTGTCCCTCCTCTCCTCCAAAGTGTACATGTTTAGGTCTTCAAGTCTCTTCTCATAAGGCTTCTGACGCAGGCTTCAAATCATTTTGGTCGCCTTCCTCTGAACAGCTTCCAGTCTTTTTACATCCTTTGCAAGATACGGTCTCCAAAACTGAACACAGTATTCCAAGTGAGGCCTCAAAAGTGACTTGTACAGTGGCATAAGTATCTCTTCCTTTCTGCTGGTGATTCCTCTTTGTATGCAGCCCAACATCCTCCTGGCATTTGCCACCACCTTGTCGCACTGTTTTGCCACCTTGAGATCTTCAGAAATAATCACACAAACCTCTCGCCCCCTATCGCGTACATTTCCCTTGGATTTCTGCTACCCAAGTGCATGACTCTGCACTTCTTCGCATTAAATCTTAATTGCCAAGCATTTGACCATTCTTCCAGATTTTGTAGATCTTTCCTCATGTTAACTACTCCCTCGGGGGAGTCTACTCTGTTGCAAATTTTCGTGTCATCTGCAAAAAGACAGACTTTTCCATTCAGTCCTTCAGCAATATCACTCACAAATACATTGAACAGTGCCAGGCCCAGGACCGACCCACCCCTGGGGCACTCCGCTAATCACCTTCCCTTCATCCGAGTGAGCTCCATTTACCATCACCCTCTGCCGTCTGTCAGTCAACCAATTTCTGATCCAATTTACCATCTTAGGATCCATCCCCAAGCTACCGAGTTTATTGATAAGCCTCCTATGAGGAACAGTATCAAAGGCTTTGCTGAAATCCAGGTAGATGACATCCATCGCATGCCCCTGATCTAGCTCCCTGGTCACCCAGTCAAAGAACTCAATCAGATTTGTTTGGCAAGATCGTCCTTCGGTAAAACCATGTTGCCTCGGGTCTTGCAACCTGCTGGTTTTGAGAAAGTTCACTATTCGCTCTTTCAGGAGCGCCTCCATGACTTTTCCCGCCACCGAGGTAAGGCTCACAGGCCTGTAGTTTGACACTTCTTCCCTGTCACCACTTTTGTGTAGAGGTACGACATCAGCCATTCTCCAGTCCTGAGGACCTCTCCTGTTTCCAAGGATCTGTTGAAAACATCCTTTAATGGCCCTGCAAGAACCTCTCTGAGCTCTTTCAGTATCCTGGGATGTATCCCATCCGGTCCCATGGCTTTGTCCACTTTCAGTTTAGCAAGTTGTTCTAACACCTCATCTTCTGTGAATGGTGTGGTATCTACTTCATTCCCATTTTTATATTTGGGAGTCACAGGTGGTCCTTCTCCAGGACTTTCTATAGTAAAAACAGAGCAGAAGTATTCGTTTAGCAATTTCGCTTTTTCAATGTCACTTTCTACGAGTCTGTTCACAGTACTTCTGAGTCCTGCAATTCCACCTCTGATCTTCTTCCTTTTCCAAATATACCTGAAGAAGGTTTTGTCACCACATTTCACATCTTTAGCCATCTTTTCCTCTGCCTTTGATTTTGCTATCCTTATTTCTCTCTTTGTCTCTTTGACTTTGATCCTGTATTCATTTCTGTGTTCCTCTGTTTGTGAGCTTTTGAATTTTGCGAAAGCTGTGTTTTTTGCCTTTATTTGAGCAGCCACTTCTTTGGAAAACCAAATAGGCTTTCTTCTCCTCTTGTTTTTGTTTACTTTTGTTACATATTTATCTGTTGCCCCTTTTATTGCCACTTTTAGCTTAGCCCATTGCAATTCCACTTCCCTTATCTCCTTCCACCCTGTCAGCTCCTCCTTTAGGTACTCGGCCATTTTATTGAAGTTGGTGTTTTTGAAGTTTAGGACTTTGAGCCTGCTATGATTGCGATGAACTCAGCTGCGAGAGTCCTAGTAGGGTTATCAAGGACAGACCACATAACGCCAGTTTTGAAGAACCTTCACTGGTTACCTATACAGGCCAGAATCCACTACAAGATACTAGTCCTGGCTTTCAAAGCACTAAATAGTCAGCCTCCCACACCCATCAACAAGATGGTTCATACCATACCAGACAATAGAAGCAGACGATCCACGACGATGAACACATTAGCGGTCCCTAAAGTAATGGTAAAATGTACTAAGGCAACAGCCAGTAGGGCTTTCACAATATATGCACCTAGAGCCTGGAATGCCCTCCCTACAACTATTTGATCTATCACGAACTTGGCCACATTCAGAAAAGCTTTGAAACATCATTTGTTCCAAAAACACTACCCTGATACTAATCACAGAAAACAGACAATGAGCACTCAGACCCTGCTAGAGAATGGTTAGGCAGCTCACTTCTCACTGACCCAAATCGCCAGAACCAAGAACTCATACAACTGTTAAACGAACTGTATATAGTTTCCCCTGTTATACCCAAGTTACTACCCTTTTCATTGTAAATGCAATGTTGCTTTATGCATTGTAGTATATTTTGTTCAATGTGAACCGCACTGATCTGAATAGCGCGGTATAAAAGAAATGTTAAATAAATGATTGGCCTGTACCATGGCTTTTATCTCAAACCACACCGTGTGATGATCGCTGCTGCTCACAGGGGCACTCACGCAGACAATCGACACGCTATCGCCGTTGGTGAGCACTAAATCCAGCGTTGAGCTTTCCCTGGTTGGTTCCATCACCATTTGTCTAAGTAACGCATCTTGGAGAGCATCCACAATTTTTTGCTTCTTTCCAGATTTGCAGAAGGAGTAATCCAATCCACATCAGGTAGATTAAAGTCACCCAATATGATCGCTTCCCCCTTTGTGGCTATCTTGGCAATATCTATAATCAATTCGTTATCTATCTCTTCAATTTGTGTTGGAGGTCTGTAGACTACAGCAGTATGGATGACAGTGCCATCTCCTCTTTCCAACACAATCCAGAGCGCTTCTTCTTTTCCCCATGCTCCCTGCATTTCAGTAGCTTTAATACTGCTTTTGACATACAAGGCTACTCCTCCTCCTCTTCCATTTTCTCTGTCTCTTCTGAATAGATTATAGCCAGGTATGGCTATATCCCAATCATGCGATTCGTTTAGCCATGTTTCTCTAATGGCCACAATGTCCAAATCCATTTCCACCATTAGGGCTTCTAGGTCTGGAACTTTGTTGGCTAAGCTTCGAGCATTTGTGCTCATTGCTTTCCAGCATTTAACTGGCTTGCGTTTATTTAGCGTTGATTTTGTTCTGCCTAGATCTTCCCACTTGTTTATGATGTGTGGTTTAAATGTGTGGCTGTTTCTGATTTTAATCTGCTTTTGCAGGGGATGATGCCCAGAGCTTGACCTTCCACATCCGTCACCCCCTTTTTCTAGTTTAAATGCATATTGTCATGGGGTAGGTCAGAATCTGCCTATGGAAATAGGAAAAACAGAGCTGAGCAGGTCTCAAAGTGACAGCTCAGAGCACATGGATCAGGGTTGCTATGAGCAACCAGCAAAAACAAAAGCACCAGGTGTAGGAGCACGCCCTAGTAGGGGATTACATCATAGCATATTAGCTGATGAGAGGCAGCTGAGGGCAGGGCAGGCTCATCGGAACACTAGGAGTGACGCAGATAAAACTCACTCAGAGTTTGTCAGTAAGAGAGCTAACCAGGAGCTTAGGAGAGCTAACCAGGATCCTAGGAGGGTTAACCAGGATTCCAGGAAGAGAGCTGTTTTGGAAACTAAAGGAAAAACTTCACACTGAGGTTCAAGCAGTGTTCCACAGGAGATAGCTGAGAGAATACCAGAGGCTGGTTACAGGGTGCTGGGCAGCACTGAACAAGAACCAGGTGGTTGGTGCCACGGAGGTATTCAAACAGTCAGACGGAAGGAACCTGTGAAAGGAAGTCTCCCTGAGAACAGGTACCGGGAGGGCAGTAACTATTATCAAAGGGATACTTACCTGTCAAAAGAGAAGCATACTGTAAAAGGGAGTAGAAGGCTTGCCTGGGGAAAAAGCCACGATAAGTTTCCGTGCTCAGAAAGCTCCGGGGGAACCGAGCCAAAGGACAGGCTAATTCCTTGTAATAGAGGGAACTTTGAAAGGGAGAGTTTCCCATACACACAGCTAGGAGTGTGTGGCCCTCTGGAGGAAAACTCCACTATATACGGTAACCTTCCAATTCACCCTGATAGAGAGGGGGAGAGAAGCCTTTGGAAAGGAGAGGAGGGTTTTTGCAACAATGATGTGAGTTATAATCATTCTGAAGATAGCTACGGGGAAAACTATGAGGACATGGAATGTGACTTTAGTGGGGAAAGTCCTGAGGAGTTCCAAATGGAGTGTGCATTAATGTTCTCAGATAACATTTCCTCTCTATGCTGATTTGTTTAAAACAGAAATCCGTTGAGGGAAACGGATTGTGAAGAACTCACTTGTGTAAAGTACAAGGACTGTCTTACCTTTTTGGATTGGCTGAAGATAAGCACCTTTTTGTTAACAGTAGTTCATTTTCATTTGTACCAGAAAAATATGGTTTATTTCTTTTGATTCTTATGTGCAAAAGTTCACCCGGAAGGGAAATAAAATATCTCTTTTGAAAAGCCTGGCTACTCGTTCACAACTACCTTTTTGATTAGCTAGTGGGACTACAGATCCCAGGGGGCATTGTAAAGTCCCGGCTACATTAAGAAGAGGCCCCACTGAAGCTCCCTAGGCTTCCGCCTATAAGAGTGAGTAAGAGGGTGACAAAATCCACATATTGCTTGTATTTTTCACCTAGGATTCTTTTCCCTGTGACAGAGAGATGAAGTCCATCAGCACAGTATAGTCTCTTGTTGTTCCATCTGTTACCCCAGTCGCCAATAAATCTGAATCCTTCTTGTTTGCACCAGGTCTGGAGCCATGTATTAAAGCTGCTAATGCGATGCAGCCTTTTTGCCCCTTTACCAAGCACAGGTAGAACCTCTGAGAATGCAACAGTGTTAACAATGGGCTTGAGTTTCTCTCCCAGAGATTGGAAGTTTTTTGGACTGTAGAGGTACTGTTTCTAGCCAGGTCATTTGTGCCCAAGTGGATAACCACATCAAGTTTGGAGTGTTCACTTTCTGCGCTAAGTATTTCAACAACGTGGTTGGTATTCCTGTTGGCTGAAGAGCCTGGGAGGCACTTGACTATCTTCTCTCCTTTGAGCTGTGTTCCCAAGTTGATGCCACTGATGATGGAATCACCAAATAGTAGTAGTTTGGTGAAGTTTTCTTCATATTTGGTCCTTTAGCAGGAGATTGGGCATTGTCTGTCTCATTTAAGGACCCTTCAGTTTCTTTGGATTGGGCATCCTCATTCGCCAAGGCAGAGAAGGCATTATGCAGGGATATCTCCTGATGCATAGGATGCCTCTGTGTCACAGGTCGCAATCTACCAGAACCCACTGTGATCCATTTGTTCCTGGGGTGTTTTATTCTTTGTGGAAGTGGTGGTGGACTTTGTTCAGTTTATATCTTAGAAGAGGTGCGCTTCATTGCAGCCATTTCCTCCCTCAGTTCCTCATCCTCATTAGCCAAGGCAGCGAAGGCATTATGCAGGGATATCTTTTGATGCATAGGATGTCTGTGCGTTACAGGCTGCAATCTACCAGAGCCCACTGTGATCCCCTTGTCCCTGGGATATTTAATGTTTTGTGGGAGCGGTGGTGGGCATTGTTCAGTTTGTATCCTAGAAGAGGTGTGCTTCATTGCAGCCAGTTCCTCCCTGAGTAGGGTCACCTCTTTATGCATGGCAGCTAGGTCTTCCCTTAGTAGAGTCGGTTCTTTATGCATGGTAGCTGACCTGAGGCACATAGGACAAGCTCTGAGGTTCCATATGATTCGTCTTGGAATGAAAGTACTGCAGTTATTGCACTGAATACACGACATGCTGAATAAGCAGTCCTAGAAGGAGAAGAGGAAGAAGAAGGAGGAAGAAGATGTGGGCTGTAACCTAAGTTAAGAGGATAGATGGCAACGTATGCGAGTACTATATAGGCAATGCAGCCCCTGGGGTGGGTGGGGCGAGGGGTGGGGTGGGTGGGAACCTAAGTGTCTCTGGCCAGTAGGCTGTTCTGAACTGGGGGATCCACAGATATCTGCTCCAAGGCTACCCAGAAAAGGAGACAGTCAGATTATCTCCAAGCTTAATTTATAACCACAGTTAAACTTTATATTAACAATTCCCACAAAACAGACAGACTCTATATTGATAACTAGAAGGATGTTCCCTGTAAAATAGTTATCTCCAAGTTATTATGCCCTGTTCAATGTAATTTCAGTTTGTTCAATGTAAACCGCACTGATGCAGAATAGCGCGGTATATAAGAGAATGTAAATAAATAAATAAATAAATAGAAAGCATCAGAAATAAGAGAGAAAAATTAGAGTCTTAGCTTTGTGAAATATCCACAGCTCCTGCAGCCGGCCTCAGAGACCTGTAGATGTGGCCACTGGTCAGGTGTGAGATGGGCTCAAATTAGCCCCCGCCTGCCTGCCTGAGAGCAGAAACTGAGAGCAAAAACTTTCACCTCCCCCACCCAGAAAGAGCAAGCCTTCTCCAACAGACTTAAACCTTTGTTATCTGGATACTCAGGTTCCAGTAGGCTGAATATCCCCAAGCTTAATTTATAACCACAGTTAAACTTTATATTAACAATTCCCACAAAACAGACAGTTAGACTCTATATTGATAACTAGAAAGCATCAGAAATAAGAGAGAAAAATTAGTGTCTTCGCTTTGTGAAATATCCACAGCTCCTGCAGCCAGCCTCAGAGACCTGTAGGTGTGGCCATTGGAGTGCTTCTGCTGAGTGATGGTGAAAGATTTTAAAGATGATCAGGATTGTTTTGAATTTTGCCCTGGCCATCATTGGGAGCCGGTGCAGCTGCTGTAAGACGGGGGTGATGTGCTCAGTTCTTGCAGTGTCTGTAATAATGCGTGCTGCAGTGTTTTGCACCATTTGGAGTGGGTGTAAGGTCTGCTGGGGGAGGCCCTGACACAGCGAGTTTCAATAATAAAGCAGAGGTGTGATGAGTGCTTGGCACACTTAATAACATAAGAACATAAGATATGCCATACTGGGTCAGACCAAGGTCCATCAAGCCCAGTATCTTGTTTCCAACAGTGGCCAATCTAGGTCATACGTACCTAGCAGTTTCCCCAAAAGACACAGGTTCCACAATGCTTGTACTGGGTCAAGCATTGATATCCTGGGTCCCTTCTTAATAATGGTTTATGGACCTTTCCTCCAGGAACTTGTCCAAAACTTTTTTAAACCCAGCTACACTAACAGCCTTTACTACATCCTCTGGTAACAAATTCCAGAGTTTGATTACACGTTGAGTGAAAAAATATTTTCTCTTAAGAACATAACATAAGAACATAAGATATGCCATACTGGGTCAGACCAAGGTCCATCAAGCCCAGTATTCTGTTTCCAACAGTGGCCAATCTAGGTCATATGTACCTAGCAGTTTCCCCAAGAGACACAAGTTCCACAATGCTTGTACTGGGTCAAGCATTGATATCTTCGGTCACTTCTTAATAATGCTTAATGGACCTTTCCTCCAGGAACTTGTCCAAACCTTTTTTAAACCCAGCTACACTAACAGCCTTTACTACATCCTCCGGTAACAAATTCCAGAGTTTGATTACACGTTGAGTGAAAAAATATTTTCTTTTATTAGTCTTAAATAGTTTACTCTGTAGCTTCATTGCATGTCCCCTAGTCTTTCTATATTCTGATAACGTAAACAATCGATCTACGTTTACCTGTTCCACTCCATTCATTAATTTATAGACTTCTATCATATCTCCCCTCAGCCGTCTCTTTTCCAGGTTAAAGAGCCCTAACCTTTTTAGCCTTTCCTCATAGGAGTATCCTTCCATCCCCTTTACCATTTTGGTGGCTCTCCTCTGAACCTTTTCTAAAATCGCTATATCCTTTTTAAGATACGGCGACCAGAATTGCACACAATATTCAAGGTGCGGTCTCACCATGGAACGATATAGAGGCATTATAATATCTTTTGTTTTATTTTCCATTCCTTTCCTTATCATACCTAGCATTCTATTTGCTCTCTTGGCTGCCGCTGCACACTGGGCCGAGGGTTTTAACATGGTATCCACAATAACGCCTAAATCTTTTTCCTGGGTGGTGGTTCCTAATGTGGAACCTTGCATCGTGGAACCTTGCTCTTCCCTAGGTGCATAACCTTGCACTTGTCCACATTAAATTTCATCTGCCATTTTGATGCCCAGTCTTCCAATTTAACAAGATCCTCTTGCAATTTTTCACAATTGTCTTGGGTTTTAACAACTTTAAATAGTTTTGTGTCATCTGCAAATTTGATAACCTCACTCGTTATTCCACTTTCCAGGTCATTTATGAATATGTCAAAAAGCAGCGGACCCAGCACAGATCCCTGGGGTACACCACTATTCACCTTTCTCCATTGGGAAAATTGGCCATTTAGCCCTATCCTCTGCTTTCTATCTTTTAACCAGTTCCTGATCCACAATAGTACACTGCCTCCTATCCCATGACTCTTTAGTTTTGCCAAAAGTCTCTGATGAGGGACCTTGTCAAAGGCTTTCTGAAAGTCCAGATACACAATATCAACCGACTCACCTTTGTCCACCTGTTTATTCACTCCTTCAAAAAAACATAACAGATTAGTAAGACAAGATCTTCCTTGTCTAAAGCCATGTTGGCTGTCTCCCATTAGGTCGTGACTATCTACATGCTGAATAATTTTATTCTTTATGATGGTTTCTACCATTTTTCCCGGTACTGACGTCAAGCTCACCGGTCTGTAGTTTTCCGGATCACCCCTGGAACCCTTTTTAAAAATTGGTGTTACATTGGCGATCCTCCAATCTTCAGGTATTAGAGATGATTTTAATGATAGTTCACAGATTACTAATAGCAGGTCTGCAATCTCATATTTCAGTTCTTTCAACACCCTTGGATGTATACCATCCGGCCCAGGTGATTTGCTACTCTTCAGTTTATCTAATAGTTGTAAGACATCTTCCCGATGTATCGATATTTCCTTCAATTCTTCCGCACCTTTAAATACCACTTCAGTCATGGGTAACATCCCTACATCTTCCTCAGTAAAGACCGAAGCAAAGAATTCATTCAGTCTCTCCGCTATCGCCTTGTCGCCTCTTAGTGCTCCTTTAACCCCTTTATCATCTAATGGACCAACTGACTCTCTCACAGGTTTTTTGCTACGAATGTACTTGAAAAGGTCTTTATTTCGTGTTTTTGCTTCCGCAGCAAGCTTCTTCTCAAATTCTCTCTTTGCCTGCCTTATCAATGCCTTGCATTTGACTTGCCAGTGCTTGTGCTGTTTCCAGGTTTCGTCATTTGGCTCTTTTTCCATTTCCTGAAAGATGCTTTTTTGGCAACAACAGCCTCTCTGACCTCACCTTTAAACCATGCTGGCAGTTTTTTGGACTTCCTTCCACTTTTCTTAAAGCGTGGAATACAGCTGGTCTGGGCTTCCAAGATAGTATTTTTCAACAACATCCAAGCTTGATGTACGTCTTTAACCTTTGCAACTGCTCCTTTTAGTTTTTTCTTAACTGTTTTCCTCATTTTATCATAGTCTCCCTTTCGAAAGTTAAAGGGTAGTACTGTGGATTTCCTTACTATCCCTCCTCCACTAATTAAATCAAAGGCAATCATGCTATGATCACTATTGCCAAGTGGCCCCAACACCCTTATCTCTTGCACTAGATCTGGTGTTCCACTAAGGACTAGGTCTAATATGGCTTCCCCTCTGGTCGGTTCATGAACCAGCTGCTCCAAGAAGCAGTCATTTATTTCATCTAGGAACTTTATCTCCCTAGCATGTCCTGCTGTGACACTGACCCAGTCGATGCCGGGGTAATTGAAATCACCCATTATTATTACTGCACTGTAACTTTTGCTAGCTTCCTTGATTTCTTTGAGCATTTCATCATCCATTTGTTCATTCTGGCCAGGCGGATGATAGTACACCCCCACTGCCATCGCCTTCCCCTTTTTACATGGAATTTCAATCCATAGAGATTCTACAGCAAATTTTATTTCTTGCAAAACTTTAATCCTTTCTGACTCAATGCCCTCTCTAACATAGAGCGCAACCCCTCCACCAATTTGATCAGCTCTATCATTACGATATAGTTTGTACCCAGGTATCACAGTGTCCCACTGGTTGTCCTCCTTCCACCATGTCTCTGATATTCCAATCATATCTAACCTCTCGTTTAGTGCTATATATTCTAACTCTCCCATCTTGTTTTTTAGACTTCTAGCATTTGCATACAAGCATTTTAGAGACTGTATTTTATTCATTTTAATTTGGCTATTGGTAGACATGGGTAATTTGGGATCTTTAAGCTCTGTCTGCTCCATACTCGAGGGCATTTGGGCTACTTTACTCTTTTTTGGAACCTCTCTGCTTTTTGTAGTATCCTTCAAGGATACATTCTTCCGAACCATGCGCTCTTGGGCGACTGTCGGCTTTCCCCTATTATCTAGTTTAAAAGCTGCTCTATCTCCTTTTTAAAGGTTAATGCCAGCAGCCTGGTTCCATCCCGGTTAAGGTGAAGCCCATCCCTTCGGAAGAGCCCCTCCTTTCCCCAGAATGTTCCCCAGTTCCTAACAAATCCAAAACCCTCATCTCTGCACCATTGTCTCATCCACACATTGAGACTCCGGAGCTCTGCCTGCCTTTTGGGTCCTGCGCGTGGAACGGGAAGCATTTTGGAGAATGCTACCCTGGAAGTTCTGGATTTCAACTTCCTACCTAAAAGCCTAAATTTAGCTTCCAGAACCTCCCTACCACATTTTCCTATGTCATTGGTACCGACATGTACCAAGACAGCAGACTCCTCCCCAGCACTATCTAAGACCTTATCTAGGTGGCGCGTGAGGTAAGCTACCTTCGCACCAGGCAGGCATGTTACCAGGCGATCCTCACGTGCACCAGCCACCCAGCTATCTACATGCCTAATGATCGAAAACTATAACTGCTGTCCTAACCCTTCCCTCATGGGCACTTGGCCCTGGAGAAACCTCCTCGGTGCGAGAGGGGTTTACATCACCTGGAGGACAGGTCCTAGTTACAGGATCACTTCCTGCCACACCAGGGTGATGCTCTCCTGTCACATGACCTCTCTCCTCCATGGCAACAGGGATGCTGCCAGACTGGAGGTGGGACTTCAGGACTATATCCCTGTAGGTCTCGTCTATGTACCTCTCTGTCTGTCTTATGCTTTCCAAGTCTGCTACTTTAGCCTCTAGAGAACGGACTTGTTCCCTGAGAGCAAAGAGCTCCTTGCACCTAGTGCACACGTAAGACCTCTCACCAGCTGGGAGAAAATCATACATGTGACACTCAATGCAAAAGACTGGAAAGCCCACATCCCGCTGCTGGACTGCTGTCTGCATCTTAGTTTTAAGTTTGTGTTTAGATCTTTAAGTTCTTTACGTACTAAAGGGTGCTATGGATATTTATACCACTAAAACTGTACCTAATAAGTTTAATATACCTTGTTCACCTGAAGCTTAATTAATCTCAGGTCCTTAGTGTATGACTGATTTGGGTAATGAGCTTCACCTGAGAGCACCTCCTGTCTTTTAAGTTGTGCAAGTACCTATAAAGCTGTGATTATCCCAGGGGAGGGTGGGTGTGGGGAGGGAGGGAGGGATATAACACTTATTAAAAGAGGGCTGCTACACAGTACCCTGTCCTGTGCTGCTGAGGTAAGCTATATTCTGATTTGATTTATATAGCTCTTTGCTGCTGCTAGGCTCTAACCTATTATGAAATTTAAACTACAAGCTCTCTGCTGGATTCTAAAGTTAACCAGAAAGCTCTCTTCTGTGTTTTAAATTGGAACTAAAAGTACTTTGCTGATGCTAGGCCCTGAGTGACTATGAAATTTAAACTACAAGCTCTCTGCTGGATTCTAAAGTTAACCAGAAAGCTCTCTTCTGTGTTTTAAATTGAAACTAAAAGTACTTTGCTGATGCTAGGCCCTGAGTGACTATGAAATTTAAACTACAGCTCTCTACTGGGTATGAAAGGTAACCAGAAAGTTCTCTTCTGTGTTTTAAATTGAATCTTAAACTGTTGCTACTAGGCCCTGACTGATTTAACAAAAAATAGTGGGTTCACAGATTAATTAGCTTTAAAAGAAAAAAATTCCTTTCAGAAAAATTCCCAGAAGTATATACTCACAATTTCAGATTTCTCTCCAGAAGTAACAGCCCCCCTTTCTAGTCCTTCAAGACTTATTAGTCTTAAATAGTTTACCCTGTAGCTTCATTGCATGTCCCCTAGTCTTTCTATATTCTGATAACATAAAGAATCGATCTACGTTTACCCATTCCACTCCGTTCATTAATTTATAGACTTCTATCATATCTACCCTCAGCCGTCTCTTTTCCAAGTTAAAGAGTCCTAACCTTTTTAGCCTTTCTTCATAGGAGTATCCTTCCATCCCCTTTACCATTTTGGTGGCTCTTCTCTGAACCTTTTCTAATAACGCTATATCCTTTTTAAGATACGGCGACCAGAATTGCACACAATATTCAAGGTGCGGTCTCACCATGGAACAATATAGAAGTATTATAATATCTTTTGCTTTATTTCTGTGCGGAAGTGGTCTTGGTGGAGTATTGGCTTGAGCTTTCTGATAGTCCTCAAACATAGATAGGCCCTGTTTGCAGTTTTGGCGATGTGAGATTACAGGTTCAGAGCTCTGTCCATTGTGATGACCAGATACTGAACTTCATCTTTGCTATTGTTTGTCTAGAATGTGCTGATACTTTGTGGAGGAATGAAAGTGGGGTTCCTGGTGACTGAGAAGGAAAGATATGAGGGGATACCGGAATGAAGGATTTTATGAATAATTATAAGCAGCTTGTATTGGGAGCAGTGAGACAGTGGACGCCAATGTGATTGTATGAGAAGTGGGGTGATATGATCAAATATGGATGTGTGATGAAGTAATCGTATGGCTGTATTCTGCACTGACTGGAGACATTTAGTTTGAGAATGAGGAAGACTGAGATAGATGATGTTGCAATAGTCTAGCTTAGCGATAACAAGAGTAAGCAGAAGTGTTGTGATAGATGACTGAGACAGAAAAGAATGAATGGCATGGATCTGTCGTAAAGTGTAGAAGCATTGTTTCACTACGGCACCAATATGGAACTGAAAAGAAAGAGCTGGATCTAAGATAATACCAAGATATCTAAGCTGGGTGACATCTGAAATGCGTTGCCCATTAAGAGAGGGGCTGACAGAAGGTGGAGAGAAAGGACTCGAGAACAATAACGCAGAGGTTTTTGTGGGGTTCAGCTTCAAACTGTTGGCATGAAGCCAGGACGCAATAGCTGCCAAATAGGCATTAACAGTGGAAAGATAAGGAGAAGCAGCATTCATACGGAATAGCAGGATGTTGTCTGCGTAAAAGTACACAGACACCCTGTTGCTGCTGAATCAGGATGGCGAGAGGTGACAGAAAAACATTAAAAAGGAAAAGAGGCAAGAACAGCTCCCTGAGGGATACCACAGTGCAGAGTATGGCGTGAAGAATAACAGCCCTAATAAGAAACATGAAACGACTGGGAAGAAAGAAAGAAGAGTGGAACCCCTGAAACACAGAATCACTCAAGCCCACCGAAGAGAGTCTAGTAAGCAGAAAGAAAGATCCACGAGATCAAATGTAGATGAAAGATCCAAGGATACGCCAGCGTAACGTCGCCCTTCTGCAATGCCGTATGTACCTCATTCAGAACAGAAAGAACAATGGTGGCAGTACTGTGACCTGCTCTGAAGCCAAACTGGCGAGGATGTAAGAAGTTAGTCTGGGTGAGATGTGTTGATAGCTGGTTAAAAACAGTCTTTCCAGAAGTTTTGAAAGGAAAGGTAAGTTTGAAACAGGGCGAACGTTTGAGGGAAGGGAGGAATCCAGGGCGGGATTCTTTAGACGAGGGCGGATGATGGCATGCTTCCCCTATTGCAGGAATGTTCCTGTGGTAAGACTATTACTGAAAAAGCACAGTTACTTACCTGTAACAGGTGATCTCTGGGAACAGCAGGAATAAGTCTTCACATATGGGTACGTCGGTACCGACGGAGTCTGCGCGGGAACGCTTCCCAGCGTCCAATCAAGAGCTTTTGGAAGCATCCCAGCATGCCTGCGTGCTGCCTTCCCGCCTTTCCCAACTGCCTCTCCTCAGTTAAGTTTTAAAGCTGAGACAAAGAGAGAGAGAAAGGAAAGGAAAGATAGATAGAAATACAACTCCTGGGGAGGTGGGTGGGTTGTGAAGACTTATTCCTGCTGTTCCCAGAGATCACCTGTTACAGGTAAGTAACTGTGCTATCTCCAGGAACAAGCAGGAATGAGTCTTCACATATGGGGACTCCCAAGCTGAGATGCCTGGAGTCCCAGCATGTCATGGGTTGGAACATGCTATCTCCCAGAACACCAGGCATCCTGAGGATGGAGGGTAGGAGTTGAAGAAAAAAAAATGCTGTGTTACAGCTAACCTAGCATAGGACTGCAGGGAATGAGTCCATGCGTGGATGATGATTGTCATTGATGTTGCAGAAGATTGCAATAGAGACCTCCCCTAACAGGGTTTCACAGAGTAAGGAGGTTCATAAATCTACTGGGAACCCAGTAGAGGAACCTTGAAGAGGACCTCACTGTAAAGTGGAGGTAATAAACCTGTAGGAAAAATAGTGGAGGTCAGAATCCTGAAAGGAATAGGTAACCCCAGTAGGAAAACCTGGGGTAGTACAAAAAACGGTGGGCCTTCAGAGGAAGGGTTTATGACAAAAACCTAACTCTTTTGGCGGGAGCGTGGCTCACTTTTAGGAGCAAAAAGAGGAAGGCTAACCGATTTGGACAAACAGGCATAGTCCTTGTGGGGAGAAAGGGTATGGGGACCCCTTGTATTCCAAGGAGAGAGGACAAATGCCGGAGGCGTTAAAGCCTGTGATTAACTGAAGATCCACAATGTCTCTCCTAACTGGGATAAGCTAGGAGAGATATTGAGTATGGAGAGCTTCAGAGGTACCTAAACCGTTAGGTTATGGTATAAAAATTGTTGACTACCACAGGAGTGGGTGTGTGTGTAAAACCCCAAACCTGCTAAATAGCATAGGTATGGGTAAAAGCCCTCTGTCAGAATCATATAGCTATATGAGAATAGACAGGGAGATAGATAAGTATGTGGATACATATCTATCTATAAGAAAATATCTCAACATATATATATATATATAAATAGATATAGATAGACAGACATATAAGAATATATCTATAGTGAGATATGGCAGGGCATAAAATACACACAAAAAATAAATATGGATATGTAGGCTTACATATAGGGGTCTACAGGTAAACAGACAGAGATATGCCTACAGTACAGTGATCACATAGGCCAGCGATGGCGAACCTATGGCACGCGTGCCAGCTGTGGCACGCGAAGGCCTTGCAGCTGGCACGCGTGAAGGTCCGCAAAAAAAGAAAAAGCGGGCTCTGGCTGCTGCCGCGGACGCGGCAGCATGCAGTGTCCCGCGGGGCCCCCTCCGCCCGCTAAGCCCCTCTGCAAGGGCTTTCAGATTCGCGAGGGAGACAGCGTCTCCCTCGCGTCTCTGTTAAGCCCGCAGGGGTTAATGGGAAATTTCCCATCAGCCCCAGGGACTGATGGGAAATTTCCCATTAGCCCCTGCGGGCTTAACAGAGACGCGAGGGAGACGCTGTCTCCCTCGCGAATCGGAAAGCCCTTGCAGAGGGGCTTAGCGGGCGGAGGGGGCCCCGCGGGACACTGCATGCGTCCGCGGCAGCAGCCAGAGCCCGCTTTTTCTGTTTTTAAATTTGCCGGGGGGGGGGGGTTAGGACTGCTAATGGGCTGGGGGGGGGGTTTGGACTGCTAATGGGCTGGGGGGGGTTAGGACTGCTAATGGGCTAGGAGGGGGGGGGTTAGAACTGCTAATGGGCTAGGAGGGGGGGGGTTAGGACTGCTAATGGGCGAGGGGGGGGTTATGACTGCTAATGGGCTGTGGTATGTTGGGGGATGTCTGGAAATGTGGTGATGGGTGGTTAGGACTGATAATTGGCGGGGGGGGTTAGGACTGCTAATGGGCTGGGGGGGTTTGGACTGCTAATGGGCTGGGGGGGGTTAGGACTGCTAATTGGGTAGGAGGGGGGGTTAGGACTGCTAATGGGCTAGGGGGGGTTAGGACTGCTAATGGGCTGTGGGCTGATGGGGGCTGTCTGGAAATGGGGTGATGGGGGGTTAGGACTGGTAATGGGCTATGGGGGGGGTTAGGGACTGCTAATGGGCTAGAGAGGGGGGGGGGTTAGGACTGCTAATGGGCTAGGGGGGGGTTAGGACTGCTAATGGGCTGGGGGGTTAGGACTGCTAATGGGCTAGGGGGGGTTAGGACTGCTAATGGGCTGGGGGGGGTTAGGACTGCTAATGGGCTAGGAGGGGGGGTTAGGACTGCTAATGGGCTAGGGGGGGGTTAGGAATGCTAATGGGCTGGGGGGGGTTAGGACTGCTAAAGGGCTAGGAGGGGGGGTTAGGACTGCTAATGGGCTAGGGGGGGTTAGGACTGCTAATGGGCTAGGGGGGGTTAGGACTGCTAATGGGCTAGGAGGGGGGGTTAGGACTGCTAATGGGCTAGGGGGGGTTAGGACTGCTAATGGGCTGTGGGCTGATGGGGGCTGTCTGGAAATGGGGTGATGGGGGTTAGGACTGGTAATGGGCTATGGGGGGGGTTAGGACTGCTAATGGGCTAGAGAGGGGGGGTTAGGACTGCTAATGGGCTAGGGGGGGGGTTAGGACTGCTAATGGGCTGATGGGGAGGGGTTAGGACTTGAGGTGGGCTGTTGGGTGGGGTTAGGACTGGAAATGGGCTGATGGGGGGTTAACACTGGAGGTGGTCTGATGGGGTTAGGACTGGTAATGGGCTATGGGGGGGTTTAGGACTGATAATGGGCTATGGGGGGGCTGGGACAAGAAATGGGCTGATGGGGAGGGGTTAGGACTTGAGGTGGGCTGATGGGGTTAGGACTGGTAATGGACTGTGGGCTGATGGGGGGGTTAGGACTGGCAATGGGCTATGGGGGGCTGACTGGAAGTGGGGGGTTAGGACTGGTAATGGGTTATAGGGGGGGGCTTAAACTGAAAATGGGGTGATGGGGGGTTAGGACTGGAAGTGGGTTGATGAGGGGGGGATAGGACTGGTATTGGGTTGGGGGGCTGCTAGGACTGGAAATGGGCTGATGCAGGGACTAGAAGGGAATGGATGCTGGGTGAGGCTGGAACTAGAAGGGAGCTGGTGTTGGGGGAGGATTAGAATGGGATGGGGCTGGGAGAGTAAAATGGAGAGGGGAAAAATATTTTGTGTGGGAGGGATAAAAAATCTACAATTGGCCGGGTATTGGGAGAGTAAGTGGGGATTGAGGATGGAGGGGTAAATTTTGAGTAGATGAAATAGGAATGAGGAAAGAGCCCAAGGAGAAAGATTAGTATGTTAAAGCAGATGTAGAGAGAGAATGGAAAAAAAAAAACAAGAAGACAGAAGAAAGGACAAATGGACAGCAGATGGAGAGTTAGCAGAAGACACGAAGAAACCAGAAGAAAGTGGCTGGAACAATTGCAACTGAAAAAAAATGCACAAAAGGTAGAAAAATATCTCTTTATTTTGAATTTATTAACTGGAATATGTCAGCTCTGGGAAATGTGCATCATTAATTTTTGCGCTTTGTTTAGTACAAGAGGAAATTAATATATAGTTTTATTTCTACAGTGTTGTTGTATATTCCAAGTTTGGCTTTTGGGGTTCCCAGTTTAATTATTGTCTTCCTGTTTCTAAATTGTGATTCCTTGTTTGGTGATGGTCTGTTCTGCATGTGTAACTGAGCTGAGGTATTCTGTTTATATAATTCCTATTTGACATTGCCACTTGTTCTTTCCCCAGTAGGTCATGTATTGTTGTTCTCTGAGATGTATTGGTTTAATATTTGCAGTGTTGCCTTTTGATAGGTAGAGTATGGTGCTTTGTGAGTCCTGGTAGTGCTGTTAGGATACGGCGGGTTTGCTATGGGTTCTAAATGGGCAGCGTTTGTAGTAGTTCCTAATGTGCCTGGCGGTTGGTACTGGATTATAGTAATGTAGAAACCTTTTAGTCTTTCTTTATCCATATACTCATTAAGAGGCATGTTTACTAAAAGTTAGTGTATGGTAACATTATGCAAATATTTATGCAAATGAAGCACCTTATGCAAATGGGGCTTTAATTGACGTGCTGGCACTTTGAGGAAATTCTTTGGTTTTGTGCGGCAGTTTGGGCACTCGGGCTCAAAAAGGTTAGCCATCACTGACATAGGCTATGTGGAGAGGAAAGATTCATCTAATAACAAGGAGGTGGAACCTACTTGAGAAGACATATAGAGAATCTATTCCTCCTGGTTATAATCTGCAAGAATGCTAGTTAGTGCAAAAGAACCAGGATTGTTACATGAAAAACCAAGGATAATGTCAATGTGCAGCCAGGAAGTCCCGAGTCTTCCAGGACTCTGGCATGGTAAGTAGACAGAGACGCCTAGAGATGAGATACCATATTGACCTGCTTAAGGGCAAAGGTATCATGCGTTCTTACCATGAGGACGAGCATATCCCCGATTGGGAATACTATGGACCAAAGCAGGGAACTGGCAACTCCTTGAGTCTTCACGTAAGAGAAGGCCTATGTCCTTTATATCAAAAAAGGAGATAGAAAAGAAGGGGGACCCTTCTAGTCATGGGAGACATGACTGAAAAGCCTTTTCTAACCAGCTAGGATAGCTGTTGGAGAAACCCCCCCCCCCCATGCTCTCTAGCAAGGGCCCATAGTGGAAAGCTTCTCTGTAGATTGCAGAGAGCATGGAACTGGCTGGTAGAGAGCCAGTATCTCAGTCAACTATGCTGCCAACTCAGGAATGAAGATGGCAGAATAGAAAACAATCTAGAAAGCTTGTAGTGAGATGATCTCCAAGAGAGATGAAGCACTGACTTGGAGCCACTACAAAGACTAGACAGAATGTTAGTGGAGGACAATCTGGTAGTTTGTGGATAAGAACCAGTGGTCCAAACATTAAAGCTCCTGGATGGGCAGCTGTTGGCAAGACAGCAGAAGAATCTTACTGTTCAAAAACAGAAAGAACAGACAGAACAGGAGTAGGAACTCTGGACATGTCTGATAAGCTGCCCCAAGGAAGATTAAAACAGAGGAGGTGAACTCCGCACTGGAAAGTGAGAAAACTAGAGAGGCTGAAGAGAAAGCCTCCCAGTAAGTAATTCCACTCTTACAGAGGAAAAACTTGGTAAGAGGGTGAAGAGAATGGAGCTGAAGAAGACTTACGAAGTAGTAAGTCTATAGAAAGGAAAAATACATGCTGGCACAGGAACTATCATCTGATAGTGGTTAGACCTCTTTCCCTAGCAGGGAAAAGAGGAGAAACCTGTGACTTATAGGCATGAACAACCTGACAGCTCATAGAAATATAGAAAAAATGGATATCTTTTGGAAAGAGATCCCTGTGTAGGGGTTAGAATAAAGTGATGGATTGCCTCTATTGAGAAGAAGCAACTGTAGATTCTAACCCCAAGGGTCACAAGCATCTGATGATGAATGATCAGAAACCCTGTAGGTGCTGGGTTTGCTGAGCCTGGTGAGAGGTTGGATTCTTTAGACCAGGACGATGCTTTCCCTGTTGGGGAACATCTGTATGATGGGCAAGTGATGAATAAAACCTTCTTCTCCTGTGGGAAGAAAGTTTGGTAGGACATTTCCTACGTACTGGGACAAAGGAAGGGGTAGAACAACCCCTAGGAACAGGTAAATCAGTGGACAACTGAGTAACCTGACGTAAAGACTCCTTGTTCAAAAGATTTTCTCCAGTGCAAGGAGTATGTCCCAGCCTTTGTTGTGCCCATTTGTCCAAGTCTGAAGCTTGGAGCCAGGCTCTACGTCGTGCCCCTATAGCTATAGCAGAAGTCCTGCTAATAGACTCAAAAGAGTCTAGGGAAGCACGTGAAAGAAACCAAGAGATATTCTGGATATGCTTAAGCAGTGAGGAATAGTCTGTACTCCTGGAATCTGAAAGAAAAGGAGACAAAAGATGTAATTGCTTTGTGACCTCCTCAAGAGAAAGACTCATATAAAATATATATGAGAGAATTCTTGCAGAAAGCATAGATGTCTGGAAGGTTTGACGTCCAAAGTCATCTAGTGTTTTAGACTCACGACCTGGCGGATAGGAAGAGTGCTTTTCTTACTCTTTACCCGCCTCATTGCTGATTCCACTACTAGGGAATGATGAGGAAGTTGAGTCTTTTGAAACCCTGGAGAGGGGGGCACCTGATATAACAGATCAGTTGCCCTGGGAGGTGGGGGTACCCGGAAAGGTGTTTCCCACATTCCTAGAAGGAGATCCTGCAAGGAATGATGCAAAGGAAGCATTATGTTGTCCTTTGCTTTGGTAGAAAGAGAGCCTTGTGCAGTACCAGGGAAAATGGTAGAAGCCATCATAAAGAACAAAATTACACAGCATGTAGATAGTCATGGCCTAATGGGAGACAGCCAACATGGCTTTAGACAAGGAAGATCTTGTCTTACTAATCTGATCTGTTTTTTTGAAGGTGTGCATAAACAGGTAGACAAAGGTGAGTCGGTTGATATAGTGTATCTGGACTTTCAGAAAGCTTTTGACAAGGTCCCCCATCAGAGACTTTTGGCGAAGCTAAAAAGTCATGGGATAGGAGGCAGTGTACTATTGTGGATCGGGAACTGGTTAAAAGATAGAAAGCAGAGGGTAGGGCTAAATGGCCAATATTCCCAATGGAAAAAGGTGAATAGTGGAGTACCCCAGGGATCTGTACTGGGTCCGCTACTTTTTGACATATTCATAAATGACCTGGAAAAGGGAATAACTAGTGAGGTAATCAAATTTGCAGATGACACAAAACTGTTTAAAGTTGTTAAAACCCAAGAGGATTGTGGAAAACTGCAGGAGGATCTGGATAAATTGGAAGACTGGGCATCCAAATGGCAGATGAAATTTAATGTGGACAAGTGCAAAGTTATGCACCTAGGAAAGAACAACCCACACTATAGTTACAAGATGCAAGGCTCCACATTAGAAACCACCACCCAGGAAAAAGATTTAGGAGTCATCGTGGATAACATGTTAAAACCCTCCGCCCAGTGTGCAGCGGCGGCCAAGAAAGCAAATAGAATGCTAGGTATCATAAGGAAAGGGATGGAGAATAAAACAAAGGATATTATAATGCCTCTGTATCGCTCCATGGTACGACCGCACCTTGAATATTGTGTGCAATTCTGGTCACCGTATCTTAAAAAGGACATAGAGTTATTAGAAAAAGTACAGAGAAGAGCCACCAAATTGGTGAAGGGGATGGAAGGCTACTCCTATGAAGAGAGGCTAAAAAGGTTAGGGCTCTTTAACCTAGAAAAGAGGCGGCTGAGGGGAGATATGATAGAGGTGTATAAATTAATGAATGGAGTGGAACGGATAAACGTGGATAAATTGTTTACGCTATCAGAATATAGAAGGACTAGGGGGCATGTAATGAAGCTACAGGGTAAACTATTTAAGACAAATAGGAGAAAATATTTCTTCTCTCAACGTGTAATCAAACTCTGGAATCTGTTACCGGAGGATGTAGTAAGGGATGTTAGTATAGCTGGGTTTAAAAAAGGTTTGGACAAGTTCCTGGAGGAAAGGTCCATAAACCACTATTAAAAAGGGACCCAGGATATCAATGCTTGGCCTAGTACAAGCACTGCAGAACCTGTGTCTTTTGGGGAAACTGCTAGGTACGTATGACCTAGATTGGCCACTGTTGGAAACAGGATACTGGGCTTGATGGACCTCGGCCTGACCCAGTATGGCATTTCTTATGTTCTTATGTTCTTATGATCATGTCCTGGGATAGGAATGGCAAGAGATCTTGCTATATCCCAGAGGAAACTCTGAAAAGAGGGATCCCTAACAGGAATCTCTCTTGGACAGGTTAGATTTACAGAACTAGCCCGAGCATCCACAGAGGTATCCAAATATATAGGAATAGAAGATCCTGCACAGTGCAGTGTGGAATGTTTAAGAGATGGTTGCTGGTACTGGGTATCATGAGCAGCAACCGTCCTTACCACATTGTCCTTGCCAGGTATCGACTCCAAGCTTGGTATAGAATGGAGCGATCCTGTTGAAAAAAAGCATGGTAGGAGTTGGCCACGATGCTACTGTGGATACCGGTACCGATGTCAATACTGGTACAGATGTTGGAGTCGAGTCCGACAAAGACATCGGAGTAGTCATCTGTGACAGTGCAATTGGTACCGAGGTGATAGAACCCATCCGGCCAGTATCCTCGGTACCAAAGTACCGGTATCGATCGATGTCGGTACCAAAAGCTATTGGTACCGAGTCTTCTAAACTAGAGATTGATTCCAAACTCAGCATCGAGGGCAGAGAGCCTGATAAGCGAAGCATGGAAGGCACCGACCGTAAAGGTAATGAGGTCGTCGGTACCGATTTCCGTACCGTGTCTGACACCGGTGAAGGAAGGTCAACCAGTGGCAACTCAATCAGCCTCAAGGGAACCGAGAGTTGTGGATCGGAATCATCGGAACCGAGCCTTTGGTACCGCCAAGAGCCGGTACCAAGGCGAGTCGGTACCCAGTCCTCCAGACTGGAGATCGATTCCAGACTCGGCATCGAAGGAAGCGAGTCTATCGATGCACGTCTGGAGAGTACCGACGGCAGTGGTAGTATCGGTGCTGGTACCGATAATGGAAAGTCAGTCTGGGGTGTATCCACCGGTCCCGAAGGTACCGAGGACGCCAGATGACGATCCTTGGTGAGGAGTGTTTCATCCAACACCAGTGCCGATGCCGGGGTACCGGTACCGCTCAAAGCGGATGCCACCACAGGACACGGCTGAGGTATGTTCTGTGAGGGGTGAACCCCAGGAACAACCCGAAACCCCTTATTTGCTTTGGAGACCAAAGACTCCCGCCGGGGTTTTGAAGCCAGTGGGCCCTCGAGGGCAAGGCTGGAGCCGTCTTCATGCTGTGCATGAGACCTACCACTCGAGGACTGGCTAGTCTTAACAGACTGTTTGTGGGTTATCTGATCTTGTGTGGAAGAAGAAGGGGACGGTGCCCCGAAGTTGGAGGGCAACCGTGTATCGAGGGATTCTCGATGTTGAAAACCTCTTCTCACCAAACTGTTGTCAGGACCCAAGCAGGTTAAACACCGACTTTGAGGGTCTAAAAATAAAGTTGTACCGCCACAGAATGAACATTTCTTGGAGAAAGTGCCTGGCGGTTCCATGAAGGAAAAAGAAGAGGCCTAAAAGGCCTAAGACCGTGGGACACTATGAGGAAAAAATATATCCCGTGGAAAAGGAAAAATATTTCAAGAAAAGAAAAGAAAACACCGGCGGTACCGGTGGTGTCGGGAAGACAGCCGCGACCACAAGAAAACTAAAAAATAAAAACCAGAATTTTCTGCGGTGACAGGAGGACGTCCTGCCGGCTCCGCGGAAAAACGAAAACTGAGGAGAGGCAGTTGGGAAAGGCGGGAAGGCAGCGCGCAGGCGTGCTGGGATGCTTCCAAAAGCTCTTGATTGGACGCTGGGAAGCGTTCCCGCGCAGACTCCATCGGTACCGACGTACCCATATGTGAAGACTCATTCCTGCTTGTTCCTGGAGATTGAGGAGAACGATGAGTAATAAAGCAAGGAAGCCTCAGGAACCCAGACGGAGGGAATCAGATCCAAGATACATGTGGTCTTGGATGATGTGGTGATGGCTTTAGAGAGAGCAGAGGGAGTGATGTGTTTAAAATGCGACCAGACATGAGAAAGATTTGGTTATCTATGGCGTCGTAATGGAAGCAGAGGAGAAAGTGGAAAAAAATCAGCGGAGGGTTGTAGAAACTCAGACTGGGGTGGACAAAACTCTGCATAAAGCTCAGATATCTTATCAGAAAAATAGGATGCTAAATCATCAGCTGTGGGCTCAAAGAGGGGAGGGAGGATGCTGGGAGGAGAACCAAATGTGACACCGTGGAGAAGAGTTTCTTGGGTCAATTACTAGCACAAGTAATAAGAGCATCGTAATACTTCTTTTTAGCAGTAAGAATAACCTGCCTATAAGTAGCGTGAGCCTGTTTGCATGCGCTGGTGGCACCAAATACGTTCCACCCTACGCATTGGACATCGGGGGATATAGAAACTAGAGTGAAACCAAGTACCAAAATGACAGAAACCATTTTTTTTAAAATTTTATATTTATATTTATAGAATAACAAAATATAATACCAGAATACAATCACTTGCACGGAAACCGGAAAAAGCCATGAATATAATAATACACATAAGAAATAATGTCAGAGGAAAACATCAAATAGGCAACCCTACTCTAGCCCACTATAGAGGATCCATAAACAAAAGGAAATACAAACAAAATAGCTACTCTTAGAGGAAATTAACAGAAACAATATCAGCCTATATATCAAATTATAACTGGCGGACCCCACATTCATGGACTCCCGAGCATTCAAAAAAAGAAATTAATTGAGATGGAAAATAAAAAAATAGGAAATGCCCTCCAGCTTCACAAGACACTTGCAGAGATACTTTAGAAAAAACACCCCACCCAGTTGCAAAACTCACGGGCGCGGAATCAAAAACTCTTCTGTGTTGTCGGGTTTCCCTGGTAAGGTCAGGAAAAATGTGCATCAAACAGCCCTTAAAGGCACATTCCTCTTCCTAAAAAACATTTTAAGGAGCCATTCCCTATCTGACGCTGGAGCAAGTGAGACCGAACAAGTGGCAGAGGGGATCAATTCTGCATCTGCATTCTCTAAGAAAGCAGTTACAGTACATTTAATATATCAGCCACCTGAGGTCCAGATATCTCAGTGCTGACCACTGGGAATATAATATATCTTCACCAATGGGGGAGACGATTCAGAGGGAACCCCCAATGTTTCCATCAAGTACATTTTAAACATCTCCTTAGCTGATATACCTGATAACCTTGGAAAATTAATGAAACATAAGTTAGTCAATCTAGAATGGTTATCTAAGTGTTCCAGCTGACTCCTCACATTATTAGCATCTTTCATAAACACCTCTGCCTGAGAGTCCAAACGATCAGTTTTTAACGATAAGTCACTCACAGAAGCTTTAAGTGTCTCAATCATCACAGTATCCGTGGAGCAAGCCTTTTCATTCTGCTGCACTTGTGTTTGTAAAAGTTGTACCTGAGGAATAATGGCCTCACCAAGTTGTTCAATGGCAAACCAAATTGCCTCTAAGGTAAACTGTTCTGGTAGCTGTAGATCAAAGGAGAAAGCAGAAAACTCCCACACAGTGTTCGTTGCAACTGCTGCCATCGTGGAGTTCAGAGAAGGGGAAACTGTGACTCCTCTCACCGCCTCCCATCAGCATCTACACCCTACCCCCTGACATTAGAGCCATTACCAATCTATATCAGTTCAGAAAGGCTCTCAAAACATACCTTTTCTGCCAATATTTCCCAGACAGCAACTGAACTAGATATCCCCTCCAAGAAATGACCCAATCTAGAAATGCCCTCACACTGCAGTGTAAATAGTTTATGTATATAGTTAACCCAGTTATCCAAGTTTGTACTCCTGTTCAATGTAAAACCTGACAGTTTGTCGTTATGGTCGTTTTGTTATGATGTAAACCGCGCTGATTCTAAATAGCGCGGTATATAAGAAACTGTAATAAATAAATAAATAAATAAATAAATAAATCTCAAGCAAAGGAAGATCCCAGGGGACTACTCCTGCTCCCGCACTCATGCCCAGAGTCGCCCCCAATAAAACAGCAGAAGCACCAACTCCAGACACCGCCACGACTACTCCTGCTCCCGCACTCGTGCCCAGAGTCGCCCCCAATAAAACAGCAGAAGCACCAACTCCAGACACCGCCACGACTACTCCTGCTCCCGCACTCATGCCCAGAGTCGCCCCCAATGAAACAGAAGCACCAGACACTGCCACGACAACTCCTGCTCCCACACTCGTGCCCAGAGTCACCCCCAAAGAAACAGCAGAAGCACCAACTCCAGACACCGCCACGACTACTCCTGCTCCCACACTCGTGCCCAGAGTCGCCCCCAATAAAACAGCAGAAGCACCAACTCCAGACACCGCCACGACTACTCCTGCTCCCGCACTCATGCCCAGAGTCACCCCCAATGAAACAAAAGCACCAGACACTGCCACGACAACTCCTGCTCCCACACTCGTGCTCAGAGTCGCCCCCAATAAAACAGCAGAAGCACCAACTCCAGACACTGCCACGACTACTCCTGCTCCCACACTCGTGCCGAGTCGCCCCCAATGAAACAGCAGAAGCACCAACTCCAGACACTGCCACGACTACTCCTGCTCCCACACTCGTGCTCAGAGTCACCCCCAAAGAAACAGCAGAAGCACCAACTCCAGACACCACCACGACTACTCCTGCTCCCACACTCGTGCTCAGAGTCGCCCCCAATGAAACAGCAGAAGCACCAACTCCAGACACTGCCACGACTACTCCTGCTCCCACACTCGTGCCGAGTCGCCCCCAATGAAACAGCAGAAGCACCAACTCCAGACACTGCCACGACTACTCCTGCTCCCACACTCGTGCCCAGAGTCGCCCCCAATGAAACAGCAGAGGCACCAACTCCAGACACCGCCACGACTCCTGCTCCCGCACTCGTGCCCAGAGTCGCCCCCAATGAAACAGCAGAAGCACCAACTCCAGACACTGCCACGACTACTCCTGCTCCCACACTCGTGCTCAGAGTCGCCCCCAATGAAACAGCAGAAGCACCAACTCCAGAAACCGCCACAACTACTCCTGCTCCCACACTTGTGCCCAGAGTACCCCAAATGAAACAGCAGAAGCACCAACGCCAGACACCGCCACGACTACTCCTGCTCCCACACTCGTGCCCAGAGTCGCACCCAATGAAACAGCAGAAGCACCAACTCCAGACACTGCCACGACTACTCCTGCTCCCACACTTGTCCCGAGTCGCCCCCAATGAAACAGCAACGAACTCCGGACGCCACCACAGCTTCCAAATTCGCCGGACAAACTCCTGACCACATCTGCTTCAGAGGTCTCCGCAATTCTGGGGGCATCATATCATTGCCCGAGAGAGACACTGAACACTCCTGCTCCTGCGATCTCTCAGCTGGGTTACTCACCGCCAGACTCTGTGGCTGCTGCTCCCGATGAACAACGGCATCCAAAGGTCCACTGGCAGAAAGTGTAGAGGAAGAAAGCTGAGCAATCCCAGTCTTACTTTCCTTTTACACAGCATAAGAAAAAGCATCAGTACACCAGTCTCTGCCCTATGCCATTTTGGATCACTCCTTGGTAGAAACCATCATAAAGAATAAGATTACTGAACATGTAGATATTTATAGTTTAATGGGAGAAAGTCAACATGGAAGATCTTGTCTTAATAATCTATTATATATTTTTTTGAAGGTGTGAATAAACAGTTAGATAAAGATGAGCCAGTTGATACAGTGTATCTGGATTTTGAGAAAGCCTTTGACAAGATCCCTCATGAGAGACTCTTAGTGAAATTAAAAGCAATGGATAGGAGGCAGTGTACTATTGTGGATTAGGAACTAGTTAAAAGACAGAAAGCAGAGAGTAGGGCTAAATGTCCAATTTTCTCAGTGGAGAAAGATAAGTAGTGGAGTACTCCAGGGATGACTTGGAAATGGGAATAACGAGTTAGGTGATAAAATTTGCAGATGACACAAAATTATTCAGAGTTGTTAAAACACCAAGAGGATTGTGAAAAATTGAAAGAGAACCTTGATAAATTGGTAGACTGGATGTCCAAAGAGCAGATAAATTTAATGTGGACAAGTGCAAAGTTTTGCACCTAAGAAAGAACAATCCAAACTATGGTTACACGATACAAGGTTCCACATTAGGAATCACCACGCAGGATAAGGATTTAGGTATCACCATGGATAATACGTTGAAACCCTCCACCCAGTGTGCAGTGGCAGCCAAGAAAGCAAATAGAATGCTAGGAATCATAAGGAAAGGGATCGCCATTGCACAGGCCCCAGATCCAGCAAGACAAACCGGATCAAAGAGCAAGGCCCCTACACATGCGGCGTATCACCCCGCCACCCTACTGCATCATCAGGCTGAGCCAGCCCTTTAAAAAGGAAAAGCCAGGTGCGCCCATGCCTAAGGACCTCGCTGAAGGGCCCTTAGACATGGCCCTTAGAGTGGCCTGTAAGAGTGAAGAGGCTCTCATATAAATACCCCATCCAACAATTGTCAGTACCAGTCCTGCAATACTCGGTTCGCACAATCAGGCAGACTTACAAGCCACAGTGAGTTGCCTGATACTTGATACGACTTATCCTTTTCGCTTCCACTGTTACAGCTCTATAGTTTGCTATTATAGCCTCACCATTTATTTATTTGTATTTAACAGGGTTTTTTTATACCGCTTTACCATTTCAGCCAAAGCGGTTTACATTGTTAATTCAAACTTGGTAATATACATTAAACAGGGACACTGATAACTTGGATTTTTCTGAGGCAATGGAGGGTCAAGTGACATGTCCAACGCCATAAGGAGTGCTAGTGGGAATCAAACCCTGGTCTCTTGGTTCCCAAGCCAGTGCTCTAATCATTAGGCTACTCCTCCACTCCATCAGCTCCTGCAGTTGACAACTGAGAGTGTATTTCCCTCTCTGAAGGCTGACCAACTGCCATCGAACCTCCTCCACTAACCGGAAAACATATCACTGTCTCTCTCTCCTGAGCACACCCTCTGGTGCATTCAGTCTGCCAAACCCCACTCTCCTTAGAACACTCCTGCCGCCCAGGATCTTCCCCCTCCCCCACCAAGCACTGCAATTGTCCTACTAAGATAACCCTGCAACCCTGATACTCTAGGGGGTCTTTCAAAGTTCACCAATCTTAGCCACAATGCTCTTCGACTTCCCACCTTACATGCCCTCCCAGACTGCCCTTACAAAACCAAAACTATCAAACCACTTCTCAAGGAAACACACCAAACATTCATGACACCCTTCATATCCTCATGTGTACTGCACTATTGCTCTCCCTCTCACTCCAGACATCATGTCTCACCCCAAGCTTGGGCCACATTCCCATTATTCGAGGAAACAGCAACCATGGAATAAAATGTCCATAGTGGGCAATCCACCCTAGTACATATCTCACTCTGTGAAACGGCCACACTGGAGCAGAACACAATCTCTTCAAATGAACCCCTCCTCTTAAAGGGCATTCTAATTAATGCACAGTCGGACAGAAATAAGATCCAAATCCTCACCGATTACACAGCGGATTTCAGCCTTGACATCATGTGTGTTACTGAATCCTGGTTTGCTGAAACAAGCACCATACTCATAAATCAGCTAAAACCTCTGAATTTTGACATATTTAACTGCCCTTGAGGAGGACACAGGGGTGGTGGTGTTTTCATCCTTGCAAAAAGCAGGTTACAATTCAAACAAATCTTTAAACTAGTACAGATGGTCTATACATTATCATCATCTCCAACAAGCAGTTGTCCTTATGTCTCACCTAGAGATACCCTACGGCAAGCATTGAGGAGCTAGCTGCACGCCTTCAAGTGGTGTGCTCACACAAAAACCTCAATTGCTAACTTACACTGATGGATGGGTGACCTTAACTTATTTTCTGTACCACAAAAACAAGCAAAGGCCTTTCTTGATGCAATGGGGTCTCTTAACTTCACACAAAATGTCCACCACCTGAAGCATGAAAAGGGAAACACCTTGGACCTTATCTTTGTCTCATCACAACTCCTTGATGTTCCTGCAACGCCAGACTTCCAGCTAGCACAAGTTCCTTGGTCAGATTACTACACCATCACCTTCTACCTCCTTTGTATCTTGTGCCCCGCTGTCAACATTCACCCAAAGTGAACTACCATAACTTCAAACACTTCGATAAAGCTTCATTTCTAGATAAAGTCATCCCCCATCTGAACACAGACTACAATGACCTAGACCTCATCATTAATAACTGGTAAGACGACATAAGCAGAAATGCTACAGCATCTCCCACCAAATCAACAGGCCCTTGCCACTGCAACCACACCGTTTAGTACCCCCCAATCTTAAAAAACTTAAGTGTGACCTCGGAAAGCTCAAGCAGAAATGGAGACACACCACAACACAGCTATCCTCGCAACCTTCAAGACTATTGGATCAAAATCAATGAAGCTGAATGAGTTTCACACTAAGTTAATAATGAAATCACTCAAACCTAGGAACTATTTGACACTGTAAAATCTCTAGCAAAAGAAAACCACCAAATGCTTCTTCCTACTACTACCCTTCACCACAGAATGTTTATGTTTATTTCGAGACTTGATATACTGCCCCCATTACATCGGGGCGGTTTACAATATTAGTAGAAGACAAAAGGAAATAGAAAAGAAAAGGAACTACAAATTCATGTACAGGATAGAAAGAGAAAGCGATAATCATACATACTCAGGGAGGGAGAAAAGGCTAAGGAAAGGTAGGTGAGTCAGGGAGGGAAATTAAAGGCGGAGGCAAAGAAGTGGGTCTTGCTAACCATTCCAATCAAACTACTTAACCACCCCACCCCACCCCCAGCTTTCTCAAACCTTGCAGCCTAACCCCTCCTAGCACCCTTCTGCAATCCTTTAGCAAAGTTATCCTTGAGAACATAAGCACTAGTCTCAACACAACAACTTCCCCACTGGACCCCTGTCCAGTAAGTTGGGTCAAAATCTCAAGAGCCGAGTTAGCCCCAATCTTATCCAAGGCAGCATTTCACCTAAGGATTTGTGCCTATCAGCCTAAAGACCACCTTGATCCGCCCAATCCTAAAGAATCCCAAACTGGAACCAAGAGATCCAAGCCCTTACAGGGCAATTTCAAATTTACCTTTCTTAGCAAAAATAATGGAAAAAGCAGTTCTACACCAATTGCAGGACCACATTAAATGCCTACTCTTCCTTTGATATACAACAGCATGGATTCCAACCTGATCACAATATTAAAAACCTACTAATCTCTCTTATTGACTCGTAAAAGGCATTGAAAAACCTAAGCAGGGCTTTGTCCTGATTTTTCTGGACATAGCTGCCACATTTGACACTATGTGCCATGACATTCCCTTACAGAATCTTCAAAACATGGGAATCCAAAGCACTGCACTAATTGGTTTCACGCATTCCTATCTGATTGTCAGCAATTTGTACAATCAGGACCCAACACATATGAACCTTACACACAAATGCAAGGTGTCCCCCAGAGATCTGCCCTATCTGCATTATTATTTAATATCTATATAAAAACAGTTTGCAACATCATTCGAGCATATAATGTTGTCTATCACCTATGCAGATGACATTATGATCTATGCACCTTTCTTCACCATAAGAACTTCCTATGATGTAATTACAAACTGCTTTAATGCTATCACGCACTAGTTATCGGATCATTGCCTCACCATTAATTAAGAAACAGAGGTAGTCTTCATAAGGTGAAATTAGGCCTTACCTGCTAATTGGCTTTCCTTGAGTACCTCCAGTCCAGTCCTGACCTATGGGTTGTTACCCCTCACCAGCAACTTGGAGATTGAGCATGTCATCTTTGATGACATCAGTATACATAGGCAGCTGGTACCACCCACCAGCCCCAGAAACCTATTGACAAAGCAGACTCATGGGAGCAACAATTTATGACAACGATATATAATGAAACTCAAACACTATAGTCCCAACAAAAATCAGGCAAGTGACAACAAACCACCTTCCCCCTCCTCACAAAGGAAGGAGTAGCTTACCCATCAACGCTCAGAGAGCACACATGTCTGCGAGAACTGACATCATCATCATCACTTCTCCAAGTGCTATCTATGAAAAGTATCTACAACAGTGTTTTTTGCTGCATTTGCACCGGCAGAGAAAGACAAAAAAGAAGAACATGGCACCCCCAGAAGAGCTTTGATGCCTCGTTGAATGTCACCCCCAAGACCACCAGATTGCCCATATAAAGAAGACCTTCTTCAGGCCCGGGGTCATTATCGCCATCTACAGTTGAAGAACCAGGGAGGGTCAAGGACTGGACTGGAGATACTGAAGGAAAGCCAGTTAACAGGTATGGCCTAATTTCACCTTCCTTATCGTCCTTCCAGGCCAGTCCCAACCTGTGGAATGTACTATAGCAGTACTACCCTCGGGAGGGATCTGCGAGCCTGGCCTAAAGCATCGCCAACCTAAACCTCACGTCCCCCGTCACCTGTACATCCAGGTGATAATGCTTCACAAAAGTATGTAGAAACGACCAAGTGGCCACCCTGCATATATCTCCTAGCGGAAACAGGCTAGCCTCCGCCCAATGAGCGGCTTGCACCCGGGTCGAATGAGCCCTCAATCCTGTAGGCAACACGCTTCACCGCAGAAGATAAGCAGAGGAAATTGCTTCCTTCACTCATCTAGAGATGGAGGCTTTAGACGTGGCCTCTCCCTTATGTGGTCCTCCAAAGAGGACAAACAGACGGTCTGACTTCTGAAACGGCTCTTTCCTCTTCAAGTAACGTCGCAGCACCCAGCACATATCAAGGAGGCGCAGGAGCAGGTCTACAGCCACCTCCCCCCCCCATCCCCCATGAAAACCAGCAAAGTGACCAGTTGATTCAAATGAAAAGCTGAGGGCACCTTGGGCAGAAACAAAGGTACCGGTCTCAGCACCACCTTTCTCCTTGGAGACAGAGAGAAACGGCTCCCGACCTAATAATGCTTGAAGCTCAGAAAACCTCTGGGTGGAACAAATAGCCACAAGAAAGACGGTTTTCAGCATCAAATCCTTCAATGTGAAAGCACTCAGTGGCTCAAAAGGCGCATCCATCAGAAGAGATAAAACCAGATTAAAGTCCCAAGAAGGAACTATCGACCATATTGGAGGGTGAACCTGCTTAACCATGCTAAGAAAATGAACGACACCGGATGGGCCCCCAAGGAACCTACTGCGATAACAGGTTATCTCTGCCACCTGTACTCACAGCGAACTGCAGGTCAGACACTTTTCCAGACCTGCCTGTAGAAAGGCCAGTACCTCTGGCACCGACGTTGACACTTATTCTCCACACACCAGGTCTTGAATATCCTCCCAACTCTGACATAAGACAGCGAGGTGGAATGCTTGCGGGCCTTCAACAAAGGTCAAGATCACAGGAGCCAAATATTCTCTTTTTCTCAACCAAGTCCTTTCAAGAGCCAGGCCATAAGCAAGATTCGATCCACCTGAGGCGTCAGGACCAGCCCCTGCAAAAGTAGGTTGAACTGAAGGGGCAGGCGCTAGAGACGGTCCACTTAGCCTGTCCAGATCCACGTACAATGGTCTCCGTGGCCAATCAGAAGCAATGAGAATGACTAACCCTCGGTGCGCTTTGATACGCTGCACCACGTGCCTTATGAGCACTCACAGGGGAAAGATGTAGAGCAGCCTGTTTTTATTTTATTTTTATATAACAGGATTTTTATACTGCCTTCTCATACAATCAAAGTGGTTTACATAAAACTCAAAAATGTTACAGAGAACTCAATGAACAATTCAGGTAGGGGTGGAATGCGGGAGTTGCCTGGAGGCAGAACTTGTTGGTGGGCCAGCGCTATACCAAGGCATCTAGCCCTTCAGACATTTGTTCTCTTCTCCTGCTGAAGAAACGGGCTGCCTTGACGGAAGCGAAGGTCGCCATCAGGTCCATGATCGGTGCATCCCACTGCCTCACTATCTGCGCAAACACCTTCTTGCTGAGTGATCATTCCCTGGGGTCCAGGCAAAACAGACTGAGATAGTCGGCAGTTACATTTGTTCTCCCTGCTACATAAGCCTCTATGAGTGCCTAAAGGTTGACCATACTGGTCTTTATCTGCTGTAATATACTATGTTACTATGTTACAAAAGCGCCGCAGATGGAAGCCTGCAAGGACAGTCCAGTAATGTTGAATGCTTGCTTCAACAAAGTCTTCGACTTTCTATCCTGTACATCCTCAAGGGTGATACTGCCCTCCGCCAGGATAATGGTCTTCTTAGTGACCGCCGAAACCACTGCATCCACCTTAGAGGACATCAGGAACTCCCTCTCCTACTCTTGGAGAGGATATAGCCACATTATGGTCCATGTCCCCTCAGGCTGGCCTCTGGGACATCTCATTCATCCTGAATCATTTGCTTAATAACCCAATGCAGCGGGACCACCATTTGAGACTTTCGGATGGCTTGAAACAGCGGATCCTCCAAAAGTTCGTTCTCCGGCGAAACCTCTGCAGCCATGTTAAGCATCTTCAGGGACTGGTATATGAGCGCTGTCAACCCTTCCCGGCAGAACAGCCACACAATGCGAGACAATTCCTGCAGGATCTCACCTTCTTCAAGTTCTACCAGCTCAGTCCAGAGGTTTGCCTCCCCATGCATATCTACCAGATCTTCCAAGTGGAGAGACCCAGTATCTTCCTGTCACTGCCCAACTGCCGTCAGCTAGGACAATGCTCCTCCTCAGCTGTCACATTTGAGAGGGCCTCGGGCAGCCCCTCTTATTAGCTCTCTCTGGTGTGCCAAAGGAAATCTCCTCCTCCCGCACTGCTTCAAGCAGAATGCTTTATGCATGAGGAGTACAAACTCTGGAGAGAAACCCACCGGTTCCTCTCCACAGCCGAAACCTGAAACGTAGAGGGCCGAGAAGAGGAGGCCTTCCTGCCTCTATGCTCCAACACAGGCGGAGCAGGACTATCACCCCCCTCCAAAATGATCGGATACACCGCAACAGCAGTAGGTGAACCATGGTCCCCTGCAAACTGCGAGCCAACCTTCCCGGGGTCCCAACTCACCCGCCTTAGCTGAACTATCCTCCAGCAAGCCTTCCTCTGCCGATCGGGACTCTGCCTCACAGCTGAGACAAAGACCAGCGGCTGAGACAGAGCTCCACTGGGAGCCACACATGAGGCACGCGGCCTTCGAGGGGATGTTAGGTCCAGGAGAAGCAAAGAATCCCGGTGTCCCTTCCAACACCACTGCTGGACAGCCTCCCGGCAAGCTCAACTCATCGTGTGAACCAAAATAAAAGAAAAAAATGGTCCTGCCATCTTTATTTATTTATTTAATTATTTTTCTACTTATGACAGGCGCAGCTCAATTTAAAAAGAAGAAAATGCAGAGGAAGTGTCCCAGAGTGTCTAAGCAGTCTTCCCCCGTCCTTAATGAAGGCAACCCCAGCGGGAAAAAAAGGTGCAGTTTCCCATGCAGTGCCAAATGATGGTGCCCTCTGCCATGTGACTTGCAACGCCACCAAAAAAACTCCCCAAAAACAAAACACACCGACGCATGTGTAAACCGTACGGGGACAAGCAGGCAAACCAGCTAATGTTTGCACCAGCGGTATAAGTTGTGGCGCTCAGCCCTAATCTCCTGCTGTGGGATTTCTTTCTAAGGGCTGAAAATATTGAGCCTCGACTGCAGAAGCAGCTCCTCACCCGCTGACGGGTGCAGGAACCGCTGCAGCTCTACTGCACGTGACAAGCAAGCCTCCTCCTTCCAATGAGGAAGGCCCTTCATCCTGATTGCCCTCTTAGTCTTTTTTTTTTTTTATATTTGCTTTATTCGTTGGACTATAAGGAAAAAAACCCCCAGCTGGAACTTTAAGGAACAGAGATCCCCCAAAAAGCAACCCAACTAAATTGCAAGCAAAAGGAATGAAAAAAGGTGCTCCTTAGATGTCCCTTCAGTGAGTCTATAAACCTGGGATCACATCTCTCCAGCTACTTGGAGACTCAGCTTACTAAGGCTGGTGGGTGGTACCAGCTGCTTATCTACATTGATGTCATCAAAGATGACATGCTCAGTCTCCAAGCTGCTAGTGAGGGGTGACAACCCATAGGTCGGGATTGGACTGGAGGGATGATAAGGAACCAGAGATGAATCCTTCTCTCCACCATCATTGCTTACACATTTAATAACGTTGACCTAGTTGTAAAACCAGAAGTGCGCTATCTTGGTGTCACCATTGATCAATGCCTCATACTTATTTATTTATTTATTTAACAGTTCTTCTATACCGCGCTCTTTCTTATCAGTGCGGTTCACAATCAACAATATGACTCTCGGACAGTAGAGATCTGTTCTGAGTTTACATATAACAAGGAAATTAACATAGACGTAAACCGGGGGAAACAATGTACATTTGGAGGCAGAGAGGCTCGCATCCTGGAGATGAATGCATGGCTGCGTGGATGGTGTCATCGAGAGCGTTTTGGTTTCCTAGACCATGGGATGCTGTTCCAAGGGTTGCAGAGCAGAGATGGCATCCATCTGTCCAAAAAAGGTCAACGCATCTTCGGTAGTAGACTGGCTAATCTACTGAAGAGGGCTTTAAACTAGATTCGTTGGGGATGGGTGAAGAAAGCCCCCAGGTAAGTGAAAGGCCCCAGGTAGGTGATACATTAAATACCTTTGTGGAAATGAGTAACAGGGGTAACATATGGAAAGCAGTGTGTATAAATGCCCGTAGCATGGGAAATAAGATCCCTGATGTTGAAGCTTTGGTGGGAGTGGCTGACTTGGATTTAGTGGCAGTTACAGAAACATGGTTCACAGAAAACCATGATTGGGATGTAACTGTACCTGGCTATACTTTATTCAGAAGGGACAGGGTGGGAAGAAGGGGAGGAGGAGTGGCACTATATGTAAAAACTACTATTAAAGCTTTGGAATTACAGAGCTTAAAAGGGAGGGAGGAGGCACTGTGGGTTAAACTAGAAAGAGGGAAAGAGAAATCTATTTGCATTGGTGTGATATACAGACCTCCCTCACAAGAGAAAGAGGTGGACAGAGAGTTAATTGAAGACATACGCAGCATTGCTAGGAAAAGGGAAGTGCTACTGATAGGAGATTTCAATATGCCAGATGTTGACTGGCACATTCCTGCTGCAGTATCATCTAGAAGTAAGGAGATCCTGGATTCTCTACAGGGAGAACTATTCAGGCAATTGGTAACAGACCCCACACGTGAAGGGGCCATACTGGACTTGGTGATTACCAATGGTGAAAGTGTTTCTGATGTTGTAGTGGGAGATCATTTTGCATCCAGTGATCACCAGATGGTGTGGTTCAGTATTAGGACTAGGGCTGTTAGAATCCATTCCAAGGTGAGGATCTTAGACTTTAGGAAGACTAACTTTGCGAAGATGGGCCAATACCTCAGGGAGTCATTGGTGGGATGGGAACAGCTGGGGGATGTGGAAAAACAGTGGGCAAAACTGAAAGGGGATATTTTAAGGGCAACCAACCTTTTTGTTAAAATGGTAAATAAAGGTAAAAGGAAAAGGATACCGCTATGGTTTTCGAAAGAAGTAGCTGAAAAAGTGAAGAAAAAGAGGGAGGCCTTCATGAAATACAAGAGATCACAGAGAGAGGAAGACAGGCATCTGTATTTGGAAAAACTTAGAGAAGCTAGCAAAGTAGTCAAGAAGGCAAAGATTCAAAAGGAGGAGGAAATAGCCAATGCAATAAAATGGGGGGATAAGACATTTTTCAGATATATTAGTGAGAAGAGGAAGGGCAAAAGTGGTATTGTCAGACTCAAGGGTGCAGGGGGGGAATATGTAGAGGCTGATAAGGATAAAGCGGAATTGCTTAACAAATATTTTTGTTCTGTGTTCAAGATGAAGAACCAGGAGCAGGACCTCAGAAAACACCCACAAATAGGAACAGAAGCGAGGGACATCTTGAACAATTTTCAGAAGACTGTGTTCGTGAGAAACTAGCTCAACTTAAAGTAGACAAAGCGATGGGACCGGATGGGATACACCCTAGAATACTGAGGGAACTTGGGGACGTTCTAGCAACTCCACTGACTGACCTTTTCAATGCCTCGTTGGAGTCGGGAGTGGTGCCAAAGGACTGAAGAGAGGCTCATGTGGTGCCTTTACACAAAAGCGGAAGTAAGGATGTGGTTGAAAACTACAGGCCCGTTAGTTTAACTTCGGTGGTGAGTAAATTATTGGAAACGCTGCTGAAAGAGAAAATAGTGAGGTTTCTGGAGTCCAGCGGATTACAGGTTCCGAGGCAGCATGGATTCACCAGAGGCAGGTCTTGTCAGACAAATCTGATTGATTTCTTTGACTGGGTGACCAGGGAGTTGGACCGAGGGAGAGCTCTAGATGTGGTGTATTTAGATTTCAGTAAAGCCTTTGACACTGTTCCTCACAGGCGACTTATAAACAAACTGAGCACCCTAGGGATGGACCCTAAAGTTACTGCTTGGGTTAGAAATTGGTTGGGTGGGAGGCGACAAAGAGTACAAGTAAATGGAGCTCACTCTGAGGAGAAGGATGTTACCAGTGGTGTGCCCCAGGGATCTGTCCTTGGTCCGATTCTTTTTAATATCTTTGTTAGTGATATAGCAGAAGGGCTGTCGGGTAAGGTTTGCCTCTTTGCGGATGATACCAAAATCTGCAATAGAGTAGACACCCAGGAAGGTGTAGATAACATGAGGAGGGATCTAGCTAAGCTTGAAGAATGGTCTAGAATTTGGCAGCTGGGATTTAATGTTAAAAAATGTAAGGTCATGCATTTGGGCTGCAGCAATCCAAGGGAGCAATACAGTATAGGAAGTGAAGTACTTTTGTCCACTAAAGAAGAGCGGGACCTAGGCGTGGTTGTGTCTGATGATCTTAAAGTAGCTAAACAGGTAGAAAAGGCGACGGCAAAAGCTAGAAGGATGCTTGGGTGCATACGGAGAGGAATGGCTAGCAGAAAAAAGGAGGTGATAATGCCTCTGTATAAGTCTTTGGTGCGACCTCATTTGGAGTATAGTGTGCAATTCTGGAGACCACACCTTCAAAAGGATGTGAACAGGATGGAGTCGGTGCAGAGGGTGGCTACTAAAATGATTAGTGGTCTTCATTATAAAGCATATGAGGACAGACTTAAGAATCTTAATATGTACACCTTAGAGGAAAGGCGGGATAGAGGTGATATGATTGAGATGTTTAAATACCTCCGTGGCATAAACGTTCAGGGAGAGAGCCTCTTTCAATTGAAAGCAAGTTCTGCTACGAGGGGACATGGGATGAGGGTGAAGGGACATAGATTCAGGAGTGATATGCGGAAATATTTCTTTACGGAAAGAGTAGTGGATCCATGGAATAGTCTCCCAGTGGAGGTGGTGAAGATGAGGACAGTAACTGAATTCAAAAAAGCATGGGACCAACACAGAGGATCTCTAAAGGTAAAAAGTGGACTGTTGTAGTTGTTGATATGGAAGGACAGACTAGATAGGCCATGTGGTCTTTTTCTGTCATCATCTTTCTATGTTTCTATTTGAAGCAGAGATAGATGAAGGATGGTTTTCTTTTTACAAAGTTGGTATTCTATTACAATAGTGTACATCTGGAGTCGGTACAATTGATTACAAGTTTGATCTGGTCTGTATTACATGTTCTGTAAATTACATATTTTGTAAATCATATTAAGGGATTGGGTTGTGAAGGGGGGGAGGGGAGGCGTTGTTGGGTTGTGAGACATGCTTAAGGAACAGATGGTGCTTGAGGGCTTTTCTGAATTGAATGAGGTCACTGATCGATCTGATGCTGGGAGGGAGGTTGTTCCAGTATCTGGGGGCGTAGGCCACGAATGCTCTATTATTAGTTGATTGTGCACATTTTGTGGTTTCTCTCGGGATAATTAGCGTATTGGCGGCTAATGATCTCCTAGATCTATTGTTGGGGGTGTGGGTGAGAAGGGCTGAGATTGAGGAGGGCGTTAATTTATTAATGGCCTTGAAAGTAATGAGGAGGGCTTTATATAAGATCCTGCAACTTATCGGAAGCCAGTGTAGGTCCCTTAGGATAGGGGTTATGTGATCTCTCCTTGATGCTCCACACAGGACACGGGCAGCGGCATTCATAGCTAACTGTAGCGGGTTTAGGATATTCTTGGGGAGGCCATGGAGGATAATGTTCGCGTAGTCAAAATGGGGTGTGATTAGCGCTTGGAATATTGTGCGGAAATTCTCTGGATCCAGCATGGGTCTCAGGTGTCGCAGGGTCTTTATCTTGTAGTAGATGGTTTTCACAGTGCTGCTTATGTGCGCTTTGAAGTCTAGCTGTTGATCCAATGTCACACCCTGGTAGCGTATGGTGGGCTTGATTAGAAGCTCGGCGTCTCTTACTTTTAGGGTCGCGGGGGGTGAAAAGCCTTTGGTTTTTTGTGACGATTAGGACCTCGTTTTTTTTTTTTTATTCGTAGGTTCTGGTTGAGGAGCCAGTCTGTTATTGCGTTGAAGCAATCGATTAAGGCTGTATAATCAGGATGCGTGACACTGATAGGTGTAAACATCAGCACATCATCTGCATTGATAAGGCAAGAAATGCCGAAGGAACGGGTGATTTCACATATCGGCTGCATGTATATGTTAAAGAAGCGCCGAAAGGGAGGAATCTTGGGGTACTCCTTGCTTTTGCTGGAAAGGTTCCGATGTGTTGGAGCCAATTCGAACTTGTTACCATCGATCTTCTAGGTAGGATTTACACCAATCCCATGCTAGACCCTGGATTCCCTTCTCATGGAGTCGAGTTAGGAGTTGGTCGTGGTCAACTGAATCAAACGTGGCGGCTATGTCGAGGAAGATTAGCACAAAGCCCATTTTGATGTTGTCTATCCCACTGATGAGTGCGTTAATTAGGGAGGTTAGGAGTGTTTGAACTCTGTGTGCTTCCCTAAATCCATGTTGGCAGGGGTCATGGGGGGATGAGGTGTCTATATGTTGTTGGATCTGTCTCTGAGCCACTTTATTTATTTAGTATACATTTGTATACCGCTACTTCCAGCGATCAGTAGCGGTTTGATTACAGATTGTAGTTTGTCAAATCATGACAGCAATTTTGGGGTATAAACACATTGATTTGAAGGGAAAAACAGCACACAGGGAAAAGGTCTTAAGGGAGGGATTCAGCATTTACATATATACATTTTTACATAACAGTGTCCATGTTTCATAGTGTGGTAGCTTGGCACCCCCTGGGGTTTACATCAAATTGTATTGACACTGGAATAAATACTTTCTCGAGTATTTTTGCTAGTAGTGGGATATTGGAGATCAGCTAGTAGGATTCCTCCTTCTTTGGATCCAGCTGGTTGTTCTTTAGCAGTGGTCGAATGGATGTCTGCTTAAGAGCAGATGGGAATATTCCTGGAGGAGGACTGGTTTGCGATCTCGGCTATGATTGGACTGAGTTCCGATCACATTGATCTGATCCAGTGTGCAGGGCATTGGTCATTTGGTGCAGTGGTGGTGTTGATGGTGGCGATAATATCTTCAATGCTTTTCGCAGATGGAGGAGAGAGCTTAATGAGTGGATTCTGATGCTGGGGAGGCTGGGAAGGTTCTGGTATGGCGGCTGTGATTGTTTTGACAGCTTTGGATTGAATGTAGTTGGCATATAGTTGAGGCTGTATATGATCTTGCTGTGGAGGTGATGGCTCCTTGGTTAAGGATTTTACTAAATTGAATTAGTCTCGTGGCTTGCTTAGTGAGCGGCTGAGGAGCTCGGAGTGGAATTTCTTTCTCTTGACCCAAATTGATTCACGATGAGTTTTCAGGTGAGCTAAGTATGTGGCTTGGTCCGAAGTGTTATGGGTGCGCCGCCATTTTCTCTCAAGTTTTCTCAGGAGGAGTAGGGATGATCATAGACACATCAGAAAAGTAACACAAATCTACAATAAGGTGAGGATTATTCAGCACCTCAAGCCGCTCCTCAAGACACATGACTTTAGAACCGTTTTCCAAGCCTTGATATGCCCTCATTTTGACTTCTGCAATGCCATTCAAGGTTTACCCAAAAGCTATCTGCACCCTCTACAACTCGCCCAACATACCGCTGCCCGAATACTCCTGGATGTACCCAGATCCAGCCATATCACCCCCATATTAAAGGATCTTCACTGGCTATCTTTTCATTCCCGCATCAAATATAAAATTCTTGTAAACACTTTTAAAATTTACCATAAATCATTTGCACTGTATTTACAGGATCTATTGCAAAAACCTGAAAGCAAGCTGAGAAGAACCTCTGCAAAAAATATGCTTGTACTTCCACAGGAACCACAAGAAACTTGACTACATTCAATCAATCAGACTCTGCTACCTGAGCAGGAGTTCTGATCCAGCAACTGCAAAGCTAAGTTTCTAAATTTACTATTTTGGCTGGTTTTGATATCAATTTTCCTTGCCTATTTATTACCTGTTTATATTCTTAGATCTGAGTGTGTCCTCAGTTCATAGAAGGTCTACTGGCCAGGGACACTTAAAATTTCCACTCATCGTAGCCCCTCACCCCACCCATCCCAGGATTGCATTGCCTATATAGTCATCATATAGATTGACGTCTGTCCTCCAATTAGGTGTAACTCCCACCTTTTCTCCTTGTTCTAGAATTGCTTTATTTTTTGTAATTATATTATTTATTGATGTTTTGAAATTATACAACAAAAGACAGAACAAAAGGAAAATCTCCATGACGTTCACATTAAAGCATGCCAAAAAGTAATAAAGAAAAATGGAAGTTAGCCCACATCAAGGGAGCAATAACTAAATAAAAGAAAAATACAAATGTAAAGGAAAACAAGAGACAATAGTCTCACAAAAGCTGCAAACTAAATCTCCAAAAGAGACTGTGTAAAAACAAGGTCTCTAAAACCCCTCAACCTTCCTCAGCCACAGGGGCAATCATTTTCTTACTAACCAGAGGTTTCTCCAAGTGAGAAGGATCAAGAAATGCATATTTCACCCTCAGCAGTGTAACAAGACACTTACAGGGAAAACTTAAATAAAAGGTACCAGAAAGACCCAGTACCCGAGACCTAAGAAGCAAAAAAGCCTTCCTTCTGACGTGGGTAGCTCTGGAGACATCCGGGAAAAACTGAAGCTTCCCACCACAAAAAATAGCATTTTTTATGTCGAAAATAACTCCTCATTATTAAAACTTTATCACCATCATTCAAAAGGGAAACAACTAAGGTAGCTCTAGTAGTTATAATATCGTGTGAATCCTTAAGAAAAGCTGAGAGAGAGAACTCCGGGCTAATCTCCAGGATTCCCTCCCCCTCCTGTTCTGAGGAGACCTCACTCTTTTATTGGGAATATAAAACAAATGTGAAATCACAATCTCATTAGCAACAGGTAATAAAATTTCTGTAAAATATTTTCTTAACAGGATCTCTGGTGATAACAAATGAGTCTGAGGAAAATTAATAAAACACAAATTCTTACTACGAAAAGTATTCCCCAGAGATTCCATCTTCTGGTGTATCAGCTGGCTATCCTTCATAAAGGAAGAGCCTGCTGAACGTAATGTAAGAAAGTGAGAATCCAGGCCGGAAACCTTTCTATGGTCTCCAGCCTGGCATCCACCTGTTGAAAATACACAAAATTGAGGTACTATATAGTAGTGAGAAGGGCCTCAGTGCGTGAGACAACCTACCAAACATCCTGTAAAGAAACAGTAGAATTCACTACAGAAGAACAAACCTGATCCAAATTACATTGCACAGGAGTAGGGCAAGGAGTCAAATCACTTAGGCCACAAGAAAAAGAAAACAGAGCAGCCCCATGAGGAGAGTCTTGCAAAATCGGCTGAGGAGGAGGGTGGGGGCCGGAGTCCGCTCCAGGGAGCTCAAAGAGACTCCCCTCACCTGATGATATTGATTGCAGCCTGGCTTGCTCTAAAATATCAGTCTTTACTACTACGTGTTTGTCCATAGGGCCCAGCTCTGACACAGTCTTGCTGCCTTTCACTTTCCGCTGCCCAGGCATCGTGTTATAGCCTATACTTAAGATACTTACTACATACAACAACACACACTTTCTTAGCAAACTGGCATCCCACGCTCCTCAGTGCTCCTAAGGGGCTCACAAGGGGCATAACCCACGCGCTAGAGAGAGACAGTTTTTATGTCCCCAGGGAGAGCAGTGTTAACCACTTCAATGCCAGGCTGCAGGCAGACACACACAGATGATTTTTTCAGCCTCAAGCAGCAAAGGAACGGCTCCAAACACAGTAGCTCACCAGCTCAGCTGTTATAGGTCCCTAGGGAGAACAGTGTTAACCACTTCAATGCCAGGCTGCAGGCAGACACACATAGATGATTTTTTTCAGCGTCAAGCAGCAAAGGAACGGCTCCCTCTAGAATTGCTTTATAACCATCTTAATCAGCATGTCATGTATGCAATGCAATAGTTGTGGTGCCTTCATTTTAAGAAGAACCATTTGGAGCCTAAGAGCTTGCCCTATATGTCTCACGTTATCCGCCATGCATAAGGGAAGAATTAACTGCAATTAAACACACTCCCTCTAGGGTACAAATTGAAAAAAATCCACCACTACTCCAACAAAGAAAAAAGCAGCCCAGGAATAAATGAATCACAGTGGGCTTTAGTAGGTTGCGACCTGTAACACTGAGACACCCTTGCCATCAAGAGATATCCCTGCATAACGTCTTCTCTGCCTTTGGAAATTTGCATGCCCATTAGTGGAAACTGAAGTGCCCTTAAACAAGAAGGTTAATGCCCAATCTACTGATAATGCCCTAAATATGAAGAAACTGTCAGAAAAGAGGAAACTACTACTACTTGCAGATTCCATCATCAGAGGCACCAACTTGGGAACACAGTTCAAAGGGGAGAAGATGGTCAAATGCCTCCCAAGCTCTTCAGCCAGCAGGAATACAAAGCAAATTGCTGGCATAGTTAGTGCAGAAAGTGAGAACTCCAAAACTGATGTTATCATCCATTTGGGTACAAATGACCTGACTAGAGCAGTGCCTCTACAGTTCAGAGGGACAGAGTAGTTACTCACCTGTAACAGGTGTTCCCCAGGAGCAGCAGGAATCAGTCCTCACTTATGGGTGACATCGGCGCTGATGGAGCCCCTGTGCAGAGCATTTCCCCAGCTTTCTATGAAAGCCTTTGGGAATACTACACGCATGCGCGGTCCCCTTCCCGCCTAAAGGTGCCATCTTGCTCAGTCAAATGACATAGCTAAAAAACAGCACACAAAATGAAAAAATGTAACTATGTACAACTGCAACTCCCAGGGGAGGAGGGAGGGTTGTGAGGACTGATTCCTGCTGCTCCTGGAGAACACCTGTTACAGGTGAGTAACTACTCTTTCTCCAGGACCAAGCAGGAAGTCAGTCCTCACTTATGGGACTCCGCAGCTTCAGGCTACCGGGGACCCAGAGCTGAAAAATGAGCTCCCTCTAGCCTCAGCATCAGAGAAAGGATTTCACTGAAAACATGCCTCCACCGGTAGCCCAACCAGAGGGCTAGAGTGTAGGAGTTGCCTAAACCTCAAAGAGATTCCGGAGCACTGCCTGACCGAAAGCACTGTCCCTGCGGGACTCCCTCTCCAGGCAGTAATGGGCTGCAAAAGTCTGGCTTGAGGACCAAGTTGCAGCCCTGCAGATGTCTGCCAACGGTACAGAGCGGAGATGAGCTACTGAGGCAGCCATTGCCCTGACACGGTGGGCCGTGACCCGATCCTGCAAAGGAAGGTCAGCTGCCCTGTAACCCCAGGTGATACAGTCACCAACCCAGATGGACAAGGTACGCTTGGACACAGGTACCCCCAAATTATTGGGGTCAAAAGATACGAAGAGCTGAGTAGCCCTTCTATGCCCCTGCGTACGCTCAAGGTAGAAGGACAAGGCCCTTCTACAGTCAAGGGTATGCAGGACTGTCTCAGCCCGGCTTGAATTTTGTATATAGTTAAGTATATATATAATATAATGTTGATTGTACATAGTTATCCCTGTTATTCCATGTTATATATGCCCCGTTCTCTGTAAACTCAATGTTGCCTGTATGCATTGCAGTATATTTTGTTCAGTGTAAACCGCGCTGATTTTAATAGCGCGGTATAGAAGAGATGTTAAATAAATAAATAAATAGGGAAGAATGTTGGAAGAACCACCTCTTGGTTGAGATGGAAAGAGGAGACAACCTTTGGGAGGAACTAAGGATGAGTCCTAAGGACTACCTTGTTCCTATAAGAAGCGAGTGTATGGCCTGTCACAGACCAGGGCTTGAAGTTCACTCACTCGCCTGGCCGAGGTCAAGGCCACTAGGAATAGAGTCTTTCAGGATAGGAAGCGTAAAGGACATGTAGCCATGGGCTCAAAAGCTGGGCGAGTAAGTTGCTGCAAGACCACATTCAACTCCCACTCAGGTGCTGGTGGATGGAGAGGAGGCTTGAGCAATAGTAAGCCTCTGAGAAATCTGGACACCGAGGAATGAACCGACAAAGAGTGTCCCTCCACCAGAGAGTGATGAGCTGCCACAGCAGAGAGGTGGACCCGAACAGAATTGAACTTAAGGCCCTGATTTGACAAGTGCAGTAGGTACTGGAGCATTACTGGCACAGTGCAGGTGAAAGGATCTTCCTTGCGTTGCTGACACCACAAGGAGAACCTTCTCCATTTTAGGGCATATGTTTTCCTGGTGGATTGCTTTCTAGAGGCCAAGACCACCTCTTCCACCTCCTGAGGTAGACCCCAGGGAGACAAGACTACTCTTGCAGCCTCCATGCCATCAGATGGAGAGATTTGAGATTGGGATGCAGAAGGGAACCCTGGTCCTGAGATAGAAGGTTGGGTTGGAATCCCAGAGACATGGGTGTCTCCACTGCCAGTTGAAGCAGCAGGGGGAACCAGGGCTGCCTCGGCCACCTGGGCGCAACCAGAAGTACTGAGGCCTTGTCCCTGAGAATCTTGAACAAGGTTCGGGCCACCAGAGGCGTGGGAGGAAACGCATAGAGCAGGCCCTGGGACCAAGAAATCAGGAAGGCATCCGCCACCACCCTCAGGGGATGCGGTTGCCTGGAACAAAACCTGGGCAGTTGGTGATTCAGGGGACTGGCAAAGAGATCCATGGATGGAAGTCCCCATTTTAGGAAAATTTGTTGAACCACTAAAGGGTGCAGCTTCCACTCGTGGGGCTGCAATATCCTGCTAAAGCGGTCTGCCAGAAAGTTCTCCTGGCCAGGGAGATACACAGCCCTCAGCAACATCTGGTGCCTGAGGGCAAAAGAGCAAAGGGCCTGTGCTTCCAGGCATAGAGGCCTGGACCCAGTGCCGCCCTGTTTGTTCACATAAAACATGGCCACTTGGTTGTCTGTCTGAACTAGAACAGACTGGTGGGCCAAGGTGTGAGAAAAAGCCTTGAGGGCTAAGCGAATAGCCCGCAGTTCCAGTAGGTTGATCTGTTGCGTGGCTTCCCATGGGGACCAGAGGCCTTGGGTGCAGCTCTCTTGACAGTGTGCACCCCAGCCTTGTAAAGAGGCATCGGTTGTCAACACCACCGTGGGGGCAGGCACCTGAAAAGGCACCCCTTGCAGCAAGTTGGGGGGGTGTAGTCACCACTGAAGAGACTTCAGGAGAGGTTTTGATAACCTTACTTTGTCTGCTAGGCTTCCTGTGGCCTGCTTCCATTGAGTTCTGAGGCACCACTGTGCAGGCCTCATGTGAAGGTGGGCATTGGGGGTCACATGCACAGTCGATGCCATGTGTCCCAGGAGCTGCAGACAGAGCCTGGCAGGAACCGATGGCAGACTGAGAAACCGGGATGCCAACTCCATGAGCCTCTGAGCTCGGTCCTCTGGCAAGTAAGCCCTTGCTTGCAGAGAGTCCAGCCGTACTCCTATGAACTCGAGGTTCTGGGAGGGGAGCAAAGTGGACTTTGCGAAGTTTATGACAAAGCCCAGGTCTTGAAGGAGTGTGACAGTCCTGAAAGTGGCCTGCCTGGCCTCCTGGTAGGTTTGGCCTCGGATGAGCCAGTCGTCCAGATAGGGGAAGACAAATATCCCTTGAGTCCTCAAGTAAGCTGCCACCACAGCTAGGCACTTTGTAAAGACCCGTGGGGAGGAAGTTAGGCCAAAAGGCAGTACCCTGTACTGGTAATGGTTTCCTCCCACCACGAACCTGAGGTTCTTTCTGTGGTCAGAATGAATGAGGATGTGAGTGTACGCATCCTTTAGATCTAAGGAGCATAGCCAATCTCCCTGCTGGAGGTAGGGCAGAAGTGTTCCAAGAGTAAGCATCTTGAACTTCTCTTTCTCCAAGAACTTCTTGAGGTTTCTGAGGTCTAGGATAGGCCTTAGGCCTCCTGTCCTCTTTGGCACCAGAAAATAACTGGAGTAGAACCCGTGCCCCTGTAAGCGAGGAGGTACCGGCTCCACCGCCTTGTCCAGAAGCAGACCCTGAAGTTCTTGGAGGAGGAGGGCGGTGTGCAGGAGAGGCCTCAGAGGTTCTCCTGGAAAATAGACAGGAGGTAGTTGTTGGAAATGAAGCATATAGCCTCGGTGAATGACACTTAGAACCCAAGCATCCCCTGTAATGGGTGGCCACCGGTGGGCAAACAGGGCTAAGCGACCTCCTGTGCAGGGATGGGACAGAAGGGATGGAGAGGCTATGCCTTGGGAGTCAAAAACCCTCTCCCTGCTGGGTAGGAGCAGGAGCCGGAGGCTTGGGGGTCTTCTGCCTATGGGGCCCATGTCCCTGCCCATTGGCCTGCTGCCCCTGAGGGGGAGCTGGGGAGGCCTGGTATTGAGGGAAAGGTTTGTAGGCAGACACCTTTCTCGGGTAGAAGGACTTTTTACCCGAGCCCTTCTTTTTGTGAGAAGGGGCAGAAGTCTTTCTGGACAGCCTGGTCCTGGTCAAGTGCTCGGTCTCGAGCTCAGTGACCTTCTCGGCCATGGGTTTGCCAAAAAGGTTCTCACCTCGGCAAGGGACATCGACCAACTTGTCCTGAACCCAAGGCTCGAGGTCCGATGACTGCAGCCAAAGCCAAAGCCTCGAAGCCATCGTAGGCCGCTTAGGACATGAATTTGGAACAGTCCCGGATCCCTGAAGACAAAGACTGGAACCTCTGCAAAGGTTCCCAGGAGAGACCAGCAGAGAACCCGGCAAGCTCCTTTGCCAAGTCTCGGAGAAACATGCCCATGTACAGCTGGTATGACTGGACACGGCAAGCAAGCATCAAGCCCTGGAAGCACTTTCTGCCGAAAGCATCCAGGTTCCGGGCCTCCCTACCGGGGGGCACTGCAGAGTGCATCTTCTGGCTCTTCAGTCGATGATGGCCGATTCCATCACCATGGAATGGTGCAGCAGCTGTGCCTTTTGGAAGCCAGGGCTCTTACGGAGTAGATAAATGGAATCGACTCTCTTGCTTAAGACCGGCGCCGAGGCCAGTGCCTCCACATCCGGAAGAGGAGCCGTTCCAGCATCGGAGGGACCAGCACAGTAAAGGCCTTCTTCGGAGGAGAGTCATACTGGAGGGCCTCGAGCTCCTCAGCTCGAGGCTCCTCCTCGGGGTCGGCGGGAATCGCCACGGCCTTGGCCATGTCCCGCACGAACTCTGAGAACCGGGTGTCCTCTGGAGGGGACCTACTCCGGGGCTTGGACTGCGGTGAGTCCGACGGGACGCACTGAGTCCGGAAGGTTTCGGAGGACTCCTCATTCTCCGTCTCCCAGGCTGACTCATCCGAAGAGGAGTCGAGGGGCTCCGACCGCGCGGGTCGAGGTGGCATCCGCCCCGACGCCGAAGGCACCAGCGTCGACACCCTCAGTTCCAAGCGGGAGGTCGAGGGAGACCTTGACCGAGGACGACCTCGAGCCTTCATGGTCTCCGGGGTCGACTTCGACGTCCCGGTGGTTGGGGCAGATGCACCAGCGAGGCTGGCCATCAGTGTCCGCTGCTGCTCCATGAAGGCAGACAATCTGCACTCCAAGGCTGTCAGCCTGAGTCCAAGCTCAGGAGACTCAGCAGCTACCGACTCGGGCCCGACGTCGGCTCCCTGGGAGGAGAGTCCACGAGGACTACAGGACTTATGTGTCCGACGGTCTCCGGCTCTACACGAGGTACTTTGGACGGCTTCTCCTGCTCCAAAGGCCCTGGACGGCGGTCAGGGGTCTTAGACCTGGCCCTCGAGGAATCAGGGACCTCTTCCGTCGCCGCCCTCGCGAGCCGTTTCTTCCTCTTGCGTTCCCGGTCGGGGGACCCCCTGTCCGAGGAACCCCGGCGATGCTCGGGATCAGATTCACGAGACGTCGAGGCCTCAGACGAAGTCCAGGCCCGGCCGGAGGCAGAATCCGAAAAATCCTTTCCTTCTGGTGGTGACGGCTTCGAAGTGCCTTGGTGGACATTTTACTACCGGGGCCACAGATCATGGGGTCATGATCTGGGCCGAGGCACCGAAGGCAGCAGTCGTGTGTGTCGGTGAGAGACATTAGTTTCTTGCACCGATCACACTTCTTGAAACCACTGGAAGCCACTGGGGAAAAAAGGGCCCCCGCGAGGTCAAAAGACCGGCCTTCCATGGAAAAACAGAAAAAAGGGTGCGAACGCCAGCCACGAAGGGCAAAAACCGAAAAATAGAGAACAGGCTCGATACCAGTGTACCAAACCCTGCAGGAAGGGGAACCGGCATCTTACTCGAAGAAAAAGCAAAGAAATCTTCAGAAAAAAAGCCAACTTTTCCCGGGTGACTAGGACGAACGTCCGAAGGGCTCCACGGAAAAAGAGAAACTGAGCAAAATGGCACCTTTAGGCGGGAAGGGGACTGCGCATGCGTGTAGTATTCCCAAAGGCTTTCATAGAAAGCTGGGGAAATTTATTTATTTATTTATTTAACATTTTCTTCTATACCGCGCTATTAAAATCAGCGCGGTGTACATCGAACAAGAATACTGCAATGTATACAAATAACATTGAGTTTACAAATAACAGGGAATTGAACATAGGGGAGAAAACGGAAATGCTCCGCACGGGGGCTCCATCGGCGCAGATGTCACCCATAAGTGAGGGCTGACTTCCTGCTTGGTCCTGGAGAATTCCAGATTCTGGGAGAGAAACTCAAACCCACTGCTAACACTATAGCATTCTCAGAGGTTCTATTTGTTCTTGTTAAGGGAGCAGAACGGTTGCATTACATAATCAACTTTAATACATGGTTCCAAACTGTTCAGAAAGCACAGTTACTTACCTGTAACAGGTGATCTCTGGGAACAGCAGGAATTAGTCATCACATATGGGTACGTCGGTACCGACGGAGCCCGCGCGGGAAAGCTCCCCAGCTTTTCAGATTAAAAGCTTTTGGGGCCTCCCACTGCACATGCGCGCTGCCTTCCCGCCTTCCTGACCAGCTCTCGTCAGTTCGAGTTTAAAGCTGAGACAATAGAGAGAGAGGACAGGAAGATAGATAGATAGAGATACAACTCCTAGGGGAGGTGGGTGGGTTGTGATGACTAATTCCTGCTGTTCCCAGAGATCACCTGTTACAGGTAAGTAACTGTGCTATCTCCAGGAACAAGCAGGAATAAGTCATTACATATGGGGACTCCCTAGCTGAGATGCCTGGGAGATCCCCCTCCAAGGGTAAACCATCTTCGTATGGATCTCAGGCATCCATCCAGGGAAGGTGGGCAGGAGTTGTTTAAGTATGGAACAGGTGTTTGAGGACAGCCTGACCAAACAAGGCATCCCGGCGGGAGTCCTTGTCCAAGCAGTAATGGGCTGTGAAGGTATGAACCGAGGCCCAAGTGGCTGCTCGACAGATCTGATCTATGGACACAGAGTGAAGATGAGCCATAGAAGTGGCCATGGCTCTCACATTGTGAGCTGTGACATGGCCCTCCAGAGAAATGTTCTTACTCTGGTAAGCAAAAGAAATACACTGAGCGATCCAATTGGAAAGTGTACGCTTGGTGACTGGAAGTCCCAAATGAGAAGGATCAAAAGCCACGAAAAGTTGGGAAGACTTTCGATGTGGTTGAGTCCTGTTGAGGTAAAAGGCAAGAGCTCTTTTACAATCCAGAGTATGAAGGTTCCTCTCTGCACTGGATGCATGAGGAGCCGGGAAAAAGACAGGTAGATATACCTCTTGATTAAGATGAAAAGGCGAGACCACTTTGGGCATAAAGTGGGGATTCGTCCTAAGGACCACCTTATCATGATGAAACCTAGTATAAGGTGGATGAGCCACTAAAGCCTGCAGTTCACTGATGCGGCGAGCCGAAGTGACTGCAATAAGGAAAACAACCTTCCAGGAAAGAAATTTGAAGGAGTTAGAGTCCAAAGGCTCAAAAGGTGGCTTCATAAGCTGACCTAGAACTAGGTTCAAATCCCATGCTACCGGGGGAGGTCGGATGGGAGGTTTAGTTAGGGTCAGGCCTCTCATGAAACGTGCAACAAGAGGATGAGAGGAGACAGGTTGTCCATTTATAGGTTTTAAGGATGCTGCAATAGCACTCAAATGGACCCTTACTGAATTCGTCTTAAGGCCTGCATTTGAAAGATGCAGGAGATAGTCCAAGAGGGAATTCAAAGGAAGTGCTAGAGGGTCAAGACCCTGCTGAGCACACCAAATGGAAAAACGCTTCCATTTGAAAGCATAAGAACGCCTCGTGGAAGGTTTCCTAGAGGCATGAAGGATATCTTTCACAGGCTGAGAAAGATTAAAGTCTTGAAGACTTAGGCCTTCAGTAACCAAGCTCTGAGATGTAGGGATTTGGGGTTTGGGTGCCACAAAGTCCCCTTCTCCTGAGACAGGAGGTCTGGCGCAGCTCCCAGGTCCAGGGAGGATCCCTGGGAGAGATGCAGAAGTAGAGGGAACCACACCTGGCGTGGCCAGCGGGGAGCTATGAGGATCATAGTCCCGTGATCCCTCTGGAGATTGAACAGAGTCTTGGATATTAGAGGAATGGGTGGAAAGGCATAGAAGAATTCCTGACCCCAATGCAGGAGGAAGGCATCGTGGGCCTGAGCTCCCTGACACTGAGTTCTGGAACAGAACCGGGGAAGTTTGGCATTCCACGGACTTGAAAAGAGGTCTATGTCCGGGGTCCCCCATTCCTGAAAGATTCTGCGTATCTGGTCCATATGTAGGGACCATTCGTGTGGAAGCAGAACTCGACTGAGTCTGTCCGCACGAGAGTTTTGAACTCCTGGAAGATACACTGCAAGAAGGTGAATTTGATGCTCTCTGGCGAAGGCCCATAATCTGAGAGCTTCGTTGCAAAGCGACAGAGAGCCTGTCCCTCCTTGTTTGTTTATATAGAACATGGCTACCTGATTGTCTGTCTGAACTAGGACAGTCAGGTTGACAAGGAGGGTATAGAAGACCTTGAGGGCAAGGTAAATTGCTCGCAGTTCCAGGAGGTTGATATGAAGGGTGGTCTCCTGTGGAGACCAAGTGCCCTGAGTGGAGAGGTTCTGAAGATGAGCTCCCCACCCTGTCTGGGAGGCATCTGTTGTGAGGGTTGCTTGGGGCAACAAAGGTTGGAAGGGGGCCCCCAACAACAGATTCTTGGTGGATGTCCACCATTGGAGGGACCAAAACAGACGGCTTGAGGTGAGTATTTGGTCGGAGAGCGCTCCAGATGCTTGAGTCCACTGGGTGGCCAAGGTCCATTGAGCTGCTCTCATATGCAGACGAGCGTAGGGCACTACATGTACCGTGGAGGCCATGTGGCCCAGAAGTCGCAGCATTTCCTGGGCTGTCAAATGACTGCTGGACTGAGCTTGGGAGGCCAAACTCAGCAGGCGTTGGGCTCTGAGCTGAGGCAGGTAGGCCCTCGCAGTGATGGTGTCTAACTGGGCCCCTATGAACTCGAGAGACTGAGTAGGGATTAGTTGAGACTTGGGAAGGTTTACTACCAGTCCCAGATACTGCAGAAGACGCCTTGTGCGGTCCAGGGAAATTTGGGCCTGGGACTGAGATGGAGCTCGGATGAGCCAGTCGTCCAGGTATGGGAATATGAAAATTCCCAGGCCTCTTAGAAAGGCAGCTACGACTGCCATGCATTTGGTGAACACTCTTGGAGCAGAGGCTAGACCGAAGGGGAGTACTCTGTACTGGAAATGTTGTCCCTGAAACAGAAATCGAAGGTATTTTCTGTGGGATGGGTGGATGAGTATGTGTGTATACGCATCCTTTAGGTCTAGAGAACAAAGCCAATCCTGACTCTGAAGGTATCCCGTCCCCTGTTGAAGAAGAGGGACCTCCTCTATTGCCCCTTGGGCAAGGAGGGAGGAGACTTCCTGACCCAAGAGGGTCAGGAGAGATGGGGGAGAATTGAACTGCCTCACCATAGTATAAGGAGGAAGGTCGGAAAAATGGAGTTTGTAACCCTCTCTGATGATAGAGAGGGTCCATTGCTCTGATGTAATTTGCTCCCATCTGGGAGCAAAGTGAGCTAACCTTCCGGGTATGGTGAGGGGCTCTGGTTGTTCTAGAGCCAGAAAAGTTAAGTTCTCTAGGGGCAAGTCAAAACCCCTGAGGGGGTTGAGCCTGCTGAGGCGTAGCAGACGCCGCAGGCTTTGACCTTGCCTGTTTAGGTTGCTGACGTTTAGCAGCAAAACGAGGCTGAGAGGATTGTTGGCCAGTATTTGTGGAAAATCTGGACTTCTTGTAATAAGGCCTCTTAAAAGACTTCTTTTTGGCAGGAGTGGAGGTAGACTTAGAAAGTCTATCTAAGGTGGCATTTTCTGCGTCCATTTGAGTGGCCTTAATTTGCCACTCCTCACCAAATAAGTTCTCACCTGTACAGGGCAGATTCCGTAAGCCATCTAGGACCCAAGGTTCTAGATCAGAAGCCTGGAGCCAAGCAAGACGTCGGGCTGCTATAGCAATGCCCGAAGCCCTACCAGCACCCTCAAAGGAATCAAAAGCTGCCCTGTTGGAGAACTTTGAAATATCCAAAAGGTGTTTCACTAAGAAAATGAACTCCTCCCTTTTATCCTCAGGGATGAAGGGGCAAAATGCCGAACTTTTAGAGCGATTTCACTGAGAAACATGCCCATGTAAAGACTATAGGAATTAATCCTGGCTATAAGCATAGTAGCCTGGAAAATTTTCCTGCCAAAAGAGTCTAGAGTCTTACATTCTCGCCCTGGAGGAGTAGAAGAGTGCCTTTTGGTACTCTTTATCTTCTTCATTGCAGACTTCACCACAATAGAATGGTGAGGCAACTGGGTTTTTTGGAAACCAGGAGAAGGGAGGACACGGTACATGGTGTCCAACCTGCGAGAAGAAGGAGACAATGTTAGAGGAGCCTCCCATAAGTCCATCAAGTGTTCTTGAAGGATTTCATGGATAGGCAGGGTGACTGCCTCTTTAGGAGACTTAGAGTATCCTAAAATATCCAGTTTCTTTGATCTGGGTTCCTTTTCAGAGGATGAAGCAATAGAAAGACCTTTAGCTATTTCTATGATGAAGTCCTGAAAGGACAAATCCTCTGGTGGAGACATTCTCCTTTTAGGAGAAGAAGGCTCCTCAGGAAGATCAAGGGAGAACTCATCAGAATCATCAGAGGAGTTAAAATCCTCTGAAGAAGCAGAGTATCCTCTATGTGCTTCCAACGCACGATACGCATACCGTTCGGTATCGACATCGGGCGTACCGGGTATGGGATCGGTACCGGGCAAAAGCCCGGATCCGGCATGCGGAACCGATCTGCGTTTGGAAGACGATGGCCTCGGTTCCGGTATGGAAGCCATTACCGGAACCGGACCCGGTACCGCTGGCCGCGGTACCGAGGGCGTAGCAACATTAATAAAAGCCAGAATGGCCTGCTGCATGACTTGGACAGTATTGCCCATAGACGCCACTGCTGCCTGGATGTCGGTACCGGTATGGGCCGGTACCCCAGAGCAGCACAACAGGTGATCTGTCGAGGCCGCGCCATCGATGTCAACCTGTGACCCCATGATTGCTTTGGTGGCCGGAACCTCCCGCCGGGGTTTTTTGGCCTGGGCAGAATCCTCGAACTCAGAATTGAGAGCCTCTCGATCTTTAGAAAGAGATTTGCTTTTAGAGGATTTGCCCACTGGAGTTTTGGTTACCTGAGATCCATCCGGAGAGGAAGACCTGGATGACTGTGATGCTTCTGAAGGAAACAGCACATGGAACTTGTTGGCCCGGTTCTGCAATCCACGTTTCGACATCTGGGAGCAGGATGGGCAGTCCGGTATGGAATGGTCAGGTCCTAAACAATTAAGACACCATTCATGGGTGTCTGTAACAGGAATGACAGCACTGCACTTGGTACACTTTTTAAAAGCAGGAACTGGCTTCTCCATGAGGAGAATTTGTGTAGGCCTGAAGGCCTAACAAAGTACCAAGCTGTGCTGAAGAAAAGAAAAATATATATTTTTTTTTTTTTAAAGAAAGAAAGAGAGACCGGCAATACCGGTTTCAGAATGGGGAAGGCAGGTACGCGGTCTAAAGAAAACAATAAAATTAACAATTTCTTCAGCGGTGACAGGAACACGACCTGCTGGCTCCGCGGAAAAAAAGAAACTGACGAGAGCTGGTCAGGAAGGCGGGAAGGCAGCGCGCATGTGCAGTGGGAGGCCCCAAAAGCTTTTAATCTGAAAAGCTGGGGAGCTTTCCCGCGCGGGCTCCGTCGGTACCGACGTACCCATATGTGATGACTTATTCCTGCTTGTTCCTGGAGATGAAGGTGACTAAAATGATTTTCAGCCTGCATGAGAAGACGTATGAGAAGAGACTTGAAGGCCTAAATATGTACACTGGAGGAGAGGAGGGATAGGGGAGATATGATTCAGACCTTTACATACTTAAAGAGTATTAATGAACAAACAAACCTCTTCCAAAGACGGGGAGCTGTAAAACTAGAGGGCATAACATGAAGCTGCAAGGGGGTAAATTGAAAAGCAATGTCAGGAAATACTTTTTCACTGAAAGGGTGGTGGATGCTTGGAATGCCCTCCCGATGAAAGTGATGGGGGCAAATACAGTGACAGAATTCAAAATGGCATGGGACAGACACAGTGGATCCCTTTATAGCAACAGGATAAAATCAAAATAAACATAACTATCTCTTTTATCTCACCAAATAGGGTGACCTACACGGAGCGGTGGGTACACCCCTAAACAAAAACATGGGGAAGGGGTACCCTGCATGGAGCAGCAGGTGCACCTTCTCTTGCGCATTTTCTCTATATTTACTATATGTTACATGTGCGCGTACATTTTCTCTATATTTACTATGTCACATGTGCACGTGCATTTTTGTAGGTTAGCTGTACAGCGCTGCGTGCGTGGCGCTCTATAAGTACTAAATAGATAGATAGAAATAGATGTTACATATAGATGTTACATGTGCGCGTGCATTTTCTCTATATTTACTATGTCACATGTGCACGTGCATTTTTGTAGGTTAGCTGTACAGCGCTGCGTGCGTGGCGCTCTATAAGTACTAAATAGATATAGATGTTACATGTGCGTGTGCATTTACTTTATATTTACTATGTCACATGTGCACGTGCATTTTCTCTATATTTACTATGTTACATGTGCGCGTGCATTTTCTCTATATTTACTATGTTACATGTGCGCGTGCATTTTCTCTATATTTACTATGTTACATGTGCGTGTGCATTTTCTCTATATTTACTATGTTACATGTGCGCGTGCATTTTCTCTATATTTACTATGTCACATGTGCACGTGCATTTTTGTAGGTTAGCTGTACAGCGCTGCGTGCGTGGCGCTCTATAAGTACTAAATAGATAGAAATAGATGTTACATGTGTGCGTGCATTTTCTCTATATTTACTATGTTACATGTGCGCGTGCATTTTCTCTATATTTACTATGTCACATGTGCACGTGCATTTTTGTAGGTTAGCTGTACAGCGCTGCGTGCGTGGCGCTCTATAAGTACTAAATAGATAGAAATAGATGTTACATGTGTGCGTGCATTTTCTCTATATTTACTATGTCACATGTATGCGTGCATTTTCTCTATATTTACTATGTTACATGTGCACGTGCATTTTCTCTATATTTACTATGTCACATGTATGCGTGCATTTTCTCTTTATTTACTATGTTACATGTACGCGTGCATTTTCTCTATATTTACTATGTTACATGTACGCGTGCATTTTCTCTATATTTACTATGTTACATGTGCGCGTGCATTTTCTCTATATTTACTATGTTACATGTGCGCGTGCATTTTCTCTATATTTACTATGTTACATGTGCACGTGCATTTTTGTAGGTTAACTGTACAGCGCTGCGTGCGTGGCGCTCTATAAGTACTAAATAGATAGAAATAGATGTTACATGTGCACGTGCATTTTCTCTATATTTACTATGTTACATGTGCACGTGCATTTTCTCTATATTTACTATGTTACATGTATGCGTGCATTTTCTCTATATTTACTATGTTACATGTATGTGTGCATTTTCTCTATATTTACTATGTTTCATGTGCGCGTGGATTTTCTCTATATTTACTATGTTACATGTATGTGTGCATTTTCTCTATATTTACTATGTTACATGTGCACGTGCATTTTCTCTATATTTACTATGTTACATGTATGCGTGCATTTTCTCTATATTTACTATGTTACATGTATGTGTGCATTTTCTCTATATTTACTATGTTTCATGTGCGCGTGGATTTTCTCTATATTTACTATGTTACATGTATGCGTGCATTTTCTCTATATTTACTATGTTACATGTATGCGTGCATTTTCTCTATATTTCCTGTTACATGTATGTGTGCATTTTCTCTATATTTACTATGTTTCATGTGCGCGTGCATTTTCTCTATATTTACTATGTTACATGTATGCGTGCATTTTCTCTATATTTACTATGTTACATGTATGCGTGCATTTTCTCTATATTTACTATGTTTCATGTGCGCGTGGATTTTCTCTATATTTACTATGTTACATGTATGCGTGCATTTTCTCTATATTTACTATGTTACATGTATGCGTGCATTTTCTCTATATTTACTATGTTTCATGTGCGCGTGGATTTTCTCTATATTTACTATGTTACATGTATGCGTGCATTTTCTCTATATTTACTATGTTACATGTATGCGTGCATTTTCTCTATATTTACTATGTTACATGTATGTGTGCATTTTCTCTATATTTACTATGTTTCATGTGCGCGTGGATTTTCTCTATATTTACTATGTTACATGTATGCGTGCATTTTCTCTATATTTACTATGTTACATGTGCGCGTGCATTTTTTCTATATTTACTATGTTACATGTGCGCGTGCATTTTCTATTTACTATGTTACATGTGCGCGTGCATTTTCTCTATATTTACTATGTTACATGTGCGTGTGCATTTTCTCTATATTTACTATGTTACATGTGCGCGTGCATTTTCTCTATATTTACTATGTTACATGTGCGTGTGCATTTTCTCTATATTTACTATGTTACATGTATGTGTGCATTTTCTCTATATTCACTATGTTTCATGTGCGCGTGGATTTTCTCTATATTTACTATGTTACATGTATGTGTGCATTTTCTCTATATTTACTATGTTTCATGTGCGCGTGGATTTTCTCTATATTTACTATGTTACATGTATGTGTGCATTTTCTCTATATTTACTATGTTTCATGTGCGCGTGGATTTTCTCTATATTTACTATGTTACATGTATGTGTGCATTTTCTCTATATTTACTATGTTACATGTGCGCGTGCATTTTCTATTTACTATGTTACATGTGCGCGTGCATTTTCTATTTACTATGTTACATGTGCGCGTGCATTTTCTCTATATTTACTATGTTACATGTGCGTGTGCATTTTCTCTATATTTACTATGTTACATGTGCGCGTGCATTTTCTCTATATTTACTATGTTACATGTATGCGTGCATTTTCTCTATATTTACTATGTTACATGTATGTGTGCATTTTCTCTATATTTACTATGTTTCATGTGCGCGTGGATTTTCTCTATATTTACTATGTTACATGTATGCGTGCATTTTCTCTATATTTACTATGTTACATGTATGCGTGCATTTTCTCTATATTTACTATGTTTCATGTGCGCGTGGATTTTCTCTATATTTACTATGTTACATGTATGCGTGCATTTTCTCTATATTTACTATGTTACATGTGCGTGTGCATTTTCTCTATATTTACTATGTTACATGTATGCGTGCATTTTCTCTATATTTACTATGTTACATGTGCGTGTGCATTTTCTCTATATTTACTATGTTACATGTATGTGTGCATTTTCTCTATATTTACTATGTCACATGTATGCGTGCATTTTCTCTATATTTACTATATTACATGTGCACGTGTATTTTCTCTATATTTACTATGTTTCATGTGCGCGTGGATTTTCTCTATATTTACTATGTTACATGTATGCGTGCATTTTCTCTATATTTACTATGTTACATGTGCGTGTGCATTTTCTCTATATTTACTATATTACATGTGCACGTGTATTTTCTCTATATTTACTATGTTTCATGTGCGCGTGGATTTTCTCTATATTTACTATGTTACATGTATGCGTGCATTTTCTCTATATTTACTATGTTACATGTGCGTGTGCATTTTCTCTATATTTACTATGTTACATGTATGTGTGCATTTTCTCTATATTTACTATGTTTCATGTGCGCGTGGATTTTCTCTATATTTACTATGTTACATGTATGCGTGCATTTTCTCTATATTTACCAAGCCTCTGGAACACTCTTGCACAGGAAATCAGAACTTCCTCCGACCTCATAACCTTTCACAAACTCCTAAAAACCTTCTTGTTCAAAGAACATTTTGAAGATATAACCTAAACATTAAGACCTTTACCATTTTTCTCTGAACATTTGCCCTCCCAATTCTAGCCATATTTCTTAGTACTTCGCATTGCTCTCATTTCTGTCAGATTTTATTGTACCGTTGACTTTTATCCTTGACCCTGCTACCTTTTTCACTGTTATTCTCAGTTGAGCAATTACCTCCTCCTGCCACACTGTTCTCTCTAATGTTAAAGTTAAAACAAGGGTTACCTAAACATAACATAACTTATGTAATGTTAAAGTTAAAAACCTGTTAAATAAAATAAATAAATAAATAAAACCAAGGATATTATAATGCCTCTGTATCAGCACCTTGAATATTGTGTGCCATTCTGGCCGCCATATTCTAAAAAGGATATAGCAGAATTAGAAAAGATACAGAGAAGAGCCACCAAAATGGTAAAGGGGATGGAAGGATACCTCTATGGAGGAAAGGCTTAAAAAGTTAGGGCTCTTCAACTTGGAAAAGAGACGGCTGAGTGGAGATATGATATAGAGATCTATAAATTAATGAATGGAGTAGAATGGGTAAACGTAGATCAGTTGTTCACTCCATCAAAAAGTAGAAAGACTAGGGGGCACTCAATGAGGCTACAATTTAACCCATTTAAGACTAATGAGTGAAAATACATTTTCTCTTTAACACGTAATCAAACGCTGGAATTTGTTACCGGAGGATGTAGTAAAAGTTGTTAGTGTAGCTGGGTTTAAAAAAAGGTTTGGACTAGTTCCTAGAGGAAAGGTCCATAAACCACTATTAGAGAGGACCCAGGAAATCCACTGCTTACCCCAGGACAAGCACTGTGGAACCTATGTACCTTTTTGGGAACCTAACAGGTACTTGTGACATGGACTCTCCTCTGCTCTAGATGCTCTTGCTCCGTCCATACCATGTCCTTTAAGGCACACTATACCTCAGCCCTAGTTATCTTAGACTACCTGTTATCTTTGTTTCTGTGCCCGCTCAGCTGAGTGCATTTGGCTCAAATCCCACAGCTTTGCTGACTTCCTTCACTTCAAATTCAAGCTTACTTCTTTCCAGTCAGCCTTAGCACTTGCCAAGCAAAACTATTATGTCCATCTGACTAATTCTCTTGCCTTTGACCCTCGCCATCTCTTTTCAACTCTCAACTCTCTCTTCAAGGTGCCCCCACCTCCGACCCCTCCTTCCCTTTCTGCTCAAACTTTGGCAAACTACTTCCATGACAAAGACCACAAGATTACAGTCCCAATTCCCCATAGGTTCAGATCCATCCTCTCTTCCCCTTCACTCCCAACTCTTCCCTTCAACCTCTGCTACCCTCTCTTTCTTCTCCTAAACTCACTACCTGCTCCTCTGACCCTATCCCCCCATCTATTTCCTTAACTCCATCTCCTCCAATGTCATCCCTTCCATCTCTCATATTATCAACCTATCACTCTCCTCTGCAACCTTCCCAATAGCCTTCAGGCATGCTGTTGTCACACCTCTCAAGAAACCTTCACTAGGATCCTGCCTGTCCTTCTAATTATCGACCCATCTCCCTCCTCCCCTTCATTTCTAAACTTCTGGAACATGAGGTTCACCGCCATTCCCTTGATTTTTTCTCCTTTTAAGCCCTTTTGGATCCACTGCAATTTGGCTTTTGTCCTTTACATTCTACTGAAACGGCTCTTGCCAAAAGTCTCCAGTGACCTGTTCCTGGCAAAATCCAAGGCCTTTACACAATCCTCATGCTTCTTGACCTTTCTGCTGCTTTGGACAGTGTTGACCACCACCTTTTCCTTGAGACCTTGCCCTCACTTGGTTTTAAGTGCTCTGTGCTAGCCTAGTTTCCTTATCTCTCCCATTGCTCTCAGCATTTGCTCTGGTGGATCCTCCTCTATTGTTATCTCACTCTCAGTTAGTCCCCACAAAAGTCTGTCTTGGGCTCAACTCCTTTTCTCTCTCTATACCCAGTACCTCCCATGGTTTTCAGTACCACTTTTATGCTAATGATTCTCAGATTCCTCTTCACTTTATATCTTTCCGGCAATCGAGGCCCGGATCTCTGCCTGCCTTTCTGATATCCCTGCCTGGATGTCTCATCGTTGTTTGAAATTGAACATGGCCAAAACCAAGCTTCTTATTTTTCCCTCTAAACCCACTTTCCTCCTTCCACAATCTCTGTGGATAACACTCTTCTACTCAGTTTCCTCAGCCCGAAACCTTGGGGTAGTCTTTGACTCCTCCCTCTCCTTCTCCACACACATCCAATTGATAGCTAAAACCTGTCATTTCTTTCTCTACAACACCAGCAAAATTTGCCCCTTCATTTCTGAAAACATTACTAAGACACTTATCCACTCTTTAGTCACCTCCTGTCTTGACCATTGCTGGTCTCCCCCTGAATCATCTCTCTCCCCTTCAATCTATTCAAAACTCAGCTGCGCGACTAATCTTCCACCAGCCTTCATATATTCATATAACCCCTCGTTCTCAAGTCACTTCATTGGCTCCTCTTCCGTTTCCGCATCCAGTTCAAACTTCTCCTTCTGACCTATAAATGCATTCATTCTGCTGCTTCTCGCTAGCTTTCCTCACTCATCTCTCTCTACACCCCTCCTTGGGAACTCCGCTCTTGTGGTGGATCACTTCTCTCTATCCTCTTTTCTTCCACTGCCAACTCCAGACTCCAATCCTTTCACACTGCTGCTCCTTATGCCTGGAACAAACTGCCTGAATCTGTACACTAGGCTTCATCTCTGCCCCTTTTCAAATCCATGCTAAAGGCTCACCTCTTTGAGGCTGCTTTTGGATGCTCCTGTGTGTCTCCTTACCTTTCTCTAGTTGTATCCTTGTCCTCAGCTATTGTATTGTCTTTCTTAACTAGATTGTACGATCTGATGAGCAGGGATTGTCTTCATATGCATCTATATAGCACGGCACATGCCTTGTAGCACTATATAAATGTGTAGTAGTAGTAGTACTAATAGTAGTAGCACTAGCATAAGATTGGCCACTGTTGGAAACAGGATACTGGGCTTGATGGACCTTTGTCTGACCCAGTATGGCATTTCTTATATATGTTCTAGGGTGACATCATCAGGGCCCCGAGCACCAGAAGGCCCCACAGACCAGAGGGGAGGATGCAGACGCTGAACCCCCTGGAGAAAGCGCAAGATATCTGGGTGCAAGCCTAGAAACTTACCAGCGACTAGATCTCGGAAACAGGCTAAAGCTGAACTTTCTGGGAGCTAAGGGAAAGGCCCTTCTACAGGTCATCCTGTAGAAAAGCCAATAGCACCTTGGCTGCTGCAGGAGCCAACTGGCAAGCGCCACACAATTGCTCAAAGAGGCCCCAGACCCGCATATATGCTAGCTTGGTAGACCTCCTCTGAGCTCTGAGCACAGTGGAGACCACTACCAGAGAATAGCCCTTATGCGCTAGCCATCTCCTTTCAAGAGCCAAGCGGTAAGCGAGAAGGGAACTGGGTCCTCCAGGGCGATCGGTCCCTGCCACAAGAGGCCCTGAGATGGAGGCAACAGAAGAGGAGGTGCCTGCAGGAGCCACATCAGTTCTCCAATCCATGCTCTCCTCGGCCAATCAGGTGCCACCAGAACAATCCTGCCCTGGTGGCGTTCTATATGTGAATCATATGCCCCACTAGGGGCCACGGAGGAAATACATACAGCAGGTGCTGACTTGGCCAATGCTGGGCCAGGGTGAATGACCTCGGACTCTGTCTCCGTGCGGTGACTAAAGAAGCAGCAAACATTGGTCATGGAGCTGGTCACCATCAGATCCCTTGAGGGGTGACTCCCAGCAATCAGAATCAACTGAAAGCCCTCCGACAACACCCATTCTCTAGTACACAGAGAGTGCTGGCTGAGGAAATCCACTTCCACACTGTCCCCTGCCCAGCAAATAGAAGAGCCAACTCCAGAGCTACCCCAGTACTTCTCATGCCACCTTGCCGACTGACATAAGCTGAAAACACTCTAACTGCCCAGCCCTCGACCAGGGGCCGGAAATACAGAACAGCCAACCTGATGGCCCTCTCGTCGAGGCAGTTGATGGGCCACACTGCTTCTCTGCAGTTCTAATAGCCCTGGGCAGTATGACTTTGGTAATTGGCTCCCCAGCCCAACAGACTGCCATCCATTGTCAGAAGAATCCAAGTGAAATTGTCCAGTGGCATGCCCTTCCTCAGAAGACAGAGCTTCTGCCACCACTGCAGGCTGGTCCTCACCATCCACGGGATTGGGAGCCTGTGCACAAACTCCTGGCTTTTCTTAAATATATATATTACTGTTATTCATCGCCTCAGAGATAAGGGAGTTCACGGCTCAGCTCTATCTTGGTGCGCATCTTATCTCACAGACCGTTGGCAACATGTACGTTCTGGTCCTTCCACCTCTGACCCCTTCCTTCAAACTAAAGGTGTCCCGCAAGGCTCCTCCTTATCGGCCTTACTATTCAACATTTACATGCAACCCATCTGTGACCTTATCCACTCATTTAACATCAACTGCCTTGTCTATGCCGACGATGTCTTGATGTACATGCCAATCTCGACTGAGCATCTTGACCTCTCTCCTCTAATCAAATGCTTTGATGCAGTCACCGACTGGATAGACGCACAAAGGCTTAAATTAAACTTCAAAAAGACCGAAGCCCTCTTCGTCACCAGGAACCCGGCTTTTATCCCACCTCTATCCATCAAAGTTCGGGACGCAGAGCTCACATGCAAGACTACAGTAAGATACCTCGGAGTTATACTTGATCAGCAGCTTAATATGAAGGCTCACATCAATAACATAACAAAATCTGTCTATCACAAAATCCGGTCCCTTCGCCATCTTCGTCAGCTGTTAGAACCTGAAGACTTCCGAACTGTTTTTCAGGCCCTAATAATGCCCCACCTTGACTATGCTAATGCGATATTACATGGCCTACCAAAGAATACGACCAACCCCTTACAACTTGCTATGAATTCTGCTGCAAGAATCCTTCATGGAGCTTCCAGAAGATCCCACATCACTCCAATACTAAAACAGTTGCACTGGCTGCCCATACAGGCCAGGATCTCCTACAAGGTTCTAACAATGACCCATAAAGCCATCAAGAAATTCCCGGCTACTGCTATCACCGACCTAGTATCCATCACACCTCCTAACCGGCTAAGGAGATCGAATGCTGCAAACACCCTCATTCTACCTAAGGCAAGTACTAAGTGCTCTCAAGCTACCAGATCTAGAGCCTTTGCCTTTTTTGCACCATCTTGCTGGAACGCACTCCCGGCGCCTATCAGAACCATCAGCGATCTCTCCCAATTCAAGAAGGAACTGAAGCATCACCTTTTTCTCCTTTACTACGATGCCGCAGCCCCCCCTCCACAGTCACCTACTTCCACACCTCATGGTAGCTCCTCAAGCCCATGCATCATACACTCCTAGTCTGAATACCTGCAACCACACCTTAACTGCCTCCATACTTAACTTACTCTGAGAAGCTCGTGCTGTGCACGTAACCATGTATATAGTTACATTAACTGGCCTGTATATAGTTATTGTTCTCCCTGTTCTCCCTGTTAAGAAACTTGTTCATTGTACACCAGAGTTATTTTTACCTGTTTATTGTAAGCACAAATCACTAAACTGAGATGTGTAGATTCAATGTTTATTGTAAACCGCACTGATCTTAAATAGCGCGGTATAAAAGAAAATGTAATAAATAAATAAAAATAAATAAATAAATTGTAAACCGCCCAGATGGCTCTCGATGGGCGGTCTATCAAATGTCTTAATAAAGATAAAGATAAAGACCACAGAGTTAACGAGGACTGCTGGAGTGGTCGCATGTGAGCACATGCCTACAGCACCATCTCTATTGTTGCTGCCATCAATCCGAGGAGCTGAAAATCGCAGACTGTGGGAGCCTGCTGTGCAAAGAAAAGTGCCAGGCAATCCAATAGTTTTGACTTTCTCCTCTGTCAGGAAACCTCTGCATACTCGAGTGTCGAAATGTGTTCCCAGGAACTCCAGGGGCTGAGAAGGCCCCAGCTGGCTCTTCTCTGATTGATCACCCAGCTGAGGCTTTCCAAAAAGGACACCACCTAGGACGCCACCCGAGATGCTTCTGAAAGAGAATGGGCCTGTATGAACCAGTTGTCCAGATATGGATGGATACAGATCCCTTGGCACCACAGCTACCACCATCATGACCTTGGAGAATGTTCTCGGGGCGTTGTACAGCCCACAAGTGAGGGGGGCAAACTGATAGTGAGAGTCAAGCACGGCAAAATGCAGATACTTTGCTGCTCTGCCTGGTTTGGATATGCAAATATGCCTCGACCAGATCCAGAGAAGCCAAGAACTCCCTCTTGGTGCACTGCCTGAATCAAGGAGCACAAGGTTTCCATCCAGAAGTGCAGGATGCGCAGGTGCTCATTTACACCCTTGAAGTCCAGAATGGGCTAGAACAGCCCTTTTTTGGCACCACAAAATAGATGGAATATCTTCCCTTGGCCCATGTCCAAGGTGATCCGCACAGCAGCGCTTTTGACTGCAGATCCACAAGGGGAAATAACCAAGGCATCCGGAATAGGCTCTTTGCATTCCAGGACATAGCCGAACTGAATAGTATTTAGCACACAGCAATCCTTATTAACCCGGGCCCATTTCTGAAAATAAAGGTAAAGCCTCTCTCTAACCGGAGGAACCAAGAAATGAGCCCTCAGACCTTCATTACACAGTCCGGGAGAGTCCTCCTCTGGAGAGGATCAAGTCTCTGGGCCCACGCTCTCCATGAAAGGACCGAGAACAAGCCCAAAGCTTGGAAGTAGAGGGGGAGAAAGGTTTTCCAGGTTGGTAAAGAGAGTCCCCAGACCCCCAGGGATTCAGCCAGTACATCCTCGGTAGACGGGCAAAGGTCAACAAGAAAGGAGCATGTACCTGCTTCTTAGGTCTCCTGGAACCGTCTTCCAGAAGGCGATAAGATTTTGTCTTGCCAAGATCCTTCACCAGTTTCTCGAAAAGACTTCCTCTTAAAAGCCAGTTGGGCCAGCCGGACTTTGGAAGATGTGTCCACTTCCCAGTGCCGGAGCCAAATCCAACGCCATGACACAGTCATCGGGACACGTACCAAGTCATACATGGCATCAGAAAGGAAGGCTGTAGCAAACTCCAAAAGAGATTTAGTATCATCTGATGGAAGAGAATGAATCCACAGGAGCAGGGCTCGAGACATCAGGATGGCACATACTGCTAGCTGAAAAACAACAGCTGCCACAGCAAACTGGTTCTTCAACAGTAAATCTACCTTAAGGTCCAGAAAATCCTTTAAGGCCGATCCATCTTCCAAAGGAATAGTGGTCCATCTAGTAACCGCCATGACCTGTGCATCCAAACTTGGGAATATGAAATCACTCTATGCACGCCTTCTCTGGGACAGCGTAGATCTTCTTACACACCCTTAATCCCTTAGGCGGGGAGTCTGGAGAGTCCCACTCCATCCGAATCATATCCGCAAACGAGACGACAGTAGTGTATTTCCGCACCCCTTGAAGAAGTGTGTGCACCTTCAGCTCCTGTTCCATGCTGGGAGCATCCATCAAGGCAGATGAGACCCTGGCAATCAATGCTGCCAGCTCCTCCTTCCAGAACAGGCAGATCACACCGGCCTTTTCACAACCCTCTGAAGGTAAGGGTCCTTCTACATCCATAACAGAGCCCAATACTGAGCCATCTGAATCCAAGTCACAGTCAAAATCTAGGACAGCTTCCAGCTCTTCCCAGCGAGGGGCGCCCCCTGAAGATGGGGAACGCTTAAGCCAATCAAGCAGGGCTTCCATTCTCAGCCTGCCCCTCACTAGCCTTCACCCAGGGGTACCCAGAGGCTGCAGGGTCTGAATTTCCATGCCAGATAGAACAGGCCTGCTGCAAAAAAAGAAAAGAATCCTGGGGGGGGGGGGGGGGATACTTCGGGGTCCGGAAGCTCTCCTCTCAGAAATGACCCTCAATACCAGGAGACATAGTCGCTGCAGACCCCCTAGAGGACAAAGAGCAATTCAAAGCACAGTTGTCAAACCCTCCAGTCAGCTGGGTATCCTTACCCACAGAGCCATCCATCACACCTCCTGCACTGAGGCAGGCAATACTGGACTAATCGCATCCCCAGGCTGAAAGAGAGGGAACAGGTCCCCAGGGACGACTCAGAAGCTGCCATGCAAGAAGGATCCTGAATCCGGACATGAGGCACCTCGTTTGCCACAAGCTAAATGTTTCCTGGAAGAAAACAGAGGAAGTTAAGGCAAGTATCACAAAAGCGTGTGCTAAGGCTGTGGCGACCCAAAGAGAGTGTTAACTGTACTTTTACAGGAAAGTGCGTAGGAGCCACTGAAGGGAATGTATGCTAGGACCGCATGACTGCCAGGCGCACAATAAGTAAACACGCTACTAACGTGTGCAGAAAATGGTAGGAAACCCCCACACTGTGCCAACGGTTCACCCCAAATTGAGTCCTAGGAAGACTAAATTGGGAACCCCCAACAAGGACAATGACATGGTCAAGTCTTGGTACTCACCCCCTGAGAGCCCCAGGCAGAGAATCCATGCCAGGCTCCGCTCTACTCCCCTGAAACCATTTCACTGGCATTGCAGCACTATGTTTAAGGCAGCTGGCAAGCAGATCCCTCTGCAATCTTCGGGAGAGGGGGGGGAGACGGGAGAGGAGGGGGGGGAGACAGAAGAGGAGGGAGAGGGAGTTGAGTTTGTGTGAGGCTGCTGCACTCTTCCAGATCCTCCCAATTTCTGGCTGCTCAACAGGCTCTTATCATAAGCGCATGGAGCTGAACCAATTTTTCCTCCTATGGTTTACCGAAAAGGACAGAGTCTAGCAGAGCCTCCCACATCGCGTTCAAGTGAGAGAGAGTCACCCTCAAGGTGGTCATTCACGAGCGTTTAATCAATAAATCTTTTCCTCTCAATTCTTCAGAGAGGAGAAAATCCATCCACCATCTGCTTGAGACAAAGAAATACTGAAGACACCTCTGGTGGCTGAGGCGAATAGAAGCATGAGAGTGATGTCACTGAAACCAGGCTTTTCATTGGTTCTTTGTCTCCACCAATCTCATGGTAGGGGAACACAATCCACTTGTCTGGATTGGTCTAACAGAACGATATGAAAGGGTAAATTAGGGCTTACCTGCTAATTGATGTTTCTTGAGTTCCTCCAGTCTAGTCCCGTTACCTGTAGGTAGTCAACCCCCACCAACAGCTTGGAGACTGAACATCTCATTTTCTTCATGACATCACTCCAGTTAGGCAGCTGACATCACCCACCAAGCCCCTAGTAGCCCATTGGCAAAGCAGATTCACAGGAGCAACAAATAAGAGGCACACTCCACGGCAGAAGCCTAGAAGCCCCACAGGCAGCACGAGCCCCTGTCAGTGAAGGAAATCACCTACCTGTTAGCCCCAGAGGAGACAAGCCTCTCTCTTTATTCTTTTTGAAAGGAGTCCTCCACTCCAATAAATACAGGAGGAACCCCTGGAGGACAAACATAGGGTGATGTTCTTCAGGTCCGGGAACGCCAAGCAACAGCAGTACACAGACATTAACCAGGGAGGGTCCGGGACTGGACTGGAGGAACTCTAGAATTTGGCAGCTGGGATTTAATGTTAAAAAATATGAGGTCATGCATTTGGGCTGCAGCAATCCAAGGGAGCAATATAGTATAGGGGTGAAGTACTTTTGTCCACTAAAGAAGAGCGGGACCTAGGCGTGGTTGTGTCTGATGATCTTAAAGTAGCTAAACAGGTACATAAGGCGACAGCAAAAGCTAAAAGGATGCTTGGGTGCATACGGAGAGGAATGGCTAGCAAAAAAAAGGAGGTGATAATGCCTCTGTATAAGTCTTTGGTGCGACCTCATTTGAAGTATACTGTGCAATTCTGGAGACCGCACCTTCAAAAGGATATGAACAGGATGGAGTCGGTGCAGAAGATGGCTACCAAAATGATTAGTGGTCTTCATTATAAAGCATATGAGGACAGACTGAAGGATCTTAATATGTACACCTTAGAGGAAAGGTGGGATAGAGGTGATATGATTGAGATGTTTAAATACCTCCATGGCATAACTGTTCAGGGAGAGAGCCTCTTTCAATTGAAAGCAAGTTCTGCTACGAGGGGACATGGGATGAGGGTGAAGGGAGATAGATTCAGGAGTGATATGCGGAAATATTTCTTTACAGAAAGAGTAGAGGATCCGTGGAATAGTCTCCCAGTGGAGGTGGTAGAGATGAGGACAGTAACTGAATTCAAAAAAGCATGGGACAAACACAGAGGATCTCTAAAGTTAAAAAGGGGACTGTTGTAGTTGTTGATATGGAAGGACAGACTAGATAGGCCATGTGGTCTTTTCTGTCATCATATTTCTATGTTTCTAAGGAACATCACTAGCAAGTAAGCCCTAATTTACCCTTCCTTATCTTTTCTACAGTCTAGTCCAGTTACCTATGGGATGAACCATAGCAGCACTAACCTTGGGAGGGACCCGTGAGCCCGGCCTGAAGCACCGCTGAGCCAAAACGCGCATCACCCGCCGCCTGCACAATCAGATAGTAAATGAGATAGCTGGGCTTCACAATGTGCCCCCCATCCCGACAAACTGGCATCCACTGTCAGCGGGACCCATTGGGGCGTCTCTAGGGGCATGCTCCCTAACAGCCTGTCGGGCTGCAGCCACCATCGGATGGCTTTCCGAACAACCCCTGGACAGGACAGCGGCTGCAAGAGTGGATGAAGCTGAGCTGACCACCGGCGCAAACACTGCTCGCTGTAACGGCCTCATGTGAGCCCAAGCCCAGAGCACCAGCTCAATTGTCACAGTCAAGGAGCCCATAACCTGAAGGTACTGCCGCACCTACGCTTGCAACTTGCGAGCCCAGCTGAAGGGCTGGCTATTCCTACCGTCCCCTTCCCAGGCACATCTTGAAACTACATGCTCCTCTGCCTTCTTCTTCATTGGTCCCCGCCTTTGGAACTCCCTACCGTCAGCTCTTTGCCTGGAACTCTTTTACCCCTCTTTCAAGGCTAAGCTAAAGACCCATCTCTTTTGCACAGCTTTCGATCTTCCTCCTCCCCCCCCTGCCGATACTTAATGGTATTTCTTTCTTCTCTCACTGCCTTATTCTGGCCTCCTCCCTTGCTGCTGTCTCTTTCCTATCAAAAATTGGCGTTCCTTTCTGTTTCCTTTTTCTTTTCAGCAGTTTCCAATTTTAATGTAAACCCCGCATGCCTTTTTTGGTTTTGGCGGTCTATCAAGTTTTAAATAAAGATAAAGATAAAGATAAGGGCAAGGACACTCTGCTGATGTTGGTCTGGAAATGGGCTTCCAGATATTCTAAGTCTTGGGATGGCTGCAGACGACTCTTGGCAAAGTTGACCACCTACCCAAGGTCTTGGAGATATTCTATGACTCGCACCATGGCCCTCACGCTTTCTCCTCAGGACTTCGCCCAAATGAGTCAGTCATCTAGGTATGGATGCACTAGAATGCCTTCCTGGCATAGCACCACCGCCACCACCACCACCATGATCTTTGTGAAGGTATGGGGAGCTGTAGCTAGTCTGAATGGCAGTGCCTGAAATTGGAAGTGGCCAGTTGCTGGTTGGATCGGATCGGATGGGAATATACAGATATCCTTCTGTGAGATCGAGCAAAGTTAGCTGCTCTCCTGCTCAAACTGCTACTATCAGTGACCGAAGTGTTTCCATATGAAAGAGAGGTATTTGCAGGCACCGATTTACCTGTATGAGGTCCAAAATTGGCCAGAAAGATACCTCTTTTTTGGGGACCACAAAATATATGGAGTGTTGACCACATCTGCACTGATCTGCCAGTACCTCCACTACTGCCCGCAGAGCCAACAGACGAAGCAGAATTTCCCACATGGCCTGGAACTTTCTGAGTGCCCTACTTGAGGAGTCTCCAACTTCCTAACCTGCACGTCCTTGAAAGCCAAGCTATCCTCTGCCGGAATGGTGGTCTTCTTCGTGACCACAGAGTCCACCTTGGGGGCCCGCAACATCTCTATATCGCGATATGGGAGAAAGACGGGACATAGAAACATGATGGCAGAAAAAAACCACATGGCCTATCTAGTCTGCCCTTCCATATCAACCACTACAACAGTCCCCTTTTTTCCTCTAGAGATCCTCTGTGTTTGTCCCATGCCTTTTTGAATTCAGACAATGTCTTCATCTCTACCACCTCCACTGGGAGACTATTCCACAATCTGCCACTCTTTCCGAAAAAAAAAAATATTTCCGCGTATTACTTCTGAGTCTAGCCCCTTTCAACCTCATCCTATGTCCCCTCAAGCATAGCTTGCTTTCAATCGAAAGAGGCTCTCCCCCTGTGCATTTATGCCACTGAGGTATTTAAACATCTCAATCATATCACCTCTATCCCGCCTTTCCTCTAAAGTATACATATTAAGATCATTAGGTCCGTCCTCATATGCTTTATAAGGAAGATCACTAACCATTTTAATAGCCACTCTCTGTACTGACTCCAACCTGTTTATATCGTTTTGAAGATGCGCTCTCCAGAATTGCACACAATACTCCAAATGAGGTCGCACCAAAGACTTATACAGAGGCACTATCACATCCTTTCTTCTGCTGGCCATTCCTCTCCCTATGCACCCAAGCATCCTTCGAGTTTTCGTCGTCACCTTTTCTACCCGTTTAGCTACTTTAAGATCATCAGACACAATCACGCCCAGGTCCCACTCTTCTTTTGCGGACAGAAGTACTTCACCCCCTATACTATATGGTTCCTTTGGATTGCTGCAGCCCAAATGCATGACCTTGAATTTTTTAACATTAAATCTCAGCTGCCAAATTCTAGACCATTCTTCAAGCTTAGCTAGATCCCTCTTCATGTTATCTACCCCTTCCTATCTACTCTATTGTAGATTTTGGTATCATCCACAGAGGCCACCCTTACCCAACAGCCCTTCCGCTATATCACTAACAAAGATGTTAAAAAGAATCGGACCAAGGACAGATCCCTAGGGAACACCATTGGAAACCTCCTTCTCCTCAGCGTGAACTCCATTTACCTGTACCCTTTGTCGCCTTCCATTCAACCAATTTCTAACCCAAGCAGTAACTTTAGGGTCCATTCCTAAGGTGCTCAGTTTGTTTATAAGTCGCCTTTGCAGAACGGTGTCAAAGATTTTACTGAAATCTAAATACACCACATCTAGGGCTCTTCCTCGGTCCAACTCTCTGGTCACCCAGTCAAGGAAATCAATCAATATTTGTCTGATAAGACCTGCTTATGGTGAATCCATGCTGCCTCAGATCCAGTAATCTATTGGACTCCAGAAACCTCACTATTTTCTCTTTCAGCAGCGCTTCCAATAGTTTACTCACCACCGAGGTTAAACTAACCGGCCTGTAGTTTTCAGCCACATCCTTACTTCCGCTTTTGTGTAAAGGGACCACATGTGCTTCTCTCCAGTTCTCTGGCACCACTCCAGAATTCAATGAGGCATTGAAATGGTCAGTCAGTGGAGCTGCTAGAACGTACCCAAGTTCCCTCAGTATTCTCGGGTGTATCCCATCTGGTCCCATTGCTTTGTCTACTTTTAAGTTTAGCTAGCTTCTCACAAACACAGTCTTCTAGATGCCCCTCACTTCTGTTCCTGTTTGTGGGTGTTTTCTGAGATCCTGCTCCTGGTTCTTCATCTGTGAACACAGAACAGAAATATTTGTTAAGCAACTCCGCTTTATCCTCATCAGCTTTTACATATTCCCCCCCTTCACCTTTGAGACTGACAATGCCACTTTTGCCCTTCCTCTTCTCACTGTCTTATCCCCCCATTTTATTGCATTGGCTCTTTACTCCTCTTTTTGAATCTTTGCTTTCCTGACTACTTTGCTAGCTTCTCTGTTTTTCCAACTATGGATGCCTGTCTTCCTCTCTCTGTGATCACTTGTATTTCACGAAGGCCTTCCTCTTTTTCTTCACCTTTCAAGCTACGTCTTTTGAAAACCATAGCGGTCTCCTTTTCCTTTTACCTTTATTTACCATTTTACCAAAAAGGTTGGTTGCCTTTAAAATATCCCCTTTCAGTTTTGCCCACTATTTTTCTACATCCCCCGGCTGTTCCCATCCCGCTAACGACTCCCTGAGGTATTGGCCCATCTTGACAAAGTTAGTTTTCCTAAAGTCTAAGCCCATTGCTTCTGAATGGATTTTAGCAGCCCTAGTCCTAATACTGAACCACACCATCTGACGATCACTGGATGCGAAATGATCCCCACCATAACATCAGAAACACTTTCACCATTGGTAAGCACCAAGTCCAGTATGGCCCCTTCATGTGCGGGTTCTGTTACAGTTGCCTGAATATTTCTCCAGGATTGCCTTACTTCTAGATTATACTGCAGCAGGGATGTGCCAATCTACATCTGGCATATTGAAATCCCCTATCAGTAGCACTTCCCCTTTCCTGGCAATGCTGCGAATATCTTCAATTGACATCATTCGCGTTCCCCTCAGGGCGGCCTCTGGGATGTTCCCTTCATCCTGAATCATCCGCCAAACCACTCAGTGCAGGGGAAAAACTCTCTTTGTCATCCTCACGGCTTGAAGGGGAAAAAAAAAAAGGATCCTCCAAAGGCTCTTCTTCTAAGAGCACCTCCTGTCTTAACATTAAGGCCTTGGAGGAATGAGCAATCAAGGCCACCAATTCCTCCCTGTGGAAGACCCGAATAATGTGAGAATCCTCTTCCTGGGGAATTTTGCCCTCTTCCAGATCAGACTTGGCCTCTGGTTCGGTCTCGGGATCTTCTGCCTTTTCCAGATCGTCTTCTGAAGGGAACAAACCCATGTCAGCCCCAAGGTCGACCTCCATTCTTCTCCAACTCTGTCCCGGTTCTCCTTCTGCTCTCTCCATCAAGAGGGCCCCAGGAAGACCCAGTTTCTGAGGTTTCTCCAGGGCCCTCCACCAGCTTATCCTCAGAATGCTGCCTCATACAAAAGGCTTTATGCATAAGGAGGAAAATCCTTCTGGGAGACCCTCCTCCGGTATGCCCTTTGACCCAGAAGTCTTAGTCGCTCTCTTACTTTTGCTCTTGAGGCCCTTAGAGGGAAGAGTCATATCTTCGCCACCTTCTTCCCTAGTTGGAGCCACTGTATCAGGCGAAGGCAACATACAACCCCCGGAGGACTGAGGAAGGACCTCGCCATCTCCTGGGTCCCCCTGGGCTCTCTCAGGCCTCTCCTCAAGAAGCTCAGCTTCCACAGACCTGGAGGACGACCCTCTCACAACCGCAGCAGAAGTCGGTGGTGGAGACAGGTCCCTTGCGACACCCACAGGCCAGACATGTGTTTAGTAGGCATGCTGGGTCCTTTAGCCAACTGAATACAGAATCCACAGGGCTGCTAGCAGTCTCCCGCTGAATCCTAATTACTTCTATTGACTCTCTTTTTGTTTTTTTTTAAACGTGCTAAGCCAAAGAACACCAGAAGAGCAATGAAGAAAACAACAAAATGCGAGATAAGTTCCCAGCGTTTGAAACGCGCCAGGAGAACTTTTCTCCCAGTAGCAAAACATCAAACTCGTTTTCCCAAAAAGCACAGTTACTTACCTGTAACAGGTGATCTCTGGGAACAGCAGGAATAAGTCTTCACATATGGGTATCGTCGGTACCGACGGAGCCTGCCTCGGAACGCTCCCCAGCGTCCAGTAAGAAAGCTTTTGGGAGCATCCCACAGCGCCTGCGCGCTGCCTTCCCGCCTTTCCCAACCGCCTCTCTCCAGTTCGTGTTTTAAAGCTGAGACAAAGAGAGAGAGAGGAAAGGAAAGATAGATAGAGAGATACAACTCCTAGGGGAGGTGGGTGGGTTGTGAAGACTTATTCCTGCTGTTCCCAGAGATCACCTGTTACAGGTAAGTAACTGTGCTATCTCCAGGAACAAGCAGGAATGAGTCTTCACATATGGGGACTCCCTAGCTGCAGATGCCAGGGAAGACCCCAGGTTGTGTGTCCTTGAAAAGGACTCTACCTCCCCCCATGGATCTCTGGCATCCAACCAGGGTAGGTGGGTAGGAGTTGATTAGGAATGGAACAGGTGTTTGAGAACAGCCTGACCAAACGAGGCATCCCGGCGGGAGTCCTTGTCCAAACAGTAATGGGCTGTGAAGGTATGAACCGAGGCCCAGGTGGCCGCTCGACAGATTTGGTCGATGGACACAGAGTTTAGATGAGCCATTGAGGCTGCCATGGCTCTCACATTGTGAGCTGTGACATGGCCCTCCAGAGAAAGGTTCCTACTCTGGTAGGCGGAAGACATACACTGAGCAATCCAGTTGGACAGTGTTCTCTTAGAAACTGGAAGTCCTAAATGAGAAGGATCAAAAGCAACAAAGAGTTGAGAAGACTTTCTATGTTGCTGTGTTCTTTGTAAGTAAAAAGCAAGAGCTCTCTTACAATCCAAGGTATGAAGATTCCTCTCTGCACTTGATGCATGAGGTCCTGGAAAAAAGACAGGTAAATATACCTCTTGGTTTAGATGAAAAGGCGAGACCACTTTGGGCATAAAGTGTGGATTGGTCCTGAGGACTACCTTATCATGATGGAACCTTGTATAAGGTGGATTAGCCACCAAAGCTTGCAATTCACTGATGCAGCGTGCTGATGTGACTGCAATGAGAAAGATAACTTTCCAAGAAAGAAATTTCAAGGAGGTGGTGGCTAAAGGTTCAAAGGGTGGCTTCATAAGCTGGCCAAGAACCAGGTTTAAGTCCCATGCCACTGGAGGTGGTCTAATGGGAGGCTTAGTTAGAAGAAGGCCTCTCATGAATCTTGTTATAAGAGGATGAGAGGAAATAGGCTGTCCATTGAGAGGCTTGAGGGACGCTGCAATAGCACTCAAATGGACTCTTACTGAATTTGTTTTAAGACCTGCATGGGATAAATGCAGGAGATACTCTAGTAAAGAATTCAAAGGTATTGCAAGAGGGTTAAGACCCTTCTCTGAACACCAAATGGTAAATCTTTTCCATTTGAAAGCATAGGAACGTCTAGTAGAAGGCTTTCTAGAGGCATGAATAATATCTCTGACTTGCTGAGAGAGATGAAAACCTTGAAGGTCTAGGCCTTCAGCAACCAAGAGATGAAGAGACTGGGGGTTTGGGTGCCACAACGTTCCCTCCTCCTGGGACAGAAGGTCTGGTGCAGAGCCCAAGTCCAGGGAAGGAGCTTGAGAGAGATGCAGAAGTAGAGGATACCACACTTGGCGTGGCCAATGTGGTGCTATGAGGATCATGGTCCCTCGATCTCTCTGAAGCTTGAATAGTGTTTTGGGAATTAGGGGAATGGGTGGAAAGGCATAAAGGAAGTCTTGACCCCAGTGAAGGAGGAAGGCATCCTTGGCCTGAACTCCCTGACACAGAATTCTGGAACAGAACCGGGGAAGTTTGGCATTCCACGGACTTGCAAAGAGGTCTATGTCCGGGGTTCCCCAAATTCGAAAAATCCTGGCTACCTGGTCCATGTGGAGGGACCACTCATGTGGAAGCAGAACTCGACTGAGTCTGTCTGCCCAAGAGTTTTGAACGCCTGGAAGATATACTGCCAGAAGATGAATGTGATGCTCTCTGGCGAAGGCCCACAGTCGCAAAGCTTCGTTGCAAAGTGACAGAGAGCCAGTCCCGCCCTGCTTGTTTACATAGAACATGGCTACTTGGTTGTCCGTATGGATGAGGACTGTCCTGTAGCTGATCAGGGAATGGAACACTCTGAGAGCTAAGAATATTGCTCTGAGTTCCAAGAGATTGATATGTAGAGAAGTCTCCTGTGGAGACCAGATGCCCTAGGTGGAGAGATCCTGCAGATGAGCTCCCCAACCCATTGGTGAAGCATCTGTTGTAAGAGTTGCTTGGGGTAGTGACTGCTGAAAAGGGGACCCCAGCAACAGATTTGGAGAGGACTTCCACCACTGGAGAGACCAAAAAAGGCGACTGGAGTTTGCTATTTTGTCTGACAGGCAACCTGATGCCTGAGTCCATTGGGTGGACAAAGTCCATTGAGCTGCCCTCATGTGAAGGCGAGCATATGGAACCACGTGCACGGTGGATGCCATGTGGCCTAAGAGTTGTAACATCTCTCGAGCAGTTAAATGGGACTTTAACTGTATCTGGGAGGCTAACTGCACTAAGCGTAGGCAACGGGCCTGAGGAAGATAGGCCCTTGCAGTTGTGGTATCCAGCAAGGCCCCTATAAACTCCAGAGACTGAGTAGGGGTGAGATTTGATTTTGGGATGTTTATTACCAGTCCCAAATACTGAAGAAATGAAAATTACACTAACCTGGTAATTGTAGTTCCTGGAGGGTCCAGTTTAGTTCTCCACAATCGGGTAGTGCTCCTCCTCCTGCAGCCTGGAGACTGGACCAATCAAATCTTCTGTAGTATATATGCAGACGGAGCTCCCAGAAGCCCCCAGTGTACTAGTAACAAAGCATACTTAACGAAGCAACACATTAGATTAATATAAAAAAATGCATAGTTAAGGAACAAACTCGCTCCCCCCAAGAAAATATCCAACCCCCTCCCCAAACGAGGAAGTCAGAACACTGCATCGCGCCGCCAACGACACTCCGGCAGCAAAAATACAGCCCACAGTGAGAAATCTCAGAAGAGCTGACTGAAAATCGAAGAAAAGGAAGAGCCATGGCAAAGAGCGCGGCCGCAAAAAAGGGTCGAACGGAAAGGAGGAACCGTCTTATGATCAACCGTTCGGAAAAGCGCGCCGCACTACAATAGCAGATAGTCGGGAGGGAAGGAGGACTAAACTGGACCCTCCAGGAACTACAATTACCAGGTTAGTGTAATTTTCATTTCCTGTTCGGTATTCCAGTTTAGTCCTCCACAATCGGGATGTAACAGAGCAGTCAAGACCGGGCGGGACCTTGCCATCCGGCGCGCAGAACCGCCGAAACAAAACAGGAATCCCGAGCTGCTGACACATCCAACCGATAGTGTTTACTGAAAGCATGCAAAGACGACTAAGTGGCCGCCTTACAGATGTCTGCTGGCGGAACTAGGCTATACTCCGCCCAAGAGGTCGCCTGAGCCCTAGTGGAATGTGATCGGATCCCTTCCGGAATAGGCCGCTGCTGCAACAGATACGCGGACGCGATCGCTTCTTTGAGCCATCTTGCAATGGAGGCCTTAGCCGCCGCTTCCCCTTTACGTGCACCACCGAAGAGCACGAATAGGCGGTCAGTCTTCCGAAAAGATTCGGTAGCCTTCAAATAACGACGAAGCGCACGACCCACATCGAGACGGGAAAGACTTTTGTCCGCCGTCCCGACAGAGTGCGAAGGAAGAACTGGAAGAAACACTGCCTGATTCACGTGAAAAGGAGAAACCACCTTTGGCAAAAAGGAAGGAACCGGACGGAGAATCACCCGATCCGGGGAAAAAGACAAAAAAGGTTCTCGGCAGGACAACGCATGTAGATCAGAAATACGCCGTGCCGAACAGATGGCTACAAGAAAAACAGTCTTCAGCGTGAGATCTTTCAGAGACGCCCTACTCAGAGGTTCAAAAGGTTCACGAACCAGGGCCCGCAGCACTAGATTCAAGTCCCACGGAGGAACGAAAATCCTGCGGGAGGGCCGCAAATGAAAAACAGCCGTAAGAAAATGACGTACGTCCGGATGAGAACCGAGGAGACGGCCTAAAACTTTGCCTCGATAACAAGAGATAGCCGCCAACTGGACTTTCAGGGAACTAGCCGCAAGGCCCTTATCAAAACCATCCTGAAGAAAACTTAAAACGACGGACACGGAAACCGTCGCTGCACGGACTCCACGCCGGGAGCACCAGTCTTCAAAGATTCTCCAAATCCGAACGTAAGTAAGAGAGGTGGATGTTTTCCTCGCCCGCAGTAGGGTAGAAATCACCGCAGGGGAGTAACCCTTCTTTTTCAGCCGAGCCCTTTCAATGGCCAAACCGTAAGCGAGAATCGACCCACTTGGGGCATCCGCAAGGGCCCCTGAAGAAGAAGATCCAGCAGCGCGGGCAAGAGCCAAGGAACGCCGTCGCGCAGCCGGACCAGGTCGGCATACCAGGGCCTCCGGGGCCACCAGTAACACTCTACCCCGATGGCCCTCGATGCGCTGTACGACCCGGCCGATCAGAGCCCACGGAGGAAAGACATAAAGAAGACCGGACGTTGGCCACGGCTGAATGAGAGCGTCGAGCCCCTCGGACATGCGCTCCCTTCGCCTGCTGAAGAAGCGTCCTGTCTTGGCCGACTGAAATGTCGCCATGAGATCCATGATGGGCGGACCCCACCGATTAACTATTTGCGCGTAAACTTGCGGGTTTAGCTCCCACTCTCCGGGGTCCACCCGCACTCTGCTGAGAAAATCGGCCTGAACATTGTCTGCGCCTGCAATATGCGCTGCCGAGATGGCCGGAAGACGAGTCTGCACCCAATTGAACAAGGCCGTCGCTTCCGATTCCAGGGCCACGCTGCCGGTGCCCCCTTGGCGATTGATGTAAGCTACGGTGGTCGCATTGTCCGAGAGGACTCGCACCGGCCGGCCGAGAACTAGGGCTTCGAGGGCCAAGAGGGCTAGCCGCACCGCCCGTAATTCGAGACGGTTGATCGACCAAGAAGCCTCCAGGGGAGACCATTCCCCCTGAGCGAAGCGGGTCTCGCAATGAGCACCCCAGCCGGTTAAGCTGGCATCCGTTGTGAACGGAACCCAAAGTGGAGGCTCCAAGGGAATCCCCCGCGTCAGGTTCTCGGAGGAGAGCCACCACCGGAGCGATCGGCGAACCGCCTTTGGGCAAGGCAATCTCCTGTTCAACGAGTCGAACTGGTTGGACCAACGGCGCAGCAGAGCACTCTGTAGCGGACGCATGTGGAAGCGCACCCAAGGCACCACCTCCAAAGTTGCTGCCATCGTACCGAGGAGCCGCAGGTACCACCACGCGGACAGAGCGGGCATCCCCCTGAAGAGGCGGACAAGAGACCGCAACGCCAGAATGCGGCGCTCCGGCAGGCACACCAAGCCCCGTGCTGTGTCGAAGCGCACTCCCAGATACTCGAGATCCTGCGTCGGGCACAGACAACTCTTGCATTCGTTCACCACCCAGCCGAGGGACCGCAGCAGAGCCACCACCCTGCTCGTGACGTGCACACACTCCCGACTGGACTTTGCCCGAATCAACCAGTCGTCGAGATACGGATGGACCAGGATGCCCTCCTTGCGCAAGGCCGCCGCGACCACTACCATCACCTTTGTGAAGGTGCGGGGAGCCGTGGCGAGACCGAACGGCATGGCCCGAAATTGGAAGTGGCCCCACGGAAGAGCGAAGCGGAGAAACCGTTGATGAGACGGCCGGATGGGAATGTGTAGATAGGCCTCGGAGAGATCGAGGGACGTTAAAAACTCCCCTTGACGTACCGCGCCAATGACTGACCGCAGGGTCTCCATACGGAAGTGCGGCACCCTGAGAGCGCGATTCACGCCTTTGAGGTCTAAGATCGGACGAAGAGAACCGCCCTTTTTGGGAACCACAAAATAGATGGAGTAGCGACCGGCGCCTCTTTCCAAAGGAGGGACCGGAACTACTGCACCCAGGGAGAGTAGTCGATCGAGGGTCACGCGGATGTCCCGCGTCTTTTGATCTCGAAGTGGGTAGGCAAACTCCAGCGCATAACCCTCTTTGATAATCTGCAGCACCCACTGATCTGACGTAATTTGGGCCCAAGAAGGAAGAAAGTCGCGCAAACGACCCCCGATAACCGGGCCTCCCTCTAGAGCCCGCCTCGCTTCATTGTGGCTTCCGATTAAAGGATGAGACCGAGGAAGAGGCAGCTCCGGAGAAGCCTCTTCCTGCTCCTCTGAAACCACGAAATCCTTGATGACGGGTCCCAAAGCGACCGCGCTGCGATGTCCACAGTCAGGAGGAACGAAACCTGTGAAAATCCCGAAACTGACCGCGCGCCGAGGTCGACGATCTGTTGAGCTTAGGCTTATCTTCCGGCAGTCTTCCACCCTTAGACTCACCGAGATCCTTCACCAACTTATCGAGAGCCTCACCAAATAACAATCTGCCCTTAAAGGGCAGCTTACTGAGGCGAGACTTGGAAGAACCGTCGGCCGCCCAGTTGCGTAACCAGATGGACCGGCGCGCCGCCACCACGGAGGCCATACTGTTAGCTAAGGAGCGAATTAAATCATAAAGCAGATCCGCCAAGTAAGCCGATCCGGACTCCATGCGGGTAACTTCCAGCAACCCCTGCTGGTCCAGACCGGAACCCGAGCGCAGACGCTGTGACCAACGTAAACAAGCCCGAGCAACCCACGCCCCACAAATAGAGGCTTGCAGAGACAAGGCATTTGTATCGAAGGCTTGCTTCAACAAATTATCAACCTTCTTATCCTGGGCATCCTTTAAGGCCGCAGCACCCTCAACCGGGATGGTGGTTTTCTTGGTCACCGCCGATACTGCAGCATCCACTCGCGGAGACTTAAACAAGTCCCTGTCCTTGTCGGCCAGGGGGTAAAGATGATTCATGGTCTGAATCCCTTTCAAACCGGATTCTGGTTGATCCCACTCCGCATGGATCATTTGCTCAACCACCCGGTGCACGGGGGAAAACTACCTGGGCGTCCCTGACCGCCTGAATGAGAGGATCTTCGAGACCCTCCTCCTCCAGAGGCCGCACCACAGCTAGGTTAAGAGTTTGAAGAGACTCAGTGATCAAAGGGACCAGCTCGTCCCTACGAAACACGCGAATAATCCGAGCCTGATCTTCCGGCTCAGGGATCTCCCCGTCCTCCAACTCATCAGCCTCCATTTCAGGATCACCCTCCGCTTCAGCATCCGGAAAACAAAGGGTGTCCTGATCCTGGTCCACCAACCTGAGCCTCTTGACGGCGGGCTGAGAAGACCGCTGAACCTCCCCTGAGGAGCAAGAGGGGAGGGAGGCGGGCCAAGCCTCCGGCAACTGACCGGACCGGCTCAAGCGGAAAGCCTGATGCATGAGGAGAACGAAATCTGGGGAAAAATCCACAGGCGGCACTACTAGAGCCGCATGTTGCAGCTCAGGGGCAGATCCATTGGACGGCGGTACCGACCCAGACGGGTGGACGCCCGCCGAAGGGACACTCTCCCCCGATAGAGAGGTGTCACCGGGGATAGGCAGATCCTTAAGTTCAATAGGATGTTCCAGGTCTGAAGAAACTGAGGCGCAGCCCCTGCAGATGCCAGAGTCAGTCACTGCACCTCTGCGGGACCCGCAAATCACGCATTGTGGCTTGGCAGCCATGTAAGAGCAACCTCCGCCAAGCGGGAGAAAAGGGATCAGAAACAGGGAAGCCCACACCAAAGGGACCAACCCTATGCAAATCAGTACTGTCTTTTATTTAAAACGTTTTTTTTTTTGGTTTGTTTGTTTTTTTGTTACAGAAAATAAAACACTCCCCAGAATCTCAGGGGTGCCCTGAGCAAAATCGCCAGCATAAGAAACCCCAAAAATGCCAGGGGAACCCGTGCACAAGTGTTAAAAAGTGCCACTGAAAAGTTCCCTTTAGAAATCCAAAATGGCCGCCGCACTTGTTCACCCGCGCGGTAAAAAACGGCGCGAAAATACAAAGGCAATCAAAGAAAAATGAAAATAAAGAAAACGGCCCCAAATGAAGGGCAAAGTGAAAAAACCAAGAAAAACAGTAAATCGGGAGGCAGGGGAGCTGACAGACCCGCTGAAAATCCAAACGGGAGGGAGCTGCAGTACCCGAGAAAGGTAAAGAAATGAAAAATCCTACCAGCTCAGGAAACAGCAAAGGATCTCAGCCAACTTCTCAGAGTGACAGACAATGCTGGACCAGGTATGGCTCTTCCCCGTACAGCCTAGGGGAGAGCTCAACCCAGGCTATAGAAATCCCCAGGAAGGAAGGCAGGAGCCCAATGCAGGACTGGCTTCCCCCGGGAGGTCCCCTGTGGCAATGCTTTTTTTTATTTTTTATTTTTTATTTTTTTTAAGAGACAGCTATCTAGCAAATAAATGGTAATGAACAAGCCAAAACAAAACCCAAAAGAACTAACTAACTAGTGTTGCTCCTTCAAGTGTCACTAAGTGTGCCCAGAAAGGGCACGCACGTCCTCAAGCTGCAAGGAGACTGGACACACTAGTACACTGGGGGCTTCTGGGAGCTCCGTCTGCATATATACTACAGAAGATTTGATTGGTCCAGTCTCCAGGCTGCAGGAGGAGGAGCACTACCCGATTGTGGAGGACTAAACTGGAATACCGAACAGGAACACGCATTGTGCAGATTAGACAATTCTGGGCCTCTGACTGGGATGGAGCTCGAATGAGCCAGTCGTCCAGGTAAGGGAAAACGAATATTCCTGGAGTACGTAGAAATGCAGCTACTACTGCCATGCATTTCGTGAATACCCTTGGTGCAGAGGCCAGACCGAAAGGCCTGTATTGGTAGTGCTTTCCTTGAAAAAGGAACTGAAGGAACCTTCTGTGTGTTGGATGGATGAGGACATGGGTGTACGTATCCTTGAGATCTAGAGAACAAAGCCAGTCCTGACTCTGAAGGTATGGAAGCAGAGTACCGAGAGAAATCGTCTTGACTTTCTCTTTGAATAGAAACTTGTTCAATTCTCTGAGATCTAATATGGGTCTGTAGTTTCTTTGGGATAAGAAAATAAGGGGAGTAGAACCCTGAGCCCTGTTGAAGAAGAGGTACTTCTTCTATTGCCCCTTGGGCAAGAAGGGTGGCAATCTCCTGACCCAGAAGGTTGAGGAGAGATGTTGGAGAATTGAACTGTTTCACCATGGTGTGAGGAGGAAGGCTTAAGAAATGAAGCTTGTACCCTTCCCTTATGATGGAGAGGGTCCCCTGCTGTGATTTGTTCCCATCTGTGAGCAAAGGAAGCCAACCTTCCTGGAATGGTGAGGGGCTCTGGTTCTTCCAGAGCTAGAAAGGCTAAGTTCTCTAGTTGCAAGTCAAAGACCCTGAGGAGGCTGAGGCTGCTGGGCCGTGGAAGGCCTAGCAGCCTTTGACTTGGCCTGTTTAGGTGGTTGCTGACGTTTTGCAGCAAAATGACCTGCAGAAGATGCCTGTTGACCATAAACAGGATAATATCTTCCCTTTTTAGAAAAAGATGTCTTTTTGAACTATCTTTTCTTAGCAGGAGCAGAGGTGGACTTTGAAAGTCGATCCAAAGCGGAGTTCTCAGCATCCATCTGAGTGGCCTTTGCTTGCCAATCATTGCCAAAAAGGTTTTCACCTGTACAAGGAAGATTTCCTAATTCATCTTGGACCCAGAGTTCCAAATCAGAAGCTTGTAGCCAAGCAATTCTGCGTGCACCTATGGCAATAGCCGAGGCTCTGCTTATACACTCAAAAGAGTCAAAGGCTACACGGTTGGAAAATTTGGAAACATCCTGGGCATGTTTGAGCCAAGTGAGAAACTCCTGCCTTTTATCTTCTGAAATAAAAGGGGTTAAAGTCTGCAGATGATCTGTGACTTCTCTTAGAAACATCCCTATATAGAGACTATAGGAGTTGATTCTGGCAGCTAGCATAGAAGCTTGAAAAACCCTACGGCCAAAAGCATCTAGGGTCCTGCATTCACGTCCTGGAGGATTAGATGAGTGTCTTTTTGCACTCTTTATCTTTCTCATGGCAGACTCTACCACAATAGAGTGGTGAGGAAGCTGAGTCTTATGAAAGCCAGGACAAGGAGGGACACGATACATGGTGTCTAACCTGCGAGAATGAGGAGAGGTGGTAAGAGGTGTATCCCACATGCTCAACATGAGATCATACAAAATCTCATGAATAGGTAAAGTAGCTGCCTCTTTAGGAGCTTTAGGATATTGTAAAATATCCAGCTGCTTGGCTCTAGGCTCTGACTCAGGGGCCACTGTGATGGAGAGGCCCCTAGCCACTTCCCTAATGAAGTCTTGAAAAGACAAGTCTTCTGGAGGAGACATTCTTCATTTAGGAGAAGACGACTCCTGAGGAAGAAGTATCGATGCCTCAACAGATCCTTCAGACTCCTCAGAGTCTTCGGAGGAATCGAAGTATCGCCTGTCTGGATGCTCCTGTAAAGCCCGATATGCGTACCGAGTGGGATCGACATCGGGAGTAACTGGTACCGGTTCGGTACCGATGGGCATCATAGGACAGGGTACCGTTGCAGTCGACACCGAAGCCGATGTCGATGCAATCGGTACCGGCACCGGGAATGATGCCGGTGCCGGTACTGGCAACGGGGATTGTTGCGGTACCGGAGGCGTCGCAGCCTGCATGAATGCCGTCAGGGTGCGCTGCATATTCAGAATCTTCTGATCCATCGACGCCACCAAAGTCTGGATGTCGGTACCAGTGGGAGCCACCGGTACCCCAGAATACGGCAACAGGTGATCGGTCGAGGCCGAGCCATCGATGTCAACCTGTGACCCCATAGACAATGGTTTGGAAGCCGGAACTTCCCGCCGGGGTAATTTTGCCAGTGTGGAGTCCTCGAGGACAAGCCCGGAGGCATCTCGATGCTTAAAGGGAGATTTGCCCTTCGAGGACCGGCCAGATTTATGCTTGGTTACCTGAGATCCATGGGAGGAAGAAGCAGCCCTGGAAGACGTCGATGCCACCGAAGCTGCATCAGAGGGAAACAGGGTACTGAGCTTGGCTGCTCGGTTCTGCCGACCTCTTTTAGACATCATGGTACAGGACATACAATCCGTGATGGAATGGTCAGGGCCCAAACATTTTAGACACCAATCATGGGTGTCGGTGACAGAAATAGTACCGCCACATTTTGTGCACTTTTTAAACCCGGAGGCGGGCTTCTCCATGAGGAGAAACTTTTTAGGCCTAAGGCCCAAAAATTGAAAATGCACAGTGAAGAAAGTATAAGTTTTTTGTTGTTTTTTTAAAGAAAGAAAAGAAAAGACTGGCGGTACCGGTCCGACGTCGAAGAAGGCAGACGCGACACAAAAGAATAAAGAAAAAATAAAGAACTTCTTCTGCGATGACAGGAACACGACCTGCTGGCTCCGCGGAAAAGAAGAACTGGAGAGAGGCGGTTGGGAAAGGCGGGAAGGCAGCGCGCAGGCGCTGTGGGATGCTCCCAAAAGCTTTCTTACTGGATGCTGGGGAGCGTTCCCGCACAGGCTCCGTCGGTACCGACGATACCCATATGTGAAGACTCATTCCTGCTTGTTCCTGGAGATCAAAAACCGAAAGTCATTGGGAAAACCACAAGGATTCCCCCAACACTTCCAATAAGCTTGTAAACTCAAGTTTTTGTCGGGACCAGATCGGCAAGAGAGGGGAGAGGAAAACTCCCGCCTCAGCGTCGAACGGGCCCGTTTTGTTCAACAAGCAACAAGCAAAAAGGAGTGAACATAGTGCAAAAACACACTTATCTGTGAGAGAAGGCGAAAGGACTTCAAATCGGTTCAGCACAGCACCTGGAGATCGGCACCTATTCCCACGCTCTGGGGAAAAGGCTTCTCAGCCCACACAGTTAATGCCAATCTGCCGTTCCCACCCAGTCTGCACTATCCTGCTACATCTGGCTCAGAAAAAAGGAAACAGAGGAAGGGCTCCGTTCAAAACTGTTGATGTTCGTGCTCTGAGTTGCCAAACCGACGCTCAGCCTTCTCACCGTGGCTTCGGCTGGCACAAGTGACAGGTCTCCTATTCGACAACGACTCATCACCCTGCACAAGGCTCCAGAGTCGCTGCGGCCTCTGTCACCTCCCACCATGGCAAGCTCTCCTACACTGCCGAGGGCTTCTGTCAAAAAAGTTAAGTTGAGCTGACTCAGACTTCTTGTCTTCCTTTTTTTTTTTTTTTTTTTTGTTAAAAAAGGCTTTATTGGCACAGATGATAAAAAAAAAAAAAAAGAAACTGCAAATTCTAAACTGGAAAAAACAAGCAGGGGGCTTTCCTAGTTGTTCCTTCAGCGAGTCCTGGGTAGGGAATCACACCTCTCCAGCTGCTTGGAGACTGAGCTACTGAGGGATGGTGAGAGGTGCCACCTGCCTAGCTGGGGTGATGTCATGAAGAAAATGGCATGCTCAGTCTCCAAGCTGCTGGTGGGAGTTGACTACCGACAGGTAACAGGACTGGACTGAAGGAACAATAAAGAAAACAGCCATATTTTATACTAGCTGATAGCCAATTAAATTCATCAGAGCATTATTAATTCACCTCTACCCCAGCTTGCCCTACCACCATCTGGGCTGAACAGCTGGCTCTTCCAACCAGCTCCAACCTCACCACAAGACCAACTCAAACCCAGCAGTTACTCTCTCCCCCACCACTTACTTTGTCACTCTTACTCAGAGGCCACAGCATCAAAATTGCCTACTTTACTTCGAGACCCATACAGATGAAGACCATGCCTCTTTCCTCTGGATTTCAGGGGAAAGAAAAATTACAAGGTCTTAGTGTACATAATCCTGTTTTGTCACACTGTCAATGTGGATTCTTGGACACAAAGCTCATGTCTCAAAGTTGTTGGTCTATAAGGTGTCAGCAGCCTCTGCTAGTTTTGCTGGTCCAGACTAACATGGCTACTTGTCTGGAAGTTTTCAGTCTCCAAGAACTATGCCTTAATTGCTCTCTCAATGTCACCTGCCATTCTTTAAACTCACCAGCTCTGGAAGACCCCTCTTTAATCCTCATTGGTTTAGCCAAGTTAACACGAATTGTCCTACCAAACAACTCGGATTCATTCTGTAGAAAATTGAACAGAAAAATGTGAAAATCCCTCTCAAAATGCAGAGATTTCAATTCAGTGAAGATAAAGGGGCAGAGGTGTGTCCAGGAAACACCAATATATCAATACCTTTCTCCATATAGCAGAAGGGAGATGGGGAAGAGATGTTTTTATACTAGTTTATCTAAATAATGGGTAAAAAAGCTTTAGCTTGTTTGTTTGTCTGCATTTGCACAATTAGAAAAATTGAAAAATATTTTCCACAGAAAGACACTAAAGACATCTAAACTTATAACCACATTTATAGAAGAGTCCAGATAGCGGAAGCAGTTTAGCATCTAGAGTGAAAGAAACTATTTGCTGCTGTTAAACACATTCAGATCTGGCTATTAGGATTCTGAAAGCAAATTAAACTTTTAATGCAGAAATCATTCCCCCCCCATGTAAACAGAATTCAACATGATCCAATGTGAATAAGGGATCTGGCTCATACCATGTTGTCAATAGCAGCTGCAGCATCCTATCAACAGAAAGAAAATCAAGTTACTAATCCATAAATCCACTTAACTTCCATGTTCTAGTCATCTAACTGAAAAATGCATACTAGAATTTTTTTAGCTTGAGTGTAAGAATATCTTCAAAGGAAAACAATCAGGGAAAGGAAGAAAAGGACAGACACCAAAATAATTTTCACCTCTGCCAACTCAAATTCAATGAAGGCAAATCCTCTGTGCTTTTCTGGAAACAGAGAAAAACAAAGCCCCATTAGACAGGCTTTATTTAACAAGTTGGAGATAAACACACTAACAAGTATTTAAAGGTGAAATTAAGCCTTACCTGTTAATTGGCTTTCCTCGAGTACCTCCAGTCCAGTCCCAACCCGTGGGTTGTCTCTGTCTCGTCTCACCAGCAGCTTGGAAACTAAGCATGTCAAATGTCATGACATCAACAAACATAGGCAGCTGGCATCATCCACCAGCCTCAGTATCCTATTGACAAAACAGACTCACAGGAGCAACAAATAAGAATAGTGCTTGCAAATAAATTAATTAGAACTAAACTCTCCCAAAAGGCAGGGGAAAAAACTCCCCAAACAAAGGAAAATCGCTTACCTAATACAGTTTAGTCTGTAAAGGAGAATGAAGAAGACACTGTTCTTTCCATCACCAGGCACCCCTCCGATCTCCATTCAACTTTTACTCTTTCCTTATGCGAAAATGCAATTATGTGAGCAAAAAAGTTGCTTTTTTAAAATACCTGCTCCTGCGGAATAAGGAGCGAACTCCCTTCAGACCTCAACAAAAGATAGATTTCTTCAGGCCCGGGATCGCCATCCGACACCATACGCTAGAACCAGGGAGGGACTGGACTGGAGGTACTCAAGGAAAGCCAATTAGCAGGTACGGTCTAATTTCACCTTCCTTATCATCCCTCCGGTCCAGTCCCAACCTATGGGATGTACCATGACAGTACTAACCGGAAGGGACCCGCAAGCCCAGCTTATAGCACCGCCGAATCGAACCTCGTGTCCCCTGCTGCCTGCACATCCAAACGATAATTTTTCACAAAGGCATGCAAGGATGACCATGTTGCCGCCCTGCAGATATCCACTAGCGGAATCAAACTAGCCTCCACCCAAGACGCTTCTCGGGCTCTCTAGTCAAATGTGCTTGCAAATCTGCAGGCAGCGCTCTTCGCTGCAATAAATAGGCAGAGGAGTTGATGCCCCTTATCCATCAGGAAATGGAGGCCTTGGATGCTGCCTCTCCTCCAAATAGGATGAGCAGCCAGTCTGATTTCCAAAACAGCCCCGTACTCCACAAATAGTGCCGAAGAACCTGGAGTACATCCAGAAGCCATAGGTGAGAGTCCTTTGGGGTTCCTCCTGTTCCCAAGAAAACCGGCAGTTACCGACTGATTCACATGAAAGGCAGAGAGCACCTTAGGAAAAAAGGAGGGAATGGGACGCAGAACCACCTTTTCCTTGGAAAAGGAGAGAAAGGGTTCATGACATGACAGCGCCTGAAGCTCCAAAATCCATCTCACTGAGCAAATTGCTACCAAAAACACCCTCTTCAAAGTCATGTCCTTTAACATACAAGTACACAGTGGCTTAAAATGTGCCTCCATTAATACTGACAGCACCAGATTGAGGTCTCACGGTGGAACAGATCGCACTGGAGACCTCACCATTTTCACCGTTCGCAGAAAATGGACAACATCCAGTGTGAGGGAAGAGATGCACCCAGCCACGGTAACAGGTTAAAGCCACCACCTGCACTCATAGCGAACTGCACACCAAGTCCTTCTCCAAACCTGCCTGCAGAGAGGCCAGAACCTCTGGTGTGGAGGCGGCCAAGGGTTGAGAGTCATGCTCTACACATTAGTCTTCAAAAACGCTCCACACTCGTATATAGGACAGCATAGTGGAGCATTTGCGAGCCTTCAACAGTGTCATTATTACCTGGGCCGAATAACCATACTTCCTTAACTGCATCCTCTCAAGAGCCAGGCCATAAGGGAGAAGCGATCCATCTGAGGCATTTGAAAAGGCCCCTACCCTAGCAGATCCTCCCAAGCCAGTAGACGCCAAGGCCAGTCCACCGCCAGTTGGACTAGATTGGCATACCATGGTCTGCATGGCCATTTGGGATCAATACGACCAGTCCTCGATGCGCTTCAATCCGTTGAACCACTCACCCAATCAGTGCCCACGGAGGAAACAGAGTAGCCTGTCCATAGGCCTGTTCTGAACTAACACGTTGAGATCTTCTGACATCCGTCTTTTCTTCGACTGTAGAAACAGCCCGCCTTTGCCAATTCGAAGGTCACCCTGAGATCCATGATTGGTAGCTCCCACTGCCTTACCAACTGTGCCGCCTTGTTGAGTGTCCACTCTCCTGGATCCATGTGCATGCAGCTGGGGTAATCGGCTGCTACATTTTCCCTGCCTGCCACGTCAGCCACTGATGGGGCCTGCAGGTTCTCCGCCACCCATTCCAACATTACACTGCCTGTACCCCCCTGCCGATTTATATAGGTAATGGTGGTGACGTTGTCCAAGAACACACTCATAGCTTTCCCCTGCAAGAAGCTGCGGAACTCCTGCAGCACCAAAAACACCACTCTCATCTCCAACGGAATGATGGACCAGTTGGCCTCCTCTGGCGACCAGCTCCCCTGCGCAAAGTCTCACAATGTGCACCCCAGCCCAACAGGCTGACATTAATCGTAAGGGGAACCCAACTGGGAGCTTCCAGGGGCAACCCTGCCTAGAGCTTCTTGCTCCACAGCCACCAACAAAGAGCTACACTGGCGGAGTTGGGGCAGGACAACTGCTCTCCAACGGGTGAGACTGCACTGACCATCTCCACAACAGAGCCCTCTGCAACTGTCTCATGTGGGCCCGTGCCCATGGAACCAACTCGATGGTAATGCCAAGCTGCACTTGGTAAGGGTTTGACGTCTTGTTTTGGAGTTTAACTTGTGTGCGTTCATTTAAATAAGAGCCTCCCCCAATCACAATTACGCAGACTACAACTCGTCCATAACTCTGCCGCCTGCCTCCTGACCCATGCCTCCCACTTTGACCACATCACCCCCATCCTGATCCATCTCCATTGGTTCCCAGTTCCCTTCAGAATTCAATACAAAGTGCTTACTTTCGTCCACAAATCCATTCACTCCTGCTCCCCCTTTATCTCTCAGACCTTATTCGCCTCCACACACCGCACCGCTCTCTCCGGTCAATACACGCTAATCGTCTATCCCTCCCTTCCCCATCTCAGGCCCATCTCGAATCTACCCGCTCCTCAACCTTCTTTTTCCTGGGTCCCCGGCTCTGGAACTCGCTCCCCTCCACCTCAAACCCTCCTACATTACCTTTAAGGCATGACTCAAAACCCACCTCTTCTGCTCTGCTTTCGGCCTTCCCCCTCACCCCTGTCCCTTCCCCCCCGCTGACGTCCAGCGTCCCCTCCCTCTCCCCCGAGCAGTGCACCTGCCTCTGGCGCTTTTACATCTATTCTCTCTTTCCTATTATTTTATGGCGTTCCTGACTTCCTTTTCCTAGCAGTACAAATCCTTTTATTTTGTAAACCGCACTGATGCACCTCTGTCTGAGCAGTATATTAAGACTGAAATAAAGATAAAGAAACATCTTAGGGGAGTCTCATTTACTCCAATTTCTATAAGGCATTCAATGAGTTTTCTGTGATTTATGGTCAAAAGCTGCTGAAATATCAATGAATATGAGGATGAAGGCTTGCTTTAATGTTTCAATTCCTTTTAGCAAGTTGTCTAAGAGGGAGGTGAGAAGTGTTTCTATGCCATAATTTTGTCAGAACCCGTATTGTTGGTCATCAAGAGGTGCATCTCCCTCTACAAAGTCTTGGAGTTGTAGCTGAACGGCTTTTGCTATTATCTTAGCCATGAGAGAGATAGTAGAGATGGGCCTGTAGGATATGAGTATTTATTTAACAGTTCTTTTATACCGCTTTATCCTACAATCAAAGCAGTTTACATTGTAACAGAACATTTTACATTAAACAGGGCAATCAACTTGGAAAATCATTGATACATGTAATTGGGAGTAACTGTACATTTGTAAATGTATGGAGGTTTGAGGTAGGAAGAGTTTCGGGGAAACTGGGAGAGGTGAGGCTAGGGGGGTGTTGATGGGAAACTGGGGGGGTGGGATGGGGGGAGGAGAGTGGGTTACATTGGTGGGTAGCATTCTTTGAAAATATGGGTTTTGAGGGCTTTCTTGAAGGAAGCTGCATCAGTTGTAGTCCTTAGTTTTTCTGGGAGAGAGTTCCATAGGTGCGGTGCATAGAGAGAGAAGGCTCTCAGATGTAGCAGCATTGGTTTTTGTGAATATCAGCGGCATATGTAGAATTTTCCTTGAGTTAGAACATTGTCCTGTTGTCAGATATGATTTGGATCAGAGTTTGTAAGTGTGGAGATGAGGATTCATTGAGGACTTTGAAGGTTGTGAGTATGGATTTGAACTCCCTTTATATCTTTTGAATACCAGCGTGCTGTGGTGCTTCATCTTGATGCTCATTTTGGTGGGAGCACAGCAAATGAAGCTATTATATTATTCCAATCTACTAGTTTTATGAGGTCCGATGGGGGGAGTCTATGGGGGGGGGGGGGGGTGAAGTGTTCAAGCAGAGCTTCCTTGCTGAATTCTTGGAATCTGCACATTCCCTGGTGTTGAGATTCCCTTCTGTCGTTAGTCTGGGGCAGTGGAAGATCAAATGTGATCATGTTGTGGTCAGATCATGGTAATGGTGTAGTCAATGTTCTTCCAGCTCAGCCAACTCCGCACTGCTTCAGCACCCAGATCTTCCGCCCATTCTGAGTGGATCGACCCCGTGTCATCCCAAGGGTCCTGTCCAACTGCCTGCGGCTCGCAGCAAGCTCATCCTCCTCCCTTGCTTCCAAAGCAGCATCTGCCAAGTCCCATTTCTTGGCCAATACCGGGAACTCCTCGAGGATGTCCTCTCCTCGCTGCCCCATGCAAAAGGCCTTATGCATGAGCAGGACAAATTCCGGGGAAAAACTGCCCAGTAAGCCCTCAGCACTCACCTCCTGCGATGTGGAAGATTGTGGGGCTCTGGTTTCCTTCTCTACTGCTGCCCGAGGGGAGGGGTCCATGCTCTCCTCCCCAAGCAGTTTTGTGGCCCCTGCCACAGCCACACCTCTGATCCCCCGGGGTCTCTCTCAGATGAGCCTTACCGGACTTCTCTCCCATGAAGCCATCCTCTGCTAAGCGCAGAAGCCCTCCGCGGAGACTGAGCCCTTCTGGGAACCACATGCCAGGCATGTGACCTTAGAAGGCATCTTGACCTTACCTGAAGGTTTCCTTCAGGTAAGGGCAAGATGCATTACTTAGACAAAAGGGGATGGAACAAACCAGGGAAAGTTTGATGCTGGATTCAGGGCTCACCAACGGAGATAGCATATTGAATATCCAGGTGGGTGCCCATGTAAGCAGCAGCAATCACACGGTGTGGTTGGAGATAAAAGTAAAAGGTGGAGTCCAATCACAGCAAGCACAAAAGTCCTAGACTTCAAAAACACTGACTTCAGTAAAATCGCCAAGTGCCTGAAGGAGAAGTTGGCAGGATGGGAGGGGATAAGGGAAGTGTAATTGTAAATGGCTAAACTAAAGGAGGCAATAAAAGGGGCAACAGATACATATATTAGGAAAGTAAATAAAAACAAGAGGAAAAGGAAACATATTTGGTTCTCTCAAGATGTGGCTGCACAAATAAAGGCAAAAAGCACAGCTTTCACAAAATTCAGACGTTCACAAACAGAGGGGCACAGAAAAGAATACAGGATCAAACTAAAAGAGACAAAAAGAGAAATAAGGATAGCAAAATCACACGCAGAAGAAAAGATGGCTAAAGATGTGAAGTGTGGCGACAAAACTTTTTTCAGGTACATTCGGGAGAGGAGGAAAATCAGAGGTGGAATTGCAGGACTCAAAAGTGCTGGGAACGGATTTGTAGAAAGTGTCAAATTGAGAGAGCGTTGAAAAAGCGAAAATGCTAAACAAATACTTCTGCTCTGTTTTTACTAAAGAAAATCCTGTAGAAGGACCACCTGTGATTGACAAATATACAAATGGGAATGGAGTACATATCACACCATTCACAGAAGATGATGTGTTAGAGCAGCTTGCAAAACTGAAAATGGACAAGGGCATGGGACCACATGGGATACATCCCAGATACTGAAAGAGCTCAGAGAGGTTCTTGCAGGGCCGTTAAAGGATGTATTTAATAGATACTTGGAGAAAGGAGAAGTTCTACAGGACTGGAGAAGGGCGATAGGGAAGAAGTGCCAAACTACAGGCCAGCAAGCCTTATCTCAGTGGCGGGAAAAGTAATGGAGGCGCTCCTGAAAGAGCAAATAGTGGACTTTCTCAAAACAAACAGGTTGCATAATCCGAGGCTACATAGCTTTACCAAAGGACGATCTTGCCAAACAAATCTGATTGAGTTCTTTGACTGGGTGACCAGAGAACTAGATCAAGGGCATGCAATGGATATGATCAACCTAGATTTCAGCAAAATGTTTGATACTGTTCCTCATAGGAGGCTTATCAATAAACTCAACAGCCTGGGGATGGTTCTCAAGATGGTGAACTGGATCAGAAATTGGTTGACTGACAGAAGACAGAAGGTGATGGTAAACGGAACTCACTCGGATGAAAGGAATTTGATTCGTGGTGTGCCCCAGGGTTCAGTACTGCGACTGGTATTGTTCAATGTATTTGTGAGCAATATTGCTGAAAGACTGAATGGAAGTCTGTCTTTTTGCAGACGACACAAAAATTTGCAACTGAGTGGACTCCCCTGAGGGACTGGATAACATGAGGAAAGATCTACAAAAGCTGGAAGAATGGTCTAATGCTTGGCAGTTAAGATTTAATGAGAAGAAGTGCACATTCATGCACGTGGGAAGCAGAGATCCAAGGGTACTGTATGCGATAGAGAGCGAAAGGTTGGTGTGCATGGACCAGAAGGACCTCGGAGTGATTGTTTCTGAGATTCTCAAGGTGGCGAAACAGTATGACAAGGTGATGGAAAAAGCCAAAAGGATGCTGGGTTGCATACAAAGAGGAATTACCAGCAGAAAGGAAGAGGTACGAATGCCACTGTACAAGTCGCTGGTGAGGCCTCACTTGGAATACCGTGTTCAGTTTTGGAGGCCATATCTTGCAAAGGATGTAAAAAGACTGGAAACTGTTCAGAGGAAGGCGACCAAAATGATTTGGAGCATGTGTCAGAAGCCTTATCAGAAGAGACTTGAAGACCTAAATATGTACACTCTGGAGGAGAGGAGGGATAGGGGAGATATGATTCAGACCTTTAAAAACTTAAAAGAAAAATAATTATAATGAACAAACTAACCTCTTCCAAAGACGGGGAAGCTGTAAAACTAGAGGGCATAACCTGAAGCTGCAAGGAGATAAATTGAAAGGCAATGTCAGAAAATACGTTTTCACTGAAAGGGTGGTAGATGCTTGGAATGCCCTCCCGATAGAAGTGGTGGGGGCAAATGACAGTGACAGAATTCAAAATGGCATGGGACAGACAGTGGATCCCTTTACAGCAACAGGATAAAATCAAAATAAACGTAATTATCTAATTTCTCAAGAAACAGGGGTGTCCTACACGGAGCGGTGGGTACACCCCTAAACAAAGACATGGGGAGGGGTGGCCTGCATGGAGCGGCAGGTGCACCTACTCTTGCCATCTTACTGGGCAAACTAGATGGACCATACTGGTCTTTATCTGCCATCATTTACTATGTGACTATGTTACTTGGAATACTGTGTTCAGTTTTGGAGACCATATCTCGCAAAGGATATAAAAAGACTGGAAACGGTTCAGAGGAAGGCAACCAAAATGATTTGGAGCCTGTGTCAGAAAACTTATGAGAAGAGACTTGAAGACCTAAATATGTACATTCTGGAGGAGAGGAGGGACAGGGGAGATATGATTCAGACCTTTAAATACTTAAAGGGATATAATGAACAAACAAACCTCTTCCAAAGTCGGGGAGCTGTAAAACTAGAGGGCATAACATGAAGCTGCCAAGGCATAAACTGAAAGGCAATGTCAGTAAAGAGTAGTTACTCACCTGTAACAGGTGTTCTCCAGGAGCAGCAGTCCTCACATATGGGTGACATCGGCGTCGACAGAGCCCCCATGCGGAGCATTTCCCCAGCTTTCAAGGAAAGCCTTTGGGAATGCAGGCACGCATGCGCGGTCCCCTTCCCGCCCAAAGGTGCCATCTTGCTCAGTCAGATGACATAGCTAAAAGACAGCACAAAAATGAAATGAACTATATACAACTGCAACTCCAAGGGGAGAAGGGAGGGTTGTGAGGACTGATTCCTGCTGCTCCTGGAGAACACTTGTTACAGGTGAGTAACTACTCCTTCTCCAGGACCAAGCAGGAAGTCAGTCCTCACATATGGGTGACTCCCTAGCTCTGGGCTACCAGGAACCCAGGCTGAAAAATAGAGCTCCCTCTAGAGCCTCAGCAACAGTGAGAGAAACTTCTCTGAGACCACTCCTGAACGGTAGCCCAACACCAGGGCCGGAGGGTAGGAGTTACCTAAACCTCAAAGAGATTACGGAGTACCGCTTGTCCGAAATCACTGTCCCTATGGGACTCCCTCTCGAGGCAGTAGTGGTCCGCAAAAGTCTGGCTTGAAGACCAAGTAGCGGCCCGGCAGATGTCTGCCAACGGAACAGAGCGGAGATGAGCTACTGATGCGGCCTTAGCCCTGACCCGGTGGGTCGTGATCCGACCCTCCAGGGAGAGGCCGGCTGCCCTGTACGCCCAGGCGATGCAGTCTGCCACCCAGTTGGACAACGTACGCTTAGTGACAGGCAACCCCAATTTATTAGGGTCAAAGGAAATGAAGAGCTGAGAAGCCCTTCTATGCCCCTGCGTACGTTCCAGGTAAAAGGACAGCGCCCTCCTACAATCCAGGGTATGCAAGACAGTTTCGGCCCTACTGGTGTGCGGCCTGGGAAAGAACGTCGGAAGTACCACCTCCTGATTGAGGTGGAAGGAGGAGACTACCTTTGGAAGGAACTTAGGATGAGTCCTCAAGACTACCCTGTTCTTATAGAACCTGGTATACGGTCTATCCGAGACCAGGGCCTGAAGCTCACTCACACGCCTAGCCGAGGTGAGTGCCACAAGAAACAACGCCTTCCAGGATAGGAAACGTAAGTGGCAGGTAGCCATCGGCTCAAATGGTGGGCGAGTCAGTTGCTGCAAGACCACATTGAGATCCCACTCAGTGGCTGGTGGACGAATAGGAGGCTTGAGCAGGAGCAGGCCTCCGAGGAAGCGAGATACCAGAGAGTGGCCCGATAGGGATTGTCCATCCACTGGCGAGTGGTGAGCTGAGAGGTCACTGAGGTGAACCCGGACAGAGTTGGACTTGTCCCAGGTTGGAAAGGTGAAGCAGGTATTGCAGCACCACCGGGACCGAGCAGGAGAAGGGATCCTCCTGCTGTTGCGAACGCCAAGTGGAAAACCTATGCCACTTCAGAGCATAGGCCTTCCGAGTGGAATGCTTGCTGGAGGCCAACACTACCTCTTCAACCTCCTTTGGTAGGAGCAAGGACTACCCTTTCAACAGCCAGGTCATCAAATTGAGGGATTTGAGGTTGGGATGCAAGAGGGACCCCTGATCCTGAGTCAGATGGTCGGGTTGCAGTCCGAGAGGAAGTGGAGTCCATAAAAATGAATTCCTGAATTCCTTTGCTCCCTGGCCTGATTCTGGTTCCATTTAGGTAGAAAACACTGTGTACACAGTTTGAAGCCAATCAAATAATATTTAGGGGTGGCTCAACAAGTCTTGAGATTTCCCCCTGGGAGCAGATGACGAAATGTTGCATTATCTTGTATCATCCACTCAGTTCCACGCCAATTACATTTGATTGCATCATATTTGAACTAATCTCGTCTCTGAGAGGTGGCAAAGACATTGTACTATTATCTTTGTATCTTTATTCTTTTCAGACGGCGAAAAAACGTGGTTTTTATCTCATTGAAGAAATGTCCACCACAATTCTAGGGGCCAAGCTCCCCAGCAAGGAGCACGTGTTAAGTGTATTTTTACATCACCATATGACATTAAACAAAGGCGTTAGTGAAAGTGCATCTATTGTAACAAGTGAAGTAGAAGCTTACTGGGAAAAGGCCAGGCTTCCTGTTCAAAGAAATGACAAAATTCAAGAAAAAGTAAAGAAATTGTTCAATCAGTGGAAACTTTTGAAGAAAAACAAAGGGAGAGGAGGGAAACAAGAGGCAAATGAAAAAGAATTCCAGGTTGCAATGAAAAACCTATTTGATGTGGCGCATGCCAATGCAATGTCTTTAATTCATATTCAAGAAGACAAAGAATTCTTAATAGCGCAACGAGAACCAGGGCGCCGCGGCTCAATGTGCGCGATGGACAAGAAACTGGCCAACACGAAAGCAAGATAGCAACAGCGAGAAGAAGAACTGAAAAGGCGCAGACAAAAACATGTTGCCGAAGCCGAGGCAACTACAAGCCAAGTTCAGCTGGAAGGATCTTCTTCCTCAGCAGAGTCAGGTGAAGACTCGTCGACATCTGCGGATTCAGATAACGGACAGAAGAAAGCAACTCCACAAACGAAGCAGTTTCGACCTAACAATGTCTGGACCCCAGAGCTTACAGCAGCCCTGGATCGGACAGGGACAACGGATCGCAATGCTCTGTTTGTGGTAGCTGAAACCGCCAGAAGTCTGGGACATTATCCTGGGGAGCTCAATATCAGCCGCTCCAGCGTCAAGCGCCATAGAGAAAAGCACCATCAGCAACAATGGACGGACCTACACAACGCATTCAAAGCCGAAGGCAAAACATGCATTGTGCATTGGGATAGCAAGTTATTGCCATCTCTCCTCTGTTCAACCACATCCGTTGACAGCCTTCCAGTTTTGATAATGGCTGTCTCCACTGGAGAAACACAACTTCTTGGTGTACCAAAACTGACATCAGGAACAGGCGAGAATCAAGCTGCAGCAGTTTATGAACTGTTACAGGAATGGTGTTTGGATGAAAAGGTTGCAGGCTTCTGCTTTGATACAACTGCATCGAACACGGGACGTCGATCAGGAGCGTGCATTCTTCTAGAACAGAGACTCCATCGCACAGTCCTTCATTTGGCATGCCACCATCACATTTACAAAATAATTCTTGGTGCAGTATTCTCTACATGCTCTGGAGCTTCATCGGGTCCCGATGTCCAACTCTTTCGCCGGTTCCAAAAGAATTGGGGCTCCCTTGACAAGTCCAACTATCAAACTGGAAAAGACTTGGAGGTGCTACAACCTGACAGGGATCGCATCATGAAGTTTGCGGAATCCAACTTGGCACAGGGCAATCACCGAGATGATTACCTGGAATTCTTGGAGTTAACGATTGTCTGCCTTGGAGGGAATCTTCCTAGTTACAATTTCAAGAAACCCGGAGCTTTCCATCATGCCAGATGGATGGCAAAAGTCTTGTACTGTCTCAAGATTTGGATGTTCCGAGGACAACTCAAAGATCTTACCCAACGGGAGGAGTCCTGTGTTTGTGATGTGAGCATTTTCTCCATCCTGATTCATGTGGAAGCCTGGTTTTCTGCCCCTGATGCCGCAGTTGCTCCTCGAACAGATTTGGAGATGCTGAAGAAACTACACTCTTACCACAATGACCGTGTTGGAAGAGCGGCCAGAGACAAACTGCAACAGCATCTGTGGTATGTGTCAGAGGAGCTTGTGGCACTGTCACTGTTCGATGAAGCTGTTTCAGCACCGACAAAGCGGGCCATAGTGTCGGCCATGATCCCGGCAGAATCAGATGAAAGCAATGAGGATGATGACGAAGACGAAGATCCCCCAAAGCGGGTCGAATTGAAAAGTTCCATGATTCCACTACTTGAATCTTTTGCAACTCGCAAGACAATCCGTTTCCTGAAACACCTCGACATCAACAGTGATTTTCTTAATGCAGACCCAGAAGACTGGGAAGAGAATGCATCATTCAAAGACGGTCTGAAGAAAGTAAAAAATCTTCCAGTGATCAACGATGTGGCTGAGCGAGGGGTCAAACTCATTGAGGAATTCAACGGCCGACACACCACAAAAGAAGAGCAACTCCAGTTCCTTCTGGGTGTTGTCTCGCAACACCGTAAGATGTTCCCCACATCGTCAAAGTCCTTACTAGCATCTGGACCACATTGAGTGCTTGGCAAGCATGATACCCCCGTCTATGAGCGGATAATACCCAGTGGTCTGACGAACCCTGGGGGGGATCCAGGGGCCTGATAGATAGGGACCTTGAGCCACCCCTAAATATTATTTGATTGGCTTCAAACTTTGCACACATTGTTTTCTACATAAATGGAACCAGAATCAGGCCAGGGAGCAAAGAACTTCCTACTTTTATTTTTTCCCCTATGGCAGTGGACCACCCTATGGAGCATCCACTGCCAAATGCAGAAAAAGAGGGAACCATGGCTGCCTGGGCCACCTGGGGGCTATCAGGATCACCGTGGCTCGGTCCTGCTGGGTTTTGAATAGAGTCCGGGCCACCAGAGGTGTGGGAGGAAACGCATACAGCAGCCCCTCTGACCAAGGGATCAGGAATGCATCTGCCGCTGCCCTCAGAGGATGCGGTTGTCTGGAACAGAACCTGGATAGCTGCCTGTTCAGCGGGCTGGCAAAAAGATCCATGGTTGGAAGTCCCCGCTTCAGAAAGATCTGTTGGACTACTAGAGGATCCAACTGCCACTCGTGAGGCTGCAGGAGTCTGCTCAGCCTGTCTGCCAGGTAGTTTTCCTGATAATACAAAAAATCGTTCACTTTCACCACTGTTGAGGATCAGAAATAAATATTGAGGTCTCAATAAAAAAAGAGCACAGCTATTAAGACTCGCGTCCAAATATAGCAAAGTGCTTTATCACATCAACGACCTCCAAACTGCATTTAAAACAAGCTACTAGTCGTCACCTTTTTAATGAAAACTACTAAAACTTATCTTGTGCGACTAGACAGCTCTAAATTTCTGATTGATCCCGACGTACATCCCCGGTACCATCAAGACGTTTCACACTAATGTTTCTTCAGGGGATCTTTTTATCATGAATAACACTGCAAATAAATACAAAAAAAACATCATTCCTATCCCAACTGCACTAAACTTAACTTCTCACACAAAACAACAAAATACACCATTATTAGATGCCTCACCTTTGATGCTGCCCGCGTGCACTCAAACTATGGCTTCAAACTGCTCTCAACACCGGGAGAACTTCAACCGTCATAGTGAACAGAAACGCCGCGCATGTGGACTGCCGAACCCAGTCCCATCTTTAAAGCCCTTCGAACGTCAAATATGACTTCGCAACCAATAGACACGTCATACGTCATTTTGCCATGCATACGAAAAAACGCCTACTTCAACAGGATCTTCCTCTTGCTCGTACCTAATGCTCCCTTGCTTCATTATCAAAAACTCAACACATCACTATTTCTCTAAAGTCCATAAGGTCCTAATTCCCCGCACTCTACCCGGGGGCAAAGGAAACGCCTACTTAAACAAAACGCACTCCTGCCCGTGCTTAATACTCCCGCACATCATAATTACATCAGCTGCCCATCACTATTATACTGATGTCAATGAGAAACTAGCCCTCCTATCTACGTGTGGACCAGAAAGCTAGAAGCTAGGGACCTCCCAACAGACTATTGAAGAAACAAAGCGCTCTTCTACCGCACGTTTCTGGTCCACACGTAGATAGGAGGGCTAGTTTCTCATTGACATCAGTATAATAGTGATGGGCAGCTGATGTAATTATGATGTGCAGGAGTATTAAGCACGGGCAGGAGTGCGTTTTGTTTAAGTAGGCGTTTCCTTTGCCCCCGGTTAGAGTGCGGGGAGTTAGGACCTTATGGACTTTAGAGAAATAGTGATGTGTTGAATTTTTGATAATGAAGCAAGGGAGCATTAGGTACGAGCAAGAGGAAGATCCTGTTGAAGCAGGCGTTTTTTCGTATGCATGGCAAAATGACGTATGACGTGTCTATTGGTTGCGAAGTCATATTTGACGTTCGAAGAGCTTTAAAGATGGGACTGGGTTCGGCAGTCCGCATGCGCGGCGTTTCTGTTCACTATGGCGGTTGAAGTTCTCCCAGTGTTGAGAGCAATTTGAAGCCATAGTTTGTGGAGGAGTGGCCTAGTGGTTGGGGCAAGGTACTTCGGGCCGGAAGGTCGGGGGTTCAAATCCCACTAGAGGACAGCAACCTTGGGCCGGAAGGACTGGAGTTTCTAGTCCCACAGGTGCTCCTTGTGGTCTTGGGCAAGCCACTTAACCCTCCATAGCCCATGTTCTCTGTAAAATAGTTCTCTGTGTGCTGTGCTTTCCTGTCTAATCAATGTGTTTATACCTCAAAAATTTCCTGTCATGATTTGACAATTTCCAATCTGTAATCAAACCGCTGCTGATCGCTGGAAGTAGCGGTATACAAATGTATACTAAATAAAATAAATAAATAAAATAAATAAATAGTTTGAGTGCACACGGGCAGCATCAAAGGTGAGGCATCTAATAATGGTGTATTTTGTTGTTTTGTGTGAGAAGTTAAGTTTAGGCAGTTGGGATAGGAATGATGTTTTTTTTGTATTTATTTGCAGTGTTATTCATGATAAAAAGATCCCCTGAAGAAACATTAGTGTGAAACGTCTTGATGGTACCAGGGATGTACGTCGGGATCAATCAGAAATTTAGAGCTGTCTAGTCGCACAAGATAAGTTTTTGTAGTTTTCATTAAAAAGGTGATGACTAGTAGCTTGTTTTAAATGCAGTTTGGAGGTCGTTGACGTGATAAAGCACTTTGCTATATTTGGACACAAGTCTTAATAGCTGTGCTCTTTTTTTTACTGAGACCTCAATATTTATTTCTGATCCTCAACAGTGGTGAAAGTGAACGATTTTTTGTAGTATTGTGATTTTGATCGTTCAATAATAAAAGGCCAACAATAATGTGAGGTAGTTGTCCTGGCCTGGGAGGTAGACTGCCTTGAGGGTCATGCCCCGAGTGATAGCCCAGGAGCAGAGAGCTTGTGCTTCCAGGCACAGGAGTCGGGATCCTGTGCCTCCTTGTTTGTTCACGTAGAACATAGCCACTTGGTTGTCTGTCTGAATCAGGACCGGCTGGTGAGAGAGGACCTGAGAGAAAGTCCGTAAGGCCAGTCGAATGGCTCTCAATTCCAACAGGTTGAAATTCCACAGGCCTTGGGTGCAGGCTCCCTGGTAGTGTGCCTCCCAGCCTTGTAGGGAAGCATCGGTTGTCAGTACCTGAGTGTGTGGAGAGGCCTGAAAAGGAACTCCCTCGACCAGATTTGGGAGATGTCTCCACCAGCGTAAGGAGTCCACCAACAGTTTGGACACCTTTATCCTGTCTGACAACTTCCCTGTGGCCTGTACCCACTGTGCCCGAAGGCACCACTGAGCCGGCCTCATGTGCAGACGGGCATTTGGGGTGACATGCACTGTGGAAGCCATGTGACCTAAGAGCCGGAGGAAGTGCCTTGCAGAGACCAGAGTGTTCACCTGAAACTTGCTGGCCAACTTCATCAGCCGGTGAGCTCTATTTACTGGCAAATAGGCCTTTGCTTGGATGGTATCCAACCTTGCTCCTATGAACTCCACATCCTGTGAGGGGACCAAAGTGGACTTTGGGACGTTTATGACGAACCCCAGGTGCTGAAGCAGGGATATCGTTCGTAAAGTGGCCTGCCTGGCCTCTTGTGGAGACTGGCCTCTGATAAGCCAGTCGTCCAGGTAAGGGAACACAAAGATCCCCTGGTTCCTGAGGTAGGCTGCAACCACCGCCAAGTATTTTGTAAAGACCCTGGGGGCGGAGGTGAGGCCAAAGGGAAGCACTCTGTATTGAAAGTGGTTCCCTCCCACCCCAAATCTGAGGTATTGCCTGTGATTTGGATGGATGAGGATGTGAGTATAAGCATCCTTCAGGTCTAAGGAGCATAGCCAATCTCCCTGCTGGAGGTAGGGCAGTAAGATTCCAAGGGTAAGCATCTTGAACTTTTCCCTCTCCAGAAACTTGTTCAGATTTCTCAGGTCTAGGATGGGTCTGAGGCCTCCTGTTCTCTTTGGTACCAGAAAGTACCTGGAGTAGAAGCCTTGCCCTTCCAGGTGGTGAGGGACCGGTTCCACCGCCTGGTCCTGCAGAAGACCTTTCAACTCCTGGAGGAGTAAGTTTCTGTGCAGAGGGGGTCTTGGAGGCTCCCCCGGAAAGTAGGAGGGGGGTATCTGGGTGAAGTGGAGCAGATAGCCCCTTTCTATGATGTTCAACACCCAAGTATCCCCTGTGATGGCTGGCCACCTGTCGGCGTACAGGGTCAGCCGACCTCCTGTGCCCTGAAGAGGAGGAGAGGCTATGCTGCCATAATCAAAAACCCCCTCCCTGTTGAGCAGGAGCCGGAGTAGGAGGCTTGGGGGCCTTCTGCCTACAGGGCCCATGACCCTGCCCCTTGGCCTGCTGGCCCTGTTGGGGAATCCCAGAGGCCTGGTAGTGAGGGTAGGTTTTGTAGGCAGTGGTCTTCCTCGGGTAAAAGGTCTTGTTCCCCGAGCCCTTCTTCTTCTGAGAAGGGGCAGAGGTTTTCCTGGACAGCCTGGTCCTGGTGAGAGTCTCTGACTCGAGCTGTGCAGCCTTGTCAGCCATGGGCTTGCCAAAGAGGTTTTCACCTCGACAAGGGACATCGACCAACTTGTCCTGCACCCATGGCTCGAGGTCCGAGGATTGTAGCCAGGCCTGGCGGCGTGCACCGATGCCAGCCCCTGCTACTCGGGCCGAAGCCTCAAATCCATCGTAGGCTGCCCGAGAGATAAACTTAGAGCACTCTCAAATTCCAGAAGACAAGGCCTTGAACCTCTGCAAAGTTTCCTTGGACAAACCAGCAGAGAACTCGGCAATCTCCTTTGCCAGGTCTCGAAGGTACATGCCCATTTACAGCTGGTAGGTCTGGACACGGCAAGCAAGCATAGAGCCCTGGAAGCACTTTCTACCGAGGGCATCCAGGTTCCGGGCTTCCCTGCCGGGAGGCACCGAGGAGTGCATCTTCTGACTCTTCAGACGATGCATGGCCGATTCCACAACCATGGAGTGGTGCGGTAGCTGCGCCTTTTGGAACCCAGGGCTCTTGCGGACTCGATAGATGGAATCGACCCGCTTGCTCAGAACCAGCATCGAGGCCGGCGCCTCCCACATGCGGAAAAGCAACCGCTCCAGCATCGGAGGAACCAGCACAGTAAAGGCCTCCTTATGAGGAGAATCATACTGCAGGGCCTCGAGCTCCTCGGCTTGAGGTTCCTTCTCGGGGTCTGCCGGGAAGGCCAAGGCTTTGGCCATGTCCCGCACGAAGTCCGAGAACCGAGTATCCTCCGGGGGGGACCTTGTCTGAGGCTCGGAACCCGGTGAGTCCGAAGGGACGCACCGAGTGCGGAAGGTGTCCGGGGACTCCTCCTCCTCAGTTTCCCACGCCAAGTCCTCCGAGGAGGAATCGAGCTTTTCCGAGCGGGCAGGCACCGACGCCATCCGCCCCGACGCCGAGGGTACCGGCGTCGACGACCTCGGTCCCAAACAGGAGGCCGAGGGTGACCTCGGCCGAGGATCAACTCGAGTTCGCATAGACGCGAGGATCGACTCGAGTTCGCATGGACGCGAGGATCGGCTCGGCCTCCAGGGTCGACTTAGACGTCGAGGTCCCGGTGGTCGGGGCAGATGCGCCGGTTAGACCGGCGATCAACACCCGCTGCTGCTCCATGAAGGCAGACAGTCTGCTCTCCAAGGCCGTCAACCTGAGTCCAAGCTCAGGAGACCCAGCAGCCTCCAACTCGGGCCCAACCTCGGCTCTCCCGGAGGAGAGTCCACGAGGACTACAGTACTCACGTGGCACGGGGGCCTCCGACTCCACACAAGGATGTTTAGCAGGCCTCTCTGATTCCAAAGACCCAGGATGGCGGTCGGGGCTATGCGACCTGACCCTGGAAGGACCAAGAGCGTCCACCGACGCCGCCCTCGCGGGTTTCTTCTTCCTTCGGTGCTCCTTCGAGGGGGACTCCCTCTCAGAGGAGCCCTGACGATGCTCGGGGTCAGACTCCCGAGACGTCGAGGCCTCTGACGAAGTCCGGACCCGTCCAGACGCAGAGTCAGAGAAGATCCTCTCATGCTGGTGCTGACGGCTCCTCAATGCCTTCGAGGACATTTTGCCACAGGGGCTACAGACCTTAGGGTCGTGGTCTGGCCCCAGACACCGGAGGCAGCAGTCATGTGTGTCGGTGAGAGACATCAGTTTCTTGCACCGATCACACTTCTTAAAGCCATTGGCAGCCATCGGAGGAAAAAGGGCCCCTGAAAAATCAAAAAACTGGGCTGCCAAGGAAAAGACAAAAAGGCGCGAATGCAGTCTCTAAGGACAAAAACCGAAAAAAGAGATCCGGGCTCGGCACCGACGTACAGAGTCCAGGCGGGAAAGGGAACCGACGTCAAACCAAAGAAAAAAAACACGACTCAACACAGGAAAATCTGCTTTTTCCACGGTGACAAGGACACACGTCCGAAGGGCTCCGCGGAAAAAAGAAGACTGAGCAAGATGGCACCTTTGGGCGGGAAGTGGACCGCGCATCGGTGCCTGCATTCCCAAAGGCTTTCCTTGAAAGCTGGGGAAATGTTCCGCATGGGGGCTCCGTTGACGCCGGCATCACCCATATGTGAGGACTGAATTCCTGCTTGGTCCTGGAGAAATACTTTTTCACTGAAAGGGTGGTGGATGCTTGGAATGCCCTCCCGATGGACGTGGTGGGGCAAATACAGTGATAGAATTCAAAATGGCATGGGACAGACACAGTGGATCCCTTTATAGCAACAGGATAAAATCAAAAACAAATATAACTATCTCATATCTCAAAAAAAGGGGTGTCTACACGGAGCAGTGGATACACCCCTAAACAAAGGCATGGGGAGGGGTGACCGGCATGGAGCAGCAGGTGCACCTACTCTTGTCACCTTGCTGGGCAGACTAGATGGACCAAACTGGTCTTTATCTGCCGTCATATACTATGTTACAATGTTCTTCAGTCTCACTGTCTCTGCAACTGAGCTTTTTTGTTTTATTTAAACACCTGAACCTGGTGAAGGGAAGTACAGCCCCCACAGAAATAACAAAAATCGAGTGCAGACCAAGTCCCATAGCATCCAAAACTTCCAGGGAGCCCCCCCCCCCCCACTGACCGGCAAAAAATGAAGAAAGAAAAATGGCTACTTTTCCCGCACACCCTGGAGCGGCCTAATACCCCACCACGCAGTCTCGCTGTGCTCCACTCTATTCAGCAACGAATACAAGGTAAAGAAACGCAAATAAACAAAAGAAAACGAAGAAACCAATGACCCCAGCCTAAGACTTCCAACTTGGTCGAACTCCCAGAGGTGGCAGAGCCACATAACCGCCAACCTCCTGCTCAGTCGGCCCCCAGTGGCGGGATTCCCAGGGCACAGAAAGACCAGCTTTCTCCTAGCAAGCAGTCCCACATCCCATGCAAGGTACAGGAGCTGCTGTGAGGGCCAGACCGAGGCAAGGCAACTTCTTTCCCCCCAACTGAAGAAGGATCCCCTGCCTGTAACACAGTGATCTTTCTGTTTTTTATTTTTTTTGTAGTGTGTCTGTCAGCTCGCTTTAAGTGCTGTAGTTTTAACAGGGTAGCGCCCCCTTCAAGTAAACTAGCCCCCTGCAAAGTCAATCGCCCTGAAAAATTATCATCAAAGGAAATTGAAAATACTCTTAGTTGTCTCTACAGTGAGTCCAATCTATGGGATTATGTCTCTTCAGCTGTTTGGAGACTGAGGCTGGTGGGTGATGCCATCTGCCTATGTGTACTGTCATGACCAGTCTCCAAGCTGCTGGTGAGGTGAGACAACCCACAGGTTGGGAATGGACCAGAGGGACGATAAGGAAGTTACATTTCGTGGCTAAAATAGTAAAACTTAAGTGGAAAGCCATCTACAATTATAAACTTAAAAGGTTTTGGAGTTTTATTATCTAATCGGCAACCTGTAAAATAAGCATCAGTTTGCTTTAGAATGCCAGATAATAACCACACTTTTCATGCTGGAACTCCTCTGATCACAAAATTGTAAAGCACACGTAGTCTCTATTCCTTTGCTTCAATTCCTGGAGGAAGTCAATATCTTACATTGTTTTCAGAAAAGGGCATGGAACTGGGATGCTTCTGTTTTCTTTATTCAATATTTGTATGGCAACTAGCAAGGGCAAAGACACTGTCCTTTGTCATCCTCCATTTATCTGTGGCTCTTGAGGTGGCCACCACAGAGAATGCAGGGGGTTAACTGCTGCTCTGTTGTCGTCTATTAAGCATATACAGCGACATCTTATCTGGATGAGATTAAGTCCATCTTGTCTCCTTTGCTGTTTAATTGACTTTTTATTTGAAAGGTCAATATTCTTAATCCTTATGTTCTCTACTACATGTTTTGTTATTAATCAAACTGGTTAATTTTATTGTTATATACATTTATTTCTTTTCATTTTCTTTTTCCCCCTATGATTTCATGTGTGTACATGATAACACAATGAAACAGATTATTTGCAGTTTAACTTTATACTTAAACCACTACAATGAAATCTATTATTGAAACAGAACAGATAGGTAACTACCTCTATGCTAATGATCTTTAATATTGTAATGTAATGGAAATCTCATCTGTCTACTACTGTTTCTAATTTGAATGTTTGTCTGGAAGAAGTAGCTGAACAGAATCCTGAAAAGCACAAATTACTTATTGCTTGGTTCTCAATCCAGTCATTGGGACACATATAGCCAGTCAGATGTTTAGGATAACCACAATGAATATGCATGAGAGAAATTTGCATACAAAGGAGGCAGTGCATGGAAATACAGTTACGGTTTATTTTATACCCCTCACTTGTTTTGCAGCTTGTCGTGCTGTGAGGGCTTGTGGGCATCAGTGATGCTGAGCGCTAAGCTATCGGTAGCTTAACTACTGGCAGGGTCTCCCAAGATGGACAGGTCTCAGCTGAGGTGCCAGATTAAGACAAATCACCCATCTGGGCAGCAACAGAATGGGACAGTGGAGGATCACATTTGTGTGACAATGGCAACAACACTAGAATTACCTATGCAGAAGAAAGGTATGGCAATCTACTTCTGTATCTTGCCATGAAAACCCAATGGATAGTCACAAAAAAACAAATTGCTCTATATAGCTGGAAGATGAGAACCCCAGGTCAGTAGGCATTCAACTGGCTACTGGGGATGAGCTGAAAGACTTTTCAGAGTAAAGCCAGCATTTATGATGTGGTTGGATCAAGGCCCTCGGGACATCTGACTGCTGATGCAGCTGCGCATGAAATAAGAGTCAGAAGCTGCAAAGATATCTTACATATTGGGACATGGAACATACGAAGCATGAACCAAGGGAAATTAGAGGTGGTCAAGAATGAAATGGAATATGAACAACTCAGTCTGTTGGGTGTCAGCGAACTGAAATGGATTGGTATCAGGCACTTTTCATCTGATGATTACATGGTCTACTATGCTGGAAATGAAAGACAAATAAGAAATGGTGTTGCATTTATAATCCAGAAGAAATTTGCAAAAACTATAATGAAACACAACGCAATCAGTGAACGCTTAATTTCTATTCGTTACGAGGAATGCCTATCAACACAACTATAATTCAAGTATATGCCCCAATAACAGCTCCAGAAGATGAAGAAGTTGATGAGTTCTATGAATAAGTACAAGCGGAAATTGACAGAACATGCAAAAAGGATATCCTAATAGTCATGAGTGACTGGAATGCAAAAGTTGGCAACAAAGAAGGCAGCAAAGTGCCTCGAAAATATGGACTTGGCAACAAAAATGAAGCTGGAGAACAACTGATAGAATTCTGCAAGACCAAAGATCTATTCATCTCAAATACCTTCTTCCAGCAACACAAGCGTCGACTGTACACATAGACTTCACTCAATGGATTGCACAAAAATCAAGTTCACTACCATCTGTAGAAGTCAACAATAGAAAAGCTCCATAACATCAACAAAGACAAAACTTAGAGCAGACTGGTTTAGATCACCAACTACTAGTATGCAAACTCCTCCCTGCTCCCCACCAGCAACACCAATCAGCCCGGCAGACAAGCATTTCAAAAAGTAGCGCACTCAGCCGCCCGGCCCCAGACCACCAGACCGATCGGGGAGACCTGCAGAGAGTGGAAAGGTAAGCTCCTCCCCGCTCCCTATCGGCAACACCAGTCAGCCCAACAGTCAAGCATTTTAAAAAGCAGTGTGCTCAGGCGGGCCCACGCCTGAGGGCTTCAACAGAGGGCCCTTTGGCGTAGCCCGACAACCACAACAGCCATCAGCATCATAAAACCCTAAAGAACTGGCTCAGTGCACCTTGCAAGCCAGCACAGGAACATCAGAGCTCAGAACCTAGTTGCAGCAATGGTGAACCAGGAGGTAGCCACTCCCTGCTTCTCCGCTCCAACAACCAACGCAGCCAATATAACTTTAAATAAAACATCCTCCCTCCCACTTCACTTCATCAAGACCCACCCGATGACACAACGCCAGAGCAGGACCATCCCTGTTGGTACATTGCACCTGTGACACAACAAGTACTCTTCTGTTCCAGCTGGTACAGTACAGTTTCTGTGAACAGTGGCACACGGCATATCCAGCAGCCACAAGAGTGAGTGAAGAAAGCCCCTCCCCTCCATGATCTCTCCTAGATGGGAGCTTCCAATTGCTGAACAGCCCAGCAACACCACTCAACTGATATTAGCCAGGTACTCCAACCAGGCATACACTATGCATAACCTCGCCCCACTTCTCCTCATACTGCTCCTCATCAGTTTTACCTCAACCCACGCTTACATACCAACTACATCATATATCATCCCTATAATACAACATCCATATCACATCAGAGTTCAAACACTCATCCCCAAACCACAAAGCAGAAATGCACACAGTCTCATTAAAATTCAACCATCCCCTTGGCTTTTTTCTCCAGCTTCAGAAACAACCACCAATCATCCAATAAAACGTGCTCTTATAAATACACGCTCTGTCTGTAATAAAATTCCCATACCACGTTCCCCAAGGTCTGCCTCCAGTTTGCCACCGTCAGCTCCGCCCATACCGGAAGTGTCGCAGCCGCATTCCCCTAGGTAACAAGCAGAAATCAACCATCTATATAAGAGAGGCTCCTGCGGCGCTTGTTCTGCACATGTCCTGCCTGTGTATGCTATTTTGCTCTCCCTTGCTTCTTCTGTTGGTAATTGAAGTGTTCCATGTCTCTCCTAGGTCTGCCTCCAGTTTGCCACCGTCAGCTCCGCCCATACCGGAAGTGACGCAGCTGCGTTCCCCCAGGTAATGAGCAGAAATCAACCATCTATATAAGAGAGGCTCCTGCGGCGCTTGTCACAGTGCCGGTGCGCAACCTGGGCATGCACCAAAAGAGCACGGCGTGTTCCTTAGGTGCGCTCCTTGGGGACGCTCGGGGGATGTCAGTACCCGTTCCACATCTACTCTGCTTGTAATGCAGCTCTCTGCACTCCTTCTCTGCATTTCCCATTTGACTGTTACCTGTGCTCAACTTCAGGTAGGCCACTCATCTTTTGAACCCATTTTCTGCGATTGTCTACCAGTGCCATCTCTTTCGGCACTATACCCAATGTCTGCTATTCCTGTTATCTGGGGGAACCGCCCCTTCCTCCCTCACCATCACTTCCCAGCCAATGATGCTTCATCACGAAATCCCTCTAATCTGTGTACCTGCCCTTCTATGAACACTTTATCGTGGTCTACCTCTACCCCTCCCTCCTCCTTTTTTCCCCTTAAGCTCGGAGTGCTAAACTGCTGTTCTTTACGGACTAAATCTTTGCTAATTGAAGACCTCATTCTTCAGGACTCTCTAGATATTCTCTGCTTGTCTGAAATATTGATTAAAGATGGTGAGCAACCACTCATCACTAGATGTCTGCCTCCTGTTTTCTCTGCTTTCTCTGTCCCTCCGAATGGCCAGAATGGTGGTGGTGCGGCTGCACTCTATCGTTCCACTCTACCCATCTCTCAGATTTCCTCCCCCTTATTACATTACCCTGAATCTCTCCTCCTATGTCTTCAGACATCCCCTCCTATCTACCTACTGATTCTCTACTCCCCACCTTCTCTTCACTCCCACCTCTGGGATGCTCTTACACTTTCAGATATTTCTCTCCAGTTCTCCCATCTAGTTATAGTAGGCAATTTTAATGTCCATTTTGAATCTCCCACCTCCACCAGGGATCTCTCCTTTACTACCCCTCCTTCATGATTTCTCTCTCCATCAACACGTGCTATTCCCCACTCACTCGGCTGGTCACACTCTGGATCTAGTGATCACACCTCTCTCTGCCCCCCTACAAATCTCCCAACTTTCCACAAGACCCCTTCCCTGGACTGATCATTCCTGTTTGTCGTTCCTCCTGGATCTTCCCACTCCCAGGTGCATCATCTGTCCAATTGCCCCCTCTGTTGCTCCCACTTCCACCAGTCAGTTCCACCATCACATCACTCCTTCTCACGCTCCAACACTTCCTGCCTGCACATCACCTTCTTCCAGAGAACTTCTCTGCCCTCTCCTCAAATACACAGGTCTCAACCTGGAACTCCACCTTATCCTCTGCTCTTGACCACATCGCTCCTCTACAACTACAAACGCTCAGGCAACTTCCTACCCGTCACCCTTGGTATCATGCCAGACTTCGCCTCCTGCGCACTCACCTTCGCTGGACAGAGCATATGTGGCGAAGGCTCCGCACCCCACATGCGCTAGCCCAGTTTCATGACCACCATCGCCACTATTGTTCCTCAGTCCATCAAGCTAAACTATCAAATTTCTCTGACCGCATCACTGCTGCCCCCAATCCATCCTGACAACTTTTCTCCACACTCCATTCTCTTACCTCACTTCAGTCTGGCCTTTCCTCTGCCCTTCCTCATCAAACCCCTACCCCTTCCCAACTGGCCTCCTTTTTTGCAACTAAGATTGTTGACCTACGTGCGTCACTGCCCTCCTGTCCTCCTCCTTCATCCCCTCTTCCACCTCCCTCCCCCTCTCCCCCTACTACGCCCCCTCTCTCTTATACTTGGTCCACTTTCCATCCCATTACCACCTCGGAACTTGTCAAATCCATCTCTGTAGCTCATAAGATAGTCTGTCCTCTTGACCCAATTCACTCCAGCTGGCTCCTCGAACCCTCTCTCGCCTAGTACCTCCCATTCTAACCATGGTCAACTCCTGCCTTTCCTCTGGAATTTTCCCTTCCTTATGGAAACATGCCATAATACGTCCCATTTTGAAGAAGCCCTCTCTAGACCCCCTAATCCCAGCGCACTACCGTCCAGTCTCAAACCTTCCTTTTCTCACAAAAATCTTAGAAAAGACTGCCTTTACCCAGCTATCACAACACCTCACTTCTGTAAACGTCCCTCACCCTCATCAATCAGGTTTTCATCAAGGCCACAGTGTCGAAACAGTCCTACTAGCTTTCCTGAATTCAACTAGATTAAAATCTTAACTTCCAAGCCCACATCAAGCAAACTACAAAATCTACTCACCTCAGAATAAAAGCGGTTCAGAACTTTTGACCACTATTAGACCAATCAGAAACGTCTGTCAGGCCCTCATCACTCCAGCTGCTCGCCCCTCCCGCTCCCCCCACCAAAGCCCAATCGGGGCGCCACAGACTGCCTTTAAATGCTGCAATCGGTAGGTAACTGCCTTCTCCTTCACCTCCACATGCTGCCGATCAGATGTCGGGGTGGAAGCGGGAGCTGCTTGCCCCTCCTCTCCCCCCACCAAGGCCCAATTGGGGCGCCACAGACTGCCTTTAAATACTGCAATCGACAGGCGGGGCCGCGCCTAAGGGCCACGCCAAAGGGCCCTTGAGTGTGGCCCTTAGGCAGGGCACAAATGGCGGGGTCGCTTTTCATCCCTCGCAGATGACTGCAATCGCAAGAGAGGGGTGAATGGCGGCAACCATCGAAAGTCCTGATTTGGTGTCCCTCCTCAAGAGCGGAGCTGAACAATCAGTGGGAGATGAACTGCCTCATGGTTGGTTCCGTTTACCGCTATATTTATTGTAGATTACATGTAATGTAATTTATGTACCGTAGTTCATGTTGTCATGTTTTCCCTGTGTGATGTTTTCCCACTTTCCTGTATCCTTACCTTTGTATAACTTTGTATTGTATTTGTATTGTTTTGTGACTGCTCTGATTGAAGGAAAAAGCGGGATACAAGACTTGTTAAATAAATAAATTAATACTGGACTATGCAAACTCCATCTATCAGGGTCTACCAAAAACCACTCTGCTTCATCTACAGCTCGCACAAAATACAGCTGCCAGGATAATCACAGGAGCTACTCAACGAACGTACATCACACCCATACTAAAACTGCTCCACTGGCTCTCCATCTACCTGCGAGTGAAGTATAAAGTCTCCCTCAACACTTTCAAGACCCTCCATGATATCTCAGCAAAATGTCCTCCGGACTCTCATAAACAAACCCCTTGATAAACAGCCAACCACAGCCTCCTATCACTCCCAGCATCTTTCTCTCACACTAACCTTGCCACCTCCAGTAGAGCATTCTCCTTCTACACACCCACGACTTGGAACTCCTTCCCTGCAGAGATTCGCTCCTTAACAGACATTGGGGAATTTCGGCATAAGTTGAAGACCTACCTCTTCTTAGAGCACTTTGGTTCAGACACCTAACGACCTGCCTGACTCACCCATCCTTCCTAAGCAACTTTACTCCTCTCCTCTTGCTTGTACAAATATTAGCATATCCCCCACTGCTACATATTGTCTGTTTACCACTCTAAGCAACTCCGCTCACGAATTGCTCATTAAATTATGATGTGAGCGCTCATTTCTTCAACCAACTTCTCAGTTGAATTTTATTATTATTTAATTGTTACATTGTTAACCACATTCTATGTAAAGTTACGTTAGTTAAACCTGTTCCATGTAAACTGCTGTAACTTGTAGATAAAAGCGGTATAAAAACTGCTAAATAAATAAAATAAACTCAAGCTAAAGTTGAAAAAAGCAAGCTACTTATGAATGTAGCAAAATATGACCTTGAGAATATACAGTCAAATTAGGCCTTACCTGCTAATTGATGTTCCTTGAGTTCCTCCAGCCAAGTCCCATTACCTGTGGGTAATCATGCCCCACCAGCAGCTTGAGACTGAGCATGTCATCTTTCATGACATCACCATAGAAAGGCAGTTGGCACTCCCACTAGCCCTGACAAAGCAGACTCACAGGAGCAACAAATAAAAAAAACACAGAAAGAGCAAAAAATCTTTGGGGGGTGGGGGGGACCCTTTGTCACCCCCACGGATAGAAACTCCCCCTTGCAATGAAAGGAAAGCACTCACCTGCTAGAAGTGGATGATCCAAAGAGCTACTGGAGACAAGTCACTTTGGACACCTCCGCATCTTGAAATTCTCCTCTCAATTTTTTTCTTGTAAAGAGAACTCACATTCAGAGGCTTCAACTCCACATTCCGGACCTTCTCCAACAAGATGAATTTCTTCAGGCCCGAGAACGTCATGCTATAGCATTAAACACACAACAATAGGGAGGGTCAATGACTGAACTGGAGGAACTCAAGAAACATCCATTAGCAGTTAAGCCTTTATTTCACCTTCCTTATTGTCTCTCCAGTCCAGTCCTGTCCTGTCCTGTCCTGTTACCTATGGGATGTACCATAGCAGTACTAACCTCGGGAGGGACCCACAAGCCCGGCCTGAAGCACTGCCGAAGCAAAACGCACATCCCCCACTGCCTGTAAATCCAGACAGTAATGCCTCTATGTGGATCACTGAGCCTTCTCTCACTCTTCTTCCTTCTGTATTTTCTCTAATTGCTAATAGTCTGGCCAAAGGTGTTTTTCCAGATTGTTGGAAAACTGCAAGTGTTCGCCCTTTGATTAAAGATACTAATCTTGACTCCTCGCTCCCTGAGCATTTTAGACCAGTTTTGAATCTTCCCTTCCTCTCCAAGATTTAAAGACAGTAGTAGTTTAACAGACACTGTGTCATCTTGAACAAACCAATTACTTACACCCTAGGCAATCTGGTTTTAGGGAAGGACACAGCACAGAGACTAATCACTCTCTCGGTCCTGAATGATGTTCCTCATTCTTTAGATAAGGGTAATGTTTTCATCGCAGTTTCACTCGACCTCTCTTGTGCATTTGATTTAGTGAATCATTCCCTACTTCTCTGTCGGTTATCCTCAGCTGGGATTAAGGGTACAGTTTTACACTGGTTTACTCTTCTCTTTCTCACCACTCATTCTTCATAGCATCTCAGGGCTCCACTTAAACTGCCTATCCTCTCACTTGTGGTGTTCCGCAGGGGTCTGTACTTGCACCTCTTCTCCAATATCTTCTTAGCCCCTCTTGTTACTATCATTCAGCAGCAGGGTGTCACTGCATATTATGTGGATGACATCCTGCTGCTGTTTCACACAGATCCACTGGCCCCGGACTTTGACCATTCTTAATAATTAATTGTTTATCCCTTATGGCAATCTGACTTCACGATAACTGTCTGTAGCTGAACTTAAGCAAAACATCTGCTGTTTGGTTGACTTGATCTACTTCATCGCCATCTGTTTCTCCTGTGTTTGATGCATGTCCCATATCTCGCTCCTCTTCCATTTGCTATCTTGGAGAAGTCCTAGATACCTCTCTGTCTTTTCAGAATCACATAAGCATGGTGATGAAACATTACTTTTACACCATGCGTCAGCTTCATTCAATCCGTTCTTTTCTTTTGGACTCTTCTCTACACATACTTCTCCTTATGTTAGTCATCTCAAAATCAGATTACTGCAATGTCATATATGCCGGTCTATCCCAATTTCAGCTTAAACGGTTGCAATTCGTCTTCTTCATCACACTTCAAAGTTTGATCATGTCTCTCCACTTCTCATTAGATCACTATCGTTCACTATTGTAGTCAGTACAAAAACCTAACACTGACTCATAAGACTCTCCATTCTGGTTCACCAGCTTACCTTTCTTCTTCGCTCATTTTACATGTTCCTCCCCGGCTTCTTCACTCGGTCCATGGGTTCCGTCTGTATTTACCATCACCTTCACAAGCTCATTATGAGCGCACCAAACACTCAGCTTTTTACTTCCTTGGCCTCCATTTATGGAACACTCTGCCAACTACTATTTGCTAGAACTTCTTTTTCAAAGTTCAAGACTTTGCTAAAGACTCATCTTTTTCAATGAGCATATGATCCGCCATCCAACCACTGTTTGCTTTGATCAATTAACTGTTCCCTGGAGCTGCAATGTCCCTATACCTCTCCTTTCCTTCTCTGTCCATCCCCTCCCTATTGCTTACTATTCTATTTTAATTGGCATTCTTTTCAGCTTTTAACTATTTTTATATGTAAACCGCTTTGATGTTCGAAAGGCAGTATATCAAGCTTTTAATAAACACAAAAGAATGCAGAGATAACCAAGTTGCCACCTTGCAAATGTCCACCGGCGGAATTAAACTGAACTCTGCCCATGACACTGATTGAGCCCTGGTCGAATGAGTCCACAACCCAAGGCAATAGCCGCTGCCTCAGAAGGGAGGCCCAGGAGATGATCTCCCTTACCCACCGTGAAATGGAGGTCTTGGGAACTGCCGCCACTTTCCCCTCACACTGTTTGTCAAACAGAACGAACAAGCGATCTGATTTTCGAAAAGGCTCAGTCACCTTCAGATACAGCTGCAGAATGTGACGGACAGCCAGCCTGCACAGAAGGGTATCCTCCATTGGCCATCCTGTCCTTGAAAAAAAACAGCAGAGACACTGACCGATTCAGGTGAAAGACCGACAGCACCTTAGGAAGAAAAGTAGGAACCAGTCGCAACACCACCTTTTCCCTGGACATCACGAGAAAGGGAGCCCGACACGACAGTGCCTGAAGCTCCGAGATCGTCCTGGCCGAACATATAGCCACTAAAAAGATGGTCTTCAACATCAGATCTTTCAAGGAGCAACCACCCAGAGTTGTTCCTTCAGTGAGTCTCAGTTACTTGGGATCACGCTTCTCCAGCTGCTTGGAGACTGAGATACTGGGGGCAGTGAGAGTGCCATCTGCCTATCTATGGCGATGTCATGAAAGATGACATGCTCAGTCACCAAGCTGCTGGTGGGGTGTGATTACCCACAGATAATGGGACTGGACTGGAGGGACGATAAGGAAAGCATAGTTACTCACCTATAACAGGTGTTCTCAAGAGATAGCACGAATCAGTCCTCACATATGGGTGATGTCAGTGCCGACGGGGCCCCAGGGAAGCATCTCCCAGCTTTCAAAGAAAGCCTTTGGGAGATGCCACCACACATGCATGGTCCCCTTCCCACCCAAGGGTGCCATCTTAGTCAGATGACATAGCTAGAGCAGACAAAAAAAGATGGCAAAAATTGTACAGCTACACCAAGTGGAGGAGGGAGGGTTGTGAGGACTGATTCCTGCTGTCCCTGGAGGACACATATTACAGGTAACTATGCTTTCTCCAGGAAAAAGCAGGAAGTCAATCTTCACATATGGGACTCCCTAGCTACAGGCTACAGAGAACCTGTAGAAAAAACACAGCCAAGCCGTGAGCAGCCGCAAGTGAGTCTGAGGAAAGACTCTAAGGACTCCAGTGTCCAGGGAGAACCATCGCTCCGGCAGCCTGAACAAGAAGGGCCGGAGGGCAAGAGTCAACCAAACCTCAAACAGATTACAGAGTACGGCCTGACCGAAGGCGCTGTCCCATTGGGACTCCCTCTCCATGCAGTAGTGAGCTGCAAAGGTGTGAAACTGAGGACAAGGTGGCAGCCCAGCAGATGTCTGCCACAGGGAAAGAGCGTAAGCTTGCAACCAAGGTCGCCATAGCCCTGACATTGTGCGCCGTTACCCGGCGCTCCAACAAGAGCCCAGCCTGATCGTGAGTGAAGGCGAGGCAGTCCACCACCCAGGTGGACAGGGTCTGCTTGTTAACAGCCTCCCGCAGTGAATGGGGTTATAGGAAACGAAAAACTGTGAGGCTTTGGGGTGGCCCCGAGTATGTTGTAGGTAGAAGGACAGGGCCCTTTTACAATTCAGAGTATGGAGAACGGCCGCCACCTTTCGGCATAGGGCCGTGGAAAGAAGTTGGGGAGTATCACCTCCTGGCTGAGGTGGAAGGCGGATACCACCTTTGGAAGGAATTTAGGGTGGGTGTGAAGCATGACCCTATTCTTGTAGAACCTAGTGTAAGGTGGCTCGGCCGCCAAAGCCTGAAGCTCGCTGACTCTGCAGGCAGAGGTGAGCGCCACCAGGAAGATGACCTTCCAGGATAGATAACCAGATGGCAGATAGCCAGAGGTTCAAAAGGTATCTTAGTGAGCTGCGTCAGAATCACATTGAGATCCCATCTGCCAGGGGCAGGCAGATGGGAGGCTTAGAGAGCAAGTACCACATAAATTGGGTAATGAGGGGCTGCGCGGAAAGAGGTTTTCCTCTACAGAGTGATTGTGAGCCAAGAGCATGCTCAGGTGCACCTGACGGAGTAGGACTTGAGTCCGGTCTGCGAAAGGTGGAGCAAATACTGCAGAACAGTGTGCACCTGGCAAGAGAATAGTCTACCCATTGTTCCACACACCATACTGAGAATCTGCACCACTTGAAGGCATAGGCCCATCTCATGGAGTTCTTACAAGAGGCCAGGAGGACGTCCTCCACCTCTTTTGGGAGGTTGAAGGGTGCTAAGGCAACCTGCTCAGCAGCCATGCTGTTTATGACAGGTTGGGGTGAAGAAGCGAGCCCTCCTCCTGGGTCAATACCCCCAGGGCATTCCATTGAGAGACAGAGCAACAGGTGGAATAAAGGCTGCCTGGGTCACCATGGGGCCACCAGGACAATGGAGGTCTTGTCCCGCAGGACCTTGAAGAGGGTCTGGGCAATTAGTGGCGTGGGAGGGAAGGCATACAGGCAGCCTTACAACCACGAGATGAGGAAAGCGTCTTCCGCTATCCAGGACGGATGCAGTTGGGGACAGCAGAAGTGGGGCAGCTGAGCATTGGCTGGGCTGGCAAAGAGGTCAAGACTTGAGGTTCCCTAGAGTCAGAACAGCTGTGGCACCACCCTGGGGTCTAGATGCCATTCGTGCAGCTGGAGGACCCTGCTCAGCCTGTCCGCTAGGGCATTGTCTTGGCCTGGAAGGTATACTGCCCTGAGGAGCATTCCCTGACCAATCAAGTACGAGCAGACGGCTATTGCCTCCTGGCAGAGGCGCCGAGACCCTGTGCCCCCTGCTTGTTCAAGTAGAACATCGTGACCTGGTTGTCCATTTGGACTAGCACCGACTGGTTCTGCAGGCGGTGGTGGAAGGCTTTGATAGTCCGAAAATTGGCCTTGAGCTCCAGCAGGTTGATCTGCTGCTGGCTCTCCGCTAGGAACCAGTTGCTCTGTGTGTGCAGTTCCTCACAGTGGGCACCCCAGCCCAATAGGGACGTGTCTGTGGTGAAGACCTTCTGGGGGTTGGGGGCTGGAAGAGCATGCCCTTCTGAAGGTGCTGTGCGCCCTGCCACTAGTCGAGTGACACTGCTAGTTGATGGGACACTGAGAACCTATCCTGGAGCCTGCACGTGGCTTGTGTCCACTGTGAGTGGAGGCACCACTGAGCTGCCCGCATGTGGAGGTGGGCATTGGGGTCCATATGGACTGTGGATGCCATGTGGCCTAGTAGGCGGAGCATGGACCGTGCCGACACAATGTGATGGTGCTGCACCTCAGTGGCAATCAGCCTTGTCCAAGAGAAGGCATGGAGAAAGGCCTGGAGCGTGTCCAGGCGAGCTCCTATGAACTCCAGATCTTGTGTTGGAGTGAGATGAGATTTGGGGTGGTTTATCATGAACCCCAAATGCTGCAGGACTTTGATGGTGTGAGCCGTGGCCTGTTGCACCTCGGTGGCTGTGTCCTCTATTATGAGCCAGTCGTCCAGGTACAGGAAGACGCAGGCCCCTTGGAGACGGAGATAGGCAGCCACCACTGCCAGGCATTTGGTGAAGACTCTTGGTGCGGAGGCTAGACCGAAGGGTAGTACCCTATACTGGTAGTGGTCGCCCCCAACCATGAACCTCAGGTACTGCCTGTGTTTGGGATGAATAAGGATGTGGGTATAAGAATCCTTTAGGTCCAAGGAGCATAGCCAATCTCCCTACTGAAGGTAGGGCAGCAATGTTCCAAGGGAGAGCATTTTGAACTTCTCCTGCACCAGGAACTTGTTCAGGTTTCACAAGTCCAGAATGGGCCTTAGGCCTCCTGTTCTTTTTGGGACCAGAAAGTACCTGGAGTAGAACCCCTTCCCTCTTAAGACAGTGGGGTACTGGTTACACAACCCTGTCCCTGAAAAGGCTTGCGAATTCCTGCAGTAGGAGGGCCTGGTGCAGGGGAGTCCAAGGGGACTATCCTGTAAAGAAAGGGGGGGGTGCCTGGTTGTGAAGGAGGTAGCCTTCTCTGACCACTTGAAGTACCCAGGTGTCGATGGTGAGACAAGTCACTGATGGGCAAAATGAATCAGATGCCCCCCTGTTGGCAGCTGCTCCCCCCCATAGGTGGAGAGGCTATGCTCAGGGAGTCAAAACCCCAACCCAGCCTGGGCAGGAGCTGGTGTTTGGTGCTTAGAGCCCCCTAGGCTTGCGCTGGCCCTGGCCCGCTCCTTTGCCCTGGTGTCCCTACTGCAGGGTCTGGGGGGGCCTGGTATTGGGGATAGCCTTGGTAGGGCTGGCTTTTTCTGTGGAAGGGAGGCCCTTTCCCTGGCGTTTTTTTCTTGGGAAGAGTGGAGGTCTTCCTGGAGAGAAGAGTCCTGGTGACAAACTCTCTCTCTATCTTCGCCGCCTTATCCTCCATCGGTTTGCCGAAGAGATTTTCACCGAGGCAGGGGACGTCGGAGTTCTTCCTGGACCCACTGCTCAAGGTCCGATGCCTTGAGCCAGGCCTGGCATGGGACACAGATGCCTGCGGCCACCACGCTCGCGCTAGACTCAAAGTTGTCAAAGGCGGCTCGAGACATGTACTTCAAGCACTCCCCAATGCACTTTGTGAGGGTTTGGAATCGCTGGAGGTAACCTCCACCGAAACCTGCTTAGAAACCTATGAGTTCTTTTGCTAGGACTTGGAGATACATGCCAATATACAGCTGATATGTTTGTATTCAGCAACCCAGCATCGAGTCCTGTTAGCATCTGCATCTAAGGGTGTCGAGGGCGCGGGACTCTCTGCCCAGGAGGCACGGAAAAGCGAGTCTTCGAGCTTTTCTGCCAGCGCATGGTTGACTCCACCACCATATGGTGTCCAGACATTGGCCAACTATGAGCACAGATGCTGGTGTCTCCCATATCTGAAGGAGTCACTGCCTCCCTTAGGTGGAGCCTCATAATGGAAGATTTTGAGCTCCTCCGTGCGAGATGTCCTCCTCCGACTCCATCATGAGACACCAAGCCTTCGCCATGTCCCACGCAAACTCAAGGAACAAGATGTCTTCGGGAGGGGTGCGGCGTCTCGACTCAGAGGGAGATGGAGCCGAGAGGAGATCGCGGTGTTTACACGTCACCAGGGAAGTCTCATCCTTGGACTTCCAGTCTGAGTAGTATGTCGAGAACGCAAAGCCTGATGGCTCCTGAGGCGTGGGGCTTGGATCGGGTCTTCGATGACCCATGGCTGTTGCTTGGCCAGAGCCACAAGTGCTTGCTGGGGAGGATCTCACTCCCGAGGACCAGGAGTGGGATCAAGACCCTCACCAGCTTGAGGTCCGGGGCTCTAGAGGATCGTATCGGCGGCCCGGAGAGTCATCGAGGTCCCTGCGGTCTCTGCATGAGCACCCGTGGAGCTGGACATAGACGCTTACGAGGCAAGGAAGGCAACAACACTGCGATCATCCTGGTTTCCCACTCAGGAGTTGCAGCCTTCGACGTGGCGCAAAACTGTGGAACCTAAAAATGGTTCCAAGACTCGACACCGAGGCAATGGGGCTCGGAGGCAGGAAAGAGACCGGTGCTAACTGGAGAAGGAAAATGCACTTAATGCACAAGAAGATCAACTTTTTGCCAGGGAAGACGACAGACCTCTGTAGGGCTCTGATGTAAAAGGGAGACTGAGTATGATGGCACCCTTGGGCAGGATGGGGACCACACATGCATGGTGGCATCTCTCAAAGGCTTTCTTTGAAAGCTGGGGATATGCTTCCACGGGGCTCCGCCAGCGCTGACAACACCCATATGCAAGGGCTGACTTCCTGCTAGTTCCTGGAGAACACTGGAATTTAAAGACCGCCTGCAAAATCGATTTTATACTTTAGATGCAAATGTCATCCCATAACTCTTCTGGAGTTATGTCATCAAGAAGGTTGTGTTGGAAGAAAGTGTGAAGTCTCTACAAAAGATGAAAAAGCAAAAACTGCCAAAATGGATGACTGAAGAAACTGAAAATTGCCCAAAAATGCAGGGAAACTAAAGCCAGAGGGGAAAAGAAAGACTATCACAGAACTCAGATTTCCAATGTGCAGCAAGACAAGACAAGACAAGACAAGGAGAAGTACTACAATGACATATGCAAAAAAAATAAGAATCAGAAACTATTAGAGAAAGAATAAGATCAGCTTTCCTAAAGCTATGAGAGTTAAAGAAAAAATTCCAGCCTTGAATTGGAAAGCTGCAAGATGCTCAAGGATCCATATTGAACGTTGCCGAGAAGATCAAGAAAAAATGGAAAGAATATAGTCATTGGGGTATGTTTACTAAGCAGTCTTAACGTGCGCCCGGCGATAGTGTGCAGGATGCCATAAAAGGAGTGGGCATTCCGGTCTAAACGTAGCAAACCGGGATTATCACGCGATAACGAGCGCTGCGCACATTATCGGGCGAAGGATTGAGCTATGCACGTTAACGCGCGTTAATCTTAAATAAGCACGCTGACATACAAACAGAGCAGCAGAGGTGTAGCACAATGGTTAAGACACTGACTGATGGTACAGGGGTCATAGGTTTGATCCCCCAGTGCGCCTAATGAATAAGGCTGGCTGAGGCATTACCCTTTATGTTTAGCAGTGCTTTGTGAGGCATTTTATTTTTATTTTAATCAGTGCTGCCAGAAAACACACCTTCACAGTTCCATAACCTAAGGTGCCGCATAAGGCACTCCAGAGGGCACATTATAAAGTGCACTGTCCGCCAAGGCACCCTATAATGTCCCCTATAGGACGCCTTAAGGTTACAGCACTGTGAGGGTGTTTTTGCTGGCAGCACTAATTTACATTAAAAATAGACAATGCCTTGGACAGCCCTATCAAATAACCCCACTGTGGGATCAAACCCATGACCTCTGGCTCCACAGGCAGTGAAGTAACCAGTGGGCTACTAATACACCCTTGGCTGGCTACAGAGGGACTGCAGGTCACCACACAAACTGTCTGCTGTGGTTACCAGGATAGGGTTAACCCACCCGTACCCATGATGCACTGCACAGCAGTCTACAGATGATCACAAGATGGGGTATGCACCCCCACAGCACCTCGGCCTGGTAGAGGGAACTAACCATGTGTGTTACTGGCACAGAGTAGCTACAGACCGTCACATTATGCGGGTACTGTGCTCACCCTGAGGGTGAGGTGGGGCATCCAGCACCATGTCCACAGCACTTGGCTTAGCTGAGCTGGCTATGCTGCAGGTCACCCTTGTGGACTATGATGCCTCCAGAATAGTGCATATCCTGTGTGGGTGCCATGGTCACATGATTTAAGTGACAGTGGGGGGGGGGGGGTGTTTGGACCCATGGGCGGATTATGTAGTACCACCCAACCTGCCCTCTGGGGCTCAGGGTGGGGGACAGGATCTCCCATCAATAGATCCACATTCCACATCCCTGCAATGGTGGCAGTAGAGGGGACCATCAACCCCAGTCCTGCTGGGGAACAGACACCCTACAGGGCAGTCAATGCAGATCTGTACGCATCCATAAAGCAATAGCAGACAGACAGTAGGCCTGGAAATGCTCAGCTGCCCCCCACCACTATCTGACATTCTCCAGCAGCGAGCACAGTGAGTCTCCAGCCCCTGCACCCTGCAAGGTGTTCCAGCCATACACATACTAACTGCAGACAGTCTGCTAGCTAGTCCATAGTGCATGTTCCTGGAGGAGATGTGTGCACCCAAAACTGGGATGTGAGCACACCCACCAAGCAGATAAGTCAGTGATTAGGCCCCAGAAAAGAGAACCCATATATATCACTTGAGAGAAATATAATATAGCACTATGGGGGAACCTAGCCATGCCATGGTCACTACTCAGTCAGGATGAGAGTGACCTCCCAGCAGGACATGCTGTGGCCTCCCTGTCCATGCAGGTTGTGGCCGGGCACTACAATGTCCGAGCCATTGCCCTATGCCCTGTGCAGATGCATCCAGGCCAGGTCACCCTGTCCAGGCTATACCCACGGTACCTTGCTCCTCATTATGCACATTGGCAGGCTAACACTGGCAACAGTGCAAGCAGTGTGGGCTGAGTAAGGTGTTGGCAGCTACCACACACTGGATAGACAGACACACACTCCCACACCTATGCCAGCATTGTGCAACTATAGAGGCTTTTGGCAGCCCTGGCCACCGCACCAGTCCTGGGCACAGTGCAGGCATGGCTATGGTATGCAATACTGTTGGGATCACTCCCCGGGGTGGTGAACACTGTCAGACACCAGACATCAGAGAGGTTGAGCAGATTGTTCTTAACTTAGGAATTGCTATCTGCCAGTAATCATAGCAACCTTTTGATATATGTGTACCGTATTCCCAGGTTTAGGGTGGCATTGCTAAGGTATGCAAGTGCTAGTATTGGGAGATGCACGCAGGGCCCAACATCCTGCCTCTCCAGGAGGCTTTGGATAATGGAGCCTGTGGGTGCGGGTGTTTCTGCCCCTGTTGGCCGCTGCTCTAGGGCAGAGGTTCCCAACTCCAGTCCTGGTGGGCCAAACACTGTTCGGGTTTTCATGCTGTCCCTAATGAATATGCATGAGATACATCTGCATACCATGGGGGCGGCGCATAGACATGCAGCACAGGCATCTTTATTAGAGACAGCATGGAACCTGAATGGTGTTTGGCCCTCCAGGACTGCATTTGGGAGACTCTGCTCTAGGTAATGCGCATGTTTATGGTGTCTGCGCTCTGTAGGGTAAAATATAGGTGTTTGAGGCATGCTTATGTTATCTGCAATAAAGGTTCCATCTTTATTACCACGGTTTAGTAGTGGGTAAAATATGGGGACTGGGTTGGCAGGAACCACAGCTGGAACTTGAACCTGTGACCTTCTGCTCCTGAACTGGCTGTGTGTACTGCACCACACTGTTGCCACAAGGACAGTTCATTCCCTGGGGATACCATGACTGTTTGTCAGACAGAGCCTGTCTGTTTCAGTGCACGGCAGCCACCTAAACAGGGCTAGGCCACGGTCTGCTGAGGGCAGCAGCCACTACCCCCTCCACCACCAGTACCCCTCCGCCACCATGCCCTTCTGCTGGTGGTGCGCAGTCTCAGGCCATTCAGTGTGCCGGTAGATGGCTGCCTATGGTGCGGGTTCTGGGGTAGGGGTGCCTGCATAGATGTCCACTCTTCCCCCCCAGCATGGGGGTACCTGCTGGGTACTATCCCCTGTGACACTGTGGGAAACACACTCGTGCCCATGTTGGGCCCTCATCAGTTGCTGTCTGGCTGCTCTACTGTTTCAGCATTCCTATGGGCCACCTAGGCATCACCCCTAGTCCGCACTGTGGCCCAGCTGCACCACAGCATGTGCAGCCTGCAGCCCTCTGTATCCCCTTTTCCAGCATCTGTCCAGTTGCCCGTTCCGACATGCCCACCCTGCTGTTGCGGAACATATGCACGCCATAGGAAACCTGTCCAATAACAAGGGAAAAACCTGATCAGTGCTATTTCACTGTGGGATCATTCACCTTGTATGGGGACAGAGCATAGACCCTTCCAAAATTAATATCTTTTTTTTTTTTAGCTTTCTCTGTAGTGTTTTTTGCTGTTTCCCATTAATATCACTATTGGCCAGCTTGGTTATGGGTTTTTTCCATTTTCTTCAGGTCCTTTTCAATGTTTATTTGCCCTTTTGTTCCGTACACGTATCACACATCACTTTTTGTAGGTTTCCCTGGTTTTGCTGTACATTGCTGACGGAAATGGTTTCTCTTCCCTTTAAATCTGCTCTAACGCCAGGGTTTCACTGGCGTTAGTTTTCAGACCCGGAATCCACAGTGTTAGTGTGCAGAGAGCCTCTCCCCTCCCTCTCTCCACCCACTGACCCTCTCTCTCCGCCCCTGGGGAGCCTTCCTCCGCCCCTGGTGAGCCTTTCTTCGCCTTCAGCGCTTGTTTGCGCCACTGCACGCGTTATCGCAAGTTAAGGTACCTTTGCGCCCGGTAAAGCACCCTTATCGCCCGATAACGCGCCTTATCGCCCGATAACGCGCCTCATCGCCCGATAACGTAACAGCAGCGCAAATAGCACCCTTTAGTAAACATACCCCACTATATCATAACGATCAAATGACATAGCTAAAGATAGCAAAAATGATCGAAAAGCAAGTCCACAGCGAGGAGGAAGGGTTGCGAGGACCGATTCCTGCAGTCCCCAAAGAACACCTGTTACAGGTGAGTAACTATGCTTTCTCCAGGAACAAGCAGGAAGTCAGTCCTCATATATGGGACTCCCTAGCTACAGGCTACAAAAAAACCCATAGAAAACCATGGATGCCTCCAGGAGAGCCGTGAGCAGCAGCAATTGAGTCCAGGGACACAGACTCCAGAAGGACCCATGAGTCCAGTGAGGAACCAACACTCCAGTAAGCCTGAACAAAGAAGGGTCAGAGGGAAAGGGTTGCCTAAACCCCAAACAGATTATGGAGCATGGCCTGGCCAAAGGCGCTGTCCCGTCTGAACTCCCTCTCCAGGCAGTAATGAGCTGCGAAGGTATGGACTGAAGACCAGGTGTTGGCCTGGCAGATGTCCATCATCAGGACGGAACACAGGCTTGCCACAGAGGCTGTCATGGCCCTGATGTTGTGTGCCGTGACCCAGCGCTCCAGCGAAAGCCCAGCCTGTTCACAGGCGAGGGCAATGCAGTCCATATCCCAGGCGGACAGAGTCCGCTTGGTCATCACCTCCCCCAGCCAACTGGGGTCATAGGAAACAAAAGGTTGTGAAGCTATGTGGTGGCCCTGGGTACGTTGAAGATAGCAAGACAGGCCCTCTTACAATCCAGAGTATGGAGGACGGCCTCCACTCTGCTGGCATGAGGCCGCGGAAAGAAGGTGGGGAACAGGTCTTCTGACTGAGGTGGAATGAGGACACCACTTTCGGAAGGAATTTGGGGTGTGTGAGGAGCATGACCCTGTTTTTGTAGAACCTGGTATAGGGTGGCTCTGCCACCAAGGCTTGAAGCCTGACCCTGTGAGTGGATGTGAGCGCCACCAGGAAGATGACTTTCCATGAAAGATACCTCAAATGGCAGGTAGCCTGGGGCATGAATGGCAGCCCAGTGAGCCACGCTAGCACCATATTGAGGTCCAACTCCACCGCTGGTGGACGGATAGGGGGTTAGACAACAGCAGACCCGGCAGGAAGCGGGTGACAAGAGGCTGCATAGAGAGGGGCTTGCCCTTGATAAGGTGGTGGTGCACCGCAAGGGCACTCAGGAGCACTGTTCCCTCTAAGCTGTGCGCGTGTGCGCGCACACACGCCTCGCCAAGCGAGCGCACATACTTTACAACAGAGCGCACAAAAATTACGGCTCTGATTCTGATAGAAAACACCACAGACATCTTAAAATTTAAAAGCTATGATTGTAATTACTAGAAATTTCCTGCTTCATTTAGTAATCATCTATTTTCATTTAATTTGATTAAAATCAATGTGGTGAACATACTGTATTCTGACGTGTAGTCAAATTTTAAAGTATATAACTCCGAGTGTCGTTATGAAGCGCACAAAAATTTAACCTTCCTTCAAAAGCTGCACACAGCTGATATTTTATGCGCACACAGCCTACAGAAAATTAGAGGGAACATTGCTCAGGAGTACCCTGATGGAAATGGATTTGAGCTCGGATTGCGACAAATGAAGCAGGTATTGCAGCACCAGCTGCACCGAGCAGGAGAATGGGTTCACCCGTCACTCCGCATACCACACCCAAAACCTGCACCACTTGAAGGCATAGACTTGTCTGGTGGTCTTATGGAAGGCCAAAGGGACCTGCTCCACCTCCCCCGAGAGGTTAAAGGGGCCAAGGCTACCCTTCTCAGCAGCCAAGCTGTCAGAGACAGGAAACCCAGATTGGGGTGCAGGAGGGAGCCCTCCTCCTGAGAAAATAACCCCGGGCACTCCCCAGGGGATGGGGGCCTCCACCGCCAAGCAGAGAAGCAGAAGGAACTACGGTAGCCTGGGCCACCGTAGAACCACCAGGATCAGCGACTCCCAGAAGGCCCTCTAATCCCAGCGACTCCCAGAAGACCCTCTGATTCCAGGATGAGGAAGGCATCCGCAGTCACTCTAGATGGGTAGGGCTGCCAGGGAGCAGAAGTGGAGCAACTGGGAGTTCTCCAGGCTGACAGAGATTCACTAGAGGGGTCCCCCAGAGATGGAAGAGCCGATTCGCCACTCTGGGGTCCAGCTGCCACTCGTGTGGCTGGAGGACCCTGCTCAGTCTGTCTGCAGAAGCATCCCTTGGAGGATCGCATAGGAGCAGAGAGTCACCACTTTGTGGCAGAGAGTGCAGGACCCCATGCCCCATTGTTTGGCTATATAGAATATTGCCATTTGATTGTCCGTTTGAACCAGCACTGACTAGTGCTGCAGAAAGTGGCGGAAGGCCCAGAGGAGCCAAGTGTATGGCTCGGAGCTCCAGGAGGTTGATCTGCTGCTAGCTTTCTGCCTCGGACCAACTGTCCTGAGTGCAGAGTTACTCGCAGCCCAGCAAGGAGGCGTCCATAGGGAGGACCCTCTGGAAGGTGAGAGTCTGAAAGGGCATCTCCGCTCGAAGATGCTGTTTGTTCTGCCACCAGTTCAGGGACTCCACCAGCTGGCGGGTCACTGACACTATCTTGTAGTCGGCCCGTGGCCTGTGTCCACTGGACACGGAGGCACCAATGGGCCATCCTCATATGAAGACGAGTGTTTGGGGTAACATGGACCCTGGAGGCCATGTGGCAGAGTAGGCGCAGCAGGAGGTGAGCAGACACTGAGGGTCAGTGCTGAACGTCTGTGGCCAGTGTCCTGAGACAGTCGGCCCTGTCCAGGGGAAGAAAGGCTCTTGCCTGAACTGTATCCAACCTTGCCTCAATGAACTCCAGACACTATGTCAGGAGGAGGGGAGACTTGGGGCGGGTTATCACGAACCCCAGATGTTGCAGAACGTAGATGATGCGGGCTGTGGCAGTGTCTCCCTTTATGAGACAGTCGTCCAGGTAGGGACAGATGAAGACCCCTGAAGGAGGAAGTAGGCAATGACTACCACCAGGAATTTAGTAAAGACTCTGGGGGAGGGGGCCAGGCCAAAGGGTAGTACCCTGTATTGATAGTGGCTACCTCCCACCATTTATCTGAGATACTGACTGTGGCTGGGATGAATGAGGATGCGGGTATAGGCATCCTTCAGAGCCAAGGAGCATAGCCAGTCTTCCTGCTGGAAGTAAGGTAGCAATGTCCAAGGGAGAGCATCTTGAACTTCTCCCTCACCAGGAACCTTTCAGGTCCTGCAGGTTAGGATGGTCCTTGGGCCCCCTGTTCTTTTTGGCATGAGGAAGTACCTGGAGTAGTACCCTTTGCCCCAGAGGTGTTGCTACCATTCTGTCCTCGAGGAAACCTGCAAGTTCCTGCAGTAGTAGATTCCGGTAAAGGGGAGTCCTGGTGGGGCTCTCCTGGGAAGAAAGGGGGAGGCGTCTGTGTCAGGTGGCGGAGGTAACCCTCTTGACCACTTGGAGTGCCCAAGTGTTGGTGGTAATGGCTGGCCACTAATGGGCAAATTGGATAAGACGTCCCCCTGTGGGTTGCTAATCTCCTGGGGGTGGAGAGGCTATGGCCAAGGAGTCAAAAAGCTCCGCCAGGCTGAGCCGAGGCCTGTGCCTGGGAGCCTTCTGCTTATGAGGGCCACACCCGTGTCCCTTGGCCTGCTGACCCTGCTGGGGAGGCCTGATACCGTGGGTAGATTCTGTAGGTAGCTCCCTTCCTCAAGTAAAGAGGCTTTTTACTCGAGCCCTTCCTTCAGGGAAGGGTAGCGGTCTTTTTGGAGAGCCTGGTCCTCATCATGAACTTGGTCTCCATCTCAGCAACCTTATCGATCATGGGTTTGCCAAAGAGATTCTCTCCCTGGCAGGGGACATCAACCAATTTGTCCTGAACTCAAAGCCATCATAGACTGCTTGAGTCATAAACTTGGAGCACTCATAGATAGCTTTGGGCAGGCTCCAGAAACACTGTAGTGACTCCTTGGAAAGACCAGCCGAGAACCTGGCAAGTTCCTTCACCAGGTCCCTCAGGTACATGCCCATGTACAGCTGCTATGCCTGGATCCGGCCAATGAGCATCGAGCCCTGGTAGCACTTCCTGCCGAAGGAGTCCAGGGTGTGGGCCTCCCTACCTGGGGACACCAAGGAGTGTGTCTTCTGGCTCTTGAGCAGATGCATGGCCGACTCCACCACCTTGGAGATATGTAGCAGCTGTGCTTTCTGGAAGCCTGGGCTCCAGTGGACTTGAAACATCAAGTTGAGCTGTAAGCTCATGATGGACACAGACGCCAGTGTTTCTCACATGCGGAGTAGCAGCCATTCCAGGATGGATGGGATGGGCACCGTCAGTGCTTCCCTCAACAGGGCCTCGTACTGGAAGATCGAGTTCCTCCATGCGAGGGTCTTCCTCAGTGGCGAATGCTAATGCCTTCGACATGTCTCATATTAAGTTGAGTAACGCTATGTCCTTGGGTAGGGATCGGCATTGAGTCTCTGAGGGAGACGAGTCCGAGGGTACGTCACGGTGGCGACGGATGTCCGGGGACTCCTCGTCCTTCGACTCCCAGTCCAAATAATTGGTGGAAGAGTTGAGGGAGGGCTGGGCTAAATGATCCAACCCCCGAGCCCGGACTGGGTCCCTCAGAGGCTCCACAGCCGAAGCCTTGGCCTCATGGAACTGGACCGGGTTCGAATTTGAGACCGCTGTCTAGGATCGACTCAAGAATGCATGCGCTCAAGGATTGGTTTGACGTCCAGGGATGTCCTCGATGTCAAGGGCCCAGTGAGCTGGGCATCAGGGTCCGCTGCAGAGCCATGAAGGCAGACAAGCTGTGCTCCAAGACCACCATTCTGCTCTCCAGCCCAGAAGGCTATGCAGACATCAAAGCAGGCACTGACGGACTCAGGTCTAGCGCCGGTTCCCCTGAAGAGTCCTCAATGAGGATGGCCTCGAGGGTCCGAGACCGATCACCGGAGGATCTTTTTCGGGTGATCTTGGTAGGCCACTCCCATCCCACGCCCTTAGACGTGTGGCATGGGCTGTGGGATCTATCTCGGAACTTACCTGCCTTCCCGGAACTGTCCACGGACACAGCCCTCGAGGGTTTCTTTTTCTTTTTGTCTTCCCCAACCTGGGAGCTCTGCTCAAAGGACCTGCAGCCTCACTCGGGGCCCACAGATTCACCATGGGAGTCCGAGGCCTCAGAGAGGGCTATGGAGTGCGGTGTCACTGGAGACTCTGGGAAGAACTTGTTGTGCTGCTGCTGACAGCTCTTGAGGGCCTTGGATGACATTTTCTTGCACAAGTCACAGTCTGCCAGGTCGTGGTCCGGCCCAAGGCAACGGAGGCAGCAGTCATGCATGTCACTGAGGGACATGACCCTCGAGCACTGATCATACTTCTTGAAGCCACTGGAGGCCATGGGGGGAAAAAGGGCCCCAGCTAGGTCGAAGACCCAAGGCTCTGTCAGCATATAAAAAAGCACGAACCACACCGAGGAAAAAAGGAAAAATTTAAAAGGACCCGAGACATGATGCCGAGGTAGTGCACTTGGGGGTGGGAAGAGTACCAGTGCAAGACCATAGAATAAGAGTAAAAAACTCAAAACCACCTCCTGATACTTTTTCTGTGGGAAACAGACAGACGACTGGTGGGCTCCGTGATAAAAAGAAGACTGAGACAAGATGGCATCCTTGGGTGGGAATGGTGACCACGCATGCGTGGCGCATCTCCCAAAGGCTTCCGTGAGGGCTCCCTTGGCGCCGATGTCACCTATATGTGAGGACTGACTTCCTGCTTGTTCCCGGAGAATAATCACACAATCATTCTGATCCCACATGACAGCAAAATTCTACTCAAGATCATTCCTCTGTATCGTTCCATGGTGCGACTGCACCTTGAATGTTGTGTGCAATTCTGGTCACTATATCTTAAAAAGGATGTAGTGGAATTAGAAAAAGTACAGAGAAGAGCCACCAAAATGGTAAAGGGGATGGAAGGATACCCCTTTGAGGAGATGCTTAAAAGGTTAGGGCTTTTCAACCTGAAAAAGAGATGGCTGAGGGGCGATATGATAGAGGTCTATAAATTAATGAATAGAGTGAACAGGTAAACATAGATCTATTGTTTACACTATCAAAAAGTAGAAAAAGTCAAGGGGACATACAATGAAGCTAAAGTGTAACCCGTTTAAGACTAATGAGTGAAAAAAGATTTTCTCAACGCATAATCAAACTCTGGAATTCGTTACCGGAGGATGTAGTAAAAGCTGTTAGTGTAGCTGGGTTTAAAAAAAGGTTTGGACAAGTTCCTGGAGAAAAGATCCATAAACCCATTATTAAAGAGGACCCGGGAAATCCACTGCTTGCCCCAATACAAGCACTGTGGAACCAGTGTGTCTTTTTGGGAAACTGCCAGGTACTTGTGACCTGGATTAGCCACTGTTGGAAACGGTATACTAGGCTTGATGTACCTTGGTCTGACCTAGTATGGCATTTCTTATGTTCTTATTCAACAGAGAATACAACCATACCTATAACAAGAACTGCCTGAAGTGCAAGCAGGGTTCAGGAAAAGGCAGGAAACAAGAGACACCATCGCAGATGTGAGATGGATCCTTGAAAAGACAAAAGGATACCAAAAGGATAGCTATATACGTTTGACTACAGCAAGGTTTTAACTGTGTAAACCATGAGAAATTCTGGACCACATTAAGAAGCACGGGTAAACCAGAACACTCGCTAGTTCTCTTGCACAACCTTTATATTGATCACGAAGCAACAGTTTGAATGGAACAAGGAGAAACAGAATGGTTTAAAATCAGCAAAGGTGTTCGACAAGGCTGCATACTTTCCCCCTACCTGTTTAATTTATATGCAGAACAAATCATCAGAGAAGCAAGACTGTATAAAGACAACAGAGGTGTAAAGATTAGTGGAAGATTCATTAACAACCTTCGCTATGATGATATCACCACATTACTGGCTGAAAGTGAAGTTGGGCTGAAACTTTTGCTTCTCAAGATCAAGATCCTGTACCTTAACATAAAGAAGACAAAGATCCTGACAAATGGCAAAATCAATAAGTTCATCATTGATGGAGAAGAAATTGAAATATTGACAACTTTAACCTACTTTGATCAACAATCAATAAAGAAACGACAAGCAGTCAAGAAATTCAAGGACACATTGCTCTTGGCAGAATGGCAAGGACCTAGACAAGATTCTCAAGAGCAGAAATGTCTCTCTCCATACAAACATTCAACTTGTCCAAGCCATGGTATTTTCAATAAAATCATATGGATGCAAAAGTTGGATAGTGAAAAAGATAGACAGGAAAAAATTTGATACATCTGAATTATGGTGCTGGCAACAAATACTGTGCATTCCAAGGACTGCTCAAAGAACAAACCAGTCAGTACTAGAGGAGATCAAACCTTAGCTTTCTTTAGAAACTCAGATGACAAGACTTTGACTTTCATACTTTGGACACATCATACGAAGAGAGAGATCATTAGAGAAAGACATTATGCTTGGCAAGATAGAAGGTCAACGCAAAAGAGGAAGGCCAGCAATATGATGGATCGATACAAAAAACAGCAGCTATGGGTGCCACTTTATCAACAATGAGCCACCTGACTGAAGACCAAACACAATTTAGGTCAACTATCCAGAGGGTCGCCATGAGTCGATGGTAGTTAACATACCGCCTATGGCGGTATGCATATTCATTGTGGTTATTCTGAAAACCTGACTGGCTTGGCATGTCTCGAGGACTGGTCCGAGAACCAGTCTGAGAACCTCCAACCTAAAGGACACCTGAATTTCTCACAACCTTACTGGGGAATAATGTCCCTGTTTAATGTACATTACCAAATTTAAGTTACAACATAAACCGCTTTGAATGAAATGATAAAATGGCATAAAAAATCTGTTAAATAAAATAAATACAAATAAATAATATAAAACCCCTATTTTAGACTCTAGGTGCACAATGGAGGCTAAGATTTCTTTTAGTGGACAGAGTTTCATTCAAAGGACTGCATATGATTTGATAGCTTTGGTTCTCCATGTATAAGAAGGATCTAGAAATTCTAATTCATGGGCTGACCAATCGTTGGACTCATGGACTATCTAAGAATTTACTTATTTAAAAGATGTGTATTCCACTCTATTGAACGCTCTATGCCAATCACAATAAAACAAACAAACTAAAACACAGATACGTAATAAAAGCAAAAGAACATTTCGTTAGAAGACAATTAATAAAGAACAAAACAGTGCTTAATGAAATGACCACCACTCTACCATGCTGATGGTCAGCTATAAGCATATTTGGATTAGAAAATGCCTGTTGAAAAGATGTACTTTAGTTTCTTCCTGAATGTCAGGAGATGTGATATGGTGTGAAGCTCAGTCGGCAATGAATTCCAAAGGCAAGTGGCTCATAAACATACCTGTCTCATCCACCATCCCATTCAATATCACCAACCTCAAAGCAGAAACTACAATACATAGATATGCACTAATCAATGCAAGATCTGTCAGAAATAAAATCTATGTTATCATCGACCTACTCAAAGATCACCAACTGGACATTCTCTGCATTTCTGAAACGTGGCTTACTGAGACCAATAATGTCCTCCTCAATCAGCTCAAATCAGAAGGCTTCCCACTGTTCAAGAAACAATCAGAGAGGGGGTGGAGTATTGCTCCTAACCAAAGGATATCTCCACTTCTGTCCCTTCTTAACTGAGAACACCAAAGAAATGGACTCCATCACAGTTACAACAACTAAATAACCATCCTCCTCTGCTACAGAACTCCCAACACATCATCTAATGACCTATCCTGTATAATAGGAAACATTCTAAACAACTCCATGGGATGCTGTTCCAAGGGTTGCAGAGCAGAGATGGCATACATCTGTCCAAGAAAGGTCAACGCATCTTCGGTAGTAGACTGGCTAATCTACTGAAGAGGGCTTTAAACTAGATTTGTTGGGGATGGGTGAAGAAAGCCCCCAGGTAGGTGATACATTAAATACCTTTATGGAAATGGGTAACAGGGGTAACATATGGAAAGCAGTGTGTATAAATGCCTGTAGCATGGGAAATAAGATCCCTGATGTTGAAGCTTTGGTGGGAGTGGCTGACTTGGATTTAGTGGCAGTTACAGAAACATGGTTCATAGAAAACCATGATTGGGATGTAACTATACCTGGCTATACTTTATTCAGAAAGGACAGGGTAGGAAGAAGGGGAGGAGGAGTGGCACTATATGTAAAAACTACTACTAAAGTTTTGGAATTACAGGGCTTAAAAGGGAGAGAGGAGGCATTGTGGGTTAAACTAGAAAGAGGGAAAGAGAAATCTATCTGCATTGGTGTGATATACAGACCTCCCTCACAAGAGGAAGAAGTGGACAGAGAGTTAATTGAAGACATACGCAGCATTGCTAGGAAAGGGGAAGTGCTACTGATAGGAGATTTCAATATGCCAGATGTTGATTGGCACATTCCTGCTGCAGTATCATCTAGAAGTAAGGAGATCCTGGATTCTCTACAGGGAGAACTATTCAGACAATTGGTAACAGACCCCACATGTGAAGGGGCCATACTGGACTTGGTGCTTACCAATGGTGAAAGTGTTTCTGATGTTGTAGTGGGAGATCATTTTGCATCCAGTGATCACCAGATGGTGTGGTTCAATATTAGGAGTAGGGCTGTTAGAATCCATTCAAAGGTGAGGATCTTAGACTTTAGGAAGACTAACTTTGCGAAGATGGGCCAATACCTCAGGGAATCGTAAGTGGGATGGGAACAGCTGGGGGATGTAGAAAAACAGTGGGCAAAAATGAAAGGGCATATTTTAAGGGCAACCAACCTTTTTGTTAAAATGGTAAATAAAGGCAAAAGGAAAAGGAGACCGCTATGGTTTTCAAAAGAAGTAGCTGAAAAAGTGAAGAAAAAGAGGGAGGCCTTCATGAAATACAAGAGATCACAGAGAGAGGAAGACAGGCATCTGTATGTTGAAAAACTTAGAGAAGCTAGCAAAGTAGTCAAGAAGGCAAAGATTCAAAAGGAGGAGGAAATAGCCAATGCAATAAAATGGGGGGATAAGACATTTTTCAGATATATTAGTGAGAAGAGGAAGGGCAAAAGTGGTATTGTCAGACTCAAGGGTACAGGGGAGGAGTATGTAGAAGCTGATAAGGATAAAGCGGAATTGCTTAACAAATATTTTTGTTCTGTGTTCACAGATGAAGAACCAGGAGCAGGACTTCAGAAAACACCCACAAATAGGAACAGAAGCGAGGGACATCTTGAACAATTTTCAGAAGACTGTGTTTGTGAGAAACTAGCTCAACTTAAAGTAGACAAAGCGATGGGACCGGATGGGATACACCCTAGAATACTGAGGGAACTTGGGGATGTTCTAGTGTCCACTGACTGACCTTTTCAATGCCTCGTTGGAGTCGGGAGTGGTGCCAAAGGACTGGAGAGAGGCTCATGTGGTGCCTTTACACAAAAGCGGAAGTAAAGATGTGGTTGAAAACTACAGGCCGGTTAGTTTAACTTCGGTGGTGAGTAAATTATTGGAAACGCTGCTGAAAGAGAAAATAGTGAGGTTTCTAGAGTCCAGCGGATTACAGGATCCGAGGCAGCATGGGTTCACCAGAGGCAGGTCTTGTCAGAAAAATCTGATTGATTTGATTTCTTTGACTGGGTGACCAGGGAGTTGGACCGAGGAGAGCCCTAGATGTGGTGTATTTAGATTTCAGTAAAGCCTTTGACACTGTTCCTCACAGGCGACTTATAAACAAACTGAGCACCCTAGGGATGGACCCTAAAGTTACTGCTTGGGTTAGAAATTGGTTGGGTGGGAGGCGACAAAGAGTACAAGTAAATGGAGCTCACTCTGAGGAGAAGGATGTTACCAGTGGTGTGCCCCAGGGATCTGTCCTTGGTCCGATTCTTTTTAACATCTTTGTTAGTGATATAGCGGAAGGGCTGTCGGGTAAGGTTTGCCTCTTTGCGGATGATACCAAAATCTGCAATAGAGTAGACATCCAGGAAGGGGTAGATAACATGAGGAGGGATCTAGCTAAGCTTGAAGAATGGTCTAGAATTTGGCAGCTGGGATTTAATGTTAAAAAATGTAAGGTCATGCATTTGGGCTGCAGCAATCCAAGGGAGCAATATAGTATAGGGGGTGAAGTACTTTTGTGCACTAAAGAGCGGGACCTAGGCGTGGTTGTGTCTGATGATCTTAAAGTAGCTAAACAGGTAGAAAAGGCGACGGCAAAAGCTAAAAGGATGCTTGGGTGCATACGGAGAGGAATGGCTAGCAGAAAAAAGGAGGTGATAATGCCTCTGTATAAGTCTTTGGTGCGACCTCATTTGGAGCATAGTGTGCAATTCTGGAGACCGCACCTTCAAAAGGATGTGAACAGGATGGAGTTGTTGCAGAGGGTGGCTACTAAAATGATTAGCGGGCTTTATTATAAAGCATATGAGGACAGACTGAAGGATCTTAATATGTACACCTTAGAGGAAAGGCGGGATAGAGGTGATATGATTGAGATGTTTAAATACCTCCGTGGCATAAATGTTCAGGGAGAGAGCCTCTTTCAACTGAAAGCAAGTTCTGCTACGAGGGGACATGGGATGAGGGTGAAGGGAGACAGATTCAGGAGTGATATGCGGAAATATTTCTTTACGGAAAGAGTAGTGGATCCGTGGAATAGTCTCCCAGTGGAGGTGGTAGAGATGAGGACAGTAACTGAATTCAAAAAAGCATGGGACCAACACAGAGGATCTCTAAAGGTAAAAAGGGGACTGTTGTAGTTGTTGATATGGAAGGACAGACTAGATAGGCCATGTGGTCTTTTTCTGTCATCATGTTTCTATGTTTCCAAAACCAACAAGGACCTTCTCGTCTTAGGGGATTTCAATCTCCCCTCCCTACAACCCAAAATGGCCGACACCTTCCTCACTGCCATGACATCGATGGACCTTCGGCAAAAAGTAACAACCCCCACACACAAGGGAAACACACTGGACCTTATCTTTATCCCTACCCTCCCAAGATATACTGCTCCCCTTCACACACTACAAACACATGTCATGGCTTGGACAGACCACATTCATTACGTTCTCCCTCCCCCTCAAATCTCCAACACATCAGTTGGAACAACAGTTCACACGACAATTCAGATGGTTCAACAAGAATACATTCCTAGATGAGGTCCTACCAAATCTTTAGACAGATACAACCAACCCAACTACTCTCGCAGACATCTGGAACCATAGAACTGAAAAAGCAGCTGGACTACCGCCTGAATAACATGATCCAAACAGAAACCAACGCACCCGAAACCTCCCTCCCCCCCCGGTACACCTCCACCATGAGGAAATTAAAGACCAAATTAAGGTGGTTAGAACATAAATGGCAGAAAACCACCCAGAACGAGAATCTCAACAACTACCAAACACTACTCAGGATCTACCACACAGTCACAGATGAAGCCAAAAGAGACTACCATACAAAGTTGATCATGACCTCCCTCAATTGAACGAGAGAACTCTTCAACATTGTAAAACACCTTATGGAACCACCATCCAACCACACCCCTGCCCCATCAACCACCAACAATTAGCTGCACATTACAAACACCTCCAACCCACACCCAAACATCCACCACCCCTATCAACCCCACCCTTCCCCTTGGACCACATTTCACACTATCACCAGCAAGGACATAGAGCAGCAGTTCTCAACCTGTGGGTCGCGACCCCCACGGGGGTCGCCACAGGACTCAGGGGGGATCGCCTCACTTCGCTGTTTAAAAAAAAAAAAAAAAAGCACACAAGTTGCTGCCGCTGCCAAGTCCGCTTCTCGGCAGCGGCAAACTGACACTCCAACCTTCTGCAGCCGCGGCTCCCTGCCTCTTAGGGAACTGCGGCTGTGCCTGCTGTGAGTGAAGCTGTTGCGGAGCCTTTCTGTCTCTCGACGGGCTCCATGCAACATGCCATTGTCCCGCCTCCAAAGGAAGTGGTAAACAACCCTTTGGAGGCGGGACAATGCTGCACGGAGCCCATCGAGAGACAGAAAGGCTCTGCAATGGCTTCACTCACAGCAAGCACAGCCGCGGTTCCCTAAGAGGCAGGGAGCCGCGGCTGCAGAAGAACAGGGCAGTAGCAGGCAGACAGGGAGAGGGGAGGAGGGGGCAGGGAACCTGCAACGGGGCTGCCATGAGAGAGGGAGGGGGCTGACATGGAGGGATGGATGGAGGGAGGGGGGCTGACATGGAGGGAGGGGAGAGCTGACTGATGGATGGAAGGAGGGAGGGGGCTGACATAGAGGGAGGGGAGAGCTGATGGATGGATGGAGGGAGGGAGGGGGCTGACATGGACAAAGGGGGAGCTGACATGGAGGGAGGGAGGGAGGGGGCTGACATGGACAGAGTGGGGGCTGACATGGAGGGAGGGAGGGTGGGGGCTGACATGGACAGAGTGGGGGCTGACATGGAGGGAGGGATGGATGGATGTAGGGAGGGAGGAGGCTGACATGGACAGAGGGGGGCTGACATGGAGGGAGGGATGGATGGATGTAGGGAGGGAGGGGGCTGACATGGACAGAGGGGGGCTGACATGGAGGGAGGGATGGATGGAGGGGGGCTGACATAGACGGGGGGCTGACAATGATGGATGGATGGAGGAAGGGAGGGGGCTGACATGGAGGGAGGGGAGAGCTGATGGATGGATGGAGGGAGGGGGCTGACATGGAGGCAGGGAGTGGGGCTGACATGGACAGGGGGCTGACATGGAGGGAGGGAGGGAGGACTGACATGGACAAAGTGGGGGCTGACATGAAGGGAGAGATGGATGAAGAGGGAGGGAGGGGGGGCTGACATGCAGGGATGGATAGATGGAGGGAGGACGCTGACATGGAGGGAGGGCTGACATGGACAGAGGGGGGACTGATATGGAGGGAGGGGGGCTGACATGGACAGGAGGACTGCCATGGACAGAGTGGGGGCTGACATGGAGGGAGGGATGGATGAAGAGGGAGGGAGGGATGGATGAAGAGGGAGGGAGGGAGGGGGGGCTGACATGGACAGAGTTGGGGGCTGACATGGAAGAAGGGAGGGGGGCTACATGGAGGGATGGATAGATGGAGGGAGGGGGCTGATATGGAGGGATGGAGGGAGGGGGGCTGACATGGAGGGGGGGCTGACATGGAGGGAGGGCTGACATGGACAGAGGGGGCTGACATGGAGAGATGGAGGGAGGGAGGGGGGCTGACATTGATGGATGGATGGAGGGAGGGGGGCTGACATGGACAGAGGGGGGCTGACACGGAGGGAGGGAGGGAGGGGGCTGACATGGACAAAGGGAAGAGATAGGGGGACATACTGGACAGACGGGGGATAAATGCTGGACAGGGAGGAGAGACAGTGCGGGTTAGGATTATAATGGGCAGATGGTGGGCTAGGACTGATAATGGGTTGATTAGGGAAGGCTAGGACTGGGAATGGACTGATCAAGGGGGTTTGGAACTGGTAATGTGCTGATAGAGGGGTAGGACTAATAATGGACTGATGGGGGGCTAGCATTGGAAATGAACTGATCGGAGAGGTTAGGACTGGAAATGGGCTGATTAGAGGAGGCTAGGACTGGTAATGAGCTGATGGGGGGGGGTAGGACTGGTAATGGGCTGATTAGGGGAGCCTAGCACTGGAAATGAGCTGATTAGGGGAGGCTAGCACTGGTAATGAGCTGATGGGGAGTAGGATTGGTATTGGGCTGATTAGGGGAGGCCAGCACTGGTAATGGGGTTGAGGGGGGACTAGCACTGGAAGTGAGCTGATTGGGGGCTTCGACTGGGAATGGGCCGATTGTGGGGAGGGGAGGATAGAGCTGCTGGCCCTGGAAGAAAACTGGGGGCTAAGGCTACTAATGGGCTGATATGAGGGGATGGGAGAATGGAACTGGAAGGGAGTGGATATGAGAGGGGCTGCCATGGTATTTGTACTAGAAGGGACTGGTCAGTGGGGAAGGAGGGGGACTGGAAGGGAATGGACAACAGTGGCAGTCATGGGAATGCAAGTTGACACTGGAAGGTACTGGGAGTGAGGTCTGGAAAGGGGCTGATACTGGGGAGGGTTACTGGGACTGGAAATAGGCTGATGGAAAGAAGTGAAGAAAACAAAAGAGATAAGAACTGGCAGATGGACCATAGACCACAGAAAGAGAGCTAAGAGAAGACAGGAAAGCAGAAGCCTCAGATCGGGACCAGCATGATCAGAGAATAAATTGGTCAGACTACAAAGGTAGAAAAAATAATTTTATTTCATATTAGTGATTTGACTACAAAATCATCATAATTTTGAAATCAAATATTGTTACTTGTTATAGTGGTTTAAATAAGTAAATTTTATAAATAAAAACATATTGCAAAGGCCTATAATATATTAATAATTCAACAAATGATTACAGCGATAATGCGTTAATGATAAAGGAAGAGAGACGCATTTGATTTTATCATTGGGGGTCACCACAAGTTGACCAATGGTAAAAGGGGTCACGGTACAAAAAAGGTTGAGAACCACTGACATAGAGCAAATATTGACCTCACTCAATACCATCACCTCCCCTCTCGACCCATACCCAACCAACTGGATTAAAGCAGCAAAACTAGAACCAAGTCCAACACTAGCTAAAATTACCCACAAATCTCTACAGCAGGGTACAATGCCTAAATGCCTCAAACTATCTTCCATCCATCCCACCCTGAAGAAACCCAACCTCTGTCCCATGGACCCAGCATCTTACAGACCCATCGCCAGCAAAGAATGAGCGGTGGAATAAGAAGAGGTATCTGCTGTACAATTGCTGGTGAGCCTTGCTTGGAGCGAGGTGATTGGAGGACTATCCCTGGTTGCGTCAGTGTTGAGACCCGGCAAGGGACTTAAACCATTGCAGCTGCTCTGCGGGCGAGAACAAGTGGTGGAATAAGGAAAGGTATCTGCTGTACGATTGCTGGTGAGCCTCGCTTGGAGCGAGATGATTGGAGGACTCTTCCTGGTTGTGCAAGTGTTGAGAGACCCAGCAAAGGATTTAAATCATTGAAGCTGCTCCACGGCTGTGTGCCTAAAGGGGTACAGCCCCTTTGGTGCCCTTTCAGGGGTCATACCTCAAAGTTTGCCACATGAGATGCCTAGCATTGTGGCAAAAGAAAAGCTGTCAGTGAGGAAAAAAATAAAAATGGCAGCATCCACGGCCAAAACAGCTGTTGGATTTGCACGTGCGGCCATTGCTGGAAGTAAAGGTAGGACAAGATTTACTTCCCCCTGACTTTCTTACGCAAAGATCTTTGGGCGCCTCACTTAGTTCCATCACCAGGACTCCCCCATCTAACCCTGGATTATCATCTGCTTGTGGTGATGGGGCTGTTCTGTCTTCTTCATCGGCTCTCAACGGGGGTGTGAAGCAAGCCACGGTTGAGGCACAATCTGCCGACTTTGATAAAATTTGTTTGATGCCTATACAAGCTGCTATGCCATCAGTACACCAAATCTCAAAGGTTGTTTCTGTCAGATATCTGGAGAGTGGTTACTGACACTAATTCCTTGTTACAAGGTTTTATTAGTCAAACTATTCAGTTTTCTGGGCAGGTTGTGGAAAGAAGATGCAGGTTTTGCCTCGGTCTCCCAACGGCTTGGTAAGTTTGAGGTTCAGAATACTGCGCTTCAGGTTACAAGCACACAGGGACTGAGGGATATGTTTATTCTCTATAAACAAATTGAGTCACTGAAGAATGTTTATTCTGCTAAAAATATCAGACTTCTAAATTTTCCAAAAACCTTGGTATTTTTCTCCATTATTGATGTTTCAGAAATATTGTAGAGAGGTACTGTTATTGCAGAATGTGGTAGATGCCATGGTGTCAAATATTTCTCATCTGCCGGTTCATAAGGTGGAGAGGACTGATGAGGTGGCACAAATTGAAGATGAGTCTGAAATTGAGCTGACTACATTTTTGGAATCTACTAATGAGGTTATTCCTACTCATGCCACTTTAATAGTTTCCTTATCAACCGTTGCGGACAAGGTGAGGACCATGAAGGGCTTCTTTTCTAAGAAGGATTTTATGTTTCATGGTCAAAAGATGTCAGTCTTTCCGGATGTCTCGCGGGCCACACAGGTGCGGAGGAAGTCCTTCCTGCAGCTGAAACCTCATGTTGTGGCTGCAGGGGGGGGGGGGACTTTCTTCCTTACGTTCCCATGTAAATGTCTGGCTGACTTTAATGGTGTTTGATATGTATATACAGATCATTTGCAGCTTGAGAGCTTTTTGGATAGCAAAGCAGTTGATGGCAGGTGACTAACTTAACATATATTTTCTTTTTGTGATTATTTAATTTGAGTTGGGATTGGGGATAGTTATCCTGTTAATATGTCTATTCCTCTCCTTAATTCCATCATTGTTCTCTGGGATGGGGGCTACAAAATTGTTCTTTTCTTTTCCTGAAGGAGTTATCCCTTTTGTGACTATTTTGTTTGTGATTATGTTATCAATATTTTCTTCCAGTATTATACGTTAATGTAATATTTTGGAAAAATTCTATTTAAAAAAACAAACCAAACACCAGCATTCCATTCCTGGCAAAAATCATTGAAAAAGTCGTACAACTACAGCTCCAGGACCACATAGATGACAATCACCTTCTCGACCCACAACAGCATGGATTCTGCCCTCGGCATGGAATTGAAACCTTGTTGGCATCCCTCATAAACACACTCATACAAGGCATCCAAGATCGGTTCCAGGCCTTCCTTCTGATATTTTTGGACATCTCCGCGGCCTTCGACATAGTTGACCACTACACACTCCTTCAACACCTTCAATCATATGGCCTACAAGATACAGTCCTAAGATGGTTCCAGTCTTACCTCACCGACAGACACCAGCAAATGAAATTTGAAATCAACGTCTCCAAACTCTACCAACAAAACACAAGGAGTACCCCAAGGATCCACACTATCCGCATCCCTCTTCAACCTGTATATTCATCAAGGAGCACAATGTCAACTTCCAAATATACGCAGATGACATTATGCTATACTGCCCACTCCACACAAAACAGCCATCATACACACAAATACAGAACTGCTTCTCAGATGTCTTTTGCTGGCTTATGGCAAACAACCTATCAATAAATTACAAGAAGATGAAGCTTTGTTTATTACCAAAGATACGCCATTCACCCCCCCTTCCTCAACAACACTAGACAACATCCAGATAAATGTCCGCCCACAGCTAAAACACCTTGGAATCATTCCTGATCAGCAATTAACTTTCAAGGATCAGATTACAACAATAGCCAAAACAATATTCTTCAAAACTAAAACCATACAATGCCTCTGCCTGCTTCTCAACCCAGAAGACTTCTGCACAACCCTCCAAAGCACTCACTCTCCCACACATTTGCTATTGTAACATAATCTATCAGGGCCTTCCACAAGCCACCCTCCTTCCACTTCAAACCGCCATGCACACAGTTGCATGAATAATCCAGGGAGCTTCCAAACACAACCATATCACCCCTATCCTCAAACAGCTCCACTGGTTACCACTCCCCAGCAGAATAAGATATAAATCCTTACTCTTAACTCACAAAGCACTGCACGCCCACCCAGCCACCTACTTCTAGTCCCTACTGCAAACACTCAACCCAGACAGACCCCAAAGATCCTTCACAAACAACAAACTCACCATACCCTACTCTAAGATAAAGTCCTCCCAGCAGACTCGCCGTCAAGCATTCAAATTCTCTGCACCATCCCTCTGAAACACCTTACCAGATGCCATAAAAAAACATCACTGACCCCTTCTCCTTCTGAAAACACCTAAAATCACTCCTTTTTGCTGACCACTATGGACTAACTACTCAACTCCTCCCCTAACAATGACCCACACTATAGTTATGACACTATGCCAGAATTATCTCTTGTAAATAGTTACCAGCTCAGCTTGAATATAGTTCTTTATTGCTCTATTTAATGGAATGTTTATTTACTATATTTATTTACATTTCTTCTATACCGCGCTATTATAATCAGTGCGGTGTACATTAAACAGAACATACAGCAATGCATCAAGCAACATTGTGTTTACAATGAACAGGGTGGTAACTTGGGTATAACCGGGGAAACTATCTACAGATCATTTACAATGGTGCATAGGTTCCTGGAACAGTGAGATTTAGGTAAGGGGGAATCATTTACAAATCATACATACAAATCATTTACAATGGTGCATAGGTTCCTGGAACAGTGAGATTTAGGTAAGGGGGAAATGAGAAATGAACTAACCATTTTCTTGCTGGGCCTGATTGTTGGGGCGGTTTGGGCAGGAAGACGGCGTGCTCGTTGCCTGCTTTCCAGTATTAGTTTCTGGGTAGTATTTTAGGAACAGATGATGTTTCAATGCTTTTCTGAATAGGGCCAGGTTCGTGATGGCTCGGATTTCTGCGGGGAGGGCATTCCAGGCTCTAGGTGCGTATATCGAGAAGGCCCTATTGGCTGTTGCCTTTGTGCGTTTTGTCATTATTTTAGGGACTTCTAAGGTGTTCGTCATTGTGGGTCTTCTGTTTCTGTTGCCCGGCCTGTTATGAATCAACTTGCTGATGGGCGTGGAGGGCTGCTTATTTAGTGCTTTGAATGTCAAGACTAGGGTCTTGTTCAATGTAAACAGCTTTGAACAGGTGAAAAACGATATATAAACCCAGTTAAATAAATAAAATAAACAGAGAACATACAGTCTCATAACTCATTTAGATGGAGTCGTCGAAAAGATGGAACATTCCACCCCCACTTAGGCAGTTAATGCAGTTTCTGCAGGTAGAGTGTACCATTGGGGCCCATTAGCAGCGCAGGCAAAGCACAAGAATTTTCTACACTATCTGGCATGTTAACAGGTAGTGCAGTAGTTAACATACCTCTGAGTAATCTTAGCATGAAATACGTCTTCATCTTCAGGAGGGAAGAGTGGCCTAGTGGCTGGTGAAAGTTGCCTTGGGTCAGAGGGCCAGGGGTTCAAATCCTGCTGGAGGACAGCAACCTTGGGCTGCAAGCAGGGGTGTCTCTATACAGATAGCTCTAGACAGGAAATGCCTCGTTTACTCTCAGTGCCAGTGGGCTCAACTTTAACAGAGCCACAGGAAAGATGGGAAATACTATTTCTTCTCGCAGCTCTGCATAGGTGAGCTGGGGTGCCAGCCAGCAACTGCAAGGCTCTTCCCCGGGAGGGGGGGGGGCAGCTTAGACTGGAAATGGGCTGAGCAGGACTAGTAATGGGCTGGAGAGTTAGCAATGGAAATAGTCTGATTGGGAGGGCTAGGACTGGAAATGATCTGATTGGGGGGGTTTAGGACTGGTAATGGGCTGATGGGGAGGGGTTAGGACTGGAATTAAGCTGATTAGAGGGGCTAGGACTGGTAATAGGCTGATCAAGAGGAGTTAGCACTGGAAATGGGCTATGACTGGAAATAGGCTGAGCAGGGGGAGGGAGGAGGAGAGAGCTGCTGGACCTGGAAGAAAACTAGGGGCCTGGGCTACAACTAGGCTGATGCAGGGGGATGGGAGAATGGGACTGGAAGGGAAAAGATGCTCAGAGGGTCTTCCAGGACAAGGAGGGGGCAGGAAAGGAGCTGACATGGGGGGGGGGGAAGGAGGGGGCTGGAAGGTAGCCAACACCTGGGGATGGTACTGAAGGGGGACTGGAAGGGAGCTGACACTTGAGGATGGGACTGGTAGGTGGCTGGGTAATGGGGAGGAAGCTGGAAGGGAGCTGATGTGGGCATGGCACTGGAAGGGGGATGGACAGAGGGTAGGTTGACGGGGGTGGCACTGGGAGTGGAAGTGAGCTGATACCTGAGATGGTATTTGGGCTGGAAGGGAATGGACACCAGAGGCAGTCCCGGGAATACAAGGCAGTTGACAATGGAAGGTACTGGGAGGGGAGGACTGGAAAGGGGGTTGATACTGGAGAGGGTTACTGGGACTGGAAATAGGCTATGGAAGGAAGTGAAGAAAACAAAAGAGATAAAAAATGGCAGATGAGCCATAGAAAGAGAGCTGAGTAGACAGAAAAGCAGAAGCCTCAGATCAGGACCAGCATGATCAGAGAATAAAATGGTCTGACAACAAAGATAGAAAAAATAATTTTATTTTCATTTTAGTGATTGGACTTTGTGCTATCTTTATATTTTACACATTATGGGGAACTGAATCTCTTTATTTATCTGATGTTGCACTGCATGCGAAGTTTGGCTTCTTAGAGTTTCAGTTTAATTTTTGTCTACATATTTTTATTTTTTCTTTAGGTTGTAGTCACTTATTCTGTACTTGATGAAGGTCTGTGTTCCGAGTGTGTGACTGAGGCCAGGTGTTCTGTTAACATGGACTTTGTACACAGGGATCTGTAGTGTAGTAGTTTGACTTGTTCAGCTTTTCAAATAGGTGTATGGATGTTCTAGGGCCTGCTGCAGTATTTATGGTGCTGCTTTTTTCTGGGTAGGTCCCTTATATGAGTTTTGGAAGTTTATGCTGGTATGGTATATTTGGCCTTGTAGATCTTAGGTGATTTTTGTAGGGTTTTATATTAGTTCCCAATATGCCTGGTACTGGAGAATGTTTGTTGGTGAGATGACCGGAATCAAATTTTTTTTTAATATATTTAGTTCTGTGGGTGAATATCCTACTTCTGCTCTGCACCCACAGTCGAAGGAGAGGTTTCTGTGGATGCAGAATATATATTCAAAAAGAAAAAGTAAGAACCATAACGCAGTTTATAACAGAATAAAATTAGTTATAATTTGGTCTTATAAACTGTGCTGTGGTTCTCACTTTTTCTTTTAGTTCCTTCGTGTGCAAGCATCTTGCATTTCCTTTGTTTTTTACGGAATATATATTTACATTAACGCCACACTTGTCCACTGCACAGTTTCATGAGTTATGGTGGGTTGCTAAGCCCTTCTTGGTGTTTATGCTGGAGTGGGAGGCGTTGTGTTGGGGGTCACAAAGTCCCTCTTATTTTTCAGAGGGTGGGAAGTGCTGTGTTGGAGTGCCAAGTCACTCTTGTTTTTGTGGAAGTAGGAGATGCTGTATGGATGCTGTTGAGCCCCTCTTGCCATATTTAGTAGCATGTTTCCTAGGCTCTGCACAGTAGTATCATAAGAACATAAGAAATGCCATCCTGGGTCAGACTAAGGTCCATTAAGCCCAGTATCCTGTTTCCAACAGTGGCCAATCCATGTCACAAGTACCTGGCAGGTTCCCAAAAAGGCACACAGGTTCCACAGTGCTTGTCCAGGGCAAGCAGTAGATTTCCCACGTCCTCTTTATTAATAGTTTATGGACCTTTCCTCCAGGAACTTGTCCAAATCTTTTTATAAACCTGCACTAACAGCTTTACTGCATCCTCTGGCAACTAATTCCACTTTGATTATGCGGGACTAACTGCAGGGAGGCAGTTACTGCATTTTAGCATGGCAAAACAGCTGCTGGTGCAAATAAGGCACCCACTGAGGTGGCATTAGTTGCATTCATGCTACTTGCGCTGAACCATTATGTTAGTTTCTGCTGACAATGCAGATGGCTTTGTGTGAGAGTTATTTCTCTCAGCTCACTCTGCAGTAAAGTATAATTTTGTGAAAGTAGTATTTACAGTGATGCTTTTTTTGGATGGGCTCCTTACGTGAGTTTTTGAAGTTGGTGCTGATATGGTATGATAGATTTGCTCTATAGATACTCGGTGACTTTGTTGTAAGGTTTGTATTAGTTCACAATATGCCTGGTACTGGAGAACGTTGTTGATAGTGAGATGATCAGAATCAGATTTTTTTTTTAAGATATTGAATTCTGTGGGTGAATGTCCTGGTTCTGCTCTGCACCCACTGTTGAAGGGGGTTCTGTAGATGCTTTTTCTTTTTGAACATATATTATGCAAGTACCATAACACAGTTTATAACATTAAAATAAAAAATTAGTTATAATTTAGTTTTATAAACTGTGCTGTGGTTCTCGCTCTTTTAGTTCCTTGATGTGCAAACATCTTGCATTTCCTCCATATAATCTAATCTTCGGTTCGGTTCAGTCCATGATTAGCGTTTTGGGAAAGCCTCTCTCCCTCTCATCCTTTCCCTCAGAAAGTAGATTGCCTTCAGCCGCCCGGAAGGACTGGGGTTTCTAGCCTCACAGGTGCTCCTTGTGGTCTTGGGCAAGCCACTTAACTCTCTGTTGCCTCACGTACGAAATGTCGATTGTGAGCTTTTCGGGGACAAGGCAAATAGACACAGTACTTGTATATGTACACCGCTTTGGCCCGGTGAAAAGCGGTATATAAGCATTACTAAATAGATTTTCGGGTTGTCAAATGGCCAAGAAAATCTCCATCACAGCTTCCACGTATTTAAGTCACTTTAAATATTTAATAGCTAATTAAGAAAGAAATAAAAATCGAGAAAAGAGCTCTGAATGCCCACCAGTCTCGTAGTCTAGCGGTATCTGAATGTCGGTGATGTCGCCGAACGGAATGAAAGCCGCGTGCAGCACCTTTTCATCCACTTCCTCCGCAAGCCCGCCTGCAAAGCCAAGCGCACAGGTTACTACCGGCTGAAGGGCAAGAGGACCGGCGAGCCTCCCCCGCGCCGCGCCCCCTTACCTACATACAACACCCGCTTCGTAGTCGCCATCTTGCCGCGACCGAAAACTACGTTCTCGCGTCTTCGGCTCGCAGAGGTTACGTCACTGGGCGCCTGCGCACTGATACAGTGCGCGGCTACGAACGAGTCGCGTTGAAGCGTGTGAAAGCAGACCACGGCCCAGGGCAACGGACCGACCACGAGGCTTTCCCAGACGCTACGAATGCGTTAGGCTAGCCGAAAGGAAAAGCGAACCTGCAGCGTTCTCATTTCTAGAGAGCTCTTATATTCGCAGATATAGCAAACTACAGCACCGAATCCACTGAGCGTTTCTTTACTGCTCCGGCGATAACCTGCAGCGTTCTCATTTCCAGAGAGCTTTTATATTCACAGAGATAGCAAACTACAGCACCGAATCCACTGAGCGTTTCTTTACTGCTCCGGCAATAACCTGCAGCGTTCTCATTTCTAGAGAGCTTTTATATTCCTAAAGATAGCAAACTACAGCACCCAATCCACTGAGCGTTTCTTTACTGCTCCGGCAAAGCGTAGTTACTCACCTGTAACAGGTGTTCTCCAGGAGCAGCAGGAATCAGTCCTCACTTATGGGTGACGTCGGCGCCGACGGAGCCCTCGCGGAGCAATTTTCCCCAGCTTTCAAAGAAAGCCTTTGGGAATTGCAGCGCGCATGCGCGGTCGTCTTCCCGCCCGAAGGTGCCATCTTAGCCAGTCAGATGACATAGCTAAAAAGACAGCATAAAAATTTGCAAAAAGAACATAAGCAGACGATTGCAACTCCAAGGGGAGGAGGGAGGGTAGTGAGGACTGATTCCTGCTGCTCCTGGAGAACACCTGTTACAGGTGAGTAACTACGCTTTCTCCAGGACCAAGCAGGAAGTCAGTCCTCACTTATGGGACTCCCAAGCTCAAGGCTACCGGAGACCCTAAGCACAAAAATGAGCTCCCTCTAGCTCAGCAGCACAGAAGGATAGAATCTTCGCTGAATTATCACCCACCGGTAGCCCACATCCGGGATGGAGGGTAGGAGTTGCTCAGACCTCAAAGAGATTACGGAGGACTGCCTGTCCGAAAGCACTGTCCCTACGGGACTCCCTCTCGAGACAGTAATGGACCGCAAAAGTCTGGCTCGAAGACCAAGTAGCGGCCCGGCAGATGTCTGCCAGCGGAACAGAGCGGAGGTAAGCCACTGACGTAGCCTTTGCCCGAACGCAATGAGCCGTGACTCGACTTTCTAAGGAGAGTCCGGCTGCCCCATAAGCCCAAGAGATACAGTCCGCAACCCAGATGGACAGAGTACGCTTGGAGACCGGGAGCCCCAATTTATTGGGGTCAAAAGACACAAAAAGCTGAGCAGCTTTACGGTGCTCCCGCGTACGGTCAAGGTAGAAGTTCAGAGCCCTTCTACAGTCCAGGGTATGGAGGACCGTTTCAGCTCGGCTGGAGTGTGGTCTGGGAAAGAAGGTTGGAAGTACCACCTCCTGATTGATGTGAAAAGGGGAGACCACTTTTGGAAGAAATTTAGGGTGAGTCCGTAGGACTACCCTATTTTTGTAGAACCGAGTGTAAGGGGGATCAGACACGAGGGCCTGCAATTCACTCACTCACGCGTCTAGCGGAAGTGAGGGCTATCAAGAACAGTGTTTTCCAAGACAGAAAACGGAGAGAACAGGTAGCCATAGGTTCAAAAGGCGGACAGGTGATCCGCTGCAACACCACATTCAGGTCCCAGTCAGGTGCTGGCGGGCGCAGAGGTGGTTTAAGTAGAAGGAGACCTCGGAGAAACCTCGCCACGAGAGGGTCATTGGAGAGAGGTCTGCCGTCCACCGGCACATGATGTGCTGAAAGAGCACTGAGGTGAACTTTGACGGAGTTGGACTTAAGTCCCAGATTAGAGAGGTGCAGCAAGTACTGCAAGATCACCGACACCGGGCAGGAGAAGGGATCCTGAGACTGTTGGGTACACCAGACTGCAAAGCGACGCCATTTAAGGGCGTAGCATTTGCGGGTAGAAGGCCGTCGCGAAGCCAAGACGACCTCCTCCACCTCCGCCGGCAGGAGAAGGGGAGCAAGGACTACCCTCTCAGCAGCCAGGCCATGAGGTTGAGAGACCTGAGGTTGGGGTGCAGGAGGGACCCCTGATCCTGAGTGAGGAGATCCGGTTGTACCCCCAGAGGGATTGGATTCTCCACCGCCAGTTGCAGCAGGAGCGGAAACCACGGCTGCCTGGGCCAGCGAGGGGCCACCAGGATCATGAAGGCTTTGTCTCGGAGAACCTTGAAAAGAGTCCGAGAGACTAGCGGGATGGGAGGGAACGCATACAGAAGGCTCCCTGACCATGAGATCAGAAAGGCGTCCGCCGCAACCCGAAGGGGGTGTGGCAGACGAGAGCAGAAGCGAGGAAGCTGCCGGTTGCGAGGACTGGCAAAGAGATCCATCGTGGGGAGGCCCCACTTGAGGAAGAGCTTCTGAACTACCAAGGGATCCAGACGCCACTCGTGCGGCTGGAGGACCCTGCTGAGTTTGTCCGCAAGGCAATTGTCTCGGCCCGGGAGATAAACGGCCTTGAGGAGAATGCCGTGACTGACGGCCCAAGAGCAGAGCTTCTGAACCTCCCGGCAGAGGAGAAAGGAGCCCGTGCCCCCCTGTTTGTTCACGTAGAACATGGCAACTTGATTGTCCGTCTGGACAAGGACGGACTGTTGGGAAGTCAGGTGGGAGAAGGCCTTGAGAGCTAGGCGGATCGCCCGGAGCTCCAGGAAGTTGATCTGCTGAGCAGACTCCCACGTGGTCCAGAGGCCCTGAGTACGCGCCTCTTGGCAATGCGCTCCCCAGCCCAGGAGGGATGCATCGGTGGTCAGCACCCGGGTCGGCTGAGGTGACTGGAAGGGCATACCGAATGTCAGGTTCGGCTGCCGGAGCCACCACCGGAGAGACGAGATCAGCGGCTCGGAAACGCGCACTAGGTCTGCGAGGCCGCCCGTGGCCTGTCGCCACTGCCGGCGGAGACACCATTGAGCAGACCGCATATTCAGGCGGGCATTGGGGGTCACATGGGACAGTGGAAGCCATATGTCCGAGCAGTCTCAGGAAGCGCCTGGCGGAGACCAGGGGCTGGCTGCGAAAGCGGTCGGCTAGGTCCATGAGCCGCTGAGCCCTGTCGAGCGGTAGAAACGCTCGCGCCTGAGGAGTGTGCAGCCTTGCGCCGATGAACTCGAGATCCTGTGAGGGGAGCAAAGTGGACTTTGCGAAGTTTATGACAAAGCCCAAGTGCTGCAGCAGAGCCACCGTGCGGCACGTGGCGTTGGTGACCTCCTGAGCGGACGCTGCTCTGATGAGCCAGTCGTCGAGGTACGGAAAGACATAGAGGCCGTGAAGCCGGAGATGGGCCGCCACGACCGCGAGACATTTTGTGAAGACTCGCGGTGCGGAGGACAGGCCAAAGGGCAGTACTCTGTACTGGTAATGATTTCCCGCCACCACAAACCTTAGGTATTGGCGGTGGCTTGGGTGGATGAGGATGTGCGTGTAGGCATCCTTTAGATCCAAGGAGCATAGCCAATCTCCCTGCTGGAGGTAGGGCAGAAGGATTCCAAGGGTAAGCATTTTGAACTTCTCCCGCACAAGGAACTTGTTGAGGTTGCGCAAGTCCAGGATGGGTCTGAGGCCCCCTGTTCTCTTTGGTATCAGAAAATACCTTGAATAGAAGCCTTGACCTCTCAGGTGGTGTGGCACCGGTTCCACCGCCTGATCCTGCAGAAGACCTGCTAACTCCTGAAGGAGCAACTCCCTGTGCAGAGGGGGGCGCGGAGGCTCTCCCGGAAAATAGGAGGGAGGGACCTGATGGAAGTGGAGAAGGTAGCCTTCTCGCACGACTTGAAGCACCCAGGCATCTGCGGTGATGCTGGACCACCTGTGGGCGAAGTGAACCAGCCGGCCTCCGGTGCTGGGGGGGACCAGCGGGGGGGGAGAGGCTATGCTGAGCGAGTCAAAAACCCCCACCCTGCTGAGCAGGGGCTGGTGGTGCAGGCTTGGGGGCTTGCTGCCTACGGGACCCGTTACCCCGTCCCTTGGCCTGCTGGCCCTGTTGGGGAGCTGCAGGGGCCTGATAATGGGGGTATTGTTTGTAGGCAGCCGCCTTCCTCGGGTAAAAGGACTTTTTCCCCGAGCCCTTCTTTTTCTGGGAAGGGGCGGAGGTCTTCCTAGAAAGCCTGGTCCTGGTGAGAGTCTCAGTCTCAATTTGTGCAGCCTTTTCCGCCATGGGCTTGCCAAAGAGGTTTTCGCCTCGGCAGGGGACATCGACCAACTTGTCCTGTACCCAGGGCTCAAGGTCTGACGACTGAAGCCAAGCCTGTCGGCGGGCACCGATGCCGGCTGCGGCCACTCGAGCCGAGGCTTCAAAGCCATCATAGGCTGCTCGGGACATGAACTTTGAGCATTCCCGAATGCCCGTGGACAAGGCTAGGAACCTCCGCAAGGGCTCCTCGGAGAGACCAGCGGAGAATCCGGCTAGCTCTTTAGCCAGATCCCGGAGATACATGCCCATGTATAGCTGGTAAGTCTGGACACGACATGCGAGCATAGAGCCCTGGAAGCACTTCTTGCCAAGGCCATCCAGGTTACGGGCCTCCCTTCCAGGAGGCACCGAGGAGTGCATCTTCTGGCTCTTAAGACGATGCATGGCCGATTCCACTACCATGGAATGGTGTGGCAGCTGCGCCTTTTGAAAGCCAGGGCTCTTGCGGACCCGATAGATAGAATCGACCCGCTTGCTCAGGACCGGCGAGGAGGCCGGACTCTCCCACATGCGGAAGAGTAGTCGTTCCAGCATAGGAGGAACCGGCACAGTAAAGTGTTCCCTCGCGGGAGAGTCATACTGGAGGGCGTCGAGCTCTTCGGCTCGAGGCTCCTCCTCGGGATCCGCAGGGAAGGCCAAAGCCTTGGCCATATCCCTAACGAAGTCCGAGAACCGGGCATCCTCCGGGGGGGACTGCTTCCGAGGCTCGGACTCCGGTGAGTCCGAGGGGACACACCGAGTCCGGAAAGAATCAGGTGACTCTTCCTCCTCAGACTCCCAGACCGACTCCGACGAGGACTCGGTGGGGTCGGCCCGGGCAGGGTGCGGCGCCAGCCGCCCCGACGCCGAGGGAGTCGGCGTCGGCGACCTCGGTCCCGAACGGGAGGCCGAGGGCGACCTCGACCGAGGATCGACTCGAGTTCTCATCGACTCGAGGATCGGCTCGGTCTCCGGGGTCGACTTGGACGTCGACGTCCCGGCGGTCGGGGCAGCGACGCCAGCGAGCAGTGCCCTCTGCTGGTCCATGAAGGCAGACAGTCTGCTCTCCAAGGCCGTCAACCTGAGTCCGAGCTCAGGTGACCCAGCAGCCCCCGACGGCGTCGGGCCCGACGTCGGCTGTCGCGGAGGCGAGTCCAGAAGGACCACAGGACTTACCCGGGCAGGCATCTCCGACTCCAGGCGAGGTCGCTTCGGGAGGTGTTCCTTCTCCAAGGACCCGGGGCGGCTGTCGGGGCTATGCGACCTGGCCCTCGCGGAGCCAGGAGCGTCCACCGACGCCGCCCTCGCGGGTTTTTCCTTCCGACGATGGTCCCCGGAGGGAGAACCCCGGTCGGAGGAGCTCCGGCGACGGTCCGAGCTGGAGCCTTTCGACACGGAGGCCTCCGACGAGGTCCGGGTACGGCTGGGGTCAGCGAAGATTCTCTCACGCTGATGCCGCCGACTTCTCAACGCCTTTGAGGACAGTTTGCTGCAGGGCCCACAGATCAGTTCCTCATGATCCGGGCCCAGGCAGCGGAGGCAAAAGTCGTGTGTGTCGGTTAGTGACATATTTCGGTCACACCGACCACACCGCTTAAACCCACTGGCAGCCATCGGGGGAAAAAGGGCCCCTGCGAGGTCAAAGGACCGGGCTGCCAGGGAAAACGAAAACGAAAGCTGACTAAGTCAGAAAAACCGAAAAAAACGTAAGAGGACTCGAGACCGGCGTCGCGAGTCCGGGCGGGAAAACGATCGGCGTCGAACCGAAAGAAAAAGGATAAAATAAAGAAGAAAATCAACTTTTTCGCGGGGACAAGACGGGGACGTCTGTAGGGCTCCGCGGAAAAAAGAAGACTGGCTAAGATGGCACCTTCGGGCGGGAAGACGACCGCGCATGCGCGCTGCAATTCCCAAAGGCTTTCTTTGAAAGCTGGGGAAAATTGCTCCGCGAGGGCTCCGTCGGCGCCGACGTCACCCATAAGTGAGGACTGACTTCCTGCTTGGTCCTGGAGAATAACCTGCAGCGTTCTCATTTCCAGAGAGCTTTTATATTCCTAGAGATAGCAAACTACAGCACCGAATCCACTGAGCGTTTCTTTACTGCTCCGGCAATAAACCTGCAGCGTTCTCATTTCCAGAGAGCTTTTATATTCCTAGAGATAGCAAACTACAGCACCGAATACACTGAGTGTTTCTTTACTGCTCCGGCAATAACCTGCAGCGTTCTCATTTCTAGAGAGCTTTTATATTCACAGAGATAGCAAACTACAGTACTGAATCCACTGAGCGTTTCTTTACTGCTCCAGCGATAACCTGCAGCGTTCTCATTTCTAGAGAGCTTATCTCCAGGAACAAGCAGGAATGAGTCCTCACATATGGGTACGTTGGAACCGACGGAGCCTGCGCGGGAAAGCTCCCCAGCTTATCAGATGAAAAGCTTTTGGGGCTTCCCACAGCGCATGCGCGCTGCCTTCCCGCCTTCCTGACCAGCTCTCTTCAGTTTCTCTTTTTCCGCGGAGCCAGCAGGTCGTGTTCCTGTCACCGCTGAAGAAATTGTTATTTTAATTTGTTTCTTTTGACCGCGTACCTGCCTTCCCCATACCAAAACCGGTACTGCCGGTCTCTCTTTCTTTCTAAAAAAAAAAAAAAAATCTTTTTTTATTTTCAGCACAACGTGGTAACTTTTGCTAGGTCTACACAAATTCTCCTCATGGAGAAGCCAGCTCCTGGTTTTAAAAAGTGTACCAACTGTAGTGCTGTTATTTCTGTCACAGACACCCATGAATGGTGTCTTAAATGTTTGGGACCTGACCACTCCATACCGGACTGCCCATTCTGCTCCCAGATGTCTAAACGTGGTTTGCAGAACCGGGCCAACAAGTTCCATGTGCTGTTTGCTTCAGATAATCCAGCATCACAGTCATCCAGGTCTTCTTCTCCGGATGGATCTCAGGTAACCAAACTTTCTGTGGGCAAATCCTCTAAAAGCAAATCTCTTTTAAAAGATCGAGAGGCTCTCAATCTTGAGTTCGAGGATTCTGCCCCGACCAAAAAACCCCGGCGGGAGGCTCCGGCCTCCAAAGCATCACCTATGGGGTTACAGGTTGACATCGATGGCACGGCCTCGACCGATCACCTGTTAGACTGCTCTGGGGTACCGGTCGATACTGGTACCGACATCCAGGCAGTAGTGGCGTCCATGGGCAATACTGTCCAGACCATGCAGCAGGCCGTTCTGGCTTTCATTAAGGCTGCGACGTCACACCGGAACCGAGGCCATCGACTTCCAAGCATCGATCGGTTCCGCATGCCGGATTCAGGCTTTTGCCCGATATCGATACCATGCCCGATACGCCCGATGTCGATATCGGTCGGTACACGTATCGTGCATTGGAAGCACAGAGAGAATACTCAGATTCTTCTGATGAGTTCAATTCCTCTGATGACTCTGCTGAGCTTGATCTTCCTGAGGAGCCCTCTTCTCCAAAGAGGAGGATGTCTCCTCCAGAGGATTTATCCTTTCAGGAGTTCATTGTTGATGTAGCTAAAGGGCTTTCTATTGCTACATCTTCTGAAAAGGAACCAAGATCAAAGAAATTGGATATTTTAGGATACTCCAAAGCTCCTAAAGAGGCAGTTACCCTGCCTATCCATGAAATCCTTCAAGAACACTTGATGGATTTGTGGGAGACTCCTCTAACACTGTCTCCTCATTCCCGTAGGTTGGACACCATGTACCGGGTCCCTCCTTCTCCTGGGTTTCGAAAGACTCAACTGCCTCACCACTCCATTGTGGTGAAGTCTGCCATGAAAAAGATAGAGTCCTAAAAGGCACTCTTCTACCCCTCCAGGGCGAGAATGTAAGACCCTTGACTCTTTTGGTAGAAAGATCTTCCAGGCTAGTATGCTTATAGCCAGGATCAATTCCTACAGTCTTTATATGGGCATGTTTCTCAGAGAACTTGCCCTAAAGGTGCGGCATTTTGCCCCCTTTATCCCTGAGGATAGAAAGGAGGACTTCACTTCTGTGGTGACACAACTTTCAGAGGTCTCCAAGTTTTCCAACAGGGCAGCCTTTGATTCCTTTGAGGTTGCAGGCAGGGCTTTGGGAATTGCTATTGCAGCCCGACGTCTTGCTTGGCTCCAGGCTTCTGACCTAGAACCCTGGGTCGTGGATGGCTTAAGGAATCTGCCCTGTACAGGTGAGAACTTATTTGGTGAGGACTGGCAAATTAAAGCTGCTCAAATGGACGCAGAAAATGCCAGTCTAGATAGACTTTCTAAGTCTACTTCTACTCCTCCCAAAAAGAAGCCTTTTAAGAGGCCTTACTACAAGAAGGCCAGATTTTCCACAAATACTGGCCAACAATCTGCTCAGCCTCACTTTGCTGCTAAACGTCAGCAATCTAAGCAAGTAAAGTCAAGGCCTGCAGTGTCTGCTACACCCCAGCAGGCTCAACCCCCTCAGGGGTTTTGACTTGCCCCTAGAGAACTTACCATTTCTGGCTCTAGAACAACCAGAGCCCCTCACCATTCCCGGAAGGTTAGCTCACTTTGCTCCCAGATGGGAGCAAATAACATCAGAGCAATGGACCCTCTCTATCATCAGAGAGGACTACAAACTTCATTTCTCCAGCCTTCCTCCCCATACCATGGTGAGACAATTCAGTTCTCGCCCATCTCTTCTGACCCTGTTGGGTCAGGAAGTCTCCTCTCTCCTTGCCCAAGGGGCAATAGAGGAGGTTCCTCTTCCTCAACAGGGGTTAGGGTTCTACTCCCCTTATTTTCTCATAACAAAGAAGACGGGGCTTCAGACCTATCCTAGATCTGAGAGAATTGAACAAGTTTCTATTCAAGGAGAAATTCAAAATGCTCTCTCTGGGCATTCTCCTTCCATACCTTCAGAGTCAGGATTGGCTTTGTTCTCTAGATCTCAAGGATGCGTACACTCATATACTCATCCATCCATCCATCCCACAGAAAACATCTTCGATTTCTGTTCCAGGGAAAACATTTCCAATACAGAGTACTTCCCTTCGGTCTTGCCTCTGCTCCAAGAGTATTCACAAAATGCATCGCAGTCGTAGCCGCATTTCTAAGAGGCATGGGAATCTTCGTGTTCCCATATCTGGACGACTGGCTCATCCGAGCTCCATCTCAGGCAGAAGCCCAGATTTCCTTGGACCGCACAAGGTGTATTCTTCAATATCTGGGACTTGTGGTAAACATTCCCAAGTCCCAACTCATCCCTACTCAGTCCCTGGAATTCATAGGGGCCCACTTGGACTCCACCACTGCAAGGGCCTACCTCCCTCTGGTCCGAGGCCAACGGCTAATCAGCTTGGCCTCCCAGGCTCAGTCCAGAAGTCACTTGTCAGCCAGAGAAATGCTGCAACTTCTGGGCCACATGGCCTCCACGGTCCATGTGGTGCCCTACGCTCGTCTTCATATGAGGGCAGCTCAATGGACTTTGGCCACCCAGTGGTCTCAAGCATCAGGAGCGCTCTCAGACCAAGTACTCACCTCAAAACGTCTGTTTTGGTCTCTCCAGTGGTGGACATCCTCCAAAAATCTGTTGTTGGGGACCCCCTTCCAACCTTCGTTGCCCCAAGCAACCCTCACAACAGATGCCTCCCAAACAGGGTGGGGAGCTCATCTCCAACACCTCTCCACTCAGGGCACCTGGTCTCCCCAGGAGACCACCCTTCACATCAACCTTCTGGAACTGCGAGCAATCTTCCTTGCCCTCAGTCTTCCACACCCTCCTTGTCAACCTGACTGTCCTAGTCCAGACAGACAATCAGGTAGCCATGTTCTATGTCAACAAACAAGGAGGGACGAAGCTCTCAGATTATGGGCCTTCGCCAGAGAGCATCAAATTCATCTTCTGGCAGTATACCTTCCAGGAGTTCAAAACTCTCGGGCAGACAGACTCAGTCGAGTTCTGCTTCCACACGAATGGTCCCTGCATATGGACCAGATACGCAGAATCTTTCAGGAATGGGGGACCCCGGACATAGACCTCTTTGCAAGTCCGTGGAATGCCAAACTTCCCCGGTTCTGTTCCAGGACTCCGTGTCAGGGAGCTCAGGCCAACGACGCCTTTCTCCTGCATTGGGGTCAGGAATTCCTGTATGCTTTTCCACCCATTCCTTTGATTCCCAAGACTCTGTTCAAACTTCAGAGGGATCACGGGTCGATGATCCTCATAGCTCCACGCTGGCCACGCCAAGTGTGGTTCCCTCTACTTCTACAGCTCTCCCAGGGCTCCTCCCTGGACCTGGGAGCTGCGCCAGACCTTCTGTCTCAGGAGAAGGGGACTTTGTGGCATCCAAACCCCAAGTCCCTACATCTCCGAGCTTGGTTACTGAAGGCTTAAACCTTCATGAGTTTAATCTTTCTCAACCAGTGAAAGATATCCTTCATGCCTCTAGGAAACCCTCTACCAGGCGTTCCTATGCTTTCAAATGGAAACGTTTTTCCATTTGGTGTGCTCAACGGGGTCTTGACCCTCTGGCACTTCCTTTGAATTCTCTACTAGACTATCTCCTGCATCTCTCCAATGCAGGCCTCAAGACGAATTCAGTACGAGTCCATTTAAGTGCTATTGCAGCATCCTTAAAACCTATAAATGGACAACCTGTCTCCTCTCATCCTCTTGTTGCAAGGTTCATGAGAGGCCTGACCTTAACTAAACCTCCCATCCGACCTCCGCCGGTAGCATGGGATTTGAACCTAGTTCTAGGTCAGCTTATGAAGCCACCTTTTGAGTCTTTGGACTCCACCTCCTTGAAATTTCTTTCATGGAAGGTAGTTTTCCTTATTGCAGTCACTTTGGCTCGCCGCATCAGTGAACTGCAGGCTTTAGTGGCTAATCCACCTTATACTAGGTTTCATCATGATAAGGTGGTCCTTAGGACGAACCCCCACTTTATGCCCAAAGTGGTCTCGCCTTTTCATCTTAATCAAGAGGTATATCTACCTGTTTTTTCCCCGGCTCTTCATGCATCCACTGCAGAGAGGAGCCTTCATACCCTTGATTGTAAAAGAGCTCTTGCCTTTTACCTCAACAGGACTGAGCCACATCGAAAGTCTTCCCAACTTTTTGTGGCTTTTGATCCTTCTCATTTGGGACTTCCAGTCTCCAAGCGTACACTTTCCAATTGGATTGCTCAGTGTATTTCTTTTGCTTACCAGAGTAAGAACATTTCTCTGGAAGGCCATGTCACAGCTCACAATGTGAGAGCCATGGCCACCTCTAAGGCTCATCTTCACTCTGTTTCCATAGATCAGATCTGTCGAGCAGCCACTTGGGCCTCGGTTCATACCTTCACAGCCCATTACTGTTTGGACAAGGACTCCCGCTGTGGGAAGCCCCAAAAGCTTTTCATCTGAAAAGCTGGGGAGCTTTCCCGCGCAGGCTCCGTCGGTTCCGACGTACCCATATGTGAGTACTAATTCCTGCTGTTCCCAGAGATCACCTGTTACAGGTAAGTAACTGTGCTTTATATTCGCAGATATAGCAAACTACAGCACCGAATCCACTGAGCGTTTCTTTACTGCTCCAGCAATAACCTGCAGCGTTCTCATTTCTAGAGAGCTTTTATATTCGCAGATATAGCAAACTACAGCACCAAATCCACTGAGCGTTTCTTTACTGCTCCAGCAATAACCTGCAGCGTTCTCATTTCTAGAGAGCTTTTATATTCGCAGATATAGCAAACTACAGCACTGAATCCACTGAGCGTTTCTTTACTGCTCCGGCGATAAACCTGCAGCGTTCTCATTGCTAGAGAGCTTTTATGTTCGCAGAGATAGCAAACTACAGCACCGTATCCACTGAGCGTTTCTTTACTGCTCCGGCAATAACCCGCAGCATTCTCATTTCTAGAGAGCTTTTATATTCGCACAGATAGCAAACTACAGCACTGAATCCACTGAGCGTTTCTTTACTGCTCCGGCGATAACCTGCAGCGTTCTCATTTCTAGAGAGCTTTTATGTTCGCACAGATAGCAAACTACAGCACCGAATCCACTGAGCGTTTCTATCTCCAGGAACAAGCAGGAATGAGTCTTCACATATGGGTACATCGGTACCGACGGAGCCTGCACGGGAACGCTCCCCAACGTCCCAAAAAGGAAAGCTTTTGGGAGCATCCCACATCGCCTGCGTGCTGCCTTCCTGCCTTTCCTAACCGCCTCTCTCCAGTTCTTCTTTTCCACGGAGCCAGCAGGTCGTATTCCTGTCACCGCTGAAGAAGTTCTTTATTTTATTTTATTTCTTTGGTCGCGTGTCTGCCTTCTCCGACGTCGGACCGGTACCGCCGGTCTTTTTCTTTAAAAAAAAAAGAGGATACTTTCCGTTCTACTTCAGTGTATTTTTTCTTCTTTGGGCCTAACAGAAAAATTCCTCATGGAAAAGCCCGCCTCCGGGTTTAAAAAATGCACTAAGTGCAGCGGTACCATCTCTGTTACCGACACCCATGACTGGTGTCTTAAGTGTTTGGGTCCTGACCATTCCATCACGGATTGTGTGTCCTGTTCCATGATGTCTAAAAGAGGTTTACAGAACCGAGCAGCCAAGCTCAATACCCTGTTTCCCTCTGATGCAGCTTCGGTGGCATCGACGTCTTCCAGGGCTGCTTCTTCCTCCTATGGATCTCAGGTAACCAAACATAAGTCCAGCCGGTCCTCGAAGGGTAGATCTCCCTCTAAGCATCGAGATGCCTCCGGCTTGCCCTCGAGGATCCTGCACCGGCAAAAGTACCCCGGCGGGAAGCTCCGGCTTCCAAAGCTCCTCCTATGGGGTCACAGGTTGACATCGATGGCACGGCCTCGACCGATCACCTGTTGCGATGTTCTCGGGTACCGGTGGAATCCACCGGTACCGACCTCCAGACTATGGCGTCGATGGATTAGAATGTTCTGACCATGCAGCGTGCCATTACAGCATTCATACAAACTGCGACGCTGCTGGTACCGCAACAAGCTTCGTTGTCGGTACTGGCTCCGATATCGGTTCCGGTGCCAGTACCGATTGCATCGACATCGGCTTCGGTGTCAACTGCAATGGTACCCTGTCCGATGATGCCTATCGGTACCGAACCGGTACCGATGACTCCCGATGTCGATACCACTCGGTACGCGTATCGAGCTTTACAGGAGCATCCAGACAGGCGATACTTCGATTCCTCCGAAGACTCTGATGCATCGGAGGCCTCTGTCGAAGCATCGGTACTCCTTCCTCAGGAGCCTTCTTCTCCAAAAAGAAGAATGTCCCTTCCAGAAGACTTGTCTTTTCAAGACTTCATAAGGGAAGTGGCCAAGGGGCTTTCTATCTCAGTAGCCCCTGAGTCAGAGCCTAGAGCCAAAAAATTGGATATTTTGCAATATCCCAAGGCCCCTAAAGAGGCAGCCACTTTGCCCATTCATGAGATCCTTTATGACCACATGATGGGCATATGGGAGACTCCTCTCACCATCTCTTCTCATTCTCGTAGGTTGGATACCATGTATCGTGTCCCTCCTTGTCCTGGATTTCATTAAACTCAGCTTCCTCACCATTCTATTGTGGTGGAGTCTGCTATGAAAAAGTTAAAGAGTGCAAAGAGGCACTCATCTACTCCTCCAGGAAGAGAATGTATAACCTTAGATGCTTTTGGCAGGAAAAGTTTCCAAGCTAATATGCTTGTTGCCAGAATCAACTCCTATAGTCTCTATATGGGGATGTTTCTGAAGGAAGTTACAGATCATCTGCAAACTTTCCTCCCTTTTCTTCCAGAAGATAAAAGGGAAGACTTTCTTACCTGGCTTAAGCATGCCCAGGATGTTTCCAAATTTTCTAACCGTGCAGCCTTTGACTCTTTTGAGGGGGCCAGCAGAGCCTCGGCCATTGCCATAGGTGCACGCAGAATTGCTTGGTTACAAGCTTTTGATTTGGAACCTTGGGTCCAAGATGGATTAGGAAATCTTCCTTGTACAGGTGAAAACCTGTTTGGCAAGGATTGGCAAGCAAAGGCCACACAAATGGATGCAGAAAATTCTGCTTTGGATAGGCTTTCAAAGTCTACCTCTAATCCTGTCAAGAAGAGGTTATTCAAAAAGGCATATTTTCCCAAGAAGGGAAGATATTATCCTATTTATGGTCAACAGACATCTTCTGCAGGTTGTTTTTCTGTAAAGCGTCAACAACCTAAACAGGCCAAGCCTAAGGCTGCAAGGACTACTGTAGCCCAACAGCCTCAGCCTCCTCAGGGCCTTTGACTTGCAGCTAGAGAACGTAGCCTTTCTGGCTCTAGAAGAACCAGAGCCTCTCACCATTCCAGGAAGGTTAGCTCACTTTGCTCCCAGATGGGAGCAAATCACAGCAGAGCAGTTGACCCTTTCCATCATAAGGGAAGGGTACAAACTTTATTTCTCAAATCTTCCTCCTTACACCATGGTGAGACAGTTCAATTCTCCAACATCTCTCCTTGACCTTCTGGGTCAGGAGATTTCTACCCTTCTTGCCCAAGGGGCAATAGAAGTACCTCTTCTTCAACAGGGCTCAGGGTTCTACTCCCCCTACTTTCTAATTCCAAAGAAAACAGGGGGCTACAGACCCATATTAGATCTCAGAGAATTGAACAAATTCCTATGCAAGGAGAAATTCAAGATGATTTATTTATTTTATTTATTTATTAACAATTCTTATATACCGCACTATTAGACATCAGCGCGGTTTACATTAAACAGAAAACATCCGACAGTTTACATATGTCTGGTCATTACATTTAACAGGAGGTATAACTTGGCGAAATAGGGGAAACTAAATACAATGGTGGTATTCTCTAGGTACTCTTCTTCCATTCCTTCAGAGTTAGGATTGGCTTTGTTCTCTAGATCTCAAGGATGCGTATACCCATCCATCCAACACACAGAAGGTTCCTTTGGTTCCTTTATCAAGGAAAGCACTACCAATACAGGGTGCTTCCTTTTGGTCTGGCCTCTGCTCCAAGAGTGTTCACAAAATGCATGGCAGTAGTAGCTGCATTTCTACGCACTCTAGGAATATTCGTATTCCCATATCTGGACGACTGGCTCATCCTAGCTCCATCCCAATCAGAGGCCCAGACTTCCCTGACCTGCACAATGCGTGTTCTACAGTATTGGGACTGGTGATAAACATTCCAAAGTCCCAACTCACCCCTACTCAAAGTCTCTAGAATTCATAGGGGCCCTGCTGGATACCACCACGGCAAGGGCCTATCTTCCCCAGGCCCGTTGCCTACGCTTGGTGCAGTTAGCCTCCCAGATTCAGTTAAAAATTAATTTAACTGCTCAAGAGATGTTACAACTATTAGGCCACATGGCATCCACTGTGCATGTCGTCCCTTATGCTCGCCTTCACATGAGGGCAGCTCAATGGACTTTGTCCACCCAGTGGACCCAGGCATCGGGGTCTGTCAGACAAAATAGCAACCTCCAGGCGCCTCTTTTGGTCTCTCCAGTGGTGGAAGTCCACTCAAAATCTCTTGCTGGGGTCCCCCTTCCAACAGCTGTTACCCCAAGCAATCCTTACAACAGATGCCTCTCCAAAGGGTTGGGGAGCTCATCTCCAAGACCTCTCCACCCAGGGCACTTGGTCCCCACAGGAGGCCTCTCTACATATCAACATCTTAGAGCTCAGAGCAATCTTCCTGACTCTGTCTTCCATTCCCTGCTCAGCTACAAGACAGTCCTCATTCACAAGGACAACCAAGTAGCCATATTCTATGTGAACAAGCAGGGAGGGACTGGCTCTCTGTCGCTTTGCAACGAAGCTCTGAGATTGTGGGCCTTCGCCAGAGAGCATCAAATTCATCTTCTGGCAGTATACCTTCCAGGAGTTCAAAACTCTTGGGCAGACAGACTCAGTCGAGTTCTGCTTCCACATGAATGGTCCCTTCATATGGACCAAATAGTCAGAATCTTTCAAAATTGGGGAACCCCGGACATAGACCTCTTTGCAAGTCCGTGGAATGCCAAACTTCCCCGATTCTGTTCCAGAATTCCGTGTCAGGAAGTTCAGGCCAAGGATGCCTTCCTCCTTCACTGGGGTCAAGACTTCCTGTACGCCTTTCCACCCATTCCCCTAATTCCCAAGACCCTGTTCAAGCTTCATAGAGATCGAGGGACTATGATCCTCATAGCTCCACGTTAGCCACGCCAAGTTGGTACCCTCTGCTTCTGCATCTCTCTCAAGCTCCCTCTCTGGATTTGGGGTCTGCTCCAGATCTCCTGTCTCAGGAGGGGGGAACATTGTGGCACCCAAACCCCCAATCTCTCCATCTCAGGGCTTGGTTGCTGAAGGCTTAGACCTTCAAGATTGGCATCTCAGCAAGTAAAGGATATCCTTCATGCTTCCAGAAAGCCTTCTACTAGACGTTCCTATGCTTTTAAATGGAAAAGGTTTACCATTTGGTGTGCTGAGAAGGGTATTAACCCTCTAGCACAGGGGTCTGCAACCTTTAAGACATAAAGAGCCACTTGGACCTGTTTCCGAAGGGAAAAAACACCTGGGAGCCGCAAAACCATTGCGACATTTAAAACAAATCTAACACTGCATATATTGTTTCTTACCTTAATGCTATATACGACCCCCTACTTTTCCTGTTAAAATATAGGTGTTTGGCCTATACTCGCCGTATAAGACTACCCCTCTTCCTTCGCACACCAAAAAAAATACGCCAGAAAATATCACAACAACAAGTAACAATATTTGATTTCAAAATTATGATGATTTTGTAGTCAAATCACTAATATGAAATAAAATTATTTTTTCTACCTTTGTTGTCTGACCAATTTATTCTTTGATCATGCTGGTCCCGATCTGAGACTTCTGCTTTCCTGTCTTCTTAGCTCTCTTTCTGTGGTCTATGGTCCATCTGCCATTTCTTATCTCTTCTTTCGTTTTCTTCACTTCTTTCCATCAGCCTATTTCCAGTCCCAGTAACCCTTCCCAGTATCAGCCCCTTTCCAGTCCTCACTCCCAGTACCTTCCAATGTCAACTTGCATTCCCATGATTGCCACTGGTGTCCATTTCTTTCCAGTCCCCCTCCTTCCCCACTGACCAGTCCCTTCTAGTACAAATACCATGGCAGCCCCTCTCAGATCCAGTTCCATTCTCCCATCCCCTCATATCAGCCCATTTGTAGCCTTAGCCCCCAGTTATCTTCCAGGGCCAGCAGCTCTATCCTCCCCTCCCCACAATCAGCCCATGCCCAGTCAAAGCCCCCCAATCAGCTCGCTTCCAGTGCTAATCCCCCCTCAACCCCATTACCAGTGCTAGCCTCCCCTAATCAGCCCAATACCAGTCCTACCCCCCATCAGCTCATTACCAGTCCTAGCCTCCCCTAATCAGCTCATTTCCAGTGCTAGTCCCCTCAACCCCATTACCAGTGCTCCATCCCTCCATGTCAGCCCCCTCCCTCCATGTCAGCCCGCCTCCCCAATCCCTCCATGTCAGCCCCCCTCCCTCCATCCATATCAGCTCCCTCCCTCCATGTCAGCCCCCTCCATCCCTCCATGTCAGCCCCCCTCCCTCCATCCATATCAGCTCCCTCCCTCCATGTCAGCCCCCTCCATCCCTCCATGTCAGCCCCCCTCCCTCCATCCATATCAGCTCCCTCCCTCCCTGTCAGCCCCCCTCCCTCCCTCCATCCATATCAGCTCCCTCCCTCCATGTCAGCCCCCTCCCTCCCTCCATGTCAGCCGCCCTCCCTCCATCCATATCAGCTCCCTCCCTCCATGTCAGCCCCCCTCCCTCCATCCATCCATATCTGCTCCCTCCCTCCATGTCAGCTCCCTCCCTGTCAGCTCCCTCCCTTCTTCTGCAGCCACGGCTCCCTGCCTCTTAGGGAACCGCGGCTGTGCTTTTAAAATCATCTCGGAGCCCTTCCTGTCTTGACGGGCTCCGTGCAGCATTGTCCCGCCTACAAAACTTCCTTTAGAGGCGGGACAATGCTGCACGGAGCCCGTCAAGACAGGAAGGGCTCCGAGATGATTTTAAAAGCACAGCCGCGGTTCCCTAAGAGGCAGGGAGCCGCGGCTGCAGAAGAAGGGAGGGAGCTGACATGGAGGGAGCCCATAACGCCACGTTTAAATACATCTTTACAACACTATTGCCTGTCACCGGGCGGGCAGTGTGCTCCGGAGCCGCGGCAAAGGTGAGAAAGAGCCGCATGCGGCTCCGGAGCCGCGGGTTGCCGACCCCTGCTCTAGCAATACCTTTGAATTCTTTACTAGAGTATCTCCTGCATCTTTCCCATGCAGGCCTCAAAACGAATTCAGTAAGGGTGCATTTGAGTGCTATTGCAGCATCTCTCAAGCCTCTCAATGGACAACCTGTTTCATCTCATCCTCTTATTGCAAGATTCATGAGAGGCCTTCTTTTAACTAAACCTCCCATTAGACCACCTCCAGTGGCATGGGACTTGAATCTGGTTCTTGGTCAGCTCATGAAGCCACCCTTTGAACCCTTAGCCACTACCTCCTTGAAATTTCTTTCCTGGAAGGTTATCTTTCTTATTGCAGTCACCTCAGCTCGCCGCATCAGTGAACTGCAGGCCTTAGTGGCTAATCCACCTTATACAAGGTTCCATCATGATAAGGTAGTCCTTAGGACCAATCCACACTTTATGCCTAAAGTGGTCTCGCCTTTTCATCTTAACCAAGAGGTATATTTACCTGTCTTTTTTCCAGGTCCTCATGCATCAAGTGCAGAGAGGAATCTTCATACCCTGGATTGTAAGAGGGCTCTTGCCTTTTATTTGCAAAGGACACAGCAACATAGAAAGTCTTCTCAACTCTTTGTTGCCTTTGATCCCTCTCATTTGGGACTTCCAGTCTCTAAGAGGACACTGTCAAATTGGATTGCTCAGTGTATTTCTTTCGCCTACCAGAGTAAGAACCTTTCTCTGGAGGGCCATGTCACAGCTCACAATGTGAGGGCCATGGCAACCTCTATGGCTCATCTAAATTCTGTGTCCATCGACCAGATCTGTTGAGCGGCCACCTGGGCCTCGGTTCATACCTTCACAGCCCATTACTGCTTGGACATGGACTCCCGCCGGGATGCCTTGTTTGGTCAGGCTGTTCTCAAACACCTGTTCCATGCTTAATCAACTCCTACCCTCCATCCCTGGTTGGATGCCTGAGATCCATGGGAGGAGGTAGAGCCCTTCTCAGGGTCTCACAAACTAGGGGATCTCCCGGGCATCTCTAGCTGGGGAGTCCCCATATGTGAAGACTCATTCCTGCTTGTTCCTGGAGATAGCACAGTTACTTACCTGTAACAGGTGATCTCTGGGAACAGCAGGAATAAATCTTCACAACCCACCCACCTCCCCTAGGAGTTGTATCTCTCTATCTTTCCTTTCCTCTCTCTCTCTTTGTCTCAGCTTTAAAACTCGAACTGGAGAGAGGTGGTTAGGAAAGGCGGGAAGGCAGCGCGCAGGCGCTGTGGGATGCTCCCAAAAGCTTTCCTTTTTGGGACGCTGGGGAGCGTTCCCGCGCAGGCTCCGTCGGTACCGACGTACCCATATGTGAAGACTTATTCCTGATGTTCCCAGAGATCACCTGTTACAGGTAAGTAACTGTGCTTTAGTGCTCTGGCGATAAACCTGCAGCGCTCTTATTTCTAGAGAGCTTTTATATTCGCAGAGATAGCAAACTACAGCACTGAATCCAGAGCGTTTCTTTACTGCTCCGGCGATAAACCTGCAGCGTTCTCATTTCTAGAGAGCTTTTATATTCGCACAGATAGCAAACTACAGCACCGAATCCACTGAGTGTTTCTTTACTGCTCCTGCAGCTCCTCGGTTATTACTTGATGGAGGTGGGGAAATAAACCGCAAGATCTCGTGACAGCGATAAACCTGCAGCGTTCTCATTTCTAGAGAGCTTTTATGTTCGCAGAGATAGCAAACTACAGCACCGAATCCACTGAGCGTTTCTTTAGTGCTCCGACTGCCTCCTGCAGTTCCTCGGTTATTACTTAATGGAAGTGGGGAAATAAACCGCAAGATCGCGTGACGGCGACAAACCTGCATCTTGTCACTCTAACGGCTCCCATGACTGTGACAGTGAAATTTAAGCTGTTAATTTACATTCCTTGAACTTACCAGCAGTCTACCATCTTGCAGAAACCATCCAGGTCCATGCCAACTACTGGTGATTGGGCACTGTGTTCAGCAGGGCAGCACAGCAAAAACAAGAGCAAATACGCTTAGCACAACCTAGACAAGAGACCCAGGCATCGTCCAGCAAGGCCATAGGACAAGCAGTCAAATGTTCAGGCAATAGCCTCACTAGTTTTACTATGTATATACCATGGAAGAGAATAGGGACAGGGGGGATAAGATACCTTTCCAGAATTTAAAGATGCCTATTTTATGAACAAACATTTTTCAAAGATGTGGAAGGCGAAGACATGGAATGAAGCGGTAAGGAGATAAACTTAAAACCAACACCAGGAAATATATTTTTCATGGAAAGGGTAGCATATGTCTGGAACACCCTGGTGATGGTGCAAAAACAGTAACTATTCAAGAAGGCACGGGACAGAGAGTCCATACATAACAAAAGGATGAAATAAAAGCAAACTTGAATAAGGTTTACACTTCACAAAATAGATGAGGGGGGAACCTGGAAAGAGCAGCAGATATAATTCTGAACAAAGACATAGAGGGGGGTAATCTGTATGCAGTTGCAGGTACAACCGTAAACAAAGGCATAGAGGGGAAGTAACCTGAGCACAGCAGCAGGTTAAACTCTAGACACCTGATTAGGCAAACACATGGATCATACTGGTTTTAATCTGCTGTCAGTTACAGTAGCTGTTTAGATTATTATAAAGGTTGCTGGTAAGGCATAGGGGAATAGGGAGACATATATACTGTAAGTAAGACATCTTGTATCGTCATCTTCCCAAGGTGATAGAGAACCAACAAGGAAGACAAAACCTGTTTTGGAGAGGTGAAAAGGAGAATGTGAGTGGCAGCAACCCTGTGGGGGGAGGGGGGCAGGTGTATCACAAGATCATTGTTGCTATTCAGCAGTCCTGCTGTGTATATAAATGCATTATTCATGCAATGCAACTAGCATGCAATTTCTCAACTTGTTTCAGTCATTGCACTTTTCCAAGTTAGCTCTAGTTTGGGGTATAATTTTCTTCATTCAGCTGAAAACTGCCAGAAGAGAGTAAAAAGCATAAGGATGCAAGCCTGGATAAAATTACATAAATCTGAACCTACCCTGTATACATGCATTCACATCTCCACTCAGACACATCTTTCATGCATACATACATGCCAGCCAGCAGGACAGCCCCGCTTCATCCACTTTTGCCACCTGGTATGCAAAAGACATCCATTAAAACCCCCAGACCAAATCAACCTTCTCATAGGTTCTGGGTTGGTCTGAAAAACATTCAAAAACAAAGACTGCATTACTGGACTGAGTCCAACAAATGCAAAGCAAATATTCTGTAGAGGAAAAGAGACTTATTTCACTGCAGCAACAAACAGTGGAGCCATAACAATGTGGAAAGACCTGCTGCTTCTCACACCAGACTGAAGTTGGCAGGATTATCCCTATGGATAGAACCAGGTACTGGAATGCAGGCAGCAGCTGGTATCACAGGTGAGGTGCTGGCTGCTATCCTATCTGTTCGGCAATGAGCATGGACATACACTTACTCCAGCCTTCAACAAAGCACCATCTGTTTGTACTCCCTAGGCACACCAGAGAGGCATTTTCATATAAGTTAAACATTTCTCATCTGACTTTTCATTCATCATGTTCTTTGGAAAGAGACAAGACTGAGTCATTCTTTGGCTACTAGACATGTGTTCATTGATTTGTACAACAGGGTCCTCATGCAGGGCACTGACAAAATGTACAGGCTCCACTAAGCATGGCAGTCTCTTGTGTGTATATGCACTAGAAGCACAGAAATGATAATCAGTCCGCGTAATGGAGGTGAAGGCACGGTCTGCCAATATGTACAAGAGTCCTGTTTATGTTTATTACATTTGATATACTGCTCAGGCCAAAGCATCAGAGCGGTTTACAATATTACATAAATGATACTGAAAAAATGAAAGGAACGCCATTGATAAGATAGGACAGAGTGAGAAATACAGTGATAGTCAAAGAAATAGAAGAGACAAGAGGAAAGGCTCATTATAACATCCAGAGAGAGAGAATATTGTACCACCACAGCTCAGTCCTTTGAAACAGACTTGACCATAACAGCTGCTTATAAACCGCTACTGCCTGGATGTACTTGATTGAAGCAGGTGATGAGGCAAAGCTCTCACTTACAAGCCTGCAATGCTGACATCATCCCTCCACCGTCCTGATTGTCACGGCAAGCAAACCAAACTACAGCAGTTTACCCGGTCCCACACAGTCCAACGCCTAAGGGCCCTCTTGCGAGGCCCGCTGGTGGAGTGGCGGTTAAAGAGCCGATGAAGTGGGCAGGCTCTGTGGAGGGAGGTGGAGCTCCCGCTCTCACCTCCGATGCTGGCTGCTGCTCTCCCCTCACAGAACGCGCCGGTGGAGTGGCGGTTAAAGAGCTGATGAAGTGGGCAGTCTCTCTGTGGAGGGAGGCGGAGCTCCCGCTCTCCCCTCCCCTGTTGTAGAAGGTACTTATAAGAGCATATGAAGGCAGAACCCTTTTATTACTGGATTTAGCTCACACTTTTCTCTGAATTCAAGATGAGTTACGTTGAGGAACTATAGAAGTTTTCCTGTCACCAGAGGGCTTGCATCTAAATTTGTACCTGAGGCAATGGAGAGTTAAGTGACTTGCCCAAGATCACCAGGAGCGGCAGTAGGATTCAAATTTGGTTTCATTAGCCCACTTTTTAACCATTATGCTCCTCCTCCACTTATGGTATACATGCTGGGGATGCAGTAATGGAGTCCTTGTGAGTGACAGATAAAGTGTCAATGAGCAGTGGTCCTAATCATGCTGGCTCATGTGGAATTTTAAGCTCATAACCCTAATGCAGGAGGTGAAGATTGGCCACTATTCTATGAATGCTTTCACCTCATGGAGAGGAAGCTATGAGAAGCAAAATAAAAATTATGTAGATGTGGAGAGCAATTTCTAGCTGTAGACACTCAGAATGTGCCTATATGAATTCTATTTTATAAAGAAAAGAAGGCGCCTACCTTTCTTTATAAGATAGGGGTGTAAGTGGTCAAAAACACTTGAAATCTAGACACGATCACTTACACCAGCCCTAGTTCTGGTATAAATGCCCACACTTAGATTTTTAAAGATTTATAACTTATATGTGTACATTTGCACTCTACGTACACTGCAAATACACACCATAGGCCTGATGCATGTACTTATAAAATAGTAATTGCCTATACTACGCATATAAAGACCAATCCATGTGCATCAGTCATGAAAAATACATGCCTTAACGCATGTTGATGGTGTATAGTTTTACATGGCTTCTTATAAAATTACTTCTATACTGGACTTGTAAGTCCATAATTCCTCATGCTTTGCAGCTTGCTAAAAGCAGATTGTTTTTTTTTTTGTATGAGAGTATCAGGACTACTGGATAGTAAGGGGGCAGCCAAGGATTGGATCTTTGGTTGTGGTTTCTCATGGCAGTTGCTACAGAATGGACACAGAGCAAGGAAAAAGTTGTACATATTATTTAATGCTAGCAGCCTCTCACAGCACACAGAGCAAGTCTATGAAGCAAGGAAAGTAATACCAAACCTGTGAGCAAGACAAGTCCATACGGCAAAGCAAGGGTATACAATAAAGTAGTCAAGGCAGGAAGGTTTTCTAGATCAGAAACAAGACACAATTCAAGGGACAAGGCAACAAACACATGCCCAGGAAAGCCATCTAGATTTATCTGAGCTCAGGAGAACTATCTGTCTTGGTGCCGTCCGGACGATGTCACCACCTGAGTGGCTGCATCCATCCTGCTTGTTGACAGAGAACAAGGCAACAAAGGCACAGGCAGGCTTCAGGATCAGATCAGATCAGATAAACCGGCTAGGAACCTAGCTCAAGGGAAGACTGAAATACCCCAAGTGCTAGGGACCAATCCAGGAGCAGGAAGCAGACTAGGCACAAACACGGAATCAGAAAACAGAACATAGACAGATACAAATACAAGAGAAGCAAAAGCAAGGGTGAGCTGACAGACTGTCTCCTGACTAGCTTACCCAAAAGAGCCACATAGCTGGCAACTCCAAAGCTAAACCTATGCAATGTGTGAGTACTAGGGCTTTCCCCATTCAATCCTAAAAAGCTGAATGAATGCATGGGGAAGAAGCAGAATAGAGACAGAAGTGTGGGCAGGTGTGCTTGGTTCTTGTCCTTAGATCATGCCAATATCATGATCTCAACATAAACAGTATGGCTTGCCTGCTTTTTCCTACATGGGTTCAATGTCAGCTGAGCAATGGTGTATGAGGCAGGTGATGCATTCCCTGGCTTGAGCAGGATTGGCATGAAATGCTTCAATGTATGCCCATTTTGGCCTTATTTGCTCCCACTCAGTCTCCTGCTATCTACCTTCGTCTACTTTCTTGTTTCAGAATGGATAGTTTCTTAACGTCCCTCCAGTCTAGTCCTGAACCTTTGGGGTCTTACTCCTCCTCCAGCAGCTTGGAGACTGAGAAACGTCATCCTTTTGGTGACAGCAGTATAAATACACAGGATCCGCCTCCTGACTCCAGTTATCTCAGTCTCCAAGCAGCTGGTGAGCCCAGAGATAGGGGCTCACTAGAGGAGCAATTAAGCATAAGAGTTAGAGATATATAGTTAAAAGTTGTTTTTTTGGGATTAGAAGCCAGAGTGGCTTTATGCTACAGAGGGGGATCTGTAAAGAAAGCTGTGCTGAGCTGCTTATTTCCTCCCCCTCCCCCCCACACTCCTTTCCTCTCTCTCTGAAGTTGTGGTTCCTGCTGAGAATTAGCAGATTTGTGGGGGAGAGGTAAAGCTGGTTCCCGAACCCACTGTTATGGGTGAGGAATGGGTGGAATAACAGCAGAAGTGCTACCTGTTGTTCATGCCTGGCCATGCCAACGCCGAAGTGTGATTCCGGCAGATCGCGGCAGTCTTTGATCTGCAGTCCCGGTCTCTCCCCTAGCGCTGAAGCCGTGATCCAGGCTGAGCGTGGGGAGGGTGTGTTTTCCCCATCTCCAAGCCTCTGCAGCAAGGTAAGGGGGCCCGGGTCATCGAGACTTCTCTGCTTCAGTCGGGGGCATAGAAGCAGCGTGTGGAGAACAGGGTAGGCTGTGCCGCATGGAGGGCACATGGGAAACTCCATTGCTTCTCAGAAGCATTTCTTTAGCGAGGGAAGCCTCGTTTTGAAAATGTGGGTATTGGTTAAGGGAGGGGAATGTACTAGGAGTATCCCTCACTGTACATATATATTAAAAAAAAGTCTCTGTTTCTGGTTCTCAGGTTCTGTGAAGAAAAGTTGGGGGAGGTTACTCAGGATCAAAGCAAGAGTTGGGCCCTAAGTGACCGTTCAGGCAGTATGCCTTCTAGACCACTCTGTTTACTCTGTGGTTCCAGAAGGGGAGCGGTCTCCGAAATGGGTTTGTAGAGGCTGTTTTCAGGAGTCAGTATCCATGGAGCAGGGGCTTGAAGAGGGGGTTGAGGAACCCAAGGGGGTCACTTCGGACCTCTCAGAGCCAAAGGCTGCCATTGAACTCCCCCTGGAGCCGGTGGCGGGGCCGTCATCCACACCGAGTGCTCCTGCTTCGCAGGTTCAAGTCCCGGGGAGCTTGGCGGTGATTTTTTCGCCACAATTCGTATATTTGATACAACAGGCGTTCGGGGGAACGCAGATGAAGGCGTCAGGTTCCTCAGAGGGGGAACTGGGGGACAAGCGGCCGGGGACACCTCTGAGCACAGGAGGGATAGGAATCCCAGCAAAAAGAGTAAGGACCAAGAAGGAGTGGTCAGAGCAGTCCATTGCTTCAGAGGGTGTTCATTCGGAGGCCCTAGAGCAGAATTTGAAGTTGGAAGAGGACTTAGAGGAAGGAGAGATTACAGAACAGGAAGAAAGATGAGGCGCGAGTGGTTCGGATTTTCAGGAGAGAGAAGTTACCAGCACTGATATCTGAAACGCTTAAGGAGCTTAATATGCCAGCAATGGGACCGGCGGAAGATGCCACGTTAGAAGACCCATTATTGCAGGCTTTTGATAAGTCTCAGAAGGCTTTTCCTGTGCACAGAGTGATTAAGGAAATGATACAAGGGGAATGGGATAAGCCGGAGGCTGGGCTGAAGGGGTCCACAGTTATGTCTTGGCTCTACCCATTAGTAGAACAAGATCGTGAGTTGTTTAGGTCCCCTAAGGTGGATGCCACGGTTTCAGCAGTACCAAGAAAACTACCATTCCAGTAGAGGGGAGTGCAGCGCTGAAGGATGCGCAGGACAGGAAATTGGATACCTTGTTGAAACAGGCTTTTGATGTTAATGCGCTGTCCATTTGTGGAGCTTGGGTAGCCAGAGCTTGCCTGCATTGGGCTCAGCGCCTTCAGGCAGAACAGACAGTGGATACTGCCGTGGAGGCTGCCAGGATAGAGATGGGGGCGGCTTATTTGGCCAACATTCATCATGATCTGGTTTGCAGGTTGTTGAATAGTATGGCGTCTCCAATAGCGGCCAGGCGGTATCTTTGGTTATGCAATTGGGCAGCTGATGGCTCTTCCAAATCAAGGTTAAGTAAGCTTCCGTTCAGGGGGAAACTACTTTTTGGAGAAGATCTGGAGAAGCTTGTGAAGGATTTGGGAGAATCCAAGGGCGGTCAGCTGCCAGAGGACATGCAGAAGCACAGTCGGTGGGTCCCGACAACTAAGGGTCAACACAGAGAGTTTTGTCGTTTTCGTCCCCCAAGGTTTGGGCAAGTGCAAAGAGGACGATTCCCCTATCGTAGCCAGGGTTTTCGAGGTTTCAGAGAAGCGGGCAGAGGATTTACTGCCCCCTCTTCCTCCAATCTTCGAAAGTCGCAATGAAGCCAGGGAGGCCCAGGCAGGACAGGTGCCGATAGGGGGTCGCCTGCAGAACCTTTATCCTGCCTGGGTCCAGATCACGGCCAATCAGTGGGTGCTGGAAGTTATCCGCGAAGGTTATGCCTTGGAGCTTCAGCGGCCAGTGACCGATTCTTTTGTACAATCCCCGTGCAAAGCACAGTCCAAATACGCAGCGGTGCAGGAGACCTTAGAACGACTGCTCTCCCTCAAGGCGGTGGTACCGGTGCCTCCAGACCAATGCGGCTGCGGTCGGTACTCCATTTATTTCGTGGTGCCAAAGAAAGAAGGAACCTATTGGCCAATTTTGGATCTCAAGCGGGTATATCGCTGTCTAAAGGTGTCTCATTTTCGAATGGAGATGTTACGATCGGTCATAGTAGCGGTGCGGAAAGACGAGTTTCTTACGTCCCTCGATTTGTCGGAAGCTTATTTGCACATTCCCATTCGTCAGGAAACTCAGAAGTTTTTAAGATTCGTGGTCCCCATGGGACATTTTCAATTCCAAGCGTTACCTTTTGGTCTAGTTACAGCTCCACGAACCTTCACCAAGGTGATGGTGGTAGTGGTGGCAGCGTTAAGGAAGGACGGGGTCTTAGTACATCCTTATCTAGACGATTGGTTGATTCGAGCAAAGTCCAGAGCAGAGAGCGAGGCGGCCACAGTCAGAGTGGTGGCGTTCTTGGAGAGGCTCGGTTGGGTAGTCAATGTATCCAAGAGGAGGTTGAGTCCATCGCAGATGCTGGAGTACCTGGGGGCTCGGTTCGATACGAGTGTTGGGAAAGTGTTTCTGCCGCAGAAGCGGGCACAAGGTTTGAGAAGGTTGGTCTGCAGTTTTCTGCGCAAGAGACACCCCACGGCCTGGCACGATCTGCAGTTGTTAAGTACCAAGGCAGCGACACTCGAGCTAGTGCCGTGGGCGAGAGCCCACATATGAGACCCTTGCAAAGAGCATTACTCAGACGATGGTTGCACCAGGACGACAGTCTGTCTCACGTATTACCCTGTCTGCAGGAGATGCGTCAGGCTCTCCTATGGTGGTTGAGGCCAGAGAATCTGGAGAAAGGAATGCCCTTAGAGGCACCGGATTGGATTCCCCTAACGACGGATGCCGGTCTCTCAGGTTGGGGCGCTCATGTCCAGGGAAGGTACGCGCAAGGTTTGTGGACCGATCAGGAGAAGGCCTGGTCGATCAACAGGTTAGAGTTGCGAGCGGTAGTCCTGGCGCTAAGAGCCTTTCGGGGGTGTCTTCACGGGAAAGCCGTTCGCGTATTTTCCGACAATGCAACGGCAGTAGCCTATATCAACCGGCAGTGGGGCACCAGCAGTGTGCCGCTGGAAACCGAGGCCGATCAGTTGTTCGAGTGGGCCGAGGTACATCTACTAGCAGTGTCAGCGGCGCATGTAGCCGCGGTGGAAAATGTGGAGGCTGATTTTCTGAGTCGGGTAAGAGTAGACCCAGGAGAGTGGGTCCTCCGTCCGCAGGTGTTCGAAATGGTGGTGTGTCGATGGGGCCCGCCGGTAATGGATCTCATGGCGACTTTTCACTCTGCAAAGGCCAGTCGATTCTTCAGCAGAAGGCGGGAAAGGATGTTGGAAGGCCTGGATGCATTAATTCAGCCCTGGCCGGTGGACCGACTACTCTGTGTTTCCACCGTGGGTGTTAATAGGTCGGATGCTGCAGCGCATAGAACGTCACAGAGAACAGGTGATCTTAATTGCGCCGGATTGGCCAAGATGTCCTTGGTATGCGGACTTGATGAGGCTCTTGGTAGACAAGCCATGGAAGCTACCGGTTCGGAGGGACCTGTTAGTTCAGGGACCTCTGTTTATGCCTCAGGTGAATCGGTTCTCGCTTAAGGCTGGGTTATTGAAAGGGCAAGGTTGATAGCGAGAGGTTATTCGGTGGCGGTAGTGGCCACTTTGTGAAAGCTCGGAAGAGATTGACTTCCTTAGCGTATATTCGGGTTTGGCGTGTGTTCGAAGCTTGGTGTGTGGACAAGAAGGTTACAGCCTTAAAAGTGACGATACCTCACATACTGGCGTTTTTGCAGGAAGGATATGAGAAGGGCTTAGCTCTATCCTGTTACAGAGGCAAGGTAAAAGGTGAGGCACTAGGGGGACATCCAGATGTCAAATGTTTTTTAAGGGCGGTCTCGCTGTTGCGACCACCATGTAGGCAAGTTGTTCCGACGTGGGATTTACATCTAGTTCTGGAAGCTTTGGTGCATGCACCTTTCGAACCTTTGACGAGAGCGTCGCTGAAGGATCTTACTTTAAAGGTGGTGTTTCTGGTGGCTCTCTCTTCAGCCAGGAGAATATCTGAGTTACAAGCGTTGTCCTGTAGGGAACCCTTTCTTGTTTTTAGTGATACAAAAGTGGTGTTGAGGACAGTGCCATCCTTTTTGCCCAAAGTGGTATTACCTTTTCATGTGAATCAGGTGGTGTCACTGCTGGTATTTGAGGAAGGCAGTGCAGGTTCTGCTTCAAAGCAGTTACATAGGTTGGATGTTCGAAGGGCACCGAAGCGGTATTTGAAAAGTACAGCTTCTTTCCGTAGGTCGGATAGATTGTTTATTTTGTTTGGAGGTCCAAAGAAAGGGCAAGCAGCGTCAAAAGCTTCCATTGCCAGATGGCTTAAAGAAGCAATTGCGTCCGCATATATTTTGAAAGGTAAAGCAGTTCCGGAAGGGCTAAGGGCTCATTCGACTAGGGCGCAAGCAACATCATGGGCAGAGTGTAGTTTACTGCCCGCGGTGGAAATTTGTAAGGCGGCTACTTGGTCGTCTTTGCATTCCTTTGTCAGACATTATCGTCTAGACTTGCAGGCAGAAAGGGATGCCTCTTTTGGATCAGTAGTGCTTCAGGCTGGTCTAGCAGGTCCCTCCCGTTGACTTTTTGCACTGCTCTGTTACATCCCCAAAGGTTCAGGACTAGACTGGAGGGACGCTAAGGAAGGTGAAATTAGACTTACCTGCTAGTTGTTGTTCCTTAAGGAACTCCAGTCTAGTCCTGTATCCCACCCGAGTTCTTACATGGACTATAGCCTGAAGCAACTGATGTGTAAGCTGGTCGAGTGACAGTACAGGTTATAGACCATAATGGGAGGGATTCATTTCAGTGGAGTTTTTTAGAGGCAGTCGCTATCCTTCATGACAGGAAATAGGGATCTCAGCATGTCAAAGACGTTAAGTAGGATTTAGGTGGAAAACGAAGATTTCAGAATGTGTTCTATTAATTTATAGAGTTATCCGTTAGGTTATGTGGAATTTGTTAGTAGAGTTTACTGCTTAATTGTTGCTCCGGTGAGTCTGCTTTGTTAATAGGTTACTGGAGTCAGGAGGCAGATCCTGTGTATTTATACCAGTGTCATCAAAAGGATGACGTTTCTCAGTCTCCAAGCTGCTGGAGGAGGAGCAAGACCCCAAAGGTTCAGGACTAGACTGGAGATCCTTAAGGAACAACAATTAGCAGGTAAGTCTAATTTCACCATTAATCCCATGAGTACTGTTTCTCTGGAAAGAGTTACTCAGTCTGAAGCAGGCCTACAGAAAGTAGCCTAAAAAGAGGACAACACACAGTCCAATATCACACGGCGGGGGGCGTGGCAAGATAGGTTATATAAAGCATAATGTGTTAGTTTTATGTAAACCGCGCTGATCGCAAATAGTGCGGTATATAAGAAATGTAAATAAATAATAAAAATAATAAAATAAAGGCAGCACATGGGCAGACAGTGCATAAACATTGTTGGAGGTGTATGAAATCCATCAGAAAGATCCTCCATCCCAGCAGCCAGTATAATTAATCGTCCCTAGTGTGAGGCAAAGTGCACCATAATTTGCAGATGCACTTCCGTATCACTGCCCTCTAGTGTGGGTTTGATGTTTACCTTTAATATGCAAAATGCATATTTTTATTGTAGAAAAACTAATGACAAGCGCAGAGAACTCTGAGGGGGAAAAGAAAGAAGATTCTTGGATATACCAGTTTGGCCAGAGCTCTCACTGGAAGCAGAAGGATTTGTTTATAAATTGTAGAACACACAGCAAATATGGATGAGAGAAATTAATGCAATATCTCCTCCAATTTCCTATCATAACCTGGATATTACTAAAGCCAACTTTATATATTCTCAGAGATACATTTTATAATTTATCTATATACGCCCCAATTCAATGTCATGGAAGTAGCTGGTCAGTATGATAGGAAAGGATACCTAGATCTCTTTAGTCTGCAGGTAAACCACCCTTTCCTCACCCCCAGTAGCCTGAGCAGCTCTCAAGACATAGCCCCTTAGGCAAAAGTCACAGGTCTGAAAAAAGAGAGGTTGTAGGAAGGGCATCAGATTATATTTAGTGTTCCCAAAGGTTCTTCAAGACAAAACACCTGCGGTAAAGATAAACCCTTGCTGCCCACTTCTCAATTCTGGTAGCCATGAAGCAGTCAGCATTCTTGTAGGAACTTTGCAATACGCTGGTCTGAAAAGTAGTGCTGGAACACTAGGAACATCAGGACTCTGCCCTGCAGCTCGTGGTTATTCTCACCCAATCATTTTCTGACAGCCTTTTTTAGGAATAAAATGAGCTAAGAACATAAACTGGTCAAAATACTCCAACAGTCATACTGAAACCAGTATCTTTATTTGGAAACACTTTCTAGACTTTGCAAACTGTTAACTTAAAACCAATTCCTGATAAAACAAAAATAACAAACCAAAAATCTGCAATCAGAAAACGCTGTTGTCCTGTTATCAGAAAAGACAAAATACCTCTGTCCAAAGAGGGAGGGGCTCAAACATCATTCTTGGCCTAGGGACATCAAGCGTCGTAGTGCATTAACGTTTTAAATAATGTTTGCTCAAAGAGAAAATGTAGCTTATGGCATCTCTGGATGTTGCACAGTTCTAATTGTTCTAGAAAAATCCAGACGTCTGTACAGATGACTGACGTGAGCTGCATGATACAGAAATCTGTAGACAGTCCTAGAGTTTCATCTTCATACCTTGGAGCTGAAGTTTGTGAACAATGTATATTTGGCTTCTTGGTATCCTGTGAAAAATAAACTGCTGAAATCAAACCTTGAAAAATTCCAAGAATCTGTTTGCAGAAATTACTTCAGAGACCACATCTCAAACACTGATGTCAGTGCGCATTAAAACAGCAGATCATTAAGAACCACTTTGAGCACCTTATCAATCATCTCCTGTCCTCCAAGACCAGCACAACCCTCATACCTCAGTTGTTGCTTATCTGAGATCTTCCTTTATCCCCATTCAAGAAAAGAGCCAGAGCCCAGGTTCAATGTGCAGCAACACCACCCTCCACTTCGTTCCCATCACTAACCTGTGGACCCCTTCTCTTTAATTACACCCAAAACATAAAAATACATCAACAGAAAACAGGTGAAAGAGAGATGTGGAGAGAAAAGCCCATGTGTAGACAGGAGACGGGCACCTGGATCTACTCTAACTCTCATATCGGCAGCCAGGAGCTTCATTCTCTGACAGTACTGGGAATGCAGGACATACTCACAAGTCTTTCAGGTTAAGAGGTAGCAGTGACTACGCCCACCTTCTGGGCAGCTTCTTTCTTAGCCTGATGAGCCTGCAACACTGCCACAGCCTCCTCTACCTGTAAAATAAAGCAGTGATACAGTCAGTGAATGACTGACAGCCTCCCCATTCTCCAGAAGAGGGGATGTGGGAAAGCGGAAGGCTGGCTTACCTTTGAGCGGAGAGATTCTGGGGACTCCAGCATGTGCAATAACTCAGAGTTATCAATCTCTAGCAGCATTCCTGTGATCTTCCCAGCTAAGCTGGGATGCATAGCTTGGATCAGTGGAAATAAACGTTCTCCTAAATAAAGGAGGGAGAGAGAGGAATCATGATCTGGTGTCAAATGCTGTAAAATACCATGCAAGAAAGATTACATCCTGCATCCATCTGCAAAATGACACTGGGCTATCACAGACTGATCTTGCATCACCAACAGTCAGAGCTATCCCATCACAGGAGATTCTCTGCATCACCCACAGTCAGAGCCATCCCATCACAGGACATTCTCTGCATCACCCACAGTCAGAGCCATCCCATCATAGGACATTCTCTGCATCACCCACAGTCAGATCCACAGAATCCAGTTGTCCTGGGCACCTGGACTCTTGCAACCATTGTGCCAAGTAGAAAAGTCCTTCAGGGTTCCCACTTCCTGTAATACAGCAGCCACTAAAAACAGATAAACCTAGTGACTTACTAGAAAGCAGCAGAGGAAAATGTGTCTCAGTAACTTAGAGAAACCCCCAACAAAAATATCCAAAGTCCTGCTAGAGGGGGGAGAATTGGACAGATTCTCAAGCCTGGATTCTGTTCTTTGGACTGGCCAGGACTGGGGATGCTGTAGATAGTGTTCTCTGCTTCTAGGGGAGAGTTTTAGCTATTGTACGATAGGCAAACGCTCTGATGGCTGGGCGAGGAAGGAGTATTCATACAAATGGGGAATAATCCTAATTAGTTGCAAATAAAGCATAGTTATTCACCTGTAACAGGTGATCTCCGGGAACAGCAGGAATTTAGTCTTCACATATGGGTATCGTTGGTACCGACGGAGCCTGCGCGGGAACGCTCCCCAGCATCCAATTAGGAAGCTTTTGGGAGCATCCCACAGCGCCTGCGTACTGCCTTCCCGCCTTTCCCAACTGTCTCTCTCCAGTTGAGTTTAAAGCTGAGACAAAGAGAGAGAGAGAGAGAGAAAGAGATAGATAGAGAGATACAACTCCTAGGGGAGGTGGGTAGGTTGTGAAGACTAAATTCCTGCTGTTGCCAGAGATCACCTGTTACAGGTGAGTAACTATGCTATCTCCAGGAACAAGCAGGAATGTAGTCTTCACATATGGGGACTCCCTAGCTTTAGATGCCAGGGAGAGACCCCAGAAGTTGTGTGTACCTGTGAAAGGGCTCCACTTCCCCCCATGGATCTCTGGCATCCAACCAGGGATAGTGGGTAGGAGTTGATTAGGTATGGAACAGGTGTTGAAGAACAGCCTGACCAAACAAGGCTTCCCGGCGGGAGTCCTTGTCCAAGCAGTAATGGGCTGTGAAGATATGAACCGAGGCCTAAGTGGCTGCTCGACAGATGTCGTCGATAGACAGAGTGTAGATGAGCCATTGAAGCTGCCATGGCTCTCACATTGTGAGCTATGAAATGGCCCTCCAGAGGAAGATTCTTACTCGGATAGGCAAAGGAAATACACTGCAATCTAGCTGGACAGTGTTCTCTTGGAGCCTGGATGTCCCAAATGAGAAGGATCAAAAGCAACAAAGAGTTGAGAGGACTTTCTATGTTGCTGTGTTCTTTGCAAGTAAAAGGCTAAATCTCTTTTACAGTCCAAAGTATGAAGATTCCTTTCTGCATTAGATGCATGAGGCCTTGGAAAAAACACAGGCAGATAGACCGCTTGATTTAAATGAAAAGGCGAGACCACCTTTGGCATAAAGGTGAAATTAGACTTACCTGCTAATTGTTGTTCCTGTAGTAGACCCAGTCTGGTCCCGGACCTCTGAGTTGTCAACCTTAATCAGCAGCTTGGAGACTGAGGAACCACCTTCTTTTCATGATGTCACTCCTATATAACTCTGGCATCCGCCTCCCTTCATCAGTACCCTAATGACAAAGCAGACTCACCAGAGCAACAAATAAGTTAAGACCCCACTTACCAACCGCAAGGTCCAACCCCCCAACACTGAAACCCGAAAAAGAATTAACTCACGAACTGTGAACACTGAGGGTGCCCAGACTAACCTCTCACCTGTCCGACCACCCCTTCAAAGATGACAGCTAAACATCTCTTCTTACCTGTCATCAGAAAACAAACAGAAGACCGTGCTGCAAGCCCCCCCTGCAACACCGGGTGGGATGCGGGACCAGACTGGGTCTACTACAGGAACAACAATTAGCAGGTAAGTCTAATTTCACCTTCCTGTTCGTAGCCCCAGTCTGGTCCCGGACCTCTGAGTAAGTACCAGAGCAGTAGATCTAACGGGAGGGCCCAGCCGCAACCGCTTGCAGCACCGCCGCCCCGAACCTGGCATCCTGCGCGGACTGAACGTCCAATCGGTAATGTCTGATAAAGGGAGACAAAGAAGACCACGTGGCCGCCCTGCAAATCTCCGCTGGCGGCACAGCTTGGAGCTCCGCCCAGGACGAAGCCTGAGCCCTGGTGGAATGGGCCCTCAGCCCCTCCGGCACCGATCTCCCCTTCAGTAAGTAGGCCGACGAAATCGCTTCCCGGATCCACCGGGCGATGGAGGCCTTGGACGCCGCCTCTCCTCGGCGAGGACCCGCGAACAGGATAAACAACCTCTCCGAGCGGCGGAACTCCGCCGTACGCCGAAGATACCTCTTCAAGGCCCGACGGACATCGAGCGTTCTCGAAGCGGGACCCGATGTGTCCGACCGGAACACCGGTAAGGCAATTTCTTGATTCAAATGGAACGCCGACACGACCTTGGGTAAGAAGGCCGGCACAGGCCGCAAAACCACCTTGGACTCGAAAAAAGACAAGAAGGGTTCCTTACAGGACAGCGCCTGCAACTCCGAGATGCGCCTGGCCGAACAAATAGCCACCAGAAACACGACCTTCAATGTGAGATCCTTCAAGGAAGCCGAGCACAAAGGCTCGAAGGGCTCCCGCTCCAGTGCCGACAGCACAAGCGGAAGATGCCACTGCGGCACCGGCTGCCTCCTGGGCGGACGAATTAACACCACCGCGCGCAAAAACCGCTTGACATCCCGATGTACTCCCAGGGATCTACCAGCCACCCGTCCGCGGTAGCACGACAGGGCCGCGACCTGCACCCGAAGCGAAGCCGCCGCCAGACCTTTGTCGAAACCGCCCTGCAGAAAGTCCAAAATCTGAGAGAGAGACGCCTTGAGAGCCACCCAGTGCCTCTCGCTGCACCACGCCTCAAAGACTCTCCAGACCCGAACATACGCCAAAGACGTGGACCTCTTACGAGCTTTCAACAGGGTGGAAACCACCGCCGGGCCCTTTCAATAGCCAAGCCGTAAGCGAGAACCGATCCACATGGGGCATGAATAGAGGCCCCTGCGCTAGCAGGTCCGGGCGCAACGGAAGCCGCCACGGTCGCGCAACCAGAAGCCTCCGCAGGTCCGCATACCAAGGGCGGCGCGGCCAGTCCGGAGCTATCAGGATCACCATCCCCCCGAAGCTCTCCACTCGCTGAATCACCCGTCCGATGAGCACCTACGGCGGAAAGACGTACAACAGCTGGCCCTCCGGCCAGGGCTGAATCAGCGCATCGAGACCCTCGGACATTCGCTCCCTGCGTCTGCTGAAGAAGCGGCTGGCTTTCGCCGAGCTGAAAGTGGCCATCAGGTCCATCACCGGGATGCCCCACCGCCGCGTGATCATCGCGAACACCTCCGGGTGGAGGACCCACTCGCCTGGATCCACCCGCACGCGACTGAGAAAGTCTGCCTCCACGTTGTCCACTCCTGCCACGTGAGCCGCCGACACCGCCAGAAGATGCCGCTCGGCCCACGCGAACAGAGCCTCGGCCTCTGTCTCGAGAGGCGCGCTGCTGGTCCCGCCTTGGCGATTGATATAAGCCACGGCCGTGGCGTTGTCGGAGAATACTCTTACTGCCGATCCGTCGAGAATCGACTGAAAACATTTCAACGCCAGAGACACCGCCCGCAATTCCAGGCGGTTGATCGACCACGAGCGCTCCTGGGGGTCCCACTGTCCCTGAGCGAATTGGCCCCGACAGTGACCCCCCCAACCCAGGAGGCTGGCATCTGTTGTCAATGCTATCCACTCGGGCACCGCCAGAGGCCTCCCCGTCTGCAAGGAGCGGGGATCCAACCACCAGCGCAGCCCCGCCCGCGTCTCGTCCGGGCAGGCGAGTCTTTGAGACAGAGGGTCCCGCTGATGCGACCAGCGCCTGAGTAGCGCCCTCTGCAAAGGCCGCATGTGGGCCCTCGCCCACGGTACCAGTTCGATGGTCGCCGCCATGGTGCCCAGCAGTTGAAGGTACTGCCACGCCGTGGACTCCCGTCTCTTCAAGAACTTCCGTACCAGCATCCGCAACTTCTGGGCTCTCTGTCGCGGAAGGAACACCTGACCGGTTCCCGTGTCGAAGCGCGCTCCTAGGTATTCCATGTCCTGGGAGGGGACCAACTGGCTCTTCGTCCTGTTGACCACCCAACCTAGGCTCTCCAGGAACCTGACTACCCGGGACGTGGCCCTCACGCTCTCTTCCCTCGACTTTGCCCTGATCAACCAGTCGTCCAGATACGGGTGCACCAGGACGCCTTCCCTGCGCAGAGCCGCCGCCACCACTACCATCACCTTCGTGAAGGTGCGCGGAGCCGTCGCCAGCCCGAACGGCAGCACTCGGAATTGGAAATGACCGAAAGGCACTGCAAAGCGGAGAAACCGGTGATGTTCCTGCCGAATGGGAATGTGAAGATAGGCTTCGGACAGATCCAGAGCGGTGAGAAACTCGCCCGGCCGGACCGCTGCAATGACGGACCGGAGAGTTTCCATGCGGAAGTGGGTCACCCGAAGGCACCGATTTACCCCTTTGAGGTCCAGAATAAGCCGGAACCCTCCGTCCTTCTTTGTGACCACGAAATATATGGAGTATCGACCGGAACCGTGTTGGTCTGGCGGTACCGGCTCGATCGCCCGGAGGTCCAGCAGCCTTTGCACGGTCTCCCGCACCACTGCGCACTTGCTGAGCGCTTTGCAGGGGCACCGTACGAAGGCATCGCGCACTGGTCGCTGTAGCTCCAGCGCATATCCGTCTCTGATGACCTCCAGCACCCACTGATCCGAAGTCATGTGGACCCAGGCGCCATAGAACTCCCACAGCCTGCCGCCTACGGGAACCAGCGGCCCCCGGGTCCGCCGTATCTCATTGCGCCTTGCACAGGGCTGAGGCGGGGGAGGAGGAGGTCGAGGCCCCCCCTCCAAAGCCCCTGCCAGCCCCCCTGAAACCCCTGGTTTCGGACGGGAAACCGGCCCCGCTGGCCAGTAGCGAACCGGGGAAGACGAGAGCGGCGAAAGTCCCGCTGTTGCGACCTGCTGGACGCGGCGCCACGGCCTTGCTTGGGTTTGTCCTCCGGCAACTTACCACCCTTAGACTCGCCCAGGTCCTTGACCAACTTCTCGAGATCCTCTCCAAACAGGAGGCGTCCCTTGTATGGGAGTTTACTCAGCCTGGTCTTCGAAGACGAATCCGCCGCCCAGGAACGGAGCCACAGGTACCGGCGGGCAGCGACCGCCGACGCCATACTGCTAGAGAGACCCCTCATAAGGTCATAGTGCAGATCAGATAAATAGGCCGCCCCCGACTCCAGGCGGGCCGCCTCCACCGATTTGCCCTCCGCCTGCGCCGGTCGCACATGTTGAGACCAGCGAAGACAGGCTCTGGCTACCCAGGCCCCACAAATAGCGGCCTGGAGAGACAGCGCATTAGTGTCATACACCTGGCGCAGCAGGGCATCCAGCTTCCTGTCCTGGGCGTCCTTGAGGGACGCGCCGCCTTCCACTGGGATGGTGGTCTTCTTTATCACCGCCGCCACCGCAGCATCCACCTTGGGGGGCGTGAAGACCTCCCGATCCCGATCCACCAGAGGATATATCCGACCCAGCACCCGCGACCCCCGCAGGGCCGTCCCCGGGACGTTCCACTCCTCCTGAATCAGCTCTTGAAAGACCCGATGGACCGGGAAGGCGCGCTGAGACTTACGGAAGACTTGTAACAAAGGATCCTCCAGAGACTCGTTCTCCGACGGTCCCTGCGCTGGCATATTTAAAGCGCTCAGTGTCTCAGCGATCAGGGCCGGCAGTTCCTCCCTCCGGAAGACTCTGACCACCCTGGCCTGCTCCTCCTTGTCGTCGAGCTCCCCTTCTTCCAAGTCTTCCTCAGGAAGCACAGCCTCGCCTTCCTCCTCCGACGGGAGTCCCTCCGATGCCAGGGAGGGCTCCAGCGACTCCGCCTGCAACCGCAGCCTCTTGCTGCAGGGTTGGTCCTCAGCGAGGAGAGCCGGGGAGCCACGCTTGGCACGGACCCCTTCCGAAGACTCTGAAGGAGGCCGAGGCAGGCCACCCACTGCGTGCCGCAGCAGGGCCACGAACTCAGTGGAAAAAATGGACTCCAGTCCGCTCGCCCAGGGCACCAGGGGCCCCTGTCCCGTCGCGGTGGTCGATGGTCCCGCCACCGGCTCCGCCCGGGAGGAGCCTGGAGGAGAGCCAACCGAAGGCCCCATCTCGGACCCCGGCAGCTCCCCCACGCTCACCTCGGGGGGATCCAGAGTTGCTGCCTCCTTAGAGCAACTTTTGCACACCCCTGAGTCCGACAGGGAGGATCTCTTAGCTCCATAAATCATGCACTGGGTCTTGGGCGACATCTTGCTAGAGTGCTTTACTGAACCGGTGCAGGGCTCTGCACCAGTAAAGCTCTTCCAATCCCCAAGGCAACCAGCCCCTCAGGAAAAAATGAACCCGCTACACCGAGCTGTGCTTCGGGATCCAAAGCACAGGCAAGCTTCCACTGTCTCCTGCGATATCCGGCAAACCACTGACACTTTCGATTTTTTTTTTTTTTATTTAAGGCACCGCAAGAAAAATAAAACAGGCCCGCCGTATCCCCGGGGTCACTCGCACAACGCACGGCGGCCTAGCCAACCGGAAAGGGCCGGGAAAAAACGCGGGAGCCAAAGAAGCACTCCCGCGCGAGTGCCACGTGGCCGGGCCTGCACAGCCGCAAGGCGCACCCGCGCCGCGGCGAAGAGAGAAGCGACCATCCAAATGGCGTGCCCCCCCGCTTGCCTTACCTGAGCCGCCAAAGCAGCGAAGTAGGAGCGAAGGGTGTCACAGTCTGGTCCGTCCAGTAAATTCTGTGTGGCAGACCGACTCCAGCTTCCCCCCTTTTCGTCCAGCCAGAGGCACGCTCACAGGCAGATCCTCTGTTTGGCGCTTGGCTGGACGCGAATCACACTCTGTCGGCTCAGATCCCCTGCCCCAAACCGGGGGTGAGCCAACCCCTCCAACTCTGTCGAGCACCGGGAGACAGACAGAGGGAGAGAGAAGAGCCTAAGGCACCGGCAGGCACAGGTCCTATACCTTAAAGGTACAGCACTTGTTATTATTATTATTATTTTTTTGTAATCCAAATGAAACCAAAATCCCTACACTGAAACTAAGGCTTAGTTGTTCCTCCAGTGAGCCCGGATCCCCGAGCTCAACCTAGTCAACTGCTTGGAGACTGAGGTAACTGATGAAGGGAGGCGGATGCCAGAGTTATATAGGAGTGACATCATGAAAAGAAGGTGGTTCCTCAGTCTCCAAGCGGCTGATTAAGGTTGACAACTCAGAGGTCCGGGACCAGACTGGGGCTACGAACAGGAAGTGTGGATGAGTCCTAAGGACTACCTTGTCATGATGGAACCTTGTATAAGGTGGATGAGCTACTAGTGCCTGCAACTCACTGATGCGGCGTGCTGATGTGATTGCAATGAGAAAGATAACTTTCCATGAAAGGAATTTCAATGAAGTAGTAGCTAAGGGTTCGAAAGGTGGCTTCATGAGCTGACCAAGAACCAGGTTTAAGTCCCATGCCACCGGTGGTGGCCTAATGGGAGGCTTAGTTAGAAGAAGGCTTCTCATAAATCTTGCTATAAGAGGATGGGCGGAGATAGATTGTCCATTTAGAGGCTTGAAAGAAGCTGCAATAGCACTCAAATGGACTCTTACTGAGTTAGTCTTAAGTCCTGCATTGGATAAATGAAGGAGATACTCCAGTAATGATTCGCAAGGGGGTTGAGACCCTTCTGCGAGCACAGTATGGTAAACCTTTTCCACTTGAAAGCATAAGAGCGTCTTGTGGAAGGCTTCCTGGAAGCATAAAGGATATCCTTTACTTGCTGGGGGAGGTTAAGATCGTGAAGATCTAGGCCTTCAGCAACCAAGCCCTGAGATGCAGAGACTGGCGATTGGGATGCCATAACATTCTGTTCTCCTGGGACAGGAGATCTGGAGCAGACCCTAACTCCAGGGAGGGAGCTTGAGAGAGATGTAGAAGCAGAGGGTACCCACACTTGCCGTGGCCAATGTGGAGCTATGAGAATCATACGGCTTCTGTCTCTCTGAAGCCTGAATAGGGTTTTGAGAATCAGGGGAATGGGTGGAAAGGCATACAGGAAGTCTTGACCCCAGTGAAGGAGGAAAGCATCCCTGGCCTGAGAGCCCTGAACCGGAATTCTGGAACAGAACTGGGGAAGTTTGGCATTCAACGGACTTGCAAAGAAGTCTATGTCCGGGGTTCCCCAAATTTGAAAAATCTTGGCCAACTGTTCTGCATGTAGAGACCATTCATGTGGAAGCAGAACTCGACTGAGTCTGTCTGCCCAAGAGTTTTGTATGCCTGGAAGATACACTGCCAGGAGATGAATCTGATGCTCTCTGGCGAGGGCCCATAGTCGCAAAGTTTTGTTGCAAAGCAACAGAGAGCCTGTTCCCCCCTGCTTGTTCACGTAGAACATGGCTACTTGATTGTCCGTATGAATGAGAACTGTCTTGTAGCTGAGCAGGGTGTGAAACACTCGAAGGGCAAGGAAGATTGCTCTGAGCTCCAAGAGATTGATATGTAGATGAGTCTCCTGTGGAGTCCAGGTGCCTTGGGTGGAGAGGTCTTGCAGATGAGCTCCCCAACCCATGGGAGAAGCATCTGTTGTGAGAGTTGCTTGGGGTAAGGGTTGTTGAAATGGGGACCCCAGCAACAGGTTTTGAGTGGACTTCCACCATTGGAGGGACAAAATAAGGCGATTTGTGTTTGCTATTTTGTCTGACAGGCATCCTGATGCCTGGGTCCACTGAGTGGATAACATCCACTGGGCTGCTCTCATATGGAGGCGAGCATAAGGAACCACATGCACTGTAGAAGCCATGTGGCCTAGTAGTTGTAGCATTTCTTGGGCAGTGAGATGAGGCTTCAGCACTGCTTGAGAAGCTAACTGCACCATGCGAAGGCAATGGGCCTGGGAAAGATAGGCCCTTGCTTTTCTGGTATCCAGCAAAGCTCCTATGAACTCTAGAGACTGAGTGGGAGTTAGAATGGATTTTGGGATGTTTATTACAAGACCCAAATACTGAAGGATACGCATTGTGCAGGATAGAGAAGTCCTGGCCTCTGTCTCTGTTGGGGCTCGAATGAGCCAGTCGTCTAAGTAGGGGAAGACGAATATCCCTAGAGTGCAGAGAAATGCTGCTACCACAGCCATGCATTTCGTGAACACTCTTGGTGCTGAGGCCAGGCAAAAAGGAAGCACCCTGTATTGGTAGTGCTTTCCTTGGAAAAGGAACCAAAGGAACTTTCTGTGAGTTGGATGGATGAGAACATGAGTGTACGCATCCTTGAGATCTAGAGAACAAAGCCAATCCTGACTCCGAAGGAATGGCAGCAAAGTTCCTAGAGATATCATCTTGAATTTCTCTTTGAACAGGAATTTGTTCAATTCTCTGAGGTCCAAAATAGGTCTGTATCTCCCTGTTTTCTTTGGGATAAGGAAATAGGGGTAGTAAAACCCTGTACCCTGTTGATGAATGGGTACTTCTTCTATTGCCCCCTGGGCAAGAAGCATAGTAACCTCTTGACCTAACAAGTTGATGAGAGAGGTCTGAGAATTGAACTGTCTTACCATTGTGGGAGGGGGCATGCACAGGAAGTGCAGCTTGTACCCCTCTCTTATAATGGAGAGTGTCCAATGCTCTGCTGTTATCTGCCCCCATCTGGGGGCAAAGTGACATAACCTTCCTGGAATGGTGGAAGGTTCTGGACCATTGAGGGCCAGGAAGGCTAAGTTCTCTAGATGAAAGTCAAAGGCCTTGTGGAGGCTGAGACTGCTGAGGCTTGGCAGTCTTTGCTTTCCTTTGTTTAGGTGGTTGCTGACCCTTACAGACAAGCTGATCTGCAGAACGTCCCTGCTGGGAATAAGAGGGATAAAACCTCTTCTTTTTCGAGAAGAAAGGCTTCTTGAAAGATTTCTTTCTTGTAGGATCAGCTGTGCCCTTGGATAACCTATCCAAAGTAAAGTTGTCAGCATCCATCTCATTGGCTTTTTCTTGCCAATTTTTGCCAAACAGATTCTCACCTGTACAAGGGATAATGCCCAGTTTGTCCTGCACCCAGAGCTCCAAATCGGATGCCTGGAGCCAGGCAATTCTACGTGCACCTATGGCAATGGCAGAGGTTCTGCTTATGCACTCAAAACAGTCAAAAGCTGCACGGTTGACAAACTTAGACACATCCTGGGCATGTTTGACCTGTGTGAGAAACTCCTGCCTTCTATCCTCAGGAAGAAGAGGGCTCCAAACCTCTAAATCTCCTGTGACTTCCTTAAGGAACATTCCCATATATAAAATATAGGAACTGATCCTAGCAGAAAGCATGGAAGCCTGGAAAGTACGACGTCCAAAGGCATCCAAAGTTCTACACTCACGTCCTGGAGGATTAGAGGCATGCCTCTTTGCACTTCTGATCCTTCTCATAGCTGACTCCACTACAATAAAGTGGTGGGGAAGCTGAGTTTTCTGGAAGCCAGGACAAGGAGGGACTCGATACATGGTATCCAGTCTGCGAGAGTGAGGAGAGGTGGTGATAGGTGTCTCCCACATTCTCAACATGAGATCATGTAAAATCTCATGGATAGGCAAGGTAGCTGCCTCCTTAGGAGCTTTTGGATATTGTAAAATCTCCAACTCCTTAGCTCTGGGCTCTGTCTCAGGAGTCACAATAATGGACAACCCATGAGCCACCTCCCTGATGAAATCTTGAAAAGAGATATCTTCTGGAGGAGGCATCCTACGTTTAGGAGAGGAAGGCTCCTCTGGGAGAAGTATCCCGGTACCGGCAGAGCTATCAGAATCCTCGGAGTCCTCCGAGGACTCGAAGTATCGTCTGTCCGGATGCTCTTGAAGAGCCCGATACCCGTACCGACCGAAGTCGGTACCGGGGGTAATCGGTACCAGAAGGCATCGCATGACTGGGTGCTGGCAAAGCCGATACCGACACTGGTACCAGTTGACTCGTCTGACGCGGTTCCGAGGGTGTCGATGCCGCAAGGAGAGCCGCCAGACTGCGTTCAATAGCCAGAAACCTCTGGTCTATCGACGCTGCCGATGCCTGAGTGTCAGTACCGGAAAGAGCCGGTACCCCAGAGCATGGCACCAGTAGTTCTGCCGAGGTCGAGGCCTCGAACATCCTGGATCCCCGATATTGCTTTGGAAGCCGAAGCCTCCTGCCGGGGCAACTTTGCCGGTATGGAACCCTCAAGGGCAACGCCAGAGGCATCTCGATGCTTGGAAGGAGATCTACCCTTTGAGGACCTGCTGGATTTATGTTTAATTACCTGAAATCCATGGGAGGAAGACGAAGCCCTGGAAGAAGTCGATGCCACCGAAGCCACATCGGAGGGAAAAAGGGCACTGAGCTTGGCAGCTCAGTTTTGTTGACCCCTTTTGGACATCATGGCACAAGCCATGGAGATGGAGTGGTCAGTACCTAAACATTTAAGACACCACTCGTGGGTGTCTGTGACAGAGATGGTACTGCCACACTTGGTGCATTTTTTAAAACCCGAGGCGGGTTTCTCCATGATGGAGGAAATTTTGGGCTTAAGGCGCGTGCACCTGGAAAAGTTTGGAAAAAAAGAAAACTTTTTTTTTTTTTTTTAAAGAAGAAAAGAAGAACCGGCGGTACCGGTATAGCGTCGAGGAAGGCAGATGCGACCACAAAAAAGAAGAATAAGGAAAATAATTTTCTGCGATGATAGGAACATGACCTGCTGGCTCCGCGAAAAATGAACTGGAGAGAGGCAGTTGGGGAAGGCAGCATGCAGGCGCTGTGGGATGCTCCCAAAAGCTTCCTAATTGGACGCTGGGGAGCGTTCCCGCGCAGGCTCTGTCGGTACCGACAATACCCATATGTGAAGACTACATTCCTGATTGTTCCTGGAGATAAGCTCATGACTCTGTAACCCCAGTAGAGGTTGGTTTGCACTGAAGTGAAGCCCAAAGAGGATAAGAAAACTGCCAGGTCAACAGATCTCTATTTTCGATCTTCCTGCTAGACCTGTCCAGACTAGTGGGTTATCTCCCTCTGCAAGTAAATGATGGAAACGGAGAAAAAAACAAAATTGTGCCGTGACATCACCACTCAACTCACCCAATCCTGACCCCAAGATGATTTATTTATTTATTTAACTTCTCTTATATACCGCGCTATTACAATATCAGTGCGGTTTACAATAAAACAACATATTACTATGTGGACGTGCCACATAGAATTTACATTGAACAGGGGTTAGAACTTGGATTCAACAGGGAATAACATAATTACAGCGTTCTTTACAGCAATATATACAGTACAACTTCAAAATATACAATCACCCCTTTTAATCCCCAAGGAAAGTACCTATCATAAATAATTTTTGTCGGAGTAAGGCGAGGGAAGACAGTATTTGAACTGCCCCCAACCAGAGGACAAACTCCTTTTTTTCATTTTTAGTTCAAGTTAAACCAAAATTTTCAAAAACTTGATGTGGCACTTAACTTAGTAAGTTGCTGTCCAAATCCAGCTTCACCGCACTCTTTCAATATAGCCAAACCAGCTTCATAGCATGACGTGCACGTTTCGGGGTCTCCTTCCCTGTGTCAAGTGCTAGTTGTTACCGCTGTGGCTAACTATCGCCAGACGCTGACATTTAAAGCATCATCACTCTCCAAAAGAGTCTGGTACTGATTCCGTACCAGTTGATGAAACATCTGATATCATTGTAGGGTCACTTCCGTATATGAATATAGCACGAATATTGTCAAGATTCTTAGAAAGCATTGGTCAGTTTTGTCCCTACATAAATGTTTTCAGAGATCTCTTATGATCGCCTTTTCTAGGGGCCCTAATTTGAAAGATCTGCTAGTACGATCTACTTCTCCTACTGACCATATACACATTTTTGAGAATAACATTAGGGGCCATTTCCCGTGTGAATCTTGTTCATATTGTTCCACTACATTGACGGGGTTGATTTGGCAGCATCTGTCTTCAACGCAATCTTTTGAATGCAAATGGTTGACTTCTTGTAAATCCACGTATGTGGTTTATATACTTCAATGTCCCTGTGCATTGCTTTATATTGGCAGGACAACACGCCAGATGAGAGTGCAGTTGAGTGAGCATGCTTCGAGGGTACGTCAAGAGGTAGTTTCAGCGCCAATTGTAGTACATTGTATATCTGCCAATCATCATTTTGAAGAATTTACTTGGACAATTATTGATCATATGCCTTCGGACCCTCGAGGGGGTGATCGTTTGACTAAGTTACAGCTACATGAACAATGTTGGATTCACAGATTAAAATCGGTCCAGCCATTGGGGTTAAACAAGGAGATCGATTGGGTCAGCTTATTTTGAAGTCATCCCAATTGGAAAAGGGGGTTCCCTTGGTTTGGTGGGTTCTTCCTTCTCCATTGGTGTTCTGGTTGAGTGATCTTGAAAGATAGCAAATGAGAAGAAGACTCTTTTGGAGAGTGGTGACGCTTTAAATGTCAGTGTCTGGCGGCAGTTATCCACAGCGGGAACAACTAGCACTTGACACAGGGAAGGAGAGCCCAAAACGTGCACATCGTGCTATGAAGCTGGTTTGGCTATATTGAAAGAGTGTGGTGAAGCTGGATTTAGACAGCAACTTACTAAGTGCCACATCAAGTTTTTGAAAATTCTGGTTTAAGTTGAACTAAAAATGAAAAAAAAGAGTTTGTCGTCTGTTTGGGGCAGTTCAAATACTGTCTTCCCTCGCCTTACTCCGACAAAAATTATTTATGATAGGTACTCTCCTTGGGGATTAAAAGGGGTGATTGTATATTGTGACAGCACCACTGGCATAAAACCCAGTGTAGCTAGGGGCACCCTCCAGTATTTTCTCTGTCTCCTGTACAGCATAGGCCTGGAGCTACTAGTGGATGGTGGGGACACCAGCCGGTTGAGCTCTGTCGCTTAAGAGATCCAGGGCGTATATGAGATACCCCTCTAGATGGTCTCTTCCTTTTCCTAGGGGTGATCCTCTTACCTAGGAGAGCCAGTGCAGTTCTGTTTTCTTTTGGAGGGGGCGCCTAGGATCTGCAATTGTGTAACTTTTTTTTTTCACTATAGTTATTTTATTTAAAAAAAAAAAAAGAAGAAGAAAACGAAAGAGTAAATAGTGAGGACTTAAGATTAGAGATACAGGCACATGGCTGTGTAAGCCCCCCTCCCCCCTTCGGACTTCAGTGCGGGATTGTGATTGCAGCCAGGGAGAGTGCCCACGGATTTGCAATCGCAGTGGGGGATAAGACAAGCTCTGCATCAGTCTGTGAGTGTGCTCCCGGTGCTAGGTTGCTGCGTGGCCTCTTCCCACCCTTCTCCTCTTGCAGCCTGTTTCCCGCTCTGCCTCAGTCCTTGTGCGAGCACCTCTCACAGCCTACCTTGTCATGCCATCTCTCTCCCTTGGTGCCTCAGCTGCAGCAAACGGCAGCGATTTTTGATGGATCACCTGTGCACCGCTTCTGCAACCAATCCCGGGATAGTCTTTTCAACAGGCAATCACCTCCCTCCCCAGTGGCGGCTTCTTCTGTGGGATCTCTAATAACTAAAATGGGGCTTCCAAGGCTGGAATCTTCCCCAAGGAGGATTCTCATCCACCGGTGTTACTTCCTCAGTCACAGCAGTAGTGGATCCAGCGGCAGCAGAGTTCACTTGGCTGTTTCAGCATGCCTGGAACTTATGGAAAGGGGGTAAGAGCTTGTCCCTTTTACAGGCAGCACCTCCCGCAAGTCACTCCACAGGTTCATCAGCTACGGTGAAGGGGTCCAAAAAATGCTCCAACCACGCTGAGATAGCATAGTTACTCACCTGTAACAGGTGATCTCCGGGAACAGTAGGAATTTAGCCTTCACATATGGGTATCATCGGTACCGACGGAGCCTGCGCGGGAACACTCCCCAGCGTCCAATAGGAAAGCTTTTGGGAGCATCCCACAGCGCCTGCGTGCTGCCTTCCCATCTTTCTACCTCTCTCACTTCAGTTGAGTTTATAGCTGAGACCAAAGGAGAGGAGTAGAGAAAGAGAGATAGATAGAGACAACTCCTAGGGGAGGTGGGTGGGTTGTGAAGACTAAATTCCTGCTGTTCCCGGAGATCACCTGTTACAGGTGAGTAACTACGCTATCTCCAGGAACAAGCAGGAATGTAGTCTTCACATATGGGGATTCCCCAGCTTATAGATGCCAAGGGAATGACCCCAGCAAGCTGTGAACCCAGGTGAGATGGGTCATGCTTCCTCCCATGGACCTCTGGCATCAAACTCGGGACCGGCAGGTAGGAGTTGTATTAAGTATGAAAGAGATGTTGAAAAACAGCTTGGCCAAACGAGGCATCCCGACGGGAGTCCTTGTCTAAGCAGCAGTGGGCTGTGAAGGTGTGCACGGAAGCCCAAGTAGCTGCTCTACAGATGTCGTCAATAGACACAGAATGAAGATTAGCCATCGAGGATGCCATGGCTCTCACATTGTGAGCTGTGACATGGCCCTCGAGAGAAAGTCCTTTACTCTCATATGTAAAGGATATGCAATCTGCAATCCATTTAGATAAAGTTCTTTTGGAAACTGGAAGTCCCAAATGACTAGAGTCAAAGGCAACAAAAAGCTGAGAAGATTTTCTATGTTGCTTAGTTCTTTGAAGATAAAAGGCTAAGGCCCTTTTACAATCCAAAGTGTGAAGATTCCTTTCTGCACTGGAGGCATGAGGCCTAGGGAAGAATATTGGAAGATAAACTGACTGGTTTAGATAAAAAGGTGAAACCACCTTTGGCATAAAGTGAGGATGAGTCCTGAGGACTACTTTATCATGGTGAAACCTTGTATAAGGAGGGTCAGCTACTAATGCCTGTAGTTCACTAATGCGCCTTGCAGAAGTGATGGCAATTAGGAAAATAACTTTCCATGAAAGAAACTTTAGGTCTGAAGTGGCTAAAGGTTCAAAGGGTGGTTTCATGAGCTGCCTGAGAACAAGATTTAGATCCCATGCCACCGGTGGTGGTTTAATAGGAGGTTTTATTAAGAGTAGGCCTCTCATGAACCTTGACACAAGTGGATGAGAGGAAATAGGTTGTCCATCAAAAGGTTTCTGAAAAGCAGCAATAGCACTAAGATGGACTCTCATTGAATTGGTCTTAAGACCAGAAGTGGATAGTTGGAGAAGATACTCCAGTAGCGACTCCACAGGTACCAAAAAGGGGGTTAAGTCCCTTTTGTGAACACCAGAAAGAGAATCTTTTCCACTTAAAAGCGTAGGAACGCCTCATGGAAGGTTTTCTGGAAGCCAAAAGGATATATTTTACCTGCTGAGAAAGGTTGATATCCAAGAAATCTAGGCTTTCAGTAACCAGGCCCTGAGATGCAGGGACTGGGGATTCGGGTGCAGTAAGGATCCGTTCTCATGGGAAAGGAGATCTGGAGCATTTCCTAACTCCAGAGGAGTGGTTTGAGAGAGACGCAGAAGCAGAGGATACCACGTTTGCCGTGGCCAACGTGGAGCGATAAGTATCATACGACCTCTGTCACTCTGAAGTTTGAGTAAAGTTTTGAGAATGGGGGGGAATGGGTGGGAAGGCATAGAGGAAGTCCTGACCCCAGTGGTGTAGGAAGGCATCCCTTGCCTGACAGTTGTGAGCCAGAATTCTGGAACAGAATTGGGGAAGTTTGGCATTCTGTGGACTTGCAAAGAGGTCTATATAGCGTAGTTACTCACCTGTAACAGGTGTTCTCCAGGAGCAGCAGGAATCAGTCCTCACATATGGGTGACGTCGGCGCCGACGGAGCCCTCGCGGAGCAATTTTCCCCAGCTTTCAAAGAAAGCCTTTGGGAATTGCAGCGCGCATGCGCGGTCCCCTTCCCGCCCAAGGGTGCCATCTTAGCCAGTCAGATGACATAGCTAAAAGACAGCATAAAAATTTGCAAAAAAACTAAAGCAGATAATTGCAACTCCAAGGGGAGGAGGGAGGGTTGTGAGGACTGATTCCTGCTGTTCCTGGAGAACACCTGTTACAGGTGAGTAACTACGCTTTCTCCAGGACCAAGCAGGAAGTCAGTCCTCACATATGGGACTCCCAAGCTTAAGGCTACCGGAGACCCTAAGCACAAAAATGAGCTCCCTCTAGCTCAGCAGCACAGAAGGAAGGAATCTTCACTGAATTATTACCCACCGGTAGCCCCCATCCGGGATGGAGGGTAGGAGTTGCTCAAACCTCGAAGAGATTTCGGAGGACTACCTGTCCAAAAGCACTGTCCCTGCGGGACTCCCTCTCGAGGCAGTAGTGGACCGCAAAAGTCTGGCTCGAAGACCAAGTAGCGGCCCGGCAGATGTCTGCCAATGGAACAGAGCGGAGGTAAGCCACTGACGTAGCCTTCGCCCGAACAAAATGAGCCGTGACCCAACTATCTAGCGAGAGTCCGGCTGCCCCATAAGCCCAAGCGATACAGTCAGCAACCCAGATGGACAGAGTACGCTTGGAGACAGGGAGCCCCAATTTATTGGGGTCAAAAGACACGAAAAGCTGAGCAGCTTTACGGTGCTCCCGCGTACGGTCAAGGTAGAAGTTCAACGCCCTTCTACAGTCCAGGGTATGCAGGACCATTTCAGCTCGGCTGGAGTGTGGCCTGGGAAAGAAGGTCGGAAGTACCACCTCCTGATTGATGTGAAAAGGGGAGACCACTTTTGGAAGAAATTTTGGGTGAGTCCGTAGGACTACCCTATTTTTGTAGAACCGAGTGTAAGGGGGATCAGACACGAGGGCCTGCAATTCACTTACGTGTCTAGCGGAAGTGAGGGCTACCAAGAATAAGGTTTTCCAAGAAAGAAAACGGAGAGAACAGGTAGCCATAGGTTCAAAAGGCGGACAGGTGATCCGCTGTAAAACCACATTCAGATCCCAGTCAGGTGCTGGCGGGCGCAGAGGTGGTTTAAGTAGAAGGAGACCTCGGAGAAACCTCGCTACGAGAGGGTCGCTGGAAAGAGGTTTGCCGTCCACCGGCACATGATGTGCTGAAACAGCACTGAGGTGAACTTTGACGGAGTTGGACTTAAGTCCCAGATTAGAGAGGTAGAGCAAGTACTGCAAGATCACCGACACCGAGCAGGAGAAGGGATCCTGAGACTGCTGGGCACACCAAGCGGAAAAGCGACGCCATTTAAGGGCGTAGCATTTGCGGGTAGAAGGTCGCCGGGAAGCTAGGACGACCTCTTCCACCTCTGCCGGCAGTAGAAGGGGAGCAAGGACTACCCTTTCAGCAGCCAGGCCATCAGATGTAGAGATCTGAGGTTGGGGTGTAGCAGGGACCCCTGATCCTGTGTTAGGAGATCTGGTTGAAACCCCAGAGGGAACGGATCCTCTACCGCTAATTGCAGCAGGAGTGGAAACCACGGCTGTCTGGGCCAGCGAGGAGCTATCAGGATCATGGAAGCTTTGTCTCGGAGAACCTTGAAAAGAGTTCGAGAGACTAGCGGTATGGGAGGAAAGGCATACAGAAGGCTTTTCGACCATGAGAGCAGAAAAGCATCCGCCGCTACTCGAAGGGGATGCGGCTGCCGAGAGCAGAAGCGAGGAAGTTGCCGGTTGAGAGGACTGGCAAAGAGATCCATCGCGGGGAGGCCCCACTTCAGAAAAATTTCTGAACTACCAAGGGATCCAGGCGCCACTCGTGCGGCTGGAGGATCCTGCTGAGTTTGTCCGCCAGGCAATTTTCTTGGCCTGGGAGATAAACTGCCTTGAGAAGAATGCCGTGGCTGACGGCCCAAGAGCAGAGCCTCTGTGCTTCGCGACAGAGAAGGAAGGAGCCCGTGCCTCCCTGTTTGTTCACGTAGAACATGGCAACTTGATTGTCCGTCTGGACAAGGACGGACTGGTGAGAAGTCAGGTGGGAGAAAGCCTTGAGAGCCAGACGGATTGCTCTGAGCTCCAGGAAGTTGATCTGCTGCGCAGACTCCCACGTGGTCCAGAGACCTTGAGTACATGCCCCTTGGCAATGCGCTCCCCATCCTAGGAGAGAAGCATCGGTCGTCAGCACTTGAGCCGGCGGAGGAGACTGAAAAGGCATTCCGAGCACCAGGTTCGGCCGATGAAGCCACCACTGTAGAGAAGAGGCCAGCGGGCCGGAGATGCGCACTAAGTTGGCTAGGCCGCTCGTGGCCTGTTGCCACTGCTTGCGAAGGCACCACTGAGCAGGCCGCATATTCAGGCGGGCATTGGGGGTCACGTGGATGGTGGAAGCCATATGGCCGAGTAGTCTCAGGAAGTGCCTGGCTGAGACCAGGGACTGGCTGCGAAAACGGCCTGCTAGGTCCATGAGCCGTTGAGCCCTGTCGAGAGGCAGGAAAGCTCGTGCCTGAAGTGTGTGCAATCTTGCGCCGATGAACTCGAGATCTTGCGAGGGGAGCAAAGTGGACTTTGCGAAGTTTATGACAAAGCCCAAGTACTGCAGAAGAGTCACAGTGCGGTGTGTGGCTTTTGTGACTTCTGGAGAGGACGATGCTCTGATGAGCCAGTCGTCTAGGTACGGAAAGACATAGAGGCCGTGAAGCCGGAGATAAGCCGCCACCACCACGAGACATTTTGTGAAGACTCGTGGTGCGGAGGATAGGCCAAAGGGCAGTACTCTGTACTGGTAATGATTTCCTGCCACCACAAACCTTAGGTATTGGCGGTGGCTTGGGTGGATGAGGATGTGCGTGTAGGCATCCTTTAGATCCAAGGAGCATAGCCAATCTCCCTGCTGGAGGTAGGGCAGAAGGATTCCAAGGGTAAGCATCTTGAACTTCTCCCTGACGAGGAACTTGTTGAGGTTGCGCAAGTCCAGGATGGGTCTGAGGCCTCCCGTTCGTTTTGGTATTAGGAAATACCTGGAATAGAAGCCTTGACCCCTCAGGTGGTGGGGCACCGGTTCCACAGCCTGTTCCTGAAGAAGACTTGCTAACTCCTGAAGGAGTAAGTCCCTGTGCAGAGGGAGTCGTGGAGGTTCTCCCGGGAAATAGGAGGGAGGGACCTGGTGGAAGTGGAGAAGATAGCCTTCTCTCACAACATGAAGCACCCAGGCATCTGACATGATGTTGGACCACCTGTGGGCAAAGTGAACCAGCCGGCCTCCTGTGCTGGGAGGAACCAGCTGAGGGGGAGAGGCTATGCTGATGAAGTCAAAAACCCCCACCCTGCTGAGCAGGGGCCGGTGGTGCAGGCTTGGGGGCTTGCTGCCTACGGGACCCGTTACCCCGTCCCTTGGCCTGCTGACCCTGTTGGGGAGCTGCGGAGGCCTGATATTGAGGGTAGTTTTTATAGGCAGCCGCCTTTCTCGGGTAAAAAGACTTCTTTCCCGAGCCCTTCTTCTTCTGGGAAGGGGCGGAGGTCTTCCTAGAGAGCCTAGTTCTGGTGAGAGTCTCCGTCTCGATTTGTGCAGCCTTCTCAGCCATGGGCTTGCCAAAGAGGTTCTCACCTCGGCAGGGGACATCGACCAACTTGTCCTGCACCCAGGGTTCAAGGTCAGACGACTGAAGCCAAGCCTGTCGGCGGGCACCGATGCCGGCTGCGGCCACTCGAGCCGATGCTTCAAAGCCATCATAGGCTGCTCGAGAAATGAATTTGGAGCAGTCCCGAATACCAGTTGTCAAGGCTAGGAACCTCCGCAAAGGTTCCTCGGACAGCCCAGCGGAGAATCCGGCTAGCTCTTTAGCCAGGTCTCTAAGGTACATGCCCATGTAGAGCTGGTAGGTCTGGACCCGACAAGCAAGCATAGAGCCCTGGAAACACTTCTTACCGAGGCCATCCAGGTTGCGGGCCTCCCTGCCAGGAGGCACCGAGGAGTGCATCTTCTGGCTCTTAAGCCTATGCATGGCCGATTCCACCACCATGGAATGGTGCGGCAGCTGTGCTTTTTGGAAGCCAGGGCTCTTGCGGACTCGATAGATGGAATCGACCCGCTTGCTTAATACCGGCGACGATGCCGGACTCTCCCACATGCGGAAGAGTAGTCGTTCCAGCATGGGAGGAACCGGTACAGTAAAGTGCTCCCTGGCGGGAGAGTCGTACTGAAGGGCATCGAGTTCTTCGGCTCGAGGCTCCTCCTCGGGATCCGCAGGGAAGGCCAAAGCCTTGGCCATATCCCTGACGAAGTCCGAGAACCGGGCATCCTCTGGAGGGGACTGTTTCCGAGGTTCGGACTCAGGCGAGTCCGAGGGGACACACCGAGTCCGAAAAGAATCAGGTGACTCTTCCTCTTCAGACTCCCAGGCCGACTCCGAGGAGGAATCGGTGGGGTCGGTCCGGGCGGGCGGAGGCGTCGGCCGCCCCGACGCCGAGGGAGTCGGCGTCGATGACCTCGGTCCCGAACGGGAGGCCGAGGGTGACCTCGACTGAGGATCGACTCGAGCCCGCATGGACTCGAGGATCGGCTCGGTCTCCGGGGTCGACTTAGACGTCGACGTCCCGGCGGTCGGGGCAGAGGCGCCAGCAAGGCTAGCGATCAGTGCCCGCTGCTGGTCCATGAAGGCAGATAGTCTGCTCTCCAAGGCCGTCAACCTGAGTCCGACCTCAGGTGACCCAGCAGCCCCCGACTCGGGCCCCGACAGCGTCGGGCCCGACGTCGGACCCCTCGGAGGCGAGTCCAGGAGGACTACAGGACTTACCCGAGCAGGCAACTCCGATTCCAGACGAGGTCGCTTCGGGAGATGTTCCTTCTCCAAAGACCCGGGACGGCTATCGGGGCTATGCGACCTGGCCCTCGCGGAACCAGGAGCGTCCACCGACGCCGCCCTCGCGGGTTTCACCTTCCGATGATGGTCCCCGGAGGGAGAACCCCTGTCGGAGGAACTCCGGCGACGGTCAGAGCTGGAGCCTCTGGACGCCGAGGCCTCCGACGAGGTCCGGGTACGGGTGGGATCAGCGAAGATTCGTTCCCGCTGATGCCGCCGACTCCTTAACGCTTTGGAGGACATTTTGCTGCAGGCCCCACAGATCAGTTCCTCGTGATCCGGGCCAAGGCAGCGGAGGCAATTATCGTGTGTGTCAGTGAGTGACATATTTCTGTCACACTGAACACACCTCTTGAAACCACTGGCAGCCATCGGGGGAAAAAGGGCCCCTGCAAGGTCAAAGGACCGGGCTGCCAGCGAAAAACCGAAAACGAAACTGACAGAAAATCAGAAAAACCGAAAAATAAGAGAAGGACTCGCAACGGCGTCGCGAGTCCGGGCAGGAAAGAGACCGGCGTTGAACCGAAGAAAAAAGAGAAATAAATCACGAAAAATCAACTTTTTCAGCGGGGACAAGACGACCACGTCTGTAGGGCTCCGCGGAAAAAAGAAGACTGGCTAAGATGGCACCCTTGGGCGGGAAGGGGACCGCGCATGCGCGCTGCAATTCCCAAAGGCTTTCTTTGAAAGCTGGGGAAAATTGCTCCGCGAGGGCTCCGTCGGCGCCGACGTCACCCATATGTGAGGACTGACTTCCTGCTTGGTCCTTGAGAACTGGTGTTCCCCAGATTTGAAACACTTGAGGCAAGGTGGTCTGAGTGGAGAGACCACTCGTGTGGCAGCAGTATTCGACTGAGTTTGTCTGCCCATGAATTTTGAATGCCTGGAAGGTAAACCGCAAGAAGGTGGATTTGAAGCTCTCTGGTGAGGGCCCATAGTCACAAAGCTTTGTTGCATAGCAAGAGAGAGCCCATTCCGCCTTGCTTGTTCAGATAGAACATAGCTACCTTATTGTCGGTTTGGACCAGAACTGTCTTGTGGCTGATATGGGCCTGAAATACTTGAATAGCATTGAAAATGGCTCTCAGCCTCTAGGAGGTTTATGTGAAGAAAAGCCTCCTGTGGGGTCCAGAGACCCTGAGTTGAGAGATCGTGCAAGTGGGCCCCCCAACCCAACTTGGACGCATCTGTTGTTAAGGTGGCTTGGCACAGAGGCTGCTGGAAAGGAGAGCCTGCGAGGAGGTTTTCCATTGATTGCCACCATTGCAGGGACGAAATTAGACGTGTGGAGTTTCTGATTTTGTCCGTTAGCCGACCCGACCCGAGGCCTGTGTCCACTGATAGGATAGGATCCACTGGGCTGTTCGCATATGAAACCGAGCATAGGGAACCACATGGACAGTGGATGCCATATGCCTCAGAAGCTGAAGCATCTCCCGAGCAGTCAGGAAGACGTTCATGGCTGCTTGGGATGCCAGCTGTATTATACGTAGACAGCGTGGCTGTGGCAGGAAAGCTTTTGACTGCTATGTGTCTAGACGAGCCCCTATAAACTCAAGAGATTGAGAGGCGGTGAGATGAGATTTTGGGAGGTTTATGACCAATCCCGAGTATTGAAGGATTCTCATTTGAGAAAGAGTGAAGCTGGCCTCTGGAGCTGTTGATGCTCGAATGAGCTAGTCGTCTAAGTAAGGGAAGACTAATATTCCTAGAGTTCTCAGAAATGCTGCTACCACTGCCATGCATTTTGTGAAAACTCTTGGGGCAGAAGCCAGACCAAAAGGAAGAACTCTGTACTGGAAGTGTCTTCGGTGGACAAGGAATCAAAGGTACTTCCTGTGATTTGCGTGGATGAGAATATGCATGTATGCATCTCTTAGATCTAGAGAACATAGCCAGTCCTGATTCTGAAGGTATGGTAGGAGTGTTCTGAGGGAGATCATTTTGAACTTTTCTCGGAACAGATATTTCCTATTCGTCTCTCTGGGCCAGTCCAGGTACAGCTGGCCAGTCAACCTCCTCCAGCAGCTAAGGACTGAATACTGAAACTCTTGCTGACAGCCTATCCAGCTCCCCCTAGTGTCAGAGTCAGTCTTTCAGTCCTCAGCAGCTGAACAGGACGTGTGGCTGACAGGCTCCCAGGAGAGACGAATTGGAAATAGGCAGTTAGTGGCTATAAAAAAATAAATAAATAAAATTCAAAGAAACCGAGAATTAACGGTCCTCAGCAGCCAGAAAGAATTTAGGAAGCATAGGGGGCAGAGCCTGCCTCAATTGAGGATACGTTGCTTAAGGGGGGTTGTGAAAGGAGCTGGGAGCCCTAGAATCCTCTTCCCTGCCGCCGATCGATTCACTCTCCGTGGCCCGCTAGCAGCGGGAGTCTGGAGAGGAGCAGCTCCGATGTGGTTGGCTCAGGTAGGAGCTGTAGCAGCATGGCAGGGGTTTAGTTGGTCGGCGGGAGTTCTGTGATAGACACCACGGAGGCCCTAGCAGTGTAGTTTGAGGTATTGTGGGGGCAGATAAGTCCGGCGTCGGCAGCGTGCACGCTGGACTGGAATCGCCACTCTTGTCAGCGGCGCGCCTCTGCCGATCACGGTTTTTCTTTTGTGTTTCTCAGTGGTAGTTTTCGAGCAAATGTAGTGCGGACTCCCTTATGGAGCAGACGGGGCTGCGGAGGAGGTTGGAGAGAGGCCTCAAGGCACGTTGATAAAGGCGGGAACGGCAGCCATTTTGCCAGAGCCTGCCGTTTCTCCCGCGCTTCAGTCACGATCGGGTAAGAGAAAGAGTAGTTACTCACCTGTAACAGGTGTTCTCCAGGAGCAGCAGGAATCAGTCCTCACATATGGGTGTCATTGGCGCCGATGAAGCCCCAGTGGAGCATTTCCCCAGCTTTCTAAGAAAGCCTTTGGGAATGCAGGCACGCATGCGTGGTTCCCTTCCCGCCTAAAGGTGCCATCTTACCTTAGTCAAATGACATAGCTAAGAACAGCACACAAAAATGAAAAATTAAACTATGTACAACTGCAACTCCAAGGGGAGGAGGGAGGGTTGTGAGGACTGATTCCTGCTGCTCCTGGAGAACACCTGTTACAGGTGAGTAACTACTCTTTCTCCAGGACCAAGCAGGAAGTCAGTCGTCACATATGGGTGACTCCCAAGCTCTGGGCTACCGAGGAACCCAGGCTGAACAAGAGAACTTCCTCTAGTCTCAGCAGCAAAGAAAGGCTTTTCAAGGACACAACCTCCACCGGTAGCCCAACAGAGGGCAGGAGTTGCCTAAACCTCAAAGAGATTCTGGAGTACTGCTTGGCTAAAAGCATTGTCCCTTCGGGACTCCCTCTCCAGACAGTAATGGGCCGCAAAAGTCTGGCTTGAAGACCAAGTTGCAGCCCTGCAGATGTCTACCAAGGGCACAGAGCGGAGATGAGCCACTGAGGCAGCCATCGCCCTGACACGGTGGGCCGTAATCCGACCCTGCAAAGGAAGGTCAGCCGCCTTGTAAGCCCAGGTGATACAGTCAGCCACCCAGACGTACAAGGTACGCTTGGACACAGCCAACCCCAACTTATTAGGGTCAAAAGAAACGAAGAGCTGAGTAGCCCTTTTATGCCCCTGCGTACGGTCAAGGTAGAAGGATAAGGCCCTCCTACAGTCCAGGGTATGCAGGACTGCTTCAGCCTGGCTTGCATGAAGCCTAGGGAAGAATGTTGGAAGAACCACCTCCTGATTGAGGTGGAAAGAGGAGACAACCTTTGGGAGGAACTTTGGGTGAGTCCTGAGGATCACCCTTTTCCTATAAATCCTGGTGTAAGGCCTATCACAGACAAGGGCCTGAAGTTCACTCACTCGCCTAGCCAAAGTAAGGGCTATCAGGAAGAGTGTCTTCCAGGACAGGAAGCGTAAAGGGCAAGTAGCCATCGGCTAAAAGGGTGGGCGAGTCAGCTGCTGCATGACCACATTCAGCTCCCACTCAGGAGCAGGAGGACTGATTGGAGGTTTGAGCAGAAGCAAGCCCCTGAGAAAGCGGGACACCAAGGGGTGACCTGACAGAGAATGTCTCTCCACCAGTGAGTGGTGAGCTGCTAGAGCTGAGAGGTGGACCCGAACAGAATTGGACTTAAGTCCCTGATTGGACAAGTGCAGTAAGTACTGAAGCACTACTGGCACAGTACAGGAGAAAGGATCCTCTGTACGTAGCTGACACCACACAGAAAACCTTTTCCATTTGAGAGCATAGGTTTTCCTAGTGGACTGTTTCCTAGAGGCTAGGACAACCTCCTCTACTTCCTGAGGTAGGCCCCAGGGAGCCAAAACTACCCTTGCAGCCTCCAGGCCATCAAATTGAGAGCTTTGAGATTGGGATGCAGAAGGGAACCCTGCTCCTGTGAGAGAAGGTCGGGTTGCAACCCCAGAGGCAGTGGGGGATCCACTGCCAGCTGAAGCAGCAGTGGGAACCAAGGTTGCCTCGGCCACCTGGGAGCCACCAGCAGGACCGAGGCCTTGTCCTGAAGAATCTTGAAGAGAGTTCGGGCCACCAAGGGCGTGGGAGGAAACACATACAGGAGGCCCTGTGAACATGAAATCAGAAAAGCATCTGCTGCTATCCGCAGAGGATGCGGTTGCCTGGAGCAAAACTTTGGCAGTTGCTTGTTTAGTGGACTGGCAAACAGGTCTATCAAAGGGAGACCCCATTTTAGGAAGATCTTCTGAACTACCAAGGGATGCAGATGCCATTCGTGGGGCTGCAAAAGTCTGCTCAACCTGTCGGCCAGGTAGTTTTCCTGGCCTGGAAGGTACGCAGCCTTGAGAAGCATGTTGTGCTTGAGGGCAAATGAACAAAGGTTCTGAGCCTCCCGACAAAGGAGTCTGGACCCCGTCCCACCCTGTTTGTTCACATAAAACATGGCTACCTGGTTGTCTGTCTGAACCAGGACAGACTGATGAGCCAGGGCAGGAGAGAAAGCTTTGAGAGCTAGGCGAATAGCCCTGAGTTCCAGGAGATTTATCTGCTGTGCTGCCTCCCAAGGAGACCACAGGCCCTGGGTGCACTTGTCTAGACAATGAGCTCCCCAGCCCTGCAGGGAGGCGTCGGTGGTCAGTACCACTGTGTACTGTCATGAGGCTGGAGCTAGAGAAGAAACAGTGTTGAAAAAAACTCCTGATTTTCATGGAACTCAGAAAAGGCAGAGAGCGCAGTTCCAGCGCAGCTCAGCCAGAGGGCGCATGAACAATTACACAGTACCTGAAGCAACGTGCTCTAGCACTAATCACATTAGTAACAAGCAGTTTCACCTGTCCTCAAACTCAGAACGTACAAACCAGAAATCCCTTTATAAAGGAAACCAGATGATCAAAGGTACCAGAAGAGGCGGAGGCAAGAGCAAGTACTGGGGAAGTGGCAAGAGCGAGGTCAGAAGGACCGGCAGTAGGACCAGTGAGAGAAGTCTGGAACAGGAAGGCTTCCATGTGCAGCCAACTCAAGGAGACAGAATCCAAAAGAGGTATACTCAAAGGGATAAAGTCCAGAGAGGCCAAAGGTATTGGAACCGAGTCCAAAGCCAAGCAAACCAAAGAAGCAGCTGGCCTGAGGAAAGCAGCTCTCCTAGCCCAAGTAAGTCTCCTATGCTAAACCAGAAAGGCACAAGGAAAGGAGATTCCTTCTACAGTGATACTTTTGCCAAGAAACACAGAGAGTGGAAATCCACGTCAGGTTTTCCTGGTAACTCTGATTGTAGAGCAGTGCACAGAACAGCTCGTCAGCCTGAGAAGCTACGTCACAAGCTGAGTCCTGGGTGTGGCAGCCTACAGAAGCCAAGGTATGAAAAGCCTTTCATTATAAGGGAAAGTTTAAGTGATGAAAACCTTATGCAAATAGATAAGCCTCAGAAAGTTAGAAGAAGTAAAGCTAACCTTTTAAAAGCACTTCCCAACAGTGTGCTAAGGAAGTTGTATGAGAAACCGAAGAACCCTTGTGAGGAGTTAACAGATACTGAAGACAGTCATAGCATTGAAGAAGGTAGTGACCCAGAATCAATGGACTTTGATTGTGAAACCAGTGTTCCCATTCCTCAGAGTGAACCAATGGAATGTAACTTTTGTTCAAGAACTAGCTTGATTGCCTTGCTAGATGTTTAGAGAAAAGAGAACTCTGCATATGGTGAAGTTGATAACCATTTGTTTCCTGATGTTAATTTCTATTGATTTGAAAGAAGCCTTAACCCAGATAAACAGTTAATTGTGAAGCCTACAACCCTTAACTGTTTATATAACTGTGGAACCTTTTTGTTAGAGGAAAGAATTACCTTCATTTTCTTTTGTGTCTTATTGAACCTAAGCGTTGACCGGGGAAATAAAGCCTTATTACCCTACACTTTGGCGTAGATTGTTCTTTGTAAGGAGTTCTGCACTACAAGGACCAGAATCCTCCTGGTCCTTCAGCTCAACCACTCCTTAAAATAAATTAAATGTCACCGGACGCCCTTATTTCCTACGCCAGTAGGGGCGCCTGGGGACAGTACCCAGGAATCTGAAAGGGCACGCCTTTTAGCAAATTGGGTGGGTGCAGCCACCAGCTGAGGGAGTTCAGAAAGTGTCTGGACACCCTTATCCTGTCTCTGAGGCTGCCTGTGGCCTGTGACCACTGAGTCCGAAGGCACCACTGTGCAGGCCTCATATGGAGCCTGGCATTGGGGGTCACATGCACCGTCGAAGCCATGTGGCGAAGTAGCCTTAGGCAGAGCCTGGCGGAGACCAGGGACCTGCTGAGAAACTGGTTTGCTAAGTTTATCAGTCTTTGGGCTCTGCTGGCAAGAAAGCCTTTGCCAGCAGGGAGTCCAGCCTTGCTCCTATGAACTCCAAGTTCTGGGAGGGGAGCAAAGTGGACTTTGCGAAGTTTATTACAAACCCCAGGCTTTGAAGAAGAGCAATAGTCCTGAGGGTGGCTTGGCTGGCCTCCTGGCACGTCTGACCCCTGATGAGCCAGTCGTCCAGATAGGGGAAGACAAAGATTCCCTGATTTCTCAGGTAGGCTGCTACCACTGCCAGGCATTTGGTAAAGACCCTGGGAGAGGAGGTGAGGCCAAAAGGCAGTACTCTGTACTGGTAATGGTTTCCTCCCACAATGAACCTGAGGTACTTTCTGTGGTCTGGATGAATGAGGATGTAGGTATACGCATCCTTTAGATCTAAGGAGCATAGCCAATGTCCCTGCTGGAGGTAGGGCAGAAGTGTTCCAAGATTAAGCATCTTGAACTTTTCTTTCTCTAGGAACTTGTTGAGGTTCCTGAGGTCCAGAATGGGTCGAAGGCCACCGGTTCTCTTGGGCACCAGGAAATACCTGGAGTAGAATCCGCGACCTTGGAAGTGGGGAGGCACAGGCTCCACCGCCCTGTCCACCAACAGACCTTTAAGCTCTTGAAGGAGAAGGTCTGTATGCAGGGGAGGCCTTGGAGGCTCCCCTGGAAAGTAAGGAGGAGGCAGTTGGTGAAAATGCAGTGCACAGCCCTTGTGGACTATGTCCAACACCCAACTGTCCCCGGTGATGAGTGGCCACTGGTGGGCAAAGAGGGCGAGGCAACCTCCTGTGCAAGGTTGGGAGAGCAGGGATGGAGAGGCTACGCTCAAGGAGTCAAAAACCCCCACCCTGCTGAGTGGGAGCAGGGGCCGGAGGCTTGGGGGTCCTCTGCCTACAGGGCCCATTACCCTGCCCCTTGGCTTGCTGACCCTGGGGTGCAGCTTGGGCAGCCTGATATTGAGGGTACTGTTTGTAGGCAGTTCCCTTCCTCGGGTAAAAGGGCTTTTTACCCGAGCCCTTCTTTTTATGAGAAGGGGCAGTGGTCTTCCTAGACAGCCTTGTCCGTGTAAGGTGCTCTGTTTCGAGCTGAGCGGCCTTCTCGGTCATGGGCTTGCCAAAAAGGTTCTCACCTCGGCAAGGGACATCGACCAACTTGTCCTGAACCCATGGCTCGAGGTCTGATGACTGCAGCCATGCCTGGCGTCGAGCCGCGATGCCGGCTGCCGCAACTCGGGCCGAAGCCTCGAAGCCATCGTAGGCGGCGCGGGACATGAACTTCGAGCAGTCCCGAATCCCCGAGGACAAGGACTTAAATCTCTGCAAGGGTTCCCCGGAGAGTCCAGCAGAGAACCCGGCCAACTCCTTGGCCAGGTCCCGCAAGTACATGCCCATGTACAGCTGGTACAACTGGACACGGCAAGCAAGCATCGAGCCCTGGAAGCACTTTCTACCGACGCCATCGATGTTTTGGGCCTCCCTGCCAGGGGGCACCGCGGAGTGCATCTTCTGGCTCTTCAGACAATGCATGGCCGATTCTACAACCATAGAATGGTGTGGTAGCTGTGCCTTCTGAAAACCAGGCCTCTTTCTGAGTCGATAGATCGAGTCGACTCACTTGCTTAGAACCAGCGTCAAGGCCAGTGCCTCCCACATACGGAAGAGGAGCCGTTCCAGCATCGGAGGAACCGGGACAGTAAAGGCCTCCTTCGGAGGAGAGTCATACTGCAGCGCCTCGAGCTCCTCAGCTCGAGGCTCTTCCTCGGGGTCCGCTGGAATAGCCAAGGCAGTGGCCATATCCCGGATGAACTCCGAGAACTGAGAGTAGCCTCTGGAGGGGATCTGCTCCGGGGCTCAGACTGCGGTGAGTCCGACGGGACGCACCGAGTCTTGAACGTATCGGGAGACTCCTCGTCCTCCGTCTCCCAGGCGGACTCGTCCGAGGAGGAGTCAGGGTCCGACCCCGCGGGGCCCTGGAGCACCCGCCCCGACGCTGGCACCGGCCCCGAACGGGAGGTCGAGGGAGACCGCGACCGAGGTCGACTTCGAGCCATGATGGACTCGAGTATCGGCTCGGTCTCCGGGGTTGACTTCGAAGTCGATGTCCCGGTGGTCGGGGCAGATGCGCCAGACAGGCTGGCCATCAGTGCCCGCTGCTGCTCCATGAAGGCAGACAGTCTGCTCTCCAAGGCTGTCATCCTGAGACTCAGCTCGGGAGACGCAGCAGCCACCAACTCGGGCCCTGACGTCGGCTCTCTGGGAGGAGAGTCCTCGAGGACTATGGGGCTTACATGTCCAGCAGACTCCGGCTCCATGCGAGGAACTTTGGCAGGCTTCTCTTGTTCCACGGTCCCGGGGCGACGGTCGGGGGTTCTTAGATCTGGCCCTCGAGGAGCCAGGGACCTCCTCCGACGACACCCTCGCGAGCCGCTTCTTCCTCTTCCGTTCCCGGTCGGGGGACCCCCTGTCCGAGGAGCTTCGACGGCGCTCGGGATCGGAATCCCGAGATGTCGAGGCCTCAGACGAGGTCCGGGCCCGGCCGGAGGCTGAGTCCGAGAAAAGCCTTTCTTTTTGCTGCTGGCGACTTCGGAGTGCCTTGGAAGACATCTTCCCACATGGCCCGCACGACTTAGGGTCGTGATCGGGGCAGAGGCATTGAAGGCAGCAGTCGTGTGTGTCGGTGAGAGACATTAATTTCTTACACCGATCACACTTTTTAAAACCACTGGAAGCCATCGGGGAAAAAAGAGTCCCCGCGAGGTCAAAGGACCGGCCTTCCAGGGAAAAATGGAAAAAAGGGCGCAAACGCCAGCCACGAAGGGCAAAAACTGAAAAAGAAGAATCGGGCTCGATACCGGTGTATCGAACCCGGCGGGAGGGGAACCGGCATCGAACCGGGAGAGAAAATAGCGATAATCGCCGAAAAAAAATCTACTTTTAACCGGGAGAACAGGACACACGTCCGGTGGGCTTCTCGGAAAAAAAGAGACTGAGGTAAGATGGCACCTTTAGGCGGGAAGGAAACCGCGCATGGGTGCCTGCATTCCCAAAGGCTTTCTTAGAAAGCTGGGGAAATGCTCCGCTGGGGCTTCATCGGCGCCGATGACACCCATATGTGAGGACTGACTTCCTGCTTGGTCCTGGAGAAAATCAAACTCACACAGAGCACCTCCGGTGGAGGGGCCGGACCATAAGCCAGCATCTGAGGTACAGGGGAGCTTGGATTCTCTGTTTTCAGCTGATTTTATACTAGCGCTGCATAAAGCTTATGTGTTAAAGATGGTTCAGTCTTTTGAGAGCCAGACTGCTCCTAGCCAGTTGGAATTACAAGGTGGCAGACCCTGGGGAAGGGGTCTCGGCTAAAGGCACAGGTGTAGAGGCAGGCTTTGATAGCTTCGGGCCGCAGGTCTCTAGTCCTAAAATGGCGGAAGAAGGTGAGCTTCTTTCTGAGGCAGGTTTGGATTCTTGGCCAGTGGAGTTGGAGGAAGGAGAGATTGGGCGAGGATCCGAATGTCTTCAGGGTGTTTTGCAAGGAGGAGCTGGGGGCTTTGATCGCTCAGTCCCTCGCAGCGTTGAATATAGTGCTCCTGACGGTGCAGCAGGAGCCCCTAGAGGATCCCTTGTTACAGGGATTTAAGTCTGAACAGCGCTGTTTCCCAATACACAGGGTAATTAAACAGATGATAGAGTCAGAGTGGGAATGCCCCGAAGCTACCCTGAGGGGGGGGGGGGGGTCGCGCCATTGTGTACCTTTACCCAGTTCCTCAGGAGGAGGAGTTGCGAATGCCTAAGGTGGATGCGCTGGTTTCAGCGGTCACCAAAAAGACGACAATACAGATAGAAGGGGGTACAGCCCTTAAGGATCTTCAGGATCGTAGGTTAGAGGCGCTTCTGAAAACAGGCTTTTGATTCCAGTGCATTAGCTTTACAAGCTTCTGTTTGTGGAGCGTATGTGTCCAGGGCCTCTATTCGTTGGCTGCAAGGAGAGCCAGGCTCGTAGAAGCAGGAGGACTCTTCCTCGGAAGGAGCAAAGCTGGAGTCGGCGCCTTCTATGATTTGGTACGGGTATCAGCAAAGTCCATGGCGTCAGTGATTGCCGCTAGACGATTTCTCTGGCTAAGAAATTGGGCGGCGGATGCATCTTCTAAATCTCGCCTCAGTAAGCTTCCATACAAGGGCAGACTGCTCTTTGGGGAAGCGTTGGAGAAAATTGTGAAGGATTTGGGCGATTCCAAAGGGGGTCTTCTTCCCAAAGACCGTCCCAGAGCTGCAAAGATGGGAATGATACAGAGAGGTCAAGGAAGGGATTTTCGCAGGTTTCGTGGACCTCGGTTTATGCCTTATCAAAGGGGCCCGTTTGTGTCCAGAAGGCAGTCCTTTCGAGGAGCCAGGGGGTTCGGCCAGGGCTATTCTAACGCCCAGCAGAACTCTTCTAAGAAACCACAATGAAGGGAGGCTGGTCCAGGCGGAGATGCCAGTAGGAGGACGTTTTCAGGGGTTTCTCTCAGCCCGGGCCGCCATAACTACGGATCAGTGGGTGCTGGAAATTATCCACGAGGGATATGTGCTGGAGTTCGCTCACCAGCTGGCGGAAGCCTTTGTATTGTCCCCATGCGGGCCTCAAACGAAAAGGGCAGTGATCAGCGACATGCTGCAGCACTTGTTGAGACTTCAAGTGGTAGTGCCAGTACCTCAAGACCAGTACGGCTTAGGTCGATACTCAATTTATTTTGTAGTTCCCAAGAAAGAAGGATCTTTTCGACCGATTCTGGATCTCTAGCACGTAAACCACTGCTTAAGGGTACCTCATTTTCGGATGGAAACCCTAAGATCGGTTATCTGGGCTGTAAAGCCAGGAGAGTTGCTTTCGTCCATAGATCTAACAGAGGCTTATCTGCACATTCTGATCAGACAGGAGCATCAAAAGTTTCTACGCTTTGCAGTTCCAATGGGTCATTTTCAGTTTAGAGCGTTGCCGTTCGGACTAGCTACTGCACCTCGGACTTTCACCAAGGTGATGGTGGTGGTGGTGGCACTCCGGAAGGAAGGGATTCAGGTGCATCCCTACCTGGACGACTGGATGATCCGGGCAGGGTCTCTAGCGGAATCAATCACAGCAACCTCTTGGTTGGTGCAGTTCCTAGAACAGCTAGGTTGGGTCATCAACCGGGCAAAGAGTCATTTACTACCGTTGCACCGACTGACGTATCTCGAGGCCTAATTCGACATGGAGATAGGGTCGATGTTCCTTCCGCCGGACAGGGTGCAGAAGATTTTGGCTCAGGTAGGGTCATTCGTACGACTGAAGGCTCCAACGGCTTGGAGGTATTTGCAGTTGGGTTCAATGGCGGCGGCCTTGGACCTGGTGCCCTGGGCCAGAGCCCATAAGCGTCCGCTTCAGCAAGCATTGCTTTCCAGATGGTCTCCGCAGGATCATCCTCTGTCTCAGAAGCTGCTGTGCCTGGAGGATGTGCACAACTGTCTGCAGTGATGGTTGGACCCAACGCATCTGCAGGCAGGAGTTCCTCTGGAGCATCCGAAATGGGTGTTGGTCACAACGGATGCCAGTCTTTCAGGTTGGGGGGGCTCATTGTCTGTCTCAAGTAACGCAGGGGACCTGGTCTGCGGAAGAGAGCAGCTGGCCGATCAATCAGTTAGAACTGCGAGCGGTGCTCTTCGCCCTGCTGGAGTTTGTCGATCTGCTCGAGGGACGAGCGGTGCGAGTGTTTTCCGACAATATATGGCAACTGTATCCTACATCAACAAGCAAGGAGGCACGAGCAGTGCAGCTTTGCTGGAGGAGAGTCAGTTTGTTGCAGTGGGCGGAGGTCCATCTCTTAGCGCTCTCAGCAGCTCATGTTGCAGGAAAGGACAACATTCAGGCCGACTATCTCAGCTGCAATGTCCTAGATCCCGGAGAATGGGAGCTGAACTGGGCAGTCTTTCACGAAATCACTGTATGGTGGGGTCAGCCAATCATGGATCTCATGGCTACCCTGGCCAATGCCAAAGTGGCCCGGTTTTTCAGCAGGCACAGAGAGCACATGTCGGAAGGCTTTGACGGTCTGGGGCAACCCTGGCCGATGGGAGCTGCTTTACGTATTCCCTCCATGGCCTCTGCTGGGGTGGGTCATTCGGAGAATATCTCAATACAAGGGGAAGGTGATTCTCATTGCTCCGGATTGGCCCAGACGACCCTGGTATGCGGATCTGGTGCGGCTTCTAGTGGCTCCTCCATGGAGGCTGCCCTCGCGAATCAATCTCTTGAGCCAAGGTCCGGTGTTGATGCCGCAGGTGGATCGGTTCTTGCTTATGGCCTGGCTCTTGAAAGGGAACGGTTGTGACGTCGGGGATACTCGGTATCAGTAATCACCACTATGTTGAATTCCAGGAGGAGGTCAACGTCCTTGGCGTATGTTCATGTGTGGCGCATTTTTGAGGCATGGTGTGAACAGCGTAGGGTTCAGCCTTGTTCCACAAGGTTGCCAGATATCCTCTCGTTCTTTCAGGGGGGACTAGAAAAAGGGCTAGCCCTCAGCACTCTCAAGGTACACCTGGCGGCCCTTGCTTGTTATAGAGGAAGAGTGCAGGGGGCTCGATCTCATCGCACCCAGATGTTCAACGGTTCCTTAGGGCAGCCAGGACTATTAGGCCGCCGATTCGGCAGGTAGTGCCTCCTTGGGACTTGAACCTGGTGCTGAAGGCTTGTATTGCTAATTAAAGATTTATCTGGATTTTTTTTTTTGGACAACAAAGATATTGTACTTTATTATAAGAAATTGAACTCATAAGCCAGCCATTCTGCCTGTGAGGACTCATGCTGAGCCAATTTACTAGCTCAGAGACCAAGGCTGTATTTATCTTAACACATCTATCCTGGGGAGTGTTGAAAGGCCAGAAAGGGAGACAGAATTCTTCCCTTGGCCTTTGAACAATTCTCTTGGCCAATATAGAAACATTTGCCTAGATAATGTAAAAGCTTTGAGCTGATTCTAAAACCATGGGGGGTGTCTCCCTTGGCTGGAAAAAGGTGGATGGGGTGGAGAGAAGTTCATGTGAGAGTTCGATCAGCAAAGAATGTTGTATTCTTCAGCCATGCTGAATTAGGAATTAGCTTGCTAGCCCAGCCCAGGAGCTAATGGAACTGAGCTTGGGGGTTACAACCAATCCTGATTTGAGCATGCAGTGTGTTAACCTATGGCATGCAGCCAGCACAAGTCTGATTCTGTGTTAACCTATGGCATGCAGCCAGCATGAGTCTGGTTAAGGTACTTTAGGGGGACTCTCAGAAGGAAAGATGGGACTGCAACTGATATACGAGACAGGCGTGTCTCTGTATTTTTTCCCGGATTTTCCTCCTGAGTGATCGCTGAACAGTCCCCCACCTGGAGAGATGAGCTATAATATCCGGTTAAAAGTATTAATGCTTAAGCTTTATCATTATTTCAAAAGGACTTAATTTAATAAAACTCATATTGCATTTACTACAGTGTCTATGCATAGTCTGTGAGCTAAATGAATGACAGGGTTAACTCATATGGTATTTGGGCTAATGAGTGACAGAGTTAACTCATACTGTATTTGCCAGAATATTTTTGCCTAGTCAGTGAACTAGTGAGTGATAGGGTTAAAGTAAAAGCGTAAAACTTGGCAATACATAAATGGCGACGAGGATGGGATGTCCTAAATTATTACATAATGATAAGCTCAAGGGAGCAGGGACCCTAGGACGACAGACCTGGGTGTTGTTAATAGCATATAGGAATCAAGCACTGGATAGAGAAAATCCAGGATGGAGAGAGTGTAGATCTGCGTGGCCAAGCATGAAGAATCTCAGATGTCTGCAGCTTTTGGGGCTGTATGATGAGAAATCTGCTGAAGTGAATTCAGGACAGAGAGAGAGTGGATCTGCTTGGGCCAGCATGAAGTATCCCAGACGTCTGCAGACTCCGCTGAGTTCTCCCAGCTGATGTTACTGTACTGCATGATGTAAGTTTGGTGACGTGAATATTCTTTGTAAATAGCTGTACTATCTCATAACTTGTTTAGTGAAGTATTACCGGTATTCTTCTGTAATTAAGTGTGTTTAGCTTTGCTTTCTAATTTTCTTTTCTGACCACTCATGTGTGACTGGGAGAGCTGTTTGCTTTTCTTGCTTTGTTTGTGGATAAACTGCACGTCTTAATTACAAGGTGTTAACCTTTGATGTAGTAAGATGTTTGGTACCAGGAGTGGGGGTTTAAGAAAAGATAATGTATTAACAGAAAAGAGTGAAGAATGCAAATAGTGTAAAAATGTGAATATTGTAAATATTTAAGGCTGGAATTAAGTGTTCCTGTGGGTCAGGATTAAGTGAGAACTGGGTGTTGGTTTTTCCTTATCTTTTAAGGTCCCCGGTTAAAAGAAATTCTGTTTGATTAGTTCTGACCCACTGATACAAGATCAGTTTTGTCATGTTATTATGACTTTACAAATTCAATTTCAAATTGATAAGGGAAATGACTGCAGCTGGATCTGCAGCCAGACTGTTTAGGAAAAATATGTAACCTTGTGCTGCAAAGATGTTTAATTCAGTGCTTTGAACAAAATGCCTATCCTGTACAGTTAGTATTAATTGTTATGGAAAATCCTTATAAGATTATGAAGAAGTCAAGACTTTTTTTAAGGTCCCTGGTTAAAAGAAACTCTGATCAGATAGGTATAATGCACTTGTAAGCTTTGATTTGTTCTGTATTCAAATGTTTGTAGTAAAAACCTGTTTTTCTTTTATTACTGGCTACTCCAGTAGATTTTATAGTCCCTGAATGCTGAAGTGACTAGAACAAACAAACCAGGCATGAAACATTTTTTTTTTACCTCCAAAGTGGAGGTTGAGAATCCTGACAGGACAATGGGGCATTAAATCTTGAGTAAATAAGAAGGTAATCTTTATCATTAATATGTTATGCATCTATTCTTTGTCTTTGACTGTATATGCTACCAAACAAACTTAAAAGTTAAAGGAGGATTTTTTTTAAACTGTGGCAAGCACCCCAGGGGGCATAGTTAAACATAAACAGCTATAACTATAGGTTAATTCTAGTAGCCACATTTGCATGAAGGACAATGGTTCGTTCTACTGGCTGTGTTGAAGATAACATGTTAATTTAAAAGTAACACCTTTTAGAAGTTTCATGTTGCCTGTTTCCTGCACTGTAGGATTCAAGATAATTACTTTGCCTTGTTAAGCTTTATGCTAACGACTGAGGGACAAGATAGTAACATCACAGTTTTTATTTGTTACAATATTGGATTTTAGGATAAATGCATCTGTTTTCCTGTATTTATCTAGAGAAAAAGTGTACTTTGTTTTAAAGGGTTCATATTTCAGTTTCAGTACAGCTCCTGAGAAAATAGATATAAAACAGATATATGTTACAGCATTGTGAGATATTAAGTTGGTAGTTTATACACTTGCACTTATGACACTTGTGGTAATAGTACATTACGCAGAGGTCCAGTACACACACCGCAAACCAGATGAGTAAAATATTAATAAGTTTGATGAAATTTTAGACAGAGGCTGATATGAAATTGCTCTATTCTCAAGCATATAGGACAAATTTAGATTAAAGATGGAACTGAGTTCCCAGAAAATAATGAGAACTTGAGTTGATTGGATAAAACCAAATCTTGCTTGTCAGCCATGATCCAGGAGAGGTTTGAGAAAAAGAATAAGAGAGAGAGAGAGAGGCAGAAAGGTGAGGCCACAGCCTAGGCTAAATGTGCTGCTTCCAGTGTGATGATCTGGGCTACCAAGCACTAAGACGCCTCGAGGACACAGAAGGCCTGAAGAACCGGAACCTTGCATATTTATGTCTCTGAAGAGACATGAATAGGCAGGGTGGAATCGGCCAAGAAGAACCCGAGGATAGTCATGAGGCCCAGCCACAAGCCTTGCAATCCAAGAAGAACCTGAAGATAAGGCCTAGCCACCAATGCCTTGTACCCTCTTAGATCTCTCACCTCAAAAGGATCTCTTTTTGGAACCGTAATTAATGAGTAGCTTATACAAATCCTTGTGAACACTGCAATTTTAAAATCAGTCTAACAGCACTCTCACTGAGGACAGGATATATGACAGATTCTAGTTATATGTGAGAGATGAGCCATATTTCTTTCTATTGGGATTGATGTTATAGAATGCTGCAAAATGATAGTTTTATATTGTAAGGATTTTACCCAGATTGTTCCTATTTTAGAATGAGCATATGTCCACTTAACATTGGACCAATTAAGTTGATGGGAAAGGGACACTGTTTACTCATACTGTTATCCCATTGAGGAATCTAAATTTAAGTTAACCATTGTTTGATATTCTTAGCAGCCTTTCCAAATAAGGATACATTAGTGTGGTATAAAAGAAACAGGAAAAGGACCTATGTAAGTAGTTGGTGGAATGATGCAGGTGATGAAAAAAGTGTTGTGTTATGGAGGGATGAAGTGGAATATTAAAGGAGAAACTGTGATAGACAATAAACTGATGAAGGTAATTTGAAGTGATGTATTTTCCTAATGAATATGTAAACAAAAAATTATGAGCACTTTATTTGACTGTGCCGTCTCCAGAAGCTTCAATTCAGGAAGTCATACTCAACAATTGGAAGAAATAGATATTTGGAGATAGGCTAGGTGCACCTTGCACCCTGATGAGCTCTGGAAAACCCACACTGGCCATGTGGTACTTCCGGATGCTTTGTGCCTCACTTTTCCTCTGTATGTCCTGGCCAGGCATGCAGAGGCAAAGGGGGATGATTTGATGACAAATTCTCACACAATTGGGTATAATTCTAAAACTTGTCAAAATTGCAGAACACGTATGTGCAGCTTGTCTGATCTGAAACATGTAAAGGTCATTCAAGGGCAAAATGGAATATTTCCTACAAGCAAAATGAATTTCCAGTGATAGAGAGACAAGGAGTTAATCAAACTGCGAGATAAGATTGACACCATACGAGATAGTTACTAATAGATCACTGAAAGTTTATAAAAGCAATATTTATTATCTGTAGGATATGATCTTAGTAAATATAGATGAAATTAAGTTTGTCTTATTGTGAAGTCTAATCTAGAATTTTTAGTCTTTTCATTTAATATTGGTGCTGCTCTTCTGAATGAGGCCTGGAGCCATGTCACCAATTGTAAGCTAGAGAGTCCGGCAGAGGGAATTGGCCAGAGTCCAGATGGAGCAGACCATTCCGAGAGATCTGGACTACGCACCGCAGAAACGTGTGAGGAAGTCCCTATCTGCTTCAATGTGTCGCAATGAAAGAAAGGCCAAGATGTCCACCTACGAGAATGAGAGGTTCAACTGTTGAGAGAGGCCAAGTTTAAACTTCAGAGAAAGGTGAAAATGACGCTACGGAGTCCTGAAAAACTGCTGAGAAGCAGGCCAAATTATCTGAAAATAGGAAAAGGACTATTGGACTTTTGTGAATGATTTTTTTTTCTTATGTATTGTTATTGTTTCCTTGGAAAGTAACTGTAATTTTAGTATCTCAGATTTTTTCTGCTGAACATCATGTGCCCAATTGCTTATGTCACCTGTTCCCCAGATTTTAGTTATTAGAGTCTATGGGGCAGATGTACAGTGGGAAAAAGTTCTGAATGTGCAGGTGAAATGAGTCCCCCACTGCATGGGGAACTGATAAAGATAGCTGAGACCTACAAGCCATTTGGCTTTGACAATTGTAATGCTGAGGGGGGGGAGGAATGGGAAAATATCACCCAAATTACACTTGAGGCTTGTCCCCTCCAGCGTTTGCCTTAATGCTATCCACTATGTTTTAGCCCAAGTTGTTATTACTGTATTTCTAAATGAATTACAAAGGCGATTCAGCCATTGCTTACGTGCAATATCCTTGTTGATCCAAGGGTGGAATGTATTGCTAATTAAAGATTTATTTGGATTTTTTTTTTTGGACAACAAAGATATTGTACTTTATTATAAGAAATTGAACTCATAAGCCAGCCATTCTGCCTGTGAGGACTCATGCTGAGCCAATTTACTAGCTCAGAGACCAAGGCTGTATTTATCTTAACACATCTATCCTGGGGAGTGTTGAAAGGCCAGAAAGGGAGACAGAATTCTTCCCTTGGCCTTTGAACAATTCTCTTGGCCAATATAGAAACATTTGCCTAGATAATGTAAAAGCTTTGAGCTGATTCTAAAACCATGGGGGGTGTCTCCCTTGGCTGGAAAAAGGTGGATGGGGTGGAGAGAAGTTCATGTGAGAGTTCGATCAGCAAAGAATGCTGTATTCTTCAGCCATGCTGAATTAGGAATTAGCTTGCTAGCCCAGCCCAGGAGCTAATGGAACTGAGCTTGGGGGTTACAACCAATCCTGATTTGAGCATGCAGTGTGTTAACCTATGGCATGCAGCCAGCACAAGTCTGATTCTGTGTTAACCTATGGCATGCAGCCAGCATGAGTCTGGTTAAGGTACTTTAGGGGGACTCTCAGAAGGAAAGATGGGACTGCAACTGATATACGAGACAGGCGTGTCTCTGTATTTTTTCCCGGATTTTCCTCCTGAGTGATCGCTGAACAGTCCCCACCTGGAGAGATGAGCTATAATATCCGGTAAAAGTATTAATGCTTAAGCTTTATCATTATTTCAAAAGGACTTAATTTAATAAAACTCATATTGCATTTACTACAGTGTCTATGCATAGTCTGTGAGCTAAATGAATGACAGGGTTAACTCATATTGTATTTGGGCTAATGAGTGACAGAGTTAACTCATACTGTATTTGCCAGAATATTTTTGCCTAGTCAGTGAACTAGTGAGTGATAGGGTTAAAGTAAAAGCGTAAAACTTGGCAATACAAGGCTTTAACGGGGCCGCCCTTTGCGTCAAGGTCGGCCGGAAATCTGAGAGAATTCTCTTGGAAAATGGCTTTCCTAGTTGCATTGTGTTCTGCTAGAAGAGTGTCAGATCTGCAAGCGCTCTCGTGTAGAGAGCCGTATATTCCGTTTACGGCGGAAAAAGTAGTTTTGAGGCCGGTACTGTCCCATTTGCCTAAAGTAGTGACCAGTTTTCACATGAATCAATCCGTTTTGCTTCCCACATTTTAGTGGACAGGAGGGAAGTAAGGTTGATTGCTCTCTAGAAGGTTGGATTTGGGACGCGTGTTGCGTAGGTATCTTAGGAGAATAGAATCGTTTCGGAGATCGGATAGGTTGTTCGTGCTTTTTAGTGGTCCTCGTAAAGGGGAGGCGGCTACCAAGGCTTCTATCGCCCGCTGGGTAAAACAGGCGATGGGGCGGCTTATGAGGCAAAGGGTAAGTCGCCTCCAAACGGACTCAGAGCGCATTCTACTAGAGCCCAGGCGGCGTCTTGGGCTGAGTTTGCCTTGATTCCGCCAGGGGATATCTGTCAAGCGGCGACGTGGTCTTCCCTTCATATGTTCGCTAAGCACTATAGGTTGGATGTGCATGCAAGGGGGGAAGCGAAGGTGGGGGCCTCGGCCATTGTGGCAGGGCTCGCAGGGCCCTCCCGTGTTTAGGTACTGCTTTGGTACTGCCCAACTGTACCTGGACTGGCCCGGAGAGACGAATAGGAAGGAGAAATTAGGCCTTACCTGCTAATTGTCTTTCCTTGAGTTCTCTCCGGGCCAGTCCAGGTCCCACCCCAATCGTCTGCGAGTGATGGCCAAGCCTAGGAAATCCGCCATTAGTGTAGTGATAGAGTCGGTTAACTTGTTGGTGGCCGGAGCTGGAGAAGATAGACAGGCATTGTCGAAGGGGATTTTGGGAGTTTCCTCTACAGTTCGGAGGGCTCCTTAAGAAAAACAGGACACTTCTTAAAGGTGTAGGGCATGTTTCTAGAACCTAGAGTAATTGTTGTTGTTTTCGTAGTTTATAGTTTTGTTCCGCTGCTTTGACAATAGGAGACTGATTCTCTGACACTAGGGGGGCTGGATAGGCTGTCAGCAAGAGTTTCAGTATTCAGTCCTCAGCTGCTGGACGAGGTTGACTACCCAACTGTACATGGACTGGCCAACTGTACCTGGACTGACCCAGAGAGAACTCAAGGAAAGACAATTAGCAGGTAAGGCCTAATTTCTCCTTGTTTAATTCTCTGAGTTCCAGTATAGGTCTGTGTCCCCCTGTTTTCTTTGGAATAAGAAAATAGGGGGAGTAGAACCCTGTACCGTGTTGGGATATGGGTACTTCTTCTATTGCTCCTTGAGCGAGAAGTGATGTGACCTCCTGCCACAACAGGCCGGTAGCAGGGACCTGAGAATTGAACTGTTTGATTATTGTAGGCGGGGGCATGTTGAGAAAGTGAAGCTTGTACCCCAGTAGTACAATGGACAGAGTCCAGTTTTCTGATGTTATTTGTTGCCATCTTTCGTCAAAATGGCATAACCTGCCTGGAATGCTTAAGGGTTCTGGTCCTTTCAGGGGCAGAATGACTAAGTTCTCTAGGTAAGAGTCAAAGCCCCTGAGGAGGCTGAGTTTGCTGGGCCGGTTGAGCTCTTTGAGCTTGCGTCTTTCTTTAATGTCTGTTCTGTTGTTGTCCCTTTTGGGGAACATGAACTGGACAGTGGCCCAAATGTGGGTATGATTGGTAAAACCTCTTTTTCTTGTTGAAAAAGGGTTTCTTGAATGACTTTTTCTTTGCTGGGTTGGCTGTAGACTTTGATAGTCTGTTCAAGGTAGTATTTTCAGATTCAAGCTGATTAGCCTTGTCCTGCCAGTCCTTGTTTCCCAGCTTGTCTTGCACCCACTGCTCTACGTCTAATGCCTGAAGCCAGGCAATACGACGTGCACCTATGGAGATAGCAGAGGTTCTGCTTATGCATGCAAAGCAATCAAAGGTTGCACGGTTCATGAATTTAGAGACATTCTGGGCGTGCTTGACCAGGGTAAGGAAAACTTCTCTTTTGTCCTCAGACATATTAGGGCTCATGAGCTCTAAGTCACGTGCAACTTCTTCCAGGAACATACCCATATAAAGAATGTAAGAACTGATCTTGGCTGATAACATGGAGGATTGGAAGCATCGACGCCCAAAGGCATCGCGTGTCCTCGATTCCCGGCCTGGAGGATAGAAGAATGCATTTTAGCACTCTTAATTCTACGCATGGCCGATTCCACTACCATTGAATGGTGTGGTAACTAAGTCTTTTGAAAGCCAGGACAGCTTGGCACTCGGTACATGGTATCGAGGCGTCGGGAATGTGGAGATATGATTAAAGGAGTTTCCCACATCCTTAACATAAGATCATGTAAGATCTTGTGAATGGGAAGCGTAGCTGTTTCCTTAGGAGACATGGAATATTGTAGAATTCTTAATTCTTCTGCCCTAGGTTCCTTTTCTGGAATCACCGTGATTGAAAGACCTTTGGCTAAATCACGTATGAAATCCTGGAAGGACATGTCTTCTGGAGGAGACATTCTGCGTTGAGGAGAAGGAGTTGGATCCTCTGGTAGGATCGCTCTAGTACCGGTAGAGTCATCAGAATCATCGGAATCAGAAGATTCGCAATATCTCGGTGACTGGTGTTCGTGCAACGCTCGGTACCGGTACCGCTCGAAGTCGGTATCGGGGTGTCTCGGTACCAGTCCTTCGATGCCTGAGATAGACTCGAGGCTCGGCATGGGCAGAAGCATACCTGCCAAGGCAGGTGCACTCAGTACCGGCACCGATGTCGGTACCGATACCTGTGGAACAGTCTGTAGCGGTCTTAGCGGTACCGAAGCTGCTAAGAGGGTCGCTAGACTGCGTTCAATAGCAAGGATTCTCTTATCCAACGCTCCTGCCGATGCCTGGGTGCTGGTACCGGTGGAAGTGGCCACGACCCCAGAACATGGCACCAATAGTTCTACAGAGGTGGAAGCCTCCGGAACATCCTGGAGCCCCGTTAATGCTTTGGAGACAGACTCCCGCCGGGGCTGTTTTGCCGGTGAACTTTCCTCGAGGGCGCCAGTGGCATCTCGATGCTTAGAAGGAGATCTACCCTTTGAGGACCAGCCAGTCTTGGAAGACCTAAGTTTAGTTACCTGAGATCCATGGGAGGAAGATGAAGCTCTGGAAGACGTCAATGCAACTGACATCGTATCCGTGGCAAAAAGGGTACCGAGTTTTGCAGTTCTATTCTGCAGGCCCCTCTTGATCATCTTTCTGCAGGAGAGACACGCCAATGGACAATATTCAGGACCTAAACATTTAAGACACCAATCATGGGTGTCGGCGACGGATATAGTACCGCCACAGTTAGAACATTTCTTGAAACCACTAGCTGGCTTCTCCATGTTTGAAGAAAAGTGGGCCTAGTGCCCAAAATGGCGCTAGAACCAAAAGGGGAGAGGCCCCTGAAAAAAAAAATCTTTTAGAAAGCTTGTTTGTTTTTTTTTAAAAAGAAGAAAAGAGAACCGGTGGTACCGGTAGGCGTCGAGTGAAGGCAGATGCGACCACAAAAAACCAAAAGAATAATAATAATTTTTCTGTGGTGACAGGGTACACGTCCTGTCGGCTCCGCAGAAAATGAAGAACTGAAGTGAGAGAGGTAGAAAGGCGGGAAGGCAACACGCAGGCGCTGTGGGATGCTCCCAAAAGCTTTCCTATTGGACACTAGGGAGCATTCCCGCATCGGTACCGACGATACCCATATGTGAAGACTACATTCCTGCATGTTCCTGGAGATAGACCCTATTGATGGGTCACCCCCCAAGAATGTCACTTGGGGAGAGGTGGACTCCTTAGATAGGGATGAAGATGTGGACTTTGATGATTCGGTATCCAGTGGGTCCAAACTGCTTGACCTAGTACAAGCATTGCAGAACCTGTGTCTTTTGGGGAAACTGCTAGGTACGTATGACCTAGATTGGCCACTGTTGGAAACAGGATACTGGACTTGATGGACCTTGGTCTGACCCAGTATGGCATATGTTATGTTCTTATGTTACGTTAGGTAGTAACCTCAGTTAGAGTAGACATGTCTACTCTAAGGTGTCGATGGGTAAGCTTCTTCTTCACTTTGGGGGAGGGTGGCCTTGCCCTTTTTTTGTGAGGGATTATAGTATTTAACATTTATTATAGTTTGTATTTTTAATTGTTGCTCCTGGGAGTATGCTTTGTCAATAGTTTACTGGGGCTGGTGGGTGGTGCCAGCTGCCTATGTACACTGATGTCTTTGCCAAGTGCCATCTAAGAAAACTCCACTACCATCAGTACTAAGAACACTCCTTCTTATTTATATTTTTTCCAAATTTACATCCTTGGAGTAAAACCACCAAAGGAAGATGAAGAATAAGGTGATGGCTCCCCCGGGAGCTTCAACGTTTTGACTACTATTCACCAAAGACCAACGTACCAGCAATCCAAAGATGAACTTCTTCATGCCAAGGATTGCTACCACCGAACTATGGAAGGTCCAGGACTGGATTTGAGGTACTCAAGGAAAGCCAATTATCAGGTAAGGCCTAATTTCACCTTCCTTATCATTCCTCCAGTTCAGTCCTGATCTCTGGGATGTACCATAGCAGTACTAACCTTGGGAGGGACCTGCGAGCCTGGCCTGAATCACTGCCGAAGCGAACTTTGCATCTCCCGCTGCCTGTACATTCAAAAAGTAATGCTTCACAAAAGTATGCAGAGATGCCCTAGTGGCTGCTCTTCAGATATCTGCTGGATGAACCAGGCTAGCCTTGGCCCATGACACGGCCTGCGTCCTGGTCGAATGAGCCCTCATTCCTACCAGCAACTGCCTGCATCATAGCAGATAATTTGAGGAAATGTTTTTTTTCACCCATCTAGGTTGGAAGCGGCCTCTCCTTTATACGGTCCTCCAAACAGGACAGACAGATGGTCTAACTTCCGAAAAGGCTCCATCCTCTTCATGTAACGCTGCAAGACCCTCGCATATCCAGCAGGTGCAGCACTGGGTTCTCTTGTGCCTCGCTTGTCCCCAAGAAGACCAGCAGAGTGACCTTGGACAGAAAGGAGGGTATTGGTCTTAGCACCACCTCCTTGGAGATGGAAAGGAAAGGTTCCCGACATGACAGCACTTGCAGCTCGGAAATCCTCCTGGCGAAGCAAATAGCCACCAGAAACACAGTCTTTAACGTCAAATCCTTCAGCGTACAAGCACCCAGCAACTCAGAAGGCTCTGCCGACAGCACTGATAAAACCAGGTTAAGGTCCCAAGGAGGGACTACTAACCGTATATAAGAACATAAGATATGCCATACTGGGTCAGACCAAGGTCCATCAAGCCCAGTATCCTGTTTCCAACAGTGGCCAATCTAGGTCATACGTACCTAGCAGTTTCCCCAAAAGACACAGGTTCCACAATGCTTGTATTGGATCAAGCACTGATATCCTGGGTCACTTTTTAATAATGGTTTATGGACCTTTCCTCTAGGAACTTGTCCAAAACCTTTTTAAACCCTGCTACACTAACAGCCTTTACTACATCCTCCGGTAACAAATTCCAGAGTTTGATTACACGTTGAGTGAAAAAATATTTTCTCTTATTTGTCTTAAATAGTTTACCCTGTAGCTTCATTACATGTCCCCTAGTCTTTCTATATTCTGATAACGTAAACAATCGATCTACGTTTACCCATTCCCCTCCGTTCATTGATTTATAGACTTCTATCATATCTCCCCTCAGCCGTCTCTTTTCCAGGTTAAAGAGCCCTAACCTTTTTAGCCTTTCTTCATAGGGGTATCCTTCCATCTCCTTTACCATTTTGTTGACTCTTCTCTGAACCTTTTCTAATAACGCTATGTCCTTTTTAAGATATGGAGACCAGAACTGCACACAATATTCAAGGTGCGGAGCATGCACCTGCTTAACAGCTTGAAGAAAAATGAATGAAGTCCGGATGGGCCCCCAAGGAGACTCCTTGCACCCTACTGCAATTACAGGTTATCGCTGCCACCTGTACCCGCAGCAAACTGCAGGCCAGGCCTTTTTCCAGAAGCTCCTGTAGAAATGCCACCACCTCCAGCACTGACGTCGAGAGAGGATGACACTTATTCTCCATGCATCAGGCCTCGAATATCCTCCAAACTCAGACATAAGAAAGCGAAGTGGAGTGTTTGAGGGCCTTCAACAATGTCAATATCAGCAGGGCAGAATAGCCTCTCTTTCTCAATCGCGCACTTTCAAGAGCCAAGCTGTAAGTGAGAATCAATCCACTTAAGTCATCTGGACCGGCCCCTGCGAAAGGATGTTGGGCTAGAGAGGCAGATGCCACAGATGTCCACTCTATCAGTCTGAGCAGATCTGAGTACCACGGTCTCTGTGGCCAACTGGAAGCAATGAGAATAACCAGGCTTTGGTGTGCTTCGATTCTCTGTACCATGCGCCTTATGAGAGTCCACGGAGGAAAGACGTAAAGAAGGTTGTCCATGGGCCAACGCTGTACCAAGGCATCCAGACCTTCCACCTTCCAACATTTGTTCTCTTCTTCTGCTGAAGAAATGGGTCGCATTGGTGGACATGAAAGTCGCCATCATATCCATGATCGCGGACCCCAACGCTTCACCACCTGCGCAAATACCACCTCACTGAGAGACCACTCCCTGTGTCCAGGCGAAAACGACCGAAATAGTCAGCAGTTACATTCTCTATTCCTGCGATATGAGCCACTGAGAGCGCTGCCCATTCCAACAACAGGCTGATCTTGTTTGCAAGCTGCTTGTGCATCCCTGCCTGTTGATGTAAGCCACTGTAATGGCACTGTCTGAGAACACCTGCACCACCTTCTCGTGCAATAGGGTGGGAAGCTCCTGTAGCACCATGAACACCGCTCTCATCTCCAGGCAGCTGATGGGCCATGCACTCTGTTTCAAGGACCAATGACCCTTCGCTGTGCGATCCTGACAATGGGCCCCCCAGCTCGAGAGACTGGCATCCATTGTCAACGGAACCCAGACGGATGACATGCCGACCAACAGCTTCTCCGGTCTCAACTACCACCAGAGTGCCGACCATACAGCCCTCAGACAGGGTAATGGGTGCATGAAGAGGTGGTGTTGCGCCGACCACCTCCGCAACAAGGCCTAAGGTTGCATGTGCGCCCAGGCCCAAGGCATTAACTTGATGGCTGCTGCCATGGATCACAAGAGCTAAAGATAATGCCAGGCTGTGGGAATGTTCATTCGAAGGAACTGCTTCACTTGTTGCTGCAATGTCTGCATCCACTCCACCGGCAAGGACAGCCAGCCTATGTCCATCTTGAAGTGGGCTCCCAGATACACTAGATCTTGTGACGGTGATAGGCAGCTCTTTGCGAAATTGATGGCCCAGCCGAGATCCTGTAAGAACTCGATAACTCTTGCCGTGGCTCATTCACTCTCCTCTGTGAACTTCACCCTGATGAGCCAATCGTCCAGGTAGGGAAGTACCAGAATGTCCTCTTGACAAAGAGTCCCTGCTACTACTACCATGACCTTGATGAATGTTTGCAGAGTGGTCACCAGGACGAAGGGCAATGGCCAAAATTGAAAGTGCCCCATAGGTACTGCGAATTGGAGGAACTGCTGATGTTTGGAGAAATTCGGAATATGCAAGTAGGTCTCTGTGAGATCGAGAGGGGTCAGGAACTCGCCCTCTCTGATGGCCACAATGACAGACCTGAAGGTATCCATACGGAAAAAGGGTACTTGCAGAAACCGATTTACATGCTTGAGGTCTAAGATGGGCTGAAAAGATCTTTCCTTTTTGGGGACCAAGAAATAAATGGCCTTGAGGAACCTCCATGATGGCCTCCAGTTGCCGAAGCCGACTGAGGGTGTCCTGTACGGCCTTGACCTTGCTGGATGCTTTGCAGGGAGACTGGACGAAGGCATCCGCGAGAGGACAGGCAAACTCCAGCGCCTTACCCTCTCTGATGATTTCCAAGACCCGCTGGTCAGAAGTATCCAGGCCCAGGCCGGGTAGAAGTCTCGCAGCCAACCTCCCACGGGAACTACCTCTGGTTGGGCCTCCCTCGTTTTATTGTGTCTTTTTGGTTGTGGCCGAAGAAGGTAAAAACCTCGTCCTGTTCCTCGAAAACTGCAAAAGGCCTGTCCACAGGAAGGAAACCGCCCTCTCTGATAAGGCGCACAGCATGGAAGTGATGGAAATTCCACGGCTGGCCTCATAATAGCATAGACAAACGCTCTGACGTCTGCTTATCCTCAGGGAGCCATCCCCTTTAGAGTCCCCCAGGTCCTTTACCAATTTATCTAGTGCTTCTCCGAACAGGAGCTTACCCTTAAAGGGAAGCTTGCTCAAATGTGATTTGGAGGAGATATCCGCAGACCAATTATGCAATCACAAATACTAGGGCACCGCTACCACCAAGGCCATACTCTTGGATAGATGCCTAATGAGGTTGTAGAAGGCATCCGCTAAGTAGGCGCCCCAGACTTCAGTTTAGCTGCTTCTGGTGGCGGAGCCCGTGCCTCGCCAACACTGTCCAAGATTCCCTGCGCCCAGTGCAAACAAAGCTCTGGCTACAAATGCTTCGCAGACAGATGTCTGCAAAGACAGCGCATTAATGTTGAACGCTTGCTTCAGCAAAGTCTCCAACTTCCTGTCCTGCACATCCTGAAGGGAGGTACTGCCTTCCACCACAATAGTTTTCTTAGTAACCGCTGATATTGCTGCATCCACCTTAGGGGCACGCAGTATCTCCTTTTCCTGCAGCAGAGGATATAGTCAGACTATGGTCCGTGTGCCTCTTAGGGCGGCCTCCGGAACCTCCCAACCATGTATCATCTGCTTAATAACCCTTTGCAGTGCAAACTTTTGTCCACTAAAGAAGAGCGGGACCTAGGCGTGGTTGTGTCTGATGATCTTAAAGTAGCTAAACAGGTAGAAAAGGCGACGGCAAAAGCTAGAAGGATGCTTGGGTGCATACGGAGAGGAATGGCTAGCAGAAAAAAGGAGGTGATAATACCTCTGTATAAGTCTTTGGTGCGACCTCATTTGGAGTATGGTGTGCAATTCTGGAGACCGCACCTTCAAAAGGATGTGAACAGGATGGAGTCGGTGCAGAGGGTTGCTACTAAAATGATTAATGGGCTTCATTATAAAGCATATGAGGACAGACTTAAGGATCTTAATATGTACACCTTAGAGGAAGGCGGGATAGAGGTGATATGATTGAGATGTTTAAATACCTCCATGGCATAAATGTTCAGGGAGAGAGCCTCTTTCAATTGAAAGCAAGTTCTGCTACGAGGGGACATGGGATGAGGGTGAAGGGAGATAGATTCAGGAGTGATATGCGGAAATATTTCTTTACGGAAAGAGTAGTGGATCCGTGGAATAGTCTCCCAGTGGAGGTGGTAGAGATGAGGACAGTAACTGAATTCAAAAAAGCATGGGACCAACACAGAGGATCTCTAAAGGTAGAAAGTGGACTGTTGTAGTTGTTGTTATGGAAGGACAGACTAGATGGGCCTTGTGGTCTTTTTCTGTCATCATGTTTCTATGTTTCTATGTAAACACTAACTGAATCTTTTGGACGGCTTGAAACAGCAGATCCTCCAATGGATCTTCCTCTTGGGGGAACTCCTGCCGCCATGTTCAGTGTCTTCAAAGACTGGGATATGAGCACTGCCAACTCCTCCCAATGGAAAACACGCACAATGCAAGACTCCTCTTGTGGAATCTCCCCTTCTTCAAGTTTCCCCGGGTCAACCCTGAGGTCAGCCTCCCCCTCCAGGTCTACCAGGTTGTCCAAATGGAGTGACCCCCGACTCCTCCCAAGGGTCCTCCCTCCATATGCTGTTGACAGGCACCAGACTCCTCCTCAGCTGCCCCAGTTTCAGGCAGCCCTCTCTTTTTTGCTCTTTCCAGTGCTACGGAGGGCCCTGCCCTCCCGCTGCTTCATACAGAACACTTTATGCATGAGTAGTACAAACCCAGGAGAAAACCCTGTCTGGCCACTAACACCAGCTGACTCCTAAGACATAGAAGGCCAAGGGAAGAAAACTCCCTGCCCTTACGCTCCAGCACTGGAGGGCCCAGTCTATGACTCCCCTCTGATAGTCGGAGCTAACATCACAGTATCGGGCGAACCGCGGCACCCTGCAGACTGCGGGTCAACCTCAGACCCCCCAGAGGTTCCTGCTTACCCAGTCTTAACAGCACCCTCCTCCAGGAAGCATTCCTCTGCTGATCTGGACTCCATCTCACAGCCATGACAAAAACTAGCGGCTGAGACAGAGTGTCTTCTAGACCCACACATGAGGCACGTGGCCTTCGAAGGCAGGTTAGACCCCGGAGAAGGGAAGAGTCAAGACACTGACTGGCTTAATTAATTGGGTACATGCAATTAAGGCAAATTACTGAAAATAGAAAAGAAAGACTGCCATGCTGAAAAACCCTTTTTTTTTAAAACTCCAAATTAAGGCACGAAGCAAAATGGAAAAACAAAAAAACATGGAGGAAGAGTCCCACTGCGTCCAAGCCGCCCCCCCCCCCTGCTCAAATTAAGCCCCAAGACAAAGTGGCGCTGTTTCCTGCGCTCACCAAGGGACCTCCCTCAGCCATGAGGTTGTGAGTGTCGCTCAGAAGGCCCATAAAAAAACACCAGTAACCTCTATACTTATGCTTACATCCCGGGCCAAGCAGTCTGCTCTGCCTTCACCGGGATTTGCCTCAAAGACACTCCTCCGCTCACGCTCAGCCTTCTTACCAGATTTGGCTGTGAGGCGGGATTGCAGTTAAGGGCCACAATCCACAGGTCCCTGCACAAGCGACTCCTCACCCACTGATGGGTTCAGGAGCCACCGAGTCTGCCCCCAATGCAGTCAGCAAGCCCTATTTTCCCAAACTGAACTTCAATTGGTTTTTTGGGGTTTTTTAAACACCCTTTATCAATCAGACAAGGAATCCTCAATACCAGCCCATACTATACTGAGCCAATTTCTGAAAATAAAAAAAGATGCTCTTTAGTTTTCCCTTAAGTGAGCACAGGACTCTGGGATCAGCTCTCTCCAGCTACTTGGAGACTGCGTTTACTGGGGCTGGTGGGTGGTGCCAGCTGCTTATGTACACTGATGTCATCAAAGATGACATGCTCAGTCTCTAAACTGATGGTAAGAGGTGACAAACCAGAGGTCGGAAATGAACTGGAGGGACGATAAGGAAGGTCTTTTTGTTAGCTGTTACCTCAGCACAGTGAATCTCTAAGTTATAGGTGCTTTCTGGTTGGGATCCCTTCTTGACCTTTTCGCCCAAAGGGGTGACCTTACGGCTAGTACCTTCCTTCTTGTCCAAGGTGTTGCCTCCTTTTCATGTTAACCAGGTTTTTTCTCTGTCAGCATTTTCTCCAGAGCAGTGCACTGGAAAAGGCAAAGACACTCATTTAGTAGATGTCCACAGAGTGGAGGTAACAAATCCCTTTCGCCTGGCAGATCACCTTTTTGTCCTCTTTGCAAGGCCTTGTAAGGGGCAGGCAGCTTCAAAGGCTACTCTTATGCGCTGGATTAAACAGGCAATCACTTCTGCCTATTTGTTGAGTGGTAAGCCTGTTCCTGAGGCTTTAAAATCTCACTCAACCCGGGCTCAAGCAGCTTCCTGGAGAAAGTCTCAGGTGTTTCACCTCTGGATATCTGTAGGGTGGCAATGTGGTCTTCCTTATCTACTTTTGCCAGGCATTATCACTTGGATATTCAAGCTAGGGCAGCAGCTCAATTTGGCTCTCAGGTGCTCATAGCTGCGGTTGCTTCCCACCCTGTTGTGGAGTAGCTTTGGTACTTCCCACTAGTCTGGACTGATCTAGCAGGAAAATCCAGAAAATGAAATTTTACTTACCATTAATATGTTTCCTGGAGTCCTACTAGACCAGTCCAGGACCTGCCCACTTTCTCAGCTTTGTGCTTTGACAAGGGACTTTTTGTCCATGCAGAAATGATGTACATAGTTTGGACATAAGAACATAAGATATGCCATACTGGGTCAGACCAAGGTCCATCAAGCCCAGTATCCTGTTTCCAACAGTGGCCAATCTAGGTCATACGTACATAGCAGTATCCCCAAGAGAAACAGGTTCAACAATGCTTGTATTGGGTCAAGCAGTGATATCCCGGGTCCCTTTTTAATAATGGTTTATGGACCTTTCCTCCAGGAACTTGTCCAAACCTTTTTTAAACCCAGCTACACTAACAGCCTTTAATCCTCTGGTAACAAATTCCAGAGTTTGATTACACGTTAAGAGAAAATATTTTTCACTCATTTGTCTTAAATAGTTTACCCTGTAGCTTCATTACATGTCCCCTAGTCTTTCTATATTCTGATAGCGTAAACAATCGATCTACGTTTACCCGTTCCACTCCATTCATTAATTTATAGACCTCTATCATATCTCCTCTCAGCCGTCTCTTTTCCAGGTTGAAGAGCCCTAACCTTTGTAACCTCTCTTCATAGGAGTAGCCTTCCATCCCCTTTACCATTTCGGTGGCTCTTCTCTGTACAATATCTTTTCTAATAACGCTATATCCTTTTTAAGATACGGAGACCAGAATTGCACACAATATTCAAGGTGCGGTCGTACCATAGAAAGATACAGAGGCATTATAATATCCTTTGTTTTATTTTCCATTCCTTTCCTTATGATACCTAGCATTCAGTTTTCAAGCGTAAACAATTGAAAACTTGAAAACTGCCTTGAAGTGTTAACTACCATATTATATTAGTTGATCACCCCCGACGCCAGAACATCACAAATCATCCATGCTTCTGCCGCTGTTGCTCAATTGGGCCAGCCGTCCATCTGAAGCATAGTCATACAAAGCCACCACAAGTCCACCAGCCCTCGACAACCTGCATAACATACTTAGGCCCGAAACATCCCAACCGCCAGTGCAGTATCCATCATACAACCCAGACCTAAGCTACACGCACACTATGGCCCTAACAAGCACTATCGCACTGATCCTATATCTCTTCTCTATAGGCCTAAGCAGTGTTACAGACCTGCCCGCCAGTCACAACCATATACCAATTCTACAGAATCACAGGAGATGGACAAGTACCACCTCCCATGATCCGAGTGAAGCCACCCGCACTCTCCATCACCATCTCTTACACATTGCACTACAACACAATAAGAAAACAAAACATGCAGAAAACCCTCTACCGCAATCCCTGAGATGTGCGCTCATAAATGCCCGTTCTATATGCAAGAAATGGCCTGTCACCTCGGACATAATACCACGCCACAACCTCGACATGCTCCTGATCACAGAATCATGGCTTACCAGTGACGACAATGTCCTCATCAACCAGCTCCTTCCTCCCAATTTTTCATGTCATACGTGCCATAGAGACGGTAAGAGAGGGGGAGGAGTGCTCGCCATCACCAAGTCGGACCTACAGTTCCTCCCGAGAAACACAACCAGCACACCACTCCTTGATGCAATCACGATAGCAAACAAGAGTTGTGCCATCAACCTCCTATACAGGGCCCCATCAGCAGACCCAGTTACTCTCTCAGCAATAATCAACCTTGCATCCAATACTCAGAACCCACGCACTCCGAACTGGATCTTAGGAGACTTCAATCTACCTTCCCTACAAGACTCCCACACTGCAGCGTTTCTCGAAGCACTTAAAGACCTAGGCTATAATCAACTAATCAAGGAACCTACTCATGTAAAAGGGGGCGTCCTGGATCTCATATTCGCCCCCCAGGCAACTCTCAACTCACCCTCGACCCCTGAGATATCAATTACTGCAGTTCCCTGGTCTGACCACAAGCTGATCATATTCCAAATTCCACTGCCCACACACATCCAGAAGGAATCCAGAACAGTCAGCGGCCACTCCAAGGCCCCACCGCGAAGATTTCAGACATTCAACAAGGAACTGATACTAAGCACAGCGCACCCGTTACTCACCTCGACGGCACTCGATCCTGAGGTTCTGGTCTCTGAATGGAATTAAACATTCAGCTCACTTTCACTATGTCCACCATCTAACAAACCTCCTGGGAAGCGAGCATCCGCACCCTGGTACTCTGCCGAGCTGAAATCCTCCCTCACCCTCCTAAAGAAGCTGGAGAGACGATGGCACCGCTCACGCACAGCTGAAGACCAAAGAGCATATATCTCCCTTGACAACGCACCGCGAAGCGATAACAGTAAACATGCGACGATTCCACATGGACACGCTAAAACGATCGCTGAGCAAACCACACGACCTGTTCGCCCTTGTCAAGGACCTGACAAAGGAGCCAGCCGCAGAGCAAACAATCGGGATCCATCCCCAAGAATTTGCAGACTACTTACTATCTAAGCTATGCCAGATCAACATCGCCCCAGCGCCTGATGTCTCCTTCAAGTCGAGCTATCTAACACCACTCACCATCTTCTCTACACCCCCCAAGCAGCGTATTGAGGACACCATAGCAGCAATCAACACGACCACTGCTCAAACTGACCCCTGCCCTGCATTCTGGATTAAAGACCTACGAACCAACCTTAGCCCACTATAGCCAAAATCATGGACCAATCCTTTACAGCAGGTACATTCCCACAATCCCTAAAGCGCACGTCCATAAGACCTTTATTAAAAAACAGCAAGCTTGACCCCCAGAAGGCGGACTCATACAGACCAATATCAAGCATACCTCTGCTAGCAAAAATAATTGAAAAGGAAGTCCAGATGCAAATTCAAGAGCACATAGAAACCTCTGCACCACTGGACCTTTGTCAACACGGATTCAGAGAGGCCCATGGAGTTGAAACGCTCCTCACCACACTCATTAACAGCATAGTAACAGGAATCGACAACATCCGTCAGGGGGTTGTCCTCATCTTCTTGGACATTGCAGCTGCGTTTGACTCGGTAAGCCATGAGCTCTTATTGGAACGTCTCAGGAAAAAGGGGATCACTGATAAAGCACTGGACTGGTGCAAGTCCTATCTTTCTGACAGATGGCAGCACGTACGTTCCGGGGCAGCTTCATCAAATCCATTCCACCAGAAGCAAGGTGTCCCGCAGGGTTCCTCCCTCTCAGCCCTGATGTTCAACGTATACATGCAGCCTATATGTGATCTGATCCGGTCATTCAGTGTCAACTGCTTGATATACGCAGACGACGTGTTGCTATATATGCCTTTCTCAACGGAGAACCCGGACCTCTCGCCACTAACAAATTGCTTTTAACGCCGTTTCCGACTGGCTCCAAACCCAAAACCTGAGGATCCAACACAAAAAAAACGAAGTACTCTTTATTACAAGGAATCTAAACTTCTCCACACCACCATTTCTAAGTGTCAAGGAGGCAGATCTCCTAACCAAACCCACGATCAGATACCTCGGCGTCACTTTAGACCAAAGGCTGGATATGAAGTTACAAATAGGCAATATAGTTAGGGCGGTATACCATAGGATACGATCCCTCAGACCCCTACGAGCCTTGCTGGAACCAGAAGACTTTAGGACAATTTACCAGGTGCTGATCATACCGCATTTTGATTATGCCAATGTGATCTTACATGGGCTCCCCCAGACCACTCTGAATCCACTGCAACTTGCTATGAACACTGCAGCTAGGGTCCTATACGGAGCATCAAGGAATGACCATGTTACGCCCATACTGAAGCATCTCCACTGGCTCCCGATTCATAGTAGACTCAAATACAAAACCCTATTGCTGACATTCAAAGCCATTCACAGGCTTTCATCCTCATCATTATCTGACTTGATCCAGACCACGCCCACTAACAGATCCAGAAGAACAGTAGAACTCAACACACTGACAGTTCCAAAGTCAATAACCCAATGTACCCAGTCAACAGCAAGCAGAGCCTACAAATTCTGTGCGCCCAAATGCTGGAATTCTCTGCCCCCCAACATCCGTGCAATTCCTGACCTATTCCAGTTTAGGAAAGCCTTGAAGCACCATCTCTTCCTCCAGCACTATCGGATAGACAATGACATATCAGCCTCATCCACAGGCACATCACAAAACACCCACAACTAGACAAAATGATGTGAACCCCAACATGTTGCAAGATTGTAAATAGTTTACCCCCTGTTATCCAAGTTCTAAATACCTGTTCATTGTAAACACAAAGTACCCAAGGAAATGTGTAGTTCTATGTTTATTGTAAACCGCACTGATGTTGAATAGCACGGTATAAAAGAGAATGGAAATAAATAAATAAATAAATAAATTCTATTTGCTTTCTTGGCCGCCACTGCACACTGGGCAGAGGGGGTTTTAACATGTTATCCACGATGACGCCTAAATCTTTTTCCTGGGCGGCGGTTCCCAATGTGCAACCTTCCATTGTGTAACCATAGTATGGGTTGTTCTTTCCTAGGTGCATAACTTTGCACTTGTCCACATTAAATTTTATCTCCCATTTGGATGCCCAGTCTTCCAATTTATCCAGATCCTCCTGCAATTTTCCACAATCCCCCCTTGAGTTTTAACAACTTTAAACAGTTTTATGTCATCTGCAAATTTGATAACCTCACTAGTTATTCCCTTTTCCAGGTCATTTATGAATATGTCAAAAAGCAGCGGACCCAATACAGATCCCTGGGGTACTCCACTATTCACCTTTTTCCATTAGGAAAATTGGCCATTTAGCCCTACCCTCTGCTTTCTATCTTTTAACCAGTTCCTGATCCACAATAGTACACTGCCTCCTATCCCATGACTTTTTAAGTTTTGCCAAACGTCTCTGATGAGGGACCTTGTCAAAGGCTTTCTGAAAGTCCAGATACACTATATCAACCGACTCACCTTTGTCTACCTCTTTATTCACACCTTCAAAAAAACATATTAGATTAGTAAGACAAGATCTTCCTGGTCTAAAGCCATGTTGGCTGTCTCCCATTAGGCCATGACTATCTACATGCTGAGTAATTTTGTTCTTTATGATGGTTTCTACCATTTTTCCCGGTACTGACGTCAGGCTCACTGGTCTGTAGTTTCCCGGATCACCCCTGGAACCCTTTTTAAAAATTGGCGTTACATTGGCGATCCTCCAATCTTCAGGTATTACAGATGATTTTAATGAAAGTTCACAGATTACTAACAGCAGGTCTGCAATCTCATATTTCAGTTCTTTCAACACTCTTGGATGTATACCATCCGGTCCAGGTGATTTGCTACTATTCAGTTTATCAAATAGTTGTAATACATCTTCTCGGTGTAGCGATATTTCTCTCAATTCCTCTGCAGTATCACCTTTAAAAACCACTTCAGTCTTGGGTAACATCCCTACATCTTCCTCAGTAAAGACCGAAGCAAAGAATTCATTCAGTCTCTCCGCTATAGCTTTGTCTCCTCTTACTGCCCCTTTTACCCCTCTATCATCTAATGGTCCAATTGACTCTCTCACAGACGTTTTGCTACAAATGTACTTGAAAAAGTCTTTATTTCGCATTTTTGCTTCCATAGCAAGTTTCTTCTCAAATTCTCGCTTTGCCTGCCTTATCAATGCTTTGCATTTAACTTGCCAGTGCTTGTGCTGTTTCCAGTTTTCATCATTTGGCTCTTTTTTCCACTTCCTAAAAGATGCTTTTTTGGCAGCAACAGCCTCTCTGACCTCACCTTTAAACCATGCTGGCAGTTTTTTGGACTTTCTTCCACTTTTCTTAATGCATGGAATACAGCTGGCCTGGGCTTCCAGGATAGCATTTTTAAACAACACCCAAGCTTGATGTAAGTCTCTAACCTTTGCAACCGCTCCTTTTAGATTTTCTTAACTATATTCCTCATTTTATCATAGTCTCCCTTTCGAAAGTTAAATGGTAGTACTGTGGATTTCTTTACTATCCCTCCTCCACTAATTAAATCAAACACGATCATGCCCATGAGGGAAGGGTTAGGACAGCTGTTATAGTTGGTGATTCGATCATTAGGCATGTAGATAGCTGGGTGGCTGGTGGACGTGAGGATCGCCTGGTAACATGCCTGTCTGGTGCGAAGGTAGCGGACCTCACGCGCCACCTAGATAAGGTCTTAGATAGTGCAGGGGAGGAATCTGCTGTCTTGGTACATGTCGGTACCAATGACATAGGAAAATGTGGTAGGGAGGTTCTGGAGGCTAAATTTAGGCTTTTAGGTAGGAAGTTGAAATCCAGAACTTCCAGGGTAGCATTCTCCAAAATGCTTCCTGTTCCACGCGCAGGACCCAAAAGGCAGGCAGAGCTCCGGAGTCTCAATGCGTGGATGAGACAATGGTGCAGAGATGAGGGTTTTGGATTTGTTAGGAACTGGGGAACATTCTGGGGAAAGGAGGGGCTCTTCCGAAGGGATGGGCTTCACCTTAACCGGGATGGAACCAGGCTGCTGGCATTAACCTTTAAAAAGGAGATAGAGCAGCTTTTAAACTAGATGTTAGGGGAAAGCCGACAGTCGCCCAAGAGCGGATGGTTCAGAAGAATGTATCTTTGAAGGATACTACCAAAAGCAGAGAGGTTCCACAAAAGAGTAAAGTAGCCCAAATGCCCTCAAGTATGGAGCAGACAGAGCTTAAAGATCCCAAATTACCCATGTCTAACAATAGCCAAATTAATATGAATAAAATACATTCTCTAAAATGCTTGTATGCAAATGCTAGAAGTCTAAAAAATAAGATGGGAGAGTTAGAATATATAGCACTAAATGAAAGGTATGATAAGGAAGCTTATCATAGCTCAAGAAGGAGCTATAGGAAAGGTGAAGTGACTCTGAACAAGCAACCTGTCAGTTCTGGTAGAAATAAGAAAACAGAATTTTCTCATAAAAGACTACCAGTCCCAGAATGCACTTGGTTTCCAACAGCCATTAGAGGAGCTGAAGTGGGGAAACGTGTGTTCAATCAGGAGGGCTATGAGGTAATCCCCAAGTACTCATCTCAAAGGGCAGGGCCTGATTCAGCACAGCTGCGCTGTGTTAGGGAGGAGCACTCATCTAAGCAGAATAAAGGTAGAGTTTATTCTACAGAGAATCAGCTTGAGCTTGATCATCTTCATCATCAGGAGGATCATCAGAAGCAGAAGCCAAACTGGACGGACAGAGAGGGAAAGAAACCCTTTGGAAGAAAGAGGAGAAAAGCCTTTGAGAGGTCTAGAAGAGTCCAGAGCAGTACGTACACTGGGAGGCATTCCAAGGGCCAGCATACACCATTGGACTGGGGAAAGCCAGAGGAATGGTGCTGCAGAGCTAGGAATCTCCAGACGGTACCTGTGAGGGAGACGGCTGCATGTGGAAGGGACCCTAAGACCCGTGCCAGAAGGTATGTGAAGAGAGATCCAGTGTCCAGGGATCTGGATTGGAAGGCTGGACATAAGAACTGGACTACATACTGGCCAGGCTATATAGAGAGGAACTCTAACAGCAATGGAAGCTCAGGTATGAACACTGATCTATGCCCTAGCTATAACCTTGAAAGACAGCAGGGAAACAAGTATTCTCCTGAAAGTGCTCCATTGGGAGATTCATCTGTGCCAATCCATGATATTGAACCCATGCTTGTTGAAGAAGAGGGGGTGATAGCAGATGAAGAATCTGTTTACATGGACTGCTCTCTGTCTAAACTCCTTTGGTGATTTTCTGTTATAAAGTACAGCAACCATCACAAAGAAATACAAACTTGTTCTTTAATCTACTCAGAAAAGCTCCTGAGTAGGATTTTTAGCCACGCAGTAGAAAGCAAGCCAGCTAAGGGGTTTCAGCTGGATAACTGCTAGCAATTGAGCCGTACCTAATTGCTTGTGTGCTCTGAGAGAATCACTTCTGAATCTATGTGGGAAGATATAAGAAGTTAACCTGAAAAGAACAGTTTTTCCTTTCTTTGTGGCTTTTGGTTTGTTGTTTGATACATTGCTAAGAGAATATTAGCTAAAGCCTACAGAAAAGACCAGTTTGTTGCCAACCAGGTCTTATTTCTTTTGCTTTGATTGCCTGATAAGTTAAAATGTTGTTTTCCTGATTTTGTTTTTTCAAGTTTAACACTGAAAGCAAGTAACCTGATTTATGTGCTACCAAGCATATCTGTGTTGGGAGAAATAACCCCATAAATAAATATCTTATTGGCTTTACACTTGAGCACAACTAAATTATTGTGAGCAGCTGTGTCTGGTGTGAATGAACTGCATTGCCCACAATCCCTTGCAAATCATATAGATATATGCACTTGCCAAGACTGTGAAGATTCTCACCCAGGCAGCCGTCTGACAAATGGCGTAGTTTTTCGGATTGCTTTTGCACAAAAGGGATTTACTTGCTGAGGATTACAACTAAAGTTCAAGTTTAAAGCTGGAAAAAAAGATTTTCCCTCAACTGTACTTTGGAGGAGAAGTGGATGTTCCAGGCAGCTGTCCCAGGAGGAAAAGACCCTGTGCAGAGCTGGATTCATCACTGACACAAGGTAATAAGTACCTGGGCATGTCTAGTGGTGGATGGGAGTAAGGCACAGGGATAATTGAAAAATAAAAGTAGGAAAAAAAAAAACACCTGTTTGGAAGGTGGTGCACTTTGTTTTTTTTCTTTGTTTCTTGCAGGGATCAAGATGGATCCAAAGGGGAGAAAGAACTTTTGTACCTGAGAGCTGACGCGGGTGTTCTTGTTCCGCGGAGCGGCGTTGCAGGTGGGAGCCGGGTCCCTGCTCGGTCAGCAGCAGGCGCTGGTTGGTCGCCCTTGGGGCTGAGGACCCCCCCGAGCCCTTTAAATCGTTTGCTGGTCTGGCAACACGGTGAGAAAGAACTTTTGTACCTGAGAGCTGACGCGGGTGTTCTTGTTCCGCGGAGCGGCGTTGCAGGTGGGAGCCGGGTCCCTGCTCGGTCAGCAGCAGGCGCTGGTTGGTCGCCCTTGGGGCTGAGGACCCCCCCGAGCCCTTTAAATCGTTTGCTGGTCTGGCAACACGGTGAGAAAGAACTTTTGTACCTGAGAGCTGACGCGGGTGTTCTTGTTCCGCGGAGCGGCGTTGCAGGTGGGAGCCGGGTCCCTGCTCGGTCAGCAGCAGGCGCTGGTTGGTCGCCCTTGGGGCTGAGGACCCCACCAAGCCCCATAAGATCCGCTTGCTTCACACGCGGCTGCGTGTGCGCGGCCTGCGGGGGCGTGTCCGAAGGGGCGTGTCGCAAGGGGCCTGACACGCTCCTTAGGTGCTCCTTCGGTGCATCCGAGGGTCGTCTCTGAGCGCCGGAGTTGAATTTGCCGGGTAGATGGGGAAGCGCAAAGCAAAAATGGAGAACAGAGCCGTCGCCAAGGAGAGTCAGCGAGGTAAGCTGAGCGGCCCCATGGACCGGCATTTTTTACCCCTGCCGCCTGCCAATCTGTCTTCGGAAGGGGCGTCTCTTAGCCCTATACTCCGGACGCCTCCCCCTCCTCCTCAACCTTCTCAATCTTCTACGCCTGTGGATTCTGTCCCTCTAATTGCTGTCCCGACTCTACTCCCGGTGGATCCAGCTGAAATGGGGGAACTGCCATCTTCTCCCACTCATGAGGTGACTTTGTCTGACATTTGGTTAGCACTTCAGCAGATTGATTCCAGATTTTCTAAAACCGTGTCTTCATTATGTACATTTACTCATTCTGTAGTAGATAAAGTACAAGTTATTGATTCTCAGTTGGTTGGTCTTTCTCAGTCTCTTGCCCGTGTTGATAATGTGCTCCAGTCTGGTAGGGACGTCAATGTCTTTCTTATTAGGGATGTTGCCTCTCTATCATGTAGACTGGAAGCCCTTGAGAATCAGCAACGGGCAAGGAACTTACGTTTCCTGAACTTTCCTCATACCCATCTGCTTTCGTTTGAAATTCTGTTGAAAAAATACTTTACTGAAGTGTTACATATTAGTGAGACAATGGATGTGGTACAGTTGTATTGTATTCCTACACTTGTTCCTGCTCTACTGTCAAAGGAAGGGGTCCCCCCCCTTCCAGTTGATGTTTCTGTAGAACAGGACCTCACCGCTTTTTTGGAAGACTCACTGGATCTCATCTCCAAACGTTGTACGTTGGTGGTGACCTTCAGTACGGAATCTTTTAAACTTCGGGTTCTTCGTGCTTACTTTAAATATAAAGATGTTCTATTTTGTGGTTTCAAAATGCAGGTGTTTCCAGATGTAGGCCGGACAACTCAGACCCGGCGTAAGCAGTTCTTGGAGTTTAGAACTCGGGTTGTAGCGTTAGGCGCTTCTTTTTTCCTCAAGTTTCCCTGCCGCTGTTTAATTACACTTGAGGGGCAGAATTATGTATATACTGACGTGGCTTCCTTGCGTCAATGGTTGTTTGAACAGGAGGCTAGCGGAGAGAAAAAGGGGGTGGAATGATTTTGTTTAAATAGCTCTCTTATGTGGAGTATGTCATACTCCTTATTTCCTTTTTATATTATTTTTATTTAAGAGTTTCTTTCTCCATGATGTGTATTCTTATGATGTGTGGTGTATTGTTTGAAGATTTGACATGTTTATTATATTTCTTTTTCTTTTCATTGTTTGTATATTCAAGAAAAGCTTAAATAAAAGTTAAAAAAAAAAAAAAAAAAAAAAAGATGGATCCAAAGGAACTACCTCAGTGGATGGCAGCCCAGTTTAGCAGGCAACAGGAGCTAGCACAGCAGGCTCAGGACACTGCTATGAAAGCCTTAATGGACCAGCAGAAGCCAGTGCTTGATCTGGTGCAAGCCCTAGTTAAGCTGCAGAGCCAAAGTGGAACAGATGCAAGACCAGCAGTAAATACTGGTACACCACATGTGGACAGTGTGGGACTCAATCAAGGAATTGGGGCATTTAGTTTTGGGAAGCTAACTCCAGAAGATAATGTTGATGATTTTCTAGAGTCTTTTGAAAGAGTGGCACAAGCATTAGCATGGCCAGAGACCCAGTGGGCAGTAAGGCTGGAAGCCTCATTAACTGGAGAGGCGCTTGCAGCTTATAGAGCAATGCCAGCAGCCCAGGCTTTGAATTATAAGGATGTAAAAGCTGCTATTAGAGATCGCCTAGGGTTGTCTATTTCAGAGTATAGGCGAATGTTTAGATCTACTACATTGAGAGTGGGTGAAACACCCAGGGCTCTGAGTCAGAGAATCAGAGGTTTAGCTGTAAAATGGTTGGAGCCTGAGCAAAAGACGGTAGAAATGTTATTAGACATTATAATGCTTGAACAATTTATGTCTGCAGTCCCTAAAGATTTGCACACTTTCCTTATACAGCAAAATTGCCAAAATCTTGGAGAGGCAACCATGCTAGCAGAGAGATTCTTGGAAGCCACGCAGGCTTGCCATAGAATGGGTGGCCCTCTGAAGATTGGTGCTGAGGCAAGATGTGCTGTATCAGAAAAGAAAATAATTAAAAATGTTTCTGAAAATGAATGTACTGTATCAAACCAGATGACACAGTGGAATAGAAAGAAATGTTTCAAATGTGGAAAATGGGGACATTTAGAAAAGGGATGCCAGACACACACTAGCTTAATGGGTGTGGATTTAAAACAGCCCAAAGAAGGATTTCTTTTGATGGTTGATGTGCAAGGAATTACCACAAATGCTTTGTTAGACTCTGCGGCAGACCAGAGTATGATGTCAAAAAGGCTTTGGAAGAGGATAGAGGCCCAAGAAGGATTTGTGCCTAGAACCCCTGAAAGCCAAGTTCACATCAGATGCATTCATGGTGCTGCAACATCATATCCCACCTATAGGCTAAAGGTTAAGTGCCTGGGGGAACAAGAGGAAGTCCTGTTAGCAGTGGTGCCTAGGCTACCCTTTGATTTGGTTCTAGGAAGAGACTGGCCAAGATTTAAGCAGGGTCTAGTGGAAGGACTAGGAAAGAAGGAGGGAGAAGGTTTAATGGTAATAGCTCCCGGGCCTTTATTTGGAAGTCCTTAGACCCCAGCTAAAAAGATGGTTAAGCGTCCAGAAGACCAAGCTACCCCAAAGCAGACATTCGTCCTAAAGTACCATAGGGTCACAGAGAAGGCCCAAGCTCCTAAGCAGGCAACCCCTCAAGCTGCTGGGTTTGACCTGTGCAGCATAGAAAATGTGACTGTACCTAGCCAAGGGAGAGCGCCCTGGTTGACACCGGTCTCCAAGTGGAAATACCTATTGGATGCTATGGGAGAGTAGCCCCAAGGTCCGGATTAGCCCTTAAATATTTCATCGATGTGGGTGCGGGAGTAATTGATCCCGATTACAGGGGCAATATTAAAGTTCTGTTATTTAACTTTGGACAGAATGATTATCACGTGAAGACAGGAGACAGAATTGCCCAATTGATCTGTGAGAGGCTGGGTTTTCCACCTGTGGAGGAGGTCACATCCCTGGAAAATTCTGAGCGTGGAACCAAAGGCTTTGGTTCTACTGACGTCAAAGGGGTTAAAAGCCTAGCTGCCACCTGTGCCCGAGAGAGGGAGGTGAATGAAGAGGAAGATTTGGGACCCCAGGTATCTGATTGTAAAGAAAAATCAGAGCCCCAAATAGGTGAGGACCTGACAGTGGTACAACAGGAAGAAATTAGGAAATTGCTTAAAGAATTCCCAGATGTGTTGACACCCATACCTGGGGAGACACATTTGGTTGCCCATGAAATAATAACTCCACCTGGGAAATTAGTTCGTCAAAGGCCATACCGCTTGCCTGAAGCCAAGAGACAGGAAGTAGTGACACAAGTCCAGGAGATGTTGGACATGGGAGTAATAGAGGAGTCAAAGAGTCCCTGGAATAGCCCCATAGTCCTGGTGCCGAAGCCTGATGGATCTTTAAGATTTTGTATTGACTTCCGGCAGGTAAACGCAATATCAGTTTTTGATGCATATCCAATGCCAAGAATTGAAGAGTTGTTGGACCAGCTGGGACAGGCTCAATACTTAACCACCCTTGATATGACAAAAGGATATTGGCAAATCCCTCTAACAAGGGAGTCGAAGCCGAAGACTGCGTTCAGCACCCCCGTTGGCCTTTTCCAGTTCAAGAGGATGCCTTTCGGACTGCATGGAGCAGCGGCTACCTGCCAAAGGTTAGTGGATCAGGTACTTCGACCCCACCAAAATTATGCTTTTGCATATATGGATGATGTCATAATCCATAGTAACACCTGGGCGGAGCATCTGAAGAGGATCAGGGCAGTCTTGTGCTCCATGAAGCAAGCGGGAATCACTTTAAACCCGAAGAAGTGTGCCTTTGCAAATAGGGAGGTAAAATACCTGGGCCACCTAGTGGGAAGAGGAAAAATTAAACCTCTAATGAGTAAAGTAGATAGCATCAGGAATTTTCCTCCTCCAACAACAAAGAAACAACTAAGAAGTTTCTTGGGACTTATTGGATACTACCGCAGATTTATACCGCAATTTGCAGAGAAAAGTGCAATTTTCACGGATATGCTGCGGAAGAATTGTCCAAACCAGCTAAAGTGGACACCTGAAGCTGAAAAAGCTTTTTCAGTCCTAAAAGGAAAATTGTGCAGGACCGGTACTGAAAGGGGTGGACTTCAAGAAACGCTTTCTGGTTCAAACGGATGCATCGGATGTAGGGCTAGGAGCGGTTCTATCCCAGTGTCATGAAGGGGAGGAGCATCCTGTGATGCACCTGAGCAGGAAGTTGTCACCGGCTGAACAAAAGTATTCCACAATAGAAAAAGAATGTTTAGCTATTAAGTGGTCAGTAGAGGCGTTAAGGTTTTACCTTACAGGGAGAAAGTTCCAGTTGGTCACAGACCATGCCCCACTTAAGTGGTTGCAGCAAATGAAGAACCACAATGCCAGGTTGACACGCTGGTACATGGCCTTACAGGCATTTGATTTTCAAGTTGAACATCGTGCTGGGAAGTTACACAAGAATGCGGATGCCCTTTCCCATATTACGGACTGTAGAGAAGAAGTTTCACCAGTGACACCAGTCCGTAATAACTTAAGCAGGGGGGTATGTGATAAGGAAGCTTATCATAGCTCAGGAAGGAGCTATAGGAAAGGTGAAGTGACTCTGAACAAGCAACCTGTCAGTTCTGGTAGAAATAAGAAAACAGAATTTTCTCATAAAAGACTACCAGTCCCAGAATGCACTTGGTTTCCAACAGCCATTAGAGGAGCTGAAGTGGGGAAACGTGTGTTCAATCAGGAGGGCTATGAGGTAATCCCCAAGCACTCATCTCAAAGGGCAGGGCCTGATTCAGCACAGCTGCGCTGTGTTAGGGAGGAGCACTCATCTAAGCAGAATAAAGGTAGAGTTTATTCTACAGAGAATCAGCTTGAGCTTGATCATCTTCATCATCAGGAGGATCATCAGAAGCAGAAGCCAAACCGGACGGACAGAGAGGGAAAGAAACCCTTTGGAAGAAAGAGGAGAAAAGCCTTTGAGAGGTCTAGAAGAGTCCAGAGCAGTACGTATACTGGGAGGCATTCCAAGGGCCAGCATACACCATTGGACTGGGGAAAGCCAGAGGAATGGTGCTGCAGAGCTAGGAATCTCCAGACGGTACCTGTGAGGGAGACGGCTGCACGTGGAAGGGACCCTAAGACCCGTGCCAGAAGGTATGTGAAGAGAGATCCAGTGTCCAGGGATCTGGATTGGAAGGCTGGACATAAGAACTGGACTACATACTGGCCAGGCTATATAGAGAGGAACTCTAACAGCAATGGAAGCTCAGGTATGAACACTGATCTATGCCCTAGTTATAACCTTGAAAGACAGCAGGGAAACAAGTATTCTCCTGAAAGTGCTCCATTGGGAGATTCATCTCTGCCAATCCATGATATTGAACCCATGCTTGTTGAAGAAGAGGGGGTGATAGCAGATGAAGAATCTGTTTACATGGACTGCTCTCTGTCTAAACTCCTTTGGTGATTTTCTGTTATAAAGTACAGCAACCATCACAAAGAAATACAAACTTGTTCTTTAATCTACTCAGAAAAGCTCCTGAGTAGGATTTTTAGCCACGCAGTAGAAAGCAAGCCAGCAAAGGGGTTTCAGCTGGATAACTGCTAGCAATTGAGCCGTACCTAATTGCTTGTGTGCTCTGAGAGAATCACTTCTGAATCTATGTGGGAAGATATAAGAAGTTAACCTGAAAAGAACAGTTTTTCCTTTCTTTGTGGCTTTTGGTTTGTTGTTTGATACATTGCTAAGAGAATATTAGCTAAAACCTACAGAAAAGACCAGTTTGTTGCCAACCAGGTCTTATTTCTTTTGCTTTGATTGCCTGATAAGTTAAAATGTTGTTTTCCTGATTTTGTTTTTTCAAGTTTAACACTGAAAGCAAGTAACCTGATTTATGTGCTACCAAGCATATCTGTGTTGGGAGAAATAACCCCATAAATAAATATCTTATTGGCTTTACACTTGAGCACAACTAAATTATTGTGAGCAGCTGTGTCTGGTGTGAATGAACTGCATTGCCCACAATCCCTTGCAAATCATATAGATATATGCACTTGCCAAGACTGTGAAGATTCTCACCCAGGCAGCCGTCTGACAAAGGTTAGATATGATTGGAATATCAGAGACATGATGGAAGGAGGACAACCAGTTGGGCACTGTGATACCTCTGTACAAACTATATTGAAATGATAGAGCTGACCAAATTGGTGGCAGGGTTGCTCTCTATGTTAGAGAGGGCATTGAGTCAGAAAGGATTAAAGTTTTGCAGGAAGCAAAATCTGCTGTAGAATCTATATGGATTGAAATTCCATGTAAAAGGGGGAAGGCAATGGCAGTGGGGGGTGTACTATCGAGCGCCTGGCCAGAATGACTAAATGGATGATGAAATGCTCAAAGAAATCAAGGAAGCTAATAAAAGTCACAGCACAGTAATAATAATGGGTGATTTCAACTACCCCAGTATCGACTGGGTCAGTGTCACGTCAGGGCATGCTAGGGAGATAAAGTTCCTAGATGAAATAAATGACTGCTTTTTGGAGCAGCTGGTTCATGAACCGACCAGAGGGGAAGCCATATTAGACCTAGTCCTTAGTGGAACACCAGATCTAGTGCAAGAGATAAGGGTGTTGAGGCCGCTTGGCAATAGTGATCATAGCATGATTGCCTTTGATTTAATTTATTTAATTTATTTTTTATTTATTTAATTGCTTTTCTATACCGCACTATTTATTATCAGCGCGGTTTACAGGAAACGTATTTGTGCAAAGAGGGCAGTTCAATGCACTTACAATAAACAGGGTAAATAAACATGGATAACAGGTTAACAGGTAACAACTATTTACAACTATTTACAATTTAGTATGCAGGCTTATACACCTATCTCGTTGGTAAGTACAGTTGATACGGCAATTAGTGGAGGAGGGATAGTAAGGAAATCCACAGTACTACCTTTTAACTTTCGAAAGGGAGACTATGATAAAATGAGGAAAACAGTTAAGAAAAAACTAAAAGGAGCAGTTGCAAAGGTCAAAGATGTACATCAGGCTTGGCTTTTGTTGAAAAATACTATCTTGGAAGCCCAGACCAGCTGTATTCCACGCTTTAAGAAAAGTGGAAGGAAGTCCAAAAAACTGCCAGCATGGTTTAAAGGTGAGGTCAGAGAGGCTGTTGTTTCCAAAAAAGCATCTTTCAGGAAATGGAAAAAAGAGCCAAACGACGAAACCTGGAAACAGTACAAGCACTGGCAAGTCAAATGCAAGGCATTGATAAGGCAGGCAAAGGGAGAATTTGAGAAGAAGCTTGCAGTGGAAGCAAAAACGTGAAGTAAAGACCTTTTCAAGTACATTCGTAGCAAAAAATCTGTGAGAGAGTCAGTTGGTCCATTAGATGATAAAGGGGTTAAAGGAGCACTAAGAAGCGACAAGGCGATAGCGGAGAGACTGAATGAATTCTTTGCTTCAGTCTTTACTGAGGAAGATGTAGGGATGCTACCCATGACTGAAGTGGTATTTAAAGGTGCAGAAGAATTGAAGGAAATATCGATACATCGGGAGTATGTATTACAACTATTAGATAAACTGAAGAGTAGCAAATCATCTGGGCCGGATGGTATACATCCAAGGGTGTTGAAAGAACTGAAATATAAGATTGCAGACCTGCTATTAGTAATCTGTGAACTATCATTAAAATCATCTCTAATACCTGAAGATTGGAGGATCGCCAATGTAACACCAGTTTTTAAAAAGGGTTCCAGGGGTGATCCGGGAAACTACACACCGGTGAGCCTGACATCAGTACCGGGAAAAATGGTAGAAACCATCATAAAGAATAAAATTACACAGCATGTAGATAGTCATGACCTAATGGGAGACAGCCAACATGGCTTTAGACAAGGAAGATCTTGTCTTACTAATCTGTTATGTTTTTTTTGAAGGCGTGAATAATCAGGTGGACAAAGGTGAGTCGGCTGATATTGTGTATCTGGACTTTCAGAAAGCCTTTGACAAGGTCCCTCATCAGAGACTTTTGGCAAAACTAAAGAGTCATGGGATAGGAGGCAGTGTACTATTGTGGATCAGGAACTGGTTAAAAGATAGAAAGCAGAGGGTAGGGCTAAATGGCCAATTTTCCCAATGGAGAAAGGTGAATAGTGGTGTACCCCAGGGATCTGTGCTGGGTCCGCTGCTTTTTGACATATTCATAAATGACCTGGAAAGTGGAATAACGAGTGAGGTTATCAAATTCGCAGATGACAGAAAACTATTTAAAGTTGTTAAAACCCAAGATGATTGTGGAAAACTGCAAGAGGATCTTGATAAATTGGAAGACTGGGCATCAAAATGGCAGATGAAATTTAATGTGGACAAGTGCAAGGTTATGCACCTAGGGAAGAACAACCCAAACTATGGTTACACGATGCAAGGTTCCACATTAGGAACCACCACCCAGGAAAAAAATTTAGGCATCATTGTGGATACCATGTTTAAACCCTCGGCCCAGTGTGCAGCGGCCAAGACAGCAAATAGAATGCTAGGTATGATAAGGAAAGGAATGGAAAATAAAACAAAAGATATTATAATGCCTCTATATCGTTCCATGGTGAGACCGCACCTTGAATATTGTGTGCAATTCTGGTCGCCGTATCTTAAAAAGGATATAGCGATTTTAGAAAAGGTTCAGAGAAGAGCCACCAAAATGGTAAAGGGGATGGAAGGATACTCCTATGAAGAAAGGCTTAAAAGGTTAGGGCTCTTTAACCTGGAAAAGAGACGGCTGAGGGGAGATATGATAGAAGTCTATAAATTAATGAACGGAGTGGAACGGGTAAACGTAGATCAATTGTTTACCTTATCAGAATATAGAAAGACTAGGAGACATGCAATGAAGCTACAGGGTAAACTATTTAAGACTAATAAAAGAAAATATTTTTTCACTCAATGTGTAATCAAACTCTGGAATTTGTTACCGGAGGATGTAGTAAAGGCTGTTAGTGTAGCTGGGTTTAAAAAAGGTTTGGACAAGTTCCTGGAGGAAAGGTCCATAAACCATTATTAAGAAGGGACCCAGGATATCAATGCTTGAACCAATACAAGCATTATGGAACCTGTGTCCCTTGGGGAAACTGCTAGGTACATATGACCTAGATTGGCCACTGTTGGAAACAGAATACTGGGCTTGATGGACCTTGGTCTGATCCAGTATGGCATATCTCATGTTCTTATGCTATGATCACTATTGCCAAGTGGCCCCAACACCCTTATTTCTTGCACCAGATCTGGTGTTCCACTAAGGGCTAGGTCCAGTATGGCTTCCCCTCTGGTCGGTTCATGAACCAGCTGTTCCAAGAAGCAGTCATTTATGTCAACTAGAAAGCATAGTTACTCACCTGTAACAGGTGATCTCCAGGAACAGCAGGAATTTAGTCCTCACATATGGGTATCATCAGTACCTACGGAGCCTGCGCGGGAACGCTCCCCAGCGTCCAATTAGAAAGCTTTTGGGAGCATCCCACAGCGCCTGCGTGCTGCCTTCCCGCCTTTCCCAACTGCCTCTCTCCAGTTGAGTTTTAAAGCTGAGACAAAGAGAGAGAGAGGGAAAAGGAAAGAGATAGATAGAAAGATACAACTCCTAGGGGAGGTGGGTGGGTTGTGAGGACTAAATTCCTGCTGTTCCCGGAGATCACCTGTTACAGGTAGAGTAACTATGCTATCTCCAGGAACAAGCAGGAATGTAGTCATCACCTATGGGGACTCCCTAGCTTTAGATGCCAGGGAGAGACCCCAGAAGTTGTGTGTCCCTGAGAAGGGCTCCACTTCCCCCCCCCCATGGATCTCTGGCATCCTACCAGGGATGGTGGGTAGGATTTGATTAGATATGGAACAGGTGTTGGAGAACAGCCTGACCAAACACGGAATCCCGGCGGGAGTCTTTGTCCAAGCAGTAATGGGCTGTGAAGGTATGAACCGAGGCCCAGGTGGCTGCTCGACAGATGTCGTTGATAGACACAGAGTGCAGATGAGCCACTGAGGCTGCCATGGCTCTCACATTGTGAGCTGTGACATGGCCCTCCAGAGAAAGGTTCTTACTCTGATAGGCGAAGGAAATACACTGAGAAATCCACAGTTAGAAAGTGTTCTCTTGGAGTCTGGAAGTCCCAAATGAGAAGGATCAAAAGCAACAAAAAGTTCAGAGGACCTTCTATGTTGCTGTGTTCTTTGTAAGTAAAAGGCTAAAGCTCTTTTACAGTCCAAGGTATGAAGATTTCTCTCTGCATTTGATGCATGAGGCCTTGGAAAAAACACAGGTAGGTAGACCGCTTGGTTCAGATGAAAAGGCGAGACCACCTTTGGCATAAAGTGTGGATGAGTCCTAAGGACTACCTTGTCATGATGGAACCTTGTATAAGGTGGATGAGCTACTAGCGCTTGCAACTCACTAATGCGACATGCTGATGTGATTGCAATAAGAAAGACAACCTTCCAAGAAAGGAATTTTAAGGAGGTAGTAGCTAAAGGTTCAAAAGGTGGCTTCATGAGCTGCCCAAGAACCAAGTTTAAGTCCCATGCCACCGGTGGTGGCCTAATGGGAAGCTTAGTTAGGAGAAGGCCTCTCATAAATCTTGCTATAAGAGGATGAGAGGAAATAGGCTGTCCACTTAGAGTCTTAAAGGAAGCTGTAATGGCACTCAAATGGACCCTTACTGAGTTAGTCTTAAGTCCTGCATTGGATAAATGAAGGAGATATTCCAGTAATGATTCCAGAGGTATCGCAAGGGGGTTAAGACCCTTTTGCGAACACCATATGGTAAACCTTTTCCACTTGAAAGCATATGAGCGTCTTGTGGAAGGTTTCCTGGAAGCAAAAAGAATATCTTTTACTTGCTGAGGGAGATTAAGATCATGAAGATCTAGGCCTTCAGCAACCAAGCCCTGAGATGCAGAGACTGGGGATTGGGATGCCATAACATACCGTCCTCCTGAGATAGGAGATCTGGAGCAGATCCTAAGTCCAGGGAGGGAGCTTATTTATTTATTTATTTATTTATTTACATTTCTTATATACCGCACTATTTGCCATCAGCGCGGTTTACATGGAACAGAAACATCCGACAACTTAAATATGTCTGGTCATTACATTAAACAGGAAATGCAACTTGGAAAAAGGGTACACTATATACATATTATCACGCCGCCCGCTCCCCAACCTTGAGGGTTAAGGAGGGGTTGCCTTGAGAGAGATGTAGAAGCAGAGGGTACCACACTTGCCGTGGCCAATGTGGAGCTATGAGAATCATATGGCCTCTGTCTCTCTGAAGCTTGAATAGGGTTTTGGGAATTAGGGGAATGGGTGGAAAGGCATACAGGAAGTCTTGACCCCAGTAAAGGAGGAAAGCATCCCTGGCCTGAGCCCCCTGAGCCGGAATTCTGGAACAGAACCAGGGAAGTTTGTCATTCCACGGACTTGCAAAGAGGTCTATGTCCAGGGTTCCCCAAATTTGAAAAATCTTGGTCACCTGGTCTGCATGCAGAGACCACTCGTGTGGAAGCAGAACTCGACTGAGTCTGTCTGCCCAAGAGTTTTGTATGCCTGGAAGATACACTGCCAGGAGATGAATCTGATGCTCTCGGGCGAGGGCCCATAGTCGCAAACCTTCGTTGCAAAGCGACAGAGAGCCTGTTCCCCCCTGCTTGTTCACGTAGAACATGGCTACTTGATTGTCTGTTTGAATGAGGACTGTCTTGTAGCTGATCAGGGTATGGAACACTCGAAGAGCAAGGAAGATTGCTCTGAATTCCAAAAGATTGATATGTAGACAAATCTCCTGTGGAGACCAGGTGCCTTGGGTGGAGAGGTCTTGTAGATGAGCTCCCCAACCCATCGCAGAAGCATCTGTTGTGAGAGTTGCTTGGGGTAAGGGTTGTTGAAAAGGGGACCCCAGCAACAGGTTTTGAGTGAACTTCCACCACTGGAGGGACAAAATAAGGCGACTTGTATTTGCTATTTTGTCTGACAGGCATCCTGATGCCTGGGTCCATTGAGTGGATAAAGTCCAGTGGGCTGCCCTCATATGGAGGTGAGCATAGGGCACCACATGCACGTTGGATGCCATGTGGCCTAGTAGTTGTAACATTTCTCGAGCAGTGAGATGAGACTTTAGCACTGCTTGAGAAGCTAACTGCACCATGCGAAGACAACAGGCCTGGGGGAGGTAGGCCCTTGCCTTTCTGGTGTCCAGCAAAGCTCCTATGAACTCCAAAGACTGAGTGGGAGTTAGACTGGATTTTGGGATGTTTATGACCAGACCCAAATACTGAAGGATACACATTGTGTAGGCTAGAGAAGTCCTGGCCTCTGACTCTGTTGGGGCTCGAATGAGCCAGTCGTCTAAGTAGGGGAAGACGAATATCCCTAGAGTACGGAGAAATGCTGCTACTACAGCCATGCATTTCGTGAACACCCTTGGTGCTGAGGCCAGGCCAAAAGGAAGCACCCTGTATTGGTAGTGCTTTCCCTGAAAAAGAAACTGAAGGAACTTTCTGTGGGTTGGATGGATGAGAATATGGGTGTACACATCCTTGAGATCTAGAGAACAAAGCCAATCCTGACTCTGAAGGTATGGCAGCAGAGTTCCGAGAGAAATCATCTTGAATTTCTCTTTGACAAGGAATTTGTTAAATTCTCCGAGATCCAAAATAGTTCTGTATCCCCCTGTTTTCTTTGGGATAAGCAAATAGGGGGAGTAAAACTCCGTACCCTGTTGAGGAGTGGGTATTTCTTCTATTGCCCCTTGAGCAAGAAGGATAGTGACCTCCTGATCTAACAGGATGATGAGAGGTGTCAGAGAATTGAACTGCCTTATTATTGTGGGAGGGGGCATGCTTGAAAAATGAAGCCTGTGCCCCTCCTTTATGATGGAGAGTGTCCAATGCTCTGCTGTTATCTGCCCCCATCTGTGGGCAAAGTGACATAACCTTTCTGGAATGGTGGAAGGCTCTGGTCCCTCGAGAGCCAGAAAGGCTAAGTTCTCTAGCTGCAAGTCAAAGGCCTTGTGGAGGCTGAGACTGCTGGAACGGTTGAGGCTTAGCAGTCTTTGCTTTCTTCTGTTTGGGTGGTTGCTGACCTTTCTTGGCAAGCTGACCTGCAGAACGTCCCTGCTGAACATAACAGGATAATATATTTTCTTCTTAGAAAAGAATGGTTTCTTGAATAATTTCTTTCTAGCAGGATCAGCTGTGGACTTGGATAACCTATCCAAGGTGGAGTTGTCAGCATCCATCTCGTTGGCCTTTTCCTGCCAATCTTTACCAAACAGGTTCTCACCAGTACACGGGATATTTCCCAATTTGTCTTGTACCCAGAGCTCCAGATCGGATGCCTGGAGCCAAGCAATTCTACGTGCACCTATGGCAATAGCAGAGGTTCTGCTTATGCACTCAAAGCAGTCAAAGGCTGCACGGTTAGCAAATTTAGAAACATCTTGGGCATGTTTGACCAAAGTGAGAAAATCCTGTCTTCTATCCTTAGGAAGAATAGGACTTAAAGCTTCTAAATCATCTGTGACCTCCTTCAGGAACATTCCCATGTAAAGACTATAGGAACTGATCCTGGCAGAAAGCATGGAAGCTTGGAAGACACAACGTCCAAAAGCATCCAGGGTTCTGCACTCATGTGGAGTGGAGGAGTGGCCTAGTGGTTGGGGCAAGGTACTTCGGGCCGGAAGGTCGGGGGTTCAAATCCCACTAGAGGACAGCAACCTTGGGCCGGAAGGACTGAGGTTTCTAGTCCCACAGGTGCTCCTTGTGGTCTTGGGCAAGCCACTTAACCCTCCATAGCCCATGTTCCCTGTAAAATAGTTCTCTGTGTGCTGTGCTTTCCTGTCTAATCAATGTGTTTATACCTCAAAAATTTCCTGTCATGATTTGACAATTTCCAATCTGTAATCAAACCGCTGCTGATCGCTGGAAGTAGCGGTATACAAATGTATACTAAATAAATAAATAAATGTCCTGGAGGATTAGAGGCATGCCTCTTTGCACTCTTGATCCTTCTCATAGCTGATTCCTCTACAATAGAGTGGTGAGGAAGCTGAGTCTTTTGGAAACCAGGACAAGGAGGGACTCGATACATAGTATCCAGTCTGCGAGAATGAGGAGAGGTGGTAAGAGGTGTCTCCCACATCCTTAACATGAGATCATATAAAATCTCATGAATGGGTAAGGTAGCTGCCTCCTTAGGAGTTTTGGGATATTGTAGAATTTCCAACTCCTTGGCTCTTGGCTCTGTTTCAGGGGCCACAGTAATGGACAGACCCCGAGCCCCTTCCCTGATAAAATCCTGGAAGAAAATATCCTCTGGAGGAGACATCCTGCGCTTAGGGGAGGAGGGCTCCTCTGGGAGAAGCATTCCTGCATCGACAGAACTGTCAGAATCCTCAGATACTTCGGAGGACTCGAAGTACCGTCTGTCCGGATGCTCTTGAAGAGCCCAATACCCGTACCGACCGAAGTCGGTACTGGGAGTAACCGGTACCGGGGTATCGGTACCGGAGGGCATTGGATGACTGGATACCGGAAAAAGCAGACACCGATGCTGATGTCGATGCTATCGGTACCGATACCAATGCCGGGGCCGGTACTGGCCAAATTGTCTGTCGCGGTTCCGAGGGTGTCGATGCCGCAAGGAGAGCCGCCAGACTGCGCTCAATAGCCAGGACTCTCTGGTCTATCGACGCTGCCGATGCCTGGATGTCGGTACCGGAGAAGACCGCCGGTACCCCAGAGCATGGCACCAATAGTTCTGCTGAGGTCGAGGCCTCGAGAACATCCTGGAGTCCCGATAATGCTTTGGAAGCCGAAGCCTCCCGCCGGGGCAATTTTGCCGGTGCAGAATCCTCAAGGGCAACGCCAGAGGCATCTCGATGCTTAGAAGGAGATCTACCCTTTGAGGACCGGCTGGACTTATGTTTAGTTACCTGAGATCCACGGGAGGAAGAGGAAGCCCTGGAAGACGTCGATGCCACCGAAGCTGCATCAGAGGGAAACAGGGTACTGAGCTTAGCAGCTCGGTTCTGCCAACCTCTTTTAGACATCATGGCGCAGGACATACAATCCGTGATGGAGTGGTCAGGACCTAAACATTTTAGACACCATTCATGGGTGTCGGTGACGGAAATGGTACCGCCACACTTGGTGCACTTTTTGAAACCCGAGGCAGGTTTCTCCATTGTAAGAAAACGTTTTTGTGCCTAAGGCGCGTGCACCTGAAGAAAAATAGGAAAAATCGTATTATTTTTTTATATTTTTTTTTTAGAACAGAAAATAAGAAGGAAAAACCGGCGGTACCGGTAAAGCGTCGAGGAAGGCAGATGCGACCACAAAAAAGAAAGAAATAAAGAAGAATTCTTCTGCGGTGACAGGAACAACGACCTGCTGGCTCCGCGGAAAAAGAAGAACTGGAGAGAGGCAGTTGGGAAAGGCGGGAAGGCAGCACGCAGGCGCTGTGGGATGCTCCCAAAAGCTTTCTAATTGGACGCTGGGGAGCGTTCCTGCGCAGGCTCCGTTGGTACCGACGATACCCATATGTGATGACTACATTCCTGCTTGTTCCTGGAGATACTTTATCTCCCTAGCATGTCCTGCCGTGGCACTGACCCAGTCGATACCGGGGTAATTGAAATCACCCATAATTATTACTGTGCTGTGACTTTTGTTAGCTTCCTTGATTTCTTTGAGCATTTCATCATCCATTTGTTCATTCTGGCCAGGTGGTCGATAGTACACTCTCACTGCCATCACCACCTCCTTCATACATGAAATTTCAATCCATAGAGATTCTACAGCAAATTTTGTTTCTGCAAAACTTTAATCCTTTCTGACTCAATGCCCTCTCTAACATAGAGCGCAACCCCTCCACCAATTTGATCAGTTTTATCATTACGATATAGTTTGTATCCAGGTATCACAGTGTCCCACTGGTTATCCTCCTTCCACCATGTCTCTGAGATTGTAATCATATCTAACCTCTCATTTAGTGCTATATATTCTAACTCTCCCATCTTATTGTTTAGACTTCTAGCATTTGCATACAAGCATTTTAGAGACAATTTCAGAAACATAGAAACATGATGACAGAAAAAGACCACATGGCCTATCTAGTCTGTCCTTCCATAACAACAACTACAACAGTCCACTTTTTACCTTTAGAGATCCTCTGTGTTGGTCCCATGCTTTTTTGAATTCAGTTACTGTCCTCATCTCTACCACCTCCACTGGGAGACTATGCCATTTTATTAATATTAATCTGGCTATTGGTAGGCATGGGTAATTTGGCATCTTTACGCTCTGTCTGCACCATACTCAAGGGCATTTGGGCTACTTTACTCTTTTTTGGAACCTCACTGCTTTTGGTAGTATCCTTCAAGGATACCTTTTTCCGAACCATGCGCTCTTGGGCGACTGTCGGTTTTCCCCTATTTTCTAGTTTAAAAGCTTCTCTATCTCCTTTTTAAAGGTTAATGCCAGCAGTCTGGTTCCATCCTGGTTAAGGTGAAGCCCATCCCTTCGGAAGAGCCCCTCCTTTCCCCAGAATGTTCCCCAGTTCCTAACAAATCCAAAACCCTCATCCTTGCACCATCGTCTCATCCACGCATTGAGACTCCGGAGCTCTGCCTGCCTTTTGGGTCCTGTGCGTGGAACGAGCAGCACTTCGGAGAACGCTACCCTGGAAGTTCTGCATTTCAACTTCCTACCTAAAAGCTTAAATTTAGCCTCCAGAACCTCCCTACCACATTTTCCTATGTCATTGGTACCGACATGTACCAAGACAGCAGACTCCTCCCCAGCACTATCTAAGATCTTATCTAGGCGATGCGTGAGGTCCGCTATCTTCGCACCAGGCAGGCATGTTACCAGGCGATCCTCACATCCACCAGCCACCCAGCTATTTACATGCCTAATGATTGAATCACCAACTATAACAGCTGTCCTAACCCTTCCCTCATGGGCACATGGCCCTGGAGAAACTTCCTCAGTGCGAGAGGGTTTTACATCACCTGGAGGACAGGTCCTAGTTACAGGATCACGTCCTGCCACACCAGGGTGATGCTCTCCTGTCACGTGACCTCTCTCCTCCATGGCAACAGGGATGCTGCCAGACTGGAGGTGGGACTTCAGGACTATATCCCTGTAGGTCTCGTCCATGTACTTCTCTGTCTTTCTTATGTCTTCCAGGTCTGCTACTCTAGCCTCTAGAGAACGGACTTGTTCCCTGAGAGCAAAGAGCTCCTTGCACTTAGTGCATATGTAAGACCTCTCACCAACTGGGAGAAAATCATACATGTGACACTCAATGCAAAAGACTGGAAAGCCCCCATCTTACTGTTGGACTGTTGTCTGCATCTTAGTTTAAAGCTTGTGTTTAGGTCTTTAAATTCTGTACTTACTAAGGGTTGGTGTAGATGCTTATACTAATAAAAGTGTATCTAATACCTCTAATATACCTTGTTCACCTGAAGCTTAATCAATCTCAGGTCCTCAGTGTATGACTGATTTGGATAAAGAGCTGCACCTGACAGTAGCCCCTTTCCTCTAAGACTTGTAACTACCTATAAAGTTACAATTACCCCAGGGGTTGGGGAGGAAGGGAGGGAAATAAGACCTAATAAAAGAGGGCTGTTACAAGGTACCCTGTCCTGTACCCTCAGCAGGGAGGGGGGGAGGGAGTTAGTCCCTTAGGTAGGCTAGAGCAGGAAAAAAAAGTTTAAAACGCAGCACGTTCTGGGGACAGAGCAGGGAGAGATATTTAATTTAAAGTAACAGTTAACCTGGCTACCACACAAAGGCCAGTTAGTTGAGAGAGGCAGGGTAAGTTATACAGCTGAGAAAGCTGAAGTGCAAAACTACAGGGAACAGGGAGGTGAAGTAGCACACCAATAAAAACAACAAATAAATAAATAGACAGCTAGAACTCACAGCAAAGTCGTCACAGGAGTTAAATATCCACCTCTCTAGCACAGCACTGTGAGAGCACTGCTCTTCCCAGAGCAGAGAGAGGCAAACAGAACAGACTATGCACACGTGGGAGGAGGCGACAGGAAGAAGGGCTACACAATACCTCAGCAGGGGGGGGGTTAGTCCCTCAGGTAGGCTAGAGCAGGAAAAAAAAGTTTAAAACACATCATGTTCAGGGGACAGAGCAACAAATTCAGCAAAAATCACCAATGTTCCAAAGGAGAGCATCTTGAACTTCTCCCTCACCAGGAATTTGCTGAGGTCGAGGATGGACCTTAAGCCCCTCGTTCTCTTTGACATGAGGAAGTACCTGGAGCAGAACTCCTTGCCCTTGAGATGGTGGGGCACCGGCTGCACCGCTTTGGCCTCGAGAAGACCTGCCAACTCCTTCAGTAGAAGGTCCTGGTGGAGGGGAGACCTGAGGGGCTCTGCTGGGAAATAAGGGGGAGGGTGTCTGAGTCAGGTGGAGGAGGCAATCCTCCCTGACCAACTGAAGTGCCCAGGAGTCGGTGGTGATGGTCTACCACCTCTGGGCATAGTGGGCCAGACGTCCCCCTGTGGGCGGCTGATCTCCTTGGGGTAGATAGGTTATGATCAAGGACTCAAAACCTCCCCTCTGTCTGGGACAGAGCCGGTGCCTGAGGTTTTGGAGCAAGGTAGGGTGACTGTGGCCAAGCTTGGCGCCATGCACCGATGCCCATCGCCGTTAATCGAGTCGCCACTCGAACCCCTGCAGTAGCAGACTGGCTAATCTAATGAAGAGGGCTTTAAACTAGATTCGTTGGGGATGGGTGAAGAAAGCCCCCAGGTAAGTGAAAGCCACCAGGTAAGTGAAACATTAAATACTTTTATGGAAATGAGTAAAAGGGGTAACATATGGAAAGCGGTGTGTATAAATGCCCGTAGCATGGGAATTAAGATCCCAGATGTTGAAGCTTTAATGGGAGAGGCTGACTTGGATTTAGTGGCAGTTACAGAAACATGGTTCACAAAAAATCATGACTGGGATGTAACTATACCAGGCTATACTTTATTCAGAAAGGACAGGGTAGGAAGAAGGGGAGGAGGAGTGGCACTATATGTAAAAAATAATATTAAAGCTTTGGAACTACAGAGCTTAAAAGAGAGAGAGGAGGTACTGTGGGTTAAACTAGAAAGAGGGAAAGAGAAATCTATTTGCATTGGCGTGATATACAGACCTCCCTCACAGGAGGAAGAGGTGGACGGAGAGTTAATTGAAGACATATGCAGCATTGCTAGGGAAGGGGAAGTGATACTGATAGAGGATTTCAATATGCCAGATGTTGACTGGCACATTCCTGCTGCAGTATCATCTAGAAGTAAGGAGATCCTGGATTCTCTACAGGGAGAACTATTCAGGCAATTGGTAACAGAGCCCACACGTGAAGGGGCCATACTGGACTTGGTGCTTACCAATGGTGAAAGTGTTTCTGATGTTATAGTAGGAGATAATTTTGCATCCAGTAATCACCAGATGGGGTGCTTCAGTATTAGGACTAGGGCTGTTAGAATCCATTTAAAAGCGAGGGTCTTAGACTTTAGGAAAACTAATTTGCCAAGATAGCGTAGTTACTCACCTGTAACAGGTGTTCTCCAGGAGCAGCAGGAATCAGTCCTCACATATGGGTGACGTCGGCGCCGACGGAGCCCTCGCGGAGCAATTTTCCCCAGCTTTCAAAGAAAGCCTTTGGGAATTGCAGCGCGCATGCGCGGTCGCCTTCCCGCCCAAGGGTGCCATCTTAGCCAGTCAGATGACATAGCTAAAAAAGACAGCATAAAAATTTGCAAAAAAACTAAAGCAGATGATTGCAACTCCAAGGGGAGGAGGGAGGGTTGTGAGGACTGATTCCTGCTGCTCCTGGAGAACACCTGTTACAGGTGAGTAACTACGCTTTCTCCAGGACCAAGCAGGAAGTCAGTCCTCACATATGGGACTCCCAAGCTTAAGGCTACCGGAGACCCTAAGCACAAAAATGAGCTCCCTCTAGCTCAGCAGCACAGAAGGAAGGAATCTTCGCTGAATTATTACCCACCGGTAGCCCACATCCGGGATGGAGGGTAGGAGTTGCTCAAACCTCAAAGAGATTACGGAGGACTGCCTGTCCGAAAGCACTGTCCCTGCGGGACTCCCTCTCGAGACAGTAATGGACCGCAAAAGTCTGGCTCGAAGACCAAGTAGCGGCCCGGCAGATGTCTGCCAGCGGAACAGAGCGGAGGTAAGCCACTGACGTAGCCTTTGCCCGAACGCAATGAGCCGTGACTCGACCTTCCAAGGAGAGTCCGGCTGCCCCATAAGCCCAAGTGATACAGTCCGCAACCCAGATGGACAGAGTACGCTTGGAGACCGGGAGCCCCAATTTATTGGGGTCAAAAGACACAAAAAGCTGAGCAGCTTTACGGTGCTCCCGCGTACGGTCAAGGTAGAAGTTCAATGCCCTTCTACAGTCCAGGGTATGGAGGACCGTTTCAGCTCGGCTGGAGTGCGGTCTGGGAAAGAAGGTTGGAAGTACCACCTCCTGATTGATGTGAAAAGGGGAGACCACTTTTGGAAGAAATTTTGGGTGAGTCCGTAGGACTACCCTATTTTTGTAGAACCGAGTGTAAGGGGGATCAGACACGAGGGCCTGCAATTCACTTACGCGTCTAGCGGAAGTGAGGGCTATCAAGAACAATGTTTTCCAAGAAAGAAAACGGAGAGAACAGGTAGCCATAGGTTCAAAAGGCGGACAGGTGATCCGCTGTAAAACCACATTCAGATCCCAGTCAGGTGCTGGCGGGCGCAGAGGTGGTTTAAGCAGAAGGAGACCTCGGAGAAACCTCGCTACAAGAGGATCACTGGAAAGAGGTCTGCCGTCCACCGGCACATGATGTGCTGAAAGAGCACTAAGGTGAACTTTGACGGAGTTGGACTTAAGTCCCAGATTAGAGAGGTATAGCAAGTACTGCAGGATCACCGACACCGGGCAGGAGAAGGGATCCTGAGACTGTTGGGTACACCAAACGGAAAAGCGACGCCATTTAAGGGCGTAGCATTTGCGGGTAGAAGGTCGCCGAGAAGCTAGGACGACCTCTTCCACCTCTGCCGGCAGGAGAAGGGGAGCAAGGACTACCCTCTCAGCAGCCAGGCCATTAGATTGAGAGACCTGAGGTTGGGGTGTAGCAGAGACCCCTGATCCTGAGTGAGGAGATCCGGTTGCAACCCCAGAGGGAATGGATCCTCTACCACTAATTGCAGCAGGAGTGGAAACCACGGCTGTCTGGGCCAGCGAGGGGCCACCAGGATCATGAAAGCTTTGTCTCGGAGAACCTTGAAAAGAGTCCGAGAGACTAGCGGGATGGGAGGAAAGGCATACAGAAGGCTCTCCGACCATGAGAGTAGAAAAGCGTCTGCCGCAACTCGAAGGGGATGTGGCTGACGAGAGCAGAAGCGAGGAAGTTGCCGGTTGAGAGGGCTGGCAAAGAGATCCATCGTGGGGAGGCCCCACTTTAGAAAGAGCTTCTGAACTACCAAGGGATCCAGGCGCCACTCGTGCGGCTGTAGGATCCTGCTGAGTTTGTCCGCCAGGCAATTTTCTTAGCCTGGGAGATAAACTGCCTTGAGAAGAACGCCGTGACTGACGGCCCAAGAGCAGAGCTTCTGTGCTTCCCGACAGAGAAGGAAGGAGCCCGTGCCCCCCTGCTTGTTCACGTAGAACATGGCAACTTGATTGTCCGTCTGGACAAGGACGGACTGGTGAGAGGTCAGGTGGGAGAAGGCCTTGAGAGCCAGGCGGATCGCTCTGAGCTCCAGGAAGTTGATCTGCTGAGCAGACTCCCACGTGGTCCAGAGGCCCTGAGTACGTGCCCCTTGGCAATGTGCTCCCCAGCCCAGGAGGGATGCATCTGTCGTCAGCACCCGGGCCGGCTGAGGTGGCTGAAAAGGCATGCCGAGCACCAGGTTTGGCCGATGAAGCCACCACTGGAGAGACGAAGCCAGCGGCTCGGAGACGCGCACTAGGTCTGCTAGGCCACCTGTGGCTTGTTGCCACTGCTTGCGGAGACACCATTGAGCAGGCCGCATATTCAGGCGGGCATTGGGGGTCACATGGACGGTGGAAGCCATATGGCCGAGTAGTCTCAGGAAGCGCCTGGCGGAGACCAGGGGCTGGCTGCGAAAACGGTCGGCTAGGTCCATGAGCCGTTGAGCCCTGTCGAGCGGTAGGAATGCTCGTGCCTGAGGAGTGTGCAGCCTTGCGCCGATGAACTCGAGATCCTGTGAGGGGAGCAAAGTGGACTTTGCGAAGTTTATAACAAAGCCCAAGTACTGCAGAAGAGTCACCGTGCGGCGTGTGGCGTTGGTGACCTCCGGAGCGGACGCTGCTCTGATGAGCCAGTCGTCGAGGTACGGAAAGACATAGAGGCCGTGAAGCCGGAGATGGGCCGCCACCACCGCGAGACATTTTGTGAAGACTCGCGGTGCGGAGGACAGGCCAAAGGGTAGTACTCTGTACTGGTAATGATTTCCTGCCACCACAAACCTTAGGTATTGGCGGTGGCTTGGGTGGATGAGGATGTGCGTGTAGGCATCCTTTAGATCCAAGGAGCATAGCCAATCTCCCTGCTGGAGGTAGGGCAGAAGGATTCCAAGGGTAAGCATCTTGAACTGCTCCCGCACGAGGAACTTGTTGAGGTTGCGCAAGTCCAGGATGGGTCTGAGGCCTCCTGTCCGCTTTGGTACTAGAAAGTACCTGGAATAAAAGCCTTGACCTCTCAGGTGGTGGGGCACCGGTTCCACCGCCTGTTCCTGCAGAAGACCTGCTAACTCCTGAAGGAGTAATTCCCTGTGCAGAGGGGGTCGTGGAGGTTCTCCCGGAAAATAGGAGGGAGGGACCTGGTGGAAGTGGAGAAGATAGCCTTCTCTCACGACTTGAAGCACCCAGGCATCTGAGGTGATGCTGGACCAACTGTGGGTGAAGTGAACCAGCCGGCCTCCGGTGTTGGGGGGAACCAGCGGAGGGGGAGAGGCTATGCTTAAGGAGTCAAAAGCCCCCACCCTGCTGAGCAGGGGCTGGTGGTGCAGGCTTGGGGGCTTGCTGCCTACGGGACCCGTTACCCCGTCCCTTGGCCTGCTGGCCCTGTTGGGGAGCTGCAGGGGCCTGATATTGGGGGTATTGTTTGTAGGCAGCCGCCTTTCTCGGGTAAAAGGACTTCTTTCCCGAGCCCTTCTTTTTCTGGGAAGGGGCGGAGGTCTTCCTAGAAAGCCTAGTCCTGGTGAGAGTCTCCGTCTCGATCTGTGCAGCCTTCTCAGCCATGGGCTTGCCAAAGAGGTTTTCGCCTCGGCAGGGGACATCGACCAACTTGTCCTGCACCCAGGGCTCAAGGTCAGACGACTGAAGCCAAGCCTGTCGGCGGGCACCGATGCCGGCTGCGGCCACTCAAGCCGATGCTTCAAAGCCATCATAGGCTGCTCGGGATATGAATTTTGAGCATTCCCGAATGCCAGAGGACAAGGCCAGGAACCTCCGCAAGGGTTCCTCGGACAAACCAGCGGAGAATCCGGCTAGCTCTTTAGCCAGGTCTCGGAGATACATGCCCATGTATAGCTGGTAGGTCTGGACACGACACGCAAGCATAGAGCCCTGGAAACACTTCTTACCAAGGCCATCCAGGTTACGGGCCTCCCTGCCAGGAGGCACCGAGGAGTGCATCTTCTGGCTCTTAAGACGATGCATGGCCGATTCCACTACCATGGAATGGTGTGGTAGCTGTGCTTTTTGGAAGCCAGGGCTCTTGCGGACTCGATAGATAGAATCGACCCGCTTGCTCAGGACCTGCGAGGAGGCCGGACTCTCCCACATGCGGAAGAGTAGCCGTTCCAGCATGGGAGGAACCGGTACAGTAAAGTGTTCCCTGGCGGGAGAGTCATACTGGAGGGCGTCGAGCTCTTCGGCTCGAGGCTCCTCCTCGGGATCCGCAGGGAAGGCCAAAGCCTTGGCCATATCCCTGACGAAGTCCGAGAACCGGGCATCCTCCGGGGGGGACTGCTTCCGAGGTTCGGACTCAGGTGAGTCAGAGGGGACACACCGAGTCCGAAAAGAATCAGGCGACTCTTCCTCTTCAGACTCCCAGACCGACTCCGACGAGGACTCGGTGGGGTCGGCCCGGGCAGGGCGCGGCGCCTGCCGCCCCGACGCCGAGGGAGTCGGCGTCGGCGACCTCGGTCCCGAACGGGAGGCCGAGGGTGACCTCGACCGAGGATCGACTCGAGTTCGCATGGACTCGAGGATCGGCTCGGTCTCCGGGGTCGACTTAGACGTCGACGTCCCGGCGGTCGGGGCAGCGGCGCCAGCGAGCAGTGCCCGCTGCTGGTCCATGAAGGCAGACAGTCTGCTCTCCAAGTCCGTCAACCTGAGTCCGAGCTCAGGTGACCCAGCAGTCCCCGACTCGGGCCCCGACGGCGTCGGGCCCGACGTCGGCGGTCTCGGAGGCGAGTCCAGGAGGACCACAGGACTTACCCGAGCAGGCAGCTCCGACTCCAGGCGAGGTCGCTTCGAGAGGTGCTCCTTCTCCAAGGACCCGGGACGGCTATCGGGGCTATGCGACCTGGCCCTCGCGGAGCCAGGAGCGTCCACCGACGCCGCCCTCGCGGGTTTCACCTTCCGTCGATGGTCCCCGGAGGGAGAACCCCTATCGGAGGAACTCCGGCGACGGTCCGAGCTGGAACCTCTGGACGCGGAGGCCTCCGACGAGGTCCGGGTACGGCTGGGGTCAGCGAAGATCCTATCCCGCTGATGCCGCCGACTTCTCAACGCTTTGGAGGACATTTTGCCGCAGGGCCCACAGATCATTTCTTCATGATCCGGGCCCAGGCAGCGGAGGCAATTGTCGTGTGTGTCAGTTAGTGACATATTTCGGTCACACTGACCACACCGCTTGAAACCACTGGCAGCCATCGGGGGAAAAAGGGCCCCGGCGAGGTCAAAGGACCGGGCTGCCAGGGAAAAACCGAAAACGAAAACTGACTAAGTCAGAAAAAACCGAAAAGAAGAAGAGGACTCGTGACCGGCGTCGCGAGTCCGGGCGGGAAAAATGACCGGCGTCGAACCGAAGGAAAAAAGAGTAAATTATGAAGAAATATCAACTTTTTCGCGGGGACACGACGGGTACGTCTGTAGGGCTCCGCGGAAAAAAGAAGACTGGCTAAGATGGCACCCTTGGGCGGGAAGGCGACCGCGCATGCGCGCTGCAATTCCCAAAGGCTTTCTTTGAAAGCTGGGGAAAATTGCTCCGCGAGGGCTCCGTCGGCGCCGACGTCACCCATATGTGAGGACTGACTTCCTGCTTGGTCCTGGAGAAGGGCCAATACCTCAGGGAGCCATTAGCGGGATGGGAACAACTGGGGGATGTAGAAAAACAGTGGGCCAAACTGAAAGGGGATATTTTAAGGGCAACCAACCTTTTTGTTAAAATGGTAAATAAAGGTAAAAAGAGACCGCTATGGTTTTTGAAAGAAGTAGCTGAAAAGGTGACGACAAAGAGGGAGGCCTTCATGAAATACAACAGATCACAGAGAGAGGCAGACAGCTCTGGAAAAAGAGAAGCTAGCAAAGTAGTCAGGAAAGCAAAGATTCAAAAAGAGAAGGAAATAGCCAATGCAATAAAATGGGGGGATAAGACATTTTTCTGATATATTACTGAGAAGAGAAAGGGCAAAAGTGGTATTATCAGCCTCAAGGGTGAAGGGGAGGAATATGTAGAAGCTGATGAGGATAAAGCGGAATTGCTTAACAAATATTTCTGTTCTGTGTTCACAGATGAAGAACCAGGAGCAGGACCTCAGAAAACATCCCAAAACAGGAACAGAAGCAAGGGGCATCTAGAACAATTTTCAGAAGACTGTGTTCATGAGAAACTAACTAAACTTAAAGTAGATAAAGCGATGGAACCGGATGAGGTGTATTTAGATTTCAGTAAAACCTTCGACATCGTTCCTCACAGGCGACTTATAAACAAACTGAGCACCCTAGGGATGGACCCTAAAGTTACTGCTTGGGTTAAAAATTGGTTGAGTGGGAGGCGACAAAAGGTACAGATAAATGGAGCTCACTCTGAGAAGGTTACCAGTGGTGTGCCCCAAGGATATGTCCTTGGTCTGATTTTTTTTTTAACATCTTTGTTAGTGATATAGCAGAAGGGCTGTTGGGTAAGGTTTGCCTCTTTGCGGATGATACCAAAATCTGCAATAGAATAGACACCCAGAAAGGTGTAGATGAGGAGGGATCTAGCTAAGCTTGAAGAATGGTCTAGAATTTGGCAGCTGAGATTTAATGTTAAAAAATGCAAGGTCATGCATTTGGCTGCAGCAATCCAAGGGAGCGATACAGTATAGGGGGTGAAGTACTTCTGTCCACTAAAGAAGAGCGGGACCTAGGCGTGATTCTGACTGATTATCTAAAAGTAACTAAACAGGTAGAAAAGGCGACAGCAAAAGCTAGAAGGATGCTTGGGTGCATAGGGAGAGGAATTGCCAGCAGAAGAAAGGAGGTGATAGTGCCTCTGTTTAAGTCTTTGGTGCGACCTCATTTGGAGTATTGTGTACAATTCTGGAGACCGCATCTTCAAAAGGATATAAACAGGCTGGAGTCAGTACAGAGGGTGGCTATTAAAATGGTTATTGGTCTTCATTATAAAGCATATGAGGACAGACTTAAAGATCTTAATATGTACACCTTAGAGGAAAGGCGGGATAGAGGTGATACGATTGAGACATTTAAATACTTCCATGGCATAAATGCACAGGAGAGCCTCTTTCGATTGAAAGCAAGCTCTGCTGTGAGGGGACATGGGATGAGGGTGAAAGGGGATTGATTCCGGAGTGATATGCAAAAATATTTCTTTACAGAAAAAGTGGTGGATCCGTGGAATAGTCTCCCAGTGGAGGTGGTAGAGATGAGGACAGTATCTGAATTCAAAGAAGCATGGGACAAACACAGAGGATCCCTAAAGGAAAAAAGGGGACTGTTGTAGTGGTTGATATAGAAGGACAGACTAGATAGGCCATATGGTCTTTATCTGTCATCATGTTTCTATGAACCCATCATAGGCTGCTCGAAACATGAAATTGGAGCACTCACGGACTGCCTTGGTCAGGTTCTTGATTCGCTGCAAGGGTTCCTCGGAGAGACCAGCTGAGAACCCGGCGAGTTCCTTCACCAGGTCTCTCATTTACATACCCATGTACAGCTGTTAGGCCTGGAGGCGGCCGATGAGCATTGAGCCCTGATAACAATTTCTGCCGAGGGCATCGTGGGTGCTCATCTCCCTGCCAGGGGGCACCAAGGAGTGCATCTTCTGGCTTTTCAGCTGACATATGACCGACACCACCACCATAGAGTTATGCGGCAGCTCTGACTTTTGGAAGCCCAGGCTTCGGTGGACTCGATATATCGAGTCAAGCCGTTTGCTCACTACCGGTACTAACGCTGGTGTCTCCCACATCCAGAGCAGCAGCCATTCCAGAATGGGAGGAATGGGCACCATGAGCAATTCCTGTGGAGGATTTCCAACTCATCCACCTGAGAGTCCTCCTCCAACTCCGTAGGGAATGCCAGGGCTTTTGACATATCCTTGACAAAATAAAGGAAGTCCATATCCTCCGGCGGGGACCACCGTCGAGGCTCCAAGACAGAAGAATTGGATGGGACGTCAAGGAGAATTGGGTGGGACGGGTGTCGGGGGACTCCTCATCCTCTGTCTCCCACTCGGAGTAGTTCATCGAGGATTCGTAGGAGGGCTGCACCGCGGACCTCAGGACTCCTGATGCTCCGCGATCGCTGCCCGGCATACTTGCTGGGGATGACTGCGGTCCCGTCCAGCGGGACGGATTGCGATCTCGGCTGAGGATCGACACGAAGCCAAAGGGCCTCGAGGATCAGCTCGGCCTCCAGGGACATCTTGGACGTCGAGGGCCCAGTGGTCGGGGCAAATGAACTGGTCGTGCCGGACAACAGTGCCCGCTGCTGGTCCATGAAGGCAGACAAAGTGCACTCCAGGGCCACCATTCTAGACTCAAGGCCAGAAGGATCCGCAGCCTTTGGCGCGGGCACTGAGGGACTCGGGCCCGACACCAGCTCCCCCGAAGGGGAATCCTTGATGAGGATGGTGTCTCGGGACCGAGACTGGTCAGAGGTCGAGTCCTTTTGTGGGACCTTTGCAGGCCACCTTCTCCGAAGCCTTGGACGAGGGTTTTGGACTGCAGGATCGGACCCGGGGGGCACCCGGCAGGTTAGAACCATCTAAAGATGCCGCCTTCGAGGGTTGTTTTTTCTTCTTCCTGGATTCCCTCGAGGGAGACCCCCTTTCTAAGGACCCACAAAGGGGCTTGGGTTCAGAAGGTTCCGCCCGAGGCATTGAGACATCAGTTGAGGCCCTGGCCTTTGGAGGCACCGGGGACTCAGGGAAAAACTTATCATGCTGCTGCTAGTGGCTCTTGAGGGCCTTACTGGACATCCTTTTGCAGAGACTGCAGGCTGCCGGGTCGTGGTCTGGCCCGAGGCAGCAGAGATAGCAGTCATCTGTGTCGGTCAAAGGCATAATTTTATAGCACCAATCACACTTCTTGAAGCCACTGGTAGTCATGGGGGGAAAAAATACTCCTGCGAGGTCAAAGACTCCCCGGACTGCCAATTGGAAAAAAGGCAAGAAGACACCAGAAAAAGAAAGAACGAAAACTACAAAAATAGACCTGAACTCGATGACAAGGCAAAGAGGTCGGATGGCGGGAAGAGGACCGGTGCGATACCGGAGGCGAGTATGAAACTCGGAGAGTAAAATCAACTTTTTATGGGGACAAGCCAGACAAACATCTGAAGGGCTCCGCAGACTGAGCAAGATGGCACCCTTGGGCTGGAAGGGGACCACGCATGTGTGGTGGCATCTCCCAAAGGCTTTCTTTGAAAGCTAGGGGGATGCTTCCGTGAGGGCTCTGTCGGCGCCGACATCACACATATGTGAGGATTGACTTTCTGCTTGTTCCTGGAGAATAGTAGTTTATCTCCCCCTGGCAGCAGATGATGGGAAACAGAGAAAAGAAAGCAAAACAATGCCGTGGCATCACCACTGGCATAAAACCTAGCACAACTAGAGGGAGCCCTCAGTATTTGCATAAGAAGCAATGGAAGGTAGATAAATCCTCCCAAGGAACACCTCAATGAGGACAACTATACGACTATACAATCTCTGCATGGTCTGATAGGGAAAATATATACAGAAGGTTGCAGTTCAAGGCACTTAACGGGGCGGGTCCTGGACTGGTGTAGCAGGACTCCAGGAAAGGAAATTAACAATAAGTAAAATTTCTCCTTCCAGATCTTCCTGCTAGACAAGTCCAGACTAGTGGGATGTACCAAAGCTACTCCATCCCAGGACAGGAAGAAAGTGCAGTGGAAGAACGCCGGAGCCACTTGAGCATGTACATCTAGCCGGTAGTGCTACATAAAGGAGCCAAGGAGGACCAAGTAGCCGCCCTGCAGTTGTCCAAGGGTGATGCACGAGACAACTCCACCCAGTAAGCTGCCTGGGCCAGAGTCAAATGAGCCTTGAGACCTGGGGAAACAGGCCTACCCGGCATCCGGTAGGCTGAGGCGATAGTGTCCTTGATCCAGCGACCTAAGGTCGCGCCTTGGATGCCGCTTCTCCCTTCTGGGGTCTGGCGAAAAGGACAAAGGTGATTGGAAAGACAAAAGTAATTTGTCACATTCAAGTACCACAAGAGTGCACGACGGATATCCACAAAACGCAAGCCCCTGCCTGGTCTGGCACATTGGTCTGGCGAAAAGGCCGGCAAGAACAGCACCCAATTGACGTGAAAGGGAGAGAGCACCTTCAGCAAGAAAGAGGGAACTGGGCAAAAGGTCACCCCTTCGGCCAAGAACATCAATAAGGGGTCGTGGCAGGAGAGCATCTGCAATTCTGAAATCCGCTGTGCCAAAGCGATAGCTACCAAGAGCATCATTTTCAGGGACAGATCTTTCCTTGATGGTAGCCTGCCTGAGCAGCTTGAAGGGCAGACATATGAGTACTCGTAGAACGAGCATCAAGTCCCACGGCAGGACTATGGTATGTACTGGAGGACAAAGGGTCCAAATCCCATGGAGAAAATGGCCCACATCCCGGTGCGCCACCAGCATGCAGCCAACCACCAGACTGTGAAAACAGGAAAGTGCCGCTACCTGCACGCTGTTCGAGCTCAACAAACCCTCTTGAAGGAAAGCTAGAATTGAGGGGATCAAGATCCCCCATGGGGAAAGGTGATGTCGATGACACCAGTTCTTGAAGAGATACCAGACTTGGACATAAACCAGTGAGACAGTGCTGCCTGGCCTTCAGCAGGAAATAGCCCTTATGACTCAGGCGATTCTACTGTAGTAAGCCCCTCCCGCCCCTGAGGCGTAGGGGTTGGGAGGTGAAGAGACGAATGATGTTCACGTACTACAGCAGACGAGGCCAGTCTGGGGCCACCAGGATCAACAGACTTGGGTGACCCACAATCCTCCGAAGGTCTCGGGGAATCATGGCCCATGGGATGGGACACAGAGGAGGGGATCCAGGGTTGGACCAGTACATCCACACCCTTGCATCTGGGCTCCGAGTGATGGCTGAAGAAGGAAGGGACCTTGGGACAGGCTGCCATCACTATCCGTCTGCCCCTGGGAGGCCCCACCTATCCACTATCCAGTTGAATGCCCATGGGGCAAGTTCCCATTCCCTGGGATTGAGGAGGTGATGGCTGAGGAAATCTGCTTTCCGATTGTCCTCACCTGTGATGTGCTGGGCTTTAAGCGCTTGGAAGTGCAGTTCAATGCAGGGAAACAATAGAGACATTTCCCGAGCTACTCCCGGGACTTCGTTCCACCCTGGCTATTGATATACACCACCATGGTTGCTTTCCGATTGTCCTCGCCCATGATGTGCTGGGCTGTAAGCGCTTGGAAGTGCAGTTCAATGCAGGGAAACAATAGAGACATTTCCCGAGCTACTCCTGAGACTTCGTTCCACCCTAACTATTGGTATACACCACCATGGTTGCTTTGTCAGAGTACTCGCACAACGCTCCCGTAGAGCTTAAGTGCAGCAATGCCAGATGGATGATCATGGCCTCTAGGTGATGGATGGCCCATTTCACGTCCATCAGAAACCATTGAACTGTGCAGTCTGGCCAAGACAGTGAGCTCCCCAACTGGAGAGACTGACATCAGTGGTGAGGCGCACCCGGGATAGAGTTTTGAGGGGTGTCTCCCTCAACATATTGTCGGGGGAGGCCCACCAGCGGACGCTGTGTCAATATGAGAGAGGAAGCAGAGGTGGACTCGATAGTCCTGCGAGCACAAGAAACCAGTGAGTCAGCAAGGCCTGCTGCAGAGGACGCATGTGTGCTTGCGCCCAGGGCACCAGCTCCAGGGTTGCATCCATAGCTCTCAAAAGCTAAAGGTAGCTTCAGGCTGTGGAAGTGGAGTTCCCAAAAATGTCCAGAGGTTGGCCATGGAACTTGCCCAGAGCTCCCCCATAAGGAAGACTTTGCCTATGAGGGTGTCGAAACGAGCCTCAAGAAAGTCCAGATTCTGAGATGGCATCAGGCAGCTTCCACTGCTGTTGATGACCGAGCTGAGCCGCTCAAGGCGTTGGATTACTCGATGCTGCGCCCAAATGGGCTGAGACATGGCCTGGATAAGCCAATTGTCTGGGAAGGGGTATACGCAGATGCCCTCGTGCCTGAGTCCCACCATAACTATCACCATCACCTTTGTGTAGAACACATGGTGTTCTTGTATTTGTGTTGCTGAAGTGTTCTGCTACATTGTGTAGCAGAACACTTCAGCAACACAAATACAAGAACACCATGTATATAATTAACATATTTTGTTATCATTGTTATTGTACATATTTGATACTTTTCCATGTAAACTGAATTCATACTGCCCTGTACAGTTCATATTATTCATTGTAAACCGCAATTGATCTGTAGGAAATCATGGTATAAAAATGTAAAATAAATAAATAAATAAAAACCTTGAAGAACATACAAGGGATGGTAGCCAGGCTGGAAGGCAACGCACAAAACTGATAGAGACCAAGGTCGCAAACCGGAGAAAGCGCTGCTGGTCCTCCTAGATGGAAATGTGAACATAGGACTCCGCCAAATTCAAGGAGGCGAGAAATTTGTACTTCCAGCCCACCTGGATAACCAACCACAGCATTGCCATCTGGAACCGCAGAACTCTCAAGCTGCAGTTGACTCTTTTGAGCGCACTCTAAAATATATCCTTTTCTTATAATGTTGAGCACCCCGCCATCTGTTATCAGATGGGCCCATTTGTGATAAAACTGTCGCAAATGGCCTTCCACTTGCGGGAGGTGGGAATGGGCCCCGGAACAGTAAGTAAGCGAGTCGGGAGGACGAGGGCTTTCCCGTCACGGAAGTATGAGAATAGGCCCGGCATCCATCTTGAACAGACTGGGCTTGGATCCAGTTCCAGAAGAGGAGGTGGTCTGCTTATTCGGTTGATACCAATGAGAATCGCGGAACTTTGGCCATGAAGATGATGCCCCCGATGATGAAGAAGAAGAGTGCTTGGAGGAACCCTTGGGCTTATCCTCTGGCAGCCACTGGGACTTGACCTTGCCAAGGTCCTTGAATAACCTTTCCAAGTCCTCGCCAAACAAGAGCCCATCCCTAAAAGGTAATATGGCTAAGTGCCCCTCAGATGTAACATCCACCAAACAATTTCGGAGCCATAGGCCCCAGCAAGCCACAGCTGCCACCTCGACTCCTGGCATGGAAAGGCATAAGAGATCATAAAAGGCATCCAGCAAGAAAGCCACCAGGGGATTCGAGGCGGACCAAATACTCATCCTCAAGAAGCAGCTGAACCCAGTAGAGGAGGGTACGTGCACCAAGGCCACCTCACGTTGGCACCTGAAGGGCTAGGGAGGAGGTAGAGAAGGCTGTCTGCAGGAGTCCTTCCAACTTCCATCCCTGCAGGTCCTGAAGGGCAGCTCCAACTTCTATAGGAATGGTGGTACGCTTGGCGACTGCTGTGATCAAGGCGTCAACCCTGGGAAACCGCAACCACTTTCCAAGGCTGTCAGTGACCAGACATAAACGCGACCCAATCACTAAGCCTCCTTGAGGGGCGCATCAGGAGATGCTCTGGTGGGAAAAGAAAGGCTCTGGAAATCCCCCTGATGCCAGGATCAGAAGTGGAGGGAGTCGGGGCCGCTCCAGAGCGATCCGGAATGCGCAGTGCAGTGGAAATCTGGACAATCAAGGGGGGGGAGAGGACTCCTCGTGGCAAAAGAGACGCACCATGCAAGAATTGTTATGGTCCCCCTCCCCCCCCCCCCGAAAGAGTTCCATCTCCTCCACTCTGGAGGCAGCTGAACCAAAGTCGTTATGAGAAACGTCCTCGGGGTACTCATTGCCGACAGATTCCGCCTTGCTCCAATAGGGGACTTTGGAGGGGGCCGCAGACCCTCCCAGACAGAATCCAGCCCTCTCGATCATTAGTGGGAGCTGTCCACAAGCGCTACCAGAGGAGCGGCAGAAGGTGGGCCCCGCCGAGAGGGAACAACGCCTTGACCCCCCCCCTTCCATAGCCCCCAGGCATGTTGGAAGATGAGCAAAAAACTCTGCCTCCGCAGGGTCCAACAGCCACTGTGACTGAAAGACTTGTGACTGCTGTGGCTGGGAGTGCTGCGACTGTGGAAACAGAGGAGAGCAGACTCTCCGTCGGCCACAGGAGCCAGTCCCATGGTGAAATTCAGTGTCGCAGGAAGAGCAGGTCCACCTGAAGAAGGGGGAGGAGGGGAGGGCACCCTGGGTGAAGACATGCTGATAATCCCCTGATGTGGAAGGCAGCAACAAAGCCTCAACTTCAACAGGAGCCTGAACCACTAACAAGGAAGCTGAAGTGGCAGACGTCTCTCCCTGGATTGGCTGTGCAAGTGGCGCAAAGACGATCAACAAGGGAACCATCGCTGCTTACTGCAGCTGAGGCACCAGGACAATAAAGCTAGCACTGATCCTAATGCACCACTGAGTTACACTGGCTCTTGTAGCCAGGAGCTCGCCCCAGGAGGAAGAGAGAACCACCAGAGGGGTAATCTCTGCGGTCTCGGCTGGCCAAGCTGCACTAAAACCAGTCTCAAACTGGCCATGAGCTGTAAGTCTTAAGGAAGTAAAAATAGTGCACAATCTGTACAGGCTGGGGACATCAGGCAAGAAAGACTGGTTTGCAGCAAGCACTCACGGTTAGGTGGAACAACCCCTTTTTGCTGCCGGTGAAGTTCAGGCAGCAATCTTCTGCAGTTGCTACTGGAAAAGGCCACGATCCACTGTGGCCTCAGTGCAGTGGTCTCCCAGGACTGCAGGGTACGGAGACAGTGAGGGGGGGGTGCAGGGAGGAAACCCCGATCAGCCATGTGCTAAGGAGCTACACAGAGCTGTGCAGAAGACTCTCAGATACTTTACTTTTATTTTCTTTTTTTAAAGCAAAAGGGAGAAAGAAAAGAAAAAGGCTAAAATACAACTAAGGGTCCCTCAGAAGGATCCTCGTGATCCAATGACCCCACCAAGCTGTGCAGGCCTCTCCTAGCCCAGGAGCTAGTCCCAAAGTAATGTATCAACCAGAAACGGGTATCTCATACACCCCTTGGGATCCAAAGTGGCCCAGCTACACTGCACTCAGACACAGACTGGGCAGTGTAGGCCTCTCTAGAAGAATTCAGGAACACAGAGAAAATACTGAGGGCTCCCTTTAGTTGTGCTAGGTTTTATGCCAATGATGATATCACAGCATAGTTTCGCTTTCTTTTCTCTGTCTCCCATCATCTGCTGGCAGGGGGAGATAACCCACTAGTCTGGACTGGTCTAACAGGAAGATCTGGAAATGCTGAGATTGGAGGCATCACCTGTCCTGCGGCCTCAGAATATTCAGGTTGTCCTACTGAAGTGGGGCTAGAGATGGTTTCTCATAATTTGGAGGTTCACGTAAGGAGGATAGATCAGAATGCTTTTCGTTGGCTGAGATCTGTGAGAAAGCTGCAGCATTCTCTTTAGATGGTAATGTGGGTGTTAGTGACTATATGCGGGCCTCCCTTTGAGGCTTATGTTTAGAATAGAAAAACTCCAAAATAGTCTGGATCAGGTGATTTTGGGCTGTCGACAACCTTTACTTCCACCTCTGCACTGGCTGCTCACAGCTGATCAAAAAAGGCTTAAGTTTCTAAACTGGCCAAGATTTTTTTGGAGTTTCTTTGGTTATAGCTGTGGATCTAGTCAACAGCGTTACTTAACCTTCCATTCCTGAAAGAGTGGGGAAAAGCACAGTACAGGGCTAGGGACGTGTCAGTGAAGGGCCCTTTACCGTGAAACAAAGGTGAAATTAGAGACTTACCTGCTAATTGTTGTTCCTTGAGGAACTCCAGTCTAGTCCCGAACTCTGAAGTTGTCAACCTCTCACAGCAGCTTGGAGACTGAGAAACTTCATTTCTGTGACATCACGGGTAGATAAGTACCGACCCCTCCTTCACACTCCAGTAACCTATTGACAAAGTAGGCTCCCCAGAGCAACAATTAAGTAACCAAATACCATGTATCAAACATACCAACCAACTTCAATATAACGTAACAGAACAATATGCATACCTAACTCTTCCCTTATTTACAGTGTTTAACAGATGCCGAGGCCCGTCCCTCCCCTGACTGAAGGACTTGGGACCTCTCCCACACACTCCCCAGACCGCACCCGATCTTGAAAAACCATGTCATTACATGTCAATACCAGAAGCTTACCTGTAAGACTCCTACACTTCAGGCTATCGTCTACCGGATACACCAGGGTGGGATACGGGACTAGACTGGAGTTCTTCAAGGAACAACAATTAGCAGGTAAGTTTAATTTCACCTTCCTTATCGTCCCTCCAGTCTAGTCCCGAACTCTGGAGATGTAACAAAGCAGTGAACGCATTTATTGGGAGGGACCCTGTAGACCAGCCTGAAGCACTGCCGATCCATAACAGGCATCCCTGTCTGCCTGAATATCCAGACGGTAATGCTTAACAAAGGAATTGAGCGAAGACCAAGTAGCTGCCTTACAGATCTCCGCCGCCGGTACCAAACTACACTCTGCCCAAGAAGCCGCCTGAGCTCTGGTAGAGTGTGCTCGAAGACCTTCTGGCACCATCCTGCCTTTTAGAAGATAAGCCGACGCAATGGCCTCCTTCACCCATCGGGCAATGGAGGATTTCGAAGCCGCCTCCCCTTTGCGAGGCCCTGCAAAGAGAACAAACAACCTATCCGACTTATGGAACCCAGCTGCCTGACACAAATAGTTTTTCAACGCTCGACTAACGTCCAAGAGGTGCAACCGCTCAGCAGACTGTTCAGCCCTGCCAGCCCTAAACACCGGCAAGGGAAACACCTGATTTACATGAAACGCCGAGACGACCTTCAGCAAAAAGGACAGCACGGTCTGCAAAACCACCTTAGACTCCAAAAGGACAGAAAAGGCCTCCGACAGGATAAAGCTTGCAATTCTGAAATCCGCCTAGCAGAACAGATAGCCATCATGAACACAACCCTAAGGGTAAGATCCTTCAAAGACGTCCTTGACAGCGGCTCAAATGGCTCTTTCACCAGCGCCTGCAAGACCAAAGGAAGATCCCAAGCTGGTACCACCTGTGAGCGAGGGGGCCTTAAGAGAGACACTGCTCTCAAAAAACGCTTTATATCCGGATGCCCCCCGACCGCTACCCCTCGAACTTTGCCTCTATAACAGGACAGCGCTGCCAGCTGCACCCGCAGGGGCAAAGTCGCCAAGCCCTTTTGAAATCCCTCCTGCAAGAAAGACAACACCTGCGGAAGAGACACCCTTAGCGCCACAATCTGCCTATTCCTACACCAATCCTCAAAAATTCGCCAAACTCGAATATAAGCCAACGAAGTCGATCTACGACGAGCCTTCAGCAAGGTGGAAATCACCGCTGCCGAATAACCCTTCGCTGGCATCCTCGCCCTTTCAAGAGCCAAGCCGTAAGCGAGAATCAAGCCACCTGAGGCATGCGCAAGGGTCCCTGAGACAGCAGATCGTCCCGCAGGGGAAGCTGCCACGGGTCCTCGGACCATGAGCCTCCTGAGATCTGCATACCACGGCCTCCTTGGCCAATCCGGCGCGATTAAGACCATTCAACACTTGTACCTTTCTACGCGCTGCAACACTCGGCCGATGAGCACCCACGGAGGGAACACGTATAGGAGCTGCCCCTCCGGCCAGGTCTGAATGAGCGCATCCAGGCCTTCCGACATCCGCTCTTTCCTTCTGCTTAAGAAACGATCTACTTGCGCCGACTGAAAGGTCGCCATCAGATCCATGACCGGCATCCCCCAGCGCTGTACCAGCATCGCAAACACCTCCGGGTGAAGCACCCACTCCCCCGGGTCTACCTTTACCCGACTCAAGAAGTCAGCCTGCACATTGTCTACCCCCACTACATGCGCTGCCGACAATGCTTCCAGGTTTTCCTCGGCCCACTTGAACAAACTGGGCCTCCGTCTCGAGCTGCACACTGCTTTTTCCTCCCTGACGGTTGATGTAAGCCACCGCGGTACCGTTGTCGGAAAACACACGGATGGCTGACCGCTGAAGATAAGGCTGAAAATCGCGAAGTGCCAGAGCTACCGCCCTCAACTCTAACCTGTTGATGGACCAACCCTTTTCCAGTTCGGTCCATTGACCTTGAGTGAACCTTCCTTGAAAATGGGCCCCCCAGCCGTGAAGACTGGCGTCCGTCGTCAGCGACTGCCACTCCAGCGCCTCCAATGGCATCCCTTTCTCGAGACATTCCGGACGTAACCACCATTGTAGAGCCTCGCGCGTCTCGGGGGGGCAAGGGAGATATTTTGACAAGAGATCCCTCTGGTGCGACCACCTTCTCAATAACGCTCTCTGCAATGGTCTTATGAGGGCCCGCGCCCAGGGAACCAAGTCGAGAGTCGCCGCCATTGTTCCAAGCAACTGTAAATAATGCCACGCCGTGGGACGCCGCCTGCAGAGAAACCCGCGGACCAGATTGCGCAGTGCTAGTGCCCGCTCCCACGGAAGCAGAACTTTTCCTTTTCTGGTGTCGAAGTGCGCTCCCAGATACTGCAGACTCTGAGACGGAGTCAACTTGCTCTTTACCCTGTTGACTACCCAACCGAGACTTTCCAGGAATGCCACCACTTTGGCCGTAGCCGCTTTGCTCTTCTCCCTGGACTTTGCTCTGATTAACCAATCGTCCAGATAAGGGTGTACCAGTACCCCCTCCTTTCGCAAGGCCGCCGCCACGACGACCATGACCTTGGTGAATACCCGGGGTGCCGTAGCCAGACCGAACGGCAACGCTTGAAATTGAAAATGCCCCATCGGAAGTGCGAATCTGAGAAACCTCTGATGCTGCTGCCATATCGGAATGTGAAGATACGCTTCTGCCAGATCCAGGGACGTAAGAAACTCCCCCTTCCGTACTGCCAAGATGACGGACCGCAGGGTTTCCATTCGAAAATGAGACAAGTGGAGACAGCGATTCACGTTTTTGAGGTTCAAAATTGGTCGATATGCCCCTTCCTTCTTTGGAACTATGAAGTAAATGGAGTATCGACCGCAGCCTAATTGGTCTGGAGGCACCGTCACTATGGCCTTGAGAGACAACAACCTTTTTTACTGTCTCCCACACCGCCCTGCGCTTTAACCGGGTGTTGCAAGGAGACTGCACAAAGGAATCCGTCACTGGGCGCCGCAACTCCAGGGCATAACCTTCTCGAATAACCTCCAGCACCCACTGATCTGAGGTAACTCGGACCCAGGCAGGGTAAAATTCCCGCAAGCGACCCCCCCATGGGAACGCACTCCGCCCGGGCCCCCCTGGCTTCATTGGGGCTTGCGGAGACTGTTGGAGGAGGAGACCGAGGAAGAGGACGCCGCAAATCCTCTACCTGCTCCTCAGAAGCCTCGAAACCCCTGGTTTCTATAAGGAAAACGCGCCCTCTGACTTTGCCCAAATCTTGAGGAGCGAAAAAGCCGAAACTCCCTCGGCTGCCCTTTAGGCAGCGAAGGCACTCTCCCTTGTTTCTGCCTGTCCTCCGGCAACCGACCGCCTTTGGATTCCCCCAAATCCTTCACGATCTTATCCAAATCCTCTCCAAACAGGAGCTTCCCCCAGAAAGGGAGCTTACTAAGCCGAGCCTTAGACGAGCTGTCTGCCGCCCAATTGCGCAGCCAAAGATAACGCCTCGCTGCTACCGCCGAGGACATACTCTTGGACAGACCTCTAATAAGGTCATAATGAATATCCGCCAGATAGGCTGCTCCAGACTCCAATCTCGCCACCTCCTCCGCGGTACCTTCCACCTGATCTCCTTGAATACGCTGCACTCAGCGAAGACACGCTCTCGCCACCCACGCCCCACAAATGGATGCCTGCAAGGAGAGCGCATTCACCTCAAAAACCTGCTTTAACAAGGTCTCCAGTTTCCGGTCCTGTCCATCCTTGAGGGCCGCACTACCCTCAACCGGAATAGTAGTCTTCTTGGTGACCGCCGATACCGCTGCATCCACTCTGGGAGACTTAAACAACTCCCAATCCTGATCCATGAGAGGGTACAGCAGCGCCATAACTCTGAATCCCTTGAGAGCTGTCTCGGGTAGGTTCCACTCCTCCTGAATCATCTCTCGGATCACCCTGTGCACCGGGAATGCCCGTTTAGTCTTTCGGAAGGCCTGCAGCAACGGGTCCTCCAGGGCTGCCTCCTCCGCCTGAACTCCGGAGGGCATATTAAGAGCTTTGAGAGTCTCTGAAATGAGCGCGGGCAACTCCTCTGTTCGAAATACGCAAACCACTCTCGCCTGATCTTCCGGTTTCAGCAATCTCGCCTTCCTCCAAATCCAGGTCAGGCTCGTCCGACCTGTCCCCCTCCGAGATAATCGAGTCTCTCTCACCTCTGGGTCTCTCTGCCACTGAACCTGACCCTCCCGCGGGTAGGGGAGTTCCCGGCCTCTTTACCCCGAGTGGAGACTCCGTAACCCCTGGCAGAGAAACCCCTGTGGCCGAGGAGAACGCGCGCCGGATCACCACCACAAACTCTGGTGAAAAAATGGCTGCCAGTCCCCCAGCTAACGGGGGCTGTGGACCCCATACGTCCGGAGCTGAGGAAGTGCCCGGAACCGGCTCTGGAGACAGAGGACGAGGAGACCCCGGCTCCATCATGACTGCCGGTCCTCTTTGCGCCTCCACCCCCACCTCCGAGCCCAGGCCCAGCGCCGCAGACTCTTCAGTGTAGCTCCTGCATACCCCGGCTTCAGACACAGTGCTCCGCTTTGCCCTGCACAGTAAACAGAGCGTTTTTGAAGGCATTCTGACCCTTGCATGTGCCCCGTCCCTCTTCAGAGGGCTCCCAGCACAGCACACTCCTCAGCAAGCCTTAAATGCAGCAAACCAATAAAAAACTAGTCTCGTTGTTGTCTTTTTTTTTTTTTATATACTTACTCCAGCGACCAGGGGGCCCCCCCCCCATGCACCCCTGGGCAACAGGGAGCAAAAACGAGCTTTCCCCCTCGAATAACACGGCAGTCTCTAGCTGCTGCTGCTGCACCCGGCATTTTCCCACGCACCCGACACGTGGTGCGGCCTGAACTTCCCGGCCGCGTCTCGGCGCGCTACCGACTCCCTCCCTGCTTCCCGCTCAAAAATTAATCATACCTGCACAGGGGAGCCCTTCTCATGCGGCGCTCAATCGCTAAGCGAAAGCTGCCGCTTTGGGCCAACCGGGAGCCCTGAACGCCGCCAAAAACCTCCGGTGAGTAGCGCCGCTGCAACACACATTCACAGCCCCCCTGACATCCGCGGCCCGATAGCTTTGGCAGGCAGCACTTCTGCACTAGCTATAGGCCGCACTCACCGCTGGCTCTTCCGCCCAACTCAGGCTCCTGCCCCCGGAGGGGACTGCTTTCAATAATACACTGGCCCCTGCACCTCACCGAAATCCGGGGGAGGGACTCAGCCTCAACTACCAACTAGGCAGAAACCCCAGAAATAAAGGAAGAGCCAACTTTTTTTTTTTTTTTTAAAGAACCCAAATCAAATTAAACCAAACTAATCTAATCTTCCTTAATTGTTCCTCCAGCGAGCCCCACACCAGGCTCACAAATCCTCCAGCTGCTTGGAGACTGAGAGAACTGGAGTGTGAAGGAGGGGTCGGTACTTATCTACCCGTGATGTCACAGAAATGAAGTTTCTCACTCTCCAAGCTGCTGTGAGAGGTTGACAACTCCAGAGTTCGAGACTAGACTGGAGGGACGATAAGGAACTTAAAGTTTAATTACATTTCGTCAATCATAGTAACATAGTATATGATGGCAGATAAAGACCAGTATGGTCCATTTAGTCTGCCCAGTAAGGTGGCTAGAGGGTTGTACCCCCTGCTCCATGCAGATCACCCCCCCTTTATTGAATATAACAGATATTTAAGTTTGCTTTGATTTCATCCTTGCTATATAGGGATCCACTGTGTCTGTCTCATGCCATGTTTCCTACAAAAGTTTATTTAATTTAATTTAATTTATTTAATTTACATTCTCTTATATACCGCGCTATTCTGCATCAGTGCGGTTTACATTGAACAAACTGAAATTACATTGAACAGGGCATTATAACTTGGAGATAACTATTTTACAGGGAACATGGGCTATGGAGGGTTAAGTGGCTTGCCCAAGACCACAAGGAGCACCTGTGGGACTAGAAACCCCAGTCCTTCCGGCCCAAGGTTGCTGTCCTCTAGTGGGATGTATGTATGTATATTTATGTAGTAAGTTTGTAAATAGTTACCCCTGTTATCCAAGTTATTTGCCCTGTTATCTGTGAACTCATACGTGTTAACTTTACTGAGCATTTCTGTTCCATGTAAACCGCGCTGATGCCGAATAGTGCGGTATATAAGAGACTTTAAATAAATAAATAAATAAATAAATAAAAGCAATAAAAGAAAATGTAAAAAAATATATGACTGAAATTTGATTGTCAGAAGCTGCTCAGCTGAAGACAGCCCCTCTAGTTGGGGGGAGGTGGGCTGTAGATATGATTTTGAGGAAACGTTTAAAAGTGCAGAATAGTAAACCACATTGTTTTATGCTTTATTTTTACATTTTATGACATTATTTTGTAGTTTTATACTGACTGTAAACCTCTTTGAATGATTTATTTCACTAAGGTAGCATAGATGTTAAATATGAGTGTGTCAAATAAATACAGACTAATTAGAGCTTCTCAACTTCTGTTATAGCATATAACCATCATTCGGAAGGTTCCCTGTAAATGTTCTACTAATTCATTATATATCACTAGTACTTTGAAATATTTACTGTTTTTTTGTAATGTTTACAGGCTTCTTGTATTGCTTATTGCCCCTTATAACGTTATCTTGTTCCATGTAATGTTATGTTACTATTACGTGTAAACCATGTTGATCTTTGGAAATGCGGTATATAAACTTTTCAAATAAATATATAAAGCTGCAATGCTCAGGTATGGCCTTCCACTCCTGTCTCCTTGTGCTCCTGTTTGCAGCTCTTCTGTCCACAGGGGATGGGATCCCCCACAGACAACCCACTGCCTGCCGGTTCGCGATCGGGGCATTTGCCTCCTGTCTGCCCATGGGAGATTGGATCTCCGCAAGCAGACAAGAGGGGGTGGCTGGAGATCACAGCAGCGAGGTTTTGATGAGGCCAGTGCCCCTATGGCCCACCCCTTTCCAAGCCTCTGGCAATGATTATTTTGATTAAGGATTTCTCCTTCTGATCCTTAGCTGTCTTTCGGCATGCTGGAAGGAAAAGTGATTTCTTATTGTAACACAAATATCTTCACTTGTTGAATGAATTACAATCTTGCTCTTTGGAATTCCTGTTAATGATAAAGTGAATCATCTGCAAACCGCCTTTCCTGGACATTTGGCAGCATTTAGAGGCAGAGATCCTGGAAGGGAAATAATGAACAGAGACTGTATTTTCAACTCTACGGGCCCAATATTCGAAGGGCATTTACACGGTTAACAGTAAACCGTGTAAATGCCTTAGATGGGGATATTCAATGGCAAATACACAATTAGTGCCGTTGAATATCCCCGTCTATGTCCCCTACGTGCCAAGATGCTATCCGGTTAACATTGGGGCGTTCCGAGGTAGGAAATGGTGCTAACCGGGCTGCAGCAATATTGCATGCAAGGAAAACCCTTGCCTAACTTAAAGGCGCTGATCACTAACCAGGCAGCATCCAATATCACTGCTGCCCGGTTATCCTTGGCGGTTTCCTGTCCCTGTGGTGATCACCGCCATCACCGTGGCATTGAATATCCGGTTTAGAGGATGGCAGGGAGGGCTGTGCGCCTCATTGGCACATAGCCCCTCCAACATCCGGACAATTGAAAATCAGGCCCTACATTCCTTGTTTTCAATAGAGAAACTATCCACACAAAAATCAGGTGCAAATGTGTATAAACACCAGTTTCTAAGTGATGGTACACACATACTTGCTCTCTGAAAATTGAGGCAAAAAACATGGGCAAAAAAATACTCTTTTGAATTTTGTTCCACAGGGACAATTTGCAAATTGCTCTTTACAAATAAAAAGCAAGGCAAGTAGATATCAGTGTGTGTAAATAACGTCCTGCCTGTAGTGAGCAGCTCCAGCATGCACTTACCCAGCATCTGTTTCTGCTCCTGCGGTGGGGCAGCAGCTAGCATGGAGGCAGTCAAGGGCTCCTGTCCCTGCACATGGACAGCAGGCTGAGGCACCTGGAGAAGAAAGATCAGCACGTTACACTGAAATACTCAGATATCTTACGATAGTTTGTAGACGCCTCCTGGTGATCCTTAAAAGCAGGAAAACCTCTTGCACCCTATGGATGATAAGATCCCTTGGACCCTTTCAGATGTTAAGGCCCTGAAAAGGAGAAATTTTACTTACCGTTAATTTCCTTTCCTGTATCCTTGCCAAACCAGTCCAGAGAAGTGGGTTTTGTCCCCCTATCAGCAGATGATAAGACAGAGAAAATTCCAGAAGCTTAGTGACATCACCCTTGATAGATATCGTAGCAAGCAGAGCGGTCTGGAGTCATAGAAAAAAATTAGAATCAACATTGTAAAAGAACAACTGGGGAAAACCCCAGAAAGGAATAAACTATCTACACAAAAAACGGCAGGCTGGCTGCTGGACACGCCAATGAAATCTTAGATGCAGTCACGGCCAAGATAGTAAATCGTAGCGTAGCGGGGAGGGTTCTGGACTGGTCTAGCAAGGATACAGGAAAGGAAATTAATGGTAAGTAAAATTTCTCCTTCCAGTACATCCTGCTAGACCAGTCCAGACAAGTGGGGAGTACCAAAGCTAAGTCCCTTCTGGGCGGGAAGATACGGCAGCAGCCAAGACGCTGGCACCAAAACAGGCTACTTCCCGAGTGCGGAGGTCCAGACAATAGTGTTGGACGAAGGTAGAGTGCGAAGATCAGGTTGCGGCCCTACATATATCCAGCGGGGCAACCTGCACCCTCTCTGCCCAAGATGTCGCTTGAGCACTAGTAAAGTGGGCCTTGAGCCTGGTGGACCTTGAGCCCGGTGGGCACAGGCTTGTTCTGCAGTATGTATGCGGCCTCAACAGCCTGCTTGATCCATCAAGTGATGGTGGTCTTAGAAGCCACCTCACCCCTGCGGTGACCTCCAATTAGCACAAAAAGGTGATCAGAGAGGCGAAAGGAATTGGTGACCTTGAGGTACCGCTGTAATGTCCTTCCGACATCCAGCGAATGGAGCACAAGAGGGTCACCTGCTTGCTGCCCTTTCGGGAAAGAGGGAAGAATCACAGACTGGTTCACATGGAATGCAGGCAACACCTTCGGCAAGGAAGGAAGGAACTGGGCAGATAGTAATGCCTTCTGGAGAGAAGGACAGAAACGGGCCTCCGACAGGATAGCGCCTGAAGCTCAGAAACACGATGAGCTGAGGTGACAGCCACCAGAAGGAAGGTTTTCAGAGTCAAATCATTAAGGGATGCTCGGCAGAGAGGTTCGAAGGCTTGGACAGAGCCCTAAGTACCAAGGAAAGGTCCCAGGATGGGACTACCAGGTGGGGGTGGGGGGACACAAGGTGCGCACACTGCGCAAAAAACAAACCAAATCAGGATGAGAAGCCAGGGAACGACCTCATAGAGGGGCCCTTGAAGTAGGTGAGTGCAGCTATCTGAACCTTCGAGGAATTCAGGGCCATACCTTGATCAAACCCATCTTGAAGGAAGGCTAGAACGTTTGGGACCTTTGCCTTCCAAGGGGACAATGTCCTGCCAGAGCACCATGTGGTGAAGCGCTTCCAGACCCTAGCATAGGCCAACGAAGTAGAGGGGCGACGTGCCTTCAGGAGAGTGGCTATCACCTGAGGGGAATAGCCCTTCTGCACTAAGCATCGCCGTTCAAGAGCCAAGCCGTAAGAGAGTAGACAGTTGGGTCGTCCATGAGAATTGGCCCCTGTCGCAGGAGCCCTCTCTGGGTGCCGAGCGATAGAGGCATAGCCAGCAACAGTTGTACCAGGTCGAAGTACCATGGGTGCCGTGGCCAGTTGGGGGTTATCAGTATGACTCACCCGTGGTGGGACTCGATGCGCCTGAGAATTCTGCCTATCAGAGGCCATGGCGGAAACACATAGAGGAGCTGGTCCACAGGCCAGGGTTGGACTAGGGCATTGGACCCCTGAGAACCCGGTTCCCTGCGACGACTGAAGAAGAGTGGTGCCTTGCAGTTGGAGGCTGTGGCCATGAGATCCACTACTGGGAGACCCCAGTGAACCACGATTCTCTGGAAGGCCCTTGGGGAGAGCTCCCACTCGCTGTGGTCTAGAAGATGTCGACTGAAGAAGTCCGCGCAGACATTCTCCATCCTCGCAATGTGCTGCGCGGAGAGGGCTTGAAGATGTTCCTCTGCCCAAGGGAAGAGCAAGGCCATCTCCAGCGCCACTTCCGGGCACTTCGTGCCTCCTTGCCAATTCAGATAGGACACCATTGTCGCATTGTCTGAATGTATTCGGACCACCTTCTTGATGAGCAGAGGCCAGAAGGCAAGAAGTGCCAGGCGGACCGCCCGGGCCTCGAGACGATTGATTGGCCAGGAGGCTTCCCGTGCTGACTAAGAGCCCTGTGCTGTTTGGCCCAGAGAATGAGCTCCCCAGCCTGCGAGACTGGCGTCAGTGGTAACTGGGATCCAAAGCGGAGTCTCCAGCGGGACCCCTTGCCAAAGGTTGCGACGAGACAGCCACCAGTGGAGACTGCGGCGTACTGCCAAAGGCAGAGGAAAATGGAGCTGACAGTTCTGGGAGCTGGGGGTCCATCGGGAAAAGAGAGCCTGCTGGAGGGGACGCATATGTGCCCGAGCCCAAGGAATCAAGTCCAAGGTGGATGCCATGGTCCCAAGGATCTGCAGGTAGTCCCAGGTCGAGGGTGACCGTAGCTGAAGAAAACTCCTGAGCTGTGTGACTAGCTTCTCACATCTGTCCTGGGTAAGGAAGACCCAACCCACCCAAGTGTCGAATCGGGCCCCAAGAAACACCAACAACTGAGAAGGCCGCAAGCAGCTCTTGCCCTGATTATCCATCCGCGACAAAGCAAAAAGGATCCCACCTGCTGAACCGCCTCGGCTGCCTCTTGTTGAGACTTCACCCGAATAAGCCAGTCGTCCAGGTAAGGGTAAACCCGGATACCCCAGCGCCGAAGGGCAGCCGCTGCTTCCACCATGATCTTGGTGAAGGTGCAGGGTGCCGTGGCCAGGCCAAAGGGCAGAGCCCTGAATTGATAATGGCAATCCAGCACCACAAAGCAGAGGTACCGCTGGTGATCTGGGCGTATGGGAATGTGAAAGTAAGCCTTGACTAGATAGAGCGATGCCAGAAACTCAGCAGGTCGAACTGCCTGAATGACTGACTGTAGCGTTTCCATCTGAAAATGCGACACATGCAGGCATCTGTTGACCCCCTTAGGATCCAGAATAGGCCGGTAGGAGCCGTCCTTCTTGGGTACCACAAAGTAGCTGAAGGAAGCACTGCAGAGTCTGCTGGACAGCGAGATGTCTGCCCGGTGCCCGGCAAGGGGAGATCATAAAGGCAGCCAGGATAGGCTTGTCAAGCTCGAGAGCATACCCATGGGTAATGGCCTCAAGCACCCACCTGTCTGAAGTGATTCGGGCTCATTCGCTGGAGTATGACTGCAGCCGACCACCCACAGGAGGCACCCCAGAATGGGCCCTGAGCCAGTCAGCGAGAGGACCTGACGGCGCCAGCAAACTTGTTGGTGGAGAAGCGACCTTCCACCAGGCTCCCAAAAAGGACTGGGGCCGGGACCCCGCCTTAGCGGATTAAGAGGTGGAGTGACCCGGCCAGAAGTGGCGCATATCACGAACATGTGATCTGTAAGAGGAAGAAGGTGCAGAAGCGGTCTGGGAATGGCGCAAAGCTGCTTTGGACTTGTCCTCCAGCAGTTGTTGAGGTTTAACTTCGCCAAGGTCCTTGACCAGCTTGTCCAGATCCTCCCCGAACAAAAGCTTGCCCTTAAAAGGTAACTTGGCTAGACGGGCCTTGGAAGCAGAGTCCGCATTCCAATGACGGAGCTATAGCCATCGTCGAGCCACTGTCGAGGCCGCTATAGCCTGAGCCAACAAACGGAGCGAATCATAGAAAGCGTCTGCCAGAAACGCAGTGACAGACTCCAAACGGAATCTTCTGGAAGTAATTGGAGCCAGCGCAGCAGTGCGCTGGCGGCTAAGCCGCCACACACTGAGGCATGTAGCGCCACCAAAGATGAAGAAAACATTGTCTTCAAGAGATCCTCAACTTTCCGGTCAATCTGATCCTCAAGAGCCATACCCCCCTCGACTGGGATAGTAGTATGTTTAGTAACCAAGGCGTCAACCTTTGGGAAATGCAACCACTGCTCTAGATCGTCAGTGATCCAAAGGTAGATGCGACCCAGGCAGCGAGCGGACCAGAGGGAGGCCTCCGGGGACTTCCACTCCCAAGTGACCATTTGCTGTAACTCAGGGAGAAAGGGAAAGGCCCGAGACAGTTTCTTGATGCCCAGAATGATGGGATCTGCCTGAGACTGCTCCTCCACAGGGTGAGATGGCTATGGCTCCGAAAGGTGCAGGGCCTCTGCAACCTGAGTGATGAGGGCCAGGAGCTCCTCCTTACGAAACAGGCAAATATCCTGCCCGTTGTCCCTCGCCTCTTGGTCATCTTCAGGGTGCGAGAGCTCTCCTGCCTCCCTATCTGACGCTGAATGAAGGGAGGGGTCCTTCAGAGGGGCACTCACCGCCTTCCCCTACAGGGTGACAGTCCGCTGACTGGGAGAGCCTTTGAGATGGAGGAGGATGTCCCAATGGTGTGGTAGAAGAAGCTGGGCCTACTGGGAACACAGAACACCAGAGGTCCCAGGCATGATGGAAAAGGTCCATGAACTGCAAATCTGCTGGAACTGAAGGGACTGGAGCTGAGAAAGGCTGCGGAGGCAAGCTGCTGTAAAGGTCGTTCTGAAGACTGCAGCTGTGTCGAGTGATGCTCAGGCTGGAAGACCGGGGGGGGGGGGGGGACTCCTGTGGGTTGAGCCAACCCTGAAGCAGCAGGCAGGACTGATTCAGAAGGAAGTTGTGCTTGTGGAAGATGCCATGCCTGCAGAACTCTCCCCTTGGTCTGCCATGCATGTGGAACAGAGCTTCCCCACCAAAGACCGTCTCTTCCTGCCACAGGTGAGGCAGCACGGTAAGGAAGAAGGCATCTCACGGCGAGGTAACAGGTCCCGACGCTGTGCAGCCGTTGTGAAAATGGCGTCTGCCCAACCAAAATTGCGACACCGCAGCCTGGGCAGGTAACCCAGAGTCTGAGATTCAGAGAAGAGCAGAGGCGAGATAGGAGCTGCGTCTGAGAGCCTGAAATATCCAGAAGGAAACGGCAAGACAGGCATGAAGAAGCCGACTGTGCGGTTAGAAAGGTGGCGGGACCAGCAGTGGCACTACTCAGGGGTGGCACAAGGCCACCACGTGGAAACTGCGGCCCAAGCAGAGAGACACGAGACACGAACGGAGGAGGGGGAGAGCAAAACTGAGAATCCGAGGGAGCCAAAGAAACGGGGGCTTTGGGCCACTGGAAGAGCGCCGAGAGTATTCACTGCCGGTAAGCACCGACCTCTGACAGATTCGTTGTCCCCCACCGTCTGCTCACCAATTCTAAAAACGTCGGGAAGCTCTTTCCCCTCGTACTAAAGCTTCTGTTGTGTTTTTCTTTTTCTTTTTTTGTTTTTGAACACAACTCGGAGTGGCGAACCAGTCGGCTCCCTGCAGCTGATATTCTCAGGCTGAACACACGAGGCCTGAGACAGGGGAGTGTCACCCAGTGCAGGGCTGCACTGCTCCTCTTGAACAGGAGCCCCACGCCTCAGAAGTACTCCACCAACCCTCTTGGTCAGGAATACCTCTGGACCAGCCAAGGGAGAGTTAAGGGAAAGAGCCCTTGCGGCTGAAAGGCTGTGCAGAGACTACCCTGGAGCCAGACCAAGTAGAAGTCCACCATTTACTGAGACAGAGAAAATACTGAAGCTGACCCCTAGGGGTATAGGTTTATCTATCAAGGGTGATGTCACTAAGCTTCTGGAATGTTCTCTGTCTCATCATCTGCTGACAGGGGGACACAACCCACTTGTCTGGACTGGTCTAGCAGGATGTACTGGAAACACTATTTCATTTATTTATTTTAAATTGGATCTAATCTAACCTAATACAATTTTATATACTGCAACAATCCCATACTAAATAGTGGTTCTGCATGTTTTTTTAGCAAAAACATCTGTATAAGAAAAACCATTAATTTTGATTAAACAAGAGTGTTTTCATGGTTTTATATATTTTGCTTCAACCCCACTACATAGCTTAGAACATCTATGGTTACTACACAACCCTGCTGTTAAGTTTCTAAATTGTGCAAAATGCTCAACTAACTTAACACTTCTTCTAATGGAAGAGCTCCGACTTCCTAGCTTATGTTGTCTAAAATTCAAAATCGTAATTTAAATTCACCATGCTTTCTACACAGGTCTGCCCTTTTATTTACATTCGTTGGTCACCGCAACCACTAAGATTCTCCCAAGCCAATTTGTTAGTTCTTCCTCCACCGTCTGTATTGAGATTAAAAGTTGAATGACAAGAGTTTTCCAGTTTCTTGGCTTTTGCTTTATGGAACGCTCAATCAAGCAATGTCCATTCTGAATGTGTGAAAACTCAGCTCTTTCACCAAGCTTTTCCCATTTCTTTTAGAGACCTGCAACTGGTGCCCAGGGTATCTCTTCTTGTCCCCCTCCCTATTATTCTCCAGTAATATTTTTGGTCTATTTTGTACAATACTGTTATGTTATATGTTCCTTCTTTCTTTGGTATTGTATCTTTAGTTTACATCTTTACAGCTTAGTGTTTATTTGTTATCAAAAATATAAAGAGCTCAGAGATGGATGATATCATAACAATCAGAACAGATTGAACACACCAATCTTAAATTTCCTCAAAAAACTCTTCTTTTATAATCCAGTCCACCCCCCCCCCCCCCACTACTGAGGAAATCAATAAATGAAAAACATTCAGAATGAACTCTCTGAGACACTCACAATCTTTTACGCCGTTTTGTTTCTTCGACCATTTCCCAAAAACCATTAAAGTATTCCACCTTATCATATACCACTGCAGTCAGTTCTACTTGCTTTGATTTACCAAACACTCTCTCCACAGTAACAGGATCCCAGGCAGAGGTGAGTTTCACAATAACACACCCATCGCCGTTTATCCAAAGTGCAAGACCTCATCCTAAAACTTCTCGACCTTTGGGCATAACCACCAAATATTCTTAAAGTTTCCCCCTTCTGATCACACCGACATCCAACATTTCTACTTGCGCAAATATCGTTCTAATCTTTCTGGCATATAATTCCAATGGAAAAGCATTTTATAGCCATTTTCTATCGTGTTAGAAGCTATGAATCCCTTAAGAAGGGCTTCAACAGCACTCAACTGCAAATCCTTATCAAACTGTAAATTGAAATTATCCTCCCATTTCTACCAAAATTAAGACAACTGCATTCATTGGGCAGAGTGCGCTTTATATAGTAAGGATATCACACCTTTTTTTTGGAAGAGAGACTTTAGTTAAATATGGTCGAGCACATATCAGCTATACATATTTCAGTAACAATATATTCCATAGGTTATAATACCCAACCGTTACCAAAATGTAACAAATTTTTCCCTAACTTTACTATTTTACTTGGAATAATTACCCTTACCATCCCCACATCTCCTTTTAATGTAACAACCCTCCCTCCCCCCCTGCCCCAGTTTACTTAATAAATCCATGCCCTCTCCCCCTAGTGTTTACTCATTTCACCATTCACCAACATTCTATTATCTCTCCAACAGCATTTCTTCCTGCACCCTCACTTCCAAAAACGAGGCCCACACAAGGCGTACAAGGATTCCCATAGCCTTTGAAACTGTAATTCTCTGCAGCGTCTCTCCATATTATATACCTGCCACATCCTACCCAACCATTTAGCCAATGAGTGAGGACCCAACTGTCTCCATGCGGAGGCCAGGTTCAACAGTGCCCAGCACCAACACTAATTCTAAAGGACCTTCCTAAGAACATAAGATATGCCATACTGGGTCAGACCAAGGTCCATCAAGCCCAGTATCCTGTTTCCAACAGTGGCCAATCTAGATCATACGTACCTAGCAGTTTCCCCAAAAGACACAGGTTCCGCAATGCTTGTACTGGGTCAAGCATTGATATCCTGGGTCCCTTCTTAATAATGGACCTTTCCTCCAGGAACTTGTCCAAACCTTTTTTAAACCCAGCTACACTAACAGCCTTTATTACATCCTCCGGTAACAAATTCCAGAGTTTGATTACACGCTGAGTGAAAAAATATTTTCTTTTATTAGTCTTAAATAGTTTACCCTGTAGCTTCATTGCATGTCCCCTAGTCTTTCAATATTCTGATAACGGGAGGGAGGAGTGGTCTAGTGGTTAGGACAAGGTACTTGAGGCTGGAGGGCCGGGGGTTCAAGTCCCACCTGGGGACAGCAATCTCAGGCCGGAGGGACTGGGATTTCTAGTCCTATAGGTACTCCTTGTGGTCTTGGGCAAGCCACTTAACCCTCCATTGCCCATGTTCCCTGTAAGTATTAGTGTATGTGTCTCATATCCCCTCGAGTTAAATGTATCCCCAATTGACCGCTTTGACCCGGTGAAAAGCGGGATATAAATACAGCTAAATAAATAAATAACGTAAACAATCTATGTTTACCCGTTCCACTCCGTTCATTAATTTATAGACTTCTATCATATCTCCCCTCAGCCGCCTCTTTTCCAGGTTAAAGAGCCCTAACCTTTTTAGCCTTTCTTCATAGGAGTATCCTTCCATCCCCTTTACCATTTTGGTGGCTCTTCTCTGAACCTTTTCTAATAATGCTATATCCTTTTTAAGATACGGCGACCAGAATTGCACATAATATTCAAGGTGCGGTCTCAACATGGAACATTATAGAGGCATTATAATATCTTTTGTTTTATTTTCCATTCCTTTCCTTACGATACCTAGCATTCTATTTGCTCTCTTGGCCGCCGCTGCACACTGGGCCGAGGGTTTTAACATGTTATCCACAATGACACCTAAATCTTTTTCCAGGGTGGTGGTTCCTAATGTGGAACCTTGCATTGTGTAATCATAGTTTGGTTTGTTCTTCCCTAGGTGCATAACTTTGTACTTGTCCACATTAAATTTCATCTGCCATTTTGATGCCCAGTCTTCTAATTTATCAAGATCCTCTTGCAATTTTCCACAATCCTCTTGGGTTTTAACAACTTTAAATAGTTTTGTGTCATCTGCAAATTTGATAACCTCACTCGTTATTCCACTTTCCAGGTCATTTATGAATATGTCAAAAAGCAGCGAACCCAGCACAGATCCCTGGGGTACACCACTATTCACCTTTCTCCATTGGGAAAATTGGCAATTTAACCCAACCCTCTGCTTTCCATCTTTTAACCAGTTCTTGATCCACAGTAGTACACTGCCTCCTATCCCATGACTCTTTCGTTTTGCCAAAAGTATCTGATGAGGGACCTTGTCAAAGGCTTTCTGAAAGTCCAGATACACTATATCAACCGACTCACCTTTGTCCACCTGTTTATTCACACTTTCAAAAAAACATAACAGATGTAAGACAAGATCTTCCTTGTCTAAAGCCATGTTGGCTGTCTCCCATTAGGCCATGACTATCTACATGCTGAGTAATTTTATTCTTTATGATGGTTTCTACCATTTTTCCCGGTACTGACGTGAGGTTCACCGGTCTGTAGTTTCCAGGATCACCCCTGGAACCCTTTTTAAAAATTGGTGTTACATTGGCGATCCTCCAATCTTCAGGTATTAGAGATGATTTTAATGATAGTTCACAGATTACTAATAGCAGGTCTGCAATCTCATATTTCAGTTCTTACAACACCCTTGGAGGTATACCATCCGGCCCAGGTGATATTCTACTCTTCAGTTTATCTAATAGTTGTAATACATCTTCCCGATGTATCGATATTTCCTTCAATTCTTCCGCACCTTTAAATACCACTTCAGTCATGGGTAACATCCCTACATCTTTCTCAGTAAAGACCAAAGCAAAGAATTCATTCAGTCTCTCCACTATCGCCTTGTCGCCTCTTAGTGCCCCTTTAACTCCTCTATCATCTATTTCAAATCTTTTTTATTGGGTTATACACCTTTACAATCAGATGTACTTCGCCAAACACACTGTATGCAATAAAACAAAACAAAGAAATCCGGCCAGCGCCACAGCACAAGTGATTCAAAATCAGATAAAAACAGATACAACAAGTAATACAGCCAACAAGTAATACAGCCAAACCCCCCCCCCCCCCTCCCCGTAAGGTAATATAGTCTATTGCTAAACAATCAAAAGGACAAATCCTTCCGGAGAATATAGGAACAGTATCTAAAACGGGGAATACAGGGGATGTATATTCCACCCCACCTTAACCCCCGTAATTCCCCAAGCGTGGATGCTTCGCGGCCCCAGCATAGCAGTACTGCCAATAGTATAGCTAATCATGCAATGAAAATATACAATACAGCAACAAGAAGAGCAATTACCCATACCCATACCCAATAAAGCCCACTCCCCACCACCCTCCCATCTAACCCCCTCCCCCCCGTAACCCTCCTGAAACCCCCACTCTCTCTCAGCCCCCCACCCCTCCAAACAATCACGCTCAAACTCACGCCATCACTTAGTCAAAAACTCCTAAGCTCCCCCTCACATCCTCTATAGAAGGCTCCTGCAGAGCGCTCTCAGGTACTCCGTGCCAGAGTTTCTCACACTCTGTATATTTCTTGCCTCCCAACATTTGGGCTGTACGTAATTCGTGGCCTTTTAGGACAAGCAGACCCCGGGACCATTCCTCAATCCGAGGGGGTTTATCTTCTATCCAATGCCGAAGAATACACTGTTTCGCTATAAGAAAGCCACGGTCATATAATTTAGCAGCATGCGGGTCAAGAGTATCAACCCATCCTCGCTCCACCCCGCTAGCTGCACCCCCCATCTCACTACTGAGGGAGGCACGATCACCGGTGCGGGGCACGCTAAGCAAACACCACTCCGGAGTTAACTCCCCAGGACCGGGCCTCCAGGTCCATAGCAACTTTTGCACGCCCCGCCAAAAGTATTGTATATGTGTGCAGTCCCAGAATCGATGCAGCAGCGTCCCCCGTGCCACCCCACAGAGCTGAGACACATCCGTCGAGAGTAGTCCCATCCGAGCCGCCCAAACATTGGGTACATATGCTCGCCATAGCAACTTATATTGAATTTCTTGGAATCTAATAGATTCAGAGATGTCTCGGATCTTCTTAAAGGCCTCCTGCAAGTCAAAGAGAGTAATCTGTACGCTCCCCTCCTGACTCCATTTGAAGACCAACGACTCTAACGGGCCCAGATCCCCCCCGGGATGTCACTCTTCTCGGATAGTACTTAGAGAAAAAGTTTGGTCAGATTCTGATATAAAATCCCACATCCCCAGATTACCCTTCCATAAGTCATATTTCTGCTGTAACATTAGGATATAGTGCCGCGCCTGTAAATAAAAATAAAACGAAGTAGGCGCAAGCTGATAGCGTCTTACCAATGACTGGAATGCGTCCACCCCCCCACGGGACTGCATACGCAGTTGTCCGATATACCCCAGACTGGATGCTACCCAGCTCACTGGCATCCTTCCTTGCCGCCCCAGCGCAAAATCCGGATTGTCTTTCAGCGGAAGACAATCCGTGGCAACCCAGGAAAATCCCTTCTTTTGGCACAAAAATCTCCAAGCTTGCCTGATCGCCCCCAGGTAGATCGACTCCCTCCATATCATTGGGAGACCCTTACTCTTACAATGCAACAGGTAAGCCGCACTAGCGGGGTGCGACATCCAAGTGATCAGGTGCGTCGGGAGTACGTCCTGTGTTCCTAAAAGCAAATCCCTCAGGGGTCTGAGCAAGCAAAGGAAATTATAATCCCGCACCGAAAAAAGACCCAACCCCCTCTCCGCCCGAGTACTCATCAGCACGGCCACCGGAATCCGTGACTTCCTCCCCTTCCACAAGAATCGTGCAATGTGCCTCTGCATAATCAGAACATCTCTACGTAGCAACCATATAGGCAGATGTCGCAACAAGTACATCCATCGAGGCACCTCCATCATCTGGAATAAGGTTATCCACCCCATGAGCGAGAGTGGCAAATCCTTCCATTTCTGTAGGGTAGCCGCAGTCCTAGCAAGCATCGGTCTGATATTGACGGAGTAAAGCTTCGACACATGATCAGGAATCTGAATTCCCAAATAACGGAACTCTCCCTGCACCCAAACCAGTGGGAACTGTCCCCGCCAAAGCTGCCGCGCCCTACCACCCACATCCAAAGCCATGGATTTACTGACATTGACTCGGAGTCCCGAGAAGGTACCAAATCTCCCAATAATTCCCAGAGCCTGCTCCAAGGAGTTTTGCGGATTACAGAGACACAGCAGCATATCGTCTGCAAATGCACTAACTTTAATACCACCATTCGGCCATTCTACGCCCTGAACCTCCTGCGCCCGAAGAAGCGCAAGCAGTAGAGGTTCCAATTGCAGAACAAAGAGTAGAGGCGACAGAGGGCAGCCCTGCCGCGTGCCCCTTCGCAGCTCAAACGGCTGGGATCGAGTCCCCCCGCTCGCTACACAAGCTAGTGGATGCGCGTAGAGCGCCCTCACCCAATCCAAAAAGGCTCCACCAAAACCAAATCTCTGCAATACTTCAAACATATAGGACCATGATACTCGATCGAAGGCCTTCTCTGCATCCAGGCTTACTAAAATCAAGGGAATCTCTTGCGACAAACATTTTTCCATGCCTAGTAACACTTTGCTAATGTTGGGGAATGCTCCTCTGCCCTTCACAAATCCCGATTGGTGATCTCCCACCAGGCGGGGTAGAAACTTCTGCTAAAACCGATGCCACCACCTTCATATCGTAGTTGATTAGCGAGATGGGCCGGTAGGATGCGGGATCCTCTGGATCCCGGCCCTTTTTTGGTATGATAGTGATTGCTGCCGTCCGCATATCTCTAGGAAACAAGCCCGATTCCCGTGCTTCCCGGTAAAGAGCTGCTAAAGTGGGTGCAACTTGGGTCATTAAAATCTTGAAAAATTCGGATCCATATCCATCAGGCCCCGGAGCCTTGTGTGGCTTCCCCTTTTTTATCACGTTCTGTATTTCCGCTACCGTAATATCCGCATTGATCTCTTGCAAGTCCTCTGGTGTCAAGCACGGTAATGGGACACCCTCCAAAAACTCCCGCTCCCTATCCTCCACATCGGGCGTGTAAAGCTCTTGGTAATACTGACTGAAAACTTGTACAATCCGATTAAGGTCCGAATGATATTGCCCATTGTTATCCCTAATCCGTGCCACCCCCTGGATGCCGCCCCGCGGCTTCACCCAGCGTGCCAGCAACCTCCCTGTTCGCTCCCCATAGCGAAATAACTGATGTTTATAATATTACAACGAGTGAATCGCCCTTTCATGCAACACCTCATTTAAAGCTTTCTGTGCCTCTAAATACTCTGGGAGCCTACTCGGGAGCAGCAGAGATTGACGTTTAGCCTCCTGCAGTTTAGATGCCAGTTCCAAGAGCCGACTATTGAGCCGCTTCCTCTCCTTAGCTACATAAGCTATGATGTGTCCTCTCAACACTGCTTTCCCCGCCTCCCAAAAGGTTGCCACCGTAACATTGCCCGTATCATTCAGCACCAAATATTCCTCCCATCGCTGTATCAGATATTTCCGAAAATCCTCCTTCTTCCAGAGATAGGCAGGAAAAGAACATTTGGCACCTCCAGAAGATCGCAGGCGCCACTACAGGGCCACCTTAGCATGATCAGAAATTACCAAGGGTTCAATCTCTACCGTAGCTACTTTTTCCAAACTCTCTCGTGAGATCAATATATAGTCTATCCTAGAGCAGGACTGATGCACTCTCGACAGATGTGTGTAGTCCCGCTCCACCCCGTGTAAAGTCCTCCATGAGTCGATCAAACCCCCCATATGACAGAGATAGCCCACTCCTTTATTGTTGTGCCATGTCCTGCTAGATCCCCCCACCCGGGATTTATCCAATGCTGGATCGTGGGGACAGTTGAAGTCACCCGCCTATATCAACGGTATCTTCGGCGCCCCCAGTATCTTATTCAAAATAAGTTGAAAGAATTGGTGATCATAATTATTGGGGGCATAGATATTCCCAAGAAACAGCTCCTCCCCTTGTATTTTTGCATGCAAGAAGAAAAATCTACCTTGCGGGTCGGCTTCCTCTTTAATAACCTCGACTAAGAGGCCCCTTTTCACCAGGATTGCCACTCCACGCTTCCGGCTTCCCGCAGAAGCCGCAAAAACCTGCCCTACCCAATCTTTTTTAAGCTTGGCGTGCTCCGCGGCACTCAAATGCGTTTCCTGCAATAACGCAATTTGCACGTGTCCCCTCTTTAGGGCCTGTAAAATCTTCGTCCTTTTAACTGGAGTATTGACCCCTCCTACATTCCATGAGACCAGCTTTAGTACATCCCTCATTCACTCACTCCTCGCATAGGATAGCTATCACGGTCTTCCATCCACATCATAAGCCCTGGATCGCCCAGCCTCAATCCAGGGTGAAACAGTAGTATAGGGCTTCCCCGGCCATGGGGCACACCACCCCCAAAGTGTCTGAGGCAATCAACGAGCCTAGTACTACAGCTCCACTTTCGAACAACATACATTCGGTGCACTCTCCCCATCCAAACAAAACAAGCCCCCCTACCCAATCCTCCCTCCCTCTTCCCCGCCCCTCCCCCTCCTCCCCGCCTCCCCCTCCCGTTACTAACCATCCCGATCCCTAATAAGTAAAACCCAACAATCTATGCCTCAGCACTATCCGCTGAGGTAGAACCCACCAGATGCAACAGGGCCCTCCCGGGCTTCGTCCAAAATCGGAAACATCCCCTTCCCACCCACACAAAATGATTTAACAAATATCAACAGGTATCAACAGTGGGGCAGAAGCAAACATAGCTCGTGACCAAGGAAACAACATAATCAAAGCATAATACCACAGTAAAGATACAGCAAATCTCCATTACTGGGTTTTCAAATAAGTAAGAGATCCGCCAGATACACAGTACTACGATTGTGCATTCAGTTCCATCTCTCGCCCATCCGGCACAGTTCACTACCAGCTACTCATGTCGGCGGGTCCTCCGTGGTAGAATTCACCGGGAGGCTCTCTACGAATTGTTTCGCTGCTGATACTGATTCAAATACAAAGTTCTTCCCCCGGTGCGTTACTCGGAGTGTCGCTGGAAAAGCCAGGGTAAAACACACATGTCTTTTAAACAAAGCATCACAGAGTGGGGTGAACTCTTTCCTCTTTTGTGCCACCACAATTGAGTAATCCTGAAATATTAGGAGTTTACTGTTATCTAATTGTAAGTCCCGATGACGGCGAAACGCTTGTAGAATTTGCACCTTATGCTGAAAGTTGAGGAGCCGCATGATGACTACGCGGGGCCGCTGCTGCTCCTCTCTCCGCGGCCCAAGCCGATGCGCTCGCTCAATGTCGAGTTTTCCCACTAGCGCAGTGAGGCCCAAGGTTTTAGGCAGCCAGTCTCCCAAAAACTGTATAAGCCCGCTTTCCATATAGGATTCTGAAATGCCTACCACTCGGAGGTTGTTTCTACGTGAGCGGTTCTTCAGGTCGTCGACCTTGGCTTGGAGGGCCTCCAGCTGCTTGCAATGCGCTTTCCTTTCGCGCTCACGCTGTCCCTCCTCATCCTCAATCGCCGAAACGCGGTGCTCCAGTTCGTCCACTCTCTTGCCCATATCTGCAAGAGTATCAGCCAAATTTGCAAGCTTTTGCAGCACTAGGTCAAATTTCGGCTCCAAATACCTTGCCACCTCTTTAGCCAAATCTTCCGTGCCGGATTCAACGCTCTCCGCGCCGGGGGAAACTGGCGGTGCTAGCGTGGTCGTGCAGGCCCCAGATTTGCCCATCCGATCTTTGTCCTTTTTTGGGGCTGCCGCCATCGCGCCGTCCGCCCGAGAGCTCCTTTTCATGCCTCAAGTTGCCCCTCAGTCTCCAGTTGTAATTACTAGATGGTGGGGCATTTTATGTGCGGTTTATCAGCTAATTTGCCCAGAATGGCCCCAGAGCAAGCAGACCCTCGACCTGTTCACTCACGCATCACGTGGTTCTCCAACTCCTCTATCATCTAATGGACCAACTGACTCTCTCACTGTTTTTTTGCTACGAAAGTACTTGAAAAAATCTTTATTTCGCGTTTTTGCTTCCGCAGCAAGCTTCTTCTCAAATTCTCCCTTTGCCTGTTTTATCAATGCCTTGCATTTGACTTGCCAGTGCTTGTGCTGTTTCCATATTTCATCGTTTGGCTCTTTTTTCCATTTCCTGAAAGATGCTTTTTTGGCAACAACAGCCTCTCTGACCTCACCTTTAAACCATGCTGGCAGTTTTTTGGACTTCCTTCCACTTTTCTTAAAGCGTGGAATACAGCTGGTCTAGGCTGCCAAGATAGTATTTTTCAACAACTCCCAAGCTTGATATAAGTCTTTAACCTTTGCAACTGCTCCTTTTAGTTTTTTCTTAACTATTTTCCTCATTTTATCATAGTCTCCCTTTCGAAAGTTAAAAGGTAGTACTGTGGATTTCCGTACTAACCCTCCTCCACTAATTAAATCAAAGGCGATCATGCTATGATCACTATTGCCAAGTGGCCCCAACACCCTTATTTCTTGCACTAGATCTGGTGTTCCACTAAGGACTAGGTCTAATATGGCTTCCCCTCTGGTCGGTTCATGAACCAGCTGCTCCAAGAAGCAGTCATTTATGTCATCTAGGAACTTTATCTCCCTAGCATGTCCTGCCGTGACACTGACCCAGTCAATACCGGGGTAATTGAAATCACTCATTATTATTACTGCGCTGTAACTTTTGTTAGCTTCCTTGATTTCTTTGAGCATTTCATCATCCATTTGTTCATTCTGGCCAGGTGGTCGATAGTACACCCCCACTGCCATCGCTTTCCCCTTTTTACATGGAATTTCAATCCATAGAGATTCTACAGCAAATTTTGTTTCCTGCAAAACTGTAATCCTTTCTGACTCAATGCCCTCTCTAACATAGAGCGCAACCCCTCCACCAATTTGATCAGCACTATCATTACGATATAGTTTGTACCCAGGTATCACAGTGTCCCACTGGTTGTCCTCCTTCCACCATGTCTCTGATATTCCAATCATATCTAACCTCTCATTTAGTGCTATATATTCTAACTCTCCCATCTTATTTTTTAGACTTCTAGCATTTGCATACAATCATTTTAGAGACTGTATTTTATTCATATTAATTTGGCTATTGGAAGACATGGGTAATTTGGGATTTTTAAGCTCTGTCTGCTCCATACTCAAGGACATTTGAGCTACTTTACTCTTTTTTGGAACCTCTCTGCTTTTGGTAGTATCCTTCAAGGATACATTCTTCCGAACCATCCGCTCTTGGGCGACTGTTGGCTTTCCCCTATTATCTAGTTTAAAAGCTGCTCTCTCTCCTTTTTAAAGGTTAATGCCAGCAGCCTGGTTCCATCCCGGTTAAGGTGAAGCCCATCCCTTCGGAAGAGCCCCTCCTTTCCCCAGAATGTTCCCCAGTTCCTAACAAATCCAAAACCCTCATCTCTGCACCATTGTCTCATCCACGCATTGAGACTCTGGAGTTCTGCCTGCCTTTTGGGTCCTGCACGTGGAACGGGAAGATTTCGTAGAACGCTACCCTGGAAGTTCTGGATTTCAACTTCCTACCTAAAAGCCTAAATTTAGCCTCCAGAACCGCCCTACCACATTTTCCTATGTCATTGGTACCGACATGTACCAAGACAGCAGACTCCTCCCCAGCACTATCTAAGACCTTATCTATGTGACGCGTGAGGTCCGCTACCTTCGCACCAGGCAGGCATGTTACCAGGCGATCCTCACGTCCACCAGCCACCCAGCTATCTACATGCCTAATGATCGCATCATCAACTATAACGGCTCTCCTAACCCTTCCCTCATGGGCACATGGCCCTGGAGAAACTTCCTCGTTGCGAGAAGGTTTTACATCACCTGGAGGACAGATCCTAGTTACAGGATCACTTCCTGCCACACCAGGGTGATGCTCCCCTCTCACGTGACCTCTCTCCTCCATGGCAACAGGGATGCTGCCAAACTGGAGGTGGGACTTCAGGACTATATCCCTGTAGGTCTCATCTATGTACCTCTCTGTCTGTCTTATGTTTTCCAAGTCTGCTACTCTAGCCTCTAGAGAACGGACTCGTTCCCTGAGAGCAAAGAGCTCCTTGCACCTAGTGCACACGTAAGACCTCTCACCAACTGGGAGAAAATCATACATGTGACACTCAATGCAAAAGACTGGAAAGCCCCCATCTCGCTGCTGGACTGCTGTCTGCATCTTAGTTTTAAGTTTTTGTTTAGATCTTTAAGTTCTTTACTTACTAAGGGTTGCTATGGATATTTATACCAATAAAACTGTACCTAATATGTTTAATATACCTTGTTCACCTGAAGCTTAATTAATCTCAGGTCCTTAGTGTATGACTGATTTGGGTAACGAGCTTCACCTGAGAGCACCTCCTGTCTTTTGTGGTGGCGAGACTGTATTGGAGCCCAGGGAAATGGATAGAAAACAGACATTTACCCCTAAGCAGAAGAATAGTTCAGGGAGTTTTGACTTTGAAACTCCAGCCAAGGAAACAAAACACACACATAGAGTTGCTGAGTGCAAGCCACTCCCTAGCTCCAAGGCAACCAGGGTAGGTAATGGGGAACACCCGGGGGCGGAGTTTGAAGCCATAGGGCAGCCCCAGTCATTTAAGCCTGAGGAACCAGGGAGAGAGAGAGAGCAAATGAGGAGTCAGGAAGAGAAAGAGCAACCGAGGAACCTGGGAGAGAGGGGACAACCGAGGAACCAGGAAGAGAAGGAGCAACTGAGGAACCAAGAAGAGAAGGGAAAGGTTCTTGCAAGAAAGCTGAGAGAGAGAGGTGTTCTAGAAACAGCCTCAGGAAAGATTCTTGTTGCAGCCAGCACACAGGGAACTACAGCTCTGAAAGAAGCCCATGTTGTAGGAGCATTACAGCAGGCCCTGAAGACAGGGGAGTTTATCCTGAGGAAAGTGCTGTCCTTGAGCAGAGCACGGGCGTGGTCCTGCCAGAACCTGGGGGAAGAACTTCACCTCGAGGGAGGTCTGTAAAGAGCTCTGTTACTAGAAGTAAGGTGAGCCCATTTGAAACCTTGCATAGTTTATTGAAGGATAAGAATCCCCTCAGCCCTTCAAATATTCCTCAGCATAGAAAGAGGTCTCATTGGGGGAAGGTTTTAAAGTTATTAGAAGAAATAAAGCCTGAAATCCCAGAAGCTGATTCCAGCCAGATGCTAACTGACCCCGAGTATGAGAGCATGCAGGTAGATAACTATGATTCTGATAATAGTTCTGCCGACTCTCAAATGGACTGTTCTTCGTGTGTAAAGCAAAGGTGAAGAAGCTGTAAGGTTTAAAACTGAGAAAACCCAGAAGCTTTGTACTTGCCTGTTCTGCTAGAAATGTTTGGAATGAAGTGCTAACATTTTAATGCTGGCAGAGAATGTTCAGATGTGCTGATTTGAATGCTTAAGAAGTCCTTACCTAAACGTATAAACAGCCAGAAGTAAAGTGGGTTGTGCTTTGCATAGTGCTCAGTTTGGAAGAGCAGTTATTTGGGCTGAACTGAGCAAAGAACCCCTAAGCTGTATTCTTGAACTGTGGAAAAAAGATATATGATAAGCTGACTGAAGCAAGGGCTACCGGTGTTACTGTGAAAGTTCATTTTTCTTTATTTGGAGAAGTATCCTACTTTTGTTGCTGTATGTTTAAAAGGACAAAAGAAGAAAAGAATAAATTTTTCCTGTATTTGCCTTCAATCCTCGGCTACTCATTTTTTTCACAACTACAATCCCCAGAAGCCCTTGGCTCTGGGAATCCATAATACCAAGGGACAATAGGAGGTACACCCACTGCCTATAGGCAACCGCCTAGCCAGCAGTGGGAGCGACAGGTGGTGTAGTTTTAAGGATTCTTCGTTTGACCTTTACCCACGCATAAGTAAGGATATTTACTACCATAAAGAAGGAGAAAACGTCTGTTGGAAGCCTCTGACGACAGAGAGTACCTGCTGAGGAGTAAAGACCGGAGTGGCAGCAAAGGGACGGAACCGGAGCTGATTTCCCAGCCGGACCTGTTTGCTGACAAACTCGAGGCTTCACCTGCATCAGGTAACCAGTGTATAGGAGGGGTTAAAGCGGATACTGGTGCAGGGGGCTACAGCAGTGCTCAAAGGGGTTCGAGAGAAAGAGGGCTTGTATTTGGAGCCGCACTTGGTGTTTTCTTTCTCTTTTCTGTTGTTTCAGCATCAACTAGAGATGGAGCGTGGCGAACTGCTGAGCTGGATGGCGGAACAGTTCCAAAAGCAGCAGGAGATGTCTGCCAGGATCCAGGAACATACAGCTACCATGATGCAAGCTCAACAGAAGCCGCTCCTTGAGATGATGGGCGCATGGTTGGGGGCGTAGAAGAAAACAGCGGAGTCCATACGAACAGTGTCAGGTTCTTTGGGAGCCTTACAAGGACTGAGTTTACTGGGTAATGGGACATTTACCTTTGGTCAGTTGACCAAGGAGGATGATATTGACGATTACCTGGAAGCATCTGAGAAGGTAGCTCTCCAAAGTGGATGGCCGAAAGATCAGTGGGCATTGCGCATGGCAGCCTCCCTTACAGGGGAAGTGCTAGCGGCTTACAGGGCCATGCCTGCTGCCCTAGCCTCCAGTTACAAGGATCTCAAGAAGGCAATAAGAGACCGTATGGGCTTAACCCCTATGGTCTATCGCCGCCTCTTGAGGAGTTGCAAGTTAAAACAAGGAGAAACACCGCGAGCTTTATGCCAGCGGATTGAAGGGTTGGCATGTAAGTGGCTAACACCCGAGAGTAAAACAATAGATTCCCTGTTAGACTGCATTGTATTAGAACAATTTATGGAGGCTGTTCCTAAAGACCTGCAGAACTTTCTGATCCTTCAGAACTGCCGCAACACCATTGAAGCTACCTCACTGGCGGAGCGCTTCCTAGAGGCCAGATTGGTAAGCCAAGTGAAGGTTGGTGTTTCAAACCAGGCAGACGCAGGGGTTTCAGAAAGGAGGGGAAGGTTAAGGTTGGGAGAAATGACAAAGTTAACGCACATGGGAAAACCTGGTTATGCCCAAAGAAAGTTTTTTTCATGTGGAGAGGAAGGGCACCTGAAGAAAGATTGTAAAGCAAGGACAGCCCTAATCACCGCCCAGTCCAAGGAGAGTGGGGAGGGATTTTTGTTGGCTGTAGAAGTAGAGGATATCCCTGTAGATGCCTTGCTGGATTCCGGGGCGGATCAGTCTATGATCTCGCAGAGGCTCTGGAAAGAAATACAATCCCAGGATAGCCAGCTCCCAGAACCATCTGAGGGTAGCATAAAGATAAGGTGTGTCCATGGTGCAGCGTCATCTTACCCAGTACACACTATAAGGGTAAAAGGTTTGGGATTAAAGCGGAACATATCTGTAGCAGTTGTCCCGAGGCTCCCACATGCCTTAGTCTTGGGGAGAGATTGGCCTCAATTTAGGCGAGGGTTAGCTGAGGGCTTACAACCCAAGGCAGGCCTGGTATCCACCAAGGCCCGCTCCAAAGCCAAGACAGGGGAACCAGACCCACTGGACGACCCGGCACACGGGTTGCCCTCTCATGACGATTTAATAACTCCCCTTGCAGGTAGCAGTAAAAAAGGGAAAGCAGAAAAATGCCGGGGGAGGCAGACTAGGTCGCAGAATAGGGCTGAACTAGTAGCCAGCCAGGACCTACCTTGGGTCCCCACGGAGTTAGTCGAGAAATTTCCCTCGTTCCCCAAAGAACAGCGGGCAGACCCCGCACTCACTCGGGCTTTTGAGTATGCCCACAGAAGGTCAGAAACCTTACCCAGATTTTTCTTAGATAGTGATATATTATACTGTGAAAGTTTCGACCCTAGGTCAGGGAATATCCGGAAGCAATTAGTAGTCCCTACTACCTTTAAAACACTGGTTTTAAGGTTAGTGCATGATCACCCTATAGGAGGTCATAAAGGGGTGCATGGCACCCTAGACCAAATTCTAGCCTGCTTCTATTGGCCCGGGGTTTTCAAGGAGACCTCTAAATTCTGTGAGTCATGCCCTTCCTGTCAGCAAGTTACTGCAATCCACCCGCCAAAGGTACCTCTGGTACCCATACCGGTCATATAGGAACCTATACATAGATTAGCTATGGATATAATGGGTCCCCTATTGAGAACACCCCGAGGGTTCCAATATATCATGGTCATTGTGGACCAAGCCACCCGATTCCCTTGGGCGATTCCCCTACGCAACATATCCGCCAGAACTATATCTGCTGAAATAGTGAAGTTATTCTGCGAGGTGGGATTTCCCCGGGAGGTTTTAACTGACAGGGGTAGTAATTTTATGTCCCGGTATCTGGCCCAAGTGTGGGACACCTTTGGCATCCGACTTGTCAGAACGGCCGCATATCATCCACAATCAAATGGCCTAGTTGAGAGGCAGAACCAAACCTTAAAGAGAATGCTAAGGAGAAGTCTCGAGGGGGACATGACTGACTGGGATATGATGCTTCCCTTCGTATTGTATGCGTGCAGAGAGCGGAAGCAGACGTCCTTGGGCATTTCTCCATACGAGTTGATGTACGGGCGAGCTCCAAGGGGTGTACTTGACATATTACGCGAGCAGTGGGTGGAACCAACCATAGAAGAAATCAGGATACCCCAATTCTTAAAGGATTTGAAGGGACGCCTACAGCGTATGTCCCAAGTGGCGGAAGGGAATATAACAGCTAGCCAAACCCGCCAGAAAACCCACTATGACCGGCGCGCCAAGCCTCGCCAGTTGGAGGTAGGCGAAAAAGTTATTGTAACATTGGCCGGACCAAGCCCCAAATTTGAGAGTAAGTGGAAGGGCCCTTATAGGGTAATAAGGCAGGTAGGTCCGGTATCCTATTCCGTGGAGAATAGAAAAGGACAACAGCAGATTTATCACGTTAATGTTTTGCGACCCTGGCACGAGCGAGTGGCATTGGCTCGGTTGGTGGCAAAAGAGGATAAACCGAATAGCTGTCAAACAGACCATAATACCCTAGCAAGAATTACGGGCTGTGCGGGGGTTAGTACACCAGCCCGTAATATCTTAAGGGGGGGGGGGATATGTGGTGGCAAGACTGTAGTGGAGCCCAGGGAAATGGATAGAAAACAGACATTTACCCCTAAGCAGAAGAATAGTTCAGGGAGTTTTGACTTTGAAACTCCAGCCAAGGATAAAAACCACACACATAGAGTTGCTGAGTGCAAGCCACGCCCTAGCTCCAAGGCAACCAGGGTAAGTAAAGCGTAGTTACTCACCTGTAACAGGTGTTCTCCAGGAGCAGCAGGAATCAGTCCTCACATATGGGTGACGTCGGCGCCGACGGAACCCTCGCGGAGCAATTTTCCCCAGCTTTCAAAGAAAGCCTTTGGGAATTGCAGCGCGCATGCGTGGTCCCCTTCCCGCCCAAAGGTGCCATCTTGGCCAGTCTGATGACATAGCGAAAAGACAGCAAAAAATTTGCAAAAACTAAATCATATGACTGCAACTCCACGGGGAGGAGGGAGGGTTGTGAGGACTGATTCCTGCTGCTCCTGGAGAACACCTGTTACAGGTGAGTAACTACGCTTTCTCCAGGACCAAGCAGGAAGTCAGTCCTCACATATGGGACTCCCAAGCTTAAGGCTACCGGAGACCCTAAGCACAAAAATGAGCTCCCTCTAGCTCAACAGCACAGAAGGAAGGAATCTTCTCTGACTAATCTCCAACCAGTAGCCCAACATCCGGGATGGAGGGTAGGAGTTGCTTAAACCTCGAAGAGATTACGGAGGACTGCCTGTCCGAAAGCACTGTCCCTGCGGGACTCCCTCTCGAGGCAGTAATGGGTTGCAAAAGTCTGGCTCGAAGACCAAGTAGCGGCCCGGCAGATGTCTGCCAATGGAACAGAGCGGAGGTAAGCCACTGACGCAGCCTTCGCCCTAACCCGATGAGCCGTGACTCGACTTTCCAATGAGAGGCCTGCCGCCCCATAAGTCCAAGCGATACAGTCAGCTACCCAGATGGACAGAGTACGCTTGGAGACAGGGAGCCCTAATTTATTAGGGTCGTAAGACAGGAAGAGCTGAACAGTCTTACGGTGCTCCCGCGTACGATCAAGGTAGAAGTTCAGCGCCCTTCTACAGTCCAGGGTATGCAAGACCATCTCAGCTCGGCTGGAGTGTGGCCTGGGAAAGAAGGTCGGAAGCACCACCTCCTGATTGATGTGAAAAGGGGAGACCACTTTTGGAAGAAGAAACTTAGGGTGAGTCCGCAGGACTACCCTGTTCTTGTAGAACCTAGTGTAAGGGGGATCAGACACTAGGGCCTGCAGTTCACTAACGCGTCTAGCGGAAGTGAGGGCTACCAAGAATAAGGTTTTCCAAGAAAGAAAAGGGAGAGGACAGGTAGCCATGGGTTCAAAGGGCGGACAGGTGATCCGCTGTAAAACCACGTTAAGGTCCCAGTCGGGGGCTGGGGGGCGCAAAGGTGGTTTAAGGAGAAGGAGACCTCGGGAGAACCGTGCCACGAGAGGGTGGCCGGAAAGAGGCCTGCCTTCCACCGGCACATGATGTGCAGAAATAGCACTGAGGTGAACCTTGACCGAGTTGGACTTTAGTCCAAGATTGGAGAGGGAAAGCAAGTACTGCAAGACCACCGACACTGAGCAGGAGAAGGGGTCTTGAGACTGTTGAGTACACCAGGTGGAGAAGCGACGCCATTTAAGGACGTAGGATTTCCGGGTAGAGGGTCGCCTGGAAGCTAGCACGACCTCTTCTTCTACCTCTGGAGGCAGCAGGAGGGGAGCAAGGACTACCCTTTCAGCAGCCAGGCCATCAGATGAAGAGATCTGAGGTTGGGGTGTAGGAGAGACCCCTGATCCTGGGTCAGGAGATCGGGCTGAAACCCCAGAGGCAACGGAGTATCTACCGCCAGTTGCAACAGAGGCGGGAACCACGGTTGCCTGGGCCACCGGGGAGCTATCAGGATCAGCGAAGCCTTGTCCTGGAGAACCTTGAAAAATGTTCGAGACACCAGCGGCATGGGAGGAAAGGCATACAGAAGGCCCGTGGACCATGAGAGCAGAAAAGCATCCGCCGCTACTCGGAGGGGATGCGGTTCTGGAGAGCAGAACCGAGGAAGTTGCCTGTTCAGAGGACTGGCAAAGAGATCCAGCGTGGGGAGGCCCCACTGGAGAAAGATCCTTTGAACCACCAACGGGTCCAATCTCCACTCGTGTGGTTGGAGGATTCTGCTCAGTTTGTCCGCCAGGTAGTTTTCTTGACCTGGGAGATAGACAGCTTTGAGGAGGATTCCTCGGCTGACGGCCCAAGCGCAGAGCTTTTGTGCTTCCCGACAGAGAAGGAAGGCGCCCGTGCCCCCGTTTGTTCACGTAGAACATGGCCACTTGGTTGTCTGTCTGGACGAGGACGGACTGGCGAGCGGTAAGGTGGGAGAAGGCCCGGAGAGCCAGGCGGATCGCTCTAAGCTCCAGGAAGTTGATCTGCTGGGCAGATTCCTACGGGGTCCAGAGACCCTGAGTACATGTCCCTTGGCAATGTGCTCCCCAAACCAGGAGAGAAGCGTCGGTCGTCAGTACCTGAACAGGAGGAGGAGACTGAAAGGGCATTCCGAGCACTAGGTTGGGCAGATGAAGCCACCACCGTAGAGAAGAGACCAGCGGGCTGGAAATTTGTACGGAGTCCGCCAGTCTCCCCGAGGCCTGACACCATTGTGAGCGAAGGCACCATTGAGCAGGCCACATATTCAGGCGGGCATTGGGGGTCACATGGACCGTGGAAGCCATATGGCCGAGCAGTTTCAGAAAGTGCCTGGCCGAGACCCGGGAATGGCTGCGGAAGCGGCTGGCTAGAGCCATGAGCCGTTGTGCCCTGTCGAGCGGCAGAAAGGCGCGCGCTTGAAGCGTGTTTAACCTGGCGCCGATGAACTCGAGATCCTGAGAGGGGAGCAAAGTGGACTTTTCGAAGTTTATGACAAAGCCCAGGTACTGGAGCAGAGTCACAGTACGTTGCGTGGCGTGAGTGGCCTCCGTGGAGGACGGAGCTCTGATGAGCCAGTCGTCTAGGTAAGGGAAGACAAAGAGGCCTTGAAGCCGGAGATGAGCCGCCACCACTGCGAGACATTTTGTGAAGACTCGTGGTGCGGAGGATAGGCCAAAGGGCAGTACTCTGTACTGGTAATGATTGCTTGCCACCACAAACCTTAGGTATTGTCGGTGGCTTGGGTGGATGAGGATGTGAGTATAGGCATCCTTTAGATCCAAGGAGCATAGCCAATCTCCCTGCTGGAGGTAGGGCAGCAGGATTCCAAGGGTAAGCATCTTGAACTTTTCCCTTTCCAGGAACTTGTTGAGGTTCCGCAAGTCCAGGATGGGTCTGAGGCCTCCAGTACGCTTTGGTATCAGGAAGTACCTGGAATAGAAGCCTTGACCTCTCAGGTGGTGGGGCACCGGCTCCACCGCCTGTTCCTGAAGAAGACTTGCCAACTCTTGAAGGAGTAAGTCCCGGTGAAGAGGGGGTCGCAGAGGCTCCCCTGGAAAGTAGGGGGGAGGTACCTGGTGGAAGTGTAGAAGATAGCCCTCTCGGACTATGTGGAGCACCCAGGTATCTGACGTGATGTTGGACCACCTGTGGGCAAAGTGGACCAGCCGGCCTCCCGTGCTGAGAGACACCAGCGGAGGGGGAGAGGCTATGCTGAAAGAGTCAAAAACCCCCACCCTGCGGAGCAGGGGCCGGTGGCGCAGGCTTGGGGGCTTGCTGCCTACGAGACCCGTTACCCCGTCCCTTGGCCTGCTGACCCTGTTGGGGAGCTGCGGAGGCCTGATAATGAGGGTAGTGTTTATAGGCAGCCGCCTTCCTCGGGTAAAAGGGCTTTTTCCCCGAGCCCTTCTTCTTCTGGGAAGGGGCAGAGGTTTTCCTGGAGAGCCGAGTCCTGGTGAGAGTCTCTGTCTCGAGTTGTGCAGCCTTCTCGTCCATAGGTTTGCCAAAGAGGTTTTCACCTCTGCAGGGGACATCGACCAACTTGTCCTGCACCCAGGGCTCGAGGTCGGAGGACTGAAGCCAAGCTTGTCGGCGGGCCCCGATGCCGGCTGCGGCTACCCGAGCCGATGCCTCAAAGCCATCGTAGGCTGCTCGAGAGATAAACTTTGAGCACTCCCGAATACCGGTGGACAGGGCCAGGAACCTCCGCAAAGGTTCCTCGGAGAGACCAGCAGAGAATCCGGCTATTTCTTTAGCCAGGTCCCTGAGATACATGCCCATGTAGAGCTGGTAAGTCTGGACCCGACAAGCAAGCATAGAGCCCTGGAAACACTTCTTACCGATGCCATCCAGGCTGCGGGCTTCCCTGCCGGGAGGCACCAAGGAGTGCATCTTCTGGCTCTTGAGCCTATGCATGGCCGATTCCACCACCATGGAATGGTGCGGCAGCTGTGCTTTTTGGAAGCCAGGGCTCTTGCGGACTCGATATATGGCATCGACCTGCTTGCTTAACACCGGCGACGACGCCGGGCTCTCCCACATGCGGAAGAGAAGTCGTTCCAGCATCGGAGGAACCGGTACAGTAAAATGCTCCTTTGCAGGAGAGTCATACTGGAGGGCATCGAGCTCTTCGGCTCGAGGCTCCTCCTCGGGATCCGCAGGGAAGGCCAAGGCCTTGGCCATATCCCTCACGAAGTCCGAGAACCGTGCATCCTCCGGGGGGGACTGTCTCCGAGGTTCGGACTCGGGGGAGTCCGAAGGGATACACCGAGTCCGAAAAGAATCAGGTGACTCTTCCACCTCGGATTCCCAGGCGGACTCCTCGGAGGAGTCGTCGAGCGGCTCTGGCCGGGCGGGCACAGACGCCGTCCGCCCCGACGCCGAGGGAGTCGGCGTCGACGACCTCGGCCCCGAACGGGAGGCCGAAGGGGACCTCGACTGAGGATCAACTCGAGCCCGCATGGACTCGAGGATCGGCTCGGTCTCCGGGGTCGACTTAGACGTCGACGTCCCGGCGGTCAGGGCAGAAGCGCCAGCGAGGCCAGCGATCAATGCCCGCTGCTGGTCCATGAAGGCAGCCAGGCTGCTCTCCAAGGCCGTCAACCTGAGTCCGAACTCAGGAGACCCAGCAGCCCCCGACTCGGGCCCCGACGGCGTCGGGCCCAACGTCGGACCCCTCGGAGGCGAGTCCACGAGGACAACAGGACTTACGTGAGCAGACGAGTCCATCTCCAGACGAGGCTGTTTGGACGGCCGCTCCAGCTCCAAAGACCCGGGACGGCTATCGGGGCTATGCGACCTGGCCCTCGCGGAGCCAGGAGCGTCCACCGACGCCGTCCTCGCGCGGGTTTCTTCCTCCGATGATGCTCCCGGGTAGGAGACCCCCTCTCAGAGGAGCTCCGACGGTGTTCAGAGCCAGATTCCCTGGACACCGAAGCTTCTGACGAGGTCCGGGTACGGCTGGGGTCAGAGAAGATTCTCTCCCTCTGATGCTGCCGACTCCGCAAGGATTTGGCGGACATCTTGCCACAGGCTCCACAGATCATTTCTTCATGATCTGGGCCCAGGCAACGGAGGCAGCAATCATGTGTGTCAGTAAGAGACATAAGTTTCTTACACTTAACACACTTTTTAAAGCCACTGGCGGCCATCGGGGGAAAAAGGGTCCCTGCGAGGTCGAACGTTCGTGCCGCCAGGGAAAAGTGAAAAAAGCGCGAATTTGTCACTAAGGACAGAAAAAACCGAAAAGAAGGGGAGGCCTCGCAACCGGCGTCGCGAGGCCGGACGGAAAAGGGACCGGCGTCGAACCGAAGAAAATACTAAAATAATAAAGAAAATCAACTTTTCAGCGGTGACTTGTAGACAGCGTCTGTAGGGCTCCGCGGAAAAAAGAAGACTGGCCAAGATGGCACCTTTGGGCGGGAAGGGGACCGCGCATGCGCGCTGCAATTCCCAAAGGCTTTCTTTGAAAGCTGGGGAAAATTGCTCCGCGAGGGCTCTGTCGGCGCCGACGTCACCCATATGTGAGGACTGACTTCCTGCTTGGTCCTGGAGAATGGGGAACACCCGGGGGCGGAGTTTCAAGCCATAGGGCAGCCCCAATCATTTAAGCCTGAGGAACCAGGGAGAGAGAGAGCAAATGAGGAGTCAGGAAGAGAAAGAGCAACCGAGGAACCTGGGAGAGAGGGGACAACCGAGGAACCAGGAAGAGAAGGAGCAACTGAGGAACCAAGAAGAGAAGGGAAAGGTTCTTGCAAGAAAGCTGAGAGAGAGAGGTGTTCTAGAAACAGCCTCAGGAAAGATTCTTGTTGCAGCCAGCACACAGGAAACTACAGCTCTGAAAGAAGCCCATGTTGTAGGAGCATTACAGCAGGCCCTGAAGACAGGGGAGTTTATCCTGAGGAAAGTGCTGTCCTTGAGCAGAGCACGGGCGTGGTCCTGCCAGAACCTGGGGGAAGAGCTTCAACTCGAGGAAGGTCTGTAAAGAGCTCTGTTACTAGAAGTAAGGTGAGCCCATTTGAAACCTTGCATAGTTTATTGAAGGATAAGAATCCCCTCAGCCCTTCAAATATTCCTCAGCATAGAAAGCGGTCTCATTGGGAGAAGGTTTTAAAGTTATTAGAAGAAATAAAGCCTGAAATCCCAGAAGCTGATTCCAGCCAGATGCTAACTGACCCCGAGTATGAGAGCATGCAGGTAGATAACTATGATTCTGATAATAGTTCTGCCGACTCTCAAATGGACTGTTCTTTGTGTGTAAAGCAAAGGTGAAGAAGCTGTAAGGTTTAAAACTGAGAAAACCCAGAAGCTTTGTACTTGCCTGTTCTGCTAGAAATGTTTGGAATGAAGTGCTAACATTTTAATGCTAGCAGAGAATGTTCAGATGTGCTGATTTGAATGCTTAAGAAGTCCTTACCTAAACGTATAAACAGCCAGAAGTAAAGTGGGTTGTGCTTTGCATAGTGCTCAGTTTGGAAGAGCAGTTATTTGGGCTGAACTGAGCAAAGAACCCCTAAGCTGTATTCTTGAACTGTGGAAAAAAGATATATGATAAGTTGACTGAAGCAAGGGCTACCGGTGTTACTGTGAAAGTTCCTTTTTCTTTATTTGGAGAAGTATCCCACTTTTGTTGCTGTATGTTTAAAAGGACAAAAGAAGAAAAGAATAAATGTTTCCTGTATTTGCCTTCAACCCTCGGCTACTCATTTTTTTCACAACTACAATCCCCAGAAGCCCTTGGCTCTGGGAACCCATAATACCAAGGGACAATAGGAGGTACACCCACTGCCTATAGGCAACCGCCTAGCGAGCAGTGGGCGCGACACTTTTAAAATGTGTAAGTACCTATAAAGCTACGATTATCCCAGGGGTGGGGAGGGAGGGAGGGAAATAACACTTATTAAAAGAGGGCTGCTACACAGTACCCTGTCCTGGGCTGCTGAGGTAAGCTATATTCTTATTTGATTTAAATTATAGCTCTCTGCTGCTGCTAGGCTCTAAATTATTATGAAATTTAAACTACAAGCTCTCTGCTGGGTTCTAAATTTAACCAGAAAGCTCTCTTCTGTGTTTTAAATTTAAACTAAAAGTACTTTGCTGATGCTAGGCCCTGAGTGACTATTAAATTTAAACTACAAGCTCTCTGCTGGGTATGAAATTTAACCAGAAAGCTCTCGTCTGTGTTTTAAATGTAAACAAACTGCTGTTACTAGGCCCTGACTGATTTAACAAAAAAATAGTGGGTTCACAGATTAATTAGCTTTAATAAAAAGAATTCCTTTCAGAAAATTCCCAGAAGTATATACTCACAATTTCAGATCTCTCTCCAGAAGTAACAGTCCCCTTTTCTAGTCCTTCCTCTTGCATCCATCATTGCTTTTTGCTTCAAGAAAAGTTTGAAATACTTGGATATTGAAAGCAAACTCTCTCATTCAAATCAAATGTATCCAATTCCTCAAATTCCAGAACAGGATCAATCACCTCTTCACCCCCCAACTAACAAACTTTTCATCTAGGTGGAAATATATCAAATGGGGGTCTGCTTAAAAAAACAGCTTACTACTGGGTAATCTTTTCCTGATTCCACTAACCAGCAGACGTGAGACAGAGAAAAGGAAGAACAGGGCTGTGATATCATCCCTGCACCTTACTCAGCACAACTAGGTGCACTGTTCAGTATTATGTAGCAAGCAATGGAACCCAACTAAGACCACCAAGGGGACCCTAATCCTAGTTGCTCCAGCAACAATCTGAATAGGGGAACTATATATAAAAATTAGCTGAAATGAGCCTGAGTCAGGGAACTCTGAGGTCAGGTCCTGGACTGGTCTAGCAGTGCACTAGGAAAGGAAATTATCAGTAAGTAAAATTTCCCCTTCCAGAGCATCTCTGCTAGACCACTCCAAACCAGAGGGTAGTACCAAAGCTACTCCCTACTAGGGTGGGAAGACAGTACAGCTGACAGTACCTGCGTGCTGAAAAGGGCAGTCGCCCTCACTTGCACATCCAAGCGATAGTGCTGCAGAAAGGTAGACAAGGAGGTCCAGGTGGCCGCTCTACAAATGTCGATGGGGGCAACCATGGAAAGTTCTGCCCATGAAGCAGCTTGTGCTCGGGTGGAATGTGCTTTCAAACTGCGGGGTACTGCCTTGCCTGACAACAGGTAGGCCAAGGAAATGCAGCCTTGGACGCTGCACGTCCCTTGCGGAGCCCCGCAAAAAGGACAAACAGGTGGTCAGACAGCCAAAAGGCTTTCATGACCTCCAAATAATGCATGAGGACTCTGCAGACATCCAACTTCTGCAGGTCCTTGTCCCGCCCAGAACAGAGCTCAGGGGGAAATGCAGGCAAGACAAACTCTTGACTGACATGGAACGGTGTCAGGACCTTGGGCAAAAAGGAGGGTACCGGACGTGAGGAGATGCCTTCCGCAGAGAACAACAACAAAAAAGGGTCCTGAAACAAAAGAGAGTCTGAAGCTCAGAGATGTGGCGATCTTCAAGAAAATGTCCAGGCACGTCCCACTCATTCGAGACTAGTTGCTGAAGCTCAGAGGAAAAGGGGAAGACCTTGGCTGGTGCCCTAACCCCTCAAAGGATAAGATCAGACGTAGACTGATATGGGGGTCCAGTAATCTCAAGTATCCGGAGCTCAGTCATAACCTGGCTGATAATTGTGGGCAATTCAGCTCTGTGGAAAAGCCGGATAACTCGGGAAGAAGTGTCTTTGTCCTCCGACAGCGAATATTCACCCTCCTCCAAACTAGAGGAAGCCAGAGAGGATGCAGCATAATCACTATCGAGCTCCTCCCCCTCAAGAGACTCTAAGTGCCCAGGCAAGCATCTTAAACTGGCGCTTGGATGCCCCTGATGCTACTGTGGTGACCCCCTGCTGCCTGTGGGTGCAGGGGGTCCCATGGGGGCAGGTGCCTGCTTCCCCTTCCAAATAGCCCAAGCATGCTTGAAAAGTGTGGTAAATTCCGCTGCATCATCTGAAGCCCCTGGGGGCAAAGGGGAACCCTCAATGGAAACTGCCCCCCTCTGCGGAGAAGTTCAGGTTGTGCTCTATCACCCCCATTGCTGGAGGCGAGCACAGCCCTCAGCTGAAGAGTTTCTGAGAGCAGCGGGGGCCCCGGTGGAAAGGAACTGGGGCATGCTACATGATCCGAGGCAATGGGACTCCCAGTACAGCGCAATTCCCCAGGGCATGCCTGCAATGACTGTCCACCAGACTGCTCCATTGTTTCCCACAACTGATGCAGCGTCGTGACTTAGTCGATATGCTGCTGCCTACTGCGAAGGCCTCAGCCATTGGCATGGTGCCGAGAAGGCAGGAAGTGACCGAGCACCCCTTGCCGACCTGGCCAGAAGGTGGTGAGGTGCCGTGTACTTCCCACTAGAGGCTGCAAACACAGTGGGAAGGGGGAGCCTCCATGAGTGGCTCTAACGGATGAGGGGAAACAGGTTTCAAGCGCAGCAGGAAGGGCCGAGCTGGCCTCTTAACTCCAATGGACGCAAGCAGGCTGTACTCATGGTTCACTGCTGCCGTTGAGGATGGCCACACTGCTACACTGCTCAGCACCCTGACCTCAGACCTTCAAAGGGGCACCGTGAGTATGGGAGGGAGGCTAAAGGACAAGGAGCTGCAGTGCCTGCCGAGGCCCGTTGGCAACTAAGGCCCTTATCTTCTCCTTCTTAACATTATTTTTGTTAATGAAGATAAAAAACAGGATAGGAATTAGGAGTAACCGAGACTAGACAATGTCCTGGCAAGACGTTGCTAAACAACCGAACTGACTCTCATGGTCAGAAGCTGTCTCTTCTATAAAGAGTAGTCCAGAGCAGGGGAAGTCTCTTACTTGCTCCTAGGACGACTGTCACAGCTGTATTGCAATCAACCACAAGAGTGGAGCAGAAAGCGAGCCAGGAGCTGAACAAAAAAACAACCATCATCTGCTGAGACAAAGAAAATATTAAACAGTGCCCCTAGCTGTGCTGGGTAAGGTGCAGGGATGATGTCACAGCACTGTTCTGCCTTTACTCTGTCTTACATCTGCTGGTTGGTGGAGTTAACCCTCTGGTCTGGACTGGTCTAGCAGAGGATCTCTGGAAAGGAAGTTGTCTTCAGTCTTTAGTTTTGTATGCCCTCTTCAGTTGTTGCTTTGCTCTCTTTTGCCTTACTTTCTTTTGTAAACTGTGATGGCATCAATGTTTAACAGCTGAACAGCAGTATATCGAGTCCTCTAAGAAAGATAAAGGATCCTTGAGAGTTTAACAGATGAAACCTTTCCATAAACATAAGAAATGCCATACTGGGTAAGACCAAAGTCCATCAAGCCCAGTATCCTGTTTCCAACAGTGGTCAATCCAGGTCACAAATACCTGGCAGGTTCCCAAAAAGGTACATAGGTTCTACAATGCTTGTCCCGAGGTAAGCAGTAGATTTCCTGGGTCCTCTTTAATAATGGTTTATCGACCTTTCCTCCAGGAACTTGTCTAAACCATTTTTAAACCCAGCTACACTAACAGCTTTTACTACATTCTCTGGTAACAAATTCCAGAGGTTGATTACATGGAGTGAAAGCAGTTACTTACCTGTAACAGGTGATCTCTGGGAACAGCAGGAATAAGTCTTCACATATGGGTACATCGGTACCGACGGAGTCTGCGCGGGAACGCTTCCCAGCGTCCAATCAAAGAGCTTTTGGAAGCATCCCACCACGCCTGCGTGCTGCCTTCCCGCCTTTCCCAACTGCCTCTCCTCAGTTAAGTTTTAAAGCTGAGACAAAGAGAGAGAGAGAGGAAAGGAAAGATAGAAAGAGATACAACTCCTGGGGAGGTGGGTGGGTTGTGAAGACTTATTCCTGCTGTTCCCAGAGATCACCTGTTACAGGTAAGTAACTGTGCTATCTCCAGGAACAAGTAGGAATGAGTCTTCACATATGGGGACTCCCAAGCTAAGATGCCTGGAGTCCCAGCATGTTATAGGTTGGAACATGCTATCCCGCACAACACCAGGCATCCTGAGGATGGAGGGTAGGAGTTGAAGAAAGAAAGGTGCTGTGGAACAGCTAACCTAGCATAGGACTGCAGAAATGGAGTCCATGTGTGGATGATAATTATCATCAATGATATTGAAGGAATATTGCAATATGGACCTCCCCTAACAGGATTACACAGCAGTAAGGAGGTTCATGGGATCTACTGGGGAACCCAGTAAAGGAACCTCAAGGATGACCTCACTGTGAAGTGGAGGTAATAAACCTGTAGGAAAAAAGAGTGGAGGTCAGATTCCTGAAAGGTAAGAGGGAACCCCGGTGAGTAGTACCAAAAACGGTGGGCCTTCAGCGGAAGGCTTTATGATAAAAGCCGAACTCTTTTGGCGACAGAGTGGCTCACCCTTGGGAGCAAAAAGAGAAGGCTGACCGAACTGTACAAACAGGCACAGTCCTTGTGGGAGGAAAAGGTATGGAAACCCCTTGTATCCCAAAAGAAAGGACAAACGCCTGAGGCGTTAGAGCCTGTGATTAGCTGAAGATCCGCAATGGCTCTCCTAACTGGGGTCAGCTAGGAGAGATACTGGAACATGGAGAGCTTCAGAGGTACCTAAAACCTTAAGGTTATGGTGGAAGTTGTTAACTACCACAAAAGTGGTTGTGAGTGTGGAACCCCAAACATGCTGGATAGCATAGGTATGGGTAAAGCCCATCTGTCAGAATCATATAGGTATATGAGCCTGGACAGTCAGGTAGATAAATGCAGGATACCTATCTACCCATAGTAAATATCTCGACAGATAGATAGATATATGAGAATATATCTATAGTGAGATATGAAGGGCATAAAGTACACACAAAGATAGACATAGACATCTGTAAGATGTATGCTACAGATATGAATATATAAGCCTCTATATGGGTGTCTGCAATGAAGCAGACAGAGATATGCCTACAGAACGGTATTCACATAGGAAAATGTGGAGAGGAAAGATTCATCTAATAACAAGAAGGTGGAACCTACTTGAGAAGATATATAGAGAATCTGTTCCCACTGGTTATGAGCTACAGGAATGCTAGGTAGTGAAATAACCAGGACGGTTACGTGAAAAGCAGAGGATGATATCAGTCTGCAGCCAGCAAGTCCCGAGTATTCTAGAACTCTAGCATGGTAAGTGAACAGGAGACGCATAAAAATGAGATACCATGCTGACCTGCTTAAGGGCAAAGAGGTATCATGCGTTCTTACCATGAGGACGAGCTGCAAGGAGAAAAGCATATTCCCGATTGGAAATACTATGGACCAAAGCAGGGAATTGACAACTCCTTAAGCTTTCACGTAAGAGAAGGCCTATGTCCTTTATATTAAAAAGGAGATCCTTTCTAGTCATGGGAGACATGACTGAAAAAGCCTTTTCCAGCCATCTAGGACAGCTGTTGGAGAAAAAAAACCCATGCTCTCTAGCAAGGGCCCATAGTGGAGAGCTTCTCTGTAGGATTGCAGAGAGCATGATGCAGGAGAATGAGGAGATAGAACTGGCTACTGGAGAGCCAGTACCTATGTCAACTATGCTGCCAAACCCAGGGGAATGGAGATGGCAGAAAGAGAAGACAATCCAACAAGCTTGTAGTGAAAACGTTTCCAAGACAGATGACAGCACTGACTTGGAGCCACTACTAAGACCAGAGAGAATGTTAGTGGAGGACAAATCTGGTTGCTGGTGGACAAGAACCAGTGGTCCAAACATTAAGGCTCCTGCATTGGCAGCTGCTTGCCAGACAGCAGAAAGAATGTTACTGTTTAAAAACAGGAAGAACAGACAGAACAGGAGTAGAAAACTCTGGACATGTCTGATGAACTGCTTCAAAGCAAGATTGAAAAAGAGGAGTCAACTCAGAGAAGAGAACTCCGCACTGGAAAAGTAACAAAACTAGAGAGGCTGAAGAAAAGCCCTCCAGTGAAGCAATACCGCTCTTACAGCTTGGTAAGAAGGTAAAAAGAATGGAGCTGAAGAAGACTTACAAAGTAGTGAGTCTATAGAAACGAAAAAAGACATGCTGGCACGGGAACTATCATTTGATAGTGGTTAGACCTCTTTCCCTAGCAGGAAGAAGAGGAGAACCCTGTGCCCTATAGGCATGAACATCCTGACAGCTCATAGAACATAGAAAAATGGATGTCTTTTGGGAAGAGATCCATGTCTAGGGTTTAGAATGAGAGAGCAGTGGATTGCCTCTATTGAGAAGAAGCAACTGTGGATTCTAACCCCCAGAGTCACAAGCATCTGATGAAGATTGATCAGAAACCCTGCAGTTGCTGGGTTTGCTGAGCCTGGTGAGAAGTTGAATTCTGCAGACCAGGACGATGCTTCCCCTGTTTGGGAACATCTGCATGATGGGCAAATGATGCATAAAACCTTCTTCTCCTATGGGAAGAAGGTTCGGCAGGACATTTCCTACCTACTGGGACAGAAGAAGGTGCAGAACAGCCCTTAGGAACAGGTAAGTCAGTGGACAACTGAGTAACCTGACGTAAAGACTCCTTGTTGAAAAGATTGTCTCCAGTACAAGGAGTATGTCCCAGTCTTTGCTTTGCCCATTTATCTAAGTCTGAAGCCAGGCTCTACGTCGTGCCCCTATAGATATAGCAGAAATCCTGCTAGCAGACTCAAAAGAGTCTAGGGAAGCACGAGTAAGAAAGCAAGAGATACTCTGGAGATGCTTAAGCAGTGAAGAATAGCCTGCACTCTTGGACTCTGGAAGAGAAGGAGTCAAAAGATGTAATTGCTTTGTGACCTCCTCAAGAGACAGACTCATATAAAAAATATATGAGAGAATTCTTGCAGAAAGCATAGATGTCTGGAAGGTTTGACGTCCAAAGGCATCTAGTGTTTTAGACTCACGACCTGGCGGATAAGAAGAGTGCTTTTTCTTACTCTTTATCCGCCTCATTGCTGATTCCACTACTATGGAATGATGAGGAAGTTGAGTCTTTTGAAACCCTGGAGAGGGAGGCACCTGATATAAGAGATCAGTTGCTCTGGAAGGTGGGGGTACCCTTAAAGGTGTTTCCCACATTCCTAGAAGGAGATCCTGCAAGGAATGATGCAAAGGAAGCATTATGTTCTCCCTTGCTTTGGTAGAAACAGAGCCTTGTGTAGGATCATGTCCTGGGATAGGAATGGCAAGAGATCTTGCTATATCCAGGAGGAAACTCTGAAAAGAGGGATCCCCAACAGGAATCTCCCTTGGACAGGTTAGATCTGAAGAACTAGCCTGAGCACCGACAGAACTATCCAAATATTGGAATAGAAGATCCTACAGAGTGCAGTGTGGAATGCTTAAGGGATGGTCGCCGGTACTGGTTGTCAGGAGCAGCGACCGTCATTACCACATTGTCCATGCCAGGTATCGACTCCAAGCTTGGTATAGAAGGGAGCGATCCTGTTGAAAAAAGCATGGCAGGAGTTGGGCACGATGTTACTGTGGATACCGGTACCGATGTCATTACCGGTACCTATGTCGGAGTCGAGCCCGACAGAGACATCGGAGCAGTAATCAGTGACCGTTCAATCGGTACCGGGGTAATCGAAAACCTTCAGCCGCTATCCTCAGTACCGAGCCAGCGGTATCGATCGGTGTCGGTACCAAAGCGTATTGGTACCCAGTCTTCCAGACTAGAGATCGATTCCAAACTCAGCATCGAGGGCAGCTCAATCGGCCCCGAGGGAACCGAGAGTTGCGGATCTGAATCATCGGAACCGAGCCTTCGGTACCGCCGAGAGCCGGTACCAAGGCGAGTCGGTACCCAGTCCTCCAGACTGGAGATCGATTCAAGACTCGGCATCGAAAAAAGCGAGGCTATCGATGCACGTCTGGAAGGTACCGACGTCGGTGGTAGTATCGGTGCTGGTACCGATAAAGGAAAGTCAGTCTGGAGAGAATCCACCGGTCCCAAAGGCACCGAGGACGCCAGATGACCATGCCTGGTGAGGAGTGTTTCATCCAACACCAGTGCCGATGCCGGGGTATCGGTACCGCTCGAAGCGGCTGCCACCACCAGACACGGCTCAGGTATGTTCTGTGAGGGGTGAACCCCAGGAACAACCTGAAACCCCTGAAAGGCTTTGGAGACCGAAGACTCCCGCCGGGGTTTTGAAACCAGTGGGCCCTCGAGGGCAAGGTCGGAGCCGTCTACATGCTGTGCATGAGACCTACCACTCGAGGGCTGGCTAGTCTTAACAGACTGTTTGTGGGTTACCTGATCCTGTGTAGAAGGAGGAGGGGACGGTGTCCCGAAGTTGGAGGGAAACCGTGTATCGAGGGAACCTCGATGTTGAAGACCTCTTCTCACCAAACTGTTGTCAGGACCCAAGCAGGTTAGACACCGACTTCGAGGGTCTAAAAATAAAGTTGTACCGCCACAGTCTGAACATTTCTTGGAGAAAGTGGCTGGCGGTTCCATGAAGGAAAAAGAAGAGGCCTAAAAGGCCTAAGGAACCGTGGGATACTATGAAGAAAAAATATCCCGTGAAGAAGGAAGATTTTACAAGAAAAGAAAAGAAAACACCGGCGGTACCGGTGGCGTCGGGAAGACAGCCGCGACCACAAGAAAACTAAAGAAATAAAACAAGAATTTTCTGCGGTGACAGGAGGATGTCCTGCCGGCTCCGCGGAAAACGAAAACTGAGGAGAGGCAGTTGGGAAAGGCGGTAAGGCAGCACGCAGGCGTGGTGGGATGCTTCCAAAAGCTCTTTGATTGGACGCTGGGAAGCGTTCCCGCGCAGACTCCGTCGGTACCGACGTACCCATATGTGAAGACTCATTCCTGCTTGTTCCTGGAGATAAAATATTTTCTCATATTAGTTTTAAATAGGGTACATTGTGGCTTCATTATATGTCCCGTAGTCTTTCTACCTTTTGATGGAGTAAACAACCAAGCTATGTTTACAAATTCTACTCCATTCATTAATTCATAGACCTCTATCATATCTCCTCTCAGCCATCTCCTTTCCAAGATGAAGAGCCCTAACCTTTTAAGCCTTTCCTCATAGGGGTATCTTTCCATCCCCTTTACCATTTTGGTGGCTCTTTTCTGTACTTTTTTTTACTTCTTCTATATTCTTTTTAAGATATGACGACCAGAATTCCATACAATATTCAAGGTGCAGTCGCACCATGGAACGATACAGAGGCATTATAATATCCTTGGTTTTGTTCAATCCAGTTCAGCTTTATCTATCTGTTTAGTCACACCTTCAAAAAATATAACAGATTAGTAAGACAAGATCTTCCTTGGCTAAATCCATGTTGGCTTTCTCCCCTTGCACTGCTTATCCAACAATCTGGCATCTCCTCCTACTTTTACGCTGATGACATTATTTTACTCCATCATACCAACTCTCAGTTGGCCCCCATGAACACGTTTTTCCAATATTTCCGCTTGGTTGTCCACAAACCAGCTTCATCTTAACACCTCAAAATGGCTGCTATTTGGTTCACTTTTCACACACCATGCCCCACACACACTCCTTAGATTGCTTACACTCCCATTCTGCTTGTCCAGTCCCTTCGGTATCATGGGATCTTACTTTCACAACCATTTATCCACTTTGGTCCAACGCTCCTTCTTCTTCCTTCACCAGATTTGTGCTGTTCGATCATTCCTCACTGTACCTTCTCTCACTGGTTACTTCTAGGATTCATTACTGTAATTTTACACTCGCGGGTCTTCCTCGATAACAGCTTCATCAGAACACCACCGCACGTATATTCACACATTCTTCCCCGCGCGATCACCTCACCACTCTTCTTATTCACCTCCACTGGCTTCCCCTCAAATACTGTGTAGAGTACAGAATTATTATCCTGGTTTACAAAACTATGTACACTGTCACTCCACAGCATCTTTCCAACCTTCTCCTGTTCCATACCCCCCACCGCCTCCTGAGGTCAGTTCATGTTAACCGTCTCGTGCTCCCTTCAGTCTCCCAAACACCTGGAATAAACTCAAAACTCTGCATTCTTTTACTTGGGCCCCGCACTGTGGAACTCTCTGCCTCCCTTCTTGTGCTCCGAATCTTCATTTTACAAGTTTAAAGCAATGCTAAAAACTCACTTATTCCATCTTGCTTTTGACCTTCCTCCCAACTCTCAGCATGATACCTTTAGTCCCTCCTTCCCTTCTTGACCTAATGTAACTCTCTCTTATCTCTACTGTTCACCCCATGTTCTTCTCTTCACTGTCCCTTTCTCTCCACTGTCCTGTCAGAAATTTTGGCATTCCTTTTCAATTTTCCCAACAGCCACCTGTTTTCTTATTGTAAACCACTCTGAAGCCAGGGCTGCCTGAGCAGTATATCAAATAAGTAATAAAGATAAAGATAATAAAGATTAAACAATGACTATCTACATGATCAGTAATTTTCTTTTTTTTATAATGGTTTCTACTATTTTGCCCAGAACTGACATCAAGCTCACTAGTCTATAGTTTCCTGGATCATCCCTGGAACCCATTTTAAAAATTGGCGTTATCTTGGCCATTTGCTAATCTTCAGGTACTACAGATGATTTCAATGATAGTTCACAGATTACTAATAGTAGGTTTGCAATCTCATATTTCACTTTTTAGCACCCTCGGATGTATACCATCTGGTCCAGGTGCATTGCTACTCTTCAATTTATCAAATAGTTTTAATACATCTTCCTGGTTTCTCAAAATTAGTTTAATTTCTTCTGATACCCATGCCTGAAATGTTATTTAATGGTGATGTAACTTCCCATCTTCTGCAGTAAAAACCAAGTGAAATTAGACTTTACCTGCTAATTAGCTTTCCTTGAGTACCTACAGTCCAATCCCGTACCTCTGGATAGTCAACCCCCACCAGCAGCTTGAAGACTGAGCATATTATATTTTGATGACATTGGTGTACTTTGGCAGCTGGCATCTCCTACCAGCCCAAGTAACCTATTGACAAAGCAGACTCACAGGAGCAACAAATAAGCAGATAATCTTAACAAGAAACTCTGCTATAACCTGCCCCCACAATACTACCTGCGGCCGTTCTCCCCCAGAATGAGGAAGCTTACCTTTCCACCCTGTACTTGAGGGTACAAACAACTATGAGAAAATGCCTTTGGGGGGGGAGGAATTTATCAAAGTAATTCAGTTCTCCAGCAGAGACTCCAAAGCCTCTAACGCCTCAGAATCAACCTGTAACCCCCTGGACCAAACATATAAGGGATGACCTTCTTCAGGCCCGGGATCACCACCATGTCTACGCAATCAGGGAGGGTTCCGGGATTGGATTGTAGGTACTCAAGGAAAGCTAATTAGTAGGTAAGGCCTAATTTCATCTTCCTTATTGTCCCTCCAGTCCAGTCCCATACCTCTGGGATGTAACATAGCAGTTCTATTGATGGGAGGGGCTCGCGAGCCGGGTCTGAAATACCGTTGTACCGAATCGCGCATCCCCTGCCACCTGCACATCCAGGCGATAATGCTTCACAAATGTTTGAAGGGAGGACCACATGGCTGCCCTATAAATATCTCCCAGCAGAACTAAACCATACTCCGCCCATGAGGCCGCTTGAGCCCTGGTCGAATGAGCTTGCAGCCCCGCAGGCATTGACTTCCTTTTCAGCAAATATGCTGACGTGATAGCATCTAGAGATGGAAGCCTTGGCCGCTGCCTCCCCCTTACGCAGACCTCCAAACAGGACAAACAATCCAATTTCTGAAACAAAGCAGTCCCTTTCAAATAACACCTTAACACATGCCAGATGTCCACAAGGCATAGCTGTGGATTGGAGGCCCCCTCCGGAATCCCCGAGAGCGCCAGCAGAGTGACCGGCTGGTTCAGGTGAAAATTGGAGAGGACCTTGGGCAAAAACGAGGGCACCAGACGGAGCACCACTTTTTCCTTTGAGATGGAGAAAAAAGGTTCCAGATATGACAGCTTGGAGCTCCAAAATTCTCCAGGCTAAACAAACAGCCACCAGGAAAACAGTTTAAGCATCAAGTCCTTTAAAGTACATGAGCTCAGAGGCTCAAAATGCTCTTCCGCCAAAATCGATAAAACTAAGTTGAGGTCCCAGGGAGGGATGACCAACCTCAGCAGTGGGCGAAGCTGCTTCACCACCCTCAAAAACCGAATGACATAGAAACATGATGGCAGAAAAAGACCACATGGTCTATCTAGTCTGCCCTTCCATATCAACCACTACAAAAGTCCCCTTTTTCCCTTTAGAGATCCTCTATGTTTGTCCCATGTTTTTTTAAATTCATTTACTGTCCTCTTTTCTACCACCTTCACTGAGAGACTATTCCACGCATCTACCACTCCTTCTGTAAAGAAACACATATTACTCCTGAGTCTATCCCCTTTCACCCTCATCCTATGTCGCCTTGTAGCAGAGCTTGCTTTCCATTGAAAGAGGCTCTCCTCCTGTGTATTTATGCCAGTGACATATTTAAATGTCTCAAATCATATCACCTCTATCCTGACTTTCCTCTAAAGTATACATATTAAGATCCTTAAGTCTGTCCTCATATGCTTTATAACGAAGACCACTAACCATTTTAGTAGCCACCCTCTGTACCAACTCCAGCCTGTTTATATAATTTTGAAGGTGCGGTCTCCAGAATTGCACACAATACTCCAAATGAGGTCGCTACAAAGACTTATACAGAGGCACTATCACCTCCTTTCTTCTGCTGGCCATTCTTCTCCCTGTGCACCCAAGCATCCTTCTAGCTTTTGCTGTCAACCTTTCTACCTGTTTAGCTACTTTAAGATCATCAGAAACAATCACACCTAGATCCCGCTCTTCGTGGACAGAAGTACTTCACCCCTTATACTATATCGCTCCCTTGGATTGCTGCAGCCAAATGCATGACCTTGCATTTTTTAACATTAAATCTCAGCTGCCAAACTCTAGACCATTCCTGAAGCTTAGCGAGATCCCTCCTCATGTTTTCTACACCTTCCTGGGTGTCTACTCTTTTGCAGATTTTAGTATCATCCGCAAAGAGGCAAATCTTACCCAACAGCCCTTCCGCAATATCACTAACAAAGATGTAAAAAAGAATCGGACCAAGGACAGATCCCTGGGGCACACCACTAGTAACCTCCTTCTCCTCCGCTTAGTAAGCTCCATTTACCTCTACCCTTTGTCATCTCCAACTCAACCAATTTCTAACCCAAGCAGTAACTTTAGGGTCCATCCCTAGGGTGGCTCAATTTGTTTATAAGTTGCCAGTGCGGAACGGTGTCAAAGGCTTTACTGAAATCTAAATACACCACATCTAGGGCTCTCCCTCGGTCCAACTCCCTGGCCACCCAGTCAAAGAAATCAATCAGATTTGTCTGACAAGACCTGCCTCTGGTGAATCCATGCTGACATCCGGGTGTGCCCCTTTGGATCCTGCCATGTTAACACGTGATTGCTGCCACCTGCACCTTTAGGGAACTACATGCCAAACCCTTAAACCTAGACTGCGGGAAGGACAGCACTTCTGGCAGTCATCAACAAAGTCCTACACTGTCATTCTGCATACCAGGCCTCAAAGTTCCTCACACTCTGATATATGACATGGAAGTGGACCTTTACTGGGCCTTCAACAACAATGAAATCACCAGCCCTGAAGAGCCATGCTTTATCAACCTGGCCCTCTCAAGAGCCATGCCGTAAGTGATCGATCCACCTGAGGCATCCATACCGACCCTTGGGTCAATAGGTTGGCTCTGCACGTCAGCCATCATGGCCAGTCCACCTCCAGCCGGACCAGGTCGGCATACCATGGGCACCTCAGCCAATCAGGGGCAATCAGAATGACTATCCCCCGGTGAGCCTCTATCCGCTGTATCAAATGGCCTATGAGAGCCCACAGGGAAAAAACATAGAGCAGCCCCTCCGTGGACCACTTTTGCACCAGAGCGTCCAGGCCTTCTGACATGCTTTCCCTTCTTCTGCTGAAGAATCAGCTTGCTTTAGCTGACGCAAACGTCACCATTAGATTCATGATCGGCATGCTCCACCGATTATGTGATCTGCAAGAAGACTCCTTCACTGAGCACCCATTCTCCAGGGTCCAATCAGAACAGACTTAGGCAATCAGCTATCACATTTTCTGATCCCACGACATGTGCCACTGAAATTGCTTGAAGATGATTTTCTGCCCATTCCAACAATGCCCTGGCCTCGGTTTCCAAGCACACACTGCCCGTGCCTCCTTGACGACTGACGTAGGCCACTGTGGTAGCATTGTCTGAGAAGACTCGGACTGCCTTTCCCTGCAGCAAAGGGTGAAACCGCTGCAGCGCAAGGAAGACTGCTCAGATTTCCAGCCTGTTGATGGGCAAAGCTGATTCCTCCGGGATCCACTGCCCCTGAGCAATGCACCCCTCACAATGTGCCCCCCAACAGGAGAGGCTTGCATCTTTTGTCAGCGGCATCCCTGCTGACAGCTTCTTGGGCTGCAACCACCACCTGCAAACCTTGTTACCTTCGGATAGGGCAACTGTTGCATCAGGGGATGCAGCTGATGTGACCACCTGCGCAGCAGAGACCTCTGCAATGGCCGCATGTGGGCTCGTGCCCACAGTAACTAGCTTGATAGTCACTGCCACGGTGCCTATCAGCTGAAGATAATGCCATGCTGATGAACACCACCCTCAAACACCGAATGACATAGAAATATAGAAACATGTTGGCAGAAAACTAGTCTGCCCTTCCATATTAACTACTACAAAAGTCCCCTTTTTCCATTTAGAGATCCTCTGTGTTAGTCCCATGCTTTTTTGAATTCAGATACTGTCCTCATCTCTACCACCTCCACTGGGAGACTATTCCACGCATCTACCACTCTTTCCATAAAGACATATTTACGCATATTACTCCTAGGTCTATCCCCGTTTACCCTCATCAGGCATTCCCTCATAGCAGAACTTGCTTTCAATTGAAAGAGGCTCTCCTCCTATACATTTATGCTACGGAGGTATTTAAATGTCTCAATCATATCACCTCTATCCTGCCTAGTTCCTAACAAATCCCAACCCTCTTCCTTGCACCATTGTCTCATCCACACATTGAAACTCAGGAGCTCTGCCTACCTTCTGGGTCCTGCGCATGGAATGGGAAACATTTCTGAGAATGCTACCCTGGAAGTTCTAGATTTCAACTTCCTACCTAAAAAACTAAATTTGGCCTCCAGAACCTCCTTCCCACACTTTCCTACATCATTGGTACCAACATGTACCAAGACAGCAGACTCCTCCCCCAGGGCTACCTAAAATCTTGTCTAGGTGGTGCGTGAAGTCCGCTACCTTTGCACCAGGCTGGCATGTTACCAGGTGATCCTCATGTCCACCAGCCACCCAGCTATCTACATGCCTAATGTTCAAATCACTAACTATAATGGGTGTCCTAACCCTTCCCTCATAGGCACATGGCCCTGGAGAAATCTTCTCAGAGTGAGAGTGTTTTACGTCACCTGGAGGACAGGTCCTAGCTACAGGATCACTTTCTGCCACACCAGGGTGATGCTCTCCTGTCACGTGACTTCTCTCCTCCATGGCGTCAGGGAGGCTGCCAGATTGGAGGTGGGACAATTTCTGGAGGCTAGAGTAGCAGACTTGGAGGACATAAGGTGTCTTCCTTATGTCCTCCAAGTCTGCTACTCTAGCCTCCAGAAATTGCACTCGTTCCTGAGAGAAAAGAGCTCCTTGCACCTAATGCATACCTAAGACCTCTCATCAACTAGAAGAAAGTCATACATTTGACACTCAATGCAAAAAGACTGAAAAGCCCCCATCTTGCTGCTGGACTGCTGTCTGCATCTTAGTTTTAAGGTTTTGTTCAGATATTACTTACTAAGGTTTGATGGGGATACTTATACTATATCTTATACGTTAAATGGACATTGTTCATCTCAAGAATAATTAATCTCGGGTCCTTAATAAATGCATTCCTGATGAGCGTAACTAGTCACACCTGAAGGTGTTTATGAGCTCCTCCCCACTTTAATAGGTTTAAGAGCCTATAAAGCTAAGATTATCCCTGGGCTGGATGGGAGTTAGGGTGGGAGGAAGGGAAAGAAGACTTAAAAGCTGGGTTTCTTCACAGTGCTCTGACCTGTGCTTCTAAGGTAAAGTCTTACCAATTTCCTGGGTGATTCACACTGCCCTTGGTTTGACAGAGGGAGCCTTTCAAATTGTCTCTTTGATCTGTCACTTGCCTTTAACACCTACTTAAGACAACTTCACAGATCGTTTGCCTCCGAACTGGAAAGCCTTTTTGTAAAGATCATTAGAAACAAGTTTAGTTCTTTGTACTCAGAGACTATTTATTCTACTTGTATGCTAAGCTATGCTCTGATTTGATTTTAATAAAAAAAGATCTCTAGAAACAAAATTATGGGAAAATTAGAGTTCACCTGCTAATTTAGTTTCATGGAGTCCCTCCAATCCAGTTCAGTCCAGACTAGTGGGTTGTGTCCGCCCACCAGCAGTTGGAGACTGATTATGCAAATTTTTTTGTGATGTCACCCCATAACAGTTGAGGAACTTGCCTCCTACTTCTAGTATCCCACTGACAAAGCAGCTCAAAATAAGCCTAACAAAAACCATACACCCTCAGCAGAGCTCAGAACAGAAGCCTAGTGAACGGCACAATAATCAACCATATTGTTGGGGAGGGGTTTTGGGGGGGGGGGGTTGTTTTTGTTAAATGCTTTCCTTCTTTGAATGTCTTCTGATGTGCATTTTAAATATTGCAAGTTTATAGTCAAACTCATGAGCCCCTCAGCAGGTCAGAATCTCGCGGTCGCAGGGCAGCTCTTACTCCTGAAGCCAAGGACCCTCCATCACAGCCTTATCACGGGCAGCTTGCAGTGACTAACAGACAGAATTTACCCAGATGGGTTCTGGACTGAATTGTAGGGACTCTATGAAAAGTAAGTGGAGTGGAGGAGTAGCCTAGTGGTTAGAGCAACTGCCTCATACCCAGAAGATCAAGGGTTCAATTCCCACTCCTTGTGACCTTGGGCAAGTCACTTTACCCTCCATTGCCTCGGAAGAAAAGGCTGGCAATCTACTTCCAAGAAAACCCAGAGGTAGCTGGGTCGCTATGAGTCAACACTGACTTGATGGCACTTTAAATTTAAAAAAAGTAAATTAGCAGGTAAGCTCTAATTTTCCCTTCATCCGCGTCCCTCCAATCCAGTCCAGACAAGTGGAATGTACCAAACGTAGTACCTAATGATGGTAGAGACCTGCGAGCCCCACCTAAAGCACCTGAGCACCAAAACATGCCTCCTTAGTCATCAATAGGAACGGTTCCTGACAGGACAACGCCTGCAACTCCGAGCAGAGGGCCACCAAAAGGTCCACCTTCAAAGTCAGGTCTTTTATTTATTTATTTATTTATTTACATTCTCTTATATACCGCGCTATTCTGCATCAGTGCGGTTTACATTGAACAAACTGAAATTACATTGAACAGGGCATTATAACTTGGAGATAACTATTTTACAGGGAACATGGGCTATGGAGGGTTAAGTGGCTTGCCCAAGACAAGGAGCACCTGTGGGACTAGAAACCCCAGTCCTTCTGGCCCAAGGTTGCTGTCCTCTAGTGGGATTTGAACCCCCGACCTTCCAGCCTGAAGTACCTTGCTCCAACCACTAGGCCACTCCTCCACTCAACTCCTCCACTTTTAATGAAGCTTGGCGCAAGGGCTCAAAGGGCGAGGCAACTAACCCCAATAACACTAAATTTAAGTCCCAGGAAGGAACAACCGCTCGAAGCGGAGGCATCACCTGCTTGACAGCCCACAGGAACCGAGAAACATCCGGATGACATGCTAACGGGGATCTGTGAATCTTTCCCCAATAGCAAGCTAGTGCTGCTACCTGCACTTTGAGAGAATTCAAAGCTAGCCCTTTATCCATGCCATCCTGAAGGAACACCAATATATCTACCACTGAGGTGCCTAGGGGCCACAGACCGCATCGTTCACACCAATCCTCAAACACCTGCCACACTCGTACATACGATAAGGAGATGGATTTCTTTCTTGCTTTTAACAGCGTGGAAATCACCCTGGGCGAGTATCCTCGCCTCAGTAACCATGCCCGCTCAAGAGCCAGGCCATGAGAATCAATCCACCTGTGGCATCCTGATTGGCCCCTGAACGAGCAGGTTGGGCATCTGTGGAAGGCACCACAGCCTATCCACCAACAGCCTGATCAGGTCAGTGTACCAAGGACGCCGTGGCCAATCGAGAGCTACCAGCACCACTCGCCCACTGTGTACGGCGATGCGCTGTAGCAAATGGCCAATCAGGGCCCACGGAGGGAAGTATTATAGGATCCCCTCCTGCATCCAAGGCTGTGCCAGGGCATCCAGATCTTCCAACATCTGCTCTCTCATCGATTGAAGAAATAACTGGCTTTGGCATTGTCTGTGGTCGCTATGAGATCCATCACCGGCTGACCCCAGCATCGAACGATTGTGGCAAAGACCGCTAGAGTTCACTCTGCTGCATCTATGCGATGCCTGCTGAGATAATCCACCTGCACACTGTCCTTTCTAGTCATGTGTACCGCTGACAGGGCACTTAAATGCTGCTCTGCCCATTGAAGGAGCGAAGATACCTCCACTGCCAGAATCGCACTGTTGATATATGCCACGCCAAGGCATTGTCCGAGAACACTTGCACTGCTCAGACTTCCAATAACACAGCAAACTGTTGCAGTGCCATCCAAACTGCCCAAATCGCCAGACAACTGATGGACCAAGAACTCTGCTCCACCAAACAAGTCCCCTAGGCGATGTGCCCCCCAACCACTGAGACTGGCATATGTGGTCACCAGAACCCAATCTGGCTGATCCAACGACACTCCCCTCTTCATGTTGCCCTCCTGCAACCACCACTTTAGCTGCACTTTGGTGTCCCTAAGGCACTGAAGCCTGTGAGACAAGGGAGATACTGAGGTGACCACTGCAACAGCAGAGACCCCTGAAGAGGCCGCATATGAAATCTGGCCCAGGGAACAAGGTCCAGTGCCGCAGCCATTAGCCCCAGAAGCTGTAGATAATGCCATGCCGAAGGCCGTGTCATCCACAGGAAGCGGCATAGAAGACTCTGGATCCGAAGGATGCGCTCTTCTATCAAGGAGACCAGGCCGACCACTGTGTCGAAGTGGGCACCCAGATAAATCAACTGCTGGGAGGGGGTCAACTTGCTCTTGATTGGATTGACCACCCACCCTAGGCCTGCAGAAATGCGACCACTCTTCGCGCTGTTGCCTGACTCTCGTCCCTTGACTTGGTTCGAATGAGCTAGTCATCCAGATATGGATGGACCAAGATTCCCCGTTTCCTCAGGGCTCCTCAGGGCTGCTGCTGCCACCACTATGACCTTGGTGAAGGTTCTGGGCACAGTCGCTAGACTGAAAGGCAGCACCTGAAACTGAAAATGTCCCAACCGAGTCACAAACCTGAGAAAGAGCTGATGGTCTGAACCTATGGGAATATGCAAGTATGCCTCTGTGAGGTCCAGCACAGTAAGGAACTCCCCCCCTCTGCACTACCACCATGACTCCAAAATCAAGAAGTAATTTGCTCAAAGTTCTCACATAATCGAAATACTGTAATCGTTTAAGGAAAAGGGTCTCAGAATGAACGAGGACGGGTCAAACCAGGCACAAGCCTTGAGACTCACAATCCCCTTCGTTAACAGCAGGGGATTGTGAGTCTCAAGGCTTGCGCCTGGTTTGACCAGTCCTCATTCATTCTGAGACCCTTTTCCTTAAACGATTACAGTATTTGGATTATGTGAGAACTTTGAGCAAATTACTTCTTGATTTTGGTGTCTATATTGCTCTATAAACCCCAGTTTTGATCTATTGTCTGCCACCATGACTGACCGCAACATTTCCATATGAAACTGCGGACTCCGTAGGGCAGTGTTTACATGCTTGAGTTTGAGGATGGGTCAGAATGAATCTTCCTTCTTGGGCACCACAAAATAGATTGAGAATCGACCTGAACCTTTTTGCTCCGACGGTATGGGGATGACAGCCTCGATTGCGAACAACTGTTGTAGAGTTGTGCGGACTGCCTGACGCTTGCTTGGAGCCGAGCAAGGGGATAACATGAAGCCATCTGTCAGTCGGTGCTGAAGTCTGAGAGCATAGCCTTCGGGAATGATTTCCAACATCCACTGATCAGAGGTTATTTGGACCCAAGAGTGTTAGAAGCGCTGAAGGCGTCCGCCAATGTGTCCCCCAAATTCTGGGACCCCGCGTTTCATTGTGGTTTCTTGGAGGCCCCGAGGACCCCACGTAATATCCACAGGAGGGGCCTCTGCCTCGAAAGAACTGTCCCCTGAATGGAAAACATTCTCTTTGTGAGGAGGGAAAACGCACCACCCGAAAGCACCTCCCCGTGACGGGCCAGACTGCCCCCGAACTCCTCGAGTTTTATCCTCCGTCAGCTTACCCCCCTTAGAATCACTAAGATCCTTAACCATCTCCTTCAGCGACTACCCAAACAGCAGCTTGCCCTTAAAGGGCAGCTTACTCAAATGGATCTTGGAAGAGACATCCGCAAACCAGTTACGTAACCACAGAAAATGTCGAGCCGTGACGACCAACACCATGCTCTTGTAAGAAGAGCAGACCAGATCATAACAAAAATCGGACAAGTAGACTGTGGCTGATTCCAACTTAGGAATCTCCCCCGGCTCCCCGCCAGAATCTTGAAGCAAACCCAGGAGGACTTGAACCCAGTGCATGCATGCCTGCGCAACATAGGCTCCACAGATGGAGGCCTGAAGGGACAAGGCATTCACCTCAAACATCTGCCATAAAAGCGCCTCAAGATGACGGTCCTGTTGATCCTTGAGAGCCGTACCACCTTCCACCGGGATCGTAGTCTTTTTGGTCACAGCTGTGACTAAGGCATCCACCTTAGGGGTACTAAACAACTCCTTTTCCCATGGTGGACCACGGTAGAGATGGACTATCGGCCTACCACCCCGCCTTAGGAACCCCCCACTCGACCATCTGAATGATGGCCCGATGAACAGGGGATCCTCCAATGTGGTTTCCTCATGCATGGACCTGAAAGGCAGGTTCAACACCACTAAGGTTTGGGAAATTAGAGGCAACAGTTCTTCCTTGCAGAAAACCCGCACTATTGTGGGATCTTCTGCAGGGCCAAGGTCCCCCTCCTCCAGTCCCAAGCCTTCTGGATCTTCTTCTGAGATTGAGGGGCCCTCCCCGGCATCCTCCACCTCCCCCTGAGGTGTCCTCTTTTTCCCAGTCCTCAGGCACTTGATAAACCATGTGCAAGTATTTACCTAATGTCTGTTCCCCCTGCAGAGGGAGAGAGCGCTTATTCCTCAAGGCTTTCTCTGAAGGGAGGGAAGCCTCTACCCCCTGGTTCTTTTCCAATCTATAAGCCCTATGGAATAACAAAATTAACTCTGGGGAAAAGAAGGAACTGCCCTGTTGCCCAGATATTACTGAGTCCTGAGGACCCTGCTTCTCCCCCAGTAACAGTACCACTGACTACTCAGATCCAGAAATGGCTGCGAGAGAATGGTTTCCCGCTGACAAAATGGCCGCCAGCATTTCAGCATGGGAATTTTCTTAGCCTGCTCAAGGGAGAGGAAGAAGGCTCACCATCGCTTTCCTGACTTGTCATGGGACCCCACAACCCCCCCAATAGCGGACCTGCATCCCTGTGCTGCTCAACTTCCTGGCTCTCCCTCTCACATGTTCGGCAGCACCTGGCTTGAGACGTGAGCTGCAGTGGGATCCACATGCAGCACACACCAATTTGGAGCCCAGCATCATGATGCATGCTGCAGCCAAGAGCCAAGACTGCAAGAATAAACTATCAAAGAACATAGCACACTTACCGTGACAGGCTATAACAGTGAGGTAGGCTCTTTAAAACAAAGGCTATGTGCTGCCTGTAGCATCGGGAGACCCCGATGTCAACTCAACAACTCACAGGTCTCCACGGAGATTAGCTTCCACCCACTGAAGGGTTCTGGAGCACTCTTACAATGGTCCCACTCCACAGAGGTGCTCTAACCTGACTTTTATTTTTTCCTTTGTCTGCAACTTTACCATGCAGAAGACCCCCGTTGGTGCCTGCAATCTTTATTAAAGTTGGACAGCTCTGCTGATCTTCTTTCTCATAAACATCTAATTTCCGAGTGACACAATCAACCAGACAGACCCCTAACGGAAAGTCTGCCCACCAGCTACTGGAGACTGAAGATACTTGAAGTAGAAGGCAAGTTCCTCAACTGTTATGGGGTGACATCACAAAAAGATTTGTGTAATCAGTCTCCAGTGCTGGTAGGCAGACACAACACGCTTGTCTGGGCTGGACTGGAGGGACACAGATGAATTCAGTAATTATTTACTCTATTTTACTTTCAGTGTTAAGCTATACACTGATTTGATTTAAATGAAAAGCTCTCTGGTGGTACTAAGACCTGAATGACTCAGCAAAACACACTGAATTCTAAAATACACAGATTTATCTGCTTTAACCCAAAGATTACCCTCTTTTCCCCAAGATTTAGAGTATATTCCAGAAGATAAATACTTACAAGGGCAGATCTATTTCCAGTTGTAGCAGCCCCCCTGGGTAGTCCTTCAAGACTTCTTGATCACCCGATGCAAAGGAAACATCCTCTGTGGTTTTCTAACGGCCTGAAACTACGGGTCTTCCAGCGTTTCCTCCTCCGGTAACCATCCCGCCGGCTTATTCAGTGTTTTCAATAACTCCGTTATGAGCGCCGCCAACTCCTCCCGTTGGAAAACGCAGACTTCCTTTGGGATCTCACCCTCTTCCAACTCCTCTGCGTCCACACCCAACTCTGTGCTTACATCCAAATCTTCCTACTCCTCCAAGAGAGGGGACCGCCTCTCCTCAAAGGAGTCGCCCTTGAGCCTACTACTCCACAATGGCTCCTTGTCTGTCGCTTGCTCCATATGTCTGTTGCTGGCTTCCTTCTGCCCCAGCCAGACACAGGAGATACGTTCTTTCCTCCTCTGCCTCATGCAGAAAGCCTTATGCATGAGGACGAAGGACGAAGAACTCGGGTGAAAAATCCCCTTCGGCTCCCTCTCTCCCCAGCCATTGGGAAGATGAGGGATGCTCTCCGCTCTATGGTTCTAGAGGAGGTAGTGCGGCACTGGACTCCCCTGCCATTTCTACTGCCGAGCCTTGTCCCTTCTTGGACTGTGAGCCTTCCACTGCAGCCCCTGAGGTACTTGCTCGCACTGAAAAGTCTGCACTCTCCTCCTGCAGGCCTTTTTTCGCCATCTTGGATTCTGCTTCGCATCCACGGGAAATGCCCATGGCTAATAGCATTCTCTGCAGCTCCTCCGAAGCTCCCTTCCAAATCCTGTTGCTCTTATTCCTGTTGCACTTATCTCTATTATCCTTTTGGGGGGAGGGTTGGGGGGGGGGCATATGCAAGTGTCACAAACACCACTATCTTAGAGCGAAAAACCAAAAATCGTATAGGCTCAGACCCATCATCCGAAGAGCCCTACCCCTGCTCCTTACCACATGCTCTCTACTTTCTCAAAATGGTGTGCTCCCGTGCTGCCGGGCAAACTTTCTCCGTGCCACGTGGTTGCAGGCTGTTAGCCTGAACCACGACAGAAAAAACAATTGTGACTGCTGCTGCTTCTTCCCCCAGCTTGTCTTCCATCTGCTACTGCTGCAATACGTTGTTACTCCCTGCCTTGCGTTCAGCCCGTCACCGGCTTCAGCGCTGAGGCAGGAGTTCGGTCAGAGAGCCGCTGCCAGTCTTCCTGCTTCTAGCGGCTCCTCGCCCGATGACGAGTTCAGGAGCCGCTGCTTCTCTGAATACAGGACCAGCCTTCTCCATTCCCCGGGGGGGGGGGGGGGAGCCCCTGTCCCGACCCGAAGTTGATTGAAAAAAACAAAACATTCAACTTAACATGGCAGACAGGTCCCACTGAATAAACGTAATGTGGCAGACAGATTTCTAGGATCACCCATTCCAGCTACTTGGAGACTGAGCTTACTGGGGCTGCTAGGAGGTACCAGCTGCCTAAGTACACTGATGTCATCAAAAGATGACATGCTCAGTCTCCAAGCTGCTGGTGGGGGTTGACTACCCAGAGGTATGGGACTTGACTGACGATAAGGAAAGCAAATAATTCATTCAGTCTCTCTGCTATGACTTTGTCCTCCCTTAACGCCCCTTTTACCCCTCTATATCTAATGGTCTAACTGACTCTCACAGGATTTTTGCTACAAATGTACTTGAAAAGTCTTTATTATATATTTTTGCTTCCAAAACAAGCTCGTTTCAAAATTCTCTCTTTGCCTGCCTTACCAATGCCTTGCATCTAACTTGTCAGTGCTTGTGCTGTTTCCCATTTTTGTCATTTGGCTCCTTTTTCCATTTTCTGAAAGATGCTTTTTTGACTACAACAGCCTCTTTGACCACGCCTTTAAACCATGCTGGCAGTTTTTTGGCCTTCCTTCCACCTTTCTTAAAGCGTGGAATACAGCCGGTCTGGGCTTCCAATATAGTATTTTTAAACACCCATGCTTGCTGTAAATCTTTAACTTTTGCAGCTGCTCCTTTTTTAGTTTTTTCTTAACTATTTTCCTCATTTTATCATACTCTCCCTTTTGAAAGTTAAAAGGTAGTACTGTGGATTTCCTTGCCACTCTCCATTTATTAAATCAAAGGCAATTATGCTATGATCACTATTGTCAAGTGGCCCCAACACCCTTATCTCTTGCTCCAAATCCCGTGTTCCACTAAGGACTAGGTCCAAAATAGCTTCCCCTCTTGTCTGTTCATGAACCAACTGTTCCAATAGTCATTTATTTCATCTAGAAACTTGATCTCTCTAGTATGTCCTATGTAGTAACTTTTGTTAGGTTCCCTGATTTCTTTTAGCATTTCATCATCCATCTGTTCATTCTAGCCAGGCAGACACCTCCACTGCCATTACCTTCCTCTTTTTACATGGAATTTCTATCCGTAAAGATTCTATAGTGTGTTTTGTTTCCTCCAAGTTTTAATCCTGTGTGACACAATGCCCTCTCTAACAGAGTGCAACCCCTCCACTAATTTGATCTACCCTATCATTGCAATATAGTTTGTACCCAAGTATCACAGCATCCCATTGATCGTCCTCCTTACACCAGGTCTCTGAGATGCCAATTATATCTAACCTTTCATTTAATGATATACATTCTAGCTCCCCCATCATATTTTTTAGACTTCTAGCATTTGCATAGAGGAATTTTAGAGGTTGTATTTTATTCATATTAACAATCTGGTTATCAGTTGACAAGAATAAATGAGAATCTTTCAGCTCTGTCTGCTCTGTACTTAAAGGCATCTGGATTACTTTTATCTTTATTGGAACCTCCCTATCAGGATGCCCTAACTTCCCTCTTTTGCTAATATCCAACCAACGTTTGTCAAAATGACCTAACCCTAAGAAATTCTCACACACCACATAGCAGGAAACCCACCATCAAGAAATAGCAGAAAACTGCCAAAATAAGAGGGTCCCTGACCAAGGCAAATGACAGATCACTACACCATATAGAGTCTAGAACAGAGGGAGAAAGCGTGAGTAAAATTCAGATAAGGTAAAGGTAATAGAAAACCTCTATGTGAGACTGGGAAGAGGATGGAGCAATTACACAAATACTACCTTGGTTGTGACAGAACACTTTATCTGCACAATAAGACAGAAGGGAACTTCCGAGGGCCAACATAAGATTCACCTTCTAGCCTGTTCTTTGGAACCTACGTCAGCAGTAGCGGCAGCAGCAGCAGCAGCAGCAGCACAGTCAGCCTCAGGTTTCTTTTTCTTACTGCAGCTCTTTTACCTGCAAAGGCTGCACTGCTGGGTGAGGACTCCGGGCACTGGGGCTGTACTTGTAGGGAGGAACTGCCCGGGGAGGCGGAACAGCAACTGCTGTACGGGGAACAAGGTTCTGAGCAGCAGTGGTGACTCCTAGGGACAAAAAGAAGAAATTAATAGGTAAATGCAAAGACTCCCAACAAGGAGAATGTGAGTTAAGAGGTATATGGGATATGGGGATCTTCTTTCTCCATTTCACTAGCATGCCAGTAAAGGCTGTGCAGAAGATATATAAGATATACTACATTTCAACCCACTGTTATTCTAATAAGAAATAAGGAGAAAGTTACATACTTGATCATTTTCTTTCCTTGAATCCCACTAGACCACTTCAGGTTGAGTGGCTTATGCTTTCTTGCAAGCAGCTGGAGGCAGACCACAGCAACTTTCAGTGATGTCATCACCTGGTCTATCCTCTGGTGCAGCACTGAGAGAAGCCAGTGTGACACTTCCAAGCAGTGAGACTGAAAAACTTAGAAAAAAAATCAGCAAATATGAACATTAATAACCAATCATAAATTGGAACAAATATTTGGAAAAAGGTATTTGGCTCTCTTACCTTAATTAACTCTGCATCAGATACTGATGCAATCAAAAAATAGCAGGGCTTCCAAACCTGTAGAACCGTCTTCCAAGGCAGGTGCTGGAGTGGTCTAGCAGGATTCAAGGAAAAATAATTATCAGGTATGCAAATTTGTCCTTCCTTATTACCTGCTAGACCTGCCCAGATGAGTCAGACATGCCCAAGTAGTCAGGACCTAGGGTTGGAGGAAAATGACGCTTTGGACAGAACTGCTCTGCCAAAGGCGCCATCTGCTCTGGCTTCCACATGCAACTTCGGATCTTGATTCGCCTAATCTCCTTTGTGTTTCCTTACCATTCCCCCTAGATGTATTCCATGTCTACAGCTACTGTGTTGTCTGTCTTGACTACACTGTAAGCTCTGATAAACAGGGGCCATCTTTCACATGTGTCTGTGCAGCGCTGCATAGGTTTTGTAGTGCTATACAAATGTTCAGTAGTAGTGCTTCACAAAAGTGCTCAGAGATGACCAGGTAGCTGCTTTACAGATATCGTCCAGAGACATCAAGGCAGACTCCATCCAAGAGGCAGCCTGTGCCCTAGGATGTGAGCTCTGGCCCCCTCCTATACCCAATTTCCAGCCAGAAGGTATGCTGAACGAATGACCTCCTTAATCCAGTGGGCAAACAAGGACCTGGCCATTACCTGCCTTTTCCTTGAACCATTGAAGAGAACAAAAAGACAGTCTGACCAATGAAATTAGTAATTTAAAATTAATAATTAGTAAGGAATTAGTAATCTCCAGGTATCCGAGTGGAGTAGCAGCTTAGTGGTTAGAAGAACAACCTAGCACCCAAAAGATCTGGGTTCGATTCCCACTGGCACTCCTTGTGACCTTGGGCAAGTCACTTTACCCTCCATTGCCTTGGAAGAAAAGGCCTGGCAATCTACTTCCAGTCATACCTTGCTAAGAAAACGCAGAGGCTGCTGGTTCACCAGGAGTCAGAACTGACTTATTTATTTATTTTTATTCTCTTATATACCACGCTATTCTGCATCAGTGCGGTTTACATTGAACAAACTGAAATTACATTGAACAGGGCATTATAACTTGGAGATAACTATTTTACAGGGAACATGGGCTATGGAGGGTTAAGTGGCTTGCCCAAGACCACAAGGAGCACCTGTGGGACTAGAAACCCCAGTCCTTCCGGCCCAAGGTTGCTGTCCTCTAGTGGGATTTGAACCCCCGACCTTCCGGCCTGAAGTACCTTGCCCCAACCACTAGGCCACTCCTCTACTCCTTGACTTGACGGCACTTTAAAAAAAAAAAGTATCCAAGTAGTGTCCCCTCCTTGCATTCACAAGATGCATAAAGGGGTCCATCTGAAGGTCCTCCTCTGATAAGGAGGGCAAGATGATGGTCTGATCGAGATGAAAAAGGGACAGCACCTTTGGGAGAAAGGATAACACAGTCCATAAAGAAACGGAATCCGTCGAGATGACTAGGAGGGCTCCCAACAGGACAAGGCCTGCAGTTCTGACACTCATCTGGGGGACGGAATATCCACCAGGAAAGCACCTTAAGAGTCAAATCTTTAAGAAATGCCCTATGAATAGGCTCAAAGTGGGGCCCTGTCAATGCCTTCAACACCAGACAAAGACTCCAATGAAGAACACTGGGTGCATTGGCAGACAAATCTGCTTTATTCCTTTGAGGAAACATCAAGGTGTGCTGCCAAGGAGCTGCATTGAATATGCCCCCGGTAACAGACCAGGGCCACCATCTTTAGGGCCAAACCCTGCTCCAAGCCAGACTGTAAAAAGAACAAAAGTGCAGCAATATCCGCCTTCCCAGCCTCCAGGGACTCTCCAAACTGCAGGTCTTGAGAACAGTATCCATTACTGCTCCAAAGTAGCCTCTCTTGGACAATTTATGCCTCTTAAGGGCCAGGCCATAGGTGGGAAGGGAATGAGATCCTCCATCACCAAAGGCCCTTCTCTTGAGGTAACCAGAGCAGGGACTCCACCAACAGACTCAAGAGATCCAAATATCATGGCTTGTGTGGCCAGTCTAGGGCCAACTGAATCACCAAGCCTGGATGAGACCAAATCCTGCATAGAAGGTGGCTCGCCAAGGGGGGAAGACATACAGAAGCCCCACTTGGGACCACACTTGAAGAAGGGTAGCCAAGACCACTGTCCATATATCTTTCTTGCTGCTGAAAAAGTTATCCATTTCGCATTCTCCCAAGTGGTCATCAGATCAAATACCAGAAGGCCCCACCTTTGCACTATGAGGCTGAACGCGTAAAGGCTCAACTCTCACTCTCTGGAATTCAGTGTTCTGATTCAAGAAGTTGGCATATACATTGTCAACACCAGTTATGTGGGCTGTCAACAAAGCCATTAGATGCTCTTCTGCCCAGTAGCACAATTCAGCCAACTTGAGAGTCATCCTAGTGAGTGCTTCAAGTTCCACCTTGCTTACTGGCGTACACCACCACTGTGGCATTTTCGTAACTATGTGGACTGCTTTGCCAGCTAACAAGGACTGAAACCTTGGATGGATTGCTTTGGCCTCCAACTAGCTGACTGACCAAGAGGACCTGGACCATCTGCCCTAGACAGTGAGTCCCCCCAGCCTTTCAGGCTGACATCCATGATGACTATAACCCAATCTGATGCTTACAGGGGCATCCTGTTCATCAGATGGGGAGACCGAAATCATCACATTAATTGATCCTCTCTCAAAAGGAAGGGTCTGGTTAAACAGCTCAGGGCAGGGGAGACCAGAGACACAGAGGATGTCTTGGCAGAGGATGCATATGTGCCCTGGCCCAAGGGATCAGCTTCAGGGTCAAAGTCATGGACCCTAGGAGCTGAAAGTAGCCACAGGCTGCACACACAAATCCCTGAGGATATAGAGGAATTAGAAAAAGTACAGAGAAGAGTGACCAAAATGATAAAGGGGATGGAAGAATACACCTACAAGGAAAGGCTTAAAAGATTAGGGCTGTTCAAGCTTGTTCAGCTTAGAAAAGAGATGGCTGAGGAGAGATATTATAGAGGTCTATAAAATAACGAGTAGAGTGGAAGGGGTAAGCGTAGATAGTGAAATTAAGCCTTATCTGCTCATTTTCTTTCCTTGAGTCCCTCCAGTCCAGTCCAGACACATGGGTTATGCTTGCCTACCAGCAGATGGAGACTGATTTGATGACGCTATGGTATAAGGGTCCTGTGCCACCCTCCGATCACTAATATGTCTGTAACAAAGTGTCTGATGCAGAACGGGGCCCATCCGGACGTCCAAAAACTGGACAGGCTGGATTAGACCCCGATTCTGCAACCGCAGGAGCCGGACATTCCCACAGGTGCAGAATCGGGCACTAGACGGGCTGGTCGTGGCCTGATTCCAACGTCCTGGACATCCATCTCCCATCCTGGCTAGCCCTCCCCATGCTCCTGCTGGATAGGTGTGATATGGTCAGTTAAGTGTGCCTTGGTTATGATTCTGGCAGTGACATTCTGGGCTAATTGGAGGTGGTTTATGCTTTTTTTGGGGAGAACTTGTAGTAAGCTGTTGCAGTAGTCCAAGTAGGGTGTGATTAATGCTTGGACTACCATTCGGAAGTCATGGAGTGCGAGGAGGGGTCTAAGGTGTTGCACGGTTCTTAACTTGAAAAATATAGTTCTTGCAGTTTGTTTTATGTGTGGCTCCATGTTAAGGGTTCTGTCTAGGATGATGCCCAAGTATTAGTTCCCATATAGTATTATATGTTCCCTGTAAAATAGTTATCTCCAAGTTATAATGCCCTGTTCAATGTAATTTCAGTTTGTTCAATGTAAACCGCACTGATGCAGAATAGCACGGTATATAAGAGAATGTAAATAAAATAAAATAAATAAGTATTAGACTTCCTGTTTTACAGGGATAGTGGTGTTGAGAATGTGGATTGTTCATGGGGGGGTGAAACTATGGTTCCTCGTGGTGACAAGTACTTCTGTTTTTTTAAGGTTAATTTTGAAGTTGTTTATATTTAGCCATTTTTCTGCTTCCTGTATGCATTCGGTTATGTTGTGGCATGTAGGGTTATGTACATTGATCTGGGAGTAGAGTAGGATGTCATCTTGTGCTTTTTTGAATATTGAGCAGAGTGGTTGAATATAGAGGTTGAACAGGAGGGCGGAAAGTGCCTTACCCTGCAGGATACCTTGCTCCTGCGGGAATGGTGATGAGGATTCAGAACTGAGTTTTACGTACTGGGTACGATCAGTTAAGTATGATCTGAACCACTGGAGGATGGTACCTGCTAGACCTAGTTGAGCAAGCCTTGATAGGCGTATAGTTTGGTCTACATTGTCGAATGCGGCCATTATATCTATGAATATGAGTACCAAGGCTGTGTTTGAGTTATCCATGACTCGTATGAGGGTATCAAACAGTACAAGCAGCAGTGTTTCTACTCCATGAAAGGAGCGGAACCCATATTGATGCTTGTCTAGGAGCGCGTTTTGGTCGATGAAGCTTTGGAGCTGTAATTGCACAGTTTTTTCTATGATTTTAGCTAGAAAAGGTATACTGGCAATTGGCCTGTATGAAGTAGTGTCTTCTGTGTTCAGGGACTTGTTTTTCAGTATAGGTTGGATGGCTGAGCATTTAAGTTTGCTAGGTAAGTTTCCAAGTGCGAGGGGTTGGTTGATTATATTCAGTAGGTAAGGTGCTAGTTCTGTTTTTGTTACTTTTATCCATGCCACTGGGCATGGGTCTAGGTGAGAGGATGTGGTGTTGATCCTAGTAATTGATTCTAGGAGTTCTTTTTCCTTGATGAGGTAAAAGGATTGCCATTTGTTGGAGTTGGTTTGATTATTGCGTGGGAGGGGAAGGGGTGAGTGGTTATTAGACTTTAGTTTGGTAGCGAAATGGTTGGCTGTTTGTGAATTGATATTATTCATGTTTCTCTCATTTTGTGGAGGTTTAGTAATGGATTTGACAATTTCAAAAAGCTTCAGTATTTATGGCTTCTTTATAGGCATTCAGTGTGGTCAAATAATGTTTTTTCAATTCTGAGGGTTTTTAGCTCTCCATTTTTGCTCGGCTTTGCGGAGCTCTTTTTTTAGTGAATGAAGATCATGTGTATACCATCTTTCAGTATGTCTATGCTTTGCTTTTGTTTGCTTGTTGGTTCTTGTAGCTGCTTTGTTGACTATAGAGTTCCAGGAGTGTATTGCGTTGTCTAGATCCTTAGAAGTAGAATCTAGTTGAGGGATTATCTCATCAAGAAAAGAGTTTTTGTTGAAGTTCTTGAATGATGTAGTATGATGATTTTTATAGGGTGTAGGGTGAGTGGGCTGAGGTATAGGGATGTTCAGTTGCAGTAAGGAGTGGTCAGACCATGGGACTTGTGAAGCTGTAGGGGGGTGTAATTGGGGTGCTCTGTAAGGTGTTCAGGGATGAAGATGAGATCAAGGGTGTTGCCCTTCACGTGGGTGGGAGTGTTTACAATTTGATGGAAGCCCATTTCTTCCATGAACTCCAGTAAAGATGTGGACTGGTGTATCGGGAGGGATGAGAGGTTGAAGTCTCCTAGGATAATGTGGGGTTTCCTTGTTGGTGAAGTGCAGGCGGATTCTAGAATGGTTGCAAGGATTGGGTGGTTGTTGATGGGAGGTCTGTAGAGTAGGTATATTGCTAATTTATTGTTTTCCACTTTAAGTATATCCATTTCCGCACTGCTGGTACATGCAGCGGTGTTTAGTTTAACTTTGGATAGAATGAGGATTTCACCACCTCTTTTGGAGTCTCTTGGACAATTGTATAGTTTGTAGTTGCCTATGGTCAGTTTATTCATGAGGATGGTGTCTGATTGTGTTATCCATGTTTCTGTAATGCAGAGCACGTCAGGGGATTCATCGACTAGAATGTCTCAGATTATTGGGATTTTATTTCTTACAGAACGTGCATTGATTAGTATGAGTTTTAGTGGGGTTATGTGGTCTGTGTAGGTCTGGTTTTGGCTGACGTGGATTGGGATGATGTAGATAAACCTATGATGTGGTTTATTGCTGGGAGCATAGTGGTCTTTGGTGTGTAGGTGTCTGTTGTGGAGTGGCAGATAATCTCTGTGGTGTCCTTGTATTATTGGGATGACGTGGTGTGTAAGATGATCTTTGTTTCTGTGTAGGGTATTGGTTGTTATTGTTAGCAGTAGCGGGCTTAGTATTGTGTAAAAAGGGGTGCGTTTGATTTCCATGGTGTAGGTAGGGAAGGTTTGCTGGGTAGTTATTATGAAGGTGTGGTGGAGAGGGCTAAAGTTTCTGGGGTGATGAGTGGTATTTTGGCTAGTGGATGTTGTGGATTCAGTTGCTTAAACAGGTCTATGGTGTTGTTGGTCAGCTAGCATCGGTATGTTCAATATAGCAGTCATGCAGTGATGGTTAGACACAGTACAGATAAAGCATAGTTACTCACCTGTAACAAGTGATCTCCGGGAAAGAGTAGTTACTCACCTGTAACAGGTGTTCTCCAGGAGCAGCAGGAATCAGTCCTCACATATGGGTGTCAACGGCGCCGATGAAGCCCCAGCGGAACATTTCCCCAGCTTTCCATGAAAGCCTTTGGGAATGCTGGCACGCATGCGCGGTTCCCTTCCCGCCTAAAGGTGCCATCTTACCTCAGTCAAATGACATAGCTAAGAAGAGCACACAAAAATGTAAAAACACAAACTATGTACAACTGCAACTCCAAGGGGAGGAGGGAGGGTTGTGAGGACTGATTCCTGCTGCTCCTGGAGAACACCTGTTACAGGTGAGTAACTACTCTTTCTCCAGGACCAAGCAGGAAGTCAGTCCTCACATATGGGTGACTCCCTAGCTCTGGGCTACCGAGTAACCCAGGCTGAACAAGAGAACTCCCTTTAGTCCCAGCAGCAAAGAAAGGCTTTTCAAGGACACAACCTCCACCGGTAGCCCAAAAGAGGGCAGGAGGGCAGGAGTTGCCTAAACCTCAAAGAGATTCCGGAGTACTGCTTGGCCAAAAGCACTGTCCCTACGGGACTCCCTTTCCAGACAGTAGTGGGCTGCAAATGTCTGGCTTGAAGACCAAGTTGCAGCCCTGCAGATGTCTACCAAGGGCACAGAGCGGAGATGAGCCACTGAGGCAGCCACTGCCCGGACACGATGGGCCGTGACCCTACCCTGCAAAGGAAGGTCAGCCGCCTTGTAAGTCCAGGTGATACAGTCAGCCACCCAGATAGACAAGGTACGCTTGGACATAGCTAACCCCAACGTATTGGGGTCAAAGGATACGAAGAGCTGAGTAGCCCTTCTATGCCCCTGCGTACGGTCAAGTAACAAGTAACTGACCACATAAAGCACAACCCTCCCACCTAAATGGACCACACACATAGCGCAAACGAAAAGACTATCCAATCTCTTAAGCCTTAATACCTCCCTCTTGTATATAGTTGTATCTGTGATGTACTATATTATGTACGTAGACACCACATTCTGTTAGTTAATTGTTTTAACACAGTTCCAGTTTAAAATCACTGTTTAATTTTCCTAGACTTAAGTTTGTTTAATTTATGATACTTTAAGACGTTCTATGTATATTTAAGATGTTCTATGTAAAACAAACTTCGATTTGTTAATTGTTGTTATTTGTACACCGCAACTGATCTCTGGAAGATGCGGTATAAAAATGAGTGTTAAATAAATAAATAAAAAATAAGGATAAGGCCCTCCTACAGTCCAGGGTATGCAGGACTGCTTCAGCCTGGCTTGCATGAGGCCTAGGGAAGAATGTTGGAAGAACCACCTCCTGATTGAGGTGGAAAGAGGAGACAACCTTAGGGAGGAACTTGGGATGAGTCCTGAGGACCACCCTGTTCCTATAAATCCTGGTGTAAGGCCTATCACAGACCAGGGCCTGAAGCTCACTCACTCGCCTAGCCAAGGTAAGGGCTATCAGGAAGAGTGTCTTCCAGGAGAGGAAGCGCAGTGGACAAGTAGCCATCGGCTCAAAGGGTGGGCGAGTCAGTTGCTGCAAGACCACATTCAGCTCCCACTCAGGAGCAGGAGGACGGATGGGGGGCTTGAGCAAAAGCAAGCCCCTGAGAAAGCGGGACACCAAGAGGTGACCTGACAAAGAATGTCCCTCCACCAGTGAGTGGTGAGCTGCTAAAGCTGAGAGGTGGACCCGAACAGAATTGGACTTAAGTCCTTGATTTGATAAGTGCAGTAAGTACTGAAGCACTACTGGCACAGTACAGGAGAAAGGATCCTCTGTACGTAGCAGACACCACACAGAAAACCTCTTCCATTTGAGAGCATAGGCTTTCCTAGTGGACTGTTTCTAGAGGCTAGGACAACCTCCTCAACTTCCTGAGGCAGGCCCCAGGGAGCCAAGACTACCCTTGCAGCCTCCAGGCCATCAAATTGAGAGTCTTGAGATTGGGGTGTAGTAAGGAACCCTGCTCCTGAGAGAGAAGGTTGGGTTGCAACCTCAGAGGCAGTGGGGGATCCACCGCCAGTTGAAGCAGAAGAGGAAACCGTGCACCCACCACAACCATCGACCTACCACAGATACTACACCTCATCTCCGAAAGCACCAGCCCTTCGAAGGAACAAATTATCCTAGGTGACTTCAACCTCCCATCACTCCAGGAAAAACAAGCAGAAACCTTTCTCAACGCCATGACAGCAATGGACCTGACACAGATCATACAAGAACCAACACATGAAAAAGGAAACACACTTGACCTCATATTTCTAAACTCCCAAACCGTCTCCTCATACAGAAGACCGACAATCTCACCAGTACCATGGTCAGACCACTACATCATCAACATATCCCACACCTATCAACTCAAAAATAACAGAGAAAACGAACACCACCCAAGGAGATTCAAAGCATTTAGCAAGGAAGACTTCCTAACGCAAACCCTGCCTAACCTACACACAAACTCCAACAATCTTGACGACCTGATCCACAACTGGAATACCACAATCTCCTCAGCAGCCAGCACAACTAGAAACAACACCAATACCAGACCCATCTCCTCAAAAGCCCGATGGTTCACCCCCAGCCTCCGAAAACTGAAAACCAGACTTAGAAGAACCGAAAGGAAATGGAGAAAAACCAAAAGCGACAGAGACAAAGCAAAATACATCTACGAACTCAATGCGTACCATTCAGAAACTGACAACGCCAAAAAAACCTACCACACCAAAATCATCACAACAGCCATAAACAAACCTCGAGAGCTCTTCCAAATTGTCAAAAAACTAACACGGGCACCCAGTAACTCCGACCAGCTGCCAGATATCCCCCCTAAACTTCTAGCCCGACAATACAAACAGCTTCAGCAACCACAAAGCTCACATCACTATGCTGAAACAACCAAGACAAATTCGTACCCCATCCTGAACAGAGACTGGAATACATTCGACACAATCTCAAAAGAAGAAATATCTTCCACCATCTCCTGCTTGAACACCACCACTTCCCCGCTGGATCCCTGTCCCACCGACTGGATAAAGAAAACCAAAGAAGACCTCAGTGCACCACTAACCCACATCGTAAACGAATCCTTTACCCAAGGACACATGCCAGATGCCCTTAAGACCACAATCATTCAACCAACCCTAAAAAAGCACAACCTAGATCCCCTAGACCCCACCTCCTACAGACCAGTAGCGAGCCTCCCACTCACTGCAAAAATAATCGAGAAGATAGTCCAACGTCAGCTTCAAGAACACCTAGACGTCAACAACATACTGGACCTGCAGCAACACGGATTCCGACCATTACATGGGGTCGAGACCCTCATGACCACGCTGATGAACACCCTCATCATAGGAACCCAAGAGAAACACTCAGGATACATCCTAATTTTCCTGGATATATCAGCGGCCTTCGACACCATCTCCCATAACACCCTTATCCACAGACTCCAAACAATTGGGATCAAAGATACTGTACTCTAATGGTTCAGGTCCTATCTAACCAACCGACAGCAACTGATCCGCACCAAAACCTCAACCTCACCCCCCTTCCAGCAACATCAAGGAGTACCTCAAGGATCCACATTATCAGCCATGCTTTTCAACATCTACCTCCGTCCACTCTGTTCAGTCATATGCACTCACAATGTCAACTTCCACATATACGCCGACGACATAATGCTCTACGCCCCAATTACAACCACAGACCCAACAAACGACCAGCTATCAACCTGCTTCACCGACGTATCCAACTGGCTACAAGAGAACAACTTATCCATTAACATAAAGAAGACCGAAGCTCTTATAGTGACAAAAGACCCAGACTTCAAACCACCCACTCACCTCACCATGGGAACCACGCAAATTCAAATACAACCACACATAAGATATCTCGGCATTATCATTGACCAAGCCCTAACTCTTAAGCAGCAAATCAACAAGACCACTAGAACTGTATTCCACAAGGCGAAAATGGTACAACGTCTCCGACCTCTCCTTGAACCACACGACTTCAGGACAGTAATGCAAGCTCTGACACTCCCTCATCTGGACTACTGCAACATAATCTACCATGGCCTACCTGCCACACAAACCAATCCCCTCCGAACTGCCCTAAACACCACGGCGAGAATAATTCACAATGCAAAGAAACGGGACCACATCACCCCAATTCTGAGAGACCTTCATATTCTCCCCATCGAAGCAAGAATCAAATACAAAGCTCTTCTACTCACCCACAAAACCATCCACCAAGCACAAGGCACCCCACTCCGCACCCTACTGCCTCACCCAACCCACAGCAGAACAACCAGACAATCCTCCAACAGCTCCATTGCCGTCCCCCACAAAAGAACCAAGGCAACGCAACGGACCTGCAACAGAGCCTTTGAACTCTATGCCCCATCCCTCTGGAACTCTCTACCAAACCACATCAGGAACAACGGTGATCTCCCATCATTCAAAAAGCAACTAAAAACCGTCCTAGTCCAAGAACATCTCTGAATAGGAATCCCCCCTATTTCTCTTCAATAACTCCAGACCAGTAACTCTGCTATCCTATCAGTCTCTATGTTCATCCCAAAATCATCAATGTTGAGACCCCGGTGATGGGCCCCCTCCACTATTGATTTCCCCCCCCCCCCCCGTTATATGTCCCACCGCTTTGACCCGGTGAAAAGCGGGATATAAATACAGTTAAATAAATAAATAAAATAAATAAATAAACCAAGGCTGTCTCGGCCATCTGTGAGCTACCAGCAGGACCGAGGCCTTGTCCCGAAGAATCTTGAACAGAGTTCGGGCCACCAAGGGCGTGGGAGGAAACGCATACAGGAGGCCCTGAGATCAGGACATCAGAAAAGCATCTGGTGCGATCCTCAAAGGATGTGGTTGCCTGAAGCAGAACTTGGGTAGCTGCTTGTTTAGTGGACTGGCAAAGAGATCTATCCAAGGGAGACCCCACTTCAGGAAGATCTTTTGAACCACCAAGGGATGCAGCTGCCACTCGCGGGGCTGCAGAATCCTGCTCAACCGGTCTGCCAGGTAGTTCTCCTGGCCTGGGAGGTACACCGCCTTGAGAAGCATGTGGTGCTTCAGGGCAAAGGAACAAAGGTCCTGAGTCTCTCGACAAAGGATCTGAGACCCAGTGCCGCCCTGCTTGTTCACATAAAACATGGCCACCTGGTTATCTGTTTGAATCAAGACTGAGCGGTGAGCCAGGGCTGGAGAAAAAACTCTGAGAGCCAAGCGGATAGCTCGAAGTTCCAGCAGATTGATTTGTTGGGCTGCCTCCCAGGGAGACCAAAGGCCTTGGGTGCACTTGTCCAGACAAAGGAGCACCCCAGCCCTTCAGAGAGGCGTCGGTGGTGAGGACCACTGAGTATTCTGGCATTTGGAAGGGCATGCCTTTGAGTAGATTGGGTGGATGTAGCCACCAGCTGAGGGAGGCCAAAAGGGGTTTGGACACCTTTATCTTGTGTCGTAAGTGGCCTATGGCTTGAGACCACTGAGTCCGAAGGCACCACTGTGCAGGCCTCATATGGAGCCTGGCATTGGGAGTCACATGTACTGTCGAAGCCATGTGACCCAGAAGCCTGAGGCAGAGTCTGGCGGAGACCAGGGACTTGTTCAGAAACTGCTTTGCCACGTCCATCAGCCTTTGAGCCCTGTCTTCTGGCAAGAATGCCTTTTGCCAGTTGAGAATCCAACCTTGCCCCTATGAACTCCAAGTTCTGGGATGGGAGCAAAGTGGACTTTGCAAAATTTATGACAAAGCCCACCTTTTGAAGCAGAGCAATGGTGTTGAGGGTGGCTTGTCTGGCCTCCAGGGATGTCTGACCCCTGATGAGCCAGTCGTCCAGATAGGGAAAGACAAAGATGCCTTGATTTCTTAGGTAGGCCGCAACCACTGCCAGGCACTTGGTAAAGACCCTGGGAGCGGAGGATAGGCCAAAAGGTAGTACTCTGTACTGATAATGGTTTCCTCCCATAATGAACCTGAGGTACTTTCTGTGGTCTGGATGAATGAGGATGTGAGTGTACGCATCCTTTAGATCTAAGGAGCATAGCCAATCTCCATGCTGGAGGTAGGGCAGAAGTGTTCCAAGAGTAAGCATCTTGAACTTTTCTTTCTCTAGGAACTTGTTGAGGTTTCTGAGGTCCAGAATGGGTCGAAGGCCACCGGTTCGTTTGGGTATCAGGATATACCTGGAGTAGAATCCGTGATCTTGCAAGTGGGGAGGCACAGGCTCCACCGCCCTGTCCACCAACAGACCATGAAGCTCTTTTAGAAGGAGGTCTGTGTGCAGGGGAGGCCTTGGAGGCTCCCCTGGAAAATATGGTGAAGGCAGTTGGTGAAAATGGAGGGCATAGCCATTGTGGACTATGTCCAGCACCCAACTGTCCCTGGTGATAAGGGGCCACTGGTGGGCAAAGAGGGCGGGGCGACCTCCTGTGCAGGGTGGGGAGAGCAGTGGAGGAGAGGCTACGCTCAAGGAGTCAAAAGCCCCCACCCTGCTGAGTTGGAGCAGGGGCCTGAGGCTTGGGGGTCCTCTGCCTACGGGGCCCATTACCCTGGCCCTTGGCCTGCTGACCCTGGGGGGCAGCTTGGGCAGCCTGATACTGAGGGTACTGTTTGTAGGCAGTGCCCTTCCTCGGGTAAAAGGACTTTTTACCCGAGCCCTTCTTCTTATGTGAAGGGGCAGAGGTCTTCCTCGACAGCCTTGTCCTGGTAAGGTGCTCTGTCTCGAGCTGAGCGGCCTTCTCGGTCACGGGTTTGCCAAAAAGGTTTTCACCTCGGCAGGGGACATCGACCAACTTGTCCTGAATCCATGGCTCGAGGTCCGATGACTGCAGCCACGCCTGGCGTCGAGCCGCGATGCCAGCAGCCGCTACTCGGGCCGAAGCCTCGAAGCCATCGTAGGCGGCGCGGGAAATGAACTTCGAGCATTCACGAATCCCCAAGGACAAGGTCTGAAATCTCTGCAAGGTTCCCCGGAGAGACCAGCAGAGAAGCCGGCCAGTTCTTTGGCCAGGTCCTGCAAGTACATGCCCATGTACAGCTGGTAAGACTGGACACGGCAAGCAAGCATCGACCCCTGGAAGCACTTCCTACCGATGCCATCGAGGTTGCGGGCCTCCCTGCCGGGGGGCACCGCGGAGTGCATCTTCTGGCTCTTCAGACGATGCATGGCCGATTCCACAACCATGGAATGGTGTGGAAGCTGTGCTTTCTGGAAACCAGGGCTTTTGCGGAGTCGATAAATGGAATCGACTCGCTTACTTAGAACCGGCGTCGAGGCCGGGGCCTCCCACATTCGGAAGAGGAGCCGTTCCAGCATCGGAGGAACCAGGACAGTAAAGGCCTCCTTCGGAGGAGAGTCGTACTGTAGAGCATCGAGCTCTTCGGCTCGAGGCTCTTCCTCGGGATCGGCAGGGATAGCCAAGGCAGCGGCCATATCCCGGACAAACTCCTAGTGTCCTCCGGAGAGGATCTACTCCGGGGATCAGACTGCGGTGAGTCCGACGGGACACACCGAGTCTTAAAAGTATCCCAGGCGGACTCGTCCGAGGAGGAGTCAGGGTCTGACCCCGCGGGGCCCCGAGGCACTCGCCCTGATGCCGGGGGCACTGGCATCAACACCCTCGGTCCCGAACGAGAGGTCGAGGGAGACCGCGACCGAGGACGACTTCCAGCCACGAGGGTCTCGAGTATCGGCTCGGTCTCCGGGGTTGACTTCGAAGTCGACGTCCCGGTGGTCGGGGCAGATGCACCAGACAGGCTGGCCATCAGTGCCCGCTGCTGCTCCATGAAGGCAGACAGTCTGCACTCCAAGGCTGTCATCCTGAGACTCAGCTCGGGAGACGCAGTAGCCACCGACTCGGGCCCCGGGCGGCGCCGGGCCCGACGTTGGCTCTCTGGAAGGAGAGTCCACGAGGACTACGGGGTTTACGTGTCCAGCAGACTCCGGCTCCACGCGAGGAACTTTGGCAGGCTTCTCTTGGTCCACCGGCCCGGGACGGCGGTTGGGGGTCTTAGACCTGGCCCTCGAGGGACCAGGGACCTCCTCCGACGCCGCCCTCGTGAGCCTCTTCTTCCTCTTATGTTCCCGGTCGGGGGACCCCCTGTCCGAGGAGCTTCGACGGTGCTCGGGATCGGAATCCCGAGATGTCGAGGCCTCAGACGAGGTCCGGGCCCGGCCGGAGGCAGAGTCCGAGAAAAACCTTTCCTTTTGATGCTGTCGACTCTTTAGTGCCTTGGAAGACATCTTCCCACATGGCCCACACGACTTTGGGTCGTGGTCAGGGCCGAGGCACCGAAGGCAGCAGTCATGTGTGTCGGTGAGAGACATAATTTTCTTACACCGATCACACTTTTTGAAACCACTGGAAGCCATCGGGGAAAAATAGCCCCAGCGAGGTCAAAAGACCGGCCTTCCAGTGAAAAATGAAAAAAGGGCGCGAACGCCAGCCACGAAGGGCAAAAACCGAAAAATGAAGAAAATGGGCTCGATACTGGTGTACCGAACAGGAGAAAAAATAGCGAAAATCGCCGAAGAAAAAAAATCACTTTTATCCGGGAGAACAGGACACACGTCCGATGGGCTTCTCGGAAAAAAAGAGACTGAGGTAAGATGGCACCTTTAGGCGGGAAGGGAACCGCGCATGCGTGCCAGCATTCCCAAAGGCTTTCATGGAAAGCTGGGGAAATGCTCCGCTGGGGCTTCATCGGTGCCGATGACACCCATATGTGAGGACTGACTTCCTGCTTGGTCCTGGAAAACAGCAGGAATTTAGTCTTCACATATGGAGTATCGTTGGTACCGACAGAGCCTGGGCGGGAATGCTCCCCAACGTCCAATAAGAATGCTTTTGGGAGCATCCCTCAGCACATGCGCGCTGCCTTCCCGCCTTTCCAACTGTCCCTCTTCAGTTGAATTTATAGCTGAGTGAAAAGGATAAAGGGAGAGAGGAAAGAGACAAAGAGATAGAGAGACAATTCCTAGGGGAGGTGGGTGGGTTGTGAAGACTAAATTCCTGCTGTTCCCGGAGATCACCTGTTACAGGTGAGTAACAACACTATCTCCAGGAACAAGCAGGAATGTAGTCTTCACATATGGGGACTCCCTAGCTGAAGATGCCAGGGAGATAGCCCCAAGAAGGTGCCACTCTGGAAAGGTGGGAATCCTTCCTCCCATGGATCTCTGGCATTCCACCAGGGTTGGTGGTTAGGAGTTGAATTAGATCTGAAAAGAGATTTTGAAGAACAGCTTGGCAAAAGAAGGCATCCCAACGGGAGGCTTTATCCAGGCAGTAGTGGGCTGTGAAGGTGTGTACCGAAGCCCAGGTGGCTGCTCAATAAATGTCATCGATAGACACAGAGTAGAGATTAGCCATAGAAGCTGCCATGGCTCTCACGTTATGAGCTGTGACATAGTCCTGAAGAGGAAGACCCTTACTCTCATAAGCAAAGGATATGCATTGGGCAATCCATTTAGATAAAGTTCTTTTGCAGACTGGTTGTCCCAAATGACTAGGGTCAAAAGCTATACAAAGTTGCGAGGACTTTCTATGTTGCTGTGTTCTCTGTAGGTAAAAGGCTAAGGCCCTTTTACAATCCAAAGTATGAAGGTTTCTTTCTGCATTAGAGGTGTGAGGCCTTAGAAAAAATTCAGGAAGATAAATTGATTGATTTAAATGATAAGGCGAAACCACCTTTGGCATAAAGTGTGGATGAGTTCTAAGAACAACCTTATCATGGTGAAACCTAGTATAAGGAGGATTAGCCACTAAAGCTTGCAGTTCACTAATGCGACGTGCAGAGGTGATTGCAATTAGGGAGATGACCTTCCAAGTCAAAAACTTAAGGGTTGTAGTGGCTAAAGGCTCAAAAGGTGGCTTCATGAGCTGCCCGAGAACTAGATTTAGATCCCATGCCACCAGTGGTGGCTTAATGGGAGGTTTGGTTAATAGAAGACCTCTCATAAATCTGGATATGAGTGGATGAGAGGAAATCGGTTGTCCATTCAGAGGCTTATAAGAAGCTGCAATTGCACTAAGATGGACTCTTACCGACTTGGTCTTTAGACCAGAATTCGATAAGTGAAGGAGATACTCTAGTATAGATTCTAAGAGTATGCCAAGGAGGTTTAATCCCTTCTTGGAGCACCATATGGTAAAATGTTTCCACTTGAAAGCATAAGATCTTCTTGTGGAAAGTTTCCAAGAAGCCTGAAGGATATCCTTTACCTGTTGGGACAGGTTGAAATCTTGGAGGTCTAAGCCTTCAGCAACCAGGCCGTGAGATGCAGGGACTGGGGATTCGGGTGCCATAGCGTCCCGTTCTCTTGGGAAAGGAGATCTGGAGCATGCCCTAACTCCACAGGTGCAGCTTGAGAGAGATGCAGAAGCAGGGGATACCACGGTTGGCGTGGCCATCGTGGCGCTATGAGAATCATGCAACCCCTGTCTCTCTGAAGCTTGAAGAGTGTTTTGGGGATGAGGGGAATGGGTGGGAAGGCATAAAGGAAGCCCTGACCCCAGTGAAGGAGGAAGGCATCCCTTGTCTGACAATTGTGAGCCGGAATCCTGGAACAGAACCGGGGAAATTTGGCATTCAGTGGACTTGCGAAGAGGTCTATGTCTGGAGTGCCCCAGAGATGAAATATCTTTGCCACCTGGTCCAGGTGGAAGGACCACTCGTGAGGCAGCAGTACTCAACTGAGTTTGTCTGCCCAAAGGTTTTGAATGCCTGGAAGATATGTCTTGTCTCTTGTCATCTGGGAGAAATGGGCTCATAAGCTCCAAATCTCCTGTAACTTCCTTGAGGAACATTCCCATATACAGTATATATGAACTGATCCTAGCTGAAAGCATGGAAGCCTGAAAGGTTCGGCACTCAAAAGCGTCCAGAGTCCTGCATTCACGACCTGGAGGATTGGATGCATGCCTCTTTGCACTTTTCATCCTACGCATGGCTGACTCCACCACCATTGAATGGTGTGGCAGCTGAGTCTTTTGAAATCCAGGACATGGGGGAACTCGATACATAGTATCAAGTCTCCTAGAGTGAGGAGATGTAGTCAGAGGTGTCTCCCACATTCTGAGCATCACGTTATGCAGAATTTCATGGATGGGCAGAGTGGCTGCCTCCTTTGGAGCTTTAGGATTTTGGAGAATTTCCAATTCCTTTGCTCTGCGTTCCTCTTCAGGAGCTACCGTGATTGAAAGGCCCTTGGCCATATCACGAATAAAATCCTGAAAAGACATGTCCTCTGGAGGTGACATTCTGCGTTGGCGAGAAGAGGGATCCTCTGGGAGAAACCCTCTAGTACCAGCAGAATTGTCAGAGTCTTCGGAATCGGAGGATTTGAAGTATTCCTGACCACGATGCTCATGCAAAGCACGGTCCCGGTATCGATCGAAGTTGGTACCGAGTTGATCCGGTACCGATCTGTCGATTCCAGCCAAAGATGGCATGGGAAGAATTCCCACCGGGGCCGGTACCGTCGGGGCCGGTGTAGGTACCAGCATCGGTGTCGATGTCGGTACCGGTGCCCATTGGACCAACGGTACCGCAGCTGAGAGAAGAGCTGCGATGCTGCGTTTGATAGCAAGGAACCTCTGGTCTATCGACGCTGACGAATCGATGCCTGGGTATCGGTACCGGAGAAGACGGCCGGAAACCCTGAGCATGGCACAGGTAGTTCTTGCGAGGTCGGGGCCTTGAGAACATCCTGGAGTTCCATTGATGCTTTGGAAACCGAAGCCTCCCGCCGGGGCTGCTTTGCCGGTGTGGTTCCCTCAAGGGCAATGCCAATGGCCTCTTGATGCTTAGCAGGAGAGCTACCCTTTGAGGACTGGCTTTTATGTTTAGTTACCTGAGATCCATGGGAGGAAGAGGAGGCCCTTGAAGATGTCGATGCAATGGATCTGGCATCCGAAGAAAAGAGAGTACCGAGCTTTGCAGCCCGGTTCTGTCTTCCTCTCTTAGTCATCCCCATACAGGAGAGACATTCAGATGGAGAATGTTCAGGCCCTAAATATTTAAGACACCAATCATGGGTGTCAGTGACAGAAATAGTACCGCCACACTTAGTACATTTTTTAAAACAGGTTGGTTTTTCCATGTTTTAGGAATATGGGGCCTAGTGCCCAAAATGGCGCCTAGCACCAAAAAGAAAAGTTTCTGAAGAGAAACAGCTCAAAGTATAAGTTTTTTGAAAAGAAAAGAACCGGTGGTACCAGTAAGCGTCGTGCAGCAGGCAAACGCGACCACAAGAAAGCAATTTTAAAGACAGAATTTTCTGCGGTGACAGGGTATGGATCCTGTTGGCTCCACGGAAAACGAAGAACTGAAGAGGGACAGTTGGGAAGGCAGCGCGCATGTGCTGAGGGATGCTCCCAAAAGTGTTCTTATTGGATGCTGGGGAGCGTTCCCGCACAGGCTCCGTCGGTACCGACGATACCCCATATGTGAAGACTACATTCCTGCTTGTTCCTGGAGATAATATACAATATAGTTCATTCTGTCATGCAATGAGGCTGCTGTGTGCTGCTTGAAGGAGGTTCTTGTGCAGCTATCTATGATATGGAAGGTAATGGAACTGTAGTATATATTTTCTTTAAGAGAGCATATGATATTATACAGGGTTATAAAGAGGATAACAATGGGGTTTGGATACCAGTCTTTGCTATTGTTTCAGATAACGTTGATGAAGCAGGAACAGGAAGGCAGAGTTTCAAGCACACTGTCTCACATCCCCCGTTGATGGTGGATGCTGGATTGCTTTCAGATGGTTCAGGAGCAGGCTGCAGGAGCGAGAGGGAGTGCTCTGCTCGTTTCCCTTTTCAGGTGTGCTTGCAGCCCCAGGATGGTGAAACAGTGCAGGAAGACACAGTTTCAAGCACACAGTCTCACCTCCCCCGATTATGGTGGATGCTGGATTGCTTTCAGATGGTTCAGGAGCAGACTGCAGGAGGGAGAGGGAGTGCTCTGCTCGTTTCCCTTTTCAGGTGTGTTTGGTTTCCCTTTTCAGGTGTGTTTGCAGCCCCAGGATGGTGAAACAGTGCAGGAAGACACAGTTTCAAGCACACAGTCTCACCTCCCCCGATGATGGTGGATGCTAGATTGCTTTCAGATGGTTCAGGAGCAGGCTGCAGGAGCGAGAGGGAGTGCTCTGCTCGTTTCCCTTTTCAGGTGTGTTTGGTTTCCCTTTTCAGGTGTGCTTGCAGCCCCAGGATGGTGAAACAGTGCAGGAAGACACAGTTTCAAGCACACAGTCTCACCTCCCCCCGATGATGGTGGATGCTGGATTGCTTTCAGATGGTTCAGGAGCAGGCTGCAGGAGCGAGAGGGAGTGCTCTGCTCGTTTCCCTTTTCAGGTGTGCTTGCAGCCCCAGGATGGTGAAACAGTGCAGGAAGACACAGTTTCAAGCACACAGTCTCACCTCCCCCGATTATGGTGGATGCTGGATTGCTTTCAGATGGTTCAGGAGCAGACTGCAGGAGGGAGAGGGAGTGCTCTGCTCGTTTCCCTTTTCAGGTGTGTTTGCAGCCCCAGGTTGGTGAAACAGTGCAGGAAGACACAGTTTCAAGCACACAGTCTCACCTCCCCCGTTGATGGTGGATGCTGGATTGCTTTCAGAGGGTTCAGGAGCAGACTGCAGGAGGGAGAGGGAGTGCTCTGCTCGTTTCCCTTTTTAGGTGTGTTTGCAGCCCCAGGATGGTGAAACAGTGCAGGAAGACACAGTTTCAAGCACACAGTCTCACCTCCCCCGATGATGGTGGATGCTGGATTGCTTTCAGATGGTTCAGGAGCAGACTGCAGGAGGGAGAGGGAGTGATCTGCTCGTTTCCCTTTTCAGGTGTGTTTGCAGCCCCAGGATGGTGAAACAGTGCAGGAAGACACAGTTCTCCTAGGACAAGCAGGATGTGTCAGCCACACCTGGTGTCGTCCCCCGACGGCGCCGTGACGGAAGTGCTCTATAGCTCAGAACTTCTGAGCATGTGTGAGGTGGTCCCACCTCCCCAGCCCGCCCCTAGCCGGCCAGTTTTTTTTCCTTCCGCCTTCGCCTCAAGACGGACTTTCAAGCTCTCTTCACAAAATTTCACCGAATATGCCTAAACCAGGTTTTAAGAAGTGCCTTACCTGCAGCAGAAAGTTGAATATCTCTGACTCTCACCAGCATTGTGTCAGATGCCTGGGGGCGTCTCACCAAGTGGAAAACTGCGAGAGCTGCCGCCGGATGTCCCCCAGAGCCCAGAGACACCGCGAGCAATCTTTGAGAGACCTCCTCTCCCCTGCTGCAGCCACATCCCGGGACCCGGAGAAAAGCACCGAATCAAGACCTGCCAACAAATCCAACTCCGTGAGTGATCGTTTCGGCACACCGAAGCTCCCCAGCGCTGCCTCCGCTGCCTCTGCTAAATCGACGAAGAAAAACAAAGCGCTCCCTTCTGACCTCCGTGCTGGTCTTCCTGCTACCGGAGAGGCCTCTGCCGCTACGGTAAGCCCCTCTCCGGTCTGCAATCTCCCGGGCTCTTCCCCCAGGCCATGCGGTCCTGCCGGCCAAGATGGCGCTGCCCTCGTGGCCCCGCCAGACCCCGCCTTTGGAAACGCCTCCTCGGCTCCTATTGGCTCCCGTGGCCCCGGCCCTGACGTCAGCCGGCATCCCTCCCCCCGGCCCAGCACGTCAATGCAAGGGGATCCCCGGAGCACGGCGCGGCAGCTTCAAGACCAGGCTTCTTCTTCACGCCGCGCAGACTCTCCTGATCGCGCTGATGCCAAGCGCCTACGAGGGAGCCGTGATCCTGGGAGACGCGATCTCAGCGCCGACAGCAGGGGAATCACCTGTCAGCACAGCCACGGATCTTCTGACCGCGCTGAGCTTCAGCGCCGACGAGGGAGACGCGATCTCAGCGCCGACAGCAGGGGAACCCCCTGTCAGTGCCGCCACGGATCCTCTGACCGCGCTGAGCTCCAGCGAGGGAGCTGCGAGCAGCGCTCTCACAGCAGGGAATCCCCCTGTCAGCGTGCATGCAGTGAAAGGGGCAGGAAGAAGTCTGCAAAGCGCAAACATCTATCCCCCCCAGAGGCAAGCGATCCCCATCGTGGGTCCCCAAGGGACAGCAGCAGATCCAGCTCACACCGCAGCAAGAGACGCAGAAGCAGCAGATCTGAGTCCACCTCTTCTGCCATCTTAAATCTGCTATCTCGCCTTGTGGAACAGACGGCCCCACTACGGCCAGACCAGCTGCACAGGGCCACCAGTCCACAAGAGACTCTCTCAGAACGCGGACCTGCCTCTCCATACCCCAGACTTTCACCTAGAGCGCGGACTCCCTCCCCTGCTCCTTCCAGAGCGCGATCTCCCTCTCCAGCACACCTGGGCTCCGGGGGGAGTGACGCAGATGACCGGGGACCCTGCTCCGAGGTGGAGGAATCAGGTCCAGGCTCTGACAACTTCAAAAGCACTAAGGACGAGGCAGAAGAGCCTCCACCTACAGTACCAGAGGACCTCACCTACCCAAAATTCCTCAGGAAAGTGGCTCTAAACTGGGACTCGCCACGGAGGAAACTTCGGAGGAAAAGGAGCCAGAGGTCATGAAGTACCTAAGCGGTCCCAAGCCAGCTATGGCTCTTCCTCTCCACCGCAGATTGAAGGACAAGCAGCTGACGCTCTGGCAGTCTCCAGCCTCCGGTCAAGCTTTCTCCAGATGCTTGGACAGCAAGTACATTGTCCACACGGCGCCTGGTTTCAACAGAGCACAGTTACCCCACCAGTCTATCGTGGTGTCATCGGCTCTCAAGAGATCGAAGTCCACGCGTACCCAGACAAGCCACCCACCAGGACGGGACCCAAAGCGCCTGGACGACGTTGGAAGAAAAGTGTTTCAAGGGGCCATGCTCAATGCGAAAATAGCAGCCCACCAGTTCCAGCACGTCCTCTTCCAGGACTCCCTCCTGGCGGACGTTAAGAAGCAACTACAAGACCTTCCCAAGGACGCACGTACGATTGCTTCAACCCACATGCAGGAGTTAGCTGAATGCAGCAAACATCTGATGAGTACAGCCTTTGATGCCTTTGATACCGCCGTCCGGACAGCGGGCACGGCCATCTCGGCCCGTCGCTGGGCATGGCTTCGGGCCTCAGGACTCTCTGACAACACCCATGACCGAATCGCGGACGCACCTTGCTCAGGTGACTCCCTGTTCGGGGACAAGGTAGCAGACACCGTGAAAGACCTCAAAGAGGACTGCACCACATTGAAAACACTGGCAGCGGACGGACTCGAACGCCCCTCTTGGACTCAGAAAGGGGGCTATTTCCGAAAGCCCTTCTCCAACTCAAAGCAGTTCTATGGCTCCAACCGTCAATGGCAGGTGCCAAAATTCAAACAGACCTATCAGAAGGCGCCCTTTCAGCGACAGCAACCGCGACAACGAAAGCAGAAGCAGTCCAACCCTTCCCACTCAGGGAAAGACACCTCCTCCTTCTGACTATACCCCGGTTGGGGGTCGTCTGTCTCGGTTCCTCTCTGCCTGGCAAGAGATCACCACGGACAAATGGGTCCTGCAGATAGTCCAGTCGGGCTACCGCTTACCCTTCTCCTCCCCTCCACTCCAGCACAAGCGACCCACCAGGCAGCCTCCTCAACACCTGGAACAGCCGCTACAGGACCTCATACAGCAGCTTCTCCAGGCCAGAGTGATAGAACGGGTGCCACCGGACGAGGTCAACACTGGCTTCTACTCCCGCTACTTCCTTATTCCCAAGAAGTCAGGGGACCTACGCCCTATCCTCGACCTCAGGAGACTGAACAACTTCTTAAAGAAAGAGAAATTCAGGATGTATTCGCTCAACTCCATCCTTCCCCTCATCAGAGCGGGAGATTGGCTAGCGACTCTGGACCTTCAGGATGCATACTCCCATATCCCAGTCCATGCCTCCCACAGGAAATTCCTCAGATTCACAGCACTGGGGCGCCATTACCAGTATCGAGTCCTGCCATTCGGCCTATCCCCAGCACCCAGAGTCTTCACAAAGTGTGTGGCGGTGGTAGCAGCGCACCTCCGCAAACAAGGAGTCGCCATCTTTCCCTACCTGGACGACTGGCTCCTGTCGGCGGATTCTGCTTCCGGCCTCCGCAGGGCAGTACGCCGGACGACAGACCTGCTGATCAGAGTGGGATTCCTCCTCAACAATGAGAAGTCCAGATTGGAGCCGGTTCAGCGCACAGAGTTCATCGGGGCGATTATCGATACCAAAGTGTGCAAGGCCTTTCTGCCCGAGCTGCGGATCAACACCATCATCCGCCTGGCCTGGAAGATGTCAGCCGAGAAATATACCTCCGCCCGCGCGGTCCTCTGTCTGCTAGGCCACATGGCTGCAACGACTTCAGTCCTGCCATTGGCGAGGCTGTATATGCGCACGCTGCAATGGCACCTACGGACGCACTGGAAGCAACTCTCCCAACCTCTCAACACTCGCATTCCTATATCTGCCCGTGTGGTCGAGGGCCTGCGCTGGTGGACGCAACCAGCCAACCTCGCGGTGGGCAAGTGCCTGCACCCACGTCTATACCAGCTCATCCTCACCACGGATGCCTCCTCCACGGGATGGGGAGCCCATCTACGGCACCTCAACACACAAGGTGCATGGACCACGGCAGAACGAGCCCTCCACATCAATCACCTCGAGCTCAGGGCCGTCAGGTATGCCCTACAAACTTTCATGCCCAAGCTGAAAGGGAAAACAGTCCTGATACAAACGGACAACCAGGTCGCCATGTTCTATATAAACAAACAAGGGGGCTCTCGCTCCCACTCGCTATGCAAGGAAGCCCTCGACACATGGGCCCTGGCACTGCACAACAACTGCACACTCCAGGCGACCTACCTTCCCGGGGATCAGAACGCCTTAGCGGACAGGCTCAGCAGACAGCTTCAACCTCACGAATGGACGCTCCACATGGAAGTGGCACGCAACCTTTTCCAGCGTTGGGGAAAACCCCAGATCGACCTCTTTGCGACCGAGGAGAATGCAAGATGCCCGTTGTTCTGCTCCAAGCACCCGTCACAGCAGAGGGTAGCCTCGGATGCATTCGCCATCCCCTGGGGGAATTGGGAGCTGGCATACGCCTTCCCCCTGACACATCTCCTGACGAGCACGATCCAACGTATCATCAAGGAGAATGCACACGTGATTCTGGTCGCCCCCTATTGGCCACGGCAGATGTGGTTCTCCCTGCTGTTGCAGCTCTCCCAAGAACCACCAATCCGATTACCTCTGAGACCAGACCTCCTAACCCAGAACGGGGGCCTAACCTGGCACCCCAATCTCCAGACGCTAGCTTTGACAGCCTGGAAGCTCAAAGGCTAACCTTCAACGGCTCACACCTTCCTCCGGAGGTGCAACAAATTGTCCTGGCTTCCCGGAGACCTTCTACCAGAAAGGCATACGGCCTCAAATGGAAACGCTTCACCTTCTGGTGCAAGGACCAAGGAGTCGACCCAGCCTCTTGCCCGATACCCACAATCCTACAGTACCTGGCCCTCCTCTGCAGATCGGGTTTAAAACCACAGTCCATCAAGGTACACCTGGCGGCCATTGCCTCCCTACACGAGCGCACAGACAACACAACGTCGGGCTCCATCGCCACCCTTCCCATCGTGACCCGTTTCATGAGAGGACTCCGAAATTTAAAGCCCCCGGTACAGAAACCGGTACCCTCCTGGGACCTCAACATCGTTCTACAACAGCTGATGCAAGAGCCATTCGAACCATTGGCCACAGCCGAAGGAAAGTATCTCGCCTGGAAGACCTTGTTCCTCGTCGCCATTACCTCTGCACGGAGGGTTAGCGAGCTGCAGGCGCTGGTGGCGCACCCGCCCTACACGCAACTCTATCACAACCGGGCATCCCTGCGGACTCACCCCAAGTTCGTGCCTAAGGTTGCCTCCGCTTTTCACATCAATCAGGCGGTGGAGCTGCCATCCTTCTTCCCAGCACCACATTCATCACCCGAAGAGCAACGTCTTCATTCTCTAGATTGCGTACGCGCCCTGCGTACCTACATCGCCAGGACATCTGCCACTCGGCGGGGGACACAGCTGTTTGTCTCCTTTGACCCGAACAAGCCAGGAAGACCTGTCACCAAACGTACGCTGTCTCTCTGGATTTCAACCTGCGTTGCCTACTGTCTGCAGAAGGCTGGTGCACTCCCAGCGAACAGGGCTAGTGCACACCAGCTCCGCGCAATAGCCGCTTCCCTGGCTTGTGCTCAGGAAATTCCTGTGAGCGATATCTGCAAAGCCGCCACCTGGTCCTCTCACCTCACCTTCCAGAAGCATTACTGCCTCGACATTCACTCTGAGACCGACGGCTCGTTCGGCCGAGCCGTCCTATCCGCAGCCACGACTCCAAAGAGTGCTGCACGAGACTGAACTGACGGCCTACGGGTCATTGTCTTCCTGTTACTTCACACTTGCCCTGAATAGCCATTGCACTAGTTACTGTTGCTGCACTGTCTAGGCACTTGCACTTTGTTATTGCACTATTGTTGTTTGCACTGTTCACAAGTTCGCACAGTTATGCCTGTTCTTGCACTGTTGTTGTTGCACTGTCTTCACCTGTTGTTTCAATAAACCTTGAAATTACGCATGCCTCCCTCATTCCCCTCAGCATGAAAATAGCTCGGGAGACACCAGGTGTGGCTGACACATCCTGCTTGTCCTAGGAGAAAACAGAGTTACTTACCTGTAACGGAGTTCTCCGTGGACAGCAGGATAAGTCAGCCACACCATCCCACCCGCCTCCCCTTCTTGAGGGTGGCCTGCGCACCGCACCTAGCCGCAACGGCATAGCTAGTCACCAACTGGCCGGCTAGGGGCGGGCTGGGGAGGTGGGACCACCTCACACATGCTCAGAAGTTCTGAGCTATAGAGCACTTCCGTCACGGCGCCGTCGGGGGACGACACCAGGTGTGGCTGACTTATCCTGCTGTCCACGGAGAACTCCGTTACAGGTAAGTAACTCTGTTTTTCAAGCACACAGTCTCACCTCCTCCGATGATGGTGGATGCTGGATTGCTTTCAGAGGGTTCAGGAGCAAGCTGCAGGAGGGAGAGGGAGTGCTCTGCTCGTTTCCCTTTTCAGGTGTGCTTGCAGCCCCAGGATGGTGAAGCAGGAGCAGGAAGACAGAGTTTCAAGCACACAGTCTCACCAGTCTCACATAAGAGCAGCAAAATCCTTTACAGATCTTAAAAAGTTACTCAAAACACACCTCTTCAGAGAATCTTATGGAAACATCATCTCCCAAGACCTTCCAAAGAATGCTCTATTCCCACTACAACTGGTCCAAAATACTGCTGCCAGAATCCTAACTGCTAGTGCAAACCGGCAGCACATAACACCGATCCTAAGAAATCTGCATTGGCTCCCAATAGCACAGCGGATAAAATACAAATCCATCACCAACACCTTCAAAATCCTGCACAATCTCTCAGCGCCTTGCCTCATTGAGCTGATCACAACAGCACACACAACAAGGCCAAGAAGAGCTACCAAATATTCACCCACTCAAGACCAAAACTTCACAACAGACCAGGAACAGAGAACGCTCCATCAATGTGGAACTCATTACCAGAAAACATAAGAGCAGCAAAATCCATTACAGATCTCAAAAGGTTACTCAAAACACACCTCTTCAGAGAATACTATGGACCCAATGACAATATATAATCAGAACTGATACATCTTACCCCATCTGGCTGCTCAGCTCTTTCCTGCATTTGCAAATGCAATGCAATGTGTGCCTTTGAGTCAGTCCTGACTCCTGGCGACCCCGAAGCTCCTGGGTTTTCTTGGCAGTGTCACCGGAAGTAGATTGCCAGGCCTTTCTTCTGAGGTAATGGAGGGTTAAGTGACTTGCCCAAGGCCACAAGGAGTGCTAGTGGGAATCGAACCCTGGTTGCTTGGTTACCAAGCCAGTGTTCTAACCACTAGGCTACTCCTCCACTCCTCCCTGCATTTATCCCTCCCCATATACAAAGTTTACTTCTCCATGGACATAGTTTATGCCTTTCCCACAGTTAACCCCATATTTATCTCCAAGTTGTCTTCCCTTGTTTAATGTAAAACAATTCTTCTGCAATTGTTATGTGGTGGTATAAAAAAAAAGTTAAATTAAAGAAAGAAAGAAGTGAGACAGGCCATAGTTGAGCTAGGGCATCCAGACCCTGTGTCCCAAGTTCCCGTCAGTGACTGAAAAAGACACGGGCTTTGGCACTGTCGGTCATGGCTATCAACTCCAGAGAGGGTCGACCCCAACGGTTCACGATGCACTGGAACGCCCAGGGAGCCAGTTCCCACTCGCCCAGGTTGACTATGTTACAACTCAAAAAATTGGCCTGCACATTCTCCAACCCTGCAATGTGCTGTGCCAACAAGGCCTGTAAATGGCGCTTGGCCCACGAAAACAGAAGAGCCATCTCCAAGGTCACTCCTGGGCAACTGGTGCCACCTTGCCTGTTGAGGAAGGAAACCATCGTGGATTTGTCCAACAGGACCTGGGCTGATTGAGCACAAACCAGCAGAAAAAAGGAACGGAACATCAGACGTACTGCTCGAGCTTCAAAACCACTGATGGTCCAGGGGGCTTCCCGGTGTGTCCAGGCACCCTGTGCAGAGACAATGCACGCCCCATCCTGAGAGGCTGGCATCAGTGGTAAGGACTACCTAGTGAGGATCTCCCAAGGAAATACCGTGTAACAAGTGGTCAGGCGGGAAGGCTGTGACGCACTGCGGATAGGAGGGGAAGGCAGACTGTGTAATCCTGGGAGCAAGGGTTCCAGCGTGACAGTAAGGAGCGCTGAAGCAGACACAAGTGTGCTCGAGCCCAGGGAACTAGGTCCAGCATGGCTGCCATGGTTCCTAATTCTTGTAGATAATCCCAAGCCATGGGAGCTGGATGGAGCTGAAAATGGTGTACCAGACTGCAGAAGGAACAACAACTCTCTTGAGTGAGGAAGACCTGACCTAGTTTTGTGTCAAAACGAGCTCTGAGAAGCTTGAGGGACTGAGATGGCCGAAGAGAACTCGTGGCATGAATGACCACCCAGCCAAGCTTCTTCAGAAGGGCCAGCACAGAAGCAATGGCCTCCAGTGATTCCTTGAAAGTCGTCGCTTGAATAAGCAAGTCATTCAGATATGGATAGACTCAAATTCCCTTGAAACACAAAGCAGCTGCAACAACCACATGACCTTTGAAAAAGTCCACGGAGCCATGGAAGGTCAAACGATCGGTCTCTGAATTGGTAATAATGCCCAAGAATGGCAAACCATAGAAACCGCTGCTGTTCTTTGCGAATGGGAATATGAAAATAGGTTTCCGCAAGATCCAAAGAGGCTAGAAACTCCCCAGGCCATACTGCTTGAATGATGGATTTGAGAGTTTCCATCTGAAAACAGGGCACTCGCAAATAGCGGTCGACTCCTCTGAGGTCCAAAATGGGACAAAAGGATCAGTCCTTTTTAGGAATGACAAAATAGATGGAATAGCACCCCAAACCAGTCTCAGACTGGGGAACTGGACAAATGGCCCAGAGGCCTACACCGCCAACTGTGAAAGGAGCCTCATGGAGAAATCAGAAAGGCTTCTGAAATGGGCCTGACAGTCAAGAACATAACCATGAGAAACCCTGTCCAGCACCCACTTGTCTGTAGTAATTTGAGCCCATTCATGGGAAAAAAGACAAACATCCACCAACCTGCAGCATTCCCGAATTAACCTCCAGCCCGTCAGTAGGAAGCTCGAGCAGAACCAGAGAACTTGGCAGGGACGAAGTAACTGTCTCTTGATCGACAGACACCCCGAAAGGACTGGGTCTTTTGACCAGAGTGGTTGGAAGAGGAGGATGGCTTCCCTGGTCGACAGCAACGAGAATCACAAAAACGAGCCTTGGAAGAAGATGAAGAGGATGAACCAGCACAAGAAAAATGGAGAGCTGGACATGCCAGTCCCCAGGTAGATGTTGAGGCTTCACTTCGCCCAAGTCTTTGACAAGTTTCTCAAGATCCTCTCCAAAGAGAAATTTGCCTTTAAAAGGAAGTCTAGCAAGACGAGCCTTGGAGGCAGTGTCCACATTCCAATGATGCAGCCACAACCATCTACGTGCTACAGTAACAGCAGCAACCAAAGAGGCCGCCAAATGAAGAAGATCATAGACAGCATCTGCTAAGAAGGCTGTCACAGACTCCATCCTTGCAAAGGAGTGGTCTTAAGGTCCTAACTGAATCCATTTCAGAAGAGCATGAGTAAATAAACCTCCACAAACGGAGGCTTGCAAGGAGAGGGAAGAAGCAGAAAAGGCTGTCTTCAAAAGTCCCTCCACCTTCTGATCCTACTGATCACAAAGAGCTGTTCCTCCTTCCACTGGGATGGTAGTATGTTCCGTCACTGTGCATCCACCTTAGGAAAATGACATCCAAATCAGCGGTCAACCAAAGATAGAAATGACCAAGGCACCAAGCTGAGCATAAGGAGGTGTCTGGAGAATCCCACTCCAGAGACACCATCTGTTGAAGCTCCGGAGGAAAGAGAAAGGCCTTAGAAGGCTTACGAATACCTACAATAATGGGTTATGCCTGTGACTTAGCCTAAGCAGGAGTTTGTTGCTCCTGGGGGTCAACAATATGTAGAGGCTCAATGATTTGAGAAATCAAGGCAGGAAGTTCCTCTTTACAAAACAGGCAAACATCCTGGCCATCCTCCTGAGTCTTTGGTTCATCCTCCAGAAGGGACAATTCACTGTCCTCACGGTCTGAACCACTGGAAAGGCTATCAGCATCAGAGTAATCTCCATCTTCAGCAATAGGGAACTAATCTCCAGAAACCCAGGAGATGCTCTTGGAAGCACAGTGTCCTTCAGGCACCGAAGCAGCCTTTTCCAGGAAGTCTGAACTGGAGTCTCCACTGCTTGCAGTTGCAAAATGCCGAGCTGGGAAATCGAGAGGGCAGACCGCCAGAGGTCCCAAAGCCTGGCAAAACAAGGCCATGAATTGTGCAGAATCCAGGTCCCGAGACTGATCTAGATGCTCAGGAAGCAGAAGCGGGCGTGGAGGAAGGTCTCCTGATGAAATTGACATCATGGCTGCAGAAGATGGTATGGAAGGAGGCTCAGCTGAAGGAGTCATCACCTCAGTGGTTCCAGAAGCTGAAGTCTCCCCCGGATGAGAAGCACACCCCATACAGAACACGTTTTCCAGGGCACGACATTTACGTCTGCAGCCCAAACACTGCAAGCTAGAGGGTATTTTATAGCCAAGAAAGTAAAAACAAAAACTGTCCCCGTGAACTGTGATGTCTCCTGTGACCTGCAGAAAGGACTAACAGCAAATTTAAAGAAAAAATGACTGCAGAGCGGTCAGAAACAAGCTGAAAAATGGCCCCGAAAATGTCTCTGCTATTGCGGGCTGTTAGCGGCAATGAAAATGAAAGTAAACCAAATACCACTGCGAAAAAGACAACAGAAGTTGCTGAAACAAAAGAAAAATGACAGGGAAGTGCAGCAGAGCCTTAAAACAGAAGCCTGGAGGTAAGTGGCGTCGACGAAAAAAGAGCGGGAGACTGAAAAAAAAGAACTGCTGAACCATCACCACAGTACCAAAGATACCCCCACAAAGGGAGAAAAAGCTCTGGAGACCGACTAAAAGAAAAGACAAGGAGGAAAAACGGTACAGTTTCAACTCACTGTGATCCACAACAAAAGCCAGTCTGCTGCTTTGCCCGTTGTCTGCAAACAACCTGCTTTCTCTCTCAGAGTTTTCTTAAAATTATTTATATATTTATGTAACATTTCTTATATACTGCCTTTCATGATATCAAGGCGGTTTACAATGAACAAACTGAAATTACATTGAACAGGGCATTATAACTTGGAGATAACTATTTTACAGGGAACATGGGCAATGGAGGGTTAAGTGGCTTCCTCAAGACCACAGGGAGCACCTGTGGGACTAGAAACCCCAGTCCTTCCAGCCCAAGGTTGTGTCCTCTAGTGGGATTTGAACCCCCAACCTTCCGACCTGAGGTGCCTTGCCCCAACCACTAGGCCACTCCTCCCTTTATTATACTAGAAAAAAAGAACAAAGCCTATTTCAAACTCGAGAAGAAAGCTGCTGCAGGAATAGGAAGGGCGGGCAACCCCTGAGGGCAAAACGGCTCCTCCTGAGCAGGAAACCCTCCCTCAGAGTAATTTCACTGATCCTCCTGACCAGGAACTAAACCCTTAATTAAACAGGAAACCCCAGAGAAGCACCTCCTGTGCACCCTAGGAACATCCGCAAAGAAAAAGCTCCACTGCCAACTATGTCCTCAGAGCGACTGACAGGAGCACAGCAAAGAAAAGTCCATCATCTGCTGGAGAGAGAGAATACTGAAGCTGGCCCTTAGGGGCAATGTTCCCTCTAATTTTCTGTAGGCTGTGTGTGCATAAAATATCAGCTGTGCAGCTTTTGAAGGAAGGTTAAATTTTTGTGCGCCACATAACGACACTCGGAGTTATATACTTTAAAATTTTACTACACGTCAGAATACAGTATGTACACCACATTGATTGCACTAGAAAATACTGTAGAACTTGTGTAAACCGTAAATACACAACAACTTTTAAATTTTAAGACGTCTGTGTTTTCTATCAGAATCAGAACTGTAATTTTTGTGCGCTCTGTTGTAAAGTATGTGCGCGTGCTCGGCGAGGTGTGTGCACGCGCACATGCGCACAGCTTAGAGGGAACAGTGCTTAGGGGCATAGGTATATGTACCAGTGATGACATCACAAAGCTTCTGGTACTCTCTCTGCCTCCAACATCTGCTGGCTCAGGGGATAACCCACTAGTATGGACTGGTTTAGCAGGATGAATTGGAAGTACAGTTTAACAGTATTCACTAATGGTTTTATTATAAAAAAACATTTTTCAAAACAAATATATGTATTAAATAAAGATGAAATTGGGACAGAAAATTTAACTGTAGCTTAGGGAAGGATAACTCGGGTTCAACTTACCACCCACTTTCACGGATGCTGTGGGGTCCCTTTTGAGCACTCTCTGGCTCACCAGTGCTAGAATCTGTGGGAAACAGTGCTGGATGCAGGGCAGCTTCTGGATGAAGCAGATAGGGGCAGTACCTGATGTACAAGCAATATTGGGCCTACTAGTCTCAGTTACACAGGCCACAACACCATGCTCTGGGCCAGAGGAGACAGGCCTATCTGCTTTGTTGTACCAGTCCACACACCTTATCACCTGCTGGACGCAGACAAATACTGGCTTGTCTTAGTGCTGCACCAGAAGATATACCACGTGATGGCATCACTGAAAGCTGATCAAGTCTGCCTCCAACTGCTGGCAAGTAAACAGGATGATAAGCAAAGTAAAGCATATAATTCAGATATGCTGTGCATTTGAAGCCCTTCTATTAGGCATCAGCTCTCTATAGTCAGTTTCTTACCACCTCTTTGAGTAGCACTCAAAAGGCTCCGGGAACCTTGAGTGTTTGCAGATGGTGCCAGATGCCGCAATGTTGGTCGTGGCCCACTCTGACGCATTAGGTTTGGCATTCCCTGGAACCCAGCTATAAAACAAGCAGAAAAAATAGGTCAATGTCTCAGGAGAAAGTGTGGAGGCACAGACAAAAATCTTCAGTATCACAGAGAAACTACCTCTCAAATACAACAAAGCAGACTGATTTTCTCAGAATCCAGGACCCTTGCTACATTGACTCACCTTGAGGTCTTCCCCCCTGTTGCCAACGTGGGTTCGGCCTTATTTGAGCCACCTGGTTGGGTGCATAGTATGCAGGTCTGCTTTGAGCCTGCATAAAAGAGAATGTGATTATTAAAGATAATTATATTATTTACACTTATTTTTTTAAAATTAGAAACAGATAAACACAACAGCAAAAAAGCAGGTTATAATAAACCATAACAGGTGACAAAACCGGCCACCATATATGACCATACCAAACAACATGGCCAACACAATATTTATCACTATTTCCAAGAGAGCTCTAGGTGACACAGGAAAACATTAAAACCTCTTCTTCAACTTCACAGTACCCCACTGTCCCCAATCACACAGAAGAATAATCCCACAACATCCTGATACCTCCTCCATCTCCCATCACTCCATAATGGAGCATCTAAACAGAACAAATAATACCATATAATAAAAAGACATACAATTCACCACCCCCAGGGCACATAACCCCCAATTTGATACAGAAGTGGGCTGAAAGACCCCAAATAATAAATTAACATTTCAGTACTATGGCCACTAATACCCATATTCAAGCCAAAGATCTCTTTCTTCACAAGGTTATCCCAAATCCTTCTCAAATAACCACATCCTTTCGGCTCAACTGCAAACCAAACTCTAGATGGTCTGCAATCTCATATTTCAGTTCTTTAAACACCCTGTGATGTATCCGAGTGATTAGATACTCTTTAGTTTATCAAATAGCTGCATTCATTTATCAAGATGGAATCTGTGTAGCTTTTTGGGAACCTGCCAGGTACTTGTGACCTGAATTGGCTGCTGTTGGAAACAGGATACACTGGGCATGATGAACTCTTGGTCTGACCCACTATGGCATATCTTACGTTCAAGAAGAAGAAAAAAAACAGTATTTGGTGCTTATCAGTTTTATGACTGGGAATGCAGGCACCACTACTAAAGTTTGCTGTGAAGACTTTTGTGACTCATACTGAGAGAGTAACTGACATGTGTAGTAACTGTGCTTCATGGAGGAATTGAAAAACCATTGTGAGGATTTTAAAGTGGATTCTTCATTCTACAGGGAGCCAGAGAAGAACAGGAAGGAAAGGTTAAAAACAATTTTTTTTTAATATCTATTCAGTTTCATCAAAACCACATTTCCTGGAAAGGAGGAGGGGGGTTGTTATCACATGATAAACTGGTTGTGAGCATACATGATCTGGAGGAGCTCCCTTTTCACCTTTAAAACTGATGGCAACAGTATGTATTTTTTATTTAAATGGTATCTGGAAGAAGAATGTCATCAGGATATATGTAATCAATTTGATAGAGGGCTAGAGGCTATTTTCAAAGGTCAGGAAAGTCAAGAAAACAAGCACAGGAAGAAGGGCAGCCTACTGAGGCGAAGATGGCTGCGACTTGGGAACAACTGTTCTTAATTACATTAGAGGAGATTGCCTAACATTTCAAGTAACGTGTGACAATAGTTTTAGAAACAAACTCTACTTTGAGCAAAATGCGAGACAGACTCAGGTGTTGAGGATAACCAAAAGCAAGCATCGGATCACAGTTCGGGAAATGGATACCAAGGATCTTCACACACAGACAGTTAGCTGCCTTACGGAAACAAAACTTTCAGTTACTGGAACAAACTGATGATCAAGAAAGGCGACATTTTACTTACCTGTTAATGTCCTTTCCTTGAGTCCTGCTAGACCAGTCCAGACTAGTGGGTTGTGTTCCCCTACCAGCAGATTGGTGGAGACAAAGAACCATTGAAAAGTCCAGGTTTCAATGACATCACTCCTATGCCTCTATTTGCCTCAGCTACCAGAGGTCTCTTCAATTTGTCCCGAAGGAAATGGGAGAAACATGACAAGCCTCACACGACCTCATTGGTGGGCAACAATGAATAATCAACAGTAGAGAACTATGTACAGGAAAGCATAAACATAAGGCTGTCAGTAGAAGACGAACTTGCAGAGCCATTTATTTATGGAGAAATGTCCCTTACCGTTAATTTCCTTTCCTGGAATCCTGCTAGACCAGTCCAGACAAATGGGTTATATCCCCCTGCCAGCAGATGTTGGAGACAGAGAAAATACCAGAAGCTTCTGTGATCAGCTCTAATGCCTATAGAGGATCCCCTAGGGGTTGCCTTCAGTATAACCTTGCAGAAGCAGTGAATGCTCTGGTTATGAACAACTGCACAACGGTGCAACCATGTACAACAATGAACAACATGCTCCAAAATGAGCAGAGACCGAACCGCCACCTTGTTCTTGGCTGCACTGACATAATGCTCTGAGAAAGGCGGCGATCCATGAGTATACAGAGAGGATGGGTGCTGGAATGGCCTAGTAGGATTCCAGGAAAGAAAATTAAGGTAAGTGAAATTTCTCCTTCCAACTCATCCTGATAGACCAATCCAGACAAATGGGTAGTACCCAAGTTACTCCACCCTCGGGCGGGAACATACAGTCGCCATTACCACTGAGCCCCGAAGTGTGCCAATGCTCTGGCTTGGAGGTCCAGGCAAAGGTGGACAAGGAGGACCACGTCGCCGCCCAACAAATGTCACTGGGGGCTACCTGCGACCATTCTGCCCAGGACGATGCTTGAGCATGTGTTGAGTGAGCTCGCAATCCTGTGGGCAGAGGCCAGCCGCCGAGGATAGAAGCGGAGTCAATGGCACGCTTGATCCAGCGAGCAATGCGATCAAACCTTTGAAGGGCCCAGAAAACAGAACAAAGAGACGATCGGTTTTGCAGAACCCTTTGGTGACTTTGAGGTAATGTCGCAAGACGCGACAGACATCAACCTTCTGGAGTCCGCTTTTGCTGCTGGAGCAAAGCTCTTTTGGGAGGGAAGGGAGCAAATGGTCTGGTTCAGGTGGTATGCCATGAGAACCTTTGGGAGGAAGGAGGGTACTGGGCGAAGAGAGACACCCTCTTGAAAGAAGACTAGGAATGGCTCTTGGCAGGACAGAGCTTGAAGCTCAGATACTCAGCGTGCCAAGGTGACCGCAACAAGGAAGGCCACTTTGAAGGACAAATCCCGTAATGTGACCCTGGCCAACGGCTCAAAGGGGGGCAGCATAAGGCACTGTAGTACAAGGGAGAGGTCCCAGGTGGGAACAACAGAATGCCGAGATGGACGCAAGGCTCGCACCCCCCGCAAGAACCGACCAATATCTGCATGGGAGGCAATGGAGCAGCTTGCGATAGGACCTTGGAAACAGGTAAGAGCTGACACTTGCACTCGCAAGGACGAGACCCTTATCAAAGCCATCTTGCAAGTAGGATAGAATGGCTGGCACTTGAGCCCGCAGGGGGAGAGAGACCACTGGGTACACCATGACTCAAAGAGTTTCCACACCCTGGCATAAGGCTAGTGAAGTAGAGGGCCGTCGCAATTTCAGGAGCATATGGACCACCTTGCGCAAATAGCCCTTTCGGACTAGTCAGCGTCTCTCAAGCACCAGGCCGTAAGCAAGTAGGGAGCTCGATCATCCATGACCACTGGCCCTTGAGGCAAGAGCCCCGGACAAGACCCCAGTGGCAGAGGGGCTGTAGTTTTGAGGCGAATGAGGCTGGCGTACCATGAACACCGTGGCCAATCTGGTGCTACCAGGATTATGGGCTTGGGGTGAGTTATGATGCAACGGAAAGCATGTTCTATGAGAGCCCAAGGTGGAAAAAGATACAGGAGCACTGTCAATGGCCAGGGCAGGACCAGAGCATCCAGCCCCCACGAGATGGGATCTCTCCGGTGGCTGACGGATGCCGGGACCTTGGCATTTGCTGCTGTCGCCATCAAGTCCATGGCAGGCTGCCCTCAGAACTGTACTATCTTCTAGAAGGCCCAAGGGGCAAGCTGCTATTTGCTGGGGTCCAGGGCATGACGGCTGAGGAAATCGGCCTGCACATTCTCCTTCCCCATAATATGGACTACTGCAACATCATCTACCAGGGGTTACCTACACAGTCCATCTACCCTTTGCAATTACTACAAAACACGAAGGCCCGTATCATAACTGGGACACCAAGAACAAGCCACATAACTCCAACATTGAGACAACTACATTGGCTCACCATAATCACTAGGACCAAATACAAAGCAATACTCACCATTTTAAAAATCCTACACCAACTATCACCACTAACACTACAAATCCTCATCAGCAAGGACCCTGAAAACAGAACAAAAAGGAAACTCAATAAAAACCTACTAATAATACCAAAGACCAAAACCAAAGCTAAACAAACAATCTGTCATAGAGCTTTTTCAATATAAGCTCCATCACTCTGGAACACCCTCCCAGAAAATATAAGAACCACCAATGACCTGTGGGACTTTCGGAAAGCCTTAAAAACACACCTATTTTTGGAATACTATGGACCAGAACCTGAAAAACTGTGTGAAATACACCCACTTCAATGAAATACGAACAATCATTCTACCTTCCATACAATAGCAGCAACCATCATAACCAACATCAAGAAACCATGTAGCTACTATTGTTAATACCCCCTGTCATATCCAAGTTTTTAATTCCTTGTTCTATGTAAAGTTAATTTGTTTAACGTTCAATGTAAACCGCTTTGAATGTAAGAAAAGCGGTATAGAAAAATTGTTAACCCTTTGAAGGACTACTTTAAATTTTTAATCCACATTCTGCAGCCGGGTTAATTTTTGCATATTTCAGGAAAATTGTACCTGTCTTATTCAATATGTTCTAATAGTGATTTTCCTTCTGCTAAGGTCATGTATTATATACCATTTGATAGGAATATTTAGTCAGAATTTTGGATCCCGAGAGTTTTGGGCTCGGCCTGGAAAGGGTTAAATAAATAAATAAATAAAATGTTGTGCTGAGAGATGGTTTGGAACAATGTATCCTTGAAGGATACTACCAAAAGAATGAAGTTAGGGCATATCAGCAGAGAGGTTCCAATAAAGACAAAAGTAGCCCAAATGCCCTCGAGTACGGAGCAGACAGAGCTTAAAGGTTCCAAATTACCCCTGCCTACCGATAGCCAGATTAATATGAATAAAATACAGTCTCTAAAATGCTTGTATGCAAATGCTAGAAGTCTAAAAAATAAGATGGGAGAGTTAGAATATATAGCACTAAATGAAAGGTTAGATATGACTGGTATCTCAGGGACATGGTGGAAGGAGGACAACCAGTGGGACACTGTGATACCTGGGTACAAACTATATCGTAATGATAGAGCTGATCAAATTGCTGGAGGGGTTGCGCTCTATGTTAGAGAGGGCATTGAGTCAGAAAGGATTAAAGCTTTGCAGGAAACAAATTTGCTGTAGAATCTCTATGGATTGAAATTCCATGTAAAAAGGGGAAGGCGATGGCAGTGGGGGTGTACTATCAACCGCCTGGCCAGAATGAACAAATGGATGATGAAATGCTCAAAGAAATCAGGGAAGCTAACAAAAGATGAAAAGGCCTTGAACCCTGAGGTGGGCCACCACCACCGCCAGGCACTTGGTGAATACCCTGGGGGCGGAGGTTAGGCCTCTGTTCTGGTAATGGTTTCCTCCCACTACAAATCTGAGATATTGTCTGTGGTCTGGATGAATGAGGATGTGAGTATAATTTATTTAACATATTTTATATACCGCGCTCTTTGTTATCAGTGCGGTTTACAGTTAACGATAATTGCTCAATTCAGTCGAAACTGTCTTGTGCTTACATTTTAACAGGATGGGTAACTTGGAGTAATTACAGGGTAAACTATTTACATATTATTAACAAAGAACATGGGATTCCGTCATTGGTCTATATATAAACTTCAAATTGGTATTGTCGCGCATACTAATGGATAGTTCTGCTATTGCTTCAGACCTAATTTGTTTATGTAGTGCATGGAGCCGCTTGTGAGGGTTGGGGGGTGTTGAACGGGGATGGGGTGGTTGGTTGTGAGAAGTATAGGAGGAAGAGGTGGTGCTTGATTGCTTTCTGGAATTGAGTGAGGTCTCTGATCGATCTTATTTCAGGTGGGAGGTTATTCCAGCACTTTGGGGCGTAGAAGGTGAAAGCTCTTTTCCTGGTTGTTTGGATGCACTTTATGGATTCCTTGGGGATGATCAGCGTGTTGTCTGCTACTGTCCTCCTCACTCTGTTGTTAGGGATAGGGGTGAGGAGGTCCGTGAGTGTCGCGGGAGATAGTTTATTATTGATCTTGAAAGTGAGGAGTAGAACCTTATATGTTATCCTGCAGATTATCGGTAGCCAGTGAAGCTCCTTAAGGATGGGAGTGATGTGATCTCTTCTGGATAGTCCACAGAGAATGCGGGCAGCAGCGTTCATCGCAAGTTGAAGTGAGTTGAGGGTGTTCTTGGGGAGACCGTGTAGAATGAGGTTTGCATAGTCAAAAGTGTGGTACTACCAGTGCCTGGAATACGGGTCGGAAATCGTCGGGGGGTAACATGGGTCTAAGGTGCCTTAGTGTTCTGATTTTATTGTATATGGTCCTGGTTGTACTTCTTATGTGCTCCTTGAAGTCCAGCTGCTGGTCCAGCGTAACACCCAGGTAGCGTATGGAGGGTTTACTTGGTAGCTCCGCATCTCTTACCTTCAAGGTGATTGGAGGGGAGAAGTTTTTGTTCTTTGAGATGAACAGGACTTCGGTTTTCTTGAAGTTTATGCGCAGATTTTGGGTTGACGCATTTGACTAGCTTGGTGAAGTCGGGATGCTTGACTTTAAATGGCATAAACAGCAGGACATCATCTGCGTAGATCAGACTGGAGATATTGTAGGAACGGATGATTTCGCATATCGGCTGCATGTATATGTTAAATAGCAGCGCGGATAGAGAGGAGCCTTGTGGAACTCCTTGCTGCTGTTGAAATGGTACAGATGTGTTGACACCCACCCGGACATGTTGCCATCGATCCATTAGGTAAGATCTACACCACTCCCAGGCGAGGCCGTGGATTCCCTTCTCGTGGAGTCGGGTGAGGAGTTGGTTGTGACTGACGGAATCGAATGCGGCAGCAATGTCCAGGAAAATGAGAGCAAAGCCGTTCTCGATGTTGTCTATTCCTCTGCTCAATGTATTGGTTAGGGTGGCAAGCAGTGTCTCAACTCCGTGAGATTCCCTAAACCCGCGCTGGCAGGGATCTAGAGGGGCTGCTATGTCTATGTGTTGCTGGATCTGTCTTTGGACAACTTTCTCAATTATTTTGGCTAACAGGTATGCTCGAGATTGGGCGATAAGATTCAATCTTCAGTGGGTCTAGTCTGTTATTCTTCAGGAGTGGTCTTATTAACGACTGTTTGAGAGATGTGGGGAATGAGCCTGTTGCGAAGGATAATCCTAAGATGTTCACTAGCGTTGGACTGAGTTCCATGCGCAAGGCTCTAATCCAGTACGCTGGGCAGGGATCATTTGGAGCTGTGGTGGTGTTGATGGTGGCAATGAGGTCTTGGACGTTTTTCTCAGCTAGAGGGGTAAACTTTGTGATAGGTGGTTGTAAGGGGGGAGTATGGTTGGGTGTGGGTTCTTGAGTTTTATCAGTCTTGAGGGTTTTGGATTGGAGGTAGTCAGCGTATAACTGGGGATGTATTGGTTCATGCTGAGGAGGAGATGGTTCCTTAATTAAGGATTTTGCTAGGCTGAAAAGATCCCTGGGTTTGTTAAGTGAGCGAAGAAGAAGCTTGGCATGGTATTCACCCATTCTGTCGTATATTGTTTCGCAGTGAAGCTTTAGGTGTTCAATGTATGCTGATTTGTCCATTGAGGAGCGGGAGCGTCGCCATTTTCTTTCGTGCTTCCTAAGGATAAGAAGAGATGCCCGTAGTTCTGCTGTGAACCAAGGAGCTGGTTGTCTTTTTCTTTCACATCTGTTAGGTGTTGCTGATTTGTCCTTGGTTGGTAGCTGGGCGAATGATTTCAGTGTGGTGTTCCAGCTGGTGATCGCTTCATCGAGGTCATGTGACGTCTGATTGAGAGTTGGGAGAGCATTTTTGGTGAACTCATCTATATCGAGCGGTTTGAAATGTCTAGTATTTGTGGAGGCTGTTTTTGTGCAGCTGGGTGAGGTTTATCTTGATGCGAAGGGATCTGGAAAGTGATTAGGCTATGGTCAGACCAGGGGACCGGGGTGATAGAAATGTTGAGGTTATGCTCATGTCTTGTAGCAGAGTGAGGAGCAAAGATTAGGTCTAGTAGATTTCCTTTGAGATGGGTGGGAGCATTCACCAACTGATCGAAGCCAAGTGCGTTCATTGCTTCAAGGAAGGAATCAGCTTGGTTGGGTTGCAGGGATGACAAGTTGAAGTCTCCAAGCAGCCAGTTGGGGTTACGTGGGTTAACAGGGTTGCAGGCTAAGTCGATTATGGTGGAGATGTCTTCTGGAGGGGAGGACGGAGCTCTATATATGAGGTTTATGGTGTTATATTTGTTGGCTATGGTGACTGTGTCTGTGTGTGTGGTGCTCTTGGAGGAGAGCAACTGATATTCCAGCTCTGTTTTTGCAAGGATGAAAACTCCGCCACCTCTGCAGCTAGATCTGTGGCAGGCTTGTATGGAGAAGTTGGGTGGGACGAGTTGGTTTAGGAGGGCTGTGTCAGTATCAGTAAGCCATGATTCTGTAACCATGAGGATGTCTAAATTATGGACATCTATGAGATCCGTGATGGCTGGCCATTTCTTGCGAGCAGAGCGTGAGTTTGAGGGCGCATTTCAGGATATGCTGTGTTTTTGATGAATCTGCTTTAGTGTTCTCTGGATGATTGAGGGTCACATACAGTAGGTGTGAGTGTCGAATATGGTGTGGGTGTGGTAATTGGTGGTGGGGATTGCCATGATTTTTCTTACCTAGGTGGGGCAGGATAGGGATAGGGTTATAGCCATTTGAGAGGGAGATGGTGTCATGTATGGTTTTCACTAGGAGGTAATGGTGGTGAGGGTTAGTAGTGAGAGAGCCATGTTGGGCTGCTGAGTGTTGAGTCGGCCTTTTGGCGTGTGCAATATGTGATCTGCCTGCTCGTGGACAAGTTGAAGAGCGTGGATACAATAGCATAGAAACAATATATATGAGGATGTTCGTACAAAGGCAAATTACAAGTTACAGGAGGGTATTTTGAAAGGTAGTAAGGATGTAATGCAGTAGCACAATAGTGGCAAGTATGTAATACAGCAGCACAATGGTAGTAAGGATGTAATACAGCAGCACAATAGAAATATTTACTTAGTAGCAAGGTAGTATTTTGAATGGTAACAAGGATGTAATACAGCAGCACAACAGGAGTATTTACTTAGTAGCAAGGTAGTATTTTGAATGGTAACAAGGGTGTAATACAGTAGCCCAATAGGAGGTGTAATACAGTAGCACAATGGAGTATTTACTTTGTAGCAGGAGTAGCGAACGTTGTGCTCAGGGGGAACTGAGGGGGGGTTAAAGCATCCTTTAAATCTAAGGAGCATAGCCAAACTCCCTGCTGGAGGTAGGGCAGCAGGATTCCAAGGGTAAGCATCTTGAACTTTTCCCTCTCCAGGAACTTGTTTAGATTCCGCAAGTCTAGGATGGGTCTGAGGCCTCCTGTTCGTTTTGGTACCAGGAAGTACCTGGAATAGAAGCCTTGACCTCTCAGGTGGTGGGGCACCGGTTCCACTGCCTGTTCCTTTACAAGACTTGCTAACTCCTGCAGGAGTAAGTCCCTGTGCAGAGGAAGTCTTGGAGGCTCCCCTGGAAAATAGGAGGGGGGTATCTGGTGGAAGTGGAGGAGATAGCCCTTCTGGACTACACTTAGTACCCAGGTATCCCTTGTTACGGCTGGCCACCTGTGGATGTACAGGGCCAGCCGGCCTCCTGTGCTGATAGGGGCCAGCTGAGGAGGAGAGGCTATGCCACTGGAGTTAAAACCCCGCTCCCTGTTGTGCAGGAGCCGGAGCTGGACAGCTTGGGGGTTTTCTGCCTACGGGGCCCATGTCCCTGTCCCTTGGCCTGCTGACCCTGTTGGGGAGCTACAGAGGCCTGAAAATGAGGGTACTGTTTATAGGCAGATGACTTCCTCGGGTAAAAGGTCTTTTTTCCCGAGCCCTTCTTCTTCTGAGAAGGGGCAGAGGTTTTCCTGGACTCGGTCTCGAGTTCTGCAGCCTTTTCAGCCATGGGCTTGCCAAAGAGGTTTTCACCTCGGCAGGGGACATCGACCAACTTGTCCTGCACCCATGGCTCGAGGTCCAATGACCGTAGCCAAGCCTGACGGCTTGCACCGATGCCGGCTGCGGCTACTCGGGCCGAAGTCTCGAAGCCATCATAGGCTGCTTGAGAGATAAACTTCGAGCACTCACGAATACCTGATGACAGAGCATTGAACCTCTGCAAAGGTTCCCGGAGAGACCAGCAGAGAACCCGGCAATCTCCTTTGCCAGGTCTCGAAGGTACATGCCCATATACAGCTGGTAGGTCTGGACACGGCAAGCAAGCATAGAGCCCTGGAAGCACTTCTTACCGAGGGCATCCAGGTTCCGGACCTCCCGGCCGGGAGGCACCAAGGAGTGCATCTTCTGACTCTTCAGACGATGCATGGCCGATTCCACAACCATGGAGTGGTGCGGTAATTGTGCCTTTTGGAACCCGGGGCTCTTGCAGACTCAATAGATGGAATCCACCCGCTTGCTCAAAACCGGCATCGAGGCCGGCGCCTCCCACATGCGGAAGAGCAACCGTTCCAGCATTGGAGGAACCGGTACAGTAAAGGCCTCCTTTGGAGGAGAGTCATACTGTAGGGTCTCGAGCTCCTCGGCTCGAGGCTCCTCCTCGGGATCCGCAGGGAAGGCCAAGGCCTTGGCCATATCCCACATGAAGACCGAGAACCGGGTATCCTCCGGTGGGGACCGTCTCCGAGGCTCGGACTCCGGCGAGTCCGATGGGACACACCGAGTCCGAAAGGTGTCGGGTGACTCCTCATCCTCCGTTTCCCAGCCGGACCCCTCAGAGGAGGAATCAAGCGGCTCCGGTTGGGCAGGCACCGATTCCATCCGCCCCGACGCCGAGGGTACCGGCGTCGACGACCTCGGTCCCAAGCGGGAGGCCGAGGGAGACCTTGGCCGAGGATCGACTCGAGCGCGCATGGACTCGAGGATCGGCTCGGCCTCCGGGGTTGACTTGGACGTCGATGTCCCGGTGGTCCGAGCTCAGGAGACTCAGCAGCCCCCGACTCGGGGCCCGACATCGGCTCCCCTGGAGGAGAGTCCATGAGGACTACAGTACTCACGTGATCCGGGGACTCCATCTCCACACGAGGTTGTTTTGCAGGCCTCTCCGACTCCAAAGACCCGGGACGGCGCTCGGGGCTATGCGACTTGGCCCTCGAGGAGCCAAGTGCGTCCACCGACGACGCCCTCGCGGGTTTTTTCTCCTTGCGATGCTCCCGCAAGGGAGATCCCTTCTCAGAGGAGCCTCGGCGCTGCTCGAGGCCTCAGACGAAGTCCGGGCCCGTCCGGACATAGAGTCAGAGAAGATTCTTTCCTTTTGGTGCTGCCGACTCCTCAACGCCTTCAAGGGCATTTTCCCCACACGGGCTACAGATCATCAGGTCATGATCGGGTCTGAGGCACCGGAGGCAGCAGTCATGTGTGTCGGTGAGAGACATAAGTTTCTTACACCGATCACACTTTTTAAACCCGCTGGCAGCCATCAGGGGAAAAAGGGCCCCTGCGAGGTCAAAAGACAGGGCTGCCAGTGAAAACAGAAAAATGGCGCGTATGCTAGTCACTAAGGACAACAACCGAAAAAAGAAGTCCGGGCTTGATACTGATGTATCGGGCCCAGGCGGAAAAGGGAAACCGGCGTTGAACCGAAGAAAACGGGTCCACGCAGAACAAAATCAACTTTTTCCTCAGGTGAAAACGAAACACGTCCATCGGGCTCCGAGGAAAAAAGAAGACTGAGCAAGATGGCATCCTTGGGCAGGAAGGGGACCGCGCATGCGCACTGCATTCCCAAAGGCTTTCTTTGAAAGCTGGGGAAATGCTCCGCACGGGGGCTCCGTCGGCGCCGACATCACCCATATGTGAGGACTGACTTCCTGCTTGGTCCTGGAGAATGGCCCGTATCCAAATCGCACGCAGAGAAATAGAACCAAGAAGAGCCACTCACAGAATACCGCAAAGTGTCCCTCTGATCCCAGCAGCAAGCTCAAAAGGAAGCCCCCCTCCTCCCAAATGGCATCGGTCTCCTGGGGCAAACTGAGTCACCACAGATGCCCTGACAACAAACTGTACTACAGTGCTTTGGCACTGGAATTCTATCAATGTCTGCTAAAGTCTTTCTTTTTTATTTATTCATTTATTTAAATATTTTTACATTTCCCTCAATGCCATCCAGGACCCAGAGTAAAGCCCAGGCTACCAAGGGTTTGTCCTATCTGCTGGAGACTGAGGATACTGGCTTGGTGGGAGGAGCGTTTGCTCCTTATACTGTGACATCACCAAAAGCTAGCATGCTCAGTCTCCATCTGCTGAAAAGAGGACACAACTCAAGAGTCTAGACTGGACTGTAGAGATGTCATGGAAATCACTGCTGCACAGTTAGCTTCCACACTGTATGCGGCTGTGCGGCAAACCCGGATATTCAATGCCGATGGCCTGCTATGGCCCCAGATTGAATAACCAAGGTTAAAGTTCGGGCCCAATATGTACAGTGATGTATAATAAAACTATGTAAATACAACAGAGAGGTAACATTAAAAATGCTAATAAATATGAAGGAGAAATTTTACTTAACGTTAATTTTCTTTCTTGGAGTCCTGCCCCAAAGTAACATGTGAAAAACCATCATCTGCTGAGACAGAGAAAATACTGAGGGTGCCCTCTAGCTGTGCTAGATGTTATGCCAGTGGTGATGTCACGGCATAGTTCTGCTTTCTTTTCTGTCTCCCATCTGCTGAGACAGAGAAAATACTGAGGGCGCCCTCTAGCTGTGCTAGGTGTTATGCCAGTGGTGATGTCACAGCATAGTTCTGCTTTCTTTTCTGTCTCCCATCTGCTAAGACAGAGAAAATACTGAGGGCGCCCTCTAGCTGTGCTAGGTGTTATGCCAGTGGTGATGTCACAGCATAGTTCTGCTTTCTTTTCTGTCTCCCATCTGCTAAGACAGAGAAAATACTGAGGGCGCCCTCTAGCTGTGCTAGGTATTATGCCAGTGGTGATGTCACAGCATAGTTCTGCTTTCTTTTCTCTCTCCCATCTGCTGAGACAGAGAAAATACTGAGGGTGCCCTCTAGCTGTGCTAGGTATTATGCCAGTGGTGATGTCATGGCATAGTTTTAATTTCTTTTCTGTCTCCCATCTGCTGGCAGGAGGAAATAACCCACTAGTTTGGACTGGTCTAGCAGGAAGATCTGGAAAATGCATTGCAAACTTGTAAAAGATGATAAAAGAAGTGTTATTAATATAAAACTAATGCATGAATACAGAAACTAAAAGATAAAGGTAAATACTGAACATGAACCAGAAACACAGAAACAGGAGAAAGAGGCGCATGTGTAAGAGGAGCTAGCCAATCCATATTATAAATGCCATAAAGGATTAGGCGAAACCACCGATACCGCAGGGAGTAAAGACAATCCAAAACAGTTTTTCTAATAGGACGGAAAAGAATAATTGGTAAGGACTGTGGAAGGAAAGGTCGGTGATCCCAAGGAACCACCATATGGAAACATAGCCCCGTTACAGCCTCTGCCTCGGTCCAGACAGAGGTCCTAATGCCAGTTGAAGGACCCGTTCCATGTGCAGGGTACCTGCATGCTGAAGCTCTGTGGAAACAAGTGGAGGAACTCAGAGAGGAGGTGGCGAGGCTGAGGAGCATGCAAGACAGTGAGAAGTACATTGATGAGATGCTTCTTGCAGCAACCAAGCTCTCCAGCACAGGAGAAGATGGGTGCCAACAGAATGTCAATGGTTGGACACAAGTCACCAGGGCCTGCAAAATCACCAATCCAACTTCTCCAGCCCTTGAATTGAAGAACCATTATGCAGCCCTGGAAGTGGAGGAGGTGAAAGCATCCCTGGAAAGGGAAGAACCAGAGCTCAAGTACCCCAAAGTTGCAGAATCACTGACCAGAAGGAAACTAAGGGTAGTGGTGGTTGGAGACTCTCTTCTGAGGGGTACTGAGGCGTCCATCTGCCGACCAGACTTGATGTCCAGAGGGGTATGCTGTCTGCCTGGTGCCAAAATCCAAGATGTTACAGAGAGTTTGCCGAGACTCATCAAGCCCACCGACTAGTACCCAATGTTGCTAATCCATGTTGGAACAAATGATACTGCCAGGTATACCTCAGAACATATCAAAAGTGACTTCATGGCTGTGGGACAGAGGGTGAAGCAGTTAGGTGCACAGGTGGTGTTCTCTTCAATCCGCCCTGTTGAGAGTAAAGGCCAAGGCAGAGAGGCTCGCATCCTGGAGATGAATGCATGGCTGCGTGGATGGTGTCATCGAGAGCGTTTTGATTTCCTAGACCATGGGATGCTGTTCCAAGGGTTGCAGAGCAGAGATGGCATCCATCTGTCCAAGAAAGGTCAACGCATCTTCGGTAGTAGACTGGCTAATCTACTGAAGAGGGCTTTAAACTAGATTCGTTGGGGATGAGTGAAGAAAGCCCCCAGGTAAGTGAAAGCCCGCAAGTAGGTGATACATTAAATACCTTTATGGAAATGGGTAACCTGGGTAACATATGGAAAGCAGTGTGTATAAATGCCCGTAGCATGGGAAATAAGATCCCTGATGTTGAAGCTTTGGTGGGAGTGTCTGACTTGGATTTAGTGGCAGTTACAGAAACATGGTTCACAGAATTTATTTTATTTATTTATTTATTTATTTAACTGTATTTATATCCCGCTTTTCACCGGGTCAAAGCGGCGTAACATTAAAATGGGAGGGGTGGACAATAATCAAATTCTGGGGTTGGGGCTATCACCTGGTGGCCAACATTGATGATTACAAATATTTGGGACATACGCATAGATAATGTCAGCGGTGGGTGCTTGCTTCTGGTCCGAAGTATTCCTGGAATAGGACAGTTTTTAGTTGTTTTCTGAATGAGAGGGGATCTCCGTTGCTTCTGATGTGACTTGGTAGAGAGTTCCAGGGGGATGGTGTGTATAGTTCAAAGGCTCTGTTGCAGGTCCGTTGGTTGTGTTTGGTTCGTTTGTGGGGGACAGTGAGGGAGTTGCTGATGGTTTGTCTGGTTGTTCTATTGTGGGCTGGTCGGGGTAGTAGTTCGCAGAGCTGGGAAGTCTGAGTTTGGTAGAGAGCTTTGTGTGTAAGTAGGGCGGATTTGTATTTGATTCTTGTTTCGAGGGGGAGTATGTGCAGCTCCCTCAGTATCGGGGTGATGCGGTCTTGTTTTTTTGCTTTCTGGATAATCCTTGCTGTGGTATTTAAGGCAGTTCGAAGTGGGTTGGTGTGGGTGGCTGGGAGTCCGTGGTAGATTATATTGCAGTAGTCCAGGTGGGGGAGTGTCACGGCTTGCATCACTGTTCTGAAGTCTTGTGGTTCAAGGAGAGGTCTGAGGCGCTGTACTGTTTTAGCCTTGTGGAATATTGTTCCGGTGGGTTTTTTTATTTGTTGCTTGAGTGTGAGTGCTTGGTCTATGATGATTCCTAGATACTTTATGTGCGGTTGTATTTGTATTTGTGTGGTTCCAACGTTGAGGTGTGTAGGTGGTGTGAAGTCTGGGTCCTTTGTCACTATGAGGGCTTCTGTTTTCTTTATGTTGCTGGATAGGTTGTTTTTCTGTAGCCAGCTGGATACTTCTGAGAAGCATTCTGATAAATAGTTGTTTGTTGGGTTGGAGGTTGTGATTGGGGCATAGAGCATTATGTCATCTGCATAGATGTGATAGTTGATGTTGTGGGCACGCATGATTGAGCAGAGTGGTTGTAGGTAGATGATGAAGAGCATGGCAGATAGTGTGGATCCTTGGGGTACTCCTTGGTGTTGCTGGAAGGGGGGTGAGGTTGATGTGTTTGTGCGGATCAGTTGTTGTCTATTGGTCAGGTAGGAGTGGAAACATTGTAGTACAGTATCTTTGATGCCAATTGCTTGTAGTCTGTGTAGGAGGATGTTATGGGAGATGGTGTCGAAGGCTGTAGATATGTCTAGGAAGATCATGGCATATCCAGAGTGTTTGGCTTGAGTTCCTATGATGAGGGTGTTCATTAGTGATGTCATGAGGGTCTCGACTCCGTGGAGTGGACGGAAGCCATGTTGTTGCGGGTCCAGTATGTTGTTGGCATCTAAATGTTCTTGGAGCTGTTGCTGAACTACCTTCTCAATGATTTTGGCGGTGAACGGGAGGCTTGCTATAGGTCTGTAGGAGGCGGGGTCCAGGGGATCCAGGTTGTGGTTTTTTAGGGTTGGCCGGATGATTGAAGTTTTGAGGAGGTCTGGCATGCGTCCTTGGCTGAGGGATTCATTGACAATGCGGGTTAATGGTGAGCTCAGGTCTTCTTTGGTTTTCTTTATCCATTCTGTGGGGCAGGGGTCTAGCGGAGAGGTGGTGGCATTCAGGCGTGAGATGGTGGATGTTATTTCTTCTTTCGTGATTGTTTCGAATGTGCTCCAGTCTCTGTCTGTGGTGGTGAAGTGGTTTGTTGTTGTTGTCTCTGTGTTCAATTGTGGGTTTTGTGGCTGTTGAAGCTGCTTGTATTGTCGTGCTAGTAGTTCTGGTGGGATGTTTGGTAGTTGGTCGGATTGGTTGGGCGATTTTGTTAACTTTTTGACAATCTCAAAGAGTTCTCGTGGCTTGTTTATTGATGAGTTTATGATCTTTGAGTGGTAGGTCTTTTTTGCTTTGCTGGTTTCTATGTGGTACGCATCTAGTTCGTACATGTAGTTCATTTTGTCATCCTCTTTTTTGGTTTTTCTCCATTTTCTTTCCGCTCTTCTGAGTTTGGTCTTTAGTTTCCGGAGGTTGGGGGTGAACCATCGGGCTTTTGTGGAGGTGTGTCTGGTTTTAGTCTTGTTTGTTGTTGCGCTGGATGCAGAGGAGATTGTGGTGTTCCAGTTGTGGATTAGGTCATCGATATTGTTGGAGTTTGTTTGGAGTTTAAGTAGAGTTTGTGATAGGAAGTCTTCTTTGATGAATGGCTTAAATCTTCTTGTGTGGTGTTTGTTCTCCTTGCTGTTCGTGTGTTGGTAGGTGATGAGGTAATGGTCAGACCATGGAACATGTGTGATTTCTGGATTTTTGTATGAGGTGGTGGTTTGGGGATTTAGGAATACGAGGTCCAGTGTATTTCCTTTTTCATGCGTCGGTTCGTGTATGATTTGTATCAGGTTCATTGCTTCCATTGCATTGATGAAGGTTTCTGCTTGTTTGTCTTGGAGTGATGGGAAGTTGAAGTCTCCGAGGATTATTTGTTCTTTTGCAGAGATGGCGCTTTCAGATATGTGTTGTAGTATCCTTGGTAGGTCGGTGCTTGGGGTGGGTGCCCGGTAGACTAGGCATATTGAGAGGTGCTTGTTGGTGAGGGTGAGTATATCCGCTTCATTGGTCATTTCTGATGCATGGTTCCTGAGGTGGAGGTTGGATTTTGCAATGATGGCTACTCCTCCTCCTCTGGTGTTTGTTAGGGAGCAGTGTTGAAAGTTTATCCTTTTGGTGTTACTTGGTTCATGAGCACCGTGTTGGTGTCTGTTAGCCAGGTTTCAGTTATGCATAGGATGTCATTCTTTTGGATTGTAATCAGGTCGTGGAGCATGTGGTATTTGATTCTGACTGAGCGAGCATTTATTAATGAAATGGAGAGAGGGCTGCAGTTTGGGGGGTGGGGGATGTGAGTTGGTATGTGTGGTGTGTGGGTGTTGTCCCATGTGAGGGGGGGGGGGTTGTAGATGTTTGTGGTTTGGATGGTTGTGGTGTATGTCTGGGGGAGGTTAGTGAGTGTGTCTGTGGGGGAGGGGTAGAGGGTCAGGAGTGGTGTTAGGAGGTAAATAGGGGCTAGGAAGGGGGGCATGGCTTGTAGGCGTACCTTGGTGTTCAGGGTACCATGATTGCGATATAACTATACCTGGCTATACTTTATTCAGAAAGGACAGAGTAGGAAGAAGGGGAGGAGGAGTGGCACTATATGTAAAAACTACTATTAAAGCATGGAATTACAGAGCTTAAAAGGGAGAGAGGAGGCATTGTGGGTTAAACTAGAAAGAGGGAAAGAGAAATCTATTTGCATTGGTATGATATAAAGACCTCCCTCACAAGAGGAAGAGGTGGACAGAGAGTTAATTGAAGACATACGCAGCATTGCTAGGAAAGGGGAAGTGCTACTTGATAGGAGATAGGAGATTTCAATATGCCAAATGTTGATTGGCACATTCCTGCTGCAGTATCATCTAGAAGTAAGGAGATCCTGGATTCTCTACAGGGAGAACTATTCAGGCAATTGGTAACAGACCCCAAACGTGAAGGGGCCATACTGGACTTGGTGCTTACCAATGGTGAAAGTGTTTCTGATGTTGTAGTGGGAGATCATTTTGCATCCAGTGATCACCAGATGGTGTGGTTCAGTATTACGACTAGGGCTGTTAGAATCCATTCAAAGGTGAGGATCTTAGACTTTAGGAAGACTAACTTTGCGAAGATGGGCCAATATCTCAGGGAGTCGTTAGTGGGATGGGAACAGCTGGGGGATGTAGAAAAACAGTGGGCAAAACTGAAAGGGTATATTTTAAGGGCAACCAACTTTTTTGTTAAAATGGTAAATAAAGGTAAAAGGCAAAGGAGAACGCTATGGTTTTCGAAAGAAGTAGCTGAAAAAGTGAAGAAAAAGAGGGAGGCCTTCATGAAATACAAGAGATCACAGAGAGAGGAAGACATGCATCTGTATTTGGAAAAACTTAGAGAAGCTAGCAAAGTAGTCAAGAAGGCAAAGATTTAGAAGGAAGAGGAAATAGCCAATGCAATAAAATGGGGGGATAAGACATTTTTCAGATATATTAGTGAGAAGAGGAAGGGCAAAAGTGGTATTGTCAGACTCAAGGGTGCAGGGAAGGAATATGTAGAAGCTGATAAAGATAAAGCGGAATTGCTTAACAAATATTTTTGTTCTGTGTTCACAGATGAAGAACCAGGAGCAGGACCTCAGAAAACACCCACAAATAGGAACAGAAGCGAGGGACATCTTGAACAATTTTCAGAAGACTGTGTTCGTGAGAAACTAGCTCAACTTAAAGTAGACAAAGTTATGGGACCAGATGGGATACACCCCAGAATACTGAGGGAACTTGGGGACGTTCTAGCAACTCCACTGACTGACCTTTTCAATGCTTCGTTGGAGTCGGGAGTGGTGCCAAAGGACTGGAGAGAGGCTCATGTGGTGCCTTTACACAAAAGCGGAAGTAAGGATGTGGTTGAAAACTACAGGCCGGTTAGTTTAACTTCGGTGGTGAGTAAATTATTGGAAACGCTGCTGAAAGAGAAAATAGTGAGGTTTCTGGAGTCCAACAGATTACAGGATCAGAGGCAGCATGGATTCACCAGAGGCAGGTCTTGTCAGACAAATCTGATTGATTTCTTTGACTGGGTGACCAGGGAGTTGGACCGAGGGAGAGCTCTAGATGTCGTGTATTTAGATTTCAGTAAAGCCTTTGACACTGTTCCTCACAGGCGACTTATAAACAAACTGAGCACCCTAGGGATGGACATAAGAACATAAGATATGCCGTACTGGGTCAGACCAAGGTCCATCAAGCCCAGTATTCTGTTTCCAAAATGGCCAATCTAGGTCATATGTACCTAGCAGTTTCCCCAAGGGACACAGGTTCCACAATGCTTGTATTGGTTCAAGCATTGATATCCTGGGTCCCTTCTTAATAATGGTTTATGGACCTTTCCTCCAGGAACTTGTCCAAACCTTTTTTAAACCCAGCTACACTAACAGCCTTTACTACATCCTCCGGTAACAAATTCCAGAGTTTGATTACACGTTGAGTGAAAAAATATTTTCTTTTATTAGTCTTAAATAGTTTACCCTGTAGCTTCATTGCATGTCCCCTAGTCTTTCTATATTCTGATAAGGTAAACAATCGATCTACGTTTACCCGTTCCACTCCGTTCATTAATTTATGGACTTCTATCATATCTCCCCTCAGCCGCCTCTTTTCCAGGTTAAAGAGCCCTAACCTTTTTAGCCTTTCTTCATAGCAGTATCCTTCCATCCCCTTTACCATTTTGCTGGCTCTTCTCTGAACCTTTTCTAAAATCGCTATATGCTTTTTAAGATACGGCGACCAGAATTGCACACAATATTCAAGGTGCGGTCTCACCATGGAACGATATAGAGGCATTATAATATCTTTTGTTTTATTTTCCATTCCTTTCCTTATCATATCTAGCATTCTATTTGCTCTCTTGGCCGCCGCTGCACACTGGGCCGAGGGCTTTAACATGGTATCCACAATGACGCCTAAATCTTTTTCCTGGGTGGTGGTTCCTAATGTGGAACCTTGCATCGTGTAACCATAGTTTGGGTTGTTCTTCCCTAGGTGCATAACCTTCCACTTGTCCATATTAAATTTCATCTGCCATTTTGATGCCCAGTCTTCCAATTTATCAAGATCCTCTTGCAATTTTCCACAATCCTCTTGGGTTTTAACAACTTTAAATAGTTTTGTGTCATCTGCAAATTTGATAACCTCACTCGTTATTCCACTTTCCAGGTCATTTATGAATATGTCAAAAAGCAGCAGACCCAGCACAGATCCCTGGGGTACACCACTATTCACCTTTCTCCATTGGGAAAATTGGCCATTTAGCCCTACCCTCTGCTTTCTATCTTTTAACCAGTTCCTGATCCACAATAGTGGACCCTAAAGTTACTGCTTGGGTTAGAAATTGGCTGGGTGGGAGGCGACAAAGAGTACAAGTAAATGGAGCTCACTCTGAGGAGAAGGATGTTACCAGTGGTGTGCCCCAGGGATCTGTCCTCGGTCCGATTCCTTTTAACATCTTTGTTAGTGATATAGCGGAAGGGCTGTCGGGTAAGGTTTGCCCCTTTGCGGATGATACCAAAATTTGCAATAGAGTAGACACCCAGGAAGGTGTAGATAACATGAGGAGGGATCTAGCTAAGCTTGAAGAATGGTCTAGAATTTGGCAGCTGGGATTTAATGTTAAAAAATGTAAGGTCATGCATTTGGGCTGCACCAATACAAGGGAGCAATATTGTATAGGGGGTGAAGTACTTTTGTCCACTAAAGAACAGCGGGACCTAGGCGTGGTTGTGTCTGATGATCTTAAAGTAGCTAAACAGGTAGAAAAGGCGATGGCAAAAGCTAGAAGGATGCTTGGGTGCATACGGAGAGGAATGGCTAGCAGACAAACAAAAGGAGGTGATGATACCTCTGTATAAGTCTTTGGTGCAACCTCATTTGGAGTATAGTGTGCTATTCTGGAGACCGCACCTTCAAAAGGATGTGAACAGGATGGAGTCGGTGCAGAGGGTGGTTACTAAAATGATTAGTTGTCTTCATTATAAAGCATATGAGGACAGACTGAAGGATCTTAATATGTATACCTTAGAGGAAAGGCGGGATAGAGGTGATATGATTGAGATGTTTAAATACCTCCGTGGAATAAATGTTCAGGGAGAGAGCCTCTTTCAATTGAAAGAAAATTCTGCTACGAGGGGACATGGGATGAGGGTGAAGGGAGATAGATTCAGGAGTGATATGCAGAAAAACACAGTTACTTACCTGTAACAGGTGATCTCTGGGAACAGCAGGAATAAGTCTTCACATATGGGTACGTCGGTACCGACGGAGCCTGCGCGGAAACGCTCCCCAGCGTCCAATCAGAAAGCTTTTGGGAGCATCCCACAGCGCCTGCGTGCTGCTTCCCGCCTTTCCAACTGTCTCTCCTCAGTTGAGTTTTATAGCTGAGACAAAGAGGGAGAGAGAGGGAAAGGAAGAGAGAGAGAGAGAGAAAGAGAGAGAGAACTCCTAGGGGAGGTGGGTGGGTTGTGAAGACTTATTCCTGCTGTTCCCAGAGATCACCTGTTACAGGTAAGTAACTGTGCTATCTCCAGGAACAAGCAGGAATGAGTCTTCACATATGGGGACTCCCTAGCTTTTGATGCCAGGGAGAGAGCCCATAAGTTGTGTGTCCCTGGGACAGGGCTGCACTTCCCCACCTGGATCTCTGGCATCCCTTGAGGGATGGTGGGTAGGAGTTGATTAAGTATGGAACAGGTGTTTGAGAACAGCCTGACCAAACAAGGCATCCCTGCGGGAGTCCTTGTCCAAACAGTAATGGGCTGTGAAGGTATGAACCGAGGCCCAAGTGGCTGCTCGACAGATGTCGTCGATAGACACAGAGTTCAGGTGAGCCATTGAGGCTGCCATGGCTCTCACATTGAGCTGTGACATGGCCCTCCAGAGAAATGTTCTTGCTTTGATAGGCAAAAGAAATACATTGGGCAATCCAGTTGGAAAGTGTTCTCTTGGAGACTGGTTGTCCCAAATGAGAAGGATCAAAAGCAACAAAGAGTTGAGAAGACTTTCTATGTTGTTGTGTCCTCTGTAAGTAAAAAGCTAGAGCTCTTTTACAGTCCTGGGTATGAAGGTTCCTCTCTGCACTTGATGCATGAGGCCCTGGAAAAAAGACAGGTAGGTAGACCTCTTGGTTGATTTGAAAGGGCGAGATAACCTTAGGCATAAAGTGTGGATTAGTCCTAAGGACCACCTTGTCATGATGGAACCTTGTATAAGGTGGATTAGCTACTAGTGCTTGCAATTCATTGATGCGGCGTGTGGATGTGATTGCAATGAGAAAGATAACCTTCCAAGAAAGGTATTTCAAGGAGGTAGTAGCTAAAGGTTCAAAAGGCGGCTGCATAAGCTGACCAAGAACCAAATTTAAGTCCCATGCCACCGGAGGTGGCCTAATGGGAGGCTTTGTTAAAAGGAGGTCTCTCATGAACCTTGCTACAAGGGGATGAGAGGAAACAGGTTGTCCATTTAGAGGCTTGAGGGAAGCTGCAATAGCACTCAGATGGACTCTTACTGAATTTGTCTTAAGGCCTGCATTAGACAGATGCAGGAGATACTCCAGCAACGATTCCAGAGGTATGGAATGGGGGTTAAGACCCTTTCCAGAACACCAGATGGTAAACCTTTTCCACTTGAAGGCGTAAGAAGCATAAAGAACTTCTGGAAGCATAAAGAACTTCTTTCACTTGTTGAGAAAGAGGAAGATCCTGGAGATCTAAGCCTTCAGCAACCAAGCCCTGAGATGCAGAGACTGGGGACTGGGATGCCACAACTTTCCGTCCTCCTGAGAGAGGAGGTCTGGAGCAGACCCTATCTCTAGGGAGGGAGCTTGAGAGAGATGTAGAAGCAGAGGGTACCACACTTGCCGTGGCCAATGTGGAGCTATGAGAATCATGTGGCCTCTGTCTATCTGAAGCTTGAACAGGGTTTGGGGAATTAGGGGAATGGGTGGAAAGGCATACAGGAAGTCTTGACCCCAGTGAAGGAGGAAAGCATCCCTTGCCTGAGCCCCCTGAGCCGGAGTTCTGGAACAGAACCGGGGAAGTTTGGTATTCCACGGACTTGCAAAGAGGTCTATGTTCGGGGGTTCCCCAAATTTGAAAAATCTTGGATACCTGGTCCATATGTAGGGACCACTCGTGTGGAAGCAGAACTCGACTGAGTCTGTCTGCCCAAGAGTTTTGAACACCTGGAAGATAGATTGCCAGAAGATGAATGTGATGCTCTCTGGCGAGGGCCCGCAGTCGCAGAGCTTCGTTGCAAAGCGACAGAGAGCCAGTTCCTCCCTGCTTGTTTATATAGAACATGGCTACCTGATTGTCCGTGTGGACAAGGACTGTCTTGTGGCTGAGCAGGGTGTGGAAAACTCGCAGAGCAAGGAAGACTGCTCTGATTTCCAAGAGATTGATATGTAGACAAGTCTCCTGTGGGGACCAGATGCCCTGGGTGGAGAGGTCCTGAAGATGAGCTCCCCAGCCCATTGGAGAAGCATCTGTTGTAAGAGTTGCCTGGGGTACAGGCTGTTGAAAAGGACACCCCAGCAAGAGGTTCTGAGGGGACTTCCACCACTGGAGGGACAAAATGAGGCGACTTGTGTTTGCTATTTTGTCTGACAGGCAGCCTAATGCCTGGGTCCACTGGGTGGATAAAGTCCACTGAGCTGCTCTCATGTGAAGGCGAGCACATGGTACCACATGAACGGTGGATGCCATGTGGCCTAGCAACTGTAACATCTCTCGAGCAGTTAGAAGGGGTTTTGACTCTGCTTGAGAAGCTAACTGCATCAAGCGAAGGCAACGGGCCTGGGGAAGATAGGCCCTTGCCCTTGTGGTATCCAGTAGCACCCCTATAAATTTCAGGGACTGAGTAGGGATCAAATTGGATTTTGGGATGTTTATTACCAGCCCTAAATATTGAAGGATACGCACTGTGCAGGTTAGAGCAGTCTTGGCCTCTGATTGAGTAAAAGCTCGAATGAGCCAGTCGTCCAGATAAGGGAAGACAAATATTCCCAGGGTGCGTAGAAAAGCAGCAACCACTGCCATGCATTTCGTGAACACCCTTGGTGCAGAGGCCAGGCCAAAGGGGAGCACTCTGTATTGATAGTGCTTCTCCTGGAAAAGGAATCGAAGGAACCTTCTGTGAGTTGGATGGATGAGAACATGAGTGTACGCATCCTTGAGATCTAGAGAACAAAGCCAATCCTGACTCTGAAGGTATGGCAGCAGAGTTCCTAGCGAAACCATCTTGAATTTCTCTTTGACTAGGAATCTGTTCAACTCTCTGAAATCTAAAATGGGTCTGAAGCCCCCTGTTTTCTTTGGGATAAGAAAATAGGGGGAGTAGAACCCCGTGCCCTGTTGTTGAGAAGGCACTTCCTCTATTGCCCCTTGAGCTAGAAGAGTGGCAACCTCCTGCTCTAAGAGGCTGAGGAGGGAGGTTGGAGAATTGAACTGGTGCACTCTTGTGAGAGGGGGCAAGCTGGAAAAATGAAGTTTGTACCCCTCTCTTATGATGGAGAGTGTCCAATGCTCTGCTGTGATTTGCCCCTATCTGGGAGCAAAGTGACATAACCTTCCTGGGATGGTGGAGGGCTCTGGTCCTTCTAGAGCCAGGAAGGCTAAGTTCTCTAGCAGAGAGTCAAAGGCCCTGAGGGGGCTGAGATTGCTGGGCTGGAGCAGGCCTCGCAGCCTTTGCCTTGGTCTGTTTGGAGGATTGCTGACGTTTGGAAGGAAACTGAGCTGCAGAAGATGCTCTCTGACTATAAGCAGGATAGGATCTTCCCTTTTTAGAAAAAGGTGTTGTCTTGAACAACCTTTTCTTAACAGGAGCAGCAGTAGATTTGGATAGTCTATCCAAAGCAGAATTTTCAGCATCCATTTGATTGGCTTTTGCTTGCCAATCTTTACCAAACAGATTCTCACCTGTACAAGGGATATTTCCCAATTCATCTTGGACCCAGGTCTCCAAATCAGATGCTTGAAGCCAAGCAATCCTACGTGCACCTATAGCTATAGCTGAGGCTCTGCTTACGCATTCAAAAGAGTCGAAAGCTGCACGGTTGGAGAATTTGGAGATATCCTGGGCATGTTTGAGCCCAGAGAGAAATTCTGGCCTTTTACTGTCTGGCATAAAAGGACTTAAAGTCAGCAAATGGTCAGTGACTTCTTTTAAGAACATTCCCATGTAAAGAATATAAGAATTAATTCTCGTGGCAAGCATGGAAGCCTGGAAGACTCTTCCACCAAAAGCATCCAGGGTTCTACATTCACGTCCTGGAGGATTAGAGGCATGTCTCTTGGCACTTCTAATCTTTCTCATTGCAGACTCAACCACAATAGAGTGGTGAGGAAGCTGAGTTTTATGGAAACCAGGACAAGAAGGGACACGATACATGGTGTCCAACCTGCGAGAATGAGGAGAGGTGGATAGAGGTGCTTCCCACATCCTTAACATGAGATCATACAAAATCTCATGAATAGGCAAGGTAGCTGCCTCTTTAGGAGGTTTAGGATATTGTAGAATATCTAACTCCTTAGCTCTAGGCTCTGACTCTGGGGCTACTGTAATAGAGAGGCCCCGAGCCACCTCTCTGATAAAGTCTTGAAAAGACCAGTCCTCTGGAGGAGACATCCTTCATTTAGGAGAGGACTCCTCCTGTGGAAGAAGCATCGCTGCATCGACAGACTCTTCAGAATCCTCAGAATCATCAGAGGAATCGAAGTATCGTCTGTCAGGATGCTCTTGCAAAGCCCGATACCCGTACCGACTGGGATCGGTATCGGGAAACACCGGTACCGGGGTATCGGTACCTGAGGGCTGCAGAGGGCAGAGTACCGGCATAGCTGACACCGATGCCGATGCTACCGGTACCGGAATCGGCGCCGATGGCGATACCGGAGTAGTAGTCTGTTGCAGTACCACGGGCGTCGATGCCACAAGGAAAGCCGCCAGACTGCGTTCGATGGACAGAATCCTCTGATCCATCGACGCCGCCAATGCCTGGAAGTCGGTACTGGTGGAGGCCACCGGTACCCCAGAGCATGGCACCAGGAGATCTGTTGAGGCCACGCCATCTAGATCATCCTGGAACCCCGATGATGATGTTTTAGAAGCCGAAGCCTCCCGCCGGGGTAATTTTGCCAGTGCAGAATCCTCGAGGGTAAGGCCAGGGGCATCTCGATGCTTAGAAGGAGATTTGCCCTTCGAGGACCGGCTGGATTTATGTTTAGTTACCTGAGATCCATGTGAAGAAGAAGAAGCCCTGGAGGACGTCGATACCACCGAAGCTGCATCAGAGGGAAACAGGGTACTGAGCTTGGCAGCTCGGTTCTGTCGACCTCTCTTAGACATCATGAAACAGGACACACAATCTGTAATGGAATGGTCAGGGCCTAAACACTTCAGACACCAGTCATGGGTGTCAGTGACGGAGATAGTACCGCCACATTTTGTGCACTTCTTAAATCCCAAGGCAGGCTTTTCCATATTTAAGGAAAAGGGTTTTGGGCCTAAGGCCCAAAACTGAAGTACACTTGAGAAGAATAAATGGAAAAAAGGTCTTTTTTTTTTTTTTTTTAAAGAAAAGAATAAGAACCGGCGGTACCGGTATAGCGTCGAGGAAGGCAGACGCGACAGAAAAGAAATAAAGAAAAAATAAGGAAATTCTTCTGCGGTGACAGGAACACGACCTGCTGGCTCCGCGGAAAAAGAACAACTGAGGAGAGACAGTTGGAAAGGCGGGAAGGCAGCACGCAGGTGCTGTGGGATGCTCCCAAAAGCTTTCTGATTGGACGCTGGGGAGCATTCCCATGCAGGCTCCGTCGGTACCGACGTACCCATATGTGAAGACTCATTCCTGCTTGTTCCTGGAGATGAGTAAATTAGACTTACCTGCTAATTGTTGTTCCTTGCGTCCCTCTAGTCCAGTCCCGGAACCATAGAGTTGTGAACCTCCACCAGCAGCTTTGGAGACTGAACATCTTCATCTCTTTGATCATCCAGCTATATGCAGCCCCAAGGACCGCCCACACATCAGTACCTATTGACAAAGCATACTAAGCAGAGCAACAAATAAGTAGATATAACAACACAGTGGAAAAAAGGATCCTGACCCTAAAGTTCCCACTACTAGCAAAAACTTTTTTTTTTTTTTTCAATTGCGTATCAACAACCCCAAGCCTACGGGAAGGCGGACCAGAACGGCCGTGGCGACCCTTGTGCAAAACGCATGCAACAAGAGGCGCCACCGCTCACCCCCAAGAATTGACCCCGAAAGGAAACTAAGGCGTGCTGCAAGCAGAGGAGCTCTGACCGAAAGCATAGAGAACAAAAACCCTGGCAGACTCCTATAATGAATGTACCTTCTTGGCTGGCAGCGAGAACAGATAGACAAGGAGGGATCCAGGACTGGATTAGAGTTCCGCAAGGAACAACAATTAGCAGGTAAGTCTAATTTACTCTTCCTTAGCGTCCCTCTAGTCCAGTCCCAGAACCATAGAGGATGTAAAGCGTAGTTACTCACCTGTAACAGGTGTTCTCCAGGAGCAGCAGGAATCAGTCCTCACTTATGGGTGACGTCGGCGCCGACGGAGCCCTCGCGGAGCAATTTTCCCCAGCTTTCAAAGAAAGCCTTTGGGAATTGCAGCGCGCATGCGCGGTCGTCTTCCCGCCCGAGGGTGCCATCTTAGCCAGTCAGATGACATAGCTAAAAAAGACAGCATAAAAATTTGCAAAAAGAACATAAGCAGACGATTGCAACTCCAAGGGGAGGAGGGAGGGTAGTGAGGACTGATTCCTGCTGCTCCTGGAGAACACCTGTTACAGGTGAGTAACTACGCTTTCTCCAGGACCAAGCAGGAAGTCAGTCCTCACTTATGGGACTCCCAAGCTCAAGGCTACCGGAGACCCTAAGCACAAAAATGAGCTCCCTCTAGCTCAGCAGCACAGAAGGATAGAATCTTCGCTGAATTATCACCCACCGGTAGCCCACATCCGGGATGGAGGGTAGGAGTTGCTCAGACCTCAAAGAGATTACGGAGGACTGCCTGTCCGAAAGCACTGTCCCTACGGGACTCCCTCTCGAGACAGTAATGGACCACAAAAGTCTGGCTCGAAGACCAAGTAGCGGCCCGGCAGATGTCTGCCAGCGGAACAGAGCGGAGGTAAGCCACTGACGTGGCCTTTGCCCGAACGCAATGAGCCGTGACTCGACTTTCTAAGGAGAGTCCGGCTGCCCCATAAGCCCAAGAGATACAGTCCGCAACCCAGATGGACAGAGTACGCTTGGAGACCGGGAGCCCCAATTTATTGGGGTCAAAAGACACAAAAAGCTGAGCAGCTTTACGGTGCTCCCGCGTACGGTCAAGGTAGAAGTTCAATGCCCTTCTACAGTCCAGGGTATGGAGGACCGTTTCAGCTCGGCTGGAGTGTGGTCTGGGAAAGAAGGTTGGAAGTACCACCTCCTGATTGATGTGAAAAGGGGAGACCACTTTAGGCAGAAATTTTGGGTGAGTCCGTAGGACTACCCTATTCTTGTAGAACCGAGTGTAAGGGGGATCAGACACGAGGGCCTGCAATTCACTTACGCGCCTAGCGGAAGTGAGGGCTATCAAGAACAGTGTTTTCCAAGACAGAAAACGGAGAGAGAGAACAGGTAGCCATAGGTTCAAAAGGCGGACAGGTGATCCGCTGCAAAACCACATTCAGGTCCCAGTCAGGCGCTGGCGGGCGCAGAGGTGGTTTAAGTAGAAGGAGACCTCGGAGAAACCTCGCTACGAGAGGGTCATTGGAGAGAGGTCTGCCGTCCACTGGCACATGATGTGCTGAAAGAGCACTGAGGTGAACTTTGACGGAGTTGGACTTAAGTCCCAGATTAGAGAGGTGCAGCAAGTACTGCAAGATCACCGACACCGGGCAGGAGAAGGGATCCTGAGACTGTTGGGTACACCAGACTGCAAAGCGACGCCATTTAAGGGCGTAGCATTTGCGGGTAGAAGGCCGTCGCGAAGCTAAGACGACCTCCTCCATCTCCGCCGGCAGGAGAAGGGGAGCAAGGACTACCCTCTCAGCAGCCAGGCCATGAGGTTGAGAGACCTGAGGTTGGGGTGCAGAAGGGACCCCTGATCCTGAGTGAGGAGATCCGGTTGTACCCCCAGAGGGATTGGATCCTCCACCGCCAGTTGCAGCAGGAGCGGAAACCACGGCTGCCTGGGCCAGCGAGGGGCCACCAGGATCATGAAGGCTTTGTCTCGGAGAACCTTGAAAAGAGTCCGAGAGACCAGCGGGATGGGAGGGAAAGCGTACAGAAGGCTCCCCGACCACGAGATCAGAAAGGCGTCCGCCGCAACCCGAAGGGGGTGTGGCTGACGAGAGCAGAAGCGAGGAAGCTGCCGGTTGTGAGGACTGGCAAAGAGATCCACCGTGGGGAGACCCCACTTGAGGAAGAGCTTCTGAACTACCAAGGGATCCAGACGCCACTCGTGCGGCTGGAGGACCCTGCTGAGTTTGTCTGCAAGGCAATTTTCTTGGCCCGGGAGATAAACTGCCTTGAGGAGAATGCCGTGACTGACGGCCCAAGAGCAGAGCTTCTGTGCCTCCCGGCAGAGGAGGAAGGAGCCCGTGCCCCCCTGCTTGTTCACGTAGAACATGGCAACTTGATTGTCCGTCTGGACAAGGACGGACTGTTGGGAAGTCAGGTGGGAGAAGGCCTTGAGAGCTAGGCGGATCGCCCTGAGCTCCAGGAAGTTGATCTGCTGAGCAGACTCCCACGTGGTCCAGAGGCCCTGAGTACGTGCCTCTTGGCAATGTGCTCCCCAGCCCAGGAGGGATGCATCGGTGGTCAGCACCCGGGTCGGCTGAGGTGACTGGAAAGGCATTCCGAATATCAGGTTCGGCTGCCGGAGCCACCACCGGAGAGACGAGAGCAGCGGCTCGGAGACGCGCACTAGGTCTGCCAGGCCGCCTGTGGCTTGTCGCCACTGCTGGCGGAGACACCATTGAGCAGACCGCATGTTCAGGCGGGCATTGGGGGTCACATGGACGGTGGAAGCCATATGGCCGAGCAGTCTCAGGAAGCGCCTGGCGGAGACCAGGGGCTGGCTGCGAAAGCGGTCGGCTAGGTCCATGAGCCGTTGAGCCCTGTCGAGCGGTAGGTACGCTCGTGCCCGAGGAGTGTGCAGCCTTGCGCCGATGAACTCGAGATCCTGTGAGGGGAGCAAAGTGGACTTTGCGAAGTTTATGACAAAGCCCAAGTGCTGCAGCAGAGTCACCGTGCGGCGCGTGGCGTTGGCGACCTCCTGAGCGGACGCTGCTCTGATGAGCCAGTCGTCGAGGTACGGAAAGACATAGAGGCCGTGAAGCCGGAGATGGGCCGCCACGACCGCGAGACATTTTGTGAAGACTCGCGGCGCGGAGGATAGGCCAAAGGGCAGTACTCTGTACTGGTAATGATTTCCTGCCACCACAAACCTTAGGTATTGGCGGTGGCTTGGGTGGATGAGGATGTGCGTGTAGGCATCCTTTAGATCCAAGGAGCATAGCCAATCTCCCTGCTGGAGGTAGGGCAGAAGGATTCCAAGGGTAAGCATTTTGAACTTCTCCCGCACAAGGAACTTGTTGAGGTTGCGCAAGTCCAGGATGGGTCTGAGGCCCCCTGTTCTCTTTGGTATCAGAAAATACCTTGAATAAAAGCCTTGACCTCTCAGGTGGTGGGGCACCGGTTCCACCGCCTGTTCCTGCAGAAGACCTGCTAACTCCTGAAGGAGCAACTCCCTGTGCAGAGGGGGGCGCGAAGGTTCTCCCGGAAAATAGGAGGGAGGGACCTGATGGAAGTGGAGAAGGTAGCCTTCTCGCACGACCTAAAGTACCCAGGCATCTGCAGTGATGCTGGACCACCTGTGGCCGAAGTGAACCAGCCGGCCTCCGGTGCTGGGAGGAACCAGCGGGGGGGGAGAGGCTATGCTGAGCGAGTCAAAAACCCCCACCCTGCTGAGCAGGGGCTGGTGGTGCAGGCTTGGGGGCTTGCTGCCTACGGGACCCGTTACCCCGTCCCTTGGCCTGCTGGCCCTGTTGGGGAGCTGCAGGGGCCTGATAATGGGGGTACTGTTTGTAGGCAGCCGCCTTCCTCGGGTAAAAGGACTTTTTTCCCGAGCCCTTCTTTTTCTGGGAAGGGGCGGAGGTCTTCCTAGAAAGCCTGGTCCTGGTGAGAGTCTCAGTCTCAATTTGTGCAGCCTTTTCCGCCATGGGCTTGCCAAAGAGGTTTTCACCTCGGCAGGGGACATCGACCAACTTGTCCTGTACCCAGGGCTCAAGGTCCGACGACTGAAGCCAAGCCTGTCGGCGGGCACTGATGCCGGCTGCGGCCACTCTAGCCGAGGCCTCAAAGCCATCATAGGCTGCTCGGGACATGAACTTTGAGCATTCCCGAATGCCCGTGGACAAGGCTAGGAACCTCCGCAAGGGCTCCTCGGAGAGACCAGCGGAGAATCCGGCTAGCTCTTTAGCCAGATCCCGGAGATACATGCCCATGTAGAGCTGGTAAGTCTGGACACGACATGCGAGCATAGAGCCCTGGAAGCACTTCTTGCCAAGGCCATCCAGGTTACGGGCCTCCCTTCCAGGAGGCACCGAGGAGTGCATCTTCTGGCTCTTAAGACGATGCATGGCCGATTCCACTACCATGGAATGGTGTGGCAGCTGTGCCTTCTGAAAGCCAGGGCTCTTGCGGACCCGATAGATAGAATCGACCCGCTTGCTCAGGACCGGCGAGGAGGCCGGACTCTCCCACATGCGGAAGAGTAGTCGTTCCAGCATAGGAGGAACCGGCACAGTAAAGTGCTCCCTCGCGGGAGAGTCATACTAGAGGGCGTCGAGCTCTTCGGCTCGAGGCTCCTCCTCGGGATCCGCAGGGAAGGCCAAAGCCTTGGCCATATCCCTAACGAAGTCCGAGAACCGGGCATCCTCCGGGGGGGACTGCTTCCGAGGCTCGGATCCCGGTGAGTCCGATGGGACACACCGAGTCCGGAAAGAATCAGGTGACTCTTCCTCCTCAGACTCCCAGACCGACTCCGACGAGGACTCGGTGGGGTCGGCCCGGGCAGGGTGCGGCGCCAGCCGTCCCGACGTCGAGGGAGTCGGCGTCGGCGACCTCGGTCCCGAACGGGAGGCCGAGGGTGACCTCGACCGAGGATCGACTCGAGTTCTCATTGACTCGAGGATCGGCTCGGTCTCCGGGGTCGACTTGGACGTCGACGTCCCGGCGGTCGGGGCAGCGGCGCCAGCGAGGCCAGCGAGCAGTGCCCGCTGCTGGTCCATGAAGGCAGACAGTCTGCTCTCCAAGGCCGTCAACCTGAGTCCGAGCTCAGGTGACCCAGCAGCCCCCGACTCGGGCCCCGACGGCGTCGGGCCCGACGTCGGCTGTCGCGGAGGCGAGTCCAGAAGGACCACAGGACTTACCCGGGCAGGCATCTCCGACTCCAGGCGAGGTCGCTTCGGGATGTGTTCCTTCTCCAAGGACCCGGGGCGGCTGTCGGGGCTATGCGACCTGGCCCTCGCGGAGCCAGGAGCGTCCACCGACGCCGCCCTCGCGGGTTTTTCCTTCCGACGATGGTCCCCGGAGGGAGAACCCCGGTCGGAGGAGCTCCGTCGACGGTCCGAGCTGGAGCCTTTCGACGCGGAGGCCTCCGACGAGGTCCGGGTACGGCTGGGGTCAGCGAAGATTCTCTCACGCTGATGCCGCCGACTCCTCAACGCCTTTGAGGACAGTTTGCTGCAGGGCCCACAGATCAGTTCCTCATGATCCGGGCCCAGGCAGCGGAGGCAAAAGTCGTGTGTGTCGGTTAGTGACATATTTCGGTCACACCGACCACACCGCTTAAACCCACTGGCAGCCATCGGGGGAAAAAGGGCCCCTGCGAGGTCAAAGGACCGGGCTGCCAGGGAAACCGAAAACGAAAGCTGACTAAGTCAGAAAAACCGAAAAAAGTAAGCGGACTCGAGACCGGCGTCGCGAGTCCGGGCGGGAAAGCAATCGGCGTCGAACCGAAAGGAAAAAGAATAAAATAATGAAGAAAATCGACTTTTTCGCGGGGACAAGACGGGGACGTCTGTAGGGCTCCGCGGAAAAAAGAAGACTGGCTAAGATGGCACCCTCGGGCGGGAAGACGACCGCGCATGCGCGCTGCAATTCCCAAAGGCTTTCTTTGAAAGCTGGGGAAAATTGCTCCGCGAGGGCTCCGTCGGCGCCGACGTCACCCATAAGTGAGGACTGACTTCCTGCTTGGTCCTGGAGAACAGAGCAGTAAATCTCAACGGGAGGGCCTCGCTAGTCCAGCCTGAAGCACCCGAGACCCAAATCGAGCATCCGACGCCGCCTGCACATCCAGACGATAGGGCTTAGCAAAGGTGTGCAAGGACGACCACGTCGCCGCCCGACAAATATCCACCGCCGGTACCAAGCTAACTTCTGCCCAAGACGCCGCCTGCGCCCTAGTCGAGTGAGCCCGAAGCCCGGCAGGAACCATCCTGCCGTGTAAAAGGTATGCCGACGAAATCACCTCTTTCAACCAGCGGGAAATGGAAGACTTAGACGCCGCTTCCCCCTTGCGCGGACCGCCAAATGCGACAAATAGGCGATCGGACTTACGGAAGGCCGCCGTTTCCCTCAAATACCGACGAAGAGCTCGACGGACATCCAACGCGTGCAAGGAGTTATCCGCGTGCTTGCCCCGTTCCTTGGCAAACACCGGGAGAGACACCACCTGATTCATGTGAAACGCCGAAACAACCTTAGGCAAAAACGCGGGAACCGGTCGCAAGACCACCTTGTCGGCAGAGAAAGACAGATAGGGTTCCCTACACGAAAGAGCCTGCAACTCCGAGATCCTGCGAGCTGATGAGATCGCTACCAGAAACACCATTTTCAACGTCAAGTCCTTCAACGAAGCTTGCGCCAAGGGTTCAAACGGCAAAGCCACCAGAGACCTCAACACCAAATTCAAGTCCCACGAGGGCACTAAAGCCCTGCACGGAGGACGCATAAGCAACACCGCTCGCAAGAAGCGCTTCACGTCCGCATGGGACCCCAAAACCTGGCCCTGAACCTTGCCTCGAAAACACGCAAGAGCTGCAAGTTGTACCCTCAACGAACTGGCCGCTAGGCCCTTGTCCACCCCTGCTTGCAAGAAGGAGAGGATCTGAGGAACGGAGGTCCGCAAAGGCCGCAATTCGCGAGCCGCACACCAGCTCTCAAAAATACGCCAGACCCGGACATACGCTAGCGACGTAGACCAACGCCGCGCCTGCAACAAGGCAGCAATGACCTCCGGAGAATAACCTTTGGCTCTCATTCGCGCCCTCTCAATAGTCATGCCGTAAGCGAGAATTGAGCCACCTGAGGCATCTGTAGCGGCCCCTGCCGAAGGAGATCCGGCCGAGGAGGAAGGAGCCACGGATCGGCCACACTCAACCGCACCAGATCCGCATACCAAGGCCGACGAGGCCAGTCCGGGGCAATCAGAACCACGGGACCCTGATGCCGCTCGATCCGCCGTACCAGGCGACCCACCAGAGCCCACGGAGGAAAGACAGAGCAGCCCGTACCTTGGCCACCTTTGTGCCAATGCATCGAGGCCTTCCGACATGCGTTCCCGACGCCTGCTGAAGAACCTTTTGACCTGCGCGGACTCGAAGGTCGCCATGAGGTCCATTATCGGCAGACCCCAACGACGGACCAGCAACGCAAATACCTCGGGATGTAGAGACCACTCTCCGGGGTCTACCCTGCGACGACTCAGAAAGTCCGCCTCCACATTGTGAACCCCCGCGATATGCTGGGCCGACAGACACTGAAGATGCCGCTCTGCCCAATCCAGAAGCAGATCCGCCTCCGCTTCCAACGCCGCGCTGCCTGTGCCTCCCTGGCGATTTATGTAGGCTACCGTGGAGGCATTGTCGGATAGCACCCTGACCGCCGCTCCCTGCAGCCAAGGCTGAAACGCTGTCAGAGCCAACCACACGGCTCTCATTTCCAGACGGTTGATGGACCACCGGCTCTCCCGCGAGGACCACTGGCCCTGAGCAATCTGGCCCTCGCAATGAGCCCCCCAGCCGCTCAAACTGGCATCCGTCATCAGCAGACGCCAGACGGGAGACTCCAAGGGCATACCGTTCGCCAGAGAGCGCCGACGCAACCACCAGCGAAGGCTGCGCCGAACCTCCAAGGGGCAAACTGACGAGTTAGCGAGTCGGACTGATGACACCATCGACGCAGTAGCGCTCGCTGCAGAGGCCACATGTGCGCCCTTGCCCACGGAACTACCTTGATGGTCGACGCCATCATGCCGAGAAGCTGAAGGTATTGCCAAGCCGAGGACGCCCGTCTCGCTAGAAACTGCTCCACCAGCCGCCTCAGGGCCCGCGCTCTGTGCACTGGGAGAAAAACCTTCCCGTTGCCGGTCTCGAAACGCGCCCCCAAATACTCCAAGGTCTGCGAGGGAAGAAGGCTGCTCTTCGCCCGATTGACCACCCAGCCTAACGACTGCAAAACCTGTACGACCCGCGCCGTCGTCCGGAGACTCTCCTCCCTCGACTTCGCCCGGATCAACCAGTCGTCGAGATAGGGATGCACGAGGACACCCTCCTTCCGCAGGAACGCCGCTACCACCACCATGATCTTCGTGAAGACCCGTGGCGCCGTCGCTAGGCCGAAGGGCATGGCTTGAAACTGAAAATGGCCCATCGGCAGCGCAAACCGCAGAAATCTTTGATGTTCCCGATGAATGGGAATGTGCAAATAGGCCTCCGTAAGGTCTAGGGACGTTAGGAATTCCCCCTCGCGGACCGCCGCTATGACCAAGCGCAGCGTTTCCATGCGAAAATGCGACACCCGGAGGCACTGATTCACTCTCTTTAAATCCAGGATTGGTCGAAAGGTGCCCTCCTTTTTCGGCACTACGAAGTAGATGGAGTATCGACCGGACCCTAACTGCCCCTCCAGCACGGGGGCGACCGCCCGGAGCCGAAGCAGCCGGGAAAGTGTATCGGATACGACTCGTCGTTTCCAGGGAGCACTGCACGGGGACATAACGAAGGAATCGAGCACCGGTCGATGTAGCTCGAGCGCATATCCCTCTCGTATCACTTCTAACACCCACCGATCGGATGTGATAGCGGCCCAGGCAGGGTAGAAATCCCGCAGTCTGCCCCCTACGGGAATCACTGCCACCAGAGCCGGCCTCGCTTCATTGTGACTTTTTGGGGACCTGCGCCTGGAAGGAGCCAAAACCTCTACCTGCCCCCCGAAATCCGCGGAAACTCTGCCCGCGCCCCAGATATCTGGAACGCTGGGACTGACCAAAGCGGGAGGCACGAAACCTCCGAAAGGACTGCTGAGACCCCCGGAAGGTGAAGGTCGGCTTACCCTGCTTGGGCTTATCCTCCGGAAGCCGACACCACTTAGAATCTCCGAGATCTTTTACCAACCTATCCAAGTCCTCCCCAAATAACTGCCTGCCCTTAAACGGCAGCTTACTAAGGCGAGCTTTAGAAGAGCCATCAGCCGCCCAATTGCGTAACCAAAGAGAACGACGCGCCGCTACCACCGACGCCATGCCGTTAGCTAACCCCCTAATGAGGTCATAGTGGATATCCGCCAAATAAGCGGTACCCGACTCCAATCTGGACGCCGCGGCCTCTTGTACCGCCGACTGGGGCCCTTGGAACTGTTGAGACCAGCGGAGGCAGCCGCGCGCCACCCAGGCCCCAGCCACCGCCGCCTGCATTGACAGGGCAGCAACATCAAACGCCTGTCTCAACAAGCTATCAACTTTCCGATCCTGCGGGTCCTTCAACGCCGCAGCACCTTCCACCGGGATAGTAGTCCGTTTAGTAACCGCGGAAACTGCCGCGTCCACCTTCGGCGAACGAAAGAGCTCTCTATCAGCCTCCGACAGAGGATACAACTTAGGCAACAGTCTAGCCCCGCGCAAAGCGGACTCTGGACTGTTCCACTCCTCCTGGATCATAGCTTTAAAAAACCCTATGGAGCGGAAAGACTCTGTGGGAAGTGCGCACCGCCTGCATCAAGGTATCCTCCAACTTGTCCTCCGCAGTGGCATCTTCCACGGGTATGTTCAATACCTTGAGGTTTTCGGCAATCAGTGCCGGAAGTTCCTCTTTACGAAATACACGCACTATCCTACTACTCTGCTCGTCGTCCAACAACTCGCCGTCTTCTAAATCCTCCGCAGACTTCAGCTCGAGAGCCTCCCCCAGCCCCTCGTGGAACTCATCCCCAGGAGGCGCAGAATCCGCCACACTCGGGGGCCGGCTCTTCTTTTGTGGACCAGTGTCTCCCTCTACTGAAAGTGGACGCTTTAGCCCACGGCGGGGCAGGACCGAGCCTCCCCCCGCCGGCTGCAAGAGAGCCAGAGCCTCCTGCATGAGAGAGAAAAAGGCGGGTGGAACTCCCAGGGATCCCTCCTGGACGCCCCCCGCCAACAGGCGCTCCGGCACCGCAGAAATCCCCAGACCAAGGACCGTCTCTGCCTGCTCTGATGTCCCTTCTGTAGATACAGGTGGGACATCTGCACTGGAGCCCTCCAGAGGATCCTCCATGACAGCACCCACAGCAGAACAAGTGGCACAGACTCGGGCTTCCAAATTACTACTTCTACGAATGCCACAGACCAGACACCGAGGACTAGGAGGCATGGCTATGCACACAGCCTTTTGCCAGCAAAGCAGGAACACCTTGCTGAAGCAAACAGAGCAGAAAAAAAAATCGTGATTTTAAAAGTGCTCAAAAACGCTCCAAATTGCAGGATTAGATAGAGCTGGAGTCAATTAGCTGATATCTGACCAAGAAATGCAAAAACAAAGCTCCTATCCCTAAAAAAAAACACGAAGAAAAACAACTTTGAAAAAAAATCCAAAATGGCCGCCGGACCCGATCCCGCCAAAAAAAGGACCAGAAAAAGTACCCAAAAGGTCTAAAACACTCCCCAGAGCTGATTCCAGGCCACCCCAAGGCCTCCACCACTGCCTTTAGAAAGAAAAAGCTTCAAACTCTACTCACCCACACACAGGAGTGGAAGGGGGGTCAAAACACTGAGAGTGCTGTCCAGCGTGCCCTGCCACAAGCTCTGAGTAGCAGTTATCAGAGTCAATAACAGAGTAATAACCGCTCAGGGCAGCTCGGGGAACCACTAAATCAGTCAGGGGACTCTCAGAGTCTACTGCTGTATTTAATTGCTGCCAGTAATTGTCTTCAACCTTCTCCTCACCCACCAAGGGGGTTCGGTAGAAAGGAGACCTGTGTCCTGTACAGCTCCCCTGCTTGTTTGACCTATGGGGAGACTGACAGAGAGAGACAGAGAGAAAAAAACAGATTAGAGAAAGACAGAAGGGACACAGTCAAAGATTTCCTCCACAGCAGGAGCCCAGCACCGAAATCTAGAAAATAATAAAACACTAAAGCTCTGCTTATTTGTTCCTAAGGAGCCCAGTTCTGGGCTCTGACTTCCAAGCTGCTTGGAGACTGAGATACTGATGTGTGGGCGGTCCTTGGGGCTGCATATAGCTGGATGATCAAAGAGATGAAGATGTTCAGTCTCCAAAGCTGCTGGTGGAGGTTCACAACTCTATGGTTCCGGGACTGGACTAGAGGGACGCTAAGGAATATTTCTTTACGGAAAGAGTAGTGGATCCGTGGAATAGTCTCCCAGTGGAGGTGGTAGAGATGAGGACAGTAACTGAATTCAAAAAAGCATGGGACAAACACAGAGGATCTCTAAAGGTATAAAGGGGACTGTTGTAGTTGTTGATATGGAAAGACAGACTAGATAGGCCATGTGGTCTTTTTCTGTCATCATCTTTCTATGTTTCTATAAAAACATGTCTGCACAAAAAGACATCAGCATATGAAAATCACTCTACTCACTATGCAGACTCAACTACAAAACATTCATGGTTTCCAAAATCAAAGAAAAAAAAGGGTCTCAGAACCATATGAGGTTGAAATGTGGATTTAAGTGAATATTATTCTAACCACAACACTTTCCTAGTACATCAGCGACCCAGTAAAAAAACTCCTTTAGACTAATTCTTATATTTATTCTCATTCTCAATATAGTCCAAATAATCAATATTCAAATAACACAGGTACACTAAAAAAAATTTTTTTAAACTGCCTCTAATGTTTCGATTGATTTTTACGTTTTTTGGTGCGCTGAATCCAAATCTGGTAACCAATTTGCTCCATCACGTACAGATTTTTTGCTACATTGGGTTAGCAGTTTGAGGTGAACGTTTCAGATTGAGTGCGATCGAGATAAAAGTTTCTTGGATGAATTCTTTATACTAATTGTTTAGTAGCTATTCAAATAAGAATAAAGAAAATTGTAACAAGGCAGCACATAAGAATAGAGTAATGTCAACAAAACACACTGTGATGGTAGCAAAATTGTCTGCACTTAAAACAGCCACATACATGTGCACAAACATTGAGCATATAAGAGCGAGGTTAGACACAAAGCAAAGCAAAGAAATGTGCAAAAAATGTTGTACAGGTATGTATGTAAGAATAGAAAACGCAAACCGCACCATTGCAATACATGAAGACAAACACCCGATGGTGTGAAAATAAAATTCTAATAAATGAGATCCGACACTGTGGTAATAACTAGCCAATTTTTATTTCAAAGTTTAGTAAAAACACGATATTTGTCAACACAGTTTAGATTTTAAAGTCATTCTTGGGTCAATCAATCTCCTGGTGGGCCCGTTTCTTCTTCCCCCGAATGCTTCTCTTGGTGCGCTGCTTGGCGTATTTTTCATCTGGGGTTTCCCGCAGCAGCAACCAGCAGAAATCAGCCATCATAGTGGTGTTCCATCTTCCTTGGTACCTTCTCTCTGCGTCCTTGATGTCCTGGTGAAACCTTTCACCTTGTTCTTCACTGTACGCCCCCAAGTTTTCGGGAAAGTAGTTCACATGGGAGTGCAAGAAATGGACTTTCAGGCTCATGTTACAGCCTTGTTCTTTGAAGGCATTGAGCATCCTGGCAACAATATCCTTATAGTTCTCATCCCGCCTGTTCCCCAAGAATTTGAGAACAACATCCTTGAAGGAATCCCAGGCTTCTTTTTCCTTCTCAGACATCGTTTCAGCGAATGCTCCATCTGAAATGAGTTTCCTTATATCAGGGCCAACAAACACTCCTTCCTTTAGCTTTGCTTCAGAAAGTCGGGGGAACTTTGAGCAAAGGTACCGAAAGCACTCACCATCTTTTGGAAGGGACTTGATGAATTGCTTAATGAGACCCAACTTAATGTGGAGAGGTGGTAATAGAATTTTATCACGAGGTACCAAGCTCTCATGAAGAACATTTTTCTCACCGGGTCTCAAATACTCCCGAATTGGCCAGTCTTTTTTCCCCCAGTGTAGGTCGCGGGCCCGGCTATCCCACAAGCAAAGGAAGCAGGGATATTTGGTGAAACCGAATTGCTGCCCTAATAGCATGGATAGAATTTTAAAGTCTCCACAAATCATCCACTTATGCTCATCATAACGAATCTTCTGAAGAATCAGGGCCAAATTCTCGTATTTTTCTTGGAGAATAACAGAGTGAGCAATAGGAACTGAAGCGAATGTGTTGCCATTATGAAGAAGAACACCTTTTATGCTGTCTTTTGACGAATCAATGAACAGTCGCCATTCAGCAGGATCATACTTGAGTTTAAACTTTTCCATCACTCCGTATATATCGTTGCAAAATACCAAATCTTCCTCTTTGCTGAAATACTTCAAAAATTGTGTCTCGCGGTTGCGGTACCAATAAAAAGTTGTTCCTTGTGACAATAGATTTTTCTGTTTAAGCCGAGAACCTAGCAGTTGGGCAGCATCTTTTGGGAGTCCTAAATCCCGGACTAAATCATTCAATTCAGCTTGAGAGAAAAGTTCAGGTTTCGGATCTGGTTCACTTTCAAACTCGGAAGTACTGGACTCATCGGGAAAAGCCATCTGATGAGTCTCATCATGATCAGAACCGTCCACACAAATATGATCCAAAGATTTTGGTGGTTCAGGCACAGGTACTTCGTTGCTATGAGGCATAGGCCTAATTGCTGAGGGAAGGTTGGGGTAACTTATTACGTTCTTATTTTTTAAGTTGTATCCCTTCACAATGCAAGAGCAAAAATAGCAGTCACTGCTGTGGTCTCTTTGTTCACGCCACATCATAGGTATTCCGAAACGAAATGCTTGTTTTTTACCTTTCATCCATAAGCGTAGATCTTCCTCACATGTCTTGCACACTTTGTGAGGAGCCCACGGTTTGTCTTGATCGCCTAACTTCAAACCGAAATAGGCGAAATATACTTTTTTAATAAATGCAGAAATGTTCCTCTGCCGCTTTTTCACGGTATTTTTTATTTATTTATTTATTTAACAGTATTTCTAAACCGCCTTATCTTAATAATCAAGGTGGTATCACAGCAAGCAATCAGGTAAAGTGTGTGTGTTGTACATGCAGTGAGGATAAAACTTAGTTGTGTGAGGGATGTGTTGGGTGCTTGATTTGTTTGAGCTATATACAGGGTGGGCTATTTACAGTGGTGCTAGAATCATATTTTATATATATTCAGTTGTTTGGGAGGATTGGAGTGCTGTTATCCATTCTCTTAGGTTATGTGATGTGACCATAGTGCTCTATGAACAGGATGGTTTTCAGTTGTTTTCTGAAGTCTTTGAGGTCTGGAGTTGCCCTTAGATCGTCCGGTAGATTGTTCCATATTGTTGGAGCAGCCATGGAGAGAGCTCTGTCTGTTGTGTCCTTGCGTGTGTGCTTGTACTCATTTGGGGTGCTGACTCGGTTGCGTGTTTGACTTCTTCTGGGACGTGCGCTGGTCTACGGTTGTATGAGCGGGTGGAGGCTGTTGGCTGATGTGTGTTCTTTTATCTTAAATAGGTTTATGATAGTCTTGTATCTGATGCGAGCAATGATTGGGAGCCAGTGTAAGTCCTTTAGTGTAGGTGTGATGTGCTCCTGCCTTGCGGCTCCGGATATGATTCGAGCTGCAGTGTTTTGTGCCAGCTGTAGTGGTTTGAGAGCTTGTTTTGGTAGTCCGAGGTATATCGGATTGCAGAAGTCCAGTATTGGGGTTATCAGTGCTTGACAGACTGTACGGAAGTGTTCTGGTATATTCCCCACAAATAAATATTCCCCACAAATAAAGTGTTCTGGTATATTCCCCACAAATAAAACAAAAACTGTCCGGAGAGTTGACGCAACCTCTGGCTCTGTGAGCCATCACAAATACACAGCACTGCAAACTACAACTGTAGTGAACCACTTCGGAATAAAGCTGGATTACGACTGAGCAAACAAAAGGTAATAATGAACTTGCAAGAAACTGAAATTTGACAGGAACGTTCATGTCGCAACCACCGTGTTTGAGCGAGCGAGCGAACGAGGCGAGGCGAACAGGAAAGAACATGCGCCAGCGCGAGTACTGGATTTAGCCCCCCGCCTCCCAATTGTCCTGTTAATGTATAAAATGAATACAAAACACTCTAAAATATCATGAGGGAGTGTTTCTAGTTAGTTAACCATTACAACCTCTATTTTGGGCCAAGAAAATAAACTGCAGTCGGCTAAAAAGAAATTATGTGAACATTCCTTATATGGGTAAGAAATCTAATTTTGCAAGAAAACGGGACGTGATGGAACATTTTGGCTATTTTTCCTGGATTCAGCACCCCAAAATCTATAGGAATCAGTTGCAAAACTGGAGGCAGTTTTTTGGTAGTGTACCTGTGTAATCAATGATTCCTGAGATCCCTCAGAGCATGCATCTTAATCCTATAAACACAGTTCAAAATCCCATCAGTACCATAGCAACTGCACTTATACTGCAATGCATGTTACAGGCGCTTGAGAGGAACGTGCATACAGATCGAGTGGTAGCTAGGTGCACAATAGGAGAAAATGCCACTAATACGTGCAGAAAACGGCGGGAAACCCTCACACCGCACCAATGGTCCACCCCAAATTGTGTCCCAGGAAGACTGAATCCGGAGACCCCAACAAGGGCAATGACAAGGTCAAGCTTTGGTACTCACCCCCTGAGAGCCCAAGGCAGAAGATCCGTGCTGGGCTCATCTCTACTCCCCTGAAACTAGTTTACTGGCTTTTGCAGCACTGTGTTTAAGATGTCAGGCAGGCAGAGCCCTCTAGGAGCCTTCTACAATCTTCAGGAGAGAGCGGGAGTGGGGGGGGGGGGAGGAACAGAGGAGAGGGGAGGGGCATTGAGGTTATGAGAGACTGCTGAATTCTTCTTCAGGAATTTAGTCTTCACATATGGGTATCGTCGGTACCGACGGAGCCTGCGCGGGAACGCTCCCCAGCATCCAATTAGAAGCCTTTTGGGAGCATCCCACAACGCCTGCGTGCTGCCTTCCCGCCTTTCCCAACTGCCTCTCTCCAGTTGAGTTTTAAAGCTGAGACAAAGAGAGAGAGAGAGAAAGGGAAAGAGATAGATAGAGAGATGCAACTCATAGGGGAGGTGGGTGGGTTGTGAAGACTAAATTCCTGCTGTTCCCGGAGATCACCTGTTACAGGTGAGTAACTATGCTATCTCCAGGAACAAGCAGGAATGTAGTCTTCACATATGGGGACTCCCTAGCTTTAGATGCCAGGGAGAGACCCCAGAAGTTGTGTGTCCCTGTGAAAGGGCTCCACTTCCCCCCATGGATCATTGGCATCCAACCAGGGATGGTGGGTAGGAGTTGATTAGGTATGGAACAGGTGTTGGAGAACAGCCTGACCAAACAAGGCATCCCGGCGGGAGTCCTTGTCCAAGCAGTAATGGGCTGCGAAGGTATAAACCGAGGCCCAAGTGGCTGCTCGACGGATGTCGTCGATAGACACAGAGTGCAGATGAGCCATTCAAGCTGCCATGGCTCTCACATTGTGAGCTGTGAAATGGCCCTCCAGAGGAAGATTCTTACTCTGATAGGCAAAGGAAATACACTGAGCAATCCAATTGGACAGTGTTCTTTTGGAGACTGGAAGTCCCAAATGAGAAGGATCAAAAGAAACAAAGAGTTGAGAGGACTTTCTATGTTGCTGTGTTCTTTGTAAGTAAAAGGCTAAAGCTCTTTTACAGTCCAAAGTATGAAGATTCCTTTCTGCATTTGATGCATGAGGCCTTGGAAAAAACACAGGCAGGTAGACCGCTTGGTTTAAATGAAAAGGCGAGTCCACCTTTGGCATAAAATGTGGATGAGTCCTAAGGACTACCTTGTCAAGATGGAACCTTGTATAAGGTGGATCAGCCACTAGTGCCTGCAAATTCACTGATGTGACGTGCTGATGTGATTGCAATGAGAAAGATAACTTTCCAAGAAAGGAATTTCAATGAGGTAGTAGCTAAGGGTTCGAAGGGTGGCTTCATGAGCTGACCAAGAACCAGGTTTAAGTCCCATGCCACCGGTGGTGGCCTAATGGGAGGCTTAGTTAGAAGAAGGCCTCTCATAAATCTTGCTATAAGAGGATGGGAGGAAAAAGGTTGTCCATTTAGAGGCTTGAAAGAAGCTGCAATAGCACTCAAATGGACTCTTACTGAGTTAGTCTTAAGTCCTGCATTGGATAAAAGAAGGAGATACTCCAGTAATGATTCCAGAGGTATCGCAAGGGGGTTGAGACCCTTCTGAGAGCACCATATGGTAAACCTTTTCCATTTGAAAGCATAAGAGCATCTTGTGGAAGGTTTTCTGGAAGCATAAAGGATATCCTTTACCTGCTGGGAAAGGTTAAGATCATGAAGATCTAGGCCTTCAGCAACCAAGCCCTGAGATGCAGAGACTGGGGATTGGGATGCCATAACATTCCGTCCTCTTGAGAAAGGAGATCTGGAGCAGACCCTAACTCCAGAGAGGGAGCTTGAGAGAGATGACTGGAGTGGGGGAGTGGCCTAGTGGTTGGGGCAAGGTACTTAAGGCCGGAAGGTCAGGAGTTCAAATCCCACTAGAGGACAGCAACCTTGGGCCGGAAGGACTGGGGTTTCTAGTCACACAGGTGCTCCTTGTGGTCTTGGGCAAGCCACTTAACCCTCCATAGCCCATGTTCCCTGTAAAATAGTTATCTCCAAGTTATAATGCCCTGTTCAATGTAATTTCAGTTTGTTCAATATAAACCGCTTATGCAGAATAGTGCGGTATATAAGAGAATGTAAATAAATAAATAAAATGTAGAAGCAGAGGGTACCACACTTGCCATGGCCAATGTGGAGCTATGAGAATCATATGGCCTCTGTCTCTCTGAAGCTTGAACAGGGTTTTGGGAATTAGGGGAATGGGTGGAAAGGGATAAAGGAAGTCATGACCCCAATGAAGGAGGAAAGCATCCCTGGCCTGAGAGCCCTGAGCCGGAATTCTGGAACAGAACCGGGGAAGTTTGGCATTCAGTGGACTGGCAAAGAGGTCTATGTCCGGGGTTCCCCAAATTTGAAAATTCTTGGCCACAAGGTCTGCATGTAGAGACCATTCGTGTGGAAGCAGAACTCGACTGAGTCTGTCTGCCCGAGAGTTTTGTATGCTTGGAAGATACACTGCCAGGAGATGAATCTGATGCTCTCTGGCGAGGGCCCAGAGTCACAAAGCTTCGTTGCAAAGCGACAGAGAGCCTGTTCCTCCCTGCTTGTTCACGTAGAACATGGCTACCTGATTGTCCGTATGAATGAGGACTGTCTTGTAGCTGAGCAGGGTGTGGAACACTCGAAGAGCAAGGAAGATTGCTCTGAGCTCTAAGAGACTGATGTGTAGATGAGTTTCCTGTGAAGTCCAAGTGCCTTGGGTGGAGAGGTCTTGCAGATGAGCTCCCCAACCCATTGGTGAAGCATCTTTTGTGAGAGTTGCCTGGGGTAAGGGTTGTTGAAAAGGGGACCCCAGCTACAGGTTTTGAGTGGACTTCCACCATTGGAGGGACAAAATAAGGCGATTTGTATTTGCTATTCTGTCTGACAGGCATCCTGATGCCTGAGTCCACTGGGTGGATAAAGTCCACTGGGCTGCCCTCATATGGAGGCGAGCATAGGGAACCACATGCACGGTAGATGCCATGTGGCCTAGTAATTGTAGCATTTCTCGGGCAGTAAAATGAGGCTTTAGCACTGCTTGAGAAGCTAACTGCAGCATGCGAAGGCAACGGGCCTGGGGAAGATAGGCCCTTGCCTTTTTGGTATCCAGCACAGCCCCTATGAATTCTAAAGACTGAGTGGGAGTTAGACTGGATTTTGGGATGTTTATTACAGACCCAAATACTGAATGATACCCATTGTGCAGGATAGAGAAGTCCTGGCCTCTGACTCTGTTGGGGCTCGAATGAGCCAGTCGTCTAAGTAGGGGAAGACGAATATTCCTAGAGTGCGGAGAAATGCTGCTACCACAGCCATGCATTTCGTGAACACTCTTGGTGCTGAGGCCAGGCCAAAAGGAAGCACCCTGTATTGGTAGTGCTTTCCTTGAAAAAGGAACCGAAGGAACCTTCTGTAAGTTGGATGGATGAGAACATGGGTGTATGCATCCTTGATCTAGAGAACAAAGCCAATCCTGACTCTGAAGGTATGGCAGCAGAGTTCCCAGAGAAATCATCTTGAATTTCTCTTTGAACAGGAATTTGTTCAATTCTCTGAGGTCTAAGATAGGTCTGTATCCCCCTGTTTTCTTTGGGATAAGGAAATAGGGGGAGTAATGGGTACTTCTTCTATTGCCCCCTTTGGCAAGAAGTATGGTAACCTCTTGATCCAACAGGTTGGTGAGAGAAGTCTGAGAATTGAACTGCCTTATCATTGTGGGAGGGGGCATGCTCAAAAAATGAAGCTTGTACCCCTCTTTTATGATAGAGAGTGTCCACTGCTCTGCTGTTATCTGCCCCCATCTGGGGGCAAAGTGACACAACCTTCCTGGAATGGTGGAAGGTTCTGGTCCAATGAGAGCCAGGAAGGCTAAGTTCTCTAGTTGCAAGTCAAAGGCCTTGTGGAGGCTGAGACTGCTGGGACGGTTGAGGCTTAGCAGTCTTTGCCTTTCTCTGTTTGGGTGGTTGCTGACCCTTCCGGACAAGCTGACCAGCAGAAAGTCCCTGCTGAGAATAAGCAGGATAAAACCTTTTCTTTTTGGAAAAGAAAGGTTTCTTGAAAGATTTATTTCTTGTAGGATCAGCTGTGGCCTTGGATAGTCTTTCCAAGGTGGACTTGTCAGCATCCAGTTCATTGGCTTTCTCTTGCCAATCCTTGCCAAACAGGTTCTCACCAGTACAAGGAATATTGCCCAGTTTGTCTTGTACCCAGAGCTCCAAATCAGATGCCTGGAGCCAGGCAATTCTTCGTGCACCTATAGCAATAGCAGAGGTTCTGCTTATGCACTCAAAACAGTCAAAAGCTGCACGGTTGACAAATTTGGAAACATCCTGGGCCTGTTTGATCAATGTGAGAAAGTCCTGTCTTCTATCCTCAGGAAGAAGACGACCCAAAATCTCTAAATCTCCTGTGATTTCCTTCAGGAACATTCCCATATATAAAATATAGGAATTGATTCTGGCAGACAGCATGGAAGCTTGGAAAATACAACGTCCAAAGGCATCCAAAGTTCTGCACTCACGTCCTGGAGGATTAGAGGCATGCCTCTTTGCACTCCTGATCCTTCTCATATCCAATTCCACTACAATAGAGTGGTGAGGGAGCTAAGTTTTTTGGAAACCAGGACAAGGAGGGACTCGATACATAGTGTCAAGTCTCCGAGAATGAGGAGAGGTGGTAAGAGGGGTCTCCCACATTCTTAGCATGAGATCATGCAAGATCTCATGGATGGGCAAAGTAGCTGCCTCCTTAGGAGCTTTAGGATATTGTAAAATTTCCAACTCCTTTGCTCTAGGCTCTGTTTCTGGAGCCACAGTAATGGAAAGACCCCGAGCCACCTCCCTGATAAAGTCTTGGAAGGAGACATCCTCTGGAGGAGACATCCTGCGTTTAGGGGAGGAGGGCTCCTCTGAAAGAAGTGCTCCAGTATCAACAGAACTATCAGAATCCTCAGATTCCTCTGAGGACTCGAAGTATCTTCTGTCCGGATGCTCCTGTAGGGCCCGATACCCGTACCGACCGAAGTCGGTACTGGGAGGAATCGGTACCGGTGTATCGGTACCGGAGGGCATCGAGAGACTGGGTGCCGGCAATGCAGACACCGATGTCGATGTTATCGGTACCGGTACCAATACCGGTGTCGGTACCGGTTGAACTGTCTGACACGGTTCCGAGGGTGTCCATACCGCAAGGAGAACCATCAGACTGCGTTCAATAGCCAGGAATCTCTGGTCTATCGACGCTGCCGATGCCTGGATGTCGGTACCGTAGAAGACGGCCGGTACCCTAGAGCATGGCACCAGTAGTTCTGCCGAGGTCGAGACCTCGAGAACATCCTGGAGCCCCGATAATGCTTTGGAAGCCGAAGCCTCCCGCCGGGGCAATTTTGCCGGTGCAGAATCCTCAAGGGCAACGCCAGAGGCATCTCGATGCTTAGAAGGAGATCTACCCTTTGAGGACCGGCTGGACTTATGTTTAGTTACCTGAGATCCACGGGAGGAAGAGGAAGCCCTGGAAGACGTCGATGCCACTGAAGCTGCATCAGAGGGAAACAGGGTACTGAGCTTAGCAGCTCGGTTCTGCCGACCTCTTTTAGACATCATGGCACAGGACATACACTCCGTGATGGAGTGGTCAGGACCTAAACATTTTAGACACCATTCATGGGTGTCGGTGACGGAGATGGTACCGCCACACTTGGTGCACTTTTTGAAACCTGAAGGTTTCTCCATTATAGGAAAAATGTTTGGGCCTAAGGCCCAAAATGGCGCGTGCACCTGGGAAAAAAATGGGAAAAAGTACTAAGGTTTGTTTTTTTTTTAAATAACAGAAATAAAGAAAGAAAAAACGGTGGTACTGGTAAAGCGTCGAGGAAGGCAGATGTGACCACAAAAAAAGAAGTAATAAGGAAGAATTTTCTGCGGTGACAGGAACAACGACCTGCTGGCTCCGCGGAAAACGAAGAACTGGAGAGAGGCAGTTGGGAAAGGCGGGAAGGCAGCACGCAGGCGCTGTGGGATGCTCCCAAAAGGTTTCTAATTGGAAGCTGGGGAGCGTTCCCGCGCAGGCTCCATCGGTACCGACGATACCCATATGTGAAGACTACATTCCTGCTTGTTCCTGGAGATAAGTTGTTTCAATGCAATATCTGACTGGCTTCTCTCTCAAAACCTCAGAATACAACATAAGAAAACGGAAGTACTCTTCATTACGAGGAACCCCAACTTTACCCCACTGCAATATCTTAAAGTAAAAGAAGCTGAGCTGCATTCTAAATCCTCAATACGATACCTGGGAGTCACCTTAGATCAATGCCTGGATATGAAGGCCCACATAGGAAACATAGTCAGATCAGTCTACTACAAGATCCACTCACTTAGGCATCTACGTTCCATCCTTGAACCAACTGATTTTCGGACAATTTTCCAGGCGTTGGTCATACCTCATTTTGACTATGCCAATGCCATATTACAAGGTCTTCCCCAAACTACGTTAAACCCGCTGCAGCTAGCAATGAATGCGGCAGCAAGAGTCCTCCACGGAGCCTCCAGGAGCGACCACGTGACGCCTCTGCTGATACAGCTGCATTGGCTACCCATTCATGCAAGAATTGTTTTCAAGATCTTGATAATCACTTTTAAAGCTATTCACAATCTCTCATCTGCATCCTTAACCTCCCTCATCCATTCCACATCCCCAAATAGAATAAGAAGATCCACGGCTATAAACTCCCTAAAAGTCCCGAAGGCACTTACTGTTTGCACCAAATCGACAGCCAACAGGGCTTTCAGTCTCAGTGCCCCAAGATACTGGAATGCATTACCCCATGATATCCGGGCTATTAAGAAACCTACCACAGTTTAGGAAAGCCCTCAAAGGCCACCTCTTCAACAAGTACCTTATAGAGCCCAACTGCATCCCCTAGAGCTTCAAGACACCCCCGATACCATTCTCAGACAAATTTATAGTATCTCAACAACACACCAAGTGGATACTCAAACCTATGACGTGGATTGTGTTTTCTATGCAACCTCTTTGATTATGACTCCATGTAGTAAGTTTTGTAAATAGTTTACCCCTGTTATCCAAGTTTTTGTTCCCTGTTATATGTAAACTCATACATGTTAACTGTACTGAGCATTTTGTTCCATGTAAACCACGCTGATGCTGAATAGTGCGGTATATAAGAGACTGTAAATAAATAAATAAATAAATAAATAAAATAAGGCTTTAGCACTGCTTGAGAAGCTAACTGCACCATGCGAAGACAACTGGCCTGGGGAAGATAGGCCCTTGCTTTTCTGGTATCCAGCAAAACTTCTATGAACTCTAGAGACTGAGTGGGAGTTAGACTGGATTTTGGGATGTTTATGACCAGACCCAAATACTGAAGGATACACATTGTGCAAGATAGAGAAATCCTGGCCTCCGACTCTGATGGGGCTCAAATGAGCCAGTCGTCTAAGTAGGGGAAGACGAATATTCCTAGAGTGCGAAGAAATGCTGCTACCACAGCCATGCATTTTGTGAACACCCTTGGTGCTGAGGCCAGGCCAAAAGGAAGCACCCTGTATTGGTAGTGCTTTCCTTGAAAAAGGAACCAAAGGATCTTTCTGTGAGTTGGATGGATGAGAACATGAGTGTACGCATCCTTGAGATCTAGAGAACAAAGCCAATCCTGACTCTGAAGGTATGGCAGCAGAGTTCCCAGAGAAACTAACACCCTCTGTGTACCGGCAGATATAAGATCTGTCAAAAACGGTACTAGTAACAGTGCATACTCTTACACAGCACCGACACTCTGGAACCAACTGCCACCGGAGATGCGAGCTAGCATAGACCTGATCGACTTTAGAAAAAAACTCAAAACTCACCTTTTTCAGATTCAGTACAATCTGAGTTAGTCCACGCGGACCAAACTGTGCCACTGTGCCACCCAAAAGAACCATGCATGTATATATGTAAAAAAAAAAAAAAAAAAAAAAAAAGTACATATGTAAAGTAACCCAATTACCTAACTACTGTGTGTGGTGCTCACCTTACAAATCACCGTGTATATATTCCAAATTATTCTGTCCTGATTTGACAGTTTCCAATATGTAATCTAATCCGCTGCTGATCGCTGGAAGTAGCGGTATACAAATATATGCTAAATAAATAAATAAATAAATAAAATAAATAAATAAATAAATCATCTTAAATTTCTCTTTGAACAGGAATTTGTTCAATTCTATGAGGTCTAAAATAGGTCTGTGTCCCCCTGTTTTCTTTGGGATAAGGAAATAGGGGGAGTAAAACCCTGTACCCTGTTGAGGAATGGGTACCTCTTCTATTGCCCCTTGGGCAAGAAGCATAGACCACTGTGACAGTAGGTCCGCCTTTAGGGCCCGTATATGCTACAAGGCCCAGGGCACTAGTTCCAAAGTGGCCGCCATAGATCCCAGCACCTGAGGGTAGTCCCACGGACGGAGAGCCTTCAGCAACCCCTGCACCTGGATATGCAACCTTGTGATCCTGCCCTCCAGAAGAAACACCATGCCCTCGCAGGTGTCAAACTGAGCACCCATATAGTCCAAGGATAGGAGGGCTCCAACCGGCTCTTTATGAAGTCGATCACCTAGCCTAACTCCTGAAGTCTCCGGACAACAAGGGCCACGCCTCCTGACTCTCCTGAAACAACTTTGCCCGAATCAGCCAATCATCCAGATATGGGTGGACTAAAACCCCCTGCCTCGGCAGATTTGCCACCACTACCACCATGACCTTGGTGAACATCCGAGGGGCAGCTACCAAGCCGAAAGGCAAGGCCTGAAACTGACTCCTCGGTACTACAAAATTAAGAAAACATTGGTGGTTGGGATGGATCGGAACGTACAGGTAAGCCTCGGTTAGGTCCAGAGAGATTAGAAAGTCTCCCTGCTAGACAACCGCTATCACCGATCGTAAGGTCTCCATATGGAATCGTGGAACTTTTGGGCCTTGTTGATCCTTTTAGATCCAGAATGGGACACCAGGAACCTTCCTTTTGAGAAACAACAAAATAGACTGAATACCAACCAGAGCCCGAGTTGTCTCGGGGCACCGGAATGACCACCTCTAGCCGTAACAGACTTTCGAGAGTCTCCTCCGTGGCCTGCACTTTGCCTGGCGTTTTGTTAGGGGCAGGTTTTCCCCGCAGCAGTGAAATGCCCAAGTTGGGAGTGTTTGGAGGCTGTCACGGGGGTCAGTGGACTCCCTGGATCTGTTGAAAGGAACTGCAGACCTCCTGGAGAAGCAGGCTGAGAAGGAGTTGGAGAAGGGGGAACTCCTGGTGGCGGAGGATCTGACAGCAGTTCGAATTTTTCACCGGGATGAGCTCCCTTCTCTTATCTTGGAGTCCCTGGTGGCTTTTGCGTATTGCAGAAGAGCCTAGACATCCGTAAGCCCGTGTTTCTTTCCGATTGGTGGGGGCTGGGGACCCTGCACACAAGCCCTGCTTCAAAACAAAAAGCTTGGTGAAGGAGGAGGACAAACTCAGGAGAAAAAGGAGACTCTCCCCCTCACAAACTCCCCATAGGGAGCTCAGAAGTGGCCCTGGGGGAAATATTTGCCATAGGCTGAAGTACTAGGGGCCCAGTTCCCTCCAAAACAGGAGGACTCGTGGCATTCAAAATGATGGCGTTTCCCACAAAAAAACGTGGGACTGACGCTGTCTCCAGGAATGCGATCCTGCTCCTGGTCACCTGCCCTGCAAGCCTGCAGCACCCCCAGACTGCCCCCAAGCAGATCTGTGGCAGTCACATTATCTCAAACATAGTCGCAGCACAGCCTGACATCAGAGAGTTATGCCCGGAGGCTGCCACGGGCCACACATTGGCCATGATCCAGACAGGCCATGTGCTGTGTGGCCCCACCAGCCTTGCCGATTCTTCCCCGTGCACTACTGCTTTACTGGTGCCAAGCACAGGACTTACCTGGGAATTACCCCTCAAAGACTGCTCGTTGTTCCCTACGGCTAGTCCTCACCTTGCTCGTTTTTTTTTTAAATTAATTTATTTATTTAAAAGCTTTTTTATACCACGCTCTTCAGTATCAGTGTGGCTTACAGTTAACAATTCTTGCAGGAGACAATGAGAAATGCCTAGTGCTACATTGAACAGGATCAAGAACTTGGATCTGTAACTGGGTGAAGTATTTACACATTCAGCTAACAACTGTAGCAGAGAAACTATTTACAAGTTCGATGTTAGGCCAAACTAAATGGTTAGGGCTGGGTCTTCAGTTATTACATTCATCATTATTGTCATTCTTGGTTATTACATTAATCGTTATCAGTATCAACACATGTCGAAGTACCTGATGGGATGGTTCTGTTGTTCGGTTAGTCTTATTCGGTTTGTGAAGTGTTGGGCGCTGAATGAGTGAGTTGGGGTGTGGGATGTGGCTGGGTTGCATTTGGTTGTGAAAAGTATAGAAGGAATAGGTGGTGCTTGAGGGCTTTCCTGAATTGTGTGAGATCTCTTATTGATCTGATGCTTGGTGGGAGGTTATTCCAACACTTTGGGGCATAGAATAAATAAAGATTTCAGGAGACAGGAACCTGTTCTACCTCTGGCCCCCTCTCAAATGCTGGGGAGGAGGAAAGAGGGAGTCAGCTGAAGGGGGGTGGCTAGTGGAGAAGGGGGGAGGGACCCAGCTCCACCAGGTCTGTTGGCTTACAGACCTAGCTCCACCAGGTCTGTTAGCCAAATCTGCAGCCCAACTCCAGTACCAACTGCACAGGCTATGCTCACCACCTGTTGAAGACTGAGAAATACTGACTGTAAGCTAGGAGTACAGGCTATTTATGGGATTTTGAGGTTGGTGTTTCTCAATCTCCCCTCTTGCTGGTAGATGAGCATAACCCACTCATCTGGACTGGATTGGACTGGAAGGACAGTGTAGTTACTCACCTGTAACAGGTGTTCTCTGGGGACAGCAGGAATCAGTCCTCACATATGGGTGACGTTGGCACCGACGGAGCTCTCGCGGAAGCAGAACCCCAGCTTTCAGAGAAAGCACAGTTACTTACCTGTAACAGGTGATCTCTGGAAACAGCAGGAATTAGTCCTCACATATGGGTACGTCGGTACCGACGGAGCCTGCGCGGGAAAGCTCCCCAGCTTCCCAGAAGAAAGCTTTTGGGAGCCTCCCACAGCGCATGCGCGCTGCCTTCCCACCTTTCCTGACCAACTCTCCTCAGTTCGAGTTTAAAGCTGAGACAATAGAGAGAGAGAGGAAAGGAAAGTTAGAGAGAGAGAGATACAACTCCTAGGGGAGGTGGGTGGGTTGTGAGGACTAATTCCTGCTGTTCCCAGAGATCACCTGTTACAGGTAAGTAACTGTGCTATCTCCAGGAACAAGCAGGAATAAGTCCTCACATATGGGGACTCCCTAGCTAAGATGCCTGGGAGATCCCCAAGGGTATGAGACCCTGAAAGGTTCCTCGTCTTCCTATGGATCTCAGGCATCCATTCAGGGAAGGAGGGCAGGAGTTGTTCAAGAATGGAACAGGTGTCTGAGGACAGCCTGACCAAACAAGGCATCCCGGCGGGAGTCCTTGTCCAAACAGTAATGGGCTGTGAAGGTATGAACCGAGGCCCAGGTGGCTGCTCGACAGATCTGATCGATGGATACAGAATGAAGATGAGCCATAGAGGTAGCCATAGCCCTCACATTGTGAGCTGTGACATGGCCCTCCAGAGAAAGGTTCTTACTCTGGTAAGCAAAAGAAATACACTGAGCAATCCAATTGGACAGTGTTCTTTTAGAGACTGGAAGTCCTAGATGAGAAGGATCAAAAGCAACAAAAAGCTGGGAAGACTTTCTATGTTGCTGTGTCCTGTGTAAGTAAAAAGCAAGAGCTCTTTTACAATCTAGAGTATGAAGGTTCCTCTCTGCAGTGGATGCATGAGGAGCTGGAAAAAAGACAGGTAAATATACCTCTTGATTAAGATGAAAAGGTGAGACCACTTTAGGCATAAAGTGAGGATTTGTCCTAAGGACTACCTTATCATGATGCAACCTTGTATAAGGTGGATTAGCCACTAAGGCCTGCAGCTCACTAATGCGGCGAGCAGAAGTGATTGCAATAAGGAAAATAACCTTCCAGGAAAGAAATTTCAAGGAGGTAGTGGCTAAGGGTTCAAAAGGTGGCTTCATAAGCTGACCAAGAACCAAGTTTAAATCTCATGCCACCGGAGGAGGTCGAATGGGAGGTTTAGTTAAGGTTAGGCCTCTCATGAATCTGGCAATAAGAGGATGAGAGGAAATAGGTTGTCCATTGATAGGCTTAAGGGATGCTGCAATAGCACTTAAATGGACCCTTACGGAATTCGTCTTAAGGCCTGCATTGGAAAGATGCAGGAGATATTCTAATAGAGAATTCAGGGGAAGTGCTAGAGGGTCAAGACCCTTTTGAGCACACCAAATAGAAAATCTCTTCCATTTAAAAGCATAGGAACGCCTAGTGGAAGGTTTCCTGGAAGCATGAAGGATATCTTTCACAGGCTGAGAAAGATTAAAGTCTTGAAGACTTAGGCCTTCAGTAACCAAGCTCTGAGATGTAGGGATTTGGGGTTGGGGTGCCACAAAGTCCCCTTCTCCTGAGACAGGAGGTCTGGCGCAGCTCCCAGGTCCAGGGAGGATCCCTGGGAGAGATGCAGAAGTAGAGGGAACCACACCTGGCGTGGCCAGCGGGGAGCTATGAGGATCATAGTCCCGTGATCCCTCTGGAGCTTGAACAGAGTCTTGGATATTAGAGGAATGGGTGGAAAGGCATAGAGGAATTCCTGACCCCAATGCAGGAGGAAGGCATCATGGGCCTGAGCTCCCTGACACTGAGTTCTGGAACAGAACCGGGGAAGTTTGGCATTCCACGGACTTGCAAAGAGGTCTATGTCCGGGGTCCCCCATTCCTGAAAGATTCTGCGTATCTGGTCCATATGTAGGGACCATTCGTGTGGAAGCAGAACTCGACTGAGTCTGTCCGCACGAGAGTTTTGAACTCCTGGAAGATACACTGCAAGAAGGTGAATTTGATGCTCTCTGGCGAAGGCCCATAATCTGAGAGCTTCGTTGCAAAGCGACAGAGAGCCTGTCCCTCCTTGTTTGTTTATATAGAACATGGCTACCTGATTGTCTGTCTGAACTAGGACAGTCAGGTTGACAAGGAGGGTATAGAAGACCTTGAGGGCAAGGTAAATTGCTCGCAGTTCCAGGAGGTTGATATGAAGGGTGGTCTCCTGTGGAGACCAAGTGCCCTGAGTGGAGAGGTTCTGAAGATGAGCTCCCCACCCTATCTGGGAGGCATCTGTTGTGAGGGTTGCTTGGGGCAACAAAGGTTGGAAGGGGGCCCCCAACAACAGATTCTTGGTGGATGTCCACCATTGGAGGGACCAAAACAGATGGCTTGAGGTGAGTATTTGGTCGGAGAGCGCTCCAGATGCTTGAGTCCACTGGGTGGCCAAGGTCCATTGAGCTGCTCTCATATGCAGACGAGCGTAGGGCACCACATGTACCGTGGAGGCCATGTGGCCCAGAAGTCGCAGCATTTCCCGGGCTGTCAAATGACTGCTGGACTGAGCTTGGGAGGCCAAACTCAGCAGGCGTTGGGCCCTGAGCTGAGGCAGGTAGGCCCTCGCAGTGATGGTGTCTAACTGGGCCCCTATGAACTCGAGAGACTGAGTAGGGATTAGTTGAGACTTGGGAAGATTTACTACCAGTCCCAGATACTGCAGAAGACGCCTTGTGCGGTCCAGGGAAATTTGGGCCTGGGACTGAGGTGGAGCTCGGATGAGCCAGTCGTCCAGGTATGGGAATATGAAAATTCCCAGGCCTCTTAGAAAGGCAGCTACGACTGCCATGCATTTGGTGAACACTCTTGGAGCAGAGGCTAGACCGAAGGGGAGTACTCTGTACTGGAAATGTTGTCCCTGAAACAGAAATCGAAGGTATTTTCTGTGGGATGGGTGGATGAGTATGTGTGTATACGCATCCTTTAGGTCTAGAGAACAAAGCCAATCCTGACTCTGAAGGTATGGAAGGAGAATGCCCAGAGAAAGCATTTTGAATTTCTCCTTGAAAAGAAATTTCTTCAATTCTCTCAGATCTAGAATTGGTCTGAAGCCCTCTGTCTTCTTTGGTATTAGAAAATAAGGGGAGTAGAATCCCGTCCCCTGTTGAAGAAGAGGGACCTCCTCTATTGCCCCTTGGAGGAGACTTGCCCCTTGGAGGAGACTTCCTGACCCAAGAGGGTCAGGAGAGATGGGGGAGAATTGAACTGCCTCACCATAGTATAAGGAGGAAGGTCGGAAAAATGGAGTTTGTAACCCTCTCTGACGATAGAGAGGGTCCATTGCTCTGATGTAATTTGCTCCCATCTCGGAGCAAAGTGAGCTAACCTTCCGGGTATGGTGAGGGGCTCTGGTTGTTCTAGAGCCAGAAAAGTTAAGTTCTCTAGGGGCAAGTCAAAACCCCTGAGGGGGTTGAGCCTGCTGAGGCGTAGCAGACGCCGCAGGCTTTGACCTTGCCTGTTTAGGTTGCTGACGTTTAGCAGCAAAACGAGGCTGAGAGGATTGTTGGCCAGTATTTGTGGAAAATCTGGACTTCTTGTAATAAGGCCTCTTAAAAGACTTCTTTTTGGCAGGAGTGGAGGTAGACTTAGAAAGTCTATCTAAGGTGGCATTTTCTGCGTCCATTTGAGTGGCCTTAATTTGCCACTCCTCACCAAATAAGTTCTCACCTGTACAGGGCAGATTCCGTAAGCCATCTAGGACCCAAGGTTCTAGATCAGAAGCCTGGAGCCAAGCAAGACGTCGGGCTGCTATAGCAATGCCCGAAGCCCTACCAGCACCCTCAAAGGAATCAAAAGCTGCCCTGTTGGAGAACTTTGAAATATCCAAAAGGTGTTTCACTAAGGAAATGAACTGCTCCCTCTTATCCTCAGGGATAAAGGGGGCAAAATGCCGAACTTTTAGAGCGATTTCACTGAGAAACATGCCCATGTAAAGACTATAGGAATTAATCCTGGCTATAAGCATAGTAGCCTGGAAAATTTTCCTGCCAAAAGAGTCTAGAGTCTTACATTCTCGCCCTGGAGGAGTAGAAGAGTGCCTTTTGGTACTCTTTATCTTCTTCATTGCAGACTTCACCACAATAGAATGGTGAGGCAACTGGGTTTTTTGGAAACCAGGAGAAGGGGGGACACGGTACATGGTGTCCAACCTGCGAGAAGAAGGAGACAATGTTAGAGGAGCCTCCCATAAGTCCATCAAGTGTTCTTGAAGGATTTCATGGATAGGCAGGGTGACTGCCTCTTTAGGAGACTTAGAGTATCCTAAAATATCCAGTTTCTTTGATCTGGGTTCCTTTTCAGAGGATGAAGCAATAGAAAGACCTTTAGCTATTTCTATGATGAAGTCCTGAAAGGACAAATCCTCTGGTGGAGACATTCTCCTTTTAGGAGAAGAAGGCTCCTCAGGAAGATCAAGGGAGAACTCATCAGAGGAGTTAAAATCCTCTGAAGAAGCAGAGTATCCTCTATGTGCTTCCAACGCACGATACGCATACCGTTCGGTATCGACATCGGGCGTACCGGGTATGGGATCGGTACCGGGCAAAAGCCCGGATCCGGCATGCGGAACCGATCTGCGTTTGGAAGACGATGGCCTCGGTTCCGGTATGGAAGCCATTACCGGAACCGGACCCGGTACCGCTGGCCGCGGTACCGAGGGCGTAGCAGCATTAATAAAAGCCAGAATGGCCTGCTGCATGACTTGGACAGTATTGCCCATAGACGCCACTGCTGCCTGGATGTCGGTACCGGTATGGGCCGGTACCCCAGAGCAGCACAACAGGTGATCTGTCGAGGCCGCGCCATCGATGTCAACCTGTGACCCCATGATTGCTTTGGAGGCCGGAACCTCCCGCCGGGGTTTTTTGGCCTGGGCAGAATCCTCGAACTCAGAATTGAGAGCCTCTCGATCTTTAGAAAGAGATTTGCTTTTAGAGGATTTGCCCACTGGAATTTTGGTTACCTGAGATCCATCTGGAGAGGAAGACCTGGATGACTGTGATGCTTCTGAAGGAAACAGCACATGGAACTTGTTGGCCCGGTTCTGCAATCCACGTTTCGACATCTGGGAGCAGGATGGGCAGTCCGGTATGGAATGGTCAGGTCCTAAAACAATTAAGACACCATTCATGGGTGTCTGTAACAGGAATGACAGCACTGCACTTGGTACACTTTTTAAAAGCAGGAACTGGCTTCTCCATGAGGAGAATTTGTGTAGGCCTGAAGGCCTAACAAAGTACCAAGCTGTGCTGAAGAAAAGAAAAAAAAATATATTTTTTTTTTTAAGAAAGAAAGAGAGACCGGCAGTACCGGTTTCAGAATGGGGAAGGCAGGTACGCGGTCTAAAGAAAACAATAAAATTAACAATTTCTTCAGCGGTGACAGGATCACGACCTGCTGGCTCCGCAGAAAAAAAGAAACTGACGAGAGCTGGTCAGGAAGGCGGGAAGGCAGCGCGCATGTGCAGTGGGAGGCCCCAAAAGCTTTTAATCTGAAAAGCTGGGGAGCTTTCCCGCGCGGGCTCCGTCGGTACCGACGTACCCATATGTGATGACTTATTCCTGCTTGTTCCTGGAGATCAACCTGAAACCCCACATAGGCTTTGGAGGCCGAAGACTCCCACCGGGGTTTTGAAACCAGTGGATTCTCGAGGGCAAGGCCGGAGGCTTCTCTATGCTGTGCATGAGAACTGCCGCTCGAGGACTGGCTAGTCTTAACAGACTGTTTTTGGGTTACCTAAACCTGTGTAGAAGAAGATATATTCGGTGCCCTGAAGCTGGAAGGGGACCGCGTGTCGAGGGGAACTCGATGTTGAAAACTGCTTCTCACAGCACTGGTGCCCGAAGGCTCCGGAGGACAATAGTCAGGACCCAAACAGGTTAGACACCAATTGTGAGTGTCTAAAAATAAAGATGTACTACCACAGTCTGTGTATTTCCTGGGGAAAAAGGCTGGCGGTTCCATGAGGAAAAATGGAGAGGCCTAGAAGGCCTAAGAACCGTGAATACTAAGAAGAAATTTTATATTCCTTAAGGAAAAAATTTTAAAAGAAAATAAGAAAGAAACACCGGCGGTACCGGTGGCGTCGGGGAAGGCAGACGCGACCACAAGAAAACTAAAAAATAAAAGAAGAATTTTCTGCGGTGACAGGAGAACATCCTGCCGGCTCCACGGAAAAACAAAAACTGAGGAGAGGCAGTTGGGAAGGTGGGAAGGCAGCGCGCAGGCGTGTTGGGATGCTTCCAAAAGCTTTCTGATTGGACGCTGGGAAGCGTTCCCACGCGGACTCCGTCGGTACCGACGTACCCATATTTGAAGACTCATTCCTGCTTGTTCCTGGAGATGGCGCAAAACACACCGTCCAAAAACTTTAAACTCTCGGGATTGACCCTCACCTGAGCCAGACCCCCGGCCCAGTTTGGGCTTATCCTCAGGCAGTCGCCCCCCTTTTGACTCTCCAGAGTCCTTGATCAGCTTCTCAAGATTCTCTCCGAACAATTGCTTTCCTCTGAAAGGCAGCTTACTCAGGCGGGCCTTAGAGGAAACATCTGCCGACCAATTACAGAGCCAAAGGTAGTGGAGAGCCGCCACAACCAAGGCCATATTGTTGGACAGATCCCTAACCAGATCATAGAAGGTGCCTGCTAAGTAAGCCGCTCCAGACTCAAGCCTCGCTGCGGCCCCCAGTTCTGGGGACTCTCTTAACGCTTCGGGGATGCCCTGCGCCCACCGCAAGCATGCCTGTGCCACCAATGCTCAACACACAGAGGCCTGCAAGGATAGGGCATTCACATCAAACACCTGCTTTAATAGAGCATCGAATTTCCTATCTTGACCATCCCTGAGGGCCGTACTGCCCTCTACGGGAATGTTAGTCTTCTTGGTTACCGCCCACACCGCAGTGTCGACCTTCGGCAAGCAAAACATCTCTTTTTCTTGCTCCACCAATGGGTACAAATGAATCATCATACGAGACCCCTTAAGCCCTGTCTCCGGCAGGTCCCATTCATCCAGGATCATCTGTTTAATTACTCTGTGCAGAGGGAACACCTGCTGAGGCTTGCGCATGGCCTGAGGAATGGGGTCCTCTAGAGCAGAGGTTCCCAACGTCGGTCTCGGGGAACCCCAGGCCAGTCAGGTTTTCAGAGTACCCACAATGAATATGCATGAGATAGATCTGCATACAATGGAAGCAGTGCATGCAGATCTATCTCATGCATATTCATTGTGGGTACTCTGAAAACCTGACTGGCCTGGGGTTCCCCAAGGACTGGGTTGGGAACCACTGCTCTAGAGCCTCGTCTTCCATCGCGCTCCCTGTTGACATATTGAGTGCCTTGACGGACTCCACTATGAGCCCTGCTCTTCTCTGCGGAACACTCACACAAGAAAGGTCAAAGCAGAAACAAGCCGCAGAGCTTTCTCTTATGTTGCACCGCTGCTTTGGAATCAGCTGCCTCACGACATACGACTAATAAGTGACTTAAAAGAATTTAGAAAAAACCTCAAAACACACCTTTTTCAGTCCCATTATAGGCTGACCTAACCAGTAACCTCTGTTCCAAGATGGTCCCAACACTTTGACAAGGACATCTCCAATTGATCTGTCATATTGTGTATATGTATATACGTAGCACATCCCCACCCACGCATCCTAATGTATATGTATATAGGTAAGCAAACCCGCACACAATTAATCAAATGTAAATCAAATGACCCTGCGTTGTGTTGTTTCAAATAAAATCTTTAAACAATCAAAATGTAAATCATACAAATTACTGTACCGCACAGTGCAACCTGATCTGTAAAGCTAACCGCTGCTGATCGTAGGAAGTAGCGGTATACAAGTGTCTACTAAATAAATAAAATAAATAAATTCGGGGCTCTTCCTTCTGTGGAATTGCCCGTTCTTCCAGCCCTTCAGGCTCCACACCTTCCTCGGCCTCCCAATCCGAGGAAAGAGACCTTAAGTCCTCAGCCGACTCTCCTTCAAGCCATCTCTTAGCCGGGAGCTGACCTAATCCAGCCTCAGCCTGCTGCAGGCTCTCTGCTACCGCTCTCTTCCTGCCGCTGCTCGCCTGGTCCGCACCCTGCTGCTTTAGACAAAAAGCCCTGTGAAGCAGCAAAACAAACCCAGGGGGAAAATCCTCCAGGACCCCCTCCCCCCACATTGGGAGGAAGAGGGACCTGGAGAGGTCAGGTCCCGTGGAAAAGGCTGCAGCAACAGTGGTGAGGGCCTGACCTGCTCCTCGAGCTGGGACTGCACCCCCACCGGCAGCAGTGAAGCCGAGAGTGGTGGGACGGATCCCTCCAGGGGCTCTGCTTCCTTCTGCATGGCGTGCTCTGCTGTGCGCGCCTCCACTGCACACCACGGCAAACCCCTTCCACGGTGATTGTGCTCCTATGCATCCCGCAGGCAACACATCGGGACTTCCCTGGCATACCTTCCCTTGCTACACAAAGGGAAAATCACCGAAGGACTGCCTTCTGTTCTCTTCTCTCCTTTTTTTTTTTTTTTTTTTAAACTCCAAACCAAATATAAAGAGCCCGGCAGATAGCCCCACGGTCTATTGGACCACTAAGGCTCCCCAAAACGCAAAACGAAAATAAACACAGCAGAAAAAGGAAAAGGAATAAAGAAAAATAAAGCAGATGACAAAGCCTGTCAGTTTCCTGCCTTAGAAAATGGCGCGTCTGTCTGACGAGCTGAACCACGGCTCCCTGTCACGCGGTCTGCTGGCCTCTCTGACGAATCAGCCCAACTGCACCACTGAAAAAAACAATAACTCCCTCAGGAAATGCCCCGGGCTACTCACCCCCACAGAGCCTAAGCAGTGACCCCGACCTCTCTGCCCCTCAGTGCTCAGCCGATTCGTGGCTTTGGCACCAAGGCAGGAGCCAAAGGGAGAGACATCCGCTGCTGCACCAGTCTTCCGAATGGCCTGTCCCTCTCCTGCATAAAGTGCTCCTCGCCCGCCGAAACCGGGTTCAGGAGCCACCGCTGTTGCCGACCTAAATCCTCTCTTTCTTTCTTTTTTTTTTTTTTTTTGCAGCAAGTACACAAAATGTGTCAGCCCAGCGAGGGGACTTCAGGAGGTGCCCCTGTTTGACTGACCCCCGGCCAGGAGAGGGAGGAGAGTTCCAATGAAGTACCAAAACAAAGAAAATTAAAAAAAATAAAGAAAAATAAAGGAAAAAATAACCCCCAAAACAGCCTAACTGGCTTCCTAGTTGTCCCTTCAGTGAATCCACTCTCTGGGATCACCTGCTCCAGCTGTTTGGAGACTGAGCTTACTGGGGGCTGGTGGGTGGTGCCAGCTGTATAAGTAGCCTGGTGTCATCAAAGTTGTGACATGCTCAGTCTCCAAGCTGCTGGAAGAGGTGCACTACCCTAAGGTATGGGACTGGACTGGAGGGACGATAAGGAATGTCATTTGTGAATAAGTGGCAGTGCACCTCATATCTCTGCATCACTCTCACTAAGGAAGTCATGCAGATAGTACAATGCAGTGCAGAGAACAATGATCTTTTCCTCTCTAGAAAATAAAGTATTATAGTCTGCCACCAGTCCCCAGAGTTATGCACTGTAACAGGCTGCGTCACACACTGGCTCTTACCTGAGGCACTGCTGGCATGAAGTACCCTCCAGCAGCTGGCTGAAACTGGTTGATGATGGTACTTGCAGGCAGGGCTCTCATACCCGCAATGCGCTGCATGTACTGACTGGTGAGATGTGCCTTCCGCTCCTCCTTCCTTTGTGCCAATGCCACATAGAGGGGCTTAGAACCCACAATGCGTCCATTCATCTCTGTGACAGCTTTGGTGGCCTCCTCCGGGGAGGAGAAGCACACAAAGCCGAAGCCTTTACTCCGTCCATCTTCTAGCATCACCTGCAATAAGGATGGCCAGAGCAGGATGTTACACTACACAGGAATGTCAGCACTACAGCACTGTCTTATAGCTGAATGGTTGACATTACCTTGGCACTGGTAATAGAGCCAAATGGAGAGAACTCTTTCCGCAACTTCTCATCATCAATGGTGTCATCCAGGTTCTTAATGTACAGATTCACACCCTGAAAGAAGACATACCATCTGAGAATGAGAACAAGATAAGAGAGTATAGGAAGACAGGACAGAAAGCAATGAGAAATGAACTTAAAGTGAGAGTCCAAGCCAGCCGGTGTTTTAGGATCTCAGTAGCTCTGCTGCTGTTCCTTTAGCATCTTGGGATATGCAGGCTAACAGAACTCTCGTTCTCTTCCTGAGCAGGTTGTATATGGGATGAGCTGGGGCTCTCTTCTGCCCATCTGGTACAAGGACTAAGGCACGGAGCCCCCTTCCCCCTGTCCTGGGCTGTGCTCTCTCCAGAGGCAGATATGTTCTCTAATGACAAGCAGCCTTAGTAGATTCACAGAACTCATCTGTATGCTCTTCTTAGAGAGCTCCCATTTCAGGTAAGCAGTCATTTTCTTACCTGGTATCTGCTGATTCTTTCCTGTTTCAGCTGCTCAAACTTCCTTTTCAGTTCTGCCTGACGCTCCACCTTTTTCTGAGCACGACCCACAAACACCATTTTCCCATTGACGTCCTTCCCATTCATCTCCTCCACAGCCTATGTGGGCAATATCAACATCAGACTCCAGAAGCATCTTTGTCTGAGAAATGAAGGTCACAGACCTGCCTACACTCAAAAGCCATATACAAGGGTAGAGCAGAAATCAAACAGAACATGAAAGAATCAGATCATTTCAGTTGGTCATCTTTAGATGGATTTTCAGCTCAACTGAACTAACTAGCTTTTGGCTGAAAATTCCCCTAAACTACCCCAAGAATACTGCTTCAGCTAGATTTAGCATTAACTGGATACCTTAGCCAGCTAGTACTGAAAGTCAGTGCTAAGCCGCTAAGGTCTGTATCTGACATAGCCACGTCTCTAACTCAGCCCTTTTTCAACCAGCCTGTGCATTTAGCTGCTTAAATTTAGACAGTGATCGTGGGAAATTTTTCAAATGGTTAAGTTTAGCCAGCTAATTTCAGCTGGTTAAACCTTTTGAAAACGTAACCAACTAGGTCTGGTTGCGCTATCAGGAGTAGGAGTTCTAGCTTGGATGATGAGTGGCTGTTAGTGTAGGGAAGAAGAAAGGCTCCATCATGGAAAACAAATCAGTTTCATACCTTGTTGGCATCTTCATGTTTCTCAAAGCTGACAAAGCCAAAACCCTTGGATTTACCAGTGGAATCAGTCATTACTTTAACACTCAGAGTCTTCCCTGCAACCAAAAGACATACCAAAGTTTATTAGGTGCTTAGATGAGTTTTATTAGTTTAATAAGTGATTTGAAGAGACAATTAATAAATGTAAATAAATTATGTATTGGTGTGAGTCATTAATCAATCAAGCTCTGTGAGCAAGACAGTCAGTCGCCCAACATCATGGGACAATCATGGAGGGGGGGGTGTCATTTTATAACAGGTGCACATTTTATAAAGGCACCCTGGGCACCTCAGTGCCTTTATAAACCTACTAATACTATTATTATTATTATTATTATTATTAATAAACATTTATAAAGCTGGAACCTACAAGCCCCAGTGGTGCGCAAATTTACACCTGCTCCGAGGATGCTGGCTTATGCGTGTGTATCTTACAAAATATTCCAAAACTTGCAACTCCACCCTAGCCCCGCCCAAACCGTATGCAGTGTGCCTACCTGCTTGCACACTTACACCCCTGTGCTATTTTACAAGTCCATTTCTATGTGGGAAACGACCCCCTTAGCATCCAAAGCTGCCATAACCAGCAACGGCATAGCCAGAGTCCAAAAGTCACTGCTAACTTGTTACAAACATTTATCCAAGAGTCTCTCCGTTACTTTACCATTTACTAACCAGAAACAAAACGGATCTGTGCATGATTATTTATTTAACTGGATTTTTTTATACCGCCTTATCCTTTAATCAAAGCGGTTTACATTGAAACTGAATCTCTGAAATCCTGTGCACCGAACAAATGGCTACAAGGAAAACCGCCCTCAACATCAAATCCTTCAATGAGCACCTACTCAAAGGCTCAAAGGGCTCCTTGACCATCGCCGACAGCACCAAATTGAGATCCCAGGGCGGTACCACCGTTCTCCTTGGAGGACGAAGATGCCCCACCGCCCTCAGGAACCTCAGCACATTAGGATGTGAGCCCAACGCCACCCCTTGCACCTTACCCCGGTAACAGGAGAGTGCCGCCAATTGCACCCTTAGGGAACTGGCTACCAGGCCCTTGTCAAATGCCGACTATAAAAGGCCAAAATGTCTGGAATGGAAATAGAAGATGGGCTCACCTGCCTATCCTCACACCACGACTCAAATATATGCCATACTCTGATGTAAGCCAAAGAGGTTGACCTCTTTCGCACCTTTAGCAGGGTTACAATCACTGACCCAGAATAACCTTTCCTCTTCAGCCTGGCCCTCTCAAGAGCCAAGCCATAAGCGAGAATCGATCCACCTGAGGCATGCATACTGGCCCCTGCAATAATAGGTCATCTCGAACCGGCAGATGCCACGGCCGCTCCGCCAACAGGTGTCGAAACGCGCCCCCAAGTACTCCTGAGATGGTACCAACCGGCTCTTGGCCGTGTTTATCACCCATCCCAGACTTTCGAGCAGCTGCATCACCTTTTGTGTGGCCAATATGCTTTCGTCCCTGGACTTCACTCTGATCAACCAGTCGTCGAGGTACGGATACACCAAAACTCTGTCTCTGAGGAGCACCTCTGCCACCACCATCATGTACTTGGTGAACATATGCGGCGCCGTCGCCAGCCCAAAAAGAAATACCTGAAACTGGAAGTGCCCATAGGCACTGCAAACCGGAGGAACTGCTGGTGCTCCGGCATGATGGGAACGTGCAAGTAAGCCTCGGACAGGTCGAGCGACGTTAGGAACGCCCCTCTTCTTACCGCCACTATGACTGACCTCAGGGTTTCCATGCGGAAGTGCGGGACTCGCAGACATCGATTTACGCCTTTGAGGTCGAGGATCAGTCAAAAAGAGCCCTCTTTTTTGGGAACCACAAAGTAAATGGAGTACCGACTGCACCCGTATTGGTCCTGGGGCACCAGGACCACGGCCCTTAGCTGCAACAGTCTCTCCAGGGTGGCCTTCACCGCCCCTGCTTTGACTTGCGACCCGCAAGGAGACTGAATGAAAAAGTGTCCGACCGGCCGTGCCCATTCGAGGGCATAGCCTTCCCGGAAGACCTCCAGGACCCACCGGTCCGACGTTATCCGGGTCCAAGCAGGGTAGAACTCCTGTAGCCTGCCTCCCAAGGGAATCAACCCCACCTGGACCTGCCTCGCTTCATTGGGATTTCCTGGTTCCCAAAGAGGCACTGTCCCAAAGCCTCTTCCCGTTCCCTGGAAACTTTGAAACCCCTGCCCTTTGGGGGCACCTCTACCTCTCTGAAAGGAGCCAAAGCGGGATGTGCGAAGACGCTTAAAGTCCCTCGGCTGCCCTCTCGCCGATGTGGATGGACAACTTTGCTTTTGCTTATCCTCAGGCAGACGCCCGCCTTTGGACTCCCCCAGTTCCTTCACCAACTTGTCCAGGTCCTCTCCAAACAGCAGCTTACCTCTAAAGGGCAGTTTGCTAAGACAGGCCTTAGAAGCCCTGTCCGCCGCCCAGTTCTGCAACCATAGATAGCAATGAGCCGCCACCAGCTTTGAGAATCCTCTGATGAGATCGTAATGGGTGTCCGCCATGTAGGCTGACCCAGACTCCAGCTTGGCCACCTCTCCGGACCGGTCAGCCGCCTGCTCCTCCGGCTGCTGAATCCGCTGCGACCAGCATAAGCAGGCCTGAGCCACCCAGCCCCCACAAATGGAGGCCTGCAGTGCTAGGGTGTTTATGTCAAAGGCCTGCTTGAGCAAGGTATCCAACTTCCTGTCCTGGCTATCTTTGAGGACTGCAGCACCTTCTACCGGGATAGTCGTTTTTTTGGTTACCGCTGACACAGCTGCATCCACCTTAGGGGACCGAAAACATTCGCGCTCCTGTTCCGGCAGTGGGTACAAGTAGGACGTGGCCCGTCCTCCTCTGAAACCCGCCTCCGGCAGGTTCTACTCCTCTGGGATCATCTGGTTGACCACTCTGTGAACCGGAAACACTTTCTGCAGCATCCACACCTCCTGAAGCAGGGGGTCCTCCAACACTTCCTCCTCCACCGGTGCTGCCGCTGGTATGTTGAGGGCCTTCAAGGACTCCCCGATGAGAGCTTGCAACTCCTCTCGTCGAAACACTCGGACCACCCATGATTGGTCCTCATGCTCTGGGATCTCTCCTTCTTCCAGCTCTTCGGCTTGGGACTCCAGATCCATGTCCAGATCTTCCACGTCCTGCCCTTCCGATATCGGTGAAGACACTTGCCCCTCCTCAACGAGGCGAGCCTTCTTGGCGCCGGTTACCTCTGCAGTGCCCGCTTTTGACCCCCTCACTCACTTAGCCCCCAGTTCCTGCGCTAGCGAAGGGGCCCCTGCTTTCTGCTGGCACATACAAAATGCCTGAGGGAACAAAAGTACAAATTCCGGAGAAAAGTCCCCTGGGAACCCCACAAGGATGATGGTCCAGGGAGGTCCGAAGACTCGGAGGCTGTCTCCAACCCAGCATACGATGACGCCTCAGCTACCTGCAGGTCCCAGGCTGGCGAAGGGTCTCTTATCTTGTTCTCCTGCAGGCCCTTCTCCAAGGAAGTGGCCTCCTGAGCGCATCCCAGACACACCCCTCTTCTGAGACCACTCCCTGTCTGTCCCACAGACCAGGCACTGGGGCCTGGCCGGCATGGTCGCACCTGCACCACCAGCCCCTGCCCCTGAAAACCCCGCAACCAGCACTCCTGCGGAGAGAGTAAAGCCTTCCTTAAGGATTCCTCTTATCTTTTATCCCTCTGGGTTGTTTTTTTTTTTCCAAATGACACCACTCCCCCAAGCGCCCGAGAAAACTGACCCAAGCACCCAAGGGGACTAGCAGGGAAAAGAATTACCCTGCCATAAGCTGCAGGCTCCTAGGCCGCACTGTACTGCAATGCACTGTAATACTCCGTATTATCTCAACTAGATTGTAAGCTCTGACGAGCAGGGACTGTCTCTTACATGTATGTCTGTACAGCGCTGCGTGCGTAGTGCTATATAAATGCTGAATAGTAGTAGTAGTAGTTGCACTGCCAGTTTCCCTCCAAAATAAACCGCCAAGAAAAAAGAAACCGTGACCAACTCAACACCTCCCCCCCCCCCCCCCGAAGCGCACCTGGGGGGGGGGGAGAAGGGAAGACTTGACTATCCGGCGACTCCAGAAAACCTGAGGAACCTCAGAAGACCGCGGCCTCTCCTGCTCTCGATCCAGGCTCCCTCCAAATGGTGCAAGCTCACGCTCCCCGGGCCTTTTTCCCGCGTCCTGCAGGAACGCGGCACCACACCTCGTGACCGAAAGAATGCCCCGACTGAGGTCTTACGTTCCCCTTTGGAGCTTATCTGCTCCTGCAGCCGTCGCTCACTATGCCTCTTTCATCCCCGTGCTCAGTCCGCTCAAAGAGGCGTTGGCACTGCAGGGACCTAGCGGGAGCTGCCTGCCTCACCACTGGCGTCCGGAAGATGGCTCCTCACCCAAAAAAGGGTTCGGGAGTCATCTGCTCTTCCCACAAAGCAAGGGTTCTCATCCACTAGCCTTTGCTCTCTAGGGAGACCGGGGAATCCCTTCCTTGACTGCTGCTAGGCACCAGAGCTGCCAAAACACCTCTTCTTTATTTTATTTTTTTTTTTGCAGCCAGGCAAATAGGGCAAAATAAAGCAATGCCCTCAGGCAGACAAAGGGAACCAACCAAAAAACAAAAAAAAAGACTACAAAAAACAAAAAAAGACTATCTCCTTAGCTGTCCTCAGTGAGTCCAGCACCCCTGGCTCACACCTCATCCAGCTGCTTGGAGACCGAGTATACTGGAGTTGGTAGGCAGTGCCAGCCATATAAGTAGATGGGTGTCATCAAAATATGACATGCTCAGTCTCCAAGCTGCTGGAAGAGGTGCACTACCCAGAGTTGCAGGACTGGACTGGAGGGACGATAAGGAACACCAGATATAGCTCCCTGCATGACAACACCTGCAGCTCCGAAATCCTTCTGGCCGAACAGATGGCTACCAAAAACACCACTTTCAACATCAGGTCTTTCAACGTGCAGTCCCCCGAAGGCTCAAAGGGAGGTTCTGTCAAGCGGACAACGCCAAATTGAGATTCCACAGCGGCACAACCGAATGCACTGGCGGTCGCACCTGCTTCACCACTCTTAGAAATCAAACTACATCCGGGTGCGAAGCTAAGGACACCCCTCTGATTCTATCCCTATAGCACAAAAGGGCTGCTACCTGCACCCTCAAGGAGCTGCAGGCCAAGCCCTTGTCCATTACCGCTTGAAGAAACACCAGGATTTCTGGCACTAAGCACCACATAGCAGAACAACCTTGTGTCACGCACCAATGTTCGAACACTCTCCATATCCGGATATACGCTAGTGACGTAGACTGTCTACAGGATTTAAGCAGTGTCGCTATCACCGACAGCGCATAACCTCTCTTTCTTAACCGCGCCCTCTCAGTATACTCAGTCTCCAAGCATGCCGTAAGCAAGAACCAATCCTCCTGTGGCTTCCAAATGTGCACCTGGGTCAGCAGATCCTCTTGGGCCGAGAGACGCCATGGCCTCTCAGCTATCATACGTACCATATCCACCTACCATGGCCGCCTCGGCCAGTCAGGGGTGATCAGGAGCACCAGCCCCACATGAATCTCTATCTGTTGCATTGCCTGGCCGATTAGGAGTCAGGGAGGGAAAAACATACAGAAGCCCTTCCTCGGGCCACGACTGAACTAGCGCATCGAGCCCTCTGACATGCGCTTTCTCCTCCTGCTGTAAAACCACATCCCCTTGGCTGACTTGCAGGTTGCCATCAAATCCATGATTGGCTGTCCCCACCAATGCACCAATTGTCCAAAGATGCTCTGCCAGGTCGATCTTCACTCTGCTGAGATAATCCGCCTCTATGTTCTCTCGCCCAGCCACGTGCATTGCCGACAAAGCAACAGATTGCTCTCCGCCCATGCCATCAAGGGGCCAGCTTCCTCTTCCAGTTGTGCACTGCTTGTGCCGCCCTACTGGCTGATGTATGCCACTGTCGCGGTGTTGTCCAAGAACACCCCCACTGCTTTCCTTCGCAAAAGGTCTTGAAAGCCTTGCAATGTCAAGAACACTGCTCTCAACTCCAGATGGTTTATGGGCCACTTGCTCCTTCCATAGCCCCTGCATAAATTGGGTTTCGCAATGTGCTCCACAGCTAACTAGGCTGGCATCCGTTGTGGGTCGCATCCAGTGCGGTATCTCCAGTGGCATGCCCTTCAGGAGCATGTTGGATCGAAGCTACCACCGGAGAGCGTTGTGTGCTTCCACAGGACATGGCAGGCTTTGCAAAAGGGGGTGAACCTGCGCCAATCACCTGCACAGCAACGCTCTTTGTAACGGTCTCACGTGTGCCCGAGCCCAAGGGACCATCTCTATCGCCGTCACCATGGAACCCAATACTTGTAAGTAATGCCACGCTGTTGGTTTCTGCATCCGCAGAACTTGTCTGATCTGCCTTTGCAGCTTGAGTACCCTCGCCAATGGTAGTGACACTTGTCCCACATCCGTCTGAAACTGCGTGCCTAGATATTCCAGGTCCTGCGATGCAATGATCTGACTCTTGGTGAAATTTACCACTCATCTGAGGCTCTGGAGGAACACAATGACTCGTTCCGTCACCTTCTTGCTCTCCTCTAGGGACTTTGTTCTTATGAGCCAATCGTCAAGGTATGGCTGAGACAAGAATGCCTTCTTGTCTCAGCGCTGCTACCACTACCACCGTGACTTTTGTGGAAGTCTGAGGGGCGGTCACCAGTCCGAAAGGTAACACCCAAAACTAAAAATGTCCTCCCGGCACCGCGAATTGAAGAAACTGCTGATGCTCTGCATGCACTGGAATGTGGAGGTAAGCCTCTGTGAGGTCGAGAGATGTCAAGAATTCTCCTTTCTGCACCGCCACTATCATAGACCTCAACGTTTCCATGTGAAAGTGCAGCACCCGAAGAGTTCGATTCACGTACTTGTCTAGAATGGGACGAAAGGTACCCACTTTCTGTGGGACCACGAAGTAGATGGAGTATCGACCAAACCCCATTGCCTTTGGGGCACTTCTACCACTCCCTGTAGTCCTAGCAACAGCTGCAGGGTTTCCTCCACTGCCTTTCGCTTTAGCAGTGCCTTGCAGAGGAAGTTGACAAAGGCGTCCCCAGTGGCACCAAGCAAATTCCAGGGCATAGCCTTCTGGGATGACTTCCAGCACCCACCGATCAGTTGTGATATGGGTCCAGGTATCCTAAAACTCCCGTAGCAGACCACTTACGGGAATTAAGTCAGCCTGGTTAATCCTCGGTTCATTATGCTTTCTTGGGAGCCATCGAGAGGGAAGAGTAGAACCCTCTTTCCGCGCCTCTGAAGCCCCGAAAGGATGGTCCTCTCACTGGGAAACAACCTCAGTGACCAAAACCTCCTAAATTCTCTCAGGTCGACATCCTCCCCAATTTCTGCTTGTCCTCTGGCAACCGTCCTCCCTTAGTCTCTCTCAGATCCTTATCCAGCTTCTCTAAGTCCTCTCCAAAGTGAAGCTTACCGGAATGGGAGTTTGCTCAGCCTAGACTTGGAGGACACATCTGCCGACCAATTACGGAGCCACAAATACCGCCTCGCTACCACCACCGAGGCCATCCCCTTGGGCAAGCCTAATAAGGTCATAGAAGGCATCCGCCAGAGAGGCTGCTCCTAATTCCAACTTTGCTGACTCTGGTGGCCGCATCTGCTCAACCTCTGAATCTCCTAAGATCCCTTGAACCCATCGGAGACAGGCTCTGACCACAAAGGCTCCACACATCGTGGCCTGCAATGACAGGGCATAGATATCAAACACCTGCTTTAGGAGCATTTACAACTTACAGTCCTGCACATCCTTGAGGGCTGAACTACCCTCCATTGGGATTGTCGTCTTCTTAGTTACGGCCGACACTGCCGCATCAAACGTAAGAGCGCGGAAGAGCTCTTTATCCCAATCTGGGATGGGGTAAACTCAAGCCATCATTCAAGTACCCCTACGCGCTCCTTTCGGGAACATCCCATTCATCCTCAATCATATGGCACACGAGCCCATGCACCAGGAACATCTTCTGCATTGACCTCACAACCTTAAACAGTGGATCCTCTAGAGGTTCCTCTTCCTACAGTGCCTCCGTACAAACATTCAATACCTTAGCTATCAACGCCGCCAATTCCTCTCTGCAGAAAACCCAGATGATGCGAGAATCTTCTGCCTACGGGATCTCACCTTAGAAACATAGAAAAATGATGACAGAAAAAGACCACATGGCCTATCTAGTCTGTCCTTCCATATCAACAACTACAACAGTCCCCTTTTTTCCTTTAGAGATCCTTTGTTTGTCCCATACTTTTTTGAATTCAGATACTGTCCTCATCTCTACCACCTCCACTGGGAGTCTAGTCCACGGATCCACCATTGTTTCAGTAAAGAAATATTTCTGCATATCACTCCTGAATCTATCCCCCTTCACCCTCATCCCATGTCCCCTCATAACAGAACTTGCTTTCAATCGAAAGAGGTTCTCCCCCTGTGCATTTATGCCTCGGAGGTATTTAAACGTCTCAATCATATCACCTCTATTCCGCCTTTCCTCTAAGCCTTATACATATTAAGATCCTTAAGTCTGTCCTCATATGCTTTATAATGAAGACCACTAACCATTTTAGTAGCCACCCTCTGTACTGACTCCATCCTGTTTATATCCTTTTGAAGGTGCAGTCTCCAGAATTGCACACAATACTCCAAATAAGGTCGCACCAAAGACTTATACAGAGGCACTATCACCTCCTTTTTTCTGCTAGCCATTCCTCTCCCTATGCACCCAAGCATCCTTCTAGCTTTTGCTGTCGCCTTTTCTACCCGTTTAGCTACTTTAAGATCATCAGACACAACCACACCGAGATCCCGCTCTTCTTTAGTGGACAAAAGTACTTCACCCCCAATACTATATTGCTCCCTTGGATTGCTGCAGTCCAAATGCATGACCTTGCATTTTTTTAACATTAAATCCCAGCTGCCAAATTAGACCATTCTTCAAGCTTAGCTAGATCCCTCCTCATGTTATCTACACCTTCCTGGGTGTCTACTCTATTGCAGATTTTGTTATCATCTGCAAAGAGGCAAACCTTACCCGACAGCCCTTCCACTATATCACTAAGAAAGATGCTAAAAAGAATCGGACCAAGGACAGATCCCTGGGGCACACCACTGGTAACTTCCTTCTCCTCAAAGTGAGCTCCATTTACCTGTATCCTTTGTCACCTCCCACTCAACAATTTCTAACCCAAGCAGTAACTTTAGGGTCCATCCCTAAGGTGCTCAGTTTGTTTATAAGTCACCTGTGAGGAACAGTATTCAAAGGCTTTACTGAAATCTAAATACACCACATCTAGGGCTCTCCCTCGGTCCAACTCCCTTCTTCCAACTCAAAGTCCAGCAACTCCTCCTCGTTGTGATCCTCCATCCCCATTGGGGTCTCTCTCCAACTGCTTTCTTCCATATGTCGCTCGCTGGGACCCGGATCATCCTCAGCCTCTTCTAGCGACAAATCCGTGTCCGAGGGCCGCTTTGCCCCACTCCGAGGCAGCTCAACTTCCTCCCCCACTCTTTGTTTCAAACAAAAGGCCTTATGCAATAGCAGCACAAATTCCAGCGAGAAGCCCCCTTGAGAGCTAACCGCTTGCTCCTCCCTGGAAACACCCACCTTAACCACCTTCTTTCCTTTGCTCTTGGGGCCCTTGGCAGTGGTATGTTCCCCTCCTTCCCCACTCATCACGGTCTCTGCTGCTGCTATGGCTGCTGTAGAGGTCCCTGCACCGCCTCGGTCTGTATTCCCTGGGGACCTGTCTGGGTTATCCTCTCGCAGGCCTGCCTCCACCGACCGAGATTCTGCCTCGCATCCCCTGCAGAACCCAGCAGCAGACACTGAACCCCTGCATGACCCACAGGCCTCGCAGATCAGCTTTGCTGGCATTGCCCAGTTTTAGGGTTTTTTTTTACTTTTCTTTCCCTTTCACTCTGCTCTGTTGCGCCCCCCCAAAACAATAACAAAGGGCAAAATCCCACCGAGAGAGGTGAATTGATGGCCTCTGAGACGCCCCCTTCTACTTACTGCTTTTCTTGCACTGCCCTGCAGCTTCCCACGCTCAACTAAAATGGCCGCTGTTATCACGCGACTCCCTCAGGCTGCCTGCCCTGTACCACTGCTCCGCCTTTGAACTGCTCCCCCTTCACTAACTTCAGAGAATGCTCCCCGACACTCAGCCAGCCTTAGGGCTTCGGCGACGGGCGAAAAAGGAGCGGAACAAGATCAAAAGGGATATAATGACCCTTCTCCTCTTCAAAATCGCAGCTCTGGAGTCATCGCACACTCGCTTCTGGCCCCGGTATGCAGTGATTGCTTTCAACCTGGCTTGCCAATGGCTCTCTCTCTTGCACTGGCCCAATCCTGTCTGCTACAAAAGTTGTGCGGCTCCAGAGGATCACCATGTGCCTGTCTGCTCCCTTACATGCAATCCCGGCACAGCTCAACTACTCCCACAACTCCTGACAGCTGCCTCAGTCAGTGCTGTCCTGGTGATCCCGCAGTGTTTTTAAAAGATTTACTTGAAATTAGCCCCAAAGTTAAGTCCTAGCAATGGGATTCACATCTCTCCAGCTGCTTGGAGACTGAGATACAGAAAGCTGGGGGAGGAGCCAGCTCTCTATCTAGGAGGAGGTCATGAAAATCATGACATGCTCAGTCTCCACGTTGCTGGCAAGACATGAATACCCAAAGATACCGGGACTGGAGGAATGAAATGGAAATGTGATGTGTGCAAGTGTGCAAGTGCTGCTGTACCCATGCATCTCTGCCTGGGAATGCATGTGTGCAAGTGCATGTGTGCGTCTCTGCCTGGGAATGCATGTGTGCAAGTGCATGTGTGCGTCTCTGCCTGGGAATGCATGTGTGCAAGTGCATGTGTGCGTCTCTGCCTGGGAATGCATGTGTGCAAGTGCATGTGTGCGTCTCTGCCTGGGAATGCATGTGTGCAAGTGCATGTGTGCGTCTCTGCCTGGGAATGCATGTGTGCGTCTCTGCCTGGGAATGCATGTGTGCAAGTGCATGTGTGCGTCTCTGCCTGGGAATGCATGTGTGCAAGTGCATGTGTGCCTCTCTGCCTGGGAATGCATGTGTGCAAGTGCATGTGTGCATCTCTGCCTGGGAATGCATGTGTGCAAGTGCATGTGTGCATCTCTGCCTGGGAATGCATGTGTGCAAGTGCATGTGTGCGTCTCTGCCTGGGAATGCATGTGTGCAAGTGCATGTGTGCCTCTCTGCCTGGGAATGCATGTGTGCAAGTGCATGTGTGCATCTCTGCCTGGGAATGCATGTGTGCAAGTGCATGTGTGCATCTCTGCCTGGGAATGCATGTTGGAGAAAGTTCACTGCAATGTTTCAGGCTTTTACCATATTTGCTGAACATCTCCTTCAGTCTCTCATCATCCATGTCATCTCCAAAGTTCTTGATGTAAACATTTGTGAATTCCTTTGCTCTTGCTCCAAGCTCTGCCTCTCGTTCTTTACGAGATTTGAAACGCCCAACAAACCTAATAATATGCAGAAAGATATGTTTGCCTTGGGAAGCTGAAAGATGCAATTTTTTTACCCCTTTTATTTTGATTCATGTGGGGAAAAAATCAGGCTGGTACCAAAGGCGGAGAGAACAGCATAGAATAGGCAACAAATTGGTGTGAAGAATGTGAAACTTACAGAATATGAAATGAGTATTGCTGCCCATCTTGTGGACCCTCTCAGCATGCAAGTAAGAATCCTTTGTGGAGCCCCTAAAAGCTTGTTTTCCTTTAGTAAAGAAACAAGTATATTGGTTGGTTGTGATTTTTCTTTAAAGACTTTTTAGGTCTTATTTATTTAGTAATTCATTAATTAGGATTTACTAAATGTTGCTTATTTTTATTTCTTCTATTGTGATCTGCTTTAGATAGGTTGTTTGCTAGGCAGTATATAAATTATTATAAATAGCTGGAAGGAGAAAATTCTCCACAAAATTCATGTTGCTAGGTGACTCATTAGGAAATCTACAGAATGGGTAGGTATAATAGTTATTGGACAATGAGCATCTTACCTATACCCTTACACATCTTGTCATTTCAGTTTTGCCTGTATATATAAAAATGTGTAGTATGCATAATAATATATGCAAACATCTCTTTAATCATATAGAAATTACAGTTTTGGTGTACTGCACTTGAAATCTCTGAAATTTATATCAGCAGTAGGTTGCTCAAATTTATTAATTTGTTGTTTCTAATTGTCCTAGATTTCTCTTGTCTTAATACATTTCAGGAGTGGAGGAGTAGCCTAGTGGTTAGATTATTGGCTTGGTAACCAAGAAAGCAGGGCTCAATTCCCATTAGCACTCCTTCTGGCCTTGGGCAAGTCACTCAACCCTCCATTGCCTCAGAAGAAAGGCATGGCAATCTACTTCCGGTCACACTGCCAAGAAATCCCAGGAGCTGCTGGGTCGCCAGGAGTTAGCACTGATTTGAAGGCACATATTGCATTGGAATACATTTCAATTCATGTGTGCTGTTCTTATTGGTGTAAGAATTATACCTAATGAATAGTTACTGAAAAATTAAATAAAGATCAGTCTTCTTTGCTTCTGTACTTTCTTATGTCTCTCTACTGTACTTTCCTATCTAATTAATGGCGTTCCTTTCACTTTTCTGTAGCCAATATATTGTTTTATTGTACACCGCCCTGACGCTCCGGCAAGGGCGGTATATCAAATCCCACAAATAAAGAATAAAGAATATAAGAGGGGGAAGAAAAGGCCACAGAACTAGCAATAAAATAGGGCGAGCGGGCAAACAGGAGGGCAGCAAAAAAGGAAAAGGAGGGGAGGGACACAGAGCTGGCAGTAAAAGAAGAGGGAATTGGGAAAAGGCCTGACCCAACTAAAAAAATAAAATGAGGGAGTAGGATGCAACACAGAGTTGGCAGTAAAAGGGCTAGGGGGTCATGGACACTGTTCCCTCTAAGCTGTGCGCGTGTGCGCGCGCACACACCTCGCCGAGTGAGCACACATACTTTACAACAGAGCGCACAAAAATTATGGTTCTGATTCTGATAGAAAAAAAAACACAGACGTCTTAAAATTTAAAAGTTGTTGTGTATTTACGGTTTTCACAAGTTCTACAATATTTTCTAGTGCAATCAATGTGGTGTACATACTGTATTCTGATGTATAGTCAAATTTTAAAGTATATAACTCCGAGTGTCGTTATGTGGCGCAGACAAAATTTTAACCTTCCTTCAAAAGCTGCACAGCTGATATTTTATGCGCACGCAGCCTACAGAAAATTAGAGGGAACATTGGTCATGGACCTGGAGAAAAACGTGGGCTGGGGGAGGGAAGCCAGTACTTACACTTTGCGGTCATTTAGCAGCATGCCATTCATTTTCTCAATTGCTCTGTCTGCTGCATCCTGGGTCTCAAAGTGCACAAAGGCATAACCTTTAGAGCCATTCTCATCGCACACCACCTACAAGGCCACCAAACAAAATGTTCGTACAGCAAAAGATTATGAGTGAGAGGTGCAGATAGGGTCTTTTTCTTGGCTTACCTTGCAGGATAGTATGTTCCCAAATGCAGAGAAGGTGTCGTAAAGTGCTTTATTGTCTATGGACTTGTCCAGGTTCTTGATGAAGACATTCCCAATCCCTGATTTCCTCAGGGAAGGGTCACGCTGAGACCACATGATGCGAATGGGTTTGCCTTTTATCACATCGAAGTTCATGGTGTCCAGAGCACGTTCCGCTAGAGAGGGGAAGAAGGGATATCTTTTATTTCACTACATGTATCACAGACACTGAATTTCAAAATTTGTAAGCACTAGGTGATACAAAGGGTTGCTTTATTTTTGCAGTCATTGAAGAAAATAAGATTTCAACTGATCTCAAATTATAAAAGTTGTGTTTCAAAATGAAATGGCTTTGGAACAGATAGCCCAAATCCTTCTCTCAGTCTACTCTTTTTTCCACTTTGCCTGCAGCCTTTTATCAGTAATGTTCTTGGGTAAGCCTGCGGAGACGGAGGCTGAGCTACAGCAAACATGTTTGATGTACCTTCTAGTTCTTCTAATATCCCATCTTATGTGTCCAGATTATTTCCTGTATGGACACTCTGTGCGGGGACAGGCCAATTTTCAGAAGGCTCTTTTTTTTCTTTCGGTGTCTGTAAGGCACCTGGCAGTACAAAAGTTACTTGGCAAATAGAAAACAATCAGACATAGTGCTTAATGTTTGGGACAGGCTAGATGGAGTAGACCATGAGAACCCAAACCTTTGGCAATCGGTGAGGTTGTTCTCTCTTAAGGAGTTTGCTGTGTAGGAGAGAGAGATCCTCCATTGAGATTTTACAGTCTGCATAATATTCCTATAATTCTTGGAAGTTGGCAATCTTACCTCGGACTTTCAGGCAACCCTCACCCTGTTTCCCTCATTGCCCTGATCTGCCTCCTGCCTCCTTCCTTTCCCCAGAGAAGAAAAGTTGCAGGATCAGGTGTAAAAGAAAAACGAAACTGCTTAGAGTAAGTGACAGGGAGGGGAGACATCAAGAGGTGCTGACCCCACTTCAATGCAGCACACAGCCCTCATCCCACCAGCAAACTCTTGGGTTGTGTGCTGCTTCTCCCCTTGTGCAGGGCTTTTCTCTCCAGCTAGCAAGAGGCTCTGGTAGAGAATGAAATGGGAGCACATTCTGTTGCTTCTAGTCACTCTGATGCTCACTACATCAGCAGACAGCCCACACTCAAATTTTGAATGCGCTCGTGATCACAGTGCATATACTGATAGTGTCTCTGTATAAGTCTTTGGTGCGACCTCATTTGGAGTATAGTGTGCAATTCTGGAGACCGCACCTTCAAAAGGATGTGAACAGGATGGAGTCGGTGCAGAGGGTGGCTACTAAAATGGTTAGTGGTCTTCATTATAAAGCATATGAGGACAGATTGAAGGATCTTAATATGTACACCTTAGAGGAAAGGCAGGATAGAGGTGATATGATGTTCAAATACCTCCGTGGCCTAAATGTTCAGGGGGAGAGCCTCTTTCAATTGAAAGCAAGTTCTGCTACAAGGGGACATGGGATGAGGGTGAAGGGGGATAGATTCAGGAGTGATATGCGGAAATATTTCTTTACGGAAAGAGTAGTGGATCCGTGAAATAGTCTCCCAGTGGCGGTGGGAGAGATGAGGACAGTAACTGAATTCAAAAAAGCATGGGACAAACACAGAGGATCTCTAAAGGTAAAAAGGGGACTGTTGTAGTTGTTGATATGGAAGGACAGACTAGATAGGCCATGTGGTCTTTTTCTGTCGTCATATTTCTATGTTTCTACTGACTATGGAATGCAGTCCAGTTGCTCATCCTACCACCACAAAGGGCTGCTTGTTTTCCTTCCTGGAACTGCCACCTGGGGCCATAAGGCAGGGGTCCTCTGGAGTAGATGGGCTTTTCAGTTTCGATCAAAATACAGAGAGACAAAACACAATCTTGATGAAATCAAGGAACATGTCAGATGAGAGGAGATATTAAAGAGACAAGTGGTGGGAAATAAATCAGCAGCCTAAGCAGTAAAAAAATGTTAACTATGTAGCTGTTTGCAAAAGGGGATTTTTCTGGTTTTAGGCAAAGTTTTTCTCCTGCTATATTTTTTTTCTGCTCTAACCTTTGGATTCAAAGAGGAAGACCAGCTCTTTAAGAACATAAGATATGCCATACTGGGTCAGACCAAGGTCCATCAAGCTGAGTATCCTGTTTCCAACAGTGGCCAAGCTAGGTGTTAGATCCCTCCCTTCCCACCCACCACATGAGAAATTTTGCTATATAGAGCAACTCACCAATTAGCTTACTGATTAAGAGTTTGGTATTGGTTGGAAGGGGAAATCTAGAAGTAAATAGTGCCACATTTCGATAGCTGCTAAAAGTAAACAATTAGCTATATTTGAAGGAGCTTGCTTGGGTAATTCTACAATGGGAGCTCATTACACTATCCAATTCAGACATATGTATCAGATTTTAATAGCTTAAAGTGATAGGAGGAGTGGAGGAGTAGCCTAGTGGTTAGAGCAATGGATTGGAAACCAAAAGACCAGGGTACAATTCCCACTGGCACTCCTTGTAGCCTTGGGTAAGTCACTTAACTCTTCACTGCCTCGGAAAAAAGTCCTGGCAATCTACTTCGTCACACTGCCAAGAAAACCCAGGAGCTGCTGGGTCACCAGGAGTCAGTATTGACTCAAAAGGTACAAATTGCAGAGTTATAATGACCTGTTCCATGCCCAATAATAGGTGAACGAGCAAGCAGGACTACACACAGGGAGTCAGAACAAAGGTGTTAGATCTCAAATAAAAGAGGCTCACTGCCTTTTATCTTAAAGGACAGCAGAAGAAAAATTAGCAATTTTGACAGATCTTTTTCTCATTTCTTTCAACAGGTGCCAATGCTCCAGCAACTGTACTATAGCTGGGAAAAATTGTACTACCAAAGCTGTTGCCCATGTTACAGCGTCTACCTCGGTCCAGACGGACTGCCTGATCCCAAGCGAGGGACTGGTTCCTTGTGCAAGATGCCTGCAAGCTGAATCCCTCATGAAACAAGTGCAGAAGCTGAGAGAAGAGGTGGTGAGCCTGAGAAGCACCCGTGACAGTGAGAAATACATTGATGTAATGCTTCTTGAGGCATCCAAGCTCTCCAGCAGAGGTGAAAATGCTATGATACAGAAAAAAAGAGCACTGGACACGGGTCATCAGAGACTGCAGAATCGACACTCCAACTCCACCATCCCTTGAACTGAAGAATCGATATGCAGCCTTGGAAGTGGAGGAGGTCAGAACATCTCAGGAACAGGAAGAATAAGAACTCAAAAACACCAAAGTTGCTGAATCAGTGACCACAAGTAAGCGAGGGGTAGTGGTGGTTGGTGACTCTCTTCTGATGGGTAAAGAGGTGTCCATCTGCCAACCAGACTTGATGATCCAGGGGGTGTATTATCCGAGATGTTACAGAGAGCTTGCCAAGATTCATCAAGCCTACTGACTATTATTTTTATTTATTTATTTAGACAGATTTGTATACCACCTTATCCTACAATCAAAGTGGTTACATCACATCACAATTGGGGTTACATTTAACATGTGGGTGCTTTACAACATTTAACATGAGGGTATTTAACAACATTAAGACAGCACAATTTGAGGGTGACATTTATCATGAGGGTGCTTTTGTGAGTCTAGTTGGGTTGATTGGGTATTATCTGATGATGATCATCCAGGAGTGGAGGAGTGGCCTAGTGGTTGGGGCAAGGTACTTCAGGCCGGGGGTTCAAATCCCACTAGAGGACAGCAACCTTGGGCCGGAAGGACTGGGGTTTCTAGTCCCACAGGTACTCCTTGTGGTCTTGGGCAAGCCACTTAACCCTCCATAGTCCATGTTCCCTGTAAAATAGTTATCTCCAAGTTATAATGCCCTGTTCAATGTAATTTCAGTTTGTTCAATGTAAACCGCACTGAGGCAGAATAGCGCGGTATATAAGAGAATAAAAATAAATAAATAAATAAAAATCCATGTTGGCACAAATGATACTGTTAGGTATCCCTCCGAGCGTATCAAGAGTGACTTTATTGCTCTGGGAGAAAGGGTGAAGCAAACAGGTGCATAGGTAGTATTCTCCTTAATCCCCCAGGATGAGGTAAAGGCAGAGGCAGAGAATCTCACATCAAAGAGATGAATGCATGGCTGTTTGGATGGTGTCATCAATAGTATTTTGGTTTCCTGGACCATGGGATGATTTTCCAAGGGTTGCTGGGTAGAGATGGTGTCCACCTATCCAAGAAGGGTCAAGGTGTCTTCCGCAGCAGACTGGCTAATCAGCTGAAGAGGGCTTTAAACTTGATTCACTGGGGATGGGTGAAGAAAGCCCCCAGGTAAGTAAAACATTAAATACCCTTGTAGAAATGGGAAAAGGGGACAACATCTGAAAAGTAGTGTATTAATGACTGTGGTATGGGAAATAAAATTCTGTATCTTGAGGCTTTAATGGAAGAAGCTGAACTGGATTCAGTGGTAGTCATGGAGACATGGTTGACTGAGATGTAATTATAGTAGGCTATACCTTATTCAGGAAGGCCAGGGTAGGAAAAAAGGGAGGAAGAGTGTAAAAAATAATAAGAGAAGTGCTACTGATAGACGATTCCAATATGCCGGATGTTGACTGGCACATCTCTGCCGCAGTGTCATCTAGAAGTAAGGAGATGCTGGATTCTCCACAGGGAGAACTCTTCCGGCAATTGGTAAAGAACCCACAGGGCAGGGAGTCATACTGGACCTAGTGTTTACAAATGAGGAGAGTGTTTCTAATGTTATAGTGGGTGATCATCTCGTATGCAGTGATCTCAAGATGGTGTGATTCAGTATTAGAACAAGGATTGAGATAGTTCATTCAAAAGTGTGGGTCCCAGACTTTAGGAAAACTAATTGTCAAGATGGGACTATATCTCAAGGAGTAGTTAGCCATATGGAAACAGCTGGGGACACAGAAAAGTAGTGAGTGAAAATGAAAGGAGGTATTTTAAGGGCAACAAACATTTTTGTTAGGAGAGTAAATAAAAGAAAAAGGAGGCCACTATAGTTCTCAAAAGTAGCTGTTGAAAACGTGAAGAAAAAGAGGGTGACCTTCATAAAATAAAGAGATCACAGAAAGAAGAAGACAAGCATTAATATAAGAACATAAGAACTGCCATGCTGGGTCCGACCCAGTATCCTATTTCCAACAGTGGCCAATCCAGATCATAAGTATATGGCAGGTTCCCAAAAAGGTATATAGATTCCACAATGCTTGGCCCAGGGTAAGCTGTGGATTTAAGAACATAAGAACCTAAGATAAGCCATACTGGGTCAGACCATGGTCCATCAAGCCCAGTATCCTGTTTCCAACAGTGGCCAATCTAGGTCACCTAGTAGTTTCCCCAAAAGACATAGTTCCACAATGTTTGTATTGGGTCAAGCAATGGATATTCTGAGTCCACTTTAATAATGGTTTATGGACCTTTCCTCCAGAAACTTGTCCAAACCTTTTTTAAACCCGGCTACACTAACAGCTTTTACTACATCCTCCGGTAGCAAATTCCAGAGTTTGATTACACATTGAGTGAAAAAATATTTTCTCTTATTAGTCTTAAATAGGTTACTCTGTAGCTTCATTGCATGCCCCCTAGTCTTTCTACATTTTGATGGCGTGAACAATCGATTAGCAAGACAAGATCTTCCTTGGCTAAATCCATGTTGGCTTTCTCCCATTAAACCATGACTGTCTACATGCTGTACCATTTTGTCCATTTCTGGCTCACCAATCTATAGTTTCCCGGATCACTCTTGAAACACTTTTTAAAAATTGGCATTACACTGGCCATTCTCCAATCTTCAGTTACTACAGATGATTTTAAGGATACTTCACAGATTACTAATAGTAGGTCTGCAATCTCATATTTCACTTCTTTAAGCACCCTCAGATATCCAGTCCAGGTGCCATCCAGTCCAGGTGCTTTGCTACTCTTCAGTTTATAAAATGAGTTCCTTGCCCCAACCACTAGGCTACTCCTCCCTGTGAGGGAGGAGTAGCCTAGTGGTTGGGGCAAGGAACTTCAGGCCGGAAGGTCGTAGGTTCAAATCCCACTAGAGGACAGCAACCTTGGGCCGGAAGGACTGGGGTTTCTAGTCCCACAGATGCTCCTTGTGGTCTTGGGCAAGCCACTTAACCCTCCATTGCCCATGTTCCCTGTAAGTATTAGTGTATGTGTCTCATATCCCCATGTGTTAAAAATGTATCCCCCAATTGTGTTGTGACCACTTTGATTGAAGGATAAGGCGGTATACAAAACTGTCTAAATAAATAAATAAATAAAATAGCTGTAATACATGTTCCTAATTTATCTACATTTCTTTCAATTCTTCAAATATATCACCTTCCAGAAGTTCGCAAACAGAGGAACACAAAAAAGAATACATGATAAAACTAAAAGAGACAAAAAGAGAAATAAGAATAGCAAAATCAAAGGCAGAAGAAAAGATGGCTAAAGATGTAAAGTGTGGTGACAAAACTTTTTCAGGTATATTCAGGAGAGGAGGAAAATCAGAGGTGGAATTGCAGGACTCAAAAGTCCCGGGAACGGATTTGTGGAAAGTGCCAATGAAAAAGCAAAAATGCTAAGCAAATACTTCTGTTCTGTTTTTACTAAAGAAAATCCTGGAGGACAACCTGTGATTAACAAATATACAAATGGGAATGGAGTATATACTACACCATTCACAGAAGATGATGTGTTAGAACAGCTTGCAAAACTGAAAGTTGACAAGTCTATGGGACCAGATGGGATACATCCCAGGATACTGAAAGAGCTCAGAGAGGTTCTTGCAGGGCCATTAAATGATGTTTTTAATAGATCCTTGGAGACTGGAGAAGTTCCAAAGGACTGGAGAAGGGCTGATGTGGTCTAATGCTTGACAGTTAAGATTTAATGTGAAGAGGTACAGTGTCATACACTTGGGAAGCAGAAATCAAAGGGAATTGTATGTGATAGGGGGCGAGAGGTTGGTGTGCACACACCAAGAGAAGAACCTCAGAGTGATTGTTTCTGAGGATCTCAAGCTGGCGAAATAGTGTGACAAGGGGGTGGCAAAAGCCAGAAGGATGCTGGGTTGCATACAGAGAGGAATTACCAGCAGAAAGGAAGAGGTACTAATGCCACTATACAATTCGCTGGTGAGGCCTGTGATGAGGAAGCCCCTCAAGAAGAGATGGAAATAGGAGAAAATCCTGATGAGGTAAACAATACTGCACTGACAAACGGGATTTTCACCTCAGGAATAAAAACACAGCCAGTTGATGATCTAAAGCCACACCTCACCTCAGGGGAGGAGACAGGTCTGTTCACTGATTGGGCACACCCAAGGGAGAGTCAGGGAGTGCAAGGAAGTGAGGGCTTGTTAAATACTCAAGCAATGAGGGGAGAGAGAGAGAGAGGAGGAGGAGCGAGTGCAAGCACGAGGTCAGGAGCAGCAGAAGGGAAAACGTTAGAACGGCTGAGAGAACTGCTTGGAGGAGAAGTCAGCTAGAATCTGAGACCCGAGCAGAACCTGGGAGCACTGAACAGTGGTGCAAGGATTCACCCTGGAGGAAGTCTCACTGCAAGGTAGAGCCTTTGGTTGAGGGAGCCAGTAGGTCAGATACCTGGAACAAGGGCAGCCGGACTCACAGCTGTAAAAGCCAAGACAGTTTCAGAGAAAGCTACGAGGAAACTGTTCAGCCTGACATTTACCTGCAAGGCACTGGAAGTAAGGATAAGAAAGCTGAAGTACAAAGCCTGAGAATTAACAGGAGAAAAGATATCAATGCTTATCTAAAAGAGCTTGGAAAAGGTAAAGCTGACATTTCTTGTTATAACCCCTTGTTTAAGAAGTCTCCTGCATGTATTAACCTCCTGAGAATAAACCCAGCATATTCAGCTAATGATAAGTGGGGGAAGGGATTTACACTTACTGAGAACTGTTCCTTTGACAAAGGCAGGATAGCTGATCACCCTGAGCTGGGAGTCCTAAGTAAACGTTTGTTAGACAAGAAGGAAGGCTATCAGCCTGAAAACGTGCACAAGCAAGCTGAATTACTTCTAAGTCAGTTTAAGGAATTTCTGGAGAAAAGGGCAGAGCAGAATAATAACCCTGACCAGAATTCCAGTAACTCCGAGGAAGCTATGCAACTGGACGTTTGTCTGCCTTCAGTAGAGTTTGACTCACCTATGGATTGTTCTACTTGTGTAATTGAGAATAACCAGGTTAATGAGCACTGAAAGCTATATGAAGTAATATAGTATAAAGTTTGCCATACCTGCGGTCATTGTGAGAAAACCTTATGAGTGGTTTAATAAGCTTAATCACATGGTAAAACTGAGAAGCCGTGCCGTAAGGAACAGCACCTGTTTCAGTTTGCTGAAGGATCACATGATTGCCTAGCCTGAGACTAAAGGAACTGTGAAACAGCCAAGTAGAGCTGAGCCGTTTTGTTGCATCTTTTGTGTGTGTTTATTTTCAACCCTTATGTTGAATTGGCATTCTTTTGCGTCTGAGATACTGAATCTTGATGCGCTGGAATAAACCCTCTTAAAAAATAAATATTCTTGCATGCCTTTTTCTACTCGAACTACAACTACAACTCAGTCCCACAGGAGGCCAAGCAACTACATATCCCAGAACTCCTGGGGCCAAGTGTTAGAGCTTCACTCCTAAAGGACACTTAAAAGGCCGTCCCTACCTGTAAGCTCTTGGGCCCAGGTAGCAAGGACGCCGCAGGCCTCACTATGAATATTATGTTCAGTTTTGGACACCATATCTTGCAAAGGCTAGAAAAAGACTGGAAACTGTTCAGAGGAAGGCAACCAAAATGATTTGGAGCCTGCGTCAGAAGATATTTGAGAAGAGATTTGAAGACCTAAATATGTACACTCCGAAGGAGAGGAGGGGCAGGGGAGATATGATTTAGACCTTTAAATACTTAAATAGTATTAATGAACAAACCTCTTCCAAAGACGGGGAAGCTGTAAAACTAGAGGGCATAACATGAAGCTGCAAGGGGGGTAAACTGAAAGGCAATGTCAGGAAATACTTTTTCACTGAAAGGGTGGTGGATGCTTGGAATGCCCTCCTGATGGAAGTGTTGGGGGCAAATACAGTGAGAGAATTCAAAATGCATGGGACAGACACAGTGGAGCCCTTTATAGCAACAGGATAAAATCAAAATAAACATAGTTATCTCTTATATCTCAACAAATAGGGGTGACCTACACAGAGCAGTGGGTACACCCCTAAACAAAGGCATGGGGAGGGGTGACCTGCAGGGAGCAGCAGGTGCACCTAACCACCTTGCTGGGCAGACTAGATGGACTTACTGGTCTTTATCTGCTGTCATATACTATGTTACCTTTAAATACCATTTCCGGCATGGGTGACTTCCCTACATCTTCTTCAGTAAAGACTGAAGCAAAGAATTCATTCAATCTCTCTGCTATGGTCTTGTTCTCCCTTAACATCCACTTTTACCCCTCTATCATCTAATGGTCCAACTGACTCCTACAGGTTTTTTGCTACAAATGTACTTGAAAAAAGTTTTTATTATGCATTTTTGCTTGCACGGCACACTTTTTTCCAAATTCTCTCTTTGCCTGCCTTATCAATACATTGCACCTAACTTGTCAGTGCTTATGTTGTTTCCCATTTTTGTCATTTGACTCATTTTTCCATTTCCTGAAAGATGCTTTTTGGACTATAACAGCCTCTCTGACCTCACCTTTAAACCATGCTGGCAGTTTTTTGGCCTTCCTTCCACCTTTCTTAAAGCGTGAAATACATCTGGTCTGAGCTTCCAAGATAGTATTTTTAAACAACACCCATTCTTAATGTAAATCTTTAACCTTTGCAGCTGTTCCTTTTAGTTTTTTCTTAACTATTTTCCTCATTGTATCATAGTCTCCCTTTTGAAAGTTAAAAGGTTGTAATGTGCATTTCCTTACCATCCTCCCTCCATTTATTAAACAAAATGCAATCACAGAATGATCAATATTGCCAAATTGCCCCAACACCCTTCTCGCTTGTACCAGATTCTGTGTTCCACTAAGGACTAGGTCTAAAATAACTTCCCCTCTTGCCGGGTTCATGAAGCAGCTGCTCCAAGAAGCAGTCATTTATTTCATCTAGAAACTTTAACTCCCTAGCATGTCCTGCTGTGACACTGATCCAGTCAATACTGGGGTAATTTAAATCAACATTACTGCTCACATGACTTCAATCAATCCATATCTGATGTCTCTAATATTTTATATTTTACACTTTATAGACTTATTGTCTGGTTGAGATAAGGCTTGCCTGCCTGCCTGCCTGTTTTCAGTCACTGTTTTTTGATTATTTTCTCTGCTAATAAGTTTCCCTATTTGATAATCTCAGAGTCTTTTAAGACTTTTACTTATGTGTATCTTATCCTATTTTATTTATTCTACTTGATTTCATTTATTTTACCTTTATTCCCTTACTACCTATTATCCCTCTCCTTCTAACTTTACTTGCCCTCTCTGCCATTTCTTATGGCTCCACATCATTCTTTGCTCCTTTTTCTGATCTAACCTTCTTCCCTCATTCCACCAACCTAATACCTCCCCCCATCTTTCTAAACCTCTCTCCACCTTCCCTATTTCCTCTCCATTTTATCCTCCACCCTTTCCTCAGCTCTTGAGCTTCACCTTCTCCTTCCTCTCATTCAGTCTTCTCCTTCCTCCCTAAAAGAACCACATCCTCGTTTCCGATGTGCTCTCTCCTCTCTCTCTCGCACTCTTTATTTATTTATTTATTTATTTAACACTTATTTATATACCGCATCTTCCAGCGATCAGTTGCGGTGTACAATTAACAACAATTAACAATGCAGAGCTTGTTTTACATAGAACAATTATAACTTTTTACATAGAACATCTTAACTTGTGCAACAAAGGGTTTAAAGATTAAACAGAATGATTCAGTAAATCAACTAACACTGTTTGTATTACAATTTAAACAGAAGTACTGTCTCTAAAACAATTGTAACTATATACAAGTGGGGTATCAATGCATAGGAATGGAATGATTATTCATTTTAGTTTGTACATATTGATTATAGAAGGGAGTATAATCTTGATTTTGAGCAGGTTCATGTTTATCCTTTATCTAAGTTGAGTGGAGGGTTTTCTATGGTATTATAGTGTTTAGTGAATAGATAGGTTTTCAATTTTTTTCTGAATTCTATTATCTCTGTTAGTGATCGTAAGTCCTCTGGTAAAGAGTTCCAGACTGTTGGGGCTATGTGGGAAAAGGCTCTATTATTTGTTGATTTGTGAGTTCGTATATATTCTTTTGGCATCTTAAGTTTATTTGATTGTCCTTTTCTATGAGTGGGCTTAGGTGGTTCTTTGCTTATTAGGTTACAGAGTGTCTTCGGGGCCATGTCATTTAGGGCTTTGAATGTAGTTATTATTGTTTTGTATGTTATCCTGCTTTGTATTGGTAACCAGTGAAGGGATGCCAGTATCGGTGTAATGTGTTGGAGTGAATTTATCTTTAATATAATTCTAGCTGCGGCATTTTGCGCAAGTTGGATCCTTTTGATGTTTTGTTTTGAAATGCCTATAAGTATTAAGTTGGCGAAGTCGAAGTGTGGAGTTACGGTAGCCTGTATTATATTGATAAAATCTTGTATAAATACAAGGGGGCGTAATTGCTTGAGGATTTTGAGTTTGAAGTAGATTTTCTTTAATGTATTTCTAATGTGCGTTTCCATAGTAAGGTGTGTATCTAAAATGACACCTAGATATCTTATTTCATTTTTTATTTTAATTTCTTGGTTTTGTAGTGTTATATGGGTTGGAGGAGTGAATGTTTGGTTTTTTGTTACGATTAGGACTTCGGTTTTAGCATGGTTTATGTGGAGGTTTTGGGTTTTTAGCCAGTATGTAATTTCATTGTAGCAGTCTGATAGAAGTTGAATCGGTAGGTTAGGAATCGTAAAAGGTATGTACATCATGATATCATCCGCATAAAGGTGATATTGTACTCCAAATTTTTTAAAGATATTGCAGACTGGTTTTATATAGATATTGAAAAGTAGGGCTGACAGTGCTGAACCTTGTGGTAAACCTATTTCTTGTTTGTATGTGTTGGATGTTTGATTGCCTGCTCTTACATTTTGTGTTCTGTTATGTAAATATGAAGTGAACCATTTATGTACGGTGGAGTTTATGCCTAACTGTCTTAGGTTGTTGAGCAATATTGAGTGATGCACGCTATCAAAAGCTGCTGATATGTCAATGAAAAGGAGAATGTACGCCTGTTTGTGATTGTCAATTCCTTTTAGGAGTGTATCTATTAATACTGCTAGAAGCGTTTCTACTCCATGGCGGGGCCGGAAACCATATTGTTGTTCATCGAGTGGGTAAGATAAGTCTATGAATTCCTGTGTCTGTAGTTGCACTACCTTTTCAATTACTTTGGCCAAGAATGGTATGCTAGAAATGGGCCTATATGATGTTGGCAATGTTTTATCTAGTTTGCAGTTCTTTAGAATTGGACGTATTTGTGCATGTTTGAGCGGGGATGGAAGGTATCCTTGAGTGAGTGAGAGGTTTACTATTGGGAGAATATAGGATAGTAGAGTTGGTAGTGTGTTTTTTATCCATGATATTGGGCATGGATCTAAGTTTGAAGTTGTAGTATTTAGGCTGGAGATGATTGTTTTTAATGACACTTTTGAAATGGGGTAAAATTCTGACCATTCATCGACAGGTTGATAAGTGATGTTAATATTTTCTGAGGGCATGGCTGGTTTCTTAGATTTGTTTTGATAATGGTTAGCTAGGGTTTGAACTGAGATGTCTGTGATTTCGTTGCTAGAAGTTTGCTCGTTATTGGTTAGTTTTCTGACTATGGAAAATAGCTCCCTCGGTCTATTGTATGATTTTGTTAAGATTGCTGCGTAATAGTTTTTCTTTGTGCTGTCAATTGTTTGTTTGTAATTTGTTAGATAGTTACTGTATATTTCCTTGTGTACAGACAGCTTGGTTTTTCTCCATTTCGTTTCAAGTTTTCTTAGTTCTTTTTTCATTTGTCTTAGAGTGCTATTAAACCATGGTGAACTATTTGTTTTGGTGTATCTGATCATTTTATTAGGTTGTTTATTTATAGCTGCATTATTGATAGTATCATTCCAGTTGTTAACAGCATCATCCAAATTAGTTGTTGATAAGAAGTAGGGGATTGTTGAGTCAAGGAAGTCTGTTTCATTAAATTTTTTGAATTTTGAAGTAGTGGTGCTTCTTATGTGATTACTGCTGCTGGGGATGGGATATGAGAGATTTATTTTGATGATAAAATGATCAGACCAAGGTGTCTCTATGCATTCAGTGGAATTTGAGTTAACTAGCTTGAAGAGTATCTCAGGGAGAAGAACCAAATCTAATGTTCCTCCTTTGATATGTGTTGCAGTTTTAATTATTTGATGGTACTCTATGTCTGCTATGGTGTCTAGGAATAGTTTAGAGTCTGATGATGGTAGTGACGGAAGGTTAAAATCGCCTAGCATGATCACAGGATTTTGGTCAGTAGATGAACTGAGGAGTTCAATAAGAGAATCCAGGCCATCTGTTTTATTGTCTGGGGGTCTATATATTAAGCAAATTTTTATGAGGCCGATTTTTATTAATAATGTGTCTATGTTATTATTGATATTTGATTGGATTGGCTTGGCGTTTAAAGTTTTTCTTGTCATCATTAGAACTCCACCACCTTTTTTATTGGGTCTATGTTTGTAGAATGTGTCATAGTTCTCTTTATCAAGTTGATTTAGATAGACTGTATCTGTTTCAGTGAGCCATGTCTCTGTGACACATAAAATGTCAGGTTTTAAGTCAGTTATCAGGTCATTAAATATGGGTAATTTATTTTTCATTGATCGTGCATTAATGAGGATACATGATAGGGAGGATGAATGGTTAGAACAGATTATATTATCTGTTAGTTTTGTGTTTGTTTGTTGTATGTGTATTAGTCTGTGATAATTAATTTTTGGGTAGTTTTGATGAGGGTGTCCCATGTGGCAGTCATTTCGAGTATGAGTGTGTATTATAGGTATAGTCATGTGATTTTTGTGGTTTAAACATAAGGATAGGTCAATTATTATTATTGTTAATAATATGCAGGTGTATAATATTCGTATGAGCATGTTGTTAGGGTGAGGCATTTTCAGTTTTATTGGCTCGGCTTCTTTTTATTGGCTCGGCTTCTTCTTCTTCTCCTTCTGTCCTCTGGTGGCATTAATCCCAACCCTGGTCCCCCTTCACTTCTCTCTCACGCTCATATTAGTTCCTCTCTCAACTCTCTAATCTCATCCTTCTTCTTTCCCCCCTCCTCTCTCCCCTTCTCATGTGTTTTAAGGAATGCTCATTCTATTTCTAATAAACTTTGCTTTACCCATGATCTCTTTATCTCTCACGCTTTCCATCTTCTCCCTCTTACTGAAACCTGGCTTCTCCCTGATGCACTGCTTTGGTTGCTGCCCTCTGCCACAGCGGCTATCAATTCTTCCATTCTTCACATCCCAATGGCCACGGCAGTGGTGTTGGGTTTCTACTTTCTCCTTCATGCCAATTTCAATCCCTCCTTTTAACTCAATCTCATTTCTTTCCCTCCTTTGAAGTCCATTCCATCTGTCTTTTTAATCCCCTACCTCTCCGGATCACTGTCATCTATAGACCCACTGACAAGTCCTCTTCTACTTTCCTCAATGATTTTGACTTTTGGCTCTCCTTATTCCTGGATTCTTCTCCCCCCTCCCTTATTCTTGGTGACTTTAATTTTCATATTGATAACCCCTCTGACCTCTATGCGCCCAACCAAGCGCCTTTCCCTTACCTCCTCTTTCAATCTCCAGTTTTGCTCTTCTGCCCTCACTCATCAGCTTGGTCACTGCCTTGACCTAGTTTTCTACTCTAATTGTTTACCTTCTAATTTCCATACCTCCACTCTTCCCTTATCTGACCATTACCTGGTAAGTTTCACTCTTCATTACTCCCCCCCTCAATCTCACCTAATCTCCTCCTATCTTTTTAATGAATCTTCATGCTATTGATCCACTGAGTCTATCCTCTACTGTCTCATCTCTTCTCTCTTCCACTTTGTCCTCTGTTGATGAAACCGTAGCTTCCTATAATACTGTTCTTTCTACTCTGGATACCCTTGCTCCGCCCATCTCACTTTCTGTGAAACGCACCTCACCTCAGCCCTGGTTGTCTTCAATTACCCGCTATCTATGTTCCCGTGCCCACTCAGCTGAGCGCACGGCTCAAATCACACTCTCTCTCTAACTTTCTTCACTTCAAATTTATGCTTTCTTCTTTTCAGTCCGCCATTGCACTCGCTAAGCAAAACTATTTTCTCCATCTGACTAACCGTCTTGCCTCTAACCCTTGCCATCTCTTTTTTACTCTCAATTCTCTTCCTAAGGCACCTCCACCTCCAATCCCTCCTTCTCTCTCTGCCCAAACACTAGCAGACTATTTCCATGACAAAGTGCATAAGATTCTCTTCAGTTCCCCACTAAATCTTCTTCACCCCCTCTTCCCCCTCTCCATTACCAACTTTTCCCCTCAACCTCTATCATCCTTTCATCCTTTTTTAAAATCTCTGTTGAGGAAACCTTACTTCTTCTTTCCTCCTCTAAACTCACTACCTGTTCTTCTGAACCTATCCCCACCCATCTCCTAAACGCCATCTCCTCCCTCAGTCATCCCTTTCATCTCGCCTATTCTCAACCTTTCACTTTCTACTGCAACCTTCAAGAATGCTGCAATCACTCCTCTCCTCAAAATACCCTCACTTGACCCTACTTGTCCTTCTAATTATTGACCCATCTCCCTTCTCCCATTCATTTCCAAAATTCTTGAATGTGCAGTTATCGGGGAACAAGCAGAAATTCAGTCCTCACATATGGGTGACGTCAGCGCCAACAGAGCCCTCATGGAAGCAACCCCCCAGCTTTCAAAGAAAGCCTTTGGGAGATGCCACCATGCATGTGTGGTCCCCTTCCCGCTCAAGGATGCCCATCTTGCTCAGTATCCTTTTTTCTGCAGAGCCCACCGGATGTGTGTCTGATTTCCTCGGACAAAAATGATTTTCTCAGTAAAGTGTTTATTTTCTCCAGTTGCGACTGGTTCCTTTCCCGCCTCGTTCATCCCAGCCACAGGCAGTACCTCAGATTCATGGTCGGGGCTGACGACTACTAATACAGGGTGCTACCCTTCAGTCTAGCCTCCGCACCCAGAGTCTTCACCAAATGCCTAGCAGTGGTGGTGGCCTTCTTCCGTCTCCAGGGCGCCTTTGTCTTCCCCTAATCTGGATGACTGGCTTGTAAAGGGAGACATGGCTGCAGAAGTGCAGCAAGCCATGGCCTGCATCAGTGTCCTGCAACACCTCTGATTCGTGATAAACCACCCCAATCCCACCTGACCCCTACACAGAGTCTGGAGTTCATAGGGACTCGACTGCCACTCTTTAGGTCAAGGACTTCCTCCCCCTAGACAGAGCAAGTCACCTCATAGCTTTGGCCACAGAGGTACAGCGCCGCCACTCTGTGTCGGCTCACTCCCTGCCCTGTCTACTTGGCCACATGGCATCGACAGTCCATGTTGTTCCCAATGCCCACCTTATATAAGAGCAGGGGCCCCAAGGGACATAGGCCACGGGCCAGCTTCAGGACAGGGTGTGCGTGACCCAACCACTGGCAGAGTCACTCAGCTGGTGGAAAGTCACATGACGCCTACAGGCATCGCTGATCCTGGTGGCCCGGGCAGCCTTGGTTCCTGCTGCTGCTCCACCCTTCGACAGAGCCCCCGGTCCCTCTGGGGAATGACCTGGGATTTCTGACTCAGGAGGACAGTTCCCTCCTTCACCCCAACCTGGGGTCTCTGGCGCTCAGCATGACTGCTGAACGGGTAGCCCAAGGGAGGTGAAGGAGGTCCTCCTAACTTCTCGTAAGACCTCCACAAGGCAGGCCTACGCCTTCAAGTGGCGCAGATTCTCGGTGTGGTGCACAGAGCAATGGGTCAACCCGTTCTCCTGCCCGCTGCAGACTGTGCTGCAGTACCTGCTTCATCTCTCGCAGGCTGGACTCAAGTCCAACTTCATCAGGGTGCACACGAGTGCTCTTTCGATGCACCACCACCATATCGAGGACAAACCCCTCTCTGCGCAGTCCCTTGTTACCAGGTTCTTACAGGGCCTCCTGCTCTCTAAGCCCCCCATCTGCCCACCTCCGGCAGAATGGAACCTTAATGTGGTATAGTCATGGCTCAGTGGGCCGCCATTCAAACCCCTGGCTTCTTTCCACCTACAGTACCTCTCGTGGAAGGTTGTCTTCCTGGTGGCCTTCACATCCGCTTGCAGGGTCAGTGAGTTTCAAGCCTTGGTGGCAGAACCACCCTACACCAGGTTCTATAAGAATAGGGTCGTGCTTCGCACACACCCTAAATTCTTTCCGAAGGTGGTGTCCTCATTCCATCTCAATCAGGAAGTGGTACCCCTCTCACCTCCTTTCCAGGGCCTCACGGCGACAGGGTGGCGGCTGTCCTCCATACCTTGGATTGTAAGAGGGCCCTGTCCTTCTACTTGCAATTTACCCAGGGCTACTGCAAAGCCTTCCAGCTTTTCATCTCCTATGACCCCAATCGGCTGGGGGAGGCGGTAAAAAAGCGGACCCTATCCACCTGGGTGGCGGACTGCATTGCCTTGATCTACGAACAGGCAGGGCTCCTGCTGGAGCACAGGGTAACAGCACACAGCATCAAGGGCTATGGCGACCTTGGTTGTAAACTTGCGCTCTTGTCCCCATGACAGACATCTGCCAGGCTGCCACCTGGTCCTCAGTCCACACCTTCACAGCTCAATAGTGCCTGGAGAGGGAATCCCAACGGGACAGCACCTTTGGCCAGGAAATACTCCATAATCTCTTCGGGGTCTAGGAACTTCTGCCCTCCGACCCTTCTTGTTCAGGCTACAGGAGTGATGGTTCTCCGTGGACACTGGGGTCCTTTCAGAGTCTGCCCTTCGGACTCACGTGCTGCTGCTCACAGCTTGACCGTGGTTTTCTACAGGTTTGCGGTAACCTGTAGCTAGGGAGTCCCATATGCGACTCAAATCTATCTTTCTGCACCGTTTATCTCTCCTGATATCCAGTCTAAGATCTCACTCTGCCTCTCTGACATTGCTGCCTGGAAGTCCCACCGCCGATTAAAACTGAACATGGCCAAAACTGAGCTTCTTATCTTTCCCCCAAATGCTTTCCCTCCTCTTTCCCCTTTTTCTCTCTCTGTTGATAAATCTGTACTCCTCCCTGTTTCTTCAGCACGTAACCTTGGTGTTATCTTCGATTCCTCTCTCTTTCTCTTCACATATCCAGCTCATTGCTAAAACTTGTCATTTCTTTCTATACAATATTTCCAAAATTCGCCCCTTCCTCTCTGTTGACACCACTAAATTGATTGTCCACTCCTTAATCACCTCCCGTCTTGATTATTGTAACGTTCTCCTTGCCGGCCTCCCTGCAAGCCACCTCTTTCCTCTTCAGTCAATTCAACATTCCGCTGCTCGACTCATTTTCCGCAAGTCTCGCTTTTCCCACATCACCCCTCTCCTCATGTCGCTTCATTGGCTTCCCATCTGTCTCCATATCAAATTTAAATTTCTCTTCCTGACCTATAAATGTATTCATTCTTCTGCCCCCCAGTACCTTTCATCTCTCATCTCTCCTTACACCCTCTCTCGGTTGCTTTGCTCTTCTAATAGTCTTCGTTTATCTGTGCCCTTTACTCGTACTGCCAATTAAAGACTTCGCTCCTTCCAACTGGCAGCACCCTTTGCTTGGAATGGTCTTCCTATCTCTGTGCGCCAGGCATCCTCCCTGGCCATTTTCAAGTCCAGACTAAAATCCCATCTCTTCACTATTGCTTTCCGTTCCTGTCTTACCCTATCTTGATCTCTCTATCAACATTTGTTTACTTTGTCCTGTAAATTTTTGTTATTTGTATTATGTAACTTATTTTGTTTTCTGTCTTATTAGATTGTGAGCTCTGATGAGCAGGGACTGTCTCTCTTCTATGTTTGTAGAGCGCTTCGTATGTTGCGGCGCTTTATAAGTCTTTAATAATAATAATAATGTGAGGGTTGACGTCCTGCTTGTCCAGGAGAAAGCGTATTTACTCATCTATATTCTCTGGAGACAGCAGGAATCAGTCCCACAACCCCCTCCCTCCTCCCCATGGAGCTGCTGTACTTTGCCATGTTATTTTGTAGGCTCTAGCTATGTCATCTGATGGAGCAAGATGGCACCACTGGGTGGGAAGGGGACCACGTATATGTGGTGGCATCTCCCAAAGGCTTTCTTTGAAAGCTGGGAAGATGCTTCCGCGAGGGCTCCGTTGGCGCTGACATCACCCATATGCGAGGACTGATTCCTGCTGTCCCCGGAGAACACCTGTTACAACAAGTGAGTAACTATGCTTTCTACACCGCTGTCTCGAATGTCTCTCCTCTCAGGCCCTCTTTGATCCACTTCAATCTGGTTTTCATCCATTTCATTCTGTTGAAACGACTCTTGCCAAAGTCTCAGTTCTCATTCTTCTCAATCTTTCTGCTGCTTTTGATATACTGTTGACCACCTACTTCTACTTGACACTTTATCTTCTCTTGGATTTAGAGGCCCTGTACTGTCTTGGTTCTCTTCTTATCTCTCCAATCGCTCTTTCAGTGTTTGTTCTGGAGGGTCCTTCTCTTCTGCCATCCCTCTCTCAGTTGGTGTACATCCAGAGTCTGTTCTGGGTCCTCTCCTCTTCTCTCTCTCTATACCCAGTCCCTTGGTGCCCTCATCTCTTCCCATGGCTCTTAGTATCATTTTTATGCTGATGACTCTCAAATCTATCTACCCCGACATCTCTCCTCACTCCAAACTTGTATCTCTACCTGTTTATCTGACATCACCGCCTGGATGTCTCACTGCCACCTAAAATTGAATATGGCTAAAACTGAACTGCTTATCTTTCCCCCTAACCCCCCCCCCCTTCCTCCTTTCTCTATCACTGTTAACTCTCTTCTTCTTCCTGTTTCCTCAGCCCCCAACCTTGGGGTCATCTTTGACTCCTCCCTTTCCTTCTCCATACATATTCAACATATAGCTAAAACCTGTTGTTTCTTTCCCTACGACATTAACAAAATTTGTTCCTTCCTCTCTGAACACACTAAGGGCTCTTGTCCACTCTTTGGTCACCTCCCGTCTTCACTATTGCAACCTCCTCCTTGCTGGTCTCCCTCAGTGTCATCTCTCTCCTCTTCAGTCTATCCAGAACTCTGCTACACGGCTAATCTTCCACCAGCCTTGATATACTCATATAACCCCTCTTCTGAAATCACTTCACTGGTTCCCCTTCCATTTCTGTATCAAAATCAAACTTCTCCATCTAACATATAAATGCATTCACTCTACTGCTCCTCATTACCTTTCCTCTCTTCTCTCTCCCTATACCCCTCCTCGTGAACTCCACTCCTCCTCTGGCTTTTTTCTCTCTATGCTCTTTTCTTCTTCTGCAAACTCCAGACTTCGATCTTTTCACCATGCTGCTCCTTATGCATAGAACAAACTTCCTCTATCTTTATGTCAAGTCTCTTCTCTCCCCCTCTTCAAATCTATGCTAAAGGCTTACCTCTTTGAGGCCGCATTTGGATCCTAATCCTCCTTGTGTCTCCTTCCCTATTTGAACCCCCCTTGTTTCTCTTGTATTGTTCTGTCTATCATGATTATATTGTAAGCTCTATGAGCAGGGACTATCTTCTTTATATGTTCGTACAGTGCTGCGTACGCCTTGTAGCGCTATATGATTAATAGTAATAGTAGTAGTGTTCTAACTTTTGTTAGCTTCCCTGGTTTCTTTTAGCATTTCATCATCCATCTGTTCATTCTGGCCAGGCGGTCGGTAGCATACCCTCCCCCGTCCCATTGCCTTCGCTTTCCCCTTTTTACATGGAATGTCTATCCATAGAGATTCTACAGTGTATTTTGTTTCCTGCAAAAGTTTAATCCTATGTGACTCTATGCCTCAACCCTCCACCAATTTAATCTACCCTATCATCGCAATATAGTTTGTACCCAGGTATCAGTGTCTCATTGGTTGTCCTCCTTCTACCAGGTCTCTGCGATGCCAATTATAGCACTAAATGAAAGATAGATATATATTCTAACTCTTCCATCTTATTTTTAGACTTCTAGCATCTGCATACATGCATTTTAGAGGTTGTATTTTATTCATATTAATCTTAATCTGGTTATCAGTTGATAGGGGCAATCTGGAATCTTTCAGCTCTGTCTAATCTGTACTTAAGGACATCTGGATTACGTTCATCTTTAATGGAACCTCCCTATCAGAATGCCCTAACTTCCCTCTTTTGCTAGTATCCTTAAGAATACATCCTTCTGGAGAGGAAGTGACATCACTGCTGGTATGGCAGCACAAGCATACTGCTGCATGGCTGGGTGAAAGCACTTACCTGCATAAAAGCGCAATAAGAGCACAAAAGAGGCAAATGGAGAGTATGCCATAATCTGGAACCCCCCCCCACAAGGTGGATGGCAACAAGGAAAGCAACCCCAGACAGACCACGCTCCAGTGTGGGGAACACTTAAGGGAATAGGGGAAGATAGAAGCAGCAGATGATGGCGCCTTAACGACTCCTTACTGGAAGATAGAGGAACCACATACCAGATAATGAAGGACATTAGGGAAATTTAGAACTTAATGATACTGAGGGATGCTCAATGGGTCTTTTATGGGAAGGGCTGAAAGCGGTAATTCGTGGAAAATTGATTGCAATAGGGACATACAAAAAGATTATGAAATTACTCGCAGGCTAAAGGAGTTAAAGGATTTGGAGGACCAACATAAACAGGGCAAAATGGATAGGGAGGGGATTAAAAAACTGGGTAAAGCGCGTCATGAGTTACAAGAAATTCAGCTGGAAATGACGCAACAACATACTTTTGAATTTAGTAATATAGCTAGTCAGATGCTGGCCCATCAATTAAAAAACGGCAAAATAAAAAAACTGATTTTGAAGATTAAAGACTAAACAGGTGACATACTTAGGGGGGACAAGGCAATTAGTGAATGCTTTGTGGAATATTATAAGGAATTATACACTCCCAAGACAGAGGCCCCCACAGCACAAATAGAACGGTATTAGGAGAAACCCAGCTTCCCCAACTCTCAGAATCTGAGAGATTAATGCTATCCCAGCCATTTGAAGTGCAGGAAGTTTTAGAGGTGATTAGGGGTCTTCCATCCAGTAAAGCCCCAGGATTGGATGGGTTTTCTAATTAGATCTACAAAGCCTTCGGAGAAGTGACAGCGGAACCCATGACCCGAATGTATAACTCTTTTACAGACCAAGAAGAGATGCCAGAAACTATGCGAGTAGCGGGGATCACGATACTACTCAAAGGGAAAGACCCCTCGCAATGTGGATCATTCACTCTTAGGGTCAAAGTTATTCACAAGAGTCCTGGCAAACAGGCTACTTAGAGTGATGCCTAAATTAGTACATCCAAACAAATCAGTATTTATACCTGGCAGGCAGGCATCCGACAATATTCGTAAAGTTCTCAAGTCTGTTTACTAAACGGCAGTAGCGGACTCCGTGCGATACTGGAGCTGCAGCTGCTGTTTAGCGATATCGCACAGAGTCCGCTACCGCCGTTTAGCAAACAGACCCCTAAGAAAGAGAAGGAAGATATGATACTATTAGAGATAAAGAAGGCCTTTGACCGAGTGTACTGGCCCTTCTTAATGTAGACTATACGTAATATGGGAATAGGAGGTGACTTCCGTAAGTGGGCAAATATTTTATACAAGAAACCATTGGCACGTATTTAGATGAATGGAGAGTATTCAAAGGTCTTTGAGCTCTTTAGAGGTACCTGTCAAGGATGCCTTCTTACAGCACTACTTTTTGTATTGGTCATGGAACCCCTAGCGCAAAAGGTATGTGAGAATAAATATATTAAGGGAGTAAACATAGGGAAGAAGGAATATAAGCTATCCCTTTTTGCGGATGATGTGCTCTTCTCACTGACAAAATTCAGGGAAACATTAAGGGAAATTATAAAAACTCTTGAGGAATACGGACGAGTGGCTGGGTTTAAGATGAATGCCACCAAATCCAAAATTCTCAATATCTCCCTAGAAACAAGCTGTCAGGCAGTGATCCAGAGGGAACTATCATTCAGATGGACTAAGGGGAGTGTCCAGTATTTGGGAGTTAATATAAAACACCCACAGTGGAGGAGATGCTTAAGGCAAATTACCCACCACTATGGAAGTGTATAAACATGGAACTGGAAAAATGGCAAAGAGGGTGCTATAGCAGGCTAGGGCGGATGGAGGGGGTTAAGATGATGGTTTTGCCAAAACTACTATACCTGTTCACTAAACTACCAATACGGGTGCCTCTACACTTTTTGAAGTGGATCCAAGCAAAGATAATGAAGTATATCTGGGCAGGACAGCGGCCTAGTGTTGCCCAGTCCATTTTAGGGAGGGGTAAAGCATGGGGAGAACTGGCTGTCCCCCAACTCAAACGGTACTATGAGGCTGCTAGGTTAAGAGCAACACTAGAATGGTGGCAGAGGGGAGAAAAAGAATGGGTAGACAGAGGAATCACTAGAGGATAAAGAGAGCCTAGGGAAGATGCTATGGGTGCCTAAGGGGGGGGGGGACGAAGGTGAGGGGGTCTGGAAATCCCTTTGTAGGATTGACAATAAAAGTGTGGAAGAAATGGAAGAGGATATGGCTGAAATCCCCAGGATACTCGAAGTACACACCAATAACAGATAACTGGGAATTTACACTGGGGATGGGAAAAGGAATTTTTGAGAATAGGAGGAATAAAGGACTTCAATGAGTAGGTCAATGCTAGGAGCAAAGGCAAATGGTAGAATTCTCTAAATAGAGAGAAGAGTATGGGCTGGGAGAGACAGATTATTTCCCATACATGCAACTATGACATTATATGTTGACTAAGGTGGGGCAAGGGTTAAGGACACCAGAATCGGCGATAGAAAAAGGGAGATCAGGGGAGCCATCTCGACCACATATCAAATGATGGAACAAGACAAAGTGGGCAAAGATTGGTTCCAAAAACAATGGAAGGAGGACATAGGGAAATTGTGGGATGAAAAACAGTTGAGAACGGATTTATTGAAATAGGCACAAAGGGATACTAGCAAGCAATCTGATTAAGCAGACTATAAAATGCTAAATAGATGGTATCTGACACCCCAAAGAGTGGGGAGGCGAAGAAGCAGCAAGGTGGAGGTAGAATGCTGGAAGAAATATGGGGCTCGTGGCACCTTCATAATATGTGGTAGACATGTGGGAGTGTGCAGCCACTGTGGCAACAGCTATTTCAATGGATAGGAGAGGTTATAGGGGATAATGTGGATGCACAACCAGAGGTGGCCCTCCTGAATCTCCCAGCAGATACAGAGAACTGCATGGACTCAATATGGATCAGGGCTGTTTGCTTGGCAGGTAGAATAGCCATTGCTATAGCGTGGAGACAGTTAAACCCTCCATCTTTGATGGAGGTTCAAAACTGGGTACAGAACATATATTTAATGTATAAATTGACAGCCCTGAAACACCAAAAACTCTACATGTTTGAAAGAATCTGGAGCAAATTTAAGTTAAGTACTAATAGATAAGTTGTATAAAAACTAAAATGTGTAATGATGGGGTGTATAAGGTGTGGTGCTGGAAGGGAAAGGAATGAGAACGCAATAATTTAAGTAACGTTGTATAGTGTGAAACAGAAATGAGAGGGGAATTGTGATATTTGTACTTGACAGTAGAAAAATTGAATAAAAATGTAAATGGAAAAAAAATAAAAAAATAAAGAATACATCCTTCCGAACCATGCGCTCTTGGGCGACTGTCAGCTTTCCACTATTATCTAGTTTAAAAGCTGCTCTCTCTTTTTTAAAGGTCAATGCCAGCAGCCTGGTTCCATCCCATTTAAGGTGGAGCCCATCCTTTTGGAAAAGCCCCTCCCTTCTCCAGAATGCTGCCCAATTCATAACAAATCCAAAACCCTCTTCCTTGCACCATCGTCTCATACATACATTGAGAATCTGGAGCTCTACCTGCCTTTTGGTCATGCGCATGGAACGGGAAGCATTTCAAAGAATGCTACCCTGGAAGTTCTGGATTTCAACTTTCTACCTAAAAGCTTAAATGAGGCTTCCAGAACCTCCCTCCCATACTTTCCTATGTTATTGGTACCAATATGTACCAAGACAACAGGCTCCTCCTTTGTCTAGGTAGCACGTGAGGTCCGCTACCTTCGCACCAGGTGATCCTCACATCCACATAAGGCGGTATACGAAACTGTCTAAATAAATAAATCCACCAACCACCAAGCTATCTACATGCCTAATGATTGAATCATCAACTATAATGGCCATCCTAACCCTCCCCTCATGGGCACATATCCCTGGAGAAATGTCCTCGGTGCAAGAGAGTTTTACATCACCTGGAGGACAGGTCCTAAATAAAGGATCACTTCCTGCCACACCAAGGTGATGCTTTCCTGTCACGTGACCTCTCTCTTCCATGTCAACAGAGAGGCTGCCAGACTAGAGGTACTATGTCCCTGTAGGTCTCATCTATATACTGTACCATACGTCCTCCAAGTCTGCTACTTAGACTCCAGAGATCGGACTCGTTCCCTGAGAGCAAAGAGCTCTTTGCACCTAGTGCACACAAGACCCCTCACCAACTGGGAGAAAGTCGTACATGTGATATTCAATGCAGAAAATAGTACATGTGACACTCGAAACTAGGAAAGTAGTCAGGATACAAACGGAAGAAAAAACAGCCAATGTACTAAAATGGGGGGACAAAACATTTCTCAGATATGTTAGTGAGAGAAGGAAGCCCAAAAGTGGTACTGTCAGAATCTTGGATGAAGGGAAGGAATATGTAGAAACTGATGACAGAATGAAATTGTTTAACAAATATTTTTGTTCTGTGTCCTCAGATGAAAGGCCAGGAGCAGGGCCTCAGAAAACACCCACAAACAGGAATAGAGGTGAGGCGAATCTTGAACAATTTTCAGAAGACTGTGTTCATGAGGAACTAGCTAAACTAAAAAGTAGACAAAACGATGGGGCCAGATGGGATATATCTAAGAGCATTGAAGGAATTTAGGGAAATTCTGGTGACTCTACTTTCTGATCTTTTCAATGGGAGTGGTCCCAGAGGACTAGAGAAGGGTTAATTAGGACTTATCTGCTAATTTGCTTTCCTTGAGTACCTCCAGTCCAGTCCCGTCCCGTCCCGTCCCAACTTGTGGATTGTCACCTTCAACCAGTAGCTTGGAGACTGATCATGAATAATTTAGTGACATTGCCACCTACCAGGCTTAGCATCCTATTGACAAAGCAGACTCACAGTAGCAGTAATTAAGGACTATTCCAAATCCTAGCAAGATCTCTCACCTCCAAGACAGACAGGATAACCCCACCCAAGCTAAGGGACCTCACCCTTCCCATCAAGCAAACCATGTACTCGACATCTTCTGTCACTTATGTATGGTAATGTCCTTATCCTTATCCATAAACCGTACCTCTCCTGCGAGAAACCACTAAGGTAATGTAAGAGAACTCCCACAGGAGTCCCAACCAGCCGCAGCACCGTGAGAAGTGCTATAACCCCAGACCATTGCCAATGAAAGCAACTCCACAGGCCCAGGATCACTAACATCCCATGTACAGGTCAACCTAGGGAGAGTCTGGGACTAGACTGGAGGTACTCAAGGAAAGACAATTAGCAGACAAGTCCTAATTAACCCTTCCTTATCATACCTCCAGTCCAGTCCCGACTTGTAGGATGTACCATAGCAGTACTAAACTCGGGACCCGCAACCCTGGCCTGCAGCACCACCACTCTGAATCTCGCATCCCCCGCTGCCTGCACATCTAGACGATAATGGCATATAAAGGTATGCAAGGACGACCACGTGGCCGCCCCACAGATGTCCTCCGCCCACGACGATGACTGCGCCTGGGTGGAATGAGCCTGTAATCCTGCAGGCATAGTTTTCCGCTTCAACAAATACACTGATGAAATAGCTTCCTTAATCCACCTGGAAATGGAGGCCTTGGATGCTGCCTCACCCTTACATGAATCTCCAAAAAGGACAAAGAACCTGTCCTACCTCCTGAAGGGCTCTGCATGCTTCAAATACCTTCTCAGCACACGGCGCACATCCAAAAGTTGCATGGTACTGTTCTGCTGCTACTTCTCCGGAAAACATTGGCAGAATGACTGGCTGATTCAAGTGAAGCGCCAAAATGACCTTAGGCAGAAAGGAAGGCACCAGCCACAGTACCACCTCCTCCCTGGAGTGTGAGGAAAGGCTCCAGCACGATAACGCCTGTAACTTCAAAATCCATCTAGCCGAACAAACGACCACCAAAAAGACAGTCTTCAATGTGAAAAACTTTACCGTGCACATCTGAAGCGGTTCAAAGGGCTCTTCGGTCAGCGCAGACAGCACGATATTCAAATCCCAAGGAAGGACTATCGATCTCACCGGTGACTGGACCTACTTCACTGCATGCAGAAAACGAGCTACCTCCGGATAAGTTGCCAGGGACACCCCTGGACCCTACCCCAAGAGCAGGCCATTGCCGCCACCTGTACCCGGAGTAGGTGGTATGGAAGATCAGACTGGATAGGCTGGTTTTTGTTTTAGTGCCATCAAGTCAGTGCTGACTCTTAGCGACCCTGCTGCCTCTAGGTTTTCTTAGCAATATATCAACGGAAATAGATTGCCAGGCCTTTTCTTCCGAGGCAATGAAGGGTAAAATGACTTGCCCAAGGTCACAAGGAGTGCCAGTGGGAATTGAGCTCTTGATCTTCTGGGTACTAGACAGTTGCTGGCATTTTTCTATGTTTCTACTAGCAGAGTTATACATGTAGCTACAACTGCTAAATCTCTAAGCCCATGTGAATACTGAGCCAGGAGTTCTTGAGGATCACTAATCAAAACTACCAACTTTGTTAATGTTGGAAAATAAAGTTGAAAGGTTGGAAAATTCTTTGAAATTACTGAATCTTCGATTTGTGAATTTTCCTTTTTATAATATGATTTCTGCATTAGAAATGCTGAAGAATCATTTTGTCAATGTATTGCACCTGGAGGCTGATTGCCTGTTATCCTGTATCTTTCTCAATTAAAAATACTGGTGGGGGCAGCTTACTTCATCCTCCAGATGGGGATTTCACTGCTCTCTTTAAAGACTTTGGTTCAGAAGTCCGCCAACAGAGGTACTGTGGTGGCCTCCTTCCAAAGTCTTCTTTATAAAGAGAGAATCTTTTCTGCTTTTTTCAAAGAAAGACCGATACCCTTTCATGGTCATGTTATACATGTGTATCATGATGTATCTGCTAAGACTCAGCAAATCCTGAGAGGGTTTCTCCAATTGAAGCCTAGGGCTTTATTATTGGGAATGATTTTCTTAAAATATCCTAGGAGGTGTTTAATATTCAGGTAGAGAATATGTATTTTTTGAGCCTTCACAATTGCAGGTACTGATTCACCATCATGAAAGGCCTAGTAATGAGTAAATGTCTGTTTTGTTGATATACCGTTTTTCTACCAGTCAATTAACGGTGAAGAAACAAGAGTGTAGGAGGGTAGAACAAGTTCCTGTTGTTTTCTTAAGGATATACGCTGGAGTGTGGTGGGGAGGGTTGTTGTATCTCTCTTCTTAATTAGTGTTTGTATTTTATTTTGGTAATTTTCACTTGTCTTCCCTTACTAATTGGAAATGTGTAGTTTATGACTCTATTCAATGCTTTTATTTTGTAATCATTATGTGATACTATGTTACTCCCTTTACCTGAGTATGCTTAATGTTTGAGAGCACTTTGTGTTATTTTTTGTGTTTACAAAAAATAAAAAAGAAAGAAAAACTACCAACTTTGATTCTATTGGCTTCTAATAAGCAAGTTTAAGCAAATATCATGTATTTTATTTTACTCACAGAAAGTCAGACGCCCCTTATTTATTTATTTAACATTTCTTTTATACCGCGCTCTTTATCATCAGTGCGGTTTACAGTTAACAGAACGACTCAAGGACCACAGGGCACTCCCGAGTTTACATCAAACAGGGAAGACAACTTGGAAAAAAAAACAGGGAAATTATTGAATTATTTCTAACCAGCGAGAAAGAGGCAGTGCCATGAGCATCAATCCCTGGCTTCCAAACACACAAAGCAGCAGCTCTATAGTGTGTGTCTAATTTATAGGAAGGCCTGACCTGTAACTGCTGCTTGCAAGCACAGAACCAGAACACATACAGGGGCCTGTTTACTAAAGCGTGCTAAGATTCAGCACCTCAAGAGGCACAAATTAGCACTGGAAGTGAAATGGACTCACACTCAGCAGGGGGCATGCTCGGTCTGTCTCTCTGCAGTTCTTCTTCTTTAATCCTTAGCCGACATTTGGGGAGCAGGTCGTCCTCTCAATCAATACGCTGCTATAGGTGCTGTTGGATTCCATGTGTTGTTCACAATACGCTTCCAACCTTGGCGATATTTCTGGCCTCACTGATGGTCAGTCGCTGGCTCCTTAGATCTTCCTCGATGTGTTTGAGCCACGTTTTCTTGGGTGCTGCTTATTGAACCCCCCCAGTGGGCAGATCGCTCTCGCCAGAGGAGTTTATATGGCAGCTGACTGGTGTCCATTCTACAAATGTGGCCAAGCCATCGCAGTCTGCGTTTTTGGATTTGTTCTTCGACTTAAGTTTGATGGTCAGACCTTATCCGAATTATCTTGTTTTGATGGCGATCACAAAATCTGTCTCAGGCATCTCATTTGAAAGACCTTGAGCTTGTTCATGTCAGGTTTGAGCAGAGTCTATGTTTCCGATCCGTACAGGAGAATTGATAGGATCAGTGTTCGGAAGAGGCGAATTTGGTCTTGGTGGAGATATTGGCCTTCTTCCAGAGGCACCATTTGAGCAAGACGAACACTACTATTGCCTGGTCAATCCTGCTGTGGACTTTGGTGGTGGATACCATCTTCTTCTTCTCCTTCACCAGTGATCCCAGGTATTTCAATTCTGAGACCTGCTTGATTTGGATTCCATCAAGGTGAACACTGGCCTGTGATCCATCCATAGTCATAACTCTGGTCTTGTCCGCATTGATTCTTAGGCCATAAGACTGAGCAATATGGGTGATGTGGTAAAGGATACATAGAAGTAAAAGGTTCAGTTTGACTATTTCTGCTTCCATTGTTTGAATTGTCTGTTGCAAGCCTGCTCACGGGGCGGGGCTAATTAAATTATCTTACAGCCTTTCCACAAGTACCTGATCACACTCTAGCCTTCACAGCTTCCAGAGCCTCCACACAGCTAAGCTTTCAGCCTTCTATCTTTTGCCTGTTTTGTTGCTAATAAAGAATTTAACTGTTGGTTATACATTCATTTTTGGGAATATTCTGACTGCCTACATTCCTTGTGTAGCCCTTAAATCAGATATCCGAGTGTGCCCTCAGTTCATGTAAGGCCTACCCCTCACCCCACTCACCCCAGGGCTGCATTGCCTATGTTTATGTTTATTTTAAATTTGATATACTGCTCAGGCCAGAAGGCATTAGAGCGGTTTACAATACTATATCATTCGAGGAAATAAGAAAAGAACACCATTTATATGATAGGACAGAATATAGTGGTTACATACGTTGACATCTATCCTTTTAATATGATGTTAAGCCCACCTTTTCTTCTTCTCCTTCCAGGACCGCTTAATCAGCATGTCGTGTATTCAGTGCAATAACTGTGGTGCTTTCATTCTGAGAAGAATCATTTGGCACCTAAGAGCTTGTCCTATATGCCTCAAGTTAGCTGCCATGCATAAAGAATTGACTCTACTAAGGGAAGAACTAGCTGCAATGAAACGCACCTCTTCTAGGATACAAACCAAAGTTCACCACCGCTCCCACAAAGATTCAAACATCCCAGGAAGAAATGGATCACAGTGGGTTCAGATAGATTGCGACCTGTAACGCAGACACCCTATACATCAAGAGATATCCTTGCATAATGCCTTCTCTGCTTTGGTTAATGGGGATGCCCAATCCATGGAAACTGAAGGGCCCTTAAATGAGACAGTCATTGCCAATCTCCTGATAAAGCACCGAACATGAAGAAAGATTCACCAAACAGAAAACTACTACTACTTGGAGATTCCATCATCAGAGGCACCAACTTGGGAACACAGTTCAAAGGAGAGAAGATAGTCAAATGCCTCCCAAGCTCTTCTTAGCACAGAAAGTGAGCACTCCAAAACTGATGTTGTCATTCACTTGGGTACAAATGACCTGGCTAGAAACAATGCCTCTGCAGTTCAAAGGGACTTCCAAACTCTGGGAGAGAAACTCAAGCCCATTGTTAACACTGTAGCATTCTCAGAAGTTCTACCTGTTCTTGGTAAGGGGGCAGAAAGGCTGCATCGCATAAACAGCTTTAATACATGGCTCCAGACCTGGTGCAAACAAGAAGGATTCAGATTTATAGGCGACTGGGGAAACAGATGGACCAACAAGAGACTATACTATGCTGATGGACTACATCTCTCTGTCGCAGGGAAAAGAATCCTAAGTGAAAAATTCAGGCAGTATGGGTATGCATTTAAACTAGAAAAAGGAGGTGACGAACGGGGAAGGACAAGTTCAGGACGTCACTCCCGCCAAAAGCAGAATAACATCAGAAACAGCCACACTTTTAAACCACACATCAATGACAAGTGGAAAGAAGTGGGCAGAACAAAATTAATGCAAAATACACGCAAGCTAGTTAAATGCTGGAAAGCAATGAGCACAAATGCTCGAAGCTTAGCCAACAAAGTTCTGGACCTGGAAGCCCTAATGGTGGAAATGGACTTGGACATTGTGGCCATTACAGAAACATGGTTTAATGAATCGCATGAATGGGATATAGCCATAGCTGGCTATAATCTATTCAGAAGAGACAGAGAAAGTGGAAAAGGAGGAGGAGTAGCCCTGTATGTCAAAAGCAATATTAAAGCTACTGAAATGCAAGGGGCATGGGAAAAAGAAGAAGCGCTGTGGATTGTCTTGGAAAGAGGAGATGGCACTGTCATCCATACTGCTGTAGTCTACAGACCCCCGACTCAAATCAAAGAACTAGATAACGAATTGATTATAGAAATTGCCAAGATAGCCACAAAGGGGAAAGTGATCATATTGGATGACTTTAATCTACCCGATGTGGATTGGATTGCTGGAAAGAAGCAAAAATATTGTGGATGCTTTCCAAGATGCATTACTTAGACAAATGGTGATGGAACCAACCAGGGAAAGCTCAATGCTGGATTTAGTGCTCACCAACGGTGATAGCATGTTGAATGTTCGGGTGGGTGCCCCTGTGAGCAGCAGCGATCATCACACGGTGTGGTTTCAGATAAAAGCCAAGGTGCAGGCCAATCATAGCAAGCTCAAAGTCCTAAACTTCAAAAACACTGACTTCAGTAAAATGGCCAGGTACCTGAAGGAGGAGTTGGCAGGGTGGGAGGGGATAAGGGAAGTAGAACTGCAATGGGCTAAACTAAAGATGGCAATAAAAGGGGCAACAGATAAATATGTAAGGAAAGTAAATAAAAACAAGAGGAGAAGGAAACCTATTTGGTTCTCCAAAGAAGTGGCTGCTCAAATAAAGGCAAAAAGCACAGCATTCACAAAATTCAAAAGCTTGCAAACAGAGGAACACAGAAAGGAATACAGGATCAAACTAAAAGAGACAAAAAGAGAAATAAGGAAAGCAAAATCAAAGGCAGAGGAAAAGATGGCTAAAGATGTGAAGTGTGGCGACAAAACTTTCTTCGGGTATATTCGGGCGAGGAGGAAAATCAGAGATGGAATTGCAGAAGTGCTGGGAACGGACTCGTGGAAAGTGACATTGAAAAAGCAAAATTGCTAAACAAATACTTCTGCTCTGTTTTTACTAAAGAAAATCCTGGAGAACACCCACCTGTGACTCCCAAATATAAAAATGGGAATGAAGTAGATACCACACCATTCACAGAAGATGATGTGTTAGAACAACTTGCAAAACTGAAAGTGGACAAGGCCATGGGACCGGATGGGATATATCCCAGGATACTGAAAGAGCTCAGAGAGGTTCTTGCAGGGCCGTTAAAAGAGGTTTTCAACAGATCCTTGGAAACAGAAGTTTCTCATGACTGGAGAAGGGCTGATATGGTACCTCTTCACAAAACTGGTGACAGGGAAGAAGTGACAAACTACAGGCCTGTGAGCCTTACCTCGGTGGCAGGAAATGTAATGGAGGCGCTCCTGAAAGAGCAAATAGTGGACTTTCTCAAAACCAACAGGCAACATGGATCTGCCAATCAAATCTGATTGAGTTCTTTGACTGGGTGACAAGAGAACTAGATCAGGGGCATGCGATGGATGTCATCTACCTGGATTTCAGCAAAGCCTTTGATACTGTTCCTCATAGGAGGCTTATCAATAAACTCAGTAGTTTGGGGATGGGTCCCAAGGTGGTAAACTGGATCAGAAATTGGTTGACTGACAGACGATAGGAGGTGATGGTACATGGAGCTCACTCGGATGAAAGGAAGGTGATTAGCGGGGTGCCCCAGGGTTCGGTCCTGGGCCCGGCACTATTCAATGTATTTGTGAGTGATATTGCTGAAGGACTGAATGGAAAAGTCTGTCTTTTTGCAGATGACAAGAAAATTTGCAACAGAGTGGACTCCCCTGAGTGAGTGGAGAACATGAAGAAAGATCTACAAAAGCTGGTAGAATGGTCTAATGCTTGGCAGTTAAGATTTAATGCAAAGAAGTGCAGTGTCATGCACTTGGGAAGCAGAAATCCAAGGAAAATGTACGCGATAGGGGGCGAGAGGTTGGTGTGCACGGACCAGGAGAAGGACCTTGGTGTGATTATTTCTGAGGATCTCGAGGTGGCAAAACAGTGCGACAAGGCGGTAGCAAAAGCCAGGAGGATGTTGGGTTGCATACAAATAGGAATTACCAGCAGAAAGGAAGAGGTACTAATGCCACTGTATAAGCCACTGGTGAGGCCTCATTTGGAATACTGTGTTCAGTTTTGGAGACCATATCTTAAAAAGGATGTAAAAAGACTGGAAACTGTTCAGAGGAAGGCAACCAAAATGACTTGGAGCCTGAGTTAGAAGCCTTATGAGAAGAGACTTGAAGACCTAAATATGTACACTCTGGAGGAGAGGAGGGATAGGGGAGATATGATTCAGACATTTAAATACTTAAAGATAAATAATGAACAAACAAACCTCTTCCAAAGACGGGGAAGCTGTAAAACTAGAGGGCATAACATGAAGCTGCAAGAGGGTAAATTGAAAGGCAATGTCAGGAAATACTTTTTCCCTGAAAAGGGTGGTGGAGGCTTGGAATGCCCTCCCGATAGAAGTGGTGGGGGCAAATACAGTGACAGAATTCAAAATGGCATGGGACAGACACAGTGGATCCCCCTTTACAGCAACAGGATAAAATCAAAATAAACTTAACTATCTAATTTCTCAACAGAAGGGGTGCCCTATATGGAGCGGTGGGTTCACCCCTAAACAAGACATGGGGAGGGGTAGCCTGCATGGAGCAGCAGGTGCACCTACTCTTGCCATCTTACTGGGCAGACTAGATGGACCATACTGGTCTTTATCTGCTGTCATTTACTATGTTACTATGATGTCGGTGGTCTCTGCATCCGTGTCAGCAAATATGGCACCGTCGCCTGTGAACATCAAGTTGGTCAGGAAGTTGTTCACGTCGTACTGGATCCCGCATGTATCATTAAATGTTTTCCTCATAATGGCATCGATCACGATACTGAAAAACAGGGATGAGGCAATATCTCCCTGGTGGACTCCAGTTTGGAGAGGAAATTCCTTGGATAGTTCATTTCAGATCTGCACATTACTAGTTGAGCCATTGTATGTTTGGAGAAGTTGGATGACCTTCAGTGGCACGTGCTCGTTCTCCAATGCCCTCCACAGGGTGGGCCAGTGAACACAGTTGAATGCAGATTTGAAATCAACGAAGACAATGATGGTTTGCTTTCCACACCTGATCCTTTCCTCTGCCAGTTGATGAATAGTGAATATTTGATCGGTGCAGCCCCAATATGGCCTAAATCCTGCTTGCTCTTCTCGGCTGGTCTGTTCACAATGTTTCTGCAGCCTTGATTGTATGATCTTCATGAACACCTTGCCAAGGACTGAACTTCATGAACACCTTGCCAAGGATTGAAAGGAGGCTGATTTCGCAATTACTGCAGTGACAAGCACCTCACCACACTAAAACTATAATCGCTATTAACACAATGCCTGGGGTGGCAGCAAGTACGTGAATGCTAACTGTAACAGTGACAGCGTGTGCTATTCACCGCAATGTACAGTCAACACCCACTCTCAACCCCTAACCTGCCTAGTCCGACGCTAGCCGTTTAGGTTGTGGTAAATTTTAACACACTTTAGTAAACACACCCAAGGAACAAACTGATAAGAGACACAAAATGCTGCACATGCTCACTATACACTCAATTTGTACAGTAAAGCACAGTTACTTACCTGTAACAGGTGATCTCTGGGAACAGCAGGAATTAGTCCTCACATATGGGTACGTCGGTACCGACGGAGCCCGTGCGGGAAAGCTCCCCAGCTTCTTAGAATAGAAGCTTTTGGGACCTCCCACTGCACATGCGCACTGCCTTCCCGCCTTCCTGAACAGCTCTCCTCAGTTTCGAGTTTATAGCTGAGTCAACAGAGAGAGGACAGGAAGATAGATAGATAAAAGATACAACTCCTAGGGGAGGTGGGTGGGTTGTGAGGACTAATTCCTGCTGTTCCCAGAGATCACCTGTTACAGGTAAGTAACTGTGCTATCTCCAGGAACAAGCAGGAATAAGTCCTCACATATGGGGACTCCCTAGCTTAGATGCATGGGATCCCCTGTAAAGGTTCGCCATCTTCGTATGGATCTCAGGCATCCATTCTGGGAAGGTGGGCAGGAGTTGTTTAGGAATGGAACAGGTGCTTGAGGACAGCCTGGCCAAACAAGGCATCCCGGCGGGAGTCCTTGTCCAAACAGTAATGGGCTGTGAAGGTATGAACCGAGGCCCAGGTAGCGGCTCGACAGATCTGATCTATGGAAACAGAGTGCAGATGAGCCATAGAAGTTGCCATGGCCCTCACATTGTGAGCAGTGACATGGCCTTCCAGAGAAATGTTTTTGCTCTGGTAAGCAAAAGAAATACACTGAGCAATCCAATTGGAAAGTGTACGCTTGGAGACTGGAAGTCCCAAATGGGAAGGATCAAAGGCCACAAAAAGTTGAGAAGACTTTCGATGTGGCTGAGTCCTATTAAGGTAAAAAGCGAGAGCTCTTTTACAATCCAGAGTATGAAGGTTCCTCTCTGCATTGGATGCATGAGGAGCTGGAAAAAAGACAGGTAGATATACCTCTTGATTAAGATGAAAGGGCGAGACCACTTTAGGCATAAAGTGGGGATTCGTCCTAAGGACCACCTTATCATGATGAAATCTTGTGTAAGGTGGATTAGCCACTAAAGCCTGCAGCTCACTGATGCGGCGAGCCGAAGTGACTGCAATGAGGAAGATGACCTTCCAGGAAAGAAATTTCAAGGAGGTGGAAAACATTGGCTCAAAAGGTGGCTTCATAAGTTGACCGAGCACTAGATTCAAATCCCATGCGACCGGGGGTGGTCTGATGGGAGGTTTAGTGAGAGTCAGGCCTCTCATGAATCTTGCAACAAGAGGATGAGAGGAGATAGGTTGTCCATTTATATGTTTCAAGGATGCTGCAATAGCACTTAAATGGACTCTTACCGAATTCGTCTTGAGGCCTGCATTGGATAGATGCAGGAGATAATCAAGAAGAGAATTCAAAGGAAGTGCCAGAGGGTCAAGACCCTGCTGAGCACACCAAATGGAAAAACGTTTCCATTTGAAAGCATAGGAACGCCTGGTAGAGGGTTTCCTAGAGGCAGAAAGGATATCTTTCACTGGTTGGGAAAGATGAAAGTCTTGAAGGCTTAAGCCTTCAGTAACCAAGCACTGAGGTGAAGGGATTTGGGGTTTGGGTGCCACAAAGTCCCCTCCTCCTGAGACAGGAGGTCTGGCGCAGCTCCCAGATCCAAGTAGGATCCCTGGGAGAGCTGTAGAAGTAGAGGGAACCACACTTGGCGTGGCCAGCGTGGAGCTATGAGGATCATAGTGCCATGATCCCTCTGGAGTTTGAACAGAGTCTTGGGAATCAAAGGAATGGGTGGAAAGGCATATAGGAATGCCTGATTCCAATTCAGGAGAAAGGCGTCCGTAGCCTGAGCTCCCTGACACGGAGTTCTGGAACAGAACCGGGGAAGTTTGGCATTCCACGGACTTGCAAAGAGGTCTATGTCCGGGGTCCCCCATTCCTGAAAGATTCGGTTTATTTGGTCCAAATGTAGGGACCATTCGTGTGGCAGCAGAACTCGACTGAGCCTGTCTGCCCGAGAGTTTTGAACTCCTGGGAGATACACTGCTAGCAGGTGAATCTGATGCTCTCTGGCGAAGGCCCATAGTCTTAGAGCTTCGTTGCAAAGCGACAGAGAGCCCGTCCCTCCTTGTTTGTTTATGTAAAACATGGCCACCTGATTGTCCGTCTGAACTAGGACAGTGAGGTTGGCTAGGAGGGAGTGGAAGACCTTGAGGGCAAGGTAAATTGCTCGCAGTTCCAGAAGATTGATATGAAGGGTGGTCTCCTGTAGAGACCAAGTGCCCTGAGTGGAGAGAGTTTGCAGATGGGCTCCCCACCCTGTTTGGGAGGCATCTGTTGTGAGGGTTGCTTGGGGTAGCAATGGTTGAAATGGAGCCCCCAACAACAGATTCTTGGTGGAAGTCCACCAGTGGAGGGACCAAAACAGACGATCGGAGGTTTGTATTTGGTCTGAGAGCGCTCCTGACGCCTGAGTCCACTGAGTGGCCAGGGTCCATTGAGCTGCTCTCATATGAAGACGAGCATAGGGCACCACATGCACTGTGGAGGCCATATGACCCAGTAGGCGTAGCATTTCCCTGGCTGTCAAGTGAGTGCTGGACTGAGCTTGGGAGGCCAAACTCAGGAGGCGCTGGCCTCGAACATGTGGAAGGTAGGCCCTTGCAGTGATGGTGTCCAACTGGGCCCCTATGAATTCTAGAGATTGAGTAGGGATGAGTTGGGACTTGGGAAGGTTTACTACCAGTCCCAGATACTGCAAAAGGCTCCTTGTGTGGTCCAGGGAAATCTGGGCCTGTGACTGAGTTGGAGCTCGGATGAGCCAGTCGTCCAGATATGGGAAGACAAAGATTCCCATGCCTCTTAGAAATGCGGCTACGACTGCCATGCATTTTGTGAATACTCTTGGAGCAGAGGCTAGACCGAAGGGGAGTACTCTGTATTGGAAATGTTTTCCCTGAAACAGAAAGCGAAGATACTTTCTGTGGGATGGATGGATGAGTATATGTGTATACGCATCCTGTAGGTCTAGAGAACAAAGCCAGTCCTGACCCTGGAGGTAAGGAAGGAGAATGCCGAGAGACAGCATTTTGAATTTCTCCTTGAAGAGAAATTTGTTCAATTCTCTCAGATCTAGGATTGGTCTGAATCCCCCTGTCTTCTTTGGAATGAGAAAATAAGGGGAGTAGAAACCGGACCCTTGTTGAGGAAGAGGAACCTCTTCTATGGCCCCTTGGGCAAGAAGAGAGGAAACCTCTTGACCCAACAGGGTTAGGAGAGATGGGGGAGAATTGAATGGTCTCACCATATGATGGGGAGGAAGGCTGGAGAAATGAAGCTTGTAACCCTCTCGAATGATAGAGAGGGTCCATTGTTCTGTTGTGATTTGTTCCCATCTGGGAGCAAAGTGAACCAACCTTCCGGGTATGGTGAGAGGTTCTGGTTGTGTTAGAACCAGAAGTGGCAAGTTCCCTAGGAGCAAGTCAAAACCCCTGAGGGGTTGGAGCCTGCTGAGCTACAGTAGCTGCTGCAGGCTTAGCTCGTGCTTGTTTGGATTGCTGACGCTTAGCAGTATAGCGAGGTTGAGAAGACTGCTGGCCAGTATTTGAAGCAACTCTGGCCTTCTTATAGTAAGGCCTTTTAAAAGACTTTTTCTTAGTAGGAATTGAAGTGGACTTTGAAAGTCTTTCCAAGGTGGCATTTTCAGCATCCATCTGGGTGGCTTTGATTTGCCACTCTTCCCCAAATAAGTTCTCACCTGTACAGGGCAGATTCCGTAAGCCATCTAGAACCCAAGGTTCCAGATCAGAGGCCTGGAGCCAAGCAAGACGTCGGGCTGCAATAGCAATGCCCGAAGCCCTACTGGCTCCCTCAAAGGAATCATATGCTGCCCTATTAGAGAACTTAGAAACCTCTAAGAGTTGTTTCACTAGGGAAAGGAATCCCTGCTTTTTATCCTCAGGGATAAAGGGGGCAAAATGCCGCACCTTTTTGGCAAGTTCCTCCAGGAACATGCCCATATAGAGACTGTAGGAATTAATCCTGGCTATAAGCATACTAGCCTGGAAAATTTTCCTACCAAAAGAGTCCAAAGTCTTACATTCCCGTCCTGGAGGGGTGGAAGAGTGCCTTTTGGTACTCCTAATCTTCTTCATTGCAGACTTCACCACAATAGAGTGGTGGGGCAATTGAGTCTTTTGGAAACCAGGAGAAGGAGGGACCCTATACATGGTGTCCAACCTACGGGAATAAGGAGACAAAGTCAAAGGATTTTCCCAGAAATCCATCAGTTGTTCTTGAAGGATTTCATGGATAGGCAGGGTAACTGCCTCCTTAGGGGCCTTTGAGTATCCCAAAATATCCAGTTTTTTGGATCTGGGTTCCTTTTCAGAGGATGTGGTAATAGAAAGGGCTGTAGCCATATCTAAAACAAAGTCCTGGAAGGACAAATCCTCTGGAGGGGACATTCTCCTTTTAGGAGAAGAGGGCTCCTCAGGTAAGTTGAGTGAAAACTCAGCAGAATCATCAGAGGAGTGAAAATCCTCAGAGGAATCGGTGCTTTCCTCTAACGCACGATACGCGTACCGATCGGTATCGATATCGGGCGTATCGGGTATGGAACCGGTATGGAGCGAAAGCCCATACGGTACCGACTTGCGTTTAGAGGTGGACGGCCTCGATACCGGCATGGCGGACGATACCGGTATCGGGCCCGGAACCGCTGAAAGCGGAACCGATGGCGTTGCAGCTTTAATGAAAGCCATGACGGCCTGCTGCATGGACTGTACAGTATCGCCCATGGACGCCATAGCTGCCTGGATGTCGGTACCGGAGTGACCCGGTACCCCAGAGCAGGCTAACAGGTGATCTGTCGAGGCCGTAGCATCGATATCAACCTGAGACCCCTGAATTGGCGTTTTTGGAAGTTGGACTTCCCGCCGGGGTTGTTTGGCTGGGGCAGGGTCCTCAAGTTCTAAGCTAAGAGCCTCTCGATGCTTTGAAGGAGATTTGCTCTTTGAGGACTTGCCCACAGAAGGTTTGGTTACCTGAGATCCATCCGGAGAAGAAGACCTGGATGACTGTGATGCTGTATTCTCTGAAGCAAACAGCACATGGAATTTGTTGGCCCGGTTCTGCAGCCCACGTTTAGACATGTGGGAGCAAGATGGGCAGTCCGGTATGGAATGGTCAGGCCCCAAACATTTCAGACACCATTCATGGGTGTCTGTGACTGAAATAACAGCATTACATTTGGTACACTTCTTAAATCCAGGGGCTGGCTTCTCCATGAGGAGAAATTGAGTAGGCCGAGAGGCCTCTCTGAAGTGACCAAAAAGCTAAAAAATAAGAAAAAAGACTGAGGAGAGCTGTTCAGGAAGGCGGGAAGGCAGTGCGCATGTGCAGTGGGAGGTCCCAAAAGCTTCTATTCTAAGAAGCTGGGGAGCTTTCCCGCACGGGCTCCGTCGGTACCGACGTACCCATATGTGAGGACTTATTCCTGCTTGTTCCTGGAGATAACATAATCATCTTAATGTAGCCATCAACTGCACTGTGAAATGCAGTGTTATCCCTGACTACCTGAATTATAAACACCAGCATGTGCGTGTTATTTATTTCTTTAATAATTTTATATACCACATTTCTGGGGATCAAGGTGGTTTAGATGGAACATAACTTTAGCATTACAGAAAACATTATAACACGTTGAATTTAACTTTAACAATAAAGTGAACATTTTGGCACAGATTCATTTGACAACTTTAATATTATACAGAATATAGTGACAGGGACAGGGAGAGGGGGAGAAAACAACTTTATCATGCAAGAAAACATGGAGGTAGGTGCTCAGTGCAAGATAGTTCTTCTGTATGGCAGTTGGTATAGTTGATTAGGTAATACCTTCAAAATGTTCTTTAAACAGAAAGGTTTTCAGTAACTTACGAAATGTAACGATTATCACATTGATTTCTGATGTATGACCATGTTATACATACATGCAATCGTTTTATATATGATACAGCAGAAGTTCTCAATCTAGACCTCAGGACACACTTAGCCAGACAGGTTTTCAGAATAACCACAATGAATATGCTTGAGAGAGATTTGCATATAAGAAGAAATTAGACCTTACCTGCTAATTGTCTTTTCTTGAGGACTCTCCGGGCCAGTCCAGGGAACATGAGGATTGTCAACCTTCTCCAGCAGCTGAGGACTGAATTCTAAAGCTTTGCTGAGTGAATATCTGGCTCCCCCTGCTGGACAAACCTCAGTCGTTTCTTAACTAAGCAGTCCATGAACAAAAACACTGCACACCAAACGAAAAAACCCAAAAATAAGCAACCACTCGAACACACAGCAAGCAAACAAAAAACAGAGCAACCAGCCACCAGACAAACATGCGCTACGCACCATCGCTACCCCACATTAGTACTAGGATGAGACGTAGCCATTCAGTTAAAAACCACACCGGTTTGGTTGTTTCTTTCTTTTTTCTTTTTTTTTTATTATGTTTTACTTGAAAACTGAGTTTGCCAATGGCTTTGAGAAACAAGGTAGCCCCATAGACCATCGATCCGGAAGGAGCTACCAGCGAGAAAACGCCCCCAAGCGCTCCCGATCATTCTTGACAGACAAAATCACCAATACCACAAATGACACAGGTGGGCCCTGGACTGGCCCGGAGAGTCCTCAAGGAAAGACAATTAGCAGGTAAGGTCTAATTTCTTCTTCCTCTTCGGCTCTCCGGGCCAGTCCAGGGAACATGAGGGAAGTACCAAAGCAGTATCTAACCTCGGGAGGGACGCGCCAGGCCCGCAATGATGGCCGAAGCACCCACCTTTGCATCTCCCCTGGCCTGAACATCCAGACGGTAATGCTTAGCAAACATGTGAAGCGAAGACCATGTAGCCGCCTGGCAAATATCGGCAGGCGGAATGAAAGCCAACTCGGCCCAGGACGCCGCCTGGCTATGAGCGGAATGAGCACGAAGCCCCAGTGGAGGCAACTTCCCACCAGCCTGATATGCTGCCACTATGGCTTGCTTCACTGCCACTATGGCATTGCTTCTAGCAATGGAGGCCTTAGACGCGGCTTCTCCCTTCTTAGGTCCCCCATAGAGCACAAACAAGCGTTCCAACTTACGAAAAGACTTAGTCCTATGCAGGTACTTCTTGAGCAGTCTACCTAAATCCAACTTTTCCAGCACCCTATCAATAGGAAGCTGTCCCTCTGTCCAGAAAGTTGGAAGGGAAATGGATTGATTCATGTGAAACTTGGACACCACCTTCGGCAGAAACGAAGGCACCGCCCGCAACATCACCTTTTCCGACGAAAACTGAAGATATGGTGCCCGACACGAGAGAGCCTGGAGATCCGAGATTCGCCGCGCAGAACACAAGGCGACCAAGAAAGCCACTTTCCAGGAAAGGTCTCGCAAAGAAATCTCCGCAAGAGGTTCAAACGGAGGCCTTACCAACGCTTCCAGCACCAGATTCAGATCCCAGGCCGGGACAACCGCCCGAAAAGGAGGACGAATGTTCTTGACCGCCCTAAAAAATCTAATGACATCCGGGTGATGAGACAATCAGAGACCTCTGACAGCACCTCGGAAACATGCAATAGCCGCGAGATGCACACGAATAGTACTTAGGGCCAACCCCTTATCCAGCCCATCCTGTAGAAAGTCCAATACTTGCGGCACCAAGACGTTGCACGGCCGGAGATCCCGCTACTCGCACCAGCTCTCAAATATCCGCCAAACGCGAAAATATGCGACCGAAGTCAAACTCCTCCGAGCCTGTAGAAGGGTAGCGACGACTGCCGGTGAATACCCCAGACCCTCTAACTTCTTCCGTTCAATAGCCAAGCCATAAGCGAGAATCGATCAACGTTGGGCATGAATAGAGGCCCCTGCACCAACAGGTCCTCCCGAATGGGAAGCCTCCAGGGACCGTCCACTAACAGACGAACTAGATCCGCATACCACTCTCTCCGGGGCCAATCTGGAGCGATGAGAATCACCCGACCGGCATGACTTGCTATTCGGCGAAGGACTCTTCCTATCATCGGCCATGGGGGGAATACATACAGCAAAATTCCGATCGGCCATGGCTGAGAGGCCATTGAGCCCCTCGGATATATGCTCCCTGCGTCTGCTGAAAAAACGACCGGCTTTGGCATTGGCGAAGGTGGCCATCAAATCCATCGCCGGAGGATCCCACCTCCGGGACAAGTCGCGAAACACTGCCGCATTCAGTTCCCATTCCCCAGGATCGACCACGTGCCGGCTGAGGTAATCGGCTTGCACATTGTCTTTTCCTGCCACGTGCGCCACCGAGATGGCTACCAGATGCGCCTCTGCCCAAACCATCAACCGCAGACACTCCTCCAACAAAAGCGCACTCCTGGTTCCTCCCTGGCGATTGATGTAGGACACCGTTACCGCATTGTCCGAAAACACTCGCACAGCCTTGTTCTCCACCAGATGCCGAAACTCTCGAAGCGCCAGGAAAACCGCTCTGAGCTCCAAAATATTGATGGAAGATCCCTGCACTTCTGGAGGCCAGAGGCCCTGGACGATGGAGGCCTGACAATGCGCTCCCCAGCCCAAGAGGCTGGCATTCGTCGTGACCAGTATCCAGTCCAGTTGCCGTAAGGGTATTCCCGCTCTTAGATGGAGCAGATCCAACCACCACTGAAGGCTGGTGCTCACCTCCGGCGTCCTCACTAACCTCCGAGTGAGAGGATGCTCTTGAGGCGACCATCTGGACAGTAACGCCTGCTGTAACGGACACATATGGGCTCTCGCCCAAGGCACCAAATCTAACGCCGCTGCCATAGAACCCAGGAGCTGTAAGTAACACCACGCCGTTGGCTGTTGTAGACGCATGAACGCGGTCACTTGACCTATGATCTTCTGCACCCTTACTTCGGGGAGAAAGACCACGCCGGCCTCGGTATCGAAGACTGCCCCCAAGAAGAGGAGACGCTGGACCGGCTGCAACCAACTCTTGGATTGGTTCACCACCCAACCCAGCTGTTCCAGAAGATGCACCACCCGCGCCGTCGCCGAAAGTGACTGAGACGGATGGCGCCCGAATCAGCCAGTCGTCGAGGTACGGATGCACCAGGATCCCTTCTCGTCTCAAGGCTGCCGCTACTACCACCATCACCTTTGTGAAGGTGTGCGGCGCTGTTGCCAGGCCAAACGGCAAGGCTCGAAACTGAAAATGACCCTTGTGCACCGCAAACCGGAGAAACCGTTGATGGTCTGGCCTGATAGGAATATGCAGATAGGCCTCGGAAAGGTCTATGGACGTAAGGAACTCCGTCGGACACACTGACCTTATGACCGACCGAAGTGTCTCCATGCGGAAATGAGGCACCCGCAAGCAGCGGTTCACGTGTTTGAGATCCAAAATAGGCCGAAAAGAACCCTCTTTTTTGGGGACTACGAAATAAATCGAGTATCGACCTAAGCCTAACTGATCTGACGGAACCGGAACTACCGCTTGAAGGTACAACAAGCGATGCAGAGTCTCCGCCACTGCCTTCTGCTTTTCCGCAGAACAGCACGGAGACAGCACGAACGCTTCCGCCAACGGCCGGGCGAACTCCAGGGCGTAACCGTCGCGAACAATTTCCAGAACCCATTGGTCTGATGTTATAGTGGCCCAGACAGAAAGAAAGCTCTGAAGCCGCCCCCCCACCGGGAGGTCTGCCTGGACCAACCGCATCTCATTGTGTTTTTTTCTGGGCAACCTGCTGGGCTCCAAAATATCCTCTACCGAAACCTCTAGCTCCCCGAAAGGACTGACCCCTGGCCAGAAAGCGTCCCCTCGGATATGGGGCAAAACGAGCCCCTCTGAACCTGCGAAACTCACGCAAAGAACCCCTGTGCCCAACGCCCAGCTTCGAAGGCTTCGGACGATCCTCCGGAGGTTTACCACCCTTGGAGTCACCGAGATCCTTAACAATTTTCTCCAAAGCCGCTCCAAATAGCAGGGAGCCCTTGTATGGAAGCTTACTCAGCCGAGCCTTGGAAGCGGCGTCCGCCCACCAATTGCGCAACCAAAGAAATCTTCGAGCTGCAATTACCGTAGCCATGGACTTCGCTGAAATCCTCACTAGATCATAAAAAGCATCCGCCAAGTAAGCAGATGCAGATTCAAGCTTTGCACCCTCATCTTCCTCCTTGCGAGAGAGAGCACTGCCCTGAATCCAGCGAATGGAGGCCCGAGAAACATACGCCCCACAAATAGCAGCCCGAAGAGACAGCGCGCAAGACTCAAAGGTCTGCTTGAGGAGGGATTCCAATCTCCTATCCTGCAAATCTTTCAGGGCTGTAGCACCCTCCACAGGAATAGTCGTTTTCTTTGTGACAGCCGAAACCAAGGCATCTACCTTAGGCATCTTTAACAACTCCTGTTCCTCCTGCGGCAAAGGGTACAACCGGCCGATCGGCCGAGCCCCTCTTAAAGTAGCCTCTGGAAACTCCCACTCAGACTCTACCATCTGTTTCATGACTCGGTGTACAGGAAAGCACCTCTGCTCTCCTTTAAACCCCTGCAGAAGAGGGTCCTCTAAAGGCTCCTCATGAGCCGCTGGTAAGGAAATATTTAAAACTGCCAAAGTTTGGGCAATGAGAGCACCCAGCTCCTCCTTCCTAAACACCCTAAACATATTAGGATCCTCAGCACCTCCTTGGTCAGCCTCTTCCAACTCCGCAGGCCAGTCTATAGCAGACTCCGCCAGAATCTCCCCCTCCTCCATGTCCTGGAGCTCCGAGATGGGCTGACTGAAGCCCTCAGCTCCCACCCCAACTCCCGAGGGTACCTTGGAGGACCCCTCTCCAGGGTCCGACAAAGAAGGCTCGTTTCCCAAAGGATGCTCTGAAAGGAGAACAGAACTCTTGTCCTGAGCTTGCTGCCATTTCAAGCAGTAAGCTTGATGTAAAGCTAGAATAAAGTCTGCAGAGAAGACAGACTCCAAGCCTGCTTGTACCACATTCAAAGGCTGTGGGGGAGCTTCCTCCACCTGCCCTGAGCGTTTTGATTTGCATTTCCTTTTCGCGGGCTTTTCCTGACTGGAAACTAGCCCCGTAGCTGCAGCAGCTAAACCTGACGTTCCCGCCTTTTCGGTGCTGCTCTGGAGGCCCCCTACAGGCCCGCTATCGTCGGGCTTGCCTTCCATGAAATTAAGAAGGTGTGAATCGCCGCAAAACACCGAAAAAAACTCCCAAAAAAAAACAAGGAAAATGCACTGCTACATTCGCCCAAAAAACAAAAACGCTATCGCTCCTTAATCTTTAAACCGGCGCCCAAACCACCGCGAACAAAAAACACGCGGGAAGGCCGAACGAAACTAAAAACCACGTACCTGATACCGAACAGAGAACTGCGCTTACTACTGCAAGCCACTCAATTCCGCTGCTAGCAGAAGCGTGGACATGCCTTCAGAGGCGGCCCGATGGTCTCTGGGGCTCCCAGCACCAAATTCGCCTGTCCCCCCGGAATCCGGAGCTGTTGCTGAGGCAGGCTCTGCCTCCGTCGCTCCGCTGGTGCACAAACGCTCTCAAAGCAAACAGCAATGCTAACACTGAGTAGAACCCTGCTAGAGATCCACTCTTTTTAGAGGTAGGCAACAGGAATAAAAAAAAAAAAAAAAGAAGTCGTCCATAAAACTACTGCTGAAACTGCTCGGTTTCCCGGGAGCCAGTCAGGAGAATGCGACCCACAGCTGCTGAGGACTGAATAGACTGAGGTTTGTCCAGCAGGGGGAGCCAGATATTCACTCAGCAAAGCTTTAGAATTCAGTCCTCAGCTGCTGGAGAAGGTTGACAACCCTCATGTTCCCTGGACTGGCCCGGAGAGCCGAAGAGGAATGGAGGCAAGATATAAAAATCCTGAAAACCTGACTGACTAGATGTGTCCCAAGGGCTGGTTTGAGGGACCACTATGATACAGGGGATTTTAGAAAGGAAGTCCAAAAGGGGGGGGGAGGGTAATGTGATGTAAGGAAGGAGAGAGGGCATGAGAAAGTACAGCTCCTGACTGGGGCCCCAAAAAACCTGCTAAAGTATCAGCTATTCACCCCATACAAGTCATGGCGGTGGAGTAGGAAGGTGCCACTGTCAGCAGGATAGTGTACTGCAGTCGTGGGTGGTTGCGGCAGAAAAGTATGCCCAAAAGGTTGGCGAAGGCAGTCCGCGAGAAGACACACAGCATGGAAGCAAATATGGCCACTGAGGCTCAACAGGTGACTCCTTTGAGTGCCAGTGATTAAGCAGTGGAAATATCTTAAATAGTGTCAGTGGCCTTAGGAGATTGCTTAAATAAGCCGCAGTCGACAGTGGAGGATATTGCGAGAAGCTTGAGTCACAACTTCAATGCGTGGTGGAGGTGGAAAACAGAGTGGCTGCACAGGAGGAGACAACAAAGCGGCTGGTGGCTCGGGTAGATCATCTCACCAAGGAGCGACTACAGCTAATGGACAGAATCGAGGAACAGGAAAATAGAGGTTGCTGAAATAATCTGTGAGTCATGGGGCTGGGCGAAGGACTGTGCAATGTGGAACTCTATAATATTTTTGAAAAATACCTCCCGAACCATCTGGGCCTGCAGGGGACTGGTGCGAATGGGCGCACCATGTTGGGCCCAAAAGAGATGAAAACAGCAGGCCAACAGTGTCCACTGTCCGCTACATAGCATGATCTGAAAAGGAATCTATCTTGAGGGAGTTCCACTGGGAAAAAAGTGTTGGTAGTACAACAAAAGAATCTTGCTTAGTCCAACCGGGTGATGTTGAAACAATGGTTGTTTGCACTAATTTGCATGGCACTGCAACACATGGCACCCGCTTCGCATTCCTCTTCCCCCACAAGCTGAAACTTACCTTTGAGGGCAAGACTCTGCTACTATACATTGTGGAGGAGGGCAAGAAGTTCTTGGAGCGCTGTGCCCGGATGCAGCAGCAAGGAGAACAATGAACAATAATCAAGTAGAAGGGACATTAAGCGGCTGCACTACAGTCTGCAAGGAGGCTGAATGCTGCTCTTTGTTTAAGCCTCTGAGTCGCCGCTGGCATATATTGTTCCTGGGTTGTTTCCCTCTGCAGGTGGAGCACAGAGGAGTGCCTTGGGTAGTGCTGGAGATGGAGAGAGTGACGGTGTGAAGTTCTGGATTGACAATAGATGGTGATATGGAACGTTCAGTCAAGGGGTGGACAGCATGGAAAGGAGTGGAGTGGATTGATTTCCTGCTGTGATTTTTCTTTCTGGAGTGCATCCGCTTCACCGCAAGCAGCACGGGGACTTCTGTGCAGGGAATGCAACCTCAGTAGTGGACAATGAATGTGCAGGTTGAACTATGAATGGTGTGGCCAGTGGTGAACCAGAGGATTAGTTTACGGATGAGAAGTTATATGTTGTCTCTTGTTATGAGCCTGTTATGATGTTTTGAGGGTGGCTTGGAAGGGGGGGGGGGGGTCGGCAGCAGGGACTGGGGACGGGTTGGGATTTTTGCAGTGGATGGGAAGCGATGGGGCTTGGCCTTATCTACCAGAATAGGGAAGCCCGAGTATGCTGGAGGTCCCCGATGGGAAAGTTATGAGAGAGTGACTGGGGCATGAGTGTGGGGGGGACAGTGGTGAAGGATGAGTGGACTGATTGGCAACAGAGAATGGAACAGACCAGAGTTTGGGGAGAGAGGGAAGGTATGGTGTGGCTGGGTACGCTGAAGGGAAAAGAAGGGAGGTGGGGGTGGCTGAAGCTGCACGGATCTGCTTCTGGAGTATTGGTGGCAAAATGCAAGCACAGTGCAGGGGGGGTGGGGGTCCTAACCAATGGGAGTTTGGCTGGGAAACTCCCAGAGGGCCAAGAGAGCAGTTTGCATGTTTGGCATACCCGACCAGCAGACTGGATATGGCTAAGGTTAAATTTACCACACTTAATGTAGGGGGTCATTACTCCCCAGTTTTAACCTATTTGCAAAATTTGGGAACTGATGTTGCTTTTGTGCAAGAAACACACCTGTCTGCACAGGAGCATAAGACATTTTTAAAAAGGTGGATACGGGAGGTGATCTTCTGACTACAACTTTCATCAAAAGGAGGTGGCCATGCTTATTTGGAAATGTGTTGCTTTTGAAACACACAAGGTTGCCCAGGATGCAGAGGGTAGGTATGTCTTCGTCAGGGGGAACCTGCAGGAGAAGGAAGTGCTACTGTGTAGCATGTATGCCCCAAATTTGTACTGCCATGCCTTTTTTCCTGGAACTGGTGGCAAAACTAACCAACCAGACCGAATACTACCTCATAATTGGAGAGGATTTCAATGTAGTGGCAGATAACACTGTGGCTTGTAAGTCCCCCAGGCTCATAGGTAGAGAAAAGGAGAAAAAAAGGAATTCATCTTTTATGTAGGGAACTGGAACTAATTGACGGATGGAGAACTTTATATCCTACTGAGCAGGAATACACACAATACTCAGGGCCCCACAAGTGAACGTAAGACCAGACTATTTGCTTCTCTCAGAAAAGCTTTTTGGGGAGGGGGGGGAATCAAGCTGCAATAGGTCTCAGATCATGCAGCGGTACAGATTAGCCTTCTCGAGTAAACCTAGAGACTGGATGTGGAGGATGAATCCAGTGTGAAGCCAGAACTCTGAGTTCTCTCAGTTCTTGCAAAAATGCTAGCAGGAATATAAAGAGGAAAATCATGCAGAGGATGTAGGTCCCATTCTGTACTGGGAAGCTGCCAAAGTATTGCTTAGAGACCGAATTATGGGTTATATACAAGAAAAACAGATTGGGAGCCCTTCGGGGATAAGGGAAATACATAAATAAATATATATAGATATAGATGGATACAGTACCTGAATGTACACCACTTTGACTCATAGAAAAACAGTATATAAGCCTAGTTAAATAAATAAATATGCAAAAGTGACAATTATTAAAAGGGCTGCAGGAGCTGCAGTGGCAGCAATCGCAGCATTTGGCCTTAGGATCCAAACAGTCTAAATTATTATTACTCGAACAGAGGAACAGGGTAATTGCCTCTTACAGCAAAGGATATTAAGAGTATTTGAATTAATAAATACAAATTACAAAAGTGGCAAGGTAAAACAGGAATGTTACTGGCGACTTTAATCAAGCCCTCTAAAATAAAGCACACCACAACCTAAAGAGGGATGATGGTAAGCTGGCAGTGTGGGAGGAGGAGATTGAAAAAATGCAGGAATTTCTGCGCAAACTCTGTATCAGGCAGAACCTGTGGCAAACAGGGAGAGGGAGAGGTTTTTTGAGGGTCTCCCCTCCCCATAGTCAATGAAGAGCAGAGGGAATTGCTCAACAAGCCGATATCCATGGGTGAGATTCTGACATGTATCAAGTCACTGAAGATGACAAAAACACCAGGACCAAACGGGCTGGGCCTGGAATTCACAGCCTTTATGGGATATGGGGGAGGCAGCAGTGCAGACCAGAAGCTTTGGGGCCCATGTGAACAGGGCACTGATGGTCCCTACTGCCAAAACCAGGAAGAAAATTGGACAGGTTGGAATCTTACAGGCCCATCTCTGTAAAAGGCAGAAGTGCTGCGGGCCATTCGGCCAGAATGCAGGAAGTGTCACACATCGGAAGGAGAAATGGTGATGGCGAGTCTGGACACCGAAAAGGCTTTCGACAAAGTGGCCTGGGATAACCTTTTTTCAGTCCTTCCTAAGTTTGGAGTGGAGGAACGCTTTTTGGGCTGGATTCGGGCTCTCTACAATGGGCCTCATGCACAGATTTTAGTAAATGGGCACTTAATGGAGTCCTTCAATCTCAGACAAGAGACGCGGCAGGGGTGCCCTCTCTTCCCACTGCTTTTTATTCTGTCCTTAGAGCCATTAACTATTAAGCTGCATGCCTCAGATGGACTTCAAGGTGTAAGAGCTGGCCTTCAGGACTGTAAAATTAACATGTTTGCAAATGATATGTTGTGCTTGCATCATATGGCTGAGGAGCTCCAGGAATTGATGGATAGTCTTGACCAGTTTTGAAGCTTCTCGGATTTGCAAATTAACATTGAGAAGTCTGAGACCAGGGTGCTGGGAGGAGGCGGGCAGTGGACACTAACATCCCCTTCCAATGGTGACATGGCCCCTTGAAGTATCTTCGCATCTACCTTCATCTCGATTCGGGCATAGTTTAAAAATCTGTCAGATAAAGAATTTGTGCACAAAGTGGGCGGACCTACCCCCATCTATGTATGGGAGAGTGGCACTGGTCTGTATGGCAATGATCCCAAAGATTTTATACCAATTACAGATGTTCCCCATATGGGTTAGGCAGATGGAAGAAAAGCAGTTGAAAGATATGCTGCGTACGTTTGTGTGGAGAGGGCACAGGGCATGAATAAGTTATGCTAAATTGATTCTGGACCAGGATAAAGGGGGGGGTTACTTGATGCGATGGGTGTACGGGGCCTTCATTAGAGCTACAAAATCTACTCCAGCCAGGCTTTTAGAGGAATGAAGCAAGCCTTATGGGTCACTGAGCATGCTGCAGCACACTAGGGTGGAACAGCACCAACCAAACTTTAAGGCCCTCATTGGGCCTCTCTGGAAGGTATGGAGATGGTGGGTGAGTAACTCCTTTCCTCCAAGTGACAGGCAACCCTGGATTTGAACCTGGGCAGGGGCACACAAAGATTATGGAGTGTGAAAAAGGCCAACGAGTAGACCTGGGGCACTTGCTGCGGTGAGGACAAGGGAGTTTTCCCTCTTTTGAGCTTCTTCAAAGACTTTTGTAACTTACTGACTCCCACTAGATGCAGTATCTACAGATCCAGCATTATTGGTAGGCGCTGAAGGTCGCCAACCCAGGAGAAGTAGATCTTAAGGAGGGGGGGATGATGACCTATATAACCTGGTCCCCCAGTAGAACACTTTATCTAACTGGTACTGTATGCTCAGGGATATGCTAAGCATACAATATATGTGGAGATTAGCCAAACAATGGTCGGAGGATCTTGCAGAGGAGATGGAGGAGGAACACTTAGAGCGGTATTTCCTATAGATACCTAAGGTGAATTGTAATGCCCGGTATCAGGAAATGCAATATCACATCCTACATATAGGCTATCTTACCCGGGAGAGAGTTGGGGTTGTGAGTTGAAGAGTGGAGAATGGTCAATATAACGCCACTATTTAAAAAGGGTTCCAGGGGTGATCCGGGAAACTACAGACCTGCGAGTCTGGCATCAGTACTGGGCAAAATGGCAGAAAACATTATAAAGAATAAAATTACTGATCATGTATATAGTCATGGTTTAATAAGAGAAAACCAACATGGATTTAGCCAAGGAAAGTCTTGACTTACTAATTTTTATATTTTTTTGAAGGTGTGAAAATACAGGTAGACAAAGGTGAGTCGGTTGATATAGTGTATCTGGATTTTCAGAAAGCCTTTGACAACATCCTTCATGAGACTCTTGGCGAAATTAAAAAGTCATAGGATTGGAGGCAGTGTAGTATTGTGGATCAGAAACTGGTTAAAAGATAGAAGACAGAGAGTACTTAACATCCTCAGACATAAATGATACTAGCAAGGTAGCCCGGGTAGAAATTAAATCCTGCGATGACTCAATAAAATCAGACACATCTAAAGTATCAGAAACAGTTTTAGGAGCACCCTCTGGAGGAACATTACCAGGAGGCCCCCCTCCTACCGGCAAATAGTAAAGCTTGCTAATAGAAGGCTTGGTAATATTATCATAACCCAAAACTTCAACAAGATATTTATCAAATAATATCTGAGGAGAAAGAAAACAGGTAAAAGGGAAATTTAAACATCGAATATTCACTGCCCTTAGTGTATTCTCCAACAGTTCCTGTTGCATATGTAAAGTAATACTATCCTTCATAAAAGACAAAGAGGATTTTTGCAAAGAAACATAATTAGATTCTAATTTTTGACATTTAGCATCTAAAACTGCAATTTGAGAATCATATTGAGCCATTTTAGCAACAGAATATTTTGAAAAGGCAGAAAAATGAGAGGCCACTGATGCCAATGAAGTAATAGAAGCTTCTATATGAGAAAGAGCAGATAAAACATCAACTAAAGCTGTTTCTGATACTTTAGATGTGTCTGATTTTATTGAGTCATCGCAGGATTTAATTTCTACCCGGGCTACCTTGCTAGTATCATTTATGTCTGAGGATGTTAAGAACTCAGTAATGAGGTTGTTTTTTGCTAATAAAAATGCTATGTTCTGTGGGGGTAAGATAAACATTTTTCCTGATGTCTTGAGACAAACACAACTTAGACGCAGGACTTTTTTGAATTTGAAGCCTCGAGTCTTAGCTCTTGGTGCTTCTTTTTTCCTTAAATTTCCCTGTAAATGTGTAGTCGTATATGATGGCACTAAGTATGTTTTTTCCGAGACTACTTCTTTAGAATCATTTATTATTCATCAGGCTCCCTCAAAACATTAATGTGTTTTATTTTATTTTGCATTCTGTAAGTATAGAAATTAGAGCTTTTATCTAAGATTTCGGGCTTAACTCCTCAGTTTTCTTTTTATATAGTATTTGTATAATTTTCTCTTGTTATTGGGTCTCGCGCCCCTGGATGTGGACTATGTTTTTTTCTGTTTCTATTTCCTGGAGAATGATGTATAATTTTGTTATTCTTATGAATATGCTCAATAAAAATATAAGTTAAAAAAAAGAAGGCAGAGAGTAGGGGTAAATGGCCAATTTTCTCAATGGAGAAAAGTAAACAGTGGAGTACCCCATGGATCTGTGCTGGTCCTGCAGCTTCTTAACATATTAATAAATGACCTGGAAATTGGAATAACGAGTGAGGTGATTAAATTTGCAGATGACACAAAATTAATCAAAGTTGTTAAAACCCAAGAGGATTGTGAAAACTTTCAAGAGGACCTTGATAAATTGGAAGACTGGGCATTCAAATGGCAGATGAAATTTAATGTGGACAAGTGCAGAGTTATGCACCTAGGTAAGAACAACCCAAACTTTGGTTACACGATGCAAGGTACCACCTTAGAAACCACCACCCAGGAAAAAGATATAGGCGTCATAGTGGATAATACGTTGAAACCCTCTGTCCAGTGTGCAGCAGCAGCAGCCAAGAAAGCAAATAGAATGCTAGGAATCATAAGGAAAGGAATGGAACATAAAACAAAGGATATTATAATGCCTCTGTATCGTTCCATGATGCTACAGAACCTTGTATATTGTGTACAATTCTGGTCGCCGTATCTTAGAAACATAGAAAAATGACAACAAAAAAAGACCACATGGTCTATCTAGTCTGTCCTTCCATATCAACAACTACAACAGTCCCCTTTTTTCCTTTAGAGATCCTCTGTGTTTGTCCCATGCTTTTCTGAATTCAGATACCGTCATAGAAACACAGAAAAAGGATATAGCGTTACTAGAAAAGGTACAGAGAAGAGCCACCAAAATGGAAAAGGGGATGGAAGGATATGCCTATGAAGAGAGGCTAAAAAGGTTAAGGCTCTTCAACCTGGAAAAGAGATGGCTGAGGAGAGATATGATAAAAATCTATAAATTAATGAATGGAGTGGAACAGGTAAACGTAGATCGATTGTTTACGCTATCAAAATATGGAAAGACTAGGGGACATGCAATGAAGCCATTTAAGACTAATAAGAGAAAATATTTTTTTCACTCGTCGCGTAATCAAAATCTGGAATTCGTTACCAGAGGATGTAGTAACAGCTGTTAGTGTAGTTGGGTTTAAAAAAAGATTTGGACAAGTTCCCGGAAGGAAAGTCCATAAACCATTATTAAAGAGGACCCGGGAAATCCACTGCTTACCCCAGGACAAGCATTGTGAAAGCTGTAGACTTTGGGTACCTGCCAGGTTCTTGTGACATAGATTGGCCACTGTTGGAAACAGGATACTGGACTTGATGGACCTTGGTCTGACCTAGTATAAGAACATAAAAACATAAGATATGCCATACTGGGTCAGACCAAGGTCCATCAAGCCCATTATCCTGTTTCCAACAGTGGCCAATCTAGGTCACAAGTACCTAGCAGTTTCCCCAAAAGACACAGGTTCCACAATGCTTGTATTGGGTCAAGCAGTGGATACTCTGGGTCCCCTTTAATAATGGTTTATGGACCTTTCCTCTAGGAACTTGTCCAAACCTTTTTTAAACCCGGCTACACTAACAGCTTTTACTACATCCTCCGGTAGCAAATTCTAGAGTTTGATTACATTGAGTAAAAAAATATTTTCTCTTATTAGTCTTAAATAGGTTACCCTGTACCCAGTATGGCATTTCTTATGTTCTTATGATTTGAGGCAATGCGAGAAATGTAAGTGAGAGTTGTGACATTCTGACATGCCTTCTTGGAGTGCCCAAAGCTAATGGGCATTTGGGGATGAGCTCTACAGAGCTTGGAAGAAATTCTTAACAAAACATATAGAGTGGACCTAAGGACTATTGATGCTGGGGGAGGAAGGGCCACTCCGAGACCAAAGGATTCAGAAGGTTGAGGGTAAATTTGTTATGTTGGGAGTATGGGGGGTGAAAAAAAGTCATCTTGCAATGTTCGGTAGGAGACCAGGTGTCTGTTTTTCAGCAGTGAGTGAACCTCATGCACACCCTTGCTCAGGCAGAGAGGTATGTTTACAGGGAATACACCAAACCGCAGTGGATTTGTTACAAATGGTTATGGCACCAACTCCAGAATAAACATCCAAGGTCTATAGCAGGGGAGGTGGATGAAGAGGCAGAGGGGGGGTTGAAAGGTTTTGAATATACTGTGCATACAGGGACTTATTGTGCAGCACAAGCAGTGTCCACCTTGTACCTGGAGTCTGAGTTTCTTGTGTTTGAGATTGTAATTTGTTATATGCAGTGTTTTTCTGTTTAATAAGCAAAACCAATAAAGATTTTCAAAAAAAAGGGAAGTACAAGTTAAATCGGGGATGTCCAGAGACATCAATGTCTCTGGCCGATTTCAGAAAGCACAGTTACTTACCTGTAACAGGTGATCTCTGGGAACAGCAGGAATAAGTCTTCACATATGGGTACGTCGGTACCGATGGAGCCTGCGCGGGAACGCTCCCCAGCGTCCAATCAGAAAGCTTTTGGGAGCATCCCTCAGCGCCTGCGTGCTGCCTTCCCGCCTTTCCAACTGTCTCTCCTCAGTTTATAGCTGAGACAAAGAAGGAGCGAGAGGGAAAGGAAGAGAGATAGAGAGAGAGAGACAACTCCTAGGGGAGGTGGGTGGGTTGTGAAGACTTATTCCTGCTGTTCCCAGAGATCACCTGTTACAGGTAAGTAACTGTGCTATCTCCAGGAACAAGCAGGAATGAGTCTTCACATATGGGGACTCCCTAGATTTTGATGCCAGGGAGAGAGCCCAGAAGTTGTGTGTCCCTGGGACAGGGCTGCACTTCCCCACCTGGATCTCTGGCATCCCATGAGGGATGGTGGGTAGGAGTTGATTAAGCATGGAACAGGTGTTTGAGAACAGCCTGACGAAACAAGGCATCCTGGTGGGAGTCCTTGTCTAAGCAGTAATGGGCTGTGAAGGTATGAACTGAGGCCCAAGTGGCTGCTCGACAGATGTCATCGATAGACACAGAGTTCAGATGAGCCATTGAGGCTGCCATGGCTCTCACATTGTGAGCTGTGACATGGCCCTCCAGAGAAATGTTCTTGCTCTGATAGGCGAAAGAAATACATTGGGCAATCAAGTTGGAAAGAGTTCTCTTGGAGACTGGTTGTCCCAAATGAGAAGGATCAAAAGCAACAAAGAGTTGGGAAGACTTTCTATGTTGCTGTGTCCTCTGTAAGTAAAAAGCCAGAGCTCTTTTACAGTCCAGGGTATGAAGATTCCTCTCTGCACTTGATGCATGAGGCCCAGGAAAAAAGACAGGTAGGTAGACCTCTTGGTTGAGGTGAAAAGGCGAGACCACCTTAGGCATAAAATGTGGATTAGTCCTAAGGACCACCTTGTCATGATGGAACCTTGTATAAGGTGGATTAGCTACTAGTGCTTGCAATTCACTGATGCGGCGTGCTGATGTGATTGCAATGAGAAAGATAACCTTCCAAGAAAGGTATTTCAAGGAGGTAGTAGCTAAAGGTTCAAAAGGCGGCTTCATAAGCTGACCAAGAACCAAATTTAAGTCCCAAGCCACCGGTGGTGGTCTAATGGGAGGCTTTGTTAAAAGGAGGCCTCTCATGAACCTTGCTACAAGGGGATGAGAGGAAACAGGTTGTCCATTTAGAGGCTTGAGTGAAGCTGCAACAGCACTCAGATGGACTCTTACTGAATTTGTCTTAAGGCCTGCATTAGACAGATGCAGGAGATACTCCAGTAACAATTCCAGAGGTACTGACCGGGGGTTAACACCCCTTCCAGAACACCAGATGGTAAACTTTTCCACTTGAAGGCGTAAGAACGTCTAGTGGAAGGTTTTCTGGAAGCATGAAGAACATCTTTCACTTGTTGAGAAAGAGGAAGATCCTGGAGATCTAGGCCTTCAGCAACCAAGCCCTGAGATGCAGAGACTGGGGATTGGGATGCCACAATTTTCCGTCCTCTTGAGAGAGGAGGTCTGGAGCAGACCCTAACTCTAGGGAGGGAGCTTGAGAGATGTAGAAGCAGAGGGTACCACACTTGCCGTGGCCAATGTGGAGCTATGAGAATCATGTGGCCTCTGTCTCTCTGAAGCTTGAATAGGGTTTGGGGAATTAGGGGAATGGGTGGAAAGGCATACAGGAAGTCTTGACCCCAGTGAAGGAGGAAAGCATCCCTTGCCTGAGCCCCCTGAGCGGGAGTTCTGGAACAGAACCGGGGAAGTTTGGCATTCCACGGACTTGCAAAGAGGTCTATGTCCGGGGTTCCCCAAATTTGAAAAGTGTTTGACACCTAGTCCATATGTAGGGACCACTCGTGTGGAAGCAGAACTCGACTGAGTCTGTCTGCCCAAGATTTTTGAACCCCTGGAAGATAGACTGCCAGAAGATGAATGTGATGCTCTCTGGCGAGGGTCCATAGTCGCAGAGCTTCGTTGCAAAGCGACAGAGAGCCAGTTCCCCCCTGCTTGTTTAGGTAGAACATGGCTACCTGATTGTCCGTGTGGACAAGGACTGTCTTGTGGCTGAGCAGGGTGTGGAAAACTCGTAGAGCAAGGAAGATTGCTCTGAGTTCCAAAAGAATGATGTGGAGACAAGTCTCCTGTGGGGACCAGATGCCCTGGGTGGAGAGATCCTGAAGATGAGCTCCCCAGCCCATTGGAGAAGCATCTGTTGTAAGAGTTGCCTGGGGTAGAGGCTGTTGAAAAGGACACCCCAGCAAGAGGTTTTGAGGGGACTTCCACCATTGGAGGGACAAAATGAGGAGACTTGTGTTTGCTATTTTGTCTGACAGGCAGCCTAATGCCTGGGTCCATTGGGTGGATAAAGTCCACTGAGCTGCTCTCATGTGAAGGAGAGCATATGGAACCACATGAACGGTGGAAGCCATATGGCCTAGCAACTGTAACATCTCTCGAGCAGTTAGTAGGGGTTTCAACTCTGCTTGAGAAACTAACTGCATCAAGCAAAGGCAGCAAGCCTGGGGAAGAAAGGCCCTTGCCTTTGTGGTATCCAGCAATGCCCCTATAAACTCCAGGGACTAAGTAGGGATCAAATTGGATTTTGGGATGTTTATTACCAGCCCTAAGTATTGAAGGATATGCAATGTGCAGGTTAGAGCAGTCTTGGCCTCTGATTGAGTGGGAGCTCGAATGAGCCAGTCGTCCAGATAAGGGAAGACAAATATTCCCAGGGTGCGCAGAAAAGCAGCAACCACTGCCATGCATTTCGTGAACACCCTTGGTGCAGAGGCCAGGCCAAAGGGGAGCACTCTGTATTGATAGTGCTTCTCCTGGAAAAGGAACCGAAGGAACCTTCTGTGAGTTGGATGGATGAGAACATGAGTGTACGCATCCTTGAGATCTAGAGAACAAAGCCAATCCTGACTCTGAAGGTATGGCAGCAGAGTTCCTAGAGAAAGCATCTTGAATTTTTCCTTGACTAGGAATCTGTTCAACTCTGAGATCTAAAATGGGTCTGAAGCCCCGCTTTCTTTGGGATAAGAAAATAGGGGGAGTAGAACCCTGTGCCTTGTTGTTGAGAAGGCACTTCCTCTATTGCCCCTTGGGCTAGAAGAGAGGCAACCTCCTGTTCTAATAGGCTGAGGAGGGAGGTTGGAGAATTGAACTGGTGCACTCTTGTGAGAGGGGGCAAGCTGGAAAAATGAAGTTTGTACCCCTCTCTTATGATGGAGAGCGTCCAATACTCTGCTGTGATTTGTCCCCATCTGAGAGCAAAGTGACATAACCTTCCTGGAATGGTGGAGGGCTCTGGTCCTTCTAGAGCCAGGAAGGCTAAGTTCTCTAGCAGAAAGTCAAAGGCCCTGAGGGGGCTGAGACTGCTGGGCTGGAGCAGGCCTCGCAGCCTTGACCTTGGTCTGTTTTGAGGATTGCTAACGTTTGGAAGGGAACTGAGCTGCAGAAGATGCTCTCTGACTATAAGCAGGATAGGATCTTCCCTTTTTAGAAAAAGGTGCTTTCTTGAACAACCTTTTCTTAGCAGGAGCAGCTGTAGATTTGGATAGTCTATCCAAAGCAGAATTTTCAGCATCCATCTGATTGGCTTTTGCTTGCCAATCCTTACCAAACAGATTTTCACCTGTACAAGGGATATTTCCAAATTCATCTTGGACCCAGGTCTCCAAATCAGATGCTTGAAGCCAAGCAAGCCTACTTGCACCTATAGCTATAGCTGAGGCTCTGCTTACGCATTCAATGGAGTCGAAAGCTGCACAGTTGGAGAATTTGGAGATATCCTGGGCATGTTTGAGCCCAGAGAGAAATTCTTGCCTTTTATTGTCAGACATAAAAGGACTTAAAGTCTGCAAATGGTCAGTGACTTCTTTTAAGAACATTCCCATGTAGAGACTATAAGAATTAATTTTCGCAGCAAGCATGGAAGCTTGGAAGACTTTTCTACCAAAAGCATCCAGGGCTCTACATTCACGTCCTGGAGGATTAGAGGCATGTCTCTTGGCACTTCTAATCTTTCTCATTGCAGACTCAACCACAATAGAGTGGTGAGGAAGCTGAGTTTTATGGAAACCAGGACAAGGAGGGATACGATACATGGTGTCCAACCTGCGAGAATGAGGAGAGGTGGTTAGAGGTGCTTCCCACATCCTTAACATGAGATCATACAGAATCTCATGAATAGGCAAGGTAGCTGCCTCTTTAGGAGTTTTAGGATATTGTAGAATATCTAACTCCTTAGCTCTAGGCTCTGACTCTGGGGCTACTGTAATAGAGAGACTCTGGGCCACCTCTCTGATGAAGTCTTGAAAAGACAAGTCCTCTGGAGGAGACATCCTTCGTTTAGGAGAGGACTCCTCCTGTGGAAGAAGCATCGCTGCATCGACAGACTCTTCAGAATCCTCAGAGTCATCAGATGAATCAAAGTATCGTCTGTTGGGATGCTCTTGCAAAGCCCGATACCCGTACCGACCGGAGTCGGTATCGGGAATCATCGGTACTGGGGTATCGGTACCGGAGGGCTACAGAGGGCAGGTACCGGCATGGCTGACACCGATGCCGATGTCGATGCCACAGTACCGGAATCAGTACCGATGGCAATACCGGAGCCGGTACCTGCGGAGTAATCTGTTGCGGTACCACGGGCGTCGATGCCACAGGGAAAGCCGCCAGACTGCGTTCCATGGACAGAATCCTCTGATCCATCGACGCTGCCAATGCCTGGAAGTCGGTACCGGTGGAGGCCACCGGTACCCCAGAGCATGACACCAGGAGATCTGTTGAGACCACGCCATCTAGATTGTCCTGGAACCCCGATGATGATGCTTTAGAAGCCGAAGCCTCCCGCCGGGGTAATTTTGCCGGTGCAGAATCCTCGAGGGCAAGGCCAGAGGCATCTCGATGCTTAGAAGGAGATTTGCCCTTCGAGGACCGGCTGGATTTATGTTTAGTTACCTGAGATCCATGTGAGGAAGAAGCAGCCCTGGAAGACGTCGATGCCACCGAAGCCGCATCAGAGGGAAACAGGGTACTGAGCTTGGCAGCTCGGTTCTGTTGACCTCTCTTAGACATCATGGACCAGGACACACAATCTTCAATGGAATGGTCAGGGCCTAAACATTTGAGACACCAGTCATGGGTGTCTGTGACGGATATAGTACCGCCGCATTTTGTGCACTTCTTAAAACCTGAGGCAGGTTTTTCCATATTTAAGGAAGAAGGTTTTGGGCCTAAGGCCCAAAACTGAAGTAGACCTGAAGAAAAAATAGAAGGTCTTTTTTTTTTTTTTGAAGAAAAGAATAAGAACCGGCAGTACCGGTACAGCGTTGAGGAAGGTAGACGCATACAGAAAAGAAATAAAGAAAAAATAAGGAAATTCTTCTGCGGTGACAGGAACACGACCTGCTGGATCCGCGGAAAAAGAACAACTGAGGAGAGACAGTTGGAAAGGCGGGAAGGCAGCACGCAGGCGCTGTGGGATGCTCCCAAAAGCTTTCTGATTGGACGCTGGGGAGCGTTCCCGCGCAGGCTCCGTCGGTACCGATGTACCCATACGTGAAGACTCATTCCTGCTTGTTCCTGGAGATACAGAGATATCCATTACTACTACTACTACTATTGGTGATGAAAGAAGAAGTTGAAGCAGCATTGAAAGCCTTATCAAAGAACAAAGCACCAGGCATTGATAGCATTCCCATAGAAGTATTACAGCAATCTGATGCAGCTGTTACCGTACTTACAAGGCTCTGCCAAGAAATATGGAAGACAACATCATGGCCAACTGACTGGAAAAGATCTGTGTTTATACCAATACTAAAGAAAGGTGATCCAAATGACTGTGGAAATTATCACACAATCGTTCTGATCCCACATTCCAGCAAGATTCTACTGAAGATTATTCAAAAGAGACTACAACCATACCTGGAACAAGAACTACCTGAAGTGCAAGCAGGGTTCAGGAAAGGGCGAGGAACGATAAACATCATTGTGGATGTGAGATTGATCCTTGAAAAGATTAAAGAATACCAAAAGGATTTCTATTTGTGCTTTATCGACTATAGCAAGACTTTTGACTGTGTAAACCATGAGAAACTCTGAGCCACATTAAGAAGCATGGGTATACCAGAACACCTGAACGTACTCTTGCACAATCTGTACATTGATCAAGAAGCAACAGTTTGAACGGAACAAGGAGAAACAGAATGGTTTAAAATAAACAAAGGTGTAAGACAAGGCTGCATACTTTCCCCCTACCTGTTTAATTTATATGCAGAACAAATCATCAGAGAAGCAGGATTGTATGAAGACAACAGAGGTGTGAAGATTGGTGGAAGACTCATCAACAACCTTCGCTATGTTGATGATACCACATTACTGGCTGAAAGTGAAGATGATCTGAAACATTTGCTTCTCACAATCAAAGAACATAGTCTCAAAATGGGCCTGCACCTTAATGTAAAGAAGACAAAGATCATGACAACTGGCATAATCAACAGGTTCATCGTTGAAGGAGAAGAAATTGAAATTGTGAACAACTTTAACCTACTTGGATCAAGTATCAATAAAGAAGCAACAAGCAGTCAAGAAATCAAACGACGCATTGCTCTTGGCAGAATGGCTATGAAAGACCTAGATAAGATTCTCAAGAGCAGAGATGTCTCTCTCCATACAAAGATTCGACTTGTTCAAGCCATGGTATTTTCAATAACATCATATGGATGTGAAAGCTGGACAGTGAAAAAGATAGTCAGGAAGAAAATTGATGCCTTTGAATTATGGTGCTGGCGGCGAATACTGTATATACCATTGACTGCCCAAAGAACAAACCAGTCGGTACTAGAGGAGATCAAACCTAAGCTTTCTTTAGAAGCTCAGATGACAAGACTTCGACTTTCATACTTTGAACACATCATGCGAAGAGAGAGATCATTAGAGAAAGACATCATGCTTGGCAAGATAGAAGGTCAACGCAAAAGAGGAAGGCCAGCAATGAGATGGATCGATACAACAGCAGCAGCTACGGGTACCAGTCTGTCTCAAGAAAGCCACCTGACTCAAGAAAGAACACAGTTTAGGATAGCTATCCAGAGGGTCGCCATGAGTTGACTCCGACTCAACGGCACTACTACTATTCAGCACTTATAAAGTGCCACGCACGCAGCACTGTACAGCTAACCAACAAGAGGTAGCCAACATACAAGAGACAGTCCCTGCCCGTCAGAGTCATGCTCATCGGAGCTTACAATCTAGTTAGAATAGTAGAAAGCATTAGTCAGTTCTGCGCAAGGTACGGTGTGGAACAGTTTGATCTATACTTGGTCATAACATTGACGGGGGTTAGGGTAAGATGAGGAAGGAGTCAGGATCTGAATGCAACGGTGAAGAGGTGGGTCTTCAACCTGGATTTGAAGAGGGCCAGGGAGGATGCCTGGCGCACAGACACAGGTAGGCTGTTCCAGGCATAAGGTGCAGCAAGGTGAAAGGAGCGCAGTCGGGAGTTTGCGGTGCAGGTGAAAGGCATTGATAGAAGTAATTTATTAGCAGAGCGCAAATTTGGAGAGGGGACGTAGGGCGAGATAAGAGATATTGAGGGGCCATAGAGTGAATGCATTTATAGGTCAGTAGGATGCGGAATTGGACAGGGAGCCAGTGAAGTGACTTGAGAAGAAAAGTAATGTGGGCATAACGAGGCTGGCAAAAGATTAGTCGAGCTGCGTGATTTTGTATAGATTGAAGGGGAAGGAGGTGGCTTACAGGAAGACCAGTGAGGAGTAGGATGCAGTAATCGAGGCGAGAGATTAAGGAGTGGATAAGCGTTTTGGTAGTGTGTTCAGAGAGGAAGGGGTGGATTTTGCTGATGTTGTAGAGAAAGAAGCGGCAGATCTTAGCTACAAGCTGGATATGAGCGGAGAAGGAGAGAGAGGTGTCAAAGATAACCCCTAGATTGCGGGCCGAGGGAACAGGAAGGATAGTAGATCCATCCACATGGATTGAGAGAGGGGGAAGTGGGGGGGAGGAGTTAGGTGGAAAACAAGGAGTTCAGTCTTGGCCATGTTCAATTTCAATCGGCGATGAGACATCCAGGCAGCGATGTCCGAAAGACAGGCAGAGATCCTGGACTGGGTTGCCGGAGAAATATTGGTGTAGAGAGGTAGATTTGGGAGTCATCGGCATAGAGATGGTACTGAAAGCCATGGGAGGAGATAAGCACGCCAAGGCCTTGGGTATAGAGAGAGAAGAGGAGGGGGCCCAAGACAGATCCCTGGGGTACACCTACATGGATGTGCATGCGGATGGTTACATAGATGTCTCCATTAGGGATGCTTGGGTTGGGGATGTCTATCTCAGGCAAGCTAATATAAGGAGTTGTCCAGTGATATAGCAAAGTGAAAATATGAGCCTCCATTCCCTATCAGTGTTCACTGCCCTATTGTAAAATACAGGGGGTATTAGTGCAGCTCCTTCTCAACACCTTCCAGATGTTTGCCTGACAAAATGAGCCCTTTCCAGATGCCTGTTCATGCCTGCAACAGGTTTAACCTTAGAAGCGACTTGGGACATCTAGGGAATTCCTAAGATCAGGCGAGAATGTCCAGGTTCTTAAAATACCCCGGCCATGCCTCCATTCAAACTTGGATGTCCACAGACCTGCTTCTAAAATGTCTCTGGAGACCCGTCTGTGATGTGGATGTGTGCATGCCTGTTTGCAGACCTCCAAAACGCAAAGGTGAAATTAGACCTTACTTTCTAATTTTCTTTCCTGGAGATCCTCCAGTCCAGTCAAGTGAGTTATGTTCCTCTACCAGCAGGTGGAGATTGAGAACACAACTTAAAGTATGCTATACGCAGCCTGTGCTAGCCAACCAAGCCAGTATGAACATCACAAAGCACAGAAAAAAAGGAAGTCCAACCTCCAGTTCTCTGACAGCCATGTACTCCTCAAAAGAGAAAAACCCCAACTATCTCAGGCCCTCAAACTAAATTATTTTTAAATCTTTATTATTATTATTATTTTTGAAAATCAACAAAAACAAGAACAGAAAGTGCGAAGACCCGGAATACCAAAGACAACTGGGCCTAAAGCCCGAACCAAGCATGCAGAGTCTCGTAGGCATCCACTCTAAACGAGTTCTGTAAGAGCAAAGACACGAGATAGTCGCACACAGAAACCATATGCCAGGTGAGTCGTGGACTGGGCTGGAGAGACTCCAGGAAAGATAATTATCAGGTAAGGTCTAATTTTACCCTCCAGTTCGTCCCTCCAGATGAGTGGGATGTAGCAAAGCAGTACTAATGATGGGAGGGAGCCACAACCTCAGCCTGCAACACTTTGGTTCCAAAATTTGCGTCCTGCCAGGCCTGCATATCCAGACGGTAATGACGTGCAAAGGAATGAAGAGATGACCATGTCACTGCCCTACAAATATTCTGGGGAGAAACTAACCCAAACTGTGCTGAGGACAATGTCTGTGCCCATGTAGAATGCGCCCATAAACCCAAGGGCACCTGGCACCCTTTCAACAGCTAGGCAGACATGATGGCTTCCCAGATCCACTGGAAAATGGAAGCCTTTGCGAGGGCCGCCAAACAAGACAAAGAGCCTCTCTGAGCACCGAAAGACCTCAAGTTACCTTGAGATACTGCCTAAGAGCCCTGCAGATGTCCAGCTTGTGAAGAATACGGGCCTCCTCCGAATCCCGCAACTTAGAAAAGGATGGCACAGACACCACCTGATTAAGGTGAAAACTGGACACAACCTTTGGTTGAAAGGAAGGCACCGGACGCAGGATCACCTTCTCTTTAGAAAGGACCAAATAGGGCTTCCTGCAAGACAAAGCCTGAAGCTCCAAAATGCAGCGGGCTGAAGAAATCACCTTCAAGGTCAAATCCTTCACTGTGGCACCCCTAAGTGGCTCAAAGGGAGGTACCCCCAAGGCTGAGAGTACCAAGTTAAGATCAAATGAGGGAACCACTGACTGCCTCAGAGGGCAAAGAGGTTTCTCCGTATGGGTCACCAGGGCCTGGCCTCAGCCTCTGTAGCACACCAAGGCCGCCACCTGGATCCTCAAAAATGCGCCAAACCTGCACATAGGTCAGGAACGCAGACCTCCTACGGGCCTGCAGTAAGGTATCAACGACCTGAAGTGAGTAACCACTGCGCCTTAGTTGAGCCCTCTTAAAAGACAAGCCATAAGTGAGAATGAACCCACATCTGGCATCCACAGCGGTCCCTGGGTGAGCAGATCCACCTCTGCTGGCAGCTGGAATGGCTCTGCAAGCAAGAGCCACACAAGGTTCGCATACAAAGGATGTCAAGGCCAGTCCCATGCAATCAGCACCACACTCCCTCGATGAGACTCTATTTGCTGCAGGACCCAACCTATCAGAGGCCACAGGGGAAACACATAAAGCAGGTCCGCAGTTGGTCATGGTAGAAACAGGGTGTCCAGCCTGCAACAGCTGAAGAAGAACTTGGCATTCGTCTGAGATGCCATCAAATCCACCACCAGCTTTCCCCAGCAAGCTACCACTCGCTGAAACGCTGAATCGACAGCACCTACTCCCTGGGATCCAGGGACATGTGACTCAGATAATCCGCTTGGACATTGTCTTTCCTGGCAACATGGGCAGCCAAAAGTGCCAGCAAGTGGACCTCCACTCACTGTAGCAATGGTATTGCCTCTGCCACTACCACTGCGCTCCAGGTGCCGCCCTGTCAGTTGATATATGCCACCATCGTGGCATTGTCCGACAGCATCTGTACCACCTTGCAACTTAATAGTGGAAGGAATTCCTTTTAAGTAAGATGCACCGCATGGGTCTCCAAGCAATTGATCTACCACTGGCTCTCCTCTAGGAACTACTGGCCCTGAGCCACTTGAGACAGGCAATGTCCGCCTCAGCCGGTCAGACTGGCATCTGTGGTCACCACCAACCAGTCCAGAGAATCGAGAGGCAACCAGCCAAGAGCTTGCCCCAATTTAACCATCACTGCACGCTCGCTTGAGCCAGCACCCAAAGAAAGAGGTGAACCTCCATGGACTGCCACTGGGGGGTGGGGGGACCATCACAATGGAAGTTCCACCTGTAGAGCCTTCATGTGCAGTCTCGCCCAGGGCACTAGCTTAAACGTGGCTGCCATCAAACTCAGCACCTGGAGGTAGTCCCATACCCATGGGCAGGGAACCCTCTGCAATCCTGCACCTGGGCCTGCAACTTCTCAATCCTGTCCTCTAAGAGGAAAACCATACCTCTGAGAGAGTGTAGAACCAAGCCCCCAGATACTCCAAGGACTGGGATGGCTCCAGCCTGCTCTTGGCCAGGTTGATTATCCAACCCAGGTCCCGAAGACAACAAATCACCCGAGCCATTGCCTCTAGGCTCTCCCGGGGCATCTTGGCCAGATCAGCCAATCATCCAGATACGGATCAAGGGCCCTTTGCCTGCGCAAGTCTATCACCACAAGCACCATGACCTTGGTGAACACCCAAGGTGCAGTGGCGAGACCGAAGAGCAAGGCCTGAAACTGAAAATTCCCCCTTGGCACTGCAAAGCACAGGAATTGCTGATGAGCGGGATGTATATGTAAATAAGCCTTGGTCAAGGCCAGAGAGGTCAGAAACTCTTCCTGCAGCACCACCACTATCACTGAGCGCAAAGTCTCCATTCGCAAGTGTGGGACCCTGTTAACTCCCTTCACATCGAAAATAGGGTGCCAAGAGCCCTCCTTCTTGGGGACCACAAAATAGATGGAATACTGAACCAACCCCCAGTCTTTGTGAGTGACTGGAACGATCGCCTCCATTTGCAGCAAGCGTTCGAGCATCATGTCCACTGCCTGAGCTTTGTCAGGGGCACGACAGGGCGACAACACAAGGCGTCCAGGAGAGGCCTGCTGAACTTGAGGGTGTAAGAGTCTTGGATCACCTCCAGCACGCAGGAGTTCAATGTAATCCGGGCCCAAGCGAGGAGGAACCATTGCAGGCAGTCACCCACTAGCTGAAGCCCTGCCAGGGCTCCCACACATTCATTGAAGGAGCTTTGCGGTCCCAGAAGCCCTGGAGGCCCCTCCTCAGCCCCCATGAAAGGATGGACCTTGTTGCAGAAACTGGGACCTCTGCAGATTGAACACTCAAGCAGGTGAAAACCTGCAAGAATCTCAACTACGACCCCGCAGAGGGGCCCCTCTGCCTACTTCCTTAGGTTTATCCTCTGGTAGCTTAGGCACTCTGGAGACCCCCAAATCCTTGACCAGTTTTTCCAGATCCTCTCCAAACAGCAACTTCCCTGCAAAGGGAAGCTTGCTGAGCCTCATCTTGGAGGCCACATCTGCTAACCAATTGTGCAACCAAAGCAGCCGGTGCACCGAGACCACTGTCGCCATGCTTTTGGCCGACATACGAAGCAAATCATAAAGCAAATCTGCCAAAAAGGCTGACTCTGACTCCAACCGAGTGGCTGACACCCTGCCAGCAGAATCTGCCCCCACCTCCTCTGGAATCCTCTGAGACTACTAGAGGCGGACTCTGGCCACATATGCCCCACAGATGGCACCCTGAAGGCTAGTGCCAACACTTTGCCTGCTTAAGTAGGGCTTCCATCCTCCTGTCCTGCGGGTCATTTAGTGCTGCACCACCCTCAACAGGGATTGTGGTTTTGCGGTTAATCACCATCACGAGCACATCCACATGAGGCAAGCGCAACTTCTTCTTCTTCTCTGTAGGGATCAGATACAGTCTCGTCATACTCTGACCCACACGCAAGCCCAAGTCAGGGGAGTTCCACTCTTCTGTGATCATAGCCTTCAAAACCCTATGGACCGGGAACAAAGGCAGAGGTTTGCTGATGCCCTCCATCAGCTAATCCTTCTGAGACTCTGCAAACTCTGGCCCCGGATCCTCCACGATGCACAACACTTCCAGGGACTCGGCAATCAGGGAGGGGAGCTCATCCTGGAGAAAGATCCGCACCGCCACTGGATCCTTCCCCACCGGAGTTCCTCCTCTTCCTGCGGCGGATGCTCCTCCAGGAGATCTGCCATACCTTCCAAGGGGTCCATAGAATCAAAGGATCCCATCGAGCCAAGTCCTCCTCCAACCTGTCCCAGCATGGACACATAGCCACCGCCGACACCCCTAGTCCCTTACCCAAGGAAGGCTTGGGGGGAGACCGAGGAGCCTTCTCCCAAGCCCTGCTGCAAAACAAAGGCTTGGTGCACAAGAACATAAACTTGGGGGGGAAAAGGGCAAGCCCGTAGTCCCTCCACTGTCCGCCACCATCGGCATTGACATCTTTGGTGAGCATTCAGTCATGTGCTGCAAAAACTAGGGCTCTAGGCCCTCCAGGGCTGCCATCCCCAATGCCTTCAAAATAATGGTCATTATTGCCAAAACCATGGAACTGCCGCCATCCCCAGGGCATCTGACTGCTCAGCGATGCCTGCCCTGCACAGTTCTACCCCCCCTCCCAGCCTCCCTGAGGCAATCCATGGCGGCTGAGTTCTCTCGTAGGCAGCCGCAGCACAGCCTGACCTCTGAGAGCTGTGCCCTGTGGTTGCCGCACACGATGCACCGGACACAGTCCATGACCCCGTGGTCCATGATAACTCCCCCATGCCAATTAAAATGTCCCCGGGGCCAATCACGGATTTACCCAGAGGCTGCACATCCCACAGACCACCACTGCAGCTAGTCTGAAGCAATGACTGCTCCTGTTGTCTTTTAATTTGTAGGAGTCTGCTCTATTCCCGGCCCTCTCACAAGAGTTTGGGACGAGGATGGAAGGAGTCTGCCAATGGGGGAGTGGCTGAGGGAGAAGGGGGAGGGACCCAGCACCACCAGGTTCTGTACCCTAGGCCTGAAAGACTGATGTTGGCCTAAAGATAGAACCAGACAGCACAGCAATGCTACCTTTACCTCCTGCTGGAGACTGAGAATACTGGCTTAGTCGGCTAGCACAGGCTGTTTACCTCCTGCTGGAGACTGAGAACACTGGCTTGGTCGGCTAGCACAGGCTGCTTATAGCACACTTTAAATTGTGTTCTCGGTCTCCACCTGCTGGTAGAGAAGCATAACCCACTTGTCTGGACTGGAAGGACAAATTGGAATAGCCCTTTTAAAATAACACCCTTTATAAATAAATAAATGTTGTTATGTTACATGTGTATTATAAAGGCTGATTCTTAGCAGAGTCATATGCAAGAGATGATTTCTAATGCCATTCTTCCTAAGCATAAGCACACAATATCTGCTGCGGTGTCCACGTTATTCCTATGTGCATGGTGGCAGATAGCATGTGCAAACACATACACACAGCATGCGCACAATGCAAATACATCTTTGGATGTCTGATTGTGTATTTGATTTATTTATTTTATTTAACAAGTTTTCTATACCGCCTAATCTTGTATTCAAAGAGGGTTACAACGAACAAATAAAACCTTACATAGAACAAGGGAGTTAAACTGGGATGTTAACAAGGTAAACAATGTTACTTGATTTATATGGTAAATTTACATCAAAATATCAATACTATATTATCATAGGGATATATGGGGAATGGAACATGTGATATAGAAGTCAACCTAGGGAAGCCTGAAAGGGGCTAGGACAGCCGGAAAGGGGTGAATATGTGTATATATATTTTTTTTTTTAAACTGAGGTGAATGAATGGCCTAGGGGGTATCAGGGGTCAGGCTCATAGTGTTCCAAAAAGAGGAATGTTTTATGGCTTTCCTGAAGTCCCATAGGCCGTCAATAATTCTTATGTTCTTGGGGAGTGAGTTCCAGAGTGATGGCGCATATATTGAAAAAGCTCTGTAACAGGTTGCTTGTTTTGCTTTTGTTTTGGCCTTGGGGAATTAGCAATAGGTTTTTATTGGGTTTCCATTTAGCCCTGTTTTCTGGCTCTTTACTGCTAATTGATGAATGGTTTTAAACTCACCATGTCCGCTGATATAACAGGGTGCCTGTGTGAAATCTCAAGATGGTATGTACTTATGTGCCTTTTAACAAGTTTGTTCAGTGACCTCCAGTAACACACAAATGCTCTTGCTCAAACTAATATCTACTCAAAGATGCCAATATGTGTGCATGCTTCATGGAGAATAGCTATTCTAACTAATGAGCATAGACAAAATGTCATAAATATGCCCTGCTTAGGCATTCCCAGGGGCATGGTTTGGGTGGAGCTTCCCGGGGCAGTCATAGATGCCTATAAAACAGGCAACTTTTTGGAACTCTGACATGAACACCTTCCCCATCCCCGCCTCGCAGGTATCCATGTATTTTATAAGCCTTTAGCCCTGGGAACACCTTTGGGCATGTTCAACCATGTAACTTTTATAAGAGCCTTTTCCACATTTAAGCTTGCCTTTATACGTGGAATATGCTTTCTAGAATTACCCCCCAGAATCAACGCCCAACAACCTGGGTACCATGTAACACAGCTGCAACATCCAATCAAAAACAACACATCCCCTGAACACTGTGTAGTAGCAGAAATTAGCAAATAGTGCAACCAGTAAGATTTATACTGATAGTCCTGTGATGTCATTCATATATAAAAAAATAGGAAGTTTGACATAACCACACTTGTATTACACATCTGGACACAGAGACAGAGTACTCATACAGATCCTGCAGAATGCAGACCAGCTGGAAGCCTCTCATCCTACACACACTGCAGCTGCAACTACGATTTTCAAGTACACCTTGCTGCCACTGCAACAGCCCCAACAACAGCTACAGAACCAAAATATCAAGCGCTCATAGCGTAACATAGTAGATGACAGCAGATGAAGGCCAGTAAGGACTATTTAGTCTGCCCAGTAAGGTGGCTACAGTAGGTGTACCTGCTGCTCGGTGCAGGTCACCCCCCTCTATGTCTTTGTTTAGAGTTGTACCCGCTGCTCCATGCAGGTACAACTCTCTATTTGTTGAAGTATAAAACATTCCTCATAACCGGAGGAAAACTTATTAAAGTCCATATATACTGCACTAGAATTGTAAGCAAAATGTTTATTATTGAAAAAACATCACATTATAACACAAACTCAAAACAGGGGCAATACTGCACTTAGCTCAATGTGCCACACAACTCACCCGAGGATCCCAAGACAGTTATTCAGTAAAGGATGATCCACCCCCAATGTCCCCAGGGGACACTCAGCACCTCCATGATCCACAGGTCAGACACTCAGCCCTGAACACTAACCAACATGGCAAACACTCAGCTCAGGGCGTCCTGCCTGGAGGATTTTACATTCAGCCTGAAATGACTCACCCTCTAGGATCCCAAAGACAGATACTCAGCCAAGGACGATCCACCCCCAATGTCCCCAAGGGACACTCAACCCAAGACAATCTGCCCCCTTGATCCTCAAGACCACACCCTTTTGCTTGTGGAAAATGGCTCTCATAAAATTGTGTAGGTGTCCACAGGTGAGAAGTCCAGGAATAGCCTAATGGTTAGAGCAGATCTGAATCCCACTGCCACTTCTTGTTATCTTGGACAAGCCAATTAACCCTCTAAATGATAAACCTTGGAGGTTAGGAAAATACCTTCTGTACCTGAAGAACTTGCCTTGAACATCTGAGAAAGGTGTGAGCAATCTCGTTCCCACTCCCTTATTATGCCTCCTTTTACATCAGGGATTCCCAAATCTGCCTCCCAGTTAATCGGGTTTTCAGGATATCCACAATGGATATGCATGAGTGAGATTTGCATATACTGCCTCCATTGTACGCAAATCTCTCTCATGCATATCCATTGTGGATATCCTGAAAACCCGATTGGCTGGGGAGGCCCCGGGACAAGTGTGGGAACCCCTGTTTTACATGTCTGCAGCAGTTGTTTCCAGAGACATAGTTTAGGTGAAGCTGTGATAGACACATATAGATCATATACATGTTTATTTAACTGCAAAGAGGATTAGTGCCCCATTAAGGGTCGTTGTAATAAAGACACATAGGCACTCTGTTGTGAAACTACCCTTTAGCTCAGTGGTTCCCAACCCAGTCAGGTTTTCAGGTATCCATAATGAATATGCATGAGATAGATCTGCATGCACTGCTTCGATTGTATGCAGATCTATCTCATGCATATTCATTATGGATACCCTGAAAGCCTGATTGACCTGGGGGTACCCAAGGACTGAGTTGGGAACCACTGCTTTAGCTCAAAATGGCCCATACCCCCCTCCACCCCAGACTACAAGGCAAACATTCAGCCCAGGCTGTCCATCTCAAGAAGGCCACAGCAACACTACAAAAGGTACAGAGAAGGTCAACAAAAATAATAAGGAAGATAAATACCTCCTTTATACTACTACTACTACTACTGAGCATTTGTATAGCGCTACAAGTCGTACGCAGCACTGCACAGACATGTAAGAGACAATCCCTGCTCATCAGAGCTTACAATCTAGTCAAGACAGACAACACAGAAGGTGAAGGCAGGGATAAAATAAGGGGGAAAGAAAAAGGAGATCAGGTGAGTCAAGATCCAAAGGCAGCAGCGAAGAGGTGAATTTTCAGCCTGGATTTGAAGAGGGTTAGAGAAGGTGCCTGGCGTACAGACAAAGGTAGTTTGTTCCAAGCGTAAGCTGCAGCAAGGTGAAAGGAGCTAAGTCTGGAGTTAGCAGTGGAAGAGAAAGGCTCAGATAGAAGAGGTTTGCTGTAAGAGCGGAGTTCCCAAGAGGGGTTGTAAGGAGAGATAAGAGAAGAAAGGTAGCGAGGAGCCGCAGAGTGAATGCATTTATAGGTCAGCAGGAGAAGTTTGAATTGGATGCGGAAACGGATAGGGAGCCAATGAAGTGACTTGAGAAGAGGAGTAATATGGGCATGATGAGGCTGGCAGAAGATTAGCTGCGCAGCAGAGTGTTGAACAGATTGAAGGGGAGAGAGATGATTCAAAGGGAGACCAGCAAGGAGTAGGTTACAGTAGTCAAGACGGGAGGTGATTAAAGAGTGGATAAGCGTCTTAGTAGTGTGTCCAGAAAGGAAAGGGTGGATTTTTCTGATATTATAGAGAAAGAAACGACAGGTCTTAGCTATCAGATGGATGTGTGTGGAGAAAGAGAGAGAGGAGTCAAAGACAACCTCAAGATTGCGGGCTGAGAAAACAGGAAGGAGTACAGGGGAGGTTTTAGGGGGAAAGATAAGAAATTCAGTCTTGGCCATGTTCAATTTCAAGTGGTGGTGAGACATCCAGGCAGCAATGTCAGAAAGGCAGGCAGAGATCCGGGTCTGGATTGCTGGAGAGATTTCAGGCTTAGAGAGGTAGATCTGGGAGTCATCAGCATACAGATGGTACTGAAAGCCATGGGAAGAGATAAGCACACCAAGGGACTGGGTATAGAGAGAGAAAAGGAGCGGACCCAAGATCCTTTGGGTATACCAACTGGGAGTGGGATAGCAGAGGAGGAGGAGCCACCAGAACACACACTGAAAGAGCAATGAGAGAGATAGGAGGAGAACCAGGATAGTACAGAGCCCTTAAAACCAAGCGAGGACAGGGCATCGAGGAGAAGGTTGTGGTCAACAGTGTCAAAAACAGCAAAAAGGTCAAGAAGGATGAGAACAGAGTAAAGGCCCTTGGATTTTGCCAGGAATTAGTCACTGGAGACTTTGGCAAGAGCCGTTTCAGTAGAGTGTACAGGATGAAAGCCAGACTGTAAAGGATCCAGGAGGGCATGAGAGGAGAGGAAGTCGAGGCAGCGATGGTGAACCGCACAGTCAAGTAGTTTAGAAATGAAGGGAAGGAGGGAGATGGATCGATAATAAGGACAGGTGGGATCAAGTGAGGGTTTCTTGAGGAGAGGCGAGACCACATCATGCTTGAAGTCTGCAGGAAAGCTAAGGATGAAGGAAAGCTAAACAGGTTAGGACTCTTTAGTCTGGAAAAGAAATGACTGAGGGGGATTATGATTTATTAAAAACTTTTTATACCGCCCTTCAGACATCAGACTAAGGTTGAGCCTAAATAATGAACAGTTAAACTTTTCAAACAAGAGGACAATTCATGAAATTAACAAGCAATAAGGTGAAAACAAATTATAGAAAGTATTTTTTTTGCACAGAAACAATTAAGCTGAAGAATCTGTTGCTGGAGGATATGATCAAGGCAATTAACATAGTGGGTTTCAAAAGAGGTTGGGACAAATTACTGGAAAAAATGCCTACTAAAAAAAATTAGACAGATAGGCCTAGGAAAGCCAAAAATCACAGAAAGGAGCTATAAGGAACAGATCTACTTTTTGGGATCTGCTGCATATTTGTGACTTGCACTAGGCACGGTCAGAGACAGCTAGGCTCAATGGACCTTCGTCTGACTCAGGCTGATTATGTTCTTATGACTCCCAAGTCATACTCTCAGAACAGGGCAATCCACCCAGGGACTACCAGGATAGACAGTCTGCAAAGGGCAATGCACCCCTAGCACCACCAAGATAAACACTTAGCCCAGCATGATGCCTCCCCATCCCCAAGACAAATAACCCAGGGGGACTCCCAGCCTAGGATGATCTGCCTCTAAGAGCAAAGACTCTGACCTACCCCAGAACCACCAAGGTAGCCACTCAGTCCAGCATGGTGCTTCCCCCCTAAGATCCCTCAGATAAATACTCAGCCCAAGGGACCCTCAGCAAGGGGTGGGGCAAGGCCTTTTATTTTGGGGGCCCAAACTTCGCCCTCTGGGCAGAGACCCTTCCTGTTCTGCCCACAAGAGATGGAATCACCATGTGCAGAACAGGAAGGATCTTTGCCGCAATCGCGGCTTTTCTTCTTTGCCGCCATCCTTCTGCACACAGGGTTCCCATCTCCTGCGAGCACACAGCAAGGGTCTTTGCCACGATACTTTTGCATACGGGGATCCCATTTCCAGGAAATGTCTTTGCCATCATTCTGCACACAGGGATCCCATCCACAAGAAGCATCTTTGCTGCAATCCTTCTGCACATGGGATCCCATCTCCTGGAAGCATTTTTGCCACCATCCATCTGCACATGGGTATCCCATCTCCTGGAAGCATTTTTGCTGCCATCCATCTGCACATGGGTATCCCATCTCCAGGAAGTGTCTTTGTCACCATCCTTTTGCACACGGGGATCTCATCTCCAGGAAGCGTCTTTGTCATCCTTCTGCACACGGGGATGCCATCTCCAGGAAGCGTCTTTGCCCCCATCCTCCTGAACACAGGAATCCCATCTCCTGAATGCAGGCAGGATGCATCTTTGCCGCAATCACAGCTTCCTTTCTCCTTCTGCCCGCGGCGGATGTGATCCCCGCAGGCAGCCTGCTCCTTGCCACTGTAAATTTTGGTGGGGCCAGTGCCCGTGTGGCCCATCCCTTTCCGATGCCTGTGCCCTCAGCCTAGGGTGATCTATGTCCCTCCCCCAGGATCCCTAAGACCCTCAGCCTAGGGTGATCTATGCCCCTCCCCCAGGATCCCTAAGACCCTCAGCCTAGGGTGATCTATGCCCCTCCCCCAGGATCCCTAAGACCCTCAGCCTAGGGAGATCTATGCCCCTCCCCCAGGATCCCTAAGACCCTCAGCCTAGGGTGATCTATGCCCCTCCCCCAGGATCCCTAAGACCCTCAGCCTAGGGTGATCTATGCCCCTCCCCCAGGATCCCCAAGACCCTCAGCCTAGGGTGATCTAGCGTCCCCACCCTCCCTCCCTCCCTCCCGAGCAGAGGCCCAGCCCCTTGCCGCCGGCACTCACCGTCGGCGGGCTGTTGGAAGTTGACGTAGGCGTAGCCCAAGGACCTGCGCGTGATCATGTCCCTGCAGACGCGGATGGAGAGCACAGGCCCCGCCGGACTGAACTTCTCGTAGAGCATCGCCTCCGTGACATCCGGATGCAGGTCCCCCACGTAGAGCGACGCCATCGGGTAACTGCTGGCAGCGCTGTTCATCTCCCTGGCAGAGCGCGTTACGCTGAGGACAGAGGCTGCACCAGAGCGCTCACCGCGGAAGACACAGACTCTTTTCACACTTTTTATTTGTATAGTATTATTGATTTTCCTTTTTCGTTCTTTTCAGTTTCTCCGTTTCCTTTTGCTCTTTTTTTAATTACCTTTTTCAGTTTTTTTTGTAATTTTTTTGTATTTTTTTATTTTTATAGAAAGAGGTGGATCCGTCTTCTCACGCGCTGCGGCCTGGAGGCGAGAGGCCGCCTTGCGCTCGCCCCACCTCTTTAAAGCCTACCCGGCATGCACCGCTTCCCACGACGAGTGGTGCAAGCGCAAGAGGGGCGCCGGCGCGCGCCAGCGAGTTGGGCCAGAGTGGCGCTCGAGCTAGCGTGCGGGGCGGGCGCTTAGTGGCGCGTTGCAGGCTGGGATATAGTTGCGCTTGGCGGCGACGTGGGAGCTTGTGTGTGGGTTCCGATGTTTCACCGTTGTGCTGCTAAAGCTTGTTCAAGATATTCTGTATCCAGCTGTAGCGGTTTGTCTGCCCAGAGCAGGGCCAAGATCGACCTGCAAGCGACATTTTTTTTCTGAAGTTTGTTACTTGTTGCTCCGCCGAATCTTTGGCTATTTCCCTCTCGTAGTGCAGCTAGGCCACGTCTAGTAGAGGAGAGTTCCCAAGTCCCTCACCATGGTTCCTGTCTAAAGCTGGATAAAACCTTCTTGGGTGTCAGCCTGTCCTTTCTGGTTAGGTCAAAGGTAAGGCCAAAGATGAGCCGCCTTAGTACTGGACGATATGGGATGGGATGGGATGGGTGGACTTGTTACACTATATCCGAGGCGGATGAAATTACTACTACTAGTATCATTTGTATAGCGCTACCAGGCGTACGCGTAAGACCGTCTCTGCTCACCAGAACTTACAATATAATTAAGACAAAACACAGTGGGGACTAGAGTATGGCAAGATATATATGTGGCCTAGCGGTTGGGGCAAGTTGCTTCGGGCCGGAGGGCCTGGAGTTTGAATCCTGCTGAAGGACAGCAACCTTGGGCCGCAGGGACTGGGGTTTCTAATTCCACAGGCACTCTTTGTGGCCTTGGGCAAGCCACTTAATCCTCCGTTGCTTCTGATACAAAAAAACGTAGGTTGTGAGTCCTTCATGGACAAGGGAAATATACTGTACCTGAATGTACACTGCTTTGACCTAGTGAAAAGCGGTGTATAAGCATTGCCTACTAAAAAAAATAATAAGTAATGGACGAGAGTGGGGAGTATCTGGATCAAAAGCGGCTTCAAAGAGATGGGTTTGGGGCCTGGATTTGAATAGAGCTAGAGAAGGGGCCTGACGCACAGACTTGCTTACATGTTTTTATTTTAAACCAGAAAACTACCCATCTACTGCTTCCTAGAGCAGGCTTGTCCAAGTTCACCCCTCAAGGGCCCCAAGCTGGCCAGATTTTCAGGGCATCCGTAGAGAATATGCATGAGACACAGTTGCAATCAGTAAAGTAGTATTTATGCAACTATATCTCACATTCATTAGGGATATCTTGGTCCGGTCTGTACTGTGATTTCAAACTCTGAGACTGATAGAATTATATGAAATGAGGTGTACTAACTAGGGCTCTAGAGTCCACTGTGTCTGCCCCACATCCTGGTCAGATCGTTTTATTATTCTTCCTTGACTAGTACATTTAAAGAAGTCCCAGTCTTCCCCCCCCCCCCCTCAAAAAAAAAGGTCTGGAATTGGAGAAAAGTAGATGAATTGGTTCAAAAGCATCTTACTAATTGGCTCTTGTCTCTTCTGTACCTTTTATAAGTTAAGGTTGCCCATTGGACTAAAGCCCTTAAGAATGCCCTGGAGCAGCTGGCCTCGTTAAAGATTTATTTATTTATTTATTTTATTTATACATCTTTTCTATACCGCCACTTCCAGAGATCAGTGGCGGTTTACAGGTAACAAACATTAATAATAGAGCACTATTATTTTACATAGAACAGATTTAGAACAAAGAACATTCAACTATTAAGTGAAACTTAAAATACAATGAGATAACAGGAGGGGTAGGACCATTTGAACTGGGTATGATTTATATAATGTTTCAAAACATACTACCAAAAGTATATCAACAGTAAAGTCAAATATTTACATTAAATTACAGTTATTCACATTAGCGACAAGCAATTGCTTTCTAAGGGTAAGATGATAAAAATAAAAAGGAAGAATCATCAACCTTGGTATTAGGACAGCCAAACGATATCTGGGGGGGCTGAGAGGAAAGGGACAAAAAAATAAAAACAGAACAGACATGAACAAGAAAGCATGTAGAAATGTGCCAGTATAGCTATAAAGTTCTTAGGGAAACAAGAAAAGAATATTATAATAAGAACTTTTCACATCAACTGTTCAAGGTAGTATGTTTGTTAGATTTCTTGATATACCGCTCCTTCATGACACCAGGTTGGTTTACAGATATAAAGTACAATAAAAGGCATTGGCCAAAGGCCAGGAAAGGAAAAGAACTCCTATGAAACATTATCCTAGATAACAACCAGTAAGATGCTAAGATCAGATCCCTGTCTCCATCTCTGCAGATCAATTTAATTTCTTTCTCTCTTAGAAAGGATCTTTTTTTTTTTATTCCAGCATCGGACCCCCATAAATATATGTTCAGAATCCCTGGCTACATCACAGTGTTTGCCAAACAGTAGATTGCATTGTTTCCCACCCATAAACAGGATGGTTTTACAAAATCTTATGGCTTTAATGAACCTAAGGTCCTCAATTGTGGATCCTCTTTCTCCCCCCACCCCCATACCAAGCAAATAATTTTGTGTTGATTATAATTCCTTATTGTCCCTCCAGTGCAGTCCCAAAGTCTGGGTTGTCCGCTCTCACCAGCATCAGAGTTCTTAGGCAGCTGGCATCAGCCCCAGTAAACTCAGTCTCCAAGTAGCTGGAGAGAGCTGATCCCAGATTATGGGCTCACTGCAGAAACAAATGAAAGAGCACAGTTTGTTTTGTGTTTGGATTTGGCTGCTTGACCGTGCAGAGGAAGCAGAGTCTACTACCCTAACAAAATTAAGATGGGGGGGTGGGGGGAAGAGTGGTAGTATATACCAGGGAAACACCTGATCCTCGAGGCAGTAAGGGGGAAGTGCTTTCCAGGTTGGTAGGCAGACTCAGCGGCTCACGAACCCTGTCTGGGTGAGGAACCACTCTGACAGGAACATAGCAGTCACTTCTTCAGTTTCGGGCCCTGAGTAGTACTCCAGTGTGTTTTCACCAGTAGGGGGTGGCAGCGGCTTCATGCAATAGTACAGGAAGTTTCAGTTCATCCCCCTGGCATCCCAGACAGGGCTAGATACCAGCAAAGTAAGGAGGAGTCTGTTTTTTCTTCTTAGGGCGTGCTGGGCAGTCTTTTCGGGGCGTACCATAGAGCCAGGTAGCTGTAGGTCGATGCGGGAAGCCATGTGGCTGCACGGATGCCATTTTGCTGAAGCAGGAACAGCGCCATTTCTTCAGGGGACCAATTAGGCTGGTTTTGCGAAGGGATACGGTTACGGACGCTAGGGAACTTGTCCTTTGCATTTTATTGTTTTTAAAACTGTTTCCTTTGCTTCAACCAACAGCACTGGGGGGGAAACGGGGAAAAAAAACAACAAAAAGAAAAGGGTAATCATTCGGGCCTTCCAGGCAGAGTCATTTCACCTCCATGGACTACAGTGCCCACCAAGGCCACATGTCTGGTATGTGGCTCCAAGCGCAGTACCATTTCTGCGGTGGCATTTTGCCTTCCCAGGACTTCATATATCTTGGAGCCCAGTTTCAAACAGACAAGGGCAGAGTAGCCCTGCCACAGGACAGGATGCTGACGTTGCACAAGCAGATCAAGCAGTTCCTCGGCATGAAGTTACCCATGGTGTGGCATTATCTACACTCTAGGGTCCATGGTGGTGACTGAGTTGGTGCCATGGGCACAGGCTCATATGTGGCCTCTGTAGAGAGCTGTGCTCAGACAGTGGTTGACACAGCGCCATCTGTTGACATATCCACTACCATGCCCCAAGGACATGCTGGGGGCACTTCGCTGGTGGCTGAGACCAGAACATTTTTTAGTGGAAATGCCCCTGGAGGCACCTGTCTGGATACCATTGATGACGACAGATGCCAGTCTTGAGCGCTGGGGTGCCCTTTGTCAGGACTTCATTGCGCAAGGGGTTTGGACCAGAGACCAGAAGGAGTAGTCCATCAATCATCTGGTAATGTGGGCAGTTTTCTTAGCATTGCAGAAGTTTCACTCCACCATACAGGCCAGGGCAGTGCAGGTGTTTTCGGACAATGCCACTGTGGTAGCTTATATCAATTGATAGGGAGGTATGAGTTAGCTCCATTGTTGGAATGGGCAGAAGGAAATTTGAAAGCAATCTTAGCAGCTCACGACGCAGGAACCAACAACGTAACGGCATATTATCTCAGTCGGGTTCAGTTGGACCCGGGAGTGTGGTTACTCTGTGAGAAGGTCTTTGTGCAAATAATGAACAGATGGGGTACACTGATCATGGATCTAATGGTGACCTCTGCCGAAGTGAGCTGCTTCTACAGCAGGCAGAAGGAGTAGATATCAGAAGGATTGGATGCCCTGGTGCAGCCATGGCAAACAGATGGACTGCTGTATGTGTTTCCACTGTGGGCACTAATTGGCCATCTGGCTCAAAGGATAGAGGTGCATCAGGGGCTGGTCGTCCTCATTGCCCCAGACTGGCCCCACAGGCCATGGTATGCAGACCTGCTACGGCTGATGGTAGATCGCCATTGGCAACTTCCCTGCAGACAGGATCTTCTCTGCCAAGGGATGGTGCGAATGCCTCAAGTGGATTGATTCTCGCTTACGACTTGGCCCTTGAAAGTGCTAGGTTGAGCAAGAGAGGCTATTCGGCAGCAGTAATTCCTGCCTTGCTTTAGGCCCATAAGTGCTGTACATCGCTCGCTATCGTACGTGTGTGTTTGGAGGAATTTTGAGGTGTGGTACATGGACAACAGCTGCTGCTCTCTCTGCATCGATTCCGGAGATCCTGGCGTTTCTGCAGATAGGGCAGGAAAAATGTCTGTCCGGCAGTTCCCTGCAGGTGGCAGTGATTACCTGCTATTGGGCTAGAGTCCAGGGGGTATCCTTGGTGGCCCATCCGGATGTTGTCCAGTTTCTTCGAGCGGTCAAACAGGTACGCCTTCCAGTTTGGGCGGTTGTTCCCTGTGGGACCTTAACCTAGTACTGTCAGTGCTGATAGAGGAGCCCTTTGAGCCACTTGGGGCATGTATGTTGAAGGTTTTAACATTAAAGATTGTGTTTCTGGAGTCAGTATGTTCCACATGAAGGATTTCGGAGTTGCAAGCACACTCGTATCGCAAGCCATATCTGGCCTTCTCAAAGGAGAAAGTAGAATTACAGATGGTTCTGTCCATTTTACCCAAGGTCCTCTCAGCATTTCATTTGAATCAGCCAATTACGCTACCGGTGTTTTTGGACACCGAGGCAGCGCAACAAGAGCCACAGTTGCAGCTTTTGGATGTGTGTTGGACTTTGAGACGTTACCTTAAGAAAACTGACACCTTTTGGTAAGTCAGACCACTTGTTCATTTTGCTTGGGGGGGGGGGTGGCCTTCAAGGCCTCTATCTTGCTCTGGATTTGAGAAACCATTTATTTGGCATATTTGCTACGGCACCAACAGGTGCTGAGTGGGTTACGAGCACATTCTACCAGAGCACAGGCGGCTTCATGGGTGGAATTTCGCCTAATCCCACCAGTGGACATTTGCAGGGCGGCCATCTAGGCGTCCTTGCATACCTTTGTGAAGCATTACAGACTGGATGTGCAAGCAATGGAGGATGTGAGATTTGGTGTGGCAGTCATTCAAACTGGGCTCGCTGGTCCCTCCCGAGGGTAGTACTGCTCTGCTACATCCTCAATGTTAGGACTGCACTGGAGGGACGATAAGGAAGGTGAAATTAGACCTTACATGCTAATTAGCTTTCCTTTAGGATCTCCAGTGCAGTCCCAAACCCGCCCATGTTCTTTTAGAGATGGTGACCTGGACTAAGAGAGAGTCATCGGTTTAATGCAGTTCAAGGGTCACGTCTGAAGGCATAAGCATCTAGTTATCCCCTTATGGCTGGCAGGGGAACTCAAGTGTGTATATATTTTGGGGACAAGACAGCGGTGTGTTGTGTTCAGAGGAGTAGTAGAGGAGTCTGAATGGCTCCAAGCCCTGCAGATAGTTGTCTCAGGGAGTCGGTGAAGAGCTTCCCCTTGTTTTCAGTTGTGGGGAACATTCAGGATTTGAAAGGATCGTTGTCAATCTTTATCAAAACTTTTTTTCCGTCTTATTTGTTGGTCCTATGAGTCTGCTTTGTCAATAGTTTACTGGGGCTGGTGGGTAGTGCTGGCTGCCTAAGAACTGTCATCAGAGATGACATGCTCAGTCTCCATGTTCAGCTGGTGAGAGCTGACAACTCAGATGTTGGGACTGCACTCGAGGTCCTCAAGGAAAGCTAATTAGCAGGTAAGGTCTAATTTCACCATTGTCTAGATTACTGGAACTCTGTTTCTAGGACTTCTCTCTTAGAGTCACGTGATGCGGTGAGAAGAGCGGACGGGTGTCGCTCATGCTCCGGTCGCCCCCATCGTAAGCCGCAGATTTAGTGCAGAACGGTGAGCAAAACGTTTCATATACATACAACGTGGCTCCAGGGGAACGTTTGAGGTCGGAGAGAGGAAAGGCTGATGGCAGCAAAACTAGGGCGGAGAGACAGACCGCATGGCAGGCCCTAGTAAAATGGCGGACTTACTGGCGGCGCCAAGCTCACCCACTTCCCCTGCCTTTCTGGAAGAGGTGTCAGCGGCAGTAGCGTGTGCATTATCCGCACAGTTCAAGATGCTCCACAGTAAAATGGATATGCTGCATAGCTCGTTTGGAGATATGGGGAATAGAATACAAGAGGCAGAAGGCTGTATTGTGCGGGCGGAGGAGAGCCTAGACCAGCTGACGCATGAGGTGGGCCGTATGAGAGAGAAACTACAGTCCCAGGAAGCAAAAATTGATGATCTGGAAAATCGGTCCAGACGTAACAACTTGAGGTTTATGGGGATCTCGGACAATATCCTGGACAGAGACTTGAGACAATATATTGAAACCATGATCCCCCAGCTATTTGAAAGCCTAGAGACTGTTGGGAAGATAATGATAGAACGAGCACACAGAGTGGGGCTGAAGCAAGCACGAGATCACCGGCCTAGAGTGGTCCTGGCCAAATCTTTGAACGACCTCCAAAAAGAGGCTGTGCTGCGCGCGGCCAGGCAGAAAGGGGACCTTACTATAGATAACCAAAAACTGCGTATCGCGCAGGACTACTCCATAGCCCTGAGCCAGCGACGAAGAGCCTATGCGCCCCTTTATCAAAAGCTGATTGACGCACATATAAAATTCTCCATGCAGTACCCAGCTAGACTGCATATCATACAGGAAGGAAAGCATCGAACCTTCGAAGCTGCCGAGGATGCCAGCAAATACATTGAAGAACTTTTGCCTGGAGGGCAGGCAGATTCAGAAGCTTCTCACTGAGCTATATAGTGTATATACAGTGATTATTTTGATTGCTTAGGTACGCCAGGCTGGTGTCCTTCTATCTTGAGGGGGCAGTAAGAAGGAGTGCCCTCAGACCATGGACGGTGCACAGTTGGAGGTCGGGGGAGGGCCCTCTTGCGACGCCATGGTGCAGTTCTATGATCTGAGTCTGGGTGAACAGAGTGCATGCAGTTAGCGAAGTTCACTGTTTAAGATTTGTAATTTGTATACATGTATTGAATGCTTGGTTTACATTCCTCTTTCTCTGCCATTTATGTTGTAAAGGGGGGGGGGGGGCGACCATACGCATCAAGCGGGATTTCCAGAGTTTAGGAAATTAAAGAGTGGGTAAAGGTTAAAAGAAGAAGTCGATAGTTTGGGGGGGGGGCCAGGTAGAGGATGGAGGGGTAGGGGAGGAGGTAATAAGGGGGAGGGGAGGGAAGAGGGGAGCACAACCGGGAGAGAGGGGGAAATTTTGAAACTGAAATTACCAAACAAATACAGGGGAAGCTCCAGGGTGGGAGAGATTTTTCCTGGGAAGTAGGATTTAATGTATGGCCAGGGCCTGGAACACACCTGGTAACCTGAAGATAGTTTCCTGGAATATATGCGAGTTGGGTATCCCGATAAAGTGCTGAAAGCATTAGCCAGACAATGCGACATTACCATGCTACAAGAAACCCACCAGACAGCCGAAGAGCATCTTAAAATGTGCAGGGACTGGGCGGGCCAGCAGAGGGGAGCCCCTGCGCAGGGAAAAAAGGGTGGCATGATTATTTTGATCCATAAGAGGGTACGGTTTGTTGTAGAAAGGGAGGTTACCGATCCAGCTGGCAGGTTTTTACTGCTGCAGGGGGTCCTGGAAGGGAAACCTGTTATATTGGGTAATATTTACAGTCCTAACGTGTTGGATCAAGAGCTTTATACACGCCTAGCCTCTAGGGTAGAGCAGCTGCCAGAGATTCCTTTGATATTAGGAGGAGATTTTAATGGTTTTTTTGTTATGGCATTGGATACATCGCACGGGGGCAGAGGGAGGACGAGATCGCAGACAGCACGTGTGTTGGAAGGTTTTTGGAAGTGGCTAGGGTTGGTGGACCCCCGGAGGTTACTGCATCCCCTAGAAAAGGATTTTACGCACCAATCTCGAGCGCATGGCTCGAGTGCTAGAATTGATTATACTTTAATATCGGAAGGCCTTTTTGCCCAAGTGGGGGATGTGCAGATTGGTCCGACGGAAATCTCAGACCATGCATGGATATGGTTAAACCTACATTTGGGGGGGGGGGGAAGCCTATCGAACTCGAATGTGGTGGTTCTCCTTGGAATTGTATAAAGATGTTCAGTTTCAGCAGTTTATTGGACAACGATGGCAGGACTTTGCGATGGCTAATAAAGGACATCAAGAGGACCCCGAGTTATTTTGGGAGACAGCCAAAGTGATGCTGTGAGGCGCTATTATAGGTTTTTCAGCTAGGAAAAGCAGACTTATTTCAGAGCAAATTATCCGTCTGGAAAAACAAGTGACCAAAGCACGACGGAAATACATTAGCTTTCTGGATGCAGGGACAAAAAAAGAATTGTGGGAAGCCCAAGCAGATTTAAACGAGTTGCTGGATAGAAGAGCTAAAAAGTCAGTTGCATACTATCGGTATCAATTATACCGATTTGGGGATAAACCTGGAAAACTGCTGGCATGGTGTTTGAAGGGGAGCAGAGGAACGAGAACGGTGGCCGCGATACGGGATGACCATGGGCGTCTGCACAAAGATAGTAAAGGGATTACCCAAGTCTTTTGAGCCTTTTATCAGAAGCTGTATGCGGAGGAAAGAGGGTCCCCCGCCAGAATGGAAGACTAGCTGAAGAACATAGATCTGCCTCGATTGGGAGAGGAACAGAGAGTCCAATTAGGTAAACCTATCACAGAGCTGGAAGTGCAACAGGTAATTTCGAGGGCGCGTTGTTGTAAGGCGCCCGGTCGTGATGGTTATGGGGCGGAATTTTATAAATTGTTGCAGAACGTCGTGTCTCCTACATTAGTGGAAGTCTTTAGTAGATGAGCCGAGCAGGGTACATTTCGTTGGGGGAAAAACCAAGCACATATTTTAATCCCTAAACCGGGCAAAGACCTGGTCCAAGCGGCTTCATACCGGCCTATCTCCCTCTTGAACTTTGATTTGAAAATACTGTCTAAAATATTGACAGGTCGGCTGGCAGGCGTCTTAGGTGAGCTAGTACATGAGACACAGGTTGGTTTTGTTAAAGGGAGATATGCGGTGCAAAACATATGGAAAATCTTAGCTTCATTGGAATGGGTGCAGGATTGTCGGTGGCAGCCTCTATTAGCTTCAATGCTGAAAAAGCATTTGATAGTCAACTGGCAGTATTTAAAACTGTTGTTACCATATTATGGATTGGGGCCTCCTTTCTGTAAACTGATGGAGTCTTTATATAGAACCAACAGCCAGAGTAGTATGTAATGGTGTGCTGTCTGAGGTTTTTCCCTTGGGAAGGGTACGCGACAGGGATGTTCTCTCTCTCTCTCCCCTACTGTTTGTACTGTCCTTAGACCCTTTGATAAGGGCAATAGAGGAATCATCGATGATCAGAGGCATGCGGGTGGGTAGGCATAGCTTTAAGATGTCCGCTTTTGCAGACGATATGTTGGTGCATCTGCTGTCCCCGCAAGAGTCATTGCCACGGCTGATGGAGGAGTTTTCTTATTTTGGAAGTTTCACAGGATTGAAGATTAACAGAAATAAATCGGAAGCGTTAGATGTGTCGGGCAGACTTCGAGCAGCTTGGGGAAGTCCCTTTCCGCTGCAATGGGCCGAGGACACCTTTGTGTATTTGGGCATTCTGCTGCTGAGGAAATCTTAAGCGGAATTTTGAACGAGTTTTATCCCAGTTGCAGACACAGCTGAGGGCATGGAATCCCCTTCCGTTGTCCCTGCTGGGTAGAGTGGCAGCATTGCAAATGGTGGTGTTGCCGCACATTTTATACTGGATGCAAACCCTCCCAGTGTGGTGGTTGAGGCGAGATTTAGTTCAGTTGGAGAAGGAAATACGTGGGTTTATATGGAAGGGAGCCTGAGCGCAAATTCCTTTGGACTGTCTGAAAGGGTGGTGGAAGGGAGGGGGGATGGGAGTTCCCGATCTGGGGTTGTATGCTTTAGCGTGCCAAGCGCGTCATATTGGAGATTGGTTAGGCGGTACGGACGTTTACACACTTGGAGCTTTGGAAGAAGCTTTTGTAGCCCCTTAGACATTGTTGGCAGTGCTGCATTCAGATCGTTCGCTGTTGTCGGAAAGATTGAAGGGGAGTATGTTGAATTCTGTGCGGCGTACCTGGAGACAATTGAACATCTACTGGAATAGATCAATGTATGTTTCAAGTTGGTTGCCTTTACAAGGCAATGCTGCCTTTACTCTGAGTTCAGACACGGTGATTTTTCCGGAATGGCGTTTGGGGGGCATCCAGAATATCAGACATGTGGTGGACGTAGCAGGAAAGTGTAAAACATTTGCTGCTTTGTGTCAGGAATATGATCTGAGACCTAGCTACTGCTTTGTGTACATTCAACTTTCTCATTATGTAGCTTCCCTTCTGGAAACTGAACTAAGAGCTGAACGTTCGGCACAGATCCTAGAATGTTTTGATTTGGGAGAACATAAGAACATAAGATATGCCATACTGGGTCAGACCAAGGTCCATCAAGCCCAGTATTCTGTTTCCAACAGTGGCCAATCTAGGTCATACGTACCTAGCAGTTTCCCCAAGGGACACAGGTTCCACAATGCTTGTATTGGTTCAAGCATTGATATCCTGGGTCCCTTCTTAATAATGGTTTATGGACCTTTCCTCCAGGAACTTGTCCAAACCTTTTTTAAACCCAGCTACACTAACAGCCTTTACTACATCCTCCGGTAACAAATTCCAGAGTTTGATTACACGTTGAGTGAAAAAATCTTTTCTTTTATTAGTCTTAAATAGTTTACCCTGTAGCTTCATTGCATGTCCCCTAGTCTTTCTATATTCTGATAAGGTAAACAATCGATCTACGTTTACCCGTTCCACTCCGTTCATTAATTTATAGACTTCTATCATATCTCCCCTCAGCCGTCTCTTTTCCAGGTTAAAGAGCCCCAACCTTTTTAGCCTTTCTTCATAGGAGTATCCTTCCATCCCCTTTACCATTTTGGTGGCTCTTCTCTGAACCTTTTCTAAAATCGCTATATCCTTTTTAAGAAAGGGCGACCAGAATTGCACACAATATTCAAGGTGCGGTCTCGCCATGGAACGATATAGAGGCATTATAATATCTTTTGTTTTGTTTTCCATTCCTTTCCGTATCATACCTAGCATTCTATTTGCTCTCTTGGCCGCCGCTGCACACTGGGCCGAGGGTTTTAACATGGTATCCACAATGACGCCTAAATCTTTTTCCTGGGTGGTGGTTCCTAATGTGGAACCTTGCATCGTGTAACCATAGTTTGGGTTGTTCTTCCCTAGGTGCATAACCTTGCACTTGTCCACATTAAATTTCATCTGCCATTTTGATGCCCAGTCTTCCAATTTATCAAGATCCTCTTGCAATTTTCCACAATCCTCTTGGGTTTTAACAACTTTAAATAGTTTTGTGTGTCATCTGCAAATTTGATAACCTCACTCGTTATTCCACTTTCCAGGTCATTTATGAATATGTCAAAAAGCAGCGGACCCAGCACAGATCCCTGGGGTACACCACTATTCACCTTTCTCCATTGGGAAAATTGGCCATTTAGCCCTACCCTCTGCTTTCTATCTTTTAACCAGTTCCTGATCCACAATAGTACACTGCCTCCTATCCCATGACTCTTTAGTTTTTCCAAAAGTCTCTGATGAGGGACCTTGTCAAAGGCTTTCTGAAAGTCCAGAAGAAAAAACACCTACTGTCTCAGTGTTAAAGGGTAGGTTGGAGCATTATAGGCCAAGGCTGGATTATGCGGGGGTGGAGGCAGCATGGGTGACGGAACTGGGCCAAGCGATAGCACCAGGTTCCGTAAGTACTGGAAGGAGCACGGTGGAGGGAAGTGCAATTTAAATGTTTGACCAGAGCGCAGCCATTTGACTTTGGATGGGGGTTGTCCCCATTGTGCCGAGCCTCTTGCCAATTTGAGCCATATGTGGTGGGGATGTAAGAGAATTCGCCCCTATTGGGCGCAGATTGGTACCTTTATGAGTAAGATACTCACTCAGTCAGAAGATTCAGTGGATGGGCCCCTTGGTCGTTTTGGACCAGTTTGGATTAACTTGTCCGAAGGGGAGGTGGGAGCATTTATTGGTGCGAAAGGCTTGTCTGGTGGGTAAAGGCCCAATACTCCGTAGATGGAGAGAACATATGCCCCCTACCTTTTGGGAATGGCACAATAGCTTTCATCAACTGATGCTTTCAGAGAGGTGGGGAGCTCGGGGTAATGTTCGTTGGTGGTCCTTCTTTTTGCTGATATGGGAACCCTATATACAGGTGTTGGGCCCCCATAGCTGAAATGAGATATTGCAACTGTGCTGAGATCCTTGGTTGAGGGAGTAGGGCAGGAGTTGGGACGATGGACAGGAACAATGTTGTATTAGTGATTGTAACCGAAGTATTCCTCTGAGATGGGGAAGGAGGTTGTGCTGGGAGGGTGGGGGGAGGGGGAGTGGGTGGGGATAATTAAAATGTTATAACCCACTTGATGACAGATGATGTGCCTCTTGGGCAGTGGATAAGAATCAACCCTGTCTGGAGGCTTGCAATTTACTATGTTTAATGTATACAATGTTTTTGTAGTTAATAAACAGTTTTAAAAAAACCACTTCCAATTAATCCAGAACACTGCAGTGAAATTAATATTTATTTCTAAGGCATGTTTTCCACCCAGACCTCAGGATCCACCTAGCCAGTCAGGTTTTCAGGATAACCACAATAAATATGCATGAGAGTAATTTGCATGCACTGCCTCAATTGCAGTTATCCTGAAAACCTGACTGGCTAGGTGGATCCTGAGGTCTGGGTGGAAAGCCTTGGTGTAAAAGAAGAGACCATGTTGCTCCATTTTTAATAAAAGAACACTGGCTGCAGATCTCTCAACACATTACATTGAAGACCTTGATGCTTTCACACTGGACTCTGACAGCATCTGTTTGTTCTTCTTGTTCATATACACTGCATAGACAGTTAAGATCATGCCAGACTCGTCTTTCTATTGTCTCTACATATACTGACAGTTGAGATATGATTGGATCAGAAGCATCACTTTTGCTTATAGTGCCCCCACTCTCTGGGACTCATAGTACCTTAGTATATGATGGCAGATAAAGACCAGTATGGTCCATCTAGTCTGCCCAGTAAGGTGGCTAGAGCAGTTGTACCCGCCGCTCTGTACAGGTCACCCCTCTTAAACTTAAATTCCTTATCGTCCCTCCAGTTCAGTCCCTCACCTCTGGGTTATGCACCTCTTCTCGCAGCATGGAGACTGTGCATGTCAGAACTGTGACGTCACTATAGATATCCTGCTGGCACCTCCCACCAGCTCCCAGTGTGTCCAGTCTCCATACAGCTGGAGGTTGTGAGCCTAGGTGCTGGGCTCACTAGAGGAGCAGATAAGGAGCTTTAGGCAGCTTAGCTAGGATTTTTAGTTTTTCTTTTCTCCCTAATAATGTTTTTTTCTTTTGATCTGTAGCTTTAAAGTTCATTAAAGCTTGTTAAAACAAACAAACAAGGGCTGAGAGGGCATCGGAAGGGATTTAGAGGAGTCTTTTCTCCCTCCTGTTTATTTCTGTCCCCTTTGCCTGCTCTCCCCTCCTTGTTGGCATGGAGGGGAGTTCTTTAGCAGGCTTTTCATCTCCTTACCAGCTCAGTTTTCTGTGCTGTAGATTTCCAGTCAGAAACTGTCGTCAGGCCTTGTTTCTCTGTTGCTGCTGCCGGCTGACAGCCTTTCTCAGCTGTGCTGCTCACAGGAAGCCCGTTATTTTTAACGGGGTGCAGAGAGGATCCCGAAGGTCTCGGAGGAAGAGGTGAGTGTTGAAATCTTTGCTGCTAGTGTCCTGTGAGTGTTTTTGAGGCCTGCTGCCGAGTGTGAAGCAGGTTCTGTGGTTTAACAGTGCTCTTTTTCTTTGCTGACAGCTTTCTTTAATACTTGTAGTTTTCTGGTTACTTGAAATTAATTTTGATTACTTTTAATTTTCAATGTTTTGGAGCTCTTAAAGGGCCAGTACAGAAAAGTTTAAAAAAAAATGATTCTGCACGTTTTTTGTTTTGTTGCCCTTTTTGGTGGTCTGCGGGAGCCATTTCCTTTACTATCCAGTCTCTCTGATCCCGTAGCGCCAATGCCTACGCGGCCACAATGCCTGGTTTGTGGCGCCCGTAGGGGCTCGGTCTCAGACGCGGGGGGGTGTCGTGGCTGCGCATCTGAGGCACTTACTATGGAGCAAGAAATGCAAGATCGGTCTAAAGAAGGCACTGCTCTGGTGGCGCAGGGTGCTGCTGCTTCTGCAGAAGGGGAGTCTCTGTGGGAGTCTGTCCACTCTTCCTACTTCATATTTGGCTTTGCCCAGTAATTCCACCACTCCTATGGTGTCTGGGGCAGCGTTCAAGGGTTTCTTCCCAGATTTTGTGCTGCTGCTTCATCAGGCTTACTGTTTGCGACAGCAGGGGGCAGTCGCAGATACCTCGCTTATTGAGGCGGCAGGAGGCCAAACGGCCACCGAAAGGTTTGGTGGTAGTGATGGTAGACCGGTTAAGAGGGCCCGGTCTGTGGAAGATCAGCCTCTTGGTTCGAAATTTCCGGATGCAGAGGATCTTGAGCTGGAGCCGGAAGCCAGGATAGAAGATTCAGAGGAAGGTGAGATTCAGGCTCTTAACCTTTCGTCGGTGGTACCAGCAGAGGATGAGGGTTTAGAGGATCCTCTCATTCAGGCGGTACAAAAGTCCCAGATGGTTTTTCCTGTTCATGTGGTTAAGCAGATGAATCAGGATGAATAAGATGTGCCGGAGGCAGACTAGCGTGGTGTGAGGTCCATGAATCGTCTCTATCCCTTGGTGGATCAAGAACGGGAAGTGTTTCATTCTCCGCGTATAGATGCGGCAGTTTCAGCGGTCACGAAAACGACTACCATTCCAGTTGAAGGCAGTGCGGCTTTGAAGGACGTACAGGATCGGAAGGTGGACGCCTTGTTGAAGAAAGCTTTTGAGGTTAATGCTCTGGCTCTGCAGGCCTCTATTTCTGGAGCTTGAGTTACGAGAGCATGCCTTCGCTGGTCACAGCATTTGCAGCAGCAGGTTCAGCAAATGCAGGAGCAGCTAGCTGATGTGACGAGTCAGGTTCCGCATATTTGGCCGATGTCCAATATGATCTTATTAGAGGTTTGGCGAATAGCATGGCTTCCTTGGTAGCCGCACACCGCTATCTTTGGCTCAGGAACTGGGTGGCGGACAGTTCCTCCAAGTCGCGTCTTAGCAAGCTTCCTTTTAAGGGGAAGCTGTTTGGAGAAGAACTTGATAAGCTGGTCAAGGATTTGGGGGATTCTAAAGGAGGTTGCTTGCCGGAGGATAAACCAAAGCAGAGCCCGAGCCCTGTTACCTTCCTGTGGGCAACCTCGGGATTTCAGGCATTTTCGTACCTCCCATTTGGGAGATTTTCAAAGAGGACGGTTTTTTCCTCTCGAGGTCAAAGTTTTAGAGGATTCCGGGGAGCGGGCAGAGGATTTGCTAGTCCCTCTTCCTCGGGTTTTCGGAAAGTACAATGAAGCGAGGTGGACCCAGGCAGTAATTCAGCCGGTAGGAGGTCGACTTCGGGAGTTTCTTCCTGCCTGGGTCCAGATAACATCCGATCAGTGGGTGTTAAGGTTATTGTCTCGAGTTTGCCCGTCAGGTGGTCGACTCTTTTTGTCATGTCGCCGTGCAGGGGGCAAGAAAGGACGATTGCGGTATGGGAGACTCTGACTCGTCTTTTGCAGTTGGGAGCAGTGGTTCCGGTTCCGCGAGAGCACTACGGTATCGGTCAATACTCGATTTATTTCGTGGTGCTAAAGAAAGATGGGACCTTCTGCCCGATTTCTGGATCTCAAGGGGGAATACCGCTGTTTGCGGGTACCTCATTTCCGAATGGAGACCTTAGTTTGGTTATGGGAGTTCTTGACACGTCTCGATCTCACCGAAGCATATTTACACATTCCAATCAGGCCAGATCATCAGAGGTTTCTAAGATTTGTGCTACCGTGGGGGCATTTTCAGTTTCAGGCGTTGCCCTTCGGTCTGGCGACGGCTCCACGCACTTTCACCAAGGTTATGGTGGTGGTGGCGGTGGCTCTTCGGAAGGAGGGAGTATTGGTTCATCCCTATCTCAACGACTGGTTGATTCGGGCAAAGTCCAGGGCCGAGAGTGTGCAAGTGAGAGTGGTAGAGCTCCTACAGAGTCTCGGTTGGGTGGTCAATACGGCCAAGAGCTGATTGGTTCCAACGGAAGTTCTAGAGTATTTGAGAGATCGCTTCGACACTCGTGTGGGATCGGTTTTCCTGCCGGATCTCTGACCCAGGGCCTGCGGCTTCTGGTGTGTGATTTTTTTTAGGACTCCTGCACTATCTCCGCCTGTTACGGACAATGGCGGCGACTCTGGAAGTTGTGCCGTGGGCCAGATCTCACATGCGCCCCTTACAGAGGTCGCTGCTCCGTTGATGGTCTCACCAGAACGAGACTCTGTCCAAGCGCCTCCCTTGTCCATTGCGGGTCAGGAAGTCTCTTCAATGGTGGCTTCGTCCGCAGAATCTCATGGCGGGCATGCCTCTCGAACAACCACAGTGGATGCCAGTCTCGCAGGATGGGGAGCTCATTGCGGAGAGCTCTTCACGCAAGGCTGCTGGACCGAGCAGGAAGCCAAATGGTCCATCAATCGGCTGTAGTGGCGAGCGGTAGCTCTAGTGCTTCGGGCCTTCAAATCCACCTTACGGGTTCGAGTTCTCTCGGACAATGCTGCGACGGTTGTGTACCTCAATTGTCAAGGGGGCACGGGAAGCGCGGCTCTGGAAATGGAGGCGGAAAGTCTCTTCAATTGGGTAGAGCCTCGGCTTCAGGATCTGTAGGCGGCGCACATTTTGGGACGGACAATGTGATGGCGGACCTTCTCAGCCGGGTTTGAGTGGATCCCGGAGAATGGGAGCTTCATCCGGAGGTGTTTGCTCAGATTGTCCTCAAGTGGGGATCTCCGGTTATGGATCTCATGGCGACCTTTCGGTTGGCCAAAGCCAGTCGCTTTTACAGCAGACAATGAGAACGAATGTCAGAGCGTGTAGATGCCTTACTCCAACAATGGCCCACTCACGGTCTCCTCTACATTTTCCCCCCTTGGGCGCTCATAGGACGAGTGGTGCAGCGCATCGAGGCTCATTGGGGAAGAGTGCTTCTAGTAGCTCCAGATTGGCCTCGTTGTCCGTGGTATGCAGATCTGGTGTGTCTGCTCGACGGGGAACCATGGCGGATGCCGGTAAGGGAGGATCTGCTGCTTCAGGGTCCTCTACGAATGCCTCAGGTACATCGGTTATCGCTTACGACTTGGCCATTGAAAGGGCTCGGTTAAGGAAGAAGGGTTCTTCCAAGGCAGTGATTGACACCTTGCTTCTGGCCAGAAAGAGGTCCACTTCCTTAGCATATGTGCGCGTCTGGCGTGTTTTTGAGGACTGGTATGCTCAACGTCAGTTTCGTCCAGCCTCAGTATCTGTACCGACAGTGTTGGGTTTCTTGCAAGACAGGTTCGATAATGGATTAGGCTGCCAGTTCATTAAGGGTACAGTTGGCAGCTATTTCTTGTTATCGAGGAAAGGTGCAAGGAGTTCCTTTTGGGGGTCCATGCCGATGTTTTCCATTTCTTGAGAGCGGTATCCCATCTACATCCTTCGCGCAGGGTGGTTTCTTCACCGTGGGATCTCAACCTGGTTTTTAGGAGCCTTGACAAGGGAGCCTTTTGAGCCTTTGCATCAGGCTTCCATAAAGGATTTGACTTTGAAGATAGTATTTTTGATGGCCATTTGCTCTGCACGTCGAATCTCTGAGTTGCAGGCTTTGTCCTGTCGGGAGCCGTTTCTGACTTTTTCTAGGGAAAAAGAGGTATTGCATCCCGTACAGAATTTCCTACAAAAGGTAGTTTCACCATTTCATGTGAATCAGTCGGTCTCTTTGCCCGTTTTAGTGTTTCGGAGGAGACCGCATTGGACCATAGTTTGCGTTTGTTAGACATTAAGAGGGTACTTCAGCGATACTTGAAGGTCTCGGAGTCCTTCCGCGAGTCTGACCATTTGTTCGTTCTCTTTGGTGGGCCGCGTAAAGGTGAAGTAGCGGACAAAGCTTCAATTTCCAGATGGGTTCGTGAAGCAATAGCGTCAGCTTATATCTTGCAAGGTCGTCAGGTGCCCTTGGGGCTGCGGGCTCATTCTACTAGAGCGCAAGCGGCTTTGTGGGCGGAGCATAGCTTAGTTCCGCTGGTTGAAATTTGCAGAGCAGCTACTTGGTCTTCCTTACGTACTTTTAGTAAACATTACCGCCTGGTTGTTCAAGCGGCGGGAGATGCCTGTTTCAGGTCGGCAGTCTTGCGGTCCGGGTGGACAGGTCCCTCCCAATAGTTTACTGCTCTTTTACATCCCAGAGGTGAGGGACTGAACTGGAGGGACGATAAGGAAAGAGAAATTAGACTTACCTACTAATTGTTGTTCCTTAAGGAACTCCAGTTCAGTCCCAATTCCCGCCCGGGATTTTTTTGGTCAGCTTCCGCAAAGTCTGTTTTGTGATGTGCGGTGACTACAATCCAGTAGGAGAAGTTCAGCAAATGTGGTCTGTATTCAGGCAAAGTATACCCTGTATTCTTTCTTCTCTCTCCTTTCTGTCCTATTTCTGAAAACGGGAGAAGGAGAATTATCCTCTCATTTACGGGGTTTTAGTTCAGTGTTAGATTTAAATTGTATTTAATATTATAGCTACTTATTTGTTGCTCCTTTGAGTCTGCTTTGTCATTAGATCACTGGGAGCTGGTGGGAGGTGCCAGCAGGATATCTACAGTGATGTCACAGTTCTGATATGCCCAGTCTCCATGCTGCTGGAAGAGGTGCATAACCCAGAGGTGAGGGACTGAACTAGAGTTCCTCAAGGAACAACAATTAGCAGGTAAGTCTAATTTCTCTTTATACTTTATTTTGATTTTATCCCCTTGCTATAAAGGGATCCATTGTGTCTGTCCCATTTTGAATTCAGTCACTATATTTTCCCTCACCACCTCCACTGGGAGGGCATTCCAAGCATCCACCAGACTTACAGTGAAAAAGTATTTCCTGACGTTGCTTTCAAGTTTACCTCCGAGGGCAGCTTCATTTTATGCCCTCTAGTTTTACAGCTTCCCCTCCTTTGAAAAAGGTTTTTGTTCATTAATACCTTTTTAACTATTTTTTTTTAAATTTGCATTTAAAATTTACGAAAGAATTAATAGATGATGTATAATCATTAGAGCACAATATGATGGATACTACAAAAAAAGCTCACTGCATAACATTATTAAACCCTTCATACTAGATCAAATAAGAGAATATATAAAGCAGATCTATGAACTTTTCCCCTGTAAAAAAAAAGCCTCCAACTGATTAACCTCAACAAATACACACATCTACTACCCTGATGAAAAACAAGATACTTGCATGGAAATCGAATTGTAAAGCCACAAATAAGCTGGATTACCAAATCCATCTAGCTCAAGTTTTGTACCTTAAGGAACCTATGCAAACTCTTCCCAATGGATCTCCAAGCCGTCTGTCAAACAATCTCTCCAGCTTTTGATTATTGCAACCCCATCTACTAGGACCTTCCCAAGAACACACTATACCACCTACAACTAGCCCAAAACACAGTAGCTAGAAACATATTGGCAAAATCTCAACAGGTTCACATTACCCCACTCCTCAAACAGTTTCACTGGCTCCCCATCACAAACAAGATCAAGTACAAAATCATTCTACACACCCACAAAAGTGGAAGGAAGTCCAAAAAACTGCCAGCATGGTTTAAAGGTGAGGTCAGAGAGGCTGTTGTTGCCAAAAAAGCATCTTTCAGGAAATGGAAAAAAAGAGTCAAACGACGAAACCTGGAAACAGCACAAGCACTGGCAAGTCAAATGCAAGGCATTGATAAGGCAGGCAAAGGGAGAATTTGAGAAGAAGCTTGCTGCGGAAGCAAAAACGCGAAGTAAAGACCTTTTCAAGTACATTCGTAGCAAAAAACCTGTGAGAGAGTCAGTTTGTCCATTAGATGATAAAGGGGTTAAAGGAGCACTAAGAGGCGACAAGGCGAGAGCGGAGAGACTGAATGAATTCTTTGCTTCGGTCTTTACTGAGGAAGATGTAGGGATGTTACCCATGACTGAAGTGGTATTTAAAGGTGCGGAAGAATTGAAGGAAATATCGATACATCAGGAAGATGTCTTACAACTATTAGATAAACTGAAGAGTAGCAAAACACCTGGGCCGGATGGTATACATCCAAGGGTGTTGAAAGAACTGAAATATGAGATTGCAGACCTGCTATTAGTAATCTGTGAACTATCATTAAAATCATCTCTAATACCTGAAGATTGGAGGATCGCCAATGTAACACCAATTTTTAAAAAGGGTTCCTGGGGTGATCCGGGAAACTACAGACCGGTGAGCCTGACGTCAGTACCGGGAAAAATGGTAGAAACCATCATAAAGAATAAAATTACTCAGCATGCAGATAGTCATGACCTAATGGGAGACAGCCAACATGGCTTTAGACAAGGAAGATTTTGTCTTATTAATCTGTTATGTTTTTTTTCAGGAGTGAATAATCAGGTGGACAAAGGTGAGTCGGTTGATATTGTGTATCTGGACTTTCAGAAAACCTTTGACAAGGTCCCTCATGAGAGACTTTTGGCAAAACTAAAGAGTCATGGGATAGGAGGCAGTGTGTACTATTGTGGATCAGGAACTGGTTAAAAGATAGAAAGCAGAGGGTAGGGCTAAATGGCCAATTTTCCCAATGGAGAAAGGTGAATAGTGGTGTACCCCAGGGATCTGTGCTGGGTCCGCTGCTTTTTGACATATTCATAAATGACCTGGAAAGCGGAATAACGAGTGAGGTTATCAAATTTGCAGATGACACAAAACTATTTAAAGTTGTTAAAACCCAAGAGGATTGCGGAAAATTGCAAGAGGATCTTGATAAATTGGAAGACTGGGCATCAAAATGGCAGATGAAATTTAATGTGGACAAATGCAAGGTTATGCATCTAGGGAACAGCAACCCAAACTATGGTTACACGATGCAAGGTTCCACATTAGGAACTACCACCCAGGAAAAAAATTTAGGCGTCATTGTGGATACCATGTTAAAACCCTCGTCCCAGTGTGCAGCAGCGGCCAAGAGAGCAAATAGAATGCTAGGTATGATAAGGAAAGAATGGAAAATAAAACAAAAGATATTATAATGCCTCTATATCGTTCCATGGTGAGACCGCACCTTGAATATTGTGTGCAATTCTGGTCGCCGTATCTTAAAAAGGATATAGCGATTTTAGAAAAGGTTCAGAGAAGAGCCACCAAAATGGTAAAGGGGATGGAAGGATACTCCTATGAAGAAAGGCTAAAAAGGTTAGGGCTCTTTAACCTGGAAAAGAGACGGCTGAGGGGAGATATGATAGAAGTCTATAAATTAATGAACGGAGTGGAACGGGTAAACGTAGTTCGATTGTTTACGTTATCAGAATATAGAAAGACTAGGGGACATGCAATGAAGCTACAGGGTAAACTATTTAAGACTAATAAAAGAAAATATTTTTTCATTCAACGTGTAATCAAACTCTGGAATTTGTTACCGGAGGATGTAGTAAAGGCTGTTAGTGTAGCTGGGTTTAAAAAAGGTTTGGACAAGTTCCTGGAGGAAAGGTCCATAAACCATTATTAAGAAGGGACCCAGGATATCAATGCTTGAACCAATACAAGCATTGTGGAACCTGTGTCTCTTGGGGAAACTGCTAGGTACATATGACCTAGATTGGCCACTGTTGGAAACAGAATACTGGGCTTGATGGACCTTGGTCTGACCCAGTATGGCATATCTTATGTTCTTATGTTATGTTCTTAAAATTCTGAACAAATAATCAGCGGATAGCCTCGCCACCCCCTAGTAGCGAGCAGCAACTCAGTAAAACCCAAGAGAACTGCCACAATCAACAGACTGGAAGATACCCACTGACAGACCCTCATGCAGCCAAAGAACTAACAGCAGAGCTTTTTCTCTATGTGCCCTTCTCCCTTTGGAACTCGCTTCCACCACAATTAAGAACCATCCAGTTAACCAGCCAATTCCATAAAAACCTAAAAACTCTCCTGTTCCTAGAGCATTATGGATCTAATACTAACTAAAGAACACCCAGGAAATCAATAACCACACTCCATTGACAAACTGTAAATAGTTAAACCTTAAATGTTTGATTACTATTATCTGTTATAAGATATATTCCATGTAATGTGCACCTTACTGTTCAACTGTTAATGTTTCTGCACTGAGTTCTCTGTAAACCGTTTTGACTAGTAGAAAGATGGTATAGAAAAGATGTTAAGTACAGGAAGCACCCAGGGCTAAGACCTTAGGCCACAGCACCAAAAATGCTTTCCTTTGTGTATCCCTAATAACATCTGGGAATACCTATATCATTTGTATTCTGCTAAGCGTTATGATAGATTTTGTGGACAACTGTAAAATATGATCTTTAATTCAGAAACCAAGGATACCAATAAGGTTGCTCGCAATGAAATTTCATCGGTAGATGATTCCAAATAGGCAGATAAATCTATGCTATCTGCCGGTAGTATAGTATCTAAATCTTCTACCAGATCCCTATTTCCTTTCATTTAACCTATCCTTCCTCATAAGGATATAGTACATTTTTGAGATCCGAACAGCATCTGCATCCGGGTGCTAGAGGGTCTCTTTAAGATATTTAGTGAGCGGTATTTGTGGTGAGAGAAAATGGGTTCTGTGGAAATTCAAAAAACATAAATTTTTAGATCTGGAAATATTCAATGCTTCTGTCTGTCAAGACATAGCTGTACTAAGGCAACTGTCGAAACTGAAGTGCGGAGTTCAACAAGCTGAGAATCAACCTTTGAAAAATGAACTACATCAGCAAATTTCTGATCATGTTCGGCAAGTTCTACCACTGTTTCTTTAGAAAAGTCTGAGACTTGCTTCAAAGAATACTGAAGAGACTGATCCATATGTGCAATAGCATCCCAAATATTTTGTAAAGAAACGTCTGATGAAGAAGTAACATTACTAAGTAAATAAGTAAACTCCACAGGATTGGGCTGTGGACCAGTACGTAATCCTAATATTAACTCAGAAATAGAAACAGGAGGCTGCTGCAGAGAAAGTCAAAGCAGACCACTGCTTCTGATCAGGAGTAGCAGAATCTCCCGTTATAGTTGCTATTTGATCGGATGGGGTTTGAACGCCCTCCAATTTCAAAGGGGAGTTGAGGGAGGGGGGTACTCACGGTTGAGGAAGAACCCATAACAGCCAAAGGAATTGGCTCAAGTGATGTGGAAAGTACTTTCACATGAAAATCCATTGGACCTGATACCTTAACAGACTTTGCAGCTGAACTCTGTATTACCCTCTTCTTCTGCTTCCACATCACTCGGCTGCTCTGTGCCCCTTTGGACACTCCTGTTTGGCCACATGCCCACAGCCGCATACCGCAGCAGGGCCAGTCTTTTAAAGTCCTTCTCCTCTGCTACATCCGACTGAAGTGCAGGACTCACGGGTGCAGGAGCTAATCCAAGGAAAACTTGCAAGAACCAGGTAAAACTTTAGTGTTCACCAATACCCTTTAACTATTTAAACGTCTGTATTATATCTCCCCTGTCCCCCCTCCTCTAGAGCAGGGGTCTGCAACCTTTAAGACATAAAGAGCCACTTGGACCCGTTTCCGAAGGGAAAAAAAAAACTGGGAGCCGCAAAACCATTGCGACATTTAAAACAAATCTAACACTGCATATATTGTTTCTTACCTTAATGCTATATACGACCCCCTACTTTTTCTGTTAAAATATAGGTGTTTGGCCTATACTCGCCGTATAAGACTACCCCTCTTCCTTCGCACACCAAAAAAAATACGCCAGAAAATATCACAACAACAAGTAACAATATTTGATTTCAAAATGATGATGATTTTGTAGTCAAATCACTAATATGAAATAAAATTATTTTTTCTACCTTTGTTGTCTGACCAATTTATTCTTTGATCATGCTGGTCCCGATCTGAGGCTTCTGCTTTCCTTTCTTCTCTTGGCTCTCTTTCTGTGGTCTATGGTCCATCTGCCATTTCTTATCTCTTCTTTCGTTTTCTTCACTTCTTTCCATCAGCCTATTTCCAGTCCCAGTAACCCTCCCCAATATCAGCCCCTTTCCAGTCCTCACTCCCAGTACCTTCCAATGTCAACTTGCATTCCCATGATTGCCACTGGTGTCCATTTCCTTCCAGTCCCCCTCCTTCCCCACTGACCAGTCCCTTCTAGTACAAATACCATGGCAGCCCCTCTCAGATCCAGTTCCATTCTCCCATCCCCTCATATCAGCCCATTTGTAGCCTTAGCCCCAGTTATCTTCCAGGGCCAGCAGCTCTATCCTCCCCTCCCCACAATCAGCCCATGCCCAGTCAAAGCCCCCCAATCAGCTCGCTTCCAGTGCTATCTCAACCCCATTACCAGTGCTAGCCTCCCCTAATCAGCCCAATACCAGTCCTACCCCCATCAAATCATTACCAGTCCTAGCCTCCCCTAATCAGCTCATTTCCAGTGCTCGTCCCCTCAACCCCATTACCAGTGCTCCATCCCTCCATGTCAGCCCCCTCCCTCCATCCATATCAGCTCCCTCCCTCCATGTCAGCCCGCCTCCCCAATCCCTCCATGTCAGCCCCCCTCCCTCCCTCCATATCAGCTCCCTCCCTCCATGTCAGCCCCCTCCATCCCTCCATGTCAGCCCCCCTCCCTCCATCCATATCAGCTCCCTCCCTCCATGTCAGCCCCCCTCCCTCCCTCCATATCAGCTCCCTCCCTCCATGTCAGCCCCCCTCCCTCCATCCATATCAGCCCCCCTCCATGTCAGCCCCCCTCCCTCCATCCATCCATATCTGCTCCCTCCCTCCATGTCAGCTCCCCTCCCTCCATGTCAGCCCCCCACCCTCCTCCGGCAGCCGTGGCTCCGGAGCACACAGCCCGCCCGGGATTAAAACGTGGCGGTATGGGCTCCCTCCATTCTTCTGCAGCCGTGGCTCCCTGCCTCTTAAGGAACCGCGGCTGTGCTTTTAAAATCATCTCGGAGCCCTTCCTGTCTTGACGGGCTCCGTGCAGCATTGTCCCGCCTCCAATCATCTCGGAGCCCTTCCTGTCTTGACGGGCTCCGTGCAGCATTGTCCCGCCTCCAAAACTTCCTTTAGAGGCGGGACAATGCTGCACGGAGCCCGTCAAGACAGGAAGGGCTCCGAGATGATTTTAAAAGCACAGCCGCGGTTCCTTAAGAGGCAGGGAGCCGCGGCTGCAGAAGAATGGAGGGAGCCCATAACGCCACGTTTTAATACCGGGCGGGCAGTGTGCTCCGGAGCCGCGGCAAAGGTGAGAAAGAGCCGCATGCGACTCCGGAGCCGAGGGTTGCCGACCCCTGCTCTAGAGTATACATATGTAGGACTTTGAGTCTCTTCTCATACTACTTCTGGTGCAGACTAAATCATTTTGGTTGCCTTCCTTTGAATCGTATCATGTCTTTCTATCTTCTTTCTGAGATATAGTCTCCCAAAGCTGAACATACTAAAAACTTGTACAGGGACATTAATACCGCCTCCTTTCTGCCGGTTATTCTTCTCTGTATGTAATCCAGCATCTTTCTGGCTTTCACTACCATCTTGTCACATTGTTTTGCCACCTTGAGATCCTTGGGCACTACTACTCCAAGGTCCTTCTATTGGTCTGTGCACGCCAACCTCTCACCCCCTACCACATACAGTTCCTTTTGGATTTCTGCATACCAAGTGCATGACTCTGCACTTCTTCGCATTAAATCTTAACTGCAAAGCATTAGACCATTCTTCCACTTTTTGTAGATCTTTCCTCATGTTGTCTACTCTGTTGCAAGTGTTTGTGTCCTCTTCAAAAAGGCAGACTTTTTTCCCTTCAGTCTTTCAGCAATATCGCTCACAAATACATTGAACAGTACCGGTCCCAGGACCGATCCTTGGGGCATGCCACAACTCACCTTCCTTTCTTCTGAGTGCGTTAGGTTTACCGCCACCTTCTATCATCCGAAGCGGTTATTCCCTCGAGCTTGCTCTTCACATCTGTGAGGCCTTCCTGATATCTCCATTCGACTCCTTGGCGTCAGGCGATCCAGGCAATGCTCCGCCTCCTTTGCTTAGAGGCATTAGTTCCTGTTCCTCCAGAGGAGCGCGGTCAGGGACACTATTCCATCTACTTAGTGGTTCCCAAGAAAGACGGCGATTTCCACCCGATCCTTGGTCTCTAGGGTGTGAACCGGAGCTTATGCTTCCCGTGCTTTCGCATGGAGACACTGCACTGTGATCCAGACCGTACATCCTGGAGAGTTCGTTGCCACACTGGATCTCATGGAAGTTTATCTACACATTCCCATTTGCAAAGCTCATCAATGTTTCCTTCGTTTTGCCATCATGGGCCAGTACATTCAGTTCTGCGCTTGGCCACCGCCCCAGGGACATTCACAAAAGATTTATATAGAAATATGACAGCAGAAAAAAACACATGGCCTTTTCTAGTCTACCCTTCCATATCAACTACTACAGCAGTCCCCTTTATCCCTTTAGAGATCCTCTGTGTTTGTTCTATGCTTTTTTGAATTCAGATACTGTCGTCATCTCTACCACCTCCATTGGGAGACTATTCCATGGATCCACCACTCTTTCTGTAAAGAAATATTTCCGCATATCACTCCTGAATCTATCCCCTTTCATCCTCATCCTATATCCCTTCATAGCAGAGCTTGCTTTCAATCGAAAGAGGCTCTCCTCCTGTGCATTTATGCCACGGAGGTATTTAAACGTCTCAATCATACCACCTCTATCCTGCCTTTCTTCTAATGTATGCATATTATCCTTAAGTCTGTCCTCATATGCTTTATAACGAAGACCACTGACCATTTTAGTTGCCACCCTCTGTACAGACTCCAGCCTGTTTATATCCTTTTGAAGGTGCAGTCTCCAGAATTGCACACAATAACTCCAAATGAGGTCACACAAAAGACTTATACAGAGGCACTATCACCTCCTTTCTTCTGCTGGCCATTCTTCTCCCTATGCACCCAAGTATCCTTCTAGCTTTTGCTGTCACCTTTTCTACCTGTTTAGCTACTTTAAGATCATCAGACACAATCACGGTTGGGTCCCGCTCTTCTTTTGTGGACAGAAGTACTTCACCCCTTATGCTATATCGCTCCCTTGGATTGATGCAGCCCAAATGCATGATCTTGCATTTCTTAACATTAAATCTCAGCTAACAAATTCTAGACCATTCTTCAAGCTTAGCTGGATCCCTCCTAATGTTATACACCTTCCTGGGTGTCTATTCTATTGAGATTTTGGTATCATCCACAAAGAGGCAAACCTTACCCGACAGCCCTTCCACAATATCACTAACAAAGATGTTAAAAAGAATCAGACCAAGAATAGATCCCTGGGGCACACCACTGGTAACCACCACCTCCTCAGAGTGAGTTCAGTTTACCTTTACCCTTTGTCGCTTCCCACTCAACCAGTTTCTAACCCAAGCAGGAACTTTAGGGTCCATCCCTAGGGTGCTCAGTTTGTTTATAAGTCGCCTGTGCGGAATGGTGTCAAAGGCTTTACTAAAATCTAAATACACCACATCTAGGGCTCTCCCTTGGTCCAACTCCTTGGTAACTCAGTCAAAGAAATCAATCAGTTTTGTCTGACAAGACCTGCCTCTGGTGAATCCATGCTGCCTCGGATCCAGTAATCCATTGGATTCCAGAAACCTCACTATTTTCTTGTTCAGCAGCGCTTCCAATAATTTACTCATCGCTGAGGTTAAATTAACTGGCCTGTAGTTTTCAACCACATCCTTGCTTCCACTTTTGTGTAAAGGGACCACATGTGCCTCTCTCCAGTCCTCTGGCACCATTCCAGACTCTAAGGAGGCATTGAAAAGGTCAATCAGTGGAGCTACTTGAACGTCCCCGGGTTCCCTCAGTATTCTCGGGTGTATCCTATCTGGTCCCATCACTTTGTCTACTTTAAGATTAGCTAGCTTCTCACGTTCAAGATGCCCCTTGCTTCTGTTCCTTTTGTGTGTGCTTTCTGAGGTCCTGCTCCTGGTTCTTTATTTGTGAACACAAAAGAAAAATTTGTTAAGCAATTCTGATTTATCCTCATTAGCTTCTACATATTCCTCTCCTTCACCCTTGAGTCTGACAATACCACTTTTGCCCTTCCTCTTCTTACTTAACATATCTGAAAAATGTCCTCTCCCCCCCCCCCCCCCCCCCCCCATAAAATCCACCCCATTTTATTGCATTGGCTATTTCCTCCTCTTTCTGAATCTTTGCTTTGCAGACTACTTTGCTAGCTTCTCTAAGTTTTTTTCCAAATATAGATGTTTGTCTTCCTCTCTCTGTGATTTCCTGTATTTAATGAAGGCCTCCCTCTTTTTCTTCCTTTTCAGCTACTTCTTTCGAAAACCATAGCAGTTTCCTTTTCCTTTTATTTACCATCTTAACAAAAAGGTTGGTTGCCCTTAAAATATCCCCTTTCAGTTTTGCCCACTGTTTTTCTGCATCCCTCAGCTGTTCCCATCCCACTAACAACTCCTCAGCTTGGCAAAGTTAGTTTTCCTAAAGTTTAAGACCTTCTGTGAGAGCCAGAAGGGAAGGGGTTAACAATCCAAATTGCTGGCATTTGCACTGCATGTGCCTCGTGGGATGCTAGAGGTATTAGGTGTCATCAGATGGAAGAAATGTGAGAAAAAACACTCTTATCTACAGAGCACAAGAGAGAGAAGGCATCATTAGCATGGTTATGCCAGTTTGGCATGGGGCCTCCAGAGGCCTAGTGTGGAAACTGTCAGAATATCAGAACTAATACGATATATTTTCTATATTTCTTAAAAATAGGGGCTGGAAAGACAGACCAGGTGAAAGGCTGAATAAGTGGGAAAAGGGTAATATATCAGGGAATAAATCTGACAAAGGCCTGAGCACATGTTTATACACAAGGCCATAAGGGTCAGCAGGAATGGGGAACAGGTGAGCAGATATGACAGGACAAAGGAAGGAATGAAAGAGAAAATCCAGATGCCTGGAATCAAAAGCAAAGGGACTAATTGGAAAATAAAAACTATATAAGGGGACAGGACTTTGGGAATTTACACCCCATTTTCTGAAGAAGGTGGTTTGTAAATTTCCACTATATGTCTGCTAATGAGTGAGTGGGTATGATTTTGATTCTTGTCTGTGTGAAAGTTTCCTTAGTTTATCTTTGATTGCAGCTTGGAACCATATATCCTTCTCTCACTGTGCTAAGATCTGTCGATGGATTGGAAATCTCTTAATTACTTTATAGCTGTAAACTTGTAACATAGTAAGTGACGGCAGATAAAGACCAGCATGGTCCATCTAGTCTGCCCAGCAAGATGGCAAGAGTAGGTGCACCTGTCGCTCTGTGCAGGCCACCCCTCCCCATGTCTTTGTTTAGGTGTGAACCCACCACTCCATGTAGGACACCCCTATTTGTTGAGACGTTAGATGGTTCAGAAGTTAGATGGTACCATTTATTTTGTTTTTATCCTGTTGCTGTAAAGGGATCCACTGTGTTTGTCCCATGCTGTTTTGAATTCCATCACAGTGTTTGCCCCCACCACTTCCATCGGGAGGGCATTCCAAGCATCCACCACCCTTTCAGTAAAGAAATATTTCCTGACATTGCCTTTCAATTTACCACCTTGCAGCTTCATGTTATGCCCTCTAGTTTTACAGCTTCCCCGTCTTTGGAAGAGGTTTGTTTGTTCATCATTTCTCTTTAAGTATTTAAAGGTCTGAATCATATCTCCCCTGTCCCTCCTCTCCTCCAAAGTGTACATATTTAGGTCTTCAAGTCTCTTCTTATAAGGCTTCTGACGCAGGCTCCAAATCATTTTGGTCGCCTTTCTCTGAACAGTTTCCAGTCTTTTTACATCTTTTGCAAGATATGGTCTCCAAAACTGAACACAGTATTCCAAGTGAGGCCTCACCAGTGACTTGTACAGTGGCATAAGTACCTCTTCCTTTCTGCTGGTAATCCCTCTTTGTATGCAGCCCAACATCCTCCTGGCTTTTGCCACCGCCTTGTCGCACTGTTTTGCCACCTTGAGATCATCAGAGATAATCACACCAAGATCTTTCTCCTGAACCGTGCATACCAACCTCTCACCCCCTATCGTGTACATTTCCCTTGGATGTCTGCTACCCAAGTGCATGACACTGCACTTTTTCACATTAAATCGTAGTTGCCAAGCATTAGACCAGTCTTCCAGCTTTTGTAGATCTTTCCTCATGTTAACCACTCCCTCGGGGGAGTCCACTCTGTTGCAAATTTTTGTTTCATCTGCAAAAAGACAGACCTTTCCATTCAGTCCTTCAGCAATATCACTCACAAATATATTGAACAGGGCCGGGCCCAGGACCGAACCCTGAGGCACCCCGCTAATCACCTTCCTCTCATCAGAGTGAGCTCCATGTACCATCACCTTCTGTTGTCTGGCAGGCAACCAATTTCTAATCCAGTTTACTATCTTGGGACCCATCCCCAAGCTACTGAGTTTACTGACAAGCCTCCTATGAGGAACAGTATCAAAGGCTTTGCTGAAATCCAGATAGATGACATCCATTGCATGCCCCAGATCTTGTAAGAAGAGGGTGAGGGAATTCTCCAAGTTATTTTGTATTTAGCTAGTTTGTTTGCGCTTCCTGTATGCTTGCTTCTGTGATATAAGAAAGAAATAAAGGGTTTTTTTGTAAGAAGAATCTGTGAGAATTTTGTGCCAGGTAATAGTATATTCTGCATGAGGTGTGGTTTATGGGGAGGAGGTGGTAGGCTCTCCCTGTATGCAAGGATTGTTCCCCTCTTGCATGGAGAAGGAGGGGTGGCATCCGCATGGCCAACAGATTGCCCCCCCCCCCCTTGCTTCCGTACTCTTCGCTTTTGAATGGATTTTATCAGCTCTAGAACTAATACTGAACCACACCATCTGGCGATCACTGGATGCAAAATGATGTCCCACTATAACATCAGAAACACTTTCACCATTGGTAAGCACCAAATCCAGTATGGCTCCTTCACATGTGGGTTCTGTTACCAGTTGCCTGACTAAGTCTCCCTGTAGAGAATCCAGGATCTCCTTACTTCTAGATGATACTGCAGAAGGAATGTGCCAGTCAACATCTGGCATATTGAAATCCTCTATCAGTATCGCTTTCCCTTTCCTAGCAATGCTGCATATGTCTTCAATTAACTCTCCGTCCACCTTTTCCTCTTGTGAGGGAGTTCTGTATATCACGCCAGTGCAAATAGATTTCCCTTTCCCTCTTTCGAGTTTAACCCACAGTCATCCTCTCTCCCTTTTTTTTAAGCCCTGTATTTCCATAGCTTTAATATTCTCTTTTATATATAGTGCTACTCCTACCCTGTCCTTTCTGAATAAAGTATTATTATTATTAAACACTTATAAAGTGCCGCAACATACAAAGTGCTGTACAAACATACAAGAGAGACAGTCCCTGCTCATTAGAGCTCACAATCTAATAAGACAGAAAACAAAATAAGTTACATAATACAAATAACAAAATTTACAGGACAAAGTAAGCAAATGTTGATAAAGAGCTCAAGATAGGGCAAGACAGGAACGAAAAGCAATAGTGAAGAGGTGGGATTTTAGTCTGGATTTGAAAATGGCCAGGGAGGATGCCTGGCGCACAGAGATAGGAAGACTATTCCAAGCAAAGGGTGCTGCCAGTTGGAAGGAGCGAAGTCTGGAATTGGCAGTATGAGTAAAGGGCACAGATAAACAAAGACTATTAGAAGAGTGAAGTAACCGAGAGGGGGTATAAGGAGAGATAAGAGATGAAAGGTACTGGGGGGCAGAAGAGTGAATACATTTATAGGTCAGGAGGAGAAGTTTAAATTGGATACGGAGACGGATGGGAAGCCAATGAAGCGACATGAGGAGAGGAGTGATATGGGAAAAGTGAGACTAGCAGAAAATGAGTCGAGCAGTGGAGTGTTGAATTGACTGAAGAGGAAAGAGGTGGCTTGCAGGGAGGCCAGCAAGGAGAAGGTTACAATAATCAAGACGGGAGGTGATTAAGGAGTGGACAATCAATTTAGTGGTGTCAACAGAGAGGAAGGGGTGAATTTTGCAGATATTGTATAGAAAGAAAAGGCATGTTTTAGCAATGAGCTGGATATGTGGAGAGAAAGAGAGAGAGGACTCAAAAATAACACCAAGGTTAGGTGCTGAAAAGACAGGGAGGATTACAGAGTTATCCACAGAGAGAGAGAAAGGGGAAAGATAAGGAGTTCAGTTTTGGCCATGTTCAGTTTTAAGCTGCGGTGGGACATCCAGGTAGCAATGTCAGAGAGGCAGAGTGAGATTTTAGACTGGATTTCAGGAGAGATAACAGGTGCAGAAAGATAGATTTGAGAGTCGTTGGCATAGAAATGATAGTGAAAGCCATGGGAAGAGATAAGGGTACCAAGAGATTGGGTATAGAGAGAGAAGAGGAGTGGACCTAAGACGGAACCCTGAGGAACACCAACAGGTAGTGGGGTTGAAGAGGAGGAGGAGCCACCGAAGCACACACTGAAAGAGCGATGGGAGAGATAGGAGGAGAACCAAGATAGTACAGAGTCTTTGAATCCAAGTGAGGACAGGGTGATAAGAAGAAGGTTATGGTCAACATTGTCGAAGGCAGCAGAAAGATCAAGAAGAATGAGGACAGAGTAAAAAGCCTTTGGACTTTGCCAGGAACAAATCATTAGAGACCTTAGTAAGAGCTGTTTCAGTGGAGTGTAGGGGATGGAAGCTGGATTGTAAAGGATCCAAGAGGGCATGAGAGGAGAGGAAATCAAGGCAACGGTGCTAGACTGCACGCTCAAGTAGTTTAGAGATGAAAGGAAGGAGAGAGATGGGCCGATAGAAGGACAGGTGGGATCAAGTGAGTTTTTTTTGAGGAGGGATGTAACCACAGCGTGCTTGAAATCAGAAGGGAAGGTTGCAGTGGAGAGAGAGAGGTTAAGAATATGAGAAATAGAAGGGGGACGATAGTTGAAAATATGGAGCTAAGGAGGTGGGTGGGGAAGGGGTCAGATGAGCAGGTAGTAGGTTTGGAGGAAGAGAAGGAGTGACGTTTCCTCATCAGAGACCATAGGGAAGGAAGAAAGGGTAGCAGAAGGTTGGGGGGGGGAGAATTTGGAAATGAGGGAAACTGGAGGGTGATTGTGTGGATTTTGTCTTGGAAGTAGTCAGCCAAGGTTTGGGCAGGAAGGGAGGGAGGAATCGGGTGGAGGCACACTGAGGAGAGAATTGAGTGTGCTAAAGAGACGACGAGGATTAGAGGAAAGAGAGATGGATGAAGTAAATTTGTTTGAAAAGCGCAATGGCTGATTGGAAGGAGAAGAGCATGAATTTAAAGTGGAGAAAGTCAGGATAAGAGCGGGATTTGAGCCAGGCACAGTTACATCCCAGTCATGGTTGTCCGTGAACCATGTTTCTGTTACTGCCACTAAATCCAAGTCAGCCTCTCCCATTAAAGCCTCAACATCTGGGATCTTATTTCCCATGCTATGAGCATTTATAGACACTGCCTTCCAGATGTTGCTCCTTTTACCTGTTTCTATAAAAGTATTTAATGTTTCACTTACCTGGGACTTTCTTCACCCATCCCCAATGAATCTAGTTTAAACCCCTCTTCAGTAGGTTAGCCAGTTTGCTACTGAAGACATGTCAACCCTTCTTGGACAGATGGATGCCATCTCTGCTCTGCAACCCTTGGAATAGCATCCCATGGTCCAGGAAACCAAAACACTCTTGACGACACCATCCACCCAGCCATGCATTCATCTCCAGGATTCAAGCTTTCTTGCCTTAGCCTTTACTCTCAACGGGGAGAATTGAAGAGAACACCACCTGTGCCCCTATCTGCTTCACCCTTGTCCCAGAGTCATGAAGTCACTTTTGATATGCTCAGAAGGATACCTGGCAGTATCATTTCTGCCAACATGGATGGAGGCTATGGTCGTGGTGGTAGCAGTGTTCCACCACAAGGGGATCTGCGTACATCCCTATCTGGGCGACTGGCTTATTCATACCAGAACTTATCCCAATGCGGTCCAGCACGTCCTACAATTCCTGGAGCGTCTTGACTGGGTGGTCAACTACTGCAAGAGATCTCTGGACCCCTCCCAAAGGCTCGAGTTCCTCAGAGTGCTTTATAACACTTGAGTGGGCACAGTAGCTCTCAGAGAAGACTGCTGGTGGAAGTTTTGCAGCCAGCTACGCAGGTTCACACAGCAGTCCACTCCTCGAGTATGGGATTACCTCCAGCTCCTTGGGGCTGTGGCAGCCACTCTTGATTTGGTGCCTTGGACCCAAGTGAATATTCGCCCCCTCCAGCAGGCCCTGTTAAGCTGCTGGACTCCATCTGTCTCCATGGGTTTGCGCCAGCCTCCGCTGGTGGAGTGTGTGCACAAATCTCCTGAAGGGGACTTCACTGACTCAGCTGGAGTGGTGGGTGGTGACGACCGATACCAGCCTGTCTGGCTGGGGAGCTCACTTTCTTCATTCCTTGGCACAGGGTTGGTAGCTTGGGTGATCTGCTTAACACTCATCAGCTTCAGGTCCCTGCTCTGTGGCTGGGCCTTTCGTGTAATTTCAGACAATGCCACAGCGGTGGTTTACATGAATCACTGGGGGGGGGAGAGGGTGAAGTGTCCGGGCATTGCTTGGGAGATGGCGCTTGGCCCAGGGGAATAGGAGCTGCATCTCCAAGCTCTCTTGGCACAGCATATTGCAAGAGAGGACAATGTTCAGGCCAACTATCTCAGCAGGCATCGCCTCAACCCCCAGCAAGTGGAAGCTAGCCCCCTGGGCATTCGAGAGCATAGTACGATGTTGAAGTCGCCCAGCGCTGGGTCTCATGGCAACCTTGGCATATGCAAAGGTCCCATCCTTTTTCTCCTGGCAGCAAGCACTGGGATCCAAGGGCATAGATGCGCTAGTCAAAGCTTGGCCAACACATCCTCTTCTTTATGTCTTCTTTCCATGGCCGATGATTCCCAGACTGCTATGATGTGTGGAATGGCACCCACATCCTCTGATCCTGGTTGCCCCCAATTGGCCTCGCAGCCATGGTATGCTAATCTGGTCCGACTCCAAATCGATGAGCTGCTCCCCTTGGGAACAGGGAGGGAGCTGCTTCAGCAGGAACCCATCCTGATGGATGACCCAGGTCACTCCTTGCTTATGGCCTGCTCTTGAGAGGCAGCGCCTAATCCGCAAGGGCTATTTCCCTGCGGTTGTAGCTATGCCTTTTGAGGCATGGTGCTGTTCCATCTTGCTGACCTATATTTGCATCTGGCAGCTTTTCGAGCACTGGTGTGCACAGCACCACTGCTCACCATGGCGGACACTGTTCCTGGAGTGTCAGCATTCATGCAGGATGGTTTTCAAGAGGGCCTGGCGTGTAACTCCTTATGGGTCCAAATTGCGTCCCTATCCTCCTTTTGTGGTCCCGTCCGGGGCGGTCCCTGGCAGCGCATCGGGATGTCAGGTGTTTCCTTCAGGGAGTCCATGCTCTCTGCCCACCAGTTCGCCCAATGGTTACCCGCCTGGCGTCTCTGATCTTGTGAGCACTTGTTGGAGCATCCTTTGAGCCCTTGCGTCATGCCATGCTTAAAGATGTTACTCTCATGACAGTCTTTCTTGTTGCCATTACATCAGCGCAACAAATTTCTGACCTTCAGGCTCTCTCCTATTGTAACCCCTTTTCCCCCCTCCTCCACGGAGGGAGCACCTTGCAATCTGTGCTGTCGTTACTATCTAAGGTTATGATGGCTGTCCACTTGAATCAGGAGATTTTCTTGTTGGCCTTTCCGAAGTCTCACAGAGACAGGAAAGCTGCTGACCTGTACAAATTGGGTGTCCGCCAGATCCTCCTGCATTAATTGGAGGTCACAAACTCATTTCACCTCTCCAACTGGCTCTTTGTCCTCTTTGCAGGGCCCCACAAGAGCCATGCAGTGTCCAAGGAGACCTTGAGCCGCTGGATAGGGGAAACCATTTTCTCTGCTTATCTCCTGGCTGGCAAGCCCATTCCACACAGGCACAAGCAACCTCCTGGGTCAAGCTGTCGGCAGTGACGCTGCTTGACTTTTGTAGGGCGGCAACTTGGTCCTCCATGTCTACCTTTGCCCGGCATTACTGCTTGGATGTGCAAGCATCTGCAGCCACCCGCTTCAGCATGCAGGTGCTTTTGGTGGCACTGTCAGTCCACCCATCGGGGGAGTAGCTTTGGTACTTCCCATTGGTCTGGATTGGTCTAGCAGGGGTGCTCTGGAAGGGGAAATTTTATACTCGCCGTTAATTTCCTTTCCTGGAGCATTGCTAGACCAGTCCAGGACCCACCTGGATTCTGTCAGTCTGCTGCCTTGAAGACTGTGTCTAGGAGTCGCCTTGTTGGTCTGGCTCCATCACTGATCTGCTAGCGCATTTATTCTGTTGTATATAGTTCCCCTTTTAAGAACAATGGTACCTAGGGTGAGGGGCTCTTTGACGGACTCACGATTGGGGTCCACATTTCATAGCTTGTTACGTTAATACTGAACAGTGCCCCTAGCTGTGCGGACTAAGGTTCTGGTGTTGATGTGTGAGGACTGGTCTAGCAGTACTCCAGGAAAGGAAATGGTGAATAAAATTTCTCCATTTATAGACGTTCTCCTTTATTTTAATTAGGCAACAGCTCATCTAATGGACAGTGATTATAATAGTTAAACTTGCAGATTCACTATAATTTATCTGACGTCTCCTTTTTTTCAAGCTTGGTCAGAACCTGTGGTGGGATTAGGGTGTTATGAGTCTTCATTCACAACTACTTGGGGGTTTGTCCCTCTTTTAATTGACCTACCCTCCCAATGTTTCTCTAAATATGGTCATAAGATCTAATCCTTAACAATGGCAATACCTTCTTCCACTGCATATCTTAACCCAGGGCTCGACAAATCCCGGGTGCCAGGTGACCATAGTGACTATAAATTGCACCCTGGCGCACAGGATTTGATTGATTGTTTCACTCCCCTAGCCATCACCCAATGTCTCACTGCGATGAGCTCTTATGTAGTTCGAGCCGTGTGGTGAAGGAAGCTTGCTAACCTCACTGTTTGCTGATCTTGCTGAGACTTGAAATAGCAAGCTTAGCAAACTTTGTGCACTGTGTGGTTCTTGCTGTCTCAAATCTCTGCGAGATTAGCAAGCTTCCTTCATCGCATGGCTCAAACTACATGCAGAGCCAATCTCTGAGCGGACAGTAAGCTATCAAGTGATGGTTGTAGGGGAGGGCAAGAGAGAAACATCGGGTGATAACTGGAGGGGGAGGGGCTATGAGAGGGATTTTTTTTGCTTTGTGTATTACCAGGCTATGGTGCTATGTGAAGCCAAAAAGGAAGTTCCTTATTATTCTTCCAGTCCTGTCTTGCACCTGTGGGTAGTGTCACCTCACCAGCAGCTTGAAGACTGAGCATGTCATGATTGATATCAGGGTATACATACTTGTGGCACCTCCCACCAGAGCCAGTATCTCAATCTCCAAGCAGCTCGGGTGAGGTGATTTCATAGGCCGGATTCACTAAAGGAACTGATAATGATTAGAATTAGGGGGAAAAAGAAAACGTGATTGGCTTCAGATTGTAAGGCTGCATGGGCTAGCTGAGCTCTTTTTAAGCTAGAGTTCTACGAATGCATTAAAGTTTCTTCAGAAAATGAAAACGGAACATCTGGGGGAGGGGGGGTGGTCAGGCAGTTAGGAAGCTCCCCAGAGCAGAGAGAAGGAATCGCTTCTGTACTCCCTTCTGCTTAGCTGTCAAGTCCGTGGAGATTGGGGACAGCTGGCAGCAGGCTTCATCTTCTGAACACTCTCGACTGTGCCGAAGCTCTGCTGGTAGCAGAGCATCGTATCGGGCATGCAGGTGGCAATACGCTACTCCTGGGTGAGTGCACGGGTCGGGGTAGCAATGGGGCCCGAAGCTCAGAGTAAAGTGTGCAGGGTAGTGGTTTCCTACGCAGCGCAGAAACGGTCACCATTTTGTGGCAATTTTGTTTTCACTTTTCATTTTATTTTGCTTTCAGCTCTGATTTTTGGTTTAATTTAAAGGTGGTCTGTTTTTAACAGGCAATGGGCAGGGCAGGGCAGCACAGGCTAAGGCTGTAGGCAGACTCTGGAGGCTGCAGTCGCATTTTATTGGGTTTTTTTTCCTCCGTTCTGGCTGTGAAGAAATATATAAATAATTAAACTAACTTTAAAGGGAAAAGAGAGAAATGGGCACGATTGTCTGAAAATAAAAGGATCAGTGATAGTAGAACAACCACAGGATGCCCCTCAAGAGCATGTGTCTGAGGTGTAAGAACATAAGATATTTAGTACTGGGTCGTTTTTGCAGAGTGTGAATACACTTGTCCAACTGGAGTACACTCCAAATATATCAAAAATAGTAGAAAATATCACTATTCCCAGTTTCTCAAACAGTCACTTCGTTCTTGCATAGAGGAGTACTACTATCAGTCACGCAAGGTCTCAGACTTAATGGTGCCGTAGCCAAAATTGACAAACAATGGCACACAATTTGCATCAATGACCTTTCATGCGTGTTTTTTATTGCAAACGTACTTTTTCTTCTAACTTCCCAAAGTGAATGCTTGCACACTTGACTGATTCACTTAGAATATTAAAACAATGTGAAATGAAGTTGTTCTTATCTTATTTGCGGTATCAAAACACTGTGGCCAAATGACTCTTCAGGGTTATTAGAATTTCCCAACGCCGTCACCAGGCACTGCCTTCGCGTTTCACAACGCATTTCATCAGGGGCAATACTTCAAATGCCAGATGATCATACCAACAGCCTGTCATCAATCTATCAACAAATAAATGGAAAATATTACATTTATCAATTCCTATATCATCTACCAAACTATACTTATTGTGTTTTGCAATGGTAATTCTATAATTACACCTCCCGCATACAAATTCACATAACTGACCACAGACTTCTTCAATGCTGCCCGCGTTCACCTCCAAAGCAAAACTGCTCGAGAACTTCCATGCTACAAATAATCTGTCGGAAACTCCACGCATGCGGGCTAAAGCTACCGCCTGAGTTTTAATAGAAATCGAAATTGACGCTCAACGTGATGACATCATCACCCTCAAACCAATGTCCCTGGAGACTTACATTAAACGTTTCCCCAGTAAATATCCAAGGTCTCCCCAAACGCTCCAAAAATAGCTTAAAAAAGTCACTAAACTGCATATCGTCAATCCTTCGCGCTGTTTCTCTCCTTCCTTTCTTTCATTCAAACCATACATGCCTTCCAATCGATATATCCATTCAAGCTGCCCGGTGCAACAGAATCAAGTTCAAAAATCCATCTTTGTTCTTGGACTATAAGCCTTTGATCTAACGATTTACCCAACTGTCCCCTTGTTACAACCTCTATGCAAAAGCACTGAAGGTCTGCAAAAGAATGTTTTTGTGACAGACAATGCTGCACTACGGGAGCCTCAACCACCTGATTCTTCAGCCGGCTTTTATGTTCCACCGTACAAGTTTTAAAAGCTCTACTGGTTTTCCCCACATACACCAATTGACATGGACATTGCACGATGTAAACCACATGAGTGGACTCACAGTCTGAAGAGTGCCGCAAGCGGTATTCCCTACCCCGATAATAACATGTTTTTGTCTCCCTAGTGATCAAGCAAATACTACACTTGCCACACTTCCGGTGTCCTGCAAGGACCATTCCAGTAGGCAACTGGGAGGCACTACTCTTCAACCTTGAGGGACTCAAATACTCCTTAAGATTTTTCCCTCTTTGCCACACACATCTAATGGCCTTATGTTGAAGTGCGGGGATAACCTGCAACACAGAGCTGTGTTTCTTCAAAATTTATTTATTTACATTCTCTTATATACCGCGCTATTCTGCATCAGTGCGGTTTACATTGAACAAACTGAAATTACATTGAACAGGGCATTATAACTTGGAGATAACTATTTTACAGGGAACATGGGCTATGGAGGGTTAAGTGGCTTGCCCAAGACCGCAAGGAGCACCTGTGGGACTAGAAACCCCAGTCCTTCCGGCCCAAGGTTGCTGTCCTCTAGTGGGATTTGAACCACCGACCTTCCGGCCTGAAGTACCTTGCCCCAACCACTAGGCCACTCCTCCACTCCTGTGTTGAATGGACCCGCTAAGCGGAGAGTATTGAGTAATGAGATTTACATTCTTATCATCCGACTGATTTTTGGATCGAGACACGCTTTGTAATAACAAATCTCTGTTATTATTCAGGGCCCTCTGATATGCCTTTCCCACTGTCAAATGCGGATAACCCCTATCCTCAAAATTAGCAATCAACTGTTGCGAAAGTGCTTTATAATCCTGCCAAACCGAGCTATTCCTCCTATATCTAAGAAATTGAGAGAACGGTAAACCCGTTTTCAAGCGGGGCGAATGGGCACTTTTAAAATGTAAATGTGTTTCGATCTATTGACTTATGAAAAACAGTAGTGGCCCAAAACCCCTGCCGTCTAATAACCTTGACATCAAGATATGTTATTTCAACCCTACTGTGTTCATAAGTGAATTTGATATTCGTGTCACATCCATTAAGCCATTTATGAAAAGCTTCAAACTGCTGGACAGTGCCCTTCCAAAGCAAGAAAACATCATCAATAAACCTGCTCCATAGTTTAATGTGATGCTTATAGGGACTAGACTGAAGCCACTGATCCTCATAGCGGGCCATATAGAGATTGGCTATGGACGGAGCACATGTAGCTCCCATAGCCACTCCCGACAACTGATTTTAAATTGTTCCCTCAAACCAAAAGAAATTTTGAAAAATGGCTATATGTGCCAATTGTAAAATGAAGGCTATTTGTTCATCACCAAGATCCCCCCGGGAATGTAAATAATAACTCACTGTATCAAAAGCTGCTTTCTGGGGAATGTTCGTATATAATGATCTCACATCTAATGTCACCAACAGAATGTCATCCTTCTCCGCCCAACGCTGATTATTGGCTAATAAACCAAGAAAATCGGTTGTGTCACTTATATAAGATGGAATCTTGGGTAGTAAAGGACGGAGATAAGAATCTAAATATGTTGATAGCGGTTCTAAAATGGAACCTCTGGTAGAAACTATGGGGCGACCCGGGGGATTTGTTAAATTCTTATGAATTTTCGGCACGGTGTAAAATGTAGCCACCCGTGAACTAGGTTTATTCAGGTAGTTCCATTCTTTTTGGGAAATCAACTTCCCCGTTAAAGCTGTATCAGTGATCGCTTGAATACTTGATTGTAGCTCCAGAGTCGGGTCCAGAGGTAAAGTTTCATAGATGGAAACGTCCATTAGCTGATGTAAAGCTTCTGAAAGATAATATGTACGATTCAAAACCACTATTGCTCCACCCTTGTCATCCTGTTGTTGAAGCTGTTTCAAGACTTGTTGTTCTGATCTCGTTAACACTGTAGAGTGGTGCTTCAAAGCCTTTTCTGCCACACTCAAATCCTTAAGAACCAAGTCTCTAAAAATGGACACAGCCGAATGTAACGGTCCTGGAGGATACCAGGTGGACTTCAAGGGAGCTGCGCCCGCCTCATTACTAATTCCTCCTCCGAAGGGATGACATTTGTAAGGGTTGGGGCAGTCCGCTCTTCCCCATGCTGCTGCTCAGAAAAAAATATCTTAAGCTGTAGTTTCCTGATCAATTGTTCCAAATCGATCTGAAATTCGAAAGGATCATAATGGGTCCCCGGAACAAATGACAGTCCTTTTATTTAGTAAAGCTAATTGATCTTCTGCAATTTCAATTCCCGAAATATTAATTACTAGTGGAGACACCAAATTAGACTGTTGAAGAGACCTCTTTAATTCCGTCGCAGCAATAGACGATCGGACGATTTTGAACAATTGATCAGGAAACTACAGCTTAAGATAGTTTTTTTTCTGAGCAGCAGCAAGGGGAAGAGCGGACTGCCCCAACCCTTACAAATGTCATCCCTTCGGAGGAGGAATTAGTAATGAAGCGGGCGCAGCTCCCGTTGAAGTCCACCTGGTATCCTCCAGGACTGTTACATCCGGCTGTGTCCATTTGTAGAGACTTGGTTCTTAAGGATTTGAGTGTGGCAGAAAAGGCTTTGAAGCACCACTCTACAGTGTTAACGAGATCAGAACAACAAGTCTTGAAACAGCTTCAACAATGGGATGACATCGTTATTCGACGGGCTGACAAGGGTGGAGCAATAGTGGTTTTGAATCGTACATATTATCTTTCAGAAGCTTTACATCAGCTAATGGACGTTTCCATCTATGAAACTTTACCTCTGGACCCGACTCTGGAGCTACAATCAAGTATTCGGGCGATCACTGATACAGCTTTAGCGGGGAAGTTGATTTCCCAAAAAGAATGGAACTATCTGAATAAACCTAGTTCACGGGTGGCTACATTTTACACAGTGCCGAAAATTCATAAGAATTTAACAAATCCCCCGGGTCGCCCCATAGTTTCTACCAGGGGCTCCATTTTAGAACCGCTATCAACATTTAGATTCTTATCTCCTTCCTTTACTACCCAAGATTCCATCTTATATAAGAGACACGACCGATTTTCTTGGTTTATTAGTCAATAATCAGCATTGGGCGGAGAAGGATGACATTCTGTTGGTGACATTAGATGTGAGCTCATTATATATGAGATTCCCCAGAAAGCAGCTTTTGATACAGTGAGTTATTTACATTCCCGGGGGGATCTTGGTGATGAACAAATAGCCTTCATTTTACAATTGGCACATATAGCCATTTTTCAAAATTTCTTTTGGTTTGAGGGAACAATTTATCATCAGTTGTCGGGAGTGGCTATGGGAGCTACGTGTGCTCCATCCATAGCCAATCTCTATATGGCCCGCTATGAGGATCAGTGGCTTCAGTCTAGTCCCTATAAGCATCACATTAAACTATGGAGCAGGTTTATTGATGATGTTTTCTTGCTTTGGGAGGGCACTGTCCAGCAGTTTGAAGCTTTTCATGAATGGCTTAATGGATGTGACACTAATATCAAATTCACTTATGAACACAGTAGGGTTGAAATAACCTTGACATCAGTATATGTTGTTGTTAGACGGCAGGGGTTTTGGGCCACTACTGTTTTTCGTAAGTCAATAGATCGAAACACATTTTTACATTTTAAAAGTGCCCATCTGCCCCGCTTGAAAACGGGTTTACCGTTCTCTCAATTTCTTAGATATTGGAGGAATTGCTCGGATCGGCAGGATTATAAAGCACTTTCGCAACAGTTGATTGCTAATTTTGAGGATAGGGGTTATCTGCATTTGACAGTGAGAAAGGCATATCAGAGGGCCCTGAATAATAACAGAGATTTGTTATTACAAAGCGTGTCTCGATCCAAAAATCAGTTGGATGATAAGAATGTAAATCTCATTACTCAATACTCTCTGCTTAGCGGGTCCATTCAACACATTTTGAAGAACCACAGCTCTGTGTTGCAGGTTATCCCTGCACTTCAACCTAAGGCCATTAGATGTGTGTGGCAAAGAGGGAAAAATCTTAAGGAGTATTTGAGTCCCTCAAGGTTGAAGAGTAGTGCCTCCCATTCGCCTACTGGAATGGTCCTTGCAGGACACCGGACGAGTGGCATTTGCTTGATCACTAGGGAGACGAAATCATTTTATTATCGGGGTAGGGAATACCGCTTGCGGCACTCTTCACTCATGTGGTTTACATCGTGCAATGTCCATGTCAATTGGTGTATGTGGGGAAAACCAGTAGAGCTTTTAAAACTCGTATGGTGGAACATAAAAGCCGGCTGAAGAATCAGGTGGTTGAGGTTCCCCTAGTGCAGCATTGTCTGTCACAAAAACATTCTTTTGAAGACCTTCAGTGCTTTTGCATAGAGGTCATAACAAGGGGACAGTTAGGTAAATCGTTAGATCAATGGCTTATAGTCCAAGAACAAAGATGGATTTTTGAACTTGATTCTGTTGCACCGGGCGGCTTGAATGGATATATCGATTGGAAGGCATGTATGGTTTGAGTGAAAGAAAGGAAGGAGAGAAACAGCGCAAAGGATTGAAGATATGCAGTTTAGTGACTTTTTTAAGCTATTTTTGGAGCGTTTGGGGAAACCTTGCATATTTACTGGGGAAATGTTTAATGTAAGTCTCCAGGGACATTGGTTTGAGGGTGATGATGTCATCACGTTGAGCGTCTATTTCGATTTCTATTAAAACTCAGGCGGTAGCTTTAGCCCGCATGCGCGGCGTTTCCGACAGATTATTTGTAGCATGGAAGTTCTCGAGCAGTTTTGCTTTGGAGGTGAACGCGGGCAGCATTGAAGAAGCCTGTGGTCAGTTGTTATGTGAGTTTGTATGCGGGAGGTGTAATTATAGAATTACCATTGCAAAACACGATAAGTATAGTTTGGTAGATGATATAGGAATTGATAAATTTAATATTTTCCTTTTATTTGTTGATAGATTGATGACAGGCTGTTGGTATGATCATCTGGCATTTATTTATTATTATTATTTATTATAATCTTTTATATAACCGTGCTATTTGGTATCAGCGCAGTTTACATGAAACAAAATTACCAGAATAACAAGCTATTCTGTGTTCACAGAGAACAGGTATACAAACTTGGATAACAAAGGGGGAACTATTTACAAATATTATTTGCATTCAGGCGTCATGACAATGTTCAGTAATCCTAGATAACGTACCAAGAAAGTTGATAATGCTATCTGATGATGGTAGTGTAGCTACGTTTGTTGGTGGCAGCTTTGGCTTGGTGTATTACTGGGCGGGTTGTATATGAGGAATAGGTGATATTTGAGTGCTTTCCTGAACTGGATTAGGTCAGTGATTGCACGAATGTTCGATGGTAATGCATTCCAGCATCTTGGGGCGCAAAATCTGAATGCCCTGTTTGCTGTTGACTGGGTGCATTTTGTTAATGCTTTCGGAATTATTAGAGTGTTTATTGCTGTCATTCTTGATCTGTTAGGTGGAATGGGGTGAATGAGCTCTGCTAATGAGGAAGATGAAAGTCCGTTAATGGTTTTGAAGGTAAGGAGTAATGTCTTGAACACGAGCCTTCCATGTATGGGGAGCCAATGGAGCTGCTTGAAGATAGGTGTCACGTGCTCGTTTCTTGAGGCTCCATAAAGGACCCTCGCTGCAGCATTCATGGCGAGTTGTAGAGGGTTAATGGTAGACTGCGGGAGGCCTTGTAGGATGGCATTGGCATAGTCAAAATGCGGTAGAATTAATGCCTGGTATACTGTCCTGAAATCTTTTGGATCTAGTAAGGAGCGCAAATGCCTGAGAGTCCAGATCTTGAAATAGACTGCTCTTACTATGTTCCCAACGTGCTCCTTCATATCAAGATGTTGATCTAACGTAACCCCCAGGTATCGTATTGCAGATTTTGTTTGAAGTTCCGCTTCTTTAACTCTTACATGGGGTGGTGGGGTGAAGTTGTGGTTCCTCGTGATAAATAGCACCTCCGTCTTCTTGTGTTGAATACGGAGGTTTTGGGATTGGAGCCATTCGGAGACTGCGTCAAAACATTCTGTCAGAGGGGAGAGGTTCAAAAGTTCTGTAGAGATCGGCATATAGAGCAGGATATCGTCTGCATATATCAGGCAGTCCACATTGAAAGATCTGATGATATTGCAGATGGGCTGCATGTATATGTTGAAAAAGAGTGATGATAGTGAGGAACCTTGCGCGACTCCCTGGCTTTGGAGGAAAGGTTCTGATGATGCTGCTCCAGATTTTACGTGTTGCCATCTTCCAGCCAGGTATGATTTGCACCATTCCAGAGCATTGCCACAGATGCCCCTGAAGTATTGCCCCTGATGAAACGTGTTGTGAAACGCGAAGGCAGTGCCTGGTGATGGCGTTGGGAAATTCTAATAACCCTGAAGAGTCATTTGGCCACAGTGTTTTGATACCGCAAATAAGATAAGAACAACTTCATTTCACATTGTTTTAATATTCTAAGTGAATCAGTCAAGTGTGCAAGCATTCACTTTGGGAAGTTAGAAGAAAAAGTACATGTTTGCAATAAAAAACACGCATGAAAGGTCATTGATGCAAATTGTGTGCCATTGTTTGTCAATTTTGGCTACGGCACCATTAAGTCTGAGACCTTGCGTGACTGATAGTAGTACTACTCTATGCAAGAACGAAGTGACTGTTTGAGAAACTGGGAATAGTGAGATTGTCTACTATTATTGATATATTTGGAGTGTACTCCAGTTGGACAAGAACATAAGATATGCCATACTGGGTCAGACCAAGGTCCATCAAGCCCAGTATCCTGTTTCCAACAGTGGCCAATCTAGGTCATACGTACCTAGCAGTTTCTCCAAAAGACACAGGTTCCGCAATGCTTGTATTGGATCAAGCATTGTTATCCTGGGTCCCTTTTTAATAATGGTTTATGGACCTTTCCTCCAGGAACTTGTCCAAACCTTTTTTTTTTTAACCCAGCTACACTAACAGCCTTTACTACATCCTCCGGTAACAAATTCCAGAGTTTGATTAGACATTAAGTGAAAAAATAATTTCTCTTATTTGTCTTAAATAGTTTACCTGTAGCTTCATTGCATGTCCCCTAGTCTTTCTATATTTTGATAATGTAAACAATTGATCTACATTTACCCGTTTCACTCCGTTCACCAATTTATAGACCTCTATCATATCTCCCCTCAGCTGTCTCCCTTCCAGGTTAGAGAGCCCTAACCTTTTTAGCCTTTCTTCATAGGAGTATCCTTCCATCCCCTTTACCATTTTGGTGGCTCTTCTCTGAACCTTTTCTAATAACGCTATATCCTTTTTAAGATACAGCGACCAGAATTGCACACAATATTCAAGGTGCAGTCGCACCATGGAACGATATAGAGGCATTATAATATCCTTTGTTTTATTCTCCATTTCTTTCCTTATTTTTATTTTTTTTATACCGCGCTTTTTAGAATCGGTGCGGTTTACATGTATACTAACAGGTACTTTTTATTCCCTTGTCCCCGAAGGGCTCACAATCTAAGTGTACCTGAGGCAATGGAGGGTTAAGTGGCTTGCCCAAGGCCACAAGGAGTGGCCATGGGACTAGAGACCCCAGTCCCTCCGGCCTGAGGTTGCTTGTCCCCAGGCGGGAATTGAACCCCTGGCCCTCCGGCCTGAGGTAACCTGTCCCAACCACTGAGCCACTCATCCCTCATACCTAGCATTCTATTTGCTCTCTTGGCCGCTGCTGCACACTGGGCGGAGAGTTTTAACATGTTGTCCACAATGACGCCTTAATCTTTTTCCTGGGTGGTGGTTCCTAATGTGGAAACTTGCATCGTGTAACCATAGTTTGGGTTGTTCTTCCCTAGGTGCATAACTTTGCACTTGTCTACATTAAATTTCATCTGCCATTTTGATGCCCAGTCTTCCAATTTATCAAGATCCTCTTGCAATTTTCCACAATCCTCTTGGGTTTTAACAACTTTAAATAGTTTTGTGTCATCTGCAAATCTGATAACCTCACTCATTATTCCCTTTTCCAGGTCATTTATGAATATGTCAAAAAGCAACGGACCCAGCACAGATCCCTGGGGTACACCACTATTCAACTTTCTCCATTGGGAAAATTGGCCATTTAGCCCTATCCTCTGCTTTCTATCTTTTAACCAGTTCTTGATCCACAATAGTACACTGCCTCCTATCTCATGACTCTTTAGTTTTGCCAAAAGTCTCTGATGAGGGACCTTGTCAAAGGCTTTCTGAAAGTCCAAATACACTATATCAACCGACTCACCTTTGTCTACCTGTTTATTCACACCTCAAAAAAAAACATAACAGATTAGTAAGACAAGATCTTCCTTGTCTAAAGCCATGTTGGCTGTCTCCCATTAAGCCATGACTATCTTCATGTTCAGAAATTTTGTTCTTTATGATGGTTTCTGCCATATTTCCCTGTACTGACATCAGACTCACTGGTCTGTAGTTTCCCGGATCACCCCTGGAACCCTTTTTAAAAACTGGCGTTCCGTTGGCCATCCTCCAGTTTTCAGGTATTGTAGATGATTTTAATGATAGTTCACAGATTACTGATAGCAGGTCTGTAATCTCATATTTCAGTTCTTTCAACACCCTTGTATGTATATCATCCGGTCCAGGTGATTTGCTACTCTTCAGTTTATCAAATAGTTGTAATACATCTTCCCAATGTATCAATATTTCCTTCAATTCTTCCACACCTTTAAATACCACTTCAGTCATTTGTAACATCCCTACATCTTCCTCAGTAAAGACCGAAGCAAAGAATTCATTCAGTCTCTCCCCTATAGCCTTGTCGCCTCTTAGTGCCCCTTTAACCCCTCTATCATCTAATGGACCAACTGACTCTCTCACAGGGTTTTTGCTACAAATGTACTTGAAAAAGTCTTTATTACGCATTTTTGCTTCTGCAGCAAGCTTCTTCTCAAATTCTCCCTTTGCCTGCCTTATCAATGCCTTGCATTTAACTTGCCAGTGCTTGTGCTGTTTCCAGTTTTTGTCATTTGGCTCTTTTTTTCCATTTCCTGAAAGATGCTTTTTTGGCAACAACAGTCTCTCTGACCTCACCTTTAAGCCATACTGGCAGTTTTTTGGACTTCCTTCCACTTTTCTTAAAGCGTGGAATACAGCTGGTCTGGGCTTCCAAGATAGTATTTTTCAACAACACCCAATCTTGATGTAAGTCTTTAACCTTTGCAACTGCTGCTTTTAGTTTTTTCTTAACTATTTTCTTCATTTTATCATAGTCTCCCTTTTGAAAGTTAAAAGGTAGTACTGTGGTTTTCCTTACCATCCCTCCTGCACTAATTAAATCAAACGCGATCATGCTATGATCACTATTGCCAAGTGGCCCCAACACCCTTATCTCTTGCACCAGATCTGGTGTTCTACTAAGGACTAGGTCCAATATGGCTTCCCCTCTAGTCGGTTCATGAACCAGCTGCTCCAAGAAGCAATCATTTATTTCATCTAAAAACTTTATCTTCCTAGCATGTCCTGCCGTGACACTGACCCAGTCTATACCGGGGTAAATGAAATCACCCATTATTATTACTGTGCTGTACCTTTGTTAGCTTCCTTGATTTCTTTGAACATTTCATCATCCATTTGTTCATTCTGGCCAGGCGGTCGATAGTACACCCCCACTGTCATCGCCTTCCCCTATTTACATGGAAGTTCAATCCATAGAGGTTCTACAGCAAATTTTATTTCCTGCAAAACTTTAATCCTTTCTGACTCAATGCCCTCTCTAACATAGACTGCAACCCCTCTACCAATTTGATCAGCTCTATCGTTACTTGGGTACAAACTATATTGTACCACAGTGTCCCACTGGTTGTCATCCTTCCACCATGTCTCTGAGATTCCAATCATCTAACCTCTCATTTAGTGCTATATATGCTAACTCTCCCATCTTATTGTTTAGACTTCTAGCATTTGCATACAAACATTTTAGAGACTGTATTTTATTAATATTAATCTGGCTATTGGTAGGCATGGGTAATTTGGAATCTTTAAGCTCTGTCTGCTCCAAACTCAAGGGCATTTGTGCTACTTTACTCCTTTTTTGGAATCTCTCTGCTTTTGGTAGTATCCTTCAAGGATACATTCTTCCAAACCATGCTCTCTTGGGCGACTGTCGACTTTCCCCTATTATCTAGTTTAAAAGCTGCTCTATCTCCTTTTTAAAGGTTAATGCCAGCAGCCGGGTTCCATCCCGGTTAAGGTGAAGCCCATCCCTTCGGAAGAGCCCCTCCTTTCCCCAGAATGTTCCCCAGTTCCTAACAAATGTTGCCTTCATAGGGGCTCAGTTTCCAGCACTGGGCTCTGCTGCTCTTGTGAAGTAGAGGCCAGGTCAGCGGAGGAAAGCTTCCTTGAAGGCCAGGAAGACAGTACGGCGGGTCTCTCAAGGGTGAACATCAACTACGAATCCCCACGGGGGACCCGTTTCCGCAGCTCAGACCAGGACAGCAGGGAAAGACCCAGAAGACCTACTTCTAGGGGCACAGGGCACAAAAAAGTCTGGGAAGTCCACAAAGCCTTCAAAGTACTCTGAGTTCGGACCAGCAGGGCGATGTGACAGATGCTTTTTCACCGGAGTTTGTTCTGCACAAGGCGTTTTGCCTAAAGCAGCAAGGTGGTGAACCGGAAGGCACGAATGAAATGTAGTCAAAATGGGCATTACCGGGGTCCCTCTCAGATGGTAGAGCACTAGGTGAACTGGGCCCTAGTAGGAAATGGATGGAGGAGGACCCTTGGGGGGGGGGGGTGGTCTCTTCAGTCTGAGGAGGAAGATTTCACATTGGCACAAGATGAGGCTGAGGAGGAAATGGAGCTGGAGGAAGGGGAGTTCTCTCAGGCAGAGGAGTCATGCATAGTGCGTGTTTTTTGGAGGGAAGAGCTTGCGGCTTTGATTACTCATTCCCTGAAGGCTCTTAATATGGACATGGAGGCTCCACTAGAGGAGGAACCTCTGGAAGATCCCCTCTTCCAGGCTGTTGGGAAGACTCAGGAGGTGTTCCCTATACACCAGGTCATCAGACAGATGATTTAGGATGAATGGGATGTACCGGAAACCACTTTGAAAGGAATACAAACTATGGCATGGCTCTACTGTAGGGCTGGTACCCCTGCAATTCTACATGCAAATCTCCGGCCTGCTCAGCAACCAAACTGTACAGACAAGATGGATTCTTCACTTCACTTTTGCTGTGTTCAGCTACAAACGGCCTTCAAGCAACTGCTGGTGCAGCGTTTCTAAGTGTGCATACAGAAGCTATTGTCCGTGGCTGGCCTTGGACACTTGTACATGCCCAGAAGTTACATACTGTTGCCTCTGCCTGACTTTTTACTATGGCTCCTTTGTTTGCAAGAAGCTGCTCATCATCTGCCTCCTGATTCGCTGAGAACACTTCAGACTGCCTGGTGCCAACCAATCATCGGACCTATGACGGAGGATTCTCACACAGAATAATGCATTCTGCGCTGGAAACTTTAGTAGTAGAGAGAGAGTTGGGGGCTTTTCCCACCTGTTCATACAGACTCCTGCACTGGTTCCTCTCTGCTGTGCACTGCGTACCTGATTCCTGCGACCTGACCCTTCCGCAGGACGGCCACTAAGTGTGACACAACTCAATCAAGAGCAATGGATAACTTTCAAAGAAAATGGTGACACTTATTCAAAAGTGTGACGTTCCAGCAAATCCTGCAGACGCATGGCAGGCAGCAGAGGTGCAGGATGCATAGAGCGACGAAGGGTACGAATCTGTCTCTGTTGATACAAAGAGATAAGAAACTGGAGCACCAACAGAAAGAAAAGACCAGGCACAATGACATGTGACACAAAATCAGTTTGTAAAATGTCCACATCTCGTGAATCAAAGTTATAATCAGCAATGACAAGGTCGGCCTGGTCAATGGACAGTTCAACTGTGTGAGAGTCCTTATAGTCCAAAAGATAGGTCAAGGCTGCAGTGAAGTCAATCTCATGACCTCAAAACACATCCAAAATCTGGAGCTCTGTCGAAACAGGGTCAGCATCAAGATAAAACAAGGAAACTCCACCAACATTAACAATGGAGTTCTTGCCAGAATAACTCACCAAACTTTGGGCTGTATATTAGTAGCTATCTCCCCTAGACAACAACAGAGTCTAACTTATTCTTGTGCTATGAATATACCCTACACTACCTGCCCCCAGAGAAGGACAGAGGCTACCTGTGGTCCCCGAAGGTGGATGCTGCAGTGTCGGCCGTGACTAAGAAGACTACCATTCCAATGGAAGGTAGTTCACCGCTTAAGGACGTTCAGGATAGGAAGGTGGAAATGCTGTTAAACAGGCATTTGATATTTATTTATTGAACGGTTTTATATACCGCCTTTCAGAAAAATCAAAGCGGTTTACATAGAACAAAACTTGAACATTACATTGAAACTTATTCAAACAATTGAAATGACAGTGAACATTAAATTGTATATAATAAAAGTGGTAATTTGAGGGTTACAATGCTGAGTAAATGCTGATTTGGTATATAGATAGTTTAAACATATATACAGATTTACATATTTACAAATTTCAAAAATCTTATCTGAGCAAGGAAAAATGTATTGTATCCATACCCTCTCCTTGCAATCGTTGGTCTGTGGTGCCTTTGTAGCATGTGCGTGCTTAAGATGGATGCAAGGAATTATTGAGTATGACCTAGATTGGCCACTGTTGGAAACAGAATACTGGGCTTGATGGACCTTGGTCTGACCCAGTATGGCATATCTTATGTTCTTATGAGTCCTTGGGCCAACAGCTTCCAGCAGAGGTGGCCAAATTAGAGTCTGGTGCAGCTTACCTGGCAGACTTTTTTTATGATTTGATACACAGTGGGTCCAAAGGTATGGTGGCGGTAGTAACGGTGTGGAGGTACCTTTTGGCTTAGAAATTGGTTGGCTGATGGCTCATCCAAGTCATGTTTGAACAAGTTACCTTTCCGAAGGAAGCTTATCTTTGGGGTTCAGTGGTTTAGAGCGGTGTGCTTTGCACCATATCAGAGAAGCAGGTTCCCTTCCAGGGGGTAGTCCTTTCAGGGGTTCCGGGAACCAGGCAGAAGTTTCTTTTCTTCCACTCCCATGGTCCCTAAAAGGTCACAATGATGCAAGGACCATCCATGCAGCAGTGGTACCCTGTGTGGGCACAAATTGCATCCAGTCAATAGGTATTGGAGGTCATCAGAGGGCTACACGTTGGAGGTAAGGTGTCCTCTCGTGGATGCCTTCGTTCTTTTGCCATGCAAGGTTCCTCAGAAGCGGGAGGCAGTGCAAGTAATGTTGAGAAGACTCCTGGACCTTCAAGCTGTCAGGCAGGCACTGGAAGTCCAATGCGGTTATGGTCGTTACTCGATCTAGTTTGTAGTTCCCAAAAAAGAGGGCTCCTTTTCTGCCCTTCCTGGATTTCAAGCACGTCAATCAGTGTCTAAGGGTGCCTCAATTCCACATGGAAATGCTTCGGTCAGTGAGGGGGAATTCTTGACTTCCCTCAACCTGGCAGAAGCCTACTTAGGAACTGCTGGTGCTCTGCCCAAATTCTAAGGTTTGCGGTGCCCATGGGCCACTTCCAGTTTCAGGCACTTTTTTTGGCTTAGCAGCCGCACCATGCACATTCACAAAGTAGTGGTGGTGGCAGCATCGGTGGTAGGCCTACAACAGGAAGGGATTCTAGTTCATCTGTACCTAGACAGTTGGCTCATCTTATTTATTTATTTATTACAATCTTTTATATACCGCGCTATTTGGTATCAGCGCGGTTCACATACAACAACATCAACAGAATAACAGGCTATTCCGTGTTTACAGCAAATAGGTATTTAAACTTGGGTAACATAAGGTTAACTTATTACAAACATGATTATATAAAAGGTATCATGACGACACAAAAGTCCTAGTAATCTTACTGAGAAAGTGGGAGAGGCTATTTGAAGATAAGGCGTGTCTCTTATTTGGGAGACTTTTGCTGGGGGTAGTATATGAGGAAAAGGTGATATTTAAGTGCTTTCCTAAATTGGGTTAAGTAGGTAATGGCACGAACGCTTGGTGGTAAGGCGTTCCAGCATCTTGGGGCGTAGAATATAAAAGATCTGCTTGCCGTTATCTGGGTGCATTTTGTTACAGCCTTAGGAAGTGTTAGTGTGTTTATAGCCGTCGGTCTTCTGGATCTAGTCGATGGAGTTACATGGATGAGATTTGAGAGTGAGGAGGATGAAAGTCCGTGGATGGCCTTAAAGGTCAGCAGTATGGTCTTGTAAGTGAGCCTACCATGTATGGGGAGCCAGTGGAGTTGTTTTAATATAGGAGTCACGTGCTCAAATCTGGCGACTCCCTGAAGGACCCTAGCTGCGGTGTTCATAGCAAGTTGTAGAGGGTTAATAGTGGATTGAGGAAGGCCTTGTAGGATAGCGTTAGCAAAGTCGAAATGTGGTAGAATTAACGCCTGGTATATTGTCCTGTAGTCTTCTGGATCAAGTAAGGAGCGAAGATGCCTGAGAGAACGAATCTTGAAATAAACTGCTCTTACTACATTCTCTATGTGCACTTTCATATCAAGATGTTGATCCAGTGTGACCCCCAGATAACGAATTGTGGATTTTGTTTGCAGTTCTGCTTCTTTAACTCTTACATATGATGGTGGGGTGAAGTTGTGGTCCCTTGTAATGAATAGAACCTCTGTCGTCTTGTGTTGGATACGGAGGTTTTGGGATAGGAGCCATTCAGAAACTGCGTCAAAACATTCTATCAGAGGGGAGAGATTCAGAAGTTCTGTAGAGAACGGGGTGTAGAGCAGGATATCATCAGCGTATATCAGGCAGCTCACATTAAAAGATCTGATGAGATTACAGATAGGTTGTATGTATATGTTGAAAAAGAGTGATGATAGTGAGGAGCCTTGAGGGACTCCTTGAGTTTGGTGGAAAGGTTTGGACGTAGCTGATCCAGATTTCACACATTGCCATCTTTCGGCTAGGTATGATTTACACCATTTTAGCGCATTACCACAGATGCCCTTCTCTTCAAGCCGCCCCAGGAGAAGTTCGTGATTCACTGAGTCAAAAGCTGCGGCAATGTCAAGAAAGATGAGCGCGAACCCCTGCCAAATGTTATCAATACCTGAGATTATGTTGCTGAAAAGGGTAGTGTTTCTACCCCATGATACTCCCTGAACCCATGTTGGCATTGGTCGAGTGGGGCTGCGGTGTCTATGTGATCTTGAACTTGTCTTTGTACCTCTTTCTCGATGATCTTGGCTAATAGAGGTATGTATTTAGAAATACTGTTAAATAAATGCTTGCTATGGGTCTATACGAATCGACTTTCTGGGGGTTTAGTTTGGGATTTGGGAAAAATCAAAGGCCAAAAGCATGCGGGTCACAGCAAGAGTGATCACATACTTACAGAATCTCGGATGGGTGATAAACTTCGCAGAGAGTCAACTATGGCCCTCACAGGACTTGGTGTACCTTTAGGCCAGGTTTCAGACAGCAGCAGGATGGGTATCCTTGCCAGAGAAACTTGTACTAATGTTGCAAAGGCAGAACCAAAAGTTTTATGTCATGAAGATGCTGATGGCATGGCACTACCTGCAGGTATTGGGATCCATGGCAGCAACCATCGAGCTTAGGCCGTGGGTATGGGCTCACATGCATGTGTTGTAATGCAGTTTCTTACACAGATAGTTGAGACATCATCCATTGTTGCCCCCTCTACCCTGTCCGACGAAGACTCTAAGATCGCGCAGGTGGTGGCTAGTTGGTGACCATCTTCAAGTGGGCATGCCTCTGGAGACTCCCGGTTGGATTTCAGTGACAACTGATGCCAGTCTGACCAGCTAGGGAACTCATTACAGTGGTCACATAGCACAAGGGGGTTGGTTGGAACAGGAGGCCATTTGGTCAGTCAACCGTCTTGAGGTGAGAGTGGGTGTTTTTAGCTGATTGCTGAACTGCTGTAATGCTTCTCAACAGGTCAGTGCAAGTATTCTCAGACAATGCAACAATGGTAGCATATGTCAATTGGCAGGGGGGCACAAGCAGTATCTGCTTCGAGGAAGAGGAGCTCCCTTGTTAGCCTGAGTGGAAGAGCATCTACAGGCTCTCTCGACAGCACATGGCAGAGAAGGACAATGTGACAACCAATTTACCTCAGCCAGGTTCATATCAACCTGGGGGAATGGATGCACAACAGTGTGGTATTTGCTCACCTGGTCAGACTGTGGAGCAAACTGATTATGGACCTCATGGTGAGATATGGCTCCTAAATGTTTGGTTAATTCTCTTGGAATTTAGGAGCCAACTTAATCTTGGATGCTGAAGGGTTAATCTGGTAATTACACTAAGAACCCTTCACATGATGACATGCAGCATTGCTTTTGAGTAACCTAGCTACTAATAAAGATATGGCCAATCTGCCATCCATTGAACATGACTAGTACGATATCATTCCCTGTACAAAATGTTGTTCTCTTCTTTCTTAGTGCTTCACTGTCTTATATTAACATACACAGTTTCCCTATTTCTTTATTTTATTTAACTGTTTTTCTATACTGTCAAATCAAGAAACCTAAGCAGCTTACATAAAACGTTGAACTTTAATTTAACAAGGAACTTAATGTTAAACTGGTTATAATGTATTATTAATAGTATACTTTTTATGTACATATATACAGTTATGAGTGGGATGTTGCATTGTTGCTGTGAGGGTAGTTTATATCCAGTACTAATCTATTTTAATGTACTGTGAGAGAGCAGGCAGCCATCTATACTAAATGTGTTACTTTCTCCCAATCCCCAGCACGGTTATAGCATAAAGGATTCCTTATTACCTTAGCCAGACCTTCATATCATGTCCACTCTGCTAAAGCTCCAGTGAATTAGTAGCATCACACATGTTAATGTAGGTTCAGTGTGCTAGAAAATCTAGTGCAGCAACAACTTAAAAGGAAGCGCCTCTAGGCTCTAACACAGCCGGACTCACAGCAAGCAGCCCTCGATCGGCATCGGGGTGAAAGGCAGGAGCTTCCATTCCCCTGCCTCCCACCGCAAGGCCAATCGGGCCCCAATCTCATGCAGCAGAAGCAACAACTTAAAAGGAAGCGCCTGGCGGGCCTGTGCCTGAGGGCCTCGCCAGAGGGCTCTTTGGCATGGCCCTTAGGCGGGGACCAAGGGCGGGTGCTCAGATGACCAGAACAGCTCCCCAAACACAGCCTATTAAAAACCTAGCTGCACAGACTCCCATGAGACCTAAGATACAGCTCCTATCAAACCTTGAACCATTAACCTCTTGATGCTACTACTCAACAGAAAAACAACCTATATCTGAAGGTGAATACTCTACCGCCCCTGACTTGAGCAATGACTAACAAGCAGCGAAAAGAAAATGCACTCCCATCTCCAGCTCCTGACCAGGTCTGAACGGCAAAACTTCTGCAGATCACGGACTCAAGCCACTTGGGGCCCCTGCTTTATGATCTACACTCTGTCAAGCCAAACTGCCTCAGGTCTCGCCCCCTGGTCTGGGACCCCCAAGCACCACCTGCCATCCTCTCCAACTGCTACAATCCATCCTGCAGAAACCGAACACGGGCAGATGCTGCTGATCTCACCACGATGCTAACCCCGACTCCAGTACCCTTGCTCCACCTCACTGTACAAACAACTCCTCCTACAAACTTGTTAAGAAGACTACAAACTGTGAGTAGCATACAACCCCTAGGGCGCACACCATCACAGAACCCTCTCCACAGCCCATATAGATCACCCACAGGAATCACAAATTTCTGCTTAAACCACAGAAACTCAACTGGCCGACTTCCCATGAATTCTACGCCATCCTCCTTGCACTAATCCCGTTCTCCCAAGTTACAAGCATTACCTACTTCTATACCACCCTCACAACAGCCCTACAAGACCTACCTACTTAACATATCATTCTCCAATATAGCTAACCACTTATAAGCACCCCAAAAGGAAAACTACCAGGCTTATTAGAATCCAACCTTCTATACATGCAGCCCCCCCATCAATATAGCACTCATTAACGCTAGGAAAAAGATTTAGGCGTCATTGTGGATACCATGTTAAAACCCTCGGCCCAGTGTGCAGCGGCGGCCAAGAGAGCAAATAGAATGCTAGGTATAATAAGGAAAGGAATGGAAAATAAAACAAAAGATATTATAATGCCTCTACATCGTTCCATGGTGAGACTGCACCTTGAATATTGTGTGCAATTCTGGTCGCCGTATCTTAAAAAGGATATAGCGATTTTAGAAAAGGTTCAGAGAAGAGCCACCAAAATGGTAAAGGGGATGGAAGGATACTCCTATGAAGAAAGGCTAAAAAGGTTAGGGCTCTTTAACCTGGAAAAGAGACGGCTGAGGGGAGATATGATAGAAGTCTATAAATTAATGAACGGAGTGGAACGGGTAAACGTAAATCGATTGTTTACCTTATCAGAATATAGAAAGACTAGGGGACATGCAATGAAGCTATAGGGTAAACTATTTAAGACTAATAAAAGAAAATATTTTTTCACTCAATGTGTAATCAAACTCTGGAATTTGTTACCGGAGGATGTAGTAAAGGCTGTTAGTGTAGCTGGGTTTAAAAAAGGTTTGGACAAGTTCCTGGAGGAAAGGTCCATAAACCATTATTAAGAAGGGACCCAGGATATCAATGCTTGAACCAATACAAGCATTGTGGAACCTGTGTCCCTTGGGGAAACTGCTAGGTACATATGATGTAGATTGGCCACTGTTGGAAACAGAATACTGGGCTTGATGGACCTTGGTCTGACCCAGTATGGCATATCTTATGTTCTTATCCATACATAATAAAAAAAATACCATTATCGATCACATTCAAGCTCACCAAATTGACATTCTATGCATTACTGAAATTTGGCTCAAAAATACTGACCAAGTTATTCTGAACCAAGTTACACTCCCCACATACACAGCATTCAACTGTCCTCGCATCCACAGGTGAGGTGGAGGGGAACTAATCCTATCCCGAACAGACCTTAAGCTTAAAACTTCTAGATCCATAAGCTCTAAATGCTGTGACATTATCATCATAGAAAACAAATACATAACCATCTGCCTGATCTACAGAGCCCCCAGAGCCGCCTTTGAAGAAGCATCCAACTTTCTGGAATCAATATACTCTGCCAGCTCTCCCCATAAGCCACTGATAGTACTACGTGATGTGAACCTCACATCAGCATTCAGCAAGGAGGAAGTTTTCCACAAAGCAATGGAGTCCCTGCTATTCAGCCAAATTCTCTCAGGACCTTCCCATCGCTCTGGCTCCACTCCGGATCTCATATTTGCCCTGACAAGCATAATAGACCACGATAACATAACAGCATCCATTGTCACACCCATACCCTTGTCTGACCACCATGCCATAGACTTCAAGATCCACCTCCCCCCTCTACAAAAGCCCCAGAAAACACCTAACCCTGCAAGACAAATCAAAGGATTTGATAAAGACCAATTTCTCACCGACACCCTACACTATTTGCCCCAGGACTTTGTTGATCTTAAGGAAACTCATTTTTTTTAATTATTTATGCAATTTTAAATTCTTACACAAGAAATATCTTGTTACAGTAAAGAATACAAATACAAACAAAAGATGCAAAGAAAAGGGAAGCAAAAAACCCTTGACTTTAGAATAAGTACAAAATTTAGGTATAGATTCACTAGCCCACAGTTAATGAGAGAGCAAGACACAATTCAACAAGAAAATGCAAGAAGAAATAAACACAGCTCTAAAGTGGTATAAACTAATGTGCGAACCAACAACCGCTCCCCCCCTAAACCAAGGGAGGGGATAGAGACAACTCAACTGGTAAGCAGAGGAACATTCTTGCTAGCAACAAATTGAGTTAAATGTGTAGGCTCAAAAAAGGTGTAACTAACTCCCCGATATTTAATTAAACATCTACATGGATAGCGTAGGAAAAACAAACCACCGAGCTGCAAAACCCGAGGTCTTAGTAAAAGAAATTGCTGTCTACGTTTCTGAGTAGGTTTAGAGACATCCTTATTGTCGTCCCCCCCCCCCCCCATAAAGGTCTCATTCCTTGCTTTGAAATAAAGTCTCAACAGTAAGTCCCGATCTGGCTTTAAAGCCACAGTAAGAAGGAGAGTAGCCCATGGAATAAAACCAGAATCGGTGGTTTCCAGGAGCCCAGTTAAGTCCAGAGAGTCCATCGGCGGTGAATGGACAGGTGAAGAGGCACCATGGGTCTTGCGCTTGGCAGTAGGCAGACAGTAAATTCTTGCCAAAGGAGGAACCGAATCAGCAGGAAGCTTCAATATAGTTGTAGCATAGGAATTAAACAGCTCCTTTGGGGACACAGTGGGCAACAAACGCAGATTCCATTTACGAACAGAATTTTCCAACATTTCAATCTTCCCATGGATAGCAGTTAAATCACAAGAAACGGTACCTGACATGGTTGATACACCCTCCACTTTTTCCTCCAACTGGGCCACTTAGATGAAATAGTGGCTACCTCCTTCTTCTGATGGCCAACAGACTGAAGCACAAGAGCAGAAGCACTTTGGAGGACTCCAAATTGAGACAAAAAAGAATGTTCGAAGGCCTGAAGAGCTTCCCAGAGGGAATCCAGGGTAACTGCTGCCGGACGTTGAAGTACAGACTGTACAGGCACTACAGCCGTGGTCTCGGTGAAAGAGGGAGAAGAAACACCCGAACCAGCATCAGCTTTGACATACAAACTTCCTCCGCTCACAGCAGGGTTGCTCACAACAGCCACAAACTCCACAGCCCCAAACACGGCAGCCGCAGAGTTACTCAGCATACTAGGAAGTGGTGATTCAGAGATCACGTTGCTCCCGAAGTCACGGAGCTCTGTTCCCTCTCTTCTGGATGCAAGAATAGCTGGCTGAATCGGAGGGGTCCGCTAAGGCCTCCGGGCTAAGTGATATCTGCAGCTCGGAGGGGCGCAGCAAGCCTCCTTCCGCTCCTGACGCCCCCAAGGAGCCTGCTAGCCCCGGAGCATTGACCACTCCAGCAGGCCTCACGAACTCATCGAGAGGACCTCTAGAAACCGCCGGCACTGCCACAGGAGGTAGCCAGCTTTTCGCTTTCCTCTTACGCGGCATTGTAAAAAAGTAAGGAAATAAAGCAGCGATCTGCCAGTGGCGTCTAGTGCGTGTCAGCCATCTTGCCCCAATGCTATATCCTTTTTAAGATCAGGAAACTCATTTTTATTGTTGTTTCGCCATTATTTCCAGTTACAGAAATTAGTACAGTCCACTTCAATTCACAAGCTCCATGCCTTGTACAAGAAAAAAAATCCTTAGAATACAATAAATTAACACCACTACAATAATATAAAGTGGAGTGAATGACGAGCAGTGATAACAGCCCCTGGACAACATTATTGGGGCTTGCACAACCAGGATATCTGCATTCACTCATCCTCGCTAAAGGCTAACAAAAACACAAAGTACTTAACATTATTTATGTGTGTTGCTGAAAGACATCTTAACAGTCCTTCATTTGAGAAACAACTTGTTTGAGACACACTTTATTCCCTCCCCCTCCCCATTAGTAACCCCTCCAGTCTATCCACTCCCCAACTTAATCTCCCTAACCCGTATCCTCCTTACACTAATGCTTATAGTTATGAGGATGTCTGAGATGGGACAAGGACAGGGTGCCACATCTTGAGGAAGTCGGCCAGCTTCTTAGCCCCTGGCATTTGAGCTGTTCTTCTTTCCATGTCCATTAGTTCCACCATAGCAACTTCCCAGGAGTTGAGCACGGGTGCATCCCGGTCAGCCACTGTTGTGAAATTGTTTTTGCTATAACAAAATCTATCTTCTCGCATAGTCTCCTATGTTGGCTCAGCAAGCACCAGTTAGCCTTAAACCAGCCAAATAAACAACACTGGGCTCGGAGTTATATTATAAGATACCCATGCACTCAACTTTGTGCAAACACTGCTCCAAAAAGGTTGGATATCTGTACATGCCCAAAAACGATGTGCGAGGGTGCTGCTCTCCTGACAAGTACATCAGGCTTCTGTGGAAGCAAAGCCTGCCTTTTGTGACCAGACATCATGGACATAGGGCCTCCACAAGAATATGTACTGAAGTTCCTGAAGGTAAATGCATTCCGAAAGTACTACAGCGCGTGCAAATGCTTCACTTAATAATTCCGCTGTAACTTTTTGCATGCCATCTTTGTGCCAGCGCTGGGCCAGCACCTCCAAGCCTGATAACTCCAGAGCAGGGGTCAGTTCCCCCCACACTTTCCTCATGGTTAGGTGCCCCTCTAGTGTGGTTATTAATTCAACCATCCCCCCTGGCTGTAACAGGGTGGCACCTCTTTCTGCACTGAATATATATATAGTGTCAAACTTGCTGATAATTAAAAAAAAAAAAAACCTTCCGAGCAGATATTTGGTATCTTTTCTGCAGTGTCTGAAAGGATTCTATTTCTGGCCCGCTCCCCATCCTAAGGTCCCCCAAATATACTATCCCATTCCGGGCCCATTTCTTAGGAACACCTCCCTGTATGCCCGTGGGAAAGTCCCTGTTCCCCTCCAATGGAGTTAATCTGTTTTACACCACCCGTGCTTGTGGTAGTGGCACAGAACTTTCCAGGCTTGCCTGAGGGTTTTCAGATAGTCTGAATGTCTCCATATTAATGGTAAAGCAGGGGTTTTCTCCATGAATTAAGTATGCTCTATGAAACGGTGCTGACAAACCATCTATCATGTCAACCGGAAGGGTTTCTGACAAATCAGTCAGCACATCCCACAGTGGGCGCTGCAAACATACCAAATTATAAGAACATAGTGATGGTAGACCTGCTCCACCCTCCTCCACAGATTTCATCAACGCAGACAACGCTATCCGCGGCTTGCGTCCTTTCCACAAAAATCTATCTATGTGCTCCTGTAGTGTCTTCAAATCTTTCCTGGTGATCCATACTGGGAAATGTCGTAACGTGTAGAACCAACGAGGGAGCTCCACCATCTTGAAGAGAGCTATATGCCCCTTCAGTGAAATGGGGAGGTCCCTCCACTTCAGCCTTTCCAATTGTAGGTATTAGCTGGGCATTAATGTTAAGGGCATATAATTGTGACATGTCTGCCGGCAATTGTATTCCCAAATACCGTATCTGTGATGCCATCCAAACCATGGGAAAGCTACTCTGCCATTGCTTTTCACCAGGCCCCCCACATCTAATGCCATTGACTTGGTGTGATTTATCTTTAAACCTGAAAAGGAGCCAAATTGTTCAATATGATTTAACGCTGACGGTTATGATTGGGATGGGTTCTGGAAGAACAGGAGCATGTTGTCCGCAAATGCACTTAGCTTCATTTCCCTGGCCCCCCCCAATCAAATAGAGGTAACCGACATGGAGCAGAGGGTACACTCCTAAACAAAGGCATGGGGGAGGGGTGACCTGTACGGAGTGGCAAGTGCACCTACTCTTGCTACCTTGCTGGGCAGACTAGATGGACCATACTGGTCTTTATCTGCCATCATATACTATGTATCTTCTCCCTTGATAGTAAGGAGAGCAGCAATGGTTCTAACACGAACAAGGGGGAAAGGGGGCATCCCTGCCGCGTTCCCCTCCCGAGAGTAAAACTCAGACTGCATACCCCCTACCAATATGGAGGCTAACGGATCAACATAAAATGCACGGACCCAGTTCAAGAAGGCACCATCAAAACCAAATCAGCGCATAACTTCAAATAAATAGGTCCAAGAGACCCAATCAAATTGCTTTTCGGCATCAAAGCTCACCAACAGCAGAGGATGCCAATGATACAGGCAATATTCCATTCCCAACAGAACTTTACTAATGTTTAGGAATGCCTCCCTGCCTTTCATAAAACCTGCCTGGTGGGGGCCTACCAATCTGGGGAGAATACTTTGAAGGCGATTGGCCAACACCGATGCCAGAATTTTCATATCCTAGTTAATTAGGGAGATAGGTCTATACGAGGCGGGGTCTTCCGGGTTCTTGCCCGGCTTAGGAAGAACCGATATCGTCGCCTGTCGCATATCCTTTGGGAATTTATCTTCCACTAACACCCCTGCAAACATCGCAGCCAAGGCTGGCGCCAGCTGTGAGGATAAGATTTTATTATAATTACCCCATACCCATCAGGCCCTGGAGCTTTATGAGGTGCTCCAGCCCTAATCACTGTTTGAATCTCCCCTACTGCTATCAGTTTATTGAGCTCAAGCAGCTCTGATTCTTTTAACTTCGGTAGCACGACTACATCCAAAAAATCTCTTTCCTAGCCTCGATCTTCAATCTCCGGGGTGTACAGCGATTGATAAAATTGCTGAAACACTTCTGGTATTTGTTGGGGTTCGTTGTGTTGCACCCCAATCGAGTCCTTGATCATCCCTACAAATCGCAAGCTGCCCCAATCCCTCACAACTCAGGCCAATAACTTCCCTGTCCGGTCACCATAGCGAAAGAATTGGTGCCTATAGAACTGCATGTTGGATACCGCTTGGTTATGTAGCAGAGTATTAAGAGAGGATTGGGTAGTGATATATCTTTCCTGGTTGCCGAGCTTGGACGCCAAAGGACTGCCCGCTTTTGCTCTTGTAGGATCTGTTCTAACTGCATTATGTGTCTGTCTATCTGTTTAATATGCTTAGCCATGTATGCAATATGCCCTCTCATGACCTCTCTTCCCGCCTCCCAGAAAAGGATTGGGGTGCTGACATGATCTTCATTCACTGTTTCGTATTCTTCCCACTGCTTCCGGAGGTAAGTCCTCATCCTCCCACAAATGCCTTGGGAATGACAATGTTCTTACAGAGGAACCCTTCCCCATCCAGTCTAGCCAAACCATGCCATGGTCAGACACTGCATTAAGCTCTATTTCTGCCTTCAAGACCTGTCCAAAGCTATTTTTAGATACTAGAATATAATCAATGCGAGACCAAGTCTGATGTGCCCTTGATAGATGGGTGAAGTCCCTTTCTCCTATATGCAGGGCTCTCTATACATCTGTCAGGCCCCCCATTCTATATAGATATCCTACTCCTTTATCTTTCCAACACCCCCCCCCCCCCCCCCCACTGACTCAAAGGTCCTGACTTGTCTTGCTCTGGATCATGCAGACAATTAAAATCTCCCACCAACACCACTGGGATCTGCGAGACTCATGCCAATTGCTGGGTTATCCCCTTAAAGAATTTATGGTCATAAGTGTTACGGGCATATATGTTTCCCAGCAGAAATTCCTCCCGTTGTAATTTTACATGTAAGAATATGTAACGACCCTGTGGGTCCACCTCCTTTGACAGGACCTCTAGGGGCAAGCCTCTTCTTACTAAGATAGCAACCCTACACTTATGAGTGCCCGAAGAGGCCCCAAAGACCTGGGTTACCTAATCTCGTTTCAATTTATAATGCTCCAGCACACTTAAATGGGTCTCCTGGAGGCACGCAATCTGAGCTGCCCTCCTATTTAAGGCCTGTAGAATTTTAGTTTGTTTAACTGGCATGCTAATCCCCCCCCCCCCACACACACATTCCATGATACTATACGTAATCTAGTGGGCATGGAAAATATTAAGTAGGCTCATCATGTCAATCTTATATACCTGACTTGCCTTAGGCTGCCCAGCCTCAGCTTTTCGGCCCCCATGTCCTATCCACACCAGAGATGCATACATTTGGCCCTTATGATTTAACCGCTTTGATTTAAGGGTAAAGCAGTATATTAAAGCCTTTTAAATAAATAAATAAAATATGCAGTCTTACTAGAAATAACAAACAGAAGCTCACCAAAGATGTTACCTTTCCTTCCCTCTGACAACTAATCCCCCATCATCCTCTTACTATCCTCTGCTACCAATCTAGCTAAACCCTCTCCTCCCTTCCCCCCGACCCTGTAGAGCCACTCTCCTCACCACAGTCCTTCTCCTAGCTCTCTGACTATAGCGATGACTAAACTCCTTATGACCAAACAATCCCCATTCCCCAATAATGATTCCCCTTTAATCTCATGTCTCAGCTGCTTGCTGAGGCAGGGTCTGCATCCGATGCTGCAGGGCTACCCTGAACTGACCAGTTCCTCTTCATTTCTCTTCCTCCTCCTCCTCCTCGAATGCAAAGTTTTTCACTTGGCATAGTACCACAGCCTCTCACTTAGTATCTGTGTCCAACTTGTTAACAATGCACATACTATACATTCCTATTTGGGCTCCCCTGTAAGACTTTACGTCCTGGATTGCTACTCTGGATTCCAAGAGCACAGCACCAATTTGCCCTTATACCATTGTGTCATTAAGGCTTACCTCGTTTAGGTAGATGGCCCTTCTCTGCTGTCCAGCTCAGACACAAATCTCCTCGCTGCCATGATCTTCTCAAATGTACGGTTCTGTCCCTGATATTGGACTGAATATCGCCGGGTAGGCGAGGGTGAAGTGTACTTTCTGACTAAATAATGTGGTGCAGAATGGAGCATACTCTTTGCGCTTGGTTGTCACCTTGGCAGAGTAATCTTGAAATAATAGAATACGTTGGTTCTCCAGCACCAGCTCTCCTTTCTTACGGTACGCTTGTAGTAATTGCACTTTGTGCTGAAAATTCAAAATCCTCGTTATAACCACTCTTGGTTGTTGCCGTGATGCACCCGCTTCATGTGACTTTGGCCCACCAGCGCCTCCAGGCCCAGTTCTTTAGGTAGCCAGGACTCAGTCAGCAAGAGCAGCATGAGATCGGGTGTTTCCAGCACCCCAATTAGCTTCAGGTTATTCTGCCTCGACCTGTTTTCCAGATCGTCCACTTTGGCTAGCAGTGTCTCTATTTGTAATTGTTGTGCCTTACTTTCCCGTGCTCGCTGACCTTCAGCATCTTCCACCGCTGCCACACAGTGCTCCAGTTCAACACGGCAGCTGATATCTGCCAACGAGTCCCCCACTGCTTCCAACTTCTTAATAATGTGGTCAAATTTGGGGTTGAGTAGCTTAACAACTTCTTTAGCTAATTCCTCCGTGGCAGAATCTGTGCTCTCTGTTTCTGGGGACGCCGGCATGATCGTTGCAGAGACCATTGTCCTGCTAATCTTTTCGCAATCTATTTTCATTGGTGGTGGCATTTTGAAATCGCTGCAGCGAGATCCACTCCCCGACTCTTGTCCCCTTGTTACTGTAATCTATTGACGCTGAAGAGGAGTTTGGATTAATTTGTCAGGCTAAATTCGAGGGTAGTCCCGGAGTGAGCAGAGAACATGTCCTCACTCGCTCATGCAATCAATACCTGGAACACCACCATCAGTGCTGCAGCAAAACTTCCAGACTGAGTAAGCCCAAAACGCAACGAAGCTAGATCAAAATCAGCCACATGGTACTCTGCAGCAATTAGCGAGACCTAGAAAAAGCTACATCAACAAGAACGATGATGGCAACATGACAGGTCCAAAACCACATTAAAACAATACGAAACGATGCAACAAGAATATAACAACCTAATCAATAAGCACAAACAATACCATACCAACCTCATCTTAAAATCCTGCAACAAGCCCAGACAACTCTTCGACATCGTCCGTACCCTTACAAAGGACCTAACTGAGTGAAGAAGACAAGATCCACCCTCAAACCTTTGCTGATTTCCTACTCTCCAAGAACAGACCCCCCTTTAGAGCACCACGCGCAGACACCTCCTGCACTGACACACCAACCTTTAATGCAAGATCTAACAACACACACAAATGGAGTGACTTATATATCCCCACGACTGAGCAAATCACCTGCACTATCGCCACCCTAAACACAACACAGTTCCATCGGATCCCTGCTCGGTGGCATGGATCAAATCTGCCAAGGAAGACCTGATAATTGCATCCACAGCATAATAAGCTCCTCCCTTACTCAGGGCTACATGCCCCCTGCACTCAAACAAGCTACCATCGGTCCAATTCTGAAAAATACATCAGCCCACACCTCCGACCCATGAGCTTACCGCCCAATATCCAGCCTCCCTTTCCTTTCCAAAATAATCAAAAAGGTAGTTCAGCGACAGCTCCAGGACCACATTGACTCGCACGCCCCTCTGGCTACCCACCAACATGGCTTTTGCCCCAACCACAGTGTTGAGATACTACTCGCCCATCTATTTGACAACCTGCTCAAAGAAATAGACAATATAAAGGCTTTCTGCTTGTTTTTGTTGACATCTCCTCTGCCTTTGACACTGTATCTCATGAAACCCTACTGAAGTGACTAATGAACATTGGACGCCACAACACCACACTCAAATGGTTCGAATCTTATCTCGGCGACAGACAACAGAAAGTCAAAGTTGGTCCCCTTACTCGGCTCCTTTCCACACAGCACAGGGAGTTCCTCAAGAGTCCTCTGTCTGCCCTCCTCTTTAACATCTATATACAGCCAGTATGCAACATTTTCAAAAAGTACAAGATAGAATATGCCATATACGCAGATGATAACATGGCTTACACCCCAATCCACCTGGACTCCCCGACTTCGCTACGTCAACATGCCTTCAAGAGATAATTAACTTGCTCTCCAATAATAACATCAACATTAAAAAAACACAGAGGCAATCATTACACGGGACACCTCATTCACCCTCCTTACCTCAATCAATATTGCCGACACTCAAATTGCAATAAAAGATGAAGTTCGGTACCTTGGAATCATACTCAACCGGCACCTGAACCTACAAGCTCACATCAACAGGACCACCAAGACTGCCTTCCATAAACTTGCCACAATTCGAAGACTCAAACCTCTCCTCAGCCAGGACCACTTCCGTACAGTCTGTTAAGCCATCATAACACTCACTGGACTACTGCAGTGCCCTTTTATCAAGGACTACCTAAGCAAACCATTCAACCCCTGCAATTAGTGCAGAACACTGCAGCCCGAACCATCACCGGATCATCTCGGCACAACCGCATAACCCCCCCTCTTGAACCAACTCCACTGGCTACCAATCACCTCACGTGCCAAATATAAATCTGCACTCACCATCTTCAAAATTAGAAACAACATGTCAGCCGGAATCATACAGAACTTGATCTGCACCAAACCCATCAACGGACCAAAGAGAGAGAGCACCATAAATACCATACCTACACCCAGCTCATTCACAAAATCCAACAAGTCCGCTGTGAAGACGGCGCTTTCACTTGCCACTCCCTCTATTTGGAATTCTCTTCCAGAGAAACTAAGGACCACCTCTGACATAAAAGACTTTAGGAAAGAGCTTAAGACCCTCCTCTTCATTGTTCACTTCATTGTAAGCTCCTAATATCTCAATCAGTCTCTGGCCTCATGCCCATATCCCACTACTGAATCTACATATATGTTCCATTGTATATAAGTTGTGCTCTCAAGCACCCCCTGCATGATTCCCTTACCTCTGTTTTCTAATGCAAGTTCTCTGTAATGGTTTGAGTTATATTGTAAACCGCTTTGATTATATGATAAGGCAGTATAGAAAACTTGTTAAATAAATTAGTGAAGAGTAAAATCATCCTTTGTAACCAAAATGAAATTCAAGAAGAACAAAAACCATGCTTATTCCTGAGTGTATTTTTGACTGTAGTAGGCCACAGATCAAATAAAACTTGTGGTAGTACAGTAAGACGCACATTAGACTGTTTCTCAAGCGTGATTAATCTGCTGTCACCTATATTTGTTTCCTGGTTCTTACCTTTATAAAAGTATCTGTTACACCAGCTCTAGCACCAGTTAGTCATTTAATCCTAATTCTTCTTGTAAGAGTCAAGTATAGGTACAGGGGGTGGTGGTACAGTGGGTTTGCTTGCTCTTAACAAAGAGGTTACAAAGCATTCCATGGGAGGGCAGAATTTCAAACCTCCATCATATGGACTGCTCAGGTCTCTCTTTAGGTCCTGCTCTTTAAGCATGTTCCTGTCTTTGGTGCATAATTGTAATAAGGCAGTTCAAGATTGTGTGCTAAGTCTGTCTAATGATGTTTAGCTGATGTCCTGTGCAAAGGATAAGATCAAGGAGAGATTTTAATGTGCTTACAAGTATGTCTAGAATGATTTTTCAGAATAAGTTGAACCCAGAAAAAAAAGAATTTTGTGAAAGAGTGGAATGTCAAGACTGCTGTCATACTTCAGGGGTCCTAGTAGATGAGGAGTTTGTTGTTAGTAAGCAGGTTTGTTGGTAATATCAGCTTATTTTTTTTCTTTGCTTGTTTTGCCAGATTGGTCAGCAGTTTGTAGCAGATTGGGTGAGGCAAGATTTCCCTTTGCTAAATCCATGTTGGCTTTGTCAAATTAAAGCAAGGCTAGATGCTCAGTAATTTTTTTTATCTTAATTTTTATAAAGAACCACATTTTTAAACATGGAGGGGAATTTTAGAAGATCTGTCCAAATGCAGTCTGGGATGTCTAAGCCAGAACATCTGGAAAAAAATGCAGGTACATGCAGGTGTGGTTGTGAATTTCACAAACCTGGACATATCTGATATGGACATCTGCAGGGGTGTCTACCTAGACATCCCTAGAAAGGTATTACAGAACCAAAACATCTAGCATGGCTTAATGGTTAGAGTAGTTGGCTAGGAACAGGGCAGCCATGGTTCAGATCCCACTGCTACTGTCTTTGGCATTGTGCTGAGTACTGGGGATAAGAGAGTGCTTTCTTCTCTACACGCTCGGGATGTTTTTCAGCTGGAGGGAGCATTTTTCAGATGCTTGTTCATGGTTGTTTGTGCCTAGGAGCAAATCTTAAGGTTAGATGTGATGCCGGATGTCCATGATGATTGTGACCAGGTAGGGATGTCCTGGTTACTGGGAATGCCCTAACCATGCCTTCAGGTCCCCTGGAATACCTAGGCCATGCCTCCTTCACACCCTCATTCAGATTCAGACATCCTCACACTAAGGACATCCCCCGAGCCGGCTTCTAAAATGGTTGTGGAGACGCCTTTGTGCTTTGGATGTCTCTATGGCCATGTTTGGATGTCCAGAGCATGAATAAGGCTTCTAAAATGACTCCCAACAAAGCCAACATGGATTTAGCAAAAGGAAGTCTTGCCTCACCAATCTGCTACATCTTATAGTGGAGTTCTTCAGGTATCAGTGTTGGGTCCACTGTTTTTTTAAAGATATTTACAGTATAAAATGACCCTTAAATAGGAATAACAAGTGAGGTGATCAAATTAGCAGACAAGACAAAATTTATTCAAAGTTGTTAAATCGCAAGAGAATTCTGAAAAATTGCAAGAGGACATTGGGCATCCAAATAGCAGATCAAATTTAATGTGGACAAGTGCAAAGTTATGCACTTAGGAAAGAACAACCCACACGATAGCTATACAATGCAAGGTTCTATGTTAGGAGTTGCCACCCTGGAAAATGATCTAGGTATCATTGTGGATAATACCTTGAAACCACCTGCTCAGTGGGCAGTGGCGGTGACAAAGAAAACAAATAGAGTGCTAGGAATCATAAGGAAAGGAATAGAGGAGAAAACAAAGGATACTATACTGCCTCTATATCGTTCCATGTTGCGACCACACTTCGAATATTCTGTGCAATTCAGGTCCTCCATATCTTAGAAACATGATGGCAGAAAAAGACCAAATGGCCTATCTAGTCTGCCCTTCCATATCAACCACTACAACAGTCCCCTTTTTTCGTTTAGAGATCCTTTGTGTTTGTCTCATGCTTTTTTGAATTCAGATACTGTCATCATCTCTACCACCTCCACTAGGAGTCTATTCCATGCATCTACCACTCTTTCCGTAAAGAAATATTTCCGCATATTACTCCTGAGTCTATTCACTTCACTCTCATCCTGTGTCCCCTCGTAGCAGAGCTTGCTTTCAATCGAAAGAGGCTCTCCTCCTGTGCATTTATGCCACGGAGTTATTTAAATGTCTCAACCATATCACCTCTATCATGCCTTTCCTCTAATGTATACATATTAAGATCCTTAAGTCTGTCCTCAAATGCTTTATAACAAAGACCACTAACCATTTTAGAAGCCATCCTCTGTGCCGACTCCAACCTGTTTATATCCTTTTGAAGGTGTGATCTCCAGAATTGCACACAATACTTCAAATGAGGTGGCACCAAAGACCCATACAGAGGCACTGACCTCCTTTCTTCTGCTGGCCATTCCTCTCCCTATGCACCCAAGCATCCTTCTAGCTTTCACCGTCTCCTTTTCTACCTGTTTAGCTACTTTAAAATCATCAGACACAATCATACCTAGGTCCCGTTCTTCTTTTGTGGACAGAAGTACTTCACCCCCTATACTATATCGCTCCCTTGGATTGCTGCAGCCCAAATGCATGATCTTAAAAAGGATATAAGAGTCCGTATCTTAAAAAGGATATAGAGTTATTAGAAAAGGTTCAGAGAAGAGCCACCAAAATGGTAAAGGGGATGGAAGGATACTCCTATGAAGAAAGGCTAAAAAGGTTAGGGCTCTTTAACCTGGAAAAGAGACGGCTGAGGGGAGATATGATAGAAGTCTACAAATTAATGAGCGGAGTGGAACGGGTAAACGTAAATCGATTGTTTACCTTATCAGAATATAGAAAGACTAGGGGACATGCAATGAAGCTACAGGGTAAACTATTTAAGACTAATAAAAGAAAATATTTTTTCACTCAACGTGTAATCAAACTCTGGAATTTGTTACCCGAGGATGTAGTAAAGGCTGTTAGAGTAGCTGGGTTTAAAAAAGGTTTGGACAAGTTCCTGGAGGAAAGGTCCATAAGCCATTATTAAGAAGGGACCCAGGATATCAATGCTTGAACCAATACAAGCATTGTGGAACCTGTGTCCCTTGGGGAAACTGCTAGGTACATATGACCTAGATTGGCCACTGTTGGAAACAGAATACTGGGCTTGATGGACCTTGGTCTGACCCAGTATGGCATATCTTATGTTCTTATGATCTTGCATTTTTTAATTAAATCTCAGCTGCCAAATTCTAGACCATTCTTCAAGCTTAGCTATATCCCCCCTCATGTTATCTACACCTTCCTGGGTGTCTATTGCAGATTTTGCTATCATCCACGAAGAGCATAAACACAACCCTTGCCAGGAATAAATTAACCAATCTATATCATAAAAAACCCAAGCAAGTTAAATGGGAGAAAGTTTCTTTTTGTCGGAGCAGTCGTGACCAAGGAAGATAGAGGGAACCATCATCCCGATGCGACTGCTCCTTTTAATTCTTTTAAAGTGAGCAAACTTAACACTTAGCTTTATTTTGTCGTCAAACCGATGAAGTGAGGTGGAAGGAAGTCGTATACTACTACGTGTCACGTTCAAGTTACCATCCTACTGCGTTGAAATGGGGTTTACCCTACGGACAATTTTTACGATTACGGTGAAACTGTTCCACCCTTTCTGAGTTTTATCATCATGCTGCCGACCTCAGAAATCTTATATTATATAGAGGATACACTAACAAAATTGTAAATTGGGCCTTTAAACGGGCCCAGTTTACACAAAGGTAATGGTTATTTTCCGCAATCAATAAAGATCAGTTGGGGTCAGAAAACAAGATCACTGGTATTTTTCCGTATGTTTGAGGAATAGGTAAAGTAATTAAGATCCTTTACCGATTCTGGCCAGTTCTGTCTCTTCATAAATGTTTTTGTGAAAAAGATCTGAGAGTGGCTTATTCTAGAGGGGCCAATTTGAGGGATCTTGTTGTTAGATCCACTTCTTTAATGGATCGTCCACTCAGATCTCTTAGTGACCCTGGGCATTTTTAGTGTGGCGCATGTGGATTCTGTCAAGGCTCTCTTACTGGCTCATCATGGTTGGACACACATACCTCTCGGGTATTTTATTCAAAATGGCACACCACATGTCAGTCAGACTTTGTGGTTTACATAATTATTTGCCCATGCTTGCTTTATTATGCGGGGCGCACGATTCGTGCCATAAAGGTACATTTAGCAGAACACCGCTCCCGTTTAAATTTGAAAACACTCACTGCTCCTTTAGGGGAACATTGTTTACAGCGTGCTCATTGTTTTGAACATTTTCAGTGGCGCGTATTGGATCACGTTCCTAAGGATCCTAGGGGAGGCAATTGGATATTTTGATTGCAAAAGTTAGAGCAACGTTGGATATATAAATTGGATACAGTTTTTCCTTCGGGTCTCAACATGCAATTGGAATGGCATAGCATCCTGTGATTACACTGTGACCAGCGGGACATCTGTTCCAATCAGATTAGGTGGTTCCCTTTGCATATAGGGTTTCCCCTTTCTGATTGGTGGGCGAATGGTTGTTGAGGTGTGATTGATTGATTGGCACCTCCACTGTCAGCAATGACGTCAGACGCTGTTATAAAAAAGAAGCTGGAGGGTTTCTTTGGGTTTGATGGAAGATGGACGGTAAAGGGAGTTCTCTAACCTGAAGCAGGGTCTTGAAGACGAGGACCCGAAACGTGACACATAGTATACGACTTCCTTCCACCTCACTTCATCGATTTGACAATGAAATAAAGCTAAGTGTTAAGTTTGCTCACATTAAAAGGAGCAGTCGCAGCGGGATGATGGTTCCCTCTATCTTCCTTGGTCACGACTGCTCTGACAAAAAGAAACTTTCTCCCATTTAACTTGTTCGGGTTTTTTATCATCCACAAAGAGGCAAACCTTACATGACAATATCACTAACAAAGATGTTAAAAAGAATCGGACCAGGGGCACACCACTGGTAACCTTCTCCTCAGAGTGAGCTCCTTTTACCTGTATCCTTTGTAGCCTCCCAGTCAACCAGTTTCTAACCCAAGCAGTACCTTTAGGGTCCATCCCTAGGGTGCTTAGTTTGTTTATAAGTCGCCTGTGCAGAACGGTGTCAAAGGCTTTACTAAAATCTAAATACACCACATCTAGGGCTCGCCCTCTGTCCAATTCCCTGGTCACCCCCTCAAAGAAATCAATCAGATTTGTCTGACAAGACCTGCCTCTGGCGAATCCATGCTGCTTTGGATCCAGTAATATGGTAGACTCCAGAAACCTCACTATTTTTTCTTTCAGCAGCGCTTCCAATAATTTACTCACCACCGATGTTAAACTAACTAGCCTGCAGTTTTCAACCACATCCTTACTTGCACTTGTGTTAAGGGCTCATATGTGCCTCTCTCCAGTCCTCTGGCACCACTCCAGACTCCAAGGAGGCATTTAAAAGGTCAGTCAGTGGAGCTGCTAGAAAATCCCCAAGTTCCCTCCGTATTCTCGGATGTATCCCATCTGGTCCCATTGCTTTGTCTACTTTAAGTTTAGCTAGCTGCTCATGAACACAATCTTTTGAAAATTGTTCAAGATGCCCCTCGCTTCTGTTCCTGTTTGCGGGTGTTTTCTGAGGTCCTGCTCCTGGTTCTTCATCTGTGAACATAGAACAGAAATATTTGTTAAGCAATTCTGCTTTATCCTCATCAGCTTCTACATATTCCTCCCCTTCATCCTTGAGTCTGACAACACCACATTTGCCCTTCCTCTTCTCACTAACGTATCTGAAAAATGTCTTAGCCAATGCCAAATTGGGGGGGGGGGATATTTCCTCCTCTTTTTGAATCTTTGCTTTCCTGACTACTTGCTAGCTTCTCTGAGTTTTTCCAAATATAGAGGCCTGTCTTCCTCTCTGTGATCTCTTGTATTTCATGAAGGCCTCCCTCTTTTTCTTCACCTTTTCAGCTACTGCTTTCGAAAACCATAGCGTTTTCCTTTTCCTTTTTATTTACCATTTCAACAAAAAGGTTGGTTGCTCTTAAAATATCCCCTTTCAGTTTTGCCCACAGTTTTTCTACATCTCCCAGCTGTTCCCATCCCACTAACGACTCCCTGCTAAGTATTAGCTCATCTTGGCAAAGTTAGTTTTCCTAAAGTCTAAGACCCTCACTTTTGAATGGATTTTATCAGCCCTAGTCCTAATACTGAACCACACCATCTGGTGATCACCGGATGCGAAATGATCCCCTACCATAACATCAGAAGCACTTTCACCATTGGTAAGCACCAATCCAGTATGGCCTCTTCACGTGTGGGTTCTCTTAAAAAGGATATGGCATAATTAGAAAAGGTACAGAGAAGAGCGACCAAAATGGTAAAGGGGATGAAAGGATACCCCTACGAGGAAAGGCTTAAAATGTTAGGGCTCAACTTGGGAAATGAGACGGCTGAGACGAAATAAGATAGAGATCCATAAAATAATGAGTGGAGTGAAAGAGGTGAATGTAGTTATGTTATTTACTCCTTCAAAAAGTAGAAATACTCTGGGATGTGCAATGAGGCCATAATGTAGCACATTTAAGACTAATTGGAGAAAGTATTTTTTCACTCCATGTGTAATTAAACTCAAATTCATTACCGGAGGAGTTAAAAGCTGCTGTTGTAGCTGGGTTAAAAAGGTTTGGACAAGTTCCTGGAAGTAAAGTTCAAAAACCATTAGAACACAGGAACATAAGATTGGTCTAACCCAGTATGGCATAAGGTCCATCAATTGCAGTATCTTGTTTCCAACAGTGGCCAGTCCAGGTGACAAGTACTTGTCGGGTTCCCAAAAAGTATTCCATGCTACTTATCCCAGGACTAAGCAGTGGATTTCCACAGTCCGCTTTAATAATGTTTTATGGACTCTTCCTCTAGGAACTTGTCCAAACCTCTTTTAAACTCACTCTCTTATCCACTACTTATGATCGTACCATGCTCTAGTCACCAGTTTCACTGTGTATTTTGTCTTGATTAGATTGTAAGTTTTGATGAGCAGCGACCATGTCTTACATCTGTATATACAGTGTTGCGTACAACTTTTAGCGTTATACAAATGATTAGTAGTAGTAGTTAAACCCAGCTACACTAACAGCTTTTACTACATCCTCCAGCAATGAATTCCAGAGTTTGATTATGTGTCGAGTGAAAAAACACTTTCTCTGATTAATCTTACACGTGCCACATTGTAGTTTCAGTGTCCACTAGTCTCTTTACTTCTTGAAGGAGTAAACAACCAATCTGTTTATCCATTCCATTCCACTCCACTCCACTCATTATTTTCTAGACCTCTATCATATCTCCCCTCATAAGAACATAAGAAATGTCTTACTGGGGCAGACCATCAAGCCCAGTATCCTGTATCCAACAGTAGCCAATCCAGGCCACAAGTACCTGGCATGTTCCCAAAGAGGCACACAGATTCCAAGATGTTTGTCCTAGGGCAAGCAGTGGATTTCCTGGGTCCTCTTTAATAATGGATTATGGACCTTTCCTCCAGGAACGTATCCAAACCTTTTTTTAAACCCAGCTACACCAACAGTTTTTACTACATCCTCTGGTAACAAATTCCAGAGTTTGATTACACATTGATTTAAAAAAATGTTTTCTTATTAGTTTCAAATGAGTTGCATTGTAGCTTCATTGTGTGTCCTCTAGTCTTTCTACTTTTTGATGGCATAGACTGATCTAAGTTTGCCTGTTCCACTCCATTCATTAATTTATAGACCTCTATCATATCCCCACTCAACCGTCTCTTTTCCAAGTTGAAGAGCTCCAACCTTTTAAGTCTCTCATAGGGGTATCCTTCCATTCCCTTTACCATTTTTGTTGCTCTTCTTTGTACCTTTTCTAATTCAGCTATATTCTTTTTAAGATATGGTGACTGGAATTGCATACAATATTCAAGGTGCAGTCACACCATGGAGTGATACAGAATCATATTATTATCTTTGGTTTTATTCTCCATTTCTTTCCTTGTGATTCCTAGCATTCTATTTGCTTTCTTGGTCATTTTCTGCATGCTGAGCAAAACGTTTCAACATATTATCCACAATGACGTCTTGATCCTTTTCCTGGGTGGTGATTCCTAGTGTGGAACCTTGCATCATGTAACCATAGTTTGGGTTCTTTTCAAAGTACATAAATTTGCACTTGTCCACATTATATTTCATCTGCCATTTGGATACCCAGTTTCCCAATTTTTCAAGGTCCTCTTATAATTTTTCACAATCTACTTGTGTTTTAATGACTCTGAATAATTTGTGTTATCTGCAGATTTGATCATCTCACTTGCTGTTCCCATTTTCCAGGTAATTTATAAATATGTTACAAAGCAGCGATCCCTGGGGTACTGTACTATTCCATTGAGAAAATTGGCCATTTAGCTTTACTCTGTTTTCTCTCTTTGAACCAGTTCCTGATCCACAATAGTACACTGCCTCCTATCCCTCAGAAAACACCCACAAACAGGAACAGAAGCGAGGGACATCTTGAACAATTTTCAGAAGACTGTGTTCGTGAGAAACTAGCTCAGCTTAAAGTAGACAGAGTGATGGGACCGGATGGGATACACCCTAGAATACTGAGGGAACTTGGGGACATTCTAGCAGTTCCACTGACTGATCTTTTCAATGCATCGTTGGAGTCGGGAGTGGTACCAAAGGACTGGAGAGAGGCTCATGTGGTGCCTTTACACAAAAGCAGAAGTAAGGATGTGGTTGAAAACTACAGGCCGGTTAGTTTAACTTCGGTGGTGAGTAAATTATTGGAAACGCTGCTGAAAGAGAAAATAGTGAGGTTTTTGGAGTCCAGTGGATTACAGGATCCAAGGCAGCATGGATTCACCAGAGGCAGGTCTTGTCAGACAAATCTGATTGATTTCTTTGACTGGGTGACCAGGGAGTTGGACCGAGGGAGAGCCCTAGATGTGGTGTATTTAGATTTCAGTAAAGCCTTTGACACTGTTCCTCACAAGTGAGTTATAAACAAACTGAGCAGCCTAGGGATGGACCCTAAAGTTACTGCTTGGGTTAGAAATTGGTTGGGTGGGAGGCAACAAAGAGTACAGGTAAATGGGGCTCACTCTGAGGAGAAGGATGTTACCAGTGGTGTGCCCTAGAGATCTGTCCTTGGTCCGATTCTTTTTAACATCTTTGTTAGTGATATAGCGGAAGGGCTGTCGAGTAAGGTTTGCCTTTTTGCGGATGATACCAAAATCTGCAATAGAGTAGACACCCAGGAAGGTGTAGAAAACATGAGAAGGGATCTAGCTAAGCTTGAAGAATGGTCTAGAATCTGGCAGCTGGGATTTAATGTTAAAAAATGTAAGGTCATGCATTTGGGCTGCAGCAATCCAAGGGAGCAATATAGTATAGGGGGTGAAGTACTTTTGTCCACTAAAGAAGAGCGGGACCTAGGCGTGGTTGTGTCTGATGATCTTAAAGTAGCTAAACAGGTAGAAAAGGCGACGGCAAAAGCTAGAAGGATGCTTGGGTGCATACGGAGAGGAATGGCTAGCAGAAAAAAGGAGGTGATAGTACCTCTGTATAAGTCTTTGGTGCGACCTCATTTGGAGTATAGTGTGCAATTCTGGAGACCGCACCTTCAAAAGGATGTGAACAGGATGGAGTCGGTGCAGAGGGTGGCTACTAAAATGGTTAGTGGTCTTCGTTATAAAGCATATGAGGACAGACTTAAGGATCTTAATATGTACACCTTAGAGGAAAGGTGGGATAGAGGTGATATGATTGAGATGTTTAAATTCCTCCATGTCATAAATGTTCAGGGGGAGAGCCTCTTTCAATTGAAAGCAAGTTCTGCTACAAGGGGACATGGGATGAGGGTGAAGGGGGATAGATTCAGGAGTGATTTACAGAAATATTTCTTTACGGAAAGAGTGGTGGATCCATGGAATAGTCTCCCAGTGGAGGTGGTAGAGATGAGGACAGTAACTGAAGTCAAAAAAGCATGGGACAAACACAGAGGATCTCTAAAGGAAAAAAGGGGACTGTTGTAGTTGTTGATATGGAAGGACAGACTGGATAGGCCATGTGGTCTTTTTCTGTCGTCATGTTTCTATCCCATGACTTTTTAATTTCTGCAAGAGCCTCTCATGAAGGACCTTTTCAAAGGTTACCTCAAAATTCGGAACACTATATGAACAGGCTCATATTGGCCTACCTATTTGTTCCCACCTTCAAAATCATATAAGATATTAGTGAGACAAGACTTTCTTTGGCTAAATCCATGTTTGCTTTTTCCCAATAAATCATGACTTTTTCTATGTGTTCTGTAATTTTGCCTTTTATAATTTTTCTACCATTTTGCCCAGAGCTGAAGTCGGGCTCACCAATTATCCTTGGAACCCTTTTTAAAAATTGGCCTTAAGTTGGCCACTCTTTCTAATTTCTAATAGTAGGTCTGTAATTTCATTTTTTATTGATTATATACATCTTACTTTTTTGTATGGTTTCTTTTGTCTTATGAGTATTTTGTATCATAGAAGGCCCAACTCTTTAGACACCCTAATTTAAAATAAAAGAAATATTCAGTCCTTCAAGCCCACATTAATGGCATACCGAGTGCCTATACAGCAACTGATTAAATCTCTGTAATATATTATTAGTACCCTAAATTAGAAGCCATCCAAAAAGGAAAAAGCACTTTTCGGTACCCTGGTCTCCAACTGGGGTGATTCAAGAAATACATACTGACTCCCTTCATACATAGCCATACATTTACACTGGAATTTGAGGAAGGTGATTGCCCCCAGTGCTCGTACTTAGGCTTCAGCGCTAGAAAAGCCTATCTCCTCAATTGAATAATCCTAAATACATCTGGAACATGTGAATTGGTTGGCTACAAAAGCGGAGGTGCTTTTTCTGAAAGAATAATCTGAACAAAAGGAAACTAACAATGTGGCTTAAAATTAAATTTATCATCAATGGAACTTTCTAAGAAAGGAAAGCTTTTAGCTCAGATTTGTCTGCTAATGAAGGACAAAGTCTGTATCTATTCTACGTAAATAGTTCACCCATGTTTTCCAAGTTGATACTCCTGTTCCATGTAACAGCAAACAGCCTGTTCTGGTTTTTTGTGTTCTCTGTAAACCGCGCTGATGCCAAATAGTGCGGTATATAAGAAATTGAAATAAATAAATAAATAAAATAAATAACATAGTACAATTCTGCACAACCCTTGGCCAAGCACAGTGGATAATGGTACACTTTGTCTTCAGAACTGGAGAACACATGTCTGCTGTAGTGCATGTTCTACCTTTAGCCAATTGTCACATTAGACCTCTCCAATTGTACCTCAAGATGTGCAAGAATCAACTCTTTCAACAAAAATATTCTCGTTTTGTCTTCATTTCAACAATCTCTAAAATGGTGGCTGAACTTCACCAACCTCTTAGTATGTCACCTCAACTGCACAACTCTGTTGTCCTTGCCACAGATTCATCCACACAAGGACAGGGAGCACATCTTCATCTTAAGTATACAAGGATTATGGAATTGACATGCATGATCTCAGCACCTCGGTTTCCTGGAACTTTGGGCCATTTTTAATGTCATCAGAACCTTCAGAAATTCCTTTCAAGGGAAAGTGGTCAATCAGAACAAACATACAAGTTTTGATATTTTATGTGAACAAGCAAAAAGGATTGGGTTCCCTGTGGCTTTGCCTAATAGCTACCAGAATACCAGGAAGGACAGACAACATAGGCCATGTGGTCTTTTTCTTTGGTCATGTTTCTGTGTTTCTGATATGATATCTCACTTGCTTCCATCGAATCATGCTACTAGCAATTTACTTGCCCTGCCAGCAGAATCAACTGGCAGATTCACTTGGTCATCAGTTTGACCCATACAAGTGGTTTCTGGACAATGCAGTAGCTCACAACCTCTTCAAATCATGGGAAATCCCAAAGGTGGACAAGTGGCCTCTGATTCAATAGGCTCCGAGAAGGAGGCAAAGAAAGAGATGGTGCTTGTTGGAGCCGCATCAGATCTCTGACTCATGCTTTCATTGGCCAATCTGGATAAGCTTTCTTGTTTGGTGCTCCATGCGCCGAACCACATGCCCCATCAGGGGCTACAGACGAAACTCATACAGCAGGTGTCTACTAGGTCAAGGTTGAGCCAGGGCCGCTGATGCCAGACCCTGTCTCTGTGGCGACTGAAGAAGCAGCACACTTTGGCAGTGCAGCGGGTTGCTATCAGATCCCTCTCGGGAAGACCCCAGCAGCGCAGAAACAAGTGAAACACCTCCTGACTAAACTCCCACTCTTCTGCAACCAGAGAATGCCAGCTAAGAAAACATGCAAAGCCGACAAACTGGGAGGGTCTTTGCTGCCCAGGGTTACCCCAGCACTCCTCATGCTGCCTTGCCGAATGGCATAAGCCATCGCAATGGCACTATCTGAGAACACCTGAACTACCTGGCCCTCAACCGGGAGATGGAAACGCAGAAGAGCCTACCTAATGGCTCTTGTCTCAAGGTAATTCTTCTATGTGCAGAGGGTGGCTACTAAAATGATTAGTGGGCTTCATTTTAAAGCATATGAGGACAGACTTAAGGATCTTAATATGTACACCTTAGAGGAAAGGCGGGATAGAGGTGATATGATTGAGATGTTTAAATACCTCCGTGGCATAAATGTTCAGGGAGAGAGCCTCTTTCAATTGAAAGCAAGTTCTGCTACGAGGGGACATGGGATGAGGGTGAAGGGAGATAGATTCAGGAGTGATATGCGGAAATATTTCTTTACAGAAAGAGTAGTGGATCCGTGGAATAGTCTCCCAGTGGAGGTGGTAGAGATGAGGACAGTAACTGAATTCAAAAAAGCATGGGACCAACACACAGGATCTCTAAAGGTAAAAAGTGGACTGTTGTAGTTGTTGATATGGAAGGACAGACTAGATAGGCCATGTGGTCTTTTTCTGTCATCATGTTTCTGTGTTTCTAATTAATAGATCACACCGCTTCCCTGCAGTTCCAGCGGTCCTGGACTGTTCAGCCTTGGCAGTTAGCTCCCCAGCCAGAGAGACTGCCATCCGTCAGCAGAAGGATCTATGAGCAATCGTCTAGCGGTATGCCCTTCCTCAGAAGACTGGGCTGCTGCCACCACTGTAGGCTGACCATCACCATCAATGGGACTGGGAGCCTGAGCTCGAACCCCTGAGAACTCGGGGACTACAGAGTCAGCAAGGGCCATTGGAACAGCCCCAAAAAGCATGCTCCCATGGCACCAATCTTGATTGATGTTGCCATTAATCTGAAGAGATGGGAATAATCCCGGACTCTAGGAGCCTGCTGTGAACAGAACAACACTAGGCAACCTAACAGCCTCTGACGCTTTATTATTTATTATTTATTTTTTATTTATTACAATTTCTTATATACCGCACTATTGTCAGCGCGGTTTACATACAACAAAATGACCATAACAAACTGTTTGGCTTCACATAGAACAGGAGTAACAACTTGGATAACATGTTTTGCTTTACAGAGAACAGGAGTAACAACTTGGATAGCGCGGGGGATGCAAACTGAACTACTTACATATGTACAATGAGATTGATTACTGAGAATTTAGGGTGTTACATGTGTACAGTAGGGTTGAGATGTTATCTTGAGGAGGTAAGAGGAGAGGCAATTAGGTAGGGGTTAGGTTAATCTGGTAGTACTGTGTAAATAAATGGAATTTGAGAGCCTTTCTGAATTTATTTATTTATTTATTTATTTTACAGTTTTTATATACCGCGCTCTTTGGTATCAGCGCGGTTTACAGATAACAAATTTCGCATTAGAACAGTCCTTTGCTTACATTATAACAAGGTCTTTTGCTTACATTATAACAGGGTCAGTAACTTGGAGACAACATGGTAAACTATATACAAGCTATATACAGAAAGATATATTACCTCTGAAAATTTACAGTTAAATTGGGTCGTAACCTTGGGTGTGCAGAGCGTCTAGGTCGAGTTCTGTTATGACTATGTTGTTGGAATGTCAGAGGCTGTGTGAGTGATTTGTGAGATTGGGGGAGGAGGTGTAGGGTTAGGGCCTAAGAGATGATGACAGAATAGGTAGTGTTTGAGGGCCTTTTTAAATTGAGAGAGGTCTTTTATTGATCGGATATGAGGAGGGAGATTATTCCAGCAAGTTGGAGCGAATAAGGTGAAGGCCCTGTCTCTGGTTGTTTGATTACATTTAGTGTACTCCTTTGGTACGACAAGGGTATTGGCGGCTGCGGATCTTCTCAGTCTGTTCGTGGGGGTGTTGATAATAAGTGATGAGAGGGAAGGTGGGGCTATTTGATTAATTGCTTTAAAGGATAGCAGAAGTGCTTTGTAAGTTATCCTGGCTTGTAGGGGTAACCAGTGAAGCTCTGTTAGTATGGGGGTGATGTGGTCTCTACTGGAAGTACCGCAGAGAATGCGAGCTGCTGAGTTCATCGCCAATTGGAGTGGGTTGAGGGTGCTCTTGGGTAGACCATGCAGGATGATATTAGCATAGTCAAAATGAGGTGTTATAAGGGTTTGGAAGATTGTTCGGAAGTCATTGGAGGCGAGTAGTGGTCTTAAGGGTTTCAGCGTTCTTAATTTGTAGTAAATGGATTTAACGGTCTGCTTTATGTGATCTTTGAAGGTCAGTTCTTGGTCGATGGTTACTCCCAGGTAGCGAATTGATGGTTTACATGGTAGTTCCGCGTCTCTCACCTTCAAAGTTGCAGGGGGGGAGAATTTCTTATTCCTGGTTACGAATAGGACTTCCGTTTTCTTGAAGTTTATTCGCAGGTTCTGTGATAGGAGCCAATCTGTAATCGCATTGAAGCAGGCGATAATTGGGGAGAAGTCAGGGGCATTAATTTTTATTGGCGTGAATATTAGTACGTCATCTGCGTAGATCAAGCTGGAGGCGTTAAATGTTTTGATGATTTCACAGATTGGTTGTATATATATGTTGAACAGAAGAGCTGAAAGAGAGGATCCCTGGGGTACACCCTGTTGTTGCTGGAAAGGATCGGAGGTTGAAGATCTTATCCGCACCTGTTGCCAGCGGTTGTTTAGGTAGGATCTACACCATTCCCAAGCTGATCCCTGGACTCCCTTTTCTTTAAGACGATGAAGAAGTTGTGCATGGTTAACCGAGTCGAAAGCTGCTGAGATGTCAAGGAAGATGAGGATGAACCCATTTTCAATTTTGTCAATCCCTCTTGATAAGGTGTTGATGAGTAGTGTGAGAAGGGTCTCTATGCCATGTGATTCACGGAATCCGTGTTGGCAGGGATCGAGAGGAGCTGAAGTATCTATATGCTGTTGCAATTGGATTTGTACCACCTTCTCGATGATTTTGGCTAGAAGGGGTATACTTGAAATTGGACGATATGAATCAGTTTTTGCTGGGTCGAGTTTATTGTTCTTCAGGAGAGGGCGTATTGAAGTTTGCTTGAGAGATGATGGGAATGATCCGGTTGTGAAGGAGAGTTGCATGATAAGGGCAAGTATGGGGCTCAGTTCAGCACGCATTGTTCTGATCCAGTAGGCAGGGCATGGATCGTTTGGGGCTGTGGTAGTATTCAAGGTGGCAATAAGGTCAGTGATGGATTTCACTGTGGGAGCGACAAAATTTTTTAGAGGCTGAGTAATTGAGATGGGGTTAGGTATACAACTTGGTGTGGAGTTCGTGTTAATGGATTTGGATTGAAGATAGTCGGCAAAAGCCTGAGGTTGAATTGATATTGTTTGGTTGGAGGATGGTGCCTTGGTTAAGGATTTGGTGATGTTAAAGAGGTCACGTGGTTTGTTCAGTGATCGGAGGAGGGTTTCTGTATGGTGTTCCCTCATCTTTTCAGCTATTTTCTCCCGGTGTTTCTTTAGGGCATTTTCGTAATCCATTTGGTCAAGTGGAGCACGTGATCTGCGCCATTTTCTCTCTTGTTTTCTTAGATTCTGGAGGGATAGTCGTAGTTCCGTGGAGAACCATGGTTTTGTGTTTCTACTTTTTAGTGCTGTGCTGGATGCTGGTGGTCTTACTGAGGAAGGTAGATGTGAAGAGGAGTTCAGGGTGTTGTACCAATTGTTGATCAGTTCATCAAGGTCATTGGTTGGTAGACAAAGGGTTGGACAAAGAATTGTGTTAGGTCAGTAATTGCACGGATGCCTGGTGGTAATGCGTTCCAACATTTTGGGGCATAGATACTGAATGCCCTGTTAGATGTTGCGGTTGTGTACTTTGTTGAAGCCTTTGGGATTAGTAGTGCATTTGTAGATAGGGATCTCCTTGTTCTGTTGGGAGGAATGGGTTGGATGATATCGGTTAATGAAGGGGAGGTGATGCCATGGATGGATTTGAAAGTGAGTAACAAAGATTTGAATATAAGCCTTCCTTGAATGGGGAGCCAATGCAGCTGTATTAGGATAGGCGTTATATGGTTGCATCTTGCTGCTCCCACTAAGACTCTGGCTGCGGCATTCATGGCAAGTTGCAACGGGTTGAGTGTTGATTGAGGGAGACCTTGAAGAATAGCGTTGGCGAAGTCAAAGTGTGGTAAGATCAGGGATTGGTATATTGTCCGGAAGTCTTCAGGGTTTAGAAGGGATTGCAGGTGTCTAAGGGACCGGATTTTGAAATAAATGGCTCTGACTATGTTGGATATATGGGTTTTCATATCTAAATGTTGATCGAGGGTGACTCCTAAGTACCGAATTGTTGATTTGGTTTGGAGCTCAGCCTCATTGACCTTTATATGAGGTGGAGGGCAGAAACTCTGGTCTCTGGTGATGAATAGCACCTCAGTCTTTTTGTGTTGTATCCTAAGATTTTGGGACAGAAGCCATTCGGAGACTGCGTTGAAACATTCAATCAGTGGTGAAAGGTCCATTTGCTCTGTGAAGAATGGCATGAAGAGGAGGATGTCATCAGCGTAAATTAGACAGTCGACCTTGAATGATCCGATTATGTTGAAAATGGGTTGCATGTAAATGTTAAATAAAAGAGAAGATAGGGAAGATCCTTGTGGGACGCCCTGTTGTTGATGGAAGGGTTCGGAAGATCCTTTCCTCTGGCAAGAAGACTATACAAATAAGTAGTAGTAGTACTGAAACATGCTCCCAGGGACTGGGACTGCAACAACTGTCTCTTTCCCCAACTGATCAACCAGCTGAGGCTTATCAGAAAGGACACCACTTGGGGAGCTACCCGAGATGCCTCTGAAAGAGAATTGGCTCAGATGAGCCAGTAGTCCAGATATGGGCGCACACAAATCCCTTGGCGCCGTAACATCGCAGCCACCACCACCACCATGACCTTGGAGAATATCCTTGGGGCAGTGGAGAGTCCAAATGGGAGGGTGGCAAACTGAAGTAGAACACCAAGCATAGCAAAACACAGATACTTTGCTGATCCCCCCAATCCGGATATGAAAATACACCTTGGCCAAATCCAGAGATATCGGGAACCTTCCTCAGTGCTCCACTTGACATATGGATTGCAAAGTTTCCATTCAGAAGTGCATGATGCAAAAGTGCTTGTGGATACACTTGAGGGCTGGAATGTTCCTTCCATGTTGGCACCAGGAAACAGATGGAATACTTGCCCTTGCCCCAGTCTTCTGGAGGAATGGTCACCACTGCCTCCAGGAGAGGCAACTTGTCGAAGGGGATCCACATGGCAGTACTGCTGTTTTGCAGACCCACAAGGGGAGAAGACGAAAGTTGCCAGGATCAGCTCTTGTATTCCAGGACATAGCCGAATAGGGACTAGTACCCAGTGATCCTTGCTGACCTGAGCCCATTCCTGAAAGAAGAGGGTGAAGCCTGCCCCCCAACTGGAGGAACCAGGAAATTTATTTATTTAATTTATCTTCTATGCCGCTCTATTCAGTATCAGTGCAGTGTACAATCAACTGTGGTTTATACAGTGCAGTCGTGACTGCACTATATTTACAATATAACAGGGCATATAACTTGGCTAGAAACTGGGGTAACTGTCTATAACTTATTTACACTATTTACATTAATAACTATACTGTGTGCAGTGGTGCTTACTTAAGGTTGAAGCGTTGGGGCTGGCTGCCCTCTAGCGTTCTAGGTGTGCTGGTGTGGGGGCCTCGGCGCTTGGTGGACATGTTTGCTAGCTGATCTATGGGGTTGTTGTCTGGATAATGCCGTATGAATAGGTGGTGCTTCAGCGCCTTCCTGAATTGGGCCAGGTCGGTAATTGTTCGAATGGATGTAGGGAGGGCATTCCAGCATCTAGGTGCGTAGAGCATGAAAGCTCTATTAGATGTCATGTAGGTGCATTTTGTTGTTTCCTTGGGGATAATCAGTGTGTTGATAGCCGTGGATCTTCTGGATCTGTTAGGGGGTGTGAGATGGATTAGCTCGGTGATGGAGGTGGAGGGTTGAATAGGCCCCCAAACTTTCACTGCTCAGCCCAGGAAGGTCCTCCTCTGGACAGGACTTTCAGAGGGCTGGTACGGTTCTAGCCTTACACCTGGATATTTCACACTTTCTTCAGGAGGTTCAGCATCTGCTTCCTCTCCTCCAGTCTGTGGTCCCTTCCTGGGATCTTTGTTTGTTTGGTGTGCTTCAGTGGCTCAAAGGGTTCCAATATAAGGGCCCCAAGTGTTACTCTAAAGGATTTGACACTCAAGATAGTCGTCTTGGTTGCAATTTGTACTGCAAGTTGGTTTTATGAGCTGAAGACTCTGTCTTGCCGAGATCCTTACCTGTTTTTTTCTGTGGAGTCAGTTTCCATTCGACCTATGCCTGCCTGCTTGCCTAAGGTGAATTCTCCCTTTCAGGAGAACCAGGTAGTTTGCCTGCCCTCCTCCTCTAAGGAGCAGTATTGAGGGACAGATAAGGTTCTTTGCCTTGTATATGTATGGAGGATGCTTCTCCAGTACTGGGAGGTTATGAATTCTTTTCGTGAGTTGGACCATCTTTTTATGCTGTTTGCTGGCCAATGCAAAGGTGTCACGACAGCTAAGTCTACATTGGGGCATTGGCTTAAGAAGACCATTATCTCTGCATATCGGCTGTGAAACCAGCCAGTTCCAGTGGGTTTGTGTGCCCATTTTACCCAAGCGCAAGCATCCTCATAACTGGAGTGGAGTTCAATAGCCCTTTGCTGACATTTGTCAGGCGGCAGTGTGGACATCACTTTCCACTTTTGTCAAGCATTATTGCTTGGATATCCATGCGTTGGTGGACACAGCTTTTGGCTGTAAGGTTTAGTGAGTTGCTGTATCGTCTTCCTACAAAGTGGAGTTGTAGCTTTGGTATGTCCCACTTGTCTGGACTGGTCTAGCAGGACGATATAGAAGATGACATTTTACTTATCAGATAATGTCCTTTCCTTGAGTCTTGCTAGACCAGTCCAGGACCTGCCCCCTGGAACTGTGTTTGCTTGTTCTTCTGTGGTAGTACCCTTGGGTCTGCTATAATTTATATCCTTGTCTCTGAAGGTTCATCATCTACAGACAGCTTTCTGTTTATGCTTTCCCATACATAGTTCTCTACTGTTTGATTGCTCACACAACACTGAGGTTGTGTGAGGCTTGCCATGTTTCCTGTATGCTTTGGAATAGATACTGGTAGCTGAGGTGGATAGAGACATGGGAGTTATGTCATTGAAATTTGGGCTTGTCATTGGTTCGTTGTCTTTACCAATCTTCTGGTAGGGGAACACAACCCGTTTATCTGGACTGGTCTAGCAGGACTCAAGGAAACAACATTATCTGGTAAGTAAAATTTCACCACCTTCACCTTTCTGTAGACAGCAGGGAAATGCAGCCACACTAACCAACAAACAAGAAAACCTCACCACCACAAAGTAAAATGATAATATGGACATTCTGTACATATTCTCTGCAAGTGGCTGCATTGTAACAAGTAACTTCCAGAGGCACTGAACATGAAATCTAAGCTGGGTAGCACAGATGCAGAGAAAGTGGGGGGTGGGGGAAACTTTTCAGAGCTGGAGGAGGGTTCTAGGCATCCTGGCTCCGTCAGAGATGTCACCGATAATGTGGCTGCATTTCGGTGCTGTCTACAGAGAACCCCATTGCAGGTTTGCTTTCTATGCCTCCTGTTTTCATTATTCATTATCTTCTGTGGACTTTACATTTCTCTGATGATATAGAGTGGCTGCTGTAACTGATTTTTCACCCCGAAGTCTCAGTGGCAAGTCATCACTTTACAGCACTAATAAAGAATTGCTAACCTGCCTTCATGTCACCATGCAGCATTAGGCTAGATCTTATTTCTTAATTCTCATCCCAGTGTGCTCTGAGGGGAATATGAATTGGCTTGCATTGGCATGCCAGCAGGATGCCAGTCTGCTTCTGGTTTCCTATTAAAAGAAGAAAGTAGGGATGGTGGAAAATGGGAATACACTAAAATATAAATTCTTGTCTCAATTAAAAGGGAAACAAATTCCTGCATGTAACATTTTATTAAATTTACCCCAAATGCAAAACACCAAAACAATGCACACAAAATTTTTTTTTATTTATATGAATAAGTACCCAGCCCTGAAGCCATGTTTCAGCGTCACATTTTCTTCAGAGGTGTATTCTTGCCAAAATGTTTCATATCAAAACCGTATAAGACAGAGAATACAGCACAGAACATGAAGGGCATAATTATATTGACATTTCTTGCCCATAAAAGTGCTTTTGTAAAATTGGAGTAGGGTCTCTATGCAGTGACAAGAAGGCATAGGCATGACTGAGCATGGCTGGCATCGCAATTTGTGGGTGAGAATTTAGACCAGCCCTTGAGCAGGCATAAAAGTCTATGGCTTTAAATCTAGCCGAGGTTTAAAATCCTAGGATTTTGTAGAGACACATGGATGCCAATGTGCCCACGGGGAACCTAGGTAGCCTGTGTTAAATTTGCCTCCAAAAGAAAGCAGGTACTGCCTTTGTATGAGTCTCTAATCCATGTCCCCAGAGGGCTCACAATCTAACTTTACACCTGAGGCAATGGAGGGTTAAAGGACTTGTCTAAGGTCACAAGGAGTGCCAGTGGGATTCAAACCCTGGTCTCTGTGGTCACCAGGCTGGTGCTCTAACCACTAGGCTACTTCTCCACTATTGTTGATGGGACACAATTCCACTTCCCATTTGCAGCTGTGGGAATGTATGATTTCTACATCCTGCAAAGATGGATTATCACATTACCCAAGTTTTATAAGAGCTACAACTGGCTTCCTGTTAAGAATAGATTGCTTTAAGGATTGATGCCGAACGAGCTGTTACGTTTATTGCATGATTATGTACTGTATGTTCTTTGAGTTTACAGCTGTAGAAATAAGGGGGAGTGCCATGCATTATCAAGTGTTCTCTGCAGTAGCCTCTTTTTATTTTGTGGAACGCGATCACATCTGATCTTTTGTAAGAAGTTGAAGATAGAATCCTCTTACGAAGATATTTAATATAGTTTAAATGAGTTTTTATGATTCTGCTTTGTTCCTTATCGTTCCTCCAGTTCAGTCCTCCACCTGTGGGTAGTGTACCTCCTCCTGCAGCTTGGAGACTGGGCATGTCAAACTCGTGACATCACTGGATGTAGCCTGCTGGTCCTCTCCCATCAGCCCCAGTGTGTCCAGTCTCCATGCAGCAGGAGGACATAGTGAGCCTAGGTGCTGGGCTCACTTGAGGAACAGATAAGGAGCAGTTAGAGTATAGATTGAAATTAGATTTGGTTTGGTTTCTCTGTTTTACTTCTAATTTTGTTTATAGTGTCTGTCTTAAAAAAAACAACAACCCTGTGACAGGATTTGAACCGGAGCTGCCTCTCTCCTCTCTCTCCTTCTCGCTATTGCCCTATCTTCCCTAGCAGCTCTCTCCTCTTTGCCTGTACGGAGGAGAGCACTGCGGGGCACAGCGCGATTCCCTGCCAGTCCCGGGCTGCCAATGCGGCTTCCGAGGAGTTGCAGGAGGGAGACTAACTCGCTCCGTGGCTCTCTGCTCGCTCCTGTGTTGAGTGGGGCCGCGCGAGTCGGAGCGCTGCAGCATGCAGTAAGAGCACATTGGTTTTTAAATTGTATTAAATTGAAGAGCAGGGGGCCGAACAGTGCGGACCGCGGGTCGGAGGACATTTGGGTTCCTTGTTTCTTCACAGCAGGGTTTTGGCGCCAAATCGTGAGTTCTTGCGGCCGCCATTTTTCCCGCATGATGAGCCACGTGGCAGTATCCCGCGGTGCAGTGCACAATGGAGTTTAGGCTGTTTGTTATTTGTTTTGGTTCTATTGCCCTTATTAATTTCTTCAAGTTCTGACACATATATTTGGGAACTGTAGCCGGATTTTATTTGTTCTTGGATAAAAAAAAAAAAATGGTACAGGAGGGATACCAAGCTCTAACTGCAAGGCTAGGGGCTTTGTTTAGGAAACCCTACTTCCTTAGCAGGATAGCGGTTCTGGCGAATGTCTTCTCGTCTCCAGTGCCTGGTGTGTGGCACTCGCAGAGGCGCTGTCTTGGAGGTGGGAATCTGCCGGGGGTGGGTGGCAGCTTCCACATCTATGGAGCAGCAGTTTGGAGATCAGATGCAGGAGTCTCGCGGCTCGGTGATGTCAGCCGAGGGGGAGTTAATGGAGGAAGGTCAGACGTTGACTGCGCCGGAGGGGACTGCAGGGGCGAGTATAACGTTGCCTCCTACGGCTGCAGGACCTTCGCTGCGCGATTTCTCCCCGGGCTTCGTCTTGATTATGCATGAAGCCTATTGCTTGCGGCAGCAAGGCACGTTGCCTGGGTCAATGCCCCCTCCAACTCCGGTGAAGCAGGCGGGAGCGGAAGAGGGCATTGAAAAGGAAGCGAGGGCCCCTAAGAGGGCTCGGCCGCTGGATCACCTACCCACAGACTCAGGGTGGACTGAGTCGGAGGAGCTCGAGCTTGAATCTGGAATGGACGAACTTGAGGAAGGTGAAATCCCGGAGCCTGAAGATCAGGCGAGAATCATTCGTGCCTTCAGGAAGAATGAACCTACGGCACTTGTCACAGAATCCCTTCAGGCGCTCAATCTGGCGGCAACTCAGCCTGCGGAGGAAGAGGGGTTGGAAGACCCTCTCATCCAAGCGGTGCGAGAACGTCAGGTGGTGGTTCCAATTCACCGGGTAGTTGATCGAATGATACAAAATAAGTGGGACCTGCCGGAAGTGGGTCTTAAGGGAGTCAGGACCATGAACAGGCTCTATCCCTTGGCAGATAAGGACAAAGAGAAATTTTGCTCCCCACAAATTGATGCAGCGGTGTCTGCGGTCATGAAGAAGACTATTCCGGTAGAGGGCAGCGCTGCGTTGAAGGATGCGCAAGATAGAAAGATAGATGGACTGCTGAAGCAGTACTTTGAGGCAAATGCTCTTTCCTTACAAGCGTCTATTTGTGGTGCTTCGGTAGCGAGAGCGTGTAGCCATGGTCACAGCGTTTACAACAAGCTTCTCAGGGAGAGAAAGAGGTGACCCGTGGCATAAAAGTTCAGGGAGAGATCCTCTTTCAATTGAAAGCAAGTTCTGCTACGAGGGGACATGGGATGAGGGTGAAGGGAGATAGATTCAGGAGTGATATGCGGAAATATTTCTTTACGGAAAGAGTAGTGGATCCGTGGAATAGTCTCCCAGTGGAGGTGGTCGAGATGAGGACAGTAACTGAATTCAAAAAAGCATGGGACCAACACAGAGGATCTCTAAAGGTAAAAAGTGGACTGTTGTAGTTGTTGTTATGGAAGGACAGACTAGATAGGCCTTGTGGTCTTTTTCTGTCATCATGTTTCTATGTTTCTATGAATCAGGATCGGCGTATTTGGCTGATGTTCACTACGATTTGATTAGAGCATTAGCGAATAGTATGTCATCATTGGTAGCCGCCCGGCGTTACTTGTGGTTAAGGAATTGGGCGGCTGATGGTTCTTCCAAGTCGTGGCTTAGCAAGCTCCCCTTCAAAGGTAAGCTATTGTTTGGAGAAGATTTGGACAAGTTAGTCAAGGACTTGGGGGAGTCCAAAGGAGGTAGACTCCCGGACGATAAGCCTAAACAGGGGAAGTCTATGCCAGCCTCTCGGGGCCAGTTTAGAGATTTCAGGAGATTCCATACATCCCGCTTAGGAGGCTTCCAGAGAGGCCGATTTGCTTCTACAGCCCAGGTGTTTTGTGGAGCAGGAAGAGGTTTTGCAGCGGCCTCCGCTGGGTCAAGTCGAAAATCACAATGAAGTGAGGCGGGCCCTGGTGGGAAGCCAACCGATTAGAGGACGTCTTCGAGACTTTCTTCCTGCCTAGGCCCAGATAACATCCCACCAGTGGGTGTGTTAGAAGTTATCCGGGAAGGTTACGCTCTCAAATTGGCTTGTCCGGTCCGGGATTCGTTTGTGCTGTTGCCATGCAGAGGTCGGCAGAAGACGCTGGCGGTGTGTCAAACGCTGAACCGGCTACTGCAATTGGAAGCGATGGTGCCGGTTCCGCTGACAGACTTCGACATCGGTCGTTTCTCCATTTATTTCATGGTGCCAAAGAAAGACGGATCCCTCCGGCCAATTCTGGATCTAAAAAGAGTGAACCGTTGCCTTCGAGTTCTGCATTTCCGGATGGAAACCTTGCGGTCAGTCATTGTGGCGGTCCGTCAAGGAGAATTCTTGACTTCCCTCGATCTTACGGAGGCATATTTACATATAGCAATCAGAGTGGTTCATCAAATGTTCCTCAGGTTCGCCCTTCCCTGGGGACAATATCAGTTCCGAGCCTTACCCTTTGGCCTGGCGACGGCGCCACGCACCTTCACCAAGATTATGGTGGTGGTGGCAGCAGCGTTGCAAAAGGAGTTCTGGTTCACCCTTATCTCAACGATTGGTTGATTCGAGCGAAATCCAAGGCCGAAAGTCTGCAAGCTACAGACAAAGTGGTGAAGTTACTGCAGAGTCTCAGATGGGTAGTCAACACTACCAAGAGCTGACTAGCTCCAGCCCAAGTGCTAGAGTATTTGAGGGTATGCTTTGACACTCAGAGAGGATCTGTGTTCTTACCGGAGCAACGGGCTCAAGCTCTACGACAGTTGGTATGCAAGTTCAGAGCTACGCCAGCTCCATCGGCGTGGAGTTACCTTCGCATCCTAGGGACGATGGCAACAACCCTGGAGGTAGTTCCGTGGGCCAGGATTCATATGCAGCTGTTGCAGAGGGTGCTTCTACGCCGGTGGTCCCACCAGACCGATTTGCTGAACCAGTGACTCCCATGTCCCCTCCGAGTCAGTCCCTTCGGTGATGGCTTCATCCAGGATCTCTGGAGGCGGGTATGCCCCTGGAACAGCCGCAGTGGCTTCCGTTGCTGACGGACACAAGTCTCACGGGATGGGGGGCCCATTGCGGGGATCTTTTCGCGCAAGGGACCTGGAATGACCATGAAGGCCAGTGGTCGATCAAACGGCTCGAGCTGCGAGCGGTGTTTCTAGCTCTCCTGACATTCGAGGCCGCGGTGACGGACCAGGCGGTATGAGTGCTTTCGGACAATTCAGCGACGGTGGCATACATCAATCGACAAGGCGGAACAGGAAGCATGGCCATGGAAGAGGAAGCAGAAGCGCTGTTCGCTTGGGTAGAACCTCAACTACAAGCGATCTCGGTGGCGCACATTGCAGGAAAGGACAATGTGATGGCGGATTTTCTCAGCAGGGTCCGGGTGGATGCCAGGGAATGGGAACTGCATCCAGAGGTGTTTGCTCGGATTATCTGCAGGTGGGGGCCGCCGATTATGGATCTCATGGCGACCTTCCAGTCGACAAAGACGAGTCGCTTCTTCAGCAGACGACGAGAAAGAATGTTGGAAGGGATCGACGCACTGATACAACATTGGCCGTTGTCGGGACTTCTTTGTCTTTCCCCCATGGGCACTCATAGGCGAGTGGTTCAGCGGATCGAGGCTCATCGAGAAAAAGTGCTGTTAGTGGCTCCGGACTGGCCAAGACGCCCGTGGTATGCCAATCTAGTTCACCTATTCGACGGGGAGCATTGGAGGTTACCGGGGTCAGAAGACCTGTTGCTTCAGGGTCCGCTTTGAATGCCTCAGGTGGATCGGTTTTCGCTTACGGTTTGGCCATTGAAAGGGCGAGGTTAAGAAGGAAAGGTTATTCTGGAGCGGTTATCGCGACCTTACTTCGTGTCAGAAAGAGGTCCACATTCCTTGCTTATGTGCGCATCTGGTGTATTTTTAGGACTGGTGTTCACGGCGTCAGATTTGAACGGCAATGATCTCCGTTCCTGTGGTGTTAAGTTTTCTTCAAAACGGGTTTGATAAGGGTCTAGCAGCTAGTTCCTTAAGAGTCCAGTTGGCAGCCCTGTCTTGCTATAGAGGTAAGGTCCAGGGAGTGGCCCTGGGTTCTCACGTCGATGTACTGCATTTTCTTAAGTCGGTGTCTCGACTTCGACCCTCTCGTAGGATAGTAGTGCCGCCGTGGGATCTCAACCTGGTCTTAGGGGCGTTAGCACAGGAGCTTTTTGAATCCTTGCACCAGACGTCAGTTAAAGATTTAACTTTGAAAACAGTGTTTCTGGTGGCCATCAGTTCGGCGAGGAGAATTTTGCAGGCCCTGTCCTGTAGGGAACCACTTTTGTCGTTCTCCAGGGAAAAGGTGGTGCTGCGACCAGTTCCATCCTTTTTGCCAAAGGTAGTTTCTCCATTTCACCTGAATCAACCTGTTTCCCTGCCAGTGCTAGGATCGGCGGGAGAGAGCACCTCAGACCGTACTTTGTGCCGCTTGGACATAAAAAGAGTGTTGTGACAGTATTTAAAGCGATTGCCTATTCGTGCTCTTCGGAGGTCCCAGAAGAGGGGAAGCAGCATCAAAAGCTTCAATTTCCAGATGGATCCGTGAAGCAATTGAGTCTGCGTATATTTTGCAAGGGTGCCCTGTACCAGTGGGTTTATGGGCTCACTCTACTAGAGCGCAAGCGACATCCTAGGCGGAGCACAGTCTGGTGCCGCCAGTGGAAATTTGCAGAGCGGCCACTTGGTCGTCTCTTCAGTAAGCACTACCGCTTGGACGTTTTAGTATGAAGTGATGCTTGTTTCTTGTCAGCGGTGTTGCGATCCAGATGGAAAGGTCCCTCCCAATGATTACTGCTCTGTTACATCCCAGAGGTGGAGGACTGAACTGGAGGAACAATAAGGAAATGGAAATTACACTTACATGGTAATTGCTGTTCCTTGAGGAACTCCAGTTCAGTCCTCAATCCCGCCCGGGGATAGTTTCTTCAGCAGTTGAGTTTGTTTGGGGGGAGTACTGGACTCGGTCAGAGTAAACTATTTATAGTTTCGGGATCGCTGTGAATCTGAATTTTTCTATCTCTCTTTCTTCTCTTTCTCTGGCTCGGTTCAGAGGAATAAGGGTTGAAAGCAGGAATCAGTTTCCCTTCTTACGGGAGGGGGATTTAATTATATGTTAAGTTGTCAGTTTATTAAGTATAGAGTTGGTTTTCAGAAAATTAGCTACTTATTTGTTGCTCCTTTGAGTCTGCTTTGTCAATAGTTCACTGGGGCTGATGGGAGAGACCAGCAGGCTACATCCAGTGATGTCATGAGTTTGACATGCCCAGTCTCCAAGCTGCAGGAGGAGGTACACTACCCAAAGGTGGAGGACTGAACTGGAGTTCCTCAAGGAACAATTACCAGGTAAGTGTAATTTCCATTTTTGCATGTTTTGTGATATGTTTGTGTTTTTATATTAATATGGATTGGGTCATGTAAGCTGCTTAGTCCTCTTGATTAGTGGTCTATAAATGTTTTAATATTTAATAAAATAAAAGCAGCTATAAAGACATAGGGCCCAGTATTCAGTTTCTCCAGGACCAAGCAGGAAGTCAGTCCTCACATATGGGTGACGTCAGTGCCGACGGAGCCCTCGTGCGGAGCATTTCCCCAGCTTTCAAAGAAAGCCTTTAGGAATGCAGCGCGCATGCGCGGTCCCCTTCTCGCCCAAGGATGCCATCTTGCTCAGTCTTTCTTTTTCCGCGGAGCCCAACAGACATAGTTCGTGTCACCCAGGAAAAGTTGATTTTTTTTCTGCGATTTTTCGCATCTCTTTGTCCGGTTTGACGCCGGTTCCCCATCCTGCCTCGGCTTGGTACACCGGTATCGAGTTCGGAACTTCTTTTTCGGTTTTTGTCCTTTGTGACTAGCGTTTGCGCTTTTTCTGTTGTTTTCACTGGCAGCCTGGTCTTTTGACCTTGCAGGGGCCCATTTTCCCCCCATAGCTGCCAGCGGGTTCAAAAAATGTGATCGGTGTAAGGAACCTATGTCTCTCACCGATACACATGACTGCTGCCTCCGATGCCTCGAGCCTGACCATGTCCTGCTGGTCTGTGGCCTGTGCGGCAAGATGTCGTCGAAGGTGCTTCGGAGCCGTCAGCATCAACATAAAAGAATTTTTTCAGAGTCTGCATCCGGCCGGGCCCCGACTTCGTCAGAGGCCTCGACATCTCGGGAGTCTGACCCCGAGCGCCGTCGTGGGTCCTCTGAGAGGGGGTCTCCCGCCCGGGAGCACAAAAGGAAGAAGAAGCTCATGAGGGCGGCATCAGTGGAGGCACCTGGGTCCTTGAGGGCCAGGTTGCGTAGCCCTGACCTCTGTCCCGGGCTCTTTGGACGGCCTCTCCGACTCCAACTACCTCACCTGGAGCCAGAGTCCCCGAGTCATGTAAGTTCTGTTGTCCTCATTGACTCTCCTCCAGGAGAACCGACGTCGGGCCCGACGCCATCGGGGCCCAAGTTGGGGGCTGCTGAGTCTCCTGAGCTCAGACTCAGGCTGACAGCCCTGGAGAGCAGCCTGGCTGCCTTCATGGAGCAGCAGCGGGTACTGATCGCCAGTCTGACCGGTGCATCTGCCCCGACCATCGGGACCTCGATGTCCAAGTTGACCCCAGAGGCTGAGCCGATCCTCGTCTGTCAAGTCTCGAGTCGATCCTCGGCCAAGGTCTCCCTCGACCTCCTGTGCGACCTACAGTCGTCAGACCTGGAGTCATGGGTACAGGATAAGTTGGTCGATGTCCCGTGCCGAGGTGACAACCTTTTCGGCAAGCCCATGACTGAAAGGCTGCAGAAATCGAGACAGACTCTCACCAGGACAAGACTGTCCAGAAAGACTTCTGCTCCTTCTCAAAAAAAGAAGGGCTCAGGAAAGAAGCCCTTTTTCCCGAGGAAGGGTGCTGCCTACAAAACCTACCCTCGATATCAGGCCTCTCCAGCTCCCCAATAGGGCGAGCAGGCCAAAGGGCAGGGGCATGGGCCCTGTAGGCAGAAAACCCCCAAGTCTCCAGCTTCTGCTCAGCAGGAAGGGGTTTTTTGACTCCCACAGCATAGCCTCTCCTCCGCCGGTGGCTCCACTCAGCACAGGAGGTCGGCTGACCCTGTACGCATACAGGTGGCCGGCCATCACAGGGGATACCTGGGTACTGAGCATAGTCCAAAAGGGCTATATGCTCCATTTCCACCAGCTATCCCCCTCCTATTATCCAGGGGAGTCTCCAAGACTCCCTCTCAATGTTCCCTCTAATTTTCTGTAGGCTGTGTGCGCATAAAATATCAGCTGTGCAGCTTTTGAAGGAAGGTTAAATTTTTGTGTGCCACATAACGACACTCGGAGTTATATACTTTAAAATTTGACTACACGTCAGAATACAGTATGTACACCACATTGATTGCACTAGAAAATATTGTAGGACTTGTGAAAACCATAAATACACAACTTTTCAATTTTAAAAACGTCTGTTGTTTTCTATCAGAATCAGAACTGTAATTTTTGTGCGCTCTGTTGTAAAGTATGTGCGCTCACTCAGCGAGGTGTGTGCGCGCGCACACGCGCACAGCTTAGAGGGAACAGTGCTCCCTCTACACAGGAACCTCCTCCTTCAGGAGTTGGCAAGTCTTCTAAAGGAACAGGCGGTGGAACCGGTGCCTCACCACCTGAAAGGGCAAGGCTTCTACTCCCAGTACTTCCTAGTACCAAAGAGGACAGGAGGCCTCAGGCCTATCCTAGACTTGTGAAATCTGAACAAGTTACTGGAGAGGGAGAAGTTCAAGATGCTTACCCTTGTGATACTGCTTCCCTTCCTCCAGCAGGGAGACTGGCTATGCTCCTTAGACCTAAAAGAAGCTTATACTCACATCCTCATTCATCCAGACCACAGACAATACCTCAGATTTGTGGTGGGAGGAAACCATTTTCAGTACAGGGTACTTCCCTTTGGCCTAACCTCTGCCCCCAGAGTTTTCACCAAATGCCTGGCGGTGGTGGCGGCTTTTCTGAGGAATATGGGGATTTTTGTTTTCCCATACCTGGACGACTAGCTAATCAGGGGCCAGTCTCTCCAGGAGGCCCGACAGGCCACTCTTCGCACTATCTCTCTTCTTCAGCATCTGGGCTTTGTCATAAACTACGCAAAGTCCACTTTGCTCCCCTCTCAGCACCTAGAGTTTATAGGGGCCAGATTAGACACCCTTCGGTCAAGAGCTTACTTGCCCGAGGATAGGGCCCACAGACTGATGGACTTGGCCAACCAGTTCCAAAGAAATTCTCATGTTTCCGCCAGGCACTACCTGCGGCTCCTGGGCCACATGGCATCCACTGTGCATGTGATACCGAATCCCCGTATGCGCATGCGGGCTGCTCAATGGTGCCTCAGAGATCAGTGGACACAGGCCACAGGCGACCTCCAAGACAGAGTAAAAGTGTCCAGACAACTTCTGAACTCCTTACAGTGGTGGCTACATCTGCCAAACCTTCTCAGGGGTGTACCTTTTCGGGCTCCAGCACACACAAGGGTGCTGACGACAGATGCTTCCTTAAAGGGCTGGGGTGCACATTGCCAGGGCACGTGCACTCAAGGCCTGTGGTCCCCTCGGGAGGCCACACAGCAGATCAACCTTTTAGAGCTGCGAGCAATCCGCTTAGCTCTGCAAACCTTCTGCCCTGCTCTCTCTCAACAGTCTGTCCTAGTTCAGACAGACAATCAGGTGGCAATGTTCTTCTTGAACAAACAAGGGGGCACAGGGTCCAGGCCCCTATGTCAGGAGGCACTGGACTTTTGCTCCTTTGCAGTCAGACAAGGCAGGTTTCTCAAAGCAGTTTATCTACCTGGTCAGGAGAACTTCCTAGCAGACAAGCTAAGCAGGATTCTCCAGCCTCACGAATGGCAGTTGAATCCATTGGTGGTCCAGCAGATCTTCCTCTGCTGGGGACTTCCATCCATCGATCTCTTTGCAAGTCCATTAAACCGTCAGCTGCCCAGGTTTTGCTCCAGACAGCTGCATCCCCCGAGGATGGCAGCAGATGCTTTTCTAATCTCTTGGTCTACGGGCCTCCTGCATGCGTTTCCTCCCACGCCCCTGGTGGCACGAACTCTGTTCAAGATCCTCCGGGACAAGGCCTCGGTGATTCTGGTAGCCCCCAGATGGCCGAGGCAGCCGTGGTTTCCACTTCTTCTACAGTTGGCGGTGGAAGCTCCGTTCCCTCTGGGGCTGCAACACAATCTCCTGTCTCAAGAGCAGGGTTCCCTTCTGCACCCCAACCTCAGGTCCCTCAATCTGATGGCCTGGCTGCTGAAAGGATAGTGCTAGCTCCCTTCTACCTAAGGAGGTTGAGGAGGTGGTCTTGGCCTCTAGGAGGCAGTCCACCAGAAAGTCCTATGCCCTCAAGTGGTGTAGGTTTCCTTTATGGTGTGCTCAACGCAATGAAGTTCCTTTCTTGTGCCTTGTGCCAATAGTACTGCAGTATCTACTTCACCTTTCAGACCTAGGCCTTAAGTCTAACTCTGTTCGGGTCCACCTCAGTGCTTTGTCAGCGCACCACTCACCTGTGGAAGGACAGTCTCTGTCGGTTCACCCTTTGGTGTCCAGATTTCTCAGAGGTCTGCTTCTACTCAACCCTCCAGTTCATCCACCGGCGACTGAGTGGGATTTCAATGTGGTCTTGCAGCAACTTACTCGCCCACCGTTTGAGCCGATGGCTACTTGCCATTTGCGCTTCCACTCTTGGAAAGCGCTCTTCCTGGTGGCTCTTACCTCTGCCAGACATGTGAGTGAACTACAAGCTCTGGTTTCTGATAGACCCTACACGCGGTTCTATAGGAACAGGGTAGTCCTACGGACCCATCCCAAGTTCCTCCCAAAAGTGGTCTCCTCTTTCCACCTCAATCAGGAGGTGGTTCTTCCGACCTTTTTTCCCAGGCCACATGCCAACCGGGCTGAAACAGTCTTGCATACTCTGGACTGTAAAAGGGTGTTGTCCTTTTACATAGAGCGTATGCGGTAGCATCGAAGGGCTACTCAGCTCTTCATCTCGTTTGACCCTAATAGGATAGGGTTTCCTGTCTCCAAGCGTACGTTGTCCACTTGGGTAGCAGATTGCATCGCCTGGACGTACAGGGCAGCCGACCTCCCCTTGCAGGGTCGGGTCACGGCCCACTGTGTCAGGGCGAAAGCCGCGTCAGTAGCTCATCTCTGTTCTGTTCCGTTGGCAGACATCTGCCGGGCCACAACTTGGTCTTCAAGCCAGACGTTTGCAGTCCATTAGTGCTTGGAGAGAGAGTCCCGACAGGACAGTGTTTTTGGCCAGGCGGTACTCCGTAATCTCTTTGAGGTTTAGGCAACTCCTACCCTCCGGCCCTTTGTGTTGGGCTACTGTACGGGGTGCGTTCTCAGAGAAAATTCTTATCACAGATGCTGAGGCTCTTGAAACATAGAAACATGATGACAGAAAAAGACCACATGGCCTATCTAGTCTGTCCTTCCATAACAACAACTACAACAGTCCACTTTTTACCTTTAGAGATCCTCTGTGTTGGTCCCATGTTTTTTAATTCAGTTACTGTCCTCATCTCTACCACCTCCACTGGGAGACTATTCCATGGATCCACTACTCTTTCTGTAAAGAAATATTTCCGCATATCACTCCTGAATCTATCTCCCTTCACCCTCATCCCATGTCCCCTCGTAGCAGAACTTGCTTTCAATTGAAAGAGGCTCTCTCCCTGAACATTTATGCCACGGAGGTATTTAAACATCTCAATCATATCACCTCTATCCCGCCTTTCCTCTAAGGTGTACATATTAAGATCCTTAAGTCTGTCCTCATATGCTTTATAATGAAGCCCACTAATCATTTTAGTAGCAACCCTCTGCACCGACTCCATCCTGTTCACATCCTTTGAAGGTGCGGTCTCCAGAATTGCACACCATACTCCAAATGAGGTTGCACCAAAGACTTATACAGAGGCATTATCACCTCCTTTTTTCTGCTAGCCATTACTCTCCGTATGCACCCAAGCATCCTTCTAGCTTTTGCCGTCGCCTTTTCTACCTGTTTAGCTACTTTAAGATCATCAGACACAACCACGCCTAGGTCCCGCTCTTCTTTAGTGGACAAAAGTACTTCACCTCCTATACTGTATTGCTCCCTTGGATTGCTGCAGCCCAAATGCATGACCTTACATTTTTTAACATTAAATCTCAGCTGCCAAATTCTAGACCATTCTTCAAGCTTAGCTAGATCCCTCCTTATGTTATCTATACCTTCCTGGGTGTCTACTCTATTGCAGATTTTGGTATCATCTGCAAAGAGGCAAACCTTACCCGACAGCCCTTCCGCTATATCACTAACAAAGATGTTAAAAAGAATCGGACCAAGGACAGATCCCTAGGGCACACCACTGGTAACATCCTTCTCCTCAGAGTGAGCTCCATTTACTTGTACTCTTTGTCGCCTCCCACCCAACCAATTTCTAACCCAAGCAGTAACTTTAGGGTCCATCCCTAGGGTGCTCAGTTTGTTTATAAGTCGCCTGTGAGGAACAGTGTCAAAGGCTTTACTGAAATCTAAATACACCACATCTAGAGCTCTCCCTCGGTCCAACTCCCTGGTCACCCAGTCAAAGAAATCAATCAGATTTGTCTGACAAGACCTGCCTCTGGTGAATCCATGCTGCCTCGGATCCTGTAATCCGCTGGACTCCAGAAACCTCACTATTTTCTCTTTCAGCAGCGTTTCCAATAATTTACTCACCACCGAAGTTAAACTAACCGGCCTGTAGTTTTCAACCACATCCTTACTTCCGCTTTTGTGTAAAGGCACCACATGAGCCTCTCTCCAGTCCTTTGGCACCACTCCCGACTCCAACGAGGCATTGAAATGGTCAGTCAGTGGAGTTGCTAGAATGTCCCCAAGTTCCCTCAGTATTCTAGGGTGTATACCATCCGGTCCCATCGCTTTGTCTACTTTAAGTTGAGCTAGTTTCTCACGAACACAGTCTTCTGAAAATTGTTCAAGATGTCCCTCGCTTCGGTTCTTATTTGTGGGTGTTTCCTGAGGTCCTGCTCCTGGTTCTTCATCTGTGAACACAGAACAAAAATATTTGTTAAGCAATTCCGCTTTATCCTTTATCAGCTTCTACATATTCCCCCCCCTGCACCCTTGAGTCTGACAATACCACTTTTGCCCTTCCTCTTCTCACTAATATATCTGAAAAATGTCTTATCCCCCCATTTTATTGCATTGGCTATTTCCTCCTCCTTTTGAATCTTTGCTTCTTGACTACTTTGCTAGCTTCTCTAAGTTTTTTTCCAAATACAGATGCCTGTCTTCCTCTCTCTGTGATCTCTTGTATTTCATGAAGGCCTCCCTCTTTTTCTTCACTTTTTCAGCTACTTCCTTCGAAAACCATAGCGGTCTCCTGTTCCTTTTGCCTTTATTTACCATTTTAACAAAAAGGTTGGTTGCCTTTAAAATACCCCCTTTCAGTTTTGCCCACTGTTTTTCTACATCCCCCAGCTGTTCCCATCCCACTAACGACTCCCTGAGGTATTGGCCCATCTTCGCAAAGTTAGTCTTCCTAAAGTCTAAGATCCTCACCTTGGAATGGATTCTAACAGCCCTAGTCCTAATACTGAACCACACCATCTGGTGATCACTGGATGCAAAATGATCTCCCACTACAACATCAGAAACACTTTCACCATTGGTAAGCACCAAGTTCAGTATGGCCCCTTCACGTGTGGGGTCTGTTACCAATTGCCTGAATAGTTCTCCCTGTAGAGAATCCAGGATCTCCTTACTTCTAGATGATACTGCAGCAGGAATGTGCCAATCAACATCTGGCATATTGAAATCTCCTATCAGTAGCACTTCCCCTTTCCTAGCAATGCTGCGTATGTCTTCAATTAACTCTCTGTCTACCTCTTCCTTTTGTGAGGGAGGTCTGTATATCACACCAATGCAAATAGATTTCTCTTTCCCTCTTTCTAGTTTAACCCACAATGCCTCCTCTCTCCCTTTTAAGCTCTGTAATTCCAAAGCTTTAATAGTAGTTTTTACATATAGTGCCACTCCTCCTCCCCTTCTTCCTACCCTGTCCTTTCTGAATAAAGTATAGCCAGGTATAGTTACATCCCAGTCATGGTTTTCTGTGAACCATGTTTCTGTAACTGCCACTAAATCCAAGTCAGCCACTCCCACCAAAGCTTCAACTTCGGGGATCTTATTTCCCATGCTACGGGCATTAATACACACTGCTTTCCATATGTTACCCCTGTTACCCATTTCCATAAAGGTATTTAATGTATCACCTACCTGGGGGCTTTCACTTACCTGGGGGCTTTCTTCACCCATCCCCAATGAATCTAGTTTAAAGCCCTCTTCAGTAGATTAGCCAGTCTACTACCAAAGATTCGTTGACCTTTCTTAGATAGATGGATGCCATCTCTGCTCTGCAACCCTTGGAACAGCATCCCATGGTCTAGGAAACCAAAACGCTTTCGATGACACCATCCACGCAGCCATGCATTCATCTCCAGGATGCGAGCCTCTCTGCCTTGGCCTTTACCCTCAACAGGGAGGATTGAAGAGAACACCACCTGTGCACCTAACTGCTTCACCCTCTGTCCCAGAGCCATGAAGTCACTTTTGATACGTTCCGAGGTATACCTGGCAGTATCATTTGTTCCAACATGGATTAGCAACATTGGGTAATAGTCAGTGGGCTTGATGAGTCTCGGCAAACTCTCCATAACATCTTGGATTTTGGCACCAGGCAGACAGCATACCTCTCTGGACATCAAGTCTGGTCGGCATATGGACGCCTCAATACCCCTCAGAAGAGAGTCACCAATCACCACTACCCTTCGTTTCCTTCTGGTCACTGATTCTGCAACTTTGGGGTACTTGAACTCTGGGGGAGGGAGGGGAGGGAGCCATTTTTTCAGCTCTGGGTTCACGGTAGCGTAGAGCTGGGGAGTCCCATATGTGAGGACTGACTTCCTGCTTGGTCCTGGAGAAAGAGTAGTTACCCACCTGTAACAGGTGTTCTCCAGGAGCAGCAGGAATCGGTCCTCACGACCCTCCCTCCTCCCTTGGAGTTGCAGTACTATCCTTCATTTTGATTTTTGCTGTCTTTTAGCTATGTCATCAGACTGAGCAAGATGGCACCCTTGGGCGGGAAGGGGACCGCGCATGCGCGCTGCATTCCCAAAGACTTTCTTTGAAAGCTGGGGAAATGCTCCGCACGAGGGCTCCATCGGCGCCGACATCACCCATATGTGAGGACTGATTTCTGCTGCTCCTGGAGAACACCTGTTACAGGTGAGTAACTACGATTTATCTGATGAGCAGGGCATAAGATCAGTATTCATATGGTGCTGCTGAGTATTTCCTCTGATCTGGATAGTGCCAATATGATCCATGGATGGAGGTGACCCTTATCTGGATAAGTATCTGTATAACATAGGGCCAGTAAAACAACTATCCCAAGTCTGTGAGGATTGGCTGGCTGGATAGTGGTTATGCTGACCGCAAATATCAGATATTCAGTGGCTGCTGGATAGCCATTTTTTTTGTCCGTGGTGGCTGCAATTTAAAGAAACTGCTGACTGCCATGGGTTGTATACTGGCCTGATAGTCGTAAAGGATTGATGGGGCACAAAAAGTAAGTATAAATAACGAACAGTAAATTTAAAAGAATAAAAAATAATAATATAAAGTGAGATGTGCACTACGTTTTATTATAGTTGTGGGCAGTTGGCTGTTGGTTTATCCTTTTCCAATAAGAGATGGTGTTAAGCTAACACATGCAGAATGCATTGGGGTGGGCGTTATTAAAATCTCATGATGATGTGGGGGAAGTCTGGCAATACAGACTGCTTTTCTAGTTGTATTCTATAAGCTGAGACTTCCCTAATATGGCATATTGACTCAACAGCGCACATTGCATTGCATGTTACATCACCATATTGTGGACATCATTACGCCATGCAACAGTAATGCTGAATGCCGCATGATCTACAGCACTTTCTGCATTCCATCACAACACCAGAGCTTTGAGACATATACCAATAGCTTATGTAGAAAGCTGGAGGAGATTTTCAAACTGATATTTTACCTGAATTTTCAAAGAGAAAGGACACACTTATGTTCCCTTTGAAACTGCCATGGGACTTTTTGCATCTTGTTTTTGTGTGGATACTTTTTATATGAAAATAAAAGTATGTAGAGTTGAAAATGCCATCTACATTTATTTTCCTCCCCGAATTAAATACATCCCAAGGAACACCACCTCTGACTGGCACATTGTAGTATAAGGCAAGCAATGTTTAGTTTCCGTTAGCATGCTTAAATCAGTCTTCGCTCATGAAAATGGCTTTGAAAATAGTTGCCTGACTATCCAGGGTTCAGGAGGGTATGACCACTGGAAGGATTTTATTAAGGAGAAAGAAATGCAGGTATGCAGTCTTGCACATGTCAAGCAAAAGCATGCCAGAGCATGAGGGGGAATGAGTAACCTCATTAGAAAAACGGACCCGGGGGGCCTGAGCTTGAAATGCTGAAACACGACTTTCATGAAAATAAACTTCTGCATCACTTTACCCTCGGGCGCCATCTGCACGTGCAGAGGAATGGCTTGGTCTCCACCATGTCTGCCTCCCTGTGCAGAGCAGCGCCATTGCAAAAGGTCTGATTTCGGGAGCTGTTTGAGGCAGATGAAGGTACAAGTTTGGGGGTAAAAAAAAGCACTTGCGGCATGCAGAAATGGAGGCACCTTTTGCTCTGCCTTTGAGATGGCCACAAGGAGTTCTCTCTCCCACCCTTATGCACCTATATATATTTACTCTTGCCCAGACCTGGAGGAAGGAAGGAAGTATTAGTGTCTCCTTGTGACAAACGCATCCAGGCTTGGGATAGAGACAGTGATACAGAGATTTCTGCCATAGCCCGAGAACTGGACTGAAGCCACAGGGCCTCTACAACCTAAACAGAGGCGATGCTGTGTTGCGTCTGAGCCATGTGGCCCACAGATGGCACAACCTGCCTTCTCTGCATTTCCCATTAGCTATGACATTTGGCAAGATTATTTTGTGCTCCGATGGGAAAACCCTCAGAGCTAGGCTGTGCTAGAGATCCTGTCCTTTCACTTTTCACATTCTGTTCTCTTGTAATGTGAACTAGTGAAGAAATAAAGGGTTCCATTTCAGCAGTGCGCTCAATACTTTTTTTAAAGATCGCACCTCTGATCTTTTTAATAATATTTCATTAAAACTGACAGCAATAAATATGGTATAGTATAGCAATACACAACAACCAATATTAGCAAAGAGATTCCCATTTTAATCCCCAAAGCACTATATCTAGAAGAGAGAATAAAAAATATAAAACATTGAGTGGTATATTTTCAGTGGGTTCCCATCTTATACCATTAAAGTGGAGGTCTAAATCTTTATCTGTTGCCATGTTTTATCTAGGCTGCCCAGCCACACCAACAGTGGTTTAGTTAAGAAAACCTTCAGTCACAATTTCGCTAGCTAGTTGTCGGCACATTGTTTTACTGAAAATAAATTAATCTGGCACCCCAATTGTAACCTGCTCAGAATCATCCCGCTCAAAGCCCTGATCCTTAATTGCAAATTATCTTGGGGTGGGTGGGAAATACCCATTCTCTGCTTCCTTCCCCCATTTGGGGGGTAGAAGATAATATTTTTCTCACTCCTCTCCCCTCCCCTTCCCCCCCACCCCACCCCACCCCACCCCAGTTACAACACCGAGTTCTAAATGCCACTAGTAGGAAGAGTGGGAGATCTGATGGACCAGGGAGGAGGAGGGATGTGCTTGAAGTGGGTAGATTTAAGGAGCAGAGGCGAGCAGAGGACACAGGGCATCTGCAATTAAGGATCAGAGCTGATGTGTGTTCCGAGAGGGTGGGGGGTTAGGGTTAAGGCTATCTGAAATTTTAAGATCAGGGCTTTGAGGAAAGTGAGGTGAATGCTGGTTCCTAGAGATAGCAGCCACAATTTAGAAAACGAAGTCCTCTGCCAACTCACAGGAATTAGTTGAAACTGGGCAGGGGTACATTATTAGTAATTTTCAGCCATTCATATCTGGTAATGTGGCTCCTAAAGTCTCAGTAGCAGGCCTAAATCTAGCTATCTAAAATTTGGACAGCTAGGTCAGGCATTCATACTAAAATGAAATTCATCCCTATGGGATTCAGCTGCACTGCGTCATAAGCCTAGGATCTCAATCACTGTTCCCTCTAAGCTGTGCGCGTGTGCGCGCGCGCACACCTCGCTGAGCGAGCGCACATACTTTACAACAGAGCGCACAAAAATTACGGCTCTGATTCTGATAGAAAACAACACAGACGTCTTAAAATTTAAAAGTTATGATTGTAATTACTAGAAATTTCCTGCTTCATTTAGTAATCGTCTATTTTCATTTAATTTGATTAAAATCAGTGTGGTGTACATACTGTATTCTGATGTGTAGTCAAATTTTAAAGTATATAACTCCGAGTGTCGTTGTGTGGTGCACAAAAATTTAACCTTCTTTCAAAAGCTGCACACAGCTGATATTTTATGCGCACACAGCCTACAGAAAATTAGAGGGAACATTGATCTCAATGTGTATTCAGTTTTTTAGAAAAGCAATTTTCCTTCTACATTTACACTTACATGTTTCTCTTCGTCTTGTGTAACTCTTTTGTACATTATCTGGCTCCATATTTCTGTGTTCCTTCTGTCTATCCTAGCTTGTCCATGCATCCTCTCTACATACAAATGCAAATGTTGTGCAATAGCACATTGCAAATATCCTTCAGCATGGAGTGTGACAACTTGTCCCTTTACAAAGTCATTAATATCGCATTTTCTACCCATTTTGATGTATATTTCACATGTAACTTTCAATCTTTTCCTAGTTGTAAAAATTCAAAACTTCATCCAAGAAACCTACTACAGAGTGTAAGTAAACTAAAATGGATGCCAGATGCATGGTGTGACTAATCGCCATGCTGATTAAATAAGTAAGCACATGTGACATCTCCACAATATATTAATTAACAATAAACTGTAGAAAAAGATACCTGCCTTCATTTTTTGGCCACTACTGTAAATACGATACCTGTACAAATACTACATGCATGCAGCTGCTATACACACTCAGGCAGCGGGCTTAGGAGTCGCCGCTGCAATATAAGGCTGCTTCTTGCCTGCTTGCAGCTTCCTCTGCCCAGTATCGCTGACTTTATGAGAGCAACTTTGCTTGTCTAAGAGCTGCCTGTACTTATTGTAACAAGGCAGATCATAAGCTGAGGACCTTAGAGAATGGTTTGCATAAAGTGCCTTATGATATGCTCATTATTTGCCAAGAAACGTTCCAAGCTCAGGATCACATGCAAGACATTGTCCCAACCCTCCTAAGAAGCTCTTCACCACAGACTATCTGTTTCACAGTGGGCACATCAACTTCAATGTACATACGCTCCTGGAGGGTCACTGTCAAATCATAGCAATTTTGATATGAGCTATTTTATTTAAACAGAATTCTAGTTTTCTGTGTATTAAGTGTTTTATGTACTGCAATTATGATTTTATGATTATGAATGTTTGCGTTATGTATGTGTTCTGCTTCAGACTTGTTTTTTACTTGGAAATGTGAACCATAAATATTCATTAAATTAAATATACTTGTCTAAACTGGCTTATCTGACATACATTGTACATCAGCTAGTAAATAGTAAATATTTTAAATATTCTCCATTGTTTAGCCAGAAGTATGCATGTTTCCATAGCTAAAACGAGGCATTCCCAGGAGTGTGTGTAGACTAGGACAATGAAACGAGACATACATGGACTGCCCATCTGCGCAAGTAGCAGATACAAAGTGAGTATGAGTTTAGTGCTAGCTACCCAAAAGGTTTGTGTGTGAAAACTAAGCTACTCATGTGCTTTACAAGGATATGGATAATTCAGAAACCTGCCTATTAGTCATAAGCACAGCAGGTAGTTTTTCTGAAAGTCCATATTGTTTCTCTTGGAAAATTAGCCAGCATTGAGCATATGCACTACAAGCTCCCATATACTTTGCACATGTTATTCATGAGGGCTGTGGAGAGGAGGAGTTAAATAACACATACCTTTCAAAATACTAAATATGCTCACTGTATTCTTCCCTGACCTACCCTCCAGAACATACCCTCCAGAAGTGTGCCTCTCTTTAATCTGAATAAAATACATGAAAGATGAATGCTGATACTTTTCAAAAAAGCTAACTCACCTAGGTGTTATGGCTTTGAAAGTCCTCTCCTAATGTACATGTCCTCATCGTCCCTCCAGACACATGTTTACACTTCTACTAGCAGATGGAGACTGAGAACCATCACGGTGATGTTGCCCTATATAGGGACCAATGTTCCTGCTAAATTGCGCTGAGTCCTCCACCAGCATTACTGTTAATGGGGGAGGTGCAAAGCAATCGCGAAAGCAATCACTCTTAGGATCGTGTGGCATAGGCAGGTCCCAAGGGCCTGCCGATGATGTGCGATCTTAAGCACGATTGCTTTCGTGATCACTTTGTACCTCTCCCCACTGGCAGGAATGACGGCGGAGGACTTGGTGCAGCTTAGTGGGAACACTGATGGGGACCTGTGTAGCTGACAGCCAACTGGGGGGAGAGGCAAAATAATAGAGTGGAGTGCAGAGGTAAGGCAGTCTTTGTTGTTGCTCTCCTTTGAAAGTGTTTGGGCTGGCTGTGAGAGCCTTGGGGTGCCAAACCTAACTGGGATGGGTTCTTCCCTTTACCCATCTCCCTCCTAACTCCATTTTGAGAGTTAGCCTGCAGGCTTCCTGTCCCTCTCACTTAACCTCTGGGAGAAGGGTTCAGGATCCCTGTAAACTGATGATTTGCCACACCAGTAAGATTAAAAAAAAAATGTTTTCCTTACTGAGCAGCTTTTTGGGCTGTTCTGATTCTCACAGCAAGGCGATTTCACTGCTTCGTAGGAAGGAGGAAGGCAGACTGTGAAGCACCCGGGGCCTGCTTGGGCTGCAATGCTATTCAGAAAGTGGGTGCTGTTTTAGATTGTCATGAGACTGTATGGGTAATGGCAGACAATTGCTGCAGTGTGTGGGAAGTGCTATGAAGCCTCCGGCTTCTGACATGCTCAGCCTGCAGCAAGAGAGGAGGGTGGGGGTGCCACACTTCTGCAGACAACTATCAGGCTGAGCAGGATTTGGCGCTGGAAGCTCCAGGGTCAGGTGGTGGGGCAAGCCTCTGCTAGCAGCTCTGGTATTGTGCAGGCTTCCAGCTCTGCTACGCTGGTGGCAGAGGCTCAAGTTCTAGCAGGAATGGCTGCCATTTTGTCTGTCTCCAGTTGCAGATGAGGATGAAGAAATCCCAGTCTTATCCCCTTCCTTGTCTGGCAGGGAACAGACCCTATTGGCTGACATTGGGAGAGGCTTTTGGGAGTCCCTTCACCCCAGAATTTGTCCTGTTATTACACAGAGCATACTGTATGAGAGAGGGTTAGGCAGTGCCTTCTTCCAAGGGGTCTGTGCTGGGTTTATCTGCCCCTGCGCAGTTGCAGCCAAATGGTATGGCACTACTGTGTCCAAGTAGCAGAGGCTTGTGTCTGAGGTCAACCTGGGTGACTTGGTCTCTGGCACACTTGAGAGAGGAAGATGAGGATTTCCTGGACCCTTTAGATGATCTTGAGGAGGAGGGGGAGGGTCTCCTGCACTACAGTGGCATCTTTCCGATTTTCAGGAGAGATGAGCTAAGCTGACCTATCTCTCAGCTGCTGATAGTGCTAAAAGATGGGAAGCTGGCAGAGACAATAGCACAGCATGACCTACTTCTAGAAGGAACTTGAAAGCTGGAGCCTTTCCAACTCATGGGGCTATTAAGAAGATGATGTATTGGCTATGTTTCAAGGTGGTTTGTAAATAAAGTTATATAAAAAAAAAAAAAAAGATGATGTCTGAGGAGTGGGAGACTCCAGATGTTGGCTTAAAGGTGGTCAGGTCAACAGACAGATTATACCCCTTAGTCCTTGGAGAAGCTCAGTCTGCCTAAAGTTGACACGATCGTGGCTGCGGTCACTAAAACGACTATCATTCTGGTCCCTCGGGATTGATGAATGGAGGCCTTCCTTTTTTTCATTTGATTTTGTTGCACTGATGCTGCAGTCAGCCATCTGTGGTAGCTATGTAGCAAGAGCTTGCTTGAGGTGGTTATTTCAAATGCAGGATGAGGCCATTGGAAGCGATGCTCTTGGAAGCAGGCTTTGTATATCTGGCAGATGCCCTTTACAATCTCATCTATCTGCGAAGCATATAGTAACATAGTATATGATGGCAGATAAAGACCAGTATGCTCCATCTAGTCTGCCCAGTAAGGTGGAAAGAGCAGGTGTACCGCTGCTCTGTGCAGGTCACCCCTCTCTATTTGTTGAGGTATAAGAAATAGTTACATTTATTTTTATTTTATCCTCTTGCTATAAAGGTATCCGCTGTGTCTGTCTCATGCCATTTTGAATTCTGTCACTCTTTGCCTCCAAAATAAAGAATATAGCAATGGTAGTGACAGTGAATCAACGTTTATGACTTAGAAATTGGTTGGCAGATGTGGCCTCAAAGACTCAGCAAGCTTCCCTTCAAGGGGAAACTGGGGCGATCTCGAAGTTGGTGACCTGGACCCTATTCCTTCTTCTTGGTTTTCTGAACCCTCCGTCTCATTACTTCAACCTCTTCTGATCATCATCAACTCTAGTTTGTCCTCAGGTTCCTTCCCCACTCCCTGGAAACACGCCACAGTTCGTCCTTCTCTTAAACAATCTGCCCTCGATCCCTCCGTCCCTGCCCATTATCGCCCTGTGTCTAATCTCTCCTTTACCTCTAAACTTTTGGAAAAGGTAGTTTTCTCTCAACTTTCACATTATCTGGCCTCTACACTGTTTCTGCACCCTAGACAGTCTGGTTTCAGACCTGGTTTCAGTGTCGAATCCACAATCACTGCTGTCGTAAATGAAATTCACACCTCCCACGATCAGGGCAACATCACACTAGCAGTATCACTCGATCTCTCAGCAGCTTTTGACCTGGTGGACCACGCCCTTCTTCTTTCTCGTCTGCGGGATGCGGGTATTCGTGGATTAGTCTATCACTGGTTCCATTCTTTCCTTTGCCACCGGTCTTTTGCTGTCTCCTCCTCTCGCTCACTGTCTAACCATTTCCCACTCCCATGTGGTGTCCCTCAGGGCTCTATTCTGGCTCCTTTATTGTTCAACATCTTCCTTGCCCCTTTGGCGCTAATCATTCAACAAGCCGGGATCTCTAGTTATTTCTATGCGGATGACATCTTTCTACTGCACCACACTTCATCATCTCACCCTGATTTATCACCGCTAGAAAATTGTCTGTCAACTATTTCCACTTGGCTTTCCTCTAACTGCTTAGTGCTCAATGTTTCTAAAACCGCCGCAATTTGGTTTCCTCACACCTCTCCTGTCCCGTCTCTTTCTCCATCCCTTGCAGGTTCCCCCATCACTGTGGCTTCCAAACTCCGCTACCTTGGGGTATTTCTTGACAGCAATCTCAGTTTTCAAGATCATATCTCTCATGTTTCCCGCTGTTCTTTTCTATGTCTTAGACAAATTCGTGCCGTACGTCCCTTTCTGTCTACTCAGGCCCTCACTACTCTTCTGCTCTCGTTGGTTATCACTAGATTAGACTTCTGTAACACTATTTTTGCTGGTCTCCCTAAAGCTCAAAAACACCGCCTTCAACTGATCCAGAATACAGCTGCCCGCATGATCCTCCACGCTTTCCCACGTGACCATATCACCCCTCTGCTTTATCACCTCCACTGGTTGCCACTTGACTATCGAATAACATTTAAGGTTCTCACTTTAGCTCACAAAGCCATTTATCATTCAACTCCTGCCTACCTTTCTGATTTACTGACTTATCATAACCCCTCTCGCAGCCTCCGGTCCATTCACATTAACCGTCTGCACCTCCCTGCACCCTCCAAAGCCCATTTGCAATCCACCAGAAAATCTGCATTTTACTACCTAGGACCCTCTCTTTGGAATTCCCTCCCTACTAACCTCCGCACAGAAGAATCCTACCCCAAATTCCGCTCTCTTCTTAAAACCCATCTTTTCTCACTAGCTTTTCCCCTCTGAAGACTTCTCTCTGTTTTCTATTTGTATCGCTTCTGCCTTTACTCTCCTTTCTGCTTTTAATTATTGTAATTTCCTTTCTTTTTAACCTCTATTTTGTTTTAATTGTAAACCGCCTCGGTGTAATGAGAGGCGGTATAGTAAATGTGAAATAAACAATAAACAATAAACAATTGGTGAAAGACTTGGGTAAGTCAAAGATTCCCAGGCTTCCGGAGGACATGGGGCAAGCAGCATGGAATCCATATACCTTTTGGGTACCTGACAGGTACTTGTGACCTGGATTGGCCACTGTTGGAAGCAGGTTGACTCTTTCACTTATATAAGAACATAACAGAATACTGGGCTTGATGGACCCTTGGTCTGATCCAGTATGGCATTTATTATGTTCTTATGTCTGCCTCAGGACTGGCCATTTGTGTGAAGCTAGGTGTTTTCGGCTGAAGAGTCCCTCCGGATATCAGAAAACTTGCTATCTTTCCAAATCATAGTCCTTTTGAGGCAGCCGCAAAGCTGGTAATGAAGGAGGCTCAGTGGGTGCTACTGGTGCGGGGACCTACCTGTTGGTGATGCAGGTTGACGGATGCCTGTGCCAGTTTTATGTTAGGCAGGTCCAGATCACGTCTAACCAGTGGGTCTTGGAAGTGATTTGAGAAGGCTATACCCTTGAGTTTGCCTGTCCAATTCTCTTTAGGTTCTTAATATCCCCTTGCAAAATCTCGCAGAAGGTAGCTGTGGTGCAGTCTACGTTCCACGAGCTGTGGGCTTTGTGGGCAGTGGTCTCATGTGCCTTTCAAGAAGTGAGGCTCAGGATACCACTTTGTCTATTTTGTGGTGCCCAAAACGGTAGATGATCTTTCAAACCATTCAGGATCTCAAGTGAGTCAATGGATTCTTGCGTGTGTGTTGCATGTTTGAATAGAGACTCTGTGGTCAGTAATTGCCTACAGTACCTGATTCTAACTAATTTTTTTCTACTACACGAAAGGTGTGAGCTAAATACTACATGATGATGATGATGATGATATTATCATCATCATTATCATTATTATGGCAATGCAAGAGGGAGAGTTCTGGACCTCATGGATGCATATCTCCATATTCCCATTCAGAAGGAGCATAAGTGATTCCCGTGTTTCACGATTTTGGGCAGTCATTACCAATGCTAGGCTCCCCCTTTAGGTTGGCAATGGCATCTGGGCCATACTCCAAGATAATGGCAATACTAGCAGTGGGGCTTCCGAAAGAGGAGGCACTAGTACACCCTTACTTTGACAATTGGCTTATCTGGGCAAAGTTATTTGGAGGCGCAAAGTCACAGTAACAGCAACAAACCTGGTGTGGGAGTTCAGTTTGGTTATTAATGTGCCCAAGAGCAAGCTGGTGCCTTCTCAAGTCCTGGAATACTTGAGGACATGGTTCAACACTCAGTTGGGGAAGGGGTTCCTGGCCAAGAAGATGATCTGAAACTGCAAACGCAAGTGTAGAAGTTGTTGACAGTGTTGCAGCCCACAGCTTGGCAGTATATACAGGTGCTGGGGTTGATGGCAACAGCTTTTGTTCTTGTTCTATGGGTACTAGTGCCCCTTTGACTGCTATAGAGAGCACTGTTGAGTCGTTGGCTGCCACGGTACCAGTTTCTAGAGTCTGTCTTTTTCTTGAGGGGGCTTGCAAGGGACAAACATCCTTGCTGGTTAGTGATGGTTAGTGAAAGGAGAAAGGGCAAAAATTGTATTGTTAGGCTCAAGGGTGAAGAGGAGGAATATGTAGACGTTGATGAGGATAAAGCAGAACTGCTTAACAAATATTTCTGTTCTGTGTTTACAAATGAAGGGCCAGGAGCAGGACCTCAGAAAGTACACACAAATAGGAACAGAAATGACAGGGATCTTGAACGATTTTCAGAAGTCTGTATTCGTGAGGAACTAGCTAAACTAAAAGTAGACAAAGTGATAGGAATGGATGAGAATACTGAAGGGAGACATTCTAGCAGCTCCACTGATTGACCTTTTCAGTGCTTCTTTGGAATTGAGAGTGGTCCCAGAGGACTGGAAAAAGGCGCATGTGGTTCCTTTACACAAAAAAGGAAGTAAGGATGAGGTTGAAAACTATAGGCCGGTTAGTCCAATTTCTGTGGTGAGTAAATTATTGGAAAGGCTGCTAAAAGAGAGAATAGTGAGGTTTCTGGAGTCCAGTGGATTGTAGGATCCAAGGCAGCATGGGTTTACCAGAGGTAGGTCTTTGTCAGACAAATCGGATTGATTTCTTTGCCTAGGTGACCAAGAAGTTGGACCAAGGGAGAGCCCTAGATGTGGTATACTTAGATTTCAATAAAGCCTTTGACACTGTTCCACACAGGCGACTCATAAACAAACTGAGCACCCTAGGGATGTACCCTAAAGTGACTGACTGAGTTAGAAATTTGTTCAGTGGGAGGCAACAAAGGGCACAGGTAAATGGAGCTCACTCTGAAGAAAAGGATGTTACCAGTGGTATGCCACAGGGATCTGTCCTTGGTCTGATTCTTTTTAACATTTTTGTTAGTGATATTGCAGAAGGGCTGTTGGGTAAGGTTTTCCTCTTTGCAGATGATACCAAAATCTGCAATAGAGAGACACCCAGGAAGGAGTAGATAACATGAGGAGAGATCTAGCTAAGCTTGAAGAATGGTCTAGAATGGCAGCTTAGATGTAATGCTAAAAAATGCAGGGACACGTACTTGGGCTGCAAAAATCCAAGGAAGCGGTACAGTGTAGGGGGCAAAGTACTTCTGTCCACAAAAGAAGAGCGGGACCTGGACGTGATTGTTTCTGATGAACTTAAAACAGCTGAAAAGGTAGAAAAGGTGACAGCGAAAGCCAGAAAGATGCTTGGGTGTGTAGGGAAAGGAATGGCCAGCATTAATAAGGAGGTGATAGTGCCTCTGTATAAGTCTCTGGTGCTACCTCTTTAGAGTATTGTGTACAATTCTGAAGACTGCAGCTTCAAAAGGATATAAACAGGATGGAATCGGTGCAGAGAATGGCTTCTAAAATGGTTCGTGGTCTTCGTTATAAAGCATATGAGGACAGACTTAAAGATCTTAATATGTAAACGTTAGAGGAAAGGTGGGATAGAGGAGATATGATAGAGATGTTTAAATATCTCCGTGGCATAAATGCACAAGAGCCTCTTTCAACTGATAGCAAACTCTGCTACGAGGGGAAATAGGATGAGGGTGAAAGGGAATAATATGTGGAAATATTTCTTTATGGAAAGAGTGCTAGATGAGTGGAATAGTCTCCAGTGGAGGTAATAGAAACAAGGACAGTATTTGAATTCAAAAAAGCATGGGAAAGCAAAGAAAATCTCTTAAGGAAAATAAGAGACTATTGTACTTGATATGGAAAGGCAGACTAGATAGGCCATGTGGTCTCTTTCTGCCATCCTGTTTCTATGTACCTGTGGTGCCGAATGGAGCTGGAGGCTCTAGAATGGATTTTGGTGACTACCAATGCCAGCCTGAATGGCTGTGAAGTCCACTGTTTGGGCAGGGTGACCCAAGGGCAGTGGTCTCAGGTGGAAGTGAGTTGGTTGATCAACCATCTAGAGGCAGGGACCATCTATTTGGTGTTTGCAAGTGTTCAGTCTTCACATTCAGGGGAAGACAGTGAGAGTCCCGTTTGGACATCGTGACAGCAGTGACCTATGTAAATTGTCATTGGCACCTACAGCAGGATGGTTGCAAAAGAGGTAGCACACCCCCCCCCCTTTGCTGGCATGGGAGAAGAAGCATCTGACATGCTTATCCATGGCCTATTTGACAGGCATGTAGAACATTCAGGCAGACTTCCTGAGCAGGCACTCTGGATCTGGGGAAATGACAAGTGGCAGACATGACTTTTAGCACATAGTAAAGTGTTGGGGAGTCCCAGTCAGGGACCTGATGATGATGAGAGAAAATTCATAAGTCCCCCAGGTTCTACAGTCACAGGAAGAAATGTAGATTGGCAGGCATAAATGTGTTTGTGCAGGATTGGGTAGTCCACGACCTACTCTTTCTGCCATGGCCCTTGGTGGACAGGGTGCTGTAAAGGATAAGGAACCATCCAGGATTCATGATTTTTGTGGCTCCTGATTGGCTCAGGAGACCTTGATATGGTGATCTCATGAGACTGTGAGTGGAGGAAGTTCTATCTCTTCAGTGGATGGAAGGTCATCTTTCAGGGACCAGCGCAGATGGAGGAGGAGCATCGGTCATCGCTTACAGCCTGGCTGAGGGCTTAGTTTTTGAAAAAGGATTACTCAAGTAATGTCATTGCCATGTTGCTGTAGTCTAGGAAACGATCCAGCTCTATAACATATGTATGTGTATGGAGAATTTCTGAAGTTTGGTGGTGTTACACCCCCATTCCTCATATTTTGCCCTTCCTTCTTTCAGGGAGGTTTGAAAAAGGGTTTGACTTTGAATTCTTTGTGGATGCAGACCGCAGCAACTGCATATTATAGGGGACTGGTACAGGATTGCCTGCTGGTGACTCGCCCAGATGTTGTTAGATTTTTATGAGGAGCAAAACATTTGGGCCACGCACTCCACCCCCCAAGACCAGTTTTTCCCCCTTGGGATTTTAACCTGGTCCTGTCTGCTTTGATCGAGGTCCCCTTTGAGCCGTTGTGGTCAGCATCTTTGAAGGATCTCAATTCTGAAAGTAGTATTTTTGGTAGCCATCTTTCAGCCAGACGGATTCTGAATTACAGGCATTATGTCAGGAAGTGTCTTTGTGATCTCCAAAGAGAAAGTAGCTATTCAACCCGTACTATCATTTCTGCCAAAAATAGTCACTAGTTTTCATGTGAATCAGATGGTTATCCTCCTGCTTTTTGACGTGGCGGTAAGGCTGGAGCTCTAAGGCATCTGGATGTTTGGAGGGTCTTGAACTGCTACTTCAGGAGAACACAGGACTTTCATAAGTCAGCTCACCATTTTGTGCTCTTTGGAGCTCAAAGGGGGAGACATCAGTTGCTCATTGGGTGAGAGTCTCTTTGGTGTACATTCTTCACAAATGGAAGCGCCTCTCGGTTTGAGTACATTTGACTAGGACACAGGCTTTATGGGTTAGTTCCATGTAGGATATTTGCTGGGTGGTTCTGTGGGCATCCTTGCATTCCTTCATGTGATACTACTAATTGGATGTTCAGGCTTCGAAGGATGTGGCCTTTGGAGCCAGGATCCTGGAAGCTAGGGTGATTACTGCCCTGTACCAGCCCATGCATCTGGACTGGTCTGGAGGAATGAGGTGGGGGAGAAATTAGGCCGTCCAACACAAAGCAATCACAGTATAAACAGCAGAACAACTAGGTGCAATCTGGACCAGTCTGGAGAGACTCAAAGAAAGAAAATTAGTTTGTATTGGATGGCTTCACATCTCCTGAGTTGCTGGCCCAGGGTTGCCCCATTTTGGGGCTTCCTGGCAGCTGTGTTCTGTTGATCCCTCGCCATCTTGCTTGGTGGGAGAGAGTGAGTTCATGGTTCCATTGCTTTATTATATAAAACACATTGGCTGTGAGCTGCACAGATCCCCTTTATAGGGTGACATCAAACCAGTGGTTCTCAGTCTCCATCCACTGGTGGGAGAGCATAATTGAGTCTGGAGGGACTCGAGGAAAGAAATTTAGCAGGTAAGGCATAATTGAACCATATAGCTCACTGGTTATGCCTATGGTGCCTCCAAAGGTGCTCTCTCCGTACATTTACAAAAAAAAGGTGCATGTAGGTAATACACAGCATGGAAACCTGACCACCATAGGGAATCGCTTATACCATGCACACAATAGCCAGAATCTGAAAAAGCATACACACACACTGCAGAGCAAATAGCCACACTGAAAATGTGTAGTGCTCAGATATACACAGATGCACACAATTCCTATTTTACCAAAGATGCAGAGACTTAACTCCTGCTGTGGTGAAAGTGTAGGGACACAGCTGTTACTGCAATGAAAGTGCTGGGAGTCGGTTCCTGTTGGGATAAACATGCAGGACCTCTGATCCTGCTATAAAGAAAGCGCTGGGACTCGGCTCCTGCTATAAAGAAAGTGCTGGGACTCCGCTCCTGTTAGGATTAACATGCAGGATCTCAGCTCCTGCTATAAAGAAAGTGCTGGGACTCGGCTCCTGTTGGGATTAACATGCAGGGTCTCAGCTCCTCTAAAGAAAGTGCTGGGACTCGGCTCCTGTTGGGATTAACATGCAGGGCCTCAGCTCCTGCTATAAAGAAAGTGCTGGGACTTCGTTCTTGCTATGATTAAAGTGCTGTGGATCAGTTCCTGTTATGGAAGTGCTAGAACTGAGGTCCTTTGACTTTGGTGTCATAAAAGTGGTGGGACTCTGCTTCTTCCATACTGAAAGTAACAATTTCAACTCAACTCATTCTTCAGAGAGTAACAAGGGATAGTATTAACTGAGTGGGAAGGATTGAATATATAGGCTATAGGAGGATGAAGGGAGGCAGCGTTAAAGTGCAAGAGTTTATATCTGCATTAATTTAATGGTGAATGGAGAAGGGTTGCTGAACTGTATCATTCCAAGCTCTTTACGGGTCTGTCTTCTGCCATCTTTTTGTGTTTCTGTGCTATACCATATGGCACATGTGCAGCAACAGTGCCCATCTCCTTCGCGCCTTCCACATGAAACATCTGGTCATCAAAGAAGATATGTGGGCGAATTTTCTCCAGAAGAGGACCTTTAGGGGCTCCAGCAAGGAAGAGGGCCTCATCTGTTTCCAGTCCCCAGCTCCGGAGAGTCTTTAGTGCACGGGCACCTGAACTGGCAGCACTACGGGCTGTCACCAGATAAGTACGAATCGGGCACTCCATCCTCAGACCTTTGCAGTAAAATTTTTTCTGCAGTTTCCCCAGTGCTTCCAAGAAGCCCTTTAAGGGCCCCTGTGTATGAAAATTATATGTTATCAATAGATCTTGCAATTAGTACCCTGTTTTCTTTCCAATACATCCAATCCAAACTAGGCATTCTGCACCATTCTCTATATTCCACTCCCCCCTCCCCCCTCGCGGATCCAAAGCTCCCATGTAACCATGTAAGAAATACAGGAACAGCCCTTTATCTCAATTCAGTTGCAGTGGTGACCATTTCAAACTTCTCCAAATACAAACATCTGTATTTGACTCTCCACTGTCTTTTGGATTTATTCTTCACTTTACAGAGGAGTAGCCGTGTTAGTCTAGAGTAGCAAAAATGACAGAGGCAGGTGGTACCAATTTATTGAAACATTAGCTTTTGAGGACAAAAGTCTAATTCGTGGGGTGCAATACATGAGATGGGTAAATACACCCCCTCAATCCATCTTCATGTATATATACTCACCCCCTGTACTGCACTGCATGCATCTGATGACATGGACTCCTATCCTCGAAGACTAATCTATAAGGTGTCACCTACCTTTGTCATTCGTAGTTTTATCTTTTTTCTTCAAGTACATTTTAAGTTAAATTATAACATTTTTTCATACTCCCATTTTGAATAATTTAGAAAAAGCCATGCTGTAGCACTTTTCAACTTCCCCCAACCAGATTTTGATTATTTATTCAGGGTAAATTGTAAGGCCTCCATTTCAATGCTAATACAAATTGTCTACTCCAACCCTGTACCAATCTTTGTCAAAGCACAGTGTTAGAGATAAGCAGAACAAATATGGAGGAACCTTCAAATGTTTTAACCATACTGATAGTACCTTGGAAGTAATTACTATCCTGTCCAAACTCAAGCAAAGTAATTTAATATTTTTTTGTTTAACTTATTAAATTGGTTTTTTTATTAGGTTGTTACTCTGTATATTTTCTAAGTGATCTTTTTTATTTTGTTTAATTGATCAATTATATATTCTGTTTTGATTATTTTTGTGTCATTATATATTCATATAATGTGCCTTGTACATTACATTAAATAGAAAAAGCAGAATATAGCTCTGTAATTAAATTAAGTTACAGTGGTATTTCCCTGCCCAGAGAGTTTGATGTAGGGCACCTATTTACCAAGAAGCATTAATGTGCCCCACACTTTCCAGCAAAAACTAGGGGTCTTCTTGGTGGATTGTAGGGGGGAAGGAGAGGGCAGGAGCTATCCCTGAGCGCACCTTTGCCAATGGGAACCAAAATGGCAGCCTTAGCCTCCTTGGGGTGGTAGGGATGGGGAGAGAATTTGTTTTTCTATCTCTGGCCAGTCCAGACAAGTGGTTCTACAGTTCAAATTCATGCTTGCCTCTTTCCAGTCAGCCATAGCACTTGCAAACCAAGACTATTATGTCCACCGACCCTCACCATCTCTTTACAACTCTCAACCCTCTCTTCAAGGTGCCTCTGCCTTTGACCCCTTCCCTTTCTGTCCAAATTTTGGCCAACTATTTCCATGACAAAGTCCACAAGATTACACTCCAATTCCCCACAAGGTCTGCTCCATCCCCTCTTTACTCCCAACCCCTCAACCTCTGCCACCCTTTCTTCCTTTTCTAAGATCTCTGAGGAGGAAACCACACATCTTCTTTCCTCCTCCAAACTCACTACCTGCTCCTCTGATCCTATTCCCACCCATTTCTTAAGCTCCATCTCCTCCATTGCCATCCCTTTCATCTGTCATATTCTCAACCTATCTCTTTCCACTGCAACTGTTCCTATACCCTTCAAGCATGCTGTGGTTACACCTCACCTCAAGAAACCCTCACTAGACCTTACCTGTCCTTCTAATTATCGACCCATCTCCCTCCTCCACTTCATTTCTAAACTACTTGAACATGCGGTTCACCACCGTGGCCTGACTTTTTCTCCTCTCAAGTCCTTCTGGATTCATTGCATTCTGGCTTTCACCTTTACATTCTACTGAAACAGCTCTTACCAAAGTCTCGAGTGGCCTATTTCTGGCCAAATCCAAGGGCCTTTCCTTTTCGTCTCTCCGGGCCAGTCCAGGAACAGTAGGGTAGTCAACCTCCTTCAGCAACTGAGGACTGAAAAGACTAGTGTTTGTTCTGGTGGATTCTCTTCTACTGCTCTCCCACTTTCATTTGGTGTACCCCAAGAGTCTGTCTTAGGTCCACTCCTTTTCTCTCTATATATCCATTCCCTTGGTGCACTCATCTCCTCCCATGGTTTTCAGTACTATTTTTACACTAATGACTCTTAAATCTACCTCTCTACACCTGAAGTCTTTACGGCGATCCAGGTCCAGATCTCTCCCTGCCTATCTGACATTGCTGCCTGAACTTGCCGTTCCATTGTCGTTTGAACTTGAATACGGCCAAAACCAAGCTTTTTATCATTCCCCCTAAACCCACCTCCCTCCTTCCTCCTCTATCTCTGAGGATAACACTCTACTCCTGCCTGTTTTCCTCAGCTCGCAACCTTGGAGTCATCTTTGACTCCTCTCTCTCCTTCTCCACATACATCCAACTGATAGCCAAATCCTGTCATTTATTTCTCTATAATATCAGCAAAATTTGCCTTTTTCTTTCTGAACACACTACTAAAACACTTATATACTCTTTAGCCACCTCCCGTCTAGACTATTGCAGTCTTCTCCTTGCTGGTCTCCCTCTGAATCATCTCTCTCCCCTTCAATCTGTTCAAAACTCAGATACACAGCTAATCTTCCACCAGCCTTGATAAGCTCTATAACCCCTCGCTCATTCTGCTGCTTCTCACTACCTTTCCTCTTATCTCTCCCTACACTCTTCCTTGAGAGCTCCGCTGTTCTGGCAGATTGCTTTTATCTGTGCTTTCTCTTCTATTGCCAACTTCAGACTTCGATCCTTCCACCTTGCTGCTCCTTATGCCTGCAACAAACTACCTGAGTCTGTACGTCAGGCTTCATCTCTGGCCCTTTTCAAATCCAGGCTGAAACCTCTTCGAGGCATCTGCTTTGTCTCCTGCTCTACTATGTTTTTCCTTACTATTCCTCAGCTGTTGTGTTGTCTGTCTTGACAAGATTGTAAGCTCTGATGAGCAGGGACCGTCTTTTACATGTTTTTGTACAGCACTACGTACGTCTTGTAGTACCATACAAATAATCAGCAGTAGTAGTATGCTCCCCATTGAGCAGATAGAGGCAGAGTAAGACAACTTTCAGTGATGTCATCCCTTATAAAAGTGGTGGTGCAACACTGCAAATTGCCAGCGTTCTCTGCCTCCAGTAGGTGGTGGCCTGATGCAACAGCGAAGACAGGCCTGACTCTCTTGGCCCAGATCTCAGTCTCATGTCCTGTGGATTGAATCCTTGGCCCTGTGAACATTTGGAGCTTGGTTACACGCTTGTCTCTTGGAGCAAGAGGACACCCTGTTCCAGCGCCTGTGGGCTGAAGAATTGACCAGGAACACCCCATGGGGCCCTGCTGGGAGGCCAATAAGTAACAGCCCCGGCCCAGGTTCAGGCCCCAACTCTCCCTTTTTGTTGTCTTTTGTTTCAAGTTGGCTTGCTTAAATTCTTTTACGTTTGTTTGCCTGGGGAGCAGCCTTGCTAATAAAGCAGGCTGCCTAAAAAGAAAAAAAGCAGCTTAGGCAGATTCCCTGCTCTGCAGGGGTTTGGGCAATCCCGAAGAGGCTTTCCGCTCCCTTTTCATGAGGCTACGTTTTTTGCTTTGGGTTTGTGCAGCCACGATATCGGGAGCCCAGCATCAGGCTGCTTGCCATTGCTGCTTTTCTTTGTTTCCCGGGCACCAAAGATGCCTTGGAAGCCCTTTTGACATGGATTCAGAATCCTAGGATTGTTTGTTGATGTTCATACCATATCTCACCGGATCCTTTCAATGACAATGACAGGAATGCCAACCATGTTTCCTATCAGAGAGAGTGAGGGTGGGCTGCCTAGGGAAGGGGACTGGCAGCCACAAGGAGTCCTTATGGGGATCCTGTAATTTTTATTTAATTTTTTTTGTAGCTGCATTCCAACTCAGATTGCTGAAACAATATATGGGCTGCTCTGAAGCAATGCAGTTTGGTCATCTGTTCTCCCTTGTGGGGGCTCCAGGGGCTACCGAGCTTACTCCACTCTGTTTTGTGGGTGTTAAGAGGCCTTGGATTGGGAGCCCAGTGCTGGCATCCAGTACAGATGTGAGTTTTTCTCTGGTCAGGCTGCCTTTTGGAAAGGGTGATTTCCCCCATCTCCACAGTAATTCATTGGGTTTCACTGAACTGGACCCAAACATTTCCTTCTGGGTGCCCTGGCAGCACTTGACATTTTAAGGTCCCTTCGGAGGAGGAGCTGGGACTGTTCACAGTTCTGGAGCCTTTGATGGCCTGATGATTTCCTATAGGAAGCAACAGAAGAGGTGCTGAATGGCACCAGCACATTGTCCAAGCTGTTTATGCTATCCTAAGGGGAGCCATAACAGCTATTTGGGGTCCTACGGTTCTCTGGTCACTGTTATGACAACAATTATCCCAGTTGTGGATGGGTCTGCCCTTAGAGAGATTTACACTTGTAGGGGTGTCAAGAATGCTTTCTTGGCTTGATGGCTAGGGTACTTTTGTGGTGTCTTCAGGAGCTGCTAGAGGGTCTGCAGTTGACGAGGCTAGCCTTTGTAGAAAAAGCATTGGTGTATCTAGATCTCCTCTGGTTCAGTGAAGTCTGTGGCTTTGATTGTACTGCTGGTCTGCTCATTTGGCCTCCCAGTGAAATGTGACATCCTCTCCTTAGAAGCATTTCGCTTTTTGGGGGGCAATTTGGAGGATGTTGTGAAGACGCTAAGGTAGTCCCAGTCTCAGAAGTTGTATGAGATGAGGCCTGAGAGCTCCTGAAGGCCTTCATGCAGCCTGCAGTGTAGATGCTGGGTTGGCCAACATGTGGAAGAGACACCATATCTTCCTCTTGGCTATGTGGTACTGAGGTTAGATGGCATTTCTATTAGGAGGCCCATAGGTCCAATCCTAAGCTGGTCCCTTCTCAGAGAGCACCAAGGTTCCCCTAGTTCATCCAGGGATTTGAAGCAGTGTGTAGCAGTGGCCAAGACAGCAAATAGAATGCTAGGAATCATAAAGAAAGGAATGGAGAATAAAGCTAAGGATATTATAATGCCTTTGTTATCACTCCATGGTGCAACTGCAGCTTGAATACAGGTACAGAAAAGAGCAACCAAAATGATAAAAGGAAATGGAAGGGATATCCTGTGAAGAAAATCTTAAAGGTTAGGACTCTTCAGCTTGGAAAAAAGACATTGAGGGGAGAGATATGATAGAGGTCTATACAATAAAATAGTGAATAGAGTGGAACGAGCAAAGATAGATCAATTGTTTTCTCCTACAAAAGTAGAAAGACTAGGGGAACGTACAATGTAGCAGATTTAAGACTAATCGGAGAAAATATTTTTCCACTCAACACATAATCAAACTCTGGAATTCATGGATGTAGCAAAAGCTGTTAGTGTAGCTGAGTTTAAAAGATGTTTGGACAGGATCCTGGAGGAGAATTCCATAAACTGATATTAAAGGGGACTGGAGAAATCCACTATTTACCCCTGGAATAAGCAGTATGGAATCTGTGTACCTTTTGGGAAGGTGTCAGGAACTTGTGACCTGGATTGGCCACCGCTGGAAACAGGGCACTGGGTTTAAGAACATAACAAATGCCATACTGGATCAGACCAAGGTCCATCAAGCCCAGTATCCTGTTTCCAACAGTGGCCTATCCAGGTCACAAGTACCTGGCAGGTACCCAAAGTCCACAGCTTCCACAATGCTCGTCCTGGAGTAAGCAGTGGATTTCCCGGGTCCTCTTTAATAATGGCTTATGGACCTTTCCTCCAAGAACTTGTCCAAACCTTTTTTAGACCCAGCTATACTTACAGCTTTTACTACATCCTCTGGTAACGAATTCCAGAGTTTGATTACGCATTGAGTGAAAAAATATTTTCTCTTATTAGTCTTAAATGGGTTACATTGTAGCATTATTTCGAGTCCTCTAGTCTTTCTACTTTTTGATGGCGTAAACAACCAATCTACATTAATGCGTTCCACTCCATTAATTTATAGACTTCTATCATATCTCCCCTTAGCCTTCTCTTTTCTAAGTTGAAGAGCCCTAACCTATTAATCCTCTCCTTATAGGGGTATCCTTACATCCCCTTTACCATTTTGGTGGCTCTTCTCTGTACCTTTTCTAATTCTGCTACATCTTTTTTAAGATACGGTGACCAGAATTGCGCACAACCATGGAACAATACAGAGACATTATAATCTCCAGGAACAAGCAGGAATGAGTCTTCACATATGGGTACGTCGGTACCGACGGAGCCTGCGCGGGAACGCTCCCCAGTGTCCAATCAGAAAGCTTTTGGGAGCATCCCTCAGTGCCTGCGTGCTGCCTTCCCGCCTTTCCAACTGTCTCTCCTCAGTTTTCGTTTTTCCGCGGAGCCGGCAGGACGTCCTCCTGTCACCGCAGAAAATTTTTTCTTTAATTCGTGTTTTCTTGTGGTCGCGGCTGTTTCCCCGCCTCCACCGGTACCACCGGTGGGTTTTTTCTTTTCTTTTTCTCAAACTCAGGGAGAGTTTTTCCCTCAGTTTCTGTCTTAAATTTTTGGGCCTGTAAGGCCTCTCCATCATGGAGCCGCCTTCTCCTAAGAAGTGCCTTAACTGTGGAAATACAGTTTTATTTTTAGACTCCAATAACTGGTGTCTAACCTGTTTGGGTCCTGACCCTTTTCCTCCGGAGCCATTAGGCTACAATTTTATGAGAAGAGATTTTCCATTTCGAGTTTCCCTCGATACCGAGTTCCCTTCCAGTGTCAGGGCACCGACCATTTCTTCTCTACAGGATCAGGTAACCCACAGACAGTCTGTTAAGACTAGCCAATCCTTGAGTGGTAGGTCTCATGTCAAGCATGATGACGGCTCCGGCCTTGCCCTCAAGACCCTATTGGCTTCAAAACCCCGGCGGGAGTCTTCGGTCTCCAAAGCCTTTCAGGGGTTTCAGGTTGTTCCTGGGGCTCACCCCTCACAGAACATACCTGAGCCATGCTTGGTGGTGGCATCCGCTTCGCGCGGTACCGATACCCCGGCATCGGCACTGGTGTTGAGTGATCCACTCTTCACCAGGGATCGTCATCTGGCGTTCTCGGTACCTTCGGGACCGATCTATACGTCCCAGATTGACTTTCCAGTATCGGCAGCATCGCCGATACGACCACCGACGCCGGTACCCTCCAGACATGCATCGATATGTTTATGTTTATGTTTATTGATTTGATTGACTGCCCTTCAAAATAGCAGAGCGGTTTACAATGATAATAAAATATTACAGTAACAGCAAGGCACAAGGCCGGAAAAGTAGAAAGAAAGTTACAATTACTTTGTAGAGAGAAAATGGGAGAGCAGGTTGATATCAGAGGGTATAGGAAAAAAGGATAGAGGTGAGAGGAGGGAGGGCCAAAGGCAAGGGAGAAAAGGTGAGTCTTTAGATCCAGCTTGAAGGTAGGGTGATGATGTTCCAGGCGGAGGACGGTGGGAAGGGAGTTCCAGAGGGCAGGGCCTAGAAAAAAAAAAGCTGAGGAACGGGTAGAGTGCAGGTGGGCTAGGGAGGGAGGGGGTAGTGTGAGACGGTTGAGATGAAAGGAGCGGGGAGTGTGTCTGGGAGTGTGAAAGTGGATGAGGTCAGCCAGGTATTGAGGAGTGGAGGTGTGAAGTGCTTTATGAACAAGGGTGAGTAGTTTGAACTGAATGCAGAAGGAAATTGGTAACCAGTGAAGGCGGAAAAGAAGGGGGGTGACGTGGTCTCTGGGGGAGGAGTGGGACACGAGTCGAGCGGCTGTATTTTGGATTCGTTGAAGACGTGACAGTTGGAGCTTGGTGAGACCAGTGAAAATGGAATTGGCGAAGTCAATGCAAGAAATAACCAGTGATAGAAGCAGAGTAGTAAGAGCAGAGGGAGAAAGAAAAGGACGAATTGCCCGGATCTGACGGAGGTAGTAGAAAGAGGTTTTGGAGATATGGGAAATGTGGGCTGAAAAGGAAAGGTCAGAATCAAAAAGTACACCAAGATAACGAAAAGTAGGAAGAGAGATAGGTGAACCAGAGAAAGAGGGGGCCAGAGAGGGGGGCTGATGACCGTGGGAAAATCAAATAGCAGTAGTTTTGGAGGTGTTAAGATGGAGGCAGTTATTAGTTAACCAGTCGGAGACAGCAGTTAGACACAGGTTTAGGGGGGCAAGATAAGAACAAACAGGGGAGGTGTGATAGAGAAGAAGAATGTCATCTGCATAAAAGAAGGCCGTGATCCCAAACTGTTGTATCAACAAGGTGAGAGGACTCGCTTCCTTCGATGCCGAGTCTGGAATCAATATCTAGTCTGGAAGACTGGGTACCGACGCGTCTCTGAACCGACGCTTACCGATTCCGGATGCGCGGTATCGAGGATACTCACCAAGGGTTTTTGGTTGCCTCGGTACCGCTTGAGCAGCCTCCGATGACTGCTTCGATGTCGGTATCGCCTCCGATTCTGGCACAGCTACCGGTATCGGTACCGATGCCGGTTCCTGCAGTAACATCGGGACCAACTACTCCCTTTTCACCGGGATTGCTCCTTTCTATACCTAGTTTGGAGTCGATACCTGGCATGGATGATGCAGTACTGACTGTCTCAAGTCATAACCGCCAGTACCAGTATCCATCCATTAGGGCTCCTTTTCTGCACCGGACCAGTACATCCTCCGGTGCCCAGGCTAGTTCTTCAACTTTAGCCTGTCCAGGGATGGTTCCCATTGGAGATCCGTCTTTTCAGAAATTTCTCCTTGACATGGCTACATTCCTTGCTATTCCTATCCCTGGCTATGATCCTACACAAGGCTCTTCTGGGGAAAAGGAAAATATAATGCTTCCTTTACATCATTCTTTGCAGGATCTTCTTCTGAGAATATGGGAAACACCTTTAAGGGTTTCCTCACCTTCTACAGCAACTGATCTTCTGTATCAGGTGCCCCCCTCTCCAGGGTTTCAAAAGACTCAACTTCCCCATCATTCCATTGTAGTGGAATCAGCAATGAGGAAGGTAAAAAGCAAGAAGAAGCATTCTTCTTATCCGCCAGGTCATGCTTCTAGAACACTGGATGCTTTTGGACGTCAAACCTTCCAAACATCTATGCTGGCAACAAGGATTCTCTCATATATTTTTTATATGAGTCTATCCCTTCAGGTCACAAAGAAATTATCTCTTTTAACTCCTTTTCTATCAGAGCCCAAGGCTGCAGACTATTCCTTACTTCTTAGTCATAGCCAAAATATATCTTGGTTTCTTTCTCGTGCTTCCCTTGACTCTTTTGAGTCTGTTAGCAGAACCTCTGCTATAGCTATAGGGGCACGATGTAAAGCCTGGCTCCAAGCTTCAGACTTGAACAGATGGGCACAACAAAGACTGGGTAATACTCCTTGTACTGGAGAAAATCTCTTCAATAGGGAGTCTTTACGTCAGGTTGCTCATTGCTCCACTGACTTCCCTGTTTCTGAGGGCTATCCTAAGCCTTCTCCTTCCCCAGTAGGTAGGAAATGCCCTACCAAACCTTCTTTCCCTAAAAGAAGAAGGTTTTATTTTTCTCCTGCCCATCATACAGATGTTCCCAAACAAGGGAAACCTTGCCCTGGTCTGAAGAATCCAAACTCAAGCCAGGACAATTAACCCTCAATGGGGTTCCAATTGATCTCTTATAACAAACAGTTCACTTCTTCTCAGCAGAAGTTTTTTCACTGTTTTTTTATTTCAAACTCTACGCTTGGATTCCTGTTTCCAGGACATCCACTTGCTCTCAGGTAGGCTGAGCTGTCAGGAGATTCATGTCTGTGGGTCACAGGGTTTCCTCCTCTTCCTACTTTGACCCGGTGAAAAGCGGTATATAAATGCAGTTAAATAAATAAATTAAATAAATAAGAGAGGTTTGCCAACTATTTCATGATTGTTTCCCTGTACCACCATGAATTTTTTCCTTCTACAGACTTACCATATAGCAAGTCTTCCTTCAGCTCCTATTTTTCTTTACCCTCATTTCCAGAGCTTCCCCTGTACGAGTGGTACTATACGACTGGAAGGCTTTCTTAGCCTTTCTAGTCTTCCTTTCCTTTCCAGTGTAGAGTTTTCTCTGGAGTTACCTCCCTGCTTTCATTGGGCAGCTCATCAGACATGATCAGGATTTCTCCTCTTGTTCTGTCTGTTCTCTCTGTTACAAACAGAAGGATTCTCTCTGCTGTTCTATTCAGCAGCTGCCCATGCAGGAGTTCCAGTGATTGTACTACTGGTACTTTCTACGAGTTCCAGTCTTGTCTTCCACTACTTTCTCTGGTCTTAGTAGTGCTTCCAAGATAGTGCTCATCTATCTTGGAAAATCCTTATCGCTTCTTTTCTGTCATCTCCAAATCTCTGGAGTTGGCAGCATAACTGAGGTGGCAGCTGGTTTCCTCCAACAGCCACTTTTATTTTCCAATTCTCCTGCATAGTGCTCTCTGCAATCCTACTGAGAAGTTTTCCACTATGGACCCTTGCTAGAGAGCATGGGGATTTTTTCTCTAATTACTATCCTATATGGTTGAAAAAGGCTTCCTCAGTCATTCCTCATGACTGTAGGGGTTCTTTACACCCTTCTGTTTCCTTTTAATAAAGGACATAAGCCTTCTCTATATGACAGTCTAAAGAGTTACCCAGTTTCTACAGGAAATATGCTCTTTTTCCTTGCAGCTTGTCCTCATGGTATCCTAATCCTTCATGGACAGCACATATTTAATTAAACAACGCATGATACCCCCCCCCCCCCTTGTTCCTCAAGTGGGTCAACCTGGTATCTCATCCTATGCGTTTTCTGTCCCTTTACCATGCGAGAGTTCTATAGGACTCAGGACTTGCTGTTTACAGACTGATATTATCCTCTGTTTTTCACGCAACCATCCTGGTTATTCCACTGGATGGCATTCCTGCACCATCTTAGCCAGGGGTAATAGATTCTCTATATATCTTCTCAAGTAGGTTCCACCTTCTTGTTATTAGATGAATCTTTCTCCTTCACATCTCCCATGTGAATGTTCTTATGGGCATATCTCTATCTGCAGACATTTATCTTTAGACATCTATATACATGTATGTATATATCTCTATATACTTCTCTATAGATACATATGTCTGTAAGCTGCGTGTGCATATCTTATGCCCCTCCAGATCTCACTATAGACATATATATATATATCCCTATATATATGTGTATCTGTCGAGATGCTTCCTTATAGGTAGATATGTATCTCCATACTTATCTCTCTAACTGTCTATACTTATAAAGGTTTTACCTTCCTATAGGTTCCAGACAGTGGGCTTGCATATCTTCATACTGTCCCTCAGTATGTCTGAGGTATTATGCACACAACCACTACTGTGGTACTGACAGCTTCTACTTTAACCCTACGTCTAGGTATCCCTGAAGCTCCATGCTTCACTATCTTTCCTATCTCTCAACAGATAGGAAAGACAGGGTAGATCTTCAGTAGATCTGAAGTTTCAGCCCTTCAGACATCTGTCCTACTTGGGAATATGGGCTTTTTTTCCATACCCCTTCTTCCCTCCAGGACTGGGCCAGTTGTCCAAATCAGTCAGTCTTCCTCTTTTGCTCCTAAATGTTACCAGCTGTATCCAAAAGAGTTCCCAGCTTTTTCCATAAAGCTTCCACTAAAGACCTGACGTTTTTGTACTACCCCAGTTGACACCTGGGTCACCTGTCAATTCCAGATTTGGACCTTCGCCTTCACTTCAGTGAAGTCATCTTGAAGATTCCTCTACTGGATCTCCAGTAGACTCCATCAGCCTCTCTACTTCCTGCAATCCAGTAGGTGAGGACCATGTTGTGTTTGTTCATGTCAATATTTTTTCATGGTAATTATCATACATACAAGGATTCCTTACCTGTAGTCCTTAGGTTAGCTGTTTTTCCTACAACTCCTCTCTTTCCAACTCCTACCCTCCATCCTCAGGATGCCTAGCCATATGAGGTGTAGCATGTTCCAATCCTCACCATGCTAGGGCTCCAGGCATCTTAGCTTGGGAGTCCCCATATGTGAAGACTCATTCCTGCTTGTTCCTGGAGATAGCACAGTTACTTACCTGTAACAGGTGATCTCTGGGAACAGCAGGAATAAGTCTTCACAACCCACCCACCTCCCCTTGGAGTTGTATCTCTCTATCTATCTTCCTTTCCTCTTTCTCTCTTTTTGTCTCAGCTATAAAACTCAACTGAGGAGAGACAGTTGGAAAGGCGGGAAGGCAGCACGCAGGCGCTGAGGGATGCTCCCAAAAGCTTTCTGATTGGACGCTGGGGAGCGTTTCCGCGCAGGCTCTGTCGGTACCGACGTACCCATATGTGAAGACTTATTCCTGCTGTTCCCAGAGATCACCTGTTACAGGTAAGTAACTGTGCTATATCATTGGTTTTATTCTCAATTCCTTCCCTTATGATTCCGAGCATTATATTAGCTTTCTTGGCCATCACTGCACACTGGGTGGAGTGTTTCAACGTATTTTCCACGATGACGCCTAAATCTTTTTCCTGGGTGGTGATTTCTAAGGTGGTACCTTGGTCTGACCCAGTATGGTATATCTTATGTTCTTAATTAAATATAAATCTGAACAAAAAGGGAGCATAAATGAACCTGTCTTTTTGGAACTGGGCGCCCTATTGGCTAGAGCATTATTTTTTTTCTATTACTGATGTTTTAATCTTACCAACAACAGCCACCCACAGTCTATGGATTTGGAACGACAGCAACAAGAGCAAAGAGGCATGCAGTACCCAGAGAAGAGAGTATGTGAGGAGGTACCTGAGCCAGAGGTTTGTTTTCATAAGTTTTTTCGTGCTCAAAAAACTTGTCGAGTCCATGTGCTTTGACAATCTGCTCAGACTCATCAGAAAAGAGCACAGCATCACCATCAAAGGCCACCCGAAGCTGCTGTTCACACACTCGCACTTCTTTATTGGGACTGAAGATTGTGGCAGCTGCAATTCCTACCATAATGCAACAGAAAAGTGGAAAAATTATTCTTCACAGATTCATCCTTGTTTATTTATTTATTTATTTATATTTTAATTGTTTTATTAATCAACTCATATAATACAACCATTTCACACACTTCCAATACAAACTTTTAAATCCTTCCAATACAAACATGTAGGTCCTTCCATTACCCCCCCCCACCTACAACCCCCAATCTCCCATAACATACTAAATCTTCCCTGTTTTACATTCTCTCGTAGCTACCATCCTAAAATATACCATAAACCTTTTACCTTGTTAGCTCCTATTCCCCCCCACCTATCCCCCCTATTACCCCTCTCTTGCTCTCCCCCCACCCCCCGCTCTCCCTCCTCCTCTGTAGGTACACCAACATATTCTGCCATTCACTTTCAAACTTAGATCCCCTCTGTCTACGTATTGCTGTCAATTTTTCTATTAAATAAATGTGATGCAGCCTATCTTCACAATGATCCTCCTGAGGCAGCATCTCCTGTTTCCTACCTTACATCTTGCCACACTGAGACAGGTCAAAATTTGCTTTCTACCCTCCCTTGGTCCCCCGTCCCTCCACCAACCAAAGAGAAAGATTTCCAGCTCCCTCCTTATTTCCACCCCAACTACCCGCTTTATCCACCTCAGAATTTCCTCCCAAAAGAGTTGAATCTGTGGGCATGCCCACCACACAGGAAACATGGTCCCCTCTTCCCCCCAATTCCTCCAACACCCCTGCGACACTGTTGGATACATCTTGTTCAAGTGCACTGGCGTATAATACCATCTCATTATAACTATGCCAGTTTTCCCTAATGGCTATCGATATGGGCATTTGTCGAACTTGTCCCATAATAGCCCTCCACTGGCAAATTTCTAATGTCCTCCCCATCTCCTTTTCTCACGCCCGCATATATCCCATTTTTTCATCTCTTTGCTCCCCCCCTTGCTGCCTTGTACAACACTGATATCAACCCCTGAGACCGCCTTTTCCCATACTGTATTGTCTCAAGATCAGTATAATCCTGCGCTAGCCCCTCCTTACCTAATTTTTTCTGTAAATAATGTATCACCTGCCAATAATGAAATAACCCACCCACCCCTATTTGGTATTTCTCTTGCAATTCCTCAAATGGGACCCAGTCCCCCCCATCCAAGCAAGTTAGACCCAGCAAAGATGGACTCAATTTCAAGCATCCCACTTCTAGCAAAAATCATTGAGAAGGTCGTACAACGCCAACTTCACTACCACATTGAGAATAGCGCACCCCTCGACCCCTGCCAGCACGGATTCCGGGAATCACATGGGGTGGAAACACTGCTGACCGCATTATTCAACACATTGACCATTGGCTTGGATAACATCAGACAAGGGTTTGCCCTGATCTTTTTAGACATTGTAGCAGCCTTTGACATGGTGTGCCACGAAATACTCCTGACACGTCTCAGTGAGAAGGGCTCCAGGGCACCACGCTAACCTGGTGTGCATCGTACTTAACAAATAGATGGCAACATGTTCGCATCGGCCCCTCCACCTCCTCACCTTTCCTGCAAGAGAAAGGCGTGCCACAGGGATCCTCGCTCTCAGCCCTACTATTCAACGTATACATGCAGCCCATTTGCAACCTCATCCGCTCTTCCAATATTAATTGCCTAATCTACGCCGACGACGTGTTACTATACATGCCTATCTCGACAGATCATAGAAACATGATGACAGAAAAAGACCACATGGCCTATCTAGTCTGTCCTTCCATATCAACAACTACAACAGTCCACTTCTGACCTCCAGACCTCTCGCCTCTATCCGCCTGCTTCGATGCTGTCACGGATTGGCTACACACGCAGAAACTCAGAATAAATTAAAAAAAAAACAAAAACAGAGGTCCTCTTTATCACCAGGAACCCAACATTCACTCCGCCCACCTCACTGAAGGTGCGGGATGCAGAGCTCCTCAGCAAGCCCATGGTTTGGTACCTAGGGGTCATGCTGGATCAACAGCTCAATATGAAGGCCCAAATAAGCAACATGGTCAAGGTGATCTATAACAAAATTCGGACGCTTCGCCACCTGCGACAACTGCTAGAGCCAGAAGACTTTCGGACAGTCTACCAAGCACTAGTAATTCCACATTTCGACTATGCGAATGCCATACTACACGGTCTCCCGAAAAACATGCTGAATCCTCTGCAACTGGCAATGAATGCGGCTGCCAGAATCCTGCACGGAGCCTCCAGGAGGGAACATATAACCCCAATCCTGAAACACCTGCATTGGCTCCCGGTCTACTGCAGGATCTCCTTTAAGATTCTAATGATGGCCTACAAAGCCATCAACAAGTGCTCCACCTCCCTCACAGATCTCATACAGACCACCCTCCCCCCAACAGAGTAAGGAGATCTGCTGCCCTCAATACTCTGAAACTCCTGAGGGCGATCACAAAATGCTCGCAGGCAACTAGAAACAGAGCTTTCGCGTTATATGCACCCACATGCTGGAACGCCCTACCACCTGCCATCCGGGCTATCAATGACCTCACCCAGTTTAGGAAGGCATTGAAGCACTATCTGTTCCTCCAGCACTACACCGAACCTGATGACAACCCACAGTCAGTCACACTCAGGACCCAGGTGACGCCCCAGCGCAGCCCCTCCATGAGTCTGCAGCCCAGCCCACTAGACCCCGATCCCCTCGACAGGTAGAGGTATACTCCCCTGCCCTGTCACCATGTATATAGCTGAGCCAATGTGTAAATATTCGAGCTGTCCTCATGACATATGACAGCATGTATATAGCTGAGCCAATATTTAATAGTGCCGAGCTGTCCTCACAACTTATGACAGCAAGTTATCTTGTACATAGTTACCCTGTTAACCCTGTATATAATCCCCTGTTTATTGTAAGTCCAGTGTAGACTTGCCTGCACTGCACAAATCTGTTACCTGTAAACCACACTGATTTTTAACGAGCGTGGTATAGAAGAGACATTAAATAAATAAAATAAAATAAATCCATAAACTGATAAAACCACCTTATGCCTTTCAGCTCCCACTGTTTAAATATCCCTCCTTCTGTCCCTGGAATAAAGTCCCCTGTATAAGACAAGGTTTGCAACACCAAAAAACACAAGTTCCCCGCCCCCCACAGCCCTCCTCACTCTACCCCAAATCCCAAGGACATGGCCCACATATGGGTTCTCAGAGGCCCCAAGCTCCACTCCCTCTTACTCATCCACGGGAATGCCTCCAAAGGCCTCCCCCTAGTTCCTACTTCCTCCAACACTGCAAAAGTTTTCCTTTATTTTATTTATTTACATTTTCTTATATACCGTGCTATTCTGCATCAGTGCGGTTTACATTGAACAAACTGAAATTACATTGAACAGGGCATTATAACTTGGAGATAACTATTTTACAGGGAACATGGGCTATGGAGGGTTAAGTGGCTTGCCCAAGACCACAGGGAGCACCTGTGGGACTAGAAACCCGGCCCAAGGTTGCTGTCCTCTAGTGGGTTTTGAACCCCCGACCTTCCGGCCTGAAGTACCTTGCCCCAACCACTAGGCCACTCCTCCACTCCACACCTTTCACCTCCCTCTCTCCAATCCATCGCATGTCTAATCTGGGGTGCCCAATAATAGGCCTGGGGTCCGGAACCCCTAACCCTCCCTCTTCCCCGAGACAAATACATGACTGCCCTGGCTACTCTTGGTGGCCGTTTCCTCCAAATAAAGTGAAAAACTTTCCCTTGAAGCTCCCGCAATTGCCCTACCGGAATTGCTATGGGAATGGCCTGAAAGTAATAAAGCACCCTAGGAAGTATATTCATTTTAACTGCCGCTATACGGCCCATCCACGACATCTCTGTATCCATCCACTCTCTCAGATCCTGACTCACTACTCTCCATAACTGAGGATAATTCGCCCTATATAGGCTCTGAGGGTGAGCTGTGATTTGTACACCCAAATATTTAATGGCCTTCCGCGCCTATTTAAATGGATATTTTTTCTTTAGCTGGTCCAACTCTGCACCCACAACATTAACATTGAGCGCCTCAGTCTTATCCATGTTCATCTTGAATCCGGAGACCATGCCATATTGCTCAATCACTTCCAATACTCTTGCCAATGTACCCTCCGGCTGCGTTACCATTAAAAGAACATCATCCGCAAATAAAGAAATTTTGTGCTGCCTTCCCCCCCACCTGAACTCCCCGAATTCTCTCATCATTTCGTATCATCTGAGCCAAAGGTTCCACAGCCAATGCAAAAAGCAATGGAGAAAGTGGGCACCCTTGTCGTATGCCCCTCTCTAATTTAAATGCCGCAGAATATCTACCATTAATTCGCACCCTAGCCTGAGGCTTATTATATAGGGCTCGCACCCAAGATAGATAGTTAGACCCAAAATCCATCTTTTGCATTACTGCAAACAAAAAGGCCCAACTAACGCAATCAAATGCTTTTTCAGCATCAATAGACAGCGCCATCATAGTTACCTGCCTTTGGCATGCCTCCCAAATCACCTCCAACACTCTCTTAACATTATCAGAGGCTTGTCTTCCACTTATAAACCCCGTTTGATCTATGTCATTTAGAGCAGGCAACCCGGCGCCAATTGATTAGCCAACACTTTTGCCAAGATCTTCACATCCGTGTTAAGCAGCGAAATTGGGCGATAGGAGGATCCACAGCACAAAGTACCACAGCCTTTGGTAACACTGTGATACCCGCTGTTAACATTTCCTGAGATAATTGTCCCCCCTCCCCCACAATCCCATTAAACATCCTCTCCAAAAATCCCAACAACTCCTCCCTAAAGGTCTTATTAGAAGAGTTAGTCAATTCATCTAATCCTGGTGCTTTACCAAGTGGCATGTCTTTAATCACCTTCTCAATTTCCTCTCGGTGTATTCTCCCCTCCAACCGTGCCCCCATCTCCTCCCCCACTCTAGGCAATTCTAGCTTCTCCAGAAATTCCTGTATGCAGATTGTCCCCCTCTCTTCCCCTTGCTGAGAATATAGTTCAGAATAAAATGGACAAAATCTATCCCCAATCTGTTTTCCTTTCTGCAATAAGTCACCATCCCTTGCTTTAATTGCAACTATTGCACTCGCTGTCTCCCGTTTCCTAAGTTTATGGTCCAATAACCTCCCCACTCTATCTCCCCACTCATGAAACATCTGCTTTAACCTTCTCCATTTGAAAAGCAATGGACTCAAGTTGCAGCTTGTGCAGCTCCATTCTCAGTTGATTCAAATGCTTCAGCCGCCGAGCCATACCTTACATACTATTATTGCTTTGTAGCATTCTTACTCTCTTCATGTAACTTATCTTCCTTTTCTTTTTAATCTTAGCTGCCCACATAATCAATCATCCCCTAATCACCGCTTTCATCCCCTCCCACATCCCGCACCCCCCCCCATCATTATCATTCATCTGCCAATACTCTTGAAAACACTTCTTGACATCCTTGACTACTTCTTCCCTTCTAAGGAGACTCTCATTCAACCTCCAGAAACATATTCCCCCCACCCCCTGCCCTTCTTGAATTTCCAACCAAGTTGAAGCATGGTCTGACCACATAATATTACCAATCTCCACCTCCCTCACTCTTGGCTCCCAAAATTTATCCACTAACAGATAGTTGATCCAACTAAAAGTCTTATGTGGATAAGAGTAGAAGGTGTATTCCCTCCCCCCCCCCCCCATTATGCTCCCTCCAAACATCTGAAAGATGAAATTTCTTAAGTAGACCTTTCACTATACGTCTACTCTTCGCATTTCCGTCTCCCTCCCTCGCCTGTCAATCCCATTCCGGGTGCAGTGCCAAATTGAAATCACCTCCCATCACCAATTTCTCCTGGATTCCACATACCTCCCTCCAGAATAGGGCTTGTCCCAAATTTTGGGCATAAATATTTGCCAACATTACTTTTTCCCCCCATCTATTCACTAATAAGTATTAAACCTTCCCATTTTATCCCTAATCACCTCCCCCACTTGCAAGGGACACCCCCTCCTCACCAAAATGGCCACCCCCCTTTACTCCCCTCCTCCTCATTCCCCTCCCCCTTCGTTCTCCCAAAATACTGATGTGGGAACTGCCTACAAACCAATAAACCCTCATCTTTACATTTTAGATGAGTTTCCTGAACCAAAATAATGTCCCACTGTAACCTCTCTGCCTCCCTGAACAAATGATCTCTCTTCTGCGGACTATTCAGCCCTTTGGCATTTATTGTGCCTATTCTCACCATAACATCTGTTGGATATATGCCAGTGTTCCTCACTTAATCCCCCAGTACCCTTCCCTCCCACCCCTCTCCCCCTCCCCATCCCCATATGTCAGTCCCCTCGGAGGGAACCGTCTGCTCATAGGTAGTGACTGTCTATCCAGCGCCTTCCACTGCCTCTCATTCCTCACATCACATCACCCCCTTTACCCAATGTGCTACATCCTCCCCCAACTCCTCCTACACCCTCCCTCATCTCTTCCTGTCTTTCTACCCTTTTTTTTTTAAACCTTGTACCCCCCTCCTTCCCCTCTCAACCCATTACCCATCTCCACGCTCTACTATTTCTTCTCAGACTCTCGAGAAACTCGCCCTCCCCCCTTCAACTTCTAAACATCAGACCCCTCCCCTCCAACTAACTACCCCCTCCTCTTTCCCACCCCTATACAATTCCTTTTAAACATAACATATTAACACATACCCCAAACATAAACATTCCCACTGAAGGGAAACTCTCATAACAGTCCTCAAAAATTATACCATCAAATTTGCATCAATATCTGCAAATGTTAAAAGCAGGACCACATTTAATGTCTTACAGCCGCTTCCCTGGCCCAGCTAAGTACTGGACCACCGCACTGATCCTCTATGCAGCATCCTCTCAGTCAGTTTTCTTAGACGCTTTATCTTCTCCTTGTTTCCCCTTTGAGAGTCTCATCAGCCTCCGGCCATTGGCTGGTACTCGCTGCCACTTCAAGCCCACAGTCCTGGAAGTTGATGATATGCTCACTTTAGCTTGACCAACAATGTCCTCCGAAAGATTCGGCACTCCGAGGTCTTTTAGTACTCCCCATGCTTCTCCACTGGTCTTCACCTGCCTCGATATCCCTTTCACTGTGATGAGCAAACCAAAAGGGTACAGCCATTTATATCTCAGCCCCTCTCTCCTTAAGAATGCTGTCGCTTCCCTCAGCTCCCGACGACGTTGCAAGTTACCCAGGGACAAGTCCTGGAACAGCTCCAGTCCCTCCCACTGGAAATATCCCAACTTTCGAGCAGCTTTCAGGATTCGCTCCTTTGTTTTTTATGTTGATGCACACCACTATGTCTCAAGGTCGGTTGTCTCTAATAGGACCACGCCCCCGGTGCATTCGCTCTAGTTGTAGAGGTTGTCACAGAGCAGACTCTCTAGAGCCCCCTGAGGAGCTAAAAAACACTACTCCTCAAGTAAACAGTGACGTGGGGAGAGAGCACATAACACAAGGGTATCAGAATAGGTATAAGGGAGTGAGGTCACAAGCCTGGAATTATCACCCAGCCAGTAGGGAGGCAAGGAAGGTCCCACCTGACCCCAATAGGCTAGGGTGTGGTGCAGCTGGGGATTACGTAAATAATCAGCACAGCTCACAGGAGGGAAGCAAGGCAGAAAGAGCCGAAGAAGCTGGGAGACCTGAGAGACGAAGGAGGTTAAGAGAATCAAGGCAACCAAGTGAGTTGAAAGACCCAAGGAGAAAGGATATTCCCAGGCAGAGGAGATACCCAGAGTGGGAAGAACACAGACCTCCCAGGTCTCTACAGCAAGGCAGAAGGCACTGGCTGAATGAAAGTCTGAGTGAGTCTGATGAACAATTAAGTGAAAGAGATGAGCAACTGAATTCAGACAGGGACAGTGTATGCAGCAGCCTTGATAGAAGCCATGCCCTAAGACACAAGTTACAAGCTAGGAAAAGCTATTCTGAGCCAGAGAGGAGAAATGCTAAGCTGAGCTATGAGAGGCATTTGTATGAGAAACAAAAGCCCTATAATGCTAACTTAATGAAAGCAGGAAAACTCCAGAATCTGGGTTACAGACAGAATATAGAACAAAGCTTGTTACCTGTGAGAGAGAACCCTTCAGAGGGATATAACTGGCATAAACCTTCTCAGAAACTGCCGTTGGAGATAACAGCTGTTTGTAAAGCTCCTGTTAAAACAAGACCCCGAACAAAGGTTCCACTCTCTAATAGCTGGGCAGCTAACTGCTTTACTCTGCCTGATAACCAGAGGCAGAGGAAAGGCTCCTGGTTGAGCAACTCCAGAGAATATGGTAAAGCCAAACAGATACATTCTGTAGAGAGTCAAGTACGTCACAAGCTGGAAAGTTTGTTGAACAAACTACCTCAGGAGAGAAGTGACGAAGCATCTGTACCTGACAGTGTTCCAATGCAGTATGAGCCTTATGCAATAGAGGATAACATTGAATTACCTGTTGAACAGATGGACTGTAGTTTGATACTAGCTGACCAAATAGAGTCTCTCAGATAGAAGGCTGAACTGCTCCAGAGAAGCCTTTATCTGGAAACCTGACAAGCTGTATTTCTGTTTCCATTCATATTTTGTTTGCTGAAAGGAAAGCTATTTTTGTTATAGTTCCTTTTGTTTACCCAAGAAGGGTTATGTTGATTTGATTATTATACTTTTGAAAGAATCCTACGGGACGGGGAATAAAACCCAGTTAAACCGATTTCGGTGTCACAACTTATTTGTGTACTGGCAAGGACTATCAAATATTGAAAAGGCCAGTACTTTACACCCGGGTGCAGTACCAGCTGTGACCAACAGGAGGTGCTGCATGACAAAGGGGTGACATAATGGCGTAGTGTTTCAGGATTTGGATACCACGTGACTTCCCCTGGAAAAGACAAGTGCTGAGCAGTGCTGGAAGAGACGGCTCACCCGGAAGTACTTGCTGAGAGAGGATTTTCGCTGGCAGGTCGGCCAGAAAAGGAAGGAAAGGAAAAACTTTCTTACACGCTGGAATCTACCCAAAACTCAGGTAACAGTCACCTGGGAGAAACCGTAGATGGATAAGTGAGAAAGAGGGCACTGTTCCTAAGTGGGAATTTAAAAAAAAAAAAAAAAAGGAAGGTGCCGCACTTGGTGTGTTTTTCTCTTTTTTTCCGCAGGTCCTCAAATGACAGGAAGAATGGATGTACGTGATGTTCAGGCGTGGATGCAAACGCAGTGGAATGAACAAGCCAAGCTTCTGCAACAAGTGCAGAAACAGTATATGGACGCTATGCAGGAGCAACAGCAACCGTTGGTGGAAGCATTGAAGGCTCTAGTTACCAAACCTCAGGACAATGAGGCAATGACTGTGCCAATACTGACGCAAGTAGCCATGAACCCTGCTTCTAATTTTTCTGTAAGACAGTTAACACAGTATGATGACATTGATGATCATATTGAATCGTTTGAGAGGATGGCAGCCACCCTCAAATGGCCGCCAGAGCTCTGGGCCAGGCAATTTACCTTAACTTTGACCGGAGATGCTCTGTCAGCCTTTAGAGGGATGCCTGCTGATTTAGTTACGAATTATACAGAGATTAAGAAGGCCATAAAAGATAGGCTGGGTTTTACACCCAGACAGTATAAGCACCAATTTAGGGAGGCACGCATACAACCCAAGGAGACTCCCCGAGCCTTGTATCAAAGGTTAAAAGGCCTCGCGTACAAGTGGCTTAACCCTGAAGGGAGATCCATAGATTCCGTTATGAAAGATATTATAATGGAACAGTTCATGCATTCGGTATCTGATGATTTGAGAACTTTTCTCATGTTACAGGACTGCCATGATCCGGAAGAGGCCGCAAACATGGCAGAAGCTTATTTTGAAGCCAGAGGGGCAAATGCCTTAAGAACTGGCGGGTTAAAAATAAATGGACAAGAAAGTCCAGGTAGCATGAGAAAAGGGGACAGGGATGCTATGGAGAAAAGAAGTGTGCGTGATAATATTGGTGAGGCTGTGGCTAAGAATGTGAGATATCAAAAAACAAAGCATTCTCACCTCCATCCTCTCTAAAAGTAAGAGATGCTGATCTCCCCTGTAAACAATCTATTCGCTACCTAGGGATTACTCTGGATCAGCATTTTGAATTTAAGGAACACATTCGGAACGTCACAAAGGCTGTCTACAATAAAATAAGAACGCTAAGACAACTCAGACCCATGCTACCTCACAACAACTTCCGGACCATTTTCCAGGCCCTCACACTACCTCATTTTGATTATGCTAATGTCATCTTATACGGTCTCCCTAAAAACACCATTAATCCTCTACAACTGGCGATGAATGCGGCTGCAAGGGTGCTTTGTGGTCTTTCAAGATCAGACCATATCACCCCGACTCTCATGGAACTACACTGGCTACCAATTCATTGCAGGATAACCTATAAAATCCTCATCATCACTTTCAAGATTATCAACAACCTTGCCCCCACGTCTCTTAATGACCTCATCTCCCTCACCCCAAAAAACAGAGAGAGAAGGATAACAACGGACAACACCCTGATTATCCCCAAGGAGTCCATCAAATGTATCCAATCAACCAAGAAAAGGACCTTCGCCTTCTATGCACCTAAATGCTGGAATGACCTCACACCTGAAATAAGAGCGATTAAAGACCTCTCTCAATTTCGTAAGGCAATCAAGCACCACATCTTCCTGATCCATTTTGCACAGACTTCCAATCCTCATCGGACCATCAGCCCTCCTAAACCGACAAACTCTCACTCTTCTCCCCAATTCCCTCACAAGTAATTTCTGCCTCAAGTTCTTTTATGCCCTATCTTATCTTATTCCGACCATAGTCTGCCTGTGAATACTAAAGAACCCAATATGTTTATACATAGCTCAGTTTTTACACTGTTTTTTGTATATAGTTTTACTGTGTGTACATAGTTATAGTTTTATTACCCCTTTTCCAAGTTTAAGTTACCTGTTATAATGTAAGCACACCAGTGTTTTCTGATTGTGCAGTTCTGTTACTTGTAAACCGCACTGAAAACAAATAGCGCGGTATATAAAAGATGTTAAATAAATAAATAAAAATAAATGTTACAAATGTGGTAAAGTAGGCCACTATAAGAAAAATTGCAAAGTAAAGTTAGTCTTTATGGCCGGGGTTAAAGGTCAAGGCACAAAAGGGATTTTTCTCCAAGTTTTAGTAGAGGGAAAGAATGTCCTGGCTTTAATGGACTCAGGCGCAGAACAAAGCATGGTCTCTCTAAAATTATGGGAGACCCTGGAGCAAGCTCGTTCGGCTGCCTCTAAGCCAGAAAATAACCAGGTACAAATACAGTGTGTGCATGGAACCCAGGTTCCATATCCCCTGCATAAAATACGGGTTAAGGGGATGGGCATAGAACGCGAAATCCTGGTAGCCATAGTCCCTGGGCTATCCCGAGACCTTATCCTAGGGCACGATTGGCCATCATTTAGGAGAGGGTTAATGCAAGGTGCAGATACAAAGTCAAGTTTTGTTTTGACCAGATCACAGGCTAGTACCTCTGGAACTCAGGTCCCATCTGCTAAAAGAACAGAGGAACCAGAAAAGGAAAATGATGAGGCGAAGCCCGAGGAAAAGGAAGAGGAGAGAGGAATTAATGTAATTCCTGACCCTGATGAGGCAGTTCAAGCCCCAAATAAAGAGGAGGAGACTAAGGTACTTCCTGATCACGATGAGTTAGTACAGGCCCCTAATAAAGAGGAGAAGAAACCCAAGAATAGGAAGCGCCAAGAGAGAGGGAAAAGGGCGCAAGGGAGGGCAGAGTTAGAAGCGGGAGAAGGGCTACCGTGGGTGCCAGAAGCCCTAGTGAAAAAGTTCCCTTCGTTCCCAATGGAACAACGAGCGGACCCGGGGCTAAAAAGAGCGTTTGAGTGGGCACAAGAAGTTCGGCTCACACTCCCCAGGTTCTTAATTGATAAAGACATATTATACCGGGAAAGTGTAGAACCATATACCGGGGCGATTAGGAAGCAAGTGGTGGTGCCAGTGACATTTAAGGCTGTCGTGTTACGGCTAGCACACGACCACCCTATCGGGGGCCACAAAGGTGTTCAGGGAACACTTGATCAGATCCTGAACAGGTTTTATTGGCCTGGTGTTTATAAAGAAACGAAAAAATATTGTGACTCCTGTCCAGCTTGCCAGAGGGTTTCTATAGCGCGCCCAAAGGCGGTACCTATGATACCCTTACCCACCATCTCAACACCCATTAGACGTTTGGGGATGGATATAGTGGGTCCTTTGATAAGAACACCCCGTGGCTATCAGTATATGCTGGTAATCGTGGACCATGCTACACGTTTTCCGTGGGCGATTCCCCTACGGAATATTTCTGCCAAGGTGATAGCCCAAGAACTTGTAAAATTATTTTGTGAGGGGGTTCCCCCAGGAGATTTTAACAGACCAGGGGAGTAACTTCGTCTCACAGCATTTAGCAAAAGTCTGGGAGGCATTTGGCATTCGCCATCTAAAGACTGCGGCGTACCACCCCCAGTCGAACGGTTTAGTTGAGCGAACAAATCAGTCAATTAAACACCTGTTACGGAGAGGTTTAAAGAAAAATGAAATGGCCGAGTGGGACACGTTGCTCCCATTCATTTTGTACACCTGTAGGGAGCGAATCCAGTCATCCTTAGGGGTATCCCCATTTGAGTTACTGTTTGGCAGGGCCCCGAGAGGTGTATTGGACATCTTACATGAGGAATGGGTGGAACCCGAGGTGCCAGAGGTAGGAGTACCCCAGTTTTTGACCAACCTACGAACGCGCTTAGAAAAGACATCTAAGGTTTCCATAGATAATCTTAAGATGAGCCAACAGCGTCAAAAACAGCACTATGATAAAGGCACACAATCTAGACATTTAGAAATAGGGAGTAAGGTCCTGATCCAGATAGCGGATCCAGGTCCAAAATTTGAATCCCGTTGGAAAGGGCCAGGGACAGTACTAAAAAGAGTGGGGCATGTCTCGTACCTTATAGAGAATGATAGGGGACGTAGACAGGTCTACCATCTCAATGTGTTGAAACCCTGGAAAGAGAGAGAGGCTCAGGTCAATCTAGTACATAAGGAGTATGGTAGGAGCACCAGGAGTATGCTTACGTGCTGTCCGTGTAGTGTGGCGGCAGCACGTAAGATTTTAAGGGGGGGAATATGTCACAGAGCAGACTCTCTAGAGCCCCCTGAGGAGCTAAAAAACACTACTCCTCAAGTAAACAGTGACGTGGGGAGAGAGCACATAACACAAGGGTATCAGAATAGGTATAAGGGAGTGAGGTCACAAGCCTGGAATTATCACCCAGCCAGTAGGGAGGCAAGGAAGGTCCCACCTGACCCCAATAGGCTAGGGTGTGGTGCAGCTGGGGATTACGTAAATAATCAGCACAGCTCACAGGAGGGAAGCAAGGCAGAAAGAGCCGAAGAAGCTGGGAGACCTGAGAGACGAAGGAGGTTAAGAGAATCAAGGCAACCAAGTGAGTTGAAAGACCCAAGGAGAAAGGATATTCCCAGGCAGAGGAGATACCCAGAGTGGGAAGAACACAGACCTCCCAGGTCTCTACAGCAAGGCAGAAGGCACTGGCTGAATGAAAGTCTGAGTGAGTCTGATGAACAATTAAGTGAAAGAGATGAGCAACTGAATTCAGACAGGGACAGTGTATGCAGCAGCCTTGATAGAAGCTATGCCCTAAGACACAAGTTACAAGCTAGGAAAAGCTATTCTGAGCCAGAGAGGAGAAATGCTAAGCTGAGCTATGAGAGGCATTTGTATGAGAAACAAAAGCCCTATAATGTTAACTTAATGAAAGCAGGAAAACTCCAGAGTCTGGGCTACAGACAGAATATAGAACAAAGCTTGTTACCTGTGAGAGAGAACCCTGCAGAGGGATATAACTGGCATAAGCCTTCTCAGAAACTGCCGTTGGAGATAACAGCTGTTTGTAAAGCTCCTGTTAAAACAAGAACCCGAACAAAGGTTCCACTCTCTAATAGCTGGGCAGCTAACTGCTTTACTCTGCCTGATAACCAGAGGCAGAGGAAAGGCTCCTGGTTGAGCAACTCCAGAGAATATGGTAAAGCCAAACAGATACATTCTGTAGAGAGTCAAGTACGTCACAAGCTGGAAAGTTTGTTGAACAAACTACCTCAGGAGAGAAGTGACGAAGCATCTGTACAGGACAGTGTTCCAATGCAGTATGAGCCTTATGCAATAGAGGATAACATTGAATTACCTGTTGAACAGATGGACTGTAGTTTGATACTAGCTGACCAAATAGAGTCTCTCAGATAGAAGGCTGAACTGCTCCAGAGAAGCCTTTATCTGGAAACCTGACAAGCTGTATTTCTGTTTCCATTCATATTTTGTTTGCTGAAAGGAAAGCTATTTTTGTTATAGTTCCTTTTGTTTACCCAAGAAGGGTTATGTTGATTTGATTATTATACTTTTGAAAGAATCCTACGGGACGGGGAATAAAACCCAGTTAAACCGATTTCGGTGTCACAACTTATTTGTGTACTGGCAAGGACTATCAAATATTGAAAAGGCCAGTACTTTACACCCGGGTGCAGTACCAGCTGTGACCAACAGGAGGTGCTGCATGACAAAGGGGTGACAAGGTACCCCCTCTGCTGCGTTCTCCGGCTCTGATGCCTTCAACAAAGCCCCAAACGCTTCTGTAATGACTTTATCACAATCTCTATATTTAGGGTCCTCTGGGATACCTCTCACTCTTATATTACACCTCCATTAGCGGTCCTCAAGATCTTCTGCCTTTTCTTTCAGCAACTCTTGTGCCTGTTTTAATTCATCCCATCCTCTCTGCATTTCCCCCATCGCATCTGTCTGCTGCTCCAGTTAATTTTCCGTCTCTTCGACCCGGGAGCCAAGGTCCACTATATCTTGCCTCAAAGCTTTTAAAGTCTTCTTAAGCTCAGTTTTTACCCCATTGATTTCTGCCTTGAGCTCTTCTTTAAGCTCTGTGAGCCATAGCTTTAGCGTTTCTGCTGCCCCAGGTCCCATCCACCTCTTCCTCTTGGTCACCCATGCTCTCGGCAGCCATCTTGCCTTCCTTATCCGCATCTTTTCCCCCTTTAGGTGGGGTATATGAGGAACGGAGCTCTGTCTTTTCCTCACTGCTAGCCCACCTCTGGACTTATCCATCAGCTTTTCCCCAACACTGCTTTCTTATTCATAGCTTTCCGTTTACTCGCTCTCACCCTGTGTCGGCTTTTTAGCTGTCTCCTCAGCTCACACTCCTCTCCGTCCTCTTGTCGCTTGCCTCCGCGAGAGCCGAATTAGGATCTAATTGCCTGCAGCCTCACACCAATGCTGCCGTTGTTGCCATGCTCCCCAGCACCGCTTTCTCTTCCGCGGCCTCCTCTCCTCCCATCAGGCCCGCCAACACTCGCTGCTTTCTGGCCTCCACTGCGTCACCACAATTTTTAAGCTGCCTGGCGCCCTCTGTTAACTCGAAGTATCGCTCGTCTCGCTCCTCAAGATTCACCATTTTGCCACCTGGCGTTTCTGCACGATTCTCTGCACTTGGGGGTTAAATCCTGCTCATTTCAGCAGCTTTGGCAATGCCATCAAAGCCCGGTGACGTCACTTCCTCCTTTCCTTGTTATTTATGTGACTCTGTTAAATAACTATACTCAGCCAGTCCCAGTGAGTCTTAACTCTAAACCCCCTTGCATACACATTTGACCTCCGTACACACACATACTAAGAGCTCCTTACACACACACTTGCAGGGAGTATTAATCCTAGAGCTCCTTACACAGCACCTGATATCCGAGAAGTGCTGCTATGGCATGTAATGTCCTTATTTTATTTAGCTGTTACAGCCAGTGTTTTAAAAGAATGCTGCCTGCAGCAGCTTCCAGCAAATTTTGCCCTAGACCCTGCCCACATGCAATGAGTATTAACCCTAAACCTTGTTACACAGTGAGTACTGAAGGCAGGTTCCTCTTGTCTCCTTTCCCAGGTGGGAAATGTAGCAGCCTCACCCTCTTGAATCGCTTCCTGTACTTTCTGCGAGTCGGAGGAGAGGTAAAGGTTGGTATGATAAGCCTTCAGATAGCCAATTGGACTGTTCCCCCCTGTCATGCAGAAGCGTTCGATGAACAGATCTAATGAGGAAGAACAGCACAGGGGTGGTGTTAGGAGGTGTGCCTATGTCTTATAAAGAACACACAACTGTGTCTGTCTCTCTTTCTGACATTAAATGCCCTAAGCTCAGGGTTCTTGTCTCTGTCGAGGCCCCAGGCAAATGCCACATTGTTATGCTAGCTCTGAAAGGGCTTCAGGCTCAGAACATGTGACTGTGATGGTTCTATATGGAACTAAGGGAACACAAGAAGCAAGAGCTGAAGATTGGTGAGGACTGCTTTATTGGAAAATGCCCCTACGTGTTTTGGCAACGCCTTCCTCAGGGGGCACACAGCTACCATAAAAAACATAATTAAGGTTAAAAACATATAATGAACACAATAAATTAAAAAATAATAAGTCATATGTACATGAATATTATATTGCAACATAAACATGAAGACAACAATGTACAACATATCAAAAATAATCATGTAACTAAAATGTAAAATAGGGCCGAGACAGAGAAAAAGAAATAAATAAAAATAGGGCTTTATAATATAAACCATGAACAACATAGGAACTAACAAACGTGTAGGTAGAAAAATAATACTGTCCCATATGTATTAAAAAGCATATATAAAAAAATTAACTTAAGAATAATTAAAAAGACCATGTAAATAGATAAAACTACATACATTAAAATAGATACAAATTACAATAACTACATAAAACTGTGCATTTAGGCTAATATGTAGTGAGCCATGACAACCTACCAGAACTTCACCAGACAAAGTGTCTCTTTAAGACAATTGTGTCAAGCTTCTATGATGAACTAATACAGAAAATACATGACGTTAAAAGGTGTTCCTTATCGCTTCTCCGGGCCAGTCCAGGGAAAGGTAGGGTTGTCAATCCCCTTTAGCAGCTGAGGACTGAAGACTTCAAGCTTTCTTGAGAGGTGAAGCCACTCCCCCTGAGGGTAATCCAGCAGTCTTTCAGTCCTCAGCAGCTAAAGAGGATCGAATCTTTCTTTCTCCCTCATAAGCAAACCTAGAGGTTATTTTACTTTCTTTGATTTTGGGAAAATAATATTAGCTCTGGCAGAGCTGATTTATTCTATAGTCCTTATAGTGCTTCTTGGTACACTAATTCTTTAAGAACATTTGAGACATCGAGTGAGTCATACTTCTGCGGTGTGAGGTAGAGCCTGCCTTTTTCACCGTCTCCGTCTCTAACGGCAGAGTGATCCTGGGAGCCCCAGTTGTTTCCTCTGCCGTGAACGCTGCCGGTCTTGAGTACTTCCCGCTAGCAGCGGGACTATTTTGGGTACTGTCATGATGTGAGCACTGATAAAGTTGTTTTGAAGAAAAGAAATCCTGTTTCTTTAGAGGAACTAGATGTGCAGTTACCCCCAGGCACAGCTAGAGGGAGCAGGAACAGACATGCCGCACTTAATGAACCTAGGCTCTCTGATGACCTGCAGCTGAAAGGGAACCAGGAAGTCATCAGTAACCGTTCACTTTATAAGCCAGAGCAGAATGCTTCTGGACAGAAAGAGGAAGGGGAAGGAGTAGAGCTGGTAGTAGAAGAAGGAGAAGGAGAAGGAGAAACAGCAGAGAAGCCCGGAGGCTACCAAGGAGATAAGCCTGATTGCTGTGAAGGAAGCAAAGCTGGGAGCTGGAGGAGAAACAGACCTCACAAGGTGGGAAGCCAGAAGGCCCAAACTGATCTTGTTGTACAAGGGGAGTTTGGTGGAAGTTACCCCAAGGTGAGAGCGTCTGCCACGCCTAGTTCCTATACTTTGCCTGGAGATAGAATAGAGAGAAGAAAGCCAAGAACCAGAGAGAGGTTCTGACAGAAGCTTATTATCTCTAGAGGATTATTGCCCAGTTTCACCTGTTCAGAGGGAAAAGCACTTTTATAAGCAACAGAAGTTTTTACCCAGAGTGAGAGGAGAATCCAACAGCAGTTTTATTCCACTGCCTAGAAGCACACCTCGGTGTCCGGTTGGCAGGCAGAAGTGCAGCTACCAAGGGAGAGGTGCAGGAAAAAGAAGCACTGTGGATTTTATCTCACCAAAGCCAAGGTATGAGGCATAAATATTGACTGTGATAATTGTGCTACTAAAAGCTCTACTAAAACAAGTATTCCTTCTATGAGATACAAGAATCAAGACTGGTTTAGTAAACTACCACCAGCCCTGAGAATCCCTGGCTATAGGAAGCCAGACTCCCAAGTTTTAAACTACCATGCTGAGATAGACAGGGACAGTGAATGCTCCTTGAATGAGTACAGGGGAGAAGAATCTATGGAAGTGGATTATCCCAGCACTGTTCCCTCACCTGTGCCAGAGTTAATGGAATGTGATTGGTGCACTGCCTATGCTCCAAAGTCTGTATGCTCCACATACCACAGAAGAATAAGTGAAATATAATTGAATGTTTCTTACACTGAATTATACTATGGAAAAACCTGCTTTAAACTGTGAAGTAACAATTAAGTGCTCAGTGTGAATATTGGTACCTTTTAAGACAAAGGACTGTTTCTGTTATCTGGAATTATCTCTTAGTTGAACCTTGCTTTAAACAGGGAATAAAAGCCTTTATTTCCCTCCACCTGGTCTCTTTGATCATTAACGTCTCTACCTAGTGGCGTAAAATCTTTGTGTCACTGGGAACCCCGTGACATAAATGGCGTAGTTGGCAGGATGTGGATATAATCCTAAGAGATACAGCAAAGAAATATAGAAACAAATTGCCAGTGTTCATCTTGAAGAAAAAAAAAAAAAAAAACCTGGACTGGAGTTAAAGGAAAACCCGGACCGGAGTGTCAGAAAACCTGGACTGGAGTGAAAGGAAAACCTGGACCGGAGTGCCAAAAAGAAACTGGATCAGAGTGAAAATCCGGACTGGACCTTTGAAAAGAGCCGGATCGGAGTTGGAGAAATTGGACTGGACCACAGCAAATCCGGAACGGAGAACGAGTTCCTGGAGGGTGCTACGACGCGAGGCCGCACCACCGTTGCTGAGAGCCTGAGTCTACTCTTCTACCAGGTAATGGGTAGAAACGCCTAACTTGTTTGGATGCAAGTGTCAGTTTAAAAGGGAGAATTTGAAGAAAAAAAAAAAAAAGGAAAAGAGAAGGAAGTGTAGCGCTGATTTTTTTTGTGCAGCCACACTTGGTTTTTCTTTGTTTGTTTCTTTTCAGGGATCATCGCGATGGAGCAACGCGACCTATTTGATTGGATGGCGTCCCAATTCGGTAAACAGGCTGAACTGGCTGCGCAGACACAGCAGCATGCTATCCTGGCGATGCAGGAGCAGCAAAAGCCAGTCCTGCAGATGCTGGAGACTTGGATGAGCCATCAACAGAAGACTCAGGAAGCAGCCGCTGGACTCATAAAGCAGAGCTCAGGACTGAGCCATGGGCCGGTAGGATTAGGGCCCTATGACACTCTGACTTTAGGGAAGTTAGGGGAAAAGGACGATCCAGATGAATTTCTGGATGCATTCGAAAGAATTGCCCTTTCTGTGGGTTGGCCAGTGGACCAATGGTCCATCAGACTGGCAGTGTCCCTTACCGGAGAGGCACTGTCAGCCTACAGGGCAATGCCCGCTGCGTTAGCGGCAGATTATAGCGAAGTGACAAAAGCCATCAGGGAACGCCTGGGCTTGACCCCACTTATCTATAACCGCAGGCTACGAGCAGCCCGGCTTGAGGTAGGCGAAACGCCTAAGTCATTGGGTCATCAACTGAGGCGCTTGGCTGAAAAGTGGCTAAGGCCCAGTGAAAGATCCATAGATTCATTATTGGATATGATAGTTCTCGAGCAATTCATGACTACCGTACCTGGTAAAATAAAGAGCTTCCTTATTCTCCAGAATTGTCGTTCAACTATGGAGGCAATTGCCTTGACAGAGAGGTATTTGGAGGCCGAATTAGTTACCCAGCCTACGGACGGGGTAGCTAAGACAGCCATAGTGACATTCAATCCAGTCTCAGGAAGTCTCTACCAGTCCAAAACACCTAATGTAAAGTGTGATAAAAAGGCAGAGAAAAGTCTGGTTAAGAGATGCTTTAACTGTGGAAAGTTGGGACATGTCATGAATGAATGTAGGGTACGTACTGCTCTCATAGGGGAGCATAAGCATTTATTGTCAGAAGGTTTTGTACTAGATGTCAGGGTGCAGGGAGTAGCAGCCAAAGCCTTGCTGGACTCTGGTGCGGACCAGACAATGATCTCGCGCAAGCTCTGGTCTACCATTCAAGAGCAAGCTGCGTCCGCCCCAGACCGTCCAGAAGGTCAGGTAAAGATTAAGTGTGTACATGGCACTGCTACCTTGTATCCCGTGTACAAATTGCTGGTCAAAGGTCTGGGAATAGAAAAAATTATGCTGATAGCAGTAGTCCCTAGATTGCCCAAAGAGCTGGTCCTTGGTAGGGACTGGCCACAATTTGAGAAGGGCCTAGAAAAAGGTTTAAACCCACGAGAAGTTCTCGTCTCCCAAAGCACTCCTTTCAAGGATAGGGTGGTCCCCACTCCCCTTTTAGGGAAAGTTAAGAGCCAAAACCGGAAGGTACCCGAGGAAGCAGAAAAAAAATTTGTCTTAAAGTTTTGCAAAACCTCACCGGAAGCTCGAAGCCCCTGTCGAGCCACTCCACAGGCCGCAGGGTATGACTTATACAGTGCGGAAAATCACCTAGTCCCTAAGGGAGGCAAGGCGCTGATTAGCACCGACATCCAAGTAGAGATTCCACCCGGATGTTACGGTAGGATTGCGCCCCGCTCAGGATTGGCCCTCAAATATTTTATTGATGTTGGCGCTGGGGTAGTAGACCCCGACTACAGGGGCATAATAAAAGTCCTGTTATTTAATTTTTCGAAGGAAGATTTTGAAGTAAAAGCTGGAGAGAGAATAGCTCAGCTCATATGTGAGCGAGTCGGCTTCCCGCCTCTAGAGGAAGTGTCCATGATAAGCCCCACCAGCCGAGGGAGCGGAGGATTTGGCTCCACGGGGAAAACCGAGATGAGAAGCTTGGTAGCTGTAGGGGAAAAGCCAATAGAGGAAGATTTGGGCCCATTGTTGTCCGACTGTAAAGCCAGTCCGGAGTTACGTGTTGGCGAGGAACTCTCGATATTGCAGAGGCAACAACTGCTCAGCCTGTTGGTGAGATTTAGTGATGTGTTGACATCCGTGCCTGGCGAGACGAACTTGGTTGCGCACGAAATCCTCACTCCTCCTGGAAAAATTGTCCGGCAAAGACCATATCGTTTGCCCGAAGCCAAACGACAAGAGGTCATCGCGCAAGTACAAGATATGGTGGAGATGGGAGTGATAGAGTCCCAAAGCCCTTGGTCCAGCCCTATTGTCCTCGTCCCTAAGCCAGACGGAACAATGCGTTTTTGCATTGACTTCCGACAGGTCAATGACATTTCCACCTTCGATGCGTATCCGATGCCGCGCATAGAAGAGCTTCTAGACCGGCTGGGTCAAGCTAAATATCTCACCACACTAGATATGACGAAAGGCTACTGGCAGGTTCCCCTGACCAGAGAGGCACGTCCAAAAACAGCCTTTACAACACCAGTTGGCCTGTTTCAGTTCCGACGCATGCCTTTCGGGCTACACGGAGCCGCGGCGACCTGTCAGAGGCTTATGGATATAGTCTTACGACCTCATCAGGAGTATGCGACAGCTTACATGGATGACATAGTTATCCATAGCGCCACGTGGAACCAGCATTTAGTCCAAATAAAAGCAGTCTTAAACGCAATGCGGCAAGCTGGTTTAACTTTAAATCCAGGAAAATGCATGTTTGCGGCAGGTGAAGTTAAATACTTAGGACATGTAGTAGGCAGGGGTACTGTCCGTCCTTTATTTGACAAAATTGAAAGTGTGCGCAGTTTCCCCGCACCCCAGAATAAAAAGCAGCTAAGGAGCTTTTTAGGGCTCATAGGGTACTATAGGCGCTTCATCCCACATTTCGCTGAAGAAAGCGCCATCTTCACAGAGATGTTGCGGAAAAATGCCCCAAACACGCTAGCCTGGACAACTGACGCCGAGACTGCCTTTAAGACATTGAAAGAGAAGCTGTGTAGAGCTCCCATTCTAAGAGGCGTGGATTTTCATCAGCCATTTTTACTCCAAACAGACGCATCAGAAATCGGCCTAGGGGCCGTCCTTTCACAAATGCAGGAGGGCGCTGAACATCCCGTCATGTTTTTAAGCAGAAAACTGTCACCAGCCGAGAAGAAGTACTCGACGATTGAACGTGAGTGCTTAGCTATCAAATGGGCTGTTGAAGTTTGAAGTTCTACCTCATGGGAAGGAGGTTTACCCTCATCACCGACCATGCCCCGCTCAAATGGTTGAGCCAGATGCGCAATAATAATAGCAGATTAACCAGATGGTACATGGCATTGCAGCCGTATGAATTCCAAGTGCAACACAGAGCAGGGAAGCTGCATGAGAATGCCGACGCCATGTCTAGGATTACGTGCTGTAATGAGGGTCATTCAGCCCATAATATTTTAAGAGGGGGGATGTGTCATGATGTGGGCACTGATAAAGTTGTTTTGAAGAAAAGAAATCCTGTTTCTTTAGAGGAACTAGATGTGCAGTTACCCCCAGGCACAGCTAGAGGGAGCAGGAACAGACATGCCGCACTTAATGAACCTAGGCTCTCTGATGACCTGCAGCTGAAAGGGAACCAGGAAGTCATCAGTAACCGTTCACTTTATAAGCCAGAGCAGAATGCTTCTGGACAGAAAGAGGAAGAGGAAGGGGAAGGAGTAGAGCTGGTAGTAGAAGAAGGAGAAGGAGAAACAGCAGAGAAGCCTGGAGGCTACCAAGGAGATAAGCCTGATTGCTGTGAAGGAAGCAAAGCTGGGAGCTGGAGGAGAAACAGACCTCACAAGGTGGGAAGCCAGAAGGCCCAAACTGATCTTGTTGTACAAGGGGAGTTTGGTGGAAGTTACCCCAAGGTGAGAGCGTCTGCCACGCCTAGTTCCTATACTTTGCCTGGAGATAGAATAGAGAGAAGAAAGCCAAGAACCAGAGAGAGGTTCTGACAGAAGCTTATTATCTCTAGAGGATTATTGCCCAGTTTCACCTGTTCAGAGGGAAAAGCACTTTTATAAGCAACAGAAGTTTTTACCCAGAGTGAGAGGAGAATCCAACAGCAGTTTTATTCCACTGCCTAGAAGCACACCTCGGTGTCCGGTTGGCAGGCAGAAGTGCAGCTACCAAGGGAGAGGTGCAGGAAAAAGAAACACTGTGGATTTTATCTCACCAAAGCCAAGGTATGAGGCATTAAATATTGACTGTGATAATTGTGCTACTAAAAGCTCTACTAAAACAAGTATTCCTTCTATGAGATACAAGAATCAAGACTGGTTTAGTAAACTATCACCAGCCCTGAGAATCCCTGGCTATAGGAAGCCAGACTCCCAAGTTTTAAACTACCATGCTGAGATAGACAGGGACAGTGAATGCTCCTTGAATGAGTACAGGGGAGAAGAATCTATGGAAGTGGATTATCCCAGCACTGTTCCCTCACCTGTGCCAGAGTTAATGGAATGTGATTGGTGCACTGCCTATGCTCCAAAGTCTGTATGCTCCACATACCACAGAAGAATAAGTGAAATATAATTTAATGTTTCTTACACTGAATTATACTATGGAAAAACCTGCCTTAAACTGTGAAGTAACAATTAAGTGCTCAGTGTGAATATTGGTACCTTTTAAGACAAAGGACTGTTTCTGTTATCTGGAATTATCTCTTAGTTGAACCTTGCTTTAAACAGGGAATAAAAGCCTTTATTTCCCTCCACCTGGTCTCTTTGATCATTAACGTCTCTACCTAGTGGCGTAAAATCTTTGTGTCACCGGGAACCCCGTGACAGTACTCAGTCTTTTGCTCTCTTCAGTCCGGTGAGTCTGTTTGTTGTTATATACTTCATTTCATGAACCGTTTCAGCACGCGATCTGCAGGCGCCGGATTAATTACTCGGAGCCGTTCCTCGGCCAGCTGCGCTGTTTTTCCCGCTACTTCTCTCGTTCAGAGGTACAATTTTTAATGGCAGAAAAGCCTGCATCTAAAATAGAGGAGCCGTCTTTGCCCGCCGAAAAGGCGGGAAAGGTGGCCATTTTGACTGCGCTGGTCAGTTCTCCTGCGGAGCAGCTCCGACCTCATAAACGGAAGGCTAAATCTTCTAAAGAAACCGTTCAGCAAGAAAAGCCTTTGCGGTCCCTTTCTGAGGCTCAGGAAGGGATGGCAACGTTTTTTTCGCCCGAATTTATTTTAGCGATGCACAAGGCTTTTTTGCTGAAGTCTTCACAGCCTGATCCGTTAGCAGCGCTTCCAAGTCCTGTGGCAGTTCCACTTAATTTTCCAGTTGCAGAGGATCCTGGTGAGGGTTCTTCTCAGCCTAAGGACATTATCAGAGATCCTTTGGATCCTTTTGCTTCTCAGCCTTCGGTACTCCTGGGTCAGGGGGACGCAGAGGTTCTGGCAGAGGCAAGCTTAGATCTGGATACAGAGGACTTAGAGGAAGGAGAGATTGCTCCCGGGGAGGATCCCAATATTTTTAGGGTCTTCCGTAAAGAAGAACTCGCGGCTCTCATTTCTCAATCTTTGGCTGCGCTGCACCTACTTCTTCCTTCTGCATCTCAGGAACCTTTGGAAGATCCGTTGTTACAGGGGTTTAAGGCTGAACAATGTTGTTTCCCGATGCATCGGGTTATCAAACAAATGATTGAATCTGAATGGGAGTGTCCGGAGGCTACCCTCCGCGGCAGCCGCGCCTTAGCTCGCCTTTACCCGCTACCGCAGGAGGAAAAGGATTTATTACTCATGCCAAAGGTGGATGTGATTGTATCTGCAGTGACTAAAAAGACTACCATCCCTGTGGAGGGAGCGGCAGTGCTTAAGGACCTCCAAGATCGAAAATTGGAAATTCTTCTCAAGCAGGCATTTGATTCTAGCGCTTTAGCACTGCAGGCTGCAGTTTGTGGAGCTTATGTTTCTCGGGCGTCCATTCGATGGTTGCAGGGGGACGCTTCAGGGGAGTCCGCTTCTGAAGTTGCAGCGGAAAATGCGAAGTTGGAATCAGCCACGGCTTATATGGCGGATGCTTTTTATGATTTGTTGCGGATTGCGGCTAAAACCATGGCCTCCCTAGTCGCAGCCAGGCGTTTTCTGTGGTTGCGTAACTGGTCTGCAGATGTTTCCTCGAAGTTGCGGCTCAGTAAATTGCCCTATAAAGGGAAATTACTCTTTGGGGAGGCGTTAGAAAAGATTGTGAAAGATCTAGGAGACTCAAAAGGGGGACGTTTGCCAGAGGATAGACCTAAGCCGGTGAGAGGAACTGGTGGTCTCCGAGGCTCCGGTCGGGACTCCCGTAGATTTCGGGGAGGGGGGAGCCCGAGGTTTTGGCAGGTCCTACTTCAGTGCGTCCCAACCCTCAGTTAAGAAGCCACAATGAAGGTCTGCTGGTCCAGGGGTTGGTTCCTGTAGGAGGGCGCCTGCAGAATTTTCTGGCAGCCTGGACCGCAATCACGTCAGACAAATGGGTTTTAGAGAGAATTCAGAAGGGGTATGCACTAGACTTCGCCTACCCTTTGTCGCCCGCCTTTGTAATGTCTCCCTGTGCACCCGGTCTGAAGATGCAGGCCATTTCGGACACGCTCTTTCATCTCTTGCAGCTGCGAGCGATAGTTCCTGTGCCTCTAGACCAATACGGTTGCGGTCGATACTCGATCTATTTTGTGGTTCCCAAAAAGGAAGGTTCTTTTCGTCCCGTGCTAGATCTCAAAAGCGTAAACCGTACTTTGTGGGTGCCTCACTTTCGCATGGAAACGTTACGTACAGTAATTCGGGCGGTACGGCCGGGAGAGTTTCTCTCGTCCATAGATCTCACGGAGGCCTATCTTCATATTCCCATCAGGCAATCTCATCAACGATTTTTACGTTTTGCCCTTCCGATGGGACATTTCCAGTTTCGGGCATTGCCGTTCAGTCTGGCTACGGCTCCGCGGACATTCACAAAGCTGATGGTGGTTGTTGCAGCGGCGCTTCGAAAGGAAGGTATCAGAGTTCATCCATATCTCGACGATTGGTTGATCAGGGCCGATTCTCATTTGGCCTCAGTGACGGCGACAGCTCAAGTTGTACAACTTCTCGAGCAGCTTGGTTGGGTGATCAATCAAGCCAAAAGTCACTTAGAACCGTTAACACAACTAACTTATCTCGGAGCCTTCTTCGACACGGAGCGAGGGGCGGTCTTTTTACCCGACGTGCGAGTGAAGAAACTTTTGCAGCAGGTACAGGCTTTTCTGCGACGGTCAGCTCCGTCGGCGTGGACGTATTTGCAGCTCTTGGGGTCCATGGCGGCGGCACTGGATCTCGTACCGTGGGCCAAGGCTCACATGCGGCCCTTGCAACAAGCGTTGCTTTCCCGATGGTCGCTGCAGCTTCACCCACTCTCGCAGCGCCTGCCCTGTCCAGACCTCGTGCGTCACAGTCTAGAGTGGTGGTTAGTTCCGGAGCATCTGACGGCGGGTATTCCCTTACAGGAGCCCTCATGGGTGCTGGTCACCACAGATGCCAGTCTCATGGGCTGGGGAGCTCATTGTCAGACGCGCATCGCTCAAGGTTCTTGGTCCCCGGAGGAGAGCTTGTGGTCAATCAACCGGCTAGAACTTCGCGCAGCTCGTCTCGCCCTGCTGCACTTCGAGAACTTGCTCAAGGGGACGGCGGTCAAGATATTCTCCGACAACGCGGTGACAGTCGCTTATATCAATCGTCAAGGGGGAACCAAGACTCTTTCCCTCCCCTCCGAATGTCAGGAATTGATGGTTTGGGCAGAATCCAATCTCCTGGCGTTGTCAGCGGCACATGTGGCTGGCAAAGAGAATGTGCAGGCCGATTATCTCAGCCGCAATGTGCTCGATCCCGGGGAGTGGGAGTTGAACGCGGCAATTTATCACGAGCTGACCTTGCATTGGGGGCAGCCGGTGATGGATCTTATGGCGACATGCAGCAATGCCAAGACCAGCCGTTTTTTCAGCAGGCGCAGGGAGCACATGTCGGAAGGTCTCTGCTCTCGTTCAGCCGTGGCCGCTGGACTCTCTTGTACGTTTTCCCACCTTGGCCGATGTTGAGTCGAGTTATCCAGCGTGTAGCGCAACACCGGGTGGTGGTGATTCTAATTGCGCCGGATTGGCCTCGTCGTCCTTGGTATGCCGATCTAGTTCGGCTCCTAATAGCTCCACCTTGTCGTCTTCCGAGCCGCATCAACCTGTTGCATCAGGGACCAGTACTCATGCCACAGGTGTATCGCTTCTTACTTACGGCTTGGCTCTTGAGAGGGCTCGCTTGAAACGCAAAGGGTACGCGAGTTCCGTTGTGACCACCTTACTTCGGTCTAAAAGGCCAGGGACTTCTCTGGCATATGTGCGGGTATGGCGACTTTTCGAAGATTGGTGTGGACAGCGCAACGTTCCTCCTCTGTTGCCTACCTTACCTCAACTGCTCCTGTTTCTCCAGAATGGGTTGGATAAAGGTTTGGCACTTAGTACCCTTAAGGTTCATATAGCCGCGCTCGCTTGTTTTAGAGGGTCGGTACAAAATCGCCGTCTTTCGGCGCACCCGGATGTGCAACGGTTTTTAAGAGCAGCAAAAATTATCCGTCCTCCAGTGCGCCAAATCGTGCCTCCCTGGGATTTGAATGTAGTTTTGGAGGCGTTTTCCCGGTCGCCATTAGCATCCCTGTCCTCGCGGGATCTCCGGGAGTGTTCCTGGAAAACGGCTTTTCTGGTGGCTTTATGTTTAGCACGCCGAATTTCGGATTTGCAGGCCTTGTCTTGCCAGGCAGGGCCGGCCCGTCCATTGAGCAAGAATGTTTTTTGCACAGGGCCCCGCGTTTCAGGGGGCCCCGCGCAAAAAACATTCTTCAGCATCCCAAGTTTTAAAAAAAAACACCAAACCGGCTGCTTCTGCCGCGGCAGCATCAAGAGCTCTGCCGCGGGGCCCCCCCCTGCCCGGCAGAGCCTCCGTGCATCCTCAGCAGCTTTCTTCATGTCCAAAACGCGGGCTTCTTTCAGAGCCGCGAGAGTTTCCTTTCTCGCGGCTCTGTTAATCCCGCCGAGGGTGATGGGATTTCCCATCAGCCCCGCGGGATTAAGAGAGCCGCGAGAAAAGAAACTCTCGCGGCTCTGAAAGAAGCCCGCGTTTTGGACATGAAGAAAGCTGCTGAGGATGCACGGAGGCTCTGCCGGGCAGGGGGGGGGCCCCGCGGCAGAGCTCTTGATGCTGCCGCGGCAGAAGCAGCCGGTTTGGTTTTTTTTTTATTTTAATTTGGAATGATAGGGGGGGGGGTGGTTAGGACTGGTAATGGGCTATGGGAGGGGAGGCTAAAGGGGAAGTGGGCTGATGGGGGGGGGGGGTTTTGAGGACTGGTAATGGGCCGGGGGGGGTGGTGGTTAGGACTGGTAATGGGCTATGGGAGGGGAGGCTATACTGGAAGTGGGCTGATGGGGGGGGGGGGGGTGGTGAGGACTGGTAATGGGCCGGGGGGGGCTGGTTAGGACTGGTAATGGGCCAGGGGGGTGGTGGTTAGGACTGGTAATGGGCCATGGGGGGAGGCTAAGACTGGAAGTGGGCTGAGGGGGGGGGGTGGTGAGGACTGGTAATGGGCCGGGGGGGGGGTGGTGAGGACTGGTAATGGGCTATGGGAGGGGAGGCTAAACTGGAAGTGGGCTGATGGGGGGGGGTGGTGAGGAATGGTAATGGGCCGGGGGGGGCTGGTTAGGACTGGTAATGGGCCAGGGGGGTGGTGGTTAGGACTGGTAATGGGCCATGGGGGGGAGGCTAAGACTTGAAGTGGGCTATGGGGGGGGCTAAGTGGGCTGATGGGGGGTGGTAAGGACTGGTAATGGGCCATGGGGGGTGGAGGCTAGGACTGGTAATGGGCCAAGGGGGGGGCTAAGTGGGCGGGGGGGGTAATGACTGGTAATTGGCCGTGGGGGGGGGGATGCTAGGACTGGTAATGGGCCAGGGGGGGTGGAGGCTAGGACTGGTAATGGGCCATGGGGGGGGCTAAGTGGGCTGGGGGGGGGTTAGGACTGGTAATGGGCCATGGGGGGGGGGGAGGCTGGGACTGGTAATGGGCCATGGGGGGGGGCTAAGTGGGCTGGGGGGGGGTTAGGACTGGTAATGGGCCATGGGGGGGGGGGAGGCTAGGACTGGTAATGGGCTGATGGGGGGGGGTTAGGACTGGTAATGGGCTATGGGGGGGCTAAGAGGGCTGATGGGGGGTGTTAGGACTGGTAATGGGCTATGGGGAGGGGGCTAAGGCTGGAAGTGGGGGGGTAGGACTGGAAATGGGCTGATGGGGGGGCTAAGACTGGAAATGGGCTGATGGGGGGGTAGGACTGGTAATTGACTATGGGGAGGGGGCTAAGGCTGGAAGTGGGGGGGTAGGACTGGAAATGGGCTGATGGGGGGGGTTAGGACTGGTAATGGGCTATGGGGGGGCTAAGACTGGAAGTGGGCTGATGGGGGGGGTGGTTAGGAATGTTAATGGGCAGATGGGGGGGGGGTGGTTAGGACTGGTAATGGGCCATGGGGGGGGGGTAGGACTGGAAATTGGCAGATGGGGGGGTTAGGACTGGTAATGGGCTATGGGGGGGCTAAGACTGGAATTGGGCTGATGGGGGGGGGTGGTTAGGACTGGTAATGGGCCATGGGGGGGGTTAGGACTGGTAATGGGCCGGGGGGGGGGGTTAGGACTGGTAATGGGCTGATGGGGGGGAGGGTTAAGACTGGTAATGGGCCATGGGGGGGGGTTAGGACTGGTAATGGGCCATGGGGGGGGAGGCTAAGACTGGAAGTGGGCTGATGGGGGGGGGTAGGACTGGTAATTGGCTATGGGGGGGGCTAAGACTGGAAATAGGCTGATGGGGGGCTAGGACTGGAAATAGGGTGATGGGGGGGTTAGGACTGGTAATGGGCTATGGGGGGCTAAGACTGGAAATGGGCTGATGGGGGGGTAGGACTGGTAATTGGCTATGGGAGGGGGGCTAAGACTGGAAATAGGCTGATGGGGGGCTAGGACTGGAAATAGGGTGATGGGGGGTTAGGACGTAATGGGCTGATGGGGGGTTAGGACTAGTAATGGGCTATGAGGAGGCTAGGACTGGAAATGGGCTGAGTGGAAGGAGGGCTTGAACTGCAAATAGCTGATGGGGACGGGGGCTTGGAATGGAAATGGGTTGTGAGGGGGAGGGAGCTAGGACTGGAAATGGGTGAGGGGGGGCTAGGACAGGAAATGGGCTGATGGAGGGGCTAGAATAGGACTGGAAATTGGCTGTTGGGGGGTGCTAAGATTGGAAATGGGCTGTGGTGGGGGTTTGGATTGAAATGGACTCATGAAGGGGCTAGAACTGGAAGTAGGCTCATGGGGGGCTTGGATTGGAAATGGGCTGAGTGGAGGGGAGCTAGGATTTGACATGGGCTGATGGTGGGGCTAGGAAAGGACTAGAAATGGGCTCATGGGGGGCTGGGATTGGAAATGAGCTGATGGAGGGACTTGGATGGGACTGCAAATAGATGGGGGAGCTAGGACTGGAAATGGGCTTATGGGGGGCTAGGACTGGAAATGGGCTGATGCGGGGACTAGAAGGGAGCGGATGCTGGGTGGGACTGGAACTAGAATGGAGCTGATGTTGGGGGAGGATTAGAATGGGATGGAGCTGGGAGAGTGAAATGGAGAGGGAAAAAATATTTTGTGTGGGAGGGAAGACAAATCTACAATTGTCCGGATATTGGGAGAGTAAGTGGGGATTGAGGATGGAGGGGTAAAATTTGAGTGGATGAAATAGGAATGAGGAAAGAGGAAAAGGAGAAAGATTAGTATGTTAAAGCAGATGTAGAGAGAGAATGGAAAAAAACTAGAAGAGAGAAGAAAAGACAAATGGACAGCAGACGATGAAGAATTAGCGGAAGACACGAAGAAGAAACCAGAAGAAAGTGGCTGGAGCAATTGCAGCTGAAAAAAAATGCACAAAAGGTAGAAAAATATCTCTTTATTTTGAATTTATTAATTGGAATATGTCAGCTCTGGGAAATGTGCATCATTAACGTCTGCGCTTTGTTTAGTACAAGAGCAAATTAATGTATAGTTTTATTTCTACAGTGTTGTACATTCCAAGTTTGGCTTTTGGGATTCCCAGTTTAATTATTGTCTTCCTGTTTCTAAATTGTGATTCCTTGTTTGGTGATGGTTTATGTTCTGTTCATGTGTAACTGAGCTGAGGTATTCTGTTTATGTAATTCCTATTTGACATTGCCACTTGTTCTCTTTCCCCAGTAGGTCATGTATTGTTGTTCTCTGAAATGTATTGGTTTAATATTTGCAGCGTTTCCTTTTGATAGTTAGGGTATGGTGCTTTATGAGTCCTGGTAGTGCTGTTAGGATACGGCGGGTTTGCTATGGGTTCTAAATGGGCAGTGTTTGTAGTAGTTCCTAATGTGTCTGGCGGTTGGCACTGGATTATAGTAATGTAGAAGTCTTTTAGTCTTTCTTTATTCATACACTCATTAAGAGGCATGTTTACTAAAAGTTCGTGTATGGTAACATTATGCAAATATTTATGCAAATGAGGACCCTTATGCAAATGAGGCCCCGCACCGAGTCTCCGCACATGGCCCCGCACCCCCCTTGGGCCGCCCCTGTTGCCAGGAACCTTATCTTCAATTTCTTCCGGAACGGGTTTTGCTACGGACAGTGCCTTCCTTTTTACCTAAAGTACTGTCTGTGTTTCATGTTAATCAATCTGTAGCTTTACCCGTTTTTTCTGATTTGTCCGGTTCTCCCATGGACCGTGCTCTCAAAAGGTTGGATCTTGGCCGTGTCTTAAAGACGCACCTTCGGGTTTCGAAGCCCTTTCGGAAAACGGACCGGCTCTTTGTCCAATATGCAGGTCCCAATAAAGGTCAAGCAGCGTCAAAGTCCACCATAGCTCGTTGGGTTTGCTGCGCTATTGTGGCAGCTTACGCTGCCAGAGGTCGCTCTCCACCAGTTGGTCTGAAGGCTCATTCCACTCGAGCTCTAGCGACTTCCTGGGCGGAGTTTGCCTTCGTTCCGCCGGTAGATATCTGCAGAGCAGCGACGTGGTCTTCGTTGCATACTTTTACAAAGCATTACCGTTTGGATGTTCAGGTCAGAGAAGATGCGAAGGTGGGGGCATCGGCTCTTATCGCAGGTCTGGCAGGTCCCTCCCGTATTTAGGTATTGCTTTGGTACTGCCCTACCTTTCCCTGGACTGGCCCGGAGAAGCGATAAGGAAGATGAAATTAGGTCTTACCTGCTAATTGTCTTTCCTTGAGCTTTCTCCGGGCCAGTCCAGGGTCCCACCTCTTTCGGTTTTTCGAGTACTTTTTCATGAGCATAAGAATTTCACCATATAAGGGTGTTCGTACGAGAGAGGGGATGATCGGGGCTTCTAGGATTCATTCAGTGCCAGTCGATGCGATAGTTGGGAAAAAACAAAACAAAACAACTACAAGAAGCACTCTTGTTGGCTTCCTCGTTTCAAGGGACTATAGAACATTATCAGTTTTAAAGGGTTAATCTGGTGTTTTCAGTTCTTTCTATTTAGTTGCTTTGTCAGAAGGAGACTGCTGGATTACCCTCAGGGGGAGTGGCTTCACCTCTCAAGAAAGCTTGAAGTCTTCAGTCCTCAGCTGCTAAAGGGGATTGACAACCCTACCTTTCCCTGGACTGGCCCGGAGAAAGCTCAAGGAAAGACAATTAGCAGGTAAGACCTAATTTCATCATATTAAGCAAATAAATAAGTAAATAGTCATCTAAGATCAAATAAAACATAATAAGAATATGCATAAAAATATGAAATGAACAAACATGACAGAAATACTTACCAAAATTGAATATGACAATCAATTGTGCAAAAGTACTATGTATATCTAAGAAGAACATAAGATGATCAGGAAGACCATAAACAATAATGCTGTAGTATTAATAGATAAAAAGTATGAGATTATTCTAAAAAGGAAAGGCAAATCCAAATGGGGACAAAACCAATTGCTTCTAAAAAGCTAATATGAAGCGGTGGACAATGAACAGAAAGGAGAATGGATGGTATTAGTGCGACCGTAATATGTGAGTGATATTAAAATAAAAACGAACACTCAGGCAGAAGCAGGGGCACAAACTGATAAAAATATAATGCGGACATTGAGCCATAAATTATTGTATACATGAACAATAAGTGTATTATAAAAATGTTTTGTAAAAAAATAATAATAAATATTGAATAAAAGCCCATAAAAACATAGATTTATATATAATGTGCATGAAGGACAAAATGATGTGCAATGTATAAAAAAGAAAAAAATAATAAAAAATAAAAGGAGGGGGGGAAACTACTCAGTCTATCACTGACACAATAAACTGAATCTAAAACATGGAGTCTTAAAAAGAATGCTATAAAAATTATAACCTGAAACAGAGGCTAAACTAAAAAACGCTGGTGAGAAGCGGACACGAAACAGGGAATCGCTGAACTGTAACATTTTGGTGCAGTTTTTGCTTCTGTCAGTTACCTGCTGGAATTGCTGCGCACTACTTTTCTTCTGGCATTTACCTTCGGCCAGTCTGGTAAGATTTTATATACAATTTTCTACTCTAGTTTACATAATTTGGTCTGTTTAATTGACTTACAGTACTCGTGCAATTGCTTTCCATCAGTCACTTCATTTTATTTTACATTTGTTCACAACACCCCATTCCATATATGTTTCTATTGACATTATGCACCATGTGTTTGATGCTCATCCTCTGGATCATGTGTACAATATTTTTCTTGTCTTCACTGACTGCTTGTTTTAACTCTTTGTTGAGTTCAGCGATTCCCTGTTTCGTTTTAGATTCAGTTTATTGTGTCAGCGATAGACTTTGAGTAGTTTCCCCCCCTCCTTTTATTTTTTCTTTTTTTCTTTTTCATACATTGCACATCGTTTTGTCCTTCATGCACATTATATATAAATCTATGTTTTTATGGGCTTTTATTCAATATTTATTATTATTTTTTTACAAAACATGTTTATAATACACTTATTGTTCATGTATACAATAATTTATGGCTCAATGTCCGCATTATATTTTTATCAGTTTGTGCCCCTGCTTCTGCCTGAGTATTCGTTTTTATTTTAATATCACTCACATATTACGGTCGCACTAATACCATCCATTCTCCTTTCTGTTCATTGTCCACCGCTTCATATTAGCTTTTTAGAAGCAATTGGTTTTGTCCCCATTTGGGTTTGCCTTTCCTTTTTAGAATAATCTCATACTTTTTATTTATTAATACTACAGCATTATTGTTTATGGTCTTCCTGATCATCTTATCATGTTCTTCTTAGATATACATAGTACTTTTGCACAATTGATTGTCATATTCAATTTTGGTAAGTATTTCTGTCATGTTTGTTCATTTCATATTTTTATGCATATTCTTATTATGTTTTATTTGATCTTAGATGACTATTTACTTATTTATTTGCTTAATATCACCTTTTAACGTCATGTATTTTCTGTATTAGTTCATCATAGAAGCTTGACACAATTGTCTTAAAGAGACACTTTGTCTGGTGAAGTTCTGGTAGGTTGTCATGGCTCACTACATATTAGCCTAAATGCACAGTTTTATGTAGTTATTGTAATTTGTATCTATTTTAATGTATGTAGTTTTATCTATTTACATGGTCTTTTTAATTATTCTTTATTTAGTTTTTTTATATATGCTTTTTAATACATATGGGACAGTATTATTTAATTTTTCTACCTACACGTTTGTTAGTTCCTATGTTGTTCATGGTTTATATTATAAAGCCCTATTTTTATTTATTTATTTTTCTCTGTCTCGGCCCTATTTTACATTTTAGTCGCATGATTATTTTTGATATGTTGTACATTGTTGTCTTCATGTTTATGTTTCAATATAATATTCATGTACATATGACTTATTATTTTTTAATTATTTATTGTATTCATTATATGTTTTTAACCTTAATTATGTTTTTTATGGTAGCTGTGTGCCCCCTGAGGAAGGCGTTGCCGAAACGCGTAGGGGCATTTTCCAATAAAGCAGTCCTCACCGATCTACAGCTCTTGCTTCTTGTGTTCCCCTCCTGTTCTGCGAGTGCAATGCTCCTCTTGGCCAACCTCTATATGGAACTAAAAAATGACCAGGACCCACAACACTATGAATATAAAAAAAAAATATTACAAAAATCTTATTTGTTCAATTATGAAAAATCTCTTGTAGTCATCGGACTGGAGCAGGAGGGTTACACATGAGCTGTTATGGACCGATTAACATTGGCGGTTAACAAGCCCTTTGATAAAGCTGTTTTTATATGGTGAAACCAGTGGCTGGGGTCAGGTTCTGTGAACCACCAAGCAATCAGATTCGAGAGCTGTATTTTTGCTGATAAGCTTTGAGCTATGTGAATTGTTAAAACTCATACGGACAAAAGAGTTATGTTCAATGTGGACAAGCTTGAAAATATGTGGGGGGTATATTTTTAGTGAGGTAGTTTTGAAGAAATGTGCCACTTATTTTTATGAAAATAAGAGTACTGATGACTACAAGAGGTTTTTCATATTTTTCATAATTGAACAAATGATATTTGTAATAACATTTTCTTATATTCATATTGTTGTGGGTTCCAATCATTTTTTGGTTTAGTATTTTTCATTTGTGGCACCTTTGTTTGTGGTGTACATTTTTTGTTAGTTTGTTATGGTTCTATATGGGCCAGAAGCTCAGAACACGGGCCTCTGAAGAAGCCCCAGACTCAGGACAATTGCTTCTGTAAAGGCCCCAGACTTAGGACAAATTGCCTCTGTAGAGGCCCCAGACTCAGGACAATTGCTTCTGTAGAGGCCCCAGACTTAGGACAAATTGCCTCTGAAGAGGCCCCAGACTCAGGACAATTGCTTCTGTAGAGGCCCCAGACTTAGGACAAATTGCCTCTGAAGAGGCCCCAGACTCAGGACAATTGCTTCTGTAGAGGCCCCAGACTTAGGACAAATTGCCTCTGTAGAGGCCCCAGACTCAGGACAATTGCCTCTATATAGAAGCCCCAGATTTGAGGCACCTGGTCTTGTAAACTCGGTAGGGGCCCCAGCCTCAGGACAATTGCCTCTGTAGAGGCCCCAGACTCAAGGCTGCTAATCTTGTAAACTTGGTAGGGGCCCAGACTCGGGACAATTGCCTCTGTAGAGGCCCCAGACTCAAGGTACCTGGTCTTGTAAACTCGGTAGGGGCCCCAGCCTCAGGACAATTGCCTCTGTAGAGGCCCCAGACTCGAGGCTGCTGATCTTGTAAACTCGGTAGGGGCCCAGGTCAATTGCCTCTGTAGAAGTCTCAAGCTCAGAGCATCTGATTTTGGATCCATCCTTTGCCCAGAGCCCAAAAGTCAGAAAAATGGTTTAATAAAGACCTTTCTAACCTAAAAAAGCAACTAAGAAAACAAGAAAAACGGTGGAGGAAATCTAAAACAAGCGATAATAAAGCTCAATACCTGAGTCTTCTCAACAAATACAAAGACACAATTAATAGATCGAAAAGAGAATATCACACAAAAGTAATAAATATGGCAGTCAACCGCCCGAGAGAATTATTCGCAATTATAAAAACACTAACAAGAACCCAAACTCCAGAACCTGAACAATCAACGATAAGCGCACAAACTCTTGCAACTCATTTTGCTAACAAACTAAGAAATAAATCATCTAGCACAACCATAACAACACCCACGGACTTAAAACCAACCAATAAATGGACAACCTTTCAAGACATTGATCAAAAACACCTCCTCAATGTCATATCAATGATCAACACCACTACCTCCCCCCTGGATCCATGCCCCGTATCATGGATAAAAAACACCAAAACTGAACTGGCTAACCATATACAAAATATAGTAAATCAATCACTATCCCAGGGCATCATGCCAGATGCCCTAAAACTTACATCCTTACGCCCTATAATAAAAAATAATAAACTCAATCCTATAGACCCGAACTCATACAGACCCATAGCCAGCATACCGTTTATTGCCAAAGTAATAGAAAAAATCATACAACTCCAATTACAAGATTTTATCGACACACATGCACCACTTGACTCACACCAATTCGGCTTCCGCCCATCTCACGGAGTCGAAACCTTACTAATAACACTCATGGATGACCTCATCAAAGGCACTGACACATGTAACCAAGGTTACATCATCATATTCATTGATATAGCTGGTGCCTTTGACAATGTCCACCACAACACACTCATTAACAGACTCCTAAACCTAGGAATAGGAGGAACAATTCTACAATGGTTTATATCATACATTACAAACCGATTGATACGCGTTAAATTAGGCCAAAGCACCTCAGAACCCTTCACACAAGGACAAGGTATTCCACAAGGCTCGGCCCTATCAGCCCTCCTTTTCAACCTGTATCTTCAACCCATCACAAATATATTTAAAAAATATAAAGTCAACCACTACATATACGCAGACGATATCATGCTCACACTACCGATAAACACAAATAATCCCACCTACCAGAACTTACTAAACTGTATCAGTGAAGCAAATACTTGGCTAGAAAATAATAACCTCAGCATCAACCTAAAAAAAACTGAAGCAATGTTCGTATCAAGAAAACCAGACACTACTCTCCCTGAAACTATAACAATTAACAACACAATAATCCCAGTTAAAAAAGAAGTAAAATACCTAGGCATCATAATAGATCACACACTTAATATGCTCCCTCACATAAAACAAACAGTGAAAATCATATTCTATAAACTTAGGACCATTCAACACTTACGACCACTACTAGACACACATGACTTCAGATCTGTTATCAGCACACTCATCACTCCACACTTCGACTATTGTAATAGTCTACTTATCGGCCTCCCTCTCACAAATACCAATATACTCCAACGAGCTCAAAACATCTGTGCTCGAGTAACAGCAAAAGCTCGCCTCACTGACCACATAACTCCCATCCTCGCCGAACTACACTGGCTTCCCATAAATAGTAGAATATCGTACAAAATAACCACATTTAAACTTATCAACGGCATCTCACCCTCACATCTAGCCACTCTGATACATGCTCCAAAAGAACTTAGAACCCGCAGGCAAAACGCAACCCACTCTCTAGACATAAAAAAATCCATCCGAAAAACAAAAAAAACCACAAGCTCAAGAGCCTTCTCATATGCAGCCCCCACCCTGTGGAATAAACTTCCGCTAAGCCTCCGCAAAATAAAAGATCTCCATATATTCCGGAAAGAACTAAAAACATATCTGTTTATAGAACACTTTATAATCTTAATGAATCCCATCCATCCCGCACACTACACCTCCATAACAATCCTCCTTAACCACAGATCAAAAAGCCTCAAACCTCAATACACTTAAGAAAAAAAGCAACTCTTACAAACTACGATTAATAATGAATGATTAATGTAAATAGTTACAGCATTACTAGCCAATGTTAATTGTATATAGTTATGAAAAAAACACTGTTCCATGTTATTGTTCATGAAAAGTTAATTGTACATAGTTATGAAAAACGCTGTTCCATGTAAAACCATGTTCATTATATGTTAAGTGTAAACCGCCTTTGATCTCTGGAAAAAGCGGTATAGAAGAAAAGTATAAATAAAATAAATTAGGCTTTATAGGGTCCCCAGTGTCTGGAAATTGGTCTCTTCTGGGACCTTAGGCTTAAAAGGCCTAATCTTATACCAGGATGCCTAGGTGAGAAATCCCAAAAGGTGACTATTTTGTAAAGGCAACATAGGCACCATGTGCTGTTGCGTCAATGCTGACTCCTGGCAACCCAGTCTCGGCTTTTATCAAAGAACCAGCTCCAATCGCACACAAATGTCGATGCCCATATTTATACCTCCGAAGCAGGTATAAATGTGTGTGTATACTTCATGTATGTTATAAAATATGTATGCACATTGCAACTCTGCCTCTGCTCTGCCAAAGCTCCACCCCTGATCACCTTAAAGCTAGCACATGCTTTCTGTACGTGTTTGGGATCATGTAATTTTAAAAAAGCCCTTTCTCTATAGAACATGCTTTATAAAAATTTCCCCCAAGATGTGATTTGTTACTTACTGTAATGGTTTATGGTGTTAATCAGACGAACCCCAACCTGGGCATGATTATTTGTCACAAGAACAATATCAAAGAGATCTTCACTGTCAGGATATATTTCGCGCAGGTGGGTGTTCACTGCTTCCAAGGCCTATAGTGCAGAAGAAAGGAAAATAATTTTCTCTCTATAGCGGGCTATAACAGTGCTGTACCTCAAAGGATGAAAAGGAAGTTTTTGACCAAGGGGTTTCATCATAATATTAATTGGGATAGATTGGTAGCTTTGAGTGTAGATGTCTAGGGATATCTTGATGTTATATTCCTCTTGTTTTGACTGGTACAAGTCCTGTAAGGGGTTTGATTTGGAGTGTCTCCATCAGCGTTCGAGCCGCCTTAGTGCTCTCTTTGCATTGCATATTTCCTTAGAGTACCAAGGAGTGGAGCTGGGTCAACCAACACAAGAAGGATTACCACACAAACCTCATCATGAAATCTACTAACAACCCCCGCTTACTTTTCAACATAGTAAAGACCCTCACCAGAATAGAAACGAACAGCAAATTGATGCACAGATCTTCGCAGACCACCTCAAAACAAAATTCACAGCCCCGCTAAGGACAACAAAGTAACCAGCAGCAACAAGCCCCCTCATCCCAACCAAAGATGGGACAAATTCAGCATCCCAACCAAGGAACAGATATCAAACATCATCACCACCCTCAACACCAGCACCGCCCCCACCGATTTATGCCCCGTAACATGGATCAAAGCTGCTAAAAAGGAACTGATCCAGGACATTTGCAAAATAACCACAAGCTCTCTCACTACAGGAATAATGCCAAGCGCACTCAAACTAGCTACAATAAGCCCCATCCCAAAGAAATCCACACTAGCTAAAACTGACCCTGCTGCCTACAGACCCATCTCATGTCTCCCCCTCCTAGCCAAGATCATCGAAAAAGCAGTCCAGCACCAACTACAGGACCACATTGACACCCATGCCCCCCTGGACCCAAATCAACACGGCTTCCGACCAAACCACGGGGTAGAAACGCTACTAATCCAACTCCTCGACAAACTGATCCGGACTATCGATAACATCAAAATGGGAGTCATCCTGATATTCATAGACGTCTTCGCAGAATTTGACACAGTGAGCCACACGACTCTGCTAGCGAGACTACAAGAGATTGGGCTACACGGCACCACCTTGAACTGGTTCACATCATACCTGACCGACAGAAAGCTACAAGTCAAATGCGGCGCAGACACCTCCCGGCCCCTGAAAGCCACCCAGGGCATCCCACAAGGCTCATCCCTATCCGCCCTGCTATTCAATATATACCTACAACCAATCTGCTCCATCATCAAGAACCACAAGATCCAATACACCATCTACGCCAACGACATAATGATGTTCACCCCAATAGACTTGGACACCCCTGACTACTCCAACCTAGCTAATTGTCTCCAGCAAATGACAACCTGGCTCTTAGAAAACAATCTATACATAAACCATAGCAAAACAGAAGCTCTTGTCATATCAAGGAACCCTACCTTCTCAATGACACCCACCATCAAACTAAATGACGTCACAATATCAGTAAAGCCCGAAGTGAGATACCTCAGAGTGACGCTTGACAAAGACCTAAACTTACAGGCCCACATCGCCAGAACCACAAAAAATGCCTACCTCAAAATGAGAACCATCAGATGCCTCAAACCCATCCTCTCTCAGGACCACTTCCGTACAGTCTGTCAAACACTCATCACCCCTAAACTCGACTACTGCAACCCAATATACCTAGGGTTACTAAAACAGGCTCTCCGACCACTTCAGATGGCTCAGAACACTGCCGCCCGCATAATAACAGGCCGCTCCGGACAGGAACACATTACTCCTATCCTGCACCACTTCCATTTGCTCCCAATCAGCTCCCGTATACAATACAAAGTCATCCTAAACATATTCAAGATAAGACAGAACATCTCAGCAGACAGCTTGCAACCTCTCATCAAAGCGGACAGATGCACCAGACCCAGAAGGAGAACCACCGACCTCATCACCCCACGAGAATTCACCAAATCCAGATAGGACACCTCAAGAAGAGCTCTGTCCCTGGTGGCACCCTCCCTGTGGAACTCTCTCCCCGACGAGCTGAGATCTGCCATGGACCTCACAGATTTCAGAAAGTTACTAAAAACAAAGCTTTTCATGGATCATTACAAGGACTTCACCTGAACTAAACTCCGCCATAGCCAAACTGAAGCCTCTATGAACTGTATCTAGACCTGTATATAGCCCAACTGTAAATAGCTCAATTGTATATAGCCCACTTGTCTCGAATAGCTCAATTGTATATAGCCCAGGGCCGGCCCGTCCATTGAGCAAGAATGTTTTTTGCACAGGGCCCCGCGTTTCAGGGGGCCCCGCGCAAAGAACATTCTGCTTTTTTTTTTTTTTTTAAATTACATTAAAAAAAAAAACTGTCTCTGGCTGCTGCCGCTGCCGCGTCCGTCGCAGCAGCGGCAGAATGGAGTGTCCCGCGGTGCCCCCTCTCCTCGTTGAGCCCTCTGCAAGGGCTTTCAGATTCGCGAAGGGAGAGTGCTCCCTCGCGTCTCTGTAAAGCCCGCGGGGCTAATGGGAAATTTCCCATCAGCCCCTCGCGTCTAAAGGGGCAGATGGGAAATTTCCCATTAGCCCCTGCGGGCTTTACAGAGACGCGAGGGAGCACTCTCCCTTCGCGAATCTGAAAGCCCTTGCAGAGGGCTCAACGAGGAGAGGGGGCCCCGCGGGACACTCCATTCTGCCGCTGCTGCGACGGACGCGGCAGCGGCAGCAGCTAGAGCCAGGTTGTTTTTTTCTTTTAATTTGCCGGAAGGGAAGGGAAGGGGGGGGGGTTAAGACTGGTAATGGGCTGGGGGTCTGATGGAGGCTTTCTGGAAATTGGGTGATGGGGGGGGTTAGGACTGGAAATGTGCAGGGCGGGGGGGGTAGGACTGGAAATGTGATTGGCGGGGGGGGGGGGGTTAGGACTGGAAATGTGCTGGGCGGGGGGGGGGGTTAGGACTGTAAATGTGCTGGGGGGGGGTTAGGACTGGAAATGTGCTGGGGGGGGTTAGGACTGGAATTGTGCTGGGCGGGGGGGGGGGGTTAGGACTGGAAATGTGCTGGGCGGGGGGGGTTAGGATTGGAAATGGGCTAGGGGGGGGTTAGGACTGGAAATGGGCTATGGGGGGGGTTAGGACTGCTAATGGGCTGGGGCTGATGGAGGCTGACTGGAAATGGGGTGAGGGGGGGTTAGGACTGGAAATGTGCTGGGGGGGGTTTAGGTCTGGAAATAGGCGAGGGGGGGTAAAGGCCTGATCAGGGGCAGGGGCTGATGGAGGCTGACTGGAAATGGGGTGGGGGGGGTTAGGACTGGAAATGGGCTGGGGGGGGTTAGGACTGGAAATGTGCTGAGCGGGGGGGGGGGTTAGGACTGGAAATGTGCTGGGCAGGGGGGGTTAGGACTGGAAATGTGCTGGGGGGGTTAGGACTGGAAATGTGCTAGGGGGGGTTAGGACTGGAAATGGGCTGGGGGGGGGGTTAAGACTGCTAATGGGCTGGGGCTGATGGAGGCTGACTGGAAATGGGGTGGGGGGGTTAGGACTGGAAATGGGCTAGGGGGGGTTAAGACTGCTAATGGGCTGGGGCTGATGGAGGCTGACTGGAAATGGGGTGGGGGGGGGGGGGTTAGGACTGGAAATGGGCTGGGGGGGGTGTTAGGAAGGGAAATGGGCGAGGGGGGTTAAGAATGGTAATGGGCTGGGGGTTGATGGAGGCTGACTGGAAATGGGGTGATGGGGGGTTAGGACTGGAAATGGGCTGGGGGGGTGGTTAAGACTGGTAATGGGCTGTGGGCTGATGGGGGCTGTCTGGAAATAGGGTGATGGGGGTTAGGATTGCTAATGGGCTATGGGGGGGTTAGGACTGCTAATGGGCTATGGGGGCGCTAGGACAGGAAATGGGCTGATGGGGAGGGGTTAGGACTTGAGGTGGGCTGATGTGGTTAGGACTGGTAATGGGCTGTGGGCTGATGGGGGGGTTAGGACTGGCAATGGGCTATGGGGGGCTGACTGGAAATGGGCTGATGGGGTTAAGACTAGAAGTGGGCTGATGGGGGGGGGTTAGGACTGGTAATGGGTTATAGGGGGGGCTTAAACTGAAAATGGGTTGATGGGGGGCTAGGACTGGTAATGGGTTGGGGGATTGCTATGACTGGAAATGGACTGAGTGGACGGGGAGGCTTGAACTGCAAATAGCTGATGGGGAGGGAGCTTGGAATGGAAATGGGCTGTGAGGGAAGGGAGCTAGGACTGAAAATGGGCTGATGGAGCAGCTAGGATAGGACTGGAAATGGGCTGTTGGGGGGGAGCTAAGATTGGAAATGGGCTGTGGTGGGGGCTTGAATTGAAATGGACTCATGGAGGGGCTAGAACTGGAAGTAGGCTCATGGGGGGGCTTGGACTGGAATTGGGCTGAGTGGAGGGGAGCTAGGATTTGACATGGGCTGATGGTGGGGCTAGGAAATGACTAGAAATGGGCTGATGGGGGGCTAGGATTGGAAATGAGCTGATGAAGGGACTCAGACTGAAAATGGATGGGGGAGCTAGGACTGGAAATGGGTTGATGGGGGGCTAGGACTGGAAATGGGCTGATGCAGGCACTAGAAGGGAATGGATGCTGGGTGAGACTGGAACTAGAAGGGAGCTGATGTTGGGGGAGGATTAGAATGGGATGGGGCTGGGAGAGTAAAATGGAGAGGGGAAAAATATTTTGTGTGGGAGGGATGAAAAATCTACAATTGGCCGGGTATTGGGAGAGTAAGTGGGGATTGAGGATGGAGGGGTAAAATTTGTGTGGATGAAATAAGAATGAGGAAAGAGCAAAAGGAGAAAGATTAGTATGTTAAAGCAGATGTAGAGAGAGAGGATGGAAAGAAAACTAGAAGAGAGAAGAAAGGACAAATGGACAGCAGACGATGGAGAGTTAGCAGAAAACATGAAGAAACCAGAAGAAAGTGGCTGGAGCAATTGCAACTAAAAAAAAATGCACAAAAGGTAGAAAGATATCTCTTTATTTTGAATTTATTAACTGGAATATGAAAGCTCTGGGAAATGTGCATCATTAACGTCTGCGCTTTGTTTGGTACAAGAGGAAATTGATTTATAGTTTTATTTCTACAGTGTTGTTGTACATTCCAAGTTTGGCTTTTGGGGTTCCCAGTTTAATTATTGCCTTCCTGTTTCTAAATTGCGATTCCTTGTTTGGTGATGGTCTATGTTCTGCATGTGTAACTGAGCTGAGGTATTCTGTTTATGTAATTCCTATTTGGCATTGCCACTTGTTCTCTTTCCCCAGTATTCTCTGAAATGTACTGGTTTAATATTTGCAGTGTTTCCTTTTGATAGGTAGGGTCTGGTGCTTTGTGAGTCCTGGTAATGCTGTCAGGATACAGCGGGTTTGCTATGGGTTCTAAATGGGCAGCGTTTGTAGTAGTTCCTAATGTTCCTGGCGGTTGGCACTGGATTATAGTAATGTAGAAATCTTTTAGTCTTTCTTTATCCATACACTCATTAAGAGACATGTTTACTAAAAGTTAGTGAATGGTAACATTATGCAAATATTTATGCAAATAAGACCACTTATGCAAATGAGGCCCCGCACCGAGTCTCCGCACATGGCCCCGCACCCCCCTTGGGCCGCCCCTGATATAGCCCACTTGTCTCGAATAGCTGTACATAGATCACCTGCACCTAAAGCAATCATATCACTCACACCCCTCAACCACACTCTCTAAGATGGTTCACGCTGCATGTCGCACACTCTCCCTCCCCCCCCCAATGATTGTTTGCTGTGATAACCGCTTTGATTTAATGATAAAGCGGTATATTAAATCTGACTAAATAAAATAAATAAATATCTTGATCTACCTGAACTTCAACTTTTGACAGCTAATATTCTTCAACCAACAGGCCAGAAGGAGCACACTGACAGTGTCCAGCTTCCTCAGGTCAGTGCAATTTCTTTTGTTCACAATGCTTTAGTTTTTAATGCTCATTCTGCTTAGTCTTTATTTGAGGAACATGATGGCAAATGAAGACCAAATGGCTTATCCAGTCTGCCCTTATTCTGTTCCTGCCGTGGGTCTCTCTTTTCTACCTTGCTTAATATTCTTTTCAATGGTCTCTGTCATACGGCCATCAGCGAGAGTGCTCATTGTCACTACAGTCACACTTTGCTCCTTTCTGCCATATCCCTCAATCCCAATCCTGGCCTTTCAAGGAATTCTTATCACATCTACTCCTCTCCATTCTTACTCCTATCCCCAACTCCCCTCTTCTTTCCATTTCTGATATTCCCTCTAGGTTGTCCTCTTTATTTCCAAAAAGCCTGCATCCATTTTTCCAAGAATTTTAGTTAACTGATTTGCAAGAATCACGTATGTTACGGCTACTAGGTACGATGTGAACCATTTTGTATTTTATTAGAAAAGATGCATATGAAAGGTTTTAAAATAAATCTGTCTCTTTATGTTCTCTCTCTAACTGAGACCTGTTAGTCTCCTGAGGACTCTGAGTTATTGCTTTTTCATATAGAGGTTACCATCTCATGGGTAAGCCATGATGATAGTACTAGGCTGCTATTCTTCCCTCCCTGAAAGCTATAATCCCTTCTCTTTCCTCAGCCCTTTTCTTCCCTTGAAGTATACTATCTTTTGAGATGATGTAAAGTACATAAAAATATTTTGCCAATGATTTTAGCTCAGCATCCCACAAGTCCAGTCCAGACAAGTGTGTTATGCTCAGCTATCAGCAGGTGGAGACTAAGAAACACCAAAATTGAAACATACTGTAAGTAACCTGTGCCACCTGACAACAGCCAGTATTTCTCAGTCTCCAGCACATGGATGAGCATAGCCTGTGCAGCTGGACTTTGGTTTTGGGACCACAGGTAGCGGGCCCGGGGTGCAGAACCTGGAGGACATGAATCCCTTCTCCTCCCCTAGCTGCCCCTTAGTAGGCTTCATATTTCCTCCTCCTCAACTTTTGGGAGGGGGTCAGGGGTTGAGCAGGCTCTTGTGCCTTTAAGGATCTTAAAGAAAAGAAAAAGAGCAATAAAGATTGAACACGGGGGCAGCTGCCAGGTAAGTCCGTGATAGGCGCTAGTGGGGTCTGTGGCCTCAAGGGGAGTTGATGTTAGGTTGGCTGGGGCGGCGGCACACATGACCGACTCAGACCGCGGCCGATGGACATCGGGCACAGCTCTCTGAAGTCAGGCTGCGCCATGGCTGCTGCCGATCGGTTTGAAGGTGGCCCGGGAGCATAGGAAGCAGGCAGAGCAGGTACCCAGGAGCAAGATCATATGCCCGGGGATGCTGGAGGCCCTGCGGTTTTGGTGGGAACTACTGCCATTTTGACTGCAGCAAGCTCTTTGTGTTGGGAGAGCTCAGGGTCTCTGGTGCTGCAGCCTATGGCCATTTGTCCCCTGGGACACAAATGTACTTTTTTGTAATATTGCTCAGCTCCCTCCTGTCTTCAGCTGTCTGTCTCTTGCTTCTCGTAATAACTAATTGTAACTGCCCCTGTACTCTTTCCATCTGTTATATGGTCTCTGTGGAGGCTAAGTTAACATTCATATTCAATATCGTATTCTACTTCTGTCTCTGCTGTTTTCACTTTTAAATCTTCCTGTGCCTGTTTTTCTAATCCAATTGACAGTGTGCAGAAAGTGGAGTGACTAGCCCCTCCCATTCCCCCGTTGAGGTATTGTAACCCTCTTTTTCCCTCTCTGCCCACATGTGCTGAGCCTCTTTGCCTTTCTTCTCTGGAAAGTGCAATTAGCTCCTGGCTTGGATCAGACATTTAACTGCTTGCTTGTGAGTCCTGTCTGTCTATATTGATGTATGTTGTTGTTGTTGTGCTGTCGAGTCGGTGTTGACTCATGGCAACCCTCTGGATAGTTGTGCTAAACTGTGTTCGGTCTTCAGTCAGGCGGCTCATTGTTGACAGACTGGTACCCATAGCTGCTGTTATTGTAGCGATCCATCTCATTGCTGACCTTCCTCTTTTGCATTGATTTTCTACCTTGCCAAGCATGATGTCTTTCTCTAATGATCTCTCTCTTCACATGATATGTCCAAAGTATGAAAGTTGAAGTCTTGTCATCTCAGCTTCTAAAGAAAGCTTAGGTTTGATCTTCTCTAGTATTGACTGTTTTGTGCTTCGGGCAGTCCATGGTATACATAGTATTTGTCGCCAGCACCATAATTCAAAGGCATCAATTTTCTTCCTGTCTATCTTTTTCACTGTCCAACTTTCACATCCAAATGACATTATCAAAAATACCATGGCTTGAACAAGTCAAATCTTTGTATGGAGAGATATCTTTGCTCTTGAGAATCTGATCTAGGTCCTTCATAGCCATTCTGCCAAGAGCAATGCATTATCTGATTTATTGACTGCTTTTTGCTTCTTTATTGATAGTTGATCCAAGTAAGTTAAAGATGCCAATATTTCAATTTCTTCTGCATCAACAATGAATTATTGATTTTGCCAGTTGTAATGATGTCTTCTTTACATTAAGGTGCAGGCCTATTTAAAGGCTATATTCCTTCATCTTGAGAAGCAAATGTTTCAGATCGCCTTCACTTTCAGCCAGTAATGTGGTATCATCAGCATAACGAAGGTTGTTGATGAGTCTCTCACCGATCTTCACACCTCTGTTGTCTTCATACATCCAGCTTCTCTGATGATTTGTTCTGCATATGAATTAAACAAGTAGGGGGGAAGTATGCAGCCTTGTACACCTTTGCTGATTTTAAATCATTCTGTTTCTCCTTGTTCCGTTCAAACTGTTGCTGCTTGATCATTGTAAAGGTTGTGCTAGAGAACGATCAGGTGTTCTGGTATGCTCATGCTTCTTAATGTGGCCCAGAGTTTCTCATGGTTTACACAGTCAAAAGCCTTTTGGTATTCTTTAGTCTTTTTAAGGATCCATCTCACATCTGCGATGATGTCTCTCGTTCCTTGCCCTTTTCTGAACCCTGCTTGCACTTTAGTTAGTTCTCGTTCCTGTTGAATAATCTTCAGTAGAATCTTGCAGGCATGTGGAGGGACGAGTGGCCTAATGGTTGGGGCAAGGTACTTCAGGCCGGAAGGTCGGGGGTTCAAATCCCACTAGAGGACAGCAACCTTGGGCCAGAAGGACTGGGGTTTCTAGTCCCAAAGGTGCTCCTTGTGGTCTTGGGCAATCCACTTAACCCTCCATAGCCCATGTTCCCTGTAAAATAGTTATCTCCAAGTTATAATGCCCTGTTCAATGTAATTTCAGTTTGTTCAATGTAAACCGCACTGATGCAGAATAGCGCGGTATATAAGAAAATGTAAATAAATAAATAAAAGAGCGATTGTGTGATAATTTCCACAGTAGATTCGATCACCTTTCTTTAGTATTGGTATAAACACAGATCTTTTCCAGTCAGATGGCCATGATGATGTCTTCCATAATTCCTGGCAGAGCCTTGTAAGTATGGTAACAGCTGCATCAGATTGCTGTAATACTTCTGTGGCAATGCTATCAATGTCTGGTGCTTTGTTCTTTGATAAGGCTTTCAATGCTGCTTCAACTTCTTCTTTCATCACCAATGGTTCTGGATCATAAGTTACAGGCTGAAACGGCTGTTGGCCCACTTGATCTTTACCATATAATAACTCTGTATATTCCTTCCACCTTTTCTTGATCTTCTCAGCATCATTCAGCATAGAACCTTGAGCATCTTGTAACATTCCAATTCGAGGCTGGAACTTTTTCTTTAACTCTCGTAGCTTTAGGAAAGCCAATCTTGTTCTTTCTCTGTAGTTTCTGCTTCTATTTCCTTGCATGTCTCATTGTAGTACTTCTCATTGTCTTGTCTTGCTGCACATTGGAAATCTCTGAGTCTGTGATTGCCTCTCTTTCTCCTCTGGCTTTAGCTTCTCTGCATTTCTGGGCACTTTTCAGAGTTTCTTTAGTCATCCATTTTGGCCATTTTTGCTTTTTCACCTTTTGTAGAGATTTCTCACTTTCTTCCAACCAGCCTTCTTGATGTCATCCCATAACTCTTCTGGAGCTCTATCATTTGTATCTAAAGCAGCAAATCGATTTTGCAGGCAGTCTTTAAATTCTGGTGGTGTATTCTCAAGGTCATAGTTTGTTACATTCATGAGTGGCTTGCTCTTTTTCAACTTTAGCTTGAGTTTGCATACTAATAGTTGGTGATCTGTACCACGGTCAGCTCCAGGTTTTGTCTTTGTTGATGTTATAGAGCTTTTCCATCGTTGACTTCCACAGATGTAGTCAATTTGATTTTTGTACAATCCATTGGGTGAAGTCCATGTGTATAGTCGCTGCTTGTGTTGCTGGAAGAAGGTATTTGAGATGAATAGATCATTGGTCTTGCAGAATTCTAACAGTCTTTCTCCAGCTTCATTTCTGTTGCCAAGTCCATATTTTCCAACCATTTTTCCTTTTTCTTTGTTGCCAACCTTTGTGTTCCAGTCACCCATGACTATCAGGATATCTTGTTTGCATGTTCTGTCAATTTCAGCTTGTACTTGTTCATAGAACTTCTCAATTTCATCCTCTTCTGCAGCTGTTGTTGGGGCATAAACTTGAATTATAGTTGTGTTGACAGGCATTCCTCATAGACGAATAGAAATTAAGTGTTCACTGATTGCATTGTATTTCATTACAGTTCTTGCAAGTTTCTTCTTAATTATAAATGCAACACAATTTCTTCTTTATCTTTCATTTCCAGCATAGTAGACCATGTGATCATCTGATGCAAAGTGCCCAATGCCTGACCATTTCAGTTCGCTGACACCCAACAGATTGAGTTGTACATGTTCCATTTCATTCTTGACCACCTCCAACTTCCCTTGGTTCATGCTTCATACGTTCCATGTCTCAATATGCAGCTTCTGACTCTCATTTCATGCGCAGCTAAATCAGCAGTCATATGTCCCGAGGACTTTGATCCAACCACATCATAAATGCTGACTTTACTCTGAAAAGTCTTCAGCTCCTCCCCAGTAGCCAGTTGAGTGCCTTCTGACCTGAGGGTCTCATCTTCCAGCACTATAGTGCAATTTGTTTTGTTATAACTATCCATTGGGTTTTTGTGGGAAGATATGGAAGTAGATTGCCAGGCCTTTCTTCCGCACAGTTTAATTTTGTGTTGTTGCCATTGTCACAGAAATGTGATCCTCCGCCGCCAACATTGTCCTATTCTGCTGATGCCCAGATGGGTGGATTGTATTGGTCTGGCACCTCAGCTGAGATCTGGCCATCTTGGGAGACTGTCAGTATTTAAGCTACCAACAGCTTAGCCCTCAACATCACTGACGCATACAAGCACTCACAGCATGACAAGCTACAAACCAAATGAGGTGACCTATAGATGCAATCATTCTGCTGCTTCTCACTACCTTTCCTCTCTTATCTCTCCATACTACTCTCTCGGGATTGATTGATATTTTATTGCAGGCTTGCATCCGATCGACTTAGTTGATCTATAGCACATAGCTAAAGCTTGGTATGGAGAGCGCGAAGTTTAACCCCTTGGGGCCTCTCGTCCTGACATTCTGGTGTTTCTGCAAGTGGGGCTAGAGAAAGGCTTGGCCCTGGGTTCCATGAAGGTTCAGGTAGTGGCTTTGGCATGTTTCAAGGGTCATTTTCAGGGTCACGGCCTGGCTTCTCACTTGGATGTGGTCCTTCCTTAGAGGAGTTAAACATCTTTGGCCGCCATGTCAGCCTAGTATTATTTGTATAGCACCTCTTGAGATCTTAATTTGTTGCTCTCAGCTCTGGGGGTATGACGCTGAAAGTGGTGTTTCTGGTAGCGATTTATTTGGCCAGCCATTCAGAATTACATATAAAATATTGATTCTCTGTATATAGTTAACTTTGTACATAGTTTACTGTTTTGCCATCCTTCCCTGTCTGTTATATCCCCCAAACGTTTAACGTAAAATGTTGAGTTCTCTCTAAACCACCCCTGATCTTTGGAAGTGGCGGTATATAAAATCTTTCCAAATAAATAAATAGAGTGTTATATTTGATCAGGTAAGTTTAGGACAGGCGGTACCATGTTCCTTCTGTTTTCCCGTGTGTAGAGGGCCTTCACATTCCTTGTTGGAGTTTATGTACTTACTGCTCTTTTTCTTTTTAAAAATTAAAAAAACTTAATGAAGGCTTTTGACCTGTGTTGTGAGCGTCATCTATTCCCTATAGTGAGGAATTTCACTAAATGTAGGGTTTGAGCAATCCTGAGGTCTTATTTGCCTTTCATTATTATCGAGTTAGTTAAATTAAAAAAGTTTATTGATAAGAATAATTGACTTTGGAAGTCTTTTTACTAAGGGTATTTTTTGTATATGGTTTGGTTTTCCACATACCATGACAGTGGGGAACCTTGCTCCTAAGCCAGGCTTTGTGGGCTGTGTGTGTGTAGAGGCTGTGCAGATCATGGGAGGAGTAGCCTCAACAAATTCCTGGTGAGGGAGAAGTTCAAGATGCTCTCCCTTGGAACATTGCTGCCATACCTCCAGCAGAGAGATTGGCTATGTTCCTTAGACCTCAAGGATGCTTATGCTCACATCCTCATCCACCCCAACCACAGGCAGTACCTGCGGTTCGTAGTAGGAGGCAGGCATTTTCAATACAGGGTGCTTCCCTTCGGCCTACTCTGCCCCAAGGGTCTTCACGAAATGCCTGGCAGTCGTGGCCGCCTTCCTCCAGATCCAGGGGATCTTCATTTTTCCCATTCTGGATGACTGGCTCGTAAGGGGAGGCACAGCCTCAGAGGTGCAGCAGGCCACTGCATGCACCATCCAGATTCTGAAACACTTGGGCTTTGTCATAAACTGCCCCAAGTCTCACCTCCTCCCGACACAGTGCCTGGAGTTCATCGGGGCAAAAATCGACACTCTCCATTCAAAGGCCTTCTTGCCCAAGGACCGAACCGATCATCTCCGATCCCTAGCTCGGGACATACAGCACTGTCCTACCCGCCCGGCTTCTTCTGTGCCTCCTCGGGCACATGGCCTCCACGGTCCACGTCACCCCAGAAGCTCGCTTCCATATGAGGACGGCGCAGTGGTGTCTCCGGGACCAGTGGTCTCAGGCCACAGGCCGCCTTTAAGACTGGGTTTCGATGACCCGCCAGTTGGCGGACTCCCTGTTCTGGTGGCAATCGCCCCAGCGTCTCGAAGTGGGCATGCCTTTTCAGGCCCCGAGCCACTCGAGGGTCCTCACCACGGACGTCTCCCTGCTCGGCTGGGGAGCCCATTGCGGGGAGCTCCGCACTCAGGGCAACTAGTCGCCAGACAAGAGCACCCAGCAGATCAACCTCCTGGAGCTCTGGGCCATACACCTTGCCCTGAGGGTCTTTTGTCACCACCTGCGTCATCAGTTGGTGCTGATCCAGACAGACAACCAAGTGGCGATGTTCTTCATGAACAAACAGGGGGGGATGGGGTCTCATGCCCTTTGTCAGGAGGTCCTCTGCTCATACGCAGTCCAACAGGATATCCTTCTATGGGCAGTGCACCTGCCAGGCCAGGACAACCTGCTGAGTTCTCCAGCCACACGAGTGGCAGCTGGACCCCAGGGTAGCCAGTCGGCTTTTCAGGCTAGCAGCAGACGCGTTTCTGATCTCATGGTCGGAAGGCCTTATGTACGCCTTCCCTCCGACGCTGCTGATCGCCAAGACCTTATTCAGGACCCTCTGTGACAAGACCTCGCTCATCCTGATAGCTCCTTGGTGGCCCAGGCAGCCGTAGTTACCGCTGCTTCTGCAGTTGGTGGTGGAGGCTCCCATCCCCCTGGGGACCACCCCAAAACTCCTACCTCAGGAGGGGGACTCTCTCCTGCATCCCAATCTGGGGTTCCTCTTGCTGACAGCATGGCTGCTGAGAGGGTGACTCTGGCCCCTCTCAACCTTCCGGTTGAGGTGGAGGACATTCTGCTGACCTCTCGCAAGGCCTCTACTAGGAAGGCTTACACCCTCAAATGGCACAGGTTCTCTGCTTGGTGCGCCCACACGGGGCTGATCCTTTCTCCTGCTTGGTGACTCTGCTGTTACAGTACCTTCTCCACCTCTCTCAGTCCGGGCTCAAGTCTAACTTTGTCCAAGTGCACCTGAGTGCCCTGGCGGCACACCACCATCTGGTGGATGGTAAGCTACTCTCGGTCCAACCATTGGTGACCCGTTTCCTCTGGGGTCTGCTCTTATCGAAACCCCCAGTTCGCCCTCCAGCAACCAAATGGGACCTCAACGTTGTGTTGGGGTAGCTCACTCGCCCACCCTTCGAGCCTCTGGCTACCTGCCACCTTTGCTACCTTTCCTGGAAGGTGATTTCCTGGCCGCAATCACCTCTGCTCACAGAGTTAGTGAGCTCCAAGCCCTTGTGGCGGAGGTGCTGTATACCAGATTCGACAAGGACAGAGGGGTACTTTGCACGCACCCCAAATTCCTGCCGAAGATAGTGTCGCCCGTCCATCTTAACCAGGAAGTGGTGCTTCCTACCTTCTTTCCAAGACCTCATTCCAGTCGGGCAGAGATGGTCCTTCACACCTTGGACTGTAAGAGGGCTTTGTCTTTCTATATACAACACACTCAGAGCCACAACAAAGCTTCCCAGCTTTTCATCTCCTATGACCCCAGCAGGCAGGGGGAGGCATGACCAAGCGTACGCTGTACACATGGGTGGTGGACTGTATCGCCCTTGCTTATGAGCAGGCGAGGCTCCTGCTGGAAGGCTGAGTGGCTGTAAAATTAAAGGCAAAAATGGCAGCATTCACAACTTTCAGAGAATCACAAAAAGAGGATCACAGAAAAGAATAGCAGATAAAGCTGAAAGAGGTGAAGAGAGAAATCAGGATGGCAAAAGCACACGCAGAAGAAAAATGGCTACAGATGTGAAGCGAGGTGACAACTTTTTTTCAGGTATATTGGGAATATACCACTGGAATTTAAAGACTGCCTGAAAAATCGATTTGCTGCTTTAGATACAAATGACAGAGCTCTAGAAGAGTTATGGAATGACATCAAGAAAGTTGTGCTGGAAGAAAGCGAGGAGTCTCTACAAAAGGTGAAAAAGCAAAAACGGCCAAAATGGATGGCGGAAGAAACCCTGAAAATTGCCCAGAAACGGAGAGAAGCTAAAGGCAAAGGAGAAAGAAAGACAATCGCAGAACTCAACAGAGATTTCCAGTATGCAGCAAGACAGGACAATGAAAAGTACTAAAATGACACATGCAAGGAAATAGAAGCAGAAACTATTAGAGGAAGAACAAGATCGGCTTTCCTAAAGCTACGCAAGTTAAAGAAAAAATTCCAGCCTCGAATTGGACTGTTACAAGATGCTCAAGGTTATATGTTGAATGATGCTGAAAAGATCAAGAAAAGGTGGAAAAAATATACAGAGTTTTTATATGATAAAGATCAAGTGGACCAACAGCTGAACAGCTGTTTCAACTTGTACCTTATGATCCGGAACCATTGATGATGAAAGAAGTTGAAGCAGCATTGAAAGTCTTATCAAAGAACAAAGTATCAGGCATTAATGGCATTGCCATAGAAGTATTACAGCTATCTGATGCAGCTGTTACTATACTGTACTTACAAGGCTCTGTCAAGAAATTTGGAAGACAACATCATGGCCAACTGACTGGAAAAGATCTGTGTTTATACCAATACTAAAGAAAGGTGATCCAACTGACTGTATAAATTATCGCCCAATTGCTCTGATCCCACATGCCAGCAAGATTCTACTGAAGATTATTCAAAAGAGACTACAACCATACCTGAAACAAGAACTACCTGAAGTGCAAGCAGGGTTCAGGAAAGGGCGAGGAACGAGAGACATCATTGTGGATGTGAGATGGATCCTTAAAGACTAAAGAATACCAAAAGGATATCTATTTGTGCTTTATCGACTACAGCAAGGCTTTTAACTGTGTAAACCATGAGAAACACTGGGCCACATTAAGAAGCATGGGTATACCAGAACACCTAACCGTTCTCTTGCACAATCTGTACATTGATCAAGAAGCAACAGTTTGAACGGAACAAGGAGAAACAGAATGGTTTAAAATAAGCAAAGGTGTACGACAAGGCTGCATACTTTCCCCCTACCTGTTTAATTTATATGCAGAACAAATCATCAGAGAAGCAGAATTGTATGAAGACAACAGAGGTGTGAAGATTGGTGGAAGACTCATCAACTACCTTCGCTATGCTGATGATACCACATTACTGGCTGAAAGTGAAGATGATCTGAAACATTTGCTTCTCATGATCAAGGAACATAGTCTTAAAATGGGCCTGCACCTTAATGTAAAGAAGACAAAGATCATGACAATTGGCAAAATCAATAAGTTCATCGTTGAAGGAGAAAAAATTGAAATAATGGACAACTTTAACTTACTTGGATCAACTATCAATAAAGAAGGAACTAGCAGTCAAGAAATTTGATTACGCATTATTCTTGGCAGAACAGCTATGAAAGACCTAGACAAGATTCTCAAGAGCAGAGATGTCTGTCTCCATACAAAGATTTGACTCATTCAAGCCATAGTATTTTCAATAATATCATATGGATGCAAAAGCTGGACAGTGAAAAAGATAGACAGGAAGAAAATTGATGCCTTTGAATTGTGGTGCTGGCGGCGAATACTGTGTATACCATGGACTGCCCAAAGAACAAACCAGTCAGTACTAGAGGAGATCAAACCTAAGCTTTCTTTAGAAGCTCAGATGACAAGACTTCGACTTTCATACTTTGGACACATCATGTGAAGAGAGAGATCATTAGAGAAAGACATCATGCTTGGCAAGATAGAAAGTCAATTCAAAAGAGGAAGGCCAGCAATGAGATGGATCGATACAATAACAGCAGCTATGGGTACCAGTCTGTCAACAAAGAGCTGCCTGACCGAAGACTGAACATAATTTAGGACAACTATCCAGAGGGTCCTCATGAGTCGACACCGACTCGACGGCACTTAACAACAACAGTCTTTCTATATTTTGATGGCGTAAACAATTGATCTACATTTACCCGTTCCACTCTATTCATTAATTTATCGACCTCTATCATATCTCTCCTCAGCTGTCTCTTTTCCAGGTTAAAGAGCCCTAACCTTTTTAGCTTCTCTTCATGGTATCCTTCCATCCTCTTTACCAGTTTTTTTGATGTTCTCTTTATCTTTTCTAATAACGCTATATCCTTTTAAAGATACAGCGACCAGAATTGCACACAATATTCAAGGTGCGGTCGCACCATGGAACGATACAGAGGCATTATAATATCCTTTGTTTTATTCTCCATTCCTTTCCTTATGATACCTAGCATTCAATTTGCTCTCTTGGCCGCTGCTGCACACTGGGCAGAGGGTTTTAACATGTTATCCACGAAGACGTCTAAATCTTTTTCCTGGGTGGTGGTTCCTAATGTGGAACCTTGCATCATGTAACCATAGTTTGGGTTGTTCTTTCCTAGGTGCATATCTTTGCACTTTCCACATTCAATTTACTTGGAGTACTGTGTTCACTTTTGGAGAATGTACATTACAAAGGATATAAAAAGACTTGAAATAGTTCAGAGGAAGGCAACCAAGATGATATGGGGTCTGTGCTAGAAAGCATATGAGAAAAGACTTGAAGACCTAAATATATATATCCTAGAGGAGAGGAGAAACGGAGGGGAATATGATACAGACCTTTAAATACTTACAGCCCAATTCTGTCCCGGATGTAGAACCCTCTGTACGATCAGGCCTATACGTACAGGCTGGGACTGCGATTCAGCCTGGCCTGCACATACAGGCACTGCCCAACTAACTCATTCAGGGCTTTTAAATAGAGCTGCGGTGCCTTGGCATCCGGTTGCCATGGCATCACTGCTCCATTTAAAAGCCGCAATCCTGGCTGCCAGTTCCTGCAGCTAATTCCCCACAGCTAGACCCCCGTTCCAGCCACCTACGGCCAGAATCGGGCATCAGGAAATGTCTTTGGTTCCCCCTGCCCCATCCACGCTCTGTGCCCGCCAAGCCAATGCGTTCAGGGAAGTTATTCCACCTCAGAGGTGAAATAACTTCCCCGTAGAAATCGCCGGCCCTAACTCCGCCCCCATTCCACCCCCTCCCCGCCCCTGTCTAACATCCCCATACAACCAGCGGGGACGTTAGACGCCAACAGGGAGGGCCAAGTATAGCGGAGATGGAAGTTCCATCCCCGCTATTCGTGGGACAGAATAACCCTGTTAGAGGGTATTAATTAACAACCTTTTTCAAAGAAAGGGAAACTGTAGAACTAAAGGACAGGAAATGAAGCTGCATAACATAAAAGATGTCATACTGAGTCAGGCCAAGGGTTCATCAAGCCCAGTATCCTGTTTCAGTAGCGGCCAATATAGGTCATAATACCTGTCATGAAATACTTTTTCAGTGAAAGGGTGGTGGATGCCTGGAATGTCCTCCCAAAGGAGTTGGTGGGAGCAAAAACAGTGATGGAATTCAAAAAGTCATGGAACAGACACAGAGTACTACATCGTGAGAGGATGGATTCAAAGCAAACGTAAATAACTTCTAAATAGAGAGGGTAACCTGTCTGGAGTGGCAGGTACAACCTTAAGCCTAGGCATACATGGGAAATAACCCACAGGGAATGGCTGGTGCAACTCTATAACCCTCGCCAGTTTACTAGACAGACTAGATGGACCATGCTGGTCATTTACTGTATTACTGTGTACTAAGTTGTGCTTCCATGTGTTAGACACCAAACTGAGGGGTGGCTGGGACAAAGGGATCACTTGCCCTGGGTGGACATAATGCGCTAGAGGGCTGCAAAGACCCTTCCACCAAGCCCAATGCTCCTTAGACTGGGCTAGTCGCAGAAATTCCATTGATGCCATGTGGTTCTGCTGGAGGAAGGCCAGAAATAGTGATGAGCACAGGGGTCAAGAGGAAATGCTGGGCAGATGGTGAGGGGAGAGATTCAGGAAGGATGGATGATCTGAAGGCCACCACCAAGGTAGACAGCACTGAGCCACTGCTGAAGGGAGCAGGGGAGAGACATTAGATTTAATGCTTATCTGCTCAACAGTCTTAAACCTGACCCTGCCACACAATCTTCAAATGCAAACTGTACAGGTAGTATGTGTCTAAAGAGTAGGTAGCTCTGTGAGGTAGGCAGGTTATTGAAAATTCACTCCAGAAATTGTCACCAAGCATTTAACTGAGTAAAATTAGGGGTTCAAAAATACTCTTCCCCCTCTGGGTAAAACAAATTTTACTAGTCCTACAAAGAGGCAAGGGTGGGGGAAAGGCAGAGCCAGCAGAAATCAACCTAGAAAATACTCATTGGCTAATAAGCTGAATATTGAATGAATATTAAAAAGTGGCTCCAGTAGTAGCAGAAGACAAGGAAATATTTAGGGCTTCCGATTTTAGGTTTTAACCAATAAACACCAGGAAACCACCCCCAATGCAAACAAAAATAAGTAGGTGTGTGTTGGATAAACCCCAGAGAAACACCATTTCCCATACTTTTTCACCCCTGGCTTGACTTGACTCCAGTTTTTGTCTCTTTTCTGCGTTAACTCCTGAGTGACACAAACGTACATATTTGATTCCACTGGAAAAGGTACCTGGCATGAAAACACTGATAAACACTGAATTTTTTATACCCTCAAAACATACCTAATTAGTTGGAAAATAACTTTACAACTTATAGAAATAGAAGCACTAGAAATATTTTGCTTAAAAAGGATCATGAAGGCATGAAATAGCCTATAGATGGAGTTCGCGGAGACAGAAATCATGACAAACTTTAAGAAACAATGGGACAAGCACCAAAGACTCAGATATGGGAAATGGCAACAATGTGATCTGTACGCATTAAAAGGTTTGTTAATGAATGATACAGACGACGGAGAGTAAAATGGGCAAGTGCCGGGGGCCGCAGTGCACCTTGGCAGGGGCGGATTGCAAGCACTCTGGAGCCTTTACATGGGGGTTCTGACAGGCCAGCCATGTCATCTGATGGGTTCCCACCCCTTGTGGTCGGTCCTGCCCTCTGGGATGCTGGTGACAGGCCTGAATTTAGCTTACCACTTGGTTCCATGCCATAAGAAATGAGTTAATCCAGTCCTGGCTGTACTATGTTCTAGACCTGATTTTGGCAGGGGCAGTATTAAGGGGTGGCAAACATAGCAATTGCCCTGGGCTCCCCATATCACAGGGGGCCCCAAGTCCAACTCAAACTGAAGGTAGTAGAGCCTGCGGACTGGCTTTGGGCCCCCCTCTCCAGTTTTTGCCCTGGGCCCTTGCATGTCTAACTCCAGCCCTGGTTTTGGACAGAGTAGCATGAGAGAGAAACCTGTTTTCATATGGTATTTAGGGGGGGGGGGGGCAGTGGGGATAGGTAGGATGAATGAGTTTTGACTAGCTGCTGGTGAGGAAATACAAATCCTTACCTTCACGAAGGGGAAAGCTGGACCTGGTTTGAAAGGCTCATTTTCATGCTCCACCTGATACCTGACATAGTCTTCAAGTCCTTTTTGCTTGTAAATTTTTTGTTCGTCTTCCATACGGAATAGGGCTAATGAAGACACCGCAATGGTGATTGCATTCTGTGGCTTTGGCTGTGAGAAAAAATGAGAAAGAGACTTAGAACATACAAAAAGCAATGCTGAGTCACAACAAGGTCCAGTGAGTCCAGTATTCTGTTCCTGACAGTGGCCAGTCTAGGTCACAAGTACTCAGCACATCCCAAAAGTAGAACTGTTTTTCATAGCTAAGTTTCAACGATAAGCAATGGTTCTCCTGATCTCTCTGGTAATAATTTTGTATCGAATTTTCCTCCAGGAACTTGCCCAAATCTCATTAGAATCCCTCTATTAGTTGCCTTGATCATATCCTCCAGCAACAGCATAACTATGTAGTGCATAAACAAAACATTTCTACAATCTGCTACAGAGTTGCCAAGTTACCTTGTTCCAAGAGTGAGACTTTATGGCCAGATTTTGCATTTGTATTATAATGCAGTGTGGTATTTGTAGTCCTTGATTTTTGCCCATTGAAATCAGTGCTGCAGGTCCCATAATGCATTAGGATGAGATTGTCAAAAATCCAGGATTGGCTTAAAATCTCACTCCTGGAACTGGCTACTTGACGACTCTGTTTCATGGGGTGTACTCTTGTTTTAGTGTTTGAAAGGATAAATACCTGCTCCATATTTAACCATTTCACCTCGCTCATGATATTATAAACTTCTATTATATTCCCTCTCTGTCATCTTTTCTCCAAGCTAAAGAGCCCTAACATGGTTAGCCTTTCTTCATAAGGAAGATATTCCATGATTGAGATGTTTAAATACCTCCATAACATAAATGCACAGGAAGAGAGCCCCTTTCAATTGAAAGGATGCTCTGGAACGAGAGGGCATAAGATGAAAGTGAAAAGAATAAAGAGTAATTTAAGTAAATATTTCCTTATGGAAAGAGGTGGATGTGTGGAACAGCTTCCAAGCGGAAGTGGTGGAGACAAGGACTGGATCTGAATTCAAGAAAGTGTGGGACAAGCACTGAGGGATCTCTAAGAGAGGGAGGAATTTAGAGTTTAGTAGTTGGTCTATATGGATAAGAACATAAGAACATAAGATATGCCATACTGGGTCAGACCAAGGTCCATCAAGCCCAGTATTCTGTTTCCAACAGTGGCCAATCTAGGTCATACGTACCTAGCAGTTTCCCCAAGGGACACAGGTTCCACAATGCTTGTATTGGTTCAAGCATTGATATCCTGGGTCCCTTCTTAATAATGGTTTATGGACCTTTCCTCCAGGAACTTGTCCAAACCTTTTTTAAACCCAGCTACACTAACAGCCTTTACTACATCCTCCGGTAACAAATTCCAGAGTTTGATTACACGTTGAGTGAAAAAATATTTTCTTTTATTAGTCTTAAATAGTTTACCCTGTAGCTTCATTGCATGTCCCCTAGTCTTTCTATATTCTGATAAGGTAAACAATCGATCTACGTTTACCCGTTCCACTCCGTTCATTAATTTATAGACTTCTATCATATCTCCCCTCAGCCGTCTCTTTTCCAGGTTAAAGAGCCCCAACCTTTTTAGCCTTTCTTCATAGGAGTAGCCTTCCATCCCCTTTACCATTTTGGTGGCTCTTCTCTGAACCTTTTCTAAAATCGCTATATCCTTTTTAAGATACGGCGACCAGAATTGCACACAATATTCAAGGTGCGGTCTCACCATGGAACGATATAGAGGCATTATAATATCTTTTGTTTTATTTTCCATTCCTTTCCTTATCATACCTAGCATTCTATTTGCTCTCTTGGCCGCCGCTGCACACTGGGCCGAGGGTTTTAACATGGTATCCACAAGGACGCCTAAATCTTTTTCTTGGGTGGTGGTTCCTAATGTGGAACCTTGCATCGTGTAACCATAGTTTGGGTTGTTCTTCCCTAGGTGCATAACCTTGCACTTCTCCACATTAAATTTCATCTGCCATTTTGATGCCCAGTCTTCCAATTTATCAAGATCCTCTTGCAATTTTCCACAATCCTCCTGGATAGGCTGTATGGCCTTTACCTGCCATCATTTTCTCTGTTTTTGTGTTTCTTTGAACCTTTTCTAGTTTCGCTATATATAGATATAGATAGAGTGTGATAAGGTGACCAGAACTGCACACAGTACTCAAAGTGCATTTGTACCAGGGACCTATTCAGAGGCATATGATATTCTCCGTGGACAAGCAGGAATGAAGTCTTCATGTATGGGTGACATCACCGACGGAGCCCTGCACGGGAATGCTCTCCAGCTTCTATTGGAAACTCTTGGAAGGATCCACCAAGCCTGCGCACCTGTCTTCCCGCCTGTGGCAGCACTATCTTTTTCAGTCTTAATTTTCTGCAGAGCCCCACAGACGTGAATCGTTTCATTTTTTTTCCCCTTCGGGGGTCTTTTTTTGTGCTGTTTTTTGCTTTCTGCCTGCTGTTGGTAGCATCGGGTCCATCGATCGCAGTTCCACCTTTGGTTCCGGTGCTTTTTTGGTAACTTTTATTTTCTCATTGTTTTCCTGTGAGCCCAGCTGGTTCTCTGGTCTTCATCGAGCAATTCGATCTAGCCATGGCCATTTTCCCAGACGTGTCCCAGAAACTGGCCAGCGGGTTCAAGAAATGCAGCAAATGTGCCAGAACCATCGATCACTGACAAGCACAATTGGTGCCTTCAGCGTCTGGGTCCCGATTGCCAGCCCTCTTGCAATTTGTGCTTGAAGATGACAAGGAGAGGCCTGAGGGGTTGAGAGAAGCAGAAAGAATCCCTCTTTGGTCAGAGGTCTGATTCAGCATCTTCGGCACCAGCATCAGTCTCAATGGCTTCCCTAGGATTCACTGAAAGTGCAATCAACATCAAGAGCTTCCAAGGTTCAGTTGGAGCCAAGCGCCTGTAGTGCCCTGGAGCATCGGTCTCTGCATGGAATTGAAGAAGGACTTGACCTTTGTTCCATCAGTGTCAAAGGGGGAGGTTTCCGAGCACTGGGCAAACCCCATGTGCATCAACATTGGAGCCCTTCCCGACACAATGTCGACAGTAATGGCCACGAATGGCCCAACAAGGTGCCCTGGAGAGAGGAATTGACCTCTAGAGTTTTGGAGGAGCACCAACCATCTCCTGATGACCAAGGTCATGCCAATACCCCCTGCAGGGATGCTGGAGACATTGGTCAAAGCGGCTCAGGCCCCAAGGCCTTCGGATTCAGTAGCCATGGAGGAACACCTTCAGGTACTTGTAGCCCACATCGCATCAATGCTGGAGAAACAGCTAGTTGATCCTTCAGTGCCCAGGGCATCGTCATCGACCATTGTGCAGTCAATCCTCAAAACACATGCTCTGCCTGCGGAGGCATCGACTTAGGGGCATCGAGAGATCAGACAATGAGGCCATCTTTCTCTAGAGTGTATTGGGTTCCAATGTCCTGACGAAGCCCTGAAAGCACTCTATGCATCACAGATCCTATCGATGCTCCTACTCCCCTTGAGGCCAGAGGGAGCTCCGGGCAGAGTCTCAGAGGTACTTCGACGTCCACTTGGAATCTGGCTCTGATGGCTGGGTGACTGATGTGAAATCGGAGAACCCTGTCTGACATTAGGCAAACTAGGCAGTCACCTAGGGCAGCAGCTTCTGAGGGGCAGCAAAGAGCGGGGCAGCAAAGAGCAGGGCATTCAAAGCTAAACAATAGGTATTGATAGGGGGGAAGGTAAATATTTGCCTAGGGGCCAACACCTTGAACTAACTCTGAGTAGGGAGGCTCGGACGTTGGACTCTTTCGAAAGGAGGTGCTTCCAGAGCTCCATGCTTGCAGCTAGAATACTCTACATGAGCATGTTCCTGAAAGACATCATAGAAACTTAGAACCCGCAGGCAAAACGCAACCCACTCACTAGACATAAACAAATCCATCCGAAAAACAAAAAAAAACACAAGCTCAAGAGCATTCTCATACGCAGCCCCCACCCTATGGAATAAACTTCCGCTCAGCCTCCGCAAAATAAAAGATCTCCTGACATTCCGGAAAGAACTAAAAACATATCTGTTTACAGAACACTTTATAAATCTTAATGAATCCCCTCCATCCCGCACACTGCACCTCCATAACAATCCTCCTTAACCACAGATCAAAATGCCTCAAACCTCAATAAAGAAAAAGCAATCCTTACAAACTATGATTAATAATGAATGATTAATGTAAATAGTTACAACATTACTAGCCAATGTTAATTGTACATAGTTATGAAAAGTTCATGAAAAGTTAAATGTACATAGTTATGAAAAACACTGTTCCATGTAAAACCATGTTCATTATATGTTAAATGTAAACCGCCTTTGATCTTTGGAAAAAGCGGTATAGAAGAAAAGCATAAATAAATAAATAAAATATGTGATCTTGCCAACTTGTGCCCATTCTTCCCTCTGGAGAAAATGGAGCATTATTGTACCCTGGTGGGCCATGGCAAAGACTGCTCCGAAGTTCTTGGTCACAGCGACATACGATGCCCTTGAGACGGTCTCTGGAGTGGCAGCTGTGGGTATTGCAGTCCACTGGCCTACCTGGCTTCAGTCTTCCAACCTGGAGCAGTTAGTGCAAAATAAGTTTGCGGATGTGCAGTGCTGGGGAGAGAACCTCTTTGGAGGTTATCAGAATATAGAAAGACTAGGGGACATGCAATGAAACTACAGGGTAAACTATTTAAGACTAATAAAAGAAAATATTTTTTCACTCAACGTGTAATCAAACTCTGGAATTTGTTACCGGAGGATGTAGTAAAGGCTGTTAGTGTAGCTGGGTTTAAAAAAGGTTTGGACAAGTTCCTGGAGGAAAGGTCCATAAACCATTATTAAGAAGGGACCCAGGATATCAATGCTTGACCCAGTACAAGCATTTATTTATTTATTTATTTACGTTCTCTTATATACCGTGCTATTCTGCATCAGTGCGGTTTACATTGAACAAACTGAAATTACATTGAACAGGGCATTATAACTTGGAGATAACTAATTTACAAGGAACATGGGCTATGGAGGGTTAAGTGGCTTGCCCAAGACCACAAGGAGCACCTGTGGGACTAGAAACCCTAGTCCTTCCGGCCCAAGGTTGCTGTCCTCTAGTGGGATTTGAACCCCCGACCTTCCGGCCTGAAGTACCTTGCCCCAACCACTAGGCCACTCCTCCACTCCACTGTGGAACCTGTGTCGTTTCTGGAAACTGCTAGGTACGTATGACCTAGATTGGCCACTGTTGGAAACAGGATACTGGGCTTGATGGACCTTGGTCTGACCCAGTATGGCATATCTTATGTTCTTATGGAGAGCAGGTGGAGGAGAAAACTGGTGTCATAGAGAAGCAGAACGTCACTCTCAACAGGCTCTTGAGATGCATGTCCGATCCCTATTGCAGGAAGGATCAGGGAAGAGGCCAGAAGGACTACTACCCGCATTAGCATAGGTACTTTCCTGGTCCTCAAGCCTCCCAGCATAAGTCACAAGCTTCTTGCCCGCAGTGTCAGGAGAAGCCCCAAAAGACTCAGCCTGCCCCACAACCCAAGCCTGGAACAGGGTTTTGGCTGGTTCCTTTAAAGCATAGCCAATCTGTTGGTAACCACAGAGGAGAACTTTCCAGTCTGGAGATGACTCACTCTCTTTGCCCACACGTGGCCCTTCATAACTTCAGAAGAATGGATGCTACAAATCGTCCAAAGTGGCTACATGTTGCACTTCGCCAAACTGCCACCTCATTGCTCCTCAAGGGTGTATCCCCTCAAACCTCTGCATCTTTAGAGATCCTATAGAAACATAGAAACATGCCAGCAGAAAAAGACCACATGGCCTATCTAGTCTGCCCTTCCATATCAACTACAATAGTCCCCTTTTTAGCTTTAGAGATCCTATTTCCTCCTTCAGGGGGAAATCGCCGCCCTTCTGGCCAATCTTGTCATCCAGCCCGTGCCTCAGGAGCAGATCGGACAGGGATTTTATTCCAGGTACTTTCTGGTCCCCAATAAGATAGGGGTTTCGGCCCATCCTGGCCCTCAGAAACCTCAACACCACCTTGGTGTGAAAAAAGTTCAAGATGGTCTGTGTAGGGACCCTGCTCCCTTCAGAAACACAACTGGCTATGTTCCCTGGATCTAAAGGATATGCATACCCATATACTGATCCATCCCACCCACAGGAAATATCTCAGATTTGTCCTGGGAAGACAACACGTTCAGTACCAAGTGTTACTCTTTGGACTGGCCTTGGCACCCCAAGTCTTTGCAAAGTGCCTCACAGTGGTAGCAGCCTATCTCAGAACACTAGGGGTTTTTGTCTTCCCTTACCTGGACGTCTGGCTCATAAAAAGCACCACTCCAAATGGAGTCCAGCATTCAACACAGTTGACCATCCAAGTGCTAGAGCTGTTGGGTTTCTTAGTCAATTACCCAAAGCCCCACCTTCAGCCTACCCAAAAACTGGAGCTCAAAGGGGCTTTCCTCGACATTACTCAAACAAAGGCCTTTCTCCTGCTGGACTGACTCCAGAGACTGACCGCTTTGGTCCACAATACCCAGTGGAGTCAGCAGACAATTTTTATTTTATTTATTTAGCTGCATTTATATACCGCTTTTCACCGGGTCAAAGCGGTTTAACACTGAGGGGAGGGGTGGACAAAAATCAGTGAGGGGGGGGGAGCCATCACCGGGGGCCAACATTGATGATATGAACAGGTGGTGAGGACATAGGCAACAGACAAAGGTCTCTTATAGGGTAGTTTGGGGAGTTTGGTTGCGGGGCTGTGGGATGTCAGTGGAGATTGCCTGCTTCTTGTCCAAGGTATTCCTGGAAGAGGATGTTTTTTAGTTGTTTTTGGACAATAGCTCATGGGATGCTGACCGTGCTTGGCCACATGGCCTCCATGGTGCATGTCACTCCCATGGCTCATCTGTCAATGAGACAAGCATAGTGGACACAGAATACTCAGTGGAAGCAGGCCATTGGCCACTTTTGGGACCAGATGGCTGTCACTGTACCTCTTGTCCAGTCCCTGCACTAGTGGCTGGATCATCAGAACCTACTCAAGGGCCTTCCTTTTCAGGGGGCACCACCCCAAAAGACACAACTGATTCACCTAAGCTGGGTTGGAGAGCGCATCTGGATGGCCTCCATACTCAAGGCATCTGGTCCAAACAGGAGAGCATGCACCAGATCAATTTCTTGGAACTATGAGCCATAGTGAATGCCCTCGGGGATTTCTGGAATTGCCTAGTCAACTAGATTGTACTGATTCACACTGATAATCAGGTCGCAATGTACTACATAAACAAGCAAGGGACACAGTTCGTATCTCCTGTGCTGGGAGGTGGTCCATTTATGGAAGTTTGCCATCGCTCATGGTATGGAGTTAAGAGCAACATATCTGCCCAGGGAGCAGAATACCCCAGCAGACCAGCTGAGCCGCGTCTTCCAGCTGCACAAATGGACTCTGGACAGAGTTGTTGTGGCCCAGATCTTTCAGAAGTGGGGTACCCCCTTGATAGATCTGTTCGCTACTCAGCACAATGTCCAAGTGGATCAGTTCTGTTCCAGGGTCACCTTGCGCAGCAGGCTGGCTCTGAATGCTTTCCTCCTGCACTGGAGGAAGGGCCTGCTATACGCATATCCTCCATTTCCTCTCATAGCGAAGACCCTGCTGAAGCTCCAGACATAGGGGTACGATGATCCTCATCACGCCATATTGGCCCAGATAGCCATGGTTTCCCCTTCTGCTTCAATTCTCCCATTGGGAACCTCTGTGGTTGGGCTCTGCTCCAGACCTTATATCACAGGAGTGCGGGAGGATGCTGCACCCCATTGTCAGATCTTGGTCCTTACTGCATGGATGTTGAGAGACTAGTCCTGTCAGAGCTTAACCTGCCCGACAGAGTAACAGATGTTTTGTTGGCTTTTGAAATGGAAGAGATTTGTTTCCTGGTGCACAGTGCAGGCACTGGATCACTTTAATTGTTCCATTGAGAGACTTCTTGAGTACCTCCTACACCTCTCGGAGTCGGGTCTCAAGTCCCTCTGTCAGGGTAAACCTCAGCGCGATTGGTGTGTCCATCACAGTTTGGAGGGAAAGTCCATATTGACTCAGCCTTTAGTGGTTTGTTTCATGCGAGGCCTGCTCCTTTCGAAACCTCCCTACAAGCCTCCGGTGGTGGCTTGGGTCCTCAATGTGGTCCTAGCGCAGCTCATGTTAACTCTCTTTGAGCCGCTCGATAATTGCCCTTTGAAGTTCTTGACCGGGAAGGTCTTGTTTCTGGTGGCGATTATGCCAGCATGCTGGTTACCTGAGTTCCAAGCTCTAATGGTTTGCCCACCACCGTACATCAGGTTCCGTCATAACAGAGTGGTCCTGTGGCACTCATCCTCAATTTCTCCCAAAGGTGGTATTGGCTTTCCATCTTAGTCAGTTGTTCTGCCAATTTTCTTTCTGAGGCCTCACGCCCATAGAGGGAAAGCGATGCTGCAGCCGAAGGTCCACTGAAAGCCCATTAAGCTGTTTGTCTCTTTTGACCCCAGCAAGCTAGGGGCTGCTGTTTCCAAACGCACTCTTTCAATTTGGCTGGCAGATTGCATCTCTTTCACTTATGCCCAGCCTGGCCTGAGCCTTGATGGTTATGTCACGGCTCACAATGTCAGAGCCATGGCCAACCTGCACTCGGCCTCCATGGAAGAGATCTGCAGGGCTGCAGTGTGGTCTTCTATCAACACATTCACCTCACTACTGTCTGAATGGGGATTCCCGATGTGACAGCAACTTCGACCAATCTGTACTCCAGCATATATTTGAGGATTAGAATCAAACGCCATCCCCCCAAGGCCCTACTGTCAGACGTCCAGGCTCAAAAAAAATAAGCAGGGGCATGAATGATAATGTATGCAACTGTATGGTGAAGAAGCTAAATCAGATGGGGGGACCAATGCTGTACATAGTTGATTCTCCAGTTCTTAGTTCAGTTTGCCTGTTGGACTTCTTGGCCTCCTTAGTTTTTGGTAATCTATAGCTTCAGAGTCCCATAAATGAGGACTTCATTCCTGTTTGTCCACGGAGGAAAGGACATTACTCACCTATAGCAGGTATTCTCTGTGGGCCAGGAATAAGTCTTCACAATCCCACCTCCCCGAGGAGTTGTATTCTGTTACAGTTTTGTTATCATTCTGGAAAAGATGGTGCCGCAGCAGGCGGGAAGACAGGCGCTATGGAGCCTCCAAAAAGCTTTCAATAGAAGTTGGGGAGTATTACCAGCAGAAAGGAAGACGTACTTATGCCAGTGTACAAGTCAGTGGTGAGGCCTCACTTGGAGTATTTTGTTCAGTTTTGGAGACCGTATCTCGCAAAGGATATAAAGAGGCTGGAAGCAGTTCAGAGGAAGGTGACCAAAATGATTTGGAGCCTGCATTAGAAGACTTATGAGAAGAGACTTGACGACCTAAATATGTACACTCTGGAGGAGAGGAGGGACAGGGGAGATATGATTCAGACCTTTAAATACTTAGAGTATTAATGGACAAACAAACCTCTTCCAAAGACGGGGAAGCTGTAAAACTAGAGGGCATAACATGAAGCTGCAAGGGGGTAAACTGAAAGGCAACGTCAGGAAATACTTTTTCAATGAAAGGGTGGTGGATGCTTGGAATGCCCTCCCAGTAGAAGTGGTGGGGGCAAACACAGTGACAGAATTCAAAATGGCATGGGAAAGACACAGTGGCTTCCTTTATAGCAACAGGATAAAATCAAAATAAGCATAACTATCTCTTATATCTGAACAAATAGGGGTGACCTACACAGAGTGCACTGTTCCCTCTAAGCTGTGCGCGTGTGCACGCGCACACACCTCGCCGAGCGAGCGCACATACTTTACAACAGAGCGCACAAAAATTACGGTTCTGATTCTGATAGAAAACAACACAGACGTCTTCAAATTTAAAAGTTATGATTGTAATTACTAGAAATTTCCCACTTCATTTAGTAATTGTCTATTTTCATTAATTTGATTAAAATCAATGTGGTATACATACTGTATTCTAACGTGTAGTCAAATTTTAAAGTATATAACTCCAAGTGTCGTTATGTGGCGCACAAAAATGTAACCTTCCTTCAAAAGCTGCACACAGCTGATATTTTATGCGCACACAGCCTACAGAAAATTAGAGGGAACATTGACAGAGTGGTGTATACACCCCTAAATAAAGGCATGGTGAGGGGTGACCTGCATGGAGCGGCAAGTGCACCTACTCTTGCTGCCTTGCTGGGCAAACTAGGATGGACCATACTGGTTGTTTTATCTGCCGTCATATACTATGTTACTGTATTCCCTCACGGGGCTCTGTCGGTAATGTCATCCATACGTGAAAAGCGATGTGTATAAATGCCCATAACATGGGAAATAAGATCCTAGATGTTGAAGCTTTAATGGGAGAGGCTGACTTGGATTTAGTGGCAGTTACAAAAACATGGTTCACAGAAAACCGTGATTGGGATGTAACTATTCCAGGCTATACTTTATTCAGAAAGGACAGGGTAGGAAGAAGGGGAGGAGGAGTGGCACTATATGTAAAAAATAATATTAAAGCTTTGGAACTACAGAGCTTAAAAGGGAGAGAGGAAGCATTGTGGGTTACACTAGAAAGAGGGAAAGAGAAATCTATTTGCATTGGCGTGATATACAGACCTCCCTCACCAGGAGGAAGAGATGGACGGAGAGGCATGCGCAGCATTGCTAGGAAAGGGGAAGTGATACTGATAGAGGATTTCAATATGCCAGATGTTGATTGGCACATTCCTGCTGCAGTATCATCTAGAAGTAAGGAGATCCTGGATTCTCTACAGGGAGAACTATTCAGGCAATTGGTAACAATAGCAATTGGAGTGGAGGAGTGGCCTAGTGGTTGGGGCAAGGTACTTCAGGCCGGAAGGTCGGGGGTTCAAATCCCACTAGAGGACAGCAACCTTGGGCCGGAAGGACTGGGGTTTCTAGTCCCACAGGTGCTCCTTGTGGTCTTGGGCAAGCCACTTAACCCTCCATAGCCCATGTTCCCTGTAAAATAGTTATCTCCAAGTTATAATGCCCTGTTCAATGTAATTTCAGTTTGTTCAATGTAAACCGCACTGATGCAGAATAGCGCGGTATATAAGAGAATGTAAATAAATAAATAACAGAACCCACACGTGAAGGGGCCATACTGGACTTGGTGTTTACCAATGGTGAAAGTGTTTCTGATGTTATAGTGGGAGATTATTTTGCATCACCAGATGGTGTGGTTCAATATTAGGACTAGGGCTGTTAGAATTCATTCAAAAGCAAGGGTCTTAGACTTTAGGGAAACTAACTTTGCCAAGATGGGCCAAAACTTGAGGGAGTCTTTAACGGGATGGGAACAGCTGGGGGATGTAGAAAAACAGTGGGTGACACTGAAAGGGGATATTTTAGAGGCAACCAAACTTTTTATTAAAATGGTAAATATAGGTAAAAGGAAAATGAGACCACTATGATTTTTGGAAGAAGTTGCTGAAAAGGTGAAGAAAAAGAAGGAGGTCTTCAGGAAATACAAGAGATCACAGAGAGAGGAAGACAAAATCTATATTTGGAAAAACTTAGAGAAGCTAGCAAAGTAGTCAGGAAAACAAAGATTCAAAAAGAGGAGGAAATAGCCAATGCAATAAAATGGGGGGATAAAACATTTTTCAGATATGTTAGTGAGAAGAGGAAGGGCAAAAGTGGTATTGTCAGACTCAAGGGCGAAGGGGAGGAATATGTAGAAGCTGATGAGGATAAAGTGGAATTGCTTAACAAATATTTCTGTTCTGTGTTCACAGATGAAGAACCAGAAGCAGGACCTCAGAAAACACCCACAAACCGGAACAGAAGCAAAGGGCATCTTGAACAGTTTTCAGAAGACTGTGTTCGTGAGAAACTAGCTAAACCTAAAGTAAACAAAGCGATGAGACCGGATGGGATACACCCTAGAATACTGAGGGAACTTGGGGACGTTCTAGCAGCTCCACTGACTGACCTTTTCAATGCCTCGTTGGAGTCGGGAGTGGTGCCAGAGGACTGGAGAGAGGCTCATGTGGTCCCTTTACACAAAAGCGGAAGTAAGGATGTGGTTGAAAACTACAGGCCAGAGGAGTGTCCAGTTTCAAGATGGCGGCAGCCGGCTGTGCCGAGTGTGAGTGCGCGTGTCTTCACTAATGGGGAAGAAGGGTAAGGGGAGAGGTGGGTCGTTGCCCTCCCAACCCCCTTGTACCTCTATGCTGGTTGCTCCCCAGGTTATGGGCCCCTTGGATGCTTTTGTTCTTTGCGCAACTTGGGATCCGCTGGTGGCTGGGGAAGAAAGCCGAGCTACAGGTTCGCCGGAGTTGGGGAACTAGGCTACTGTTTCAGCGTCATCGTTCTCCCCAGCGTTGAGCCCAGTGCCGAAAGTGCTCCGTTTTCAGCCCTTGCCTAAAGGTTTCCTGGAGCTTGATTCTTCCTTAAAGCAAGGGGAAGTCTCCGGCTCGAGAGGGTCAGGAGTGGAAGGGCTGTTGGGGCCTGAGAGTGCAATCTCTGGACGGCACTGCTCTTTACAATCTGAGGCGTTGGCAAGTGAAGATCTGGCAGGGAAAGAGATCCTTGCATTGCGAGGAGGAGAGTTGCCAGCAAAAATGGAAGCCGTTCTGCCACCTGTTGAATCCGCGATGGCTTTCTCCCTACAAGGACCTGCAAATTTTACTTTAGAGGCTATTTGGCACGCTATTGTTTCCTTGGGAGAAGTGCTATTGCCTCAGGTTTCGTCTTTGGCTTTGAAAGTGAATAACTCTCTGGTAGCAGTTGAGGAGTTGGAAAGTGTTGGCAATACAGACTGAAGTGGAAGAAACATGAAATAAGGTTGCTTTTCTTGAGGAATAATCTGAAGTTTATAGAAAGAACTTTTCTTCTGTTCAAGTTAAGTTGGAACACTTGGGTAATTTGTCTAGAGCAAATAATTTGAGAGTAATTAACTTTCCAAGGCTAGCTACAGTTTTCTGCTAGAGAGATGTTCAAACAATACTTAGTTGATGTATTGGGGGTTTCTCCTGAATTGATTACCCCCCTTGTTAAGATTTACTATCTACCTAAAGTGAAATTAGCTCTGGCTTTGATTAATTTAGGGGGAGAGCATGAGCAGCGGAATACTTTGAATGTAACAGACTTGTTGGAAAATTCAGGTTATGAATCTCAGGTTCCTTCTAATTTGTTAATAACGTTCACATTACTTTCCAACAAAGAATGGCTGCTTAAACTTTTTTGTCCAGAAAAGGAAGCTATTGTTTCGAGGATTATTGATTACATATTTACCATTGCCAGTTTTAGCTATTGTAAGAAACTGTTGACAGTAGTAAATACCCTCTCTGCACTGTTAACTTGAGATACTGTTACCAGTAATAATCTCCCTCCCCCCAACTACTCCTCTCCCACTCTACCCTTTACATCATAATGGAAACAATATCTCCTACCAAGATTATAAATCTCCTTTTCACTCTCTTCTTAATAACCCTCCTAACTCAACACATATACACCTACAAAACCAACCAATGTCCATACAAAAACATTCCAATCATCCACAATTATAACCGGAACCCTTATAATAATCTTCCAATCACATACAATCAGTATCAAAACCCAATATATAGCTCTACATACTCAAACTCTCACAATCACCATTCGCGCCACACCTCACACAAACGCCAGCACCGTCTCATCCAAATAAAGCACCAACCCTTAAGTGATAAAATTGACCAAAATGACAATACAACCACCAAATTACAACTCATCCTAATAAACATCCGATCCATAAGAAACAAAACACCAATAATTAATGACATAATTAAAGATACATCCCCTGACATTATCTGTATTACTGAAACATGGCTCTCACCCTCAGACACTATACTACTAAACCAACTTACCACAAATCAATATGACATATTCAATTGCCAACGGAATATAAAAAGAGGAGGGGGTGTACTGATTCTCACCAAAAATGACCTAAAATTCACCCTAACAAACCTAAATAATATAGATGGGAATGGACATTGTTAACATAGAAAATAAAACCATGGCTCTCACCCTCATCTACAGACCCCCTTCATCCGATCAAAAAAACCTCACCCCTATCCTAGAACTCGCATGCACAGCGCCACGAAGCAAACCACTTATACTTCTTGGTGACTTGAATCTTCCATCACTGAACCACTCACAATCAGATAACTTCATAGATGCTATGTCACAAATGGGGTTCACACAGATAATACACGCTCCTACACACAAAAAAGGTAACATACTTGACGTAATTTTCCTCCCAGCCACACTCTACAGTCACTCACTACATTTCACCCCGAGTATAACCGAAGTACCCTGGTCAGACCACCATCTAATCACAATCCAGTTACCAGCACAAGTCCCAAGAAACAATGAGAACACAACCTCACATACATCACGCTTCATACGCTTTGACAAAGACACATTCCTCGACAAAGTACTACCCAAACTAGACTCAAGATCACCAGACATCAACTCAACCATAGCACATTGGAATCTTACTATTCAAAAAGCAGCTGTCCAAACACAAGTCTTACACAAACAAACAAAAAAGACAGAAAAATGGTTCACGAAAGAGCTGACAAAACTAAAAAAACAACTAAGGAAACAAGAAAAGAGATGGAGAAAACTTAAATCTGATGAAAACAAATCACAATACATGCTCCTACTCATAGAATACAAAAACGCAATTAACAAATCAAAAAGAGACTACCACTCAAAAGTAATAAACTCATCCATCAACCGCCCTAGGGAGTTATTTGCGATAGTAAAAACATTAACCAAAACTAGTAACACCGAACCTAAACAACAAGCAATAAACATACAAACTCTAGCAAAACATTTTGCAGAAAAACTAAAAAACAAGACCACTACCCCAACCCCGCTATTATCAAACACGAAAACCACACATGAATGGACAAGCTTCCAGTTGGTAGAACAAAAGCAACTTCTCAAAATCATAACAATGATAAACACCACCACCTCCCCACTCGACCCATGCCCTGTTTCATGGATTAAGTGTGTGAAAGATGAACTAGCGGTAAATCTACAACACATAGTTAACCAATCCCTTTCACAGGGCATCATGCCTGATGCCCTAAAACTCACAACACTCCGACCAATAATAAAGAATAATAAGCTTGACTCAAAAGACCCAAACTCATACAGACCCATAGCCAGCATTCCATTCATAGCTAAAATAATAGAGAAAACAATTCAAATTCAGTTACAGGAACACATTGATGAACACAAACCACTTGACTCACACCAATTTGGCTTCCGCCCTTTCCACGGAGTAGAAACCCTCCTAATCACACTTATGGACTTCCTCATCAAGGGCACAGATGACAAACACCAAGGCTTCTTACTCCTATTTATAGATATCTCTGCTGCCTTTGATAACATTAATCACCAGACACTGATCAACAGATTAGAAAACCTAGGAATAGGCGGGATTGTCCTTAACTGGTTCAAATCCTACATCTCACATAGATTAATACGCGTCCAAATTGATCAACAAACATCAGAAACATTCCCCCAAGGACAAGGAATACCCCAAGGATCAGCCCTTTCAGCCCTCCTATTTAACTTGTATCTACAACCGATAACAAACATATTTAAAAAACACAGGATTAACCATTTTATATATGCTGATGACATCATGCTAGCTATCCCCATAACCACTAAAAACCATACATATGACTCTCTATCCAAATGCATGGCCGAGACCTCCTCCTGGATGGAAACGAACTACCTCAGCATAAATCTCAAAAAAACTGAGGCAATGTTTGTAACAAGATCTTCTATGACTGAAAACACTTACCCGGAAACAATCACAATCAACAAAACTTCAATACCTGTCAGAAAACAGGTAAAATACTTAGGGGTAATAATAGACCACACCCTATCCATGCTGCCACACATAAAACAAACAGTAAAAACCATTTTCTACAAACTCAAAACTATTCAGCACCTAAGGCCACTCCTTGAAACACAAGACTTTAGATCCGTAGTAAGTACACTGATCACCCCTCACTTCGACTATTGCAATAGTCTCCTAATAGGCCTCCCTCAAAAAAGCACATACCTTCTACAAAGAGCACAAAACATCTGTGCAAAAGTAATTGCTAAAGCCCACCTAACAGACCACGTAACCCCAATACTGCTGGAACTCCACTGGCTTCCTATAAACAGCCGAATCAAATACAAAATTATCCTAACAACCTATAAACTCATAAACGACATAGCCCCCTCACACTTAACCACATTACTGCAGTCTCCAACATCGACAAGGACCCTCAGACAAAACGCAGCCCACTCCCTCATCATACCTAAAGCCATCTGTAAAACCAAGAATACCACTAGCTCTAGAGCATTCTCATTCACTGCTCCTACACTCTGGAACGACCTCCCTATTGAACTTCGCACCATAAGAGACCTCATCCAATTCAGAAAAGAATTAAAGACCTACCTGTTCACTGAACACTTCGAAATCCCCTACTCCCCCAAAGCCAGCTCTACCACAAATGTGGGCACCCATGCACAAACTCCTTTAACCCCAACAATCTAACCACAAGCCTGTCCCCCCCACACACGCCCCAAAGATGACAAAAATAAAAGGAACTAAATTCCAGCACCTACGCCAATCTCTACCCCATACACCACACACACTACACGATGTAAATATACTTTTGTACAAAGTTTGATATGTTTGCTTGTTTTTTGTTACAATACCTACAAAGTTTATACTTACTGTTCAATGTAAATAGTTGATTTCTACTGTTCTATGTAAAATGTATACAAATTGTGTACAAGACTGTTAATCTGTTATATGTAAACCGCCCTTGATCTCTGGAAGGGGCGGTATAAAAGAAATAGTTAAATAAATAAATAAATAAATAAATAAATATTTATCCTGATTTAGCTAGGGATACCCAGAAACGACGCAGGGGATTTCTCCTGCTGTGCCCTGGGATAGTGCAGCTGGATGGGCTATTTTTCTTAAAGCACCCATGTAAATGTTTAGTAAAATATCACTCTGTTTCTTATATTTCTTATGAGCCCTCCCAGTTGACGGCTTTCATTAATGCTAGGCACTTGGATTCATCTGTTGATTCTTCTCTTGTGCTCTCATGAGTTAGGTTACTCCAGATTTAGCTGTCTGCCTTACTTTTTCTTTGCATATGCTGTTTGCGTTTATAATGCTGTATCTCCCCTGTATTTGTGGGCTAGGGTGGGCAGACATGTATATCTCCAGGAACAAGCAGGAATGTAGTCTTCACATATGGGTATCGTCGGTACCGACGGAGCCTACGCGGGAACGCTCCCCAGCATCCAATTAGAAAGCTTTTGGGAGCATCCCACAGCGCCTGTGTGCTGCCTTCCCGCCTTTCCCAACTGCCTCTCTCCAGTTCTTCGTTTTCCGCGGAGCTAGCAGGTCGTGTTCCTGTCACCGCAGAAATCCTTTTCCTTATTCTTCTTTTTTGTGGTCGCATCTGCCTTCCTCGACGCTATACCGGTACCGCCAGTTCTTCTTTATTTCTTTTAAAATAAAAATAATAATAATCTTTTTCCAAACTTTTCTTTTTCAGATGCACGTGCCATTTTGGGCCTTAGGCCCAAAATTTCCTCCATTATGGAGAAACCCGCCTCGGGTTTTAAAAAGTGCACCAAGTGTGGCGGTACCATCTCCGTCACTGACACCCACGAGTGGTGTCTTAAATGTTTAGGTCCTGACCACTCCATCTCCGATGGTATGGCTTGTGCCATGATGTCCAAAAGGGGTCGACAAAACAGAGCTGCCAAGCTCCGCGACCTTTTGCCCTCCGATGCAGCTTCGGTGGCATCGACATCTTCCAGGGCTTCATCTTCTTCCCATGGATCTCAGGTAACTAAACATAAGTCCAGCCGGTCCTCAAAGGGTAGATCTCCTTCTAAGCATCGAGATACCTCCGGCGTTGCCCTTGAGGGTTCTATACTGGCAAAATTGCCCCGTCGGGAGGCTTCGGCTTCCAAAGCATTATCGGGGCTCCAGGACGTTCTCGAGGCTTCGACCTCGGCAGAACTACTGGTGCCATACTCTGTGGTATCGGCTGCTTCCGGTACCGACACCCAGACATCGGCGGCATCGATGCCCTCGGAACCACGTCAGACAGTTGTACCGGCACCGATAGCATAGACATCGACATCGGTATCGGCTTTGCCGGCACCCAGTCATGCGATGCCTTCCAGTGCCGATACACCGGTACCGATTCCCCCCGGTACCGACTTCGGTCAGTACGGGTATCGGGCTCTACAAGAGCATCCGGACAGACGGTACTTCGAATCCTCGGAGGACTCCGAGGATTCTGACAGCTCTGCCGGCACCGGGATACTTCTCCCGGAGGAGCCTTCCTCTCCTAAATGTAGGATGTCTCCTCCAGAAGATATCTCCTTTCAGGATTTCATCAGGGAGGTGGCTCGTGGGTTGTCCATCACTCTGACTCCTGAAACAGAGCTCAGAGCTAAGGAGTTGGAGATTTTACAGTATCCCAAAGCTCCTAAGGAGGCAGCTACCTTGCCTATTCATGAGATTTTACATGATCTCATGTTGAGAATGTGGGAGACACCTCTTACCACCTCTCCTCACTCTCGCAGACTGGATACCATGTATCGAGTCCCTCCTTGTCCTGGTTTCCAGAAAACTCAGCTTCCGAACCACTCCATTGTCGTGGAGTCAGCTATGAGAAGGATCAGGAGTGCAAAGACGCATGCCTCTAATCCTCCAGGATGTGAGTGTAGAACCTTGGATGCCTTTGGACGTCGTACTTTCCAGGCTTCCATGCTCTCTGCCAGGATCAGTTCCTATATTTTATATATGGGAATGTTCCTTAAAGAAGTCACAGGAGATTTAGAGGTTTTTAGCCCTCTCCTGCCTGAAGACAAAAGGCAGGATTTTCTCACACTGGTTAAACATGCCCAGGATGTTTCTAAGTTTGTCAATCGTGCAGCTTTTGACTGTTTTGAGTGCATAAGCAGAACCTCTGCCATTGCCATAGGTGCACGTAGAATTGCCTGGCTCCAGGCATCCGATTTGGAGCTCTGGGTGCAGGACAAACTGGGCAATATCCCTTGTACAGGTGAGAATTTATTCGGCAAGAATTGGCAAGAAAAAGCCAATGAGTTGGATGCTGACAACTCCACTTTGGATAGGTTATCCAAAGCCACAGCTGATCCTGCCCGAAAGATCTTTCAAGAAACCATTCTTCTCCAAAAAGAAGAGGTTTTATCCCTCTTATTCCCAGCAGGGACGTTCTGCAGGTCAGCCTACCCGAAAGAGTCAGCAACCACCTAAACAAAGGAAAGCAAAGACTGCTAAGCCTCAACCATCTCAGCAGTCTCAGCCTCCACAAGGCCTTTAACACTCATCTGGAGAACTTAGCCTTCCTGTTCCTCAATGGACCAGAGCCTTCCACCATTCCAGGAAGGTTGTGTCACTTTGCCCCCAGGTGGGAGCAGATAACAGCAGAGCATTGGACACTCTCCATTATAAGAGAGGGGTACAAGCTGCACTTTCTGTGCATGCCCCCTCCCACAATGGTAAGACAGTTCAATTCTCAGACCTCTCTCATCAACCTGTTAGATCAAGAGGTCACTATGCTTCTTGCCCAAGGGGCAATAGAAGAAGTACCCATTCATCAACAGGGTACAGAGTTTTACTCCCCCTATTTCCTTATCTCAAAGAAAACAGGGGGATACAGACCTATTTTGGACCTTAGAGAATTGAACAAATTCCTTTTCAAAGAGAAATTCAAGATGATTTCTCTGGGAACTCTGCTGCCATACCTTCAGAGTCAGGATTGGCTTTGTTCTCTAGATCTCAAGGATGCGTACACCCATGTTCTCATCCATCCAACTCACAGAAAGTTCCTTCGGTTCCTTTTTCAAGGAAAGCACTACCAATACAGGGTGCTTCCTTTTGGCCTGGCCTCAGCACCAAGAGTGTTCACGAAATGCATGGCTGTGGTAGCAGCATTTCTTCGCACTCTAGAGATATTCGTATTCCCCTACTTAGACGACTGGCTCATTCGAGCCCCATCAGAGTCAGAGGCCAGGACTTCTCTATCTTGCACAATGCGTATCCTTCAGTATTTGGGTCTCGTCATAAACATCACAAAATCCAGTCTTACTCCCACTCAGTCTCTAGAGTTCATAGGAGCTTTGCTGGATACCAGAAGAGCAAGGGCCTACCTTCCTCAGACCCGTTGCCTTCGTATGGTGCACTTAACTTCTCAAGCAGTGCTAAAGGCTCACCTCACTGCCCGAGAAATGCTACAACTACTAGGCCACATGGCATCTACAGTGCATGTGGTTCCTTATGCTCGCCTCCATATGAGAGCAGCCCAGTGGACTTTATCCACACAATGGACCCAGGCATCAGGGTGCCTGTCAGACAAAATAGCAAACACAAATCGCCTTATTTGGTGGCAGTCCACTCAAAACCTGTTGCTGGGGTCCCCATTTCAACAACCCTTACCCCAGGCAACTCTCACAACAGATGCTTCACCAATGGGTTGGGGAGCTCATCTGCAAGACCTCTCCACCCAAGGCACCTGGACTCCACAGGAGACTCATCTACATATCAATTTCTTAGAGCTCAGAGCAATCTTCCTTGCTCTTCAAGTGTTCCATACCCTGCTCAGCTACAAGACAGTCCTCATTCATATGGACAATCAAGTAGCTATGTTCTACGTGAACAAGCAGGGGGGAACAGGCTCTCTGTCGCTTTGCAACGAAGCTTTGCGACTATGGGCCCTTGCCAGAGAGCATCAGATTCATCTCCTGGCAGTATATCTTCCAGGCATACAAAACTCTTGGGCAGACAGACTCAGTCGAGTTCTGCTTCCACACAAATGGTCTCTGCATGCAGACCAGGTGGCCAAGATTTTTCAAATTTGGGGAACCCTGGACATAGACCTCTTTGCAAGTCCGTTGAATGCCAAACTTCCCCGGTTCTGTTCCAGAATTCCGGCTCTGGGCTCTCAGGCCAGGGATGCTTTCCTCCTTCACTGGGTTCAAGACTTCCTTTATGCCTTTCCGCCCATTCCCCTAATTCCCAAAACCCTGTTCAAGCTTCAGAGAGACAGAAGCCATATGATTCTCATAGCTCCACATTGGCCACGGCAAGTGTGGTACCCTCTGCTTCTACATCTCTCTCAAGCTCCCTCCATGGAGTTAGGATCTGCTCCAGATCTCCTGTCTCAGGAGGACGGAATGTTATGGCATCCCAATCCCCAATCTCTGCATCTCAGGGCTTGGTTGCTGAAGGCCTAGATTTTCATGATCTTAACCTCCCTCAGCAAGTAAAGGATATCCTTTATGCTTCCAGGAAGCCTTCCATAAGACGCTCTTATGCTTTCAAGTGGCAAAGGTTTTCCATATGGTGTTCGCAGAAGGGTCTTAACCCCCCTGTGATACCTCTGGAATCATTACTGGAGTATCTCCTTCATTTAAACAATGCAGGACTTAAAACTAACTCAGTAAGAGTCCATTTGAGTGCTATTGCAGCTTCTTTCAAGCCTCTAAATGGACAACCTATTTCCTCCCATCCTCTTATAGCAAGATTTATGAGAGGCCTTCTTCTAACTAAGCCTCCCATTAGGCCACACCGGTGGCATGGGACTTAAACCTGGTTCTTGGTGAGCTCATAAAGCCACCTTTCGAACCCTTAGCTACTACCTCATTGAAATTCCTTTCTTGGAAAGTTATCTTTCTCATTGCAATCACATCAGCACGCCGCATCAGTGAGTTGCAGGCACTAGTAGCTGATCCACCTTATATAAGGTTCCATCATTACAAGGTAGTCCTTAGGACTCATCCACACTTTATGCCAAAGGTGGTCTCACCTTTTCATTTAAACCAAGCGGTCTACCTGCCTGTGTTTTTTTCCAAGGCCTCATGCATCTAATGCAGAAAGGAATCTTCATACTTTAAACTGTAAAAGAGCTTTAGCCTTTTACTTGCAAAGAACACAGCAACATAGAAAGTCCTCTCAACTCTTTGTTGCTTTTGATCCTTCTCATTTGGGACTTCAAGTCTCCAAGAGAACACTGTCCACCTGGATTGCTCAGTGTATTTCCTTTACCTATTAGAGTAAGAATCTTCCTCTGGAAGGCCATGTCACAGCTCACAATGTGAGAGCCATGGCAACTTCAATGGCTCATCTACACTCTGTGTCTATCAACGACATCTGTCGAGCAGCCACTTGGGCCTCGGTTCATACCTTCACAGCCCATTACTGCTTGGACAAGGACTCCCGCCGGGATGCCTTGTTTGGTCAGGCTGTTCTTCATCACCTGTTCCATACCTAATCAACTATTACCCACCATCCCTGGTTGGATGCCAGCGATCCATGGGGGGAAGTGGAGCCCTTTCACAGGGGCACACAACTTCTGGGGTCTCTCCCTGGCATCTAAAGCTAGGGAGTCGCCATATGTGAAGACCACATTCTTGCTTGTTCCTGGAGATAGCATAGTTACTCACCTGTAACAGGTGATCTCCGGGAACAGCAGGAATTTAGTCTTCACAACCCACCCACCTCCCCTAGGAGTTGCATCTCTCTCTCTATCTATTTATTTATTTATTTAACATCTCTTATATACCGCACTATTATCATCAGCGCGGTTTACATGGAACCAAACATATACATACAGAAAAACTGTAGTGCATTTTACAAGTAACAGGAATTTGAACTTGGTAATAAAGGGAAACTATGTACATTATGTAACTATATACAGTAGTCTATACACATTAGTCACAGTTGAAGTTGTCTTGACCTGAGTATGGATGTAGTATTTCTCTTGTGCAAAACTAAATTGGGAAATAGCTTAAGAAGAGGTGGTTTCTCTTTCCCTCTCTCTCTCTTTGTCTCAGCTTTAAACTCAACTGGAGAGATGCAGTTGGGAAAGGCGAGAAGGCAGCACGCAGGCGCTGTGGGATGCTCCCAAAAGCTTTCTAATTGGACGTTGGTGAGCGTTCCCGCGCAGGCTCCGTCGGTACCAACGATACCCATATGTGAAGACTAAATTCCTGCTGTTCCCAGAGATCACCTGTTACAGGTGAGTAACTATGCTATATTTCATTTTGAAATTGCTTGATTGTTTTTTTATTCTGTAAAAATAATTTTCTGTTGTCTGCTCTTTTTCTGCAAGAATGTTTGTTAGAATTTTCTTGATTTATTTGTTAAAATTTCATAAATAAAAAATTAAAAAAAAAAAAGAGAAAACTACAAGCCGGTTAGTTTAACTTCGGTGGTGAGTAAATTATTGAAAATACTGCTGAAAGAGAAAATAATGAGGTTTCTGGAGTCCAGCAGATTACAGGATCTGAGGCAGCATGGATTCACCAGAGGCAAGTCTTGTCAAGACAAATCTGATTGATTTCCTTGACTGGGTTACCAGGGAGCTGGACTGAGTGAGAGCCCTAGATGTGGTGTATTTAGATTTCAGTAAAGCCTTTGACACTGTTCCTCACAGGCGACTTATAAACAAACTGAGCACCCTAGAGATGGACCCTAAAGTTACTGCTTGGGTTGGAAATTGGTTGAGTGGGAGGTGACAAAGGGTATAGGTAAATGGAGCTCACTCTGAGGAGAAAGAGGTTACCAGTGGTGTGCCCCAGGGATCTATCCTTGGTCCAATTCTTTTTAACATCTTTGTTAGTGATATAGCGGAAGGGCTCTCAAGTAAGGTTTGCCTCTTTGCGGATGATACCAAAATCTGCAATAGAGTAGGACACCCTGGAAGGTGTAGATAACATGAGGGATGTAGCTAAGCTTGAAGAATGCTCTAGAATTTGGCAGCTGAGATTTAATGTTAAGTAATGCAAGGTCATGCATTTGGGCTGCAGCAATCCTAGGGAGCGATATAGTATAGGGGGTGAAGTACTTTTGTCCACTAAAGAAGAGCGTGACCTAGGGGTGATTGTGTCTCATGATCTTGAAGTAGCTAAACATGTAGAAAGATTGACAGCAAAGGCTAAGAAGGATGCTTGGGTGCATAGGAAGAGGAATGGCCGGCAGAAGAAAGGAGGTGATAGTGCCTCTGTATAAGTCTTTGGTGCGACCTCATTTAGAGTATTGTCTGCAATTCTGGAGACCACACCTTCATAAGGATATAAAAAGGTTGGAGTTGGTGCAGAGGGTGGCTATTAAAATGGTTAGTGGTCTTCGTTATAAAGCATATGAGGACAGACTTAAGGATCTTAATATGTACATGTTAAAGGAAAGACAGGATAGAGGTGATATGATTGAGACGTTTAATTACCTTTGTGGCATAAATGTACAGGAGGAGAGCCTCTTTTGATTGAAAGCAAGCTCTGCTACGAGGTGACATGGGATGAGGGTGAAAGAGGATAAATTCAGGAGTGATATGCGGAAATATTTCTTTACAGAAAGAGTGGTGTATCCGTGGAATAGTCTCCCAGTGGAGGTGGTAGAGATTAGGACAGTATCTGAATTCAAAGAAGCATGGGACAAACACAGAGGATCCCTAAAGGAAAAAAGGGGACTGTTGTAGTGGTTGATATGGATGGACAGACTAGATAGGCCATGTGTTCTTTTTCTGTCGTCATGTTTCTATTCCTGCTATCCACGGAGAACACTTGCTTCAGGTTAGTAACTATCTTTTCTTGGATTTGTTCTCAGGTGCCTTTCGGATAACCCCTAAAATTCTATTTGCCTTTTAGCAGCTGTGATACACTAGCTGAAAATTTCAGTGTATTGCCCACAATGACTCCAAGGTCTTTAATCTTGGCTGGCGACTTCTTACTTAGAACCCAGCATTTAGTACCCATAGTTTAGTACCCAAAGGACCGGACATTTTTAACCAGCAACGTGCTTAGGCGCCCCAACAGACCACCCTGATCAGCATCAGTAGCAGGGAGCAGGAACGCAATATCATCCCACTCCTCACCACAGAGGCCAATTAGGCACCTGTCAGCAACAAAGAACCAGACATTTTTAACCAGCAGTGCGCTTAGGCGCCCCGACAGTCTGCCCTGATCAGCACCGACAGGAGGAGTGGGAATGCAACATCCTCCCACTCCCCACCACAGAAGCCATTCAGGGCCTGCCAGCAACAAAGGACCGGGCACTTTTAACCAGCAGTGCATTTAGGTACCCCAACAGACCACCCTGATCAGCATCGGCACAGGGCGTGGGAACGCAACATCCTTCTGCTCCCCACTGCAAAGGACAATCAGGGCCCGCCAGCAGAAAAGGACTGGGCATTCTTAACCAGCAGTGTGCTTAGGTGCCCCAACAATGCCACCAGCAATAAGTCGCCAGACCTCCTGGTATCTCATACGCTGGAAGTCACTGCAACAACACTTTCCAGCAGGCCTATGCCACCTGGAGTACTGCACAGATGCACTACCAGCGGTTACTTTCCAGACAGAGAGTCCCAGCCAAGCCAGCAACAGGAAGGTAGCCCCCCATTACCACCTAACCCAACAACACACCCCAAGCCCTGGAGCGACATAACTTCACAACCAAACTAAAGATACCATCAGACCCACTGCCAAACCATGCTCACAATATCCCCAGTGCTCTGCATCCTCCTAGCAATCCTGCTGCTCTCCACAGCACACAAACATCAAGTGAGCTCCACACTCTAACCATGGCTCAACACTCACCCTAGCACACAACACACACAGGGACCCCCTGTCACTTAAATACATACAGAATTCCCCCACGCGAACAGCTACAACCTCACTCAAGACTCCCTGCACACACACACTGCACTGTGCACTCATAAACTGATGCTCAATGCAAAACAAAATCCTGGTCACAAGAGACCTCCTGTCTCCCCAAAACTTAGACATCTTATGCATAATGGAAACAAGGATCACCAAAACAGACAAGGTGCTACTAAACCAAATCGCACCAAACAGATACTCCATCTATGAATGTTCACAATCACAATGTAGAGGTGGCAGAGTGATAATCATAACCAAGAACAACCTCAAGTTCCGATGCCATGCAAGTGAGAGCACCCGTGATCCAACACCATAACCAACAAATTGTTAACCATCTGTCTCATCTACAGGACACCAACCTCTGATGCCAACGACTTATCAGTTATCTTGGACAGAGTGATAACCGCATCAAAAACCGGAAAGGACCGTCTAGTATTAGGAGACTTTAACCTCCCCTTGCCGCAACAGAACCACGCCCACAACTTCCTCCAAGCAATGTCAGCAGTGGACCTAACACAATTCGTAGAAACCTCCATGCACGATAAGGGCAACACCTTAACCTAATTTTCTTCAATGACCATGCAACCCAGTCAATTTCCCCCCACTCCATTCATGCACACCCTGTACCGTGGTCGGATCATAAACTCATTAGCTTCGCCCTCCCACAGAACATCTGCAGCCACAACCAGCATCCATCAGCAAGAAGATTTAAACCTTTTAACAAGGATAATTTCATTCTCAACACCCTTCCACAACTTCTTGAAGACTCAACTGACCTCTATGTCCTCATTGAAAACTGGAATAATGTCACAGCCATCACTACCAATACCATCATATCCTCCACACAGGAAACAACCCAAAACTAAGTGGTACTCTCCAGTCCTCCACAACTTGAAACAACAACTCTACAAACATGAATGGAAATGGCGTAAAACTAAAAGCAATGAAGACAGATTCCACTGCCTACAACTTCTGAATGTCTGTTGCACCACAACCAACAAGACAAAACGTGAATACCATACTAAACTACTCAACTCTGCAATCAACCAACTAAGGGAACTCTTCAACATCGTAAAACAGCTGACAAAAATACCAACCAATGAAAACCAGGACATCACACTCACCCCTCAACAACTAGTTCAACATTACAAACAACTGCATCCTCAACCGGAACCCCTCCACCCCTCTCCTGATGTAGCTGATTGCCTGGACCCTTGGATCTCCTTTGCCAACATCACTAAGGAACAAACAGAAAACACCATATAGTTTCTAAACACAACAACCTCACCACTGGATCCCTGCTCAGTCTCATGGATCAAGGTAACAAAGAAGGAACTCAGCATTGTACTCACCAAAATCACACGATCGATACTACAATAAGGCATCATGCCTACATGCTTAAAAACATCCTCCATATTACCAACACTAAAAAAACCTACTCAGGAGAATGTGTTGGTTTATTTCGTGCCTCGCTGTTACTTTGCTGGAAGCCTCAGACCCGCGGCTGCTGAGTGTGGAGCGCCACGTGATTCCTAAGGGCTATATGACCTGGGCCCCACCGTGACTTATCTGAGAGCGTGTTGGTTTGTTTCCTGCCTAGCTGATACCTTACTGGAAGCCTCAGACCCATGGCTGCTGAGCATGGAGCACCACCTGATTCCTAAGGGCTATAAGATCTGGGTAGGAGCTTAGTGGAGAGGTGTTTATTTCCTATATTGGGAAATGGAAGACGAGACCTGCATTATTAACTTCTTCAAATAGTAAAGTGGCAAAAGGGGTGGTTCCCATGGATGTGCTTTTAAAGTCCATGGTGCCCATAGGAGATGCTGCATGGATGGATTCTTCAGAGATCTCCTTGGTATCTGTGAGTACTGTCTCTCCTTCTATGTCTCCTGGAGTAGGTTTGGTGGTGAAAGACTTCACCCCTAAGTCTGAGGATGGGGTTCCTCCTGCCTCAGTCTCCCTTCCTGATGCTTTTCTCTGATTGACTACCTCAGCTCAAACAGTTTTACCAGTTCTGTTCAGTTCCGTTTGATTTTTCTCCCTCTAGTCGAGAAATTTTGGAACCTCCACAGGATGTTCCTTTGCAAGACATTTGGTGAATAGTATATAGAACTGAGCTTTCTCGCCAATCCTCTTTACATAAATTGTCCAAGTTTTTCAAGGAATCGGTGGCTGTTCTGACAGGGAACGAGTCCAGATTGCCTTCAAGGCTAGTGCCCCCGGGGGGAGCCTCAGCTTGTGTCCCTTCAGTCGGCTGTTGCCTGCTTGGTACAGGACTCTTTGGCTTTACACTGGCAAAATGAAAATTTGGAAAATGCACTTCGTAGTAAAAACTTGCGTCTTTTAAAATTTCCTCATATCCACTATCTTTCCCCTCTTATTTTGTTTGTAAAGTACTTAAAGGTTGTGTTGAATGTTCCGGATCCTGATGCTATTCATTTGTCTAAGATTTATTATCTCCCTAGAGGAGTTAAAGAGGGAAAGGATGTAGTTGAAGTGACAGAAGAAGCTGGAGCTTTGGGTGGGGATTTGGATTGTCTGTTCCAAGTTTAGATTTAACTGCTTTCTTGGAAACATCTGTAGAGGATATATCAAATTGGGCTACACTTCTTGTTACCTTTCTTCTTGAGAAAGATAGATATACTTCGGCTGTATTTTTCTAAAAGACAGGAGAAATTTTTTGGAGAGCCCATCCAGATGTTTCCCTGGTGACTCAGAGGTGGCAAAGGGCTTTTCTTGAACTTAGGCCCCGTGTTTTGGCAGTGGGCGCCTCTTTTCTTCTTAAATATCCCTGTAAATGCATTTTGTCTTTGCATGACAAAATATATGTGTTTTTTGAATCCTTGCAATTGGAGGGGTTTTTGCATGGGAAGGGTTGATAGCATTATTGTTTTGTTTTTTCTAGTTTACTCCCGGCTTATGTAAAAGGGGATTGTTTAATTTGATTCTGAGGTTTTTTCCTTTTTTTGGTCATGCTCTCCATGTTGTAGGCTGGATGGGTTTTATTTCTGGATAAATCTATATGAGGGAAGGAGATTTTTGTTTATTCTTATGTATGGTTTCTGTTGTATCATGATTGTTTTCTTCTATTTCTTTTTTTCTGGCTTCTTGTAATAGAAGAAACTTAATAATAAAAAAAAAACCCACCCTGCAACCTTGTGACCCAACATCTTACAGACCCATTGCTAGCCTACTATTCACAGCCAAGATCATTGAAAAAAACTTCCAACACCAACTTCAAGACCATATTGACAGATACAACCTTCCAGACCCACAACAACATGGCATCCATCCAAACCAGAGTGGAAATGCTACTAACCACCCTAGTAAATACACTTATTCAAGGAATACAGCACATCAACCAAGGCTTCCTATTAATCTTCTTAGACATTTCCTCGGCATTTGACACTGTGAACCACCATATTCTCCTGCCTCATTGATCATCACCAACAAATGAAGATTGGCCAAAACACCTTCATCCCATACAAACAGACTCAAGGAGTCCCTCAGGGATCCACTCTCTCCACTCTCCTATTCATCCTCTACCTTCAACTGCTCTCTACACTTATAAGATCACATAACCTCAATGTCCACATCTACGCCAATGATATTATGATCTATGGACCAATCAACACAAAACAATTCTCACTCTCTACTCAGCAGGAATGCTTCACTGATGTATCCAACTGGCTAAAAGACATTAACCTTCAAATTAACTACAACAAAACTAAGGCTCTCTTCATAAACATAGAAACATAAAAAAATGATGACAGAAAAAGACCACATGGCCTATCTAGTCTGTCCTTCCATATCGACAACTACAACAGTCCCCTTTTTTCCTTTAGAGATCCTCTGTGTTTGTCCCATGCTTTTTTTAATTCAGATACTGTCCTCATCTCTATCACCTACACTGGGAGACTATTACATGAATCCACCACTATTTCCGTAAATAAATATTTCCACATATCACTCCTGAATCTATCCCCCTTCACCCTAAATCCCCTCACAGCAGAACTTGCTTTCAATTGAAAGAGGCTCTCCCCCTGTACATTTATGCCACGGAGGTATTTAAACATCTCAATCATATCACCTCTATCCCGCCTTTCCTCTAAGGTGTACATATTAAGATCCTTAAGTCTGTCCTCATATGCTTTATAATGAAGACCACTAACCTTTTTAGTAGCCACCCTCTGTACCGACTCATCCTGTTTATATCCTTTTGAAGGTGTGGTCTTCAGAATTGCACACTATACTCCAAATGAGGTCGCACCAAAGACTTATACATAGGCACTATCACCTCCTTTTTTTCTGCTAACCATTCCTCTCCGTATGCACCCAAGCATCCTTCTAGCTTTTGCCGTCACCTTTTCTACCTGTTTAGCTACTTTAAGATCATCAGACACAACCACGCCTAGGTCTCACTCTTCTTTAGTGGACAAAAGTACTTCACCCCCTATACTATATTGCTCCCTTGGATTGCTGCAGCCCAAATGCATGACCTTACATTTTTTAACATTAAATCCCAGCTGCCAAATTCTAGACTATTCTTCAAGCTTAGCTAGATCCCTCCTCGTTATCTACACCTTCCTGGGTATCATCCAGATTTTGGTATCATCCGCAAAGAGGCAAACCTTACCCAACAGCCCTTCCGCTATATCACTAACAAAGATGTTAAAAAGAATTGGACCAAGGACAGATCCCTGGGGCACACCACTGGTAACATCCTTCTCCTCAGAGTGAGGTCCATTTACCTGTACTCTTTGTCACCTCCCACCCAACTAATTTCTAACCCAACTTAGGGTCCATCCCTAGGGTGCTCAGTTTGTTTATAAGTCGCCTGTGAGGAACAGTGTCAAAGGCTTTACTGAAATCTAAATACACCACATCTAGGGCTCTTCCTCGGTCCAACTCTCTGGTCACCTAGTCAAAGAAATCAGTCAGATTTGTCTGACAAGACCTGCCTCTGGTGAATCCATGCTGCCTCGGATCCTGTAATCTGCTGGACTCCAGAGACCTCACTATTTTCTCTTTCAGCAGCGTTTCCAATAATTTACTCACCACCGAAGTTAAACTAACCGGCCTGTAGTTTTCAACCACATCCTTACTTCCGCTTTTGTGTAAAGGCACCACATGAGCCTCTCTCCAGTCCTTTGGCACCACTCCCGACTCCAACGAGGTAATAAGACTGGACAAAATCACACCTATACTAAAGCAGCTCCATTGCCTTCCAGTACAGAACCAAATAAAATACAAAACAGCAATTCTAACTCACCAAGCAATCCACTTCGCCCCCCCCCACACACCTCCACACGCTACTCCAGCCCTCCCTACCACACAGATCAAGATGGACCTCCACGATGAACACTCTCATCATCCCCCACACCAGAACCAAATCCATCCAGCAAGCATGCAAACGAGTCTTCCAACTATACGCACTTACCAGATCAGCTAAGAAACATCACAGACCTCACCACCTTCAGAAAACACCTGAAGATGCACCTATTCAGAGAGCACTTCAGCCCCATCACATAACATTTCCTTAGAAGAAAAATACCAGAAGATGACCTCTGTACATAGTCCACATTTGTATATAGTTATGACCCCAAGAGTTATCAATTGCATGTTGTATATAGTTTATTTTATTTATTTATTTGCAGATATTTTTATACCGCCCCTTCCAGAGATCAGGGGCGGTTTACATTGTAACAATTAAACTAGAACAATTACATGGAACAGTATTTAAGAACTTTATACATAGAACAGTGTATTAGAGGCGACACCTCTAACTATTTCCTGCATTCCTACTTTACTCATTGTTGTAATGTAAATTCAATTATTGTTCTCTGTAAACTGTCTTGACCCAGTGAAAAGCAGTATATAAATACAGCTAAATAAATACATAAATAGCTGCAATTATTTTTCCTTATGTGCATCATTTTGCTCTTATCCATATTAAATTTAATTTGCTATTTAGAAATGCTTAGTCTCCTGGTCTTACAGAATCCTGCAAATCCTCACAATCCTCTGCCATTTTAATGACTTTGAATCATTTTCTTCATCCACAAATTTGATCACCTGACTCATTGCTCCGGTCTCCAGATCATTTATGAATAAGTTAAACAGCACAGGTGCCAGTACAAATCTTTGGGGCACTCCACTACTGACCCTTTTCTAGGCTGAAAACTGGCCGTTTTTCCTAAAATAATAGCTGTTTAGCAAGCTAGCAGGACTACACACAGGTACATAGAACAGAGCTGTTAGAACACACATAAAAGAGGCTAGCTGCTTTTTCTCTGAGGAAAAGCTAGGGACTTTGGTAGGTCTTTCTCATTTCCTTTGTTTCACAGCTCCAGCAACTGAACTATAGCCAGAGCTGTTGCCTCCCTTTACAGCTTCTGCCTCTGTCCAGATGGATAGCCCAATCCCAGTCGAAGGATGAGTTCCATGTGCACAATGCCTGCAAGCTGAAGTCCTCACGAAACAAGTGGAGGAGCTCAAAGAAGAGGTGACAAGGCTGAGAAACATCCATGATGGTGAGAAATACATTAAGATGGTTCTTGAGACATCCAAGCTCTCCGACAGAGGTGAAGAAGGTATGCTTCATAATGAAGAGTGTTGGACACAAATCACTGGAGCCTGCAGAATTGACAATCCAACTCCTCCAGCCCTCGAATTAAAGAACCAGTATGCAGCCTTGGACGTGGAGGAGGTGAAAACATCCCAGGAACGGGAAGAACCAGACCTCAGGCACTCAAAATGTTCAGAATCAGTGACCACAAAGAAGCAAAGGGTAACGGTGGTTGGTGACTCTCTTCTGAGAGATACTGAGGCATCCATCTGTCGACCAGACTTGATGTCCAGGGAGGTGTGCTGTCTGCCAGATGTCAAAATTTGAGATGTTATGGAGAGTTTGCAGAGACTCATCAAGCCTACTGACTATTATCCGATGATGATCATCCATATCGGCATAAATGATATTGCTAGGTATCCCTCCGAGCATATCAAGCGTGACTTCATGGCTCTGGGAGAGAGGGTGAAGTAGATAGGTGCGCAGATGGTGTTGTCTTCAATCCTCCCTGTTGATGGTAAAGGCCAAGGCAGAGAAGCATGCATCCTGGAGAGGAATGCATGGCTTTGTGGATGGTGTCATCAAGAGCGTTTTCCTTTCCTGGACCAAGGGATGATTTTCCAAGGCTACTGAGCAGAGACAGTATCCGCCTATCCAAGAAGGGTCAAAGTGTCTTCCGTAGCAGACTGGCTAACCTATTCAAGAGGGCTTTAAACTAAATTTGTTGGGGATGGGTGAAGAAAGCCCCAGTAAGTAGAAGCCCTCAGGTAAATGAAACATTTAATACCTCTGTATAAATGGGTAAAAGGGGCTATGTCTGGAAAGCAGTGTGCATTAATGCCCATAGTATGAGTAATACGATCCCAGATGTTGAGGCTTTTAATGGAAGAGGCTGACTTGGATTTAGAGGCGGTTATGGAGACATGATTCATGGACAACCTTGACTGGGATGTAATTATATTGTGCTATACTTTATTCAGGAAGGGCAGGGTATGAAGAAGGAGAAGAGGAGCGGCCCTATATGTAAAAAAATCATATTAAAAGCTACAGAATTACAGAGTTTACAAGGGAAGGAGAGACATTGTGGGTTAAACTAGAAAGAGGGAATGGGGAATCCATTTGCATTGGTGTGATATACAGATCTCCTTCACAGGCAGAAGTAGACAGAGATTTAATTGAAGACATTCACAGTACTGCCATGAAAAGAAAAGTGCTGCTGATAGATGATTTCAATATGCTGGATGTTGATTGGTGCATCCTTGCTACGGTGCCATCTAGAAGGAGATCCTGGATTCTCTACAGCAGGGGTCTCAAACACGCGGCCCACGGGCCGCATGCGGCCCGCGAGAGAACGTTGTGCGGCCCGCGACGGCTTCTGCTGCTGCCGTTGCCGCCGCCGCCGTGGCAACGGCAGAATCGACGGTCAATTTTAAAAAAAAACAAAACTGGCTTCTGCTGCTCAAGCAGCAAAATCAGCTGTCCTGCGGCCCCTTCCTCTCTGCTCGGAGATCCCCGAGAGTGCTTCCATCAGCGGGTGCTTTTCAAGCTGCGAAGAGAGTATTTCCCTCTCGCGAGGCTTGAAAAGTGACTAGGCTTAAGCCGCGCGAGAGGGAAATACTCTCTTTGCAGCTTAAAAAGCACCTGCAGATGAAGCACAACTCAGGGCTCTCGGCGCAGAGAGGAAGGGGCCGCGGGACAGCTGATTTTCTGCTGCAGCAGCAGAAGCCAGGTTTTTTTTTAAATTTACCTGGGTTGATGGGGGGGGGGTGTGGGACTGGAAATGGGCTATTGGCAGGAGGGGGGTTATGACTGGAAATGGGCTATTGGCAGGGGGGGGTTATGACTGGAGATGGGCTATTGGCAGGGGGGGTTATGACTGGAAATGGGCTATTGGCAGGGGGGGTATGACTGGAAATGGGCTATTGGCAGGGGGGGGTATGACTGGAAATGGGCTATTGGCAGGGGGGGTTATGACTGGAGATGGGCTATTGGTAGGGGGGGTTATGACTGGAAATGGGCTATTGGCAGGGGGTTATGACTGGTAATGGGCTATGGTGGGGGCTAGGACTGGAAATGGGCTATTGGCGGGGGGGGGGGGGTTATGACTGGAAATGGGCTATTGGCAGGGGGGGTTATGAATGGTAATGGGCTAAGGGGGGGTAAGACTGAAAATGGGGTGATGGGGGGTAAAACTGGACGTGCGCTATGGGGAGGTTAGGACTGGTAATGGGCTATGGGGGTCTAGGACTGGTAATGGGCTGGGGGGGTTGCTAGGACTGGAAATGGGCTGAGTGGAAGGGGGGCTTGAACTGCAAATGGCTGATGGGGAGGGGGGCTTGGAATGGAAATGGGCTGTGAGGGGAGGGAGCTAGGATTGGAAATGGGCTGATGGTGAGGCTAGGATAGGACTGGAAATGGGCTGATGTGGGGACTAGAAGGGAGCGGATGCTGGGTGGGGCTGGAACTAGAAGGGAGCTGATGTTGGGGGAGGATTAGAATGGGATGGAGCTGGGAAAGTGAAATGGAGAGGGGAAAAATATTTTGTCTGGGAGAGAAGACAAATCTACAATTGGCCAGGTATTGGGAGAGTAAGTGGGGATTGAGGATGGAGGGGTAAAATTTGAGTGGATGAAATAGGAATGAGGAAAGAGAAAAAGGAGAAAGATTAGTATGTTAAAGCAGATGTAGAGAGAGAATGGAAAAAAAACTAGGAGAGAAGAAAGGGCAAATGGACAGCAGACGATGGAGAGTTAGCAGAAGACATGAAGAAACCAGAAGAAAGTGGCTGGAACAATTGCAACTAAAAAAAATGCACAAAAGGTAGAAAAATATCTCTTTATTTTGAATTTATTAACTGGAATATGTCAGCTCTGGGAAATGTGCATCATTAATGTTTGCGCTTTGTTTAGTACAAGAGGAAATTAATTTATAGTTTTATTTCTACAGTGTTGTTGTACATTCCAAGTTTGGCTTTTGGGGTTCCCAGTTTAATTATTGTCTTCTTGTTTCTAAATCTTTTAGTCTTTCTTTATCCATACTCATTAAAGAGGCATGTTTACTAAAAGTTAGTGTATGGTAACATTATGCAAATATTTATGCAAATGAGGCCCCTTATGCAAATGAGGCCCCGCGTCTTATGCGGCCCCCGGGTTACTTTACAAGTCCTCATTTGGCCCTCAAAGCAATTTAAGTTTGAGACCCCTGCTCTACAGGGAGAATTATTGCCAAGATGGGACAATACCTTAAGGAGTCATTAGGGGGAACAGCTGGGGGATGTAGAAAAGCAATGGGCAAAACTGAAAGGGGATATTTTAAGGGCAACAAATCTTTTTGTTAGTAAACCAAGTAAACGCTATTCAAACCACCACATCATACAACACACTCCACTTAGAGTTTATGAAACCTTCATCCACCATGCTGATTATAATGCTGATACACCTACTGCAAACACATGCCAGAGACACTGCGCAGCAACAAACAATACAGACGATACCAATCATACATAGGCTTTGAACCAGAACACCAAAATCCCATCCATACCAAACAGAACAAAGAAGGCCACACAGACTTGTACAAGTACACCTTTCAACTCTAGATAACAAGACCCCACTCGCCACTCAGTGTGTCTTAAAGTGTGCCCTAATTAATGCACGGTCTATCTGGAAAAAAATTCATACACTTTCGGATTACATCAATGATCAGCAAGTCGATATAATGTGTGTAACTGAAACATGGCTTAATGATACTGACAATGTGATCATACAATTGCAAACATACTCCATACACAACTGCCCCAGACCATCCAGAAGAAGAGGGCATACTTATTATAGCAAAGCAGCAGCTAAACCTCAGAACACTATCCACTCACAATACAAATCAAAGAAATAGAAACATAGAAACATGACGACAGAAAAAGACCACAAGGCCAATCTAGTCTGTCCTTCCATAACAACAACTACAACAGTCCACTTTTTACCTTTAGAGATCCTCTGTGTTGATCCCATGCTTTTTTGAATTCAGTTACTGTCCTCATCTCCACCACCTCCACTGGGAGACTATTCCACGGATCCACTACTCTTTCCGTAAAGAAATATTTCCGCATATCACTCCTGAATCTATCTCCCTTCACCCTCATCCCATGTCCCCTCGTAGCAGAACTTGCTTTCAATTGAAAGAGGCTCTCTCCCTGAACATTTATGCCACGGAGGTATTTAAACATCTCAATCATATCACCTCAATACCATAATCATAGCCAACAAAACCTTCTCAGTCTGCCTCATTTACCGTGCACCGAATGCCACTGAAGAAGAATTATCTGACCTCCTAGAAAAAGTATATCTACATTCCAACTCACGGAAACCTCTCATTCTGCTAGGTGATTTAAACTTAGCATCTTCACCCTCTAATCACGTGAGCACCTTCTTGAACACTTGGAAGCTCTACACCATGCGCAAATATCACAGACCCCAACCCACAACAAAGGAGGTACCCTAGACCTCATTTTTGTACCAAACCAGCTACTGGAACAAAACCACACAACCCACTCCACCATACACCCAGTTCCTTGGTCGGACCACTCCATGATCACAGTTAACGTAACCACTCCCATATCCACCGACAAGCATGAAAAAACGCAAAACAAAATCAGAAGATTCAAACAACTTGACAACAAAACCTTCCTGCAACAATTGATGCTACACATTAATCCCAACACAACAAATCTGGAAGATGATATTGAAAACTGGAACACATCCATATGCAAAATTTGCAGTTGCCCCAAACAAGAAGACACCCAAACATAGAAAACATGCTGCTCCATGGTACTCAAAGGAAATAAATGACTCAAAGAGAACACTACGGAAGCTAGAATGTATCTGGAGATGAAATAAGAATGAAGAAAACCTTCAAAAATATAACACCATGCTACACACCTATAATCACCTAATACAGATCAGCAGAAGAGAATTCCACACAAACCTCATAATGAAATCACTCAACAAACTGAGGGAGCTATTTGATATTGTAAGTACACTCGCAAAAGAACTCACCCAGGCAAAATATTTGAATATGATTGACTCACAAGTGATGGTAAACCACATGGAAGCAAAGTACAAATATACAACAATGCATACCCTACTACCCCTTGATGACTCACCTGCAGAATACCAAAACCAGATAAAATGGGGCTCATTCTACATGCCTACCCTAACACAACTAGAGGATATAACAGCACAGATAAACACAACCATATCCCCCCTAGATACACGCCCACTCATGGATCAAGTAGGCAAGAAAGGAGTTAGGACCAACCCTACTTAAAATAATGCCTTTATCCCTCACACAAGGTCACCTGTCCTCCACCCTAAAACAAGCTTCTATGTGACCTGTTTTGAAGAACCCCCAGCTTGACCCCAAAGATCCAAATGCTTACAGACCCATCTCAAGTTTACCATTTATCACCAAAATCATTGAAAAAGCTGTACAACAGCAATTATAGGACCACTTAGATCAACACGCCCCAATGGACCACTACCAGCATAGCTTTAAACCGAACTACAGTGTGGAAACACTACTCACAACACTCCTCGATAGAATAATAACAGATATCGACAACATTGGACAAGGATTCATATTAATATTCCTGGACTTGATACATTTGATACAGTAAACCACTTCTTATTGTTATGAAGACTTCAACAAATAGGTCTATGTGGTACTACACTCAAATAGTTTACATCCTATTTGACACACAGGAAACTGCACATCAAATGTGGTCAACAGAAATCCAAAACAATTGAACAACCTCAAGGAGTACCACAGGGTTCAGCACTATTGGCAATCTTATTCAATATATACGTGCAACCTCTTTATGACATAATCAAAAACTTCAACATACATTAATATATCTGCCAACGACATCATGATTTATTTAACATTTCTTTTATACCACTTTTCATGGTTATCAAAACGGTTTACATTTAACTCTAATTTATACATAGAACAGGTGCATAATAACAGTAGTATGATATGCAATAATTATAATACAATGAACCATGGTAGCTATTGTGATGCAGCGGGCCCTCTGCTGGAGAGAAAAAAAGTTTTAAACTCTGAAAGAAAGAAATTGCCTGCAATTTCCAGAGAACTTACCTAGAGGGAGCAGGAGAGCTAAGACAGAGACCACAGAACCACGCCCTAGTGGGCAGGACTCTTATTCCAAAATCTCACATTTAAGAGCAGGCAAGCCAGAGTTTGGAGTAGGGTTGCCAACTTTTTCACCGAGAAAAACCCGACACCTGTGGCTCGCCATGCTCCACCCATTCTCCGCCCCTAGTCCCACCCCTGCCCCGCCCCCAGCCCCACCCACAAAAATTACCGAGGATACGTGTAGGCTAACTTCCTTGGTCAGATAATAATTAAACTGGGAACCCCAAAATCCAAACATGAAATGTACAACACTGGAGAAATAAAACTATAAAGTAATTTCCTCTTGCACTAAACAAAAACGCAAAGATGTTAGCAATACACACTTCCCAGACCAGACATATTCCAGTTAATAAATTCAAAATAAAAAGTATTTTTCTACCTTCTGTTTGGGCGTTTTATTTTTCAGTTGCAATTGCTCCAGTCACTTTCTTCTGGTTTCTTCGTGTCTTCTGCGAGCTATCCATTTGTCCTTTCTTCTCTTTCAGATGTTTTCCATTCTCTCTCTATTTCTGCTTTAACATACTGATTGTTTCCCTTTTGCTCTTTCCCCCAATTCTTTCCTTATTCCTTTATCATCCGTTTAAATTTCACTCTTCCATTCTCAAGCCCCTCTTACTCTCCCAATACCGGCCCATCATAGACTTTTCTTCCACACAAAATATTTTTTCCCCTCTCTATTCTCATTCCCCATCCATTCTAGTCCTCCCCCCAAATCAGTTCCCTTATAGTTCTAGACCCACCCAGCATCCACTCCCTTCTAGTCCCATTCTCCCATGCCCCACATCAGCCCATTTCCAGTCCTATTCCAGCTCTTCATCAGCCCATTTCCAGTGCTAGCCCTCACATCACAGGCCATTTCCAGTCCTAGCTCCCCCCCCCCAATCACAGCCCATTTCCAGTCCAAGTCCCCCATCACAGCCTATTTCCAGTCCTAGGCCCCCCCACCATCACATCCCATTTGCAGTCCGAGTCCCCCCGCACCATCACAGCCCATTTGCAGTCCGAGTCCCCCCGCACCATCACAGCCCATTTGCAGTCCTAGCCCCCCTAATCACAGCCTATTTCCAGTCCAAGATCCCCCTTCCTCCACCATAGCCCATTTCCAGTCCAAGTTCCCCCCCCCCCATAGCCCTTTTCCAGTCCAGGTCCCCTCCACCCCCATCACAACCCATTTCCAGTACATGTCCCCACCCCCATAACCCTTTTACAGTCCAGGTCCCCCCCCCCATCACAGCCTATTTCCAGTCCAAGTTCCCCCCCCCCCATAGCCCTTTTCTGGTCCAGGTCCCCTCCACCCCCATCACAACCCATTTCCAGTCCATGTCCCCCCCCCTTAGCCCTTTTACAGTCCAGGTCCCCCCCTTTAGCCCTTTTCCAGTCCAAGTCCCCCCCCCCTTAGCCCTTTTCCAGTCCAAGTCCCCCCCTTTAGCCCTTTTCCAGTCCAAGTCCCCCCCCTTAGCCCTTTTCCAGTCCAAGTCCCCCCCTTTAGCCCTTTTCCAGTCCAAGTCCCCCCCCCCCTTAGCCCTTTTCCAGTCCAAGTCCCCCCCTTAGCCCTTTTCCAGTCCAAGTCCCCCCCCTTAGCCCTTTTCCAGTCCAAGTCCAAGTCCCCCCCCCTTAGCCTTTTTCCAGTCCAAGCCCCCCCCCCCCTACGCCATTTCCCATTCCATGTCCCCCCCCCCCCCTTAGCCCTTTTCCAGTCCAGGTCCCCCCATCACAGCCCATGCAGTCCTTGCCCCCCCCCCCGGACCAGCATCGCGGCTGTCTGAGGCTTCAGAGGGAGCCGGGGAAGCCCGCGCGAGGCCCCGGCTCCCTCTGAACAGCCACCAGCGTGAAGAGCCTTTACCTTCACGCTGGCGTCTGTTCCTGTGAAGCCGCGAATGCTGGGAAAGGTTAAAGGGCAACCTTTAACCTTTCCCAGCATTCGCGGCTTCACAGGAACAGCCGCCAGCGTGAAGGTAAAGGCTCTTCACGCTGGTGGCTGTTCAGAGGGAGCCGGGGCCTCGCGCGGGCTTCCCCGGCTCCCTCTGAAGGGGAGAGAAAAGCCAGTTTTTTTGCTCAGGCCGCTCCCGATCTTGCGGCCAGAGCAAAAAAACCGGCTTTTAAAGGGCCGGTTTTGCCTCTGCGCCGGCAGCCGGCCTGGCCGTGGAAAAACCGGCCAGGCCGGCTGAAAACCGGCCAGTTGGCAACCCTAGTTTGGAGGCAAGCCAGAGTTTGGAGACTAGCAAGAGTCAAGAGGCAAGCAGGAGTCAAGGGACTTGCCTGTAAGGAGCTCTGCTGCCAAAGCCTCATCAGCTGAGAGAAAAAGGACAGGCTGGGAGAGGAGAACCAGTCCGGAGAGAGAGAGGACAGGCCGAGAAGGCCGAAGCCAAGCCAGACCGGGCCCAGAAGCCCACAAGAGAACAGGCCTTAAGGGCCAGAGAAGGAAAGACTGGGAAAGCAGGCGGTATATTCCAGAGAGCACCGATACTGAAGGCAGCAGTCACGGTACACCTCCAGCCACACCCCAGAGAATCAAACACAAAGCAAAAGGTAAAACTTTTAACCTTTGTCATTGTATACCTGAACTTAAGCTAAGAGAAGAATCCTGGGAAGGAGATTCTCCATATAGAAGACAAGAGCAGAAGCAAAAGTTAAAGGATAGTTTGTGCAACAAAAGGACTGTTAGAGGAAAACATAGAGATAATGTTTTTAAGCCTCTTGAGCAAGCAATGCCTTTCTGGTATGCCACTAAGCTGAATCGTGGGCCTAGACAGACTGCCAAGCCGTGGGAGACAGTAAGACTAAATCCCATGAAGGACACTTGCCCTGATACCTCAGAGCAGTCAGAGGAGGCCATGCAAGTGGAATCTGTGTATGAAGACAGTGATAGTCCCATGGAATGCACATACTGTGCTGGAAGCGAAATAGAGGCCTTCCAGAGTCATTGAGCGAAGGAAGCCTTTTTGCTGTTGCATATTTGAATACTGTGAAGTTAACAGTGTTTGGTTACTTTATTTCTCACCTTTAAAAATCTGCTGTAAAGACTTATTTTTGCCACGTACCGGAGTGTATATCCTTTGTTTTTGAACCCTTAGTGCTTAAAGGGGAAAATAAAGCCTGTTTTTTTTCCCACCACTTTTGTGCAAGTCTGAATCTCTTCAGGAGCTGGTAACGAGGCTGACACAAGGCTCTGACCCACGACCCTCGCACCTGGCCAACCCTGATTAACAACATCTTAGTGACCCCCCCCCGGCTCCAGCCCTCTGGTGGAACTACTACGCCGCCACCAGGGGGTGCTGTGCGGCCGGGGCGCGGCGTCACAAGTGGCGTAGTTGGCAGGATATATGCCAACGCAACGGACGTGCCAAGTTAACCCACAGCAGTAAAATTGGAAAGGCGAATTTTTTTTTCTGAGGAAAAAAGGAAAAAAAAAAAAAAAGGACGTGGAAAATCCGGAACGGAACCGACAATTTTGCTGGATTGGACTCGCGAAAACCTGGAACGGAGTTGCTGGAAAGTGCGGATCGGATTCGAAGGAAAGTCCTGTGAGCTGACCATCCTGAGACCGTCCGGGAGAAGCAACAAGGCCGTGAACAGCAGCGTACCTTCCTCTGAGCTGACTCAACACTTAAACCAGGTAATAAGTAATTAAACCTGTTTGTGTTGGATACTGGGGAAGTATGCTGAATAGAGGTTAAGCGAGGTTAAGTGAAAAAAAAAAAAAGTAGCATTTTTTTTTTTTTTGAAGTGCCGCACTTGGGTTTCCTTTCTCTTCTGTTTATTGTGTTTCAGGGATCATGGAACCCAAGGAGCTATGTGCTTGGATGGCACAACAGTTTAACAAACAAGCGGAGTTGGCGCAGTTAAGCCAAACGCAGGCATTACAAGCAATGCAGCAGCAGCAGCAGCCGGTCATAGAGACCATGAATAAGTGGCTTGCACAGCAAGAAGTATTGGCAAGGAGCAAAGCTGAGAGTCAGGCAACAGCTGGACCCTTGAACATGGACCATGGACAATGGGCATGTAATGACTTGGTGATGGGAAAATTGTGTGCCAACGATGATATAGATGATTTCCTAGATACCTTTGCTCGAACAGCTACATCGGCTAAATGGCCGAGCGAACAGTGGGCAATTCGCCTAGCTGCGTCCCTTACGGGCGAGGCGCTAGCCGCCTATAGGGCAATGCCTCCAAGCTTAGCAGGTTCATATGAGGATGTAGTGTTAGCTATAAGAGATCGTCTAGGTCTCTCATCTTTTACATATAACAAAATGTTTAGGGCTACTTGTTTAAGAGATAATGAAACACCTAAGGCCCTAGTTCATCGTGTTCGTAGTTTAGCTCAGAAATGGCTACAGCCTGAGAGGAGAGATATAGACACCCTAATGGATGTTATAATCCTTGAACAGTATATGACTGCTCTGCCCAATCGAGTGCAGAACTTTTTAATACTGCAAAATTGCTGCACTACGTCTGATGCTATAACCCTCACTGAAAAGTATTTAGAAGCTGAAAAAGTTGCCCAACCTAGGGTGAGCTCCAAGATAGCGATAGGAGCTGAGGTAAAAAAGCTGGAGAACCCTCCTCGTCCTCCATTTGCTGGTGGGAAAAGTGTGAAGCCCCAGGCAAGGGGGAATGTAAAAGAATGTTTTAAATGTGGTAAGAGAGGACACCTCCAGTATGAATGTTTTTCACGAACTGCTTTGGTGGGAGAGTCCCCCAGTGCAATATGTGAAGGGTTGGTCCTGGATGTAAAGATACAGGGCATAAAGGTGAAAGCATTGTTGGATACTGGAGCCAATCAGACCATGGTCTCTAAAAAATTATGGTCGCTGATCCAAGCTCAGGGTCTACCGGTTCCAGAATCTCCAATAGGACAAGTAAAAATTAAATGTGTGCATGGTGCAACCACTAGATATCCTGTGTACAGATTACAGGTAAAATACATGGGCATTGTAAGGGAAATGCCAATTGCCGTGGTACCTAGGCTACCAAAGGAATTGGTTCTGGGCCGTGACTGGCCACAGTTTAAGAGGATTCTAAAAGAAGGTTTATTGCCAGTGGCAAAATCAGATTCCACCCGCATGTCCTCTAAGTCTGCTATTAATCCCACTGGACAGCGGGAAAGCTTAGCTACCGCTGCAGATACTGTGATACCAAGCCCACTTTGGGAAAAAACCCAAGAAGACTGCCATAAAGGAACGCTCGCAGCCAAAACAAAAATTTGTACTGAAGTATTGTAAGACCTCTGAGAGAGCGCGTGGTCCTCAAAGGGCATCAACCCAAGCTGCCGGCTATGACCTCCACAGTGCGGAAGATACGGTTATCCCAAAGCAGGGGCGGAAATTGGTTACCACGGACTTACAAATTGAGATACCTCCCGGGTGCTATGGTAGAATAGCACCACGATCGGGGCTTGCCGCCATGCACAGCATCGATGTAGCCGCCGGGGTAGTGGACCCCGACTACAGGGGTATATTAAAGGTACTTCTATGTAATTTCTCGCAGGAAGATTTTAAAGTGCAGATAGGTGACAGAATAGCACAAATAATCTGCGAACGTGTTGGTTTTCCCGACCTCGAAGAAGTTGACATGCTGACTCCTACAAGCCGGGGAACAGGGGGTTTCGGCTCTACTGGAAGGGCGGAACTTGAAGGCTTGATGGCCATAGGAAGTGAACCCCCGGAGGAGGATCTAGGACCTCGTGTGGAAGATTGTAGAGAAATCTCCACTCCCAAGATAGGAGAGGAACTCTCCCTGAGACAAAAGGAAGAGTTAGCTAAGTTGTTAAGCAACTATCAAGATGTGTTGACTCCGCTACCTGGAGAAACTTCATTGGTAGCACATGAAATACTTACTCCTCCAGGTAAAATTATACGACAGCGACCGTATCGGTTACCGGAAGCGAAGAAACAAGAGGTGGTCAACCAAGTGCAAGAGATGCTGCAAATGAATATCATAGAAGAGTCGCATAGCCCATGGTACAGCCCGGTGGTACTGGTTCCAAAACCTGATGGGTCTATGCGTTTCTGCATAGACTTCCGGCAACTTAATGCGGTGTCCACGTTTGACGCTTACCCGATGCCACGGATAGAAGAATTATTAGACCGGCTCGGGCAAGCCAAGTACCTCACGACGCTGGACATGACCAAAGGCTACTGGCAGGTCCCTTTGACGCGGGATGCCAGACCTAAGACAGCCTTTAGTACACCTTTGGGGCTCTTCCAATTTCGGAGAATGCCATTTGGCCTACATGGGGCAGCGGCCACATGCCAGCGTCTGATGGATGTCGTTCTGCGGCCGTATCAGGCCTTTGCTACGGCCTATATGGACGACGTAGTAATTCACAGCGCCACATGGCCGGAGCATCTCCAGCAAGTGGGCACTATATTGGAAGCCATGAAGAGAGCCGGACTCACACTGAATCCCAAGAAGTGTACTTTCGCCGCCAAGGAGTTTAAATATCTCGGTCATCTGGTGGGCCGTGGAACAGTACGACCCTTGCTAGACAAAATAGAAAGCGTCAGAAAATTTCCCGTTCCCCAGAACAAGAAGCAATTGAGAAGCTTCCTTGGGCTTATTGGCTACTATCGGCGTTTCATACCCCACTTTGCAGAAGAAAGCAATGTGTTTACAGAAATGCTACGGAAAAATGCTCCGACTGTAATACACTGGACACCCGAAGCGGAGACAGCCTTCCAGAAGTTAAAGGGGAAGTTATGTCAGGCCCCCGTATTGCGTGGGGTAGACTTTCGCCAAACATTCCTGTTGCAAACGGATGCCTCGGAGACGGGTCTGGGAGCGGTCCTGTCCCAGATACAGGAAGGAGCGGAACACCCCATCATGTTTCTTAGTCGGAAACTGTCTCTGGCCGAGCGAAAATATGCTACCATTGAACGAGAATGTCTCGCCATCAAATGGGCTGTGGAGGCCTTAAAATTCTATCTCACTGGGAGGAAATTTGTCCTCATAACTGACCATGCCCCTCTGAAGTGGTTGCATTCTATGAGAAATGAGAATAACAGGCTAACACGATGGTATATGGCTTTGCAGCCGTACGACTTTAGAGTGGAACATCGTGCCGGGAAGCTGCATTTCAACGCGGATGCCATGTCCCGTATTACATGCTGTGGAGAAGAGGCTGTCCCAGCATGTAATATTTTGAGAAGGGGGATATGTGATGCAGTGGGCGCTCTGCTGGAGAGAAAAAAAGTTTTAAACTCTGAAAGAAAAAGAAATTGCCTGCAATTTCCAGAGAACTTACCTAGAGGGAGCAGGAGAGCTAAGACAGAGACCACAGAACCACGCCCTAGTGGGCAGGACTCTTATTCCAAAAGCTCACATTTAAGAGCAGGCAAGCCAGAGTTTGGAGACAAGCCAGAGTTTGGAGACAAGCAAGAGTCTGGAGGCAAGCAAGAGTCAAGAGGCAAGCAGGAGTCAAGGGACTTGCCTGTAAGGAGCTCAGCTGCCAAAGCCTCATCAGCTGAGAGAAAAAGGACAGGCTGGGAGAGGAGAGCCAGTCCGGAGAGAGAGAGGACAGGCCGAGAAGGCCGAAGCCAAGCCAGACCGGGCCCAGAAGCCCACAAGAGAACAGGCCTTTAAGGGCCAGAGAAGGAAAGACTGGGAAAGCAGGAGGTATATTCCAGAGAGCACCGATACTGAAGGCAGCAGTCACGGTACACCTCCAGCCACACCCCAGAGAATCAAACACAAAGCAAAAGATAAAACTTTTAACCTTTGTCATTGTATACCTGAACTTAAGCTAAGAGAAGAATCCTGGGAAGGAGATTCTCCATATAGAAGACAAGAGCAGAAGCAAATGTTAAAGGATAGTTTGTGCAACAAAAGGACTGTTAGAGGAAAACATAGAGATAATGTTTTTAAACCTCTTGAGCAAGCAATGCCTTTCTGGTATGCCACTAAGCTGAATCGTGGGCCTAGACAGACTGCCAAGCCGTGGGAAACAGTAAGACTAAATCCCATGAAGGACACTTGCCCTGATACCTCAGAGCAGTCAGAGGAGGCCATGCAAGTGGAATCTGTGTATGAAGACAGTGATAGTCCCATGGAATGCACATACTGTGCGGGAAGCGAAATAGAGGCCTTCCAGAGTCATTGAGCGAAGGAAGCCTTTTTGCTGTTGCATATTTGAATACTGTGAAGTTAAAAGTGTTTGGTTACTTTATTTCTCACCTTTAAAAATCTGCTGTAAAGACTTATTTTTGCCACGTACCGGAGTGTATATCCTTTGTTTTTGAACCCTTAATGCTTAAAGGGGAAAATAAAGCCTGTTTTTTTCCCACCACTTTCGTGCAAGTCTGAATCTCTTCAGGAGTTGGTAACGAGGCTGACACAAGGCTCTGACCCACGACCCTCGCACCTGGCCAACCCTGATTAACAACATCTTAGTGACCCCCCCCCCCGGCTCCAGCCCTCCGGTGGAACTACTACGCCACCACCAGGGGGTGCTGTGCGGCCGGGGCACGGCGTCACACTATTTACAGGAAAGGTTATAACTGTTAAGTGTGTGATCAGTACAGAATGACTATAGTAAATAGTATATTGGGTGGATACTAAGAAGTTTATGTTGGGGATGATGGATTGAGAGCGTTCAGTGATCTACTGCCAGTGGTGTGGGATGTAGCAAGTAGACAGTGGGTGGGTTGGTACTAGGTGGTTGGGTTAGGGCTCTTTAACCTGGAAAAGAGACGGCTGAGGTTAGGCTCTTTAACCTGGAAAAGAGACGGCTGAGGGGAGATATGATAGAAGTCTATAAATTAATGAACGGAGTGGAACGGGTAAACGTAGATCGATTGTTTACCTTATCTGAATATAGAAAGACTAGGGGACATGCAATGAAGCTCCATGGTAAACTATTTAAGACTAATAAAAGAAAATATTTTTTCACTCAACGTGTAATCAAACTCTGGAATTTGTTACCGGAGGATGTAGTAAAGGCTGTTAGTGTAGCTGGGTTTAAAAAAGGTTTGGACAAGTTCCTGGAGGAAAGGTCCATAAATCATTATTAAGAAGGGACCCAGGATATCAATGCTTGACCCAGTACAAGCACTGTGGAACCTGTGTCCCTTGGGGAAACTGCTAGGTACGTATGACCTAGATTTGCCACTGTTGGAAACAGGATACTGGGCTTGATGGACCTTGGTCTGACCCAGTATGGCATATCTTATGTTCTTAATCAATGGGTGCGTTTTTAGCTTTTTCTTGAATTCTGAGATATTGGCTGTTGATCCTATTTCAGGCAGAAGAGCATTCCAGTGTATGGGACCGTATATTTCGAAGGCTCTCTTGCAGGTCATTTGGGCGCTTCTTGTCGTGTACTTTGGTATAGTGAGGATGTTTTGGTGCAGATGTCTCCTTATTCTAATATCTGGAACCTTCTGGATCAGTAGTTGCAGGCTTTCGGCTGATTGATTGTGAATAACTTTAAATGTCATCATTATTGCTTTAGATTTGATGTGTGATTGTATAGGTAGCCAGTGTAGGGCTTTGAGTATTGGTGTGAGGTGCTCTTGATGTGGAATTTGTGTGATCAACCGGGCTGCAGTGTTTTGTGCTAGTTATAAAGCGTGGATGATGATTTTGGGGAGATCATGCAATATTATGTTGCCATAGTCCAGGTGAGGGGTGATTATGGCCTGGCATACTATGCGGTAGTGGTGGTGGTCTAGTAGAGGGTGAAGGTTCTTTAGCATCTTCATCTTGTGGTAGGCTGAGGATATCATCTTCTTGATGTGTGATTGTAGGTTAAGCCTGTGATCTAGTGTCACTCCGAGGTATTTGACTTCCTTTTTAACTGGGATGGCAAACTCATCTATTTTTATCTCTTCTGGTGGGGAGTAGGTGGTATCTCTCATTATGGTAAGGACCTCTAATTTATTGTAGTTGATTGTCAAGTTATGATGAAAAAAGCTCTGCAACAAGGGTGTATAGGATGAAGGTGAAAAGGGATAGACTCAGGAGTAATATGTGGAAATATTTCTTTATGAAAAGAGTGGTGGATACATGGAACAATCTCCCAGTGGAGGAAGTAGAGACCAGGACAATATTTGAATTCAAGAAAGCATGGGACCAACACAGAAGATCTGTAAAGAAGAAAAAGGAACTATAGTAGTTGGTTTGAAAGGGCAGACTCGATAGGCTGTATGGTTTTTTCTACCGCCATGTTTCTCTGTTTACTATCTTTTAACCAGTTTGCTATCCACAAAAAGCATTGCCTCCAGTCCCATCACTCTTTAACTTCCTAAGCAGTCCTTCATGAGAGACTTCATCAAATGCCTTCCAAAAGATACTACCTTACTACCTTCCAAAAGATACTACCAAAAGCAGAGAGGTTCCACAAAAGAGTAAAGTAGCCCAAATGCCCTCAAGTATGTAGCAGACAGAGCTTAAAGATCCCAATTTACCCATGTCTAACAATAGCCAAATTAACATGAATAAAATACATTCTCTAAAATGCTTGTATGCAAATGCTAGAAGTCTAAAGAATAAGATGGGAGAGTTAGAATATATAGCACTAAATGAAAGGTTAGGATGGGAGAGTTAGAATATATAGCACTAAATGAAAGGTTAGATATGATTTGGAATATCAGAGACATGGTGGAAGGAGGACAACCAATGGGACACTGTGATACCTGGGTACAAACTATATCGTAATGATAGAGCTGATCAAATTGGTGGAGGGGGTTGCGCTCTATGTTAGAGAGGGCATTGACTCAGAAAGGATTAAAGTTTTGCAGGAAACAAAATCTGCTGTAGAATCTATATGGATTGAAATTCCATATAAAAGGGGGAAGGCGATGGCAGTGGGGGTGTACTATCGAGCGCCTGGCCAGAATGACCAAATGGATGATGAAATGCTCAAAGAAATCAAGGAAGCTAACAAAAGTTACAGCGCAGTAACAATAATGGGTGATTTAAATTACCCCGGTATCGACTGGGTCAGTGTCACGTCAGGACATGCTAGGGAGATAAAGTTCCTAGATGAAATAAATGACAGCTTCTTGGAGCAGCTGGTTCATGAACCGACCAGAGGGGAAGCCATATTAGACCTAGTCCTTAGTGGAACACCAGATCTAGTGCAAGAGATAAGGGTGTTGGGGCCACTTGGCAATAGTGATCATAACATGATCGCCTTTGATTTAATTAGTGGAGGAGGGATAGTAAGGAAATCCACAGTACTACCTTTTAACTTTCGAAAGGGAGACTATGATAAAATGAGGAAAACAGTTAAGAAAAAACTAAAAGGAGCAGTTGCGAAGGTTAAAGACGTACATCAAGCTTGGGTGTTGTTGAAAAATACTATCTTGGAAGCCCAGACCAGCTGTATTCCACGCTTTAAGAAAAGTGGAAGGAAGTCCATAAAACTGCCAGCATGGTTTAAAGGTGAGGTCAGAGAGGCTGTTGTTGCCAAAAAAGCATCTTTCAGGAAATGGAAATAAAGAGCCAAACGACGAAACCTGGAAACAGCACAAGCACTGGCAAGTCAAATGCAAGGCATTGATAAGGCAGGCAAAGAGAGAATTTGAGAAGAAGCTTGCTGCGGAAGCAAAAACGCAAAATAAAGACCTTTTCAAGTACATTCGTAGCAAAAAACCTGTGAGAGAGTCAGTTGGTCCATTAGATGATAAAGGGGTTAAAGGAGCACTAAAGAGGCAACAAGGCGATAGCGGAGAGACTGAATGAATTCTTTGCTTCGGTCTTTACTGAGGAAGATGTAGGGATGTTACCCATGACTGAAGTGGTATTTAAAGGTGCGGAAGAATTGAAAGAAATATCGATACATCGGGAAGATGTCTTACAACTATTAGATAAACTGAAGAGTAGCAAATCGCCTGGGCCGGATGGTATACATCCAAGGGTGTTGAAAGAACTGAAATATGAGATTGCAGAACTGCTATCAGTAATCTGTGAACTATCATTAAAATCATTTATTTTTATTTTATTTTTATTTATTTATGCTTTTCTTCTATACCGCTTTTTCCCAAGATCAAATGCGGTTTACAGTTAACATTTAATGAACAGGGTTTTACATAGAACAGTGTTTTTTCTTTCAGACTATGTACAATTGACTTTTCATGAACAATGAACAATAACATGGAACATATAGTTATACAATTTTACAATTAGCATTGACTAGTAATGCTGTAACTATTTACATTAATCATTATTAAACGTAGAGTTGCATTAATCATTATTAAACGTAGAGTTGCATTATTCCTAAGTGTGTTGGGGTCTCTAATACCTGAAGATTGGAGGATCGCCAATGTAACACCAATTTTTAAAAAGGGTTCCAGGGGTGATCCGGGAAACTACAGACCGGTGAGCCTGACGTCAGTACCGGGAAAAATGGTAGAAACCATCATAAAGAATAAAATTACTCAGCATGTAGATAGTCACAACCTAATGGGAGACAGCCAACATGGCTTTAGACAAGGAAGATCTTGTCTTACTAATCTGTTATGTTTTTTTGAAGGAGTGAATAAACAGGTGGACAAAGGTGAGTCGGTTGATATTGTGTATCTGGACTTTCAGAAAGCCTTTGACAAGGTCCCTCATCAGAGACTTTTGGCAAAACTAAAGAGTCATGGGATAGGAGGCAGTGTACTATTGTGGATCAGGAACTGATTAAAAGATAGAAAGCAGAGGGTAGGGCTAAATGGCCATTTTTCCCAATGGAGAAAGGTGAATAGTGGTGTACCCCAGGGATCTGTGCTGGGTCCGCTGCTTTTTGACATATTCATAAATGACCTGGAAAGTGGAATAACGAATGAGGTTATCAAATTTGCAGATGACACAAAACTATTTAAAGTTGTTAAAACCCAAGACGATTGTGAAAAATTGCAAGAGGATCTTGATAAATTGGAAGACTGGGCATCAAAATGGCAGATGAAATTTAATGTGGACAAGTGCAAGGTTATGCACCTAGGGAAGAACAACCCAAACTATGGTTACACGATGCAAGGTTCCACATTAGGAACCACCACCTAGGAAAAAGATTTAGGCGTCATTGTGGATACCATGTTAAAACCCTCGGCCCAGTGTGCAGCGGCGGCCAAGAGAGCAAATAGAATGCTAGGTATGATAAGGAAAGGAATGGAAAATAAAACAAAAGATATTATAATGCCTCTATATCGTTCCATGGTGAGACCGCACCTTGAATATTGTGTACAATTCTGGTCGCCGTATCTTAAAAAGGATATAGCGATTTTAGAAAAGGTACAGAGAAGAGCCACCAAAATGGTAATGGGGATGGAAGGATACTCCTATGAAGAAAGGCTAAAAAGGTTAGGGCTCTTTAACCTGGAAAAGAGACGGCTGAGGGGAGTTATGATAGAAGTCTATAAATTAATGAACGGAGTGGAACGGGTAAACGTAGATCGATTGTTTACCTTATCAGAATATAGAAAGACTAGGGGACATGCAATGAAGCTACAGGGTAAACTATTTAAGACTAATAAAAGAAAGTGTTCTTTCACTCAACGTGTAATCAAACTCTGGAATTTGTTATCGGAGGATGTAGTAAAGGCTGTTAGTGTAGCTGGGTTTAAAAAAGGTTTGGACAAGTTCCTGGAGGAAAGGTCCATAAACCATTATTAAGAAGTGACCGAAGATATCAATGCTTGACCCAGTACAAGCATTGTGGAATTTGTGTCTCTTGGGGAAACTGCTAGGTACATATGACCTAGATTGGCCACTGTTGGAAACAGAATACTGGGCTTGATGGACCTTGGTCTGACCCAGTATGGCATATCTTATGTTCTTATAAAAATCAAAATACAATTTTTCAACTGGCTCACCATTATCCACTGGTTGATTTATTTATGTATTTAAAATGATTTGTTATGCCACTATTTGAACTGTACAATATGGCAGTTTTCAATAATTTCAAAAAAGAGACAAACAAGCGGATGATTGTATGTATTGACAAAACTAGACAACATACAGAACAGTGGCAGGGAAGTTGAAATAGAACAATAATATTCACCTTAGACAGAACATAAAATTGAAAACAATAGGGAGGGAATATTATTCAAAGCTAGTAGTTTCATGAGTTAAAAAGCAAGGAGCATCCAGTGGAAAGAGAGAATTAGAGAGGTCAATTAGAAATAAAATCCCACTTATAATAATTGACCTTGTCCTTGATGAAAAGCCAGATCTCCTTTGTATCTCTGAAACATGGTTAACGGAGTCTGACTCAGTTCTCCTAAACCAACTAAAAGTGCATGGATGCACCATTTTCAGCTACACTAGGGATCGTAAAAGAGGTGGGGGAGTACTCACAATAGCAAAACCTGGTCTCAATCTCTCCCCTGTATGTGATAATCAAGATGGAATGGGTATCCTCAAAATAGAAAATAAAAACATAGCTATTTGCCTTATATATAGACCCCCCACATCTAACAGTCAAAACATAGCCACAATCCTTGAATCTGCCTGTAACTCCTCTTTAAGAAAACCTCATATTATTTTGGGTGACTTTAATCTTGCTTCTCTTTCCAACAACCAAGAATCATCTTTCCTTTCGTCAATGGAGGAAATGGGATTCAGACAAACAATTAATCACCCAACTCGCATCAAAGGCAACATCCTTGATTTGGTATTCCTCCCAGTATACTTTACCGAGCTACCCTAACATAGTCCACCCACCATAACTCAGGTACCCTGGTCTGATCATTTTATGATATGCCTCTCTCTACACTTTCCGCATACTGCCACATTTCATACCGCTACCACACACCAAGGGCAGAGATTCCGCCCATTTGATAAGAAAAAATTCCTGGAATCAATTATTCCAAAGTTGGACAATAATTCTAAAAATCTCAGCAAGGTCGTAACAAATTGGAACACCTCTATAATGACAGCAGCTGAACCATTACCCTCAAATAAAGTACCCTAGCATAAAGTAACTTAGAAATGGTATACTGCTGAGCTAACTACCTTAAAGAGATGGCGAAAGGAAAAAATTCCAGAACTGAGAGTACACTATTTTGCAACCCTCAACTCCTATAAGGAAGCTATAAACACTGCCAAAAACCACCACCATACAAAAACTCTATCGAAAGCCATTAACCATCCAAGGTTGCTATTTGAGATTATTAAATCCTTAACTAAAGCTCCTGCTGCTAACCCCCATAAGATCCCTGTCAACCCTCAGACACTAGCTAACCATTTTGCTAACAAGCTTAAGCAGAGTAGCCCCTCAGCACCTGTCCCTTTATCTCCTACAGCAGATAACTTCAACAAATGGAACTCTTTCCATCTTATTACAAACAAGCAACTACTAGAGACAATTACAAAACTCAACACAACTACATCACTCTTAGATCCATGTCCGGTAGCCTGGATTAAGGCAGCAAAATCAGAACTAGCCCCTTACATCTTAAATATAGTGAATCAATCTCTACTTCAAGGCTTCATGCCAAATGACCTTAAACATACAGCAATCCGCCCTTTACTAAAAAATAAATCCCTAAACAATAATGACACCACCTCATATCGCCCCATTGCCAGTATACTTTTCCTTGCTAAAATTATTGAGAAGGTTGTTGAAATTCAGCTGCAGGACTATATAGACACAACTGCTCCTCTAGATGCGCATCAATATGGGTTCCATCCATTTCATGGTGTAGAACCCCTACTCCTAACCCTCTTTGACTCTCTTATCAGAGGCATGGATAACGTTAAGCAAGCCTTTATTCTTATATTTCTTGATATCTCCTTAGCTTTTGACAGTGTAAATCATGTCACCCTCATTTCTAGACTAACTCAATTAGATATAAAGGAAAAAATTCTTTATTGGTTTAAATCCTATATAGCTAACCGAATCCAATATGTACAAATAGATCAAGTCTCCTCACTACCATTCCCACAAGAACAGGGAATTCCGCAAGGCTCCGCTCTTTCTGCTCTACTTTTTAACCTATATCTTCAACCTATCTGCTCCATATTCAAATGTCACAATATAAACTACCACATTTATGCAGACGACATCATGTTGTTCTCGCCGTTTGACATATCTAACCCTAATTACAACAATATAGCAACCTGTCTCTCTGAAGCTAAACCGTGGCTCTGTTCAATGAACATGAACATTAACTTTAAAAAGACTGAAGTGCTTTTTACATCTAGAAACTCCAACTTCATCCCCCCTCTATTATCAAGCTTAGGAACATCACCTTCCCAGTTAAATCTGAGGTAAAATATCTAGGCATTACCCTTGACAGAACAATTAGCTTAACTCCCCATATAAAACAAACTGATAAAACTATCTTCTTCAAACTTAGGACCATTCAGCAGCTCAGACCTCTCATAGACATAGACAACTTCAGGACCGTTGTCCAAGCCCTAATCACACCGCACCTAGACTATTGCAATGGTATACTACAGGGCACAACCAAGAAAAACCTACACATACTATAAATGGCTCAAAATGTCACTGCCCGGATTATCTTTAAAGCCAAATTAAATACATAAGGAGCCTCATTTGCATAAATATATAATGTGCTTTCAGTAAACATGCCTTGAGTGTCTGGATAAAGAAAGACTACCAGATTTCTAAATTACTACATTCCAGTGCCAACCGCCAGGCCTATTAGGAAGTATTATAAACACTGACCATTTAGAACCCATAGCAAACCCACCGTATCATAACAACACTACCAGGACTCAAAAAGCACCAAACCCTACCTATCAAAAAGGCAACACTGCATATATTAAAACAATACATCTCAGAGAATACCAATATATCTCACTGGGGGAAAGAGAACAAGTGGGACTGTCAAATAGAAATTACATGAGCAGAATACCTCAGCTTGGTTACACATGCAGAGCATAGACAGTCACTACACAATTTAGAAATAGGAATATAATAATTAAATTGGGAACCCCAAAAGCCAAACATGAGGTGTGGGCAAGATGGCGGCGACAATGGACCCTCGCTGACACTGCTCAGGTGATCCTCCCGTTTCTACTTATTGCCTTATTACCTTTCTTCTTGTTGGTCCGCTGATGAGCCCTCCTGATGCTGCATGCAGGCAGGAAGAGGAAAGCCAAACTGACGGCGATGTCGACGGGGGAGATCCCGGCTGCAGAGAAGTCAGCGGTGAGCAGGCCCGTGGATGTGTTCGTGTGGCCTGCTGGGAGGAGTGAGTCAGTTCCGGGGCACCCGCTGCGTGCTGTCGAGGTGGAAGGAAGGTCTCTCAGCACCGAAGGGCTAGAGGTTTCCCTCAGCCCGGAGCTCCGAATGCCGCCAGTTCAGTCGAAAGGAGAGTTCGTGCCTGGGACGCTGACTGCTGGCGCGAGTGAGGTGGGCTGCCCGCTTCAGGAGTCTCAGTTGCAATCACCTAGCCCTGGAGGAAGTTTGCCAGTGCTGGTGTCTCCGGCGTTGATTGCTGGCACGGAGGGAGAGAATCAAGTCGGGCTGACTTCAACTTTGCTTTCTTCGGTGGAGCTGCTCCCAATTTCTTCGGACAAACAGTCACAGGCTGGTGGGGATGATCCTGGACAAAAATTGTTGAGACCTGAAGTTGTTACTTCTGATACCCTTTGGGATGCCTTCTTATCCATGTACCTCAATATTTCATCACAGCTTCAGTCTATATTGCAGCCATTTTCAGTGTTTGGGCAGCAATTAAAGTTATATGAGGTGGGTCAAAAGGAGCTTACTGCCAAGGTGGCCTCTTTTGAGGGTCGGCTGGGGCAGGTACAGGAGGTCTCCCAAGCCTTTGTTAAGGATTCAGTGGTTTTGCACAGGAGGCTGGAATTCCTAGAAAATGCAGCAAGGAGCCGTAACCTACGAAGATTGAATTTTCCTAAGGTTCCATCGGCGTCTGCCTTGGAACTCTTTAAGAAGTTTCTTATAATCACTCTTAAGGTATCGGCTGATTCCGTGCCACCTATATCCAAGGCCTTCTGTTTACCGACTGCAAAGATTTGGACCTCTGGGTAAAGATGAACACCTCTTATTTTCCTCGGATAGTTTGGATTTAACTACATTTTTGAAACAGTCCCCCTCTAATGTTGGGATGGCTGCCACATTGATGGTCACATTTTCCCTTGAGGCGGACAGAGATTGGCTCTTGAGACTGTTTTTTAGGTCCCCATGTAAAGTGTTCTTGGAGTCCCACCTAAAGATATTTCCTGATGTTTCTAGAGCAACCCAAAAGAGGAGGAGGCACAGGGTCTAACACACGTTGCAGCACCCTCACAATGTTCTCTTTAATCTGCGCTGGGTCCTCTGCTGGCATTCCTGCCGGTGGGGGGAGGGGCAGAGCGTAAATCGCTCTGCACCTCCCCCCGTCGGCAGGAATGTTGGCGGTGGACCCAGCGCAGGTTAGCGGGAACATTGATCCTAGCCCCCCAATTACAGCCGATTTCCAGTCTCAGCTTACCCTCCCATTACAGCCTTTTTTCAGTCCAAGTTTTCCCCCCCCATTACAGCCCATTTCTAGTCCAAGCTCCCCCCCCATCACATCCCATTTTCAGTCCATGCTTCTCCCTATCACAGCCCATTTTCAGTCCTAGCGCCTCCACCCGCCCATCGAAGAGCCTCATGGCCGTCTAAGGGACTTCAGAGGGAGCCGGGAAAGCCCGTGTGAGGCCCCGGCTCCCTCTGCACAGCCGCCAGCGTGAAGAGTGTTTTTTTTCACGCTGGGGGCTGTTTCAGTGAAGCGCGCTGAATGCCAGGAAAGGTTAAAGGTCATTTCCCGGCACTCGCACGCTTCACAGAAACAGCTGCCAGCGTGAGGGAAAACACTCTTCACGCTGGCAGCTGTGCAGAGGGAGCCGGGGCCTCACTCGGGCTTCCCCGGCTCCCTCTGAAGCCATCCATCTGTGCGAGAATGGAGTTTGTGTGGGACCCCCTGAAGCACAGGGCCCTGTGTGAACAACATTCTTGCACAATGGACGGGCTGGCCCAGCCATCAGCCCATTTTCAGTCCTAGCACCCCCATCACAGCCCATTTCCAGTCCCAGCTTATTCCCATCACAGCCCATTACCAGTCCCAGCTTATTCCCATCACAGCCCATTACCAGTCCAAGCTTTCCCCCTATCACAGTCCATTTCCAGTCCTATTCCAGCCCCCATCAGCCTATTTCCAATCCAAGCTCCCTCTCATCAGCCCATTTCCAGTCCTATTCCAGCTCCCCATCAGCCCATTTGCAATCCTAGCCCCCCCCCCATCAGTCATTTCCAGACCAAGCTTACCTTCCCATCACAGCCCATTTCAGTCCTATTCCAGCCCCCATCAGCCTATTTCCAGTCCAAGCTCCCCCTCTTCAGCCCTTTTCCAGTCCTATTCCAGCTCCCCATCAGCCCATTTGCAATCCTAGCCCCTCCATCAGTCATTTATAAAGTTTACAAAGTCATTTATAAAGGCACGTTCCTCACACCATGAGCTACAAATGTAAATATTCTGTAAATAGTTAAATGAAACTGATCTATATCGGAATGTAAATAGTTTGAGGTTCCCCCCCACTAACCTTTTTATGTACATAGTTAAAAACCTGTTATATGTAACTGTTCTGGTTGAGTTTACTGTTATGATGTAAACCGCTTCTGATCACTGGAAGTAGCGATATAAAAATGTAACCAAATAAATAAATTCCAGTCCAAGCTTCCCCCATCAGCGCTCATTTCCAGTCCCAGCTTACCCTCCCATCACAGCCCATTTCCAGTCCTAGCCCCCCATCACAGCCTATTTCAGGTTCTAGCCCTCCACCATTCATAGCCTATTTCCATTCCCAGCTTATCCTCCCATCACAGCCCATTTCCAGTCCTAGCGCCCCCGCCCGCCCGCCTGCCCGCCTGCCCAAGAGCCCCGTGGCCATCTAAGGGACTTCAGAGGGAGCTGGGAAAGCTCACACGAGGCCCCGGCTCCCTCTCTGCTGAATGCCGGAAAAGGTTAAAGGTCATTTCCTGGCACTCACGTGCTTCACAGAAACAGCCGCCAGCGTAAGGGAAAACACTCTTCACGCTGGCGGCTGTGCAGAGGGAGCCGGGGCCTCATGCGGGCTTCCCTGGCTCCCTCTAAAGCCATCCATCTGTGCGAGAATGGAGTTCGCACGGGGCCCCCTGAAGCACGTGGCCCTGTGCGAACAACATTCTCGCACAGTGGACGGGCTGGCCCTGGATAGTGGTCTATAAATTAATGAATGGAGTGGAACGGGTAAACATAGAGAGATTGTTTACGCCATCAGAATATAGAAAGACTAGGAGGCATGCAATGAAGCTACAGGGTAACCTATTTAAGACTAATAAGAGAAAATATTTTTTCACTCAACGTGTAATCAAACTCTGGAATTTGCTACCGGAGGATGTAGTAAAATCTGTTAGTGTAGCTGGGTTTAAAAAAGGTTTGGACAAGTTCCTGGAGGAAAGGTCTATAAACCCTTAAAGGGGACTCAATATCCACTGCTTGTCCCAATACAAGCACTGTGGAACCTGTGTCTTTTGAGGAAACTGCTAGGTACTTGTGACCTAGATTGGCCACTGTTGGAAACAGGATATTGAGCTTGATGGAACTTGGTCTGACCCAGTATGACATATCTTATGTTCACTTAAGCCCACTTCTTGAATCAGTGTAATCAATGGGGCAATAAAAATATTAAAGATGGTGGGGGCCATAATTGATCCCTGTGGGACCTCAAAGGACAGGGGTTGTTCTGAAGAGGTCTTATTACCTGTGGAGACATGAAAGACTGTTGGAGAAATAGAAGCGGAACAGTTTAAAACTGTCCCAATAAGGCTGATCTGTTGTAATTGCTCCAAAAGGAGCGTGTGGCTATAATTATAGGGAAACAGAACCACAAAACAATAGAAAAGGCAGCAGTTCAGTCAAGAGGTATTCATTGATCAAGTCCTTCCACAACTTGAACAAAACATAAAGGAGTTAGAAGATATCTTATACAACTGGAATCACACACTACAAGAAGCTGTGGTGGCCCCTGCCAAGAGTGAAAATAAAAACAGAAACCACAACGCACCATGGTTCTCCAAAGAGGCTAATGACATGAAGAGAGCACTAAGGAAACTAGAATGAAAATGGAGGCAAAGTAAAACTCAGGAAAACCAAGAGAGATACAATGTCATGCAAACCGCATACCACAATTTAATAAATAAATGCAAAAGAGAATACTACACAAACCTCAAAATGGGCTCCTTTAATAAACCTAGAGAATTATTTGATTTTGCCAAGACCCTTATAAAAGAACCCAACAACAAACAGGAAAACATAGATATACATCCGCAGACCATTGCAGGCTATTTAATACATAAGTTCAACAACGAGTCAACTCAAGAAAAGAAAATGACTGGTCAAACAGGCACACCTGTGCAAATCCATACTCCATGGGAATCCTTCCACATTCCCACACTAGAACAAATGGAAAATATTATATTTAACCTCCACACACCAACCTGTCCTCTAGACTCTTGCCTGACCAATTGGATTAGGATGGCAAGAAAGAATCTAATACCAACACTGCTGAACATCACACATCTGACACTAACACAGGGGCACTTACCCTCAAAGTGGAGTGGAGGAGTGGCCTAGTGGTTGGGGCAAGGTACTTCAGGCCGGAATATCGGGGGTTCAAATCCCACTAGAGGACAGCAACCTTGGGCCGGAAGGACTGGGGTTTCTAGTCCCACAGGTGCTCCTTGTGGTCTTGGGCAAGCCACTTAACCCTCCATGGCCCATGTTCCCTGTAAAATAGTTATCTCCAAGTTATAATGCCCTGTTCAATGTAATTTCAGTTTGTTCTATGTAAACCGCACTGATGCAGAATAGCGCGGTATATAAGAGAATGTAAATAAATAAATAAATAAACCTCAATAAATCCTCCATAAGACCAATACTCAAAGGCAAAAACCTTGACCCAAAAGACCCCAGTTCCTACATACTGATATCAAGCCTGCCTTTCATAGCAAAGATGATAGAAAAAACAGTACAACAGCAACTTCAAGATCACATAGATACCCATGCTCCACTTGATCCGCACCAATTTGGCTTCAGACCGAATCATAGTGTAGAGACTCTCTACATCTCGCTACTTGACTCACTAATAAATAATATAGATAACATAAAGAAGGGCTTTCTCATGATATTCATTGACATTACAGCAGCTTTTGATACAGTAGACCACCACACCCTGCTGACGCGACTACAAAAATTGGGATTTGTGGCACAGTCGTGAAATGGTTCTCCTCATATCTCTCAAACAGACAACAACAAGTTGAATTCGGGAAATTACTCTCGTTCACCCAACACCAAGGGATACCTCAAGGTTCAGCACTTTCCGCTATGCTCTTCAACATATACATCCATCATCTGTGCAACATAATCAAAGAGCACAAAATCAGCTACAAAATTTATGCAGACAACATAATGATATACGCACCAATTGATACCGAACACCCGGCTGATACCCAGCTAATTAGCTGCCTAGAAGCTATTAATAGATGACTAAGCAAAAGTAACCTCTCAATAAACTACAGAAAATCTGAAGCCATATACATCACCAGAAATCCCACATTTACTCCACCAAGAATCCTCAAAATCCTAAATAATGATCTGGTAGTAAAAACAGAGGTGAAATACCTAGAAATCACAATTAACCAAAACCTTAGCTTCCAAACACACATTAAGAACAGCATCAAATCAGCATACCACAAGATAAGAATACTACTTAAACTCAAACCTCTACTGGAACAAACAGACTTCCGAACAGTAGCACAAGCCTTCATAACACCAATATTAGACTATGGAAATATAATCTACCAAGGCTTACCAAAAAAATCAATACACCCCCTGCAACTCGTGCAGAACACTGCAGCATGAATAATCACAGGAACAACAAACCACACCCATATCACACTCACCCTAATGCACCTCCACTGATTACCGGTACAGATAAGAGCAAAATACAAGGCAATTCTAATCATCTTCAAAATCATAAACAATCTAGCTCCACCAGCACTACAACCACTAATCATCAAAGAGCCAGCCAATACGACAAGAAGAACACCCCAAAGGAACCTACTATCAATCCCAAAAAAGAAGACCAGAGCACTACAGTCCACATCCACAAGAGCGATATCACTATATGCCTCAGCAATATGGAACAATCTACCGGAGAATATAAGATCAATAATGGGCATTTGCGACTTTAGAAAAGCAATAAAAACACTGCTCTTTAAGGAATACTATGGACTGAACAATTAAACAATCTATTCTTACCTCATTATATAAAATAAAGCTAATCCCTCGCTATATACAAAGAAACACCACAAATGAATGAACCATCTTTCCTATAACCCTCCTCATGTCACTATCTCATTAAGAGCTAGCCGATACACCACATGAGCTATGTATGTGGATTCTTACATTATGTAAATAGTAACAGGATTTACACCCTGTATGTAGATACTGACACTCTGTAAATATTAGCCTGTAATCATCCCTCCTCATACCACCAATTTATAAACCCCTGTCAAATTTAAGTTCAATGTTTAATGTAAAGTTAATGTTGTTCAAATGTAAACCGCTTTGAGTACATGATGGAGCAGTATAGAAAACTTAATCAATAAATAAATAAGGTCAAGCTGTAAGAGTAGAACATCAAGGAAATTGTTTTGAGGTGTTACTATTTCATTAAAAAGAGTTAATAAAGCTATACCTTCAAAATAAAATTCTAATAAATTGGTAAGGCAAGATTTGCCTTTGATGAACCCATGCTGACTCATTTCCATAAGTCCGGTCTACCTATATGGTGAGTAATTTTGATTTTTAGTATAGCTTCAACCATTTTGCCCAGCATCAATGTCAGACTCACCACTCTATTTATTTATTTATATTCTCTTATATACCGCGCTATTCTGCATCAGTGCGGTTTACATTGAACAAACTGAAATTACATTGAACAGGGCATTATAACTTGGAGATAACTATTTTACAGGGAACATGGGCTATGGAGGGTTAAGTGGCTTGCCCAAGACCACAAGGAGCACCTGTGGGACTAGAAACCCCAGTCCTTTCGGCCCAAGGTTGCTGTCCTCTAGTGGGATTTGAACCCCTGACCTTCTGGCCTGAAGTACCTTGCCCCAACCACTAGGCCACTCCTCCACTCCTAGTTTCCTGAATTATCCCTGGAACCCTTTTTAAAAGTTGGCATTATGCTGGACATCCTTCGGTCCTTGTGTATCATTAATGCACAGAATATATTTTATCTGGGCTTCCAAAACTGTCTTAAATCATGTGCATGCATCATGAAAACCTTTGACCCTGGCATAGTCTTCCTCTTTAAAATTAAGTGCTACAGCAGATACAACTATAAACATTTTGTCCTCCACATAACACCTTTATCCCCATCATGTTATCCCCAAAATGTTGCTGTCACCTCTCTGTAACATCTTTACTCTAGAGGACAGCAACCTTGGGCCGGAAGGACTGGGGTTTCTAGTCCCACAGGTGCTCCTTGTGGTCTTGGGCAAGCCACTTAACCCTCCATAGCCCATGTTCCCTGTAAGTATTAGCTTATGTGTCTCATATCCCCTCGTGTTAAATGTATCCCCCAATTGTGTTGTGAGCACTTTGATTGAAGGAGAAGGTGGTATAGAAAACTGTCTAAATAATAAAATAAATAAAATACTCTTATCCCAGATTTGAGCATTCTCTGACCTCTCTAACATCTTTAGTCTTGTTTTGTTCTCACTTCTCTATAGCGTCTTTATCCCTGTCTCAGGCAGGTCAGTCCCTTTCACTTCTCTATAACACTTTTGTCCCTATTCCAGATATGAACCTTCTCTCAACTGGGATAGGAGCAGATTTAGGGGTTACAGCAGCAGGCTGAGACCCACAGAAGCCAGGGTTCAAATCTCACTTCTCCCACAGCATCTCCTTGTGATCTTGGGCAAGTCATTTCACCTCTCACTGCCTCTGCTACAATTTAGATTGTAAGTCCACTTGTACAGGGCCTTGTCTACCTGAATTTGTAACTCACCTTGAATTTGGAAGAGAGTAATTGAATCTCACTCCAAATACAGAGAAACCACGGTTCAAATCTTTCTCCCATTGATGTTTCTTGCGACCCTGTGCAGGTCGCTTCACCTTCTGATGCCTTAGGTACAAATTTAAATTGTAAGCCTTCTATGACAGGTACCTAGCAACTATACCAGGATTTGTAACTCACCTTGAGCTCAGAGTTGAAAAGCAAGTAATTAAATCCCTGTCTCTCTACCTTTCAGAAGAAGAAAAGAAGAGCCCCTGGCAGTGGGGAGGGAAGGGAAGTGGAGCCTTTAGAAGGAAGAGAGGTTAAGTTTGAAGTATTTCCTGTCTTAGTGCCAGAGATTTTTTCTCACGCTGATGCTAGAAATACTTGAGTAGTCGAATCTTGTTTGCATAAAACTGAAAAACAAGAGCTTATTGTGCAGTCTAAGTCTGAAATAAATTAAAACATAAATCAGGAGGGATCTAGAAAAATCCCTCCTTAAGGCATTGACTGGCAGCTCAGGACTAATGTTTCAAATGAGTTAGTCAGTGCATAGGAACCTCATTCCTATGCCAAGGTATGGAGAGTATGATAGCGGTCTCTTAAATTTACTGCTAATGCTCGCCATGGTAACTTGCATGGTACCAGAAACCTTCCTTCTGGAGTTCGTAGGATGTAATATTTCACTAATTTATCAAGGTGTGCATGGAAATTGCTTTTAATCAAGTTTGAGGCACTCATTACAAGGGAAAATGTTTCTGTATCTCTCTCCCATATTTTCTTGGTCTCTGACTGTATTAGTACTTATGGATCTTCTCTCTTTCTACATGATGTACAGAATGCACGATGCAAACTTGGTAATGACTTTTGTCGATGCGGTTCTTGTGTTTAGCCAGCTTCGGTTTCCTGGGTCAAGGCTGTGTGTGCTGCAGAGACATCTCCCACCCTGCAGTCTCTATCTTCAGTTCTACTGTCTTGATCTACTTCTCACCCTGAAGTCTCCGTTTCATACACTCTCGTGGAAGCTGCAGGCTCTCCCTCTCTCTTTCTCTCCCACCCTGCAGTCTCTATCTTCTGTTCTACTGTCTTGATCTATTTCTCACCCTGAAGTCTCCGTTTCATACACTCTTGTGGAAGCTGCAGGCTCTCTCTCTCTCTCTCCCACCCTGCAGTCTCTGTCTTCTGTTCTACTTTCTTGATGTACTTCTCACCCTGAAGTCTCCGTTTCATACACTCTCGTGGAAGCTGCAGGCTCTCTCCCTTTCTCTGCCACCCTGCAGTCTCTATCTTCTGTTCTACTGTCTTGATCTACTTCTCACCCTCGTCTCCATTTGATACTCTTGTGGAAGCTACAGGCTCTCTCTCTCCCACCCTGCAGTCTCTGTCTTCTGTTCTACTTTCTTGATCTGCTTCTCACCCTGAAGTCTGTGATAAGGAAGCTTATCATAGCTCAGGTAGGAGCTATAGAAAAGATGATGTGACTCTGAACAAGCAACCTGTCAGTTCTGGTAGAAGTGAGAAACCAGAGTTTTCACATAAAAGACTACCAGTCCCAGAATGCACCAGGTTTCCAGCAGCCATGAGAGGGGCTGAAGTGAGAAAATGTGTGTGCAATCAAGAGAGCTATGAGGTAATCCCTAAGCACTCATCTCAAAGGGCAGGGCCTGATTCCAGACAGCTGCGCTGTGTTAGGGAGCAGCACACATTAGAACAGAATAAGAATAGAGATTATTCTTCAGATAACAGCTTCAGGGAGAGCTACAAGAACAGCTTCAGAAAGAGATACAGAGACAGCAACGGCTACAAGCTCAAGCACCAGTATCACCTGGAGAAACAGAAGCCAAGCCAAGCGGATAGAGAAAGAAGGAAACTCTCTGGAAGGAAGAGAAGAAAGCCCATTGGAAGGTCTGGGAGATTCCAAGGCAGTACCCCTACTGGGAGGTATTCCAAATGCCAGCAGAGTCCATTGGACTGGATTCAGCCAGAGGAATGGATTGGCAGAGATAGGAATCACCAGTGGCTACCTGGAAGAGAGAAGACTGCATGTGGAAGGGACTTTCAGACCAAGGCCAGAAGGTATGTGAGAGGAGATCCAGTGTCCAGGGATCAAGATTGGAAGGCTGGACATCAGAATTGGGTTACATATTGGCCAGGCTATACAGAGAGGAATAATGATAGCAGGAGAGGCTCAGGTATGAACACTGATCCAGACCCTATCTATAATAGAGAATGGCAGCAAGGGAATAAGCATTCTCATGATAGTGCCTTAATGAAAGACTCATCTGTGCCAATGTATGATATAGACCCTATGATTGTTGATGAAGAGGGAGATACAGCAGATGAAACTATTTATATGGACTGTTCTCTATCTAAATGCTATTGCTAGTTTTCCGTGAGCAAACACATCAGCCATCACAAAGAAACCTAACTTGGTTCTTTATTTCCACTGCAAACAGCTCTTAAAGCAGGATTTGGGCTCACACAGTAGCAGCCAGCCAGCTAAAGGCTTTCAGCTGGTCCATTGATAGTAATTAGGGCTGCACCTGATTGTGTGTGTGAGCAAGGGAGAATCACTGCTGAGATCAGCGTGGAAAATAAGCAGAAGTTAACCTAACCAGCAAAGTTTATTCTTTACTTTGTGCCTTTGTATTTGGTAATTACTTGCTAAGAAAACATTAGCTAATTGCCTGACAAGCTGAAGGTTGTTTTCTGGTTTACTTTGTGACTTTTTGTTATCCATTTTTAAACACTGCAAGCAAGTAACCTCATTTATAGTGCTATCAAGCATACATGTGCTGGGTGAATTAAACCCCATCAATAAAAGAAGTATTTTATTGATCTTACCACTTGGTTTCACAACTCAAATTATTGTCATCAGCTGTGTTTGGGAGTGAATGAACTACAATACCCACAATACCTTGCAAGAATCATATGAATATATGCATCGTCAAGATTGTGTAAGTTCTCACCCTAGGCAGCCGTCTGACAAGTCTCCATTTCATACACTCTCGTGGAAGCTGCAGGCTCTCTCTCCCTCTCTCTGTCACCCTGCTGGCCCTTTCTTTACCTTCCTTACTATACTCTCTCCCTCTCACTCTTCAGAAGTAGCCTAATAGTTAGAGCACCAGACGGGAACAAGGAAAGCCAGAATTCAAATTCTGCTTCTCCCACTGACTCTCCTTGTGACTTTGAGCAAGTTACTTTACTCTCCATTGCCTTGGGTATGAACTTAGAGCCTTGTATGCTAATGCAATTTAATGCATGTTAAATAGGAACATAAGAATATAAGAAATGCCATACTGGGTCAGACCAAGGTCCCTCAAGCCCAGTATCCTGTTTCCAACAGTGGCCAATCCAGGTCACTCGTACCTGGCAGGTTCCCAAAAGGCACACAGGTTCCACAGTGTTTGTCCCGGGGCAAGCTGTGAATTTCCTGGGTCCTCTTTAATAATGGGTTATGGACCTTTCCTCCTGGAACTTGTCCAAACCTTTTTAAACTCAGCTACACTAACAGCCTTTACTACATCCTCTGGTAATGAATTATGCGTTGAGTGAAAAAATATTTTATCTTTTTAGTCTCAAATGAGTTACACTGTAGCTTCATTGCATGTCTCCTAGTCTTTCTACTTTTTAATCTACGTTTATCCATTACATTTCACACATTAATTTATAGACCTCTATCATATCTCCCCTCAGCCGTCTCTTTTCCAAGTTGAAGAGCCCTAAACGTTTAAGCCTTTCCTCATAAGGGTATCCTTCCATCCCCTTTACTATTTTTGTGGCTCTTCTCTGTACCTCTTCTAATTCTACTATATCCTTTTTAAGATATGGCGACCAGAATTGCACCCAATATTCAAGACCCAATCGCACCATGGAATAATACAGAGGCATTATAATATCCTTGGTTTTATTCTCCATTCCTTTCCTTATGATTTCTAGCATTCTATTTGCTTTCTTGGCTGCTGCTGCACACTGGGCGGAAGGTTTCAACATACTATCCACGATGACACCTAAATATTTTTCCTGGGTGGTTGTTCCTAATGTGGAACCTTGCATCGTGTTACCATAGTTTGGGTTATTCTTTCCAAGTTGCATAACTTTTGTACTTGTCCATATTAAAAATTTCATCTGCCATTTGAACGTCCAATCTTCCAATTTATCAAGGTCCTCTGGCAGTTTTTCACATTCCTCTTATGTTTTAACAAATTTGAATAATTTTGTGTCATCTGCAAATTTGATAATTTCACTCATTATTCTTATTTCCCAGTCATTTATGAAGGTACACCCAGGAAAAACGTGAAATAAAGACTTTTTCAAGTATATTCATAGCAAAAAACCTGTGAGTCAGTTGGTCCATTAGATGATAGAGGGGTTAAAGGGGCACTAAGAGGCGACAAGGCGATAGCGCAGAGACTGAATTCTTTGCTTCGGTCTTTACTGAGGAAGATGTAGGGATGTTACCCATGACTAAAGTGGTATTTAAAGATGCAGAAGAATTGAAGGATATATTGATACCATCGGGAAGATGTCTTACAACTATTAGATAAACTGAAGAGCAGCAAATCACCTGGGCCGGATGATATACATCCAAGGGTGTTGAAAGAACTGAAATATGAGAGTGCAGACCTGCTATTAGTAATCTGTGAATTTTCATTAAAATCATCTGTAATACCTGAAGATTGGAGGATGGCCAATGTAACGTCAATTTTTAAAAAGGGTTCCAGGGGTGATCTGGGAAACTACAGACCGGTGAGCCTGACGTCAGTACCGGGAAAAATGGTAGAAACCATTATAAAGAACAAAATTACTCAGCATGTAGATAGTCACGACCTAATGGGAGACAGCCAACATGGCTTTAGACAAGGAAGATCTTGTCTTACTAATCTGTTATGTATTTTTGAAGGAGTGAATAAACAGGTGGACAAAGGTGAGTCTGTTGATATAGTGTATCTGGACTTTCAGAAAGCCTTTGACAAGGTCCCTCATCAGAGACTTTTGGCAAAATTAAAAAGTCATGTAATAGGAGGCAGTGTACTATTGTGGATCAGGAACTGCTTAAAAGATAGAAAGCAGAGGGTAGGGCTAAATGGCCAATTCCTTATCGTAGCTCCAGTCTAGTCCCGTACCATTAGAGTTGTGTACGTCCTCCCGCAGCTAGGAGACTGAGCATGTCAGTCTTTCATTGAACCCAGTATAAGTAGCTCAGGGACCGCCCCCAGCCCCAGTTTTGCTCAGTCTTCGTGCAGCAGGAAGTTGTGGATCTAATGGTCCCAGACTCACTGGAGCAAAGGAGAAGCACTAAATTTCGAGTTTTAAAAAAGCTAATCTGAAAAAAAAAGGAAAAGGAGAAAAGGGGTACTGGCCCCTTTAAATTAGCGATTTCAGTGCGGTCTGCTGGTTAAGCAGAGTCTGGGCTGGTGAGCCTCCCCCTTCTCCCCCCTCTCTCTGGCACGGTGGGTGACTAGAGGTGTGTGCGGGAGTTGAGCTGGGGCCTCCGGCTCCATTTTCCCCTGAGGTGGGAAAGGAGCCGTGGAGGGCAGTGCCGCGTTCGCGCACCTCTGCTGATATTGTGTGGCGGCGGACCGGCAGCACAGAAAGCACGTGGCTGCAGGAAGACAGCACGGGGTAAGCGAACTGCAGCATGTTAGAGTTTTGCTTGTACCGGCGGCAGGGGACCGCGGCGGGTTGCTTGGAGCCGCGGGGAGACTGCGAAGCCGGGGGAGGCACTCTAGGGGCGGTTAGGGCCGCGTGGGAAAGCGCGGGAACTGCGGATTAGGCGCGGAGGCCTAGTTAGCCTCTCCGTTTGTGGGGAGTGTGTAAAAAACAAAAAAAACCAAAGGAGAGGAGGTTGTTGAGTAAACGGTTTCTTTGTTTTAAGCTGTTGGGAGCAGAGGTTGGCTCTGGGTTTTCTGGGTAGGCACGGTAAGGGGAACGTGCTACATGCCAGGTAAAGCTAGGTGCCTCATGTGTGGGGCACATAAGAGTACTGTCTCGGAGGCTGGATTGTGCAGACGCTGTACTTTTGAGTCATCTATGGCAGACAAGGAGTTAGAGGGGGCTCTGTCTGCAGAAGGGGCAGTCATGAAGGATGCTTCGGAGCCTCCGGAGGTGGCTCCGGAGCCCTTGCCGGGGCCCTCGTCTGTGCCGGACGGCCCTTTACCTCAGGTCCCTTTGCAGGGGGGTCTGGAGGTGATTTTTTCACAGCAGTTTTTGTCACTTTTGCAGCAGGCTCTTGGGAGGCCTAGTTCAGGGGGGACGGGGCTCTTGGGAGCAGAGACCCGAGCAGTTAAGAGACCTGGGCCTAGGTTAGAGGATTTAGCTGAGGATGGTGCTAGTAAGCGGCTCAAGCTGCGCTTGGAGGGAGAAGAGCAAGACTTGGAGGAGTCAGAGGTGTTAGAGGATTCAGATGGAGAGCAAGATTTAGAAGAAGGTGAGATTATGGAACCAGAGGAGCAATCACGCATAGTAAGAGTGTTTAGGAAGGAAGAGCTGTCCGCCTTGATTGCAGAGACTCTAAAGGCCTTGAATGTACAAGTCTTGGGTTCTGCAGCGGATCCTGCACTGGAGGATCCGCTATTGCAGGCAGTGAGGAAGTCCCAGAGGTCCTTTCCTATTCATAGGATTTTTAAGGAGATGATCCAAGAGGAATGGGATACTCCGGAGGCGGCCCTCAAGGGGGCTAGGATCATGGCTCGGCTGTATCCTTTGGTGGAACCGGATAAGGATATCTTTAAGCCGCCGAAGGTGGACACGGTGGTGTCCGCGGTGACTAAGAAGACTACTATCCCAGTTGAAGGGAGTGCCGCTCTTAAGGATGCATAGGACAGGAGGATAGATTCTTTGTTGAGACAGGTGTTTGAGGTGAACGCCCTTTCCATGCAAGCCTCGATTTGCGGGGCGTGGGTGGCAAGGGCGTGTCTGCGCTGGTCCCAGAAGTGGAAGGGGGCTCAGGCGGATGAAGCAGCGGAAGAGGCAGGCCGGATTGAGTCGGGGATGGCGTATCTAGTGGATAGCCAGTATGACTTGATCAGGGGATTAGCTAAGAGTATGGCCTCGGTAGTGGTGGCGAAGCGGTATCTTTGGCTGCGAAATTGGGCGGTGGACGGGGCTTCCAAGGCGAGGTTGGCTAAGCTCCCCTTCAAGGGTAAGCTCCTCTTTGGGGAGGATTTAGAGAAGCTCGTTAAGGATTTGGGGGAGTCTAAGGGTGGTCGTTTGCCTGAGGATAAGCCAAAACAGAATCGGACAGGACGCTCGTCTAGAAGTCAGCTAAGAGAGTTCCGGCGTTTTCAGCCCTCCAGGTTTACCCCAGCGCAGAGAGGGAGGTTTCCCTACGGGTCTCAAGGTTTTTGAGGGTTTCTAGGGGCAGGAAAGGGTTTTGCAGCCTCGGGGTCCCCTGGAGCCAAGAAGCCGCAATGAAGTGAGGGGGTCCAGGCAGGGACAGTGCTGGTAGGAGGCCGCTTAAGAGATTTCGCTCCTGCCTGGGCCCACATTACTTCGGATCAATGGGTGTTGGAGATCGTGCAGAGGGGTTATGCGCTAGAGTTCCAGTGCCCAGTGAAGGACGCGTTTGTGCAGTCTCCGTGCAGGACGACTTCCAAGAGAGTGGCGATTAGCCAGACGTTGGAAAGGTTACTAGCTCTCGAAGTGGTACCGGTGCCGCCGGCAGAACAAGGCTGCGGTCGGTACTTGATTTATTTTGTGGTACCAAAAAAGGAAGGTACCATGCGCCCTATCTTAGATCTAAAGCGAGTAAACAGGTGTCTCCGTGTGTCGCATTTTCGGATGGAGACATTGAGGTCGGTTATGGTAGCGGTGCGAAGGGGAGAGTATCTAACATCCTTGGATCTGTCGGAGGCTTACCTGCACATTCCGATCAGGAGAGAGCACCAGCGGTTCCTTCGCTTCGCTGTGCCAATGGGGCATTTCCAATTCCAAGCGATGCCCTTTGGGCTCACGACGGTGCCGAGGACATTCACCAAGATTATGGTGGTGGTGGCGGCGGCATTGAGAAGAGAAGGGGTGTTGCTGCACCCGTGTTTGGACGACTGGTTAATTCGAGCGAAGTCGCTGGAGGAAAGTCAGCGGGCAACCAGTCGGGTGGTGTCCTTTTTACAGAGTTTAGGTTGGGTAGTCAACGTGGCAAAGAGCAAGTTGACACCGACTCATGATCTGGAATATTTGGGAGCTCGTTTCGATACGCGCAGGGGAAGAGTGTTCCTGCCGGTGGGACGGGTTCAAAAGTTGAGAAGGCTAATTCGGGAGTTTCAGGTGACGAGAATGCCTTCGGCGTGGCGGTATCTGCAACTGCTGGGGACGATGGCGGCCACGATAGAGGTAGTGCTGTGGGCCAGGGCTCATATGCGGCACCTGCAGAGATCGTTGCTTCGGAGGTGGTCTCATCAGGCGGATCCGTTGTCCAAGCCACAGGAGGCTCGACGGCCCACTGTGGTGGTGGCTGCAACCGGGGAGCCTAGAGAGGGGCATGCTGCTGGAAGCGCCGGAGTGGAAGGCGTTGACGACCGACACGAGTCTATTCGGATGGGGGGGGGCGCACTTCGAGGGGCAGTTTGCCCAGGGTCAGTGGTCTCTCCAAGAGAAGGAATGGTCCATCAACAGGCTGGAGTTGAGGGCGGTATTCTTGGCGCTGTAGGCCTTGCAGGAGTTCCTGCAGGGGACAGCTGTCAGAGTTTTCTCGGATAATGCCACGGCGGTGGCATACATAAATCGGAAGGGTGGAACCAGCAGCGTGCAGTTGGAGACCGAAGCGGAAGGTTTGCTGGAATGGGCCGAGGGCCATCTAGAGGTGTTGTCAGTGGCGCATGTAGCCGGAGTGGAGAATGTGACGGCGGACTTCCTAAGTCGCGTGCGAGTGGATCCGGGGGAGTGGACATTGCATCCGGAAGTGTTTGTGGAGTTGGTGCGGCGTTGGGGTCTGCCCGTGATGGACCTGATGGCTACATTCGAGTCAGCAAAGGTTGACAGGTTTTTCAGCAGAAGGAGAGAGCGGATGTCGGAGGGCCTGGATGCTCTGATTCAAAGCTGGCCGGCAGAAGGGCTTCTGTACGTGTTTCTGCCATGGGTGCTTATTGGCAGGGTTCTCCAGCGCGTAGAGAGACACAAGGGGACAGTTCTGCTGATAGCGCCGGATTGGCCAAGAAGGCTGTGGTATGCCGACTTGAGGCGTCTGCTGGTGGAGCCTCCGTGGAGACTGCCGGACAGGGGGGATCTGCTAGTGCAGGGTCCGTTAAGCATGCCTCAGGTGCATCAGTTTTCGCTTAAGGCTTGGCTCTTGAGAGGGCAAAGCTAATGAGTAAAGGCTATTCGTCAGCAGTGATTGCTATGTTGAAGTCGAGGCGGAGGTCCATGTCCTTGGCTTATGTAAGAGTGTGGCGATTGTTTGAGGCTTGGTGTGAGGAGAGACAATTGCGAGCATTGAGGTCCACGGTAGCGCAGGTGTTGGCCTTTTTGCAGGATGGATTAGATAAGGGCTTAGCAGCGTCTTTGCTCCGGGTACAGGTGGCAGCGCTAGCCTGTTACCGTGGAAAGGTGCAAGGGCAGACACTGGGAGCTCATCAAGATGTAAAGAGATTTTTGCGAGCAGCCTTGTTGTTGCGGCCCCCCTGCAGGAAAGGGGTCCCAGGGTGGGATCTCAACATCGTGTTGGAGGCATTGGTGAAGGAGCCCTTTGAGATGTTATCTACGGCGACCTTGAAAGATCTCACGCTAAAGGTGGTGTTTTTGGTGGCGATCATTTCAGCAAGAAGAATCTCGGAGTTACAGGTCCTGTCTTGTAGAGAGCCTTTTTTGTCTTTTTCTAGGGAGAAGGTTGTGCTGCGGACGGTGCCTAGGTCTCCGCCTTCCATGTTAATCAGGTGGTGACCCTTCCAGTTTTTAAAAGGTCGGTTGATAAGGGGATGGCAGGTAGGTTGCATCGGTTGGACATCGGTAGAGTTCTGAAAGTGTATTTGCAGCGGACAGCGGAGTTGCGTAGGTCCGACAGGCTGTTTGTTCTGTTTGGGAACTCTCAACGGGGAGAGCCCGCGTCTAAGGCTTCCATTGCCAGGTGGATTAAAGAGACGATTGCGTCGGCCTATATGCTGAAGGGCAGAGTAGTGCCGCAGGGCTTGAGAGCGCATTCTACGAGGTCTCAGGTGGCATCCTGGGCGGAGTAAAGCTTGGTGCCTGCGCCGGAGATTTGCAAAGCAGCGACTTGGTCTTCGTTGCACTCCTTTGTCAAGCATTATAGAATTGATGTACAGGCAGAGGGGGATGTGAGGTTTGGATCAGCGGTGCTTCAGGATGGTCTGGCAGGTCCCTCCTGTTGAGATTGTTCACTGCTCTGCTACATCTCTAATGGTACGGGACTAGACTGGAGCTACGATAAGGAAGGTTAAATTAGACTTACCTGCTAATTGTAGTTCCTGGAGTAGATTCAGTCTAGTCCTGCTTCCCACCCGGAAGATCGCTGCCGAGAGGTAGCCTGAGCACTGGGGAAGAGTTGGCACCGGTTGCGAGCATGGGCAGTGCAGAGCGAGTCTGGATATCGGGGTGCGGGGCCGCCAACTTCTAGAAAGAGTAAGCTGCCTCATTGAGGGGGGCGTGAGCAGAGGGGTGGCTCCTGTATCCAGCCATATTTTGGGGTTTTAGAGTTCAGAGTTTATGGTTCAGATTTGCTTCCCAGTTGGGAATGTTTTTTTTGTTTTTCTTTGCTCTGGTGAGTCGGTTTTGACAATAGTAAACTGGGGCTGGGGGCGGTCCCTGAGCTACTTATACTGGGTTCACTGAAAGATTGACATGCTCAATCTTCTAGCTGCGAGAGGATGTACACAACTCTAATGGTACGGGACTAGACTGGATCTACTCCAGGAACTACAATTAGCAGGTAAGTCTAATTTAACCTTTTCCCAATGGAGAAAGGTGAATTGTGGTGTACCCCAGGGAGCGGTGCTGGGTCTGCTGCTTTTTGACATATTCATAAATGACCTGGAAAGGGGAATAACGAGTGAGGTTATCAAATTTGCAGATAACACAAAACTATTTAAAGTTGTTAAAACCCAAGAGGATTGTGGAAAATTGCAAGAGGATCTTTATAAATTGGAAGACTGGGTATCAAATAAGAACAGAAGCGAGGGACATCTTGAACAATTTTCAGAAGACTGTGTTCGTGAGAAACTAGCTCAACTTAAAGTAGACAAAGCGATGGGACCGGATGGGATACACCCTAGAATACTGAGGGAACTTGGGGACGTTCTAGCAACTCCACTGACTGACCTTTTCAATGCCTCGTTGGAGTCGGGAGTGGTGCCAAAGGACTGGAGAGAGGCTCATGTGGTGCCTTTACACAAAAGCGGAAGTAAGGATGTGGTTGAAAACTACAGGCCGGTTAGTTTAACTTCAGTGGTGAGTAAATTAATGGAAACGCTGTTGAAAGAGAAAATAGTGAGGTTTCTGGAGTCCAGCGGATTACAGGATCCGAGGCAGCATGGATTCACCAGAGGCAGGTCTTGTCGGACAAATCTGATTGATTTCTTTGACTGGGTGACCAGGGAGTTGGACCGAGGGAGAGCTCTAGATGTGGTGTATTTAGATTTCAGTAAAGCCTTTGACACTGTTCCTCACAGGCGACTTATAAACAAACTGAGCACCCTAGGGATGGACCCTAAAGTTACTGCTTGGGTTAGAAATTGGTTGGGTGGGAGGCGACAAAGAGTACAAGTAAATGGAGCTCACTCTGAGGAGAAGGATGTTACCAGTGGTGTGCCCCAGGGATCTGTCCTTGGTCCGATTCTTTTTAACATCTTTGTTAGTGATATAGCGGAAGGGCTGTCGGGTAAGGTTTGCCTCTTTGCGGATGATACCAAAATCTGCAATAAAGTAGACACCCAGGAAGGTGTAGATAACATGAGGAGGGATCTAGCTAAGCTTGAAGAATGGTCTAGAATTTGGCAGCTGGGATTTAATGTTAAAAAATGTAAGGTCATGCATTTGGGCTGCAGCAATCCAAGGGAGCAATACAGCATAGGAGGTGAAGTACTTTTGTCCACTAAAGAAGAGCGGGACCTAGGCGTAGTTGTGTCCGATGATCTTAAAGTAGCTAAACAGGTAGAAAAGGCGATGGCAAAAGCTAGAAGGATGCTTGGGTGCATACAGAGAGGAATGGCTAGCAGAAAAAAGGAGGTGATAATGCCTCTGTATAAGTCTTTGGTGCGACCTCATTTGGAGTATGGTGTGCAATTCTGGAGACCACACCTTCAAAAGGATGTGAACAGGATGGAGTCGGTGCAGAGGGTTGCTACTAAGATGATTAGTAGTCTTCATTATAAAGCATATGAGGACAGACTTAAGGATCTTAATATGTACACCTTAGAGGAAAGGCGGGATAGAGGTGATATGATTGAGATGTTTAAATACCTCCGTGGCATAAATGTTCAGGGAGAGAGCCTCTTTCAATTGAAAGCAAGTTCTGTGATGAGGGGACATGGGATGAGGGTGAAGGGAGATAGATTCAGGAGTGATATGCGGAAATATTTCTTTACGGAAAGAGTAGTGGATCCGTGGAATAGTCTCCCAGTGGAGGTGGTAGAGATGAGGACAGTAACTTGAATTCAAAAAAGCATGGGACCAACACAGAGGATCTCTAAAGGTAAAAAGTGGACTGTTGTAGTTGTTGTTATGGAAGGACAGACTAGATGGGCCTTGTGGTCTTTTTCTGTCATCATGTTTCTATGTTTCTATGTTTCTAAAATGGCAGATGAAATTTAATGTGGACAAGTGCAAAATTATGCACCTAAGGGAGAACAACCCAAACTATGGTTCCACGATCCAAGGTTCCACATTAGTAACCACCACCCAGGAAAAAGATTTAGGCGTCGTGGATAACATGTTAAAACCCTCAGCCCAGTTTGCAGCGGCGGCCAAGAGAGCAAATAGAATGCTAGGTATCATAAGGAAAGTAATGGAAAATAAAACAAAAGATATTATAATGCCTCTATATCGTTCCATGGTGAGACCGCACCTTGAATATTGTGTGCAATTCTGATCGCCGTATCTTAAAAAGGATATAGCGTTATTAGAAAAGGTTCAGAGAAGAGCCACCAAAATGGTAAAGGGGATGGAAGGATACTCCTATGAAGAAAGGCTAAAAAGGTTAGGGCTCTTTAACCTGGAAAAGAGACGGCTGAGGGGAGATATGATAGAAGTCTATAAATTAATGAACGGAGTGGAAAGGGTAAACGTAGATCGATTGTTTACGTTATCAGAATATAGAAAGACTAGGGGACATGCAATGCAGCTACAGGGTAAACTATTTAACACTAATAAAAGAAAATATTTTTTCACTCAACGTGTAATCAAACTCCGGAATTTGTCACCGGAGGACGTAGTATAAAGGCTGTTAGTGCAGCTGGGTTTTAAAAAGGTTTAAAAAAGATTTGGACAAGTTCCTGGAAAAAAGGTCCATAAACCATTATTAAGAATGGACCCAGGATATCAATGCTTGACCCAGTACAAGCATTGTGTAACCTGTGTCTTTTGGGGAAACTGCTAGGTTCGTATGACCTAGATTGGCCACTTGGAAACAGGATACTGGGCTTGATGGACCTTGGTCTGACCCAGTATGGCATATCTTATGTTCTTATGATATTAAAAGGCAGTGGGCCTAGCACAGATCCCTGGGGTACTGCAGTAATCTTAGTGGGACCTACTTACTTATTATGAGTTTAACTTGGAGTGTAGGAGTAGCCAAGTGGTCAGGACAGCAGCCTAGGAACCAGGGTATCCAAGATTTGATCTTACGGACAAGCCATGTGACCTTGGCCAAGTTACTTAACCCTCCATTGTCTTAGATACAAACTTTAGATTGTGAGCCTTCCCGGGACAGGGAAATAGCTGACTGTAAACTGTCCATGAGCTACCACTAAAAAGATGTGAGTTAGAGCCAAAGAAATAATAGTACAGTAATGTGCTTTAACGTGACTTAATTTGTTAACGTCCATTAGTAAATGAGGCCCTTGGATTGTAAATCCTCTTGTGCTGTGAATTACACATGGATGTGGTTTGCCTTCTTATTTTTTGGAGGGTGGGGCGCAAAGGATAAAGAAGTCATACAGTGGAGGGCAGGGGTAGCAGATCACCATTAGTGCCTGCAACATGGGGGGGGGGGAGACTACTGCCCCCCCCCAAGTACTTTACCTGACATGTAACCTGCTTTGACCTCGTTTTGAAAAGTAAGTAATAAATCTAAAATACAAATCCTGTAGGCCACTATCTCTCCCTTCTACCCTGCTCCCCCTCCCTGCAAGTTTTCTCTCTGCTTTTCTCGTTTCAGTCTTTCATTCTCTACCTCCTGCTCTTTCTCCCACCCTGCAGTCTCTCTGCCTTCCCCTCCAAGTCCTCTTTTCTATGCCTGTACTGTATTTTCTTCCCTCATTTTGGATCTGAAATCAAAACCAGAACAGCTCAATAGACAGACAGGAGCAGCTGGGTCCAGCTTGGTAACATGAAGACAGAGGGAGCTCCCTGCCAGTTCCCCCAGTATCAGATTCAAATTCAGATATGATCCTAGAGCCGAGCAAAACTTTTGTGAAGATCCTAAATGCAGTGCTGCAAGAGCCCCTCGAGTTATCTCAGAGAAAGCTTTTAGTTCTGAGCTAAATGGACCTATGATGGAGCCGCAGAGTTGGACAGTGCTCGACCCCACTGCTTTTTCAGCAATCACCAGTGACAATCTCCCAACCAAGTATTTCCACCAATGGCAATGACTCAAATTGCCATGTAAATTAAGATTGAGCACTGTCAGAAGTGGGATACTGGGTTCAGCAGATGTTTCTGCTACCCAAACCAAGTGTCTGGCCCTTCTCAGCAGCGCTCAAAATAACAGGCTGCAGCCTACCCGAAAAACCTGAAGAGCGACTGTAATTACAGCACCCTCTGATGCTGCTCATCAGGCCCAAGACAGGGTCTGTTTGTCCCAGCTTTAGGTCCGAATTCACAGAGCCCAAGGATGAAGGATAGCCAAGCAAAAGAGCAGGATTTTCAGCGCTCAGCTCAGGCAGTCCAGTGGTGAAATAGTGCACTTACAATACAAATCACTCAGAAATAAACCTTCACTTTAGGCCATACCACAGAACTTGATAAATCCTTTTAAATAAATAAAAATAAATACATTTGACCCATTAGGTTTTTATCAGTGTCAGATATTACAGAGTCAAGCAAGGGTCGTCTTTGTTCATAGAGTGAAATAGTTACAGCTGGTGACGGAGGAGGAAAGCCAGAGATTTCCTCAGCCCATTTGGTTCTGTTAGACCAGCAAACACAAAACGACCTTTGCTTTTGAACACGTCCGGTCCTACATAGAAGCTTCTTATGAAGGTAGCAGCAGTCTGCAGCCTGTTGCCCAAAGCTGGGATTTGCAGATCACACTTCAGATTTTGGGGACAGGGACGGACAAGTGAGGCCTTCGGGTCGTGCAGCAGCATCCTCTGCGCTCTGTGCCCCCTGCGGAGATGAGGGCAGTCAGAGACGTTTAGCAGAAGCGCACCCTTAAAGGGAGGGAGGGTCGCGGCAGCAGGTGGGGGCTGTTTGGATTTGCAGGGGGAGAGGCGAGCTGAAGAACTTACCGACTTGGGTCTTTGCTTCGGGGCCAGCAGCTCATAAAAAGCTTTGGTTTCATCCCCTACGGGCTGCTGCGAGCTGGGGGCTGGGGCTGCGGTGCCGGTGCCGGGGTCTGCGGCTGACCCTGCCGAGCTCATGCTCCTCTCTCTCCGTCCTTGTGTTGCAGTTGGGCGCAGTCTTTATATGGTGATCCAGAAATGTGCCAGCACTTGCGGGTGGGGCACTCGGAGCCCGAGCCGAGCGGGCAGGAAAAGACGCTAAACCTGGGGGTCCCCCCTGCAATGCTGATCCCAGGAGAGGGATCCACACGCTTCCAGGATTTCACCTTGCATGCGTCTATCTCAATATGCCACCGGGAGCTCGACTGACCTCAAGCTGCAAAAGAAAGGACATTACTACCTAGATAGCAAACACTCTCGTTAGCACTTAAGGACCCTTTACAGTGTTGTGATGAAAGAAAATTTGCAGCTCCAGTTCTGCCAACAATTCCCCTCCCTCCTTGGAAAAAAAACATCCAACAAGTAGAGCAGAGCAGAACTAGCCCATTTCCCATAAGGACTCACTATCCATACAAGGGGATATATGTAACAAAACTGCCTATTGTTTGATGCCCCTGGACAACATGAGAAAAGAGCTACAAAAATTACAAGAACGATCTAAAGCTTGGTAGTCATGTGAAGAAGTGCAGTGATGCACTTGGGATGTATTATCTGTTTTTTTGTAAACCGCTCAGAATCGTAGATGTGTCCTATAAAACCTAGTAAATGGCAGAGATAAAGCCCAGCATGGCCCATCTAGTCTGCCACTGCTTTGTGCAGGTTACACCCTCCCCCATGCCCTTGTTTAGGGTGGTATCTGTTGCTCCATGCAGGTCCCTCCGCCCCCTCCCCTCCCCCCATTTGTTGAGATGTAAAAGGTTAGTCAAGTTTGCTTTGATTACATCCTCTTACTATATAGGGATGCTCTGTGTCTAACTTTTTGAATTTTGTCACTGTTTTTGCCCCCACCACCTCCATCGGGAGGCCATTCCAGGCATCCACTACCTTTCTGTGAAAAAGTTTTTCTGACATTGTTTATAAGTTTATCTCCTTTTTTGGTCCTCTTCCTCTGAACCATTCAAGTCTTTGTGAGGTATAGTCTCCAAAACTGAACTCAGTACTCCAAGTGAGGCCTCACCAAAGACTTGTACAGGGGCATTAATACCTCCTTTCTGCTGGTTATTCCTCTCTATATGCAGCCTAGTATCCTTCAGACTTTGGCTACTGCCTTACCACACTGTTTCCCCATCTTGAAATCCTCAGACATTATCACCCCAAGGTTCTTCTCCTGGTTTGTGCACAGAGTCACCTTCCAAAATGGCACCGATCAATCCTAGTGGAAGGTGACTGCATGCTGAGCAGGAGCAAATGGGCCTTGCTCCCCCCCCCCCCCTCACCCCAGCCACCAATGATTTTGGTCAGCCAGGGGTTGGTGATCAAGAGGTGGTGGTAGGGGTCCCAGTCTCTCAGAGCATGGTCAGGATGTTGCTATTGTGTTGGGAGGGGCCTTTGGGAAAGGGGTGATTGACTTTCTGATGCGGAGGGGAGGGGGGATCAGAGGTATGTTTTGGGGGAGAAGGTGAAGGATTGGAGTTATGCTCTGGGGGGAGTTGATTACTGGATAGGGGAGTGCATTGTGTCTGGGGGCCACCAGGGTGGGCTTGTCGGCATAAGGTCTGCAGATGGTGGGGAGGGGAGACCCAATATCAGCATTTGCATCTGGTTCAGTCAATTATAGGCTAGATTTTATTTTATTTATTTATTTATGTAGACGGATTTATATACCACTTTATCCTGAAATCAAAGCGGATTACATAGCAAACAAATCAAGTGGCATGGTGCTTGGGTGTGGGCATGCAGTGATAAATCGAGGCGTGAGTGGTGTGAGGTTGATTGCGTGGTGAGCTATATATATACATATACAGTATGAGCTATGTACATGCACTATTTACATTTTTACATTTTGGTGGCAGAGAGGGAGTTTGTTTGGACAGTACATGTGGTGTCCTTGTAGTGTTCTTTGAAGAACGTAGTCATTAGCATCTTCTGGATGTCTTTGAGGTCTTTTTTTGATCTCAGGTTGTCGGGGAGTGTTCCAGAGCGCGGGAGTGTCCAGGGATAGTGCTCTTCTTGAAGTGATTAGGGTTATTGGTGGTCATCATTGAACTGTTCAATAAATAGGGTGGTTTTTAGTAGTTTCCTGAATTCTTTTATATCTGTTGTTGATTTTAGTTTATCTGGGAGGATATTCCAGATAGCAGGGGCAGCAAGAGAGAAGGCTCTCATGGATGTGGATTTGTTGGTTCTTGTAAATAGACTGGGTGTTGGTATATTGTTTTTGGTGCTATTTCTGTCTGGTCTTTTGTTTGTTTTGGTTCCGATACGTTATGTAGTATTTCTGCTGACATGTTGTTTTTAATTTTGAAGATAGTTAGTGCTGCTTTATATTTTGCACGTGATGATATCGATAGCCAGTGCAGGTCATGTAGTATTGGGGTTATATGCAGGGCCGGCCCGTCCATTGAGCAAGAATGTTTTTTGCACAGGGCCCCACGTTTCAGGGGGCCCCGCGCAAAGAACATTCTGCTCTTTTAAAAATTCAAATAAAAAATAAAAAAAGCTGGCTGCTGCCGCTGCCGCCGCAGCAGCAGCAGAATGGAGTGTCCCGCTGGGCCCCCTCTGCCTGCTGAGCCCCTCTGCAAGGGCTTTCAGATTCGCGAAGGGAGAGTGTCTCCCTCGCGTCTCTGTTAAGCCTGCAGGGGCTAATGGGAAATTTCCCATCTGCCCCTTTAGACGCAAGGGGCTGATGGGAAATTTCCCATTAGCCCCTGCGGGCTTAACAGAGACACTCTCCCTTTGCGAATCTGAAAGCCCTTGCAGAGGGACTCAGCGGGCAGAGGGGGCCCCGCGGGACACTCCATTCTGCTGCTGCCGTGGCGGCAGCAGCAGCAGCCAGCTTTTTTTTTTTTTTTTTTTAATTTCCCTGAGCCGATGTGGGGGGGTTAGGACTGGTAATGGGCTATGGAGGGGGTTAGGATGTGACTTGAGGTGGGCTGTGGGTTGATGGGGGGGGGTTAGGACAGGAAATGGGCTGATGGGGAGGGGTTAGGACTTGAGGTGGGCTGTTGGGGGGGTTAGGACTGGTAATGGGCTATGGGGGTTAAGACTGGTAATGGGCTGTGGGCTGATGGGGCCTGTCTGGAAATGGGGTGATGGGGGGTTAGGACTGGTAATGGGCTATGGGGGGGCTAGGACAGGAAATGGGCTGATGGGGAGGAGTTAGGACTTGAGGTGGGCTGTTGGGGGGGGGTCATGTCTGGAAAGGGGCGATTGGGGGTTAAGACTTGTAATGGGCTGTGGGCTGAGGGGGCCTGGCTGGAAATGGGGTGCTGGGGGCTTAGGACTGGTAATGGGCTATGGGGGGGCGAGGACCCGAAAGGGGCTAGGCCAGGAGAGGGGCTGATGGAGAGCGGTGAGGACGTGAGGGGGGCTGTTGGGGGGGTCAGGACTGGTAATGGGCTATGGGGGGTTCTGGTAATGGGCTGTGGGCTGATGGGGGGTTAGGACTGGTAATGGGCTATGGGGGGGTTAGGATTGGTAATGGGCTATGGGGGGTTAGGACTGATAATGGGCTATGGGGGGGGCTAGGACAGGAAATGGGCTGATGGCGAGAGGTTAGGACTTGAGGTGGGCTGATGGGGTTAGGACTGGTAATGAGCTGTGGGCTGTTGGGGGGGTTAGGACTGGTAATGGGCTATGGGGGGGTTAAGACTGGTAATGGGCTGTGGGCTAATGGGGGCTGTCTGGAAATGGGGTGATGGGGGATAGGACTGGTAATGGGCTATGGGGGGGGGGTTAGGATTGGTAATGGGCTATGGGGGGTTAGGACTGATAATGGGCTATCGGGTCAGGGCTAGGACAGGAAATGGGCTGATGGGGAGGGGTTAGGACTTGAGATGGGCTGATGGGGTTAGGACTGGTAATGGGCTGTGGGCTGATGGGGGGGGTTAGGACTGGCAATGGGCTATGGGGGGCTGACTGGAAATGGGCTGATGGGGTTAGGACTGGAAGTGGGCTGATGGGGGTTAGGACTGGTAATGGGTTATAGGGGGGGGCATAAACTGAAAATGGGGTAATGGGAGGTTAGGACTGGAAGTGGTTTGATGGGGGGCTAGAACTGGTAATGGGTTGGGGGGTTGCTAGGACTGGAAATGGGCTGAGTGGAAGGGGAGGCTTGAACGGCAAATAGCTGATGGGGAGGGGGCTTGGAATGGAAATGGGCTGTGAGGGAAGGGAGCTAGGACTGGAAATGGGCTGATGGAGCAGCTAGGATAGGACTGGAAATGGGCTGTTGGGGGGAGCTAAGATTGGAAATGGGCTGTGGTGGGGGCTTGGATTGAAATGGACTCATGGAGGGGCTAGAACTGGAAGTAGGCTCATGGGGGGGCTTGGATTGGAATTGGGCTGAGTGGAGGGGAGCTAGGATTTGACATGGGCTGATGGTGGGGCTAGGAAATGACTAGAAATGGGCTGATGGGGGGCTAGGATTGGAAATGAGCTGATGAAGGGACTCGGACTGGAAATGGATGGGGGAGCTAGGACTGGAAATGGGCTGATGGGGGGCTAGAACTGGAAATGGGCTGATGCAGGGACTAGAAGGGAATGGATGCTGGGTGAGGCTGGAACTAGAAGGGAGCTGATGTTGGGGAAGGATTAGAATGGGATGGGGCTGGGAGAGTAAAATGGAGAGAGGAAAAATATTTTGTGTGGAAGGGATGAAAAATCTACAATTGGCCTGGTAATGGGAGAGTAAGTGGGGATTGAGGATGGAGGGGTAAAATTTGAGTGGATGAAATAGGAATGAGGAAAGAGCAAAAGGAGAGAGATTAGTATGTTAAAGCAGATGTAGAGAGAGAGAATGGAAAAAAACTAGAAGAGAGAAGAAAGGACAAATGGACAGCAGACGATGGAGAGTTAGCAGAAGACACGAAGAAACCAGAAGAAAGTGGCTGGAGCAATTGCAACTGAAAAAAATGCACAAAAGGTAAAAAGATATCTCTTTATTTTGAATTTATTAACTGGAATATGATAGCTCTGGGAAATGTGCATCATTAACGTCTGCGCTTTGTTTGGTACAAGAGGAAATTAATTTATAGTTTTATTTCTACAGTGTTGTTGTACATTCCAAGTTTGGCTTTTGGGGTTCCCAGTTTAATTATTGCCTTCCTGTTTCTAAATTGTGATTCCTTGTTTGGTGATGGTCTATATTCTGCATGTGTAACTGAGCTGAGGTATTCTGTTTATGTAATTCCTATTTGACATTGCCACTTGTTCTCTTTCCCCAGTATTCTCTGAAATGTATTGGTTTAATATTTGCAGTGTTGCCTTTTGATAGGTAGGGTATGGTGCTTTGTGAGTCCTGGTAATGCTGTCAGGATATGGCGGGTTTGCTATGGGTTCTAAATGGGCAGCGTTTGTAGTAGTTCCTAATGTGCCTGGCGGTTGGCACTGGATTATAGTAATGTAGAAATCTTTTAGTCTTTCTTTATCCATACACTCATTAAGAGACATGTTTACTAAAAGTTAGTGTATGGTAACATTATGCAAATATTTATGCAAATAAGGCCACTTATGCAAATGAGGCCCCGCACAGAGTCTCTGCACATGGCCCCGCACCCCCCTTGGGCCGCCCCTGGTTATATGGTCTTGTCTTGATGCGCTAGCAATGATACGGCAGCTGTGTTCTGTATTATTTGTAGTTGATGGGTAGTTTGTTTGGGTAGACCTTGGTATATAGTATATTACAGTAATCCAGTACAGGTGTAATGATGGCCTGGCATACTGTGCGGAAGTGTTCTTTGTTGAGGAGAGGTTTTAGTCTCTGGAGCGTTGCGAGTTTGATATATCCTGTTTTTGATATCTTGTTTATATGTGGTTGGAGGGTGAGTTGCTTGTCTAGAATCACTCCAAGGTATCTGACTTCATCTTTTATTGTAATTACAATTACAATTATAATTGTAATTATAATCGGTGTATTGGATATGTTGATAGAGGTAGAATGAGTGAATGTGGTGTTTCTCGTTATGATGATTGCTTCAGATTTTTTTATGTTGATGTTTAGGTTGTTGTTATTTAGCCAGGTTGTTATTTCTTGAATGCAGGTAGATATATTTTAGTCTTAATTTAGATGAGTTTGAACATTTCAGTGGAGTATATCCAATTTAGTTAAGCTTGTTGGTCTAGTAAGAAGATCTGATATCTTATGCTGTATTAATTGCTATATGGTTTATTGTTTTTGGAATCCACCTTGAGCTGCAAAGTAAAAGCAGAATATAAATGTTCATATTAAATTAAATTAAATATCCACATTAAATACCACTCTTAGTTAAAGAAACACTGACTTAACAATGTCATCTATATGGGACCTGTGGAGTCAGCTCCACACCCAAAACAACTTCCAGAATTCCTATCAAAGCCTGCAGTACCCAACCCTGGTACTCCCAGTTCGTCATTCATTTACAGTTTTATTGCATCCAAACAGGTAGACGGCTATTTGAAAATATTATCCCATTCACCACAAAGTTCAGCAAATCTCTGAATGTCATTAGTGCAGCATAAACTGATGAATCCACCTCTCCCAATAGTTGTTGGTTAATGGAGGCACATTAAAGCCCTGCAGAACACCATACTGAATACTCTTAGCATCTGAGCCACTGAGACCCAGACCTGGGTCCCAGAGGACATCAATAAGATCTCATGGCCCACAGTCAAAGGTTGCCAAGAGATCCAGCTAGGCAAATACTGAATGGACACCATGATCCAAACTCATTTGCATAACATTTGAGAGTAACACCAAAGTAATTTGTCTCCCATGTCCTGGCTGAAACCCATCGGACTAAGGTCCAAAATATCCAGTGCCACGACTCAGGCTTGCACTTGTTCTACTGCAGCCTTTTCAATCCCTTTGCCCCAAAAAGACAGTGTAGATGTAGGCTGATAGGAACTGGGCTCATTAATGTTCGCATTTTGGGTTTTAAGGCCTTGATGGACTAAAGGTTCCTTTAACCTTTGAGGGATTACAAACCTTGGCATTAATCTGAGTGGCTCATCAAAGCAGATCCAAAGTCTTTCACCATTACCAGAAGATCTAAGGACTGCATTGCAGTCTTGGAAATTGGAGAAAAACGGTCCAGATTAGATGAAGATTTTTCCTCAACAGCAGATTAGGCAAAGCAAGGAAGACTCAACTTATTTCTGTCAATTTTCTCCACAGAGATATCTGACAGCTTATGAGCATCTAAAGTAAGACACCCATCATCTGCCCCCCACAGCTCAAGCATGTAGCCTAGAGAACACCTCAGACAAGGTCTTCGGACAATTTTACTATTACTACTGATCATTTGTATAGCACTATATGGAGTACACAATGCTGTAAAGAAACATGTCAGAGACAGTCCCTGCTCATCAGATCTTGCAGTCTAGTTAAGATAGACAATACAACAACCACTGTTGATCGGTATATAGTTACCCTTGTTACAGTCCCAAGTTACCAATCCTGTTACAATGTAAGCAAAAGATCTTTTGTTCTGATGCAAAAATTTGTTATTTGTAAACCGCACTGATACTAAAAAGCGTGGTATATAAGAACTGTAAATAAATAAATAAATAAACAGCTGGGGACTAGGATATGTTTAGGGGAATGGTAAGGAAACACATAGTTGGAGACAGGGGTGGCTTAAGACAATCTGCTGCCTGAGGCGAGAAATGAGCTGGCGTCACCCCCCCCTCTCCACAGCCAAAATGGAGGAAAATCTTCAGTGCTCTAGTAAGGGAACAGGGGGGGTCCCCTCACTCATAACACCTATCAGGTGATTGCCCCAAGAATAAAGAAAGAAATATATTCCCAAGCTATATAATATATTTTTAACTTTGCAATGATGTTTATATGCAGCAAAAATTGTAGCAGTTTACGTATGTAGCTTGGAGGAAATCTAATATAAAATATATCAACTCCTGACATTGCACACTGGATCAGCATAGTATTTAATGTAAATATATATGCAGCAAAAGACAAAGGAGATGCAAGGGGCATCAAGGAGCAAAAAGAAAAGTGAGAACTACGGCGTAGTTTATAACATGTAGCTTAAACTGTGCTGTGGTTCTCACTTTTTCCTTTTGAACATGTGTTCTGTATCCAAAGAAACCCCTCTCCAAACAATGGGTGTAGAGCAGACCTAGGACATTTTGCACAGAAAACATACCAAAAATAATTTCTGATTCTGGTGTCATCTCTGAACAGCAATATAAACCCTCACGAGTACATAAGAACATAAGATATGCCATACTGGGTCAGACCAAGGTCCATCAAGCCTAGTTTCCTGTTTCCAACAGTGGCCAATCTAGGTCATACGTACCTAGCAGTATCCCCAAAAGGCACAGGTTCCACAATGCTTGTATTGGGTCAAGCATTGATATCCTGGGTCCCTTCTTAATAATGGTTTATGGACCTTTCCTCCAGGAACTTGTCCAAACCTTTTTTAAACCCAGCTACACTAACAGCCTTTACTACATTCTCCGGTATCAAATTCCAGAGTTTGATTACACGTTGAGTGAAAAAATATTTTCTTTTATTAGTCTTAAATAGTTTACCCTGTAGCTTCATTGCATGTCCCCTAGTCTTTCTATATTCTGATAATGTAAACAATCGATCTACGTTTACCCGTTCCACTCCATGCATTAATTTATAGACTTCTATCATATCTCCCCTCAGCCGTCTCTTTTCCAGTTTAAAGAGCCCTAACCTTTTTAGCCTTTCTTCATAGGAGTATCCTTCCATCCCCTTTACAATTTTGGTGGTTCTTCTCTGAACCTTTTCTAATAACGCTATATCCTTTTAAAGATAAGGCAACCAGAATTGCACACAATATTCAAGGTGCAGTCTCACCATGGAACAATATAGAGGCATTATAATATCCTTTGTTTTATTTTCCATTCCTTTCCTTATGATACCTAGCATTCTATTTGCTCTCTTGGCTGCCGCTGCACACTGGGCCGAGGGTTTTAACATGCTATCCACAATGACGCCTAAATCTTTTTCCTGGGTGGTGGTTCCTAATGTGGAACCTTGCATTATTTAACCATAGTTTGGGTTGTTCTTCCCTAGGTGTATAATTTTGCACTTGTCCACATTAAATTTCATCTGCCATTTTGATGTCCAGTCTTCCAATTTATCAAGATCCTCTTGCAATTTTCCACAATCCTCTTGGGTTTTAACAACTTTAAATAGTTTTGTGACATCTGCAAATTTGATAACCTCACTCGTTATTCCCTTTTCCAGGTCATTTATGAATATGTCAAAAAACAGCAGACCCAGCACAGATCCCTGGGGTACACCACTATTCACCTTTCTCCATTGGAAAATTGGCCATTTAGCCCTACCCTCTGCTTTCTATCTTTTAACCAGTTCCTGATCCACAATAGTACACTGCCTCCTATCCCATGACTCTTTAGTTTTGCCAAACGTCTCTGATGAGGGACCTTGTCAAAGGCTTTCTGAAAGTCCAGATACACAATATCAACCGACTCACCTTTGTCCACCTGATTATTCACTCCTTCAAAAAAACATAACAGATTAGTAAGACAAGATCTTCCTTGTCTAAAGCCATGTTGGCTGTCTCCCATTAGGCCATGACTATCTACATGTTCAGCAATTTTGTTCTTTATGATGGTTTCTACCATTTTTCCTGGTACTGATGTCAGGCTCACCGGTCTGTAGTTTCCCGGATCCCCCTAGAACCCTTTTTAAAAATTGGTGTTACGTTCGCCATCCTCCAGTCTTCAGGTATTACAGATGATAGCTCACAGATTACTAATAGCAGGTCTGCAATCTCATATTTCAGTTCTTTCAACATCCTTGGATGTATATCGTCCGGCCCAGGTGATTTGCTACTCTTCAGTTTATCTAATAGTTATAATACATCTTCCCGATGTATCGATATTTCCTTCAATTCTTCCGCACCTTTAAATACCACTTCAGTCATGAGTAACATCCCTACATCTTCCTCAGTAAAGAACGAAGCAAAGAATTCATTCAGTCTCTGCGCTATCGCCTTGTTGCTTCTTAGTCCCCCTTTAACCCCTCTATCATCTAATGGACCAACTGACTCTCTCACAGGTTTTTTGCTACGAATATACTTGAAAAAGTCTTTATTACACGTTTTTGCTTCTGCAGCAAGCTTCTTCTCAAATTCTTCCTTTGCCTGCCTTATCACTGCCCTGCATTTAACTTGCCAGTTCTTGTGCTGTTTACAGGTTTTGTCGTTTGGCTCTTTTTTCCATTTCCTGAAAGATGCTTTTTTGGCAACGACAGCCTCTCTGACCTCACCTTTAAACCATGCTGACAGTTTTTTGGACTTCCTTCCACTTTTCTTAAAGCGTGGAATACAGCTGGTCTGGGCTTCCAAGATAGTATTTTTCAACAAAACCCAAGCTTGATGTAAGTCTTTAATCTTTGCAACTGCTCCTTTTAGTTTTTTCTTAACTATTTTCCTCATTTTATCATAGTCTCCCTTTCGAAAGTTAAAAGGTAGTACTGTGGATTTCCTTACTATCCCTCCTCCACTAATTAAATCAAACGCGATCATGCTATGATCACAATTGCCAAGTGGCCCTAACACCCTTATCTCTTGCACCAGATCTGGTATTCCACTAAGGACTAGGTCCAATATGGCTTCCCTTCTGGTTGGTTCATGAACCAGCTGCTCTAAGAAGCAATCATTTATTTCATCTAGGAACTTTATCTCCCTAGCATGTCCTGCTGTGACACTGACCCAGTCGATACCGGGGTAATTGAAATCACCCATTATTATTACTGTGCTGTAACCTTTGTTAGCTTCCTTGATTTCTTTGAGCATTTCATCATCCATTTATACATTCTGGCCAGGCGGTCGATAGTACACCCCCACTGCCATCGCCTTCCTCTTTTTACATGGAATTTCTATCCATAGAGATTCTACAGCAAATTTTGTTTCCTGCAAAGCTTTAATCCTTTCTGACTCAATGCCCTCTCTAACATAGAGCGCAACCCCTCCAGCAATTTGATCAGCTCTATCATTACGATATAGTTTGTACCCAGGTATCACAGTGTGCCACTGGTTGTTCTCCTTCCACCATGTCTCTGAGATTCCAATCATATCTAACCTCTCATTTAGTGCTATATATTCTAACTCTCCCATCTTATTTTTTAGACTTCTAGCATTTGCATACAAGCATTTTAGAGACTGTATTTTATTCATATTAATTTGGCTATTGGTAGGCATGGGTAATTTGGGATCTTTAAGCTCTGTCTGCCCCATACTCGAGGACATTTGGGCTACTTTACTCTTTTTTGGAACCTCTCTGTTTTTGGTAGTATCCTTCAAGGATGCATTCTTCCGAACCATGCGCTCTTGTGGAAAGCAGTGTGTATAAATGCCTGTAGCATGGGAAAGCAGTGTGTATAAATGCCGTTAGCATGTGAAATAAGATCCCTGATGTTGAAGCTTTGGTGGGAGTGGCTGACTTGGATTTAGTGGCAGTTACAGAAACATGGTTCACAGAAAACCATGACTGGGATGTAACTATACCTGGCTATACTTTATACAGAAAGGACAGGGTAACAAGAAGGGAAGGAGGCGTGGCACTATATGTAAAAAATACTATTAAAGCTTTGGAATTAGAGAGCTTAAAAGGGAGAGAAGAGGCATTGTGGGTTAAACTAGAGAGAGGGAAAGAGAAATCTATTTGCATTGGCGTGATATACAGACCTCCCTCACAAGAGGAAGAGGTGGACAGAGAGTTAATTGAAGACATACCAGCATTGCTAGTAAAGGGGAAGTGCTACTGATAGGGGATTTCAATATGCCAGATGTTGATTGGCACATTCCTGCTGCAGTATCATCTAGAAGTAAAGAGATCCTGGATTCTCTACAGGCAGAATTATTCAAGCAATTGGTAACAGACCCCACACGTGAAGGGGCCATACTGGACTTGGTGCTTACCAATGGTGAAAGTGTTTCTGATGTTGTAGTGGGAGATCATTTTGCATCCAGTGATCACCAGATGGTGTGGTTCAGTATTAGGACTAGGGCTGTTAGAATCCATTCAAAGGTGAGGATCTTAGACTTTAGGAAGACTAACTTTGCCAGGGTGGGCCAATGCCTCAGGGAGTCGTTAGCGGGATGGGAACAGCTGAGGGATGTAGAAAAACAGTGGGCAAAACTGAAAGGGGATATTTTAAGGGCAACAAACGTTTTTGTTAAAATGGTAAATAAAGGTAAAAGGAAAAGCAGACCGCTATGGCTTTCGAAAGAAGTAGCTGAAAAAGTGAAGAAAAAGAGGGAGGCCTTCACGAAATACAAGAGATCACAGAGAGAGGAAGACAGGCATCTATATTTGGAAAAACCTAGAGAAGCTAGCAAAGTAGTCCGGAAAGCAAAGATTCAAAAAGAAGAGGAAATAGCCAATGCAATAAAATGGGGGGATAAGTCATTTTTCAGATATGTTAGTGAGAAGAGCAAGGGTAAAAGTTGGATTGTCAGACTCAAGGGTGAAGGGGAGGAATATGTAGAAGCTGTCTTACTTCAACAAAGGCTAACACCTTGTAATGAAGACGTGCAGTTTATTTACAAACAAAGTAAGAAGACATTCAGAAAGACAAGTAATTCTCTTAGTTACACATGAGTAGTTAGAAAAGATAACTAGAATGCACACTTAATTACAGTACTGAAAGAGTTATGAGAGAATGCAGCTATGTACAAAGAATATACTTCACCAAACTTGTCATAACCCCTTTACACATCAGCTGGGAGCGCTCAGCGAGAGGAACTAATGACAGTCTAGGATCCTTCATGCCTGGCCAAGCAGATCTACGCTCTGTCTGTTATGGATTTTCTCTGTACTTATATAGGCACAAATGTGTTGCAGCCAGCTCTCACCCATGAGCTTCTCCCCACCCCATCCACCTTTTTTTTGCTTTGGTTTCTGGGTGGGCTTCTGACCACCTGTTAGAAGCTCAAACTTACACAATCAGACATGGTCAGATATCTGAGAATGCTCAAAGGACACATCCTCCATGGCCTACATTCCAAGGCTAGATGAAGTGTTCTTTTGTTATCATTAATGGGTCTCTGTCAAGGGAGACACCCCCCATGGTTTTAGAAGCATCTCAAAGCTTTTACATTATAATTGATGAATTCTTATCCTGTCTACATTGGCTAGGCAAATGTTTCTATATTGGCCAAGAGAATTGTTCAAAGGCCAAGGGAAGAATTCTGTCTCCCTCTCTGGCCTCTTAACACTCCCCAGGCTAGATGTGTAAAGATCTCTCATCTCTGGAGCAAGTTGGCTCAGATAAAGTACAATATCCTTTGCTGATCCAAAAATCCATATAAATCTTTAATTAGTAATACATTCCACCCTTGGATCAACAAGGATATTGTACGTAAGCAATGGCTGAATCGCATTTGTAATTCATTTAGAAATACAGTCAAACCTCGGTTTTCATGATTAATCCGTTCAAAAAAGTCTGACTAAAACCGAAACGGACTAAAACCGAAGCAAGATTTCCCATAAGAAATAATGTAAATTCAATTAATCCGTTCCAGACACCCAAAAATATTGACAAAAAATACATTTTATAGAGAGTCAATCCCACTTCTGGCCACTAGATGGTGCTCCAGAGGTATTTTTGGCAGACAAATTGTTTAAACTGCTGAGAAGGGAGAAAGATTAACAGCACAGTCAAGATGCAAATCTTCAGCAAAAAAACATCCAGAAATTTTTAAAGAAAACAGAAAAAAAAAAAGAAGGATCCACAAAAAAAAAAGGCACCAGCCACAGCCACCGGAAACACCACTCTCCCGCTCAGCACAGCAAACACACAGATAACCTAGGACACTAATCTGATCGCTGACTCCGTCTCAACAGCGTACCCCGCAAGAGAAAGAACTGCCTGCCACATTCATTCAACATCTCCTGCTTACCCATTCAATATCTCCTGCTACCCTGCTACCTCCGAGCCTGAGGGGGCGCTCCAGAGAACAGGCAGGCGGTGGAGAGATCGGGGCCTTCCTCTCTGCAATCCTTGCATCTCTGGCTCGAGGATGTTGCTCCATTTCAACACGCGATCGGTGAGTCGGGGGGGGGGGGTAGTGCTGCCGGGACTGGGCAGGCAAGCGTGTACTGTATTGCAGTACGAAAACCGAGGCGATGGACGAAAACTGAGACAAGATCGCCGTCTGAAAACACGTCAAAAACCGAAACCGACGAAAACCGGGGCAACCGAAAACCGAGGTTTGACTGTACAATAATAACAACATGGGCTTAAACATAGTGGATAGCATTAAGGCAAACGCTGGAGGGGACAAGCCTCAGTGTAATTTGGGTGATATTTTCCCATTCCCCCCCCCCCCCTCAGCATTACAATTGTCAAAGCCAAATGGCTTGTAGGTCTCAGCTATCTTTATCAGTTCCCCATGCAGTGGGGGACTCATTTCACCTGCACATTCAGAACTTTTTCCCACTGTACATCTGCCCCATAGACTCTAATAACTAAAATCTGGGGAACAGGTGACATAAGCAATTGGGCACATGATGTTCAGCAGAAAAAATCTGAGATACTAAAATTACAGTTACTTTCCAAGGAAACAATAACAATACATAAGAAAAAAAAAAATCATTCACAAAAGTCCACAAAAGTCCAATAGTCCTTTTCCTATTTTCAGATAATTTGGCCTGCTTCTCAGCAGTTTTTCAGGACTCCGTAGCGTCATTTTCACCTTTCTCTGAAGTTTAAACTTGGCCTCTCTCAACAGTTGAACCTCTCATTCTCGTAGGTGGACATCTTGGCCTTTCTTTCATTGCGACACATTGAAGTAGATAGGGACTTCCTCACACGTTTCTGCGGTGTGTAGTCCAGATCTCTCTGGATGGTCTGCTCCATCTGGACTCTGGTCAATTTCCTCCGCTAGACTCTCCGGCTTGCAGTTGGTGACATGGCTCCAGGCCTCATTCAGAAGAGCAGCGCCAATATTAAATGAAAAGACTAAAAAATTCTAGGTTAGACTTTACAATAAGACAAACTTAATTTCATCTATATTTACTAAGATCATATCCTACAGATAATAAATATTGCTTTTATAAACTTTCAGTGATCTATTAGTAACTATCTCGTATGGTGTCAATCTTATCTCGCAGTTTGATTAACTCCTTGTCTCTCTATCACTGGAAATTCATTTTGCTTGTAGGAAATATTCCATTTTGCCCTTGAATGACCTTTACATGTTTCAGATCAGACAAGCTGCACATACGTGTTCTGCAATTTTGACAAGTTTTAGAATTATACCCAATTGTGTGAGAATTTGTCATCAAATCATCCCCCTTTGCCTCTGCATGCCTGGCCAGGACATACAGAGGAAAAGTGAGGCACAAAGCATCCGGAAGTACCACATGGCCAGTGTGGGTTTTCCAGAGCTCATCAGGGTGCAAGGTGCACCTAGCCTATCTCCAAATATCTATTTCTTCCAATTGTTGAGTATGACTTCCTGAATTGAAGCTTCTGGAGACGGCACAGTCAAATAAAGTGCTCATAATTTTTTGTTTACATATTCATTAGGAAAATACATCACTTCAAATTACCTTCATCAGTTTATTGTCTATCACAGTTTCTCCTTTAATATTCCACTTCATCCCTCCATAACACAACACTTTTTTCATCACCTGCATCATTCCACCAACTACTTACATAGGTCCTTTTCCTGTTTCTTTTATACCACACTAATGTATCCTTATTTGGCAAGGCTGCTAAGAATATCAAACAATGGTTAACTTAAATTTAGATTCCTCAATGGGATAACAGTATGAGTAAACAGTGTCCCTTTCCCATCAACTTAATTGGTCCAATGTTAAGTGGACATATGCTCATTCTAAAATAGGAACAATTTGGGTAAAATCCTTACAATATAAAATTATCATTTTGCAGCATTCTATAACATCAACCCCAATAGAAAGAAATATGGCTCATCTCTCACGTATAACTAGAATCTGTCATATACACTGTTCTCAGTGAGAGTGCTGTTAGACTGATTTTAAAATTGCAGTGTTCACAAGGATTTGTATAAGCTACTCATTAATTACGGTGTCAAAAAGAGATCCTTTTGAGGTGAGAGATCTAAGAGGGTACATGGCATTGGTGGCTAGGCCTCATCTTCAGGTTCTTCTTGGATTGCAAGGCATTCATGACTATCCTCGGGTTCTTCTCGGCCTATGCTCCCCCTGCCTATTTATGTCTCTTCAGAGGCATAAATATGCAAGGTTCCTGTTCTTCAGGCCTTGTGGGTCCTCAAGGAGTCTTAGAGTTTGGTAGCCCAGATCATCACACTGGAAGCAGCACATTTAGCCTAGGCTGTGGCCTCACCTTTCTGCCTCTCTCTCTCTCTCTCTTATTCTTTTTCTCAAACCTCTCCTGGATCATTGCTGACAAGCAAGATTTGGTTTTATCCAATCAACTCAAGTTCTCATTATTTTCTGGGAACTCAGTTCCATCTTTAATCTATATTTGTTCTATATAGCTTGAGAACAGAGCAATTTCATATCAGCCTCTGTCTAATTGCTGTGTGTGTACTGGACCTCTGCGTAATGTACTATTACCACAAGTGTCATAAGTGCAAGTGTATAAACTACCAACTTAATATCTCACAATGCTGCAACATATATCTGTTTTATATCTATTTTCTCAGGAACTGTACTGAAAATGAACTATAAACTTTTAGAACAAAGTACACTTTTTCTCTAGATAAATACAGGAAAACAGGTGTCCCTCAGTCGTTAGCACAAAGCTTAAAGTAATTATCTTGAATCTCACAGTTCAGGCTCAAGTGAGGTGAAACTTCTAAAAGGTGTTACTTTTCTTGGTTACATTTAAATTAACATGTTATCTTCAACACAGCCAGTAGAACGAACCATTGTCTTGTGTCCTTCATGCAAATGTGGCTAAACAATTAACCTATAGTTATAGCTGTTTATGTTTAACTATGCCCCCTGGGGTGCTTGCCACAGTTCAAAAAAAAAAATATCCTCCTTTAACTTTTAAGTTTGTTTGGTAGCATATACAGTCAAAGACAAAGAATAGATGCATAACATATTAATGATAAAGATTACCCTCTCACTTACTCAGGATTCAATGCCCCACCGTCCTGTCAGGATTCTCAACCTCCACTTTGGAGGCAAAAAAAAACAGTTTCATGCCTCGTTTGTTTGATCTAGTCACTTCAGCATTCAGGGACTATAAAATCTACTGGAGTAGCCAGTAATGAAAGAAAAACAGTTTTTTTACTACAAACATTTGAATACAGAACAAATCAAAGCTTACAAGTGCATTATACCTATCTGATCAGAGTTTCTTTTAACCAGGGACCTTAAAAAAAAGTCTTCACTTCTTCATAATCTTATAAGGATTTTCCATAACAATTAATACTAACTGTACAGGATAGGCATTTTGTTCAAAGCACTGAATTAAACATCTTTGCAGCACAAGGTTACATATTTTCCTAAACAAAACTGATCTTGTATCAGTGGGTCAGAACTAATCATACAGAACAAATCAAAGCTTACAAGTGCATTATACCTGATCTTGTATCAGTGGGTCAGAACTAATCAAACAGAATTTCTTATCACCATGATCTATCATTAATCTCTTGTTGATTAAAATCCTCCACAGTATCTTCTAGATTAACTCCTCCAGGATTTTGGGGAGTACTCAGCACTTTCCTCCTATAAATTGGTTAGCAATAGACGTGCATTTTCTTTTTCTTTCTTTTTCCCCGTCTCCTACGGTATTTATACTGAGCCACCCTCTCAGCAACTTGCTGATAAATGTCTATTTTATCTGTCCATGCAATCAAATCTAATTTGCTAGAATTTGTCTGATGCATCTTACAATATGCAGACAACAAAAGCAATCTTCTTCTCCCTAAGGTACTCAATTCTGTTCCTTTTTCAGCAGGTATTTTTTTTTGCAAGCATGTAAGGGCATTTACAGGTTCCGCATCTTTTAAAACAGATTCCCAATTCTCACTTAGTCCTGAACCGCAAGACCATTCTCTAGCTAACATTTCATAAGGCGCCTGATACCCGCTATGAATATTTACAATATTCACAGTATTTACACTATTTTCTTTTCTTTTCAACATTGTCCAAGCCTTTTTTCCGTACCCCACTTCTGGTACCAATTGTCTTACTTCAACAAAGGCTAACACCTTGTAATGAAGACGTGCAGTTTATTTACAAACAAAGTAAGAAGACATTCAGAAAGACAAGTAATTCTCTTAGTTACACATGAGTAGTTAGAAAAGATAACTAGAATGCACACTTAATTACAGTACTGAAAGAGTTATGAGAGAATGCAGCTATGTACAAAGAATATACTTCACCAAACTTGTCATAACCCCTTTACACATCAGCTGGGAGCGCTCAGCGAGAGGAACTAATGACAGTCTAGGATCCTTCATGCCTGGCCAAGCAGATCTACGCTCTGTCTGTTATGGATTTTCTCTGTACTTATATAGGCACAAATGTGTTGCAGCCAGCTCTCACCCATGAGCTTCTCCCCACCCCATCCACCTTTTTTTTGCTTTGGTTTCTGGGTGGGCTTCTGACCACCTGTTAGAAGCTCAAACTTACACAATCAGACATAGTCAGATATCTGAGAATGCTCAAAGGACACATCCTCCATGGCCTACATTCCAAGGCTAGATGAAGTGTTCTTGTGTTATCATTAATGGGTCTCTGTCAAGGGAGACACCCCCCATGGTTTTAGAAGCATCTCAAAGCTTTTACATTATAATTGATGAATTCTTATCCTGTCTACATTGGCTAGGCAAATGTTTCTATATTGGCCAAGAGAATTGTTCAAAGGCCAAGGGAAGAATTCTGTCTCCCTCTCTGGCCTCTTAACACTCCCCAGGCTAGATGTGTAAAGATCTCTCATCTCTGGAGCAAGTTGGCTCAGATAAAGTACAATATCCTTTGCTGATCCAAAAATCCATATAAATCTTTAATTAGTAATACAGAAGCTGATGAGGATAAAGCGGAATTGCTTAACAAATATTTCTGTTCTTTGTTCACTGATGAAGAACCAGGAGCAGGACCTCAGAAAACACCCACAAACAGGAACAGAAGCAAGGGACATCTTGAACAATTTTCAGAAGACTGTGTTCGTGAGAAACTAGCTCAGCTTATAGACAAAGCGATGAGACCGGATGGGATACACACTAGAATACTGAGGGAACTTGGGGACGTTCTAGCAGCTCCACTGACTGACCTATTCAGTGTCTCATTGGAGTCGGGAGTGGTGCCAAAGGACTGGAGAGAGGCTTATGTGGTGCCTTTACACAAAAGCGGAAGTAAGGATGTGGTTGAAAACTACAGGCCGGTTAGTTTAACTTCGGTGGTGAGTAAATTATTGGAAACGCTTCTGAAAGAGAAAATAGTGAGGTTTCTGGAGTCCAGCGGATTACAGGATCCAAGGCAGCATGGATTCTCCAGAGGCAGGTCTTGTCAGACAAATCTGATTGATTTGTTTGAGTGGGTGACCAGGGAGTTGGACCGAGGGAGAGCCCTAGATGTGGTGTATTTAGATTTCAGTAAAGCCTTTGACACTGTTCCTCACAGACGACTTATAAACAAACTGAGCACCCTAGGGATGGACCCTAAAGTTACTGCTTGGGTTAGAAATGGTTGGTTGGGAGGCGACAAAGAGTACAGGTAAATGGAGCTCACTCTGAGGAGAAGGATGTTACCAGTGGTGTGCCCCAGGGATCTGTCCTTGGTTCGATTCTTTTTAATATCTTTGTTAGTGATATAGCGGAAGGGCTGTCGGGTAAGGTTTGCCTCTAAGCGGATGATACCAAAATCTGCAATAGAGTAGACACCCAGGAAGGTGTAGATAACATGAGGAGGGATCTAGGTAAGCTTGAAGAATGGTCTAGAATTTGGCAGCTGGGATTTAATGTTGAAAAATGTAAGGTCATGCGTTTGGGCTGCAGCAATCCAAGGGAGCAATATAGTATAGGGGTTGAAGTACTTTTGTCCACTAAAGAAGAGCGGGACCTAGGCGTGGTTGTGTCTGATGATCTTAAAGTAGCTAAACAGGTAGAAAAAGTGAAGGCAAAAGCTAGAAGGATGCTTGGGTGCATACGGAGAGGAATGGCTAGCAGAAAAAAGGAGGTGATAATGCCTCTGTATAAGTCTTTGGTGCGACCTCATTTGGAGTATAGTGTGCAATTCTGGAGACCGCATCTTCAAAAGGATGTGAACAGGATGGAGTTGGTGCAGAGGGTGGCTACTAAAATGGTTAGTGGTCTTCATTATAAAGCATATGAGGACAGACTTAAGGATCTTAATATGTACACCTTAGAGGAAAGGCGGGATAGAGGTGATATGATTGAGATGTTTAAATTCCTCCATGTCATAAATGTTCAGGGAGAAAGCCTCTTTCAATTGAAAACAAGTTCTGCTACGAGGGGACATGGGATGAGGGTGAAGGGGGATAGATTCAGGAGTGATATGCGGAAATATTTCTTTACGGAAAGAGTAGTGGATCCATGGAATATTCTCCCAGTGGAGGTGGTAGAGATGAGGACAGTAACTGAATTCAAAAAAGCATGGGACAAACACAGAGGATCTCTAAAGGAAAAAAGGGAACTGTTGTAGTTGTTGATATGGAAGGACAGACTAGATAGGTCATGTGGTTTTTTTCTGTCATCATATTTCTATGTTTCTATGATTGTCGGCTTTCCCCTATTATCTAGTTTAAAAGCTGCTCTTTCTCATTTTTAAAGGTTAATGCCAGCAGCCTGATTCCATCCCGGTTAAGGTGAAGCCCATCCCTTCGAAAGAGCCCCTCCTTTCCCCAGAATGTCCTCCAGTTCCTAACAAATCCAAAACTGGGCATATTGTGATGTAATACAATCCAGTACTAGGCATATTGCGATGTAATACAAAGCTGATTAATCTGTGAACCCATTGTATTTGTTAAATCAGTCAGGGCCTAGTAGCAGCAAAGAAGTTTCAGTTTAAATGTAAAACACAGTAGAGAGCTTTCTGGTTAAATTTAGAACCCAAGACACCCTCTATCCAAGCAAGGCCTGTGGGACTCCCCCTGGAGATTAGTCACAGATTACCTTAGAAGCACAGGACAGGGTACTGTGTAGCAACCAGCTTTTAATAAGTCTTTTTTCCCTCCCTCATTCCCTGACACCCACCCCTGGGATAATCGTAGCTTTATAGGTGCTTAGACCTCTTAAAGGAAAGAAGGTGCCATATTCACTCTCAGGTGCAGCAGTTTATTCTCATCAGCATACATTAAGGACCTGAGATTAATCAAACTTCAGGTGAACAAAGTACATTAAACGTATTAAATATACTTTTATTAGTATAAGTATCCCCAGCAACCCTTAGTAAGTAAAGAACTTAAATATGTAAACACAACCAGCTGCATGCAATGTTACCTGTACATAGTTACAAATAACTGTTCCATGTGAAAGTATATAAAAATTGTTAAACTGTTCCCTGTAAACCGCCCTTGATCTCTGGAAGGGGCGGTATAGAAGAAAAGAATAAATAAATAAATAAATATTAAAATGAAGATGCAGACAGCAGTCCAGCAGCGAGATGGGGGCTTTCCAGTCTTTTACATTGAATGTCATCTTATAATTTTCTCCCAGTTGGCGAGGGGTCTTAGGTGTGCACAAGGTGCAAGGAGCTTTTGCTCTCAGGGAATGAGTCCGAACTCTGGAGACAAGAGTAGCAGACTTGGAAGACATAAGGAAGACAGAGAGGTACATAGACGAGACCTACAGGGATATAGTCCTGAAGTCCCACCTCCAGTCTGGCAGCATCCCTGTTGCCATGGAGGAGAGAGGTCACGTGACAGGAGAGCATCACCCTGGTGTGGCAGGAAGTGATCCTATAGCTATGATCTGTCCTTCAGGTAATGTAAAACTCTCTCGCACCAAGGAAGTTTCTCCAGGGCCATGTGCCCATGAGGGAAGGGTTAGGACAGCCGTTATAGTTGGTGATTCGATCATTAGGCATGTAGATAGCTGGGTGGCTGGTGGACGTGAGGATCGCCTGGTAACATGCCTGCCTGGTGAGGGTAGCAGACCTCATGCGCCACCTAGACAAGGTCTTGCTGGGGAGGAGTCTGCTGTCTTGGTAGATGTTGATACCAATGACATAGGAAAATGTGGTAGGGAGGTTCTGGAGGCTAAATTTAGCCTTTTAGGTAGGAAGTTGAAATCCAGAACTTCCAGGGAAGCATTCTCCGAAATGCTTCCTGTTCCATGCGCAGAACCCAAAAGGCAGGCAGAGCTCCAGAGTCTTAATGCATGGAAGAGACAATGGTGCAGGGGTGAGGGTTTTGGATTTGTTAGGAACTGGGCTCTCCCCTATTATCTAGTTTAAAATCTGCTGGCATTAACCTTTAAAAAGGAGATAGAGTAGCTTTTAAACTAGATAATATGGGAGAGCCGACAGTCGCCCAAGGGCGCATGGTTCGGAACAATGTATCCTTGATGGATACTACCAAAAAAATGAAGTTAGGGCACATCAGCAGAGAGGTTCCAATAAAGACAAAGATAGCCCAAAAGCCCTTGAGTACAGAGCAGACAGAGCTTAAAGATTCCTAATTACTCCTGCCTACCGATAACCAGATTAATATGAATAAAATACATTCTCTAAAATGCTTGTATGCAAATGCTAGAAGTCTAAAAAAATAAGATAGGAGAGTTAGAATATATAGCACTAAATGAGACGTTAGATATGATTGGTATCTTAGAGACATGGTGGAAGGAGGACAACCAGTGGGACACTGTGATACCTGGATACAAACTATATCGTAATGATAGAGCTGATCAAATTGGTGGAGGGGTTGCGCTCTATGTTAGAGAGGGCATTGAGTCAGAAAGGATTAAAGTTTTGCAGGAAACCAGAGGGGAAGCCATTTTGGACCTAGTCCTTAGTGAAACACAAATCTGGTGTAAGAGATAAGAGTGTTGGGGCCACTTGGCAATAGTGTTCATAGCATGATCTCGTTTGATTTAATTAATGGAGGAGGGATGGTAAGGAAATCCACAGTACTACCTTACTGATAAAATGAGGAAAATAGTTAAGAAAAAACTAAAAGGAGCAGTTGCAAAGGTTAAAGACTTATATCAAGCTTGGGTGTTGTTTAAAAATACTGCCTTGGAAGCCCAGACCAGCTGTATTCCACGCTTTAAGAAAATTGGAAGGAAGTTCAAAAAACTGCCAGCATGGTTTAAAGGTGAGGTCAGAGAAGTTGTTGTTGCCAAAAAAAGCATCTTTCAGGAAATGGAAAAAAGAGCCAGATGACGAAAACGGGAAACAGCATAAGCACTGGCAAGTCAAATGCAAGGCATTGATAAGGCAGGCAAAGAGAGAATTTGAGAAGAAACTTGCTGCAAAAATACGTAATAAAGACTTTTTCAAGTATATTCATAGCAAAAAACCTGTGAGAGAGTCAGTTGGACCATTAGATGATAGAGGGGTAAAAGGGGCAGTAAGAGGGAACAAGGCTATAGTGGAGAAACTGAATGAATTCTTTGCTTCGGTCTTTACTGAGGAAGATGTAGGGATGTTACCAATGACTGAAGTGGTATTTAAAGGTGATACTTTGGAAGAATTGAAAGAAATTTTGATACACTGGGAAGATGTATTACAAATATTTGATAAACTGAAGAGTGGCAAATCACTTGGACTGGATGGTATACATCCAAGGGTGTTGAAAGAACTGAAATATGAGATTGCAGACCTGCTATTAGTAATCTGTGAACTATCATTAAAATCATCTGTAATACCTGAAGATTGGAGGATGGCTAATGTAACGCCAATTTTTAAAAAGGGTTTCAGGGGTGATCCGGGAAACTACAGACCAGTGAGCCTGACATCAGTACCGGGAAAAATGGTAGAAACCATCATAAAGAACAAAATTACTCAACATGAAGATAGTCATGGCTTAATGGGAGACAGCCAACATGGCTTTAGACAAGGAAGATCTTGTCTCACTAATATATCGGTTGACCTAGTGTATCTGGACTTTCAGAAAGCCTTTGACAAGGTCCCTCATCAGACCTTTGTCAAAACTAAAAAGTCATTGGATAGGAGGCAGTGTACTATTGTGGATCAGGAACTGGTTAAAAGATAGAAAGCAGAGGTTAGAGCTAAATGGCCAATTTTCCCAATGGAAAAAGGTGAATAGTACAGCAGGGATCTGTGCTGGGTCCGCTGCTTTTTGACATATTCATAAATGACCTGGAAAAAGAAATAACATGTGAGGTTATCAAATTTGCAGATGACACAATACTATCTAAAGTTGTTAAAACCTAAGAGGATTGTGGAAAATTGCAAGAGGATTTTGATAATTTTGAAGACTGGGCATCAAAATGGCAGATGAAATTTAATCCTTGCACCATTGTCTCATCCATGCATTGAGACTCCGGAGCTCTGCCTGCCTTTTGGGTCCTGCGCATGGAATGGGAAGCATTTCGGAGAACACTACCCTGGAACTTCAGGATTTCAACTTCCTACCTAAAAGGCTAAATTTAGCCTCCAGAACCTCCCTACCACATTTTCCTATGTCATTGGTACCGACATGTACCAAGACAGCAGACTCCTCCCCAGCACTATCTAAGACCTTATCTAAGTGGTGCGTGAGGTCCACTACCTTCCCACCAGGCAGGCATGTTACCAGGTGATCCTCATGTCCACCAGCCACCCAGCTATCTACATGCCTAATGATCGAAGCACCAACTATAACGGCTGTCCTAACTATTCCCTCATGGGCACATGGCCCTGGAGAAACGTCCTCAGTGTGAGAGGGTTTTACATCACCTGGAGGACAGATCCTAGTTACAGGATCACTTCCTGCCACACCATGGTGATGCTCTCCTGTCACGTGACCTCTCTCCTCCATGGCAACAGGGATGCTGCCAGATTGGAGGTGGGACTTCAGGACTATATCCCTGTAGGTCTCGTCTATGTACCTCTCTGTCTTTCTTGTGTCTTCCAAGTCTGTTACTCTAGCCTCTAGAGAACGGACTCGTTCCCTGAGAGCAAAGAGCTCTTTGCACCTGAAGATCATACATGTGACATTCAGTGCAAAAGACTGGAAAGCCCCCATCTCGCTGCTGGACTGCTGTCTGCATCTTAGTTTTAAGCTTGTGTTTAGATCTTTAAGTTCTTTACTTCATAATGGTTGCTGTGGATATTTATACTAATAAAAGTGTGCCTAATAAGTTTAACATACCTTGTTCACCTGAAGCTTAATTAATCTCAGGTCCTTAATGAATGACTGATTTGGATAAAGAGCTGCACCTGAGAGCAGCTCCCTTCCTTTAAGATGTGTAAGTACCTATAAAGCTACGATTATCCCAGGGTTGGATGGGTGTTGGGAATGGAGGGAGGGAAATAAGACTTATTAAAGAGGGCTGCTACACAGTACCCTGTCCTGTGCTTCTAAAGGTAAGCTGTGACCTACTTCCTGGGTTATTAACAGTCCTTGCTTGGATAGAAAGAGTATTTTAAAATGGCCTTTTGACCTGCCACGTGGCTTTAACACCTATTTAAAACGTTTCACAGGTCTCTTGCCCCCTAGGTAGAAGGCCTCTTTGTAAAGGTCTCTAGAAGATTTTATTTATAGCTCAAAAAATACTGACCCTGTTTTACCTTTTATGTTACGTTATATTCTGATTTGATTTAAATTAAAACTCTTTGCTGCTGCTAGGCTCTGACTTAGTATGCAATTTAAACTAGAAGCTCTCTGCTGGGTTCTAAATTTAACCAGAAAACTCTCTTCTGTGTTTTAAATTTAAACTTAAACTGCTGCTGCTAGGCCCTGACTGATTTAACAAATACACTGGGTTCACAGATTAATCAGATTTAATCCAAAGAATTCCCTTCAGAAAAATTCCCAGAAGTATATACTCACTATTGCAAATCTCTCTCCAGAAGTAGCAGTCCCCTTTTGTAATCCTTCACTTTCTTACATCACTTTCTTCACTTTCTTACATCACTGGCATTTATCTTTCTTTTTTAACTTTCTTCCATGTATTTTTTCTCTCTCTCTATCAACACAGATTTTGCTTCTTCCTCTTACCATCAAGTCCTGAATCCCCCCTCTTGATACTGCACCTACCACTTTCAACCTTTAACAAGGCCGCCTTCTTCCTCAGCCTCTTATTCCCCAGTCTTTAACTATCTCTTTTCTCTCTTCCTCCCCAAATGTCTAACATCTCTCCCATCCAGTGCCTCACACCAATGTTCCCTCTAATTTTCTGTAGGCTGTGTGCGCATAAAATATCAGCTGTGTGCAGCTTTTGAAGGAAGGTTAAATTTTTGTGCGCCACATAACAACACTCGGAGTTATATACTTTAAAATTTGACTACACGTCAGAATACAGTATGTACACCACATTGATTTTAATCAAATTAAATGAAAATAGACGATTACTAAATGAAGCGGGAAATTTCTAGTAATTACAATCATATCTTTTAAATTTTAAGACGTCTGTGTTGTTTTCTATCAGAATCAGAGCTGTAATTTTTGTGTGCTCTGTTGTAAAGTATGTGCGCTCGCTCGGCGAGATGTGTGCGAGCGCACACGCGCACAGCTTAGAGGGAACAGTGCCTCACACCCTTTTTCTCACCTCACCATGCCACTATTCTCCCTCTCTCCCTATTCCTCCCCAGTGTCCAATATATCTCTTTTTCTCCCCCCACCCCATGTCCAGCATTTCACATCTTCCTCATTCCCTCCCTGTGTCCACCATCTCTCCTTTCTCTCATTTCCACCCCTTGTGTCCACCAACTCTATTCTCTCTTTCTCCACTCCCCCCCCCATATCCAACCAGGACTGGCCTAAGGGTTTCTGCTACCTTTGGCAGAAGCCCCAGCTGTACTGCCCCCCCCCCTTTCCACTGCCACCCCCTTCCTGCTGCTAATGATTCCGGCGGTGGAGGTTGTGGCTCAGCTCAGCGGCAGGCCATATGCTTCAGCACACATGGCCTGCTGCTGAGCTGTCCCCCCCTGCCGCCGGAATCAGCGGTAGTGCCATGCGGATCAGCATGGTAGGATGAGGGGAGGGTGGTGTGGCTGAAGCACATGGCCTGACACCCATAGAAATCTGCCATCCTCGGCAGCTGCCTTGTCCACCCTGTATCCAGCATCTCCCCTATCTCTGTCCCATGTCCAGAATCTGCCCTTCATCACCTCATTTCCAGAATATGTCCTTTCTCCCTTATCTCCACCCCATGTCCATCCCCTATGTTCCCCCCCTACTCTGAGTCTAGCATCTGCTCTATATCTCCATTTCCATACCATCTGACCTCGGCCTCCCCCACCTTGTGGCCACCATCTTCTCTCTGCACCCTCATCCCAAAACCGGCATCTGTCCTCTATCCCCCAGACTCCCATGGTCAATATTTGTCCTCTGCCCCCCACCCTGTGGCCAGCATCTGTCTATTCTCCTCTATTTCCACCCCATACAAGCATCTGCTCTCCATTTCCTATGCCCCCCTCCCGCGAATCCATCAGCTGCTCTTTACCCACATTGACCATCTCTTCTCCACCTGCCCTCTACTCCCCCATCCCATGACCCCCATCTGCCCTCTGCCTCCCCCCATGACCACAATCTGCCTTCTTTCCCCCCCCCCATGGCCATCATTTGCTATCTGTCCTACATCACTCTATTCTTCCCCCTTGCCTAGTGTCTGATCTCCATCCTCTCATCCAGCATGCTTTCTACCTCCATCCCATGTCCATCATCTGTCCTCCACTTCCCCCATCCCATGTCCATCATCTGTCCTCCACTTCCCCCATCCCATGGCCATCATCTGTCCTCCACTTCCCCCATCCCATGGCCATCATCTGTCCTCCACTTCCCCCATCCCATGGCCATCATTTGTCCTTTGTCCCCTCACTCAATGGCCAGCTTCTGCCTTCTACCCTCCTCGCCCCATGCCCAGCATCTATCCCCACCTCCATGCTCCTGCCAATATCCAGAATCAGCTTTCTCCCTATTGTAATTGAAGGAATAATACATGTTTTTTAACCTCCGGGCTGTCAGGTGCTCCTGAATCTACTGTGATCGCGGTTCTGATGGGGGTGGGGAGAAGGACCAGAAAAAACACACTGCCGCAACCCTGAGAATAACTGGGGCTGCCCTATATCTGCACAGTGGACCCCCAACTAGGATCCATGATCTCAGCAGGCACAGGAGCACCCAAAAACCCAGAGATTTAAAAAAAAAAAAAAAAAAAATCACTTCCCCCAAGCCTGCTACCGCCACCTCTTTCAACCTCACAGCAGAAAACACCAATCATCAAACCAAAAGTGGGGAGTCTTCACTACTCCAGCGTGCTTGGAAGGCCCTGCTGAACCCACCTCCCTCTGATGTAAAAAGTGGGTGGGAAGAATAGGGACAGAGTCACTAAGCCCCCGTGCCTATTTTTCCCCTCCAAATTCATAACTTGTAACTGCTACTACTGCGCTTCTCAGCAATTCTAGGTCAGCAGCAGAAGCAGGAGGGGGGGTGATGCTGCTGCCGCCGCCACTGCCATTGATCCAGGAGAAACAGGAGCGGTGGCGGCGGCAGTAGAAGAAGAAGCTGCTCCTCTTGACTTTCTTTTTTTTAAAACAATTAAAGTGAGGCGGCTGTCACTGGGCTATTTTGGGGGCATTTTTTTTTGCTATTCTCAAAACTTTGCTGCCTGTGGCAGCTGCCTCATTCTGCCTAACAGTAGAGCTCCCCTGGTTGGACAGCAGGAGACTATGTGGATCAGGATCCAAAAGCAGCCTCAAAGAGGTGAGGGCCTGATTTTCGAAGGCATTTACATGGGTGAGTGCTGTAGTTACCCGTGTAAATGCCTTAGCAGGGTAGTCCTTCTAAAATTCCCTGGTTTGTCCCTTACGCGCCTGATGCTATGTGGTTAGCTTCGGGGCCTGTCAGGGGTGGTGCTGAAGCGGGTCAGTCTGTGGTACCTGCACAATCCAAATAAATGCTAGCACTTATGTGCAGAGAGGGGTTTTCCATTGTAAATGATGCAGACAACCCAGGCCTCTTGAAAAGCTGACCTAAGCTGCTCCTTGGATAAGTGCTGGCATTTATCGAGTTAGAGCTAGTAGCACCCTCGCTCCACCCTGCAGATTTAAGCACATGGCTGACCGCTGTGGGCCTTGAATATCAGCTCTTCTGAAAACTGGGCCCATTGTTCTGAAATTAAACTAAGACTAGCTTGTGCTCAATACATTTTATTTTTCGGTTAAAAAAAATAGAACAAGTCCACATTATCTAATGTTCTTACAAGAAACAAAATTACAACAAGCAAATAGAAGAAGCGAGTACATGTTAAGAACTGTGTACTTTGATGTTTTATTTTGTGAATCCACTGAAGAGCAGAATAGACATTTGCACAGGGTTAGGGAAGGGCGAAGGGCTTCTCAGTGTTGCCGGTGTAATGGGTGAAAATCTCTTCCTCAGTGGCAGCTTTCAGCGTTACTCTTCTGCTCTGCTCTTTGGTGTCTCTACCTGGGAGTCAGTTTCTGACTTAATCCTTCCTTTGCCCTTCAGTGCATTTCATTAGTCCATTGATGTTCCCTTTACTGAAAAGAATGTTGGACTGAAAATCACTGGGTGTAATGAACTGGTTACATTTCAAGTGCTGATCCCAGAAGCTGCTATTTAACAGTCTTCCTTGGAGGACACCGGGAATATGCCCGCAGGTGCTCTCTCATACCTGGAGCTCTTTATGGACTTTCTGGCACTTTCATTGACTTGAAAATATTCTAAGGTCTTGCAAAATTCCTCCCAGACCTGATACACATAAGTTCTGATTAACTCTGGCCAAAGTAGTTTCTCCTTTTTAAAAACCAGCCAGATATTTTGGTTTCTTAAGTGTCTCTGAGCTGAAGAGGAGTAGGCAGTGAAGGGAGGATCCAACAGCCCAGTGTAGGTCTCATGGGAGAAGGAGAGGACGAAGAGACATTTAGAGGGAGAATGTCAGAGAGAACACGCACTTGTATGCATGCCATGTTTCGGCATCCTCAGAGGCAGAACCGAGATGTATGTGCATGTAAACGCAGAGAGGGTAATTGTTATACGGAGATGCTTACTTTTCTTTATAAAGCACTAGCATGAGTGGAGGAAATGTGCCTTGTTTACACCAGCCCTGGAGCCTAGCTACTTGCAAAAAGACATGAAAATGATAGAAACTAACACTGGCTAAGTGTGTGCTGCTAAGCAATGCATCTACTTTAGCGCTGCTCAGTATTTTATAAGAGGCCATTAAAGCATGTAGATGGCGACATACACTCACTACTGATGAAAATAACCCCAAGGTAGGTGCATACTTGATGCCTAAAAGTACACCCCCCCCCTTCTAAAATTACTCCCATAATATACAGACACATATGTACAACTTCAGGGGCTGGTTCTAGGAGTCTAGTTTATAAAGGCACAAAAGCATCTATGTTTCCTTTATAAAATATGGAAATCCAGTAAACTGCATGCCCAACAATGCCCGATTAATTAATCACTCCCCACCTTCCTCCCGCAAGTCCCTCTGAGCAAAATACTACAGTGCTTCAAGGACATCAGGAAAGAGAGTCAACCCCAGTATTCACTCACTGCCTCTTTCAAAAAACACTTATCAGTTTTAAGCAGCATTTTATAATGCATATAAAATCCAATGAAACATGAATCACTTCTCTTAGACTTGCCATTATTCTTTCCTCTTTAGTGCCCAAGTTGAGACAATGACGATAAAAGCAACAAACTGATAGTGATGTTGTTAGACACTTAAACTCCCTCGGAGTGAAGAATAAAGCTGAAGAAGCTTGAGTCAAGTCATTCATTAATTAGGTGTCCTTTATAAAACACTTCTTTAAAGGCCCCGGTATGAAATGATTCTCTCCGTTGCCCATTAGACCTAGGAGGGGAAGGGTCAAGCCAAAGAAATGGTGGCGGCTTGGCAGGACTAAACTTCCAAATAGATAGACTCACTGAGGGGCGGCTACTCTGCATTTGATGGCTGTGCCTGTACTGTACAATGACATTGTTACAGAGTGCCAGGAAACTGATTTGCCATCATTAGGGGATGCCACCAGGCCACCCAGGTCCATCTTCAGGAATGGACTTAAGTATATGCATAGGATTGCTGCCTATGTCTACTTTTATGCATGTATCGAAAACAGCTCGGTCCATTATAAAAGGCAGTGTTATGCGCAGAGTGTGTGTGTGTGTGCTGACTCCTGGTGACCAAGCAGCCCCTGAGGTTTCTTGGCAAGGAGTGACCGGAAGTAGATGCCAGGTCTTTCTTCCATGCAGTGCGTTTACTGGTGGTCACCTATCCAAGTACTAGTCAGGCTCAACCTCTGCTTAGCTTCTGAGATCAGCCAAGATCAGACTCCTTCTGGGTAACACCGCCACTGGTTTTAACAGAAAAATCACCCATAGAAAAAGCAGATACAAATGTCCGTGGATAATTTTTACAAGGACAATAATAAAATCTGTTTTTGTAGTTTTGCTTTTATCTGTGCTCTGACTTATTATATGTCATGTTTTATGTCATGATAACCTATAATAGTTTGTATTTGCTATTATGTAGTACCTGAAGATTGGAGAATGGCCAATGTAATGGCAATTTTTAAAAAGGGTTCCAGGAGTGATCTAGTAAACTACAGACCGGTGAGCCTGACATCAGTACCAGGCAAAATAGTAGAAATCATTATAAAGAATAAAATTACTGAACATGTAGATAGTCATGGTTTAACAGGAGAAAGCCAACAAAGATTCAGCCAAGGAAAGTCTTGTCTTATTGTTATATTTGTTTTAAGATGTGAATAAACAGATAGACAAAGGTAAGCCCAGTCGATACAATGTATCTGCATTTTCAGAAAGCCTTTGACAAGGTCCCTCGAGAGACTTTGGGTAGAATTAAAAAGCCATGGGATAGGAGGCAGTGTACTATTGTGGATTAGGAACTGGTTAAAAGATAGAAAGCAGAGGGTAGGGCTAAATGGCTAATTTTCTCAATGGAGAAAGGTGAATAGTGGAGTACCCCAAGGATACGTGCTTGGCCCGCTGTTTTTTAACATCTTCATAAATGACCTGGAAATGGGAGTAACAAGTGAGGTGATCAAATTTGCAGATGACCCAAAATTATTCAAAGTTATTAAAACACAAGAGGATTGTGAAAATTGCAAGAGGAACTTGATAAATTGGAAGACTGGACGTTCAAATGGCAGATGAAATTTAATGTGGACAAGTGCAAAATTATGCACCTAGGGAAGAACAACCCAGACTATGGTTACACAATGCAAGATTCCACATTGAGAAGCACCACCCAGGAAAAGGATTTAGGCGTCATCGTGGATAATAAGTTGAAACCCTCTGCCTAGTGTGCAGCAGCGGCCAACAAAGCAAATAGAATGCTAGGTATCATAAGGAAAGGAATGGAGAATAAAACCAAGGATATTATAATGCCTCTGTGAGATTCTGGTCACCATATCTTATAAAGGATATAGCAGAATTAGAAAATAAAGAAAAGAGGTACCAAAATGGTAAATGGGATGGAAGGATACCACTACGAGGAAAGGCTTAAAAGGTAAGGCTCTTCAACTTCAAAAAGAGACAGTTGAGGGGAGATACGACAGTGATCTATAAATTAATGAATGGAGTGGAATAGATAAACTTAGATTAGTTGTTTACTCCATCAAAAAGTAGAAAGACTAGGGGACACACTATGAAGCTACAATGTAGCCCATTTAGGACTAATAAGAGAAAATATTTTTTCACTCAATGCGTAATGAAACTCTGGAATTCATTAATGAAGGATATAGTAAATGCTGTTAGTGTAGCTGGGTTTAAAGAAGGTTTGGATAAGCTCCTGGAAGAAAGGTTCATAAACAAGAACCTTAACTCCCACCCTTGCAAATACAAACATCAAGCACCATCATTCCACACCTGGGGCTCAACCCCCCAGAAATATATGTATGTCTTGTCTCCTCTGTTGCATGTAATCCCTCGTCACTTCCCTAAACCACTTTGATTGAAGGATAAGGTGGTATACAAAACTGGCTAAATAAAATAAATAAATAAACCATTATTTAAGAGGACCCAGGAAATCCACTGCTTACCCTGGGACAAGCATTGTGGAACCTGTGTACCTTTTTGGGAACCTGCCAAATACATGTGACCTGGATTGGCCACTGTTGGAAACAGGATACTAGGTTTGATAGACCTTGGTCTGACCCAGTATAGCATTTCTTATGTTGTAAACCGCCCAGGTAATTGGTGCAGTATATAAAAGTTTTAAATCAATAAATAAAATAAAAATCAAATAAATAAATTATTGGTACAAACCAAATGGGAAATCTTATTTCTCCCTATGTTACCATGTAAGGGACAAGGACAGGCAGCAGAAAGCCAACAATGGAAAAACAGAAAGTTCTGAGCAACTGCAGCAATAATAATGGGTGATTTCAATTACCCCGGTATCGACTGGGTCAGTGTCACGGCAGGACATGCTAGGGAGATAAAGTTCCTAGATGAAATAAATGACTGCTTCTTGGAGCAGCTGGTTCATGAACTGACCAGAGGAGAAGCCATTTTGGACCTAGTCCTTAGTGACACACAAAATCTGGTGCAAGAGATAAGGGTGTTGGGGCCACTTGGCAATAGTGATCAGAACATGATCGCATTTGATTTAATAAATGGAGGAAGGACGGCAAGGAAATCTACAGTACTACCTTTTAACCTTCAAAAGGGAGACCATGATAAAATGAGGGAAACAGTTAAGAAAAAAGTAAAGGAAGCAGTTGCAAAGGTTATAGATTTACATCAAGCATGGTTGTTGTTTAAAAATACTATCTTGGAAGCCCAGACCAGCTGTATTCCACGCTTTAAGGAAGGAAGTCCAAAAACCCACCAGCATGGTTTAAAGGTGAGGTCAGAGAAGCTGTTGTTGCCAAAAAAGCATCTTTCAGGAAATGGAAAAAGGAGCCAAATGACAAATACTGGAAAGAACATAAGTACTGGCAAGTTAGATGCAAGGCATTGATGAGGCAGTCAAAGAAAGACTTTCAGAAGAAGCTTGCTGTGGAAGCAAAAATGTATAATAAAGGCTTTTTCAAGTACATTTGTAGCAAAAAACCTGTGAGAGAGACATTTGGACCATTAGATGATAGAGGGGTAAAAGGGACACTAAGAGGGGACAAGGCCATAGCAGAGAGACTGAATGAATTCTTTGCTTTGGTCTTTACTGAGGAAGATGTAGGGATGTTATCTATGACTGAAATGGTATTTAAAGTTGATGCCGCAGAAGAACTGAAAGAAACATAGATACACCGGGAAGGTGTATTGCAACTATTTGATAAACCGAAGAGTAGCAAATCATCTGGACTGGATAGTATACATCCAATGGTGTTGAAAGAACTTAAATATGAGATTGCAGACCTACTATTAGTAATTTGTGAACCATCATTAACATCATCTGTAATACCTGAAGATTGGAGGATCGCCAATGTAACACCAATTTTTAAAAAGAGTCCGGGGTGATCTGAGAAACTACAGACCAGTGAGCCTGAGATCAGTACTGGGAAAAATGGTAGAAACTATTATAAAGAACAAAATTGTTGAACATGTATATGGTCATGGCTTTATGGGAGACAGCCAACATGGCTTTAGCCAAGGAAGGTCTTATTTTACTAATCTGTTATGTTTTTTTGAAGGTGTGAATAAATAGGTAGACAAAGGTGAGTCAGTTGATATAGTGTATCTGGATTTCAGAAAGTCTTTGACAAGGTCCCTCATGAGAGATTCTTGGCAAAATTAAAAAGTCATGGGATTGTAGGCAGTGTACTATTGTGGATCAGGAACTGGTTAAAAGATAGAAAGCAGAGGGTAGAGCTAAATGGCCAATTTACCCAATGGAGAAAGGTGAATAGTGGAATATCCCAGGGATTTGTGCTGGGTACGCTGCTTTTTAACATATTCGTAAATGACCTGGAAATGGGAATAACAAGTGAGGTAATCAAATTTGCAGATGACACAAAACTATTTAAAGTTGTTAAAACTCCAGAGGATTGTGAAAAATTGCAAGACACTGATAAATTGGCAGACTGGATGTTCAAATGGCAGATGAAATTTAATGTTATGCACCTAGGAAAAAGACAACCCAAACTATGGGTTACACAAATCAAGGTTCCACATGCACTTGGGTAGCAGAAATCCAAAGGAAATGTACACGACAGGGGGGCGAGAGGTTGGTGTGCACGGAGCAGGAGAAAGACCTCAATGTGATTATTTCTGTAGATCTCAGGGTGGCAAAACAGTGCGAAAAGGCGGTGGCAAAAGCCAGGAGGATGTTGGGCTGCATTCGAAGAGGAATTACCAGCAGAAAGAAAGAGGTACTAGTGCCACTGTGTAAGTCTCTGGTGAGACCTCACTTGGAATACTGTGTTCAGTTTTGGAGACCGTATCTTGCAAAGGATGTAAAAAGAGTGGAAGCTGTTCAGAGGAAGGCAACCAAAATGATTTGGAGCCTGCATCAGAAGCCTTATGAGGAGAGACTTGAAGACCTAAATATGTACACTTTGGAGGAGAGGAGGGATAGGGGAGATATGATTCAGACCTTTAAATACTTAAAGAGAAATAATGAACAAACAAACCTCTTCCAGAGACGGGGAAGCTGTAAAACTAGAGGGCATGACATGAAGCTGCACGGGGGTGAACTGAAAGGCAATGTCAGGAAATACTTTTTTACTGAAAGGGTGGTGGATGCTTGGAATGCCCTCCCGATGGAGGTGGTGGGGGCAAACACAGTGACGGATTTCAAAGTGGCCTGGGACAGACACAGTGGATCACTTTACAGCAACAAGATTAAATCAAAATAAACTGAACCATCTAATTTCTCAACAAATAGGGGTGTCCTACATGGAGCAATGGGGGGAGGAGCTGTGTGTTTACCCCTAAACAAAGAAACAAAGATATGGGGAGGGGTGCACCTGCTCCTGGTGGGTGCAACACTAAGCAAAGACATGGGTAGGAGTGCACCTACTCCCTAAAAGACATGGGAAGGGGTGCACCTACTCCTGCCATATTGCTGGGCAGACTAGATGGACCACACTGGTCTTTATCTGCCGTCATTTACTATGTTACTATGTAACCACCACACAGGAAAAACATTCAGGCATCATCATGGTAACACGTTGAAACCCTCGGCCCAGTGTGCAGCGGTGGCGGCGGCCAAGAAAGCAAATAGAATGCTAGGTATCATAAGGAAAGGAATGGAGAATAAAACGAAGGATATTATAATGCCTCTGTATCGTTCCATGGTGCAACCGCACCTTGAATATTGTGTGCAGTTCTGGTCGCTGTATCTTAAAAAGGATATAGCGTTATTAGAAAAGGTACAGAGAAGAGTCACCAAAATGGTAAAGGGGATGGAAGGATACCCCTATGAGGAGAGGTAAAAAGAGGTGACTGAGGGGAGATATGATAGAAGTCTATAAATTAATGAATGGAGTGGAACGGGTAAACGTAGATCGATTGTTTACACCATCAAAATATAGAAAGACTAGGGGACATGCAATTAAGCTACAGTGTAACTTATTTAAGACTTATAAGATAAAATATTTTTCCCCTCAACGCTTAATCAAACTCTGGAATTCATTCATGAAGGATGTAGTAAAAGCTGTTTGTGTAGCTGGGTTTAAAAAAGGTTTGAACAAGTTCCTGGAGGAAAGGTTCATAAACCATTATTAAAGATGACCCGGGAAATCCATTGCTTGCCCCAATACAAGCATTGTGGAACCTGTGTCTTTTGGGGAAACTGCTAGATATTTGTGATCTAGATTGGCCACTGTTTGAAACAGGATACTGGGCTTAATGGACCTTGGTCTGACCTAGTATGGCATATCTTATGTTCTTAATCTGTTATGCAATGTATGAAAGAATTTTACCCCAGTAGTTAAGCAGGTACCCGGGTTAAGAAATACAAAATATGACCTTCCCTTCTGCAGCTCCAAGTACCTGCATTGTTTTATCTGCAGGGCTGGGAAAGAGAGGTCAGACCAGCAGAGATTGTGTGGCTGGAAAAACTTCCGGCAATTTCCCGTTGCCATGGAAGTGGCCGTATGGTCTTTATCTGCCATCCTGTTTCTAAAAGGTGCTCATAGGCCCACAGGTATAAATTACCCATACGCCTGCAAGCTCCCTTTGGGGTTTGAAAACTTCCCCCAAATGATTATGTTGGAGTGAATAATTGTACTAAAAACTAGGAGTATCCTAAAGATTGGAACAACAGCCTGAGCACCAGGAAGCCAGGGTTCAAATCCCACATCTATTATTGCTCCTTATGACCTTGGACAAGCCACTTCTGCATGTACAGACATAGATTGTAAATCCTCTGCTGCTCACCTTTATCTTGAATTTGGAAAGGTGAGTAATTCAAATCTAAAATTCAAAGTAGCATTTAGACCCTGTGTTTTTCCAGCTATAATTGGGAAATGTGATGCAACCTGACAGGTACTTGTGACCTGGATTGGCCACTGCTGGAAACAGGATACTGGGCTTGATGGACCTTTGGTCTGACCCAGTATGGCAGTTCTTAAGTTCTTAGTATATAAGGAAACTAAACATGCTGCTGTAGTGTACACTAAAGAAAAAGAGCTGCATGGAGAGGGTGTGAGCGCTGGTTCACCCACTAGGAGGCAGCAGAGGTGAACTAGCAATAGGCTCTGTGCAATGTGGGATACAAAGATTGTTTACACTGGGATAATTCTTAGTCACTAACATTATGTGCAATGTATTCTGCAACTTTTAGGCCAGGTACTTTGCAGCAACCTTGAAAATGTGGAGCTACAAAGTGGGTATGTTCAAAACAGCTGTGCACTTTCCACCTGCTGAGGGGGCGAAATGGTAGGCCTACGTTTCAAACTCTGTTTTCCTCCCCTGGAAATGCCTCTTTTTATCCCAGCTATGGAAACCAGCTTTTATCTGTGAAAGGGCCGAAGAGAGCAATTTTCAGCTGAGTAAATTCCTCTTTATATAAGAGTGTAGGAGTTTTGGGGGCCATGTGTGATGATTCGTAGCTGCTATACTGGGGAATATCCGTTTAATGGAGGAGACAGTTTTCATGCTGGAATCTAAGGTATCTACTACCATGCTTGCTCAGCACTCCTGTTACTGAACAGAAGGAATCCATTTCTTTTCCCACCATTTTGCTGTCAACACCACTTGCATTTTTTCCTTATTTTAGGAATGAGGAGACGAGGTCACTTCAGGAATCAGATTGCGAAGTGGGGTTGTCAAGGGAGTATTAGGGTATAAAATAAAATAGTGGCTTTTTTCTGTGACTAACAGTAGTGATTGAAGGGAGGGAGAATGTGGGTTCACTTTTATTGATGGGAGAATATTGTTGGGAGAGGGGACAGTCAGGATTTATTTATTTATTTAACTAGGCTTATATACCGCTTTTCTACAAGTCAAAGCGGTGTACATTCAGGTACTGTAGGTATATATTTCCCGTGTCCCCAAAGGGCTCACAATCTATGATTTTGTACCTGAGGCAGTGGAGGGTTAAGTGGCTTGCCCAAGGCCACAAGGAGCACCTATGGGACTAGAAACCCCAGTCCTTCCAGCTCAAGGTTGCTGTCCTCTAGTGGGATTTGAACCTCTGGCCCTCCAGCCTGAGGTAACTTGCCCCAACCATTTATTATGTCTTGAGTGTTTGGTAAGGCATGTGCTCAAACAGAAACCAATCACCCACTAATAATACTTTAGCTGAGAGGATGTGGTACAGGATCCAGTTCTGGAATGGAGGAGGGGGAATACATTTTGAAATGTGTGGCAGTGGTCTTAAGATGCTCTCTGGCCTGGGGAGAAGTCCCTTTTGGGTGCCAAGGGTTGTGGCAGGGATTCTAGCAGGTGCTTTCCTTCTATTTCTGCACATCACACTGCAGGAGCAGAACGATAGAGGGGTCGCTCTTTGCTGCTTCTTTGAACTCTTCCAGAGTGATTTGATCGTCCTTGTCTTTATCCATCTTGGTAAAGATCTTATCAACGCGTTGCTGAGGCGTCAGTCCATCCTGATTCATTCTCATCATGATCACAGTCCCCACCATCTTGTAAATAGCCTGAAGTGAGTCAGTACATCAGCGTAGGTGTGTGCGAGATGGAATGGAGAAAGGAGGGAAGAGAGAGACAAAAACATCACATTACAGAGAAAGGAAATCTACATGAACTCTCTTTCTAAAGACTGTGACTCCTTCGTTCTTTAATACAGTGCGGGGAGCGTAACCAGCATGCGGTGGAGGTCACACTCGTGGGTTATATTTTATTTAGGTCTCAGCTAGTTACTATCCTATTCTCTGATATTGTCAGCTCTAAAGAATACAAGCAAAATATGTACTTCAAATTTACTGTGCCATTAATAAGGGGAATAATTTTTTAACAGGACACCAAATTGTCATGTCCTGCAGCTCTTCTCGGCCTAGTGCATTTTCAAACACTAATGTAGCAGATAAACCAGTGAAGAAAGAAACACCCAAGGAGTCTTTATAGGAAACAACAGTTTAATGTGCACAGACCCAGAGAAAATAGTTCTTTTCCAAATTCTGGGCCCCCATCAGAGGGCTCAGAGAGATTATATATTTATATTCTCTTATATACCATCCTATATATATAGACTTCTTATCAGGTTATTACAGCATTTCTTCATGATTGGTCACTTTATTACAGTCTAGTCCCGATTGGAGAAAGTCTACTGTACTCTTATCTCTAGCAAGCAGAGAGAGCAGCAGGACAAAGGAATAGGGGAGGGACAAGCATGTACCAGGGTATGACCTCACCAAGAGGGGCGTGTCCTTTTCACTTAACCCTTCCAGCTCTCAGCCCTGCCTGGATTTCTACCTCACTAAAGCCCATGCTGAAATCTGTTTGTGTGTGCACTCTAAAAATACTAACATCACCAGAAAGACATTTTCTCAGTGCTATCCACAGTTAGAGTCTCTCCCCCCCCCCTCCCTATCACATGGGGCTTTATGCGTGCTGACTGAGAGGAAATGCTCCCAAAAGCAGGCTTAGATCAGGAGAGGCAAATAGTCAGCTCATTATTCTAAAACACTTTTGGGTCCAGCAACAGGTGCTGACTGCAAATACACTTTCTTAAAAAGAGTAAGGGTCTGTGGGTGGGAGTGTGGGGAAGTAGGGACTTTCTGGCATATCTGGTGGAGTTGCACTAAAGCTCAGAGGTTCTGGAAGGAGGTGGTGGAGTGGATAAAGGAGAAAGTGGGGGTGGAGGTGGACTTAGCGCCCAATACTTGTTTACTTTCTTGGGGTGGGGAGGGCCGGGAGCTCCGGGGGGGGGGGGGGGGGTAAGGTGGTGTTAGCTTGTCTCTGTGCAGCATGAGGGGAGGTGGCTAGGGCATAGAAGCAAAAAGAGATGCCGGGTCTGGACCGGTTCGTGTCCCGGTTGGGGGCTATTGTTCTAATGGAAAAACTCACGGCGATGAGAAAGCAAAGGGGGGAGCGGTTTGGGGAGGTTTGGGGCAGGTTGGATCGAGTATTAGGGGTGGGATGAGAGGGGAGGGGGGATAGGGGGCTGGTGGGAATTAATTCATGCGGGGTACTGAGTGTTCTGTTGTAGTGGACTATTATAATGTGGATTATGTATGTGATGATATTGCTGTTGTGTTTGAAATAAAATTTGAAAGTATAAAAAAAAAAAAGAGTAAGGGTCAAAAAATGGATATAATTTGGATAGAGAACTCAATGTCCACCCAGAATTTACCCATTTATAAAAAGGTGTGGTTGGGACATTCAAGAGGCAGCACCAAAATGTATCTATATAGCAGGAATGTTTAGCTATAATCCAGGTAAATATCTCCATTTTGGTCATGGGGTCCCCATATTGCAGTTCTTGGAGCAAGGTTTTCTGGCCCTCTATGCTTTTCCTTTCCCCAGATCAGATCAGACCCACAGAGCAAGATTTTTCCTTTTCCATTTAATTGTCCATGCGCTTTATCCTGCCTCATTCTTTTTCTCCTACAGCTTAGGGATTTCAGTCTCAGACTACCTTTCCTCTGTCTCTCCTTACCAAGCTTTCCTTATGCACAGATCCTCCTCTATCCCTCTGCCAAGAAAGTGGCAACAACCCCAGGAAAATGGCGAGATAGTGTTGGTGCTGGGAACAGCCATCGCCTCCATAACTAAACATTTTTTTGTGCTCTCTCATGGTTACCCAACAGCCCCTGGGTTTTCTTGGCAAGATGTGATCAGAAGTAGATTGCCAGCCCTTTCCTTCCAAAGCAATGGAGGGTAAAGTGACAAACCGTGCCAGTGGGACTCAAACCCTGATCTCTTGGGTACTAGGCTGTTGATTTAACCACTAGGCTACTCCTCCACTCCTAAACCTGACAGAAATTAATCTACTCAACTGCCTCTGGTCCCTGTGCCTGCAGCTCAGTCCTGGCTCACACCTGTCATAAGCTAGGCATCATTGCTTCCAGGGAAGGCAGCGGTGATGCAGGACTGGGGCTGTGTGTTTGTCTCCCTGCTCCGGGACAGAGGTGTTTTGGTGCTCCCTGCTCTCTGTGATGCAGGACTGGGGCTGTGCATTTGTCTCCCTGCTCCGGGACAGAGGTGTTTTGGTGCTCCCTGCTCTCTGTGATGCAGGACTGGGGCTGTGCATTTGTCTCCCTGCTCCGGGACAGAGGTGTTTTGGTGCTCCCTGCTCTCTGTGATGCAGGACTGGGGCTGTGCATTTGTCTCCCTGCTCCGGGACAGAGGTGTGTTGGTGCTCCCTGCTCTCTGTGATGCAGGACTGGGGCTGTGCATTTGTCTCCCTGCTCCGGGACAGAGGTGTTTTGGTGCTCCCTGCTCTCTGTGATGCAGGACTGGGGCTGTGCATTTGTCTCTCCCTGCTCCGGGACAGAGGTGTTTTGGTGCTCCCTGCTCTCTGTGATGCAGGACTGGGGCTGTGCATTTGTCTCCCTGCTCCGGGACAGAGGTGTTTTGGTGCTCCCTGCTCTCTGTGATGCAGGACTGGGGCTGTGCGTTTGTCTCCCTGCTCTGGGACAGAGGTGTGTCGGTGCTCCCTGCTCTCTGTGATGCAGGACTGGGGCTGTGCGTTTGTCTCCTTGCTCCGGGACAGAGGTGTGTTGTTGCTCCCTGCTCTCTGTGATGCAGGACTGGGGCTGTGCATTTGTCTCTCTGCTCCAGGACAGAGATGTGTTGATGCTCCCTGCTCCAGGACAGACATGTGTTTGTCTTCCTGCTCCAGGACAGAGGTGTGTTGGTGCTCCCTGCTCTCTGTGATGCAGGACTGGGGCTGTGCATTTGTCTCTCTGCTCCAGGACAGAGGTGTGTTGGTGCTCCCTGCTCTCTGTGATGCAGGACTGGGGCTGTGCATTTGTCTCTCTGCTCCAGGACAGAGGTGTGTTGATGCTCCCTGCTCTCTGTGATGCAGGTCTGAGGCTGTGCATTTGTCTCCCTGGTCCGGAACAGAGGTGTGTTGGTGCTCCCTGTTCTCTGTGATACAGGTCTGGGACTGTGCGTTTGTCTCCTTGCTCCAGGACAGAGGTGTGTTGTTGCTCCCTGCTCTCTGTGATGCAGGACTGGGGCTGTGCATTTGTCTCTCTGCTCCAGGACAGAGGTGTGTTGATGCTCCCTGCTCCAGGACAGACATGTGTTTGTCTTCCTGCTCCAGGACAGAGGTGTGTTGATGCTCCCTGCTCTCTGTGATGCAGGACTGGGGCTGTGCGTTTGTCTCCCTGCTCTGGGACAGAGGTGTGTCGGTGCTCCCTGCTCTCTGTGATGCAGGACTGGGGCTGTGCGTTTGTCTCCCTGCTCTGGGACAGAGGTGTGTCGGTGCTCTCTGTTCTCTGTGATGCAGGACTGGGGCTGTGCATTTGTCTCTCTGCTCCAGGACAGAGGTGTGAACGGAGTTACTTACCTGTAACTGGAGTTCTCCGGGGACAGCAGGATAAGTCAGCCACAATTGGTGACATCATCCGACGGCGCCGAGACGGAAGTACTCTCCATAGCTCAGAAGGGCTTTCGCCCTTCTGAGCATGGGCCAACCGGCCCTACCCCCCTGCCCACCCCTAGCTAACCAGTATGTCCCTAGCTGAGCCTTTGCCGCTAGGAGACGGGCACCAGGACAGAGGCCTACCCCTTTCCAGGGGAGGTGGGTGGGTATGTGTGGCTGACTTATCCTGCTGTCCCCGGAGAACTCCAGTTACAGGTAAGTAACTCCGTTTTCTCCTAGGACAAGCAGGATGAGTCAGCCACAATTGGTGCCTCTCAAGCTGTCATGAGCTGTGGTAGAAGGGGGGAGGCCGAGGCGCTACTTGTGCGAGACTACAGGCTAGGTTAGCAGGCAGCCTGTGGTGCAGATGTTGCCACCAGAGCATGTAGGCCTTAGTGGTTAGACTACATGCTAGGCCAGCCGGTGGCCTGTGGTGCAGCATGTTGCTACCAGAGCATGTAGGCCCGTAGTGGTATGCAGACGCGAGGGGCGTATATGCAGAGGGTGCAGTAGGCACACTTGTGAGGTAACCAAGGCACACTTGTGGGGGGGTGTGCCGTACAAGGCACACTAGTGAGGTAACCAAGACACACATGTGAGATGACCAAGGCGTAGGTCCGTAGGGCAGGGCGAAGAAGAAGACCAGCCACAATAGTGCTGGGTGCGAAATGGGGAGAACGGTGCAAGTGGGGCGTGAATGCCCGACTAATAAGAGAGGCGCCTCTTAATATTATTTATTTAGAATTGTCGAACCATTAGCATAGAAGGGTGTCGAGCCCGGAGGATGCTGCTGGATCAAGCTTGGGGACTTGTGACTCTGGGGAACTGTCTCTGGGGGGACATGACCTGAATTGGCCAGTGTTGCATGCGACTTGTATTGGTTACTGTTGGAAGGGAATGCTGTGCACCGCTATGCTACAGGCCCGGCAATCCAGACATACCCAACATTCAGGGTGTGTGTCCTCATTCCCCGCATGCTTGCGCATCTCTGCTGACATCTGCACTGTGGCCAACCGCTCACCAGCCTGGCTGAGACTACAGACGCAAGTGGGGGGCAGGATAGGTTGGTTTGCGTCCGTAGCCGGTGCCTTATTCTCTGTCGGGTACTATCAGACTATGTCGGGTTACTATCAGACTATGCGGAAGGTGCTGCTGTAAGCTGTCCCCTCGGTGGAGGGTGCCCAGAACAGAAGGGTAGAGGGGCCCAGGTTGAGGCCCCTTGACATTGGTGCATTATGCAGCGTCAGTGTGCGAATTACAGAGACCGGGTTGGTGGGGCCACAGCTGGGACTCGAACCTGTCCTTCATTGGCTGTGCGTACAGCACCACACTGTTGCCACTGAAACAAGGGCTGGAAAAGGAGCATCTGGGTTCAACCAGGGACCTCTTGATCTGTAGTCAAATGCTCTTTCCCTAAGCTGTGCTCCCACAAGATGAGGCCTCTTACTGTGCATGGACCAGATGCAGGGTTTCACGAGACTGGAGTGATGCTCAGTTAGCAGACGCACAGGGCCCAGATGCAATCCAGAGTGCGGGGTCCTCTTCCTTCAAGAAGCGTGGAGTGCTCCTGATGTGGGAGGCGGCTCAGTCCTGGAGGGACTAATTAGGTAAACCATAAGGTGAGTGGTTCCCCGACCCTCGCTGGTCGGGATAGGAGGCCGGCCTAAGGGGAATCATTCTGCAGGTAATGATTAGAGGGTGGGCATCCTGGCCGTGGAGATAGGGAGCCGGCAATGAGATGGAGCAATGCAGGCGCAGTGGTTCTGAAAAAAATTTTCCCCCTAGCAGCACTGCTTTATAGTAAGGGTAATGCCTCAGAGAGCCTTACTCATTAGCCCCACTGGGGGATTGAACTCATGACCCTTGGTTCAGAAGTCCATGTATTAAGCATCGCGCTAACCCTCTCTTGCTGCTACCGATGGCTGCCTGAGGGGGGGGGGCTGAAGACTATCTCAGATGGTTATCCGGAGGGTCATAAGAGTCGACAGCAACTGTAGGCGCTTAACAACGAAACCACTTCATCTCAGCAGCTTACAAGAGCTGACCAGTCTCGCACCGCAGTGGATGAAGGCGATGTTAGCCCGTGTTGGGACACTCAGGGTGGTGTTCTCAGCAGCTTACATGAGCTGGCGGGTGCACACTGCGGTTGATTGAAGGGAAATGTAGAGCAGATAGGGACTGGATAGCCTGTGCTATCAGGTCCCTTAGGACAGTGCTGAATGTGATCTACATCAGGGGCGACTGAGTGGCTTATAGAAGGGCACCATTTGGAGGAAGGACATGCAATTCAGGTTGGTGCAACGTGACAGGAGAAGACGTCCGGTCGAGGGGCGGGGGACCGAAGGGTTCGTGGAAGGGGTCCAGCTGGTGCAGCATGATGGTTGAAGACATGTAAGCGGTTGCCCTAAATATGGGGACTGCGATGGCTGGAGCCCCAGCTGGGAATTGAACCTGTGACCTTTGGCCCTTGGACACACTGCCCGTGTTCACTGCACCGCACTGTGGACACGGCATTACTATGCCAGTCAGGGATGACTTCTTTAGTGCGAGTGCTGGGGATAGGGCGAGTTGTAAGAGTTCCCCAACCCTAAGGAGCGCTAGCGAGATTAAACTTTAGATCCTTCTGTGGGCTCTGGCCCTGATCTTTTACGGTCAGTAGTGTGAAGAGACTAGCTCACCGTACGGAGCACCAGAGGGCTTGCGCTTGAGCAGAGTGAACCTTGATCGATCATGCCCCGGCACAGGTTAAAGACGCTGGGCAAAGAGAAGGTCTGCCCAGAGTGACATTGGTCTAGGCAATGCAGGACGAGAGGTGCTTCTGCGACCACCTCTGACAGGTGTCGATCTAAGACGTCAGCACTAGGGAGGCTGTCCGGGTGGTGTTGTTCCACCATCAGCTGGGTCCTATCCCACCCTCATTCGGTTCCTGGTGTTAGCACACCCCAGTCGGACCGTCAGAGAGGGCAGGTGAGCTAGGCTACTACATGACCTTGTTATGTATGTTCTCTGATATACTGCGCTAGTCAGCGTCAGTGTGGTTTACTTTGAACGACTGAAAATACATTGAACAGGGCATTACAACTTGGCAGATAACTCTTGTACCGGGGATGTGGGCTATGGTGGGTTAAGTGGCTCGCCCAAGGCCACAAGGAGCGACTGTGGGACTGGAACCCCAGTCCTTTCGGCCCAAGGTTGCTGCCCTCTAGCAGGAGTTTAACCCCCAATTTTTCAGGCCAAGTACATTGCCCGAACCACTAGGCCATTCCTCCACTCCATGTTTGGGTGACCTAAGAATATATATATATATATATATATATATATGAGGCATATTGATGATGAAGTCGGTGCAGTGAAATGGAGCTGAAGTAGAGCCGCGTAGGGTTTCGGGGCACTGCGTGCCCGAGCCTGTTGTTGGCTGGCACTCACTTGACCTGTGCGGTTTGCCGTTGGCTGGACCGGTACCTATTGTTTCCCTTAGAATCTGAATAGCCAGCTATCTGGATTGAGCCAGATACGAAGCGGGTTTGAAACCTTTCTCTTTCTACTTTTCCCATTGCCCTGCCCAGTGCCCTGGGCCCGGCCGGGAAGTAGAGAAGTGGAAGTGCAATGTGGACAGGGTCTCTTAATCCCTGTGCACTCTCAGCGATCTAGGTCGCGCCGGTTGAGGTTCCAGGACATGGGGTCAAGGCCTCCACCCCACCGCCGCCCTTTGTGGGCACTGCGCACAGGGTATCCGGGTCTGAGCAGTTGCTCAAACATTAAGCTGATACTCCAGACTTGATTAGCTTGCACATGCAGGAGAACCGTTTGAAATCTGACCATACCACTGATGGCAGGTAGTTTGCCAGTAAAACCTTGGCCGTGGCTGAATAAAGGGACTGGCTTGGCGTGCTGGTATTAGAAGAGTAAATGCGAGGAGCCCCCAAGGTAAATTGAATGAGAAGGGGGAGGGGGTGCACGCCGTTCACAGCAACCTTTCTCTAGTGTTACCGGACCTTAGGGCAACTGTAACGGCAGCAGCTCGCTGGTGGGGTCCTCACTCCTGCAGGACTGCATTCTCCTGCGTAACCCTGGAGCCTGATGTCCCCCCTCTGGGTAGCAGCCTGGGCTGTGGCCGTGAGCCTGTCCAAATTGTTAGTGCCGGAGGGACCACCGTTGGCGCTATCAGAGCTTTAGAATTGTCCGCGCAAGAGGCTCACCAGTATTTAGATATGTGGATTGGATTGGCGTTAGCCCCAGCTGGGCTTTGAACCTGTGAGCCTATGTTCTTGCACACACTGTTTGTGTGCACTGCGCCACCGTGCTGCCACTGCTACTTCAGAGCTGGTTGGTGGTTCTGGGCCAGGGAGTTCTCTCTCTCTCTGCCCCTGTAAGACCTTATAGTGCTTCGGCACCATGCTTCTTGTCTTTCTCTCTCTCTCTCTACCTCTGCCCGGTGAAGAGGTGAGTGGGCTCCACTAAGGTAAGGGGTTAGCCGTTCAGCCCCACCTGCAGATAAGCCTAAGAAGGCTTGCCCTGGATTGCGGTAGACGTGGTGCCGGTCCTGGATTCCCCGAAGGCGCCAGTCGACGGCGCTGAGGGGTTGGAGGCAGAGGGAGCCAATGGCGCCGAGGGGTTGAAAAGCATCTCGGCGCCGAGAGTCTAAGGGCAGCTCTGCGCCGAGGAGTTGAATGCGCTGAAGAGAGAAGGTGCGCAGGTCTCCCTGAAGCGGCGCTGTGCCATCGCACCGAATCCAAGTGAAGCCATCCAATAGTGAAGGAGGCAGGCCGCGGCGCAGAGCTGAGTGGGCCGGCCTGAGGTGACGCCTGACAGGAAACTGAGGGCGGGATGACGAGATTCTGCGCCGGTTGATACAGCTTCGTCGCAGCTTGTGCGACCTACAGCTTCGTCCCAGCTTGTGCGACCAATCCAGTAGAGAGGGCGTGGCTTAGACCAGAACCCAGTTGGCGGAAGATGGCCGCCCCCATGGAAAACCACGAGGGAGGAAGGAACGGCTGCCGGAGGGCTCTTGCACTCGGAGGATCCTCTATGTTAGAGCCGCGTTGGATAGGCTCGCCGCTGGGGTTGGAGGCCTACAGGCACAACCTGAGCGGCGGTAGAGCTGGCGGCTTAAGCCCGCAGCTGGGGTGGAGGCCCTTAGGCACACCCTGTTGAACCCCCGATTTTTCGGGCAGCGGCAGAGCTGGCAGGGAATCGGTGAAGTCCCATGGAGGTCCAAGAGTAATGGCGCCTGACTGGTAAGGAGCCTAAGTGCAACCCTAACAATTTGAGAGAAACTTGGACAGAGTATTAATGCAAGGTAACTGCAATACACAAGTTGAAACTGATAAGCAGAAGAGGTTTTCTAAGGTGTTACATCTGAAGCACATGGCCCGCAGAATAAGATCCGCCGGGACCGCTTTGAAAGGGAGCTTTAGAAACATAACCTAGCATCTGAGACAAGCCTGAATGCAGGTTAGACAGCAATATACATACGAGTGGGAAGAAAAAACGCAAGCTTAACTGAATGAACATCAATAGAATATTTATAAGATGTAGAGTCTACATGGCCCGCAGGAAGCAAGTTCGGCTGGGCCAGACATGAGAAGAAGCTTCGGAATGTTTAGTAAGCAAAAAAACTGTTATATACATACGATTAGCAGGATTAGAATTAAAACTTGGTGGAGAGTAGAAAAGTCCGTCTTGCTGGCAAGGCGGAAGAACTGAAACTGGTTAGCTAGGGGCGGGCAGGGGGGTAGGGCCAGTTGGCCCATGCTCAGAAGGGCGAAAGCCCTTCTGAGCTATGGAGAGTACTTCCGTCTCGGCGCCGTCGGATGACGTCACCAATTGTGGCTGACTCATCCTGCTTGTCCTAGGAGAATTGATGCTCCCTGCTCTCTGTGATGCAGGACTGGGGCTGTGCATTTGTCTCCCTGCTCTGGGACAGAGGTGTGTCGGTGCTCTCTGTTCTCTGTGATGCAGGACTGGGGCTGTGCATTTGTCTCTCTGCTCCGGGTCAGAGGTGTGTTGTTGCTCCCTGCTCTCTGTGATGCAGGACTGGGGCTGTGCGTTTCTCTCCCTGCTCTGGGACAGAGGTGTGTCGGTGCTCTCTGTTCTCTGTGATGCAGGACTGGGGCTGTGCATTTGTCTCTCTGCTCCGGGTCAGAGGTGTGTTGTTGCTCCCTGCTCTCTGTGATGCAGGACTGGGGCTGTGCGTTTCTCTCCCTGCTTCAGGACAGAGGTGTGTTGGTGCTCCCTGCTCTCTGTGATGCAGGACTGGGGCTGTGCGTTTCTCTCCCTGCTCTGGGACAGAGGTGTGTTGGTGCTCTCTGCTCTCTGTGATGCAGGACTGGGGCTGTGCGTTTCTCTCCCTGCTTCGGGACAGAGGTGTGTTGGTGCTCTCTGCTCTCTGTGATGCAGGACTGGGGCTGTGCGTTTGTCTCCCTGCTCTGGGACAGAGGTGTGTTGTTGCTCCCTGCTCTCTGTGATGCAGGACTGGGGCTGTGCGTTTCTCTCCCTGCTTCAGGACAGAGGTGTGTTGGTGCTCTCTGTTCTCTGTGATGCAGGACTGGGGCTGTGCGTTTCTCTCCCTGCTTCAGGACAGAGGTGTGTTGGTGCTCCCTGCTCTCTGTGATGCAGGATGAGGAACATCTGTATAGGTTTACCCTGCTCTGGGGCTGTAGGGCTGGGGATGCAGATGAGAAAAGGGAAGGGGGGGCGGCATAAGAAAGGGGAATAAGAGGAGAGGGGAGGTAGTGACAGGAGAATAGTTGAAAGTGTATGGAGAGTGTGAGTGAGAGAGAATGCGCCACACACACACTTCCATCCCTGCTATCCACCCACCTCCTACTTGCCCAGGAAGTAGATGCAGAAGCAATGAGGGAAAGTAAAACCTAGAATGCAGACCCCCTGCCTCGCTCCTTCCCCAGTATTTGAAATCACTGAGAAAGGGACAGATACAGTCAAAGATAAAAAGGACGCAGGGACGCCTTAAACTTAAAGAGTCAGTTATTTTTCTTTACTGTTCTTCTCCAGGCTCTCTCCTCCCCTCCTCTTCTCTGCAGGCTATATGGAAGGGAAGGACCAGAGCAGAACCCCCCCCCCCCCTGCTGCTCTGAAAAAAGTACTGGAACAATTTTCCAGGCCATTCTCCAAGAAATTAAGAGCTGCTCAGCCAGGATATGTGAGTGTCTCCCTTTCTATATGTTTTTCCAAAGCTGAGCTGCTGGCAGACCCTGCAAGTCTCTTGTACATGCAGCCCTAGCAGTCACTCAATGTGAGAGTCTAGCTGAAGAAGAGCTGGGTTCCCCGTACCTCAATGATCTCCAGCATCTCCAAGCGGGTGATCTTGCCGTCTCCATCAAGATCATACATCTCAAAAGCCCAGTTCAATTTTTGCTCGAAGCTACCCCGTGAGGTGACAGACAATGCACAGATGAACTCCCTGAAGTCAATAGTGCCATCACCATTCTTGTCAAACGTGCGGAAAGCATGCTGTGCAAACTTGGAAGCATCTCCGTATGGGAAAAACTGCAATAGTGAGAGAAGAAGAACAGAGCTGGAACCTTGCACGCAGAAAGCTGTGCGGCAGCTCTCGTTTTAAAAGAAGCCTGCCAGGAGTGCTTTTCTAGGGTGAAGGTAAAAAGTCATCATTAAACTGCTTCTCTGTAATTCCAGATGGACAGAGCATTTGCTGATAGGTGTTGCCCTGTCTAGATCATGAGAAGCCTGTGGTCCACACAGGATATTAACTTGCTGTAAATCTCTTTTCCACAGCCAGTTTGACAGTATAAGCTAAAATGTGTTTGCTTTAGGAGGCTTAAAAGACATTTTCAGGATAGTTTAAAAAGTACTACTGACTAAGATCATTTTCAAGAAGCTCTTTAGCAGCTAAAAATTAAGCGGGGGGGGGGGGGGGGAAGGGTATTCATTGGCGGCAGCAACTAGTGCTTTTAAAGTCACAGCCATCGCTGCACAATACTGACCCCGGGGGCCATATCCAGCCACCAGCATTAAATATACAGGTTGCTGCATAGCCCGGAAGCCAACCAGGCAGTGACAGTATTGGGCTGCTGCTTAGTTAGCCTTCGCCATGCCTAACTTTACCAGCGGGTTGCTAACCGGGCAGTGGCAGTATTGGGCTGCTGCTTAGTTAGCCTTCGCCATGCCTAACTTTACCAGCGGGTCGCTAACCGGGCAGTGGCAATATTGGGCTGCTGCTCAGTTAGCCTTTGCCATGCCTAACTTTACCAGCGGGTCGCTAACCGGGCAGTGGCAGTATCGCCGTTGCTCGGTTAGTTCGGGGTGTGTAGCGGTGGCACCTGCGGATACCTGACAGCACTAACCGTGTTACTGCTGCTGAATATCCCAGTAACTGGCACTTAGTCGGTTTGCAGATCTGAAATTCGGGTAAATGCCTTTGAATATCCCTCCCCGTGAAATCTCTAACTGAAAAGCTAGCCTAAACTAAATGGTCAGTGGCGACAGTGGTGAGCACTGAATACAAATAGTCAGTGCTGCTGACAGTGGGAATTAAGTTAGAAATCTTATTCACAATTTCTACATGTAAAATTTGGCATTTACACATGGAACTAGCATGCAAGTGGTAATGGCGATTATGGAAATGGCTAAATTTACAGATGAATGCCCAGAATACATAGAAATTGCAAAGTGGTATATTGGGAGCATGGGTAGGGCAGGACATGGGCAGAGAAAAATTTGCATATTCCCTATTTCATCTAGGGAATGTACGCGTATGACCAAAACTATCCATGTCAACAGCTGTTCCCAAAGTGCCCATTTCATCTAGGGAATGTACGCGTATGACCAAAACTATCCATGCCAACAGCTGTTCCCAAAGTGCCCATTTCATCTAGGGAATGTACGCGTATGACCAAAACTATCCATGCCAACAGCTGTTCCCAAAGTGCCCATTTCATCTAGGGAATGTACGCGTATGACCAAAACTATCCATGTCAACAGCTGTTCCCAAAGTGCCCATTTCATCTAGGGAATGTACGCGTATGACCAAAACTATCCATGCCAACAGCTGTTCCCAAAGTGCCCATTTCATCTAGGGAATGTACGCGTATGACCAAAACTATCCATGCCAACAGCTGTTCCCAAAGTGCCCATTTCATCTAGGGAATGTACGCGTATGACCAAAACTATCCATGCCAACAGCTGTTCCCAAAGTGCCCATTTCATCTAGGGAATGTACGCGTATGACCAAAACTATCCACGCCAACAGCTGTTCCCAAAGTGCCCATTTCATCTAGGGAATGTACGCATATGACCAAAACTATCCATGCCAACAGCTGTTCCCAAAGTGCCCATTTCATCTAGGGAATTTAATTTTAATTTAATTAACAGGTTATTTATATACCGCTCCTTCCATTTGATCAGGTGCGGTTTCCATATAACAACATTAAACAGGGTGATCTGTTTTTACATATAACAAGTTTAAAGTTAGGTAATTACAGTTAACAAATAGCAATTAACAATAGTGAACTATGTACAATTAACTATATACATATTTTTGTTTTACATTTTCTTAATCACTTCGTCTTAGGTTACAGCGCTTCATTCTTTTGTTGAAATAGTGTATTACCTGGTGTCGGATTATCCTTTATCTAGCTGGGGGGTGAGAGAAGAGCTGGTCATAGATCCATAATGCTTTGTAAATAAGTGTGTTTTGAGTTTTTTTCTGAACTCCATTATATCAGGTAGTTGTCTTAATTCTATTGGGATTGTGTTCCACAGGATGGGGGCTGCATGTGAGAAGGCTTTCTTGTTTGTGGATTTATTGGCTCTAATGAATTCTTTTGGTGGTGTTAATTTATTTAATTGGTCTCTCCTTTGGAGATTATGTGTAGGTTCTATTTTGATGAGGTTATTTATGGACAGGGGTGCTGTTTTTGTTATAGCTTTGTAGGTAGTTAAGATAGTTTTGTATTCAATACGGCTTTGAATCGGGAGCCAGTGTAGATATTCTAATATTGGGGTTATGTGTTGGAAAGGTGGGGCCTTCGTAATGGTCCTTGCTGCGGCATTTTGTGCTAATTGAAGTTTTTTTATGGCTTCCTTAGCTACGCCAAGTAGGATTTGATTTGCGAAATCAAAATGTGGGGTTATGATTGCTTGTATGACGCGTTGAAAATCCTGTAGGTGCATTAGTGGGCGGAGTTGCTTTAATATTTTTAGTTTAAAGTAAACTTTTTTTGATATATTTCTTACATGGGTGTCCATGCTGAGGTGTTTGTCCAGAATAACACCTAGGTAGCGTATTTCAGATTTTAGTGTGATATTATTATTTTGCAACGTAATATGAGAAGGGGGAATGAATGTTGTGCATTTAGTTACTATTAGGGCTTCTGTTTTTGAGTGATTGATGTACAGATTGTTTTCATTTAGCCAGGTGTTGATTTCAGTGAGGCAGTCGTTAATGAGTTGTATAGGGATATTTGGGATTTTGAATGGGACATACATCATTATGTCATCCGCGTACAGGTGATAGAGGACATTGAATTTTTTAAATATTTTGCATATGTGTTTTAAATATATGTTAAAAAGTAACGCGGACAGTGCTGAGCCTTGTGGAAGGCCTAGTTCTTGTTTGTATGTATTTGATGTGAGATTTCCGATTTGTACCGTTTGAGATCGGTCTGTTAGATAAGAAGTAAACCGTTTTAGAACAGTGGATTTTATACCTATTTGTTTAAGTTTATTAATCATTGTTGAATGGTGAACGCTGTCGAAGGCTGCAGAAACATCAATGAATATGAGTAAGAATGCTTGTTTGGGTTTGTCTATTCCCCTCACAAGTGTGTCGATTAGCACGGTTAGGAGTGAATCTACTCCGTGTCTAGGGCGAAACCCGTATTGCTGGTCATCAAGTGGGGCTGAGCTATCTATGAACTCTTGTGTTTGAATTTGTACGGTTTTTTCAATTAATTTGGCCATGAACGGAATACTCGATATGGGTCTGTAAGAGTTAGGTGATGATTTGTCAAGGGTAGTGTTTTTAGGATTGGGCGGATCTGTGCGTGTTTTAGTGTAGAGGGTAGGTATCCGTTTTTTAGGGAGAGGTTTATTATTGGGAGGATAAACTGAGATAATACAGATAGAGAGTTCTTTATCCAGGTTACTGGACACGGGTCAAGTAGTGAGGTTGTAATATTTATGTTTGTGATGATGGATTTGAGCTCTACCTTGGTTAAGGGTTGAAATACAGACCATTCGTCTGAGTTAGGTATTTGAGAATTGTCTACCGGTTTAGGTAGTAGGGGATGGTACTTTGTCTTGTTCATGTAGTAATTTGCCAGTGTCTGTGGGGTTATGTCTGTGATTTCATTGCTGGAATTGTGATTATTATTAGTCAACTTTTGGACTATTGAGAAAAGTTCTCTAGGTCTATTTATTGCGTTGTTTATGATGGAGGTGTGGTAATTTTTCTTGGCATTGTTTATAGCGTCTTTATACTTGTTAAGTAGCGTGAGGTATGATTCCTTTGTAATTGTGTTTTTATTTTTCCTCCATTTATATTCAGCTTTTCTTAAATTCTTTTTCATTAGATTTAGATCTTTATTGTACCAGGGGGTTTGACCGTCTTTAGAGTGCGTGTTTTTCTTAGTTATTTGTTTTTTAACTGCAGCGTTAGTGATAGTTTTGTGCCAGTTCATTACTGCTGCATCTAGGTTTAGTGGTGGGGTTGATAAATTGGGGATTATTAGGTCAAGGAATTCTTCTTCATTGTATTTTTTAAATCTTGAGGTAGGTGCATTAGTTGGTATTCGTTTAACTGTTGTGTTATTTATTGTGATATTAAAATTGATAAGGTAATGATCTGACCATGGGGTCATTGTGCAATTGAGGGATGTTGGGTTATAGAGTTGGTAGAGTGCTTTTGGTAGGAATACCATGTCAAGGATACTACCTTTTTCATGCGTACTGGTGTTTATTATTTGGTGAAAATCCATGTCTATTGTTGATTCTAAGAAGAGGGAGGCATGTGCAGCTGGTAATGAGGGGATATTAAAGTCTCCGAGCATTATGATTGGATTTTGCTCAGTGGAGGAACTTAAATAGTCGCGTATGACCAAAACTATCCACGCCAACAGCTGTTCCCAAAGTGCTCATTTCATCTAGGGAATGTGCGTGTATGCCCCTTTAACTCCTCTATCATCTAATGGTCCAACTGACTCTCTCACAGGTTTTTTGCTACGAATGTACTTGAAAAAATCTTTATTTCGCGTTTTTGCTTCCGCAGCAAGCTTCTGCTCAAATTCTCTCTTTGCCTTCTTTATCAATGCCTTGCATTTGACCTGCCAGTGCTTGTGCTGTTTCCAGGTTTCATCGTTTGGCTCTTTTTTCCATTTCCTGAAAGATGCTTTCTTGGCAACAACAGCCTCTCTGACCTCACCTTTAAACCATGCTGGCAGTTTTTTGGACTTCCTTCCACTTTTCTTAAAGCGTGGAATACAGCTGGTCTGGGCTTCCAAGATAGTATTTTTCAACACCACCCAAGCTTGATGTAAGTCTTTAACCTTTGCAACTGCTCCTTTTAGTTTTTTCTTAACTATTTTCCTCATTTTATCATAGTCTCCCTTTCGAAAGTTAAAAGGTAGTACTGTGGATTTCCTTACTATCCCTCCTCCACTAATTAAATCAAAGGCGATCATGCTATGATCACTATTGCCAAGTGGCCCCAACACCCTTATCTCTTGCACTAGATCTGGTGTTCCACTAAGGACTAGGTATAATATGGCTTCCCCTCTGGCCCAGATTGCCGTAAAGCTAACCAGGTAGTGGCGATATTCAGCCTCTGCCCGGTTAGCTTCTGCGATGAAAGTTAGGCCAGGGTTTCCTACGCCTGATTTTCACCACGTATCACTAACTGGCAGCTGCTCAATATTGGCGCCAGCCTGGAATGCCCCAGGCACACCCCAAGGCTAACTGATTAGCATTGGGGTGTGCAGTGACGGCACTGTGTAATATCGGGCCTCCAGGGACGTCTCTGTGATTTGCACGTCTGAATGTCCGTTTTCAGACATCCAAATCATGAATACAGCTTCTAAAATATACCCTCCCCCCCATAGGAGTAATTTTATAAATCATTCCACTTGGTGAAACAGCATGTGTTTAATCTACATACATAGATTGTTAGTGATATAGCGGAAGGGCTGTCGGGTAAGGTTTGCCTCTTTGCGGATGATACCAAAATCTGCAATAGAGTAGACACCCAGGAAGGTGTAGATAACAAGAGGAGGGATCTAGCTAAGCTTGAAGAATGGTCTAGAATTTGGCGGCTGGGATTTGGAGTTGATATGGAAGGACAGACTAGATAGGCCTTGTGGTCTTTTTCTGTCGTCATTTTTCTATGTTTCTATGAAATTTCCGGGGCTATATTCAGTGATGCAATGCACTCACGGCCTCTGGAGAAAGTGTCACATGCCTGGGGGCAGAGTTATAATTACAAAATACATGGAGATGTGCATAAAATATGCTGGGACATATGTACGACCCCCAGAGTAGGTGTAAGTTTCTTCAGAAGCTTTTCAGGAGTGGAGGGGTTAATTTTCTCCAGTAACAAGCAGGAAGTCAGTCCTCACATATGGGTGACGTTGGTGCCGACGGAGCCCTCGTGCGGAGCAATTCCCCAGCTTTCAAAGAAAGCCTTTGGGATTGCCTGCGCATGCGCAGTCCCCTTCCCGCCCTGGAGAGCAGCATGGCTGCCTTCATGGAGCAGCAGCGGGCGCTGATAGCCGGTCTCACCAGTCCATCCGCCCCGACCACCGGGACCTCGACGTCCAAGTCGACCCCGGAGGCCAAGCCAATCCTCGAGTCAATCAGGGCTCGAGTCGATCCTCGACCTCCCGTTCGGGGCCGAGGTCATCGACACCGGTGCCCTCGGCGTCAGGGCGGTCGGGTTTGAAGTCCTCACAGCCGGAGCCGCTCGATTCCTCCTCTGAGGAATTGGCATGGGAGATGGAAGATGAGGAGTCTCCAGACACCCACCGTACCCGGTGTATCCCATCGGGCTCACCGGGTTTGGAGCCTCAGAGAAGATCCCCCGGGAGGACACCAGGTTCTCAGACTTCGTTAGGGACATTGCCAAGGCTTTGGCATTCCCTGCGGAGTCCGAGGAGAAGCCTTGACTTTCCCCCGAGGGAAGCCCTTACTGTGCCGGTGCCTCCGATGCTGGAACGGCTAATGCTCCGCATGTGGGAGTCCCCGGCCTTGATGCTGGTTCTCAGCAAGCGGGTCGATTCCATTTATCAAGTCCGCAAGAGCCCCGGGTTCCAGAAAGCACAGCTGCCACACAACTCCATGATTGTGGAATCGGTCATGCAAAGGCTCAAGAGCCAAAAGATACACTCCTTGGTGCCTCCTGGCCGGGAGGCCCAGAACCTGGATGCCCTCGGCAGAAAGTGCTTCCAGGGCTCAATGCTGTCATGCTGTGTCCAGACCTACCAGCTGTACATGGGCAAAGGAGATTGCCGGGTTCTCGGCTGGCCTCTCCAAGGAACCCTTGCAGCGCTTCATGGCCTTGTCAACTGGGATTCGAGAGTGCTCAAAGTTTATGTCTCGAGCATCCTATGACGGCTTCGAGGCTTCGGCCCGAGTAGCTGCGGCCGGCATCGGCACACGCCGTCAGGCCTGGCTAATGTCATCAGACCTGGAGTCATGGGTTCAGGACAAGTTGGTCGATGTCCCTTGCCGAGGTGACAACCTATTTGGCAAACCCATGACTGAAAAGGCTGCAGAGATCGAGTCCGAGTACTTAACCTGGACAAGGCTCTCCAAAAAGACTTCTGGCCCTTCTTATTAAAAGAAGGGCTCGGGTAAAAAGCCCTTTTCCCCAAGGAAGGGTAATACCTACCGCAACTACCCCACTTACCAGGCCACCCCAGCTCTCCAACAGGGGCAGCAGGCCAAGGGACGGGGGCACGGCCTGTGTAGGCAGAAAACCCCAAAGCCGCCAGCTCCGGCTCCCACCCAGCTGGGAGGAGGTTTTTGACTCCCAAAGCATGGCTTCTCTCCCATCTCTGGTATGGCCCTGCACAGGAGGAAAGCTGACCCTGTACGCCCACAGATGGCCAGCCGTTACCACCAATACCTGGGTCCTGCAGATAGTGCAAAAGGGGTATCTACTCCATTTCGACCAGGTACCACCCTCCTTCTTTCCAGGAGAGCCTCTAAGGCCCCCTCTTCACAGGAACCTCCTTCTACAGGAGTTGGCAGGTCTTTTGAAGGACCAGGCGGTGGAACTGGTGCCCCACCACCTGGAAGAGCAAGGCTTCTACTCCAGGTATTTTCTCATACCAAAGAGAACAGGAGGCCTCAGGCCCATCCTTGACTTGCGGAATCTGAACAAGTTCCTGGTAAGGGAAAAGTTCAAGATGCTCTCTCTTGGAATATTGCTGCCATGCCTCCAGCAGGGAGACTGGCTATGCTCCTTAGACCTACAGGATGCTTATACATACATCCTCATACATCCAGACCACAGACAATATCTCAGATTTGTGGTGGGAGGAAACCATTTCCAGTACAGGGTACTTCCCTTTGGCCTAGCATCCGCTCCCAGGGTATTCACCAAATGCCTGGCTGTGGTAGCGGCCTTCATCAGGAGCAAAGGGATTTTTATTTTCCCATATCTGGACGACTGGCTGATCAGAGGCTAATCGATCCAGGAGGCCCAACAGGCCACTTCTCGTACAGTAAACCTGCTACAGCATCTGGGTTTTGTCATAAATCACGCAAAGTCTACTTTATGTTTATGTTTATTTAAAAACTTTATATACCGCCCATCACAGAGTGTCAGAGCGGTTTACAATCATAAAAATCATAAAATGCTGCAGAAAAAGAAAGAGAACGCCAATTTAAAAGTTTCAAAGGAGGAGAAAAGGACAGAGATCAGAAAAGAGGAAAAACAGGACAGCCGAGAAACACACACAAAAAAAAAGGATTAATTATGTTGTTCTTTGAGGAAGGAGAGAAGCAGGGGGAGAGGAGGGGAGAGGGAGATTGAATGCCATCAGAAAAGGTGTGCTTTTATTTGGGTTTTGAAGGATTTGAAAGAGGGATCTAATCGGAGGGCAGGGGGGAGCGAGTTCCAGAGGCGCGAGGCCCGAGGAAATAAAAAGCGGAGGATCGTGTGGATTCTAGATGGGCCTGGGCCTGGGCCTGGGCCGGGGAAGGGAGGAACGTGCAGTTGGAGTGTATAGAGAGGAGAGAATGGTGAGGAGTGTGAAGATGTATCTGATCTGCAAGGTATAGTGGAATACCAGTGTGGATAGTTCTGTGCACAAAGATAAGAATCTTAAATTGTATGCGATATGAGACAGGAAGCCAATGGTGGTGGATGAGGAGGGGGGTAACATGATCAAAGTGGGATGCATGGGAAAGGATGCGAACAGCTGTATTCTGGATGCAGGAAAGTTGAGACTGAGGAAGACCAGCTAAGCAGACATTACAGTAATCCAGGCGCGAGATAACTAATGAGCAGAGTCGGGTAGCCATAGAGGAAGAAGAAAGAAAAGGACGGACAACACGGAGTCCTTACTTTACTCCCCACTCAGAACTTGGAGTTCATAGGGGCAAGACTAGACACCCTCTGGGCAAGGGCTTACTTGCTGGAGGACAGGGCAAACTGGCTGCTGGCAATAGTTCATCAGGTCAGTCAGCAATCTCAGATTTCTGCGAGAAACTTCCTCCGCTTACTAGGCCATATGGCCTCCACAGTACATGTAACACCGAATGCTCTTCTGCACATGAGAACAGCTCAATGGTGCTTCAGAGTGGACACAGTCCACAGGCCACCTCAGAGACAGAATGCGGTGTCCAAGCGACTCCTGAAGTCATTGCAGTGGTGGCTTCAGCCATCCAACCTGCTTGGGGGGGTGCCTTTTCAGCTTCCCTCGCACACAAGAGTTCTAACGACAGATGCGTCCTTGCTGGGCTGGGGAGGCCATTGCCAAGGTTCCTGCACTCAGGGGCTGTGGTCTCCTCAGGAGGCTACGCACCAAATCAACCTCTTAGAGCTGCGAGCTATTCACCTGGCTCTTCGAACCTTCTGTCAGGTTCTCTCAGGTCAGTCTGTTTTAGTGCAGACAGACAACCAGGTAGCAATGTTCTATGTGAACAAACAGGGGGGCACAGGGTTTCGCCTCCTGTGTCAGGAGACTCTGGACCTCTGCTCATTTGCAATCAGGCAGGGTATGTCGCTTAAAGCAGTTTATCTGCCTGGTCAGGAGAACGTTCTAGCAGACAAGCTAAGCAGGATTCTCTAACCTCACGAATGGCAACTGAATCCGGATGTGGCACAGCGGATTTTCCACTGCTGCTGGTATCCGTCCATAGATCTCTTTGCCAATCCGCAGAATCATCAGTTGCCCAGGTTTTGCTCCAGACAGCCACCCCTCAGAGGGTGGCTGTGGATGCTTTTCTCCTCTCTTGGTCAGTGGGCCTCCTGTATGCGTTTCCTCCCACACCTCTGGTGGCCCAAACATTGTTCAAGATCCTTCGGGACAGGGCCTCGGTCATCCTGGTAGCCCCCAGATGGCCCAGACAGCCTTGGTTTTTGCCCCTCCTCCAGTTGGCAGTGGAGACCCCACTCCCTCTGGGGACACAGCCTGACCTGCTGTCTCAGGAGCAGGGTTCTCTCTTGCACCCCAACCTCAGGTCCCTCAACCTGATGGCATGGCTGCTGAAAGGGTAATGCTGGCCCCTCTACTCCTTCCTAAAAATGTGAAAGAAGTGTTACTGGCCTCCAGGAGGCAATCCACTAGGAAGTCCTACACCTTCAAGTGGCGTAGGTTTGCAGAGTGGTGTACACAACGCAAGGAAGACCCTTTCTCCTACCTTGTACCGGTGGTGTTGCAGTACTTGCTTCATCTCTCAAAATTAGGTCTTAGGTCTAACTCTGTCAGGGTCCACCTGAGTGTTTTGTCAGCAAACCACTATCCAGTGGAAGGGCAACCTCTGTCGGCTCACCCCTTGGTGTCCAGATTCCTCAGAGGTCTGCTTCTTCTAAAGCCCCCTGGTTTGTCCTCCGGCAACTGAGTGGGACTTGAATGTGGTCTTGCTGCAGCTTATTCGCCCACCTTTTGAGCTAATGTCTACGTGTCATCTGCGCTTTCTCTCCTGGAAAGTGCTCTTCCTGGTGGCACTCACATCCGCCAGACGTGTGAGTGAGCTGCAAGCTCTGGTATCTGATAGACCGTACACAGGGTTTTATGGAAACAGGGTGGTCATTCGCACTCACCCCAAGTTCCTTCCAAAAGTGGTCTTCTCATTCCACCTCAACCAGGAGGTGGTGCTTCCAACTTTCTTTCGCAGGCTGCATGCCAGCCGGGCAGAGGTGGTACTGCATACCCTGGACTGTAAGAGGATGCTTGCTTTCTACCTGGAGCGTACGCGGGGACATGGGAGGGCTTCTCAGCTCTTCCTTTCTCATGAACACAATAGGCTGACTCTACCTGTCTCCAAGCGCATGTTATCCACTTGGGTGGCAGACTGCATCGCTTGGGCGTATAGGGCAGCTGACCTCCAGCTGCAGGGTCGAGTCACGGCCCACCGTGTCAGGGCTAAGGCCGCATAGGTGGCTAACCACCGCTCTGTTCCGTTGGCAGACATCTGCCGGGCCGCAACTTGGTCTTCAAGCCAGACTTTTGCAGCCCATTACTGCCTGGAGAGAGAATCCCAGCAGGACAGTGTTTTTGGCCAGGTGGTACTCCGTAACCTATTTGAGGTTTAGGCAACTCCTACCCTCTGACCCTTTGGTGTCAGGCTACCGTAGGGGTTGCATTCTCAGAGAAAATTCTTAACCTGGAAAAGAGACGGCTGAGGGGAGATATGATAGAAGTCTATAAATTAATGAACGGAGTGGAACGGGTAAACGTAGATCGATTGTTTACCTTATCAGAATATAGAAAGACTAGGGGACATGCAATGAAGCTACAGGGTAAACTATTTAAGACTAATAAAAGAAAATATTTTTTCACTCAACGTGTAATCAAACTCTGGAATTTGTTAATGGAGGATGTAGTAAAGGCTGTTAGTGTAGCTGGGTTTAAAAAAGGTTTGGACAAGTTCCTGGAGGAAAGGTCCATAAACCATTATTAAGAAGGGACCCAGGATATCAATGCTTGAACCAATACAAGCATTGTGGAACCTGTGTCCCTTGGGGAAACTGCTAGGTACGTATGACCTAGATTGGCCACTGTTGGAAACAGAATACTGGGCTTGATGGACCTTGGTCTGACCCAGTATGGCATATCTTATGTTCTTATGTTATGTTAGCTGCTGCGGCTCTTCTAGATGGAGCCATTTTTTCAGCTAAGGTTCTCGGTAGCCTATAGCTGGGGAGTCCTATATGTGAGGACTGACTTCCTGCTTGTTTCTGGAGAAAGCGTAGTTACTCACCTGTAACAGGTGTTCTCCAGGGACAGCAGGAATCAGTCCTCGCGACCCTCCCTCCTCCCCTGGAGTTGCAGTCCTATAATTAGAATTTTTTCTCTTTTTTGCCATCTTTTTAGCTATGTCATTTGACTGAGCAAGATGGTACCCTTGGGTGGGAAGGGGACAGCGCATGCGCAGGCAATCCCAAAGGCTTTCTTTGAAAGCTGGGGAATTGCTCCGCAAAGGGGGCTCCGTCGGTGTCACCCATATGTGAGGACTTATTCCTGCTGTCCCTGGAGAACACCTGTTACAGGTGAGTAACTACGCTTTATGCACATAGGTTCCTCTTTATAGAATAGGCATAACTTCTACACATATTTGCCTCACAGATTAGGTAAAATTATCCCTATAAGAACAGACCGCCTTCTCCTTTATGGCAGAGAAAGCCAGCCTGCAAGCCCCCTGCATGGAGTACAGAGGTCCACAAGAGAGCAGCAGTGTGCTTGGTTAGGATTCCATACAAGGAGACTATGGGGCTTGTTTACAAAGCCGCGGTAACGGTTTGCGATCGTAATCGGAGCCGCGGCCCCATTGATTTCAATGGGGCCGCGGCTGCGATCGCGATCGCGAACCACTACCGCGGCTTTGTAAACAAGCCCCTATGTGAGACACCCTGGCATAGCTGGACCTTTCTAACGGCAAGGAGACCAGGACTGAAAAGCAGAACACACATGTGTCCTCTGGCTTTGGGATTATTGAAGCCTGCACTGCCTACATGGTGAATATTTGCCCCTTTCTTAAGCTTTGCTACACTTTTTGTGCCATCCACATACCTTGATGTAGAGCTGCCGGAACTCCTGCAGATTGAGGATGCCGGTGGGGCAGTCCTTCAGAAAACCCTTGTACCACTGCTTCAGCTCTTGCTCGGTGAATTCAGTGCTTCTCACCAGGTCATCGAGCATCTCGGGTGCCAGTTTACTGTTGTGCTTCCCCATCACGATGCTGGAAACCCTTCTGCAAAGGAAGCCAGAGAAACCTTTTACCTCACTGCATGTAAGTCAGGGAAAAAGGAAGAAGATACGGCAAACAAGTGTCACGTTATTTCCATAGTCTGCCTTCTTCCATGGCCCCAAGCGGAGCACAGAAGGCGCAAAGGATGGCTGATTCATCAAAGAATAATATGTAGAAAAGATATAGCTGGTAACATTCTCAGAGTTTCTTAGTTTCAGGTGGTTTGGGTTCGGATTTCTTCCTTTTTTCATTCACAACCACCCACGGATCTAGAGCCATACGCTCACTATTCCTAGTGTGGTCATTGCAGCAATGATCCCAAGGCTGGGAGCCGAGCATCAGGACTCTGTACCATGGTCTCCAACTATAGATACCCTTAACGAGATCCATGACTCCTTATCCCCCAGGGTTACAAGCACTAACCCCAGCAAAGCCAGGGAGCAGAAGGGTCTTAACCCCCTGGTTGGATGCCAGAGATCCATGGAGGGGAAGTGGAGCCCTTTCACAGGGACACACAACGTCTGGGGTCTCTCCCTGGCATCTAAAGCTAGGGAGTCCCCATATGTGAAGACTACATTCCTGCTTGTTCCTGGAGATAGCATAGTTACTCACCTGTAACAGGTGATCTCCGGGAACAGCAGGAATTTAGTCTTCACAACCCACCCACCTCCCCTAGGAGTTGTGTCTCTCTGTCTATCTCTTTCTCTTTCCCTCTCTCTCTCTTTGTCTCAGCTTTAAACTCAACTGGAGAGAGGCAGTTGGGAAAGGCAGGAAGGCAGCAGACAGGCGCTGTGGGATGCTCCCAAAAGCTTCTAATTGGATGCTGGGGAGCGTTCCCACGCAGGCTCCGTCGGTACCGACGATACCCATATGTGAAGACTAAATTCCTGCTGTTCCCTGAGATCACCTGTTACAGGTGAGTAACTATGCTTTCCCAAGCAGGTGTGTAGGGAGAGATAAGAGAGGAAAAGTAGTGAGGAACAGCAGAATGAATGCATTTATAGGTCAGTAGGAGAAGTTTGAACTGGATATGGAGCCAATGAAGTGACTTGAGAAGAGGGGTAATATGAGCATGATGAGGTTGGTGGAAGATTAGCTGCGCAGCAGTGTTGAACAGATTGAAGGGGGGAGAGATGATTCAGAGGAGACCAGCAAGGAGGAGGTTGCAGTAGTCTAGACGGGAAGTGACTAAAGAGTGGATCAAAAGCACTGATCAGAGAAGAGCAGTGCTTTTTACAGTGCTCTGCTAGAGAAGTGGATATTTGTCTCCTGTGACACCTTGCTGTGAGTTCTAGCTGTTTATTAATTATTTATTGTTTGTCTAACTGTTTATTTAATTATTTATTGTTTGTCTTAGTGGTGTGCTAGTTCAGCCTTCTCAGCTATAACTTACCTTGCCTCTCTTAACTAACTGGGCTTTGTGTGGTACCCCCTTCCCCCCTGCTGAGGGTTCAGGACAGGGTACCTTGTAACTGCCCTCTTTAATAGGACTTATCTCCCTCCCTCCCTCCCCAGCACCCACCCACCCCTGGGGTAACTGTAGTTTTATAGGTACTTGCACATCTTAGAGGAAAGGGGCTGCTCTCAGGTGCAGCTCGTTATCCAAATCAGTCATACACAGAGGACCTGAGATTAATTACTTAAGCTTCAGGTACACAAGGTGTATTAGGGGTATTAGATAGAAACATAGAAACATAGAAACATGATGACAGAAAAAGACCACAAGGCCCATCTAGTCTGTCCTTCCATAACAACAACTACAACAGTCCACTTTCTACCTTTAGAGATCCTCTGTGTTGGTCCCATGCTTTTTTGAATTCAGTTACTGTCCTCATCTCTACCACCTCCACTGGGAGACTATTCCACGGATCCACTACTCTTTCCGTAAAGAAATATTTCCGCATATCACTCCTGAATCTATCTCCCTTCACCCTCATCCCATGTCCCCTTGTAGCAGAACTTGCTTTCAATTGAAAGAGGCTCTCTCCCTGAACATTTATGCCACGGAGGTATTTAAACATCTCAATCATATCACCTCTATCCCGCCTTTCCTCTAAGGTGTACATATTAAGATCCTTAAGTCTGTCCTCATATGCTTTATAATGAAGCCCATTAATCATTTTAGTAGCAACCCTCTGCACCGACTCCATCCTGTTCACATCCTTTTGAAGGTGCGGTCTCCAGAATTGCACACCATACTCCAAATGAGGTCGCACCAAAGACTTATACAGAGGTATTATCACCTCCTTTTTTCTGCTAGCCATTCCTCTCCGTATGCACCCAAGCATCCTTCTAGCTTTTGCCGTCGCCTTTTCTACCTGTTTAGCTACTTTAAGATCATCAGACACAACCACGCCTAGGTCCCGCTCTTCTTTAGTGGACAAAAGTACTTCACCTCCTATACTGTATTGCTCCCTTGGATTGCTGCAGCCCAAATGCATGACCTTACATTTTTTAACATTAAATCCCAGCTGCCAAATTCTAGACCATTCTTCAAGCTTAGCTAGATCCCTCCTCATGTTATCTACACCTTCCTGGGTGTCTACTCTATTACAGATTTTGGTATCATCCGCAAAGAGGCAAACCTTACCCGACAGCTCTTCCGCTATATCACTAACAAAGATGTTAACAAGAATCGGACCAAGGACAGATCCCTGGGGCACACCACTGGTAACATCCTTCTCCTCAGAGTGAGCTCCATTTACTTGTACTCTTTGTCGCCTCCCACCCAACCAATTTCTAACCCAAGCAGTAACTTTAGGGTCCATCCCTAGGGTGCTCAGCTTGTTTATAAGTCGCCTGTGAGGAACAGTGTCAAAGGCTTTACTGAAATCTAAATACACCACATCTAGAGCTCTCCCTCGGTCCAACTCCCTGGTCACCCAGTCAAAGAAATCGATCAGATTTGTCTGACAAGACCTGCCTCTGGTGAATCCATGCTGCCTCGGATCCTGTAATCCGCCGGACTCCAGAAACCTCACTATTTTCTCTTTCAGCAGCGTTTCCAATAATTTACTCACCACCGAAGTTAAACTAACCGGCCTGTAGTTTTCAACCACATCCTTACTTCCGCTTTTGTGTAAAGGCACCACATGAGCCTCTCTCCAGTCCTTTGGCACCACTCCCGACTCCAACGAGGCATTGAAAAGGTCAGTCAGTGGAGGTGTTAGAACGTCCCCAAGTTTCCTCAGTATTCTAGGGTGTATCCCATCCGGTCCCATCGCTTTGTCTACTTTAAGTTGAGCTAGTTTCTCACGAACACAGTCTTCTGAAAATTGTTCAAGATGTCCCTCGCTTCTGTTCTTATTTGTGGGTGTTTTCTGAGGTCCTGCTCCTGGTTCTTCATCTGTGAACACAGAACAAAAATATTTGTTAAGCAATTCCGCTTTATCCTTATCAGCTTCTACATATTCCCCCCCTGCACCCTTGAGTCTGACAATACCACTTTTGCCCTTCCTCTTCTCACTAATATATCTGAAAAATGTCTTATCCCCCCATTTTATTGCATTGGCTATTTCCTCCTCCTTTTGAATCTTTGCCTTCTTGACTACTTTGCTAGCTTCTCTAAGTTTTTCCAAATACAGATGCCTGTCTAACTCTCTCTGTGATCTCTTGTATTTCATGAAGGCCTCCCTCTTTTTCTTCACTTTTTCAGCTACTTCCTTCGAAAACCATAGCGGTCTCCTGTTCCTTTTGCCTTTATTTACCATTTTAACAAAAAGGTTGGTTGCCTTTAAAATACCCCCTTTCAGTTTTGCCCACTGTTTTCCTACATCCCCCAGCTGTTCCCATCCCACTAACGACTCCCTGAGGTATTGGCCCATCTTTGCAAAGTTAGTCTTCCTAAAGTCTAAAATCTTCACCTTGGAATGGATTCTAACAGCCCTAGTCCTAATACTGAACCACACCATCTGGTGGTCACTGGATGCAAAATGATCTCCCACTACAACATCAGAAACACTCTCACCATTGGTAAGCACCAAGTCCAGTATGGCCCCTTCACGTGTGGGGTCTGTTACCAATTGCCTGAATAGTTCTCCCTGTAGAGAATCCAGGATCTCCTTACTTCTAGATGATACTGCAGCAGGAATGTGCCAATCAACATCTGGCATATTGAAATCTCCTAGCAGTAGCACTTCCCCTTTCCTAGCAATGCTGCGTATGTCTTCAATTAACTCTCTGTCCACCTCTTCCTCTTGTGAGGGAGGTCTGTATATCACACCAATGCAAATAGATTTCTCTTTCCCTCTTTCTAGTTTAACCCACAATGCCTCCTCTCTCCCTTTTAAGCTCTGTAATTCCAAAGCTTTAATAGTAGTTTTTACATATAGTGCCACTCCTCCTCCCCTTCTTACTACCCTGTCCTTTCTGAATAAAGTATAGCCAGGTATAGTTACATCCCAGTCATGGTTTTCTGTGAACCATGTTTCTGTAACTGCCACTAAATCCAAGTCAGCCACTCCCACCAAAGCTTCAACTTCAGGGATCTTATTTCCCATGCTACGGGCATTAATACACACTGCTTTCCATGTGTTACCCCTGTTACCCATTTCCATAAAGGTATTTAATGTATCACCTACCTGGGGGCTTTCACTTACCTGGGGGCTTTCTTCACCCATCCCCAACGAATCTAGTTTAAAGCCCTCTTTAGTAGATTAGCCAGTCTACTACCAAAGATGTGTTGACCTTTCTTGGACAGATGGATGCCATCTCTGCTCTGCCACTTTTATTGGTATAAGCATCCACACCAATCCTTATTATATACAGAATTTAAAAGACCTAATCACAAGCTTTAAACTAAGATGCAGACAGAAGTCCAGCAACGAGATGGGGGTTCTCCGGTCTTTTGCATTGAGTGTCACATGTATGATTTTCTCCCAGTTGGTGAGAGGTCTTACGTATGCACTAAGTGCAAAGAACTCTTTGCTCTCAGGGAACGAGTCCATTCTTTAGAGGCTAGAGTAGCAGACCTGGAAGACATAAGAAAGACAGAGAAGTACATGGACGAGACCTACAGGGATATAGTCCTGAAGTCCCACCTCCAGTCTGGCAGCATCCCTGTTGCCATGGAGCAGAGAGGTCACGTGACAGGAGAGCATCACCCTGGTGTGGCAGGAAGTGATCCTGTAACTAGGACCTGTCCTCCAGGTGATGTAAAACCCTCTCGCACCGAGGACGTTTCTCCAGGGCCATGTCCCCATGAGGGGAGGGTCAGGACAGCTGTTATAGTTGGTGATTCAATCATTAGGAATGTAGATAGCTGGGTGGCTGGTGGACGTGAGGATCGCCTGGTAACATGCCTGTCTGGAGCGAAGGTAGCGGACCTCACGCACCGCCTAGATAGGATCATAGATAGTGCTGGGGAGGAGTCTGCTGTCTTGGTACATGTTGGTACCAATGACATAGGAAAATGTGGTAGGGAAGTTCTGGAGGCTAAATTTAAGCTTTTAGGTAGGAAGTTGAAATCCAGAACTTCCAGGATAGCGTTCTCCGAAATGCTTCCTGTTCCACGTGCAGGACCCAAAAAACAGGCAGAGCTCCGGAGTCTCAATGCGTGGATGAGACAATGGTGCAAGGATGAGGGTTTTGGATTTGTTAGGAACTGGGGAACATTCTGGGGAAAGGGGGGGCTCTTCCAAAGGGATGGGCTTCACCTTAATCAGGATGGGACCAGACTGCTGGCATTAACCTTTAAAAAAGAGATAGAGAAGCTTTTAAACTAGAAATTAGGGGAAAGCCGACAGTCACCCAGGAGTGCATGGTTCGGACAAAGGTATCCTTGAAGGATACTACCAAAAGCAGTGAGGTTCCAAAAGGGAGTATAGTAGCCCAAATGCCCTTGAGTAAGGAGCAGACAGAGCATAAAGATTCCAAATTACCCCTGCCTACCAATAGCCAGATTAATATGAATAAAATACAGTCTCTAAAATGCTTGTATGCCAATGCTAGAAGTCTAAACAATAAGATGGGAGAGTTAGAATATATAGCACTAAATGAGAGGTTAGATATGATTGCACTCTCAGAGACATGGTGGAAGGAGGATAACCAGTGGGACACTGTGATACCTGGATACACACTATATCGTAATGATAGAGCTGATCAAATTGGTGGAGGGGTTGCGCTCTATGTTAGAGAGGGCATTGAGTCAGAAAGGATTAAAGTTTTGCAGGGAACAAAATTTGCTGTAGAATCTCTATGGATTGAAATTCCATTTATGAAGGGGAAGGTGATGGCAGTTGGAGTATACTATCGACCGCCTGGCCAGAATGAACAAATGGATGATGAAATGCTCAAAGAAATCAAGGAAACTAACAAAAGTCACAACAGAGTAGTAATAATGGGTGATTTCAATTACCCCGGTATCGACTGGGTCAGTGTTACAGCAGGACAAGCTAAAGAGATAAAGTTTCTAGATAGAATAAGGTTTCTAGATGGATGCTTCTTGGAGCAGCTGGTTCATGAACCGACCAGAGGGGAAGCCATACTGGACCTAGTCCTTAGTGGAACGCCAGATCTGGTGCAAGAAATAAGGGTGTTGGGACCACTTGGCAATAGTGATCATAGTATGATCATGTTTGATTTAATTAGTGGAGGACAGATAGTAAAGGCATCCACAGTACTACCTTTTAACTTTCAAAAGGGAGACTATGATAGAATGAGGAATATAGTTAGGAAAAAACTAAAAGGAGCGGTTCCAAAGGTTAAAGACTTACAGCAAGCTTGGGTGTTATTTAAAAATACTATCCTCGAAGCCCAGACCAGCTGTATTCCACGCATTAGGAAAAGTGGAAGAAAGTCCAAAAAACTGCCAGCATGGTTTAAAGGTGAGGTCAGAGAGGCTGTAGCTGCCAAAAAAGCAACCTTCAGGAAATGGAAAAAAGAGCCAAATGATGAAAACTGGAAACAGCACAAGCACTGGCAAGTTAAATGCAAAGCATTGATAAGGCAGGCAAAGCGGGAATTTGAGAAGAAACTTGCTACGGAAGCAAAAACACGAAATAAAGACTTTTTCAAGTACATTCGTAGCAAAAGGCCTGTGAGAGAGTCAATTGGACCATCAGATGATAGAGGGGTAAAAGGGGCAGTAAGAGGAAACAAGGCTATAGCAGAGAGACTGAATGAATTCTTTGCTTCGGTCTTTACTGAGGAAGATGTAGGGATGTTACCCAAGACTGAAGTGGTATTTAAAGGTGATACTGCAGAGGAATTGAGAGAAATATCCCTACACCGGGAAGATATATTACAACTATTTGATAAACTGAATAGTAGCAAATCACCTGGACCGGATGGTATACATCCCAGAGTGTTGAAAGAACTGAAATATGAGATTGCAGACCTGCTATTGGTAATCTGTGAACTTTCATTAAAATCATCTGTAATACCTGAAGATTGGAGGGTCGCCAACGTAACACCAATTTTTAAAAAGGGTTCCAGGGGTGACCCAGGAAATTACAGACCGGTGAGCCTGACGTCAGTACCAGGGAAAATGGTAGAAACATCATAAAGAACAAAATTACACAGCATGTAGATAGTCATGGCCTAATGGGAGACAGCCAACATGGCTTTAGACAAGGAAGATCTTGTCTTACTAATCTGATATGTTTTTTTGAAGATGTGCATAAACAGGTAGACAAAGGTGAGTCGGTTGATATAGTGTATCTGGACTTTCAGAAAGCTTTTGACAAAGTCCCCCATCAGAGACTTTTGGCGAAGCTAAAAAGTCATGGGATAGGAGGCAGTGTACTATTGTGGATCGGGAACTGGTTAAAAGATAGAAAGCAGAGGGTAGGGCTAAATGGCCAATATTCCCAATGGAAAAAGGTGAATAGTGGAGTACCCCAGGGATCTGTACTGGGTCCGCTGCTTTTTGACATATTCATAAATTACCTGGAAAAGGGAATAACTAGTGAGGTTATCAAATTTGCAGATGACACAAAACTGTTTAAAGTTGTTAAAACCCAAGAGGATTGTGGAAAACTGCAGGAGGATCTGGATAAATTGGAAGACTGGGCATCCAAATGGCAGATGAAATTTAATGTGGACAAGTGCAAAGTTATGCACCTAGGAAAGAACAACCCACACTATAGTTACACGATGCAAGGCTCCACATTAGGAACCACCACCCAGGAAAAAGATTTAGGCGTCATCGTGGATAACATGTTAAAACCCTCGGCCCAGTGTGCAGCGGCGGCCAAGAAAGCAAATAGAATGCTAGGTATCATAAGGAAAGGGATGGAGAATAAAACAAAGGATGTTATAATGCCTCTGTATCGCTCCATGTTACGACCGCACTTTGAATATTGTATGCAATTCTGGTCACCGTATCTTAAAAAGGACATAGCGTTATTAGAAAAAGTACAGAGAAGAGCCACCAAATTGGTGAAGGGGATGGAAGGCTACTCCTATGAAGAGAGGCTAAGAAGGTTAGGGCTCTTTAGCCTGGAGAAGAGACGGCTGAGGGGAGATATGATAGAGGTCTATAAATTAATGAATGGAGTGGAACGGATAAACGTGGATCAATTGTTTACACTATCAGAGTATAGAAAAACTAGGGGACATGTAATGAAGCTACAGGGTAAACTATTTAAGACAAATAAGAGAAAATATTTTTTCACTCAACGTGTAATCAAACTCTGGAATCTGTTACCGGAGGATGTAATAAGAGCTGTTAGTATAGCTGGGTTTAAAAAAGGTTTGGACAAGTTCCTGGAGGAAAGGTCCATAAACCACTATTAAAAAGGGACCCAGGATATCAATGCTTGACCCAGTACAAGCACTGTGGAACCTGTGTCTTTTGGGGAAACTGCTAGGTACGTATGACCTAGATTGGCCACTGTTGGAAACAGGATACTGGGCTTGATGGACCTCGGTCTGACCCAGTATGGCATGTCTTATGTTTCTTATGTTATTAATGTCTTAATAGTGTGTGTAGAGAGAGGAAATGACGTCACCGACGAAGACGGCAGCTTGATTTTAGAGCTCCGTCGGCGGTCAGCTAAGAACCTGTTCTAATAGCACCCCGAACCCAGTAAACGCCCGCACACCGGAGGATCTGAGAGGGGGCGAGCTCCGGAGGATGGCAGGGGTAAAAAAGAGCACCTCCGACCTGAAAACGTTTGCTTTCAAAGCAACCCACGGCGGCCCGATGGGGAAAGCTAAAATGGCGGCGCCATGTGCGAGCCCGGGAAACACCACGCAGGAGAAGGGAGACCTGCCCGCCGACACTGCACAGTTGGGCAAGATTGCAGGGTTAAAACGGGAGCTCCAGGAGTGGTTCACCTCCATCCGACAGGATCTGGCACACTTTAAATCTGAGGCGCAAACCTGGATGGAGGAGCTGCGCATGGATGTACGGGAGGTAGGCCAGAGGTTAGACGATATGGAGACCAAAGTGGAGGAGCAGGACACCGCGATTAAAGAGATACAAGAGAAGCAAGGAGTGTTTGAGGGGGAGCACGAAGAGCTATGGCGTAAGATCGAAGATATGGAAAATCGGGCGAGGAGGGCTAATTTGAGAGTCCGGGGAGTGCTGGAAAGCAAGGGCACAGAGAACTGTGTACATATTGTGGAGCAAGTGGGCAAATGGATCCTGGTCCAGGCGGGCATGGAGAGTGAGAGTCTATGCTGGAGAATCGACAGAGCTCACCGCGCACTGGGACCGCAGAGAGAGGGGTGCCCTCGGTACATTATTGTTTGCTTCCATGAATATACCACAAAAAATGCGATAATGAGCGCTGCCAGGAAAGTAGAGGGGATCTGCTGGGAGAACCAGAAAATTGAGATTTATGCTGATATATCCGCCATTACTATGAGGAAAAGGAGGGAGCTGGCTGGCTTGACTAAAAGACTGAGAGAGGAACACATTAAATATCGCTGGACCTATCCCTTTGGATTACAATTTAGCCAAGAGGGAGTTGCCTCCTATATCCGGAATGCCCAAGAAGCACAGCAATTTATGCAACAAGCGGGGTGGACAGACAACATGATACAGGCACAGGGCCGGCCCATACAACCACCACCAGCTCAGGAAAAATGGCGAAGGGCGTCCGGGGGAGAGAAACGCCTTAGGAAGCAGAGGACAACCGGAACACCAGCGGAGAAAAAGAGCTGAAGACGGGGACACTGTCTGCTGTGCTGGTTATGATTTTGCAGGGGAGTGCCTTGGTGGGAACGGGGATGTGATGTTACTAAGATAACTGAGAATATTGTTATTGTAACAGGTTTTGTTAATGTGTGATAAGAAGGGAGGAGCTGTCTGGTACGTCATGCCTTTTTACTCCAGGCAGGTGGTGGAGGGGAGGCAAAAGGACGGGAGGAGGGTGGGGGGGCAGGGGGGGGGGTAGGGGGGGATTGGTAAAAGGGGGCTTCCAGCCAGCCTTATGTTTGCTAGATGCGGCTCATGCAGATAATCTTGTCTATGGCTAAAGTACGAGTATTAACTTTGAATGTACGGGGCTTGAACTCCCCAGTTAAGAGGCAGCGAATGTTCAGGGAATGCATGCGGCTCAAAGGGGATGTTATATTCATTCAGGAAACACATCTTAGGAGAGGGGACGAGTGGAGAGTGCAGCACCGGCAATTTCCTGGCCGTTGGTTTGCCTCCAATAAAGTGGAATTAAAGAAGGGGGGAGTGGGAGTCCTGATCAACGAGAAACTGCAATACACGATCGGGGAGGTTCTCCGAGATAAGGAGGGACACTTCCTGCTTATTAATATTAAAATTCGAGATAAATGGTTTACCCTGGTTAATATTTATGGTCCAAACACAGCACAGGGAAAGTTCTATGAGAATCTCACCCTTCAAGTGGAACGATTTGCGGTGGGGGAGGTGATTATGGGAGGGGATTTTAATCTGACCATTAATCCCCAGCTGGATAATTCGATGGGGGGCGGGGGGGGGGGTAAGACTAAAGATCGGCGGCAGCTCCAGGCAATGTGCCGATCACTGGGTATCAAGGACACGTGGAGGGAGCTGAGGGGTCGCCAGCAGGTATATACCTTTTTCTCACCTGTGCATGCTTCCTTCTCAAGACTGGATATGATCTGGGTTTCAGAGGCGTCGCTGTATACAGTGATAGACTGTGATATTGGTGAGAGGACATGGATGGATCATAATCCGGTGTGGATAGATATACAGGTGGGTCCCGAACAGAGGGTACAGCGAAATTGGCTGTTGAATGAAGCTCTATTAGATAACCCGGAGATCCGAAAGAAAGTCTCGGCTGCGATAACAACATACCTCGACATCAATGATAGGGAGGAGTGTCGAGTGGAGACCTTGTGGGAATGTTTGAAAGTGGTGATACGGGGAGAGTTGATCTCTCTGGCTACTCATGAGAAAAAACTTAAAGGGGAAAGAAAACTGGCCTTGCGACAGCAGATTCGGCGGGGGGAGGAGCGTCACCAGAGGGGGGTGATGGATGAGCAAGAGAGGCAGGGTATACAGGAAGCCCAAAGGGAGCTGGGGGAACTTGAATTGGCTGACATCAAATTTGCCCAAGACCAATTGAAGCAAAACTTTTTTGCTTATGGTAATAAGCCTACTAGGTGGCTAGCACATCAGTTGAAGCGGCATCAGAAGCGGAATTTTATAACCAAGATCCGTGATGCGGCGGGGAAGGAACTCAGGAGTGGGGATCAGATTAGAGAGCAATTTGTCCAGTTTTATAAGCGCCTCTATCAGGCAGAGGAGGGGGGGTCTGCGACGGAAAGGGCTAAGTACCTACAGATGCAGCTGCCCAAATTATCGCCAGCTGATGCTGCGGCATTAGCACGGCCCATTACCGAGGCTGAAGTGGCGGCAGTGATTGGCACCCTACCTGCTCATAAAGCACCCAGTATGGATGGGTATCCGAATAAATTTTACAAGATCTTTCGGGATGAGGTGAGCGGTATTTTGGCTCGGCTCTATAACTCATTTGGGGAGGGGGGTAGACTGCCGGATACTCTCCGGACAGCCGGAGTCACGCTGCTGCCCAAGGACGGAAAGGATCCCACGCTTTGTAGCTCATACCGCCCTATCTCACTATTGGGGTCTGATTTTAAAATTTTCACCAAAATCTTAGCCAATCGACTACTCCCACATATGGCCAGCCTAGTACATGAGAACCAGGGGGGTTTTGTGCCTGGCAGACAAACTGCCGATAACATACGGAAGGTGTTGAACGCGATTTGGGGGGGTAAGACCAGAAATGCACAGTTGGTTTTACTAACCATTGACGCTGAGAAAGCGTTTGATCGCGTATCTTGGCCTTACCTCCTGCAAGTATTAGAAACAATGGGCCTTGGGGCAGGGTATATACAATGGGTGAAGGCTATATATTCCGGCCCGCTGGCACGGATTCGAGTAAACGGGGCCTACTCCAACACCTTTGAACTGGGAAGGGGGACGCGCCAAGGTTGCCCCCTTTCACCTTTGCTTTTCGTACTCTCCATGGAACCTCTGGCGCAATTAGTGCGGGAATGTCCACAGGTGAGGGGAGTACGGGGGACGGCAGGGGAAAGCAAAATCTCCTTATTTGCAGATGATTTGCTATTCTTAGTAACGGAACCCCTGAGTTCAATGGCAGTGCTGTATCAGCTTTTACTGGATTTTGGTAAAATTTCGGGGTTTAAGATTAATGCTACTAAGTCAGAGATTTTAAACATCTCGGCAGATGCCAACACGCAGCAATTATTGCAACAGAGGTTCCCGTTTAAATGGGCTAAAACGCGGGTGAAATATTTAGGGGTCTACTTACTGGCCAATGAACAGGACCTAGGTAGGGTGAATTTTGGGGCGATGGAACAGAAGATGCGGAGAGAGTTGGAACATTGGGAGGGGAAAAAACTATCGTGGCTGGGGCGGATCGCGGCTGTTAAAATGGTGATCCTACCCCAATGGCTCTATTTATTCCAGACGCTGCCGGTGGGGATGCCCAGGCCTTATTTGGGGAAGATTCAAAGGATTATTATGCGCTTTATTGGAGGGGGGAAACGTAATAGGATAGCCTGGTCTCTGCTCACTAGGAGCAGACGTAATGGAGGGATGGCCATCCCAGACATGCACAGATATATGGAGGCGGCACAATTGAGTGCGATAGTGGCTTGGGGAGCAGACCATGGTAAGGAATGGGTGCGCATGGAGGCCGACGATTTACAAGTGGGGACACTCTCAGATTGGATCTGGTTACCCAGTTCTAGGCAGAAGGGAGTGCGCGGCTGCAACCCCTATGTCCAGAGAATGTTGTATCTCTGGCATCGCTGGAGACGTAAATGGTTGGGCACGGGAGAGGTGTCACGATTAATCCCTATAGTGGATAACCCCGATTTTCCCCCTGCAGTGGGACGAAGTGTGTTTCTACGATGGATGCAGAAAGGGTTGACACATGTTGGCCAACTCCTACGGGGGAGGGAGCTTCACTCATTCCCGGTCCTGCAGCAGGCCTATGGCTTAGAGGCTACCGATTATTTTTCTTACCAACAGATTTGCCATTACTTGACACATAATATAATCCCGGGGTTAACTAGGGACCCAACTGAGATTGAATCATTATTTCTGATGGGGCAATCAAAGAAACTACGTACAAAATTCTATAACATGATGGAGGGGCAAGGGGGACGTAGTCCATTTCAACAAGCCTGGGAAAGGGACCTAGGGATGCAGTGGGAGGAGGGAGAGTGGTCCAGCATCTTCCAGACTAAATATAAAGGGCTGCTAGCAGCTAGCTTTATCGAGAATAATTATAAACTGATGTATAGGTGGCACCTCACCCCTGAGAAGATGCATGTAATGTTTACAGGCCACTCGGATAAATGCTGGAGGGGATGTGGGGAGGTGGGGACCGTATTGCATATCTGGTGGTCTTGCTCTAGCGCGCAGGAGAGATGGGGTGAGATCTTTGCCCTTCTGCGTACCATTATGGGGAAAGACCTTGAACTTAATCCAGCCATTGCCTTGCTGGGGTTCCCACCAGAGGAACTCACACAAACTGAGAGTTTCTTTGTTAATGTGGGCTGTGTGACCTTCCGAATCTTGATGGCACGGCAATGGCGGCAAGTGCACCTGCCCACGGTGCGGGACTGGTTATCTGCTCTTGACTCTAATTATTTACTAAGCAAAGCTACTGCTTTGAGAAATCATAGCTCAAAAAAATTCTCCAAAACTTGGGAGAAGTACTTGTGCTGGCGAAATACGATTTTATAAGATTTCTGATGGTTTGCAAGAACCGGCGGCTGGAAGGGGGGGGGGGTTTAGCGGGTTTATGATGGTTTGATGTGGCTGTATAAATGTGAGCCTGGCAATTCTGTTTGGTTTTATGTATTATCGTTTCAATAAAAAGTTTAAATAAAAAGAAAAAAAAAGTGTGTGTAGAAAATAAGGGACAGATTTTGCCAATGTTACAGAGAAAAAGCAATAGGTTTAGCTATCTCTTGGATGTGTGCAGAGAAAGAGAGAGTAGAGTCAAAGATGACCCCAAGGTTGCGAGCTAAGGAAACAGGGAGGAGTGTAGGGTTATCCACAGAAATAGAGAAGGGAGGAAGGGAAGAGGTGGGTTTAGGGGGAAGATAAGGAGATCATGTTCAGTTTCAGATAGCAGTGAGACATCCAGGCAGCAATGTTGGATAATGTGATCCTCCCCCCTTGCTGATACCCGTAGGTATGTAGGGTTTAAGGAGGTTAAGTTCCTTCCTGAACCAAAGTTTCACTATTTCCTGAAGCAGTGCTTGTAGGGAAATGTAGTTTCTTTAAGAGTTCAATGAAGGGTAGTGTGACTCAAGTGTTTCAAGCAAAAAGATTTATTTCCCCTCCCGGGGTGGATTTCACAAGGAATAAAGGTAACACAAATATCTTGCACTTTGGCAGAAAAAGGACAAAATAAGATATCCAACTTAAATAGCTTCAGTCAGCGTTAAACATTTTTCTTTGAGCAGATTAACCACCACAGTACTGTTTCCTACAGCTCTGTTCCCTTCTCACAGTAAGTCTGTATTTTCTTCACAGCACAATTTTAACATAGAGATATTATCTCCTCAGCCAGTGAAATCGTACAGTCCATTTCTTCCGTAGGAGTATTTACACAGGATGGCTCTGTTTCCATAAATTCTACCTCTGGGGCAGGAATTGTTTGCCCCGCTCCCTCTGGAGCCGCGCCCTTTTCTCCAACCCTAGGTTTTGTGATAAGCTCTTGGGTTTGGTACAGCTCTAAATAATCATTCTCCCCATAGTCCTTTCCACCATAGCCCCAACCTTCTGGATCAATAAACTCCCAGTAATTATTATGATTCCAGCCCTTAGGCTTACCTTGGAACCTGGCTGTGGAAGGTTTTCTCCGTGGCTTATAGATAGCTGTCGGTTCCCAACCTGACTTGTGCAAAACAGAGTTCAACTGCCTTCCTGGCTTTTCCTTCTGTTTATAATCCAGAGAGTCTTTCAGCTGTCTTGGTCTGCTCCTGCTGTATCTTTGACTCAGAGCCTCTGACCTTTCCTCAGCTTGAGACTCAGTCCACCTCCTTACTGGAAGCTGGCTTTTCTTCCTCCAAGGGGACTCTGCTCGTCTCTCCTCTTGTTCACTCTCTCTTTCACTCTGGCTTTCCTCCTCTCTCCCCTCTCTACCTACTGGGACCTCTTTATGAGTCAGCTTTCTCGGGTAGGGCCTGACTCCGCCTCCTAGCAGGTGTTCTGAATTACTTTGTAACTCTCTGTTAAACTGGTAGCAGGGGCGTGTTTCTTTCTCTCGGGCTTGGTTTCCCTGACAACCAGTAGCCATGTGCTTTTGTTTATATTGCAGCCCTGCACTTTTTACCTGGTTTTTGGGAGTTTCTACAGGGCTAGAAGGACTCACTATGTCACAGATCCCCCCACTTAAAATATTACGGGCTGCCGGAACCTGTGACGGACAGCACGTAATCCGTCCTACTGGGCTCTTGTGGTGTTATGTACTGGCCAACTCTACGGTAACCGCCCTTTCTTTCCAGGGTTTTAAAACATTTATATGGTAGGTTTGGCGCCGACCCTTACTGTTTTCTACGAGGTATGATACAGGACCGACCCTCTTCACTACTGTGCAGGGTCCCTTCCATCTTGCGTCGAATTTGGGTCCTACCTCGGCTACCATAATGACTACTCTATCTCCCTCTGCCAATTGGCGAGGCTTTGTCCCCCTATCATAATATTTCTTTTGCTTCCTCTGGCTGGCCTGTAAATTCTCCAGGGAAATTTGAGGCGTTCTTTCCAAACGACTCCTAAGGTTTCTCAGGAACTGGGGTACCTCTATCTCCCCTGTAAGTGGGTTGTTGCTCTCCCTATATAAAACACCATTATCCAAGAGGAATCGGGGCAGTGTATCTCTTTTTTCCTGAGCATAGGCAAAGGCCCATTTTAAAGCGGGATCCGCTTTCTGTTCTCCCGGGAAGGAAGGGAATTTCCTCATTAATTCCACGGGTACCCAGGGTAGCCCCTCTCCGGCTTCCAACCCTGCCCTTCCATGGGTTCTGCGGTGCCTTTCCTGTTTTCTTGTTGCTTTTCCTTTCCTCACCCTCTGAGATGGGGCGCCAAAAAGGTCCGTTTGTGCAGGCAATGGGTCTGTCATTTCCTCTCCTTTCTCCCTTTCGAGCTCAGGGGAATTCTCCCTATCTCGGGATGGACCCGCTACTTCTTCGTCAGGGTCCTTATCATCCTGAGGGGTTCTTACCTGGGATCGGGTGGAGACATACCCTGTCCTTTCTCCCACACCCCTTCCCATTCCCTGAGAAAATAGGGGCCAATCATTACCTAGAATGACATCATATAATAGCTGGGGAACGACTGCCACCTTCACTTTCTTTTGTGATGCCAACCCTTCTATGGTAAGGTTATATACAGGATAATAGGAGGCAGACCCGTGCACGCACTGCACTCTTACTTGTCCTACTGCTTGACCTGGCGCTGACTGGGCTTGTATGGCCTCCCAGAGCCGTTGGGAGACCATGCTCTGGTCAGCACCAGAGTCAAGCAGTGCTTGGGCCTCTACACCCTCCACTTGTACTGGGAGCAAAAACCCTGACCGGACTTTCTTTCCTATACCAGCCATCAATGCTTTACGTAAACTACAGTCCCTTTGAAAATGCTCTATGCTCCCGCATTTAAAACATTTTCCTCTCATATTGGAAAAACCCACATTCTCATAAGGCAGTTTACTTTGTACATTTTTATCTTTATTACCGGCCTTTGCTGCACCCGGAATGCTTGATTTTGGGGCTTTGGCAAACTCAGCCTCAAAATATCGCTCCGTCATGCTAGCCGCCTCCTCTGAGGCATTGACTTATAGGCTGACAAGGCTTGGCCGGATAGAGACATGGCAAACCTTATGGCCCACTGCTCCTTAGGCAGCTTTATGGCCTCTGCAAGACGTTCGAAGGCGTCCACATAGTCGTCAACATTATCTGTAGGGGACAGCTGTCCCAGCATAAAGATATCTCTACCAGGTAGTCCTACCCCATGGGTATACTCAGGTAAGTCTCTTGCTGGCTCTTGCTGCTGCTTAACTAACAGTTCCATGAGCTCCCTTATTGGCTTCTGCTGTTCCTGAATGGCAGCCATGGCTTGGTCCTGGACTCGACGAGTCATTTCCAATTGTTTGTCCCACTGCAGAGACATCCATCTTAGCATTTCCTGTGGCTCCATTTTAGCTCTTCAGGTACCTGGGAAAAACACACAAAACAAGACCCAAGTGCGGCCCAAAAACAAAACAAAACAAAAAAATTTCGCCCTTTTTTTTTTTTCCCCACCCTGTGCACTACTACCGTGCACTACCTTTTCTCTGGTTATCCCTCCGCACTTATACCCAGCTACAATTACCTGAGCTCAGTGCAGAGTCAGGCACTGAGAAAAGTAGCTCCTTTTCTGACCGGTAGTCAGTCGAGCGCCGGAACCTCCTGTTCCTGGATATCAGCCACTCGCTGCTGCTGGACTCTTGTCCCTCCAGGTGTCCTTCAATCCAGGTAAAATCCATACTACTACGCCATTGTGATCCTCCCCCCTTGCTGATACCCGTAGGTATGTAGGGTTTAAGGAGGTTAAGTTCCTTCCTGAACCAAAGTTTCACTATTTCCTGAAGCAGTGCTTGTAGGGAAATGTAGTTTCTTTAAGAGTTCAATGAAGGGTAGTGTGACTCAAGTGTTTCAAGCAAAAGGATTTATTTACCCTCCCGGGGTGGATTTCACAAGGAATAAAGGTAACACAAATATCTTGCACTTTGGCAGAAAAAGGACAAAATAAGATATCCAACTTAAATAGCTTCAGTCAGCGTTAAACATTTTTCTTTGAGCAGATTAACCACCACAGTACTGTTTCCTACAGCTCTGTTCCCTTCTCACAGTAAGTCTGTATTTTCTTCACAGCACAATTTTAACATAGAGATATTATCTCCTCAGCCAGTGAAATCGTACAGTCCATTTCTTCCGTAGGAGTATTTACACAGGATGGCTCTGTTTCCATAAATTCTACCTCTGGGGCAGGAATTGTTTGCCCCGCTCCCTCTGGAGCCGCGCCCTTTTCTCCAACCCTAGGTTTTGTGATAAGCTCTTGGGTTTGGTACAGCTCTAAACAATCATTCTCCCCATAGTCCTTTCCACCATAGCCCCAACCTTCTGGATCAATAAACTCCCAGTAATTATTATGATTCCAGCCCTTAGGCTTACCTTGGAACCTGGCTGTGGAAGGTTTTCTCCGTGGCTTATAGATAGCTGTCGGTTCCCAACCTGACTTGTGCAAAACAGAGTTCAACTGCCTTCCTGGCTTTTCCTTCTGTTTATAATCCAGAGAGTGTTTCAGCTGCCCGGGTCTGCTCCTACTGTATCTTTGACTCAGAGCCTCTGACCTTTCTTCAGCTAGAGACTCAGTCCACCTCCTTACTGGAAGCTGGCTTTTCTTCCTCCAAGGGGACTCTGCTCGTCTCTCCTCTTGTTCACTCTGGCTTTCCTCCTCTCTCCCCTCTCTATCTACTGGGACCTCTTTATGAGTCAGCTTTCTCGTGTAGGGCCTGACTCCGCCCCCTAGCAGGTGTTCTGAATTACTTTGTAACTCTCTGTTAAACTGGTAGCAGGGGCGTGTTTCTTTCTCTCGGGCTTGGTTTCCCTGACAACCTGTAGCCATGTGCTTTTGTTTATATTGCAGCCCTGCACTTTTTACCTGGTTTTTGGGAGTTTCTACAGGGCTAGAAGGACTCACTATGTCACAATAAGCAGTGAGAGATCTGGGCCTGGATTCCTAAAGAGATTTCAGGCACAGAAAGGTAGATCTGAGAGTCGTCAGCATAAAGATGGTACTGAAAATCATGGAGTGAAATAAATGTACCAAGGGAGTGAGTGTACAGAGAGAAAGGTAGAGGTCCTAATAAAGAGCCCTGAGGTACACCAACTAAAAGCAGGATGGCAGTAGAGGAGGATCCACCAGAGCATACACTACAAGTGTGATGGGAGAGATAAGAAGAAAACCAGGACAGAACAGAGCCCCTAAATCCAAGTGAGGACAGGGTATCAATATGTCCCTCCACACTAACTGCAATTTGCTCTCCACTACTACTACTACTATTTAGCACTTATAAAGCGCCACACACGCAGCGCTGCACAGCTAACCTACAAGAGGTAGCCAACATACAAGAGACAGTCCCTGCCTGTCAGAGTCATGCTCATTGGAGCTTACAATCTAGTTAGAACAGTACAGAGCATTAGTCAGTTCTGCGGAAGGTGCGGTGTGGTATAGTTTGGTCTAAGATTTTGTCGTAAACGTAGACGTGGGTCAGGGTAAGATGAGGATGGAAGTCAGGATCTGAATGCAACGGTGAAGAGGTGGGTCTTCAACCTGGATTTGAAGAGGGCCAGGGAGGACGCCTGGCGCACAGACGCAGGTAGGCTGTTCCAGGCGTATGGTGCAGCAAGGTGAAAGGAGCGCAGTCGGGAGTTTGCAGTGTGGGTGAAAGGCATTGATAGAAGTAATTTGCTGGCGGAGCGCAACTTTTGAGCGGGGACGTAGGGAGAGATAAGAGATAAGAGGTACTGAGGGGCCATAGAGTGAATGCATTTATAGGTCAGCAGGAGAAGCTTGAATTGGATGCGGAATAGGACAGGGAGCCAGTAAAGTGACTTGAGAAGAGGAGTAATGTGGGCATGGCGAGGCTGGCAGCAGATTAGTCGAGCAGCATGATTTTTTATAGATTGAAGGGGAAGGAGGTGGCTCACGGAGAGACCAGTGAGGAGTAGGTTGCAGTAGTTGAGGCGAGAGGAGATTAAGGAGTGGATAAGCATTTTGGTAGTGTGTTCAGAGAGGAAGGGTGCCAGCATGGTTTAAAGGTGAGGTCAGAGAGGCTGTTGTTGCCAAAAAAGCATCTTTCAGGAAATGGAAAAAAGAGCCAAACGACGAAACCTGGAAACAGCACAAGCACTGGCAAGTCAAATGCAAGGCATTGATAAGGCAGGCAAAGGGAGAATTTGAGAAGAAGCTTGCTGCGGAAGCAAAAACACGAAGTAAAGACCTTTTCAAGTACATTCGTAGCAAAAAACCTGTGAGAGAGTCAGTTGGTCCATTAGATGATAAAGGGGTTAAAGGAGCACTAAGAGGCGACAAGGCGATAGCGGAGAGACTGAATGAATTCTTTGCTTCGGTCTTTACTGAGGAAGATGTAGGGATGTTACCCCTGACTGAAGTGGTATTTAAAGGTGCGGAAGAATTGAAGGAAATATCGATACATCGGGAAGATGTATTACAACTATTAGATAAACTGAAGAGTAGCAAATCACCTGGGCCGGATGGTATACATCCAAGGGTGTTGAAAGAACTGAAATATGAGATTGCAGACCTGCTATTCGTAATCTGTGAACTATCATTAATATCATCTCTAATACCTGAAGATTGGAGGATCGCCAATGTAACACCAATTTTTAAAAAGGGTTCCAGGGGTGATCCGGGAAACTACAGACCGGTGAGCCTGACATCAGTACCAGGAAAAATGGTAGAAACCATCTTAAAGAATAAAATTACTCAGCATGTAGATAGTCATGACCTAATGGGAGACAGCCAACATGGCTTTAGACAAGGAAGATCTTGTCTTACTAATCTGTTATGTTTTTTTGAAGGAGTGAATAATCAGGTGGACAAAGGTGAGTCGGTTGATATTGTGTATCTGGACTTTCAGAAAGCCTTTGACAAGGTCCCTCATCAGAGACGTTTGGCAAAACTAAAGAGTCATGGGATAGGAGGCAGTGTACTATTGTAGATCAGGAACTGGTTAAAAGATAGAAAGCAGAGGGTAGGGCTAAATGGCCAATTTTCCCAATGGAGAAAGGTGAATAGTGGTGTACCCCAGGGATCTGTGCTGGGTCCGCTGCTTTTTGACATATTCATAAATGACCTGGAAAGTGGAATAACGAGTGAGGTTATCAAATTTGCAGATGACACAAAACTATTTAAAGTTGTTAAAACCCAAGAGGATTGTGGAAAATTGCAAGAGGATCTTGATAAATTGGAAGACTGGGCATCAAAATGGCAGATGAAATTTAATGTGGACAAGTGCAAGGTTATGCACCTAGGGAAGAACAACCCAAACTATGGTTACACAATGCAAGGTTCCACATTAGGAACTACCACCCAGGAAAAAGATTTAGGCGTCATTGTGGATACCATGTTAAAACCCTCGGCCCAGTGTGCAGCGGCGGCCAAGAGAGCAAATAGAATGCTAGGTATGATAAGGAAAGGAATGGAAAATAAAACAAAAGATATTATAATGCCTCTATATCGTTCCATGGTGAGACCGCACCTTGAATATTGTGTGCAATTCTGGTCGCCGTATCTTAAAAAGGATATAGCTATTTTAGAAAAGGTTCAGAGAAGAGCCACCAAAATGGTAAAGGGGATGGAAGGATACTCCTATGAAGAAAGGCTAAAAAGGTTAGGGCTCTTGAACCTGGAAAAGAGACGGCTGAGGGGAGATATGATAGAAATCTATAAATTAATGAACGGAGTGGAACGGGTAAACGTAGATCGATTGTTTACATTATCAGAATATAGAAAGACTAGGGGACATGCAATGAAGCTACAGGGTAAACTATTTAAGACTAATAAAAGAAAATATTTTTTCACTCAACGTGTAATCAAACTCTGGAATTTGTTACCGGAGGATGTAGTAAAGGCTGTTAGTGTAGCTGGGTTTAAAAAAGGTTTGGACAAGTTCCTGGAGGAAAGGTCCATAAACCATTATTTAGAAGGGACCCAGGATATCAATGCTTGAACCAATACAAGCATTGTGGAACCTGTGTCCCTTGGGGAAACTGCTAGGTACTGTCGCACCGCCGCCCTAGTGGCCAGAGGTTGTTAAGGCAGGTCCGGTGAACATGAGTTATATTTTTAAGTTTGAGTTGGTCCTTGAGTGCGGGGTCTGGGTATTCTGTTCCCAGTGGCCTTCCGTGTACCAAAGCCTCAAATGAATACAAAGTCCGAGAGTAGGGAAAGAAAGGCTTTTTATTTCCCTTAATGCACAAAGATTCAAATATTGGAATCTACATCAACACAAAGCAACCTTACTTCAGGTAGAAAGAAACATAAACAGTTATTGCTTTATCCTCTGTTATCTTCACAGGAATTTATACATATGAAACACTCAGTCTCTGTTTGCTGAGCATAGCTCTAGACACTAGGCAGGGATTCTAGGCTTCCTGCCTGACAGTAGCTACAATCCATTGCCATTTCGGAAGGGTCCTCGGTAAATTCCACCTGCATGGGCTGAGGATCTGAAAGCTGGGACTCGGTATCAATATAGTCCGGTGGAATATGATGAGGCTTTTCATATAAAGTTTGTACCAGCCTCCAATGCTCTGGGCTTAAGTTTAGGCCTCGGTCATGTGGATAGGGTTGCCAACTGGCCGGTTTTCAGCCGGCCTGGCCGGTTTTTCCACGGCCAGGCCGGCTGCCGGCGCAGAGGCAAAACCGGCCCTTTAAAAGCCGGTTTTTTTGCTCTGGCCGCAAGATCGGCAGCGGCCTGAAAAACCGGCTTTTCTCCGCTTCAGAGGGAGCCGGGGAAGCCCGCGCGAGGCCCCGGCTCCCTCTGAACAGCCACCAGCGTGAAGAGCCTTTACCTTCACGCTGGCGGCTGTTCCTGTGAAGCCGCGAATGCTGGGAAAGGTTAAAGGTTGCCCTTTAACCTTTCCCAGCATTCGCGGCTTCACAGGAACAGACGCCAGCGTGAAGGTAAAGGCTCTTCACGCTGGTGGCTGTTCAGAGGGAGCCGGGGCCTCGCGCGGGCTTCCCCGGCTCCCTCTGAAGCCTCAGACAGCCGCGATGCTGGTCCGGGGGGGGGGCAAGGACTGCATGGGCTGTGATGGGGGGACCTGGACTGGAAAAGGGCTCAGGGGGGGGGGGGGGACGTGGACGGGAAAAGGGCGAAGGGGGGGGGGACTTGGACTGGAAAAAGGCTAAGGGGGGGGGACTTGGACTTGGACTGGAAAAGGGCTAAGGGGAGGGGACTTGGACTGGAAAAGGGCTAAGGGGGGACTTGGACTGGAAAAGGGCTAAAGGGGGGGACTTGGACTGGAAAAGGGCTAAGGGGGGGGGACTTGGACTGGAAAAGGGCTAAAGGGGGGGACTTGGACTGGAAAAGGGCTAAGGGGGGGGGAAGTGGACGGGAAAAGGGATTAAGGGGGGGCCGTGGACGCGAAAAGGTCTAATGGGGGGGGGACTTGGACAGGAAAAGGGAAAAAGGGGGGGACCTGGACTGTAAAAGGGATAAGGGGGGGGGACGTGGACTGGAAATGGGGTGTGTTGGGGGTGGAGGGGACCTGGACCAGAAAAGGGCTATGGGGGGGGGGAACTTGGACTGGAAATAGGCTGTGATGGGGGGGGGGGCCCAGGAAAGTAAAAGGTGTATGGGGGTGGGGACAGGAACAGTAAAAGGGTTGTGATGGGGGTGGAGGGGACCTGGACTGGAAAAGGGCTATGGGGGGGGGGAACTTGGACTGGAAATGGGCTATGGTGGAGGAAGGGGGATCTTGGACTGGAAATAGGCTGTGATTAGGGGGGCTAGGACTGCAAATGGGCTGTGATGGTGCGGGGGGACTCGGACTGCAAATGGGCTGTGATGGTGCGGGGGGACTCGGACTGCAAATGGGATGTGATGGTGGGGGGGCCTAGGACTGGAAATAGGCTGTGATGGGGGACTTGGACTGGAAATGGGCTGTGATTGGGGGGGGGGAGCTAGGACTGGAAATGGCCTGTGATGTGAGGGCTAGCACTGGAAATGGGCTGATGAAGAGCTGGAATAGGACTGGAAATGGGCTGATGTGGGGCATGGGAGAATGGGACTAGAAGGGAGTGGATGCTGGGTGGGTCTAGAACTATAAGGGAACTGATTTGGGGGGAGGACTAGAATGGATGGGGAATGAGAATAGAGAGGGGAAAAAATATTTTGTGTGGAAGAAAAGTCTATGATGGGCCGGTATTGGGAGAGTAAGAGGGGCTTGAGAATGGAAGGGTGAAATTTAAACGGATGATAAAGGAATAAGGAAAGAATTGGGGGAAAGAGCAAAAGGGAAACAATCAGTATGTTAAAGCAGAAATAGAGAGAGAATGGAAAACATCTGAAAGAGAAGAAAGGACAAATGGATAGCTCGCAGAAGACACGAAGAAACCAGAAGAAAGTGACTGGAGCAATTGCAACTGAAAAATAAAACGCCCAAACAGAAGGTAGAAAAATACTTTTTATTTTGAATTTATTAACTGGAATATGTCTGGTCTGGGAAGTGTGTATTGCTAACATCTTTGCGTTTTTGTTTAGTGCAAGAGGAAATTACTTTATAGTTTTATTTCTCCAGTGTTGTACATTTCATGTTTGGATTTTGGGGTTCCCAGTTTAATTATTATCTGACCAAGGAAGTTAGCCTACACGTATCCTCGGTAATTTTTGTGGGTGGGGCTGGGGGCGGGGCAGGGGTGGGACTAGGGGCGGAGAATGGGTGGAGCATGGCGAGCCACAGGTGTCGGGTTTTTCTCGGTGAAAAAGTTGGCAACCCTACATGTGGAGGCTTACTATGAGAACCACCTCTTTTGTCCCTGTGCCTTTCATTAAACAGTCTTTCATTTGGTAACAGCTTGTGTCTTGCTTTACAAACAGCTTGATGAGGAGAACACTCCCTTGTTTCCTGTGCTCCCTGTGTCACCAGGTTATAACGGTTAGTAGTAGAAAAATATGGATTACCTTTTCCTCTGGGCCTATCCCAGTGAGCTGAGGCTTGAGGCCTAGTCCTGCTGCAATTCAGCCTTACTCGGTTAGCAGGCTTCCCACTGTCCAGCTGGCCTTCGGGTGGAGTTATCTCCCTTTCACCCCCATACCTCTTTCTCCTTGAACAAAGAGTGTTACCTCCTATGGAGATGGCTTCATCTTCCTTCTGGTAACTTCCACAGGGTCCTGAGTCCGCTGGCACCGTTCCCTCAGCTAAGACTCTGCCTTCTGTTTCTCTCCGGGTACCTTTCCTCCCGGTGTCTCTTTGCCAAGAACTCCTTCTGTCTTGTTGCCAAGAACTCCTTCTCCTCCCTTTTCCAACTTCCCAGCCTTTCTTAAAAGGAACTCCCCCTTTCCTGGATTGGCTGTTTGCCGACATCACATCACAAGCTCTGGGGTGCGGCTCTCTAGGCCCTGGAAGGTCTCTCTTGCTCCCCCTATCTGGCTCCTCGTAATGTCGCATCTGGTGTTGGAATCTTTTTTCTGAATTTAAAACCTTTTTTTCTGTTTGCATAGGGTCTGCGGCACCACATATCCCCCCTCTTAAAATATGATGGGCTGGTGAAGCCTCTTTCACACAGCACGGAATACGTGACATGGCATCGGCGTTGAAATGTAGTTTGCTGGTACCACATGTCTTCCGCCTGTTATCCGCTACTATCTCTTCTGGGTGATATATGTTGGCAACGGACGCTAGTAAAACAGATCGGTCGTGCCAAGACCGCAGAGCATTAATATGGTAAATTTGTGTGTGTCCTTTGGTATCCTGGACCTCGTAAGAGGTGGGTCCCTTAGGCTTAACTATCACATGAGGTCCCCTCCATCGAGCCTCGAATTTAGGGGTAGCGCCTGATACCAGGACCATCACTTTTTCTCCCGCTTTTAATTGTCTGGGCTTTGTCCGCCGATCATAATACCTCTTCTGTTTTAGTTGACTCTCCTCCAAATTTCCACTCGCAACCTGGGAGGTTCGTTCTAGGCGTGTTCTTAAGTTCTTTAGGAATAGAGGCACCCCTATTTCCGTCTCAACGGGTTCAACCCATTGCTCCTTTAAGACGTCTAATAGGCCTCTGGGGGGTCTTCCATACAGAAGCTCGTAAGGGGAAGTGCCCAAGGACTTCTGTCTTCTTTCCCTGCAGGTGTACAAGACAAATGGCAGCATAGTGTCCCACTCGGACATTTGTCCACCCAATGCACGCTGGAGCATCTGTTTTATGCTTTGATTCAAGCGCTCCACCAGGCCATTACACTGGGGATGGTAGGCGGCGGTTTTCTTGTGGTGGATGCCAAAGGCATCCCAAACCTGAGCAAGGTATTTTGACAGGAAATTGCTGCCTCTATCTGTAAGGACCTCCTGCGGAAATCCGATCTCGCAGAATAGTTTAACGAGTTCCCCGGCAACTGCTTTAGCCGAAATATTTCTCAGAGGGACCGCCCATGGGAAACGGGTGGCCTGGTCAATGATTACCAGCATATATTGGTATCCTCTAGGTGTTTTGATGAGGGGACCCACTATGTCCATGGCTAATCGTCTCACTGGATCCGAAATCACGGGCATTGGTACTAAGGGTACTGCAGGGGGTTTGTGCGGAGCCACTCTGATACGACGCACAGGATTCGCAAAAACGAGTTGCTTCCCGGAATACTCCTGGCCAGTAAAAGCGGGCCAAAATCTGGTCGAGGGTTCCCTGCGTTCCCTTATGGCTCCCTACGGGATGGTCGTGGGCCAACCGTAGGACCAGCGATTTAAATGCGTTTGGTACTACCAATTGTTTTCGCAGAGACCCAGTTCGCGGGTCCATACTTTCTCGGTAGAGTATCTCCTCCATAATAATAAACCTGGGGAAGGAACTTCTTTCTTCTTGTGCTTGCTCAAAGGCGTGGGCTAATACCGGGTCTGTAGCTTGCTCCCTTTTGAAGGAGGGAAACTTCTCCATCAAATCCGCTGGTACCCAGGGCATCCCCTCTCCAGCTTCCAATTCCGCACGTCCTCGCGAGCGGCATCTCCGCTCCCTCCTTCGCTCTGCTTTAGTTTTCCGTCCTCTCCCCGAGGGCTCCTCAATTAGGTCTTCATGCGCGGGAAGGACCCCAAAAGTAGTGTCCGTAGAACATGAAGGCTCTTCCCCCCCTTGGGTCTGGGATCGTGTAGAAACTAGAGCCTCTCTTGGATCAGCGCCTGTCTTTGAGCTACTTGGCTGTGCCTCAGGGTTACCCATAGGCTCATGCCCACTACAGGTGGAATTTGGGACCTTCTGAGGAGATAAACCCTCTCTCAGACTTTTTCGAAATTGTGGCCAGTCGCGGCCCAATACCAACTCTTGTGGAAGTTTAGGGACCACGGCCACCAACATTTCCTTTTTTATTCCCAATCCTTTAACCCAAAGTTTATACACGGGGTAGCTTGTAGCTGCTCCGTGAATGCACTTTATTTTAACTTGCCCTTCTGGATGTTCAGGGACTGACCACCCCTGGCTTCTGATCACAAACCATAGCCTTTTGGAGATCATGGTTTGGTCAGCGCCTGAATCCAGAAGTGCCTTTGCGTTAACTCCATGTATCATTACCTTCAATACGAAGCCCTCTCTCATTGTCTTTGGGACTTCTCCCACTAGTGCAATGCGCGAATAGCATTCGTTTTTCACATGTCCTCTCTTACCACAGGAAAAGCATCTTTTAACCGTTTCTATATCCTTAGGGTTATTACCTTTCCTACTGCTATATGCTGGTCGGGAAGGACTACTTACCCTTTGAGCTTCCATCCCTATAGTCAGCTTGGGAATCCCTATCTTTGGCTGGGTAACTCTCTCTGCTTCCAGATACCTTTCAGTAAGGGCTATTGCCTCAGTAGTGGTACAGCAATTTTGTAGGATTAAAAAGTTCTGTACCCTACTCGGCACTGCGGCTAAGAATTGCTCCAATATTACGGCGTCCATTAGAGTTTCTATATTTTTTTTCTCCGGCTGTAGCCATTTATACGCCAGGCTCCTTATTCTATGTTTTATGTTTTATTCAGCTTGATATACCGCCCTTTTAGGGGAACCAGAGCGGTTTACAATATAAAAACAATCATAAAAACAATCATATCATATGACCAAGGGCTTTTGGTGTTTCCTCAGGGCTAAGGATAGTGGCCCTAAACATTTTTTTATAAGCCAACGGGGTGAGGCCTAGGCGATCTCTGATTGCCAGCACTACCTCTTCATAATTATCAGCCAATGATGGAGGCATTGACCGGTAGGCGGCCAGCGCCTCCCCTGTCAGGGACGCGGCCAGTCTGACAGCCCATTGTTCGGTTGGCCAACGAGCTGAACTCGCTATCCTACTAAAGGAGTCCAAGAAATCGTCCAGGTTATCAGTAGGACTTAATTTACCCACTGTTAGATCATTACATGACCATTGTCCTGCTTCCGGATTGTGCAGTCCAGTGGCTCGTAACTTCTCGGCCTTAACCTTCGCCATCTCTTCCCGCTGCTGGGTTAGCCAGTTGTCCATTGTCTGTAAGACGGGTAATTGCTGGTCTTGCATGGCTTTCAACGCTTGTGCTTGATTTTGCAGCGCCAGTTCCGCTTGTTTATCAAATTGATGAGCCATCCATGCACACAACTCTTTAGGCTCCATGGCGAATCTGTAACAAGGAACACAAACAAAAAAACACAACCAAGTGTGGCTCTTCTAACAATTTTTCTTTCCTTTCCTTTTTTTTTTATTTTTTTTCTATACTTTCCCTGGCATCCAACACTTATTCAGGCATATTTACGTTTTACCTGATGGTAATGTTGAATCAGCTCTGGAATGGTACTCGTTGCCGTCGCAGTCCGCGGTTCTCCACGCCGACAGTTGGGAGCAGGATTTTCCTTTTCAGGATTTTCTCCAATCCACTCCGGATTTAGATCACTCCACTCCGGGTTTTCTTTCAATCTGGTTTCTTTAGCCAATCCGTTCCAGGTCTTATATTCCAACCTGGGTTTATTTTATTTTATTTTTTTCTGAAACCTGCAGCTTAAGCTTCTTTTCTTTGCGGCTGACATAGGCTCCAACAATACATCCAACAACTACGCCATTTTTCATGTCGCACCGCCGCCCTAGTGGCCAGAGGTTGTTAAGGCAGGTCGGGTGAACATGAGTTATATTTTTAAGTTTGAGTTGGTCCTTGAGTGCGGGGTCTGGGTATTCTATTCCCAGTGGCCTTCCGTGTACCAAAGCCTCAAATGAATACAAAGTCCGAGAGTAGGGAAAGAAAGGCTTTTTATTTCCCTTAATGCACAAAGATTCAAATATTGGAATCTACATCAACACAAAGCAACCTTACTTCAGGTAGAAAGAAACATAAACAGTTATTGCTTTATCCTCTGTTATCTTCACAGGAATTTATACATATGAAACACTCAGTCTCTGTTTGCTGAGCATAGCTCTAGACACTAGGCAGGGATTCTAGGCTTCCTGCCTGACAGTAGCTACAATCCATTGCCATTTCGGAAGGGTCCTCGGTAAATTCCACCTGCATGGGCTGAGGATCTGAAAGCTGGGACTCGGTATCAATATAGTCCAGTGGAATATGATGAGGCTTTTCATATAAAGTTTGTACCAGCCTCCAATGCTCTGGGCTTAAGTTTAGGCCTCGGTCATGTGGAGGCTTACTATGAGAACCACCTCTTTTGTCCCTGTGCCTTTCATTAAACAGTCTTTCATTTGGTAACAGCTTGTGTCTTGCTTTACAAACAGCTTGATGAGGAGAACACTCCCTTGTTTCCTGTGCTCCCTGTGTCACCAGGTTATAACGGTTAGTAGTAGAAAAATATGGATTACCTTTTCCTCTGGGCCTATCCCAGTGAGCTGAGGCTTGAGGCCTAGTCCTGCTGCAATTCAGCCTTACTCGGTTAGCAGGCTTCCCACTGTCCAGCTGGCCTTCGGGTGGAGTTATCTCCCTTTCACCCCCATACCTCTTTCTCCTTGAACAAAGAGTGTTACCTCCTATGGAGATGGCTTCATCTTCCTTCTGGTAACTTCCACAGGGTCCTGAGTCCGCTGGCACCGTTCCCTCAGCTAAGACTCTGCCTTCTGTTTCTCTCCGGGTACCTTTCCTCCTGGTGTCTCTTTGCCAAGAACTCCTTCTGTCTTGTTGCCAAGAACTCCTTCTCCTCCCTTTTCCAACTTCCCAGCCTTTCTTAAAAGGAACTCCCCCTTTCCTGGATTGGCTGTTGGCCGGCATCACATCACAAGCTCTGGGGTGCGGCTCTCTAGGCCCTGGAAGGTCTCTCTTGCTCCCCCTATCTGGCTCCTCGTAATGTCGCATCTGGTGTTGGAATCTTTTTTCTGAATTTAAAACCTTTTTTTCTGTTTGCTTAGGGTCTGCGGCACCACAGTACATATGACCTAGATTGGTCACTGTTGGAAACAGAATACTGGGCTTGATGGACCTTGGTCTGACCCAGTATGGCATATCTTATGTTCTTATGTTTGCTGATGTTGTAGAGAAAGAAGCGTCAGGTCTTAGCTACAAGCTGGATATGAGCGGAGAAGGAGAGAGGGGTGTCAAAGATAACCCCTAGATTGCGGGCCGAGGGAACAGGAAGGATAGTAGATCCATCAACCTGGATTGAGAGAGGGGGAAGTGGGGGGGAGGAGTTGGGTGGAAAAACAAGGAGTTCAGTCATGGCCATGTTCAGTTTCAATTGGCGATGAGACATCCAGGCAGTGATGTCCAGAAGACAGGCAGAGATCTTGGACTGGGTTGCTGGAGAAATGTTAGGTGTAGAGAGGTAGATTTGGGAGTTGTCGGCATAGAGATGGTACTGAAAGCCATGGGAGGAGATAAGCGCTCCGAGGCCTTGGGTATAGAGAGAGAAGAGGAGGGGGCCCAAGACAGATCCCTGAGGTACACCTACCTGGAGCGGGGTAGGGGAGGAGGAGAAGCCACCAGAGCATACACTGAATGAGCGATGGGAGAGGTAGAAGGAGAACCAGGATAGAGCGGAGTCTTTGAAGCCAAGCGAGGAGAGGGTAGTGAGGAGAAGGTTGTGGTCAACGGTGTCAAAGGCAGCAGAAAGATCAAGAAGGATGAGGATGGAATAGAGGCCCTTAGATTTAGCCAGGAACAGGTCGTTGGTGACTTTAATGAGTGCTGTTTCAGTGGAGTGTAGGGGACGGAAGCCGGATTATAGTGGGTCCAGAAGGGCCTGGGAGGTGAGGAAGTTGAGGCTGCGATGGTGGACTGCTCATTCTATAGTTTGGATATGAAGGGAAGGAGGGAGATGGGTCGATAGTTAGAAGGGCATGTGGCATCAAGTGAGGGTTTCTTGAGGAGGGGTGTGACAACAGCATGTTCGAAGTTAGCGGGGACGGTTGCAGTGGAGAGAGAAAGATTGAGGATGTGAGTGATGGAGGGGACAATGGTGAGGAAGATGGAACGTAGGAGATGGGTGGGGATAGGGTCTGATGAACAAGTGGTGGGTTTGGAGGAGGAAAGAAGGAGTGCGGTTTCTTCAGAGATCGGAGGGAAGGAGGAGAGGGTGGTGGGGGGAGGATGGATGGGGAGGAGAATTGGGGAGGAGGGGAGGTAGATGAGGGGTTAGGGAATTGGAGGGTAATTTTGTGGATTTTGTCGTGAAAGTCGGCTAGGGTTTGGGCAGAGAGGGAGGGTGGGATTGGGGGCGGGGGGACCTTGAGGAGAGAATTCATGGTATTAAAGAGACGGCGAGGATCAGAGGCAAGGGACTTGGTCAGATGTATGTAGTAATCTTGTTTGGCAAGTGCCAAGGCTGAGTGGAAGGAGCCAAGCATGAATTTGAAGTGTAAAAGGTCTTCCGGAGAGCGGAATTTGGACCAAGCTCGTTCGGCAGAATGGGCGCAGATGCGTAGGTAACGGATTGTGGGTGAAAGCCAGGGTTGGGGGTAGATTGTTTTACAGGACTGGGGTGGGAGGGGCAAGAGTGTCAAGGGCTGAGGATAGTGTAACATTGTATGAGGATAGTGCCTCGTCGACGGACTCGGATGGTAAAATGGAGGAAAGAGATGGAGAAATGTTGGAGGAGAGAGTCTGGATCAATATTATTAAGGTTTCTAAATAGGTCAGAGGAGACAGGACGAGGTTGGGACGGCGGAAGCTGAAGAGTAAATGTCAAGAGGTGATGGTCAGATGAGGGAAGGATTGAATTGCGGACGTTTGAGGGAGAGGAATTGTAGAAGAGTATTAGATCAAGGCAGTGGCCATGTAGGTGTGTGGGAGCAGTGGAGCAGAGTTGGAGGTCGAATGAGGAGGTAAGAGCGAGGAACTTAGAGGTATAGGGGTCAGGGGGGGTTGTCGATGTGAATGTTGAAATCGCCAAGAATAAGAGTAGGGGAGGAGGGATCCATAAAGGCGGAAAGCCAGGAGTCGAAGTCGGTGAGGAAGGTTGATTTGGATTTGTTGGGTGGGCGATAAATATCAGCTACTTGGAGCGGAAGAGGTGTGAGGAGGCGAATGGAGTGGACTTCGAAGGAGAGGGGGGAGTGTGATTGGGGTGGCAGGAGGAGTTGGAATTGGCAGGAGGGAGCGAGAAGGAGGCCGATGCCACCACTGCGACCAGTAGATCGAGGTGTATGGGAGAACTGGTAGCCCCCATAGCAGAGAGAGGCAATGGAAGCGGTATCATCTGGGGGAAGCCAGGTCTCGGTCAAGGTGTAGGGCATTAGAGATAAAAAGATTGTGGATAAAAGTGGTTTTTTTAATGACTGAGCATACGTTCCATAGGGCGCATGAAAACGGGAGAACGGAGGGGGGGAGGAGAGGGATATGGATAAGGTTGGATAAGTTACATGTGGAATTCTTAGTGGAGTATCGTGGGGGTTTATTTCTAGGGTAATACCGAGATTTAGAGGGAGCAGGGTGTGGGTGGGTATGTCTGGGTGTATGTGCTCTCCAGGGGGGATATGAGGGAGGGGAAATGAGGGGTAAATTGATGGTATCAGGTAGGTTGTGTGAGGAATTATTTTGGGGGGTAAGGTTGGAGTTGATATTTATGGATGAGTGATTGTGGGATGAATGGGGAAGGGCGGGAGGAGCGGGATGTAGATGAGATTAGATGGGGTACGTGAAGAATTTTTTTTAGTGTGTGAAGGAAATCGGGGGGGGGGGGCAGGGTTGGGGTTGATATTACCTGATGAGAGAAGGAGAATGAGTATAAGAGAGCGAGGTAAGGTGGAGATAGTACGGCGGAAGCGAGGGTGGGGTTGCTTTAAGGAGAGGGGGGCTGGTTGAATGCGGGGGATGGTGTGAATAAGCTCAAGAGCAGATGCTAGGCTAGGGGGAAGAATGGAGGGAGAAGTGAGGAAGGTAGAGGGAGGGTAGGGGGAAGTGAGGAAGGTAGAGGGAGGGTAGGGAGAAATGGGGAAGGTAGGGGGAGGGTAGGGAGAAGAGGAGGGAGGGTGTTGATAGGAGGGGAGGCAGTTGGGGAGGATGAGGAAGAGAAGGACAATGAGAAGTGGGGCCATGGTAGTGGGCAGTAAGGTCTGAGCAAGCAATGGGTAGCAGTTCTATGCAGGCAATGGGTAGCAGTTCTATGCAACAATGGGTAGCAGTTCTATGCAACAATGGGTAGCAGTTCTATGCAACAGTGGGTAGCAGTTCTATGCAACAGTGGGTAGCAGTTCTATGCAGGTGATGGGTGGCAGTTCTATGCAGGCGATGGGTAGCAGTTCTATGGAGGCAATAGGTAGCAGTTCTTTGCAACAGTGGGTAGCAGTTCTATGCAGGTGATGGGTGGCAATTCTATGCAGCAATGGGTAGCAGATCTATGCACGCAGTGGGAAGCAAGACCAGAATGGCTTTGGCTTTGGGGAGCCGATCAGGGAGGAGCGTTCCTCTGCTCGACTCCCTGAAGCTGTACCAAGTAAGGTTATGGTCATGCTAGTATTGGGTCCAGGTTGGGTGCCGGTTAGGGGAGAAGGGGTCGCAGCCCTCAGCACTATTACTGCCGCCAGACATGGCTCAGGGGGTGGTGGAATGAGCAATCTGGGCTGGTACCTGGCAGGGTGTCCTGCAGTCCCATGTGCATGCCTGGAGAGAATGTGAACTTTGTAACTTGCAAGAGGACCCCGACTGGCCTAGTCGGAGGGGAGCGGGGCGGAGCTTACCTTCCCGCTCTCCCTCGATGATGCCGATTGGGGCTGGAGCTGCGGCAAAGAGGCTGGTCAGCAGGACCATTGATCCTGGGGGTTTGCTCCCGCCTGCGTTCCCCACCTAAGGGCCACGCCAAAGGGCCCTCTGGCGAGGCCTTCAGGCACGGGCCCGCCAGGTGCGGGCGCGCCTGATGGAGCCCTCGCTCTTATGGGCTGCCTCAGGGCGGTTGGAAACTGGCATTCTTCGCCCAATGGCGCCCTCGCTCTTATGAGCTGCCTCAGGGCGGCTGGAGACCGGCGTTCTTCGCCTGATGGCGCCCTCGCTTTTTTGGGCTGCCTCAGGGTGGCTGGAGACCGGCGTTCTTTGCCCAATGGTGCCCTCTTCTCCCCTAGCATGCTAATTCAGCACCCCAACACGCAACTGGCAGTTAGCAGTGGATCAGCACACAGTAACGGTCATGCTCCCACAGTAACAGTCACTGCAGACCCTTGTACACAGTTGCCGTATGTGAAAAGTTTAGTAAAAGGGCCCCTTCGATTGTAAGCTTTTCAGGGACAGGGAAATACATATCGAACCTGACTGTAACTTGCCTTGAACTCCTACCAGAAAGGTCTGAGCTAATTATTAAATGAATAAAATAAATGAGGGAAGGGGAGATAGATGGCAAAGGGTGATAATGGCTTTTGAGCAAAGCAAAAGGTCTGATTTGTTATGGGTAAAAAACATTGCAGCCAGGGCTAAAACTGGTCTGTGGAAAGAGATCTTGCGACTGGGTAAGCCAAGATGTTCTCTTATCTTTCCTTCTTCTCATCGTACGGCATTACAGGGGCAGCTGAAGGGAATGCTAAGCTCTCGAGAGTTCACGGTCCTTCAGAGTTAAGACAACTTATTCATGAGTATTTAAGCACCATCAGTAACTGAAGCATACTGCACCTTCTCCACACTAGTATCTCAGTTGCCAGTTGTCTACCCATCTGCCTTACGTTCCTGTCAAATCAATGGGACCAGAGTTTGGTGGTGCTCTTTGTACACACCTATAGAGGAATTTTCAGCACAGAGTCCTGTGAAATCCTGCTTAATAGCTGATCGCGCCACAATACAGCAGACTTGGGTTTGAGTCTCTTCTCCGATGCCGCACTCAGTCCTGAGGAGGGAAAGAGGATGACAGCCTCTGAGAGTCACTAAGAGTAATGCCAACGGATAGTTGCCCCTCCAGCCTTCAGGACCAATAACCTGAGCACACCATCTGGAGTGGGAAGTTTAAAGAGGGCAAAAGCGTGACCTGTTGTAATCCTCCTTTCAGTCATATTCTAACCCACTTTCCAGTGTTATCCTTAAACCCTGCGGGCTCAGTATTCAGCCTGTGGCAGTCAGCGCTTGTAAAGCACGTGGCTGCCACAGGCAAAAATGAAACTGGTTGTGGGGATATGCATGGGGTGGCTGGTGCTGATAAAAGCAGCTAGCCGCCACTGTTGAACTCTAAACCCAGATATTCAATGCCGGAGCCATATCCATAGAAACATGACAGCAGAAAAAGACCACATGGCCTATCTTGTCTGCCCTTCCTTATCAACTACAACAGTCCCCTTTTTCCCTTTAGAGATCCTCTGTGTTTGTCCCTTGCTTTTTTTAATTCAGATACTGTCCTCATCTCTACCACCTCCACTGGGAGACTATTCCATTGATCCACCAGTCTTTCTGTAAAGAAATATTTCCGCATATCACTCCTGAATCTATCCCCTTTCACCCTCATCCATGTCCCCTCAAAGCAGAACTTGCTTTCAATTCCTTTAGAGTATACATACTGAGATTTATATGTCTATCTCCATATGGTTTATAACGAAGACCACTACCCATTTTGGTAGCCACCTTCTACACTGACTCCATCCTGTTTATATCCTTTTGAAGGCACTGGCACTGAATATTCAAATTGGCTGAATATCACTGCTAGCCAGTTATCCCTGCCCCCAGAATGCGCCAGGTTACTGCCACTGAGTATCCTGCTTGCTGTGATGAATGTGCTTAGCAGGTCTGCCAATCATGTTAATTGATTTGAAAATCTCCCCTGCCCCGGATATTTAGTGCCCAACATCCACTGGTGCTGAATATCTGAGTTCACCACCGATCGCCATAGCTATCTGGTCAGCAGCGATATTCAGTTGCTAAGCAGAAGTTAAGACAGCCATTGAGCTGTTAGCTATCTAGTTAGTGTTCTGAAAAGCGGTAATGTGAGGACTGCTCCAGCACTCTCTGCATTGTGCCAATACTGTCTGTGGGGATATTTACCAGCACTTGCCGGTTCATGCCACCCCCCAGTGGAGTTTATACTGTTAGCCATTACCTTCCCGAGTTAGTGACCCTCTACTGTAGACTCCTGCTTAGATGGCTTAGAAGAGGAGAAGGACGGAACCATTACCTAACTGGGTGAAATAAACTTGGCAACCATAAATGCCAGATCATAAATGGCAGTGAGCAGACTCTGGGCCATGTCCTGACAGGTTTGAAAAGCTCATAAGTGGAGGAAGGCAAGCCAGAACAAAAGATCCCCCCAAAACTAATTATAGGCTGGAGAAATGTTGAAGCCCAGTTAAAGAGAAAACCAATAAAACAGACTTTATCTTGTGCACTGCACCTGTAGGAGAAACTCAGATCCATAACGGAATATGGGTTAAATGTGCTGAATAGAAAGCATTCAGAATCTGTGGGACGTCACATGCAACGGGAGGCGAGCAGACAGGCCCCGTGTTAACTCTGGTACTGAGGAGGTTGCCATGGTTACTCCTGAACTGTTCGGAGCTTCTTCTCTCAAGCTCTCATAAACATTTCACTGTTGCTTTTGTTGGGGGAAACCTTTTTTTTTTTTTTTTTAAATGTATAAGAAAATCCTGTAATTAGGGTCCCAGATCAGGAAACTAGGTTTTCACACCAATGTATTTCTTAGAAAGGGCTTCATTCACCCAATTTAATGCCAGAAAGGAGGCCCTGGAGCAAAGATATTCAGGAAGACCAGGCAAATAAAAATATCTGAGTCAAAACCTTGAGCTTAGGCTGCACCAGAAGCTGAATAGAGGCAAACTGGATAAGGCATTTGGGGTCTGTGGAATGCATTATCTGCTTTATTGCAACATGCAAATCTCTCTGGTGACATCACTCCTTTATACAAAAAAAAGAGGTGAAACTTCACAAAACATGTCAGCATGAACTAAAGGCAGGAAGCCCAAAGAAATAAATTACTTACTTGTAGCAGTTGTTCTCTGTGGAGAGTACAAAAGAAGTTTATTATATTTTTTTATTTGACAAGATTTGATATACTACCATTCGGGGTTACCCATCAAGGCAGTTTACAACATCTGATATACTCCTATCTGAAACAGACCATAAAATACACAAGAGACAACACACAATGCATAGCATAACAATCAATACCAAAACACAATACACTACCCTGATGAAACAAAAGGGACAAAGAAAGACCCACACATAAATAGCATGGCACTAAGGAGCTCTAAATGACACTAAACGCTTTACCAAAAAACCACCCCCTAAGACCCAACTTACACTTTTTAGATTACTTCATCTGCAACTCAAGGAGCAACGGGTTCCACAGCACTGGTACCATAAAACTAAAAGCTGCTGTTAAAGATGGTGGTGAAACCACAAGATGGTGCGCTTGCAAGGACTGCAGTGACTGCCCTGGGCAATAAGGAATCACCAGTGCTGCCAGATAGAAAGGAGTGTCCGAGTAGTAGACCCTATGTACCAATGAAAGGATTTTATATGGAGGTCCCAGCCACTGGCAGTTACAGCAATTCCTTCAATAATGGAGAAACATGATCCCTCCGATGGGCACAAAATAAAATTCTAGCTGTGGTATTTTGAAGCAGCTGGTTTCTTAATATTGTAAGCAGGAACTCCAAATAAAAGGGAATTACAATAATCCAATTTTATTTATATTCTCTTATATACCGCACTATTCTGCATCAGTGCGGTTTACATTGAACAAACTGAAATTACATTGAACAGGGCATTATAGCTTGGAGATAACTATTTTACAGGGAACATGGGCTATGGAGGGTTAAGTGGCTTGCCCAAGACCACAAGGAGCACCTGTGGGACTAGAAACCCCAGTCCTTCCGGCCCAAGGTTGCTGTCCTCTAGTGGGATTTGAACCCCCAACCTTCCGGTCTGAAGTACCTTGCCCCAACCACTAGGCCACTCCACCACTCCACAATTTATTAAGAATAAGCGCATGCACCAACATATTAAGGTCATTATCAGTCAAACAATAGTGAAGAGAATGAACCAGCTGCAATGAGGCAAACACATGCTTAACTACAGATGAAATATGAGCCTGGAAAGACAACCCAGAATCAAGCAGAACCTCCAAAGAGCAAATACAATCCCTCACAGGTATAAAAATACTGGCCACTAGTGGCTGAAAAGAGAGTACTGACTTATTTCTAGGTAAGTGTAGTGCCTCACAATTGGCAGGGCTGGTCCTAGAGCTAGGTCAAAGTGTTGGTGCCTTAGGCAAATCTCAAACTTTACACCCCCATGGCTGTCAAAATCTATTGTATAGCTTTGAATGCCCTGTCCTGCTCTGCTCTTTGCCTCCCCCAGAGGTTACCACCCTAGGTGACCATCTAGTTTGGCTAATGGTTGGGCTGGCCCTGGCAATCGGATGATGTCATCTGATAGAGAATGCGTGAATAAGCCTCTTAGAAACAGAGAAACATGATGGCAGAAAAAGACCATATGACCTATCCAGTCTGCTCTTCCATACCAATTACTATATGGTCTATGGTTTTATTAGACTTGATATACCATCTTTATAATCAAAAGCAAAGTGGTTTACTATAGTCCCCTTTTTTTCCTTTAGAGATCTTCTGGAAGCCTTTAAGAGGATCCGTTGCACTTTATATGACTTCCTGCATTGCATCATCACACAAGACCCTCTGGCTTCTTGTTTTTCCTAGAACTAGTAAGACAAGCTCGTTCTCTCTGTCTGCCTGCTTGAGAATGTTTGCATTCACTTACACTGTTGTTGGGTGAGGATCACTTCTTTTTCTTTTTCAGTTTCCCTACTTGGATTTTCAATCATTTTCAAGTTTCTCATTTTTAGCTTGCTTTAACCCTTTTTCTTGAAGTGCCTGGAAGCCCTGACAGGTGTGTTTTTCCAAAATCAACTTGCTAATTTCATAGCCGTGATTTATTTTCAGTGGTATGACCCAAAAAAGACCACAGTGGTTCTGAAAAATAAGTCTAAATATGTTGGTACAATCTCAGTATCTCAAAATTACTAGCAGTGGTTTTCTCTTGGACTACCTTAATAACGGTTTATATCAGTTCCATAAGTACCTATCCCAGGGATAAGCAGTGGTTTTCTCTTGGACTACCTTAATAACGGTTTATATCAGTTCCATAGTACTTATCCCAGGGATAAGCAGTGGTTTTCTCTTGGACTACCTTAATAACGGTTTATATCAGTTCCATAGTACTTATCCCAGGGATAAGCAGTGGTTTTCTCTTGGACTACCTTAATAACGGTTTATATCAGTTCCATAGTACTTATTTCAGGGATAAGCAGTGGCTTTCTCTTGGACTACCTTAATAATGATTTATGCCAGTTCCATAGTACTTATCCCAGGGATAAGCAGTGGTTTTCTCTTGGGCTACCTTAATAACGATTTATGCCAGTTCCATAGTACCTATCCCAGGGATAAGCAGTGGTTTTCTCTTGGACTACCTTAATAATGATTTATGCCAGTTCCATAGTACTTATCCCAGGGATAAGCAGTGGTTTTTTCTTGGACTACCTTAATAATGATTTATGCCAGTTCCATAGTACTTATCCCAGGGATAAGCAGTGGTTTTCTCTTGGACTACCTTAATAACGGTTTATATCAGTTCCATAGTACTTATTTCAGGGATAAGCAGTGGTTTTCTCTTGGACTACCTTAATAATGATTTATGCCAGTTCCATAGTACTTATCCCAGGGATAAGCAGTGGTTTTCTCTTGGACTACCTTAATAATGATTTATGCCAGTTCCATAGTACTTATCCCAGGGATAAGCAGTGGTTTTTTCTTGGACTACCTTAATAATGATTTATGCCAGTTCCATAGTACTTATCCCAGGGATAAGCAGTGGTTTTCTCTTGGACTACCTTAATAACGGTTTATATCAGTTCCATAGTACTTATTTCAGGGATAAGCAGTGGTTTTCTCTTGGACTACCTTAATAATGATTTATGCCAGTTCCATAGTACCTATCCCAGGGATAAGCAGTGGTTTTCTCTTGGACTACCTTAATAACGGTTTATATCCGTTCCATAAGTACCTATCCCAGGGATAAGCAGTGGTTTTCTCTTGGACTACCTTAATAACGATTTATGCCAGTTCCATAGTACTTATCCCAGGGATAAGCAGTGGTTTTCTCTTGGACTACCTTAATAACGGTTTATATCAGTTCCATAAGTACCTATCCCAGGGATAAGCAGTGATTTTCTCTTGGACTACCTTAATAACGGTTTATATCAGTTCCATAGTACTTATCCCAGGGATAAGCAGTGGTTTTCTCTTGGACTACCTTAATAACGGTTTATATCAGTTCCATAGTACTTATCCCAGGGATAAGCAGTGGTTTTCTCTTGGACTACCTTAATAACGGTTTATATCAGTTCCATAGTACTTATTTCAGGGATAAGCAGTGGTTTTCTCTTGGACTACCTTAATAACGGTTTATGCCAGTTCCATAGTACTTATCCCAGGGATAAGCAGTGGTTTTCTCTTTGACTACCTTAATAACGGTTTATGCCAGTTCCATAGTACTTATCCCAGGGATAAGCAGTGGTTTTCTCTTTGACTACCTTAATAACGATTTATGCCAGTTCCATAGTACCTATCCCAGAGATAAGCAGTGGTTTTCTCTTGGACTACCTTAATAACGGTTTATATCAGTTCCATAGTACTTATCCCAGGGATAAGCAGTGGTTTTCTCTTGGACTACCTTAATAATGATTTATGCCAGTTCCATAGTACTTATCCCAGGGATAAGCAGTGGTTTTCTCTTGGACTACCTTAATAACGGTTTATATCAGTTCCATAGTACTTATCCCAGGGATAAGCAGTGGTTTTCTCTTGGACTACCTTAATAACGGTTTATGCCAGTTCCATAGTACTTATCCCAGGGATAAGCAGTGGTTTTCTCTTGGACTACCTGAATAACACAGAAACACAGAAACATGACAGCAGACAAGACCACATGGCCTATCTAGTCTGCCCTTCCATATCAACTACAATAGTCCTCTTTTTACGTTTAAAGATCTTCTGTGTTTGTACCATGCTTTTTTGAATTCAGATATTGTGTCGACCACCTCCAGTGGGAGACTATTCCATGCATCTACCACTGGTTCCGTAAAGAAATATTTCCACATATTACTCCTGAGTCTATCCCCTTTCACTCTCATGCTATGTCGCATCATAGCAGAGCTTGCCTTAAATGAAAGAGATCTTCCTGTGCATTTATGCCACGGAAGTATTTAAATGTCTCTATCATATCGCCTTTATATATTAAGATCTTTAAGTCTGTCCTCATATGCTTCATATCGAAAACCATTAACCATTTTAGTAGCCACCCTCTGCACCAACTCCAACCTGCTTATATCCTTTTGAAGGTGTGGTCTCCAGAATTGTACAGAATACTCCAAATGAGGTCTCACCAGAGACTTATACAGAGGCACTATCACCTCCTTTCTTCTGCTGGCCATTCCTCTTCCTATACACTCAAGCATTCTTCTGGCTTTTGCAGTCGCCTTTTCTACCTGTTTAGCCACTTTAAGATCAGACACAGTTACGCCCAGGTCCTGCTCCTCTTTTCTGGACAGAAGTACCTCATCCCCTACACTATACCGCTTCTTTGGATTTTTGCAGCCCAAATGAATGACCCTGCATTTTTTAGCATTCAGTTTCAGGTGCCAAATTCTAAACCATTCTTCAAGTTTAGCAAGATCCCTCTTCATGTTATCGACTCTTTCCTGGGTGTCTACTCTGTTGCAGATTTTGGTATCATCTGCAAAGAGGCAAACCTTACCTGACAACCCTTCTGCAATATCACTAACAAAGATGTTAGTAAGAATCGGACCAAGGACAGATCCCTGTGGCACACCACTGGTAACCTCCTTCTCCTCAGCGTGAGCTCCATTTACCTGTATGTACCCTTTGTTGCCTCCTACTCAACCAATTTCTATCAGTAACTTTAGGGTCCATCCCAAAGGTGCTCAGTTTGTTTATAAATCCCCTGTGCGAAACAGTTCAAAGGCTTTACTGAAATCTATATACACCATATCTAGGATTCTCCCTCGGTCCAACTCCCTGGTCACCCAGTAAAAGAAATAAATCAGATTTGTCTGACAAGACCTGCCTCTAGTGAATCCATGCTTCTTCGGATCCTGCAATCCATTGGACTCCAGAAACCTCACTATTCTCTCTTTTAGTAGCCTTTCCAATAATTTACTAACTACAGAGGTTAGACTAACCGGCCTGTAGTTCTCAATATTATCCTTACGTCCTCTTTTCTGAAAATGGACAACATGTGCCTTTCTCCAGTCCTCTGGCACCACTCCCGACTCCAAACAGGCATTGAAAAGGTCGGACAGTGGAGCCGCTGGAATGTCCCCAAGTTCCCTCAGTATTCTTGAATGTATCTCATTTGGATCCATGGCTTTGTCTACTTTTAGTTTAGCTACCGGATCCGGTGAGTATTGATTTTTCTGGTTCTTAGTCAGATAGCTTTGGGAAAGTCTCAAGACATCTCTGGTACAGTAACAGGTAAAGGAAGTCTGATCAACTTCCACGGGCGATCCTAGTACCCCTGCAAGTAGTGCGTGGGGCGAACCCATCAGCCCTTTCGGTTTTGGTAATTCTGGTTTGTCAGTCAGCCCGGGAATTCGGAATTTGGAAAATGCTAGCATGTTTGTGTGAAGAGTGCTTGTGAAAAGGAGGAAGCGTTGGGAGTTTGTCTTTGTTATCTGTTGAAACCACGAGTTTCCCTTCTAGTATAAGGGTAGGATTATATTCCGTTGGGTAATTTGTGACACTTTACCGCATATGAAATAGTAAAAGTATAGTTAAGAAGAGTCACTGTAAAAGCAAGAAGCTGTCTCTCTCATTCAGCTGCAGCACAAGAGGCGTGTTTGTGCAGAGGAATGTTTTAACCCTATGAAGGCATGTTTTCAACGTTCTGCTGCTGGGCTAATGGGTGCTTATTTTAGGGAATTATATCTGTTTTTATTCAATATTTTGTAATAGTGATGTGTCTTCTGCTATGGTCATGTATTATATATCATTTAATAAGAATGTTTAGTCAGGATTGTGGATCTCGATAGTATTGTACTTAGCCTGGAAAGGGTTACATTCCTACTCGAATTCCTGTGCAGATTAAGTGAGCAGAAATCATGTAAGGCTCAGGTTTCAATAGGAAAGGATGCTTGTATTTTCCCTTTGCCCTACGAAGCTGAGGTTACGAACACTGACAGGACTCTGCAGATCGCAATTTGAAAGTGCTTTGAATCCTGAGTGAATGAGGGGTTAATCGTGTATGAGTTTTAGTTCCTGATACATAGCGGCAAGCGCCTCATAGAAGACATGCTTATTGTTAATAAAATAAACTAGGAAGGAAAATGTGTATGTGTATTCTAGATGTCCACCCACTTTATGGAAAATGTATCCAGAATGAATGTCTTTTTGAATATCTGCTTCCTAAAAACTGTAAGATTTAAAGAATTTCTTTTGTAAAGCCAAGCTGATTACGGCTGGCAGTTAGTTTTTTGCCAAGCAATTTTATTCCAGTTATACGTAACAGCTATGTAGTCGTCATGTTATGAACTATAGTTCTTTCTGTTAGGATTTGTTATTATAACATGTTGCAGAAGTGTAGTTTTCTATTGTAAGGACTCTATCTAGATTGTTTCTCTGTCTGTTGACAAGCACATGTGGGGGCTACAGTCCACCGCTGACACTGCAGGCAGGGATTCATTTTACCAGTTCAGAGTCACCCACAGTCAGCACCCGAGAACATGAAGTGGAATCCAAATAGTGCAGGCAGCCCTCACTATATGCCCCATGAAATCCAGCAGCCCCGGAGAACTTGCGCCCGGTCAATGCAGTCTTTGTCAAGTCAGTCCCAGGGAGATATAAAACAGAACTTGCAGAAACGGGATGGATTTGCGGGCATGAATACAGCACGATTAAGTTGTTTAGAATGCCTGTGAATTGTGGAGATAATGTGACAGAGAAAGTGAATGTAAGATGGAGAAGAGAGCAGTTCTTCTTGCTGAAGTTTTCCTAATCGAAGGAGCTGGATTGATAGTGCTGACTGTTCCCCGAGAAGAAGAGTAGCGGTTCTATAGTGCATCTCCAATCAGGCCAGCAAGTTCCTGTATACTTACCAGCATTGCAGCCCCACCTGGAGTATGGGCAGAGAATAATCCTCCTGGCCTAGCAAAGAATATAGCTCCTGTACTTGTTACCCTTAAGCCAGGAGCAGAACCAGTGCATGTGCAACAGCATCCCCTTCTTCGACCAGCCTTAATGAAACTACTGAAGTATGCCAGTCACCATGGAACACCTCCCTTCCCTTAAGAAGCCTGGGACAGGTGACTACCGCCCAGTGCAGGATTTACGTTGAGTGAACAGTGCAGTTGAAACCATACACCCAGTAGTACCAAATCCTTACACCCTCCTGGGACTGATTCCAGCAGAAGCCACTCACTTTACTGTTTTGGACTTAAAAGATGCCTTTTTCTGTATACACCTGGCAGAGGCCAGTCAGCTTTTGTTTGCATTTGAATGGGAAAACCCTATCACAGGACGGCGAGGGCAGCTTACTTGGACTCGATTACCACAAGGATTTAAGAACTCACCCACTATCTTCAGTGCAGCCCTCCGTCAAGATCTGTCAAGCTACTCTGTAACTCCGGGAAAAAGAATTTTGCTTCAATATGTAGATGATTTGCTCATAGCCACCAATAACAAATCTGATTTGTATACAAGCTACAAGTGACCTCCTGCACCTTTTGAATGAAGCTGGATACAAGGTTTCAAGAGCCAAGGCGCAGCTGTGCCAAACAGAAGTGAAATATTTAGGGTTCCACCTGTCCAAAGGAACCCGGAAATTAGGACTTGAGCGAAAAGAAGCAGTATGCCGCATCCCAACCCCCACTACTAGGAAACAGGTGCGAGCTTTCTTGGGAGCTGCAGGCTACTGCCGAATATGGATACCAAATTTTGCGCTCATGGCGAAACCCTTGTACCAAGTCACACAAGGAATGGAACAATCTCCCTTGGAATGGGGCTCAGAACAAGATAAAGCATTCGAATCACTGAAAACAGCATTGATGTCATCCCCAGCCTTGGGCCTACCGGATGTGCAGAAACCATTTCGTCTGTATGTCCATGATTCAAATGGAAATGCATTAGGAGTCTTGACCCAGCCTCTTGGGTCTTGGCAGCGACCTGTGGCCTACCTGTCGAAACAATTGGATCCTGTTGCCAAAGGCTGGCCACCTTGCCTGAGAGCTGTAGCAGCCACAGCCCTCTTAGTGAGCGAAGCAGATAAGCTCACCTTAGGACAAAACCTTCAAGTTACTGTACCACACTCTGTTTTAACCCTGTTGGAGCACAAAGGAAGCCATTGGCTCACCAACGCCTGAATGCTGAAGTATCAAAATATGCTATGTGAGAATCCTAACTTGCAATTAAGTGTCAGCCAAACTCTAAACCCAGCCACCCTAATTGCCCGTCGGTCCAGGCCCTCCTGACCATGATTGCTTGGAAGTAATGGACATTGTGTACTCAAGATGTCTAAACTGCCCAGAGGTTTACCTGAAGTGGCCCCAGGTTCTTCTTATAGCCCTTCATAGGATATACTTAGCCCCTGCTGAGTCTTTAGGAGTTTCCCCTTTTGAGATTCTGAGATTCTGTAGCCTATTGTATAGAGAGTAAAAGGAGATGTGTGACAGATAGGATCTGAAATTACTAGATAAGCACTATTGGTTTTAAGTTCTGTTTTGCAGGGTCTTCATGCGTGAGTACGAGACCAGCCCATCCAAGCCCCTGCATCCTTTCAAGCCTGGAGCCTCGGTGTGGGTGACAGAGTAGAAGAAGACACCGCTGGCGCCGTATTGGAAAGGGCCATATGTCGTCTTGTTATCAACCCCAACAGCAGTTAAAGTGGCCGAGATCGACTCCTGGATCCACCACAGTCAAGTGAAACCAGCCACAGTACCTGAGAGTCGTCCCTGGACTTCGATCACCAATCCTGCAGCACCATTGCGACTCACGCTGCGAAGAAAAGATCCGTCATTGTAAGAACTTTACCAACTTGCTCTTGGACATCAAGGGAACAGACGTCCTCCAGTTTTGCATTCCAGCAGCCGCTTCTGAACATGGTCGTGGACTTCCATAAATGATCCTGAGACTCCATTGCGCCTCACCCTACGACAACAGTCACGGACCTAAGACTTATTGGTCCCTCGGAAACTGCACTATTTCAAGACTGTTTGTTTATCCGAAGGTAAGCCTCGCATCTGGAGAAAGCTGAAATCATCAGAAATAGACTGTGTTGTGTTAAGAAATTGAGTCTTCTACGAGACTGTGTTCAAATGCTCCGAAAAAAAAAAAAAAAGAAAAAAACTGTTTTGATCTCCTAAAACGTGAACTGCTCTAAGGAGGCAATAATAGCCTGAGAGACTGTACTATGATATTTTAAGAACCTGAGACATCCCAGAGGTCAGTGATACTTTGGAATCTACAGCCCTACTCCTGCCACAAAGCTGGTAGGTCTACGTACGGCAGAAGCTTGAGGACCTACAATCAACGCTACGTCTGCTACCTGTTGTGGATGCCGACAGTTCCACCAATTTTCCAGAGACTATGCCCATTATGAATTCTTATTATTGCTTCGTTCTGGCGGCAGCCTTGGGGTGCTTTGAATTGACTCTTGCCCTACTTCCCTGTGCAGCCTGCAAACCTAGTATTTGCACAACAGGGAATACCCGGACTTGTCTCAACCCCCGCCAGAATCTTTCCTCTCCTGTTATGGGAACTGCGATGGAACAATGAGAACGAGCCTATTGCTATGATGAACAGTATATATGTCATTTGTTCCTCCTATGTCTCCTGCCCCTCCGCTTATACACTAGGCATGCTATATGATTTGGACAATAGCCAAGTAGCAACAATCTTCGTATGTGCTGGGCTACATTTTGATTATCAAGCTAAGTATTTTTAAAATTTACGACATTTAAGCTAGAAAGCTGGAAGCCCAGTCACATCATTAATTAGAAACTACTGGCAATTGCATTTGATGAAACAATTTAAAAACTCAGCAGATCCTTGATGTGAAATCGGCACACCGTTGAAGTTTCTTTGAAACGTAAGAGTGGTGCACGTATTGATCTGAGATCAGCTGGAGAATCTTTTCAGATATTCTAACTCTGTTTTACAGGTTGAATGAGAAGTTATTTAGATTTGGTTATAGAATATATCCATTCAGAAACATTTTAGACCCATTGCACGTTATGCTATATGATTTGACAAAGATCAAATGTATTATTGATTGTGGCTGTTTGAATCCTAGCAACGTAGGGCTTCTACCCTATACCACAAAATGATCCCTCCACCCTAGTATGGCATACTATATGTGTGATTTGATTCTCACTCTTTCTCACTTGCAGGTGAGAATAATCAAAAGGAGGGAATGTGATAGGCGATGGCCTAGTATGTAGCAGAGCTAGGTCTGAAAGCCCTTTTCCTCCTGCTTTAAAATGTTATTGCTGATTTTGGAAAATTACAGAATGCTGTTAGCTAGCTGTTAGAAAGAAATACCGTTCTATTCTAGTTTGATAACATGTTCTGTTCTCCTGGAGATAAGAGAATTAATACCTTCTTACTGTTTATTGTTTAGATGTCTGATGTCTGTTTCAGTAGAATGCCGCGCCACTGTATCTTTGCTGATTGTGCACTGACCTCGTAATTAGGATGAAAATATAGCAGAGAAACTGAACAGTGTAAGAATATTTTGTCTAGCATTATGAAGATTGTTTAGTGTTTTGAGCCAGGGCTAGAGATACATCTTAGCCTTGCTTTGTTTGGCCTCGCTTTGTTTTGCTTTTGTTAAGAATGCTTCTGATATGCCTTCCACTATCTTTGTGGCTAACTGACCTTGCAAGAGTAGCGAAATATACTGTATACTTTAGCAGAAGTATTATGTTTAGTGTTATGTCTAGTTGCTGACCCGTGGCTAGTAAGACCCAAGCAGGGGGAGCGAGTCCTGGGCCCGGTCAGAGATGTCTATTGGATGAGAGTAAGTGGGCCACTGTGGCCAATGAGGAGTTTTGCCTGTAATAGACTGGAGAAGAAAAGTATATAAACTGTCATTTTTCTGAGCTCTGTGCTCAGACCATTTTGAATGCTACTGCAATCTGAGCCTGTGCACATTAAACCGGCTTGAATCTTTGCCTGACTCCGGGTATTATTTATTGCATTCTTATCGGCTACTACAGTTTGAGATCCACTTTACTTCTGTTCCTATTTGTGGGTGTTTTCTGAGGTCCTGCTCCTAGCCCTTCATCTGTGAACACAGAACAGAAATATTTGTTAAGCAATTACGCTTTATCCTCATCAGTTTCTGTATATTCCTCCCCTGCTCCCTTCAGTCTGACAATACCACTTTTGCCCTTCCTCCTCTCACTAACATATCTGAAAAATGTCTTATCCCCGATTTATATCAGCTCCATGCTACTTATCCCAGGGATAAACAGTGGTTCTCTCTTGGACTACCTGAATAACGATTTTTCTCTGGAAACAAGCAGGAAGTCAGTCCTCACATATGGGTGATGTCAGTGCCAACAGAACCCACACGGAAGCATCTCCTCAGCTTTCAAAAAAAGCCTTTGCATGCATGGTCCACTTCCCGCCCAAGGGTACCATCTTGCTTCAGTCTCCTTTTTTTTTGCAAGGAGCCCTTTGGATGCTGTCCAGTTTCCATGGAAAAAGTCTGATTTTATTCTCAAGTTTCATCCAGTTTGCATACTGGTCGGGACTGTTACCTGCTTTCTTGAGTGGATCTCAGTGCAGCGAAAGGAGGAGGAGTTTGGCGTCCCCACCCCCCCAGGCCGGTATAACAACTTCGGCCAGTCGCGGCAGTGCTGGGACTGTTACCTGCTTTCTTGAGTGGATCCCGGTGCGGTGAAAGGAGGAGGAGGAGGAGTTTGGTGTCCCCACCCCCCCGGGCCGGTATAACAGCTTTGGCCATTCGCGGCAGTGTTGGGACTGTTACCTGCTTTCTTGAGTGGATCCCAGTGCGGCGAAAGGAGGAGGAGGAGGAGTTTGGCGTCCCACCCCCCCCCCTGGGCCGGTATAACAGCTTCGGCCAGTTGCGGCAGTGTTGGGACTGTTACCTGCTTTCTTGAGTGGATCCCGGTGCGGCGAAAGGAGGAGGAGGAGGAGCTTGGCTTCCCCATCCCCCGGGCCGGTATAACAGCTTCGGCCAGTCGCGGCAGTGTTGGGACTGTTACCTGCTTTCTTGAATGGATCCCGGTGTGGCGAAAGGAGGAGGAGGAGGAGTTTGGCGTCCCCACCCCCCCCGGGCCGGTATAACAGCTTCGGCCAGTCGCGGCAGTGTTGGGACTGTTACCTGCTTTCTTGAGTGGATCCCGGTGCGGTGAAAGGAGGAGGAGTAGGAGTTTGGCGTCCCCCCCCCCCGGGCCGCTATAACAGCTTCGGCCAGTCGCGGAACGCGATCCGCGGGCGCGTACCCATTGGTGTGTGCCCGAAGGGGTGTGACCAATGGGGCAGGCCACGCCCCTTTGGAGCCCCTTCGGAGCCGGAGGAGGCGTCTGTTGGTTCTCATGGGTAGGAGGAGGAAAAAGGTGTTTCCAGCTCTTGGTGCTAAGTCTGCAAAGACTATCGGCCCAATGGATCGTCATCTGCTGTGTGCCGGAGTTGAACATTTGAAGAAAGATCTACTAGGTGAATCTGTGAGTACTGTGTCAGATGCATCTCTCAATATGCTGGGTGTTGCCCTACCCGGACAGGAAGTGGTTGTTGAGGTTTCCCTCCCCAGGGAAGAGATACCTGGAGTGGGCCCTCATGGTAGTCAAGAACCCTCTTCTTTGTTACAGTCATCGGGGGAACAGAAGGTTAAGTTACCATCTCCAGTGGAATTCTCCCCTGTGTTGTCGGATGTGACAGCTTCTGTTGAGGTTTCACTACGTGATGTCTGGGAATTAGTCGTGCGTATGGAGGTTTCACTCTGCGCTTCTTTCTCCCAAGTATCACAGTTTTCTACGGAGGTGGTGCAAAAGCTTTCTGAACATGAAGTGTTGCTTACTAAATATAATAAATCGCTTAATAAATTGGAAGGTCAGGTTTCTGTACTGGAGGCCGCAGTTACATCTTCTATTAAGGATAGTGTTGTTATAAATCACCAGTTAGAATCTTTGGAAAATGCTATTCGTTCTAGGAATTTGCGTTTTTTAAATTTTCCTTGTACCCATTACCTTGCTCCTGTGATATTGTTGCAGAAATATTTTAAGGAGGTTTTGTTAATTGATGATGTAGAATCTATTAAGTTTTCTTTGGTTTATTATGTTTCTTTGGTTTCTTCTGGGACGACCTCCTCTCCAGAACCTAAAGAAGAAGGGAATCCCACTACAGCCGAGTCCTTGGACGTTTCTGAGTTTTTGGAATCTTCTATGGATGTGATTCCACATCGAGCTACTTTAATTGTGTCCTTTTTGTCACTTACAGATAAGAATTTAATAATGTGATCGTATTTCTTGAAAAAGGATCAAGCATTTTGTGGTAATCCTATTCAAATATTTCCAGATGTTTGTAGAATTACTCAAAACCGAAGGAAAGCGTTTTTAGCTCTGAAAAATCGGACTTTGGCTGTTGGGGCTTCCTTCTTCTTAAAATATCCTTGTAAATGTATCTTGGTATTTGATGGTGTTAAATATGTTTTTCTCGACGTCGGACAAATAGAGGTTTTCTTGACTAGTAAAGAAAATGTTTGAATAGTTTCTCCTTCCTTTCCTTGTATAAATTGGGCTGAGTTTAATAAGAAATGGATCCTCTTTCTTAGAATTAATTGTTTTGTTTTGTTTTTTGTTTTTTTATGTGATTCCTTGATTTTGCTTGTATCTTTATTCAATTGCCTTGTAGTTCGGGTAACTCTCCTCTTGACGTGGACTTGATTGTAATGCCTACTTTATTTATATAATAAAGATTATTGAAATGGAAAAAAAAACAGTTTGCATACTGGTTCCTTCCCGCCCCCAAGCCAGCTCGCCTTGGCATTTCTCCTCGGGTTCGTTTGTTTATTTTTTCTTTAGTTTCCCAGCAAAGTTCCCTTGTCCGGCGTTCACACCCTTTTTCAGCTGAAGGCCTTGGACCCCCACCGAAAGGTGGGGACCCCCTTTTTCTGATGGCCTCCAGTGGCTTCAAAAGGTGTGACCAATGTGACAAAATGATGTCACTCACTGACCCACACGACTGCTGCCTTCGGTGTCTTGGCCAGAGCACGACGACTCCAACTGCAAGCTCTGCAGAACCATGACTTCAAAGGCCTTAAAGAGCCACCATGAGTAGCAGGAGAAGTTCTTCCAGAAGTCTGACTCCACCTCGGAGTCTCGGTGACACCATGCTCCAGGGCCTCCTCTGATACCTTGGTGCCCTGCGAAGCCAAAGCCTCTTCGGAGTCCCACGGCCGCGGTTCCTCTGAGTGGAAAACCCCGGAAGTGGAGCACAAGAAGAAAAACTCCTCGAAAACCGCCTCGGAGGACGGATCCGGGAAGAAGGTGAAATCTCACCTCAGTTTCCGCAGCCTCAGACATGAGTCTGGGGAGTCAAGGCAGGAGTGGCCCACCAAGATGCTCCACAAGAAGTCTTCATCTCCTACCGACTGGCCTCGGGCCTCCGAGGCCATCCTCATCGAGGACTCCCCCTTGACAATACCGACGCCGGGCCTGAGGTCCTTGGTGCCCGCATCGAAGTCGGTGGAGCCAACTGGCATGGAGACCAGAATGGCAGCCCTAGAGAGCAGTATATCTGCCCTAGCGGGTGTTCATGTCCTGCTCGTCCGGTTCATCTGCCCCGACAATAGGAACTTCGATATCGAGGGCTTCCCAAGATGTTGAACCGGTCCTCGAGTGCCATCGGCCTCAAGAGAGCCCTAGGTCCTGGTCGAGCTCCCGGTCTCATTCCTTGGGACACCGGTTCTCCCCAGCGAGTGCCCATGGCCCAGACTGATGATGCTCTGGAGCTCATGCACTGCAGAGAGTTGTCCTCGACTGAGGCGATCGTGCAGTGTCGGAGTCATACTTGAACTTTGTGTCCGAATGGGAGACCAAGGATGAAGGGTCTCCGGACATGAGGCGCCACTGTGACATGCCCTCTGACCCGTCTCCCCTGGTGACCCGATGCCGTTTCCCACCAGAGGATATGGCATTCCTCAATTTTGTTAGGGATATAGCCAAGGCTCTCGTTATTGAGACCAAAGCTGAGGAGGACCTGTGAACCGAGGAATTGGAGATCCTCCAATACAAGGCTCCCCTGAAGGAACCCCTTACGGTTCCGGTGCCCCCTATCCTTGACCGCCTCTTCTTATGCATGTGGGAAACACCGGTGTTGGTACCAATTGTTAGCAGGCACCTCAATGCTATGTACCGAGTATGCCGAAACCCGGGGTTCCAAAAGATCCAGCTTCCCCACAACTCCATGGTCATGGAGTCAGCCATGTGTAGGCTCAAGAGTCAAAAAATCCATTTGTCAGTGCCACCCGGCAAGGAGGCCTGAACCTTTGACTCCCTTGGCCGGAAAGCCTTCCAGGGCTTGATGCTAGCATGCTGAATCCAGTCTTACTAGCTCTACATCAGCATGTACCTAAAGGAACTGTCGAAGGAGCTCAGGGGACTCTCGGCAGGCCTTAAGGGTGAACCCCTGCAGAGGTTCAAGACTCTAACCTCAGCAGCAAAAGAATGCTCAAAATTTCTATCCCAAGCAGCCTATGATGTCTTTGAATCATCAGTCAGGGTGGCCACTGCTGGTATCGGGGCATGATGCCAAGCACGAATCCAGTCATCCGGCCTGGAGCAATGGGTACAGGACAAACTAATCAATGTCTTCTGCATAAGTGAAAACCTACTCGGGAAGCTCATGGTGGATACAGTAGCAGAGATAGAGACCGATTATGTCATGAGAACCAGACTCTTGAAGAAGACCTCGGTGCAACCGTGGAAGAAAACCCCAGGGAAAAAGTCCTTCTTCCCAAGGAAGAAAAGGGGCTTTGGTAGCACTCTGCACTTCCAGGCCTTCTCGGCCCCTCAGCAGGGCCGACAACAGATGGGCCAGGGATATGGTCCCAGAAAACAAAAAGCCCCAAAGCCCCAGGCACCGGCTCAGGCTCAGCCTGGAAGAAGCTTTTGACTACCTGGGTGTGACCTCCACTCCCTCAGGAAGTCCTCTGCTGCCCATAGGGGCGCCTAGCCCTGTTTGCCACAGGTGGACAGCCATCACCACCAATATCTGGGTGTTATAAGTGTCAAGGAGGATTACCTCCTCCACCTACATCGGCCACCACCCTCGTACTTCCTAGGAGAACCCACCAGGCCTCTCCTCCACCAAACCCTGCTCCTCACTCAGCTAGCAGGACTACTCCAGGACAGACTAGTGGAGCCAGTGCCACAACTTCTCTGGGGCACCAGTTTCTACTCCAGGTATTTCCTCGTCCCCAAGAGGACTGGGGGACTCAGGCTCAACCTGGACCTGCGAGAGCTCAACAAGTTTCTGGTCAGAAAGAAGTACAAGATGCTCTCCCTTAGGACACTGCTGCCATTCCTCCAGCAGGGAGACTGGTTCTGCTCCTTAGACCTAAAGGATGCTTACACTTACATCCTCGGATTCACCCCAGCCACAGAAAACACCTTTGGTTCGTGGTGGGGGTACAGCACTACCAATACAGGGTGCTGCCCTTTGGTCTGGCCTCGTTTCCAAGGGTCTTCACAAAGTGCCTCACGGTGGTCGCAGCCCACCTCAGGCTTCAAGGGACCTTCGTCTTCCCTTATCTGGATGACTGGCTCATAAAGGGGGACATAGCTGCAGAGGCACAATGCGCCACCGGACGCACCATAAACATCCTTCAGCACCTGGGGTTTGTCATAAACTACCCCAAGCCCCATTTCACTCCAACTTAGCACCTACAGTTCATAGGGGTGCAGCTTGACACCCTTCAGGCAAAAGCCTTCCTCCTTCAGGAGAGGTCAGAACGCCTCATGGAATTAGCCGCAGAGATGCAACGGCACAGGACACTATCCACCCGGCTTCTCCGTCTGCTGGGACACATGGTCTCCATGGTCCGCGTGACACCAAATGCCCGCCTACATATGAGAGTAGCCCAATGGTGCCTCCACTCTCAGTGGGCCCAAGCCACAGGCAGGCTCAAGGATAGAGTGCAGATGACCCACCAATTAGCAGGCTCTTCGGATGGTGGCAGAACCCATGTCACCTTCAGGCCGAGATGCCCTTCCAGGCACCCACCCCCCCAGATGGTCCTCACCACGGATGCCTCTCTAATGGGCTGAGGAACACATTGCGAGAGCTTCCAAATTCAAGGATGCTGGTCCCAGAGGGAATCCGAAATGCAGATCAACCTGCTGGAAGTCAGGGCGATATTCCTGGCCCTCAGAGCCTTCTGCCAGCAACTACAGCACTGTGCAGTGCTGATCCAGACCGATAATCAGGTCGCGATGTTCTACGTGAACAAACAAGGGGGAACGGGGTCATACCCCCTCTACCAGGAGGCGGTGGCCCTCTACTCCTATGCTATATGCAGAGGGATGCTACTGAGCAGTCTACCTCCTGGGCCAGGACAATGTCTTAGCGGACAAACTGAGCAGAATACTCCAGCCTCATGAGTGGAGCCTGGACCCAGCGGTAGTCTCATGACTGTTCAAGCTCTGGGGAGTCCCAGTGATGGACCTGTTCACCAGCCCGGACAATGCACAGTTGCCCTTTTTTTTGCTCCCACTGACAGCACTCATCTCGGGTAGCGGCGGATGCATTCCTCATCCCATGGACGGAAGGCCACCCTGTACGCCTTCTCTCCAATGCCGCTGATAGACAAGACCCTGTTCAAGGTTCAGCGCAACAGAGTGTCACTAGTGCTGATAGCCCCTCGGTGGCCCAGACAGTCCTGGTTCCTGCTTGTCCTCTCCCTATCGACAGTACCACCGATTCCCCTGGACCGAGCCCCAGGACTACTCTCGCAGAAGCAGGGGTCCCTCTCTCTCACAGCTTGGCTGCTGAAAGGGTAGTTTTAGCCCCCCCTCAATCCCCCACGACATATGGAAGAGATTCTCCTGGCCTCTCGTAAGGCCTCCATGAGAAGGGCATACGCCTTCAAATGGCACCGTTTCTCATTGTGGTGCAAAGAAAAGTGAACGAACTCGTTCTCCTGCTCAGTGCATGTGGTACTCCAATACCTGCTCCACCTATCACAGTCAGGACTGAAGTCCAACTCAGTCAGAGTACACCTAAACGCCATCGCAGCGCATCACCACTCCCTCGAGGGGAAATCTCTCTTGGCTCAGCCCTTGTGTCTCGATTCCTACAGGGACTCATGTTGTCCAAACCCCCCGTCTTCCCTCCTGTGGTGGTGCTCTCACAGCTCACCAAGCCTCCCTTTGAGCCTCTGGCCACCTGCGGTACCTCTCCTGGAAGATCGCCTTCCTGATAGTGCTCACATCAGCATGCAGAGTCAGCGAGCTCCAGGCTCTGATGGCAGAGCCCCCTTACATGAAATTCTACAAGAATAGGGGGGTGTTCTGCACACACCCCAAGTTTCTACCAAAGGTGGTGTCCCCATTCCACCTCAATCATGAGGTGGTGCTCCCCATCTTCTTTCCCAGGTCTCATGCCGGTAGGGTGGAGACTGTTCTCCATACTCTGGATTGCAAGAGAGCCCTGTCCTTCTACCTGCAGTGGACTCAGGGCCACTGCAAATCTCAACAGCTTTTCGTATCCTATGACCCCAGCCGTCTGGGGCTCCTAGTGACTAAGCGAATCCTGTCCACTTGGGTGGCAGACTGCATTACCCTTGCCTACGAGCAAGCAAGGATCCCACTGGACCAGACAGTCACGGCACACCATGTCAGGCCATGACTACTTCCATGGCCAACCTGCGTTCCATCCCCATGACGGAAATTTGCCGGGCCACCACCTGGTCTTCGGTCCATATCTTTGCAGCTCACTACTGCCTGGAGAGGGGGTCCCAATGGGACAGCGCCTTTGGCCAGGCCATACTCCGTAATCTTTTCTGGATAAAGGCAACTCTGTGTTCAGGCTACCGGAGTGCTGATTTCACTGGACACTTGAATCCTGAGAGGGACTCTCGCAAGACCCAACTGCTGCTGATCAAGGTTCACCTTTGCAGATCACCCTGGCATTTTCTACAGGTTTCGGTAGCCTGTAGCTGGGGAGTCCCATATGTGAGGACCACTGTTCCCTCTAAGCTGTGCGCGTGTGCGCGCGCACACACCTTGCCGAGCGAGCGCACGTACTTTACAACAGAGCGCACAAAAATTACGGCTCTGATTCTGAAAGAAAACAACACAGACGTCTTAAAATTTAAAAGTTATGATTGTAATTACTAGAAATTTCCCGCTTCATTTAGTAATCGTCTATTTTCATTTAATTTGATTAAAATCAATGTGGTGTACATACTGTATTTTGACGTGTAGTCAAATTTTAAAGTATATAACTCTGAGTGTCGTTATGTGGCGCACAAAAATTTAACCTTCCTTCAAAAGCTGCACACAGCTGATATTTTATGCGCACACAGCCTACAGAAAATTAGAGGGAACATTGGTGAGGACTGACTACTTGCTTGTTCCTGGAGAAAGCATAGTTACTCACCTGTAACAGGTGTTCTCTGGGGACAGCAGGAATCAGTCCTCATAACCCTCCCTCCTCCCCTTGGAGTTGCTTTTTTATCATCTTTTATTTTTGCCGTCTTAGCTGTCATTTGACTGAGGTAAGATAGCACCCTTGGGCGAGAAGTAGACCATGCATGCATGGTGCATCTCCCAAAGGCTTTCTTTGAAAGCTGGGGAGATGCTTTCGTGTGGGCTCCATTGGTGGCGACGTCACCTTTATGTGAGGACTGATTCCTGCTGTCCCCTGAGAACATCTGATCTCCAGGAACAAGCAGGAATGTAGTCTTCACATATGGGTATTGTCGGTACCGACGGAGCCTGCGCGGGAACTCTCCCCAGCGTCCAATTAGAAAGCTTTTGGGAGCATCCCACAGCGCCTGCGTGCTGCCTTCCCGCTTTTCCCAACTGCCTCTCTCCAGTTCTTCGTTTTCCGTGGAGCCAGCAGGTCATGTTCCTGTCACCGCAGAAAATTTTCCTTCTTTTTCGTGGTCGCGTCTGCCTTCCTCGATGCTTTACCGATGCTGCCGGTTTTTCTTTCTTTCTTTCTTTTCTTTAAAAAACAAAACAAAAAAACTTAGTACTTTTTTCCCATTTTTTCCAGGTGCACGTGCCATTTTGGGCCTTAGGCCCAAAACCTTTTTCCACAATGGAAAAACCCTCTTAGGGTTTTAAAAAATGCACCAAGTGTGGCGGTACCATCTCCGTCACCGACACCCACGAGTGGTGTCTTAAATGTTTAGGTCCTGACCACTCCATCACGGAATGTATGGCCTGTGCCATGATGTCCAAGAGAGGTCGACAGAACCGAGCTGCCAAGCTCAGTACCCTGTTTCCCTCTGATGCAGCCTCGGTGGCATCGACATCTTCCAGGGCTTCGTCTTCCTCCCGTGGATCTCAGGTAACTAAACATAAGTCTAGCCGGTCCTCAAAGGGTAGATCTCCCTCTAAGCATCGAGATGCCTCTGGCATTGCCCTTGAGGATTCTGCACCGGCAAAATTACCCCAGCGGGAGGCTTCGGCTTCCAAAGATTATCGGGGCTCCAGGACGTTCTCGACGCCTCGACCTCGGCAGAACTACTGGTGCCATGCTCTGGGGTACCGGCAGTTTTCTCCGGTACCGACACCCAGGCATCGGCAGCGTCGATAGACCAGAGGTTCCTGGCTATTGAACGCAGTCTGGTGGCTCTCCTTGCGGTATCGACACCCTCGGAACCGCATCAGACAGTTAAACTGGTACCGGCACCGGTATTGGTACCGGTACCGACAGCATCGGCATCGACGTCGGCGTCTGCAGTGCCGGCACTCAGTCATGCGATGCCTTCCGGTACCGATACACCGGTACCGATTCCCCTCGGTACTGACTTCGGTCGGTACGGGTATCGGGCTCTTCAAGAGCATCTGGACAGAAGGTACTTCGAGTCCTCAGAGGAATCTGAGGATTCTGACAGTTCTGTCGATGTGGGAATACTTCTCCCAGAGGAGCCTTCCTCCCCTAAACGCAGGATGTCTCCTCCAGAGGACATTTCCTTTCAGGATTTCATCAGGGAGGTGGCTCGAGGTCTGTCCATTACTGTGGCTCCTGAAACAGAGCCCAGAGCAAAGGTGTTGGAAATTTTACAATATCCTAAAACTCCTAAGGAGGCAGCTACTTTGCCCATCCATGAGATCTTGCATGATCTCATGCTAAGAATGTGGGAGACGCCTCTTACCACTTCTCCTCACTCTCGTAGACTGGATACTATGTATCGAGTCCCTCCTTGTCCTGGGTTCCAGAAAACTCAGTTTCCTCACCACTCTATTATAGTGGAATCAGCTATGAGAAGGATCAGGGGTGCAAAGAGGCATGCCTCTAATCCTCCAGGACGTGAGTGCAGAACTTTGGATGCTTTTGGACGTCGTGTCTTCCAAGCTTCCATGCTTTCTGCCAGGATCAGTTCCTATAGTTTATATATGGGAATGTTCCTGAAAGAAGTCACAGGAGATTTGGAGGTTTTGAGCCCTCTTCTTCCTGAGGATAGAAGGCAGGACTTTCTCACATTGGTCAAAAATGCCCAGGATGTTTCTAAATTTGTCAACCGTGCAGCTTTTGACTGTTTTGAGTGCATAAGCAGAACCTCTGCCATTGCTATAGGTGCACGCAGAATTGCTTGGCTCCAGGCATTTGATCTGGAGCTCTGGGTACAAGACAAACTGGGAAATATTCCTTGTACTGGTGAGAACCTGTTTGGCAAAGATTGGCAAGAAAAGGCCAATGAGTTGGATGCTGACAACTCTACCTTGGATAGATTATCCAAGGCCACAGCTGATCCTGCAAGAAAGAAATCTTTCAAGAAACCATTCTTTTCCAAAAAGAAAAGGTTTTATCCTGCTTATTCCCAGCAGGGGACGGTCTGCAGGTCAACCTGTCCGGAAAGGTCAGCAACCACCCAAACAAAGGAAAGCAAAGACTGCTAAGTCTCAGCCGGCTCAGCAGTCTCAGCCTCCACAAGGCCTTTGACTTTCAGCTAGAGAACTTAGCCTTCCTGGCTCTCAATGGTCCAGAGCCTTCCACCATTCCAGGAAGGTTGTGCCATTTTGCCCCCAGATGGGGGCAGATAATAGCAGAGCATTGGACACTCTCCATCATAAAAGAGGGGTACAAGCTTCATTTTTTGAGCATGCCCCCTCCCACATTGATAAGACAGTTCAATTCTCACGCCTCTCTCATCAACCTGTTAGATCAAGAGGTCATTATGCTTCTTGCCCAAGGGGCAATAGAAGAAGTACCCATCCATCAACAGGGTACAGGGTTTTACTCCCCCTATTTCCTTATTCCAAAGAAAACAGGGGGATACAGACCTATTTTGGACCTCAGACAATTGAACATATTCCTGTTCAAAGGGAAATTCAAGATGATTTCTCTAGGAACTCTGCTGCCATACCTTCAGAGTCAGGATTGGCTTTGTTCTCTAGATCTCAAGGATGCGTACACCCATGTTCTCATCCATCCAACTCACAGAAAGTTCCTTCGGTTCCTTTTTCAAGGAAAGCACTACCAATACAGGGTGCTTCCGTTTGGCCTGGCCTCAGCACCAAGAGTGTTCACGAAATGCATGGCTGTGATAGCAGCATTTCTCCGCACTCTAGGAATATTCGCCTTCCCCTACTTAGACGACTGGCTCATTCGAGCCCCAACAGAGTCAGAGGCCAGGACTTCTCTGTCCTGCACAATGCGTATCCTTCAGTATTTGGGTCTGGTCATAAACATCCCAAAATCCAATCTAACTCCCACTTAGTCTCTAGAGTTCATAGGAGCTGTCTTGGATACCAAAAAAGCAAGGGCCTATCTCCCCCAGGCCCGTTGCCTTCGCATGGTGCAGTTAGCTTCTCAAGCAGTGCTAAAGCCTCATCTCACTGCCCGAGAAATGCTACAACTACTAGGCCACATGGCATCTACCTTGCATGTGGTTCCTTATTCTCGCCTCCATATGAGAGCAGCCCAGTGGACTTTATCCACTCAGTGGACCCAGGCATCAGGGTGCCTGTCAGACAAAATAGCAAAAAAAATCATCTTAGTTTGTCCCTCCAATGGTGGAAGTCCACTCAAAACCTGTTGCTGGGGTCCCCATTTCAACAGCCCTTGCCTCAGGCAACTCTCACAACAGATGCTTCACCAATGGGTTGGAGAGCTCATCTGCAAGACCTCTCCACCCAAGGCACCTGGACTCCAGAGGAGACTCATCTACATATCAATCTCTTGGAGCTCAGAGCAACCTTCCTTACTCTTTGAGTGTTCCACACCCTGCTCAGCTACAAGACAGTCCTCATTCATACGGACAATCAAGTAGCCATGTTCTACGTGAACAAGCAGGGGGGAACAGGCTCTCTGTTGCTTTGCAACGAAGCTTTGCGACTATGGGCCCTCGCCAGAGAGCATCAGATTCATCTCCTGGCAGTGTGTCTTCCAGGCTTACAAAACTCTTGGGCAGACAGACTCAGTCTTGTTCTGCTTCCACACAAATGGTCTCTGCATGCAGACCAGGTGGCCAAGATTTTTAAAATTTGGGGAACCCTGGACATAGACCTCTTTGTAAGTCTGTTGAATGCCAAACTTTCCCGGTTCTGTTCCAGAATTCCGGCTCAGGGAGCTCAGGCCAGGGATGCTTTCCTCCTTTACTGGGGTCAAGACTTCCTGTATGCCTTTCCACCCATTCCCCTGATTCCCAAAACCCTGTTCAAGCTTCAGAGAGACAGAGGCCGAATAATCCTCATAGCTCCAAATTGGCCACGGCAAGTGTGGTACCCTCTGCTTCTACATCTCTCTCAAGCTCCCTCCCTGGAGTTAGGGTCTGCTCCAGATCTCTTATCTCAGGAGGACGGAATGTTATGGCATCCCAATCCCCAGTCTCTGCATCTCAGGGCTTGGTTGCTGAAGGCCTAGATCTCCATGATCTTAACCTTCCTCAGCAAGTAAAGGATATCCTTTATGCTTCCAGGAAGCCTTCCACAAGACGCTCTTATGTTTTCAAGTGGAAAAGGTTTACCATATGGTGTTCGCAGAAGGGTCTTAACCTCCTTGCGGTACCTCTGGAATCATTACTGGAGTATCTCCTTCAGTTATCCAATGCAGGACTTAAGTCTAATTCAGTGAGGGTCCATTTGAGTGCTATTGCAGCTTCCTTCAAGCCTCTAAATGGACAACCTATTTCCTCCCATCCTCTTATAGCAAGATTTATGAGAGGCCTTCTGCTAACTAAGCCTCCCATTAAGCCACCACCTGTGGCATGGGACCTAAACTTGGTTCTTGGTCAGCTCATGAAGCCACCTTTCGAACCCTTAGCTACTACCTCATTGAAATTCCTTTCTTGGAAGGTTATCTTTCTCATTGCAATCACATCAGCACGTCGCATCAGTGAGTTGCAGGCACTAGTGTCTGATCCACCTTATACAAGGTTCCATCATGACAAGGTAGTCCTTAGGACTCATGCACGCTTTATGCCAAAGGTGGTCTCGCCTTTTCATCTAAACCAAGCGGTCTACCTACCTGTGTTCTTTCCAAGGCCTCATGCATCAAATGCAGAAAGGAATCTTCATACTTTGGACTGTAAAAGAGCTTTAGCCTTTTACTTACAAAGAACACAGCAACATAGAAAGTCCTCTCAACTCTTTGTTGCTTTTGATCCTTCTCATTTGGGACTTCCAGTCTCCAAGAGAACGCTATCTAACTGGATTGCTCAGTGTATTTCCTTTGCCTATCAGAGTAAGAATCTTCCTCTGGAGGGCCATGTAACAGCTCACAATGTGAGAGCCATGGCAACTTCAATGGCTCATCCGCACTCTGTGTCTATCGACGACATCTGTCGAGCAACCACCTGGGCCTCGGTTTATACCTTCACAGCCCATTACTGCTTGGACAAGGACTCCCGCTGGGATGCCTTGTTTGGTCAGGCTGTTCTCCAACACCTGTTCCATACCTAATCAACTCCTACCCACCATCCATGGTTGGATGCCAGAGATCCATGGAAGGAAGTGGAGCCCTTTTTTCAAGGGCACACAACTTCTGGGGTCTCTCCCTGGTATCTAAAGCTAGGGAGTCCCCATATGTGAAGACTACATTCCTGCTTGTTCCTGGAGATAGCATAGTTACTCACCTGTAACAGGTGATCTCCGGGAACAGCAGGAATTTAGTCTTCACAACCCACCCACCTCCCCTAGGAGTTGTATCTCTCTCTCTCTCTTTGTCTCAGCTTTAAAACTCAACTGGAGAGAGGCAGTTGGGAAAGGTGGGAAGGCAGCACGCAGGCGCTGTGGGATGCTCCCAAAAGCTTTCTAATTGGACGCTGGGGAGCGTTCCCGCACAGGCTCCGTCGGTACCAACAATACCCATATGTGAAGACTAAATTCCTGCTGTTCCCGGAGATCACCTGTTACAGGTGAGTAACTATGCTTTACAGGTGAGTAACTACGCTATATCAGTTCCATAGTACTTATTCCAGGAATATGAAGTGGTTTTCTCTTGGACTTCCTTAATAACTATTTACATCAGTTCCATAGTACTTATCCCAGGGATAAGCAGTGGTTTTCTTTTGGACTTCCTTAATAATGGTTTATATCAGTTCCATGCTACTTTGGACGTTAACTCCAGGAATTTGATCAAATCCTTTTAGGCATGTTTCGCATAAGCGATATTACCCATTGTGGAAGGTCAACTCATTTTTGTTGGGTTTGTCTGTCTTTACACATCTGTTTGTTTGTGTAAGCACCTGTATGGTGTCCCCTACCCCCCAAAGCTGCAGGTGGAAAAACTGGTGAATGATCCAGTCCATTGGCATGAGGGTGGACCTGCAGTCAGGAATTGCCAGCTGGATGTCTAGGGTCCCACTGGTTGAAGATCAGGGCTGCAGCCTAGCTGACAGATGTTGAAAGGGCTATGTAAGGGGGTGAAGCATAAAGAGAAGGAGGTGTGGGGTTAGAGAAGGGTGGTAGGAACTAAATAAGAGAATGGATAGAGGGAGAAGGGACAGAGAATTGGGGAGGGGTGGGGTTAGAGGAGGGACTGAGACTTAACCTCTTAACCTATAAGTGCATTCACTCTGCAGCTCCTCACTACCTTTGCTCTCTTATCTCTCCCTACACCTCTCCTTAGGAACTCCGCTCTTCTGGCAAATCGCTTCTTTCCGTGCCCTTCTCTTCTATTGCCAACTCCAGACTTCGTTCCTTTCACCTTGCTGCTCCTTATGCTTGGAACAAACTACCTGAGTCTGTACATCAGGCACCTTCTCTGATCCTTTTCAAATCCAGGCTGAAAACTCACCTCTTTGCTGTCGCTTTTAGATCTTGACTCACCTGATGTCCTTTGTATTTCCTTACCATTCTCCCTAGCTGTATCCCATGTCTACACTACTGTTTTGTCTGTCTCAACTAGATTGTAAGCTCCAATGAGCAGAGACCGTGTTTTACATGTGTCTATGCAGCACTGTGTATGCCTTGTAGCTCTATACAAATGTTCAGTAGTAATAGTGTCACAGTGAAGAAATGAAAGGCAAGGGAAGGAGAAAGTGCAAAGTTTTTTGAAGAGAGGGGGAGAGTGCACTGCTGGGTGAAAGGAAGGAGAGAGAGTGCAGAAAGGAGGGACACCCCATGAGACATGTGCATATGCAAGCACCCCCCACCCCCACAATGACTCACATGCACAGGCACCCGCCAATGCCCTCATGACACAGACACACATGCATGAACCCCTCAACACCCCCATGAGACATGTGCACATGCATGTACCCCTCAACACCCCCATGAGACATGTGCACATGCATGCACCCCTCAACACCCCCATGAGACATGTGCACATGCATGCACCCCTCGACATCCTCATGACACATACACACATGCATGCACCCCTCAACACCCCCATGAGACATGTGCACATGCATGTACCCCTCAACATCCCCATGAGACATGTGCACATGCATGCACCCCTCAACACCCCCATGACACAGATACACATGCATGAACCCCTCAACATCCCCATGAGACATGTGCACATGCATGCACCCCTCGACATCCCCATGACACAGATACACATGCATGCACCCCTCGACATCCTCATGACACATACACACATGCATGCACCCCTCAACACCCCCATGAGACATTTGCATATGCATGTACCCCTCAACACCCCCATGAGACATGTGCACATGCATGTACCCCTTGACATCCTCATGACACATACACACATGCATGCACCCCTCAACATCCCATTGAGACATGTGCACATGCATGCACCCCTCAACACCCCATGACACAGATACACATGCATGAACCCCTCAACATCCCCATGAGACATGTGCACATGCATGCACCCCTCAACACCCCCATGAGACATGTGCACATGCATGCACCCCTCAACACCCCCATGAGACATGTGCACATGCATGCACCCCTCGACATCCTCATGACACATACACACATGCATGAACCCCTCAACACCCCCATGAGACATGTTCACATGCATGTACCCCTCAACACCCCCATGAGACATGTGCACATGCATGTACCCCTCAACATCCCCATGAGACATGTGCACATGCATGCACCCCTCGACATCCTCATGAGACATACACACATGCATGAACCCCTCAACACCCCCATGAGACATGTGCACCATGCATGTACCCCTCAACACCCCCATGACACAGATACACATGCATGAACCCCTCAACATCCCCATGAGACGTGCACATGCATGCACCCCTCGACATCCTCATGACACATACATGAACCCCTCAACATCCCCATGAGACATGCACATGCATGCACCCCTCGACATCCTCATGACACATACACACATGCATGAACCCCTCAACATCCCCATGAGACATGTGCACATGCATGCACCCCTCGACATCCTCATGACACATACACACATGCATGTACCCCTCAACACCCCCATGAGACATTTGCATATGCAAGCACCCCCGCCCACACACAATTATTCACACATGCAGGCACTTGCCAACACCCTCATGACACAGACACACATGCATGCACCCCTTAACACCCCCATGATACATACACACATGCATACACTCGCCTAACACCTTTATGTCACTCACACATGCACTCAATAACCCTCCATGATATAGGCACTGCAAAAATACACGCACACCCCAGTACATCCATTGAGAGACACACACATGCAGCCCCCATCACCCCAAATGACATGCACACCCTTGACACATAGATGCGCATAACCCCAATATCTCCCATGACACACCCACCACCCCCGATGACACACACAGACACATGCACTACCTGACACCCCCCATGATATACATAGATGTATCTCCCACCTGTCTGATTCTGCAAATGGGGGAAATGTACCATTGTGTCAGATTGTAAGTACGTACTTTCAGCTTATTTACTGTTGGTCTGTGCAGGACTGTACCAAACTAGAAATGCTCCCTGTGCGATATACAAATCTGGCGCCCCTCCCCGCCCCTCCATCCAGCCACGAATAGGAACTCACTCTTGTCAGACTTCCTGGAAGCCCAATGATGATATCAGCGCCCCTTCTGTACTTGTGACCTGTGCAGCTGCACCCCTCACACAGCCCCTTGGTATGGCCCTGGATGTGTGCATCTCCCTTCATTCCCTTATGCAAACGCACAGCACCCACTACACAACAATGTATCCACAATAGTAGATTGATAGATAATGCGTATTTTGCAAGCTGAAGTCTCTCCATATAACTTACAGAAGGCTTTTAGCAGAATTTATCTTGTCAGTTTACTTCTGCTTTAAGATCCTAATTTACCCTCCTCCCACAAAAACACATAATCTCAATATGCACAGAAATAATAAAAAAGTTGAAAAGTGTGCACTAGCAGTGCGACACAATGTCATGTTTCCCCCCATTTGCAGAATCAGGCATGTCTGTGTGGGCGATTTGTTTGAAGCAACCATGGTAAATGCATCTGTGTAGGATAGAAAGAGATGTGTGAGACATGTCAGCATACTGTGGCTAGTGACTGATGGTGCATGTGAGCTGTGTGTGTAGTATCAAGGGTATATCTCCATGGGTCCAGTTTAGCTATGTATCTATGGGGATGTGTTTGTGTGTCTCTCATGGGTAGTGGGGTGTGCTTATAGGCATTGTGTTTTGGGAGCTGTGTATGTGGCTGTCATGAGTATGTCTTGGGTCTACGCATGTGCATCATGCAGGTGTTGGGGGAGTGCTTATATGTATGTGTGTGTTATGGGGATGTCAAGGGGATGCTTGAATGTTTGTGAGTGTGGGTATCATGGGGGATTTCAGGGGAGTGCTTGCATATGTATGTGGATATGTATATCATAGTGGGTGTTGGCGAAGTGCATAAGTCTATGTCATGGGGAGTATTGGGGGAGTGCATGCATGTGTATATCTGTGTGTGAGATGGTGGCGTCTAGGGAGTATGTGTGTGTGTGTAAATATCATGGGGGTTTCAAAGGTGTGTGCATGTATCATGGGGGTATCGAGGGAGTATGTGTGTGCATGTATGTGTATAATGATGGGTGTTGGGGTAGTGTGTATGTGTATCATGGGGGTATCGAGGGAGTGTGTGTGTGTATGTATGTGTATCATGGGGGTATTGAGGGTGTGTGCATGTATGTGTATCATGGGGGTATTGAGGGTGTGTGCGTGTGCATGTATGTGTATTATGGGGGTATTGAGGGTGTGTGTGTGTGCATGTATGTGTATCATGGGGGTATCGAGGGAGTGTGTGTGTGCATGTATGTGTATCATGGGGGTATCGAGGGAGTGTGTGTGTGCATGTATGTGTATCATGGGGGTATCGAGGGAGTGTGCGTGCATGTATGTGTATCATGGGGGTATCGAGGGAGTGTGTGCGTGCATGTATGTGTATCATGGGGGTATCGAGGGAGTGTGTGCGTGCATGTATGTGTATCATGGGGGTATTGAGGGTGTGTGTGTGCATGTATGTGTATAATGATGGGTGTTGGGGGAGTGTGTATGTGTATCATGGGGCTATCGAGGGAGTGTGTGCGTGCATGTATGTGTATCATGGGGGTATCGAGGGAGTGTGTGCGTGCATGTATGTGTATCATGGGGGTATCGAGGGTGTGTGTGTGTGCGTGCATGTATGTGTATCAGGGGGATATCGAGGGTGTGTGTGCGTGCATGTATGTGTATCATGGGGGTATCGAGGGTGTGTGTGCGTGCATGTATGCGTATCATGGGGGTATCGAGGGAGTGTGTGCGTACATGTATGCGTATCATGGGGGTATCGAGGGGGTGTGTGCGTGCATGTATGTGTATCATGGGGGTATCGAGGGTGTGTGTGTGCATGTATGTGTATAATGATGGGTGTTGGGGGAGTGTGTATGTGTATCATGGGGGTATCGAGGGAGTGTGTGCGTGCATGTATGTGTATCATGGGGGTATCGAGGGAGTGTGTGTGTGCATGTATGTATATCATGGGGGTATCGAGGGAGTGTGTGTGTGCATGTATGTATATCATGGGGGTATCGAGGGAGTGTGTGTGTGCATGTATGTGTATCATGGGGGTATCGAGGGAGTGTGTGCGTGCATGTATGTGTATCATGGGAGTATCGAGGGAGTATATGTGTGCATGTATTTGTCGCCAGGTGCCCCCAGTGGCCAGTGGCTATAAGGGCATCTGGCGCATTTATTATTTTTAAGGAGCGATGTGACTTTAAGGGCCTAGTGCATTTTGGTCCTTGTAGTTCTAGCTCCTTGAGAGCACAAATTATCCAAGCCAAGAGTGTAGGGTAACAAGGCTTTATTTCCCCTGTAACGCAATGATTCACTAAGACAAGTAGAAAATAAAGACAGTCCTTTCTTTATCAAAAGGGGTTCCACCAATATTCAAGCAGATAACTGTTATAGGCTTCACAGTTGAATGCAAGTCCTAGCTGAGGCTTCTTTTGTTCAAAGCAATTTAAACAATTCAGCAAACAAACGGTTATAAGGTTCACCATCTGTTGCACAGTTCTTTTCTATCTACAATTCCAGCAAGGATTCAATACTATTTGCAGAACAGAAATTACAGTCCATGGATTCCTCCTGAGGCATGGGAATAATATTCTCACATTCAATTTCATAGACTCTGCGTCACTGGCTTCTTCCTTTGAATAGTAGTTTTCACTCCCTGTTACAAACTTACAGAGTCTATCTTGCTTCCAGTAAAACTTTCCTGTTAAGCTGTGAGGTATTGTCTTAAAAAGCTCTGTTTTGCTTCCCCTCCCCTTATAGGGAATAGCTGCTTTAACAGGGTTTCTATTAGCAAGGCTTTCCTTTAGAATTAAAGATTCAGCATACCTTGGCTTCCTGGAATTGCCACACCTAGAGCTCTCCTTCTGACGTACTTCTCTTGGGAGATAGGCTTTTCTGTGCAGTGCTTTTCTTTCATGGGGTTCAGGAAAACCTGGTAAGGATTTCCACTCTCCGTGGTTCTCTGAAAACGTATCTTTATAATAGGAACCTCTCTTCCTTGTTCCTTGTAATCCTGATCCAACAAGGTTACTTGGGCTGGGAGAGTCACTCCTACCAGACAAACTGTTTCTTCTGGCAGCTTTTCTCTGGACTCTGTCTCTCTGTGCTCTGCCCCTCTGGACTCTGTCTGTCTGAGTAAATTTCCTCTGGATTCTGTCCCTCTGGGTTGGCTCTATGTGGAATCTCTCCTGCTCCACGTTCTCCTTGTCCTGCACGTCCTGCAGGTTCTCCACCTTCCTTCCCACCTTCTCTTCCCTCTCCTTCTGTCTTGCTGCTCTCTGTTTCTCCTTATAAAGGGAGTTTTGGTTTGAATGTCCCGGGCTTGGCCTCAGGTGCCACTGATTGCCACTTATACAATCAGTGGCTGAGCACGTTGCTTCAGCCTCTGTGGGATTACTCTTGCCTCCTCTGGCTGTACTGCGATGCAACTGCACTCTCTGCACATTCTCAGCTCTATGCAAAACAGGGTTTTTTTCTAAGGCTGCATCTTCCATGGCTCCAGCCTCATGACAATGTGTATCATGGGAGTATCGAGGGAGTATGTGCGTGCATGTATGTGTATCATGGGGGTATCGAGGGAGTATGTGCGTGCATGTATGTGTATCATGGGGGTATCGAGGGAGTATGTGCGTGCATGTATGTGTATCATGGGGGTATCGAGGGAGTATGTGCGTGCATGTATGTGTATCATGGGAGTATCGAGGGAGTATATGTGTGCATGTATGTGTATCATGATGGGTGTTGAGGGAGTGTGTGCGTGCATGTATGCGTATCATGGGGATATCGAGGGAGGATGTACGTGCATGTATTCGTATCATGGGGGTATCGAGGGAGTATGTGTGTGCATGTGTATTATGATGGGTGTTGGGGGAGTGTGTATGTGTATCATGGGGGTATCGAGGGAGTATGTGTGTGATGGGGTATCGAGGGAGTGTGTGTATTTATCATGGGGGTATCGAGGGAGTATGTGTGTGTATGTGTATCATGATGGGTGTTGGGGGAATGTGTATGTGTATCATGGGGTCTTGGGGGGAGTGTGTGTGTGATGGGGTATCGAGGGAGTGTGTGTATTTATCATGGGGATATCGAGGGAGTATATGTGTGCATGTATGTGTATCATGATGGGTGTTGAGGGAGTGTGTGCGTGCATGTATGCGTATCATGGGGGTATCGAGGGAGGATGTACATGCATGTATTCGTATCATGGGGGTATCGAGGGAGTATGTGTGTGCATATATGTGTATCATGGGGTCTCGGGGGGAGTAAGTGTGTGTGATGGGGTATTGAGGGAGTGTGTGTGTTGTGACTCCCCTCCCTCGTCTACCCCAGTATGGTGGCAGTAAAGAGAGGGGGCACAGCATAAGTTACTTTGTTATCGCTGTTCCCTGGATGTGCTTGTGTAGTTGTAGCCCAGTGATCACAGCCAAAGTAGGTTAAGGGTAAACAATAGGTTTATTGTTCGCACCAGGTTTTCTTCCCCCCAAAACAGAGGTCAAAGGATATCAAATCATAACAGATAAAGTCCGGTATAACAGCCTTCCTGATACTTCTCAGGGTATAATAGGTAAATCAAAGGTCAGCTTCTCTTCGTGCATTCCACTTTCCAAAACATCTATATTCTTCTTAACAGCGATACTTTTTCTCACATAAGACATTCAATAAAGAACTTCCAAAGTTGTGGTTTTTCCTCTGGTCCACATCTACATAAGAAATTCTCTTCTAGCCTCCAAGTAAAACTGAAGCTTCTTCCATGAGCTTAATCTTTCTTCTGTATAAAACTTCTGCCAGAAGAAATCTAGGTTTCCTGAAGCTATCTCTTGGAATTAGGCAATTAAATAGGATTGGCAGTCAGACAAGCTTCCTGTCTGCAATTAAACTCCAATCTCTAAAATACTTTTATAACAGCCTTAAAATATTGCATATGTTTAAGCTGTATATTAAAAGTCTCTTTGACAGATACCACATTCCATTTCAGAGTCACTACTATAAGATAATGGGATATCAGTTTGCATTGGTTCCTCTTCACTAACTTGAGCTTCTTGAATATAAGGCTTACTTGAATCTAGTGCTCTTAGGTGTTTGAGGAGACTTTGTAACTGCTTCTCTCCCTTCTCTCTAACTGTCCTGCGCTCTTGCAGGGATATCTGTTTATTAACCTTCTTAAAGAGCTGAGCATAAGGATTTCTTTCTTCCTTGTCTTGCCCGGGTCTTATTCTCTGGTGAGGAGGTACGTATCTCTTCTGACTAGGCTTTACAGGCACTCTTAATATCTCCTGTTCATCAGAATCTGTATCTAGGCTTGTGTCACGCTGCTGCCAATTAAGAGCATGCTGAGGTGCACCTGTGCTAGCCTCTAGCTTGCAGGTTCTGACACGTTCTCTGCTGTGAGGCAACGTTTGTCTTTCATACACTGGGATTTCCCTTCCACCCAGTTTCTCTCTTGTCTGTCTATTCCCAGGGAAACTATCAGCAGAAATGCTTCTGTCCCTTTCAGACAAAGACTCTATACTTTGTTTAAAAGACTTATAGGATTTTCTGACCTGCTTTGGCTTTGCTTGAGGGCTATTCCTTCCTGGGAGGACTTTCAGCTGTTTTCCCCGAGACGTGGCTTCCTCTGTGCAAGGTGGCTGGCAACCGTCCAAGTAATTGGTTCCCACCTGGTCCCTCTTGCTACGAGCTCTGCCTCTTTGGGAAATCACGGCTCTCTCTGTCTCTCTGAGAAGAATGCCTGACTCCAAGGCTGTATCTGCTCCTTTGGAGTCCCTTTCTCCTGGCTGTGCCAAAGGTGAGTGTCTGCTTTGCTTTCTCCGTTCCTGCAGCTTCTGTTGCCTGTGTAGCTCCTCGTTCTCCTCCTCTCTTTCCTTTTTCTCTAACTGCTCCTCTCTCCTCCTCTCTTTCCTTTTTCTCTAACTGTTCCTCTTCCTCCTGTTCCTCCCCTGAAACTACCACTTCCTGGTTATGAGGACTGGTTTGTCCAATCAGGCGAGAGTCCACCCCTTTCCCTGATAGGCTAGCTCTCCCTGTCAGCCTAGAGCTAGGGTGTGGCTCCCTTTCACGTCTCTCCTGCCCTGCAACTTTGTGTGCTGAGGTTTTAACCCTCTCTTGTCCTGTATCTATGGCAGGTTCAGAGTAAAAAGTGTGTTTAAAACCCTTTTTCTTGCGCTCTGACAGCTCTGCCTTGTCACAGTGTGCATGTATGTGTATCATGATGGGTGTTGGGGGAGTGTGCATGTGTATCATGGGGGTCTCAGGGGGAGTATGTGTGTGTGATGGGGTATCGAGGGACTGTGTGTGTGCATGTATGTGTATCATGATGGGTGTTGGGGAAGTGTGTATGTGTATCATGGGGGTATCGAGGGAGTGTGTATGTGCATGTATGGGTATCATGGGGTCTCGGGGGAAGTGTGTGTGTGATGGGGTATCGAGGGAGTGTGTGTGTGCATGTATGTGTGTGATGGGGTATTGAGGGAGTCTGTGTATTTATCATGGGGGTATCGAGGGAGTATGTGTGTGTGATGGGGTATTGAGGGAGTGTGTGTATTTATCATGGGGGTATCGAGGGAGTATGTGTGTGCATGTGTATCATGATGGGTGTTGGGGGAATGTGTATGTGTATCATGGGGTCTCGGGGGGAGTGTGTGTGTGATGGGGTATCGAGGGAGTGTGTGTATTTATCATGGGGATATCGAGGGAGTATGTGTGTGCATGTATGTGTATCATGGTGGGTGTTGGGGGAATGCGTGTGTGTGTGTGAGAAAGATGTGGATTTTCCATTCCTACCATTCAATATCTTTCCCCCTGCACTCTCTCTCAAATCTCAGTCCTCCTCTAGCAAGGTCCCTCCTCATGTTCCATCCCTTTTCTCTCTCCCTCTTATCTAGCCCCACCTATTCCCTTATGCTTTGTCTGTCTTCCTCCTCTAACCCCGCCTCTTCCTCACCCCTTCCCTGCTTTAAGGCGTAGTCACATTACCAGAACACAGGGACTCCCACCAGCATTTTCAGGCTGCAGCCCTGTTCTTAACATCGGCAGGACCGGGACCCTGACAACAATTTAAGTTCCTGCATTGCGAAGGAGAGTGACATTATATGCACTTGCGCAAACAGATGCATACAGACAGACAGACAGACAAATTGTAGATGGATGGAGCCTCTCAAATACTTGCTATTACTTATGCAAAGTGCATCTAATAAAAAATAACAAATAATTAAATACAAACTAAGGGCCCAATATTCAGCAGCAGCGGCTAGTCATTGCCACTGACTCTTGGACCTGGATTTTCAATGCCAGGGCCATATTCGGCCACTGGCATTGACGGCGCCAAAGCTAATCAGACCGTGGCAATATTGATGCCTAATTTTCCCCTCTCTAGGATAACTAGGAAGCAGCTGAATATCGCCACTGCCCAGTTATCCCTGGGCACCACCAGCACTCCAACCCCAGAATGCCCCGATGCCAGCTGTCTCGCAAGAGGCAACCCCAGAATGCCCCGATGCCAGCTGTCTCGCAAGAGGCAACCCCGGAATGCCCTGATGCCAGCTGTCTCGCAAGAGGCAACACCAGAATGCCCCGATGCCAGCTGTCTCGCAAGAGGCAACCCCGGAATGCCCCGATGCCAGCTGTCTCGCAAGAGGCAACCCTGGAATGCCCTGATGCCAGCTGTCTCACAAGAGGCAACCCCAGAATGCCCCGATGCCAGCTGTCTCACAAGAGGCAACCCCGGAATGCCCCGATGCCAGCTGTCTCGCTAGTGGCAACCCCAGAATGCCCTGATGCCAGCTATCTCGCAAGAGGTAACCCCGGAATGCCCCAATGCCAGCTGTCTCGCAAGAGGCAACCCCAGAATGCCCCGATGCCAGCTGTCTCGCAAGAGGTAACCCCGGAATGCCCCGATGCCAGCTGTCTCGCTAGTGGCAACCCCAGAATGCCCCGATGCCAGCTGTCTCGCAAGAGGTAACCCCGGAATGCCCCAATGCCATCTGTCTCGCAAGAGGCAACCCCGGAATGCCCCGATGCCAGCTGTCTCGCAAGAGGCAACCCCAGAATGCCCTGATGCCAGCTGTCTCGCTAGAGGCAACCCTGGAATGCCCCGATGCCAGCTGTCTCGCAAGAGGCAACCCCGGAATGCCCCGATGCCAGCTGTCTCGCAAGAGGCAACCCCGGAATGCCCTGATGCCAGCTGTCTCGCTAGAGGCAACCCTGGAATGCCCTGATGCCAGCTGTCTCACAAGAGGCAACCCCAGAATGCCCCGATGCCAGCTGTCTCGCAAGAGGCAACCCCGGAATGCCCCGATGCCAGCTGTCTCACAAGAGGCAACCCCGGAATGCCCCGATGCCAGCTGTCTCACAAGAGGCAACCCCGGAATGCCCTGATGCCAGCTGTCTCGCAAGAGGCAACCCCGGAATGCCCCGATGCCAGCTGTCTCGCTAGTGGCAATACCTGGGGATAATCAGGTCTGCTAACTGCGTTAATCACTTTCAATATTGGGACCCAAACATTTAAAATGATAACCTTTTATTAGACTAACTTAAAGCTTTTTTTTGCAGTGCTGGTGCAAGGGTATTGGGTGCCTTGGATTAACTTATAGCCTTATGTCCCCTCCTCCCGAGATTTTGCTAATTAAATTCAACAATCATGCTCATCCCAACACCCTTCTTCCCACATCAATCCGGTAAAAATGCATAATTGTATATCACACTCTTAGATATTAAACGTAGCTTTGGATGTCTGTCTGTGTCTGGCCACTCACCTTGCAGGTAAAAGAATGTGCTGAGGGCTCCTTGAATTTGCTCTGGCTGCAGCTGCCCTCAGTAGCTGCCGCTCTAGGTGACAGCCTAGTCTTGGCTAATTGTTGAGCAGACCCTGCTTTCATGATTTACATTTGAGAACTATCACCTCCTTCCTCAGATATGACTGTATTAGGAGTAACTGGCTATGTTTCTCTGAATCTTTTGGGGTTTGTAGCTTAGCCCCATTGACTCCCTTCAGGCTCCAGTACTCCACCCAAAACTGTAAAGAGTTACATCACAGACAATTCCTGGGAAAGATGCAAACTTGTTAAACCATAAGTATCTGTGCATTCTAATGCAATTTATTTATTTAAAACACAATATATACCATCCATTGCACCCATTAGAGATGCATCTGAGCGGTTTACAAAATAGACAGCGATACATAAAACAATGCACTTCTGCATCTGACCTCACATTGAAATGGGATAGGATGAGTGGGAAAATTGGAATTAATTAATGCTGGACGAATGAGGAAGAAGGCAGGGCCAAAGTCTGCTACCCTCTTCGTGTGCCTCCTATTCTCCCCACCTTGCACATCCCACAGTCAATAATGACTCATTGTTCATAATGGGGGAGAGGGTGGCCAGCATGCTGTCTCTTAGGTATTTATCAGTGCATCCCCCCGCCCCCACTTAGAAGCTGCCCGCCACGTGACATGACTAACTGGCCATTCATGCAATGGCTAGAAAGAGCACACCATCGCGAGTGGCTGGGTAGCATACCAGTATTATTGGCTAGTCCTTGCACTCCACTCCCTCTGGCGAGCATGACCGTCCCAGTCACCAGTTGAATGCAGTGCTGCAAATTAATAGAACAAATATGATCTGACCCAGCCGAATCATGCAATGGCTAGAAAGAGCACACCATCACGAGCGGGCTGGGTAGCATACCAGTATCATTGGCTAGTCCCTGCACTCCACTTCCTCTGGTGAGCATGGCCGTCCCAGTTACCAGTTGAATGCAGTGCTGCAAATTAACCAGGACAAATATGATCTGACCCAGCCGAATCATGCAGAAAATAGTATTTGTTGCTTCCTTGTAAAAGTTTTCAGAAGCCCTGAACTCATTTTAGGAGAGATCCTGGCAACCTCTTAAAGACCTGATTTGACAGAGGCATAAGAAGCGTCCAGGGGAAGGGGAAAGCTTTCGAGCATCTGCAGAAAGGGGTCACAGCAACACCGGCTTCAAGACTGAAAACCTGCAGCCAGGAAAGGAGCTTCAGCTCACACACAGCCTCTGATAAAGGCTCTAAGTGAGCTTAATATTTCAGCAGCTGCTCCTGGAAAAGAGGAGCTGCAGAGGATTTGCCTCTTCTCTCTTACCTTGTGGGTGGGTGTCTCAGGTGAGATATGAGCTCCTGGTGGGGGTTCAGCCCCAGAGGTGATGGCTTTCTCTGCAGGGGCTCCTAGCTGCTCCACCTGAAGACCTGTCTTAGCTGCAGCTACACCTGTCACTGAATTTCCTCTCTCTTCTTTGGTATCAAGATCCGTGCTTTACTCCAAACTGATCTACATGAATCCTGCCTCTTCTCAGTGGGAACAGTCCTGATTGGTTTGGCCCTATCACTGATTGGTAAAGGAGACTGTCAGTTGCAAGCATAACACTACAGGTGTGGCTATGAAAATCGTTCCGTGTTTGTGCCTGTCAAACATCTCCTGAGTTGCTGGAATCCAGGGTCCTTTGCTAGCTGGGACCATTCCTAACATTTTCATCCTGGCTCCAAACAGTCATGGAATGTGAATCCAATCCTGGTATTCAGACTTCTGTTCCCATGGAATCTATTGTCCTACACAGGGAACTGGAATGAGGTTTACACACCCAAGAGGGGACTAACATTGAGTTAGGCTGAGTCTTTACCTAACCTCTCAGGATCAGTGTAACAATAGGAAAAAAATAAATCACAGAATCTTCTTTCCCTCGTCACTCGCATCTGGACTTGGCATATGACTGCAGTACCAGCCTCTACTGTGAGTTTTATTGAGCTGTCACTGGAACACAGAACTGCTTATTTCAGTATCACATGTAGTTAAAACCCACAAAGTCTGACCCAATGGTCTGCATTAGCATCATATGTAAACGAAGTCACAGAGCCCCCACATTGGAGGCCCCAGGACTGTCTCTATCTGTGTCTCATGCAGAAAGCCACAGAACCCTGCACTGGAGGCTCCAGGACCATCTACATCCATGTCTCATGCAGAGAGACCCAGAACTGTCTGCATCTATGTCTCATGCAGAAAGCCACAGAACCCTGCACTGGATGCCCCAGGACTGTCTGCATCCGTGTCTCATGCAGCTACAGACACAAAGCCCCTGCTGTAGAGGCCCCAGGACTGTCTGCATCCGTGTCTCATGCGGACACAGGCACAGAACCCCTGCACTGGAGGCCCCAGGACTGTCTGCATCCATGTGTCATGCAGACAGAGCCAGAGAGCCCCTGCACTGGAGGCCCCAGGACTGTCTGCATCCATGTGTCATGCGGACAGAACCAGAGAACCCCGCACTGGAGGCCCCAGGACTGTCTGCATCCATGTCTCATGCGGACACAGCCACAGAACCCCGCACTGGAGGCCCCAGGACTGTCTGCATCCATGTCTCATGCAGACAGAGCCACAGAACCCCTGCACTGGAGGCCCCAGGACTGTCTGCATTCATGTCTCATGCAGAGCCACAGAACCCCGCACTGGAGGCCCCAGGACTGTCTGCATCCATGTGTCATGCAGACAGAGCCAGAGAACCCCGCACTGGAGGCCCCAGGACTGTCTGCATCCATGTGTCATGCAGACAGAGCCAGAGAACCCCGCACTGGAGGCCCCAGGACTGTCTGCATCCATGTGTCATGCAGACAGAGCCAGAGAACCCTGCACTGGAGGCCCCAAGATTGTCTGAATCTGTCTGTCTAGGCAGGGCCGTATCAAGGGCTGTGCAAGCAGTGCAATTGCACTGGGTGCAAGTATGGAAGAGACGCTAGTAACATAGTATATAACGGCAGATAAAAGACCAGTATGGTCCATCTAGTCTACCCAATAAGTTGGCAAGAGTAGATGCACCTGCTGCTCCGTGTAGGTCGCCCCCCTCCTCATGCATTTGTTTAGGGGTGTACCCACTGCTCTGTGTAGGCCACCCCTATTTGTTGAGATATAAGAGATAGTTATGCTTATTTTGATTTTATCCTGTTGCTATAAAGGGATCCACTGTGTCTGTCCCATACCATTTTGAATTCTGTCACCACTTAATGTCATCACTGGGCTTCCAAGAAACCTGATAAGAGTGAGCTTCTGACACAGATGGGTGGAGTGGAGGGCACCAGGTTTGTGCGTCACACAGGGTGCACTTCTAGCTTGGTACGGTTCTGACTGGAGGCCCTAGGATTGCCTGTATCTGTGTCATATACAGTCAGGACCACAGAATTTCTACACCAGAGGCCTGCGTTAGGGTCATATCTAAAGACGGGCTCACAGAGTACCTTTACCCTTGAACTATCTGCACTGGTATCATACGTAGACAGGATCACAGAGCCCCTTGGCCCAAAGATCCCAGAATTGCCTGCATCCACACCCCATGGAGATAGGACCTGTCAAATCTATGCTGCACCTAATGGGAAAGCAGATCCTGTGCACCTCTTCTCAGCAAGGATCTGGCAGAGGCTCATCAGCCCCAGGGAGGGAGCACACATCCTTTAGCTCTATGCTAGTAGAACCCTAAAAATCCTTTCTAATATGAGGACTACAGATGAGAAAGAAATAAAAAAAATCATTTCAGAAGGCAATGCATGTTTCTATGGAAACTGGAGCCTGTTCTGCAGACAGAGAATAAGCCTCTCCATGTGATATCAGCTGCAAAGTCATGTCAAAACCTCAGAAGTATTCCAAAGAGGAATTGTCTATCGGGGGGGGGGGGGGGGGGGGGCAACAATTATGCCTTTCAGTGATAATACAAGGTTGGGGGTGGGAAGCTCACCTGTCAGCGATTACAGAAGGAAGTCCTGTCTGTGATAATTTGGGAGTAGGGGAGGTTATCATCTCATGTCTCATTAATAGCAATGAGGGGATGTTTTATTTTTTTTATTCAAATTAATTATGTGTTTTCTCCTCTGAGAAATTACACACTGAAGTCTTATTTGTCAGTGATAAATGGGAGGGGAAGGGTAATCTCACCTCTCAGTCTGAACAGGGAAGGCTCTTCCCTGGACATTGGGAGAATTCTTACCTGAAACATACTTAGGGATATGTTTACTAACACGTGCCAGTGTCTATTGGCGCATGCTAAGTGCTGCTGTGGCCCTTTTCATTTCTATAACAGACATTAGTGTGCATTAACCTTTAGTAAACATGCCCCTTTAAGAAGGGGATACCAGAAACATATCCAGAAGAGATGTATCTATTTCCAAGAGGCAGGGGCAGGGAAAGGTTATAATACAGCTGCTAGATAACTAAAGGCTGAGCATAAATCTGTATTCAGCAAGAATCAGAGGTCCTAATCTCCAGCAAATGAATGGGCTCTGCATTAAAATGGGAAGACTCAAAGCACCAGGATCTCACATTTTACCCTCCAGTTCTTCCTAAGAAATATATTAATAAAGATATTTAAGGAAGTGTTCCAAGTATCTATGTCTGGGGAACTCTACTAATCTATTTGTATCAATCAAGTGAAGTCTATTAAAAATTATCCTCTACCTCTCACTCAGCTACTCACTTAACATATAACTCACTGGTCCACTCCCATATCCTTCAGCTTGCTTATTAATCTTCTATGTGGAACAGTATTACAAGACTTACTGAAGTTCAGACAGGCAACATCCACGCATCCTCGCCTCCATCAAGTTTTAATAGCTATCCTGAAAACCAGCCCTGTTTGTGGCACTGAAGAACCCTACTTTTCCAGTGCTGCTTTAAGAACTGGTCGAATATACATTGAGGTTTCAAAGATTACTGGCAAAGCATCAAACTAAATTGAGCCCTCCAAGATCAATTTTTATCTAGTGAAACGATCTCACCTCTCTCCCAGCTCTGAAAATAAAGACAATAATAGTCATAGATCTGGAGTTGAGATCAACCTGCTGCTACAAACAGTGGACACTGAGCAGCTCCAAGAAAAGTGAAGAGATGCAGCTGGAGCTGGCCATAGGGTCTCCAGGATGAGGCAACAGCAATATGAATCCAAAGGTGCTAGCCAAAACATATCACATACTTCTAAAACACTATGGAGGGCATATTCAAAGTGGTTTAGCCAGCTGGTAGACCTGCAAACTGGCTAAACCACATTTAGCAGGATATTCAGTGGCTAGTGCATTGAATATCTTCTCCTACCCGGTTTGAATGCCTCAACGCTAAACACTTAGTGTTGGGGTAGGGCAGGGGCAGAGGAAGTGACACAGGTTAGCCAGTCAGTGGCAATATTCAGCTGCCTACTGGCTAAAGTTAGGGAGAAAGAAGGCTTTCCTAACTTTAGCCAATTTAACTATCTGGCCTGCAGCTCAGTATCACATAGCTATAAATCTGTACTTCGTAGCTCTAGTGGGGTGTTCTGAGCATTGTTTCCATTCAATCTGCAACTAAGTCAAAATATTTTTTGCAAGGTCCTTCTTCCTCTTGGAAACATATGTGATTTGTTGAGCTATGCTACATGAGCCCCACACATCTATCGCAGCCCTAATCCTGTTGTGAAGAAAATACCCTTTGTGGAAACCAGAGCCCCACCTGGGCCTCCAAGACACCCAATGGCTAGGCGAACACCCCCGAAGGCTCCTTGTAAACCTTTTCTGGAGCTTTGGCTAATGCCAGCTGCTCTCTAGAATGGCAGCCTTTCTCATGCTTTCACAGGTGCAGACTCTAGCTAAAGTAGACTTTATGAAAGCTCTACAACAGATCCAAGTCAGATCTGCAGTGCATCAGTGCTACCCCCGAGCTGCGGTAGACTGTGCCATGGTCACTGCACACTGAAGAAATAGCAGGAACCTCCAAGCACCACCATTGCCATTATCATGGTCGCCACCCCAACAAATCCAGGAAATGAATTATTTAATACGCTTTTTATACAATATTTATACGATTTTATCGTTTCAGTCAAAGTGGTTTACATTGTAACTTAAACTTGGTAATGTACGTTAAACAGGGACATTGATAACTTGGATTTTTCTGAGGCAATGGAGGGTTAAGTGACTTGCCCAAAGCCACAAGGAGTGCTAGTGGGAACTGAACCCTGGTCTCTTGGTTCCCAAGCCAGTGTTCTAACCATTAAGCTACTCCTCCACGTGCATAGCTGGGCTGGTAAAAACGGTGTTAGGTGCTGAGCTCTGCGCTGCTAACCTCCGCAGTGGCAATGCTATATTTGGCTAACAGAGAAGCCAGTACAGGAGGACATAGTGGCAAACAATGTTACTCCCAATGCTTAAGAAAGCTGTGCTGCTCATAAGGCTGCAGGTGCAGAAGCTCACACATGCATGCTGGTACCTGGCTCACGCTACTCCTGGGGCTTACCAAAGCTACTGCACTTGCAAAGGTTTGGCAAGGATAGCAACTGTCACCTGCTCCTGCCGGCTTCAGAAGCTGCTACACCTGACAAAAAGTCAAGCAGGGATAAGAGGTCTTACATGCATACTGCCCATTTAGCACCCACTGCTTCCGGTAGCATAAGAAACTGCCCCATTCACAATAAACCTGGCAAAACATAGAAATGCCTCACTGCTCACAGGCATGTCAAGCACACTACTCCCACTGGTTCAGAGCAAGAGAGCAAACCTATGCTGTACCGCTCCAAGCACAAATGGACATCTGGAAACTCCTTCCTGCCTGGGTTGCTGCCACTCACAGCTTTACCAGCAGACTCTCATAGCTTTCAGTTCTTCACACATCCTTTTATTTAGTGGGTGACTGTATGCGTGTGTAGGGGCGGGGGAACCCTCTACACAAAAGAGAACTAGGCAGAATTGTAATGAGAAAGAAGTGGAAGGACCTGGACTCCTCCAGGCAATCCCCAGTTTTCTGTCCAATCTCAAGAAAGTTACTAGTTCTCCAACCGCGCCCGGAGGTCCTGACTAATTATTCATCCACGAGAGTACAATAAGCCCATTCGCCAGAGACATGCTGAGAAGCATTGTTCTCTGTCTCTATTTGCTTGTAGAGTGGCATCCTCCATCTGTTCTGGACTGGTCTGGTGGACAGTAAGGGAACTTTCCTTGTAAATCCCACCCTATCACTCAAAAAGAGAAGAACCCCCGAAGCACTTCATGCGCCACTGTCTCTCCTTCCATCATTCAACTAGTTTGTAAGCCAGAGCACCACTTCGGGGTCCACCCAAGGACAGCTCACTACTGAATAGTATCAAAACCCATTTCTGCTACTTCTTTTATCAAAAGGGAGGATATCCACTCTTCTCCAATCCTGTCTCCAAAGATCGGTTGAAGAGGTCCTTCACTGGGTCTGCTAGGACCTCCCCCGAGTTCCCATAATAGCCTAGAATGCATACCATCCAGCCCCATAGTTTTTCTCACTCATTTGAAATGTTCCCTCAAAGCTGCATGATAGTCCTCCCTCTGTGTGCTTGTGGAAGGAGGATGTTTCAGTATCCCATATTCAAATGCAAGGAGCAGGCAAGTCCTGCAGAATCTGGCTGCTCCTTGCAACTGAAAACGCAATATTGAAGTGCCACCTTCCCCCTCCCCACAGCAGGAATGCTGTTGAGGACTTACATGCAGCTTAGAGGGGACTTTGCTCATCTGTGAGTGAAGGCATTTATTTATTTAAACTTATTTCTATATGGCCTTATCACTATTCAAAGCGATTTACACAAAACAAAATTTAACAGGGCATGTATATGCATACTGTTGTACAATAAAACTGAACTTGAGAATAGGCTAACAGCACTAACTCAAACCTCAGATTCCAAATGTGTGTTATAAAACATTGCAGTTATATTCAGGGGATATGTACAAGTATCATTAACAATATACAGTGCTGCTGTTGAGTTCTATTCAGGGGGATATTTACAATTGTTAATCATCATTTACAGTCTATTGTGCTGCTGTCTGTAGTTAGGTAATAGGTGGTTCTGGTTCGAGGTCCGGTTGGGAACTGGGAGTTATTTCGGATTTAAAGTGTTCTTGAAATAGGTAGGTCTTCAGCTTTTTCCAGTATCTACCCCACTAGCACAGATACCCTTCCGACAACTGACAGTCTTTCTACAATCCTTTCTTCAGTGAATACCAAACAAAAGTACTTCACCCCAAAACAGTTTCCCAATCAATGACAAAGTACAAATTTAAAGTATCTTTATTCACTTGAAATATATGATACAAAGTCTAGGCAAGAGTGAGGACAGCAGTCCCAAGTCTTCACCAGATTAGCACAAGCTCTCACCTTCCATTTCCAGACTTAACATTACATATTGCCAACTCTTATGTCATTAATAATGAGGAGTTCATAACACTAACTGTCCTGATTATACAAGCTCCTTGCAAAGAACTGGCATTCTGATGATTTAAGCATGGAGAAAAAACAGTGAGTTGTGGGGCATGCAGCATCAGTCTCGTTTGTACAAAACAAAGTTAATTTTAGAAAGATTCATATACAGTAGAGGCACCTTGGTTTGGTTCTTGGCTCAGGCTATTGGGGACTGGGGGAGGGTAACTGCAGCAGTAGTGTTTCCTGCCACTGTACAGTCGCAGTAACTAGAGACCAGATTTAGGACCCATGATTTCAGGGTTTTGGGAGGAGCCCTGGTGCATGCCTCCTACTGGACCTATGTAAGCAAGGAGAGACCATAAAATAGGGAAGGGAGGAGAGAAGTACTAGGGTAGTTGTGAATGAAGACTCATGGTTCTGATTAAATGTTAGTCCAAATGAACATAAGACACTGCCAGATCCCAGAAAAGGGGGAGAAAAAAAAAGCTTGATCTGTACTTATGCTAGTTTCACAGACTTGGGACCAATGCAGTGGACTGGTCTAAACTTAGATTTTAGGGGGCTCATGGTACTGGAGGGAATAAAAACTGAGGTTTGCTAAGGCACTAATTTCTCTAATGGTTTGAAAAGAAATAAGTCTAGAGTTAGATAAGGAGTAGAGATCAAGGAAGAACACAAGTCTTGAAGAAATCAAGGAAGATGTTGGATAAAGGGAGACACTAAAAAGACCTAAGACTGGTGGGAAGGATGAAGGCTGCTGCATATCATGGCAATTCCTGCCAGTCAAGAAACAGCGCTGAAGATTTGTCTTGGAGATGTTCCACCAGCCTCATTAAGGGTTTCTAGAGCCACAATGACATGATGTCCGAGGCAGTGTTTCTAAAATCGAGAGCAAACTATGAATAAGGAGGGAAGAGGAGGAGGAATAGGAAGAAAAGAAGAAAGGGTGCTGGATTTCTGAGGAGAAAGTGTCGTATTGGTCAGGATTTCTGCAGGCACTATCTGGGTCGTGTCACTGACAGTTCATGGATTAGTGACTGCTGCTAAAAGTGTAAGTCCATGTGAATACTCAGCCAGACGTTCTTGGGGGTAACTAGTGAAAACTAGCAACTTTGATTCTACTGGCAAGTTAAAATGAAAACTTTTTATTGTATTTCACTAAGAAAAAGGCTTGATGATGCCCCTTGAATTTATTCCTAACCAGCCTGAAAGAGGCAATGCCATGAGCAACAGCATCGATCCCTGGCTTCCAAACACACAAAGCAGCAGCTTGCAACAGCAGGGGCTGGGAAACTTGTGAAGATGGTGCAAAGTATGAGTAGATCCTGGAGGAAGGTGAATTTTACTTACCGTTAATTTCCTTTCCTGGAATCCTGCTGGACCAGTTCAGACAAGTGGGTTGTCACCCCCTTGCCAGCAGATGATGGAGACAGAAAAATCCTAAGACCCCTAGGTGTCAACTTCAGCTATGCTATGGTAAAGTATGAAAACTTCAATACCCAGCTCAGCGACACAACACTACTATCCAGGCCAAGCACAAAACGAAAGTATATACAAGGGCAAATAGTACTGCATCCAACTATGTACAAGGCAGAGACCAGCAAGAATGGGTGGGTTCTGGACTGATCTAGCAGGATTCCAGGAAAGGAAATTAATGGTAAGTGAAATTTCACCTTCCAACTCATCCAGCTAGACCAGTCGAGACAAGTGGGAAGTGCCAAAGCCACACCACCCGTGGGCAGGAAGTAACAACTGCTGCCAACACGGAAGCCCCAAAGCAAGCTGCTTCCCTGACTTGGAGATCCAAGCAATAGTGCCGGGCAAATGTCGAGAGTAACAACAAGGTTGCCACTTGGCAGATATCACATGGGGCAACCAGAGATTGTTCTGCCCATGAGGCTGCCTGTGCCCACGTAGAATGCACCCGAAGCCCCTCGAGGGCTGGTTTCCCCTGCAGAATGTAGGCCGACTCAATAGTCTGCTTAATCCAGTGAGCAATAGAAGATTTGGAGGTGGCCTCCGCTTTACGGGATCCTGACACCGAGACAAACAAATGATTGGAGAGGCAAAAGGAATTAGTAACTTTGAGATAGCAACGCAACACCCTGCTGACATCCAGCAGGCAAAGGTTCACATTGCACCCCAAACACTGCTCCTCCAAAAAAGGAGGGAGCACCACCGGCTGATTCACATGAAATTTGGACAAGACTTTAGGCAAAAAGGATTACACCGTCCGCAATGTAATGCTTTCGGACGAGGAGGACAAAAAAGGATCCTGGCATGACAAGATCCGAAGCTCAGAGAGACGCCAGGCTGATGTAACTGCCAGAAAAAAACTGCCTTAAGTGTCAAATCTCTTAGAGAAGGTTTTTTTCAAGGGCTCGACAGGAGCTATGCTGAGTGCCCGTAAGACCAGGGAAAGATTCCATGGCGGAACCACTAGCCTCCGTGGGGCCCATAACGTGGATGCCCCACAGAAAACAAGCAATGTCTGCATGCAATGCAAGGGAAGACCATTGAACGGGCCTCAAAAATATGTGATAGCTGCTACTTGCAATGTGGAAGGCCAGCATGCTCTGAGCAAGGTGGCTACCACAGGCTTTGTGAATCAGACAGTGCCTTTCAAGAGCCAAGCTATAAGAGAGTAGGGAGTGGGATCATCCTTGACAATCGGGAGTCACCTGGGAGACATTGGTGTTTTAACATCTTTGTTAGTGATATAGCAGAAGGGCTGTCGGGTAAGGTTTGCCTCTTTATGGATGATACCAAAATCTGCAGTAGACACCCAGGAAGGTGTAGATAACATGAGGAGGGATCTAGCTAAGCTTGAAGAATGGTCTAGAATTTGGCAGCTGGGATTTAATGTTAAAAAATGCAAGGTCATGCATTTGGGCTGCAGCAATCCAAGGGAGCAATATAGTATAGGGGGTGAAGTACTTTTGTCCACTAAAGAAGAGCGGAACCTAGGTGTGGTTATGTCTGATGATCCCTGCCCAGTGACATGGATTGAATCCACCAAAGATGACCTAAGCGCATACATTCAAAAGATAATAAGCATCTCTCTCACTCAGGGCCACATACCCAAAGCGCTCAAGTAATCTACCATCCGCCCTATTCGTAAAACCACCTCAACTAATAGCACCGATCCTTCAATATCCAGCCTCCCATTCCTGGCTAAAATAACTGAAAAGATTGTACAGATACAGCTTCAAGACCACATCGACCAATATGCCCCACTGGATCCCCACCAGCATGGATTCTGCCCAAATCACAGTGTTGAGACAGTTCTCACACATCTATTCGATAACTTACTCAAAGGAATAGACAATATAAAGAAGGGCTTCTTACTTATTTTTATTGACATCTCATCTGCCTTCAACACAGTTTTCCATCACATCCTACTGAAGCGCCCAATGAAGTTTGGCCTCCAAGACACCACCATCAAATGGTTTCAATCATACTTCGAAGACAGACAACAGAGAGTAATATCCGGCCACCTCACCTCAGCACCTTTCCACACAACTGAAAGGGTCCCCCAAGGCTCCTCACTGTCTGCCTTTCTCTTCAATATTTACATTCAGCCAGTATGCAAGATATTTAATAAATACAAGATACAGTATGCCATATATGCCGACGATATTATGGCATATACCCCAATCCATCTGGACTCCCCAGACTATACCACTATATCAACCTGCATCCAAGAAATGACGACCTGGCTTACTAACAACAACTTGAACATCAACATAAAAAAATCTGAAGCGATCATCATTACACGGGAAACCACGTTCACCTCTCCTACCTCAATCAACATCTCAAATATACCAATTACATTAAGAAACGAAGTTCGGTACCTTGGAGTGATACTAGATAAACAACGTATCCTCCAAGCGCATATCTACAAGACGTCCAAGACTGCCTTCTACAAAATAGCAATGATCCAAAGAGTAAAGCCTCTCCTCAACAAAGAACACTTCCGTACAGTATGCCAGGCCATCATTACACCTGTGCTGGACTACTGTAATCTCCTCTTCCAAGGACTCCCCAAACAATCCACTTGACCCCTTCAACTAGTCCAAAACACTGCTGCCTGTATCATCATTGGCACTTCACAGCAAGACCATATAACTCCCATCCTGCATGATCTGCAATGGTTACCAATTTCCTCACGAGCAAAATATAAATCGGCTCTTACCATCTTTAAGATTAAAAATAACATGTCAGCAGGAATACTACAAGAGCTCATCGCACCAAAGCAAGCAAAAGACCTAACAGGAACAGCACCAAAAACACCATACCAACCCCCAGCTTTTTCACAAAAAGCAATAAATCCACCTCTATGAGAGCTTTTTCACTTGCTGCCCCTGCTATTTGGAATTCACTCCCGGAAAAGCTAGGGTCCACAACAGACATAAAAGATTTCCGGAAGTTACTCAAAACCTTCCTATTCATCAAACTATTAAATAAAGACCCCTAATCACACCAATCATTCCATGGCATCTTGCCCACCCCTCCCCACACGCCATCTATACACTATTCTATACATAGGTTCTGCTGCCTGCACCATCCTTCCACACATCACTCTTGTTCCGATGTATATAAGTTTAGTTTCAGAACATCTATCTGACCCCTCCCCTTCGTTCTCCACAGAAACACTTCTGTGATTGTTTAAGTTTTAATGCTATTGTTTCTATGCAAGTTCTCTGTAAAAGTTGAAGTTTAATGTAAACCGCCTTGATTAAATGAGAAGGCGGTATAGAAAAATTGTTAAATAAATAAATGATCTTAAAGTAGCTAAACAGGTAGAAAAGGAGACGGCAAAAGCTAGGAGGATGCTTGGGTGCATAGGGAGAGGAATGGCTAGCAGAAGAAAGGATGTGACAGTGCCTCTGTATATGTTTTTGGTGCGACATCATTTGGAGTATTGTGTGCAATTCTGGAGGCCGCACCTTCAAAATGATATAAACAGGATGGAGTCAGTACAGAGGGCGGCTACTAAACTGGTTAGTGGTCTTCATTATAAAGCATAGGAGGACAGACTTAAGGATCTTAATATGTAAACCTTTGAGGAAAGGCGGGAAAGAGGTGATATGATTGAGACATTTAAATACCTCCGTGGCATAAATGCACAGGGTGATAGCCTCTTTCGATTGAAAACAAGTTCTGTTATGAGGGGACATGGGATGAGGGTGAAAGGGGATAGATTCAGCAGTGATATGCGTTAATATTTCTTTTTGGAAAGAGTGGTGGATCCGTGGAATAGTTTCCCAGTGGAAGTGGTAGAGATGAGGACAGTATCTGAATTCAAAAAAGCATGGGACAAACACAGAGATTCTCTAAAGGAAAAAAGGGGACTGTTGTAGTTGTTGATATGGAAGGACAGACTAGATAGGTCATATGGTCTTTTTCTGTCGTCATTTTTCTATGTTTCTATGTTGCCACCATCAGTCGAACAAGATCCACATACCAGGGGCAACGTGGCCAGTCTGGGGACCACTAGAATCACCTGTTCAGGATGCAGGTCTAGGAGGCGGAGAACGTGGTGAGATCAAGGCCCATAGGAGAAAGATGTGCAGCAGCTGTACTTCGCCCGGGTCCAAGGCATGTGGACTGAGGAAATCTGCCTGTACATTGTCCACTCCCATAATATGCTGTGCCGAAAGAGCCTGCAGATGAGATTCCGCCCAGGGTAAAAGAAGCCCCAATTTCCAGGCTACCCCTGGACACTTGGTTCCGCCCTGTCTATTGAAGTAGGAGACTCTCGTAGAGTTGTCGGACAGAATGCGGACTGCCCAATTGCAGAGCAAGGGCTGAAAGTGCTATAGTGATAAGGCTCACCGCCTGGGCTTCTAACGAGATTGATGGTGCAGTTGGCCTCTGTCTGCGATCAAGTCCTTTGCGTTGTCTGTCCAAGGCAGTGCACTCCCCAGCCCAACAGATTGGCATTGGTTGTCAATAGTACCCCCATTGGGGAATCTCCAAGGACTGTCCCTTCATCAAGTGGTCCTGGCAGAGCCATCACTGAAGACTGTGGCGGACCGCAGACAGGAGCAGCAGATGAATCTCACACTCCTGAGCACAAGGAGACCAGCGTGACAACAGGGCGCGTTGTAGAGAGTGCATATGGGTCCATGCCCAGAGCACCACTTCCAAGGTACCTGCCAGGGATCCAAGGACTTGCAGATAGTCCCAAGCTCTGGGCGCCTCTAGGCGCTTGAATGCCTGTAGCTATTGCAAAGCTTTTGGCATCTGTCTCATAAGGAAAAAGCATCCTTTCTGTATGTCAAACTGAGCTCCAAGAAACTTGATGGACTGAGCAGGATGAAGAGAGCTTTTGGTGTGAGTGACTACCCAGCCTAGGCATTCTAAAAATCGCACCACTCTGGACACTGCTGAGTACACTTCCTCAAAAGATGTGGCTTGGATAAGCCAGTAATCTAGGTAAGAGTGGAACCGAATATCCTGGTGACATAGACATGCTGCTATTACTACCATAACCTTGGAGAAGGTATGGAGCGCAGTGGCAAGTCCAAAAGAGAGAACCTGAAACTGATAGTGATGAGTCAGGATGGTGAACCACAGATAACGTTGATGATCTTCGTGGATCGGAATGTGAAAGTACGTTTCTGCGAGGTCCACGGAAGCAAGAAATTCCCCCAGTCACACGGCCTGAATTACAGACCTTAGTGTTTCCATGTGAAACAGCAGTTTATGCCCTTGAGATCCAAAATGTGTTGGAAGGAACTATCCTTCTTGGGGATGACAAAATATATAGAATATCATCTGGAGCCCCTTTCTGATTGGGAACCGGGCAAATTGCTTGAAGCTGTAATAACCGCTGAAGAGTGGCCTGCACTGCAGCTCTTTTAGCGATGGACCCACAAGGGGAGATGAGATAGGCATCCTGAATGGGTTTTAAACAATTGACAGCATAATCCTGTGACATGATCTTGAGAGCCCAGCTGTCTGAGGTGATATGGGCCCATTCACAGGAGAAAAGGCGAAGCAGCCCACCAACCTGCAATACCCAAAAATGAGCCCAGAGCCCATCAACGGGAGGGTTGTCCGCTCCAGGAAACTTGGAGGTGGAACAGTATTTGTCCCGGGAATGGTGAAATCCCCAAAAGGACTGGGACATGAAAGAGGTATTTGATGAGGAGGATGACGACCTTCTGGGTCGGTACCTCTGCGAATCTCGAAAACAAGACTTGGAAGACGAGAATGATGAAAGGCCCCCACTGGACCTACATGTGCTTGATTTGAATTTATCTTCCGGCAGGCGTTGTGGTTTAACCTCCCCCAAGTCTTTCACAAGTTTCTCCAGATCTTCTCCAAATACCAGCTGACTCTTGGAAAAGGAGTTTGGCGAAGGGAGCCTTAGAGGCAGGATCCACATTCCAATGGCGGAGTCAAAGCCAGCACCGCTTAATGTCACTGCAGCGATGGAATGAGCTGTCAAATGGAGTAAGTCATAGAAGGCATCTGCCAAAAAGGCAGTCATTCACTCCAAAGGCGCCAAGGAAGGGCCTTCAGGCAGGAGCTGAATCCACCGCAAAAGGGCGCATGCCACTGCAGACTGAGGCTTGAAGGACAAGGGAAGAAAAGGAGAAGGCTGTCTTTAGGAGTTCTTCAATCTTGCAGTCCTGTTGGTTTCGGAGGGCTGTTCCTCCTTCAACCAGGATGGTCATATGCTTACTGACCGAAGTCACAAGCACATCAACCTTTAGAAAGTGAAGTCATCGATCCAAATTGGTCGAGGACCAGGCATAGAACCAATAAAAGGTACGTATGACCTAGATTGGCCACTGTTGGAAACAGGATACTGGGCTTGATGGACCTTAGTCTGACCCAGTATGGCATATCTTATGTTCTTAAAAGTGCCGAGCTGAAAACAAGGATGCATCTGGCGAGCCCCACTCCAGGAAAACCATCTGTTGGAGCTCTATGGGAAAGGGGAAGGCCTTAGAAGGCTTCTGAATCCCCACAATAATCAGGTTTGCATAGGAGGCAGACTGAGTGTTATCTTTTGTTGCTTGTGGCTTCACCAGATGGAGAGCTTTCACAATTTGCATGATTAAGGCCAGGAGGCCGTCCTTATGGAATGGGCAGAAAGCCTTGCCTTCCTCCTGATCATTGTGATAGTCTTCCAGAGGAGACAACTCACCCTTCTCACATTCGGAGCCACTGCTCTCCGTAGGAGAGATACTGTAACAGGAGTTCTCCGGGGACAACAGGAATCAGTACTCACATATGGATGATGTCGGCACCAATGGAGCCCTCGTGGAAGAAAGCCTTTGGGAGATGCCACCACGCATGCATGGTCCCCTTCCTGCCCAACAGTGCCATCTTGCTCAGTCAGGTGACATAGCTAAAAGACAGCAAAAAAATAAAATATGGTAAAGAAGCAACTCCAAGGGAAGGAGGGAGGGTTGTGAGGACTGATTCCTGCTATCCCTGGAGAATACCTGTTACAGGTGAGTAACTACGCTTTCTCCAGGAATAAGCAGGAAGTTGGTCTTCACTTATGGGATTCCCCATCTACAGGCTACCAAAAGCCCATAGAGAAAAAACACAGTTACCCTCAGGGGAAGCTGTGAACAGCAGCAATTCAGTCCACAGGTGCAGACTGCAGTAAGACCAATGTATCCAAAGGAAACCAGCACGCCGATAGTCTGAATACAGAAGGGCCGGAGAGTATGTGTTGCCTAGACCCCGAAAAGATTTGGAGCACGGTCTGGCTGAAGGCATTGTCCCGTCAGGACTCCCCCTCCAGGCAATAGTGAGTTGCGAAGGTATGGATAAAAGACCAGGTGGGAGCCCGGCAGATGTCCACCATTGGGACGGAGCGCAGGTTTGCCACAGAGGCCGCCATGGCCCTGACATGATGCGCCATGACCCGGCCATTCAGCGAAAGCCCTGCCTGCTCACAGGCAAGGGTGATACAGTCAGCCACCCAGATAGACAGCGCTCACTTGGTCACTGCTTCCACCAGCCTACTGAGGTAATACGAGATGAAAAGCTGAGAAGCTTTACGGTGGCCCTGGGTACGTTGAATGTAGAAGGATGGGCCCTCTTACAGTCCAAGGTGTGGAGGACAAGCTCTGCCCTACTGGCGTGAGGCCTCGGGAAGAAGGTGGGGAGCACCACCTCCTGGTTGAGGTGAAAGGGCGATATCACCTTTGGAAGGAATTTGGGGGGTGTGCGGAGCACAACTGTGTTCTTGTAGAAACTGGTGTAAGGCGCCTCCACCATCAAGGCCTCGAGCTCACTGACCCTGCGAGCAGAGGTGAGCGCAACCAGGAACACCACCTTCCACTAAGGATATCGCAGGTGGCATGTAGCCAGGGGCTCAAAAGGTGGGCAAGTAAGCTGCGCCAGTACGACATTGAGGTCCCACTCGGTCACCGGAGGGTGAACCGGGGGTTTTAATAAAAGGAGTCCCCTCATGAAGTGGGTCACCAACAGCTGGGCCGAGAGAGGTTTGCCATCCACCAGATGGTGAGGTGCCACCAGGGCACTGAGGTGCACTCTGACGGAGTACAATATGAGTCTGGAGTGCGAGAGATGGAGACGGTACTGCAGGACCAGCTGCACTGGACAGGAAAATGGGCTAATCCCCTACTCTGCGCACCAGACTGAAATCTGCACCACTTGAAGGCGTACGCTTTCCTGGTGAAGGACTTACAGGAAGCCAGCAGGATCTCCTCCACTTCCTCCAAGAGGTTGAAAGGCACTAGGGTCACCCTTTCAGCAGCCATGCTGTCAGTGACAGGGACCCCAGATTGGGGTGCAAGAGAGAGCCCCCTTCTGCGACAACAGCCCTGGGGAGCTCCCCAATGGGATGGGAGTCTCCACCAATAGCTGGAAGAGTAACAGGAACCACGGCTGCCTGGGCCATCGAGGGGCTATCAGGATCAGCGAGGCCTTGTCATGGAAAGTCCTGAATAACGTTTTGGCAATTAGTGGTGTGGGTGGGAAGGCGTACATTAGACCTTCCAACCATGAGATGAGAAACACATCTGCCGCCACCCGGGAAGGGTGGGCTTGCCGATAGCAGAAGCGGGGCAACTGGTAGTTGTCTGGGCTGGCAAACAGGTCTATCCATGGTTCCTCCCAAAGGTGGAAAAGCCAGCTGGCTACTCTGGGGTCCAGCTGCAACTCATGCGGCTGGGGAATCCTGCTTAATCTGTCAGCCAGTGTGTTGTCCTGGCCTGGCAGGTACACTGCCCTTAAGAGTATGCCCTGCTAGACTGCATAAGAGCAGAGGACCATTGCCTCACAGCTGAGGGCGCGGGACCCCATGCCCCCCTGTTTGTTAACATCACCATCTGGTTGTCTGTTTGGACCAACACTGGTTGGCACCACAGGCGGAGGCAAAAGGCTTGGAAGGCTAAGTGTATCGCCCACAATTCCAGAAGGTTGATCTGCTGGTAACTCTCATGGGCTCCTCATCCCAGCAAGGAGGCATCCGTCATGAGAACCTTTATGGGGCATGGAGTCTGAAAGGGCATCCCTGCCTTGGGGTACTGGGGATTTTGCCACCAGGTCAGGGAGTCTGCCAACTGGTGGGTCACTGCAATTCTATCGTGGAGACAGCCTGTGACCTGCATCCTCTGGTCCTGAAGGCACCACTGTATAGCTGTCATATAGAGGTGGGCGTCTGGGGTGATATGAACTGTGGAGGCCATATGTCTGAGTAAGATAAGTAGGCGCAGCAGGAGCCGAGCAGATACAGAGGGACGGCGTTGTATATCCAGGACCAAGGCCCTGAGCCAGGCAGCTCGGTCCCCTGGAAGGAAGGCCCTTGCCTGGAAGGTGTCTAGTCTTGCCCCTATGAACTCCAGACACTGTGTTGGGATGTGGTGGGACTTGGGGTAGTTTATTACAAACCCCAGATTTTGCAGGACCTGGATGGTACGTGCACTTGCCTGCTGCACTTCTGAGGCCATGCTTCCCTTTATGAGCTAATCGTCCAGGTAGGGGAAAGACAAACACCCCCCTGGAGGCGGAGGAAGGCGGCCAAGACTGCAAGGCACTTGGTGAAAACCTTTGGGGCAGAAGCCAAGCTGAAGGGCAGCAACTCTGTACTGGTAATAGCTGACCCCACCATGAACCTCAGGTACTGCCTGTGATTGGGGTGAATGAGGATGTGTGTGTAGGCATCCTTCAGATCCAAGGAGCATAGCTAATCTCCCTGCTGAAGGTAAGCAGCAATGTTCCAAGGGAGAGCATCTTGAACTTCTCCCTCACCAGGAATCTGTTCAGATTGCGCAGGTCAAGGATGGGCCTTAGGCCCCTTGTTCTTTTTGGTATGAGGAAGTACCTGGAGTAGAACCCCTTGACCCTGAGATGGTGGGGAACTGGTTCTACCTCTGTCCTTCATAACACCTGCCAGTTCCTTCAGTAGAAGGTCCTGGTGAAGGGGAGAACTGGGATGCTCTCCCAGAAAGAAAGGGGGAGGTGTCTGGGCCAGGTGGGGGAGGTAGCCCTCCTTGACCACTTGGAGTGCCCAAGAATCGGTGGTGATGGCTGGCCACCTTTGGGCATAATGAATAAGATGTTCCCCTGTGGGCTGCTGATCTCCTTGGGGTAGAGAGGCTATGCCCAAGGAATTAAACGCTTCTCCTAGCTGGGCCAGAGTCGACGCCTGGGCTTGGGAGCCTTCTGCTTATGATGGCCATGCCCATGTCCCTTGGCCTGCTGACCCTGCTGGGGAGGTCTGAAAAAATAGGTAATTTCTGTAAACAGCCCCTTTCCTCAGGTAGAAGGGCTTTTTACCCAAGCACTTCCATCGTGGAGGGGCAACAGTCTTTTTAGAGAGCCTGGTCCTCGTCATGAACTCAGTCTCCAGCTCAGCAGCCTTGTCGGTCATGGGTTTACCAAAGAGGTTCTCTTCTTGGCATGGGACATCGACCAATTTGTCCTGAGCCATTGCTCAAGGTCAGACGACTGTAGCCAAGCCTGGCATCTGACACCGATGCCCACTGCCACTACTCAAGCCGTTGGCTCGAAACAGTCATAGGCTGCCTGAGACAAACTTGGAGCACTCATGGATGGCTTTAGCCAGGTTCTTGAAACGCTGCAGGGGTTCCTTGGAAAGACCAGCTAAGAACCCGGCGAGTTCCTTCGCCAGGTCTCTTAGGTACATGCCCATGTACAGCTGGTATGCCTGGATCCGGCTGATGAGCATTGAGCCATGGTAGCACTTTCTACCAAGGGCATCCAGGGTGTGTGCCTCCCTGCTGGGGGGGCACCGAGGAGTGCGTCTTATGACTCTTCAGATGATGCATGGCCGAATCCACCACCATGGTTTGTGCGGCAGTTGTGACTTCTGGAAGCCCGGGCTCCAGCGAACTCAATACATCGAGTCGAGCCACTTGCTCACCACCAGCACATACGGAGCATTAGCCGTTCCAGGATGGGAGGGATAGGCACCGTAAGCGATCCCCTCGGAAGGGCCTCGTATTGGAGGATTTCTAGCTCCTCCTTTTGAGGGTCCTCCTCAGATTCCCTCGGGAATGCTAGGGCCTTGGACATCTCCCTGATGAAGTTGAGGAATGCCATGTCCTTGGGTAGGGACCAATGCCAGGGTTCTGAGGGAGGGGAGTCTGAGGGGACGTCATGGTGGCGACGGGTGTCCAGCGACTCCTCGTCCTCCATTTCCCAGTCAGAATAATCCGTCGAGGACTCGAGGGAAGAATGGTTTGCAGGCTCTGGGGATGATCCCCGCCTGTGGCCCTTGGAGGCCCCATGGGCGGTGCCGAGCACACTGGCTGGGGAAGATCTCGGCCCTGTGGAACGGGAGCTGGATCAAGACCTTGGCTGAGGATCGACTCGAGGCCGAAAGATTTTGAGGATTGGCTTGGCCTCCGGGGAAGTCCTTGACGTCGAGGGCCTGGTGGTCTGGGCAGAGGAACCGGTGGTACCAGACAACAGTGCCCACTGCTGGTCCATGGAGGCAGACAAGCTGTGCTCCGGGGCCGCCATTCTGGATTCCAGGCCGCCGGGGGGCTATGCAGCAGTTGACGCGGGCACCGAGGGAATCGGGCCCGCTGCTGATTCCCCTGAGAGGGAGTCCTCAACAAAGATGCTGTCTGGCGACAGAGGCCAGCCTGAAGTAAAGTCCTTTTGTGGGACCTTCGCAGGTTGCTCCTTCTCCAGTCCCTCGGAAAAGCGCCTAGGACTGCAGGACCTGGCCCAGGACTTACCCAGCCCGTCTGAGTTGTCCAGGGATGCCGCCTTCAAGGCCTTCTTCTTCTTGAGTTCCCTCGAGGGAGACCCCCTTTCCGAGGAACCAGGCGTTGGTCGGGGTCCGTACGTCTACCCTGGGATTCTGCGGTTTTGGAGGAGGCCTTGGCCTTTGGAGGTACCGGGGACTCTGGGAAAAACTTATTGTGCTGCTGCTGGAGACTCTTCAGGGCCTTGGTGGATATCTTACAGAAGCCACATGCCGTGGAGTCGTGGTCCGGTCCCAGATAGCAAAGGCAGCAGTCGTGTGTGTTGGTTAGGGACATTTTTGGCACACCGATCACACTTTTTAAAACCACTGGTAGCCATGGGAGAAAAAAGTCTCCCAGCAAGGTCAAAGACCCATGGTGCCGCCAGATGGAAAAAAAGGCGCTTAGGTATCAAGAAGGAAAAAAAAGACTATGAAAGCTGGGGACTTGCTCCACATTGTGCTCCGTTGGCGCCGTCACCCATAAGTGAGGACTGACTTCCTGCTTGTTCCTGGAGAAAGGGTCTATGTTGAAGTGGAAGCAGAGCCGGAGCGCCATAATTTCCACGCTTGCTTGAACAGACTCATGAACTGAGAATCGGTATTTCATGTTGTTGTGGCTGCTGAGACTGTGAATTCTACTGTTCTAGAAGAACTGGAGGAGGCACATCCCCAGAGTAAGAAGCATCCACAGGGCGAACACTCATAGTAGGGAACTGTGAAATTTGCGTTGCATCCAATTTTTCCCATGCAGGCACAGAGGAGACTGCAGTAGACATCTCTCCCAGATCCGCTGCACACGTAGAGCAAAGGGCTTCCTTAAGGTGGTGACGTTTTTTGCCGCATCCCAGGCAGTGCTGCATAAGAGTAAATTAGACTTACCTGCTAATTGTTGTTCCTTGCGGAACTCTAGTCCAGTCCCGGAACCATAGAGTTGTGAACCTCCACCAGCAGCTTTGGAGACTGAACATCTTCATCTCTTTGATCATCCAGCTATATGCAGCCCCAAGGACCGCCCACACATCAGTACCTATTGACAAAGCATACTAAGCAGAGCAACAAATAAGTAGATATAACAACACAGTGGAAAAAAGGATCCTGACCCTAAAATTCCCACTACTAGCAAACATTTTTTTTTCTTTTTCCAATTGCGTAAGAACAACCTCCCGCCTACGGGAAGGCGGACCAGAACGGCCATGGCGACCCTTGTGCAAAACGCATGCAACAAGAGACGCCACCGCTCACCCCCAAGATTTGACCCCGAAAGGAAACTAAGGCGTGCTGCAAGCAGAGGAGCTCTGACTGAAAGTATAGAGAACAAAAACCCTGGCAGACTCCTATAATGAATGTACCTTCTTGGCTGGCAGCGAGAACAGATAGACAGGGAGGGATCCGCAAGGAACAACAATTAGCAGGTAAGTCTAATTTACTCTTCCTTAGCGTCCCTCTAGTCCAGTCCCGGAACCATAGAGGATGTAACAGAGCAGTAAATCTCAACGGGAGGGCCTCGCTAGTCCAGCCTGAAGCACCCGAGACCCAAACCGCGCATCCGATGCCGCCTGCACATCCAGACGATAGTGCTTAGCAAAGGTGTGCAAGGACGACCACGTCGCCGCCTGACAAATATCCACCGCCGATACCAAGCTAACGTCTGCCCAAGACGCCGCCTGCGCCCTAGTCGAGTGAGCCCGAAGCCCGGCAGGAGCCATCCTGCCGTGTAAAAGGTATGCCGACGAAATCGCCTCTTTCAACCAGCGGGAAATGGAAGACTTAGACGCCGCTTCCCCCTTGTGCGGACCGCCAAATGCGACAAATAGGCGATCGGACTTACGGAAGGCCGCCGTTTCCCTCAAATACCGACAAAGAGCTCGACGGACATCCAACGCGTGTAAGGAGTTATCCGCGTGCTGGCCCCGTTCCTTGGCAAACACCGGGAGAGACACCACCTGATTCATGTGAAACGCCGAAACTACCTTAGGCAAAAACGCAGGAACCGGTCGCAATACCACCTTGTCGGCAGAGAAAGACAGATAGGGTTCCCTACACGAAAGAGCCTGCAACTCCGAGATCCTGCGAGCTGACGAGATCGCTACCAGAAACACCGTTTTCAACGTCAAGTCCTTCAACGAAGCTTGCGCCAAGGGTTCAAACGGCGAAGCCACCAGAGACCTCAACACCAAATTCAAGTCCCACGAGGGCACTAAAGCCCTGCATGGAGGACGCATAAGCAATACCGCTCGCAAGAAGCGCTTCACGTCCGCATGGGACCCCAATAACTGGCCCTGAACCTTGCCTCGAAAACACGCAAGAGCTGCAAGTTGTACCCTCAACGAACTGGCCGCCAGGCCCTTGTCCACCCCTGCTTGCAAGAAGGAGAGGATCTGAGGAACGGAGGTCCGCAAAGGCCGCAACTCGCGAGCCGCACACCAGCTCTCAAAAATACGCCAGACCCGGACATACGCTAGCGACGTATGCCGCGCCCGCAACAAGGTAGCAATGACCTCCGGAGAATAACCTTTGGCTCTCATTTGCCCCTCTCAATAGCCATGCCGTAAGCGAGAATCGAGCCACCTGAGGCATCTGCAGCGGCCCCTGCCGAAGGAGATCCGGCCGAGGAGGAAGGAGGCACGGATCGGCCACACTCAACCGCACCAGATCCGCATACCAAGGCCGACGAGGCCAGTCCGAGGCAATCAGAACCACGGGACCCGGATGCCGCTCGATCCGCTGTACCAGGCGACCCAGCAGAGCCCACGGAGGAAAGACATAGAGCAGCCCGTACCTTGGCCACCTTTGTGCCAATGCATCGAGGCCTTCCAACATGCGTTCCCGACGCCTGCTTAAGAACCTTTCGACCTGCGCGGACTCGAAGGTCGCCATGAGGTCCATTATCGGCAGACCCCAACGACGGACCAGCAACGCAAATACCTCGGGATGTAGAGACCACTCTCCGGGGTCTACCCTGCGACGACTCAGAAAGTCCGCCTCCACATTGTGAACCCCCGCGATATGTTGGGCCGACAGACACTGAAGATGTCGCTCTGCCCAATCCAGAAGCAGATCCGCCTCCGCTTCCAACGCCGCGCTGCCTGTGCCTCCCTGGCGATTTATGTAGGCTACCGTGGAGGCATTGTCGGATAGCACCCTGACCGCCGCTCCCTGCAGCCAAGGCTGAAACGCTGTCAGAGCCAACCACACAGCTCTCATTTCCAGTCGGTTGATGGACCACCGGCTCTCCCGCGAGGACCACTGGCCCTCCCGCGAGGACCACTGGCCCTGAGCAATCTGGCCCTCGCAATGAGCCCCCCAGCCGCTCAAACTGGCATCCGTCATCAGCAGACGCCAGACGGGAGACTCCAAGGGCATACCGTTCGCCAGAGCGCCGACGCAACCACCAGCGAAGGCTGCGCCGAACCTCCAAGGGGCAAACTAACTGACGAGCTAGCGAGTCGGACTGATGACACCATCGACGCAGCAACGCTCGCTGCAGAGGCCGCATGTGCGCCCTTGCCCACGGAACTACCTCGATGGTCGACGCCATCGTGCCGAGAAGCTGAAGGTATTGCCAAGCCGAGGACGCCCGTCTCGCTAGAAACTGCTCCACCAGCCGCCTCAGGGCCCGCGCTCTGTGCACTGGGAGGAAAACCTTCCCGTTGCCGGTCTCGAAACGCACCCCTAAATACTCCAAGGTCTGCGAGGGAAGAAGGTTGCTCTTTGCCCGATTGACCACCCAACCTAACGACTGCAAAACCTGTACGACCCGCGCCGTCGCCCGGAGACTCTCCTCCCTCGACTTCGCCCGGATCAACCAGTCGTCGAGATAGGGATGCACGAGGACACCCTCCTTCCGCAGGAACGCCGCTACCACCACCATGATCTTCGTGAAGACCCGTGGCGCTGTCGCTAGGCCGAAGGGCATGGCTTGAAACTGAAAATGGCCCATCGGCAGCGCAAACCGCAGAAATCTTTGATGTTCCCGGCGAATGGGAATGTGCAAATAGGCCTCCGTAAGGTCTAGGGACGTTAGGAATTCCCCCTCGCGGACCGCCGCTATGACCGAGTGCAGCGTTTCCATGCGAAAATGCAACACCCGGAGGCACCGATTCACTCTCTTTAAATCCAGGATTGGTCGAAAGGTGCCCTCCTTTTTCGGCACGACGAAGTAGATGGAGTATCGACCGGACCCTAACTGCCCCTCCGGCACGGGGGCGACCGCTCGGAGCCGAAGCAGCCGGGAAAGTGTATCGGATACGACTCGTCGTTTCCAGGGAGCGCTGCACGGGGACATAACGAAGGAATCGAGCACCGGTCGATGTAGCTCGAGCGCATATCCCTCTCGTATCACTTCTAACACCCACCGATCGGGTGTGATAGCGGCCCAGGCAGGGTAGAAATCCTGTAGTCTGCCCCCTACGGGAATCACCGCCACCGGAGCCGGCCTCGCTTCATTGCGACTTTTTGGGGACCTGCGCCTGGAAGGAGCCAAAACCTCTACCTGCCCCCGAAATCAGCGGAAACTCTGTCCGCGCCCCAGATATCTGGAACGCTGGGACTGACCAAAGCGGGAGGCACGAAACCTCCGAAAGGACTGCTGAGACCCCCGGAAGGTGAAGGTCGGCTTCCCCTGCTTGGGCTTATCCTCCGGAAGCCGACCCCCCTTAGAATCCCCGAGATCTTTTACCAACCTATCCAAGTCCTCTCCAAATAACTGCCTGCCCTTAAACGGCAGCTTACTAAGGCGAGCTTTAGAAGAGCCATCAGCCGCCCAATTGCGTAACCAAAGAGAACGATGCGCCGCTACCACCGACGCCATGCCGTTAGCTAACCCCCTAATGAGGTCATAGTGGATATCCGCCAAATAAGCGGTACCCGACTCCAATCTGGACACCGCGGCCTCTTGTTCCGCCGACTGGGGCCCCTGGAACTGTTGAGACCAGCAGAGGCAGCCGTGCGCCACCCAGGCCCTGGCCACCGCCGCCTGCATTGACAGGGCAGCAACATCAAACGCCTGTCTCAGCAAGCTATCAACTTTCCGATCCTGCGGGTCCTTCAACGCCGCAGCACCTTCCACCGGGATAGTAGTCCGTTTAGTAACCGCGGAAACTGCCGCGTCCTCCTTCGGCGAACGAAAGAGCTCTCTATCAACCTCCGACAGAGGATACAACTTAGGCAACAGTCTAGCCCCGCGCAAAGCGGACTCTGGACTGTTCCACTCCTCCTGGATCATAGCTTTAAAAACCCTATGGAGCGGAAAGACTCTGTGGGAAGTGCGCACCGCCTGCATCAAGGGATCCTCCAACTTGTCCTCCGCAGTGGCATCTTCCACGGGTATGTTCAATACCTTGAGGGTTTCGGCAATCAGTGCCGGAAGTTCCTCTTTACGAAATACACGCACTATTCTACTACTCTGCTTGTCGTCCAACAACTCGCCGTCTTCTAAATCCTCCGCAGACTCCAGCTCGAGAGCCTCCCCCAGCCCCTCGTGGAACTCGTCCCCAGGAGGCGCAGAATCCGCAACACTCGGGGGCCGGCTCTCCTTTTGTGGACCAGTGTCTCCCTCCACTGAAAGTGGACGCTTTAGCCCACGGCGGGGTAGGACCGAGCCTGCCCCCGCCAGCTGCAAGAGAGCCAGAGCCTCCTGCATGAGAGAGAAAAAGGCGGGTGGAACTCCCAGGGATCCCTCCTGGACGCCCCCCGCCAACAGGCGCTCCGGCACCGCAGAAATCCCCGGACCAAGGACCGTCTCTGCCTGCTCTGATGTCCCTTCTGTAGCTACAGGTGGGAGATCTGCACTGGAGCCCTCCAGAGGATCCTCCATGCCTGCCCCCACAGCAGAACAAGTGGCACAGACTCGGGCTTCCAAATTACTACTTCTACGAATGCCACAGACCAGACACCGAGGACTAGGAGGCATGGCTATGCACACAGCCCTTTGCCAGCAAAGCAGGAACACCTTGCTGAAGCAAACAGAGCAGAAAAAAAATCGCGATTTTAAAAGTGCTCAAAAACGCTCCAAATTGCAGGACTAGATAGAGCTGGAGTCAATTAGCTGATATCTGACCAAGAAATGCAAAAACGAAGCTCCTATCCCTAAAAAAAAAACACGAAGAAAAACAACTTTGAAAAAAATCCAAAATGGCCGCCGGACCCGATCCCGCCAAAAAAAGGACCAGAAAAAATACCCAAAAGGTCTAAAACACTCCCTAGAGCTGATTCCAGGCCACCCCAAGGCCTCCACCACTGCCTTTAGAAAGAAAAAGCTTCAAACTCTACTCACCCACACACAGGAGTGGAGGGGGGGTCAAAACACTGAGAGTGCTGTCCAGCGTGCCTGTCACAAGCTCTGAGTAGCAGTTATCAGAGTCAATAACAGAGTAATAACCGCTCAGGGCAGCTCGGGGAACCCCTAAATCAGTCAGGGGACCCTCAGAGCCTACTGCTGTATTCAATTGCTGCCTGTAATTGTCTTCAACCTTCTCCTCACCCACCAAGGGGGTTCGTTAGAAAGGAGACCTGTGTCCTGTGCAGCTCCCCTGCTTGTTTGACCTATGGGGAGACTGACAGAGAGAGACAGAGAGAAAAAAACAGATTAGAGAAAGACAGAAGGGACACAGTCAAAGATTTCCTCCACAGCAGCAGCCCAGCACCGAAATCTAGAAAATAATAAAACACTAAAGTTCTGCTTATTTGTTCCTAAGGAGCCCAGTTCTGGGCTCTGACTTCCAAGCTGCTTGGAGACTGAGATACTGATGTGTGGGCGGTCCTTGGGGCTGCATATAGCTGGATGATCAAAGAGATGAAGATGTTCAGTCTCCAAAGCTGCTGGTGGAGGTTCACAACTCTATGGTTCCGGGACTGGACTAGAGGGACGCTAAGGAACAGAAGACATCCTGTCCATAAACTGTGACTGTGCTTTGAAAGGCAGTGAAAATTAAGTTGTGCTGAAAAACAATGATTTTCTCCTTGAAAAGGGTGGCAAATGAAGTGCGCTGTAAAAATGGCGCTTCCCGCTTGTAAAGCAAGTGTGCTGAAAAATGGAGTGTCCTGCCAAGGCTGAAAAATGGCAGGAAACCACGGCTCCAGGAAAAACAACTATGCAAACTGCAAATGTCCATTAAGATCCCCTGTGGCTGAAAAAACACAAATATCGCTTTAGAAGAAAGTGAAAGATTACTTGGAAAAACTGGCACAATTCACCAGAAAGATAAACAGATATGCTGGAAAAGCAGCCACATGGAAGAAAATGGCACGGAGAAGCCCAACAGTGCTGGTGCCCAACAGAACAGAGCAGACAGAGCCAGGGAAGACTGGGAAGCTCGTGGAACATAACAAACAGAGTCCAGGGAAGGTTGAGGAGGCTCTTGGGGGGAATGACCCCCATGACTGCACACCCCCTTCCATGGGGGCAGCTAAACGTCAGGAGATTGAGGGGAGGAGAGAGAGAGAGTGGAGCTGCAGACTCAATGCGAGAGTCTTGAATAGCTGATCTGAAGTGCCTGCTTTCTATGACTAGTTTATTTTAATTAAAATAACAAACAGACTTAAATCTGACTGGAGGTGATGTGCAGAGAATGGGAATCCAAGCTTCTCCTGAGCAGAAGTCCCCCCCCCCACACTTCTTACTGTAGGGAAGCACCTCCTGTGCACCCTGCAGACGTCCAAGAAGGAATAGCTACTAAAGCGATATTTGTGTCCACCATATGCTGAAGACAGAGAAAAGCTGAAGCTGACCACTAGGGGTCTTAGGATTGTCACCAAGGTGATGTGGCTAAAGCTTCTGGTTTTTATCTGCCTCCATCGTCTGCTGGCAGGGGTGGCAAACCACTTGACTGGACTGGTCTAGCAGGATGAGTTGGAAAACCTGTTGGGAGTGGGGAGAAAAGTCACAATCAGCAGGAAGCACAAAGTAAAGGCAATGATGGAGGAGCTGAGCAAGAAGAAAGTGAATATCTTCGAGTAGCTTTGATTGCGACAGATCTGAAGACTGTAGTCCAGATGATCCCAAACTAACTTGAAACAGCTTGAACTAGTTTGCAAAGAATAAGCAAGACCGCACCATCCCAATGACTTGTGGCTAGTTTTTCTGTAAAAGGAGTTTCCACCAAGTAACGACTCAAGAGATTTGAAGAATTATGCAATCAAGACTTTTAGGTTTCTTATTTTTAATGATGTTGAGACTATTTCTGTAAGTGAAGTCTGAACCAGCCCACTGGAATGGAGACAATGGCATACAGTACAGCATGACCTATGCCCAACCAAAACTGCCACTCGTCGTCTCCCACTTTTGAAATAAACAATGACAAAATAAAAATGGAAAATGAAGATCCCTAGGCCCCCTAAAACTTGCAAAGCAGTAAGTATTGACCAGTGGCATTGCATACTGATCTTCTCATACCAAAGGCTGCATCTGTCAAGTGTAGGACTCATCATATAAGGAAGGGACTCGCACAGGAAACTGCAACCTAATATGAAAATCTGACATGGTACTTGAGAACTGGAGGGTGGCCAATGTAATAACAATTTTTAAAAAGAGCTGCATGGATGATCCAGGAAACTACAGATCTGGCAAAATGGTGGAGGCTGCTGTTAAGCAGAAAATTACTGGACACATGGATAAACTGTGCTCAATGAGGAAGAGGCAGTATGGATTTAGTAGAGGGAAGTTGTGTCTTACTAATGTATTGGAACTTTTTAAATGTGTGAATAAGCATGTGGATAAAGGTGGACTGGTTGATATAATCTACTTGAAATTTAAGAAGAGATTTGATAAAGTCCTTCATGACAGACATCTCAGAAAATTATAATGAGACAGAAGGCAATGTCTTATTGAAATATAGGAAACAGATCTATGGTCATTGTAGCCACTGGAGAAAGCTGAACAGTGGAGTGCCCCATGGATATTTACTGGGGCCAGTGTTGTTCAACTTCTTCATCTATTATCTAGAAAAGGGGACAATGGATGACGTGATCACAATGCAAAACTATTCAAAAAAGTTATAACTTGAGCAGACTGTGAGGAGTTACAGGAGGACCTTACAAGATTTGGGGACGGGGCATCTAAATGGCAGATGAAATTTAATGTGGACATAGGGATAAACAATTTTAAACATAGGTACACGATGCTGGGTTCAATATTAGGAGCTGCCAGTCAGCAAAAGGATCGTGGAATTATTATGGGCAATACACTAAATTCTCAGCTCAGCATGTTAGGAACTATTCAGAAAGGAATGGAGAATAAACTAAATAATATCATAATGTCTCTGTATATTTCTATGGGGCAGCCACTCCTTGTGTGCAGTTCATAAAGGACATAGTGGAAGTAGAAAGGGTACAGAGAAGGGTAACAAAAATGAAAGGGAGTGTAACAACTTCCCTATGAAGACAGGCTAAACAGGTTAGGGGATACAACAAGAGACTTATCAAATCGAGAATGCGTGGAACAAGTTAATAGTAAGCATACTTACATTTCAAATATTGCTATGGGTAGGGTGCAGTCCATAAAAATAATATTTTTTTTTCAGTCAATATGGAATTCAACTCAGAACTTAGTGCTGGAGGAATTGTTGAGGCTGGAAGTTCAGCTGGTTTTAAAAGCTATTTGGGCAAGCTTACAGAGGCCAAGTCTATTAACAATTATTAGTCAGGTAGACCTGGGAATGAGCAATTGGGAATATATAAAAGTCATTACTTCCTAGCAACCCAAACCAGGAGGCTAGGCTCCATGGACGTCTTCATTTTCTTCTGACTCAGCTTTTCCAAGGCTCTTCCTCTCTGTCCCTGGGCTCAGACTCACCCTCTTCCTGCTTCTCTTGGGGAGTTCTCATGCTCTCTGTAACTTTAGTGTCTTCTCTTAATTCATTTGCAGATTCCAGCTTCTTTCGTTTCCTCGTGTAATAGAGGTGGGACTTGGATTTTCTGTGTGCTTTTGAGAACCAACAAATAAAGAGAGAAGGCAACAACTTAGTAGTAAACAAATAATTAATGGAATGTTCCAGCGGAAATGCTGGAGATCAACTTCTCTCCCAGACACTATATCATCAGACTATAGGTGAACCTAAGACAAACTGCCACGAGGAGGCCAGCAAAAACGTGTTAGAAGCAATAACAGGACAGAGTCTTCAGAACCTTACCTGCCCACTGTTTGTCCCCAATGAGAACTTTATTGCACAGCTCGCACATATGACGGCTCCGCTTGTTCTCAGTGGCAGTGCTTGGTAATGTTAGAGGTGGTACTGCTGGTTTCTGGCCCTGGACAGGAAAAGATAGGCAAGAGCGAGTCATCATAACAACTTAAGGAGAGACTAATTCTTTTAAATCAATTCTCACTTCGAATAAGAAAAGACAACTGAGGCTCAGAAACATCTCGCCTCAATTTCAAATCAAATGTGGTGTTATCTGCCAGCCTGATGGGACAAATAGTAAATTATATTCTGCAGTGCCACGCAAAAGGTTTCAAGTTCTGCTCTTCTGCTCCCTGGGTTAACTGGGCTGGAGATGCTGCAGCACCAATGTTCACAGCCCCTGGGCCAGAGCGAGGGATTAATGAATATCATTTTCTTCATCTTGGACTGACCTAATTAGAATATAGTCTGAAAAGGTTTATCATGGTGATTTGGTGTTAGCAGGAAGGAAAGTTTTCTTTCCTTTGGCTGATGTAGCAGTGAGGGTACATTTCCCTCTGTATAAGTATCTAGGAAAGCTTCCGAAGGAAGTACTGGTGTTTTGATTTCTTTTACAGACAAAGGCTTTGGAATAGTTATGAATAACACTAACCCTTCAGAGCATTCTTTCATAGTTTATTTGGATAAAATAAGGGGGTCAATGCCTCCTAAAGAGAGTCCAGGGGAGGACTCTGCCTCTGGAATCAGTGTTTGTGACTTTCGAGTTGAATGCTATTTCGGCACAGTGCTCTTCTGAATTGCGAAGGCTTTCTGCTTTGTGCATTGCTGTGGCATTGGATCTCTCTGCCAGAACCTTTTTTGCTCAGAAGAGCTGGTGCTCTGTGCAGGACCACTCTGCAATGAAGGCTTCTGTGTTAAATTCACATAACACTGTGCATGCAGTTTCTGGGGAAGGGGAGGGTGGTGGTGGGTATTGGAAAGGAAAAGAAGAAACAAGAACCAAAAAATATGCCTGTGGATAGTTCCAATAGAACTATACTGAAGGGCTGTGAGATAGTGACTGTACAGGACCATCCAGTGCGTGCTCTGAAACATTCTTTGTTCTAGGGATGATCTGGGAAACTACAGACCGGTGAGCCTGACATCAGTACCGGGCAAAATGGTAGAAATCATTATAAAGATAGTCATGGCTTATTGGGAGACGGCTAACATGGATTTAGCCAAGGAAAATCTTGTCTTACTAATCTGTTATGTTTTTTTTGAAGGTGTGAATAAACAGGTAGACCAAGGTGAGTCGGTTGATACAGTGTACCTGGATTTTCAGAAAACATAGAAAAATGATGATAGAAAAAGACCACATGGCCTATCTAGTCTGTCCTTCCATATCAACAACTACAACAGTCCCCTTTTTTTCCATTAGAGATCCTCTGTGTTTGTCCCATGCTTTTTTGAAATCAGATACCGTTCTCATCTCTACCACCTCCATTGGGAGACTATTCCATGGATCCACCACTCTTTCCGTAAAGAAATATTTCCACATATCACTCCTGAATCTATCCCCTTTCACTCTCATCCCATGTCCCCTCGTAGCAGAACTTGCTTTCAATTGAAAGAGGCTCGCTCCCTGTGCATTTATGCCACGGAGGTATTTAAACATCTCAATCATATCACCTCTATCCCACCTTTCCTCTAAGGTGTACATATTAAGATCCTTAAGTCTGTCCTCATATGCTTTATAATGAAGACCACTAACCATTTTAGTAGCCAACCTCTGCACTGACTCCATTCTGTTCACATCCTTTTGAAGATGCAGTTTCCAGAATTGCACACAATACTCTAAATGAGGTCGCACCAAAGACTTATACAGAGGCACTATCACCTCCTTTTTTCTGCTAGCCATTCCTCTCCGTATGCACCCAAGCATCCTTCTAGCCTTTGACAAGGTCCCTCATGAGAGACTCTTGGCCAAATTAAAAAGTCAGAGGATTGGAAGCAGTGTACTATTGTGGATCAGAAACTGGTTAAAAGATAGAAAGCAGAGGACTTCTGGTGATGTCAGCAGATGGGATGGCGGCGTGCTGAAAACGCTCTGCCACCAACCCCACTAAAAGAGCAGGAAAGCCCCCAAAAAATGTTATAGGAAGGAACTCTGTGGAGAGCGAATTGTGTCGGCGAGTCCCCACTGTCTGTGGGAGAGAAAGTGGTGCTGCGAGTCATCACAGAACGGAGGTGGTAACGATCACCCGGTCGGTGGCAGCCTCGAGAGGAATCCACTGCGCAAAAAATACAGTTGAGAGTCCAACGACCATACATTAAGCCCACTGTGGGCGGACGGAGGCGGTGCCCCAGGCAAGGGAGCTCCAGGATCGCAGCGCTAGGTCCGGAAGGGCCGGTGCGGAAGATCGGCGGCTAAAAGCGGGTGTCAGAGAGAGCACGTGGTGCAGCAGAGTAGAAGCCAGTGAGCACCGAGGACACTGGGAGCGAAGGTACTGAGGCCGGGAGCTGGGGAGATCACAGCAGAGTACAGCGGGCAGAGAACAAAGCCCCGGGGCCCCCTCTGCCCCCCCCCCCGGGGTGGCTGGTGCTAAGTTTTGCGGCGTGGTCCGGAGATCCAGAAAAGGACTGTGTGAGCCTTTGGAGGAGGTCAGAGAAGCGAGGGCGGATTCCACCCTCCAGAGTTGGGAGGACAAGGGTGGGCCTATAAAAAGCCGTGGATGGCGGCTTGAAAAACCGTGGTGGATCTGAAAGCCTTTGCCTTTAAAAGCCCGGCGGGGACCAAAAGCTACGTGGCTAAGATGGCAGCGGGCAGTGAGGAACAATGAACCACCACAGAGACAGAGGGCATGTCCACCGATATCCAGGCCCTACAAGAGGGCCTAAAGGAGTGGTTTGCCTCTATGAAACAGGAGCTAGTTACACTGAAGAAAGAGGTACAGGGCTGGCTCCAAGAGCTGAAATTGGACATGGCATCAATGGGGACCCAGCTAGATGAGGTGGAAAATAGGCTGGAGAAGCAAGAAAACAGGTCCAGGCGATCGAATATCCGGATCAGGGGCCTGCCTGAAAGTGAAAGAGCGGTAAACTATGTAACTATGGCAGAGGAATTCTGCGAGGTGGCTCTAAAGGCAGCTGACATGGAGGTGGAGGGTCTGTGCCTCAAGGTGGATAGAGCCCTTCAAACATTGGGGTCGAGGAGAGAAAACAAGGTGCGAGATGTAATTGTTTGCATGCATGAATACAGATCCAAAGAGCTGGTGATGAGAGCGTCCAGGAAAATGGGCAAGATTAAATGGCAAGGCTCGGAGGTTGATGTCTGTGGATATCTCTAGCCTCATCATCAAAAAACGCCAGGCCTACCAAGCTGTGACCAGGAGGCTGCGAGAGGAGAATGTGCACTATCGGTGGCTCTTCCCTGTAGGCCTGCAGTTCACTATCAACACAAAGACAACGACGGCTCACTCAGTGGATGCAGCACTACTTGGTATGAAACAAGCTGGCTGGACTGAGTTGCCGGTGATGGAGAAGAGTGATCAGGCGCAGCAGGAGAAAGGCGGCCGAGAGAGAGAGAACCTCAGCACCAGTGGAGCAGAGCACCTGGCGGGGCAAAAAGCGCTTGAGACGTCAGAGACTGATGAAATGAACATTGGACATGGTTTGGTTGTATAATGTGCTGTGACGGCATTGGGGGGGTAATTGGATAAAAGTGGGGATGTTGTTTGGGTATAAAATGGAGGAGTTTTATGTGGAGTTTTAATGCGGGGTTATGCTGAGGAGTTGGGGGTGGAAGATAAAGATGGGGGCCCATAGCCGGGTTGGCAGGGGGTCCTGAGAGGAAGGAACAGGTGGGGGGGTAGTCTGCAGTCATTCAAAAGGGTTCCAATGGAACCGGTAGAGGAAAGGGGAGGGGAAGGGAGCTCCGGGGGAGGGGGAAAGGGGGACCGGGAGGGGAAGGAGGTGGGGGGGCAGGGAGGAAGGGGTTTTTACTGTTTAAGGGTGTGCGCAGCAGGGAGTTCAGTAGAACGATACCATGCCGGAAATTAATATAAATGACTATGAATGTTCGAGGCCTTAATTCCTTTGTAAAAAGACAATATTTTATGAAAGAATGTATACGTCTACAAGGGGACATTGTTTTTCTCCAGGAGACTCATCTTATGACAAAGGATGAGCACCGAGTAAGTCATCCCCATTACTCCCAAAAACTGTTTGCATCAAACAAGATAGAAAAAAAGAAGGGGGGGGGGGCATACTATTGTCGGCTAGGGTTACGGGGCAAGTGAGGGAGGTAATTAGGGACAGAAGAGGGAGGTTTGTCATGGTGAAATTAAAATGGGACCAGAAAATGTACACTCTGGCGTGTGTTTATGCCCCGAATATTAAACAGGCTCAATTCTTCAAGGAACTCCACAGCAAACTAATGGGGACCGCAGAGGGATGTGTAATTATGGGGGGAGATTTCAATGTAACACTGGACCCCCGAGTGGATACTTCTAAAGGGGAACTGTCCTCAGCTAAGCAACATAGGAACTGCTTGAAGGGCTTGATCTTGGGAGCGGGTTTGGTGGACTTATGGAGGGAACTAAATAGAGGGGTGAGGGATTACTCCTTCTTTTCTGCGGTGCATGAAGTGTACTCCCGAATAGATATGATCCTTGTGGATCGTACCCTAGTATCAGCGGCAAGGAAGTGTAAGATTAGAGAACGCACGTGGTCTGATCACGCCCCAGTGACGTGTGCGCTCTTCAGCTAGGGGGGTTTAAAACAAATAAGGGGTGGTGGAAATTAAATGAAACCCTTTAGGAAGATAAAGAAGTGGTGCAGCAGATAACAGCGGATATCAAAGAGTACGGGGGAATGCTCTGCAGGAATGGTCTGGGACTGTTTAAAGGCCGTAGTAAGGGGCAAACTTATTGCAGTGGGGGCGCATTGGAAATGGATGAAGCTGCGACAGCAAGAGTTTCTGCTGAGTAGGATTGGGGAGATGGAGAAGTGCCTAAAGGTGGACCCACGGGATGTTCAGCTAAAGCAGGAGATCGGGAAGCTGAGGGGGGATTTAAATGAATTGCACATGCAAGATATTAGGTGTACATTTAATATGTTGAAACAGCGGAGCTTTGAATTTAGCAACAAGGCTGGGAGGATGTTAGCACGGAAGGTCCATAAATTAAGGGCAAGGAAAGAGTAGTTACTCGCCTGTAACAGGTGTTCTCCAGGAGCAGCAGGAATCAGTCCTCACATATGGATGACATCGATGTCGATGGAGCCCTTGCGGAGCATTTCCCCAGCTTTCTAAGAAAGCCTTTGGGAATACTGCACGCATGCGTGGACACCTTCCCGCCTAAAGGTACCATCTTGCTCAGTCAAATGACATAGCTAAAAACAGCACACAAAAATGTAAAAATAAACTATATACAACTGCAACTCCCAGGGGAGGAGGGAGGGTTGTGAGGACTGATTCCTGCTGCTCCTGGAGAACACCTGTTACAGGTGAGTAACTACTCTTTCTCCAGGACCAAGCAGGAAGTCAGTCCTCACATATGGGTGACTCCCTAGCTCTGGGCTACCAGGGAACCCAAGCTGAACAAGAGACCTCTCTCTAGTCCCAGCATCAAAGAAAGGCTTTTCACTGACAGAACCTCCACCGGTAGCCCAACGGAGGGCAGGAGTTGCCTAAACCTCAAAGAGATTCCGGAGTACTGCCTGGCCAAAAGCACTGTCCCTACAGGACTCCCTCTCCAGACAGTAATGGGCCGCAAAAGTCTGGCTTGAGGACCAAGTTGCAGCCCTGCAGATGTCCACCAACGGTACAGAGGGGAGGTGAGCCACTGAAGCAGCCATTGCCCTGACACGATGGGCCGTAACCCGACCCTGCAAAGGAAGGTCAGCCGCCCTGTAAGCCCAGGTGATACAGTCAGCCAACCCAGATGGACAAGGTACGCTTGGACACAGCTAACCCCAAATTATTAGGGTCAAAAGAGATGAAGAGCTGAGTAGCCCTTCTATGCCCCTGCGTACGGTCAAGGTAGAAGGATAAGGCCCTCCTACAGTCCAGGGTATGCAGAACTGCTTCAGCCTGGCTTGCATGAGGCCTAGGGAAGAATGTTGGAAGAACCACCTCTTGGTTAAGGTGGAAGGAGGAGACAACTTTAGGGAGGAACTTTGGATGAGTCCTAAGGACTACCCTGTTCCTATAGAAGCGGGTGTAAGGCCTATCACAGACCAGGGCCTGAAGCTCACTCACATGCCTGGCTGAGGTTAGGGCTATCAAGAAGAGTGTCTTCCAGGACAGGAAGCGTAGGGGGCAAGTAGCCATCAGCTCAAAGGGTGGGCGAGTGAGTTGCTGCAAGACCACATTCAACTCCCACTCAGGAGCAGGAGGACGGATTGGAGGCTTGAGCAAAAGCAAGCCTCTGAGAAAGCGGGACACCAAGGGGTGAACCGACAGAGAATGTCCTTCCACCAGTGAGTGGTGAGCTGCCAGAGCTGAGAGGTGGACCCGAACAGAATTGGACTTAAGTCCCTGATTTCATAAGTGCAGTAAGTACTGAAGCACTACTGGTACAGTACAGGAGAAGGGATCTTCTGTACGTAGCTGACACCACACAGAAAACCTTTTCCATTTCAGAGCATAGGTTTTCCTAGTGGACTGTTTCCTAGAGGCTAGGACAACCTCCTCAACTTCCTGAGGTAGGCCCCAGGGAGCCAAAACTACCCTTGCAGCCTCCAGGCCATCAAATTGAGAGCTTTGAGATTGGGGTGCAGAAGGGAACCCTGATCCTGAGAGAGAAGGTCGGGTTGCAACCCCAGAGGCAGTGGGGGATCTACTGCCAGCTGAAGCAGAAGTGGAAACCAAGGCTGTCTCGGCCACCTGGGAGCTACCAGCAGGACCGAGGCCTTGTCCTGAAAAATCTTGAACAGGGTTCGGGCCACCAATGGCGTGGGAGGAAACGCATAGAGGAGGCCCTGAGACCATGGTATCAGAAAAGCATCTGCCGCCATCCGCAGAGGATGCGGTTGTCTGGAGCAGAACTTTGGCAGCTGTTTGTTCAGTGGACTGGCAAACAGATCGATGGATGGAAGTCCCCATTTCAGGAAAATCTTCTGAACCACCAAAGGATGGAGCTGCTACTCATGGGGCTGCAGAATCCTGCTCAACCTGTCGGTCAGGTAGTTTTCCTGGCCAGGGAGGTACACAGCCTTGAGGAGCATGTTGTGCTTGAGGGCAAACAAGCAAAGGTCCTGTGCTTCCTGACAAAGGAGCCTGGACCCAGTTCCGCCCTGCTTGTTCACATAAAACATGGCTACCTGGTTGTCTGTTTGAACTAGGACAGACTGATGAGCCAGGGCTGCAGAGAAAGTCTTGAGGGCTAAGCCAATAGCCCTGAGTTCCAGTAGATTGATTTGCTGTGCAGCTTCCCAGGGAGACCACAGGCCCTGGGTGCACTTGCCTAGACAATGAGCTCCCCAGCCCTGCAGGGAGGCATCCGTGGTCAACACCACTGTGAACCCAGGCATCTGAAAGGATACCCCTTGCAGCAGATTGGGTGGGTGCAGCCACCAGCTGAGGGAGTTCAGAAATTGTCTGGACACCCTTATCCTGTCTCTGAGGCCGCCTGTGGCCTGTGACCACTGAGTCCGAAGGCACCACTATGCAGGCCTCATATGGAGCCTGGCATTGGGGGTCACATGTACTGTCGAAACCATATGACCTAGAAGCCTCAGGCAGAGTCTGGCGGAGACCAGTGACCTGCTGAGAAACTGGTTTGCTAAGTTTATCAGTCTTTGGGCTCTGTCTTCTGGCAAGAATGCCTTTGCCAGCAGAGAGTCCAACCTCGCCCCTATGAACTCCAAGTTCTGGGAGGGGAGCAAAGTTGGCTTTCCGAAGTTTATTACAAATCCCAATCTTTGAAGAAGAGCAATAGTTCTGAGGGTGGCCTGTCGGGCCTCCTGGCACGTCTGACCTCTTATGAGCCAGTCGTCCAGATAAGGGAGTCTTTGTCTTCCCCTATTTCTTAGGTAGGCCGTCACCACTGCCAGGCATTTGGTAAAGACACTGGGAGCGGAGGTGAAGCCAAAAGGCAGTACTCTGTACTGATAATGGTTTCCTCCCACAATGAACCTGAGGTACTTTCTGTGGTCTGGATGAATGAGGATGTGAGTGTACGCATCCTTTAGATCTAATGAGCATAGCCAATCTCCCTGCTGGAGGTAGGGCAGAAGTGCTCCAAGAGTAAGCATCTTGAACTTTTCCTTCTCTAGGAACTTGTTGAGGTTTCTGAGGTCTAGAATAGGTCGAAGGCCACCGGTTCTTTTGGGTACCAGGAAATACCTGGAGTAGAACCCTTGACCTTGCAAGTGGGGAGGCACAGGTTCCACCGCCCTGTCCGCCAACAGACCTTGGAGCTCCTGAAGGAGAAGATCTGTGTGCAGGGGAGGTCTTGGAGGCTCCCCAGGAAAGTATGGAGGAGACAGTTGTTGGAAGTGTAGTAGATAGCCCTTGTGGACTATGCTTAACACCCAACTGTCTCCAGTGATGAGTGGCCACTGGTGGGCAAACAGGGCAAGGCAACCTCCTGTGCAAGGTTGGGAGAGCAGGGACGGAGAGGCTATGCCTAAGGAGTCAAAAACTCCCACCCTGCTGAGTGGGAGCAGGGGCCGGAGGCTTGGGGGTCCTCTGCCTACGGGGCCCATTACCCTGCCCCTTGGCTTGATGACCCTGAGGGGCAGCTTGGGCAGCCTGGTACTGTGGGTACTGTTTGTAGGCAGTGCCCTTCCTCGGGTAAAAGGGCTTTTTACCCGAGCCCTTCTTTTTGTGAGAAGGGGCAGAAGTCTTCCTAGACAGCCTTGTCCTCGTGAGGTGCTCGGTTTCAAGCTGTGCGGCCTTCTCGGTCATGGGCTTGCCAAAAAGGTTCTCACCTCGGCAAGGGACATCGACCAACTTGTCCTGAACCCATGGCTTGAGGTCTGATGACTGCAGCCATGCCTGGCGTCGAGCCGCGATGCCGGCTGCCGCAACACGGGCCAAAGCCTCGAAGCCATCGTAGGCAGCGCGGGACATAAACTTGGAGCATTCCTGGATCCCCGAGGACAAGGACTTAAACCTCTGCAAGGGTTCCCCGGAGAGACCAGCAGAGAACCCGGCCAGCTCCTTGGCCAGGTCTCGCAAGTACATGCCCATGTACAGCTGGTAAGACTGGACACGACAAGCAAGCATCGAGCCCTGGAAGCACTTTCTACCAAAACCATCGAGGTTCCAGGCCTCGCTGCCAGGGGGCACCGCGGAATGCATATTCTGACTTTTCAGGCGATGCATGGTCGATTCCACCACCATGAAATGGTGTGATAGCTGCGCCTTTTGAAAGCCAGGACTCTTCCGGAGTCGATAGATCGAATCGACCCGCTTGCTTAGAACCGGCGCCGAGGCCGGTGCCTCCCACATCCGGAAGAGGAGCCGTTCCAGCATCGGAGGAACCAGAACAGTAAAGGCCTCCTTTGGAGGAGAGTCGTACTGTAGGGCCTCGAGCTCCACGGCTTGAGGCTCCTCCTCGGGGTCCGCAGGGATAGCCAACGCGGTAGCCATATCCCAGACGAACTCCGAGAACCGGGTATCCTCCGGGGGGGGGATCTACTCCGGGGCTCAGACTGTGGTGAGTCCGACGGGACGCACCGAGTCCGGAAGGTTTCGGGGGACTCCTCCGTCTCCCAGGTGGACTCGTCAGATGAGGAATCGGGGTCCAACCGCATGGGGCCTGTGAGCACCTGCCCCGACGCCGAAGGCACCGGCGTCGACACCCTCGGTCCCGAACGGGAGGTCGAGGGAGACTGCGACAGAGGTCGACCTCGAGCCTTTATGGTCTCGAGTATTGGCTCGGTCTCCGGGGACGACTTCGATGTCGATGTCCCGGTGGTCGGGACAGATGCACCAGACAGGCTGGCCATCAGTGCCCGCTGCTGTTCCATGAAGGCAGACAGTCTGCTCTCCAAGGCTGTCAAGCCTGAGACCCAGCTCAGGAGACTCAGCAGCCCCCGACTCGGGCCCCGGCGGCACCGGGCCCAATGTCAGCTCTCTGGGAGGAGAGTCCACGAGGACTACAGGACTTACATGTCCAGCAGACTCCGGCTCCACTCGAGGTACTTTGGGAGGCTTCTCCTGTTCCACGGACCCGGGGCAACAGTCGGGGGTCTGAGACCTAGCTCTCGAGGAGCCAGGGACCTCTTCCGACGACGCCCTCGCTGAGTCAGAAAAAAGCCTTTCCTTTTGGTGCTGACGACTTCGAAGTGCCTTGAAAGACATTTTTCCACATGGTCCACACGTCTTAGGATCGTGGTCAGGACCGAGGCACCGAAGGCAGCAGTCGTGTGTGTCGGTGAGAGATATTAGCTTCTTGCACTGATCACACTTTTTAAACCCACTGGAAGCCATCAGGGAAAAAAAGAGTCCCCGCGAGGTCAAAGGACCGGCCTTCCAGGGAAAAAGAAAAAAAGGGCGCGAACGCCAGCCACGAAGGGCAAAAACCGAAAAAAGAAGATCGGGCTCGATACCGGTGTACTGAACCTGGCGGGAGGGGAACCGGTGTCGAACCGGAGAAAAAAATAGCGAAGGATCGCCAAAAAATCTAACTGTTTTCCGGGAGGACTAGGACACACGTCCGGTGGGCTTCACGGAAAAAGAGAGACTGAGCAAGATGGCACCTTTAGGCGGGAAGGGAACCGCGCTCCCTAAACTTAGTGAGGAGGCGGCGGAGGACTGTCTGAGCCCATCAGAGAGCAGGAAGTGATGGCAGTGATTAAAGGACTGCAGAAGTATAAAGACCCGGGGTTAGATGGATTCACGAATCAATTCTATAAGGTGTTTGCAGGAGTTTTAGTGGGGCCGTTGGTGTGAATGTATAACTCCTTTAGCAGTGAGGGAGAAATGTATTTATTTATTTTAGTTTGCCACCCTCAATGCGCACGGCAAGTGTGAGTCGTTTGCATAAGGAGGGGAAGGACCCCGCTGAATTTGGTTCATACAGGCCTATCTCATTGTTGGGGGGGGGGGATTTCAAAATCTTTACTAGAGTCATGGCAAACCATTTGGGACCACGTTTGGGGAAATTAATACATCCCAACCAGTTGGGGTTTGTTCCGAGGCGTTACACATCGGATAATATCAGAAGGGCCTTAAATGTAGTGTGGGAGGGGATAGCTTTATTGGCGGTAGATATTGAAAAAGCTTTTGATAGGTGAATTGGGGGTTCCTATTTGGAGTGCTTGAAAAAATGGGTATACAGGGGAATTTTTGAGTTGGGTCAAGAGTATTTATCAAAGGCCAATGTCTTGTTTAAAAATAAATGGTATGCTATCCAGGGGGTTTGAACTGTGTCGGGGCACACGACAGGGTTGCCCATTGTCGCCCATGTTATTTATTCTGTCATTGGAACCAATGACGCAACGGATAAGGAACGGGGGGATATAGCAGGGGTGAGGGGGGGCCAGAGCGAACATAAGATCTCGCTTTTTGCGGATGATGTGTTATTTTTCCTATCAGATCTGCAAAGATCTCTGGGGGCCATTCAAGAAGAACTCAGAGACTATGGGGCAGTGTCGGGCTTTCGTATGAAAGCCACTAAGTCCAAAATCTTGAATTTAACTATAAGCAGCGAGGAAGAGAATCAATTGCGGCGGAAGTTTCCTTTCAGATGGACTGACAATGGTATTTGCTACCTGGGAGTACAGCTTACAAAGACTAGGGAAGGGTTGTTCCGGGCTAATTATCTCCCAGCCAAGAACAAATTATTTCAGGAGCTGGACGACTGGGGTAGATATGAAGTGTCCTGGCTGGGTCGACGGAACCTGGTCAAGATGATAGTGCTCCCTAGGTTACTGTATTTATTTATTAATCTGCCGGTGGAAGTACCAGGGGTGTTCTTGAAGCAGCTGCAAGATAGGGTGATGAAGTTTATCTGGAAGGGTCGGAGGCCAAGAGTAGGGAAAAAAAATCCTGTGTGCCAGTAAGCACATTGGGGAAATGGGAGTACCTCTGTTATCCAGGTACTATGAGGCTGCGAGAGTCCAGGCAGTGTTTGAGTGGGATGTGAGGGGCTCAATGGATTGGGTGCATATAGAAAGAAAGGGGCAGAAGGATGGGAGAGACCTGAGAGGGCGGACTTGGATCTGGGGGGGGGGAGAGGCCTTCAGAAGGGGGCAGGGGAACCTTTATGTAATGCTGTCACAAGCACAACGCCAAAACCACTAGTCTCTAGTTGTTGAGGGCGTGGTGGTTGATGTATCCTTCCTCTATCAGCTATATTTAAGCTTCAAGTAAAAGGATTGTAGTTGAGGCAAACCGAGGGTAAGGCTTATGACAGAAAAAGTTTATTTTAAACACAAGAGAACAGATCAGGTTCAAGGTTCCATTAACAGGATAAATTATAGGCTTTTGCTTACGGTTCAGAAAACTGGTGGCAAAAACAAACACAACTCAACACTGGCTTTTCAAAGTCCTCTTAAAGGTAGAAGCTTAGCCTTTTCATTTTCTTATAGTCCTTTGTTGATCACAGCACAAAGAAAACAAGGTTAATTCTCCTATGGCAGTTTATCTTCACTCAGCCTCAATTCTCTGGGCTGCACTTCCAGGTGGATATGAAATAAGCATTCAAAATGTCCTCAAACTCTTAGCAGGCTTTTCATATAAAACTGGAGCAAAGCACAAACTCTTAAAGCAGCCAATTAGCTTTCTTGCTGTTGCAGAGTTCTAACACAGCTGATAATCAGGCATGAAACACAGCTTCCTTTACAAGCTTATGTAGCAGTAAATTCCTTTTCCAAAACACACAGGAATTTACCTCCTTACTGCTAATGCCTTAAGATTACCTTTGCAAGAGGAACAATTCTTTCAAGGCTGGCTTTTCTTCAACACTTCAATTCTAAATCTTGACATAAAGAACAATCCATAAACATATCTTCTTCCCCCACCTCTGGCTCTGGTTCTCCCAATTGCATGGGCTCTGACTCACTCACTTGATCAGACTGCTCAGCTGACAATCTCTGGTGGTCTGAAAGCTTCTCCACTTCCTGGCTTCCACCCCTGTTGCCAACCTGATTCAGGGAAAACACCTCTCTCAGCTCTGGGTAGTTCAGTCCTTCTCCAGGAGTTAGCACCTGCTCTGGCTTCGCCAGCATTCCATCGTCCTTGCTGCTCTGGACTGTTCCACTCCCCATCTGCTTCCTCTGCTGCTCCTCCTGGTGCTCCCTGCCTCCATAATCTAACCAGGGTTTATACTCACTGGGATCCAACCCCACCTCTTTCTCTCCCAGGTGTTTGTAATCTCCCTGCCTTCTGAACTTAGAATAATTAGTGCACTTGTTAGAGTAAAGACTTTGGTCCTCGTGCTTGCAATCTCCCCCTCTTACTCTATCAAGCATTTCCTGAAACCTATTCCAGCTGGGGTTTTGCTGCTTTTGAAAGGTGGCTCTGGCCTTCTGACCCTGCACACCTAACAGAGGCCCCTTGATTAAGGTGAATTCCTTATGCTTTTCACCTCCCCCATGCTCTGGATGGCTGACCTTGCCACAGCTCACACTGCGCTATTGGTGGAAATGGCAGAGGAAGTGGTATGGCAAGTGGGGGGGATCTAAGTTTATACCATTAGTGGGGAATTTAGAATTCCAGCTGGGCCTGACAAACCCAGGTTTTAGTGTTGGATGGAGTTGGGGCTGCGAGATGTGGGGCAATTTAAAGTGAATGGTGAGTAGGTGCAATTTGCAGAGCTACAAGAGGAGTATCAGCTGCCCGATACTGACCGTTTTAGATATACTCAAGCTCTGCACTATTGTAAGCAGGTTGCACAGAGGGGGAATGGACCCCAGGGAGCAGAGATAGGTGAGCTTTTTGAGCGGAGAGAGGTCAAAGGTCTTATTTCCCAGCTATATAGGGCAATGGACTTGGAGAGAGGTGATGGGTGGGCCCATCGTAAGGTGTGGGAGGTGGATCTCCACAAAAACTGGGACGGAGATCAATGGGAACGAGTCTGTAAGGGGCTGTTTAAAGGTGTGATCTCTAGCAACATTTTTAGAACACAATTATAAAATGTTGTATCGCTGGTACAGGACACCACAGGGGTTACAGAAATGGCAAGGGGGGAGGGGAGAGTGTTGGAGGGGCTGTGGGGCGGTGGGATCCTTTTTACATATTTGGTGGGAGTGTTCTATATTAGGGCCTCTATGGCACGGAGTCACGAAATGGTTGCAAATGGTGAGTGGGGACGAAGTCCATTTGGGGCCCCACTTAGCTTTACTTAATGTAGCGGATGTGGGGATGAAACAGGAGGGGAAGGGATGGTGTGGAATAGTATGCACAGCAACCAGGCAATTGATAGCACGTAAGTGGCGCTCCGTATGTACACCTACACTGGCAGAGGTGCAGGGGAGAATGGGGCGGCTTTGTTTGATGTACCGCCTTGCAGCGAGGCATCAAAATCATTTACTGAGTTTTCAGAGAACGTGGAGACCGTACCTCCGGTGGAAGGATCCCGAAGGGGGGGAGTGGAGGGAGAGGGACCCCCCCCTCCCCGAGGGACGAAGGTGGGAGATGAAGAGGGGCAAGAGGTGGGGAACATTTTTAAATGTTAACTGTTTATCTGTGGGAGTGCATAGAAGGGAATGCCGGGATGTTGGTGTAAACCCCTTAAAACGTAAAAATTAAGAACTGTAGTAACTATGGTCAGTATGGGCACTTGGGAATAAGGCTGCGCAGAAGTGGAGTGAACAGATGGTAGTGAGGAAGGAGATGATCATGATGGCACGGTGGCGGAGAGTGGAAAAAGGAGGAGTCACACCCTTTGGGAAGGTGTCACTATAAAAGATTGGGGTGGGGAGGGAGGGGTAAGGGGGAAAGGTTTGAGGTGATTGCGACGTGTGATTGTACTTTGTCCGCTGTATAACGTTTGTTTGATTCCTCAATAAAATAATAAAATGGAAAAAAAAAGATAGAAAGCAGAGAGTAGAGCTAAACGGCCAATTTTCTCAATGGAGAAAGGTAAATAGTGGAATACCCAGGGATCTGTGCTGGACCCACTGCTTTTTTAACATATTCATAAATGACCTAGAAACGGGCATAACAACTGAGGTGATCAAATTTGCAGATGACACAAAATTATTCAAAGTTGTTAAAACGCAAGACGATTGTGAAAAATTGCAAGAGGACCCTGATAAATTGGAAGACTGGATGTTCAAGATGAAATTTTACTTACCGTTAATTTCCTTTCCTGGATTCCTGCTAAACCAGTCCTTACAAGTGGGTTATATTTCCCTGCCAGCAGATGTTGGAGACAGATATAATACCAAAGGCTTCACTGAGCATGCCCTGGCACCTATGTGCGTACCCTAGGTGTCGCCTTCAGTATACCTCTGGCAAAGCAGAAGCGCCAAGTGAGTGCAAGTAGTGCCCCTATTAAACTAAAAGTGAGAACCAGGACTCCACTATAAATGAGAACCATAGCGCAACTAGCGCCCAGTGCCGTATAACTATGTACAAATTGACAGACTGCAGGAGGATAGTCGCTAAATGGAAGCTCTGTCATAACAGCTGTTGTGACAGCTGCTGAAGAACTATGACCAGTAATACAGTGAGTGAGGGTGGGAGATGGACTGGTCTAGCAAGAATCCAGGAAAGGAAATTAACAGTAAGTAAAATTTCACCTTCCAAATCTCCTGCTAGACCAGTCCTTATAAGTGGGCAGTATCAGAGCTACCCCACCTGTGGGTGGGACAATGCAGCCACAGACACTACGCTGGCCCCGAAAGCCACAGACACTACGCTGGCCCCGAAAGCCGCCGCAGTCCGCGCCTGGATATCCAGCCAATAATGGCACACAAAAATAGACAGACAACCAAGCTCAACAAATGTCCACTGGATCCACGCAGAACCGTTTTGCCCAGGAAGTGGCTTGTGCTCTAGTAGAATATGCTTGAAGGCTTAATGGGACCAGTTTGCCTTGCAAAATACAGGTAGATTCAATGGTTCTCTTGATCTATTGGCCAATGGTCTGCTTGGAAGCGGCAAGCCCTTTGCGGGGCCCTGCGAAGAAGACAAAAAGGCGATCCGATTTCATGAAGGAATTTGTCATCCGCAAGTAGCGACGCAGAATGTGACCAACATCCAGCACCCTAAGATTATACTTAGAGGCTGCGCAGTCCTGACAGGAAAAGGCTGGCAGAAGGATAGGCTGATTAGGGTGGAATGGAGACATGACCTTGGGTAAAAAGGACAGCACAGGTCACATACAGACTCCTTCTGTAGAGAAGGTCAAGAAGGGATCCTGACAAGTAAGTGCTTGGAACTCTGACACCAATCTAGCAGCGTGTGCACCAGGCCTCGACCAGACCAATGCATAAACCAGAGAGGTAGACGACTGACGAGCCTGAAGCAGGGTCGCGACAACCCGCTGTGAATAACCTCTGTGCCCTAGGCAGCACCTTTCAAGAGCCAGGCCTGTAAGAGAGTAAGGAGCCGGATCGTCCATCCATACAGGTCCCTGTCGGAGCAGTCCATGGCGAGACCGCAGAGGGAGGGGCCGCCCCTACCGTGAGGTGAATGAGGTCGGCGAACCATGAGCGGCACGGCCAGTCAGAGGCCACCAGAATCACTAGTCCCTGGTGAGCTTCAATGCGTCGAAGGGCCCGCCCGATCATTGCCCAGGAAGGAAAGAGGTACAGGAGGGCCGCCGTCGGCCAGGGCTGAACCAGCGCATTCACCCCATGAGCTCTGGGCTCCTTTCTTCGAATGAAGAATATTGGGAACTTGGTACTGGCTGCGGTTGTCATCAGTTCGATCTCCAGCTGACCTCACTGCTGAGCTATCCATTGGAAGGCCCAAGGGGCAAGCTCCCATTCCCCAGGATCTTGCGGTTTGTCATCCTCGTTCTCAGTGTGCGGCAGCCATGATCATTTATTTTATTTATTTAGCAATCATTTGTATACCGCTCCTTCCAGTGATCAGAAGCGGTCCAATTACATAGAGGGAGCTGTCAAATCAAAACAGTAAAATTTATGGTATATACATAATTGATTCGGGATCATGACCTTGGAGAAGGTGCAGGGTGCGGTTGCTAGGCCGAAAGGCAGCACCCGAAACTGAAAATGTTGTCCAAGGATGACAAACCGCAAGAACCGCTGATGGTTCACATGGATGGGGATGTGGAGGTAAGCCACAGCAAGATCTAAGGATGCCAAGTACTCCCTCTGTCTGACCGCTTGAATAACCAACCAGAGAGTTTCCATCCGAAACTGGGGAACCCAGAGTGAGCGATTGACTTCCTAGAGGTCCAAAATAGGGCACCATGACCTTGCCTTTTTTGGTATGACAAAATAGATGGAATAGTGTCCGGACCCTCGTTCGGGAGCTGGGATGGGACAGATGGCCTGGAGATCCAGCAGGCACTGCAGAGTTGCGCGCATGACCGGATGTTTTCGAGCCGTGCAAGGGGAAATTAAAAAGGCATCCTGGGTGAGTCGGGTGCACTCGAGAGCATAGCCGTGCTGAATGATGCCTGAGACCCACTGATCTGTGGTTATGTGGGCCCACTTATTTATTTATTTATTTATTTACAGTCTCTTATATACCGCACTATTCAGCATCAGCGCGGTTCACTTGCGGGAGAAAAGGGATAGGTGCCCTCCCATCGGCGGTGTCCTGGAGTAGGGCCCGGGGGGAGTCAGCGGACTGCCGACAGGATCCAAGAAACTTGGCTGTAGAGATAGAGAAGGAATCCTTTGCTCTGTGAAACGCCCGAAAGGGCTGAGAGGTGGGCACTGATCTGTGGACCGATGACACCGAGGAGGATCTGCCGGGGCAGTAGCAGCAGTTACTCCTGAAGTGAGATTGTGATGCCCTAGGAGCTGCGGATCCACCATCCCCCCTACACAAGGAAGATTGGGGTCTGTCCTCTGGTAGACATTAGGTTTCACCTCACCAACATCCTTGACCAATGGCTCCAGATCCTCAACAAAGAGGAGCTTACCCTTAAAGGGTAACCTGGAGAGGTGGGCCTTAGAGGCAGAATTGGCTGACCAGTGCCGGAGCCAGAGCCACAGCCAGCGGCACGCTACTGTTATGGCTGTGATGGACTAGGCCGCTAGCCTAATGAGATCATAGACAGCATCCGCCATGAACGCGAAAGCGGACTCCATGCGCGCTGAGGTGGAATCTTCAGGCAAGAGTTGAACCCAATGCAAGAGGGTGCGAGCCGCCAGGCCCCTGCAGGCAGAAGCTTGCAAAGCAAGTGAAAAGGAGGAGAAGGCTATCTTCAACAAGCCTTCTACCTAGCAAGTCATTCTGATCGCAGAACGCCACTTCTCCTTCCACTGGAATGGTGATGTGCTTGGTCACAGCCGTGACCAAGGCGTCCACTGTGGGGAAGCGAAGCCAACTGTTGAGGTCAGCTGGTGACCACACAGTTTGCCTAACCGTTGTGCTGACCAGAGTTCTGCCTCCAGTACTTGCCATTCCAGGGAGACCATCTGTTGGAGCTCCAGCGGAAATGGGAAGGCCTTAGCTGGCTTTTGGATGTCTGCCAGAATGGGATCGGCCTGCGACGAGGTTTGAGCCGGCATTGTCCAGGGGCTGTCCAAAATATGAAGAGCCTCTACAATTTGTGCAATAAGCGCTGCCAGCTCGTCTCTGTGAAACAGCCTGATGTCTTAGGAGTTGTGAGGGTCCTCGTCTAGATCTTCTGACGGGGACCATTTGCCATCCTCACGATTTGAGACAGAATGCTGGCTGCCAGCCTCTGAGAGATGATCCAAGTCAATTTGAGGAGGCGAGTTGCCGACCCCAGCCACCCAAGAGATTGTCTTGGGTGTGCGGAATGGGACCTCTGTCCTCTGAGCATCCAAGGCGCATTTCCTGGTGGAATGTTGGCGCGAAGAAGATGAAGTTGGCAACGGCGTTGAAGAACTCTGTGAGAGGGGCGGTGCACCGCGCCAGGCATCCCACGCCTTTCTAAAAAGAGCCATGAATCTGTCGGATTCGAGGTCCATGTCTGCAGGGAAGAGGTCTGGAGTTGCTGGATCTTTGGAGGAGCACCCGGGGAGGGTCCTTCCTCTGAAGCTGGTGCGATGCCAGGGGAAGCAGTTGCATGGTCCGTCGCCAGAAAGGGCTGCATCTTGCCTTCCTGGGCTCCCAGTGGTGATGTGGATGCTGAGGTCTCACCGGGGTGGACAGAGCAGGTGGCACAAATATGATCTATTATGAAGCACCACCTATTCATACGGCACTACTCAGAGGACAGCTCGCAAACAGTCACCCCAATCACCAAGACGGCACTACTCAAGGGACAGCTCGCAAACAGTCACCCCAATCACCAAGACTTCTCTAACACCACACCCAGCACGCTGTAGAGCAGCTAGCCTCACTGGTGCAACTCCATGTAAATATCAGTATGTACAATATTTATTAGTGTAAATAATTTGTAGAAAGTTACCCCAGTTAGGTCCAAGTTCTAGTTCCTGTTTTATTGTAAATACAATGCAGCCCCGACTGCATTGTATAAGGTTCTGTTAAATGTAAACCGCACTGACTGGAAAGCACAGTTACTTACCTATAACAGGTGATCTCTGGGAACAGCAGGAATTAGTCTTCACATATGGGTATCATCGGTACCGACGGAGCCTGCGCGGGAACGCTCCCCAGCCTCCAGAAGGAAAGCTTTTGGGAGCATCCCACAGCGCCTGCGCGCTGCCTTCCCGCCTTTCCCAACTGCCTCTCTCCAGTTCGAGTTTTAAAGCTGAGACAAAGAGAGAGAGAGAGGAAAGGAAAGATAGATAGAGAGATACAACTCCTAGGGGAGCTGGGAGGGTTGTGAAGAAGCAATTATTTATATATACATTGTACAATAGCTCACTTTATAGTATAGCTCACAATATATATAGTGCACCTTTTCCCAAGACATTTAATCATATATTTACAAACTATGTATATATTATCACAGATTTTTTCACTATTACTAATTTTCTCTTTTGTTAAACCGCTTTGATTGTATGATAAGGCGGTATAAAAATCCAATTAAATAAATAAATAAATAATTCCTGCTGTTCCCAGAGATCACCTGTTACAGGTAAGTAACTGTGCTATCTCCAGGAACAAGCAGGAATGAGTCTTCACATATGGGGACTCCCCCAGCTAGAGATGCCTGGGAGATCACCCCGATTGTGAGTCCCTGGAAGGGCTCCATCTCCACCTATGAATCTCAGGCATCCAGTCAGGGATGGAGGGTAGGAGTTGATTAGGTATGGAACAGGTGTTTGAGAACAGCCTGACCAAACAAGGCATCCCGGCGGGAATCCTTGTCCAAGCAGTAATGGGCTGTGAAGGTATGAACCGAGGCCCAGGTGGCTGCTCGACAGATTTGGTCGATGGACACAGAGTTTAGATGAGCCATAGAGGCTGCCATGGCCCTCACATTGTGAGCCATGACATGGCCTTCCAGAGAAAGATTCTTAGTCTGGTAGGCGAAGGAAATACACTGAGCAATCCAATTGGACAGAGTTCTCTTAGAGACTGGAAGTCCTAAATGGGAAGGATCAAAAGCAACAAAAAGTTGAGAGGACTTTCTATGTTGCTGTGTCCTTTGTAAATAGAAAGCAAGTGCTCTTTTACAATCCAGGGTATGAAGACCCCTCTCTGCACTTGATGCATGAGGTCCTTGAAAGACGACAAGTAAATAAACCTCCTGGTTCAGATGAAAGGGTGAGACCACTTTAGGCATAAAGTGTGGATTAGTTCTGAGAACTACCTTGTCATGATGGAACCTTGTATAAGGAGGATTAGCCACTAAAGCTTGCAACTCACTGATACAGCGAGCTGAGGTGAGTGCAATGAGAAAAATAACCTTCCAGGAAAGGAATTTCAAGGAGGTAGTGGCTAAGGGTTCAAAGGGTGGCTTCATAAGCTGGCCAAGAACCAGATTCAAGTCCCATGCCACTGGAGGTGGTCTAATGGGAGGTTTAATTAAAAGAAGGCCTCTCATGAATCTTGCTATAAGAGGATGAGAGGAAATAGGTTGTCCATTAAGAGGCTTCAGGGATGCTACAATAGCACTCAAATGGACCCTGATTGAATTTGTTTTAAGGCCTGCATGGGATAAATGCAGCAAATAGTCTAGTAACGAATTCAAAGGTATTGCAGAAGGGTTAAGACCATTTTCTGCACACCAAATGGAAAACCTTTTCCATTTAAAAGCATAAGAGCGTCTGGTGGAAGGCTTTCTGGAAGCATGAAGGATATCCTTCACGTGCTGAGAAAGGTGTAAATCTTGAAGGTCTAGGCCTTCAGCAACCAGGCCTTGAGATGAAGAGACTGAGGATTTGGATGCCACAAGGTTCCCTCCTCCTGGGAGAGGAGATCTGGAGCAGACCCCAGGTCCAGGGAGGGAGCTTGAGAGAGATGCAGAAGTAGAGGGTACCACACTTGGCGTGGCCAACGTGGTGCTATGAGGATCATAGACCCTTTGTCTCTCTGAAGCTTGAACAGAGTCTTGGGGATGAGGGGAATAGGTGGAAGGGCATAGAGGAAGTCTTGCCCCCAGTGAAGGAGGAAGGCATCCTTGGCCTGAACTTCCTGACACGGAATTCTGCAACAAAACGGGGGAAGTTTGGCATTCCACGGACTTGCAAATAGGTCTATGTCTGGGGTACCCCAGATCCGAAAAATCCTGGCTATCTGGTCCCCATGGAGGGACCATTCGTGTGGAAGCAGAACTCGACTGAGTCTGTCTGCCCAAGAGTTTTGAACCCCTGGAAGATACACTGCCATGAGATGGATTTGATGCTCTCTGGCGAAGGCCCACAATCTCAGAGCTTCGTTGCAAAGCGACAGAGAGCCCGTCCCCCCCTGCTTGTTCACATAGAACATGGCTACCTGATTGTCCGTATGGATGAGGACTGTCTTGTAGTTGAGCAGGGTGTGGATGAGAGCTAAGAAGATTGCTCTGAGCTCTAAGAGGTTGATATGGAGAGATGTCTCCTGTGGAGACCAGATGCCTTGAGTGGAGAGATCTTGTAGATGAGCTCCCCAACCCTTTGGAGAGGCATCTGTTGTAAGGGTTGCTTGGGGTAGCACCTGTTGAAAGGGGTCCCCAACAACAGATTTTGAGTGGACTTCCACCAGTGGAGGGACCAATAGAGGCGACTGGAGGTTGCTATTTTGTCTGACAGGCAACCTGATGCCTGGGTCCATTGGGTGGATAGAGTCCACTGAGCTGCCCTCATGTGAAGGCGAGCGTAAGGAACCACATACACTGTGGATGCCATGTGGCCTAAGAGTTGCAACATCTCTCGAGCAGTTAAATGGGATTTTGACTGAATCTGGGAGGCTAACTGCACCAAGCGTAGGCAACGGGCCTGGGGAAGATAGGCTCTTGCAGTTGTGGTATCCAGTAAGGCCCCTATGAACTCTAGAGACTGAGTAGGGGTGAGATGGGATTTGGGAATATTGATTACCAATCCCAGATACTGAAGAACATGCTTTGTGCAGGCCAGGGAAGTCTGGGCCTCTGACTGGGATGGAGCTCGGATGAGCCAGTCGTCCAGATATGGGAATATGAATATCCCTAGAGTGCGTAAAAATGCAGCTACCACTGCCATACATTTTGTGAACACTCTTGGAGCAGAGGCCAGACCGAAAGGAAGCACTCTGTATTGGTAGTGCTTTCCTTGGTAAAGGAACCGAAGGAACCTTCTGTATGTTGGATGGATGAGGACATGGGTGTACGCATCCTTGAGGTCTAGAGAACAAAGCCACTCCTGACTCTGGAGGTATGGAAGGAGAGTACCAAGAGAAATCATCTTGAATTTCTCCTTGCATAGAAACTTGTTCAACTCTGAGATCTAGGATGGGTCTGTAGCCCCCTGTTTTCTTTGGGATGAGAAAATAGGGGGAGTAGAACCCTGAGCCCTGTTGAAGAAGGGGTACTTCTTCTATAGCCCCTTGGGCAAGAAGGGTGGCAATCTCTTGACCTAGAAGGTCGAGAAGAGACGTTGGAGAGTTGAACTGTTTCATCATGGTGTGAGGAGGAAGGTTTAAGAAATGTAGCTTGTATCCCTCCCTTATGATGGAGAGGGTCCATTGCTCTGCTGTGATTTGTTCCCATCTGGGAGCAAAGTGAGCTAACCTTCCTGGGATGGTGAGAGGCTCTGGATGATCTAGAGCCAGAAATGCTAAGTTCTCTAGTGGAAAGTCAAAGGCCCTGAGGAGGCTGAGGCTGTTGAGCCGTAGCAGTCCTTGCAGCCTGAGGCTTGGCCTGTTTTGGTTGTTGCTGTCTCTTTGTAGCAAAACGACCGTGAGAAGAGGCCTGACCATAACCAGAAGAAAATTTCCCTTTTTTTCGGAAAGATCCTTTCTTGAATAATCTCTTCTTGAAAGGAGTAGTAGTAGACTTTGAGAGTCTATCTAAAGCAGAATTTTCAGCATCCATCTGGGTGGCTTTTGCTTGCCAATCTTTGCCAAACAGGTTTTCCCCTGTACAGGGAAGGTTGCCCAGACCATCCTGTACCCAGGATTCCAAATCAGAGGCTTGTAACCAAGCTACTCTGCGTGCGCCTATGGCAATAGCCGAAGCTCTACTGGCACCCTCAAAGGAGTCAAAGGCTGCACGGTTGGAAAACTTGGATACATCCTGTGCATGTTTAAGCCAGGTAAGATATTCTTCTCTCCTTCTGACATAAAAGGAGATAAGGTGTGTAGATGATCAGTAACTTCTTTTAGAAACATCCCCATATAGAGACTATAGGAGTTGATTCTGGCTACAAGCATACTGGCCTGGAAGATTTTTCTGCCAAAAGCATCTAAGGTTCTGCATTCTCTTCTTGGAGGAGCAGAAGTGTCTTTTTGTACTCTTGATTTTTTTCATAGCAGACTCTACCACAATAGAGTGGTGAGGAAGCTGAGTCTTATGAAATCCAGGACAAGGAGGAACACGATACATGGTGTCCAACCTACGAGAAAAAGGAAAGGTGATAAGAGGAGTTTCCCATATACCTAACATGTGGTCATAAAGAATCTCATGTATTGGTAAAATGGCTGCCTCTATAGGAGCCTTAGGATATTGAAGAATATCCAATTTTTTGGCTCTGGGCTCAGTTTCAGAGGCTACTGCAATGGACAGGCCTCTGGCCACCTCCCTGATGAAGTCCTGGAAAGACAAGTCCTCAGGAGGAGACATTCTCCTTTTTGGAGAAGAGGATTCCTGAGGACGGATCTCCGATGCTTCGATGGAAACCTCTGATGAATCAGATTCTTCAGAGGAATTGAAGTATCGACTGTCTGGATGCTCTCGCAGAGCCCGATACGAGTACCGAGGGGTATCGACATCAGGAGTCATTGGTACCGAATCGGTACTAACAGGCATCACTGGATACCGTATCGCTGCTGTCGATGCTGATGCCGATGCAAGCGGTACTGGTATCGGAACCAGAGCTGGATCCGGAACCGGAATCGGTATCGACAACGGAGTTTGTTGTTGTACCATGGGCGTCGCAGCTTGTATGAAGGCCGTAATGGCACGCTGCATGGTCAGAATATTCTGATCCATCGACGCCACCAATGTCTGGATGTCGGTACCAGGACCGCCGGTACCCCAGAACATTGTAACAGGTGATCGGTCGAGGCCGTGCCATCGATGTCAACCTGTGACCCCATAGATAATGCTTTGGAAGCCGGAGACTCCCACCGGGGTAATTTTGCCGGTGTGGATTCCTCAATAGTGAGTTCGGGTACATCTCGATACTTAGAGGGAGATGTACCCTTTGAGGACCGACCGGACTTAAGTTTTGTTACCTGAGATCCATGGGATGAAGAAGCAGCCCTGGAAGACGTCAATGCCACAGAAGCTGCATCGGAGGGAAACAGGGTACTGAGCTTGGCTGCCCGATTCTGTAACCCTCTTTTAGACATCATGGAGCAGGACTCACAATCCGCGATGGAATGATCAGGACCTAAACATTTTAGACACCAGTCATGGGTGTCCGTGATAGAAATAGTGCCACTGCACTTCGTGCACTTTTTAAACCCGGAGGCGGGCTTTTCCATGAGGAAAAAGACTGTAGGCCTAAGGCCACAGAAGAAAATGCACTGAAGCAGAAAGAAAGTTGTTTTTTTTTTTAGAGAAAGAAAAAAGACCGGTGGTACCGGTCCTCGGGACGGCAGACACACGACTAAAGAAAATAAGAAATAAGAAAATAAGAAATTCTTCAGCGGTGACAGGAAACACGACCTGCTGGCTCCGCGGAAAAGAAGAACTGGAGAGAGGCAGTTGGGAAAGGCGGGAAGGCAGCGCGCAGGCGCTGTGGGATGCTCCCAAAAGCTTTCCTTCTGGACGCTGGGGAGCGTTCCCGTGCAGGCTCCTTCGGTACCGACGATACCCATATGTAAAGACTCATTCCTGCTTGTTCCTGGAGATTAGCACGGTATAGAAGAGACATTAAATAAATAAATAAATAAAATTGCTGGCGTTTACGCCCACAGGCAAGGCACCACAACAGAAGAAGAGGCATAGCAGCGCTGCGTTGTCTCCCCCAGTGCCAAGTTAATGTGGTGGGCCCTTGCGCAGTCGTGGAAGACTGAAAAATATAATCTCCTGCTGAGTTACAGGTTCTGGAGTGCTGCCTGGAGTCTCTGGGGAGCAAATGGCTGCCGCATGCAGTAGGCGTTAAAACCAGCGCTTTAAAATGGCTGCTGCAAAGACGGGAAGATGCAGGCCAACAGGCTGGAGCAGACACGCTGAAAATGTTCTCGAGCAGTCAGAGACCATGTGGCTGAAGCAGGAGCCAGTGGCAGAGGAGAAGGGCAGCAAACGGAGGCGTAGTCTGCCACAGTGAAAAGGTGGCTGTAAGGTCGGAGGTGACCCGCAGGAGCAGTCAGCGGCAGTAATGCAGGAGCGGAACTGTGGTGGTGGAGGACCTTGCGGAGTCAGAAGCAGCGGCAGCACCACGGCATTCAGAGAGAGTGCCGTCAACAGGAGAGGAGGGGAAAACCTGTCACTCACAGTTTCACCGATGCTGCAAGAGAGCCAATCTGACAAGCTATCTGGGGGCTGAGCAGTAGCTGGCCATGGTTCTGTAAGTGAATCCCAATACAAAAACAAAAACAAATCGCTGAATAGCGGTGGCTGTACTAGGGCAGGCAGCTCAAGCTCTGATGGCAGTGTTCAGCTCTCTCCAGACAGGCTACACAGACCCTTGTGGCCTGGAGCCTGATCCCTTGTGCAGACGGCAGGCCTTTCTGATCCTCGTGTTCAGTGGCCACTGCCCAGTGACTGGCTTCAAGAATGTGGGAAACTCAGTGGGGACACCTCCAGTGTTCCCTAGAGACCTCCAAAGTTGAAAGTTGACTGAATTAGTCCTGAAATAAAACTATTTGAGGAGCAAGGTGAGTAATAACCAGCATCAGCGGGAGACAGAAAAATATTGAAGGTGACACCTAGGGGAGGCACATAGGTGCCAGGGCATGCTCAGTGGAGCCTTTGTTATTATATCTGTCTCCCACATCTGCTGGCAGGAGAATATAACCACTTGTAAGGACTGGTCTAGCAGGAGATTTGAAAATGTCAGATGAAATTTAATGTAAACTAATGCAAAATTACACACCCAGGAAAGAAGAACCCAAACTACGGTTACACGTTGCAAGGTTCCACATTATGATCCACTACCTAGGAAGAAGATTTAGGCGTCATCATGGTTATGTTAAAACCCTCGGCCCAGTGTGCAGCGGCAACCAAGAAAACAAATAGAATGCTAGGAATCATAAGGAAAGGAATGGAAAATAAAACAAAGGATATTATAATGCCTCTGTGTTGTTCCTTTGTGCAGCCGCACCTTGAACATTGTGTGCAATTCTGGTCATCATATCTTAAAAAGGATATAGTGGAATTAAAGGTACAGAGAAGAGCCACCAAAATGGTAAAGGGGATGGAAAGATACCCCTATGAAGAGAGGCTTAAAAGGTTAGGGCTTTTCAACTTGGAAAAGAGACGGCTGAGGGGAGATATGATAGAGGTCTATAAATTAATGAATGGAATAGAATGGGTAAACATAGATCAGTTGTTTATGTCATCAAAAAGCAGAGAGACTAGGGGACATGCAATGAAGCTACAACGTAACCTATTTAAGACTAATAAAAGAAAATATTTTTTCACTCAATGTGTAATCAAACTCTGGAATTCATTACCGGAGGATGTAGTAAAAGCTGTTAATGTAGCTGGGTTTAAAAAAGGTTTGGACAAGTTCCTAGAGGAAAGGTCCATAAAAGAGGACTTGGGAACTCCACTGCTTGCCTCAAAACAAGCAATGTGGAACCTGTGTGCCTTTTTGGGAACCTGCCAGGTACTTGTGACCTGGATTGGCTACTGTTGGAAACAGGATACTGGGCTTGATGGATCTTGATCTGACCCAGTACTTTCTTATGTTCTTTTTTGGAGTTCTGCGAGATCCATCCATGTTGGTGCTATTGGATAATGTCAAACACTCATGTGGCCAAATAGTTTTTTTTAACATAGAAAATGTTTCATATTTAAATGAATGATTTTGAGAACTGCAGCCAAACAAATATGATCACTATGCTATTTCACAATCTTTAAGGTATACATCTATTTTTCTCAGATTTTCACCTTATTACACATCTTAATAAATTTCAAGGTGTGATAAAATAAAACAAAGCAAGACATAAAAACACAGTAACATATAACCTGAAGGAAGCTGTTAATGAGCTGAAGAGCAGGTTTCAAGACATTTTCTTCCCAACATGAAAGATCAGTAACATCCAAACCATATACAGCAGGTACATTGGGCCCAGGACCTAGAACACACAACACAAAAAAGCTAATTTCTGACAGGACATGGAGAGGGGAACTAAGACATCCAGCCTCTTGCAAAATACATGTACTTATGTCCAGCAGAAACAGCTAGTTTAAAAAGGTGCAGGTGAGGGGAAAAAAATACCACATGTGCATGGGGGGCATCTTTTTAAAATTGTGGTTCTCATGGCCATGCATACCGCTATCCTATAGCACCAGTTTTTCACCTGACATTGATTCCTTCCCCAGCCTATCTCCAGCTCTTACTAGGGCTCCAAATAGTGCCTGTGATCACTAGCAGTAATCTTGCAGAATGGGACTAAGGAGCAGGGAGTATTGGGATGGGGGTGGGGGGGGGGGGAGAGCTATACCTCAGCCTTTACACTGTCCCTTCAAGTAGTGTAGCTGGGTTTAAAAAGGACCTTGAGGAATTGGGAGACTGGGTGTCCAAATGGCAGATGAAATTTAATGTGGAGAAGTGCAAAGTAAATGCACTTAGAAAAGACCACCACAAACTATAGATACATGATGCAAGGTTCCAATATTAGGAATTACCACCCAGTTAAAGAATCTAAGCGTTACCCTGGATAATACATTGAGTGCAACTGAAGGCCAGTTCTTCAACTGAGCTCAGGAGCTATTACACCAAATCTGTCCAGCTTAAGGAGACAGGGAATACTGAAGGGAGGAGTGCAGTGCCTTATGTAAGGCAGATCGCCATCTGCTGGCTGACTGGCATAACCCATGTCTTCTGGACGGCCTGGTAGACAAACTGGAAAAGCCATTTTCTGTGGAAAATATTTCATAAAATGTCTCCCTTTATGAAGAAGAAAATTCTCACGTTTCAGAAATCTGTTCATAACCCACTTGTTCTGCTTTCGGGCATATCGCTGTGTCACTTGCTTCAAAGTCAGTATAGCTTAACAAAAAAAGAAAGAAAGGAGAAAATAGAGCGACAGCCACAGCTTGAAATGTAGTAATTAAGTCAGCTTTCTACCTTCTAGTAATACAATACTAAAGGAGGGGTGTATGGGGGAAACCTAAGTTTTGCAAGGCCAAGAGAAAATATCTTTATTTTGTACAGCGTAAGAAAATTCAGCATGTAAGACAATGTTTTGTGATCAAGCAAATAGCATCCTATAGATTTCTATTTCTCTACATATATTTTGTAAAAACAACAAATTAAATCTTTAAAACATTTCTAACATACAATACCCTAATCCCTGCCATTCATGTTAACATCCCAAACTCTATCCGCACACAATCCTTCACCAAAAAGGCTTGTTTCATCTGCTTGTTAGGTTTCCTGGTTTTTCTGATTCCTAAATTTATCTGTTAAATGATGCTTCTTAGCAGTAAAAGCTTAGGCCATAGTTCTGGTGAGAGAGGAAGAAGTCTAAATAAAAAACAGCTATATAGTCCCATCCTCCCTACCCCACACCAGGGCCGGTGCTAGGGTTTCTAGCACCCCCCCCCCCTCCTCATTATTATTAATGTTGGCTGCACTCTACCCTCCTTTTTCCCAAAACCCCTTTGTGAACTCTTTTCAAATGATATTAGCATTTCTCCTTCAAACCCAGTGTTGTAAGAAAATTGCAGCAAGAGAGCAAATGCATTCCAAAATAAAAAAAACTTAGCATCATACAAACAGGCTGTGATAGCCCCAAAATAAATAAATAAATAAAATCTGATTCTGGTCATCTCACTAACAAACATTCTCCAGTGCGAGGCATGTTGTGAACAATATAAAACACTGCAAAAGTCACTGAAAATCTACAAAGTCAGATCTACCATACCATACCAGCAAACACTTCCAAAACTCATACAATAAGGGGCCTACCCAGAAAAAAGCAGCACTACAAATAGTGCAATTGGCCCCAAAACATCCATACACCTATTTGAAAAGTTGTACAAGTCAAATTACTACAGTACAGATCCCTACGTACAAGCTCCATGTTATTTTATTTTTATTTATTTAAAAGCTTTTTTATACCGCGCTCTTTAATATCAGTGCGGTTTACAATTAACATTTCTTGTACAGTGCAGGATGGACCTGCCTTGTGCTTACATTGAACAGGCGCAGGAACTTGGAGTTGTAACTGGGGTAACTATATACAGGTTAGACCTTTGTCACCATGCTGTATAACGGCGTGGTTGGATGTAAAAACTATGTACAGATTATGTCAGTTATTTATAATTTTACAGTCTTATTATATTTACAATTTTTAACATCACGGTCGTATTACATATACATTTGTTTAACATCGTCATATCCGGTAGTTGGGTTGGCGTCTACCGTAATCCTGGTCTGCATAGGTGTGTGTGGGGTGCTGCCGGTGCGGGCTGGGGTGTGGGAGTTGGGGATGCATCATTATGCTGTGAGTAGTGTAGAAGGAATAGGTGATGTTTAAGGGCTTTCCTGAATTGGGTGAGGTCCCTGATCGCTCTGATATTGGGAGGGAGGTTATTCCAGCACTTCGGGGCATAGAATGCGAAGGCTCTGTTCCTTGTTGCCTGAGAACATTTTGCTGTTTCCATGGGGATTACCAATGTGTTGGTGGCTAATGTCCTTCTTGATCTGTTGTTGGGGGTGAGGGTGAGGAGGTCGGTGAGGGAGGAGGAGGATATCTTGTTGATGGCTTTGAAGGTCAGGAGTAGCACTTTGTATGTGAGCCTGCAGCTGATCGGTAGCTAGTGTAAGTCTTTCAGGATTGGGGTTCTCTTCTGGATATCCCGCAGAGGACACGGGCAGCAGCATTCAATGCAAGTTGTAGTGGGTTTAGAGTGCTCCTGGGGAGACCATGCAGAATGGGTTAGCATAGTCAAAATGGGGTGTTACAAGCGCTTGGAAAATTGTTCGGAAGTCCTCTGGCAGCAGCATGGGTCTTAGGTGTCGTAGTGTCCTGATCTTGTGGTATGTGGCCTGACGATGGTGTTTATGTGCGCTTTCAAATCAAGGTGCTGGTCTAACGTGACACCCAGGTAGCATATTCTCTCACTTTTGTTGTCGTGGGGGGAGAAAAGCTTTTGTCTTTTGTGATGAACAGGACCTCCGTTTTTTTGAAGTTGATTCGGAGGTTCTGGGAATGAAGCCAGTCAGTGATCGCATTGAAGCAATTTACTAGTGCTGTAAAGTCGGGTTGCGTGACTTTTTTTATTTTTTTTTATTTAACATTTTTTTATATTGAATGGGGCAAGTAGCAGTACATTGAATGGGGCAAGTAGCAGTACATTAACAGAACAGTTAACAGAACACTTGGCCTTGGTCACACACTCAGAACACAGACCCTTACCAAGTACAGAATGAGCGATTACAACCTAAAGTAAAAATAAAAATATGTAGACGAAAATTAAAATGTAACCCCAAGAAGCCAGACTCGCATGCTGTGCCACACCAGATAAGAGAGGCAGTTCCCCATACTGTTTGAAATATAAAGATAGCGCAAAGTCCAATCACTAAACTGAAAATAAAATTATTTTTTCTACCTTTGTTGTCTGATGATTTTTGATCATGCTGGTCCTGATCTGAGGTTTCTGTTTTCCTCCGTCTTCTCTTAACTCTTTTTCTATGGCCTGTAGTCCATCTGCCATTTCTTGTCTCTCCTTTTGCTTTCTTCATTTTCTTCCATCAGCCTTTTTCCAGTTCCAGCAACCCTCCCCAGTATCAGCCTCCTTTACAGCTTCCCCTCCCAGTACCTTCTAGTGCCAACCCCTTTGCATTTCCAGCACCACCACTGGTGTCTATTCCCTTTTAGTCCCCCTCCTTTTCCATCATCCAGCCCCTTCTAGTCCAAATACCATCCCAAGTATCAGCGAACTTCCAGTCCCAGTGCCCCCTCCCATGTCAGTTCACTTTCAGTCATCCTCTCCTCTGTCCATCTGCCTTCCAGTGCCATCCCTGGGTATCAGCTCCCTTCAAGCCCCCACCTTCCCTCCAGCCTCTTCCTTCCCCTCTTTTCCACTTCCTTCTAACCCCCCATGTGAGCTCCCTTCTAGCCCCCACCTTCCCCCTGTCAGTTCTCTTCCAACCCCCTCCTATTACCCAGCCACCTTCCAGCCCCATCCCCAAGTGTCTGCTTCCATTCCGCCCCCCAGTGTCTGCTCCCTTGTAGTCCCCACTGTGCCTGCTCCCTTGTAGCCCCTCATGCCTGCTGCCTTCCAGCTCCCCAGTATCTGCTCCCTTTCAGCTCCCCCCCCTGTTTGCTCCCTTTTGGCCTCCCCCGTGTCTGCTCCCTTTCAGCCTCACCCCTTGTCTGCTCCCTTTCAGCCCCCCCCCCCCCACTGTCTGTTCCATTCGTCCTTCAAAAAAGAAAGCAGCTGCGGGAACATTTCTCTGTTCCCGCAGCTCTGCTAACTTTTGAACTGCTGGGTCGCAGAGTTTCTAATGGCAAGAATAAGCATTTCCTGTTTCTCACCTTTAGAAACTCCGTGACCCAGCAGTTCAAAAGTTAGCAGAGCTGCGGGAACAGAGAAATGTTCCCGCGTCTGCTTTCTTTTTTGAAGTGGTTGATGGCTAGTGATGGTGCCCCCTCCACCGCCAGTGCCCTCCTGCCACGCTTACCTGGCTTACCAGGTAGCGCCGGCCCTGCCTTACTTACTCCAGTTCCTAGTTTTCTCATATGCACTTGTTTTTAAGGGCAAAGGTCCACAACATTGGAAAATTACAAAGAACAGAAGCAAAGCATATACTGGACAAGCTTTAAAACTGGAGTGGAGGAGTAGCCTAGTGGTTTGAGGAACAGCTTAGTAATCAAGAAATCAGGGTTTGATTCCCACTGGCACTCCTTGTGACCTTGGGAAAGTCACTTTATTCTCCACTGCCTCGGAAGAAAAGGCCTGGGAATCTACTTCTGGTCACATCTTACCAAGAAAACCCAGTTGCTGCTGAGTCGCCAGGCGTCAGCACTGACTTGATGATGCTTTAAAAAAAAAAAGAGAGAGAGAAATGAAATGGTTCATAAAATAAAAGGGTAGACCATATATCTGGATTCTGTATTGGGGAGGCGGCACACTCAATTCAGGAAGCAACTGGCCAGAATTAAAGGCACGTTCCTCCATATGTAAAGGGCAAGAGATCCACCTTCACTTCCACAAAAGGTTCAAAGGAGGATTATAGTGCGTTCTGAAAGGAGCCATAACAGAATGCTTCTATATCACTGGAAAAGGAGGCCGATGTGGCAAGAGAGCTGAAGACACCCACTGAGGTCTTGAAAGGATAGAAAACATCCTCAAGGGCAGCCTAATCATCAGAGGCGCAATTATGAGAGGACTAAAAGATCAAGCACCTACCACGATCCTTGGCTGAAAGGGATATAGCACTGCTCGTTTTACTCAAGAAAAATTTTAAAAAAAGAATGTGAACTTGTTCTTATAGAAAGCGGCGACTCAGCCAGGATACTGGATGATTTGGAAAGACTGGAGGAGGAACCTATGTAGCAGGCAGGACTCGCACTATTCTCTGAGGAAGGTGAAATTAGACTTACCTGCTAATTGTAGTTCCTGGAGTGTAGCCAGGCTAGTCCCGGACCTCTGGGTTCCGTATCTCATCCAGCAGCTTTGGAGACTGAGAAAACTCCTCCTCTTTTTTTTTTTTTTTTTATGATGTCACCGGTATATCCATTCGGGATCTGCCTCCTGCCATCAGTAACCTATTGACAAAGCAGACTCACCGGAGACACAAGTAAGTGTATAAACACCAAAACAAATTGACTAAATCTTCGAGATTAAAGAGAAAACTATGTACAAACAGAGCGGAATGCTCTGCTACCATTGTGACTTTAAGAGACGCAGGCCTCTCCCTAATAGCAAGGGAGAAAGAAACTACCTAGAAAAAAGCTAGTTACACTCCCAGAAGCGCCCTCATAAGTGCAATAGAGAATGAACTCTTACCTGTAAACGATGATAATCTTTAAGACGATTACACTTCAGGCGACGGTTACGCTACAGATATAGGGTAGGGACACGGGACTAGTCTGGCTACACTCCAGGAACTACAATTAGCAGGTAAGTCTAATTTCACCTTCCTGTTCCTGTAACCAGGCTAGTCCCGGACCTCTGGGTAAGTACCAGAGCAGTGAACTAATCAAGCATGGGAGGGTCCCGAAACCCCCGCCTGAAGAACAGCAGACCCAAAGGCAGTATCAACTGCCCCTTGGACGTCCAGGCGATAATGTCGTACAAAAGTGTTTAAGGAGGACCACGTGGCCGCCTTGCAAATGTCCAGTGGCGGAACACACCGAAGCTCCGCCCATGAAGAAGCTTGCGCTCTGGTGGAATGAGCACGGAGGCCCTCCGGCACGGACCTACCTTTTAGCATATACGCCGACGCAATAGCCTCTTTAATCCATCTGGCAATGGATGCTTTGGAGGCAGCTTCGCCCTTCCTGGGACCCGCGAAGAGAACAAAAAGCCTATCCGACTTGCGGAAACTAGCCGTCCGAGATAGATACTTCTTTAACGCCCGACGAGCATCCAAACTGTGGAAATTACCGGCACCAGGGTCCGCCGAGCGCCTCGAAAATACCGGTAACGAAATCTCCTGATTTACATGAAAGGGGGAGACCACCTTAGGGAGAAATGACGGAACAGTCCTGAGGACCACTTTCGACGAGAAAAACACCAAATAAGGCTCCCTGCAAGAAAGAGCCTGCAATTCGGAAATTCTTCTCGCCGAACAAATAGCCACGAGAAACGCGACCTTCAAAGTGAGATCTTTAAGGGACGCCCGAGAAAGCGGCTCGAAGGGCTCTCCCTGTAAGGCGTCCAGGACCGAGGGAAGATGCCACTGCGGTACAAAGGGACGCGACGGAGGTCGCAAGAGCGACCCGGCCCGAAGGAAGCGTTTAACATCTCCATGACATGCCAGCGATTGCCCTCCGACCTTACCTCTGTAGCAGGACAGTGCCGCGACCTGCACCCGCAAGGACGACGGAGCTAAGCCTTTTTCGAAACCATGCTGAAGAAAATCTAATATTTGGGGAACGGAGGACCTCAACGCTACATACTGCCTGTCCGAACACCAAGCCTCAAACACACGCCAGACCCGTACATAGGCCAAAGACGTAGACCTTTTCCTGGCTTTCAACAGAGTGGTTATGACGGACTCCGAATAGCCTCTGTGGCGCAGCCGCGCCCGCTCAAGAGCCAGGCCGTAAGCGAGAATCGATCCACGTGAGGCATGAGAAGAGGCCCCTGCGACAGAAGATCCGGCCGGTTCGGAAGCCTCCACGGTTTCGCCACTAGCAATCTTACCAGATCCGCGTACCAGGGTCTGCGTGGCCAATCTGGAGCAATCAGTAGAACGAGACCTGAGAACAACTGGACCCGCTGCAGGACCCTGCCGATGAGGACCCATGGAGGAAAAACGTACAGGAGCTGGTCCGGCGGCCAAGCCTGACTGAGAGCATCGAGACCTTCCGACATACGCTCCCGACGTCTGCTGAAGAAGCGATCCACCTTTGCTGACGCAAACGTCGCCATGAGGTCCATGGCCGGCAATCCCCACCTGCGGACGAGCATTTGGAAGACGTCGGGATGGAGAACCCATTCTCCCGGGTCCACCCGGAAGCGACTGAGGAAATCCGCTTGCACGTTGTCGACTCCGGCCACATGCGCCGCTGACAGGGCCAGTAAGTTCTCTTCCGCCCAATTGCACAGGGCTGCGGCTTCGTCCTCCAGCCGAACGCTGGAAGTGCCCCCCTGTCTGTTGACGTATGCTACCGCTGTGGCGTTGTCGGAGAACACGCGAACTGCCGTATTGCGAACTAACGGCTGAAACGCTAGGAGTGCTAGGAAGATCGCTCGCAATTCCAACTGGTTGATGGACCAGGTCCTTTCCTGGGTAGACCAGGCTCCCTGTGCGAACCTGCCTTGACAATGAGCACCCCAGCCGCCGAGGCTGGCATCCGTCATCAGTGTGACCCAGGATGGAGCTTCCAACGGTTGTCCCGCCGCTAAGGACACGGGACGCAACCACCATCGGAGCGACTGGCGCGTCACCTCCGGGCAGGGCAACCTCCGGGTCAGAGGATCCTCTTGATGCGACCAGCGGTGCAGCAGAGCTCGTTGTAAGGGTCGCATGTGCGCTCTTGCCCAGGGTACCGTCTCTATGGACGCGGCCATTGTCCCCAGTAACTGAAGGTAACTCCAGGCCGACGGCGCGCGGAGGCGAAGGAAACGGATCACCAGACTTCGGAGGTTCCGAGCCCGGGCGCCCGTAAGGAAGACCTTCCCGATCTTGGTGTCGAAGCGGGCACCGAGATATTCGAGATTCTGCGAGGGAGACAGATGACTCTTTGCCAAGTGGACAACCCAGCCGAGCTCCTCCAGGAACGCCACTACACGAGCCGTGGCGGACTCGCTCTCGGCCCGCGACTTTGCTCGAATCAACCAGTCGTCGAGATACGGGTGAACAAGAATACCTTCGCGCCTCAGCGCAGCCGCCACCACCACCATGACTTTTGTGAAAGTGCGGGGCACCGTCGCCAAACCGAACGGCAGTGCGCGGAACTGATAGTGACCGAACGGGACAGCGAATCTGAGGAATTGATGGTGCTCCGGCCGGATGGGGATGTGGAGATACGCCTCCGACAAATCCAGGGAAGTAAGAAACTCTCCCCGTTGGACTGCTACGATCACCGACCGCAGAGTCTCCATATGGAAATGTGACACGCGGAGACACCGATTCACCCCCTTGAGGTCTAAGATGGGACGTTCCCCTCCGCCCTTCTTTGGAACCACGAAGTAAATGGAGTATCGACCGCCTCCGCGTTGGTCGGGCGGAACCGGTACTATGGCTCCGAGCTGCAATAATCGTTGAACGGTAACTCTCATGGACCTGATCTTGGAGGGCGACTTGGCGGGGGACCGAACAAAGGCGGGGCGAAGAGGCTTCTTTAACTCCAGTGCGTAACCCTCTCGAATCACCTCCAGAACCCATTGGTCAGACGTTACCCGGACCCAGGCAGGATAAAAGTCTTGCAACCGGCCCCCCACCGGGACCAAATGTGCCTGGGCCCCCCTTATCTCATTGCTGCTTTTTGGCCGGGAAGGCCGAGGATGAGGAAGGACCAAAACCTCTTCCCGCCCCTCGAAACCCCCGGAAACCTTGACCTTTGCTAGCGTACCGGCCCCTTTGATTGGGAAGGAAGCGCTGCGACCGAAACCGACGAAAATCTCGCAGCTGACCTCTTCCCCCCTGATAAGGCCGGGCTGGCTTGGCCTTATCTTCGGGTAGCTTACCTCCTTTGGACTCTCCCAGATCTTTAACCAACTTCTCCAAGTCCTCCCCAAACAAAAGACGCCCTTTAAAGGGTAGTTTGCTTAAACGAGTCTTGGAGGAAGTGTCCGCAGCCCAATTACGAAGCCATAAATAACGCCGAGCCGCTATAGCCGATGCCATGCTGTTGGCTAGGCTACGCATCAGATCATACTGCACGTCGGCCAAATAGGCTGCGCCGGACTCTAACTTGGTTAGCTCCCCAGGCTCTTCCGCTTCTTGGCCACCCTGCGCCCGCTGGGACCAGCGGAGACAGGCCCTAGCCACCCAGGCACCACACATGGCTGCCTGGAGCGACAAGGCATTGACATCAAAAATCTGTCGCAAGAGAACATCCAACTTTCTATCCTGCGGGTCCTTGAGAGCTGCACTACCCTCCACGGGGATGGTAGTTTTCTTAGTGACCGCCGAGACGGCGGCATCAACCCTGGGGGACTTAAAGACCTCTTTATCTTGGTCTAACAAGGGATACAGACGGTTCATGACTCTCGAACCTTTCATCGGAGCTTCTGGCACGTTCCATTCCTCCTGAATCATCTCTCGGAAGACACGGTGTACCGGAAACGCCCGCTGAGTCTTGCGGAACACCTGCAGCAGAGGATCTTCAAGGGTGTCCTCGTCGGACGCACCGGGAACCGGCATATTTAGAACTTTGAGGGATTCCGCTATTAAAGCAGGAAGCTCCTCCTTTCGGAATACGCGAACCACTCTGGCCTGATCCTCCTTTTCTGATAGTTCGCCTTCCTCCAGCTCCTCATCCGCTTCCAAGTCACGGACTTCTTCCTCCGACAACTGCCCCTCAGAGAGTATAGAACCATCCGCCGAGAAGGCCTCAGACCGCGGCCTCTTGGGGCGGACGGCGGGCTCCTCGACTAGAGAAGCCACCGCGGCTCTCTTGACACCCGTCAAGGGCTGCTGCCGCTGAACCTGCTGAGAGCCAGCAAGCAAGGCGTTTTGCAGAAAATTAACAAACTCATTTGAAAATATGGTTGTCCAGTCCTTGGGCAGAGGGGTTGCAGGCCCAACCATATCCAGGGCAGAAGAGGGCCCTGCCACCGGCTCTTCCCGGACTGCCTCCCCCCCTGGGGCGGAAGAACTGCCGGACTCGGTCAGCTGGGCCTCCTCCTTATCTGACTTGGAGGGGTCCATAGCCGAGGAATCTCTTACACAGGCTTTACAGACGCCTGATGAGCTTTTCCTCAAGCCACAAACCAGGCAAAGTGGCTTAGAGGACATGGCAGCCCGGAGGTGCAGATAAAAAAGGCCTAAGTTCCCCTGAGGAAACAGATCTCAAAATCACCGCGGGCTATGCCTGAGCTCCCGATGCCGGTTTTTTTTTTTTTTTTTTTTTTTTTAACTACTGCCTCACCCGAGCAGCAGAATAAAATCCTCAACAAAAAACCCCTCCGGAAGAACAACAAGCAAGGAGAACGAGCCCGGAGGAGAGTCGGGTAGAAAGAATGAGAGCAGCAAGAAAAAATCGCGGGCACCACGCGGCTAGGCCCGACACGCTGATTTGCGCGCCAAAACAATCAGTGACAGGAATAGGGCCGCAGACAGGCCTGCTTACCTTACAGCACGGCGAGTCAGATGGGCTGCAGCAATCCGCTCAGAAACAGTAGGAAAGAAAAAGGGAACCTCTGAGCAGCATCCACGGAGGAAGACTGGCTCCACAAGCAGCCTGCTCCGGGAAACACAGGAAGGATCGCCCCGAGCCTGCCAGCGCACTTACAGGCAGACTTCTGTGTGGCGCTGGCTAGGCTGGCCTGAGATTCGCTCCCATTGCATCGTGCAGGAAGGGAAAAGCCCCCCAGAGACCCCAAAGAAGGGAAACTGATACCCCACCCGACTGAAAAGAAGAAAGCTGGGGAAAGAAGGGGGGGAGGGAGGGTAGAGTGCAGGGGAAAAAAGAAGCGAGACGCCTGCAAGAGAACTCTTAAAGCAACAGTCCTTTCAGTCAAGGGCTGCCCTCCCTATTAAGAAAAATCAGGTAAGACACTATGCAATCTATCCCAAAAATTAACTTAATTGTCTCTCCAGTGAGCCCGGGACTCCGGGCTCCTATCTCACAAGCTGCTTGGAGACTGAGGTAACTGATGGCAGGAGGCAGATCCCGAATGGATATACCGGTGACATCATAAAAAAAAAGAAAAAAAAAAAAAGAGGAGGAGTTTTCTCAGTCTCCAAAGCTGCTGGATGAGATACGGAACCCAGAGGTCCGGGACTAGCCTGGTTACACGAACAGGAACTGCTTATTTGTCATAGGGGAAAAGCAAGGTATAGAAACATCATCAGTTCCACTGTAGGGCTCGAGCACTGATGTAAAAAAGAGGATTTTGCAGGTACAGGGGTTGAGGCTGTGCATCTCTCTATGTATTCAATTGTACTGGAAGCATGAGCTTTTTATCGCCACTTTTCAAGGATGCGTAGTGACTGATTTAGGCTCCTTTCAGTATCCCACTCAAGATTTATTTATTTAGCTGATTTTGGTATACCATGTTTCTACCAGTCAAAACGGTGAACAATTAGCAGTAGAAAGACAGGATGAAAGAGTAGTGGGTGGGACAAGTCCAGTTACAGATCATGGACATTCAATAGAGGAGACACAGTGTGGGAATAGTGGGGTCCATCACTGGTGAGGTTCGGCATAGGAGTTTGTCTGGTGGATTCTTTGGAGGGCTAGCATGTGCTGTAATGCTCATGGAAAAGGTGGGTCTTTAGGCGCTTGCTGAAGTCTTATGCTGCCTGAATACCTCTTAGGGTGGATGGCTGAGAGTTCCAGAGTGTGGGGGCATAGAGTGGGAAGGATCACAGGCGGGCATATTGGGTGCTTTTGTGAATCCTCGTTGGGAGGCTGAGCAGGTCAGCGTGCTCTGTCTGAGGGGCCTGGTGGAGCTGGGGGTGCTGGGCAGTGAGGCCATTCTGAGCTTTGGGTATGATGGTGAGAACTTTAAATTTGATCCTGCAGGGGATGGGTAGCCAGTGGAGAGATTTTAGGATGGGGATGTTATGTGAGAGTGCTTGGACACTAGGAAGATTGTGTGTGCTACGGTGTTCTGAGCGAGCTGTAGCGGATGGATTGTGTACTTGGGTAGCCTGTGATATATGGAGTTGCAGTAGTCGAGCAAGGGGGTGACTGTTGCCTGACAGACTGCACAGAAGTCGTCGGAAGAGAGAAGGGAGTGTAGGTTGCATAGTGTCCTGAGTTTGTAGGAAATTGCCTTGGTGATGTTCTCGACGCATGCTTGGAAGTTTAGGTGCTGATTCAAGGTGACTCTGAGGTATGTGAGTTGAGTTCTGACTTGGAGGTCTGTGTCTCAGTCAGATTGTTGCAGGAGGTCCCTGGTGATGTGTAGTATCTCAGTCTTGCTGCGGCTGACTGCTAGGTTTTGATGCTGGAGCCACTGGACAATTTCCTTGAAACAGGCTGAGAGATTAGAGTAGTTGGGGTCGGCTGTGGAGAAGGGGTATACTATTATGTCATCAGCGTATATATTCCTTTGAGGCGGTGGGACACATTGTGATGATTTGGGTAAGAGGTATATGTGTTGTGCCAATCTGAGCTTTCATACACAAACTTATTGGAAAAAAACAAGGCTACCCATAAGTAACAAGCAAAGGGAGCAGGTACGAGTCTCTATTATTCTTTTTGATTATTCAAGCCTTGAAACTGTTACACAGGCTCTCAGATTTCAAGACATAAGCTATGTTGAGTACAGGTTTACCAGCAGAAATTACAATTACTACAGCAACTCTTTGTATCTTGGGTTATTCTTACGGATCACTGAAGATAGCAATCGTTACATAATACAGCTTGTAGACACTTTACTCTGGCGCTGGCTTGCAACAGCTCTTGAATTCTGACCCACCAGCCATCCGGCGTCCTCAGCAAACACTCCTGCCCAGATCGGGGCAGTGGGAGACAAACTTGCATTCACTCCGGCCCAATCGGGACCGTGGGAGACTAATCCTCCAGCACTCCTGTCCAATCGGGACAGTGGGAGGCACACCCGCACTCACCCGCACGGAATAAAAGCAGGCGTCCCTACCCCGAGGGAGCTGCTCCTGACCCACCAGCCATCCGGCGTCCTCAGCAAACACTTCTGCCCAGATCGGGGCAGTGGGAGACAAACTTGCATTCACTCCGGCCCAATCGGGACCGTGGGAGACTAATCCTCCAGCACTCCTGTCCAATCGGGACAGTGGGAGGCACACCCGCACTCACCCGCACGGAATAAAAGCAGGCGTCCCTACCCCGAGGGAGCTGCTCCTGACCCACCAGCCATCCGGCGTCCTCAGCAAACACTCCTGCCCAGATCGGGGCAGTGGGAGACAAACTTGCATTCACTCCGGCCCAATCGGGACCGTGGGAGACTAATCCTCCAGCACTCCTGTCCAATCGGGACAGTGGGAGGCACACCCGCACTCACCCGCACGGAATAAAAGCAGGCGTCCCTACCCCGAGGGAGCTGCTCCTGACCCACCAGCCATCCGGCGTCCTCAGCAAACACTCCTGCCCAGATCGGGGCAGTGGGAGACAAACTTGCATTCACTCCGGCCCAATCGGGACCGTGGGAGACTAATCCTCCAGCACTCCTGTCCAATCGGGACAGTGGGAGGCACACCCGCACTCACCCGCACGGAATAAAAGCAGGCGTCCCTACCCCGAGGGAGCTGCTCCTGACCCACCAGCCATCCGGCGTCCTCAGCAAACACTCCTGCCCAGATCGGGGCAGTGGGAGACAAACTTGCATTCACTCCGGCCCAATCGGGACCGTGGGAGACTAATCCTCCAGCACTCCTGTCCAATCGGGACAGTGGGAGGCACACCCGCACTCACCCGCACGGAATAAAAGCAGGCGTCCCTACCCCGAGGGAGCTGCTCCTGACCCACCAGCCATCCGGCGTCCTCAGCAAACACTCCTGCCCAGATCGGGGCAGTGGGAGACAAACTTGCATTCACTCCGGCCCAATCGGGACCGTGGGAGACTAATCCTCCAGCACTCCTGTCCAATCGGGACAGTGGGAGGCACACCCGCACTCACCCGCACGGAATAAAAGCAGGCGTCCCTACCCCGAGGGAGCTGCTCCTGACCCACCAGCCATCCGGCGTCCTCAGCAAACACTCCTGCCCAGATCGGGGCAGTGGGAGACAAACTTGCATTCACTCCGGCCCAATCGGGACCGTGGGAGACTAATCCTCCAGCACTCCTGTCCAATCGGGACAGTGGGAGGCACACCCGCACTCACCCGCACGGAATAAAAGCAGGCGTCCCTACCCCGAGGGAGCTGCTCCTGACCCACCAGCCATCCGGCGTCCTCAGCAAACACTCCTGCCCAGATCGGGGCAGTGGGAGACAAACTTGCATTCACTCCGGCCCAATCGGGACCGTGGGAGACTAATCCTCCAGCACTCCTGTCCAATCGGGACAGTGGGAGGCACACCCGCACTCACCCGCACGGAATAAAAGCAGGCGTCCCTACCCCGAGGGAGCTGCTCCTGACCCACCAGCCATCCGGCGTCCTCAGCAAACACTCCTGCCCAGATCGGGGCAGTGGGAGACAAACTTGCATTCACTCCGGCCCAATCTGGACCGTGGGAGACTAATCCTCCAGCACTCCTGTCCAATCGGGACAGTGGGAGGCACACCCGCACTCACCCGCACGGAATAAAAGCAGGCGTCCCTACTCCGAGGGAGCTGCTCCTGACCCACCAGCCATCCGGCGTCCTCAGCAAACACTCCTGCCCAGATCGGGGCAGTGGGAGACAAACTTGCATTCACTCCGGCCCAATCGGGACCGTGGGAGACTAATCCTCCAGCACTCCTGTCCAATCGGGACAGTGGGAGGCACACCCGCACTCACCCGCACGGAATAAAAGCAGGCGTCCCTACAGGGCGCGCCCGCGCCTGAGGGCCTCGCCAGAGGGCCCTTTGGCGTCGGCCCTTAGGCGAGAGGCACAGAAGACAACACTACAACCGACGGAGACAAAACCCAGGAATAATCCAGACTGTCACCAACGCACCAAGACCAGAGTGCAACGCACAAAACACCCGACGGTTTGAGCTCCCCGGGCTGGGTCTGAGCTCGCCGTACACGGTCGACACTCATCCCGCAGCCCCAGTTGGAAAGTGGAGCCCACTATCAAAATACCAGCTCCAAGGACACCGCTAATTAAAAAGCCCAGCTAAAGCTTGAGCTCCCTCTCACAGGTTGAGCTCGCTTAGAAACACAGCCCAACCGGCACCAGCAACCACAACTGTAAGTACATTATCCGCTTAAGAGTGAATTACCCCCAGCAAAACTCGTAAACATCATCTCACCACCCCTCTCTTGCTGAACACTTTCGCTCCAAAAGATATTCCCTGCATAATAATAGCATTACCATACTGTATTACTGTACTTGTAAAACATACCGGCCTTCGCAACTCTGTATGCCTATAGATTCTTTGAACCTGTTTTTGTAAATCTGTCTTTGCAACCTTGTACCTGTCTTTGCAACTCTGCATGCCTATAGATTCTTTATACCTGCCCACATATATTATATAGCATTGTACCAGCAGCTCTGTATGCCTATAGATTCTCTGTACCTGTCTCTGCAGCTCTGTACCTGTCTTTGCAACTCTGCATACCTATAGATTCTTTGTACCTGCCCACATATATCTATAGCACGGTACCAGCAGCTCTACATGCCTATAAGTACATAACTATAACCCCTAAGCTCTATTACTATAAAAATTTCATTATCAGCTCCACATGCAATATAAGTGTGCAGATAAAAACACAATACAATCCACCTGAGCCTAAACACACTGCTTAGAGAAGAAATTACATACTGTATTAGTAAAGAAACAACATTCCATCGCAAAAAGAAAGAGAGCGATACACCTCAACAATGAAATAACCAACAAAATAGAAAAATGGATCTCATCAAATACATACTGCTCTTATCCTTGTACCTAATCATACCCGCACTGACTCTCAACCTTAACCAACAACATACTATATATCACATAATAAACCCACTCTACTACATATATCACCCCTCATTAATAACAGTACTGCCTCAACAGATTCAATACTCCTCACACCCCCCCCCCACCAAGATCACATACTACGTCCAAATCTACAACCCCATCTCAGAAACCAGACAGCACCCCGAGATCCACAACACCCCAAACAGAAGAGAACAAATCACATCAAAAACCTAGCAAGAAAAAACAAAAACAAGTCCACAACAACGGCCTACCAGATGAAAGACTATTACACCATCATCCTTATCAACGCCAGATCAATAAGGAACAAAACACACATAATACATGACATCATCACGGACGAACAGCCAGACATCCTATGCATCACTGAAACTTGGATCACAGAGACCGACGCCGCAATAACAAACCAAATAACCGCCCCCGGATACAAAATATACAACCGCCCCCGCATTTCTAGAAGAGGAGGAGGAGTCCTGATTGCAGCCAAGTCCACCTTGTCACTCACCAGCACCACACACAGCACCAACAAAGACATTGATATACTCAAAGTAGAAAACAACTCAATAGCAACATGCCTAATATACAGACCCCTGTCCGCACCCCCAGAAACTCTAGCCACAGCACTAGAATGCGTATCAACTACAGCAATCAGAAAATATCAAATCATCCTGGGAGACATAAACCTACCATCACTACCACAATGTCAAGCCAACACATTCATGGAAGCCATGGAACAACTTGGTTATAAACAAATAATAAACGAAGCAACACACAACAAAGGTAACACCCTGGACATGGTATTCACACCCGCAGATCAACAATCAAACAAGGAAAATAATCCTGTAATAAAAATAACCCAAGTTCCATGGTCCGACCACCACCAAGTTGAAATTAGGATCCACACAACGCCCAGTAACCCAAATCCTGAACTACCAACACACACCCGCAGAAGCTTCAACAAATACAACAGCGAAACTCTCATAAATTCCATCACCTCACACATAGACCTGACAAGCACCGACCTCGATAGCCTAGTAACCAATTGGAACTCAGGAATTCAAGAGATATCTGAACCAAAATGGAAAGCAACGAATAACAACCACAGACCCAAAATGGAACCATGGTACACAGAAACTCTATCCACCCTAAAGAGAGAACTACGAAGAGCAGAGAGAAAATGGTGACAAAACAAAACCAACGAACGTAAAACAGAATACCTAACCATACTCTCTAAATACAAAAACGAAACCAACACAGCAAAACGTTTACACCACACAAACGTACTAAGTAAAGCATTAAACAAACCCAAAGAATTATTCGCCTTGGTCAAATCCCTCACCAAAACAACACAAGAGGACCAACACAATGATAAAATCAAGGTCCAAGCGATAGCTGACCACTATGCCAGCAAACTAAACCCACAGGTCGGACCCAAACACGCACCCTCACCAGATGTCTCATCCACCGAACCACAACCTACTATGACAGCCATACAAACACACGTCACCCGCTGGAACAAATTTTACAACATTGGGGACAAACATGTCAGTAATATAATTTCAAACATCAACACCACAACCTCTCCCCTAGACCCCTGCCCAGCTTCATGAATAAAAGCAACAAAAGCAGAAACCACCCACCAAATTGCACACATAATAAACCAATCACTCCAACAGGGCATCATGCCAAACCAACTCAAGAGATCCATCATAAGACCGATACTAAAAAACAAGACCCTCAACAGAGAAGACCCCACATCTTATCGTCCAATATCCAGCATAGCCCTACTAGCAAAAATCATCGAAAAGGCCGTTCTACAACAACTACAAGACCACCTGGACAACAACAGCACACTTGACGAACACCAATATGGCTTCAGACCACACCATGGGGTAGAAACCCTACTTATTGCACTAATGGACAATCTACTCAAAGGGATTGAAAACAAAAAGAAAATCTTCATTCTCATATTCATAGACATCTCCGCAGCTTTCGATACGGTTCACCACCAAACACTACTAAACAGATTGAGAGATATAGGAATAACAGGAACCCCACTAAAATGGTTCTCATCTTATATCTCCAACAGAATGCAACAGGTACAGTTCAATAACGAAAAAGCAAAGGCTTTCCCACAAACACAGGGCATACCACAAGGCTCAGCCCTATCCGCGCTTCTCTTTAATGTGTACATGAGACCAATCTGCGAAATATTCAAAAAGCATAAAATCCAATATCACATATACGCTGACGATATTATGCTCTATACTCAACTTGATGCAAGCAACCCAAACTACTCTCAGCTAGAAACATGCTTAAAAAACATGCAAGCCTGGCTCCAGCGGAACAACATGGCCATAAACCACAAAAAAAACCGAAGTCATGTTCATCTCAAGAAAATCAGATTTCAACCCTCCAGCCTCAATTACCCTAGGTGACAACACTTATCACACAAAAACTGAAATAAAATACCTCGGAGTAACACTGGATAACGAACTAAAGCTGACAAAACACCTTCGCCTAGTAAACAGAGCCATCTTCCACAAACTCAGGGTTATACAACCTCTCAGGAACATCATAGAACACACCGACTTTAGGACAGTAGCCCAAGCCCTAATCATACCACATTTCGACTACTGTAATGCAATCCTGAAGGGCCTGCCAAAGAAAGCACTAAACATACTCCAGATGGCACAAAATGTCGCAGCCAGAATCATCACCAAAACAGGTGTGGCAGAACATATCACCCCGGTGCTGGTTGAACTACATTGGCTCCCCATCGTAGCCCGTATAAAATACAAAATCCTAATAACGACGTTTAAAACCATCCACAATCTGACACCAACCTTCCTCACAAACCTAATCACCTTACAACCTGCTAACAGAAACAGGAGAACCGCCACCATAAACAACCTGCAAGTACCAATAAGTATAAGATCAGTTAATGTAGCCACAAGCAACAGAGCATACTCCTTCACTGCCCCATCACTTTGGAACCAACTACCGCCCGAACTGCGCTCAATAACGGATCTGATGGGCTTCAGAAAAGATCTGAAGACATACCTATTTCAAGAGGCCTACAATGTACCATAAATCAACAATGTACGCACCAAGAGATACAGCGTATTATAAATCAGCGCAAAATGTATATATGTAATATATGTCTATATACTGTAGAAAAATATAATTATAGTCGCCCCACCCCCCACTGTACCCTATTATAATTTTGAAAATCCTATATACCTTAATTGAACCTGTTCTACACACTCCAAGGAGTCTCACTGTAATCTCTTAATCTTGAAATTATGTTGTATACAATAATGAAACTCGCTCGAGTTGTTTTGAAAATCTGCTGTATACTTTAACGAAACCCGCATGATTTGTTTTTAAAACCTATCACATAACCTTGTTAAAACCTATCACATAACCTTGTTAATCACAATGTAGTGTTTAAATTCTGTCAATGATTTGAATTTCTCTGTATCCTTAATCAAACCGCTGCTGATCGCTGGAAGTAGCGGTATACAAATATGTGCTAAATAAATAAATAAATAAAATAAATAAATAAATTCTTACATTTGAGTTATTAATAAGTCCAGATGATTTGAGAAATCACATACTCTTCGCTTGGTCTATTAAAGATTCTCTCCTATGGTGACTCTGCCACTTAAGGTTTCTTGGCTCTAAAATACATGGATTTCACTGACCTATTAACTCATGTCTTTGCTCTTGGTTTTATACATCCCAATTCTCTGTGCAGTGTGCATGACACTGATCACTTTCATCAATCAATAATTATTTCGGACTAAGGGGCTTGTTTACAAAGCTGCGGTAGCGGTTCGCGATCGTTATCGGAGCCGCGACCCCATTGATTTCAGTGGGGCCGCGGCTCCGATAACGACCGCGAACCGCTACCGCGGCTTTGTAAACAAGCCCCTAAGTTTGCCTTTTACTATGTTCTTCTTACTTTCTGTAGTGAAGTTATGTTTTAGGTATTTTATATGATTATTTTGTTTCATATTTTCTGTATTTATTCACATAAGTTTGGTACTTTTTAAAAATAATCAAATAGGTCTTATTTGGAGCTGCTACTCACAAATGAAGAAAGTGTGTCTAATGTGTGGGTGGGTGCCCACTTCAGCAACAGCGATCACCACACAGTGCGATTTGCGATAAAAGCCAAGGCAAATCCAGTCACAGCAAATTCCAAGTACTGGATTTCAAAAATGAGGAAGTAGCTGAAGGAAGAGCTGGCAAGATGAAAGGACATGAGGGAAGTGGAGAGGCTATATGCCAAGCTGAAAGGAGCTATAAAAACGGCAGATCTTTATGTAAGGGAAGTCAATAAAAGCAAGAGGAAAAGGAAACATATGATTCTCCAAGGAAGCAGCTAAAAAAATAAACAGCAAAAAAAGATAGCATTCACAAAATATAGAATGCAAGAGGAAGAACATGAAAAAGAATACCAGATAAAGCTCAAAGATGCAAAGAAAGAAATAAGGATGGCAAAAGTGCAGACCGAAAAAAATTGCTGAAAAGCGAGGTGATAAGATTTTTGTTCAGGTACAACAGGAAGAGGAGAAGGGCTAGAGCAGGAATTCTAATACTGACAGATGCCGAGGACCGCTGTGTATAGAGTGATGAGAAAAAAGCGGAAATGCTAAACAAATTCTTTTGTTCCATGTTCATGGAAGGAAATCCTGGAGAAAGACCACAGGTGGCTGACAAAGGTACACATAGGAATGAATGGAGTAGATACCACATCATTCATGGAAGAAACAATTTATGGATAACTTGTAAATCTGAAGATGGACAAAGCTATGGGCTGGAAGGGATACATCCTAGGATAGTGAGGGAGCTCAGAGAGATTCTAGTGGGTCCTCTTAAGGATGTATTTAATAGATCTTTAGAGACAGAAGAGGTTCCATGGGACTGGAGAAGAGCTGTGTGAACCCTCTTCACAAAAGTAGTAATGAGAGCATGTTTATGGCTCTTGAAGAATTTAATTGCTTACTGTAGCTTAGACCATCAGACCACTATACAGAGACAAGATACAATCCCTGCTCGTCAGAGCTTACAGTTTAGTCAAGCAGACAGTACATCAGAGGAAGGCGACCAAGATGATTGGGGGCCTGTGCCAGAAGGAATATAGGAAAAGACTTGAAGACCTCAAGATCTATTCCCTACCTGACCTCACTATTTCCCTCCTGCATTACTTCTTCTCCATTTGTACCTAACCTTATTTTTCCATAAGTACGAATGCTGAATTGTTTACTGCCATTCACTGGAGTGCCTATCAAATTTCTTTTCATTTGATTTTTTTGTAAACTGCCCTGCTGCTAACATGAAGGGTGGTATATCAAGTTTTAATACACAAACATACATAGAAGGCTGGGGAGCCTTACCCAAATGGCTGGAAAGGTAATGGAGACTCTGCTGAAGGAAAAGGATAGCAAACTTTCTATGATATTTTATTTATTTATTTATTTAGCATACATTTATAACCCGCAACTTCCAGAGTTCAGTTGCGGTTTACAATAAAACAACAATCCACAAAGCAAAAGCTTAGTTTTACATTGAACATTTTGTAACAATAAAAGTAAATGAAAACAGCATGAACTTATGCATAATAACAAAATTGGCTGGTAAATTATATACAATAAACTATATACAAATATATGTTGTGGGTACTTTAGAATTGAATCATGGTGTTTTTATAATAGTGTATTGTCTGTTAAGTTGTTGGAAATAGTATTACTCAGTCATGATTTTTAACCTTTATCTGAGTGTATCAAGGGGTTATCTATGTTGCCGTAGTGCATGGAGAATAAGTAGGTTTTTAGTTTTTTACGGAGTTCCATCATTTCGGTTATAGTTCGTAGGTCCTCCGGAAGGGAATTCCAAATAGTTGGGGCAGCATGGGAAAAAGCTCTGTTGTTAGTTAATTTATTTGCTTTTATGAAATCAATAGGAGTATTTAGTTTATTTGAGTATACTTTTCTGTGTGTGGTTTTTTGAGATTCCATGCTAATTAGTTTGCTTAATGGGATTGGGGCCATGTTATTTAAAGCTTTATATGTAGTTATTGTGGTTTTATATATTATCCTACTTTGAATTGGCAACCAGTGTAGGGAAGCTAGTATTGGTGTTATGTGCTGAATTGAGTGCGCTTTCGTGATAATTCTAGCTGCTGCGTTTTGTGCTAATTGGATTCTTTTTATGTTTTGTTTCGTTATACCTAAGAGAATTAGGTTGGCAAAATCAAAGTGCGGTGTTATTGTAGCCTGTATTATATTAATGAAGTTGGTGTACTAACGATACAATTGATACAATTGATACAATACGATACAATTGATACAATTGATTGTAAGATTGATTGATTGATACAATTGATTGTAAGATTGATTGATTGTAAGATTGATTGATTGATTGTAAGATTGATTGATTGATACAATTGATTGTAAGATTCAAGGCAACATGGTTTAACCAAGGGCAGATCATAGACACAAACAAATGACGGCAGATAAAGATCATATGCCCTATCCAGTCTACTAAGCTTTATGGTCCCTTTTTTTCCTTTAAAGATCCTCTGTGTTTATCCCATGCCTTCCTGAATTCAGAAACAGTCCTCATTCTCTACCTTCTCCACTGGGAGACTATTCCATGCATCTATAGTAACACTATTTCTGTAAAGAAATATTTCCTCAAATTACTCCCGAGTCTCTCTCACTTTTGTCCTATGCCTCCCTCATTGTAGAGCATTCTTTCAATTGAAAAATGAGCTTCTCCTGTGCATTTATGCCATAGAGGTATTTATCATATCTCTACTCTCCCGCTTTTCTTGCAAAATATACATATTGATATCTTTATGTCTGTCCCCATATGCCTTATGATGAAAAACACTGATCATTTTGGTAGCTACCCTCTGGAATTGCTCCATTCTGTTATATCCTTGTGAAGGTGTGGTCTCCAGAATTGCACACAATACTCCAAATAAGGTCTCACCAAAGACTTATACTGAGGTACTATGACCAACTCCATCCTGCTAGCCATTCCTCTCCTTATGCCCTCAAACGTCCTTATGGCTGTTGCTATTGCCTTTTCTACCTGTTTAGCCACCCTAAGACAGAAACAAATCACCCTCCAGGTCCTGCTCTTCTTTCGTGGATATGCTGTGCCGTTTCCTTGGATTTTGTAGCCCAAAATGCATGATCCTGCATTTTTTGCATTAAATCTAAGCTGCCAAATTCTTAACCATTTTCCAAGCTTTGCTAAATGCCTCCTCATGTTATCATCACTTTCCTGGGTGCCTATCCTATTGCTGATTTTGGTATCATCTGCAAAGAGGAAAATCTTACCTGCAGTTCTTCCACAATATTACTTACAATGTTAAAAAGGATTGGATCAAGAACTGATCCATGTGGCACACCGCTGGTAACGTCCTTCTCCTCAGAGTAAGCTCCATTTACCTATACCCTCTGTTGCCTCACACCCAACCAGTTTCTAATGCAGGTCGGTCACTTTAGGATCCATCCCGAGGATGCTGAATTTATTTATAAAAGTTGCCTATGCAGAACAGTGTCAAAGGCTTTACTGAAACCTAAGTACACCAGATCTAGAACTCTCCATTGGGCCATCTCTCTGGTCATGACAGACAGATCTGATTTCTTTGACTGGGTGACCACAGAACTGGAACTAGATTTCAGCAAAGCCTTTGATACTGTTCTTCACAGGAGGCTCGTGAACTGAGCAGCCTGAAATTAAGACCCAAAGTGGTGAAGTGGATTAAAAATTGGTTGATGGAGAGACGACAGAGGATGGTGCTAAATGGAATTCACTTAGAAGAAAAGTAGGTGAGCAGTGGAGATCCTCAAGGATCAATATTGGGGCTGATTCTCTTCAATATCTTTGTGAGTGAAATTGCTGAAGTGTCCTTTTGCGGATGACAGAAAGATTTACAAAAATGACAAGAATGGTCTAATGCTTGACAGTTAAGATTTAATGCAAAGCAGCACAAAGTGATGCACTTGGGAGTGTAGAAATCCACAGCAGCAGTATGCGATAGGGTGAAGAAGTTGATGTGCACAGATCAGGAGAGAGACGTCAGAGTGATAGTGTCTGAGGATCTCAAAAAATGTGAAAAGGTGGTGGCCAAAACCAGAAGGCTGCATATGGGGGGTGGGGGGGCTGCATAACCAGCAGAAAGGAGATAGTGATAATGCCTCTGGCTTCACTTGGAGTACTGTGTTCAGTTTTGGAGGCCGCACCTTCCTCAAGATATAAAATGACTTGAAGCAGTACAGAGGAAAGTGGTCAAAACGGTATGGGGTCAGTGCCAGAAGCCTGTGAAAAGATACTTGGAAGACCTGAATGTATATACCATAGACAAAAGGAGGGATAGGAGAGATATGATACAGAACTTTAAGTACTTGAAAGGTATTCATGAACTAACAAACACTTTTCACAGGCAAAGAAGTTATAAAACTAGAGGACATGAGGGGAAGCTATAAGGAGGTAAAACAGAAACAATATTGGGAAGTACTTTTTCAAGAAAAAAGCATCTTCCCAGTGAATATGGTGGGAAGAAAAACAATGACTGAATTCAAAAAGGCATGGGACAGAGGCCCCATATATAGCAAGAGGAGCATTCCTGCTCAAAGCAAAACAAACTTAAATGAATTGTACACTTCAAACAAGGCACAGAGCAGGAGTAACCTGCACAGAGTGGCCATTACAACCCAGAGTAAAAGCACAGTGGGAAGAGTGGATGGACCATGCTGATCTCTAGCTGCTGTCATTTACTGGGTTACTATGTTATTTATTACATTTAATATATAACTTGGATTCTCTTGACTTATCCTTTTATAGCAATAGTGTGAATGCCTTCAATGAAACTTCTGTCCATTTCTGCCTGTGAAGAAACGCCTGCTTCAACAAGGTATCTAACTTCCTATCCTGGACATCTTTGAGCGCTGTACTGCCCTCTACTGGGATAGTAATTTTCTTCATAACGGCTGAGACCGCCGCAGCCACCTTTGGAGAATGGAGCATTTCCCACTCTTGTCCTGGCAGCAGGTCATGGTCCTCACCCCCCTGGAGTCCAGCTTCTGGAAGATCCCACTCATCCTGGATCATCTGTTTTACCACTCGATGCACAGGGAACACCTTATGCGTCTTCCTAATCACCTGGAGTAGTGGGTCTAAGGTCTCCTCCTCCAGCGGGCAAGCTGCCAACATATTGAGCATCTTCAACAATTCTGCAATGAGCACCGCCAGCTCCTCTAGGCGGAAGACTCTGACTATCTGGGACTCGTCCTCCTGTGGGATCTCTCCTTCTTTAAATTCTTCTCCTTCCACATCCACCTCCATTTCTGGGTCCAAACTGTCTGGCTCCTCTGAAGGCAGAGATTGCTCCCACCAATCCACCTCTAGCCTATGACATTTAGATGATTCCTAGTCCGCTTCTGGGTCTCTTGTGGCTGCCGGCATTTTCCTGCCCTGCTCAGGCGTCAAAGACTGGTTCTTTACCCCCTGTTGTCTCATACAGAATGCCCTATGCATCAGAACAATGAATTTGGGCAAAAAACCACCTGCAATATCTTGCCCCCTAAGCCACGAGATGTGGAAGGACCGGGCAAGGAAGGAGTCTTACCGTAAGGTTTTAGCAGAACCCCTCTCGCCAGCTGCTAAATTCTGTTCCTCCTGGGAACAATGAGTACTCCCCTCACCTCCTGAGGAGATCACTCACCTCAAAGGCTCTCCCATGCCCTCCTGTAGGCATTGCTCCACCGCCCTGGCCTCCTTCTTGTAGTCCCGGCAAATGCTCAACTCCGAGACAGATCCCCAGCAGACTCTGCAAGCTACACAATGTGGTCTTGCAGGCATGTTTTTTTCCTGCCCTGTTTGAACCATCTGGAAAGTAAAACCTGCCACTCAGCAAGTGCAAGGAGCAGAATCCCTGCTTCCAACTAGTGCTGCCTTTGTGTTGGCCTCAGCAATTCAAATGCTAAAAGAAAAATGAGGCCACTGCCACTAAAAACCCAAAAAACAAAACAAAAATGAATGTTTTGGCAAGATCAGTCTTCTATTCTCCTCCTGCCTCTGAGACAGAAACCCTGAAGTGAAACTATGCTTTAAAAGGGCGCAAGGCGCATTTCCCGCCTTGCAGGGAGAGATGCAGGAAACCATGCAGTCCGATGCAGGGAGAGATGCTGACAGCACACGGTCACAAACCCTGCCTCCCAGTGTGGAAAACTGCTGCCACTGCTCCACACAGTTCAACCCCACTCACTGGCAAGAAAAACGGCACTTCTTCTGTTCTTCACTCTGCCTCGCACTTAGCCAGATTATCTGGCATTAGCATCGAGGCGGGAGTATGGGAGTGTTTTCAGAATGCTGCCTCAGTCCTTCGCTCTCCCAGTAACTGGTTCAAGAGCTGCTGATGCTGCCTGGTCGCATGTGAAGCCCACAATCCCCATCCTTCTTAGCCGGGGGGGAGGGATTCCCTTTTCTCTCCTTTCATACAGGCCCTCAACAGCAACTCTCCTTTACTATTTTTTTTTTCAAACTGACTCAAAGAAACAGAAAAGAATCTAATCAAAGTAACTAATAATCACTCCTTAGTTGTCCCTTCAGTGAGTCCATGTCCTCTGGACCACTCCTCCAGCTGCTTGGAGACTGAGCTTACTGGGGCTGGAAGGAGGAGCCAGCTGCCTTAGTACACTGATGTCATGCTCAGTCTCCAAGCTGCTGGAGGAGGTTGACTACTCAGAAGTGCGGGTCTGGACTGGAGGGACATTAAGGAATAAGAGCTGGAGCCTGTGTGATACAGCAGATCTTCTTTCCCGAGCACAATGCCAACCCTGAATCTGATCTGGACTTCGTCACTTGTCCACAGGCATAAGGCATTGATCTTTATTTTCTTCTTCGCTGGTGGGGATTAGAGAGACAGATTTATTATACTTCTTAAGTGCAGGGTAGAACAGTTGACCTTTGGTAAATTAGTCTGAGAATTATTAGTTGCTGCTATGAAACATTACCACCTCAATGTATTTTATTCTGTAAGAATAGTTTGTGTGAATGCCTCTCATCTATCCTATCCGGCTAATTTGCAGCACTATCCTGACAATGACTCCGAATGCCCTCACAGACAGCAGAGAAGACACCGGGTCTGTGGGTGGAGTAGGGGGCGGTCTCAGAAGTGATAATAACAGGTCAATAGCTGCCCTATCTGGCTTGTGCCATCTGGACAGCAGCTGAGTATCGTTGCTAATCGGTAGCCAGCACTCTGGTGAAACTGGTTATTCAGCGCCAGACAAGAGCTGCACAGAATATCCAGTTTTTTTTTTTTTTTAATTTAAAAGTTTTTATTAGCACTCAACATAACAAGCAATACAGAACATACTTCGGGGACCCCCCCCCCCCGACACAAAAACACAAAGCAAAAAAAAACATTCTGTACAGTGTCATCGGCATGTGGGGTAGAACCCCGCCCATAGTGCTACTCCATTTTCTGTTATCCCCCATACTCTGTTTTGCACTTCATACATTGTATCTTGTACAGTTTATACATTCTACAGTTTATACAGGCAAAGATTCGTCTATTGTGGACCATACAAGCATAGAGACCACAGACTACACATTAACCGTAATAATAAGAGACCCCCCCCCCCCCCAAATAATATCCACCCCCCTCTACTCCCGCTAGCCCTAGACCTCCCAACCCAAACCTCCCTCCCTCCCGTAAAGCAGAAGATCCCCTTCCCCACCATACAAGCAGCGGTGAGCTGACAACTAGTAACCACGGCAAATCTTAACCCGAGGTGCAGAAGTGCAGAGGTGCATACAGGAAACAGCCTACCCGACACCCCCACAGGTGGAGGGGACAGGGAGTATATACTACAACCCTGACCATGATTTTATACTAAACCCCCCCCCCCCTACTGCCTTCCAATGCTCATATCGTTCCCACACCTTATTGTACCTGTGGACAGTATGTTTGTGATGAGCTTCTATTGCACCAATACCCCCTAAGCTGCTCTATACGCCCCACCACCTCCGCTATTGGGGGAACATCCTGTTTCTTCCACCATTGCAGCAGACCCATCCTCCCGGCAATAACACAGTACCCCTGTAGTCTATTCAATTCTCTCCCTCCCCCTCCCAGCACACCTTCATTCAGAATCACCACACTAGGGGTAAAACCCACCTGCACCCCTGTAATGGCTGCCGTAAGGCTTTCCACCTCCCGCCAATAATCCCGAACTATCGTACATCCCCACAGCATATGCAGCAAATCACCTCTATCCCCACACCCTTTCCAGCATCTATCCGAACTCGCCGGGTAAAGGGCGTGCAGCCACACCGGTGTCCAGTACATTCTGAACCGTAGCTTATAGCTGTTTTCCAGCATAGCTGTTCCCGGAGCCAATTTATGGGTTCTGATATAAATTCTTTCCCACCGCTCAACATCCCATTGCCCCCCCAGCTCCTCCTCCCATTGCAACTGACCCCTTATAGGGCCCTGTTGATATTCCCCCAAAAGTTTGTATAACTTTGAAATAATCCGAGTGGGCATCCCGGCACTCCCCATCATCTCCTCAAACTGCGTGCGCTTCGCCATCCAATCCTGCTTCACCTCCCGCTGCTGAAGCCGATACCACAGACTTACATAGGCAAATCTATCGGACTCCTCCAAACCATATTGCCGTTGCAGCACCTCAAATCCCCGAATGTGCCCCCCTTCCTCCACCAATTGACCCACTTTCCGTAATCCTTTCGCCCCCCACCTCCGAAAAATCCCTGCTGCCTCACCCATCCTGCCCGTCATTAAAGTCTGAAGTGGAGTTTCGCGGGAGACTTGTTTCCCTTCTAGCAAAAACCGCTTCCATTTCACCCAAACCTGTCTTGTTAATTCGCGATAGGGATTCCCAGCCCCTTTCTTTCTCCGTCCCCCCCCTCCAGGGTCCCATATCCATGCCCCCACCACTGCCCCCACCCCTTCCTCCATCTCCACCCAGCCAGGTCTCTCCACCCCCTCCTTCCAAGCAAACAGCGCCCGAAGTTGCGCCGCTTCATAATATCGGAGCAACGACGGGACTCCCAATCCCCCCTCTGCTTTTAACCTATACATGGTTGCCCTGGCGACTTTCGGGCGCTTACCATCCCAAATAAATTGCAGCAGGAGATTTTGCATCCGATCTATTTCTTTTCTAACCAGCCTACACGGCAGAGACATATACACAAATAATAACCGTGGGAGTACATTCATTTTTACCACCGCAATGCGGCCCAGCCAAGACAAATACAACCCCCGCCACCGGGATAGATCCTGCCGGACAGTCTCAATCAAACCTTGATAGTTCCATTGCTTAAGCCGAACAAGAGGGGTCCCTAACTGGATCCCCAAATACCGAAATCTCCCCTCCACCCACCGAAACTTAAAGTGGTGTCGGAGGCTCTCTTCCACCCTGGGCGTCAAATTAAATCCCAACAATTCCGTCTTCCCTTGATTCATTTTATATCCCGCGAGGCGGCTGTACCTGTGTATAGCCGTCAAGAGCACCGGTAGAGTTGTAAGGGGCTGGGTCAGGGTGAAGACAACATCATCTGCAAACAGCCCAATCTTTTCTTCCCTCCCACCAATCGTCACGCCTTTAATATCCGTCACCCGTCTGATATAGGCTGCCAGCGGCTCTATAGCCAGTGCAAACAAGAGGGGTGACAAGGGACATCCCTGTCGAGTACCTCTATGGAGCTCAAAACTCTCAGAGTACCCGCCATTCACCCTAACTCTAGCACGCGGTCCCTGGTAAAGCGCTTTAATCCAACTAATATACCTCCCTCCAAACCCCATGGTCTCCAAGACCTGAAACATAAACGACCACTCCACCCGGTCGAATGCCTTCTCGGCATCTACTGTGATTAACACTGCCTCCTCGGTGGTACGCTGAAGATGCCACATGACATTCAAAACTTTTCTCACATTATCACTACCCTGACGCCCCTTCACAAAACCCGTCTGATCCGGATGAATCAGGTGCGGAACCACATCTTGAATTCTATTCGCCAAAATCTTTGCCAACAACTTTGCGTCCAAATTTATCAAGGAGATAGGTCGGTATGAGCCGCATACCCCCTTATCTTTACCTGGTTTCGGCAGGACCGTTATACCCGCCTCCGCCATTGTGCGCGGAAGGCCCTCCCCCTGTAGCACCTTATTAACTACCTTAGTAAAGAGGGGCGTGATCTGGTCTGAGAAGACCTTAAAGAACTTTGCCGTATACCCATCCAACCCTGGCGCCTTTCCCAATTTCAGTGTAGTTATAGCCCTCCGCACCTCCTCCTCCCGGATTTCCTGCCCAAGATATTCTCTTTCCTCCGCGGTCACTTGCGACAGACCACATTCCTCCAAAAAGTCAGCCGTGTCCTGCCCTCCCACCTCCAACTCACTTTCATACAATTTCTGATAGTACTCCCGAAACACCCCCCTAATACCCTTTGAGGTATGGATCCAGTCCCCTCTAGTGTTCCTAATACCATCCACATGCGCTGCTTGCCGCCGCCCCTTCAGGCGACTGGCCAGTATCTTCCCCGCCCGATTCCCGCCTTCGAAATGGGCCTGCTTCAGTACCGCAAGCTGGAATGCTATCTCCTGGGCCCGCAGTGTACTCAGCTCCGCTCTAACCCTAATGAGCTCCGCAAGGATGCTTGGATCCGACACCTTCTGATGTACCCCCTCTAAACGCCGCAGCTGTTGCAATAATTTACTTTCCGCAGCCCCTTTTTCCCGCTTCACCCGCGCCCCTAGGCTAACCAACTGGCCACGCATCACCGCTTTTAAACCATCCCAGAGTACCCCCATAGACACCTCCCCTGTATCGTTAAATTGGAGGTAGTCCTGTATATGAGCCCTAATCTTCCCCACATGCTTCTCCTCTTCTAACAGAGAGTTGTTGAGTCTCCAAAATTTGAGGCTATCCTCTTTCCGACCCAGATCGAAACAGACACTCACCGGGGCATGATCGGACCAAGTGATCGAACCATGTTCTATATCCTGTACTCTATCCAGCCAAATTCCACCCCCCCATATCATATCCAACCTACTGTAGGTGCTATGTACTGGGGAATAGTATGTATATTTCCGTTCTCCCGGATGCCAGCTCCTCCAAACATCCACCAAACCCAGGCATTCTCTCAATTTATGCAGGCTTTGTCTATCCCTTCGCCCCCCACCCCCCTGCCCCCCGCTAGTGTCAATTCTGGGGTTACACGTCAAATTGAAATCTCCTCCCAGTATTATTGGAATATTCCCCACTCCCTCCAACTCCTTCAAAAATTGCTCATAGGCCTCCCCCTGTTTCTCATTGGGGCCATACCAGCTGATCACCCACACCTCCTCCCTTTCAATTTGCAGCAGCACCCCCACCCAGGTTCCTCCGTGTCCCCGTCGAAGCTCCGTCACCCGGTTAGGATACTCCCCCCCTATCAGGATGCCCACCCCCCCCCTTCCTAGAGTTTAGTCTCTGGCCCGCCAGAACCACCGTAGGGTACTGCCGAGATTCTAACATATATTCCTGCCCCACCCGCAAATGAGTTTCCTGTATGCACATAATATCAGCACCTGTTCGTTTACCCTCCATCTCCACCAACCGTCGTTTCTGTCTGGAACGCAGCCCTTTGACATTCAAGGTCATAATCCGCAACTTCCTCTGCTTCCCACCCCCCCCTCCCCCTAACCCGCCACCCACCCTCCCTGCCCCATACCTCCCCCCTCCTCCTCCTCCTCCTCTCCTCACCCGTCGAACCTCTTTGAACCCCCTCAAAGCCTCCCCCCCCTTCCCCCCCTCCCCCCCCTTCCCCCCCATATCCTCCATCATTTCCAGAGGATAACTCAGGAGTAGTGCGCCCCCTACCTTCCCCAGCCTAACACTTATTCTCATCTCTACCCCCCCCCCCGGCTACCAACCCACTCACCCGCCTCCCTCTGTCACCTACTCATCCCCTCTGCCCCCCTGTTCCTCTCCACATGCCCCTCCCACACCCTCAATACCCCTCCTTCCGCCCCCCCTCTCCCCTCCCCCCTGTTCCCGGAATCCTCCTCCCCCTCCCATCCTCTTACTCATTCCCCTTCACCACCCGCTCTCCAACTTCCCTCCCTTCTCTTCCCCAAATTACATTACACAAGTCCTATATGTTACCAAGAGGGTCAGACAGAGACATAACACTCCACCTGCCCCCTTCAACAGTTAAACCAACCTGCTATCAGTCCACAAAGACCTTCAAGTGTCTTCCGGCAGCTGGGCGGCTTGCAGCTCCCGCCCTGGGTGTGCAGTCCTTGCACGCCGGTGCTGTGGGCTGCCCCCACCCCGCCCCCGCCACCCGCCAGGTGCAATACCTGCCCCCACACCTTCCGTCGTGGTGCTCAGTCCTGCCTCCCGAAGGGCCTGCATTGCCTCCTCCGGAGTCTGTAGCCGCCACGGTCGCCCTTTAACTGTGAACGAGAGTCCAAATGGATGAAGCCATCGATATTTAATGTCTTCCCTCCGCAGGATTTGTGTAACAGGTTGCATAGCCCTCCTCCGCTGCAACGTGCCCGCAGAAAGGTCCTCATATATGTGCACCGGGTACCCTTGCCACATGAGGGCTCCTGCTCTCCGTATTTTATGCACAATTTTCTCTTTGATTTTATACCGTGCTAGGCATATGATGATGTCTCGTGGTTTATTGCCAACTGGTTTGCCCAATGCACGGTGCGCTCTTTCCAACTGTATGTCCATAGCTGTCACCTCTTCTCCACCTTGTCGGAGAGCTTCCAGGCACACCGATCGCGCAACCTTTTCACTGTCCATAAACTCCTTTTCCTCTGGGATCCCACGGAGTCTCAAATTGTTGCGTCGCGAACGGTTTCTCCAGATCCTCCAGCTTATATAGTAGAACTTCATATTGAGATCCTAACTTCACATTCCGTTGGGTCTCTTCTTCCTGTTGTTGTTCAAGTTCTTGTAACCTGTTCTCGTGATCTCCCATTCTACACACCAACTCGCCGACTTCCTCCTTCAGGGGACCCAACACCTCATTCAACTCATTCTTCACAGATTGCACCTCATTTTTAATTTCAAGAAACCAGTCTCTAAGCTCCGCTCTGGTGATATGTTGCATAGTTTCCTGCCCAAGAGCTGTTACATTCTCCCTCTCCACTTCTTCACTCTGCTCTTCTTGTCCATCAGGTGGCTTTTTATGCCCTGCCTGGCCGGCTTCTCCCTTCCCTCCATGCGATCCAGGGTAGGCAAACTCTTTAAGATCTGCCGCTTTCCTTCTAGTGGTCATTTCTGCCCCAGATTATGCAGTCTAGCTCTGTACTGGTCTTTCACTCTTCACCCTTGCTGTCACTAAGGGCAGCCTTACACAATACTGTCACTCTGCTCCGCGCTGCACCAGGTCCTCCCAGTGCCCTCTGACTCTAGCACTGCAAACTCACAGTTTTAGGACTGTCTCCAGTCCTGTGGGCTCCCTCCTCAGCCTCTGTTTGCTGCCAGGTTCATTGCCCTCCTCCAGCACTCCTGTGCTCCGCACTCTTCTCTCTCGGAGGAATGGGACAGCTGGGGAAATGCGCCACTCACGCCGCCTCTGTGAGGCCTCCGGGCGCCATTTTTCTGCCCTCCCCGCGGCTGTATAGGCCTCCCGCTCACGCGGCTCTCTGCCGCCGAATTAAACCGCCGCCGGCGTTCCAGCCGTCGCGGTCAGCTCCGGCCGCTTCCCGCACCCGGGACCACCACTTTCCACCTCCGGGGGGTCGCAATATGTCTTTAAACGGCCGGATCGGTGCCGGAGCAGCTCTTTCAGGCCGCCATCGGCTCCGGTGACGTCACTTCCTCTCAGAATATCCAGTTTTAATTAAAGTGTCGGCAGCCAGGGACACCGCTGAATATTACTCCCAATATTCATATACATAGAATTAGTCTTCTTTTGCTAATATGTTGCCAACAAGCAGCAAGAACCAAAAGGATTTGGGGCAGAGTGAGTTCTATACTTATCATCTCTGTCTGCGCTGCAATGTGGAGGTTACTGGGAACCTATCAGTGACCAACAAGTACCTCAACATATCCCATATTCTCCCATCTCACTCCCAGTGTTTAATAAAGAAAGCCAGAAAGCCAAACCCAATAAACAAACACCCAACCTATCCCATAAATCACTAAAGGAAGCCAGAAAAAAAAGGTCCATCAAATTGTCACACAAACATGCAACCTAATAAATGCACTAATGGTCACAGGAAAGATGCACAGAGGGGCTGCCCCTTTGTTGGTGGTATGTCACAGGCACGGCATCTTAAGTAATACTGTAGATGCCAGTTGACGACATCAGCTGTCCCTGGAACTGAAGCCCATTAGCTCTTACAGCAAGGACTAAGCAGTGCAGTGTAATAAGAACTCTTTCTTCATAGAGAGGGTGGTAGATGCAAGGCATGGCATGGCTTCTAGTAGGGAAAGGGCAGAGTGGCTTTAGTAGTTGATATGGAAGGGCAAACTAGATAGGCCATATGGCCTTTTTCTGCTGTCATGTTTCTATATACTCACACATCTGTATCTATCTGCACACACACATCCACACATATAAATATCACCGACCTCATCTTGCCCTAGATCATCTCCTTTTTTAATGGATCTGTTTTATCACTTTCATGCCTGCTGTCCACTCACCCAAACCCTGGGCTATATCCAACATGGCCGGCTATTATTTTGCCCGTAGATCAAATCAAAGTTAAGCATCCCTGGCTCCCCTTTAAACACCCTTATGGTTCAGTTAAATGAGTTCACACCTTTCTGAAGCAGAGTGTCACTGGTCTCTTGTGGACATGTTCCTTCAGCTGTCAGGAATTGGTGGAACTCCTTGAAACCAATAGACTGAAATATGCCATGCTGATAATCCTGGCTAAAGGAAAACAGAGAGAGAGAGTACAGGGTCAGCTTGCTTGATTCCAGTCTGAAAGATCTATAAAAGTCCCAGCTGGTGAGAACAACAAATTGTCAAGTCAGTGTATGTTAAGATAAAATGAGGCCTTACCTCCTAATAGGTTTTCCTTGAATTCCTCCAGTCTAGTCCCATTTCCTGTGGGTAGTCACCTCTTACCAGCACAGCTTAGAGACTGAGGAGCATGTCAGATTCTCTGACCTCACCATAGAAAGGCAGCTGGTACCTCCCACCAGCCCTAAGCATCCAATTGACAAAGCAGATTCACGGGAGCAACAATTAAGAAACATGGTTTTCAAATAACATTTCAGAACACACAAACTCAACAGGCAGAAAAAAACCCCACCCTCCTCCAATAAAAAAGTTTTTTTTTTTAATGCCCTGACACAGTGCCATACACTTACGTGAACACTTGTCCATGTGCTCTTTAGACCTTCTCCTCCAGAAAGGAATCTGGCCCTTCCTCCGGGAGCTACACCCACCAATGGCTTCCTGATCAACTTCCAGATCAATTGCAATGCAGATGAACTTCAGTCCCGGGAATACCGTCATGCTGTAGCCAAACAGAAATCGGGGGGGGGGGGGGGGGGGGGGTGTCCAGGACGGGACGGGAGGAACTCAAGGAAAACCAATTAGCAGGCAAGGCCTAATTTCACCTTCCTTATCGTTCCTCCAGTCCAGTCCCATTACCTGTGGGATGTACCATAGCAGTACTAACCCTGGGAGGAACCCGTGAGCCCGGCCTGAAGCACTGCCAAACCAAAACACGCATCCTTCGCTTCCTGAACATCCAGGCGATAATGCTTCACAAAAGGTGTGCAGAGACAACCACATCACTGGCCTGCAAATATCCACTGGTGGAACTAAGCTGGATTACTTAATGAAACATGTCATTAATCTTGTATACTTCAATGAAACCTGTTATAATCCTATTTGTTTTAATCTTGTAAGCTTGTAATTTGTTTTAATCTTGTAATTTGGAAATTTATTGTATACTGTAATGAAACACGCTTGATTTGTTTTGAAAACCTATCACATAACCTTGTTAATCACACTGTAATGCTTTGAAATTTCTGTCATTGATCTGACATTTTCTGTTCTCTAAATCAAACCGCTTCTGATCGCTGGAAGCAGCGGTATACAAATATGTGCTAAATAAATAAATAAATTACGCCCATTACGCCACTTGAGCATGTGTGGAATGGACCCATAATCCCTTGGGCAGCTCCTTCCACCTCAGGAAGTACACCCAGGAGATAGCTTCCTTCACGCACCACGAGATGGAAGCTTTTGAAGCTGCTTCCCTCTTATGCAGACTTATGAACAGTACAAAAAGGCGATCTGACCTGAGAAATTATTCTGTCTGCTTCAGATACCGTCGCAACACCAGACGCACATCCAGACGTCGCGACAGAGGATCTTCCACCTCCGAAAACACAGGAAGAGCCACCAGCTGATTAAGATGAAAAGCTGACAGTACCTTGGGAAGAAAGGATGGTACCAGCTGTAGCACTGCCTTCTCCTTAGAAATGCACAGAAAAGGGGCACGACATATCTGCCCGGCCAGGTGACTTTCAGAGCTGCAGATATGTTTATGTTTATTGAGACTTAATATTCCGCCCTTTATAACGTCAGGGCGGTTTACAAAATTAAGAAAATTATAACAAACAGAACGAGCACTAGGCCTGTAGAAACTGAAACAGAACTCCATAGTATGACAGGAAATAGAAGATTATCAAGCACACAGACAAGACAAAGAGAGGTATTTCACAGCCATAAATAAGACATCAGGTCATGGTGGAGTGTCTGGGAGATTGAATGCCAGAGTAAAAAGGTGAGTTTTCAGGGAGGCTTTGAATGTTGTATATGCCTGATCTCCAGGAACAAGCAGGAATGTAGTCTTCACATATGGGTATTGTTGGTACTGACGGAGCCTGCGCGGGAACACTCCCCAGCGTCCAATAGGAATGCTTTTGGGAGCATCCCTCACCACATGCGCGCTGCCTTCCCGCCTTTCCAACTGTCCCTCTTCAGTTCTTCATTTTCCACGGAGCCGACAGAACACATACCCTGTCACCGCAGAAAATTTCTTCTTTAAACTTGTTTTCTTGCTTCCTTCCCAGGTGTTGGCAATCCCCCTGCCTTCTGGTATTTGAGTAATCAGGGAACTTGTTAAAGTAAGGAGTTTGGGGAGATCACGTGAGCACATGAGCGGGTGAGGTGCTCCTTGCCACGCTCCCGGGCCGCTCGGGAAACTTTTGAATATATCGGAGGCGAAAGTCGTAGAGGCGCTGCAAAAACTTGCTGGAGGGTGTTGGAGTGCGCGGGGCGTCCTTGGAGACCGGAACGACATAAGCCGGGGTGCGATGAAGGCAGCGGCGAGGAGAGAAAAGACTGCCACCACGCGAGGAAACAAAATGGCGACCGGCATGAGAGGGGGTACGGTGCACGGATCCCCGGAGAAGGAAAGCGGTGAAACAGCCCCCAAGGAGACAGCGCATGAAGTAGTAAGACTACTGGAGCCCAAATTTGCTACCATAATGCAAAAGTTGGAGGTTATGGGTGAAGCGTTCACAGAATTGACAAGGAGAATTGAGGAAGTGGAGCAGCGTGTGAATGTGCTTGAAGAAGGAGAGTTAACGCTAGAGAGAGCATGCCAAAAAAGCACCAGGAACAACTTGAGGCGCTGATACTTAAAGTGGACGATTTGGAAAATAGATCCAGGAGGAACAATTTAAGGCTGGTTGGTGTGCCCGAATCCCGGATGGACCATCAACTACTGGACTTGTTTGAGACATGGTTGCCGAAGGAGCTGGACCTGGACAATCTGATTGGCCATATCAAAGTGGAGAGGGCCCACAGGTTAGGTCAGCGGATGGAGGGTAGAGAGCGACCGCGACCGGTGCTGGCCAGGATTCTGAATTTCCAACATAAAACCCTTCTCCTACAAGCCTATAGGAAGCGGAGAGAATTAAAACTTGATAATGCTCCGGTCCTAATGTTTCAAGACTATTCTTCGGCGGTTGCAGCTAAGAGAAAGGAGTTCTCATCTCTCTGCAGTGATCTTGCACGTGGCGGCATCCGCTTTGCGCTAAGCTACCCGGCCACGCTGAGAATCTTCCACAATGGCAAGTCTCACTCTTTTGAGCAGGCAGCTGCGGCACGGACCCTGGTGGCCTCCCTCCTGACCGAGCCCTCGCCTGGTGGAAGTTAGGCCTTGGTTTTGGCTGCGGTGCTGCAGGCATGCTATGACCCAGGACTGCATAAACTACGGACATGTGGGATTGGCACACGGGTTAATGTTTGAGTAACAGCCTCCATTAAGTCGGAGTGGAGTGGCCCGGAGGTGTGGACAGTGATCTGGCTCCTGTTTGGAGCGTCTTGCTCCGGCAGGACAAAGTAGTTGTGCGGAGTATACCGGGGGTGGTGGGGAAGGGAGTGTGTTGGATGTTGAATGTGTTGAATGTTGAGGGTTGTTTGGATGCTATATGTTTCTTAAGTTGGTGTTGTATTGAGGGTGGGGGGAGGAGGGCGAGGGGGGGGGAGGGTGAGGGGGAAAGAGGTGGGGAGGGGCTGAGATTGGGTAAGGGAAGGGTGCCCGGGAAATTTAGGATCCCATGGCTGTGCGGGGATGCGGGGAGAGTCTTCCTCTGGGGCCGAGGCTGGGCGGTTCCTGGAGTAAGTCATTGTAGTCTTGCAGTGAAAGGCCATAGCCCTAAGCATAAACTAACCAGAATGTTAAACTAATCTCCTGGAATGTCGGCAGAATAGGCTCCCCTATTAAGCGCACTAAAATCTTGCAAGCGTTAAAAAGAAAAGGGGCGCATATAGCCCTGCTGCAGGAGACCCATCTTAGTGATCAGGAACATAAAAAATTGGTGAAGGACTGGGTGGCGGGCATGTATGGGGCTTCCTCCGGGGGGAAAACGGCGGGAGTGGCGGTGTTGGTGAAAAGGGGGATCCCATTTGAAGTGAAGAAGGTTGAATCTGACCCAAAGGGGCGCTATGTTTTTCTTCAGGCTAAGTTGTATAATGATGAGATATGGATAGGCAACATATATGCCCCCAATATATATGATCATGCCTTCTTTAAACTCCTTTTGGGCTTTGTGCAGAAAGCGGGGGAAGGGAAAGTAATATTGGCCGGGGACTTTAACTGCCCCCATGACCCTCATCTGGATAAATCGGGGGTGGGGCCTGGTCCAAAAAAGGGGTAGGGTACCTATGTAGAATGGGAGGCTTGCTGGATGTGTGGCGTACCCTGCACCCGGGAGAACGTGTTTATACCCATCAATCGAGAGCTCACCTTACCTGGTCACGGCTAGATTATGTCTTGGTGAGTGAGCAGGGGATTTCCAGGGTGGATCAGACGGGTATTGAGCCCATAACAATATCTGATCATGGTATGGTTTGGATGACCTGGGAGTGCCAAGGGGTAGGAAGGACGGGATGGCGCTTTCCAGCGTATTTGTGGGAGGATAAGGACTTTCGGAGTTTCTTGGAGAAGCATTGGGATGATTATGTCCTCTTCAATGATACTCCCGATTGTGCACCTCTTCTATTCTGGGAAGCTAGTAAGGCAGTTATGAGGGGGGTGATTATTGCCTATACTGCTAAAAGGCGCAAGCATTTGGATCACAGCATCTTGGTTTTGGAGCGTAACCTTCAGGCTTTACAACATAAACTTAGCAATCTGAGGGAGCCAGGGTGCTTCAGCAGGAATTTGGTAAAGCCCAGTTGGCTCTTAATGAACTTCTTCAGAGGAGAGCTAAGATGTCCTTGCAATTTTATCAGCATAAATTGTATAGATATGGTAATCAGTCTGGGCGGCTTCTAGCAAGGTTGGTTCGCGATTCGGGTGGAGCACGTTTTGTGCCTGTTCTTAGAGATGAGCAGGGGAAACTGCAGCACCAACCGCAGCACATTGCAGAAATTTTTCGGAGCTTCTACGCCCGTTTGTATGCGGAGGAGGAACGCGATAACACTAAAAGTAGAGCGTTCCTGGATAGGGTGTTACTGCCACAGTTAACTGAGGAAGAGCTGCATAGGCTCAATGCCCCTTTGACAGGGAAGGAGCTCCAGGAGGCCATCAAGAAAGGGAACTCGCATAAGGCTCCGGGCCCCAATGGGTTCGGAGCAGAGTACTATAAGATGCTGTCCTCTAGATTGGTCCCTAGTATGTTAGCTATGTATGCGGAGGCTCTGCAGGTGGGCGGCTTCCCCAGAGACATGCGGTGTGCGAACATTACCCTAATCCCGAAGCCGGGAAAAAACCCACTAGATTCTGCGTCTTATCGACCCATCTCACTTATCAACAGTGATGTTAAGATTCTGGCCTCGGTACTAGCAAAGCGGCTGAATCCCATATTACCATCTTTGATCGATGATAGGCAAGTAGGCTTTGTTGTGGGGAAGGATGCAACAAAGAATATTGCTAAGTTACTTTTGGGAATGGAGCATTGCATTGCAAAGGATTCCCCATTGTTATTGGTCAGTCTGGACGCTGAAAAAGCGTTCGACAGGGTGGCCTGGGCCTATCTGTGGGATGCCTTGAGTAGTTTCGGGATTCGAGGGGAGTTTGCTCAGTGGCTTCGGGTTCTCTATAAGTTCCCAGCGGCGAGGGTAGGAGTGAATGGGGTCTTCTCAGAGACATTTACTCTGGAAAGGGGTACGCGGCAGGGCTGCCCACTTTCTCCGCTTCTGTTCGTCCTTGCGCTGGAACCGCTATTACAGGTTATTCAACAGGAGGAGCAAGTGGTGGGGATTAAGATGGGGGATGAGGAAATGAAACTTAGTGCTTTTGCTGATGACATGCTTCTCTGTCTGACCGAACCGCAGGGATCATTGCAGAGGGTGATGCTACTTATTCAGGAATATGGCAGTTTTTCTGGGCTAAAGATTAACATGTCCAAGTCTATGGCCTTGGATGTCGGAGGGAGAGTGCAACCTGGTTGGCGTGGAGACTTTCCCCTTGCGTGGGCGGAGAGCTCCATCAGGTACCTGGGCATACAGCTGCCTGCATGTCCGGACAAGCTGTATCACGTGAATGTGGAGGGCATGCTAGACAGGGCGAGGATAACGTTTCAGAGATGGCGAGCTTTCCCGCTGTCTCTGTGAGGCAGAATTGCTTTGTATTCTATGGTGGAGCTTCCCCGGTGGTTATATATGCTGCGGTTATTGCCTATTTGGGTTCTCACGAGGCACTGGAGACTTTTTGATAGATATCTGACTGGGTTCCTCTGGGGGGGCCGTCATCCCCGAATTCCCTTACGGGCCCTGGGACGGTGGAAGGAGGAGGGGGGGGGGCTGGAACTCCCTTCACTGAAGAACTATAATCTCAGATACTTGGTTCGACATATTTGGGGTTTGTTAGTTCCGGAGGGTGGGTGTGCTCCAGTCCAGCAATTGCGGGAATTTTCTTCTCCCCATCACAACCTGTATTTGCTCCACAATGTGCGCATGCGCAGCTTGAGGGGTAGGAGGCAGAGTACTTATCTGAGTACTCTTCGGGTGGCTTGGCGGGAGTTATGTAAGAGGGTTGGCTGGAATTGGACCTGCTCTCTTCTGTTGCCATTGGTGGGGAACCCGGATTTCTTACCGGGCTTTGATGGCCTTACGTTGTTCCATGATTGGCAGCAGAAGGGCTTAGTGTGTTTGGGGGATTTGGGTAGGACAGAGGGAGGCGTCTTGGATAGTTATCAAAACCTGAGCGTTACTTATAGATTGGTGGCCAGGGATTTCTATGGCTACCTCCAACTTCGACATTATGTCGACCAGCTGCGGAGGAGGGTCCCCACCCTGCTGATCTCAAAGGACCCGAGGAAATTGATTGGGGGATGGGTGGAGAAAGACCTGCTCGACTGGGACGAGAGAAAACAGCTGCTCTGCCCGTTGGTAGACTCTGACTATCTCACGATCTTGGTCCAGCGCTGGGTTAGAGATGGCCTGCAAGGGCTGACAGTGGAAATCTTGCGGTCCGCTTTCGAGCGGATCCCCAGGGGTGCAGTGTGGATGTACTTGCAGGAGATGCAGTATAAATTTCTATGGAGAGCATACACCAGTGATCAATGGGCGTATAAAGTAGGTTTGCGGAACACCTCTGTGTGTGGTTGGTGTCAGCAGGAAGAGGGGACACTGTTTCATAAATTCTGGTTGTGCCCCAGGGTGCAGCGCCAATGGCAGCAGGTGACAGACAAGATGGGGGATTGGCTGAGGATGGGGGTCCCTAAGCAGTGGGAGGTGTGTCTGTTTCACCGCTGGGAGGGGATTCTGCCTACGACCCTGCCTGACCACAGAGTTTTGCTTGAGCGAGGTTTCCTCCTAGTAAAGAAAGTCCTGTTGGGTGGCTGGTTGGAGGGCCGGCCCCCCCCCCCCCCCCCGCAGCTTGTGGGGTGGGAAAAATCAATGATAAACCTGATGTATATGGAAAAGCTCACGGCGAAACAGCTGGGGGGGCAGCAGTGGGCTCAGTTTCTTGAACTTTGGCTACCGCTTATAAATTCTTTATCATCTCAGGAGCGTAGCGCAGTGCTGAATGTCTAGTTGACTGCCCCTGGAGCGGACGCTTGCATAGTATGTATGATTAGAATTGGCTGTGGGGATTTCTCCTCGAGGATTAGGGCTGGCAACATGGGGCTTCAGGCCCCGGGCACCAGGGAGGGATGGTTTGAGGGGTGGGGGGGGAGGTGATAAGTATTGTATAATTTGTTACTCCTTATAGACTGATGTTTGTTCTAGTCTATTGTTATTATGCAGATCCATCCCTAGGCTTGATGCTGGGGGCGGGGGGTGCGGGCTTTGAGAAGGTCTGTTATTGTCAGCTGTTGATCTCCTGTTTGGATAGATTTTGTTGAGGAGTAGGTGGAGACTCGATGTAATATTCTTTGCAGCAGCCTTATGACATTACATTGTGTATTTTATTTTTATCTTTCTCTGCCTGGCACATGCATACTGTTCCTGGATCTGTCTGTTGTGTACTGTATGTTATTCCACCTGTTTTGTGACATAATAAAAACTAATTTGAAATAAACTTGTTTTCTTGTGGTCGCGTCTGCCTCCGCACGACACCTACCAGTACCGCCGGTTCTTTTTTCTTCTTTTCTAAAAAAAAAAAAAAAAATAAAAAAAAAATATATATATATATATATATACACACTTCTGAACTGTTTCTCCTCAGAAACATTTCTTTTGGTGCTAGGCGCCATTTTGGGCATTAGGCGCCATTTTTCCTAAAAGATGGAAAAACCAGCTAGTGGTTTTTAAAAAATGTACTAAGTGTGGCGGTACCATCTCCGTCACCGACACCCATGACTGGTGTCTCAAATGTTTAGGCCCTGACCATTCTCCATCTGAGTGTCTCTCTTGTATGGGAATGACTAAAAGAGGAAGACAGAACCAGGCTGCAAAGCTCAGTACCCTCTTTTCTTCGGATGCCAGGTCCATTGCATCGATGTCTTCAAGAGCCTCATCTTCCTCCCATGGATCTCAGGTAACTAAACATAAGAACCGGTCCTCAAAGGGTAGCTCTCCTTCAAAGCATCGAGAGGCCATTGGCATTGCCCTTGAGGAAACTACACTGGCAAAACAGCCCCAGCGGGAGGCTTCAGCCTCCAAAGCATCAACGGGGTTCCAGGATGTTCTCGAGGCTTCGACCTCGGCAGAACTACTGGTGCCATGCTCAGGGATTTTGGCCGCTTTTACCGGTACCGATACCCAGGCATCGGCAGCGTCGATAGACCAGAGATTCCTTGCTATCAAACGCAGTCTTGCAGCTCTCCTTACAGCTGTGGTATATTTGACACCGCTACCGATGGTTCAACGGGCACCAGTACAGACACCGATACTGATGCCAGTACCGGCCCCGGTGGGAATTCTTCCCATGCCGACTTTTTCTGGCATCGACAGATCGGTACCCGACCAACTCGGTACCGACCGATCGATACCGAGACCGTGCTTTGCATGAACATCGGGATCAGGGATACTTCGAGTCCTCCAATTCCGAGGACTCTGATAATTCCGCCGGTACCAGAGTGTTTCTCCCGGAAGACTCCTCTTCTCCCCAACGCAGAATGTCTCCTCCGGAAGACATGTCTTTTCAGGATTTTATTCGTGATGTGGCCCGAGGCCTTTCAATCACAGTAGCTCCTGAAAAAGAACCTAGAGCAAAGGAATTGGAATTTCTCCAATACCCTAAGGCTCCCAAAGAGGCAGCCACTCTGCCCATTCATGAAATCCTTCATGATTTGATGCTCAGAATGTGGGAGACAACTTTGACCACATCTCCTCATTCTAGGAGACTCGATACCACGTATCGAGTTCCACCATGTCCTGGTTTTCAAAAGACTCAGCTGCCACACCATTCAATGGTAGTGGAGTCAGCCATGCTTAGGATGAAAAGTGCAAAGAGACATGCATCCAATCCTCCAGGTCGTGAATGCAGGACTCTTGACGCTTTTGGGCGTCGAACATTTCAGGCTTCCATGCTTTCAGCTAGGATCAGCTCAAATATTTTATATATGGGAATGTTCCTCAAAGAAGTCACAGGAGATTTGGAGCTTATGAGCCCCATTCTCCCTGATGACAAACGACAAGACTTCCTTACTCTTGTCAAGCATGCTCAAGACGTCTCCAAGTTTGTAAATCGTGCAACCTTTAACTGCTTTGAATGCATCAGCAGAACCTCTGCTATTGCCATTGGTGCACGTCGGATTGCATGGCTTCAGGCATCAGACTTGGAGATTTGGGTAAAGGATAAATTAGGAAACATCCCTTGCACAGGAGAAAACCTCTTTGGCAAGAATTGGCAGGAAAAGGCTAATGAGATAGATTTATTTATTTACATTCTCTTATATACTGCGCTATTCAGCATCAGTGCGGTTTACATTGAACAAACTGAAATTACATTGAACAGGGCATTATAACTTGGAGATAACCTTCCATAGCCCATGTTCCCTGTAAAATAGTTAAGTGGCTTGCCCAAGACTACAAGGAGCACCTGTGGGACTAGAAACCCCATTCCTTCCGGCCCAAGGTTGCTGTCCTCTAGTGGGATTTGAACCCCCGACCTTCTGGCCTGAAGTACCTTGCCCCAACCACTAGGCCACTCCTCCACATAGATGCTGACAATATCACTCTAGATAGATTGTCAAAATCTACAGCGACTCCAGCCAAAAAGAAACCCTATAAAAAACCCTTTTATAGCAAAAAAAGGAAGTTTTATCCGTCCTATACCCAGCAAGGGCAAGCTCAGGGTCAAGTTGCTCAGAAAGGTCAACAACAACAATCCAGACAACAAAAGAAGCCAAAAGGCCTTAGAACTCAACCAGCTCAACAGGCCCAGCCCCCTCAAGGGCTTTGACTCCTTCATAGAGAACTTAGCCTTCCTGCCTCTGAAAGGTCCAGAACCCCTAAACATCCGTCCATTCCTCTCCCGTTTCTTTAACCACACTCACACTGGCTACTGTTGTCTCCCGCCTCGATTTTTGTAATTCTGTTCTCGCTGGCATCACGCACACACAACTCCATCGTTTACAATTGATTCAGAACACTGCAGCAAGAATTCTAACCCACACCTCGCGTAGAGATCACGTCACCCCCTACTAATCCACCTGCACTGGCTCCCAATCAAATTCCGTATCCACTATAAGATTCTCACCTTGGTACGTTGCATGCTCTATACTCACATGCCACAATATCTTGTCGATCTTCTGCGCTTTCATGTCCCCACTCGTAGTCTCCGCTCACTCCACATAAACCGCCTTTGTCTCCCCCCACCGTCACAGGCACATCTGCAATCAGTATGCAACTCAGCTTTCTTCTTCCTTGGTCCTGCCCTCTGGAACTCCCTGCCCACATCCCTCTGTCTGAAAAGCGTAGTTACTCACCTGTAACAGGTGATCTCCGGGAACAGCAGGAATTTAGTCTTCACATATGGGTATCGTCGGTACCGACGGAGCCTGCGCGGGAACGCTCCCCAGAGTCCAATAGGAACGCTTTTGAGAGCATCCTTCAGCACATGCACGCTGCCTTCCTGCCTTTCCAACTGTCCCTCTTCAGTTAAGTTTGTAGCTGAGTGAAAGAATAGAGGGAGAGAGGAAAGAGATAGAGAGACAAACTCCTAGGGGAGGTAGGTGGGTTGTGAAGACTAAATTCCTGCTGTTCCCGGAGATCACCTGTTACAGGTGAGTAACTATGCTATCTCCAGGAACAAACAGGAATGTAGTCTTCACATATGGGGACTCCCTAGCTGAAGATGCCAGGGAGATAGCCCCAGGAAGCTGCCACCTATAGTGAGGTGGGCCATGCTTCCTCCCATGGATCTCTGGCATTCCACCAGGGTTGGTGGGTAGGAGTTGAATTAGGTCTGAAAGAGATTTTGAAGAACAGCTTGGCTAAAGAAGGCATCCCAACGGGAGGCTTTATCTAGGCAGTAGTGGGCTGTAAAGGTGTGTACGGAAGCCCACGTGGCTGCTCGACAAATGTCATCAATAGACACAGAGTGAAGGTTAGCCATAGAGGCTGCCATGGCTCTCACATTATGAGCTGTGAAATGGCTGTGAAGAGGAAGACTCTTACTCTCATAAGCAAAGGATATACATTGTGCAATCCATTTGGATAGAGTTCTCTTGGAGACTGGAAGTCCCAAATGACTAGAATCAAAAGCAATAAAAAGTTGAGAAGACCTTCTATAGGAAAGAGGGAGAAACAGTGCAAGATCAAACACAGTAACTAAACAAAACACAAACCAAAAAATACTCAGGGAGGGATGTCAGAAGGGAGGTCGAAGGCCTGTTGGAACAAGTGAGTTTTCAATAATTCTTTGAACTTAGGGTATGAAGGTTCCGGATGGAGGGAGGGTGGTAGAGCATTCCAGAGTGAGGGGCTGAGAAAAAAGAAGGCCGAGTGACGAGTCTGTTCTAAATGTGCCTGATGAGGGGAGGGTAAGGACAAGCAGTTGGCATGCAATGAGCGAAGCTGGCGATACGGTGTGTGAAGAGAAATAACATTAGCTAAGTAGAGAGGATTAGATGTATAAATGGCTCTATGTGTCAGAATGAGAAATAACTTGATCTCTCGGCCGCTTTTGACTTGGTGGATCACTTTCTTCTCTCCTGTCTGCGGGATGCTGACCTTCGGGGGACTGTCTACAAATGGTTTCACTCCTATCTTTTTGCACAATCTTGCTCTGTTCTTCCCTGTTCACTGTCTGATGTCCCCTCCGATCCTTTTCCCCTGCACTGTGGTGTTCCCCAGGGATCAGTATTGGCCCCCTTACTATTTAACATTTTTATGGCACCCCTTGCACTCTTAATACAGCAATCAGGCATTTCCACTTTCTACTATGCTGACGATATTATTCTTTTGCACCATACCTCCTCTTTTCACCCCGATCTTTCTCCTCTTAATTCTTGCTTAACCTCTGTAGCTGGCTGGCTAGTCTCTAACTGTCTGCATCTGAACATCTCTAAGACTTTGGCTATTTGGTTCTCCCATGGCAGTCCTCACCCTTCTCTGGTTCGCCTATCCCATTAGTCTCACACTTTCGATATCTAGGTGTCTTCCTTGATTCTGACCTCTCCTTCCGAAACCACATTTCCCATGTTACCAAGTCCTCTTTCTTCGTCCTTCGGCAGATTCAAGCCATCCATCCCTTCCTGACACCTCAGGCCCTCACTACCCTCATTTTATCTCTGGTTATTTCTCGCCTCGACTTTTGCAACTCTGTCTTTTCCGGTGTTCCTAAATCCCAACTTCTCAGATTACAACGCATACAAAACACAGCCGCATGTCTCATCTCTCATTCCTCACGTTGGGAACACGCCACTCCCCTCCTCATGAATTTTCATTGGCTCCCCCTGGCTTTCTGTACCCAGTACAAACTCCTCACATTGGTTCATCAGGCTATATATACCCACACCCCACTATACCTGTCTGATCTTCTACAATTTCATACTCCCAGCCGCTCCCTTAGGTCCATACACATCAATCGCCTTCACCTTCCTTCCCTCCCCTTCATGTGCCCATCTCCAGTCCACCCGTAACTCTGTATTTTTCTTTGCTGGCCCTGCCCTATGGAACTCTCTCCCCACCTCCCTCTGTCTGGAACAAAGCTATCACACTTTTAAGATTCAATTGAAGACCTATCTTTTCAACAAAGCATTTGATCTACCCACTGCCCATGTTTAGTCCTGTGTGCTCTTCTCTCTTAGTCTAGTTTAATATCTCTGCATGTACGTCTACCCAGCCTCTCACTCTCTGTTTTGTCCTATGTGGTCCTCTCTTTGTCATGTTCACTGTATATGCATGTTATGCTTGCCCTGTTCTCTCACTTTTCTGTCTACCATTGTAACTTCTTTTTCCTTTTCGGTGCCTATGGCCCAATTCTATATTATTTGAATTTGTAAACCGCCTTGTTTTTATTTGAAGGGCGGTATATCAAGTGAAATAAACATAAACATCGAGATCCTCTCCAAACAGCAGCTTCCCTCGAAAGGGAAGTTTGCTGAGCCATGATTTAGAGGAAATGTCCACCGCCCAATTACCCAACAACAAGCAGTGACGAGTGGCCAGCGCAAAGGCCATGCCCTTGGACAATCCTCTAATCAGATCATAAAAGGTATCCACCACGTAGGCTGTCCCGGACTCTAACTTCGCCACCCTCTAGCGGAAGCGACTGCAAGTTTGCTGTGCCCTGTCTCCAATGCAGGCTCAGCCCACAAAAACCCTGCACACAAAGGCCTGTAAGGTTAGTACATTAATCTCAAACAGCTGCTTGAGAAGGGTCTCCAACTTCCTATCCTGTACATCCTTGATCGCCGACCCGCCCTCCACCGGAATAGTGTCTTTTTTGTGACCGCCGCCACTGTGGCATCCACACTGAGAGCAGAAAAGCGCCTTATCCTGATCTGGTAGCGGATAGATCCAGGCCATAGCTCACGTACCCTTAAGGGCCCCCTCTGGGATGTCCCATTTGTCCTGAATCATCTGTTTGACCATCCAATGCAGAGGAAAAACAGTCTTAGACTTTCTGACCTCTTGAAACAATGGGTCCTCTAGCGGCTCTTCTTCTACTGGAGTGTCAGCCACCATATTAAGAGCTTTAGCAGAATGCTTGATCAATCCGCTAACTCCTCTCTACAGAAAACATGAACAATGCGAGACTTTTATCCTTGTGGGATCTTGCCTTCCTCAAGCTCCAAAGCCTCTGTTTCCATGTCTGCCTCCACCCCCGGATCCTCAGCCTCATCCGAATAAGCTGAACCCAGGTCCTCTCAAGTGTCAGGTTCCATGTGCTTTCTACAAGTGCCAGGCTCCCCTTTTGCCCTAGTCCCCAAGAGGGCCTCAAACAAGGCTCGCTTCCTAACTCACCCCTGGGAGCCAACCGGCTCCTCTTCACCCCGCTGCTTCATACAAAAGGTCCTGTGCATGAGCAGAACAAACTCAGGTGAAACCCCCCCCCCCCTGGGAGTGAAACTGCAGACAAATCCTTAAAGGTGGATGGTCTAGAGGACCTAGGCCCCCTACTACTAGGCTCCAGTACTGGTGGGGCAGGACTAACCCTGCCCCCTGTATACCGGTGGCTACTCTGCTAGGGGCTGGAGAAGATGGACCACATAGCGGGGAAGGTTCTCCCACTCCTTGAGAAGCTCAGTCCCTTCCAAGAAACCTTCCTCGGCTGACCTGGCTTCTGCCTAACAACCATTGCAGAAGCCCGCGGTCGAGACTTATCCCCGATAAGAGCCACACACTAAGTAAGTGTGCCTAGAGGGCATAATCTTGTTCTAGAAGGAAATCTACTCTTTTCTGAGCCAACCCACAGGAAAAAAAATAGCAACTTTTTGGAGCAGCAAAGAAAGATCCCCCTGCTCCCAGTGCTCCTGCTTCCACAAGATGGGCTGTTCCAGGGCTGCAGAGAGGGAGAAGTAGCCTAATGGTTAAGAGCACTGTCATGGGAACCAAGAGACCAGGGTTTGATTCTCACTAGCACGCCTTGTGGCCTTTGGTCAAGTCACTTAACCCTCAACTGCCTCAGAAAAATCCAAGTTATCAATGTCCCTATTTAATGTACAAGTTTAAATTACAATGTAAACCGCTTTGACTGAAAAGATAAAGCGTCATATAAAACCGGTTAAATAAATAAATAAAATACAAGGGCAGGCACCTGCAGCCTCCAGTCCACCCCTCCACGTGGTCGAGGGCCCTCTAACAATGGCGGCACTTCCCACCAAATCTGGAGCTCACCTCGCAGTTCCCGAGTTCCCTGCAATCCTCCGATAAAGCCCCGGATGCAATTTGCGCCCTCCTCTAGCCCCAGCAAGCAAAAAAACACACTCTGCTGGAGCCATGGCCGTCCGTAATGTTTCCCCAACAGCTTCGGTGGTGCCGGACTCCCGGAGTACACACATGCTTGTATTCACTGACTTGAACCCATCAGTGGCTTTCCTAACCAGGGCTCTACAGATCAACAAACAGTAAGGATTTGAGGGTTTGTTTGTTTGTTTTTATTATATTACATTGCTAGCTCTCTGACTGGGAGCTCTTAAAAGGGTTTTTTTGTATATTTTTTAAAGCAAGGTTACTTTCTTTTTGGTGCTTTAGGGGACCTTTCCTTGAGCACAATAGGTTGCTGAACTCTAGTAACCTCCTCAGGTTTAGAAACTGCTAACACCTAATCAAGAGTTAGTGGGCTTGATTTCCTGAGTGCAGCTGAGGCCTACATAAAAGGCTCCAGTGCCTTGCCCTGTTGAGGCTTTCCTAACCAGGGCTCTACAGATCAACAAACAGTAAGGATTTGAGGGTTTGTTTGTTTGTTTTTATTATATTACATTGCTAGCTCTCTGACTGGGAGCTCTTAAAAGGGTTTTTTGTATATTTTTTAAAGCAAGGTTACTTTCTTTGAGCACAATAGGTTGCTGAACTCTAGTAACCTCCTCAGGTTTAGAAACTGCTAACACCTAATCAGGTGTTAGTTCCCTCCCTACCCACCCCGACTCCCACCCACCCCTAGTGAGCAGTCTTGCTTTATAGGGCACCTCCCCCTTTAACAAATCACAGAGAATTGGACCAGCACATTTTGAATATACTTAAAGAGATTTAACTGCTTTTTCTCTGAAAGGACAGCTGCGAAACTAGCTGGTACTTGGTAGATCTCTCTCTTTTGCTTTAACAGATACCTAAGCACCACGAACAAAACTATGGCTGGGAAAAATCGTATTGCTAAAGCTGTTGCCCCCGTTACAGCTTCTGCCTCGGTCCAGACAGAGGTCCTAATGCCAGTTGAAGGACCAGTTCCATGTGCAGGGTGCCTGCATGCTGAAGCTCTGAGGAAACAAGTGGAGGAACTCAGAGAGGAGGTGGCGAGGCTGAGGAGCATTCAAGACAGTGAGAAGTACATTGATGAGATGCTTCTTGCAGCAACCAAGCTCTCCAGCACAGGAGAAGATGGGTGCCAACAGAATGTCGATGGTTGGACACAAGTCACCAGGGCCTGCGAAATCACCAATCCAACTTCTCCAGCCCTTGAATTGAAGAACCTTTATGCAGCCCTGGAAGTGGAGGAGGTGAAAGCATCCCTGGAAAGGGAAGAACCAGAGTTCAAGTACCCCAAAGTTGCAGAATCAGTGACCAGAAGAAAACGAAGGGTAGTGGTGGTTGGAGACTCTCTTCTGAGGGGTACTGAGGCGTCTATCTGCCCACCAGATTTGATGTCCAGAGAGGTATGCTGTCTGCCTGGTGCCAAAATCCAGGATGTTACGGAGAGTTTGCCGAGACTCATCAAGCCCACTGACTATTACCCAATGTTGCTAATCCATGTTGGAACAAATGATACTGCCAGGTATACCTCGGAACGTATCAAAAGTGACTTCATGGCTCTGGGACAGAGGGTGAAGCAGTTAGGTGCACAGGTGGTGTTCTCTTCAATCCTCCCTGTTGAGGGTAAAGCCAGGGCAGAGAGGCTCGCATCCTGGAGATGAATGCATGGCTGCGTGGATGGTGTCATCGAGAGCGTTTTGGTTTCTTAGACCATGGGATGCTGTTCCAAGGGTTGCAGAGCAGAGATGGCATCCATCTGTCCAAGAAAGGTCAACGCATCTTCGGTAGTAGACTGGCTAATCTACTGAAGAGGGCTTTAAACTAGATTCGTTGGGGATAGGTGAAGAAAGCCCCCAGGTAAGTGAAAGCCCCCAGGTAGGTGATACATTAAATACCTTTATGGAAATGGGTAACAGGGGTAACATATGAAAAGCAGTGTGTATAAATGCCCGTAGCATGGGAAATAAGATCCCTGATGTTGAAGCTTTGGTGGGAGTGGCTGACTTGGATTTAGTGGCAGTTACAGAAACATGATTCACAGAAAACCATGACTGGGATGTAACTATACCTGGCTATACTTTATTCAGAAAAGACAGGGTAGGAAGAAGGGGAGGAGGAGTGGCACTATATGTAAAAACTACTATTAAAGCTTTGGAATTACAGAGCTTAAAAGGGAGAGAGGAGGCATTGTGGGTTAAACTAGAAAGAGGGAAAGAGAAATCTATTTGCATTGGTGTGATATACAGACCTCCCTCACAAGAGGAAGAGGTGGACAGAGAGTTAATTGAAAACATACGCAGCATTGCTAGGAAAGGGGAAGTGCTACTGATAGGAGATTTCAATATGCCAGATGTTGATTGGCACATTCCTGCTGCAGTATCATCTAGAAGTAAGGAGATCTTGGATTCTCTACAGGGAGAACTATTCAGGCAATTGGTAACAGACCCCACACATGAAGGGACCATACTGGACTTGGTGCTTACCAATGGTGAAAGTGTTTCTGATGTTGTAGTGGGAGATCATTTTGCATCCAGTGATCACCAGATGGTGTGGTTCAGTATTAGGAATAGGGCTGTTAGAATCCATTCCAAGGTGAGGATCTTAGACTTTAGGAAGACTAACTTTGCGAAGATGGGCCAATACCTCAGGGAGTCGTTAGTGGGATGGGAACAGCTGGGGGATGTAGAAAAACAGTGGGCAAAACTGAAAGGAGATATTTTAAGGGCAACCAACCTTTTTGTTAAAATGGTAAATAAAGGCAAAAGGAAAAGGAGACCGCTATGGTTTTCTAAGGAAGTAGCTGAAAAAGTGAAGAAAAAGAGTGAGGCATTCATGAAATACAAGAGATCACAGAGAGAGGAAGACAGGCATCTGTATTTGGAAAAACTTAGAGAAGCTAGCAAAGTAGTCAAGAAGGCAAAGATTCAAAAGGAGGAGGAAATAGCCAATGCAATAAAATGGGGGGATAAGACATTTTTCAGATGTATTAGTGAGAAGAGGAAGGGCAAGAGTGGTATTGTCAGACTCAAGGGTACAGGGGGGGGAATATGTAGAAGCTGATAAGGATAAAGCGGAATTGCTTAACAAATATTTTTGTTCTGTGTTCATAGATGAAGAACCAGGAGCAGGACCTCATAAAACACCCACAAATAGGAACAGAAGCGAGGGACATCTTGAACAATTTTCAGAAGACTGTGTTCGTGAGAAACTAGCTCAACTTAAAGTAGACAAAGCGATGGGACAGGATGGGATACGCCCTAGAATACTGAGGGAACTTGGGGACGTTCTAGCAGCTCCACTGACTGACCTTTTCAATGCCTCGTTGGAGTCGGGAGTGGTGCCAAAGGACTGGAGAGAGGCTCATGTGGTGCCTTTACACAAAAGCGGAAGTAAGGATGTGGTTGAAAACTACAGGCCGGTTAGTTTAACTTCGGTGGTGAGTAAATTATTGGAAACGCTGCTGAAAGAGAAAATAGTGAGGTTTCTGGAGTCCAGCAGATTACAGGATCCGAGGCAGAATGGATTCACCAGAGGCAGGTCTTGTCAGACAAATCTGATTGATTTCTTTGACTGGGTGACCAGGGAGTTGGACCAAGGGAGAGCTCTAGATGTGGTATATTTAGATTTCAGTAAAGCCTTTGACACTGTTCCTCACAGGCGACTTATAAACAAACTGAGCACCCTAGGGATGGACCCTAAAGTTACTGCTTGGGTTAGAAATTGGTTGGGTGGGAGGCGACAAAGAGTACAAGTAAATGGAGCTCACTCTGAGGAGAAGGATGTTACCAGTGGTGTGCCCCAGGGATCTGTCCTTGGTCCGATTCTTTTTAACATCTTTGTTAGTGATATAGCAGAAGGGCTGTCGGGTAAGGTTTGCCTCTTTGCGGATGATACCAACATCTGCAATAGAGTAGACACCCAGGAAGGTGTAGATAACATGAGGAGGGATCTAGCTAAGCTTGAAGAATGGTCTAGAATTTGGCAGCTGGGATTTAATGTTAAAAAATGTAAGGTCATGCATTTGGGCTGCAGCAATCCAAGGGAGCAATACAGTATAGGAGGTGAAGTACTTTTGTCCACTAAAGAAGAGCGGGACCTAGGCGTGGTTGTGTCTGATGATCTTAAAGTAGCTAAACAGGTAGAAAAGGCGACGGCAAAAGCTAGAAGGATGCTTGGGTGCATACGGAGAGGAATGGCTAGCAGAAAAAAGGAGGTGATAATGGCCTCTGTATAAGTCTTTGGTGCGACCTCATTTGGAGTATAGTGTGCAATTCTGGAGACCGCACCTTCAAAAGGATGTGAACAGGATGGAGTCGGTGCAGAGGGTGGCTACTAAAATGATTAGTGGTCTTCATTATAAAGCATATGAGGACAGACTGAAGGATCTTAATATGTACACCTTAGAGGAAAGGCGGGATAGAGGTGATATGATTGAGATGTTTAAATACCTCCGTGGCATAAATGTTCAGGGAGAGAGCCTCTTTCAATTGAAAGCAAGTTCTGCTACGAGGGGACATGGGATGAGGGTAAAGGGAGATAGATTCAGGAGTGATATGTGGAAATATTTCTTTATGGAAAGAGTAGTGGATCCATGGAATAGTCTCCCAGTGGAGGTGGTAGAGATGAGGACAGTAACTGAATTCAAAAAAGCATGGGACCAACACAGAGTATCTCTAAAGGTAAAAAGTGGACTGTTGTAGTTGTTGATATGGAAGGACAGACTAGATAGGCCATGTCGTCTTTTTCTGTCATCATGTTTCTGTTTCTATGTTTTACCCTAAAGCAGATGCTTCTCCTGCCTCCTTTTTTTTTTTAATGTGAACTCAAAACAGATTTTATTTAGAGCACAAAACACCCCAAAGAACCAGAAGGGCCAGCCCTGTACCCAAGCACACTTGCCCGAGTCCTTGAGTCACTGTCTATGTGCTCACCTCTCTCCAGCTACTTGGAGACTGAGATACTGACAGATGGTGGGAGGTGCCAGCTGCCTTTCTATGGTGAGGTCAGAGATTCTGACATGATCAGTCTCCAAGTTGCTGGTGAGAGGTGACTACCCACAGGTAACAGGACTGTACTAGAGGAACGATAAGGAAGATTTAAATTACTCACCTTTCCAAACCTGAAATCAAGGCAACTTACATTCAGATATAGTAGATACTGTCCTTGCCTCAGAGGGTTCACAAAGTCAAAAAGAATGTGAATGGGAGGTGGGATTTGAACTTTAGCTTCCCTTGTTCTCATCTCACCATTTTGATCACTTGCTTCCTCCTGCCATCTGATCCACACATATGCCACTACATAGTCTAAGACTGTGCCACCTCACCCCAAATCTCTTTTTAGATATTCAGACCTTAACTTTCATAGGTCTTTAACCATGTTGGCTTCCTCTCAGCCATGCCCCATCCTCACAGCAGTGTGTTAGCTGGCCATGCATTGCTACGAGATGGAAATATCTCACAGTTTTTGAACCGTTCTTTCCAGGTGGAAAAGAATATTCTCCGTTCTCTGAAGCAGCAGACTGCTCACCAGTTCTCGGTTATTTTCCACTGGTTGTAACGCTGATGAAAATCTTGCAGTTCATGTAGCAATCCGGCGGACATCATCGCATCCACTCTGCCACTCAACCGTTTGTCCAGAACTGTCAGAGGCCAAAGGAGAAGATTGAAAGGGACGGCATAGTCTGACTGACTCCCTACATCACCTCTGGCAGAATTAAAGCTTGCACAAACCCTTTTCAATACAAAATGTGTTGGTTTTTCTTTCATGGTATCTTCCTTCATAGCAGATCTGGCAAGTCACTGTTTAGATTACTCAAAATTCTATTTAAAATCTATTCTCTGAATTCTTTGATTTTTCTTCTATATGTGGTTCACTTTGCAAATAGCAGAAAAATATAAGAATTGTTGAATTATAGATAAAAGTATCATTTATAAAAAATGTGAGATTTATTTTATAGGCGTCCATGAAAAGGAGATCCTACAATCTTTAGCATGTGGTGAACACAGCAAAAGTGGCTCCTGCAGTATTTCCAGCGCTCTTACCTGCCTGGTCTGCATGAAGCCACAAAATGCAGGGGTTTGGGTATCTGAGAGGCCCACCAAGAGGCCCTGCCCCCTCCTCTGCATGCTGATGAAGAAGAAACTCGCTATGAGAAACTCCCGTTTCCTCAAAAATTTGTAGGCTCCTATGTCAAAGGAAAAAAAAGACAAGACACCTTTAGCATTTCAAACTCTACGTAGCAACTATCAGTGTGTTTATTGTTGTGTGTTTCTATCTCATATTAATATCAATCAGTTTCACCATAAGAACCCCAAGATGCCACTAGAGTTAAGCAGGATAATCAGCCTCTTCAGGCAAGAGGAGCAGCTGAGATCTTCATTTAAAAAAGGAAAAGGAAATGAACACTGCTGCTCTATAAGCAGCAGCAATGGCCTTAAAAGAAACTTCTGTCATATACTGTGCAACACATCTCCAATACACCCAGCATCAGATCACTCTATTGCCATTACCTCCGGAATTCTGAAGCTCTTTAAGCTCTTTCCTTGACAGCATACATATGCATATCATCTGATATGCAACAGAAAGAATATTTTGGTCTTACCTACTATAACCATGCACCCGCCCCTTGACCTTGAGGGTTTAAGGAGGGGTGTGCCTTGAGGTTGAATTGTAGTTGCGGTGGTTGAGTGACAAGGCAGGTATAAAGAATATTTATTTTATAAGGATTTTATTTCTCCCGCTCCGTGGTGGAATTGGAACAGGCGTAAAGGCAAAGTATTTTTACAGCCAAAACAAGAACAAAGAAAAGATAGGCTTTTCCACACTGTGTTTCAAAACTGTCCTTTTCACAGCGCTTCACATTCCAGTCATGTGAGCTGTACTTGAAAACAGTTAAACCAAAGGCAAACAATAAAGTTCATGCAGTGTTTCCAACTTCTTCTTTTGCTTATTCTTATTTCTCTCATAAGCTCTTCAGGTAAGGAACTTTGACAATGTACAGTTTATCACTTTATAATGAATGACCACACAAGCTTTGCTTGACTATCATTACTTATCTACAAGGCACGTCGAGCAGTCCATTGGCTGACTCAAATCCTGCATCTGTAAGGGATGAGGCAATGGTACTGGTGCTTCTGGACTCTGTACTGGTTCCACTATCCTAGGTCCAGGAATATTACATTCCTCTAGAAACGCTTTAAAGTCTCTCAGGAGTGCTTCAGCTTGGTTACTCTGCTCATTCACTGCACTGGAGTTACCCCTCCCCCACTTGTCTCTGTCAGCAAGTGCTGGGTAAATCAATTCCTTTGCAGGTGAAGCATTTGTGGTAGCAAATCAAACTCAGAGCTTCCTGAAACTTTCTGGCAAATGTCTCTGGCAAATATCTCTCCTATATCTTTATAGCTAGCTTGCTTGTTAATCTTGTCAGCAGTTTGAGGAGACAGACAGGGTTTAACTGAACAAGCTTCTGGCTGTAGCCAACTGCTCTCATAAAACCTGGGCTTTTCCTGGGTTTTAAAATATGCACTCACACAGTCTGGCTTCTCATAAAAGCTGTTATCAGTATTAAAAGTACCCTGTACCTTGTGCTGAGGAATATCTGGATGTTTTTCAGCCGTCTGCCATTCATTCCATTGATCAGCTCTCTGCTCCAAAAGCCTAGGCTTTACCCTTGGGTCTCTCAGTGCCACGCCCTTCTCCTTCTCCCAGAAGGTTCTGCTGTGCACTGAGTCTCCCTGGTACCTGCTTCTTGGCTTTACACGCCTTCTCCTGGAATTGCAGCTGGGGAACGTTTTTCCTTCACATTCAAAGGCTCTGGCATCCAAGGCTACTTCATCTCTAAAGCACACACCTGCTTCATCTGGTTCCAGTATTTCCTTCCACCTCCTCGGTTGGTTCCTTCTCTGAGTCTCCAACGGCTTCTGAAGCTCCAACTGCTTCTGAACGTCCAACTCTCTTCCTTCTTCCGGTTTAACAAGCTGTTTCTGCTCTGGGGAGCCCGCCTCCAGCTAGGGTGTGCCTAATCAGCAACTCTGCTTCTCCCCTCCCCCGAGGTGAGTTGTGTTGGCTGATTATCTATGTCCATCTTGTGCTGAGAAGGGAATATATTGCTTTTAGCTGCAGTACCCGGACCTTCCACCGGGTCACCATCTGTTTCTATAGCTCCCAGCACTGCTGCAGCGTCACACTACTAATTCTCTTGAGTCCTACCAGGCCAGTCTGGACATATGGGTTTTGTTCTTCTGCCAGTAGATGAAGACAAACACAGGGCACTATTCGGCCTGCAGTTTTTTAATATTTCTCTAACAAAGCAATACCTGAACTACCCCTTGTCCCCCTAAAGAGCAGAGGTTGCCCACAGCCACTGCTGTCCCCAGTTCTTCCAACACAAAGAGTACTCCAACCCAGGAGAATACTACAGTTGTGGTCAACATTATTGGCACCCTTGCAGTTCAACCCCTTAATGTGCAATATCTCCTAAAAAAAGTGGCCAGTGAAATGGCTTTGGACTATATATGCACACGTATAAATAAAACAAGACAAATTAAAAAATTAATACTATAAAAACTGGGACATTGCCAAGATGTGATTTATTGGCACCCTTATAAACAATTCAAATCAGTTTGAACAGATGAACTACCCCACTGCAGTAAAATTAGACACACCCATGATCAATTGTCAGTACTCACATGACTTGAATCAACCAATGATAAGCATTGTTAAATAAATAAATGAAATAAATGAATGATGGCTTTTATGTTTAAAATGACCACATTCACTCCCTGTTCCATTTTCACAATGGTGAAGACAAGAGAGTTGCCTGAGACTGTCAGAAAAGCCATTATCACCAAACTTCAAACTGGTACAAGGCCAACTCCAAAGATCCTGGCATTCCTGTGCCTACAGTTTGCAATGTTATTAAAAACTTTTCTGCTCATGGACCTGTCAAGAACCTCCCAGGACATGGTGGGAAGAAGAAAAGTAATCCAAGAAGTCTTCGAAGGTTAGTGTGAACTGTTGGAAAAATACCACATACAACATCCAAAGAGCTTAAAGCTGACCTGGAGCAATATGGAGTGATGGTTTCAACCTGCACCATACACCACGCACTAAACAAAGACGGACTTCAGGGGCAAAGGCCAAGGAGAATCCCACTGCTCAAAGACAGACATAAAAAGGCATGCCTAATCTTTGCCCAAACCCATCTTGAGAAATCACAATTCTTCTGGGAAAATGTTTTGTGAACAGATGAAACCAAACTTGAGCTCTTTAGCAATGAAGACCAGCGATACATTTACAGGCAAAAAAATAAAGCTTATAAGGAAAAAAAACACCCTTCCTACAGTTAAATATGGTGGCAGTTCCATAATGTGGTGGGTCTGTTTTGCTGCCTCGGGAACTGGAGGCCTGGAATGTATTAAAGGAATCATGAAGTCTGAGGACTACCAAGGTATTTTGGAGCGAAATTTGCTACCAACTGTCAGAAAGCTAGGTCTGGGTCGAAGGTCATGGGTCCTCCAACAGGACAATGACCCAAAACATACATCCAAAAGTACAAAATAATGGTTAAAAATGAACAAATGGACTGTTTTAAATTGGCCAGCAATGAGTCCTGATTTCAATCCAATTGAAAACCTTTGGAAAGAGCTGAAATCTGCCATTGGTAAAAGGAATCCTGGAAACATTCATGAGCTGGCAAAACATCGCAGTTGAAGAGTGGAAGAAACTACCAGCAGATAGATATATGGAACTTGTAGATGGCTACAAGAAATGTTCAGAGGCTGTCATCACTGCCAAGGATTGTGCAACCAAATATTAGTGAATGGTGCCATTAATTCTGTCCAGGTCATATTTTGTTTTGTTTTGTTTTTCTCAGAAATTACTATGTCTAAGGTGTAAAGACATCTTTTTTTGTTGTATACCTTTGAATATACTATTAAAATATTATGATGACATATAGTTGGAATATTTCCAATTATTTCTCAAGATTTTGTACACAACATACCTAAAATGCAAGGGTGCCAATAATGTTGACCACAACTGTACATAAAAAATTATTAGGAACTTTTAACTCTCAAAGCTGCCCAAAAAATGCAATGGGGTGCCTAAAACATACATAGACTTGGTGGGAATCTAGACTGGTCTGGTAGGACTTAAGAAATAAAAATGAGCAGATAAGACCACATTTTTCCTTCCTTATCACCCCACCAGATCAGTCTAGACACATGGGATAGAACAAAGCACACCTTAATCCTGGAAGGAATCTATAATGCTTTCCTAGAGTACTGTAGGGGTATCAGCAGACAGACAGATATGGTTATATTTTATTTGAAATACCGCAACATTGCATAGCAGTCTATGTGATGTACAGTAATTAAAAAGAAAAGACAGGATAGTATAGGAGAGATAGGAACAGCATAGAAAAGATAGGCAAACGGAATAAGATGTAAATACACACAATTCCCTTAGACTATTGGGCTGTCCTTACTATGCCCAAAGGGTGCCATCATACCATAATAGCTACTCAGTGCTCCTGTGTGGGCCGGGGTGTAGCAGCTGGCAGGAGAATACATGACAATACATAAGGGGCATATGCTGACAGATGGCAGTAAATCAGTACACGGTACAGGGTGTAGCAGCTGGCAGAAGAATACATGACTGTACATAAGGGCCATATGCTGAAGAATGGCAGTAAATGAGTACACGGTACATGGTGTAGCAGCTGGCAGGAGAATACATGACTGTACATAAGGGGCATATGCTGACGGATGGCAGTAAATGAGTACACGGTACATGGTGTAGCAGCTGGCAGGAGAATACATGACTGTACATAAGGGCCATATGCTGACGGATGGCAGTAAATGAGTACACAGTATGGCCTTGCTGCCCCGATGTATCTGATGTGACCGCCCAAATGCAGTTGTAGGGGGGTGAAAAAAAAGTAGTTTGCCATGGGGAAGTTCCAGTACCAGCTAGATAAACTCACTAAGCATGCTTAGGGGAAGTCTGCTGTTTTTCCCTCCCTGCTGGTTCAGTGAGACCTTTTGGCAATAAGCCATTAGAGAGACAAGTCCTGTGTGATTATGTGCTAGATTTATTATGTGTACAAAATTAGAAAATCATAAGGCTAACATTACAGCAGCAATAGAACCAAAGGTCACAGGTTTGATCTGCACCCAGGGTGGTACAGAATGGAGCTATCTGGCTTATCCTCACCCACTGGTGAAAACATGATGCCATAGTTCTGCCAGGAAGATGAGAGCAGCTGTCCAAGGCAGATATGCAACAACGCACGCTCTAGTTGTGCCAAGTGAGCCATGAGGGTACCACAGAGCACCAGAAGTAGCTGTGGGAGTCTTAGGGGTATGTTTACTAAACCGTGGTAGCAGACTCTGTGCGATATCGGAGCCTCAATGGGGCCGCGGCTCCGATATCGCACGGAGTCCACTACCACGGTTTAGTAAACATACCCCTTAGTTTATCTCACAGGGTTAGTGAAACAACCTTGGGATGACACAAAGTGTCTTTGTGCTTGTGTAAATAGCAAAGAAAAGCAAAAAGACAAAATATTAGAAAAGTTCTTTTGTGCATACATTATTCTTCATTGTGCTGCCTCCTTATCACCCTCTACTGATTGGTTGGCATGAGATATTGCGAGATGTCTGGCAAATCAGGAGGTGGTCTTGTGCATAGCAGGGTCAGGAGAAGAGACAAAATACAGAAGATGGTATGCAGCCCCATACAATGCTATAAGGTTCCCAAGGCTGCCAAGAGCAATCTGTGGATGAGAAAGGCACATAGGCAAGCACCAAACAATCATCCGTATTCATACACATGAACACTTGGCAGGCAGTAGCTTGGAGGCATCAGCATGTCCGAGGCTTGGTTTATGTCAGAGACTTCTGTAGCAAGAATCCATTTTGTTTGGTTCAGAATTTTGGGTCTCAGCAGGCTGCAACTACTAGTCCTACAATATTTTCATCCCAAAGGTAGTGTCCTCCCTGGAATAACATCCAAAAAAAGCACAAGGATGACCACATGGCAGTCCTGCAGATCTCTGCAGGAGAAATTATGTACAGCTCAGCTCAAAAGGTCACTTCAGCCCTGGTCAAATGCTTGAGGTCATAGCCCCTTGGAAACTATTTACCTCCCTCACAACATAGGACAAAGCAAGTGCCTCTTTGAGCCACCTAGTTATCATGGACTTAGCTGCAGTTTCTCCCAGGTACCATCCAAGTTCTCCACCACCACAGATATCACAGCCTGGCTTATCTCATGGTCCCCATGATACTTTTTTTTTTCTTTTCAAAATTTATTGTGTAGGTTGGGAAATTGGGCCCAGTTTTCCCTTCTCTTTTTTTTTTTCCTTTCAAAGGGCTTAGGTGGGAAGCAAAGAGGGGGAAATGGGATGAGAAGGAAGGGAGGAGGACGCAGACGTCTCTGTGTATTAACACCCTCCCCCCCATGCCAAAGGGCTGCCACCAGATAGGGGTCTAGTGACCCTTCCTCCTTCTTTCCTCTACCTACACCAGTGCACAAACCAACTCTTCAGCCTCTTTGCAACCATATGGGTTGTCTATCTACCATCTGCTGGAGACATACTGGGAAGCTAAAAGCTGCACGGTGCCCTTATAGGCCACTATCCACAAGTTAGTATTCTCCAGGACCAAGCAGGAAGTCAGTCCTCACATATGGGTGACGTCGGCACCGACGGAGCCCCCGTGCAGAGCATTTCCCCAGCTTTCAAAGAAAGCCTTTGGGAATGCAGCGCGCCTGTGCAGTCCCCTACCCGCCTAAGGGTGCCATCTTGCCCAGTCTTTCTTTTTCCGCGGAGCCCGACGAACATGAGTTCATGTCACCCGGGAAAAGTTGATTTTTTTCTTATCCGGTTTGACGCCGATTCCCCTTCCCGCCTGGGCTCGGTATCGAATCCGGAGTTGTGATTTTCGGGTTTTGTCCTTCGTGACTAGCGTTCGTGCTCTTTTTGTGTTTTCACTGGCAGCCCGATCTTTTGACCTTGCACGGGCCCTTTTTCCCCCGATGGCTGCCAGCGGGTTCAAAAAGTGTGATCGGTGCAAGAAACTTATGTCTCTCACCGACACACATGACTGCTGCCCCCGATGCCTCGGGCCCGACCATGACCCGCTGGCCTGTGGCCCATGCGGCAAAATGTCGTCAAAGGTGCTTCGGAGCTGTCAGCATCAACGTAAGAGAATTTTCTCTGACTCCGCGTCCGGCCAGGCCTGGACTTCGTCAGAGGCCTCGACATCTCGGGAGTCCGACTCCGAGTGCCGTCGGGGTTCCTCTGAAAGGGAGTCTCTCCCCCGGGAGCACCGAAGGAAGAAAAAGCTTGCGAGGGCGTTGTCGGTGGAGGCTCCTGGTTCCTCGAGGGCCAGATCGCATAGCCCTGACCGCCGCCCCAGGCTCTCGGAGTCAGAGAGGCCTTCCAAGCTACCTCGTGTGGAGCCGGAGTCCCCGAGTCACGTAAGTTCAGTTGTCCTCGTAGACTCTCCTCTGGGGGAGCCGAAGTTGGGCCCGACACCGTCGGGGCCCGAGTCGGGGGCTGCTGAGTCTCCTGAGCTTGGACTCAGGTTGACGGCCTTGGAGAGCAACTTGGCTGCTTTCATGGAGCAGCAGCGGGTGCTGATCGCCGGTCTGACCGGTGCATCTGCCCCGACCACCGGGACCTCGACGTCTAAGTCGACCCCAGAGACCGAGCTGATCCTCGAGTCGATCCTCGGTCAAGGTCCCCCTCGACCTCCTGTACGGGACCGAGGTCGTCGACGCTGATACCCTCGGCATCGGGGTGGGTGGCACTGAGGCCCACAAGGCCGGAGTCGCTCGATTCCTCCTCAGAGGAGTCGGAGTGGGAGACGGAGAATGAGGAGTCCCCGGACACCTTCCGGACCCGGTGCATCCCTTCGGACTCACCAGAATCCGAGCCTCGGAGACAGTCCCCCCCCCCCCCGGAGGATACCCGGTTCTCGGACTTCGTGAGGGACATGGCCAAGGCCTTCGCCTTCCCTGCGGACGCTGAGGAGGAGCCTCGAGCCGAGGAGCTCGATGCCCTCCAGTATGACCCTCTTCCGAAGGAAGTCTTTACTGTACCGGTTCCTCCGATGCTGGAACGGCTGCTCTTCCGTATGTGGGAGGCACCGGCCTCAACGCCGGTTCTTAGCAAATGGGTCGATTCCATTTATTGAGTCCGTAAGAGCCCTGGGTTCCAAAAGGCACAGCTACCGCACCACTCCATGCTTGTGGAATCAGCCATGCACCGTCTGAAGAGTCAGAAGATGCACTCCTTGGTGCTCCCCGGCCAGGAGGCCCGGAACCTGGATGCCCTCGGTAGAAAGTGCTTCCAGGGCTCTATGCTGTCTTGCCGTGTCCAGACCTACCAGATGTACATGGGTATGTTCCTACGAGACCTGGCAAAGGAGATTGCTGGGTTCTCAGCTGGCCTCTCCAAGGAACCTTTGCAGAGGTTCAAGGCTTTGTCAACAGGGATTCGAGAGTGCTCGAAGTTTCTCTCTCAAGCAGCCTATGATGGCTTTGAGGCTTCGGCCCGAGTAGCCGCAGCCGGCATCGGTGCACGCCATCAGGCCTGGCTACAGTCATCAGACCTGGAGCCATGAGTGCAGGACAAGTTGGTCGATGTCCCTTGCTGAGGTGAAAACCTCTTTGGTAAGCCCATGACTGAAAAGGCTGTGGAAATCGAGACTGAGACTCTCACCAGGACAAGGCTGTCCAGGAAGACTTCTGCCCCTTCTCAGAAAAAGAAGGGCTCGGGGAAGAAGCCCTTTTTCCCGAGGAAGGGTGCTGCCTACAAATCCTACCCTTAATATCTCAGGCCTCTCCAGCTCCCCAACAGGCCAAGGGGCAGGAGCATGGGCCCCATAGGCAGAAGACCCTCAAGCCGCCAGCTCCGGCTCCTGCACAGCAGGGAGCGGGGTTTTGACTCCCACAGCATAGCTTCTTCTCCACAGCTGGCTCCAATCAGCACAGGAGGTCAGCTGACCCTGTACGCCTACAGGTGACCAGCCATCACAGGGGATATCTGGGTCCTCAGCATAGTCCAAAAGGGCTACATGCTCCACTTCCACCAGATACCCCCCTCCTACTTTCCAGGGAAGCCTCCAAGACTCCCTCTGCACAGAAACCTCCTCCTTCAGGAGTTGGCAAGACTTCTAAAGGACAGGCGGTGGAACCGCTGCCTCACCACCTGGAAGGGCAAGGCTTCTACTCCAGGTACTTTCTGGTACCAAAAAGAACAGGAGGCCTCTGGCCTATCCTAGACTTGCGAAACCTAAACAAGTTTCTGGAGAGGGAAAAGTTCAAGATGCTTACCCTTGGGATACTGCTGCCCTACCTCCAGCAGGGAGACTGGCTATGCTCCTTAGACCTAAAGGATGCTTATACCCACATTCTCATCCATCCAGACCACAGACAATATCTCCGATTTGTGGTGGGAGGAAACCATTTTCATTACAGAGTACTTCCCTTTGGCCTAACCTCTGCCCCCAGGGTTTTCACCAAATGCCTGGCGGTGGTGGCGGCCTATCTCAGAAATCAGGGAATCTTTGTCTTCCCATACCTGGACGACTGGCTCATCAGGGGTCAGTCTCTCCAGGAGGCCAGACAAGCCACTCTTCGCACTGTCTCTCTTCTTCAGCATCTGGGCTTTGTCATCAACTACGCAAAGTCCCCTTTGCTCCCCTCACAGAACCTAGAGTTTATAGGGGCAAGATTAGACACCCTGCAGGCAAGAGCTTACTTGCCCGAAGACAGGGCCCACAGGCTGATGGACTTGGCTGGCCAGTTCCAAAGCAATTCACAGGTCTCTGCCAGACACTTCCTGCGGCTCTTGGGTCACATGGCATCCACGGTACATGTGACCCCGAATGCCCATCTGCACATGCGGGTGGGCTCAGTGGTGCCTCAGAGCTCAGTGGGCGCAAGCCACAGGCGACCTCCGAGACAGAGTAAAGGTGTCCAAATCGCTCTTGGACTCCTTACAGTGGTGGCTACATCTCCCAAACCTTCTCAGGGGGGTAACCCTTTCAGGCCCCAGCACACACAAGGGTGCTGATGACCGATGCTTCCTTAAAGGGCTGGGGTGCACATTGCCAGGGCAGGTGCACTCAAGGCCTCTGGTCTCCTCGGGAGGCCACACAGCAGATCAATCTTTTGGAGCTGCGGGCAATCCGCTTGGCTCTACATACTTTTTCTCATGCCCTCTCTCACCAGTCTATCTTAGTTCAGACAGAGAATCAGGTAGCAATGTTCTATGTGAACAAGCAAGGGGGCACAGGGTCCAGACTCCTGTGTCAGGAGGCGCAGGCCCTTTGCTCTTTTGCAGTCAAACAAGGCATGTTTCTCAAAGCAGTTTATCTACCTGGTCAGGAGAACTTCTTGGCAGACAAACTAAGCAGGATTCTCCAGCCTCACGAATGGCAGTTGAATCCACTGGTGGTCCAGCAGATCTTTCTACGATAGGGGCTTCCATCCATCGATCGCTTTGCAAGTCCACTGAACCATCAGCTGCCCATGTTTTGCTCCAGACAGCCGCATCCCCTGAGAATGGCAGCAGATGCGTTTCTGATCTCTTGGTCTATGGGCCTCCTGTATGCGTTTCCTCCCACGCCCCTGGTGGCCCGAACTCTGTTCAAGATTCTACGGGAAAAGGCCTTGGTCATTCTGGTAGCCCCGAGATGGATGAGGCAGCCGTGGTTTCCATTTCTTCTGCAGTTGGCAGTGGAAACTCCATTCCCTCTGGGGTTGCAACCCGATCTCCTGTCTCAAGATCAGGGTTCCCTTCTGCACCCCAATCAAAACACCACCTGTTCCTTTCATACTTCTCTCAATACCAGATCCCATCACCCACCCCCCAACTTAGCCTAAGCCCCATTACAAACCAATATTGAAATGTTCTATCACTCCTGTATAACAAGAAAGATACCATTGTATATAGTTAAATAATTTATATGTACAAAGTTTTTCCCTAAGTTGAATCCTGTTAGACTTCCTGTTACATGTAAACTCACAACAGCCTGTTGTTATCTGTGAGTACTTTAAGTTTACTGTAAACCGCGCTGATGATAAAGAGTGCGGTATATAAGAGCGTTAAATAAATAAATAAATAAATAAATAAATCTCATATCCCTCAATCTGATGGCCTGGCTGCTGAAAGGATAGTGCTAGCTCCCTTACTTCTACCTAGGGAAGTTGAGGAGGTGGTCTTGGCCTTGAGGAGGCAATCCACCAGAAAGTCCTATGCACTCAAGTGGCGCAGGTTCTCAGTGTGGTGTGCTCAGCTCAATGAAGATCCTTTCTCCTGCCTGGTACCAGTAGTGCTACAATACCTACTTCACCTGTCAGACCTAGGCCTTAAGTCCAACCCTGTTTGGGTCCACCTCAGTGCTCTTTCAGCACACCACTCACCAGTGGAGGGACAGTCTCTGTCGGTTCACCCCTTAGTGTCCCGCTTCCTCAGAGGCCTGCTTTTGCTCAAGCCTCGGATTCGTCCACCTGCCACTGAGTGGGATTTGAACGTGGTCTTGCAACAACTTACTCGCCCACGGTTTGAGCCGATGGCTACTTGCCATTTATGCTTTCTTTCTTGGAAGGCGCTCTTCCTGGTAGCTTTTACCTCGGCCAGACGTGTGAGTGAACTACAAGCTCTGGTTTCTGATAGACCGTACACACGGTTCTATAGGAACAGGGTGGTCCTTCGGACTCATCCGAAGTTCCTTCCAAAAGTTGTCTCCTCTTTCCACCTCAACCAGGAGGTGGTTCTTCCGACATTCTTTCCCAGGCCACATACCAGCCGGGCTGAGACAGTCTTGCATACTCTGGACTGTAAGAGGGCGTTGTCCTTTTACATTGAATGTACGCGGAGGCATCGAAGGGCTACTCAGCTCTTTGTCTCCTTTGACCCTAATAAATTGGGGTTACCTGTCTCCAAGCGTACGTTGTCCACTTGGGTAGCAGATTGTATCGCCTGGGTGTACAAGGCAGCTGACCTTCCCTTGCAGGGTCGAGTCACGGCCCACCGTGTCAGGGCGAAAGCTGCGTCAGTAGCTCATCTCCGCTCTGTTCCATTGGCAGACATCTGCCGGGCCGCTACTTGGTCTTCAAGCCAGACTTTTGCAGCCCACTACTGCCTCGAGAGAGAGTCCTGAAGGGTCAGTGCTTTCAGACAGGCGGTACTCTGTAATCTCTTTGAGGTTTAGGCAACTCCTACCCTCCAGCCCTTGTGTTGGGCTACTGTATGTGGGTGTTCTCAGAGGATATTCTTATCACAGATGCTGAGGCTCTTGAGAGGGAGCCATTTTTTCAGCTTTGGGTTCCCGGTAGCCTAAAGCTGGGGAGTCCCATATGTGAGGACTGACTTCCTGCTTGGTCCTGGAGAAAGAGTAGTTACTCACCTGTAACAGGTGTTCTCCAGGAGCAGCAGGAATCAGTCCTCACGACCCTCCCTCCTCCCCTGGAGTTGCAGTCATGTACTTTATTTTGATTTTTGCTGTCTTTTAGCTATGAGTGGAGGAGTAGCCTAGTGGTTAGAACACTGGCTTGGTAACCAAGCAACCAGGGTTCGATTCCCACTAGCACTCCTTGTGGCCTTGGGCAAGTCACTTAACCCTCCATTGCCTCGGAAGAAAGGCCTGGCAATCTACTTCCGGTGACACTGCCAAGAAAACCCAGGAGCTTCTGGGTCGCCAGGAGTCAGGACTGACTCGAAGGCACACATTGCATTTTAGCTATGTCATCAGACTGAGCAAGATGGCACCCTTGGGCGGGAAGGGGACCACGCAGGCACGCTGCATTCCCAAAGGCTTTCTTTGAAAGCTGGGGAAATGCTCCGCATGGGGGCTCCGTCGGCGCCAACGTCACCGTCACCCATATGTGAGGACTGATTCCTGCTGCTCCTGGAGAACACCTGCTATAGGTGAGTAACTACTCTTTCTCTGCCTCCAGCTGCTGTCATGGGGCAAAACCCATATGTCTGAACTGGTCTGGTAGGATAAGGAAGTTGAAATGAGATCTTATTTGCTAATTTTCTTTCCTCGAGTCCCCCCAGACCTGTCCAGATGCATGGGTTTACCCTTTCCTATTAGCAGATGGAGACTGAGAATGACAGGTTTGATGTCGTCACCCTACATAGGGACTTGCATAGGTCTCCTTCAACCAGTATTTCTATAACAAAGCAATGGGAAAAAACTCTCCTCACTTCCCCCTGAGCAAGAGAGCGAGGGACCAACAGATTCCAACCGCCAGAAAGCCCAGACACAAGAGAAACTGAGGCAGCCCAGGACCAAGCACTCAGGATGTGTGGAACCATCCAACCATAACCATTTATAAGACTTCAATGTATCTACAATGATCAGAAAGCTGGGCAGATTCTGGACTGATCTGGAGGGACTCAGGAAAAGAAAGTTACCAGTAAGATCTAATTTCTCCTCCTTTGTCATACCACCAGACCAGCCACACGGGAAGTAGCAGACAGTAGTAGTAGAACTAGTTTCCAGGACCCTAGCTCCAAAAATCACATCCTGCCTAGCTTCAACATTCAAATTTTTTTTTTTTTTTGTGCAGTCAAGTCAGTGCTGACTCCTGGCGACCCAGCTGCCTCTGAGTTTTCTTAGCAATGTAAGTAGACTGCCAGGTCTTTTCTTCCGAGGTAATGGAGGGTAAAGGAGTCCCACAAGGATCCACACTCTCTGCACTGCTCTTTAAATCTATATGCAACCACTCAGCGAAACACTCTGAGCTCACAATGTCTCCTTCCACATCTATGCCGACGACATCATGTTATACACACCCTACAACATCAACCACCCCTCACTCCATCTCCTACAGCAGAGCTTCACAGATGTAGCCAGTTGGCTCGAACAGAACCATCTCTGCCAAGGAGGTGCCCTCCAGCTGTGAAGAATGTATGCTGAAGAGATTGTTTTTTTCATTCAATCAACGATCAACACTGCCTCACCCTTCCGAGCTCCACCGAAGAGCATAAACAGGTGATCTGATGTAGGGATTCCCGAGTTATTTCAAAGCCCTCCGCATAGCCAAATGCCTTAGCATCCTTGCCTTATCTCCATCCTCTTCTGGAACAAGCATCAGAAGGGTAACTGTCTGATTCATATGAAAGCCGGAGACCACTTTCGGCAGAAAGGAAAGCACTGGTCAAATGACTACAAAAGGAAAGATTCCCGACATGACAAGGCCTGTAACTAAGATATCCATCAGACCGAAAAGATGACCACTAAAACCACTAAATTTACGAGTTAGATATTTCAAGGTTGCTGATCCCAAAGGCTCAAAGGAGGCCCTGACCAGTGCCAGTAAGACCAGATTAAGACCCCAAGGGGGAATAACCTATCTCATCAGGAGCCACAAATGCTTCACCCCACGCAAAAACTGACCCAAAGTCTGAGTGCGACGCCAGGTGGTGGCACTGTACCAATCCTTGGACAAACAAAGAGGAGCTGCTACTCTTGCAGGAACACAAGGAAGGCAACAAAGAGCAAGAGTCGTAGGTGGGTGTGATGGGATTTTTATTAACCCCTACGCGTTTCGGCCGTAGCCTTCTTCAGGGGGCACACAGCTGAATGACATACAACATAAAAAACATGTAAATAAATTTAAAATCATGGTACATATTTACCTTAAGTTAATGGACCAATATCATGAATATATATATATATGTTAAAACAATTTGTATACATGTGCTCAATAAATAAATGTAAAAACTAACAAATATAAAAAATTAAAAACAAATACATTTATAATAACCAGGGAACGCAGGGTGGAAAACATAGAAGTATGCATATTGTGCATAATATATTCAAATAAATAAAGTATTGTATATTTAAAAATATATGAGTGATGAACTTATTTCGGGCATAGTGAGGACACGGAAAGGAGAGGAGGGGGGAAGGGAAAGGGGGGGGAAAGGGAAGGGGGGGAAAGGGGGAGGGGGGAAGGGGAGGGGGAAAGGGAAGGGGGGGAAAGGGGAGGGGGAAGGGGGAGGGGGAAAGGGAGGGGGGAGGGGGAAAGGGAGGGGGGAGAGAGGGAGGAAAAAGGGGGAAGGAGAAGGGAGGAGGGAGGAGGGGGGGAGAGGGGGAGGGGGAGGGAGGGGGAGGGAGAGGGGGAGGGGGGAGGGAGAGGGGGAAGAGGGGGGGAGGGGGGAGGGGAGGGAAAGAGGGGAAGGGGGGGAGGGGAGGAGGGGGAAGGGGGGAAAGGGGAGGGAGGGAGGGGAAAGAGAGAGGGAGGGGGGAGGAAGGAGAGGGGAGAAGAGGGGGAGAGGAGAAGGGGGGGGGGAAAGGGGAATATTATAAATTAGATGACTCACATGTGTGTGACTATGGAATCTGCAATCACAAACTACGTTCACCAAGACAGCTAAGATATAAATGACATATGATACTAAATATTATTTTGTGAAGAAATCCAAAAAGCTCCTGGTGTATGCATGTTATCCAAGCAATTTATGGATCTTAAAAAGTGAAAAGAGGAGAAGAGGAAAAACAGTGCATAATAAAATAATACGCGATAAAGTGCAGTATGTAGAAGGAACTCGCTTTGTATATTACTAAGGAGCAACGTGAAAAACGTTAAAGAAAACGGACTTCTTACTTACAATCAAGACCTTCTAAAGAGTATTTTATATCATCTGCAAAATTGCTGTAAAAAACATTAGAAAGATGACTATTTAAAACTAGTTAAGAATTAATCAAGAAACTTTGATAAAGATAAAAATGAATCGCAATTTGCTAAGACTTTCTGCTAATGTGCAGTCTAAAAAATGTATCTAAAGGTTAGAAACCAAAGTATTGAAACTAAAAGGCCTGAATAGTAAACCATCGTGATCAAGGAAAGGGACTGGGCTGAAGGAGTGAACTGTATTATGCTAAAACTAATAAAATTACTACATCGGTTTATGGAGGCTGGGTAGTTATGCTCACATATGATACTACTGCATGAAAGCTAGGGGATCAGTGAAGAGAGACGCACTTACAATTATTTATAAGTGCTTCTGAAAATTATCATGAAATCGTGGAAGAACGGCATGATGAAGAAAATAACCACTTTTCACGAAGTTTTGTGATAAACGAAATTAAAGAACCTAGCTACTTATTTTAAACATGTAAAACTTGTTTTAATTTACGCATAGAATACAAGGATAGCATGTATGTATTTGTCTTGAAGTTTTTCCAATGTAGATCAGATTGCATGGACATTGTATGAGATAAATCACATTGATGGTCTTACAATTGGTATATTGTTGTAGATATACTTTTGTGCCTGTTGAGGGGTGTACAAATGCATTCTTAACTACCATCGTATGAATACAAACAGAGCAGTTACCACAACTGTAGTGTCCTTTGTTTGTGGATATTGATTTCGTCCCTTCTTTAGCCACAAAGCGTCCTATGGTAGCCTACAAGCGTAATGTTAATTTATCACACCATGTGGTCCCTTCTGCACTTCCTAGCACGAAATCAATATCCACAAACAAAGGACACTACAGTTGTGGTAACTGCTCTGTTTGTATTCATACGATGGTAGTTAAGAATGCATTTGTACACCCCTCAACAGGCACAAAAGTATATCTACAACAATATACCAATTGTAAGACCATCAATGTGATTTATCTCATACAATGTCCATGCAATCTGATCTACATTGGAAAAACTTCAAGACAAATACGTACACGTATAATAGAACATAGAAGTAACATAGCAAGAAAGGTACCAGATAAGCCATTGGTCTCTCATTGGCTGGCAAAAATGCACAAAGTTACAGACCTTAAATATACTGTTTTAAGAACTATAGTTCCCCATTGGAGAGGTGGAGATGTTAATAATAAGTTACTGAAGTTAGAACAACGTTTTATTTACGAATTTAATAGTTTGGAGCCACACGGCCTCAATCAAGAAATAGATTTAACGATATTTTTATGAATATAACTTTACTTTTATTTTAACATCACATAATTTATTTATTTAAGCACTTTATTTATTAAAAGTCCATTGATTAGTTACAACAAACAATAGCTGTTAAGATTCATCTTCATTATTATTTTTATGATGTGTTTATTCTTGTAATTTACATAGGTCTGTGTTCTTTCTTTTTCTCCTATGGGATTATTTATCATATTCTTTTATTATTTAATTGTGATTTAACTTTTATGATTTTATTCAGAAAGGTCACAATACTATTTTATGAGGCCTAATTACCTGGCTTACTATTCTAGCTTTAGAAGGGTGACCTTACTTTATGTTCTAGCCATATTTATTTTCAACAGTGGGTATGCATTTCTTAATATTGGTATTATTATTATTATTATTATTTTTATTATTAACATATATTTTTTAATGTGATTTTATCATTTTATGTTAATGTTGTACTATTTATTCATTGTAATTTAATTGGTTAATAACTGTCTATATTACATGTCATCTATCATGCTAATTTATTTGCTTATATTTATTTGTATATATATATTTTTATAATATGTCTTTTAATATTATTTTCTTTTTAATCACATTCTCATTTGAGGTGAATAACAATAGATCATGTTTTACAATGTACCAGTCCACTGGTGTTGATTATTGTGATTATTTTTATATTAGTTTATTACAAAAGCAAGTATATGTCATATTTATTAATTATCCATATTATTTCATGTATTTTCTATCGGAATTCATTTGTTTCCAAGGCGCCTATATTATTCACTACACGGATTTGACAAGGTTCCTCCCTCTCCCCCGTTCTCTTCCCCTTCCCTTCCCCTCCCTCCTCCCCTCTCCACTCCCCCCCCCTCTTCCCCTTCTTTCCCCCCCTTTTCCTCTCCCCTTTCCCTCCCCTCCTCCCCGTCTTCCCCTCCTTTTTCCCCCTCCCTCCCTCCTTCCCCCTCCCCCCTTTCTCCCTCCCTCCTTCCCCCCCCTTTCCCCTCCCCCCTTTCTCCCTCCCTCCTTCCCCCTCCCCCCTTTTTCCCCCCCCTTCCCCTCCCCCCCCTTTTTTCCCCCCTCCCCTTCCCCCTCTCCCCTCCCCTTCCCCCCCCCTTTTCCCCCTTCCCCTTCTCCTTCTCCCCCTTCCCCTCCTCTCCCCCCCTCCCCCTCCCCCCTTTCCATAGTTGTACATATTGTATTCATTATAAGCACAATTTTTCCGCTCTTTACAGTTTATATCTGGTTTTTAAATATTGCTTCCCTATGGGTTTTTATAGTCTTGACTGACATCAGTTAGGTCTTCCCTCCCCCATTACGTCATCCTCACTGGCGCGCAAATTGGCTATTTAACAATACATTGAAAAAATTCCGGTTTTCTTCAAGCAAGATAATTTCTTCTTTAGATTAATCTTGTAACTTTATGCTCTTATGAAAAACATGCCTCTCTAGTTTTAAATAGGAAGCTAAGTTTTTACACGTATTCTTAATGTTCGTCCATCATAAGATTTTGCACATATAGCCATTCGTTTTTTTCCATAGACAGCACTAAAGTTTTTATGTAGCAGTTTTACACACGAGTACAAATATCCCAGTTCCATAAAATATGTAGTCATTAAATAAAAAAATTTTTCACTAATCCGTCCAGTTCCTTTTCTTGATTAAAATACAGATCACTCTCTCAGTTTGGTTGTCATGATTTTGATTGACATTAAGCTAGCCCCTCCCCCTCCCCTCTCCCTCAAACCACGTCATCCAAAATTGGCGCGCAAATCGGCGTTTTTAAGGACAGCGATTCAGCTGACTAATCTTTGTTGCTTCAGGATTGTGCTTTATGAAGTCCGAATAGGTGCGTATTAATTTCTAATATCCTTTATTGCCCTTCTGACTACATCCGTTTTGTGGCAATATGATATGTTGTACATCATTTCAGTTTCACTTTCAAGAATGTATCTAAAGAGTTCCCTCTTTCTTGAAATCAAACACGTTCCCCTTTAGATCACATTAGTGCTATCCTTGTATTCTATGCGTAAATTAAAACAAGTTTTACATGTTTAAAATAAGTAGCTAGGTTCTTTAATTTCGTTTATCACAAAACTTCGTGAAAAGTGGTTATTTTCTTCATCATGCCGTTCTTCCACGATTTCATGATAATTTTCAGAAGCACTTATAAATAATTGTAAGTGCGTCTCTCTTCACTGATCCCCTAGCTTTCATGCAGTAGTATCATATGTGAGCATAACTACCCAGCCTCCATAACCGATGTAGTAATTTTATTAGTTTTAGCATAATACAGTTCACTCCTTCAGCCCAGTCCCTTTCCTTGATCACGATGGTTTACTATTCAGGCCTTTTAGTTTCAATACTTTGGTTTCTAACCTTTAGATACATTTTTTAGACTGCACATTAGCAGAAAGTCTTAGCAAATTGCGATTCATTTTTATCTTTATCAAAGTTTCTTGATTAATTCTTAACTAGTTTTAAATAGTCATCTTTCTAATGTTTTTTACAGCAATTTTGCAGATGATATAAAATACTCTTTAGAAGGTCTTGATGTAAGTAAGAAGTCCGTTTTCTTTAACGTTTTTCACGTTGCTCCTTAGTAATATTACAAAGCGAGTTCCTTCTACATACTGCACTTTATCGCGTATTATTTTATTATGCACTGTTTTTCCTCTTCTCCTCTTTTCACTTTTTAAGATCCATAAATTGCTTGGATAACATGCATACACCAGGAGCTTTTTGGATTTCTTCACAAAATAATATTTAGTATCATATGTCATTTATATCTTAGCTGTCTTGGTGAACGTAGTTTGCGATTGCAGATTCCACAGTCACACACATGTGAGTCATCTAATTTATAATATTCCCCTTTCCCCCCCCCTTCTCCTCTCCCCTCTCTCTTTCCCCTCCCTCCCTCCCTCTCTCTTTCCCCTCCCTCCCTCCCCTTTCCCCCGTCCCCCCCTCTCCCCCCTCCCCCCCTCTTCCCCTCCCCTTCCCCTTCCCCCCCTCCCCCTCCCCTTGCCCTTTCCCTATTTTCACTTCTCCGTCCCCCCTTTGTCCTCCCTCTCTCCCCCCTCCCTTTCCCCCTCTCCCCTCCCTTTCCCCCTCCCCCCTCCCCCTCCCCTTCCCTTCCCCCCCCTTCCCTTCCCCCCCCTTTCCCTTCCCCCCTCCTCTCCTTTCCGTGTCCTCACTATGCCCGAAATAAGTTCATCACTCATATATTTTTAAATATACAATACTTTATTTATTTGAATATATTATGCACAATATGCATACTTCTATGTTTTTCCACCCTGCGTTCCCTGGTTATTATAAATGTATTTGTTTTTAATTTTTTATATTTGTTAGTTTTTACATTTATTTATTGAGCACATGTATACAAATTGTTTTAACATATATATATATATTCATGATATTGGTCCATTAACTTAAGGTAAATATGTACCATGATTTTAAATTTATTTACATGTTTTTTATGTTGTATGTCATTCAGCTGTGTGCCCCCTGAAGAAGGCTACGGCCGAAACGCGTAGGGGTTAATAAAAATTCCATCACACCCACCTACGACTCTTGCTCTTTGTTCACTGTACCAATCCTTAACATGCAATCGCTGCAGTCTGCACCACAAAGAATTTAGGGCCAAACTTTGTCAAGCTGTCCTAAAGTAAGGCCAAAATATTTGGCAGGAAGCCCACAGTGCTACCACCCACCCCATTCTATACACTAGACTTTAAATATTCTCCACCCCCAAGCATAGGCCAAGGAGTTGGACCTCTTCTGAGACTACAACAATGTGGAAATAACGTTTCCTAACTTTTCTTCAAGTGTGCCCTCTCAAAAGCCAGGCTATAAGAAAAAAGGCAATCCATATTCTCGCCTGGCGTTCATGTCAAGAGTAACTTATATACAGTGATGTTAATTTATATCATCTGCAAGGAGAGGTGAACCCACAGGTAGATTAATATTGGATTAGATAGAGAGGTCTATCCCGAATGGACAAACTCCACCTTAACCAGTGTGGAACCAGGTTGCTGGCATTAACGAAGAGACCAAGGGGAACCAAGAGACCAGGGTTCAATTCCTACTAGCATTTCTTGTGGCCTTGGGCAAGTCACTTAACCCTCCACTGCCAGAAAAATTATCAATGTCCCTATTTAATGGATATTACTAAGTTTAAGGTACAATATAAACCACTTTGACTGAAATGATAAAGCGGTATAAAAAAACCTGTTAAATAAATAAATTAACCCTTAAAAAAGAAGATAGAGCAGCTTTTAAACTAACAAATGGGGGAAAATCGACAGTAGCCCGAGAGCACATATGGGCCAATGCAGAAAGATGGCTCTGAAGTTGTGCGCTATCAACTCTGTATGCCTCTATGCAGCGCATCAATAGCGCACGACTTCAGCACCGGCATGCAAAAAGGGTTGCATATGCAAATTAGCCACACGTTAAATTGTGGTGCAATTGGCAGCATTAAACTGGGAGAGCATGCCAAACTTGCGCCGACTTCTGTACATATGCGTTTGGCTTGCTCTCCCAGAGAAACAGGGGCACTGTGTGGCTAATTTATTTGCATGTGCCCAACACTCTTGATAGTATCACCTTTAAATATCACTTCAGTCAAAATAATGTCAGGGGGCTGGTGCCCCCGACAGAAAGCAAATCCCTGATGGCTCAGTGGCCCCGATCCTGCCACCTGCCCAATTAAACATAAGATATGCCATACTGGGACAGACCAAGGCCCATTAAGCCCAGTATCTTGTTTCCAACAGTGGCCAATCTAGGTCAGAAGTACCTAGCAGTCCCCCCAAAGGACACAGGTTCCACAATGCTTGGTATTGGGTCAAGCAGTAATATCCCGGGTTCCTTTCAATAACAGTTTATGGACCTTTCCTCCAGGAACTTGTAAAACCTTTTTTAAACCCAGCTACACTAACAGCTTTTACTACATCCTCCGGTAACAAATTCCATAGCTCGCCAAACAACGCCGCGCATGCAAACTAAAGGCGTAGAGGCCGCTTTTACGGCGTCTCCTAACACAGCTGAATATACGTAATTAATTGCTAGACTTTCAATTGCTGAGTATTCACCAGTCGAACCTCATACAACTGATTGAATTGCATGAAATGAATCACCGTCTAAGGGGTAAAGACTGTCCTTACGTTTCACAATCATTTTCCCCAATACGATGTCATGAGGTGGATACAACTTGTTAACCACCACCAAATTCAATATTTATTGGGACTTCAGCCAATATAGGGAAATCTTCTATGTAAAACGGAACAATACATTTAAATACCCTGCCTGAATAAATCAATCGGTCTTGGGCCCGGCACTGTTCAATGTATTTGTGAGTGATATTGCTGAAGTAGATCAAGATATTGTAGTTACATTCTGAAGGTAAAGATTTTGCATATAGGTATAGATATAATCTTTAAATATAATAAGAGACTGCGATGAACAGCATAAGCTCTTATTTTTCTTTTTCTGTCAAAGCAGCGGGCTAGAAGAAACACAAGGAGCGAGAGATGTGTATAGGTGAGATAGGTTTATTGAAACCCCTACGCGTTTCGGCTGTCGCCTTCTTCAGGGGGCACACAGCTAGACAGTACAATAATTTAATATAATTTAATATAAAAATCAAAAATTAAAACATTCTTATACAATACCTTGTTATCCAACATAAAAACGTTAAAAACATACAAACAATAAAATCAAAGCATATAGGTAATCAAATGCTCGTATGAACGAATAAAAGTGAATAAATAATATAAATGCATTCATAAACAGTAAAAGATAATGAATCAAATAAAGGAAAATCCAAACGTAGAGTGGGAAGACAGACATACATAAATTAGTCATTGAAAAACTAACTAAAATACTTACACTATTGGTATGCCGCAATAAATATATTGTAGACGTAATACTATAAAATGCAATCTAATAATTAAAAAAGACAACAAATAAATATTAATCAATCCATAACATTATACAATTGATAAAAACCTCAATGAGCCGGGTGAGGGGAAGGGAGGGGGGGAAAGAGGGGGAGGGGGGAGGAGGGGGAGGAGAGGAGGGGGAGAGGAAGGAGGGGGAGGGGGGGGAAGAGAGAGGGATGGAGGAAAGAAGGGGGGGGAAGGGAGCAGCGGGCTAGAACATTGAAGCTGATATTGAATATCTGGAAGTGCTTAAGTAAACCCCCTGAGAGATTGGTGAAACGCACAGGCGCTGAAGATTGGCGTTGGGGTCGTCATCGTCTTCATCATGATAAGCACATAAGGTTATATTCCAGAAAGACTCTATTTCTATTTACAGGATATCTAAAGACAAACAGTTGATTTTGTTAGATCAATGCTGTGTTTCTGAAAAAATTGAAAGAAAAAGAAAAATACTTCTGAGGCGACATTAAAAGGTCATTGATGCGAAAGGGTGTATGGTCATCAAGCATGATAAGACCTGATTCACAACCCCATTTTAGTCTGAGACCTTGTTGCTTAAATGTATCATATTCTCGTAGTTTAGTGTTGGGGCATTTTTTCATGTGGTGTTTCCCATTAAGCCATGACTATTGTCACAGAGCAGACTCTCTAGAGCCCCCTGAGGAGCTAAAAAATACTACTCCTCAAGTAAACACTGACGTAGGGAGAGAGCACATGACACAAGGGTATCAGAAGGAGTATAAGGGAATGAGGTCACAAGCCAGGAATTATCACCCAGCCAGTAGGGAAGCAAGGAAGGTCCCACCTGACCCCAATAGGCTAGGGTGTGGTGCAGCTGGGGATTACGTAAATAATCAGCACAGCTCACAAGAGGAGCTACGAGGGAAGGCAGAGAGAGCCGAAGGAGCTAGGAGAGGAGCTGAGGAACCTCAGAGACGAAGGAGATATCCAGACTGGAAGGATACAGATATCCCAGGTCTCCACAGCAAGGCAGGCACTGGCTGAATGAAAGTCTGAGTGAGTCTGATGAACATTTAAGTGAAATAAGTGAGCAGCTGAATTCAGACAGGGACAGTGTATGCAGCAGCCTTGATAGAAGCTATGCCTTAAGACACAAGCAACAAGCTAGGAAAAGCTATTCTGAACCAGATAGGAGAAATGCTAAGCTGACCTATGAGAGGCATTTGTATGAAAGACAAAAGCCTTATAATGCTAATTTAAGGAAAGCAGGAAAGCTCCAGAATCTGGGTTACCAACAGAATAGGGAACAAAGCTTGTTACCTTTGGGAGAGAATCCTTCAGAGGAATATAGCTGGCATAAACCTCCACAGAAACTGCCGTTGGAGACAACAGCTGTTTACAAAGCTCCTGTTAAAACAAAACCCCGTGCAAAGGTTCCACTCTCTGACAGCTGGGCAGCTGACTGCTTTACTCTGCCTAATTACCAGAGGCAGAGGAAAGGCTCCTGGCTAAGCAACTCAAGAGAATACGGTAAAGCCAAACAGATACCTGCTATAGAAAGACAAGTACGTCACAAGCTGGAAAGTTTGTTAAGCAAGTTACCTCAGAAGAGAAGTAACGAAACCTCTGTATCTGACAGTGTTCCCATGCAATGTGAGCCTTATAAAATTGAGGACAACGCTGAATTGCCTGTTGAACAAATGGACTGTAGTTTTATAATAGCTGACCATATAGCGTCTCTCAGATAGAAGGCTGAACTATTCCTGAGAAGCCTTCATCTGGAAAGCTGACAAGCTGTATTTCTGTTTCATTCCTATTTTTGTTTGCTGAAAGGTAAAGCTATTTTTGTTATAGTTTTTGTTTACCCGAGAAGGGTTATGTTTATTTGACTGTTATACTTTTGGAAAAGAATCCTACGGGACGGGGAATAAAACCCAGTTAAACCGATTTCGGTGTCACAACTTCTTTACATACTGGCAAGGACTATAAGTATTGAAAAGGCCAGTAGTTTACACCCGGGTGCAGTACCAACTGTGACCATCAGGAGGCGCTGCACAGCAAAGGGGTGACACTATCTACATGTTCAGTAATTTTGTTCTTTATTATGGTTTCTACCATTTTTCCCGGTACTAACATCAGGCTCACTGGTCTGTAGTTTCCCGGATCATCCCTGGAACCCTTTGTAAAAAGTGGCGTTACATTGGCCATCCTCCATTCTTTAGGTATTACTGATGATTTTAATGATAGTTCACAGATTACTAATAGCAGTTCTGCAATCTCATATTTCAGTTCTTTCAACATCCTTGGATGTATACCATCCGGTCCAGGTGATTTGCTACTCTTCAGTTTATCAAATAGTTGTAATACATCTTCCTGGTGTATCGATATTTCTTTCAATTCTTCCGCAGTATCACCTTTAAATATCACTTCAGTCATGGGTAACATCCCTACATCTTCCTCAGTAAAGACCAAAGCAAAGAATTCATTCAGTCTCTCCGCTATGGCCTTGTCCCCTCTTACTGCTCCTTTTACCCCTCTATCATTCTAATGGTCCAACTGACTCTCTCACAGGTTTCTTGCTACAAATGTACTTGAAAAAGTCTTTATTATGCATTTTTGCTTCCACAGCAAGCTTTTTCTCAAATTCTCTCTTTGCCTGCCTTATCAATGCCTTGCATCTAACTTCCCAGTGCTTGTGTTTCCAGTTTTTGTCATTTGGCTCCTTTTTCCAGTTCCTGAAAGATGCATTTTTTGGCAACAACCGCCTCTCTGACCTCACCTTTAAACCATGCTGGCAGTTTTTTGGACTTCCTTCCACTTTTCTTAAAGTGTGGAATACAGCTGGTCTGTGCTTCCAAGATACATTTTTAAACACCCAAACTTGATGTAAATCTTTATCCTTTGCAACTGTTCCTTTTAGTTTTTTCTTAACTATTTTCCTCATTTTATCATAGTCTCCCTTTTTCAAAGTTAAAAGGTAGTACTGTGGATTTCCTAACCCTTCCTCCTCCATTTATTAAATCAAACGTGATCATGCTATGATCACTATGGCCCTAAAGTTACTGATTGGGTGAGAAATTGGTTGAGTGGGAGGCGACAAAGAGTACAGGTAAATGGAGTTCACTCTGAGAAGGAGGTTGCCACTACTGTGCCACAAGGATCTGTCCTTGGTCCATAGTAACATAGTAACATAGTAGATGACGGCAGATGAAGACCAGTATGGTCCATCTAGTCTGCCCAGTAAGATGGCAAGAGTAGGTGCACCTGCTGCTCCGTGCATGTCACTCCTCTCCGTGTCTTTGTTTAGGGGTGAACCCACCGCTCCGTGTAGGACACCCCTGTTTGTTGAGAATTTGAATAGTTAAGTATATTTTCCTTTTATCCTTTTGCTGTAAAGGGATCCACTGTGTCTGTCCCATGCCATTTTTAATTCTGTCACTATATTTGCCCTCACCACTTCCATCGGGAAGGCATTCCAAGCATCCACCACCCTTTCAGTGAAAAAGTATTTCCTGACATTGCCTTTCAATTTACCCCCGTGCAGCTTCATGTTATGCCCTCTAGTTTTACAGCTTCCCCATCTTTGGAAGAGGTTTGTTTGTTCATTATTTCTCTTTACGTCTTTAAAGGTCTGAATCATATCTCCCCTATCCCTCCTCACTTCCAGAGTGTACATATTTAGGTCTTCAAGTCTCTTCTCATAAGGCTTCTGATGCAGGCTCCAAATAATTTTGGTCACCTTCCTCTGAACAGTTTCCAGTCTTTTTACATCCTTTGCAAGATATGGTCTCCAAACTGAACACAGTATTCCAAGTGAGGCCTCACTAGTGACTTATACAGTGGCATTAGTACCTCTTCCTTTTTGCTGGTAATTCCTCTTTGCATTCAACCCAACATCCTCCTGGCTTTTGCTACTGCCTTGTTGCACTGTTTTGCCACCTTGAGATCCTCAGAAATAATCACACCAAGGTCCTTCTCCTGGTCCGTGCACACCAACCTCTCGCCCCCTATTGCGTACATTTCCCTTGGATTTCTGCTTCCCATGTGCATGACACTGCACTTCTTTGCATTAAATCTTAACTTCCAAGCATTAGACCATTCTACCAGCTTTTGTAGATCTTTCTTAATGTTCTCCACTCCCTCAGGGGAGTCCACTCTGTTGCAAATTTTCATGTCATCTGCAAAAAGACAGACTTTCCATTCAGTCCTTCAGCAATATCACTCACAAATACATTGAACTGTGCCGGGCCCAAGATCGAACCCTGGTGCATCCCGCTAATCACCCTCCTTTCATCAGAGTGAGCTCCATTTACCATCACCTTCTGTCGTATGTCAACCAACCAATTTCTGATCCAGTTCACCACCTTGGGACCCATCCCCAAACTACTGCGTTTATTGATAAGCACCCTATGAGGAACTGTATCAAAGGCTTTGCTGAAATCCAGGTAGATGACATCCATTGCATGCCCCTGATCTAGTTCTCTGGTCACCCAGTCAAAGAATTCAATCAGATTTGTTTGACAAGATAGTCCTTTGGTAAAACTGTTTTGCCTCGGATCATGCAATCTGTTGGTTTTGACAAAGTCCACTATTCGCTTTTTCAGGAGCACTTCCATTACTTTTCCCGCCACCAAGGTAAGGCTCACGGGGCTGTAGTTTGTCACTTCTTCCCTGTCACCACTTTTGTGAAGAGGTACCACATCAGCCCTTCTCCAGTCCTGAGGAACTTCTCCCATTTACAAGGATTTGTTGAAAACATCCTTTAATGGCCCTGCAAGACCTCTCTTTCAGTATCTTGGGATGTATCCCATCCGGTCCCATGGCCTTGTCCACTTTCAGTTTTGCAAGTTGTTCTAACACATCATCTTCTGTGAATGGTGTGGTATCTACTTCATTCCCATTTTTATATTTGGGAGTCACAGGTGGTCTGTTTCCAGGATTTTCTCTAGTAAAAACAGAGCAGAAGTATTTGTTTAGCAATTTCGCTTTTTCAATGTCACTTTCCACGAGTCCATTCCCAGCACTTCTGAGTCCTGCAATTCCATCTCTGATTTTCCTCCTCTACCGAATATACCTGAAGAAACCTTTGTGCCACACTTCACATTTTTAGCCATCTTTTCCTCTGCCTTTGATTTTGCTTTCCTTATTTCTCTTTTTGTCTCTTTTGGTTTGATCCTGTATTCCTTTCTGTGTTCCTCTGTTTGCAAGCTTTTGAATTTTGTAAAAGCTGTGTTTTTTGCCTTTATTTGAGCATCTACTTATTTGGAGAACCAAATAGGTTTCCTTCTCCTCTTGTTTTTATTTACTTTCCTTACATATTTATCTGTTGCCCCTTTTATTGCCACCTTTAGTTTAGCCCATTGCAATTCTACTTCCCTTATCCCCTCCCACCCTGCCAACACCTACTATTACTACTATTTAGCACTTATATAGCGCCGAGCACGCAGCGCTGTACAGGTATGACATGCATATAAAAGATATGCATATAATAAACAGTCCTTGCTCATCAGAATCATGTTCATCCGCGCTTACAATCTAATACTCATCCGAGTTTACAATCTGATACAACAAGTTTACAATCTAGTACAACAATATAAAGCGATAGTCAGTTCGGTACAAAGCATAATATGGTCTGTGTAATTCGGTCATGGGAGAATGATGGGAATCAGGTTAGGATAAGGGTGGAAGTCAGGATCTGAAGGCAACAGTGAAGAGGTGGGTTTTCAACTTGAATTTGAAGAGGGCCAGTGAGGGTGCTTGGCGTATAGACATAGGTAGGTTGTTCCAGGCGTGGGGTGCAGGGAGGTGAAAGGAGCGAAGGCGTGAGTTAGCTATGCGAGTGAAAGGCCTAAAAAGAAGTAGTTTGTTAGCGGAGCGAAGTTCCCGAGAGGGGATGTAGGGAGAGATAAGGGATGAGAGGTATTGAGGGGCCGCAGAGTGGATGCATTTATAGGTCAGTATGAGAAGTTTGAACTGTATGCGGAATTGGATGGGGAGCCAATGAAGTGACTTGGGAAGAGGAGTAATGTGGGCATGGCGAGACTGGCGGAATATTAGTCGGGCAGCATGATTTTGTATAGATTGAAGGGGAAAGATGATTCGCAGGGAGACAGGCAAGGAGCAGATTGCAGTAATCTAGGCGAGATGAAATTAAGGCATAGATAAGCGTTTTGGTAGTGTGTTCAGAAAGGAAGGGGCAGATTTTGCTAATGCTGAAGAGGAAGAAGCAGCAGGTCTTAGCTACGAGCTGGATGTGTGTGGAGAAGGAGAGAGAGGTGTCAAAGATAACCCCCAAATTGCGGGCTGAGGGAATGGGAAGGATCGTAGATCCATCCACTGAGACTGAGAAAGGGGAAAGAGGAGGGGCAGAGTTGGGGGGAAAGACAAGGAGTTCAGTCTTGGCCATGTTCAGTTTCAGGTGGCGATGGGACATCCAGGCAGCGATGTCAGAAAGGCAGGCTAAGATCTTGGTCTGGATTGCTGGAGAGATATTAGGTGTAGAGAGGTAGATTTGGGAGTCGTCGTAAAGATGGTACTGAAAGCCATGGGAGGAGATAAGTGCGCCAAGGGATTGGGTATAAAGGGAGAAAAGGAGGGGGCCCAAGACGGATCCCTGTGGAACACCAACATGGAGCGGGGAAGGGGAGGAGGAAGAGCCCCCAGAGCATACACTAAAGGAGCGATGGGAGAGGTAGGAGGAGAACCAGGATAGCACGGAGTCCCTGAAGCCAAGCGAGGAGAGGGTGTTAAGGAGAAGATTGTGGTCAACAGTGTCAAAGGCCGCGGAGAGGTCGAGAAGGATGAGGACAGAGTAGAGACCCTTAGATTTAGCCAGGAGCAAGTCATTGGAGACTTTTGCAAGGGCCATTTCAGTGGAGTGTAGGGGCCAGAAGCCTGATTGTGGTGGTCCAAGAGGTCATGTGAGGTGAGGAAGTCGGCAGCGGCGGTGGACTTCTCGTTCTAGTAGTTTAGAAATGAAGGGAAGGAGGGAGATGGGTTGATAGTTAGAAGGGCAGGTGGGATCGAGTGAGGGTTTCTTGAGGAGAGGTGTGACAATAGCGTGTTTGAAGTCGACTGGGACAGTTGCAGTGGAGAGTGAAAGGTTGAGAATATGAGAGATGGATGGAACAATGGTGGGGGTGATGGGATGTAGGAGATGGGTGGGGATAGGGTCAGAGGAACAGGTGGTGGGTTTGGAGGAAGAGAGGAGGAGTGCGGTTTCCTTTTCAGAGATTGTGGGGAAGGAGGAGAAAGTAGCAGAGGAAGTATGGATGGGGGAGTAGAATTAGGGAGGGGGGGAGGTAGATGAGGGAGTGGGGAATTGGAGGGTGATCTTGTGGATTTTGTTCATGGAAGTAGACGGCTAGGGTTTGGGCAGAGAGGGAGGGGGCACTGGGGGTGGGGGCACCTTGAGGAGAGAATTGAGGGTATTAAAGAGGCGGCAAGGATCAGAGGCGAGGGATTTAGTCAGATGGATGTAGTATTCTTGTTTGGCAAGTGAGTGCTATGGCTGACTGGAAAAAGCCGAGCATGAATTTGAAGTGAATGAGGTCTTCCGGGGAGCGGGATTTGGCCCAGGCGCATTCAGCAGAACGGGCACATGTGCGTTAATAGCGGGTTGTGGGTGAAAGCCAGGTCCGGGGGGTAGAACGTCTGACAGGATGAGGGGTGGGTGGGGCAAGAGTATCAAGAGCAGAGGATAGTGCAGCATTATAAGAGGATACTGCTTCATTGATGGACTTGGAGGACACAATAGAGGAGAGGGATGGAGAAATGGTAGAGGAGCGTGTCAAGGGATCAATATTATGAAGATTTCTAAATAGGATGGAGGAGGCAGGACGAGGTTGAGACAGTGGAAGCTGAAGATTAAAGGTTAAGAGGTGATGATCAGATGAGGGAAGGATTGAGTTGTGGAAGTTTGAGGGAGAGGAGTTAGAGAAGAGTACCAGGTCCAGGCAGTGGCCGTGCACGTGGGTGGGGGCAGTGGAGAAGAGCTGTAGGTCGAACGAGGAGGTGAGGGCAAGGAAATTTAAGGCGTGGGGATCAGAGGGGTTATCAACGTGAATATTAAAGTCGCCGAGAATAAGAGTGGGGGACGAGGGATCGAGGAAGGCGGAGAACCAGGAGTCGAAGTCAGTAAGGAAGGTCGATTTGGATTTGTTGAGTGGGCGGCACTGTTCCCTCTAAGCTGTGCGCGCGAACACACACCTCGCCGAGCGAGCGCACACAACTTACAAAGGAGCGCACAAATTACTGAGTTCATGGGCTTTCAAACCTTGGGTTTAAGGCCGCAGCTGCACCACCGATCTACTGCCATTCTGTAATTTCCGTCACTTCTGAATCTCTCCTCTCTGCACTGAGTCCCCTCACTCCTTTCACATGTGACCAACGATTGACGAATCATGACACAGGCTAAAGAGGGAAATAAAAGGGAGGGACAGCCAGCTAGCCAGCCTCTTTCTGCTCTTGTGCCTGCCTGCCAGCCATGCACCTCCTTTGATCCCTCCCTCAGCCAGCCTCCAGTGCCACGTGCTGCCTTGGATGCGAGAAGGGAGAGCACCAGCGAAGAAGAGGAGACCGGTGCTCCGGGACAGCTGCCTGGGGACGGGCTATCGGCAGCGGAGCAGGTGAGTGCTGAGGACTTTTCCCGGGAAACGTCATTTCAGCTTCTAAAGAAGGCTGAGGTTTGATCTCCTCTGGTACTGGCTGATTTGTTCTTCGGGCAGTCCATGGTATAAACAGCAGCAAAAGTACAGCGGAGGTGTATAGATAAAAAACTATCGTTTTTTCTTAATCTGTTCATATTATCTTTTTATTAGGTGTCATTCACTTTCCATCTTTTTTAGTTGCTTGTTGTGTTATCTTTGTAGTTTCTATCAAGTTGGTGATGATTCGCGCCTTCAAGAAAATGCTGGTATTCTTCCGTTTACACGGTTTTGCTTATATACGGCTAACTTATGGTCGTTCCACCTTCTGCACACACTATTTGTTGTATACTAATGTGTTTTTTTAAAAGATGTTATTTTTCAGTTTGCTTTTCGCTTCTGTCATTTTATGTGCAACTGCTTTCTTATGCCCCGGCATGGCGGTTTACCGCCCTTTATAGTCTGTGTAAGGATAGCACGCAGTGTACTTCCCCTAATGTTTTTAATGCTTCCTGTAGACTTCCGGTGGCATGGTGAGCTGAGCGGGACGCATCCCTCGTAGCTCCGGAGCCCGCTTTCTTTCCCCCGTTCAGTTTCATGATTTAACTGCCCCATTTCTGCTTCAACGAGGGGGAATCTTATTTATTTATTTATTTATTTTATTTATTACAGTTTCTTATATACCGCGCTATTTAGAATCAGCGCGGTTTACATCATAACAAAATGACCATTACGACAAACTGTCAGGTTTTACATTGAACAGGAGTACAAACTTGGATAACTGGGTTAACTATATACATAATCTATCTACACTGCAGTGTGCGGGCATTTCTAGATTGGGTTATTTCTTGGAGGGGATATCTGGTTTAGTTGCTGTCTGGGAAATATTGGCGGAAAAGGTATGTTTTGAGAGCCTTTCTGAACTGATATAGATTGGTAATGGCTCTAATGTCGGGGGGTAGGGTGTTCCAGCATTTTGGTACATAAAAACTGAATGCCCTGTTTGTGGTGTTCGTGTTGGACTTTGTTGAAGCCTTTGGTATTGCTAGCAAGTTTACAGCTGATGTTCTTCTTGCTCTATTGGGGGGGACCATGTGGATTAGATTCGTGAGTGAGAGGGATGAGGTGCCTTTGATTGCCTTAAATGCTAATACAAGGGATTTGAAGGTGATTCTCCCGTGAATTGGTAGCCAGTGCAGCTGTTTGAGAATGGGAGTCACGTGGTCGTTTCTGGATGCACCGTAGAGGACCCTAGCTGCGGCATTCATGGCCAACTGTAAGGGGGTTAGTGTGGATTGGGGGAGACCTTGTAGGATGGCATTTGCAAAGTCAAAATGCGGCAGGATCAGCGCTTGATATATGGTACGGAAATCGTCTGGGTCCAGCAGGGAGCGTAGGTGTTTGAGGGAACGGATTTTGAAGTAGATGGCTTTGACTACGCTGCTTATGTGGCGTCTCATGTCTAGATGTTGGTCCAGGGTAACTCCCAAATATTTTATTGCATCTTTAGTTTGCAAATCAGCTTCCTTGACACTGACGTGGGATGGGGGCGTAAAGTTGGAGTCTCTGGAGATGAAAAGGACCTCTGTTTTTTTATGCTGGATACGTAGGTTCTGTGTCTGGAGCCATGTTGAAACTGCATTGAAACAATCTGTGAGTGGGGTCAGGTCCATGTGGGTTGTGGAGAAAGGCATGTATAAAAGAATGTCATCTGCATATATCATGCAGTTTACGTTGAATGATCTTATGATATTGCATATGGGCTGCATGTAGATATTGAAGAGTAAGGAGGATAATGAGGATCCTTGAGGTACCCCTTGTTTTTGATGGAAGTGGCTAGACTCTTCTGATCCAGACTTCACATATTGCCATCTATCGTCCAGATAAGACTTGCACCATTTTAGTGCCTTGTTGCAGACACCCTTTTCTTTTAGTCTTCCCAGGAGGATTTCGTGACTCACGGAGTCAAAAGCCGCGGCGATGTCTAGGAAAATGAGGACAAAACCTTGATGGATGTTGTCGATTCCTGTGATGATATTGTTGATTAGACCAGTGAGTAGTGTCTCAACCCCGTGATGTTCTCTGAACCCATGTTGGCAGTTATCTAAGGGAGCAACAGAGTCTATGTGATCTTGAATTTGCCGTTGTGCTTCCTTCTCGATTATTTTGGCTAAGATGGGGATGCTAGCTATTGGTCGATAGGAGTCTACCTTTTGGGGGTCCAGTTTGGGGTTTTTCAGTAATGGTCTAATGGACGTCTGCTTGAGTGAAGTGGGAAAATAACCTGTTGAAAAGGAGAGTTTCATTATATTTGCGATGACAGGACTGAGCACATCACGTAGTTCCTTGATCCAAAAAGCTGGACATGGGTCGGTCTGTGCAGTGGAGGTGTTGAGTGATGCTATGGTGTTCTCAATACATTTATTGGATGGTGTGGAAAAAAAGTTAAGTGGAGAGAGGTCCGCCGGTTCTTGATATTGGACTGCTGTGACCTTGTTAGTTTGTACAATCTTGGATTGCAGATAATCAGCGAATTCTTGTGGATGTATGTTGATGTGTTGCTCGGGTGATGGTTCCTTTGAGAGGGATTTGACCAAATTGAAGAGGTCACGAGGTTTATTCAATGACCTCTTTAGGGTGTCAGTGTGATATTGTCTCATTCTGATAGAGATTGTTCCTCGATGTATTGCAAGGTGGGTTAGGTATGCGGTCTGATCTTCCGGTGAGCGTGATCGGCGCCATCGGCGTTCGAGTTTACGTAATTGCATGAGGGAAGCGTGTAGATCAGGAGAGAACCATGGGGCGGATTTTCTTTTCGCTCTTGCTGTATTTTTAGGATTTGGGTGTTGTGAGATGGCAAGCAGGCTGGAATTCCAGTGAGAGATTAGTTCATCAAGGTCAGGTGTTGTTTTGTTGATGAGTGATGGGGTTTCCGAAAGGATGAGTTCCCTATCGAAGGGGCGGAAGCATCTAGTGGAAGTTCGAGAGGTGATGTTCGTGGGTTGGCTTCTGTTCAGCTGGTCATTGTTGCTGGGAATCTGGATAATGATCAATTTGTGGTCGGACCAGGGTACATCCACGACTGATGTTGGCAGATTGTGGCTTTTGTCTTTGACTGGATGTGGCACAAAAACCAAGTCCAAAATGTTCCCTTTTGTATGTGTGGGTTCATTTATGATTTGTTTGAGACCCAGGTCTTCCATTGCATCAAGGAACGCATTTGCGTGGTTTTGGTGTAGCGATGGGAGATTGAAATCACCCATTATCCAATTTGGTTTGTTGGGAGTGCGGGTGTTAGCTGCAAGGTCAATGATGGTTGGGAGGTCAATTGGAGAAGTAGATGGTGTTCTATATAAGAGGGTGAGGGAGAATTGTTGGTTAGCAACAGAGAGAGTGTCCAGGCTGTTTGTGCTAGAAGAGTCCACAGTCTGGAAGTTGAGGTCTGATTTGGAGATTATGAGCACCCCTCCTCCTTTTTTGTTTTCCCTATGTTTCGTGTGTATGGAAAAATTGGGGGGAAGTAGTTGATTGAGGAGGACGTTGTCTTCTGGTGATAGCCATGTTTCTGTGATCATGAGGATCTCAAGGTCATAGAAGGAGATTGTGTCAAGGACAACAGGCCATTTTTTGCGGATGGAACGTGCGTTAATGATGGCACATTTTAGGGGTCGGCATTTACAAGGTTTTTCCTGGTTGGGTGTATTGGATAGCTGGAATGCTACATGTATCAGGTGGGAGTGTCGTGGGTAGGTGTTACTTCCTGTGTTGAAGTAAGGGGGACTATTCCATCTTTTGCCATGGCTATTCAGGATTGGAATCCTGCCATGTGGTGTGTAGAGAGATTGGGAGGTTCCAAGCCAGTGGGTGAGGAGGTAGAGGCTAAGAATGACAGCGACCTGGAGGGCCATTCTGAGGGTTTGGATTGTGTGTGAGACACTGTAGAGGAGTGATTATATGAGAGCGCACAATAGAGCAGGTACAGTTTACATGCAAGATAGTGACTAACTTTACAGAGAGAATGCAGTATTGCAGTAATGTGAACACTGTAAGAAGTGCAAAGCTGGCAGTTTAAATTGACTTTCAACTGGCAATATAGTATTGCTAAGATAGTATCTAATACGTTATGATGCTATCAGGTTACTTTGAAAGTTAATGTGGCTTACAATAGCTAGAGATATTTAACAAACACACATTCTCACAGTTCAGATGTTGGTAGAATGCTGGAATCTTGGTCAGGTGTCAGGTGTCCGGCAGTTAGGTCGCTGGTAAGGCATCTGAAGTGCCGCCTCTCGTGCTCCGCCTAAGGGCCACGCCAAAGGGCCCTCTGGCGAGGCCCTCAGGCGCGGGCCCGCCAGTCGCGGGCGCGCCTGAAGGCGCGTGTTTTTTTAAACCCCTTGCTGGGCCCGGATTGGGCGTCGGGAGTCAGCAGGCCCCTGCTGCTGCCGGTGGCTCGATCCCCGGGAAGGGGAGAGCTGCTGGTGGTGGTGGGGGCTGCCGGATGTCGGCGCCTGAAGGCGCGTGGTTTTAAACCCCTTGCTGGGCCCGGATTGGGCGTCGGGAGTCAGCAGGCCCCTGCTGCTGCCGGTGGCTCGATCCCCGGGAAGGGGAGAGCTGCTGGTGGTGGTGGGGGCTGCCGGATGTCGGCGCCTGAAGGCGCGTGGTTTTAAACCCCTTGCTGGGCCCGGATTGGGCGTCGGGAGTCAGCAGGCCCCTGCTGCTGCCGGTGGCTCGATCCCCGGGAAGGGGAGAGCTGCTGGTGGTGGTGGGGGCTGCCGGATGTCGGCGCCTGAAGGCGCGTGGTTTTAAACCCCTTGCTGGGCCCGGATTGGGCGTCGGGAGTCAGCAGGCCCCTGCTGCTGCCGGTGGCTCGATCCCCGGGAAGGGGAGAGCTGCTGGTGGTGGTGGGGGCTGCCGGATGTCGGCGCCTGAAGGCGCGTGGTTTTAAACCCCTTGCTGGGCCCGGATTGGGCGTCGGGAGTCAGCAGGCCCCTGCTGCTGCCGGTGGCTCGATCCCCGGGAAGGGGAGAGCTGCTGGTGGTGGTGGGGGCTGCCGGATGTCGGCGCCTGAAGGCGCGTGGTTTTAAACCCCTTGCTGGGCCCGGATTGGGCGTCGGGAGTCAGCAGGCCCCTGCTGCTGCCGGTGGCTCGATCCCCGGGAAGGGGAGAGCTGCTGGTGGTGGTGGGGGCTGCCGGATGTCGGCGCCTGAAGGCGCGTGGTTTTAAACCCCTTGCTGGGCCCGGATTGGGCGTCGGGAGTCAGCAGGCCCCTGCTGCTGCCGGTGGCTCGATCCCCGGGAAGGGGAGAGCTGCTGGTGGTGGTGGGGGCTGCCGGATGTCGGCGCCTGAAGGCGCGTGGTTTTAAACCCCTTGCTGGGCCCGGATTGGGCGTCGGGAGTCAGCAGGCCCCTGCTGCTGCCGGTGGCTCGATCCCCGGGAAGGGGAGAGCTGCTGGTGGTGGTGGGGGCTGCCGGATGTCGGCGCCTGAAGGCGCGTGGTTTTAAACCCCTTGCTGGGCCCGGATTGGGCGTCGGGAGTCAGCAGGCCCCTGCTGCTGCCGGTGGCTCGATCCCCGGGAAGGGGAGAGCTGCTGGTGGTGGTGGGGGCTGCCGGATGTCGGCGCCTGAAGGCGCGTGGTTTTAAACCCCTTGCTGGGCCCGGATTGGGCGTCGGGAGTCAGCAGGCCCCTGCTGCTGCCGGTGGCTCGATCCCCGGGAAGGGGAGAGCTGCTGGTGGTGGTGGGGGCTGCCGGATGTCGGCGCCTGAAGGCGCGTGGTTTTAAACCCCTTGCTGGGCCCGGATTGGGCGTCGGGAGTCAGCAGGCCCCTGCTGCTGCCGGTGGCTCGATCCCCGGGAAGGGGAGAGCTGCTGGTGGTGGTGGGGGCTGCCGGATATATATATATATATATCAACCGGAGCTCCCTCCAGCTGTGTGCCCGGGCTGGGGAACAGACCTGTATGGCAACGAAAACCCCCAGACGGGAAAAGTCGCGTGGCGGTGAAACCAAAATGGCGGAGGTGGCCTCAGATGCCGGCGGCCACCGCTGCGATGGTGGCCGAGGTGTCTAAGGCGGTGGTGTCTGCCCTGGAAGACCGGCTAGGTGGACTGGCCACGCAAATCTCCGCAGTGGCACAAGCGGTGTCGGAATTCGCAGGTCGGGTGGAGCAAACCGAACGCCGCATCGGCACCCTGGAGGACACGCAGGTTCAGGATGAGGCGCGTATTAAAAAGTTGGAGGAGGCCCTAGCAAAGCACCAGGATAAATTGGAAGACTTGGAAAATCGCAGCAGGCGCAACAACTTACGATTTATCGGAATCGCCGAGTCAGTGCCTGATCAGGACTTGTGAATCTATTTGGAGAAATGGATACCGGCGCATTTACCCTTGGAGGATGGCATTGGCGGCATTGTCTTGGAAAGGGCGCATCGGCCGGGACCCCCTCGAGCCGGCGAGAACAGACCCCGGGCTGTTATTGCCCGCTTCTTGAATGCAGCGCAGAAGGAGGGAGTGCTGCGCGCCTCGCGGCAGGCGAGACGCTCGGGAGCGAATGCCTGCCGGATCCTGATCTTTCAGGATTACTCAGCTGGAGTCTCGCTGCGCCGGAAGGCTTTTAAAGAGGCCTGCGGGCGTTTGGTAGCAAAGGGCATCCGCTTTACTTTGGCTTACCCCGCGCTGCTACGAGTGGACTGCGAAGGTGGTCGTCGGGTGCTCTCCACCCCGGAAGAAGCGTTGGCATACTGCGATAACCTCGGCTGAAAGTGAGGAGCATCTTGGCTGCAGTGACCCGTGAGATCTGCGACCCCCAAACCACATCATTTTTTATTTTTTTTTGCTGTGGTACTCCATTTGAGCAGGCCTTGCGGCCTTGTGGTTGGGGTCTGACTTTTTGCCTATATGACCGGGATGGTGCGAGCAACATTCCCCGGGCCGGGAGATGGTCCCTCTCCCTCGGTCTGTCTAGGTGCGGGCTGGATCTTCAGTGGGGACATAGACTGTTTCTGGCCTAAGTTGAGTTTGTGAGTTTTGTACTGATGGTATTTTTGTTATGTGCTAACGCATGTGTTGTGAGCGACTTTTCTGGTGGCTCTTCAAAGCTCGCTGTTATTTCTTGAACCCTTTCTGCCCGAGGTAGTTGAACTGAGGCTGAGCCGATTATTGCTGGGGAGCTTTCTTCTACTTCTCTTTCTCTGTCTTTCTCTCCCTATTTTTCTTCTTCTTCTCTCCTCCTTTCTTTTCTCTCTTATTGGGGGTGGAGGGACGCCAGAGAACTGTTTTAACTATTGTTATTCTTTAAAGTTTTGTTTCCCGTAATTATTGCGCCTTTCTGGCCCGGTCCATTGTTGCTTTTTCTCTAACCGAATCCTGGTTGCACTCCCCCCCCCCCTCTCCCTTTCCTTTATTTTTATTTCAATTTATTTTAATTTTATTTTAATTTATTGTATTTTATATTATTTTCCTTTATTTTTATTTCAATTCATTTTAACTTTATTTTAATTTATTGTATTTTATATTATTTTATATTTCTCTTTCTCTTTTTATTCATCCTATTTTATATTCTTTGTATTTTTCCTCTTCTTTTTACTGTTACCGTTGAGTGCCCATATTCTTGCTCCCCACCTTAGTGTATACACTTTACTTATGCTATTCTAAGTCCTATTTAATATAAGTTACTTTAACTTCATTTAAGCTAAGTTATTTAATTTAATTTAATTTTTTGTTAACTTATTTCATTAAGCTGTTCATTTGCACATGTTTGGGTTGTGCTGTGTGGTGCTCTCAACTGTGCCCGCGGCTCCTGGCCGGGCTGTCACACTGATGCTTGCCCATTTTGTTTCCATGTTGAACATGGTGGAGGGGGCGGCGGCTGGATGGAAGGGGGGCGGGATTTCCCATTTTGCTCCTTTGTCTCTCTGCACCTGGAGCCCGGGGGGTAGTTGTTGGTATGTCCTAGGGCGTCTGTGGCAGAGGTGGGCGATGGAGGCTGGGCTCTGGGTTGCCTGAAGGGTCTGGGGCTCTTCGTGTAGTGGCGGTAGTGGGGGACGCGGGTAGTCGTCGCCTGGGGGGAGGGGAGGGCTGGGGGCTTGCTCCTTGAGTTAAGGGAGGAGATGGAATGGGGGGGGATAATTTGGTCTGATGGTTGGGAAGGGGGGGGGGGAGGCGGGCTCCTCATGCCTAAGAAGTCGAGGTGGGGCCAGAGCGGATAGCTTGGCGGTTAGTGGAAGGTGGGGTGGTCAAGGGGGAGGATAGGGCGGGGGGAGGTGGGTGGATAGGGGAGGAGGGGAGGGCGGGGCACCAAATATCCGGGGATCATTGCAGGGAAAGGTTTGGGAACATGGGGGGGGGGGCTATGTATTTAGTAAACGGGGTTTGCATGTGGGTGTGGTTGGATGTTTGGTGGGTGTGTTTGTATGGCTATTTGTGACAGGTGAGCTGCGATGGCAGGTGGGGGCCCCAGACTGGGGGGGCCACCGCCTTTTACACTGGCGGATTGCTGTAATTTGGATATTCCACTGGGTCTTCGATCCTGGGTGATAGCACTAGAATAGCTTCTTGGAATGTTTGTGAACTGGGGTCCCCGATGAAGCGCTATAAAGTGATGCAACATTTGAACCGTCAACGGTTGAGTGTTATTATGTTGCAGGAGACGCATCAGTCTGCAGCGGAGCACGCGAAGCTAGGCAAAGGCCGTATCTCTCATGTGTATGGGGCACCGGCTGTTGGGAAAAAGCGGGGGGTAGTTATTTTAATTACTAAGTCTGCCAGCTGGGTCGAAGAGAGAGTAGTAGTGGACACGGAAGGCCGTTACGCCTGCGTATGGGGGTTGCTTAATGATACCAAAGTGGCTATGTGTTCGGTCTATGGTCCCAATGTTTATGAAGCCGGATTTTATCTAGCTTTAACGCGTTTTTTGACGGACACTGGTGGGTACCAGGTTATTGTGGGCGGGGACTTCAATGAAGTATTTGAGGCCGATGTTGATCGCTCTGGCTCGGTGGGGAGGGGTAGCCGAAAGGCTAGACGGAGACTTGAGGAGGATCTGTGAAGCGCATAAGCTCCTCGACATTTGGCGGGTACTGCACCCTGGAGAACAGGACTATACTCACCTGTCTCGAGCTCATGGTATGTGGTCCCAAATCGATTTTTTCTTAGTCTCTGAAGCGCTGTTTGGTTGGGTCACTAAGGCGGAGATTGGGCCCGTAGTTCTGTCAGACCATGCGATGGTACTCCTGGAGCTTCGTAGTAGTAGCACCTGTCGGAATCGTCTCTGGCGATATCCGTTGGATCTCAGCGGGGACGCGCAGTTCGAGTCATATGTCCGGGAACGTTGGAAGGAATACGTGACCTTTAATGACCAGCCAGAGATTTCTCCAACCCTCTTTTGGGAAGCGGGTAAGGCTGTCCTTCGTGGTGAGATCATAAGCTATCATAGCCAGAGGCGTAAGCGGCTCAATCAGCGGATCCTGAGGCTGGAACATGACCTGGGTAGGGCGCGGAGAGTGATGGCTGGGCATAAGACCGCCGAGAATCAACGCAAGCTGCGAGAACTTCAAACTGAACTGGAGATGCTTCTCCATCGGAGGGCCCAAAAATCGATGTTGTATTACCGATATCGGCTATATCAGCATGGCAACAAGGCTGGCAAGTTGCTGTCCTCCTTGCTGAAGCCCGCGGGGGGACCTCGGCATATCGGGGCCATCAGACATCCAGATGGGACCCTTCGCAGAAACGCAGGGGACATTGAAAATGTCTTTACTGACTTTTTTCGGCAGTTGTACGCGAGCGAGGGCGACAGGGAGCAGAAAGGGTGCAATTTTCTGGCCCGCTGTGCCCTGCCGAGGCTAAGTGACGAACATCTTCAGGCTCTTAATCAGCCTATCTCGGGGCGGGAGGTACAGGCGGGCATTCGGAATCTTAAAAATGGCCGGGCCCCTGGCGTGGATGGGTATCGCAGCGAGTTTTATAAAGTTCTGGGAATTGCTGTGGTGTCCCCCCTGGTGGGCTACTTTGAGGACTTAGTGCAGAGAGGGATGTTCCCCTTTGAGGCCAACAAGGCCCTGGTCACTATCCTACCTAAACCGGGGCGAGATCCTCTTCTTCCCGGCTCGTACCGTCCCATTTCGCTCCTAAATGTCGACATTAAGCTTTTGGCTAAAATTATGGCTGATCGATTAGTCAACTATCTGCCGACCCTGGTTCATCGGGACCAAGTAGGCTTTGTCCGGGGTCGCCATGTGGCGTATAGCCTTCAACGAATTTTGCTTTCCCTCTGTGTTGCGCGGGAGGTGGGGGTCACGCTCTTTGCTCATAAGCTTTGACGCCGAAAAAGCGTTCGATAGAGTTAATTGGAGCTTTATGTACCAAGTTTTGGACGCGATGGGCTTTACTGGTTTCTTTGTGGATGTGGTCCGTCTCTTATACGCTAACCCGATTGGGGCTTTGTTGGTTAATGGGACTATGACAGCTGACTTTGTGATTCAGAAAGGGACTCGTCAGGGCTGCCCGCTGTCTCCTCTCCTTTTTGTTTTGACCTTAGAGCCCCTTTTGGTTCGGATACGCTCCGCAGAGCAGTTTCATGGTATCTCGGTGGGGAAAGAAGAGTTCCGAGTGGCGGCTTTTGCCGATGATCTTCTGGTTCATCTGGCGGAGCCCCGCAAGGGGCTACCAGAGCTGTTACACCTGATTCAGGACTATGGACGGTCCTCGGGGTTCCGTCTAAATCTTGATAAATCTGAGGCTATGCTGATCGGGGAGGATGGGCAGCGCGGCTGGCAGGGCGCCTTCCCCCTCCGGTGGGCGGCAGGGCATTTCAAGTATTTGGGTATATACTTGCCGGCGAACCCGAGCGACCTATACCAATTGAATGTTTCCAGGATACTTCAGGCGGTGACGACTTGTGTAGACAAATGGTGTGATTTGCCGTTGTCCCTGGGAAAACGTGTCGCCCTGTGCAAGATGGCCATCTTCCCTAAGGTTTTGTATACGCTTCAGACTCTTCCGCTGCTTTTTAAGCGCTTAGATCTTAAACAGCTGGAGCGTTTGCTGAATCGGTTTTTGTGGAGGGGCGACGGCCACGGGTACGTCTTGAGGTGCTACGGCGGGCCCCGGTCGTTGGGTGGGATGGGCTTCCTGGATATACGTAAATATAACATCGCTTGTTTGTTGCGATTTGCCCGTGACTGTATGTGGGACTTGGATGATTTCTCCCCCTTGGGGATGCTTCAGGCTGTGGCGCGACCCTTTCACCTGCGGTATCTCTTACATGCTCAACCGCCCAGGGGGTTGGAGGCTTCCTTTTTGCAGGTGGTGTTGGATCCCGTACGGAAAGCGTGGCGGCAATTTTGTTTAGGGCGGGGGGTCTCAGCGTCCTTCTCACCCTATCTCCCTCTTAGAGGTAATGCAGATTTCTTACCAGGCCTGGGTGGGACATGCTTTGCCCGTTGGGAACAGCTGGGGCTTGTGAATTTGGAGCATGTGTTAACCTCGGCGGGCGGGGTGGAGGGCTTTCTAGTTCTTCGCCAACGGTATCCATTAGGAGATCGAGACGTCTTCCCCTATCTGCAACTTTGTAGCTATATCCGCTCGCTCCCTAGGGGACATTTGAGGGGGGAGGTCTGTTCTGACCTTGAGCTGGCGTTACTGGGAGGTGAGTCTGGGACACGTGTATCTTGGCTTTATAAAATGTTGTGGGAAGCAGTTGTGCCTCTCGATATAGATGCGTTGGCTGAGGCGTGGTCAGCGGATCTCGATGAAGAGATCACGACTGAGGGGCTCCTGCGCGGTTTAACTGCTATTTCCTCCCTGAGCGTGATGGTGATTCACAGAGATACTCAATATAAAATTACCCGCCGATTGTATTTCGCTCCCGTTCGGGCCTGGCGTGCTGGTGTGGGGGATTCCCATTGTTGCCCCGGTGCGCGGAGCCTCGAGCGTCATTAGGCCATATGTTCTGGGGCTGCCCGCGGGTCCAGGCCTTTTGGCGGCGGGTACTGGACTATTTGACGATTTGTTCGCAGCGAACCGTTCCTCTCACTGCAGGTAACCTGGTGTTGGATGTTTGGGATGAGTCGTGGGAGATGGACCTAGGATCCGTGGGGTTGCATTGGCTGCTGGTGACTGCTCGCATGACGGTGTTGCAACAGTGGCTGGCTGGTCGGGGACCGACCTACGGCCTTTGGAGAATACATTTACACAGGGTCTTGCTCATGGAAAAATTGCGTGCTAGTGGAGTGGAGCGGCGGTGGCAATGTTTTCTGGAGTGTTGGGGTCCTCATCTGCAATCCTTACCTCTGACTGAGCGTAGCAGAATTTTGAGTTTGCCTTAAGCTTGCCTTGAGGCTCCGAATTACGGTTGTATATCTTGTTTTCTCTTGTCTTATTTTACGTTATTCACTTTTACTTTTGTCTGTCCTAATGGGTTCTCCCTGCGGGGGTCCCGTTGAACTTTTTGTCTTTCTCTCGCAGACAGCCTGGTGTGTGTGTGTCTTATTCATCATCCGCAGCATGTCAAACCCTGTAACTTGGAATGCTTTGCAGCATAAGTGGAGTAGGGGGGGTGGTATGGGTGGGTCAGGGTAGGGTGGAGACGGTGTGGGGGGCTTTCCCGGGCGCCCTTCGAGTAGTAGGCGGGCCTGGGAGCAGAACCCACCCTAGGCCTGTCGGTATTATGTTTCTTATATCCACAAGGTTTGGTTTGGTTTGGTCACCCGGGTATTGCCCCTCAGCTGGATTGTGGGGATTGCGAGTTTGCTTGTTTATGTGTTTGTTCTGGGGGGGAGGGGGTAGGGACAGCTGGCTCGCAGTCTTGAGCACACACTGTCACCTGGGACCCTCGGTGTCAAAGTGGTCCCTTGGCATATGTTGCTCCCTTCTGTGATACGTTTGCTTTTTTACCATGTAGCTTTATCTATTTTGAACCTGTCATGTACTTTCTGCTGTTTGTTATTTGTAGACCGAATGGGCTACTGTGCATATCTGCTGTTATTTCTATTGTTTGCCACACTGTTGGATAACGGGAATGCTAGCTGTCTGGGATATTTAAATGCAAATAAAATAGATTGAAACATAATGCTTCCTGTATATTTATGATTTTATGTTTTTATGGGGTTTCTTTTATATGTAGCCAGTGCATTACCCTTTTATTGGCCAAGTATAATACTTATATTTCTCTCCCCTTTTTTTCTGCCGTCTGCAAAGTATTTTTATGGCCAGTGCAAAAGTCTTTGTGAAATGCACTTCTCACCTTTTTGTATGCGCAATGGACACTCTTTTGTCATTTTACACATACTTATAAATCAGTGGCACGTTATTGCTTTATTTTAATTTTATGTTTTTTTTACTTTCATTTGTACATAGCCCATATTATAATTTAGTGGCAGTTTATTTTATTTTAATTCTTTGTTTTCAATTGTACATAGCCCATATACGCCTATGCTAGTATCTATTTACTTATGTGTATACAATTTGCTTTATTTCCTTTTTTGCAATCCCCCCTTTTTTATGTTCAGTCAATATATATACAAGCCTTCATGGTTGATTCTTTGAGAGCTTTTCCATCACTGACTTCCACAGATGTAACCAATCTGATTTTTTTACAATCTATTAGGTTAAGTTCATCTGTACAGTTATTGCTTGCGTTGGCAGAAGGTGTTTCAGATGAATAGATTGTTGGTCTTTCTGAATTCTATTGATCTTCTTCCAGCTTGCCTCTTTTTTTGTCTCTTTGTATTAAAGTTGAGGTCCATTTTAAGACTATGTTCCTTGATCTTGATAAGCAGATGCTTCAGATAGTCTTCCCCTTTCAGCCAGTAATGTTGTATTGGCAGCATAGCAAATGTTGTTGATGACTCTCCCAATAATCTTCACACCTCAATTGTCTTCATACAATTCTGCTTCTCTAATGCTTTGTTATGCATATGAATTAAACAGGTATGGATAAAGTATGCAGCCTTATCATACGAGGTGTGACAAAAAAGAAATTAGACTGTCCCATAAAGTTTTATTACCAAATCCACAGAGAAATTACACATTGTCCCCTTCAAAGTAATCCCCCCCCCCTGCAGTGAGTGGGTGCTTGAAATTTCTTCGATAGTGGAGTGAGGACCAATTCTTTTTTTTTTGCCACTGATTTGCCTTCACGTGAATCTGGAGGTAAAAGAGGGAGCACAGTGTAACTCCAAAAATGCATGTGGTGTGAACCAAGATAATTCTGTGTATATGTGATTATCAATGAAAAAGCCAGCATCTACATTTATTGTTAACCCATTCCCCAACAGAGGACTTTGTAAGCATAACTATTTGAACTACTAATTTATCATGCATGGTGTCTTCCATCTTGATTTTATCACTCTAGCCCTTATGATGCTTTGGTCATGCCTACTTTTGAACTTTGTAGTTCAAATAGTTATGCTTACAAAACCCTCTGTTGGGGCAAAGTAAGTTCTTCTGTTGAAACCATGGGGGAGCTGTTCTGTACACAGTTCTGTACGGTGAAGTAACAGTTCCTGCCACAACAGGAGCAATGTTCCCTCTAATTTTCTGTAGGCTGTGTGTGCATAAAATATCAGCTGTGTGCAGTTTTTGAAGGAAGGTTAAATTTTTGTGCGCCACATAACGACACTCGGAGTTATATACTTTAAAATTTGACTACACGTCAGAATACAGTATGTACACCACATTGATTTTAATCAAATTAAATGAAAATAGACGATTACTAAATGAAGCGGGAAATTTCTAGTAATTGCAATCATAACTTTTAAATTTTAAGACGTCTGTGTTGTTTTCTATCAGAATCAGAGCCGTAATTTTTGTGCGCTCTGTTGTAAAGTATGTGCGCTCGCTCGGCGAGGTGTGTGCGCGCGCACATGCGCACAGCTTAGAGGGAACAGTGAACAGGAGTTGTTCCATTTGTTTAGTGTGGAATGATAACTGTGGTGGGTGCCTTGGAGGAGGAGGGGGGGGGGGTGGATAGAGGTGAAGAAGGCTTGGTGGGACTGGATGGAGATGGAAATCCATAGTTTTAAAATTAAGTCACTTTTCTGGATTTCTGTTAAACTGCTAATCCATGTAAGTAATACTGTGCCTTCTTTTTACTATGTATACTTATGGTTCTTTTTCTCTTTGTTACCACTATAACAATATTGTTATATTGCTTGCAGTTCCAACTTCCAAGCCCTCTGATGAAGGCTTTGGATGAAATGCGTTGGGGCATTTCTTTTGAATAATAAAGCACCTGCTGTGCCTGTAACCACCACACCACTTTTAAAATGTCGAAAACAATAGCAATGAGAGGTACAAAACGTAAGAGAATGGCCAGAGCTTTTAAGCCTGAATGGCTTGAAGAAATTGTTGAAACGGAGACTCCGAAATCTCGGGATAAAATGTGCGTTCAACTGCGTGAAAAGAGTAGTTACTCACCTGTAACAGGTGTTCTCCAGGAGCAGCAGGAATCAGTCCTCACATATGGGTGACGACGGAGCCCCCATGCGGAGCATTTCCCCAGCTTTCAAAGAAAGCCTTTGGGAATTGCAGCACGCATGTGCGGTCCCCTTCCCGCCCAAGGGTGCCATCTTGCTCAGTCTGATGACATAGCTAAAAGACAGCCCCCCCCCCCCCGACGATGGTGCCCCATCACAGAGCCTCGCCCTCCATAACCCTCCCCCCGCTGGTCCACTTCCCTTTTCCCTTTCTTTCTCCCCTGCCCTCTTGTCCTCCTGCCCCCCTGGGCCTTTCCTCCTTTCTGCCTTTAATCTGTCTCTCCTGTCCTGTCGATTTTTGGTGTTCCCTTTCTGACTTTGCTTCCTGCAGCCTTATTTTTTTGTATTGTGCACCGCCCTGATGCTCCGGCCCGGGCGGTCAATCAAATCATGTAAATAAAGATAAAGATAAAGTTACAGGAGGATTTCTTTCCAAAGTAAGACGGCGGTCTAATGGGGCCGTTACGTGGGAAACTATTTCCAGAGTGATACTGAGATCTAGAGGGGCCAGGGTACAGGTGGGTGTATCTATCAGGTAGGATTCGTGAGGATCTATTTTTAGAGTGAGACAGAGACAGAGCTCTGGAGGGGGTAGGGGTTGGGTTGATATCTATAGATGATCGGTGTGAGTGGGGGAGGGTAGGTGGGGAAAACAGTGGGATATGGATGAGATTAGATAGGGTACATGAGGAACTCTTCTTAGGGTGAGAAAGAAATCAAGGGGGGCTGGGGTTAGGGTTGATATTACCCGATGAGAAGAGGAGGAGAAGTAGGGAGCGGGGTAAAGCGGAGACAGTACGGCGAAAGCGAGGGTGGGGTTGCCTTAAAGAGAGAGGGGTTGGTTGAATGAGGGGGAGGGTGTGATGAAGCTCAAGGACAGATGCAAGGCTAGAGGACAGGATGGAGGTGGAGGTGAGGAAGGAGGAGAGGAGTGAGGGTGCTGGTAGGAGGGGAGGCAGTTGGGGAGTATGAGGAAAAAAAGGGCAATGTAGTGTGGGGCCATAGTAGTGGAGTAAGGGGGGCTATGAGTGTATGTTATCTTCAATGCAGTGGGTGGCTAAGGATTCTAGCCACTATGACACTAAGCAATATATATATGTATATATCTAATGTGTTACACGTGGGGATTACATACTACGCAGAGTGAGTTACAAGTCTAGGTAGTGGGGAGACAGTAGCTTGAGCAGTAAAGTAGACTGCAGGCAATGGGCAGCAGGTTCAATGCAAACAGTGGGAAGCAAGTTCTATGCAGGAAATGGGAAGCAAGTTCTATGCAAGCAATGTGAAGCAAGTTCTATGCAAGCAATGTGAAGCAAGTTCAATGCGAACAATGGGAGGCAAGTTCAATGCAGGCAATGTGAAGCAAGTTCAATGCAGGCAATGGGAGGCAAGTTCAATGCAGGCAATGGGAAGCAAGTTCTATGCGAACAATGGGAGGCAAGTTCAATGCAGGCAATGGGAAGCAAGTTCTATGCGAACAATGGGAGGCAAGTTCAATGCAAGCAATGGGAAGCAAGTTCTATGCGAACAATGGGAAGCAAGTTCAATGCAAACGATGGGAAGCAAGTTCAATGCAAACGATGGGAAACACATTCTAAGCAGACTGTGGGTGGCACGATCTAGGCAATCGATGGGAAGCAGCAAGGACTATGCAGGTGTGGGAAGCAAGAGCAATAGAAGGGTGCTTGGGACTGGGTTTGACGGTTTGCGCCAAGGCAATCTTGGTCCTCGCCTAAGGGCCAAGCCAAAGGGCCTTTTGGCACGGGCCCAGCCGGCGCAGGTGCCTGGGTGAGGGGCACTAAATAGGGAGACCATGGTCCCTCCCATAGCCCGGACTGGGCTGGAGCTCCCAGCCACACGGTGCGCTGAATCCGCTGATCTGAACCGGCCGGGAGAGGGCTGGTAGTGAGGAGATTGGGTGATTAGCCCCTCCCACAGCCCCGATTGGGCTGGAGCTCCTGGCCACGCGGTGCGCTGAATCCGATGATCTGAACCGGCCGGGAGAGGGCCGGTAGTGAGGAGATTGGGCGATTAGCACCCCCCCACAGCCTCGATTGGGCTGGAGCTCCCGGCCACGCGGTGCGCTGAATCTGCTGATCTGAACTGGCCGGGAGACCTCCTTCAGATACTTGGCCATTTTAATGAAGTAAATGATTTTGAAGTTTAGGACTTTGAGCTTGCTATGATTGGTCTGCACCTTGGCTTTTATCTCATACCACACCGTGTGATGATCGCTGCTGCTCACAGGGGCAGCCACCTGGATATTGGACATGCTATCACTGTTGGTGAACACTAAATCCAGCATTGAGCTTTCCCTGGTTGGTTCCATCACCATTTGTCTAAGTAAAGCATCTTGGAAAGCATCCACAATTTTTTTGCTTCTTTCCAGATTCGCAGAAGGAGTGATCCAATCCACATCGGGTAGATTAAAGTCACCCAATATGATCACTTCCCCCTTTATGGCTATCTTGGCAATATCTATAATCAATTTTGTTATCTATTTCTTTGATTTGAGTCGGATGTCTGTAGACTACAGCAGTATGGATGACAATGCCATCTCCTCTTTCCAACACAATCCAAAGCGCTTCTTCTTTTCCCCATGCCCCCTGCATTTCAGAAGCTTTAATATTGCTTTTGACATACAAGGCTACTCCTCCTCCTTTTCTACTTTCTCTGTCTCTTCTGAATAGATTATAGCCAGCTATGGCTATATCCCATTCATGAGATTCATTAAACCATGTTTCTGTAATGGCCACAATGTCCAAGTCCATTTCCACCATTAGGGCTTCCAGGTCCAGAACTTTGTTGGCTAAGCTTCGAGCATTTGTGCTCATTGCTTTCCAGCATTTAACTGGCTTGCATGTATTTTGCATTGATTTTGTTCTGCCCACTTCTTCCCACTTGTTGTCAATGTGTGGTTTAAAAGTGTGGCTGTTTCTGATGTTATTCTGCTTTTGCAGGGAGTGACATCCTGAACTTGTCCTTCCCCATCCGTTACCCCCTTTTTCTAGTTTAAATGCATATCCACATTTTTTTTTTAGTGCCATCAAGTCAGTGTTGACTCATAGCGACCCAGCTACCTCTGGGTTTTCTTGACAATGTATCACTGGAAGTAGATTGCCAGCCTTTTCTTCCGAGGCAATGGAGGGTAAAGTGACTTGCCCAAGGTCACAAGGAGTGCCAGTGGGAATTGAACCCTTGATCTTCTGGGTACTGGGCAGTTGCTCTAACCACTAGGCTACTCCTCCACATACTGCCTGAATTTTTCATTTAGGATTCTTTTCCCTGTAACAGAGAGATGTAGTCCATCAGCACAGTATAGTCTCTTGTTGGGCCATCTGTTTCCCCAGTCGCCTATAAATCTGAATCCTTCTTGTTTGCACCAGGTCTAGAGCCATGTATTAAAGTTGTTTATGCGATGCAGTCTTTCTGCCCCCTTACCAAGAACAGGTAGAACTTCTGAGAATGCTACAGTGTTAACAATGGGTTTGAGTTTCTCTCCCAGAGTCTGGAAGTCCCTTTGAACTGCAGAGGCACTGTTTCTAGCCAGGACATTTGTACCCAAGTGGATGACATCAATTTTGGAGTGCTTACTTTCTGCGCTAAGTACATCAACAATTTGGTTTGTATTCCTGCTGGCTGAAGAGCCTGGGAGGCATTTGACTATCTTCTCTCCTTTATACTGCGTTCCCAAGTTGGTGCCTCTGATGATGGAATCCCCAAGTGGTAGTACCTATGGAGTTAGAAAAAAAACACTGATTCTGTTAAAGAATCAGACATGTTTAGAGTGCAGTTAGATAGAAGTGCAGCTAGAGGGAGCAAGCAAGGACTCTCACGAGGAAAGCTGACACGCCCTAGAGTAGAGGAGGCAAAGCCTAATTCAAAGAGTAATCAAACACACCTGTTTAGAATGCCAGGAACTTTAGCTGAGGAACACTCTTATAAGCAGTTCCCAAATAGGAGAGAAAAAAGGCCTCAGGAGGGAAGTCCTCAGGAAAGAGGTCTTCAGAAGGGAAGTCTTCAAGGGAGAAGTCTTCCAGGGAGAGGAGCAGAAAGCGTTGCTGCTGTAGAGAGGAGGAGAACTCCTACTGATACTGAGGAGAGAGAAAGCAGAAGGCTCCAATTACAAAAGGAAAGGCAGCTGAACTGGAAGTCCTTACAGGGAAAATACAAGTTCCAGGAAGGACAGTCTCATATTGGAGAGCCCCAGAGAGAGGTCTTCAGAGGAGACAGAGAAAGCAGGAGAGTGCCTTGCAGACGATACGCTGGAGATCCACAACTCAGAGAGCCGAGGTACAGATACAATTAATTTCCTAGATCTGAGCCAGGTCTTAGAGAAGCCTGGAAGTCAGGGAGCCGTGGCCATAGCAAACCTAGTTGGCAGAAGGTGTGGAAACCTGTACAGAAAGTACTAGCCAAAGAGCACATTACCTGTTTGCCAGAACAAGCAGAGCAGGGCTGGCAAGTCCTGGAGAGAACCACTGACGTATTGCCAGACATACCGAAGGGAAACCCAGGCTTAGCAATTAACGTAGCAGAGCCAGAGGCTATGCAATTGGACTTTATGGAACCTGAATTAGCCCAGTCTGAATGTCCTATGGACTGCACACTATGTATTGCAGGGAGTGTGGAATCCCTACCTGAAGTATAGTGGCTAGGACATACTTGAAACACTGTGTGCTTAAGCTGAAAAGATGAAGCTTTGACTTTGATTTATTTGACCTGTTTGTTTGCTTTCAACCTGCCTAAGTAACAAGAACTGTGAAACACGTATAACAGTTTGGACTTTGTAAATGTTTGGTGATAATCCAGAATAAGGTGAAACCTGTTTGCTTTCATTTGGAAACCTTTTGTGCTGTATGGGAATAAAACCCTTTACCTTACCACTTATATTGGCATTCACAACTATTCATTACAAAGAGGTGAACTACTAGTCCCAGAATCCCTCTGGGCAAAAGAAGTTTCTCACTTCAAGAAAGAAATAAATGTCCACCCTGACCTCCAGGCACGTAGCCAAAGGGAAGGGTGGTGACACAATCTTAGTGTAGCTAAACAGGTAGAAAAGGCAACTGTAAAAGCCAGAAGGATGCTTGGGTATATAGGGAGAGGCATGGCTGACAGAAGAAAGGAGGTGATAATGCCTCTGTATAAGTCTCTGGTGTGACCTCATTTGGATTATTGTGTGCAATTCTGGAGAAGCACCTTCAAAAGGATATAAGCAGGTTGGAGTTGGTGCATAAGGTGGCTGCTAAAATGGTTAGTGATCTTTGTTACATAGCATATGAGCACAGACTTAAAGATCGTAATATGTATATTTTAGAGGAAAGGCGGGATAGGGGAGATGAAAGTGAAAGGGGATAGATTTACGGAAAGAGTGGTAGATACTTGGAGTAGTCTCCCAGTGGAGATGGTAGAGATGAGGACAGTATCTGAATTCAAAAAAGCATGGGACAAACACAGAGGATCTCTAAAGGTAAAAAGGGGACTATTTTAGTTGATATGGAAGGGTACTAGATAGGCCATGTGGTCTTTTTCTGCCGTCATGTTTCTATAACACTGTCATCATCTACAAGATAAGAGCACTCTGCTTCACCTTCCTGAAAATCCACACTATGGTGGCGTCTTCTCTCAGGCAAACTTCTCTCTCCCCCAGAAGAAGAGCATCTAAAGAGTCTGGAATAATCTTCCCCTTCTTTCTGATGGGAGAAAGGGATCCCACTGAACCAACTGAGGCCAGGACTTCCAGATCAACCTCAAACTTCAGTTGCCGTCCCTTGGACACGCCAGGGTTACCCTGGCCTGTCTGCATCTCCACAGAGGTAGACAATGAACCTAGGGCAGCTTCCTCAGAGGGGACCAATCTTTGATCCTTCTTAAATATGTCCTGTGTAATAACAGGACACATTCTGGTGAGACAGGGCCATCAGAAGCCTCTCTCCTAGTTCCAGCCATCAAGAACACTTCCCTGCCTGGCAAAGAGGGGATTAACACTAAAGGTTCTTCACCCTCACCCAGGGCAGACAAAATGGCGGCTGTTCCTGCCAGAAACTGCACCTCAACTCCCACATCTAAGCCAAATGACTGCACAATTCCAGAGTTGATGCCAGACACCTGTCCCACTGCGCCACTAACACTTGACCCCGGATCTGCCAGGGTCAAACCCTGCTCCATCAAATGATAGCCAGCACAAATGCAGCACCCCCTCCCCCACAACAGAGCTCATCAAGAGTCACAAGCTGCACTGCTCTTCCATGCTCTGCTCCAGCTGTCATCAGTCCCCCAATCTCACCTGCTCCCACTGCCCCATAGAGTTGCAGTCCAAGAAGGCCCAGGTGCCTACTACTTTTTTCTTTTTAGTGCCATCAAGTCAAGTGTACTCGTAGCGGGGCACTGATTGCCGTGTTTGTAAAGATCACCCAGATAAGTAACGGCTACTACTGTATCTTTTTGTGTTTTTGTGGAATATTTATTTATTTATACCGCATTCATAGCAATTCAGCTACCTCTGGGTTTTCTCGGCAATGTATCACTGGAAGTAGATTGCCAGCCTTTTCTTCCGAGGCAATGGAGGGTAAAGTGACTTGCCCAAAGTCACAAGGAGTGCCAGTGGGAATCGAACCCTTGATCTTCTGGATACTAGGCAGTTGCTCTAACCACTAGGCTACTCCTCCACTCCTACTACTTATCATTTGTATGCAGTGCTGTAAAGACACATGTGAAAGATTGAAAGCTCTGATGAGCAGGGACTATCTAGTCAAGACAGACAACACAACCGCTGAGGAGTGCTAAGGGAACACATAGGAGATTAAGTACAGCTTGTCTTTCACCTTCCTACACAGCCATGAAATTGCCTCTGCCACGGAGAACCGGCACAACACAAAACTGCACAACATCTCATTTTTTATGCCAATAAATATTACTGAAGTAGTAAACTAACACCTTCAAGGCACCCCGTCCAAGAGTTTGGCATTCTTGGCCAGCCTCAGGCAGTTGCAGCCCTCTCGCTGAAGGACAGTAATAAGGAACAGGGAGTAGAGGCAAGGTTGTCTTATTATAATTTTCTCTCTTTTTTTTTATCTCAGGCCAATCAAAGCTGCAGAGACCTACTTTGTCTACCATCTGCTGTAGACAAATACTGTTGGCTGTCAGCTGCAGAGGTCCCCATATAAGGTGGCATCAAACCAGTGGTTCTCAGTATCCATCTCCTGGTGGAAGAACGTAAACCCACATGTCTAGACTGGTCTGGAGGGACGATGAGGAATGGGATTTAAATACTTCATGCACTCTTTGTGAAAATTTGCTCTGACTGACCTTTTCATTGTTTTATAAAATTCAAGAGAGTAAATTTTATAATGTTTTACAAAATGTATTTATTTTCACATGTTATACTGTTCTTTAAACCTACAGAGCTTAGGTAGTAAATTTTCAAAATGGATCTGAGCACAGGAGATCACGTGAGCACATGAGCGAGTGAGGACGTGTCCTCAGTGCGCTCCCGGACCGTTTCCCTAAAAACGGCAAGAAAGCGGCAATTTTGAGAGCGGGTGCGAGCGGTAATCGTGGGAGTACTAACCCGGAGACTCTTCGTGAGTAAAGAGCCTTGAAGGTGAGCGCGAGGTGCGGCGCATCCATGCGGTCTGCAGCAAAACGGGAGAAGGACAAAGTACCTGGGCCCCGAGACCATAAGATGGCGGCGACCACGCGGTCTGGAACGAGCCTGAGTTCCCCCGGGTCGTCTCCGGGCTCAGGAGCCGGCGAATCGGGAGCGGAAGACCTTGCACAAGAAGTCGCTAAGTTGTTAGCACCCCAGCTAGATTCCATTCTGCACAAATTAGATGCAATGGCAGAGACATATGGCGAGCTTACCCGGAGAGTAGAGGAAGCTGAGCATCGCATCACAGCACTAGAAGAGGGTGAGGGGAAACATGATACCCTCTTAGCTCGGCACCAGAAGGAAATTGCAACACTCCTTGAAAAAACGGACGATCTTGAAAATAGATCACGCCGCAATAATTTGCGGCTGGTGGGAGTACCAGAGGCCTGGTCTGATCAACAACTTGCTGGGCTTTTTGAATCTTGGCTACCCAAAGAGTTGGGGCTCGAGGATTTGATTGGCCGGGTCATAGTGGAGCGAGCGCACCGCCTGGGACCGAAGAGGGGCCCTGATGAGAGACCGCGACCGGTGTTAGCCCGGTCAATGAACTTCCAGCACAAAATGGCCCTACTTCAGGCATATCGCAAGAGGCGCTCCCTACAACTGGACAATAAAGTGGTTCTAATGTTCCAGGACTACTCTGCCGCCTTAGCGGCTAAGCGAAAGGAGTTCTCCCCACTTTGTGGCCAACTGGTGAAAGCGGGCATTCGCTTTGCCCTTGTGTATCCTGCTATATTGCGTGTATACCATGAGGGGAAGACCCATAATTTTGATCGAACTTCGGCGGCAAAGACCTTCCTGGCTGCGATGCTGCGCACTGGGTCGGAGACTGGCGTGGACACTGCGCCTTGATCGGGAATATGGACCTGCTTGACTGTAACCTGGATGGGCAGGCCTCGCGTCTCCTAGACTGGATGAGAGTGTCTAGTGTGATGGGGGCTGCCAATGGGACATTATTGTGGGGGTGACATGGCAGCTACACTGGTGGTGGATGTGTAGCTACAGGTTGATGATCTCTGTACCCTGCTGGTTTAACCATGTTGTGTTATTAGCACTAAGCATGTTGGCTTTTTCTTTGCTGGGGTGCTTGGTTGAGCTGTGATTCACCCAGACTCTCTGTAGGGAACTGCAGGGGGACGGTCCGGAAGTGCGGGCTGTGATTCTCTCCTTTTGAGGGTTATGGTGGAGTTTTTAAGGTAAAGGTAGAGGGAGGGAGGGGGAGGGGGGGAGTAGTACTGGTTCGGGGGAGGGAGGGGGGACGGGACCGAGAGGAGTTGGAGTGGTGGGCGGAAGGGAACGAGGTGGAGGTTGAAGAGAGGCTTGTAGAGAGGATTAGAGGGGTGTGGGTAGGGGAGGGCGGAGGATGGCACGCGGTGAAGACTTGGGAGGGAGAACAGGGGAGGGTTTTAAATGGGAGGGGGGCTAAAGTGTGGGTATTGGGAACGCAGCATGGTAGGCGGAGCATTGGGGGCCTTGAGATAACGCACCTGGAGATGAGGCTGGGCATCTCTGGGTGGCTTTATGGATGTTTGATTTGCTGGTTTGAATGGAGTGGGGACTATGCCTGAGATAAAGATAGTGTCTTGGAATGTTGGAGGCATAGGCTCCCAGATAAAACGAACTAAGATCCTGCAGGGGTTGAAGCGAAAGGGAACGCATATTGCCCTGTTGCAAGAGACCCATTTAAGTGCCAGGGAACATCAGAAATTGAGGCGCGATTGGGTAGAGGTTTCTTATGGTGCTGATTCCGGCACAAAGAAAGCGGGAGTAGCGGTGTTAGTACGGAGGGGGGTGCCCTTTGAAGTTCACACAGCGCAGGCAGATCCACATGGCAGATATCTCTTGTTGCAGGGCAAGCTCTTTGCTGAACCACTGTGGATATTGAATGTGTATGCTCCAAATGTTTATGAACACGCTTTCTTTACACATTTATTGGGCTTGCTGAAAGGTGCGGGGCGGGCAAACGTCATTGTGGCAGGGGACTTTAATTGTCCACATGATCCGCGATTTGATAAGTCCCATCATCGGGAGGAGGGTGCCTGGTCACGAAGGGGAGTTAGCTATCTTTGTAGGCAGGGTGAGTTAGTGGATGTGTGGCGCATGCTACACCCGGGTGACCGCACATACACTCACCAGTCCAGAGCGCATCTAACCTGGTCCCGCATAGACTCTATTCTGGTTAATGCGAAGGGAGTTTCGTGTGTCCTGCAGGCTGAGATAGAACCGATTATGATCTCGGACCATGGGATGGTTTGGATAACTTGGGATTGTGCAGGGCCGCCTAGAGCAGGATGGCGCTTTCCTGTCTACCTATGGGAAGACGAGGACTTTCGGGAATATTTGCAAAAACAGTGGGAAGAGTATGTCTCATTCAATGATACCCCGCAGTGTTCACCGATATTGTTTTGGGAGGCTAGTAAGGCCGTGCTGCGTGGAGCGATTATTTCGTATACTGCCCGTCGACGTAGGCACATAGACCGTAGTGTGCTGCAATTGGAACGTGACTTACGAATACTGCAGGGGAAGTTGGGTGGGCATAGGGATAGTGCCGTCCAGCGGGAATACACTCGAACGCAGGCAGTTCTGAATGCATTGCTCCAGAGTAGAGCGACGCTTTCGATACAACACTATAAACATCGTCTACATGTCTTTGGTAACCGTTCTGGGAGCTTATTAGCAAAGCTTATTCGGACGTCCGGGGGTACTCGCTTTATCCCAGTCCTGCGAGATGAGACTGGTAAGATACAACATAGATCGGAGGACATAGCTAAGATTTTCCGTACCTTTTATGAGCGCCTCTATAGTGAAGAGGAGAGGGACTATGCCCAAGCGGTGGCTTTCCTGCAGAACTTAGAGCTGCCGCGTCTTTCGGCGGGAATATTAGCACAATTGAATGCCCCACTGTCGGTAGCAGAGGTCTTGGAGGGTATTAAGCGGGGTAAGTCTCATAAGGCTCCAGGCCCAGATGGTTTTAGCATGGAGTATTATAAAATTTTGGCTCCGAATTTGGCTCCTTCTATGGTGGTGATGTTTGAAGCGGCGCGGGATGCTGGGATATTTCCGCGAGATATGAGGTGTGCGGACATTACGGTGATCCCCAAACCGGGGAAAGATCCGATGGATCCTGCCTCATATCGACCGATCTCTCTTATAAATTGTGACTTAAAGCTTCTGGCCTCCGTACTGGCAAATCGGCTCACCCCCGTCTTACCGTCTCTTATTAATGAGCGACAAGTCGGATTTGTGCGGGGTCGGGAGGCATCGTGGAATATTACTAGACTTCTTTTAGGTATGGATCATTGTTTGCAGCATAATGAGGAGTTCCTGCTAGTTAGTCTGGATGCAGAGAAGGCCTTTGATAGAGTGGCCTGGCGCTATCTCTGGGTCGCTTTAGAGGCCTTTGGTTTTCATGGGGATTTCATGCGCTGGGTTCGGGCACTGTATGCGCAACCTATGGCACGAGTGGGTTCTAATGGAGTTTTCTCGGACCCCTTTGAATTGGCGAGAGGAACTCGACAGGGATGCCCTCTCTCCCCATTATTATTTGTGTTGGCCTTGGAGCCGCTGCTACAGGCTCTGCAGACCGACCCCGGAATTATGGGGATTCAAATGGGTGGAGACGTGCTGAAAGTTTGTGCCTTTGCTGATGACATGTTGCTCTGCCTTACTACTCCGCTCATGTCATTGCCTCATGCACTAACTCTGATACGGGCATACGGACGATTTTCGGGTCTAAAAATTAACACTACGAAGTCGGTGGTTTTAGATGTGGGGGGGAGAGTGCGACCTCGTTGGGTAGGGGAGTTTCCATTGGTGTGGGCGGACGGGCAGATTACGTATTTGGGTGTGCAGTTGCCGGAGCGACCAGATGATTTATATCGTGTTAATGTGCCCAGATTACTTGCTAGAAGTCAAAAGACCTTACTGAGCTGGCAGGGTCTTCCACTGTCACTGAGAGGGCGGATCGCGCTGTTTACAATGGTAGAATTTCCTAGGTGGATTTATGTTCTTCGTATGCTACCGGTTTGGATTCTTGATGGGGATTGGAGGCGCCTGGAACAATATCTTCGAGCGTTTTTATGGGGAGGTCGACGGGCGCGTATATCTTTACGGGCCTTGCAGACTAGACGGGAGGAAGGCGGTTTAGAGATTGCCATCGCGCTGCGCAATTATAATCTTCGGTATTTGGCCCGCCACATATGGGCGATCCTGGAAGGACTCGAGGGGGGGGCTCTGGCCCGACAGGTGACAACGGCCTTCACCCCGTATCATCTCCTTTATCTCCTACATGTTGAGCACTTACCCCCGGTGTCTCGGGTGGGGGTGGGGAGGAAATATTTGGAGGCCCTGCGCGCTGGCTGGAGGGTACTCTGTCAGAGATTTGACTGGGATCGCCGACTGTCTCCACTGATGCCCCTGGTGGGTAACCCGGACTTTCGACCAGGTTTTTCTCAGCGTACTATCTTTTGCACATGGGCAGACAAGGGATTGGTGTGTCTTGGAGATTTGTATACGGGAGCGGCGGGTGTACTCGATAGTTTTCAGCAGATACGACAGCGATATGACATTCGCGCCCAAGATTTCTTTGGTTATCTGCAGGTGCGGCATTATTTAACCTCAACGATTGTGAGAGCTGAGGGGTGGTTGCTCTCTAGTTCTCCCCGTTTTGTGCTGGGAAAGTTGGTGGACCGCTTGCCGGGGGAGGAGATTAGTCGGCAGTTGCTCCGACCCTCCGGAGGGGATATGCTTTTGGTGGACCTTGCAGGTAGGTGGCGAGGGGATGGCGTAGAAGAGATGACGGCGGATATATTGCGCGTAGCATTTGAGGGGATTCTGAAAGGATCGAAGTGGGTCTATCTCCAGGAAATGCAGTATAAGTTTTTGTGGAGAGCATATACTAGCGACCAATGGGCTGCACAGGCTGGAGTTCGGCCTAATGCCTTATGCGGATGGTGTGATCGGGAAGTTGGAACCTGCTCCATAAGTTTTGGGGTTGCCCGAAGGTGCATGATTTATGGGTGCGAGTTTGCGCTCAGCTACAACGGTGGACGGGGTCAGAGTGCAACATACAGAGGGAAGTGTGTCTCTTCCATAATTGGACTTTAGGCTTTACTTACCTGCCGTACAGGCGTAGAGTGTTATTTGAGCGGGGCTTTCTGTTGGTCAAGCGGGCGTTACTCCGTCGCTGGATCTCTTCCTCACCCCCCCTTTTGGGGATGTGGGAACAGTCTATGTTTGATTTGATGATCATGGAAAGGATGACTGCTCAACAGAAGGGAGGTAGGGTTTGGGAGGAGTTTTGGGAAGTGTGGTCCCCTGTGATTTCTCAACTGTCCGCAAAGGAGCGAGGGGTGGTGCTTAACGTTGGTGGATGAGGCCCTAGGAGTGGGATGCCCGACTTGACGTGGGAGGCTTCCTGCCGCAGTGACGTAGCCATTCCTGCAGGGCTGTCCCGATGCTGTCTCGGGGCTGACCCAGTGTTGTCCCGGTGTTGCCCGGATGTGCTCTGCACCAGATATATGTAGTTTCCCTTTCACTGAGACTTTGGCCCCTTTTCTGTCTTGTGTAGGGCGCTGGGGAGAGGGGGACTAGCCAGTGGCTGTCTGTTGGGCCTTTTCTAGCTCTGATATGTGCGATGAATCCTACATGCTGTGAGGGGAGGGGAGGGTAGGGCAAACGGGGGGGGGGGGGTTAAGGGGTGGCTGTGTTGGGGGGTTATTAGTATCAATGTTATTAGTATCAATGTTCATTGGATATATCGGTTGTTGTTCTCTAATGCTGTATTGTTTGCTCTTTTGGAAAAATTTTCAATAAAAATGATGTGAACTAAACCTACAGAGCTTAATAAGATATTAAACATTACACTACAAATTTCTGTTTGATATTTATAACATTATAAATCATGGAGCAACTGAATCCAACAAGTGCCAAGTCACTTGCAATTCTCTCATTATCACTGCTGCTTCGAGAGGTTCAGAGGCATTATAAGGGCTACTTAAAGAACTGTTAAATAAAAGTAAAAGGTGTAATTCTTTGACTCTATAAAAGTGGACAGGTAGCAAAGACTTTTAATAGTTTAGAAAAAGGGATGGACATGCACATCTCTGCCACGAGCAAACAGCAGCTTTATTTATTAAGGTTGGCGGAAAGCAGCAAGTTGCATCTTGCCGCGTTATTACTGCCACAATACAAATAAAGAAGCACTCTAACTCTCACCAAAAACAGCAGCTTATTGGAAACAGTCTTATGAAAACAAAAAACACACACTATGAAGCACCAGGTCTCAGCACTGCAGGGGCATTATCATGCAAAGAGCACACTCTTTTTCAGACATTAAATGCCAGCCCACCCCATATCATCACTGACCCGAGACTTCTAGGTGAATTATCATAAAAAGCCACAAGTGAAATCAAACCCACGGCATATACCAAAACCATGCAATATTCCACAAAACACCATGGATATAGAAAAAAATACAGTAGTAGCGGTTACTTGTCTGGGTGATCTTTACAAACACGGCAATCAGTGCCGCACATTCAATCCACCTGAGTGTACTCATAGCGTCACTGACTGCCGTGTTTGTAAAGATCACCCAGACAAGTAACCGCTACTACTGTATCTTTTTGTATATCCATGGTGTTTTGTGGAATATTTATTTATTTATACTACATTTATCCAAGGCGGTTTACATCAAAGGCAGAGCCCAATACATACATATTATAAATAAAATAGAACAGCAAAGAAAGAGGGATAAAAATGGGAAATATGCTGGATAGCTGTGAACGAAGGCTTATGGCCACAGAGGAGAAGAAGAAAGCTACCACACCAAACAAAATAGCAGTTACTCACCTGTATTATTATTATTATTATTACTAAGCATTTATAAAGCGCAACATACGAAGCGCTGTACAAACATAAAAAGAGACAGTCCCTGCTCGTTAGAGCTCACAATCTAGTTAAAACAAAATATGAAATAAATTAGATAATACAAATAACAATTAACAAGACAAGAACAAATGTTTATGGAGAGAACAAGAAGGGACGAGTTAGGAACAAAAAGCAATAGTGAAGAAATGGGATTTCAATTTGGATTTGAAGATGGCAGGGAAGAGGCTTGGCAGAGAGAGACAGGTAGAGTATTCCAGGAAAAGGGTGCAGCCAGTTGAAAGGAGCGAAGTCTAGAATTAGCAGTACTAGTAAAGGGCATAGATAAACGAAGACAATGAGATGAGCGGAGTTGGCGAGAGGGGGTGTAGGTAGAGATGAGGGACAAAAGGTAATGAGGGGCAGAAGAATAAATACACTGTAACAGGTATTCTCCATGGACAGCAGGAATCAGTCCTCACATATGGGCGACGTCAGCACCAATGGAGCCCGCATGGTAGCTTCTCCCCAACTTTCAAAGAAAGCTGTGAGCTGCACCTGGCACTCAAGCGAGAGCCCAGCCTGCTCGTAGGCGAGGGCAATGCAGTCAGCCACCCAAGTGGACAGAGTCCTCTTGGTCATCACTGCCCCCAGCCGATTGGGGTCATAGGAGACGAAAAGCTGTGAGGCTTTGCAGTGACCCTGGGTACATTTGAGGTAGAAGGGACCAGAGCCCTCTGACAGTCCAGAGTATGGAGGACGGTCTCCGCCCTGCTGGCGTGAGGCCGCGGAAGGAAGGTGGGGAGCACCACCTCTTGATTGAGGTGGGACAGCACATTGGGAAGAAACTTATAGAACCTCATGTAAGGTGGATACGCCACCAATACCTGGAGCTCACTAACTCTATAAGCCGACATGAGTAACACCAGGAACATGACCTTCCAGGAAAAGTACTGTAGGTGGCAGGTAGACAGGGGTTCAAACGGTGGCCCAGTGAACTGCAACAGTACCATGTTGATGTCCCACTCCACTGCCAGTGGGTGAACAGCAGGCTTAGACAGCAAGAGACCCTGCAGGAAGCGGGTCACGAGAGGTTGGACAGAGGGACTTGTCCTCGATAAGGTGGTGGTGTGCTGCGAGTGCACTCAGGTGAACCCAGACAGAGTTAAGAACATAACATAAGATATGCCATACTGGGTCAGACCAAGGTCCATCAAGCCCAGTATTCTGTTTACAACAGTGGCCAATCTAGGTCATATGTACCTAGCAGTTTCCCCAAGAGACACAAGTTCCACAATGCTTGTACTTGGTCAAGCATTGATATCTTCGGTCACTTCTTAATAATGGTTTATGGACCTTTCCTCCAGGAACTTGTCCAAACCTTTTTTAAACCCAGCTACACTAACAGCCTTTACTACATCCTCCGGTAACAAATTCCAGAGTTTGATTACACGTTGAGTGAAAAAATATTTTCTTTTATTAGTCTTAAATAGTTTACCCTGTAGCTTCATTGCATATCCCCTAGTCTTTCTATATTCTGATAAGGTAAACAATCGATCTACGTTTACCCGTTCCACTCCGTTCATTAATTTATAGACTTCTATCATATCTCCCCTCAGCCGTCTCTTTTCCAGGTTAAAGAGCCCTAACCTTTTTAGCCTTTCTTCATAGGAGTATCCTTCCATCCCCTTTACCATTTTGGTGGCTCTTCTCTGTACCTTTTCTAAAATCGCTATATCCTTTTTAAGATACGGCGACCAGAACTGCACACAATATTCAAGGAGCGGTCTCACCATGGAACGATATAGAGGCATTATAATATATTTTGTTTTATTTTCCATTCCTTTCCTTATCATACCTAGCATTCTATTTGCTCTCTTGGCCGCCGCTGCACACTGGACCGAGGGTTTTAACATGGTATCCACAATGACGCCTAAATCTTTTTCCTGGGTGGTGGTTCCTAATGTGGAACCTTGCATCGTGTAACCATAGTTTGGGTTGTTCTTCCCTAGGTGCATAACCTTGCACTTGTCCACATTAAATTTCATCTGCCATTTTGATGCCCAGTCTTCCAATTTATCAAGATCCTCTTGGGTTTTAACAACTTTAAATAGTTTTGTGTCATCTGCAAATTTGATAACCTCACTCGCTATTCCACTTTCCAGGTCATTTATGAATATGTCAAAAAGCAGCGGACCCAGCACAGATCCCTGGGGTACACCACTATTCACCTTTCTCCATTGGGAAAATTGGCCATTTAGCCCTACCTTCTTGCTTTCTATCTTTTAACCAGTTCCTGATCCACAATAGTACACTGCCTCCTATCCCATGACTCTTTAGTTTTGCCAAAAGTCTCTGATGAGGGACCTTGTCAAAGGCTTTCTGAAAGTCCAGATACACAATATCAACCGACTCACCTTTGTCCACCTGTTTATTCACTCCTTCAAAAAAACATAACAGATTAGTAAGACAAGATCTTCCTTGTCTAAAGCCATGTTGGCTGTCTCCCATTAGGTTGTGACTATCTACATGCTGAGTAATTTTATTCTTTATGATGGTTTCTACCATTTTTCCCGGTACTGACGTCAGGCTCACCGATCTGTAGTTTCCCGGATCACCCCTGGAACCCTTTTTAAAAATTGGTGTTACATTGGCGATCCTCCAATCTTCAGGTATTAGAGATGATTTTAATGATAGTTCACAGATTACTGATAGCAGTTCTGCAATCTCATATGTCAGTTCTTTCAACACCCTTGGATGTATACCATCCAGCCCAGGTGATTTGCTACTCTTCAGTTTATCTAATAGTTGTAAGACATCTTCCCGATGTATCGATATTTCCTTCAATTCTTCCGCACCTTTAAATACCACTTCAGTCATGGGTAACATCCCTACATCTTCTTCAGTAAAGACCGAAGCAAAGAATTCATTCAGTCTCTCCGCTATCGCCTTGTCGCCTCTTAGTGCACCTTTAACCCCTTTATCATCTAATGGACCTACTGACTCTCTCACAGGATTTTTGCTACGAATGTACTTGAAAAGGTCTTTATTTCGCGTTTTTGCTTCCGCAGCAAGCTTCTTCTCAAATTCTCTCTTTGCCTGCCTTATCAATGCCTTGCATTTGACTTGCCAGTGCTTGTGCTGTTTCCAGGTTTCGTCGTTTGGCTCTTTTTTCCATTTCCTGAAAGATGCTTTTTTGGCAACAACAGCCTCTCTGACCTCACCTTTAAACCATGCTGGCAGTTTTTTGGACTTCCTTCCACTTTTCTTAAAGCGTGGAATACAGCTGGTCTGGGCTTCCAAGATAGTATTTTTCAACAACACCCAAGCTTGATGTATGTCTTTAACCTTCGCAACTGCTCCTTTTAGTTTTTTCTTAACTGTTTTCCTCATTTTATCATAGTCTCCCTTTCGAAAGTTAAAAGGTAGTACTGTGGATTTCCTTACTATCCCTCCTCCACTAATTAAATCAAAGGCGATCATGCTATGATCACTATTGCCAAGTGGCCCCAACGCCCTTATCTCTTGCACTAGATCTGGTGTTCCACTAAGGACTAGGTCTAATATGGCTTTCCCTCTGGTCGGTTCATGAACCAGCTGCTCCAAGAAGCAGTCATTTATTTCATCTAGGAACTTTATTTCCCTAGCATGTCCTGACGTGATACTGACCCAGTCGATACCGGGGTAATTGAAATCACCCATTATTATTACTGTGCTGTAACTTTTGTTAGCTTCCTTGATTTCTTTGAGCATTTCATCATCCATTTGTTCATTCTGGCCAGGTGCTCGATAGTACACCCCCACTGCCATCGCCTTCCCCCTTTTATATGGAATTTCAATCCATATAGATTCTACAGCAGATTTTGTTTCCTGCAAAACTTTAATCCTTTCTGAGTCAATGCCCTCTCTAACATAGAGCGCAACCCCTCCACCAATTTGATCAGCTCTATCATTACGATATAGTTTGTACCCAGGTATCACAGTGTCCCACTGGTTGTCCTCCTTCCACCATGTCTCTGATATTCCAATCATATCTAACCTTTCATTTAGTGCTATATATTCTAACTCTCCCATCTTATTCTTTAGACTTCTAGCATTTGCATACAAGCATTTTAGAGAATGTATTTTATTCATGTTAATTTGGCTATTGTTAGACTTCAATTCTGCCTAGGGCAAGTGAAGCAAATATTGCAGGACAAGCTGCATGGAGCAGGAGAGTGGGTTGACCTGTCGCTCCGCGCACCATACCGAGAATGCACCATTTGAAAGCGTAAGCCCATCCTGTGGAGGTCTTGCAGGAGGCCAGGAGAACCTCCTCCACCTCCCCTGAAAGGATGAAGGGAGCCAAGGCTACCCTTTTAGCAGCCAGGCCGTTAGCATCAGAGACCCCAAGTTGGGGTATAGGAGGGAGCCCTCCTCCTGGGATCGCAGGCCAAGGGCTCTCCCCAGTGGGACCGGGAGTGCCATCGATAAGCGAAGGAGCAGTAGGAACCACGGATGCCTGGGCAACTGAGGAACTACCAATATCAGAGATGCCCCATCATGTTGAACCTTGAACAAGGTCTTGGCAAATCAGGGGTGTGGGTGGGAAGGCGTAGAGAAAGCCCTCTGCCCACTGGATGAGGAAGGCATCTGCTGCCACCCGGGATGGGTGTGGCTGCTTGGAGCAGAAGCGGGGCAGCTACGTGTTGGCCGGACTGGCGAAGAGGTCCATTCATGAAGTCCCCCAGAGCTGGAAGAGCCAAAAGGTCACTCTGGGGTCTAGCCGCCACTCCTGCAGCTGAAGGACCCTGCTGAGCCTGTCCGCCAGGGCAGTGTCCTGGCCTAGCAGATACGCTGTCTGTAGGAGCATCCTGTGGTTTCCATACAAGCAGAGAACTCCTGCCCCTTGGCAGAGGGTGTACGATCCCATGCCCCCCTCTTGCTGGTTGATGTAGAACATCACCAATTGATTGTTCATTTGGACCAGCACTGAATGATGCTGCAGGTGGTGGTGGAAGGCTCGGGGGGCCGTAAATATGGCCCGAAGCTCCAAGAGATTGATCTGCTGCAGATTGTCCATCTGCAATGAGCTGCCCTGAGTACAGAGGCCATCGCAGTGGGCTTCCCAGCCTAAGAGGAAGGTGTCCGTGGTTAGGACCCCCTTTGGGGGTCCAAAAGGGCATCCTGGCCAGAAGGTGCTGTGGGGCTGGCCACCAGGTGGAGTGAGTCGGCCAATTGGCGGGTCACCACCACCCTGTCCCGGAGACGGCCTGGGTCCACTGGGAGCGGAGGCCTCACTGAGTCACCCTCATGTGGAGGCGGGCGTCCGGGATGACATGGACAGTGGACACCATGTGACCTAGCAGGCTGAGCAGAAAATGGACAGACACAGAACATCAGCACTGTATGGCAGTGGTTAGTGCCTAGAGGCGATCGGCCCTGTCCCGAGGAAGGAAGGCCTTAGCCTGAATGGTGTTCAGTCTTGCCCCTATGAACTCCAGGCATTGTGTTGGGAGGAGATGGGACTTTGGGTGGTTTATTATGAACCCTAAGTGTTGTAGAATGAGGATGGTGTGTGCTGTTATGTGACGCACCTCTGCGGCCGTGCTGCTCCTTATAAGCCAGTCGTCCAGATAGGGAAAGATGAAGACCCCCCCCCCCCTGGAGACAAATGTGGGCCGCAATCACCGTTAGGCACTTGGTGAGCACCCTTGGTATGGATGCCAGCCCGAAGGGTAGCACCCTGTACTGGAAGTGGCTGCCTTCCACAACAAACCTGAGGTATTTCTTGTGGCTGGGATGGATGAGGATGTGTGTACGCATCCTTTAAGTCCAAGGATCATAGCCAGTCTCCCGGATGGAGGTATGGGCAGCAGTGTTCCAAGGGAGAGCATTCTTTACTTCTCTCACCAGGAACCTGTTTAGGTCCCGCAGGTCCAGAATGGGCCGGAAGCCTCTGGTCCTCTTGAGTATTAGAAGTATCAGGAGTAGAACCCCTTTGCCCTTGAGGTATGCGGGCACCGGTTCCACTGCCTTGTCTTTGAGAAGACCCGAGAATTCTTGCAGTAGTAAGGTCTGGTGGACGGATGTCCTGGTGGGCACTCCCAGTAAGAACTGAGGCGGGGCCTGTGCCAGATAGAGGAGGTAACCCTCCCTCACCAACTGCAGGTCCCAGGAGTCTGTGGTGACGGATGGCCACCAGTGGGCATAGAGGACCAGATTCCCCCCTGTGAGCTGCTGGGCTGGGCCTCCTGGGGGAAGAGAGGACATGCCCAAAGAGTCACAACTCCCACCAGGCTGGGTCGGAGCCGGTGCCTGGGGTTTGGGAGCCTTAGGCTTATGAGGGCCATGCCCTTGTCCCTTGGCCTGCTGCCCCTGTTGGGGAGCTGGGAAGGCCTGGTATTTGAGGGTAATTTCCATAAGCCTTCCTCTTCTTCGGGTAGAAGAGCTTTTTACCTGAGGACTTCCGTCGGGAAGAGTCAGCAGTCTTCTTGGACAGCCTGATCCTCATCAGGAACTCAGACTCCAACTGCAGCCTTATCTGTCATGGGTTTGCCAAAGAGGTTCTTTCCCTGGCAGGGGACATCGACCAGTTTGTCCTGAACCCATTGCTCCAGGTTGGAGGACTGTAGCAAAGCCTGGCATCTGGCATCGATGCCCACTGAAGCTACTCTAGCTGCCAACTCGAAGCCATCATAGGCAGCCCGAGTCATGAATTTGCAGCACTCTCTAACATCTGAGGCCAGGGTCCGGAACAGCTGGAGAGGCTCCTCGGAGAGACCAGCAGAGAACCTGGCAAGTTCCTTCACCAGGTCTCTCAGGTACATGTCCATGCACAGCTGGTATGCCTGGATCCGGCCAATGAGCATCGAGCCCTGGTAGCAATTTCTGCCCAGGGCGTGGACCTCCCTACCTGGGGGCACCAAGGAGTGTCTCTTCTGGCTGTTAAGATGATGCATGGTCGACTCCACTACCATGGAGTTGTGTGGCAGCTGTGCTTTCTGGAAGCCGGGGCTCCGGCGGACCCAGTACATCAAGTCCAGCCATCTACTCACTATAGGCACAGACGCGGGGGTCACCCACATGCAGAGGAGCAGTCACTGTCAGTGCCTCCTTTGGAGAAGGCTCGTACTGGAGGATTTAGAGTTCCTTGGTCCAAGGGTCCTCCTCAGAGTTGGTCTCGAAGGCCAGTGCCTTGGCCATGTCTCGCATACAGTCAAGGAAGGCTGTGTCCTCGGGGGAGGGGGGACCGATGCCAGGTCTCAAGGGTAGACTGGTTGAAGGGCATGTCCCGGTGCCGACAGGTATCTGGGGATTTGTCATCCTCGGTCTCCCAGTCCGACTTGTAGTCTTGGAGGTGTCGAGAACAGTCTGGGCTCTGGGGTCATGCCCCCAGCCCAACGGCCCCTGTCTTGCAGTCCAAGCTGGGGGCACTTATCAGGGGACTTGAGGATCGGACCGATGCAGAGGGATTTCTCGAGGCTGGTGGTTCTTGAGGATTGGCTCAATGTCCGGGGAGTTCCTCGAGGTCGAGGGTGCGGTAGTTGGGAGTGATGACCCAGTGGAGCCGGGCATCAGAGCCCACTGCTGGCCATGAAGGCAGATAGACTGCGCTCCAAGGCTGCCATCCTGGTCTCGAGACCAGATGGCTCTGCAGCTTCAGCATGGGCACTGAGGAGCTCGGGCCTGACACCGGCTCCGTCGAGGGGGTAGCCTTCGACCAGGATTTTATTTATTTATTTTATTTAGTGTTCTTTTATACTGCACTCTTTTTCATCAGCGCGGTTTACATTAAACAGAAATACTCATTGCAAGCAACAAACTGTGATGAGTTTACATATAACAGGAGCATTCAACTGGGAATTTAACTTTGGGAAACTTTGTACATATTTGTAAAATTTTTTTGTAAAAACTTAGTACATATTTGTAATGAACCTGTACACTTATTGAGACTTTATACATATTTGTAAAAAACCTATATACAGAGGATATAATTTCTTAGTTACATCTTGAGTAAATAAGGTATTTACAATTTTTACTGTGCCTGTTAGAGGGATGATGATGTGCTTTGGAAATGCAGAATGAAGAGGTGGTGTTTTATGGCTTTTCTGAAATGCTTGAGGTCAGTAATAGCTCTTATGTTGGGGGGTAGGTTGTTCCAACATCTGGGTGCATAGTATGCAAAGGCCCTGTCTGATGTTGAATGTTTGCATTTTGTGGTCTCATGTGGTGTAACTAGGGTATCTGAGGTGGTCTTTGAAGGATGGCCTTGGGGGTCCAGGGCTGGTCACCATATGCTGACAATTCCTGATGGGATATTTTGATTGGCTGCTCCCGCTCCTTCCCCTTGGACTCGTGGTGAGGACTGGAGGTTTGGGACCTGTGGGACTTGCCCACTTTTCCAGGCATGTCCTCTGAGGTGGTCTTTGAAGGTTTCTGGCTCTTCTTGGGCTCTTCCTCCAGGGTCCACCTGGAGGACCCAAGGCCTCGAGGTTCCGAGGCAGCCTGATCTCCCTGAGGTTCCGGGGTTCCAGAGGGAGCCTTGGAGAGCGGTGTCACCGGAGACTCCGGTGCAGAGTCCGTCTTATGGAAGGAGGACTCCCGCTGCGGCTGATTGCTCATGATGGCCTTGGAGGTCATCTTTATGCAGAGACCACAGTCCAAGGGGTCATGAACTGGGGCCCTAAGCATCGGAGACAGCAGTCATGTGGGTTGGTGCACGACATGGTTTTTGAGCACCGGTCATAGTTTTTAAAGCCACTGGCCAAGGCCATGGTGGGGAAAACTGCCTCTGCGAGGTTGCAAACCTCCAGTCCAGCTAGGGATAAAAAATAAGGTGCAAAGTTGGTCGAGAAGCTCTCAATTGAAAAACAGAAAAAAACGAACCTGAGACGCGATGCTGAAGCAAGCGAGCTCAGGGGCAGGAAAGGGAACTGGTACGAAACCGGAGAAAGGAAAAATCAAAAGAAAAAACAACACTTTTTCTGGGGAAAAGAGACATGTCTGGTGGGCTCCACAGAAAAAAGGAGACTGAGGCAAGATAGAAACATAGAAACATGATGACAGAAAAAGACCACAAGGCCCATCTAGTCTGTCCTTCCATAACAACAACTACAACAGTCCACTTTTTACCTTTAGAGATCCTCTGTGTTGGTCCCATGCTTTTTTGAATTCAGTTACTGTCCTCATCTCTACCACCTCCACTGGGAGACTATTCCACGGATCCACTACTCTTTCCGTAAAGAAATATTTCCGCATATCACTCCTGAATCTATCTCCCTTCACCCTCATCCCATGTCCCCTCGTCGCAGAACTTGCTTTCAATTGAAAGAGGCTCTCTCCCTGAACATTTATGCCACGGAGGTATTTAAACATCTCAATCATATCACCTCTATCCCGCCTTTCCTCTAAGGTGTACATATTAAGATCCTTAAGTCTGTCCTCATATGCTTTATAATGAAGACTACTAATCATCTTAGTAGCAAACCTCTGCACCGACTCCATCCTGTGATGGCACCCTTGGGAGGGAAGGGGACCGCGCATGCATGGTGCATCTCCCAAAGGCTCTCTTTGAAAGCTGGAGAGAAGCTACCGCGTGGGCTCCGTCGGTGCTGATGTCACCCATATGTGAAGACTGACTTCCTGCTTGTTTCTGGAGAAAACACCTTTTCACTAAGCATCGGTTGTGAGGTAATGAGATAGATGTGCATAAAATGGAGGTAATACGCATGCAGATTCATTAGGCATATCCTGAAAACGTGGCCCATTTGTGGACTGAACTTGTGCATCCTTGGGTCAGAGACAATGCACGGTCCTGTAAATCTGCACACAGACGGAGATCTTCCTGCTAGTGAGCAGGCTGAGATGGGGCCATACCTTGCTAGTTTACGTTTGTCATGGGGATGAAGCCTGGATGCCATTTGTGGGTCCACTTGGCTGAGGCGTCTGTAGAGCTCAGGGCTGTCCAGCTGCTCCAGTTCTAGTTTCCTATTGATGTCTGGTTTCATCTCATCACCATCAGAACTCTCCTACAAAAAATACAGCAAAAGCTGGGTATTCCCTAAACGAACTTATGTATCAACAGGTCAGAAATTACAGAATTCCTGGAAAGATTCTGCTTTTTTGTTATTACAGTATGCGTTTCTCTTGAAGATAAGTCGATACTATCGGGAGGAGAGGCAAACTAGGACACTGGTAGAAATATGTCAACAAAACTACGTTGTAGATCCACTAAATCCGATTACGGACCGATCTATCGAAAGCCAATACAATGGATACTATTAAGCAGGTATGTAGTCTTAAACAGAGGCAGCAAAATACGAGACATGCATAGATCAGTAGCAAGGCTTTACTATGGGCTGCCTTGTCTTCTCTCCTACATGTCTTCAATGTGACCAACCACCTGAAAATGTAGTACATTTCTGGAATGACACAAAATAAAACATTTCTGGCAACAAATTAAAGAAGTGCGGGTAATCTTTGATCCCATGAACTTTCTTTTGGGCTAAATGAACAGAAGAATGCTTTCCTATTTCTGAAAATATTTTAATTAGACTGCAAGCAGAAACCACCATAACCTAATCACATTTGTTACCTCATTATTGTGTTTATGATAGCAAATAAAGACCAAAGCCTAAAAGCACTAATTAAAACAAGAAATTGCCTGCATTTCAGAAATCAACAAACTCAGATAAAAAGGAACCCAAGAGCTCTACAAGTCTTCATGCCTGCCCCATACGTTACCCCTTCTCTAAGGACTGGCAACGCTGGACACTATATAAAAAAATAGTTGCTTGCATTCCTGTCATTGGGAATGAGGCTCATGTACATTCAGAGATGCTTCAAAGCAACTATACCTGCCAAAATGTAATCCCTGCAGATACCTTCCTTCCATCACAACTTTCTCCCTTTTGCCACCTGCTAGAAAGATGGTTTATAATTTACATTTATTTGTTATATCGCCTTTTATGAATACACAAAGCAGTTTACAAAATAAAATTAGAGAGGTAAGAAAGGAAAGAAAAGAGAAATGCAGCCTTCAGAGGAGACTAAGAGTATCAAACACTTAGGGGCATGTTTACTTAATATGTGTTAACCTTCAGTAAACATGTCCCTTAGAGAGAACACACACACAAACGTTTTTGGCGTCAGCCCACAGAGGGTACAGGCAATTTTTAATGGGGCCATTTACTCTTGTAAAGAGTTCTGAAAAGTGCCCTAAGGTGGCAGGCTGGCCCCAGAGTTGGCTCAAAGTGTTGGCACCTTAGGCAAACCTTAAGCCCCCTGGCTATCAGAATCTCGCTTTGCTGCCCTAGCAATCACCTAATTTGCCTAATGGTTGGGCCAGCCCTGCCCCACTGAGATATTGCGGGGCTGATTTTTAAACCCTTCGGCTAACTTTTATTTATTTTTTTTAACTTAGATTTTATTCAATACCTCTTATTTTACCAAGTCATCAAATAACATAACACATTGAACTGTGTATATAGTAACAGGCTTTCCTCAATTTCCATTGAACTGAGTTATGCATCTATATTCCTTATTTTCATATTGCCCTTGACGCTTCAGCAATTTACCAATGAATGTAATGTATTAACTATTATTTAATATCTAATAACATGAGGAGGGATCTAGCTAAGCTTGAAGAATGGTCAAGAATTTGGCAGCTGGGATTTAATGTTAAAAAATGTAAGGTCATGCATTTGGGCTGCAGCAATCCAAGGGAGCAATACAGCATAGAAGGTGAAGTACTTTTGTCCACTAAAGAAGAGCGGGACCTAGGCGTCGTTGTGTCCGATGATCTTAAAGTAGCTAAACAGGTAGAAAAGGCGACGGCAAAAGCTAGAAGGATGCTTGGGTGCATACGGAGAGGAATGGCTAGCAGAAAAAAGGAGGTGATAATGCCTCTGTATAAGTCTTTGGTGCGACCTCATTTGGAGTATGGTGTGCAATTCTGGAGACCGCACCTTCAAAAGGATGTGAACAGGATGGAGTCAGTGCAGAGGGTTGCTACTAAAATGATTAGAAGTCTTCATTATAAAGCATATGAGGACAGACTTAAGGATCTTAATATGTACACCTTAGAGGAAAGGCGAGATAGAGGTGATATGATTGAGATGTTTAAATACCTCCGTGGCATAAATGTTCAGGGAGAGAGCCTCTTTCAATTGAAAGCAAGTTCTGCGACGAGGGGACATGGGATGAGGGTGAAGGGAGATAGATTCAGGAGTGATATGCGGAAATATTTCTTTACGGAAAGAGTAGTGGATCCGTGGAATAGTCTCCCAGTGGAGGTGGTAGAGATGAGGACAGTAACTGAATTCAAAAAAGCATGGGACCAACACAGAGGATCTCTAAAGGTAAAAAGTGGACTGTTGTAGTTGTTGTTATGGAAAGACAGACTAGATGGGCCTTGTGGTCTTTTTCTGTCATCATGTTTCTATGTTTCTAATATATAACAAAAGCTAAGATAAAACATGTTGTTGTTAAGTGCCATCGAGTCGGAGTCGACTCATGGCGACCCTCTGGATAGCTATCCTAAATTGTGTTTGGTCTTCAGTCAGGCGGCTCATTGTTGACAGACTGGTACCCGTAGCTGCTGTTATTCTATCGATCCATCTCATTGCTGGCCTTCCTCTTTTGCGTTGACCTTCTATCTTGCCAAGCATGATGTCTTTCTCTAATGATCTCTCTCTTCGCATGATGTGTTCAAAGTATGAAAGTCAAAGTCTTGTCATCTGAGCTTCTAAAGAAAGCTTAGGTTTGATCTCCTCTACCGTGTTTCCCCGAAAATAAGACCGGGTCTTATATTTATTTTTGCTCCAAAAATAGCACTAGGGCTTATTTTCGGGGTAGGGCTTATTTTTTTTACTGATACCGGTAGCACTTGCTGATTGGCTGCCATCTCCTGACAGTCAGCCAATCAGTGAAGTGTTACCACAGAGCACACAGGGAAGCAGTGGATGCGGGCAGCGACAGCCCCTTGGAGAGAAGGAAGAGGCCCGCAGCGCAGAGACAGCACCGGCAGCTGATCGGCGTCGGGGAGTGGAGCAGGAGGAAAGCTCCTCCCCGGTCCTCCCACCAAAGCCAATCAGCAGCAAAAAAGGAAATACAGCCCCTTGGAATGAAGAGGCCCGCAGCGCAGCACAGCACCGGCAGAGCTGATCGCGTCGGGGAGTGGAGCAGGAGGAAAGCTCCTCCCCGGTCCTCCCACCAAAGCCAATCAGCAGCAAAAAAGGAAATACAGCCCCTTGGAATGAAGAAGCCCGCAGCGCAGCACAGCACCGGCAGAGCTGATCGCGTCGGGGAGTGGAGCAGGAGGAAAGCTCCTCCCTGGTGGGGACCTCCCCCCCCCCCCAGGTACCGAATCTGTCCGTCCGTCGATGATCTGCACTAGGTCTTAGTTTCAGGGTAGGGCTTATATTACAGAAATCACTGAAAAACTTGCTAGGGCTTATTTTCGGGGTAGGTCTTATTTTCGGGGAAACACGGTAGTACCGACTGGTTTGTTCTTCGGGCAGTCCATGGTATACACAGTATTCGCCGCCAGCACCATAATTCAAAGGCATCAATTTTCTTCCTATCTATCTTTTTCACTGTCCAGCTTTCACATCCATATGATGTTATTGAAAATACCATGGCTTGAACAAGTTGAATGTTTGTATGGAGAGAGACATCTCTGCTCTTGAGAATCTTATCTAGGTCTTTCATAGACATTCTGCCAAGAGCAATGCGTCGTTTGATTTATTGACTGCTTGTTGCTTCTTTATTGATAGTTGATCCAAGTAGGTTAAAGTCCATGATTTCAATTTCTTCTCCTTCAACGATGAACTTATTGATTTTACCAATTGTCATGATCTTTGTCTTCTTTACATTTTGAGACTATGTTCTTTGATTGTGAGAAGCAAATGTTTCAGATCATCTTCACTTTCAGCCAGTAATGTAGTATCATCAGCATAGCGAAGGTTGTTGATGAGTCTTCCACAACATAAGATAAATTAAAAATAAATAGAAGCCCCCCCATCGGCCTCCTTTCAGTTCCTTTTCCCCCTCCCCCCCCGAGATCCTGTGTATGTATAGCGTAGTTACTCACCTGTAACAGGTGATCTCCGGGAACAGCAGGAATTTAGTCTTCACATATGGTCATATGGGTATTGTCGGTACCGACAGAGCCTGCGCGGGAACGCTTTTGGGAGCATCCCTCAGCACATGCGCGCTGCCTTCCCGCCTTTCCAACCGTCCCTCTTCAGTTAAGTTTTTAGCTGAGTGAAAGGATAGAGGGAGAGAGGAAAGAGACAAAGAGATAGAGAGACAACTCCTAGGGGAGGTGGGTGGGTTGTGAAGACTAAATTCCTGCTGTTCCCGAAGATCACCTGTTACAGGTGAGTAACTACGCTATCTCCAGGAACAAGTAGGAATGTAGTCTTCACATATGGGGGACTCCCTAGCTGAAGATGCCAGGGAGCCCCAGGAAGGTGCCCCCCTAGAAAGGTAAACCTAACCACAGATTCTCTACTCTATACAATCCAAAAAACAAAATAGAGAAAAATATAAAAATAGTCAAGCTCTGACGTGTAGCATCCTGTAAATGTCGGAAGTATAGCCATGAGACACAGAGTACCTCGTGAAGCTATCTTTCCATTTTACTCAAATGTTTATTGAGCCCATATTAGAGCTTTCAATAAGTAAGGTGCAACACCACAACAAAGTGTCACCAATAAACAGTATGTCTTTTAAAACCACGTGAAAATTGTACTTAAATTCTATAAAAACACGTGAAAACTATGCTTGAAATTTGAGGAGTCCGGACAGAAAATCACTGCAAAAGGAGAGGTACTTATCTGCGTTCTCCAAATATGGCAGCCAATGTCCCACTCCAACCAAACAATCCAAAAGCTCCCCCTTGGACAGTTCTCAAGGAGCCAAAAGTATAGATCAGTTCTTGTGAATCAAATCAGCGATGTGAATAGTTTCTTGAAAGTAGCAAATCAGCAGACACAGCACTGCGTTTCGGGCGAACCAAACTCATGCGCCCTGTTTCAACGCTTCCAGCTACATCGACGTTCTTCGTCGTTGCTGATCAAAAAAAGAGTGTATGCAAAGGATCAGACTCTTTTCAAACAACCTTGTATCGCAAGCCCATCCAGAGAAATACGTTGTTATCTTATTCCAGCTTTCACCCGGGATCTTTAAAAGAAGGGGCTTCCATATGGCCAATTCCTTCGGCTTCGGCGCATTTGTTCCACTCTGAGGGATTTTATGGTTCATGCAAAAGAACTGTCAGAACGTCTTTTTCAGCGGGGATACCCCAGGAAAGTCATTTGGCAGGCCTTGTTACGGGCTCGGTATACTCATCGTGAATGGCTATTCTCTATGGGGTCATTGAACACTGATGATTTTCAGAAATTTATAGCGGTTTTGCCTTATATGTCTCATGTTCAGCGGGTCAAGCAAATTTTATTTAGGCATTGGCATATGTTACAGCTATACCCTTGTTTTCAAAAATCTCTACAAATTGCACATTCCCATGGTTCTAATTTGCGGGATTTGGTGGGAGCTACTTCCTCTCCTCTGGACAGACATGTGGTTAAACCTAGTGTGACTGGTCACACAGCATGTAATTCTTGCTCTCACTGTTCTCGGACCATTGAGGGAACTCAATGGCTGGTCCCTGCCTCCTCGTTCATTCATGTTTCCCAATGGAATACGAACTGCTCTACTATTTATGCAGTATATGTACTAGTCTGTCCTTGCCATCTGCTGTATATTGGCCGCACAATTCGTGCTGTGAAGATCCGCTTGAATGCACATGCCTCTAGGATAAAACGTTCTGTACTCTCTGCCCCTTTGGTCCAACATTGTTTGGACTATCACCATGTTTTTGAGGATTTTTCGTGGAGAGTTTTGGATCATGTGCCTGCACACCCCAGAGGGGGTGATCGTGAACAACGACTTCAATTATTAGAGCAACAGTGGATTTTTCGTTGGTCCACGGTACAGCCCTCTGGACTAAACAAGGAATTGGAGTGGTCTAGTATACTTTGATTTCATGTTATCACAACCATTTCTGCTGTTTTTAAACTTTGATCTGTCTATAGTATTGGCTATTTGAACTGGATTTCTGCACTGTGATTCAGATCGCTATTGAGCATGCGCTGGTGTCTCACTCTTTTTTTGATCAGCAACGACGAAGAAGGTCGATGTAGCTGGGAGCGTTGAAACAGGGCGCATGAGTTTGGTTCGCCCGAAACGCAGTGCTGTGTCTGCTGATTTGCTACTTTCAAGAAACTATTCACATCGCTGATTTGATTCACAAGAACTGATCTATACTTTTGGCTCCTTGAGAACTGTCCAAGGGGGAGCTTTTGGATTGTTTGGTTGGAGTGGGACATTGGCTGCCATATTTGGAGAACGCAGATAAGTACCTCTCCTTTTGCAGTGATTTTCTGTCCGGACTCCTCAAATTTCAAGCATAGTTTTCACGTGTTTTTATAGAATTTAAGTACAATTTTCACGTGGTTTTAAAAGGCATACTGTTTATTGGTGACACTTTGTTGTGGTGTTGCACCTTACTTATTGAAAGCTCTAATATGGGCTCAATAAACATTTGAGTAAAATGGAAAGATAGCTTCAAGAGGTACTCTGTGTCTCATGGCTATACTTCCGACATTTACAGGATGCTACACGTCAGAGTTTGACTATTTTTATATTTTTCTCTATTTTGTTTTTTGGACCCCTAGAAAGGTAGGCATCCTTCCTCCCATGGATCTCTGGCATTCCACCAGGGTTGGTGGGCAGGAGTTGAATTAGGTCTGAAAGAGATTTTGAAGAACAGCTTGGCCAAAGAAGGCATCCCGACGGGAGGCTTTATCCAGGCAGTAGTGGGCTGTGAAGGTGTGTACCGAAGCCCAGGTGGCTGCTCGACAAATGTCATCGATAGACACGGAGTGGAGATTAGCCATGGAAGCTGCCATGGCTCATGTTATGAGCTGTGGCATGGCCCTGAAGAGGAAGACCCTTACTCTCATAAGCAAAGGATATGCATTGGGCAATCCATTTATTTATTTATTTATTTATAACGTTTTAACAAAATACAGCAAGAAAAAACACATTCCTTACAGTGAATAGTGTAAGCTGAGAAAATGATTATCATAAAACAAAGAAGAAAAAATTAATGAATATACAATAAATCAAACACTGTTGTAGTCCACAATGGTGAGGAGGAGAAAAGAACTATCATACCAAAGCAGAGATTTGGAAGTTACATGTAAAAATGAAAACAAATAAGAAATCCAAGATGACAGCAGGCCCCCGAAATACATACACGGAGGATACAGATGAACCAATAGCCACAATTTACACAGATGGTAACACAACAGGAAGTCTAGCATTAATAAAGTTATTCAGCTCACTAGGATCAGAGAAAATGTATTTAACCCCCTCGATAAGTACAAGGCATCTACAGGGAAACCGAAGAAAAAAGGTACCCCCAATACTTAACACCCCAGGTTTATACTGCAAGAACTGTTTTATCCTCCTTTGGGTTTCTTTGACTAGGTCTGGAAACACTGATATCCTAAACCCTAAAAAGGTATCCAACCTTTTCTTAAAAAACATTTTCAATAACCAGTCCTTATCAGTAACCAAGGCACACTGCACCAAAAGAGTGGAAGGAATAGGAGTTAGAGCTTCACCCCCGGTATCCTCAAGAAGGCCGGTCACATCCAGATTATCAAATTTCACAGTAGATACAGTCACAGAAGTCTCAGCTTTTTTCCGACTAGGCAGATAATAAACCTTGTTAAGAGGTGGAATTAAGTCAGAAGGAACTTTCAAAATCTCCATGATATATCTCTTAAACATGTCCAAGGCCGTCACCTCTGGGAGTCGCAGAAAATTCAAAACCCGAAGGTTAACTGCTCTGGAAGCGTTTTCCAACACTTCCACTTTGTATTTAAGGAAACTGTTCTCCTTTGCCAAGGCCGAGGACATGTCTGAAACACTGTCCAGCTGAGAACTAAAAGTAGTATGTTTCATCTTAAGCTGCTCACAAGTAGACAAAACCGATTGAATATTTTCAACATTCTTCTGGATGTTAACAGCATTTTCCTGGATCTGGGAGGTCAGAACAGCAGTCTGGGAGTTAACGGAGGAAGAAAGATTAGCAATTACATCCCAAATGACCTCCAGAGTAAATACCTTAGGACGAATCAGAGGAGGCAGTCCCGAAAGGGGTGAAGAGCCCAGTTGCAGAGGAAGGCTTCCTGCTGGAGTATCCAGCTCCAAACTGCAGCCCGAAGTCTCACCAAGACTATCGGGAGTCAAGGAGACCAAACGCACAGCCTGTGCCCTCTCCTCAGCCAGTGCCCCCACCTTGGGAGACATCGGAGTCACACAAGCTGAGGAGGACTCCAAAGCAGTGGGGCGTGGTGGCAGACTCCTCACCACAGGAGAGAGAGAAATATCTACATCCGACGGAGGCGTCGGATCCTCTGCAAACGACGCGACGAAGCCGGCTCGAATCTTCTGAATCTTCTCTGAAGGTACTTTAACAAAACGATCCATAGGACCAGAGCTGGGCGGCTGAGGTGCAGAGGGAACAACCCTCAGCTTTCCCTTTCTGTTAGGCAATCCATTTAGATAAAGTTCTTTTGGAGACTGGAAGTCCCAAATGACTAGAGTCAAAAGCTATAAAAAGTTGCGAGGACTTTCTATGTTGCTGTGTTCTCTGTAGGTAAAAGGCTAAAGCTCTTTTATAATCCAAAGTATAAAGTTTCCTTTCTGCATTAGAGGCGTGAGGCCTCGGAAAAAATACAGGAAAATAAATTGATTGATTCAAATGAAAAGGCGAAACCACCTTTGGCATAAAGTGTGGATGAGTTCTAAGAACAACCTTATCATGATGAAACCTAGTATAAGGAGGATCAGCCACTAAAGCTTGCAGTTCACTAATGCGACGTGCAGAGGTGATTGCAATTAGGAAGATGACCTTCCAGGTCAAAAACGTAAGGGTTGTAGTGGCTAAAGGCTCAAAAGGCGGCTTCATGAGCTGCCCGAGAACTAGATTTAGATCCCATGCCACCAGTGGTGGCTTAATGGGAGGTTTGGTTAACAGAAGACCTCTCATAAATCTGGATATGAGTGGATGAGGGGAAATTGGTTGTCCATTCAGAGGCGTATAAGAAGTTCCAATTGCACTAAGATGGACTCTTACCGAATTGGTCTTTAGACCAGAATTCGATAAGTGAAGGAGATACTCTAGTATTGATTCAAAAGGTATGACAAGGGGGTTTAACCCCTTCTTGGAGCACCATATAGTAAAACGTTTCCACTTGAAGGCATAAGATCTTCTTGTAGAAAGTATTATAGAAGCCTGAAGGATATCCTTTACCTGTTGGGACAGGTTGAAATCCTGGCGGTATAAGCCTTCAGCAACCAGGCCGTGAGATGCAGGGACTCGGGACTCAGGTGCCATAGCGTCCCGTCCTCTTGGGAAAGGAGATCTGGCGCATGCCCTAACTCCAGAGGTGCAGCTTGAGAGAGATGTAGAAGCAGGGGATACCACGCTTGGCATGGCCATCGTGGCGCTATGAGAATCATGCGACCCCCGTCTCTCTGAAGCTTGAAGAGTGTTTTGGGGATGAGGGGAATGGATGGGAAGGCATAAAGGAAGTCCTGACCCCAGTGAAGGAGGAGGGCATCCCTTGCCTGACAATTGCCAGGAGGGATCGAGCTCCGACGAGACCGGGACGCCTCCAGCTCTTCAGCTGCCCAATCGGGGCAGTTAGACACATTTAAAAGGGGACGCATGCAGGCGCACCCGCGCCTTGCGGGCCTGTGCCTGAGGGCCTCGCTAGAGGGCCCTTTGGCATGGCCCTTAGGCGTGGACCGTCAAAATCAGTCGGCGTCTCTTTGCTCTTCACTCAACCCTCGGCTCATTAGCAGCAAGACAAAAAGCTCGAAGAACCAGAACCGACCTTAACTGCTAAGACAGACCAAGCACCACTACAGACACTGCTGGGTAATTATCTGCTACTATTTGCCTACAAATCCATAGTTGCTTCTCATACAATTACATAGCTTTTTCCTGAATAGGCCGGCTCTATAGAAACTCAACAAAATATCAATCGAAATAAAGACTGGACAGAGCCCTGCTAATTTTTAAGGTTCAAGCTTAGTAAGCTCCTCAGTATATGGTTCCTTTGAAACATTGTATCCCCTTGTTATAGCATCTGTTGTTACATGTGGATAGAAACGAAGTAACTCACTTACATTGTGCTAGAGAAACAAAGTAACCATTTTTCAACTAAATTACCTGCTAATAATATAATACTCTTGTTGTCATTTTGATAACTGTAACCAACGTTTTTGTTGCCCACTGTACTTCAGATATTCCATAATCCTTGTATTACTGCTGTATACCATATATCTTAGTATAATCTTGCAATTGTTACCCCACTATCTCCCTACCTTCTATCTACGCCTGTTTAACTAGCAATGGATCTAAAAAGATTATTAACACTGCGGCGCTCCTGCCCGGCCTTAGGGCTAAAGACAGGAGTGGCGGTCTGATGCTTCGTGAGGAAGGAGAGTAACCTGTATCCAGAGAATGCTGGGTATTGTAGTTCCTGCTCCTCTCGCTCCGAAATAAAGAGTTGTAGTTATGGGGTTTCCAGTATATTTATTATAGTAAAGGATATTGTTCCATCACATGGCAAATAAATGCAAACAAAATAGGTGCTTCAAATGCTAACAGGAAAACTTAGGATAAAGGCAACTTAAAGTATAACTGCTTCTTTCCACTTCTAAGCAAATTACTCACTTTGCCCCAAGAGGTCAGTTAGTTTCACTGCAGCCTCTTTCAGCCACTGTTACCTTCACAGTGCTGGGGAAAATCAGGTGCACATAATTAGAGCTTTCTCAGCAAGACAATACAACAGCTCCGTAGCATTCAATTCACATACGGTAAAAAGTAGTTTCCTTCAGCTTGGCATCTCTACACAGCAGACCGTGCAATCCATGCTCTCACAATCTGGTAAGTCTGTATTATCTTGTGTTAATTCTTCAAGCTGTATGGAATTACTGGCTTCTGGTAACACTGGCTGTCTTCTAGCTTGCAACTCTAAAAACTGCTTAAAACTCTGTAGGAGCAATTCAGCCTGCTGTTTGTGAGATAGGGAATTGCTATCAGCTATACAACTTCCCTCTGGCTTAAGGCTGTTTATTTTCTCCTCTCTTAGATTAATTGTGTCAGAGTAACTGCTAGTCTCTTTTGCTAATGTTTCACACACAGGAGAGTTAGCTTTACGTTCAGCCTGGAAACTTTGTGGCAATTCACTTACTTGTTGCCATGCCGTTCTGACTTCAGATGGCTCCAACGTTCTCCAGCTGTTAGAATGTTTGTTGCTCTCTGGCTCAAACGGTACTTCACAGAATGATTGTTTTCTTTCTTGTGCCTGCCTTGAAGGCTTCCTTTCCCAGGGCTGTGCCTTCCAACGGTTGTCTATTTCAGGGCTAGGTCCTCTCTCCTTGGGACTTCTACTCACTGCCTCTGAATAGAACTTTGCAGGTCTCCTTCCAATGCCAGGTTCCCAAGTATCAGCATACCGTCTTCTGGACTTCCAATCATTCTCCTTCTTAATCCTCCTCTCCTTCTTCTTCTTCTTCTCCTCCGCATTCTGACTAGCAAAGCCATACTCTGGTTTAAAACCACGTTCTCTTCTGGACACGCCCCTTCCAAGGACAGGGTGTGCCCAATCAGGACTGCAGGACTCCTCCCCTGGGCTGGTCTCCATGCTCAGCTCTGTGGAAGAGTGTCTCTCTTTCTTCCTTGGTTTCTCAAATAGGCATAAATCCTGCTGAACCTCAGGATTTTCATCAGTCTCCATAGGCTCAGGAGGGCGCTGTTCACCACAACACTTACCTTAAACATTCTTATGCTCACGCTAGGGTTTCTACTTTCTCACACCCCTCTCACACCACTCTCTAACTCCAACTACAAGCATTTTTAAGCCAGCACACATTCACATCATCCCATATAGGCCTAGACATAACACACAAAAATATAATTACGGAAATCCCTCTATAGACAGATCACGCATTCACCAACATATCCATGTTCAAAGGCTAATCCAATTGAACCCAGCACCAATGAATAACCCCATGCAAAACACTACCAATTCAACACAGCTAAATTGCATCCTTATCAATGCCAGGTCAATTAGGAATAAAATCCCAGTTATAATTGATCTTATCACAGACGAAAAACCTCATCTACTCTATAACTGAAACATGGCTAAATGAGTCTGACTCAGTTCTCCTTAATCAACTGGGAGTACATGGTTACACCATACTCAGCAGCAATAGAGACAGAAAAAGAGGTGGCGGAGTACTTGTAATAGCAAAAGCTCATCTCAACCTTTCGCCTACCTTACTAGATAAGCATGAGGGTATTGATATCCTCAGAAGTGAAAGTCACACCATGGCCATCTGCCTTATCTATAGACCCCCCCACACCTGACATACAAAGCTTAGACACAATACTTGAGGTTGCTTGTAACTCTTCACTGAGAAAGCCCTCTGTTATCTTAGGAGATCTTAACCTTGCCTTGTTACCAAATAGCCAAACACTATCCTTCCTTGAAGCAATGGAGGAAATGGAATTTAAACAAATAGTTACCCACCCCACTCACTGCAAAGGTAACACCCTTGATTTAATATTCCTACCATCACACTTCACACTCTCACCGCCTTCTACTCCACCCACCACAACTCAGGTACCATGGTCTGATCATTTCATGATACATTTCTCTCTTCCTTCCCAACCCACTAACTCTGCTCACAGCAACGTTAAATGCACTAAACAAAGATTCCGCCAGTTTAACAAGGAAAGCTTTCTGGAATCCATTTCTTCTAAATTAGACAATTCCTCAAATAATCTCAATGAACTTGTATCCACCTGGAACTCTATTATTGAGGCGGAAGCGAAATATTTAACTTCAAATAAAAGAAAACCTAGCAGTAACTCGTCTGAGAAATGGTACACCTCCGAGCTTGCTGCACTAAAGAAAAACCTCCGGAAATTAGAGGCTAAATGGCGAAAGAAGAAAACCACTGAACTTAGGGTTCAATACTTCACAAACCTTAAAACCTACAAGGAAGCCATTAACAACGCAAAAAGATTATACCATACTAAAACATTATCTAAGGCCATCAACCGACCCAGGGAACTCTTCGAGATAATTAAATCTTTAACTAAGGTTCCCGATCACACCCCTAACAAAACACCAATAGACCCGCAACGCCTGGCAAACCACTTTGCCAATAAGCTTAAACTAAGCACCCGTCTAAGTATCATCCTGATCCCTACCACATCAAATACCATCACTGAATGGGGCTCATTCCATACAGTCTCCAACAAACAACTCCTGGAGATTATATCAAACCTCGATACCACCACTTCATTACTTGATCCCTGCCCAGTGTCTTGGGTTAAAGCAGCAAAATCCGAACTAGCTCCATACATATTGAAAGTTGTAAACCAATCTCTAATGCAAGGCCTCATGCCAGATGACCTCAAATATTCGGCGATTCGCCCTCTACTAAAAAATAAAACCCTTAATAGTACTGACCCTTCCTCATATCGCCCCATTGCCAGCATACCTTTTTTAGCCAAAATCATTGAAAAGGTAGCTCAGATACAACTACAAGATCATATTGATACCAACTTTCCTTTAGATGACCACCAGTATGGCTTCCGCCCATATCATGGAGTAGAAACCTTACTCATATCCCTTTTTGATTCACTAATCCGAGGTATGGATAATATGAAGCAGGCCTTCTTGCTCATATTTCTTGACATTTCCTCAGCCTTCGACAGTGTAGATCATAATACTCTCCTATCCAGACTATCTCAACTAGGTTTAAAAGATACCACCCTTAACTGGTTTAAGTCCTACATTTCTAATCGTTTCCAATATGTTCATATAGATCATTCCCCCTCACTACCATTCCCTCAAGAACGTGGTATCCCACAAGGATCCTCGCTCTCCGCATTACTTTTTAACTACTATTTTTAGCTACTATTGACATCATACCCTGCTTCTTTTGCTGCCAATATTCAGCTACCATTGTTCCCAGTATATTGTTACTGTTGTTGCCTCTACTCAGCTACTACTGTTGCCAGTATACTATTACTATTGTTGCCTCTACTCAGCTACTACTGTTGCCAGTATACTGTTACTATTGTTGCCTCTACTCAGCTACTACTGTTGCCTTTACTTCATCACAATTGTTACCAGTATTCAGAAGCTACTGTTGCCAGTACTCTGATACTTTCATTGTCAACTCTACGGATACCACTGCAGTCAATACACCGACCCAAATACAGAGGACCAGTTTGAACCAAACAAGCCAGGAATCACACAACGGCTCTACCACCCTGACAATTCTACATCTCAGACAAGACAGAGCACCTAATAACCGGAAACAACAGTCTGCTACAACTTGCCCACATAGAGCACTGCCCCAAAAAAGCTAGCACCCCTCTCCCAAGATACACAATGCATACCAGAAAGATGCTTACATTCATAGCACTAGCCATCACTTATCTCCTCTTTGCACTGTCCGGATGCTCACATGCCTTCAACCCCAGTACTAGCTCTATACCAATACTAAGGAGTAACGGGAAGAGATGGTCGGACAAGGCTCAAACATAGCCAACAAACTCCAATCGTACGCACCATTCCCATCTGCTCCACATTGCCCTCCAACCTACTAAAAAGTCTCAGACCAAAGATCGACAGCACCAACAACTATTGAGATGCGCCCTCATCAACATCAGATCTATTCGCACAAAATGGCCAGTGATCACCGACCTAATAGCACACCACAACCTCGACATCCTGATGATCACGGAGACCTGGTTATCAGATCATGACAACGTCATTCTCAACCAGATGCTACCCCCCAAGTTCTCAATTCACACCTGCCACAGAGCCAACCAAAGAGGTGGAGGAGTACTCATCCTTGCAAAAAGTGATCTACAATTTCAGCTGAGCAAAACCATCAGCACAACCCATCTAAACGTGATCTCTATATCAAACAATTCTTACTCAATCAACGTAGTCTACAGAGCACCAACAACTGCATCTGAGGATCTGTCATCAATAATCAACCTTGCCTGCAATACAGATAAACCACGATTATCGAGCTGGCTATTAGGCGATTTCAACCTCCCCACTCTACATGACACCCAAATCACAGCATTTCTAGAAGCACTTGACAACCTTGGCTACAGCCAGATAGTCAGAGAACCCACTCATGTGAAGGGAAACACACTGGACCTGATCTTCGCCCCACAAGCAATCATGGAATCAGATCACAACTTTGCATTATCCATAAACCCAGTACCTTGGTCGGATCACAGCTTGATCACATTCCAACTACCCACCACACTCAACACAACACCAACACCATACCTCCTAAACCAGCAGCAAGAAGGTTTTGTTCATTTGACAAAGAGGAAATACTTAAGAACGTCCTCCCACTACTAAACACAAAATCGCTTCCAAGCCCCCCGGGACTTGCCCCTGCGATACCTGGCTTCCCAGAAGGGAGGACGGCCCCGCCACGGGCTCCGTGACCGGCTCCCCTAAAACCTTGGACTCAGAAAGGTCTGATGCCCCTTCCCTTGGGCTCTCAACACCCTCTGTAAGCCCCTGCTCCATAGACACAGCCTCTCTAAAACAAGACCTGCAAACGCCTGTGTCAGAAACTGCCCCTCTCTTGGAGCCACAGAGCAGACAGAGAGATTTAGACGGCATGCTGTGGGGCAGAAACAAAATGCCCCAAACCTGCAGACTCACCCCCAGGAAAAAGTTGCAAGGACTCTCTCTGTGACGATGTAACAGCTTTATTTATTTATTTTTTCAAACAGCACGAGATGCCCCTCACTGTCTAGACCCACTATCCAGAAACCCCGATAAAAAACGAGGCTCCTGTAACCTAAAAACTGACTGAGGAAAGTTGAGAAGAGCACCTAACCGATTTTCCCGCGCGCACGCACACGCGAATCCCCCGACGCACGGCCTAACGCGGGCTCCCCACGCGGCCCGGGCCCTCAAACAACCACCAAAGTAAGAAATATCGACGACTCCGGCCCCTTACCTCGAAGCAGGGAACTCCAAATGCAGAAATCTGCCGCTCAGCCATGAGTGCGGCTTCAGCGCCCGAGGCTACACATGCCGTCTGCAGCCAACTCAGCCTGTCACGTCCTGCCGGCATCAGACCTCGGCGTCGGACTTGCAGGTCAGCCCCCGGCTCTGCCGGGCTGTCTTCCCACCGGCTCCTCACCCAAATTGGTGGGATCGGGAACCGGGAAATAGCACCCCCCCTTTTTTACCCGCTATGCGCTATGAGGAAAAAACCCCCCACCAAATGCAAGGCAGAGCAAGGGAAGAGGGAGGGGGGGGGGGGGAAGAGCAGAAACAGCAGATATAAAGGAAGAAAAAAAAACAAGGCAGGAATAAGTTGCTCAGCACCACAGCCAAACTAAACTAAACCCTGCAAGCTTTTCCAAACTTCAACCCCCACTGCTTAATTGCTCCTCAGCGTGAGCCCTAACCCTGGGCTCACCAGACCTCCAGCTGCTTGGAGACTGAGAATACTGATGTCAGGAGGCAGATCCGGGATACTTATACCGGTGACATCAAAGAAGTGACGTTCTCAGTCTCCAAAGCTGCTGGAGGAGGTACAAGACTCAAAGGTTCAGGACTAGCCTGGAGGGATGCTAAGGAATCACAACCTTTAAAGCCTTGAACAATCAATCTCCTGCAGCCATCACCGAACTATTACGCACCTCACCCCCCAATAGAATCAGAAGATCCGCAACAATAAACAGCTAATTGTCCCAAAAGAAATAGCGAGATGCACAAAGGCAACATCTAAAAGAGCTTTCAGCATTTATGCCCCAAAAGCCTGGAACGCCCTCCCACCAGACCTGAGAGCTACTACCAACTTAACCCAATTCAGGAAAAAGCTCAAGCACCACCTATTCACAAGTTATTTTCCGATTTAGACTCCATAGTGATTTACACACTCCAAGCATATAACCAGATATTTTAACTATGTAAATAACTGTAAATAGTTACCCCTGTTCTTCCAAGTTTCAACTCCTGTTAAAATGTAAAATACACTACAGTTACCCTGTATGTATAAGTATGTTCAATGTAAACCGCGCTGATGATAATAGTGCGGTATAAAATAAATAAATAAATAACCTTTAAATAAATAAATAAATAACCTTTATATCCAGCCTATTTGCACAATCTTTCAACGCCACAACCTAAGCTATTTTATCTGTGCAGACGACATCATGCTGTTTGCCCCTTGTGACATAGCTAACCTCAATTTCAACGGAATCGCCACCTGCCTCTCCGAAGCTGAACAGTGGCTCCGCTCAATCCATATGGATATCAACTTCAAAAAGACTGAAGCACTCTTCGTAACCAGGAATACCAACTTCACCCCTCCAGCTTTCATCAACCTGATGAACATTACTCTCCCAGTCAAATCTGAAATTAAATACCTTGGAGTTACACTAGACAAAACACTAAGCATGACACACCACATAAAACAGACAGCCAAAACTATATTTTTTAAGCTCAGAACCATACAGCAACTCAGACCCCATATTGACATCAATGATTTCAGAACAGTTGTCCAGGCTCTCATTATGCCACATTTAGACTTCTGTAATGGCATACTCCAAGGGACATCTAAAAAGAATCTACACATCCTTCAAAGAGCTCAGAATGTCACTGCTCGAATCATTGTGAAAGCCAAAATATTCGATCACATCTCCCCCATCCTATACGCTCTCCACTGGCTTCCAATCTCTAGTAGGATTCAATATAAAACCCTCATCACCACTTTTAAACTCATTAATGACTTAGCCCCATCACAGTTAGCAACATTACTTCAGACCCCACCAGAAAACAGACTTAGAAGAAAAACTAATCTCAACATGCTACTAATTCCCAATGCCATGAGAAAATCGAAACAAATAACCACCAACACTGCTTTTTCATATTATGCTCCCAGCCTATGGAACAAACTACCACTAAACCTAAGAGAGATTAAGGACCTTACCTCTTTCAGGAAGGAACTTAAAACTTACCTGTTTAGTCAACACTACAGCAACCTACAACCTACAATCAAATATACTACACAAGAATACACAACTAACCAAACACAAGTCTACTCCACCTAATTCAAGACTCACTTCTGTTAGCATTCGCTTATAACTATCTCTGATACCTCTAACTCACTGAATCCTAATTCCTTTAATAACTATTCTAAACAGCCCTCCTCCCAACACTGTACATATGATTACAAATAACTATTGTAAATAGTTTTTGTTCAACCATGTAAATAATTTACACATTGTTTCTTTGTAACATAGTTCTTATGCTTCCCTTAATGTTATATGTAATAAAAAACAATATATCAAACAGTGAAATATTGTAAGTTCCTTGTAAACCGCCCCTGATCTCTGGAAGGGGCGGTATAGAAAAGCACACAAATAAATAAATTGTGAGCCCGAATCCTGGAAAAGAACTGGGGAAGTTTGGCATTCAATGGACTTGCAAAGAGGTCTATGTCTGGAGTGCCCCAGAGATGAAATATCTTTGCCACCTGGTCTAGGTGGAGAGACCACTCGTGAGGCAGCAGTACTCGACTGAGTTTGTCTGCCCAAAGGTTTTGAATACCTGGAAAATATACCACTAGAAGGTGAATTTGATACTCTCTGGCGAGGGCCCACAGTCGTAAAGCTTCATTGCATAACGACAGAGAGCCTGTCCCGCCCTGCTTGTTCACATAGAACATGGCTACTTGATTGTCTGTCTGAGCTAGGACTGTTTTGTAGCTGAGCTGGGCGTGGAATACTCGAAGAGCTAAATAGATTGCTCTTAATTCCAGGAGGTTTATGTGTAGACCAGCCTCCTGTGGAGTCCAGGTGCCCTGGGAAGAGAGATGATTCAGGTGTGCTCCCCAACCCACCTGTGATGCATCTGTTGTTAGGGTGGCCTGAAAAAGGGGTTGATGGAAAAGAGACCCCATTGTCAGATTTTCTAGTGATTGCCACCATTGGAGGGACAAAATTAGTAATTGAGAATTTACTATTTTGTCTGACAAATGTCCTGTGGCCTGTGTCCACTGTGTGGATAGGGTCCACTGAGCTGCTCGCATGTGGAGGCGAGCATATGGGACTACGTGAACTGTGGATGCCATATGTCCCAGCAACTGTAGTAGCCCTCGAGCAGTTAGGGAGGATTTCCCTGCTGCTTGGAAAGCTAGTTGCATTATGCGAAGACACCGGGCCTGTGGAAGGAAAGCCTTTGCCTGTCTGGTATCTAGACAGGCTGCTATGAATTCCAGGCATTGGGAAGGAACAAGTTTGGATTTTGGGAAGTTTATTACCAACCCCAAGTACTGGAGGATTCGCATTGTGCGAGACAGTGCAGTGCTGGCCTCTGCAACTGTAGGGGCTCGAATGAGCCAGTCGTCTAAGTAAGGGAAGACGAATATCCCCAGGGTTCGTAGAAATGCAGCTACTACTGCCATGCATTTCGTGAATACCCTTGGAGCTGAAGCCAGACCAAAGGAAAGAACCCTGTACTGGAAATGTTTTCCCTTGAAAAGGAATCGTAAGAATTTCCTGTGATTTGGATGAATCAGAATGTGAGTGTATGCATCCTTTAAGTCTAGAAAGCAAAGCCAATCCTGGCTTTGAAGGTATGGCAGAAGAGTTCCAAGAGAAATCATTTTGAACTTCTCTCGGAACAGGTATTTGTTCAATTCTCTGAGGTCCAGAATGGGTCTGTGTCCTCCTGTTTTCTTTGGAATAAGAAAATAGGGGGAGTAGAACCCTGCACCCCCGTTGAAGAATGGGTACCTCTTCTATTGCCCCTTGGGCAAGAAGTGTTGAGACCTCATGATCTAGCAGATTGTCTGCGGAGGTTTGAGAATTGAATTGCCTTAGAACTGTAGGAGGGGCATGCTGTGAAAATGGAGCTTGTACCCCTCCTCCTACAATGGACAGAGTCCAATCTTCTACTGTTATCGGATGCCATCTGTTGGCAAAGTGGCATAACCTGCCTGGGATATTGGGGGGTTGGGGGCCCCTCAGAGGCAGAAAGGCTAAGCTCTCTAGGAAGGAGTCAAAGCCCTTGAGGGGGCTGAACCTGCAGAGCTGGTTGGGCTCTTGGGCCTTTTGGCTTCTTTTGCTGTCAAGTTTGTCCCTTTTGGGTAACCTGACCCTGAGTTTGACGCTGCTGGGTATAGGAAGGATAAAATTTCCTCTTTTTGATGAAAGAGGGTTTTTTATAAGGCTTCTTTTTGGCTGGAGTGGCTGTAGATTTTGACAATCTATCTAGAGTGGTATTGTCAGCATCTAACTCATTAGCCTTTTCCTGACAGTTCTTGCCAAAGAGATTCTCTCCCGTGCAAGGAATGTTGCCTAACTTGTCCTGTCCCCAAGTCTCCAAGTCTGATGCCTGAAGCCAGGCAATCCGTCGTGCCCCAATGGCAATAGCAGAGGTTCTGCTGATTCATTCAAAGCAGTCAAAGGCTGCTCGATTCACAAACTTGGAAACATCTTGAGCATGCTTAACTAGAGCAAGAAATTCGTGTCTCTTTTCATCTGGGAGAAGTGGGCTCATAAGCTCCAAGTCTCCTGTAACTTCTTTGAGGAACATGCCCAATATATAGTATATATGAACTGATCCTAGCTGAAAGCATGGAAGCCTGAAAGGTTTGGTGCCCAAAAGCATCCAGAGTCCTGCATTCAGGACCTGGGGGATTGGATGCATGCCTCTTTGCACTTTTCATCCTACGCATGGCTGACTCGACTACCATTGAATGGTGTGGCAGCGGAGTCTTTTGAAATCCAGGACATTACGGAACTCGATACATAGTATCAAACCTCCTAGAATGAGGAGATATAGTCAGAGGTGTCTCCCACATTCTGAGCATCAAGTTATGCAGAATTTCATGGATGGGCAGAGTGGCCTTTGGAGCTTTAGGATATTGGAGAATTTCCAATTCCTTTGCTCTGGGTTCCTGTTCAGGAGCTACCGTGATTGAAAGGCCTTTGGCCACATCACAAATAAAATCCTGAAAAGACATGTCCTCTGGAGGTGACATTCTGCGTTGGGGAGAAGAGGGATCTTCCGGGAGAAGCCCTCTGTTACCAGCAGAATTGTCAGTCTTCGGAATCGGAGGATTCAAAGTATTCCTGACCACAATGCTCATGCAAAGCACGGTCCCGGTATCGATCGAAGTCGGTACCGAGTTAATCCGGTACCGATCTGTCGATTCCAGCCAAAGATGGCATGGGAAAAACTCCCACCGGGGCCGGTACCGTTGGTACTGGTACCGGTGTAGGTACCGGCATCGGTATCGATGTCGGTACCGGTGCCCGTTGAACCATAGGTGTCAACAGTACCGCAGCTGTGAGAAGAGCTGCAATGAGGCGTTCGATAGCGAGGAACCTCTGGTCTATCGATGCTGCCGATGCCTGGGTGTCAGTACCGGTGAAAACGGCCGGGACCCCTGAGCATGGCACCAGTAGTTCTTGCGAGGTAGAGGCCTCGAGAACATCCTGGAGCCCCATTGATGCTTTGGAAGCCGAAGCCTCCCTCTGGGGCTGTTTTGCCGGTGTGGTTCCCTCAAGGGCAATGCCAATGGCCTCTCGATGCTTAGCAGGAGAGCTACCCTTTGAGGACTGGCTTTTTTGTTTAGTTACCTGAGATCCATGGGAGGAAGAGGAGGCTCTTGAAGATGTCAATGCAAGGAATCTGGCATCCGAAGAAAAGAGAGTACCGAGCTTTGCAGCCCGGTTCTGTCTTCCTCTCTTAATCATACCCATACAGGAGAAACACTCAGATGGAGAATGTTCAGACCTTAAACATTTAAGACACCAATCATGGGTGTCAGTGATGGAAATGGTACCGCCACACTTAGTACATTTTTTAAAACCACTAGTTGGTTTTTCCATGTTTCAGGAATATGAGGCCTAATGCTCAAAATGGCACCTAGCACTGAAAAAGAAAAGTTTCTGAAGAGAAACAGTTCAAAGTATAAAATTTTTTGAAAAAAAGAAAAGAACAGGCGGTACCGGAAGGTGTCGTGCAGAGGCAAACGCGACCACAAGAAAACAATTTTAAAGACGGAATTTTCTGCGGTGACAGGGTATGGGTCCTGTCAGCTCCGCAGAAAACGAAGAACTGAAGAGGGACAGTTGGAAAGGCGGGAAGGCAGCCCGCATGTGCTGAGGGATGCTCCCAATTCTCCAGGACCAAGCAGGAAGTCTGTTACCGGAGGATGTGGTAAGGGCTGATAGTATAGCTGGGTTTAAAAAAGGTTTGGACAAGTTCCTGGAGGAAAGGTCCATAAACCACTATTAAAAAGGGACCCAGGATATCAATACTTGACCCAGTACAAGCATTGTGGAACTTGTGTCTTTTGGGGAAACTGCTAGGTACGTATGACCTAGATTGGCCACTGTTGGAAACAGGATACTGGGCTTGATGGACCTCGGTCTGACCCAGTATGGCATGTCTTAAGTCAGTCCTCACTTATGGGTGACGTCGCCGACGGAGCCCTCGCGGAGCAATTTCCCCAGCTTTCGCAGAAAGCCTTTGGGAATTGCAGCGCGCATGCGCGGTCCCCTTCCCGCCCCTTCTTGCTCAGTCTTCTTTTTTCCGCGGAGCCCTACAGACGTGTCTGTTAACGCCGCTGAAAAGTTGATTTCTTTGATTTGTTTCGTTAAAACATTTTTTTCTCGGTTCGTGTGTTCCTCTTCCCGCCGGGCCTCGATATCCTTATTGGGCCCGTTTACGTTTTGTTTTTTCCCAACTGGCGTTCCCGCCACTTTTCCCTTCATCCCTGGCAGCGCGGTCTTTCGACCTTGCGGGGGCCCTTTTCCCCCCGGTGGCTGCCAGCGGTTTTAAAAAGTGTGATCGCTGTGTCAGGCTCATGTCTCTTACTGACACGCATGACTGCTGCCTCCGCTGCCTTGGGGCCGAGCATGACCCTATGAGCTGCGGCCCGTGCGGCAAGATGTCCTCAAAGGCGCTGCGGAGTCGGCAGTCGCAGAGGGAACGGATCTTCTCTGACTCCGCGCGGACCTCGTCAGAGGCCTCTACACCTCGTGGCTCCGGTTCAGAGCATCGTAGGAGTTCTTCTGAACGGGGCTCCCCCAGCCGGAAGCACCGGCGGGAGAAGCGGCCCGCGAGGGCGGAACCGGGCGGCGAGCCTGGTCCTTCTAGGGCCAGGTCGCTTAGCCCGGTCCGACAACCCGGGCCCTCGGAGGAGGAGAGGCCTTCGAAGATTCCTCGTCTCGGAGTGGAGTCGCCTGGACACGTGAGTGATATAGTCCTCCTGGACTCCCCCACGGATGAGCCGCCGTCGGGGCCCGAGTCGACAGCTGCTGGGTCCTCGGCTCGATCTCAGACTGACGACTTTGGAGCGCAGTATATCTACCTTCATGGACCAGCAGCGGGCATTGATCACCGGCCTCGCCAGTGTATCTGCCCAGACCACCGGGACGTCGACGCTCGAGTTGACCCCGGAGGCCGAGCCGATCCTCGAGTCCATACGAGCTCGATTCGATCCTCGACCTAGGTCTCCCTCGGCTTCCCGTTCGGGACCGAGGTCCTCGACGCCGGCCTCGGCGTCGGGGGTCCCCGGGCCTCGCCCGCGCGGAGCCGCGCGATTCCTCCTCGGAGGAGTCGGGCTGGGACACAGAGCAGGACGAGTCACCCGGTTCTTTTCAGACTCGGTGCGTCCCCTCCGACTCGCCCGAGTCGGAGCCTCGGAGGCAGTCCCCCCCGGAGGATACCCGGTTCTCCGATTTCGTGAGGGATATGGCCAAGGCTTTGGCCTTCCCTGCGGATCCGGAGGAGGAGCCCCGAGCCGAAGAGCTTGAGGCCCTCCAATACGACTTCCCCCGAGGGAGGCCTTCACTGTACCGGTTCCCCCGATGCTGGAGCGGCTTCTCTTCCGCATGTGGGAGAGCCCAGCTTCGACGCCAGTGTTGAGCAAGCGGATCGATTCCATGTATCGAGTCCACAAGAGCCCCGGGTTCCAGAAGGCGCAACTTCCACACCACTCCATGGTGGTGGAGTCGGCCATGCATCGACTTAAGAGTCAAAAGATGCACTCCTCGATGCCCCCGGGGAAGGAGGCCCGGAGCCTGGATGCCCTCGGTAGGAAGTGCTTCCAGGGCTCTATGCTTGCTTGTCGGGTCCAGACATATCAGCTGTACATGGGTATGTACCTCCGAGACCTGGCGAAAGAACTTCAGGGTTTCTCTGCCGGTCTCTCCGAGGAACCCCTGCAGCAGTTCAAAGCCTTGTCCTCCGGGATTCGAGAGTGTTCGAAGTTCATTTCTCGAGCGGCCTATGATGGCTTCGAGGCCTCGGCTCGAGTAGCCGGAGCCGGCATCGGGGCTCGCCGCCAGGCTTGGCTTCAGTCCTCCGACCTCGAGCCCTGGGTGCAGGACAAGTTGGTCGATGTCCCCTGCAGAGGTGAAAACCTCTTCGGCAAACCCATGGCCGAAAAGGCGGCGGAGCTCGAGTCGGAGACTCTCACCAGGACTCGCCTTTCTAGAAAGTCCTCTACCCCTTCACAGAAGAAGAAGGGCTCGGGGAAAAAGCCCTTTTACCCGAGGAAGGTGTTTGCTTATACGCATCACCAACCACAATACCCGGCCACAACCCCCCTTCAGGGGCAGTGGCCTAGGGTACAGGGTAACGGATCCCGGAAGCAGGAAGCCCCCAAATCCGCCACGCAGGCCCCGGCCCAACAGGGCGGGGGGTTTTGACTATGCCAGCATAGCCCCTCCCCCTCAGGGGCCTTCGTCCGGTACGAGGGGTCGGCTGACCCACTTTGCCCACAGGTGGTCAGCCATAACATCCGAGGCCTGGGTATTGCAGGTAGTTCGAGAGGGCTACCTCCTGCATTTTCACCAGGTGCCTCCCACCTACTTCCCAGGGGAGCCTCCGAGACCCCCTCTGCACAGGGACTTACTCCTTCAGGAGCTGCAAGGTCTGCTTCAGGAATGGGCGGTGGAGCCCGTGCCCCAACACTTGTGGGGCCACGGGTTTTACTCGAGGTACTTCCTGGTTCCAAAGAGAACAGGAGGCCTCAGGCCCATTCTAGATCTACGCAACCTCAACAAGTTCCTGCAGCGGGAAAAGTTCAAGATGCTTACCCTTGGAACCCTGCTGCCCTACCTTCAGCGGGGAGATTGGCTATGCTCCTTGGATCTAAAGGATGCTTATACCCACATCCTTATTCATCCGGACCACCGACAATACCTAAGGTTTGTGGTGGCGGGGAATCATTATCAGTACCGGGTACTGCCCTTTGGCCTGTCCTCCGCGCCCAGGGTGTTCACGAAGTGCCTGGCGGTGGTAGCCGCCTTCCTAAGGCTTCAGGGCCTTTTCGTCTTCCCATACCTGGACGATTGGCTCATCCGGGCATTGTCTGCTCCAGGAGTCGCCCAAGCCACCCAGCGTACGGTGGCCCTGCTTCAGCACTTGGGCTTCGTCATAAACTTCGAGAAGTCCGCTTTGCTCCCCTCCCAGGACCTCGAGTTCATAGGGGCACGGCTGGACACTCGGCAGGCTCGTGCTTTCTTGCCTCTGGAAAGGGCCAACAGGCTCACGGCTCTAGCCGGCAGGTTCAGCGGCAGGTCGCCGGCCTCGGCCAGACAGTTCCTGCAGCTACTCGGACACATGGCCTCCACGGTCCATGTCACTCCAAACACCCGTCTACATATGCGACCTGCTCAGTGGAGCCTTCGCACTCAGTGGCGTCAGGCCACAGGGAGGCTGTCGGACCTGATACAGGTTTCCGACTGTCTGGTCTCCTCCCTGCACTGGTGGCTTCACCTGCCCAACCTAGTGCTCGGCATGCCTTTTCAGTCTCCCCCACCGTCCCGGGTGCTCATGACAGATGCCTCCCTCCTGGGATGGGGGGCGCACTGTCGAGGGACATGCACGCAGGGTCTTTGGACGCCTTGGGAGGCCGCCCAGCAGATAAACTTCCTGGAGCTCCGGGCGATCCGCCTAGCTCTGCGGGCCTTCTCTCACCTGACGTTCGGCCAGTCCGTACTGGTACAGACGGACAATCAGGTTGCAATGTTCTACGTGAACAAACAGGGGGGCACGGGCTCCCTCCTTCTATGTCGGGAAGCCCGGAGGCTGTGCTCTTGGGCTGTCGATCACGACATCCTCCTCAAAGCGGTTTACCTGCCAGGGCAGGACAACTGCCTGACGGACAAGCTGAGTCGGATGCTGCTACCGCACGAGTGGAAATTGAACCCCGAGGTGGTCCAGCAGATCTTCCGCCGGTGGGGCTCTCCCACTGTGGATCTTTTTGCCAGTCCCCTGAACAGGCAGCTCCCCAGATTCTGCTCCCGGCACCCCCATCCTTCGCGGGAGGCGCCGGATGCTTTCCTCATCCCGTGGTCCACGGGTCTGTTGTATGCCTTCCCTCCTACGCCACTGGTGGCCTGGACATTGTTCAAAGTTGTCCAGGACAGGGCCTCCGTGATCCTGGTGGCGCCTCGGTGGCCGAGACAGCCGTGGTTCCCTCTACTACTACAGCTGGCGGTGGACACCCCTCTTCCTCTGGGGTTCCAGCACGACCTCCTGACCCAGGATCGGGGCACTCTTCTGCACCCCAACCTCAGGGCCCTACACCTGACGGCCTGGCTGCTGAAAGGGTAGTCCTAGCTCCGCTACGGCTAGCCCCGGAGGTGGAAGCCGTCGTCCTAGCTTCTCGGCGTCCCTCCACCCGGAAGTCGTACGCCCTCAAATGGCGTCGCTTCTCGGTCTGGTGTTCTCAGCGATCTGAGGACCCCTTCGCCTGTTTAGTATCGGTGGTGCTGCAATATTTGCTTCACCTCTCCGATCTCGGCCTCAAATTCAACTCTGTCAGAGTCCACCTCAGTGCTCTCTCGGCACATCATTCTCCGGTCGAAGGCCGGCCTCTCTCCTCGCATCCCTTGGTGGTGCGTTTCCTCAGAGGCCTCCTTCTGCTTAAACCTCCGTTGCGCCCCCCAGCCCCTGACTGGGACCTCAACGTGGTTCTGCAAAGGCTTACCTGTCCGCCTTTTGAGCCCATGGCTACCTGCCCTCTCCGTTTTCTCTCCTGGAAAACTCTCTTCTTGGTGGCCCTCACTTCCGCGAGGTGCGTGAGTGAGCTACAAGCCCTAGTGTTGGAGCCTCCGTACACTAGGTTCTACAAGAATAGGGTGGTACTGCAGACCCACCCCAAATTTCTTCCAAAGGTGGTCTCCCCCTTTCACATCAACCAAGAGGTGGTTCTTCCGACCTTCTTTCCCAGGCCGCATGCCAGCCGAACAGAAACTGCTGCACACCCTGGACTGTAGAAGAGCCTTATCCTTCTACCTTGACCGTACGCGAGGGCATAGAAAGGCCATCCAGCTTTTCGTATCTTTTGACCCCAATCGGTTGGGGGTCCCTGCCTCTAAGCGTACTCTGTCCTCCTGGGGAGCCGACTGTATCGCCTGGACTTACGGGGCAGCCGGCCTCTCCTTGGAAAGTCGTGTCACGGCTCATCGGGTCAGGGCGAAGGCCGCGTCTGTGGCTCATCTCCGCTCTGTTCCACTGGCAGACATTTGCCGGGCCACTACTTGGTCTTCAGGCCAGACCTTTACGGCTCATTACTGCCTTGAAAGGGAGTCCCGCAGGGACAGCGCTTTCGGTCAGGCAGTTCTCCACAACCTCTTTGAGGTTTAGGCAACTCCTCCCTCTGGCCCTAGTGTTGGGCTACCGGCCGGGTTAGTATTCAGAGAAGATTCCTTCCCTCTGTACTGTTGAGCTTGAGGGAGCTCTTTAGGCTTGAGGTCTCCGGTAGCCTTAAGCTTGGGAGTCCCATAAGTGAGGACTGACTTCCTGCTTGGTCCTGGAGAAAGAGTAGTTACTCACCTGTAACTGGTGTTCTCCAGGAGCAGCAGGAATCAGTCCTCACTACCCTCCCTCCTCCCCTTGGAGTTGCAGTCATTCTTATTGCATATTTTTGCTAACTTTTGCTGTCTTTCTGCTATGTCATCAGACTGAGCAAGATGGCATCCCTGGGCGGGAAGGGGACTGCGCATGCGCGCTGCAATTCCCAAAGGCTTTCTGCAAAAGCTGGGGAAATTGCTCCGCGAGGGCTCCGTCGGCGACGTCACCCATAAGTGAGGACTGATTCCTGCTGCTCCTGGAGAACACCTGTTACAGGTGAGTAACTACTCTAAGCGTTCCTATTGGACGCTGGGGAGCGTTCCAGCGCAGGCTCCGTTGGTACCGACTATACCCATATGATCATATGCGAAGACTACATTCCTGCTTGTTCCTGGAGATACTTGAAAGACTAGAAAAGGGGACTGTTACTTCTGGAGAGAGATCTGCAATTGTGAGTATAATTAATCTGTGAACCCACTATTTTTTGTTAAATCAGTCAGGGCCTATTAGCAGCAGTTTAAGTTTACATTTAAAACACAAAAAAGAGCTTTCTGGTTAAATTTAGAACCCAGCAGAGAGCTTGTAGTTTAAATTTAATAGTCACTCAGGGCCTAGCATCAGCAAAGTACTTTTAGTTTAAATTTAAAGCACAGAAGAGAGCTTTCTGGTTAAATTTAGAACCCAGCAGAGAGCTTGTAGTTTAAATTTCATAATAAGTTAGAGCTTAGCAGCAGCAAAGTAATTTAAATCAAATAAGAATATAGCTTACCTCAGCAGCACAGGACAGGGTACTGGTGTAGCAGCCCTCTTTTAATAAGTGTTATTGAAATTCCATGTAAAAAGGGGAAGGCGATGGCAGTGGGGGTGTACTATCGACCACCAGGCCAGAATGAACAAATGGATGATGAAATGCTCAAACAAATCAAGGAAGCTAACAAAAGTTACAGCGCAGTAATAATAATGGGTGATTTCAATTACCCCGGTATCGACTGGGTCAGTGTCACGGCAGGACATGCTAGGGAGATAAAGTTCCTAGATGACATAAATGACTGCTTCTTGGAGCAGCTGGTTCATGAACCGACCAGAGGGGATGCCATATTAGACCTAGTCCTTAGTGGAACACCAGATCTAGTGCAAGAGATAAGGGTGTTGGGGCCACTTGGCAATAGTGATCATAGCATGATCGCCTTTGATTTAATTAGTGGAGGAGGGATAGTACGGAAATCCACAGTACTTCCTTTTAACTTTCAAAAGGGAGACTATGATAAAATGAGGAAAATAGTTAAGAAAAAACTAAAAGGAGCAATTGCAAAGGTTAAAGACTTACATCAAGCTTGGGTGTTGCTGAAAAATACTATCTTGACAGCCCAGACCAGCTGTATTCCATGCTTTAAGAAAAGTGGAAGGAAGTCCAAAAAACTGCCAGCATGGTTTAAAGGTGAGGTCAGAGAGGCTTTTGTTGCCAAAAAAGCAGCTTTCAGGAAATGGAAAAAAGAGCCAAATGACGAAACCTTGAAACTGCACAAGCACTGGCAAGTCAAATGCAAGGCATTGATAAAGCAGGCAATGGGAGAATTTCAGAAGAAGCTTGCTGTGGAAGCAAAAACACGAAATAAAGATTTTTTCAAGTACATTCGTAGCAAAAAACCTGTGAGAGAGTCAGTTGGTCCATTAGATGATAGAGGAGTTAAAGGGGCACTAAGAGGCGACAAGGCGATAGCGGAGAGACTGAATGAATTCTTTGCTTCGGTCTTAACTGAGGAAGATGTAGGGATGTTACCCATGACTGAAGTGGTATTTAAAGGTGCGGAAGAATTGAAGGAAATATCGATACATCGAGAAGATGTGTTACAACTATTAGATAAACTGAAGAGTAGCAAATCACCTGGGCCGGATGGTAAACATCCAAGGGTGTTGAAAGAACTGAAATATGAGATTGCAGACCTGCTATTAGTAATCTGTGAACTATCATTAAAATCATCTCTAATACCTGAAGATTGGAGGATCGCCAATGTAACACCAATTTTTAAAAAGGGTTCCAGGGGTGATCCGGGAAACTACAGACCGGTGAGCCTGACGTCAGTACTGGAAAAAATGGTAGAAACCATCATAAAGAATAAAATTACTCAGCATGTAGATAGTCATGGCCTAATGGGAGACAGCCAACATGGCTTTAGACAAGGAAGATCTTGTCTTACTAATCTGTTGTGTTTTTTTGAAAGTGTGAATAAACAGGTGGACAAAGGTGAGTCGGTTGATATATTGTATCTGGACTTTCAGAAAGCCTTTGACAAGGTCCCTCATCAGAGACTTTTGGCAGAACTAAAGAGTCATGGGATAGGAGGCAGTATACTACTGTGGATCAAGAACTGGTTAAAAGATAGAAAGCAGAGGGTTGGGCTAAATGGCCAATTTTCCTAATGGAGAAAGGTGAATAGTGGTGTACCCCAGGGATCTGTGCTGGGTCCGCTGCTTTTTGACATATTCATAAATGACCTGGAAAGTGGAATAACGAGTGAGGTTATCAAATTTGCAGATGACACAAAACTATTTAAAGTTGTTAAAACCCAAGAGGATTGTGGAAAATTGCAAGAGGATCTTGATAAATTAGAAGACTGGGCATCAAAATGGCAGATGAAATTTAATGTGGACAAGTGCAAAATTATGCACCTAGGGAAGAACAACCCAAACTATGGTTACACAATGCAAGGTTCCACATTAGGAACCACCACCCAGGAAAAAGATTTAGGCGTCATTGTGGATAACATGTTAAAACCCTCGGCCCAGTGTGCAGCGGCAGCCAAGAGAGCAAATAGAATGCTAGGTATCATAAGGAAAGGAATGGAAAATAAAACAAAAGATATTATAATGCCTCTATATCGTTCCATGGTGAGACCGCACCTTGAATATTGTGTGCAATTCTGGTCGCCATATCTTAAAAAGGATATAGAGTTATTAGAAAAGGTTCAGAGAAGAGCCACCAAAATGGTAAAGGGGATGGAAGGATACTCCTATGAAGAAAGGCTAAAAAGGTTAGGGCTCTTTAACCTGGAAAAGAGACGGCTGAGGGGAGATATGATAGAAGTCTATAAATTAATGAACGGAGTGGAACGGGTAAACGTAGATCGATTGTGTACGTTATCAGACTATAGAAAGACTAGGGGACATGCAATGAAGGTACAGGGTAAACTATTTAAGACTATTAAAAGAAAATATTTTTTCACTCAACGTGTAGTCAAACTCTGGAATTTGTTACCGGAGGATGTAGTAAAGGCTGTTAGTGTAGCTGGGTTTAAAAAAGGTTTGGACAAGTTCCTGGAGGAAAAGTCCATAAACCATTATGAAGAAGGGACCCAGGATATCAATGCTTGACCCAGTACAAGCATTGCGGAACCTGGGTCTTTTGGGGAAACTGCTAGGTACGTATGACCTAGATTGGCCACTGTTAGAAACAGGATACTGGGCTTGATGGACCTTGGTCTGACCCAGTATGGCATATCTTATGTTCTTATGTTCATATTGCACAAGTATTACTGCAATGTAACATCATTTTTTTAACATATTAAACATGATTTCTGTCTAACATTTGCTTACTGACTAATCTATCCTCTGCCCTGTCTTCTGCAACCAATCCCTATACGACTGCCATCACCTTTGAAAGGTCTCTAGACCTTGTGTCTTATATGCTGTTATCTCACTCATTCTATATATGTATGCAAATTGGCTTAGTATTTTCTTAGGGCGGGTCCTCGCACAGACTTATTTCCATTCGGACCCCAATTGCCAGCATTCTCAGCAAATAAATCAAGTCATTACCCATTTATTTATTTTAACAGTTTTTTATACCTCTTTATCATTTCAATCAAAGTGGTTTACATTGTAACTTAAACTTGGTAAACGTACATTAAACAGGGACATTGATAACTTGGATTTTTCTGAGCAATGGAGGGTTAAGTGACTTGCCCAAGGCCACAAGGAGTGCTAGTGGGAATTGAACCCTGGTCTCTTGGTTCCCAAGCCAGAGCTTTAACCACTAGGCTACTCCTCCACTCCCATATCTTCTCCCCATTCATTCAACAAAACTGCACTGGGGGAAATGGGACCTTTCCAACCCAACATGTCCCTAGCAGTATCCCGCATCCACTTCCATATATCCTGCAGAACCAAGCATGTCCACCACATATGCAGGTAATTATCTATGCCCCTGCATTCCCTCCAGCACTGGTGATTGGTCTTTCCACCCATTTTACTTATTTGTACAGGTTTTAAATACATTCGTTAGAGCATTTTATAACAGTGTTCTTGGACTGTGGTTGAGACCAGGGAATTTTAATCCCTTCAGATATCTTCTCCATCTGATTGATCCCAATCCCCCCCAAGGTCATTCTCCCACCATGTTAAGTGAGTGTTTTGCTCTACTGGGCCCCTCAATGCTCCATACAATCTTGAAACCAGACCCCTAGAGGCATCACATTTTCTATAGAAATTTCTCAAATTGAGTCTCCTTGCTTCCTAAGTTTGTCATAGCTTTTTTGCAACCCAAAAAATGAGCTATCTGAAAATAGCCATACCAATCTCCTACGTTTTATTTATTTTATTTAGCAAGCATTTGTAGCCCGCTCCTTCCAGCGATCAGAAGCGGGTAGGATTACTATTGTGAAACTGCCGAATCAAGGCAGGTACAAATTTTGTTTACATACAGATTGTCAGAAAAGCACATCATACAGAGTTAACACTTCTTAGCTATGGGGGAGTTCATTTACATATTATATACATAAATACATATATACAGGATAAGCTTTTTGGCCACAGTGGTCAGGGGCTGCTCCATCTGTGGATTTAGTTCAGGTTGAAATGAGATTGGAAAATGTGCGTTTTGAGTTTCTTTCTGTTTTTTACGTTAAGCTGGAATTCTTGCATGAGCTCTGAAAATGGTCATAATTTACCATCTTCTGTTAGCAATTGATCTATATATTGTAGCCCCTTTATTACCCACTGTTGGAAGATTTTTGAGGCCCCGCTTTCCGTAAATCTTTCAAACTGTATGATACATTGCAGTCTTATGTCTCCACCCGTTGCCATCAAGGATTTTTGCGTCTTTCACCATATGTGAAGAGTACATGTTATGTATGGGTTACTCTCGTCGCACCTGATCATTGCCCCCGATCTCCACATAAGATCTGTAAGAAGGCAGGGTCTGGCCTCCTCCTGCTCAATCTTACTCCACCGGGGCCCCAGCTCCCCCATTCTTCACCTCAGCAGGGCTCTCAACTGCACCACCTGATAATATCTTGCCAATTTGGGGACAGTTAGCCCCCATGCTGTTTCCCTCTGTACATGACCGTTTTTTGCACCCTCGGGGGCCAACGTCTCCAAATATATGAGAATATCCTTTGCTGTATTAGTGCTATCACCACTATTGGGACCTTTATGGGCAGGACAAGAAATAAGAATAGCAGTCTGGGTAATATGTTCATTTTTACTATAGCAATTCTACCCAACCAGGAGAAGTAGGGCTTATCCCATCGCACCAAATCTGTCAGCACATTTTAAACTAGTGGTTCATAATTAAACTTGACACAAACAGAAAGCAGGACACAAAAAGCCATGGAAAGGACAATTGTTTATTCATCAAACTTGAGGGCAGCCCGACATGCGTTTCGGCCGGGGACCTTCTTCAGGGGACTTAGACCTCAATAACAGTAAAACAAGAACTACTGGAAATTAAACACCATTAGATGCTCAGCATTTATAAAGCGTTTTCTGCCACAGCCATTGATTCTGGGAGACAACCGCATTTAACACTTCATTCCAAGCATCCACCACCCTTTCAGTGAAAAAGCATTTCCTGACATTGCCTTTCAGTTTACCCCCGTGCAGCTTCATGTTATGTCCTCTAGTTTTACAGCTTCCCCATCTTTGGAAGAGGTTTGTTTGTTCATTATTTCTCTTTAAGTCTTTAAAGGTCTGAATCATATCTCCCCTATCCCTCCTCTCTTCTAGAGTGTACATATTTAGGTCTTCAAGTCTCTTCTCATAAGTCGTCTGACGTAGGCTCCAAATCATTTTGGTCACCTTCCTCTGAACTGCTTCCAGCCTTTTTATATCCTTTGCGAGATATGGTCTCCAAAACCGAACACAAATATTTCAAATGAGGCCTCACCAGTGACTTCTACACTGGCATTGGTACCTCTAAGTTTTACACTCCCCCTTCTTTGTTAAAGGTTTATTTGTTCATTAATACCTCTTAACTATTTAAATGTCTGTATCATATCTCCCCTGTCCTTCCTCTCCTCTAGGGTATACATATTTAGGTCTTCGAGTCTCTTCTCATACTTCTTCTAGTACAGGCTTCATATCATTTTGGTCTCTGAACCGTTTCAACCTTCCTCTGAACCGTTTCAAGTCTTTTTATATCCTTTGTGAGATATGAGCTCCAAAACTGAACACATCACTTCAAGTGAGGCCTCACAAACTACCTGTACAAGGGCATTAATACCTCCTCCTTTCTGCTGGTAATTCCTCTCTGTATGCAGCCCAGCATCCTTCTGGCTTTGGCTGCCACCTTGTCATATTATTTCACCACCTTGAGATCCTCAGACTCTGTCACTCCGAGGTCCTTCTCCTGGTCCATGCACACCAACCTCTTGCCCCCTATCGCGTACAATGCCCTTGGATTTCTGCTTCCCAAGTGCATGACACTGCACTTCTTTTCATTAAATCTTAACTGCCAAGCATTAGACCATTTTTCCAGTTTTTGTAGATCTTTCTTCATGTTATCCACTCCCTCAGGGGAGTCCACTTTGTTACAAATTTTGGTGTCATCTGCAAAATGACAGACTTTTCCATTCAGCCCTTAGGCAATATCACTCACTAATATATTGAATAGTACCAGTCCCAGGACCGAACCCCTGAGGCACACCGCTAATCACCTTCCTTTCATCCAAGTGAGTTCCGTTTACCATCACCTTCTGTCGTCTGTCAGTCAACTAATTTCTGATCCAGTTCACCATCTTGGGACCCATCCCCACTCTGTTGAGTATATTGATAAGCCTCCTATGAGGAACAGTATCAAAAGCTTTGCTGAAATCTAGGTAGCTCACATCCATCGCATGCCCTTGATCTAGTTTTCTGGTCACCCAGTCAAAGAACTCAGATTTGTTTGGCAAGATCGTCCTTTGGTAAAACCATGTTGCCTCGGATCATGCAACCTGTTGGTTTCGAGAAAGTCCACTATTTTCTCTTTCAGGAGCGCCTCCATTATTATTCCTGCTACCGGGCTTACTGGCCTGTAGTTTGTCACTTCTTCCCTATTACCACTTCTGTGGAGAGGTACCACATCAGCCCTTCTCCAGTTCTGTGGAACTTCTCCTGTCTCCAAGGATCTATTAAAAACATCCTTTAAAGGCCTTGCAAGAACCTCTCTGAGCTCTTTCAGTATCATGGGATGTATCCCATCTGGTCCCATAGACTTGTCCACTTTCAGTTTTGCAAGCTGTTCTAACCCATCATCTTTTATGAATGGTGTGGTATCTACTCCATTCCCATTTGTATATTTGTCAATCACAGGTGGTCCTTTCTCCAGAACTTTCCTAGTGAAAACATAGCAGAAATATTTGTCTAGCATTTTTGCTTTTTCAATGTCACTTTCCACAAATGTCACTTTTCCACAAATCCCAGCACTTTTGAGTCCTGCAATTCCACCTCTGATTTTCCTCCTCTCCCAAATATACCTGAAAAAAGTTGTCACCACACTTCACATCTTTAGCCATATTTTCTTCTGCCTTTGATTTTGCTATCCTTATTTCTCTTTTTGGCTCTTTTAGTTTGATCTTGTATTCTTTTCTGTGTTTCTCTGTTTGTGAGTTTCTGAATTTTGTGAAAGCTGTGTTTTTTGCCTTTATTTGAGCAGCCACTTCTTTAGAGAACCAAACTGGTTTCCTTATCCTCTTGTTTGTATTTACTTTCCTAACATATATACCTGTTGCACCTTTTATTGCCCCTTTAGTTTAGCCCATTGCAATTCCACTTCTCTTATCCCCTCCCACCCTACCAACTCTTCCTTCAGGTACTTGGTTATTTTACTGAAGTCAGTGTTTTTGAAGTCTAGGACTTTGAGCTCGCTGTGATTGGATTCCACCTTGGCTTTTATCTCAAACCACACCATGTGATGATCGCTGCTACTCACATGGGCACCCACCTGGATAATCGATATGCTATCTCCCTTGGTGAGCACTAAATCCAGCACGGAGCTCTTCCTGGTTGGTTCCATCACCATTTGTTTTGGAAGGCATCCACAATTTTTTTACTTCTTTCCAGATTTGCAGAAGAAACACTCCAATCCACATCGGGTAGATTAAAGTCACCCAATATGATCACTTCCCCGTTCATGGCTATCTTTGCAATATCAACAATCAATTCGCTATCCATTTCTTCGGTTTGAGTTGGAGGCCTGAAGACCACACCAGTATGGATGACTGCCATCTCCTCTTTCTAACACAATCCAGAGCGCTTCTTCTTTTCCTCATGTCCCCTGCATTTCAGCAGCTTTAATATTGCTTTTGACATACAGGGCTACTCCTCCTCCTTTTTCTACCCTCTCTATCTCTTCTAAATAGATTATAGCCAGCTATGGCTATATCCCATTCATGCGACTCGTTAAACCATGTTTCTGAAATGGTTACAATGTCCAAAGTCCATTTCCACCATTAGGGCTTCCAGATCAGGAATTTTGTTGGCTAGACTTCGAGCATTTGTACTTATTGCTTTCCAGCATTTGTTGAATGGCTTGTCTGCCTTTTGCATGGATTTTGTTCTACATGCCCCTTCCCACTTGCCATTGATGTGGTGTTCAAAAGTGTGGCTGTTTCCAATGTTGTTTTGCTTTTGCTAGGAGTGACGTACTGAACTTGTCCTTCTCCATCCATCACCCCCTTTCCCTTGTTTAAATGCCTGTCCACATACTGCCTGAAATTTTCACTTAGGATCCTTTTCCCTGTGGCGGAGAGATGTAGTTCATTAGCATTTTCAACTGTCTGATGTCTTCTTTTGGCCTCCACGCTTGTTTTTCTTCTCTTTGTGTCCACTCTTTGCCACACTGCAGTCTTCCCTGGCTTATGCATCCTCTCTGGAATGTGGGAGATTTCTGCTTCTTTCATCACTGCTACCAGTTGTGGCACTGTAGTCGCTCTTTTTTCTAATTCCATTAGTGGTAAAAGCTTAAAGACCGTGTTTTTCTTAATCTTACCCTGACGCAACATGTCGTACTCCCCACGCACAGTGCAGGGCATACTCTTGATTTGTTTACTACTGCTCCTGACTCCACCCTTTCCTCTATAAAGGTCTCTACGTCAAGGTTCCCTGGTCAGACCACTATTGTGTTTTATTATCCGCCTTATTACTCCCTCATATTACCAAAACAGACTCTACTGATCCCACATCATCTTCTTTTGTGTGCTACCGACGGCATCTTACTCCATCGACTCTTCAGTCTCTTCCCTCTGCTCAGGCATTATTCCCTACAGATTTTGCTTCCCTTTCACCTGATACACAAGTTAGCACTTGGAATTCTGTCCTCCGCTCCGGTTTAGATTCCGTAGCTCCCCTTCGTCCCTCTTCCCATTCTGCCTCGTCTAAGCATACTCATTCCCCTTGGTACAGTCCTAGTCTACGTTTACATAGATCTCAACTTCGTTACGCAGAGCGTTTCTTGCTCAAACACCCTTCTCCAGATGCTCTTGTCCGTTTCAAACAAATTTATTCCAGTTACAGGTCTGCAGTCTCCTCTGCAAAGCGAATGTACTACTCCTCCGAGATCTCAGAGGCTGCCAACTCTACTTAGCAATTATATGCTATTCTTCGTAAGCTTTCTACTGTCTCACCCTCTTCCTCTACAGTATCTCTGATGCCAGCCCCATCTTCACTGGCCACATATTTCGGTGATAAGATTGAAAATCTGCGTTCCTCTTTCACTAACCAACTTCCACCACCTTTATCACCTTTGGTCCCTCTCTCTGAATTACCTATCTCCCCTTCTTCCTCTCCAAACAGGGCACTGGCTCACACCTGGCCGCTATTTCACTCCATTACCTCTGCTGAACTGTATGAGACCCTACCAAAGGCCAGAAAGACTACCTGTGCATTAGATCCTATTTCTTCTGGCTGGCTAATGGAACCTAGCCTGCAGTTACTGCCAATTATCTTAACCATTATAAACTCTAGTCTTTCTGTGGGTATCTTATAGCAGTGCCAGTATGTAAATATTAGAAATGTTCCATATTATATTTAAGAGTGATTTTGTTTAGTTTACCCGGATTAAAACCTGTACATAATCCCCTGTTTACTGTACGTCCAGTGTAGGTCGCCTACACTGCACAAAATATGTTTTATGTAAACCGCACCGATATTAACGAGCGCGGTATAGAAGAAAGTTAAATAAATAAATCTTTCCCTCTCTGTGGAAGTCTGCAATTGTTCGCCCTCTTCTTAAACAGCCCACATTGGATCCCTCTGTTCTATCACATTGGCGCCCGGTCTCAAATCTTCCATTTCTGTCCAAACTCCTTGAACTGTTTGTATTCCATCAACTAGCCGCTCATGTGGAAGCCACAAATATTTTGCACCCCCGCCAGTCAGGTTTCCGTGCTGGACACAGCACAGAGACAGTTCTCCTTGCTCTTCTAAATGAGATACATACTGCCCATGATCGGGGTGATGTTACTCTAATTGTATCTTTGGATTTTGGATTTATCATCAGCGTTTGATCTTGTAGATCACAGAACTCTTCTTTCTCGCCTCTATGATGCTGGTTTACGTGGCACGGTGTTACAGTGGTTTCGTTCATTTCTCAGTTCACGCACTCTCTCTGTTCATTCTGGAAACCAGTCATCCTCCCCTGTCCCTCTATCCTGTGGGGTACCGCAAGGTTCTGTCCTCTCCCCCCTTTTATTCAACATATTCATCGCTCCTCTGCCCCTCTTGATTCAGCAATTTCCAGTCTCCACTTACCTATATGCAGATGATATTGTTCTTCTTTTTCACTCATCTCCAGTTAACATAGATATCTCCCCTCTTAATGACTGCCTCTCTCAAATTGTGTCCTGGCTTTCCTCCAACTTCTTATATGTAAATCCTTCAAAATCAACTGGGGTATCCCTAAGTACTCCATGTCCTACCATTGCCCCGCAACTTGCATCCACCTCCATCCCTTTAGTATCTTCTTTCCGGTATCTGGGCGTCACTTTAGACTCCTCTCTCTCTTTTCATGAACATTTATCTCTGCTCATACGCCGTTCATTCTCAGCTCTCAGACAGATTAGAGCAGTCCGTTCATTTTTGCCTCCATCATCCATTGTCACTTTTTATTGCTTGCACTAGTTATTAGTAGATTAGACTATTGTAACGTAATACTGGCTAATTTACCCCTTTATCAACGTCAACAACTAATCCAAAATACAGCTGCACGGCTTGTTTCAAATGCTCGACGATCAGATCATGTTACTCCACTTTTGTTTAGTCTTCACTGGTTGCCACTTCGTTTTCGGGTCAAATATAAAATATTAATTTTAACCCACCGGGTGCTCTATTTGTCAACTCCGTTATACCTATCTGATCTCATCTCTTTACATACTCCTTACCGTCAATTATGCTCCCTTCATGCCAATCGCCTCACTCTCCCATCTCCTTCGCAAGCACACCTGGAACAGACTCGACATGCTGCATTCTTTTTTCTCAGCCGAGCACTTTGGAATGCCCTGCTGTCTTCACTCCGTTTAGAACCTATTTACTTGACATTCAAGAATTTGCTCAAAACTCACCTGTTTAAACAAGCTTTTGACCTCAAAGAATGACCTCCCTAGCCTGTTGTCTGTGTTTTGTTGCTTTCTCTGTCCCTTTCCTGTCTCAAATATGGCGTTCCTTTCTCAGCAATGTTTTAATATTTTATTGTAAACCGCCCTAATGTCTTGACGTGGGCAGTATATCAAATGTAAATAAAGATAAAGATATCAGCAGGATACAACCATGTGTATTTAATGTTCTCCTCCCTTAGTCACATTGTAAATCCTCACCATGCTCTTCTGTGCTGCAATGTTGCAGGAACTAAATTGGCATAAAATAGCTACTGCATGCACCTGCCATTTGAATTATCCTGCTGCTCTCATCCGGGCTGCGATCTTTTCTTTAAGTTTGTAATCCTGGAGGCGTATGATGATATCTTGGGGAAATTCTCCCCTACTAGGGCCCAAAGCTCTATGTTCCCATTCCATGTTCATCTCCAACTGTGGGCCGGCAGTCCTACTAGGCGGCTGCCTAGTAGGGGCGGCGGGCCATATTACTTGTGTCTTGCTTCAGCTTGGTAGCTGAGGCCCTTAATTGTGTAGTTGTGGGGCTGTCTAAAGCAGTCCAAGTGGAAATAGGCCAACACAGGAAAATTTATTTCTAAATTTTATTTTAATCAATCAAGTTTGCAAATTGGACCTTGGCAGAAGGTTCCAAAACTATTAACAGAAAGTGAGGATATTTTCTCCAACAAAAAGCTTCTTTATAAAGGTACTTCAGCAGTGCTATAACAAAACAGTTTCCTTCAGTCTTTGGAACAAAACAAGTTTCCTGTTCATCCAGACAAAACCACAGTTGAAAATCACTGTTGCAAGTAAAGTCCAGCCAACCTTGTTAGCTTCTCCCAGCTGTTTCAGGTAAGCTTGAAAACACACTCTACTTTTCAGCATAGGACCTAAACTGCTGTTGAAACAGTTTCATAGCACAAGTACTTTTTCAGCTTTAAAATGAGACTTCTCTCTTTCCAGCACTTCACAGTATCAAAATGCTCAGCATAACTACTTCTTGGCTTTCTTCATAACATCTAATAAAATGTTTCCTAAGCACTTCTCATGCATAATGAACATTCCATTGAGACTTCTGTGGAATCTGAATCCCCTTTATAGAATTCCACCTCCATTTCTTCCTCAGTGCTACAAGGCTCAGGGACTGGGACACGTTCAGGGATTTCTAGTTTCACTTTCCTTAAAAGCTTAAAACGTTTCCCCCAATGAACATTCCTTCTTCCCCCTGGAATAATGTCAGTGCTCCTAGACTTCCTTCCCTTTAGTGAGTCACTTAAAGGTACTGTCTGGTTTACCTTGCTTGTAGAAACCTTCCTCCTGTTAGGCTTTCTAAAAGGCTCTGTTTCCTGCTCAGAGTCTGAGCTGCTTGCTTCTGAGTTAGAACTATAGTCCTGGAACTCTCTCAAGCTTCTTCCCGCTCTTCTCTGGCCCTGCCACTCGCCTTGGCAGTTCTGTCGGCTTCTCCTGGTTTCCCCAGTTCTCTCAGCTCTGCTGTGCTCTCTCTCTTCACTTGCTGACTGACCACATTTAAATGTTTGCCAGCATGCTTCCCTTTCTGGCCCCACCCTCTCTCTCCCTGCTGTTGCCCTGGAGACTGGGTGTGACTTCAAGCTAGCCTTGCAAGTGTGTGTTTCAGTGTTACTTTCATTTTGGGACCTGTGCTTAGGTGAGCCCATCCCCCTCTTAGGAGAAAAACCTTTTTTTTCTCTTTCCCAGGTCTGTGCTGCACCTGCCTCACCACACAACGTGTCTACTCCCTCCTCCGTGTTGGCCAAAACAGCTTTGCATATTTCATGTGCTGTCGGCTCGCAATTCCAATATTCCTCTTTTTCCAGTACACCTTTTATTATTAAATTATGCCTCACCCGATTCTCTAAATATTCAAGTTTGAGTTCCATTTGCTCTCTAGACATTTCCAAGGATTCAACTGTATTGTTTAAGCCACTCACTGTGCCTTGCATGTCTTCTAGTTGTACTTCCACATCCTCATCCCATTTGCCAAGTTCGTGGACATCTGCACGAAACTCCGTTATTGCTGCTTCCATGTCAGCTCTGAATCCCGCCATCTCTGAACACAGCTCACCAAACCAAGAGCGTAGTTCCTCTTTGGAACTCTGTACTACTGCTCTCTTGCCCTTTAGCAGCTCCGATAAGCTTGCCGACTCTTCCTCTTTGTGCCCCACAGCGGGCTCTCTCCTGCTACTTTCTCTCCCTTCTTATGCTCACTGCTCATGCCCGAGTACACAAACTCTCGCAAATCAGCGGGTTTTTTCTGAGTTGAATTTTGAGCATTTGCTTAATTTTAGGGGTATTTTCTCGCTCCTCGGGGCTACATTTTCTCTGTTTGTGGGTTTGTTCAGTGGAGCTTTCACTCAACCGTCTAGGCGGGTTGGTGACATCACTGGAAGTCTTCTCCCTTCAGCTAACTTGCAGGCCTGCAGAACTTCTCTTTGAAAGTCTGAGCCAACGGGTACCTTTATACATGTGAACTCTCCACCTGTTTTGCAACGTTTATGTTTATTAAAATTTGATATACCACCTCAATGGAGTGATTTATAATAAAAAAAATACAATATTAGAAAAGGAAAAATGAACTCCAATAAAATATTAGGAAAGCTGATAGAGCACACAAACATAGAGGGGGTGAGGATAAAGGTGGGAGTATAACAAGAGGGGGAGAGGACTGACTAGAGGGGAAGTGAAGAGGGTAGGGAGTGAGGATGGTTAGGGCAGTAGATCAAAGGCTTTATGGAAAAGATAGGTCTTGAGCTGGGCCTTGAATTCACAAAGGAGCGTTCCAATCGTAGGTCTGGGGGAAGATTATTCCAAAGGAAGGGACCCAGAAAGTAGAATGCAGAATGACGGGAAGATTCCAAATGAGCTTGGGATGGGGTAGGGAGATGAAGCTAGCTCATGTGGATGGAGTGGAGGGCACAGTGTGGGGTGTGCAATATGAGAAGTCTGTGCACCCTCACTCAGGCAGTATTTTCTCAATCTCAGCAGATGGTAGATGAGCGTAGCCTGTGCTTTGAACTGATTTGGTTGCTGGCATTTAGCCCATGGGCGTTTCTCCTTTTTCTTCCCGGGCCTGGGGGTGTGGAAGCCGCTGGTCTGGGTCCCTCCCCTCATTCTCCCCTAGCTGTGCTTGGAGCTCCTCTGTTCCTCCCCCCCAACTCTTGGGAGAGGTCCCAGGGTTGAGACAGTAGTAAGTACTGCACGCTTTTTTTCCGTAAAGTTAAAAAAAAAAAAGGCAAGGGGGGCCAGGAGGCTCCACTAGAACAACAGTGTGGCTGCGGTGTGGTTCCTGGTAAGAGGGGCCAGTGCTGGATTGACTGCGAGTGTGTCGGGGGGGGGGGAGCAGAGCACCATTAGCAGCGGCAGCGCACATGGCTAACCCAGAGGTTGCAGATGGTGCGTGATGTGCGGCAGCCGGCAGGGTGCACCTTTCAGTGGAGGGGCTGTGCCACAACTGTGTGAAGGAAAGCACTGCAGCTGCAGATCTTCTCTCCGGCGGCCAGATTGTGCAGAGGAGGTTCAAAAGCACTCCTGATTACCACAATCGCACTGTTTTGATGGATGCCAGCCACAATGTTTTGGCGGGAACAGACGCCATATTAGATGCAGCTGCAGGCCAGGATGTATACAGAGACCCCCCAGTTTTGCAACCAGTGTCAGCTTTTGTAGTTGTGGGGAGGGGGGGGGGTTGGGAAGAGCTCCAGGAGCAGGGGCCTCCCCATTCTCGCCTGAATGTGTGCTTTTGCTGCACCAAGCTTTTTGTCTTTAACAGGAGTAAGGGGGAGCCCTCAGCTGGGGGTGGGGTTCCTCTGTGACCCGGGGTAGGCCCTTCCCCGCAGCAGTACAGCAGTATCAGATTGAACCGCTGGATTTGGAGGAGAATGCAACCTCTGATGGAGGGGAAGGGTCGGTGAACTCCTTAGGAGTCTTGGAAGGCCCTTCTAATCTCTTAGAGGAGTTTCTGCAGGAGGATTTGTAAAGGTGCAAATTTCCGATGGGTGAAGATCCGATGGTGGTTCGGATCTTCCACAGGGATGAGTTGCCCTTTCTCATTTCCCATACCTTGGCGGAGTTGAGGATCTCAAAGGAGCCACGGCTGGATCCTTCTAAAATGGCAGGAGACCTGATCTTGCAGAGGGTCTGGAAGTCCCCCAGGGACTTTCCCTTTCACAGTGCCATGAAAGAACTCATGGATGGATGGAGATGGAGTGGAAGGTTCCTAACATTGGGCTATGCATTGGTAGAACTATGGCAAGGATTTATCCTATTGTCTCAGAGGAGAAGGAGGAGTTGCGTCTACCATGGGTGGATGCCTTGATGATGGCAATTACTAGGAAGATCACCATTCCTGTGGAAGATGGTGCCGCTTTAAAAGAGCCACAGGATCACCACATAGAAGTCCTGATCAAGAAGTCCACTGAGATTTCTGTCCTGCACACCAAAGCCCATGTCACGAGGGCCTATCTCCTATAGTCGCAGAGGGTCCCGGAGGACTCCTTGGTGGAATCAACTGGCCTTGCCGAGGTGGCTCTGCTAGAGTCTGGAACCAGCTTCTTGGTAGACCCGCTCTATGATTTAATTTGGGCCTCTGTGAAGGTGGTGGCCACTCGATTTCTGTGGCTTCGTAATTGGTCGGCTGATGTTGCGTCTAAGACGTGGCACAGCAAACTCCCCTTTGTGGGACAGCTGTTGTTTGGTGTGAACTTGGTGAAGTTAGTCAAGGACCTTGGTGAATCAAAAGCACCTCCGCTGCCCGAAGATTGACCCAAGGGTTCTGGGAAGGGGGCCCTCTCCCAGGGCAGGGGTCGTGATTTCCAGAGGTTCTGGATGGCTAGAGATGGTAACTCGCAATGGTCTAGGTTTTTGCTTCAGGGCCAGACCTTTTGGGGGGGGGGGGGGAGGGAGTAACCGGGTTGGCAGAGATGGTCTCATCAGAGGTTCAGGGATCCCCAAGCCGGCCCAATGAAGGTCCCATCGGTAGGCTGCCATTTGCAGCATTTTTACTCTACCTGGGCCCAAATTACTATCTTTGCTTGGGTGTTGGAGATCATTTGGGAAGGTTACGTGCTGGAGTTCGAGCATCCCCTTGCAGATGCCTTTTATGCTTACATAAGAACATAAGTTATGCCCATACTGGGTCAGACTAAGGTCCATCAAAGCCCAATATCCTGTTTCTAATAGTGGCCAATCTAGGTCATAAGTACCTAGCAGTTTCCCCAAAAGACACAGGTTCCACAATGCTTGCATTGGGTTAAGCAGTGATATCCTGGGTCCCTTTTAATAATGGTTTATGGATCTAACAGTGTTTACTACATCCTCCGGTAACAAATTACAGAGTTTGATTATTCGTCAAGTGAAAAAATATTTTATCTTATTAGTCTTAAATAGGTTACCCTGTAGCTTCATTGCATGTCCCCTAGTAACATAGTAAATGATGGCAGATAAAGACCAGTATGGTCCATCTAGTCCTTCTATATTCTGATGACCTAAACAATCGGATCTACTTTTTCCTGTTCCACACCACTCATTAATTTATAGACCTCTATCATATCTCCCCTCAGCCGTCTCTTTTCCAGGTTGAAGAGCCCTAACCTTTTTAGCCTCTTTTCATAGGGATAGCCTTCCATCCCCTTTACCATTTTGGTGGCTCTTCTCTGTACCTTTTCTAATAACGCTATATCCTTTCTAAGATACGGCGACCAGAATTGCACACAATATTCAAAGTGTGGTCGCACCATGGAACAATAAGAGGCATTATAATGTCCTTTGTTTTATTTTCTATTTCTTTCTTTATGATACCTAGCATTCTATTTGCTCTCTTGGCCGCCGCTGCACACTGGGCAGAGGGTTTTAACATGTTATCAATGACGACTCCTAAATCTTTTTCCTGGGTGGTGGTTCCTAATGTGGAACCTTGCATTGTGTAACCATAGTTTGTGTTGTTCTTTCCTAGGTGCATAACTTCGCACTTGTCCACATTAAATTTCATCTGCCACTTGGATGCCCAGTCTTCCAATTTATCAAGATCCTCTTGATATTTTCCACAATCTTCATGGGTTTTAACAACTTTAATAGTTTTGTGTCACCTGCAAATTTGATAACCTCACTCGTTATTCCACTTTCCAGGTCATTTATGAATATGTCAAAAAGCAGAGAACCCAGCACAGATCTCTGGGGTACTCCACTATTCACCTTCTCCATTGGGAAAATTGGCCATTTAGCCTTATCCTCTGCTTTCTATCTTTTAACCAGTTCCTGATCCACAATAGTACACTGCCTTCTATCCCATGACTTTTTAGTTTTGACAAAAGTCTCTGATGAGGGACCTAGTCAAAGGCTTTCTGAAAGTCCAAATACACTATAAAAACCGACTCACCTTTGTCTACCTGTTTATTCACAGCTTCAAAAAAACATATCAGATTAGTAAGACAAGATCTTCCTTGTCTAAAGCCATGTTGGCTTTCTCCCATTAAGCCATGACTATCTACATGTTCAGTAATTTTATTCTTTATGATGGTTTCTACCATTTTTCCCAGTACTGACGTCAGGCTCACCGGTCTGTAGTTTCCCGGATCACCCCTGGAACCCTTTTTAAAAACTGGTGTTACATTGGCCATCCTCCAATCTTCAGGTATTACAGATGATTTTAATGATAGTTCACAGATTACTAATAGCAGGTCTGGAATCTCATATTTCAGTTCTTTCAATCTTTCAAAGTGGAGGAGTGAAGGATTAGCCTAGTGGTTAGAACACTGGCTTGGTAACCAAGCAACCAGGGTTCGATTCCCACTAGCACTCCTTGTGGCCTTGGGCAAGTCACTTAACCCTCCATTGCCTCGGAAGAAAGGCCTGGCAATCTACTTCCAGTGACACTGCCAAGAAAACCCAGGAGCTTCTGGGTCGCCAGGACTGACGCGAAGGTACACATTGCATTGCAATCTTTCAACACCATTGGATGCATACCATCTGGTCCAGGTGATTTGCTACTCTTCAGTTTATTAGTTGTAAAGCACAGTTACTTACCTGTAACAGGTGATCTCTGGGAACAGCAGGAATAAGTCTTCACACATATGGGTATCGTCGGTACAGACGGAGCCTGCGCGGGAACGTTCCCCAGCGTCCAGTAAGAAAGCTTTTGGGAGCATCCCACAGCGCCTGCGCGCTGCCTTCCCGCCTTTCCCAACCGCCTCTCTCCAGTTCGAGTTTTAAAGCTGAGACAAAGAGAGAGAGAGGAAAGGAAAGATAGATAGAGAGATACAACTCCTAGGGGAGGTGGGTGGGTTGTGAAGACTTATTCCTGCTGTTCCCAGAGATCACCTGTTACAGGTAAGTAACTGTGCTATCTCCAGGAACAAGCAGGAATGAGTCTTCACATATGGCGACTCCCTAGCTGCAGATGCCAGGGGAAGACCCCAGGTTGTGTGTCCTTGAAAAGGACTCTAGCTCCCCCCATGGATCTCTGGCATCCAACCAGGGTAGGTGGGTAGGAGTTGATTAGGAATGGAACAGGTGTTTGAGAACAGCCTGACCAAACAAGGCATCCCGGCGGGAGTCCTTGTCCAAGCAGTAATGGGCTGTGAAGGTATGAACCGAGGCCCAGGTGGCCGCTCGACAGATTTGGTCGATGGACACAGAGTTTAGATGAGCCATTGAGGCTGCCATGGCTCTCACATTGTGAGCTGTGATATGGCCCTCCAGAGAAAGGTTTCTACTCTGGTAGGCAAAAGAAATACACTGAGCAATCCAGTTGGACAGTGTTCTTTTAGAGACTGGAAGTCCTAAATGAGAAGGATCAAAAGCAACAAAGAGTTGAGAAGACTTTCTATGTTGCTGTGTTCTTTGTAAGTAAAAAGCGAGAGCTCTTTTACAATCCAAGGTATGAAGATTCCTCTCTGCACTTGATGCATGAGGTCCTGGAAAAAAGACAGGTAAATACACCTCTTGGTTCAGATGAAAAGGTGAGACCACTTTAGGCATAAAGTGTGGATTAGTCCTGAGGACTACCTTATCATGATGAAACCTTGTATAAGGTGGATTAGCCACCAAAGCTTGCAAACTCACTGATGCGGCGTGCTGAGGTGACTGCAATGAGAAAAATAACCTTCCAAGAAAGAAATTTCAAGGAGGTGGTGGCTAAAGGTTCAAAGGGTGGCTTCATAAGCTGGCCAAGAACCAGGTTTAAGTCCCATGCCACTGGAGGTGGTCTAATGGGAGGTTTAGTTAAAAGAAGGCCTCTCATGAATCTTTCTATAAGAGGATGAGAGGAAAAAGGTTGTCCATTGAGAGGCTTGAGGGACGCTGCAATAGCACTCAAATGGACTCTTACTGAATTCGTTTTCAGACCTGCAGGGGATAGATGCAGAAGATACTCTAGTAGAGAATTCAGAGGTATTGCAAGAGGGTTTAGACCCTTCCCTGAACACCAAATGGTAAATCTTTTCCATTTGAAAGCATAGGAACGTCTAGTAGAAGGCTTTCTAGAGGCATGAACAACATCTCTGACTTGCTGGGAGAGATGAAAATCTTGAAGGTCTAGGCCCTCAGCAACCAAGCCCTGAGATGGAGAGACTGGGAGTTTGGGTGCCACAACGTTCCTTCTTCCTGGGATAGAGAGGTCTGGAGCAGAGCCCAAGTCCAGGGAGGGAGCTTGAGAGAGATGCAGAAGTAGAGGGTACCACACTTGGCGTGGCCAATGTGGTGCTATGAGGATCATGGTCCCTTGATCTCTCTGAAGCTTGAATAGTGTCTTGGGAATTAGGGGAATTGGTGGAAAGGTATAAAGGAAGTCTTGACCCCAGTGAAGGAGGAAGGCATCCTTGGCCTGAACTCCCTGACACGGAATTCTGGAACAGAACCGGGGAAGTTTGGCATTGCACGGACTTGCAAAGAGGTCTATGTCCGTGGTTCCCCAAATTCGGAAGATCCTGGCTATCTGGTCCATGTGGAGGGACCACTCGTGTGGAAGCAGAACTCGACTGAGTCTGTCCGCCCAAGAGTTTTGAACGCCTAGAAGATATACTGCCAGAAGATGGATGTGATGCTCTCTGGCGAAGGCCCACAGTCGCAAAGCTTTGTTGCAAAGCGACAGAGAGCCAGTCCCTCCCTGCTTGTTTACATAGAACATGGCTACTTGGTTGTCCTGTAGCTGAGCAGGGAATGGAACACTCTGAGAGCTAAGAAAATTGCTCTGAGTTCCAAGAGATTGATATGCAGAGAAGTCTCCTGTGGAGACCAGATGCCCTGGGTGGAGAGATCCTGCAGATGAGCTCCCCAACCCCTTGAAGAAGCATCTGTTGTGAGAGTTGCTTGGGGTAGCGGTTGCTGAAAAGGGGACCCCAGCAACAGGTTTTGAGAGGACTTCCACCACTGGAGAGACCAAAAAAGGCGACTGGAGTTTGCTATATTGTCTGAGAGGCAACCTGATGCCTGAGTCCATTGGGTGGACAAAGTCCATTGAGCTGCCCTCATGTGAAGGCGAGCATATGGAACCACATGCACGGTGGATGTCATGTGGCCTAATAGTTGTAACATCTCTCGAGCAGTTAACTGGGACTTTAACTGAATCTGGGAGGCTAACTGCATCAGAGGTAGGCAACGGGCCTGAGGAAGATAGGCCCTTGCAGTTGTGGTATCCAGCAAGGCCCCTATGAACTCCAGAGACTGAGTAGGGGTGAGATTGGATTTTGGGATGTTTATTACTAGTCCCAAATACTGAAGGATACGAATTGTGCAGGTTAGACAAGTCTGGGCCTCTGACTGGGATGGGGCTCGAATGAGCCAGTCGTCCAGATATGGGAATACGAATATTCCTAGAGTGCGGAGAAATGCAGCTACTACTGCCATGCATTTCGTGAACACCCTTGGTGCAGAGGCCAGACCGAAAGGAAGCACCCTGTATTGGTACTGCTTTCCTTGAAAAAGGAACCGAAGGAACCTTCTGTGTGTTGGATGGATGAGGACATGGGTGTACGCATCCTTGAGATCTAGAGAACAAAGCCAGTCCTGACTCGAAAGGTATGGAAGCAGAGCCCCTAGAGAAATCATTTTTAATTTCTCCTTGAATAGAAACTTGTTCAATTCTCTGAGATCTAATATGGGTCTGTAGCCCCCTGTTTTCCTTGGGATAAGAAAATAAGGGGAGTAGAACCCTGAGCCCTGTTGAAGAAGAGGTACTTCTTCTATTGCCCCTTGGGCAAGAAGGGTAGCAATCTCCTGACCTAGAAGGTTGAGGAGAGATGTTGGAGAATTAAACTGTTTCACCATCGTGTGAGGAGGAAGACTCAAGAAATGAAGCTTGTACCCTTCCTTTATGATGGAGAGGGTCCATTGCTCTGCTGTGATTTGCTCCCATTTGGGAGCAAAGTAAGTCAACCTTCCTGGAATGGTGAGGGGCTCTGGTTTTTCCAGAGCTAGAAAGGCTAAGTTCTCTAGCTGCAAGTCAAAGGCCCTGAGGGAGTTGAGGCTGCTGGGCTGTGGTAGGCCTGGCAGCCTTTGACTTGGCCTGTTTAGGTGGTTGCTGACGCTTTGCAGCAAAACAACCTGCAGAAGATGTCTGCCCATGAGCAGGATAATATCTTCCCTTTTTAGAAAAAGATGTCTTTTTGAACAATCTTTTCTTAACAGGGGCAGAGGTAGACTTTGAAAGTCGATCCAAAGCAGAGTTCTCAGCATCCATCTGAGTGGCCTTTGCTTGCCAATCCCTACCAAACAGGTTTTCACCTGTACAAGGAAGGTTTCCCAACTCATCTTGGACCCAGAGTTCTAAATCAGAGGCTTGTAACCAAGCAATTCTGCGTGCACCTATGGCAATAGCCGTGGCTCTGCTTACACACTCAAAAGAGTCAAAGGCTGCACAGTTGGAGAATTTGGAAACATCTTGGGCATGTTTGAGCCAAGTGAGAAATTCCTGCCTTTTATCTTCTGAAATAAAAGGAGCCAAAGTCTGCAGATGATCTGTGACTTCTTTTAGAAACATCCCCTTATAGAGACTATAGGAGTTGATTCTGGCAGCAAGCATATTGGCCTGGAAAATCCTTCAGCCAAAAGCATCTAGAGTCCTACATTCATGTCCTGGAGGGTTAGATGAGTGTTTCTTTGCACTCTTTATTTTCTTCATAGCAGACTCAACCACAATAGAGTGGGGAGGAAGCTGAGTCTTATGAAAACCAGGACAGGGAGGGACACGGTACATGGTGTCCAACCTACGAGAATGAGGAGAGGTGGTGAGAGGAGTCTCCCACATGCCCAACATGAGATCATAAAGAATCTCATGAATAGGTAAGGTAGCTGCTTCCTTAGGAGCCTTAGGATATTGCAAAATATCTAATTGCTTGGCTCTAGGCTCTGACTCAGAGGCCACTGTAATAGAGAGGCCTCTAGCCACTTCCCTAATGAAGTCTTGAAAAGACAAGTCCTCTGGAGGAGACATTCTTCGTTTTGGAGAAGCAGACTCCTGAGGAAGTAGTACCCGTGCATCGACAGAAGCCTCCGACTCATCAGAGTCTTCGGAGGAATCGAAGTATCGCCTGTCTGGATGCTCCTGTAAAGCCCGATACGCGTACCAAGTGGGATCGACATCGGGAGTAAGCAGTACCGGTTCGGTACCGATGGGCATCATAGGACAGGGTACTGTTGCAGTCGACACTGAAGCCGATGTCGATGCAATTGGTACCGGCACCAAAAACGGTGCCGATGCCGGAGTCGGTACCGGCAACGGGGATTGTTGCGGTACCGAAGGCGTCAAATCCTGCATGAACGCCGCAAGGGTGCGCTGCATGGATAGAATTTTCTGATCCATCGACGCCACCAAAGTCTGGATGTCGGTACCAGTGGAGACCACCGGTACCCCAGAACACGGCAACAGGTGATTGGTCGAGGCCAAGCCATCGATGTCAACCTGTGACCCCATAGATAATGCTTTGGAAGCCGGAACTTCCCGCCGGGGTAATTTTGCCGGAGCGGAATCCTCGAGGACAAGCCCGGGGGCATCTCAATGCTTAGAGGGAGATTTGCCCTTCGAGGACCGGCTAGATTTATGTTTGGTTACCTGAGATCCATGGGAGGAAGAAGAAGCCCTGGAAGAGGTCGATGCCACCAAGGCTGCATCAGAGGGAAACAGGGTACTGAGCTTGGCTGCTTGGTTCTGCCGACCTCTTTTAGACATCATGGTGCAGGACACACAATCCGTGATGGAATGGTCAGGACCCAAACATTTTAGACACCAATCATGGGTGTCGGTGACAGAAATAGTACCGCCACATTTTGTGCACTTTTTAAACCCGGAAGCGGGCTTCTCCCTGAGGAGAAAATATTCAGGCCTAAGACCCAAACTGAAAATGCACAGTTGAAGAAAGTTTTGTTTGTTATTTTTTTGAAGAAAGAAAAAGAAAAGAAAAGACCGGCGGTACTGGTCTGATGTCGAAGGCAGACGCGACACAGAAAAATAAAGAAAAAAAATAAAGAACTTCTTCTGCGGTGACAGGAACACGACCTGCTGGCTCCACGGAAAAGAAGAACTAGAGAGAGGCGGTTGGGAAAGGCGGGAAGGCAGCGCGCAGGCGCTGTGGGATGCTCCCAAAAGCTTTCTTACTGGACGCTGGGGAGCGTTCCCGCGCAGGCTCCGTCGGTACCGACGATACCCATATGTGTGAAGACTCATTCCTGCTTGTTCCTGGAGATTACATCTTCCCGGTGTATTGATATTTCTTTCAATTCTTCCGCAGTATCACCTTTAAATACCACTTCAGTCATGGGTAACATCCCTACATCTTCCTCAGTAAAGACCAAAGCAAAGAATTCATTCAGTTTCTCCTCTTTGGCCTTGTCCCCTCTCTTTTACCCCTCTATCATCTAATGGTCCAACTGACTCTCTCAAAGGATTTTTGCTACAAATGTACTTGAAAAAGTCTTTATTACACATTTTTGTTTCTACAGCAAGTTTCTTCTCAAATTCTCTCTTTGCCTACCTTATCAATGCCTTGCATTTGACTTGCCAGTGCTCGTGCTGTTTCCAGTTTTTGTCACTTGGCTCTTTTTTTCCATTTCCTAAAAAATGCTTTTTTGGCAACATAAGCCTCTCTGACCTCACCTTTAAACCATGCTGGCAGTTTTTTGGACTTCCTTCCACTTTTCTTAAAATGTGGAATACAGCTGGTCTGGGCTTCCAAGATAATATTTTTAAACAATACCCAAGCTTAATTTAAGTCTTTAACCTTTGCAACTGCTCCTTTTATTTTTTTCTTAACCGTTTTCCTCATTTTATCATAGTCTCCCTTTCGAAAGTTAAAAAATAGTACTGTGGATTTCCTTACCATCCCTCCTCCATTAATTAAATCAAATACGATCATGCTATGATCACTATTGCCAAGTGGCCCTAACCCCCTTATCTCTTGCACCAGATCTGGTGTTCCACTAAGGACTAGGTCCAAAATGGCTTCCCCTCTGGTCAGTTCATGAACCAGCTGCTCGAAGAAGCAGTCATTTATTTCAGCTAAAAACTTGCTCCCCTTATCTCCTCCTGTGATACTGACCCAATCGATACTGGGGTAATTGAAATCTCCCATATTATTACTGTACTGTAACTTTTGTTAGCTTCCATGATTTCTTTGAGTATTTCATCATCCATTTGTTTATTCTGGCCAGAAGGTCGATAGTACAACCCCACTGCCATCACCTTCCCCTTTTTACATGGAATTTCAATCCATAGAGATTTTACAGCAAATTTTGTTTCCTGCAAAATTGTAATCCTTTGTGATTCAATGCCCTTTCTAACAGACTGCAACCCCTTCAGCAATTTGATCAGCTCTATCATTACAATATAGTTTGTACCCAGGTATCACAGTATCCCACTGGTTGTCCTCCTTCCACCATGTCTCTGAGATACCAATCATATCTAACCTCTCATTTAGTGCTATATATTCTAACTTGCCTACCTTATTTTTTTATTTATTTTTTTTATAAATTTTTATTATCAACCTTTTCATGTACATTAAACAAGTCCTTTCACTTCTTATACCAAAGGATTGACTATCATCCTGTACATAGTACCAGAGCAGAATAACCACAAATATAAAGAAAACACATGGCTAGCATTGGTTAACCACAATGCCCTAACTTCCCTTTCCCCTGTCCGTGTGCCCATGCCGGACCTTAAGGTCAGAAATTAAATACAATGCACCTTACAACCCTTATAATCAACATCCATCTGGTATGGAGTATCATTAACAAGTCCTTTTCAACATTCCCTTGAACCCCTTAATCCGTTAAAGTAAATTCCCCTCCTACACCCTATTCCCCCAAATTTCTACCCCCCCCTTACTACCCTCCCTAACCCCTCCCCTCCTCCCTCCACCCCCCTTCTCGCAGCCATTTCCAAACCCCCACCCACCGCTTCTCAACTTGCTCCCCTCGTCCCCTCCTCTCACCCGTCAGCTTATACATTGCATACAGAAATGACACTCTTCCTGCAAAGCTAGCTATGGAAGGCAAGTTCGGCCGCTTCCAGTACCACGCTATTTCGCATCTTGCCGCTGTTACACAATACAAATGATTCTCCAGTCCCCTTCCCACCTCCCATCAGATTTATGCAGAAGACACATCTCAGGACCAAGCACAATATTGCCCCCACCATTTTATTAATATTCTCCCCTATTTTGCGCCAATACTCTCTCACTACTGGGCACGTCCACCACATATGCATCCAAGAACCTCGCTCCCCACACATACGCCAACATTCATCTGTCTGTCGCATTCCTGCCCTCCACAATCTCTCCGGTGTGAGATACCAGCGACACAACAACTTAAAGCCATTCTCTCGCAAGGATGTGGCTATAGAGAACCTAGCTATACCCATTACTATCGCCTCCCACTCTTCCACCCCCCACGCTACCCCTAAATCTTTTTCCCACTCTTCCATATACTTCAGCTTTCTTTCCCCTCTGGCTATCAATCCTCTATAAATCCTAGAGAGCATCCCCAGTTGCCCCATGGAGCCTAAGCATGCTCCTTCAAACCACCCCCCCCCCCTTCCGCCCTGCTCTCTCCCCTTTTGTCGAATCACCGAGCACATCTGCATATACGCAAACCTATCCGACTCACCCAGTCGATATAAATCTCGCACTCCCTCAAAACCTCTACACTGGGTCCCGACCACTATCTGGGACGCCTGGGACATGCCAAGCTCTGCCCATCTCTGGAGTACTGCCGCATTCGGGCCTATGCCCTCCGCGCAACAGGCCTGCAGGGACATGGTGGGCGACCATTTCTTATCTCCCACTAACCGCTTCTTATACTGTTGCCACACCTTCAGTGTGTGCCCCACTATCGGATTCCTTCCCCTCTCCCCCCCCCCCACACTATATGTTCTAATTCCCCTAGTCTATACTCGTCCACCTCCATCCTCACCCACTGCTTATATGGCTCCCGCATCCACGCATAAACAGCTCGCAATTGCGCTGCCGCATAGTACAAACTAAAGTTGGGGACCCCCATCCCCCCCTCCCCTACCGGCGCTTGCGTCGTTCTGGCCGCCACCCGTGACCTTTTCCCCCCCCCCGGATAAATCTCTCCACCTGCTGTTGTATCCTCCGCAATACTCTTCGGGGTATCGGTATAGGTAACACTTGGAAGAGGAATAAAAAACTGGGGAAGAAGCATCATCTTCACCGATGCCATTCTCCCAAACCACGAATAATACCCTCTACTCCAGCCCTGTAGTCGCTCCTCCACCCGCCCCACCAGTTTGTTATAATTTAGCGCGTATAAGTCCTCCAAGTTCCTCCCCAGCTGTACTCCTAGATATCGGATCGACGTCTGTGCCCATTTAAATGGGAAACACTGTTGCCACGCCCGCTGCCCCTCCTCCTCCCCCACTATTCTTAATATCTACGATTTCCCCCAATTAATCCGAAAACCCGCCCTCACGCCGTATTCCTGTATCTCACTCATCACTGCCTTCAGCGTTTCTCTGGGTTTCGTGATAGTCAAGAGAATGTCATCCGCGAAAAGGGAAACTTTGTATTCCTGGCTTCCCACCTTAACCCCCGCGACCTCGGGGCTGCCCCTCAACCTCGCCGCTAAGGGCTCGAGGGAGAGCGCAAACAATAATGGGGATAACGGGCACCCCTGCCTAGTCCCGCGTTCTAGCGGAAAGAACTCAGAATAGCCCCCATTTACTCATACACATGCTTTTGGCCTATGATACAGAGCCCTTATCCACTGCACGAAACCTGGCCCAAACCCCAGGTGTTCCAGTACTGAATACAAAAATGACCAAGACACTTGGTCAAAGGCCTTCTCGGCATCCAATGAGACCAGCAGAGTCTCCTTCCCCTTCTTTTGTGCCGACCAGATCACATTTAACACTTTCCGTATGTTGTCTGCCACCTGCCGGCCCGGCACAAACCCCGCTTGGTCGTCATGCACCAATTTCCCCAAGTGCTTATTAAGTCTAGTCGCCAGCACTTTTGCCAGTAACTTCGCATCAACATTCAACAAAGAAATTGGCCGGTAAGACGCACACTCCTGAGGGTCCTTCCCTTCCTTATGGATAAGGGTAATACCTGCCCATCCCATTGTATCCGCCAAGTTCTCCCTCCTACTCGGCCCATTAAAAACCCTAGTCAGCGGTCGTACCAACAGACCCTCAAACTGCTTATAAAAGCGTGCCGTCAGGCCGTCGAGCCCTGGGGCTTTATCGGTCTTTAGAGCCTTAATGGCCTGCAAGACCTCCTCAGTTTGGATTTCCCTATCCAGCCCTTTCTGCTCATCCGCCGTCAATCCCGGGAGCCCTGCTTCCCTCACATACTCTTGAATATCCTCCCACGACCCCGCCTCCCGTGCCGCATACAAGTTACTATAGGCCACAAATTCCTCCCGAATGCGCCGATCTTCCCGTACCACCACCCCCCTGCTCTTAATCTGGGAAATCCTATTCCACTCCCTTCGCTTCTGCAGCTGTCTCGCGAGGTATTTCCCCGCTTTGTTACCCCCTTCAAAGAATCGCTGCTTCAGCAGCTGCAGGCGGAACTGTATCTTCTCTGCCTCTATTGCATTAACTTTGGCCCTAAGTTCCAAGACTACCCCTCGATGCTGTCCACCCCCCTCCTGCATATCCCTCTCTTCCGCCTCGCGTAGTTGCTGCCTCAGCTGCTCCTCCCGCTCTGCCCTCTCTCGCTTAATGCGTACCCCCCACTTAATGAACACCCCCTTATAACTGCCTTAAAAGCATCCCAGATCACGCCATCTTTTACTTCTACCTTATTTTTTAAGACTTCTAGCATTTGCATACAAGCATTTTAGAGACTGTATTTTATTCATATTAATCTGGCTATCGGTAGGCAAGAGTAATTTGGAATCTTTAAGCTCTGTGTGCTCCGTATTCAAGGGCATTTGGGCTACTTTTGTCTTTATTGGAACCTCTCTGCTGATATGCCCTAACTTCATTCTTTTGGTAGTATCCTTCAAGGATACATTGTTCCGAACCATGTGTTCCTGGGCGACTGTCGGCTCTCCCCTATTATCCAGTTTAAACGCTGCTCTATCTCCTTTTTAAAGGTTAATGCCAGCAGCATGGTTCCATCCCAGTTTAGGTGAAGCCCATCTCTTTGGAAGAGACCCTCCTTTCCCAAGAATGTTCCCCAGTTCCTAACAAATCCAAAACCCTCATCCTTGCACCACTATCTCATCCACGCAGTGAGACTCCGGAGCTCTGCCTGTCTTTTGAGTCCTGCGCGTGAAACGGGAAGCATTTCGGAGAATGCTATCCTGAAAGTTCTGGATTTCAACTTCCTACCTAAAAGCCTAAATTTAGCTTCCAGAATCTCCCTACCACATTTTCCTATGTCATGTACCAAGACAGCAGACTCCTCCCAACACTGTCTAAGACCTTGTCTAGGTGACGCGTGAGGTTTGCTACTTTTGCACCAGGCAGGCATGTTACCAGGCGATCCTCACGTCCACTAGCCACCCAGCTATCTACATGCCTAATGATCGAATCACCAACTATAATGGCTGTCCTAACACTTCCCTCATGGACACATGGCCCCGGAGAAACTTCCTCGGTGTGAGAGGGTTTTATATCACATGAAGGACAGGTCCTAGCTACAGGATCACTTCCTGCCACACCAGAGTGATGCTCTCCTGTCATGTGACCTCTCTCCTCCATGGCAACAGGGATGCTGCCAGACTGGAGGTGGGACTTCAGGACTATATCCCTGTAGGTCTCATCTATGTACCCCTCTGTCTTCCTTATCTCCTCCAAGTAGAAGTGGTAGGGGCAAATACAGTGATAGAATTCAAAATGGCATGGGACAGACACAGTGGATCCCTTTACAGCAACAGGATAAAATAAAAATAAACTTAACTATCTAATTTCTCAACATACAGGGGTGTCCTAGACGGAGCGGTGGGTTCACCCCTAAAACAAAGACATGGGGAGGGGTGGCCTGCACGGAGCGGCAGGTGCACCTACTCTTGCCATCTTACTGGGCAGATTAGATGGACCATACTGGTCTTTATCTGCCGTCATTTACTATGTTACTAAATCTGCTACTCTAGCCTCCAGATATCAGACTCGTTCCCTGAGAGCAAAGAGCTCTTTGCACCTAGTGCACACGTAAGACCCCTCACCAACTGGGAGAAAATCATACATGTGACACTCAATGCAAAAGACTGGAAAGCCCCCATCTTGCTTCTGGACTGCTGTCTGCATCTTAGTTTTAAGGATGTGTTTAGATATTTAAGTTCTTTACTTACTAAGGGTTGCTGGGGATACTTATACTAATAAAACTATACCTAATATGTCTAATGTACTTTGTTCACCTGAAGCTTAATTAATCTCAGGTCCTTAATGTATGCCCGATGAGGATAAACAGCTGCACCTGAGAGTGAATATGGCACCTCCTTTCTTTTAAGAGGTTTAAGCACCTATATAAAGCTACGATTATCCCTTGGGTGTATGGGTGTCGGGGAGGGAGGGCGGGAAAGACGACTTATTAAAAGCTGGCTGCTACACAGTACCCTGTCCTGTGCTTCTAAGGTAATCTGTGACCAATCTCCAGGGGGAGTCGCACAGCCCTTTCTTGGATAGAGGGAGTCTTGGGATCTAAATTTAACTAGAAAGCTCTCTTCTGTGTTTTAAATTTAAACTGAAAGCTGTTTGCTGCTACTAGGCCCTAACTGATTTAACAAATATGCTGGGTTCACAGATTAATTCAGCTTTAATCTAAAGAATTCCTTTTCCCCCCAAGATTTAGAAAAATTCCCAGAAGTAAATACTTACAATTGCAGATCTCTCTCCAGAAGTAGCAGTCCCCTTTTGTAGTCCTCTGTCGAGCTCCTGGCAAAGCTTGGGAGGTTCAGCAACTCTGGAGCAACTTCTGCAGCTCGAGGCCATCATACCGGTGCCAAAGGCGAATTGGGTTCCGGCTGGTATTCCATTTATTTTGTAGCCCCAAGGAGGAGGGAAACTGGCAGCCCATCCTGGAACTCAAAGGGTTCAACAGGGCGTTGAAAGTCCCTCGCTTCCATATGGAGACTCTGTGTTCGGTGATAGCGGCTGTTCAAAAGAGGGAATATCTTACTTCCCTGGACCTCACACAGGCCTATCTTCATATCCCCATTTGTCCCAACCATCAGCATTTATTGCATTTTGCGATCCCGATGGAGCATTTCCAGTTCCTGGCCTTTCCATTTAGCCTGGTCACTGTCCCCCGGGTGTTCACCAAAGGAATGATGGTAGTGATGGCAGTTCTGCAGAAACAAGGTGTCCTTGTCCATCCCTATCTGGACAACTGGTTGATTCGAGCAAAGTCCACACAGTAGAGTCGAGAGGCCACCAAGCTTGTTGTCTGGCACCTGCAGAAGCTGGGTTGGGTGATCAATTTTGTGAAGAGCAGCATGGTTCCTTCACAGTAACTGGAGTATCTAGGGGTTCGTTTCCACACAGAGAGTGGCAGGGTGTTCCTACTGGAGGGCAGGATCATGAAGCTCCAGGATCAGGTCCAAGCCTTGCTAATGGCAACTTTGGCCAATGCCAAGACCCCTCAGTTCTTCAGCCAGAGCAGAGAGCACATGTCAGAAGGAATCAACGCCCTGGTCCAGCCCTGGCTCACCACCGGGCTTCTCTATGCATTTCCACCTTGGCCACTGATCGGCAGAGTGCTTCAGAGGGTAGAAGCACATCCAGAATTGGTGGGAAAGTGGGCAAGACCACCATCTGGTTGAGATGGAATTCAGAAACCACTTTGGGCAAGAAGGTCAGAAAGGTGTGCAAAACAACATTGTCCTTAGCAAGGATCAAGTAGGGCTCCTGGCAGGAGATTGCCTGGAACTCCGAGAGATGGCATGCTGAACATATGGCCACCAGAAATATCACTTTTAAGGTCAGATCCTTCAAGGAGGCCGAGGCCAAGCGTTCAAAGGGAGCCTCCCCAGTGCTGACAACATGAGATTCAAATCCCACGAAGGAAGCAACGGTCTGTGCAAAGGCTGCAACTGCTTCACTGCTCTGGAGGAACCGTGCCACATCTAAGTGAGATGCCAGAGCGACGCCCCGCACCCAACCATAACAACAAGCCAGGGCAGTGATTTGAACTCTCAGAGAATTCAGTGCCAAGCCCTTCTTCGTCCCATCCTTCAGGAAGGCCAAAATATCCAGCAGTGCCGCAGACAAGGGAAGACATCCTTGGTCCACACACCAGGCTTCGAACACTCACCAAAAACTGCTGAAGGCTAGGTGGTGGTCCACCTACCTGGCCTACATCCAAGTATCATCATAGGCATGGAATACCCCCATCGAGTCAGGTGTGCCCTTTCAAGAGCCAAGCCGTAAGCAAAAATCGATCCACCTGCGGCATCAGAATTGGACCATGAGACAGCAGGTCCGGCCTGAACTGCAACCGCCAAGGCTTGTCCACTGCCAGCCATACCAGATCCGCATACCTTGGCTTCCGAGGCCAATCTGGCGTGATCAGCACCAAAACTCCCTGATGCTCCTCTATGCGTTGCACCACTCTTCCAATCAAGGGCCATGTTGGAAAGATGTGCAGGAAACCGTCTATCGGCCACACCTGGGCTAAAGCATCAAGCCCCTCAGCCATGCATTCTCTGCAGCAACTGAAGAACCGCCCCACCTGGGTGTTGTCTGCTGATGCCATTAAGTTCATTACTGGTAAGCCCTACTGCTGGACCAAGCTGTGAAAGAGTGTCGGCTCCAGAGACCACTCTCCGGGGTCCAGTCTATGATGGCTGAGAAAATCCACCGTCACGTTTTCCTTTCCCGCCACATGTGCTGCCGACAACTGAAGATTCACTTCTGCCCACTGAAAAGTGGAGCAATCTCCTCCACCAGGTGCACACTGCCTGTGCCACTCCAACAATTGATATAGGCTACAATGGTGGTGTTGTCTGAGAATACACACACTGCCCGGTGGCATATCAAAAGGCAGAAACTCCTGCAGAGTCAAATGAAAGGCCTGCATTTCCAGGTGATTAATCAACTATTGCCTCTATTCTTGTGTCCAATGACCCTGGGCCACCTGCATCAGGCAATGTGCCTCCCCCACCTGGAGAGACTGGCATTCATCGTAACCAGCATCCACTCTGGGAGCTCCAGGAGCATCCCTCGGGCCCTACAATAAAACGGCATACACCCATGCCGGTGAGCCCAGGTATGCTGCCTGCAATGTTACCCATGATGCCCAGCCTGCTTGCAATGCATTTATTTATACTATGCGTAATTGTGCTGCATAGCCTGTAGTCAACGCTGCTTGTAATCTAACCCATTGATTCATCTAATCTCCTTTTCCCCCTATCCCTTATCCACCCCCACCCTTACCTGTGTTTGCCCTTACTAGTTCATAAGCTCCCTCTGTGTTTGTACTGACTAGTTTGTAAGCTCTGATGAGCAGGGACTGTCTGTCTCTTATTCAAATAGAAATGCACAGTAGTAGTAGTAGTAATGAGAGGCAACCAACCTGGTTTTGCCCTAGCTAGATTGTTGCTGTGTGTGTTTTTTGTCTCGACTAGATTGTAAGCTCCCACAAGCAGGGACTGTCACTCTTATACGTCTGTACACCGCTGCGTATGACTAATAGCACTTTATAAATGTTCAATAATTATCCCGAATTACCTATTGCTGCATGTCACCATATTTGTTTTCCCGATCTGTCTATTGTTCTGTGTTGTCTTGACTAGATTGTAAGCTCTGACGAGCAGGGACTGTCTTTTTGCTTATAATTCTGTACAGCGCTGCGTGCGTAGCACTATATAAATGCTAAATAGTAGTAGCAGTAGTAGTAGTAGTAGATTGGAGCTGGCCAGTCACCAGGAGAGGCTGCTGCACACCTCCAGAGGACAAAGCAGCCGCCGCTGCAGGGAATGCTGCTGCGGGAACCATCACGACAGCAACGCTCTGCAGAGGACACATGTGCGCCCTTGCCATGGCACCGTCCAGCGAAGTTGCCATGGATCCTAGTATCTGCAGAAGACCAGGCGGACTGGGTGCGTCATCTCAGAAAGCACTGAATTTGACCATGAAGCTTGGTCCTGCGCTCCTCCGGTAGAAAGACCATTCCCAGCGCAGTTTGAAACGAAACCGCAGATAAAGGAGATGCTGGGTCAGCAAGAGATGGCTCTTGATGTGGTTCACCACCCAGCCGAGGCTCTGAAGTACTGTGAGGACCTGCCACATGGCCTGTTCCCTCTCTTGCTGCAACTTTGCCCTCATCAGCCAATCATTCAGGTAGGGATGAACCAATTCCCCATGACTCTGCAGTGAGGCTGCCACCATTACCATAATCTTTGTAAAGGGACAGGGAGCCATGGCCAACCCCAATGGGAGGATCTGGAACTGGAAATGGCCCAGAACTGGAAATGGCCTATGGGCATGGAAACCTGAGGAACCTCTGATGGTCCGGCCGAATGGTGACATGCAAATAAGCCTCCATGAGGTCCAAGGTACTCAGAAATTCTCCCCAGCGCACCACCCCTATGGCTGACTGCAGCATTTCCATGTGGAAGTGAGGAACACGGAGTGCTTGATTGACATACTTCAGGTCAAGGATGGGCCGGAAGGACCCTACCTTCTTGGGAACCACAAAGTAGATCTAGTACTGATCTTGACCTAACTGGTCGGAAGAGACGGGCACCACTGCCTGTAACCGCAACAGCCTGAGCGGACTGTCCTTGACCACCTGTGTCTTGGCAAATGTCTTGCAGGACAAAATGAGAAAGGCGTCCTGAAGAGGGTGTGCAAACTCCAGCGTATATCCCTCCCAAATGACCTCCAGGACCCACTGGTCCAGGATGATCTGGACCCAGGCGGGAATAGAAATGCCACAACTGACTTCCCACTGGCACGCTCTCTGCCTGGGTCTGCCACCCTTCATTGCAATTTCTTGGGATTGGCTCCTGAACTTGGGAAGAAACCCTGACCAGAACCCCTGACCCTGTAAAAAGGCTGCCACTTGGCGGACTATCACAGCCTTTGATAGGATGCAAAACGGGAGGCCTGAAACTGGCAGAACTCCCGGTTCTGCCCCCGAGTGGCCGGTGCTGACTTGGGAATCTTGGGCTTGTCCTCCGGCAGTGTGACCAGCTTGGAGTCCAACAACTCTTTGACCAGCTTTTCCAGGTCCTCCCCAAACAACAGCTTGCCCCTAAAGGGAAACCTAGTCACTCTATGTTTGGAGGAGACATCTACCGACAAACTGTGCCAGAGCAGCCGGTGAGCCGTGACTACCAATGCCATGCCCTTGGAGGTGGCTTGCAGCAGATCATAGAAGGCACTGCCCCGGACTCCAATCGGACTGCATCCCGTTTCAACAGGGTCTCCTACTTTATATCCTGCGGGTCCCTCAGTGCCACCCCACCTTCCACGAGTATTGTGGTCTTCTTAGTCACCGCTGTGACTAGAGCATCAACCTTGGGCAATCTCAAGACCTCCTTTTTATTAGTCGCAACTGGATAGAGCCACTGCATTGCCCTACTGACCCTAAGGCCCACCTCGGGGACCTCCCACTCAAGGTAAATCATCTGCTTCAAGGTTCTATGAAGTGGAAAGGCCACCCCAGAGACCTCGATATCCTGCAAGAGGAAATCCTCCAGGGGTGAATCCTCCAGAGGCGAATCCTCCAGGGGCACAGCCGTTGACAAATTAAGTGCCACCAGGGAATGCGTGATAAGAGCCATCAGCTCTTCTCGATAGAAGATCCAGACCACACTGGGGTCTTCCCCCTCCGGGATCTGGTCTGTCAACCCCTCCAAAGGAGTCTCATCATCCAAAAGCTCAGAGGGCCCTTTCCAAGGGGTCCTCAGATCCAAACAAGTATATGAACGCCTGTTCTTCTTCGAAGGAACCCAGATGCCTTGGAGAGGGAAACTGTACTGCCATCCAGCCTGCTGATGGCTTCCCCTGCCGAGGGAGGGGTGACCTGTCCAGCTGCCTCCCCCTTGCTCCGCTTAGAACAATATGCCTTGTGCATCATGAGGATGAACTCAGTTAAAAAAGGCACCTCCAGAGTGTCCTCCAGGACCTCTGCAGAAAGCTGCAACCCTGAACTCACTGATGGACCGCTGGCCGTAGACTCCAGGGTCACTGTGTGTGGGCAAAATGGCAGCGGTTCCTGCCAAAACCATGGGTTTCGCCACCAGGGACAAAATGGGTGCAAAGAAGTCACCTCACTGGAGACCTCCCCAGGCCCCGTTCTTTCTTCAGATGAAGCCCAGAGGATGTTCCCAGCCTCCCCATCCTCAGTCTCGCAGGCTTTGCAGAAGCCTGTAGCCGAGGTGTGGCTGTGGCTTTAAGCCGCCTGCCAAATGGCCCTGGATGACGGCATGCCGTAAAAACAAGGCCGCAGCTGCATCGCTCAGATCCCACCAGTGAAAGAGCCCTAAAAGAGAAGCCGCTGCTGAAACAAACCTCTCCCCCCACTGAAACCATGCTGCAATATCCAAATGGGGGGGGGGGGGGAAGGGAAGAAGGGAAACCGCTTGAACGTTGAACCAGCAAAGTGAGAGCGAGAGAACGCAGCTGCCGGCTCCCACACTCCACTGAAGGTGTTAGGGGCCGTGGTAAGTAAGTGCCCCAATTCCAGAGGTCGGACCCCACACGGCCTGCATTCCGAGGTTCTGCAGCTGACTAAACAGCGTTGGACCCTCAGGGCAGACTTCACCACAAATCTTTAAACTCCAGCCCTGCTTCTAAACTAACCAGAAGAATACCAGCAAGGCAGACTCACCAAAGCAAAGGAATTGCTTTTACCTTTTTTTTCTTTTAACTGGCAAAGTAGGCTCTTCAGGATAGCACAGACTCCACTAAGATGTGGCCCATCTGTTGGAGACTGAGTATACTGGCTTGGTGGGAGGAGCACCAACCAAAAGCTGGCATGCTCAGTTTCTATTTGCTGGAAAGGGGGACACAATCCCAGGAGTCTAGACTGAACTGGAGGGACGCTATGGAAGTCTGTTATATTGCAAAGCCTTCCAGACTGCCAGCAGGTAAAGATTGCATTTCTATATTTCATCATCACCCACTTCCAGCCCCAATCCTTGTTGTCTTTACTTCTTCTTTCCTGTCTCTATCCTTGATGATATGTAGATCCTTTCCATCTTTGACTTATCTGCCATAGTAAACCACCTTACTATTCATTTGAAAGGCAGTATATTAAGATCTGAAGGGAGTAGCCGCCTAGTGGTTAGATCAACTGCCTAGTACCCAGAAGATCAAGGGTTCAATTCCCACTGGCACGCCTTGTGACCTTGAGCAAGTCACTTTACCCTCCATTGCCTCAGAAGAAAAGGCCTGGCCATCTACTTCCGGTGATACATTGCCAAGAAAACCCAGAGGCAGCTGATAATAAACCATAAACCATACTATTTATTCAGATTTGATTCCCTGCCTGCACAAATAGACTCAAACCAGAGAACAAATTACACAAAGCTATAGCTGCTTACAGAGGCTGGTCTTGCTTTCTCCTCTCTCCTGTTATCGCTCCTTTCAAGTCCAAAAGATTTCTCATATCCTTAGCTAAAGTATATGACAGGCATCTGGTTCACAGAGTGCAAGTTCCTGAGCTGAAACACCACACTCAGCAATGAAGAACAAAATAACATACCTTGGTATCAAGCAGCACTTTCCAAAGAAGAGATTCAATATAATAGTTGGTGCCTCCCACAACAATTGGGATCTTTCTGCGTGAAAATATATCTTCAATGTTAAATATTAAGGCTATAACAAGAATCAACCAGGGCAGAAAGCAATGGTTTGAAGCAAGGCAAAAACAAAGCTTCCATGAAGTAATTAGGTCTTACCTGCTAATTATTGTTCCTGAAGGAACGACAGTCCAGTCCCTTACTTCTGGGTTGCGCAACTCTTCCAGCAGCTTGGAGGCTGAGCCCATCCTTTTTGGGGATGGTGCGGTATAAATACCACTAGTACCACCCACTGAAACCAGTATGCTAATGCCAAAGTAGACTTAATCTAAAACTAAAAATACTAACCATAGACCAATGTAACTACCCGAAAACCCCCAATTTTTTTTTTTTTTTAACGGAAGTGAAGAGATTAAGAAGGGGGAAACAAACGGGAAGGGAAGGGGGGGGGGGAGGAGGACTACCTGGGCTTGTCCGGGCTCCCCTTCCCCTTCTTCCGAGGATCTGGGCCAAAGGCCCTTGAGTCAGACTTCGGTCCGCCGTATTTACCACCCTCTGGCACATTACACCCATACGCATAAACTGGGAGGGAACAGGGACTGGACTGTCGTTCCTTCAGGAACAATAATTAGCAGGTAAGACCTAATTACTTCTTCCTTATCGTCACTCCAGTCCAGTCCCTTACTTCTGGGATGTAACAGAGCAGTTCAGGCTTGGGAGGGTTTCGCTATCCCGGACCGAAGGATCGCCTCTCCAAACAGAGAATCAGCTGACCCCTGAACCTGCAGCCTGTAGTGTTTGGTAAAGGTATGTAGAGAAGCCCAAGTAGCCGCTCTGCAAATCTCTAGCGGCGGGACTAAGCTATACTCCGCCCAGGAAGCCGCCTGTGCCCGCGTTGAGTGTGCGCGCAGACCTCCTGGAACTTGCCTTCCCTTCAGGATATAGGCGGAGGCGATAGCCTCCCTGATCCACCTGGAGATAGAGGCCTTGGCCGCCGCCTCCCCTTTGTGAGCTCCTCCAAATTGAATGAATAGACGTTCCGATTTCCGAAAGGGAGCCGTGCGGGAGAGATAGAGTTTCAGGGCTCTGCGAACGTCCAGAAGACGTAGTTTCCCGCCGTCCCTTTCCAGCTCTTCCGCCGGGAAGGACGGCAGCGAGATCATTTGGTTCACATGGAAAGGCGATATGACCTTGGGCAAAAAGGAGGGAACTGTCCGCAAGACCACCTTCTCCCTGAAGAACAAAATAAAGGGGTGTTGGGAGGACAGCGCTTGAAGCTCCGAGACGCATCTGGCTGAGCAAATGGCGACCAGGAAGACTGTCTTCAGAGTCAGATCCTTTAGGGATGCTCTCTTGGCCGGCTCGAAAGGCTCCCTGGTCAGGGCATTTAACACCAGATTGAGATCCCAAGGGGGAATGACTGATCTCTGCTGTGGTCGCAGGCGCCTCACCGCTCTTAGGTACCTAGCCACATCCGCGTGTTCTCCTATGGGCTTCCCTCGAATTCTACCTCTATAACACGAAATAGCCGCTAGCTGGACTCGTAATGAGCTGGGAGCTAGGCCCTTCTCGAAGCCTGCTTGTAAGAATTCCAGGACTTCCGGGACAGAGGCCGAAAGGGGATTCTTCCGGTGCTCCGCACACCATGCTTCAAAGATGCGCCAGACTCGAACATAGGAAAGGCAGGTGGAGCGCTTCCGGGCGTTCAACAAAGTAGAGATTACTGCCCCCGAATATCCTCGCTTGCGGAGCCGCGCCCTTTCAATAGCCAGGCCGTAAGCGAGAATCGATCCACGTGAGGCATCAGAAGAGGCCCCTGTCTCAACAGACCCTTCTTGCAGGGAAGCCGCCACGGTCGGTCGATCGATAACCTTACGAGATCCGCATACCAGGGGCGACGAGGCCAATCCGGTGCTATGAAGATCACCAATCCTCGATGAGCTTTCACCCGTTGTAGGACTCTTCCGATGAGAGCCCATGGAGGGAATACATACAGGAGCCCCTCCGTGGGCCATCTCTGGGCTAGAGCATCTAAGCCTTCGGACATCCTTTCCTTCCTTCGACTGAAGAATCTGCTTGCCTTGGCCGAGCCATACCGTGCCATGAGATCCATGACTGGAGGTCCCCAAAGCGTTACAATCTGGTAGAAGACCTCCTGGTCCAGCTCCCACTCTCCGTGGTCGATCCTGAACCTGCTGAGGTAATCGGCTGTCGCGTTGTCCATTCCGGCCACATGCTGAGCTGAGAGAGCCTCCAACCGAGCTTCTGCCCACTGGAACAGGCTGTCCGCTTCCTTTTCCAGGGATGGACTGCTGGTACCTCCCTGGCGATTGATGTACGCCACCGCAGTGACGTTGTCTGAGAAGACGCGAACCGCCCTTTGGCAAACCATGGGTTCGAGTGCCTTGAGCGCTAGGGAGACCGCTCGCAACTCCAGTCTGTTGATGGATCACTGGGACTCCATTAAGGACCACCGACCCTGGGCGAACTGATCCTCGCAATGCGCTCCCCAGCCTGTCAGACTGGTGTCCGTCGTGAGCAGTAACCACTGTGGGGGTTCGAGAGGCATCCCGCGATCCAGGTTCCTTGAGTGGCGCCACCATTGGAGGGCTTTCCTGGTCCGGGGAGCGCAGGGCAGCTGCATAGACAGAGGATGATGCTGAGGGGACCACCTGCGCAACAGGGCCCTTTGCAAGGGTCTCATGTGGGCCCTGGCCCACGGAACCACCTCTATTGTGGCCGCCATGGTTCCCAGCAGTTGAAGGTAATGCCACGCCGTAGGGAGACGCCTGCTCAGGAATTGAGACACCAGGGTCCTTAGGTCCCTTGCCCTGTTCTTGGACAGAAAGACTCTTCCTCTTCTGGTATCGAACCTCGCCCCGAGATACTCTAGGCCAGTGATGGCTAACCTTTTTGAGCCCGAGTGCCCAAACTGCCGCACAAAACCAAAGAATTTCCTCAAAGTGCCAGCACGTCAATTTGCATAAAAATTTGCATAATGCTAACATACACTAACTTTTAGTAAACATGTCTCTTAATGAGTGTATGGATAAAGACAGACTAAAAGATTTCTACATTACTATAATCCAGTGCCAACCGCCAGGCACATTAGGAACTACTACAAACACTGCCCATTTAGAACCAATAGCAAACCCGCCGTATCCTAACAGCACTACCAGGACTCACAAAGCACCACACCATACCTATCAAAAGGCAACACTGCAAATATTAAACCAATACATTTCAGACAATAACAATACATGACCTACTGGGGAAAGAGAACAAGTGGCAATGTCAAAAAGGAATTACATAAACAGAATACCTCAGCTCAGTTGCAATTGCTCCAGCCACTTTCTTCTGGTTTCTTCATGTTTTCTGCTAACTCTCCATCATCTGCTGTCCATTTGTCCTTTCTTCTCTCTTCTAGTTTTTTTTTCCATTCTCTCTCTCTACATCCGCTTTAACATACTAATCTTTCTCCTTTTGCTCTTTCCTCATTCCTATTTCATCCACTCAAATTTTACCCCTCCATCCTCAATCCCCACTTACTCTCCCAATACCCGGCCAATTGTAGATTTTTTATCCCTCCCACACAAAATATTTTTCCCCTCTCCATTTTACTCTCCCAGCCCCATCCCATTCTAATCCTCCCCCAACATCAGCTCCCTTCTAGTTCCAGCCTCACCCAGCATCCATTCCCTTCTAGTCCCTGCATCAGCCCATTTCCAGTCCTAGCAACCCCCCAACCCAATACCAGTCCTAGCCCCCCCCCATCAACTCACTTCCAGCCCTAAACCCCCATCACCCCATTTCCAGACAGCCCCCATCAGCCCACAGCCCATTAGCAGTCCTACCCCCCCAGCCCATTAGCAGTCCTACCCCCCCCGCCCGCCCGCCCGCCCGCCCATTAGCAGTCCTAACCCCCCCCAGCCCATTAGCAGTCCTAACCCCCCCCGCCCATTAGCAGTCCTAACACCCCCCCTCGTGCCCTTTAGCTGTCCTAACCCCCCCCCTCCTGCCCATTAGCAGTCCTAACCCCCCCCGCCCGCGCCCATTAGCAGTCCTAACCCCCCAGCCCATTAGCAGTCATAAACCCCCCCCCCCCGCCCCTCCCATTAGCAGTCCTAACCCCCCCTCCTGCCCATTAGCAGTCCTAACACCCCCCCTCCTCCTGCCCATTAGCAGACATAACCCCCCCCCCCCTGCCCATTAGCAGTCCTAACCCCCCCCTCCTGCCCATTTGCAGTCCTAACCCCCCCTCCTGCCCATTAGCAGTCCTAACCCCCCCTCCTGCCCATTAGCAGTCCTAACACCCCCCCTCCTGCCCATTAGCAGTCCTAACCCTCCCCCCCCTGCCCTTTAGCAGTCCTATCCCCCCCTCCTGCCCATTTGCAGTCCTAACACCCCCCCGGCCCCTTAGCAGTCCTATCCCCCCCCCTCCTGCCCATTAGCAGTCCTAACCCCCCCCCCTCCTGCCCATTAGCAGTCCTAACCCCCCCCCCCTCCTCCTGCCCTTTAGCAGTCCTACCCCCCCCCCCCCCCGGCAAATTTTTAAAAAAAAAAAGCAGGCTCTGGCTGCTGCCGCGGCAGATTACAATGTCCCGCGGGGCCCCCTCCGCCCGCTAAGCCCCTCTGCAAGGGCTTTCAGATTCGCGAGGGAGAGCGTCTCCCTCGCGTCTCTGTTAAGCCCGCAGGGGCTAATGGGAAATTTCCCATCAGTCCCTCGCGTCTAAAGGGGCTGATGGGAAATTTCCCATTAGCCCCTGCGGGCTTAACAGAGACGCGAGGGAGACGCTCTCCCTCGCGAATCTGAAAGCTCTTGCAGAGGGGCTTAGCGGGCGGAGGGGGCCCCGCGGGACGCTGCATTCTGCCCTTGCCGCGTCCGCGGCAGCAGTCAGAGACAGCTTTTTTCTTTTTTTTGCGGACCTATTGCCCGCGTGCCAGCTGCAAGGCCTTCGCGTGCCACAGCTGGCACGCGTGCCATAGGTTCGCCATCGCTGCTCTAGGCTCTTGAGAAGGAACCAAACTGCTCTTTGTTCGATTGATGACCCAGCCTAGCTCCTCCAGTACTTCCACTACCTTGGCGGTTGCCGAGCGACTCTCCTCTACTGACTTCGCCCGGATCAGCCAATCGTCCAGATAGGGATGAACCAAGATTCCCTCCTTTCTCAGGGCCGCAGCAACCACCACCATGATCTTGGTGAAGGTTCGAGGGGCTGTAGCTAGCCCGAAGGGCAGTGCCTGGAACTGAAAGTGACCCCTTGGTACCGCGAATCTCAGGAACTGTTGATGGGACCTTCGAACTGGAATGTGTAGATAGGCTTCCGTCAAATCCAATGAAGTCAGAAACTCTCTGCTCCTTACGGCCACTATGACAGACTTCAGGGTTTCCATCCTGAAGTGAGGCACTTTGAGGCATCGATTGACTTGCTTTAAATCCAGAATCGGGCGAAAAGTCCCTTCCTTTTTTGGCACCACAAAATAAATCGAGTATCGACCGCAGCCGCATTGGTCTGGAGGGACTGGGGTTACTGCTGCTCCGAGCGCTATGAGCTGCGAGAGAGAGACCTCTATCGCTGCTCTCTTTACCGGAGAACCGCAGGGAGACTGAACGAAGGCTGGGAGTATTTGTTTCGCAAATTCGAGGGCATACCCCTCTCGGATCACCTCTAGGACCCATTGATCGGATGTGACCCGGGACCAGGCGGGAAGGAACTGCTTTAAACGCCCCCCAACCCGCAGGCCTTCCCCCTGGACCCCCACTTTCTCATTGTGGTTTTCTAGGTCCCAAGGACACGGAAGAGGACGCCCCAAAGCCTCTCCCTGCTCCCCGAAAACCTCTGAAGCCTTGTCCCCTCGAAGGGAGACGGCCCCTAGGAAAGGAGAACGATCTGGCCGGGCGAAACCTCCGGGGTTCTCTAGGCTGGCCCCGTACTGGGGCTAGGGAGCGACCTTGCTTTGGTCTGTCCTCCGGCAGCCTGCCGCCTTTAGACTCACCGAGATCTTTCACCAGCTTATCCAAGTCTTCCCCGAACAACAATTTCCCCTTGAAGGGGAGACGGCTTAGGCGCGATTTCGACGAGGCATCTGCTGCCCAATTCCGTAGCCATAGATATCGTCTAGCCGCTACCAGCGAGGCCATGTTCTTAGCCAGGCTTCTGATGAGGTCATATTGGCTATCCGCTAGGTAGGCCGCCCCGGACTCCAACCTAGACGGGATAGACTGATCATCTCCCGAGAAGTTCTCTGTCAGCTGGAGTTGCTGGGACCACCTCAAGCAGGCCCGAGCCACCCAAGCTCCTGAAACCGAGGCCTGCAGGGCGAGGGCGCTGATATCAAAAGCTTGCTTCAGCAGGGTGTCCAATTTTCTATCCTGAGAATCTCTCAAGGCCGCACTACCCTCGACTGGTATAGTCGTCTTCTTTGTCACCGCAGATACCGCTGCATCTACCCTGGGAGACTTCAGCAGTTCCTTGTCAGGTTCTGGCAACGGGTAAAGTCTCGTCATAGCGCGCACTCCTCTCAAACTTGATTCAGGTTGGTCCCACTCCTCTTGAATCATCTGACGCACTACTCTGTGAACGGGAAAAACCTTTTGGGACCTCCTCACTGCTTGGATCAGGGGGTCCTCCAACGCTTCTTCCTCCGCCGGGGCATCCGAGGTCACATTGAGCACCTTGAGGGATTCGCTGATCAGTGCCGGGAGCTCCTCCCGCCGGAAAACCCGCACTATGCGAGAGTGGTCCTCTTCCGGGATTTCTCCCTCCTCTAGATCCTCCTCATCTTCCCCTAGATCCTTGTCCGAGACCTCCTCTTCCAGGATCTCATGTGAGGAGGATGAGAGGGGTTCCTCACTCACCAGCCTTGCGCGTTTGAGTGGGATCTCTGATACCTGGGAACTAGCCCCAAATGGGCTGGGCCGTAGGCCTTCCTTCGCTGCGTTCGGCTCGGCTGCCCCAGGACCCTTCTTGCGCATGCAATAGGCCTTGTGCAACAAGAGCACGAATTCAGGAGAGAAAAGGTCACTGACGCTCCCTTCCCCCACTGCTGTAGGGGGAAGGGGGGGGAGGGACAGAGGGGTCTGAGTTAGAGGTAGGAGGAGAGAGAGTTTCCCTCTCCCCTAACAGCGAGTCCCCTGAACCTTGAATGGCTTGGGCCATGGATAATTGCATACCCTGCTCCACAGGAGATGCCTCTGTAGCACAAACTTTACAGATCCCTGAATCAGTGGCAGTACCCTTACGCGTGCCACAAGACGGGCACCTCATTTTGCCAGTCATGCTCACTTCTGCAATCAAGCTTAAATACTGTTTGCCAGCTCACAATGGTACCTCCACAGTAGATTAATTGAAAAAAACAAAACTGTTGCAGGCAGGCACCATAAGATTAACTGCTCCTTCCCCCGGTATTAACAATGGCAGAAATCCAACAATGTCATATTAAGGAAATTAAATTAAAGTAAATTAAAGTAAATTAAAGTGAAATAAAGTAAAATAAATTCCCCCAAACGACCTAAGGTTAAGGCTCAGTACACCTAGAGTCCCCCAGTACTTGCGATTGATGCCTCTTAGCGGCGCGATGTCCCGCGGCAGTCAGCAGTGCTCCGGTGGCTCACACGTGGCAGGCCTCAGCCACGTGGAGCACCCACCGGTCGGCGATTACAGCCGGAAAGTGTCCTTCGCCTCCGCTCCTAATCGGAATCAGCGAAATGCAGCACCCGTGCGCTCCAAGTCTGCTGAGCCAAGACCGAGCAGCAGGGGAATAAAGCACTACCGCCTCAAGCGCTCAGCCACCTTCGGGCTTCGGCGCGAGGTCGGGTAGGCCTGAGTGCAAAACCGCGGGAGCCGGCAGACGCAGGCGAGGGGGAGAGTTTGCGATCCCTCTTTCCTTTGCCGGTAGGTTTGCTGTGCTCAGTGAACGCGATGCTGTCCCCGGAGCACACCTCCTCGCGTTGCTGGCCCGGGAGTAGGCCTCCTCCTCGGGGAGAGAGGGGAGGGGGGGGAGAGGGAGAGAAACTTAAAGGAACAGAAGCTTAAGGACAGGAATCCAAAGGATACCTCAAACCGATGCAAAGAAATCAAAGAAATTATCTGGTAATTAAAACAAAAGTAAGGTAACTAAAAGAAAGACTCCAGTAAGCCCTTGGCTTACGGAACCCTCCAGCTGCTTGGAGGCTGAGCATACTGGTTTCAGTGGGTGGTACTAGTGGTATTTATACCGCACCATCCCCAAAAAGGATGGGCTCAGCCTCCAAGCTGCTGGAAGAGTTGCGCAACCCAGAAGTAAGGGACTGGACTGGAGTGACGATAAGGAACCTTTAATTCTTTATCCTGGAGGCCTGTAATTCACTTCCTATGCAGTAAGAAGAAAAATTCTTTCTTGGTTCATAGTGCTCCTACTGTACGGTGCTTTTGACCAGCATGCCTCCTCAAGTATCTATCCAAATTTTCTAGCACTAAAATAAATATATGCACACACACACACACGCTATATAAGGAAAAATTTTGATCTCACCTACTAATTTTCTACCAACCTAGTACAGAATGAGGGGGTTATGCCCATCAGCCAACAGATGGAGAAAGAACAAAGCTTGCAAGCTCTGCTCCAGATAGAACACCATGAAGCCATATACTCTTCAGTATTCACTGTAACAAATCAAATGGAGACAAATTCCTAATATCAACCTACACCGGGGGGACTCAAACTTCCAGAAATGTATTGAAGAAACCTCGCAGGAACCAATGATGACAAAATTGCCTACAGTAACAAGTAGGGTGGACCTATGGATCGGTCTGGTAGATTCAAAAAATATTAGCACACAAGACCAAATTTTACCTTCCTTATCAGTCCGGATTGTACAAAAATCTAATTGACTACATTTGTGGAAGTCAACTTTGGAAAAGCTCAATAACATCAAAGACAAAACATGGAACCGACTGTGGTACAGATCACCAACTACTAGTATGCAAACTCAAACTAAAGCTGAAAAAGAGCAAGCCACTCATAAATGTAATAAAACATGACCTTGAGAATATACCACCGGAATTTAAAGACCAGCTGCAAAAATCAATCTGCTGCTTTGGATACAAATGACAGAGCACCAGAAGAGTTATGGGATGACATCAAGAAAATTATGCTCAAAGAAAGTGAGTAGCTCTCTACAAAAAGTGAAAAGCAAAAACGGCCAAAATGGATGACTGAAGAAACTCTAAAAATTGCCCAGAAACACAGGGAAGCTAAAGCCAGAGGAGAGAGAGGCAATCAATCACAGAACTCAAAAGAGATTTCCAACATGCAGAAAGACAAGACAAGGAGAAGTACTACAATGATACATGCAAGGAAATAGAATCAGAAACTATTAGAGGAAGAACAAGATCGGCTTTCCGAAAGCTATGAAAGTTAAAGAGAAAATTCCATCCAGAATCGGAATGTTACAGGATGCTCAAGGATCCATGTTGAATGATGCTGAGAAGATCAAGAAAAGGTGGAAAGAATATAGAGCGTCATTATACCATAAAGATCAAGTGGACCAACAGCCATTTCAACCTGTACCTTATGATCAGGAGCCATCGGTGATGAAAGAAGTTGTTGAAGCAGCACAGTAAGCATTATCAAACAACAATGCACTGGGTATTGATTTATTTATTTAACTGTATTTATATCCCGCTTTTCACCGGGTCAAAGCGGTGTAACACATAACAGGGGAGGGGGGGGGAATCAATGGTTATAGGGTGGGATAGCATTCCCATTGAAGTATTACAGCAATCAGATGTGCCTGTTGTCATACTTACAAGGTTCTGCCTGGAAATTTGGAAGATGTCATGGCCAACAGGAAAAGATCTGTGTTTATACCAATACTGAAGAAAGGTGATCCGACCGAGTGTGGAAATTATCGCACAATCGCTCTGATTCCACATGCCAGCAAGATTCTACTACATGGATCACATTTTATTTATATAATTATAATACAATCTTTAGCGTACTATTCATTTGTTTCGCCTGCTTTGTTTGCACTTGTATGACCGTGATCCAAGAAAATAAGATATGCCATGCTGGGTCAGACCAAGGTTCATTAAGCCCAGTATCCTGCTTCCAACAGTGGCCAATCTAGTTCACAAGTACTGTCGTGCCCCCTTCTGTCCAGGCGGCTGCCTAGAGGAGGGGACGTGCCTTAATATAGTCCAGAGCCGAGGCTTCTGGGGATTGTAGTTGTGGGTTCACATAATATTGAGGCCCGAGAGTTTAAGGCAAACACAGGAATATTTATTTTTTGTTTTCCACCTTCCAAAAAGAGCCTTTAAAAGCTCAACGCATGGTAAACAAATTAATATAGGATTCTTTCTCCCAAAACCATGTTTTCCACAAAAGAAAAGACTTTTACATACAGCACCACATAGTAACTGTTTCTGTCAGGTTAAAATGTTTTGTAGTTACTTTTCTTACAACTTCCAGCATTCAGAACAAAGCTTTAATTGCTTCCTTCAGCATTAAAGACATGTAGCTGTTTTCTTTTAAAGTTCCAGCCTTCAGCATAAGGTTTTAGCTTCTGCACTCAGCATAAAGCAAGTGTAGCTGTTTCCTTCTTTTAAAAGGCAAACAGGATTCTTGAGCAATACTGACTTAAACAACATCCAGCCTGTTTTCTTTACTGCTTTACTAGACAGTAAGATTCTAGGCCTTTCTCCTTTCAGTTAAGACCATTACAAAGTCTTATGACATAAAGAACAGTCCATTATAGAAGACTCGGATTCCTGGTCAGATTCATAACATTCAATTTGCATTTCTTCCCCATTAGTGCTTTCTGTATCCTGCTTTAATTCTCCCTGTACAAACTCAGGTTTAACCCCTTCCAGCAGCTCTAGTACTTTCCTCCAATAAGACTTATCTTTGCACACAGGCTTTTCAGCAGGTACGTGAAGCCTCTTCTCTCTCATTAAGTGGCACAGTGCCTCTAACTGACTTAAATTACTTTTAGTCACAGATTTACTCATGTTCCCTTTTTGAGCTGGCAAATTTCCAATAGCTTCCTGGATTACTGCCAAAGTACCTTGCTCCTCGTCAGGACTTCTTTCAGCTATAAATCTCCTCCCTCCAGAGCCCAAAGCAGTTTCTCTGCAGCAATGGCTCCTCTCTGGGTTATGGCCTCTACCACCGAGAGCTCCACGGCATTCCTCAGCGTTCTCTGTGGTTAAACCTTTCCTGTGACTCGGCCTCACAGCTTCCTTCCCTCTGGAACCCTCTCTAGTGTTGTCCTTGGAAATTTATTTATTTTTATTTTTGTATTTATTTAGCGTATATTTGTATACCGCTACTTCCAGCGATCAGTAGCGGATTGGATTACATATTGGAAACTGTCAAATCAGGACAGAAAAATTTGTAGTATATACAAGGTGATTTGAAAGGTAAGCACAACACACAGTACTCTTCTCTTCAGCTGCCCTGAAGGTCTTCCTTCCTTCAGACTTCCTCGAATTTCTGCTTCCTTCTATTTCCCTGGTGGTTCTATTTCCTTCTATTCCCATGTTTAAATGAGTGTGCCTGAACTAGGGTCCCGTGCTCCTCCCCCAGGTGGCTCTCATTAACTTTACTACTTGCTTCGGAGCTTGGGCGTGGCTTGTAACCAGGAGCTACGTGTGTTTTTTTCTGTTTAGCTTCAGCATGAGAGCTACAGCCTTCCTGCCTCTCTCCCTAAAGGTAAATGGGTGTTTTTCTCCTATTTCCATAGGCTCAGAAACACTTTTGCCATCACAGTACCTAGTAGTTTCCCCAAAGGGCACAGGTTCCACAATGCTTGTATTGTGGCAAGCAGTGGATTGCCCAGGTCCCCTCCAAGAACTTGTCCAAACCTTTTTTAAACCCATCTACACTAACAGCTTTTACTACATCCTCCAGTAATGAATTCCAGAGTTTGATTATACGTTGAGCGAAAAAAAATATTTTCTCTTATTAGTCTTAAATAAATCTAAGATGAAATTAGGACTTACCTCAAGTTCCCTCCAGTCCAGTCCTGTCCTGACCTGTGGGTGGTGATACCTCAACAGCAGCTTGGAGACTGAGCACATCAATACTGATGACATCACCTCTCATAGGCAACTGCCACCTTACCAACCCCAGTATATCACTGACGAAGCAGACTCACATGAGCAATAATCAAAAAAAATCTATGTCATAACACTGACGAATACGAACCCCAAACAAGGCAGACTAACCCCCCTGCCCAGTGGAGAACAAGAGAACCATCTGAAAGGGTCAGAACAAGCGATCACGACCCCCTTATTATACTGAGAAGCGTCTTAGGAACCACTTTTCTTTGATTTCTTTTCCTTTATCTATTTGCATTGACAATGTGAACTGAAAGAAGACAGAGCCCATGGCCTGGTAGAACCGCAAGGAGAACTGCTCCACACAAGACCTGTCCACCCGATCCGGACGAATACCATGAGATGACTTTCTTACAGCCATGGATCGCCAACCTGTGGGATGTACCATAGCAGTAATAACCCTGGGAGGGACCCACGAGCCTGGCCTGAATCACTGACGCAACGAACCTTGCATTCCCCGCCGCCTGCACATCCAGGCAATAATGTCACACAAAGATATGTAAGGACGACCATGTGGCTGCCCTGCAGATGTCCCCTGGCTGGACCAGATTAGCTTCCGCCTATGAGGCGGCTTGCACCCTGGTGGAATGAGCCCACAACTCCTCGGGCAAGGCTCGGCATTGCAAGAGATAGGCCACAAAGATATCTTCCATCATCCACCTAGATAGACGCGCCTTGGAGGCCACTTCCTCTTTGCGCGGTCCCCCAAAAAGCAAACAAATGGTCTGACTTTCATAACTGAGCCATGCGTTTGAAATAGCGCTTGAGCACTCAGTGGATGTCCAGATGGCAGAGCTGATGGTCTGCTGCCACCACTCCCCCTCCAGAAAACACTGGCAACACCACCAGTTGATTGAGGTGGAAGGCAGAGATTACCTTAGGCAAAAAAACAAAGAGTGTACCGCCCTTAAGACCACCTTCATCTTGGATACTGAGAGGAATGGTTTGCGGCACGACAGCGCCTGGAGCTCCAAATTTCTGCAAGCCGAACAGATCGCCACCAAAAAGACCGTCTTATAAGGTCAGATCCTTCAAGGAGCAACTTCTGATTGGTTTGAAGGGTGCCTCTACCAATACCAACACCACCACCACCAAATTGAGATCCCATGAGGGCACCACTGGCTGAAGCGGGGGCTGGGGTTACTTCACCATCTGAAGGAACCACACCACGTCCAGGTGGGTAGCCGAGGAGATTCCCTGGATCTTTCCATGATAATAGTTTAGGGCTGCCACTTGCACTCTCAGGGAGCTACAAGCGAGACCCTTTTCAAAACAGGACTGCAGGAATGCTAACACCTCCGGAACCGACACCGTCAGGGCCCAACAGTCGCTTTCCTCACACAAGCATCATATGCGAACATACGAAAGACTGGTAGAAAGTTTACGAGCCTTCAATAAGGTACCAATCACCGGAGCTGAATAGCCCCGCCTTCTCAACCAAGCCAGCTCAATAGCCAGGCCGTAAGCAAGAACCACACCACCTGAGGCATCCAGACCAGTCCTCAAGACAGGAGATTGGCCCGGGCATGAAGGCACCAAGGATGATCCACTGCTAGCCGGACGGGGTCCACGTACCATGGCCTTCTCGGCCAGTCAGGAGCCACGAGTATCACCAGACCCCGATGCGTCTCTATCCATTGCACTACCTGACCTATGAGCACCCACAGGGGGCGGGGGGCACATACAGTAATCCCTCCCTGGGCCAGTGCTATACCAAGGCATAGAGGCTTTCCGACATGTGCTACTTCCTTCTGCTGAAGAACCATGATGCTTTTGCGAAGTCAAAGTTGGCCATTAGATTCATGACCAACTTGCACCAATGTCATACCAGCAGAGCAAACACTTTTGCATTAAGGGTCCATTCGCCTTGGTCGATGTGAAAGCAGCTGAGGTAATCGGCTGCCACGTTCTCCTTACCGGGCACTAACTCTGCCGGGACCCCCCCCTCATCTCATTGCTGCTTCTTATCGCAGTCAAGAAAGAGGTATAGAACCCTCTGCCTGATCCTCGAAAACCTCGAAAAGGCTGTCCTCAGGCAGGAAAATGCCCTCTAATACAACGCAAAATAAACTCCGAAAATCCTGTGACAGGTTTTGCACTGGGGCCGCAGACTGAAATGGCTTTTGCTTATCCTCGGGCAACCGGCTGCCCTTGGTCTCACCCAGATTCTTCAACAACTTGTCCAGAGCCTCCCCGAACAAGAGCTTACCCTTGAAAGGAAATTTACTCAAACGCGACTTGGAGGAGACATATGCCGACCAATTGCAGAGCCACAAGTAGCATCATGCCACCACTACAGAGGCCATGCTCTTGGACAGGCCCCTAATCAGATCATAAAAGGCATCCGCCAAATATGCTGTTCCAGACTCCAACTTAGCCGCCTCCAGAGGTGGCACCAAAGCCTCTCCTGCCGTCTCCAAGATCCCTTGCACCCATCGTAAGCAAATGCAGGCCACAAAGGCCCCATAGATGGATACCTGCAAGGACAGCACGTTGATATCAAATGCCTGCTTAAGCAAGGTCTCTAACCTCCGGTCCTTCACACCCTTGAGGGACGTACTGCCCTCTACCGGGATCATGGTCTTCTTGGTGACCGTCAAGACCGCCTCATCTACCTTGGAGCTCCTTCTCAGAGTCCGATAAGAGGTACAGCCTCACCATCATATACGTGCCCCTCAGAGCAGCCTCAGGCACCTCCCATTCATCCTGAATCATCTGCTTGATTACTCAATGGAGGTAGAACATCGTTAGCGGCTTCCAGACCACCTGTAACAAAGGGTCCTCCAGCGGCTCATCCTCCAATGACACCTTCAACATATTAAGGGCCCTAAGCAAATGGGTGGTCAACACCGCCAACTCCTCCCGATGGAAGATGCGCACAATCCTAGACTCGTCTTCCTGCGGGATCTCTCCTTCCTCCAGCTTGGTGGATTCTTCACCCATATCCGCTCCTATCTCCGAGTCCCCCTCCAAGTGAAGGGACCCCATATCTTCCCAAAGGTCTGCCTCCAAACATCTCCAGCTAGGACCGGACTCCCCCTTGGTCCCCTGACCCTACCAGGCTTCGGAGAGCCTTCTCTTCCTGGTCCTCTCAGAGGGCCCCTGTGGCTGTCCTCCCCTCGCTGTTTCATGCAAAAGGCCTTATGCATGAGTAAAACAAACTAAGGGGAAAACCCACTGTGGACTTCAGTCATATCCTTGGTCATGGAAGGTCTGGGAGACTTAACCCCCTAAACTTCACCCCTCCAAAAGGGGTGGGGGGGGGGATTATCCGCTCTATCTGGAACAGCTACCCGCACGGTCTCCACTGCGGGCCAAGCGTGCTCTCCCGACTGCTGAGGACGACCCTCAGACCCTCCAGAGGATCCCCCTTTCCCAGCCTTATCTGTCTGAGCCCGTAGATACTCCTCCACCAACCGGGACTCTGTCTCGCAGCCACGGCAAAAACCAGCTGCCGAAACAGAGCCCCTCCGGGAGCCACAAGTCAAACACGTTGCCTTAATGGACATGCCACTGCCAAAGGCCACCTCTTCTGCAATAGCTAATGTGCTTAGACAGCCTCTGTGCCTGCTTCTTCGGTTTCTCGTTCAATCCCTCTTTCCTTTTTTTCTTTTTTTGCTTAATGATACAACATAGACATAAGGGGAACCATCAAAAACAACAAAATATGGTGGAAAACACGCCTGCGTCCGAGCCCACCAAAATGTCCCCAGCTGAGAGAAGTGATTCTCACTAAGATGGCGCCTCTTTCTGCGCTGCATGGCTCAGCCACTCCCACCTCCCCGGCCCAGTAATATCACTGCACACGAGCCCTGACCACGGAGAGGCAGAAAAACAACAAACCGACTGCTGAAGGAAAGACTCATAGGTTAGATGCTGGCTGTCCGGGATCTCTGGACGCACGCTCCGTCTTCTTTGCCGACATTGTCATCATCAGGAGTCCCCTGCAGGGCGAGTGGCAGGCCTTGCACTGTGAGCGGATCCTCATCCTCAGTCAGCTTCGGGAGCCTCCGATTATCCAAGATAACTGGCTTCAGTTCTTCCAGAGAGCAGCTCTTGCTTCACTGTACCTGCCCTGCTTCAATAGGCCTCTGATCGCTACCTTTTTTTTTTGTTTATTTTTAATTAAGGCACTGCTCAATCTAGGCAGAATTGCTCTCCTATCTTAAAGGGCTAGTACCCCTCCCCCCCAAAAAGGAGGAAGAATAACCCATAAAGAAATAAAACCAACTGCTCTAAGTTGTTCCTCAGTGAGTCCACCCCTTTCCAGCTGCTTGGAGACTAAGAATACTGGGGTTGATAAGGTGGCAACTGCCTATGAGAGGTGATGTTGTCAGCATTGACATGCACAGTATCCAAACTGCTGGTGGTGTGCGACTACCCACAGGTCGGGATTGGACTGGAGGAATGATCCTTTACAGTTTTTAAGCTATTCCCGTATTACAGCATATGTATCTTTTCAGCACGGTCCTTTTCATAACACAGTTTGGCTGTCCGGCAATACTCTCCATGTGATGCCAAGAGTGCTTTAAAGTTGTGGTGCTGTTTGCCACTAGCGCTTCACAATAGTGCCCAAAAGAACAGAGTTTCCCCTCTATATTTTAGGCAAATACATGAGTAATTTTTATGCCTTTCATGATCACTTTATAGTTGTACATTTGCTTGCACAATGAGGTTTTAAACAACGCGCTGTTTATGAATATATTAATCATCCCCTTTTCCAATAATTTTATATGAAAGGTTTTTATTACGTGGTATGTTTTTATACTAATAACACAACACATTTTACCATATGGATTACACCTTTTTTATATATACTTTTAGTGTCTGTGATGAATTTTAATACATTTTGAGCCTGCCCTTTTCTTTATCTGATTTGAGCTGTTTTTAGATGCTTTGAGGACACTTATTGGTTATCAATCCAGTTTCATTTATATTGTTATTACCCTACGTGCAATGTTTATTTATTTATTTAACAATTTTTCTATACCGCCTTATCTTAAAATCAAGGCGATTTACAAAGAACTCCAATTTACAGAAAATGTTTGAAAGTAACAACACTGTTCCAATATATAGAAGCGTCTTTAGCAAACAAAGGGAGGAGGGAGAACTGGGAATGATAGATTACAACTTATGTACAAGGTGATGTGTATGTAGGAGTTCATATGGGGAGCATCATGTTTCATTGAACTACTCGATGAATAAGAAGGTCTTGAGCTGTTTCCTGAGTTCTTTAGTGTCTGTGGTGCTTCTCGTTTTCTCCGGGAGAGCATTCCAGATAGATGGAGCGGCGAATGAGAGGGCACTCTTGAGCTGTTTCCTGAGTTCTTTAGTGTCTGTGGTGCTTCTCGTTTTTTCCGGGAGCATTCCAGATAGATGGAGCGGCGAACGAGAGGGCACTCTTGGATGAAGCCTGTTTGCAATGTTGCAATTAGAATGACTCTCCCCCTTCTCTCTTTTGTGCCCAGATTTGGTTGTCACTTAGAGTCGCAACGAAGTATTTTCAGCCTTTACACTTTTGGTAATTTTAATAGTAAGTTCGCAAGTTTGGTTTTATCTGGCCTCTCTTCTCTTTCCTCCCTCTCTCTCTGCATTACCTCTTCAAAATATGTGATCTTCTCCCTATAGTCCTCCCAGTATTCACTTCACATTGTGTTTGTTTTTTATTGCATGTCCATGCTTCTCTTCTCATTTCATTCTGTGTGTTACACATACAGGTTTTTACGTTTGGTCCCTCGAACACTCTTATCTTATTTTACTTTCTTTTATTCTAAACTATTTAAATTCTATTTATATCATGACAGCTGCTTTGATGTTGATGAAGTTGTTAATATTTTGTTCATATAGATTTGATGATTTATATATTTTATTTTTATAAATTTGTGTTTTAATGTATGATTATGTTTTAAAATATCTACTTTTGATCTGTTTGAGGCTTACCCCATTTACCTTTTAACAGATAAGCCGACACTATCGCCTCTTTAATCCATCTGGCAATGGAAGCTTTTGAAGCTGCTTCCCCTTTCCTTGAACCACCAAAGAGAACAAAAAGTCTATCAGACCTCCTGAAATCAGACGTCCGCTTAATATACTTCTTTAAAGCCCGGCGCACATCCAGCCGATGCAAACTCACCGTCGCTGAACCCTCTGAACTTTCCCTGAATACTGGCAAAGACACTACCTGATTCATATGAAAAGGAGATACTACTTTTGGCAAAAAGGACGGAACCGGCCTCAACACCACTTTCGAATCGGAAAAAGACAGAAAAGGCTTCCGGCAAGACAAGGCCTACAACTCTGAAATTCTCCTGGCTGAACAAATGGCTATCAAAAATACCACCTTGAGCGTTAGATCCTTCAAAGATGCTCTCCCCAAGGGCTCAAAGGGTTCTCGCCCTAACGTTTCCAAAACTAAGGACAGATCCCATGTCGGAACCACCTGATGACGTGGAAGCATCAGCAACACTGCCCGTAGAAACCGTTTCACATCCCGGGTGTGCTCCGATGGCCAACCCTTTAATCCTACCTCTATAACAGGCCAGTGCTGCCAGCCGTACCTTCAAGGACGAAGCCACCAACCCTTTCTGAAACCCATCCTGTAAGAACGTGAGAACCTGCGGAATTGAAGTCTTTAAAGCATCTACCGCCTTTTCTGCGCACCAAGCCTCAAACACGCGCCACACTCGCACATACGCCAAAGAAGTAGACCGTCTTCGCACCTTCAGCAATGTGAAACCACTGCTGCAGAATATCCCCTCGCTCTCAACCTTGCCCTTTCAAGAGCCAGGCCGTAAGCGAGAATCGATCCACTTGGGGCATGTATAGAGGACCCTGGGACAATAGGTCTCTCCTGACTGGTAGACGCCAAGGGCGCTCCACCAACAGCCTCCTGAGATCTGCATACCAAGGCCTCCTTGGCCAGTCTGGAGCTATCAAGATCACCAATCCCTTGTGTCACTCGATACGTTGAACCACCCGGCCTATCAATACCCAAGGTGGAAACACATACAAGAGTTGCTCCGCCAGCCAATCCTGGATGAGAGCATCCAGTCCCTCTGACATTCTTTCTCGCCTTCTGCTGAAGAACCGACTGACCTTTGCCAAGTGAAAGGTTGCCATGAGATCCATTACTGGCGACCCCCAGCGACGAACCACCATTTCGTAAACCTCTGGATGAAGAATCCACTCTCCGGGATCCACCTTCACCCGATCAAGAAATCGGCTTCAACATTGTCCACTCCTGCCACATGAGCTGCCGATAAGACTTCGAGGTTCAGCTTGACCCAATCGAACAACTTCTCCGCCTCGGCTTCCAGCGGCACACACTTGTGCCACCTTGGTGATTGATGTAGGCCACCGCGGCAGCGTTGTCGGAGAATACCCGAATCACTTTCACGCGCACATAAGGCTGAAACGCCTGCAAGGCTATTGTTACCACTCTGAGTTCCAGCCTGTTGATTGCCCAACGCTTCTCCTGTTCTGACCATTGCCCTTGCGCAATTCGACCTTGGAAGTGCGCCCCCCCAGCCCAGTAGGCTGGCATCCGTTGTCAGGGCTAACCAATCGGGCGTTTCCAAGGGCATCCCCTTCTCCAGATTCCCTGGAACCAACCACCACCGCAATGCCTTCCTTGTCGCCTTCGGACAGGGCAATCTCTGGGACAGTTTGTCATTCTGGTGCAACCACCGCCTGAGCAGCACCCGCTGTAACGGCCTCATATGGGCCCTCGCCCACGGTACGAACTCAAGCGTTGCTGCCATCGTCCCGAGCAACTGTAGATAATGCCACGCCGTGGGAAGCGGCCTCTGCAGAAACTCGCGTACCAACTTCCTGAGACTTTTCGCTCACTGGAGAGGAAGGAACACTCTGCCCACTGCCAATTGAACCTCGCCCCCAGGTAATCCAGATCCTGCGACGGCGTGAATACACTCTTTGCCCCATTGACTACCCAACCTAGGTCTTGGAGACACGCTACCACTCTGGTCGTGGCCCTCTCGCTTTCGGTCCTTGACTTTGCACGGATTAGCCAATCGTCCAGATAAGGATGAACTAGGATGCCTTCCCTTCTCAGTGATGCGGCTACCACTATCATCACCTTGGTGAATGTCCTTGGTGCGGTAGCCAGTCCAAACGGTAGTGCTCAAAACTGAAAATGTCCCTTCGGCACTGCAAACCTGAGAAACCTTTGGTGTTCTTGCCGAATGGGAATGTGCAGGTACGCTTCCGACAAGTCTAGGGATGTAAGGGACTCCCCTTTCTGTACGGCCACTATGACGGACCTCAATGTTTCCATGTGAAAATGAGAGACTCGGAGACAACAATTCACTCTTTTCAGATCTAGAATTGGGCTTTGGTACCACGAAATAAATGGAGTACCGACCGGAATCGCATTCGCCCACGGGAACCGGCATGATTGCCTTGAGAGCTAATAGCCTGTCTACTGTCTGTTTGATGGCGTAGAATTTGAGATGAGTCTTGCAGAGGGACTGAACGAACGAGTCTGAAACTGGCCATAGGAATTCAAGGGCATAACCTTCTCGGATAACCTCAAGCACCCACCGGTCCGAAGTTTCTGGACCCAGGCAGGATAGAATTCTCGTAACCGCCCCCCTACCGGTACTACTCCTGCCTGGGTCCCCCTCGCTTCATTGTGTCTTCCTAAGGTTCAAGGAGGAAGCCGCAAAACCTCTGCTTGCTCCCCGAAAACCCTGGTTCCAATAGAGGAAACGCCCTCTCTGGCCCCGATTGAACCTAGGGGCCCGAAACCGGTGAAACTCCCGCTGCGGAGCCTTAGCTGGCATATTTGACCTCCCCTGCTTCTGCTTATCCTCTGGGAGCCGTCCTCCTTTGGATTCACCAAGGTCCTTCACCAGCTTATCCAAATCTTCTCCAAAAAGAAGCTTACCTCTGAACAGCAGCTTACTAAGCCTAGCCTTAGACGAACTATCTGCTGCCCAATTACGGAGCCACAAGTACCATTGCGCTGCCACCACAGAAGCCATACCATTAGATATCCATTATGACCTTATCCGTGGGTTATCTGCCAGATAGGCCGCCCCCGACTCTAGTCTGGGCGCTTCAGTGCTCGTTGCCCCCATCTGATCCCCTTGAATCCGCTGAGACCAACGCAAACAAGCTCTAGCTACCCAAGCTTCACATACAGAAGCTTGAACTGATAATGCGCTCACGTCAAACACCTGCTTCAGCAAGGTATCCAACTTCTTATCCTGAGTATCCTTAAGAGCTGCGCTACCCTCTACCGGAATAGTAGTTTTCTTGGTAACCGCGGCGAATGCCGCATCCACTCTCGGGGACTGAAACAACTCCTTATCCTGCTCCACCAGGGGGTTCAGACGACCCATAACTCTGGATCCCTTGAGAGACGCCTCCGGCAAATCCCATTCTCCTTGAATCATTTCCTTCACGACTTTGTGGATCGGAAACGCCCTCTGCGTCTTCTGAAAGGTCTGCAACAAGGGATCTTCCAAAGTCACCTCCTCTGCTAACCCCCCCGCCGGCATATTAAGTGCCTTAAGAGTTTCTGAAATGAGGGCAGATAACTCCTCTCTGCGGAAAATTTGGACCACCCTAGCCTGGTCCTCCTGCTACGCAATCTCTCCTTCCTCTAACTTGTCCTCCAACTCCAGATCCTGCTCTCCCTCATCGGAAAGACCTACCTCAGACCCCACAGACTGTTCTCTCTGTCTAACCTGGGCTTCTTAGCCGGACCCTTTGCTAAACCCACAGCAACCGGCATACCTGGCCTCTTATCCGCAGAAGACGACAGGAAAGCTCTCTTAACATTAGCAGAACGAAAGCCGGGGAAAAAATTGCCTCAAGACCCCCCCCCCCGGCAGTGGCTTCGGGGCCAGGAGGGACATTCGGAGCCGAAGAAGGCTGGAGAAACTGGTTCCTGCGAAGGTTCTACACCCCAGCCTTGGGACTGCCCCCCTCTAAGGCCTGTTCCATCGCGGTTGCCTCCAGCATACAGCCTCTGCACACTCCCATGTCCGAGACCGCCCCCCTCCTAGCACCACAGAGCAGACACTGCGGCCTAGAGGGCATCCCTGTAACCAAAAGTCAACTGATATAAATAATGGGCTCAGAAGCCCTTATCCTGTACAGGTTCCAGAATGGAAGAAATCCTGTAACAAACTCTCTTTTTTATTTTTTTTTTTACATGTTTTAAACATATAGGTACACTCCCCCCAGAAGTACTAGCTGGGAGCTGAAGAACGTATTCAAAAACGAAGCTGCTGTTCCAAAAAAGGAGACCTTTTAGGTCTCCCGAAACCAAACAGCGCTTCACCACATGGTTGGGCCTGCCGAGACACACGTGCTCTGCGGTCTGGCGTCCCATCATCTGGCGGCTTACCTCGACGGGGTTTCACTCTCCCCCCGTTGCCTCTGTCCTTCTGGGCTCTCCGCCGCTGTCCGGCCTGACTGCCCCAGAGGTAAGACTCACTTTCTGAAGCCGCCGCTTCCCCCGCTCCACTTCCGTTGGCTCTGCATGCTCTCAGGAAGAGACTTCTGGCAAATTGCAGAGCCTCGGGACTGGTTCCTCACCCAGCATTGTGGGATCGGGAACCGGATTTCTTTACTGTCTCCACCTCCAGAGGCTGATTCTCGGTGCTGCCTGTCTCCCGAAATCTAAGCTGGAGAGGGGGGGGGGGCCTCACACTGCACCAAATTTAAAGCTACGGAACCCCGAAAATAAAAAATACAATTACAATTGAAAGGAATTGAAAACAATTCCTCCTACATCTAACTCTCTAAAACCTTAATTGCTCCTCTAGTGAATCCCTAACCTCTGGGCTCACTACTCTCCAGCTGCTTGGAGACAGAGAACTAGTGTGAGGAGGCGGTCCCTCTGTATATTTATTTATTTATTTATTTAACATTTCTTCTATACCGCGCTATTATAATCAGCGCGGTGTACATCGAACAAAAACATACTACAATGCATACAGGCAACACTGAGTTTACAATGAACAGGAAATTAAAACAGGGGATAACCGGGAGAACTATGTACAGGTTAACTTGATACTATATACAATACTCTAAACTCGTTTGGATATTGCATGTGTTTTTTCGGGTGGATGGTACAGGTATGATGATTAGCAGGTGGGCTAGTGTGTAGGCTAACCATTTTCTGGTTGTATTAAGGTGCTAAGGCGTCTGGGGCATGTGGGAAGCTTGCCAGTTATGTGATTGTCTGGGATGGCTTCTGGGTAGCATTTTGTGAACAGATGGTGTTTCAAAGCTTTTCTGAATAGGATTAGGCTTTTGATGCCACGGATTTCATGGGGAAGGGTATTCCAGTTTAAAGGAGCGAATATAGAGAAGGCCCTGTTGGAAGTAGCCTTAGTACACGACGTCATCATCTTGGGGACTATTAAGGTGTTCATTGCAGTAAGCCTCCTGTTTCTATTTTCCAGGGTGCCGTGAATTAGCTTGCTGATTGGCGTAGGTGGGGAGTTATTCAGGGCTTTGAAGGTAAGGACTAATGACTTATATTGGAGTCTGGCAAGTAAAGGTAGCCAATGCAGATCTTTCATGATAGGCGTTATGTGGTCAGATCTTGACGATCCAGAGAGGACTCTTGCAGCTGCATTCATAGCCAGGCGGAGCGGATTTAAAGTTGATTGAGAGAGACCGTGGAGAATGATGTACGCGAAATCCAGGTGTGGGAGGACTAATGCCTGGAAGGTTGTTCGGTAGTCGGTGGAATCCAGTAGGGGGCGGAGGTGACGTAGCATTCTGATCTTATGTAACGTTCTTCACATGTGTTGTCATATCCAGGTGCTGGTCCAATGTGATGCCGAGATATCGGATTCTGGGTTTGGATTTCAACTCTACATTGTTGACAAGTAGTGATGGGGGAGGTATGAACTTACGGTTCCTCGTGACAAAAAGAACATCAGTTTTGCTATGATTGATCCGTAGGTTTTGTGTCAGCAGCCATTCGGCTACAGCTTCGAAGCAATTGATTATTGGGGAGAACACTGGTTGGTCAATTTTGAACGGCTTGTAGAGGAGGATGTCATCTGCGTAAGCCAGGCATTGTACGTTGAAAGATCGGATCAAATCACATATCGGCTGCATATAGATATTGAACATCAGTGCCGATAAGGACGATCCTTGAGGTACCCCCTGTGACTGCAGGAATGGTTCTGAGGATGCGTGGCCTGTTTTGACTTGTTGCCACCTATTGGATAGGTAGGATTTACACCATTCTAGTGCTGTGCTTTGAATCCCCTTTTCTTTCAGGCGTTGTAGAAGTATATCATGACTCAGAGAGTCGAAGGTGGCGGAGATGTCCAGGAAGATGGACAAATCCTTGTTGGATGTTTATTCCTGTGACCAAATCATTGAATAGGGTTGTAAGGACTGTGTCGACTCCATGTGCTTCCCTGAAGCCGTGTTGTGATGGATCTAGTGGTGCTTCAGTGTCGATATGATGCTGGATTTGTTGTTGAGGAGCTTTTTCGATGATTTTTGCGAGCTGGGGGATGCTCGAGATTGGCCTAAAAGATTCAACTTTGGATGGGTCAAGTCTGCTGTTTTTCAGTAGGGGCCTGATAGAGGTGTGTTTCAGACTCTGCGGGAACGAGCCCGTTAAAAAGGACTGATTCAGTATATTGCTCAAGATTTGGCTCAGGTCATGTCGCAGTTCTCTGATCCAGCTGGCTGGCAGGGGTCGTTAGGTGCTGTGCTGGGATTGATAGAAGCGATAATGTTCTCAATCTCTCTATTTGATACCGTAGTGAAATTGCATAATGGTGTTGCTTGGGATGCCTTAGGTGATACGGAGGAGTTAGTGACAGATGTTTGTGTTGGTCTTAATCATCTTTGATTGCAAGTAGTTTGTGTAGTCCTGTGGCTGAGGCATTGGAGGTTGGGCTGAAACCGGCTCTCCTGTTATGGATTTTACTAAACTGAACAAGGCGTGTGGTTTATTGATGGAGCGTTTTAATATATCTGTGTGGTAAAGTTTCCTACTCTGTGTTATCTTCCCACGGTGGGTAATTAAGTATGAGTTGTATGCAGCAAGCGTCTCGGGGGAGTGGGTTCGTCGCCACCGTCTCTCAAGCTTGCGTAGGTGGTGGAGAGATGTACGAAGGTCCGTAGAGAACCATGGTGCATATTCCCGTTTTCTTATTTTCTTTTCAGTGTGTAATGGACAGGAGGCAGCTCTAAGGTTCTCGTCATCAAAAGGATGACGTTTCTTAGTCTCCAAAGCTGCTGGAGGAGGATGACAACCCAGAGATTCCAGGACTGAACTGGAGGGACGACCAGGAATATACTATTAAAATACTATGACATCATACAGTTGTTGTATTTCTAATTATTTCTCAAGATATTGTACACAACATATTTAAAATGCAAGGGTGCCAATAATGTTGATCACAACTGTATTTATTTATTTATTTATTTAACATGTTTTATCTTTAATCAAAGCAGTTTACAAAGAATAGAACTCGACTGAGTTAGGATTTTACATAGAACTTAGGCGGTAACGTCTAACTTGGATTTAATGGGGGGGGGGGGTGGGAGTCAGAACTCGCATGGTAGAAAGTCTCTTGTGAGTTCAGGTGCTAATCATTTCTGTCTGGTCTATAGTATTTTATGAAGAGGTGCGTTTTCAGTTATAGAAACATAGAAATATGACAACAGAAAAAGATCACATGGCCTATCTAGGCTGTCCTTCCATATCCAATAAAATAATTGGCTTTACTTAATTAACCATATTGCAGTAATCTTTTACTCAGCAATAGCAAGGTGGAAAGCAAACCTCAGAAAACTCAGTGAATCCAGTTATCTTTCAGCGAACTGAGATGAAACAATGAGTTAAATACATCAACGGTCTGCTACTACCTAGACCACTTTCCATAGACAGAGTTCAATGGCCATAATACATTTCACAGACAAGTTATTACAACATTACTCAGAATTCATATAACATAATTCACAAATGATTCACAAAAGGCACATGACCTCCGTCCTATAACAGCAGGCTAAAAAAACCCGACGCCCACTCATGTCGACTTAAAAGGCAAAGCAACCCAATCAATTGACACACCCCCAGAGGCATCAGAGACATCAGAAACTGCAATAGTAACATCTTGATCATCTTGATTCTCAATATGGGTTTTTCAGGTGTGCTGACTCTGTAAGGATTGGGTGACGTGTATAATGGGTTGGGCTTGAGGAACTTTAAAACACTCCGGCTCTCGTCCAGCTCTCCCGGCGGGGATAGAGCGAGCCGGAGCACCGCACCGCCCCCACCAAGAAGATCTGCCCAATCGGGGCACCGGGCGGGAGATTTAAAAGGGAGCCTTGACCGGGTGCGAGCCCCTTTTCACCGCTGCAGCACTCCGGCTCTCGTCCAGCTCTCCCGGCGGGGATAGAGCGAGCCGGAGCACCGCACCGCCCCCACCAAGAAGATCTGCCCAATCGGGGCACCGGGCGGGAGATTTAAAAAAGAGCCCTTATCAGGCGTGCCCGTGCCTTGCGGGCCCGCGCCTGAGGGCCTTGCCAGAGGGCCCTTTGGCACGTCCCTTAGGTAGCGGCCCTCTCTTAAGACGCTCAAGAGTCAGACAAATGATTCCTCAGCATTATTAAAGAAACAAACAACAGGAGCTCCCCTAAGGTTGAGCGCTCGACATCAACACGATCAGCTTACCCATCTCAGCAAGTATATTTCACCTGTTAAGAGCTGATTAAAGTACCCCTTCATCCTTGCTACAATTAACAGCATTTGTAACCTTATATCTGCTACATGTTTAACAGATGCACTGATGCCAGTAACTGTCACATACGTATACTATTTCCATTAGTTTATGCTTAATTACGTACTGTTGTCAGTAACCAATAATTCTTTTCTCTCTTTATATATGGTTGTCAGTATCCAATAATAATTTCATTCTTAATTTCATATACTGTTGTCAGTAACCTGCATTCTTGATTTCATATACTGTTGTCAGTAACCTGCATATTTACAGTCATCGGAAGCTTCAGTATGAACTATATAAAAATGCTACTGCTTACTTTGAATCTCACTTTATACATTGTCAGCCTACTATTCTCTCCCTGCTAACGTCCACACCCCACCATTGAACCTCCCTGAATTTTCATACATTCATGTTATCCCTCATCGTCAGAGACATAACACTCATCATCTATATCTAGGAAATGCTAAGTTAAACCACCATAGACTGATTCAGATAAAGCAATCTTCTAAAACCGACCACATAAATACAGTCAATGCTTTCACACACATTTCCCTCATCCTCATCAATGCAAGGTCAGTTAGAAATAAAACACCTATCATAACTGATCTAATTAATACAGAAAACCCAGACCTACTATGCATTACTGAGACATGGCTAACAGAATCTGACTCAGTACTGTTAAACCAATTAAAAGTGCAAGGTTACTCCATCTTCACCTGCAATAGGAACCACGTAAGAGGAGGGGGTGTTCTTGTTGTTGTTAAGTGCCGTCGAGTCGGAGTCGACTCATGGCGACCCTCTGGATAGCTATCCTAAATTGTGTTCGGTCTTCAGTAGGCGGCTCATTGTTGACAGACTGGTACCTGTAGCTGCTGTTATTGTATCGATCCATCTCATTGCTGGCCTTCCTCTTTTGCGTTGACCTTCTATCTTGCCAAGCATAATGTCTTTCTCTAATGATCTCTCTCTTCGCATGATGTGTCCAAAGTATGAAAGTCGAAGTCTTGTCATCTGAGCTTCTAAAGAAAGCTTAGGTTTGATCTCCTCTAGTACCGACTGGTTTGTTCTTCGGGCAGTCCATGGTATACACAGTATTCGCCGCCAGCACCATAATTCAAAGGCATCAATTTTCTTCCTATCTGTCTTTTTCACTGTCCAGCTTTCACATCCATATGATGTTATTGAAAATACCATGGCCTGAACAAGTCGAATCTTTGTATGGGGAGAGACATCTCTGCTCTTGAGAATCTTATCTAGGTCTTTCATAGCCATTCTGCCAAGAGCAATGCGTCGTCTGATTTCTTGACTGCTTGTTGCTTCTTTATTGATAGTTGATCCAAGTAGGTTAAAGTTGTTCACAATTTCAATTTCTTCTCCTTCAATGATGAACCTGTTGATTATGCCAGTTGTCATGATCTTTGTCTTCTTTACATTAAGGTGCAGGCCCATTTTGAGACTATGTTCTTTGATTGTGAGAAGCAAATGCTTCAGATCATCTTCACTTTCAGCCAGTAATGTGGTATCATCAGCATAGCGAAGGTTGTTAATGAGTCTTCCACCAATCTTCACACCTCTGTTGTCTTCATACAATCCTGCTTCTCTGATGATTTGTTCTGCATATAAATTAAACAGGTAGGGGGAAAGTATGCAGCCTTGTCTTGTCTTACACCTTTGCTTATTTTAAACCATTCTGTTTCTCCTTGTTCCGTTCGAACTGTTGCTTCTTGATCAATGTACAGATTGCGCAAGAGAACGATCAGGTGTTCTGGTATACCCATGCTTCTTAATGTGGCCCAGAGTTTCTCATGGTTTACACAGTCAAAAGCCTTGCTATAGTCGATAAAGCACAAATAGATATCCTTTTGGTATTCTTTAGTCTTTTCAAGGATCCATCTCACATCTGCAATGATGTCTCTCGTTCCTCGCCCTTTCCTGAACCCTGCTTGAACTTCAGGTAGTTCTTGTTCCAGGTATGGTTGTAGTCTCTTTTGAATAATCTTCAGTAGAATCTTGCTGGCATGTGGGATCAGAGCGATTGTGCGATAATTTCCACAGTCAGTTGAATCACCTTTCTTTAGTATTGGTATAAACACAGATCTTTTCCAGTCAGTTGGCCATGATGTTTTCTTCCATATTTCTTGGCAGAGGAGGGGGTGTTCTTATATTAGCTAAATCTAATCTCGGATTATCCTCTACTTTATGCGAAAGCCATGACGACACAAATATACTCAAGATTGAAAATAAGGACATAGCAATCTGCTTGATATACAGACCTCCGACTGCAAGTAATCAAAATGTTGACACCATTCTTGAATCTGCTTGCAACTCAACAATAAGGAAACCCCTCATCATGCTAGGTGATTTCAACCTTCCCTCTCTCTCTAATAATTGAAAGCATGTTTATTTGTACAGGGTAGTGTACACTATTAGACTCACTAAACCTGAGAAAGAGTTAATTCTGTTCAGAACCTTGCTTAGAAATAAAACTTCATAAAAATGCTTACTAAGTAGGTGAAGAGGTACATGTCCTGTAAACAAGAAAGGGCAGCTTGTACTCTAGCCTTGCAGTCTCAGGGATTAGTAGATACCAAGCAGTCAGCAGTAAACAGTTATGTCTTGGAATATGTGTATGTCTCCTCATATTGACCTATGTAGCGGTAAACAATTATGTCTTGGACTCCATGTATGTCTCCTCATACTGACCCACACTGATTAAAGTTGACCTATGATGTGATAAAGACGTAATAATTGACGTGTAATAATAAAGTGAAATTATGCTGTATCATCCAAAAGAGCCTTATAAATAAAGTGAACCATGGCTATCAGTGAGAGTAAACAAAGAGAACTTTGGTTCTGTTTGTTTCTCTCCACAAAGCTTTGGTGTATTTTATATAGATGTGTGTATTTTATTGCTGTCTTTAGATTACCTTCCCATTGTTTTGAATGTAGTCTTCTGTAGCTCCAAGAGCCCTGCAAGGTTGCTGGTGAGGGGAGGGCTAAGGAAGCCCACAATAATCAAGAAACATCTTTCTTAGATGCGATGGAAGAAATGGGCTTCAAGCAAACAGTTAATCAACCAACGCACACCAAAGGAAACACTCTTGACTTAATTTTCATTCCAACCCATTACACAACCACATCTCATTATGTCTCACCTTCCACAACTCAAGTCCCATGGTCTGACCACTTTATGATTAGGTTCTCTTTCCACCTCCCACAATGCAACAAAACACCCCTTGTCAATCTACAACATGGTCAGAGATTTCGTCCATTCAACAAGAAAGAGTTTCTCGAATCAGTACTCCCTAGATTGGATCCTTATATCTCTAACTTTGATGATGCAATATCCAGCTGGAATTCCATTATTGGATCCGCATCAGAACCATATTCAACAAAGATACGCCATAAAATGAGAAAAAATGAAAAATGGTATTCTACGGAACTCGCAATTCTGAAGAAAGGTCTTAGAAAAATGGAATCTACTTGGAGAAGGAATAAAACTCACGAACTCAGAATACAATACTTCTCACTACTCAAAGGTTACAAGGATTCGATTAATAATGCTAAAAAACAATATCACTCTAATACTTTATCAAAAGCCATTAATCGTCCTAGAGAACTATTAGAGATTGTCAAATCGTTAACCAAATCCCCATCCAACAATTCCCACAAAATTTTTATTAGCCCTCAAACGATTGCTGATCACTTTGCAAATAAACTCAAACTTAACAGCCAATTCACCCCACCTAGCCTATCTCTTCCAGTTAACAACCACCTTGAATGGAAAGCCTTCCACCCTATTACCAACAAACTCCTACTCCAGACAATCTCCAACCTAAATACAACAACCTCTTTACTCGATCCTTGCCCAGTGACTTGGATAAAATCAACAAAAACAGAACTTGCCTCAGACTTGCTGAACATAGTAAACCAATCTCTTCAACAAGGACGTATAGCAGATGTCCTCAAAAGGTCAGCAATTCGACCGCTGCTAAAAAACAAAACCCTAGACGGCAATGACCCAACTTCATATCGCCCCATTGCAAGTATTCCATTCCTTGCCAAGATTATTGAAAAGATTGTGCAAATCCAACTGCAAGATTATATAGACTCATCAGCTCCATTAGATGAACATCAATATGGATTTCGCCCATATCATGGTGTAGAAACGCTCCTAACAGCACTATTTGACACAATCATCAGAGGTATCGATAATTCCAAGCGAGCCTTCATTCTCATATTCCTTGATATTTCCTCGGCCTTTGACACTGTAAACCATACCACGCTCATCTCTAGACTCTCTCAAATAGGCATCAAGGATAAAACCCTTGAATGGTTCATATCCTATTTTACTAACCGGACCCAATATGTGCAAATAGATCGAAATGCCTCATCCCCATTTCCACAAGAGCAGGGCATCCCTCAAGGCTCTGCCCTATCGGCACTATTGTTTAATCTCTATCTTCAACCCATCTGTTCCATATTTAAACGCTTCAAAATCAACTACCACATCTACGCGGACGACATCATGTTATACTCGCCATTTGATGTGTCCAACCTGGATTATAGCAACATATGTCGTTGCCTCACTGAAGCTGAGCTGTGGCTGAAATCAATGAATATGAATATTAATTTAAAAAAAACAGAAGTTCTATTTATAACAAGAAACACAAGCTTCACTCCACCGCCTGAAATCAACATTGGAAGAACTACTCTCCCAGTTAGAGATGAGATCAAATACTTGGGAGTCACACTAGATAAGACCCTCAGCCTCACCAAACATATAAAAACAAACTGTAAAATCAATATATTTCAAATTAAGGACAATCCAACAACTTAAGACCATTGATAGATAACACTGACTTCAGATCCGTGGCTCAAACACTTATAACACCACATTTAGACTACTGTAATGGTATTCTTCAAGGGACCTCTAAGAAAAATATACACACACTTCAATTAGCCCAAAATGTCACTGCAAGGATCATCTATAAAGCGAAACTATCAGATCATATATCTACGATTCTCTACGCTCTCCATTGGCTACTTGTCTCATGCAGAATCATCTACAAGTCCTTAGTTACTACGTTTAAGATCTTTAATAATATAGCACCATCTTTCTTATCTACGCTCATCAACATCCCACATGAAAATAGATCAAGAAGAAGAATAAACCTTCACACGATACAAGTCCCTGATTCTATTAGAAAGACAAGTCAGAAGACAAGTAATACAGCTTTCTCATTCTTCGCCCCTACGTTATGGAACAACCTCCCAATTGAAATCAGAGAAATCAAGGACCTTCAATTATTTAGAAAAAAATCTAAAAACCCATCTATTTACTCTGTACTACAATAACCTCCAAATTGAAGATAATCCAAACTCAGAGAAAAGCACCGAACATCAGTCACTCACTGACCCTACCTAGACAAGGCATAAAATCTTTCCCTCATATCCACATTGCTCACCTAGATTAATCTTACTCTTGATCCCCTTGAAACAGCGGACACGAAATGCAAGAAAAGATGTCTGAGTGGGCGTCGGGGTTTTTTTAGCCTGCTGTTTTAGGACAGAGGTCATGTGCCATTTGTGAATCATTTGTGAATTATGTTATATGAATTCTGAGTAATGTTGTAAGAACTTGCCTGTGAAATGTGTTATGGCCATTGAACTCTGTTTATGGAAGGTGGTCTAGGTAGTAGCAGACCGTTGATTTAATTCATTGTTTCATCTCAGTTCGCTGAAAGGTGATAATGGGATTCACTGAGTTTTCTGAGGTTTGCTTTCCACCTTGCTATTGCCGAGTAAAGGATTACTGCAATATGGTTAATTAAGTAAAGCCAATTATTTTATAGTAAAGGATTACTGTAATATGGTGAAATTAGGCTTACCTGCTAATTGTTGTTCCTGGAGTGTAGCCGGTCTAGTCCCGGACCTCTGGGTTCCCTATCTCATCCAGCAGCTTTGGAGACTGAGAAACTCCTCCTTTTTATGATGTCACCGGTATATCTCTCCGGGATCCGCCTCTCAGCACCAGTAACCTATTGACAAAGCAGCTTCACCGGAGAAATTAGCCAAAATACAATAACAGGCAATCAAAATCTAACCCTCCGCAGGTATGCTAGAGGAACACCCCTCTGAACTAAATGTACGAGCAGAACTGTGACTGAAACTTACGCAGGCTGGTCCTTTCCCCAATGAAGAGAACTACCGGCCCACGAAAACAAACATAAGGAAAGAGACTCTTACCTGTACAGATCCGGAGCACAGCAAGCTCCTGCAGAATTGCAACCCTAGGGGAGGGATACGGGACTAGACCGGCTACACTCCAGGAACAACAATTAGCAGGTAAGCCTAATTTCACCTTCCTGATCGTGTAACCGGTCTAGTCCCGGACCTCTGGGTAAGTACCAGAGCAGTGAAAAAAAATCAAATCCGGGAGGGCCTTGGAAAACCAGCCTGAAGTACTGCTGATCCAAAAGCGGTCTCCTCCGCCCTCTGCACATCCAGACGGTAATGCCGTGCAAAAGAATTCAGAGACGACCAAGTCGCCGCCTTACAAATCTCCACTGGAGAGACGAGACGCACCTCAGCCCAGAAGGAGGCTTGCGCCCTAGTGGAATGAGCCCGCAGCCCTTCCGGGACCGGGCGACCCCCCAAGATATAGGCCGAGGCAACCGCCTCCTTGATCCAGCGCGCGATGGACCCCTTGGAGGCCGCCTCCCCTTTCCTGGGTCCCGCGAAAAGGACAAAAAGCCTATCGGATTTGCGAAAATCGGCCGTGCGCCGGAGATACCGCTTCAGCGCTCTACGAGCATCCAACAAATGGAAGCTCCGCTGACCCGAAGAATCCGAAGACTGCGAAAAAACCGGTAAAGTAATTTCCTGCTTCACATGGAAAGGCGAAACTACCTTGGGAAGGAAGGCCGGCACCGTACGCAACACCACCTTTGACGGATAAAACAAGAGATAAGGCTCCCTACAGGAGAGCGCCTGTAACTCGGAAACCCTCCGCGCCGAGCAGATGGCCACTAGAAACACCACCTTCAAAGTGAGGTCCTTGAGCGATGCTCGGGACAGAGGCTCAAAAGGCGCGCGCTCGAGCGCATTCAAAACTGACAGGAGATGCCATTTCGGAACGATCGGCCGCACCGGCGGGCGCAGTAAAGACTCTGCTCTCAAGAAACGCTTAATATCTGCATGGCAGCCGAGCGACTGGCCCCCTATCTTGCCTCGGAAACATGACAAGGCCGCAACGTGGACTCGCAACGACGCCGCAGCGAGACCCTTAGCAAAGCCATCTTGCAAAAAATCTAAGATCTGCGCAACAGAGGACTTCAACGCCTCAAGCTTCCGGTCTAGGCACCAGGCTTCGAAAATCCTCCAGACCCGGACATATGCCAGGGAGGTGGAGCTCTTCCGAGCCCTCAGAAGGGTGGAAATAACCGCCGAAGAATAGCCCCGTGCCCTCAGCCTAGCCCTTTCAAGAGCCAGGCCGTAAGCGAGAATCGATCCACGTGCGGCATGAACAGGGGTCCCTGCGAGAGAAGGTCCGGACGCGACGGGAGCCGCCAGGGCTTCGCCACTACCAAGCGTATCAGATCCCCGTACCACGGCTGCCGAGGCCAGTCCGGAGCGATCAGGATGACCTGACCCCTGTGCCTTTCGATTCGCTGCAGGACCCTGCCGATGAGAACCCACGGGGGAAACGCATACAGTAACTGTCCTACTGGCCACCGCTGGACGAGCGCATCCAAGCCTTCCGACATCCGTTCCCGGTGCCTGCTGAAAAAACGACTGGCCTTCGCCGAGGCAAAGGTCGCCATGAGGTCCATGACCAGCTCTCCCCAACGACGGACTATCATCTGGAAGACTTCGGGATGGAGGACCCACTCCCCCGGATCCACCCGAACCCGACTGAGAAAATCCGCCTGCACGTTGTCCACTCCGGTGACATGCGCTGCTGACAGGTCCAGGAGGTGCGCCTCGGCCCACTCGAGCAAGACTCCGGCCTCGAGTTCCAGCGTCGTACTGCTGGTGCCTCCCTGACGGTTGACATACGAGACTGTCGTGGCATTGTCGGAAAATATGCGGACTGCCCTGCCTTGAAGCAACGGACGAAACTCCTGGAGCGCTAACGTCACCGCCCGCAACTCCAAGCGGTTGATGGACCACTCCGACTCCGATGCTGTCCATTGTCCTTGCGCAAACACCCCGAGACAGTGAGCGCCCCAACCGAGGAGACTGGCGTCGGTCACTACGGGCACCCAGTCCGGAGTAGTCAGCTCCCGGCCTCTCGCCAAGGACTCGGGAAGCAACCACTACTGCAGGGATTGACGAGCCTCCTCCAGACAGGGCAACCTCCGGGACAGAGGATGCAGTTGGTGCGACCAGCGGCGCAGCAACGCCCTCTGCAGAGGTCTCATGTGTGCCCTCGCCCATGGGACAGTCTCTATCGTCGCAGCCATCGTGCCCAGCAACTGAAGATAAAGCCATGCCGAAGGCGCCTTGAACCGAAGAAACCGAACAACCAGCTTCCGAAGACTCATTGCCCGTCCTTCCGTCAGAAAGACCTTGCCCACCGTGGTGTCGAAACGAGCACCGAGATACTCCAGAGTCTGGGAGGGAAGCAAGTGATTCTTTGCTCGATTGACAACCCAACCGAGCTCCTCCAAAAAAGACACCACGCGAGCCGTGGCCGAGATACTCTCCGACCTGGACTTTGCACGGATCAACCAGTCGTCCAGGTACGGGTGCACCAAGATCCCCTCCTTTCGGAGAGCTGCCGCCACCACAACCATCACCTTGGTGAAGGTGCGGGGAGCCGTCGCCAGGCCAAAAGGCAACGCCCGAAATTGAAAGTGACCGAAGGGGACCGCGAAGCGGAGAAATTGGTGATGATCCTGCCGAACGGGGATGTGAAAATAGGCCTCCGACAAGTCTAGCGAGGTGAGGAACTCCCCGCTCTGCACCGCTACAATGACCGACCGAAGGGTTTCCATGTGGAAGCGGGAAACGCGGAGACAACGATTTACCCCTTTGAGATCCAGGATCGGGCGGACGCCCCCGCCCTTCTTGGGGACCACAAAGTAAATCGAGTAGCGACCGGCGCCGCATTGGTCGGGAGGAACGGGTACTATTGCCCTGAGGTTGAGAAGCCGCCGGACCGTCACCCGCAATGCCTCGCGCTTGGCGGGAGACTTTCCGGGGAACAGTACAAAGGCCTCGCGCACCGGCCGCAAGAATTCGAGAGCGTACCCGTCTCGCACAACGTCCAGCACCCACTGATCCGACGTGACTCGGGCCCAGGCATCGTAAAACTCCTGCAACCGCCCCCCTACCGGCAGTAAGGGCGCCTGGGCCCCCCGTATCTCATTGTTGCTTCTTGGCGGTGAAAGAGGAGGAGGCTGGAGGCCCAAAGCCTCTGCCAGCACCTCGGAACCCCCGAAAGGGCTGATTTCTATTAAAGAAACGTCCCCTCTGGGCAGCACTGAATCTAGGGGAACGAAAACGGCGAAAATCGCGCTGCTGTCCTCTTCCAGCCGAGAACTGCCGGGCAGGCCGCGGCTTGTCCTCCGGCAACTTGCCCCCTTTAGATTCCCCTAAGTCCTTAACAAGCTTCTCCAAGTCCTCCCCAAATAAGAGGCGACCCTTAAACGGGAGCTTGCTTAACCTGGCCTTCGAGGCGCTATCCGCCGCCCAGTTACGGAGCCACAGGTACCGACGAGCCGCCACTGCGGACGCCATGCTCTTGGCCAAGCCCCGCATAAGATCATATTGGATGTCGGCTAGGTAGGCTGCACCAGACTCCAACCTGGTCGCTTCGCTCGCTTCGGCGCCCTCAGGGCTCCCTTGAACCCGCTGCGACCAGCGAAGGCAGGCTCTAGCCAGCCAAGCACCGCATATAGCCGCCTGAAGAGACAGCACATTGACATCAAACACCTGTCTGAGGAGCACATCGAGCTTCCTGTCTTGAGCGTCCTTAAGAGCCGTACTACCTTCCACTGGAATGGTAGTCTTCTTTGTGACCGCCGAGACCGCCGCATCCACCTTGGGAGACTTAAACACTTCCTTATCCTGATCTGATAAAGGATAAAGGCGGTTCATGATCCTGGCCCCCTTCAAAGGTGATTCCGGCAGGTTCCATTCCTCCTGTATCATCTCACTAAAGACCCTATGAACGGGAAACACCTTCTGGGTCTTCCTAAAAACTTGAAGCAGGGGATCCTCCAAAGAGTCATCCTCTGTGGCCCCGGGGACCGGCATATTTAAAACTTTGAGGGCTTCCAAGATCAACGCAGGAAGCTCTTCCCTGCGGAAGACCCGCACTACATGCGCCTGGTCTTCCCGCTCAGTCAGCTCCCCGTCTTCCAGCTCCTCCTCAGTGTCCAAATCAGCGAGCTCGCCATCCGACAGCGGCCCCTCGGAAGCTACCGAACAGTCCGCCAAGGGCCCTTCCAAGCGCGGTCTCTTGGCTGCACCGGAGAGGACCTCGGACTGGGCCGGGGGCGCAGGCCTTTTAAGGCCCCCTGAGCCCTCCGGAGGAGATGCTAGGAAAGACTGCTGAAGGAGCGCCATAAAGGATGTAGAAAAAATGGCAGACAAGTCCCCGGGGAACGCTGAAGGAGGAGGTGACAAGGCCGGAGCTGAAGAGGGCCCTGCCACCGGATCCCCCACTGGCAAATCCTGGGGTTGCGCGCCCGAGGGCTCTGACGCTCCCCCCGGACCGTCCCCAGAAGCAGTACCGGCGGGTTCCCGGGCGTCCGCGGTACAGGACTTGCACACTCCCGTGGAGGACCCCTTCTTCATGCCACAGACGAGGCACAGGGGTTTAAGAAGGCATGTCAAAGGGAAAGAAAGAAAAACGGGAGAAAAATTGTCCAGGGTCAAAGCTCTCCGCTAGAAGCCCTGCACCCACTCCAGGGAGACAGTAAGACACCCCCGGGCCCCTCGTTTTTTTTTTTGTTTTTTTTTTACTTGGCTCTAATATCTCAGCCAAATAGCTGGAAGACTTAGGCAGGACAGAAAATAATAGTCCCAAGAGGGCAGGGCGGAAGCAAGCCCCCGAAAACGCCGCAGAGAATTAGTGCCGCCAAAAATCTGCTCCCTGCAGAAACGGCGCGTCCGCGCTGAACCGCCACGCGGTCAGGCCTGCTCGCCCCACTTTGGCGCCAAAAAACGGCCTGCTAGCAGTCCCGCGTCCAGAAGAGGAGCCCCCTTACCTGCGGGCCGTTAGGGCCAGAAGAGTAGCACACTCACCGGGATCGCACCGCTCTGCTCCCCGATCGCGGGCAGAACGCCGGAGGCAACACACTCTCTCACCGCTCCATTCGGTCGGCAAACGGGAGGACCTGCCAGCGCACTTACAGGCAAGCTTCTGTGTGGCGCTGGCTAGGCAAACCTCCGGGTCTCTCTCAGTGAATCAGCCGAGCTAGCAGGAGGACCCCAGAGAGTGATAAGGGAGAAGGCCCGCTGAATCCCCGAAAGAGAGGGAGGGGGGAAAACGGGGGGGGGGGGGGGGGGTAAAAAGAGGGAGACAGGAGGAGAGAGAACAGCCTGCTGCAACTTAAAGGCACAGTATCGCCAAAACCCAAACTCTCCTCCAAAGAAGAAATACTCAGCTAAAAAAATAAAGTAAGGAAAGAAAAGGAATTAAAGAAAGTAATCAAACAGTTTCTCCAGTGAGCCAGGCTGTCTGGGCTCCTATCTATCCAGCTGCTTGGAGACTGAGGTAACTGGTGCTGAGAGGCGGATCCCGGAGAGATATACCGGTGACATCATAAAAAGGAGGAGTTTCTCAGTCTCCAAAGCTGCTGGATGAGATAGGGAACCCAGAGGTCCGGGACTAGACCGGTTACACGATCAGGAAGGTTAATTAAGTAAAGCCAATTATTTTATTGCATGAAGTATCATTGTTTGGCTTTGATAGGGACCCATAATTATATTGTCCTTCCCAAGCTACCAGATCTAGAGCATTTGCCTTTTTTGCACCATCTTGCTGGAACGCTCTACCGGCGACTATCAGAACCATCAGTGATCTCTCCCAATTCAAGAAGGAACTGAAGCATCACCTGTTTCTCCTTCACTATGATGTCTCAGTCCCCCCCACACCCACCTACCTTCACACCTCATTGCTGCCCCTCAAGCCCACGCTTCCCACACCCACCTACCTTCACACCTCATGACAGCTCCTCAAGCCCACGCATCCTACGCTCCTAGTCTGAATTCCCGCATCCACACTTTAACCGCCTCCATATTTAACCCACCTTAAGAAGCTTGTGCTGTGCACTTAACCCTGTATATAGTTACATTAATTTGCTTGTATATATTTACCATGTTCTCCCTGTTAAGAAACTTGTTTAATTGTATACCCAAGTTATTTTACCTGTTTATTGTAAGCACAAATCACTAATCTGAGATGTGTAGATTTAATGTTCATTGTAAACCGCACTGATCTCAAATAGTGCGGTATAAAAGAAAATGTAATAAATAAATAAATAAAAAAATATCAACAACTACAACAGTCCCCTTTTTTCCTTTAGAGATCCTCTGTGTTTGTCCCATGCGTTTTTGAATTCAGTTACTGTCCTCATCTCTACCACCTCCACTGGGAGACTAGTCCACGGATCCACCATTGTTTCAGTAAAGAAATATTTCCGCATCTGAATCTATCTATCAACTACATATAACCAAGAAATAGGTTTACCACAAGGATCTGCTCTTTCAGCCCTACTCTTTAACATTTACATAAAACCGGTTTGCAATATCTTTAAAAAATGTGGAGTACATTATCACCTCTATGCAGACGATATTATGATGTACATTCCATTTACAATCCCTAATATACCATTACAACTACTCTCAGACTGCTATAATGAAATCACAATTTGGCTAAAATCTCAAAACCTTCACATAAATCATGCCAAAACTGAAGTCCTAATCGTAACTAAAAATCAATAATTTATCCCTCCAACCCATATAACACTACAAGAGCAAGAAATTAAAATAAAAAATGAAATAAGATATCTAGGAGTTATCCTAGATACACACCTTACAATGGAAACCCACATTAGAAACACTTTAAAGAAAATCTATTTCAAACTTAAAATTCTCAAACAACTACGTCCGCTTGTATTTATACAAGATTTCATTAATATAACACAAGCTATCATAACCCCTCATTTTGATTTCGTCAACCTAATACTTATTGGCACTTCAAAACAGAACATTAAAAGAATTCAATTAGCCCAAAATGCAACAGCAAGAATTATACTAAAAATAAACTCTATACAACACATAACACCTATACTTGCATCGCTTCACTGGCTACCAATACAAAGCAGGATAATATACAAAACAATAATAACCTCATTTAAAGCATTAAACGACATGGCACCGATTACACTATGTAATCTAATATGCAAAGAAACACCTAAGCCTACTAATAGAAAAGAACAGTTAAATAAACTAAAGATCCCGAAGGACTTCATAAAAGCACATAAATTGACCAACAATAGAGCCTTCTCACACACAGCCCCAATTATCTGGAATTCCCTACCAGAGGATCTACGTTCACTAACAGAGATCTTGGAATTCCGCAAAAAACTAAAAACTTATTTATTTACTAAACACTACAATTCCATAGAAAACCTAGCACTCAACATAGATAAAGGATAATCAGGTAAATGACCACTTAAAACACAAACCTCACACCTAAATGGACAACACTTAGCGCTAACGAAATGACGATCCTATCTCCTATGACCTAATACCTACGCATGTATATAGTTGTATCAGTTATGTACTGTCTTACGTATATAGATACTACACTTTGTTAGTTAACTGTTCTGCACGGTCCCAGTTAAAAACCCACCTTGTTTATTTTATGTTATGTTAAGATGTTCTATGTAAAAATTAAGATGTTCTATGTAAAACAAACTTAGCTTTGTTAATTGTTGTTATTTGTACACCGCACCTGATCTCTGGAAGATGCGGTATAAAAATGAGTGTTAAATAAATAAATAACTAAAATAAATAAATCCCCCTTCACCCTCATCCCATGTCCCCTCGCAGCAGAACTTGCTTTCAATTGAAAGAGGCTCTCCCCCTAAACATTTATGACATGGAGGTATTTAAACATCTCAATCATATCACCTCTATCCCGCCTTTCCTCTAAGGTGTACATATTAAGATCCCTAAGTCTGTCCTCATATGCTTTATAATGAAGACCACTAACCATTTTAGTAGCCACCCTCTGCACCGACTCCATCCTGTTCACATCCTTTTGAAGGTGCGGTCTCCAGAATTGCACACTATACTCCAAATGAGGTCGCACCAAGGACTTATACAGAGGCACTATTACCTCCTTTTTTCTGCTAGCCATTCCTCTCCGTATGCACCCAAGCATTTTTCTAGCTTTTGCCGTCGCCTTTTCTACCTGTTTAGCTACTTTAAGATCATCAGACACAACCACGCCTAGGTCCCGCTCTTCTTTGGTGGACAAAAGTACTTCACCCCCTATACTATATCGCTCCCTTGGATTGCTGCAGCCCAAATGCATGACCTTACATTTTTTAACATTAAATCCCAGCTGCCAAATTCTAGACCATTCTTCAAGCATAGCTAGATCCCTCCTCATGTTATCTACACCTTCCTGGGTGTCTACTCTATTGCAGATTTTGGTATCATCTGCAAAAAGGCAAACGTTACCCGACAGCCCTTCCGCTATATCACTAACAAAGTTATACATGTAAACATACTTCTCTATTGTCATAATCTCTGTTCTATTTACATTGTCAAATTCTTTTTCTAATTAACTTTAGCACTTGAAAAGGTACTTGATTGCTACTACTGGTTTCCAATGTTCTCCAATTATCCACAGACAGCGACAGCACAACCCTCCAGACACCCAGTCCTATTCTATATTTATTTTTTATTTCTCTACTGAAACTGCTACCAAGGGTGCAGACTGCTGCAAAGCTATGTTGGTAGGTTTGAAAGATGTAGACATCTTTCTGCTGGAAACTGGACAGTGACCAGAAACTCTTTTTTTTTTAAATTTTGTTTTTATTCAAGTTCCAAACACACAACATTACAATCAACAATTTCAAACAATCATACACAATCGCACAATCAGTTGGCTCTCTACAACCCCAGTCTTTAACTGACAGATTCTTCTGCATACCCTCAGACAACTGTCCCCAACAGCACCCTACCCACCTCTCCCCCACCCCTCTAACAAAGGACCTTCCCTCCATTACCCCTCCATAAACAGCAGTCCACCCAAACAGGTAAACTCCCCCACATGTGCCATCCCTCCCTTATTTCAACAAATAACACTCTCACCATCTCATATATAGTGTCCAAACACTTTCAAATCTCTTGACACTATGACCCTTATAAGCCACAATCTCACACATTTTAAAGACATAATCAAGCCTTTTCAGCACCATCTCCCTCGTAGAAACCTTCTTTTGCCTCCATTCTCTGGCAATTCTAGCCACAACCACACAATATCCCAATAATCATTCCACTCTTCCCCTCCCCCATCAAGCTCATTAAGCATCACCATGCCAGGCGTGAACCCATCAAAATCCACAATATATCCCTATACAGGTGGCCCACCTCCTCCCATAACCCTCACACTGCCGTGCACCCCCAAAAAAGGTGCATCAGGTTGCCAATTCCTCCCCATCCCTGCCAATACAAGGGACTGACTTCCTTAGAAATTGCATGCATTTTCAATGGGGTCCAATACATCTGGTATAAAACCTTCAAACTACTTTCCAACAATGCTGTCCCCGGAGATAGTCTCCACAGCGCTGCAAATATTGCCCCATCACTAATCTCCCAATATCTTGTTCTCCCAGCGGTCATTTATCTAAGCTTCTTGTCCTTCTCTAGGATTAGCAAGATGTAAATCCTGGAGAGTAATCTCCTTGTACTCCCCACCTTCCTCATCATTTCCACAAATGGTGCCACGTCTATAAATAAATCCCTTTGAATCTCTCTTTGCACTAAGTAGTGTCGCAATTGCAAAAAAAGGGCACCAATCACCTGTCCAAAGCCAAACTCCACCTACACTGATTCAAAGTTCCTTACTTGACCATTCTCCTCGGCTACTTGCCTTGCCCGTGTCAACCCCTTCACTGCCCACTCCCAAAACTTCTCTTCCTGCAATCCAAGTGGCAGAGGCTCCAAACCACATATAAGAGACTGTAAAGACACTTTAAACTCATGTTTTACAGATCACAAATGTCTTTCAGTCACTAATAATCCAAGTCAGATTTCAACTGATGACCTACAAATGAAAGACTCTAAAGATGTGCCTACTGAACCATCAGCCCTCCAGAGTCTTCCTTTTGGCAATTAATTTATTGGTCAAATTTGAGATACCACCTTAACATCTCAACTACTCAAACTCTAGTAGTCTAGTCATTGGTTTTTTTTTTTTGTAACTTAATCTTTATTGATTTTTATGATTTGAATTCCGCAAGTCAACAGAACAATACAAAATAGAACACAATACGGAGGAGATTCCTAAGCTCCTCCCCCCCCCACAATATATCCAAAATGGAACATTCAACAGTATATCAGATATAAAGACCCATACCCATCCCTCCCCCCCCCGCCCAAAACAGAGAGAGGGGGATAAGACTAATAACCCCCCCCCCCCCCGCTGCCCCCATTCCCTGCCCGAGAGAAGATGCTAGCTCGGACCTGAAGTTGCTAGGTATGCAATGAGTGGTTGCCATTGACGCTCGAACCGCTCCCCCTGATTTTAGTCATTGTTTTAATGCCTTGAAAGGTTCACTACTGCTCCAAACATATAATAAATGAACAGCTATCATCAGCCTGCATCTGTGCTTCACTTTCTAGTTCTTCCTATTTTTTTTTAACGACCTGGTTGCAAAACCTGCTCCGTCTTAAAAAAAACAACAAAAACCCCCCCAAAATAAAAATCAAGCTTCCATCAAGATATCTTGCAATCATCTAGCAAGAAAAAGAAGATGCAGAGCACAGTTTTTTCCTAAAACAAACCCCATAAGTTTTCTAAGAAAACATTTTTTCATTTTCTGACTTTGATACAGACATAAGGGGCCCCGTTTATTAAATGGTGCATCAGTAATATTTATTTGAGCTGCAGAACCGACACGGAGGCCTGCGCTAATTTTAGCTGGTGTGTGTCTCTCACCCCTGCCATTAGCATGTTGCTAATGTACCGCACCACGCTAACTGGCACACAGGTGCACTATCTGCGCCCATTCGAAGTTAGTATGGGCACTATGGGTGTAGGCTAACTATGATGTGCTATTAATGCCCACTTACTGCGCCCATGCTAACAGCAACCTTCAAAGTTAGTATGGGCACTATGGGTGTAGGCTAACTATGATGTGCTATTAATGCCCACTTTCAGCCCCTAGTCTGCCCAATCCCCACAAAGGTGTGTGCTACCCAGTTAGCATGGAATTTTTAGTGCGCTTACTGCACAGCTAACTCCATGCTAACAGTTAGTGCCCCATAGCGCCTCTCCTGAAAATGTGTGATCGCTACGGACTGAATGGTTCAGGAGATAATGTGCACTGAGACACACAAGTGATTTGTTATATAAGACAATGCTGCACTATATCACTGGGAAATATCTTATGCATTGGGGATAAAAATAAAGTGACATCAATAAATACAAAGGATATCAGGGCTGTCGCCTTATTCCTAAAGTCCACAACTGTATAATTAGTAACCAACGGATCCACAAAACTGATCATATGATGTCTGCACAGATTCTGCTCTTCAGCAGTGACCTTGTTAGTGACGATATCCAAACCTTTGTAAACCTGGAAAAAAAGAAAGCACAGGCATGAAAAACCCCTCTTTTTGAAAACCACTCTTCATATTCTCAAGATATAAGAAAATATGTAAAACAGAGCTGGTTCAGTCTTTCCATATTCAACTCTGAAGGCCAGGATGAGTCAGTAAGTGTCCAGGACTATCAACTCCCCCCCTTCCTGAAGTGTCCAGATCACAAGGCCCTTGTCCCAAAGCTGTTCAGAATTTCCTCATTTTTAACACAATCATCTTAAAGTGGTTCTGAATTCCCATATATTTCAGAGGATTTGAATATTTTATGACTAGTGAAATACTTGGATGATTAAAGTATCTTTAATAGGAAACACCAAAACGTGGTACCATCAATTAAAGGTCATAAAATACCAATAGTAACACACCCTAATACCCTGAATAAAGCGCATCAAAATTAAATATTTTTTAATCGGACTCTGCTCTAAAGATCACTCTTATAATGGTCTCACTTTATTTAATGATAGTGATTTCTGAACTAAGGAGGTACAGAATGACTCAAGGTAGAGTGAAGGCACAGAAACATAGAAGATGAGACATTGGAGGCTTGCCTTGCCTGGAGTTGAGCTGGTTAGTGGTGTCTGATCATCAGCTGTGCTGCTGGTATGTCCCTGCTCCTCCCCCCAGTGATTGGGTTTGATAACCAGCTGTTTTCTGTTCTCAAGATACTTTGCTCTAGCAACTCCCTAAACAAGCAGCCGATAGTACTAGATGATTTCAACCTAGCCATAGCTCCCTCAGTACACGCACAAACATTTCTTGGAGCAATGAATGCTCTCTGCTTCCACCAACTAATAAATAAGCCCACACACATCAAAGAAAAAAAACAACCAGCGCAGAAGGAAAGGAATCAATTCCATGAAACAAACTGCATCTGACCCCAAGGGCTGGGGGCACAGACGCTACAGATCAGACAGCTGTAAAAATTACACAGGTACACTAAAACAAATTTTTTTTAAACTGCCTCTAATGTTTCGATTGATTTTTACGTTTTTTGGTGCGCTGAATCCAAATCTGGTAACCAATTTGCTCCATCACGTACAGATTTTTTGCTACATTGGGTTAGCAGTTTGAGGTGAACGTTTCAGATTGAGTGCGATCGAGATAAAAGTTTCTTGGATGAATTCTTTATACTAATTGTTTAGTAGTTATTCAAATAAGAATAAAGAAAATTGTAACAAGGCAGCACATAAGAATAGAGTAATGTCAACAAAACACACTGTGATGGTAGCAAAATTGTCTGCACTTAAAACAGCCACATACATGTGCACAAACATTGAGCATATAAGAGCGAGGTTAGACACAAGGCAAAGCAAAGAAATGTGCAAAAAATGTTGTACAGGTATGTATGTAAGAATAGAAAACGCAAACCGCACCATTGCAATACATGAAGACAAACACCCGATAGTGTGAAAATAAAATTCTAATAAATGAGATCCGACACTGTGGTAATAACTAGCAAATTTTTATTTCAAAGTTTAGTAAAAACATGATATTTGTCAACACAGTTTAGATTTTAAAGTCATTCTTGGGTCAATCAATCTCCTGGTGGGCCCGTTTCTTCTTCCCCCGAATGCTTCTCTTGGTGCGCTGCTTGGCGTATTTTTCATCTGGGGTTTCCCGCAGCAGCAACCAGCAGAAATCAGCCATCATAGTGGTGTTCCATCTTCCTTGGTACCTTCTCTCTGCGTCCTTGATGTCCTGGTGAAACCTTTCACCTTGTTCTTCACTGTACGCCCCCAAGTTTTCGGGAAAGTAGTTCACATGGGAGTGCAAGAAATGGACTTTCAGGCTCATGTTACAGCCTTGTTCTTTGAAGGCATTGAGCATCCTGGCAACAATATCCTTATAGTTCTCATCCCGCCTGTTCCCCAAGAATTTGAGAACAACATCCTTGAAGGAATCCCAGGCTTCTTTTTCCTTCTCAGACATCGTTTCAGCGAATGCTCCATCTGAAATGAGTTTCCTTATATCAGGGCCAACAAACACTCCTTCCTTTAGCTTTGCTTCAGAAAGTCGGGGGAACTTTGAGCAAAGGTACCGAAAGCACTCACCATCTTTTGGAAGGGACTTGATGAATTGCTTAATGAGACCCAACTTAATGTGGAGAGGTGGTAATAGAATTTTATCACGAGGTACCAAGCTCTCATGAAGAACATTTTTCTCACCGGGTCTCAAATACTCCCGAATTGGCCAGTCTTTTTTCCCCCAGTGTAGGTCGCGGGCCCGGCTATCCCACAAGCAAAGGAAGCAGGGATATTTGGTGAAACCGGATTGCTGCCCTAATAGCATGGATAGAATTTTAAAGTCTCCACAAATCATCCACTTATGCTCATCATAACGAATCTTCTGAAGAATCAGGGCCAAATTCTCGTATTTTTCTTGGAGAATAACAGAGTGAGCAATAGGAACTGAAGCGAATGTGTTGCCATTATGAAGAAGAACACCTTTTATGCTGTCTTTTGACGAATCAATGAACAGCCGCCATTCAGCAGGATCATACTTGAGTTTAAACTTTTCCATCACTCCGTATATATCGTTGCAAAATACCAAATCTTCCTCTTTGCTGAAATACTTCAAAAATTGTGTCTCGCGGTTGCGGTACCAATAAAAAGTTGTTCCTGGTGACAATAGATTTTTCTGTTTAAGCCGAGAACCTAGCAGTTGGGCAGCATCTTTTGAGAGTCCTAAATCCCGGACTAAATCATTCAATTCAGCTTGAGAGAAAAGTTCAGGTTTCGGATCTGGTTCAGTTTCAAACTCGGAAGTACTGGACTCATCGGGAAAAGCCATCTGATGAGTCTCATCATGATCAGAACCGTCCACACAAATATGATCCAAAGATTTTGGTGGTTCAGGCACAGGTACTTCGTTGCTATGAGGCATAGGCCTAATTGCTGAGGGAAGGTTGGGGTAACTTATTACGTTCTTATTTTTTAAGTTGTATCCCTTCACAATGCAAGAGCAAAAATAGCAGTCACTGCTGTGGTCTCTTTGTTCACGCCACATCATAGGTATTCCGAAACGAAATGCTTGTTTTTTACCTTTCATCCATAAGCGTAGATCTTCCTCACATGTCTTGCACACTTTGTGAGGAGCCCACGGTTTGTCTTGATCGCCTAACTTCAAACCGAAATAGGCGAAATATACTTTTTTAATAAATGCAGAAATGTTCCTCTGCCGCTTTTTCACGGTATATTCCCCACAAATAAAACAAAAACTGTCCGGAGAGTTGACGCAACCTCTGGCTCTGTGAGCCATCACAAATACACAGCACTGCAAACTACAACTGTAGTGAACCACTTCGGAATAAAGCTGGATTACGACTGAGCAAACAAAAGGTAATAATGAACTTGCAAGAAACTGAAATTTGACAGGAACGTTCATGTCGCAACCACCGTGTTTGAGCGAGCGAACGAGGCGAGGCGAACAGGAAAGAACATGGGCCAGCGCGAGTACTGGATTTAGCCCCCCGCCTCCCAATTGTCCTGTTAATGTATAAAATGAATACAAAACACTCTAAAATATCATGAGGGAGTGTTTCTAGTTAGTTAACCATTACAACCTCTATTTTGGGCCAAGAAAATAAACTGCAGTCGGCTAAAAAGAAATTATGTGAACATTCCTTATATGGGTAAGAAATCTAATTTTGCAAGAAAACGTGACGTGATGGAACATTTTGGCTATTTTTCCTGGATTCAGCACCCCAAAATCTATAGGAATCAGTTGCAAAACTGGAGGCAGTTTTTTGGTAGTGTACCTGTGTTATTAGCCCCAACAGCCAGAGTTAGCTCCTCTCTCTGCTTCTGCAGCGACAGACGCTCCGCTAGGGCCGGAACCCCGTTTTTTTTTGTTTTTTTTTAACTCCCCTCAGCCATCTCTTTTCCAGATTGAAGAGTCCTAACCTTTTAAGTCTTTAAGTATAAAGTAAGGCCGATTATAAATTACAGAGCTAGGCAAAGACATTGGCATTATTTCAATGGTAGTAACTCCGGCAGCCTCTGTGCCTGTCTCGTCAATGCTAAGCACTGCTTTATGAACAGCCTGAAAAGAAGAACACAAAGGTTATTGAGCAGGTTATACCCTGGCTTAGAAGCGAGGTTCATGACTGTCATGGTATGCACAAAACAAGCTCATTTGGAGAAACTGTTCATAGGTAATAAACCTATGGACCATATCTTCAGTCATGACTGGATGTAATCGATCATGATCTGAATCTGGTGGTAAAGGTTAGTCACTGAACAAAGTCAAACAATACTCAACTCTGTTATCAACCAGCATCATACCGTCAAATCAAAATTACTGACTATTTGCAGAAAATTCTAGGATATAGACCCTGATATAGGTCTCTTCTAACAAAATGGGGGTAAAGCATGAAACAATTATGCAACCATCGATGGGCTATTACATTCATGAAAATGCTATAAAGAAGGAACTTAAGGCAAGGGGTACAACTGTAATATGATTACAAATGGAACTCTGCATAATTTAATGGACATCCTTCCATCCCCTTTACCATTTTGGTGGCTCCTCTCTGTATCTTTTCTAATTCCCTTATATCCTTTTTAAGATAGTGACCAGAATATTCAAGGTACAGTCACACCATAGAATGATACAGAGGCATTATAATATCCTTTGTCTTATTCTCCTTTCCTTTCCTTATGATTCTTAACATTCTATTTGCTTTCTTGGCCGCTGCTGCATACTGGGCGGAGGGTTTAAACATGTTATCCATGGTGACACCTAAATCTTTTTCCTGGTGGTGATTCCTAATGTGGAACCATAGTACTCCACTATTCACTTTTCTCCATTGACAAAATTGATCATTTAGCCCTACCCTCCGCTTTCTATCTTTTAACCAGTTCCTTATCCACATCACTGCCTCAAATCCCATGACTTTTTAAAGAGTCTCTCATGAGGGACCTTGTCAAAGGTTTTCTGAAAATCCAGATACATTATATCAACCAGCTCACCTTTGTCTACCTGTTTAATTGCACCTTCAAAAAAGTAACACAGATTAGTAAGACAAGACTTTCCTTGGCTAAATCCACATTGTATTTTTCCCATTAAACCATGACTATCTACATGTTCAGTAATTTTGTTCTTTAGAACGGTTTCTACCATTTTGCCCAGTACTAACGTCAGGCTCACTGGATATAGCCTGCTGGTATCTCCCATCAGCCCCCAGTGTAAAGTTGAAGGAAAGCAAAGGGTGCAAGAGCATAGGCAGCGGGTAAGCTTGCAAGCGTTTTGGCTTAGCTAAGCTCTTTTTTTTTTATAAACTTGATTTAATCATCACCAACAAAAAACAACAAGCAGAACACAACCAATCTCCGGTGGGGTGGGTTCTCATCCCCACCCGGAGGGAACACTTACAGGAGATGAATACAGTTTCAATATTTTATCCCCTCCCCAACCCTCCCCCCACTCCCCTCAACACCCCCTCCCCGCGCCCCCTCTACCCCCCCTCCCGGTCGCACACGCTTCAGTCACACCCCACCCCTCCCAGCCTCACCTCCACACTCTACCCACCCCACTGCCCCTCCACCCCTTCCCCCCTCCACTACCCTACCTACCAATATGCAAAATCTCATTCCGACAATGAGCCCCCAGAGTGTCTATATAAGGGTTCCACACCAGAAGAAAGGATGTCCAGCGCTTGACACTGCCTCGCGCTCGCCACCGTTCCCATCAGCATTAGCTGGTGAAAGCAATTGCGCCATTCCCCAAACGTGGGAGAACGCTGCTCATGCCACAGGCGTAAGATAGGGTCTTTACCCACCAGACAGGCCTTACGCATTAACAAGCGGTCCGTACGCCTGGAAGGGCAGGGGGGGTCAATCCTGTCCAAAACCACAAAAGCCCCCGTCCACCGCAATCTCTGCTGCACCAACCCACTGACATATGTACAGATTCTGGCCCAATAGGATTGAACATGCGGACAGGCCCACCACATATGCAACAGGTTTGCCAAGGGTGCCTTGCATCGCGGACACTGACCGTCATCTGTCAGATGGCTACGCAGGGCTCGTCTAGGCGAGAAATAGGCCCGAGTAAGGCACTTGAATTGCACCTCCCGCCACCTAGCCCCCTCCACCGTGTCCGCAATCCGCCGCAAAGCAGTAAGGACAGTATCGGGATAGACCTCCCTCCCCAGCTCCGCACTCCACGCCGCTTCCACTCCCCGATAATCAGCTGGGGTTCGAAGATCGTCCAATTGAGCTCTATAACCCGCAATAGACTGAGGCGCTTCTTCTCCTAAGGCAAAGAAACCCAACAATTGCGCCGAGCGCTCCGGCGCCAGGGCCTCCCTAGGCAAGGAGGAGATATAGTGGGAAACCTGCAGAAACTCGAAAGTATGTTTTAAAGTCAGATCGTATTCCTGACAGAGGGATTGAAAGGATTTACACCTCCCCATGAAATCCACCAGGTGCCCAACATTCCGAATACCCTTATGCCTCCATTCCCGAAAGCCGCAGGAGTCAGAGCCCGGAATGAAATGGACGTTACCTTGCAACGGCAACCAGCTGGATACCGTCCAGGACGTCCCCCATCGGATATTTAAGTACCGCCACGTTCGCTGGGCCGAGCCGAACAAGACACTCCGTGCGAGGCGGGCCGGGAGATACTTTGATTCCGTATGCAAGGCCCCTAACAAAGAGAGAGGTGCTACAAATTCCTCCTCTAAGATCGTGGGAGTATACACCGCCGTCCCACCCAGCCAGTCCCCCAGGTGGCGGGCCTGACAAGCCAAGGCATATGCACCCAAGTCTGGGAATCCCATCCCCCCATCTCGCCACTTCCCCATCAGCCGGATCAAGGGGATGCGGGCCCGCGCTCCTCGCCACAAATAGGTCCGGAATGCAGCTTCCAACCGCTGCAAATCACCCCGAAGTAGCCACACCAACAGGATCTGCAGCCAGTATAACAGCCGGGGTAGTATCACCATCTTTACCGCCGCCACTCGCCCCGATAAAGAGAGCGGCAGGGGCCCCCATGCTTGTAACTGAGACCGCACACGGTCCAACATCCAATCAAAATTACACCGATAAAGGTCGCGCGGTTGACAGGTCAGTCGAATGCCCAGATAAGTAAATTGAGAGTTTGCCCACTTAAGAGGAAACCCACCCACCCAACTCTGCCTTAAGGTCCCCGAGACATCCAGAGCCTCCGACTTGTCCCATTAATCCGCAGACCGGAAAAGAGGCCAAAGTTCCTAAATTCCTGAAGCAGGTGAGGTAAGGAGTCTGCAGGAGATAAAAGATGCACCAAGATATCATCAGCAAAGGCCGACACTTTAAAAGTCTGAGAACCAATCCGCACCCCCTTAATCGCCGGCGACGACTCCACCGCCCTAATCAAGGGATCCAAAGATAAAACAAATAGTAGGGGTGACAGGGGACAACCCTGCCGTGTACCTCTCTCCAGCGAGAAGGCCTCTGATAATACCCCATTGCAGAGTATCCCCGCAGTCGGATCATCATATAAGCAGTCGATCATGGCACAAAATGAGGCCCCTAAACCATACCAAGGCAACAGATTTTTGAGATAAGCCCAATCGACCCGGTCGAAAGCTTTTTCTGCATCAAAGCTGACTAGCAGGGAAGGCAGTTGCTGATCCTGTACCCATTCCAAAGACGCTACTATTTTGCGCATATTCCGTACAATGTACCGACCTTTCACAAAACCTACCTGGGAATCATGAATCAAATAGTTGAGATGCTCCGCCAGTCTATCCGCCAGAATCTTAGCAAATATTTTAATATCGAAATTCAGTAAGGATATAGGCTGGTAAGATGTGGGCAGCGCCGGGTCCTTGCCCGGTTTGGGAATCAGAGTACTATGCGCGTGGGTTTTGCCCCACTTGAAGCCGCCCTGCTCGACCCGCCGTGCAAACACCTCTACCAAAGTTGGGCCAATATAGCCATTGAGCAGTTTATAAAACTCGGCCCCCAGGCCGTCCGGCCCTGGCGATTTAAAGCAGCTAGCCGTAGCTATAACCGACCCTACTTCCTCCAAGGTTATGGGGCGCCCCAACTGGATGCTCTGCTCCTCTGTAAGCGTAGGCAAATTTAAATTCCGGAGGTACTCTGGTATTGCAAGGGGGAGCCACCCTCCGCCGCATAAAGTTTTTGAAAGAATCCCCGAAAGACCCGGACTATGTTCTTGGTGTTCCTCTGCAGCAACCCCTGCTCGTCCCGCAAGGCTGCCACTGTATGTGAGCCCCGTGATCCCCTCAGACATCTAGCTAACAACCGCCCGGGCTTATCCCCATAGCACTGCAGTCGATAACGATAATATAAGATAGACTTCTTGGCTCTTTGATGTAATAGTTCGTTGAGGTCCACCCTGGCCTCCCACAGCTCCTTCTTGAGCCCCTCCGTCGGGGCGCGCGCAAGCCGCCTCCGCAACAGAGACACCCGTTTCTCTAGTCTAAGAATCCGATCCACAAGCATCCGGCGTTTACGTGCCGCAAACCCAATAATATCACCTCTTAACACAACTTTGGCTGTCTCCCATACCAGTTCAGGGTCCCCCTGGTGGCAACGATGGTCCTCCTCAAACTCCTTCCAGTGTTGTTCTAGAAACTTGTGAAACTGGGCATCTTTGTAAAGTTCCGGTGGGAACCGCCAAATTCGCGACCGATCTATCCCCCCACCCCAGCAGAGTTCCAGCCACACCGGCGCATGGTCGGAGATTTCAAAGGGCCCAATCTGCACGTCCCCCACATTCGCAAATATCCCGTTAGAAAGCAATAAATAGTCAATACGGGAACTAGTGCCATGAGCTCTGGACTGGTGAGTAAAAGTCTTTCTCTAAAGGGTGTAACACTCTCCAGGTGTCCACCAGCCCCAGCCGACTCTTAAACCGGTGTAACACCCGAGTTACTGGCTCCCGTTCCCGTGCCTCCCCCCCCCCCCCCGAGAAGTATCCAAGTCAATATCCAGGACTCCGTTGACGTCTCCTCCCAGCACTAGCGGGCGCTCAGGCATCTGCTCCACTTTAGAAGCCAACTTGGCATAGAAATGTGGGTCAAAGGAATTCGGTCCATATACCGTCCCCAAAATTACCGGCCTCCCCTCCAGCGTACTTTGTAAGAGCAAATAACGCCCCGCCTCATCACGAACTTCAGCCTCAACAAGACAGCGTACTCTCTTATGGATCAGTAAGGCCACTCCCCCTTTCTTCCCCAGGGCGGGGGCCCCCCAAACCTGCCCCACCCAGTCACGACGTAACTTATTATGCTCTTCGGCCGTCTGGTGGGTTTCCTGCAGAAACGCAATATCACATTTATGCCTAGCTAAGGCTTGTAGAATTTTATATCTCTTGATGGGGTTTCCCAAACCGCACACATTCCACGTAATAACTTTCAGAGCGACGGGGCAGTGTCAAGACTCAAATGCCCGGTATCCCATATTATTAGGGACGGGGCTCTCCCAGCCTGGAACCCCCTCCCCTCCCCCAACTGCACACCCCTTAACACACAATGAGGCCTAAATAGAGTGCGACCTACCCCCTGCCCCCCCGCCCCTCCCCCCCAACTCCCTCCCCCCTCCGCCCCTCCCCCAATTCTATTAAGCACTCTCCCTCCATATACCACCTCAACCCCCCCTTGCGGAATCCTCCAGTGATACGCTCCACCACCCCCCCCCCACCCAGTCAATACCCTGCCCTCCTACCCCCTTCCGCCTCGGGTGCCGGGTATTAGCACCCCAAGCATCTGGGTTACAGTGGGCTCTTGAGGGTTCGGACCCTCAAACTAAACCACAGCATCTATACCCCGTAGCAGGTGACGGTGCTTGTCCCCCAGAGCCCGCCACCAGTGAAGTGCGGTCCAACATCGCCACCCTCTCCCCCAGACAGGTAAATACAATGTACAGACCAGCATTACATCAGAGTTTATCGTAACATTTCAGTCACAATGTGGGATTGGCAAGCATACACCAGCAATACAATTGCTTCAGAAATTGCAGTAGGAAACATTCAAGAAAAAGAAAAAAGGACGAACATTTTACTAAAACAGTAGGTGCAGCTGCCTTAGCACATGTACAAGTATACCATGTACATAGATGGGCTCTAGGCACATAGGCCTACACAAAAGCCTGCTAAGAGAGAAAATGGAGCTGCGCAGTCCACGATACTAGGAAGAAATATTTACAAAGACTAACTAAAGGGCGCTGTCAATGTGCCCTAGTAAGCACCGAGAGCCAGGGGACAAGTGTAGGCTGTATAGGCCCGGCCCTCCGGCACAGTCTAACGTGCCTACCAGCATGCCCGGTTGTGATAAGGAAGCCAGTTTACCATATGGCTACACCCAGCCAACCCTTGGAGTCTAAGCCAAGCAACCTCTTGGCAAAACGCTGCCTTCCGTCCTGCAAATATGCATCTAGGAGGAACCCAACATGCCTCCAACTCACGTCCCCAAAACTACAGGGCAACTCTCTAGGGGCTCCAACTCAGGCCCCACACGATTAGAGCCGGGCCTGGCTCGGAAGCCCCCATGCATTAGGTCAAAAGGTCTGCCCACCCCCGTTCGAACACCCCGATATGGGCAAGACAACAAAAACCCAGTAGCTCCATCAGAGCTCCGCAGACATGACCATCAGGTAGGCAGTCCTCCGCTGAGAAATAAAAACACTGGTCTTTTTGGGGTACTCAGCCGTCTGTGCCGCCTGGAATAATACTCTCCACATAACTCACCGCTGCTTCAGCCGACTCAAAGGTTTTGCGCTGGCCCTCGTGGAACACATGGAGACGCGCCGGGTACTGTACTGTGAATTTAATCTGAGAGTCAATCAGTTTTTGGCAGATAGGCGCATAAGCACGGCGTCACTGGCTCAGCACCATCGAGTAATCCTGCGCTATCCTGAGCCGCACGTTATCCACTTGTACGGTGCCTCGTGTCCTGGCAGCACGTAGAATGGCCTCCTTTTGTGGGAATTGCAAGAATTTAACTAGGACCAACCGTGGGCGAGAGTCTCGTACGTTCTTACTGCCCACCCGATGCGCCCGCTCGATCTGGATATTCCCGCCAGCTGCGGTCTCCCCCAGCAGCGATTCAAAGAGCACCTCCAGGTACTTGCGCAGGTCCTTGTCTAGCACAGCTTCGGGGATACCCATCACTCTCAGATTGTTTCGCCGAGAGCGATTTTGCAGATCGTCGAGCTTGGCCTCCTGAGATAGCAACCGGGACTTTAGGCCTGCCACCGCATGGTTCAACTCTACCAGGGTGTCCTCCGTGCGCCCCACGCGCTCCTCTGCTTCCTGTAGCCTCTTACCAAAAGTCTCCACCGAGCTCTGCACCGCGTCAAGTTTCTCCCGGAGTGTGGTAAACTGGGCCGCCAAAGCCTCCGCCACTGCCGCCGATATTTCCTCTACTCTGGCCGGGGAAGACGGTGAGCTGGGCGTCCCCGTTCCGTCTGCCATTTTGTTGTTCGCAGCAGGCCCCTGGTCTCGCTTCTTCTTCCCCGCTCGTAGTGCCGCTGCCATCTCCTTCGGACCCACTGCTCACCACTATCACTGCAACAGGGTGTCCGACACCGGGGTGAGGCACTGGTCGCAGGCTCTGGGCTCAAAAAACGGCTCTAATATGCCGGTTCGGGCAGGGGGTGGTCGGAGTGCGATCAGCACATGACTGCTCGCTCTCATCGCATCACCGGAAGTCCATGGCTTAGCTAAGCTCTTAGCTGCTAACTAACTAACTTCAGCCATCCATGGTGTTTTGATGTCATTTTGATTTTCATATTATCTTAATTTCTTTTTCCTCCCAGTGGCTTTTTCTGTGTATCTCATAAGTGATAGATTTGGCTATTAGGGCTAACTTTTGGTATTGGTTTGGCCCTTATTTTCTGAGTTTGTTCCCCATAGTTGTCCTGTTGATAGATTTTCTGTGAAAATCACGTAATGTACATCGATGGCCAACGATATATTATTGTAAGTATGCTTTAAAATATTATGGACGCACATCAGGTTTCCTTCAAATTAATGTATGTGGCCTTGAAAAAGGCTGTTTTTATGTCAGTGATGGCTCAGTATTTCATGGGCCGTCCTTTATTCTTGATCACCTGACTGCACCTTGTCGGCATTGAATGAACCAGTCTGACAAGGTGATCGTTGGTGAAAACGCGGTTCCAAGCTGCAATGAGTGACTCAATCACTCTTTGATGTAGAATGCCTCTTGGATATTTCCAAGGCCACCTTGTGCCACAGGTTCTCAATTGGATTCAGATCTGGAGACTGGACAGGCCAGTCCATTGACTTGATGTTGTTCCGCTGCTTCCAGCTGATCACTGTCTGGAGCGATGGTAGGGTGCATTGTCATCTTGGAACAGGAACTAGCCAGGAAACAGCTGGTGTGCTGATGGCACCATGCACTTTTGCAGTATGGTGATGTACTTGGCCCTGTTGACCATTCCATCGACGATGTGAAGACGTCCAACGCCACTGGCAGCCATGCAGCCCCAGACCATGACCTTCAAAGGATGCTTCACAGTGAGGTTGAGACACTCAGGCTTGAATTCCTCTCCAGGAAATCTCACAGTGAGGTTGAGACACTCAGGCTTGAATTCCTCTCCAGGAAATCTCCTCACATAGGTGTGGGCCTCGTGACCAAATGGGCAGAAGGTGCTTTCATTGCTGAATAGCACCTTTTCCCACATTTCAGTTGACCAGGTTGAGTGCTTTCTCGCCCACACGATCCGGTTGCACCTTTGTATGTCAGTCATCAGTGGCTTATTCCGTGCTTTGCAGCCCCGGAGACCAAACTGCAGGCACCGGCGATGAACTGTTGATGAGCTGGCACTGACCTCACTCTTGTCTGACCACTCTCGAAGTAGCTGAGGAGAGGTCAACTTGCGATTAGTCAGTGAAATGCGTCAGTGCGCGGTCCTGGCGTGATTTTGATACACGTGGACGACCTGAACGAGGCTTGTCCATCACTGAACCCATTTCTTTCTTCTTCTGTACAATCTTAACAACAGCGCTCTGACTGCAGCCAACTTTCCTGGCTATCTAACGGCTTGAAAATCCTTCCTCGCTCATAAAGAACACAAGAAAACACTCCTCCAACATCAGGGTCCGAGTCATAGTAACATAGTATATGATGGCAGATAAAAACCATCATGGTCCATCTAGTCTGCCCAGCAAAGTGGCAAGAGTAGGTACATAAGAACATAAGATATGCCATACTGGGTCAGACCAAGGTCCATCAAGCCCAGTATCCTGTTTCCAACAGTGGCCAATCTAGGTCATACATACCTAGCAGTTTCCCCAAAAGACACAGGTTCCGCAATGCTTGTACTGGGTCAAGCATTGATATCCTGGGTCCCTTCTTCATAATGGTTTATGGACCTTTCCTCCAGGAACTTGTCCAAACCTTTTTTAAACCCAGCTACACTAACAGCCTTTACTACATCCTCCGGTAACAAATTCCAGAGTTTGATTACACGTTGAGTGAAAAAATATTTTCTTTTATTAGTCTTAAATAGTTTACCCTGTAGCTTCATTGCATATCCCCTAGTCTTTCTATATTCTGATAACGTAAACAATCGATCTACGTTTACCCGTTCCACTCCATTCATTAATTTATAGACTTCTATCATATCTCCCCTCAGCCGTCTCTTTTCCAGGTTAAAGAGCCCTAACCTTTTTAGCCTTTCTTCATAGGAGTATCCTTCCATCCCCTTTACCATTTTGGTGGCTCTTCTCTGAACCTTTTCTAATAACGCTATATCCTTTTTAAGATATGGCGACCAGAATTGCACACAATATTCAAGGTGTGGTCTCACCATGGAACGGTATAGAGGCATTATAATATCTTTTGTTTTATTTTCCATTCCTTTTCTTATGATACCTAGCATTCTATTTGCTCTCTTGGCTGCCGCTGCACACTGGGCCGAGGGTTTTAACATGTTATCCACAATGACGCCTAAATCTTTTTCCTGGGTGGTGGTTCTTAATGTGGAACCTTGCATTGTGTAACCATAGTTTGGGTTGTTCTTCCCTAGGTGCATAACTTTGGTACACCTGCCGCTCCGTGCAAGTCACTCCTCTACATGCCTTTATCTTCATGGTCGATCCAGAAAGCGTATGAAGTTCTGCGCGTTTTTATAGCTGCACTGTTGGCTAGATATCTGCATTGTGATTGGTTAGTGAAACCAGCCTCCTGATTGGTCAGAAATAATGTGTGCATATTGGATAATCTTGATCCAGTTTTGACGCAGAATCCATAAAAATTGCAGCAGCTATCTCCCAGTGTCTGTAAAGTATTTAAATTGGAAGCAAGGAATGCAAAAAAAGTCAATTCTAATAGCCAAATGTATCCCTTTTAACATGGTAGAAAGATGAATATGCTGGGCTAACGCAAAAATAAAAAAAAATAAAACAAAAAACGTTAGAAAGTACGAAAAACGCAAAACTCACAAGTGATTCCAGACTTTTGCACACCACTGTGTTTTTTTTTTTACTTCCACAGCAAGTTTTCTTTTCAAATTCTCTCTTTGCCTGCCTTATCAATGCCTTGCATCTAACTTGCCAGTGCTTATGTTGTTTCCAGTTTTCGTAATTTGACCTCTTTTTCCATTTCCTGAAAAATGCTTTTTTTGGCTACAACAGGCTCTCTGACCTCGCCTTTAAACCATGCTGGCAGTTTTTTGGACTTCCTTTCACTTTTCTTGAAGTGTGGAATAGAGCTGGTCTGGGCTTCTAAGATAGTATTTTTAAACAACCACCATGTTTGATGTACATCTTTAACATTTGCAGCTGCTCCTTTTAGTTTTTTCTTAACTATTTTCCTCATTTTATCATAGTCTTCCTTTGTAAAGTTAAAAGGTAGTACTGTGGATTTCCTTGCTGTCCTCCTTCCATTTATTAAATCCAATGCGATCATGCTATGATCATTATTGCCAAGTGGCTCCAATACCTTGCACCAGATCCTTGGTTCTACTAAGGACTGGGTCCAAAATATCTCCCATCTTGTCGGTTCATGAACCAGCTGCTCCAAGAAGTAGTCATTTATTTCATCTAAAAACTTTCTCTCCTTAGCATGTCCTGCTGTGATACTGACCTAATCGATACTAGGGTAATTAAAATCACCCATTATTATTACTGTGTTGCAACCTTTTTTTTATTTGACAATTTTTATTAAACTATATCACATCCATAAGCTTTCTTACATTATTCCCTTAACTTTGCTCATTGCTTCACTTGGTAACCCCTTTCCCCCTGATACATTTTATCCTTTTAACTCTCTAGCTTCCATATGATTCTTGGGACCGACCCTTTCATCCAATTCCTCACCTCATCGCTCATTTAGAAGATACCTTTTGCAGAAGGGTGCAAAACACTCAAATGCCTCCCCATTTCTTTCTTTGGATGGCTGTTACAGATCTCATGAATACATTTATACCTAGACTCTTGTGTAGGAGTTTCCTCTTCTTTCCACATTCTTGCATTACACACCTTGCTGAAACTACACAAAATCTTATCAACATTCCTTCTCTCCCCTCCCATCCCTTCCCCTTGAGGGTCAGCAGAGTATTCTTCTTTTCCCACTCAACAGCATGTCCTACCATCCTTTGGATTTCTTGGCACACTTTGTCCCAAAATGGTTGAAGCTTATGGCACCCCACCACATGTGGACAAAGTCTCCTTTCTCTTTACAGCCTCTCCAGCACTCTCCCAGTTGATCCTTTCCTAGGTGTACCAATCGTGCTGGGGTGAGGTACCAACGATATACCATTTTATAGATGTTCTCTATGTGCCTTGCAACTGTAAATCCTTTAATCATGTTTTTGTAAATTTTTCCCCACGCCCTATCGTCAAATGATTTCCCCTAAATCCCTTTCCCATTGTTGCTGCCATGGTGACCTTCCAGCTTCCTGTTCTTCTCTAATCAAATGGTATATTTTTGATAATGCCCACCTCCAGAGCAGTGGCTTCCAGCATACTCTTTCAAAATTTGTCAGTCCCATTTTTATACTCTCTGACCATTCTTTGCTGGAGAGCTAATGTTACACCTGCAAGTATCCGTAAAGTCTTCATGCGATAGCCCATAGGTCTCCTGTAATTTGGAATCTCCAGGAACAAGCAGGAATGAGTCTTCACATATGGGTATCGTCGGTACCGACGGAGCCTGCGCGGGAACGCTCCCCAGCATCCAGAAAGAAAGCTTTTGGGAGCATCCCACAGCGCCTGCGCGCTGCCTTCCCGCCTTTCCCAACTGCCTCTCTCCAGTTCTTCTTTTCCACGGAGCCAGCAGGTCGTGTTCCTGTCACCGCTGAAGAAGTAATTTATTTTCTTTTATTTCTTTGGTCGCGCGTCTGCCTTCTTCGACGTCGGACCGGTAAAGCCGGTCTTTTCTTCTTTAAAAAAAAAAAAAAATTACCGTTTCCCACTTCTGTGCTTTTTTTGGGGGCCTTAGGCCTACAAAAATTTTTCCTCATGGAAAAGCCTGCTTCCAGGTTTAAAAAGTGCACGAAGTGCAGCGGTACTATTTCTATCACCGACACCCATGAATGGTGTCTAAAATGTTTGGGTCCTGACCACTCCATCACTGATTGTGAGTCCTGTTCCATGATGTCTAAAAGAGGTCGACAGGGAGAACCACGTGATGCGTGAGTGAGCAGGTCGAGGGTCTGCTTGCTCCGGGGCCATTCTGGGCAAATTAGCTGATAAACCACACAAAAAACGCCCCAACATCTAGTAACTGCAATCGGAGACTGAGGGGTACCTTGCGGCATGAAAAGGAGCTCTCGGACGGACGGCGCGATGGCGGCAGCCCCAAAAAAGGACAAAGATCGGATAGGCAAATCTGGGGCCTGCACGACCACGCTAGCACCGCCAGTTTCCCCTGGCGCGGAGAGCGTTGAATCCGGCACGGAAGACTTGGCTAAAGAGGTGGCAAGGTTTTTGGAGCCGAAATTTGACCTAGTGTTGCAAAAGCTTGCAAACTTGGCTGATACTCTGGCAGATATGGGCAAGAGAGTGGACGAACTGGAGCACCGCGTGTCGGCGATTGAGGATGAAGAGGGACAGCGTGAGCGCGAAAGGAAAGCGCATTGCAAGCAGCTGGAGGCCCTCCAAGCCAAGGTCGACGATCTGGAGAACCGCTCACGTAGAAACAACCTCCGAGTGGTAGGCATTCCAGAATCTTATCAGGAAAGCGGGCTTATACAGTTTTTGGGAGACTGGCTGCCTAAAACCTTGGGCCTCACTGCGCTAGTGGGAAAACTGGACATTGAGCGAGCGCATCGGCTTGGGCCGCGGAGAGAGGAGCAGCAGCGGCCCCGCGTAGTCATCGTGCGGCTCCTCAACTTTCAGCATAAGGTGCAAATCCTACAAGCGTTTCGCCGTCATCGGGACTTACAATTGGATAACAGTAAACTCCTAATATTTCAGGATTACTCAATTGTGGTGGCACAAAAGAGGAAAAAATTCACTCCACTCTGTGCTGCTTTGTTTAAAAGTCATGTGCGTTTTACCCTGGCTTTTCCAGCAATACTCAGAGTAACGCATCGGGGGAAGAACTTTGTATTTGAATCAGTATCAGCAGCGAAACAATTCGTAGAGAGCCTGCCGGTGAATTCTACCACGGAGGACCCTCCAACATGAGTGGCTGGTAGTGAACTGTACTAGATGGGCAAGAGATGGAATTGAATGCACTATCGCAGTACTGTGTATCTGGTGGATCTCTTACTTATTTGAAATCCTAGTAATGGAGATTTGCTGTATCTTTACTGTGTTATTATGCTTTGATTATGTTGTTTCCTTGGTCACGGGCTATATTTGCTTGTGTCCCACTGTTGATACCTGTTGATATTTGTTAAATCATTCTGGGTGGGTGGGAAGGGGATGTTTTCCGACTTTGGATGAAGCCCGGAAGGGCCCTGTTGCATCTGGTGGGTTCTCCCTCAGCGGATAGTGCTGAGGCATAGATTGTTGGGTTTTACTTCTCAGGGATTGGGATGGTTAGTAACGGGAGAGGGAGGCGGGGAGGAGGGGGAGGGGCGGGGAAGAGGGAGGGAGGATTGGGTGGGGGGGCTTGTTTTGTTTGGATGGGGAGAGTGCGTCGAATGTATGTTGTGCAAAAGTGGAGCTGCAGTACTAGGCTCGTTGAATTCCTTAGATACTTTGGGGGTGGTGTGCCCCATGGCCGGGGAAGCCCTACACGAATGTTTCGCCCTGGGTTGAGGCTGGGTGATCCAGGGTTTGTGATGTGGCTGGAAGACCGTGCTAGCTATCCTGTGCGAGGAGTGAGTGAATGAGGGATGTACTAAAGTTGGTCTCCTGGAATGTAGGAGGGGTCAATACTCCAGTTAAAAGGACGAAGATCCCCCGATACTCGAGGGGAGGGGGAGACCCCAATTAACGGTGGCCCGTAGTGGGAGCCTGTCACGGCGGGGGGCATGCTCTTGGGTCTGCTCCCACTTTAGTTGCCCCGGGCTATAGTTTTCTCCTATCTCCCTCTGTACCATTGGGGGGGGGTTCCCACCGTCCCACCTTGCTTGGTTACGATGCAGAGGCTGGGGGATCTTTTTCTTATGCTCGACTGGGTGTCTCAGACTCCAAAAGTCTCCATGCAAATACCATTTAGCTTAACTGGTAGCTAATTGCTTAAGGTATTCAGTGCTGGCTTTCCTTTTTAGGATCATCCTTTAATGTCAATACAGGAGCCATCCTCGGGGGGGAGGGGGGAAGGGTGGGGGGAGAAAGTGGGGTTCTTTCATGACTAATAGCCTTGGAGGTGTTTAAGATGGAAAACAGAACTATTTGTTGTGACTTAGTGTGTTAGTGTTGTATAAGCAATAGACTGTGTATTGGGAAGTGCTGTTCTTCCTTTGTGTCAATTTTCAATAAATATTTAATGGAAAAAAAAAATAAAAGGACGAAGATTTTACAGGCCTTAAAGAGGGGACACGTGCAAATTGAGTTATTGCAGGAAACACATTTGAGTGCCGCGGAGCACGCCAAGCTTAAAAAAGATTGGGTGTGGCAGGTTTTTGCGGCATCTGCGGGAAGCCGGAAGCGTGGAGTGGCAATCCTGGTAAAAAGGGGCCTCTTAGTCGAGGTTATTAAAGAGGAAGCCGATCCGCAAGGTAGATTTTTCTTCTTGCATGCAAAAATACAAGGGGAGGAGCTGTTTCTTGGGAATATCTATGACCCCAATAATTATGATCACCAATTTTTTCAACTTATTTTGAATAAGATACTGGGGGCGCCGAAGATACCGTTGATATTGGCGGGTGACTTCAACTGTCCCCATGATCCAGCATTGGATAAATCCCGAGTGGGGGGATCTAGCGGGACATGGCATAATAATAAAGGAGTGGGCTATCTCTGTCATATGGGGGGGTTTGATCGACTCGTGGAGGACTTTACACGGGGTGGAACGGGACTACACACATCTGTCGAGAGTGCACCAGTCCTGGTCTAGGATAGACTATATATTGATCTCACAAGAGAGTTTGGAAAAAGTGGCTACGGTAGAGATTGAACCCTTGGTAATTTCTGATCATGCTAAGGTGGCCCTGGAGTGGCGCCTGCGGTCTCCTGGTGGTGCCAAATGGTCTTTTCCTGGCTATCTCTGGAAGAAGGAGGATTTTCGGAAATAACTGATACAACGATGGGAGGAATATTTGGTGCTGAATGATACGGGAGATGTTACGGTAGCAACATTTTGGGAGGCGGGGAAAGCAGTGTTGAGAGGACACATTATAGCTTATGTAGCTAAGGAGCGGAAGCGGCTCAATAGTCGGCTCTTGGAACTGGCATCTAAACTGCAGGAGGTTAAACGGCAATCTCTGCTGCTACCGAGTAGACTCCCAGAGTATTTAGAGGCACAGAAAGCTTTAAATGAGGTGTTGCAAGAAAGGGCGACCCACTCGTTGCAATATTATAAACATCAGTTATTTCGCTATGGGGAGCGAACAGGGAGGTTGCTGGCACGCTTGGTGAAGCCGCGGGGCGGCATCCAGGGGGTGGCACGGATTAGGGATAAAAATGGGCAATATCATTCGGAACTTAATCGGATTGTACAAGTCTTCAGTCAGTATTACCAAGAGCTTTACACGCCCGATGTGGAGGATAGGGAACGGGAGTTTTTGGAGGGTGTCTCATTACCGCGATTGACACCAGAGGATTTGCAAGAGATCAATGCGGATATCACGGTAGCGGAAATACAGAATGTGATAAAAAAGGGGAAACCACACAAAGCTCCAGGGCCTGATGGATATGGATCCGAACTTTACAAGATTTTACTGACCCAAGTTGCACCCACATTAGCAGCTCTTTACCAGGAAGTAAGGGAATCGGGCTTGTTTCCTAGGGATATGCGGACGGCAGCAATCACTATCATACCAAAAAAAGGCCGAGATCCGGAGGATCCCGGATCCTACCGACCCATCTCGCTAATCAACTACGATATGAAGGTGGTGGCATCGGTTTTAGCGGCTAGGTTGCAGAGGTTTTTACCACGTCTGGTGGGAGATCACCAATCGGGATTTGTGAAGGGCAGAGGGGCTTTCCCCAACATTAGCAAAGTGTTACTAGGCATGGAAATATGTTTGTCGCAAGAGCTACCCTTGATCTTAGTAAGCCTGGATGCAGAGAAGGCCTTCGACCCAGTGTCATGGTCCTATATGTTTGAGGTATTGTAGAGATTTGGTTTTGGTGGAGCCTTTTTGGATTGGGTGAGGGCGCTCTACGCGCATCCATTAGCTTGTGTGGCGAGCGGGGGGACTCGGTCCCAGCCGTTTGAGCTACAAAGGGGCACGCGGCAGGGCTGCCCTCTGTCGCCTTTACTCTTTGTTCTGCAATTGGAACCTCTACTGCTTGCTCTTCTTCGGGCGCAGGAGGTTCAGGGCGTAGAATGGCCGAATGGTGGTATTAAAGTTAGTGCATTTGCAGACGATATGCTGCTGTGTCTCTGTAATCCGCAGAACTCCTTGGAGCAGGCTCTGGGAATTATTGGGAGATTTGGTACCTTCTCGGGACTCCGAGTTAATGTCAGCAAATCCATGGCTTTGGATATAGGTGGTAGGGCGCGACGGCTTTGGCGGGGACAGTTCCCACTGGTTTGGGCCCAGGGAGAGTTCCGTTATTTGAGAATTCAGATTCCGGATCATGTGTCGAAGCTTTACTCTGTCAATATCAGACCAATGCTTGCTAGGACTGCGGCAACCCTACAGAAATGGAAGGATCTCCCACTTTCGCTCATGGGGCGGATAGCCTTATTCCAGATGATGGAGGTGCCACGATGGATGTATTTGTTGCGACATCTGCCTATATGGTTGCTGCGTAGAGATGTTTTGATTTTGCAGAGGCACATTGTACGATTCTTGTGGAAGGGGAGGAAGTCACGGATCCCGGTGGCCGTGCTGATGAGTGCTCGGGCGGAGGGGGGGTTGGGTCTTTTTTCGGTGCGGGATTATAATTTCCTTTGCTTGCTTAGACCCCTGAGGGATTTGCTTCTAGGAACCCAGGACATACTTCCGACGCCCCTGATCACTTGAATGTCGCATCCCGCTAGTGCGGCTTATCTGTTGCATTGTAAGAGTAAGGGTCTCCCAGTAATGTGGAGGGAGTCGCTTTACTTAGGGGCGATCAGGCAAGCCTGGAGATTTTTATGTCAAAAGAAGGGATTTTCCTGGGTTGCCACGGATTGTCTTCCGCTGAAAGACAACCTGGATTTTGCGCTGGGACGGCAAGGCGGAATGCCAGTGAGTTGGGTAGCCTCTCGTCTGGGGTATATCGGACAACTGCGTATGCAGTCCCGTGGGGGGATGGACGCATTCCAGTCATTGGTAAGACGCTATCAGCTCGCGCCTACTTCGTTTTATTTTTATTTGCAGGCGCGGCACTATATCCTAATGCTACAGCAGAAATATGACTTATGGAAGGGAAATCTGGGGATGTGGGATTTTATATCAGAATCTGACCAAACTTTTTTTTTAAGTACTATCCGAGAAGAGTGGCATCCCGGGGGGGACCTGGGCCCGTTAGAGTCATTGGTTTTCAAATGGAGTCAGGAGGGGAGCGTACAGGTTACTCTTTTTGATTTACAGGAGGCCTTTAAGAAGAGCCGATATATCTCTGAATCTATTAGATTCCAAGAAATTCAATATAAGTTGTTATGGCGAGCATATGTGCCCAATGTTTGGGCGGCTCGGATGGGGCTACTCTCAACAGATGTGTGTCAGCTATGTGGGTTGGCACGGGGGACGCTGCTGCATCGATTCTGGGAATGCACACATATTCAATACTTCTGGCGGGGCATGAAAAATTTGCTATGGACCTGGAGGCCTGGTCCTGGGGAGTTGACTCCGGAGTGGTGTTTGCTTGGCGTGCCCTGCACCGGTGAGCGTGCCCCCCGCAGTGGTGGGCTGGGGGGGCGCGGTTATCGGGGAGGGGCGAGGATGGGTTGATACTATTGACCCGCATGCTACTAAATTATATGACCGTGGCTTTCTTATTGCGAAACAGTGTATTCTTCGGCATTGGATAGAAGATGAGCCCCCTCGGATTGAGGAATGGTCCCGGGGTCTGCTTATTCTAAGGGGCCACGAATTCCGCACAGCCCAACTGTTGGGAGGCAAGAAATATACAGAGTGTGAGAAACTCTGGCAAGGAGTACCTGAGAGCGCTCTGCTGGAGCCTTCAATAGCGGATGTGAGGGGGAGCTTAGGAGCTTCTGACCGAGTGATGGCGTGCGTTTGAGCGTGATGGTTTGGAGGAGTGGGGGGGCTGAGAGAGTGAGAGTGGGGGGTTTTAGGGGGACTACGGGGGGGAAGGGGGGGTTAGCTTGGAGGGTGGTGGGGAGTGGGCTTTATTGGGTATGGGTAATTGTTCACTTGTTGTTGCTGTACTGTATATTATTCATTGCATGATCAGCTATACTATTGACTGTACTGTTATGCTGGAGCGTCCATGCTTGGGGAATTACGTGGGTTAAGGTGGGGGGATGGGGGATTATACATCCCCTGTATTCCCGTTTTAGCTACTGTTCCAGTACTCTCCGGAAGGATTTGTCCTTTTGAGTGTTTCTCACCGGTTTCTCAATAGACTATATTACCTTGCGGGGGCTTTCTTTTGGCTGTATTACTTGTTGTATCTGTTTTTCTCTGTTTTGCATCTACTGTGCTGTGGCGCTGCCCGGATTACTTTGTTTTAGTGCATACAGTGTGTTTGGCGAAGTACATTTGATTGTAAAGGTGTATAACCCAATAAAAAAGATTTGAAATAAAAGAGGTCGACAGAATCGAGCGGCCAAGCTCAGTACCCTGTTTCCCTCTGATGCGGCTTCGGTGGCATCGACATCTTCCAGGGCTTCTTCTTCCTCCCATGGATCTCAGGTAACCAAACATAAGTCCAGCCGGTCCTCGAAGGGTAAATCTCCCTCTAAGTATCGAGATGCCTCCGGGCTTGCTCTCGAGGATCCCGCACCGGCAAAATTACCCCAGCGGGAAGCTCCGGCTTCCAAAGCTTTATCTATGGGGTCACAGGTTGACATCGATGGCACGGCCTCGACCGATCACCTGTTGCCATGTTCTGGGGTACCGGTGGTTTCCACTGGTACCGACATCAAGACATTGGTTGCGTCGATGGATCAGAATATTCTGACCATGCAGTGTGCCATTACGGCATTCATACAAGCTGTGACGCCTCCGGTACCGCAACAAACTCCGTTGTCGATACCGGTTCCGGCACCGATATCAGTTCCGGTGCTGGTACCGATTGCATCGACATCGGCTTCGGTGTCGACTGCAGCGGTACCCTGTTCTGTGATGCCCATCGGTACCGATCACTTCCGATGTCGATACCACTCGGTATGCGTATCGGGCTCTGCAAGAGCATCCAGACAGGTGATACTTCGATTCCTGTCTTGGTACATGTCGGTACCAATGACATAGGAAAATGTGGTAGGGAGGTTCTGGAGGCTAAATTTAGGCTTTTAGGTAGGAAGTTGAAATCCAGAACTTCCATGGTAGCGTTCTCCGAAATGCTTCCTGTTCCACACGCAGGACCCAAAAGGCAGGCAGAGCTCCGGAGTCTCAATGCGTGGATGAGACAATGGTGCAGAGATGAGGGTTTTGGATTTGTTAGGAACTGGGGAATATTCTGGGGAAAGGAGGGGCTCTTCCGAAGGGATGGGCTTCACCTTAACCGGGATGGAACCAGGCTGCTGGCATTAACCTTTAAAAAGGAGATAGGGCAGCTTTTAAACTAGATATTAGGGGAAAGCCGACAGTCGCACAAGAGCGGATGGTTCGGAAGAATGTATCCTTGAAGGATACTACCAAAAGCAGAGAGGTTCCACAAAAGAGTAAAGTAGCCCAAATGCCCTCAAGTATGGAGCAGACAGAGCTTAAAGATCCCAAATTACCCATGTCTAACAATAGCCAAATTAACATGAATAAAATACATTCTCTAAAATGCTTGTATGCAAATGCTAGAAGTCTAAAGAATAAGATGGGAGAGTTAGAATCAATGTTCTCTCTAATTTTCTGTAGGCTGTGTGCGCATAAAATATCAGCTGTGCAACTTTTGAAGGAAGGTTAAATTTTTGTGCGCCACATAACGACACTCTGAGTTATATACTTTAAAATTTGACTACACGTCAGAATACAGTATGTACACCACATTGATTGCACTAGAAAATACTGTATAACTTGTGAAAACCGTAAATACACAACAACTTTTAAATTTTAAGACGTCTGTTGTTTTCTATCAGAATCAGAACCGTAATTTTTGTGTGCTCTGTTATAAAGTATGTGCGCTCGCTTGGCGAGGTGTGTGCGCGCGCACACGCGCACAGCTTAGAGGGAACAGTGGTTAGAATATATAGCACTAAATGAAAGGTTAGATATGATTGGAATATCAGAGACATGGTGGAAGGAGGACAACCAGTGGGGCACTGTGATACCTGGGTACAAACTATATCGTAATGATAGAGCTGATCAAATTGGTGGAGGGGTTGCGCTCTATGTTAGAGAGGGCATTGACTCAGAAAGGATTAAAGTTTTGCAGGAAACAAAATCTGCTGTAGAATCTATATGGATTGAAATTCCATATAAAAAGGGGGAAGGCAATGGCAGTGGGGGTGTACTATCGAGCACCTGGCCAGAATGAGCAAATGGATGATGAAATGCTCAAAGAAATCAAGGAAGCTAACAAAAGTTACAGCGCAGTAATAATAATGGGTGATTTCAATTACCCCGGTATCGACTGGGTCAGTGTCACGGTCAGGACATGCTAGGGAGATAAAGTTCCTAGATGAAATAAATGACTGCTTCTTGGAGCAGCTGGTTTATGAACCGACCAGAGGGGAAGCCATATTAGACCTAGTCCTTAGTGGAACACCAGATCTAGTGCAAGAGATAAGGGTGTTGGGGCCACTTGGCAATAGTGATCATAGCATGATCGCCTTTGATTTAATTAGTGGAGGAGGGATAGTAAGGAAATCCAAAGTACTACCTTTTAACTTTCGAAAGGGAGACTATGATAAAATGAGGAAAACAGTTAAGAAAAAACTAAAAGGAGCAGTTGCAAAGGTTAAAGACGTACATCAAGCTTGGGTGGTTGAAAAATACTATCTTGGAAGCCCAGACCAGCTGTATTCCACGCTTTAAGTGGAAGGAAGTCCAAAAAACTGCCAGCATGGTTTAAAGGTGAGGTCAGAGAGGCTGTTGTTGCCAAAAAAGCATCTTTCAGGAAATGGAAAAAAGAGCCAAACGACAAAACCTGGAAACAGCACAAGCACTGGCAAGTTAAATGCAAGGCATTGATAAGGCAGGCAAAGAGAGAATTTGAGAAGCTTGCTGTGGAAGAAAAAAAGCGAAATAAAGACCTTTTCAAGTACATTCGTAGCAAAAAACCTGTGAGAGAGTCAGTTGGTCCATTAGATGATAAAGGGGTTAAAGGAGCACTAAGAGGCGACAAGGCGATAGCGGAGAGACTGAATGAATTCTTTGCTTCGGTCTTTACTGAGGAAGATGTAGGGGTGTTACCAATGACTGAAGTGGTATTTAAAGGTGCGGAAGAATTGAAGGAAATATCGATACATCGGGAAGATGTATTACAACTATTAGATAAACTGAAGAGTAGCAAATCTCCTGGGCCGGATGGTATACATCCAAGGGTGTTGAAAGAACTGAAATATGAGATTTCAGACCTGCTATCAGTAATCTGTGAACTATCATTAAAATCATCTCTAATACCTGAAGACTGGAGGATCGCCAATGTAACACCAATTTTTAAAAAGGGTTCCAGGGGTGATCCAGGAAACTACAGACCGGTGAGCCTGACGTCAGTACCGGGAAAAATGGTAGAAACCATCATAAAGAATAAAATTACTCAGCATGTAGATAGTCACAACCTAATGGGAGACAGCCAACATGGCTTTAGACAAGGAAGATCTTGTCTTACTAATCTGTTATGTTTTTTTGAAGGAGTGAATAAACAGGTGGACAAAGGTGAGTCGGTTGATATTGTGTATCTGGACTTTCAGAAAGCCTTTGACAAGGTCCCTCATCAGAGACTTTTGGCAAAACTAAAGAGTCATGGGATAGGAGGCAGTGTACTATTGTGGATCAGGAACTGGTTAAAAGATAGAAAGCAGAGGATAGGGCTAAATGGCCAATTTTCCCAATGGAGAAAGGTGAATAGTGGTGTACCCCAGGGATCTGTTCTGGGTCTGCTGCTTTTTGACATATTCATAAATGACCTGGAAAGTGGAATAACGAGTGAGGTTATCAAATTTGCAGATGACACAAAGCTATTTAAAGTTGTTAAAACCCAAGAGGATTGTGAAAAATTGCAAGAGGATCTTGATAAATTGGAAGACTGGGCATCAAAATGGCAGATGAAATTTAATGTGGACAAGTGCAAGGTTATGCACCTAGGGAAGAACAACTCAAACTATGGTTACACGATGCAAGGTTCCACATTAGGAACCACCATCCAGGAAAAAGATTTAGGCGTCATTGTGGATACCATGTTAAAACCCTCGGCCCAGTGTGCAGCGGCGGCCAAGAGAGCAAATAGAATGCAAGGTATGATAAGGAAAGGAATGGAAAATAAAACAAAAGATATTATAATGCCTCTATATCGTTCCATGGTGAGACCGCATCTTGAATATTGTGTGCAATTCTGGTCGCCGTATCTTAAAAAGGATATAGCGATTTTAGAAAAGGTTCAGAGAAGAGCCACCAAAATGGTAAAGGGGATGGAAGGATACTCCTATGAAGAAAGGCTAAAAAGGTTAGGGCTCTTTAACCTGGAAAAGAGACGGCTGAGGGGAGATATGATAGAAGTCTATAAATTAATGAATGGAGTGGAATGGGTAAACGTAGATCGATTGTTTACGTTATCAGAATATAGAAAGACTAGGGGACATGCAATGAAGCTACAGGGTAAACTATTTAAGACTAATAAAAGAAAAGGTCCATAAACCATTATTAAGAAGTGACCGAAGATATCAATGCTTGACCCAGTACAAGCATTGTGGAACTTGTGTCTCTTGGGGAAACTGCTAGGTACATATGAGCTAGATTGGCCACTGCTGGAAACAGAACACTGGGCTTGATGGACCTTGGTCTGACCCAGTATGGCATATCTTATGATCTTATGATCCTCCGAAGACTGATGAATCAGAGGCTTCTGTTGAAGCATCGGTACTCCTTCCTCAGGAGCCCTCTTCTCCAAAAAGAAGAATGTCTCCTCCAGAAGACTTCAAGACTTCATTAGGGAAGTAGCCAGGGGCCTCTCCATTTCAGTGGCCCCTGAATCAGAGCCTAGAGCCAAGAAATTGGATATTTTACAATATCCTAAGGCTCCTAAAGAGGCAGCTACTTTACCAATTCATGAGATCCTTTATGATCACATGTTGGACATATGGGAGACATCTCACTATCTCCCCTCATTCTCGTAGGTTGGACACCATGTACCGTGTTCCTCCTTGTCCTGGCTTTCATAAGACTCAGCTTCCTCACCACTCTATTGTGGTGGAGTCTGCTATGAAGAAGATAAAGAGTGCAAAAAGACACTCATCTAATCCTCCAGGAAGAGAATGCAGAACCTTGGATCACTGTTCCCTCTAAGCTGTGCACGTGTGCGCGCGCACACACCTCGCCGAGGGAGCGCACATACTTTACAACAGAGCGCACAAAAATTACGGCTCTGATTCTTTTGGAAAACAACACAGACGTCTTAAAATTTAAAAGTTATGATTGTAATTATTAGAAATGTCCCGCTTCATTTAGTAATCGTCTATTTTCATTTAATTTGATTAAAATCAATGTGGTGTACATACTGTATTCTGACGTGTAGTCAAATTTTAAAGTATATAACTCAGAGTGTCGTTATGTGGTGCACAAAAATTTAACCTTCCTTCAAAAGCTGCACACAGCTGATATTTTATGCGCACACAGCCTACAGAAAATTAGAGGGAACATTGCCTTGGATGCTTTTGGCCGGAGAATTTTCCAGGCCAATATGCTTGCTGCCAGAATCAACTCCTATAGTCTCTATATGGGGATGTTTCTAAAGGAATTTACAGATCATCTGCAAACTTTATCTCTTTTTATCTCAGAAAATAAAAGGGAGGAGTTTCTCACCTGGCTTAAACATGCCCAGGATGTCTCCAAATTTTCCAACCGTGCAGCCTTTGACTCTTGAGTGTGCCAGCAGAGCCTCGGCTATTGCCATAGGTGCACGCAGAGTTGCTTGGTTACAAGCTTCTGATTTGGAACCCTGGGTCCAGGATGGATTAGGAAATCTTCCTTGTACATGTGAAAACCTTTTTGGCAAGGATTGGCAAGCAAAGGCCACTCAGATGGATGCTGAGAATTCTGCCTTAGATAGACTTTCAAAGTCTACTTCTGCTCCTGTTAGAAAAAGGTTATTCAAAAAGGCTTTCTTTCCCAAAAAGGGGAAATATTATCCTGTTTATGGTCAGCAGGGATCTTCTGCAGGTCGTTTTGCTGCAAAGCGTCAGTAACAACCTAAACAAGCCAAGCCTAAGGCTGCAAGGACTGCTACGGCCCAACAGCCTCAGCCTCCTCAGGGCCTTTGACTTACATCTAGAGAACTTAGCCTTTCTGGTTCTAGAAGAACCAGAGCCTCTCACCATTCAAGGAAGGTTAGCTCACTTTGCTCCCAGATGAGAACAAATCACAGCAGAGCAATGGACCCTCTCCATCATAAGGGAGGGGTACAAACTTCATTTCTTAAACCTTCCTCCTCACACCATAGTGAGACAGTTCAATTCTCCAACATCTCTCCTTGACCTTCTGGGTCAGGAGATTGCTACCCTTCTTGCCCAAAAGGTAATAGAAGAAGTTCCCCTTCTTCAACAGGGCTCAGGGTTCTACTCCCCCTATTTTCTTATCCCAAAGAAAACAGGGGGCTACAGATCCATTTTAGATCTCAGAGAATTGAACAAGTTTCTATGCAAAGAGAAATTCAAGATGATTTCTCTCGGTGCTCTCCTTCCATACCTTCAGAGTCAGGATTGGCTTTGTTCTCTAGATCTCAAGGATGCGTACACCCATGTCCTCATCCATCCCACACAGAAGGTTCCTTCGGTTCCTTTATCAAGGAAAGCACTATCAATACAGAGTGCTTCCCTTCAGTCTGGCCTCTGCACCAAGAGTGTTCACAAAATGCATGGCAGTAGTAGCTGCATTTCAACGCACTCTAGGAATATTTGTATTCCCATATCTGGACGACTGGCTCATCCGAGCTCCATCCCAGTCAGAGGCCCAGGCTTCCCTAGCCTGCACAAGGCGTATTCTTCAGTATCTGGGACTTGTAATAAACATCCCAAAATCCCATCTCACCCCTACTCAATCATTAGAGATCATAGGGGCCTTGCTGGATACCACAACTGCAAGGGCCTATCTTTCCCAGGCCCGTTGCCTACGCTTGGTGCAGTTAGCCTCACAAATTCAGTTAAAGTCCCATTTAACTGCTCGAGAGATGTTACAACTGTTAGGCCACATGGCATCCACCGTGCATGTGGTTCCTTACGCTCGCCTTCACATGAGGGCAGCTCAGTGGACTCTGTCCACCCAATGGACCCAGGCATCAGGGTGCCTGTCAGACAAAATAGCAACCTCCAGTCGCCTCTTTTGGTCTCTCCAGTGGCGGAAGTCCACTCAAAATCTGTTGCTGGGGTCCCCCTTTCAACAGTTGCTACCCCAAGCAACCCTTACAACAGATGCCTCTCCAAGGGGTTGGGGAGCTCATCTACAAGATCTCTCCACCCAGGGCATCTGGTCTCCACAGGAGACATCTCTACATATCAACCTCTTGGAGCTCAGAGCAATTCTTCTAGCTCTCAGAGTCTTCCACACCCTGCGCAGCTACAAGACAGTCCTTATCCACACGGACAACCAAGTAGCCATGTTCTACGTGAACAAGCAGGGCGGGACTGGCTCTCTGTCACTTTGCAACGAAGCTTTGAGATTGCGGGCCTTCGCCAAAGAGCATCAAATTCATCTCGTGGCAGTGTATCTTCCAGGGGTTCAAAACTCTTGGGCAGACAGACTCAATCGAGTTCTGCTTCCACACGAATGGTCCCTCCATGGGGACCAGATAGCCAGGATCTTCCGAATTTGGAGAACCCCAGACATAGACCTATTTGCAAGTCCGTGGAATGCCAAACTTCCCCGGTTCTGTTCCAGGATTCCGTGTCAGGGAGTTCAGGCCAGGGATGCCTTCCTCCTTCATTGGGGGCAAGACTTCCTCTATGCCTTTCCACCCATTCCCCTAATTCCCAAGACACTGTTCAAACTTCAGAGAGACAAGGGGTCTATGATCCTCATAGCACCACATTGGCCACGCCAAGTGTGGTACCCTCTACTTCTGCATCTCTCTCAAGCTCCCTCCCTGGACTTGGGATCTGCTCCAGACCTCCTGTCCCAGGAGGAGGGAACGTTGTGGCACCCAAATCCCCAGTCTCTTCATCTCAGAGCCTGGTTGCTGAAGGCCTAGACCTTCAAGATTTGCATCTTTCTCAGCAAGTGAAGCATATCCTTCATGCTTCCAGAAAGCCTTCCACTAGACGTTCCTATGCTTTTAAATGGAAAAGGTTTACCATTTGGTGTGCACAGAAGGGTCTTAAGCCTCTTGCAATACCTCTGAATTCTTTACTAGAGTATTTGCTGCATTTATCTCATGCAGGCCTTAAAACGAATTCATTAAGAGTCCATTTGAGTGCTATTGCAGCATCCCTTAAGCCTCTCAATGGACAGCCTATTTCCTCTCATCCTCTTATAGCAAGATTCATGAGAGGCCTTCTTTTAACTAAACCTCCCATTAGACCACCTCCAGTGGTATGGGACTTGAATCTGGTTCTTGGCCAGCTTATGAAGCCACCCTTTGAACCCTTAGCCACCACCTCCTTGAAATTCCTTTCCTGGAAGGTCATTTTTCTCATTGCAGTCACCTCAGCTCGCCGCATCAGTGAGCTGCAATCCTTGGTGGCTAATCCTCCTTATACAAGGTTCCATCATGACAAGGTAGTCCTCAGGACTAATCCACACTTTATGCCTAAAGTGGTCTCACCTTTTCATCTGAACCAGGAGGTGTATTTACCTGTCTTTTTTCCAGGACCTCATGCATCAAGTGCAGAGAGGAATCTCCATACCCTGGATTGTAAGAGAGCGCTCGCTTTTTACTTACAAAGGACACAGCAACATAGAAAGTCCTCTCAACTCTTTGTTGCTTTTGATCCCTCTCATTTGGGACTTCCAGTCTCTAAGAGAACTCTGTCAAATTGGATTGCTCAGTGTATTTCTTTCGCGTACCAGAGTAAGAACCTTTCTCTGGAGGGCCGTGTCACAGCTCACAATGTGAGGGCCATGGCAGCCTCTATGGCTCATCTAAACTCTGTGTCCATCGACCAAATCTGTCGAGCGGCCACCTGGGCCTCGGTTCATACCTTTACAGCCCATTACTGCTTGGACAAGGACTCCTGCCGGGATGCCTTGTTTGGTCAGGCTGTTCTCAAACACCTGTTCCATACCTAATCAACTCCTACCCCCCATCCCTGGTTGGATGCCCGAGATCCATAGGGGCAGGTAGAGCCCTTCTCAGGGACTCACAACCTTGGAGATCTCCCGGGCATCTCTAGCTGGGGAGTCCCCATATGTGAAGACTCATTCCTGCTTGTTCCTGGAGATAGCACAGTTACTTACCTGTAACAGGTGATCTCTGGGAACAGCAGGAATAAGTCTTCACAACCCACCCACCTCCCCTAGGAGTTGTATCTCTCTATCTATCTTTCCTTTCCTCTCTCTCTCTCTTTGTCTCAGCTTAAAACTCGAACTGGAGAAAGGCGGTTGGGAAAGGCGGGAAGGCAGCGCGCAGGCGCTGTGGGATGCTCCCAAAAGCTTTCTTACTAGACGCTGGGGAGTGTTCCCGCGCAGGCTCCGTCGGTACCGACGATACCCATATGTGAAGACTTATTCCTGCTGTTCCCAGAGATCACCTGTTACAGGTAAGTAACTGCTTACTCTAGGAGCGATCCTCCCTTTATTAGCTGATTGATTGCTATTACTCCCTTTGCTTTCCTCCTCTTGAACAGAGGGTCTTATAAACCTGGTGGGAAGTTCGGGTTTTAATATAATGACTGCAACAAAGAGTTTGTTTTCTGTAGTTTCCTCCCCTCCCTGGTCTTTTTCCATGTTTTCAGCACATTTCGCACATAAGGGTTACGAATATCTTTCCCCTTGATCCATCCAAGACCAACTTCTCAATGGAACGTCTCCTTCAATCCCCTCTAGTAATTCGACCCATTTTCTTTTAGTGCCTTCTTGCCACCCTATAATATTAGTTAGGACTTCTGGTGGCATGGTGAGCTGAGCGGGACACATCCCTCTTAGCTCCGGAGCCCGCTCTCCTTCCCCCGTCCAGTTTCATTGCCCTGAATGCCCATTCTTTGGTTAGAAGCGCGGGAACTAACTTTCTACTGACCGGAGCTCACCCCAGCTACGTGCCAGATTGGGGAGCAAATCTACATGGCGACGAAAACTCCCAGGCGAGAGAAACCGCGTGGTGGGGAAGCCAAAATGGCGGACGGGACATCTGACAGTCTGATGCTGGCGGCCACTGCCACGATGGTGGCCGAGGTGTCCAAAGCGGTGGTGACTGCCCTGGAAGATCGACTGGGCGGCTTGGCGACACAAATTACCGCATTAGCACAGGCGGTGTCTGATTTTGCCAACCGGGTGGAGCATGCAGAGCGCGGCATTGGCACCCTTGAAGATACGTGCGTCCAAGATGAGGCCCGGATTAAAAAACTGGAGGAGGCCCTAACAAAGCATCAAGATAAATTAGAGGACCTGGAAAATCGAAGTCGACGGAACAACCTTCGATTTATTGGAATCGCCGAATCAGTGCCCGATAAAGACTTTCGAGCATATTTAGAAAAATGGATCCCGGAACACTTGCCCCTGGAAGATGGCATTGGTGGCATTGTCCTGGAACGGGCACATCGGCTGGGACCCCATCGAGCCGGAGAAAACAGGCCCCGGGCTGTCATTGCCCGTTTTTTGAACGCGGCGCAGAAGGAGGGGGTTCTGCGCGCCTCGAGGCAGGCGAGACGATCAGGGGCTAACACCTGCCGGATCCTGATCTTCCAGAACTACTCGGCTGGGGTCGCGGCGCAGCGGAAGGCCTTCAAGGAGGCCTGTGGGCGTCTGGTGGAGAAGGGGGCCTCCGATTTACTCTGGCTTACCCCGCGTTGCTACGAGTGGATTGCGAAGGTGGTCGTCGAGTGTTTACATCCCCGGAAGAAGCGTCGGCATACTGTGACAACCTCGGTTGACTGACTGCTGCTGGGAATGGCGGCGGAGAGCGAAGAGCGAGGAGCTTGTCTTGGTAGCTGCGGGCAAACGCGCTATGGGACCCATTGGACCATTCTTTGATTTTTCACCCCTGCTTGCAGATTCTGTTGCCCTTGTACTTGAGGACTGCTTGTTCGCTGCTCATGTGTATGGGTAATGCAAGCGTAATCTCCCGGGCCTGGAGGGGGTTTCTCTTCTCTCCCTGTGGAAGTGGAAGCCCTCGATTTGTTGTGTGTGGGCCGGACTCTCAGTGGGGTCATCGACCTTTTATCTCTCGACCTGCATCGAGTCTCTCCGATGTGCACCGAGAGTATTGCTGCCTTGCGGTAGCGCTTGTGCTCTCTGTAATTTTTCTCTTCCTCTATTGGGGTATTATGTCTAATGTTTAATGTTCACTGTTCCTCCCAGGGCCTTTCCTGATCATTGTTGATGGAGTGTGGCCGAGCCAGTTGTTGCTGGGGAGTTTTTCTTTTTCTTTTTTGCTTCTTTTTTCCTTTCTTCTTTCTTTCTTTTTTGGGGGCAGGAGACTGAAAGTGACCAAACATGGTCTATTTTTGTTACTTTTTGAAGGTTTGTTTGCTCTAGCTTTTGCACCCTTCCCTCCCACTTAATTCTTGACTTCTCTATCCATCCCAGCCCTCCGCCCGATCCCTTTTTCTTTTCTTTTTAATCTTGAATGACACTGCTCTTATTCCTGTCATTTCATTCAATTTAAGTTAATTTACTTCACCATAATTTAACTCAACTTAACTTAATTTAATCTAATTTAATTTACTTTTATTCCATTTTAATATAATTTAACGTAGTTTAATTTAATTTTCTTTCATTTTATTTAAATTAAGTTGTGTAATTTCGCTTGTTTTAAATTGTGCTCTTCTGTGTTTTTACTGTGTCATAAATGCTTCGAGTGGGATGGAGGTTGTGGCAGGCCTTGATTTAAGGACCCTGTGGTGGGGAAACCCTTTACGCCAATGCGCGTTTGTGCGTGCTGTAGCGTCATCGCCATGGCCCCGTTCTACTCGCGGGGCTTGCGTAGCATGGACTTGGGGCGTGCACCCCACTTGCCTCTCTTCTGCCCCCGGGGCTGCAGCGAATCCAGGGTGTTGTATTAATGTTTGCCCAGTCCGCTTGGGTTACGGACGTGGAGAGATGGGTTGCAGTCCAGCTGGGGGTAGGAGAGGAATCTTCTTCCCGTCTGTCCACGTCTGGAGGCTGGGGGGTCGTTTGCGCTCAGGCCCTCTGCACATGCGGCAGGTTAAGCGATGGAGCCATTGGCCTCGGTGGGTATCAGGGCCCAGAAGCGTTCCTAGATATTGGAAGGGCTGCTGGTGGTGGACGCAGGGGAGGGGGGGGGAGGGGTTTGATCCCCGAGCTCTGGGAGAGCGGAAAAGGGTTGGTTGGGCGGGACTAGTGGATGGGGGGGGGGGGGGGAGTGTGGGCACCACATGCCTAAGAAGTTGAGGTGGGGCCTGAGCGGGTCGCTGGGCGGTTAGTGGAGGATAGGGCGATTGGGAGGGAGGGTAGGGTTGGGTTGGGGTTGATAGAGTGGGAGGGTGGGGTCCATGGAGTTCAGGGGCCACTGTAGGAAGGGGTCTGGGTCTATGGGTGGGAGGGTTACCACTTACATACAAGGGATTTGCACGTGGAAGGGGCTGGATGTTTGTGTGATGTGTGGGCATGGCTGTCTGTGATTGGTGATCTGCGGATGGGGGTGGGAACCCTAGGCTGGGGGGGTTTCCGCTTTTTAGTTTGGTGGCTTACGTTTTTTTGGATGCTCTGTTGGGTTCTGGATCCTGGGTGATAGTGCTAATACTCGAATAGCCTCCTGGAATGTCTGTGGACTGGGGTCCCCGATGAAGCGTTATAAAGTGTTGCAGCATTTGAAGCGCCAGCGGCTGAGTGTTATTATGTTGCAGGAAACGCATCAATCCGCGTTGGAGCATGAGAAGCTGTGTAAGGGTCATATTTCCCATATGTACGGGGCGCCGGCTGTGGGAAGAAAGAGGAGGGTAGTCATTTTAATTGCCAAGTTAGCTAGCTGGGTCGAGGAGAGAGTGATAGTGGACACGGACGGCCGTTATGTCTGTGTGTGGGGGTTGTTAAATGGTAAAAAAGTGGCAATGTGTTCAGTCTATGGACCAAATGTTTATGACGCCGGGTTTTACTTAGCTCTCACCCGCTTTCTAGCGGACACCAGTGGGTACCAGGTTGTTATGGGTGGGGACTTCAACGAAGTGTTAGGGGTTGACGTGGATCGCTCTGGTTTGGGGGGGGGGGGCAGCCAAAGAGCTCGATGGAGACTTTGGGGGATTTGTGAAGCACACAAACTCCTGGACATTTGGCGGGTCCTACACCCTGGCGACCGGGATTATACTCATATGTCTCGGGCCCACGGCACGTGGTCCCGTATAGATTTTTTCCTGATCTCGGAATCATTGTTTAGCGGGGTCTCTCGTGCAGAGATTGGGCCCATCGTTTTGTCAGACCATGCTATGATACTCTTGGAGCTTCGTAGTGGTAGCCCTAGTCGGACTCGTCTTTGGAGGTATCCGCTGGATCTCAGTGGGGATGCGCCGTTCGAAGCGTATATTCGTGAGCGCTGGAAGGAATACGAGGCCATCAATGATCGGCCGGAGATCTCGCCTGCCCTCTTTTGGGAAGCGGGTAAGGCTGTCCTTCATGGCGAGATCATTAGTTTTCATAGCCAAAGGCGTAAGCGGCTCCTTCAGCGGATATTACGGCTGGAACGAGACCTGGGCAAGGCGCGGAGGGTGGTGGCTGGACACAAGACCGCTGAAAATCTGCGCAAATTGCGAGAGCTTCAGACCGAGCTGGAGATGCTTCTCCACCAAAGGGCTCAAAAGTTGATGTTGTATTATCGCTATCAGTTATACCAGCATGGCAATAAAGCTGGCCGGTTGTTGTCCTCCTTGATGAAGCCCCCAGGGGGGCCCCGGCACATCGGGGCCATCAGGCATCCGGATGGGGCCCTTCGTAGAAATGCGGGGGACATCGAAAGTGTCTTTACCGACTTCTTCCGGCAATTGTACGCGAGTGATGGTAATCGGGAGCGGGAGGGGTGTGATTTTCTGGCCAACTGTGCCCTGCCGAGGCTGAGTGAAGAACATCTGCAGGCTCTTAATCAGCCCATCTCGGGGCGGGAGGTGCAGGCGGGCATTCGAAGCCTTAAGAACGGACGGGCCCCTGGTGTGGATGGGTACCGCAGCGAGTTTTATAAAGTTCTGGGGGATGCTGTAGTGGCACCCCTGGTGGGTTACTTTGAAGATTTGGTACGGAGGGGGGTGTTCCCTTTCGAGGCCAATAAGGCCCTGGTTACTATATTACCTAAGCCGGGGCGGGACCCTCTTCTTCCGGGTTCATATCGTCCTATTTCGCTCCTTAATGTGGACATTAAGCTCTTGGCTAAAATTATGGCTGATCGGCTAGCTAATTATCTACCAAGTCTGATCCTTCGGGATCAAGTGGGCTTTGTTCGTGGCCGCCATGCCGCATATAGTCTCCAACGAGTTTTACTTTCCCTCTGTGTTGGGCGGGTGGCGGGGTCGCGATCCCTCCTCATAAGCTTTGACGCTGAAAAAGCGTTTGATAGAGTTAATTGGGGCTTCATGTACCAAGTCTTGGACGCAATGGGATTCACCGGTTTCTTTGTTGATGTGGTCCGCCTCTTATACGCTAACCCGATTGGGGCTCTGCTGGTTAATGGGGTTATGACCGCTGACTTTGCGATTCAGAAAGGGACTCGTCAGGGCTGTCCACTATCTCCTCTTTTATTTGTCCTGACCTTGGAGCCTCTTTTGATCCGGATTCGCTCCGCAGAACGGTTTCATGGTGTCTCAATGGGGAGGGAGGAATTCCGAGTGGCGGCTTTTGCTGATGATCTATTGGTTCACTTGGGGGATCCCTGTACGGGGCTTCCTGAACTGCTCCGACTCATTCAAGAATATGGGCAGACCTCGGGGTTCCGCCTTAACCTTGATAAGTCTGAGGCCATGTTAATAGGGGAGGGTGGGCAGTGCGGCTGGCAGGGTGCCTTCCCACTGAAGTGGGCGGCAGGACATTTCAAGTATCTGGGCATATACTTGCCAGCGAACCCACGTGACCTCTACCATTTGAATATCTCTAAGGTACTCCATGCAGTGATGCACTGTGTGGATAAATGGCGGGATTTACAGTTATCCCTGGGGGGACGTGTTGCCCTATGTAAGATGGCCATCTTCCCTAAGGTCCTATATATGCTTCAGACCCTTCCGCTGCTTATTAAGCGCCTAGACCTTAAACGTCTGGAGCGTTTGCTGAATCGTTTTTTATGGCAGGGGCATCAGCCAAGGGTACGTCTTGAAATTCTCCGACAGCCTGGGGCGTTGGGCGGAATGGGATTCCCGGATATACGGAAATATAACATCGCCTGCTTGTTGCCCGGGACTGGATGTGGGATTTGGATGATTACTCCCCCTTGGGGATGCTTAGGGCTGTGACGCAACCCTTCCACCCGCGGTATCTTTTGCACGCTAAAACGCCTAGGGGATTGGCGACTACTTTTTTGCAGGTAATGCTGGATCCCGTGCGGAAAGCATGGCGGTATTTCTGTGTGGGGTGGGGGATCTCAGCATATTTCTCACCCTATCTCCCTATTAGGGGTAATGCTGACTTTGTACCAGGCATGGGTGGAATGTGCTTTAATCGTTGGGAGCAGCTGGGGCTGGTGAACCTGGAGCATGTGTTAACCCCAATTGGTGGGGTGGAGCGCTTTTCGGTACTTCGCCAACGTTTCTCTCTAGGAGATCGGGATGTTTTTCTTTATCTTCAACTTTGCAGCTATATCCGCACGATAACCACGGCGCATTTGAGGGGGGAGATTTGTTCCGATCTTGAACTGGCGCTATTGGGGGGCGAGACCGGGACGCGGGTATCTTGGCTATATAAAATGCTGTGGGACGCGGTCCCGCCTCTCGCTGTAGACGCATTGGCTGCGGCATGGACGGCAGAGCTAGGTGAAGAGGTCACGACCGAGGGGATCCTATGTGGCTTAGCCGGTATTCCCTCCCTGAGTGTGTTGGTGCTCCACCGAGACACTCAATATAAAATTATCCGCCGCCTGTATTTTGCTCCTGTTCGGGCCTGGCGAGCCGGAGTGAGCGATGCCCCTTGTTGCCCTTGTTGTGTGGAGTCTAGAGCTACGCTGGGCCATATGTTCTGGAGCTGTCCGCGGGTCCAAGTTTTTTGGAAACAGGTATTGGGTTATTTGACGACTTGCTTACAGCGTACTGTACTCTTGACTGCTGCGAACCTTGTGTTGGATGTTTGGGAGGTTTCGTGGGCGACTGATATTGGATCTATGCGGTTCCGTTGGATGCGTTTAGTGCTGGTGACTGCTCGCATGACGGTGTTGCAACAGTGGCTGGCAGAGCAGGGACCGACCCGCGGTCTTTGGAGAATACACTTACATAGGGTCCTGCTAATGGAAAAGATGCGTGCTAGCGGGGTGGCGCAGCGTTGGCGGTGCTTCTTGGAATGTTGGGGACCACATTTACAATCTTTACCCTGGAGAGAACGTAGTAGGATTCTGAGTATGCCTTGAGGCCATGTCCTACTCCGGCAGTGTCTTTATTGTATCTTTCCTTATTGGTTGTTCTTGATATTGTTATGTTGACCCTTCCTCTCTTTCTCTCTCAGACAGCCAGGTGCCTGCCCTTAGGTATATGTAAACCCTGTACACTAGACTGTTTTGTAGACATGGGGGGGGGGGGAAGGGGAGGAGGGGGTAGCGGGGGTGGAGGTAGTTAGGGGAGGTGAGAGGGGGGATTAGGGAAGGGGGGAGGGGGTTTAGGGCGGTCCCCTGGATGCCGATTATTGAAGTTGACGGGCTTGGGAGCAGAGTCCACCCTGGGCTCGTTGGTACTATTCCTATTTTCCAAGGCTTGGCAATCTGGGATGTACCCTCTTGTGGGCTTGTTTGTTTGCTAGTTTGTCTTGGGGGGGAGGGGTTAGGGACGGCTAGCTTGCAGTTTTGACCATGTGCTGCTCACTGTGAGCCTCGGCGCTTGAGGCTGTTCATTGGCATGCTTTGTTTTCCTTTGTGATGACCCTGTCTCTTGAGACTCTTATGTATTTTTTCCTATGTATTCTTGGTTCTTATCTGTAAGATACAGTGGGTTGCTGTGATGGCATGCTGGTGTTCTATTATCTCACATTGTTTTTCTTAATGTTCTCTACCGTTTTGCTAAAGTGCTTGATAATTGTAGTGCTTGATAACTGTACTGCTGGCTGTCTGGGTTCCCAAAATATTAATAAAATAGATTGAAACATATTAGTTAGCTGAGCTGCCCTGTAATACCACATTAAATTCAGGACCACTAATCCTCACACCTTTCTTGACCTATATAATGTCTTTCTAGCAACCCTTGGAGGCCTATGGTTCCAGATATAGTGGAACACTTTTCTTTATGTTTGGCTCAAAGCTTCCGTACCGCTGTGGGTAGTGTCTGAAGCAAATATAGTATCCAGAGTAGAATTACCATTTTAAAACTGGCTAGTCATCCTAGCCACGATAATGGAAACCTATGCCAGCACTCTACATCTAAGGCTATGTTTTTCCACAGCAGCTCATAATTGATTTGTTATAATTTAGCCACATCTACAGAAATCTGGACTCCTAAATATTTTAAGGGGCCTTTTGTCCATCTGAATGGCAAGTGTTCCTTTAAGGCTGCTGCATCTCTTTCTTCTAGTGTAAGATTCAAAATTTCTGTTTTCTATACATTAGCTTTGAATCCTGAAACTTCCTGATACACCTCTAGCTCCTCCCTTAACTCTCTTAGCGATCTTCTCAGATCCATGAGTGTTAGGACGTCATTGGCATACAAACTGATCTTATATTCTTATGCACTTACACTCACCCCCTACACATCTTTTCACTGCCTGATTCTAGCTGCAAACGGCTCTACAGAGAGCACAAACAGCAGTGGGGATAAAGGACATCCCTGTCTGGTTCCCCTCTTTAGATTAAAGAAATCTGAATAGCCCCCATTCACCTTCACCGTTGCTGAGGGCTTTGCATATAATGCTTGCATCTACTTTATACAGTTCTCCCCCATCCCATAGGCTCTTAGTGTTACCCATAGGAATTTCCAGTCTACCCTATCGAATGCCTTCTCGGCATCGATTGCAACTATTATAGCCGGTACCCTTTTTTCTTTTACCCACTAGCACAGGTTAACCACCCTTTTTACATTATCTGCTGCTAAACAACCTGGGATGAAGCCTACCTAGTTGTTATTTACTAACTTGGGCATATAAATGGTAATTTGTGTTGCTAATATCCGAGCTAAAATTATCACATTCCTGCTGCTAATATCCGAGCTAAAATGATTGCATTCGTGCTGCTAATAGCCAAGCTAAAATTATCGCATCTAAGCTTATTAGTGAGATTGGCCTATATGAGGCACATTGCTCAGAAGCCTTCCCAGGTTTCAGCGGGATGCTTATCCCCACTTGCCCCATTGATTGAGGGAGCTGTCCCCCTATTAATGCACCATTGTAAATCTGCACTAACTGCTCCTTAAACGTTTTATAGACTCTGGTGGTTAGTTCATCTAAACCCGGAGCTTTATCATTTGGCAGGGCTTCAATAGCCCTCTGAACTTCCTCCTCAATAATGGGATGGTCTAGTTGGGCCTGTTCTTCCATCATTAATTTGGGGACTGGGATCCCTTCCAAATATTCCTTTTTTGCTTCCTCATTTTGTCTGCCCTCTTCGCTATATAGTTGCTGGTAGAAGGCCTTAAAGAAGTCTCTTATGGCCTCATCCCCATATATCCAACTACTCCCCATCCTCTCAATTTGACCATCAATATTTGTGCCTGCTGAATTTTGAGGCTTCGAGCTAATAGCCTCCCCGGTTTCTCTCCATGCTCAGAGTCTTTGGTGACAACACTGTAAATTAAATGCTAATGATTCCACATTTAAGTCGCTCACTCTAGTTATGGCCTCTACTAGCTACGTTCTCCAGTTATTCCCCCTTGTTAATGTAGCCTACCTTTCAGTGTCTTTCAGTTTCTTGTATGGCTTGCTCTAGGGCAGCGATGGCGAACCTATGGCACGCGTGCCAGCTGTGGCACGCGAAGGCCTTGCAGCTGGCACGCGTGAAGGTCCGCAAAAAAAGAAAAAGCGGGCTCTGGCTGCTGCCGCGGACGCGGCAGCATGCAGTGTCCCGCGGGGCCCCCTCCGCCCGCTAAGCCCCTCTGCAAGGGCTTTCAGATTCGCGAGGGAGACAGCGTCTCCCTCGCGTCTCTGTTAAGCCCGCAGGGGTTAATGGGAACTTTCCCATCCGCCCCTTTAGACGCGAGGGACTGATGGGAAATTTCCCATTAGCCCCTGCGAGCTGAACAGAGACGCGAGGGAGACGCTGTCTCCCTCGCGAATCTGAAAGCCCTTGCAGAGGGGCTTAGCGGGCGGAGGGGCCCCGCGGGACACTGCATGCTGCCGCGTCCGCGGCAGCAGCCAGAGCCCGCTTTTTCTGTTTTTAAATTTGCCGGGGGGGGGTTAGGACTGCTAATGGGCTAGGGGGGGGGGGTTAGGACTGCTAATGGGCTAGGGGGGGGGGGTTAGGACAGCAAATGGCCAAAGGGGGGGGGTTAGGACTCCTAATGGGCAGGGGGGGGGTGAGGACTGCTAATGGGCTAGGAGGGGGGGGCTAGGACTGCTAATGGGCTGGGGGGGGGTTAGGACTGCTAATGGGCTAGGGGGGGTTAGGACTGCTAATGGGCTGTGGGCTGATGGGGGCTGTCTGGAAATGGGGTGATGGGGGGTTAGGACTGCTAATGGGCAGGGGGGGGGGTTAGGACTGCTAATGGGCTGGGGGGGGTTTGGAATGCTAATGGGCTAGGAGGGGGGGGGTTAGGACTGCTAATGGGCTAGGGGGGGTTAGGACTGATAATGGGCTAGGTGGGGGGGGTTAGGACTGCTAATGGGCTAGGGGGGGTTAGGACTGCTAATGGGCTGTGGGCTGATGGGGGCTGTCTGGAAATGGGGTGATGGGGGGTTAGGACTGCTAATGGGCAGGGGGGGGGGGGTTAGGACTGCTAATGGGCTGGGGGGGGTTTGGACTGCTAATGGGCTAGGAGGGGGGGGTTAGGACTGCTAATGGGCTAGGGGGGGTTAGGACTGCTAATGGGCTGTGGGCTGATGGGGGCTGTCTGGAAATGGGGTGATGGGGGGTTAGGACTGGTAATGGGCTATGGGGGGGGTTAGGACTGCTAATGGGCTAGAGAGGGGGGGTTAGGACTGCTAATGGGCTAGGGGGGGGTTAGGACTGCTAATGGGCTGGGGGGGTTAGGACTGCTAATGGGCTAGGAGGGGGGGGTTAGGACTGCTAATGGGCTAGGGGGGGGTTAGGACTGCTAATGGGCTAGGGGGGGGTTAGGACTGCAAATGGGCTAGGAGGGGGGGGTTAAGGACTGCTAATGGGCTAGGGGGGGTTAGGACTGCTAAAGGGCTGAGGGCGGATGGTGGCTGACTGTAAATGGGGTGAGGGGGGTGAGGACTGGAAATGGCCTATGGGGGGGGGTTAGGACTGCTAATGGGCTAGGGGGGGGGTTAGGACTGCTAATGGGCTGATGGGGAGGGGTTAGGACTTGAGGTGGGCTGTTGGGTGGGGTTAGGACTGGAAATGGGCTGATGGGGGGTTAACACTGGAGGTGGTCTGATGGGGTTAGGACTGGTAATGGGCTATGGGGGGGTTTAGGACTGATAATGGGCTATGGGGGGGGCTGGGACAAGAAATGGGCTGATGGGGAGGGGTTAGGACTTGAGGTGGGCTGATGGGGTTAGGACTGGTAATGGACTGTGGGCTGATGGGGGGGTTAGGACTGGCAATGGGCTATGGGGGGCTGACTGGAAGTGGGGGGTTAGGACTGGTAATGGGTTATAGGGGGGGGGGCTTAAACTGAAAATGGGGTGATGGGGGGTTAGGACTGGAAGTGGGTTGATGAGGGGGGGATAGGACTGGTATTGGGTTGGGGGGCTGCTAGGACTGGAAATGGGCTGATGCAGGGACTAGAAGGGAATGGATGCTGGGTGAGGCTGGAACTAAAAGGGAGCTGGTGTTGGGGGAGGATTAGAATGGGATGGGGCTGGGAGAGTAAAATGGAGAGGGGAAAAATATTTTGTGTGGGAGGGATAAAAAATCTACAATTGGCCGGGTATTGGGAGAGTAAGTGGGGATTGAGGATGGAGGGGTAAATTTTGAGTAGATGAAATAGGAATGAGGAAAGAGCCAAAGGAGAAAGATTAGTATGTTAAAGCAGATGTAGAGAGAGAATGGAAAAAAAAAAACAAGAAGACAGAAGAAAGGACAAATGGACAGCAGATGGAGAGTTAGCAGAAGACACGAAGAAACCAGAAGAAAGTGGCTGGAACAATTGCAACTGAAAAAAAATGCACAAAAGGTAGAAAAATATCTCTTTATTTTGAATTTATTAACTGGAATATGTCAGCTCTGGGAAATGTGCATCATTCATTTTTGCGCTTTGTTTAGTACAAGAGGAAATTAATATATAGTTTTATTTCTACAGTGTTGTTGTATATTCCAAGTTTGGCTTTTGGGGTTCCCAGTTTAATTATTGTCTTCCTGTTTCTAAATTGTGATTCCTTGTTTGGTGATGGTCTGTTCTGCATGTGTAACTGAGCTGAGGTATTCTGTTTATATAATTCCTATTTGACATTGCCACTTGTTCTTTCCCCAGTAGGTCATGTATTGTTGTTCTCTGAGATGTATTGGTTTAATATTTGCAGTGTTGCCTTTTGATAGGTAGAGTATGGTGCTTTGTGAGTCCTGGTAGTGCTGTTAGGATACGGCGGGTTTGCTATGGGTTCTAAATGGGCAGCGTTTGTAGTAGTTCCTAATGTGCCTGGCGGTTGGTACTGGATTATAGTAATGTAGAAACCTTTTAGTCTTTCTTTATCCATATACTCATTAAGAGGCATGTTTACTAAAAGTTAGTGTATGGTAACATTATGCAAATATTTATGCAAATGAAGCACCTTATGCAAATGGGGCTTTAATTGACGTGCTGGCACTTTGAGGAAATTCTTTGGTTTTGTGCGGCAGTTTGGGCACTCGGGCTCAAAAAGGTTAGCCATCACTGCTCTAGGGCCTGTTCTCTTTGTTTCTTTTTCTTTGCTCTTCATTTTATGAAATATCCCCATACTACTGCCTTAAAAGCATCCCATACTACATCATATGCTGCTCCTTTTTGGGCATTATTTACAAACAAATCTTCAATGGTCTCCTGTATTTCTACTGTCATCTCTTTGTCCTTTAACAAACTATCATTCATTCGCCAAAATCGGGAACTAGATTGTTGTCCTCCGCCCGTCAACTCTATCCATACCATCTTATGTTCTGACCACACGATTGGTTCAGTTCCCTCCCTGTAGTTTAGCTACTAGAGGTGCTGAGATCCATATCATATCAATATGAGAGCTTGTTCCGTGTGGATGTAAGTGGCACAAACAAACCTTGCTCTTAGGGAGGTTTCCCTCCATGCATCTAGTAGCTGCCACGTTGCCATCATGTCTTTCATTCTTTTCCTATGTGTAAGCTCTCTGCCACTTCTTCCTCCCGTTGTATCTAATTCTGGGCTTATCACAGTGTTAAAGTCACCTGCTAATATAACATTACCTTTGATAAACTCAGATAGTTCTACTGATATTTTGTCAAAGAAAGCCCCCTGATTTTGATTTGGTGCATATACGCTAACAATTGTCATCAATTTCCCCTGAATTCAATATTTCAGAGCCATATTTCTGCCCTCTTCTTCTTTGTATACCCCAAGCTCCTCTAAAGTCACACTATTGTGTACCAATATTGCTTTGCCGCCCTTTTTTGCCCCTCCTCTTCTTGAGGCACAATAATATTTTTGATATTGTCTGTTGTTTATCAACCTATGATCTCACATTTTCAAATGTGACTCTTGTACACAGATAATTCCCAGCTGCAACCTGCCTACTTCTTTGAAAAATAGCTGCCTTTTACATGGAGAGTTAAGGCCATTCATATTTATGGACCCAATTTTAAGTGTTGCCACATTGAGATTATTCTACATTTCCTTACCCCTTTCCTGGGTTTACCCTTTTTTGCTTTGGCTATCCCTTTCTCTCCCTCCCCCTTTTCCCTTATTGCCTTTCTCCTCCAACAGCGCCACCTTTTGAGAACTAGTGACTTCCAGCCCCCAGAATTTACCCCCTTCCCCTATCATGCATAGCCCTGTAAGTGTTCGCTTTTGCTTGCTTTCTTCATATTATATTCAATTGAACATTCATTCTTATGCTCTCACCCTTTATATAATTATTGCATAACAACATCAATCATACCTTACCCCTTTTACATGCTATTATCAATTAAGCATTTTTACTTTTACTCATGTGTTTCTAATACCTTCTCGCTACCATTCATTAACTCTTCAAAATGACTCTTACAAGCTTCTCATATCAATCTTTTGAGTCTGTGCTCTTGCCTCCTGCTCTGGGTCTTCCGGACTGATCTGTTTGCCTCCGTAGTCTACTCCCGCCTTTCACCCGTTGCCAGGTTGTCTGCTGTCGCTGCTCGGGTTGCTGTTTTTTTAAGAAAGCTGCTGCTCCTTCAATTCCTAGATCTTGCAAGTGCGCCATCACCTCCTCTCTAGTGCGCCCATCTTTAGTAATACCCAGTGCGAAGGGATAGTGCCACCGGTACCTTATCCCTTCTTCTCTCAGTTTTTAAGAAATGTCCCTCAATTCTCTCCTCCTCTGCAAGGTTGTAGATGAGAGATCTTCGAATAGTGCAATAGAATGTCCTTCCCATTGTATGTTGGCTTCTTTCCTAGCCTTTTTCATCACCTAGATCACTGTATCTCTCGGCTGATTGCTCCGCAGAGTGCCTAGGCCTCTATATGATCTCTTGAGGGATACATCCGGTGCCTCCCCCTCAGCCAACAAATGCTTTATAATGTTCTCAGTTACTGTTGCACAGTCCTGATATTCCTGTTTTTCTGACACCCCTCGAATTCTTATATTACATCTTCTGCTCCTATTCTCAATGTCTTCCATTTTGTCTGTTAGGGTTTATTATGCCCTTTCCATCTCCTTGATTTTGAGGTTTAATGTCTTTAATTGCTCTGTTGTTCCTCCGTTGTTTCTATCTGACCCCAAGTCGTGCAGCTCTGCTGCCATCGTGCCTATATCAGTCCTTACATTGTTCATTTCGCTTTTAATCTCGAGGAACCAGCTGCGTATCTCTTTCACACTCATGATTTCGTTGGTTTCATTCTCGGAACCACTTCCCTGTTCGCCATGCTCTCCCTGACTTTGCTTGTACGCTGTGGTCCCCGCCACGATTTTACTTTCCTTTCTCAGGGCGAGAGCCCATTCAAAAGCGTATTCTTTTAAGTCGAGTTTCTTTTTTGCCTGCCATACCTCTTTTCTCTCTTTTGTTTTCTTCCTCCTTTGCTAGCTGGTGAGAACTTTATTTAACAGGACTTACATACTGCTTTTTCCTAAAATCAAAGCGGTTCACAATGAAGTTCAAAATCTTACAATAAACAGGGAAGAAGAAAACAGGGATTAAACTAAATAAACTTATTTACAAAACTAAGTACAGTGGTGTGCAAAAGTCTGGAAACACTTGTAAATTTGACTTTTTTCAACTTTGTGACCTTATATCTTAATTTCTTTTTCCTCCCAGTGGCTTTATCTATGTATCTCATGATAAGTGATAGATTTGGCTATTAGGGCCAACTTTTAGTATTGGTTTGTCCCTTATTTTCTGAGTTTGTTCCCCATAGTTGTCCTGTTGATAGATTTTCTGTGAAAATCGCGTAATGTACATCGTTGGCCAACGATATATTATTGTAAGTATGCTTTAAAATATTATGGACGCACGCCAGGTTTCCTTCAAATTAATGTATGTGGAATTGAAAAAGGCTGATTTTATGAGTCAGTGATGGCTCAGTATTTGATGGGCCACCCTTTGTTCTTGATCACCTGACTGCACCTTATTGGCATTGAATGAACCAGTCTGACAAGGTGATCGTTGGTGACAACGCGGTTCCAAGCTGCAATGAGCGACTCAATCAGCTCACGTTTTGATGTCTGATGCCTCTTGGATATTTCCAAGGCCACCTTGTGCCACAGGTTCTCGATTGGATTCAGATCTGGAAACTGGGCAGGCCAGTCCACTGACTTGATGTTGTTCCGCTGTTTTCAGCTGATCACCCGTCTGGAGCGATGGCAGGGTGCATTGTCATCTTGGAACAGGAACTGGCCAGGAAACAGCAGGTGTGCTGATGGCACCATGCACTTTTGCAGTATGGTGATGCACTTGGCCCCGTTGACCATTCCATCGACGATGTGAAGACGTCCAACGCCACTGGCAGCCTTGCAGCCCCAGACCATGACCTTCAAAGGATGCTTCACAGTGAGGTTGAGACACTCAGGCTTGAATTCTTCTCCAGGAAATCTCCTCACATAGGTGTGGGCCTGGTTACCAAACAGGCAGAAGGTGCTTTCATCGCTGAATTAGCACCTTTTCCCACATTCAGTCGACCAGGTTGAGTGCTTTCTCACCCACACAATCCGGTTGCGCCTTTGTATGTCAGTCACCAGTGGCTTATTCCGTGCTTTGCAGCCCCGGAGACCAAACTGCAGGCACCGGCGACAGACTGTTGATGAGCCGACACTGACCTCACTCTTGTCTGACCACTCTCGAAGTAGCTGAGGAGAGGTCAACTTACGATTAGTCAGTGAAATGCATTGTAGTGCGCGGTCCTGGTGTGATGTTGATGCACGTGGACGACCTGAACATGACTTGTCCACCACTGAACCCGTTTCTTTCTACTTCTGTACAATCTTAACAGCAACGCTCTGACTGTAGCCAACTTTCCTGGCTTTCTGACGGCTTGAAAATCCTTCCTCGCTCATAAAGGACACACAAACACAATCCTCCAACATCAGGGTCGAGCCAGAAAGCGTATGAAATTCAAAAATGTCACATGTTTTTATAGGTGCACTGTTGGCTAGATATCTGCATTGTGATTGGTTAGTGAAACCAGCCTTCTGATTGGTCAGAAATAATGTATGCATATTGGATAATCTCGATCCAGTTTAGACGCAGGATCCACAAAAATCGCAGTAGCTATCTCCCAGTGTCTGTAAAAGTATTTAAACTGGAAGCAAGGAATGCAAAAAAGTCAACTCTAATAGCCAAATGTATCCCTTTTAACGTGGTAGAAAGATGAATATGCTGGGCTAATGCAAAATTTTTAAAAAAACGTTAGAAAGTACGAAAAACGCAAAACTCACAAGTGATTCCAGACTTTTGCACACCACTGTATATGAACATAAAAGAAAATAAAAGGGGAGAACAAAAGTAGTAATAAAATGGGTAATCATTTGATATCACCTAAAAGTTCAGAACAGTGTGTGTCTTCAGATTTTTTTAAAAATCCTTAGCATCAGTGATGACTGAGATAGTCAGGGAGTAAATTCCAAAGGGAAGGAGCAGCTAATGAAATAGCTCCTCTTGATGTTATTTGCTTGGCTTTTATATTATCATTAGGAATTCCTAAGATGTAACTTTTGGATAGTCTTCTGAGTCTGTTATTTGAATCAATAGTGATGAGAGATTTAAGAATAGTTACAACAGAGTCATGTATGATTATAAAGATGATCAGAATAGACTTCTATTTAATACGGGAGATGACAGGCAGCCAGTGAAGTTGGTTCAGAAGGGGGGGTGACAGGGTCTCTAGAAGTGCCAGTTAAGATGCGTGCAGCAGTATTCTGTACAATTTGCAGAGGGCGCATTGATTGTTTGGATAGTCCAAGGTAAATAGAGTTACAGTAGTCGAAAGATGGTGTAATTATTGTCTGGAAAACAGTATGGAAGTGATCATAATTAAGCAGAGGTTTCAATCTTCTGAGGATACGCATTTTATAATAGGCTGATTTGGCTGTTTTATTGATATGAGAGTGTAAGTTTAGATTACCATCAGTGTAGACCATTATATCATCAGCATAAATATCGTAGAGGATTTTGTGTTTTTTGATAATATTTATTTATTTATACAGATTTGTATCCCACCTTATCCTTCAATCAAAGTGGTCACATTACAAATGGAAGGTTACAAATAACATAAGGTACATAAAACATTATACAGACATTAAACAAAATTAAACTAAAATGAGTTAATGTAATAATAGACCTATTGGTAAAAACTACTGATTACTAAATCATAAGTTTCAGCGAAAAGCAAGGTTTTCAAAGCCTTGCGAAAATCTTTAATATCACTCATAGTCCTGAGGTCCATTGGGAGAGAGTTCCAAAGTCTAGACGCTAGTAATGAAGGAGCTCTTTTTGAAATTGCTTGTTTAGTCTTACAATATTCAGCAGGGGTGCCAATTCTGTTGTCACTGTTGATGCTGCTTCTTCCTGGCCTAGCAATAACATCCCTTGTAATAGTACTTTGTAATGCATCTGCTGATAGATGATTGTATATTCTAAAGATGATTAAAAGTGTTTTGAATTTAGACCTGACATTTACTGGAAGCCAGTGCAATTGTTGTAAAACACGGGAGATATGATCTGTTATAGCAGAGCCAGTGATTATGCGTGCAGCGGTATTTTGAACCATCTGGAGAGGGTGTAAAGTTTGCTGAGGGATGCCTTGATACAGTAGATTTCCGTAATCTAGGAGGGGGGTGATGAGTGCTTGGCACAATGCACAGAAATGGTCTTGATGGAGTAACGGTTTCAGTTTTCTAATAATTTTTAAACGATGATAGGCCTTGCTTGCAGTTTTGGCAATATGAGATTTAAGGTTCAAAGCCTTATCCAATATTATGCCAAGGTATTTGACCTCATTCTTAACTACAATATTGCAGATAGGCTGAATGTAGATAGTAAATAAAAGTGCTGACAGTGAAGAACCTTGTGGAACACCTTGACTAGATAGGAATGATGATGAAGAATTAGTTCCAGATTTTACGAGTTGATGTCTGTTGTTAAGGTAGGCGTGGAACCATTTTATTGTATTTCCAAGAAGCCCTAAGTCATTTAGTCTGCTTAGTAAGATGTTATGCGATACTGTGTCAAAAGCTGAGGATATATCTAAGAAGATTAGAAGAAAGCCATTCTTTGCGACCTGCACGGGTTTTATCACTTGTTTTTGCTGAGGGGGTGCGGGAGCTCATGGATCATACTGCCATTCTGTGCGCTGATGTCAGTGGAACTGTGTGTTGCAACTTTTGTTAGCTTCCCTGATTATTTTTTTTTTTAGCATGCCATCATCCATTTGTTCAGTCTGGCCAGGCGATTGGTAGTACACCCCTCACTGCCATCACCTTCCCCTTTTTACATGTAATTTCATCCATAAAGATTCTACAGTGTTTTTTGTTTCCTGAAAAACTTTAAACCTGTGACTCAATGCCCTCTCTAACAGAATGCAGCCCCTCCACCAATTTGATCAGCTCTATCATTGCGATATAGTTTGTACCCAGGTTTCACAGTGTCCCACTTGTTGTCCTCCTTCCACCAGGTCTCTGAGATACCAATCATATCTAACCTCTCATTTAGAGCTCTATATTTCAATTCTCCCATCTTATTTTTTAGACTTCTAGCATTTGCATACGGCTCCTTCTTCACCACCTTTCTACCTTTGGCATTTCCAGTGTTCCCTGGAGATGGTTTCGGTCTTTTCTGACTGCTCGTTCTTTTTCTGTTTTGTCCCCCTCTTCTGCTTCACCCTCCCTCTGACCTGTGATTTCCCCCAGGGTTCCATCCTATATCTTTCTAGCCCCACTTACCCTCTTCATACAACAAACCGGTATCTCTGTGTATTATTACACAGATGATATTATTCTTCTGCATTGTAACAGATCTTCCTCCCTCGACATCGCTCCACTTAATGCCTGTCTCACCCTTATTCACAACTGGATGTCCTCAAATTTTCTCCACCTAAACCCCTTTAAATCCACTACCACCTGGATCACTTTTGGGGCCTCCTCCCCATCCCTGGTTCCGGTGCTTTTTTCTACCACCATCCCAGTGGTTTCATCTTTTAGGTATCTCAGTGTTATCCTAGATGCCTCCTTCACTGAGCACATCTCTTCTACTGTTCACTGCTCATTTTCTACCTTCGTCAGATTCGTGCGGTTCACCCTTTCCTGTCCCCTGCCTCCTTCTCTCTTTCGTTATCACCAAAATTGACTATTGCAACATCATTCTAGCTGGTCTCCCACAATACCATCTCCACAGGCTCCAGTTACTTCAAAACACTGCCGCTTGCATTTTCATCTTTTCCTCTCGTTACGATCATGTCTCCCTACTTCTCGCCCATCTTTACTGGTTATCCATGCGTTTTAAGATTCAGTTCAAAATCTTTATCTTTGTCCATAACACCATCCACACTCTGATATCTTGCAGATCTGCTTCATTTTCACACGCCCCACTGCCTTCTGCATTCCATCCACTCTGTCACTCAGGCTCACATTCAAAGCACCTGCTGCTCTGCATTATTTTTCTTGGGCCTCTCCCTTTGGAACTCCCTCCCACTTACTCTCCACTCTGAACCCTTCTTTTCTAGCTTCAAATCCGCATTAAACATACACCTTTTTCACCTAGCCTTTAACTTGCCTAATACTCTGCCATGATTGTTATATCTCTTCTCTTTGGTTCTCCTTCTTTCTCTCTGCCTATTCTTTATACTCTCCCCTTCCTCTCTACTGTCCTGTCAAACATCGCTAGCCCTCCAACCGCCCTGGTGAAGCTCCTGCCCTATCCGGGCAGTGGGAGCCTTTCCCCCACACACTCCTGCTCTATCCGGGCAGTGGGAGCCCTCCCTCCACACACTCCTGCCCTATCCGGGCAGTGGGAGCCCTCCCTCCACACACTCCTGCCCTATCCGGGCAGTGGGAGCCCTCCCTCCACACACTCCTGCCCTATCCGGGCAGTGGGAGCCCTCCCTCCACACACTCCTGCCCAATCCGGGCAGTGGGAGCCCTCCCTCCACACACTCCTGCCCAATCCGGGCAGTGGGAGGCTCACACGCACGCAGGCAGAACCGCATAAAAGCGGCGTCCCTACTTCGTGGGAGCCGCTGAGCATCGCTAGCCCTCCAACCGCCCTGGTGAAGCTCCTGCCCTATCCGGGTAGTGGGAGCCTTTCCCCCACACACTCCTGCCCTCACCGGGCAGTGGGAGCCCTCCCTCCACACACTCCTGCCCTATCCGGGCAGTGGGAGCCCTCCCTCCACACACTCCTGCCCTATCCGGGCAGTGGGAGCCCTCCCTCCACACACTCCTGCCCAATCCGGGCAGTGGGAGCCCTCCCTCCACACACTCCTGCCCAATCCGGGCAGTGGGAGCCCTCCCTCCACACACTCCTGCCCAATCCGGGCAGTGGGAGCCCTCCCTCCACACACTCCTGCCCAATCCGGGCAGTGGGAGCCCTCCCTCCACACACTCCTGCCCTATCCGGGCAGTGGGAGCCCTCCCTCCACACACTCCTGCCCAATCCGGGCAGTGGGAGCCCTCCCTCCACACACTCCTGCCCTATCCGGGCAGTGGGAGCCCTCCCTCCACACACTCCTGCCCAATCCGGGCAGTGGGAGCCCTCCCAGCCCACACTCCGGCCCAATCCGGGCAGTGGGAGGCTCACACGCACGCAGGCAGAACCGCATAAAAGCGGCGTCCCTACTTCGTGGGAGCCGCTGAGCATCGCTAGCCCTCCAACCGCCCTGGTGAAGCTCCTGCCCTATCCGGGTAGTGGGAGCCTTTCCCCCACACACTCCTGCCCTATCCGGGCAGTGGGAGCCCTCCCTCCACACACTCCTGCCCTCACCGGGCAGTGGGAGCCTTCCCTCCACACACTCCTGCCCTATCCGGGCAGTGGGAGCCCTCCCTCCACACACTCCTGCCCAATCCGGGCAGTGGGAGCCCTCCCTCCACACACTCCTGCCCAATCCGGGCAGTGGGAGCCCTCCCTCCACACACTCCTGCCCAATCCGGGACGTCGGAGCACTCACTCCACACACTCCTGCCCAATCCGGGCAGTGGGAGCCCTCCCTCCACACACTCCTGCCCAATCCGGGCAGTGGGAGGCTCACACGCACGCAGGCAGAACCGCATAAAAGCGGCGTCCCTACTTCGTGGGAGCCGCTGAGCATCGCTAGCCCTCCAACCGCCCTGGTGAATCTCCTGCCCTATCCGGGCAGTGGGAGCCTTTCCCCCACACACTCCTGCCCTATCCGGGCAGTGGGAGCCCTCCCTCCACACACTCCTGCCCTATCCGGGCAGTGGGAGCCTTCCCTCCACACACTCCTGCCCTATCCGGGCAGTGGGAGCCCTCCCTCCACACACTCCTGCCCTATCCGGGCAGTGGGAGCCCTCCCTCCACACACTCCTGCCCTATCCGGGCAGTGGGAGCCCTCCCTCCACACACTCCTGCCCTATCCGGGCAGTGGGAGCACTCTCTCCACACACTCCTGCCCAATCCGGGCAGTGGGAGCCCTCCCTCCACACACTCCTGCCCAATCCGGGCAGTGGGAGCCCTCCCTCCACACACTCCTGCCCAATCCGGGCAGTGGGAGCCCTCCCTCCACACACTCCTGTCCAATCCGGGCAGTGGGAGGCTCACACGCACGCAGGCAGAACCGCATAAAAGCGGCGTCCCTACTTCGTGGGAGCCGCTGAGCATCGCTAGCCCTCCAACCGCCCTGGTGAAGCTCCTGCCCTATCCGGGCAGTGGGAGCCTTTCCCCCACACACTCCTGCCCTATCCGGGCAGTGGGAGCCCTCCCTCCACACACTCCTGCCCTATCCGGGCAGTGGGAGCCTTCCCTCCACACACTCCTGCCCTATCCGGGCAGTGGGAGCCCTCCCTCCACACACTCCTGCCCTATCCGGGCAGTGGGAGCCCTCCCTCCAGACACTCCTGCCCAATCCGGGCAGTGGGAGCCCTCCCTCCACACACTCCTGCCCTATCCGGGCAGTGGGAGCACTCTCTCCACACACTCCTGCCCAATCCGGGCAGTGGGAGCCCTCCCTCCACACACTCCTGCCCAATCCGGGCAGTGGGAGCCCTCCCTCCACACACTCCTGCCCAATCCGGGCAGTGGGAGGCTCACACGCACGCAGGCAGAACCGCATAAAAGCGGCGTCCCTACAGGGCGGGCCCGCGCCTGAGGGCCTCGCCAGAGGGCCCTTTGGCGGTGGCCCTTAGGCGCAGTTGAAACATCATCCACTCAACCGCAACAAGGCTGCAAGTATCAAGAAGCCTGACTCACATGACCAAAACTCCGATAACGGACAGAAAACGAAAGTGCAACAATCAAATGACTGACGGCTTGAGCTCCCCAGGCCGGGTCTGAGCTCGCCGGTCCCGACCACCACGCTCCACGAGATTCCCATAGCTGGACCAAAATTCGACATCAAGAGCTTTCAACTACAACGATATCACCCAGGTAAACAATTACTGGACTTATCTACCTCCTGATGCAAAAGACCACTGTGCAACCCTGGCCTAACCCCCCCCCCCCCAAGTAGGAGCCAACATACCTCTGTATATATAATGTGTAAACTCCCCACTGTCACAAGCCCTGTTCTCCTCAAGCCAGCTGTTACATTGTAAACCCCTACCAACTCTAAAAGCTACTACTGTTTATTTAGAGCTAAATGAAACAAAGTATCTCTAACCAGCAAGTTGTTACATTTCAATGCAGTAACCCAATAACCTTCTTGCAATAACCTTAAGACTGTATCGCACAATACTGTATCTGTTTATACTGAATGATAGGTAACGATAGGACTGTATCGCACAATACTGTATCTGTTTATACTGAGTGATAAGGAACGTTAGGACTGTATCCCTATTTTGTTAAAGTAATAAGAAACGCTGTACCCCAACCCATCTATCCCTGCTAGACTGTTGGTACCCAACAACTATTTTGCCGGCCTACACTAACTCATCTCTAGGCCAGCTGCCTTGACTTCACGCCACACTGCGCCACTCGAATCCAAAATCCAAGTAGTCCTGGCAGACATAAAATGGAGCCTGCTCACACCTTCCTGATTTTGTGCATGTGTATACTAACATCTTCATATAGAACCATCCCACACTCACAATACTGCATTCCTCTACTATATACACCAATCTACCTTCTCCACCCCCCCCCTCCATTACCCATCCTGCATCAATACAACTTAAATCCTATCACCACCACTCAAACACCAAGTAAATTACCCCAACGACACACCCATATCAAAGGGAACAAATCTCAAAAACACCCTAAAACCAAAGCAAAGAACACTATTGGATCTCAAATACAACTCACACAAACCACACACCAAGAACATCACACATGTAACATTATCCTTATTAATGCTAGGTCAATAAGGAATAAAACGCATATTATCCACAACATTCTAACTGACGAACAACCAGATATCCTATGCATAACAGAAACATGGCTCACTGACTCAGACTCTGCAACAATGAACCAAATACAGAAGCCCGGATACCAACTATACAACTGCTCACGCATCAACAGAAGAGGAGGCGGAGTCCTTATAGCAGCCAAAACCAGCCTTCAACTCACAACCACATCTGCGGTCACAAATCCAGATCTTGACCTACTTAAAGTCGAGAGCATGGCATTATCCATCTGCCTAATCTATCGACCTCCCTCACCACAGCACGAAACACTAGCCACAGCACTAGAAACCATCACATCCACACAAAGCAAAAAATTCCAGATCATCCTCGGAGATTTAAACCTAGCATCAATTCCTCCGTCCCACACGGACTCCTTCTATGAAGCCATCGACCAATTGGGTTTCCAACAAATAATAAGCAACCCCACACACGATAGAGGAAACATCCTAGATATGATTTTCATACCCAGAAATCCACAACAAAGCAATGAACCACCTATAATAAACATAACTCAAGTACCATGGTCAGACCACCACCAAATCAACTGTAAACTTAAACTACAGTGCCAACCCAAAAACTCAAAGGAGATGAGAATGACCAACCCCATTAGGAAATTCAGCAAACTCAACGAGGAACACCTCATAAGCACCATTGCATCCCACATAAACCTAGATTCCACAGACCTGGACGAACTAACTAACAGATGGAACACACACATCCAAAATACATCTAACCCAACTCTGAAACACACATCAAACCCACATAAGATCAACTCGGAACCCTGGTACACAGGAACTCTAATAAAATCAAAAAGGGAGCTCCGTAAAATAGAGAGAAAATGGAGACAAACCAAATCCTCCGATCTCAAAACTAAATACATGGCCCATCTCGCAAAATACAAAGACGACGTGAACAATGCAAAAAAATTACATCACACCAACATCCTAAACAAGGCAATCAATCGCCCACGAGAGTTATTTGAACTAGTCAAATCACTAACCAAAACCGACCAAAATGCCAACCTCAACAAATCCATCAAGGTCCAAACACTGGCAAACCACTACGCGACCAAACTGACGGCCCCTGGTCCTCCACCCCCCCCACCAATACCACAAATCAGAAGTGAGAACAACACAACGCAAAACCAGTTATGGGAGCACTTCCACAAAATAGGAACCAAGCAAATCACAGCCATTGTCACAAGCCTGAAAAGCACCACCTCCCCACTAGATCCCTGTCCTGCATCCTGGATCAAGGCAGTGAAACAAGACATAGCACCTCACATAGCACACATAGTTAACCTATCCCTACAACAAGGAATCATGCCCTCAGAACTAAAGAAATCAGTCATTAGACCGATCCTAAAAAACACTACACTCAACGGAGAAGACCCAGCCTCCTACCGTCCCATATCAAGTATCTCATTCCTGGCAAAGATCATAGAAAAAACGGTCCTTCTACAACTCCAAGACCATCTGACTGACAGTGCTCCTCTTGATGACCAGCAATATGGCTTCAGGCAACATCATGGAGTTGAAACCCTGTTACTAGTTCTACTTAACAACCTCCTAAAGGGCCTTGAAAACAAAAAGAAAATGTACATTCTTGTATTCATTGACATCTCAGCTGCCTTTGATACAGTTAATCATGGGACCCTCATAAATAGGATAAAATCAATAGGAATAACAGGAACCCCACTAAAATGGTTCTCATCCTACATCTCAAATCGAACACAACAGGTTCAATTCAACGGAGAAAAAGCAGAATCTTTCTCACAAACACAGGGAATCCCCCAAGGCTCTGCTCTCTCAGCACTTCTGTTTAACATATATATGCAGCCACTATGCAAAATTTTCTCACGGCACGAAATTAATTACCACATCTATGCCGATGATATCATGCTATACACACAACTAGACACTAAAAACCCAGACTACAACCCACTGGAGACATGTATCGGAGAGATGCAAGACTGGTTACAACAAAGTAGTATGTCAATTAATCACAAAAAAACCGAAGTAATGTATATCTCCAAAGAACCGAATTTTGACCCTCCCACATCAATAACACTATGTAACAACATTTACCAAACAAAAAAAGAAATAAAGTATCTAGGAGTCACATTTGACTGTGACCTAAAGATGGAAAAACACCTCCGAAAGACCAACAGAGCAGTTTTCCACAAGCTTAGAGTGCTCCAACCCATTCGGAATATTATTGATCCCCAAGACTTCAGAACAGTGGCCCAAGCACTCATCATGCCACATTTTGACTACTGCAACGCCATCCTACAAGGTTTACCTAAAAAAACCCTAAACATATTACAAATGGCACAAAATGTAGCTGCCAGGGTCATAATGAAGAAAAATCTAAGTGACCACATCACACCAGTACTAATTCAATTACACTGGCTACCCATAACAGCTCGCACAAAATACAAAATACTAACAACCACCTTCAAACTCATCCACAACTTAGCACCTTCCTTCCTCAACAACCTAGTAAGATTGCAACCTCCTACCCGAAACAGAAGAACCCACAATTCCAACATCCTTCACACTCCAACAGATATAAGATCTGCCAAAGCTAACACCAGCCACAGGGCTTTCTCATATGCGGCGCCAACACTGTGGAACCAACTCCCACCAGAACTACGAGCTAGCAATGACCTTCTAGACTTCAGAAAGAAACTCAAAACGCACATTTTCCAATCACATTTCAACCTGAACTAAACCCACAGATGGAGCAGCCCCTGACCACTGTGTCCAAGAAGATTATCCTGTATATATGTAAATGAACTCCCCCATAGCTAAGAAGTGTTAACTCTGTATGATGTGCTTTTCTGACAATCTGTATGTAAACAAAATTTGTACCTGCCTTGATTCGGCAGTTTCACAATAGTAATCCTACCCGCTTCTGATCGCTGGAAGGAGCGGGCTACAAATGCTTGCTAAATAAATAAATAAAACAATGGCATTCCTTTCCATTTCTAAGCAGTCATTTGTATTGTACGCCACTTTTATGCTCAGGCCTAAGCGGTATATCAAAAGGTTAAATAAAGATAAAAGGCATTTTAGAGATTGTATTTTATTCATATTACTCTAGTTATCAGTAGACAGGGGTATTTAACGGCATCTGGGTTACTTTTATCGTTATTGGAACCTCTCTGTCGGGATGCCCAAACTTCTCTCTTTTTGTACAGAAGAATGTATCCTTGAAGGATACTAGCATAGTAACATAGTAGATGACAGCAGATAAAGACCAGTATGGTCCATCTAGTCTGTCCATTAGATAGTTAAGTTTATTTTGATTTTATCCTGTTGATCCCTTTACAGCAACAGGATAAAATAAAAAAAAAAACGTAACTATCTAATGGACAGACTAGATGGACCATACTGGTCTTTATCTGCTGTCATTTACTATGTTGCTATGCTAGTATCCTTCAAGGATACATTCTTCTGTACCATGCGCTCTTGGGCAACTGTTGGCTTTCCCCTATTATCTAGTTTAAAAGCTGCTCTATCCTTTTTAAAAGTTAATGCCAGTAGCTAGGATTCATCCCTGTTAAGGTGGAATCCATCCCTTTTGCGCGTGGAATGAGAAGCATTTCAGAGAACGCTACCCTGGAATTTCTGGATTGCAACTGCCTACCTAAAAGCCTACATTTGGTCTCCAGAACCTCCCTCCCACACTTTCCAATATCATTAGAACCAACATACACCAAGACATTAGATTCCTCCCCAGTGCTATCTAAAACCTTGTCTAGGTGGCACGTGAGGTCCACTACCTTCGCACCGGGCAGGCATGTTACCAGGTGATCCTCACGTCCACCAGCCACCCAGCTAAGTATATGCCTAATGATTGAATCATCAATGGCTGCCCTAACCCTTTTCTCACGGACACATGGCCCTGCAGAAACCTCCTCATTGCGAGAAGGTTTTACGTCACCTGGGAGGACACAGCCTAGCTACAGGATCACTTCCTGCCAAACCAGAGTGATGCTCTCCTGTCGCGTGATCTCTCTCCTCCCTGGGAATGTCTGGGGGATGTAGAAAAGCAATGGGCAAAACTGAAAGGGGATATTTTAAGGGCAACAAATATTTTGGTTAGTAAAGTAAATAAATGTAAAAGGAAAAGGTGGCCGCTATGGTTCTCAAAAGATGTAGCTGAAAAGATGAAGAAAAAGAGTGGAGAGTATTGTGTGCAATTCCTGAGACCACACCTTCAAAAGGATACAATATAAACAGGATGACATCTGTGCAGAGGGTGGCTACCAAAATGGTAGTGGTCTTCATTATAAACCATATGGGGACTGATTTAGAGATCTCAATATGTATACTGTGATGGCGAAGACGGCCAAGTCCCTATGGAGGTAGAAAAAGTACAGGCAATTTCCCCTAGTCAGAGGGAAAGGAAAAAAAATGCTCAGTTTAAAAGTGCAGCTAAGGCTGAAAAAAAGAACCTGTCAAAAGTTGTTGTTCAAAAGCCACGCCCCAGCTCCATAGCAACTGAGGGTGGTAATGCAGCACAGCTGGGGGCGGGGTGGAAAGATACTGGCCAGTCACATGTTTATAAGCCCCAGAGAACAGAGAGAGAGAGATTGGCAAGATTGGAGAAAGTCTCGAGCTTCCCAGGGGAGGAAGGGAGAGTGCAAAGACAGGCAAGGAGGTTGCCAGGTCTGGAAAGATTGCCAGGACACGAGAGGAAGAGAGCTGACTCTGTTTCAGGGAGGAGTCTGAAAGGGAGCCTCATTCAGTGCAAGAGTTTCATGCTTGCAGGAGGAAGGGAGACGAGAAGGCTGCTTTAACCAGGAAACAGCATGGCCAGGGAAGGAGCAGGGAAGCACTGCTAAAGAAACTTCCAAAAGGTACTGCTGCTAAAAGTTATCTTTCAAAGGTCTCAGGAAGAGTTCCCAGACAGCCAGCTCCAGGAGTTTAACCAGAAGCAGGGTTACAGGAAGCCTCTCAGTAAAGAAGTTTAAATATTTTAAAACTGGTTCAACGTATGCTGAAAGACCAGGAAGTAATTAGTGGAGAGAATACTTTTCTGCACCGAGGGAAAGAACAGCTGTTTGCTGACGACATCACAGAACAGTCCTGTTCAGAATGTGAGTCAATGGACATCGGGGAAAATATTCTTTTAAGTGAGCCAGAGGAGGCTATGGAATGTGAGTTATCCCTGATAGTGAAATAAGAGTGTGTGGAAATATATGTTGGAAGAAAATTCCATTTCTCTGATATGCATGGTGGTTTTACAGAGCTAAGAAGTTTTAATTAGTGTGCTTGCTGCCCTTAATGAGACGTGCACCGGAGTGCTGCTGGAAGTCTCTGGACAACTGATTAAAACCCTTAAAGCTCTGAAACCAAAGAAGAAAAGTTTATTTGCTGGAAGTTGTTTGCATTGAAGTTTTCAATGAACATTTTGAGTTTGTTTAAAGCACTGGGAAGTGAAGCATTATTTTTGAATGAGTAACTTTTATATGCTGAAGTAAGCAAGAGCATTTTTCCTACCTGAGTTTCTTGTGGATATTTTGTACACGTGATTTACCAAGCTTCTTTTTGAAGTTCCCGCTATTAAGGGAGGCTAATAAAAATATTCCTGCGTTTGCTTTCAACTCTCGGCTCAGCCTTTGATTACAACTACATTTGCTCTAAATACTACAACTCCCAGAAGCCTTTGCTCTGGAGTTGCTTGAAAGTGACATTCGCTCCCCCTTCACCTCGTCAGGCAGCCGCCTAGCCGGGGGAAGGGCACGACAGGTGGCGTAGTATTAAGGATCAAGCCTTGGTCACGTGGTCCCACAAAAACACTGGAACTACAGAAAGAAGAAGGAGGAAAAGAAAAGAGGAAAAAGTGTTTTTTTTCCTGTGCTGAGATACAAGCGGCTGCTGGAAAAGGCCCGGATCAACAGCTGAAGGATCGGAGTGGAGCAGTTCCTGAGGCCGTTCCTGCTGCTTGATAAGCCTGAGTCTACACCGGCTGGAGGTAATAAGTATTTATAAGGGAATACAAGCGGATACCAGAGCCGGGTGGGACTGCAGCAGTACAGCAGGGTCAAAGGAGAGTGGGCCTATACATTAGAGGGCCGCACTTGGTGTTCTTTCTCTGTTTTCTCTCGTTTCAGCTAATACCCAGCATGGAGCAGACGGCGCTGCTGAGATGCATAGCGGACCAGTTCCAGAGACAACAGGATATGTCGGCACAGACACTGGACCAGATAGCAGCCATGCTCCAAGCACAGCAGAAACCGTTGGTGGAGAAGCTGGACGGTTGGCTGGGCATGCAGAAACCAACAGCGGAGACACCAAGGACAGTACCAAGTTACTTGGGCAATACCCTAGCGTTGGGCAGGTATGGTACTGGGACATTTTCCTTTGGACAATTAACCAAAGAGGACAATGTGGATGAATTTCTCGCCGCATTTGAGAGAGTAGCCTTGTTATCAGGGTGGGATGAAAAGCAATGGGCCATACGCCTTGCCGCTTCATTAACTGGGGAAGCGTTAGCAGCGTACAGGGCTATGCCCGTGGAGTTAGCCCCCGATTACAGGGAGGTGCAAAAGGCAATAAGAGACCACCTAGGATTAAGTCCCATGGTCTACCGCCGCCTTCTGAGAAGCGCCAGTTTAAAGCCCGGTGAAACACCGTGCGCGCTATGCCAACGCATTAAGGGGTTAGCGGTAAAATGGCTAACACCGGAGACTCAGACAAAAGAGTCTTTATTGGATTCTATCATCTTGGAACAATTTATGGACGCTGTTCCGCGAGAGATGAGGTCCTTCCTGATCCTACAAGACTGCAGGACCACAGAGGCAGCGACCGCACTGGCTGAGCGTTACCTGGAGGCCAGTGTGGCGAGCCCAGTTAAAGTAGGTGGTCTGTCGTCAGCAGTAAATGTAGCATCAGAAAGGAAGGGAAAACCTGTATGGAGAGAAGATGTGAAAGCATTGCCTTTGGATAAACCTGATTATGTAACCAGGAAATGTTTTGCATGTGGAGAAGAAGGCCATGTGAAAAGAAATTGCAAAGCTAGGATAGCATTGATGACCTCCCACTCTGAAGAGAGCGGAGAGGGTTTCCTCCTAGAGGTGGAGGGTATTCCTGTGGAGGCTTTGTTGGACTCCGGAGCGGACCAATCAATGATTTTGCGGAAGCTCTGGAAAGAGATAGCATCCAGGATTGGTCCGACTCCCGAGCCCCAAGTAAAGTCCATAAAGATAAGGTGCATTCATGGGGCAGCCTCATCGTACCCCATTTATACTGTATATGTGAAAGGCTTAGGGATAAAGCGCCGAGTACCTGTTGCGGTAGTCCCCAGGCTCCCACAAGCCCTAGTCCTGGGAAGAGACTGGCCTCAGTTCAGGCGTGGGATAGCAGAGGGTCTTCAGAGCAAGGCAGGTAAAGCATCCACTTTAGCACCACCCAAAGCCAAGAAAGAAACCTCATCAGGGGATTCACCTCATTTGGAGGGTGGGAGAGTACCCCAGGTAAAGGAGAGTGAGGGAGAGCAAGCCCCACCTACACGTATAGGGAACATTAAGGCCAGGCCAGTCCCTCAACCATTGTTTGGAACCCAGCAGCGACAGGCAAAAGGGGAAGTAGCTAGGAAGGACACCCCTAAGAAATGCCTATTTGTTCTTAGGTTTTGTCGTACAACCCCCAATGTCAAAGTTCCTAAGCGGGCTACCCAGATGGCAGCTGGATTTGACCTGTGTAGTGCCGAGGAGACAGTCGTTTCACCATCAGGGAAAAGCCCTGGTAGAAAAGGGCATACAAGTGCAAATACCCCCGGGTTGTTATGGGCGGCTTGCACCCCGTTCAGGCATAGCCTGGAAGAATTTCATAGATGTAGGCGCCGGAGTAATCGACCCCGACTACCGAGGGACGATTAAGGTCCTACTGTTCAACTTTGCCAAAGAGGATTTCAGGATAAGCATAGGGGACCGTATAGCCCAGATGATTTGTGAGCGGGTGGGTTTTCCGGCCCTGGAGGAGGCAACGGAATTAACTCCTACCACCAGGGGGACCGGAGGTTTTGGATCCACCGGTAAAGCAGCGGTGAAAGGTTTAGCTGCCAGTTGTGAGGTGACCGAGGAGGAGGATCTAGGCCCGCAATTACCCGATTGCAAGGCAGATCTAGTCCCCAGGTTAGGGGAGGAACTTTCCTGGTCCCAGCAGCAGGAGGTATTAGGGCTATTAAGGAAGTATCCCGATGTGTTAACACCTATTCCAGGTGAGACAAGACTCGTGGCTCACGAGATAGTTACCCTTCCAGGGGAGATAGTACGCCAGAGACCCTACCGGTTGCCTGAGGCAAAACGCCAAGAGGTAGTTTCCCAAGTGCAGGACATGATTAAGATGGGGATAATCGAAGAGTCCCATAGCCCCTGGAACAGCCCCATAGTGCTGGTACCCAAGCCAGATGGGACAATGCGGTTTTGCATTGATTTCCGTAGGGTGAATGCCATCTCCCGGTTTGACGCCTATCCCATGCCCAGGATAGAAGAGTTGCTGGACAAATTAGGCCAGGCGTCTTACCTGACTACCCTTGATATGACCAAGGGGTATTGGCAGATTCCCCTCACCAGGGAATCTCGCCCAAAGACCACATTCAGCACCCCTATTGGTTTGTACCAGTTTCGTCGCATGCCTTTTGGATTGCATGGGGCGGCTGCGACTTGCCAGCGATTAGTGGATGTGATCCTTCGTCCCCATCAACAATACGCGACCGCGTACATGGACGACATAGTGATCCACAGCTCTCGCTGGGATGAGCACTTGGCACGCATTGAGGCAGTTTTAAAGGCCTTGCGTGGGGCGGGTATTACTTTAAACCCGGCCAAGTGTATGTTTGGGGGAACGCAAGTAAAATATTTGGGACATTTGGTAGGACGGGGCACAGTAAAACCCCTAATATAGAAGGTAGAAAGTGTTAGGACATTTCCTAGGCCCTTGACAAAAAGACAGCTCCGTGGGTTTCTGGGGTTAATCGGCTATTATCGCCGATTCATTCCCCATTTCGCTACCAAGAGCACTGCCTTAACAGAGGGGTTGAAGAAAAATGCACCCAACCAGGTAAAATGGTCAGTGGAAGCAGAACAGGCCTTTGCTAGCTTGAAGGAAGAGCTATGCCAGGCACCCATATTAAGGGGTGTGGATTTTAGTAAATCCTTTATCGAACAGACAGACGCCTCTGACACAGGGTTAGGCGCTGTGTTGTCCCAAACGTTTGAGGGGGAGGAACATCCTATTATGTTCCTCAGCAGAAAATTGACACCACCAGAGAGGAAATACTCGGTAGTGGAAAGGGAATGTCTGGCCATAAGGTGGGCGGTGGACGCCTTGCGTTTTTATCTGACGGGCCGTAAGTTTTTATTAGTGACGGATCATGCCCCACTACGCTGGCTAAATCAGATGAAGGATCATAATCCCCGTCTTACCCGTTGGTACATGGCCTTACAGGCGTTCGACTTCCATATAGAGCATAGGGCTGGGAAGTTACACACCAACGCTGACGCCCTTTCGCGTATTACGAGCTGTGCTGAAGTGGAAATGCCAGCCCGTAATATCTTAAGTGGGGGGATAGGTGATGGCGAAGACGGCCAAGTCCCTATGGAGGTAGAAAAAGTACAGGCAATTTCCCCTAGTCAGAGGGAAAGGAAAAAAAATGCTCAGTTTAAAAGTGCAGCTAAGGCTGAAAAAAAGAACCTGTCAAAAGTTGTTGTTCAAAAGCCACGCCCCAGCTCCATAGCAACTGAGGGTGGTAATGCAGCACAGCTGGGGGCGGGGTGGAAAGATACCGGCCAGTCACATGTTTATAAGCCCCAGAGAACAGAGAGAGAGAGATTGGCAAGATTGGAGAAAGTCTCGAGCTTCCCAGGGGAGGAAGGGAGAGTGCAAAGACAGGCAAGGAGGTTGCCAGGACACGAGAGGAAGAGAGCTGACTCTGTTTCAGAGGAGGAGTCTGAAAGGGAGCCTCATTCAGTGCAAGAGTTTCATGCTTGCAGGAGGAAGGAAGACGAGAAGGCTGCTTTAACCAGGAAACAGCATGGCCAGGGAAGGAGCAGGGAAGCACTGCTAAAGAAACTTTCAAAAGGTACTGCTGCTAAAGTTAACTTTCAAAGGTCTCAGGAAGAGTTCCCAGACAGCCAGCTCCAGGAGTTTAACCAGAAGCAGGGTTACAGGAAGCCTCTCAGTAAAGAAGTTTTAAATATTTTAAAACTGGTTCAACGTATGCTGAAAGACCAGGAACTAATTAGTGGAGAGAATACTTTTCTGCACCGAGGGAAAGAACAGCTGTTTGCTGACGACATCACAGAACAGTCCTGTTCAGAATGTGAGTCAATGGACATCGGGGAAAATATTCTTTTAAGTGAGCCAGAGGAGGCTATGGAATGTGAGTTATCCCTGATAGTGAAATAAGAGTGTGTGGAAATATATGTTGGAAGAAAATTCCATTTCTCTGATATGCATGGTGGTTTTACAGAGCTAAGAAGTTTTAATTAGTGTGCTTGCTGCCCTTAATGAGACGTGCACCGGAGTGCTGCTGGAAGTCTCTGGACAACTGATTAAAACCCTTAAAGCTCTGAAACCAAAGAAGGAAAGTTTATTTGCTGGAAGTTGTTTGCATTGAAGTTTTCAATGAACATTTTGAGTTTGTTTAAAGCACTGGGAAGTGAAGCATTATTTTTGAATGAGTAACTTTTATATGCTGAAGTAAGCAAGAGCATTTTTCCTACCTGAGTTTCTTGTGGATATTTTGTACACGTGATTTACCAAGCTTCTTTTTGAAGTTCCCGCTATTAAGGGAGGCTAATAAAAATATTCCTGCGTTTGCTTTCAACTCTCGGCTCAGCCTTTGATTACAACTACATTTGCTCTAAATACTACAACTCCCAGAAGCCTTTGCTCTGGAGTTGCTTGAAAGTGACATTCGCTCCCCCTTCACCTCGTCAGGCAGCCGCCTAGGCGGGGGAAGGGCGCGACAATACATTAGAGAAAAGGTGGGATAGAGGAGTTATGATAGAGACATTTAAATACCTCCGTGGCACAAATGCACAGAAGAGCTGTGATGCAGCGGGCCCTCTGCTGGAGAGGAAAAAAGTTTTAAACTCTGAAAGAAAAAGAAATTGCCTGCAATTTCCAGAGAACTTACCTAGAGGGAGCAGGAGAGCTAAGACAGAGACCACAGAACCACGCCCTAGTGGGCAGGACTCTTATTCCAAAAGCTCACATTTAAGAGCAGGCAAGCCAGAGTTTGGAGGCAAGCAAGAGTCTGGAGGCAAGCAAGAGTCAAGAGGCAAGCAAGAGTCAAGAGGCAAGCAAGAGTCAAGGGACTTGCCTGCAAGGAGCTCAGCTGCCAAAGCCTCATCAGCTGAGAGAAAAAGGCCAGGCTGGGAGAGGAGAACCAGTCCTGAGAGAGAGAGGACAGGCCGAGAAGGCCGAAGCCAAGCCAGACCGGGCCCAGAAGCCCACAAGAGAACAGGCCTTAAGGGCCAGAGAAGGAAAGACTGGGAAAGCAGGAGGTATATTCCAGAGAGCACCGATACTGAAGGCAGCAGTCACGGTACGCCTCCAGCCTCACCCCAGAGAATCAAACACAAAGCAAAAGGTAAAACTTTTAACCTTTGTCATTGTATACCTGAACTTAAGCTAAGAGAAGAATCCTGGGAAGGAGATTCTCCATATAGAAGACAAGAGCAGAGGCAAAAGTTAAAGGATAGTTTGTGCAACAAAAGGACTGTTAGAGGAAAACATAGAGATAATGTTTTTAAACCTCTTGAGCAAGCAATGCCTTTCTGGTATGCCACTAAGCTGAATCGTGGGCCTAGACAGACTGCTAAGCCGTGGGAAACAGTAAGACTAAATCCCATGAAGGACACTTGCCCTGATACCTCAGAGCAGTCAGAGGAGGCCATGCAAGTGGAATCTGTGTATGAAGACAGTGATAGTCCCATGGAATGCACATACTGTGCTGGAAGCGAAATAGAGGCCTTCCAGAGTCATTGAGCGAAGGAAGCCTTTTTGCTGTTACATATTGGAATACTGTGAAGTTAACAGTGTTTGGTTATTTTATTTCTCACCTTTAAAAATCTGCTGTAAAGACTTATTTTGCCACGTACCGGAGTGTATATCCTTTGTTTTTGAACCCTTAGTGCTTAAAGGGAAAAATAAAGCCTGTTTTTTTTCCCACCACTTTTGTGCAAGTCTGAATCTCTTCAGGAGTTGGTAACGAGGCTGACACAAGGCTCTGACCCACGACCCTCGCACCTGGCCAACCCTGATCACCATCATCTTAGTGCCCCCCCCCCCCCCCGGCTCCAGCCCTCCGGTGGAACTACTACGCCGCCACCAGGGGGTGCTGTGCGGCCGGGGCGCGGCATCACAAGTGGCGTAGTTGGCAGGATATACGCCAACGCAACGGACGTGCCAAGTTAACCCACAGCAGTAAATTTGGAAAGGTGAATTTTTTTTTCTGAGTAAAAAAAAAAAAAAAAAAAAAAAGGACGTGGAAAATCCGGAACGGAACCGACAATTTCGCTGGATTGGACTCGTGAAAACCTGGAACGGAGTTGCTGGAAAGACGGATCGGATTCGAAGGAAAGTCCTGTGAGCTGACCATCCTGAGACCGTCCAGAAGAAGCAGCAAGGCCGTGGACAGCAGCGTACTTTCCTCTAAGCTGACTCAACACTTAAACCAGGTAATAAGTAATTAAACCTGTTTGTGTTGGATACTGGGGAAGTATGCTGAATAGAGGTTAAGCGAGGTTAAGTGAAAAAAAAAAGTAGCATTTTTTTTTTTGAGGGAAGTGCCGCACTTGGGTTTCCTTTCTCTTCTGTTTATTGTGTTTCAGGGATCATGGAACCCAAGGAGCTATGTGCTTGGATGGCACAGCAGTTTAACAAACAAGCGGAGTTGGCGCAGTTAAGCCAAACGCAGGCATTACAAGCGATGCAGCAGCAGCAGCAGCCGGTCATAGAGACCATGGATAAGTGGCTTGCACAGCAGCAAGAAGCATTGGCAAGGAGCAAAGCTGAGAGTCAGGCAACAGCTGGACCCTTGAACATGGACCATGGACAATGGGCATGTAATGACTTGGTGATGGGAAAATTGTGTGCAAACGATGATATAGATGATTTCCTAGATACCTTTGCTCGAATAGCTACTTCGGCTAAATGGCCGAGCGAACAGTGGGCAATTCGCCTAGCTGCGTCCCTTACGGGTGAGGCGCTAGCCGCCTATAGGGCAATGCCTCCAAGCTTAGCAGGTTCATATGAGGATGTAGTGTTAGCTATAAGAGATCGTCTAGGCCTCTCATCTTTTACATATAACAAAATGTTTAGGGCTACTTGTTTAAGAGATAATGAAACACCTAAGGCCCTAGGTCATCGTGTCCGTAGTTTAGCTCAGAAATGGCTACAGCCTGAGAGGAGAGATATAGACACCCTAATGGATGTTATAATCCTCGAACAGTATATGGCTGCTCTGCCCAATCGAGTGCAGAACTTTTTAATACTGCAAAATTGCTGCACTACGTCTGATGCTATAATCCTCACTGAAAGGTATTTAGAAGCTGAAAAAGTTGCCCAACCTAGGGTGAGCTCCAAGATAGCGATAGGAGCTGAGGTACAAAAGCTGGAGAACCCTTCTCGTCCTCCATTTGCTGGTGGGAAAAGTGTGAAACCCCAGGCAAGGGGGAATGTAAAAGAATGTTTTAAATGTGGTAAGAGAGGACACCTCCAGTATGAATGTTTTTCACGAACTGCTTTGGTGGGAGAGTTCCCCAGTGCAATACGTGAAGGGTTGGTCCTGGATGTAAAGATACAGGGCATAAAGGTGAAAGCATTGTTGGATACTGGAGCCGATCAGACCATGGTCTCTAAAAAAATTATGGTCGCTTATCCAAGCTCAGGGTCTACCGGTTCCAGAATCTCCAATAGGACAAGTAAAAATTAAATGTGTGCATGGGGCAACCACTAGATATCCTGTGTATAGATTACAGGTAAAATACGTGGGCATTGTAAGGGAAATGCCAATTGCCGTGGTACCTAGGCTACCAAAGGAATTGGTTCTGGGCCGTGACTGGCCACAGTTTAAGAGGATCATAAAGAAAGGTTTATTGCCAGTGGCAAAATCAGATTCCACCTGCATCCAGCCAAAACCTGATGAATGCTCATCCCTACGACAGAGTCAGACACGCCAAGATGGTCCTTTGGTGAAGGCTCTAGTCTCTACAAGGTCGCATACGCAAGATGGTGAGCAGCCTTCCTGCTCAAAGGATATTTCCCTAGGCGAGCTCCCTTCCCATGACGGACTAATAGGGGACCCCTCAAGCCGGGAAAGGAAGCCGAAGGCAGAGCGAAGAAGAGAGAGGCAACACCGCTCTAAAGCAAGAGCGGAGCTGGAAGCAGGAAAAGGGATGCCATGGATTCCGGCCGAGGTGATGGAAAGGTTCCCATCCTTTAAAATGGAACAGAGAGCGGATTCAGCGCTCACTCACGCCTTTGAGCAGGCTAAAGAGAAAAGAGAGACATACCCAAGATTTCTCCTAGAGAAGGAGATCCTCTATCGTGAAAGTAAGGACCTGCGAACTGGTCTAATAAGAAAACAACTGGTGGTCCCGAGTAATTTTAAGGCTTCAGTTTTACGTCTGGCGCATGACCACCCCGTTGGGGGTCATAAGGGTGCGCAGGGCACCCTGGATCAGATTTTGACTAGATTTTACTGGCCAGGGGTGTTCCGAGAGACGACACGTTTCTGTGAGTCTTGTGCCTCATGCCAAAGAGTCACGACGCAGAAACCAACTGGAGTGCCATTAGTTTCGATGCCTATAATCACAGACCCCGTCCGTAGACTTGCTGTGGACCTGGTAGGACCCCTCATCAAGACGCCACGGGGGTTTCAATATATACTAGTGATTATTGATCAAGCCACCAGATTCCCTTGGGCCGTTCCCTTGAGGAATATTTCGGCCAAATCTGTGGCCATCGAATTGATAAAACTATTCTGCGAAGTGGGATTCCCACAAGAAGTGTTGACAGATCAAGGAAGCAATTTCCGGTCGAAATATTTGAACCAAGTATAGGACGCTTTTGGCATCCGCCACGTGCAGACAGCCGCTTACCACCCACAGTGCAACGGCCTGGTAGAGCGGTTAAACCAGAGCATAAAGCAGATGCTCAGGCGTGCTCTGGATGGACAGATGAGTGAATGGGACACGATGCTACCTTTCGTGCTTTACGCCTGCAGAGAGAGAAAGCAGACCTCATTAGGGACGTCCCCGTATGAACTTATGTACGGCCGAACACCCAGAGGCATTCTCGATGTGCTTAGAGAGCAGTGGTCTGAGCCGAAGGAGGTCGAAATGGGGATACCCTTATTCCTACAGAACTTGAGGACCCGACTCGAGCGAACTTCCAGGTTCGCCACTGAGGAACTGGAGAAAAGCCAGAGGAAACAAAAATTCTACTATGACAGGCGAGTGAAGCCCAGACATTTAAAAAATGGAGACAAGGTGATGGTGTTAGTCCCTGGAGCCACACCTAAGTTTGAGTCTCACTGGAAAGGGCCCTCTACGGTCATCCGCCCAGTAGGGGCCACTTCATACGTCGTTCGAGAGACGAGCGGACGAGAGCAGGTGTATCATGCTAACCTTCTCCGACCGTGGTATGAGCGCGCTGCGTTTCTAACTTCTACAAAGACTTCATATCACTGTGGTAAAAGACCGCTGATCAGAGCAGAATCCAGTATTACATGCTGTGGAGAAGAGGCTGTCCCAGCATGTAATATTTTGAGAAGGGGGATATGTGATGCAGCAGGCCCTCTGCTGGAGAGGAAAAAAGTTTTAAACTCTGAAAGAAAAAGAAATTGCCTGCAATTTCCAGAGAACTTACCTAGAGGGAGCAGGAGAGCTAAGACAGAGACCACAGAACCACGCCGTAGTGGGCAGGACTCTTATTCCAAAAGCTCACATTTAAGAGCAGGCAAGCCAGAGTTTGGAGGCAAGCAAGAGTCTGGAGGCAAGCAAGAGTCAAGAGGCAAGCAAGAGTCAAGGGACTTGCCTGCAAGGAGCTCAGCTGCCAAAGCCTCATCAGCTGAGAGAAAAAGGCCAGGCTGGGAGAGGAGAACCAGTCCTGAGAGAGAGAGGACAGGCCGAGAAGGCCGAAGCCAAGCCAGACCGGGCCCAGAAGCCCACAAGAGAACAGGCCTTAAGGGCCAGAGAAGGAAAGACTGGGAAAGCAGGAGGTATATTCCAGAGAGCACCGATACTGAAGGCAGCAGTCACGGTACGCCTCCAGCCTCACCCCAGAGAATCAAACACAAAGCAAAAGGTAAAACTTTTAACCTTTGTCATTGTATACCTGAACTTAAGCTAAGAGAAGAATCCTGGGAAGGAGATTCTCCATATAGAAGACAAGAGCAGAGGCAAAAGTTAAAGGATAGTTTGTGCAACAAAAGGACTGTTAGAGGAAAACATAGAGATAATGTTTTTAAACCTCTTGAGCAAGCAATGCCTTTCTGGTATGCCACTAAGCTGAATCGTGGGCCTAGACAGACTGCTAAGCCGTGGGAAACAGTAAGACTAAATCCCATGAAGGACACTTGCCCTGATACCTCAGAGCAGTCAGAGGAGGCCATGCAAGTGGAATCTGTGTATGAAGACAGTGATAGTCCCATGGAATGCACATACTGTGCTGGAAGCGAAATAGAGGCCTTCCAGAGTCATTGAGCGAAGGAAGCCTTTTTGCTGTTACATATTGGAATACTGTGAAGTTAACAGTGTTTGGTTATTTTATTTCTCACCTTTAAAAATCTGCTGTAAAGACTTATTTTGCCACATACCGGAGTGTATATCCTTTGTTTTTGAACCCTTAGTGCTTAAAGGGGAAAATAAAGCCTGTTTTTTTTTCCCACCACTTTTGTGCAAGTCTGAATCTCTTCAGGAGTTGGTAACGAGGCTGACACAAGGCTCTGACCCACGACCCTCGCACCTGGCCAACCCTGATCACCATCATCTTAGTGCCCCCCCCCCCCCCCGGCTCCAGCCCTCCGGTGGAACTACTACGCCGCCACCAGGGGGTGCTGTGCGGCCGGGGCGCGGCGTCACAGAGCCACCAGAACTTGCCTAACTTCCTTTAATACTCTCGGATATATCCTATCAGGCTCCATCACTTTGTCTACTTTTAGTTTAGCTAGCTCCTCGTGAATGCAATCTTTTGAAAATTATTTTAGATCTGCCTTGTTTCCATTCCTATTTGTGTGTGTTTTCTGGAGGTTCCATTCTTGGCCCTTCATCTATTAATACAGAACAGGAATATTTGTTATGTAAAAGCAGTTGAGGATAAAATTGATTTGTTTATTTCTTCTCTTTACTCGCTTCCTCCTATCACTAACATAGCTAAAAAAGCCTCTTATCCCACCATTTTACTACACTGGCTATTTTTTCTGCATTTGGCTCCAAGCTGCAACTATATCTTGATGATTCTGTGCAATTCTAGTTCCTTACATTTATTAAAAGATATAGCAGAATTAAAGAAGGGCGACCACATGATAAAGGGTAAAGCTAAAAAAGGTTAGGCCTCTTCCACTCAGAGACCAGACAGCTGAGGAAAGCTATGATAGAGATCTATAAAATCCTGAGTGGAGTAGAACAATTAAACATGAATTACTGGTTTACTCTTTCAGAAAGTGCAAAGACTAGGGGACATATCACGAAGCTAAAGAGTAGTACATTTAAAATAAAATAAGAGAAAATATTTTTCGGATTACAGGATCCAAGGCAGCATGGATTCACCAGAGGCAGGTCTTGTCAGACAAATCTGATTGATTTCTTTGACCGGGTGACCAGGGAGTTGGACCGAGGGAGAGCCCTAGATGTGGTGTAAGAAACATAGAAATATGATGACAGAAAAAGACCACATGGCCTATCTAGTCTGTCCTTCCATATCAACAACTACAACAGTCCCCTTTTTACCTTTAGAGATCCTCTGTGTTTGTCCCATGCTTTTTTGAATTCAGTTACTGTCTTCATCTCTACCACCTCCACTGGGAGACTATTTCATGGATCCACTACTCTTTCCGTAAAGAAATATTTCCGCATATCACTCCTGAATCTATCTCCCTTCACCCTCATTCCATGTCCCCTCGTAGCAGAACTTGCTTTCAATTGAAAGAGGCTCTCTCCCTGAACATTTATGCCACGGAGGTATTTAAACATCTCAATCATATCACCTCTATCCCGCCTTTCCTCTAAGGTGTACATATTAAGATCCTTCAGTCTGTCCTCATATGCTTTATAATGAAGACCACTAATCATTTTAGTAGCCACCCTCTGCACCGACTCCATCCTGTTCACATCCTTTTGAAGGTGCAGTCTCCAGAATTGCACACTATACTCCAAATGAGGTTGCACCAAAGACTTATAGAGAGGCATTATCACCTCCTTTTTTCTGCTAGCCATTCCTCTCCGTATGCACCCAAGCATCCTTCTAGCTTTTGCCGTCGCCTTTTCTACCTGTTTAGCTACTTTAAGATCATCAGACACAACCACGCCTAGGTCCCACTCTTCTTTAGTGGATCAAAGTACTTCACCCCCTATACTATATTGCTCCCTTGGATTGCTGCAGCCCAAATGCATGACCTTACATTTTTTAACATTAAATCCCAGCTGCCAAATTCTAGATCATTCCTCAAGCTTTGCTAGATCCCTCCTCATGTTATCTACACCTTCCTGGGTGTCTACTCTATTGCAGATTTTGGTATCATCTGCAAAGAGGCAAACCTTACCCGACAGCCCTTCCGCTATATCACTAACAAAGATGTTAAAAAGAATCGGACCAAGGACAGATCCCTGGGGCACACCACTGCTAACATCCTTCTCCTCAGAGTGAGCTCCATTTACTTGTACTCTTTGTCGCCTCCCACCCAACCAGTTTCTAACCCAAGCAGTAACTTTAGGGTCCATCCCTAGGGTGCTCAGTTTGTTTATAAGTCGCCTGTGAGGAACAGTGTCAAAGGCTTTACTGAAATCTAAATACACCACATCTAGAGCTCTCCCTCTGTCCAACTCCCTGGTCACCCAGTCATAGAAATCAATCAGATTTGTCTGACAAGACCTGCCTCAGGTGAATCCATGTTGCCTCGGATCCTGTAATCCGCTGGACTCCAGAAACTTCACTATTTTCTCTTTCAGCAGCGTTTCCAATAATTTACTCACCACCGAAGTTAAACTAACCGGCCTGTAGTTTTCAACCACATCCTTACTTCCGCTTTTGTGTAAAGGCACCACATGAGCCTCTCTCCAGTCCTTTGGCATCACTCCCGACTCCAACGAGGCATTGAAAAGGTCAGTCAGTGGAGCTGCTAAAACGTCCCCAAGTTCCCTCAGTATTCTAGGGTGTATCCCATCCGGTCCCATCGCTTTGTCCACTTTAAGTTGAGCTAGTTTCTCACAAACACAGTCTTCTGAAAATTGTTCAAGATGTCCCTCGCTTCTGTTCCTATTTGTGGGTGTTTTCTGAGGTCCTGTATTTAGATTTCAGTAAAGCCTTTGACACTGTTCCTCACAGGCGACTTATAAACAAACTGAGCACCCTAGGGATGGACCCTAAAGTTACTGCTTGGGTTAGAAATTGGTTGGATAGGAGGCGACAAAGAGTACAAGTAAATGGAGCTCACTCTGAGGAGAAGGATGTTACCAGTGGTGTGCCCCAGGGATCTGTCCTTGGTCCGATTCTTTTTAACATCTTTGTTAGTGATATAGCGGAAGAGCTGTTGGGTAAGGTTTGCCTCTTTGCGGATGATACCAAAATCTGCAATAGAGTAGACACCCAGGAAGGGGTAGATAACATGAGGAGGGATCTAGCTAAGCTTGAAGAATGGTCTAGAATTTGGCAGCTGGGATTTAATGTTAAAAAATGTAAGGTCATGCATTTGGGCTGCAGCAATCCAAGGGTGCAATATAATATAGGGGGTGAAGTACTTTTGTCCACTAAAGAAGAGCGGGACCTAGGCGTGGTTGTGTCTGATGATCTTAAAGTAGCTAAACAGGTAGAAAAGGCAACGGCAAAAGCTAGAAGGATGCTTGGGTGCATACGGAGAGGAATGGCTAGCAGAAAAAAAGGAGGTGATAATGCCTCTCTATAAGTGTTTGGTGCGACCTCAATTGGAGTATAGTGTGCAATTCTGGAGACTGCACCTTCAAAAGGATGTGAACAGGATGGAGTCGGTGCAGAGGGTGGCTACTAAAATGATTAGTGGTCTTCATTATAAAGCATATGAGGACAGACTGAAGGATCTTAATATGTACACCTTAGAGGAAAGGCGGGATAGAGGTGATATGATTGAGATGTTTAAATACCTCCATGGCATAAATGTTCAGGGGGAGAGCCTCTTTCAATTGAAAGCAAGTTCTGCTACGAGGGGACATGGGATGAGGGTGAAGGGAGATAGATTCAGGAGTGATATGAGAAAGAGTAGTGAATCCGTGGAATAGTCTCCTAGTGGAGGTGGTAGAGATGAGGACAGTAACTGAATTAAAAAAAGCATGGGACAAACACAGAGGATCTCTAAAGGTAAAAAGGGGACTGTTGTAGTTGTTGATATGGAAGGACAGACTAGATAGGCCATGTGGTCTTTTTCTGTCATCATATTTCTATGTTACCCTCAACACAGTTAAGCTTTGGAACTTGTTGCCAGAGGATGTGGTAAAAGAAGTTAACAAGGTTTAAAAAAGGGTTTGGACAAATTCCATAAACCATTATGCTTCAATATATACATGCAGCCCTTATGTGCAATTATCCGCTCCTTCAATATATCCTGTCTAATATATGCGGATGATGTACTGCTGTTCACCCCATTCAACACTGACCATCCGGACCTCTCGAACTTAATTAATTGCTTTGATCACTGACTGGCTCCACTCACAGAATCTTAAGATCAACTGCAACAAGACTGATGTACTATTCATCACAAAAAATAAAGCCTTTGCCCCCCCCCCCCCTCCGCAGCAATTAAGGTGAGAGATGCCGAGCTCCTAAGCAAACCCACCATCCGATACTTGGGCATCACTCTCGACCGGCACCTCAACCTGAAAGCACACATAAATAACACCATCAAAGCAATCTACCATAAGATGCTGATGATTCGGCACCTCTGACCCTTGCTACAGCCAGAGGACTTCAGAACAATTTTCCAAGCACTGGTAACTCCCCACTTCGATTATGCCAACGCTATCCTGCACGGACTCCCCAAGAGCACACTGAACCCACTACAGTTGGCAATGAATGCTGCTGCCCGCTTCCTACATGGGGCATCCAGAAGAGAGCACATAATCCCAATCCTAAAAGACCTACACTGGCTGCCAATCAACTGCCGGCTCGCCTACAAAGTAGTACTAATGACCTTCAAGGCCATCAACAAATTATCCTCCACCTCCCTCCATGATAGACCTCCTCCACCCTACCCCCCAGATCCAGGAGGACCTTTGCCACCAACACACCTGGAAATAACAAGATGCTCTCAGGCAACAAAGAACAGAGCCTTTGCACTCTACGCACCTACCCACTGGAATGATCTACCAACCGCTATCCGAGCAATCACTGATCTCACCCAATTCAGGAAGGCACTAAAGCACCATCTATTTGTTCAACACTACTCACACCCCAACGACACAATTCTACCCACCATACCCTCACCCACCCTGAAGTCTCCACCAGCACACCCTGGGCCAGGTGAAGCAAACACTCCCAGCAGCCCAACTATTTAGATTCAATAACTGACATTCCTGTACATAGCTCACTGACAAATCTGTACATAGTTACGGAGCAAGCATGTCGCGTTAACAGCGCAGTGACTAATTGCTTAGTTTGTATATAGTTATCCCCAGTTCTAAATCCAAGTTGCTACACCTGTTCAATGTAAGTGCAAAGTAGGTCCCTCCGCTTTGTACAAAGAAATGTTCCTTGTAAACCGCACTGGTTTTAAATAGCACGGTATAGAAAAGCTTTTAAATAAAATAAATATATTTGGAAAAGGTAAGAAATGCTAGGAAAGTAGTCAGGAAAGCAAAGATGTAAATGGAAGAAAAAAAAGAGCCAATGCAATAAATGGGGAGGGGGCAAAAAAATTTTCATATATGTTAGTGACAAGAAGAAGTGTAAAAGTGGTATTATCCAACTCAAAGGTGAAGGGGAGGAATATGTAGAAGCCAATGAGGATAGGGCATAGTTGCTTAATAAATATTTCTGTTCTGTGTTCACAGATGAAAGGTCCTCAGAAAACACCCACAAAAAGGAAAAGAAGTGAGGTGGATCTTGCACAATTTTCAGAAGGACTGTGCGCTCATGAGGAGTTAGCTAGACTAAAAATAGACAAAGTGATGGGTCCAAATGAGATATATCCTAGAGAATTGAAGGAATTTATCGGTTCCACTGTCTGGCCAGCAGGAGGGAGAAGGTGACAGTGCATCTCTATAAGTCTTTGAGAGACCTCACTTAGTGTACTGTGTACCATTCTGGAGACCACACCTTCAAAAGGACAAACAGGATGGAGTTGGTGCAGAGAGTGGCTACTAAAATGGTCAGTGGTCTTTGTCATAAGGTATATGGGAACTACTTAAAGATCTTAATATGTACACTTTGTAAGAAATGTGGGAGAGTGAAGACATGAGACGTTTAAATATCTTCATGGTTTAAATACACAGGAGACGACACTTTTTCAATTTGAAAAAAGCTCTGTAATGAGTGGCATAGGATGAAAGTGAAAGGGGATAGATTCAGGAGTGAGCTGAAGAAATATTTCTTTACAGAAAAAGTAGTTGATGAATGGATGTCTCCCAATGAAGATGGTGGAGACGAGGACTGTATATAAATTCAAGGCGGCATGGGACAAATACAGAGGATCTATAAGGGGGAAAAGGGGACTGTAAAACTTGGCTGGTATGGAAGGGCAGACTGGATAGGCTGTATGTCTTTGTCTGTCATCATTTTTCTATGTTATTAAGATAGATACTGGGAAAGTCTCTGGACCTTTGGTCTGACCCAGCATGGCAAATCTTATGTTCTTCTATTTTCATCTTTCCTAGTTTCTCTTAGTTTTTCCAAATATTGTTGCTTGTCTTCCTCTTTCTGTGATTTCTTGTACTTGATGAAGACTAACCTATTTTTCCTTACATTTTCAGCTACTTCTTTTGCAAACCAGTGGCCCCCTTTTCTTCTTACTTTTATTTACTTTCCTAACAAAAAGGCTTATTGCCCTTAAAATATCCCCTTTCAGTTTTGCTCGCTGCTTTTCTAAGTCCCCCAGATATTCCCACCCAGCTAATGATTCCTTGAGTATTCAACCTTCTTGACAAAGTTAGTTTTCCTGAAATCTAAGATCCTTAATTTTGAATGAACCATCTCCACTCACATCCTAATACCGAACCACACTATTCAGTGATCAGTGGATGCCAGATGATCACCCACTATAGCATCAGAAACACGCTCAACCATAATAAGCACCAGGTCCTATATGGCCCCCTCCCATATGGGTTCCTTACCAGTTGTTAGAATAGTTCTCCTTGTAGAGAATCCGGGACCTCAATACTTCTAGATTACACTGCTGCAGGGCTGCCCCAATCAATCTTCAACATAAAATCTATCAGTAGCACTCCTCCTTTCATAGCAATATTGTGAATGTCTTCAATTAAATCTCTATTTTTTCTGCCTTGGAGGGAGGTCTGTATATCACACCAATGTCAACAGATGCTCCATTCAGTCTTTCCAGATTAACCAACAGCAGCTCCTCCTTACAGGTACCTTGTAAATCGTTCAATTTAGTTACTTTAATGTTTTGTTTTTTACATATAGCACTACTCTTCCTCCCTTTCTTCCTGAATAAATTATAGCCAGTATAATTATATTCCAGTAGTGGTTCACCATGAACTACATCATTGTCACTGCTACTAAATCCAAGTCAATCTCTATTACAAAGTCTAGAGCCAGAATCTTATTTCCCATTCTACTGTCATTAGTATATACAACTTTACAGATTGTGCCCTTTTTCCATATTTGTATGTGGGAATTTACTTAGCCGAGGAACATAGCTTAAATGTTTGATCTGATGTTATCTCCCATTGCAGTATATTGTACTACAATTTTAAAGACTTTATCTTCTTTGTGTATATGTGCATATATACAAACATAGATGTCATTGTTGCATAATCTTTCAAGGCCTCACAGGTTATTGTCTTCAATAGGAAGAAATATATAGTCCTTTTATTGGTCTGAAAAAGGGAACTATGAACAGGGCAGGTCCCAGCGTTGGTTCAAGGTATTGGCATTCTAGGCAAACCAAAGCCTTATGCCACCTCCCTCATGTCAGGATCTATTGTTTAGCTTTGAATGCCCCGCTCCAGCAAAAGAGAAGCTTGTCACCCTAGGTCTTCGCCTAGTTTGCTTGATGGTTGGGCTGGCCCTGTCTATGAAATGAGCATGTTGATATACAATACTGATGTATGCAAATATTTTTGTTGTTGAAATAAAAATATCACAACCAGGAACCAACTTTTCAGCATTCACTGAAAGGGTGGTGGATGCTTGGAATGCCCTCTGGATGGAGGTGGTGGGAGCAAAAACAATTACAGAATTCAAAATGGCATGGGACAGACAATGGATCCCTTCATAACAAGAGGGTGAAATCAAAATAAACCTAAATATCCTTTATACTTTGACAAATAGAGGGAGCTGACCTGCACGGCACAGCGGGGGTCAGTGGAGAGGGGAAGACTCAGCCTGGTGTGGCAGCGGCAGGCCATATGCTTTGACACACATGGCCTACCACAGGCACTGTGATGCCCACAGAGATCTGCTGCCCTAGGTGGATGCGCAGCCAACCTAGTGGACAGGCTGGTCCTGGTGACCTGCACAGAGCAACAGGTACAACTACTCTAGCCAACTTATGGGGCAGACTAGGTAGCCAATACTGGTCTTTATCTGCTGTCGTATGTATGTTAGGAAAGCATCCTTAATTGGAGACGAGAACCCATACTATACCATGGCTCAAGCTAATTAGAAATTGTGAAAATAAGTAGTTCACTAGTAGATAAAAGGGAAATTGGTAAAATTGTTTGGTTTCCCACGCTGAGAAGTAGCTGATAGAGGTTAGACATGATGGACTTTTGTTCACCTTCCAATGGAAAAAGTGCAATGAAAAAAAATCCAGGTCCCAGAGATGCGACACGTATACCAGCTCCGGCCCTACCTGCATGGAGTCGGCACTGATGATCTCCCCGCCAAGCCGCTGCCCGATCTGCACCGCCAGCTGAGATTTCCCGGTTCCGGTAGCTCCGAGAATAACAACGAGAGGAAGCGAGCAGCGAAGTCCACCCAACAGAGACTGCGCCGCCGCCATCGGGTGCCGGGAGGCAAGGACGTGCGTAAACACGTAGGAAGCGGAAGAGACTGTTCCCGTGGCAACGGGCAGGAAGAGGCGGCTTCCGTTGCAGCCGCCCAGGAAGCGGAAGAGACTGTTCCCGTGGTAACGGACAGGAAGGGGCGGCTTCCGTTGCAGCCGCCCAGGAAGCGGAAAAGACTGTTCCCGTGGCAACGGACAGGAAGAGGCGGCTTCCGTTGCAGCCGCCCAGGAAGCGGAAGAGACTATTCCCGTGGTAACGGACAGGAAGGGGCGGCTTCCGTTGCAGCCGCCCAGGAAGCGGAAGAGACTGTTCCCGTGGTAACCTTACCTAACTCTTGTAGCCGCCCGTAGGATAGCTATGAGCATGAAGGTTCCCCACGCATGGTCGCTGATCATCTCAGGTTCCAGGAAGGAGAGGAAGTGGCCTAGTGGTTAAAGCGATGGGCTGATTACCAAGGAAGCCGGATTTCAAATCCTGCTTCTGCCACTGAAGCTGCTAGTGACTTTGGGCAAGTCTGTCTCCCACTGCCTCAGCTGCTCATTTAAATTGAGAACCACCACCGCTGCACAGTATGTCTGGGGGCAGTTTCTCTAAATGGGTTAGTTTTGCGCATACTATGGCAGTCGTGAACCTCACTTCTAAGCCAGGGTAGGTGGAATATGATCTTAATCTCTCAAATTTACTGGTAATGCTGGGCGTAATACTTGCATCGTGCCAAAAAGAGCCTCCTGCTGGAGTTCGTAAGATGTAACATGTATGGGTAGTTTGTCAAGATGTGCTTGGAAATTCTTCTTTATCGGGCCTGTGGCGGAGTACAATGGGAAATATTTCTGTTATCTTTCTGCCACGTTTTCTTGGTCTCTGACTACATTTCTTGATACTTCAAGATCTTCCTCTCCATGTGATTCACAGAATAATCACTTGGTAGCGACACTTCTGTTATCAATGCTGTTCTGGTGTTCTCCTTTATTACTATGTCAGGTTTCCTGGCATCCAGTTTCTTATCCATCGGAATGGCAATATCCTAGGTGATCATAATCTCTTCATTCTCTGTTATTCTCTTAGGGTCATGATCCCAGTGCTTTTCAGGGACAGTGATGTTGTAGTGTTTATAGAGTTTCCAGTGGAGGAGGCGTGCTACTTTGTTGTGCCTTTCTGTATATAAATTTTCTGCCATCAGAACTTCACAGCCTGCTACCGTATTAGGTGAGTCACTGTTTCCAGCTCTTTCTTACCGAATCGGTATATGTCTATTGTGCCAGTTTTTTCAATACTCGCCGTAAACCACCTCGTCTGTAATTTGCTGTCCTGGGCTGCAACTATCAATCTTTCATCCTTCGGTTTCAGTCAACCTCTCCTCAACCATTCATGTGTCCATTCTTGATCGACATGCTGCAGCGAAGTGCAATCAATGAATAAATCCAGGAGTCAATTTACAGGGTCCAAGCCAGTTTATTGTGCACAAGGCCCAGTTAGTCAAAGCTTCAAAAAGGACTGAGCAAAGGTTTTACAGAAACATATTCATTTATACACTTTTCTTTAGTTTGATACATGCAAACTTTCTATTGGTTCCAACGCCCCCTACATCTGTCCAATCGGAGATCCCTCCTGGGCCTAGCACCCAGCTCCCTCCCTTAGGACTGTTCTTACAGTTTCTAGGTTTTGATACTTCTCTACTGCAAGGTCGTCTCTAGCTCCAGGAATGCATGTATTGAAACATTTCTATCTTCTGCACACAAGAGAATAATGAAAGACTTATGAATCCATGTAAAACTTCTTATTAAGCAGTTTGAAACAGTTTTCTCATTTTGCACAGATTTTTTGGTTCTTTTCTAGCTATGATGGGGGTTGGAATCAGGGCCTAACTTACAGGCCTTTCATATTCACAGGCTATTATAGGCCCTAGCCTGCCACATTCCCCCCTTTGATTATTCTCACCCGTAAGTGAGAGAGGGTGAGAATTAAATCACGCATTATACTGATGTAACAGCATCACCTTGGGGTATAGGGTAATATTGCCACATAGCTAATATCTTTGTAGCTGCTCTACAGTACTGTCAACTGAGGTTACCATTTATCTGCCGTCACTTACTATGTTACTATGTTACCATGCGTAAGCAAAGGGGTAGGAGACATGGGAGCAATAAGCACATTGCTAATATGAATAACACAATGAACACCAAGGTTTTCAGACCACCTAACCATGAAAATGCTGACCCAAACCAACCATCCAACTTTAGACTATGCCAAGTTTGAACAGACACAAATGTTTGCTTTCTCATCTGAATAGCTATATCTTCAACAACATGCCCATTATTATCAATCTGCAAACAACAATTGCTTAAATTCAATTTTCCACATACCCCACCTTCAGCTGCTAACAAATAATCTAGAGCTAGACGATTCTGATAAATGGCTGTGCGCATTTGTGTACTTTGCTTAGCCAAAAGGGTTAGTGCTTTACTAGTTTCATTGGTTATTATTTCAACAACAGCTTGTAAGCGTATTATACGATTTATCATATAAACAGGGGTACGATAGCCCCATGTCCCATCTTGCTCCCAAGTAGCAGGTCCATAGTATGAAATGATTCTCTCAGGTGGCCACTCCTCCTCCCCCCATTTGTCCCATTGGCCTATTTTCAAGGCCTCTCGTTTCTGTCGACTTCTGTACACAGGAAAACCCAGTTTTTCTCCATGGGATGTAGGCAAAAGGATCGCCAATGTAACACCAATTTTTAAAAAGGGTTCCAGGGGTGATCCGGGAAACTACAGACCGGTGAGCCTGACGTCAGTACCGGGAATAATGGTAGAAACCATCATAAAGAATAAAATTACTCAGCATGTAGATAGTCACAACCTAATGGGAGACAGCCAACATGGCTTTAGACAAGGAAGATCTTGTCTTACTAATCTGCACTATTGTGGATCAGGAACTGGTTAAAAGATAGAAAGCAGAGGGTAGGGCTAAATGGCCAATTTTCCCAATGGAGAAAGGTGAATAGTGGTGTACCCTAGGGATCTCTGCTGGGTCCGCTGCTTTTTGACATATTCATAAATGACCTGGAAAGTGGAATAACGAGTGAGGTTATCAAATTTGCAGATGACACAAAACTATTTAAAGTTGTTAAAACCCAAGAGGATTGTGAAAAATTGCAAGAGGATCTTGATAAATTGGAAGACTGGGCATCAAAATGGCAGATGAAATTTAATGTGGACAAGTGCAAGGTTATGCACCTAGGGAAGAACAACCCAAACTATGGTTACACGATGCAAGGTTCCACATTAGGAACCACCACCCAGGAAAAAGATTTAGGCGTCATTGTGGATAACATGTTAAAACTCTCGGCCCAGTGTGCAGCGGCGGCCAAGAGAGCAAATAGAATGCTAGGTATCATAAGGAAAGGAATGGAAAATTAAAACAAAAGATATTATAATGCCTCTATATTGTTCCATTGTGAGACCGCACCTTGAATATTGTGTGCAATTCTGGTCGCCGTATCTTAAAAAGGATATAGCGATTTTAGAAAAGGTACAGAGAAGAGCCACCAAAATCGTAAAGGGGATGGAAGGATACTCCTATGAAGAAAGGCTAAAAAGGTTAGGGCTCTTTAACCTGGAAAAGAGACGGCTGAGGGGAGATATGATAGAAGTCTATAAATTAATGAACCGAGTGGAACGGGTAAACGTAGATCGATTGTTTACGTTATCAGAATATAGAAAGACTAGGGGACATGCAATGAAGCTACAGGGTAAACTATTTAAGACTAATAAAAGAAAATATTTTTTCACTCAACGTGTAATCAAACTCTGGAATTTGTTACCGGAGGATGTAGTAAAGGCTGTTAGTGTAGCTGGGTTTAAAAAAGGTTTGGACAAGTTCCTGGAGGAAAGGTCCATAAACCATTATTAAGAAGTGACCGAAGATATCAATGCTTGACCCAGTACAAGCATTGTGGAACTTGTGTCTCTTGGGGAAACTGCTAGGTACATATGACCTAGATTGGCCACTGTTGGAAACAGAATACTGGGCTTGATGGACCTTGGTCTGACCCAGTATGGCATATCTTATGATCTTATGTTCTAAAAGGAAGGTCGTATGGTTCCCAATGCACATGCTCCTCCCCAGTGGTGAGGAAGCCTAGCATATGCTCGGGTTCCGCAAATCCAGTACAGTCCAGGTGGTGCTTGCCAGGCATTATAAGATGCTAAATTAGTCCAGATGCTGGCAAGATTAGGGAATCGGACTAAAGGGTTGGAGGGCTCTGAAGCGTTGATTCCTGACCACCAGGACATCTTCTTAGTGGTACTGTTGTAGAACCTTTGGTTGAGACAGACCAGCTGTCCAACCTCCATGTTAAACTGTGGTCTAGAGTGAGCAAAACACAAGTTACCAACAATGGGGTGGGCCAGTACCCACTCACTAGTAGTGTTATGTAAGTCAGTCTGGTTATGAGGAATAGAATAGTTCACTTCTTGCGCCTCCCAGGGCCACTGGTCTCCCATCTTAGTTCCTCCACAGAAGAGACAGTCTGAAATGTGGAGACTAGATGCTACTGCTCCCGCAAGCTCAAGGAACAAGTTCTGGGAGGCATGAGGAACCTCAAACTCTGCTTTCATGGCCTCATAAAAAGAGTGATGTATTCGATAGGGTGCGGATATATGAGCCTTAGTATTCAACCGTATGTGTATGATGGTTCCAGGATCTATGCCGCCTCCTGCTATATGCAATCCAAATCTTTATCCTTGCTTCCACTCACTAGGGCCGAGTATGAGGAGTTGTAGGGGATTGCAAGCACCTTTCTTGCATTTCTTGGGCTCAGGTAATCTGATCCTTGTCAGGCTGCCTTTGCGACTGTCTCCATCCCGCCCCACAGGTGCATTAGTCCAGGTAGCAAAATATACACATTCCCACTTTGGACAGAAGTAGGCATCTTTAGATGCTGTGTTGTAGACGGTGGTTGGGGAATTCTTTCCAGTACACCGTCCCCATCCGTAGGCTCCTTATATTTATCATCATGATAGTAGTCTTGTTCCCATGACCCACACTTGTGGTAGGCATTTCTGCTTATCACATCGCAGGCATCAAAGTTCAAGAGAACATATTTTGTGGGGTCTGTGAGTGGGTGCGTGGCATTTATGAGGGCTCCATCCTCATCATTCCAGCGTATCTCAAGTACATAATAGGAGGGGTTCTGCCGGGGGTTGTAACAAGTCTTACTTTTCCCTTTCGTACAGATATTTAATTCTGTGCCATTATAGATACACCGGTTGACTATACCAGTGCAAGTATAGTAGGAATGGTAAAGTAAAGTCTGAGTGACCTTCTGTCCCGTTCGGTTGGTATTTATGCAAGCTGCACAAGGGGGTAAGGCAAAAGTCTTTTCCAGGAATCCCAGGACAATCACTCCCACAAGGCAATAGTGGAGGAACATTGTGATTACAGTCTTTAGAGGTCAACTGGAATGTTGGGTACGATGAACTTGTAGGATCTTCTTCTTCTCGGCTTTGATGGTCACCCTTGCGTGACAGGAATAGGATTGTAGATTCTAAAGATTCTTACAACGCCGGTTGTCTCCGCAATGTGAGTCGCAATGGAGTCTCAGGGTCATTTACTGAAGTCCATTGACCAGGGTCAGGAGCAGCTGCCGGCTTCACTCGACTGTGGTGGATCCAGAGTTCAAATTCCGCAACTTTTACTGCAGTGGGGGTTGACAGGATGACAACATAAGGTCCCTTCCAATGCGGCGCCAGCGGGGTCTTTCTCCACTCTTTAATCCACACTGACGCTCCTGGCTTGAAGGGATGCAGAGGCTCTGTTAAGTTGATGGGCAATCGATCTTGCACCCAGGCATGAAGACTCTGCAAAACAGAACCTAAAGCCAATAGTTCTTGTCTAGTTATTTCAGATCCTATTTGTCTCATATCTCCCTTTATCCCCTGCACAATAGGTGGAGGTCGCCCATACAAAATCTCAAAAGGGGAAACTCCTAAAGACTTGGTTGGAGCAGAACGTATCCTAAGAAGGGCTATAGGGAGAACCTGGAGCCTCTTTAGGTGTGTTTCTTGACAAAGCTTGGACAACTGAGATTTCAGGGTTCTGTTCATACGCTCTACTTTCCCTGAACTCTGGGGTCTGTAGGCAGTGTGCAACTTCCATTGTATCTGCAGAGCTCGAGCTAACTGTTGAGTCACTTGGGATACAAATGAGGGTCCATTATCTGATCCTATAGTCAATGGTATTCCAAATCGAGGAATGATCTCATGGAGCAGCACTCTAGTGACTTCTCGAGCTTTCTCGGTTCAGGTGGGATAAGCTTCTACCCACCCAGAAAATGTGCAAACCAGAACTAACAAGTAGTGATATCCATTTGCTCGGGGCATTTCAGCGAAATCCACCTGAACATCACTCATCGGGGCCACCCTTACTGACTGAACTCTTGGGGGTGGAATGGGACCTTGCTTAGCATTATTCTTGGCACATGTCAAACATCGCTGCGCCACTGAGGCGGACAGGGGTCCTAGTAGTGAAATACAGAAATGGGGCCTTAGGGCTCTTTCCATGACTGTTTTTCCATAATGTGTGGCCTGATGAAAAGCATGAACAAAGGCTGGCCCTAATGCTTCAGGGATGACTGTGGGACCAGGAGGTGAGCTACCTTCTGGAGGTGGCAGCACTATCCAACCTTTTTCTGTCAGGACCCCTCCCTCTTTTTCACAGAAATAGTCTAACTCTCTTGCAGTGTATCGGGGTGCTCAGGAACTAAGGGGCACAGGGAATAGGGCTGCTTGCATCGGGGTATCTTGGGTCACAACTCGTCCAGTTGTGGCGGCCTTTCGGGCTGTGGCATCAGCAAACCTGTTCCCTCGGGTGACTTCTCCTGCTCCTGCCTGATGACCTCGACAGTGCATGACTGCCACTTGCTTGGGGGCCCACACAGCATCTAATAACATCAGTATCTCGGGCCCATACCTAATGGACTTGCCCCCTGAGGTAATCAACCCTCGTTCTTTATACAAGGCTCCATATGCGTGCAAAGTTGTGAAAGCATACTTGGAATCTGTGTACACATTTAAGTGGAGTCCTTCTCCTAATGTCAGTGCTCTAGTGAGAGCTATCAGTTCAGCTTTCTGTGCTGAAGTTCCTGGGGCCAGGGCTGAGGACTCAACTACCAGATCAAGGGTCACTACTGCATATCCAGCACGACGATGTCCATTGATGACAAGACTGCTTCCATCTACAAAGAAAGTCCGTTCAGGGTCCTCTAGAGGGACATCGGTCAAATCAGGGCGACTTGAAAATACAGTGTCCATGGTTTCTAAACAGTCATGATCAGGGGGCCCAGGACCAATTGGGAACAACGTAGCAGGATTCAGGGCTCGACTGACCTTTAACTGTATCTGGGGGTTTTCACACAGCATGCTCTGATATTTCAACATTCGTGAATTCATTAGCCAGAAACTTCCTTTGTGTTCCATGAGAGTCAGGACAGAGTGTGGCACAGTGACTTGGAGATTCTGTCCCAGAGTGCGCTTATCTGCTTCGCTCACCAGGAGGGCTGTTGCTGCAACAGCTCTCAAACAAGGGGGCCAACCTCTTGCTACCACATCCAATTGTTTTGACAAGTAGGCTGCTGGCCATTGCCAAGATCCAAGAGATTGAGTCAGTACCCCCAATGCATTTCCTTCTGACTCATGGACGTAGAGATGGAAAGGTTTCTGGACATTTGGGAGATCTAGAGCTGGTGATGACATCAGAGCACTTTTCAGAGACTGGAATGCTGCATCCTGTTCAGGTCCCCACTCTAGTGGAGACTTTTCCATTCCTTTGGTAACTTGATACAATGGTTTTGCTAGCATCGCAAAATTGGGGATCCATATGCGACAGTATCCCGCGGCCCCCAGAAAGGCTCTTACTTGCCTCCTAGTGGTTGGAGTAGGGATACTACATACAGCTTCTTTGCGTTCAGGTCCCAAGCGTCAAATTCCGCTGGACAACTGGAATCCTAGATATTTGACTTCAGTTTGGCATAATTGTGCTTTGGCTCTTGAGACTTTGTATCCAGCCTCCTTTAGGAGGTACAGGAGTTCACTAGTAGCTTGTAGACATTCACTTTCTGAGTTGGTGGCTATGAGCAAGTCATCCACATACTGAAGGAGAACCCTTTGTCCTGGGTTCACTGAGTAACTTGAAAGATCTTGATTCAGGGCAGCACTGAAGAGAGTAGGTGAATTCTTGAATCCTTGGGGTAATCTGTTCCAGGTAAGTTGGCCCCGCCTTCCTGTTGTGGGGTCTTGCCATTCAAAAGCGAACAAAAGTTGACTGGTAGGGGCTAGGCTTATGCAGAAAAAGGGTTCCAGGGGTGATCCGGGAAACTACAGACCAGGATTTCAGGTCCAGGATTTGGCACCACTGGGTGTATAGTTTCAACTGCATCATTTACCCACCTTAGATCTTGCACTGGGCGGTAATCCCCTGTCCCAGGTTTCTTGACTGGGAGAAGGGGGGTGTTCCAAGGTGACTGGCACTCCTTGAGAAGTCCATACTTCAGCAGTTTCATTAAATGGCAGTGGATACCTTCAATAGCTGGTCGGGGAAGAGGATACTGTTTCACATGCACTGGCTCCGCTCCTGGCTTGAGGGTGACAATGACAGGGGCTATGTTCTTCGCTAGGCCAGGTGGATTATCTTCTGCCCATACTTCAGGTGGGGCTATAAGGTTGGTAGGTATACAGGAACTGGTTGACTTGATTGGAGGCGTACTATAGAACTGCCATTCTTCTTCTCGGGGAACAGTTAGCACCATCAATCCAGCAGGCTTTGGGTTCACAGTCATCTTCATTTCTCCCCCTTCAGCAAAGGATATTTGTGCTTGAAGCTTGGCAAGCATATCTCGGCCCAGAAGTGGAATAGGGCACTCAGGCATATACAGAAACTGGTGCGTTATTCTCTGTCCCCCTAGTTCACACATACGGTTCTGTAGGAATGGCTTTGTGGCCCTGTTCCCAGTGGCCCCAACAATGGTGACAGATCGAGAGGAAAGAGGAGCCACTGGCTTTGCCACCACTGAATGTTCTGCTCCTGTATCTACCATGAAGTCCATATATTGGTCCCCTATCTTCAAACTGACCATAGGCTCCTGGGGACCCAGGGTAAACTTGGAGCCCGGTCTGGCCTAGTCTTCATCCAAGTCATCCATGTCATAGCCCGTTGCTACTGCCACTCCCTCAATGGCTTCTTCTCTCTCTTGCTGGAACTGTACTCGATTCATTCCTCCCCGACTCCGAAATCGACCTCCTGTTCTCCAGGGACTCCCTCCTCCCCTCATGGGGGCAGAGTCCAGATGCGGGCATTCACTTCTCCAATGTCCTTCTTCTTTGCAGTAGGCACACTGATTTGCACCCAATGGAGGCCTGTAACTTCCCTGGCCTCTTTCACGTTCTCTGGTCCTTTGATTAGGAAAACCTCCTCTACGTCATTCAACTAAAGCGGCAGCAAGAAGATCTGCCTTCTTCATTTTACGTTCACTTTCTCTGTCACCTTCATTTTCACGATTCACAAATACTTTCTGAGCGACTTCCATTAACTGTGCTGTATTCATGCCCGCAAATCCATCCAGTTTCTGCAATTTTCGTTTTATGTCTCTCTGGGACTGACTGACAAAAGCTGCATTTACCATGCGCAAATTCTCCTGAGCAGCGGGATAATATGGGGTATATAGTCTATAGGCTTCGGACAATGGCTCATAAAAGGCTGCTGGGCTCTCATCTGGACTCTGGATAACTTCAGATACCTTCCTGATATTCATGGCCCTCTGGTCTCCCTTCCTTAGGCCCTGCAACAAGGCCTGGCGAAATCTCATTAGTGCCGCCGCCACCCTTTCATCATTTGGGTCCCACCTAGGATCTTCATTTGGGAAAGCTGCGGCATAAGAACATAAGATATGCCATACTGGGTCAGACCAAGGTCCATCAAGCCCAGTATCCTGTTTCCAACAGTGGCCAATCTAGGTCGTACGTACGTAGCAGTTTCCCCAAAAGACACAGGTTCCGCAATGCTTGTACTGGTTCAAGCATTGATATCCTGGGTCCCTTCTTAATAATGGTTTATGGACCTTTCCTCCAGGAACTTGTCCAAACCTTTTTTTAAACCCAGCTACACTAACAGCCTTTACTACATCCTCAGGTAACAAATTCCAGAGTTTGATTACACGTTGAGTGAAAAAATATTTTCTTTTATTAGTCTTAAATAGTTTACCCTGTAGCTTCATTGCATGTCCCCTAGTCTTTCTATATTCTGCTAACGTAAACAATCGATCTACGTTTACCCGTTCCACTCCGTTCATTAATTTATAGACTTCTATCATATCTCCCCTCAGCCGTCTCTTTTCCAGGTTAAAGAGCCCTAACCTTTTTAGCCTTTCTTCATAGGAGTATCCTTCCATCCCCTTTACCATTTTGGTGGCTCTTCTCTGAACCTTTTCTAATAACGCTATATCCTTTTTAAGATACGGCGACCAGAATTACACACAATATTCAAGGTGCGGTCTCACCATGGAACGGTATAGAGGCATTATAATATCTTTTGTTTTATTTTCCATTCCTTTCCTTATGATACCTAGCATTCTATTTGCTCTCTTGGCTGCCGCTGCACACTGGGCCGAGGGTTTTAACATGTTATCCACAATGACGCCTAAATCTTCTTCCTGGGTGGTGGTTCCTAATGTGGAACCTTGCATCGTGTAACCATAGTTTGGGTTGTTCTTCCCTAGGTGCATAACTTTGCACTTGTCCACATTAAATTTCATCTGCCATTTCCTTATCATCCCTCCAGTCTAGTCCTGGAAACTCTAGGGTTGTCATCCTCTTCCAGCAGCTTGGAGACTGATACATGTCATTCTCTTGATGACACCAGTATAAGGGCAGAGGTAGCGGCTCCTCCCACTCCAGTTATATCGTCTCCAAGCAGCTGGAGGATGTGAGCCAGAGCTTCTGGCTCACTGGAGAAACAATTAAGGGCTTCTTAGTGTAGAATTACTTTATTCTCAAATTGGGTATCTTTGGTTTCATTCGGTTTTTGGTTATTACTTTTAGTTCTTTTTTTTTTTTCCAGGGTCTTAAATTGGAGAGTACCACTTTAAGTTGGACTGAGGGGCCTCACTTACATCCTTTCTCTCTCTTACCGGACAGATAGAGAGCAGGAAGTTTAAGGACCAGGGTAAGCCCGGAGGGGGGGCCCCCATTATCGGTACCTGCCTTCCCCAGCGCAGCGCAGAAGTTTTGCCTGCAGGCGCTTGAGGGATTCGGCAAGCAGAATCAGCTGGGGCACAGTTCGCTGCTTGGCTCTTTCCTGGAGCGGTTTTCTGAAGCCGCGTCTGGGTGCCTTGATGTTGAGCAGCCCCGGGGGGGGGGGGGGGGGGGGGGGGGCCGTGGCCGTGGCCGTGGCCGTGGCCGTGGCCGTGGCCGTGGCCGTGCTCCTTAATACACTATTGCCGGTCAGGTAAGCTGAAATTTCTATTTTATTTGTCTGCTGAACTCGGGAGGTGCAGGGCGGTACACGAGGCCCGAGTAGGCAGTGATTTCCTGCGGCGGCCCGTTTTAGGCACAAAAAGCCGTTGGCGAGGTCGGGGAAACTTTTTTAAGTTTCCAGCAGAGGAAACTTAATTTTTCATTCTTTTTGCAGCGATTCAGGTCAGAGGACCTTCTCCTTTAGTTTGTGATATTTAAAAAAAAATAAATAAATAAAGAACAACAAACGGCTCTGTGACAACCGGCAGGTATCAGTTGAAAATCCCTTTCAGGTCTCTGTGATTGGGAGGTTTTAATTTTTGGAACCTTTAAAATTTGGGGTGAAGTATATTGGAGATAGCATGCCTGCTAAGACCTTATGTTTGCTCTGTGGAGTGAAAAGGTCTACGGTGTCAGAGGCAGGCATTTGTAAAAGCTGTAGCCAGGCTTCAGCAGTAGAACAACAGCACGTAGATTCCCCGGAGGAGCGCGAGGTAGCGGTGCAGCGGCCCCTATCTCCGCTGGGAGAATCCGTGGAGCCCGTGCCAGGTCCGTCTACGGCTCCGGATGGCCTGCGCTTTACGACTCCCTTGGCTGGTGATTTGCTATCACTTTTTTCGCCGGACTTTGTGGCTCTGATTCAAAGGGCGTTTGGCACTGCTTCTGGGGAAGCTCCTTCAGCGGCCTTTCTTCCCATGACGGCAGATTTGGGTCAAAAGAGGCCAGGCACTCCTCTATCTGTGACACTTTCGACCTTAGGCCCAAAGGGAACCCGAATCGAGCCGGAAAAGCAGTGTCAGTCAGAGTTTTCCGAGGATTGGCACACGGAAGGTGAGGAACAGGATAATGCGATGGAGGAGGATCTGGAAGAAGGAGAAATTCCAGAACAGGAGGATCAGCCTCGCGTGGTGCATATTTTTAGGCGGGAAGAGTTGCCCGCACTGATTTCGGAGACATTAAAGGCACTTAATATGCCGGCGTCGGAGCAGGTTGAGGAAGCTACCATAGAAGATCCACTCTTACAGGCCTTTCGTAAGACGCAGAGAGCGTTTCCCATGCATAGAGTTATTAAGGAGATGATACAAGGGGAGTGGGATATGCCTGAATCCACACTCAAAGGCTCTCGGGTGATGTCTCGACTTTATCCGCTGGTGGAGCAAGATAAGGAACTGTTTAAGTCACCAAGAGTGGATGCGGCTGTTTCAGCGGTGACTAAGAAGACGACCATTCCGGTGGAAGGCAGTGCAGCTCTTAAGGATACTCAGGACAGAAAGCTGGAGGTTTTGTTAAAGCAGGTGTTTGAGGTTAATGCTCTTTCCATGCAAGCTTCAATTTGTGGGGCTTGGGTGGCCAGAGCCTGTCTCCGATGGGCTCAGAAAATACAAGGAGAGCTAGCAGAAGGCTCGGTTGGTGAAGCAGCTTGTTTAGAGTCAGGGGCTGCTTATCTAGCAGATATTCATTATGATCTTATAAGGGGGCTCTCCAATAGTATGGCTTCAGCGGTGGCCGCAAGGAGGTATCTCTGGCTGCGAAACTGGGCAGCGGATGCTTCTTCCAAGGCCAGGTTGAGTAAGCTTCTCTTTAAGGGACGTCTACTTTTTGGTGAGGATTTGGAAAAGATAGTTAAGGATCTGGGGGAATCCAAAGGCGGGAGGCTGCCGGAGGATAAACAGAAACCAGGGAAATTTCTGCAGGTGGCCAGATTTCCGCAGAGAGATTTTCGTTGTTCTCGATCCACTAGGTTCCCACAGAGCCAGAGGGGGCGTTTTCCTTTTAGAAACCAGAGCTTTCGAGGATTCTGCGGTGCTAGCAGGGGCTTTGCTACCGCCTCTTCGGGGGCCAAAAAGCCGCAATGAAGTCAGGCAGGCCTAGGTGAGCGTACCTGTGGGCGGTCGTCTACAGGAGTTTTACGCTGCCTGGGTCAGAATTACGTCAGACCAGTGGGTGTTGGAGGTGATTCGCGAAGGCTATGCTTTAGAATTCCAAAGACCAGTGACCGATGTCTTCGTTCTGTCCCCTTGCAAGGCGCCTTGCAAGCGAGAAGCAGTCAAACAGACCTTACAGAGGTTGTTAGAGCTCAAAGAGGTAGTGCCGGTGCCTCAGGATCAATGCGGCTTAGGTCGATACTCCATTTATTTTGTGGTTCCGAAGAAAGAAGGAACTTATCGGCCAATTTTAGACCTCAAAAAGGTGAACAAGTGTCTCGGGGTTTCTCATTTTCATATGGAAACACTGAGATCGGTCATAATGGCAGTCAGAAGAGGGGAGTATCTGACTTCCCTGGATTTATCCGAGGCATACCTACACATTCCGATTCGGCGCGACCATCAGAAGTTCCTCAGGTTTGCGGTTCCAATGGGACATTTTCAGTTTCGAGCGCTACCCTTTGGGTTGGCGACGGCGCCAAGGACCTTCACCAAAGTCATGGTAGTGGTGGCAGCGGAACTGCGGAAGAACGGTGTTCTAGTGCATCCATATCTGGACGATTGATTGATTCGAGCAAAGTCCAGGGTGGAAAGCGAGGAGGCTACTGCCCGGATGATCAACTGCCTGCAGCAGCTAGGTTGGGTAGTCAATGTAGCCAAGAGCAGTCTGGTTCCTTCTCAGGATCTCGAGTATCTCGGGGCACGTTTTGATACCGTGGCGGGCAAGGTTTTTCTAACTCCACAGCGGGTGCTCGCCTTACGAACATTGATTCGACGATTTCTCGACCGGCCCCGCCCAACGGCGTGGCATTACTTACAAGTGCTAGGGACGATGGCGGCAACGATTGACCTGGTGCCCTGGGCCAGAGCGCATATGAGGCCTTTGCAGAGAGCGTTACTCAGGAGATGGTCTCATCAAAACGATCCACTGTCCAAAACGCTTATCTGTCCAGACGCGACTTGGGAAGCGCTGAAGTGGTGGTTACTTCCCGAGTTTCTGTCGATGGGTATGCCCTTGGACATGCCAGACTGGGTTCCGATGACGATGGATGCAAGTCTCCTAGGTTGGGGGGCGCATTGTCAGGGAAGGTTCACGCAAGGCCAGTGGACAGTTCAGGAAAGGTCTTGGTCAATCAACAGGTTGGAGCTTCGAGCGGTTAGATTAGCGTTGCTGGAGTTTCAACGGTATCTAAAGGGAACAGCGGTCAGAGTGTTTTCGGACAACGCGACGGCAGTAGCATACATCAACCGGCAAGGAGGTACCAGCAGTGCTCCCTTAGAGGACGAAGCACGGCAGTTGTTTGACTGGGTCGAGCGAAACCTTCAGGCTCTGTCGGCGGCACATGTCGCAGGGGTGGACAATGTAGCGACTGATTTCCTGAGTCGGGTGAGAGTAGATCCGGGAGAGTGGACACTTCATCCGGAGGTTTACGACGCGCTAGTTCGGTGCTGGGGAGCGCCTGTTATGGATCTCATGGCGACGTTCAATTCGGCAAAGGTGGAGCGGTTTTTCAGCAGGCGCAAAGAGCGCATGTCGGAAGGCCTGGATGCTCTCGCCCAAGAGTGGCCAACAGATCAGCTCCTATATGTCTTCCCACCTTGGGTGTTAATAGGCCAGGTAGTGCAGCGAATCGAACGACACAGAGGGTGCGTAATCCTGATAGCGCCGGATTGGCCGTGGCGGCCTTGGTATGCCGATCTCAGGAGGCTCGTGCTGGGGAAGCCCTGGAGGCTACCACTCAGACAGGATCTCTTGAGGCAAGGTCCCTTGTTCATGTCCCAGGTAGCTTGATTCTCGCTTACGGCATGGTTCTTGAAAGGGCGAGGTTAAGAGCGAAAGGCTATTTGGTGGATGTGATTGCGACATTGTTGAGGGCGCGTAGAAGATCTACTTCCTTAGCGTATGTTCGAGTGTGGCATGTTTTTGAGGCTTGGTGTATGGATAGGGATTGTGAGGCCTTGCGAGCTTCTATACCGCAGGTTTTAGCATTTCTGCAGGATGGCTTCCAGAAAGGTTTGGCGGCCGCATCCTTGAGAATACAACTGGCAGCGCTTTCCTGTTATAGAGAGAAGATCAAGGGGCAAGCGCTCTGCACGCATCCAGATGTTAAGAGGTTTCTAAAAGCGGTGGGTGTATTGCGACCACCGTGTAGGCAATTAGTTCCGTCTTGGGATCTGCAATTGGTATTGGCAGCCTTAGGTTCGCAGCCATTTGAGCCTTTGGCGATGGCAACTTTGAAGGATCTTACTCTGAAGGTGGTGTTCTTGGTGGCCATTGCGTCGGCAAGGCGGATTTCAGAGTTGCAGGCGTTATCGTGTAGGGAACCGTTCTTAACTTTTCATGAGTCTAAGGTGGTCTTAAGGCCAGTACCGTCCTTTTTGACGAAAGTCCTGTCTCCCTTTCACGTGAATCAAGTGGTATCGCTGCCGGTGTTCCGTAAAGCATCAGAGGGTTCTTCCAATCCGCGCTTGCATCTTTTGGATGTGTGAAGAGCATTGAAAAGATATCTCAGTTGGACGGCGACGTTCAGAAAGTCTGATAGATTGTTTGTGGTGTTCGTCGGTCCGCGCAAAGGGGAAGCTGCGTCGATTTGCTAGATGGATAAAACAAGCAATAGAGTCAGCATATCTCCTGAAGGGGAAGCCGGTTCCGGAAGGCTTAAGAGCGCATTCTACTAGAGCGCAAGCAGCTTCCTGGGCGGAGTGCAGTTTTGTGCCGGCGGCCGAGATTTGTAAGGCGGCAACGTGGTCGTCTTTGAATTCCTTTGTTAAGCACTATCGTCTGGATGTTCAGGCAAGTAGGGATGCCTGTTTTGGGGCAGCGGTGCTTCAGGCTGGTCTACAAGGTCCCGCCCGTTGATTTCCTTTACTGCTCTGTTACATCACTAGAGTTTCCGGGACTAGACTGGAGGGATGATGAGGAAGTTTAAATTAGACTTACCTGCTAATTGTAGTTCCTGAAGGAACTCCAGTCTAGTCCCGGATCCCGTCCCGATTCCTTACGATAGTAGAGCCTGAAGCAAGGATTTCACAGGTAAGAGAGCATAGCGAACTGTGGAGCTTTGGGTTCGGGGGCGGGATTTGGAATCCCTCAGGGGTGGAATATTGTACGGGCAAATTTCTCTCTTCCTGGCAGGGGAAGTAAGACCCTTAACAGTCCCGTTCAACTGTCAAGTTAATGTTATGTTATTGTTTCGTAGTTTATATAGTAGCGGGCACTCGATTTCTGGGTGTGTTATAACTTAATTGTTGCTCTGGTGAGTGTACTTTGTCAATAGGTTACTGGAGTGGGAGGAGCCGCTACCTCGGCCCTTATACTGGTGTCATCAAGAGAATGACATGTATCAGTCTCCAAGCTGCTGGAAGAGGATGACAACCCTAGAGTTTCCGGGACTAGACTGGAGTTCCTTCAGGAACTACAATTAGCAGGTAAGCCTAATTTAAACTTTGATGCCCAGTCTTCCAATTTATCAAGATCCTCTTGCAATTTTCCACAATCCTCTTGGGTTTTAACAACTTTAAATAGTTTTGTGTCATCTGCAAATTTGATAACCTCACTCGTTATTCCTCTTTCCAGGTCATTTATGAATATGTCAAAAAGCAGCGGACCCAGCACAGATCCCTGGGCTACACCACTATTCACCTTTCTCCATTGGGAAAATTGGCCATTTAGCCCAACCCTCTGTTTTCTATCTTTTAACCAGTTCTTGATCCACAGTAGTACACTGCCTCCTATCCCATGACTCTTTAGTTTTGCCAAAAGTCTCTGATGAGGGATCTTGTCAAAGGCTTTCTGAAAGTCCAGATACACTATATCAAACGACTCACCTTTGTCCACCTGTTTATTCACACTTTCAAAAAAACATAACAGATTAGTAAGACAAGATCTTCCTTGTCTAAAGCCATGTTGGCTGTCTCCCATTAGGCCATGACTATCTACATGCTGAGTAATTTTATTCTTTATGATGGTTTCTACCATTTTTCCCGGTACTGATGTCAGGCTCACCGGTCTGTAGTTTCCCAGATCACCCCTGGAACCCTTTTTAAAAATTGGTGTTACATTGGCGATCCTCCAATCTTCAGGTATTAGAGATGATTTTAATGATAGTTAAAATGGAGTAGTAATAATGGGTGATTTCAATTACCCCGGTATCGACTGGGACAGTGTCACAGCAGGACAAGCTAAAGAGATAAAGTTTCTAGATGAAATAAATGACTGCTTCTTGGAGCAGCTGGTTCATGAACCGACCAGAGGGGAAGCCATACTGGACCTAGTCCTTAGTGGAACGCCAGATCTGGTGCAAGAAATAAGGGTGTTGGGACCACTTGGCAATAGTGATCATAGTATGATCATGTTTGATTTAATCAGTGGAGGACAGATAGTAAAGGAATCCACAGTACTACCTTTTAACTTTCAAAAGGGTGACTATGATAGAATGAGGAATATAGTTCGGAAAAAAACTAAAAGGAGCGGTTCCAAAGGTTAAAGACTTACAGCAAGCTTGGGTGTTATTTAAAAATACTATCCTCGAAGCCCAGACCAGCTGTATTCCACGCATTAAGAAAAGTGGAAGAAAGTCCAAAAAACTGCCAGCATGGTTTAAAGGTGAGGTCAGAGAGGCTGTTGCTGCCAAAAGAGCAACCTTCAGAAAATGGAAAAAAGAGCCAAATGATGAAAACTGGAAGCAGCACAAGCACTGGCAAGTTAAATGCAAAGCATTGATAAGGCAGGCAAAGCGGGAATTTGAGAAGAAACTTGCTACGGAAGCAAAAACACGAAATAAAGGACTTTTTCAAGTACATTCGTAGCAAAAGGCCTGTGAGAGAGTCAATTGGACCATTAGATGATAGAGGGGTAAAAGGGGCAGTAAGAGGAGACAAGGCTATAGCAGAGAGACTGAATGAATTCTTTGCTTCGGTCTTTACTGAGGAAGATGTAGGGGTGTTACCCAAGACTGAAGTGGTATTTAAAGGTGATACTGCAGAGGAATTGAGAGAAATATCGCTACACCGGGAAGATATATTACAACTATTTGATAAACTGAATAGTAGCAAATCACCTGGACCGGATGGTATACATCCCAGAGTGTTGAAAGAACTGAAATATGAGATTGCAGACCTGTTATTGGTAATCTGTGAACTTTCATTAAAATCATCTGTAATACCTGAAGATTGGAGGGTCGCCAACGTAACACCAATTTTTAAAAAGGGTTCCAGGGGTGACCCGGGAAATTACAGACCGGTGAGCCTGACGTCAGTACCAGGGAAAATGGTAGAAGCCATCATAAAGAACAAAATTACACAGCATGTAGATAGTCATGGCCTAATGGGAGACAGCCAACATGGCTTTAGACAAGGCAGATCTTGTCTTACTAATCTGATCTGTTTTTTTGAAGGTGTGCATAAACAGGTAGACAAAGGTGAGTCGGTTGATATAGTGTATCTGGACTTTCAGAAAGCTTTTGACAAGGTCCCCCATCAGAGACTTTTGGCGAAGCTAAAAAGTCATGGGATAGGAGGCAGTGTACTATTGTGGATCGGGAACTGGTTAAAAGATAGAAAGCAGAGGGTAGGGCTAAATGGCCAATATTCCCAATGGAAAAAGGTGAATAGTGGAGTACCCCAGGGATCTGTACTGGGTCCGCTACTTTTTGACATATTCATAAATGACCTGGAAAAGGGAATAACTAGTGAGGTAATCAAATTTGCAGATGACACAAAACTGTTTAAAGTTGTTAAAACCCAAGAGGATTGTGGAAAACTGCAGGAGGATCTGGATAAATTGGAAGACTGGGCATCCAAATGGCAGATGAAATTTAATGTGGACAAGTGCAAAGTTATGCACCTAGGAAAGAACAACCCACACTATAGTTACAAGATGCAAGGCTCCACATTAGAAACCACCACCCAGGAAAAAGATTTAGGAGTCATCGTGGATAACATGTTAAAACCCTCCGCCCAGTGTGCAGCGGCGGCCAAGAAAGCAAATAGAATGCTAGGTATCCTAAGGAAAGGGATGGAGAATAAAACAAAGGATATTATAATGCCTCTGTATCGCTCCATGGTACGACCGCACCTTGAATATTGTGTGCAATTCTGGTCACCGTATCTTAAAAAGGACATAGAGTTATTAGAAAAAGTACAGAGAAGAGCCACCAAATTGGTGAAGGGGATGGAAGGCTACTCCTATGAAGAGAGGCTAAAAAGTTTAGGGCTCTTTAACCTAGAAAAGAGGCGGCTGAGGGGAGATATGATAGAGGTGTATAAATTAATGAATGGAGTGGAACGGATAAACGTGGATAAATTGTTTACGCTATCAGAATATAGAAGGACTAGGGGGCATGTAATGAAGCTACAGGGTAAACTATTTAAGACAAATAGGAGAAAATATTTCTTCTCTCAACGTGTAATCAAACTCTGGAATCTGTTACCGGAGGATGTAGTAAGGGCTGTTAGTATAGCTGGGTTTAAAAAAGGTTTGGACAAGTTCCTGGAGGAAAGGTCCATAAACCACTATTAAAAAGGGACCCAGGATATCAATGCTTGGCCTAGTACAAGCACTGCAGAACCTGTGTCTTTTGGGGAAACTGCTAGGTACGTATGACCTAGATTGGCCACTGTTGGAAACAGGATACTGGGCTTGATGGACCTCGGTCTGACCCAGTATGGCATTTCTTATGTTCTTATGTTCACAGATTACTAATAGGTCTGCAATCTCATATTTCATTTCTTTCAACACCCTTGGATGTATACCATCCGGCCCAGGTGATTTGCTACTCTTCAGTTTATCTAATAGTTCCTTATCGGTCCTACAGTTCAGTCCTCCACCACTGGGTAGTGCACCTCCTCCTGCAACATGAAGACTGGACAAGTCAAACTTGTGACATCATCGGGTATATCCTGCTGGTCTTCTCCCATGATCCCCCAGTGTGTCCAGTCTCCATGCAGCATGAGGACGTAGTGAGCCTAGGTGCTGGGCTCACTTGAGAAGCAGTTTAGGAGCAGTTAGTCAGGATTTGATTTACCTTGCATTTCTTTTGCCCTTCTTTAGGTGTAATCCTGTAAATTGAATTCATTTTCATTTTCATTTAATTTCATTTACTTTTACTTTATTTATTTTCACCTAGTCTGCCTTAGTGTAAAGGGGGGTTCTGTCCCTTTTCAAAGTTCACGCTGCCAGCTAGCCTCTCTGCTTGGGATTCTTCGGTCTCTGTGCCCGGTGATGATCTCTCCCCCAGGACTGTACGGGGGAGAGCTCTGTGGAACACCTGCATTTTGGCAGTGTCCATGCGGCAGATTCCCATCGCGGCGGGAGCCTCAGGCCGTTCGAGGTTCTTTAGCCGGTGGGCCGGGGCTCGCAGCGTCTGCTACTTCTGGTGGCGCGAGGCAGCAGCGTGTCTGGACAGCTCTTCACCCCGCAGCTACAGCGGGGTAACTGCTGCATCCCGACGCCACAAGGGAGTCTCTCGAGTCCGCATGGAGGGGCTCTGAGCTCTTGCCGCCTCTGTGGTGTTTGGCGCCAAACGGGCCTGCTTCGGATTGGCGCCATTTTCTCGGCAGGGCTGAGGCCTTGTGGCGGAGAGCGGAGCAGCCCCGCGTTTGAGCAGACGGCGCTGTTCCACGCGGCTACACCCAGATAAGGACTTCCTTTTGCTGTTACTTTTAATTTTAATTCTAATTTTAATTTCCTTTTAATTTCATGATAGTTTATAGTTCTTTGAATGCAATGTGATTGGTTTGGGTTTTACTTCTTGGGGGGTGCCTTTACCTTTGTCTGCATTCTGGCAGTTAGCGACGTCTGTCAGCAGCAGGTTTCCGTGCTAGGATTTGGCCATTCAGGGTCATCGGCGGCACAACCACCTACAAATTGAGCCCTTTCTGAAATTGTCATTTACATAAGGATGCTATTTCCATGTTTATACGCTTGGAAATTGTGCAGACAGCCTCTAAATGTCATTATGCCATCTGCAAATTTGATCGCCATGCTTGCTGATCTCTTTTCCAGATCATTTCAGTGCAGTAGATGTTACCAGATGCAAGTTCCAGTGCAGATCCCGAGACATTCCACTATTTACGGGTCTCCTGTGAGAAAACTGGCCATTTAGTCCTATTGTGTTCCTGTTTTTGATCCATTTCCCATTCTATAATAGCACATCATCTCCTTCCTCAGGAGAAGTTCATAAGGGGCTTTGTCAAGTACCTTCTAAAACATCCAGATACATATCATTTGGCTTACTCACATGTTTATTAACCCTTTGAAAAGACAGCTTGGTGCTGCTTTTCTGAACAAGTTCTATCATTTAACTGGCACTGAGCTCAGATTCATTGGTCTGTAGTTTCTAAGATCGCCTTTGAAGCTCTTTAAAAAAAAAAAAAAAAACAATTAGTGTTACATTAGTAACTCTTCAATCTTTAGAGATCATTAATACTAATGTTATGATTGAGCCTGGCTGATATTATGAATGATCACTATTAGACAAAAATTAGCTAGGTTAAGACACTTTGATTTGGTTTTCTGCACTATGTTATCAGAGCGCAGCTTGCCCATTTGGCGGGAACGCTGCCCATCTGGGCCATCTGGGGAAAGGCCCCTGCTGGGGATCGTGAGAAGTGTTGCTGGATGGCACAGTCCGGGGCTTAGTGTTCCAGGGTCCTGGAAGGGTTGATAGCGGCAGTCAGGCCTCCCTGTCTTTGCTATGACGGTCACCTAGGTTCAAGCGTCCTGTGTTTTGGGTGACAGGAGTGGGACACCTGGACATGTGGTGCTGGATGTTGGATAGGCTCATACTTCTTAGGTGCACTCTCCTTGAGTGCGTCTGCATGTCCGTGTTCCGTCTGTGATCTCATGCTCAGGTGATTGTTGCAGCAATGACAGAGATCGCTTGGGATATCGTGAGCGGGGTTGTCATGGTGTTGCATGGGGTTGCCAATGCAAGACGGGCCATCCTGAGGAGTTTGGGCCTCAATCATCAGCTTTCCCTTCGGTGGCCCGGCTGTCCAGGAGGCACCCCTCCAGATCCGCCGGTCCAGTTCTTCTCTGCCTCTTCTCAATGTGGGCAGGGGGGCTGGCAGATCTGGAAATTCACGTCCACTGCACGTTCTACTGTTTTACCTCTGTCTTGGGGTTCTGAGGTCATATATTCCCAATCATTTGTTTGGTGGGGTGCTGCTGTCTGTTGTGCAAGACAAGGTGGTCAACAGTCGGAGGCTGTCTTCTATTCCCCTTACCCCTGAAGGTGCTCACAATTTAATTTTTTTTACCTGCGGAGGTGTATGTTGTTAAAGGCTAGCAGGCGCACCTGTGGGACCAGAATCCTCGGTTCTTCCGACCTTCCATTGAGGTGCGCGTGTGGGATTTACTCCCTTGGTCGGCTAGCAACTTGCTTCACCCATTGGGCCTTCCCTTTCCTCAAGGCATCGTTGCGTCCCACTTCTTCGTGGGGGCTCGCCGCAGGGCCTGGAGTTATGCTCAGCCGGTTCCAGCCAGGGCTGAGTCCTTGGGGGGAGGCTCCGATCCTAACGATACAGGGAGTGCTGGGATCCGTTCAACCAGGTTCCTTCGGGCCCAGCGTACGTCGTCTTTTGCTGGCCGGTTTAGGTCTTCGGGTCGTGGCGGTGCTTCGAGAAGACCAGTAGGCTGCACAGTGCTTGTCTTGGAGCAAGCGCGGGATATCTGTAGGTTCATATTCAAAGCCGTCCGGTTACATGTCCCTCCATTGTGGAATGCTGTACTAGTAGGCATACTTCATATGCTGGCTTACAAGTTGGCTTCCGCGCTGCTCGGCATCAGCCAAGGTGACTGCCGGTTTAGGCTGTGGAGTCAGCCTGGAGGAGGGGCCTTGCGTTCTCTGGACAATGCCCTGTTCGGTTGTGTGCCTTGTGGCCCTTATGGAGTTGTAAAAAGGAAAAAAAAAAAAAAAAAGAATAATCAAACAGGAAAGCCTTCCTAATTGTCCCCACTTCTATTTTATAAGGTTCTGTCCCTTTCTTCCGGGAGCTTGGCCGGAGCGTGGTTAGACTCAGCTACATTTTGGGGATCCTTTATGTACAAGGCGTTTTAGTGTACGCAGCACGCCCAGTGTTCCATCGTCTGACTGGAACGGTACGCGGTACGTCAGCCGTGGCAGGCGTTCACGGACACGGTAGCGGATCGAGCGCTGTAGGTGCTGTCTGAGATCTCCGGGATGGTGGCCTATTTCGATCGGCAGGGTGGAGTCGGTTGGGTGGTCAGGGTGGCCCGAGCGAAGGGACAGCGTGCGCGGTTGAAGCCTTGGCGGCCTGCGTTTCGGTGGGGACACTGTGGTGGCGAATGTCCTTAGCGGGGTCCGAGTGTTTGCCGGAGGAGTGAGATTGCATCAGGCGGTGTGCGCGCCGCGTGTGCTCAGATGCGGTCAGCCCATATTGGACCTCATGGCGACCTGTCAGTCTGCGGCGACGGGTCGATGTTTAGCAGAGGACATATGAGGCTACTGGATAGCGTCGACGCATTGGTACGGGGCCGTGGCCCGGTCCATTCTATGCCTTTCAGAGGTCATAGTGAAAATGGCCGACTGGGTCTGGTTGCTAAGATATGTGCTCTTCATTAGTCAGTGGGGACCATTACGAGTGTATTCTGCAACATTTGCGTGAGCTTGCATAATCTTTACTTGCAACCAATCGAAATAACTGTCCAAAACCAGTTGATGCAGTCACTACTTAAATTTGCCTCGCTTGACAGAAAAAAAAAAAGACATATTTATTTTATACCGATAGGTCACTCACAGCATATTTGGCGATTCCTCGTCCTGGTGTTAATCATGCAGATAATTTCTGCTCTAGTTGTGGTGATGTGACTTTTACATCACAAAAATGGCATATGACTGTGGCGGTTCAGAAAGCCTACAATTTATATTTTGGCTGCAGAATAAAAGATCAGGATAAAAGCTAGGCGCCACACATATGCTGCAATACATGTGTAGCAGATCTCAGGCTGTGGATGGATGGGAAAAGACCATCAAAGTCTTTTGCGGTTCCAATGATCTGGAGAGGGCCCATGGATCACGTCGGCGATTGCTACTTCTGCATGGTTCCTCCAATTCCGGAGGGCATATCCAGGTGATGTAAGCGGTTTGCCTACTGGCATTGCGTCGTGGGCGTGGCTACCAGAGTCTCCTTTCTTTTTTGTCACACCATGTAAGACTCCACATCTTCTGAAACAACGCTGGACTCTGGGGCACTTGACACTCTCTTATATGCCCTTGGTGGATCACGCTTGGTTTATTGCAACTCATTGCTTAGCTGCATTCCACATTCTCAATTAAAAAGACTCCAACTGGTCCAGGACATAGCTGTAGAGCTACTTTGTGTTGCAAAGAATAAAGCCCTTAAGAGATGTGACAAATAGGGTGTTTGACGCTGGTGGTTTTTCCATTTCCCTCATTTTGCTTCCCACCTCTGTCTGGATGGACCTCGGTTCCGTTCTCCCTCGTGGAATCCGGCTGTGCCTGTCTAGTTGTCGGTTTGGGACTTACGCAAGAACACTTTGCTTGTAACCTGCATTCCTTGGACCTTAGGTGAGGTTCCGTTGCTTTCTGGGAGGTCTCTTCGCTGCCTGTCCCTCCGTGGAGGCGGGTTCTGCGGGAGAGCAGCGGTTGCTAACACTTGACACCCTGGTGGGGTCGAGAGCCAAGGGGGAGCTCAAGCGGATTTTTCAGGCGGAGCTCCGGTAGCCTTCTCAGTAGGTCTGTTTCTAGGGTGTTCAGTGTGTTTGCGATGGCGAGTTTGTCTTTCTGAAGCACTAGCGCTGCTTGGGGCAGAGTTCTGTGCTGTTTTCACCAGTGAAGAGGATCCAAGTGGGCTCTCAGTCGTGTCTTCCTGGTTGGCTTACCGCCTGTTGACGTGAGGAGCGGGCTGGGGTCGGTGCCTGCTCTGTTTGTTTAGGGGCCGAGCCGACTGGATAGGTCCCTCCCAATGATTACTGCTCTGGTACATCCCAGTGGTGGAGGACTGAACTGTAGGACCGATAAGGAAATGGAAATTACACTTACCTGGTAATTGATGTTCCTTGAGGGAGTACAGTTCAGTCCTCATTCCCGCCCGGGGATGGATGTTTCAGACGCGAGGCGTCAGTTCCAAGTATGCTTTCGGATCCTAGAGTCGGCAACGGGCTCTGATTGGCAGGTAATCGCGAGAGCAACCTTTTCTGCCTATACTCTTCCTTAGTTCTCCTTCCTTCTAGCTCTCTGTCTTCCGCTGTTTGGTGCGCAGGGGGACAGGGGCACGGAGGAGGGTGTTTTCGGCCTTTCTTTTTGGGGCCCTGTGATTTTAAAGTTGAAGTTTGAGCATAGCTTTGTATTTAGTACTTTAACTGGTTGTTTGTTTGCTCCTTTGAGTCTGCTTTGACAGTAGGTCACTGGGGATCATGGGAGAAGACCAGCAGGATATACCCGGTGATGTCACAAGTTTGACTTGTCCAGTCTTCATGTTGCAGGAGGAGGTGCACTACCCAGTGGTGGAGGACTGAACTGTACTCCCTCAAGGAACATCAATTACCAGGTAAGTGTAATTTCCTATTGTAATACATCTTCCCGATGTATCGATATTTCCTTCAATTCTTCCGCACCTTTAAATACCACTTTAGTCATGGGTAACATCCCTACATCTTCCTCAGTAAAGACCGAAGCAAAGAATTCATTCAGTCTCTCTGCTATCTCCTTGTCGCCTCTTAGTGCCCCTTTAACTCCTCTATCATCTAATGGTCCAACCGACTCTCTCACAGGTTTTTTGCTACGAATGACTTGAAAAAATCTTTATTTCGTGGTTTTGCTTCCGCAGCAAGCTTTTTCTCAAATTCTCCCTTTGCCTTCTTTATCAATGCCTTGCATTTGACCTGCCAGTGCTTGTGCTGTTTCCAGGTTTTGTCGTTTGGCTTTTTTTTCCATTTCCTGAAAGATGCTTTTTTGACAACAGCCTCTCTGACCTCACCTTTAAACCATGCTGGCAGTTTTTTGGACTTCCTTCCACTTTTCTTAAAGCATGGAATACAGCTGGTCTGGGCTTCCAAGATAGTATTTTTCAACAACACCCAAGCTTGATGTAAGTCTTTAACCTTTGCAACTGCTCCTTTTAGTTTTTTCTTAACTATTTTCCTCATTTTATCATAGTCTCCCTTTCGAAAGTTAAAAGGTAGTACTGTGGATTTCCTTACTGTCCCCCCTCCACTAATTCAATCAAAGGCGATCATGCCATGATCACTATTGCCAAGTGGCCCCAACACCTTATCTCTTGCACTAGATCTGGTGTTCCACTAAGGACTAGGTCTAATATGGCTTCCCCTCTGGTCGGTTCATGAACCAGCTGCTCCAAGAAGCAGTCATTTATGTCATCTAGGAACTTTATCTCCCTAGCATGTCCTGCCGTGACACTGACCCAGTCGATACCGTGGTAATTGAAATCACCCATTATTATTACCGAGCTGCAACTTTTGTTAGCTTCCTTGATTTCTTTGAGCATTTCATCATCCATTTGTTCATTCTGGCCAGGCGGTCGATAGTACACCCCCACTGCCATCGCCTTCCCCTTTTTACATGGAATTTCAATCCATAGAGATTCTACATCAAATTTTGTTTCCTGCAAACTTTAATCCTTTCTGACTCAATGCCCTCTCTAACATAGAGCGCAACCCCTCCACCAATTTGATCAGCTCTATCATTACAATATAGTTTGTACCCAGGTATCACAGTGTCCCACTGGTTGTCCTCCTTCCACCATGTCTCTGATATTCCAATTATATCTAACCTCTCATTTAGTGCTATATATTCTAACTCTCCCATCTTACTTTTTAGACTTCTAGCATTTGCATACAAGCATTTTAGAGACTGTTTTTTATTCATATTAATTTGGCTATTGGTAGACATAGGTAATTTGGGATCTTTAAGCTCTGTCTGCTCCATACTCGAGGGCATTTGGGCTACTTTACTCTTTTTTGGAACCTCTCTGCTTTTGGTAGTATCCTTCAAGGATACATTCTTCCGAACCATCCGCTCTTGGGCGACTGTCGGCTTTCCCCTATTATCTAGTTTAAAAGTTGCTCTATCTCCTTCTAAAAAAGCTTTAAAACTCCACCTATTCACAAAATATTACTCAGAAATCTCCAGTGATAGAAGCACATCCAACAACCTGCATACTTCCCCCATATACCTGCCGCCCCTGCACGTCATCTCCTCAGATAATGGTTAGCTTCACAAAACTAATGCAACACCCATTTACATTAAAGTATTGTACATAGTTTGAGTTAATATGTATTTAGTTCCCCTGGTTTCCTTCCCATGTTCAATTTCCTGTTCTTTGTAAACTCAATGTTGTTTGTATACATTGTAGTATGCTTGTTTGATGTACACCGCGCTGATTTTAATAGCGCGGTATAGAAGCAAATGTTAAATAAATAAATAAATAAATAAAAGGTTAATGCCAGCAGCCTGGTTCCATCCCGGCAGCAGCTTGTGGGAGATTTATTCCCCCTCCTTCTACGGGGTTCTCTTCTAACCAGCGGAGAGCTGCTTGCACAATTCGTCCTCGCTCCTCAGTAGTAAAGAGGGTGGATAGGAGCTGGCGACAATCGGCCCAGGTAGGCTGATGGGTTTGCATAACACTGGACATTAATTCTGTCAATTCCTGGGGCTTTGCTGTCTAGGATGCATAATGCGTTTTCCAGTTTAATAAATCAGTAGTGGAAAAAGGCACGTAGACTAGACTGGTCGGTCCTGGTGCCATCTGGCCCTGGTCATTTAAGATAGGTACACCAGGCAGTTGACGTAATGGCATTAGACGCCCTGTTTTCTCCTTCTTCTTTGGAGTTATACTTCTTAAAGTGTGTGTGGAGGAGTGGCCTAGTGGTTGGGGCAAGGTACTTCAGGCCGGAAGGTCGGGGGTTCAAATCCCACTAGAGGACAGCAACCTTGGGCCGGAAGGACTGGGGTTTCTATTCCCACAGGTGCTCCTTGTGGTCTTGGGCAAGCCACTTAACCCTCCATAGCCCATGTTCCCTGTAAATAGTTATTTCCAAGTTATAATGCCCTGTTCAATGTAAGTTCAGTTTGTTCAATGTAAACCGCCCTGATGCAGAATAGCGCGGTATATAAGAGAATATAAATAAATAAATAAAATTAAATCATACGGCTCCCGGGTATAATCTTCCTTGGCGGGTGACCCTGAACTGGCAGAAGAGCCTCCGCTTTCAATATCGTCGGAGGACCCTGGTCCCCCCGACGTACTTGGGCCTGACTCGGGGCTATCACTCGGGGGAGGCGGCTTCTTGGGCTGCTGCAACGGCAATTGCTGAGGTTCCTCATCAGGCTCTGCTTCAGGTAGCGGCGCTGGGGGAACTAACCTATGTGGGTACTGGGGTAAGCGGGCCAGGATTTCTGGGGACTCTGAGGAGGACTACACAGGCGGTTTCTCCTCCTCAACCTTCCGGGTCCCCCTAGTGGTTGTTACTAGTATTCTACATTGCTCCTCATAGCAGCGCTTCATCCATAAGGGCTGCCTTTCGCAAACATTTAACCAGGAATCTATGTAGGGGAACTGGTCAGGATGTGCTTTTTGTACAAGCTGATGAACACGGAAAACTATTTCTACATCAAAGGTGCCCCCGCGGGGCCATGAAGTAGCTAACACAGGCCTCTCCCTATCACATAGCATTCTTAATCTAGACGAAGACATTTTTATACCGTAGTCTCCTGAAAATCCTTTACGGAAATTCTTGATCATACATTCCAACGGAGTTTGCGTTGACTCCGTCCCTCCTATAATCTAATCTTAACTACGTACATGTAATGACGTACAAGACAACAAACAGTGAGGGTAGGCAGTATGGCTGTAGGTAAGGGGTCCGTACAGCCCACAGAACACTGAGGGGAACAAACACCACTCGCTTCCTCCTTTTCGCGACCTGGGCGCGGTCGCTCGGCCAGGAACTGCGCTACTCAGAAGTCCGCTCTCGCTCGGTCTGTGTTTCAAGACCTCTCAATCACACAGGCAATCATATCATCACAAAAATCATTTTTCAAGTGCCCAAGGTTTTATGACTAACTGCCTGTTGTTGTTAAGTGCCGTCGAGTCGGAGTCGGCTCATGGCGACCCTCTGGATAGCTATCCTAAATTGTGTTCAGTCTTCAGTCAGGCGGCTCATTGTTGACAGACTGGTACCCGTAGCTGCTGTAATTGTATCGATCCATCTCATTGCTGGCCTTCCTCTTTTGCGTTGACCTTCTATCTTGCCAAGCATAATGTCTTTCTCTAATGATCTCTGTCTTCGCATGATGTGTCCAAAGTATGAAAGTCGAAGTCTTGTCATCTGAGCTTCTAAAGAAAGCTTAGATTTGATCTCCTCTAGTACCGACTGGTTTGTTCTTCGGGCAGTCCATGGTATACACAGTATTCGCCGCCAGCACCATAATTTAAAGGCATCAATTTTCTTCCTATCTGTCTTTTTCACTGTCCAGCTTTCACATCCATATGATGATATTGAAAATACCATGGCTTGAACAAGTCAAATCTTTGTATGGAGAGAGACATCTCTGCTCTTGAGAATCTTATCTAGGTCTTTCATAGCCATTCTGCCAAGAGCAATGCGTCGTCTGATTTCTTGACTGCTTGTTGCTTCTTTATTGATAGTTGATCCAAGTAGGTTAAAGTTGTTCACAATTTCAATTTCTTCTCCTTCAACAATGAACTTGTTGATTATGCCAGTTGTCATGATCTTTGTCTTCTTTACATTAAGTTGCAGGGCCATTTTGAGACTATGTTCTTTGATTGTGAGAAGCAAATGTTTCAGATCATCTTCACTTTCAGCCAGTAATGTAGCATCATCAGCATAGCGAAGGTTGTTGATGAGTCTTCCACCAATCTTCACACCTCTGTTGTCTTCATACAATCCTGCTTCTCTGATGATTTGTTCTGAATATAAATTAAACAGTTAGGGGGAAAGTATGCAGCCTTGTCTTACACCTTTGCTTATTTTAAACCATTCTGTTTCTCCTTGTTCCGTTCGAACTGTTGCTTCTTGATCAACATATAGATTACGCAAGAGAACGATCAGGTGTTCTGGTATACCCATGCTTCTTAATGTGGCCCAGAGTTTCTCATGGTTTACGCAGTCAAAAGCCTTGCTATAGTCGATAGAGCACAAATAGATATCCTTTTGGTATTCTTTAGTCTTTTCAAGGATCCATCTCACATCCGCAATGATGTCTCTCGTTCCTCGCCCTTTCCTGAACCCTGCTTGCACTTCAGGTAGGTCTTCTTGACTAACTGACTATTCCCAACAAAAAGGGTCGATGGGTTCGGCTTCCGCTTTCTCTTATGCGGAGCGTACTAGGACCGCCCTTATGAAAGGTGATCAGACTCTCTTGTCTGGCGCATGCCCATGCGAGATTTCTCACTTAGTCTATACCAAATCAGTCTCGTGCATACTCATGCAAGACTTTTTCCCCAGGCTGTACTGACTATTAAAATACGAAAATGTCTACTCACCCGATCCGGTTTCCGATACCACACCAGTTCTTGGATTGGATCCTGGATTCCCGTCGGGTTCGGAGGTGTTGGCCGACCGGACCCAGTGGCCCGCCGAGTCAAGGCAGAACCCTCTCCGGTACAAAAGGACCGGCGGCGCCTGAGGTTTCCCCTGCAGTCGGACAGACACGGTTCCAACCGGGCCAAACCTCGAGGCAAATTGCGTGGATTATTCACTTGAATACCATTCACTACTCGCAGTTCCTGGCCAATGCACCAAGAATATGCTGCAGCGAAGTGCAATCAATGAATAAATCCAGGAGTCAATTTACAGGGTCCAAGCCAGTTTATTGTGCACAAGGCCCAGTTAGTCAAAGCTTCAAAAAGGACTGAGCCAAATTTTTACAGAAACATATTCATTTATACACTTTTCTTCAGTTTGATATATGCAAACTTTCTATTGGTTCCAACGCCCCCTACATCTGTCCAATCGGAGATCCCTCCTGCGCCTAGCACCCAGCTCCCTCCCTTAGGACTGTTCTAACAATGGTACAGTTTCTAGGTTTTGATACTTCTCTACTGCAAGGTCGTCTCTAGCTCCAGGAATGCATGTATTGAAACATTTTTATCTTCTGCACACAAGAGAATAATGAAAGACTTATGAATCCATGTAAAACTTCTTATTAAGCAGTTTGAAAGTTTTCTCATTTTGCACAGATTTTGGTTCTTTTCTAGCTATGATGGGGGTTGGAATCAGGGCCTAACTTACAGACCTTTCATATTCGCAGGCTATTATAGGCCCTAGCCTGCCACAGACAAAAGGTTCTTGGAGTATTACTCTGTATTTTCCACTGTATTTGTGCATTTGCCACTTGTTTTTCCTCGCCTGCTGACCGAATTCTTTGACGTTTTTTTCTCTTATTTTGCAAATTCTGTTACTTCCTTTCCCATGCACGCCTGTGGATTCTCACTCATTCTTTCTAATCATCGGAACGCTTGTCCAAGTTTGATGGGGGAGACAGATTCTGGATGTTTACTTTCATATTTCAGTACTTTTTGTGTATTTGGATCCGTTGATGCTGTCAGATAGGCTTGGAGGCCTATGATAGTAGCTCTGTTGGTGTTGTCAATCTCTATAAGTCCTAGCTCTCCTTCAGCTCTAGGGATGTACAATCTTGGCATACACTGATTCTTGTAAATTACTTCATGAGTATGGAGGAGTTTTCTTGTTCACACATCCAGTTTTTCAAGCTCTTTATGAGGCCAATCCACAATCTCAAAACTAGGAGAGTACAGGAATTGCCAGCTAATTGATGGCTTGTACCTTATTTCGTGATGTTAAAGCACTTTTCAATAACAGTTTTAATCTCCTGTAATATTCTTTACTGATCTTCTCTCTCAATAGTTTCTGCTCGAGTATCATTCCTTCCTCTATTCCGAGATACTTATATACACCTTCCTGTTCAAGGTCCTTGATGTCACAGCCCTCAGCAAGGGAGATGTTTTCAATTTTGCTCAATTTTCCTCTGAAAAAGGTTGCCTTAGCACATTTGTCAAGGCCAAAAGTCATCCTGATGTCATCAGAAAAGCTTTTCACCACACGAAGCTGCTCTGCTGATTGTTGGTCACTAGAACTATAGAGCTTCAGTTTCCACGGTGTAGAAACTCTCCTAACAACATTAATCAATACACTTATCAGCGGCATTGACAATCTGAAAAATGGCTTTGCTCTAATATTTCTTGATATAGCTGCTGCATTCGATTCTGTGGATCACATACAACTACTAAAGCGACTTCATGAGAAGGGAATCAAGAACCGTGCTTGGGACTGGTGCAAATCCTACCTGGAAGGTAGATTACAACAAGTTCGTATTGGTAATGCTACTTCAAATCCCTTTCAGCAGAAACAAGGTGTACCACAAGGCTCCTCCTTGTTTGCGCTGCTGTTCAACATCTATATGCAGCCAATCTGTGACATCGCACGCTCTTTTGGTATATCCTGCCTTATGTATGCGGATGATGTGCTATTATTCTCACCGATATCTGTATCATACCCAAACTATACAGTGCTAATCAACTGTTTTAATTCAATAACTGATTGACTTCTCTCTCAAAACCTCCGTATTAACTTTAAAAAAACAGAGGTTCTAATAATCATTAGGAATAAATCTTTCTCCCCTCCATCAATTCTAAAAGTCAGAGATGCTGATCTCCCAGTCAAATCAAATATTCGATATCTAGGAGTAATTCTGGATCAAAGGTTAGACTTCAAGGAACATATAAAACGCACCGTAAAGGCCGTTTACTTCAAGATAAAAACCCTTCGTCATCTGAGACCTATGATGAAGTCTGATGACTTCCGCACCATCTTTCAAGCTCTAGTCACGCCGCACTTTGATTATGCTAACATAATACTCCATGGCTTACCAAATATAACTATTAATCCTCTACAATTAGCCATGAACGCAGCTGCTCGTGTCCTCTGCGGATCATCAAAGTGTGAGCATGTTTCCCCCATTCTAGAGAAGCTTCATTGGTTACCAATAAACTGTAGAATCCAATATAAGGCCATCCTTACCACCTTTAGGGCCTTCAATAATATTTCTCCAGATTCCATCTCTGATCTCATCATACACACAACAAATAACAGGTCCAGGAGATCTCCAGCTGTTGACACACTACTTATACCAAAAGTTTCCTTAAAAGCTAATCAATCATCCATCAATAGGGCTTTTTCGAATTATGCTACTAGATGTTGGAACAAACTCCCTCCCAATATCAGAGCAATTAAAGACATCAAATAATTCAAAAAAGCCCTTAAACACCACCTTTTCATCGCACACTTCAAACACCTAAACACCCCTTCCCCTCCCCCATCTTTTTAACCTCATACCTACCCTAACTAACTGTATAGATTTTATATATCTCCAACATGTATTTTCTAGAAATATAAATGATTTCCCTGTTTACTTCCATGTTAATTTTCCTGTTACTTGTAATAGGTCTGTTATATCTGACCAATTGTTGTATTGTTTCAATGTAAACCGCACTGATGACAAATAGCGCAGTATATAAGAAAATTAAATAAAAATAAATAAATAAATAATAAAATCTATAAATAGCAGATGGGAAGGTGCTTCTGGGTTGGTACAGTCTTTAGAATTCAGGTTAAATCCATACCCCCAAAGAGTTGATGAGAACACTCATTGGATTAAGCGCCAAACTGAAAGGGGATATTTTAAGGGCAACCAACCAAAAGGAAAAGGAGACCACTATGGTTTTTGAAAGAAATAGCTGAAAAGGTGAAGAAAAAGAGGGAGGTCTTCATGAAATACAAGAGATCACAGAGAGAAGAAGACAGGCATCTATATTTGGAAAAACTTAGAGAAGCTACCAAAGTAGTCAGGAAAGCAAAGATTCAAAAAGAGGAGGAAATAGCCAATGCAATAAAATGGAAGAAGTCAAAAAGTTTCTTGTTAACAATTTAACTTGAGTGTTAACTCGAGGTAGAGACAAAGTTCATTTAAAGGTATAATTCCACACATCCTGCCAAAAGGAGTGTTTTTTTTCCAAGGTCCGAACAATGGGTCCAATTTACTCAGCTATGCAGGAGTTTCTGGGCTAGAGTATTTATTTAGTTAACCATTTTTATAGACCACTTTTCTAGAGTCAAAGCTGTTTACAGATAACTTTAACTTACAAAGTTTACAAAGAACACGTTACATATATTCCAAAAGTTGAATGTAAGAGAGTTGTAACTGGGGTGAAGGAGAGCTTTCAACAGGATGAGGGACAGCATTAAAGGGAGAACATGATATCATTGCTTGGATTTCTATGAGAGTCGCTAACCCATAATTCAGTTTAAGCACAATTTTCTTTTTCTCACACCTTCAAATAACACTATCTCAAAATCACACGCTTGTCTCACAATCATTCATTGCACAGGTTCACTCAGGCAGTAGTCATGAAAATAGTGGAACAAGGGCTATTTGAAACCCAATAACTGCTCCAAATCTCTCTGCATCTGAAACGCTCCCTGGTAAATAGATGTGAAAACTGCAAAGAGTTTAACTTATGTAATTGCAAAACTATCAGAGTCTCTATTGCACAAATGAATCTGCCAGTAGGGATAGGAATATAGGGAGATATGTGAGGAGATGCACAGGCTCTTTTACATGCTGCCTGCCACCTTATTAACAGTACTCCCCATAAAGGGATGGGTGGCACACCACTGAGCGAGGATCCGATTCTTCATAAGTAAAGCATTTAAATTGCACAATTGTAAAATTACCTCTGTCCCACTTGCACAGATGAATCCCCCAACAGAGATAGGAATATAGGGAGATATGTGAGGAGATGCACAGGCTCTTTTACACGCTGCCCGCCACCTTATTAACAGTACTCTCCATAAAGGGATGGGTGGCACACCACTGAGCGAGGATCCGATTCTTCATAAGTAAAGCATTTAAATTGCACAATTGTAAAATTACCTCTGTCCCACTTGCACAGATGAATCCCCCAACAGAGATAGGAGTATAGGGAGATATGTGAGGAGATGCACAGGCTCTTTTACACGCTGCCCGCCACCTTATTAACAGTACTCCCCATAAAGGGATGGGTGGCACATTGTTGAGCTAGCCTTTGAGTCTTCATAAATACAGCTTCTTCTAAGGTATAAGAGGGGACTAAAAGGGATTCTAGTTGAGCCCAATATGCACTATCCCTCCAACTTTTAGAAGCTTTTAAACACGATCTTCTATCATACCAAGAGACATTTGGTAAACCCACCCCTCCCAATGTTTTAGACATCACTAGTAATTGATAATTCAACCAAGATCTCTATCCTACCCAAATACATTTTACAAACATTGTTTTTTACCTTCTTAAAGAAAGTCCCAGGGACATGGATAGGTAGGTTAGAGAATAAAATAATCAGTTTAGGAAGGATAAATATAATAGAGTTGATACTTCCAAGCCAAGTCTCAGCAAAGTCCTGTCAATTTACCAGCTCACTTTTAATATGCTGAAGAGATTTTTCATAATTCAGCACATAGAGTAAAGAGAAGTCTCTGCAATAAAAATACCCACATAAATACACTGAGAAACTTGCTTAAAAAGAAAATCACCTAGTAGAGTAAACATACACCAGGCATTTGCACCACAAGACATAATTGTGGACTTAGTTGATTTTTCTAATAGTCCACCATTTTCCCAAAATAGTTCAATAATGTTGATAATCACAGTAGGGAGGTAGACAGATCCAAAAGAAAAAGCGACTCTGATGAGTTTCACCTCCCACCTGAAAGCCTCTAACACCTAAATCCTTGCAGATTGCAATTGATAATGGCTCAGTTGCCTTTGCAAAGAGGAGAGGAGATAACAGGTATCCTTGTTGTGTGCCTCTAGAGTGCTGGAACAGAGAAGAAAGAAAGGCCATTGATTAATACTTTAGTCATTGGGGCTAGATAAATAGCCTGAATCCATTTAAAAAAAAAGTTTCTCCAAATCTAAACTTTCTAGGCACACACAACAAATAAGACCATTCTACCAAGTCAAAAGCTTTCTTCCCAAGTTCACTCTTGATCATCTGAGAGTGGTATTTTTTTGTGCCATCAAGTCAACACTGACTTCTGGCAACCTAGAAGCTCCTGGGTTTTTTGTTTTTTTTTTTTTGGAAAGGAGTAACTGGAAGTAAATTGGCAGGCTTTTCTTCTGAGGCAAGGGAGAGTAAAGTGACTTGCTCAAGGCCGCAAAGTCTCTTGGTCACCTGTCTACTGCTCTCACAATAGACTAGCCCTCCACTCTGTGGAGTATGGTACATAGTATTCAAAAGTCTCCTCAGATTATCCAACCCAAACCTGTTCTTTAAAAAGCCATTCTGGTCAGATTAATAATCTAAAGGGCTGGTTTAGCAAACATGGTGCCAACGATTTAGTGAAGATTTTATAATTTAAGTCAAGTAGGGAAATAGGCCTATAATTTGCACAAACACAGGTCTGCAAACTATGTAAATACCTTTCAATATTGGACCTTAGCTTTATGTAAGACCATAAGGTTAAAAAAAAATTTCAGGAAAAAACAAACAATATCGCCAGACTTCAGCAAAATCCAAAACACAAATAGTCTGTAAACAAAAGTTAATATTTCCTGATCGTCTCTCCATTCTAGTCCCGGACCTCCTGGGTTGTCCACCTTATTCAGCAGCTTGGAGACTGAGGAACCTCCCTCTTTTGTGATGTCATCTGTATATCCTCCCGGGAACCGCCTTCATCCATCAGTTACCTCAGTCTCCAAGCAGCTGAGTGGGTCGGTGAGCCTGGGGGTCCGGGCTCACTGGAGGAACAATTGAGGATAGTTGGTAGATATAGTTTTAGTACAGTTTCTAGGATTTGGGTTTAAAAAATAAAGGAAAAGCAAATTCTGGGCCTTTAAGATTGGCAAGTGCTCTTCCTTTGAATGTGCAGGAGGCTCTCCTCCAATCTGGTCATTTCGCTGCTATTGGTGGATATTTAGGCAGTGGCCACTGAAAGAGCAGAGTTTGCTCCGGTTCAGGAGCAGTAGGGAAGAACCGGAGCAGTGCACAGCGGGGCGCTTAACAGTTTTGCCTGTGAACGCGCTTTGACTCTCTGCGGCGATCGTCTGGCGGCGGACATTCGCGCGGTGCACGGCCCTCAGCCCCAATCCAGGATTGGGTTCCGGAGACGGAGAGGCAGCAGAGGCACGCTGTGTCCTTGCGGGGGAGACTGGAAAAGGTAAGAAGGCCGTGGTGTAAGCCTTTCCCATCAGCGCGTTTGAGCGCGGATCGAGGGGCAGGCCTAGCCACGTGGCGTCAGCGCGGGAGGCGCAGGAACAGCATCGGGGCTTGCATAGCAGCTTTTTCGGGTGGAGTGGAGCCTCGTGGGACGCTCTATCGAAAGGGCCTTCACTATAGAGCAGTTAGCTTTTCAATTTTATTTAAAAAAAAAAAAATTTCGCTTTGACTGTATCGGTCTCCTGATTACTTTCGGCATTGATTGTGACAGGGAGCAGAAAGGGTCTCCATGAAATCTGCACAGTGCTGGGATGCCTTCTAGACCCCAATGTTTTGTCTGTGGGGCTAGGAGAGGCACATTGGCTGATTCGGGTGTGTGTAAGAGCTGTACGAAGGAAGCCTCTGCCGTGGAGCACGCCGGAGAGGACAAGGAAGAGCGACTGGAGGCCGAGGCAGGTCCTTTGGTCGCTCAGTCAGCGAGCCTACCCCTTGGGGAACTGGTAGCAGGGCCGTCGTCCGCTCTGGACATTCCGCCCTCTCCTGCGGCCTGGCATAAGGGGCTGGAGTCCATATTCTCCACAGAGTTTGTGGCTCTCCTGCAACAAGCAGTAGGAGCCTTCGCGCAAAGACAGGTGAAGGGAAACCCAGAGAGTCGCGGACTGAAGAGACTCGCGGCCGCGCCTGCTACAGAGGTTCAGGAAGGGGCCAAGAGGCCGCGTATAGACGGAGATGTAAAAGATCAGTCAGTTGCCTCAGAGGGGCAGCTATCAGATGAGGAAGGCAAGAGTATGGACCTCGAGGAGGCGTTAGAGGAAGGGGAGCTTGCCGATAAGGAAGATCAGGCAAGAGTGGTGCAGGTCTTCCGCAGGGACGAGCTGCCGGCGCTCATTGCAGAAACGCTAAGAGCACTAAACATGCCGGTCCCAGGGTCAGCGGAGGATGAGACCTTGGAGGATCTGTTGTTACAGGCCTTTAGAAAGACTCAAAGGGCGTTTCCGGTGCACAGGGTGTTTCAGGAAATGATTCAGGAGGAGTGGAATGTACCGGAGGCCCCTCTGAAGGGTTCAAGAGTGATGAGCCGGCTTTACCCTTTGGTGGACCAGGATAAGGAGATTTTTAAGGCTCCCAAGGTGGACGCGGCCGTGGTGGCAGTGATAAAGAAGACCACTATACCGGTTGAGGGCAGTGCAGCCCTTAAGGATACTCAGGACAGAAAGTTGGATGCTTTGCTAAGACAGATTTTTGATGTGAATGCCCTGTTGCTCCAGGCAGCTATCTGTGGAGCATGGGTGGCCAGGGCCTGTCTACGCTGGTCACAGCGGGTCCGAGGTGGACAGGAGGGCGATGTGGCCGGGGATGCTTCAATGCTGGAGTCAGGAGTGGCCTATCTAGCGGACATTCACTATGATATTATGCATGGTTTGTCAAAGAGCATGGCATCGGCGGTAGCGGCAAGGCGTTATCTGTGGCTCTGCAATTGGGCGGCGGATAACTCGTCTAAAACAAGGCTCAGTAAGCTGCCATTTAAAGGGCGACTCTTGTTTGGTGAAGATCTGGAAAAGTTGGTCAAGGATCTCGGTGAATCTAAGGGCGGTAGATTACCCGAGGACAAACCTAAACAAGGGCGAACGGTTTCCGCCGGCAAAGGGCAGCAGCGGGATTTTCGCCGGTTTCATTTCCAAAGGTATAGTTCAAGTCAAAGAGGCAGATTCCCCAATTGGAGCCAGGGGTTTTGAGGATTTCGAGGAGCGGGGAGAGGATTTGGGGTCTCCTCCTCTTCTTCCTCCTCCAGCCTTAGAAAGTTGCAATGAGGTGAGGAGGACCCAGGCGCCCCTAGTTCACGTAGGAGGGCTGTTGCAGGAGTTCTATGCCACCTGGGTCCAAATCACCTCAGACCAGTGAGTCCTAGAGGTCATCTGAGAGGGGTACGCACTGGAGTTGCAACGGCCTGTGCGCGACGCTTTCGTACGGTCCCCCTGCAAGTTGTCGACCAAGTGTGAGGCGGTGAGGGAGACAGTACGAAGGCTTCTAGGCCTCAGGGCAATAGAACCGGTGCCTCTAGAGTCTTCTAGACCAATACGGCTGCGGTCTATACTCCATTTATTTTGTGGTACCGAAGAAGGACGGCGGATTTCGTCCAATTCTGGATCTCAAGGGAGTGAATAGTTGTCTTCGCGTGTCTCACTTTCACATGGAGACTCTGCAGTCAGTAATAGTGGCGGTGCGAAGAGGAGAATTTCTCACGTCCCTGGATCTGTCAGAGGCGTACCTTCACATTCCCATACGGCCGGATCATCACAGGTATCTCCGTTTCGCAGTTTCTTTTGGACACTTTCAATTCCAAGCGTTGCCTTTTGGACTGGTGACGGCGCCGCGCACATTCACCAAGGTCATGGTGGTGGTAGTGGCGGCCTTGCGAAGGGATGGAATTCTGGTAATCCGTACCTAGATGATTGGTTGATCTGGGCAAAGTCGAGAAGCGAGAGCGAGAGGGCTACGGCCAGGGTAGTGGCCTTTCTGGAGAGTCTCGGTTGGGTAGTCAATATGACAAAAAGCCAGTTGGTTCCTTCTCAGTGCCTAGAATACTTAGGGGCTCGGTTCGACACGAAGGCGGGACAGGTGTTTCTACCTCTGCAGAGGGCACAGGGGCTGCGGAAACTGGTCCGAAGATTCTTAAGCAGCATGGTGCCCACAGCATGGCAGTACCTGCAGCTGTTGGGCACAATGGCGGCAATGATAGAGTTGGTGCCTTGGGCGAGAGCCCACATGAGACCATTGCAGAGGGCGTAGCTCAGGCGCTGGTCACACCAGCGGGACCCCCTGTCGTGGAGACTTCCCTGTCCATCGGAGACACGTGTAGCCCTTCGCTGGTGGTTGATTCCCGGGTCGCTGGAGAGCGGGAAGCCATTGGAGGCGCCCGACTGGGTGCCTTTAACAACGGACGCCAGCCTCCTGGGATGGGGAGCCCACTTCCAGGGATGGTTCACGCAGGGACAGTGGAATGCCCAAGAGCAGACTTGGTCGATCAACAGGCTAGAGTTGCGAGCGGTGTCGCTGGCCTTGCAGAGTTTCCAGGCTTACCTCAACAGGACAGCGGTTCGAGTGTTTTCCGACAACACAACAGCGGTAGCTTATGTCAATCGGCAAGGAGGAACCAGCAGTATGGCGCTGGAAACCAAGGCAGAGATCCTGTGCAGCTGGGCAGAGGAGAATCTCCTAGCATTGTCGGCAGTGCACATTGCAGGGGTGGACAATGTGGAGGCCGACTTTCTAAGTCGGGTGAAGGTGGATCCAGGAGAGTGGGTCCTTCATCAGGAGGTGTTCGACATGCTAGTGCGCCGCTGGGGCACGCAGGTTATGGACCTCATGGCAACGTTCCAGTCGGCAAAGGCCAGTCGCTTCTACAGCCGATGAAGAGAGAGAATGTCGGAGGGCCTAGATGCTTTCATTCAAAACTGGCCGGAGGATCAGCTTCCGTACGTCTTCCCACCGTGGGTTTTGATAGGCAGAGTACTTCAACGTATAGAGAGGTTCAGGGGGCAGGTAATTTTGATTGCGCCAGATTGGCCCCGTCGACCTTGGTATGCGGATCTGATAAGGCGGATCTGTTATCGCAGGGTCCTCTGATCATGCCTCACGTGGATCGGTTCTCGCTTACGGCTTGGCTATTGAGAGGGCTCGGTTGAAGACGAGAGGTTATTCCACGGCGGTAATTACCATGTTGTTGAAGGCCAGAAAAAGATCAACGTCCTTAGCGTATGTACGAGTCTGGAGAGTTTTTGAAGCGTGGTGCAGCAACAGGAAGTCTGAGGCATTAAGAGCGACCATTCCACAGATCTTAGAGTTTCTGCAGGATGGGTTAGACAAGGGGTTAGCTGCCGCTTCCCTTAGGGTGCAGGTGGCAGCCTTGTCGTGTTACAGAGGTAAGATAGGTGGTCATACGCTCGGGGGCATTTGGATATTAAGCGTTTCTTACGAGCGGTTTCTCTGTTGAGATCGCCTGGTAGACAGATAGTACCTAAGTGGCACCTACCATTTGTGCTAGAGGCATTGGAACGGGAGCCGTTTGAAACCTTGGACGGAGCGTCGGTTAAGGATCTCACCTTGAAGGTTGTGTTCTTGGTGGCAATCTGTTCAGCAAGAAGGATTTCGAAATTGCAAGCGTTATCCTGTAAGGAACCTTATCTCTCGTTCTTTGAGTCAAAGGTAGTGTTAAGACCAGTGCCAGCCTTTTTGCCCAAGGTGGTATTGGCTTTTCACTTGAATCAGGACATCTCCTTACCGGTGTTCAGTGGGGACACGGGGAGTCTTGTCACAAGGAAATTGGATGTCCGGGCGTTAAAAAAGTATCTGCGTCGGACAGCAAGTTTTCACAGATCTGAGAGACGTTTTGTCCTCTTCGCTGGCCCTAGAAGGGGAGAAGCGGCGTCAAAGGCCTCCATCGCTAGATGGATTAAGGAGGCAATTGCGTCAGCGTACGTGTTGAAGGGTAGGCCGGTACCGGAGGGACTAAGGGCCCATTCCACTAGAGCTCAGGCAGCGTCCTGGGCGGAATTTCGTTTAGTGCCGCCGGTGGAGATTTGCAAGGCGGCAACTTGGTCATCATTGAATTCTTTTGTAAAGCATTACTGACTAGATGTTCAGTCGGAACAGGACGCGTGTTTTGGGTCGGCTGTACTTCAGGCTGGTATAGCAGGTCCCTCCCGTTAACTTACTGTTCTGGTACATACCCAGAGGTCCGGGACTAGACTGGAGAGACGATCAGGAAGGTGAAATTAAACTTACCTGCTAATTGTTGTTCCTGGAGTAAATCCAGTCTAGTCCCGAGTCCCTTCCCAGTGTGATGTTCCTACGGATTGAAGCCTGAAGGTCTTGAAGGTGACAGGTAAGAAGAATTTCAATAGTAATTGTCACTTCCCTGGGGAAGAATGTTTTATCTTTAAGGCGTGTTCCTTTCAGTCAGGTGAGGTGAGGGCCTCAGCACGTTTGAAGTTTAAAGTTATTAGTGGACAAGTAAATTCTTTTATTTCAACGTTAGTGTTCAAGTTAGGGACAACATTTGCAGTTGATACTTGCAGTATGTAAGGGAGGTTGATACTTACTTGTTGCTCCGGTGAGTCTGCTTTGTCGCAATAGGGAACTGATGGATGAAGGCGGCTCCTGGGAGGATATACAGGTGACATCACAAAAGAGGGAGGTTCCTCAGTCTCCAAGCTGCTGAATAAGGTGGACAACCCAGAGGTCTGGGACTAGACTGGATTTACTCCAGGAACAACAATTAGCAGGTAAGTCTAATTTCACCATAATAATAATCAAAAAGACAAAACACTTCAGTTACTCAAAAAACTAAAAAAACCAGGAAAGTCTACTGACTTATAATTGAACTGCACACCAACAATCCCACCACTCAAACATACTAACGAATTACACAGTGGAGGTGAAAAAACGTTTATGAAGGAAGAAGGATGGTTCAACGAATAAACAGGTACCAACCCAGATATTCACATCACTCCCACCCTGCCATCCTTCCTATATGATTGTTTATGTAATTATCGCTGAATTTGAAAAATTATACAAAACCCCACCAAAAACCCAATAAAGAAAGTGATCTCTTATCTGAAAAACAGCTGAACAGCCCTAAACAAATCCCCAATCCTTACCTTGCCCAAAGTTTCACAACATAGCTTTAACAAGGGATTGAAGCAGGCAAAGACACTGTCGCTGGTGCTCCTACTGAACATTCATATAGCACTACAAGACGTACATAGTGCTGCACAGACACATGTAAAAGACAGTCCCTGCTCATCAGAGCTTACAATCTAGTCTAAGACAGACAACACAGTAGCTGTAGACATGGGATACAACTAGGGAGAATGGTAAGGAAATACAAAGGACATCAGGTGAGTCGAGATCTAAAAGCGACAGCAAATCAGTAAGTTTTCAGCCTGGATTTGAAAAGGGTCAGAGAAGGCACCTGATATACAGACTCAGGTAGTTTGTTCCAGGCATAATGAGCAGCAAGGTGAAAGGAGCAAAGTCTGGAGTTAGCAATAGAAGAGAAAGGCACAGGTAGAAGCTATTTGCAGAAGAGAAGAGTTCCGGAGGAGAAGTGTAGGGAGAGGCTCCAATACTGCTTTCTGCTTTTTTTAATTTTTGGAGTAATTGAAGTATTTTGGACTTTTTGATTTTTGTATTATTATTATATATAATTTTTGTTTACAGATTATTTGTTTTTTGGATTTTGCTTTATGTAAGATTTCTGCTGTAAAATCAGTAGCGGTGGCTAGCCATTGCCACTGAACACTAGACTCAGATATTCGATTCTGGGGTCATATCTGGCCACCGGCATTGAACATCCAGGTTGGCAGCCGAAACAGGAAGCTAATCCAGCAACAGCGAGATTCAGCCACTGCCTGGTTAGCTTTGGTGGCAAAAGTTAGGACAGCCTTTCCTGTGGCTAATTTTCACCGCCAAGGGATAATTGGGCAGTGGCTGAATATATCCCCAGGTGCCACCCAGAAAACACCCCCGGAATGCCCCAATCTAGTCTTGAAAGACTAGAAAAGGGAACTGTTACTTCTGGAGAGAGATCTGCAATTGTGAGTATATATTTCTGGGAATTTTCTGAAAGGAAGTCTTTCTATTAAAGCTATTTAATCTGTGAACCCACTATTTTTTGTTAAATCAGTCAGGGCCTAGTAGCAGCAGTTTAAGTTTAAATTTAAAATACAGAAGATAACTTTCTGGTTACATTAAATATCCAGCAGAGAGCTTGTAGTTTTAATTTAATAGTCACTCAGGGCCTAGTATCAGCAAAGTACTTTTAGTTTAAATTTAAAAACACAGAAGAGAGCTTTCTGGTTAAATTTGGAACCCAGCAGAGAGCTGTAGTTTAAAGTTCATAATATGTTAAAGCCTAGCAGCAAAGAGCTATAATTTAAATCAAATAAGAATATAGCTTACCTTAGCAGCACAGGACAGGGTACTGTGTAGCAGCCCTCTTTTAATAAGTGTTATTTCCCTCCCTCCCTCCCCACACCCAACCACCCCTTGGATAATCGTAGCTTTATAGGTACTTACACATCTTAAAAGACAGGAGGTGCTCTCAGGTGAAGCTCATTACCCAAATCAGTCATACACTAAGGACCTGAGATCAGTTAAGCTTCAGGTGAACAAAGTATACTAAACATATTAGGTACAGTTTTATTGGTATAAATATCCATAGCAACCCTTAGTAAGTAAAGAACTTAAAGATCTAAACAAAAACATAAAACTAAGATGCAGACAGCAGTCCAGCAGCGAGATGGGGGCTTTCCAGTCTTTTGCATTGAGTGTCACATGTATGATTTTCTCCCAGTTGGTGAGAGGTCTTACGTGTGCACTAGGTGCAAGGAGCTCTTTGCTCTCAGGGAACAAGTCCGTTCTCTAGAGGCTAGAGTAGCAGACTTGGAAAACATAAGAAAGACAGAGGTACATAGACGAGACCTACAGGGATATAGTCCTGAAGTCCCACCTCCAGTCTGGCAGCATCCCTGTTGCCATGGAGGAGAGAGGTCACGTGACAGGAGAGCATCACCCTGGTGTGGCAGGAAGTGATCCTGTAACTAGGACCTGTCCTCCAGGTGATGTAAAACCCTCTCGCACCGAGGAGGTTTCTCCAGGGCCATGTGCCCATGAGGGAAGGGTTAGGACAGCCGTTATAGTTGGTGATTCGATCATTAGGCATGTAGATAGCTGGGTGGCTGGTGGACGTGAGGATCACCTGGTAACATGCCTGCCTGGTACGAAGGTAGCGGACCTCACGCGCCACCTAGATAAGGTCTTAGATAGCGCTGGGGAGGAGTCTGCTGTCTTGGTACATGTCGGTACCAATAACATAGGAAAATGTGGTAGGGAGGTTCTGGAGGCTAAATTTAGGCTTTTAGGTAGGAAGTTGAAATCCAGAACTTCCAGGGTAGCGTTCTCCGAAATGCTTCCCGTTCCACGTGCAGGGCCCAAAAGGCAGGCAGAGCTCTGGAGTCTCAATGCGTGGATGAGACAATGGTGCAGAGATGAGGGGTTTGGATTTGTTAGGAACTGGGGAACATTCTGGGGAAAGGAGGGGCTCTTCCGAAGGGATGGGCTTCACCTTAACCGGGATGGAACCAGGCTGCTGGCATTAACCTTTAAAAAGGAGATAGAGCAGCTTTTAAACTAGATAATAGGGGAAAGCCGACAGTCACCCAAGAGCGGATGGTTTGGAAGAATGTATCCTTGAAGGATACTACCAAAAGCAGAGAGGTTCCAAAAAAGAGTAAAGTAGCCGAAATGCCCTCGAGTATGGAGCAGACAGAGCTTAAAGATCCCAAATTACCCATGTCTACCTATAGCCAAATTACCAATGTCTACCAATGCCAAATTAATATGAATAAAATACAGTCTCTAAAATGCTTGTATGCAAATGCTAGAAGTCTAAAAAATAAGATGGGAGAGTTAGAATATATAGCACTAAATGAGAGGTTAAATATGACTGGAATATCAGAGACATGGTGGAAGGAGGACAACCAGTGGGACACTGTGATACCCGGGTACAAACAGTATCGTAATGATAGAGCTGATCAAATTGGTGGAGGGGTTGTGCTCTATGTTAGAGAGGGCATTGAGTCACAAAGGATTAAAGTTTTGCAGGAAACAAAATTTGCTGTAGAATCTCTATGGATTGAAATTCCATGTAAAAAGGGGAAGGCGATGGCAGTAGGGTTGTACTATCGACCACCTGACCAGAATGAACAAATGGATGATGAAATGCTCAAAGAAATCAAGGAAGCTAACAAAAGTTACAGCGCAGTAATAATAATGGGTGATTTCAATTACCCCGGTATCAACTGGGTCAGTGTCACGGCAGGACATGCTAGGGAGATAAAGTTCCTAGATGAAATAAATGACTGCTTCTTGGAGCTGCTGGTTCATGAACCGACCAGAGGGGAAGCCATATTAGACCTAGTCCTTAGTGGAACACCAGATCTAGTGCAAGAGATAAGGGTGTTGGGACCACTTGGCAATAGTGATCATAGCATGATCGCCTTTGATTTAATTAGTGGAGGAGGGATAGTAAGAAAATCCACAGTACTACCTTTTAACTTTCGAAAGGGAGACTATGATAATATGAGGAAAATAGTTAAGAAAAAACTAAAAAGAGCAGTTGCAAAGGTTAAAGACGTACATCAAGCTTGGGTGTTGTTGAAAATACTATCTTGGAAGCCCAGACCAGCTGTATTCCACGCTTTAAGAAAAGTGGAAGGAAGTCCAAAAAACTGCCAGCATGGTTTAAAGATGAGGTCAGAGAGGCTGTTCTTGCCAAAAAAGCATCTTTTAGGAAATGGAAAAAAGAGCCAAACAACGAAACCTGGAAACAGCACAAGCACTGGCAAATCAAATGCAAGGCATTGATAAAGCCGGCAAAGAGAGAATTTGAGAAGAAGCTTGCTGTGGAAGCAAAAACGCGAAATAAAGATTTTTTTCAAGTACATTCGCAGCAAAAAAACTGTGAGAGAGTCAGTTGGTCCATTAGATGATAGAGGAGTTAAAGGGGCACTAAGAGGTGACAAGGCGATAGCGGAGAGACTGAATGAATTCTTTGCTTTGGTCTTTACTGAGGAAGATGTAGGGATGTTACCCATGACTGAAGTGGTATTTAAAGGTGCGGAAGAATTGAAGGAAATATCGATACATCGGGAAGATGTATTACAACTATTAGATAAACTGAAGAGTAGCAAATCACCTGGGCCGGATGGTATACATCCAAGGGTGTTGAAAGAAATGAAATATGAGATTGCAGATCTGCTATTAGTAATCTGTGAACTATCATTAAAATCATCTCTAATACCTGAAGATTGGAAGATCGCCAGTGTAACACCAATTTTTAAAAAGGGTTCCAGGGGTGATCCGGGAAACTACAGACCTGTGAGCCTCATGTCAGTACCAGGAAAAATGGTAGAAACCATCATAAAGAATAAAATTACTCAGCATGTAGCTAGTCATGGCCTAATGGGAGACAGCCAACATAGCTTTAGACAAGGAAGATCTTGTCTTACTAATCTGTTATGTTTTTTTGAAAGTGTGAATAAACAGGTGGACAAAGGTGAGTCGGTTGATATAGTGTATCTAGACTTTCAGAAAGCCTTTGACAAGGTCCCTCATCAGAGACTTTTGGCAAAACTAAAGAGTCATGGGATAGGAGGCAGTGTACTACTGTGGATCAGGAACTGGTTAAAAGATAGAAAGCAGAGGGTTGGGCTAAATGGCCAATTTTCCCAATGGAGAAAGGTGAATAGTGGTGTACCCCAGGGATCTGTACTGGGTCCGCTGCTTTTTGACATATTCATAAATGACCTGGAAAGAGGAATAACGAGTGAGGTTATCAAATTTGCAGATGACACAAAACTATTTAAAGTTGTTAAAACCCAAGAGGATTGTGGAAAATTGCAAGAGGATCTTGATAAATTGGAAGACTGGGCATCCAAATGGCAGATGAAATTTAATGTGGAGAAGTGCAAAGTTATGCACCTAGGGAAGAACAACCCAAACTATGGTTACACATCGCAAGGTTCCACATTAGGAACCACCACCCAGGAAAAAGATTTAGGCGTCATTGTGGATAACAACATGTTAAAACCCTCGGCCCAGTGTGCAGCAGCAGCCAAGAGAGCAAATAGAATGCTAGGTATCATAAGGAAAGGAATGGAAAATAAAACAAAAGATATTATAATGCCTCTATACTGTTCCTTGGTGAGACCGCATCTTGAATATTGTGTGCAATTCTGGTCGCTGTATCTTAAAAAGGATATAGCGTTATTAGAAAAGGTTCAGAGAAGAACCACCAAAATGGTAAAGGGGATGGAAAGATACTCCTATGAAGAAAGGCTAAAAAGGTTGGGGCTCTTTAACCTGGAAAAGAGACGGCTGAGGGGAGATATGATAGAAGTCTATAAATTAATGAATGGAGTGGAACAGGTAAACGTAGATTGATTGTTTACGTTATCAGAATATAGAAAGACTAGGGGACATGCAATGAAGCTACAGGGTAAACTATTTAAGACTAATAAAAGAAAATATTTTTTCACTCAACGTGTAATCAAATTCTGGAATTTGTTACCGGAGGATGTAGTAAAGGCTGTTAGTGTAGCTGGGTTTAAAAAAGGTTTGGACAAGTTCCTGGAGGAAAGGTCCATAAACCATTATTAAGAAGGGACCCAGGATATCAATGCTTGACCCAGTACAAGCATTGCGGAACCTGTGTCTTTTGGGGAAACTGCTAGGTACGTATGACCTAGATTGGCCACTGTTGGAAACAGGATACTGGGCTTGATGGACCTTGGTCTGACCCAGTATGGCATATCTTATGTTCTTATGTTCAATGCTAACAGGTTAGCATTGGGGCACTGAGTGGCAGCACTAAGGATATTCAGGTCTGTAAACCATGTAAATGCTGCTTTTTGACATATTCATAAATGACCTGGAAAATGGAACAACAAGTGAGGTTATCAAATTTTCAGATGACACAAAACTATTTAAAGTTGTTAAAACCCAAGAGGATTGTGGAAAATTGCAAGAGGATCTTGATAAATTGGAAGACTGGGTATCCAAATGGCAGATGAAATTTAATGTGGACAAGAGCACCTAGGAAAGAAAAACCCAAACTATGGTTACACGATGCCAGGTTCCACATTAGGAACCACCACTGAGGAAAAAGATTTAGGTGTCATCATGGATAACATGTTAAAACCCTCGGCCCAGTGTGCAGCAGCAGCCAAGAGAGCAAATAGAATACTAGGTATCATAAGGAAAGGAATGGAAAATAAAACAAAGGATATTATAATGCCTCTGTATCGTTCCATGGTGCGACCGCACCTTGAATATTGTGTGCAATTCTGGTCGCCGTATCTTAAAAAGGATATAGCGTTATTAGAAAAGGTACAGAGAAGAGCCACCAAAATGCTAAAGGGGATGGAAGGATACCCCTATGAAGAGAGGCTAAAAAGGTTAGGGCTCTTCAACCTAGAAAAGAGACGGCTGAGGGGAGATGTGATAGAGGTCTATAAATTAATGAATGGAGTGGAACGGGTAAATGAAGATCAATTGTTTACATCATCAGAATATAGAAAAACTAGAGGACATGCAATGAAGCTATAGGGTAAACTATTTAAGACTAATAAGAGAAAATATTTTTTCACTCAACATGTAATCATAGGGAGGCGTGGTCTAGTGGTTAGGACAAGGTACTTCAGGCCGGAGGGTCGGGGGTTCAAGTCCCACCTGGGGACAGCAATCTCAGGCCGGAGGGATTGGGATTTCTAGTCCTATAGGCACTCCTTGTGGTCTTGGGCAAGCCACTTAACCCTCCAATGCCCATGTTCCCTGTATGTATTAGTGTGTGTGTCTCATATCCCCTCGTGTTAAATGTATCCCCCAATTGACCGCTTTGACCCGGTGAAAAGCGGGATATAAATACAGCTAAATAAATAAATAAATAATCAAACTCTGGAATTTGTTACCGGAGGATGTAGTAAAAGCTGTTCCTTATCGTCCCTCAAGTCTAGTCCCGACCTCTGGGTTTTGCTCCTCCTAGAGCAGCTTGGAGACTGAGAAACGTCATCCTTTTATGATGACACTGGTATATCCTCCGAGGATCCGCCTCCCCGCTCCAGTTACCTCAGTCTCCAAGCAGCTGGAGGATCAGTGAACCGGGAGCACCTGGTTCACTGGAGAAGCAGTTAAGGAGAGAGAGGTTTTAAATTGGAGTTTGTCTTTTTATGATACAAAGGTGGTATTGCGACTAGTGCCGTCTTTCTTGCCCAAGGTGGTCTCGCCGTTTCACATGAGTCAGGAGGTTTCCCTACCGGTGCTCACGGAGCCTGTGAAGGGTTCCCCCACCACTAAGTTTCATTCTTTAGATGTTCGTAGGGTGTTAAAGAAGTATCTCAAGAGGACGGCATGTTTCCGCAGGTCAGATAGGCTATTTGTCCTGTTTGGAGGGCCGAGGAAAGGGAAGCCCGCGTCAAAGGCTTCCATTGCCAGATGGATTAAGGAAACCGTAGCGTCTGCTTATGTTTTAAAGGATAAAGCGGTACCTGAAAGTTTAGGAGCTCATTCGACTAGAGCGCAAGCGGCATCTTGGGCGGAGTGTCGGCTAGTGCCGGCGGTAGAGATTTGTAAAGCAGCTACTTGGTCATCCTTGAATTCCTTTGTCAAGCATTACCGTCTTGATGTTCAGGAGAAAAGGGATACGTGTTTTGGATCGGCAGTGCTTCAGGCTGGTCTAGCAGGTCCCTCCCGATGATTGTTTTACTGCTCTGTTACCCAGAGGTCGGGACTAGACTTGAGGGATGATAAGGAAAGGTAAATTAGACTTACCTGCTAATTGTTGTTCCTTGAGTAACTCAAGTCTAATCCCGTATCCCTCCCAGAGTTTTCTTTCAGTAAGCTAGTGCCTGAAGCAGATGAACAGGACAGGTAAGAAGAAAGAGCTTCTAGGCATCGGGCTTAGTTTGGAGTCGCTATCCTCTATTTAGGGGGAGTGCATGCCTAAGCGGTTCTAACAAGAGTTACAGTGATAATATTTTTGTTAGGAAATGAAGTTCAGTTGCTTAAACTTGTTGTTATGTTTACTATTTAATTGTTGCTCCAGGGAGTTTGCTTTGTCAATAGATAACTGATGTCAAATAGCGTGGTATAGAAAAGCTAGAAATAAAAATAAAATAAAATATAAATAACTGGAGCGGGGAGGCGGATCCTTGGAGGATATACCAGTGTCATTATAAAAGGATGATGTTTCTCAGTCTCTAAGCTGCTGTAGGAGGAGCAAAACCCAGAGGTCAGGAGTAGACTTGAGTTACTCAAGGAACAACAGTTAGCAGGTAAGTCTAATTTACCTTTTAGTGTAGCTGGGTTTAAAAAAGGTTTGGACAAGTTCCTGAAGGAAAGGTCCATAAACTATTATTAAAAGGGACCCAGGATATCACTGCTTGACCCAGTACAAGCACTGTGGAACCTGTGTCTTTTGGGGAAACTGCTAGGTACTTTGACCTAGATTGGCCACTGTTAGAAACAGGATACTGGGCTTGATGGACCTTGGTCTGACCCAGTATGGCATATCTTATATTCTATTATCAGGCCCCATATATTTAGCCTCTCTTTGCTGTTTTAAGTAGGTAGTAAACAAAGTGACGTGATCCCTGCAAACACAACTTTACTGGCTTCCCACACCATGAAAATATTTCTTTTATTTATTTAACAGATTTTGATATACCGTTTTTCTACAAGTCAAAGTGGTTTACATGGAACTGAATTTTTATAATGAACAGGTTATAAAGGGCAACAGGAACTTTATGTAATAAAACATAAAAATTAATTTAGATGTGAGCAAAACAATGAACATTTTTCTTAAACTAGGTACATTCAAAAAACTATATACAGTAGGTCGGGGTGTGAGGGATGAGGGGTTAAGATGGGTTCATGAGGGTAGGAAAGGGGGAGATGTGTTTGTTTGCATGAGGTAGTCCTGTTTTGTAGTTGTTGGATGCTCATTGCCAAAATGCTTCAGGAAAAGATGGGTCTTGGGCTGCTTGTGAAAGTCTGTGGGTGACTCGATACTTCGAATTGCAGGGGATAGTGAATTCCAGAGGGTGGGTGCTATGGCAAGGAGGCCTATCCAGAGTCCAGGGGAGGACAAAGAGACGGAATACACCCTAGTAAAGGGCCCCCTTTTTCCAAGTCAGGGTAGGAAAGCCATAAACACCTCCAGGAATCAGAAAACTTCCACATGGCCCACATTTCATGCTCCCCTTAGTGGAATGAAGGGGAGAGGATACAGGGCCCAGAACCCCTATGGCAGGGAATTCTCCAAGCTCTCAGGTGCCCGAAGTCAGGCTGATTGCCGTCACCTGAGTAGGGAGGGGTTGAAGCTAGAGCCCTGGAAATATAAACCCCTGCCAGAGTGTGAGAAAGGGGGGAAGACAAGCAGAAAGCCAGGCTGACATGAGCAGAGGCACAGACACAAGAAAGGGAAGCTTGACTGGTGCTGGGCAGAGCAGAGGAACTGAGCTTCCAGAAGAAGAAAGTGCTAATTGGCATATAGCACGTCTGCAGGAGAGTTTGGAGCCAGGAACAAGAGAGACTCCAAGATCCCCCGGGAGGCTGTTAGCTGAGCACTGTGAGCGAGACGGGGAGTCAGAACCCATGCAGTTGGGAGAGCCCAAGGTGAAGCTGAATGATGAGGACACTCCCATGGACTGTTCCTTTTGCCAAGCTTTAAACCTGGGAACGTAGAGAAAGCAAGCCAGTCCTGAAAGAAAGTCTTCCAGGAAAAAGGTACCCATATTCCACAAGCAGGGTGGCCGTGATTCCCATGTGTTTGTAAAGGGGAAGTTTACGGGGACTAAGGAGTAAGCCTGGAACTGTGATAAGCTTGTTAATCACCTGCTGCTGGAATGAGGACACTGGGGTAAGCTAAAGTAGCTATTAGAACAAAGCTTTCTTTTGCCCCTGAATTATATCCGTTTACTTGGAAGGTAGCCAAGAAAGGTTTGAAGCTGAATAGAAGCTAAACTACCACAGACATTGAATTTGATTTTGTTTTTGTGTTTTAGCCAGCAAGGCTAAAAAGGGAATGCAATATCCTTGCTGTTAAAGACTGTGTGTATCCTGAACTATGGAGAACCTTTAAACAGCCATTTTTGTGTTTGTGTTTGTTTTTGGACAATGCTCTACTTCAAAGAGTCCTCAACAAATAATCCTGTATGTGGTATGATCAAACCATTGTGTACAAAATAAATTTCTGTCATTTGCCTTACCTCCTTGAGCCTGACTACAGCTTTCTGCCTGATGCACTCATACAGCTAAACAAAGACTACTTTTCCCAGAGGGCACTGCGGGGAAATAGTTTGAAAAAAGCTGAAAAAGCGGATAGCAGAAAGTTCCTCCATTAACCATGCCCCTCTAAGCTAGAGGCGAGTGGTGGTGGCGTGACAGTGCACACAGAGAATGCTCTCACTCTTGTAGCTTGCTTACAATTGCGAGTCTGTGGTGGGAGACTGAGGAAGTTTTGGGTGCTTGTTCTTCACGGACTGTTGGAGTTTGAGCTGTGAATTAATGCATGTAGTTGCTCAGAGGATTGCTTGTCTAGGGTTTTGTGGATGAGGGTTAGAACTTTGTATTGTATTCTTGAGCTGATGGGAATCCAGTGAAGGTGTTTGAGGATAGGAGTGATGTGGATTTATCTTGAGGCTTGGAAGATGGTTCAAGCAACAGTGTTTTGGGCAAGTTACAATGAGAGGAGTGTGTACTTAGGTAGTCCTTGATAAATGAAATTACAGTAGTCAAAGAGGGAAATGATGGTGGCCTGTATCAGAATTCCAATTGAACCATGAATTCTTTGCTTCGGTCTTTACTGAGGAAGTTGTAGGGATGTTACCCATGACTGAAGTGATATTTAAAGGTGATACTGCAGAGGAATTGAAAGAAATATTGATACACCGGGAAGATGTATTACAACTATTTGATAAAATGAAGAGTAGCAAATCACCTGGACCGGATGGTATACATCCAAGGGTGTTGAAAGAACTGAAATATGAGATTGCAGACCTGCTATTTCTAATCTGTGAACTTTCATTAAAATCATCTGTAATACCTGAAGATTGGAGGATCGCCAATGTAACACCAATTTTTTAAAAGGGTTCCAGGGGTGATCCAGGAAACTACAGACCGGTGAGCCTGACGTCAGTACCGGGAAAAATGGTAGAAACCATCATAAAGAACAAAATCAATCAGCATGTAGATAGTCATGGCCTAATGGGAGACAGCCATGGCTTTAGTCAAGGAAGATCTTGTCTTACTAATCTGTTATGTTTTTTTGAAGGTGTGAATAAACAGGTAGACAAAGGTGAGTCGGTTGATATAGTGTATCTGGACTTTCAAAAAGCCTTTGACAAGGTACCTCATTAAAGACTTTTGGCAAAACTAAAGAGTCATGGGATAGGAGGCAGTGTACTATTGTGGATCAGGAACTGGTTAAGAGATAGAAAGCAGAGGGTCAGGCTAAATGGCCAATTTTCCCAATGGAGAAAGGTGAATAGTGGAGTACCCCGGGGATCTGTGCTGGGTCCGCTACTTTTTGACATATTCATAAATGACCTGGAAAATGGAACAACAAGTGAGGTTATCAAATTTTCAGATGACACAAAACTATTTAAAGTTGTTAAAACCCAAGAGGATTGTGGAAAATTGCAAGAGGATCTTGATAAATTGGAAGACTGGGCATCCAAATGGCAGATGAAATTTAATGTGGACAAGTGCAAAGTTATGCACCTAGGGAAGAACCCCCCAAACTATGGTTACACGATGCAAGGTTCCACATTGGGAACCACTATCCAGGAAAACGATTTAGGTGTCATCGTGGATAACATGTTGAAACCCTCCACCCAGTGTGCAGCGGTGGCCAAGAGAGCAAATAGAATGCTAGGTATCATAAGGAAAGGAATGGAAAATAAAACAAAGGATATTATAATGCCTCTGTATCTTTCCATGGTACAACCGTACCTTGAATATTGTGTGCAATTCTGGTCTCCGTATCTTAAAAAGGATATAGCGTTATTAGAAAAGGTGCAGAGAAAAGCCACCAAAATGGTAAAGGGGATGGAAGGCTTCTCCTAAGAAGAGAGGCTAAGAAGGTTGGGGCTCTTCAACCTGGAAAAGAGACGGCTGAGGGGAGATATGATAGAGGTCTATAAATTAATGAATGGAGTGGAATGTGTAAACGTAGATCGATTGTTTACATCGTCAGAATATAAAAAGACTAGGGGATGTGCAATGAAGCTTGTCACAACCCCATCCCTTTAGCCACCTGCTTAAAGGTCAGGGTGGACATTATTGTTGTATTGAAGGTAGAAACTTTTGTTAGCCCAGATGCATGCTGGTACTAGTAGTCCCTTTCTTCAAAATGAATAGTTGTGTAAGCCATGTGAATGGTAAAGTATAGGGTTTTATTCCCTTAATGCACAAAAGTTCAAACGAAGGCAATAGGATTTTCACCTTGTTCAGGATTTTCACATAAGGTATTTACATAGTTCAAAAACTTAGATATGCTTCATAGTCCTTGTTACTTATGCAGGTTCAAACAAAACAGGTTATACAAACAAAAGCAATGCTTCTTCTTTCAGCTTGTCAAACCAAACTGTGTTTCAAAAGTATGTCCTGCACGCTATATTTCTCTCAAGGATTCTAAACTCCCAGCACAACAAAGCGTACAGTCCATAGGGCATTCAGTTAGCAAAGGGTCAGGTTCAGCAGGTCTATCTGCATAGCCTCTTGTTCTGCTGAAATATCTGTTGCCCCTGAGCTTTTCCCATATACTCCTGGTTTTACTTCAGAACCTCTTTCTAAGGCTCTACAGCCTGGCTGTACCCGGTCTGGCAAATATGCAACAGGACTTTTAGTAAGCACTCTTTTTATAGGTTCCCAAATCTTTTTCCAGCTGTGTTGGCTGCTGCTACGGCTCCCTGGCTTCCAGGCCTTTCTGGGACCTGGCCTCAGTTCCTGGTTCAGATCTGTGTCTCTTAGACTCCTGGGCTGAGTCTTTTTCACCCATCTCTGAACTCCTTGTGTCTCATACAGGGGAAGAAGCATGAAGGTACCTCTGAACTCTTGGGTTTGTGTCTCTGGTATTCTCCCTATCAGGCACTTTCCAGGTACTCCTTCTGTCCCTCCTGAAGCTTTCCTTCTGGAGCTTCCCAGCCTGAAGCTGGCTCTCCTGGAACCTGTTCCTTTTCTGTAAGGGCTGCAAGTTCCACTGCCTTTTCTCCTCTCCTTGGAGCCGTCTCCTTTCTCTTTCTTCTCTATCAGCAGCTGCTGCGGCTCGTGCCGCTCCTCTCTCCTCTGGCTTGTCTATGCTTTGCTTATAAAGCTGTTTCTCAGCTAAGGTTTCTGTCCCTCTGATCAGGTGTATCTGATTATGCTTTGAATTAGTTCTTGCATCATCCCAACCTGGGCGTGTCAGCCTACCTTCTGAATCTCCGTGCATGCTCCCTCTAGCTGCACTTCTCACTAACTGCACTTTATGTATATCATTTCCTTTAAAGAGATCAGTGTTTTCTTTTACTTCCATGGGTTTACTGCCGTCTGCTTCATCACAAGCTACAGGGTAAACTATTTAAGACTAATAAAAGAAAATATTTTTTCACTCAACGTGTGATCAAACTCTGAAATTTGTTACCGGAGGATGTAGTAAAAGCTACTAGTGTGACTGGGTTTAAAAAAGGTTTGGACAAGTTCCTGGAGGACCATTATTAACAGGGACCCAGGATATCACTGCTTGACCCAATACAAGCATTGAGGAACCTGTGTCTTTTGGGGAGACTGTTAGGTACTTATGACCTAGATTGGCCACTGTTGGAAGTAGGATACTAGGCTTGATGGACCTTGGTCTGACCCAATATGGCATATCTTATGTTCATAAATAATCATTCCACACCTCTTATCAATTTTGATTTGAAAAAGGGATCAGCCAACAATTGCCTGTTCATTGTCCATCATCTGGGAGGCCTTAATTTGTTCAATTCTAGCTCTAGCCCAACTGGTGCATGATCAGAGATCACTATGGTATCTGTGTAGCAAGTCCTCACCAAAGCCTGCGCTTCTCTTGAAATGAATCAATAATGAATTCAAGAGTAGGATTTATGAGCCTGGGAAAAAAGGCATAATCTCTTTCCGTCTCATGTCTTGCTCTCCATATATCTATCAACCCTAAATCCAACAACATATTCTGAAACATTCTATATTTTCTACCATCTCCCTTGCCAGGCCAGGTAGATAATGTACAATTAAAAACTTCTGCCATTATAATACGACCTTGTGCTTCCAATATTTGAAAAAAGTATGGTAAAAATCTATGTAGGGATCTCCTCATTAGGGACATACATAGAAGCTAAGGTTAACCGTATCTGCTCTAATGTACCTATAAGGATAACATATCTCTCTTCCGTATTAATTAGTTTTGTCAATAGCCATTGGGCAAGAGTTTGCTACTAGAGGAGCAGCACCTCTTCTTCTTTTTTGAGATCAGTGCTTCTGGATTGTGTGCCTTTGGAAAGTTCTTGGTGTGCCTTGATGGTGACAGCCAGGAGCATGGCTAGACATGGGCTCATTAAGTGCTTCCCTATCTCTATTGGACAGTACTCTTGAGAATAGCCATCTGCTTCCTGCTCCAGTCCAAGTAGGACAGAGACCAGGAGAGAACAAGATAAGCTTGGAGCAAATATAGCAAAAAAGAGCTAGTCTTTCTCTTACTCCACAATGTAAATAAAAAGTAGTTTCCTGTATATAGTTGACCATGATGTCCCTTATCAGATAAACCACCATTGTATATAGTTACCCCGTTTCTCCAAGTTCTACTTCCTGTTAAATGTAATGACCAGACATATGTAAATTGTCGGATGTTTCTGTTCAATGTAAACCGTGCTGATGGCTAATAGTGCGGTATATAAGAATTGTTAATAAATAAATAAATAATAAATAAATAAATCTACACCTCTGTTCCTGTCATTACAGGATAGCAAGAGAGGAGTGTAACTAACTGACCCATACACTCCAGATCAAAGTAGAGCCCCTACTCCCTCAACTCCACTCCCTGTCTCTTCTGTCCTAGATATACAAAAATAACTTCTATTTTCAGATTAGCATGGTAATGCAGGATCTAGTAACTGTAAGTGCCTTGGAATATGCTGGATGTTCTCGGACTTGAAGATATCTCCTACACTAAATTTACATGCTGGAAATAGTTTAACTGTGTTAGCTAATCTGATTTTTCTCTGGTACATAATTGTCTTGCAGACAGTACATACCCAGCAACCCTGAATCTTGTTTTATTGAATCCAAAAATATTTTGTAGTAGCAAAACTGAAAGAATGTGTTTTTAAGTATAGTTTGAGAATAGATTACTACAGATTTTCATGGAGAAAGCCCACTGGACTCCCCTCATCCTCCCCACCAAACTGAACAGATTGCTCACTACTAGCACTCCCCCCTCCCATCAGTAGGATAGCAGCACCTCTTATGGTGGCAATTTCTCCACATGGGTTAGTTTTGCGGATGACAGTCATTAACCTCACTCTTAAGCCAGGGTATGTGGAGGAATGTTACCTATGCGCCTCCTCTGTTGGCTTCAGTCTGGTGTCTGGATGCATGAGTCCTGCCATCTCACATGACCTGCTGACCTCGTATGTTCAGAAGTGGCAGCCACAGGTAAGACGCTGCTCTCTTCTGCCGGTGGGAGGGACTGAGCAGCGAGGATCGTGCAGACAAGGGCCAGGTGGCCAGCTTCTAGCAGGAAGGGCAGGGGAGGCAGCAAAGATAAGCTACAGTCAGAGCTAAGCAAGGGCCCTGACAGCAACACAAACTGAGTCATCAGTACATGCTTTTACCTGCAGGAAGAATGGCTGATATGTAAATAGTCTATTTACATGGCTTGTAAATGACTTATTGAAATTTCCCTTATTATACATATATTTACAAAACAAAGTTTAATATTTAAAAGTGTGATGTCCAAATATGTGTTTTTATAGGATTGTTTGGAGAGAAATGGTGTTCAGATGATTACAAATGAGTTTGATAATCAAAGTCTTGCGGGGGGGGGGGGGGGGTGCTAGGGGATCAAAAAACAAAACACAAGGTGGTGCAAGACTGAAGCTTCACCTAGGGTGCCTAATTTGGTTTGTGTGCCCAAGAATTGAGCAAACTCAAAAACATGCCACAAAATGAAAAAGGTTGAGAAGCACTGTTCTTTAGGACAGATAAAAGACCATCCTGTAATTCTGCATGTTCCAGGTCTAATAAACATGTCACCTGAAGGCATGCCATCTCCAAAGAGCAGCAAGGACCGTTTTCCTTTTATTTGGATTATTTGGCCCATGGACATTCCATGATAATAATATTCCTGCCAAATAGATTATTGTAGGACCAAAACCTCTTAAGTCACCCAAACATCCCAGTGTTACAAAATGAGAAGAAACCCCACCTTTAAACCCTCCCCCCCATCTTCCTTTACCCATCCCACGGGAGAACATATCATTCCAAAGACCTGACCAAGTTCCCCATCCTGCCAGTAGAAGATTCCTCACTTTCAGTAAGACGTAAGGGGCACCATTGGCAAAAACTCTCCTCCCCATCTCACTTTTTCCAGAAACATATTCGAGCTCCACTACCACCTGCCCTCTCCACACTCAACCTACACTGTCCATCAGGGGCGGCTCAAGGCAATCTGCTGCCTGAGGCGAAGAATGAGATGGCGCCCCCCACACCTCAGAGGGGGCGGGGCTTTTTCAGAAATCCATTCAGAGACTGAACCAAACCAAAAAGCCAATTAGATTATATGGATCAAATGCAAGATGTTTGTAGCTTGGTACAGCCCTGTGTGTAATCGCGCCCTCTGCGACTTGCAGCTCAGGTGCACGCCCCTCTCTCCCCCCCATACCTCCGTCCAGCACTGCCTGCTCTTTCCCTGCTGCTGCCGCCCTTTGTTTTTTTTCACAGCAGCGCCTGTGGCAGGGAAAAAGCAGGCAGCGCTGGACGGAGGTATGGGGAGGAGGAAGGGGGGCATGTGCCCGATCTGAAAGGCGCCGGCACTTTAAGCAGATCTGTTCCTCCCTGCTCTGACATCTCGTCGGGGGAGGGAGGGACCAGACCTGCTTAAAGTACTGCGAAAAGGCTTGGGAGGCGCATTTCGGCTGCCTGCTGTTGTCATGCCAGCGGCGGCAGGCAACATCAGACAGCCAAAATGCGTCCCCCCAAGCCTTTGCACCCTGTGCGGATGCACCACTTGCACAGGTCTAGATACGGTCCTGTTTGCACACGAAGGAACTAAAAGACAGCAAGAACCAACAGCACAGTTTATAAAACCACTATTCTCCAGTACCAGGCATATTGTGAACTAATACAAAACCCTACAACAAAGAGCAAACCTACCATATCATACCATATAAGCACAAACTTCCAAAACTCACATAAGGAGCCCATCCAAAAAAAGTGTCACTGTAAATACTACAGTGGGCCCTGGAACATCCATACACCTATTTGAAAAGCTGAACAAGTGAAATTACTACAGTACAGTATAGATCTTTATGTACAAACTCCATGTTAACAGAACACTTGACCTCAGTCACACACTCGCAACATCGACCCTCACCAAGTACAGAATAAGTAACTACAATCTAAAATAAAATAAAAATATGTAGACAAAATTTAAACTGAAACCCCAAGAAGCCAGAGTCCACATGCAGTGCAACATCAGATAAATAAGAGATACAGTTCCCCAATACTGTGTAAAATATAAAAATAGCACAATGTCCAATCACCAAAATTAAATAAAATTATTTTTTCTATCTTTGTTGTCTGACCATTTTATTCTCTGATCATGCTGGTCCCGATCTGAGGCTTCTGCTTTCCTGTCTTCTCTTAGCTCTCTTTCTGTGGTCCATGGTCCATCTGCCATTTCTTATCTCTTCTTTTGTTTTCTTCACTTCCTTCCATCAACCCATTTCCAATTCAGTAACTCTCCCCAATATCAGCCCCCTTTCCAGTTCTCCCCTCCCAGTACCTTCCAATTTCAACCACCTTGCATTCCCACAACTACCACTGGTGTCCATTCCCTTCCAATCCCCCTCCTTCCCCACTGTTCAGCCTCTTCTAGTCCAAATACCGCGTGTGCTTTGCTTAGAGAAAGAAAGCAGGGAAGTCTTCTACCTCGGGTCTCGGACCAAAGGTTTCAAGCTGCTCAAAGGTGGGTGAACAAGGCTATAGCTAGAAGTAACCAGAACCCAGCCTGGAGCAAAGAACCGTGGCTGAGCAGCAGAGAGGAACCAAGGTAACTGAACCAGGGAGAGATATCCCATACTAGAGGTACAGACATTCCTTACCGGGGAAACCAGTGCTGGAGGGAGGTCCAGGGATTTTCCCAGAGCATTCACCGAGGAGCAGATGGTGGGAGTTCAGAGCCAGACATATATGCTTTAGAACAAGAGGATATGCAAGTGGACTGTGCGGAGCAAAACTCCATATCAGGTGAATTGCCAATGGATTATACATTATGCCAGAAAGAAGCAATGATAGCGGGAATTGCCAATGGATTGTACATTATGCCAGAAAGAAGCTATGAAGCTATACAAACCTAATCTAATTGTATTTTGTACATATGTTTATAGTTACCCTGTTGCTCCAAGTTTAAACTCCTGTTACAATGTAAGCACAGAACAGTCTTCTGACTGTGCACCCTTGTTATATGTGAACCGCACTGATAACAAATAGCGCGGTATATAAAAGTTGTTAAATAAATAAAATAAAAAAATGAGTCTGTTGATAAGAAATGCTTGATAAAGAAAGTTCTTGAGAAGCAGTGTGAATGAACCTAGTTTTGTTTTGCTAAGAAATACCTACTAACTCAAGAGAACGTTGCCAGCTTCTACATTTTTGTGTTTAAAGGAGCAGAAGGTAAATGAGGGCATTTAACTTTGCTTAAACAGAGAAGCTGTATTTTGTTTTGCTGATTACCTTATGAAAACAACTGCACATGTTTTAAAAGCTTATGAAGCTTCCTCAGTTCCAGCTTATGTATAATTTCTGAAGTATTGCTTGGAGAAGAATATCCTGACGTTGTGTGTTTGAACCTTAGTGTTTTTGGGGAAACATAAACTTTTGTCTTTGCCTTTAACCTTTGGCTTACACGACTATCCTTGAATGAGGAAAAACTACAAGTCCCAGAATGCCTCCCTGTGGACAAGAATAGTGTTTAATTCCTTTATTAGAGGACTAAAATTGGCAGCCCTATGCCTCTAGGCCCTCGGCCGGGGCTGGGGTCATGACAACACACACATACATACTGTACATACACACATACACATGCACATGCATGCCCACATAGACACACACACATGCACGCACATAAACATACACATGCATACACACACACAAACGCACACATGCATACACATGCACATGCATGCAGGCATACATACACATGCACACACAAACACACATACATACATACATGCACACACATATACACACATACACACACATGCACACACACACATGCACACACAAACACCCACATACATACATATGCATGCACACATACACACGAACACGCACATAAACATACACACATACGCGCACACACATACACATGAACACACACACATGCGCACACACACACGTACACAATCATCCGTCACCTGGATTACCTTTGGAACTCCGCCCCCCCCTTCTTTGGCCCCCCACTCTTGCTTCCACTGCTGTCCCCCTGGTGTCCTCTTTCAAGTATCTTGGGTCATTTTGGATTCCTCATTCTTCACTGAACCTATCTCTTCCATCTCTCGCTGCTCCTTTTTTCTTCTTTGTCAGATTCACACTATCCGTCCATTCTTCTCCGCTGCTGCCTTGTCTACACTCCTTCTGTTTTGTTATTTCCAGAATTGACTATTGCAATGTTGTCCTTGCTGGCCAACCTCAATATCAATTTCATAGACTACAACTGCTCCAGAATGCCCGTATCCTCACCCACTCCTCTCATTTTGATCACGTCTCGCCCCTTCTTGCCTTACTACACTGGTTGCCTCTCCGTTTTCAAATCCAGTATAAAATTCTTATATTTGTCCACAAGGTTCTTCACACTTCCACTCCCCGATACCTGACTGACCTCTTCCACTTCCACCATCCCCATCATCTTCTCCATTCTGTGCACACGCATCACTTAGCTCTCTCTCAGTCTCTCAAGCACATCTTGAGCATACACGAGGCGCTGCTTTCTTCTTTCTGGCTCCTGCACTGCGGAATTCTCTCCCTCTCTGTCTCCGTTCTGAGCCCTCCTTTCCCAGGTTCAAAGCCACCCTAAAAATCCCATTTTTCCAGCTTGCATTTGATACACTTCACCACTTACCTTAACTGGCCAGCCTTGCATGTTTGATTTTTCCAGTCATCTTGTTTGTCCTCTCTTGCTATCCTCTATCTTTCTCTCTCCCTATCCTTTTTCTTTTATGTCTCTCTTCTGTCCTGACTCATAATTGGTGTTAACATAAGAACATAAGATATCCCATACTGGGTCAGACCAAGGTCCATCAAGCCCAGTATCCTGTTTCCAACAGTGGCCAATCTAGGTCATACATACCTAGCAGTTTCCCCAAAAGACACAGGTTCCGCAATGCTTGTACTGGGTCAAGCATTGATATCCTGGGTCCCTTCTTAATAATGGTTTATGGACCTTTCCTCCAGGAACTTGTCCAAACCTTTTTTAAACCCAGCTATACTAACAGCCTTTACTACATCCTCCAGTAACAAATTCCAGAGTATGATTACACGTTGAGTGAAAAAATATTTTCTTTTATCAATCTTAAATAGTTTACCCTGTAGCTTCATTGCATGTCCCCTAGTCTTTCTATATTCTGATAACGTAAACAATCGATCTACGTTTACCCGTTCCACTCCGTTCATTAATTTATAGACTTCTATCATATCTCCCCTCAGCCATCTCTTTTCCAGGTTAAAGAGCCCTAACCTTTTTAGCCTTTCTTCATAGGAGTATCCTTCCATCCCCTTTCCCATTTTGGTGGCTCTTCTCTGAACCTTTTCTAATAACTCTCTATCCTTTTTAAGATAGGGCGACCAGAATTGCACACAATATTCAAGGTGCGGTCTCACCATGGAACGATATAGAGGCATTGTAATATCTTTTGTTTTATTTTCCATTCCTTTCCTTATGATACCTAGCATTCTATTTGCTCTCTTGGCCGCCGCTGCACACTTGGCTGAGGGTTTTAACATGTTATCCACAATGACGCCTAAATCTTTTTCCTCAGTGGTGGTTCCTAATGTGGAACCTTGCATTGTATAACCATAGTTTGGGTTGTTCTTCCCTAGGTGCATAACTTTGCATTTCTCCACATTAAATTTCATCTGCCATTTTGATGCCCAGTCTTCTAATTTATCAAGATCCTCTTGCAATTTTCCACAATCCTCTTGGGTTTTAACAACTTTAAATAGTTTTGTGTCATCTGCAAATTTGATAACCTCACTTGTTGTTCCACTTTCCAGGTCATTTATGAATATGTCAAAAAGCAGCGGACCCAGCACAGATCCCTGGGGTACACCACTATTCACCTTTCTCCATTGGGAAAATTGGCCATTTAGCCCAACCCTCTGCTTTCTATCTTTTAACCAGTTCTTGATCCACAGTAGTACACTGCCTCCTATCCCATGACTCTTTAGTTTTGCCAAAAGTCTCTGATGAGGGACCTTGTCAAAGGCTTTCTGAAAGTCCAGATACACTATATCAACCGACTCACCTTTGTCCACCTGTTTATTCACACTTTCAAAAAAACATAACAGATTAGTAAGACAATAAAGCCATGTTGGCTGTCTCCCATTAGGCCATGACTATCTACATGCTGGGTAATTTTATTCTTTATGATGGTTTCTACCATTTTTCCCGGTACTGACGTGAGGCTCACCGGTCTGTAGTTTCCCGGATCACCCCTTGAACCCTTTTTAAAAATTGGTGTTACATTGGCGATCCTCCAATCTTCAGGTATTAGAGATGATTTTAATGATAGTTCACAGATTACTAATAGAAGGTCTGCAATCTCATATTTCAGTTCTTTCAACACCCTTGGATGTATACCATCCGGCCCAGGTGATTTGCTACTCTTCAGTTTATCTAATAGTTGTAATACATCTTCCCAATGTATCGATATTTCCTTCAATTCTTCCGCACCTTTAAATACCACTTCAGTCATGGGTAACATCCCTACATCTTCCTCAGTAAAGACTGAAGCAAAGAATTCATTCAGTCTCTCCGCTGTCGCCTTGTCGCCTCTTAGTGCCCCTTTAACTCCTCTATCATCTAATGGACCAACTGACTCTCTCACAGGTTTTTTGCTGCGAATGTACTTGAAAAAAATCTTTATTTTGCGTTTTTGCTTCCACAGCAAGCTTCTTCTCAAATTCTCTCTTTGCCTGCTTTATCAGTGCCTTGCATTTGATTTGCCAGTGCTTGTGCTGTTTCCAGGTTTCGTCGTTTGGCTCTTTTTTCCATTTCCTGAAAGATGCTTTTTTGGCAAGAAGAGCCTCTCTGACATCACCTTTAAACCATGCTGGCAGTTTTTTGGACTTCCTTCCACTTTTCTTAAAGCGTGGAATACAGCTGGTCTGGGCTGCCAAGATAGTATTTTTCAACAACACCCAAGCTTGATGTAAGTCTTTAACCTTTGCAACTGCTCCTTTTAGTTTTTTCTTAGCTATTTTCCTCATTTTATCATAGTCTCCCTTTCGAAAGTTAAAAGGTAGTACTGTGAATTTCCGTACTATCCCTCCTCCAGTAATTAAATCAAAGGCAATCATGCTATGATCACTATTGCCAAGTGGCCCCAACACCCTTATCTCTTGCACTAGATCTGGTGTTCCACTAAGGACCAGGTCTAATATGGCTTCCCCTCTGGTCGGTTCATGAACCAGCTGCTCCAAGAAGCAGTCATTTTTGTCATCTAGGAACTTTATCTCCCTAGCATGTCCTGCCATGACACTGACCCAGTCGATACCGGGGTAATTGAAATCACCCATTATTATTATTTCGCTGTAACTTTTGTTAGCTTCCTTGAATTCTTTGAGCATTTCATCATCCATTTGTTCATTCTGGCCTGGTGGTTGATAGTAAACCCCCACTGCCATCGCCTTCCCCTTTTTACATGGAATTTCAATCCATAGAGATTCTACAGCAAATTTTGTTTCCTGCAAAACTGTAATCCTTTCTGACTCAATGCCCTCTCTAACATAGAGCGCAACCCCTCCACCAATTTGATCAGCTCTGTCATTACGATATAATTTGTACCCAGGTATCACAGTGTCCCACTGGTTGTCCTCCTTCCACCATGTCTCTGATATTCCAATCATATCTAACCTCTCATTTAGTGCTATATATTCTAACTCTCCCATCTTATTTTTTAGACTTCTAGCATTTGCATACAAGCATTTTAAAGACTGTATTTTATTCATATTAATTTGGCTGTTGGTAGACATGGGTAATTTGGGATCTTTAAGCTCTGTCTGCTCCATACTTGAGGGCATTTGGGCTACTTTGCTCTTTTTTGGAACCTCTCTGCTTTTGGTAGTATCCTTCAAGGATACATTCTTTCGAACCATCTGCTCTTGGGCTACTGTCGGCTTTCCCCTATTATCTAGTTTAAAAGCTGCTCTATCTCCTTTTTAAAGGTTAATGCCAGCAGCCTGGTTCCGTCCCAGTTAAGGTGAAGCCCATCCCTTCGGAAGAGCCCCTCCTTTCCCCAGAATGTTCCCCAGTTCCTAACAAATCCAAACCCCTCATCTCTGCACCATTGTCTCATCCACGCATTGAGACTCCGGAGCTCTGCCTGCCTTTTGGGCCCTGCACGTGGAACGGGAAGCATTTCGGAGAACGCTACCCTGGAAGTTCTGGATTTCAACTTCCTACCTAAAAGCCTAAATTTAGCCTCCAGAACCTCCCTAGCACATTTTCCTATGTCATTGGTACCGACATGTACCAAGACAGCAGACTCCTCCCCAGCACTATCTAAGACCTTATCTAGGTGGCGCGTGAGGTCCGCTACCTTCGCACCAGGCAGGCATGTTACCAGGCGATCCTCACATCCACCAGACACCCAGCTATCTACATGCCTAATGATCGAATCACCAACTATAACGGCTGTCCTAACCCTTCCCTCATGGGCACATTTATTTATTTTATTTTATTTACAATCTCTTATATACTGCGCTATTCTGCATCAGTGCGGTTTACATTGAACAAACTGAAATTACATTGAACAGGGCATTATAACTTGGAGATAACTATTTTACAGGGAACATGGGCTATGGAGGGTTAAGTGGCTTGCCCAAGACCACAAAGAGCACCTGTGGGACTAGAAACCCCAGTCCTTCCGGCCCAAGGTTGCTGTCCTCTAGTGGGATTTGAACCCCCGACCTTCCGGCCTGAAGTACCTTGCCCCAACCACTAGGCCACTCCTCCACTCCACATGGCCCTGGAGAAACATCCTCAGTGCGAGAGGGTTTTACATCACCTGGAGGACAGGTCCTAGTTACAGGATCACTTCCTGCCACACCAGGGTGATGCTCTCCTGTCACGTGACCTCGCTCCTCCATGGCAACAGGGATGCTGCCAGACTGGAGGTGGGACTTCAGGACTATATCCCTGTAGGTCTCGTCTATGTACCTCTCTGTCTGTCTTGTGTTTTCCAAGTCTGCTACTCTAGCCTCTAGAGAACGGACTTGTTCCCTGAGAGCAAAGAGCTCCTTGCACCTAGTGCACACGTAAGACCTCTCACCAACTGTGAGAAAATCATACTTGTGACACTCAATGCAAAAGACTGGAAAGCCCCCATCTCGCTGCTGGACTGCTGTCTGCATCTTAGTTTTAAGTTTTTGTTTAGATCTTTAAGTTCTTTACTTACTAAGGGTTGCCAATAAAACTGTACCTAATAGGTTTAATATACCTTGTTCACCTGAAGCTTAATTAATCTCAGGTCCTTAGTGTATGACTGATTTGGGTAATGAGTTTCACCTGAGAGCACCTCCTGTCTGTTAAAATGTGTAAGTACCTATAAATCTACAATTATCCCAGGGGTGGGTGGGTGTGGGGAGGGAGGGAGTGAAATAACACTTATTAAAAGAGGGCTGCTACACAGTACCCTGTCCTGTGCTGCTGAGGTAAGCTATATTCTTATTTGATTTAAATTATAGCTCTTTGCTGCTGCTTGGCTCTAACTTATGAAATTTAAACTACAAGCTCTCTGCTGGGTTCTAAATTTAACCAGAAAGCTCTCTTCTGTTTTTTAAATTTAAACTAAAAGTACTTTGCTGATGCTAGGCCCTGAGTGACTATTAAATTTAAACTACAAGCTCTCTGCTGGGTATGAAATTTAACCAGAAAGCTCTCTTCTGTGTTTTAAATGTAAATTTAAACTGCTGCTACTAGGCCCTGACTGATTTAACAAAAAATAGTGGATTCACAGATTAATTAGCTTTAATAAAAATAATTCCTTTCAGAAAAGTCCCAGAAGTATATACTCACAGTTGCAGATCTCTCTCCAGAAGTAACAGGCCCCTTTTCTAGTCTTTCAAGACTGAGGCTCACAGAGCTCTGGTTGAGCTATTTATGCCTGTGCTGCTGAGGTAAGCTGTGACCAACTTCCTGGATGATTAACAGTCCTTTCTTGGCCGAGTCTTTCAAAATGGCCTTTTGATCTGCCACCTGGTGTTTACACTTATTGAAAAATGTTTCTCAGGTCTCTTACCCCCTAGGCAGAAGGCCTCTTTGTAAAGGTCTCTAGAAGACTATTTGCTGCTCAAAGAGTACTGACCCTGTTTTGCCTTTTGTGCTAATCTATATTTGATTTAAATTATAGCTCTTTGCTGCTGCTAGGCTCTAATTTATTATGAAATTTAAACTACAAGCTCTCTGCTGGGTATGAAATTTAACCAGAAAGCTCTCTTCTGTGTTTTAAATGTAAACTAAAAGTACTTTGCTGATGCTAATCCCTGAATGACTGTTAAATTTAAACTACAAGCTCTCTGCTGGGTATGAAATTTAACCAGAAAGCTCTCTTCTGTGTTTTAAATGTAAACTTAAACTGCTGCTACTAGGCCCTTAGTGTTCCACTTGTTTTCTCTCTGTCAGCAGTCCATTACTTTGTAAACCGCTTTTATGCTTCGGCCCTAGTGGTATATCTAAAACTTAAATAAGTAAATAAATAAATAAATAATGCACATGCATGCATGTGCGTGCGCACACATATGCACATACACATGCACGGATGCACACATACACACACAAACACGCAGATACACACACACAAACACACATATACATGCATACACATTTAGCACATGCCTACACATGCACGTACACAGGTGCGCACACACACAGACACACGTGCACACACGTACAGATACATACGCATACACATGCTCGCACAAACACAAAAACATGCACATACATGCATACGCACACATACACATGCACACGCACACATACACATGCACACATACACACACACGCACATATACACATGCAAACACACGCATACAGATACACAGAGTAACATAGTATATGACGGCAGATACAGACCAGTATGGTCTATCTAATCTGCCCAGTAAGGTAGCTAGAGTGATTGTGCCCCACTCTATGCCTTTGTTTAGGGTTGTACTCCGCCCCCCCCCCCCACCTCTGTTAGTTGAAGTATAATAGATATTTATTTTATCCTGCTGCTATAAAGGGAGCCACTGTGTCTGTCCCATGCTATTTTGAATTCCATCACTGTATTTGCCTCCACCACTACCATCGGGAGGGCATTCCAAGCATCCACCACCCTTTCAGTGAAAAAGTATTTTCTGATGTTGCTTTTAAGTTTGCCTTTTTGCAGCTTCATGTTATGCCCTCTAGTTTTACACTTCCCCTTCTTTGATAAAGGTTTATTTGTTGATTAATACCCCTTCACTATTTAAACGTCTGTATCATATCTCCCCTGTCTTTCCTCTCCTCTAGGGTATACATATTTAGGTCTTCGAGTCTCTTCTCGCACTTCTTCTAGTACAGGCTTCATATCATTTAGGTTGCCTTTCTCTGAACTGTTTCAAGTCTTTTTATATCCTTTGTGAGATATGAGCTCCAAAACTGAACATAATACTCCAAGTAAAGCCTCACCAACGACTTGTACAGGGGCATTAATACCTCCTCCTTTCTGCTAGTTATTCCTCTCTGTATGCAGCCCAGCATCCTTCTGGCTTTGGCTACCACCTTGTCATATTATTTGACCACCTTGAGATCCTCAGACCCTGTCACTCCGAGGTCCTTCTCCTGGTCCATGCACACCAACCTCTCGCCTCCTATCGTGTACAATTCCCTTGGATTTCTGCTTCTCAAGCGCATGACACTGCACTTCTTTTCATTAAATCTTAGCTGCCAAGCATTAGACCATTCTTTCAGTTTTTGTAGATCTTTCTTCATGTTGTCCACTCCCTCAGAGGAGTCCACCCTGTTGCAAATTTTCATGTCATCTGCAAAAAGACAGACTTTTCCATTCAGTCCTTCAGCAATATCATTCACAAACACATTAAACAGTACCGGTCCCAGGACCGATCCCTGGGGCACACCGCTAATCACCTTCCTTTCCTTCTGTCATCTGTCAGTCAACCAATTTCTGATCCAGTTCACCACCTTGTGACCCATCCCCAGGCTGCTCAGTTTATTGATAAGCCTCCTATGAGGAACAATATCAAAGGCTTTGTTGAAATCTAGGCATATCACATCCATCACATGCCCTTGATCTAGCTCTCTGTTCACCCAGTCAAAGAACTCAATCAAATTTTGTTTCACATGATCTTCTCCTGGTAAAACCATTTTGCCTCGGATCATAAGAACATAAGATATGCCATACTGGGGCAGACCAAGGTCCATCAAGCCCAGTATCCTGCTTCCAGCAGTGGCCAATCTAGGTCATACGTACCTAGCAGTTTCCCCAAAAGACACAGGTTCCACAATGCTTGTACTGGGTCAAGCATTGATATCCTGGGTCCCTTCTTAATAATGGTTTATGGACCTTTCCTCCAGGAACTTGTCCAAACCTTTTTAAAACCCAGCTACACTAACAGCCTTTACTACATCCTCCGGTAACAAATTCCAGGGTTTGATTACACATTGAGCGAAAAAATATTTTCTTTTATTAGTCTTAAATAGTGTGGTGGCGAGACAGGTTTAGAGCCCAAGGAAAGTGGGACAAAACAGTTTTTTTCCCCTGAGCACAGGACAGATTCAGGAAGTGTAAGGGTTAAAACTCTTACTAAAGAAAAAAACTCTATGCACCAAGAGGTAGAGAGGCAACCACGCCCTAGCTCCAAGGTAACCAGGGGAGGTGACGAGGGAAGCCTAGGGGTGGAGTCAGAGGCTATAGGACAGCCTCAAACATATAAGCAAAGAGAAACTGCTAATGAGAGGCAGGCGGGGCAGGCAAAGCAGGAGAGGAAGGCGGAGCAGGCAAGGCACACGAGGGAAGCAAGGAAGCCGGAGAGACGAAGGAGGCCAGAGAAGCTGGAGAGTCTTTCCAGGAGAAGGAGAAGTCCTTCCAGAGAGGTTTCCACAGAAGCTGCCCTGAAAGGAGATAAAGCAGAAAGAGGCAGGTGCTCCAGCAGAACCCTTAAAGGGGATTCTTATTGCAGGCAACGTTCAGAAAGCTCAAGCCTTGAATGCAGCTCAGCTGATAGAAAGAGGACAGCTGGCTGGAAACAGAGGGGAGTTGATTCTGAGGTAAACGCTGAAAGGCATGGAACAGGAATCCAAGTGAGGGAGTCTCTGGAGAGAGGTTTACCTGTGGCACAGTCTGAGAGGAGACAGAGTGCTGGAAATAAGGTGAGCCCTTTACAAGCTTTTAAAAGTCTGCTGAGAAAGAAAAATCTCCTGGGTCCTTCCCCCTGTAACTCAGCGTAGTGAGGAGTCTCACTGGGGGCAGGTTCTGAAGTTGTTAGAACAATTGAAGCCTGACGTCAGAGACACTGAGGCCAGCCAGGTGTTATCCGGATCTGAGCAAGAGAATATGGAAACAGAAGAATGTCCTCAGATTTTGAAATGGATTGTTCTTACTGTAAAAGCCAGAAGCAGTAAAGCTATTTGAGTTTTAAAATTGTGGGAAAAGCCAGAAGCTTTGAAACTGCCTGACTTGAGGAAGGGTGTTAATTAAAGCCCTAAATGGAGCTAGCCAGATAAGCTCAAGGAAGCTGAGAGTGCTAGAAGTGAAAGAGCCAGTACTTGCAAAACTTGAAGATGGAAAGTACAATTGCTTTAAGGATTGATGCAAACGTTTAGCAGCTTGTTAAGGAAGCCAAGGTGCTATGCAAAGCCCTGAATGCCATGAGAGTGTAATCCCTGCTGACAGAGGGGTTTGCTGCTCTGTTTAAACAAGCTAGCTGTGAAGACTAATGCATGGACTGTGCTGTATCGTTTGAGCTTTGTTTTTCTTTTGGAGAAAGTATCCTGTATTTTTATGTTTGTGCAATACCTGAACTGATGCCAAAGAAGTTCAGTGGGCAGTAGAAAATAATTCCTGTGCAAAAATAAATTTTCCTGTTAACCTTGGAAACCCTCGGCTGTCTGTTTGATTGACAACACAACTACAACATTGAGAAACTCTCAGCAATAAAAAGGGACATAAAGAGGTACGCCCTCCACGGTTAGGCAACCGCCTGACCAGTAGGAGGCCTTACAATAGTTTACTCTGTAGCATCATTGCATGTCCCCATGTCTTTCTATATTCTGATAACGTAAACAATCGATCTACGTTTACCCATTCCACTCCATTCATTAATTTATAGACTTCTATCATATCTCCCCTCAGCCGTCTCTTTTCCATGTTAAAGAGCCCTAACCTTTTTAGCCTTTCTTCATAGGGGTATCCTTCCATCCCCTTTACCATTTTGGTAGCTCTTCTCTGAACCTTTTCTAATAACGCTATATCCTTTTTAAGATACGGCGACCAGAATTGCACACAATATTCAAGGTGCGGTCTCACCATGGAACGATATAGAGGCATTATAATATCCTTTGTTTTATTTTCCATTCCTTTCCTTATGATACCTAGTATTCTATTTGCTCTCTTGGCCGCCGCTGCACACTGGGCCGAGGGTTTTAACATGTTATCCACAATGACGCCTAAATCTTTTTCCTGGGTGGTGGTTCCTAATGTGGAACCTTGCATCGTGTAACCATAGTTTGGGTTGTTCTTCCCTAGGTGCATAACTTTGCACTTGCCCACATTAAATTCCATCTGCCATTTTGATGCCCAGTCTTCCAATTTATCAAGATCCTCTTGCAATTTTCCACAATCCTCTTGGGTTTTAACAACTTTAAATAGTTTTGTGTCATCTGCAAATCTGGTAACCTCACTCGTTATTCCCTTCTCCAGGTCATTTATGAATATATCAAAAAGCAGCGGACCCAGCACAGATCCCTGGGGTATACCATTATTCACCTTTCTCCATTGGGAAAATTGGCCATTTAGCCCTACCCTCTGCTTTCTATCTTTTAATCCATTGGTTTCTAGAAAGTCCACTATTCTTTCTTTCAGGAGCAACTCCATTACTTTTCCCACCACCGAGGTAAGGCTTACTGGCCGTGTCACCTCTTCACATACACACACACACACACATCCGCGCGCATACACGCACACACGCACACATACACACACATTCACTCACATGCAGATACGTCTACACACATATACACACAAACACACACACATACACACGCACACACACAAACACACACCCAGCCACAAATGCATGCACACATACACACACACATCCTCGCGCACACACATCACACACACAAACACACACATCCACACCCACACATACACACCCAGCCACAAACACACGCATGCAGACACACACATACACACACAGACACATACATGTGTGCACCCACATACATATATACATGCTCATACACACACATGCATAAACATATATGCACATGCACATCTTTTGTGGCAATTTTAGAAATTTTAGTGATTAGAACAGGGAAGCTAAGTTGAAATTCTTAGTAGAGAAATAACCTAGTGACTAGAGCAGCAGCTGGTGACTAGACAGACTAGGGTTCGAATTCCACTGGCACTCTTTGTGGTGTTTGTTAAGTCCATTGCCTCAGGTACAAACTTGGATTGTAAGTCCTCTGGTGACAGGGAAATACCTACAGTACCTGCAGGTAATTTGCCTTGAACTGCCACTGGAAAGATGTGAACTTAATAAAAATTATAATAAATACTTTCCCTACTGATGCTGTTCTGACCTTGGGCAAATCATTTCACCCTAAATTGTCTTAGTGCTATTTTTCTGTGACCTTGAAGTTTATATCTAAGACACTGGAATTAAGAAGATATAACATCAAAAAAAGAAAATACTCATTCCAGAACTCAACACACAAGGCTTCTGTTGTTGAGAAGAAAAGGATCTCAGACCATCTCCAACCAGCCACTGTGCATCTGCCACAGCACTAAGGCATTAGGTTGAGTTCATAGCATCAATGATCCTAAAATCCTCTCATTATTATTAAACCATTTTTATATAAAACCAATTTTAAAGGGATAAGTATCCCCAATAATTTTTTTAAAAATGCCTTCTCTCTCTCAGAGCAAGCATTCACTACATTAAAACAAACATTCTTCAACTGGAGTCCATTTTTTATAATTGCAAAACCACACATCTGTATTGACACCATTCCCAATGCTGCAAGTGATGCGTCAAGGCGTTTCTCCACTGCTTCCTCAGGGGTAACTACGTGTCCCATCCAAACTCCATAAGCTGAGTGTTTGCTGGACGTGTCAGCTGGGGACTGTCGTGTCTGTGTGGGAGTTTCCTGATTCTCATGGCAACAATTATGGAGTTTGAATGTGGCGCGTAGTTGGGAATGGGGTCAATACAGATAAGTATGATTTTGAAATTCCGAAAAATGGACTCCAGTTGAAGAATGTTTGTTTTGATGTAGTGAATGCTTGCTCTGAGGGACAGAAGGCATTTTTTTCAAAAATTACCGGGGATACTTACCCCTATAAATTGGATATGTATAAAAATGGCTGTATGGATGGTGTCAGCAAGAGCATTTTGGTTTCCTGTACCATGGAATGATGTTCCAAGGGCTGCAGAACAGAGATGGCATCCATCTGTCCAAGAAGGGTTGACATGTCTTCAGTAGCAGACTGGCTAACCTACTAAAGAGTGCTTTAAACTAAATTTGTTGAGGATGGGTGATGAAAGCCCCCAGGTAAGTGAAACATCAAATACCTCTATAGCAATGGATAAAAAGAGCAACATCTGGAAAGTGGTGTGTATAAATTACTGTTGCATGGAAATAAGATCCCAGATGTTGAGGCTTTAATGGAAGAGACTGACTTGGATTTATTGGCACTTTTGAAGACATGGTTGATGGACAACCATGACTGGGATGTAATTATACTAGGCTATACTTTACTCAGGAAGGATAGGGTAGGAAGAAGGGGAGGAGGAGTGACACTATATGTAAAAAATAATATTAAAGCCATAGATTTACAGGGCTTAAAAGAGAGAGAGGAGGCACTGTGGGTTAAACTAGAAAGAGGGAAAGAGAAATCCATTTGCATTGGCATGATATACAGAACCTCCTCACAGGGAGTAGAAATGGACAGGAATTTAACAGAACACATACGCAGTGTTGCCATGAAAGGAGAAGTGCTACTGATAGGTGATTTCAATATGCCGGATGTTGATTGGCACATCCCTGCTGCAGTGTCATCTAGAAATAAGGAGATCCTGGATTCTCTACATGGAGAACTATTCAGGCAACTAGTAACAGAACCCATATGTGAAGGGGCCATATTGAACCTGGCACTTACCAATGTTGAAAGTGTTTCTGATGTTATAGTGGGAGATCATCTCGCATCCAGTGATCACCAGATGATGTGGTTCAGTATAGGACTAGGGCTGATAAAATCCATTCAGAAGCAAGGGTCTTAAAGACTTTAGGAAAACTAACTTTGCCAAAATGGGCCAAAACCTCAAGGAGTCGTTAATGGGATGGGAACAGCTGGGGGATGTAGAAAAACAGTGGGCAAAATTGAAAGGGGATATGAACAGAAGAACATAAGATATGCCATACTGGGTCTGACCAAGATCCATCAAGCCCAGTATCCTGTTTCCAACAGTGGCCAATCTAGTTCAAAAGTACCTAGCAGTAGGACCATACCAAGCCCCATGCGAGCGGTGCGGCCGCACAGGGCGCAAAGACTTAAAGGGTGCATTTTGGCTCTCTGCCGTTGCCTGTCGCCGCCACTTTTTTGGCATCAGGCAGCAAAAGAGAGACGAAAAGCACCCCTTAAGTCTTCGTGCCGCACACTAAGCAGGTCTGGTCTCTCCGGGAGGGACCAGACCTGCTTAGCGTGCTGGCGACTTCCAGATCGGGTTTGTGCCCCCCCTCCTACACCCCCATAAAGTATCTAAATGGAGGTGCGGGAGGGGGGGCGCGCGCCCAATGTGCAAGTCACACAGGGTGCATTTCAGTCTCGGTACGGCCCTGCCTAGCAGCTTCTTCAAAGGATACAGGTTCCACAATGCTTGTATTGTGGCAAGAAGTGAATTTCCCGGGTCCCCCTTAATAATGCTTTATGGACTTTGTCTCCAAGAACTTGTCCAAACCTTTTTAAATGCAGTTACACTAACAGCTTAAGAAGATAAGAAATGCCATACTGGATCAGACCAAAGACCATCAAGCACAGTATCCTGTTTCCAACAGTGACCAATCTAGGTCATAAGTACCTAGCAGTTTCCCCAAAAGACGCAGGATCCACAATGCTTGTACTGAGTCAAGCAGTGATATCCTGGGTCCCTTTTTAATAATGGTTTATGGACCTTTCCTCTAGGAACTTGTCCAAATCCTTTTTAAACCCAGCTACACTAACAGTGTTTACTACATCCTCCGGAAACAAATTCCAGAGTTTGATTACACGTTGAGTGAAAAAATATTTTTTCTTATTAGTCTTAAGTAGATTACCCTATATAGCTTCATTGCATGTCCCCTAGTCTTTCTATATTTTGATGATGTAATCAATCGATCTAATTTTACCTGTTCCACTCCATTCATTAATTTATAGACCTCTATCACATCTCCCCTCAGCCGTCTCTTTTCCAGGTTGAAGAGCCCTAACCTTTTTAGCCTCTCTTCATAGGGGTATCCTTCCATCCCCTTTACCATTTTGGTGGCTCTTCTCTTTACCTTTTCTAATAATGCTATATCCTTCTTAAGATACGGCGATCAGAATTGTACAAAATATTCAAGGTGCTGTCCCACCATAGAATGATACAGAGGCATTATAATAACCTCTGTTTTATTCTCCATTCCTTTCCTTATGATGCCTAGCATTCTATTTGCTTTCTTGGCCGCCGATGAAAACTGGGCAGAGGGTTTCAACATGCTATCCACAATGACGCCTAAATCTTTTTCCTGGGTAGTGGTTCCCAATGTGGAACCTTGCATCTTGTAACCATAGTTTGGGTTGTTCTTTCCTAGGTGCATAACTTTGCACTTGTCCACGTTAAATTTCATCTATCTGCCATTTGGATGCCCAGTCTTCCAATTTATCAAGGTTCTCTTGCAAATTTTCATGATTCTCTTGCATTTTAACAACTTTGAATAATTTTGTGGCATCTGCAAGTTTGATCACCTCACTCGTTATTCCCATTTCCAGGTCATTTAGGAATATGCTAAAAAGCAGCGGACCCAACACAGATCTCTGGGGTACACCACTATTCACCTTTCTCCATTGGGAAAATTGGTCATTTAGCCCTACCCTCTGCTTTCTGTCTTTTAACCAGTTCCTGATCCACAACAGTACACTGCCTCCTATTCCATGGCTTTTTATTTCGCCAAAAGTCTTTAATGAGGGACCTTGTCAAAGGCTTTCTGAAAGTCCGGATACACTATATCAACCGACTCACCTTTGTCTACCTGTTTATTCACACCTTCAAAAAAACATAACCGATTAGTAAGACAAGACCTTCCTTGGCTAAAGCCATGTTGGCTGTCTCCCATTAAGCCATGACTATCTACATGCTGAGTAATTTTATTCTTTATGATGGTTTCTACCATTTTTCCCGGTACTGAAGTCAGGTTTACTGGTCTATAGTTTCCCATATCACCCCTGGAACCCTTTTTAAAAATTGGTGTTACATTGGCCATCCACCAATCTTCAGGTATTACAGATTATTTTAATGATAGTTCACAGATTACTAATAGGAGGTCTGCAATCTCATATTTCAGTTCTTTAAACACCATTGGATGTATACCATCCGGTCCAGGTGATTTGCTATTCTTCAGTTTATCAAATAGTTATAATACATCTTCCCGGTGTATCAATATTTCTTTCAATTCTTCTGCAGCATCACCTTTAAATGCCATTTCATACATAGGAGGTCACCCCTACAACTTCCTCAATAAAGACCGAAGCAAAGAATTCATTCTGTCTCTCCGCTATGGCTTTGTCCCCTCTTAGTGCCCCTTTTACTTGTCTATCATCTAATGATTCAACTGACTCTCACAGGTTTTTTGCTACAAATGTATTTCAAAAATTTTTATTATGCATTTTTGCTTCCACAGCAAGTTTCTTATCAAATCATCTCTTTGCCTGTCTTATCAATGCCTTGCATCTAACTTGTCAGTATTATGTTGTTTCCAGTTTTCGTCATTTGGCTCCTTTTTCTATTTCCTGAAAGATGCTTTTTTGGCAATAACAGCCTCTCTGACCTCACCTTTAAACCTTGCTTGCAGTTTTTTGGACTTCCTTCTACTTTTCTTAAAGCATGGAATACAGCTGGTCTGGGCTTCCAAGATAGTATTTTTAAACAACACCCATGCTTGATGTAAATTTTTAACCTTTGCAACTGCTCTTTTTGTTTTTTTCTTAACTATTTTCCTCATTTTATCATAGTCTCCCTTTTGAAAGCTAAAAGGTAGTACTGTGGATTTCCTTGCCATCCTTCCTCCGTTTATTAAATCAAACATGATCATGCTGTGATCACTTTTGCCAAGAGCCTCCAATACCCTTATCTCTTGCCCTAGATCTTGTGTTCCATTAAGGACTAGGACAAAATGGCTTCTTCTCTGGTTGGTTCATGAGCCCGCTGCTCCAAGACGCAGTCATTTATTTCATCTAGAAGCTTTATCTCCCTAGCATGTCCTGCCGTGACACTGACCCAGTCGATACCGGGATAATTGAAATCACCCATTATTATTACTTTTCTGTAATTTTTAAGGCAACCAACCTTTTTGTTAGAAAGGGAAATAAAGGGAAAGGGAAAAGGAGGCAACTATGTTTCTCAAAAGAGGTAGCTGAAAATGTGAAGAAAGAGGGCGGCCATCATAAAATACAAGAGATCACAGAGAGAGGAAAAACTTAGAGAAGCTGGCAAAGTAGTCAGGAAAGCAAAGATACAAAAAGAAGAAATAGCCAATGCAATAAAATGGGGGGATAAGACATTTTTCAGATATGTTAGTGAGAGGAGGAAGAGCAAAAGTGGTATTGTCAGACTCAAGTGTGAAGGGGAGGAATATGTAGAAGCTGTTGAGGATAAAGTGAAATTGCTTAACAAATATTTCTGTTCCGTGTTCAGAGATGAAGGGCTCAGAAAACACCCACAAACAGGAACAGAAGTGATGGGGATCTCAATACTGTGTTTGTGAGAAGCTTGCTAAACTAAAAGTAGACAAAGCGATGGAACCAGGTGGGATACATCTGAGAATACTGAAGGAACTTGGGGATGTTCTAGCAGCTACACTGATTGACCATTTCAGTGCTTCTTTAGAGTTGGGAGTGATGCCAAAGGACTGGAGAGAGGCTCATGTGGTCCCTTTACTCAAAAACAGAAGTAAGGATGTGGTTGAAAACTACATGCCGGTTAGTTTAACTTTGGTGGTGAGTAAATATTGGAAATGCTGCTGAAAGAGAAAATAGTTATGTTTCTGGAGTCCAATGGATCACCGGATTGGAGGCAGTATGGATTCACCAGAGGCAGGTCTTGTCAGGCAAATCTGATTGATTCCTTGACTGGGAGTTGGACCGAGGGAGAGCACTAGATGTGGTATACTTGGATTTCAGTAAAGCCTTTGTCACCGTTCCACGGGCGACTTATAAACAAACTGAGCTCCCTAGGGATGGACCCTAAAGTTACTGACTGGGTTAGAAATTGGTTGAATGGGAGGTGACGAAGGGTACAGGTAAACGGAGCACACTCTGAGGAGAAGGAGGTTACCAGTGGAATGCTGCAGGGATCTGTCCTTTGTCCGATTCTTTTTAACATCTTTGTTAGTTATATTGCGGAAGGGATGTCGGGTAAGGTTTTCCTCTTTGCAGATAATACCAAAATCTGCAATAGAGTAGACACCCAGGAAGGATTAGATAACATGAGGAGGGATCTAGCTAAGCTTGAAGAATGGTTGAGAATTTGGCAGCTGATATTTAATGCTAAGAAATGCAGGGTCATGCATTTGGGCTGCAATAATCCAAGGGAGCGGTACAGTGTAGGGGGTGAAGTACTTCTCTCCAAAAAAGAAGAGCGGGATCTGGGCGTGACTGTGTCTGACAATCTTAAAGTGGCTAAATAGGTAGAAAAGGTGAAGGTAAAAGCTAGAATGATACTTGGGTGCATAGGGAGAGGAATGGCCAGCAGAAAAAAGGAGGTGATAGACTTATACAGAGGTACTATCATGCAACCTCATTTGGAGTATTGTGTGCAGTTCTGGAGACCACACCTGTAAAAGGATATAAACAGTTGGAATCAGTGCAGAGGGTGGTTACTAAAATGGTTAATGGTCTTTGTTATAAAGCATATAAGGACAGACTTAAGGAACTTAACATATATACTTTAGAGGAAAGACGGGATAGAGGAGATGTGATTGAGATATTTAAATACCTCCGTGGCATAAATGCACAGGAGGAGAGTTTCTTTCGATTAAAGCAAGCTTTGCTACAAGGGGACATAGGATGAGGGTGAAAGGGGATAGACTTAGTAGTAATATGCAGAAATATTCCTTTATGAAAAGACTGGTAGATGAGTTGGAATAGTCTCCCAGTGGAGGTGGTAGAAATGAAGACAGTTTGGGGGTCATTCTGACCTGCATTTAGTGGGGATATTCATCTAGGGTGGACATATATGCCCCCTAAACGTCTGGCCCTATTCCGGTAAATGAACTCCCTACACATACTGCAGAGGGGAGGACCGAGGGAGGAGTGCCCTGACCCCGGACGTACAAGGCCTATTCTGGTGACTGCCCTGTATGTCTGGGCCTGGGCCAATGGATGGGAGGCTTATTCCACCATGGAGGTAGAATAAGTCCCCTAGACGTGGGAGGACAGTGCAGCAGCCCGACCCCGGCCATGACAGGCCTGATCAGGGGTCATGCTGTGGGGAAAGGGGCCCCCAGGTGATGTATGGACGATCGGGGCTCTGGCATGTATCCGCTGTGCCATGGCAATTGGACGCCAGGGCACCGCAGCTCCATGCAGGAGCCAGGCTGAGCTAGCCGGGCAGAGCTCTGGATGTCCAGGGTGCCTGAAGTGGGGCATGTCCTGGACATCCAGGCCCGATGCTACGATTCTGCCCCCGTGGGGCTGTCTAGCTCCTGCAGGAGCAGAATTGGGTGCATCTCCGGGCCGTTCAGATTTCTGGACGTCCAGACGACCTGGATGTGCACCTACAGAATTGGCATCTATCTGAATTCTGAAAAGCATGGGACAAACACAGAGGATCTCTAAAGGTAAAAAGAGGACTATTGTAGTGGGTGACATGGAAGGGCAGACTAATAGGCCATGTGGTCTTTTTCTGCAGTCATGTTTCTATGTAAAAATGGTTTGATAATAATGAGAAGTTTTTAGGATCATTGATGCTATGAACTCAACCTAATGCCTTAGTGCTGTGGCAGATGCACAGTGGCTGGTTGGAGATGGTCTGAGATCCTTTTCTTCTCAACCACAGAAGCCCTGTGTGTTGAGTTTTGGGATGAGTATTTTCTATTTTTGATGTTAGATATAAATATCACATTGTAAGTTATTTTGGACAGCAAATATCTCTGTATGTGAATTGTAACTCACATTGAGATGGGTTTGGAAAGGTAAGTAATTAAACCTAAATTCAAAATCCATTTACTTCTATGATCTTATGAGTTATTCTTCTTGAGACCTGCAGATGGCACTGCCGATAAGGGAGAGGAAGAAAAGCGTCTACCACAGGATTCCAGCCAAGAGCCTGGTAAACTAACCAAATACCTGCTCAGTATTCAGAAGGGTTGATATTTAAACACCGTGCCTGTCAGCCACATTGTTTAAATATGAACTGGATATACAGTGGAAGTATCCAGAGAGGGGCCGCCACTGACTATCCGGTTGGCATGGACACTGTCCAGATAAGTGCCAACCTTATCTAGGCAGCTTTTCAGGCAGTCAGCTATCCATCAGGCCGATGCAGAAAGCTAGCATGGGCTTTACAAACGCCTAATGCCACGTTTAAGTACACTTTTACGATCCTTTATATGCAGGAAATAGACATAAACTCTGGCAGAAAAACTGGCGCCCAATTAACGCCATGCTTATTTAAATGAATCCTAATTAGATACATTTATTTTAATCTGCTGGGCTGATATACAAATCATGGCAACGCCCGATGCAGGCGACCAACCATAGCGCCAAAATATTTACTGCAGGGTTATCAGTAAAAGTAAACCTCTAATGTGTGCCCCCGCCAGTATTTTGATGGCAAGGGTGCTTTCCATGATGCCTGGATAATCTCCCCGGATCATCATCTCCCCAGATGATCAGGCATTGGGCAAAGCCCATGATGCCATCAAAACACTGTTGGAGGCCGTGCCCGACAAAAAAGAATCCCTGGTGGCCCAGTGGCACTACTCCCCCTCCCCCGACAGTATTTGATGTCATTGGAAAAAGCCCCCGATGCCATCAAAACACTGTCGGGGGCAGGGGCGGCCCAAGGGGGGTGCGGGGCCATGTGTGGAGGCTCATTGCGGGGCCTCATTTGCATAATTAGTCTCATTTGCATAAATATTAGCATAATGTTAACATACCTCTTAATGAGTGTCTGGATAAATAAGGATTACCAGATTTCTATATTACTATACTCCAGTGCCAACCGCCAGGCACATTAGGAAGTACTATAACACTGCCCATTTAGAACCCATAGCAAACCAGCCGTATCATAACAGCACTACCAGGACTCACAAAGCAGCAAATCCTACCTATTAAAAAGGCAACACTGCAAATATTAAATCAATACATCTCAGAGAATACCAATACATCTCCTACTGGGAAAGAGAACAAGTGGCACTGTCAAACAGAAACTACAAGAATAGAATACCTCAGCTCGGTTACACATGCAGAACAAAGACCGTCACCAAACAAAGAACAAGGAATAACAATTTAGAAATCGGAAGACAATAATTAAATTGGGAACCCCTAAAGCCAAACTTGGAATGTACAACAACACTATAAATTAATTTCCTTTTGTACTAAACAAAAATGCAAACACGTTAGTGATACACATTTCCCAGAGCTGACATATTCCAGTTAATAAATTCAAAATAAAAAAGTATTTTTCTACCTTTTGTTGTTTGGGCATTTTATTTTTCAATTGCAATTGCTCCAGTCACTTTCTTCTGGTCTCTTCTGTCTTCTCCTAATTCTCCATTGTCGGCTGTCCATTTATCCTTTCTTCTCTCTTCTAAATTTTTTCCATTCTATCTTCTACATCTGCTTTAACATACTGATCTTTCCCCTTTTGCTGTTTCCCCAATTTATTTTTTATTCCTTTATCATCCACTCAAATTTCACCCTTCTCCAGGACCAAGCAGGAAGTCAGTCCTCACATATGAGTGACGTCGGCACCGAAGGAGCCCCCGTGCGGAGCATTTCCCCAGCTTTCAAAGGAAGCCTTTGGGAATGCAGCACGCCTGCGTGATCCCCTTCCCGCCCAAGTGTGCCATCTTGCTCAGTCTTTCTTTTTCAGCAGAGCCCAACGGATGTGAGTTTGTGTCACCCAGGAAAAGTTGATTTTTTTTTCTGCAATTTTCACGTTGTCTTATCCGGTTCGACGCTGGTTCCCCTTCCCGTCTGGGCTCGGTACACCGGTATCGAGTCTGGAGTTTTGCTTTTCGTTTTTTGTCCTTTGTGACTAGCGTTCGCGCTCTTTTTGTGTTTTCACTGGCAGCCCGGTCTTTTGACCTTGCAGGGGCCCTTTTCCCCCAGTGGCTGCCAGCGGATTCAAAAAGTGTGATCGGTGCAAGAAACTTATGTCTCTCACTGACACACATGACTGCTGCCTCCGATGCCTCGGGCCTGACCATGACCCGCTGGCCTGTGGCCCGTGCGGCAAAATGTCATCGAATGCGCTTCGGAGCCGTCAGCATCAACGTGAGAGAATTTTCTCTGACTCCGCATCTGGCCAGGCCCAGACTTCGTCAGAGGCCTCGACATCTCTGGAGTCCGACCCCGAGTGCCGTCGGGGTTCTTCTGAAAGGGAGTCTCCCACCCGGGAGCACAGAAGGAAGAAAAAGCTCACGAAGACGGCTTCAGTGGAGGCTCCTGGTTCCTCGAGGGCCAGGTTGCATAGCCCTGACCGCCGCCCCGGGCTTTCGGAGTCGGAGAGGCCTTCCAAGTTACCTCATGTGGAGCCGGAGTCCCCAAGAAACGTAAGTGCAGTTATCCTCGTGGACTCTTCTCTGGGGGAGCCGACGTCGGGGCCCAAGTCAGGGGCTGCTGAGTCTCCTGAGCTTGGACTTAGGTTGACGGCCTTGGAGAGCAGCTTGGCTGCCTTCATGGAACAGCAGCGGGTGCTGATTGCCGGTCTGACCGGTGCATCTGCCCCGACCACCGGGACCTCGACGTCTAAGTCGACCCCGGAGACCGAGCCGATCCTCGAGTCGATGAAGTCTCGAGTCAATCCTCGGTCAAGGTCCCCCTCGACCTCCCGTGCGGGGCCGAGGTCGTCGACGCCGATACCCTCGGCGTCGGGGCAGGTGTCACCGAGACCTACACGGCCGGAGCTGCTCGATTCCTCCTTCGAGGAGTCAGAGTGGGAAACGGAGGACGAGGAGTCCCCGGACACCTTCCGGACCCGGTGCGTCCCTTCGGACTCACTGGAGTCCGAGCCTCGGAGATGGTCCCCCCCTCCCCCGGAGGATACCCGGTTCTCGGACTTCGTGAGGGACATGGGCAAAACCTTGGCCTTCCCTGCGGACGCCGAGGAGGAGCCTCGAGCCGAGGAGCTCAATGCCCTCCAGTATGATTTTCCTCCGAAGGAAGCCTTTACTGTACCAGTTCCTCCGATGCTGAAATGGCTGCTCTTCCGTATGTGGGAGACACTGATTTTTAGCAAATGGGTCGATTCCATTTATCGAGTCCGTAAGAGCCTTGTGTTTCCAAATGGCACAGTTACCGCACCACTCCATGGTTGTGGAATCGGCCATGCACCGTCTGAAGAGTCAGGAGATGCACTCCTCAGTGCCCCCCGGCCAGGAGGCCCGGAACCTGGATGCCCTCGGTAGAAAGTGCTTCCAGGGCTCTATGCTTTCTTGCCGTGTCCAGACCTATCAGCTGTACATGGGCATGTACCTACGAGACCTGGCAAAGGAGATTGCCGGGTTCTCAGCTGGCCTCTCCTAGGAACCTTTGCAGAGGTTCAAGGCTTTGTCAACAGGGATTCGAGAGTGCTCGAAGTTTATCTCTTGAGCAGCCTATGATGGCTTTGAGGCTTCAGCCTGAGTCCACGGCCGGCATCGGTGCACGCCGTCAGGCCTGGCTACAGTCATCAGACCTGGAGCCATGGGTGCAGGACAAGTTGGTCGATGTCCCCTGCCGAGGTGAAAACTTTTTCGGTAAGCCCATTTATTTATTTATTTTATTTATTTAGACAATTTTGTATACCGCCTTATCCTTCAATCAAAGCGGTCACAACACAATTGGGGGATACATTTAACACTTGGGGATATGAGACACATACACTAATACTTACAGGGAACATGGGCAATGGAGGGTTAAGTGGCTTGCCCAAGACCACAAGGAGCATCTGTGGGACTAGAAACCCCAGTCCTTCCGGCCCAAGGTTGCTGTCCTCTAGTGCAGTGTTTTTCAACCTTTTTTGTGCAAAGGCACACTTTTTTCATGAAAAAAATCACGAGGCACACCACCATTAGAAAATGTTAAAAAAATTTACCTCTGTGCCTATATTGACTATATATAAAGTAATTCTCTTGAATAGGAATCAAACACTCACACCAACCCCCCTCCCCTGCTGGTTCACTCACACCACCCCCCCCTCCACTGCTGGTTCACTCACCCACCCCCCTGTCACTTACTCACCCCTCCTGCTGGGTCACTCACTCACTTACCCCCCCTCCCCTGGTGGTTAACACACACCATCGCCCCCCCCCCCCCTTGCTGGTTCACTCACACCACCCCCCCCCCCTCCACTGCTGGTTCACTCACACTCCCCCCCCCCTTGCTGGTTCACTCACTCTCCCCCCACCTTGGTGGTTCACTCACACACACACACACACCCCCCCCCCCTCTGCCCAAGCCGCTGCTTCTGCTTTGTACAGAGCAGTGGCTGCACTACACTTACATTGAAAAGTAAAGAGAAACTGTGTCAGGAGCCCTCCGGTCATCGCAGAGCCTGAGGAAGTGATGTCATGGGGGCGGGCTCCTCACAGGCTGTCTTTCCTTTTCAAATTAACTTTATTGCAGCTAAAGTTAATTTGAAAAGGAAAGACAGCCTGTGAGGAGCCCGCCCCCATGACATCACTTCCTCGGGCTCTGCATGATCGGAGGGCTCCTGACACAGTTTCTCTTTACTTTTCAATGTAAGTGTAGTGCAGCCGCTGCTCTGTACAAAGCAGAACCAGCGGCTGCACTGCTATAGAGAATCGCGATCGCGTTCGCGCCGCGGACTTCGGCACAAAAGCCGTTTTTTTGCTCTGGCCGCTCCCGATCTTGCGGCCAGAACAAAAAAACGGCTTTTCAATGGCCAGTTTTACAACTGTGCCGGCAGCCGGCCTGGCCATGGAAAAACCGGCCGGTTGGCAACCCTAATTTGTGAGCCGAGGCCACATGTTACGGATGAAATTGGAATTTTTCCCACGGCACACCAGACAATATCTCACGGCACACTAGTGTGCCGCGGCACAGTGGTTGAAAAACGCTGCTCTAGTGGGATTTGAACCCCCGACCTTCCGGCCTGAAGTACCTTGCCCCAACCACTAGGCTGCTCCTCCTCCCCCGCCCATGACTGAAAAGGTTGCGGAAATAGAGACTGAGACTCTCACCAGGACAAGGCTGTCCAGGAAGACTTCTGCCCCTTCTCAGAAAAAGAAGGGCTAGGGAAAGAAGCCCTTTTTCCCGAAGAAGGGTGCTGCCTACAAATCCTACCCTCAATACCAGGCCTCTCCAGCTCCCCAACAGGGCCAGCAGGCCAAGGGGCAGGGGCATGGGCCCCATAGGCAGAAGACTCCCCAAGCCACCAGCTCCGGCACCTGCACAGCAGGGAGCGTGGTTTTGACTCCCACAGCATAGCCTCTTCTCCATAGTTGGCTCCACTCAGCACAGGAGGTCGGCTGACCCTGTATGCCTACAGGTGGCCAGCCATCACAGGGGATACCTGGGTTCTCAGCATAGTCCAGAAGGGCTACTTGCTCCACTTCCACCAGATACCCCCCTCCTATTTTCCAGGGGAGCCTCCAAGACTCCCTCTGCACAGAAATCTCCTCCTTCAGGAGTTGGCAAGTCTTCTAAAGGAACAGGCGGTGGAACCGGTGCCCCACCACCTGGAAGGGCAAGGCTTCTACTCCAGGTACTTCTTGGTACCAAAAAGGACAGGAGGCCTCCGGCCTATCCTAGACTTGTGAAACTTAAACAAGTTTCTGGAGAGGGAATAGTTTAAGATGCTTACCCTTGGGATACTGATGCCCTACCTCCAACAGGGAGATTGGCTATGCTCCTTGGATCTAAAGGATGCTTATACTCACATCCTCATCCATCCAGACCACAGACAATATCTCAGATTTGTGGTGGGAGGAAACCATTTCCAGTACAGAGTACTTTCCCTTTGGCCTAACTTCCGCCCACAGGGTTTTCACCAAATGCCTGGTGGTGGTGGCGGCCTATCTCAGGAATCGGGGAATTTTCATCTTCCCATATCTGGACGACTAGCTAATCAGGGGCCAGTCTCTCCAGGAGGCCAGGCAAGCCACTCTTCGCACTGTCTCTCTTCTTCAGCATCTGGGCTTTGTCATAAACTATGCAAAGTCCACTTTGCTCCCTTCACAGAACCTAGAGTTTATAGGGGCAAGATTAGACACCCTGCAGGCAAGAGCCTACTTGCCCGAGGACAGGGCCCACAGACTGATGGACTTGGCCAACCAGTTCCAAAGCAATTCTCAGGTCTCTGCCAGGCACTTCCTGCAGCTCCTGGGCCACATGGTATCCACGGTACATGTGACTCCGAATGCCCGTCTGCACATGCAGGCTGCTCAGTGGTGCCTCAGAGCTCAGTGGGTGCAGGCCACAGGCGACCTCCGAGACAGAGTAAAGGTGTCCACACCACTTTTGGACTCCTTGTAGTGGTGGCTACATCTCCCAAACCTTCTCAGCGGGGTACCTTTTCAGGCCCCACCACACACAAGGGTGCTGACAACCGATGCTTCCTTTAAAGTGCTGGGGTGCACATTGCCAGGGCACGTGCACTCAAGGCTTCTGGTCTCCTCGGGAGGCCACACAGCAGATCAATCTTTTGGAGCTGCGAGCAATCCGCTTGGCTCTCCAGACTTTTTCTCATGCCCTTTCTCACCAGTCTGTCTTAGTTCAGACAGACAATCGGGTAGCAATGTTCTATGTGAACAAGCAAGGGGACACAGGATCCAGACTCCTATGTCAGGAGGCGCAGGCCCTTTGCTCCTTTGCAGTCAGACATGGCATGTTTCTCAAAGCAGTTTATCTACCTGGTCAGGAGAACTTCTTGGCAGACAAACTAATCAGGATTCTCCAGCCTCACGAATGGCAGTTGAATCCACTGGTGGTCCAGCAGATCTTTCTACGATGGGGACTTCCATCAATTGATCTCTTTGCAAGCCCACTAAACCGGCAGCTGCCCAGGTTTTGCTCCAGACAGCCGCATCCCCTGAGAATGGCAGCAGATGCGTTTCTGATCTCTTGGTCTACGGGCCTCCTGTATGCGTTTCCTCCCACGCCCCTGGTGGCCCAAACTCTGTTCAAGATTCTACGGGACAAGGCCTCGGTGATTCTGGTAGCCCCCAGATGGCCGAGGCAACCATGATTTCCACTTCTTCTGCAGTTGGCGGTGGAAACTCCATTCCCTCTGGGGGTGCACACTGATCTCATGTCTCAGGATCAGGGTTCCCTTCTGCACCCCAGTCTCAGATCCCTCAATCTGATGGCCTGGCTGCTGAAAGGATAGTGTTAGCTCCCTTACTTCTACCTAGGGAAGCTGAGGAGGTGGTCTTGGCCTCTAGGAGGCAGTCCACCAGAAGGTCCTATGCCCTCAAGTGGCGTAGGTTCTCAATATGGTGTGCTCAGCGCAATGAAGATCCTTTCTCCTGCCTTGTGCCAGTAGTACTACAATACCTACTTCACCTGTCAGACATAGGCCTTAAGTCCAACTCTGTTCGGGTCCACCTCAGTGCTCTATCAGCACACCACTCACTGGTGGAGGGTCAGTCTCTGTCATTTCACCCCTTGGTGTCCCGCTTCCTCAGAGGCCTGCTTCTGCTCAAACCTCCGATTCAGCCACCAGCCACTAAGTTGGATTTGAACGTGGTCTTGCAGCAACTTACTCGCCCACCATTTGAGCCGATGGCTACTTGCCATTTACGCTTCCTTTCTTGGAAGGTACTCTTCCTGGTAGCTCTCACCTCGGCCAGACATGTGAGTGAGCTACAAGCTCTGGTTTCTGATAGACCGTACACACGGTTCTATAGGAACAGGGTGGTCTTACGGACCCATCCGAAGTTCCTTCCAAAAGTTGTCTCCTCCTTCCACCTCAACCAGGAGGTGATTCTTCCGACATTCTTTCCCAGGCCGCATACCAGCTGGGCTGAAACAGTCTTGCATACCCTGGACTGTAAGAGGGCGTTGTCCTTTAACATAGAACGTATGCGGGGGCACCGAAGGGCTACTCAGCTCTTCGTCTCCTTTGACCCTAATAAACTGGGGTTGCCTGTCTCCAAGCGTACGTTGTCCACTTGGGTAGCAGATTGTATCGCCTTAGCGTACAAGGCAGCCGGCCTCTCCTTGCAGGGTCGAGTCACGGCACACCATGTCAGGGCAAAAGCCGCATCAGTAACTCATCTCCATTCTGTTCCGTTGGCAGACATCTGCCGGGCCGCTACTTGGTCTTCAAGCCAGACTTTTGCAGCCCAGTACTACCTCGAGAGAGAGTCCCGAAGGGACAGTGCTTTCGGACAGGCAGTACTCCGTAATCTCTTTGAGGTTTAGGCAACTCCTACCCTCCGGCCCTTGTGTTGGGCTACCATACGGGGGCGTTCTCAGAGTATATTCTTATCACGGATGCTGAGGCTCTTAAGAGGGAGCCATTTTTTCAGCTTTGGGTTCCCGGTAGCCTAGAGCTGGGGAGTCCCATATGTGAGGACTGACTTCCTGCTTGGTCCTGGAGAAAGAGTAGTTACTCATCTGTAACAGGTGCTCTCCAGGAGCAGCAGGAATCAGTCCTCACGACCCTTCCTCCTCCCTTGGAGTTGCAGTCATATACTTTATTTTGTTTTTTGCTGTCTTTTAGCTATGTCATCAGACTGAGCAAGATGGCACCCTTGGGCAGGAAGGGGACCGCGCAGGCGCGTTGCATTCCCAAAGGCTTTCTTTTAAAACTGGGGAAATGCTCCGCGCGGGGGCTCCATCGGCACCGATGTCACCCATATGTGAGGACTGATTCTTGCTGTTCCTGGAGAACACCTGTTACAGGTGAGTAACTACTCTTTCCATCCTCAATCCCCACTTACTCTGCGAATACCCAGGAACTTATAGATTTTTCTTCCATCCCACACAAAATATCTTTTCCCCCTCCATCCTCATTCCCCCAGCCCCAGCCCTTTCTAGTCCTCCTCCAAAATCAGCTCCCTTCTAGTCCCAGCCCCACTCAGCATCCGCTCCCTTCTAATTGCATTCTCCCCCCTCCCCACATCATCCCATTTCCAGTCCTAGTTCCCCCCAATCAGCTCATTTCCAGTCCTATTCCACCTCCCATCAGCCCATTTCCAGTCCAAGCTCCCCCGTCAGCTCATTTGCAATCGTAGGCCCCCCATCAGACATTTCCAATACTAGCCCCCCCCCCCCATAAACCAATTCCAATCCTATTCCAATGAGCTGATGGAGGGGCTTGGGCTGGAAATTGAGCCGAGTGTGGGGGAGCTTCAGCCCATTTCCAGTCTAAGCTCCCCCACACTCAGTCCATTTCCAGTCCTAGCCCCCCAATCAACTCATTTCCAGTCCAAGCTGCCCCTATCAGCCATTTCTTAAAGTAACCCCCCCCCCATTGGACATTTCTAATTCTATTCCAGAACCACATCAGTCCATTTCCAATCCTTCCCCCCCCCCCAAAAGTCCATTTGCTGTCCTAGTCCTCCCCAAAAGTGCATTTTCTGTCCTAGTCCTCCCCATCAGCTCATTTGCAGTCCTAGCCACCCCCCCCCCCCCCACTCGGCCCATTTCCATTCCTAGCTCCCCCACTCAGCCCATTTCCAATTTTAGACCCCTCCACTCAGCCCATTTCAAGCTCAAGCCCCCCCCCCCTCCCCGAAGAGCCCCGCGGCAGGCTTTAGAGGCTCCCGGCAGGCTCAGCACAGCTCGTTACAGCCGCTGAAGTGAAGAGCATTGTTCCCTTCGCTTCGGCAGCTGTATTGTAATGAAGATTGCAGGCGCACCAGAGGTCAAAGGACACTTCCTGTGTCCCGGCTCTCAGTGCGCCTGCGATCTTCATTACAATACAGCTGCCGAAGTGAAGGGAACAACGCTCTTCACTTCGGCGGCTGTAACAAGCTGTGCTGAGCCTGCCGGGTGCCGCTAAAGGAGGTGGGCAGTATGCAGGATGTTGTTGGCGCGGGGCCCCCTGAAGCGTGGGGCCCTGTGCCAACAACATTCTTGCTCAATGGATGGGCTGGCCCTGGTCGGGGGGGGGGTGTCCCAACAAAAAGTAATTACCTGGTGAATTAGCAGCCCCTTGAACCCCACATCCACCAACCCCAAGTGAAAGTAAAATTAAAGTTACCTGGTAGTCTAGCGGCCCCTTGAACTCCCCACCCCCCAACCACTGTTCCCTCTAAGCTGTGCGCGTGTGCGCGCGCACACACCTCACCGAGTGAGCGCACATACTTTACAACAGAGCGCACAAAAATTATGGTTCTGATTCTGATAGAAAACAACACAGACATCTTAAAATTTAAAAGTTGTTGTGTATTTATGGTTTTCACAAGTTCTACAATATTTTCTAGTGCAATCAATGTGGTGTACATACTGTGTTCTGACATGTCAAATTTTAAAGTATATAACTCCAAGTGTTGTTATGTGGCGCACAAAAATTTAACCTTCCTTCAAAAGCTGCACAGCTGATATTTTATGCACACACAGCCTATAGAAAATTAGAGGGAACATTGCCCCCAACCCAAAATAAAATTAAAATTAGCTGGTGGTCTAGTGGCCCCTAAATCCAACCCCCTCCCCCATACCTTAAAATAGGCGGGAGTGCTGTCTACGCACTCCCGCTCTGGTCTGCAATGTTGTAAAATGGCGACTCCTGGCCCCATGCGGTGTATCCTGGCATGCACCGGGCAGGGTTAGATTGCCATATAAGACATAGCAATTTTAATTTTATTTGGGTGGGGGTTTAAGGGGCTGCTAAACCACCAGGTAATTACTTTTTGTCAGGGCTCTGGCCCACGACAATGTTTTGATGGCATCAGGGGCTTTTCCCGATGCCACGATCGTTCCCGATGCCATCAAAATACTCTTATGCAAATTAGCCATGTGGTGCCCGGAGAGCAATACAAACTAGCGCAGGCTTCTTGAGCGCATGTGTTTGGCTTGCTCTCCCAGTTTAACACTGCAATGGCTCATTTGCATGCCCACGGTTAACGCAGGGGTCATTTGCATACCCTAGCCTTCCTGCATCGCAGGTTAAAATGTATGCGTTGTCACAAACACAAAAAATCACTTCAGTGTGGGTCTAGCAGCGGCTTTCTGCATCGGCCTGCATATGAGGTCAGCTGAAAATCACTGCTATTCGGCATCTATGTAGATAATGGCCATGGATCACCCCTGCAGCAAGTGGATAGTGCCTGGGCTGTCTGCGGAGATACTCAGTGACACTGTCCTTGCTGCTGAATGTCTCTCTTGGCACCTTATCCATAGCCCACCATGGCTTATTCAGATAAGGGTTTTGAAAATCGACTCTTACCTTTTTATCACAGGTGAAGGCAGAGTTTAGATAGGACATGGAGAGGGGAATCCACACGTTCATGTCAGGACGTGGAGAATTCACATAGTGCCCAATATTGAAAGTGATTAACATGGTTAGCAAACCTGCTGGAGACGGTATATTCTGTAGCACTAAATATCCCTGGGAGCCATCGCTGAATGTCCCAGTGCTCGGCAGCTGTCAGGGCATTCTGGGGACGGATTGGAGGTGGCATCGGAGGATAACTGGCTAATGGTGATATTCAGCTGGTTATCCCATAGCAGTGAATGTTGGGTACCTGAAAGGCTCGACTAGCTTTCGCCACTGTGGCTAACCGGACAGTGGCTGAATATTACCACTGCTCAGTTAGCTGAAGCACTATCGGGCCAACCTGGATAGTCAATGTTGGTGACCAGATATGGCCCTGTTATTGAATATTCGGGCTTAAAGTTCAGCAGTGATGGCTAGCTGCTTTACATGGACTAACCATAGCAGCTGAATATCCTCCCCATAGTATGCCGATGTAAAGCCTCTTGTAAAACAGTTGCAGGTCTGCACAGGAATGCCTCTCTATGTCCAGCGGGCACAGTGATTTTAAGAAGCTGCACATGGGAAAAAATCATAAAAATCCTCCATCCCCACAAATGTGTGCAGGCAGCTTCTTCAAACGCTGCTCTTGTCGTGTATGTGTACTCAGTCCAGCACCATCGGCTTGTCAAATCACCTTCCCCAACCTTGATCTCCCCCCCTGGCTCCCTACCATGTCTGATTCTTTCTCTGACCTGTTACCATATCTAATCCCCCCCTTTCCCCTCCCAAAGGCTTCTTATCCCCCCCCAAGCAAACCCTCTATCTAACTGCTCTGGCAACAGTGCCCCCCCCCCCCAAAGCCCCTCAGCAGCTTCCCTCTCCTTCTAGCCCTTGATCCCCCTCCTCAGCCTTATCAGGTCCCTGGCATCTAGTGGGAGCAGGAACTTTGCCCACTCTCATCTCTTACTGCACTGGGTACCACAATGGTGCAGATTACCCCCAACAAGTTGCTTTTAAATCTTAACACCCTGTTCCTCCTGATCCCAATCTTGTCCGTTTTAACCATATTCTAAATGAAATTTGCAAAGTTGCTTTGTCGTACATGTTTGTCTTGATTAGATGTTAAGTTCTGTGATGCAGAGACTTCCCCTTACATGCATCTCTCACAGCACCATAGAAATATCAGGAGACGACACATCTAACAGCTGTGAGTTGTAATCTGACGTTTCCTTCCTCTTGCCTCTTCTATTCCTTTGTCTATCACTGTGTTTCTTAATCTGTCCTATCTTATAAATGGCGTTCTTTTCATATTTTCTGTAACATTAATATTGTATTGTAAACCGCTCTGATGCTTTGGCCTGAGCAGTATATCAAATGTAACAATAAACATAAACATCTCTGATTTTTGACTAAGATCATATGTAAATCTAGTCCAGCAATGAGACTGACAATCTGTATTGGGGGTATATGAAACTATTTGGATCTGCCCAAACTGGGAGAAAATATCTTATACAGGAAAGGAAAAGAAAGGAACGCCATAAAATCAGTAAAAAAGCAACAGAAAATAGCATAAGATTAGTGGAGAAAAAAGGCAACGAGTACAAATAATAATAAAAGGGGTAGTAGACAGATGAACAATGTACGTTGATGAGGGAAGGTAAACGGGGTAAAGAGGGAGGGGGGACAGGAGAATGGGGAAACTATCTTAGTGAGGAGGAGCAGAAGGGTAGAGGAACTGCATCTTAGCGAGGGGGAGGGGAAAGGGGTAGGGAGGGAGGTCAAAGGCTGTGCAGAAAAGATGAGTTTTTAGTTTTGCTTTAAAAGAATTAAAGGAGGGTTCTAAACGGAGTGGGGGGGGGGGGGGAGAGAGTTCCAGAGCCTAGGACCTAGGAAATAGAATGCTGAGGACCGGGTGGATTCCAGGTGGGCCTGGGAAGGTGAGGGAAGGGACATACGGTTGATGTGAATAGAACGGAGGGAACAGTGGGGGGTGTGAAGATGAATCTGGTCAGTGAGGTAAAGAGGGGTACCTGAATGAATTGCCCTGTGAACAAAAATAAGAAATTTGAGTTCCATAAGTCAGGTCCAAAGTAAAGGTGAAAGCCCAGCAGCCGGTTCTATATCAGCTTCAGGCAGTATCAGGAGGGAGGAGTGGTCTAGTGGTTAGGACAAGGTACTTCAGGCCAGAGGGCCGGGGGTTCAAGTCCCACCTGGGGACAGCAATCTCAGGCTGGAGGGACTGGGATTTCTAGTCCTATAGGCACTCCTTGTGGTCTTGGGCAAGCCACTTAACCCTCCACTGCCCATGTTCCCTGTAAGTATTAGTGTATGTGTCTCATATCCCCTCGTGTTAAATGTATCCCCCAATTGACCGCTTTGACCCGGTGAAAAGCAGGATATAAATACAGCTAAATAAATAAATAAAATCAGTGAAGTTTCTCTCTTGCGGCTCTGTTAAACCCGCCGGGGCTGATGGGATTTCCTGTTTCCCATCAGCCCCGGCGGGCTTAACAGAGCCGCGAGAAAGGGAAATTCTCCCTTCGCGTCTCTGAAAAGCCCGCACTGAGGGGGCTGATGCTGCAGGGAAGACTCTGCCGGGCAGGGGGGAGCCGGTGGAACACTTGATTCTGCCGCTGCTGCTGTGGCAGCAGCAGCAGCAGCCGTTTTTTTTTTTAATCTACTTGGGCTGATGAGAATGTTTTTTGTGCGGGGCCCCCTGAAACGCGGGGCCCTGTGCAAAAAACATTCTTGCTCAATGGACAGGCCGGCCCTGTTCACACTAACGCAAGGAGTCCCCCAGGGGTCAGCATTATCATCCATCCTATTTAACATATACATTCAGACACTCTGTGAAGTCATACAGAAACATAACATTCATTACAAAATCTATGCCGATGACATCATGGTATACACATCATTTGATGACGAAACCCCAGATTATACAGCTATAACCAAATGCCTCACAGAAATATCTGATTGGCTAAACTCCCATAATCTCATCTTAAATTACAGCAAACTGGAAGCACTCACAGTAACAAGAAACAAAAACCTTCAACCATCCCTCCACAATAAGAAACATAGAAAAATGATGACAGAAAAAGACCACATAGGCTTATCTAGTCTGTCCTTTCATATCAACAACTACAACAGTCCCCTTTTTCCTTTAGAGATCCTCTTTATTTGTCCCATGCTTTTTTGACTTCAGATACAGTCCTCATCTCTACCACCTCTACTGGGAGACTATTCCACGGATCCACCACTCTTTCTGTAAAGAAATATTTCCTCATATCACTCTTGAATCTATCCCCTTTCACCCTCATCACATGTCCCCTCGTAGCAGATCTTGCTTTCAATCGAAAAAGGCTCTCCCCCTGTGCATTTATGCCACGGAGGTATTTAAAGGCCTCAATCATATCACCTCTATCCCGCCTTTCCTCTAAGGTGTACATATTAAGATCCTTAAGTCTGTCCTCATATGCTTCATAACGAAGACCACTAATCATTTTAGTAGCCACCCTCTGTACTGACTCCATCCTGTTTATATCCTTTTTAAGGTGCGGTCTCCAGAATTGCACACTATACTCCAAATGAGGTCGCACCAAAGACTTATACAGAGGCACTATCACCTCCTTTTTTCTGCTGGCTATTCCTCTCCGTATGCACCCAAGCATTCTTCTAGCTTTTGCTGTCACCTTTTCTACCTGTTTAGCTAATATAGAAACATAGTAGCTAGGAGTATAGAGTGTGATAGTGAGTTGAAGGTGGCTGATATGTCGAGAAATATTAGGATAATGCCATTTTTTATATTGTCAATTTCTCTGATGATATGGTCAAAGAGCCGTTAATAAAGCTTCAACCCCATGGTGCTGCTTGAATCCATGTTGACATGAGTCCAAGGGTGCATAGGAGTTGATATGGTCCTGCAGTTGTAACTGGACTGCCTTCTCTACTATTTTGGCCATGAAAGGTAAGCTGGAGACCCGGCCGGTATGATATTGAGTCTGTTTTGTCAGATTTTGAGCTTTTTAAAATGGGCCTGATTGATGCCAGTTTGAGGGATGCAGGCATTTGACCCTGTGTAAAGGATGTGTGGATAATGAGGGGTATAAAAGGGATGAGTGGTTTCTTAGCTGTTTTTATCCATGTCACTGTGTGGCAGGCTACGGCCTAGTATGGCCTGCTACTATGAAAGGCCTGTAAGTTAGGCCTGGATCCTATCAACTCCTATGCACCCTTGGACTCATGTCAACATGGATTCAAGCAGCACCATGGGGTTGTAACTTACAGGCCTTTCATAGTAGCAGGCCATACTAGGCCCCGGAGGGATTTCTGATTGGACAGGTGCAGGGGGCGTTGGAACCAATGAAACGTTTGCATGTATCGAGCTAGAACCAATAGAAAGTTCTCATGTATCAAACTGAAAAAGAGGTATAAATGGTTATGTCTCTGTAAAAACTTTGCTCAGTTCCTTTTGAAGCTTTGATTGACTGGGCCTGTGCACAATAAACTGGCTTGGACCCTGTCAATTGACTCCTGGATTTATTCATTGATTGCACTTTGCTGCAGCATATTCTTGGTGCGTTGGCTGGGAAGTGCGAGTAGTAAATGGTATTCAAGTGAATAATCTACGAATTTCGCCTCGAGGTTTGGCCCGGTTGGAACCGTGTCTGTCCGACCGTGGGGGAAACCTCAGGCGCCGCCGGCCCCTTTGTGCTGGAGAGGGTTCCGCCTGCCTCGGCGGGCCATCGGGTCCAGCTGGCCAATACCTCCGACCCGGGGGGAGTCCAGGATCCAACCCAGGAGCTGGTGTGGTATCGGGAACCGGATTCGGTGAGTAGACATTTCTGTGATTTGATAGTCAGAAAGTACAGCCTGGGACAACGTCTTGCATGCACAGGACTGATTTGGTATATTTGGTATAGACTAACTGGGAAAATCTCGCATGAGTGTGCGTGAGACAAGGGAGCCTGATCACCTCCCATAAGGGCGGTCCTAGTGAGCTCCGCGTAAAGGAAAGTGGAAGCCGAAGCTATCGACCCTTCTTGTTTGAAATAGTCAGTTAGTCAGAAAACCTGGGCACTTGAAAAATGATTTCTTGTTGAAATATGATTGCTTGTGTGATTGAGAGGTCTTGAGATATAGACCGAGCGAGAGCGGACTCCTGAGTAGCGCAGTTCCTGGCTGGGCGACCGCGCCCAGGTCGCGAAAAGGAGGAAGCGAGTGGTGTCTGTCCCCCCCATTGTTCTGTGGGCTGTACGGACCCCTTACCTACAGCCATACTACCTATCCTTATTGTTCGTTGTCCTGTACGTCATTATGTGTACGTAGTTACGTTTAGATTATGGGAGGGGCGGAGTCCACACAAACTCCGTTGGAATGTATGATCAAGAATTTCCGTAAAGGATTTTTAGGTGATTATGGTATGAAAATGACTCCGTCTAGATTAAAAATGTTATGTGAAAGGGAGTGGCCCGTGTTAGTTACTTCATGGCCCTGCGGGGGTACCTTTGATGTAGAAACAGTTTTTCAAGTTCATTAGCTTATACAAAAGGCGTATCTTGACCAGTTCCCCTATATAGATTCCTGGTTAGGTGCTTGTGAATGACAGCCCTCATGGATGAAGTGCTGCTATGAGGAACGCTGTAGAATATTTGTAGCCACCACTAGAGGAACCAGGAGAGTTAAGGAGGAGAAGCCGCCTGTGTATTCTGCCCCAGAGTCCCCTGATATCCTGGATAGGTTACCCCAGTACCCACAAAGGTTAATTCCCCCAGCACCACGGCCTGAAGTGGAGTCAGATGAGGAGCCCCAGAAAATGCCGCTGCAGCAGCCCAAGAAGCTCCCTACCCCGAGTGATAGTCCCGAGTCAGGCCCAAGCATGTCGGGGGGACCCGAGTCCTCTGACGAGGTAGAAAGCGGATGCTCTCCTGCCAGTTCAGGGTCACCCACCAAGGAGACTTGTGCCCGGGAGCCTTATGATTTAAGAAGCATAACTCCCAATAAGAAGAAGGAGAAAGCAGGGCACCTAATGCCATTACGCCAAGTGCCTGGAATACCTGTTTTAAATGATCAGGGCCAGATGGCGCCAGGACCAACCAGCCTAGTTTACGTGCCCTTTTCCACTACTGATTTATTGAACTGGAAAACACATTATGCATCCTATCCAGCCAAGCCTCAGGAATTAACAGAATTAATGTCTAGCATTATGCAAACCCATCAGCCTACCTGGGCCTATTTTTGCCAGCTCCTGTCCACCCTCTTTACTACTGAGGAGCGAGGGCGAATTGAGCAAGCAGCCCTCCGTTGGTTAGAAGACAACCCTGTAGAAGGGGGAGGAATAAACCCCCCACAAGCAGCTGCTGCAGAATATCCAAATGAAGATCCCGGGTGGGACCTGAATGATGAAAGGGGGGCGGCGGCCCTAACCAGATTTCGCCAGGCCTTATTGCAGGGCCTGAAGAAGGGAGGCCAGAGGGCCATGAATATCGGGAAGGTATCGGAAGTCCTCCAGGGTCCATATGAGAGCCCAGCGGCCTTTTATGAGCGGTTGTCTGAAGCTTATAGATTATATACCCCATATGATCCCGCCGCTCAGGAGAATTTACGCATGGTAAATGCGGCCTTTGTCAGTCGGTCCCAGAGAGACATAAAACAAAAATTGCAGAAACTGGATGGATTTGCGGGCATGAATACAGCACAGTTAATGGAAGTCGCTCAGAAGGTATTTGTGAATCGTGAAAATGAATGTGACAAAGAAAGTGAACGGAAGATGAAGAAGAAGGCAGATCTTCTTGCTGCCGCTATAACCAAACGACGTGGAGGAGGTTTTCCTAATCAAAGGACCAGAGAATGAGGAAGAGGCTGCGGAAGTGGAAGGCCTCCATTAGGTGCGAATCAGTGCGCCTACTGCAAAGAAGAAGGACATTGGAGAAGTGAATGCCCGCATCTGGACTCCGCCCCCGCGAGGGGAGGAGGGAGTCCCTGGAGAGCAGGCGGACGATTTCAAAGGAGGGGAGGAATGAACTGAGCACAGTTCCAGCAAGAAAGAGAGGAAGCCATTGAGGGAGTGGCAGTAGCAACGGGCTATGACTTGGATGACGTAGATGGAGACTAGGCCAGACCGGGCTCCAAGTTCACCCTGGGTCCCCAGGAGCCTATGGTCAGTTTGAAGATAGGGGACCAATACATGGATTTCATGGTAGATACAGGAGCAGAACATTCAGTAGTAGCCAAGCCAGTAGCTCCTCTTTCCTCTCAATCTGTTACCATTGTTGGAGTCACTGGAAACAAAGCCACAAAATCATTCTTGCAGAACCGCATGTGTGAACTAGGGGGACAGAAAATAACGCACCAGTTCTTGTATATGCCTGAATGCCCTATTCCACTACTGGACCGAGACATGCTTGCTAAGCTCCAGGCACAGATATCTTTCGCTGAAGGGGGAGAAATGAAAATGACTGTGAACCCAAAGCCTGCTGGATTGATGGTGCTCACTGTTCCCCGAGAAGAAGAGTGGCGGTTCTATAGTGCACCTCCAATAAAGTCAACTAGCCCCTGTATAACTACCAACCTCATAGCCCCACCTGAAGTATGGGCAGAAGATAATCCACCTGGCCTAGCGAAGAACATAGCCCCTGTCATAGTCACCCTCAAGCCAGGAGTGGAACCAGTGCATGTGAAGCAGTATACTCTCCCTCGACCAGCCATCGAAGGAATCCACAGCCATTTGATGAAACTGCTGAAGTATGGACTTCTTAAGGAATGTCAGTCACCTTGGAACACCCCCCTTCTCCCAGTTAAGAAACCTGGGACAGGGGACTACCACCCAGTACAAGACCTAAGGCGAGTGAATGATGCAGTTGAAACTATACACCCTGTAATACCAAACCCTTATACTCTCTTGGGACTGATCCCCGCTGAGGCTACTCATTTCACCGTCCTGGACCCGAAAAATGCCTTTTTCTGTGTACGCTTAGCCCCCACTAGTCAACTTTTGTTCACTTTCGAATGGCAAGACCCTACAACAGGAAGGCGGGGCCAACTCACCTGGACCAGATTACCCCAAGGATTCAAGAATTCACCTCCTCTCTTCAGTGCTGCCCTGAATCAAGATCTTTCAAGTTACCCAGTGGACCCAGGAAAAAGGATTCTTCTTCAATATGTGAATGACTTGCTCATAGCCACCAACTCAGAAAGTGAATGTCTACAAGCTACTAGTGAACTTTTGTACCTTCTCAAAGAGGCTGGATACAAAGTCTCAAGAGCCAAAGCACAACTATACCAAACTGAAGTCAAGTATCTAGGATTCCAGTTGTCCAGTGGGATCCGACGTCTGGGACCAGAAAGCAAAGAAGCTGTATGCAGTATCCCTACTCCAACCACTAGGAGGCAAGTAAGAGCCTTCCTGGGGGCCGCGGGGTACTGTCGCATATGGATCCCCAATTTTGCGCTGATAGCAAAACCATTGTACCAAGTCACCAAAGGAATGGAAAAGTCTCCACTAGAATGGGGACCTGAACAAGATGCAGCATTTCGGTCTCTGAAAAGTGCTCTGATGTCATCCCCAGCTTTAGGTCTTCCAGATGTTCAGAAGCCTTTCCATCTTTTTGTCCATGAGTCACAAGGAAATGCGTTGGGAGTACTGACTCAATCTCTTGGATCTTGGCAACGACCAGTAGCCTATCTGTCAAAACAATTGGATGTAGTTGCAAAAGGATGGCCCCCTTGTTTGAGAGCAGTTGCAGCAACAGCCCTCCTAGTGGGCGAAGCAGATAAGCTCACACTGGGACAAACTCTTCAAGTCACCGTACCACACTCTGTTCTGACTCTCATGGAACACAAAGGAAATTTCTGGCTGACCAATGCACGAATGTTGAAATATCAGAGCATGCTGTGCGAAAACCCCCAGATACATTTAAAAGTCAGTCAAGCTTTGAACCCTGCTACATTGTTCCCAATTGGTCCTGGGCCCCCTGATCATAACTGTTTAGAAACCATGGACACTGTATTCTCAAGTCGCCCTGATTTGACCGATGTCCCTCTAGAGGACCCTGAACGGACTTTCTTTGTGGATGGAAGCAGTTTGGTCATCAATGGACATCGTTGTGCTGGATATGCAGTGGTGACCCTTGATCTGGTAGTTGAGTCCTCAGCCCTGACCCCAGGAACTTCTGCACAGAAAGCTGAATTGATAGCCCTCACCAGAGCCTTGACATTAGGAGAAGGACTCCGCTTAAATGTGTACACAGATTCTAAATATGCTTTTACCACTTTGCACGCACATGGAGCCTTGTACAAAGAACGAGGGTTGATCACCTCAGGGGGTAAGTCCATTAGGTATGGGCCCGAGATATTGATGTTATTAGATGCTGTGTGTGCCCCCAAACAGGTGGCAGTCATGCACTGCCGAGGTCATCAGGCAGGAACAGGAGAAGTCACACGAGGAAATAGATTTGCTGATGCCACAGCCCGAAAGGCAGCCAGCACAGGACAAGTTAGGACCCAAGATACTGTACTGCAAGCAGCCCTATTCCCTGTGCCCCTTAGTTCCTGGGCACCCCGATACACTACAAGAGAGTTAGACTATTTTTGTGAAAAGGAGGGAGGAGTCTTGACATAGAAACATAGAAACATGATGACAGAAAAAGACAACATGGCCTATCTAGTCTGTCCTTCCATAACAACAACTACAACAGTCCACTTTTTACCTTTAGAGATCCTCTGTGTTGGTCCCATGCTTTTTTGAATTCAGTTACTGTCCTCATCTCTACCACCTCCACAGGGAGACTATTCCATGGATCCACTACTTTTTCTGTAAAGAAATATTTCCGCATATCACTCCTGAATCTATCTCCCTTCACCCTCATCCCATGTCCCCTCGTAACAGAACTTGCTTTCAATTGAAAGAGGCTCTCTCCCTGAACATTTATGCCACGGAGGTATTTAAACATCTCAATCATATCACCTCTATCCCGCCTTTCCTCTAAGGTGTACATATTAAGATCCTTAAATCTGTCCTCATATGCTTTATAATGAAGCCCATTAATCATTTTAGTAGCAACCCTCTGCACCGACTCCATCCTGTTCACATCCTTTTGAAGGTCCGGTCTCCAGAATTGCACACCATACTCCAAATGAGGTCGCACCAAAGACTTATACAGAGGCATTATCACCTCCTTTTTTTCTGCTAGCCATTCCTCTCCGTATGCACCCAAGCATCCTTCTAGCTTTTGCCGTCGCCTTTTCTACCTGTTTAGCTACTTTAAGATCATCAGACACAACCACGCCTAAGTCCCGCTCTTCTTTAGTGGACAAAAGTACTTCACCTTCTATACTGTATTGCTCCCTTGGATTGCTGCAGCCCAAATGCATGACCTTACATTTTTTAACATTAAATCCCAGCTGCCAAATTCTAGACCATTCTTCAAGCTTAGCTAGATCCCTCCTCATGTTATCTACACCTTGACAGAACGAGGTTGGATAGTGCTGCCACCCCCATAAGGTAGTCCACCTCCAGGTCCTACAGTCATCCCTGAAGCATTAGGGCCAGCCTTTGTTCAAGCTTTTCACCAAGCCACACATTATGGGAAAACAGCCATGGAGAAAGCTCCGAGACCCCATTTCTGCATTTCACTACTAGGATCCCTGACTGCCTCGGTGGCACAGCAATGTCTGATATGTGCCAAGAATAATGCTAAGCAAGGTCCCATTCCACCCCCAAGAGTTCAGTCAGTAGGGGCGACCCCGATGGGTGATATACAGGTAGACTTTGCTGAAATGCCCCGTACAAATGGGTATCACTATATGTTACTGTTAGTCTGTACATTTTCGGGATGGGTAGAAGCCTATCCCACCCGAACTGAGAAAGCCCGAGAAGTCACTAGGGTGTTGCTTCATGAGATTATTCCTCGATTTGGAATACCATTGACTATAGGATCAGATAATGGCCCATCGTTTGTATCCCAAGTGACCCAACAGTTAGCTCGAGCTTTGCAAATACAATGGAAGTTACACACTGCTTACAGACCCCAGAGTTCAGGAAAAGTGGAACGTATGAATAGAACCTTGAAAACTCAGTTGTCCAAACTTTGTCAAGAAACACACCTAAAGTGGCTCCAAGTTCTCCCTATAGCTCTTCTTAGGATACGTTCTGCTCCCACCAAGTCCCTAGGAGTTTCTCCTTTTGAGATTTTGTATGGGCGACCTCCAACTATAGTGCAGGGAATAAAAGGAGATATGAGACAGATAGGATCTGAAATAACTAGACAAGAACTATTGGCTTTAGATTCTGTTTTGCAGAATCTCCAAACGTGGGTGCAAGATCGACTACCCATCAACTTGACCGAGCCTCCTCATCCTTTCAAGCCAGGAACGTCCGTGTGGGTGAAAGAGTGGAGAAAGACCCCGCTGGCGCCGCATTGGAAGGGACCATATGTTGTCATCCTATCAACCCCCACTGCAGTGAAAGTTGCAGAATTTGAACCCTGGATCCACCACAGTCGAGTAAAGCGGGCAGTTGCTCCTGATCCTGGCCAATGGACGTCAGTGAATGATCCAGAGACTCCATTGCGACTTACATTGCGGAGGCAACCGGCACTATAGAGAATCTTCAGAATCTACAGCTCTATTTTCGTCACGCGAGGGTGACCATCACAGCAGGAAAAGAAGAAGAAGACTCAACAAGTTCATCATACCCAACTTTCCAGTTGATCTCCAAAGACTGTAATCACAATGTTCTTCCACTATTGCCTTGTGGGTGTGGTGATCCTGGGATTCCTGGGAAAGACTTTTGCCTTACCCCCTTGGGCAGCCTGCATAACCACCACCCGAACGGGACAAAATATTACTCAGACGTTACTCTACCATTCCTACTATATTTGCACTGGTACAGTCAGCCGGTGTATTTATAATAGCACCGAACTGAATATTTGTACAAAGGGAAAAAGTAAGACTTGTTATAACCCCCGACAAAACCCTTCATGTTATACATTTGAGATCCGCTGGAATGATGAAGATGGAGCCATCATAAATGCTAGAAAACCCCTTGTAGACCCCACAAAATCCATTATTTTGAACTTTGATGCCTGTGAGGCAATTAACAGAAACGCCTACCACAGATGTGGGTCATGGGAATGAGCTTACTATCATGATGATAAATATATGTGTCCAGAAGGAGCCTATGGATGGGGATGGTATACAGGAAAGAACTCTCCATCTACCACTTACACCACTGCATCTAAACATGATTACTTCTGTCCAAAATGGGACTGCGTATATTTTGCCACGTGGAAGAATGCACCTGTGGGACGAGATGCTGATAATCGCAAAGGCAGTCTGACGAAGATCAGATTGCCTGAGCCTAAGAAATGCCAGAAAGCTGCTTGTAATCCTCTGCAACTTCTCATAATTAACCCTAGCCAATGGAAGCAAGGATACATATTTGGATTACGTATAGCAGGAGGAGGTGTAGATCCTGGGACTATCCTGTATCTACAATTGAACACTAAGGCCCATGTATCCTCACCCTATCGTATACATCACTCCTTCTACGAGGCCATGAAAGCAGAGTTTGAAATTCCTCCTACCTCCCAGAACTTGTTCCTTGAGCTAGCGGGAGCTGTAGCATCTAGTCTCCACATTTCAGACTGTTTATTTTGTGGAGGAACTAAGATGGGAGACCAATGGCCTTGGGAGGCACAAGAACTGAACTATTCTGTTCCATATAATCAGACTGACATACATAATACGACGAGCGAATGGGTATTGGCCCACTCCATTGTGGGTAACTTATGTTTTGCTCGCTATGGACCGCTGTTTAATATGGAAGTGGGGCAGCTGGTCTGTCTCAATCAAAAGTTCTACAACAGTACCACTAAGAAGACGTCTTGGTGGTCAGGAGTCAACGCTACAGAACCCTCCAATCCTCTAGTCCGTTTTCCCAAACTTGCCAGTATCTGGACTAACTTAGCAGCATATAATTCCTGGCAAGCACCACCTGGACTGTACTGGATTTGCGGAACCCGAGCATATGCTAGGCTCCCTCACCATTGGGGAGGCGCATGTGTATTGGAAACCATACGACCTTCCTTTTTCCTTTTGCCTACATCCCAGGGAGAACAACTGTGATATCCTGTGTACAGAAGTCGACAGCTAAAGGAGGCCTTGAAAATAGACCAATGGGACAAATGGGATGCAACATCTGAAGAATGGCCACCTGAGAGAATTATCTCATACTATGGACCTGCTACTTGGGAGCAGGATGGAACATGGGGATATCGTACCCCTGTTTATATGATTAATCGAATAATACGTTTGCAAGCTGTTGTTGAAATAATAACCAATGAAACTAGTAAAGCACTAACCCTTTTGGCTAAGCAAAGTACGCAAATGCGCACAGCCATTTATCAAAATCATTTAGCTTTAGATTATTTGTTAGCAGCTGAAGGTGGGGTATGTGGAAAGTTGAATTTAAGTAATTGTTGTTTACAGATTGATAATAATGGGCATGTAGTTGAAGATCTAGCCACCCAGATAAGAGAGCAGACATTTGTGCCTGTTCAGACCTGGCACAGTTTGAAGCTGGATGGGTGGTTTGGTTCACTATTTTCATGGTTCGGTGGTCTAAAAGCCCTTGTGTTTATTGTATTATTCATATTAGCTATGTGCTTATTGCTCCCTTGTCTCCTACCCCTTTGCTTACGCATGGTAACTTCAGTAATTGATAGTACTATAGAGCGGAAGGCAGCTGCGAAGGTATTAGCTATGTGGCAATATTACCCTATACCCCACGATGATGCTATTACACCAGTATAATGTGTTAAATTGTTGCAGCCAAGCAGCTGAAAATGCTCTTATTCTCTCACTCACCCACAGAAGGAAACTCACAGACAGGCTGGAATGCAAACAGGATCTTTAATGTGCGCACAGGCTCAGACAGAGCCGGCAGTCTCCACAAAAAAATCGGCGCCCCGAAGGACGTCCTACAATGTCTTATATACAGTACAATTTTAAACTCATTCTACAATCTCATTCGTCTCAGGTATTTTCTTTCCACCAATCAGTAGCCCCTGGGAAGGTGCCTGGGTGACCTGCCCAAACCGGTATGCTCTGGTCTGCTGATTTCTGGGCAAGGGGGTATTGTGCTCAGACCTGGAGTGGGGGAAGGGTGCCTACTGAAATCTTTATGTCTTCTCTTTGCAAGCTGATCACCTATGTAAGAACCTCATGGCTGTGGGAGGGTTACCTTATGGCTGCCTCACTCCCCCCTTTTTAAGTGAGACCTCAACCGCTAGAGGCGGTAGAGGGCAGTATTACTGGAGGCAAGCCGCAGAGGGGTGTATTGGGTCAGGGCCATGACAGTGGTAGCAGCCTTGCGTTCTTCCAGGGTGTCAAGGGTGGTGGTAATGAAGCGGTGAAGAATGGGGATACAACATGGTAAGAATGGCACATAGTAGTAAAATAAAAAGAACCCCTACCACTTGGATTTTTAGTCCCCCTAGCCAACTGAACCACTTCATAAACCACCCAGGACCCATGGACGGGTCAGTAATATGATTAACTAGATCACGTAGGTCTTGGATAGAGTGTTCAATGGAAACACTTGCGTCAGTGAGTTTAAAACAACACATACCCTATACCCTCTGTAGCAACTCCTGCACAAAAGATTTGTTCCGTGTGCAAAAGTTGCTGTACTGTCTGTAAAAGGTTGTAGGGTCTGCAGAGGCCTCTTTCCCTGGGATCCACCCTTATTAACATATTAATGGCTTTTATTCTTGCTAGTGTTGAGTCATTCTGGCTACACCCTGCCATCCCCTTTGTTTCATTAATCACTGACACTGTAGTCTTCAGGGCTCATGAGCACTTTGTATCACCAGCTTTGTTTGGCCTGTTTAACTTGTCCAGGCTTGCCCAGCTTGCTCAGGCCTGTTCAATCTGTTCAGGCCTGGCATGTCTTTTCTTAGCTGGGTCCATTTTCTGTGCATTTTCAGGCCTGACCTGTTTCTTAGCTGGGTCCATTCTCTGTGCACTTCTGTTCAGAGTATGGTTCCCCCTGGCTTTACTCTTGTTGTGCTGGGCTCTGGGTACTCATTTTCTTAGCCCACATGTTTTTTTTCCGTGCCATCATAATGTATTACAGCCTCAGGCAAGGATGCAGCCATACTAGACATACCTATCAGCCAATTTCCCTTCATTCTCCAGTTTTTCTTTTTCTTTTCTTGTGAATGGGGCAAAGGTAATCCCACTAAGGGCAATGGACAACAACCATTTGAGATAGATAGGGGGCATCAGAAAAGCAGCTTCTGGTACTGTTCCCTAGAGACAACATACATTGTAACATCATTTTCTTGCAGCAACTCAATAATATTGAAAACGCATAACATGAAAGTGTATCAAAAGCAGCAGTGCTTAATAATGTGATAAAGAAAGCTCTGAGAATAGTACAGCAAAACTTTAGCTGGTGTGGGTATTGCAATTGCTGAAGCCGAAATGGCTTGTAGATTTCAGTTACTTTCTAAGAAAACAATATTAAAAGGATAACAATACAATCATTCACAAAAGCCCCCAAAAACCCCCAGTCAGTCCAATAGTCCTCCTCCCATTCTCAGACAATGTGGTCCTGCCTCTCAGCAGTTCCCCAGGACCTCGCAGTGTGCTTCACCTTTCTCTGAAGTTTAAGTTCTGTTTCTCTCAAAATTTGAACCTCTCATTCTCATAGGCAGATATCTTGGCCCCTTTTCAATGTGACACACTGATCCAGATAGGGACTCCTTCACACATTTTAGCGGTGGGTAGTTCTGAGTTCTTGGGATGGTCTGTTCCATCTGGACTCTGGCCAATACCCTCTGCTGGACTCTCTGGATTGCAATTGGTGACATGGCTCCAGGCCTTATTCAGAAAAGCAGCACCAATATTGAATGAAAAAAAAAAAAAATATGCTGGATTAGATTTCAGAATGATATAAACTTAATTTCATCCATATTTACTTAAGATCATAACTATCTCATATGGTGTCAACTATGTCAGTTTGATAAACTCTTTGTCTCTCTGTCTCTTTACCACTGGAGATTCCTTTGCAGGTAAGAAATATTCCATTATGCCCTTGACTGATCTTTACATGTTTATAGATCAGACAAGTTGCACACACATATTCTGCGATTTCTGGCAAGGTTTTTTAGAATTATACCAATTTTTGTGAGAATTTGTCATCAAATCATCCCTCTTTTGCCCATGCGTGCCTGGCCAGGACATACAGGGGCAAAATGAGGCAAAAAGCATCTGGAAGTACCACATGGCTAGTGTGGGTTTTCCAAAGCTCATCAGGTTGCAAGGTGCACCCAGCCTGTCTCCAGATGTCTATTTCTAATTGTTGAGTATGTGTTGGGGCTTAAATGAATTCCTAAATTGAAGATTCTGGAGACGGCATAGTTGAATAAAATGCTCATCTCCTTTTTTTTTTTTTTTTTTTACATATTCATTAGCCAGATACATCACTTCACATTACCCATACTAATGTATCCTTATTTGGCAAGGCTGCTAAGAATATCAAACAATTGTTTAAAAACTTAGTATTGTTTCTTTTCTCTCATTCTTTTTCTCAAACCTCTCCTGGATCATTGCTGACAAGCAAAATTTGGTTTTGTCCAATCAACTCAAGTTAAATAATTTTACAAATATTTCCATATTTTCTGGTGTAATTGGCACCTATGATGTTACTGTCCTGTTCAGCAGTCATCAGCACTGAGCTGCCTTAAATCTTACAGTTCAGAAAACAGGCATTCAAATGATGAAACTGATACTTTTGTATGAAAAGGTTGGGGGATATCTGGAATGCAAACACTTCTCCTTGTATATTTTTAATGCAGAATATTATTTTTCACATTTAATTTAAAACCTAACAATACCTGAGACTGGCATCAAACTGATCTGAAAACCCTCTGTGAGGTGCTTGCCACAGTATATAAAATCCTTTTTAACTTTTAATTTTGTATATGCAGTCAAAACCAAATATATGTACCAGAGATAAAAATTCAAGCTGGATTACCCTTTTTATTCAGAGCTCTTAACCTCTACTTTGAAGGTCAAAGGAACACAGAAACAGTTTCCTTAGTTTCATGCCTTGTTTGTTTGATCTAGCATCCAGGGGCACTTGGCAATGAACAGCCAGCAATGAAAGAAAAACAATATTTACTGTAGATTAAAACATTTAAACACAAGACTATTAGTCTTTTAAGTATAGCAGCTAGCAGCCTATCTGATTGGAATAAGAAGGTTTTCTTGATAAATTTCACTAAATGGTTTGCAGGCTAGCTCTTACACATGAGCTTTGCCTTACAGATATTCCCCATCCCATACATCTTTGCTAATAGTAATTTGACCAGCCTTTGTTTGATCCCACCCTTACACAATCAAGATGCTGATCAGACATCTGAGGATGCTCAAAGGAGGCACCCTCCATGGTTCTAGAAGCTTAAACTTGTGATAAGCAAGCTTATCATAGCTCAGGAAGGAGCTATAGAAAAGGTGAAGTGACTCTGAACAAGCAACCTGTCAGTTCTGGTAGAAATAAGAAAACAGAATTTTCCCATAAAAGACTACCAGTCCCAGAATGCACCAGGTTTCCAACAGCCATTAGAGGAGCTGAAGTGGGGAAACGTGTGTTCAATCAGGAGGGCTATGAGGTAATCCCTAAGCACTCATCTCAAAGGGCAGGGCCTGATTCAGCACAGCTGCGCTGTGTTAGGGAGGAGCACTCATCTAAGCAGAATAAAGGTAGAGTTTATTCTACAGAGAATTATCCTCATCTTGATCCTCATCCTCAGTTTCATCTGAAGGATCATCAGAAGCAGAAGCCAAACCGGACGGACAGAGAGGGCAAGAAACCCTTTGGAAGAAAGAAGAGAAAAGCCTTTGAGAGGTCTAGAGGAGTTTGGAGCAGTACGTATACTGGAAGGCATTCCAAGGGCCAGCATACACCATTGGACTGGGGAAAGCCAGAGGAATGGTGCTGCAGAGCTAGGAATCTCCAGACGGTACCTGTGAGGGAGACGGCTGCACGTGGAAGGGACCCTAAGACCCGTGCCAGAAGGTATGTGAAGAGAGATCCAGTGTCCAGGGATCTGGATTGGAAGGCTGGACATAAGAACTGGACTACATACTGGCCAGGCTATATAGAGAGGAACTCTAACAGCAATGGAAGCTCAGGTATGAACACTGATCTATGCCCTAGCTATAACCTTGAAAGACAGCAGGGAAACAAGTATTCTCCTGAAAGTGCTCCATTGAGATATTCATCTGTGCCAATCCATGATATTGAGCCCATGATTGTTGAAGAAGAGGGAGTGATTGCGGATGAAGAATGTGTTTACATGGACTGCTCTCTGTCTAAACTCCTTTGGTGATTTTCTGTTATAAAGTACAGCAACCATCACAAAGAAATAAAAACTTGTTCTTTAATCTACTCAGAAAAGCTCCTGAGTAGGATTTTTAGCCACGCAGTAGAAAGCAAGCCAGCTAAGGGGTTTCAGCTGGGTAACTGCTAGCAATTGAGCCTTACCTAATTGCTTGTGAGCTCTGAGAGAATCACTTCTGAATCTATGTGGGAAGATATAAGAAGTTTACCTGAAAAGAACAGTTTTTCCTTTCTTTGTGGCTTTTTGTTTGTTGTTTGATACATTGCTAAGAGAATATTAGCTAAAGCCTACAGAAAAGACCAGTTTGTTGCCAACCAGGTCTTATTTCTTTTGCTTTGATTGCCTGACAAGTTCAAATGTTGTTTTCTTGATTTTGTTTTTCCAAGTTTAACACTGAAAGCAAGTAACCTGATTTATGTGCTACCAAGCATATCTGTGTTGGGAGAAATAACCCCATAAATAAATATCTTATTGGCTTTACACTTGAGCACAACTAAATTATTGTGAGCAGCTGTGTCGGGTGTGAATGGACTGCATTGCCCACAATCCCTTGCAAATCATATAGATATATGTACTTGCCAAGACTGTGAACATTCTCACCCAGGCAGCCGTCTGACAAACTCTACAATTAAAATTGATGACAAGATGATTGTTTGGAGGCTAGGTGAGGCTAGGTGAATTGGGGTTTTTTGTCCTCTTTAATGGGTTTCCATTTGTTTGCTAGGAGAAAGACTCCTAGGTGATTTGTCCTTTTGTCCTCTCTAATGGGCCTCCATTCATCTGCTAGAAGAAGAAACTCCTCCCTGATCTTCCAGTATCTTTCTATAGCTATGCAAACAATTTCAATGGTTTCATTCCTAGTATCTTTCTGTAGTTATGCAAACCATCTCAGCAGTTCCAACCACCCCCCACTCACTGCTGAGAGGCATGACCAAAACATTTTCTAAATTGTCCCTTTACCTGCAATCAGTAGACCTGGTGTTTTTCACTGTTTGGGGACACAGGGGCGATTTGTTAATAACTTCACCTTTTACTGATAGAGTATCAAAATCAATCCTGAAATATAAAGACCTAATGTCTGGACAAAAACTTTCTTTCCCTAATCTTTACCTAATGTCACAACTAAACACAGAGACACTCTAACATTTACAGAGACACTCTAACAGTTTCTACATAACAGCACATTAACTATATGGACCAGCCATGAATCTATATAGGGAAACTGGTCCGGATGCTCCTTCACTACAATTTAGCCTCCGGACCCCATGCTCTAATCACAATTTACAAATCACAAGTTACAGTGTAAATCTTCTAATCTCAATTCAAGGAATGCAATGTTCAGTGTAAATTTTCTAATCTCACTTCTGGGAATACAATATACAATATAATCCAGGTAACAGGCAGAGTTTGGTTGCGCAAAACACACAGGACCACAAAGGGAAAAAGAAAGAGGGAAAAACAGAAAACAGAGACGTCCCAGCAGCGAATACTCATACACTCTCTTTCCTCAGTAGCAGCTGTTACAAATACACATTACACACACTCTCTCTAGCTGTAGCATAGGATTTAACTTTTACCATGAGGATAATACTAATATGAGAAATATAGCTAGCTATTTTTCTAATGTCCACTAGATGGAGCTCCAGGATCACTAGCACAAAAGAAGCCCCCAACTCTAGAAGCACATGGCAACACAAAAGAAGCCCCCAAGTATGCTTCATTAGAGACAGCGTGTGTAGGCTCTAAATAAATCGCCCCAATCATCGGAGAATTGCGATCAGCGCAGAATTTCCAGATACAGAAATACAGAACTACACAAAACAGTACCCAATACAGACTGGACGAGCAATGGTTTCAGGGATTCTGGGGCCCTTACTCAGACTGCTCGTTGCAGGTGATCATGCCGCTACAGGTTCACAGAATTTACCAGATTTACCAGAATTTCCAGATACAGAATACAGAACTACCCAAACAGTAAAACAGTAAGGAAGTAGTACTCACCAGACCTCTGATCAGAGAGAGTTTGGATGCCAGTCTATCTAGCCGGTTTTTTTTCAATCGGGGGGGGGGGGTCAGCCGCAGGGACCGACTGACCAGATGAGTCAAGGTGTCCTTCCGGAGCACAAAAGGGGCCCGGGGCGCCAAGGACCGTTAATCACCTGGAGGAGCCGGTCCCTGACTGGTGGAGGCCCGATGCTGCAAGAGCAGAAGTCTTCCCACCGTGGGTGTGATGAGAGAGGCTTTTTATTTAATTTAATTTAATTTAATAGGGTCCCACCTGGGGTGCCAAAATGTTGCAGCCAAGCAGCTGAAAATGCTCTTATTCTCTCTCACTCACCCACAGAAGGAAACTCACAGACAGGCTGGAATGCAAACAGGATCTTTAATGTGCGCACAGGCTCAGACAGAGAGCCGGCAGTCTCCACAAAAAAAATTTGAGCCCCGAAGGACGTCCTACAATGTCTTATATACAGTACAATTTTAAACTCATTCTACAATCTCATTCGTCTCAGGTATGTTCTTTCCACCAATCAGTAGCCCCTGGGAAGGTGCCTGGGTGACCTGCCCAAACCGGTATGCTCTGGTCTGCTGATTTCTGGGCAAGGGGGTATTGTGCTCAGACCTGGAGTGGGGGAAGGGTGCCTACTGAAATCTTTATGTCTTCTCTTTGCAAGCTGATCACCTATGTAAGAACCTCATGGCTGGGGAAAGGGTTACCCACAGCTAAACCTTATGGCTGCCTCAAAATGACTAATGAGTGATTTAATTCTCACCCTTTCTAACTTGCGGGTGAGAATAATCAAAGGGAGGAATGTGGCAGGCTATGGCCTAGTATGGCCTGCTACTATGAAAGGCCTGTAAGTTAGGCCTGGATCCTAACCCCCATTATAGCTAGAAAAGAACCAAAAATCTGTGAAAAATGAGGAAAACTGTTTTAAACTGCTTAATAAGAAGTTTTACATGAATTCATAAGTCTTTCATTATTCTCTTGTGTGCAAAAGAAAGAAATGTTTCAATACATGCATTCCTGAAGCTAGGGATAACCTTGCAGTAGAGAAGTATCAAAATCAAGAACTGCACCATTGTTAGAACAATCCCAAGGGAGGGGGCTGGTTGCTAGGCCCTGGAGGGATTTATGATTGGACAGGTGCAGGGGGCGTTGGAACCAATGAAAAGTTTGCATGTATCGAGCTAGAACCAATAGAAAGTTCTCATGTATCAAACTGAAAAAGAGGTATAAATGGTTATGTCTCTGTAAAAACTTTGCTCAGTTCCTTTTGAAGCTTTGACTGACTGGGCCTGTGCACAATAAACTGGCTTGGACCCTGTCAATTGACTCCTGGATTTATTTATTGATTGCACTTTGCTGCAGCAACTGGACATTGGTTGGTTGGTGAGGTTGTTGTGTTTAGGGTTGTTACGATGAGTTCCACTTGCCTGAGCATTGGGATAGTGAAGTCTCCCCATGTCACAGCGTGTCACACGTTATTGGATTCGCTTGGTGTTGTCTTTGATTTTGGCTGATTGATGAGCTGCTTCAACATTAGGTGGGTCTGCTTTTCGTTGCGGATATCTGTCAGTGGAGTTTTCTTGTGAAGGTTCTCTTGTTAACATGTGGACTATTCCAAAGAGTTCTCTTGGTTTGTTCCCTGCCTTCATTAGCAGGTTTGCGTTATATTCCTATTTGCATCTGTTGATCATGTTGTTATAATCATTTTGCATGGTCCTGTATTTTTGTAATGCATTGTGGTCTTTTGTTCGTCTCCATTTCATCTTTAGTTTTCTGAGATTCGTTTTGGGTTCTCTGATTTCTTTTGAGTACCAGGGGGTATGTGTTTTGTGCTGTAGCCATTTCACGTGGTGCCACAGCCACATTCGTGATGGAGTGGTTCCAGTTCTCCATTATGCTTTCAAGGTCAGTGTGGTTGTGGTCCAGTCTAGGTAACACTTCATTCAAGAATTGATCCTTTTTATATTTCCTAAATTTCCTCTTGATGTGTTGCTCCTGGGTGGGCATATCTGGGGTGAGAATCATTATGTTAAATGTTATTATATACTGTAGTGGTTGGTGATTTAGTTGGGGGAGTTATGTGTTTGTCATTTATCAGAGTGGACAGGGTGAAGATGAGGTCCAGGGTGGAGTCCTGTCATTGTGGCTCGTGTATTAATTGGAAATGGTTCATGGCCTCCATGGCTCTAATGAAAGAGTCACCCTCCTATTGGGTTGTGAATTTGAGGATGAAGTTCCCTGTTCTCACCGTGGGTTTGTGATGTGAGGCGAAGGTGTATACTGCTTCTAGTACTGATGAGAGCTCATCAGTTTTGGCATTGGCTCTGCAAGAGAGGCAAAATGTGATGCATTTATTTGAGATAATCACAGTGTCACTTTCCTCTGTACTGATTGTTGAGATCATTTTGAATTTGAAATGAGTCTTGGCAAGTATCAGCACTCCTCCTCTTCGCTTGTATGTTCTTGGACAGTTAAATGCCGTGTATGTGTGTGACGTGAGTTGATTTAGGAATACTTGGTCGGTTTCGGAGAGCCATGTCTCTGTTAGGCACATTATGTCTGTTTGTTGTCTTGAATGTAGTGTACTATTTTGTTTATTTTATTTGTCCCCTCCTGAAGTTAAAGCTGACTGAAACATATTTCACCTATTGCAGATTTTTGAAAAGATTTCTCAAAGTTCAGTGTTTCTGATCATTGGAAGATGACTAATGAAATGATGTTATCCTAGTAAAACTGAAACCAGTCATATCTGTATACTTTTTCCCTTCCTTCCCAGCAATATCGAGATTGGCCTAGGCTATTTGACCTTCGACATCCCATTAGGTAGAATGGTCAGTCAAAAGGGGGTTAGAATAATAAATATTAGAATTCCCAGACACGAAAAGACAGTGGTGCTGGCCTGCTGTGCTGCTTAGGATCGCACAGCATAGGCAGGTCTCAAGGGCCTGCCGATGCTGTGCAATCCTAAGCATGATTGCTTTTGCGATTGTTTGCATCTCCCCCCACTGGTAGGAATGCTGGCATTAGACTCAGCACAGCTTAGTGGGAACACTGGGCCCAACACCCTTATCTCTTGCACCAGATCCTGTGTTCCACTAAAGACTAGGTCCAAAATAGCTTCCCCTCTTGTTGGTCCAAGAAGCAGTCATTTTTTTCATCTAGAAATTTTATCTACTTAGCATGTCTTGCCATGACACTGACCCAGTCCGATACCGGGGTAATTGAAATCACCCTTTATTACTGTGCTGTAACTTTTGTTAGCTTCCCTGATTTCTTTAAGCATTTCATCATTCATCATTCTGGCCAGACGGTCGATAGTACACCCCAACTGCCATTACCTTCCCCTTTTTACATGGGATTTCTATCCATAGAGATTCTACGGTGTATTTTGTTTCATGCAAAACTTTAATCCTATGTAACTCAATGCCCTCTCTAACATAGAGTGCAACCCCTCCACCAATTTGATTTACCCTATCATTGCAATATAGTTTTTACCCAGATATGACAGTGTCCTCTTGCATTTTAACAGCTTTGAATAATTTTGTATCTGCAAATTTGATCACCTCTTTATTTTTATCTTTATTTTCACACTTGCTATACCGCCCACGCCATGGCATTAGGGCGGTTTACAATAAAAGCATTAATGCTGTAAGAAAAAAGAAAAGAACGCCATTTACATGATAGGACAGTGGTAGAAGATACAGTAGCAGCTAGTATAGATAACAGGGAGCAAGAGAGAGAGGCTAATGAGGACTGGTATTGGGGATGTCATAGGCCTGTTGAAACAGATGGGTTTTGAGAAGTGTCTTAAATTTCTGGTAGGTTTCAAGGCGGAGCAAAAATGGTAGTGCATTCCAGAGTGAAGGGCTAAGAAAGAAAAATGCAGCGTGACGGGTTAGTTCTAGATGAGCCTGAGAAGGGGATGGAAGGACAAGCCTATTTGCATGTAGTGACTGGAGCTGACGGTATGCTATGAGATCGGCTATATACTGGGGAGTGGAGTTATAAATAGCTTTATGGGTCAGGATCAAAAACGTATACTGGATTCTGTAGCGGAGGGGCAACCAATGAAGACATATTAGGAGAGGAGTAATATGATCAGAGCGCCTGGCATGAGTAACGAGACGAGCGGCTGTATTTTGCACTAACTGTAAACATTGAAGATAGAGCGGCAAGTTAGCAAGGGCCACATTTCAGTAGTCCAACCTACTCATTATCAATGCTAACAGCAGGGTGGTAAGTGAGGAAGGTGGCAACAAAGGATGGACTGCTCGAATCTGACGGAGTGTGCAGAAGGACTGGCGAATGAGGGTGGACACATGCTCATGAAAGGAATAGAGTCCAGTGTTACACCCAAGTAACGGAATGAGGAGACCAAGGGAATTGAAGTAGAACTAAGCTGGGGAGCAACGTTAGGACAAGGGGTGCTTAGAGAGACCCACTTGGCTGTGGACTTAGATGGGTTAAGATGGAGGTAGTTAGTAGAAATCCAAGTGGCAATGTGAGCAAGACAGTTATTAAGGGGTGAGATATCAATATCAACAGGGAATGTGTGAAAAAGGACTATATCATCAGCATAGAGATACGTGGACACTGGGTACTGCTGAATGAGGAGAGGCAGAGGAGCAATAAAAATGTTAAAGAGCAATGAAGAAAGTACAGAACCCTGAGGTACCCGCACAGTAGGGGAACCGAAGAGGAAGACACATCATTTAAGTGAACAGAAAAGGAACGGGAGGCGAGAAAAGAGCAAAAACCATCGCAGCACAGTGCCCCGGATCCCAGAGTCATGCAGACGAGAGAGCAATGAATGGTGGTAAGTGGAGGAGAGATCCAGTGAGACAATCAAGATGATATCCCCCCGGTCGTGTGCAACATCTAGTTCATTTAGGAGGGCAAGGAGTACGGACTCCGTGCTGTGGTCTGCCCGGAAACCAGACTGGTGTGGGTGGAGAATATTAGTGGCCTCAACATGGGATGCTAATTGAACAAATATGAGTTTTTCTAATACTTTTGCCAGGAAGGGGAGATTCAAGACTGGGCGCCAATGTGCCAGGACAGATGGATCAAGTGAGGACTGTTTAAGTAGGGGCTGAACGATAGCTGATTTCCAGGGAGCTGGAAAAATTCCAGCAGCTAAGTATATACTTCTGGGAATTTTTCTGAAAGGAATTTTTTTTTCTTTTTCTTTTAAAGCTAATTAATCTGTGAACCCACTATTTTTTTTGTTAAATCAGTCAGGGCCTAGTAGCAACAGTTTAAGATTCAATTTAAAAACACAGAAGAGAACTTTCTGGTTACCTTTCATACCCAGTAGACAGCTGTAGTTTAAATTTCATAGTCACTCAGGGCCTAGCATCAGCAAAGTACTTTTAGTTTCAAATTAAAACACAGAAGAGAGCTTTCTGGTTAAATTTAGAATCCAGCAGAGAGCTTGTAGTTTAAATTTCATAATAGGTTAGAGCCTAGTAGCAGCAAAGAGCTGTAATTTAAATCAAATCAGAATATAGTTTTCCTCAGCAGCACAGGACAAGGTACTGTGTAGCAGCCCTTTTTTTAATAAGTGTTATATCCCTCCCTCCCTCCCCACACCCACCCTCCCCTGGGAAAATCATAGCTTTATAGGTACTTGCACACCTTAAAAGACAGGAGGTGCTCTCAGGTGAAGCTCATTACCCAAATCAGTCATACACCAAGGACCTGAGATTAATTAAGCTTCAGGTGAACAAGGTATATTAAACTTCTTAGGTACAGTTTTAGTGGTATAAATATCCATTGCACCCTTTAGTACATATAGAACTTAAAGATCTAAACACAAACTTAAAACTAAGATGCAGACAGCAGTCCAGCAGCGGGATGTGGGCTTTCCAGTCTTTTGCATTGAGTGTCACATGTATGATTTTCTCCCAGCTGGTGAGAGGTCTTACGTGTGCACTAGGTGCAAGGAGCTCTCTGCTCTCAGGGAACGAGTCCGTTCTCTAGAGGCTAGAGTAGCAGACTTGGAAAACATAAGACAGACAGAGAGGTACATAGACGAGACCTACAGGGATATAGTCCTGAAGTCCCACCTCCAGTCTGGCAGCATCCCTGTTGCCATGGAGGAGAGAGGTCACGTGACAGGAGAGCATCACCCTGGTGTGGCAGGAAGTGATCCTGTAACTAGGACCTGTCCTCCAGGTGATGTAAACCCCTCTCGCACCGAGGAGGTTTCTCCAGGGCCAAGTGCCCATGCGGGAAGGGTTAGGACAGCAGTTATAGTTGGTGATTCGATCATTAGGCATGTAGATAGCTGGGTGGCTGGTGGACATGAGGATCGCCTGGTAACATGCCTGCCTGGTGCGAAGGTAGCGGACCTCACACGCCACCTAGATAAGGTCTTAGATAGTGCTGGGGAGGAGTCTGCTGTCTTGGTACATGTTGGTACCAATGACATAGGAAAATGTGGTAGGGAGGTTCTGGAAGCTAAATTTAGGCTTTTAGGTAGGAAGTTGAAATCCAGAACTTCCAGGGTAGCGTTCTCCGAAATGCTTCCCGTTCCACGCGCAGGACCCAATAGGCAGGCAGAGCTCCGGAGTCTCAATGCGTGGATGAGACAATGGTGCAGAGATGAGGGGTTCGGATTTGTTAGGAACTGGGGAACATTCTGGGGAAAGGAGGGGCTCTTCCGAAGGGATGGGCTTCACCTTAACCGGGATGGAACCAGGCTGCTGGCATTAACCTTTAAAAAGGAGATAGAGCAGCTTTTAAACTAGATAATAGGGGAAAGCCGACAGTCGCCCAAGAGCGCATGGTTCGGAAGAATGTATCCTTGAAGGATACTACAAAAAGCAGAGAGGTTCCAAAAAAGAGTAAAGTAGCCCAAATGCCCTCGAGTATGGAGCAGACAGAACTTAAAGATCCCAAATTACCCATGTCTACCAATAGCCAAATTAATATGAATAAAATACAGTCTCTAAAATGCTTGTATGCAAATGCTAGAAGTCTACAAAACAAGATGGGAGAGTTAGAATATATAGCACTAAACGAGAGGTTAGATATGATTGGAATATCAGAGACATGGTGGAAGGAGGACAACCAGTGGGACACTGTGATACCTGGGTACAAACTATATCGAAATGATAGAGCTGATCAAATTGGTGGAGGGGTTGCGCTCTATGTTAGAGAGGGCATTGAATCAGAAAGGATTAAAGTTTTGCAAGAAACAAAATTTGCTGTAGAATCTCTATGGATTGAAATTCCATGTAAAAAGGGGAAGGCGATGGCAGTGGGGGTGTACTATCGTCCGCCTGGCCAGAATGAACAAATGGATGATGAAATGCTCAAAGAAATCAAGGAAGCTAGCAAAAGTTACAGTGCAGTGATAATAATGGGTGATTTCAATTACCCCGGCATCGACTGGGTCAGTGTCACAACAGGACATGCTAGGGAGATAAAGTTCCTAGATGAAATAAATGACTGCTTCTTGGAGCAGCTGGTTCATGAACCGACCAGAGGGGAAGCAATATTAGACCTAGTCCTTAGTGGAACACCAGATGTAGTGCAAGAGATAAGGGTGTTGGGGCCACTTGGCAATAGTGATCATAGCATGATCGCCTTTGATTTAATTAGTGGAGGAGGGATAGTAAGGAAATCCACAGTACTACCCTTTAACTTTCGAAAGGGAGACTATGATAGAATGAGGAAAACAGTTAAGAAAAAACTAAAAGGAGCAGTTGCAAAGGATAAAGACGTACATCAAGCTTGGGTGTTGTTGAAAAATACTATCTTGGAAGCCCAGACCAGCTGTATTCCACGCTTTAAGAAAAGTGGAAGGAAGTCTAAAAAATTGCCAGCATGGTTTAAAGCTGAGGTCAGAGAGGCTGTTGTTGCCAAAAAAGCATCTTTCAAGAAATGGAAAAAAGAGCCAAATGATGAAACCTGGAAACAGCACAAGCACTGGCAAGTCAAATGCAAGGCATTGATAAGGCAGGCAAAGAGAGAATTTGAGAAGAAGCTTGCTGCGGAAGCAAAAACGCGAAATAAAGACCTTTTCAAGTACATTCGTAGCAAAAAACCCGTGAGAGAGTCAGTTGGTCCATTAGATGATAAAGGGGTTAAAGGAGCACTAAGAGGCGACAAGGCGATAGCGGAGAGACTGAATGAATTTTTTGCTTCGGTCTTTACTGAGGAAGATGTAGGGATGTTACCCACGACTGAAGTGGTATTTAAAGGTGTGGAAGAATTGAAGGAAATATCGATACATCGGGAAGATGTCTTACAACTATTAGATAAACTGAAGAGTAGCAAATCACCTGGGCCGGATGGTATACATCCAAGGGTGTTGAAAGAACTGAAATTTGAGATTGCAGACCTGCTATCAGTAATCTGTGAACTATCATTAAAATCATCTCTAATACCTGAGGATTGGAGGATCGCCAATGTAACACCAATTTTTAAAAAGGGTTCGAGGGGTGATCCGGGAAACTACAGACCGGTGAGCCTGACATCAGTACCGGGAAAAATGGTAGAAACCATCATAAAGAATAAAATTACTCAGCATATAGATAGTCATGACCTAATGGGAGACAGCCAACATGGCTTTAGACAAGGAAGATCTTGTCTTACTAATCTGTTATGTTTTTTTGAAGGAGTGAATAAACAGGTGGACAAAGGTGAGTCGGTTGATATTGTGTATCTGGACTTTCAGAAAGCCTTTGACAAGGTCCCTCATGAGAGACTTTTGGCAAAACTAAAGAGTCATGGGATAGGAGGCAGTGTACTACTGTGGATCAGGAACTGGTTAAAAGATAGAAAGCAGAGGGTAGGGCTAAATGGCCAATTTTCCCAATGGAGAAAGGTGAATAGTGGTGTACCCCAGGGATCTGTGCTGGGTCCGCTGCTTTTTGACATATTCATAAATGACCTGGAAAGTGGAATAACGAGTGAGGTTATCAAATTTGCTGATGACACAAAACTATTTAAAGTTGTTAAAACCCAGGAGGATTGTGGAAAATTGCAAGAGGATCTTGATAAATTGGAAGACTGGGCATCAAAATGGCAGATGAAATTTAATGTGGAGAAGTGCAAGGTTATGCACCTAGGGAAGAACAACCCAAACTATGGTTACACGATGCAAGGTTCCACATTAGGAACCACCACCCAAGAAAAAGATTTAGGCGTCCTTGTGGATACCATGTTAAAACCCTCAGCCCAGTGTGCAGCGGCGGCCAAGAGAGCAAATAGAATGCTAGGTATGATGATAAGGAAAGGAATGGAAAATAAAACAAAAGATATTATAATGCCTCTATATCGTTCCATGGTGAGACCGCACCTTGAATATTGTGTGCAATTCTGGTCGCCGTATCTTAAAAAGGATATAGCGATTTTAGAAAAGGTTCAGAGAAGAGCCACCAAAATGGTAAAGGGGATGGAAGGCTACTCCTATGAAGAAAGGCTAAAAAGGTTGGGGCTCTTTAACCTGGAAAAGAGACGGCTGAGGGGAGATATGATAGAAGTCTATAAATTAATGAACGGAGTGGAACGGGTAAACGTAGATCGATTGTTTACCTTATCAGAATATAGAAAGACTAGGGGACATGCAATGAAGCTACAGGGTAAACTATTTAAGACTAATAAAAGAAAATATTTTTTCACTCAACGTGTAATCAAACTCTGGAATTTGTTACCGGAGGATGTAGTAAAGGCTGTTAGTGTAGCTGGGTTTAAAAAAGGTTTGGACAAGTTCCTGGAGGAAAGGTCCATAAACCATTATTAAGAAGGGACCCAGGATATCAATGCTTGAACCAATACAAGCATTGTGGAACCTGTGTCCCTTGGGGAAACTGCTAGGTACGTATGACCTAGATTGGCCACTGTTGGAAACAGAATACTGGGCTTGATGGACCTTGGTCTGACCCAGTATGGCATATCTTATGTTCTTATGTTCTTAAAGATGAGAATGAAAGGCAACAAAGCCAGAGATGGCTCAGACAACCAGTTGGAGGGGATGGGATCCTGTAGACAAGTTGTCTTCCTGGAGCTGGAGAGAGTCTTATTTAATTCTGTTGCTGAAATGGTATGAAAAGAAGACCAAGTATGGGCCAGAGCCTTATTCAGGGGAGATGAAGTCAGGCTGGAATTGCCAGAAAGGGGAACGGAGGAAGGGGAGAGGAGAGACAGGGACTGTGGGAGGGAAGGAGACAAAGGGGGGGGGGGTGTGGAATGGAGAAAGTGGAGCGTAAATTACATATCTTATCCCATTTCCAGGTCATGTTAAAAAGCAGTGGACCCAGCAAAGATCCCTAGGGTACACTACTATTCACCTTTCTCCATTGGGAAAATTAGCCATTTAGCCCTACCCTCTGCTTTCTATCTTTTAACCAGTTCCTGATCCACAACAGTACACTGCCTCCTATCCCATGACTCTTTAGTTTTGCCAAAAGTCTCTGATGAGGGACCTTGTCAAAGGCTTTCTGAAAGTCCAGATACACTATATCAACTGACTCACCTTTGTCTACCTGTTTATTCACACCTTCAAAAAAAACATAACAGATACCTTCCACCAGATATCTGAGATGCCAGTCATGTCTAACCTTTCATTTAGTGGCATATATTTTAGCTTTCCCATCTTATTTTTTAGACTCCTAGCATTTGCATACAGGTATTTTAGAGATTGTATTTTATAGATATGAATCTGTTATCATTTGATAGGGGTACTTTGGAATCTTTCAGCTCTGTACTTAAGGGCTTCTGTATTACTTTTATCTTTATTGAAACTTCTCTATTAAGATTTATTTATTTAACAGTTTTTATATACCGTCTTTCTACAGTTCAAGACGGTTTCCATAGAAAGCAACAGACAGTGAATTACAACTGAATTACAACTGTATACATAGAACATAATTTGAAATGGTATATTTGATTAACAGGAACAGGTTAGTAAACTATTTACAAAGAGATTTACAAAGATGCCCCACTTCCCTGTTTTGCTAGTATCCTTCAGGGATACATCCTTCTGAACCCTGTGCTCTTGGGTGACTGTTGGCTTTCCCCTATTATCTAGTTTAAAAGCTGCTCAATCTCCTTTTTAAAGATTAATGCCAGCAACCTGGTTCTATCCTGGTTAAGTTGGAGCCCATCCCTATGGAAAAGCCTCTTCTTTCCCCAGAATGTTGCCCAATTCCTAACAAATCCAAAACCTGCTTCTTTGCACCATCGCCTCAATCAAGTATTGAGACTCCAGAGCTTTGTCTGCCTTTTGTATCCTGTGCTTGGAACAGGAAGCATTTTGGAGAATGCCACCCTGGAAGTTCTGGATTTCAGCTACCTACCTAAAAGCCTAAATTTGGCCTTACGAACCTTCCTACCAGACTTTCCTATGTCATTGGTACCAGCATTTATCAAGACAGCAGACTCCTCCCCAGCACTACCTAAAACCTTGTCTAGGTGGCGTTTGAGGTCCTCTACCTTCACCCTAGGCAGGCATGTTACCAGGCAATCTTCATGTCCACCAGCCACCCAGCTATCTAATGATCGAATCGCCAACTATAATGGCCATCTTAATCCTTCTTTGATGGGCACATGGCCCTGGAGAAGCTTCCTCAGTGTGAGAGGGTTTTACATCGCCTGGAGCACAGGTCATAAGAACATAAGATATGCCATACTGGGTCAGACCAAGGTCCATCAAGCCCAGTATCCTGTTTCCAACAGTGGCCAATCTAGGTCATACGTACCTAGAAGTTTCCCCAAAAGATACAGGTTCTGCAATGCTTGTCCTAGCTGCAGGATCACTTCCTGCCACACCAACATGATGCTCTCGTTTCACGTGATCTCTGTCCTCCATGACAACTGAGAGGCTGCCAGACTGGAGATGGGAGTTCAGTACTATATCCCTGTGGGTTTTGTATATATACCTCTGTCTTCCTTATGTCCTGCAAGTCTGCCACTCTAGTCTCCAGAGATCAGACTCGTTCCCTGAGGGCAAAGAGCTGCTTACACCTAGTGCACATGTAGGACCCCTCACCAACTGGAAGAAAATCATACATATGACACGCAATGGAAAAGACTGGAAAGCCCCCATCTCGCTGCTGGACTGCTGTCTACATCTTAGTTTTAAGGTTTTGTTTAGCTATTTAAGTTGTCTACTTACTAAAGGTTGCTAGAGATACTTATATAACTATACCTAATAAGTTTAAGGGACTTAGTTCACCTCAAAATTAATCAATCTATTCCTGTTGAGGATAGCCAGCTGAACCTGAAAGTGAATTTGACCACCTCTTTCCCTTTAATAGGTTTAAGAGACTATAGCTATGATTATCCATGGGATAGTTGGGAGTCTGGGTGGGTGGGAGGAAAGAACACTTAATAAAAGCTGGCTTGCTACACAGTGCCCTGTGCTTCTAAGATAATCTCTTAACAGTTTCCTCGGTGATTCACACAACCTTTGGTTTGATAGAGGGAGCCTTTCAAAGTGCCCCTTTGATCTGTCACTTGGCTTTAACACCTATTTAAAACAATTTCACATTTCTTTTGCCCCCTAACTGCAAGGCCTCTTTGTAAAGGGCTCTAGAAACAATTTCTTTCTTTCCACTCAAAGGATATTTACCCTATTCTTCCTTCTGTGCTAAGCTATACTCTAATTTGATTTAAATTAAAAGCTCTCTGGTGCTCTCTGAGATAAAAGCCAAAGCGGAGTCCAATCACAGCAAGCTCAAAGTTCTAGACTTCAAAAATGCTGACTTTAGTAAAATGGCCAAGTACCTGATGGAGGAGTTGGCAGGGTGGGAGGGGATAAGGGAAGTGGAATTGCAATGGGCTAAACTAAAGGAGGTAATAAAAGGGGCAACAGATACATATGTAAGGAAAGTAAATAATGTGTGACCCTATCCTGGGCCTAAGGCTTACAGCTATGGGCTGTCTTTTGTCTGCCCTTAAATGCAACTTTATTCTTTGTCGCCAGCAATGCACCCTGGGACTTGTAGTTGATAATTCACATTCAAAGACAAACTGTAGTTGTGCAACCGTTGGTTGAGGCAAACAAGATTATTTATTTTGTGGATTTCCAAACGCATTAAAGTTCAGGCACACAAACACAAAGGATACTTCTCCAATAACACAAGAGTAAAGTAAGGAAAACTGGAACTGAAGGTGAACTGAGCACAAGTCTCTTTAACAAAAACTGTTATCTTCAATAAAGCAAAACACAGCACAGCCTTATAAGCAATTTCAGCAAAGGTAATTTTCTTCTTTTTCAAAACCTTCTTTTAACCCTGCTTACAGGTTTTTCAAGCTTCTTTAAAGCAAAGAGAGCAATCCATTAGAGAGTCCTCTGGAATGGATTGTGACTCACAGCAATCAATCTGCATGGGTTCTGGTACTACGGCTGGCTTATCTCTGGACTCAGCTTCTTCAAACTTTCTGGCTTGTAGGAATTCATAAAACTCATTCCATAACTTCTTTTTCTGGTCATGAACATTTACATTCGAGGAGTGAGCTTTCCCTCCCTCTAATGCTTGCTTTAAAGTCTCTACTGTGTCCATATTTACTGCCCTGCTTGTGGCTGGGTTATGGTTCTTTTTCCCAAAGGAACGGATCCACCCACCTTCTAGCAGTTGGACCTTTCAGCATAGGGTCCTGGATATTGGACAGAGGTACCTGTTCCAGCTGGTTTATAGCCTTTTCAACTAACCATCTGCTGGCTTTAGGTTTGGGAGTTTTTCTCAGATATGGAGTGCTTCCTTCTCTGCTTTCAGCCTTCAGCCACTGGAAGTCAGCCTCCTCGTGGCTCTCAGCTCTCCTTACTCTCTGAGCTCCTTCCTCCTGGAAACTTTCTTCCCCCTGGGAACTCTCTTCCTCCTGGGAACTCCTCCATGCACGCTGAGAACTCCTCTGGGAACTCTGTAAGCTCTGTGTGCTCTCTCTCCTCTTCTCCCTCGTGCTCTGTTTGGAGATGGGTTTAAAAACCTGTTTCTTTCCTGCGACACCTTTCTCTTTGCACGTGTGCTCATAATCAGTAAGCAAGCCTGCCTCCTCGTCAGAGCTAGGGCGTGGCTTGGCTTGACCTTTTTTCAAAGTAGTTTTTCTCCCTCTGTGCAAAGCTTGGCTGTCAGTAGTTTTAAAGGCACAAGTACCATTTTCTTCTATTTCCATTCTTTCTTGGTCACTCTCATCACCACAATAAAAACAAGAGGAAAAGGAAATCTATTTGGTTCTCCAAAGAAGTGGCTGTACAAATAAAGACAAAAAACACAGCTTTCACAAAATTCAGAAGTTCACAAACAGAAGAACACAGAAAAAAAATACAGGATCAGACTAAAAAAAACAAAAAGAGAAATAAGGATAGCAAAATCAAAGGCAGAAGAAAAGATGGCTAAAGATGTGGCGATAAAACTTTTTTCAGGTATATTTGGGAGAGGAGGAAAATCAGAGGTGGAATTGCAGGATTCAAAAGTGCTGGGAATGGATTTGTGGAAAGTGACATTGAAAAAGTGAAAATGATAAACAAATACTTCTGCTCTTTTTTTACTAAAGAAAATCCTAGAGAAGGACCACCTGTGATTGACAAATATACAAATGGGAATGGAGTAGATACCACACCATTCACAGAAGATGATGTGTTAGAACAGCTTGCAAAACTGAAAGTTGACAAGGCCATGGGACCAGATGGGATACATCCCAGGATACTGAAAGAGCTCAGAGTGGTTCTTGCAGGGCCGTTAAAGGATGTTTATAATAGATCCTAAGAGACAGGAGAAGTTCCACAGGACTGGAGAAGGGCTGATGTGCTACCTCTTCACAAAAGTGGTAATAGGGAAGAAGTGACAAACTACAGGCCAGTAAGCCTTGCATGATACAAGGCAACAAGGCAACATGGTTTTACCAAAGGACGATCTTGCCAAACAAATCTGATTGAGTTCTTTGACTGGGTGACCAGAGAACTAGATCAAGGGCATGCAATGGATGTGATCTACCTGGATTTCAGCAAAGCCTTTGATATTGTTTCTGATAGGAGGCTTATCAATAAACTCAACAGCTTGGGAATGGGTCCCAAGGTGGTGAAATGGATCAGTAATTGGTTGACTGACAGACGACAGAAGGTGATGGTAAACAGAACTCACTCAGATGAAAGGAAGGTGATTAGCTGTGTACCCCAGGGTTTGGTTCTGGGACCGGTACTGTTCAATTTATTTGTGAATGATATTGCTGAAGGACTGAATGGAAAAGTCTGTCTTTTTGCAGATGACACGAAAATTTGCAACAGAGTGGACTCCCCTGAGGGAGTGGATAATATGAGGAAAGATCTACAAAAGATGGAAGAATAGTCTAGTGCTTGACAGTTAAGATTTAATGTGAAGAAGTGCAGTGTCATGCACTTGGGAAGCAGAAATCCAAGGGAATTGTATGCGATAGGGGGCAAGAGGTTCACGGACCAGGAGAAGGACCTCGGAGTGATTGTTTGACGATCTCAAGGTGGCGAAACAGTGTGACAAGGTGGTGGCAAAAGCTAGAAGGATGCTGGGTTGCATACAGAGAGGAATTACCAGCAGAAAGGAAGAGGTAGTAATGCCACTGTACAAGTCACTGGTGAGGCCTCACTTGGAATATTGCGTTCAGTTTTGGAGACTATATCTCGCAAAGGATATAAAAAGACTGGAAACGGTTCAGAGGAAGGTGACCAAAATGATTTGGAGCCTGCGTCAGAAGACTTATGAGAATAGACTTAAAGACCTAAATATGTACACTCTGGAGGAGAGGAGGGACAGGGGAGATATGATTCAGACTTTTAAATACTTAAAAGGTATTAATGAACAAACAAACCTCTTCCAAAATGGGGAGCTGTAAAACTAGAGGGCATAACATGAAGCTGCAAGGGGGTAAATTGAAAGGCAATGTCGGGAAATACTTCTTCCCTGAAAGGGTGGTTTGATGCTTGGAATACCCCCCCCCCCCCCCCCCCACCGATGGAAGGGGTGAGGGCAAATACAGTGACAGAATTCAAAATGGTATGGGTCAGACACAGTGGATCCCTTTATAGCAACAGGATAAAATCAAAATAAACATAATGATCTCTTATATCTCAACAAATAGGGGTGACCTACACGGAGTGGTGGGTACACCCCTAAACAAAGGAATGGAGATGGGTGACCTACACGCAGGGCCAGCCCATCCATTGTGTGAGAATGTTGTTCGCACAGGGCCCCGCACTTCAGGGGGCCCCAGGTAAACTTCATTCTTGCACAATAGACGGCTTCAGAGGTGAGCTGGGGAAGCCGCACGAGGCCCCGGCTCGCCTCTGCACAGCCGCCAGCATGAAAAGCACCATTTTACCTCATGCTGGCGGCTCTTACTGTGAAGTGCGCGAGTGCTGGGAAATGCCCTTTAACCTTTCCCGGCATTCAGCGAGCTTCAAAGTAACAACTGCCATCGTGAGGAAAAATGGTGCTTTTCACGCTAGTGGCTGTGCAGAGATGAGCTGGGGCATCACGGGACTTTCCCAGCTCTCCTCTGAAGCAGTTTAGATAGGCACGAGGCTCTTCCGGGGGGAGGGGGTCTAGGATAGGATAGGACAGGACATGGCCGATGGGGGAATCGGACTGGAAATGGGCTGATGAGAGCTGGAATAAGACTGAAAATGGCTGGGGGGGGGGGCTAGGACTGGAAATTGGCTGATGGGGGGCTAGGATTGGAAATGGGCTGGGGGGGGCTTGGACTGGAAATGGGCTGATGGGGCTGGAGTAGGATTGGAAATGGGCTGATGGGAGGTTAGGATGGGACTGAAAATGGCTGATGGGGGCTAGAACTGGAAATGTGCTGATGGGGTGGGGAGCTTGGATTGGAAATGGGCTGATGGGGACTGGAATAGGACTGGAAATGGCTGATGGGGGGCTAGGACTGGAAATGAGCTGATGGGGTGGCTAGGACTGGAAATAGGCTGATGGGGGCTGGGAGCTTGGACTGGAAATGGGCTGATGGGGGGACTAGGATTGGAAATGGGTTGAGGGGGGAGTTTGGACTAGAAATGGGCTGATAGGAGCTGGAATAAGACTGGAAATGGCTTATTGGGGGGCTAGGATTGGAAATGTACTGATGGGGGCTAAGATGGGACTGGAAATGTCTGATGGGGGCTAGGACTGAAAATGAACTGATGGGGGGGCTGGGATTGGACATGGGCTGAGGGGGGAGCTTGGACTGGAAATGGGCTGATGGGGGGTTGGAATAGGACTGGAAATGGCTGATGGGGAGGGAGGGCTAGGATTGAAAATAGGCTGAAGGGGGTGCTTGGACTGGAAATGGGCTGATGGGGGCTGGAATAGGACTGGAAATGGCTTATGGGGGGCTAGAAGTGGAAATGTGCTGAGGGGGGAGCTTGGACTGGAAATGGGCTGATGGGGGTTGGAATAGCACTGGAAATGGCTTGGGGGGCTAGGAATGGAAATGGGCTGATGAGGGGCTAGGATGGGACTGGAAATGGCTAGTGGGGCTAGGACTGGAAATGGGCTGATGGGGAGGGAGGGCTAGGATTGAAAATAGGCTGAAGGGGGAGCTTGGACTGGAAATGGGCTGATGGGGGCTGGAATAGGACTGGAAATGGCTGATGGGGGTCTAGGACTGGAAATGAGTTGATGGGGTGGCTAGGACAGGAAATGGGCTGATGGGCTAGGATTGGAAATGGGCTGAGGGGGAGCTTGGATTGGAAATGGGCTGATGGCTGGAATAAGACTGATGGGGAGGCTCAGATTGGAAATGGGCTAAGTGGGATCTTTGACTAAACATTGGCTGATAGGGGCTGGAATAGGACTGGAAATGGCTTATGGGGATGCTAGGATTGGAAATGGCTGATGGGGGCTAGGACTGAAAATGGGCTGATGGGATGGGGAGCTTGGACTGGAAATGGGCTGATGGGGGCTGGAATAGGATTGCAAATGGGCTGATGGCGGCTGGAATAGGATTGCAAATGGGCTGATGGGGATCTGGAATAGGACTGGAAATGAGCTGATGGGGGGCTAGGACTGGAAATGGACAGATGGGGGCTGGAACAGGACTGGAAACGGATGATGGGGGGGCTAGGATTGGAAAAGGGCTGATGGGGGAAGCTTGGACTGGAAATGGGCTGATGGGGGTGCTAGTACTGGAAATGGGCTGATGGGGGGGGGGTACTAGGACTGGAAATGGGCTGATGGGGGGAGATGGGAGAATAGAACTAGAAGAGAGCTGATGTTAGGGGAGGACTAGAAGGGGATGGGGCTGGGGGAGTGAGGATGGAGAAGGGAAAACAAATTTGTGTGGGAGGGAAGAAAAATCTACAATTGGCCGGGTATGGAGAGAGTAAGTGGGGATTGAGGATGGAAGGATGAAATTTGAGTGGATGAAAAAGAAATAAAGAAAGAAATGGAGGAAAGAGCAAAAGGGGAAAGATCAGTATGTTAAAGCAGATGTAGAAAGAGAATGGGAAAAAACTAGAAGAGAGAAGAAAGGACAAATGGACAGCAGACACAAAAAAACCAGAAGAAAGTGACTGGAGTAATTGCAACTGAAAAATAAAATGCCCAAACAACAAAAGGTAGAAAAATACTTTTTACTTTGAATTTATTACCTGGGATATGTCAGCTGTGGGAAATGTGCATTGCTAACGTCTTTGCGTTTTTGTTTAGTTTAAGAGGAAATTAATTTATAGTTTTATTTCTCCAGTGTTATTGTAAATTCCAACTGTGGCCTTTGGGGTTCCCAGTTTAATTATTGTCTTTCTATTTCTAAATGGTGATCCCTTGTTCTTTGTTTGGTGATGGTCTATCTTCTGCATGTGTAAGCGAGCTGAGGCATTCTCTTTGTGTAGTTTCTATGTGACAGTGCCACTTGTTCTCTTTCCCCAATAGAAGATGTATTGGTATTCTCTGAGATGTATTGGTTTAATATTTGCAGTGTTGCCTTTGATAGGTAGGGTTTGGTGCTTTATGAGTCCTGGTAGTGTTGTTATGATACGGCGGGTTTGCTATGGGTTCTAAATGCCCTATAAAATACTTGATACCCACAAACAACCTTGTGTAGTGCCGTGAATGTGACCTAAACAATATCAGATTTTTTGTCGGATCGCCCACCGATGAGTAGAAATTTTATTACTCTCGTAGTGGGCCCTCCATTTTATTCAAAGTTAAAAAAATGGCCCATGACAGGTCATTAAATCAGGTGCACAGCACTAACAAGCCGTTGCTCCTGCACTACGAAAACTAAGCAGTGTCTCATAAGACGTTTCTCCAGATCAATAGGCAATGTCAATGTTCCTCAAACTTGAACCGTAAAGATGGAATACTCATCTGAAATCCCTCAAAGCAATGGCGCCACGGTGGCGATAACTCCGGTCCAAGGCAGAAATCTTCATTGACAAACAATCTTCCTCTCCGAAACTGTCATAATCCAAAGCATCAAGTCTTCTTTGACCAGTGAAGGAGTCGTATGATTCAAATCACAACACCAATCAGTGTTTCAAGCCGCGCAGCTTTGCAGCTCTTCCTCAGGCGAATGAATCATACCAGTATGCAGCCCTATTTAAAGGACATCTGAGTGACGTAGAAGCTACCCTCCAGAAACAGACCAAAAGAGACGATTCAAAGAGATGTTTAGAAATGAAGACTCCACCAATCGATTTCCGTATTCATACCAGCTGGAACAACAGAATCCAGCCGAAAAATCCACTGTTGTTCTTTAAAGTGGAGCTTCCTATGGCGATCCCCTCCCATTGGTAAGGGGGCAACAACATCCAGAACCCGCCAATGAAGGTCTGCAAACTGATGGTTGAACTGCTGACAATGTGGTACCATTGGAGCAAACGGTTGGCGAGCATTGATACGAGAGCGATGCTCTAGCAAACGCTTCCTGTACAACGAAATGTATTACTTAAATATACTAGTTTTCATCCGCCAGCCCTGCGTAGAGGTCTTCCCTTTGGCCAATTCCTCCGTATCCGCCGTTTGTGTTCTATGGTGGGGGAATATCGATTGCACGCTAGGGAGTTGAGCCAACGTTTACAAACCTGGGGTTACCCTTTAAATGTCATTCAAAGGGCTTTTCGCCGTGCGTTGAATAATCATCCGGGGTGGTGGGAATCTCACACTGCTCAATGCTCCGTCCATCAGGAGCAAGATGCTTTGGATAGGGTTATAGGGATATTGCCATTTCTCCCTGCTTCAACTCAGGTTGCTTCTTTTCTTCGCCGCCATTGGTCGTTATTGTCCCTTCATCAGTGTTTTAATAAACCTCTTATGGTGGCTTATAAGCGATCAAAGACAATAGGGGAATATGTTGTTCGAACACGGGAGGGGGGATCCACTCCAGTGCCAGACAAGGGTCATTTTGCATGTGGCCGTTGTGATTTTTGCATGAGCTCTTTGCAGGGCGAGGAATGGGTAGATCCTACTACAAATAAACGTTACCGATCGCGGTGTTTTTCAGATTGCTACACAGCTTTTGTGATCTATCTGTTGATTTGCCCTTGCAATTTGAAATATGTCGGCAAAACAACACGGCCGGTCAGGAAGCGTTTGCTAGAGCATCGCTCTCGTATCAATGCTCGCCAACCGTTTGCTCCAATGGTACCACATTGTCAGTAGTTCAACCATCAGTTTGCAGACCTTCATTGGCGGGTTCTGGATGTTGTTGCCCCCTTACCAATGGGAGGGGATCGCCATAGGAAGCTCCACTTTAAAGAACAACAGTGGATTTTTCGGCTGGATTCTGTTGTTCCAGCTGGTATGAATACGGAAATCGATTGGTGGAGTCTTCATTTCTAAACATCTCTTTGAATCGTCTCTTTTGGTCTGTTTCTGGAGGGTAGCTTCTACGTCACTCAGATGTCCTTTAAATAGGGCTGCATACTGGTATGATTCATTCGCCTGAGGAAGAGCTGCAAAGCTGCGCGGCTTGAAACACTGATTGGTGTTGTGATTTGAATCATACGACTCCTTCACTGGTCAAAGAAGACTTGATGCTTTGGATTATGACAGTTTCGGAGAGGAAGATTGTTTGTCAATGAAGATTTCTGCCTTGGACCGGAGTTATCGCCACCGTGGCGCCATTGCTTTGAGGGATTTCAGATGAGTATTCCATCTTTACGGTTCAAGTTTGAGGAACATTGACATTGCCTATTGATCTGGAGAAACGTCTTATGAGACACTGCTTAGTTTTCGTAGTGCAGGAGCAACGGCTTGTTAGTGCTGTGCACCTGATTTAATGACCTGTCATGGGCCATTTTTTTAACTTTGAATAAAATGGAGGGCCCACTACGAGAGTAGTAAAATTTCTACTCATCGGTGGGCGATCCGACAAAAAATCTGATATTGTTTAGGTCACATTCACGGCACTACACAAGGTTGTTTGTGGGTATCAAGTATTTTATAGGGGATATAGTTGTGTTGATCCCATTTGGGTGTATTGTTTGTTTGATGGGTTCTAAATGGGCAGTGTTTATAGTACTTCCTAATGTGCTTGGCGGTTGGCACTGGAGTATAGTAATGTAGAAATCTGGAAGTCTGTCTTTATCCAGACACTCATTAAGAGGCATGTTTACTAAAAGTTAGTGCATGTTAATGTTATGCAAATATTTATTCAAATGAGACTCCTTATGCAAATGAGGCCCCACAATGAGTCTTCACACATGGACCCACACCCCCCTTGGACCGTGCCTGCCTGCATGGAGTGACAGGTGCACCTACTCTTGCCACCTTGCTGAGCAGACTAGATGGACCATACTGGTCTTTATCTGCTGTTTTATGCTATGTTACTGTGTTACTGCCTGAGGTTTAAATTTAAATTACAAGCTCTCAAGTGTTATTGACTGAGGTCTAAATTTAAATTTAAATCAAAAGCACTCTGGTGCTACTGACTGAGGTTTAAATTTAAATTAAACGCTCCCTGGTACTACTGACTGAGGTTTAATTTTAAATTAAAAGCTTTCTAGTGCTATTGAACCCTGAGTTAGCAACTACACTGTATTCTAAAATACTCAGATTTATCATCTATAATCCAAAGAATTCCCTTTTCCTCAAGATTTAGATAATTTCCCAGAAGTAAATACTTACAAGTGCAGATTTCTTTCCAGCAGCAGCAGTCCCTTTTGGTAGTCCTACACTACACTTTGTGTAGTTTTAATTAAGTATGAAAAGGCTGAGCCCTTAAGTCCACCATAAGATATTCCAATAATAACAGAAAATATTTTTTGTTGGACCTGTGCTTCTAACACATATGAATAAAGTTTATATGACCAGTTAGCTACAGTCCTTTTTACTAAATAAGTAAATAGAAAATTTTTTAGGTATCTTTAATCCAGAATACTTTTTGCCTGAAGTGGAATCCAGAGGTTATATCAAGCCCTAGCCCAACATAGTGCAACATTTTGGGTGGAAAATCACAACATATTACGCGCCTGCCACAGGGATATAGTTATCTGGCTTCCCCAGATTTCAGATTCCCATTCATTCAGAACTTCAGATTCCAAGCAGAAGGCGTCTTGTTAGCATTCCTCTCAAACTTTAATTCAAACCATGTCATACATTCCCTGACTTTCTAATAGGCTGTATACTTTGCATTTTCGGTTCCCTTCTGGGGCTACCAATCACAAGCAAGGACTTCAATTCCCAGCATCCCACGAGAGTCCAAATTGTAGAAGTAACATCCATTCAATGTCCACAGTCATACCGTGAGAGTTATTCATATTTAATTTAAATGTCTAGGACTGTTCCTTAAAATTCAAAATGGAATTTTGATCCCCTCCCCATCACAAAGGGGGGACATGGTCAATGACCCACCATTTCAACAAAGTAAATGAATGTCATGCCTCCACACAGTGAGACACCATTGGGGCTGACATAAGCTTCCCCTAGATGGAGTTTAAATCACTGATCTGTTCTGCCAATGTATAGTTTTAATTATGACCAATTAAATAAATAGATAAATATTTTAATGGCAAAGAACCAATTTGTTAGGGAAGTAAATAAAAGTAAGATGAAAAGGAGGCCTCTACGTTTCTGGACAGATGCCATTGAAGAAGCTGAAGAAAAAAAGGTTAAAGTACAAGAGATCACAGAAAGAGGAAGACAAGCTACAGTATCTGGAAAAGCTAAGGTAAGCCAAGAAAGTAGTCAGGAAAGCAGAGATGCAAATGGAAGAAAAAATAGCCACTGCAGTAAAATGTGGGACTATGACCTTTTTTTTTTAGCTAGGTTAGTAACAAGAGGAAGTGCAAAAATGGTTTGGTCAGACTCAAAGTTGAAAGGGAGAAACATGTCAATGCTGATTAGGATAAAGAGGGATTACGTAAGAAATATTTCTGTTCTGTATTCACAGATGAAGGACTGGGAATGGGACTTCAAAAAACTCACATAAATAGAAGTGGAAGTAAAGTAGACATCAAAAAAGTTTCAGAGGACTGTGTTTACGAGGAGCTAGCCAAAGTGATTGGGCTGGATGGGATACACATGAGACTATTGAAGAAAAGGGAAGTTCTGATGACTCCTCTGTCTGCCCTTTTCAGTGCCTCTTTAGAGTTAGGAGCAGAGCCAGTGAAAAGGATATGAGGCAACCAGGTGAACCTCATCCCTTGAGCCCCCCTGCTCCCCCTTCCTGGTCCCCATAGTCGATGCTGCCATTCCTCTCCAGGACCTGCAGCAGTGGCAATAGCTTAAGCAGCCCCCCAGTGCTTACCTAAAGCTCTGCTGCTACACGGCTCTTTGGCTTCCACCCCCTCTGATTCCTGATGCTGACTTCCTTTTGCCACTTCTGCCCTCATTCAAACAGGAAGACCGCATGGGGCATCAAAGGGGGCGGAAGTCAAACAGCCTCGCAGCTCAGGTAAGTGCTATGGGGCTGTTTGCAGTCACTGCTGCCTCTGCAGGTCCCGGAGATGGGTGGCAGTAAGTTGCCTCTGGACCATTGGCACGCTAGGTGGTCATCTAGCCATCCCTGGTCAGAAGTGATCCCGGAGATGAGGTCCTTCTCCACAAGAACAAGGAGGAGATCAAGAACTACAGGCTCCTTCTTTAGCTCACGCCTTCCCAGTAGTACTTCAAGGCAAGTTATATTCAGGTACATTGGTATTTTCCTGTCCCAAGAGGACCCGATTTTCATTTAAATCTGGGTTTGGCTGGATGCACCGGCAGCTGCCGAGGCTAAGTGGGTAGCAGCAATTTTCAATGCTACCCGCTTAGCCTCTGCACTTGAAAGACAGACGAGGAAAAACCTCGCTTATCTTTAAGGTGCAGAGGGCTAAGTGGGTAGCATTGAAAATTGCTGCTACCCGCTTAGCCCTTTCCTCCGCCCCCTCTCCACTCTGGAACATCCTCAACACGCCCCAGTGCTAACCGCATTGCATCTGGGCACGTTAGGTGCCTTTGGAAAATCCTGGATAAGGTATTTAAATGGGTAACTAGGGCAGTTACCCGTTTAAATGCCTTCAAAAATGCCGCCCTAAGTTTGTACCTGAGGCAGTGGAGAGTTAAGTGGCTTCCCAAGGCCACAAGGAGGTGCCAGTGAGATTCGAATCACGGTCTCTCTGGTTACCAGGCTACTGCTCTAACCACTAGACACTGGTTAGTCTGACTTCTGTGCTATAAGAGTATAGGGCAGTGGATTGCAGGGTCTGGTTTTACTAGAGCTAGGTCTTCTCAGATGAATCTGATTAATTTCTTTGACAGGGTGACCAGAGAGTTGGACTAAGGAAGAGCGCTAGATGTTAGATTGCAGCAAAACCTTTGACACAGTTCCACATGGGCGAATTATAAATAAACTGGGCACACTAGGGTTGCACGGGAAGTGACTGATAGGGTTAGAAATTGTTTGCATGGGAAGCAACATAGAGTACTGATAATTAAATTCAGTCAAAGGCTAAGGACCTGATTCTGCAAGGTGGATAGAGGGGTTGTATGTTCCAGCAGGACGTCCAGCCCACTAGCTGCCTGGCGCTGTATGCCACCTCCTGGACCCCCTGCATGCACAGAGCCACTGTGTGTGCTGTGGGTGATGGGAGTGGCACGGGGATGGAGAGTGGGTGGAGCATAGGCAGGACCGGCCCCGGATGTACAGAGCCGATACAGGTCATGGCCCTGTAAGTCCAGGGAGCACCAAGGGGATGACCAGTTATTTCACCTTGGAGGTGGAATAAGCATTGACCACCCCTCTGGAACAGCCGGACAGCCCCCCAGCAGCAACAGTAGCAAGTCAGGTGAGTCCCTCCCGCCCAATCCAGGCCTTGGCTGCCCCTGCTCGAATTGGGTGGTGGAGAAACTGGGGTCTCACAGCAACGGGCTGGATTTGCTGCAGGGAGGATGTCCTTGCGGCATGCTGGGCTGTCTTTTAGTGCCCGATCCTGCACCCACGGGAACGCCCTGCTCCCATGGTGCAGAATTGGGCACTGATGGGCCCATCCTGTTCAGGGCTGTCCAGACAGTCCAGATGTGCGCCATCTGGGATTGGGCTCTAAGGGTATTACCAGTGGTGTGCCGCAAGGAATGGTCCTTGTTCGGGTTCTTTTCAACATATTTCTATGTGATATCACATAAGAGCTGCTGGGTAAGGTTTGACAAAATCTGCAATAGGGTAAACAACCTGGAAAGTGTGGATAACATGAGGAGGGATCTAGCAAAGCTGGAAGAATGGTCAAGAATTTAACAGCTGATATATACAGTAATGCTAGAAAATGTAGGGTCATGCATTTCGGCTGGAAAAAAAGAGAGTACAGTATAGAGTGAAATACTTATGTGCAGGAGAGAAGAGCGGGACCTGGGCATGATTGTATTTGATGATCTACAGATAGAAAAGTCTATGGCAAAAGCCAGAAGGATGCTTGGGTGCATACGGAGAGGAATGGCCAGCAGGAAGATGATAGTGCTTCCGTATAAGTCTCTAGTGAGACCTCATGTGGAGTGCTGTGTACAATTCTGGAGATCACATCTTCAAAAGAATATAAATAGGATGGAGTCAGTCCAGAGGGTGGCTACTAAAATGATCAGTCATCTTTGTCATAACGATATGGGGATAGACTTAAAGATCTTAATATGTATACTTCGGAAGAAAGGCAGTAAAAGTGAGATATGGTAAAGATGTTTAAATACCTCCATGGTATAAGCGCACAGGAGGAGAGCCTCTTCTAATTGAATGAAAGTTCTGCCACGAAGGGAACATAGGAGGAAAGTAAAAGGGGAGGAGTGGTCTAAAAAATATTTCTTTATGGATAGGGGGGTGGATGCTTGGAACAGCTTCCCAGCAGAGATAGTGGAAACCAGGACTGTATCTAATTTCAAGAAACCACGTAGGATCTCTAAAGGAGAGGAAGGGATTTAAGAGCTTACTAGTTAGGCATGGATAAGAAAATTGGATAGGCTGTATGGTCTCTTTCTGCCCTCATTCTCTATATTTCCATATTCAGGAAATGGGAACAGGAGTTTAATGATGAACACCAGAAATAACATAACTGTTGTAGTTGTTGATATGGAAGGACAGACTAGATAGGCCATGTGGTCTTTCTGTCATCATATTTCTATGTTTCTATAAGCCCTGGCAAGTTAGATGCAAAGCATTGATAAGGCAGGCAAAGAGAGAATTTGAAAAGAAGCTTTCCATGGAAGCAAAAATGCATAATAAAACTTTTTTCAAGTACATTCGTATCAAAAAACCTGTGAGAGTCAGTTGGACCATTGGACGATAGAGGGGTAAAAGGGGTGCTAAGGGAGGACAGGCAATAGTAGAGAAACTGAATGAATTCTTTGCTTCGGTCTTTACTGAAGAAGAGTAAGAAAGTTCCCATGCCTGAAATGGTATTTGAAGGTGATATAGTGGAAGAATTGAAAGAAATATCAATAAACTGGGAGGATGTATTAGAACTGTTTGATAAAGAGTAGCAAATCACCTGAACCAGATAATATACATCCAAGGTTGTTGAAAAAACTGAAATATGAGATTGCAGACCTACTATTAGTAATCTGTGAACTATCATTAAAATCATCTGTAGAATCTGAGGATTGGAGAGTGGCCAATGTAACTTTAATTTTTAAAAAGGGTTCCAGTGGTGATCCGGGAAATTACAGACTGGTGAGCCTGACATTAGTACTGGGCAAAATGGTAAAAAGGATTATAAAGAATAAAATTACTGAACGTGTAGATAGCCGTAGTTTAAATGGGAGAAAGCCAACATGGATTTAGCCAAGGAAAGTCTTGCCTTACTAATCTGTTATTTTTTTTGAAGGTGTGAATAAACAGATAGACAAAGGTGATATAGAGTATTTGGCTTTCAGAAAGTCTTTGACAAGGTCCTCATGGGATTGTAGTCAGTATAGTTTTGTGGATCACGAACTGGTTAAAAGATAGAAATCAGAGGGTAGGGCTAAATGGCCAATTTTCCCAATGGAGAAAAGTGAATAGTGCAGTACCCCAGGGATATGTGCTGTTCTGCTTTTTAACATATTCATAAATGATCTGGAAACAGGAATAATGAGTGAGGTAATTAAATTTGCAGATGACTCAAAATTATTCAAAGTTGTAAAACGCAAGAGGATTGTGAAAAATTGCAACAGGACCTTGAAAAATTGGAAGACTGGACTTCCAAATGGCAGGTGAAATTTAAGAACATAAGATATGCCATACTGGATCAGAACAAGGTCCATCAAGCCCAGTATCCTGTTTCCAACAGTGGCCAATCTAGGTCACAAGTACCTAACAGTTTCCCCAAAGGATACAGGTTCCACAATGCTTGTTTTGGGTCAAGCAGTGGATATTCTGGTCCACTTTAATAATGGTTTGTAACCTTTTCTCCAGAAACTTGTCCAAACCTTTTTTAAATCCGGCAACACCAACAGCTTTTACTATATCCTCAGGTAGCAAATTCCAGAGGTTGATTAATGTTGAGTGAAAAAATATTTTCTTTTATTAGTCTTAAATAGGTTACTCTGTAGCTTCATTGCATGCCCCCTAGTCTTTCTATACTTTGATGGCGTAAACAATCGATCTACATTTACCCGTTCCAATCCATTCATTAATTTATAGACCTATATCATATCTCCCCTCAGCCATCTCTTTTCCAGGTTGAAGAGCTCTAAACATTTTAGCCTTTCTTCATAGGTGTATCCTTCCATCCCTTTTACCATTTTGATGGCTCTTCTCTGTACCTTTTCTAATTAATGCTATTTCCTTTTTTAAGATACGGTAACCAGAACTGCACACAATATTCAAGGTGCGGTCGCACCATGGAACGATACAGAGGCATTATAATATCCTTTGTTTTATTATCCATCCCTTTCCTTATGATACCTAGCATTCTATTTGCTCTCTTGGCTGCTGCTGCACACTGGATGGAGGGTTTTAACATTTACCCACGATGATGTCTAAATCTTTTTCCTGGGTGATGGTTCCTAATATGGAACCTTGCATCATGTATTAACAGTTTGGGTTTTTCTTTCCTAGGTGCATAACTTTGCATTTGTCCTCATTAAATTTCATCTGCCCTTTGGATGCCCAGTCTTCCAATTTATCAAGTCCTCTTACAATTTTCCACAATCCTCATGGGTTTTAACAATTTTCAATAGTTTTGTGTCATCTGCAAATTTCATTACCTCACTCGTTATTCCCATTTCCAGGTCATTTATGAATATGTCAAAAAGCAGCGGACCCAGCACAGATCCCTGGGGTACACCACTATTCACCTTTCTCATTGGGAAAATTGGCCATTTAGCCCTACCCTCTGCTTTATATCTTTTAACCAGTTCTTGATCCACAATAGTACACTGCCTCCTATCCCATGACTCTTTAGTTTTGCCAAAAGTCTCTGATGAGGGACCTTGTCAAAGGCTTTCTGAAAATCCAGATGCACTATATCAACCGACTCACCTTTGTCCACCTGTTTATTCACACCTTCAAAAAAACACAACAGATTAGTAAGACAAGATCTTCCTTGTCTAAAGCCATGTTGGCTGTCTCCCATTAAACCATGACTATCTACGTGTTCAGTAATTTTGTTCTTTATGATGGTTTCTACCATTTTTCTCTGTACTGACATCAGGCTCACCGGTCTGTAGTTTCCCGGATCACCCCTGGAATCCTTTTTAAAAACTGGCGTTACATTGGCGATCCTCCAGTCTTTAGGTATGTCACGCCACCACCACTTGCCTCTAGGTTAGAGGGGCGTGGATTATTAGAGGAACTTTCTGCTGTATGCTTTTTCAGCTTTTTTTAAAACTATTTCCCTGCAATGCCCTCTGGGAAATGTAGTCCTTATTCAGCTGTATAAGTGCACCATGCAGAAAGCTGTAGTCAGGCTCAAGTAGGTAAGGCAAATGACAGAAATTTATTATTTTTATATGCACAAGGGTTCGATCATACCACACATAGGATTGTTTGTTCAGGACTCTTTGAAGTAAAAATTGTCCAAAACATATCCAAGCACAAAATGCAGTTTTAAAAGTTCTCTCTATTGCAGGATACATAGTCTTTACCAGCAAGCTTATTGTATTCTTAGCTTTGCTGGCTAAAGCACCAAACAAAAAGCACATTTAAAGTCTGTGGTAAACTCCCCTTTATAAACACATGGGATCTCAGCCACCCTGCTTGTGGTATAAGGGTACCTTTTCTCTTGGAAGACCTTCTTTCAGGACTGGCTTGCTTTCTCTACGTTCCCCAGGTTTATAGCTTGGCACAAGGAACAGTCCATGGGAGTGTCCTCCTCTATCAGCTTCACCTCGGGCTCTTCCAGCTGCATAGGCTCTGTCTCCCCGTCCTGCTCAGCTAACAGCCTCCCAGGGGATCTTGGAGTCTCTCTTGTTCCTGGCTCCAAACTCTCCTGCAGCCGTGCTACATGCCAAATAGCACTCTGCTCTGCTCAGCCTGGCTTCCTCCTTCTCCTCTTCTCCTTTCCTTCACTAAATTGGGGCCAATCCCTTCCCAATATTAAATCATAGGGTAGTTTTGGAACTACTGCCACGAGAACTTCTCTCTGCACCCCCAACCCTTTTATCTCCACTCTGTACACAGGGTAGAAAAAAGCACCTCCATGTATGCACCTAATTTGCACCTGCCCTTCTGGCCTCCTCTGGTGAGACTCATCCTGGGCCTCAATTGCCTGCCAAAGCTTTCGTGACACCATGCTTTGGTCGGCCCCAGAGTCAAGCAGAGCATGGGTAGTGACCCCCTGTATGTTAACATGTAAGAGAAATACCTCTCCTGGATGTTTTACATTGGTACCAGTTAACCCAGTGCGGGCTTTGCATCGCCTCTGCAGGTGTCCCATCTCCCCACAACGATAGTATTTTTTCTCAGCCCACATACCCTCATGAGCAGACACACAAGTTTTAAGACATTTTACATTATTTCCCTGCTTCTTTTCTGATAAATAAAAACTGGCCTCTGCCCCTACTTTTGGAGGGCCCACCTCTGGGGGAAATGCCAATTCAGCTTCCATGTAGCGCTCTGCCAAAAGTGTTGCCTCTCCTGTGCTCTGGCAGTTTTGCTGAATCAGAAAAGATTGTACCCTTTTTGGTACTGCAGCCATAAATTGCTCCAATATCACCATATCCACCACCATATCCATTGTTTTCCCTTCTGGGGCTAGCCACTTTAAAGCTAAACTTCGAACTCTCTGGCTTAAGGCCTTAGGTGTCTCTCCGGCCTTTAAAACCATGGCTCTAAACATACGGTGATACAACATTTTTGTTAACCCTAATCGGTCTCTAATTGCATTTTTACTGCATTATAGTCTATGGCCTGGGCAGCTGGCATAGCCCTATATGCGGCTAGTGCTTCTCCTGTTAAGGAGGTGGCCAATCTCACCACCCACTGGCTATCTGGCCAACCCACGGCTTGAGCCACCCTCTCAAATGACTCCAAGAAGTCATCTATATCATCATCAAGGGAAAGTTTTCCAAAATTAAATGCCCCGCTGGTGTGTGGGCCTGCTAGATTGTCCATTCGCGGCATCTCTGGTCCTTCCGGGGTTAGTGTTCCTCCACTTCCTTGCCTCTGGGAAGTAATAAGAGCTTCCACTAAGTCCAGGACAGGCTTTTGCTGCTCCCTCATAGCCGCCGCCGCATTCTCCTGTGCTAGCTGGGCCAACTCCTGCTGGCGTTGAAATTGAGTGGCCATCCATTGCACCAGCTCTTTTGGATCCATCTCCGGCGATACCCTGCTCCTGTGTTGACTCTCGAAGGAAAAAAAAAACGTTGTCTTTTCCGCCAACCTTCTGTGCTATCACTCTTGTAAGTGGAAATCCTGAGTGGTAGAAAATCCTGAATGGTAGAAAATCCTCACAACTACGCCACTGTCACACCACCACCACTCGCCTCTAGGTTAGAGGGGTGTGGATTATTGAAGGAACTCTCTGCTGTATGCTTTTTCAGCTTTTTCTTAAACAATTTTCCTGCAATGCCCTCTGGGAAATGTAGTCCTTATTCAGCTGTATGACTGCACCATGCAGAAAGCTGTAGTCAGGCTCAAGTAGGTAAGGCAAATAACAGAAATTTATTATTTTTATATACACAATGGTTCGATCATACCACACATAGGATTGTTGGTTCAGGACTCTTGGAAGCAAAAATTGTCCAAAACATATCCAACCACAAAATGCAGTTTTAAAGGTTCTCTCTATTGCAGGATACACAGTCTTTACCAGCAAGCCTAATGGTATTCCCTTCTTAGCTTTGTTGGCTAAAGCACCAAACAAAAAGCACATTTAAAGTCTGTGGTAAACTTCCCCTTTATAAACACATGGGATCTCAGCCACCCTGCTTGTGATATAAGGGTACCTTTTTCCTGGGAGACCTTCTTTCAGGACTGGCTTACCTTCTCTACGTTCCCCAGGTTTATAGCTTGGCACAAAGAACAGTCCATGGGAGTGTCCTCCTCAATCAGCTTCACCTCGGGCCCTCCCAGCTGCATAGGCTCTGACTCCCCTTCCTGCTCAGCATGCTCATCTAACAGCCTCCCAGGGGATCTTGGAGTCTCTCTTGTTCCTGGCTCCAAACTGTCCTGCAGCCGTGCTACATGCCAAATAGCACTCTCTCCAGCTGGAATCTCCGTTCCTCTGCTCTGCTCAGCCTGGCTTCCTGCTTCTCCTCTCCTCCTTTCTACTAAGTCATACTCTGCTCTGGGTTTATACTTCCAGGGCTCTAGCTCCAACCCCACCCTACTCAGGTGATGGCAATCAGCCTGACTCCAGGCACCTGAGTGCTTAAAGCATTCACTGCCTAAAGGGTTCTGAGCCTTGTATCTTCTCCCTTTCATTCCACTAGGGGGAGCCTGAAATGTTTTCCACGTGGAAGTTTTCTGATCCCTGGAGGTGCTTATGGCTTTTCTACCCTGTCTTGGTAAAAGGGAACCCTTTACTAAGGTGAATTCCCTGTCTCTTTGTCCTCCCCTGGACTCTGGATAGGCCTCCTTGCCACAGGTATTACAGATGATTTTAATGATAGCTCACAGATTACTAATGGTAGGTCTGCAGTCTCATATTTCAGTTCTTTCAACATCCTTGGATGTATACCATCCAGTCCAAGTGATTTGCTACTTTTAAGTTTATCAAATAGTTCTAATACATCTTCCCGGTGTATCAATATTTCTTTCAATTCTTCCACAGCATCTCCTTTAAATACCATTTCAGTCATGAGTAACATTCCTACATCTTCCTCAGTAAAGACCGATGCAAAGAATTCATTCAGTCTCTCCACCATGGCCTTGTGCCCTCTTAGTGCCCCTTTTACCCCTTTATCATCTAATGGTCCAACTAACTCTCTCATAGGTTTTTTGCTACAAATGTACTTGAAAAAGTCTTTATTATGCATTTTTGCTTCCATGGCAAGCTTCTTCACAAATTCTCTCTTTGCCTGCCTTATCAATGCCTTGCATCTAACTTGCCAGAGCTTGTGTTGTTTCCAGTTTTCATCATTTGGCTCCTTTTTCCATTTCCTGAAAGATGCATTTTTGGCAACAACAGCCTCTCTGACCTCACCTTTAAACCATGCTGGCAGTTTTTTGGACTTCCTTCCACTTTTCTTAAAGTGTGTAATACAGCTAGTCTGGGTTTCCAAGATAATATTTTTAAACACCCAAGCTTGGTTCAAAATCTTTAACCTTTGCAACTGCTCCTTTTAGTTTTTTCTTAACTATTTTCCTCATTTTATCATAGTCTCCCTTTTGAAAGTTAAAAGGTAGTACTGTGAATTTACTTACCCTCCCTCCTTTATTTATTAAATGAAACGGGATCATGCTATGATCACTATTGCTAAGTGGCCCCAACGCCCTTATCTCTTGCACCAGATCTTGTGTTCCACTAAGGACTAGGTACAAAATGGTTTCCCCTTTGGTCGGTTCATGAACCAGCTGCTCCAAGAAGCAGTCATTTATTTCATCTAGAAACTTTATCTCCCTAGCATGTCCTGCCGGGACACTGATCCAGTCGATACCGGGGTAATTGAAATCGCCCAATATTATTACTGTGTTGTAACTTTTGTAAGCTTCCCTGATTTCTTTGAGCATTTCATCATCCATTTGTTCATTCTGGCCAGGCAGTTGATAGTACACCCCCACTGCTATCGCCTTCCCCTTCCCTTTTTTACATGGAATTTCAATCCATAGAGATTCTACAGTGAATTTTGTTTCCTGCAAAACTTTAATCTTTTGTGATTCAATGCCCTCTCTAACATAGAGTGCAACCCCTCCACCAATTTGATCTGCTCTATCATTACGATATAGTTTGTACCCGGTATCACAGTGTCCCACTGGTTGTCCTCCTTCCACCATGTCTCTGAGATGCCAATCATATCTAACCTCTCATTTAGTGCTATATAGTCTAACTATTCTATATATTTAATGTGGACAAGTGCAAAATGTTATGCACCTAGGAAAGAAGAACCCAAACTATGGTTACACGATGTAAAGTACCACATTAGGAACCAGGAAAAAGATTTAGGCATCATCGTGGATAACATGTTGAAACCCTCTGCCCAGTGTGTAGCAGAAGCCAAGAAAGCAAATAGAATGCTAGGAATCATAAGGAAAGGAATGGAGAATACAACCAAGGATATTATAATGCTTCTATATCGTTCCATGGTACGTCACACCTTGAATATTGTGTGCAATTCTGGTCGCCATATCTTAAAAAGGATATAGCAGAATTAGAAAAGGTACAAGGAAGAGTGACAAAAATGGCACAAGGGATGGAAGGATACCCTTATGAGGAGAGGCTTAAAAGTGTAGGGCTCTTTAACTTGAAAAAGAGATGGCTCAGGGGAGATATGATAGAGGTCTATAAATTAATGAATGGAATAGAATGGGTAAACATAGATTGGTTGTTTACTCCATCTAGAAAGACTAGAGGGTATGCAACAAAGTTAGATTGCAACCTATATAAGACTAATAAGATAATTTTTTTTTCTCAATGCGTAATCAAACTCTGGAATTCATTACCGGAGGATGTAATAAAGGCTGTTAGTGTAGCTGGGTTTAAAAAAGGTTTGGACAAGTTCCTGGAGGAAAGGTCCATAAACCATTATTAAAGAGGACCTGGGAAATCCACTGCTTGCCCTAAGACTAGCATTGTGGAACCTGTGTGCCTTTTCGGAACCTGCCAGGTACTTGTGGCCTGGATTGGCCACTGTTGGAATATGGGATATTGGGCTTGATGGACCTTGGTCTGACTCAGAAAGATATTTCTTATGATCTTATTTAACAATGTCCCTTGAATCATGTAGAAATCATTTCTGCCCTATGAAATCTCTCTCTGTCTAGTAATTAATCTTGCCACCAGGGTCCAAGGAGTGCTAAGTAGAAATCTCCCCAATCCCATTTCAAAGAGTCAGGTGTTCACCAGTTTCTTGAAGAAAAGATAGTTCTCTACATTTATTTATTTAGCTGTATTTATATCCCGCTTTTCACCGGGTCAAAGCGGTCAATTGGGGGATACATTTAACACGAGGGGATATGAGACACATACGATAATACTTACAGGGAACATGGGCAATGGAGGGTTAAGTGGCTTGCCCAAGACCACAAGGAGTATAGGACTAGAAATCCCAGTCCCTCCGGCCCGAGATTGCTGTCCCCAGGTGGGACTTGAACCCCCGGCCCTCCGGCCTGAAGTACCTTGTCCTAACCACTAGACCACTCCTCCCCCCTCCACATGCCTCCTCCCCCCTCTACATGCCAAAGATCTTCTGGAAGAGCATTCCAGAGATGAGGGTGTAGTAACTAGTGATGGAGATCTTAACTTTCATCAACTTTAGGGTCATCTTGAGACCTAGCTGGAAAGAGCAGAGAGAGCATCTTGGAAGATAAAAGGAGAGAAGCTCCTTTATATAAGATGGTGCTTGACTGCGCAAGGCCTTGAAAGCTGAACAAAGAATCTTAAACTGGACCCGCTGTTCTACTGCAGCCAGTGCAGTGCAGTGTAGCATTTTACCTGTAGGCAATTTTGCTGAATTATTTTGGAACAATTTAAGTCTACAAAGTAAATGCTAAATAAGATCCTGAAAGACCCCACTACAACAGTCAATCTGTGCCATTGCCAATACGTGGATTGGCAAAGCCAGTTAAGAAAGGTCTGATTTTTCTAAACAGCTCTAGTAACACAGTAATCGGTGGCAAATCAAGATCAGAATGGTCCATCCTTTCTGGCCAGTGTGGTGCTTTTACTTTGAGATGTAACTTCTGCTTTGTGCAGGTTAGCAAAAGATGTTCTAAGGGTAGCCAAAATATAATCATCCAAGGACACAACATCAGTTATAAAATAGGTAGAAGGTCATCTTATGATGGATGTTTTGTGTGTATATCACAGTGGATACATTTAAAAGGTCTCTTATAAATTACCTCATATGTATAAATACATTTGCTGCAATTATGCTAATGCTTGGACTCTAGAGTGGGCATGTTCAGGGGAGGAATTTGGGTGGAGCAAGGGTGGAATCACAGTGTATATGAGTATGTTCTAAAATGTACATGTATATACCTATTTTCTGCAGTAATATTAGTGCCCACTCCCAAGAACATGGAAATGTCTGCAGCTTCCATCTAGTATTTGCTAAAGATACTTAGCTGCCTGAGTGATTTTATAAAATAAGCTGGAAATAGGCATTAGGGGACTTCCCCACACACCTTCTTCAGAGCAGGTGTAAATTTGGACTGATTGTGGGAGCTTGCTTGTAAAGGCATAGAGATACCTAGGTTACCATAGAGGTGTCTTTAGATGGGCGTCTTCTTACAAAATGACTTCCCACGCGTGTACCTGTAGACACTCTGAGGGGGGGGGGGGGAGAGGATACGCAAAGGCATTTACAAGGGTTGGCATCGGGCAGCATGATATTGAGCTGCTGCCCGATTAGCAATCTGTAGGTAAAATAAGATGTGACAAAGGCTGACCTAACTTTACCCGCAGAAGCTAACTGGGCGGTGGCTCAATTACCTTCCAGCTTCTGTGGCGACCGGATATGACCCCAGCATTGAATATCTGGGGTTAGTTTTCAGCAGCAATGGCTAGCCATGTTAGGAGCGCTAGCTGACGTTACTGGATATCCCACTACTTGTCCAGTCAGCCCGTAGAGCCATATTTAATATATAGAAACATGACAGCAGAAAAAGACCACATGGCCTATCTAGTCTGTCCTTCCATATCACCCACTACTTTAGTCCCCTTTTTTCCTTAAGAGATCCTCTGTGTTTGTCCCATACTTCTTTGAATTCAGATACTGTCCTCATCTCTACCACCTCCACTGGGAGACTATTCCACGCATCTACCACCCTTTCCATAAATAAATATTTCCAAATATTTCTCCTGAGTCTCACCCTCATCCTATGTCCCCTTGTAACAGAGCTTGCCTTCAATTGAAAGAGGCTCTCCTCATATGCATTTATGCTTTCCATCCCCGTGCCACTCCCATCCCCAACAGCTCACACAGTGGCTCTGTACATGCAGGGGGTCTCTATCATATCTCCCCTATCCCACCTTTCCTCTAAGGTGTGCATATTAAGATCTTTAAGTCTGTCCTCATATGCTTCATAACGAAGCCCACTAACCATTTTAGTAGCCACCCTCTGCACTGACTCCAACCCGCTTATATCCTTTTGAAGGTGCGGTCTCCAGAATTGCACACTATACTCCAATTGAGGTCGCACCAAAGACTTATACAGCGACACCAACACCTCCTTTTTTCTGTTGACCATTCCTCTCCCTATACCCCAAGCATCCTTCTGACTTTTGCAATCGCCTTTTTTACCTGTTTAGCTGCTTTAAGATCATCAGACACAATTATGCCCAGTTCCCAGTCTTCTTTTGTGGACAGAAGTACTTCACTCCCTACACTGTACTACTCCTTTGGATTTTTGCAGCCCAAATGCATGACTCTTCATTTTTTAGCATTAAATCTCAGCTGCCAAATTCTAGACCATTCTTCAAGCTTAGCTAGATCCCTCCTCATGTTATCTACTCCTTCTTGGGTGTCTACTCTATTGCAGATTTTGGTATAATCCGCAAAGAGGCAAACCTGATGTGACAGTTCTTCCATAATATCACTAACAAAAATGTTAAACAAAATCAGACTGAGGACAGATCCCTGTAGCACACCACTGATAACTTCCTTCTCCTCAGAATGAGTTCCATTTACCTGTACCGTGTGTCGCCTCCCACTCAACCAATTTCTAACCCAAGCAGTAACTTTAGAGTCCATTCCTAGGGTGCTCAGTTTGTTTATAAATCACTTGTGTGGAATGGTGTCAAAGGCTTTACTGAAATCTAAATACACCACATCTAGCGCTGTTCCTCAGTCCAACTCCCTGTTTACCCAATCAAAGAAATCTATCAGATTTGTCCGACAGGACCTGCCTCATAGTCTGTCTTCTGGTAGATATTGTGAGCCCCGCCCCTGTGCCAGATAGCTTGACCAGCAGGAGGCGCTGCACCTTAACCTTGAGGTTGTATAAGAATTTGTAGTTGAGCCGTTGGTTAAAGATCACAGATTTTTATTTGGGTTCTCAGAGACTCACAACAGGTAATGTCCACAGGAAAACAAAAGTAGGGATACTCCTCCCAAAGAAAATATATGCAAACTTTGCCAGGTCAAAAATAAAGTCTTTTAAACAAGCTTTTCTTCTTAGCTCTTACAAAAGGTATTTTCCCTCTTAACAGTTATTCACATACAGTGCAACAATCACATTCCATGTCAGTGACTGAAGGATCTGAATCCCCTTTGAAAGAGTCAATTTCCATGCTCTCTGGAGGACTCTCGGGTAGCGGTTCTGGACTCTTAACTGGAATGGTATTAGTCCCATACATTAACAGTTTCTTCAGTCTTGGCCACCTAATAGGTTTCTCCCCTTTAAGTAACAGCTCATGGGGTTTCAAAAGCCGTGGTTTAAAAGTTCCTTTCCTTTCATGTAAATGTCTACAGGTAATCTCCTCCTCATCTGAAGAACTATCCCTGTGTTCAGTTTTGGGCCTAGGCTTTCTCCTGGTTTGATGCTTAACTTGCACAGTTTTACATACAGGCCTTCTATCAATAAAACCCTCTTCTGAGCTGTAATCAGAGGACCGGTCAGACCTCCTTCGGGCTCTATAAAAAGTTCTTGCTTTGGAAGCTTCCCTAGCAGAGCAATGCCTGCATCTAGGTTCCAGCAAGGGTTTTGCCTGGGTAAAAGTTCTGCCTTCTTGTGGCTTTTTTAAGCTTCTTTCAAATACAGGGTTTAGCTTGCCCACTAACCTGCATTGTGGTTTCACTGCACTAGCAGTGTATCTCTGGGCCTCGCAACAGCAGCTGCCTGGCCTGTGAGTATTTCTTCCTGGAGAGCAGCAGTATTTCCCTTTCTCCTGGGGAGCGAATCTGGTTTCAGGTCTTCCCTTCCTCTCAGCATAGAGCCTGGGAGCCTTGTTCCAGTCAGGTTCAGAATCCTCGTGCTGGTAAGACAGGTGATTCTCTTCCTCTGCTCTCCTCTCTCTCTCCCTTCTCCCTTCCGTTTCTGTCTGCCCTCCTTTACAAGCAGCTACGTGACAAGGGAACTCCCTTGCAGGCTCCTCCCCCGAGTACCTGCTTCTCTGATTCCTATCTGGTGTGTAACGTGGGAATGACTCAACACTAGTTTTGGCCCACTGACTATCAACCCTGGGGTTTTTCTGCTGTGAACTTCTAACCCTGGGTTTTCTCTGACAAGTGTTTTCTAATGTGCCCATCCCCCCAGCCAAGGTAAAACCTTCAATGTTTCCTGCTTTTCTAGGTGGCACTACTCTCTCCTTGCCACAATATGCAGTATATAGATGTTTGATGCAAACTTATTTGTATATACACCACAAGGAGAATTTTCAAATGGATCTAGGTGTCTAACTGCAAAGATAGGTACCTAATGTCCAGCTTTGAAATCTGTCCTGGGCAGCGTGATTAAAGATAGCTTCATGGTTTCATTGCATAGCTACATTCAATGCTGTCAAACAGACAGTATTTGAAAGAGCATGAATGTCTGTGCTTACGAAAATATCTTAAAGTCTTTTCTATGCATCTGTGGGATAGTGAGCAGTGGGTGTGTGGCATGTGTTTCTGTGGCTCTGTACACTGTAGTATACACAGTACACATACAGGAAGCCGTAGATCTCTGTGCTGTCTGTGCATCTGTGGATTATTGAGCAGGGGGGGTGTGGTATATGTTTCTGTGGCTCTGTACACTGTAGTATACACAGTACACATACAGGAAACCTTAGATCTCTGTGCTGTCTATGCATCTGTGGATTATTGAGCAGTGGGTGTGTGGCATGTGTTTCTGTAGCTCTGTACACTGTAGTATACACAGTACACATACAGGAAGCCGTAGATCTCTGTGCTGTCTGTGCATCTGTGGGTTAATGAGCAGTGGGTGTGTGCAGGGGCGGCCCAAGGGGGGTGCGGGGCCATGTGCGGAGACTCAGTGCGGGGCCTCATTTGCATAATGGGCCTTATTTGCATAAATATTTGCATAATGTTACCATACACTAACTTTTAGTAAACATGTCTCTTAATGAGTGTATGGATAAAGAAAGACTAAGGGGCTTGTTTACAAAGCCGCGGTAGCGGTTTGCGATCGTAATCGGAGCCGCGGCCCCATTGATTTCAATGGGGCCGCGGTTGCGATCGCGATCGCGAACCACTACCGCGGCTTTGTAAACAAGCCCCTAAAAGATTTCTACATTACTATAATCCAGTGCCAACCGCCAGGCACATTAGGAACTACTACAAACGCTGCCCATTTAGAACCCATAGCAAACCCGCCGTATCCTGACAGCATTACCAGGACTCACAAAGCACCATACCCTACCTATCAAAAGGCAACACTGCAAATATTAAACCAATACATTTCAGAGAATACTGGGGAAAGAGAACAAGTGGCAATGTCAAATAGGAATTACATAAACAGAATACATCAGCTCAGTTACACATGCAGAACATAGACCATCACCAAACAAGGAATCACAATTTAGAAACAGGAAGGCAATAATTAAACTGGGAACCCCAAAAGCCAAACTTGGAAGTACAACAACACTGTAGAAATAAAACTATAAATTAATTTCCTCTTGTACCAAACAAAGCACAGACGTTAATGATGCACATTTCCTAGAGGTTTCATATTCCAGTTAATAAATTCAAAATAAAGAGATATTTCTACCTTTTGTGCATTTTTTTTCAGTTGCAATTGCTCCAGCCACTTTCTTCTGGTTTCTTCATGTTTTCTGCTAACTGTCCATCGTCTGCTGTCCATTTGTTCTTTCTTCTCTCTTCTAGTTTTTTTTCCATTCTCTCTCTCTACATCTGCTTTAACATACTAATCTTTCTCCTTTTGCTCTTTCCTCATTCCTATTTCATCCACACAAATTTTACCCCTCCATCCTCAATCCCCACTTACTCTCCCAATACCAGGCCAATTGTAGATTTTTCATCCCTCCCACACAAAATATTTTTCCCCTCTCCATTTTACTCTCCCAGCCCCATCCCATTCTAATCCGCCCCCAACATCAGCTCCCTTCTAGTTCCAGTCTCACCCAGCATCCATTCCCTTCTAGTCCCTGCATCAGCCCATTTCCAGTCCTAGCCCACCATCAACCCATTTCCAGTCCTAGCTCCCCCATCCATTTTCAGTCTGAGTCCCTTCATCAGCTCATTTCCAATCCTAGCCCCCCATCAGCCCATTTCTAGTCATTTCCTAGCCCCATCATCAGCCCATGTCAAATCATAGCTCCCCTCCACTCAGTCCAATTCCAGTCCAAGCCCCCCCCCCAATGAGCCTACTTTCAGTTCTAGCCCCTCCATGAGTCCATTTCAATTCAAGCCCCCACCACAGCCCATTTCCAATCTTAGCTCCCCCCAACAGCCCATTTCCAGTCCTATCCTAGCTGCTCCATCAGCCCATTTTCAGTCCTAGCTCCCTTCCCTCACAGCCCATTTCCATTCCAAGCTCCCTCCCCATCAGCTATTTGCAGTTCAAGCCTCCCCTTCCACTCAGCCCATTTCCAGTCATAGCAACCACCCAACCCATTACCAGTCCTAGCCCCCATCAACCCACTTCCAGTCCTAACCCCCCATCACCCCATTTTCAGTTTAAGCCCCCCCTATAACCCATTACCAGTCCTAACCCCCCCATCAGCCCACTTTCAGTCTTAACCCCATCAGCCCATTGCCAGTCCTAAACCCCCCCCATCAGCCCACCTCAAGTCCTAACCCCACCCCCCAGCCCATTAGCAGTCCTAACCCACCCCCACCCCCAGCCCATTATCAGTCCTAACACCCCCCCAGCCCATTAGCAGTCCTAACCCACCCCCAGCCCCAGCCCCAGCCCATTAGCTGTCCTAACAACCCCCCCCCAGCCCATTAGCGTTCCTAACAACCCCCCCAGCCCATTAGCTGTCCTAACAACCCCCCCCCAGCCCATTAGCGGTCCTAACAACCCACCCCCACCCCCAGCAGTCCTAAAAACCCACCCCCCAGCCCAGCCCAGTCCAGCCTAGCCCATTAGCAGTCCTATCACCCCACCCCAGCTCAGCCCATTAGCAGTCCTAACAACCCCCAGCCCAGCCCAGCAGCAGTCCTAACAACCCCCCCAGCCCATTAGCAGTCCTAACAACCCCCCCAGCCCAGCAGCAGTCCTAACAACCCCCCCCAGCCCAGCCCATTCCATTAGCAGTCCTAACAACCCCCCCCCAGCCCAGCCCAACCCAGCCCATTAGCAGCCCTAACAACCCCCCAGCCCATTAGCAGTCCTAACAACCCAGCCCAGCCCAGCCCATTAGCAGTCCTAACAACACCCCCCCAGCCCAGCCCATTAGCAGTCCTAACAACCCCCCCCCAGCCCAGTCCAGCCCATTAGCAGTCCTAACAACCCCCCCCAGCCCAGCCCATTAGCAGTCCTAACAACCCCCCCCCAGCCCAGCCCAGCCCAGCCCAGCCAGCCCATTAGCAGTCCTAACAACTCCCCCCCCCAGCAGCCCAGCCCAGGGAAAATTAAATAAAAAGAAAACCTGTCTGCTGCCGCGGTCGGGGCCGCCGCGGCAGAATCGAGCGTGCCGCGGGGCCCCCCTGTGCACGGCAGAGCCTGCCCTCCCCTGTAGCAGCTCTCTCTTTGGAGCTGAAGTCAGATGCGCCGGCTTGCAGAGCAGAGCGCGAGAGAAGAGTTTCTCCCTCGCGCTCTGTTAAGCCCGCGGGGGCTGATGGGAACTTCCCATCAGCCCCGCGGGCTTAACAGAGCAGCGAGGGAGAAACTCCTCCCTCACGCTCTGCAAGCCGGCGCGTCTGACTTCAGCTCCAAAGAGAGAGCTGCTACAGGGGAGGGCAGGCTCTGCCGTGCACAGGGGGGCCCCGCGGCACGCTCGATTCTGCTGCGGCGGCCCCGACCGCGGCTGCAGACAGGTTTTTTTTGTTTTTTTTCAATTTTACTTTTCGAAAAGAATGTTTTTTGCGCGGGGCCCCCTGAAACGCGGGGCCCTGTGCAAAAAACATTCTCGCTCAATGGACGGGCCGGCCCTGGGTGTGTGACATGTGTTTCTGTGGCTCTGTACACTGTAGTATACTGTCATGGTGGCAGCCCCTAGTGGCCAAGGGCGGTAAGGGCATGCTCCACGATGTATTTATTTTCAAGGAGCGTGGTGTAATGTAAGGCCAAAAATGGAGTTTGGTCTTATCTATTTTCAGCTCCTTGTGTGCACATAATAATTCAGCCAAGAGTGTAGGGAAACAAGGCTTTTATTTCCCCTCTGTGCAAGGGTTCAATTAAGACAGTGGAAATCAAAGAATGTCCTTTGTTTGAAAAGGTTCCAGTAATAAACAGGTGGGCTAAATGTTAGTAGCTTCACAATTAGTGCCAAGGAAAATGGAGGAATTCAGTTCATTCAAAACAAAACAATTAAACAAGTTTTCTTCTTATTTACACGGTGGCTATAGAACCTAGGCTAGTAGCCATACACAACCCACAATCCATATCTTCTTCCTGAGGCATGGGAATAGCATTTATATCTTCTACGTCCATAGATTCTGCCTCACTACTTTCCCCCGTGGAGTAAATACTGTCCCTGGCTGTCACAGCTTTACATGGACTGTCTCCACTGACCTGCCTCCAATAAGACTGGGTTTTAAGTTCTCTTGGTAATTCTTGAAACCACTCTGGTTTCTTTCTTCTTCTTACAAAGTGAGTATTTGCTTTAGCAGTGCTTCTAGAAGTTAAGCATTCTTTAGGAGGAATAAAGCTTTCATAACTTGAGTTTCTGTAGCTGGACTCCCTGGAGCCTTCTCTCCCAAGAACGTCTCTTTTGCAACAGTTTTTCTGCCGGTAGCTTCTGGCAGTGCTGTGCTTCCTGGCAGCTTAGCAAAACCTGGTATGGATTCAGCTCTATGCTTCAGTGGTAAAGTAGCTTTGCTAAAAACTCCTTTTCCTCGAGTACCTGGTAAAACTTGTCCAGCAGGTTCCAGTGACTGCAGGTCTTCCTCCAAACCTGGTTCTCTGATTCTCTGGATACGTCTCACAGCTTTGGACTCAGGAACGTTACTTGAGCAGGGAGTGGCACACTCTCCAGCCTGATTGCTTTCCCCAGCAGACTCCCTCTGAACAGATGCTCTGGTAGCTTGGCCCCTCTGAACTCCATCTCTGTGAATTCCTTTCCCTTGGGCTTGCTCAAGGACGATTCCTTCCTACAGGTCTCTCCTTCTTTCCTTAGCTGTGCTCCTTGTTCCTTCTCCAAGTCCTTCTGCTCCATGTTCTGCTGCTTCCCTTTCTGCAGCCGTGCTCCTTACTGCTTGGATTTTTCTCTCCCACTCTGCTTTGCTAGAATTAAACTTCTGCTTATAAAGGGATTTTCTCTTTGAATCTCCCGGGCTCATTCCCAGGTGCAACTGGTTAGATCTCCTAGCCCAGTGATGGCTAACCTTTTTGAGCCCGAGTGCCCAAACTGCCGCACAAAACCAAAGAATTTCCTCAAAGTGCCAGCACGTCAATTAAACCTTAACAACAATATTTTAGAGCCTTATAATGATGTTCCAGATCACCCATTTTGGGCAAGGATACTGGGGCGTTACAAATTACACAACACTTGTCTTTAACCATGATGAAGAAGTAGTCCATTTCCCATTCATCATGAAAGTGGTAGGTTTTGCTCTTCTTTGGAACCCAGCTCCCGCGCGGGTCCTATAATCTCGCGAGAGGACGGCGCACGAGCCCTAGCGTGCAGCTTCTCGGCGAGAGGCGCGCAGAAGCTCCGACCGGAAGGGGAAGTGCGGGGCCGGGCTGGGGCCTTTCTCCTAGCACAGGGGTCTGCAACCTTTAAGACATAAAGAGCCACTTGGACCCGTTTCCGAAGGGAAAAAAAAAACTGGGAGCCGCAAAACCATTGCGACATTTAAAACAAATCTAACACTGCATATATTGTTTCTTACAGTGTACCATCATAATCACAATCACAATCATAGCCTGAGGTAAATATGAGGGCCCAAATGTAATCCACATTATAAATATATTATTATATTATTGTCACTTTTCTTTTAATATTTTTTTGACCCCCCTCAGAACTACTTTTCATAGAAAACGTTAAATTTACTTACCGTATTTTCCGGCGTATAAGACGACTGGGCGTATAAGACGACCCCCTACTTTTCCTGTTAAAATATAGGTGTTTGGCCTATACTCGCCGTATAAGACTACCCCTCTTCCAGCGCACACCAAAAAAAATACGCCGGAAAATACGGTTAATTAATCACAACAAGTAACAATATTTGATTTCAAAATTATGATGATTTTGTAGTCAAATCACTAATATGAAATAAAATTATTTTTCTACCTTTGTTGTCTGACCAATTTATTCTCTGATCATGCTGGTCCCGATCTGAGGCTTCTGCTTTCCTGTCTTCTCTTAGCTCTGTTTCTGTGGTCTATGGTCCATCTGCCATTTCTTATCTCTTCTTTCGTTTTCTTCACTTCTTTCCATCAGCCTATTTCCAGTCCCAGTAACCCTCCCCAGTATCAGCCCCTTTCCAGTCCTCACTCCCAGTACCTTCCAATGTCAACTTGCATTCCCATGATTGCCACTGGTGTCCATTCCCTTCCAGTCCCCCTCCTTCCCCACTGACCAGTCCCTTCTAGTACAAATACCATGGCAGCCCCTCTCAGATCCACTCCCTTCCAGTTCCATTCTCCCATCCCCTCGCATCAGCCCATTTATCGCCTTAGCCCCCAGATTTCTTCACTGGCCAGCAGATCTATCCTCCACTCCCCCCAATCCGCCCATTCTCAGTCAACGCCCCCCAATCAGCTCACTTCCAGTGCTAATCCCCCCTCAACCCCATTTCCCTTGCTTGCCTCCCCTAATCAGCCCAATACCACCAGTCCTACCCCCCCCATCACCAGTCCTATCCCCCCATCAGCCCATTTCCAGTCCTAACCTCACCGATCAGCTCATTTCCAATGCTAGCCCCCCATCAGTCCATTATCAGTCATACCCCCCTATCAGCCCATTACCAGTCCCAACCCCCCCCTTGATCAGTCCATTCCCAGTCCTAGCCTTCAACCCATTACCAGTCCTAGTCCCCTCCCATCTGCCCATTACCAGTGCTAGCTCCCCCATCAGCCCATTATAATCCTAAGCCGCAATATCTCTCGCCTCTCTCCAGCATTTATCCCGTCTGTCCAGTATGTCCCTGTCTCTCCCCTTTGTGCATGCCAGCCCCCCTCCCTCCATGTCAGCCCCCGTCCTTCCATCTGTCCATGTCAGCTCCCTCCCTCCCTCCCTCCCTCCCTGTCAGCCCCACTGTCCATGTCAGTCCCCCCTCCCTCCATGTAAGCCCCCCTCCTTCCATCCATCCATATCAGCTCCCTCCCTCCATGTAAGCCCCCCTCCTTCCATCCATCCATATCAGCTCCCTCCCTCCATGTAAGCCCCCCCCATGTCGATGGTAGCCCCCCCCTCTCCCCCTGTCGACCCCCCCTCTCCCCCTGTCGATGGTAGCCCCCCCCCTCTCCCCATGTCGATGGTAGCCCCCCCCCTCTCCCCATGTCGATGGTAGCCCCCCCCCCTCTCCCCATGTCTTCCTCCCTTCGTCTGCAGCCGCGGCTCCCTGCCTGTTAGGGAACCGCGGCTGTGCTTGTAAAATCGTTGCGGAGCCCTTCCTGTCTTGATGGGCTCCGTGCAGCATTGTCCCGCCTCTAAAGGAAGTTGTACAACTTCCTTTAGAGGCGGGACAATGCTGCACGGAGCCCGTCAAGACAGGAAGGGCTCCGCAACGATTTTACAAGCACAGCCGCGGTTCCCTAACAGGCAGGGAGCCGCGGCTGCAGACGAAGGGAGGCAGACACCTGTCCTAGCGGACCTTCCCGCGTGCCAGCTGCAAGGCCTTCGCGTGCCACAGCTGGCACGCGTGCCATAGGTTCGCCATCGCTGTCCTAGCCTCATTAGCTTCTGTATGATCACTCCTGCCCCCTCTAGCTGTGCTTTGAGGTAATTGCACATCTAGATCTCTGTGAGAAACAGCGTTTCTTTTCAACTTTGCATCTTTATTAGTACCAGCCTCATGACAATACACAGTACACATACAGGAAGCCATAGATCTCTGTGCTGTCTGTGCATCTGTGGGTTAGTGAGCAGGGTGGGTGTGGCATGTGTTTCTGTGGCTCTGTACACTGTAGTATACACAGTACACATAGGAGGAAGCCATAGATCTCTGTGCTGTCTATGCATCTGTGGGTTAGTGAGCCGGGGGGGGGGGGGGGGGTGATATGTGTTTCTGTGGCTCTGTACACTGTAGTATACACAGTACACATACAGGAAGCCGTAGATCTCTGTTCTGTCTGTGCATCTGTGGGTTACTGAGCAGGGGGTGTGTGGCATGTGTTTCTGTGGCTCTGTACACTGTAGTATACACAGTACACATACAGGAAGCCGTAGATCTCTGTGCTGTCTGTGCATCTGTGGGTTAGTGAGCAGTGGGTGTGTGGCATGTGTTTCTGTGGCTCTGTACACTGTAGTATACACAGTAGACATACAGGAAGCCGTAGATCTCTGTGCTGTCTATGCATCTGTGGGTTAGTGAGCAGTGGGTGTGTGGCATGTGTTTCTGTGGCTCTGTACACTGTAGTATACACAGTACACATACAGGAAGCCGTAGATCTCTGTGCTGTTTATGCATCTGTGGGTTAGTGAGCAGTGGGTGTGTGACATGTGTTTCTGTGGCTCTGTACACTGTAGTATACACAGTACACATACAGGAAACCTTAGATCTCTGTGCTGTCTATGCATCTGTGGATTATTGAGCAGTGGGTGTGTGGCATGTGTTTCTGTAGCTCTGTACACTGTAGTATACACAGTACACATACAGGAAGCCGTAGATCTCTGTGCTGTCTGTGCATCTGTGGGTTAATGAGCAGTGGGTGTGTGCAGGGGCGGCCCAAGGGGGGTGCGGGGCCATGTGCGGAGACTCAGTGCGGGGCCTCATTTGCATAATGGGCCTTATTTGCATAAATATTTGCATAATGTTACCATACACTAACTTTTAGTAAACATGTCTCTTAATGAGTGTATGGATAAAGAAAGACTAAAAGATTTCTACATTACTATAATCCAGTGCCAACCGCCAGGCACATTAGGAACTACTACAAACGCTGCCCATTTAGAACCCATAGCAAACCCGCCGTATCCTGACAGCATTACCAGGACTCACAAAGCACCATACCCTACCTATCAAAAGGCAACACTGCAAATATTAAACCAATACATTTCAGAGAATACTGGGGAAAGAGAACAAGTGGCAATGTCAAATAGGAATTACATAAACAGAATACATCAGCTCAGTTACACATGCAGAACATAGACCATCACCAAACAAGGAATCACAATTTAGAAACAGGAAGGCAATAATTAAACTGGGAACCCCAAAAGCCAAACTTGGAAGTACAACAACACTGTAGAAATAAAACTATAAATTAATTTCCTCTTGTACCAAACAAAGCACAGACGTTAATGATGCACATTTCCTAGAGGTTTCATATTCCAGTTAATAAATTCAAAATAAAGAGATATTTCTACCTTTTGTGCATTTTTTTTCAGTTGCAATTGCTCCAGCCACTTTCTTCTGGTTTCTTCATGTTTTCTGCTAACTGTCCATCGTCTGCTGTCCATTTGTTCTTTCTTCTCTCTTCTAGTTTTTTTTCCATTCTCTCTCTCTACATCTGCTTTAACATACTAATCTTTCTCCTTTTGCTCTTTCCTCATTCCTATTTCATCCACACAAATTTTACCCCTCCATCCTCAATCCCCACTTACTCTCCCAATACCAGGCCAATTGTAGATTTTTCATCCCTCCCACACAAAATATTTTTCCCCTCTCCATTTTACTCTCCCAGCCCCATCCCATTCTAATCCTCCCCCAACATCAGCTCCCTTCTAGTTCCAGTCTCACCCAGCATCCATTCCCTTCTAGTCCCTGCATCAGCCCATTTCCAGTCCTAGCCCACCATCAACCCATTTCCAGTCCTAGCTCCCCCATCCATTTTCAGTCTGAGTCCCTTCATCAGCTCATTTCCAATCCTAGCCCCCCATCAGCCCATTTCTAGTCATTTCCTAGCCCCATCATCAGCCCATGTCAAATCATAGCTCCCCTCCACTCAGTCCAATTCCAGTCCAAGCCCCCCCCCAATGAGCCTACTTTCAGTTCTAGCCCCTCCATGAGTCCATTTCAATTCAAGCCCCCACCACAGCCCATTTCCAATCTTAGCTCCCCCCAACAGCCCATTTCCAGTCCTATCCTAGCTGCTCCATCAGCCCATTTTCAGTCCTAGCTCCCTTCCCTCACAGCCCATTTCCATTCCAAGCTCCCTCCCCATCAGCTATTTGCAGTTCAAGCCTCCCCTTCCACTCAGCCCATTTACAGTCATAGCAACCACCCAACCCATTACCAGTCCTAGCCCCCCATCAACCCACTTCCAGTCCTAACCCCCCCATCACCCCATTTTCAGTTTAAGCCCCCCCTATAACCCATTACCAGTCCTAACCCCCCCATCAGCCCACTTCCAGTCTTAACCCCATCAGCCCATTGCCAGTCCTAAACCCCCCCATCAGCCCACCTCAAGTCCTAACCCCACCCCCCAGCCCATTAGCAGTCCTAACCCACCCCCACCCCCCAGCCCATTAGCAGTCCTAACACCCCCCCAGCCCATTAGCAGTCCTAACCCACCCCCAGCCCCAGCCCCAGCCCATTAGCGGTCCTAACAACCCCCCCCCAGCCCATTAGCGGTCCTAACAACCCACCCCCACCCCCAGCAGTCCTAACAACCCCCCCCCCAGCCCAGCCCAGTCCAGCCCATTAGCAGTCCTAACACCCCCCCCCCAGCTCAGCCCATTAGCAGTCCTAACAACCCCCAGCCCAGCCCAGCCCAGCAGCAGTCCTAACAACCCCCCCAGCCCATTAGCAGTCCTTACACGCCCCCGCAGGCCAGCAGCAGTCCTAACATCCCCCCCCAGCCCAGCCCATTCCATTAGCAGTCCTAACAACCCCCCCAGCCCATTAGCAGTCCTAACAACCCCCCCCAGCCTAGCCCAACCCAGCCCATTAGCAGTCCTAACAACCCCCCCCAGCCCATTAGCAGTCCTAACAACCCAGCCCAGCCCATTAGCAGTCCTAACAACACCCCCCCAGCCCAGCCCAGCCCAACCCATTAGCAGTCCTAACAACACCCCCCCAGCCCAGCCCATTAGCAGTCCTAACAACCCCCCCCAGCCCAGTCCAGCCCATTAGCAGTCCTAACAACCCCCCCCAGCCCAGCCCATTAGCAGTCCTAACAACCCCCCCCCCCAGCCCAGCCCAGCCCAGCCCAGCCCATTAGCAGTCCTAACAACTCCCCCCCCAGCCCAGCCCAGCCCAGGGAAAATTAAATAAAAATAAAAACATTATGCTTCCGCGGTCGGGGCCGCCGCGGCAGAATCGAGCGTGCCGCGGGGCCCCCCTGTGCACGGCAGAGCCTGCCCTCCCCTGTAGCAGCTCTCTCTTTGGAGCTGAAGTCAGATGCGCCGGCTTGCAGAGCAGAGCGCGAGAGAAGAGTTTCTCCCTCGCTGCTCTGTTAAGCCCGCGGGGGCTGATGGGAACTTCCCATCAGCCCCCGCGGGCTTAACAGAGCAGCGAGGGAGAAACTCCTCCCTCACGCTCTGCAAGCCGGCGCGTCTGACTTCAGCTCCAAAGAGAGAGCTGCTACAGGGGAGGGCAGGCTCTGCCGTGCACAGGGGGGCCCCGCGGCACGCTCGATTCTGCTGCGGCGGCCCCGACCGCGGCAGCAGACAGGTTTTTGTTTTTTTTTTTCAATTTTACTTTTCGAAAAGAATGTTTTTTGCGCGGGGCCCCCTGAAACGCGGGGCCCTGTGCAAAAAACATTCTCGCTCAATGGACGGGCCGGCCCTGGGTGTGTGACATGTGTTTCTGTGGCTCTGTACACTGTAGTATACTGTCATGGTGGCAGCCCCTAGTGGCCAAGGGTGGTAAGGGCATGCTCCACGATGTATTTATTTTCAAGGAGCGTGGTGTAATGTAAGGCCAAAAATGGAATTTGGTCTTATCTATTTTCAGCTCCTTGTGTGCACATAATAATTCAGCCAAGAGTGTAGGGAAACAAGGCTTTTATTTCCCCTCTGTGCAAGGGTTCAATTAAGACAGTGGAAATCAAAGAATGTCCTTTGTTTGAAAAGGTTCCAGAAATAAACAGGTGGGCTAAATGTTAGTAGCTTCACAATTAGTGCCAAGGAAAATGGAGGAATTCAGTTCATTCAAAACAAAACAATTAAACAAGTTTTCTTCTTATTTACACGGTGGCTATAGAATCTAGGCTAGTAGCCATACACAACCCACAATCCATATCTTCTTCCTGAGGCATGGGAATAGCATTTATATCTTCTACGTCCATAGATTCTGCCTCACTACTTTCCCCGTGGAGTAAATACTGTCCCTGGCTGTCACAGCTTTACATGGACTGTCTCCACTGACCTGCCTCCAATAAGACTGGGTTTTAAGTTCTCTTGGTAATTCTTGAAACCACTCTGGTTTCTTTCTTCTTCTTACAAAGTGAGTATTTGCTTTAGCAGTGCTTCTAGAAGTTAAGCATTCTTTAGGAGGAATAAAGCTTTCATAACTTGAGTTTCTGTAGCTGGACTCCCTGGAGCCTTCTCTCCCAAGAACGTCTCTTTTGCAACAGTTTTTCTGCTGGTAGCTTCTGGGCAGTGCTGTGCTTCCTGGCAGCTTAGCAAAACCTGCTATGGATTCAGCTCTATGCTTCAGTGGTAAAGTAGCTTTGCTAAAAACTCCTTTTCCTCGAGTACCTGGTAAAACTTGTCCAGCAGGTTCCAGTGACTGCAGGTCTTCCTCCAAACCTGGTTCTCTGATTCTCTGGATACGTCTCACAGCTTTGGACTCAGGAACGTTACTTGAGCAGGGAGTGGCACACTCTCCAGCCTGATTGCTTTCCCCAGCAGACTCCCTCTGAACAGATGCTCTGGTAGCTTGGCCCCTCTGAACTCCATCTCTGTGAATTCCTTTCCCTTGGGCTTGCTCAAGGACGATTCCTTCCTACAGGTCTCTCCTTCTTTCCTTAGCTGTGCTCCTTGTTCCTTCTCCAAGTCCTTCTGCTCCATGTTCTGCTGCTTCCCTTTCTGCAGCCGTGCTCCTTACTGCTTGGATTTTTCTCTCCCACTCTGCTTTGCTAGAATTAAACTTCTGCTTATAAAGGGATCTTCTCTTTGAATCTCCCGGGCTCATTCCCAGGTGCAACTGGTTAGATCTCCTAGCCTCATTAGCTTCTGTATGATCACTCCTGCCCCCTCTAGCTGTGCTTTGAGGTAATTGCACATCTAGATCTCTGTGAGAAACAGCGTTTCTTTTCAACTTTGCATCTTTATTAGTACCAGCCTCATGACAATACACAGTACACATACAGGAAGCCATAGATCTCTGTGCTGTCTGTGCATCTGTGGGTTAGTGAGCAGGGTGGGTGTGGCATGTGTTTCTGTGGCTCTGTACACTGTAGTATACACAGTACACATACAGGAAGCCATAGATCTCTGTGCTGTCTATGCATCTGTGGGTTAGTGAGCCGGGGGGGGGGGGGTGTGATATGTGTTTCTGTGGCTCTGTACACTGTAGTATACACAGTACACATACAGGAAGCCGTAGATCTCTGTTCTGTCTGTGCATCTGTGGGTTACTGAGCAGGGGGTGTGTGGCATGTGTTTCTGTGGCTCTGTACACTGTAGTATACACAGTACACATACAGGAAGCCGTAGATCTCTGTGCTGTCTGTGCATGTGTGGGTTAGTGAGCAGTGGGTGTGTGGCATATGTTTCTGTGGCTCTGTACACTGTAGTATACACAGTAGACATACAGGAAGCCGTAGATCTCTGTGCTGTCTATGCATCTGTGGGTTAGTGAGCAGTGGGTGTGTGGCATGTGTTTCTGTGGCTCTGTACTCTGTAGTATACACAGTACACATACAGGAAGCCGTAGATCTCTGTGCTGTTTATGCATCTGTGGGTTAGTGAGCAGTGGGTGTGTGACATGTGTTTCTGTGGCTCTGTACACTGTAGTATACACAGTACACATACAGGAAGCTGTAGATCTCCGTGCTGTCTGTGCATCTGTGGGTTAGTGAGCAGGGGGTGGGTAGCATGTGTTTCAATGGCTCTGTACACTGTAGTATACACAGTACACATACAGGAAGCCGTAGCTCTGTGTGCTGTCTATGCATCTGTGGGTTAATGAGCAGTGGCTGTGTGGCAGGTGTTTCTGTGGCTCTGTACACTGTAGTATACACAGTACACATACAGGAAGCCGTAGATCTCTGTGCTGTCTATGCATCTGTGGGTTAATGAGCAGGGGGTGTGTGGCATGTGTTTCTGTAGCTCTGTACACTGTAGTATACACAGTACACATACAGGAAGCCGTAGCTCTGTGTGCTGTCTATGCATCTGTGGGTTAGTGAGCAGTGGGTGTGTGGCATGTGTTTCTGTGGCTCTGTACACTGTAGTATACACAGTAGACATACAGGAAGCCGTAGATCTCTGTGCTGTGTCACAACGCCGCCCTGGTGGTTAGGGGTGGCCAAGGCAGGTCGGACATAAATAAAAGTAAAGTTGGGTTTGGTATGTGTTTCTTTCTAGGGCCCAGGGTTGTATAGCCCTGGTAGCGTCCTGAATACCAAAAATACCCAAAGAACAAAAAGGTCATCGAGTGTAGGGAAAAATAAGGCTTTATTTCCCTCGTTTGCACAAAGGTTCAAAGGATCGGCTTCAAACACCAACAGAAATATCCTTACATCAGGGTAGAAAAATAACAACTCATGTTCAAAAGAAAAACTGTTCTCTTCACAGAAAAAGGTTACAAAACAAGCATTCCTATTTACACCGGTTTTAATGCTCACTAGTTGTACAAGCATTCCACACTGCCCGTAGTACAATAGCTGCAATCCATTTCTTCTTCTGACAAGGACTCTACCTCTTCCACTTGCATCGGCTCCTCCTGCAATGTATCTGAGCTAGAGTCAACAGTTCCCGGCAAGCTATAGTCAGGTTTCTCCCTCAAATGCTGAATGACCTCCCAGTGTCTAGAGTTTAGCGTGGGGCGTCGGCCATGAGCATTTTTACAATATGAACATCTTTCTTTCTTCCAAGGACTTCCATGCACTTCATGCAAAGCAGGTTTACTTAAAAGTTTCTTATTCAATAAAACCTTTTCATACCTTTTCTCTTGCGAAGTGGGACATGTACAGGGAGCTTCTGTTTCTTGTCCTTTCCATGCGCTAACCCTCTGTGGGCTATCTTCAATACAGTATGGGTTACCTTGTAACTCCTGCTTCTTCCTCTGGGACGAGGCTTGTGGCCTACTCCTGGTAATATTCTGCCTTGATTCAGCAATATGGCTTGGGTTCTGCCTACAGCATTCACAATGCAGCTTTCGTGTACCTGAATCTCCTGGACCCTTCTGTATTCTCTGGCCTTTCAGGTTCCTTTGGCCTGTACCTCTTTCCTGCACTCCAGCAGTGTCTGTAGCTTCTGCAGTTTCTCCAGCTTCTGCAGTTTCTGCCACTCCGGCAGCTCCTGCCGCTCCTTCAGCTTCTGAAGGCCCTGCAACCTCTCTGCTGCCTTCCTTGCTGCTCCCGGCTTTACCGCTACTTCTGCCTTTCCAGTCCTGCTGTGCCTTCCAGTCCAGCTGTGTCTTCCAGTCCGGCTGTGCCTGTGCTTTCCAGTCCTGAGGTGTCTGTGCTCTTCTCCAGTCCTCCTGACTTCCTTTAAAAGGAGTTCCTCCCTTCCTGGATTGGAGGCTGGCTGGCTTTAGGTTACACCCTGTAGGGCGTGGATCCTCAGTCTTCCAGAGGTCCCTCTTGCTCCCCTTATCAGGCTCCGGCGAATAATGCAGCTTGTGCACATCTTTTTTCAAGTTTAAAACATTTTCTTCTATGCCCTGCTGGTCTGCCGCATCACAGCTGCCTATGCATCTTTGGGTTACTGAGCAGTGGCTGTGTGGCAGGTGTTTATGTGGCTCTGTACACTGTAGCATACACAGTACACATACAGGAAGCCGTAGCTCTGTGTGCTGTCTATGCATCTGTGGGTTAATGAGCAGTGGGTGTGTGGCATGTGTTTCTGTGACTCTGTACACTGTAGTATACACAGTACACATACAGGAAGCGGTAGATCTCTGTACTGTCTATGCATCTGTGCTTAATAAGCAGTGGGTGTTTGGCATGTGTTTCTGTGGCTCTGTACTCTGTAGTATACACTGTACACATACAGGAAGCCATAGATCTCTGTGCTGTCTATGCATCTGTGGATTAGTGAGAAGTGGGTGTCTGGCTTGTGTTTCTGTGGCTCTGTACACTGTAGTATACACAGTACACATACAGGAAGCCATAGATCTCTGTGCTGTCTATGCATCTGTGGATTAGTGAGAAGTGGGTGTCTGGCTTGTGTTTCTGTGGCTCTGTACACTGTAGTATACACAGTACACATACAGGAAGCCATAGATCTCTGTGCTGTCTATGCATCTGTGGATTAGTGAACAGTGGGCATGTGGCATGTGTTTCTGTGGCTCTGTACACTGTAGTATACACAGTACACATACAGGAAGCCGTAGATCTCTGTGCTGTCTATGCATCTGTGGATTAGTGAACAGTGGGCATGTGACATGTGTTTCTGTGGCTCTGTACACTGTAGTATACACAGTACACATACAGGAAGCCGTAGATCTCTGTGCTGTCTATGCATCTTTGGGTTAGTGAGGAGTGGGCTTGTGGCATGTGTTTCTGTGGTTCTGTACACTGCAGTATACACATTACACATACAGGAAGCTGTAGATCTCTGTGCTGTCTATGCATCTGTGGATTAGTGAGCAGTGGGTGTGTGACATGTGTTTCTGTGGCTCTGTACACTGTAGTATACACAGTACAAATACAGGAAGCCGTAGATCTCTGTGCTGTCTATGCATCTGTGGATTAGTGAACAGTGGGCATGTGGCATGTGTTTCTGTGGCTCTGTACACTGTAGTATACACAGTACACATACAGGAAGCCGTAGATCTCTGTGCTGTCTATGCATCTTTGGGTTAGTGAGGAGTGGGTTTGTGGCATGTGTTTCTGTGGTTCTGTACACTGCAGTATACACATTACACATACAGGAAGCTGTAGATCTCTGTGCTGTCTATGCATCTGTGGATTAGTGAGCCGGGGGTGTGTGACATGTGTTTCTGTGGCTCTGTACACTGTAGCATACATAGTACACATACAGGAAGCTGTAGATCTCTGTGCTGTCTATGCCCTTTACTCTGAGACACATCATCACAGCCCAGCAAAGGTTATGTTTGCAATCTTATCTGGACATGTATTTTTAGCTGCACTATTGGAGCAAGATTTTCCAGCCATGATGAATTTTGCAAATGATTTATCGTTGTTTCTTTTAGGTAGAAAGTTGGGTGTTACCTTGTACTGTGTGTGAGTTGGACTGTTCTGTACATGACAAGAATTAGGACTGTAGTACATCATCCTCTGTTCACATAAATGAAGACTTTGCTCTGTTTGCTATGGTAACATGGCTGAGAAAAATCACGCATTTTGAGTGATGTGATTCTGGTCCTTGATCCAGTGCAGAGTTAAAATCTGTAGCTTGTTCCCATCCCATTCTTGAAAAGCAGTTGACAAAAAATGAAAGATAACAGGTTGAACTCCAGCTCCCTCTTCTCCCTGCAGATATCTGCATCCTGTCCCTCCTCCCAGTTGATACATTCTGAGAGTTCCCAGCCCTAGCTAGTCCTAGATGCAGGAGCCTAGCTTCTAGTGATACTGCTGGGCCATCCGGCAAGCCCAACAAGTGCTTTTTACAGTCTTGGCTATTTTCCATCTTTTATTTTCGATCATCTACAGGTTTGTGATCAAAAGAGCAAAAAACTCAGATACCTGGTAAGGAGCAGAGCGACAAGGTTAAACTTCTTCCAAAAGCTCTGCTCTTATCAGTAGAGAAATAAACCGGTGACATTTTGTTTATCTGGCTGATGTGGCCTGACCTGACCAGATAGAGAGGGACAAATGGACCCTGGCCAGAAATTGCTCTGCTGGCTGGGCAGACTGACAACATCACTAAACTTTAGAACCTCAGGTGATGTGTGTAAGTCTGTGACAGGAAATGTGCACCTCCTGTGCCCAAATGATAGACCAGAGAGCATCAGCGAACGAAGGATAAGAAGCCAAGGGGAAGGGGGAAGAGGCAGGAAAGAGAAGAGCTGGTGAGAAAAGAAGCAGCTCACTTCATTATATTCATTTCTGTGTTTCTGAATCAGTGGCTTCAGTATCTCACAGAATTATAGGGCTATCAAATTGATAATTGTTAGTAACGTTTCCTACCTTTTGATCTGACAGAATGTCAGCTCTTAATAGCTATTCAAATAATATACTGCTTTTCCAATAAAAAGGTATCACCTCTTTTTCTGTGAATCTGTTAACCATTATCTATGGATAGGGTAACCATATAGCTACATGTCTAAAAGACAGCCTGGATCAGTCCTGATTTTACCCCATTGCATGTAGGGAGATGTAGTTCTGATTTCTCAATTGATTTAATCTGATCTATTACATGTGACATTCTGCTTATGACAGTGCCCTAAAGTGGATTACATACTGCATGCATCAAAATATATAAATAGACAGTAAAATAAGGAAAGGAGAAAGAAAAATAAAACAATGAGGAGCATATTCAGTGGTGCTGGCCATCGGCATTAAACATAGAAACATAGAAACATGACGACAGAAAAAGACCACATGGCCTATCTAGTCTGTCCTTCCATAACAACAACTACAACAGTCCACTTTTTACCTTTAGAGATCCTCTGTGTTTGTCCCATGCTTTTTTGAATTCAGTTACTGTCCTCATCTCTACCACCTCCACTGGGAGACTATTCCACGGATCCACTACTCTTTCCGTAAAGAAATATTTCTGCATATCGCTCCTGAATCTATCTCCCTTCACCCTCATCCCATGTCCCCTCGTAGCAGAACTTGCTTTCAATTGAAAGAGGCTCTCTCCCTGAACATTTATGCCACGGAGGTATTTAAACATCTCAATCATATCAGTTCTATCCCGCCTTTCCTCTAAGGTGTACATATTAAGATCCTTCAGTCTGTCCTCATATGCTTTATAATGAAGACCACTAATCATTTTAGTAGTCACCCTCTGCACCGACTCCATCCTGTTCACATCCTTTTGAAGGTGTGGTCTCCAGAATTGCACGCTATACTCCAAATGAGGTCGCACCAAAGACTTATACAGAGGCATTATCACCTCCTTTTTTCTGCTAGCCATTCCTCTCCGTATGCACCCAAGCATCCTTCTAGCTTTTGCCGTCGCCTTTTCTACCTGTTTAGCTACTTTAAGATCATCAGACACAACCATGCCTAGGTCCCGCTCTTCTTTAAAGTGGCTGGTCATTTCCGAGAGATTCAGTGCCAAGGCCATCTCCGGTTTGCCCTGGTCATTGGCAATATTCAGCCATTGACTGGATAGCTAAACCAGCTAAAGTTAGGCCAACTTGTTTTCTGCCCAACTTTAACTGGTTTAAGTTTAGCTGATTAGTGGTTCAACATTGCCACTGGCTGGCGGACCTTGGGTGCCATCCTGGACGCTAAGCAGTTAGCAGTGGGGTATTCAGATTTATATATTCATTAGCCTTTAGTTCACGCCTTTCCAGGAGAAGATCGAGGCGCATTATATTTCCGAAGATGGCTTAGGATATTCAGCGGCATAAACTGGATACATGCTACTGACTGCTCTGCTCATTGGGACTAGTGTGATTTGCAGGTCTGCATTAATCCCTTTGAATATGCCTCTAATATCTATTTCTATAAACCCTCCCCAAATATCTAAGCACATAAACAATCATAAAATATAACCTTATGCAAATTATCCCCATAGATCAGATGTTAGAGCATTGATCTGTTCTGAGAATCCATTCTAAATGATTGGATTAATAGATATGGGCATATTTAAAAGAAGGGGAAGCTGTAAAACTAGATGGTGTACAATAAGACTGCAGGGAGGTAAACTTAAAAGCAATGTCAGGAAATATTTTTTCACTGAAAGGGTGGTGGATGCTTGGAATGCCCTCCCGATGGCGGTGGTGGGGTCAAATATAGTGAAGGAATTCAAAATGGCATGGGACAGACACAGTGGATCCCTTTATAGCAAGAGGATAAAATAAAAATAAACTTAATTATTTTGTATGTCTCAACAAATAGAGTGACGGAGTGGCGGATACACCTGTAAACAGAGGCATAGTGGGGGGTGACCTGCACAGAGTGGCGGGTACACCTACTCTTGCCACCTTACTGGGCAAACTAGATGGAACACACTGATCTTTATCTGCCATCATATGCTATGTTACTATGTATTACAGACATCTTGGGGGGGGGGGGCGTAAATTGCACAAAACCAGCACACAGCATTAAACTATGTGGAACTTGATGATCCCCAGCTTAACAGAAAGATATAGAAGGGTTGCTAACAGTAACCTAACATTTGAGCAGGAGTAAGTCCTTTCTGTAAGGGGGGGTGGCACAACTGCACAGGCACTTGTAGACTAAGGCGAGACGTTTAAACTAGCAACCAGTGTAATTCATGTACATTAAACTCTTAAGACTTTGGAGATGGGGAACTACCTAGAGTACCTGAATGTAATTCACCTGGAACTACTACTGAAAATACGTGAGCTAAATCCAATCGATCAGTCAATAAAGTGTGTATGCTATAATGGAGTCAAAAAAAATCAAAAACCCTCAAAAATGTGATGACACAAGCAAATATCAATATGAAAAGTCAAAACATTATAAGGCCCAGATCAAACTAAAAAAATTTTTCAACTTAAACATCAGTTATTTTATGTTATTTTATTGTCGGATTCCACCGGCAAGAGATGGGGAGGGGAAAAACTCCCCACTCAGTGACGGTAGAGACCTTTTTTATTATTAAATCACAACCTCTAAAAATAAACTATAACTAAATCACTTATCTGACTTTGGCGAAAGGGCCACAACAACTTCCAGCAGCGACATGCATGTTTCGAGCCCAACTGGCTCTGTATCAAGCTGTTTTAGAAAAAATATGTGTGTGTGCGCGCCCTAGACAAACGCCCGGTCTTTTGGCGTTTGTCTAGGGCGCGCACACACACATATTTTTTCTAAAACAGCTTGATACAGAGCCAGTTGGGCTCGAAACATGCATGTCGCTGCTGGAAGTTGTTGTGGCCCTTTCGCCAAAGTCAGATAAGTGATTTAGTTATAGTTTATTTTTAGAGGTTGTGATTTAATAATAAAAAAGGTCTCTACCGTCACTGAGTGGGGAGTTTTTCCCCTCCCCATCTCTTGCCGGTGGAATCCGACAATAAAATAACATAAAATAACTGATGTTTAAGTTGAAAAATTTTTTTAGTTTGATCTGGGCCTTATAATGTTTTGACTTTTCATATTGATATCGCTATAATGGAGTAACATGGTCAACTGTCTTACCTAGTAGCAGTTTTACTGTTGTGTTTGGTAATAACTGCAGGATTTTGATTTTCTTTCTGGGAGCCCTCGATAGAAGGGGGTAACAATAATTGACGTAATAGAATCAGAAAGTGTGTAATAGGAAGGAAATGCCTCTGATTTAAATAACACACAAACACCTGCTGTCTAAGCAGGACAGGTGCAAGGATATCAGGTGTCCTAGGTGAGCCCTCAGCCCTGCCCCCCACACCACCTCCATCCGCTGCTGTCGCTCCTCTCCGTTTAAACCTCAATACAGCACTTACCCAAACCCCCAGGCACTGTGACCTGCTGCTTCTGCTCCCTCTACTTCAGACTTCCTGTTTGCATGGGAGTGGGAGTGGAAGTGGAAGATCATGAAGAGCGGGAGCTGCAATGCAGTGTCACAGAGCTTGGGTAAATGCCATTGCCTCCAGTCGAAGTCCTGGCGAGGGGAAGTGGTGCCCCTTGATGTTTTATTTATTTAACGTTTCTTATATACTGCCTTTCATGATATCAAGGTGGTTTACATTGAACAGGGCATTATAACTTGGCGATAACTATTTTACAGGGAACATGGGCTATGGAGGGTTAAGTGGCTTGCCCAAGACCACAGGGAGCACCTGTGGGACTAGAAACCCCAGTCCTTCCGGCCCAAGGTTGCTGTCCTCTAGTGGGATTTGAACCCCTGACCTTCCGGCCTGAGGTAACTTGCCCCAACCACTAGGCCACTCCACCCACTCTAGGCGATTGCCTGGTTCAGTGACTGGATCATGCTGGCCCTGACCTAAGGGCCTCCAAAGATATTTTTTTTACCACATAAGATATCTAATTGACCATACTTAACTGGTCATCTATAGAAACTGACAAGGTAGAGTCTGTGAGTTCTACTAACCCAGAGTAAGCTGCTAGTTGTTTCAAACCTTTATTGAAATTTTGAATAGCAAAGCAACTGAACTACAGCTAAAAGAAGGATCAGTTAAAAGTCTTCAGCATAAAGATAACATTCTACTCCATAGCTCTGAATCATGGTGACAAGCGATAAAAATATTTCCCTGCAGGACTCCACATTGAAGCTGTCTTGGTGCGGCATATTCATCTTCTTAACAGATTGCCTGTTGGCTAAACATTCCTCCTATTCTAGTTTCCTGAAGTTTAGATATCCAAGTACTATGGACGACCATCTTGAATGACACAGAGAAATCAAGCAAAGTCTGAAGACTGTCCTGATCCCTATCGGCTCTCATCTGCAGCAAATAAACTTGCTCTCTGCCATGACAGGTCTGGATGCCCAATTGAACAGGAGTTCCTGAGGCTAAGCTGACTTCTCCGGAAAGCATATGCCTTAGTACTGGGCAAAGAGCAGACATCAAACCAGGACTCAGGCACAGATTTATTACGGATGCCAGAACTAAAGTTCCCAAACTTTTAATCTATTGAGATGGAAAAGGATCCAAAGAACAAGTAGCCATCCTCATCTGACCCAAGAATTTAAAATCCCTACCTGATTTAAAGAAAAGAATTCCACAACAGAGAAAATATGATTATCAAAAGAAAACCCTGCAGACCTGATTCTCTTTTTCCCTCAGACTTCTCTACCCTCCCAGTAGATAGGCAGGTTGACACCTGGACCTCTAGCCTTCTTCCACCCTCAATACTTTAGCTCCCCTCCGCCCCGCCCCCTCACAACCTTCCTCTCATCATCCCTGGTATCATCCTGGCCTGTATTTACAGCGCACCCACCTTCGTCGTGCAGAACGTGTCTTGTGCAAGCACCCCTCCCCCGATTCCCTTGCTGCTTTTCACCACTGTCATCACCTTTATCGCTCAATAATTACTGCCGCTAAACAATCCTATTATTCAAACCTCAGCTCCTCCTCCTCCAACTTCTCTAGGCATCTCCATCAGGTTTTGCACTTCCTCTCCTCACCTTCTACTTCCCCTGCATCATCAGTCTCCCCTGTTGAGGCCCCCAGCCCAGCTCGTCTTGCCTCTTTCTTCATTGACAAGATTCAGTCTCTACACTCCTCCTTTTGCTCTTGTCCTCCCCCTCTCTCCTCCTCCTCTCCTTCCTTACCTCCCCATTCATGCGCTCTCCCCCTCTCATCTCACACTTTCCCTCATACCTGGCACACATTCTGGCCTGTTACATCCACCGAACTTACCAAGGCCATCACCACCTCCCACAAGACCACATGTCCACTTGATCCCCTTCCCTCCTCCTGACTTCTTGACCCCTCACTCACACTCCTCCCCTACATCCTTCTCATGGTTAACTCTAGTCTCAACTCTGAATGTTTTCCCTCCATTTGGAAGCATGCCCTTGTCCGTCCCCTCCTGAAAAAGCTCGATCTTGATCCCGCTATCCCGGCAAACTGGCACCCAGAGTCCAACCCTCCCGTTCCTTTCAAATGTTCTTGAGAAACTTGTCTTCACACAACTTTCTGCTCACCTCGACTCTACCCTTTCACTTTACCCCTGTCAATCCGGCTTTAGATCCTGTCACAGCACACAAAACACTCTTCTTGCACTCCTCAGTGAGATCTATCAATCCCATGATCGTGGTGACCTTTCCATCGCTGTCTCTTTGGATCTCTCTTCCACTTTTGATGTTGTCGACTACCTCACCCTTCTTTCTCATCTATCTGATCTTGGGATTCATGGTTCCGGTCCTTCCTGTCATCCTGCACCTTTACGGTTCAGTCAGGCACCACTGTCTCTCCTTCACTTCCTCTTCACTGTGGTGGTCCCTAGGTTCCGTCCTCGCTCCTCTACTCTTCAATGTGTTTCTTGCACCGCTTGCCCTGTGGTGCTTCATTGTTTGCAATACCATCATTTGTTTGAAGAGTTGCGGTTTTTTGCAATCGACAAAATAGTGACAGACAGGTTTGGAAAATCAAAAGCACAGATGTTATTATTACTTGGACAAAGATGGATCTACAGACTTCAGTCAGTCATTCCGGGAGGACTTAACAATATGATTGAATGGCGAGTGTGTCTTTAATAACATCGTACAAGGGGTGATTTGCATATAAACATCAATCATTCACTCGTTTTCCTTTATCCAATAAATTACGTCATCAGACTCCCTTTAAATCGGAGTGCCGTATTCGCATGCGCAGCGTTTTTTGGGAAAGCCGATGTGCTTCGGTGTAACACGCTACACGCAGTATTTGTTTGCAGGATCATTTGGAAAAAATAAAGGTAAGAACAGCATTCCTTACCGAGTTCCTAAATATGATCTTGATTTGACATAACGTGGTCTCTGATATTGCTATCCCTCTTTGCAGATAGTGCCGTTCTCAAAATATATACCCCCTGAAGAAGAGCTGAAACGCGAAGAAAGATGGTACCTTAAAGGTGGCGTTGTGGATAATATTGAACATCGTTTGATAGCAGCACAACTACTATTTTGCAATCTAAAAATTGAATTCAATATTAAGATAAGTTCTGATTTTCATTTAATTATGAACACTCAACAGAAATTTAAAGAACCGTGTATGTGGTCATTGATGCTACATGAGTAAGCATTTCAGGGGCAAGTTACCCCGTATTGCTGTCTCCAGACTGAGACCACTGGTTCTATTAAAAACAATTTAAATTTATTTTTGTTGTTAATATCTTCCTTCAGATGTTGAGTACATAATATTCTACAATCGGTAACATCTTTAATAAATAGAGGGCCATATTTTTTACTTTAGCTGTTCATCCAGCAGGCCGGAATCTCCACCTATTATTATGCGAACGACATCCTGCTTCTATACCACACTAGTCCCTTGGCCCCTGACCTCACTGTTCTTGATACCTGTCTTGCTCATATCACTATCTGGTTTACCAGCAACTTCCTTCATGTGAACCCCTCCAAGTCCGCCGCTATCTGGTTTTCCTTTGGTGTTCCCTCTCCCTCCCTATCTCCCACTCTGTCCACTTTTCCCATCCCTCTCATCTCCACTCTTCGCTACCTCGGTGTTACATAGAAACCTAGAAACATAGAAACATGATGACAGAAAAAGACCACATGGCCTATCTAGTCTGTCCTTTCATATCAACAACTACAACAGTCCACTTTTTACATTTAGAGATCCTCTGTGTTGGTCCCATGCTTTTTTGAATTCAGTTACTGTCCTCATCTCTACCACTTCCACTGGGAGACTATTCCATGGATCCACTACTCTTTCCGTAAAGAAATATTTCCGCATATTACTCCTGAATCTATCTCCCTTCACCCTCATCCCATGTCCCATCGTAGCAGAACTTGCTTTCAATTGAAAGAGGCTCTCTCCCTGAACATTTATGCCACGGAGGTATTTAAACATCTCAATCATATCACCTCTATCCCGCCTTTCTTCTAAGGTGTACATATTAAGATCCTTAAGTCTGTCCTCATATACTTTATAATGAAGCCCACTAATCATTTTAGTAGCCACCCTCTGCACCGATTCCATCCTGTTCACATCCTTTTGAAGGTGCGGTCTCCAGAATTGCACACTATACTCCAAATGAAGTCGCATCAAAGACTTATACAGAGGCATTATCACCTCCTTTTTTCTGCTAGCCATTCCTCTCCGTATGCACCCAAGCATCCTTCTAGCTTTTGCTCTCGCCTTTTCTACCTGTTTAGCTACTTTAAGATCATCAGACACAACCATGCCTAGGTCCCGCTCTTCTTTAGTGGACAAAAGTACTTCACCTCCTATACTGTATTGCTCCCTTGGATTGCTGCAGCCCAAATGCATGACCTTACATTTTTAACATTAAATCCCAGCTGCCAAATTCTAGACCATTCTTCAAGCTTAGCTAGATCCCTCCTCATGTTATCTACACCTTCCTAGGTGTCTACTCTATTGCAGATTTTGGTATCATCCGCAAAGAGGCAAACCTTACCCGACAGCCCTTCTGCTATATCACTAACAAAGATGTTAAAAAGAATCGGACCAAGGACAGATCCCTGGGGCACACCACTGGTAACATCCTTCTCCTCAAAGTGAGCTCCATTTACTTGTACTCTTTGTCGCCTCCCACCCAACCAATTTCTAACCCAAGCAGTAACTTTAGGGTCCATCCCTAGGGTGCTCAGTTTGTTTATAATTCGCCTATGAGGAACAGTGTCAAAGGCTTTACTGAAATCTAAATACACCGCATCTAGAGCTCTCCCTCGGTCCAACTCCCTGGTCACCCAGTCAAAGAAATCAATCAGATTTGTCTGACAAGACCTGCTTCTGGTGAATCCATGCTGCCTCGGATCCTGTAATCCGCTGGACTCCAGAAACCTCACTATTTTCTCTTTCAGCAGCATTTCCAATAATTTACTCACCACCGAAGTTAAACTAACCGGCCTGTAGTTTTCAACAACATCCTTACTTCCGCTTTTGTGTAAAGGCACCACATGAGCCTCTCTCCAGTCCTTTGGCACCACTCCCGACTCCAACGAGGCATTGAAAAGGTCAGTCAGTGGAGTTGTTAGAACGTCCCCAAGTTCCCTCGGTATTCTAGGGTGTATCCCATCCAGTCCCATCGCTTTGTCTACTTTAAGTTGAGCTAGTTTCTCACGAACACAGTCTTCTGAAAATTGTTCAAGATGTCCCTCGCTTCTGTTCCTATTTTTGGGTGTTTTCTGAGGTCCTGCTCCTGGTTCTTCATCTGTGAACACAGAACAAAAATATTTGTTAAGCAATTCCGCTTTATCCTTATCAGCTTCTTACATATTCCCCCCCCTACACCCTTGAGTCTGACAATACCACTTTTGCCCTTCCTCTTCTCACTAATATATCTGAAAAATGTCTTATCCCCCCATTTTATTGCATTGGCTATTTCCTCCTCCTTTTGAATCTTTGCCTTCTGCTACCTATATGGAGAATGGTCATCACTCTAATATATTCAGTGCTGCTACCTGTATGGACAATGGCCATCACTCTGTATATTCAGTGCTGCTACCTGTATGGACAATGACCATCACTCTTTATATTCAGTGCTGCTACCTGTATGGACAATGGCCATCACTCTGTATATTCAGTGCTGCTACCTGTATGGACAATGACCATCACTCTCTATATTCAGTGCTGCTACCTGTATGGACAATACCATCACTCTATATATTCAGTGCTGCTACCTGTATGGACAATGGCCATCACTCTCTATATTCAGTGCTGCTACCTGTATGGACAATGGCCATCACTCTCTATATTCAGTGCTGCTACCTATATGGACAATGGCCATCACTCTTTATATTCAGTGCTGCTACCTGTATGGACAATGGCCATCACTCTTTATATTCCATGCTGCTAATAGTATGGACAATGGCCATCACTCTTTATATTCAGTACTGCTACCTGTATGGACAATGGCCATCACTCTATATATTCAGAGCTGCTACCTGCATGGGCAATGGCCATCACTTTATATATTCAGTGCTGCTACCTATATGGACAATGACCATCACTCTATATATTCAGTGCTGCTACCTGTATGGACAATGGCCATCACTCTGTATATTCAGTGCTGCTACCTGTATGGATAATGGCCATCACTCTATATATTCAGTGCTGCTACGTAAATGGATATTGGCCATCACTCTATATATTCAGTGCTGCCACGTAAATGGATATTGGCCATCACTCTATATATTCAGTGCTGCTACCTGTATGAACAATGGCCATTACTCTATATATTCAGTGCTGCTACCTATATGGATAATGGCCATCACTCTGTATATTCAGTGCTGCTACCTATATGGACAATGGCCATCACTCTCTATATTCAGTGCTGCTACCTGTATGGACAATGCCATCACTCTATATATTCAGTGCTGCTAGCTATATGGACAATGACCATCACTCTGTATATTATGTATAATGGCCATCAATCTCTATATTCAGTGTTGCTACCAATATGGACAATGGCCATCACTCTGTATATTCAGTGCTGCTACCTATATGGACAATGCCATCACTCTATATATTCAGTGCTGCTACCTGTATGGACAACGGCCATCACTCTGTATATTCAGTGCTGCTACCTATATGGACAATGCCATCACTCTATATATTCAGTGCTGCTACCTGTATGGACAACGGCCATCACTCTGTATATTCAGTGCTGCTACCTGTATGGACAATGGCCATCACTCTATATATTCAGTGCTGCTACCTGTATGGACAATGGCCATCACTCTGTATATTCAGTGCTGCTACCTGTATGGACAATGGCCATCACTCTATATATTCAGTGCTGCTACCTGTATGGACAATGGCCATCACTCTATATATTCTGTGCTGCTACCTGTATGGACATTGCCATCACTCTATATATTCAGTGCTGCTACCTATATGGACAATGACCATCCCTCTGTATATTCAGTGCTGCTACCTCTATGGATAATGGCCATCACTCTATATATTCAGTGCTGCTACCTATATGGACAATAGCCATCACTCTCTATCTTCAGTGCTGCTACCTGTATGGACAATGGCCATCACTCTGTATATTCAGTGCTGCTCCCTGTATGGATAATGGCCATCACTCTCTATATTCAGTGCTGCTACCTATATGGACAATGGCCATCACTCTGTATATTCAGTGCTGCTACCTATATGGACAATGCCATCACTCTGTATATTCAGTGCTGCTACCTATATGGACAATGGCCATCACTCTATATATTCAGTGCTGCTACCTATATGGACAATGGCCATCACTCTGTATATTCAGTGCTGCTACCTATATGGACAATGGCCATCACTCTGTATATTTAGTGCTGCTACCTATATGGACAATGGCCATCACTCTGTATATTCAGTGCTGCTACCTATATGGACAATGGCCATCACTCTATATATTCAGTGCTGCTACCTATATGGACAATGCCATCACTCTGTATATTCTGTGCTGCTACCTATATGGACAATGACCAACACTCTGTATATTCAGTGTTGCTACCTGTAAGGATAATGGCCATCACTCTATATATTCAGTGCTGCTACCTATATGGACAATGGCCATCACTCTCTATATTCAGTGCTGCTATCTGTATGGACAATGCCATCACTCTCTATATTCAGTGCTGTTACCTGTATGGACAATGGCCATCACTCCTTATATTCAGTGCTGCTACCTATATGGACAATGGCCATCACTCTTTATATTCAGTGCTGCTACCTGTATGGACAATGGCCATCACTCTCTATATTCAGTGCTGCTACCTATATGGACAATGGCCTTCACTCTTTATATTCAGTGCTGCTACCTATATGGACAATGGCCATCACTCTTTATATTCAGTGCTGCTACCTGTATGGACAATGGCCATCACTCCTTATATTCAGTGCTGCTACCTGTATGGACAATGGCCATCACTCTGTATATTCATTGCTGCTACCTGTATGGATAATGGCCATCACTCTGTATATTCAGTGCTGCTACCTGTATGGACAATGGCCATCACTCCTTATATTCAGTGCTGCTACCTGTATGGACAATGGCCATCACTCTGTATATTCATTGCTGCTACCTGTATAGATAATGGCCATCACTCTATATATTCAGTGCTGCTATGTAAATGGATATTGGCCATCACTCTATATATTCAGTGCTGCTACGTAAATGGATATTGGCCATCACTCTATATATTTAGTGCTGCTACCTATATGGACAATGCCCATCACTGTATATATTCAGTACTGCTACCTGTATGGACAATGGCCATCACTCTATATATTCAGTGCTGCTAGCTGTATGGACAATGGCCATTACTCTGTATATTCAGTGCTGCTACCTATATGGACAGTGGCCATCACTCTGTATATTCTGTGTTGCTACTTATATGGACAATGGCCATCACTCTGTATATTCAGTGCTGCTACCTATATGGATAATGGCCATCACTCTGTATATTCAGTGCTGCTGGGCTGAAAATGTCTCCGCACATGCGCTATAAATACTATTTATCTATAGAAAGGGGAGGAGCATAGTAGGGTCACATTTTCTAGATTCTATTATCTATGGATATACCTTCCTTACTAACCTATAGAGAGATTTTACTGTCAAAATTCATCTCTAGGTAAATGAAATGTTGAAATACCATCTATGTTTCTTCTGTTAATTTTAATTAAAAGGAACCAATTGGGAATTGAAGGGGAAACCCCAAATTAGTTAACCAATAAATAATAACTTAATTGATTAAAAATTAATAATAAATATTAAAATATTGTACACTATATATATAAAAAATACAATACACATATAATTAAATGATATATTATATTTAATATACACATAAAAAATTATTAAATTATTAAAAATAAAAATGTAAAAAAATTTTATGTAAAAATTAAAAATAATAATAATAATATAATATATCCACAAAAAACAGAAAAACTAACGTAAAACAAAATATTAAAAAATATATATTAAAAAATATATTTACAAAAAAACAGAAAAATCTCGTTCCATATTCAAACCATGGGGAGCAAGAGAATCTAAAAGAAAAATATATCTTTGTTCTAATTGTAAGATGGTTTTATTTACATCTCCTCCCCTCCAGTTTAATTTGACTTTCTTAATCACAAAAAATTTTATATCTGTGAGTTTGTGTTGGAACTCTCTCCAGTGAGCAACTAGGGGTTTATCTTCTATATTTCTCCTAATACAGCTTTTATGCTCTATAATCCTGGTCTTAATACTTCGTACAGTCTTCCCAACGTACAGTAATCTGCAAGGGCATTGAATGACATAAATGACACTGGATGTGTCACAATTGGCAAAATCTGTCAAAAAGAACTTCTTCAATGTCACTGGATGGGTAAAACTATTTCTAACTGGAAGAACATTTAGACAGACTGAACATTTACCACATTGGAATTGTCCTTTGTGCTGAGATAAAAAATTTATCTCTGTAAGAGCTGAAGGGACAAGAAGATTCCGCAGGTTGACATTGCGCTTATGTGCAATTAAAAATTGGGCATCTTGAAATGCCGGTAGGGCTTGTAAGATATGCCACTCTTTCTTGAGAATTGCATTGATTTTAACTGAATGTTGTGAGTATGTTAGAGGACAAACTAACCCTTGGTGTGCTTCTTTACTCTTAATTGTGAGAAGAGTGGACCGCGGTGTATCTCTAGCCCTCTTGTATGCTGATTCTATATATTGTATAGGATAATTTTTGTCTAAGAATTTTTTCTTCATATTGGATGCCTCTAGCTCAAAATCACATTGTTTGGAACATACCCTTTTCACCCTGAGAAATTGACTCACGGGAAGGTTATTTTTCAGAGAGGGGTTGTGAAAGCTATTATAATGTAAGTAATGATTTTTGTCTGTAGGTTTTTTATATAGTGAAGTAGAAAAACCTAGACGTTCTTTCTTAATTAAAAGATCTAAATATGCTATTTTATCAGAATCATACATAATTTGAAATTTTAAATTAGTATCCAATTGATTAATCGAGACGTTAAATTCGGACAGAAGATTCTCTGTACCTTTCCATAATATGAGTATGTCATCTATGTAATGGATCCACATTATAACATTGTCCTTGTACAAATGGTTCTTGAGAAACTTCTCCTCAAAATTAAACATATACAAATTTGCCACATCTGGGGCCATTGCTGACCCCATTGCTACACCTTTAATTTGTTTATAAAATAGATTCTGGAAACAGAAAAGATTCTCAAAAAGCACAAACTGAGCTAGGGATACAAGAAAGGTGGTAGGAATACGATGATGTTCCGCCCGTTTCAAAAAATAATAAACAAGAATATCCAATGCTTCTTTTTGTGGGACATTAATGTAGAGAGACTCTACATCTAGGGTGACCAAAATAATGTCATCTGTAACATCGTTGAAGGTAGATAAAATTTCTATTACATGGGATGAGTCCCGTACATAGGACCACATATCTTTAATAAATGGTCTTAAAAACACATCTATAAATTTAGAAAGGGGTTCTAAAACTGACCCAATCGCAGAAACGATTGGACGTCCTGGTGGTCTATCGAGTGACTTATGTATTTTAGGTAAAATATAAATAGTGGGAATAACAGGTGCATCTACAATTAAAAATCTCTCTCTTTCCGGGTGATATACCCTATCTCAAAGGCAGTGTTAATAATATTATCGATACTTCTTTTGAGATCTGGGGTAGGATCATCATCTAATCTATGATAGAACATTTTATTATTGAGTTGTTTCTTCATCTCTTGGATATAGTCATTTTTACCCCAAATTACCACAGCTCCTCCTTTATCTGCGGGCTTGATAATAATTTGACTGTTTTTTTGTAATGATTTAATAGCTGCCCGTTCTCCTTTAGTAATATTTTGATAGGAAGGTGTGGTATCTTTAATAACTTCATTAATTTGTTTCAATACTACCTTCTCAAAAGTTTCTAGAACAGGGTCATTATTTTGGGGTGGGATCCAAGTGGACTTCTTTTTAATAACCGAAACATCACATGTGTTGTCGGGTTGATTAAAGAAGAAATGGTGTATTTTCAGTTTTCTAAAGAACTTGTAGAGGTCAATCTGTATCTCAAAATTGTCTGTCTTATTCTTGGGCACAAATGAAAGCCCTTTGCTGAGAATAGACAATTCATCTTGTGTGGGTGTATATTGGGAGATATTTATTACATTGTTTTTGTCTTCTTTATAAGGTGAATCTACATTTACCATCTCTCTTCGGATGGATCTGTTCTCCACTGTCCCCTCCCCCTCCCTCGGCCTCGACCACGGCCTCGGCCTCTGTAATATTGTCCGTGTTCTCTCCATTGGGGGCCTTGACCAATATCTTGCCCTTGATCTCTGTCTACTTTTCTCTTTTCGTAACGGGTTCGTGAATTTTCTCGACCTCCTCCTTTCCAGAGTTGGTCCATTTTGAAAAAATAATCTTGTTCTAATTGCTCTTTCTTCTTTTTTTCATTTTGGGGTCTACTAGATTCTCTAGTGGAGAATAAAGAAGCTGAAGTATCAAATTCTCCTGATTTGCTCCTGCTGCGTTTCTTCTTATGTTCCAAAGAACTCTCTCTAGGATCCTCATTGGCTAAACTATCTTTACGGTCGAAATATTTTTATTTTTATTTTTATTTTTTATTTTTATTTTTCTTCTTCTTTTTTTAACTTAATTGACTATGAGTATTTTATGATATAAAATCTGCTGATGATTTGCAATTGTTTTTAGAAATAACTTCCTCCTCAATTGGATATTTGTATCAAATTAACTAGGATTTGTTCGCTCCTGCTGCGCTCTCCCTCTCTTTTTAATCATCTCCTTGTGGCGATATATACATAATTAGATATTTCTTGATAGTATAGTTTTAAGACAATTATTATTATTATTATGATTATTATACAATTTTACTATGATTTTTATTATTTAATATTTATTATTAATATTATATATATTTTCTTATCTATATTTATATGTTAACAAGGTTATTATTATATATAGAGGTCCAGTCTTTAATTTTATGGGTTTTTTTGCTTGTCACACTTATTTGATGTGTTTATATGTACCTAGTATTTTAATTTAATTTTATTAATTTTTAGTATTTTAATATAATATTTTAGATTTATAGCGTTCCAACACTATTACATTATGTATTTATTATTATATTATATATCATTATATGATTTGTTCTATTTTATTATTATTATTATTATTTTTACTATGTTTTTATTATGTCTTTTATGTAATTGTTAGATGAATTTGTTTGTTCCTTCACTTTTAATATATTATGTTTCTATGTTTATAGTAATTTTGCCTTACAACCCCTGACGAAGGTTACGAAACACGGCCTGTGTCGGGTTGCCTAGGTTTGTGAGTAAATAAATTTGTCTTCCACAATCCTCACGTCTTGGACTGTGTCATCACTCTCTATATTCAGTGCTGCTACCTATATGGACAATGGCCATCACTCTTTATATTCAGTGCTGCTACCTATATGGACAATGGCCATCACTCTTTATATTCAGTGCTGCTACCTGTATGGACAATGGCCATCCCTCCTTATATTCAGTGCTGCTACCTGTATGGACAATGGCCATCACTCTATATATTCAGAGCTGCTACCTGTATGGACAATGGCCATCACTCTGTATATTCATTGCTGCTACCTGTATGGATAATGGCCATCACTCTATATATTCAGTGCTGCTACGTAAATGGATATTGGCCATCACTCTATATATTCAGTGCTGCTACCTGTATGAACAATGGCCATTACTCTATATATTCAGTGCTGCTACCTGTATGAACAATGGCCATTACTCTATATATTCAGTGCTGCTACCTATATGGACAATGCCCATCACTGTATATATTCAGTACTGCTACCTGTATGGACAATGGCCATCACTCTATATATTCAGTGCTGCAAGCTGTATGGACAATGGCCATTACTCTGTATATTCAGTGCTGCTACCTATATGGACAGTGGCCATCACTCTGTATATTCTGTGTTGCTACTTATATGGACAATGGCCATCACTCTGTATATTCAGTGCTGCTACCTATATGGATAATGGCCATCACTCTGTATATTCAGTGGTGCTACCTATATGGACAATGGCCATCACTCTGTATTTTCAGTGCTGCTACCTATATTTACCTATATGGATAATAGCCATCCCTTTATATATTCTGAGCTTCTACCTATATGTACAATTGCCATCACGCTATATATTCAGTGCTGCTACCTTTATGGAGAATGGCCATCACTCTGTATATTCTGTGCTGCTACCTATATGGACAATGCCCATTACTGTATATAGTCAGTACTGCTACCTGTATGGACAATGGCCATCACTCTATATATTCAGTGCTGCTACCTGTATGGACAATGGCCATCACTCTCTATATTCAGTGCTGCTACCTATATGGACAATGGCCATCACTCTTTACATTTAGTGCTGCTACCTATATGGACAATGGCCATCACTCTTTATATTCAGTGCTGCTATGTGTATGGACAATGGCCATCACTCCTTATATTCAGTGCTGCTACCTGTATGGACAATGGCCATCACTCTATATATTCAGAGCTGCTACCTGTATGGACAATGGCCATCACTCTATATATTCAGAGCTGCTACCTGCATGGGCAATGGCCATCACTTTATATATTCAGTGCTGCTACCTATATGGACAATGACCATCACTCTATATATTCAGTGCTGCTACCTGTATGGACAATGGCCATCACTCTGTATATTCAGTGCTGCTACCTGTATGGATAATGGCCATCACTCTATATATTCAGTGCTGCTACGTAAATGGATATTGGCCATCACTCTATATATTCAGTGCTGCCACGTAAATGGATATTGGCCATCACTCTATATATTCAGTGCTGCTACCTGTATGAACAATGGCCATTACTCTATATATTCAGTGCTGCTACCTATATGGATAATGGCCATCACTCTGTATATTCAGTGCTGCTACCTATATGGACAATGGCCATCACTCTCTATATTCAGTGCTGCTACCTGTATGGACAATGCCATCACTCTATATATTCAGTGCTGCTACCTATATGGACAATGACCATCACTCTGTATATTATGTATAATGGCCATCAATCTCTATATTCAGTGTTGCTACCAATATGGACAATGGCCATCACTCTTTATATTCAGTGCTGCTACCTATATGGACAATGGCCATCACTCTGTATATTCAGTGCTGCTACCTATATGGACAATGCCATCACTCTATATATTCAGTGCTGCTACCTGTATGGACAACGGCCATCACTCTGTATATTCAGTGCTGCTACCTATATGGACAATGCCATCACTCTATATATTCAGTGCTGCTACCTGTATGGACAACGGCCATCACTCTGTATATTCAGTGCTGCTACCTATATGGACAATGCCATCACTCTATATATTCAGTGCTGCTACCTGTATGGACAATGGCCATCACTCTATATATTCTGTGCTGCTACCTGTATGGACAATGACCATCCATCTGTATATTCAGTGCTGCTACCTCTATGGACAATGACCATCCCTCTGTATATTCAGTGCTGCTACCTGTATGGATAATGGCCATCACTCTATATATTCAGTGCTGCTACCTATATGGACAATAGCCATCACTCTCTATCTTCAGTGCTGCTACCTGTATGGACAATGGCCATCACTCTGTATATTCAGTGCTGCTCCCTGTATGGATAATGGCCATCACTCTCTATATTCAGTGCTGCTACCTATATGGACAATGGCCATCACTCTGTATATTCAGTGCTGCTACCTATATGGACAATGCCATCACTCTGTATATTCAGTGCTGCTACCTATATGGACAATGGCCATCACTCTATATATTCAGTGCTGCTACCTATATGGACAATGGCCATCACTCTGTATATTCAGTGCTGCTACCTATATGGACAATGGCCATCACTCTGTATATTCAGTGCTGCTACCTATATGGACAATGGCCATCACTCTGTATATTCAGTGCTGCTACCTATATGGACAATGGCCATCACTCTATATATTCAGTGCTGCTACCTATATGGACAATGCCATCACTCTGTATATTCTGTGCTGCTACCTATATGGACAATGACCAACACTCTGTATATTCAGTGTTGCTACCTGTAAGGATAATGGCCATCATTCTATATATTCAGTGCTGCTACCTATATGGACAATGGCCATCACTCTCTATATTCAGTGCTGCTACCTGTATGGACAATGGCCATCACTCTCTATATTCAGTGCTGCTACCTATATGGACAATTTTATTTTATTTTGGCCATCACTCTCTATATTCAGTGCTGCTATCTGTATGGACAATGCCATCACTCTCTATATTCAGTGCTGTTACCTGTATGGACAATGGCCATCACTCCTTATATTCAGTGCTGCTACCTATATGGACAATGGCCATCACTCTTTATATTCAGTGCTGCTACCTGTATGGACAATGGCCATCACTCTCTATATTCAGTGCTGCTACCTGTATGGACAATGGCCTTCACTCTTTATATTCAGTGCTGCTACCTATATGGACAATGGCCATCACTCTTTATATTCAGTGCTGCTACCTGTATGGACAATGGCCATCACTCCTTATATTCAGTGCTGCTACCTGTATGGACAATGGCCATCACTCTGTATATTCATTGCTGCTACCTGTATGGATAATGGCCATCACTCTATATATTCAGTGCTGCTACGTAAATGGATATTGGCCATCACTCTATATATTCAGTGCTGCTACGTAAATGGATATTGGCCATCACTCTATATATTCAGTGCTGCTACCTATATGGACAATGCCCATCACTGTATATATTCAGTACTGCTACCTGTATGGACAATGGCCATCACTCTATATATTCAGTGCTGCTAGCTGTATGGACAATGGCCATTACTCTGTATATTCAGTGCTGCTACCTATATGGACAGTGGCCATCACTCTGTATATTCTGTGTTGCTACTTATATGGACAATGGCCATCACTCTGTATATTCAGTGCTGCTACCTATATGGATAATGGCCATCACTCTGTATATTCAGTGCTGCTGGGCTGAAAATGTCTCCGCACATGCGCTATAAATACTATTTATCTATAGAAAGGGGAGGAGCATAGTAGGGTCACATTTTTCTAGATTCTATTATCTATGGATATACCTTCCTTACTAACCTATAGAGAGATTTTACTGTCAAAATTCATCTCTAGGTAAATGAAATGTTGAAATACCATCTATGTTTCTTCTGTTAATTTTAATTAAAAGGAACCAATTGGGAATTGAAGGGGAAACCCCAAATTAGTTAACCAATAAATAATAACTTAATTGATTAAAAATTAATAATAAATATTAAAATATTGTACACTATATATATAAAAAATACAATACACATATAATTAAATGATATATTATATTTAATATACACATAAAAAATTATTAAATTATTAAAAATAAAAATGTAAAAAAATTTTATGTAAAAATTAAAAATAATAATAATAATATAATATATCCACAAAAAACAGAAAAACTAACGTAAAACAAAATATTAAAAAATATATATTAAAAAATATATTTACAAAAAAACAGAAAAATCTCGTTCCATATTCAAACCATGGGGAGCAAGAGAATCTAAAAGAAAAATATATCTTTGTTCTAATTGTAAGATGGTTTTATTTACATCTCCTCCCCTCCAGTTTAATTTGACTTTCTTAATCACAAAAAATTTTATATCTGTGAGTTTGTGTTGGAACTCTCTCCAGTGAGCAGCTAGGGGTTTATCTTCTATATTTCTCCTAATACAGCTTTTATGCTCTATAATCCTGGTCTTAATACTTCGTACAGTCTTCCCAACGTACAGTAATCTGCAAGGGCATTGAATGACATAAATGACACTGGATGTGTCACAATTGGCAAAATCTGTCAAAAAGAACTTCTTCAATGTCACTGGATGGGTAAAACTATTTCTAACTGGAAGAACATTTAGACAGACTGAACATTTACCACATTGGAATTGTCCTTTGTGCTGAGATAAAAAATTTATCTCCGTAAGAGCTGAAGGGACAAGAAGATTCCGCAGGTTGACATTGCGCTTATGTGCAATTAAAAATTGGGCATCTTGAAATGCCGGTAGGGCTTGTAAGATATGCCACTCTTTCTTGAGAATTGCATTGATTTTAACTGAATGTTGTGAGTATGTTAGAGGACAAACTAACCCTTGGTGTGCTTCTTTACTCTTAATTGTGAGAAGAGTGGACCGCGGTGTATCTCTAGCCCTCTTGTATGCTGATTCTATATATTGTATAGGATAATTTTTGTCTAAGAATTTTTTCTTCATATTGGATGCCTCTAGCTCAAAATCACATTGTTTGGAACATACCCTTTTCACCCTGAGAAATTGACTCACGGGGAGATTATTTTTCAGAGAGGGGTTGTGAAAGCTATTATAATGTAAGTAATGATTTTTGTCTGTAGGTTTTTTATATAGTGAAGTAGAAAAACCTAGACGTTCTTTCTTAATTAAAAGATCTAAATATGCTATTTTATCAGAATCATACATAATTTGAAATTTTAAATTAGTATCCAATTGATTAATCGAGACGTTAAATTCGGACAGAAGATTCTCTGTACCTTTCCATAATATGAGTATGTCATCTATGTAATGGATCCACATTATAACATTGTCCTTGTACAAATGGTTCTTGAGAAACTTCTCCTCAAAATTAAACATATACAAATTTGCCACATCTGGGGCCATTGCTGACCCCATTGCTACACCTTTAATTTGTTTATAAAATAGATTCTGGAAACAGAAAAAATTCTCAAAAAGCACAAACTGAGCTAGGGATACAAGAAAGGTGGTAGGAATACGACGATGTTCCGCCCGTTTCAAAAAATAATAAACAAGAATATCCAATGCTTCTTTTTGTGGGACATTAATGTAGAGAGACTCTACATCTAGGGTGACCAAAATAATGTCATCTGTAACATCGTTGAAGGTAGATAAAATTTCTATTACATGGGATGAGTCCCGTACATAGGACCACATATCTTTAATAAATGGTCTTAAAAACACATCTATAAATTTAGAAAGGGGTTCTAAAACTGACCCAATCGCAGAAACGATTGGACGTCCTGGTGGTCTATCGAGTGACTTATGTATTTTAGGTAAAATATAAATAGTGGGAATAACAGGTGCATCTACAATTAAAAATCTCTCTCTTTCCGGGTGATATACCCTATCTCAAAGGCAGTGTTAATAATATTATCGATACTTCTTTTGAGATCTGGGGTAGGATCATCATCTAATCTATGATAGAACATTTTATTATTGAGTTGTTTCTTCATCTCTTGGATATAGTCATTTTTACCCCAAATTACCACAGCTCCTCCTTTATCTGCGGGCTTGATAATAATTTGACTGTTTTTTTGTAATGATTTAATAGCTGCCCGTTCTCCTTTAGTAATATTTTGATAGGAAGGTGTGGTATCTTTAATAACTTCATTAATTTGTTTCAATACTACCTTCTCAAAAGTTTCTAGAACAGGGTCATTATTTTGGGGTGGGATCCAAGTGGACTTCTTTTTAATAACCGAAACATCACATGTGTTGTCGGGTTGATTAAAGAAGAAATGGTGTATTTTCAGTTTTCTAAAGAACTTGTAGAGGTCAATCTGTATCTCAAAATTGTCTGTCTTATTCTTGGGCACAAATGAAAGCCCTTTGCTGAGAATAGACAATTCATCTTGTGTGGGTGTATATTGGGAGATATTTATTACATTGTTTTTGTCTTCTTTATAAGGTGAATCTACATTTACCATCTCTCTTCGGATGGATCTGTTCTCCACTGTCCCCTCCCCCTCCCTCGGCCTCGACCACGGCCTCGGCCTCTGTAATATTGTCCGTGTTCTCTCCATTGGGGGCCTTGACCAATATCTTGCCCTTGATCTCTGTCTACTTTTCTCTTTTCGTAACGGGTTCGTGAATTTTCTCGACCTCCTCCTTTCCAGAGTTGGTCCATTTTGAAAAATAATCTTGTTCTAATTGCTCTTTCTTCTTTTTTTCATTTTGGGGTCTACTAGATTCTCTAGTGGAGAATAAAGAAGCTGAAGTATCAAATTCCCCTGATTTGCTCCTGCTGCGTTTCTTCTTATGTTCCAAAGAACTCTCTCTAGGATCCTCATTGGCTAAACTATCTTTACGGTCGAAATATTTTTATTTTGATTTTGATTTTTTATTTTTATTTTTCTTCTTCTTTTTTTAACTTAAATGACTATGAGTATTTTATGATATAAAATCTGCTGATGATTTGCAATTGTTTTTAGAAATAACTTCCTCCTCAATTGGATATTTGTATCAAATTAACTAGGATTTGTTCGCTCCTGCTGCGCTCTCCCTCTCTTTTTAATCATCTCCTTGTGGCGATATATACATAATTAGATATTTCTTGATAGTATAGTTTTAAGACAATTATTATTATTATTATTATGATTATTATACAATTTTACTATGATTTTTATTATTTAATATTTATTATTAATATTATATATATTTTCTTATCTATATTTATATGTTAACAAGGTTATTATTATATAGAGGTCCAGTCTTTAATTTTATGGGTTTTTTTGCTTGTCACACTTATTTGATGTGTTTATATGTACCTAGTATTTTAATTTAATTTTATTAATTTTTAGTATTTTAATATAATATTTTAGATTTATAGCGTTCCAACACTATTACATTATGTATTTATTATTATTATATATCATTATATGATTTGTTCTATTTTATTATTATTATTATTATTTTTACTATGTTTTTATTATGTCTTTTATGTAATTGTTAGATGAATTTGTTTGTTCCTTCACTTTTAATATATTATGTTTCTATGTTTATAGTAATTTTGCCTTACAACCCCTGACGAAGGTTACGAAACACGGCCTGTGTCGGGTTGCCTAGGTTTGTGAGTAAATAAATTTGTCTTCCACAATCCTCACGTCTTGGACTGTGTCATCACTCTCTATATTCAGTGCTGCTACCTATATGGACAATGAACATCACTCTGTATATTCAGTGCTGCTACCTATATGGATAATGGCCATCACTCTGTATATTCAGTGCTGCTACCTATATGGACAATGGCCATCACTCTGTATTTTCAGTGCTGCTACCTATATTTACCTATATGGATAATAGCCATCCCTTTATATATTCTGAGCTTCTACCTATATGTACAATTGCCATCACGCTATATATTCAGTGCTGCTACCTTTATGGAGAATGGCCATCACTCTGTATATTCAGTGCTGCTACCTGTATGGACAATGGCCATCACTCTATATATTCAGTGCTGCTACCTATATGGATAATGGCCATCACTCTGTATATTCTGTGCTGCTACCTATATGGACAATGCCCATTACTGTATATATTCAGTACTGCTACCTGTATGGACAATGGCCATCACTCTATATATTCAGTGCTGCTACCTGTATGGACAATGGCCATCACTCTCTATATTCAGTGCTGCTACCTATATGGACAATGGCCATCACTCTTTACATTTAGTGCTGCTACCTATATGGACAATGGCCATCACTCTTTATATTCAGTGCTGCTACGTGTATGGACAATGGCCATCACTCCTTATATTCAGTGCTGCTACCTGTATGGACAATGGCCATCACTCTGTATATTTGGTGCTGCTTCCTATATGGACAATCGCCATTACTCTATATATTCAGTGCTGCTACCTGTATGGACAATGGCCATCACTCTGTATATTCATTGCTGCTACCTGTATGGATAATGGCCATCACTCTATATATTCAGTGCTGCTACGTAAATGGATATTGGCCATCACTCTATATATTCATTGCTGCTACCTATATGGACAGTGGCCATCACTCTGTATATTCAGTGCTGCTACCTATATGGACAGTGGCCATCACTCTGTATATTCAGTGCTGCTACCTATATGGATAATGGCCATCACTCTGTATATTCAGTGCTGCTACCTATATGGACAATGGCCATCACTCTGTATTTTCAGTGCTGCTACCTATATTTACCTATATGGATAATAGCCATCCCTCTATATATTCTGTGCTTCTACATATATGGACAATTGCCATCAAGCTATATATTCAGTGCTGCACTGATACGTGTATGGACAATGGCCATCACTCTGTATATTTGGTGCTGCTACCTGTATGGAGAATGGCCATCGGTCTGTATATTCAGTGCTGCTACCTATATGGACAGTGGCCATCACTCTATATATTCAGTGCTGCTACCTATATGGACAATGGCCATCACTCTGTATATTCTGTATTACTACTTATATGGACAATGGACATCACTCTGTATATTCAGTGCTGCTACCTATATGGATAATGGCCATCACTCTGTATATTCAGTGCTGCTACCTATATGGACAATGGCCATCACACTATATGTTCAGTGCTTCTACCTGTATGGAGAATGGCCATCACTCTGTATATTCAGTGCTGCTACGTAAATGGATATTGGCCATCACTCTATATATTCAGTGCTGCTACCTATATGGACAATGCCCATCACTGTATATATTCAGTACTGCTACCTGTATGGATAATGGCCATCACTCTATATATTCAGTGCTGCTAGCTGTATGGACATTGGCCATTACTCTGTATATTCAGTGCTGCTACCTATATGGACAGTGGCCATCACTCTGTATATTCTGTGTTGCTACTTATATGGACAATGGCCGTCACTCTGTATATTCAGTGCTGCTACCTATATGGATAATGGCCATCACTCTGTATATTCAGTGCTGCTACCTATATGGACAATGGCCATCACTCTGTATGTTCAGTGCTGCTACCTATATTTACCTATATGGATAATAGCCATCCCTCTATATATTCTGTGCTTCTACCTATATGGACAATTGCCATCACGCTATATATTCAGTGCTGCTACCTGTATGGAGAATGGCCATCACTCTGTATATTCAGTGCTGCTACCTGTATGGACAATGGCCATCACTCTATATATTCAGTGCTGCTACCTATATGGATAATGGCCATCACTCTGTATATTCTGTGCTGCTACCTATATGGACAATGCCCATCACTGTATATATTCAGTACTGCTACCTGTATGGACAATGGCCATCACTCTATATATTCAGTGCTGCTACCTGTATGGACAATGGCCATCACTCTCTATATTCAGTGCTGCTACCTATATGGACAATGGCCATCACTCTTTATATTCAGTGCTGCTACCTGTATGGACAATGGCCATCACTCCTTATATTCAGTGCTGCTACCTGTATGGACAATGGCCATCACTCTATATATTCAGAGCTGCTACCTGTATGGACAATGGCCATCACTCTATATATTCAGTGCTGCTACCTATATGGACAATGGCCATCACTCTTTATATTCAGTGCTGCTACCTGTATGGACAATGGCCATCACTCTATATATTCAGAGCTGCTACCTGTATGGACAATGGCCATCACTCTGTATATTTGGTGCTGCTTCCTATATGGACAATGGCCTTCACTCTATATATTCAGTGCTGCTACCTGTATGGACAATGGCCATCACTCCTTATATTCAGTGCTGCTACCTGTATGGACAATGGCCATCACTCTATATATTCAGAGCTGCTACCTGTATGGACAATGGCCATCACTCTGTATATTTGGTGCTGCTTCCTATATGGACAATGGCCTTCACTCTATATATTCAGTGCTGCTACCTGTATGGACAATGGCCATCACTCTGTATATTCATTGCTGCTACCTGTATGGATAATGGCCATCACTCTATATATTCAGTGCTGCTACGTAAATGGATATTGGCCATCACTCTATATATTCAGTGCTGCTACCTGTATGAACAATGGCCATTACTATATATATTCAGTGCTGCTACCTATATGGACAATGCCCATCACTGTATATATTCAGTACTGCTACCTGTATGGACAATGGTCATCACTCTATATATTCAGTGCTGCTACCTATATGAACAGTGGCCATTACTCTGTATATTCTGTGTTGCTACCTATATGGATAATGGCCATCACTCTGTATATTCAGTGCTGCTACCTATATGGATAATGGCCATCACTCTGTATATTCAGTGCTGCTACCTATATGGACAATGGCCATCACTCTCTATCTTCAGTGCTGCTACCTGTATGGACAATGACCATCACTCTGTATATTAAGTGCTGCTACCTGTATGGATAATGGCCATCACTCTATATATTCAGTGCTGCTACCTATATGGACAATGACCATCTCTCTATATATTCAGTGCTGCTACCTGTATGGACAATGGCCATCACTCTGTATATTCAGTGCTGCTCCCTTTATGGATAATGGCCATCACTCTGTATATTCAGTGCTGCTACCTATATGGACAATGGCCATCACTCTGTATATTCAGTGCTGCTACCTATATGGACAATGCCATCACTCTGTATATTCAGTGCTGCTACCTGTATGGATAATGGCTATCATTCCATATATTCTGTGCTGCTATCTCTATGGACAATTCCATCACTCTATATATTCAGTGCTGCTACCTATATGGACAATGACCAACACTCTGTATATTCAGTGCTGCTACCTGTATGGACAATGACCAACACTCTGTATATTCAGTGCTGCTACCTGTAAGGATAATGGCCGTCACTCTATATATTCAGTGCTGCTACCTATATGGACAATGGCCATCACTCTCTATATTCAGTGCTGCTACCTGTATGGACAATGGCCATCACTCTCTATATTCAGTGCTGCTACCTGTATGGACAATGGCCATCACTCTCTATATTCAGTGCTGCTATCTGAATGGACAATGCCATCACTCTATATATTCAGTGCTGCTACCTGTATGGACAATGGCCATCACTCTCTATATCCAGTGCTGTTACCTGTATGGACAATGGCCATCACTCCTTATATTCAGTGCTGCTACCTATATGGACAATGGCCATCACTCTTTATATACAGTGCTGCTACCTGTATGGACAATGGCCATCACTCTCTATATTCGGTGCTGCTACCTATATGGACAATGGCCATCACTCTTTATATTCAGTGCTGCTACCTATATGGACAATGGCCATCACTCTTTATATTCAGTGCTGCTACCTGTATGGACAATGGCCATCACTCCTTATAATCAGTGCTGCTACCTGTATGGAGAATGGCCATCACTCTATATATTCAGAGCTGCTACCTGTATGGACAATGGCCATCACTCTGTATATTCATTGCTGCTACCTGTATGGATAAGGCCATCACTCTATATATTCAGTGCTGCTACGTAAATGGATATTGGCCATCACTCTATATATTCAGTGCTGCTACCTGTATGAACAATGGCCATTACTCTATATATTCAGTGCTGCTACCTGTATGAACAATGGCCATTACTCTATATATTCAGTGCTGCTACCTATATGGACAATGCCCATCACTGTATATATTCAGTACTGCTACCTGTATGGACAATGGCCATCACTCTATATATTCAGTGCTGCAAGCTGTATGGACAATGGCCATTACTCTGTATATTCAGTGCTGCTACCTATATGGACAGTGGCCATCACTCTGTATATTCTGTGTTGCTACTTATATGGACAATGGCCATCACTCTGTATATTCAGTGCTGCTACCTATATGGATAATGGCCATCACTCTGTATATTCAGTGCTGCTACCTATATGGACAATGGCCATCACTCTGTATTTTCAGTGCTGCTACCTATATTTACCTATATGGATAATAGCCATCCCTTTATATATTCTGAGCTTCTACCTATATGTACAATTGCCATCACGCTATATATTCAGTGCTGCTACCTTTATGGAGAATGGCCATCACTCTGTATATTCAGTGCTGCTACCTATATGGACAATGCCCATCACTGTATATATTCAGTACTGCTACCTGTATGGACAATGGCCATCACTCTATATATTCAGTGCTGCTACCTATATGGATAATGGCCATCACTCTGTATGTTCTGTGCTGCTACCTATATGGACAATGCCCATCACTGTATATATTCAGTACTGCTACCTGTATGGACAATGGCCATCACTCTATATATTCAGTGCTGCTACCTGTATGGACAATGGCCATCACTCTCTATATTCAGTGCTGCTACCTTTATGGACAATGGCCACCACTCTTTACATTTAGTGCTGCTACCTATATGGACAATGGCCATCACTCTTTATATTCAGTGCTGCTACGTGTATGGACAATGGCCATCACTCCTTATATTCAGTGCTGCTACCTGTATGGACAATGGCCATCACTCTATATATTCAGAGCTGCTACCTGTATGGACAATGGCCATCACTCTGTATATTTGGTGCTGCTTCCTGTATGGACAATGGCCATCACTCTATATATTCAGTGCTGCTACCTGTATGGACAATGGCCATCACTCTGTATATTTATTGCTGCTACCTGTATGGATAATGGCCATCACTCTATATATTCAGTGCTGCTACGTAAATGGATATTGGCCATCACTCTATATATTCAGTGCTGCTACCTGTATGAACAATGGCCATCACTCTATATATTCAGTGCTGCTACCTATATGGACAGTGGCCATCACTCTGTATATTCTGTGTTGCTACCTATATGGATAATGGCCATCACTCTGTATATTCAGTGCTGCTACCTATATGGATAATGGCCATCACTGTATATATTCAGTACTGCTACCTGTATGGACAATGGCCATCACTCTATATATTCAGTGCTGCTACCTGTATGGACAATGGCCATCACTCTCTATATTCAGTGCTGCTACCTTTATGGACAATGGCCACCACTCTTTACATTTAGTGCTGCTTCCTATATGGACAATGGCCATCACTCTTTATATTCAGTGCTGCTACGTGTATGGACAATGGCCATCACTCCTTATATTCAGTGCTGCTACCTGTATGGACAATGGCCATCACTCTATATATTCAGAGCTGCTACCTGTATGGACAATGGCCATCACTCTGTATATTTGGTGCTGCTTCCTGTATGGACAATGGCCATCACTCTATATATTCAGTGCTGCTACCTGTATGGACAATGGCCATCACTCTGTATATTCATTGCTGCTACCTGTATGGATAATGGCCATCACTCTATATATTCAGTGCTGCTACGTAAATGGATATTGGCCATCACTCTATATATTCAGTGCTGCTACCTGTATGAACAATGGCCATCACTCTATATATTCAGTGCTGCTACCTATATGGACAGTGGCCATCACTCTGTATATTCTGTGTTGCTACCTATATGGATAATGGCCATCACTCTGTATATTCAGTGCTGCTACCTATATGGATAATGGCCATCACTCTGTATATTCAGTGCTGCTACCTATATGGACAATGGCCATCACTCTATATTTTCAGTGCTGCTACCTATATTTACCTATATGGATAATAGCCATCCCTCTATATATTCTGTGCTTCTACCTATATGGACAATTGCCATCAAGCTATATATTCAGTGCTGCACTGATACGTGTATGGACAATGGCCATCACTCTGTATATTTGGTGCTGCTACCTGTATGGAGAATGGCCATCGGTCTGTATATTCAGTGCTGCTACCTATATGGACAGTGGCCATCACTCTATATATTCAGTGCTGCTACCTATATGGACAATGGCCATTACTCTGTATATTCAGTGCTGCTACCTATATGGACAATGGTCATCACTCTGTATATTTTGTATTGCTACTTATATGGACAATGGCCATCACTCTGTATATTCAGTGCTGCTACCTATATGGATAATGGCCATCACTCTGTATATTCAGTGCTGCTACCTATATGGACAATGGCCATCACGCTATATGTTCAGTGCTGCTACCTGTATGGAGAATGGCCATCACTCTGTATATTCAGTGCTGCTACCTGTATGGACAATGGCCATCACTCTATATATTCAGTGCTGCTACCTATATGGATAATGGCCATCACTCTGTATATTCTGTGCTGCTACCTATATGGACAATGGCATCACTCTGCATATTCAGTGCCATACATGTATGGAAAAAAGGGCTGTAAGTACTATATACTTCTGACATCACAAGGAAGGTCAATGGATGAAAACGGAACCTTTATTATATGTCAGTGGACATATAATAAAGGTTCCGTTTTCATCCATTGACCTTCCTTGTGATGTCAGAAGTATATAGGACTTACAGCCCTTTTTTCCTCAATGCACTGATAATTCCTTGTTCCTTTATAAGATGTGTAAGAAAGGTGGAATAATGTATGCTACACTTACTTTATTGATTTAATTTTGTTAACTTTTTTTGCTATGTTATCTAGTTCACTTCTGAGAATGATTTTTTGTCCTGTTTACTATCCTATGACGTTCGGGGGTTTTTGGCCTCGCCCCATTTTTTGGCGTGGGGTTCAGCGTCTTTTTAAACTTGCCTCATTCAACAGTTGGGTTCTTTACAGTCTACTAGACACTCAACTATGTGAGTGACATCTTGTCAGGTAACATTATTACTTAGCGCTTTGTTTTACTTCTTTCAAGCACAAGGTTTATCTTATGCAGTTTAATAGCTAATTTAGTTTCGACAATGTAAGACACTTGCATATTTACAGTTTTTCTTACTAGCACATTTTGACCTGTTTTTTACACCTTTAGTTGCAAGAGTTCCCAAGAACATTTTTTCCGTTATTTTTTCGCCGTTTCTAAGAGGAAAGAAATTTTGGTGTGGAGTTCCTACCTATTTACATGTTTTAAATATGGACCTGTATGGACAATGCCATCACTCTGTATATTCAGTGCTGCTACCTGTATGGACAATGGCCATCACTCTGTATATTCAGTGCTGCTACCTATATGGACATTGGCCATCACTCTATATTTTCAGTGCTGCTACCTTTATGGACAATGGCGATCACTCTATATTTTCAGTGCTGCTACCTGTATGGGCAATGGCCATCACTCTATATATTCAGTGCTGCTACCTATATGGACAATGGCCATCACTCTGTATATTCAGTGCTGCTACCTATATGGACAATGGCCATCACTCTGTATTTTCAGTGCTGCTACCTCTATTTACCTATATGGATAATAGCCATCCCTCTATATATTCTGTGCTGCTACCTATATGGACAATGGCCATCACTCTTTATATTCAGTGCTGCTACCTATATGGACAATGGCCATCACTCTTTATATTCAATGCTGCTACCTGTATGGACAATGGCCATCACTCTGTATATTATGGATAATGACCATCATTCTATATTTTCAGTGCTGCTACCTGTATGGACAATGACCATCACTCTATATTTTCAGTGCTTCTACCTATATGGACAATGGCCATCACTCTGTATATTCAGTGCTACTACCTATGTGGACAATGGCCATCACTCTGTATATTCTGTGTTGCTACCTATATGGACAATGGCCATCACTCTATATTTGCAGTGCTGCTACCTATATGGACAATGGCCATCACTCTTAATATTCAGTGCTGCTACCTGTATGGACAGTGGCCATCACTCTGTATATTCAGTGCTGCTACCTAGATGGACAATGGCCATCACTCTTTATATTCAGTGCTGCTACCTATATGGGCAATGGTCATCACTCTTTATATTCAATGCTACTACCTGTATGGACAATGGTCATCACTCTTTATATTCAGTGCTGCTACCTGTATGGACAATGGCTATCACTCTATATTTTCAGTGCTTCTACCTATATGGACAATGGCCATCACTCTGTGTAGTCAGTGCTGCTGCCTGTATGGACAATGGCCATCACTCTGTATATTCAGTGCTTCTACCTATATGGACAATGGCCATCACTCTTTATATTCAGTGCTGCTACCTGTATGGACAATGGCCATCACTCTCTATATTCAGTGCTGCTCCTATATGGACAATGGCCATCACTCTTTATATTCAGTGCTGCTACCTATATGGACAATGGCCATCACTCTTTATATTCAATGCTTCTACCTGTATGGACAATGGCCATCACTCTGTATATTCAGTGCTGCTACCTGTATGGATAATGGCCATCACTCTATATATTCAGTGCTGCTACCTGTATGGACAATGGACATCACTCTATATATTCTGTGCTGCTACGTAAATGGATATTGGCCATCACTCTATATATTCAGTGCTGCTACCTGTATGGATAATGGCCATCACTCTATATATTCAGTGCTGCTACCTGTATGGACAATGGACATCACTCTATATATTCTGTGCTGCTACGTAAATGGATATTGGCCATCACTCTATATATTCAGTGCTGCTACCTGTATGAACAATGGCCATTACTCTATATATTCAGTGCTGCTACCTATATGGACAATGCCCATCGCTGTATATATTCAGTACTGCTACCTGTATGGACAATGGCTATCACTCTATATATTCAGTGCTGCTCCCTGTATGGACAATGACCATCACTGTATATATTCAGTGCTGCTACCTGTATGGACAATGGCCATCACTGTGTATATTCAGTGCTGCTACCTATATGGACAATGGCCATCACTCTATATATTCATTGCTGCTACGTGTATGGACAATGGCCATCACTCTGTATATTTGGTGCTGCTACCTGTATGGAGAATGGCCATCGGTCTGTATATTCAGTGCTGCTACCTATATGGACAGTGGTCATCACTCTATATATTCAGTGCTGCTACGTATATGGACAATGGCCATCACTCTGTATATTCAGTGCTGCTACCTATATGTACAATGGCCATCACTCTTTATATTCAGTGCTGCTACCTGTATGGACAATGGCCATCACTCTGCATATTCAGTGCTGCCACCTGTATGGACAATGGCCATCACTCTATATATTCAGTGCTGCTACCTGTATGGTGCGGTAAGGAGAGTATAGCCCAGCCTGGGGAAACAAAAGGAAAAGAGACTTTTTCCTCTTTGCGGGGGATGGGCGCACCTGAAAACACATACCAAAGTAAAGGCAGTGAAAGAAACCACGGTTGTAGAGCTAGGCTAAAGCCCCGCCCATACTCCATGGCAATCCTAGGTAAGGATAGGAGATACCTGGGGGTGGAGTGAGAGGGGGAGGTACATTGCCCAACATTTAAGTTTGAGCAAACAGAGAACAGGAGAGGCAGGAACAGCAGCAAGAGCAAGAAGAAGGGCAGCCAGAGCAGCAGCCAGGAGAGCAACGGACACTGTTCCCGGGAGAGGACCAAACACAGTGGCAGGAGAGGACGCAGACTTAGCAGCCTTGGAGGTGGTGGACACCAAGGGAACAGCTTGAAAAGCAGCAGCTGGGGAAAGGCCCAAGTACAGACTAAGTACTTTCCTTCCAGGAGAGAGAAGGACAGAAAGCTGACTGTGGAAAAGCCAAGACATGAAGGCTCAGATTCCTCTGAAGAAAGGCATATCTTCAGGCAGAGGAAGCCCAGGAAAGATGAGAGAAAATCCTGCAGTGATTCCCTGAGTAGCTCTGAGGCAGAGATAGCTGCAGCCAACAGAAGCCACAGCCGTGAAACTCCCACAGTAAAGCTCCAAGGTAGGAGAAAGAAAATAGAGAAAGCTGATGCTTATGACTCTTGCTCAGATAATGAGGAGAGAATTATACCTGGTAGAAACCAGAACAGGAAGAAGGATTTTATAAGGAAAGCTAAACAAGAAAAACCTGCTAGTGTTTTTCCAAAGGAAGGGAAGGCAGTGCAATGGGATAGGCTGTTTAAGCTTTTAAACGACATAAACCTTAAAGTACCTGAACGTTTCCAAGTTTCCCCAGCAGGCAGCTCAGAAGAAAGCATGGAGGTGGATTGTAGGGAGGATGACCAGGGTTCCACCTGTTCTGAGATGGAATGTGCTGTATGCGTTGCTGCTAATTGAAGGAAGCAAAGTAGTAGGAAGAATTCAGGAAGCGGTTACCAGTTTGTCATAGCTGGAAGCTTGAAAGAAAGGAGAGAAGGAATCTTATGTTGAATTATTAAGGTTCTCTGCTAAAGGAAAGTGGATAGTGCAATCAGGCTCTGTGCTAATCAGCTGAAGACTGTTTAAGTGGAAGCAACTACAAGGGAGCTGGCAGAATCACTGAGCTCAGTTGTATGCTTGAGCAGCAAGTACCACTGTTAATCCTGAAGTAAGAAATCTTTTAAAGGAAAAGGAAAGGAAGTTTGTTGTAAATAACCCCACTGAAACACACTGTTTGCATTTACTTTATTTTGGGAGAAAATATCCTTGTTTCTTTTGTTGAGTGTGAAAGCTTTTTCAAGGACTGTTACTAAGCTGACCTAGAGAAACCAAATAAAATTCCTGTGTGCTTTAACATCCACTTGGTCTACTTTATATACACAACTACACCTTTGAGATAAAAGGGATACAAGATGGACGCCCGTCCTCACGAGGCAACCGCCTAGTAGGGGCACGCCCGCCACAATGGACAATGCCATCACTCTGTATATTCAGTGCTGCTACCTATATGGACATTGGCCATCAGTCTGTATATTCAGAGCTGCTACCTGTATGAACAATGGCCATCACTCTGCATATTCAGTGCTGCTATCTATATGGACAATGGCCATCACTGTATATTTTCAGTGCTGCTACCTATATGGACATTGGCCATCACTCTATATATATTCAGTGCTTCTACCTATATGGACAGTGATCATCACTCTGTATATTATGAATAATGGCCATCACTCTATATATTCAGTGCTGCTACCTATATGATAATGGCCATCACTCTATATTTTCAGTGCTACTACCTATATGGATAATGGCCATCACTCTGTATATTATGGATAATGGCCATCACTCTATATATTCAGTGCTGCTACCTGTATGGACAATGGCCATCACTCCATATATTCAGTGTTGCTACTATATGGACAATGGCCATCACTCTATATATTCAGTGCTGCCACCTGTATGGACAATGCCATCACTCTTTATATTGAGAGCTGCTACCTGTATGTACAATGGCCATCACTCTGCATATTCAAAGCTGCTACCTGTATGGACAATGGCCATCACTCTGCATATTCAGTGCTGCTACCTATATGGACAATGGCCATCACTCTATATTTTCAGTGCTGCTACCTATATGGACAATGGCCATCACTCTATATATTCAGTGCTGCTACCTGTATGGACAATGGTCATCACTCTATATATTCAGTGCTGCTACCTGTATGGACAATGGCCATCACTCTATATATTCAGTGCTGCTACCTGTATGGACAATGGCCATCACTCTGTATATTCAGTGCTGCTACCTGTATGGACAATGGTCATCACTCTATATATTCAGTGCTGCTACCTATATGGATAATGGCCATCACTCTGTATATTATGGATAATGGCCATCACTCTATATATTCAGTGCTGCTACCTGTATGGACAATGGCCATCACTCCATATATTCAGTGTTGCTACTATATGGACATTGGCCATCACTCTGCATATTCAGTGCTGCTACCTGTATGGACAATGCCATCACTCTATATATTCAGTGCTGCTACCTGTATGGACAATGGCCATCACTCTATATATTCAGTGCTGCTACCTATATGGACATTGGCCATCACTCTTTATATTCAGAGCTGCTACCTGTATGGACAGTGGTCAGCACTCTGTATATTCAGTGCTGCTACCTATATGGATAATGGTCATCACTCTGTATATTCAGTGCTGCTACATGTATGGACATTGGCCATCACTCTGTATATTCAATGGTGCTACTTATATGGACAATGGCCATCACTCTATATATTCAGTGCTGCTACCTATATGGATAATGGTCATCACTCTGTATATTCAGTGCTGCTACTTATATGGACAATGGCATACAGAATATGCGGTTTAAATGGTGGTGCTACTATTTAACAAGTCAGTGAGCTGAATACCTACAGCTGTTTCCAGAACTTGCACTGCAAGTTCATCCCCAAGGGGGGGAGGGGCAGGCACACAAAAGCAAAGTTTGGTTCAGGGTGCTACAACCCCTTGAGGCAGCCCTGACTGTTACTATGTTAGGGAAATATTTCTTTATGGAAAGGGTGGTGGACTGTTTCTGAATGCAAGAACGCATGGTCCAGAGGATCTCTGAAGGAGAGGAAGGGATTGTGGATGGGCTGAATTGGTCTTTATCTATGTTTCTCTGTAAATCTGCTACCTGCTAGCTTCATAGTCCTCTGTTGCCGGACCCTCCACCTCTACTGGACCTCCGATCTGCAATCGAAGAAGCAGCAGCATCAGATCAGTACTCCTCCTGCACCGCCATCAGCCAATCGGGTGCCCTGCTGCTTGAAATAAAAATGAGTACGCTGCAGGCGTGACCCTGCCTGGTGGGCCCGCGCCTGAGGGCCCTTTGGCGGGGCACTTAGGCGGGGCACTGCACCCTGCAGCTGAGCTCTCTTTCTCGCCGGACCCTCCACCTCTACCGTACTTCCGATCTGCAATCGAGGAAGCAGCAGCATCAGACCAGCACTCCTCCTGCACCGCCATCAGCCAATCGGGTGCCCTGCTGCTTGAAATAAAAATGAGTACGCTGCAGGCATGACCCTGCCTGGTGGGCCCGCGCCTGAGGACCCTTTGGCGTGGCACTTAGGCATGGCACTGCAGCGAAGATGCTTCCATCCCACACAGGTGAACCCACGGAAGGGTCAGGCCCTGACGAAACAGATCCAAACGTTTTGAGTGATAAACTACACAAGTAAGCATCCACCATGCTAAAGCCTGTAGACTCCATTGCTACTTCACTGCTACCTCATTGTTTGCAAACTACCATATGCTGCACAGCCTGTAGACTGTAGACTCCACTGCTACCTCATTGTTTGCAAACTACCATATGCTGCACAGCCTGTAGACTCCATTGCTACCTCACTGCTCGTAATATAACATATGCTTCATAGTGTGTAGAATCCATTGCTACCCCATTGCCACCTCATTGCTTGTAAGATAACATAAGCTGCATAGCCCCTCCCTGCTCCTCTATGGCTCCACATCACATTATCCTCCTTTTCCTTATACTCCCCGTTTCCCCTCCTATCAGCACCTTCATTGCTTCCCTCCCTATCCCCACTTTACCATTGTCACTTCCCCCTCCACTCCATCTTCTAACCAATCATCAGCTCTTGAGCTTCATCGCTCTCTCCCTCTCATTCAACCATCCCCTCTCTCTCTAAGGCAACCTCACCCTCGTTTCCACCGTACTGTCTCTTCTCTACCCCGTACTCTGCTACTCCTCCTTCTCTCATCCAGAGATATCAACCCCAACCCTGGCCCCCCTAGATTTCTGTCTCACTCTGAGAAGAGATCTTCACACAACATGTTTAATCTTATCCATATCCCTCTCCTTCCCCCTTCCACTCTCCCCTTCTCATATGCCTTGGGGAATGCACACTCTGTCTCTAACACACATTCGGTCTCTAATAAACTCGCTTTTAACCACAACCCTGGCCCCCCTAGATTTCTGTCTCACTCTGAGAAGAGATCTTCTCGCAACATGCCTAATCTTATCCATATCCCTCTCCTTTCCCCTTCCACTCTCCCCTTCTCATGTGCCTTGTGGAACGCACACTCTATCTCTAATAAACTTGCATTTACTCACGATCTCTTTATCTCTAATGCTCTACATCTTCTTGCCCTAACTGAGACCTGGCTCCTCCCAGATGATACTGCGTCTACTTTCAAAATTCAAAAGCTCGCAAACAGAGGAACACAGAAATGAATACAGGATCAAACTTAAAGAGACAAAAAAAAATAAGGATAGCAAAATCAAAGGCAGAGGGAAAGATGGCTAAAGATGTTAAGTGTGGCGACAAACCTTTCTTCAGGTATATTCGGGAAAGGAAGAAGATCAGAGGTGGAATTGCAGGACTCAGAGGTGCTGGGAACAGACTCGTGGAAAGTGACATTGAAAAAGGCAAAATTGCTAAACAAATACTTCTGTTCCGTTTTTACTAAAGAAAATCTGGGAAGACCACCTGTGACTCCCAAATATAAAAATGGGAATGAAATAGATACCACACCATTCACAGAAGATGAGTTGTTAGAACAACTTGAAAAACTGAAAGTGGACAAGGCCATGGGACTGGATGGGATACATCCCAGGATACTGAAAGAGCTCAGAGCGGTTCTTGCAGGGCCGTTAAAGGATGTTTTCAACAGATCCTTGGAAACAGGAGACGTTCCTCAAGACTGGAGAATGGCTGATGTCGTACCTCTACACAAAAGTGGTGACAGGGAAGAAGTGACAAACTACAGGCCCGTGAGTCTTACCTCGGTGGCTGGAAAAATAATGGAGGCGCTCCTGAAAGAGCAAATAATGAACTTTCTCAAAACCAACAGGTTGCAAGATCCGAGGCAACATGGTTTTACCGAAGGACGATCTTGCCAAACAAATCTGATCGGGTTCTTTGACTGGGTGACCAGAGAACTAGATAAGGGGCATGCGATGGATGTCATATACCTGGATTTCAACAAAGCCTTTGATACTGTCCCTCATAGGAGGCTTATCAATAAACTCAGTAGTTTGGGGATGGATCCCAAGGTGGTAAACTGGATCAGAAATTGGTTGACTGACAGAAGGTGATGGTAAATGGAGCTCACTCGGATGAAAGGAAGGTGATTAGCGGGGTGCCCCATGGTTCGGTCCTGGGCCCAGCACTGTTCAATGTATTTGTGAGTGATATAGCTGAAAGACTGAATGAAAAAGTCTGTCTTTTTGCAGATGACATGAAAATTTGCAACAGCGTGGACTCCCCCGAGGGAGTGATTAACATGAGGAAAGATCTACAAAAGCTGGAAGAATGGACTAATGCTTGGCAATTAAGATTTAATGCAAAGAAATGCAGTGTCATGCACTTGGGTAGCAGAAATCCAAGGGAAATGTACGTGATAGGGGGCGAGAGGTTGGTGTGCACGGATCAGGAGAAAGACCTTGGTGTGATTATTTCTGTAGATCTCAAGGTGGCAAAACAGTGTGACAAGGCGGTGGCAAAAGCCAGGAGGATGTTGGGCTGCATACGAAGAGGAATTACCAGCAGAAAGGAAGAGGTACTAATGCCACTGTATAAGTCACTGGTGAGGTCTTAATTGGAATACTGTGTTCAGTTTTGGAGACCGTATCTTGCAAAGGATGTAAAAAGAATGGAAACTGTTCAGAGGAAGGCGACCAAAATGATTTGGAGCCTGCGTCAGAAGCCTTATGAGAAGAGACTTGAGGACTTAAATATGTACACTTTGGAGGAGAGGAGGGATAGGGGAGATATGATTCAGACCTTTAAATACTTAAAGAGAAATAATGAACAAACAAACCTCTTCCAAAGACGGGGAAGCTGTAAAACTAGAGGGCATAACATGAAGCTGCAAAGTGGTAAATTGAAAGGAAATGTCAGGAAATACTTTTTCACTGAAAGGGTGGTGGATGCTTGGAATGCCTTCCCGATGGAAGTGGTGGGGGCAAACACAGTGACGGAATTCAAAATGGCATGGGACAGACACAGTGGATCCCTTTACAGCAACAGGATAAAATCAAAATAAACTGAATACTGGGCAGACTAGATGGACCATACTGGTCTTTATCTGCCGTCATTTACTATGTTACTGCTGCTCTCTGCCATGGGGGCTATCAGTTCTCCCACATGCCTCGTCACACTAGCCGTGGTGGTGGTGTTGGGCTTCTACTTTCTCCCTCTTGCCAATTCCAACCCCTCCAGCTGCCTCAGTCTCACTCCTTTCTCTCTTTTGAAGTCCACTCCATTCGCCTTTTCACCCCACTTCCTCTCCAGGTAGCTGTTATTTATCGACCTCCCGTCAAGTCTGCTTCTACCTTCCTTACTGATTTTGACTCATGGCTTTCTGGATTCCTCTTCTCCCACTCTTATTCTTGGGGATTTCAACATTCATGTTGATAACCCCTCTGATCCTCATGCTTTAAAGCTCCTCTCCCTTACCTCCTCGTTTGACCTCCAACTTTGTTCCACTGCCCCCACTCACCAGCATGGCCACTGCCTGGACCTGATATTCTTCTCTAGTTGCTTACCCTCAAACTTCAATAACTCAGTTCTTCCCTTATCTGACCATCATCTTCTAAGCTTTAATCTTCATCATCCGCTGCCTCAGCCTTGTCCTCTCTCCTCCAACCTATTTAGAAATCTTCTTGCTATTGATCCCTTGGCTCTCTCTTCCACTATCTCTTCATCTCTTTCTGCCACTATGTCATCCAAGTCTGTTGACGAGGCAGTAACTTCCTATAATGCTGCACTCTCCTTGGCTCTGGATACTCTCGCTCCGCCCATCCCACATCCTGTGAGACGTTCTGCCCCCAGCCCTGGCTTTCACCCACCACCCGCCATCTACGTACCTGTGCCCATTCTGCTGAGCATGCTTGGCTCAAAATCCCGCACCCCTGCCAACTTTCTACACTTCAAATTTATGCTTGTCTCTTTCCAATCAGCCATAGCTCTTGCCAAACAAGACTACTATGTCCATCTGACTAACTTTCTTGCCTCTGACCCTCGCCGTCTCTTTACTACTCTCAACTCTCTCCTCAAAGTGCCCCCGCCTCCGATCCCTCCCTACCTTTCTGCCCAAACCCTGGCAGACTATTTCCATGACAAAATCCACAAGATCACCCTCCAATTCCCCACAAAATCAACTACTCCTCCCCCTCTTCACTCCCAACTCTCCCCCCCCCCCCACACCTCTGCTACCCTTTCTTCCTTTCCTGTGATCTCTGAAGAGGAAACTGCACACCTTCTTTCTTCCTCCAAACTCACCATCTGCTCCTCTGACCCTATCCCCACCCATCTCCTAAGCCCCATCTCCTCCACTGTTGTCCCTTCCATCTCTCATATTCTCAACCTATCACTCTCCACTGCAACAGTCCCTGCAGACTTCAAACATGCTGTGGTCACACCTCTCCTCAAGAAACCCTCACTCGATCCCACCTGTCCTTCTAATTACTGACCCATCTCTCTCCTTCCCTTCATTTCCAAACTACTTAAACGTGCGGTTCACCGCCGCTGCCTCGACTTCCTCTCCTCTCATGCCCTCCCGGATCCTTTACAGTCTGGCTTTCGTCCTCTACACTCTACTGAAATGGCTCTTGCCAAAGTCTCCAACGACTTGTTCCTGGCAAAATCCAAGGACCTTTACTCTGTCCTCATCCTTCTGGACCTCTCTGATGCTTTTGACACTGTCAACCTCAGCCTTCTCCTCGACACCCTTGCTTGGTCCTTGCTTGGTTTTAAGGGCTCTGTACTATCCTGGTTCTCCTCCTATCTCTCCCATTGCTCTTTCAGTGTGTGTTCTGGTGGCTCTTCCTCCTCTGCTATCCCACTCCCAGTTGGTGTTCCCCAAGGCTCTGTTCTGGGTCCACTCCTTTTCTCTCTCTACACCCAATCCCTTGTTGCGCTTATCTCTTCCCATGGCTTTCAGTACCATCTGTATGCCGATGACTCCCAGATCTATCTCTCTACGCCTGAAATCTCTCCAGCAATGCAGAACCGGATCTCTGCCTGCCTTTCTGACATTGCTGCCTGGATGTCTCACTGCCACTTGAAACAGAACATGGCCAAGACTGAACTTCTTATCTTTTCCCCTAAAACCTCCCCTCCTCCTCCTCCTTTCTCAGTCTCTGTGGATAACTCTCTACTCCTTCCTGTTTCCTCAGCCCGCAATCTGGGGGTTGTCTTTGACTCCTCTCTCTCTTTCTCCACACGCATCCAGCTTGTAGCGAAGACCTGCTGTTTCTTTCTCTTCAACAGGGGTCTCAAACTCAAATTGCTTTGAGGGCCAAATGAGGACTTGTAAAGTAACCCGGGGGCCGCATAAGACGTGGGGCCTCATTTGCATAAGGGGCCTCATTTGCATAAATATTTGCATAATGTTACCATACACTAACTTTTAGTAAACATGCCTCTTAATGAGTATGGATAAAGAAAGACTAAAAGATTCAGAAATAGGAAGACAATAATTAAACTGGGAACCCCAAAAGCCAAACTTGGAATGTACAACAACACTGTAGAAATAAAACTATAAATTAATTTCCTCTTGTACTAAACAAAGCGCAAACATTACTGATGCACATTTCCCAGAGCTGACATATTCCAGTTAATAAATTCAAAATAAAGAGATATTTTTCTACCTTTTGTGCATTTTTTTTCAGTTGCAATTGCTCCAGCCACTTCTGGTTTCTTCGTGTCTTCTGCTATCTCCATCGTCTGCTGTCCATTTGTCCTTTCTTCTCTCTTCTAGTTTTTTTCCATTCTCTCTCCCTACATCTGCTTTAACATACTAATCTTTCTCCTTTTGCTCTTTCCTCATTCCTATTTCATCCACTCAAATTTTACCCCTCCATCCTCAATCCCCACTTACTCTCCCAATACCTGGCCAATTGTAGATTTGTCTTCTCTTCCAGACAAAATATTTTTCCCCTCTCCATTTCACTTTCCCAGCTCCATCCCATTCTAATCCTCCCCCAACATCAGCTCCCTTCTAGTTCCAGCCCCACCCAGCATCTGCTCCTTTCTAGTCCCTGCATCAGTCCATTTCCAGTCCTATCCTAGCCTCACCATCAGCCCATTTCCAATCCTTGCCCCCCATCAGCCCATTTCCAATCCTAGCTCCCTCCCCACACAGCCCCTTTCCATTCCAAGCCGCCCTCTCCATCAGCCATAAGCTGTTCACGCCCCCTTCCACTCAGCCCATTTCCAGTCCTAGCAACCCCCCCAGCCCATTACCAGTCCTAGACCCCCATAGCCCATTACCAGTCCTAACCTCCCCATAGCGCACTTCCAGTCTTACCCCCCCATCACCCCATTTTCAGTCTTACCCCCCCATAGCCCCTTACCAGTCCTAGTCCCCCCCATAGCCCACTTGCAGTCGTATCCCCCATCACCCCATTTTCAGTCTTACCTCCCCTCATAGGCCATTACCAGTCCTAACCCCCCAATCAGCCCACCTCCAGTCCTAACCCCCATCACCCCATTTTCAGTCCTAGCCCCCACCATAGCACATTACCAGTCATAACCCCCCCCTGCCAATAGCCCACTTCCAGTCCTAACCCCCATCTGCCCATTTCCAGTCCTAGCCCCCACCATAGCCCATTACCAGTCATACCCCCCCCCTGCCAATAGCCCACTTCCAGTCCGAACCCCCATCTGCCCATTTCCAGTCCTAGCCCCCACCATAGCCCATTACCAGTCATACCCCCCCCCTGCCAATAGCCCACTTCCAGTCATAAGCCCCATCTGCCCATTTCCAGTCCTAGCCCCCCCCATAGCCCATGACCAGTCATAACCCCCCCCCCCTGCCAATAGCCCACTTCCAGTCCTAACCCCCATCTGCCCATTTCCAGTCCTAGCCCCCCCCATAGCCCATTACCAGTCATAACCCCCCCCTGCCAATAGCCCACTTCCAGTCCTAACCCCCATCTGCCCATTTCCAGTCATACCCCCCCCCCCCCGACAGAGAAAAACAAAAAAACCCCAAAACCCTGACTTCTGCCGTTGCCGCCGTGGCAGCGGCAGAATCAATTGTCAAATAAAAAAAAAAAAAGACTTCTGCTGCTCAAGCAGCAATATCACCTGTCCTGCGGCCCCTTCCCCTGTGCCCGGAGATCCGAATCTGCTCATCAGCGGCGTGCTTTTCAAGCCGCGAAGAGTATTCCCCTCTCGCGCGGTTTCAAGCCGCGCGAGAGGGGAATACTCTTCGCGGCTTGAAAAGCACGCCGCTGATGAGCAGATTCGGATCTCCGGGCACAGGGGAAGGGGCCGCAGGACAGGTGACATTGCTGCTTGAGCAGCAGAAGTCTTTTTTTTTTTTTATTTGACAATTGATTCTGCCGCTGCCACGGCGGCAACGGCAGAAGTCAGGGTTTTGGGGTTTTTTTGTTTTTCTCTTTCGCGGGCCGCACAAAGTTGTCTCGCGGGCCGCATGCGGCCCGCGGGCCGCGTGTTTGAGACCCCTGCTCTACAACATTAGCAAAATCTGCCTTCGTTTCTGAACACACTACTAAAACGCTTATCCACTCCTTAATCACCTCCTGTCTTGACTACTGTAATGTACTCCTTGCTGGACTCCCTTTGAATCATCTCTCTCCCCTTCAATCTGTTGAACACTCTGCTGCGCGAGTAATCTTCTGCCAGCCTTGTCATGCCCATATTACTCCTCTTCTCAAGTCACTTCATTGGCTCCCTATCCGTTTCCGCATCCAGTTTAAACTTCTCCTCCTGACCTATAAATGCATTCACTCTGTGGCTCCTCAGTACCTTTCTTCTCTTATCTCTCCCTACACCCCCCTCAGGAACTCTGCTCGTCCAGCAAACTGCTCCTGTCTATGCCCTTCTCTCCCACTGCTAACTCCAGACTTCGCTCCTTTCACTTTGCTGTACCTTACTCCTGGAAAAAACTACCTGTGTCTGTACGCCGGCACCTTCCCTAACCCTCTTCAAATCCAGGCTGAAAACTCACCTCTTCGCTGCTGCCTTTGGATCTTGACTCTCCTGATCTCCTTCTCCTTCCCTTGCTTTATCCCTGCCTACACCTTCGGTGTTTGTATTGACTAGATTGTAAGCTCTGATGAGCAGGGACTGTCTCTTACTTGTTTGTACAGCGCTGCGTACGACTTGTAGTGCTATATAAATGCTCAGTAGTAGTAGTATTTCCTCTCCCCCTGTCTCACCATAGCCACTTGTCCTGCTTTCCTCTCTCTCTCCCTCCCTCCTGGTCCCCATCTCCATGCAGTCAGTCGCTCTCTTTGCCACTGCCCCTCCATCGCGGCACAGCCATTTACCTGTCCTCTCTCTCCTTTCCCTGTTGTATCCATTGAAATGAAATATAATGAGAGGGCATTCTATGTGTTTAATAAATTGGTGGTAAACTGCAGGTTCTGATGGAATGAATCTGTTGCTAGCAGCAGCAGGCTGCCTCAGCTCCACACATGCAATCAGGCCTCTCTTCCTCTTCCAAGTTCCTCTGGAGAATGTCCTGCTCACAGTGCTCTTTTGTCTTATTGGTACCTTCAGGAAAGAATTGAAGGAGGCTGCATGCCCTTCTTCCCCCCCCCCCCCATATTTCTGGGTCCCAGTATGTTGAATTGATGACCTCCACTGAAGCCGCAGGGTTTGGGCATCGATGAGCATGCTGCAGTGATTATCTTTTTCTATTCTTGCACTGATCCACCTGCCCAGCAGAACATGAGAGGCAAAATTTGCCTTATTTGGCAGACTGATGCCACATGATGCACTGCAGGTGGTCTGGCACTGTCATTTGCAAAGATGGCGGCAGCAGCGTGTGGGCTATGCTTCTGCTTCCCAACCTTGAAGGTACTGGGTGATGTAGAGGAAGCCCAGCGGTTTGAGGGGATGGAGGTCCACTAGGGCCACCAATGATATTATGGAATGCTCTCCCAGAAAAAAATAGAGACATATCAGACATTACAACATTTTACAAGGAATTAAAAACACTACTGTTCAGACATAGCACCTTAAGCATAACAGGGACCAACAATCTGTCTAGTGACCAATAATAACTTATCCTTGTGGCACAGACATACGTCAATGCTCAGAAACGCACAGGAATATACACTAAGGGCCAGATTTTCGAAGGTAGTTACACAGGTAACAGCCCATGTTACCCATGTAAATGCCTTAAGCGGGATTTTCCAGGGGCACCTGCATGGGTACATGGGTACACGGGTGCATGGGTGCATGGGTACACGGGTACATGGGTGCATGGGTGCATGGGTACACGGGTGCATGGGTACACGGGTGCACAGGTGCACAGGTACATCGGTGGAGCCTGTGGAAACTCCTAGCCCCTGACGCGCCCAGATGCATCAGAGTGTGTTTGGGGCATTGCGGGGTGGAGCAGAAGCAGGGAATGGTGCTAAGTGGGTAGCAGTGATTTTTGATCCGCCCTCGCCTATCTTTAAGGTGCTGGGGCTACACAGGCAGCATTGAAGATCACTGCTACTCACTTAGCCTTGGCGGTTCCCGGCCTGTGTAGTGTGACCCAGATTTTCATTTCCATCACCACTGACATGAAGATTTGGGTTAAGGGGGTCGGAGGGCAGGCTAACTTTGCGAAGATGGGCCAATACCTCAGGGAGTCATTAGTGGGATGGGAACAGCTGGGGGGTGTAGAAAAACAGTGGGCAAAACTGAAAGGGGGTATTTTAAGGGCAACCATCCTTTTTGTTAAAATGGTAAATAAAGGCAAGAGGAACAGGAGACCGCTATGGTTTTCGAAGGAAGTAGCTGAAAAAGTGAAGAAAAAGAGGGAGGCCTTCATGAAATACAAGAGATCACAGAGAGAGGAAGACAGGCATCTGTATTTGGCAAAACTTAGAGAAGGCAAAGATTCAAAAGGAGGAGGAAATAGCCAATGCAATAAAATGGGGGGATAAGACATTTTTCAGATATATTAGTGAGAAGAGGAAGGGCAAAAGTGGTATTGTCAGACTCAAGGGTGTAGGGGGGAATATGTAGAAGCTGATAAGGATAAAGCGGAATTGCTTAACAAATATTTTTGTTCTGTGTTCACAGATAAAGAACCAGGAGCAGGACCTCAGAAAACACCCACAAATAAGAACAGAAGCGAGGGACATCTTGAACAATTTTGAGAAGACTGTGTTCGTGAGAAACTAGCTCAACTTAAAGTAGACAAAGCGATGGGACCGGATGGGATACACCCTAGAATACTGAGGGAACTTGGGGACGTTCTAGCAACTCCACTGACTGACCTTTTCAATGCCTTGTTGGAGTCGGGAGTGGTGCCACAGGACTGGAGAGAGGCTCATGTGGTGCCTTTACACAAAAGCGGAAGTAAGGATGTGGTTGAAAACTACAGGCCGGTTAGTTTAACTTCGGTGGTGAGTAAATTATTGGAAACGCTGCTGAAAGAGAAAATAGTGAGGTTTCTGGAGTCCAGCGGATTACAGGATCCGAGGCAGCATGGATTCACCAGAGGCAGGTCTTGTCAGACAAATCTGATTGATTTCTTTGACTGGGTGACCAGGGAGTTGGACCGAGGGAGAGCTCTAGATGTGGTGTATTTAGATTTCAGTAAAGCCTTTGACACTGTTTCTCACAGGCGACTTATAAACAAACTGAGCATCCTAGGGATGGACCCTAAAGTTACTGCTTGGGTTAGAAATTGGTTGGGTGGGAGGCGACAAAGAGTACAAGTAAATGGATCTCACTTTGAGGAGAAGGATGTTACCAGTGGTGTGCCCCAGGGATCTGTCCTTGGTCCGATTCTTTTTAACATCTTTGTTAGTGATATAGCGGAAGGGCTGTCGGGTAAGGTTTGCCTCTTTGCAGATGATACCAAAATCTGCAATAGAGTAGACACCCAGGAAGGTGTAGATAACATGAGGAGGGATCTAGCTAAGCTTGAAGAATGGTCTAGAATTTGGCAGCTGGGATTTAATGTTAAAAAATGTAAGGTCATGCATTTGGGCTGCAGCAATCCAAGGGAGCAATACAGTATAGGAGGTGAAGTACTTTTGTCCACTAAAGAAGAGCGGGACCTAGGCGTGGTTGTGTCTGATGATCTTAAAGTAGCTAAACAGGTAGAAAAGGCGACGGCAAAAGCTAGAAGGATGCTTGGGTGCATACGGAGAGGAATGGCTAGCAGAAAAAGGGAGGTGATAATGCCTCTGTATAAGTCTTTGGTGCGACCTCATTTGGAGTATGGTGTGCAATTCTGGAGACCGCACCTTCAAAAGGATGTGAACAGGATGGAGTCGGTGCAGAGGGTTGCTACCACTGTTCCCTCTAAGCTGTACGCGTGTGCGCGCGCACACACCTCGCCGAGCGAGCGCACATACTTTACAACAGAGCGCACAAAAATTACGGTTCTGATTGTGATAGAAAACAACACAGACATCTTCAAATTTAAAAGTTATGATTGTAATTACTTGAAATTTCCCACTTCATTTAGTAATCGTCTATTTTCATTTAATTTGATTAAAATCAATGTGGTATACATACTGTATTATAACGTGTAGTCAAATTTTAAAATATATAACTCCGAGTGTCGTTATGTGGCGCACAAAAATGTAACCTTCCTTCAAAAGCTGCACACAGCTGATATTTTATGCGCACACAGCTTACAGAAAATTAGAGGGAACATTGGTTGCTACTAAAATGATTAATGGGCTTCATTATAAAGCATATGAGGACAGACTTAAGGATCTTAATATGTACACCTTAGAGGAAAGGCGGGATAGAGGTGATATGATTGAGATGTTTAAATACCTCCGTGGTATAAATGTACAGGGGGAGAGCCTCTTTCAATTGAAAGCAAGTTCTGCTACGAGGGGACATGGGATGAGGGTGATGGGGGATAGATTCAGCAGTGATATGCGGAAATATTTCTTTACGGAAAGAGTAGTGGATCCATGGAATAGTCTGCCAGTGGAGGTGGTAGAGATGAGGACAGTAACTGAATTCAAAAAAGCATGGGACAAACACAGAGGATCTCTAAAGGTAAAAAGTGGACTGTTGTAGTTGTTGTTATGGACAGACAGACTAGATAGGCCATATGGTCTTTTTCTGTCATCATGTTTCTATGTTAAATGAAAATCGTGCGCTAGGTGTACAATTGCTCTTTTACCATGTTTCCATCACGCGCTGTGAGAAGCTGAGAAGTTTAATGTAAACCGCGTTAATCTGTTCAACATGTTCTCATTGAGTGTTCTATGTAGTTTTAAAACTTTGCTGGTTATATGTAAACCGCTTTAATCTAAGGAAAAGTGATCTATAAAACCACCAAATAAATAAATAAATCTATTTGGTGGGGAGGGGGAGGGGTGCTGGGGTCCACTGGTGTTACCAATGATTTTCTTTGGCAGAGGTGGGGAATATTGGAGTCCACTAAGGCCCACCAATGAATTTGTTTGGTGGGGCAGGGCCCACTAGCTCCACCAATTATTATGTTTTTGGTAGATGGGGGGTGGAAGTCAGGTGTGTTTTCTATTTTTTAAATCTCCCTTTCTGTCAGTGCGTGAGCTATTCTCCGCTCTCGTATTGACAGCCAGCCAACAGACGGGCACAGGTGTCAAACACAATACAGGCCCCTGTGTACATGTGCCTGGTTCGCTCTCGCGTTTTGCGCACATGCTGTCTGCTCGAAGGCGTGCGCTAGGCAGCTTTGAGCGTGAGACTCGGGCACATTCCTTTACAGAGGGGGCGGGGCGCGGCGCGGTAGGATTGGCTCGGAGTGGAGCAGTGCGCGCAGTTTCGCAGGCAGGGCTCGGCTCGCCTTGGCTGTGGAGGGAGGGTGCGTCCTTAAGGAGGAGGGGCCTGTGGCGCGAGGCGCTGGTTGTCGCGCGCTGTCCCGGGCTCGGCACTTTCACTGCAGCGGTCATGGCCAGAGGGGAGGGGGCGGAGAGCGCTTCATCCACCGGCTTACTGCAGCCCCGGAGCCTGGAGCAGGAGGAGCGCGATGCGACCAAGGTGAGGAGCGGCTCGCGCCGGGGGGTCCCCAGATCGCCTTCCGCGCTCCATTCATTCGGCCGCCGCCCCGGGCACGTGCCCCCCTGGAAATACTCTCGGCATCTGGAAACACCGCCCCAGCCCCGACGAGCCAAGGTCAGATCCGGACCCCCCACCACTGCCTGGCTTACGGAGGGGGCAGGAAATCGTTTTACTCTTTTCAGAACGGAATTTGCTCTTCAAAGCTCTAGACTAGATTCGTTTCCTTTACTAGAGTAACTCTGATCGTGTCTTTTTTTTTCTTTATTCCTATCTACCTGACTTTTAGCAGGAAACACTCAAGCATAGGATTGATTCTTCTGTCCCATCCGGTGCCCGTTTCCCTTCTCCTCTCCATATTATGCGAGGTAGTGCTGTCTTCAGGACCGGGACAGTCAGGTCACCAGGTGTCCTTATAGGAACAGTCCTTATCCTTTTTGGGGGACTGTCCTGCAAAGCCTTCATCTGGTACCTTTCTGAATGTTCAGGGTTTAGTCTTTTCTCTGGATACAAGCCATTAAGATCTTGATAATTTTTTTTCTCTTTGTGCTGCAGGTACGGAAACAGAAGTTATCTGTGCTAAACAAAGTCTGCTATGCAGTTGGCGGGGCTCCTTATCAAATCACTGGCTGTGCCATTGGTTTCTTTCTGCAGATTTACCTGCTGGATGTGGCACAGGTGGGTTTGCCTGCAATCGCTTATGTTGGGTGCTCCATAGCACTTTCGCTTTCAATGTTTCCAAATGGGGTTATTTTGCACGTACCTTTACAGACATGAACCATGGTCCCTCAATCCGATATACTGTCAGCGCTTGTGGTGTTCCAGAGAACCTCCTTCAGCAGCTCATAAGGTGTCATACCACAGACAGGCAGCATATCAAGATGTGCTTGATCTGGCCAAAGACACCTAGTAGAATTGGGGAGATTTCCCTGTCTTCCTGACATTTTCTTGGTCTCTGATTGCACTGTGTGATATCTCCGCATCTTCTCTTTCTCCGCACCTTAGCACTGATACTGTGCTTTCTGTTCCTCTTAGTCTTTGCGTCTACCAGGACAGCTTAGCGAGCACAGAGACTCGGTACTCTGTTTGCTTCCATGACTGTAACCTTTTGGTATTGCTGCTTTTAAGTAAACTGGGTGTGGATAATAGGGGAGTCGACATTCCTAGGAAAGCCAAGCTATTACATTTGGGGTGCTTGGGGATACCATATGCCCATTTCATTGTGTTTTCCCTTTTCTTCGGGCTGTGCATTGCGTGTGAGGTAGACCTGTAAGCTGAGGTAGGAGAAAGAGGAAACATAACAAAAATCTCTCACTCAAGTGCCTATTCCCAGTACTTGCTGTAGTGCCCTTAAAACACCATTTAAGAGCAGGTATAATAGGATCAAAAGCCACAGCCAGTCTGGTCTTTCTGTTTGGATATTGTCACAGGGAGGGATTATGAAGTGGGTTTGATTCCCTAAAGATGAGCAGTTCTGCATCATGATTCTGTTCTCTTCCTACACACACAGCTGGAACCCTTCTATGCCTCCATCATCCTGTTTGTGGGCAGAGCCTGGGATGCCGTCACAGACCCCATGGTGGGTTTCTTCATAAGCAAAAGTTCCTGGACCCGTTTTGGACGACTGATGCCATGGTAAGGATCATGTGCCCTGCTGAACTAATGCTAAACCTGTCTGGCACACGCAGTCTGCTTTCGGTGGGGAGGGAGAGTTCTCAGATATAGCCACTCTTTCTGCACCATAGGTTTTAATACCCTGCCACTAAAGGAGCCCTGTGGCATGGAAAGAATGTTCTGGTGGTAGACCTCTTTTGCAAGCCACGTGTCAGTATCTTAGTGAAGTGTTATTTTGGATCTTCCATTCTGAAATACACCCCATTTGTGAAGCAGGTACTGCATGGGTGCTAATTGAGGACAGCATGGTCACCCTGGATTATTGCGTGTTATAACCTGTCAGACTCAGATCATAAGCAGAATGATGGCAAGAAGTGTCTCATGACGCCCTCGGATCACTCACTGTGCTGAAATGTGTGAGGCTATAAGCTTTAATGTTGGCCCATTCACATGATACATTGTGGGTGTGTGTACACGCTCAGCTGCCTCTGTACATGTGTGGCCACGTGAACTTTTGTTTGCCTGCATAAGACTTTGCCCATCTGTATGACGTGTGGAAACTCAGTCAGAGTATGTGGTCCCTGGTGTAAATCCTCACTGAGATTCATGCTAAGAGCTGGGCAGCTTCCGTCTGTCAGATTTTGTCACTGTTCCTTGTACATGTTACTTTCTTGTCATTGCTTGTAGGTAAAAGGAGGTTGCTCTCAGATCTCTAAGCACTTTAGGTCTCCTTTGTATTTAATCTTGCAAGTAAAACTCCTCTCCACTGATATTTTCTTGTGATTCTTGTTGGTTAGTCAGTTTATTACCTTCAGACATTCTTTTTAGGTGCTGTGGTTCTCTTACCACTGTGAAATGTCCTATAGTGCATTGGCTACATTATTCCTTCGCCAAAGAGCTGAGCAGGAGGTTAAGTGATAGGGGTGAGCTGAGGGTTCAGTACTCGGATGTGATATGAAACCTTTGTATAAGCAGCTTGGATCCATCTGCTACGTTTTCTATGGCATTCGCTTCCCTCTGATATTTGTTCTGAAAGTTCTTATACTAGATTTAAAAAGAAGCTGAAAAAGTTACATTTTGTGAAGATCCTTAAGGTGGGTTGTGTTCCTATTTGTCTTTTTTTGTACATATTGGTTTTCTGTCTGTCCCCTACCCTCTTGTCTCTGGTCTGGTTTTGCTTTCTTTGTTATTGAATGTTTTGGTTCGCTTTGAATTTTACTGTAAACTGCTTTGATGCTATACCATTATAGGCACAGCAAACTGGCAACAGATAAATAAATCAATAAAGGTGAGGGATACAGCAGCAGTTAAGGACCTGTGTGGTTTTTGGAGGATGATTTCAGTTTGCTTTAATCATCAGAGCTGGGTAGCTTTGAAGACTCTGAGAGGAACTAATGAATGCTGGAATTCAGGTTTTACTTATCTGCTCTTACTAGCAGTGTTTGATGGGCGGGGTGGTGAGGAGTACGAGAGGAAAGGGTGTGTGTCTCGCCCAAGAACACACCATATAGAAGCAACCAGTCAGCACAAAGGGGTGTGAGCACAGACGTTTCAAATGTCCCTTAATCCTGAGGTTACCAGGAGTCAGGCTGAACTTGAACAGAGTGAAGAGCAGTGCCTCCCACCCATCTAAGGGAAGCGGGCGCCTCAGCTCAGGGTGCTGGGAGACCCACGACTTCCTCTCTGCCTAGCCTGCCAAAGCAGGTTTTGGATCTTAGCATGACGTGTAGGATTCACAGCTGGCTAGTTATATCTTTTCTCCCTGTAGTCTCCCCGATGTTATATTTACACCTACTCAGAAAAATGCAGCTGTATCGTGCAGGAGCTGTGGACTGCTACAGATCTCTGCACAGAAAGCCATGTTTCTGAAAATTAACAGAGAAATTCAGCCTCCCCACAGGACTGAGCAGGGAAAATGCTGCATAATTCTGGGGAAAGAGCAGCAAAATATGCTATATCCTGCCAGCAGACAAGAAATGTGATCTGGCCGGGGATAATACAAGCAGCCTGTCTGTTTCTTTTATTGTTACTGTTACTATTTTGTGAATAATTGTTTTTCATCTTAACCTCTTGAAGGGAAATGTTGTAACACAGCAGTGAACTTGTGCAGCAGTTTAGGCACCTAAATAGCAGTTTGCAGTGAGCCCAAATGTCACCCCTGCTATTTAACATACACAAATGTCCCAGCCAGGGTCAGACCGACTACAAGGCAAATTAGGTGGTTGCCTAGGATGGCAACTGCGGGGGTGGGGGGCATCAAAGAGCAGGGCATTCAAAGCTGATTTTGATAGCTAGGAGGGAGGGGTGGTTATAAAGCTTAAGGTCTCTTAGGGTGCCAACATCTTGAAGCAGCTCTGGGGCTGACCCTGGTCCCAGCGTATTAGATTAGATTATAAAGTAAGCACATAAATACTGACCCCTCCCAAGAATGTATCCACTCACGTCAAAGAAACCTATGCGCATGTGGTCTGGTCAAGTTTGTAGAAGGCTAGTTCTGCAGGTTTTTACTTTTTAAATGTGCTTTGCTATTTTTTATTTTATTAGATCTGGTTTCTATAAATGGAAATGAATCTGACTTCTGTTACTGATATACAGGATTATGTTTGAATTCATCTGCCACATGGAATTTTCCCTTTTTGTTTTTTAATATCTTAAGAGAGAACTGAAGAAACCATTAAGTTCTAAGAGAAATTCTTGGATGAAATATGATAGAGGGATATTTTTGTTTAATGAGCTTTGTACAATTTTGTCATGATTTGAAACAATAACATCTTTTGAGCAGCAAAGTATATATTTTTTGTCCCTGATATAGTCTGAAAGGAAGCAGAGTCTCTGCCTCTCACCCACATGGGTCCCCATAAAGTCTGAGTTTCTCCAGCTTGCCCTGCCGCCCAGGAGATCTTCCCCTGTGAGGCCCCGTTGAATCTGTCTAAGGGGTTAAACCCTGAAGGTGCATGACGCACACATTCATAGATGATATCCTGAAACCTGACTGACTGCACTCCTTAAAAATTCCGATCCGAGTCAGTGATACTGAAGCTGATCGTGAGGCTCCTCCCACTCGTTGGGTTTTCAGGATATCCTTGATGTCTATGCAAGATTTTTTTTTTTCATGTACTGCCTCCACTCAGGAAGATTGAGCAAGATGTGGCAACCTTTTGACACATTCTCTTAGCGTAGGGCTTCCCGCAGTTGGGATTTCAGATTATCTGCAATAAACATACTTGAGAGAAATTTACATATATTAGGTCTCTGGTGAATGCAGATTTGGCTTATGTATGTTAATTGTGGAAATCCTGGAAATCCCAGGATGTGTTTAAGAGCACATTCTCCCCCCCCCCCCCTTTCAAGACCTCACAGCCTGGAAATTCCCCTTCCCCTCAGCCAAGGGTCAGACCAGAACTGGAAATTGGTTTATCCTCCAACAGTTTTTGTGCTCTGCTATTGTCTTCCCCCCCCCCCACCACACTTTTGTCATAGTGATTCTAAATCACCCCTTTCCCGCTTTTTATTTCCCTAGGATTATGTGCTCTACTCCTTTTGCTGTTGTCTCTTACTTCCTGATCTGGCTTGTGCCGGGTGTGTCCAGCGGACGGCTGATATGGTATCTCTTCTTCTACTGCCTCTTCCAGTCCCTGGTGACGGTAAGTTCTCAGTTATCGGGGGCCCTGGAGATGGCGGAGACACACTGCAGAGCTTGCTGGATGGTATGGAAGGGCAGGCGGATAGGTATTATGGTCTTTATCTGCCATCATGTTTCTGGGTTAAGGAAAGGAGACCATACCATCAAATCTAAGTGAGATTAGTGGGTTTGGGTCTTTCCTTTTTGAAAGGCCTCTGAAAATAACCTTGAATGTGATATCTTCAGAGTGTCAGCCTTTGGCAATGTTGAGTACATCAGCTATTGCCCAGCTTCTTCATTGTATATCTCCAAGACCTAGAGTGTGTGTGTGGGGGGGGGGGGAGATTCTTGGGAAAGAACAATGGTATTTTTCAGGCTGTGTTTCAGCACAGTAACACTGGACGTTTCATAAGAAAAATGTTTCAAATAAATATGTAATGGTTAAATATGGACAATAAGAGGGTACTTTGGGTGGGAAATTCCTCATGGAATGAAGCTTCTCTTTCATTCACCTTGCATAATGTCATACGTCACCCTCAGACTGAAGTAAAATTTTAGGTGTTACCCTTTACTCAGGCAAGACAATGGACAGCCATATAGCAGCTGTGAGGAAGATTTCTGGAAATTATCTGATGAAGCAGCTGCAGCTCTCTGCAATCAGCTGATCTCAGAACAATTAACACTTCTAGACTACTGTAATTCTATCTGAGTTTACTTCAAACAGCAATCACTTACAGCGTTCCATGATGCCACCACACCTCTTCCAATCTCATTACGCATCTTCCAGCTAGGGCTATTAAGGGCATTGCCTGGTTTATCTGGTGGAGAGGCTGTGTAGATAGCAATCCATGTGAAACCCACATTTAAACCAAAAACAGGATCTACTTATTCCCCTTAAGAACATAAGATATGCCATATTGGGTCAGACCAAGGTCCATCAAGCCCAGTATCCTGTTTCCAACAGTGGCCACTCTAGGTCATAAGTACCTAGCAGTCTCCCCAAAAGACACATATTCCTTAATGCTTTTATTGGGTCAAGCAGTGATATCCTGGGACCCTTTTAATAATGGTTTATGGACCTTTCCTCCAGGAACTTGTCCAAACCTTTTTTTAAACCCAGCTACACTAACTGCTTTTACTACATCCTCTGGTAACAAATTCCAGAGTTCCTATACTAAAGTGACAGATGTGTGCATTGCCTGAGACACAGAGCAAACACTTTGCAAAGATGCCAAATTTAATGTGCTTTAGTCTGTTTTTCATGCACAGCGCGCTTCTGTGACATCACTTTGCAAAAGATTTTCATTTATTTCTAAAGCTTCTATACTGCGGATTCTTATGTGACCTCCATGGTTTCAGGTGAAGTCTACTCCATGTGAAAATTTATGAACATTTCTCCATTAATGAACTTTTGTACTATACAAAATCTGCTAAGCATCTCTTTTTAACAAGGCTTTTTAAAAATGTATTATGTTATCCAAAAGCACAGTAGTAAAGAACCACACCTCATTAATGAGAGCATAAGAACTGCCAGACTGGGTCAGACCAAGGGTCCATCGAGCCCCAGATCCTGTTTCCAGGTCACAAGTATCTATCAAGATTCCCAAAAGGTAGACAGATCCCATGCGGCTTGGTGCGATTTTGTAGCTGCAAAGTTCATTGAGATGTTTATAACCTTTCATTGGTCTTTGCTTCCCCGTTTCTCATGGGCATATACAGTAGGATTAGAAATCCTGGGGGCCAGTCTTCAGCCACGGTGGTCAACTTGAATATACCAACTGTATACCTGTAGATGCCGCCCACTGGCTGCCGTGCATATAAACAGTGACATTTAGTCACATTTTGCTAACCTTAACTATATAGACAGTGGGTGAATATTGCTGCTCTGTGTATAGTTAGACAGATGCCTTTTGCTTACCTCTACCCCGAGGCATCTAGAGGGGTTTTCAGTGCTACAGAGAGGGGACTCGCACATTTAGCAGCGGTTTGTAAATATACAAGTCCCTTTGACATTTTAATATGTAATCAAGATATTGGTTTTTGGGTAATTAGTAATTGGAGGATACTGTTGGGTAATATGCTGCTGCTTTTGCCATAGTGCTAGATATGTTTGTATGCTGTTCATTAATGTGATATTCTTTATTTGCGATGAGGGATAGTGTAGAATTGCTACTGGTCAGTTGCTATTCTAAATATTTATATAAAGACATTGCATTATTAGGCTTGTCCTTTATGTAGCTATTTGAGAGAGATAGTTACATGAAAAGGAATTCTCTAGTATGTTAATGCCATTATTTTATAGATTTGTTATTATGTTGCCATCGTTTGGTTTATATGACTGTTTTAGTTTTGTCATTGTTTTTGTGACCAGCTTTGGGGAGCCTAATTGCCAAAAAAGGTGGACTAGGAATCTTACATTAAATTAACGCTCTAGCATGGGTGTTACTATTCAGTTCGGTTGTCTTTTGGATGAATGACACCAGTTGGGTTGATCTTTAACTCTCTTCAGAAAGGGAAGTATTCTCTTGAAATTGAGTTGCCCTTTTTTCGTTTCAGTGTTTCCACGTTCCTTACTCAGCATTGACCATGTTCATCAGCACTGAACAGAGCGAGCGAGATTCTGCCACGGCCTACCGTAAGGGCTTCAGCTTTCCAGTAATGAGTACATGTGTGCTAGAAACATGGAAGCATCCAAGATGAAAGCAGATGCAGACCACTGGGTCCAGCCTCATCTCCCCTTCAGTTTTATCTTTCTTTTCAAATTGTTTTGGCAGTCACTTTTCAGAGCCTGGCCCTATATACTATAAAGTAACTAAGAATTTTTTAGCTCTACTATTCAACGTCGAGATTGTATCTTTTTTTGTGTCCTTAATAAATTTAAACCTGCTATTTACCAACTATATAAACTATTTAAACCAATAGTTTTAATTGAAAGCAACAAGGTCTCAGACTAAGATAAAGCGGTCGTCCAAGTTTGAATCGTTTTTGGACTCGATGCTTTCTTTTGCATCAATGACCTTATAGCATTGCTTTATAAAAATTATTCCTTTTTGATCATTTCAACTATTCTTTTATATATCATGTCATTAGGGAATGCATTAGAAGAATCAGAATGGTGCTTATCTTAAATCTTCCCAACGCCAAACTTCAGCGCCATCGCGTTTCACTTGTAGAACGTTTCTTCAGGGGATATCGGGTATGTGCACCTTCTAACATGCGTCATAGAATCCAAACCTACTGACATTATTAAAATACAAGAATCTAATATTGTGTCTATCACAATCCCATATCAAATGTCTAGATTGTCGACCATTTTTTGATCTTGATGATGGCGAGACATTTCTTACCATTTTATCGAGCTGGGCAGTCTTCATTCTCCTATTGCTAAAACGCCACGCATGCGGAGTAAGAATCCAGAAGACGTTATAGAGGCATTAATTGGATGTAGGTGTACGGCTGTGAACTCACCCCCACGTTCTTTTAATGGGAACAATATGTTCCAATGCAATAAATAAGTCTTTAGACCAGGGCTATGTGATTACACTCCAGTCTACTTGTACATTCAAACCAGTAGGAATCACCGATTGCAGGTTGAAAATCCAGCGTTGCTCTCGAATTAACAGCGTTTGATCTTTTGATTTTCCGCTGAATCCAGTAAGAATATGATCGATGCAGAAGCATCGTAAATCTTCAAAACCATGTTTCAATTTGAGACAATGATCTACAATGAGAGCTTCTACTTTCTTACATTTCAATCTGCTGCGGTGTTCATTCATACAAATGTGAAAAGGGCGAATGGTTTTGCCCACATACACTGATTGACAAGGACACAAAATACAATAAACCACATAAGTGGAGGTGCACGACGTCTTGTGTCTCAATAAATATGTCTTGCCATGATAGGTGAACGTTGATGTTTCTAAAGTAATCTCACATACCTTACAATCACCACACTTAAAATGGCCATTAGCCAGAACTGCGGATTGGACTGATAAAGGTCTTAACACAGTTGGACTTAGTATTTCTTTTAGGTTCTTGTGCCTTTTCCAGACACATCGTAGGATTGATCTTCCAAACCTGGAGTACTAGTGAGAACGTTTCTGTGTCTCTTCAAAATACTTTGAATTTGACTACTATATAGAGAATATTTAGTTACTAGATTCACTTTACGTTCTTCTGTGTAATTCCTCTTGGTTGAAGATAATAACAACTCGCAATTGTTAAATAGTGCCCATTTATAGGCATTTGTAATTATTGGTTGAGGATATCCTCTTTCTTGAAATTTGCTTTTCAGCCGTGAGGCTTGCATTTTAAAATCGGACATTTCCGAGCAGTTCCTTCGGTATTTGAGGAATTGAGAAAAAGAGAGACTGTCCTTCAGTTGTCTCGGGTGAGCACTGCGGTAATGTAAAAGGGCATTTCTTTCACCGCTTTGACCCGGTGAAAAGCGGGATATAAATACAGATAAATAAATACATTTCTGTCTGTAGGTTTACAATGAACAGACGTAATCCACATTTGGTCCTCCTTTTTAATTTTTACATCTAAATATGTCAAACTATGGGCACACTAGCATATGTAAACTGTATATTGCTATCGCGACCATTCAGCTAATCTATGAAGCTATCCAACGCAACCTTCTGACCCTCCCATAGCATGAATACGTCATCAATGTATCGACACCACAGTTTTATGGTGGTATCCACATTCTTTCAAAAGACTCCAAATACAAATTAGCCACGGAGGGGGCGCAAGTTGCGCCCATTGCAACCCCCAATACTTGATGGTAAATTTTGTTTTCAAATACAAAATAATTTTGAAACAGAACCAACCTTGTAAGTTCTGCCAGAAATGCCAACTGGGAGTCAGAAAGATCTCCTCTATTCCTTAAAGCTGCAGACACTATATCGTGTGCCACTGATTGCGGTATAGTAGTAAATAAGGATGTCATGTTTAGCGTGACTAATAAAATGTCTTCTACTGTCGCCCATTGCGAATGTTGTGTTAGGATTTGCAAGAAATGCGTGGTGTCCCTAACGTAAGATGGTATTGTAGGCATCAAAGGCCGTAAATAAGAGTCAATGAACATCGAAAGAGGCTCTAACACTGAGCCCTTCGTGGACACAATAGGTCTTCCCGGGGGGTCAAACTCTTGTGGATTTTTGGCACTAGATAAAATTTTGCCATTGTGGGACTGATCAAAAAGGAATCATTTTTATAAAGCAACACTATAAGGTCATTGATGCAAAAGAAAGCATTGAGTCCAAAAACGATTCAAACTTGGACGACCGCTTTATCTTAGTCTGAGACCTTGTTGCTTTCAATTAAAACTATTGGTTTAAATAGTTTATATAGTTGATAAATAGCAGGTTTAAATTTCTTAAGGGCACAAAAAAAGAAACAATCTCGACGTTGAATAGTAGAGCTAAAATTCCTAGTTACTTATCTATCTTAACCACAGCTACCAGGGCTGGCCCCAGAGTTGGTTCAAGATGTGTTTTCCTAATGGGCCAGCCCTGACAGCTGTAGATCCCCTCTGACTGCCCATTTTAGGTTCCTAAATTCTGCTATTGTTTTTTACTCTATCACCCGTTCTGGGAAGAAAATGTCTATATGTTAATCTCAAGTCTACTCATGGTTTCACACTATGAGGCTTGTTTACAAAGCCACGGTAGCGGTTTCCTATCGTTATCGGAGCCGCGGCCCCATTGATTTCAATGGGGCCGTGGCTCCGATAACAATCGGAAACCGCTACCGCAGCTTTGTAAACAAGCCCCTATGATCTCTTATTCTAGAATTTCCTTTTCATTCAGAGCTGCTTCTTGTACCTTATTTATACCGAAATGTGTCTCTCATAGTCCCCTTCTTTTTCTTGAGGGCAAGCTTTCTTCATTGTGGCCACTAATAGATATTTTAGCAGACATATTAGATGAAGGAGTTAAGCAAAAGCTACCTGAGTGTTTTAGGAAAAAATCCTCACAACAGCCAACAGTAAGAGCAGATGGCTGCATGCTAAGGCCACCAAGAACCTGATGTGAGAAACCCTCGCTGTAGGGTTTACTTAATTTAGATCATTAAATCCCACTTCCTTTGTCTTATGATGCAGACTTTGTACCATTAAGATAGCTCTCCTCTGGATTGATCTTGCTGTTTTTGTGATACACACAGGACTGTGACTAGGGGTGGGCCAGTGTGGCAATTGAACAGGACACAAAGCCCCTTGAAAATTGAAAAAATGGTTGATGTGCAAGTGGGGGGCATTCAGCAGCTAAAAAGCCAGGAAGAGCACCACCTGCTCTTCTACCATCTGAAGTGAGGGAAAGGGAAGACGGAGGACTGAGGGTCTAGAGTGGAAGGGGTGGGAGTAGGTAAAAGTGGGAATCCTGTAAGGAAGGCAGGTAAAAATATGCTTGCTTTTTGCACCTTTAACAAATTGTTTCCGGTAGCCAAACCATAATCCAGTCATTGCTGTAAGTGCCAGAGGAGTGTCGCCTCCTTGTAGTTCTCCCCCAGTCCATACCTCTGTCTTGTTGCATTGTATCGCATCGCCCATGAGCCCTCTTCTTTCAACCACATTTGCCTTGAGTCTCTGCCCCACACTTTTCTGCATTAAGGAAATCGTCTGTGCTAGGGCAGTATACTGCCATGTAGGAGACCTGGGTTTCATTTCCTCAGGCAGAGTGTAGCTAGGTCCTTGCAGAATCAGCATTCACAATGTCCTTTTACATATTTTTTGTGATATGTTTGTTTGGAAAAATCAGATGTACAAATATGCAAAAAGCAACACAAGTTACATAGGCAGAAACTGCCAGGAAAGACAATCCAAATTCCAAACCAATATGTCTTAACATCAGTACCGCTCTTTCCTTTATTCTTTAGAGTAGCCCCCCAGAACAAATACTTAACCATTGAAAAACATCATTTGAACACATCCAAGATGTCCTTGCATCTTGTGGAGTAGCCAATAAATAATCTCCCTCTCCCTCATCATGAATTAACTCTACAGCCTCTGAGGGGAAGGGAGTTTGATATTGCACAATGGTACCATGAACGCACAGTGGATTCCCAGAGGGAATACCTAGCTGAGGTTTGTTGCCATTATACTTTATTTTATTTATTTATTTATTTAAACGGTATACCGCTTTCTCATGAAATCAAAGCGGTTGGCACAGCAAACAATCAAAGAAGGGGGGGTTGTCAGTAGCATGCAGTGTTGATTTGTCACAGTGTACTGTGTGAGGGAGTGTGGTTGATTTGATGTGAAGCTATATACATTGTGTGCTTATGATACATATTTACAGATTCATATTTACAGTGGTGGCTTTGCTATCTGACTTGGTTGAGCAAAAGTCATTCTATGAGGTCCTTGAAATGTTTTTTTAATAGTTCAGTTTTGAGCTGTTACTTGGCTTAGGTTAGAGGGAGCAGAGGGTTACCAAATGGGGAGGAGGGAGACACTGAGGGAAGGGAGGCCAAGTAGCGAGTAGAAAATGGGACAAAGGACCAGGAGGAAACTACCAGGCCACAAAAAGAGTTTGTGTGTGGTTCTGTGACACTCTAGCACTATGGTTCCTTGTGATTGCAGCCAGGCAAGTTTCCACAATGAATATGCATGAGAGAAATTTGCATGCAGTTAGGGTTGCCAGCTGATTCCAGATGCGCCTGACAGCCTTAATCCAGTCCTGGCTTTATCCCATTGCATACAGGGACTTGTAGTCTTGCTTTTTTTATGGTGTGCAATAGAGAAATCAGAACTACATGTTCTGCATGCAATGGAGTAAACCCAGGACTGGATCAAGCCTGTCGGGCACTTCCCTACATGTATTTATTTTACTGCTTGGTCTGGTAATCAAAGCAGTTTACATAGAACAATGTAAAGTAAACTTTGTTACATGGAACTTTTAGCTCGGTAAATGTCCATTAACATTTACAGGTAAATATAGCCATACAAATATCAGACTTCTTATTTCAAGGGGAATCAGGTGAATAAGTGCTTGAAGTATTATGGTTTGAACAGTTCTAAAGGGGATGTTATGAGCGTATGTGGGTGTTCGGTGTCTGAAGATAACTTGCAGTTATATCACTCTGTTATCGTGGTTCCAAGGGACGGGTACTGTGAAGTTTGTGTCTGTTTAAAACTTTTGAAACTGTTCAGAGGAAGGCGACAAATGATTTGGAGCCTGCGTAAGAAGCCTTAGGAGAAGAGACTTGAAGACTTAAATATGTACACTCTGGAGGAGAGGAGGGACAGGAGAAATATAATTCAGACCTTTACATACTTAAAGAGAAATAATGAACAAACAAACCTCTTCCAAAGATGGGGAAGCTGTAAAACTAGAGGGCATAACATGAAGCTGCAAGGGGGTAAACTGAAAGGCAATGTCAGGAAATACTTTTTCACTGAAAGGGTGGTGGATGCTTAGAATGCCCTCCCGATGGAAGTGGTGGGGGCAAATACAGTGACAGAATTCAAAATGGCATAGGACAGACACGGTGGATCCCTTTATAGCAACAGGATAAAATCAAAATAATCTTAACTATCTAAGTTCTCAACATACAGGGGTGTCCTACACGGAGTGGTGGGTTCACCCCTAAAACAAAGACATGGGGAGGGATGGCCTGCATGGAGCGGCAGGTGTACCTACTCTTGCCATCTTACTGGGCAGACTAGATGGACCATACTGGTCTTTATCTGCCATCATGTACTATGTCACTATGGCGGAAGAGAGATCAGTGATTGATTGCTAGGACATTAAAAAATTAGTCTTTGAAATAAGTGGGTTTTAGCACTTTATGGAATGTTTTAAGTTCAGTCATACTACTTAGCTTTTTGGGGAGGGCATTCCAGAGATCCGGTGCATACACGGAGAAGGCTCTATTTCGTGTTGCTTAGTTACTACTTGTTTCCACTGGTAGGGCCAGCATGCTTTGTGTGCATATGCCAGTCTATCTCATTGTGGATATTCTGAAAACCAAACTGGCCAGGGCTTTTCCAGGACAGGTTTGAGAAGCTCTGTCCTAGCATGCAGATGTTCGCTGTGGAGAGGGTCTCTGGGAGTGACAGGTTTGAGAAGCTCTGCCTTAGCATGCAGATGTTTGCTGTGGAGAGGGTCTCTGGGAGTGACAGGTTTGAGAAGCTCTGTCCTAGCATGCAGATGTTCGCTGTGGAGAGGGTCTGGGAGTGACAGGTTTGAGAAGCTCTGTCCTAGCATGCAGATGTTGGGTCTCTGGGAGTGACAGGTTTGAGAAGGTCTGTCCTAGCAGATGTTCGCTGTGGAGAGGGTCTCTGGGAGTGACAGGTTTGAGAAGCTCTGCCTTAGCATGCAGATGTTTGCTGTGGAGAGGGTCTCTGGGAGTGACAGGTTTGAGAAGCTCTGTCCTAGCATGCAGATGTTTGCTGTGGAGAGGGTCTCTGGGAGTGACAGGTTTGAGAAGCTCTGCCTTAGCATGCAGATGTTGGGTCTCTGGGAGTGACAGGTTTGAGAAGGTCTGTCCTAGCAGATGTTCGCTGTGGAGAGGGTCTCTGGGAGTGACAGGTTTGAGAAGCTCTGTCCTAGCATGCAGATGTTCGCTGTGGAGAGGGTCTCTGGGAGTGACAGGTTTGAGAAGCTCTGTCCTAGCATGCAGATGTTTGCTGTGGAGAGGGTCTGGGAGTGACAGGTTTGAGAAGCTCTGCCCTAGCATGCAGATGTTGGGTCTCTGGGAGTGACTGTTTCTTAAGCTGTCGGTGCTTTATAGTTCAGTCTCTTCTGCAGACAGAGCTTTTCCATGTGCTGCATTCCTCCATTTACCTGTGGCTCTTTATTACATTGTCATGTTGCAGATACAGGTGTAAGTGGCCCCTCCAGTCTGTCCACTATGTGGTTTGCCCTCTTGCTAGATGTACACGTAAAATTTCTAAATGCAACACAACACTAACTCAACACAAAAGACAACACAAAACACCTCCAAGAACTCACAGGCACACGAACCGCATGCCCCAACCCAAAGTACAGGCAACATTTGCCTTAAAACAGCGTGTACATAGTTCTAAATAATATGTTAAGTGTTGCAAGTTTTTATGTAAATAGTTCTAAAAATAAGTGTTCTATGTAAAATGTTAGTTATATGTAAACCGCCCCTGATCTCTGGAAGGGGCGGTATAGAAAAATGTAACAAATAATAAATAACTCTCTTCACTGTACTTCTATTTTCATTTGCCTCACACCTTTCCAATAGTAGTTAAAGGTGAATTGCATTCAAGTACAGTATTTCCTTGTTCCCTGAGGGCTTACAACTTAGGTTTTCAGCTGAGGGTTAAGTGACTTGCCCAAGGTCACAAGGAGCATCAAAAGAAACTGAGCCTTGGCTTCCCTGGGTTTCAGCCTGCTGCCACCTCAGTCCTCTTCTCAGATCTGTCTCAAGCATGAGCAGAGTCCACCCCAGTGTGGGTCTCCCCATACTTTTCTGGAACTCCTCTGCTCTTTAAGCTGGTACCTGCTGCTCTGATTGGGTTACCCTCTGTGCTTGCCTCAAAGCAAGGGGTGACATGCTCAGAGAGGCAGTTCATATGTGTTTATAGTTTTGCGGAGGAAATAGCATAAGCTTTGTTCTGGTCTGTACATCTGTTGGATGCTTCCATGTGACCATTTCCTAGTAGTAGAACCTCCGCTGCTGAATGTGCTGCAAATCAAAGCTTTTCTTTCTAGGGAAGTCTTTTGAATGTCATGATCCTAATTGAAGCTTTTGTCCTTCCCTTGTGTGTATTGTTTGTCTAAAACTTGTATTCTATATTGTATTTTGCTGAACACTGCTTGTTCTAAACAGATTATATTTAAAACATAACAAATAATGAGTTGCATCCAATCATTGTTTCTGAGGCGCCTGATTCTCTTTGGCCTAGGGATGACCGTGGAAGTGCTGGGCTCTGTGCTAGGGACAGCCATCCAAGGACAGATTGTGGGACAGGCAAACACTCCCTGCATCCCAGATACACTGCTGGTGGGAACGGACAACTGCACGGTGGAAGAGGTGAACGTGACGCATGGTGCCAGCTCCCTGACCGATACGGTAGGGCTATAGCCCATCACGAGGTGACAATAGATCTAATATTTAGTAGCTTTAGTATCTGCCTGTCTCATCACTGTTTCTGTATTTTGCATGCAGAGAAATGCCTACTTGATAGCTGCAGGTGTGATTTCTTGCATTTATATCCTCTGTGCGGTTATCCTGTTCCTGGGAGTACGAGAGAAACCAGGTAAGTGAGGTTGATGAACTTGTGTGAAGAATGCTGGGGCAGTATGGGGGAGGGGGTCCTGTTGTACTTAAGACTGTTCTTGCGGTATCATGACGTGTCTGTGCTTTACATGTTCTATTTCATGTCATGTTTCTCATTGCCTCTCTTCTCTCCAGACTGTACCGAGCTTCTATCGGATCAGCCAGTGTCTTTCTTCCAGGGTCTTAAATTGGTGATGAACCATGGCCCATACATCAAGCTGATCATTGGTTTCCTGTTCACATCGTTGGCTTTCATGGTAAGGAGAGAACTGAGCCAGTGCACCAGCTCCACCAAGCCCTAAGCAGAAGAACTGTTATTTCCTAGCTCCGGCATCCTTTGACATGAGGGGGGCATAGCATTAGCCACACACTCTGTTAGAAAAATGTTGTTTTCTGCTGGGTTAGAACTAAAGTTTCTGTGGATGAAATGTCTGTCTTTAAGCACTGCATGTTTTCTGTCATTTTTGTAGCTGATAGAAGGCAATTTTGCTCTGTTCTGTACGTACACCCTGGGATTCCGTGGCAGCTTTCATAACATTCTGCTGGCTATTATGGTAAGTGCTGTCCTGTGGGTCCTTTCTTTCATCTGTTGCATGATGCCAATGATGAATCTGTAGTGTGAAACCTTCTTCCTTTGAGTCGGCAGAGGCTGACGACGCAGGAGAGGGGCAACGAAGTAGGAGCCGATGGTGAGCTAGTGCAGGTTGGAGAGGAAGGGCAGGCAGACGTGCTTTGCATAGTAGAAAAGAAAGGTCAGTGTAGACAATGGAGAAGGAATTTGGGCTTGAATAAACGCCCCACCCCCGGTCTCTGTACGGCTGCTGAGGAGACAGTGTCTCCTTTGTGCCGCCTTTTTCTCATATCTCAAATGCAGAGAAAATAAAAAAACAGAACATGACAGATCTTTTGTTCAAATTAACATTTTCCCACATAATCAGATTCTGATTATTTCTTGGAAGCAGCAGTGAGAGGAGAATTTAGAGACTGGCAAATTAGAATAAAAGAGAGGAGAGGGGGAAGCTGTACACCGAGAACCACCAAGTGCCCTGATGGACTCTACAGGCCAGACACAGGAAGTCCAGGAAAAAGAGGTGATTATATGTGGCTGCAAGGACTAGACTCTGGAATAATGTCACAGAAAGGATCGTGGTGTCTCCCATCCTTTCTTGCAAGGAAGTGAAGGGAAAGCAATGAGGAATCGAGGTCTGTGGCATTGCAACATGAGGAAAGTTGTGCAAGTTTGAGACATACAAAACTTCTCCAGCAGAAGTGTCTGTTTCATTTTGCACTTCTAAAGCGACATCTAGTTTTAGGTGGTAAGAACACACATAAAGGGAGGTGTTTAAGTCCTACAGTACATGCCTGTCACGCCGGGCACTGTTTTATAAGTACATGCCGTGATCTGACAGTGTGCACATGGGCAGAGTGCATGAGTACATGCAGCAATTAACTCCTAGAATTTATAAATCTAGGGATGCCCAGTGATTGCACGTTACGTCCCGTTTTTAGCCACTTTGCACCTATGTTAAAATGCACCAATTTGGCTGCATTAAACTAGGTGCTCAGTTTATAAAATTACTCTCATTAAGGGCAAACAGGGACATGGAAAATATGAGCCATCAAAAATGAGAATGAAGTTGAGCCCCTCTCCTGCCATTAAAGATTAAAGTCCTGTAACCTTTCCACTACTGCTGCTTCCCAGAAAGTATGGAATAGTTCTGAAGGCGTCAGTTGTTCTCACACCTAAGTCCCACTGTTTCCTGCTCCTAGCTTTCGGCCACCCTGACTATTCCCTGCTGGCAATGGTTCCTGACCTGCTTTGGAAAGAAAACAGCCGTCTATGTTGGGATCTCAGTAAGTGACTAGTGGCATTTGGAGAAGCACTCTGCGCCTGCGTCAGTGCCAGAGATATGTTCGGGCTTGGGATACGCTATACCATAGGGGGTTGCATTAGGACATTTCTGACACTCCCATTGTCTGTCCACAGTCAGTAATCCCCTTCCTCATCTTGGTGGTTTTGCTGGGGAGTAACCTGATCATCACATACGCAGCTGCAGTAGCTGCGGGCATAAGTGTAGCAGCTGCCTACCTCTTGCCATGGTGAGTAACGATTCCACTAACGAAGCTCTAGCACCAGCAACCTGCTGTTTCCCTCCTCTGTAGCATAGGTACAGCATAAAACCGTATTAACATGCTGGGGAGAGAGGGCAGTTGGGTGGTCTGTGTATTGCTTCCAGTATAGGAACTTCTATACTAATCTGCTTTGAAAAAAGACCCATAAAATCTTTAACATTTTTATTTGAAAGTGAATTGCAACAGAACATTGGTGTGTTTGAGTGTCGCTTGAGTATTGCAAGGCTTTGCTTTATAGGTACAGATTTTGTGGCTATATATTGAAACCCCCCCCTCGTCAGTCTTGCCGTAGATGAGAAGGGCTGCTGCGTCTGCTAAGCAATAAGCCCTGCTGCCTGTGATATTCAGTAGCACAAGCTGAATCATGCCATTGGATAGCACCACAGATCGCCTCAACACTGGCTGAATTGTACCACGGCAGAGCAGGAAATTGCCCAGATAAGCAGCTAGTTATTCAGTTACCAGGACTGAAAATTGCTTTTAAGTCGAGATGGATTTTCTTCTGTCCTAAGTACTATGGGGCTATAGCCATCACTGCTGAAAACGAACCCGGGATCTTCAAGGCTGGGGCCATATCCAGCCACTGGCAATATTGAGCTGCTGCCCAATTAGCTCCCGCAGGTAAAGTTAGGCAGCCTTTACCCCCAGGTTACTAACCAGGCAGTGGCTCAATATTGCTGCTGCTCCTGCTACACCTCTTAAACCCCATGACATGCCCCACTGCTGAGCGCTGAGCACTGGTACATATACCAGCAGCATGTTAGTGCCACTGGAAATCCTGCTAACTGGCATTTATGTGATTTGCAGGTCTGCCTTTGAATAGCCGCACCTAAGCACATAGCAGACTGAAAACTGTTGCTATCCTGCTAGTGCTGAACCCAGATATCCAGTGCTTGTCACTGGCCACTTATCGGCACTCACTATCTGTTTTTTTATTTAAATGCTACAATCACTGTTTTAAAACGCTGACAGCAGAGTTTAAATACTGCCTTGTATGCTTATAATCTGGGTGGCACTCAAGAGATGTTTAATGGAAACCATCTGGCTTCTCTTTCTTTTAGCTATGTTTTTTTTTTTTGGAAGTTCAGAGCAGTAGCACATGAAATAAAAAGCAGCTGTTGCCCTCTCACATCTCTTCCCAGCTTCTTCAGTTTTATTTCATCTTAGACATCAGCTTTCCTCCAAAGGGCATCTGACAGCATTAGACTAGATTAGTTGAGACCTTCAGTGGAGCAGATCCCAAGATAAAGATTTTCCTCACTGCACATAGTATTCCGTTTTTCATCTAGATCAAAGGCAGCTGTTAGGTTTGATCAGAAGAAATGAGAAGTAACCTGCAGCGTCTCTTGCAGTTTCAGTACTGATATTATATCCTCCCTCCTTCCCTTAAATTTACTAATAGATTTCACTCCTTCCTGCAGCACCTTCAACCCCCTGAACCACACGCGTGGCTCTTACAGTTACCTCACTCCCGTCTTCCCCACCATACTTATACAACTGTGCCACAGCAGTCTCTAACCCTGCAGTGCCCACTGCTATGCCAGTACTGAACCCCCCACCCAGCTCTGCCAGTGCCCCTCACTCCTGCTACTGCAGTGCTAAGAACCTCCCCCCTGCCCAGCCATCACACCGCTCGCACCCTGCTACTGAACTCCCCACCCAGCTCTGCCAGTGCCCCTCACTCCTGCTACTGCAGTGCTAAGAACCTCCCCCTGCCCAGCCATCACACCGCTCGCACCCTGCTACTGAACTCCCCACCCAGCTCTGCCAGTGCCCCTCACTCCTGCTACTGCAGTGCTAAGAACCTCCCCCTGCCCAGCCATCACACCGCTCGCACCCTGCTACTGAACTCCCCACCCAGCTCTGCCAGTGCCCCTCACTCCTGCTACTGCAGTGCTAAGAACCTCCCCCTGCCCAGCCATCACACCGCTCGCACCCTGCTACTGAACTCCCCACCCAGCTCTGCCAGTGCCCCTCACTCCTGCTACTGCAGTGCTAAGAACCTCCCCCTGCCCAGCCATCACACCGCTCGCATCCTGCTACTGAACTCCCCACCCAGCTCTGCCAGTGCCCTCACTCCTGCTACTGCATTGCTAAGAACCTCCCCCCTGCCCAGCCATCACACCGCTCGCATCCTGCTACTGAACTCCCCACCCAGCTCTGCCAGTGCCCCTCACTCCTGCTACTGCAGTGCTAAGAAGAACCTCCCCCTGCCCAGCCATCACACCGCTCGCATCCTGCTACTGAACTCCCCACCCAGCTCTGCCAGTGCCCCTCACTCCTGCTACTGCAGTGCTAAGAACCTCCCCCCTGCCCAGCCATCACACTGCTCGCATCCTGCTACTGAACTCCCCACCCAGCTCTGCCAGTGCCCCTCACTCCTGCTACTGCAGTGCTAAGAACCTCCCCCCTGCCCAGCCATCACACCGCTCGCACCCTGCTACTGAACTCCCCACCCAGCTCTGCCAGTGCCCCTCACTCCTGCTACTGCAGTGCTAAGAACCTCCCCCTGCCCAGCCATCACACCGCTCGCATCCTGCTACTGAACTCCCCACCCAGCTCTGCCAGTGCCCCTCACTCCTGCTACTGCAGTGCTAAGAACCTCCCCCTGCCCAGCCATCACACTGCTCGCACCCTGCTACTGAACTCCCCACCCAGCTCTGCCAGTGCCCCTCACTCCTGCTACTGCAGTGCTAAGAACCTCCCCCCTGCCCAGCCATCACACCGCTCGCATCCTGCTACTGAACTCCCCACCCAGCTCTGCCAGTGCCCCTCAATCCTGCTACTGCAGTGCTAAGAACCTCCCCCTGCCCAGCCATCACACCGCTCGCATCCTGCTACTGAACTCCCCACCCAGCTCTGCCAGTGCCCCTCACTCCTGCTACTGCAGTGCTAAGAACCTCCCCCTGCCCAGCCATCACACCGCTCGCATCCTGCTACTGAACTCCCCACCCAGCTCTGCCAGTGCCCCTCACTCCTGCTACTGCAGTGCTAAGAACCTCCCCCTGCCCAGCCATCACACCGCTCGCATCCTGCTACTGAACTCCCCACCCAGCTCTGCCAGTGCCCCTCACTCCTGCTACTGCAGTGCTAAGAACCTCCCCCTGCCCAGCCATCACACCGCTCGCATCCTGCTACTGAACTCCCCACCCAGCTCTGCCAGTGCCCCTCACTCCTGCTACTGCAGTGCTAAGAACCTCCCCCCTGCCCAGCCATCACACCGCTCGCACCCTGCTACTGAACTCCCCACCCAGCTCTGCCAGTGCCCCTCACTCCTGCTACTGCAGTGCTAAGAACCTCCCCCTGCCCAGCCATCACACCGCTCGCATCCTGCTACTGAACTCCCCACCCAGCTCTGCCAGTGCCCCTCACTCCTGCTACTGCAGTGCTAAGAACCTCCCCCTGCCCAGCCATCACACTGCTCGCACCCTGCTACTGAACTCCCCACCCAGCTCTGCCAGTGCCCCTCACTCCTGCTACTGCAGTGCTAAGAACCTCCCCCCTGCCCAGCCATCACACCGCTCGCATCCTGCTACTGAACTCCCCACCCAGCTCTGCCAGTGCCCCTCATTCCTGCTACTGCAGTGCTAAGAACCTCCCCCCTGCCCAGCCATCACACTGCTCGCATCCTGCTACTGAACTCCCCACCCAGCTCTGCCAGTGCCCCTCACTCCTGCTACTGCAGTGCTAAGAACCTCCCCCTGCCCAGCCATCACACCGCTCGCATCCTGCTACTGAACTCCCCACCCAGCTCTGCCAGTGCCCCTCACTCCTGCTACTGCAGTGCTAAGAACCTCCCCCTGCCCAGCCATCACACCGCTCGCATCCTGCTACTGAACTCCCCACCCAGCTCTGCCAGTGCCCCTCACTCCTGCTACTGCAGTGCTAAGAACCTCCCCCTGCCCAGCCATCACACCGCTCGCACCCTGCTACTGAACTCCCCACCCAGCTCTGCCAGTGCCCCTCACTCCTGCTACTGCAGTGCTAAGAACCTCCCCCCTGCCCAGCCATCACACCGCTCGCATCCTGCTACTGAACTCCCCACCCAGCTCTGCCAGTGCCCCTCACTCCTGCTACTGCAGTGCTAAGAACCTCCGCCGGCCCAGCCATCACACCGCTCGCATCCTGCTACTGAACTCCCCACCCAGCTCTGCCAGTGCCCCTCACTCCTGCTACTGCAGTGCTAAGAACCTCCCCCGGCCCAGCCATCACACACCGCTCGCACCCTGCTACTGAATCCCCACCCAGCTCTGCCAGTGCCCTCACTCCTGCTACTGCAGTGCTAAGAACCTCCCCCTGCCCAGCCATCACACCGCTCGCATCCTGCTACTGAACTCCCCACCCAGCTCTGCCAGTGCCCCTCACTCCTGCTACTGCAGTGCTAAGAACCTCCCCCTGCCCAGCCATCACACCGCTCGCATCCTGCTACTGAACTCCCCACCCAGCTCTGCCAGTGCCCCTCACTCCTGCTACTGCAGTGCTAAGAACCTCCCCCCTGCCCAGCCATCACACCGCTCGCACCGTGCTACTGAACTCCCCACCCAGCTCTGCCAGTGCCCCTCACTCCTGCTACTGCAGTGCTAAGAACCTCCCCCTGCCCAGCCATCACACCGCTCGCACCCTGCTACTGAACTCCCCACCCAGCTCTGCCAGTGCCCCTCACTCCTGCTACTGCAGTGCTAAGAACCTCCCCCTGCCCAGCCATCACACCGCTCGCATCCTGCTACTGAACTCCCCACCCAGCTCTGCCAGTGCCCCTCACTCCTGCTACTGCAGTGCTAAGAACCTCCCCCTGCCCAGCCATCACACCGCTCGCATCCTGCTACTGAACTCCCCACCCAGCTCTGCCAGTGCCCCTCACTCCTGCTACTGCAGTGCTAAGAACCTCCCCCTGCCCAGCCATCACACCGCTCGCATCCTGCTACTGAACTCCCCACCCAGCTCTGCCAGTGCCCCTCACTCCTACTGCAGTGCTAAGAACCTCCCCCCTGCCCAGCCATCACACCGCTCGCATCCTGCTACTGAACTCCCCACCCAGCTCTGCCAGTGCCCCTCACTCCTACTGCAGTGCTAAGAACCTCCCCCCTGCCCAGCCATCACACCGCTCGCAGCCTGCTACTGAACTCCCCACCCAGCTCGCCAGTGCCCCTCACTCTGCTACTGCAGTGCTAAGAACCTCCCCCCTGCCCAGCCATCACACACGCTCGCACCCTGCTACTGAACTCCCCACCCAGCTCTGCCAGTGCCCCTCACTCCTACTGCAGTGCTAAGAACCTCCCCCCCTGCCCAGCCATCACACCAGCTCGCACCCTGCTACTGAACTCCCCACCCAGCTCTGCCAGTGCCCCTCACTCCTGCTACTGCAGTGCTAAGAACCTCCCCCTGCCCAGCCATCACACCGCTCGCATCCTGCTACTGAACTCCCCACCCAGCTCTGCCAGTGCCCCTCACTCCTGCTACTGCAGTGCTAAGAACCTCCCCCCTGCCCAGCCATCACACCGCTCGCATCCTGCTACTGAACTCCCCACCCAGCTCTGCCAGTGCCCTCACTCCTGCTACTGCAGTGCTAAGAACCTCCCCCCTGCCCAGCCATCACACCGCTCGCATCCTGCTACTGAACTCCCACCCAGCTCTGCCAGTGCCCCTCACTCCTGCTACTGCAGTGCTAAGAACCTCCCCCCTGCCCAGCCATCACACGCTCGCATCCTGCTACTGAACTCCCCACCCAGCTCTGCCAGTGCCCCTCACTCCTACTGCAGTGCTAAGAACCTCCCCCCTGCCCAGCCATCACACCGCTCGCATCCTGCTACTGAACTCCCCACCCAGCTCTGCCAGTGCCCCTCACTCCTGCTACTGCAGTGCTAAGAACCTCCCCCCTGCCCAGCCATCACACCGCTCGCATCCTGCTACTGAACTCCCCACCCAGCTCTGCCAGTGCCCCTCACTCCTGCTACTGCAGTGCTAAGAACCTCCCCCTGCCCAGCCATCACACCGCTCGCACCCTGCTACTGAACTCCCCACCCAGCTCTGCCAGTGCCCCTCACTCCTGCTACTGCAGTGCTAAGAACCTCCCCCCTGCCCAGCCATCACACCGCTCGCACCCTGCTACTGAACTCCCCACCCAGCTCTGCCAGTGCCCCTCACTCCTGCTACTGCAGTGCTAAGAACCTCCCCCCTGCCCAGCCATCACACCGCTCGCACCCTGCTACTGAACTCCCCACCCAGCTCTGCCAGTGCCCCTCACTCCTGCTACTGCAGTGCTAAGAACCTCCCCCCTGCCCAGCCATCACACCGCTCGCACCCTGCTACTGAACTCCCCACCCAGCTCTGCCAGTGCCCCTCACTCCTGCTACTGCAGTGCTAAGAACCTCCCCCTGCCCAAGCCATCACACTGCTCGCACCCTGCTACTGAACTCCCCACCCAGCTCTGCCAGTGCCCCTCACTCCTGCTACTGCAGTGCTAAGAACCTCCCCCCTGCCCAGCCATCACACCGCTCGCATCCTGCTACTGAACTCCCCACCCAGCTCTGCCAGTGCCCCTCACTCCTACTGCAGTGCTAAGAACCTCCCCCCTGCCCAGCCATCACACCGCTCGCACCCTGCTACTGAACTCCCCACCCAGCTCTGCCAGTGCCCCTCACTCCTACTGCAGTGCTAAGAACCTCCCCCCTGCCCAGCCATCACACCGCTCGCACCCTGCTACTGAACTCCCCACCCAGCTCTGCCAGTGCCCCTCACTCCTGCTACTGCAGTGCTAAGAACCTCCCCCCTGCCCAGCCATCACACCGCTCGCACCCTGCAGTGCCCACTACCATCCCAGTACTGAACCCCCATTTGCACATCTCCGCCAGGGCCCCTCACTCCTGTGTGCAGCTCCTATGCTCTTACAGTACTGGCCTCTTACTATATTGCTCTTTCTCCCAGGTCGATGCTGCCAGATGTTATTGATGACTTCACGCTGAAACACCCAGAAAGTCGAGGGCATGATGCGATTTTCTTCTCCTTTTATGTTTTCTTCACCAAATTTGCCTCTGGGGTATCTCTGGGAGTCTCAACACTCAGCTTGGAGTAAGTACAGCTTAAGGTACTGCAGGTGCTGAACATTAACTTCTTCAGGCTAACTTTCAAAGCTGTTTACCTGGGTTGAAAATTTCCTGCCTCAGCCTGGCTACAAGTAGATGCAGTGGCTGTTTAGCGGGTTAACAAGTAGTCACATCGTGTCTTAGTTGTGGGATTGAGCACGCATGTAATTTCATTTTCCCAATGCCTGCAGGTGGTTCTGCTCCTTCCCCATTCAGCATAAAGAGTGGGTGTGGGCTGTTGTTGCTACTAATTTTTCAAAGTCGTCAAAGCACATCCTCTTAGACAGCTCATGCCTCTTAAGGGCAAGTCTGTAACCGAGAAGAGAACGGGCTCAAGAGATCTGCATACCATGGCCTGCATGGTCAGTCTGCTACCACTAGAATGACCAAGCCTAAGCGAGATCAAATTTTGTTCAAGTCAGATCAGCAAAGGCCATGGGAGAAGACATTTAGGAGTTCATTCTGGGGCCACTCTTGAAGGGCCTCCAAGCCCACCACTTGCACATCCTTTCTGGCTCAGTGGTTGGGACAGATTACCTCAGACTGGAGGGCCAGGGGTTCAATTCCAACGGAGGGACTGGGGTCTCTAGTCCCAAGCCACTTAACCCTCCATTCCTGCAGGTCCGCTTCGATTGTGAGCCCTTCAGGGACAAGGGGATAAAAAGTGCCTGTTAGCATATATCTGTAAACTGCTTTGACCCGGTGAAAAGCAGTATATAAACACAGCTAAATAAAATAAATAACATTCTCCTGGTGGCCTTCAGATCAAACACTGGCAGACCCCCACCTCCGTATGATGAGGTTGAACACATGAGGGCTTAGTTTCACAGCATTACAACTCAAGAAAAAATCAGCCTGACAGTAGGGACAGGGAGAGTAGGACGAAAGAGGCTCGCTTAGCACACTATATCCATGCACCATCCCCGCCTCTACCTGCTTCATATATCAGCCAGACAGTAGGGACGGGGAGAGCAGGAGGAAAGAGGCTCGCTTAGCACACTATATCCATGCACCATCCCCGCCTCTACCTGCTTCATATATCAGCCTGACAGTAGGGACGGGGAGAGCAGGACGAAAGAGGCTCGCTTAGCATACTATATCCATGCACCATCCTCGCCTCTACCTGCTTCATAAATCAGCCTGACAGTACGGACGGGGAGAGCAGGAGGAAAGAGGCTCGCTTAGCACACTATATCCATGCACCATCCCCGCCTCTACCTGCTTTATAAATCAGCCTGACAGTAGGGACGGGGAGAGCAGGAGGAAAGAGGCTCGCTTAGCACACTATATCCATGGACCATCCCTGCCTCTACCTGCTTCATAAAATCAGCCTGACAGTAGGGACGGGGAGAGCAGGAGGAAAGAGGCTCGCTTAGCACACTATATCCATGCACCATCCCCGCCTCTACCTGCTTTATAAATCAGCCTGACAGTAGGGACGGGGAGAGCAGGAGGAAAGAGGCTCGCTTAGCACACTATATCCATGCACCATCCCCGCCTCTACCTGCTTCATAAATCAGCCTGACAGTAGGGACGGGTAGAGCAGGAGGAAAGAGGCTCGCTTAGCACACTATATCCATGGACCATCCCTAGCTCTACCTGCTTTATAAATCAGCCTGACAGTAGGGACGGGGAGAGCAGGAGGAAAGAGGCTCGCTTAGCACACTATATCCATGAACCATCCCCGCCTCTACCTGCTTCATAAATCAGCCTGACAGTAGGGACGGGGAGAGAGCAGGAGGAAAGAGGCTCGCTTAGCACACTATATCCATGAACCATCCCCGCCTCTACCTGCTTCATAAATCAGCCTGACAGTAGGGACGGGGAGAGCAGGAGGAAAGAGGCTCGCTTAGCACACTATATCCATGCACCATCCCCGCCTCTACCTGCTTCATAAATCAGCCTGACAGTAGGGACGGGGAGAGCAGGAGGAAAGAGGCTCGCTTAGCACACTATATCCATGAACCATCCCCGCCTCTACCTGCTTCATAAATCAGCCTGACAGTAGGGACGGGGAGAGCAGGAGGAAAGAGGCTCGCTTAGCACACTATATCCATGCACCATCCCCGCCTCTACCTGCTTCATAAATCAGCCTGACAGTAGGGACGGGGAGAGCAGGAGGAAAGAGGCTCGCTTAGCACACTATATCCATGCATCATCCCCGCCTCTACCTGCTTCATAAATCAGCCTGACAGTAGGGACGGGGAGAGCAGGAGGAAAGAGGCTCGCTTAGCACACTATATCCATGCACCATCCCCGCCTCTACCTGCTTCATAAATCAGCCTGACAGTAGGGACGGGGAGAGCAGGAGGAAAGAGGCTCGCTTAGCACACTATATCCATGCACCATCCCCGCCTCTACCTGCTTCATAAATCAGCCTGACAGTAGGGACGGGGAGAGCAGGAGGAAAGAGGCTCGCTTAGCACACTATATCCATGCACCATCCCCGCCTCTACCTGCTTCATAAATCAGCCTGACAGTAGGGACGGGGAGAGCAGGAGGAAAGAGGCTCGCTTAGCACACTATATCCATGCACCATCCCTGCCTCTACCTGCTTCATAAATCAGCCTGACAGTAGGGACGGGGAGAGCAGGAGGAAAGAGGCTCGCTTAGCACACTATATCCATGCACCATCCCCTCCTCTACCTGCTTCATAAATCAGCCTGACAGTAGGGACGGGGAGAGCAGGAGGAAAGAGGCTCGCTTAGCACACTATATCCATGCACCATCCCCGCCTCTACCTGCTTCATAAATCAGCCTGACAGTAGGGACGGGGAGAGCAGGAGGAAAGAGGCTCGCTTAGCATACTATATCCATGCACCATCCCCGCCTCTACCTGCTTCATAAATCAGCCTGACAGTAGGGACGGGGAGAGCAGGAGGAAAGAGGCTCGCTTAGCACACTATATCCATGCACCATCCCCGCCTCTACCTGCTTTATAAAAAGGTCGGGCCCTACGGTCAGTGGCAGCTGCTTGCCACTGCCACTGAACTAAAGACTTTGGATAGTCAGTGCTGTGACCGTATTTGGCCCCCAGCTTTGAATATCCAGGTCGGCTGGGTAACACAGAAGCTAACCAGGCAGTGGTAATAGTATAGTCAATAGTCTGGGCAGTGGCTCAGTATTAGCCCTTTTCTTGCCGGACGCTTCTCTGCTGCAGGCCAAGATACCCAGATGCTAGTCAGCAAGCATTGGCGTATACAACAGGGGCACTGGGGCGATTAACAAGTCTGCTAACAACATTAATTGTTTTGAATATCTTCCCCCCCTGTAGATTTTGGATTTAGCACCTGCTTTTATAAGCTAAATACAACATGGGGCACCTAGGCCCTGAAGGCTCATATGCACCTATTATAAAGCTCTGCTCTCAGCTCCATACCAACTGGGGCTGAAGGAAGAGGAGACTAAGCTAGAAAATAGCCTGAGTATGTGTATAACACATTTATAATTTGATTTAGCTACAAATAACTAATGCCTGTTTATCTCTTCTCCCTTGCTTTTACGCAGCTCTCATTTCACATCAGAACTTTGAATTTGATGTTTCTGAGAGGTACAGAGCCCTTAACACTGCTCTTGTATGTTTTTAAGTTTTGCAGGATATAAAACTCGGGGCTGTTCTCAGCCACTTGCTGTCGATTTTGCATTGAAGATGTTGATTTGTGTAGCCCCTGTGACTCTCATCCTTCTTGGGCTCATCTTGTTTAAACTCTATCCCATCAATGAGAGCATTCGTAAAAAGAACAAGAAAGCGCTTCAGGTTTTAAGGTGAGAAGAGCGGCCGCTGGGGCAAGGTAGGGGAAGGAGGCAGGATCCAGAACTTATCTGATGTGCTATTCTATCTCCCCCTTTGCCCACGGGGTTTAAACGTAGATATACCTTGCTATCACCTCTTGTCAATCTGCCCTATAGTGGAGGGGAGGAAACCAGGAGCCTGAGACACAGTAGAATATGAAATGCCCTTTTAGCTTTAGTTCCAGTTCTCTATTCACTAGTAGAATAGCTACTGATGGGCCATGGTTTATTAACTTGATATACTGCCAATCAAATCATATATTTTAACGGTGAACAATAAAAAGAAAAGAAAAATAAGACAGCTGAGACTAGACAAGAGAAGGGGAAGAGGCCCAGATTCCAATACAGTGATTGTGCAACTAAGAACATGTAGGCAGGAGACAAGTAGCCAATGAGAAATCCATGTTCTGTAGTGCAGTCCAGCAGCGGCCGAGGGCAAGCAACACCAGGACAAGAATCAAAGGGACCCTGAAGGAAAAGCTGCACAAAGAAATAAGCCTTAAGCTGGGTCTTAAAATGGCCATAGGCAAGCTGCAAATGCAAATAGAGGAAGTGAATTCCAGACTGCCCAAGCCACTGCTCAAAACACTGAGAGCGAAGCACCCAGGAACTGGGAACCACCCAATAGTGCAACGAGGCAGGACAGAGAGAGCAGGAAGGCACATAAGATTGCAGAAGGGTGGACCAAAAGCCAGGTAGGCACCATGCAGTGCGTGAAACGTGAGCATGGCCACTTTGTAGGAAGCACGAAAAGGGACAGGAAGCCGGTGCTTAGAAGAGAGAAGTGCAGTGTAGGCACCATGAAGCAACTTCTCAAGCTGTAGACAAGAGAGCTGATACTGCGGGAGGCCTGCAAAAAGGGAATTTGCATAATCCAGACACAAGATCACTAATGTAAGTAATAGTACACCATTGACGTAAAGAAACACCGATGAACCACAGAAGTAGTATACGAGGCAAAAGAAAGCAAAGAGTCAAAACAAACACCAAAGATCCTCACCGAGTCGTGCAACAGAATAGAGACACATCAGTTAGTGCTATGCAGTGAAAGGCTAGGATTTCCTATACCTGGCTGTCGCTGCAGATTGCAGACCAGGCAGTGGGTCAGTATCACTGCTGAACTGCTTGCGATGGGCTGCGTCTCTGCCATTCCCCAATGCTCGGTATTTACTATTAGGACATAGAGCGTCATCACTAAGGGATGTGCAGTGGTATTAACGGTATCGGTGCCTCTGAATATCACACTTAGGGGCATTTACACGGTTTACATGTTTGTAAACTGTGTACAGTTGTGGTCAACATTATTGGTACCCTTACAGTTCATCTCCTTAATGTCCAATATCTCCTAAAAAAAAAAAGTGGCCAGTGAAATGGCTAGACTATTTATGCACACACATTTAACACACAAAATAATCAAATAAAACAAGACCAATTTAAAAAGGAAATAGTATAAAAACTGGGATGTTGCCAGCACTGTTATAAACAATTCAAATTGGTTTGAACAGAAGAACCACATTCCCACTGCAATGAAATTTAACTGCACCTGTGATTGTCAGTACTCAAATGACTTGAATCAACCATTGAATGATGGCTCTAATGTTTAAGATGGCCACATTCACCCTTTGTTCCATTTTCACAATGGTAAAGACGAGATCTGCCCAAGATCATTATAAAAGCCATTATCATCAAACTTAAAGGGGTACAAGGTCATCTCCAAAGACCTTGGGATTCCTATGTCTGCAGTTCGCAGTGTTAAGAGGTTTTCTGCTGCTCATGGAACTGTCAAGTACCTCCCAGGACGTAGTGGGAAGAGGAAAATTAATCCAAGAAGCCTTTGAAGGTTAGTGCAAACTGTTGGAAAAACACCACGTACAACATCTAAAGACTAACCTGGAGCAATCGGGAGTGGTGGTTTCAACCTGCACCATATGTTGCACACTAAACAAAGGACTTCATGGGCAAAGGGCAAGGAGGACACCACAGCTCAGAGATATAAAAAGGCACGCCTGATCTCTCTCCATACCCACTTTGGAAAACTACAGTCCTTCTGGGAAAATGTTCTGTGGACAGATGAAGCCAAACTTGAGCTCTTTGGCAGTGCAGACCAGTGATACATTTACAGGTGAAGAAATGAAGCTTATAAGGAAAAACAACTTCCTTCCTACTGTTAAATATGGTGGCGGTTCCATAATGTTGTGGGTCTGTTTTGCTGTCTCAGGAACTGGAGGCTTGGAGCATATTTACGGAATCATGAAGTCTGAGGGCTACAGAGGTATTTTGGAGCAAAATGTGCTACCTAGTGTCAGAAAACTAGGTCTAGGTCTGGGTGAAAGGTCATGGGTCTTCTGGCAGGACAATGGCCCAAACCACATCTGAAAGTACAAAATGGTTGAAAAGGAACAAATGGACTGTTTTAAACTGAGTCCTGATCTCAATCTAATCGAGAATCTTTGAAAAGAGCTGAAATCTGCCATTGGTAAAAGGAATCTTTATCTTTATTATAAAACATTAATGGGCTGGAACAAATCACAGTTGAAGGGTGGGAGAAACTACCAGAAGATGGATGTATGAAACTTATAGATGGCTACAAGAAACATTTGGAGGCTGTCATCACTGCCAAGGGTTGTGCAACCAAAATATTAGAGAAGGGTGCCATTAATCCTGTCCAGGTCATATTTTGTGGTGGTCTTTTTTTCCTCAGAAATTACTACATCTAAGTTGCACATGCATCTTTTTGTTGTTGTTGTATACCTTTGAACATACTATTAAGATATTATGACATACAGTTGGAATATTTCTCAAGACACTGTACATAACATACCTATAATGCAAGGGTGCTAATAATATCAGGCCCTAATCCATAACCTTTTACAGAATTAAGGGTAAGAGCTCCCCCCCCCCACCCTGTGCATCCTAAATGCTGTGCCCCTACTAAGAGACACTCCATGAAATTAAAGGAATAAAAAGCAGGATTCGGTTTAACCATGCAGTTTGCTCCTACCTGTTTCTACTTCCAGAAACTTAGTGGTAACCAAGGCTGGGTTCTGCCACTAGAACCTTCCTTAACAACTACCCAGCTGCACAATGTTTAAGTAAAATCCTTGACTTTCTTTTCTTTGCACAGAAACGGTGACCCAGATTCAGAGACAGAGTCCATGGAACACGCAAGCGATGTATGATGCGGTGGGGCTTCGATGGGTGAGGGACTCCAGACACATTTAAGACTTCAGGCTCTCTGCAGAGCTGCCTTTCATTGCACTGACCTTTGTGTTAAGGAGAACGACGACCCAGATGTGTACTGTGAATGAGGACAGGCGGGCTCTTGGCAGATATTACGCAGGTCCACAAGGTGCTACTCTCTCCATTTCTAACAATATTTGTGAACACTAGTGATAGCTGTATATATTGTACTACTGTAGAAAGAAATGGAGGGTTTTTATAACACAGACTTGATGAACTAATTTAATTTTGATGTAAATTTTATAGATCTTTTCCTGTGTGTAATTTGTACTTGAAGCCAAACTATTTTTGTGTGCATAATGTTCCTAACTGTGTTGGTGTAGACTCCCATATGCACCATCTGCAGATATATGTTGTATCCCCAGTGGGAAATCGGTTCTTCCTCGTGCTTTTGTCATACAGACTGGATGAGAACCAATTAGATTTTAACAGTTTTTATGGACCTTGCCCTGAATAAAGACATGCAGTAGCTGCTATCTAGGGTAGGATCAGTCTTAATACTCCACCTTTCATGAAACCAGTTGAAGAGGATTACAAATGTGCACATGAATCAAACTTACAATAGCTAATGTCATAGAAACAAAGTGTTTTACTAAGCTTGTTCCCCCAACAAACATAGCTAAGCTAAGCTGAGTTGAGGACAGACCAATAGAGGGATTAATGCCCTGCCTCTGATACCCTTTACGGACCCAGTACTATTAGAGGAGAGTTCAGCTTCCAGCTGAAACAAATAAAACCCCCGAAAAATCTCAAATGTATTAAATCATCTTTCAGAACTCTGCTACCACCTTCAGGTTAGTACAGAATGAGCTCAGGGACGATGGTTCCTGAATGTTCAGTTATAGATTGTATCACAACGTGTAGTGGGGTAGCATACACCTCAAAGAGAAGGTGATGCGTTCGTAGGAGGCTGAAAGAGTTAAATTTACAGCTGCAGAAAGACTCTGGCAATGGGTCTATGAGACCTTTATAGTGGTGGAACATGGGTCAGAATGACAAGTTCCATCCCTGCACTTCTTGAAATCCAAACTAAAAGCTCACCTCTTCCGGGCTGCCTCTGGATCCTGCCTCTTTTATTCTGTTTATCACCCTTGTGTGTTACAACTGTTCCCCTTAGTTTTACCTTTGTCCCCTCTTTGTTGCATTTGTCTTGAATAGGTTGTAAGCTCTATGGAGCAGGAATTTCTCTTATGTGTATATGTACAGCGCTGCATGTGCCTTGTAACAGAACAAAAAAATCCATCAAGCTCAGTATTCTGTTTCCAATATTGGCCAGTTCAGGTCTGAAGTACGTGGCGGGATCCCAAAAACTAGATTCCATGTTCTTTACCCTGGGGATAAGTCCACTGGACACTTCTTCTAGGAACTCAGCCAAACCTTTTTAAAGACCAACTATGGTGTCAGCTTTTGCTACAATGTTCAGTAAGTTTATATACACATTGAGCAAAAAAATATTTCTCTGGTGGCTTTGTTATATCTGTTTACCGGACCCTTGTACCGTCATCTGGAGAATAAAGAATTACAACAGTTTAAAATAATGGTATCTGGAACAAGTAAAATGTCACATCTAATTCAAAGGGTACTTTCCCCTGCCAAGCACAAGAGAAGAGCAAAGTTATTCTCTGTTGCTGCTGTGAAACACATAGTAAAGAGGAAACGTAGTATGATATTATAGAAGCTTTCCTGGTAGTTAAATAAAAAGTGAAACAAAAACAGAAAACAAGCTGATACCTTTTTATTGGAATAACATTATACATTTTTTGACTAGCTTTCAAAGGTTAAATCCTTTTCCGTCGGGACAGAACAATATGAGTAACAGCTGACAATATTTATTTATTTATTAGTATTTAGCTTGCACCTTTCCAACGGTAGTTAAAGGCAACTTACTTTAAAGTATGTATTTCCCCGTCCCTCGAGGGTTTACAATCTATCGGAACAGGATTCCAGTAACAGTCTCAGGAAAGAGGGATGGGCGGGCACAGGGTGGCAAGGCTGTACATATTTATTTATAGTCTATACTGTGACAAAAGCTCATCTCTTTGTGAAATCCTGTCTAGTCCAATTGAAAAAGTGTCATCTTATCTGAATCAATCCAAGAACATAAACTTTTGAAATGAAAACTTTCCTTTTAGGACTCATTAATGTTCTGCTCTGGTCCTGAGACGTGTTCTCCAAGCACTGAGATGACAGAAATGATGCCTTGGTCTGCTCTGCACTGTGTGAATTTGTTTTATTTATTATTAGTGCTTAGCTCACCTTTTGATTCTTGCCTTTAACATATGGCTTGTCTCTCTCCAATGCAGCATCCCTTTGCACATTGTCTGCACTGAATGATATAGACCACATTAGAGGAAGAGTGTGTGTGGGATCCCCTCATAATGCAGATTTTCCAATGTGGGTAACTGGGGGGTCCTGTGAGGTGTTGGCAGAATTTGCAGCTTGATATATTGCAGGGACTTGTACCATTCTTTTCTTTTTGGGCTTCTATTGGGAGTCTGCTTCTCCCAATTTTTGCCTCAAATTCGGTGAAGCTGGAACTATCTCTCAGTAGTTCATCTTCCTGGATTAGTGGTCATACATCTTATGATTTCTCAGTTGTCCAGCTCTGGACTGTAGGCCACTACAAGGAGAACTCTTTAAGGTTCTTGTTCTCCGTATTGTTGTAGCGCATCTCTGGGTGTTTTGAGTGATGAAGCAATCCTCTTGAAGATTGCATAGCCTTTTTTATTTTGTAGGATTCGGCAGTGTTTATTGCTGTCTTTGGGGGTCTGAGCATATGTGGTGAAATCACTTTATATTCATGGCCCTTTCTTGTATGTGAATGATGAAAGTTGGCACTGTGAATATATCTGTATACAAGAAACTAATTGACAGATGCTGCTGTCTGTATATTGCCTTTGTTGTTTAGACTGTGGTGTCCAGGAAGTTAACTTTTGCTGTGGCGTAGTCAATTTTGAATCTGATTGAGGGATAGGATGTATTAAAAGAATTGGGAAATTGCTTGAGACTCTCCCCTACCTCAGTCTAAATCTTAAAAACATCATTGATATACTGGTAACATTTAAAGGGTTTATACCAACCATTTCACAACAGAACTAGAAGATACCTTTAGCAAATCTCAGACTAAACCCTTTAAATATTACCAGTATAATCAATGCTATTTTTATGATGCTGTAGACTTACTGTACAGAAAAAAAACATCCCTGGCACACCTTGCCAAGAAAGCCCAGGGGATAGACACAGGGCCAGCGGGAGTCAGCATGGACTTGATGACCCAACATCAAGAGGGCTTACAACTTAATTTTTTATTGAAGGCAATGGACGACTAAGTGATATACTCCACTTTGCAAGGTCTCAAAAGGTCAACCTTGCAGAGAGAGAGAGGGGGACAAAGTCACACAGTACAATAAGAGGAAATCCACCTCCTATTCCTAGTGCCCTCGACCTTTCTGCAGTTATTTAATATATAGATCTTTCTACTCTGCAGGAAAGGTAAAGTGCCAAAGGAGTTCTAATTCAGACGTAAAAAGATGCCATTAGCCAAGGACAATGGTGCTAACTCTGTGCTAGAACCTTCCTTAGAAACTGAACTGAAATCATGTCTTGATCCAAGCAAAAGCCTATGTGAGATGTTCAACCAGTCAGGATAGAAATGGCGGCTTGGAGTTGGGCTGGACCAGTGGTGTTCCATGACCTTCCCACCTAATGTAGCTTTTTTTTCTTCTTCTTAAAGAAGGTTATATAGCACAGGTCTTAAGGGAGCCAGGAAGGCAACCTTTAGATAAAGTAGCATTGACATTCAGTAACCACAACATTGCATCAGGGAAGATCTTTATCATCCTGGAAGGATAGATGTCAACATCACAGGTAATTAAAGCTTATCTGGAAATAGGATGGAGCCACCACTTTTCTGAGAGCAGAGAATAGCCTGCTTTTAAAGAATAAGCTTCAAAATAACTCATATGTAATGCATATATGCAGAAAAAGAGCTGTATTGTGTTAGTCCAATATTTTGGAATATCCTTCTAGATGGGTCAAGGTCTGAGGATGCAACGCATTTTCCCAAACTGTGTAAAGCCTGATTGTTCAGGGCTGCCTATTGGGACTTGTCTGTTGTGTAGACTGTGAACTGATTACATGCTGTAAATTACCTTGTAGTACACAAAATACTGAATATAAAAATGTTAAATAAAAATATGATATTTGGCCATTATTTCTGTCCTGGAGGCCAAAACCACGAGGACTAAGTTGACCTACAAGTTCACACTTTGTACACATCTAACAGCCACAGATTTCACTGCAGGCCCAGTCTGTGGCTCCTGCTGAGTAATATGAAAGTCTGGAAATATAAGAATTATTTTCTTTCCTTTTAGCAGACACATTCATTAGGCATGCATAACTGTAGCCTGCAACCATATCTACGAAGACTTAGTTACTAGCTTAAGCAATTGGAAAACTCATCTTTCATTTTCATGAACTAGAGGACTGTTATGGGCAGCATGTTTCTCTATGCTTGCTAGGAACCAGTAAGTATGTGATCACAGCCATCTGCCACTGTTGCATAGCTCTTGCTCCTCAGCCAGGACAGGCATGTATGTTCCGTACACTCTAGAATATGGGAGTAGAAGCATGTGTTCATACTTGCAGCTCGATGCAGACGTGCACTACCATTAGTACAGGCTGCGGTGTAGTGTTTCTGTACATTCTATAATGTGGGAGTAGAAGCACGTGTTCGTACTCGCAGTTCGATGCAGACATGCACTACCGTTAGTACAGGCTACGGTGTAGTGTTTCCATACATTCTATAATGTGGGAGTAGAAGCATGTGTTCGTACTCGCAGTTCGATGCAGATGTGCCCTGCCGTTAATATAGGCTGCGGTGTAGTGTTTCCTGTGCTAGCCTGAGCACAGATTGCAGGAAGGAAACTAATGTGAGCATAGCAATAGGTAAATGCCTGTTCTAATGTGCACTTAAATGGATGGTAATGAAGCCGTTAGCTATGTAGCATAGATGCAGAAAGGTGTGCAGAAGACCAGAGGGCTGTGTCTAATGCAAGATCTGATGCGCTGTCTGAAGAATTTATGCCTGTTTCTTCAATGTAGAACACCCACAAAAGGTTTTTTTCTCTTTGCTGAAGAAAGTGTTTGGGGGGAAAAAAAGCAGCAGGGGAAGTGTGCTGGGAACATTGTGGTACATAATTAGCAATATTTAGCACAGAAGCTCTGCTCAGAATAACATTGTCGTCTATGCGCCAGATACTACTATTACTTATCATTTGTATAGCTTTACAAGGCGTAAGCAGTACTACACAGACACATGTAAAAGACAGTCCCTGCTCAACAGTGCTTACAATCTAATCAAGGCAGACAACAAATCAGCGGAGGACAAGGATTTATCTAGGGGAATGGCAAGGAAACACATTGGATGCTGATCTGCTTAGCCTCCTCAAGACGCCTTGAAGAGGTGAGTTTTCAGCTGGATTCTGAAAGGGCCGAAGATAAGACCTGACGTACAGACTCAGGTAGTTTGTTCCAGACATAAGGAGCAGCAAGGGGGAAGGACTGACATCTGGAGTTGGCAGTGGAAGGGGATGACACAGATAGAAGCGATCTGCCAGGAGAGCAGAGTTCTCGAGGAGCGGGGTAGGGAGAGATAAGAGAAGAAAGGTAGTGAGGAGCGGCAGAATATGTTTGAACTGGATTCAGAAACTGATAGGGTGCCAATAAAGCAACTGTAGAAGGGTTACATGAGTATAGCGACACTGGCGGAAGATAAGCCACGCAGCTGAATTTTAAACCGATTGAAGGGGTGAGAGATGATTCAGTGGGAGACTAGCAAGGAGGAGGTTGTAATAATCTAGACAGGAGGTGACTAAAGAGTGGAGAGGTGTCTTAGTAGTGTGTGTAGAAAGGCAGGGATGAATTATGCCAGTGTTATAGAGAAAGAAGTGACATGTTTTAGCAAGATGAGAGTAGAGTCAAAGAGGACTCCAAGGTTGCGAGCTGAGGAAACAGGGAGCACTGTAGTGTTATCCACAGAAATAGAGAAGGGGGGTGGGGGTCTAAGGAGAAAGATAAGGAGCTCAGTTTTTACCATGTTCAGTTTCAGAAGGTAATAAGACATCCAGGCAGCAATGTCGAATAAGCAGGCAGAGATCTGGGCCTGGATTCCTGGAGAGATTTCAGGCACAGAAAGGTAGATGTGCGTTGTCAGCATAAAGATGGTGCTGAAAACCATGGGAAGAAATAAATACACCAAGGGATTGAGTGTAGCGAGAGAAACGGAGAGGTCCCAAGACATAGCCCTGAGGTACACCAACCAAAAGCGGGATGGTAGTAGAGGAGGATCCACCAGAACATACACTAAAGTGCGACGGGAGAGATAAGAAGAAGAACAGAACAGAGCCCCTAAATCCAAGTAAGGACAGGGTACTAAGGAGAATGTGGTGATCAACGGTGTCAAAGGCAGCAGAAAGGTTAAGGAAGATGAGAATCAAATAGAGAACTTTGGATATGGTGAGTAACAAGTCACTGGAGATTTTGGCAAAAGCCATTCATAGAATGTGGAAAATGAAAGTCAGATTGCAGTGGGTCCAGAAGCTCGAGAGGAAAGAAAGTCAAGACAGTGGTGGTGAACCGCTCGTTCAGTAGTTTTGAAGCAAAGGGGAGGAGAGAGAGAGAGGTCAGGTCAATAACTGGAAGGACAGTAAAGATCCAATGAAGACTTTTTGAGAAGAGGTGTAACCATAGCATGTTTGAAGGCCACAGGAACAGTTGCAGTGGCAAGCGATAGGTTAAGGATGTGACAGATGGAAGGAATGATGGCAGAAGAGACAGAGCTTAGTAGATGGGTGGGGAGGGGATGGGAGCAGAGGAGCAGGTATTCAGTTTGGAGTAGGAGGGAAGATTTGCAGTTTCCTCCTCAGTGATTTCAGAAAAGTAAGAAAGGGTGACAAGGTGAGGGAAGGATTTGGGATTGAAAAGGGGGAAGATGAGGTGGAGGTGATCCTGCAGAGAATTCAAGGCTAATCTTCTGGACTTTGCCATGGAAGTAGTCAGCCAAGGAGGAATTGGGGGAAGAGAGAGTTGAGCATAGCAAAGAGATGACGAGGGTCAGAGGCAAGAGAATTAGTCAAATGGACATAGTACACTTGCTTGGCAAGTGCAATGGCCAACTGGACAGAGGTTAGCATGAATTTGAAATGTAGGTTGTCAGCAAGAGTATGTGATTTAAACCAAAGGCATTCAGCCGAGTGGGCACAGGAACATAGGTAGCAGCCTGCCAAGGACAGCCAGGGTTGAGCTACAGTACGTCTCACAGGGCGTGGAATAGGAGGAGCAAGTGCACCAGGAGCAGAGAAGAGTATAATGTTATAGGAGGATACTGCCCCATCAATGGACTCAGATGAAATAGTGGAGGAAAGAGGTGATAAGACAGCCGTGGAGAGAGATGAAAGGCTCGGCAGCGTGAAGATTCCTAAACATGTTGGTGGAGATCAGGCGAGACCAAGATAGGGGGTGGCTATGGATGAAGGTTAGCAAGTGATGGTCAGATAAAGGCAGAACTGTGGTGGAGAAGTCTGAGGGTGAGCAGTTGGAGAAGACAAGGTCGAGGTAGTGGCCATGCTTGTGAGTAAGTGTGGTAGAGCACAACTGGAGGTTGAATGAGGAAGTCAGGGAAAGGAGCTTTAAGGCAGAAGGCTCATCAACGTGAATGTTAAAAACCCCAAGAATGACTTCCGGTCTGGCAATGAGCTGACCAGACGTGTTCTGATCAGCTCCGGGTAGATACCCTGCAAAACTGCTAAATATCTGCTCCCACACCGCCGACAGCCTTCGAAACTGCTGACCCGATAGAACGCATTGCCAAGAGCTTTAAATTCCACAATTCTAGGACTGCAGAGAGGCTGTTTACGGGTGATAGCCCGATGGCAACGAAATCCGTTCGGAGGGAGAAGCCACGTGCAGTGGAGGCCAAAATGGCTGAAGGGGCCCCTGCTAGCCCGAAAACGGGGGATGGCTCTGACCTAGTGGCTGAGGTGAGCGCAGCGGTAGTGAGTGCACTGGAGGCTCGCTTCCAAAACCTCGCAGGGAGTCTTCAGACCCTTAACCAAAATTTCTCCGAATTCGCCGGGCGAATAGAGCAGGCGGAGGCGCGTATCGTTGAGGTTGAGGATTCCCAACACTCTCTCACGGCTAAGGTGGCTGCCCTCGAATCCATCGTTAAACAGCAGAGTGAGAAGCTGGACGACTTGGAGAACAGGGGGCGCCGCAAAAACTTACGTTTTGTGGGGATCCCTGAATCCGTGGGGGATGGAGCCCTCTTCAATCATCTACAGTCTTGGCTTGACCAACTTGTTGGGGGAACCGAAGGAGGTCGGGTAAAATTAGACCGCGTGCACAGACTGGGACCCCGCAGAGAACAAGCGCAGCGACCCCGAGCAGTCATCGCCCGGTTCCAGGAATACCGGCAGAAGGAGGAGGTTCTGCGGCTTGCTCGCAACCGCAGGGTACCCGACCACTCGTCTGCTGAACGCATCCTTGTCTTCCAGGACTATTCCGTCCTGGTCAGTCAACAACGGCGTGCCTTTTCTTCAGCCTGCGCCCAGCTTTTCGCTAAAGGGATCCGCTTCTCACTGCTATACCCGGCCCGCTTGCGGGTGGAACACCAGGGCCGCACTAAATTCTTGTTGACGCCGGCAGAAGCATCTGCGTTCCTGGACTCTCTCAACTCTTCAAGCCCAAATCCTTCCTGAGGGCCAGTGCAGGGCATGGACTGGGACTTCAATGCTAGGCTCCGAGGACCTTAGGCGGCGGTAGACTGCCTTATGCCGCCTAGCCTGGAGCTTTGTTTGATCCCTACGTTAGCCGTGGGGTCTTATACTCTCCTTTTTTAGTTTACCAGTACCTGATTGTATAGAGGGTTCAGGTTTCTGCCTTCCCGTTTTTCCCTTTTTTCTCCTTTTTCTCATTTTCCCTATTTTTTGGTTTCTTCCCTTTTTTATTGTTATTTATTTCATTCACCTCCCTCTTTATTTTTATTTCCCATTCTACTGGGCCTTGGTCTTTTTGGACTGGGTTCCAGTATTGAAACGTACTCTGTCAATCTCTGCCCCTGAGTAACTCCCTGCAACTGTAACAGAATATAGCAACAATACAGCAGGATGTAGCCTGCGTGGGGTTATTTTGACTCAATGTTGTACGGTCTGCAAGGTTACTTTGCTTTAGTTACTGCATACACTTGTTACATTTGTAGTGGTGGAGTTCCCTAGGGTAGAGCCACGGCCCCCCCAATCTTGGTGCGAATACGGGGGTTGGGCTGTTTCCTCTCCCCCTTCCCCTCCCATGCAGATTCGGATCTATGGGGGATAGTGCCTGCCCACGCGCCTGCTGATAGGGGTGGAGATAATAGGGGGAACTGCGCTTGGCCGGGGGGGGATCAATATCCTAGGATAATGATATCATTGGTGCCACTCCCGACGGGTGGGGGTATAGCGGGGAGCCCACAATTCCAGCATGCGCCTCGCCACCGGAGGTGGATTTCCCTTGGACTGACCGGGGCTTGTCTACGCAGCCTGGGCGCCGATGTCGGCTGGCCCGGGATTGCGGAGACCGAGGCGGGGGAGGGGCGCTGGGTTCGCTGTGGGAGGGCGGGCGTCCCCTCCCCCTCTCCTGTTGGCGATGGGGGGACGGGCGCAGCACGCCCCCTGGCTGCGTGAGGCCCGAGTGCACTGTTGAGGTACCCCGGGTCGGCGGGCCAGGGGCTGCTTCTCTGGCTCCACGAGACTAACCGTGGGGGGGGGGGGGGCAGAGGGAGAGATCGGCAGAGGATTGGGTGGAATCGTGGCCTTCCTGCGACTCGCGCTTGGGTGGGCTGCGGGGACTGCGTCGAGTTGGCACTTATGGGAAAATCCCCTTATATGACTGGGTAGCCCGGGCCTTACGGGGGGCACCAGAAGGGGGGGCACTGTCAGTGCAGAGATGGGTGGGGAGGATCATGGGAGGGGGTACCCTGAATGTCAGTGGAAGTTGTCCGACCGGATGGGTGGACTTGTAGGATTTGGAGGGGTGAGGGAGGGGGGGCTGAAGGGAGGGGGTGGGGAGGAGGGGGGGGGGGAAATAAGGTAATCGGGTTCTTATGGGTAAATTTGTGGTGCTGCACCCTCAGAATGCTGGAGAGAGGGGGGTCCCAGGCTGGGAGGACCTCCCTATTATATGTGTGCTTAGCTTTTAGGAGGATCTTTGACACTGTCTTATGCCTTTAAAGATTGTTACTTGGAATGTGTGCGGGCTGGGGAGCCCGATTAAGCGATATAAGGTGCTGCAAGCCCTTGCTCGCCAAAAGTGCGATATCGCCCTCCTGCAAGAAACCCACCAGACAGCCGAGGAACATGATAAATTATGCCGTTCATGGGTGGGTCAGGTTTGGGGTTCTCCTGCACAGGGGCGAAAGGGGGGCGTGGCGATTCTGTTCCACAAAAGGGTCCGCTTTTCGTTGGCCACCCTTATAGCAGATGACATGGGCAGATATTTGCTCTTGCATGGTTATCTTGAAGGGAAACTAATAACTATTGGTAACCTTTACGGGCCGAATACGTTTGTCCCCAATTTTTTTTGTGACTTGGCCTCCCGGGTCGAACAGCTCCCCGATTGTCCCTTGCTTTTAGGGGGTGATTTTAATGGCATCTTGGATGTCGAGTTGGATACTTCGACGGAGGGGGAGAACCGAGACAGAATCCCCACGACCCGTATGCTGCAGAGATTTCGGAGATGGCTGGATCTGGTAGACCCCTGGCGACTGCTCCACCCTCTGGAGAGGGACTACACCCATCAATCCCGGGCACACGGCTCGAGTGCCCATATCGACTACATTCTGCTTTCCGGGGGAATCCTTGCCAGGGTGGGAGAGACTCAGATTGGTCCGGTGGAGATTTCCGACCACGCCTGGGTGTGGTTGGAACTGCATTGGGGAAAAGCATCTTCTTCTGGGTCTCGGCTCTGGCGCTTCCCGCTTGATCTTTACCATGATGCTCAGTTCCACCGCTTCCTTCGCCAGCGCTGGCACGAATTTTTGGACGACCATCGGTGCCATGAGGGGGACCCGGAATTGGTTTGGGAGACGGCGAAAGTAGTGTTGCGTGGTGAGGTTATTGGCTTTGCTGCCCGCAAGCGCCGGATGATCGCCGACCGAATTATACGCTTGGAAAGGCAGGTGGTGAGTCTGCGCCGGCGATGTGCTCGTGCCCCACTCGCAACGAATAAAAAACGGCTTTGGGAAGCTCAGGTGGCTTTAAACGAGCTAATACACCAACGGGCCAAGAAATCCCACCTTTACTACCGTTACCAAATGTATTGTCACGGAGACAAAACGGGGCGGCTGCTTGCACGGTGTCTGCGGGGACAGCAAGGCTCCCGACTGGTGGCGGCCTTGCGAGATGATACGGGTAGACTCCGCAGAGAAAATGAGGAAATAGCACAACTTTTCTGGACCTTTTTCCAATCTTTATATGAGACCGAGAGTGTGCCAGCGGCCGACCTTTGTGATTATCTGGAGGGACTTGACCTCCCCCAACTGACTCCAGCCCAACGAGAGTCCCTGGAACAGCCGCTGACGGCTCAGGAGGTACAGGCGGTAATCACCTCGGCCTGTTGTTTCAAGTCGCCTGGTCCGGACGGCTTGGGCGCTGAGTTTTACAAGCTTTTGGGAGACACTTTGACCCCAACATTGTTGGCGGTCTATGACCGTCGTATTGAGCAGGGGGCCTTTCGCTGGGGGAATAATCACGCTCATATTGTGTTGATTCCTAAGCCGGGCAAGGATCCCTTAGCGGCTGGCTCCTATAGGCCTATTTCGTTGCTCAATTTTGACCTGAAAGTTTTGGCTACTCGGCTGGCTGAGGTGTTGAGCCACCTCGTGCATACCTCTCAGGTGGGCTTTGTCAGGAGCCGCTACGCAGTGCGAAATCTGCGGAAAATTCTGGTCTCTCTGGAGTGGGTGCATCATCGCCAACTACCTTCTTTGTTGATCAGTTTCGATGCCGAAAAGGCTTTTGACCGGGTGAACTGGGAATATCTCTGGGCACTTTTGCCTAAATATGGACTCGGTGCCTACTTCTGCCGGATGGTGCGAAGTCTCTATGCCCAGCCGACGGCGGGGGTGGTTTGCAATGGCGTCGCTTCAGAAGCCTTTGACTTAGGCCGAGGGACATGGCAGGGGTGTCCTTTCCCCCCTGCTTTTTGTCCTCTCTCTCGACCCCTTGATTAGGACTATCGAGGCCTCCAGAGAGATCTCCGGAATACGCATTGGGGCACAGGAATTCAAGCTCTCTGCCTTTGCCGACGATTTACTTGTTCACTTACTCTCCCCGAAGCGTTCCCTGCGAGGTCTGATGTTGGAATTTGAAAGGTTTGGGAGAGTGGCGGGATTGCGCATCAATAAGGAGAAATCAGAGGCCCTTGATGTATTGGGCACTCTCCAGGGTGCGTGGCCCGGAGAGTTCCCACTCAAATGGGCAACAGACGAGTTCATATATCTGGGAATTGTCTTGCCCTGCCACCCCGGTAGGTTGTATGGCCGTAATCTCGATCGGATCCTGAGGAGATTGCAAACGCAGCTGCGGGCGTGGGGAGCTCTCCCACTGTCCCTCTCAGGGAAGATAGCGGCGGTACAGATGGTGGTTTTACCCCGCCTTCTTTACTGGCTCCAGACCATGCCAGTGTGGCTGCTCCGCAAGGATCTGCGCCGCATCGAGGCCTGCTTTCATTCTTTTTTTTGGAAAGGAGGAAGGGCGCGTAGCCCGTGGGCCCGGATGCTGGGCGGGTGGCGTTCGGGGGGGATGGGGTTCCCAGACCTGCGGGCTTATGCCTTAGCCTGCCAAGCGCGGCATCTGGCGGACTGGTTTGGTGACACTGCTTACTACACGCCTCGGATTCTCGAGGAATGTTTTGTTGCCCCACTTACTCTATTAGGGGTCTTGCATGGAGCCAATCCGGGTCTCCCCCGCTATATAAGGCAGAGTGTGTTGATAACATCGGCAAAACGGACCTGGCAATATCTCAACGTGCGATGGGATGAATCATGGCAGACCTCTAGTTGGTTACCATTGTGGGGGAATCTGTCCTTCTCCTCGGGCTCGGAGTCGGTGCTTTTTCAAGACTGGGACAGCCGTGGGATCAAGCTACTTGGCCATTTGGTAGAACCCTCGGGAGCTTGCAAGTCCTTTAGGACGCTGAGCCGGGAGTGGGATCTTTCCCCCCGGCACGCTTATGCTTACATTCAGGTGGCCCACTATATATCTTCATTGCCGCGAGCGGCACTGTGCGCTGAGCGGGCTCAACGGATTCTGGATTTCCTAGGACTTGGGGGCGATACTCCGGTATCGATATCTGTATTCAAAGTTCGTGTGGCAGACCTAAGTCCCGCCCCGGACTACCGGGAGGTAGAGTTGGCTTGGGAGAGAGAACTGGCTTGCGAGGTGCCCCCTAGCACGGTGCGGGCGGCGCTTTCCCGCATAGTTAGCCTAGCCCAGGGGATGCGTTGGAGGGAGGTGCAATTTAAGTGTGTCACTAGAGTTCATTTCACCCCGAGGTGGGCGCTGCGGAGCCGACTTACTACAGATGGCCGCTGCCCCCGTTGCTCTGAGTCCTTGGCGACCCTCCTACATATGTGGTGGGACTGTCCATCTTTACAGCCCTATTGGGTTAAAATCTCTTCTTTTTTGGGGGGTCTTCTTCAGCAGAGTATCCGGTGGTCGGGCTCCCTGGTGGTGCTGGACTGCATACCCCTCCCCTGCCCAGGGAAGAAGGGGGAACGGCTATTGGTTCGTAAGGCCTGTCTGGTGGGGAAGGCGCCGATTCTTCGGCTGTGGAGGGATCCCCGGCCCCCCACTTTCGGGGAGTGGAGGAATAGTTTCCACCAATTGATGCAAATGGAACATCGGTGGGCGCAAGGCAGTGTCAAACAGTGGCCGGCCTTTATGGCGGTTTGGGAGCCCTATATCATACAACTAGGGGCCAGAAGTCGGAATGAGATTTTACAATATGGGAGCTGAGGTACTACCCTTAATAGCACAAGGCGGATTGATTGCGAGAAGTGCAGTACCACTAGCTGTATCAGGGGGGCGGGGGGGGGGATAGACGGGTGGGGAATGGAGCACGGGGGGTGGGAGGGAATGGGGGGGGGGGAATAAAAAATTGTTAAATACCACACTATATTTACCTTTCTGTATTGCCCGGGGGGGGGGGAGCAGAGTACACCCCGACCTCCCGGGCTCTTTGTTTGCTTATATGTACTGTGTTGTACTGTTTTTGGTGGATTATAAATAAACTCTTTAAAAAAAAAAAAAAAAAAACCCCAAGAATAAGGGAAGGGGAAGACACATTCAGAAAGGAGAGCCAGGAGTCAAAGTCAGTGAGAATGGTAGAGGTGGACTGGGGGGGGAGGGGGCGTGGGGTAAATAAATGACAGTTACCCGGAGATGTAATGGACTTTAAAAAGGAAACAAAGGAATTAGATGGAGGCAGAAGGAGGGGCTGGAACTGGCATGAATGAGAGTAGGAACCCAACCACCACGACCAACGGGCCGAGGCATATGGGAAAATAGGCAGCCTCCGTGACAGAGGGCAGCGACTGAAGCTGAATCTTCAGGGAGAAGCCAAGTTTCAGTAAGAACCAGGAGCTATAGAGATAGCAATCAATACGTGCAGAAGTGCCAGACTGGTTTTGTGTGCAGAATGTAGGTACTGCTAACTCCGACCCCTGTGCTCACGGACCTGGCTTGCTCTGCTTGTCTAGTGCAGGACTTTTGTGTACAGCTCATTTGCATGCTGCTTGCTTACGGCATTACTGAGCAACACACCTGCACTAAATCTGCATTAGAAAACCTTGCGCTATGGTTTATTTAATATATACCGCCTTTAGTAACACAGCAAAGCAGTGTACAATAAAAAAAAGTTATAAAAGTAGGAGGAAGAGAACTACAGTGCATAACAGGAGCCCAAACATAAACCAGGGACTGAGAGAGAAAGTAGCAATACAGACAACATTAAAATTAACACATATGGACTGTCCCACTCTCATCCATAGCCCGCTCTGGGACAATCTAGGCATCATCACTGCATGCCAAAAGCCATACTGAAGAAATGTGTCTTCAAGCTAGCCTTGAAGAACTATATGAGAGTTCAAGGTGAAGTTGGGAAGGGCCTGTGTTCATCAAGGTGAAGTTGGGAAGGACCTGTGTTCCTCAAGGTGAAGTTGGGAAGGACCTGTGTTCCATAAGCTAGGGGATAAGAAAAAGAAGGCCCAACGACACATACTTTTCAATCTGGCTTAGGATACAGTGAGTATATGTAACCTATTTCTATGAATGGATCGAAGCACTATAAGATGAGAGAAGCTAAGTATGTAGGAATATACAGTCTTATGCGACATGATATGAGTGGTAACCAATGATGTTTGAATAGCAATGTGGTTACATGATTGAATTTCAAAGCATAACTCAAGATGCTTAGAGATGAATTCTGAATTGTTTGTAGACATTTTAAAGCTCCACTGCTGCAAGGAAGGCATAGACTACATTACAGTAATCCAAATATGATAAGATAACTGCATGTAAAACTATGGCTCTCAGTTTAAGTTGAGAAATAGTCAGAGAGCATGGTATTTCCAAAGGACGAAAAAAGAATTTTTACAGACAGTATTAATCTGTTTTTCAAATGACAGGTTTTTTATCTACATAAACACCCCGATACTAAAGGAATGGTTGAAGCTCTGCTGCTGATTTCTGAAGAATGGGAGTAAAGTCAGGGGGTCACCACCCCTCCAGTAAGCGAAATTGCAGAGGTTTTGGCAGTATTAAGTTTCAGATGATTCATTTCAACAAATACGGCATTCAGCTTCAATGCTCCTTTAATATGGAACGCTCTGCCGGATAAACTCAGAGATATCACAGATCTTTCAGCATTTCGAAAAGATCTTAAAACTCACCTATTTATAGAGTACTTTGGAGACTCATTCCCAATAGATGAAATATTTCCCACTTAAACTCATGTATACTCATATTCATTAATTCACAACTTACTTTTTCCTTTTTCTTACTCTATCTTACAATACCCAATTCTCCACATTATCACATTTACTCTTTACACTAATAATTCTAGTGAATTACAATACGTTTTTCCTTGCTCAGATAAGATTTTTTAAATTTGTAAATATTTAAATCTGTATATATGTTTAAACTATATATATACCTAATCAGCATTTACTCAGCATTGTAACCCTCAAATTACCATTTTTATTATATACAATTTAATGTTCACTGTAATTTCAATTGTTTGAATAAGTTTCAATGTAATGTTCAAGTTTTTGTTCTATGTAAACCGCTTTGATTTTTCTGAAAGGCGGTATATAAAACCGTTAAATAAATAAATAAATAAATGAGATGTAGAAGAAAGAACCTACAATAACTGTAAAGGATCAATCAACCAGATAAATGTAACTTGTCTGAAGTTTTCTTGTTCCATGTAAACCGCGCTGATAATGAATAGTGCGGTATATAAAAAATGTTAATAAATAAAATAAATAAATAAATAAGATGCAAACCAAGAGAAAACAGTTTCAATCTAGAGAGGAGAATCTGATGGTTGGTCATGTCAAAAGCCTAGGATAGATCTAATGAAACAGTCATTGCAATCTTACTGTGATCTATTGCACTATGTACTTTGCTAAGTAGGGATGCTAAGATAGTTCCCATGCTGTGTCCCTGTCTGAAACCTGATTGATAAGGATGGAGTATATTTGATTTCTTGACATGGTCTAAGAGTTGCGAGAAAACAATTCTCTGTTAGTTTAGATATGAATGCAGGATGCAAATCGAGCCAAAGCTACTGAATTGTCTAGCTTAGGATGTTTAAGAAGTGGATGAACTTTGGTTTTCTTCCATAAGCTTGGAACTTCAACAGAAGCAAGGCTGTGACCGGGGCCCATTGTGTGAGAATGTTGTTCACACAAGGCCCGCACCTGGCTGCGATCAGTAAAGTGCACCACTTAGAATGCCGTCTAAAGAACAAGGGTTTTTTTTTTTTTACTACTGCAATGACTCTACATAATGTGGAAGTACTTATGGGTTAAAAGAAGACCGAATGTAACCAAGGGAAAACCACATGCCAAGACTTGGGGGTGAAAAGTGGAAGATAAAGCTGTGGGAATTAAGTGACCAGCAGATGGTCATCATTACTGTCATGAATTATAAGACTATTGATAAATTCATTGAGCTTGCACTTTCAAATAGATAATATAGATAAAAGATAAAATCTGTTCAAATAAAATAAATAAATCTCTACTTATGCCTCTCCCAGCAGCAAACCATGGAGCACAATTGTTCCTTATAACTGGATTACTTCTGATCTATTGATGGCCAACTGAGTATTACAAGACAAACGAGCAAAGGGAAGAAAGAGAAATGGTAAAACCGAGATACAGGAGACCAAGGAGATGCTGGATGGGTGGGAGACATTGGGTGATGCTGAACATAGGGAGAAATATAAGGAGACAGAGGGGTGATGCCACATGTGGGGAGGAATGGCCAAAGAAGATATAGATGCTGAGGTTAGGGAGATGCTAGATGTGGAGGGCGGAAGACGGGCGAGAGTTAAGAAAGACTGGGGAATAAGAGGTTGGGGAAAGAGATGGTGAATGGGAGGATAGGATGAAGGTTGGGGAGCTATGACGGATGCAGGAAAAGTGAAGAATTAGGGACTAGAGCACTAGACAGATTTCACTCCTCTTCCTCCTTACTGTGGACAGAGAAATTATAAATGGAAGAAAGCTGAAAGGAAAAGATCAATGCTCAGATATGGATGTAGGAGAGGAAGGGGCAGGTGGACTGCAGACTCTGGAAAAGAGAGTTAAGAGAAGACAGAAGACGCAGAAACCAAACCCACTACTACTAATCATTTGTATAGCACTACAGGGCATAAGCAGCACTGTACATATAGATGCAAGACATTGTAAGCTCTGATGAGCAAGGACTATATAGGCCAATTCTGTTCTGGGCATCCCCCGCCTGTCCGGGCATCTAGAATCAGGACGTGGCCCGGTTGCACCCGATTCTGATCCTGCAGGGGCTAGACATGCCCATAGGATCAGAATTTGATACAACCAGCCTGGACATGCAGGCCATGCCCCGATTCTGGGCACCCAGATGTCCAACAAACTCCCTGGCTAGCCCAGCCAGGCCCCTGCATGGAGCCATGGTGCTGTGGCGTCCTGTTGCCATGGCACCGCGGCTCCATGCAGGAGCCGTGATCCCTGGCAGAGCGCAACAATTTGCTTTCCCCACAGCCCATCTTCTGATCAGGCTGCGGGGCACTCCCTCATCTCGTTTTCCGGGCTTGGCTGCAGCAACTCCCACCGTCCAGGGGGACTTATTCCACCTCTGAGGTGGAATAAGACCCTTGTGCTAATGGCCACTGCCTGCCCTTGCTGCACCTCCGGCCTGCTCACGAACAGAGTTCCACACACAACTCCAATCTACATGTGGGGAACTCTGCTCTGTGAATCACAAAATGGAAATTACACTTACCTGGTAACTGATGTTCCTGGAGGAACTCCAGTTTAGTCCACACTTCTGGGATGTGCACCTCCTCCTGCAGCTTGGAGACTGGGCATGTCAAAAAAGTGACATCACTGGATGTAGTCTGCTGGTATCTCCCATCAGCCCCAGTGAACTACTGACAAAGCACACTTAAAGGAGCAACAAATAAGTAGCTAACCATAACCAATTAACTGTAATACAACTATATACTTTCAGGAACATAAATTTCCTTCCTTGTGCCTCACCAGAGTGACAGATCAGAATCACAAGAATAGACAGAAATGAAAGAGAGAAGGATACCTACCGGTCATCCAAGCCTTCCCTCAACAGAACTGGCACTGCCAAAGTACGATCCCGGGCGGGAATGAGAACTAAACTGGAGTTCCTCCAGGAACATCAATTACCAGGTAAGTGTAATTTCCATTTCCTTATTGTCCCTCCAGTTTAATCCACACTTCTGGGATGTATCAGAGCAGTACTTATTGGGAGGGACCTTTCCAGCCTGCTTGCAACACCGCCGAACCAAACACAGCATCCTTTGCTGACATCTAGGCGGTAATGTTTATTGGAAGTATGCAAAGACGACCACGTCACTGCCCTACAAATCTCCACAGGCGGAACCAAACTGTGCTCCGCCCAAAAGGTTGCTTGCGCTCTGGTAGAATGAGCTCGCAATCCCGACGGAATCTGCCGACCTGACAAGAGATAAGCTGATGCAATCGCTTCCCTAATCCACCAAGAAATAGAAGCCTTCGCAGCCGCCTCGCCCTTCTGGGGACCCACGAAGATAACGAACAGACAGTCCGATTTACGAAAGGCCTCTGACACCTTCAAATAATGCTGAAGCACCCGATTAACATCAAAGCGGCGTAGCCTCTGGTCCGCTGCGTCCCCACTCAGGGAAACCAGCACCAGAAGAGAAACTGTCTGATTTAAATGAAACGGAGAGACTACTTTAGGTAGAAAGGATGGAACAGGTCGCAGCACCACCTTTTCATGAGAAGACAAAACGGCTCCCGGCAAGAAAACGCCTGCAACTCCGAAACACGCCTCGCTGAACAAATAGCTACCAAAAACACTGTCTTCAGAGTTAAGTCCTTTATTGATGCCTGCTGCAATGGTTCGAAGGGAGCCTTAGCCAGCGCTCCCAACACTAAATTGAGATCCCACGGAGGCACCAAAACTCTACGAGAGGGACGCAACCTGGAAACTGCTTTCAGGAACCTCAGAACATCCCCATGCACGCCGAGCACCATTCCCTGAACCTTGCCTCTATAGCAAGACAGCGCTGCTAACTGAACTCTCAAGGAACTGGTCGCCAGGCCTTTGTTAAAACCCTCTTGAAGAAAGCTTAAGACTATCGGCACAGACACCGACACCGCCCGTACTTGTCTCCTCGAACACCAGTCCTCAAATATGCGCCAGATATGAACATAGGCCAAAGACGTAGACGTATCCGTGCTTTAAGCAAAGTAGAGATAACTGCCCCAGAATAACCTTTCCTTTTTAGCCTCGCCCTTTCAATGGCCAGACCGTAAGCGAGAATTGATCCACTTGAGGCATCCGCAGAGGCCCTTGAAGCAACAGACCCTCCGAGACTGGCAGCCGCCACAGCTCACCGTCTAGTAGACGTATGAGATTGGCGTACCAGGGACGCCTTGGCCAGTCCGGAGCCACTAGCAACACTCTCCCTCGATGAGCTTCCCTCGATGAGCATTGAACCACCCGACCAATGTTCCCTCTAATTTTCTGTAGGCTGTGTGCGCATAAAATATCAGCTGTGTGCAGCTTTTGAAGGAAGGTTAAATTTTTGTGCGCCACATAACGACGCTTGGAGTCATATACTTTAAAATTTGACTACATGTCAGAATACAGTATGTACACCACATTGATTTTAATCAAATTAAATGAAAATAGACGATTACTAAATGAAGCGGGAAATTTACAATCATAACTTTTACATTTTAAGACATCTGTGTTGTTTTCTATCAGAATCAGAGCCGTAATTTTTGTGCGCTCTGTTGTAAAGTATGTGCGCTCGCTCGGCGAGGTGTGTGCACGCGCACAGCTTAGAGGGAACAGTGCACCCGACCTATCATTGCCCACGGGGGAAATACGTAGAGCAGATCGGACACGGCCAACTCTGCATTAGAGCATCAATCCCTTCTGACATCCGTTCCCGTCATCTGCTGAAGAACCGACTCACCTTCGCAGACTGGAAGGTTGCCATGAGATCCATGATCGGTGGACCCCATCGGTGAACCACTTGCGCAAACACCTCCGGATGCAATTCCCATTCTCCGGCATGCACCTGAACTCTGCTGAGGAAATCCACCATCACATTGTCCTTCCTCGCAATGTGCGCTGCCGAAATCGCTGGCAGCCGCTGTTCTACCCAAGCGAACAGTGCCTCGGCCTCTTCCTCCATGGCTGTACTCCCTGTACCACCTTGCCGATTGATGTAAGCTACTGTAGCGGAATTGTCCGATAGAATTAGTACCGCCTGACCGTGCACAGTCACTTCAAATGCGTTTAGGGCTAGCATCACCGCTCGGAGCTCCAACCTGTTGATCGACCTAGCGGCCTCCTGGCTTGACCAAAGACCCTGCGCGAAGAGCTCTCCGCAATGAGCTCCCCAATCTGTAATTAATGGCAGCCACTCCGGCTGTTCCAGAGGCATCCCGGCCGAAAGAGACCTCGGACGTAGCCACCATTCCAGCGCCTTTCTGACCCCGAGAGGACAGGGCAGACGCCTGCTCAACGAGTCGGACTGATGAGACCATCGGCGAAGTAACGCCTGTTGCAGCGGCTGCATATGAAACCTGGCCCAAGGCACTGCTTCCAAGGTCGCTGACATTGTGCCTAGCACCCTGAGGTAGCTCCATGCCGAAGGTGCCGGAGTTGCTATGAACTGGCGAAGGGAGACAAGAAAGAAGAAATTCTGAGAAGGGGGGGGGGGGGGACTAGAGAGACAGGATGCTGGACATGAAGGTAGGGCTTAGGGACACAGAGATATTGGAAATGGTAGGACCTAGGGAGACAGAAGAGATAATGGACATGTGTTGGGGGGGGGGGGGAACCAAGGAGGCAGAAAGGAATTACTAAATGTGGGATAGAGAGGGGGCGGAGATACTGGACAGAGGTGGAGGAGAGAGGGGGAAAGCTAGTGAAAGATTGGGCAATAAGAGACTTGGGAAGGAGAGAAAGATGGGAATGGGAGGGCTGGATGAGGGAAAATTATGGAAAGCTGTGGGTAAATGCAGTAGACAGTGGGAGACTGACCACTAAATAGTAAAAGGAGAATAAAGAAAACAGAAAAGAAGAGATCACATCACCTAAACACCTAAATCAATCTAACACTGAAAAAAGGAGAAGAAAGAAGAACATGCAAATAGACAGTTGACCCTGGAAACAAGAGTTAAGAGAAAACAGAGGAAAGCAGAAACCAGAGCCATACGATTAGAAAAATAAAATAGTCAGAAAACAAGGTAGAATTTTTTAAATTTCTATTTGGTGACTGGAATATGTGAGCTTTTGGAATGTACATCTGCCAGGACTGGCTGGGGACCAGCTCAGGGCAAAACTCAGGGAGGGAACCTCAAAGCCCACTAGCTTTCTTCAGCGTCAGATATACACATGCTGCCCATGGTCACTTATTTCTCACATCTGCACAGACACACTACTCCCAGACACCCGGCCCTGATGCGCACACGCACACACACACACACACTGCCTCCTAGATGCTAAGCCCCCACACTGCAAATGTTCAAGAAGCTGTCAGGCATGTTCAGTACATTGGATAATTACTTTAAAAAGCATATATTTGCATATTTATGTTTATATTTATGTTGTTTGAGTGATTTTATTAGTATCTAGGGTCATGTGAATTCCTCAGCTAAAATGGGGTTGCGCTAGAATACCGTTTAGGAAACACTGATCTATCGTGTCTGTTCAGTGTGCAACAGCAGCCAAAAAAAGCAAACAATATTGGGAATTATTAGGAAAGGAATAGAGAATGAAACAAAGACTATCAAGACGCCTCCGTAATGCTCCATAGTGCAACTGCACCTTGCAAAGGGTGGTTTATCAAATGAAAAACCAAATTGTAGGCAATTCTGGTCGCTGCACTTCAAAAAAACTATAGCAGGATTAGACAGAGGCAACAAAAATAAAAAAAAGGGACAAAACCATTCCACTATGAGGAAAGGGAAAAGAGGTTAGGGATGTTCAGCTTGGAGGGTAGATATAATAGAGATCTGTAAAATCCTGCAGAAAGACCATGTATGACTGACAAATATTTTATTTTATTTATTTATTTAACAGTATTTCTAAACCGCCTTATCATAATAATCAAGGTGGTATCACAGCAAACAATCTGGTAGTGTGAGTGTGTTATACATGCAGTGAGAGTGAAAATTTAGTTGAGTGCGTGTTGAATTGTGTGCTAGATTTGTTTGAGCTATGTACAATGTGGGCTATATACAGTGGTGCTAAAAACTTTTATATACATACAGTGTTAGTCGGTAACATGTGCTGCTATACAGTCACTTAGGTTATGTGATGTGTCCATAGTGTTCTATGAACAGCATGGTTTTCAGCTGTTTTCTAAAGTCTTTGAGGTCTGTAGTTGCCCTCAAATCGTCCGGTAGTTTGTTCCATATTGTTGGAGCAGCCATGGAGAGTGCTCTGTCTGTTGTGTCCTTGCGTGTGTGTTTGTATTCACTTGGGGTGCTGACTCGGTTGTGTGTTTGTTTTCTTCTAGGATGTGTGCTGGTGTCTGGTTGTATGAGGGTGTGCAGGCTGTTGGCTGATGTGCGCTGTTTTATCTTAAATAGGTTTATGATAGTTTTGTATCTGATGCGTGCACCGATTGGAAGCCAGTGTAAGTCCTTTAAGGTAGGTGTGATGTGCTCCTGTCTTGTAGTTCCGGATATGATTTGTGCTGCGGTGTTTTGTGCCAGTTGGAGTGGTTTGATGGCTTGTTTCGGTAGTCCAAGGTATATCGGATTGCAGAAGTCCAGTAGAGGGGTTATCAGTGCTTGACAGACGGTACGGAAGTGTTCTGGGGCGAGGAGTGGTTTCAGTCTCCTGATGATTCGCATTTTGTAGTAGGCTTTTTGGATTGTTTTGTCTATGTGTGGCTTGAGATTGAGTTTATTGTCCAGAGTAACCCCGAGGTATCTCACTTCTGACCTTATTGGTATGGTAGTGTTTAGTATCTGTATATTTGGTGGGTGTATGAAGCTTTGGTTCCGAGTAATGATTAAAGCTTCAGTCTTGTTGTAGTTTATTGCAAGGTTGTTGTTTTGACACCAACTGGTCATTTGGGTAAGGCAGTCTGTTATCTTAGAGAAGTCCGGGTTGTCGATTGATATCGGGGTGTATATCATGATGTCGTCCGCATAGATTGTGTATTGAATGTTGTTCTCTTTCATGATGTTGCATATTGGTTGGATGTAGATGTTAAATAGGAGTGCTGAGAGCGCAGATCCTTGAGGTACTCCTTGACGGACTTTTATGGGTCGGGAGGTGATGTGTCCCACCTTGACCTGTAGCTGTCTTTCGGTTAGGTATGAGTGGAACCATTTCAGTGTGATACCATGTATACCCGTGTTCTTTAGTCTTTCCAGGAGCATGTTGTGGTCCACTGTGTCGAAGGCTGAGGAGATGTCGATGAAGATCATTATGATTCCATTCCTGGTGTTGTCAATTATTCTTAGGATGCTGTCGAAGAGGTAGATCAGTAGCGTTTCGACACCATGGTTGGGACGAAATCCATGTTGGTTGTCGTCGAGTGTTTCGTGTTCGTCGATGTGATCCTGAAATTGTAGTTGAACCGTCTTTTCGATGATTTTTGCTAGGAAGGATATGCTGGAGATTGGTCGGTATGCTGCTGGATCTTTTTTGTCGAGAGTTGTTTTCTTTGTGATTGGTCTTACTGAGGCAAGTTTTAGTTGCTTTGGCATGAGTCCTTGAGTGAGTGTACCATTTTATGTATGGTGGGGATGAGGCTTGATTTGGTGGCTTTGACCCATGACACTGGACATGGGTCTGTAGGAGCAGTGCTTGTGTTGATTGTAGAGATGATGTGGGATATCTGTTCTGTTGAGGGTGAGGAGAATGTGCCCCAGGTTTTGGGGTGTACGTCCGTCCCGGTGGTCCTACTAGGCGTTGTTCGTTCTGTGGAGTGAGATTTGTCTTTGATGTGGTCGGCGAATTCCTGTGGATCTACTTGTACTTCCCCTTCTGTTGTCTGCTCTTTTGAGAGGATTTTTACTATTTCGAAAAGCTCTCTGGGTTTGTTGATGGAAGTATTTATCATGTTTGTGTGGAATTCCCTCTTTGATTGGTTGATGTGTTCATTGTATTGCTTTTGCTTCGTTAGATAAAGATGCTAGTCGGCAGTTGCTTTGTTTTTTCTCCATCTCCGTTCAATCTTTCTGAGATCCCTCTTTTCCTGTCGTATTTTTGCTGAGTACCATGGTTTGTTTTGTCTCTTGTTGTGGTGTTGTTTCTCGGTCCCGCCATCAGATGGTTTGGCGGCGTTGGCTAAAATGCTGTTCCAGCTGGGAACTTGTTCCTCTAGGTCGTCTGTAGTAATGTTCAGGTGTTGTATTGTGTCCTGTATGAATTCGTCCTTGTCGAAACACTTGAATTGTCTTTGTGTGTGTGAGATGTTTGCTCTATCATTTGTCTGGTCCTCTTGTGACCGCAGCTTTGTCTCTATTAAGTAGTGGTCAGACCATGGCACTGGGGTAATGGTGGGTGGAGAAATCAGGTCTCTTGATGTTAGGTAATTGGATGCGAATATGAGGTCTGGGGATGATCCGTGTCTGTGTTGGTGCATTGATTATCTGTGTGAATTGAAGTGAGGACATTGCTTGAAGGAAGGCCTCTGCGTCTTTGACATTGGTGGACTTTAGGTTGAAGTCTCCAATCAGCAGCGCTGGTTTGTTTGTTGTTATGGCACAGGCTTCTTCGAGTGTGAAGGCTAGTTCGTCGGGTGGAGCTCTGGGTGCTCTGTAGGTTAGGCAGATTGCAATGTTCTTGTTCTTGATGCTAATTGTGTTACATTGCTGCGTATCGGTGAGGCTGTGTGTCTTGAACTTTAGTTTTGTTTTTGCTATTATCAGGACTCCTTCTCCACGCTTGTGGGTGCGTGGGCAGTTGTACGCTGAGTAGTTGTCCGGTACTAGTTGGTTGAGTAGTACGTTGTCAGTCGGGTTGAGCCATGTCTCTGTGATGCATATTATGTCGGGCTGTCGCTCTTCAATGTGGTCAACAAGAGTGTGTATCTTGTTGCAGACGGATCTGGCGTTTATGAGCTCAATCGTTGTTGTTTTTGTTGAGGAGGTTGCTGTTACATGTGCTTCCTTTGTGCCGGTGTGGGAATTTGATTTGTGTCTGTTTGGTCGCTTTGACTGGGAGGTTCTGAGTGTCTCTTTGTATGTGTGCTGTGGTTCTAAATATGGCAATACAGTTGGTGGGTGCCATGTTGTGTTTGCTTGTGGGTAGTGGAGGTGTGTGGTTGGTGGGAGGAGTTGTGTGACGAGTAGGTAGAGTGGGAGGAAGTATGTGGCGTGCATGTTGGTTTTTTGTGATGTTCTGTTAAGGTGATGCCTGTTTTCTTAAGTCTTCGTCTGTTGGCTGTTTGGCGAGAGCTGTCTATTGTGCGATAGCCTGTCCCATGGAGGGAGCCTGTCCCGTGGAGGGCGAGTCGGATCCGTGTAGGGCATCTTGGTGCGGGAGCCTGTCCCGTGGAGGGCGAGTCGGATCTGTGGAGGGCGTCTTGGTGCGGGAGCCTGTCCCGTGGAGGGCGAGTCGGATCTGTGGAGGGCGTCTTGGTGCGGGAGCCTGTCCCGTGGAGGGCGAGTCGGATCTGTGGAGGGCGTCTTGGTGCGGGAGCCTGTCCCGTGGAGGGCGAGTCGGATCTGTGGAGGGCGTCTTGGTGCGGGAGCCTGTCCCGTGGAGGGCAAGTCGGATCTGTGGAGGGCGTCTTGGTGCGGGAGCCTGTCCCGTGGAGGGCGAGTCGGATCTGTGGAGGGCGTCTTGGTGCGGGAGCCTGTCCCGTGGAGGGCGAGTCGGATCTGTGGAGGGCGTCTTGGTGCGGGAGCCTGTCCCGTGGAGGGCGAGTCGGATCTGTGGAGGGCGTCTTGGTGCAGGAGCCTGTCCCGTGGAGGGCGAGTCGGATCTGTGGAGGGTGTCTTGGTGCAGGAGCCTGTCCCGTGGAGGGCGAGTCAGATCTGTGGAGGGCGTCTTGGTGCGGGAGCCTGTCCCGTGGAGGGCGAGTCGGATCTGTGGAGGGCGTCTTGGTGTGGGAGCCTGTCCCGTGGAGGGCGAGTCGGATCTGTGGAGGGCGTCTTGGTGCGGGAGCCTGTCCCGTGGAGGGCGAGTCGGATCTGTGGAGGGCGTCTTGGTGCGGGAGCCTGTCCCGTGGAGGGCGAGTCGGATCTGTGGAGGGCGTCTTGGTGCGGGAGCCTGTCCCGTGGAGGGCGAATCGGATCTGTGGAGGGCGTCTTGGTGCGGGAGCCTGTCCCGTGGAGGGCGAGTCGGATCTGTGGAGGGCGTCTTGGTGCGCCTCCCTCCTAGGGGAGCCTGTCCCGCGGAGGGAGGGCCGGATCTATTGGGATGTGTGTAGTGGGGGTGAGAGTTTGGTAGTGGGGGATGTGTGATGTACTGTGAGAATTCTACTTGCGGTTCTGACGTCCTTCGCCTCGGTCTGCTCCTTGTTGTGTTCTGCTGGGATGCTGTCGGCGCTGCTGTTTATTCTGGTTGTTTCATGCTGTTTGCCTTCGTGCCTCGCCTGAGATTCCGGAGTGGTGAGGGAACAGTATGAATATGAATGGAATTGATTCCACACCATTCACAGAAGATGTTTTTCAACAGCTTGCAAAACTGAAAGTGAATAAGGTCATGGGACCAGATGGGATACATCCCAAGATACCAAAAGAGCTCATAGAGGTTCTGGCAGGGTCTTTGAAGGATGTTTTTAATGAATCCTTTGAGACGGGAGAGGTTCTGCAGGATTGGAGAAGGACTGATTTGGTACCTCTTCACAATAGTGTTAATAGGAAAGAGTGTGAGACTATACCCTCCTTAGGCACCTGCCTAGGTAGGTGGTATAGCTGTATTTCTTAAAAGAATAATCTGTAGTCGTGTGCCCAAGTGTAATTAAAGCTGGGCTTTATTCCCCTTCCCTTAAGGATTGCTTTCCAGATACAGTAGATAACGGTAACAAAAATAAACTGTTGCTTCACAGGAAAAATATAGTTTGAAAAGCTTTTAACAATGCTTCTTCTTGCTTTTTAACATAAAGAGTCTATCTCATCAGAAAAACAAAGAGCACAATCCATGGGTTCTGGACCAATCTCTGGGTTTGAACTTTCCCACTGCATTAAATCAGGACCTGGTCCTGTAAACGAGCACCATACTTCAGTATTGCTGGTTTCACAACCTTGCCCTTGTGAGACCTCAGCTTCTATGGGAGGAGACTGTTCTGTGCAGACATGGACATGAGGAGCTGTGCTTGGGGCTTCTTCCCAATACCCACTCCAATAAGGGTTTTCTGACCCACTGTAAGCTTGGCTCTTTATAAAAGGACCCACTTCCTTCCCTCTGTAGAAACAGGGTACGTATCTTTCTTTCTGGTGTAAAGAGTTTCCAGCTCTTCCTCTGTTAACCAGGGTTTCTTCTATGGAGTGTGAGCTGCCTTTCTCCGGGAGTTCCAAGCATTAGGCTTAGCTGAGCTGTAATCACCTCCTGGCTTCAGTGAGCTTTCTTGAGTGTGACGTTTGCTCTCTACCTGCTTGGTTGCCTTCCCCGGTACGAGGACCCCTCTAGCTTGGAAGTCTCTTGCACTGCTTTTCCCAGCACTCTCTGGTTCAACAGCTTGCTTCCACTCTGCCCTCTCTCTTCGTGACAGCGTCTCTCTGTCTGCTTCTGAATCTGACTCCCTTCCTGAGTCTCTGTCTCCTTCTCTCTCTGCCCCCTCTGTGAGATTTCCCACCTGGTTTTATCTCCCTGCTTGTTGTACGTTGTACGTGATTCTTTCCTCAGGTGAGCATGATTAGGACTCTGAGTTTCTACTGCGTCACCAATGCTATGAGGAAAGTTGTTTCTCCATTCCTTGCTTCCCTGCAATCTCAATGCCTTAACTGCTCATGTGGCTGTGAGGTAAGCTCTTCTTTTCCTTTTCTTATCCCAGGCTCAGTGCTGTCTACCTCATGACAAGAGGTGACAAACTATAGGCCGGTAAGTCTTACCTCTGTGGTGGGAAAGGTAATGGAGGTGCTCCTGAAAGAAAGAATAGTGGACTTCCTGGAAACCAATGGATTGCATGATCCGAGGCAACATGATTTTACCAGGGGAAGATCAAGCCAAACAAACTTGATTGAGTTCTTTGACTGGGTGACCAGAGAACTAGATCAAGAGCATGTGACGGATGTGATATACCTATATTTCAGCAAAGCCTTCGATACTATTCCTCAAAGGATGCTTATCAATAAACTAAGCAGTCTGGGGATAGGTCCCAAAGTAGTGAACTGGATCAGAAATTGGTTATGTGACAGAAGGTGGTGGCAAACGAAATTCACTCAGAAGAAAGGAAGGTGTGTGACTCGGGGATCAGTTCCATTCAATGTATTTGTGAGTGATATTGCAGAAGGACTGAACGGTAAAACTCTGCCTTTTTGCAGATGACATGAAAATTTGCAACAGAGTGAACACTTCAGAGGGAGTGGAAACATGAGGAAAGATCTACAAACACTGGAAGAATGATCTAATGCTTGGCAGTTAAGATTTAATGCAACGTGCACTCATGCGCTTGGGATGCAGAAATCCAAAGGAATTGTATGTGATAGAGGGGTAAGAAGTTGGTGTGCATGGACCAGGAGTGGGACCTCTGAGTGATAGTGTTGGAGAATCTCAAGGTGGGGAAACAATGCGACAAGGTGGTATCCAAAGCCAGAAGGATGCTGGGCTGCATACAGAGAGGAATAACCAGCAGAAAGGAGGAGGTATTAATGCCCCTATACAAGTCATTGGTGAGGCCTCACTTGGAGTGATGAGTTCAGTTTTGGAGACCATATCTCACAAAGGATATAAAAAGACTTGAAATGGTTCAGAGGAAGGCGACTAAAATGATTTGGAGCCTGCGCCAGAAGATGTATGAGAAGAGACAAAGAGCTAAATCCATATGCCCTGGAGGAGAGAAGGGATGGGGAGATACTGTATGATACCCTTTAAGAATTTAAACGTCTGTATTAATAAACAAACAAACCTTTTTCAAAGGAGAAGCTGTAAATCTAGAGGGCATACGATAAATCTGCAAGGCGGCAAACTTAAAAGCAATGTCAGGAAATACTTTTTCACCGAAAGAATGGTAGATAATATTGATCCCATGACTCTCTCTTTCACCATTTCTCCATCTCTCTCCTCCATTTTATCCAAGTCCGTCAACGAGGCATTATCTTCATACAATGCTACACTATCCTCAGCCCGTGACACTCTTGACCCTCCCACCCCAAGTCCTGTCAAACGATCTACTCCCCAACCCTGGCTTTCACCCACAATCCGTTACCTATGCATCTGCGCCCGTTCTGCCGAACGAGCCTGGTCCAAATCCCGCCCCCCGGAAGACCTTCTACACTTTAAATTAATGCTTGGCTCCTTCCAGTCAGCCTTAGCACTTGCCAAACAAGATTACTTCGTCCATCTGACCAACTCCCTTGCCTCTGATCCTCGCCGTCTCTTTAATAACCTCAATTCTCTCAAGGTTCCCCCGCCCCGATCCCCCCTCCCTTTCTGCCCAAACCCTAGCCGACTACTTCCATGACAAAATCCACAAGCTTATCCTCCAATTCCCTACCCCATCTACCTCCCCTCCTCCCCCATCCATACTCCCCCTGCCACCCTCTCCTCCTTCCCTCCGATCTCTGAAGAAACCGCACTCCTCTTTTCCTCCACCAAACCCACCACCTGCTCATCAGACCCTATCCCCACCCATCTCCTACATTCCATCTCCCTCACCATTGTCCCCTCCATCACTCATATCCTCAACCTTTCACTCTCCACTGCAACTGTCCCCACTGACTTCAAACATGCTGTTGTCACACCCCTCCTCAAGAAACCCTCACTTGATCCCACATGCCCTTCTATCGACCCATCTCCCTCCTTCCCTTCATATCCAAACTATTAGAACGAGCAGTCCACCATCGCTGCCTCGACTTCCTCACCTCCCAGGCCCTCCTGGACCCACTACAATCCGGCTTCCGTCCCCTACACTCCACTGAAACGGCATTCACAAAAGTCACTAATGACCTGTTCCTGGCTAAATCTAAGGGCCTCTATTCTATCCTCATCCTTCTTGACCTTTCTGCTGCCTTTGACACCGTTGACCACAATCTTCTTCTCACCACCCTCTCCTCGTTTGGCTTCAAGGCCTCCGTACTATCCTGGTTCTCCTCCTACCCCTCCCATCGCTCATTCAATGTATGCTCTGGTGGCTTCTCCTCCTCCCCTAACCCGCTCCATGTAGGTGTACCCCAGGGATCTGTCTTGGGCCCCCTCCTCTTCTCTCTCTATACCCAAGGCCTTGGCGTGCTTATCTCCCACTCCCAGATCTACCTCTCTACACCTGATATTTCTCTGGCAACCCAGTCCAAGATCTCTGCCTGTCTCTCGGACATTGCTGCCTGGATGTCTCATCGCCGATTGAATCTGAACATGGCCAAGACTGAACTCCTTGTCTTTCCACCCAACTCCTCCCCCCCACTTCCCCCTCTCTCAGTCCATGTGGATGGATCTACTATCCTTCCTGTTCCCTCTGCCCACAATCTAGAGGTTATCTTTGACACCTCTCTCTCCAATCTAGAGGTTATCCTCTCCTCTCTATCCAGCTTGTAGCTAAGACCTGCTGCTTCTTTCTCTACATCAGCAAAATCCACCCCTTCCTCTCTGAACACACTACCAAAACACTTATCCACTCCTTAATCTCCTCTCACCTCGATTACTGCAACCTACTCCTCGCTGGTCTCCCCATGAGCCACCTCCTCCCACTTCAATCCATATAAAATCACGCTGCTCGACTAATCTTCTGCCAGCCTCGCCAAGCCCACATTACTCCTCTTCTCAAGTCGCTTCACTGGCTCCCTGTCCAATTCCAGCTTCTCCTACTGACCTATAAATGCATTCACTCTATGGCCCCTCAATACCTCTTATCTCCCCCTATGTCCCCTCTCGAAATTTGCGCTCCGCTGACAAACTACTTCTATCAATGCCTTTCACCCACACCGTGAACTCCCGACTGTGCTCCTTTCACCTTGCTGCACCATACGCCCGGAACAGCCTACCTGCGTCTGTGCGCCAGGCATCCTCCCTGGCTCTCTTCAAATCCAGGTTGAAGACCCACCTCTTCACCGTTGCATTCAGATCCTGACTCCATCCTCATCTCACTCAACCCCCATCAACGTTTATGACCAAACTGTACCACACTGTACCTTGCGCAGAACTGACTAATGCTCCGTACTGTTCTCATTAGATTTTAAGTTCCAATGAGTATGACTCTGACAGGCAGGGACTGTCTCTTGTATGTTGGCTACCTCTTGTAGGTCAGCTGTGCAGCGCTGTGTGCGTGGCGCTTTATAAGTGCTGAGTAGTAGTAGTAGATGCTTGAAATAGCCTCCCGATGGAGGTGGTGGGGCAGATACAGACTCAGAATTCAAAATGGCATGGGACTGACATAGTGGATCCCTTATAGGAAGAGGATAAAAATCAAAGCAAACTTAAATATCTTTTATACTTCAATAAGTGGATTGGAGTAGTAGCCTAATGGTTAAGAACACTGGCTTGGGAACCCAGAGACCAGGGTTCAATTCCCACTAGCACTCCTTGGGGCTGTGGGCAAGTCACTTAACCCTCCAGAAAAATGCAAGTTATCAATGTCCCTGTTTAATGTACCTTACCAAGTTTAAGTTTCAATGTAAACCGCTTTGATTGAAATGATAAAACAGTATATAAAACCTGTTAAATAAATAAACAGAGCAGGGGTGACCTGCACAGAGTGGCAGTTACAACCACTTTAGCCACCTTACTGGGTAGAATAGCTGGACCATACTGGTGTTTATTTGCCATCATATACTATGGGGGTCATTCTGTCCTGTTGGGATGTCCATCCCCGCTATTCGTCCCCATCCCAAACCTCCTTTATGAACAGTGGGTTTGTTTGTGGAGGCCCAGACGGGGGCATTCCAGAAGTGGAGCAAGGGCATCTCGACCCTGAACGTACAGGGCCGATCCCGAGGTTGACCCTGAACGTCCAGGACCTTTAAACTAGTCGGGGACTTATTCTAACTCAAAGGTGGATCACATCCCCTTGGATGATGGGGGACATGGGCAGGCAGGTGAGGGGGCTCTGGGGTTCCCTGCAGCCCAACCCAGGCCTTGGAAGGCCAGATGGGTGGTAAGGCTGTGGGGAACAGTAGGTGCTGCAGGGCGGCAGCTCGTGAATGGAGCAGTGGTACCAGAGAATTTAGTAAAAAGCTGTTAGACTATAAAGCATGATTACAAATAACGGGGTAAAACACAGCTTAACCCTGGGACAAACAGCATGGAGTCCATGTACCTTTGGGAACCTGACAGGTACTGGTGACCTGGACTGGCAGCTGCTGGACACGGGATACTGGGCTCGATGGATCTCAGTGAGACCCAGTATGGGGCATCTCTGGTGTAGGAAAATGCAAACACGTGCATTGCTGTTGTTGACCCTCCGGATAGACGGATATGTGTGTGTTGTTGTTGACGCTCCGGACAGATATATGTGTGTGTGTTGTTGACCCTCCGGACAGACGAATATGTGCGGCTGTGTGTTGTTGTTGACCCTCCGGATAGACGGATATGTATGTGTGTGTGTTGTTGTTGACCCTCCGGATAGACAGATATGTGTGTTGTTGTTGTTGACCCTCTGTACAGACGAAAATGTGCGGGTGCATGTTGTTGTTGACCCTCCGGAGAGATGGATATGTGTGTGTGTTGTTGACCCTCTGGACAGACGGATATGTGGGTGTGTTGTTGTTGACCCTCTGGACAGATGGATATAGCACAGTTACTTACCTGTAACAGGTGATCTCTGGGAACAGCAGGAATTAGTCATCACATATGGGTACGTCGGTACCGACGGAGCCCGCGCGGGAAAGCTCCCCAGCTTTTCAGATTAAAAGCTTTTGGGGCCTCCCACTGCACATGCGCGCTGCCTTCCCGCCTTCCTGACCAGCTCTCGTCAGTTCGAGTTTAAAGCTGAGACAATAGAGAGAGAGGACAGGAAGATAGATAGAGAGAGATACAACTCCTAGGGGAGGTGGGTGGGTTGTGATGACTAATTCCTGCTGTTCCCAGAGATCACCTGTTACAGGTAAGTAACTGTGCTATCTCCAGGAACAAGCAGGAATAAGTCATCACATATGGGGACTCCCTAGCTAAGATGCCTGGGAGATCCCCCTCCAAGGGTAAACCATCTTCGCATGGATCTCAGGCATCCATCCAGGGAAGGTGGGCAGGAGTTGTTTAAGTATGGAACAGGTGTTTGAGGACAGCCTGACCAAACAAGGCATCCCGGCGGGAGTCCTTGTCCAAGCAGTAATGGGCTGTGAAGGTATGAACCGAGGCCCAAGTGGCTGCTCGACAGATCTGATCTATGGACACAGAGTGAAGATGAGCCATAGAAGTGGCCATGGCTCTCACATTGTGAGCTGTGACATGGCCCTCCAGAGAAATGTTCTTACTCTGGTAAGCAAAAGAAATACACTGAGCGATCCAATTGGAAAGTGTACGCTTGGTGACTGGAAGTCCCAAATGAGAAGGATCAAAAGCCTCGAAAAGTTGGGAAGACTTTCGATGTGGTTGAGTCCTGTTGAGGTAAAAGGCAAGAGCTCTTTTACAATCCAGAGTATGAAGGTTCCTCTCTGCAATGGATGCATGAGGAGCCGGGAAAAAGACAGGTAGATATACCTCTTGATTAAGATGAAAAGGCGAGACCACATTGGGCATAAAGTGGGGATTCGTCCTAAGGACCACCTTATCATGATGAAACCTAGTATAAGGTGGATGAGCCACTAAAGCCTGCAGTTCACTGATGCGGCGAGCCGAAGTGACTGCAATAAGGAAAACAACCTTCCAGGAAAGAAATTTGAAGGAGGTAGAGTCCAAAGGCTCAAAAGGTGGCTTCATAAGCTGACCTAGAACTAGGTTCAAATCCCATGCTACCGGAGGAGGTCGGATGGGAGGTTTAGTTAGAGTCAGGCCTCTCATGAAACGTGCAACAAGAGGATGAGAGGAGACAGGTTGTCCATTTATAGGTTTTAAGGATGCTGCAATAGCACTCAAATGGACCCTTACTGAATTCGTCTTAAGGCCTGCATTTGAAAGATGCAGGAGATAGTCCAAGAGGGAATTCAAAGGAAGTGCTAGAGGGTCAAGACCCTGCTGAGCACACCAAATGGAAAAACGTTTCCATTTGAAAGCATAAGAACGCCTCGTGGAAGGTTTCCTAGAGGCATGAAGGATATCTGTCACAGGTTGAGAAAGATTAAAGTCTTGAAGACTTAGGCCTTCAGTAACCAAGCTCTGAGATGTAGGGATTTGGGGTTTGGGTGCCACAAAGTCCCCTCCTCCTGAGACAGAAGGTCTGGCGCAGCTCCCAGGTCCAGGGAGGATCCCTGGGAGAGATGCAGAAGTAGAGGGAACCACACCTGGCGTGGCCAGCGGGGAGCTATGAGGATCATAGTCCCGTGATCCCTCTGGAGCTTGAACAGAGTCTTGGATATTAGAGGAATGGGTGGAAAGGCATAGAGGAATTCCTGACCCCAATGCAGGAGGAAGGCATCGTGGGCCTGAGCTCCCTGACACTGAGTTCTGGAACAGAACCGGGGAAGTTTGGCATTCCACGGACTTGCAAAGAGGTCTATGTCCGGGGTCCCCCATTCCTGAAAGATTCTGCGTATCTGGTCCATATGTAGGGACCATTCGTGTGGAAGCAGAACTCGACTGAGTCTGTCTGCACGAGAGTTTTGAACTCCTGGAAGATACACTGCAAGAAGGTGAATTTGATGCTCTCTGGCGAAGGCCCATATTCTGAGAGTTTCGTTGCAAAGCGACAGAGAGCCTGTCCCTCCTTGTTTGTTTATATAGAACATGGCTACCTGATTGTCTGTCTGAACTAGGACAGTCAGGTTGACAAGGAGGGTATAGAAGACCTTGAGGGCAAGGTAAATTGCTCGCAGTTCCAGGAGGTTGATATGAAGGGTGGCCTCCTGTGGAGACCAAGTGCCCTGAGTGGAGAGGTTCTGAAGATGAGCTCCCCACCCTGTTTGGGAGGCATCTGTTGTGAGGGTTGCTTGGGGCAACAAAGGTTGGAAGGGGGCCCCCAACAACAGATTCTTGGTGGATGTCCACCATTGGAGGGACCAAAATAGACGGCTTGAGGTGAGTATTTGGTCGGAGAGCGCTCCAGATGCTTGAGTCCACTGGGTGGCCAAGGTCCATTGAGCTGCTCTCATATGCAGACGAGCGTAGGGCACCACATGTACCGTGGAGGCCATGTGGCCCAGAAGTCGCAGCATTTCCCGGGCTGTCAAATGACTGCTGGACTGAGCTTGGGAGGCCAAACTCAGCAGGCGTTGGGCCCTGACCTGAGGCAGGTAGGCCCTTGCAGTGATGGTGTCTAACTGGGCCCCTATGAACTCGAGAGACTGAGTAGGGATTAGTTGAGACTTGGGAAGGTTTACTACCAGTCCTAGATACTGCAGAAGACGCCTTGTGCGGTCCAGGGAAATTTGGGCCTGGGACTGAGAGGGAGCTCGGATGAGCCAGTCGTCCAGGTATGGGAATATGAAAATTCCCAGGCCTCTTAGAAAGGCAGCTACGACTGCCATGCATTTGGTGAACACTCTTGGAGCAGAGGCTAGACCGAAGGGGAGTACTCTGTACTGGAAATGTTTTCCCTGAAACAGAAATCGAAGGTATTTTCTGTGGGATGGGTGGATGAGTATGTGTGTATACGCATCCTTTAGGTCTAGAGAACAAAGCCAATCCTGACTCTGAAGGTATGGAAGGAGAATGCCCAGAGAAAGCATTTTGAATTTCTCCTTGAAAAGAAATTTGTTCAATTCTCTCAGATCCAGAATTGGTCTGAAGCCCTCTGTCTTCTTTGGTATTAGAAAATAAGGGGAGTAGAACCCCGTCCCCTGTTGAAGAAGAGGGACCTCCTCTATTGCCCCCTGGGCAAGGAGGGAGGAGACTTCCTGACCCAAGAGGGCCAGGAGAGATGGGGGAGAATTGAACTGCCTCACCATAGTATAAGGAGGAAGGTCGGAAAAATGGAGTTTGTAACCCTCTCTGATGATAGAGAGGGTCCATTGCTCTGATGTAATTTGCTCCCATCTGGGAGCAAAGTGAGCTAACCTTCCGGGTATGGTGAGGGGCTCTGGTTGTTCTAGAGCCAGAAAAGTTAAGTTCTCTAGGGGCAAGTCAAAACCCCTGAGGGGGTGGAGCATGCTGAGGCGTAGCAGACGCCGCAGGCTTTGACCTTGCCTGTTTAGGTTGCTGACGTTTAGCAGCAAAACGAGGCTGAGAGGATTGTTGGCCAGTATTTGTGGAAAATCTGGACTTCTTGTAATAAGGCCTCTTAAAAGACTTCTTCTTGGCAGGAGTGGAGGTAGACTTAGAAAGTCTATCTAAGGTGGCATTTTCTGCGTCCATTTGAGTGGCCTTAATTTGCCACTCCTCACCAAATAAGTTCTCACCTGTACAGGGCAGATTTCGTAAGCCATCTAGGACCCAAGGTTCTAGATCAGAAGCCTGGAGCCAAGCAAGACGTCGGGCTGCTATAGCAATGCCCGAAGCCCTACCAGCACCCTCAAAGGAATCAAAAGCTGCCCTGTTGGAGAACTTTGAAATATCCAAAAGGTGCTTCACTAAGGAAATGAACTGCTCCCTCTTATCCTCAGGGATAAAGGGGGCAAAATGCCGAACTTTTAGAGCGATTTCACTGAGAAACATGCCCATGTAAAGACTATAGGAATTAATCCTGGCTATAAGCACAGTAGCCTGGAAAATTTTCCTGCCAAAAGAGTCTAGAGTCTTACATTCTCGCCCTGGAGGAGTAGAAGAGTGCCTTTTGGTACTCTTTATCTTCTTCATTGCAGACTTCACCACAATAGAATGGTGAGGCAACTGAGTTTTTTGGAAACCAGGAGAAGGGGGGACACGGTACATGGTGTCCAACCTGCGAGAAGAAGGAGACAATGTTAGAGGAGCCTCCCATAAGTCCATCAAGTGTTCTTGAAGGATTTCATGGATAGGCAGGGTAACTGCCTCTTTAGGAGACTTAGAGTATCCTAAAATATCCAGTTTCTTTGATCTGGGTTCCTTTTCAGAGGATGAAGCAATAGAAAGACCTTTAGTCATTTCTATGATGAAGTCCTGAAAGGACAAACCCTCTGGTGGAGACATTCTCCTTTTAGGAGAAGAAGGCTCCTCAGGAAGATCAAGGGAGAACTCATCAGAATCATCAGAGGAGTTAAAATCCTCTGAGGAAGCAGAGTATCCTCTATGTGCTTCCAACGCACGATACTCATACCGTTCGGTATCGACATCGGGCGTACCGGGTATGGGATCGGTACCGGGCAAAAGCCCGGATCCGGCATGCGGAACCGATCTGCGTTTGGAAGACGATGGCCTCGGTTCCGGTATGGAAGCCATTACCGGAACCGGACCCGGTACCGCTGGCTGCGGTACCGAGGGCGTAGCAGCATTAATAAAAGCCAGAATGGCCTGCTGCATGACTTGGACAGTATTGCCCATAGACGCCACTGCTGCCTGGATGTCGGTACCGGTATGGGCCGGTACCCCAGAGCAGTACAACAGGTGATCTGTCGAGGCCGCGCCATCGATGTCAACCTGTGACCCCATGATTGCTTTGGAGGCCGGAGCCTCCCGCCGGGGTTTTTTGGCCTGGGCAGAATCCTCGAACTCAGAATTGAGAGCCTCTCGATCTTTAGAAAGAGATTTGCTTTTAGAGGATTTGCCCACTGGAGTTTTGGTTACCTGAGATCCATCCGGAGAGGAAGACCTGGATGACTGTGATGCTTCTGAAGGAAACAGCACATGGAACTTGTTGGCCCGGTTCTGCAATCCACGTTTCGACATCTGGGAGCAGGATGGGCAGTCCGGTATGGAATGGTCAGGTCCTAAACATTTAAGACACCATTCATGGGTGTCTGTAAGAGGAATGACAGCACTGCACTTGGTACACTTTTTAAAACCAGGAACTGGCTTCTCCATGAGGAGAATTTGTGTAGGCCTGAAGGCCTAACAAAATACCAAGCTGTGCTGAAGAAAAGAAAATTTTTTTTTTTTTTTTTCAAAGAAAGAAAGAGAGACCGGCAGTACCGGTTTCAGAATGGGGAAGGCAGGTACGCGGTCTAAAGAAAACAATAAAATTAACAATTTCTTCAGCGGTGACAGGAACACGACCTGCTGGCTCCGCAGAAAAAAGGAAACTGACGAGAGCTGGTCAGGAAGGCGGGAAGGCAGCGCGCATGTGCAGTGGGAGGCCCCAAAAGCTTTTAATCTGAAAAGCTGGGGAGCTTTCCCGCGCGGGCTCCGTCGGTACCGACGTACCCATATGTGATGACTTATTCCTGCTTGTTCCTGGAGATGTGTGGATGTTGTTGTTGACCCTCTGGATAGACGGATATGTGTGTGTGTGTTGTTGACCCTCCAGATAGACGGATATGTGTGTGTGTTGTTGTTGACCCTCTGGACAGATGAATATGTGCGGGTGGGTGTTGTTGCTGACCCTCCGGATAGACGGATATGTATGTGTGTGTGTTGTTGTTGACCCTCCGGATAGACAGATATGTGTTTTGTTGTTGACCCTCCGGATAGACAGATATGTGGGTGTTGTTGTTGACCCTCAGGATAGACGGATATGTGCGGGTGTGTGCTGTTGTTGACCCTCTGGACAGACAGATATGTGTGGGTGTTGTTGTTGACTCTCCGAATAGACGGATATGTGTGTGTGTTGTTGTTGACCCTCTGGACGGATATGTGAGGGTGTTGTTGTTGACTCTCTGGATAGACGGATATGTGTGGGTGCGTGTTGCTGCTGACCCTCCAGATAGATGGATATGTATGTGTGTGTGTTGTTCTTCACCCTCCGGATAGACAAATGTGTGTGTGTGTGTTGTTGACCCTCTGGACAGACGGACAAATACGTGTGTGTTGTTGATGACCCTCTGGACGGACGGATACGTGTGTGTTTTTGTTGACCCTCTGGACGGACAGATACGTGTGTGTTGTTGACCCTCTGGACAGACGGATGCGTGTGTGTTGCTGACCCTCTGGACAGACGGATAAGTCAGGAAGCTGCAGTCACGGCCTTAGAATTACCCGGGAAAGAAGGAGCTGCATACGCGACACGCGCGTCGCCATCACTAACAAGACTATTTCCTGTGCAACTGCGAAAGAGCAGAGCGGACGCGGGACGGCAGCAGCCCCGGTTCACTAACGACTCCGGTCCGGTCCCGTCTCCACGGAGCTTTTACAGCAGCTCGTTTCCGACGAGAGCGCGCGACCACAACTAAACTGTAACTCTCTTCAATCATTCCACAGTCCGGACAATAAAGTTATTCAAAGATGAGATGGAGAGTCGCTCAGCCAATGAGAAGGCGCAGCACATACTTAAAGCCTAAAAAGGAAACTAGAAGCTTTGGTAAGGTCCCGCCCCCATCGGCCAGTAGTATTATCCGTTTAAGAACTGGTTTCTCTGAGATTCTCCCAATAAAGCAAAAGCGTCTCTGCGTGCGTCGATTAGCTGCAGTTTCCTACGCAACGACCAACTGCAGACTCAAAACCTGTTTCCTCCTCCCGAGGACTTTCCTTAAATGGGAGGGGCAGGGCGGTGACGGGGGGCGGAAGTGACGTACTTTTGGACGCTCGGGCGTCGGGAGCTTCTTTCCGGAAGCAGGGCTGTGCCGGACAGCGAGGAGGGCTGGGTGTGGTGGCGGTGCTCGTTCCTGGTGAGTGGGGCTGAGGCGCGGCGAGCGCATCGCGTAACGGTCCGTTGGTGCTCGGGAAGGCGCCGCCTCTGTCCCGGCTCCTGTGGCTGGAAGCACGGGGGGGAAGCGGGGCTGCAGCGCGCGGTGAGAGGCCGGAAGTGCTGAGAGCCTAGTATCCCGGAGCCGGTCTGATAACGGGACATCTCGGTGCAAACATAACGGCAACTGTCAGTGGCCCTACCCGGCAGCTACTTCGCCCCCTATCTTACCTCTGTTCCTCTCCCTCCCCCAAACCGAAATGTAGTGACGCTCCGTCCTCGGAAATGTTAATAAACCTGTTATACCACGCTTCAGCACCGCTTATACCGTTCTTCCATGTATCTCCTGTTCACTTGTAAACCGCTACGAAGACCGGAAATAGCGCTACAAAAACACGCAAATAAAATAATTAATCCAGTGCCCAGCAGCTCGTTTCAAGGGACAAGACTGCGCTCGTGACACTAACGGCCACTTCCTGCCGGGACGCCTGATGCTGTGACAGGGGATGTGATGGTGTCTGGAGGGAGTGAGGTGCTGTGTGTATTATGTTCTCTGTAGTGGGAATCAGTGATGGTGTCTGGAGGGAGTGAGGTGCTGTGTGTATTATGTTCTCTGTAGTGGGAGTTGGTGCTGGTGTCTGGAGGAAGTGAGGTGCTGTGTGTATTGTGTTCTCTGTAGTGGGAGTTGGTGATGGTGTCTGGAGGGAGGGAGTGAGCGGTGCTGTGTGTATTGTGTTCTCTGTAGTGGGAGTTGGTGCTGGTGTCTGGAGGGAGTGAGCGGTGCTGTGTGTATTGTGTTCTCTGTAGTGGGAGTTGGTGCTGGTGTCTGGAGGGAGTGAGCGGTGCTATGTGTATTATGTTCTCTGTAGTGGGAGTTGGTGCTGGTGTCTGGAGGGAGTGAGGTGCTGTGCATTATGTTCTCTGTAGTGGGAGTTGGTGCTGGTGTCTGGAGGGAGTGAGGTGCTGTGCATTATGTTCTCTGTAGTGGGAGTAGGTGCTGGTGTCTGGAGGGAGGAGTGAGCGGTGCTGTGTGTATTATGTTCTCTGTAGTGGGAGTTGTTGCTGGTGTCTGGAGGGAGTGAGTGAGCGGTGCTGTGTGTATTATGTTCTCTGTAGTGGGAGTCAGTGATGGTGTCTGGAGGGAGTGAGGTGCTGTGCATTATGTTCTCTGTAGTGTGAGTCAGTGCTGGTGTCTGAGGGTTGAAGTGATGTGACGGTGTCTGGAGGGTGTGAGCGGTGCTGTGTGTATTGTGTTCTCTGTAGTGGGAGTTGGTGCTGGTGTCTGGAGGGAGGGAGCGGTGCTGTGTGTATTATGTTCTCTGTAGTGGGAGTTGGTGCTGGTGTCTGGAGGGAGTGAGCGGTGCTGTGTGTATTGTGTTCTCTGTAGTGGGAGTTGGTGCTGGTGTCTGGAGGGAGGGAGCGGTGCTATGTGTATTATGTTCTCTGTAGTGGGAGTTGGTGCTGGTGTCTGGAGGGAGTGAGCGGTGCTGTGTGTATTGTGTTCTCTGTAGTGGGAGTTGGTGCTGGTGTCTGGAGGGAGGGAGCGGTGCTATGTGTATTATGTTCTCTGTAGTGGGAGTTGGTGCTGGTGTCTGGAGGGAGTGAGCTGTGCTGTGTGTATTGTGTTCTCTGTAGTGGGAGTTGGTGCTGGTGTCTGGAGGAAGTGAGGTGCTGTGTGTATTGTGTTCTCTGTAGTGGGAGTTGGTGATGGTGTCTGGAGGGAGGGAGTGAGCGGTGCTGTGTGTATTGTGTTCTCTGTAGTGGGAGTTGGTGCTGGTGTCTGGAGGGAGTGAGCGGTGCTGTGTGTATTGTGTTCTCTGTAGTGGGAGTTGGTGCTGGTGTCTGGAGGGAGTGAGCGGTGCTGTGTGTATTATGTTCTCTGTAGTGGGAGTTGGTGCTGGTGTCTGGAGGGAGTGAGCGGTGCTGTGTGTATTGTGTTCTCTGTAGTGGGAGTTGGTGCTGGTGTCTGGAGGGAGGGAGCGGTGCTGTGTGTATTGTGTTCTCTGTAGTGGGAGTTGGTGCTGGTGTCTGGAGGGAGGGAGTGAGCGGTGCTGTGTGTATTGTGTTCTCTGTAGTGGGAGTTGGTGCTGGTGTCTGGAGGGAGTGAGCGGTGCTGTGTGTATTGTGTTCTCTGTAGTGGGAGTTGGTGCTGGTGTCTGGAGGGAGGGAGCGGTGCTATGTGTATTATGTTCTCTGTAGTGGGAATCAGTGATGGTGTCTGGAGGGAGTGAGGTGCTGTGTGTATTGTGTTCTCTGTAGTGGGAGTTGGTGCTGGTGTCTGGAGGAAGTGAGGTGCTGTGTGTATTATGTTCTCTGTAGTGGGAGTTGTTGCTGGTGTCTGGAGGGAGTGAGGTGCTGTGTGTATTATGTTCTCTGTAGTGGGAGTCAGTGATGGTGTCTGGAGGGAGTGAGGTGCTGTGTGTATTGTGTTCTCTGTAGTGGGAGTTGGTGCTGGTGTCTGGAGGGAGTGAGCGGTGCTATGTGTATTATGTTCTCTGTAGTGGGAGTTGGTGCTGGTGTCTGGAGGGAGTGAGGTGCTGTGCATTATGTTCTCTGTAGTGGGAGTTGGTGCTGGTGTCTGGAGGGAGTGAGGTGCTGTGCATTATGTTCTCTGTAGTGGGAGTTGGTGCTGGTGTCTGGAGGGAGTGAGCGGTGCTGTGTGTATTATGTTCTCTGTAGTGGGAGTTGTTGCTGGTGTCTGGAGGGAGTGAGTGAGCGGTGCTGTGTGTATTATGTTCTCTGTAGTGGGAGTCAGTGATGGTGTCTGGAGGGAGTGAGGTGCTGTGCATTATGTTCTCTGTAGTGTGAGTCAGTGCTGGTGTCTGAGGGTTGAAGTGATGTGACGGTGTCTGGAGGGTGTGAGCGGTGCTGTGTGTATTGTGTTCTCTGTAGTGGGAGTTGGTGCTGGTGTCTGGAGGGAGGGAGCGGTGCTGTGTGTATTATGTTCTCTGTAGTGGGAGTTGGTGCTGGTGTCTGGAGGGAGTGAGCGGTGCTGTGTGTATTGTGTTCTCTGTAGTGGGAGTTGGTGCTGGTGTCTGGAGGGAGGGAGCGGTGCTATGTGTATTATGTTCTCTGTAGTGGGAGTTGGTGCTGGTGTCTGGAGGGAGTGAGCGGTGCTGTGTGTATTGTGTTCTCTGTAGTGGGAGTTGGTGCTGGTGTCTGGAGGGAGGGAGCGGTGCTATGTGTATTATGTTCTCTGTAGTGGGAGTTGGTGCTGGTGTCTGGAGGGAGTGAGCTGTGCTGTGTGTATTGTGTTCTCTGTAGTGGGAGTTGGTGCTGGTGTCTGGAGGAAGTGAGGTGCTGTGTGTATTGTGTTCTCTGTAGTGGGAGTTGGTGATGGTGTCTGGAGGGAGGGAGTGAGCGGTGCTGTGTGTATTGTGTTCTCTGTAGTGGGAGTTGGTGCTGGTGTCTGGAGGGAGTGAGCGGTGCTGTGTGTATTGTGTTCTCTGTAGTGGGAGTTGGTGCTGGTGTCTGGAGGGAGTGAGCGGTGCTGTGTGTATTATGTTCTCTGTAGTGGGAGTTGGTGCTGGTGTCTGGAGGGAGTGAGCGGTGCTGTGTGTATTGTGTTCTCTGTAGTGGGAGTTGGTGCTGGTGTCTGGAGGGAGGGAGCGGTGCTGTGTGTATTGTGTTCTCTGTAGTGGGAGTTGGTGCTGGTGTCTGGAGGGAGGGAGCGGTGCTATGTGTATTATGTTCTCTGTAGTGGGAGTTGTTGCTGGTGTCTGGAGGGAGTGAGTGAGCGGTGCTGTGTATTTACTCTAGTGGGAGTCAGTGCTGGTGTCTGAGGGTGGGAGTCAGTGATGGTGTCTGGAGGGAGGGAGTGAGCGGTGCTGTGTGTATTATGTTCTCTGTATTGGGAGTCGGTGCTGGTGTCTGGAGGGAGTGAGGGGTGCTTTGTGTATTATTTACTCTAGTGGGAGTCAGTGCTGGTGTCTGAGGGTGGGAGTCAGTGATGGTGTCTGGAGGGAGGGAGTGAGCGGTGCTGTGTGTATTATGTTCTCTGTAGTGGGAGTTGTTGCTGGTGTCTGGAGGGAGTGAGTGAGCGGTGCTGTGTGTATTATGTTCTCTGTAGTGGGAGTCAGTGATGGTGTCTGGAGGGAGTGAGGTGCTGTGCATTATGTTCTCTGTAGTGTGAGTCAGTGCTGGTGTCTGAGGGTTGAAGTGATGTGACGGTGTCTGGAGGGTGTGAGCGGTGCTGTGTGTATTGTGTTCTCTGTAGTGGGAGTTGGTGCTGGTGTCTGGAGGGAGTGAGCGGTGCTGTGTGTATTGTGTTCTCTGTAGTGGGAGTTGGTGCTGGTGTCTGGAGGGAGTGAGCGGTGCTGTGTGTTTTTTGTGTTCTCTGTTGTGGGAGTTGGTGCTGGTGTCTGGAGGGAGGGAGCGGTGCTGTGTGTATTATGTTCTCTGTGGTGGGAGTCAGTACTGGTGTCTGGAGGGAGGGAGCTGTGCTGTGTGTATTGTGTTCTCTGTAGTGGGTGCTGGTGTCTGGAGGGAGTGAGGTGCTGTGTATTATGTTCTCTGTAGTGGGAGTCAGTGCAGTTGTCTGAGGATGGGGAGTGATGTGATTGTTTCTGGAGGCAACTTGGATGATCCGAGCGGCAGTGTAGAGGGCTGTTTGCTGATGGATACCTGTTGATTGTGGTTGTCCTTGGTATAAGGAGTGACTGTAGTTCAGGTGTGAAATGATGAGAGCACTGCAGGGCCGAGCGGATGTCTGATGCTGGAGGTTCAGGTTTTAGAAACATGACAGAAAGACCACATGGCCTATCCAGTCTGCCCTTTCTTATCAGCCACTACAACAGTCTCCTTATCGTCATTCCAGTCCAGTCCCTTACTTCTGGGTTGTGTAACCCTTCCAGCAGCTTGGAGGCTGAGCCCAACCTTTTTGGAGGTGGGGCGGTATATATACCACTGAGACCACCCACCAACTCCAGTAATCTCAGCCTCCAAGCAGCTGGAGGGTTCCGTAAGCCTAGGGCTTACTGGAGTCCTACTTTGCCTTTATTTCATTGATTTCTTTGATTTCATTGGTGTTTTATTTATATTTATTTGTTTCTCCTTTATTGCTACTTAAGTTTAATTTCTAGGGCTCTGCCCCTTTAATTGCTCCTGCTCTCTTCTTCTCCCTCCCTCCCTCCCCACCGGATCGGGCTTCGGAGGAGAGCCGCTGCTCGCAGCATCGAGGAGGACCCTTCTGTCCTCTGCTGCGGAGAACCCAGATCCTGCGCCTACTTCTCCCACATCTGCTCTGCCTCGCGCCGAAGCCCTACCGGAGGCTGAGCGCTGGAGGCAGCGTCGCTAGTCCACGTGCACCGCCAGACCCGTCCGGGAACGGAAGGACGCGGCGGCGGGAACCGGTCTCTTCGGGGACCGCGGGGCAGCGCTTGTGCAGCGATCCACAAGGAGAGTAGAAGCTTTTGACTCCGGAGGACAACAGGAGACTCGGGCGTCTTCCGGAGGAGAGTCTCAGGGTCCCCCATTCAGGCTCCACGTGGTGAGGCCTACCATGTGTAGAGCCAACGGGTGGGCATCGCTGAGTCGGCCCTGAACCCAGCACAGCCTTGGAAAACCGCAAGTACTCCTAATTGAGCAAAGGGATGTAATTTATTTTATCTCTTGTTTGCATTTTAAGTTTTTATTTCTAGTATCCAGTTTAAATTTTGTATTAGACTCTACTTTAATTTGTTTTTGCCGCAAGGCTAATAGGCTGTTAGTTTCCCCTCTCTGGGGGAAACCTTGGGTCATCTGCCAGAGAGCGAGCTATCTCCACAGTGAGGGGAGACCCTCCCGTTTGGGCCTGGAGGGCTTGCAATAGAAAGTCCTCAGCTCTAGGTCATGTCAACCAAGTCTCGCTGCCTTTCCTGTGGAATACGCAGGGGTACATCCGCAGAGACAGGAATCTGCAGGAGCTGTACCGCAGTGGCGGCCTCAGCGGAACAGGAGATCAATTTAAGCATGACCCACCCCTCTCAGGGGTCAGACGAACTCCTAGTAGGGGAGGGGGGGTCACAAGTTCCCCCTTCAACGTCCTCGGACTTACCCACTCCTTCCCTACCCCCCTACCCCCTCCCTGCGGGGGAAGGTGGGGCCGGGGACTTCTTCTCCCCGGATTTCATCCTCTTACTTCACAAGGCCTATTGCTTACGTAAGCAGAGTTCAGGGGCAGGAGGAGAGGCTGGTCTGGTGTTGGAAGCCAAGCCAGCCAGGCCCCCGAGGGCGAGCAATCCGGATTCCACCATTCCACCAAAGCGCCCCCGGATGACGGAAGAGGAGCTCCTCTCACAGGGGTCTCCGGAGGAGACGCCCTCTGACAAGGACTTCGAGGATGAAGAGGAGCTGGAAGAAGGGGAGATCCCAGAGGAAGACCAGTCCAGGATAGTTAGTCTTTCGTCGGGAGGAGCTCCCGGCGTCGATTAACGAATCTCTGAAAGCCCTCAATATTGCCTCGGATACGCCGGAAGAGGAGGAAGCGTTGGAGGATCCTTTGATCCAAGCCATTAGGAGATCCCAGAAGGTCTTTCCTGTGCATAGGGTGGTGCGACAGATGATCCAGGAAGAATGGGACCAACCGGAGTCAAGTCTAAGGGGGGTCCGGTCCATGCTTCGTCTATATCCTCTTCCAGAGACAGACAAGGAGCTGCTGAAGTCTCCCAGGGTGGATGCGGCGGTGTCAGCAGTCACTAAGAAGACCACTTTCCCAGTTGAGGGCAGTGCAGCCTTAAGGGACCCTCAAGACAGAAAGTTGGATACTCTCCTGAAGCAAGCATTTGATGTAAGCGCCCTCGCCTTGCAGGCCTCGGTCTCCTGAGCTTGGGTAGCGAGGGCCTGTTTAAGGTGGTCACAACAGCTTCAGGCAGACGAGAGCTCCGCAGGCGAGGCGCGGACCAACGCGACCAGATTGGAATCTGGAACAGCCTACTTGGCGGATAGCCAGTATGACCTCATCAGAAGCCTGGCAAAGAACATGGCTTCAGTGGTGGCGGCCAGGCGATATCTGTGGTTACGGAACTGGGCAGCGGATACTTCCTCGAAGGCACGCCTGAGCCGACTCCCCTTTAAGGGGAGACTGCTATTCGGCGAGGATTTAGAGAAGCTGGTAAAGGATCTTGGCGAGTCCAAGGGAGGCAGACTCCCGGAAGATAGACCGAAACAAGGCTGTCCCCCGCCCCCGGCGCGTACCCAGCCTAGGGACTCCCGGAGGTATCACCCCGCCAGATCCAGCTCCTTTTCCAGGGGACGTTTCCCCTCTAGGGGTCAGGGTTTTCGAGGGTTTCAGGGAGCAGGTCGCGGTTTTGGAACAGCCTCCTCCTCCTCCTCCTCGAGCTTTAGAAAACAACAATGAAGCCGCAAGGGCCCAGGGGGAAGAGCTGCCCGTGGGAGGACGTTTAAGGCAGTTTCTTCCCGCCTGGTCCCGGGTCACGTCGGATCAGAGAGGGCTACGCTCTCGAATTTTCAAAGCAGATACCGCCAGCATTTGTTCAGTCCCCCTGCGGTACCTCGACAAAGAAGTCAGCGGTGGAGTCAACTCTCGCCCGGTTAATTGCACTCAGGGCGGTGATTCCAGTACCTCCACACCAGTGCGGCTCGGGTCGATACTCGATTTACTTCGTCGTGCCAAAGAAGGAAGGTGCCTTCCGGCCAATCCTGGACTTAAAACAGGTCAATCGCTGTCTCAAGGTACCACATTTCCGGATGGAGACCCTACGGTCAGTCATCGCAGCCGTAAGGGGCGGGGAGTTCCTGACGTCCCTCGACTTGACAGAAGCCTACTTGCATATCCCGGTCAGGAAATCCCATCAACAGTTCCTAAGATTCGCGGTGGTGCCAGCGGGCCACTTTCAATTCCAGGCCCTTCCCTTCGGCCTAGCGACGGCCCCTCGGACATTCACCAAGGTGATGGTGGTCGTAGCGGCCTTCCTCCGGAAGGAGGGAATTTTGGTTCACCCGTACCTGGACAATTGGCTGATCCGGGCAAAGTTGGAGGAGGAAAGTCGCATGGCGACGGACACAGTCCATCTCCTAGAAGAGTTGGGGTGGATCATCAACCGAGCAAAGAGCAGAATGACTCCTTCCCAGGATCTCGAGTATCTCGGCGCAAGATTCGACACCGGCAAGGGTAGAGTGTTCTTGTCCCGAACTCGGGCCAGGGATCTAAGACTACTGGTCACTCGGTTCCTAAGCAGGCGATCCCCCTCAGCATGGCATTATCTTCAGGTCCTGGGCACAATGGCGGCGGCAATAGAGGTAGTACCTTGGGCCAGGGCCCACATGCGTCCATTACAGCGAGCTCTTTTGCGGCGGTGGTCTCCCCAACTCCATCCCCTGTCAACGCAGTTACCCTGTGCCCCGCGGACCAGACGAGCCCTTCGCTGGTGGCAGTGCCCAAGAAACCTGGAACGTGGGATGCCTCTCGAGCCCCATCCGTGGGTGCTTTTGACGACGGATGCCAGCCTGGCAGGCTGGGGAGCGCACTGCGAGGACCAGTTTGTCCAGGGTCGCTGGTCTCCGTTGGAATCTCAATGGCCCATAAAAAGGCTGGAATTGCGGGCCGTCACCCTAGCGCTCAGGGCGCTCGAGTCCCTGGTGCAAAGAAAGGCAATCCGCGTTCTCTCCGACAACGTAACCACGGTAGCTTACATCAATCACCAGGGCGGCACCAGCAGCCCCGCCTTGGAGAAGGAGGCGGAAGTTCTCCTCCAATGGGCGGAGATCCGCCTGGAAGCACTTTCAGCTCAGCACGTGGCAGGCACGGACAATGTCACGGCCGATTACCTCAGCAGGCACAGGAGAGTGGGAACTGGAGCAGTCGACCTTCGACCAAATAGTGGCCCGTTGGGGGCTCCCAGTAATGGATCTCATGGCGAGATTTTCCTCAGCCAAGGTGGACCGATTCTTCAGTCGACGGAAGGAGAGAATGTCCGAAGGTCTAGATCAGGGGTCTCGAACTCAAATTGCTTTGAGGGCCAAATGAGGACTTGTAGAGTAACCCGGGGGCCGCACAAGACGCAGGCCTCATTTGCATAAGGTCATCATTTGCATAAATATTTGCATAATGTTACCATACACTAACTTTTAGTAAACATGCCTCTTAATGAGTGTATGGATAAAGAAAGACTAAAAGATTTCTACATTACTATAAACCAGTGCCAACCGCCAGGCACATTAGGAACTACTAGAAACACTGCTCATTTAGAACCCATAGCAAACCTGCCGTGTCCTAACAGCACTACCAGGACTCACAAAGCACCATACCCTAACTATCAAAAGGCAACACTGCAAATATTAAATCAACACATTTCAGAGAATAACAATACATGACCTACTCGGGAAAGAGAACAAGTCGCAATGTCAAATAGGAATTACATAAACAGAATACCTCAGCTCAGTTACACATGCAGAACATACACCATCACCAAACAAGGAATCACAATTTAGAAACAGGAAGACAATTAAACTGGGAACCCCAAAAGCCAAACTTAGAATGTATAACACTGTAGAAATAAAACTATACATTGATTTCCTCTTGTATTAAATAAAGTGCAGACGTTAAAGATGCACATTTCCAAGAGCTGACATATTTCAGTTAATAAATTCAAAATAAAGAGATTTTTCTACCTTTTTGTGCATTTTTTTTCAGTTGCAATTGTTCCATTCACTTTCTTCTGGTTTCTTTGTGTCTTCTGCTAACTCTCCATCGTCTGCTGTCCATTTGTCCTTTCTTCTTTCCTAGTTTTTTTCCATTCTCTCTACATCTGCTTTAACATACTAATCATTCTCCTTTTGGTCTTTCCTCATTCCTATTTCATCCACTCAAATTTTACCCCTCCATCCTCAATCCCCACTTACTCTCCCAATACCCGGCCAATTGTAGATTTTTCTTCCCTCCCACACAAAATATATTTCCCCTCTCCATTTCACTCTCCCAGCCCCATCCCATTCTAATCGTCCCCCAACATCAACTCCCTTCTAGCTCCTGCCCCACCCAGCATCCGCTCCCTTCTAGTCCCCGCATCATCAGCCCATTTCCAGTCCTAGCTCCCTCCCCTCACAGCCCATTTCCTTTCCAAGCCCCCTCCCCATCAGCCCATTTCCATTCCAAGCCCCCTTCCACTCAGCCCATTACCATTCCAAGACCCTGTCCCCATCAGCTATTTGCAGTTCAAGCTCCCCCTTCTACTCGGCCCATTTCCAGTCATAGCACCCCCCCCCCCAGTCCATTACCAGTTCTAGCCCCCCCCTAGCCCATTATCGGTCCTAAGCCCCCCAACAGCCCACTTCCAGGCCTAACCCTTCCATCGCCCTATCTTCATTCTTAGCCCCCCCCATAAGCCCATTTCAGTCTTAGCCCCCCAATCAGACCACCTCCAGTCCTAACCCCCATCTGTCCATTACCAGTCCTAACCCCCATCACCCCATTTTCAGTACTACCCCCCCAGCCACACATCAAGTCCTGCTCCCCCCCCCACATCGTCCTGCTCCCCCCCCCACATCGTCCTGCTCCCCCCCCATCAAGTCCTGCCCCCTCCCTCCCCGTCCCCCGGGAAAATTAAACTTAAAAAAAAAACCAGCTTCTGCTGCTGCTGCCGCCGCTGCCGTGGCCGGCAATAGCAGCAATATCGCAAGTCCCGCGGGCTCCGTCCCCCCCCCTCCCTTCCTTCCTTCCTTCCTTCCTTCCTTCCTTCCTTCTTGCCTGCCAGCCAGTTCTCCGCTTCGGCTTTGGCTTTCAGAGCCGCGAAGGGAGAGCTTCTCCCTCGTGACTCTGTTCAGCCCGCTGGGGCAGATGGGAAATTTCCCATCTGCCCCAGCGGGCTGAACAGAGTCGCGAGGGAGAAGCTCTCCCTTCGCGGCTCTGAAAGGCGAAGCCGAAGCGGAGAACTGGCAGGCAAGCAGGAAGGAAGAAGGGGGGGGGGGGGAGCGGGACTTGCGATATTGCTGCTATTGCCGGCCACGGCAGCGGCGGCAGCAGCAGCAGAAGCCGGGGTGTTTTTCTTTTTCCCCCTTGCATCGCGGGCCGCACAAAGGTCTCGGCCCGCGGGCCGCGTGTTTGAGACCCCTGGTCTAGATGCCCTATCTCAGAAGTGGCCGGCGGAGGGCCTTCTCTATGTATTCCCTCCCTGGGCTCTGATCGGAAAGGTTCTTCAACGAGTGGAGTCCCACCAGAGTCTTGTAATGCTCATAGCTCCGGATTGGCCTCGCCGCCCCTGGTACGCGGACCTGGTGAGGCTGTTGGCCGACCAGCCTTGGCGACTGCCTTGCAGGAGGGACCTGCTCAGACAAGGCCCGGTGCGGATGCCTCACGTGGATCGGTTCTCGCTTACGGCCTGGCTCTTGAAAGGGCGCGGCTCCTGAAGCGAGGATATTCGGATGCAGTCATTTCAACACTGTTGAATGCAAAAAAGCGCTCGACCTGTCTCTCCTATGTTAGGGTTTGGCGCATTTTCGAGGCATGGTGTGCGGAGCGCCGAAGGAAGCCCCTTTCGGCCTCAGTCCTGGAAATCCTGGAATTTTTGCAAGCAGGTTTTGACAAGGGTTTGGCGCACAGTTCATTACGAGTCCAGCTAGCCGCTATCGCTTGCTATAGGGGTGAAGGTCCGCGGCAAGCCGCTAGGGGCTCACACGGACGTCTCCAGGTTCCTAAGAGTAGTCAGACGTCTGCATCCACAGCGGGGGTCGGTCATCCCTCCCTGGGATCTCAACCTGGTGCTAAATGCACTGATAGGGGAACCCTTTGAACCAGTAAAGAGGGCTTCCTTAAAGGACTTAACCCTGAAGACAGTCTTCCTGGTCGCGATCTGCTCGGCCAGGCGGGTCTCCGAGTTGCAAGCGCTGTCCGCCAAACCCCCCTTCCTGTCCTTCCTTAAGGACAAGGTGGTCCTACGCACGGTGCCCTCTCTCCTACCCAAGGTCATCTCTCCCTTTCATATAAACCAGACAGTCACACTCCCGGCCTTCCCAGCCAAGGGTCTGGTAGGTAAGGATAGCAGGCTCTGCCTGCTGGACTTCCAGAGGGCCTTAAAGCGGTACCTCTCCCGAACAGCTCCGTTCCGGAAATCTGACCGGCTATTCGTCCAGTTCGGAGGTCCACACAGAGGGGAGGCGGCGGCCAAGGCTTCCATCTCCAGGTGGATTAGAGAAGCGATAGCCTCCGCCTACATCCTGAAAGGGAAGCAGGTTCCGGCGGGGCTGCAGGCTCATTCCACCCAAGCTCAGGCTACTTCATGGGCGGAGTTCAGTCTCGTTCCCCCGTTGGATATTTGCAGGGCAGCAACTTGGTCCTCTCTGCATACCTTCACCAAGCACTACAGGCTGGACGTACAGAGTTCAGCGGACGCTCGGTTTGGCCTAGCGGTTCTTCAGTCCGGTCTGCCGGATCCCACCCAGGATTGAACTGCTCTGGTACATCCCAGAAATAAGGGACTGGACTGGAGTGACGATAAGGAAGAAGTAATTAGATCTTACCTGCTAATTAGTGTTCCTGAAGGAACGACAGTCCAGTCCCTGATCCCACCCGGCTATGCCAGACCTGAAGGTCTATCGGGTAAGGGCGGAGCGGCGGACCGAGCGGGGAAGCAGGTCGGGGTGAGGGAGGCCAGGTGAAAGTAAGCTCGGGCAGTATCGGGCAATCCTCCTACGGCGCCTTCCTCCTCCTCCTACCCCCCCTTTATTCCTATACCCAGAAAAAAAAAAGGAAAGGGCAAGTTTGCATATTTTCCTCCCCTTTCCGGATTTTGCTTGCTTGCCACCCCTTTCGGGGTTAAGTTTTGGTTTATAGTTTACAGATTTTCGTTGTTCTGCTTTTTCATTCGATTACTGGAGTTGGTGGGTGGTCTCAGTGGTATATATACCGCCCCACCTCCAAAAAGGTTGGGCTCAGCCTCCAAGCTGCTGGAAGGGTTACGCAACCCAGAAGTAAGATCTAATTACTACTTTTTCCTTTAGAGATCCTCTGTTTGTCCCATGCTTTTTTGAGTTCAGATACTGTCCTCATCTGTACCACCTCCACTAGGAGACTATACCATGGATCCACCACTCTTTCCGTAAAGGAATATTTCCACAGTTCCTTATCGTTCCTCCAGTTTAGTCCTCCACCTCTGGGTTGTGCACCTCTTCCTGCAGCTTGGAGACTGGGCATGTCAAAGTCGTGACATGACTGGATATAGCCTGCTGGTATCTCAGCCTCCAGTGTGTCCAGTCTCCTTGCAGCAGGAGGACATAGTGAGCATAGCTCCTGGGCTCACTTGGGGGGAACAGATAAGGAGCATTTAGTGTGACAAATTCTATTCTGATTTTACTTTTAATTTTACTTTTGATTCAGTTACCTTTGGTTAATTGGCAATCAGGGATTAGTTCTCTTTAGTTAGGGGCAAATTTCCTTATTTACAGTAATTTTAAATTGGAGCCTGGCTCTTTAAATTAGTAGCAGCTCTCGCCTTCCCTCCTTCTCAGTTGTTTTCATTTGCTACAGGCATTTGCCAGTGCGGATCTCTCTCCCTTGACTGTACGGGAGAGAGCTCCGGGACCCATACAGCCACACTCAAGCTGTGTGAGACGGAGCCTCTCCGTTGCTGCGGGATTTTAATTTTACTCTGTGGAACTGGCTTGAGCTGTCCTTGCCGCGGCTGCCAGGCACCTCAGCGTGGCTTGAGGATCGGAGGAATTCAAGGTGGTAGGAGCAGGCTGTGTGGCTTTCTGCCCTACAGGTAAGGCCTTTGGGCTCTGTCGGTCTGCTGAGGCCTCCTTTTTTGCGGCTATTTTCTCTCTAGGTATTTGGACCGCATGGCCAGAGTTGCAGCGAGCTGCCTGTGTGAGGAAGACAACAGGCAGAATAGCTAGATTTTTGGGCCTAGTGTTTCTTTCTTTTGTTTGTAGGTTTTTTGAGGCTCGGGGGGGGGGGGGGGGGGTTCCTCAGCCTTAAGGGGACTGTTTTCAGTCCTCTTTATTTTTAAGTTTATTCTTAGTTTTATAGGACAGCAGTTTTGGCATTGATACCACATGTTCTTTCCCTCCTAATCATGTCTCTGAGAAGCATCTGTTAAGTCCCAGGATATTAGGCAAATTGCCAGTTTTTAGGTTCCAGAGCAAAGCCCTAACTGGTAGTTGGAAGGAGGGACAGGCTGGAAGTGTGCCTTTGTGTATTCTATAGTAAAAGTTGCCCAAATGCCTGTGTTTCATAGGGACAGGTTTAGGAAACCTTAGGATATAAAAAAAAGTATGTAACAGTTAACTGTCAAGCAAGAAGTGCCTGTGCTACGGTCTATGGCCACCAGAGGGCAGCTGATACACTCAATAGGGCCTTTCTCTGGCCATGTGCATGCAGCCATTTCAGATTGATTATTCTCTGTAATGCTCTGCAAATCAAGTTTATATGACCGAGATTTACAGCTCTTAACTTCTGTATCGTTTGTTGGGCTCTGGTGCCCTAAAGGCAGCGCTGCTCATGAATTGCATATAGTATTCAGTGCCCCCATCCTGGGGGTGGTAAAATACAAAATGGTTTTACTCATCAGGTTCACACAGGCAGCAACCTCTAAGACCTCCATTTGCAAGGTGCCTGTGTGTTTCATAACTCCACTTAGCATGCCCTTCCCAGGAATTTCTCATCTATTTCTAGAGCAGGATTTCAAAAAGAAAAAAAAAAAAAAAACTTTCTTTAGTGAGAGAGAGCCTTGTTCATTTTTAGCGAACACTGGTTTATTTGGTGGCCTTTGGTGTCCTGAACCCCTCGGCCTGGACACTGTTTGCTTCCAGGGGTTCTACTCTCTACTTCGCTCTTCAGCTCCCTGGCAGACACAGCAGGCTGGCAGGGGGTGAGCAACGCGTCCTGCAACTCTGAATCCCTCAGGATAAGGGGGGAAGGAAAGCTGGGTGCAGCGGGGGCTGGTAGCTTCTTGCAGAGCTATAAGAGCAGTTTGGGTAATTTTAGCTGATCTGCTTTGATTTCATTAGAGTTGGCAGAAACGTGGTTTTTGGAGTCCTATACACCCTTTCCAGGCCGAGCCCAAAACTGTTGGGATCCCAAATTCTTACTAAATATTCCTATCAAATGGTATATAATACATGACCATAGCAGAAGGAAAATCACTATTAGAACATATTGAATAAGACGGGTACAATTTTCCTGAAATATGCAAAATTAACCCAGCTGCAGAATATGGATTAAAATTTTACAGTAGGCCTTCAAAGGGTTAAAAAGAAAAGAAAAGGCATAGCTATGTTGATTTACAAGAATCTCCTTTCGCTATCCATAGAAGGTCCTATAAAGCAGTTAGTCGGTTTATATGGCAGGGTAATATTTTGGCTTAGTTGCTGTGATATAGTGCTATGATCAGCTGTAAACATATTCAAGTCAAAAGGAATTATGGTGATAACTCTCTTGGACAGTTGTAACAGGTGCTTGGGTGAGTGCCATGGCCAGTCCACAGATGTGGAATGCTCTGCCATAAGCATTGTCATGAGAGGGGTTTTTATAGTTGTGTGGTTTCTTAATGGAAAATATTCCTGTTTAGTTTGGCTTTGCCCGAATTATAAGATTTTACGGTAGATTTGTAATGTCTTATTTTTGGCTATATGTTTTGGTTTATTTGACTTATGGAAAAGGCAGCTCAGCGGAGAGAGGTTGCAAAATAGAACTCTGGCCTTTGAAGCTATCTATGCTCCCATTCCATTTATCAGAGGTTCTCCAGTATGGAGAGTCTCTGCTAGTGTTCAGCGAATGCCTTAATGGGGACCAGAAGCACGCAGCCAGGCTAGTTCTCTAGCAGCAATAGCAGCAGCTCAGATTCTAGTAGGCATACATCATATGCTGGGTTTACAAGATGGCTTCCACGCTGATCGGCATCAGCCAAGATGGCTGCCGGTTTGGACTGTGAATGTGGAGGCAGCCTGTATGAGGGAACTTGCGTTCTCTGGAAAATGCCCTGCATATACGGAATCATTTAATTTCGATCAGCTACTGGCAGGACACAAGGCACTCTCGCATGCTTTTTTGCTTCAGTGGTCTAGAAGTGTAGTCTTTACCAGGTGGTATAATGGGAACTTCTCTGCAGTTTCTCGGCTTCTTCATTGCTGACTCAATTGCCACTGCAGATTGAGGAAGCTGTATTTTCTAACACCAGGTGCTAGTTGAACTTAAAATATACAGTCCATCTTGGTGCAGTCAGACAGAATGGGGCGTTACACTAGCAGGAAGGCTGTGGATTACTATGCTTGTAATTGGGAGTTCTTTCTACTTCATATTGTTGGCACAGAAAGAGCTTCTCAACATATGCTGAAGAAATTTTTGGTTAAGAGATGTCTTTGTGGAAAAACAAAGAAAAAAAAAGTATTCAGCTGTCCTGAATTTGCCTGTTCTTGATTAACTTTTTGAGGCTAAGCAGGGGCAGGCCTGGGTACTACGTGGGTGGGTGCACACCTTGCACTACCAGGGGGTGTGGACTCACTGTATGGAAGAGAGCCCTAGCAAGCTTCTTTAGCGCAAGATAGGAAAGTAGATGGTTCACTGAAGCGATCGTTGGGGGCAATGCTCTGTCCTTATAAGCTCCCATTTGTGGAGCCTGGGGGGACGAGAGCATGCTTCAGGTGGTCGCAGTATTTACGGCAGTCTACTCTTCTGGAACAGGAAAGGATCAGGGGTTGAATCGACTAGAGCCTGATTTGCTTTATGTGGCAAATGTGCATTATGGTTTGATTCGAGCGCTAGCTAATATTGGCTTCCTTGGGGGTTCACCCGGAGGTCTCTCTCTGGTGGAGGAATGGGGTGGCTGATGGTTCGTTCAAGTCGAGGCTCAGTAAGCTCCCAGTTAATAGTCTTTGTCTTGTCCTTTCCCCGTGGGCTCTCATAGGGCAAGTAGTTAGCGTATCGAGGCTTTCGGGGAAAGGTACTCTTGGTAGCGCCCGGTTGGACGAGATGGCCATACTAGGCTGATCTCATTCGCCTACTTGACGGGCATTTCCTAGAAGTTGCCGGTAGCGGATGTTCTGCTGTGGCTAGGTCCGCGACGAATGTCTCAGGTGGATCGGTGTCTGCCTATGGTTTGGCCTTTGGGCGGGGCTGAAGAAGGGTTATTCTGCGGCAGTCTTCGCCACCTTGTGGAGAGCAAGGAGGCAGGCTGCTTCTGGTACATAAGTCCGTGCTTAGCGCCTTTTTGAAGGCTGCTGTTCACGGCAGCAAGTCCGGGTGACAAAGGTGTCTGTATCCTTGGTCTGAGTTCTCTGCAGGACAGTGTCTGAAGGAACTAGCGGCCAGTTCCTTAGAGGGTCCAGCGGGCGACTGTTTCCGGCTGTAGAGGTTCTGTAGAGGGAATAGCGCTAGGTGTTCGGATCGATGTGTAGCGTTTCCTTAAGTTGGGACCAGACTGCGCCCCTCAAGGAGGGTTCGGATGCCGCTGGGGGATCCCGATTGGGTCTTAGAGGCGTTAACTAAAGAGCCCTTTGATTCTTTACTCCAGGTGTCGGTAAAGGATTTGCTGTTATAGACGGTGGCTTGATAGCTCTTTGTTCGGTGCGACGAGTTTCGGAGTTTCAGGCGTTGTCATGTAATGAGCCGTTTTCACCCTTTCTGGATAGAGGGTGGTGTTTGCGAGCAGTCCCGTTGCCCTTCCAAAAGGTGGTATCTGATTTTTCTCCTGAGCCTCTTGGTTTCTTTTCCAGTTCTCGTTTTTTCTGGAAAGCAAGGTTTTTATATAAGAAATTAGGGCTCTTTAACCTGGAAAAGAGACGGCTGAGGGGAGATATGATAGAAGTCTATAAATTAAGGAACGGGTAAACATAGATCGATTGTTTACCTTATCAGAATATAGAAAGACTAGGGGACATGCAATGAAGCTACAGGGTAAACTATTTAAGCCTAATAAAAGAAAATATTTTTTCACTCAACGTGTAATCAAACTCTGGAATTTGTTACCGGAGGATGTAGTAAAGGCTGTTGGTGTAGCTGGGTTTAAAAAAGGTTTGGACAAGTTCCTGGCGGAAAGGTCCATAAGCCATTATTAAGAAGGGACCCAGGATATCAATGCTTGAAGCAATACAAGCATTGTGGAACCTGTGTCTCTTGGGGAAACTGCTAGGTACGTATGACCTAGATTGGCCACTGTTGGAAACAGAATACTGGGCTTGATGGACCTTGGTCTGACCCAGTATGGCATATCTTATGTTCTTATTTATAGCTTACGCCGATGGGAAACATAAAATGCAGGTTGCGGCGTTCGTTCGTTTCTTTGTTTTTGTGTGTTGGTTGGAGGTCCCTGCAAAGGGGAAGCAGCAGCGAAGGCGGCCATTTTGCACTGGGTTAAGGCGGTGGTTGCCTCAGCTTTCTGGTGGCGAGGTTGTATGATTCTGGGGGGCTTTCTGACTCTTGCTACCAGGGCACAAGCAGCTTCATGGGCGAATCACTGTCTCATTCCACCAGGGGGGATTTGTAGAGCAGCTTCCAGGTCGTCTCTTCATTTCCTCAGTAACCACTGCTGCCTAAATGTTTTGGCAGTAAAGGATGCCTGTTCCGGGTCGATGGTGTGGTGAGTTGGCTGGATAGGTCCCTCCCAATGATTACTGCTCTGTTACATCCCAGAGGTGGAGGACTAAACTGGAGGAACGATAAGGAAATAGAAATTACACCTACCTGGTAATTGTCGCTCCCTGAGTGACGACAGTTTAGTCCTCATTCCCGCCCAGGGGTGTGATTTCTTCAGAGTTGATTTTCAGGCGGAGTGGAGCGTCAGTCTCAAGGAGTAGACGGATCCTTTCAGTTTCCAGATCGCAGTGAGTATCCCTCTGTTTCTTCCTTCTCTCTTATTTAAACGAGGGGATGGTATAGGAAACGTGTTTGCATAGGGGGGACGTGAATGTAAAGTTACATAATAAATAAATATAAATTATTTATAAATATAAAAAATATGAGATACGGTTAAAAAGGTTCCTCAGGTTGAGGAATGGGGAGTTATTTAAAGTTATGGTATAGTTACTTATTTGTTCCTTTGAGTTTGCTTTGTTAATAGTACACTGGAGGCTGATGGGAGATACCAGCAGGCTATATCCAGTGATGTCACGACTTTGACATGCCCAGTCTCCAAGCTGCAGGAAGAGGTGCACAACCCAGAGGTGGAGGACTAAACTGTCGTCACTCAAGGAACGACAATTACCAGGTAAGTGTAATTTCTATTTTATTCCCATTCACCCTCATTCTATGTTCCCCTCATAGCAGAGCTTGCTTTCAATTGAAAGACTCTCCTGTGCATTTATTGCCACAGAGATATTTAAACATCTCAATCATATTTCTTCTATCCCACCTTTCCTCTCCCAGTGGAGGTGGTAGAGATGAGGACAGTATCTGAATCCAGAAAAGCAAGGGACAAATACAGAGCATCTCTAAAAGGAAGAAAGGTGACTGTTGTAGTGGTTTTGAAGTAGAATGATTTTGCTTTATTTAACATTTCTTATATAACGCGCTATTACAATATCAGTGCGGTTTACAATAAACAACATATTACTATGTAGGTGGGCCACATAGAGTTTACATTAAACAAGGGAGTAAAAACTTGGATTTAACAGGGAATGAACATATCTACAGCGTTATTTACAGCAATCAATACAGTACAGATTATGTATTGGGTTGGTGCCCCATGTTCAGTGTGGGCCAGCTTAGGCTGGGTCTGCTTTTCTGTGCTGGTCTGGTCTGGGTAGATTGAGAGGTTTGATGTTGTATGGGTTACGTTGTTAGACTCTGGGTAGTGTCTCACAAATAGGTAATGCTTAAGTGCTTTGTTTCTGTGTTTTCAGCGTGAAGTGAAGGCTTAGGATGATTGCCAGGTATTTTACTTCAGGTCGGACTTGGATTTCAGTGTGGTTGACGGTGATGGATGTGGGTGGTGTGAATGATTCATTCTTAGATGAATAAGGATTTGGTTTTCTTGAGGTTTATGGGTAGGTGGTTTGTGGTCACTTGTTGGGAGATGTCTGTGTAGCATTGTTGTAGCTCTTTGTATGAAGGTTTGTTTAGGTTGAATGGTGCATATAGCATGATGTCGTTGGCGTAGATGTGATAGTTGATGTGTGATTGGATGATTGAGCAGAGTGGTTGCATGTAGGCTACTACTCCACTCCACTTATTGATGTATAAAAGATATTTGTTTGCTTTGATTTTTATCCTCTTCCTATAAGGGATTCACCCTGTCTGTCCCATTTTAGTATGGCACCTTGGCTTCCTATTGACTGTAGGCATTGCAGGAGGATGTTATGCTTAATGGGACTTATCCAAATCAAACACTTCTCTCCAGAAACTTTGGACCAGCAATCAATCCCACCACATATGTTTAAAAGTGCCAAGCTCCCTGCAGCCCCTCCAACATTGTGGGGAGTCCAGGTGTTTGTATTTTATGGAGGCATTCTGGGGTGAGGTCCCACCTGTATAGCATCTTGTAATTTTGTTCTATAAGGTTGCTTGTGATGACCCCTGGATACTGAGATTTCAGCCCACGTTTCCTCTTCCCCATTCTAACTCAAGATCATGTTTTCAGTGTGTTTGAAAGCCCAATTTGCCACCCTCACCCTGTCATTAAATTTAAGCGAGAGATATAGCTCCCTTTACCCCTTCAGAGGTGAAGAGGGCTTCTATATCTGCTGGTTCCTCACCCAATCTCCCCTTGAGTTTAGTGATGTAGTAATGTTTCACTTGTAGGTACTGGATTTTATCTTGCTCTGACTTCAAACTCCTCCCGATATCTTTGAAGGACTGCCCCATCCTCTTCAGGCCCTTCAACTCTCACCGTCAAAAGACTGGGTTGGTCAGGCCTGGTATAAAATCACTGTTACCCTGTATTGGTACAAAACAGGAGGGACCCCCTTTCCCCAACCATTTTAGTTTTCACTATAGTGTAGGGCAGCAGCAGAATGGGATAGTGTTGATGGCGGAGGATCACATTTTTGTGACAACGGCAACACCAAACTTAAGAGGAAGAAAGGCCTGGCAATCTACTTCTGTATCTTGCCATGAAAACCCAATGGATAGTTACAACAAAATAAATTGTGCTATGGTGCTGGAAGATGAGACCTCCAGGTCAGAAGGCACTCAACTAGCTACTGGGGAAGAACTGAAGACTTTTCAGAGTAAAGCCAGCATTTATGATGTGGTTGGATCAAAGCCCTCGAAGTTTGACTGCTGATGTAGCTGCGCATTAAATGAGTCAGAAGCTGTAAAGATGTCTTACACATTGGAACATGGAACGTATGACGCATGAACCAAGGGAAGTTGGAAGTGGTCAAGAATGAAATGGAACGTGTACAACTTGATCTGTTGGGTGTCAGCGAACTGAAATGGACTGGCATCAGGCACTTTGCATCAGATGATCACATGGTCTACTATGCTGGAAATGAAAGACAAAGAAGAAATGGTGTTGCATTTTATAATAGAGTAAACTTGCAAGAACTGTAATGAAATACAGTGCAGTCAGCGAACGCTTAATCTATTCGTCTACGAGGGTTGCCTATCAACACAACTATAATTCAAGTATATGCCCCAACAGCTGCAGAAGAGAATGAAATTGAAGAGTTCTATGAACAAGTACAAGCTGAAATTGACAGAACATGCAAAAAGGATATCCTGATAGTCATGGGTGACTGGAATGCAAAAGTTGGCAACAAAGAAGGCGGCAAAGTAGTTGGAAAATATGGACTTGGCAACAGAAATGAAGCTGGAGAAAGACTGATACAATTCTGCAAGACCAATGATCTATTCATCTCAAACACCTTCTTCCAGCAACACAAGCGGCGACTGTACACATGGACTTCACCCAATGGATTGTATAAAAATCAAATTGACTACATCTGTGAAAGTCAACGATGGAAAAGCTCTAGAACATCAACAAAGACAAAACCTGGAGCTGACTCTGATAGAGATCATCAACTACTAGTATGCAAACTCAAGCTAAAGTTGAAAAAGAGCAAACCACTCATGAATGCAGCAAAATATGACCTTGAGAATATACCACTGGAATTTAAAGACTGCCTGCAAAATCGATTTGCTGCTTTAGATACAAATGACAGAGCTCCAGAAGAGTTATGGAATGACATCAAGAAGGTTGTGTTGGAAGAAAGCGAAGTCTCTACAAAAGGTGAAAAAGCAAAAACAGCCAAAATGGATGACGGAAGAAACTCTGAAAATTTCCCAGAAACGCAGAGGAGAAAGACAATAACAGAACTCAACAGAGATTTCCAACGTGCAGCAAGACAGGACAAGGAAAAGTACTACAATGACACTTGCATGGAAATAGAAGCAGAAACTATTAAAGGAAGAACAAGATCGGCTTTCCTAAAGCTACAAGAGTTAAAGAAAAGTTCCAGCCTCGAATTGGAATGTTACAAGATGCTCAAGGCTCTATGTTGAATGATGCTGAGAAGATCAAGAAAAGGTGGAAGGAATATAGAGTTTTTATATGATAAAGATCAAGTGGACCAACAGCCGTTTCAACCTGTACCTTATGATCAGGAACCATTGGTGATGAGAGAAGTTGAAGCAGCATTGAAAGCCTTATCAAAGAACAAAGCACCAGACATCGACAGCATTCCTATAGAAGTATTGCAGCAATCTGATGCAGCTGTTACCATACTTACAAGGCTCTGCCAAGAAATATTGAAGACATCATGGCCAACTGACCTGAAAAGATCTGTGTTTATACCAATGCTAAAGAAAGGTGATCCAACTTACTGTGCAAATTATCGAACAATCGCTCTGATCCCACATGCTAGCAAGATTCTACTGAAGATTATTCAAAAGAGACTACAACCATACCTGGAACAAGAACTACCTGAAGTGCAAGCAGGGTTCAGGAAAGGGTGAGGAACGAGAGACGACATTGCGGATGTGAGATGGATCCTTAAAGACTAAAGAATACCAAAAGGATATCTATTTGTGCTTTATCGACTATAGCAAGGCTTTTGACTGTAAACCATGAGAAACTCTGGGCCACATTAAGAAGCATGGGTATACCAGAACACTTGATCGTTCTCTTGCGCAATCTGTACATTGATCAAGAAGCAACAGTTCGAACGGAACAAGGAGAAACAGAATGGTTTAAAATAAGCAAAGGTGTAAGACAAGGCTGCATACTTTCCAACTACCTGTTTAATTTATATGCAGAACAAATCATCAGAGAAGCAGGATTGTATGAAGACAACAGAGGTGTGAAGATTGGTGGAAGACTCATCAACAACCTTCGCTATGCTGATACCACATTACTGGCTGAAAGTGAAGATCTGAAACATTTGCTTCTCACAATCAAAGAACTGAGTCTCAAAACGGGCCTGCACCTTAATGTAAAGAAGACAAAGATCATGACAACTGGCATAATAGGTTCATCGTTGAAGGAGAAGAAATAGAAATTGTCAACAACTTTAACCTACTTGGATCAACTATCAATAAAGAAGCAACAAGCAGTCAAGAAATCAAACGACACATTGCTTTTGGCAGAATGGCTATGAAAGACCTAGATAAGATTCTCGAGAGCAGAGATGTCTCTCTCCATACAAAGATTCGACTTGTTCAAGCCATGGTATTTTCAATAACATCATATGGATGTGAAAGCTGGACAGTGAAAAAGAGACAGGAAGAAAATTGATGCCTTTGAATTATGGTGCTGGCGGCGAATACTGTGTATACCATGGACTGCCCGAAGAACAAACCAGTCGGTACTAAAGGAGATCAAACCTAAGCTTTCTTTAGAAGCTCAGATGACAAGACTTCGACTTTCTTACTTTGGACACATCATGCGAAGAGAGAGATCATTAGAGAGACATCATGCTTGGCAAGAGAGAAGGTCAACGCAATAGAGGAAGGCCAGCAATGAGATGGATCGATACAATAACAGCAGCTACGGGTACCAGTCTGTCAACAATGAGCCGCCTGACTGAAGACCAAACACAGTTTAGGATAGCTATCCAGAGGTTCGCCATGAGTTAACGCTGACTCGATGGCACTTAACAACAAATGGCACATTGGATGTCGCTGCTGATTAGAATCCCCCACACCATTTATTTTCCTTCCCCCCCCCTCCCCTCCTTTTTTGACACATATATCTGTGTGGGGAATTTAACATGTGCTGTATGTTTCCTGAATGAGGGCTATTGAGCATTGCACTCTCAGGAGCTCCTTAATCAGGGGGTGCCACTTCCTGTACGAGCCCAGAACATTGTTACTATCTTCAATTCAGCCACAGCCTCTGCCCCTACTCTTTTTTTTTTTTTTTTTTTTCTCTTCTGCATAATCCCCAGAATGTGCCAGTAACCCCCTCCCTCCCCACTTACCTAACATTGAGTCCAATCCAGGATCAGACTCATACAGAGGGAACACATGACTCTACCCGGGTCTCTTTAAACCTTCCCTTCTCTTATTTGTGTATAATGCAATTATCTCCAAACAATCCCTTCTGCCTTTTCTACCACGTGAACATTTATCTCTTTCCCAATCCAGTCTCATGCACATCCCAATCCACCCTGGGCTCACTCCCAAGCATTCTCATATGCTAAAGATCTCAGTCGCCAATAAACATGAGGTTAGGATAGTCTAGAGCAGGGGTCTGCAACCTTTAAGACATAAAGAGCCACTTGGACCCGTTTCCGAAGGGAAAAAAAAACTGGGAGCCGCAAAACCATTGCGACATTTAAAACAAATCTAACACTGCATATATTGTTTCTTACCTTAATGCTATATACGACCCCCTACTTTTCCTGTTAAAATATAGGTGTTTGGCCTATACTCGCCGTATAAGACTACCCCTCTTCCTTCGCACACCAAAAAAAATACGCCAGAAAATATCACAACAACAAGTAACAATATTTGATTTCAAAATTATGATGATTTTGTAGTCAAATCACTAATATGAAATAAAATTATTTTTTCTACCTTTGTTGTCTGACCAATTTATTCTTTGATCATGCTGGTCCCGATCTGAGGCTTCTGCTTTCCTGTCTTCTCTTAGCTCTCTTTCTGTGGTCTATGGTCCATCTGCCATTTCTTATCTCTTCTTTCGTTTTCTTCACTTCTTTCCATCAGCCTATTTCCAGTCCCAGTAACCCTCCCCAATATCAGCCCCTTTCCAGTCCTCACTCCCAGTACCTTCCAATGTCAACTTGCATTCCCATGATTGCCACTGGTGTCCATTTCCTTCCAATCCCCCTCCTTCCCCACTGACCAGTCCCTTCTAGTACAAATACCATGGCAGCCTTAGCCCCCAGTTATCTTCCAGGGCCAGCAGCTCTATCCTCCCCTCCCCACAATCAGCCCATGCCCATTCAAAGCCCCCCAATCAGCTCGCTTCCAGTGCTAATCTCCCCTCAACCCCATTACCAGTGCTAGCCTCCCCTAATCAGCCCAATACCAGTCCTACCCCCCATCAGCTCATTACCAGTCCTAGCCTCCCCTAATCAGCTCATTTCCAGTGCTAGTCCCCTCAACCCCATTACCAGTGCTCCATCCCTCCATGTCAGCCCCCTCCATGTCAGCCCCCCTCCCTCCATCCATGTCAGCCCCCTCCATCCCTCCATGTCAGCCCCCCTCCCTCCATCCATATCAGCCCCCCTCCCTCCATGTCAGCCCCCTCCATCCCTCCATGTCAGCCCCCTCCATCCCTCCATGTCAGCCCCCCTCCCTCCATCCATATCAGCTCCCTCCCTCCATGTCAGCCCCTCCTCCCTCCCTCCCTCCATGTCAGCTCCCTCCCTCCATGTCAGCCCCCCTCCCTCCATCCATCCATATCAGCTCCATCCCTCCATGTCAGCCCCCTCCATCCCTCCATGTCAGCCCCCCTCCCTCCATCCATATCAGCTCCCTCCCTCCATCCATATCAGCTCCCTCCCTCCATGTCAGCCCCCTCCATCCCTCCATGTCAGCCCCCCTCCCTCCATCCATATCAGCTCCCTCCCTCCATGTCAGCCCCTCCTCCCTCCCTCCATCCATGTCAGCCCCCTCCCTCCCTCCATGTCAGCCCCATCAGCTCCCTCCCTCCATGTCAGCCCCCCTCCCTCCATCCATCCATCCATATCAGCTCCCTGCCTCCATGTCAGCCCCCTCCATCCATCCATATCAGCTCCCTCCCTCCATGTCAGCTCCTCCTCCCTCCATCCATATCAGCTCCCTCCCTCCATGTCAGCCCCCCTCCCTCCCTCCATTCATGTCAGGCCCCCTCCCTCCATCCTTCCATATCAGCTCCCTCCCTCCATCCATCCATATCAGCTCCCTCCCTCCATGTCAGCTCCCCTCCCTTCTTCTGCAGCCACGGCTCTCTGCCTCTTACGGAACCGCGGCTGTGCTTTTAAAATCATCTCGGAGCCCTTCCTGTCTTGACGGGCTCCGTGCAGCATTGTCCCGCCTCCAAACTTCCTTTAGAGGCGGGACAATGCTGCACGGAGCCCGTCAAGACAGGAAGGGCTCCGAGATTTTAAAAGCACAGCCGCGGTTCCCTAAGAGGCAGGGAGCCGCGGCTGCAGAAGAAGGGAGGGAGCTTACAAAACTATTGCCTGTCACCGGGCGGGCAGTGTGCTCCGGAGCCGCGGCAAAGGTGAGACAGAGCCGCATGCGGCTCCGGAGCCGCGGGTTGCCGACCCCTGGTCTAGAGTCAGGCTCTTCAGTCCACTTCATTCTGGGCTGTTGGTCCGAGTTCTGCTTCCCTCTATTTGCTGCTTTAGGTGCCTCGTTCCTTTTTTGGTTCTCTGCTATCTTGAGTGGTTTGGCTTCATTTGTTTTTGGTTTGGTTCTCTGCAGTTTGAGGGTACGTTCTGCCAGCCAGCCTTCTGTAGTGGCGCTAGAGCCTCTTCCACATTCTGGATCTGGAAGTGCTGACCTTCAATGCATGCACCTTCGCATTGTAGCTGCCCCACTTTCTGAGCAGCCTGCATGATCAGTTTGGTGCAGTATTCATGCAGGCTGCTATTACGTCCCAGGCCGCCTTAGTTCTTTGGGGTCCCAGCGCTTGGTGGGCCTTTTTGACGACCCCCCCCTCCCCATCTTTTGCCCCTTTGGGAAGGCCTTGGATCCAGATGTTTGGAAACATTTTATACTGCCCCTTCCAGAGATCAGGGGCGGTTTACAGAAAACAAAGACATTTTGTAACATAGTAACTATTTACAATATTATAAATTATAACTTTGGCACTGAAAGTTTTATTGATGTTATATCTTTGAGACCTATTTTCTAGGTCTTCAGTTTGTCTGTAGGTCCTCATGGTGTTGCTGATAGTGGCCCAGTTACTTTGAAGCCCTCCCATAACTTTGTCAGGCCTTCCATATCCTCCAGTCGTTGCCTTATATCCAGCAGGTCTGCCCTTTAAGTCTTTAATCCAAGATTGTATCTCTTCTTGAAAAGTCCTGAGTTCATCTTTGAGCTCTTCAAACCAGCTCCTAATGTCTACCTGCAACTGAGGGAGTTCTCCATCCAACTCCAGACTCGCTCAGTCTCCCTGTCTTCCTTTCTCTTTCCCGCTTGCCACCGCTATTTTGGACCTATTCACACTCAACGGTGTGGCGGATTTAAAGTCGTAGGTTTGTTTGGTTTTTTTTAGCTCCTTTGGCAGCTTTTTTTATGGTCATTGTTGCCTCCCAGTTTTGTGTGCACCAGGCTTTGTTCGGGGGAGGTCTGGTTCGCTCTCTTTCACGTACAGGGGAGGGTTTGCAATCACTGCCCGTGGAGCTTGTGGCATCACCCCTCTCTCCCTGGTTTCTTTTCGAATCTGCAAAACTCTAATCTACTTAATCTCTTGTTATTTCCCTCTTTATTTTTTGACCTTTTATGAAATAAGGTGGCCAGTACTGCACACAACACCACAAATCTACACAGACAATGAGATTGTGTTCTGTTCCTTTGCAAATAATCCTTAATACTCTGTTTTTGGTGTCTGCAGTATATTGGGCTGAAAATTTGAACTTATAGCTTGTGAATCCTTGCATCATCACATTATTTTCAATAATGGTGATTTATAAATTGCAATAATGTGAACGCTGTTCCAAAGAATATTGCCCCTTGCTAATATGTCCTGACCATTGAGATGACTGATGTTGAACTACAGGCCAGTTTTTCTGACTTTTGCTGTTTATTTTAAAGTGCTATCAAGTCTGTCAGCTCATGGCAACCCTCTGGATACTTGTCCTAAGTATTGTTGGGTCTTCAGTTAGGTGGCTCATTGTTGATACACTGACAGCAGTTATGGATGCCATTCTATCGATCGATCTATTTCATTGCTGGCCTTCCTCTTTTGCGTTGACATTCAACCATGCCAAGCATTGTGTGTGTCTAATGATCTTTCTTTCATACTTTGGATACATCATGCAAAGTCGTAGTCTTGTCATCTGATCTTCAAAAGAGTTTTTTTGTTTGATCTTCTCTAGTACTGACGTTTATTCTTCAGGCAGCCCATGGTGTACACAGTATTCTTCACCAGCATCATAATTCAAAGGCATCTATTTTCTTCCTGTCTTCTTCACTGTCCAACTTTCACATCCATATGGTGTTAATGAAAATACAATGGCTTGGACAAGTCAAATCTTTGTATGGAGAGAGACATCTCTGCTCTTGGCAGAATGGCTATAAAGGACCTAGACAAGATTCTCAAGAACAATGCGTCGTTGCATTTCTTGACTGCTTGTTTTTTTTTTTTGTTTGTTTTTTTCAATCTTTATTTATGAAGTTTCCAAAATTTACAAAAATCGGAAAAACACAAGGAAAATCAAAGAAATAAGATATAACATCTGTCTCAAGAAAAAGAACATGATATAGACCACATTACGGGAACCCACTGTGATCTCATGACCAAAGAATTTATGAAAAATGCATGAAACATACATTACAGAAATCAGGGCAAACATCTTGCCCATCTACTAGGTGCACTACAATATCACTCACCCTGAATAGCCCCAAGCAGAACCTGACGATCCAATATAAAGCGTTCTAAATGAGAACTACCAGTGAACACATACGATGCCCCCTCAAAATTAATAACACATCGACAAGGAAAACGTAGATAGAACGTAGCTCCCAAACTCAAAACTTGAGGCTTTAAGGCTAAAAAAAGCCTCCGTCTGAGTTGAGTGCTATGTGCCGCATCAGGAAAAATGTTTACTGTGTAACCACAGAATTTAACAGCCTTACATTTAAAGAAGGCTTTAAGAATTCGTATTTTCAAATCCAGGGAATAGAAAGTCACCAATAGCGTAGAACGGGAATGTATAATATCCTGTGAGTCTTCAAGAAAGGCGGTCAAATTAGTTATTGAAGGCTCAGGCAAAACATCACCCCCTTCAGGAGAGGACACCTTTTTAGGACATAGGGGAAGGTAATAAAGAGAAGAAACATCCACTAATTCAGTGATAGAGAGAACCTCCTTCAGATATTTATCCAGTAAAATCCGAGGTGCTAACAAGGAAGTACATGGGAAATTCAAAAAGCGTAAATTATAAGCACGCACGGAATTCTCAAGAGCCTCTATCTTAGAGTGTACCATCATGGAATCTTTTATACCAGCGAGATTAGCAGCAGTAAGAGGAACAACTTGATCCTTTAATTTGGAGACTACTCTATCTACTGACAGAATTTTATCATCCAACTGCCGCAATGAAGCAACAGTTTCATGAGAAAACGTGCACAAAGACTTAGCATTAGCAGTTAACTTACTATCTATACATTGAAGCGCTCCCCATAGATCTTTTAAAGTGACCTCACCGTCGGGAGAAAGAATAGGAAGCTCTGAAACAGAGCTGGACTCTAATACAGGAGTAGGTAAAGTCAAAAAGGAAAAATGACTCACCATATCTGAAGGCTCCAACAAGGAAACATCAGGAGGAAGGGGCATTGGACAGGGAGGGGGAGTCCGACCCCCAGAACTTAGGGAGACTCCCTCCGGAGAGGACTGCGCCAGCGGATGGGGAACAAGGTGCTTGTCTAAAGGGCCCACTACCTTACCTCCTTTCACCCCGGCAGCGCCCTCTGCTGGCACCTTGTTCTCCATTTTAGCCTTCCTCTTCCCCATTTACAAAGCAGTGACTAACCGCAGCTAAATGCCGACAGTTCAGAATGCCAAAGAAGCTCAATAATAAACCTAAGAGAAATATAATAAAAAGGCCACGAAGCGCCGCGTGGCGCCAAAGGGGCGTGAAAGGGGCAGTACCTGCCCCTTTAAACACGCCCCTTCAGATCACGCCCGCGGTCACGCTCCGCGGTCGCACAGAACACCAACTAATTTATAGAAAAAGTCTCAGGACACAACCAATCAATGGCAACAATCAGAACGTCCAAGGCAGGAGAGGGCGTCGTCAGCGGCGCAAGAACCGCAGCAGCAATCCCAGGAGCCTGTCTCCAGGCTCCGTACACCTCCTCTCACTCACAGCGATAGTTCCAATACAGCAGGGCCACAGCACAGCTTTAAAGGGACGTCGCAGGACCTCAGCAGCAGGTAACCACGGCGATGCCTGCCCGATCACTCAGGGCAGGAGAGGGCGTCAGCAGCGCAAGAACCGCAGCAGCAATCCCAGGAGCCTGTCTCCAGGCTCTGTACACCTCCTCTCACTCACAGCGATAGTTCCAATACAGCAGGGCCACAGCACAGCTTTAAAGGGACGTCGCAGGACCTCAGCAGCAGGTAACCACGGCAATGCCTGCCCGATCACTCAGGGCAGGAGAGGGCGTCGTCAGCGGCGCAAGAACCGCAGCAGCAATCCCAGGAGCCTGTCTCCAGGCTCCGTACACCTCCTCTCACTCACAGCGATAGTTCCCTGCTTGTTTTTTATTTATTTATTTTTGATCCAAGCAGGTTAAAGTTGTCCACTATTTCAATTACTTCTCCAGCAACGATACATTTACTGATTTTTGCCAGTTGGCAGGATCTTTGCCTTTATGTTAAAGTGAAGGGTCAATTTAAGACTATGTTCCTTGATATTGAGAGGCAAATGTTTTCAGTCTTCACTTTCAGCTAGTATTGTGGCTTCATTAGCATAGTGAAGGTTGTCTGTCTTCCACTGATCTTCACACATTGGTTGTCCTTCATACAGTCCTGCTTCTCTGATTTGTTTTGCATAGAGGGAAAGTAGGCAGCCTTGTTGTACATCTTTGCTGATTTTAAACCATTCTGTTTCTCTGTTCCATTGCTGCTTGGTCAATGTAAAGGTTGTGCAAGAGAATTAATAGTTCGATCAGGTGTTCTGGTATCCCTATGCTGCTGCTTAAGAACATAAGATATGCCATACTGGGTCAGACCAAGGTCCTCCAAGCCCAGTATCCTGTTTCCAACAGTGGCCAATCTAGGTCATACGTACCTAGCAGTTTCCCCAAAAGAGACAGGTTCCACAATGCTTGTACTGGGTCAAGCATTGATATCCTCGGTCCCTTCTTAATAATGGTTTATGGACCTTTCCTCCAGGATCTTGTCCAAATCTTTTTTTAAACCCAGCTACACTAACAGCCTTTACTCCATCCTCCGGTAACAAATTCCAGAGTTTGATCACGCGTTGAGTGAAAAAATTATTTTCTTTTATTAGTCTTAAATAGTTTACCCTGTAGCTTCATTGCATGTCCCCTAGTCTTTCTATATTCTGATAACGTAAACAATCAATCTACGTCCACTCCGTTCATTAATTTATAGACTTTTTTTATCATATCTCCCCTCAGCCGTCTCTTTTCCAGGTTAAAGAGCCCTAACCTTTTTAGTCTTTCTTCATAGGAGTATCCTTCCATCCCCTTTACCATTTTGGTGGCTCTTCTCTGAACCTTTTCTAATAACACTATATCCTTTTTTAAGATGCTCCGTAGAGTCCTCTACGGAGCATCAAGAAGGGACCATGTAACACCCATCCTAAAGCAACTCCACTGGCTCCCCATACATGGCAGACTATTGTTCAAGACATTATTACTCACCTTCAAGGCCACTAAAAGCATCACTTCCTCCTCTCTAATAGACCTCATTCAGGCCGTTCCACTCAACAGATCTAGGAGAACGATATCAACTAATGTGCTAATTATCCCTAAAGCAGTGACAAAATACAAAGCAGGATAATATATAAGACCACAATAACCACATTTAAAGCTCTCAATGGCATGGCTCCAATCCCATTAAGCAAACTTATAAGCAAGGAATCTCAAAAAGTCACTCACAGAAAAGGACACTCAAATAAATTAAGGACTCCTAATGATTTTATAAAAGCAAACAAACTAATAACAGAGCCTTCTCACATGCGGCCCCCCTCATCTGGAACTCCATCCCGGAGGACCTACGATCTACAACAGAAATTATAGAATTCCGCAAAAAAACTGAAAACCTATCTCTTTGCCATGCACTACAACATCATAGATAATCCATTGATCATCCCAGAAAAAGGCTAAATTACACTCAACTAAGTAAAGCTAAACCTCATAACTTAACAGATATTACACCCACTTGTAAATAACTATGATTTAAATCTAAAGAGCTTACAAACCTGTAATTGTACATAGTTCTTAACCTTGTTCTTGTTCTGTTATGTATTTAACCATTACATTGTTCTGTTACGTATTTAACTATTACATTGTTTACTGTCAAAAATTGTTCCATGTAAAACAAGCCCTTTCTTTGTTGACTGTTGTTCAATTGTGAACTGCATCTGAACTCTGGAAGATGCGGGATATAAATGATTGTTAAATAAATAAATAAAATGCCTATCAGCGACATCTAACAGGGCTTTCAGCTTCTATGCCCCTAAGTGCTGGAACACCTTACCTCCAGAGATTCGGGCTATCACCGATCTGTCTCTTTTCAGAAAGGCACTCAAATCCCACCTTTTCCCCCAATATTACTAGACCAGCCAACCAATCTCGATCACTACCCAATCTAAGAATAAATCCTGTTGTGTGTGTATATACATGTAAATACTCATGTAAATAGTTGCAGTAATGACTTCCCCATGTTTTATCCAAGTTCTCTGACCTGTTCTCTGTAAAACCAAACAGTTTGTTGTTCTGGTCTGTTATATTGTGAATCGTGCTGTTGCTGAATAGAGCGGTATATAAGAGCCTGTAATAAATATAAATAAATAAGATACAGCAACCAGAATTGCACACACTATTCAAGGTGCGGGCTCACCATGCAACGATAAAGGCATTATAATATCTTTTGTTTTATTTTCCATTCCTTTCCTTATGATACCTAGCATTCCATTTGCTCTCTTGGCCGCCGCTGCACACTGGGCCAAGGGTTTTACCATGTCATCCACAATGATGCCTAAATCTTTTTCCTGTGTGGTGGTTCCTAATGTGGAACCTTGCATCGTGTAACCATAGTTTGGGTTGTTCTTCCCTAGGTGCATAACTTTGCACTTGTCCACATTAAATTTCATCTGCCATTTTGATGCCCAGTCTTCTAATTTATCAAGATCCTCTTGCAATTTTCCACAATCCTCTTGGGTTTTAACAACTTTAAATAGTTTTGTCATCTTCAAATTTGATAACCTTAATTGTTCCCCTTTCCAGGTCATTTATGAATATGTCCAAAAGCAGTGGACCCAGCACAGATCCCTGTGGTACACCACTATTCACCTTTCTCCTTTGGGAAAATTGACCATTTAGCCCTACCCTCTGCTTTCTATCTTTTAACCAGTTCGTGATCCACAATAGTACACTGCCTCCTATCCCATGACTCTTTTAGTTTTGGCCCAGAGTTTCTCAAGTTTTACAAGTCAAGACTTGTAGTCAATAAACACAATACATATATCGTTTCAGTATTTTTTTTTTTTCTTTTCAGGGATCCATCTCGCATCTGCTTTGATATCTCGTTTCTTGCCCTTTTCCAAACCTCGCTTGCAAGTCAGAAAATTCTCTTTCCAGGTAGCAACATAGGCCATGTGGTCTTTTCTGTCATTTCTCTATCTAGTCTGTCCTTCCATATCGACAACTACAACAGTCCCCTTCTTTCCTTTAGAGATCCTCTGTGTTTGTCCCATGCCTTTTTGAATTCAGATACTGTTCTTATCTCTACCACCTCCACTGGGTGCACATGGAGAGGAATGGCTAGCAGAAAAAAAGGAGGTGATAGTGCCTCTGTATAAGTCTTTGGTGCAACCTCATTTGGAGTATAGTGTGCAATTCTGGAGACCGCACCTTCAAAAGGATTATAAACAGGATGGAGTCAGTACAGAGGGTGGCTACTAAAATGGTTAGTGGTCTTCATTATAAAGCATATGAGGACAGACTTAAGGATCTTAATATGTACACCTAGAGGAAAGGCAGGATAGAGGTAATATGATCGACATGTTTAAATACCTCTGTGGCATAAATGTTCAGGGGGAGAACCTCTTTCAATTGAAAACAAGTTCCTTATCGTTCCTCCAGTGCAATCCTCTACTTCTGGGTTGTCAACCTCCTCCTGCAGCCTGGAGACTGGTACGTCAAATTCATGACATCACTGGATATATCCTGCTGTTCTGTCTCTCCTCCTCCAGTGTTACCAGTCTCCATGCAGCCTGAGGACGTTGTGAGCCCAGGAGGGGGCTCACTGGAGTAACAGATAAGGAGAGTTAGGCTTAGGATAGTTTGGGATTTATTTCTTTTCTGCTGGTTTGGTCTGGCTTCTATTTAAAAAAAAAAAAAAAAAAAAAAAAAAAAAAAAATTAGATCAGATATATATTTATTTTTAGTGTTACCAATCACTTTGTAATGGGCCTTTCTGCTCCCTGCCTGTCCCGAAATACGTTTACCGTTTCTGGTGGCCACGCGTAGCTAGCTTGTGGTCTGAGGTTCTCTCCCCCCAGACTTTACGGGGGAGAGCCATCTCTGGCAGCCCTGCACCCTGCCGGACCGCTGGACAGTTTGCGCGGCTCCGGAGGGTAGGGGAACGGTCTGCCTTTCTGCCTGCCTGCTCCCTGCTTAGCGCGGCGTCAGGAAACACAGGCAGTCTTCGGCGATTCGGCGGGCTGTCCCGGTAAGACTTGCACCGCGGACAGCCTGTAGTGGCAGGGGGCGGATGTGTGGCGTCTCCGGGGCTGTTCCCTGCTCCTCAGTGTTCGCCGGTACGTTTTGGCGCCCTTTGCTTGCTCTGCAGTCTTGCCGGCGGCCATTTTGAGCGTGCCGGGAAACCGCGTGCATGGCTGGACCGGGCACGCTGGTCGGGTAAGCAGCTGTTTTTCTTTATTTTCGCGTTCAGTTTCTTTCTTAAATTTCTTTTATTACTTTTTCAGTATTTGTTTGGTTTTTTTTTGGACGCGTTTTGGTTTACCCGCGGCCCGGCCTGCACCGCAGTGGGGGGAAGGGGGGGGGATTTCTCTCCCATGGGGCTTTGCTTTAAATCTTTGGCCCGGAGCAGTTACCAGCATTGCTGGGGGATTCCTGGGTGTTTTCAGGTTTTCTGTATTCCTGCTTCCTTTCCTTTATTGAGGGTCATAAGGGAAGTGGCATTGGATGGCGGGGAGACCACAGTGTGTCATTTGTGGTACCCGCAGGGGCACAGTGGCAGAGTCTGGGATCTGCCGAGGCTGTGCATCACTGTCATCTACGGTTGAGAGGCAAATGGAGGCTAAGGAGTCCACTGAGCCGTCCGTGGAACAGCCTGAGGCTCTCGCGGAGTCTGTACAACTTCCCGGTGCGGAGGTACTGGCAGGTGAACTTGATGGGTCCGTGGCAGGGGATCCAGGGGAGTTTTGCCCAGAGTTCATTTTGATGCTCCATAAAGCGTTTTGTCTGCGGAAGCAAGGACAGTTAGCTGGGAAACAGGCGCTGGCAGGCTCAAGCTCGCACTTGACAGGACTGGACGAGGGCGGTGAAGGACCCTCGGCCCCTAAGCGGCCTCGACCGCGCGACTCCTTAGCGGGGGAGAGCGATTGGCCGGAGTTTGAAGAAGATGTTTGGGAGCATCCAGAGGGTGCGCAGGATCTGGAGGAAGGCGAGATTATGGAACCTGAGGATCAGTCTAAGATCGTTAGGGTTTTTCGTAGAGAAGAGCTTCCGGCGTTGATTACAGAGTCGTTGCAGATGTTAAAGTTGACGACCCCGGCGGAGGATGAGGTGGAAGACCCTGTTATCCAGGCAGTGCATCAGTCTCAGGTGGTGTTTCCAGTGCACAAGGTGGTTGATAAGATGATCCAGGACGAATGGAACCAGCCCGATGCTGGTCTCTGAGGTGTGCGTACAATGAGTAGGCTCTATCCTCTCGCCGAGAAGGATAAGGAGAGGTTTCGGACTCCACGGGTGGATGCTGTTGTATCCGCGGTAACCAAAAAGACGACCATTCCGGTGGAAGGGAGCGCAGCTTTGAAGGATGCGCAGGACCGTAGAGTCGACGGCCTGCTAAAACAAACGTTTGAGGCTGATTCTTTATCATTGCAGGCGTCTATCTGTGGAGCTTGGGTGGCGTGCGCCTGCTTGCGTTGGGTTCAGCGGTTGCGTCACTCCACTAACTTTGATTCAGATGAGCTTAAGGAGTTGGGGCGTCTGGAATCCGGGACAGCGTACTTGGCGGATGTTCACTATGATTTGATCAGGGCGCTGTCTAATAGTACCGCTTCAGTGATTGCAGCTCGCAGATCGGTGTGGTTGCGTAATTGGGCGGTGGACGGATCTTCTAAGGCAAGACTTGAAGTTGCCGTTCAAAGGAAAGTTGCTTTTCGGTGACGATTTGGATAAATTGGTGAAGGACCTTGGAGTCCAAAGCGGGTAGGTTACCGGAAGACAAACCCAAGCAGGGACGGCCCAGTCAGCCTTTTCGGGGTCAATTTCGTGAGTTTCGCAGATTTCGGACGTTGCGGTATGGCGCCCCTCAGAGGCCGGTTCCCTTCTCGCGGACAGGCCTTCCGGGGGGCAACTAGGGGTTTCGCCTCCGGCTCCCTGTCGGCAGCCCGCAAGTCACAATGACGCTCCTATTGGCGGGAGGCTTCAGGGGTTTCTGTCCGCTTGGACCCGCATCACCTCCGACCAGTGGGTCTTGGAGATCATTCAGCACGGTTATGCCTTAGAGCTGGCGAAGCCCGTGAGGGATTCCTTTGTGATGTCCCCTTGCCGAGGACAACAGAAGACTCTGGCGGTGCGCGAAACTTTAGACCGTCTACTGCACTTAGGGGCAGTGATGGAAGTTCCCAAACGGGAATACGGTTTGGGTCGGTACTCCATCTATTTCGTGGTGCCAAAGAAGGGCGGAGCGCTGCGTCCTATTCTCGATCTCAAGGGTGTGAATCGGTGTCTCAAAGTACCTCACTTTCGTATGGAAACGTTGCGGTCGGTGATCGTAGCAGTCCGTCAAGGGGAGTTTCTGACGTCCTTGGATCTCACGGAGGCTTATCTGCATATTCCCATTCGAGAGGCTCATCAGAGGCTCTTAAGGTTCGCCTTACCGTGGGGGCACTATCAGTTTCGGGCCTTGCCCTTCGGCCTTGCCACGGCTCCGCGTACCTTCACCAAGATTATGGTGGTGGCGGCGGCGGCGCTGCGGAAGGAAGGCATACTAGTGCATCCGTATCTAGACGACTGGTGGTTACGGGCAAAGTCGGAGGCCGAAAGTCGGCGTGTAACCAACAGGGTGGTCGAGTTTTTGCAGGGCCTTGGTTGGGTGGTCAATCCCAACAAAAGCCATCTGCAGCCGGTTCAGGTTCTCGAGTATCTCGGGGTGCGGTTCGACACCCGCAGGGCATTGGTGTTTCTCCCAAGCCAGAGGGCGCAGTCTCTGCGCCGCTTGGTGCGCTCCTTTCGAGCCACACCTGCTCCAACAGCGTGGTTTTACCTGCGCGTTCTCAGCACGATGGCGGCGACGCTGGAGGGGGTGCCTTGGGCCAAAGTACATATGCGCCCGCTTCAGAGAGCGTTGCTGCGGCGTTGGTCCCATCAAGTGGACTGCCTGAGCAAGCGGTTGCCTTGTCCCCTCGGGGTGCGTCGGTCTCTGAAGTGGTGGTTGCGCCCCTCTTCATTGGTGGCCGGAATGCCTCTCGAACAGCCGGCGTGGATACCAGTGATGACCGATGCCAGTCTCTCGGGCTGGGGAGCTCACTGCGGAGGACAGTTTGCACAGGGGTACTGGTCCCCGCTGGAGGCGACTTGGTCGATCAATCGGTTGGAGTTGCGCGCAGTGGCGAGAGCTCTGGTGGCATTCTTGTAGTTGGTGCTGGGGGGTGCCGTTCGAATTCTGTCGGACAATTCGGTGACGTGATGTCGCTTATATCAATCGCCAGGGAGGCACGGGAAGTGCAGCGATGGAAGAGGAGTCGGATTTGCTGTTTGCGTGGGTGGAGAGTCGGTTGATGGCTCTCTCGGCGGCGCACATTGCGGGGAAGGACAACGTGACGGCGGATTTTCTCAGCAGAGTACGAGTGGATGCAGGGGAGTGGGAGCTGCATCCCGCCGTCTTTGCGCAGATCGTATGGCATTGGGGGACGGCCATAATGGACTTGATGGCGACCTTTCAGTCGGCCAAGGTTCCTCGGTTTTACAGCAGGCGACGAGAACGAATGTCCGAGGGCATCGATGCGCTGTTGCAAATCTGGCCAACGTCGGGTCTGCTCTACATTTTCCCCCCGTGGGCGCTCATCGGACAAGTGGTGCAGAGGATAGAGGTGTTTTGAGGACAGGTGCTTCTGGTGGCTCCCGATTGGCCACGGCGTCCGTGGTACGCGGATCTGATGCGACTCCTCGACGGCCAACCCTGGCGACTTCCAGCTCGACCGGATCTGTTGCGTCAGGGTCCACTGTTCATGCCCCAAGTGGATCGATTCTCACTTACGGTATGGCCATTGAAAGGGCTCGGTTGAAGAAAAAAGGCTATTCGTCAGCGGTTATTTCTACGCTGCTGAAGGTGCGGAAACGGTCTACATCTTTGGCCTATGTGCGGATATGGCGTATTTTTGAAGATTGGTGTTCAAGGCATCGGATTCGCGCGGCTACTGCCGCTGTGCCTGTGGTGTTGAATTTTCTGCAGGATGGTTTTGATAAAGGTTTGGCGGCCAGTTCTTTGCGGGTTCAGCTGGTGGCGTTGGCCTGTTTTTGCGGTAAGGTTCAGGGCCTGGCGTTAGGGGCGCATGCGGATGTCATCCGTTTTCTTCGGGCCGTTTCCCGCCTTCGCCCTGCCCGTAACACCCATGTTCCGTCTTGGGATCTTAATCTGGTATTGTCGGTGTTGGTGAAGCCGCCCTTTGAGCCTTTGCGTTCGGCGTCGCTGAAGGATCTCGCGCTTAAAATGGTGTTTTTGGTGGCGATCTGTTCTGCGTGTCGTATTTCAGAGTTACAGGCGCTATCTTCTAGGGAACCCTTTTTGTCCTTTTCCAAAGAAAAAGTGCTACTGCGGCCCGTGCCGTCTTTCTTGCCCAAGGTGGTTTCTCCGTTTCATTTGAGTCAGTGTGCTTGCCCGTCTTGGGTTCTCTGACGGGTGACGCTGCGGATCGCCATTTCCATCTTTTGGATGTGAAAAGGGCCTTGAGACAGTACTTGCGATCTACTAAACCATTTCGTAAGTCGGATAGGCTGTTCCTTTTATTTGGAGGCAGGCGTAAAGGCGAAGCGGCGTCGAAGGCTTCCATTGCCCGTTTGGATTAAGGAAACCATCGCTTCTGCTTATTTGTTACACGGTCGAACGGTCCTGGACAGTTTGAGGGCTCATTCAGCCAGGGCGCAAGCGGCGTCATGGGCGGAGCACGGTTTTGGTGCCACCAAGTGAGATTTGTAGAGCAGCTACGTGGTCGTCCTTGCATACTTTCAGTAAGCATTACCGTTTGGATGTTGCAGCGGCCAATGATGCTTGCTTTGGGGCGGTGGTGCTGCGTTCCAGCTGGAAGGGTCCCCCCCCCCGATAGATACTGCTCTGGTACATCCCAGAAGTAGAGGACTGCACTGGAGGAACGATAAGGAAATGAGAATTACACGTACCTGGTAATTGTAGTTCCTTGAGTGACGACAGTGCAGTCCTCATTCCCACCCAGTGATTTTTCTTAGGGGAGGCAGCCGGACGCCGCCCGGTCCGATTCTACAGGTAAGTTCAATTATTTCTTTGATAGGGATCAGTGTGTGATATTTCGGGGACAGTTCAGGGCGTTAAACGCCTTCTGTACAGGTCGTTATACTGTCTTAGTTATTCCAGTTTAGGTGCGTTTGGCATTTGTTACTACTTATTTGTTGCTCCTTTGAGTCTGCTTTGTTAATAGTTTACACTGGAGGAGGAGAGACAGAGCAGCAGGATATATCCAGTGATGTTATGAATTTGACGTACCAGTCTCCAGGCTGCAGGAGGAGGTTGACAACCCAGAAGTAGAGGACTGCACTGTCGTCACTCAAGGAACTACAATTACCAGGTACGTGTAATTCTCATTTCTGCTACAAGGGGACCTGGGATGAGGGTGAAGGGAGATAGATTCAGGAGTGATATGCGGAAATATTTCTTTACGAAAAGAGTAGTGGAGCCGTGGAATAGTCTCCCAGTGGAGGTGGTAGAGATGAGGACAGTAACTGAATTCAAAAAAGCATGGGACAAACAGGATCTCTAAAGGTAAAAAGGGGACTGTTCTAGTTGATATGGAAGGACAGACTAGATAGGCCATGTGTTTTTTTTTTCTGTCATATTTCTATGTTCCTCCAGTTTAGTCGTCCACGTCTGGGTAGTGTACCTCCTTCTGCAGCTTGAAGACTGGGCATGTCAAAACTCATGACATCACTGGACATAGCCTGCTGGCACCACCCATCAATCCCAGAGTGTCCGGTCTCCATGCAGCAGGAGGACGTAGTGAGCCTAGGTACTGGGCTCACTTGAGGAACAATTAAGGAGCAGTTAGGTTTCTCTAGTTTTTACTTTAATCCATTTGCTTTAAACTTATTTTTAAATTTAATTACCTTTCTGTTATTTGGAAGTTACCTTCTGTGGCCTTCAAATTTCTTTAGTTTAAATTAATTTGCCACCCTTTTGCTTTGAAGTCCTGTGCCTTTAAGATCGGCTGTCTTGTCTATCCTTTTGTTTTTCTTTGAGGCAGCGCTCTACCAGGATCTCTCTCCCTGGACTGCATGGGAGAGAGATCCCGGGAGTCTCAACGGCACATGAAGTGTGTGCAGGCCGGAGGCACTGCTTGAGTTGCAGCGTTCTGCCGGGTCCCACGAGACGCACAGAGCCATGGCGGCAGGTTGGCGCAGACTCCTGCGGCTCCACGGAAGACAGCTGGTTCGCTATCCGGGGTGACTGGAGCGCTCCAATGAGTGGGGGCGCATATTTTAGGACGGCTGCGGCCAGTTGCAGGAAGTTTTAGTAAAGCGGGATTTTTGGCACCAAATAGGCCCGGAACGAGGTGGCGCCATTTTCTGGAACTGCGTGACTGAGGTAGCATGGGCCCATGGTTCTAGAGTCTGCTGCAAAGAAGGAAGTTAATTTCTTTACTTTTTCTTTTCAACGGTTTTAGCAAGTGAGTTTATTTTTATTTCGGCTGGTTGTTCGTTTTATTTTTTTTAAATTAAAACCAAGAGGCAGCTGAGGCTGTGGTTAACCTTACTGGCCGACTGGGTGGTCGGCTACTGGGGAGTCAAGCGCGCAGAGGGACTGTGGCTGACACAGCATGCATCAAGCATTCTGTATGAAGCGTCAGGGAAAGTTGCCTGAGTCTTTGCAAATGGCAAACTCTGTGCCACTACTCCGAACTGGAGATCCTTTTTTTTTTTTTTTCTTTAAAACATTTTTTAAGTATTGTTTTCCTTTTCTTTTTAATCATTTTATATATTTTAGTTTTATTGTAAACCGCCTCAATGTAATGGGGGTGGTATATCAAGTGATTATAAACAATAAGTACCTAAAAGAGCTCTGTCTTCCGACCCTTCTCCCTCAGACGTGGCGTGGGCCAAGCTGGATGAGATGGAGGGGCTCGAAGCTGGCGAGGATGACTTGGAAGAAGGAGAGATGTCTGAGGATCAGGCGAAAATCATTCAGGTGTTCTGGAAGGAAGAGCTGACGGCACTTATCACGGAATCGCTCCAGACATTTTGACTTGCTACAGCGCAACCGGCGGAGTACTAGGAGGTTGAAGATCCTGTCATTCAAGCGGTGAGACAGGCTCAGGTGGTGGTTCCCATCCATCGCGTTGTGGAGCGTATGATCCAGGATGAATGGGATCAGCCTGAGGCAGGTCTGAAAGGGGTTAGGACCATGAACAGGCTTTATCCATTGGCAGATTCGGTCAAGGAGAGGTTTAAGTCTCTGCGGATTGATGCGGCAGTCACAGCAGTGACAAAGAAGACCACCATCCCAGTGGAAGGTAGCGCTGCCTTAAAGGATGCGCAGGACAGGAAGGTAGATGGTTTCTTGAAGCAATCGTTTGAAGCTGACGCGCTTTCCTTGCAGGCTTCCATCTGTGGAGCTTGGGTGGCAAGAGCTTGTCTCCGATGGTCCCAACATTTGCGTCAGTCTCCACAGTTAGAGCAGGAGAGTATTAGTCAATTAGACCGTCTTGAATCTGGATCAGCGTATCTGGCAGATGTGCATTACGATCTGATTAGAGCATTGGCTTATAGTATGGCTTCCTTAGTGGCTGCTCGGAGATCCCTGTGGTTGAAAAACTGGGCGGCCGATGGGTCTTCTAAGGCGCGTCTCAGTAAGCTACCTTTTAAAGGGAAGTTGTTGTTTGGCGAGGACCTTGATAAGTTGGTCAAGGATTTAGGTGAATCCAAGGGTGGAAGGCTTACAGAGGATAAGTCTAAACAAGGAAAATCCCTGCCGTCCTTTCGGGGGCAGTTTAGGGATTTCAGGAGATTTCATACTTCTCGGCTGGGTGGTTTTCAAAGGGGAAGATTTGCTTCTAGAGCCCAGGGGTTTTGGGGAGCGAGTAAAGGTTTCGTGGCGACATTTCAAAAACCACAATGAGAGGCGGCAGGTCCCGGTGGGAAGCCTACTGATAGGGGGGGCGTCTTCGGGAGTTTCTTCCTGTCTGGGCCCAAATCACGTCTAACCAGTGGGTGTTGGAGATCATTCGCAAAGGATATGCGCCGGAATTGGCAAAACCGGTTTTAGACTTTTTTTGTGATGTCCCCCTGCAGAGGACAACAGAAAGCTTTGGAAATTTGGCAAACATTAGACCGGCTGTTACAGTTGGGAGCCGTTACGCCGGTACCAAGAGCAGATTACGGAGTGGATCGATACTCCATCTATTTCGTGGTACCAAAGAAAGGTGGGTCGTTCTGCCCTATTCTGGATCTCAAAGGGGCAAATTGGTGTCTGCGTGTACCTCATTTCAGAATGGAAATGTTGCGGTCGGTCATTGTAGCGGTGCGTCAAGGGGAATTCCTGATGACCCTAGATCTTACGGAGGCGTATCTGCACATTCCAATAAGATTCATCAAAAGTGGCTATGATTTGCTCTGCCTTGGGGTCATTATCGGTTCTAGGCCTTACCGTTTGGTCTGGCAACAGCTCCTCTGACATTTACTAAGATTATGGTAGTGTGTGGCGGCGGCTCTACGAAAGGAAGGTATTTTGGTCCACCCTTCTCCCGACGATTGGCTGATTCGAGCAAAGTCACATACCGAGTGTTCAGGTTACAGCCAAGGTGGTGAAGTTTCTGCAGAGTCTTGGCTGGGTGATCAATGCGGCCAAGAGTCGCTTAGCTCCGTCCCAGGACCTAGAGTATCTGGGGTTCGCTTAGACATGCAGAGAGGGGTAGTGTCTCCTGAAGTGGTAAGTATGAGCTCTGCAGCAGTTGGTATGCAAGTTCAGAACTACTCATGCACCCTCGGCGTGGACTTATCTTCGGGTGCTAGGGACGATGGCAGCAACCTTGGAGGTAGTGCTGTGGGCGCAATTTCATATGAGACCCTTGCAGAGGGCGTTGCTTCGACATTGGTCGAGTCAGTTGCATCCGTTGAGCAAACAGCTCCCCTGCCCTCTTCGGGTCAGGGAGTCGTTTCAATGGTGGCTTCGCCCAGAGTCTCTGGCGGCAGGGGTGGCTCTGGAACAGCTGCAGTGGCTTCCCTTGATTACGGATGCGAGTCTTGCGGGATAGGGAGCACATTGCGGCACTCTTTTCACGCAAGGCACTAAGGACCGAACAAAGGATGTGGTCGATCAACCGCTTGGAGCTGAGAGTAGTCTCACTGGCATTAGACGTTCGAAGCTGCGGTATCGGGGCGAGCAGTGCGAGTCCTGTCCGACAACTCTGCGATGGTGGCCTTCATCAATCGGCAGGGCAGTACAGTAAGTGTGGCCATGGAAGAGGAAGCAGAGGCTCTATTTGGGTAGAGCCTCGACTTCCAGCAATCTTGGTGGCCCACATTGCAGGAAAGGACAATGTAATGGCGGATTTTCTCAGCATAGTTCGGGTGGATGCCGGAGAATGGGAGTTGCATCCAGACATTTTTGCGCAGATCGCAGATGGGGTCCACCAATCATGTATCTCGTAGCAACGTTTTGGTCAGCGAAGGTGAATCATTTTTTCAGCAGGCGCCGGGAAAGGATGTCGGAGGGGGTTGACGCCTTGATTCAGCTTTGGCCATTGTCAGGCCTTCTTTATGTCTTTCCTCCGTGGGCACTGCTGGGGCGTGTGATTCAATGCATCGAAGCTCACTCGGACAGTGTTAGTGGCTCTGGATTGGCCAAGGTGCCCATAGTATGCCAATCATTTGCTTACTCGACGGGGATCCCTGGAGGTTGCTGGCATCAGAGGACCTTTTACTTCAGGGTCCGCTCTGAATGCCTCAAGTGGATCGATTCTCGCTTACGGTTTGGCCATTGAAAGGGCAAGGTTAAAGAAAAAAGGTGACTCAGCAGCAGTCATTGCTACCTTGCTTCGGGTGAAAAAGTTCCACATCTCTGACTTATGTGCGGATTTGGTGGATTTTTGAGGACTGGTGTTCTCAGAGGCAGGTACGCGCTTCTACGGTAGTCGTACCTGTAGTGTTGAGTTTTCTGCAAAATGGGTTCGATTTAAAGGACTGGCGGCCAGTTCTTTGAGAGTTCAGTTGGCGGCACTGGCGTGCTATAGAGGCAAAGTATAGGGTGTGGCTTTGGGAGCGCATCCGGATGTGTTGCATTTTCTCAAAGCGGTTAATAGGCTGCGTCCCTCTCGGAGAATGATGGTCCGCCGTGGGATCTTAATTTAGTATTAGGGGCATTGGTTAAGGCGCCTTTTGAGCCGTTGCATCAGGCAACGGTCAAGAATTAAACTTCAAAGGCGGTATTTTTGGTGGCTATTCAGCAAGACGCATTTCGGAGTTGCAGGCGTTGTCATGTAGAGAGCCATTTCTATCTTTTTCAAGAGAAAAGGTGGTGTTGAGACCAGTACAGTCGTTTTTGCTAGTCAGTCTGTTTCCCTTCCAACGCTCTGTTCTACGGAGGGGAACGGCTCAGACCGTAGTTTACGTTGTTTGGATATATCAAGAGTTCTGCGGCAGTATTTGAAGGTTTCTGAAACTTTTTCAGATCGGACCGTCTCTTCGTGCTGTTCAGGGGTCCTCGTAGAGGGGAGGTGGTGGCGAAAGCCTCTATTGCTAGATGGATTAAAGAGACGATTGCATCAGCATATATGTTGCAGGGTCGTTCAGTACCAGGGGAGCTACGTGCTCACTCTACTAGAGCACAGGCGACTTCCTGGGCGGAACACAGTTTGGTTCCGCCAGCGGAAATTTGTAGAGCGGCCACCTGGTCGTCTCTGCATACTTTCAGTAAGCACTATTGACTTGATGTTTCGGCGGTGAGCGATGCCTGTTTCGGGACGGTGGTGGTGTGATCCGGATGCAAAGATCCCTCCCAATAATTACTGCCCTGATACATTCCAGAGGTGGAGGACTAAACTGGATGAACGATAAGGAAATTGAAATTACACTTGTAGTTCCTTGAGTGGATCCAATTTAGTCCCCGTCCCGCCCTTTGGATGATCAGTTCTCGTATTTACAGGTGGAGAAGAAAATTTGTTATGAAGGCTGAGCGGCTTCTATAGATCTTGGGATCGCTGTGAGTATGACTGTTTCTCATATTTTCCTTTCCTTCTCTTTGATTAGAGGATGCAGCAGAGAAGGTAAAAGGATGCTAGCAAGCAAGCATAGTTTAAAAACAACAAAAAAAAAGACTGGTTGTATTATGAAGTCATGTTTAAAGACCAAGGTCTTCTTGTTGTAGGTTTAAGTTAGTTGTAGTTTTTGTTGGATTTAAATTTTAGCTACTTGTTGCTCCTTTGAGTCTGCTTTTTCAATAGTGCATTGGGATTGATGGGTGGTGCCAGCAGGCTATGCCAGTGATGTCACGAGTTTTGACATGCCCAGTCTCCAAGCTGCAGGAGGAGGTACATTACCCAGAGGTGGAGGACTAAACTGGATCCACTCAAGGAACTACAATTACCAGGTAAGTGTAATTTGAATTTGTATGTTCTCTGTAATAGTTCCATGTTTGTACATTATGTACAGGAGCTATATTACAACTCTATATACATAATGATTTTGTCTTGTTTAATATGATTACGTTCTGAGCCATGAAGGGGAGTTAGGTGGTGGGACCATAGTGTTGGGAGAATAGGGGGTTTTTCATGTGTTTATGGCAGGAGGTGAGGTCGGTGATATTTCTTATAGCGTCTGTCAGGGTGTTCTGGAGGGATGGTGCAAAGAATTCAAATGCTCTGCAACAAGTTTGCTGGTTGGACTTTGTTCTCGAACCGGGAATGGTGAGCTTGTTGCTTGTGGAGGATCTTCGTGATCTGTTTGGGATGGATGTCTGTATGAGAAATTGGAGGTGGGTGGCTGTGTGAGTGTAGGGCTTTGTGTTAGGGATTTATATCTTATTCTGCTGAGGAGTGGCAGCCATTGGAGCTGTTTTGAGGATTGGGTGATGTGATGTCCCATTAGGTGTACCCTGGATTATGCGTGCGGCTGTGTGTAGGGAAGTATGCAGTGGGAGGAGTGTGGTCTGTGGCAGGCCCTGGTAGATTATGTTGCAATAGCCTGCATGTAGAAGGATGATGTCTTCGAGTGCTGATCAGAAGTCTGCAGGTTTGAGGAGGGGATAGAGGTGTTGCACTATTTTGGTTTTAAAGTAGATAGTTTTTGCTGTTATCGGTGTCTTGAAGGATAGATGTTAATGATGATCCCAAGGTATTTTATCTCTGGTCACACATTGATCTGAATAATATTTAGTGTTACTGATGTGCGGGGAGGGGAATGGAGGAGTCCTTTGTAATAGATATAGCTTCAGTCTTCTTGAAGTTAATGGCTTTACAGTAAGCCATCTGTAAAGCATTCCTGTATTTTTGTATAACGGCCGTTTGGTGTGGAGTGGGCAGTATAACATAATGTCATTGGCATATGTGTGAAAACTGAATATTCTGTTCAGCGGCTTTACAGTAAACGCCTTTGAATATCGGGCCCATAGTCATGGTTTAGTGGGAGAAAACCAACATAGATTTAGCCAAAGGAAGTTTTTTGCTTCACTAATTCTTATTTTTTTTGTGGTGTATGTGTAGAAAATCCTGAGATTTAAGTATTCCAGGACCTATCCCGGGGACATTAATGCGATGCAGAATGCTGCGAGAGGGTGACAGCTGTCATGCGGCAGAAGGGGATTCAGTATAGGTGGTGGTTCCCCTTTGGCTTGCTCTTCACAGTATGAGGAACTACGAGTAAGGTGAAGTTGGAGAAGGAAGCGTGGCAGGCATTTTGAGACTTGGGGTGTAAGGGCTGCCTGAACGAACCAAAGAATCCTCAAATACCTGGTTTGAGTCTGGGAGTACAGCCTGCTGCCTCTAAGTGGCAGTGGGTGGCTGCAAAGGGGACCTGCTTGAAACGTCTCAGGACCCCCCAGAACACTGCCTCCACAAGGGTGGACACCTGAGGGTGCCACAACAGGGCTATGAGCTGATTGAACAATGGACAGAGAGGGTTTCTATACTAGACATGGAAAGAGCATCCTGGAACAAGGGGGGACTATGAGACGAGCGAGGACAAACTGAGGCGAAAGGGAGGGATTGGTGAGGGGAGGAGAGTGTCAGTTTTTCCTGTTTTCGTGTTTTATATACTACGGTTGCATTGTTAAAGCTCTGAATGATCTACTTAAGGGATGGATGAGAGGGGGTAGGGTGGAGAGAGGATGTGGGGTGGATGAGGGGGGGATAATGCTATGATAGTTGCAACTATGCATTAAGGGTGTCAAAGAATGGGAGTTGGGGGGGGCTGTGAGTCAGATGGAGAGGTGGATAGGCAGGGAGGGGTGGTCTAGCGAACTACCTAGAAAGGGGGGCTCCTAGGCAAGGTGTGCTGATTATTGGGGGGGATGGGGGGAGTAGTTATGGGTGATGGGCAGTGGTGGGATTCTACATTATGGTGCAAATAGAACACTGAATGTTCGGGGGTTGAACTCACCAACCAAGAAATGACACTTATTTAGGGAACTTGAGGGTAACAAATAGGATGTGGCACTGCTCCAGAAAACTCATTTACGGGCCAGGGATGAAGGAAGGTTCAGACATAGAACACTCCCAGAGCAGTTTCTCGGCACCTCTGGGAGGGGGGGGGGAATGGCAAGTCTGCTTAGACAGGTGGGGGGGGGGGAGGAGGGCTCTTTTTGAGACAAGGGGGGGAGGGTGGTGGGAGATAAAGGGACACTTGGGGTGAAAGAGGTTACAGTAGTGTCTCTATGGTCCTAATGGACCTCAGGGGGATTTTTGGCAGGAAGTAGAGGAACCTTTGGATAGGGAGGCCCAAGAGAATATATTAAGGGGGGATTTCAACCTGGCTCTTCAACCAGCACAGGACAGGAGCCTCTAAGATGAGTGATGGGAGCACAGCAACCATCGGCAAGTGCAGCAGGTAATGCAGCAGTTTCATTTGGTGGATGTTTGGAGGGAGTTGCACCCACAGGCGTAGGAATACTCCTTCTGTTTGGGAGTACATGATAGCACATTGATGCTGCTAAAGCTATTAGTGGACCAGCTGTGGGTGGCTGACCTACTGGGGGGCAGAGATTGGCCCAATGACTTGGTCGGATAATGGCCCGGTTTGGCTGACTTTGGGAAATAGGGCACATGAGGGAGAGCAATTTTGGCACCCTAAGAGCTTGTTGAAGGAGGTGGTTGAGGATGTCTGCACCCACATTAGGGAATATATTCAGCTCAATGATAATGGGGAAGTGTACACTAATATGGTTTGGGAAGGTCTGAAAGCTGTAGTGAGAGGCAGGTTTATTTTGTTTACCTCACATTACAAGAAGCTGTGCTTACGAAAGAAGCAATAATTAATGGGGGAACTCAGACCAATTAGAATATCAGGGGCAAAGAGGGCATGGAAATGGGTGGTTCGGTTGAGAGCGGAGTTGCAGGGGCTCCAGAGGGATCAGATAGCTTTTCAACTGCAGAGGGTGCAACAATTCTATTATGAATGGGGGAATAGAGAGCAGGGCATTGGCACGGAAACTTAAACACCAGGTCATTCGGTCTTTATTTGCGGGAGGGAGTGGGACTATACTCTTAAAAGGGAGCCATCTCTGAGAACAATTTTTGAGCTATTATAGAGAAGTATACTGGACAAGATGGAATTGGAGCAGAGAGAGGTGCAAGGCTACTTGGGGAAGGTGGATTTGCCTTTTTTTTTGTATGAGGATGCGGTAGGGCTCCTGGAAGAAGTTATTGGGAGTGAGGAGATGGTGGCCATAATTTGGAAAAAGCGCCAGGCTTGGATGGTCTGCCAGGGTTTTTCTATAAAATCAACAGTGAGGAGATGAGTTTTGCTGGGGAGGGTGTTCAATGAAGTCTCTGAGGAAGGAGATGCATTTATGCAGGAGATGCTTATGGCAGGCATCACATTGATTTCTAAGGCCAGGAAAGACCTGGATCAGTGCGGGTCCTATCGGCCAATTTATCGTATTAATGTTGATATGAAAATATTAGCAAAAATCCTAGCTGACCGGTTGGCACTGGATGCCTCAGTTGGTTCAATTGGATCAGGTGGGTTTCATTGTAGGGCAGCAGGCTGTGAATAGTATAAGGAGCATAGTGGAACTTCTCTGGGTGGCAGCAGGCAGTCGAGAGGTGGTGATGCTTCTCTCGATTGATGCCGAAAGTTATTTGATAGGGTGCGTTGGCCCTTTCTCTTTGCAACTTTGAAGACCATGGGGTTTGGGGCTCATTATATGAGATGGATTCAAACATTCTATGGGGAGCCCAGGGCTCAGGTTAAGGAGAATGGCCACTATTCTGATACTTTACCTTGAGCTGGAGGTCAGGGCTGCCCATTGTCACCACTTCTTGCTCTGCTAATGGAGCCCTTGGCACAGTCTATACAGGCAAATCAACTTAGAGGAGTGGAGGGGGAGGGGTGTCAACATGCTTTCTCACTGTTTGCAAATGATGTCCTCTTGTCTAGAGGACAAAAGAGGTGATCGTTTTTATTTAAGTTTTTATATACTGTCTTCAATTCAAGATGGTTTACAGTGAAAATAACGTGAGTGTGTTTCAACTGTTTACATAGAACGGAACTTAACATGATTGGGATGAACATGATGAATGAATGAATGGGAAGTTCCAGAGGCCAGACTCTGGGGTGGATGTGCGATGAGCTGCCTTTACCACCTGTCCAATCAGGACCACCAGTTGAAGTTCCTATGGGTGGATGCACTGGTTTCGGTGGTCACTAAGAAAACAATTCTGGAATGACGTTCTTGAATGACGTTCAAGATATAAAGATTCTGCTGAAGCAGGTCTTTGATATTGTGCTTTCCCTGCAAGCATCAGTGTGCGGAGCCTATGTGTTGTGGGCCTGCTTGAGGTGGGCCCAGGTTCTCCTAGGTCCGGAGACCAGACCTCAGCAGTCACTGGTTAGAGTCAGGGGCAGCTTACTTAGTGGATGTCTTCTGCAACGTGGTCCAAGCGTCTTCCAAGGGCATGGCTTTGGTGATTGCTGCTCGGTGGTTTTTGTGGTTGCACAACTGGTGGTCTGTTTTTTCTAAGACTCATCTCAGCATGCTTCCCATCAAGGGAAGCTTCTTTTGGAGAGGCCTTGGATAAGTTGGTGAAGGACTTGGGAGAGTCCAAAGTGGTTTGGCTCCCAGAAGATAAGCCTAAGCCAGCCTGGACGCTGGCAGTTGCTAGGGGCCTGCCCTGGGACGAACAGCCCAATTTTGCTCCTTATCAACGAGCGCGTTACCCCATGAGGGGACAGCCCTTTTGGGGCAGGCAGGAGTTTGATAGAAGATAGGTATTTGGGGGGGGGGAGTGCCAAAGAGTGAACCTGGGGGAGGATTGCCAGTAGGGGAACGTCTTCAAGAGTTTTATCCCCTCTTGGGTCCAGATAACCTCAGATTAATCCTATTCCATTCAAGTGTAAGGATTTGGCCTGTATTAGGACAGATTGTGACAGTGTAGTGTGAACTTTTTTTTTTTTTTTTTTTTTTTTATCTTCAAAGCTGATAGCAGAAATGGGGAAGTGGTGTTGGGTAAATTTCCTGTTTGTAAAGTTGTAAAAAGCTGCTCGGGTATTGCAAATAACTGAAAATATGAATTTGGGCATAAGGAAGAAGTTTTTGATGTGGGGGAAGTGCTGTTTCTGGGTAACTGATTGTACTTTGGAACAGTTTGGGTATGACATCAGGATTTCAGTAACTTCTCTGGATCTCCATATTTCTGGGAAATATCTGGGTGCTGGCCCTTCCTCTTCTGTTGGTGCTGACTGCTTGATCTTGGAAAGCAGATGTTTGACTGTCGGCATAGCAAAGGTTAAGTCTTCTATCTTGACAGCTTGCTTGTCTTATAGAGTCCTGCTTCTCTGATTTTTTTCTGCATATAAATCGGGGTATGGGGAAAGAATTCTGTTAGAACTGTTGCTTCTTGATCAGTGTAAAAATGGTGCATGAGAACAATCCTTGCTTCTTAATGGGGCCCAGGTTTTCTCTTGAGTTACACAATCGAAGGCCTTGTTAAAATACCTTCTGCAAAAAGACAGGGTTTGGTCCTGGGGCCAGTACTGTTCGACGTATTTGAGTGATATTGCTGAAGGACTCAATGGAAAAAAAAGTCTGAGGCACACCACTAATCACCTTCCTTTCATCCGAGTGAGTTCCGTTTACTATCACCTGTCGTCTGTCGGTCAAACAATTTCTGATCCAGATGGATCCCAACGTGTTGAACTGGATCAGAAATTGGTTGACTTTTACCCCATCCCGTCTGGAGAGGAGGAGCTGCTATGGTTGCCCAAAGTGGACACCCTAGTCTCTGCTGTGGCAAAGAAGATTGTTTCCGGTGGAGGGGAGTGTGGCCCTGAAGGACCCCCCCCCCCCCCCCGGACTAGAAACTCAAAATGTTCTTGAAACATGCCTTTGAGCTGAATGTGCTAACCTTGCAAGCAGCGGTCTTTGGAGCATATGTGGCCAGGCCCTGCTAAGTGGTTCAGTCTTGAGCCTGCCTGTCTGGCAGATGCTCACTACGACATGTTAAGGGCAGCTGCGAAAAGCATGGCCTCTGGTCACAGCTCGGCAGCTTCTCTGGCTCCAAAACTGCTCTTCAGACGCGTCCTCTAAGGCACAGTTAAGTAAGCTTCCCTTTTGGGGGGGGGGGGTGAAATCCTGTTTGACGACTTGGAAAAGTTGGTAAAGAACTTGGAAGAGGCCAAGCAAGTTTGCCTTCCTGAAGATAAGCCAAAGGTGCAAAAAGCATCCATACCGAGAGGTCACAAGCAGGGTTTCTGCCAGTATCGGGACTCTTGTTTTGCTCCTTATCAGCGGCCTAGGTATCCTACACAGGGTCAGTGCTTTTGAGGTGGCAGGGGAGCAGGCCGTGGTTCCTTTTCCAGCTTCAGCTCAGGAACCAGGAGGGGCCAATGAAAGGCAGCAGGTCCAGGTAGGGGAAGTGCCAGTGGGGAGGTCAGTTGACCCAGTTTTACTCCGCTAGGGCCCAGTTAATGTTTGACCAGTGGGTCCTGTAGATAATCTGTAGTGGGTATGCGTTGGAATTTGCAAAGCCTCTCACAGAGGTTCTGGTCTCCCCCTGGAAGGCACCCGACAAGCAGGCAGTGGTCGAAACGAAGCTGCAGCACTTCTTGTGCCTTCAAGCGGTTGTGCCAATGCCCCAAGACCAGTTAGGATCCAGTCAATACTCCATTTACTTCATGGTCCCCAAAAAGGAAGGCACCTTCCTCCCTGATTCTTGACCTCAAGCACGGCAACTGAGCATGGGGGTTCCTCATTTTCAGATGGAGACTCGGTGCTCTGTAATTTCTGCAGTCCAGTAAGGCGAATTTCTGACCACGCTGGATCTCACCAAGGCATACTTGCATGTGCTAATCTGGCCAGAACACCAGCAGTTTCTGCAGTTTGCTGTCCCCATGTGGCACTGCCAGTTTCAAGCCGGTGACTGCTCTACACACCTTTACCAAGATCATGGTAGTTGTGGTAGTGGCTCTCCAGAGAGGGCATGCTCGTACACTCCTGCTTGGATGATTGGCTCATTCAGGCCAAGTGACAGCAGGAGTCAAGTGGCCATATAACGTGTACTCGACTTGCTCCAAGAGCTAGTTTAGGTGATCAACATCCCCCAAAAGCCACCTGGAACAGTCTGAGCCTTGTTTTTACCTGGGGGCCTGCTTCGACACACAGGTGGGGTCAGTCTTCCTACTGGTAGATAGAACATGCAGATCTTTATGGCGACCAACCACAGCGCAAAGGCAGAACACTTCAGTCGTTGGAAGGAGTCCATGTCAGAGGGGCTTGATGTTCTGATGCAGCCGTGGCCAGAGGGGCTACTGTATACCTTTCCTCACTGGCCGCTGATCGGCCACTTGATACTGAGAGTGCACTGTGAGTGCACGATCCTAGTGGCTCTGGATTGTCTGCGGAGGCCTTGGTATGCGGATCTTATTCAGCTGTCTGTGGCCGACCTGTGGAAGTTACTGCCCAGAGTGGACCTGTTCACGCAGGGCCCACTCCAAATGCCTCAGGTGGATAGTCTCTCGCTTATGGCTTGGCTCTTGAAAGGGCTCGGTTGAGAAAGTGGGGTTATGCGCTGGCAGTTATTGCTACATTCCTGAAATGCGTAAACTTTCAACTTTGGCTTATATCTGGGTCTGGTGGCTGTTTTGCACTGGTGTGACAAGAGATTGCAGGTGCTGCAGGCATCCGTACTGGTTATCTTGGGTGTTTTTGCAAGTTGGAGTGGAGAAGGGGCTCGCACTGAACTATCTCTAGGTGTAGGTGGCAGCCTTGGCATGCTACAGGGGACGCATCCAGGGTCACCTACTGGCAGCACACCCCAATGTTGTTTCCTCAAGACTGTGTGACAGACCCGGCCACCTGTTAGAGTATCAGTTCTGAGCTGGGACCTTAACCTGGTATTGCTGGTATTAACTGGAGCTCCATTTGAACCATTAAGCTTGGCAATATTGAACATAGTAACTTAGTATATGACGGCAGATAAAGACCAGTATGGTCCATCTAGTCTGCCCAGCAAGGCAGTAAGAATAGGTGCATCTGAGAGTTGTAGCTGTGCTTGGGAACTAATGCGGCTTTCTACTGCCGTGGGAGCAGTGCAGTGGGATCGGCTGGAGGCTCTGCTGACATCATGCAGGCACAGGCCGGTCCCAGACTGGCGAGAACCCTTCTCCTCCCTCTACAAAACCCAGTGGCTCCTACACGCGATCCCGTGTCACGGCCTGCATGGTGTGACCTAAGGGGTATGACTCAAGGGGCAGACCATGCCCCTTTGGTGCCCCTTCGGCACACATGAGAAGTTCATGAGGATCTGAGGTTGTTGTGTTTCTCCATGGGTAAGCGGAAAGCAAAGACTGGAGTTAAATCTGGAGTGAGTGTTCAAGGAAGTAAGATGATGTGTCCCATGGATAAACATTTGACTTCCCTGCTGCCTGCTGTTCATTCACCGGACAGAGCTTTGTTGAGCCCAGAGTCTTGGTCTCCACCACCGTTTCCTCAGCCTGCTTTCTCTTCTACATTATTGGAACTGTCCCCTGATGTTTCCTACCCACTCCCCACAGCCTGTATATCCAGCAGTTTCTGATGGGGTGGTTACTACCCCTTTGTTGCATTTGATAAAACCGCCTTTCTATAACAGTCAAGGCGGTGTACAATCGACAAACAGTCAAGAAAAGGCCAAGGGCCAGTGAAATTGAAAAGAAAATTTACAATTCTCTGATAGGAAAGTAGGAGAGAAAAGAGAGATGGGACAGGATATAAGAAGGTATAGTTCTGGGAGGGAAATACAGAGGTGGGGGAAAGAAGAGGTCACACGGAAGGGAAGGTCGAAGGCCAGGGAAAAGAGATGAGTCTTCAGATTTCGTTTGAAGGTGACATGATGGATTTCCAGACAGAGGAGGGGAGAGCATTCCAAAGAGCAGGGCCAGCAAAAAAGGCAGAGGAACGGGTGGATTGTAGGTGGGCGCATGAAGGAGAGGGAAGGGTAAGGCGATTGAGGTGAAAGGAGCGAGGGGTGTGCCTGGGAGAGTGAAAGGTAATGAGATCTGTTAAGTATTGTGGGGTGCTGGTGTGGAGAGCTTTATGAACCAATGTAAGCAGTTTGAATTGAGTGCGGAAGGGAATAGGTAACCAGTGAAGGTGGAAGAGCAGAGGTGTTATGCGGTCCCGGAGAGTGGAGTGAGTAACAAGGCGAGCTGCAGTATTTTGGATCCTTTGGAGCCGAGACAATTGGGATTTGGGGAGACCAATGAATACCGAGTTGGAAAAGTCCACACGTGACATAACTAAAGATAGCAACAGAGTAGTGAGGGCTGAAGGGGAGAGAAAGGGAAGAATTGTGCGAATTTGGCGAAGAAAAAGGAGGTCTTAGTAATGTATGAAATGTCAGCGTGAAATAAGTCAGAATCAAAATGTACACCAAGATATTGGAAGGTGGAAACTAGAGGGACAGGAGTACCGGAAAAAGAGGGGGCCATCAAGGGGGGTGGGCTACCATGAGAAAACCAAATTGCGATAGTCTTGGCTAGATTAAGGTGGAGACAGTTTTGTGTCAACCAGTTGGCCACATCAGAAAGACACGAATTCAGTGCAGAGAGGTCCGGACAGGAGGGGGAGGGGGAGGTGTGCTGGAGCAAGACTGTCGTCTGCATAATAGAAGGCGGATATACCAGACTGTTGTATTAGAAGGGCAAGGGGGGCCAGAAAGAGGTTGAAGAGAAGAGGGGCCAATACAGAACCCTGAGGGACCCCACATGGGAGGTGAAGTGATTCCGAGGGGGGGGGGATAGAGGAAGAAGAGGAAAACTGCATAAGACCGAGAGGAGAGAAGAGTGAAACCAGCGATAAACACTACAGAGAACCGCTTCCTGTAAGCGGAGACGAAGAAGGGAGTGGTCGACTAAGTCGAATGTAGCCGAGAGATCGAGGGCTACCGCCACTGAGATGTCACCATGATCGTGAGCTACATGCAGTGCATTGGTGAAAGCAAGTAGAACCGTTTCAACACTGTGACCCTGGTGGAATCCAGACTGACGGGGGTGAAGATAGTAGAGTCAAGGTGGTGTGAAAGTTGTGCAGACAATTTTTTCTAAAAGTTTGGAGAGAAAAGGGAGATTGGAAACTGGAAACAGGACGATAGTGGGCGGGGACCAAGGGATCAAGTGAAGGATTTTTGAGGATAGGACGGATCAAAGCATGCTTCCAGGAGTGGGGAAAGGTCCCTGTGGAGAGGCTAGAGTTGAACATAGTGAGGATAGAAGGAAGGAGTACTAGAGAGGGGGCAAGTAGCCAGGAGGAAGGAATGGGATCAAGAGGACAGGAGGTTTTCCTGGAGGAGAAAATGAGTCGATGGAGCTCGGGGGCAGTGGTCAGGAAGAAAGAGGACCAGGTATGAGAGAGTTGAGAAACGGGGGGGGGAGTGAATAGGAGCAGGGCAAGAGGGTAAAGATGCTCTTAGGGAGGAAATCTTATCACTAAAAGATGCCAAAAGTGGAGGAGGAGAGGGAAGAACAGAGGCAGCAGAAGTTGAAGTGCGAAGGGAGGTGAGAGACTTGAGTGTGGAATAGAGATGTCTGGTCTGATTTGGGGCATTAGAAATGGCATTGGAAAAATAGGTGCGCTTAGCGAGGTGTACTTTGGAGCGATAGAGTAATTTGACTTAAAGAATGCTAGAGTGGTTGGTGAAGGGGCCTTACGCCACAGCTGCTCAGCCCTGCGGTGGTGGGTGCGCAATAGCCGAAGACCACTATGGTACCAGGGATGTGTGGGCCTACGATGTGGTGGCCAAGGATGCAGGGGGGCTATGTGATCGAGGGCAGCGGAGAGGGTAGAGGACCAAAGGGCGGCCTGGGAGTTGGGTGAAAGAGGGGAAGTCAGCAGTGTAGGAGCTTGGTTGCTGTGGGGAATTGCTGGATTATGAGTGGGGTGATGGTGCGGGATAGCCGTGGAGGAGGGGACAAAGATGAGGAAGAGAAGAAAAAGAAGACAGTCCTGAGTGTGAGCAGGAGACAGAGGCAAAAGTGGTCTGTCCACGGGAGATGTATAGAGCAAAGATTATGGAGTGTAAGTGAAGAGGAGGATGATGTCAGAAGCAAATCGAGGGTATGGCCAGCATGATGGGTAGGGTAGGTAACGTGTTGTGAGAGAGGTCATGTAGGAAGGATATGAAAGAGATCCCTAGAAGAGGTAGGAGAATCCATGTGAAGGTTGAAATCGCCTGCGATAAGAAGGTGAGGTAAAGCTAGGGAAAGGTCAGTAATGGTCAAAAGGAGAGAATCCCAGAGATCAGCCCAAAGAGCAGGGGGGGAGTAAACAAGAAGAACGTGTGTGGGAGGCGAGGTGTGAAGGAGAAGCAAAAGGGATTCAGAGTAGTGCAGTGAAGGAGAGGATCTGAGTAAATGAGAGGGTTGGGCGTAACAGAGCGGCCACGCCACCGCCTGACCGGCCAAGACGGGGAACAGACTGCGGAGAAGCCAGGGGGGAGACAGCGAGCGAGGAGAGCATCCTCCCCGTCTGAGCCACGTTTCAGTAAGGAGGGTGAGATCAAAGGATGACCAAAGAACGAGATCCTGAATAAGAAGAGTTTTGGTTCACAAGACCAATATGAAGGGGGGGCTGAGGAGAGATTGAAGGCTCAGGACAAGCAAGGACGGAGATTGGAGAGACAGCGAGAACGCGTGCAAAATGATTTGGCTGGACGTCTGCCCCATAGCACAGGTATGGCAGCCATAGGACAATGATGGGGAGAAAAGGATGAGGTGGTAGTGCAAGGAGAGATCCCTACCTGAGGTAGGCAGAATGCGACTCTGGGAGGAGGCCAGGTCAAAATAGATGAGCCGTCTATCTCAAGTATTGTGGGAGGGCAAAGCGCTAAGACCAAGAGAAGCGGCAGCGTTGCAGTAGCAATGTGGCCTCTGCTGCCGGAGCAGCCCCAAGGAGCACACCTAAGGAGCACAGGGGAAGTGACTCTTGTGGATATATGGACTGCTATTCAAAGTATGGACACTTGTTTGTCTACTACTGTGTCCTCTTTGTGCAAATTTACTTATGATGTAGTTGTCAAAATACAATCTGTTGAGAAGCAATTGAGTTCCTTTGTCAAGATTGCTGTCCGGACTGATTCTCAGCTCCAGTCTAGTAGAGATCATGTTGCCTTAATGAGAGATTCTCTCACTTTTTCCTTTCGGCTGGAAGCTTTGGAAAATCAGTCCAGGGCAAAAAACTTACATACATTGAATTTTCCTATCACTCACTTGCTATTATCTGACATTTTACTAAAAGCGTATTTTACTGAGGTATTGCAATTAGAGATGGATTTAGATGTTGCCCTTATGTATTACCTTTCTGTGGGTGGTTCTTCCTCTCTGAAGGCTGAGGTTTCAGATCTTTTGGTTGGACAGAATTTAACTGCTTTTTTGGAAGATTTTGTGGATATTATTTCCAAGCGCTGCTCCTTAGTAGCGACTTCTGGATCCGAGTCCGTGAAGTTGTGTATTGCATGCTTTAAGCATAGCGAGGCTCTCTTTTGTGGTCAAAAGCTTCAGGTCTTTCTTGATGTGGACCGGACTACCCAGATTCGGCAGAAGCAGTTTCTGCAGTTGAAATCTTGTGTTGTGGCATTGGGGGCTTCCTTTTTTCTCAATTTCCTTGTCTATGTATTCTTACTTTTGGGGGGCAGACTTGTGTATATATATACTGATGTTACTCAATTACAAAAATTCTTGGTTGAGAGGTAGGCTGTGGGGAATTAGTGGAGTAGACTATAAATATAGTTCCCTAATGTGGAGTATATACTCCTTTTTTTCCTTTTTTGTATGTATTTTCTTATGAATTGGTTAACTTCTCTGCCTTGATGTGGGCTTCTTTTGTGGGTTTCACTTTGTTCTTGGATATTTGTATCACAATTACTGCTTATTTCCTTGATATTTGTATTCAAGAAAATTCTAAATATTAAAAAAAAAAAAGTGCATCTGCCGCTCTGTGCAGGTCACCCCTCCCCATGCCTTTGTTTAAGTGTGTACCCACTGCTCCGTGAGGTCACCCCTATTTGTTGAGAGAAGTTTGTTTTGATTTTATCCTGTTGCTATAAAGGGATATAAAGCAATTGGCTCCTGAGGCAGCCATGGTGGCTTTCTACAGAATGGCCTAGAGAAGGCATTTCACTTAGCTCCCCAAAAGTTCAGGTGGCTGCTCTGTCCTGTTTCCATGGTCTGGTGGCAGGCAAGTCTTTGGACTTGCATCCGGATGTCTCATGTTTTCTCAAGAGGGTTTGGCATCTGCGTCGTCCCTTTCAGTCTGTGATCCCTTCCTGGGATCTGTCTGGTGTTCTAGACCCTGAAGGCAGTCCCTTTTTGAGCTGTTGAAGCATGCTACCTTAAAGGATTTAATACTCAAGACTGTCTTGTTGGTCACAATTTGTTCTGTAAGGTGGATATCAAAGCTTCAGGCTCTGTCTTGCTGAAATCCTTATCTGTCTTTTTCCAAAGAGGCTATTTCCATTCGGCCTTTACCTTCCTTCTTGCCTAAAGTGCTGTCTCCTTTTCTTGTGAACAAGGTGGTTTGCCTGCCCCCCCTCCTCTAAGGAGCAATGCCGGGGGAAGGAGAAAGATCTTCAGAGGTGCGTCTCCAGTACTTGGAGGTTACGAATTTTTGTTTTCATAAGTCATCCATCATAAGACCAATACTAAAAAATAAAACACTCAACAAGGAAGACCCAGCATCCTATTGCCCAATATCCAGCATAGCACTGCTAGCAAAAATTATTGAAAAGGCGGTCCTACAGCAATTACAAGACCACCTGGACGACAGCAAAACACTAGACGAGCACCAATACAGATTCAGGCCACACCATGGGGTTGAAACTCTGCTTATTGCACTACTGGACAACCTACTCAAATGGATTGAAAACAAAGAAAATGTTCATCCTCATATTCATTGACATCTCAGCGGCTTTCGATACGGTTCACCATCAAACACTCCTAAACAGAATAGAAGCAATAGGAATATCGGGAACCCCCCTAAAATGGTTCTCATCGTATATCTCCAACAGAATGTAACAGGTACAATTTAACAACGAAAAAGCAAAGGCTTTCCCCCAAACTCAGGGCATACCACAAGGCTCAGCCCTTTCCTCGCTTCTTTTCAACGTGTACATGAAACCAATCTGCGAAATATTAAAAAAGCATAAAATCCAATATCACATCTATGCTGACGATATTATGCTGTACACTCAACTCGACACAAGCAACCCAAACTACTCCCAGTTAGAAGAATGCATAAGAGATGCAAACATGGCTTCAACGAAACATGGCCATAAACCATAAAAAAACCAAAGTCATGTACATCTCAAGAGAACCAGAGTTCAACCCGCCAGCCACAATCTCCCTATGCGAGAATATCTATATCACAAAGAATGAAATAAAGTACCTTGGAGTAACACTTGATAGTGAACTAAAGATGGTAAAACACCTCTGTTTAGTAAACAGGGCCATTTTTCACAAGCTCAGTCATACAGCCACTAAGGAACATCATTGAAGCCACCGATTTTAGGACAGTAGCTCAAGCCCTCCTCATACCTCATCTCGATTACTGTAACGCAATTCTACAGGGCCTTCCAAAGAAAACCCTAAGCATACTCCAGATGGCACAGAACGTCGCAGCCAGAATCATCATGAAAACAGGCTTTGCTGAACACATCACACCAGTGCTAGTCGAACTACACTGGCTCCCCATCGTAGCTTGCATAAAATACAAAACCCTAATAACCACTTTTAAACTCATCCACAACCTGGCACCAACTTTCCTCACTAACCTAATCAACATGCAACCTGCTAACAAACAGGAGAACCACCAACTTAAACAACCTACATGTACCAATAAGTATAAGATCAGTTAAAATAGCCACAAGCAACAGAGCATACTCCTATACCGCTCCCACACTCTGGAACCAACTCCCACCTGAGCTGCGCTCAATCAACGACCTGATGGACTTCAGAAAAAAACTAAAGACGTACTTATTTCAACAGGCCTACAACATGTCCTGAACAGTAATGCATTCAACCATTACCTGCATAACCAAAATGTAGTCAAGTGTAAAATGTATATCTCCCTCTCCCCTTCCTAACTGTGTGTTGTGCATATCCCCATGAATCACATTGTACATATTGTGAAAATGCTTTGCCTTGATCTGACAACTTTTAACATATAATCCTGTAAATCACGCTGTAATTTTTGAAATCTTTGATCTGACAATCTCCGTCACACAATCAAACCGCTCCTGATCGCTGGAAGTAGCGGTATACAAATATATGCTAAATAAATAAATAAAACCATCTTTTTGTGCTGTTTAGTGGCCCGTGCAAGGGTGAAGCAGCAACCAAGGCGACTGGGGCTCTGGACTAAGGAGGCCATTGCCTCTGCATTGGTTACAGTACCAGCCAGTTCCGGAGGGTTTGTGCTAGAAAGACATTGCAGACGTTCATGGTCCGCAGATGACCATGCAGCCTATACATCCCACCTAAAAGTACACCGCGAAGCAGTATCCAAGAAAATGAAAGAATATCACTCTGAACTCCTATGCTCCTTGAACAAACCTCATGACCTCTTCAACATCGTCAAGACCCCAACCAGCCAAGCCTTATACATCCTCCTGAATTTGCTGATTACCTACAAGCCAAAACAGGCCTATCCAACACAGCCACCAACCCCATATCAGACCACAAATCGCACCATCCCAACACTACTGACATCCTTCACGCCCCCTTCCAAGAGTTGCGTCGGACATCATCACATCCATCAACACCACCACAGCTCCCAATGACCCTTGCCCAGCATTCTGGATAAGATCAATGCGGGCAGAACTCAGCCCAGTCCTAGTCAAGATCATGGAACGCTCCTCAAGGGGCTTTCCCACCAACTCTAAAACAGACATCCATCCGCCCCTTACTAAAGAACAAGCTGAACCCCCAGAAGGTAGAATCCTACAGACCGATTTCCAGCATCCTCATGCTTGCCAAGATAATTGAGAAGGTTGTCCAATGCCAAATCCAGCACCATGTCGAGACTACTGCTCCTCTCGACCCTTGCCAACACGGCTTCAGAGAATACCATGGCGTTGAGACACTTCTCACCACTCTACTGAGCACCTTAATCACAGGGATGGACAACATCAGAGGATTTGCTTTAATCTTCATGGACATTGCCATGGTGTTCGACTCAGTCAACCACAAGACGCTCCTTACATGCCTCCAAGATAAGGGGAATCTATGGCTCTGCTCTAAATTGGTGTAAGTCATACCTAGCAGACAGATGGCAACAGGTACGAAATGACTCCATATCCTCTAACTTTTTCAACAAAAACAAGGCGTCCCCCAAGGCTCCTCACTCTCAGCCCTCCTTTTTAACATATATGCAGCCCATCTGTGAAATCATCCGCTCCTTCAATATCTCCTGCCTGGTGTATGCCGACAATGTCCTACTCTTCACTCCATTCTCTATTGACCAGCCTGACTTCTCACCATTAACAAAATGCTTCGATGCTGTCACTGTCTGGCTCCACATGCAAAGCCTCAAAATTAATTTCAACAAGACGAACGTCCTATTCATCACTAGAAACCAATTCTTTTAACCCCCCCGCTTTGATTAAATTGAGAGATGCTGAACTCCTGAGCAGACCTGCCATCCACTACTTGGGTATCACCTTAGACCAGCAACTCCTACATGAAAGCACATATAAGCAACACCATTAAGGAAGTCTATCACAAAATAGACCATCTGCCACCTATGACCCCTACTGGAGCCTGAGGACTTCCGAACGATCTTTCAAGCACTGGTAACTCCACACTTCGACTACGCCAACGCCATTCTGCATGGACTCCCTAAGAACCCACTACAACTAGCAATGAACACCGCAGCCTGCATCCTGCATGGAGCCTCCAGAAGAGATCACATAACCCCAATCTTGAAACACCTCCACTGGCTACCGATCCACTGCAGGCTCACCTTCAAAGTACTACTGCTGACCTTCAAAGCCATTAACAAACTGTCCTCCAACTCCCTCACAGACCTGGTCCACCCCACCCTGCTGAACAGATCCAGAAGGTCATTCGCTACCACACTCATAATCCCCAAGGAAATAACAAAATGCTCCCTTACAACAAAGAACAGAGCTTTTGTACTCTATGCACCTACACTCTGGAATACCCTCCCAACTACTATCCGAGCTATTACTGACCTCATGCATTTCAGGAAGGCTCTAAAGCACCATCTATTCCTACTAAATTACGCTCACACCGGGGACCTAACACAACCCAGCACATCCTCCCACCCATCATGACACCACAAGCACACTGATGTCATATTGACGTACTTATAATGTAAATAGTTAACGGAGCATGTAATTTATTTAATTTTATTTATTTAATTTTCTTATATACCGTGCTATTTGTCGTCAGTGCGGTTTACATTGAAACAATACAACAGTTGGTCAGATATAACAGACCTATTACAAGTAACAGGAAAATTAACATGGAAGTAAACAGGGAAATCATTTATATTTCTAGAAAATACATGTTGGAGATATATAAAATCTATATAGTTAGGGTATGTATGAGGTTAAAAGGATGGGGGAGGGGTATTACATGATTTCATTAAAATCATCTGTAATACCTGAAGATTGGAGGGTCGCCAACCTAACACCAATTTTTAAAAAGGGTTCCAGGGGTGACCCGGGAAATTACAGACCGGTGAGCCTGACGTCAGTACCAGGGAAAATGGTAGAAACCATCATAAAGAACAAAATTACACAGCATGTAGATAGTCATGGCCTAATGGGAGACAGCCAACATGGCTTTAGACAAGGAAGATCTTGTCTTACTAATCTGAGATGTTTTTTTGAAGGTGTGCATAAACAGGTAGACAAAGGTGAGTCGGTTGATATAGTGTATCTGGACTTTCAGAAAGCTTTTGACAAGGTCCCCCATCAGACTTTTGGCGAAGCTAAAAAGTCATGGGATAGGAGGCAGTGTACTATTGTGGATCGGGAACTGGTTAAAAGATAGAAAGCAGAGGGTAGGGCTAAATGGCCAATATTCCCAATGGAAAAAGGTGAATAGTGGAGTACCCCAGGGATCTGTACTGGGTCTGCTACTTTTTGACATTCATAAATGACCTGGAAAAGGGAATAACTAGTGAGGTTATCAAATTTGCAGATGAGACAAAACTGTTTAAAGTTGTTAAAACCCAAGAGGATTGTGGAAAACTGCAGGAGGATCTGGATAAATTGGAAGACTGGGCATCCAAATGGCAGATGAAATTTAATGTGGACAAGTGCAAAGTTATGCACCTAGGAAAGAACGACCCACACTATAGTTACACGATGCAAGGCTCCACATTAGAAACCACCACCCAGGAAAAAGATTTAGGAGTCATCGTGGATAACATGTTAAGACCCTCTGCCCAGTGTGCAGCGGCGGCCAAGAAAGCAAATAGAATGCTAGGTATCATAAGGAAAGGGATGGAGAATAAAACAAAGGATATTATAATGCCTCTGTATCGCTCCATGGTACGACCACACCTTGAATATTGTGTGCAATTCTGGTCGCCGTATCTTAAAAAGGATATAGCATTATTAGAAAAGGTACAGAAAAGAGCCACCGAAATGTTAAAGGGGATGGAAGGCTACTCCTGTGAAGAGTGGCTACAAAGCTTAGGGCACTTCAACCTGGAAAAGAGACGGCTGAGGGGAGATATGATAAGAGGTCTATAAATTAATGAACGGAGTGGAACGGGTAAACGTAGATCAATTGTTTACCTTATCAGAATATAGAAAGACTAGGGGACATGTAATGAAGCTACAGGGTAAACTATTTAAGACAAATAAGAGAAAATATTTTTTCACTCAACGTGTAATCAAACTCTGGAATCTGTTACCGGAGGATGTAGTAAGGGCTGTTAGTGTAGCTGGGTTTAAAAAAGGTTTGGACAAGCTCCTGGAAGAAAGGTCCATAAACCACTATTAAAAAGGGACCCAGCTTATCAATGCTTGACCCCCAGAACAAGCATTGCGGAACCTGTGTCTTTTGGGGAAACTGCTAGGTACGTATGACCTAGATTGGCCACTGTTGGAAACAGGATACTGGGCTTGATGGACCTCGGTCTGACCCAGTATGGCATGTCTTATGTTCTTATGTTCTTAAGGGGTGTTTAGGTGTTTGAAGTGTGCGATGAAAAGGTGGTGTTTAAGGGCTTTTTTGAATTGTTTGATGTCTTTAATTGCTCTGATATTAGGAGGGAGTTTGTTCCAACATCTAGGAGCATAATTTGAAAAAGCCCTATTGATGGATGATTAGCTTTTAAGGAAACTTTTCGTATAAGTAATGTAATGTGTATATATAATTAATGTATAAGTAATGTAAATATAATGTAAAAATATATGTGTGTGTGTGCGCATCTGCAACATATGGCTCAGCTGTATATAGTTACCCCTGTTTGAACCCAAGTTGCAACACCTGTTCTCTGTAAAAATCAATGTGTATTTTGCAGCCTGCATTGTACAATTTGTTACTTGTAAACAGCACTGATTTCTAAAGAGTGCGGTATAAAAAAAATCTAAATACAAATTCTACCTGAGCGCAAGTGTCCCTATGGGCAGAGTAGAGCTTGGTAGCCACTGCAGACATTTGTCTGTGACAGCAACGAGGGCATCGCTTTTCACTTTTGTCAAGTATTACCACTTGGACTTTCACATGTGGGCAAACACTACCTTTTGGCTCCAGAGTTCTGCAAGCTGCTGTGTTGTCTTCCTGCCCAGTGGTGGTGTAGTTTTGGTATATCCCATTTGTCTGGACTGGTCTAGCAGGACAATATGGAAGGAGACTCTCTTTACTTACCAGTTAATGTCCTTTCCTTGAGTCCTGCTAGATCAGACCAGGGCCTGCCCCTGAAGCTAGATTGCTCTGTTCTGTCTGCTGTGGTACCCTTGGGTCCACCTTGGGTTGGTTGTGTTGTGTGTGTGGTGGCTTTTTGTTTTTGTTTTTTTTAATACTTGGTTCTACAGGCTCATCTTCTACTGACCGCCTTCTGCTTTCCTGTACATAATTCTATACTGTTGATTACTCATTTGTTGTCCACTTTTTTGAGGTGTGAGGCTTGCTCTGTATCTCGCATATGCTTTGGGATGAATACTTAAGGGGCCTCTGGTGGCTGAGGCAAATAGAGGCATGGGAGTAATATAATTGAAACCTGGGCTTTTCATTATTTCTTTGTGTCCACTAACCTGCTGATTGGGGAACACAACCCACTTGTCTGGACTGGTCTAGCAGGACTCGACATTAACTGGTAAGTAAAATGTCATCTTTCAAGTCACTTGGCTCTGTTTCTGCATCCAATTCAAATGTCACCTACTGACCTACAAGTGCTTTCATTCTCTGGCTCCTCATTACCTCTCCTCCATCTCTCCTTACCACCTTGGAAACTCTGCTCGTCAGGCAAATCTTCTTTGTCCTTCTTTTCCACTGCCCTCTCCAGACTTTGCTCATCAAACCTTGCTGCACCATTTATTTAACAGGTTTTTTATACCACTTTATCATTTTAGTCAAAGCGGTTTACATTGTAACTTAAACTTGGTAATGTACATTCCTTATCATCCCTCCAGTCCAGTCCTGCACCTCGGGGTAGTGTACTCGTCCAGCAGCTTGGTGGCTGAGCCTGTCATATTCTTGATGACACTAGTGTACATATGCAGCTGGCAACACCCACCAGCCCCAGTATGCTCAGCCTCCAAGCAGCTGGAGTTTGTGAGCTAGGGTTCTGGACTCAAAGAAAGGACAACTAAGGAGATTGTTAGTTTGCTTTTATTTCCCCTGTTAAGGTGCAGGTTTCTTCTTTTTTTTTTTTTTTCTTCTGCCTTTAAAAACAACAAACCCCCAAAAAACAAAAGGAACAGACACAACAGGGCTGAGGGGAGAATATTCCTTCCCCCTCTCCCCCCAGGATTTCGGGGGGGGGGAGGGTTCTGTGGGGGGGCCTTCCTTAGTCCCAGACTTCTGGTTGCTCCTGAACCCGTTATTGGGTGAGGAGCCGCTTCAGTTGCTTGACAGGAGTGAAAGCTGGCAGCCCCGAGTCACCCCCCCCCAGCGCCAAAGCCAGGAAGGAAGGCTGAGCGTGAGGGGTAGAAAAGCCATGCGGCAAAGAGGCTCCAAAGTAAGAGGGGCAGGGGGAAGACAGCAGAAACCTCTAGCAACCGCCAGAACATGACAGAGCAGCCTGTAGCCGCATGTTTGGGAGCCTGCAGCAGTGTGGGAAACTCTCCCTGCTGCATTTAAGTGCGATTTTCTCCCCCCTCCCCCCCCCTTTATTCAGGCCTGCATGTGTTTAACCCCCTGCTGTGTTTTGGGTGCCTGGGAGAGGCAGCCACCAGAGTAAAGCAGGACAGAGCAGCCTCTTCCTAGGGGGCCATTTGCAGTTTCTTTTCAGTTTCAGTTAGTTAGATTCTATTTTAGTTCTAGTACTCTAGTGCTCTGTACCTGAGCCTGTGGAGGTACATTGTTCTGGGGATCCTGTTACATACCCGGGTGCAGATTGAGGGAGTTCTTGGGGAGTGCCCCCTGCCCTTCCCACCATGCCGGCCAGACCGCAGTGCCTGGTATCAAGGGGTGTGAACCCTACTTAATCCTTAAGCATTCCTTGTGTTATACAGCTCAAAACCTATTCAGTGCACAATGACTTGATGCAGACATGTGGGAAAGGCCTAATCAGGCCATTGTTTGTTGCTGGGCAAATTTCAGAGTGCTGTGTGCCTGGTCAGGTGATCTAAAAGGCAGTTGGTTGATATGTATGTTTCTCCTGAGAAGGGTCTGATAGAAAGTCAGACAGGAATAAAGATGTGTTTAAAAAAAATACTACATATAGGTTTGTAGCAGCTACAGCTCTGTGGAAAATAGGAAGTACCTGCATACAATAAATATATGTAATTTGAAAGATAGTGGATAGGAAGCAAATGAAATCCCTCCATCTGTCTATGGTCAGTGAGTAACCTGACATGATCATCTCTTGTCTCTTAGCCCAGATTATGTACTATTAAATCCTTAATTTTGCTTGTAAGGGAAGCTGTACTCCCTTATAGTCATTAGTAGTAGTAGAATAAAAACGTAAACTTTACTCGGAGAATGTCAGTTTTATTGGATCAGGGCAAGGTCCATTTCATATCTTTAAGATACAACACTGCAGTGCAATCTAAAGATCCTCAAGATGTGCAGTCCCTGATGTGGTGTGATCTCGGAGGCAGGTGCCTTCCTAAACTGCACACAAGAGGTCGTCATGGGAGCAGGACCTGCAGGATGAGATGAGGCAGGAGAGTCCCTCCCAATTGCAAGAGACCCTGGGGGTGGGGGGTGCCATGTTACTTTCAATGGATCCGGACCCCAATCCCTGCACAATGCCTGGATCATCCACCCCTCAAGCCCAGGGAGCAATAGGGCTCCTGGGGGAGTTCTCACTGGAGTTTCTTTCTTTTAGCATAAGGCGTTTTGCCTACCAAGTGACTCCTCAGCCCCAGAACACAGGGCTAAGAGGATGTCAGACGCAAGAGAGCACAAGTCAGGAGCAGTGGCATCTAAGCGGGCTAGAGGCTTAAAGGAGTGGCAGCAATCGCTGCTGTCAGGAGGGCTCGATGGGGAAGACCTTGACATGGAGTTAGATCTTCAGGAGGAGTTGGAAGAAGGAGAGAGCCCAGAACAGGAGGATCAGGGCCGACTTGTTTGGGTTTTCTGCTGGGAGGAGCTACCAGCGCTCATCTTTATGCTTATGTTTATGCAATTTCTCGATATACTGCCCAGGCCGAAGGCCATCAGGGCGGTTTACAATCACTACAAGCGGGTACTGATACCATTCCTCATTCCCAAAGGGCTCACATTCTGTGTGTACCTTGGCGACCCTCAAGGCCCTGAATATGCCTGCTAACCTCCTGGCAGAGGAAGAGGCACTGTAGGATCCGCTGTTCCAGGCGGTACGGAAATCGCAGAAATTCTTACCAGTACATGGAGTAGTAGGACAGATTCAGCATGTGTGGGATCTGCCAGAGGTTGACCTTAAAGGGGTGCAATCCATGACGCCCCTATACCCACTGCTGGAGCAAGAATGAGCTCCTTTGATTGCCCAAAGTGGGCGCAGCGGTGTTGGCAGCAGTAGAAGACACCTTGACTTGTCTCCTGCAGCTGAGAGCTGTGGAACTGGTTCAGCGAGACCAGTACATCTGCGGTCGATGCTTCATGTATTTCATGTTGTCCAAAAGGAAGGTTCCTTTTGCCCAGTTCTCAACTTTGAGGGCATGAACTACAGTCTCCAGATACTGCATTTTCACAGTAGTAATGGTGGTAGGAAACAGATTTTTGGTGACTCTCGATCTCACAGGGGCATATCTGTATGTTTTTCCTTCCATCCAGAACATCAGCAGTTTCTCCACTTTGCAGTGCCAAGGGGCAATTTCCAGTTTCGAGCGTTGCCCTTCGGTCTAGCGACCACCCCCATACCTTCACCAAGGTCATGGTGGTGATGGCAGCAGCTTTCCACAAGGAAGGGGTTCTCGTCCACCCATACCTAGACGATTGGCTGATCCAGGCGAAGTCCAGGGACAATAGCGAAAAGAGCAACAGTGCGGGTGAGAGAGTTCCTTCAAAGTCTCAGTTGAGGTCAACCTGGCCAGGAGCCAGTTATGGCTGGCCCAGGAGCTAGAGTATTTGAAAGCATGCTTTGATACCTGTGTGGGCAGGAATTTCCTGCCGGTTCGCCAGGCACAGGAGCTACAACAGTTGATACAGCAGGTCATGAAGAGGGCAAGACCATCAGCGTGGCATTATCTGCAGGTTCTGGGGACCATGGCGGCCACTCTAGCTAGTCCCATGGGCAAGGGCACATATGCAATTGCTGTAGAGGGCTCTGCTCTGTCAATGGTCCTATCAGTCAACCCCTGTCCCAACTACTCCCTGCCCACAGAGCGCCAGGAGAGCCCTCAGTTGGTGGCTGCATGTGGAAGGCATCCTTGGCGTGGGTTCCTCGGATGGACCAGCCTGTCAGGTTGGAAAGCCCATTGCGAAGGACACTTTGTTCAGGGACAAGAGTCTGCAGGAGGCTGTGGTCAATCAACAGGCTCGAGATGCGAGCAGTGACCTTGATGCTAGAAGGTTTTGGAGCCATGGTTGCAGGGGAAGGTGATCCAAGTCCTCTTGGACAATGTGACCACGATGGCTTACATCAACTGGCAAGGAGGCATGGGCAATGCAGCCCTGGAGGAGAAGGCCGAAGGTCTGCTCGGATGGGCAGCGATTAGTCTCCAGGCATTATCAGCGGCACACATAATAGGAGTTGACAGCGTGATGGCAGACTACCTCAGCCGAGTGCGCATGGACCACAGAGTGGCAGCTCAATCAGGAGGTGTTTGAGCAGGTGGTCCGCCAATGGGGCACACTGGTCATGGACCTAATGGCAATGTTCACATCAGCCAAGGCCTGCTGGTTTTTCAGTAGAAGAAAAGTCCAAGGACCTGGATGCTCTAATTCAGCAGTGGCTGGAAGAGGGTCTTCTGTTTTTCCCCGTGGACGCTCATAGGCTGGTTAGTGCAATGGCTAGAGGCACACCAGGGTTTTGTGATTCTGGTGGCACCAGACTGGCCGAGGTGCCCCATGGTATGCTGACCTGATTCAGATACTGGTGGATTGACTGTGGTGGCTTCTGGTTCGGAAGGACCTCTTGATGCAGGAGCCGCTTCGCATGCCCCAGGTGGATCAATTCTCGCTTACAGCATGGCTTGTGAAAGGGCGAGGTTGAAGAAAGGATAATCAAGCTCGGGGATAGCGACCTTGCTACAGGCCCAGAGGTCTACGAACCTGTCGTGCATCTGCATAGGATGCATCTTTGAATCATGGTGTGGAGAATGGCAGCCATGCCCTTCCACTGCCTCCGTCCCAGACATCTTGGCGTTCTTGCAATCCGGTTTTGATAAGGATCTAGCTGCCAGTTCCTTGAGGATGCAACTGGCAGTGATTTTCCAGTTATCGTGGGAAAGTCCACGGGATGCTGTTGGGTACTCGCCCAGACGTGCTGAGCTTTCTAGGGGTGGTGACCCACCTCCGTTTGCCAAAGAGTAGTGGTACCACCTTGGAATCTCAATCTGGTGCTGTCTGGGAAACCCGTTGAGCCAATTGAGTCGAGCTTTCCTGCAGGATTTGGCTCTGAAAATGGTATTCCTGGTGGCGAGTTGCTGGGCACGCAGGATTTCGGCGCTTCAGACCCTGTCATGCCAGGAGCCATTCCTTTCCTTCTCCAAGGAGAAAGTGGTCCGGCGCCCAGTACCTTCATTTTTGCCAAGGTGGTGTCAGCATTTCATGTACGTAGATAAGGCAGTTTCCTTACCGGCTCTGGCGAGCACGGATGTGGGCGAGAGCAGGTATGAGCGTGCCACTCCACAGCTGTGCCACCTGGATGGTAAGAGTCCTGCGAAGGTATGTGAAAAGGGCACTGTCCTTCGAAGATTGGACCGTCTGGTTTTGTTTGGCAGCTCGTGCAAAAGTGAGGTGATAGCTAAGCCTTCATTTCCAGATGGATCAGTGAGGTAATCATACCTGCATACATCTTGAAGGGTAGAGCAGTGCCGGTGGGGTTGCAGACGCATTCCATGAGGGCTCAGGCAGCCTCATGGGCAGAGTATAGTTTATTTAAGTTTCTTTTTTATACCGTCTTTCTACGATTCAAGACGGTTTACAGAGAACATAACAATGCAGTGTGTTTCAACTACTCACATTGAAAATGGATATATAACGGTATAACAGAACTTTTTACAAAGACCAACTGTTTACATGGATTTGCATTTTTATAGTAACTATTTACATAGGTTTCTACAGTTTAGTTCTGCCGGTGGAGATCTGGAGGGTGGCATACTTCTCTGAACATTTTCGTCTGGATGTCCAGGCGGCGTGGGATGCTCGTTTCAGATCGGCAGTGTGTTAGGCTGGTTTTGCGGGTCCCTCCCGTTAGTTTAACTGCTGATACCTCCCAGAGGTGCAGGACTGAACTGGAGGGATTATAAGGAAAGAGAAATTAGACTTACCTGCTAATTGTTGTTCCTTGAGGAACTCCAGTCCAGTCCCAGAACCCTCCCTGAGTGCTTCTTGTGGTGATCTGTGCACATCCCGGTCCTGAAGCTGGTTCCCTTGGTGGAGGAAGTGGCCAGGAGGAGTCAAAGGGGTGTGTAATCAGTGTTTGGAGGAGGGGCAGACCAGAAGAGCGGTCCTGCTGGTTGGAGTTGCTCAGGCACTCAACAGGTAGGCCTCCCCATCCTGGAGGGGGGGACGGGGTATCCTTTCCAGGGGATGGAGGGGGTACTAGTTTAGACACAGAAGCGTTTTGTTGCATGTTTAACTAATTTGTTGCTCCTCTGAGTCTGCTTTGTCATTAGGTACTGGGGCTGGTGGGTGGTGCCAGCTGTATATGTACACTAGTGTCGTCAAAAAGATGACGGGCTCAGCCTCTAAGCTACTGGAAGAGGTACACTATCCAGAGGTGCGGGACTGGACTGGAGTTCCTCAAGGAACAACAATTAGCAGGTAAGTCTAATTTCTCTTTAATCAGAGACATTGACTTGGATTTTTCTGAGGAAATGGCGGGTTAAGTGACTTGCTAATATGCCTGCAGCAGACTCCTGTGTCAGTATGTCTGGTTCTATTCAAATCCAGGCTTTGAAAGCCGCCACTTTTTGAGGCTGTTCTTAAATTCTGGTACCCTTATTCTCCTGTTTACTCCCCATAAATATTATAACTATTTCCCCTTTAGTGTTACCCTTCTCTCCTGTTTGTCTTTGTCTTTGTCTTGACTAGATTAAGCTTTGAGTGGGGACAAGCCCCGCTTGTGTATTAGTTATAGAGCAGTGGAGAATGATGGCTGTTTTTTCGTTGCAGGAACTGAGTGATGGCAGACATGCAGAGCCTGGTTGAGCGGTTAGAGAAGGCTGTGATTCGCATTGAAGCTGTAGCTCTGACTCCTGGCTTCCATGCTGACTCCAGTGATTCTAAAGGTATGATGAGCAATTTGTGAATGTACAGTAGTGAGCAGAATGGTGTACACCACCATTTCTTAAGAAGTCATATTTTTTTAGAGCCTGACTTTTTTCCTTCCATGCCCCCTGCCCCTCCTCAATGCACTTTGTTCATTCATTGCAGCGATGGCCCTTGTCTGGAGGCTGTGCACCAGGGCTGCTCCTGGAGCCCTGCAATCATGGTTTCTATCTACGGTGCCTAGTGTCTGCTGGTTTTCCTAGTGGCTGTGGGTGCTCTCTGTAGTAGTCCAGCCATCAGCAGTGCATCTATGACTCTGAGGTTTTTGTTTTCCATCGTTATGAGTTGGAATTTAATGAGAAGATCTCCTGAACTATTTCAGGATTTTGGCAATGCCCATGATGTATGGAAAGCTGGGAATAAGAGTGAAAGGGCATCTTTCTTTCAACAGGAAGGGAGTTTGGGGAAGGTGGTAAACCTTTACAGAAAGTTTGGACACCTGGACCAGTCTCTCGCTGGTGATGGTGGAGATAAAATGGTATCTGAAAAGCATACAATAAGCGCAGGATCTATGAAGGTTTGACATAGAAACATGATGACAGAAAAAGACCACATGGCCTATCTAGTCTGTCCTTCCATATCAACAACTACAACAGTCCACTTTTTACCTTTAGAGATCCTCTGTGTTGGTCCCATGCTTTTTTGGTCCTCATCTCTACCACCTCCACTGGGAGACTATTCCATGGATCCACTACTCTTTCCGTAAAGAAATATTTCCGCATATCGCTCCTGAATCTATCTCCCTTCACCCTCATCCCATGTCCCCTCGTAGCAGAACTTGCTTTCAATTGAAAGAGGCTCTCCCCCTGAACATTTATGCCACGGAGGTATTTAAACATCTCAATCATATCACCTCTATCCCGCCTTTCCTCTAAGGTGTACATATTAAGATCCTTAAGTCTGTCCTCATATGCTTTATAATGAAGCCCACTAATCATTTTAGTAGCCACCCTCTGCACCGACTCCATCCTGTTCACATCCTTTTGAAGGTGCGGTCTCCAGAATTGCACGCTATACTCCAAATGAGGTCGCACCAAAGACTTATACAGAGGCATTATCACCTCCTTTTTTCTGCTAGCCATTCCTCTCCGTATGCACCCAAGCATCCTTCTAGCTTTTGCCGTCGCCTTTTCTACCTGTTTAGCTACTTTAAGATCATCAGACACAACCACGCCTAGGTCCTGCTCTTCTTTAGTGGACAAAATTACTTCACCTCCTATACTGTATTGCTCCCTTGGATTGCTGCAGCCCAAATGCATGACCTTACATTTTTTAACATTAAATCCCAGCTGCCAAATTCTAGACCATTCTTCAAACTTAGCTAGATCCCTCCTCATGTTAATCTACACCTTCCTGGGTGTCTATTGCAGATTTTGGTATCATCTGCAAAGAGGCAAACCTTACCTGACAGCCCTTCCGCTATATCACTAATAAAGATGTTAAAAAGAATCAGACTGGGGGATTCCAAGATGGCGATTTGATGAGGTGTGTGGTCGGTACGGCGTTTTTCTATGGGAAAAAAACAGAAGTCCAAAGGGGCTAAATAGCCTTCTACAGCCCCTCCAGGTTACTTCCCAGTTGCCTCCAGCTTTGTCTGGTCCTTTGGATTATTATTTTTTACCCGCACCGAGGCAGCTAACTATATAACAGGGGACGGAAGCCCAGCTTTGCAACAGCCGGAGGTGGAGTCCTCGGTTCTTGCTTCGGGCAGTGATCTCTCTTCCCTGGCTCAGCCCGGGCCTCGAAGGTGTCTCGTTCGGATATCGGCGTGGAGGGGAAGCTGGTGGAGGGGGTTGAGGAGTCGGACTCCCCTGGAGTGCAGCGCCTACCTGAGGAAAGCAGAGGGGGCGCTGCCCCTTCCCTTGAGCAGCGTCAGAGGCTGGAGGTCGCAGGAGAGATGTCAGATGGTGGTGTGGGCCCGATATTGGGGCCAGTTACATCTACCCCGTTGTCGGGCGGATTACCAGTAGTTGGAGCAGGAGAGTGTCTTCAGCCGGCGTCTAGGGAGCCCCCGGAGGTGGTGGCGCTGGAAACGATATGGGCCGCTATTATGCAACTCCGTGAAATGGTGCCACGGATCTCTGCACTGGCGTCTCAGGTTACAAACAATGACCTGGCTATTCAAGAAAACACTGTTAAAGTAATTAATTTACAGAAGGAGGTTGCAGAACTTCAGGGAACTTCTGTATGTTTTGGGAAAGATGTTGAAATGTTGCAGAAGAATGCTTTGTCAACGAGTGTTAAAATTGAGGCATTGGAAAATGTCTAGAGCTGCTAATTTGCGTGTGATTAATTTTCCTAGGTTATCTACAGTATCTGCAAGAGATATGTTTAGGAAATATTTAATAGAGGCTTTGGGTGTCCCTCCTGAATCTCACCCCCCTATTGCAAAGATGTACTATCTCCCCTTGGGGAAAAAAGTTGCCGCTGAGGGTGGGGAGTTGGTTACGGGTTTGTCTAAAGTAGATGTTTTGAATGTAACTGCATTACTGGAATCCTCACAGGAGGACCAGGTTACATCCTCTACCTTGTTGATTACGTTAGCTCTCTTTTCCGATAAAGAGTGGCTCATGAAGTTGTTTGTTAAAAAACAGAATGTTGCCTTTAAGGGATTACAGGTCCGTATGTTTCCAGACCTCTCCAGGGAGACTCAGCGACGGCGGCGGGACTTTCTCCTCCTTCGCCCTGAGGTTCGGCAATTGGGGGGGCTCTTTTTTTCTAAAATTTCCGTGTAAATGTCTGATTAAATATCAGTCGGAATCCTATGTTTTTTTTTGAGCCCTCAATTGCTGGACTTCATTAATGCCCGTTATTAAGGGGTAATGGGTGTCTTCCCATCATCTGCTGTTTGAGTATGTGATTCTATCTGCTTTTCACACCTATTTCCTTTTGGAATTTGGGTTATAATTTTCTTTTTCCTCTTTCCTCTTGGTATTCCCCAATTGAGGGCTAGAGAGTTGTGTACTTGACATAATTTCTTGTTTTTTATTGCTGGGACTGTTTAGTCTGTAATATTGTTTGCTTGTACCCTTCTCAATTTCCGTTTCAAGATGTATTCTTGAATGTATGTATAAACTAATATAAAATTAAAAAAAAAAAAAGAATCGGACCAAGGACAGATCCCTGGGGCACACCATTGGTAACATCCTTCTCTTCAGAGTGAGCTCCATTTACTTGTACTCTTTGTCGCCTCCCACCCAACCAATTTCTAACCCAAGCAGTAACTTTAGGGTCCATCCCTAGGGTGCTCAGTTTGTTTATAAGTCGCCTGTGAGGAACAGTGTCAAAGGCTTTACTGAAATCTAAATACACCACATCTAGGGCTCTCCTTCGGTCCAATTCCCTGGTCACCCAGTCAAAGAAATCAATCAGATTTGTCTGACAAGACCTGCCTCTGGTGAATCCATGCTGCCTCGGATCCTGTAATCCGCTGGACTCCAGAAACCTCACTATTTTCTCTTTCAGCAGCGTTTCCAATAATTTACTCACCACTGAAGTTAAACTAACCGGCCTGTAGTTTTCAACCACATCCTGCTTTTCTGTAAAGGCACCATATGAGCCTCTCTCCAGTCCTTTGGCACCACTCCCGACTCCGAGGCATTGAAAAGGTCAGTCAGTGGAGTTGCTAGAACGTCCCCAAGTTCCCTCAGTATTCTAGGGTGTATCCCATCCGGTCCCATCGCTTTGTCTACTTTAAGTTGAGCTAGTTTCTCACGAACACAGTCTTCTGAAAATTGTTCAAGATGTCCCTCGCTTCTGTTCCTATTTGTGGGTGTTTTCTGAGGTCCTGCTCCTGGTTCTTCATTTGAACACAGAACAAAAATATTTGTTAAGCAATTCCGCTTTATCCTTATCAGCTTCTTACATATTCCCCCCCCTACACCCTTGAGTCTGACAATACCACTTTTGCCCTTCCTCTTCTCACTAATATATCTGAAAAATGTCTTATCCTCCCATTTTATTGCATTGGCTATTTCCTCCTCCTTTTGAATCTTTGCCTTCTTGACTACTTTGCTAGCTTCTCTAAGTCTTTCCAAATACAGATGCCTGTCTTCCTCTCTCTGTGATCTCTTGTATTTCATGAAGGCCTCCCTCTTTTTCTTCACTTTTTCAGCTACTTCCTTAGAAAACCATAGCGGTCTCCTTTTCCTTTTGCCTTTATTTACCATTTTAACAAAAAGGTTGGTTGCCCTTAAAATATCCCCTTTCAATTTTGCCCACTGTTTTTCTACATCCCCCAGCTGTTCCCATCCCACTAACGACTCCCTGAGGTATTGGCCCATCTTCGCAAAGTTAGTCTTCCTAAAGTCTAAGATCCTCACCTTGGAATGGATTCTAACAGCCCTAGTCCTAATACCGAACCACACCATCTGGTGATCACTGGATGCAAAATGATCTCCCACTACAACATCAGAAACACTTTCACCATTGGTAAGCACCAAGTCCAGTATGGTCCCTTCACGTGTGGGGTCTGTTACCAATTGCCTGAATAGTTCTCCCTGTAGAGAATCCAGGATCTCCTAGATGATACTGCAGCAGGAATGTGCCAAACAATCTGGCATATTGAAATCTCCTATCAGTAGCACTTCCCCTTTCCTAGCAATGCTGCGTATGTCATCAATTAACTCTGTCCACCTCTTCCTCTTTTGAGGGAGGTCTGTATATTACACCAATGCAAATAGATTTCTCTTTCCCTCTTTCTAGTTTAACCCACAATGCCGCCTCTCTCCCTTTTAAGCTTTAATAGTAGTTTTTACATATAGTGCCACTCCTCCTCCCCTTCTTCCTACCCTGTCCTTTCTGAATAAAGTATAGCCAGGTATAGTTACATCCCAGTCATGGTTTTCTGTGAACCATGTTTCTGTAACTGCCACTAAATCCAAGTCAGCCACTCCCACCAAAGCTTCAACATCAGGGATCTTATTTCCCATGCTACGGGCATTTATACACACTGCTTTCTTCACCTATCCCCAACGAATCTAGTTTAAAGCCCTCTTCAGTAGATTAGCCAGTCTACTACCGAAGATGCGTTGACCTTTCTTGGACAGATGGATGCCATCTCTGCTCTGCAACCCTTGGAACAGCATCCCATGGTCTAGGAAACCAAAACGTGCTCTGACACCATCCACGCAGCCATGCATTCATCTCCAGGATGCGAGCCTTTCTGCCTTGGCCTTTTACCCTCAACAAGGAGGATTGAAGAGAACACCACCTGTGCACCTAACTGCTTCACCCTCTGTCCCAGAGCCATAAAGTCACTTTTGATACGTTCCGAGGTATACTTGGCAGTATCATTTGTTGCAACATTGGGTAATAGTCAGTGGGCTTGATGAGTCTCGGCAAACTCTCCGTAACATCTTGGATTTTGGCACCAGGCAGACAGCATACCTCTCTGGACATCAAGTCTGGTCGGCAGATGGACGCCTCAGTACCCCTCAGAAGAGAGTCTCCAACCACCACTACCCTTCGTTTCCTTCTGGTCACTGATTCTGCAACTTTGGGGTACTTGAACTCTGGTTCTTCCCTTTCCAGGGATGCTTTCACCTCCTCCACTTCCAGGGCTGCATAATGGTTTTTCAATTCAAGGGCTGGAGAAGTTGGATTGGTGATTTTGCAGGCCCTGGTGACTTGTGTCCAACCATCGACATTCTGTTGGCACCCATCTTCTCCTGTGCTGGAGTGCTTGGTTGCTGCAAGAAGCATCTCATCAATGTACTGCTCACTGTCTTGAATGCTCCTCAGCCTCGCCAAATCCTCTGAGTTCCTCCACTTGTTTCCTCAGAGTTTCAGCATGCAGGCACCCTGCACATGGAACTGGTCCTTCAACTGGCATTAGGACTTCTGTCTGGACCAAGGCAGAAGCTGTAATGGGCAACAGCTTTAGCAATATGAATTTTCCCAGCCATTGTTCTGTTCGTGGAGCTTAGGTATCTGTTAAAGCAAAAGAGAGAGATCTACCAAGTACCAGCCGGTTTCGCAGCTGTCCTTTCAGAGAAAAAACAGTTAAATCTCTTTAATTATATTCAAAATGTGCTGGTCCAATTCTCTGTGATTTGTTAAAGGGGGAGGTGCCCTATAAAGCAAGACTGCTCACTAGGGGTGGGTGGGAGTCGGGGTGGGTAGGGAGGGGATTAACACTTGATTAGATGTTAGCAGTTTCTAAACCTGAGGAGGTTACTAGAGTTCAGCAAAAGGTCCCCTAAAGCACCAAAAAGAAAGTAACCTTGCTTTAAAAAATATACAAAAAAACCCTTTTAAGAGCTCCCAGTCAGAGCTAGCAATGTAATATAATACAAACAAACAAACCCTCAAATCCTTACTGTTTGATCTGTAGAGCCCTGGTTAGGAAAGCTTCAACAGGGCAAGGCACTGGAGCCTTTTATGCAGGCCTCAGCTGCACTCAGGAAATCAAGCCCACTAACTCCTGATTAGGTGTTAGCAGTTTCTAAACCTAGTCTGTTTTGTTTCTCCTTGTTCTGCTCTCTTCCAGAACTAGCTCATTATGTGCAGACATTCGATTGCCTCCTGGAAGGGCCGGTGGCAGAATACATAAAGATCAGTAAAGAAATTGGTGGTGATGTCCAGACGCAGGTACAAGTCTTGCCTGGCTTTCTTTGTTCTGATCAGGACCCTGGGGGCAGATTTGTCATTAGTACCCTAAACACTTATAAAATCAAGTGGTGAAACTTCGCCAACTTTAGGGAGATGAGTTTAAGATTTTTGAATGTCTGTTCTCCTTGCAGGCAGAGATGGTTCTTAAAGGGCTGAAGATTGAAAGGAGTATCTTAATAACAGCATCAACGTGTCAGCAGCCATCTGAGGTCAGATTTTGAAAACAAAATTCCTTCTCGTTCCTCCAGTCCAGTTCAGACATGTGGGTTATGCTCGCTTGCCAGCTGATGAAGATTGAGAAACACTTGTTTGATTTTGATGTTGCCACATAAAGGGTCTTGTGCAGCCTTGCTCTTGCCAGTATTTCTCAGTCTCTAGCAGATGGAGGTTTGCTTAACCTGTGCAGGCTGAAGTGGATCAAATGAGCATGATTTTGGGGTATTGATTGGTGGTTGCTGACCTTTAAAGCTCTGGGGTGCAGAACCTGGTGGTACCAGGACCCGCTCCCTGACACCACCGTTCGTCTTTGGTGGGGTAACAGTTGGAAGATGCCTGTGAGGGCAGCTTGTTTTGGTTTTTTCCTTTTTTTCTCTCCTGTGGAAAGATGATGAGAATGGAGAGCTTGCAGCATGTGTAGCCACACGACAATCTGGCTTACTCTGCTCTAAAACTGCAGTCCCCTTGTCTAATCTTTCTAACCCATTTAGGTCTGTAATTGACCAAACATTGAAGTTGTTCTGTTTGGGCGTAAGATTCTGATATAAATTTTGTAAACTGCAGCAGAAGCAAAGATGGGAAAGTGATGAGTGATTCAGGACATTCAAACTCCCAAAATGTAGCAAGCAGTTGCAAGGTATATACTTCATACACAACGTTTTTAGATGAGGGGTTTCTTTTGTGTTTTTTGCAGTCTGAACTTCCAGGCTTCCTGATGCCCCTTTCGGAGCAAATCCTTATAGTTCAGAGCTTTCGAGAGAAAAATCGCGACAGCAAAGCATTCAATCATCTTTCTGCTGTCAGTGAGAGTGTGCCAGCACTGGGGTGGGTGGCTGTGGTAAGTAGAACAGTGGCAGCATAGTGGTGTAGGTCTGTGCCAAGGCTGGAGCAGGTACTAACTACTTTCTGTTCTTTTAGGCTCCGAAACCTGGCCCATATGTTAAAGAAATGAATGATGCTGCTGTGTTCTACACCAACCGAGTGCTGAAGGAGTACAAGGATGTGTAGGTTGAGGTCTGGATAAAAGACGACAGGTGGCTGGCTGCCTAGCATTAAAGGCAGACTCCTTCACAAAGGTGTTTGATAAATGGCCCCCAATGCGGGTCTAATCATGATACAGCTAGAACATGACACAGTCAAGTGATATGCTGGTCGATATAATAGTTTCATTACACTGCCTTTATCTCAGAGCCAGGAACATTATATCACACAGATGTATCAAATCAAAAATTAAACATAACCTTTATACAAGCCAGAACATTCCAGTCGAGTGTGAATAAAATTCCCTATATTCTCATGTCATGAGTGCACTAGCTTTCCTTAACTCTCCTGTCTTTCCATGACTGAAGTGAGCTCCTTGCATTGGGTTTTCCCAGTAGAATAAAAGATGCTGAACCCTGGTAGCTACAGGCTTGCAAGGTATAAGTTTGTAACATGGAGGCTTTGGCTGTGTTCAGTTTCTTTTCTTTTTAAATCCAACAGTGACAAGAAGCACGTGGACTGGGTAAAGGCATATCTGAATATTTGGGCAGAGCTGCAGCTGTACATAAAAGAATTTCACACAACAGGGCTGTGCTGGAGTAAGACGGTAAGTGGTGAGCAATACATGCAGTTTGTAGAATCTCTTGCTGCCTTCACTCATGATTATGTGAGTCTGGAGGGATCTATTGTGACTCACAATACCTCATATTGGCCACGAAGTAAAAACTGAAGTGAAATACCTTGGGGTAACCCTTGATCAGACACTCAGTAAGATCCCGTATATAAAGCTAATAGCCAGAAGGATCTTCTAAAAGCTACAAATGCTCCAACATCTTAGACCAATGCTGACTAGTCATGATTTTTCTTCCGTATTACAGGCTATGATTTTTTTTCAGATAGTATTCTACAAGGACTCCCTAAGCAGACACTTAATCATCTCCAGATGGTACAGAATGTAGCTGCCCATCTTATCAGTAAGACACATAGCACAGAAGACATCACTCCAATACTTTACAATCTGCACTAGTTACCTGTTGTAAGCCGTATTAAATATAAAGCTCTCATAACATTTAAGCTCTTGAGGGACATAGTCCCGTCATTTCTTACCTCATTTATTAACACACCTAACAAAAGACGGAATGGTATGTTTACTAAACTGGGCTAACGGTTAACCCAGGGAGGGAAGAGTGGCCTAGTGGTTGGGGCAAGGTACTACAGACCGGAAGGTCGGTGGTTCAAATCCCATTAGAGGACAGCAACCTTGGGCCGGAAGGACTGGGGTTTCTAGTCCCACAGGTGCTCCTTGTGGTCTTGGGCAAGCCACTTAACCCTCCATTGCCTATGTTCCCTGTAAGTATTAGTGTATGTGTCTCATATTCCCTCGTGTTAAATGTATCCCCCAACTGCTTTGACCCGGTGAAAAGCAGAATATAAATGCAGCTAAATAAATAAAAAAAATAAATAAACCCGGGCTATCTGCCACTAGGTCCCATATTATTCAATGGGACCTAGTTGCAGATAGCCCGGGTTAACCGTTAGGGGTATGTTTACTAAACCGGGCTAAGAGGATGCACTCAAAATACTATTGCAGTCCCTACTGACTTCCGTAATACTAACAGATCATCGAGTAACAGAACATTTTCTTTCTTTCACCTATACTCTGGAATGCTCTACCCAAAACTAAGAACCATCGAGGATCTTCAAATTTTCCGCAAGGAAAGTAAAACACCTTTTCATTGAATATTTTGGCAACTTAGCTGATCAAAACTACATATACCCAATTTAACAAACTCATCATAATCTCCATAAGGTTCTTGAGTCTCCCCTCTGCTGCTTTTCCCTTAATCCTGATAGGAATACTCTTCTCCTCCTACCTGACTTGCACAACAGCTGTGATTATTTAACTCTATTGTAACTGTTGATTATAATATGTTCCTATAATGTTTTTTATTCATGATGATCAAGTTATATGTATTAAGTTTAATGTATCTGATTGTAAACCATCCTTGATCTCTGGAAGGGGCGGTATAGAAAATCTCTATAATCAGCCCCACAATCTTTTTTATATAATCTGTTGTATCCTTTAGCACAGTGGCTTACGTGGGATTTTCCTGCACGGACTGCTGCCTAATATAGTAACAGTTTTAGCATGGAAACGTGTGCTGTAAAACCACTGTGCTAAAAGGCAGAATGCCTAGCAGGAATGCGAGTAGATTCTAGCACAGCAGCTACAAGGCAGAATGCCTAGCAGGAATGCGAGTAGATTCTAGCACAGCAGCTACAAGGTTATCTGAAGTGTAGCATTTTACCTTAAAGGTCTCTGGCCCTTAGCCTACTCCCCACCCTGATGCTGCTGTTGCCATTTTTCAGTAAGAGGCAGAACGCAGCAGGACACTGCCTAAGACCTAGTAGGTATGTAACTATTGGAGAGGGACTTGGAAGCAGCAGTATGAAGCGTAGAACTGCATGAACCACTAATATGGTAGCATTAGCATGCCATTAGTAGGTTGTATTTGGAGTAAAGATGTTTCCTTATCGTCTCTCTAGTCTAGTCCCGGACCTCTGGGTTTATGCTCCTCCTCCAGCAGCTTTGGAGAGTGAGAAAACGCCACACTCTTGTGTTGTCACCAGTATATCCACTCCTAATACGCCCCCTCTCACCAGTTGTCTCAGTATCCAAGCAGCTGGAGGTCCGGGCTCACGGAGAAACAAATAAGGAGCTAAGTAGATTTGTTGGAGATCACTTTAGGGATAGAGTAGTAAGGCTTCAAGCAAAATCCTTTTAAAGGGGATTTTCTGCCTTTAAGGCTGATTTGGGGCCACCCCTCCTCCCCTCCCCCCTTGTTTCCCCATTTTTTTCTCCCTCAGACCACGATCGGGTGGGGGCAGCAGGGGAAAAAAGGAGCTGACAGGTTCTGTCCTAGGCTCCTGGTCCCAATGGGCACAGTATTAGCGCATTCAGATGTTCTGCCTGGTAGCACTGTTAAGTGTGCAAGAGAAACTTTGGTCTTCAAGGATTTCCCTGGCTCGCTGCTCTCTCGGGGACCGGATCAGCTCCCAACGCTGTTAAAGCAAGTCGGAGCAGATCTCTCTCTCCCTCCTGCTATTTGTCACTGTGCGGGGACTGGCTCCTGATATGCTGAAGGGAGGTCGGTGAAGCAGATCGCATGCTAATTTTCATATCCGGCTGAGCATTTGCTCCCGACGCCGTAGTGGCAAGGTCGGTGGAGCGGGAGACGGCGATCACCACCGCAGTGAGTATGAGACCGTCAAGAAGTCGGATCGAGTAGAAACGAGTGGCAGTGGGAGGCAGGAGTAGGCTGGGTGTCCGGGAGCGGGCCTACCACATGGAGACAATGCGGGCAGCAAAGGCAGTGTCAGGCCTCACTAGATTTTCCGGGGGTGCGTAATTTCGGCGGGAAGCCTCATTTTGGTATCTGAGGTGTATTCTAGCTAAGGGCATTTAGCTTACCATATATAATTACGTTTTGAGTAAAAAAAAAAAAAAAAAATTTCTTTCTGGCTGCCAGGTTTCTGGGTGGAGAGAGGGAGACTCAGTTTAACCAGTCGCTATGCCAGCAAGACTGCAGTGCGTGGTCTGCGGGACCAGGCAGGGGGTGGTATCGGAGACGGGAATCTGTAGGGGGTGTGTTCAGGAGGCTGAGGCTCTGGAGCACACCTTGGAGGTGGACATGGATGCACAGGAAGTCCTACGGGCTGTTCAGGACCCCGCTCCCCTTGAATTACCGCTGAGAGAGCCGGTAGTGGGGCCATCTTCTGCTCAGGATCCTCCATCTGCGCAGGCAGCCTTACCAGGGGGTCTGGCAGCTATCTTTTCCCCAGAATTTGTTAATCTGATTCAGCAAGCCTTCGGAGGAGGGCGGAAAAGTCTGTCGGCACGGTCCAGAGAGGGAGTGCAGGGGGAGAAGAGACCTAGAACCCTTCTAGGTGTAGGAGCTGCCGGGATACTGGCAAAAAGGGCCAGGATGGAACAGACACAGAAGGATCCATTGATAGTCTCGGAGGGACCTCCTTCCGACAAGGGGGATCCCGACGGGGAGTTGGAAGAGGATTTGGAAGAAGGCAAGATCACGGACAGGGAGGATCAGGTGAGGGTGGTCCACTTGTTCCGGAGAGACGAGTTGCTGGCGCTCTTTATGGAGACATTGAAGGTGTTAAACATGCCGGGACCAATGGAGGATGCTACCTTGGAAAATCCGTTGTTGCAGGTCTTTAGAAAAAATCAGAGCATTCCCGGTGCATCGAGTGCTGAAGGAAATGATCCAGGAGGAATGGGACATGCCTGAAGCAACATTAAAGGGGGCCAGAGTTATGGGCCACCTCTATCCACTGGTGGAGCCAAGATAGAGAATTGTTTAAGCCTCCAAAGGTGGATGCGGCCGTATCGGCAGTTGCCAAAAAGACTACGATTCCAGTGGAAGGCGGTGTGGCGCTTAAGGACACAAGATAGAAGGCTGGACTCCCTTGTTAAAGCAGGTCTTTGACATTAATGTGCTGTCAATTCATGCAGCGATTTGCAGGGCGTGGGTGGCGAGAGCCTGCCTACGCTGGGCGCAAGGCCTGAAGGACAAACGAGGAGAGGACGTTATGGGGGCACCGGCCAGACTGGAGTCCGGGGCCGCTTACCTAGCGGATATACATTATGATCTCAAAGTTATCAAAGTATGGCGTCGGCGGTAGAGGCTCGATGGTACCTGTGGCTGCGCAATTGGGCGGCGGATGGGTTGTCCAAGGCCAGACTCAGTAAGCTTCCATTCAGAGGAAAGCTCTTGTTTGGGGAAGATTTGGACAAGTTGGTTAAGGATCTGGGAGAGACCAAGTGGGGTAGGCTCCCTGAAGACAAGCAGAAGCAGGGGCGTTCGACTCCCGCATCCAGAGGGCCAAACTGAGTTTCGTCCTTTTCCGTTTTCAAAGATTTAATCAGGCGCAGAGAGGACGTCATCCCAGTAGAAATCGGGAGTTTTGTGGCTTTAGGGGTTGTGGGCAGAGGGTTCGGAGCCTCTTCCTCCTCATGGCCAGCAGAAGTCACAATGAAGTCAGGTGGACCCAGGGGGAGCTGGTACCCGTAGGTGGTCGACTACAGGATTTTTACCCTGCCTGGGCCCAGATTACGTCAGACTGGTGGGTGCTGGAGGTCATTCCTTGGGTATGTGTTGGAGTTTCAGCGGCTGGTGAAAGTCTTTCGTTCAGTTGCCTTGCAAGGAGCCAGCCAAGAGTGCGGCAGTAAAGGAGACAGTGCTGCGGCTGTTCGCGCTTCAGGCGGTGGTACCAGTGCCTCCAGACCAGTGCGGCTCGATACTCCATATACTTTGTGGTGCCGAAGGAGAGTTCTTTTTGGCCAATCTTGGACCTCAAATCGGTGTCTTCGGGTGTCTTATTTTCGCATGGAGACCCTGAGGTCAGTGATCGCGGCTGTCAGAAAAGGGGAGTTTCTGACCTCCCTCGATTTGACGGAGGCGTACTTTCACATCCCTATACGAGAGGAACATCAGAAGTTTCTCCAGGTTTGTGGTGCCCCAGGGGCATTTTCAGTTCAGGACTTTGCCCTTCGGTCTAGCGACGGTTCCGCACACGTTCACCAAAGTGGTGGTGGTGGCGGCAGCAGCGTTGCAAAAGGAGGGGGTGCTAGTGCATCTATATCTAGATGACTGGCTAATCCAGGCAAAGTCCAGAGCAGAAAGTGCGGCGGCTACAGCCAAAGTGGTAGCTTTTCTACAGGGTCTCGGCTGGGTCGTCAATATGGCAAAGAGCAAGTTGTGCCATCTCAACAGAATACTTGGGAGCTCGGTTCGATACGAAGGCAGGAAGAGTTTTCCTACCGCCGGAACGAGCTCAGGGGTTAAGGAGGCTCTTGGAGCAGTTTCTGGGCTCGCCTTTGCCCACGGCCTGGCATTATCTGCAGTTGCTCAGGACCATGGCGGCGACCCTGGAGCTCGTTCCGTGGGCAAGAGCTCACATGAGGCCATTGCAGAAGGCTTTGCTCCGGCGCTGGTCTCATCAGATCTTCTGTCGCGGCAGCTACCTTGTCTGTCAGATGCGAACAGCTCTTCAGTGGTGGTTAAGGACGGAATTTCTAGAGAAAGGGATGCTGCTGGAAGCACCATGTTGAGCCCCCCCAGCCCAAGAGACTGGCATCCGTCAGGGGAATCCATTTCCAAGGAAGGTTCGCCCAGGGGCAGTGGGGCGATCAGGAACAGGGCTGGTCGATCAACAGGTTGGAGTTAAGAGCAGTGACGCTAGCCTTGCAGGTTTTTCACCCGTATCTTCAGGGCGGTGCCATTTGGTTTTTTTTTCTGACAACGCGACCGCGGTGGCTTATATCAATCACCAGGGCAGCACCACCAGTGTCCCAATGGAAGCTGAGGCCGCACAGCTCTTTGCTTGGGCAGAGGTCCATCTGACGACCTTGTCAGCAGCACATGTAGCAGGAGTAGACAGTGTGGAAACAGACTTCGAGTCCTGTACAGGTGGACCCGGGAGAGTGGGTCCTGAATCAAGAGGTCTTTGAGCTGTTGGTGGGTCGCTGGGGTACACCGGTAATGGATCTCATGGCGACTTTTCGGTCAGCAAAAGTGAGCCGGTTCTTCAACAGAAGAGAGAATGTTGGAAGGCCTGGATACTCTCATACAGCGGTGGCCAGAGGAGCAGCTACTTTACGTGTTTCCTCCGTGGGTCTTGATAGGAAGGGTGCTGCAGAGTGTAGAGCGTCGGAGGACAAGTGGTCCTGATTGCACCGGACTGGCCAAGACGGCCATGGTACGCAGATCTGCAGAGGCTGTTAGTGGGGAAGCTGTGGTGCCTGCCGTGCCAGCTGGATTTGTTAGCTCAAGGTCCTCTACTCATGCCCCAGGTGGATCGGTTCTCGCTTACGGCTTGGCTGTTGAGAGGACTAGGCTGAGGAAGAAAGGATACTCCGCTACGGTGGTCGCCACCTTGCTGAAGGTGAGAGTGGTCTACCTCGTTAGCATATGTCCACGTTTGGTGGGTCTTTGAGGCATGGTGTAGGGAGTGTCAGGTCAAAGCCTTGCGAGCGTTAATCCCGCTGGTCCTGGAATTTTTGCAGGATGGTTTAGATAAGGGCCTGGCGGCTGCATCCCTGCAGGTGCAAGTAGCAGCATTGTCATGTGTTAGAGGTAAAGTAGGAGGAGAGAGTCTAGGACTCTAGGTCATCGGGATGAAGAGATTTTTGAGAGCAGTCTCTTTTGCAGCCGCCGCAGCAACAGGGTGTCCCACAGTGGAATTTGCCTTTTGTGCTGGAGGCAATGCGTCACAAACTGTTTGAGCCTTTGTCGAAAGCTTCATTAAAGGACCTTACTATTAAGGTGGTGGTTCTGGTTGCCATATGTTCGGCTAGGAGAATCTCGGAATTGCAAGCGTTGTCCTGTAAGGAACCCTTTTTGGCCTTTTATGAATCGAAGGTAGTGTTGCGGCCTGTACCGTCCTTGCCCAAGGTGGTTTCGGCTTTTCATGTGAATGAAGTAGTTTCTTTGCCGGTGTTCAGCGAGAAGCGGGAGGGTTCGTCCGCGGAATGCCTGCACCCGTTGGACATTTGTAGGGCCTTGAAGTATCTGCGTCGGACAGCAGAGTTCCACAGGTCAGATAGGCTTTTTGTTTTGTTTGCAGAGCCAAAGAAAGGAGAGGTAGCATCAAAAGCTTCCATTGCCAGGTGGATAAAGGAGGCCATAGCGTCTGCGTATGTGTTAGCTGGAAAGGCAGTCCTGGAAGGGTTGCAGGCTCATTCCACGAGAGTGCAGGTGGCGTCTTGGGCTGAGTTCTGTTTGGTACCATCTGTAGATATTTATAGGGCAGCTACCTGGTCTTCCTTGAATTCCTTTAAGCATTACCGTCTGGATGTTCAAGCGGAAAGGGATGCCAGGTTTGGATCAGCGGTGCTTCAGGCTGGTCTAGCAGACCCTTCCCATTAATTGTTGTTTTTCACTGCTCTGGTACTTACCCAGAGGTCTGGGACTAGACTAGAGAGACGATAAGGAAGGTTAAATTAGGCTTACCTGCTAATTGTTCCTTTAGGAACTCTAGTCTAGTCCCGTATCCCTCCCTGAGTGTTTTCGGTGTGCTAGGGCCTGAAGCAACTAAGATGACTGGTAAGTTGGCACGCTTCACGCCATGGGGAGTATGTGGGGGTCACTGTCCTCCCAGGAGGAGGGGGGCAGGCCTAGGAAGAAGTTAGTCGCTGGTCAGGTAAACTGGGTAGGCGACAATTTGCTGTTAATGTGTTAAAAAAAAAAAAAATTAGTAGGTTTGCTACTTAATGGTTGCTCCAGTGAGTCTGCTTTGCCAATAGGTTACTGGTGAGAGGGGTGGATTCGGAGTGGATATATTGGTGACATCACAAGAGTGTGGCATTTTCTCAGTCTCCAAAGCTGCTGGAGGAGGAGCATAAACCCAGATGTCCAGGACTAGACTAGAGTTCCTAAAGGAACAACAATTAGCAGGTAAGCCTAATTTAACCTTATGAAACACTGTACCAAAGCACAGCTTTATTACAGGACTTTCTGCGCCTGCACAATAGAAGCCCTTTCTTAGAATAGGCCAGTCTCTTCTAGAACACAACTTGCTATTACTGGGTCAGACCAAAGGGCTATGAAGCCAGTATCCTATTTCTAACCATATAATCCATGCTGCTGATCCCAGGGAGAGGCAGTAGATAAACCGCAGTCCACTTTTAAAGGTTTATGGAATTAGAATTAGTGTCTCCACCTTTTATCTGGCTAATCTTCCCTTAAGGTGAAGTCCATAAACCATTGAGGTAGGCAGAGAACCACTGCTGATCCCTGGGGATAAGTAGCATGGAACTGACTACCTTTGGGGTATGTCGGGTACTTGTGACCTGGATTTATCATGACTGGAAACCAGGACACTGGTCTGATCCAGTATGGCACGACCTATGTATATATAATGTATCAAAACTCCAGTATACCACCAGCCTTGACTAGATCATCCTCCAGCACCAAATTTCAGAGCTTAAATGGCTTTGGGTGAAAATACTGTCTCGGGTTAAGTTACTGCTCATTTAGTTTCATGACATGCCCCCACTTTTTGTGAATGGGGAATGTTGGTCTGGCCATTCCTGATTTCAGACCCATCGTGTTGCCTGTAAACTGAAAAGGAAAGCCATGCTATAGCTGGCCTTCTCTTCCCTTCAAGCTTGAGTCTTGAGTTTTCCATCCTAAAGGTGTCCGTTTGTAGTACGTTTCTGCATTGTGAAAACCTTTTGTAACTAGGAAACGTGTAATATGCTCCTGCAAGAATACAGTGTTCATGGAGTATTTCTCTTTTAGGGACCCAGAGCATCAGGAACTGCTGTACGGAGCCCTCCCCCAGCCAGCTGCCCTCCCCCTCCACCTCCCCCTCCTGTCCCTACTCTGACCCAGCCTCAGGATGATTCTGCCTCTCGTTCTGAACTCTTTGCTCAGCTCAATCAAGGAGAACATATAACTAGACGTAAGTGTCTGCTGGCAGGGCTCAAATCTCTGAGCGGGATGTAGTGTTGAATCTTATGTGGGGGGTTTTCCCCCAGTCAAGGATTTGATTCCAGTTTTTGATATCGCGTTGTAGACCTAAAACATGTCTCTGACGATATGAAAACCCATAAGAATGCAGCACTGAAGAATCAGGGTGGCCTCATCCGAAGCGGACCCAAACCTTTCACTGCTCCAAAACCTGTATGTACCAGCACTGCTTCCGCTGCAAAGCCCACACCAAAGAAGATCCCTGCTGTATTAGAGCTGGAGGGCAAGAAATGGCGAGTGGTGAGTACCAGTAATGGTGTGGGTAGGAGTTGGCATGACTGCAGTTTAGATAGATGGGAGGCTTGAATGTGGCAGTACGTCGTTAGATACATTTGTGTTTCTCAGGATTAGACTGCTAGTAAACTGGGATGCAGAATTCATTGGAAAAATCACATTTTTAGTCATCCCACACTTTGATTTTGCCAACGCCATCCTTCAGGGTCTACCGAAAAACATGCTGCTCCTACTCCAGCTGGCCATGAATACAGCAGCCAGAATACTACACGGTGCCACCAAGAGGGATCACATAACACCAATCCTGAAGCACCTCCACTGGCTACCAATTTACTTCAGACTCACCTTTAAGTTGTTAAAACCCAGGAGGATTGTGGAAAATTGCAAGAGGATCTTGATAAATTGGAAGACTGGGCATCAAAATGGCAGATGAAATTTAATGTGGAGAAGTGCAAGGTTATGCACCTAGGGAAGAACAACCCAAACTATGGTTACACGATGCAAGGTTCCACATTAGGAACCACCACCTAGGAAAAAGATTTAGGCGTCATTGTGGATACCATGTTAAAACCCTCGGCCCAGTGTGCAGCGGCGGCCAAGAGAGCAAATAGAATGCTAGGTATGATAAGGAAAGGAATGTAAAATAAAACAAAAGAGATTATAATGCCTCTATATCGTTCCATGGTGAGACCACACCTTGAATATTGTGTGCAATTCTGGTCGCCGTATCTTAAAAAGGATATAGCGATTTTAGAAAAGGTTCAGAGAAGAGCCACCAAAATGGTAAAGGGGATGGAAGGCTACTCCTATGAAGAAAGTCTAAAAAGGTTGGGGCTCTTTAGCCTGGAGAAGAGAAGGCTGAGGGGAGATATGATAGAAGTCTATAAATTAATGAACGGAGTGGAACAGGTAAACGTAGATCGATTGTTTACCTTATCAGAATATGGAAAGACTAGGGGACATGCAATGAAGCTACAGGGTAAACTATTTAAGACTAATAAAAGAAAATATTTTTTCACTCAACGTGTAATCAAACTCTGGAATTTGTTACCGGAGGATGTAGTAAAGGCTGTTAGTGTAGCTGGGTTTAAAAAAGGTTTGGACAAGTTCCTGGAGGAAAGGTCCATAAACCATTATTAAGAAGGGACTCAGGATATCAATGCTTGAACTAGTACAAGCATTGTGGAACCTGTGTCCCTTGGGGAAACTGCTAGGTACATATGACCTAGATTGGCCACTGTTGGAAACAGAATACTGGGCTTGATGGACCTTGGTCTGACCCAGTATGGCATATCTTATGTTATGTTCTTATATATATTCTACTACTGACCTTCAAAGCCATCAACAGACTCACCACCTCGTCCATCTCAGACCTCATTCTCCCCCCCCCCCAAATAGAGCTAGAAGATAGGTCTTAGCCAATACCCTATGTATCCCTGACATGATTACAAAATGCTTACAAGTAACAGAGGGCCTTCATGCTCTATGCACCATCACATTGGAATGCTCTCCCACCCGACATCCGGGCAATAACGGACATTAAACAGTTCAGGAAGGCACTGAAACACTACCTCTTCCTGCAGCATTATGGTACCACACAACAACCGCCGAACAGCACTCGCCAAGATACACACACCAGAACTCCTACTATACATGCACCCTGCGTGCCACGGTAGCACTACCAGACCCCAGCTAGGGCATGTATATAATCGCCTATTACTGTAAAATACCTTAGCCCAGAACTTGTATATAGTTGCCCCAGTTAATCCAAGTTGAATAACCCTGTGTTCTGTAAGTCCATTATGGGCGTTACCTGTGTCTGAACAAAGCTGCTGTTATCTGTAAACCAAGCTGATTTTGAAGAGCACGGTTTAGAAAAGACTCCAAATAAATTTTAATACAGGTTGACCCAAGCTTCTGTTTGGAATCTAGGAGCCAGCCCAGAAACTTAACCAGTGTCTGAGACATCTTCCCTCTGCAGCCTCTCCCCATTGTTACCAAATTTAAAGGGTGGGGTAAGGGAGAGATCACAAAGATTGATTTTTAACTTCTTTTTTTTTTTTTAAATATCCTGCTTTATCTGAAAGTCAAAGCGGTTTACAGCGTAACTTAACTATGTTTTTACATAGAACACAACTTAGAGTGAACTTCTAAATCCCTACATAGTATCAGGAGCAGGGAAAACAGTGGATTTCCAAGTTCTTACCTAGTGTTAGTAATAGGAGTAAGGTTGAGGAAACGGTTCAACAGCTGTGTAATGTGTACGGGTCCGATGCCTCTTCTAACTGAAAGAAAGCTCCGCAACAAGGTGGCATAAGATGAAGGTGAAAGGGGACAGATTTGGGAGTAATTTGTGGAAATATTTCATTGCAGAAAGAGTGGTAGATGCATGGAATAGTCTTCCAGTGGAGTTGGTAGAGACAAGGACTGTATCTGAATTAAAGCAAGCATGGGAGAAACACGGGCTCTCTAAGGGGGGAAGAGACTGTATGGTTTACATTACTTTGTGTATTCATAAAAGGAAGTATATAAGTTTACAAAAACAAAATTAACAAGGCAGGAAAAACTCCACCCTCTCCCTAGAGAAGGGGGAAGGGAATGAAGAAACATCATACAGCCTTCAGAGGAGGTTAGAGTATCGAAACACGCAAGCCCACCCCAATCTATTCCATGATATCAAAAGCCTGTAAAACTTAATATTTGCTATGGAAGGGCAAACTGGATAAGGCCATATGGTCTCCATGTGCCGTCTTGTTTCTCTGTAAAGCGCACAGCCAGCCTCTTGCCTCCCCCAGCTAAAGGTTGCTGCCTCTGTCAATACAGAAGCCACTTTCTCTGAACAGCCCAGTGAGTTTGATCTGCTCTCCTAAGATGAGTTCTGCCAAGCTGCATGGTGCAGAGCCGCTCTGCCGTGATAGGAGCAGGTGGCGTTGGAGGCATGATGATTCCCGATGCAGTAGGAGTTCTAAGTGTAACGGTGACCTGGTACCTAGGAGCCCTGCGTTAATAGGACTAGCAAGTTTGCCAGAGTATGCAGGAAACAATCTAGGAATAAAAAGAAAGCAGCCCGTTAAACTGAGTACAAACAAGGAATGGAAGTTTCATCCTCTCTATATAGAGTACAGGATCTGAGTTTGGGGCTCAATTTCCAATTAAGAAGACCGACCTTCATATTCCAAGACTGTCTAGACTGGCTATTTGCACTAGAAAAGTTTATATAGTGTGTTCACTTGGGACTCACCTAGCCAGGCAGGTTTTCAGGATGACCCCAATGAATATGCATATGAGAGATCTGCATACAGTGGAGGCAGTGTGCCAGTCTCTGCCATGCCATATTCATTGTGGTTATCCTGAAAAACCTGACTGGCTAGGAGTGCCCTAAGGGACTGGGTTGAGAACTCCCTGGTTTTCACTGATTTGCTCCTCTTAAATATTTTACCAGTGTAGCAACAGCCTCAAAGATAAGATTTCACCCCTCCTCCCAAAAAAGGAATCTCTCTATTCAGCAGTGAAATCCAAAAGTGAACGTGGTGATAACCATCAGGGGCTGGTAAGTAAACAGCCAAAATGAGCTCTGCTACTTCTGTGTCACTTGCCTTGACTGTCATGGCTCAGAAGCCATTGTAGCAACATTCTCCCCCTCCCCAAGAAACTGGTCTATTACTGCCAGTTAGCATTGCCTTTTTGGATAGCTGATGTTGGACTGGCACATAAGGCCTCTTTATGCAGCGGAAAGCAGCTTTTGTTCTGCCAGTACCCGATGGAACCATCTCAGCCACTTCTAGCTAGATGGTTGCCTGACAGCTCTGCAGTGCTGTAGTGAGCAGGGCAGGCCAATCCACTAGGCGGGTAGGCAGTCGCTTAAGGCGGCAGTTCTACATGGGTGGCACACATGGCCTGCAGAGCTGCGCCACCCTTCTTCCCCCCCCCCCCCCACCACCCTGTTGCTGATTCCGGCGATGGGGTTGGAGGGGGGGGTGGCTAGGTTCAGTAGCCAACAGCAGGTGATGCTTCAGCGTGCATAGCCTGCTGTACCCTGTTCCACACCCCCCACCTCTCCCCCCAAAGCCATGCTGTCACTGATTTCAGCAGTGGGGTCGGGGGGACAATTAGGCTCAGTGGCCCACAGCAGGTGATCTGTTTCAGTACAAGTGGCCTGCTGCTTCTGACCCCCCGAAGTTGTGTTGAAGGGGGGTCAGAAGCAGCAGGCCATGTGTGCCAAAGCACATGACTTGTCACTGCTGCCAAGATGTGCCCCCCCCCACACCCTGCTGTAGGAATCGGTGGCAGCATGGGGGGGGAGGGGTGGGCAACTGCGTGGCAGAAACCCTTGGACCAGCCCTGCTATTGAACAGCAATACTTGCAGGGCCCAGAAGCCATCAGGACTTTGAGTCTGCTGTAGTTAGTCCCAACCAGCCTCATCGTGTTCAAGAAGACAGTTCCTTAAATGAGGCATATGTGCGTTCCCAAAGCTAAACTAGGAGCCTTAACTGATCTGTTACATGAGTGAAGGACACACTCCTCTAATAGAGCGCACATGTGAGGGAGACAGTGGAGTGGCCTACTGGTTCTAGTAAGGTTCATGTCCTGAACATAAGATGCCATACTGGGTCAGACCAAGGTCCATCAAGCCCAGGCCCAGTATCCTGTTTCCAACAGTGACCAATCCAGGTCACAAGTACCTGTCAGGTTCCTAAAAAGGTCCACAGATTCTACAATGCTTATCCTGGTGGTAAGCAGTGGATTTCCCTGCTCCTCTTTAATGGTTTATGGACTTTTTTCATCCAGGAACTTGTCCAAACCCTTTTTAAACCCAGCTACACTAACAGCTTTTACTACATCCTCTGGTAATGAATTCTAGAGTTTGATTATGCTTTGAGTGAGAAAATATTTTCTCCTATTTAGTCTTAAATGGACTACACTGTAGCTTCATTGCCTTTCTACTTCTTGAAGTAAAACAACTGATTTACGTTTTTACCCAGTCCACTCCACTCATTTTCTAGACCATTTCTTCACTCAGCTGTCGTTTTTTCCAAGCTGAAGAGCCCTTATCTTTTAATCTTTTCCTCATAGTAAAGGGAAGGAAGGGTACCCCTATTTTGATGGCTCTTCTCTAACTTTTTCTAATTCTGCTATATCCTTTTTGAATCCTCCTCCCGTTGACATTTCTGTCGACTTTGGCAGGTCATAGTAACATAGTATATGATGGCAGATAAAGACCAGCATGGTCCATCTAGTCTGCCCAGCAAGGTGGCAAGAGTAGGTGCACCTGCTGCTCTGTGCAGGTCACCCCTCCCCATTCCTTTTGTTTAGGGGTGTCCCATAGCTCTGTGCAGGTCACCCCTATTTGTGAGATATGAGATAGATAAGTTTATTTTTATTTTATCCTGTTGCTATAAAGGGATCCATTGTCTGTCCCATGCCATTTTGAATTCTCACTGTATTTGCCCTCACCACTTCCATCAGGAGGGTATTCCAAACATCCACCACCCTTTCAGTGAAAAAGTATTTCCTGACGTTGCCTTTCAGTTTGCCCCCTTGCAGCTTCGTGTTATGCCCTCTAGTTTTACAGCTTCCCCGTGTTTGAAAAGGTTGGGTTGTCATTAATACTCAAGTATTTAAAGGTCTGTATCATAATTCCCCTGGCCCTCCTCTCCTCTTGCGTGTACTTATTTAGGTCTTCAAGTCTCTTCTCATAAGTCTTCTGGCACAGGCTCCAAATCATTTTGGTAACCACCTTCTGAACAGTTTCCAGTCTTTTTTTATATCCTTTGCAAGATATGGTCGTCTAAACTGAACACAATATTTCAAGTGAGGCCTCACCAGTGATCTCTACAGTGGCATTACTGCCTCCTTCCTTTCTGCTGGTAATTGCTCTCTGTATACCACCCAGCATCCTTCTGGCTTTGGCCACTGCCTTGTCACACTGTTGCTACTTTGAGATCATCAGAAACAATCACCTCTGAGGTTCTTTTTCTGGTCCATGTACACAAACCTGTTGCCCCCTATCTCATACATTTTCCCTTGGATTTCTGCGTCTCAAGTGCATCACACTGCACTTCTTCACATTGGTCTAATGCCTGGCAGTTAAGATGTTTTCTTCCAGCTTTTGCAGATCTTTCCTCGTTATCCATTCCCTCAGGAGAGTCCACACTGTTGCAAACTTTTGTGTCCTCTGCAAAAAGACACTTTTCCATTCATTCCTTCAGCAATATCACTCACAAATACATTGAACAGTACAAGTCCCTGGGGCACGCCACTAATCACCTTCCCTTCATCCAAGTGAGCTCCGTTTACCTTCACCTTCTGTCTGTCAGTCAACCAATTTCTGATCTAGTTCATCACCTTGGGGCCCATTCCCAAGCTGTTGAGTTTGATATGCTTCCTATGAAGAACAGTATAAAAGGCTTTGCTGAGATCTAGGTAGATCACATCCATCGCATGCCCTTGATCTAGTTTTCTGATTACCCAGTCAAAAAACCTCAGATTTGTTTGGCAAGATTGTCCTTTGGTGAAATCATGTTGCATCGGATCTTGCAACCTATTGGTTTTGAGAGTCCATTATTTTCTCTTTCAGGAGCACCTCCATTACTTTTCCCGCCACCGAGGTAAGGCTTACTGGCCTGCAGTTTATCACTTCTTCCCCATTACCACTTTTGTGAAAAGGTACCACATTGGCCTTTTCCACACCATCCTGATAGACCAGACAAGTGGGTTGTCTCCTCCTGCCAGCAGATGACGAAACGGAGAAAATAGGGAAGCTTTGAGACCTTCCCTTTGGTACATAATCTCCTACCCCTAGGAGCAGCTTCAGTATTTTTTCTGTCTCAGCAGATGGTGGACTCCTTTAGCTCCTAGCGTATCTTCGGGGTTGACAGACTTGCTCCTGATCAAGAGGATCTGGAGCACCTCTGAAGGGAAGTATTCCCGTTCACGAGGAACAGTGCAGCCTTTAATCTCGGCACCTCCTCTGCTCCCGCTTCGGTCCATGCTGCTCAGCTTCAAAATAAAGATCATACCAGAAGCAGCAGAACAGTATCGGCTCTCGAGGCTCCAACGGGAAGTTGCCTTCTGCATAATGCAGGGGCAGCAGCACAGGGCAGTGAGTTACTCCCTCTCCCCCCCCCCCCCCTCATCAGAGACGACTCTGTGGTAGTTCTCCCTCTGGGGTTTTTCGGGGCTACTTCCCTACAGATGTTAGTGGCTGCGGGGGTTTTCCGCTGGCTCTGTACTCTGCATGGTCGGGGCCCGTCTCCCACCAATTTCAGTTCTTGGCAGCGGCCATCTTGGTGAGGGTTTTCCCTCCTTGTGACAGCATCTCTGCTCTGCAGTGGCTCCTGCTAAACACAGTCCACCGTGGCAGCCATTTTGTGTGGGGAACGCCATTTTTTGCTCAGTGTTTTCGCTGTGGCTGTCCTATGAGCTGCTTAATTCTATTCCTGCTGCCCTTCCTGCACTATGCTGCCTTCCCTACAGTGGTGCGTAGCGTGCAGCCGGAAGCAGAGGATTTTAGTAGATAACATGGGGCCAACCCAGGGGGTCTGTAGCGCCTTATTTATTTAACATTTCTTATATACCGCGCTATTTGTCATCAGTGCGGTTTACATTGTAACAATAAAACACATTGGTCAGATAATTTGACTTTCGTTTACAGATAACAGGGAAATAACTTGGAGTTAAACCAGGGGAAACTATATACAATCTTAGTAACTATATTGTCTTCTGCCTGCGGGAGCTTGAATTCCCACAGGCAGACAACCCACATGGATGTTGCAATTGGGGCCTTTCCCTCCTGTTCTCCCTGAGGGGATCTGATCTCCGGTGGGCAGACAGGAGTCTTTGCTGCGATTGCAGCGGTTCTTTTCTCTTCTGCCCATGAGAGATGGGATCCTCGCAGGTAGAACAGCAGAAGCAGTAAGCAACTTAGACTTCCATCAAATAATAACAGAACAAACACATAAAAAAGGAAAAACACTTGACATGGTATTCCTACCAAACTCACTTCATAACCTATATAACTCCAAATCACTCTCAAACATACCAGTCCCCTGGTCAGACCATTACCTTCTGAAATTTGATATTACCATCCCTGACAACAATCACACTAAACGAACACAACCCCCACAAAATAAGAGATTTAGAAAGTTTAATGAGGAAGAAATTCTTAGATCAAATAATTCCTCACCTCACCTTAACACCTACAAATTTGGAAGAAACTATCAAATCCTGGAACAAAACTATCTCACTAGCAGCAGAAAAAAAACCTAACCTGTCTCAACATAATAGAAACGACAATATAATTGATAAAAAGGATGCTCCATGGTTCAACATGACACTTAAAAATCTTAAAAGACAACTAAGAATGGAAGAAAGGAAATGGAGGCAAAACAAATCTCCAACAACCTATGAGAAATACATAAATACCCTACACACATATAAAGTAACAATAGACAATTCTAAGAGAAACTACTACTCTAACTTACTCAATAACTCAATTAACCGACCAAGAGAATTGTTCTGTATAATACAGAAGCTAACAAACAAACATACAATTCAGATGAAATATCCATAGATATTACCCCACAAGACTTAGCTCAATACTATATCAATAAAACAAAAATACAAACAAATAACCCCTCAACAACACACACTGAAATGAACCACACAACCTCTCATAACTGGTCCAATTTCAGCCCAATTTCAAAGACCACACTCAAAGCAACCATATCTAACATCAATACAACCACATCATATCTTGACCCATGCCCAGTTGACTGGATAAAAGACACTCTCAATACTCTCTCCCTTCATCCTCCCCATGGTTAACATTTCACTAGATGAAGGATACTTACCACCATCACTCAAACATGTTCAAATAAGACCAATACTTAAAAATAAAACACTAGACAAATTATCCCCAAAATCATACAGACCCATATCGAGCATCCCTTTCATGGCCAAACTTATTGAAAAAATAGTTCAAACCCAACTACAGGATTTTATTGACACCTTGAACCTCCTTGACGAACACCAATATGGCTTCCGACCATTCCATGGGGTCGAAACATTGCTAACAGTCCTTTACGACACCTTACTAAGAGGAATTGATGACACAAAACAAGCCTTCATACTAGTATTCCTCGACATCTCTGCCGCATTTGACAACGTAAACCATATAACAATGCTCAACAGACTTCAACAAATAGGAATTACATCCACTGTCTATAACTGGTTTAAATCTTACTTATCAAACAGAACCCAAACAGTAAGAATTCTTAACCAAACATCCAACACATTCAACCAAACACAAGGCCTCCCACAGGGATCCGCACTATCAGCACTTTTGTTTAACATTTACCTACAACCAGTCAGCAACATCTTTAAACGTCATGGCGTCTATTATCATATATACGCCGACGATATAATGTTTTACCTCCCATTTAAAATCCCACACCCTCCACTACAACAAATAACAGAATGCTTTAAAGAACTAACAATATGGCTCAGTGATCAGAACCTACACATTAACTTCTCAAAAACTGACGTACTATATATTACTAAAAACCAAACATACACACCTCCAAGCACCATCACACTTGATAACCATGAGATCAACATAAAAAAAGAAATAAAATACCTAGGTGTGATACTTGACAATAAGCTTAACATGGATTCACATATAAAATATCTAACAAAAAACATACACTACAAACTTAAGACCTTGAGACAACTAAGACCTTTAATTCACTTACAAGACTTCATAACCATAATTCAAGCTATCATAACCCCACATTTTGATTTTGCAAATTTAATCCTTAATGGCATCACAAAGCAAAACATTAAAAAGATACAACTAACTCAGAACATAGCAGCAAGGATAATAATGAATATAAGCTCAATCGAACATATCACACCGACCTTGGCTGAACTCCATTGGCTACCTATTCACAGCAGAATAAAATACAAGATTCTACTAACTACATTTAAACTAATAAATAACTTAGCGCCATCAGTACTCAATACACTCATCAATGTAGAAATAGATAAAAGATCACAAAGGAGTAGAAACACAAACACTATTGCAGTACCAAAAGACTACACAAAAGCTAGAAAACAAACCAACATGAGAGCCTTCTCTCATTCAGCACCTATCCTCTGGAATAACCTTCCTGACAACATTCGCCTACTATCGGACATAAAGGAATTTAGAAAAAAACTGAAAACCCATTTATTCTCATTACACTACAACAAAGGAGCAGAAACTAGCCAGACTACACAAAGAGACACAGGTTAACTAACAAATACAACCATTATATAACTACGTGCCTTGAAGATTAAATTAATGTTTACACCTACAAGCGATATATGACAATTGTAAATATCTACTATGTACATATGTTCTAATAGTTTAACGTTCTAATAATTTACTGTTTAAATATTATTCTGTTACCTGTACCTAGTTCACCTGTTCTATGTAAAATGACTTGGTATGATACTATCCATACCATATAACATAATGTTCATTGTAAACCGCACTTGATACTTGTGAAAGAGCGGTATAGAAATAATTGTTAAATAAATAAATAAATAAAATAAAATCTCGACTGGGCGGTCGAGGCCAAAAGGCAACTCCAGTTGGCACAGGCCATAGACTTCCTAGGAGCTTGCTTCGATAAAGCAGCAGGCTGCATGTGCCTCACTCACAACAGCCTCCGGAAGCTCTGCGCTCAGCTTCGCATTTCAGTACCATCTGGCTCTGGTGGCTTGAGACTATTTTCAGGTCCTCTGATCCATGCCGCCACCCTCAAGGTGGTTCCTTGGGCACAGGCACCCCTTGCAGCGTGCATTACTGTTCCAGTGGTCCCCGGCTGCTCAGAATTATCATGTCAGACTGCTGCTGCAGCCCTTAGTTCATAACAACCTCTGCTGGTGGCCCCACCCACAGAACCTTCTGAAGGGTATGCCCCTGGCAGCTCCACAATGGCTAATTATGACTACAGATGCCAGCCTAGCTGGCTAGGGGGCACACAGTCACACAGCACAGGGATCTTTGTTGGCCCACAATGCCACATGGATGATCAATTGGCTCAAGGCATGAGCTGTCCGCCTAGCCCTTCTCGCCTTTCGCTCCCTGAACCAACAGTGAGTGGTCCGCATACTTTCCGTCAATTCCACAACAGTGGCCTACATCAGCCGATAAGATGGGACCAGATCGCCAGGCGTGGCCAAGAGATGAGCCTCATAGTTCACTGGGCAGAATGCCAGCTCCAGACCCTCCTGGCACATCATATAGTGGGAGTGGAGAATGTTCAGGCATATTTCCTCAGTCTGCATACCCTGGATCCCAGCGAGTGGGAGCTAGCCCCTTCGGCCTACAAGGCCATTGTGCGCCACTGGGGACAGCCTGTGTGGGGATCTCATGGTCACAGCTTCCAACACCAAGATGCTTTGCTGCTTCAGTCTGAGAAAGGAACTGCTCCCAGAGCCTGGATGCCCTGGCACAGCCTTGGCCCCAGAACCTCCTACTGTACCTCTTTCCTCTGGCCAATGATTGGCTGCTTGCTTCGCCACATAGAGGCACATCAGGGCCAAGTAATTCTGGTAGTGCCAGACTGGCCATGCTGTCCCTAGTATGCCGACCTCATACACACGTGATTCTTCTCCCACTCAGCACGCGGTGGGGCCTGCTGTGTCAAGGGCCCATCCTCATGGATGATCCTGCTCCCTTCTCCACAGCCTGGCTCTTGAGCAGCACTGGTTAGAGCAAAAGGGATATTTGCCGTAGGTAGTTGCCACCTTACTGAAAGCCTGTAGAGCCTCCACCTTCTGGGCCTACATATTGTGCTTTCGGCACTCTCTCCCCCTGGAAAGTGCAGGTCCCAAGTATACTTTTCTCCAGAATGACTGACACGGGCCTCACCCTTGATTCCTTGAAGGTACAGGTTGTGGCCCTAACTTGTTTTCGGGGACAGATTCGTGGTAGGTCATTCCTTCCCTCCAGGGCCGGATTTACCTTGAGTGAGGCCCTACGCCAACAAAAATTGTGGGCCCCCAGAAAAAATAAAAACGAGATCAACTTACCAAAACAGAAATGGCAATAGATGTATAGAATTGCCTGACATAAAGAGGCAATAGGGACAAAATCAGCATCGGAATTCAAGAAATACATTAAAAGACATATTCCAGTTAATAAATTCAAAATAAAAAGTATTTTTCTACCTTCTGTTTGGGCATTTTTTCAGTTGCAATTGCTCCAGTCACTTTCTTCTGGTTTCTTCGTGTCTTCTGCGAGCTATCCATTTGTCCTTCCTTCTCTTTTAGATGTTTTCCATTCTCTCTCTATTTCTGCTTTAACATACTGATTGTTTCCCTTTTGCTCTTTCCCCCAATTCTTTCCTTATTCCTTTATCATCCATTTAAATTTCACCCTTCCATTTTCAAGCCCCTCTTACTCTCCCAATACCCGGCCCATCATAGACTTTTCTTCCACAAAATATTTTTCCCCTCTCCATTCTCATTCCCCATCCATTCTAGTCCTCCCCCAAAATCAGTTCCCTTATAGTTCTAGACCCACCCAGCATCCACTCCCTTCTAGTCCCATTCTCCCATGCCCCACATCAGCCCATTTCCAGTGCTAGCCTTCACATCACAGGCCATTTCCAGTCCTAGCCCCCACCATCACATCCCATTTGCAGTCCGAGTCCCCCTGCACCATCACAGCCCATTTGCAGTCCTAGTTCCCCCCCCCCCCCCCCATCATCACAGCCCATTTGCAGTCCAAGTTACCCCCCCCCCCCATAGACCTTTTCCGGTCCAGGTCCCCCCCCTTCACAACCCATTTCCAGTCCATGGCCCCCCCCCCCCCATAGCCCTTTTACAGTTCAGGTCCCCCCCCATATCACAGCCCATTTCTTTCCCGGCCAAGTCCCCCCCCCCCCAACACAGCCCATGCTTTCCTTGGCCCCCCCCCCCCCCCCCGACCAGCACCGCGGCTGTCTGAGAGGCTTCAGAGGGAGCAGGGTAAACTCGCACGAGGCCCCCTCTGTACAGCCGCCAGCGTGAAGAGCCTTTTCCTTCATGCTGGCGGCTGTATCTGTGAAGCCACGAATGCTGGGAAAGGTTAAAGGGCATTGCCTTTAACCTTTCCCAGCAATCGCAGCTTTACAGATACAGCCGCCAGCGTGAAGGAAAAGGCTCTTCACGCTGGCGGCTGTACAGAGGGAGCCGGGGCCTCGCGCAAGCTTACCCTGCTCCCTCTGAAGCCCTGCGGTGTGTGGGCCGGTCCCGGGTGGGCCCTTGCCAGCTGTGGGCCCTACGCCATGGCGTATAGGTAAATCCAGCCCTGCTTCCCTCCCATGTGGATGTCTCTCGGTTCCTCCAGGGAGTCCATTCTCTCTGACCACTGCTGCGTGTGGTGGTTCCCAGTTGGGATCTCCTTGGTGCTCCAGGCCCTTTCCCGTACCCCTTTCGAGCCTCTCTGGACTGCATCCCTTAAGGATCTCGCATTCGACTGCTCCTGGTGGCAATGGCTTCTGCCCACTGTGTCTCCGAGCTCCAGGCCTTATCCTGCCAGGACCCCTTCCTGGTTACTATTCATCTGGCGCCTGCCTTTCTTCTGAAGATTGTCTGAGTTCCATCTTAACAAGCCTGTCTTCCTGCCTTCTGGCGGGAATGGGGCTGGGGCGTTCTCCTGCCTTGCACCCTCTGGACCATTAGAACCTAGCGCAGTTATCTCAAGGTCATTAATCCCTTTTGGCTCTTGGATCACCTTTTTGTCTTGCACTCTGGACCTTGGAAAGGTGTGGCCACCTCTAAAGCGTGTTGGATTAAGCAGGCCATTGAGTCGGTCTATATTCTGCAGAATAAACCTGTTCCTGTTGGTCTTTGGGCACATTCTACTCGGGCCCAGGCCATACCCTGGGCAGAAAGATCGAGGGAGCACCCGCGTGATATTTGCAGGACTGCAATTTGGTCATCCCTGTCCTACTTTTGCTAGTAGTCATGGCTTGGATCTCCAAGCCAGGGAAGCAGCTTGCTTCGGAGCCACTGTTTTGGCTGAAGCTGTCTTCCCACCCTACAGGGGTTTAGCTTAGGTATTCCCCGCTTGTCTGTACTGGTCTAGCAAGATGTGGAAGGTGAAATTTTACTTATCGTTGATTTCCTTTCCTGGATTCCTGCTAGACCAGTCCAGGTCCTCTCCTGTTACGGGAGCCGCTTCCAAGAAGAGAAATGTAATGAGCAGTGTCCTGTTTCAATGCACTTGGAATTTGTGCAATCTCCCTAGCTGTAACCTTGTTCTAGCCATATGTTCTCTGCACTTATTCCACATTTACGCAGTTGGATTGGTTATAGTCTTGAATTGTTGCACTGTTTGAGATGTTCTATAGTCCTGGTGCTTGCCAGGGTAATACTGAAGCTGCCCCTAAGGGTAGGAGATTATGTACCAAGGGGAGGTCTCAAAGCTTCCCTATTTTTCTGTATCACCATTTGCTGGCAGGTGGACACGACCCACTTGTCTGGACTGATCTAACAGGATTCCAGGAAAGGAAATTAACAGTAAGTAAAACTTCACCTTTCCAGTCCTGCAGAGCTTCTCTTGTATCTAAGGATTTATTAAAAACATCTTTTAAAGGCCCTGCAAGAACCTTTCTGAGCTCTTTCAGGATCCTGGGCTGTATCCCATCTGATCCCATGGCTTTGTCCACTTTCGGTTTTGCAAGCTGTTCATACATCTGTGAATGTTGTAGTATCTGCTCCATTCCCATTTGTATATTTGTCAATCATGGGTAGTCCTCCAGGTGTGTGTTTGTTTGTTTGTTTGTTTTTTTTTGTTTGTTTTTTTTTAGTAAAAACAGAACAGAAGTATTTAGCAGTTTTTGCTTTTTCAATGTCACTTTCCACAAATCAGTTCTCAGCACTTTTGAGTCTTGCAATTTCCCCTTTGATATTCCTCTTCTCCCAAATATACCTGAAGAAAGTTTATCGCCATGCTTGATCTTTAGCCATCTTTTCTTCTGCCTTTAATTTTGCTGTCCTTATTTCTTTTTTTGTCTCTTAGCTTTATGCTCTATTCTTTTCAGTGTTCCTCTGTTTGCAAACTTTTGAATTTTGTGAAAGCTGGGGGGTGGGGGTTGCCTTTTTTGCAGCCATTCATTTAGATAACCAAATAGGTCTCCTTTTCCTCTTTTTATTTACTTTCCTTATATGTGTCTGCCCCTTTTATTGCCTCCTGTAGTCCACTGCAATTCCACCTCCCCTACCTCCTCCCATCCTGCTAACTCCTCTTTCAGGTACTTGGCCATCTTCCTGAAGTTGGCGTTTTTGAAGTCTAGGACTTTGAGCTTGCTGTGAGAGGATTCTGCTTGGCTTTTATCTCAAACCACACCATGTGATCACTGCTGCTCACATGGGCACCCACCTGGACGTTCGAGACACTTTCTCCATTGGTGAGTATTAAATCCAGCATTGAACTTTCCCTGGTGTCAGTTCCATCACCATTTGTCTAAGCAATGCATCTTGGAAGGCATCCACAATTATTTTTTTTTTCTTTTCCAGATTTGCAGAAGGAATACTACAATTCACATCGGGTAGATTACCTGATATGATCACTCCCCCCCCCCCCCCTTTCATAGCTGCCTTTTTCAATATCAATCAAGTCTCTATCCATTTTTTCAGTTTGAGTTGGAGGCCTGTAGACTACACCAGCATGGATGATAGTGCCATCTCCTCTTTCCAACACAGTCCACAGTGCTGCTTCTTTTCCCCATGTCCCCTGAATTTCAACAGCTTTAATATTGCTTTTGACATATAGGGTTGTATTGCCTAGGATTCAATTAAATTCAAGATCATTCAACCACTTATGCATGGTATTTAATAAGCTATTTAATATGACAATTAGCTTGACAATAAGTTAGTGATATTACAATGACAAAACAGAACCAGAAAGCAAGTAATTACAGGAGAATAATACATCACCGATAGTTATGAGAGATTGCATCTCCAAACTCCCTGTCCCTTACAAGAACAGAACAATGCGTCACCAAATTGCGATCATCGCAGTCCATTTTTAACATCAGCTTGAGAGAACCTCAGCGAAGGCTGGAGAAAAGTCTGGGATTCTTCACGCGTTGGAATGTGCCTGGCCAAGCGGATATCTACTCTCTCCCTGTTCTGGATTTTCTCTCTATATAGGCTGTAAGTGTGTTGCAGCTGGACCACATGACTCCTCACATGAGCTATTCTCTACCCCATACACCTTTGTTCAACAGTAATTTGACCAGTCTTTCTCCAGCCTTTGTTCCCAGCCTTTATTCTCCGACTGGTCAGTCACTCGCCATAGCTTCTGTCTCCTGGCTAGTAAGCTGTAAACAGATGGCTCTGCATGATTCCTCACAGGATGGCTCTGGCTCAGCATGATTCCTCACAGGATGGCTCAAAAGTTCAATATTCCTTGCTGATCCAAATTTTTAATTAGTAATATAAGGGTGGCTACTACTCTTCTGCCTTCTCTGTCTCTTTAAATTATAGCCAGCTATGGCTATAGCCCATTCATGTGACTTGTTAAACCATGTTTCTGTAATGGCCACAATGTCCAAGACCAATTTCCACCATTAGGGCTTCAAGGTCAGGAACTCTCTTGGCTAGGCTTTGAGCATTTGTGCTCATTGCTTTCCAGCATTTTGTTGACTTGTTTGCCTGTATTTTGCATGGATTTTGTTCTACACGACTCTTCCCACTTGCTATTGATGTGTGGCTGTTTCCAATGTTATGTTTTTGCTGGGAGTGACGTTCTGAACTTGTCCTTCTCCATCCATCACCCTCTTTCCCTAGTTTAAATGCCTGTCCACATACTACCTGATTTTTTTTCACTTGGGATCCTTTTCCCTGCGACAGATGTAATCCATCAGCACAGTATAGTCTTTTTGTTCCATCTGTTTCTCCAATCACCTATATGTTCCCTGTAAGTATTAGTGTATGTGTCTCATCTCCTTGTGTTAAATGTATCCCCCAATTGTGTTGTGACCACTTTGATTGAAGGATAAGGTGGTATACAAAACTGTCTAAATAAAAAAATAAATATATCTAAATCCTTCTTTTCACCAGGTTTGAAACAGTGTATTTAAAGTTTGTGATGCAGCCTTTCTCCCCCCCCCCCCCCTTACCAAGAACAGGTAGAACTTCTGAGAATGCTGTAGTGTTAACAATGGGCTTGAGTTTCTCACCCAGAGTCTAGAAGTCCCTTTAAACTGCAGAGGCACTGTTTCCAGCCAAGTCATTTGTACTCAAGTGGATGACGTCAATTTTGGAGTGCTCACTTTCTGCGCTAACTATACCAACAATATTCCTGCTGGCTGAAGAGCCTGGGAGGCATTTGATCCTCTTCTCTCCTTTTGAACTGTGTTCCTAAGTTGATGCCTCTGATGGAATCTCCAAGCAGTAGTAGTTTTCTGTTTTGTGATTTTGTTTTTCTTCATATTTGGTGCATTATTAGTAGATTGGGCATTGACTCTCTCATTTAAGGGCCCTTCAGTTTCCACGGATTGGGCACCCTCATTATCCAAGGCAGAGAAGGCATGCAGGGATATCTCTTGATGTAGAGGGGGGGGGGGTATTTCAGGTTGCAACCTACCAGACCCCACTTTGATCCATTTGTTCCTTGGCAGTTTGATTCTTTGTGGGAGCGGTGGTGGATTTTGTTTAGTTTGTACCCTAGGAGAGGTGTGTGTGTGTGTTTGCAGCTAATTCTTCCCTTAGTCAATTCTTTGTGCATAGCAGATAACTTGAGGCATATAGAGCAAGCTTAGTTTCTAAATGATTCTTCTTAGAATGAAAACGCCACAGTTAAGACTGATAGTGATCTTCTGTGTATCTGCCCACTATGCAAGGGACCCTGTAACCGTAAAATGTATACCTTTGCTGCAAAATTATGTAGGAGACTTAAGTAGAAGACCAGGTCTCTGCAAATCTAAAAGCTAATGTGTACTTCAATTCCAAATAGCTATATATCGAGTGTCCCTGGCCAGTAGAGCTTATATGACCTGAGGGGGCACACGGATATCTGATTTAAAGGCTATGCAAGGAGTTTAGACAATCTAAATATTCCTAAACCTTTATAGCCAAAAGTTAAAATTGGTATTAAAAAAAACAGGCAGTTGTAAAGTCTGATAGCTTAGCTTTGTGTAGTCTCTTGGAGCTGTGATGGCCAGAACTGGATCAGGTAACTTGTCAAGATTGCTGAGCTGATTGAATTAACCACACCCTGTGAAGCAGTCTTGTAACAGAACAATGGAAACTGAAAAGTTCAAACAGAAATCTTACTTCTGTGTATCAGCCCACTACGCAAAGGACCCTGAAACCTTAAAATGTATACCTTTACTGCAAAATTAAGTAGGAGACTTAAGTAGAAGACCAGGTCTCTGCAAATCTGCAAGTCACTTGACATATTCCAGTTAACAATTTAAATGTTAATCTGCTTAGGACGTCTTGTACCAAAACAGTCTTGAGTTAAAATCAGGAAAAGTGGTCTAGAAGTACAAACCTGCAACCTAAAACAGCATTTGAGGGGAGAGGATAGTCTGCATGGAGCTGCAGTTATAGTAACATAGTATATGACGGCAGATAAAGACCATCTAATCTGCCCAGCAAGACAGCAAGAGTAGGTGCACCTGCTGCTCTGTGCAGGTCACCCCTCCCCATGCCTCCATTTAGGGGTGTACCCACCGCTCCATGTAGGTCACCCCTATTTATTCAGATACAAGAGATAGTTATGCTTTTGATTTTATCCTGTTTATCCACTGTCTGTTCCATGCTATTTTGAATTCAGTCACTGTATTTGCCCCCACCACTTCCATCGGGGGGGGGGGGGGGGGGTTAGGGATTCCAAGCATCAAACCACCCTTTCAGTGACAAAGTATTTCCTGATGTTGCCTTTCAGTTTACCCCCTTGCAGCTTCATGTCATGCCCTCTAGTTTTACAGCCCTGAAAGGCATTGAAGGGACATGAGGTAAGGAGAAGAGGTGTCTTGATTACTGAACAAGCTATTGTGCTTTTTAGCTAGAATTGTCTGTTGCTTGGGTGCGTGTGCTCTCATGAGTTGATTGGAGGGAGGCAGAGGAGGTGGTGACTTGGTCCCTAGTCCTGACAAGAGCCACTATATGGCCTGAGGCAAGTTTCTACATCACTGCTCAAAAAAGTACTAATATGAGGAACTGGCAGTGGACAAGCAGTGATTTTAGTTAAATCGTTGACTGGATTAGCACAGATGTGGATTCTGACATTAGTAGATAAGAAATCTAAGCTCTGTCTCCCCCTTGGCTACAGGAAAACCATGAGAGTGCCTCCAACCTGGTGATCCATGAAACTGAAATGAAACAGGTGGTTTATATCTTCAAATGTGTGAACAGCACTCTGCAGATTAAAGGCAAAATTAACTCCATCACTGTTGGTAAGGAGCAGGAGGGAGATGTGCACCCACCACCAAGAAAACAAGATAAATATATGAGCGAAGGGATGCATGTGACTAGCAAGAGCTAAACTGGGAAGGTTTTTCCTTGTAAAGCTTTTGGGCATTTAACTGAAAGACATACTCTTCTGCAGTTAAGAATCCCGCAGCAGGACATGTTATATTTCGGAATTTGTTAAAGTTGACCTTACCTTTAAAATGTTCTCCTGTTTGTGTTTTCTACCCCAGATAACTGTAAGAAGCTGGGTCTGGTGTTTGATGATACTGTTGGCATTGTGGAGATCATTAATTCAAAGGATATTAAAGTGCAGGTGCGGACAGACCAGGAGGTGCTTCCTGTAATGGTAGCAGCCTTGCATGTTTGTACTTTCCTTTTAATCTGAGAGGTGCATGAGCATTGGTGACCGATCTTCAGGCAGATCTCAGGGCGGGGGGTGCAAGCTTTGCAGCAGATCTCAGGGTGGGGTGCAAGCTTTGCAGCAGGGGCTCTCATCCTGTGCTCTGCAGGTCCATCAGCCCATTAGAATCTAGAGGGAGTAATAGAGACTGGAGGGAGCTGACTGGCAGAGTGAGACTGATGGGGGGGTGCAAGCTTTGCAGCAGATCTCAGGGTGGGGTGCAAGCTTTGCAGCAGATCTCAGGGTGGGGTGCAAGCTTTGCAGCAGGGGCTCTCATCCTGTGCTCTGCAGGTCCATCAGCCCATTAGAATCTAGAGGGAGTAATAGAGACTGGAGGGAACTGACTGGCAGAGTGAGACTGATGGGGGGGGGGGGGGGATCTGCACAGGGCAGCAGATATAACGACGACTAACCACCTTACTGTTCTTTATCTACAGTCATATACTATGTTAGGAAGGGAAAGGTATTTAAACAGAGCTAGTGGGGACAGGTTTGGTGCTGAATGAGGGGGTCTAGGAAGAGTGGTGAGGATCTAGGGGTCCCTTGAATCCTTTTACCCTTTTTTTTTTTTTGGTTAAGGAGTCCACACAACCAAAAAGATTGGAAACCTCTGCTTTCAGTACATCACTTTGGAATTTAAATGTAGTGTGCTATAGAAGATGGTCTGTATGGCATCCCTATGAAATGAATTCTCTCCATTTGCTATTCCCTGTAGGTAATGGGTAAAGTGCCAACAATTTCCATTAATAAGACGGATGGTTGTCACATGTACCTCAGCAAGGACTGTCTGAACTGTGAGATAATCAGTGCCAAATCGTCAGAAATGAACGTTCTGGTCCCAGGCAGCAGTGGCGACTTTGTAAGTCTTATGGTGACTGTCCTCTTCTACGGTCTTCTAACAGTCCAGGCAGAGGAACAGAGGCTGCACCTTAAGGGGGTAATGGGACATTGAGGCAGTGGGCCTTCATGACAAAAAAGCGTCCCCTACAGGTGCTCAAAGGCAGGTGTAAAATCTGCATGTAATGCACACTGCTGATGCCACTCTTCTCCCCCCCCCCCCCCCGAGGGCCTGTCCATTGCAGTGCTGATTTCCCCATAGAAGAAAGTGCTGCGTGTGATATATATAGAGAGAGTTAGATACATGCACGCACACAATGCGCGCACACAAACACGTTGTGCATATACCCCTGGGCGATATTTGTAAAGCACTCTGGAGTTAAGTTTTCATAAGCAAGCGCCTATTTCATGTGCTAAGGAATGTTAAGTTGCTATGGTCAGTCATTTAGTGCATGTGTGAGCACATGAGTTCATCGCTTCTATCAAATTCAGACTAGCGTAATGAATGTGGACTGCCCCTACCTATGCCTACCGGCAAGCGGGTGTTAAGTAGAGCAAGCACACAGTCATAGTCTCTTTGTTTTGGGGCATGTTTACCAGACTGTGCTACCAGGGTAGCGCGTGATTTGAGTGCTGCACTAAAAAGCCTCCACTACCCTGATACTGTATGTCAGGACAGGGACTGTGCAAGAGATCAAGGCTAGTGCATGCTTTAGTTGTACCTGAATCAAGCGCAGGCCTACTCTCTGCAGTACTACCGTACAGCTTTCCTGTGCTAACTGCAAGGGGGCGGGGCTTTACAGTCATGCATCTTAATGAATAGCAAGTTGAAAAACTAAAAATGTACGTATTTGCATAAACTTAAATCCTGTTTTATTGCAGAAATCTTCCTTTTAAAGAATAGCAAATGAGCCTGTGTTCGTAAAATGTGGTTGGATGTCTGCAGTTGTAATGTGTATTGAGCTTTCAGTTGGCTGCCTCTTGCCAGAACTTGTTTCATGGTATCCTTTTGGGCCTTCCAGTAGATAAGCTTGCTAGCATCCTTTTGCAAGACATGCATGATGACTGGACAGCCCTCCACAGGATTACCAGGAGTCCACATCAATTTTAACAAAAGATATTTAGCATCCTGGAGAAGATGCAGCAAACTTTCCTCAAATTCTTATACTGGATATTCAGATTTCATGTTTGCATTCTTCCAGTTTAATATCATTGCTATTTAAGCTGTAGCTATTTGAAGTCAGTTTCTCTGCAGCTGTATAACTCATATCTGCTGTTGCATCTTGCTCTCTGCAGAGTGAATTTCCAATTCCTGAGCAGTTCAAGACAACCTGGAATGGACAGAAATTGGTTACCACCGTGACGGAAATTGCTGGATAAACACTGTCCTAGCTTAATCTAAGATTTTCTTTTCTGCACTTTGCTAACTGCCTCTGTACCCTATGCGCTTCAGAGAGAACCGCCATACCTAAGTGATACCAATGTTGGGCATTTCTCCTTATCTTCCTTTGACCACAAGCTCGCTCCTAGCTCCGATTATATTCTCTGAGCTCTAGAACTGCTTAGAGCAGATAATTAGCCTGTATTAGGCCAATTATATCCCTTCCACTAATCTCTGCTTCAGTTGCTATAGGCTGGTGACTAACTGCTAGGAGACTCGACATATAGGTAATGGGCTGGATTTCTTTGTTTTACTGAAAGCTGCTTCACCTGTTTACAGACTGCTCCAACATCAGTAGCTCTATAGTATGTTGGTTTTCAGTCGTCTTTACTAAAGAACTTGAATGTTGGAAGATAATCATGGGGGAAAGAGGAGAATGGCCTGCAGCCTCAAGCAGAAGTTAAGGACTGATTTATATTCAAGTAGTTTTATTTCTGTATTCATAATGATGCAGCAAGAGCCCTGCCAGCTGGGGACTGGTGGCGGTAATAGGGGATGTCAGGTATATAAACAATTTAGCAGGTGAACCATTGGCTCTAATCACTGGTTCCAAAATTCTGCATCTTTCACTGATCCATGTTGCACATTCCAAGACATTGAAAGCCCTTTCTGGGGCCTTGTCTAAAATTAGGAGGGTGTCAGTTAATTCTGTTGCATTTCTTGATTCTTTACAGATCTGAGGCAAGTGGTTTTAAATGGATGGTGTGCTGGGACTTTAAGTGGGAATCTAGGCCTGGATAAGACTTCCAGAAATATGCAATTTATGCTCCTTTCTAAACCTGACCTCATCTTCTGAGATGTCTAATAAAATGTATGTACTTAATTATGGAGAAAATAAAGTTGATTCCACTTTTCTCACTGAATATCTTTCTCTTGTGCACATGCACTGTAGACTGGCTTCATTTGGAAACAAGGGGGTCAGTGTTCAGAACTTATACAATTAGAGGACCAGCTATTCAAATAGTGCCATGTTGGTCTGTGAGCAGAACCAGGGCAGAGCTGGCACGTACTCAGACAAGCAGTACTGGAAACTTCCAGATTACATTTCATCCACCAGACCAGTCCAGTACTTGCATGGGTTCTGCCCACCAACCAGCAGATGGGGACACTTTATCTGTGCACTATGCCCTGTAAGGAGCCACTTGCTGGTCATTATTGATGATGAAGGGCATTTTGTGCAGCTCTATACTGGTCTACCATGGTAAGTAGCTCCTGGGCCTAGTTGGAGAACCAGTACCCCAGTTGAGCAGTGTGGGTGGAGAGAATACAGACTCCTGTGTTGGACAGCTGCACACTTGCGGGATATCTGGAGACATCTAGATCCCTGACCTGTTGGGCAGACCATGGAGTAATTTGCAGGGTTGATCTTCGGTTTGCTGTTTTCCTCTGTCCCCCTCTCCCTTGCTTTTATTTTTTGTTCTATTGAAAGAATTCAAAAGGACAGCTTTCTTCTTTCTCCAGAGATGAGCAGGGGGGGTGCAGGCACATGGTATGGGTGGTGTCCTTGATGGACTCCCCTAGCTCACAAGTCTTTGGGTCTTACCTGAGCATGCATACCACTTCCCATCCTCCAGAGACTTTTTCTTCTTACTGCGCCAGCATGCTGCATGGCTCTCCCCTCTGTCAGTTCCTGTCAGCAATCCTCCTGCCTGTGCCTCTCAACTCAAGGTTTTTCTTCACGGAAACCCTCATCTCCCCCAGAAACAGCATCTGTCCCATCAGAGCCAAAACCCCTCCCAAAGAAATAAAGGAAACCTCCTTATGGTGGGCCCAGCTGTTCAGCAGGTTATCTCTGGTTGTGGGGCTGGCCCGACTAGCCACCCACCCTCCAGAGCTGTGACACAGTGAGCCTCTGATCAGCTGTGGAACCCTGCAATTCAGATCTCAACCAGCCCCTATTAGACATGCTCCACCTCCGATCACACAGGATCCTGGCACTGAGAAGGAACCAAAGTTTCACGAACACCACCAGTTTTATCGTTCTGCAGTTCACCAAGCTAAATCTGCCTTTTTCACTGATCACATCACTACACCTCCTAATCCCTCAAAATAGCTATTCTCTGTGCTCGGATCCCTCACTTCTCTTCATTCTGACTCTTCTCCTGCCCCTCCACGTCCCATGCTCTCGCCTTCCAGCTTGGTGTCATACTTTTCAAACAAGATTCTGGATTTACATGCTGCCCTTCCATCTCACCCTTCCCCTCTGCCCTCTCCCCCCCCTCCTTCACCCTCTCCCTCCCCACTTTCCTCCCTCACAGCTGGTCAACATTTTACTCTATTACCACCTCAGAGCCTTTGCTTTTCATCTCTTCAGCACGCAAGACCACTTGCCTTCCTGACCCCATCCCTTCCATCTGGCTCACTGAACCCTCCCTTTCCCTCATACCATCTGTCCTCATTATGATCAATTCCTGGCTCCTTCACCTCCCTCTGGAAACGTGCACTGGTTTGTCCCCTTCTGAAGAAACCTACCCTTGATCCTCTCATTCCAGCAAACGCCCTGTCTCCAATCTCTCTTTTCTTGCTAAGATTGTCGAAAAAACTGTTTTCTCTCAACTCACTCAACACCTTCATTCTATAAACTTGCATCCATGTCAAGCGGGTTTCCGTCAGGGTCACAGCACTGAGACGGTCTTGGTAGCACTTCTCAATGATCTTCACTCCTCACATGACAGAGGTGAGATTTCGGTGGTGGTTTCTCTGGATCTTTCTGCTGCCTTTGATCTAGTTGATCACTCTCCTTCTTTCAAACCTTCAGGATGCTGGTCTTAGGGGAGCTGTCTACCGCTGGTTCCACTCGTTCTTATCCTTCTGCTCCTTCTCTGTGATCTCACCTTCTGATCCACATCAGCCTTCTGCTCCTACCCACCTCCCCTGCAGGGTTCCCCAGGGATCAGTTCTGGCCCCTCTTTTATTTAACCTTTTTCGCGCACCTCTAGCTCTGTATTCAACAATCTGGTCTTTCAGCCTACTTCTATGTTGACGATGACATTATTCTGCATCACACTAATCCCCTCTCTCCTGATCTCGCTCCCTTAAATTCCTGCCTCAACCTTGTAGCAAACTGGTTATCCTCAAACCGTCTTCACCTTAACCTGTTTAAAACTTCCTCTACTTGGTTCACTTTTGGAGGCCCCTGTCCCTCACTTGCACCCTCCATTGGTAATTCCACAATTCCTCTGGTTTCTTCTTTTCACTATCTTGGGGATCTGCTTGATTCTAAACTCACTTTCACGGATCATATCTCTCACCTAACTCTTCCTATGTCAAATACGTTCTATCTGCCCTTTTCTCTCCGTCTCTGCTCTAACTACTCTTACTCTAGCCACAGTTATCTCTCGGGTTGATTATTGTAACTCTGCTTTCACAGGTATCACTTGCACTCAAGTCACGTCGCTGGATCATCACTTACTCTTCTTGCATGGATCATGTTACACCATTATTAGTTTGTTTACATTGGCTTCCTATTGATTTCTGTGTTCACTTTAAGATTATTATTCTGGTACACTGTGCTATCTATGCTCACACCACAGTATCTGACCACCTTCAGTTCCACGTTCCCACATGCAGTCTCTGCTCTATACATGTTGATCGTCTTCATCTTCATTCTCCCTCACGTGCACACCTTCAAGCCACCCCCCACTCTGCTTTCTTCTTTCTTGGCCCAGCCCTCTGGAATTAATTACCCATACCCCTCCAACTAGAAACAAATTATAACATTTTCAAATCTCAGCTCAAAACATTTATTTACCACTGCTTACAACCTCCCAGTTTCACAAAATTGACCTGAGTCTGTCTGGTGGTGTCTGACTGTCTATACTCTCCTCTTTCTGTCATTTCCTCTTTTCTGTTGTAATTGTATTTCTTCTTTCTTCTGGCCTCGTGCCACTTTCTGTTTAACGTGATTGATTGTAAACCGCCCTGCTGATACATAAGGGCGGTATATCAAATACAAATAAGCTAAACTAACTCAGCAGTCTAATTAAAACAAACAAATAAATAAAATGAACAGCAGAGAGAAACAGTGAGCTGGGCTCTGTCTCACGGTTCATGGTAGCCTCGGAACAACAAAAAAAATCCAGGTATGTCCTGCAACCTGTGAGATCCCCTCCCCTCCCCCCCCCCCCCCGCCTCCACCCTATCATGCCCAGAACAACCAGCCATTCCACCAGAGGCAGACTTCTACCAGTGCAGGCTCACCCTGGGGCAGCTCAGGGCCCTTCCTTATGGGCCAGAAGCTCCACCCCCTTCCCCACTGGCTCCATCTTTTAAAAGGCAGCAGCAAAGACTAAATACTCCAAAACTGACTCGCCTCATTCCAGGGTTTCCAGCCACCTCTTCAGGTAAGGTCAGCAACTCCTACAAGCACCACAGATTGAAGGAACCCTCACACCGGGGACCAATCCCCCCCCCCCCCCCCCTGCCAAACACAGCAAGCAGTCAGAGATCCAGATGCCTGCCCTGTCGCCAGAGGAGCCGCCTCCACCATCTGGAGGAGAACCTGATCTTGATTCAAGCATTGTGTGTCTCAGACGATTAGTAGACTCCCAGGATAAAAGCTACAAAGTACTATCGCTCAAGTCCCATTGGACCCTTGGGATCACCCCCCCCCCCCCTCCTAGTGGACGGGGGGGCCACCACCTCTACTCAAGGATGAGGTCTACTCAGTGTCTGGCTTGATCAGGCCTTGGGAGTCTGCTTCTTCACCGGGGCTGAAGACCCATCAAACACACCCCCCCGGAAGGGAAACCTTTGACAAGTTTGTAGATTACTTGCACGTGAAATTCCTGCAGAAGATTTATTTAACATTTCTATACCGCGCTATTTAGATCAGTGTGGTTTACATTCAACATCAACTATACAAGGCAGGCACGCTGCGTTGTATTTACAATGAACGGGATGATCAACTTGGATATAACTGGGGGACACTATCTACATCATATTTACACTGGTACCTACTTTCAGACGGGATCTATCTACATCTTATTTACGCTGGATGCCTAAATTCTATTTCAGGGTGTACCGTTAGGGAGACCGAGCTGATTATCCTTTTTCATGCTGGGTCTGATTAACCGAGTGCGTTGGGTGATTGGCTAAGATGCTCCATGCTTGTTTACTAAGGCTGGTTTCGGGGTAGTATCTAGTAAACAGATGATGCTTTAATGCCTTTCTGAAATGGGTTAGGTCGGTGATGTTTCAGATATATATGGGGAGGGTATTCCAGGCTCTAGGTGCGTAAATCGTGAAGGCCCTATTCGTTGTTGCTTTTGTGCCCTCTAGGGTGTTTTGCATTGTGGGTCTTCTGTTTGTTATGTGGTACGCTGTGTATCATCTTGCTGATGCTGTGGGGGTCTGGTTGTTCAAGGCTTTGAAGGTCAGGGTTAGTACTTTGTAGTGGGTTCTTGCTTGAACAGGTAACCAATGGAGGTTCATCAAGACTGGAGTTATATGATCCCTCCGTGAAGCTCCTGTTAGTACTCTCACAGCAGTGTTCATTGCAAGCTGGAGCGGGGCTAGTGTTGCCTGAGGGAGACCATGCAGAATTACGTTGGCGTAGTCGAAATGTGGTAATATTAAGGCTTGATAGATTGATCGATAGTCGCTGAGGTCGAGTAGTGGTCATAGATGTTTTAAGGTCCTTATTTTCAGATATATTGTTTTCATGGTGTTTCTTATATGGGTTTTCAAGTCTAGCTGTTGGTCCAGGGTAACGCCAAGGTAGAGGATTGTGGGCTTGGTTTTCAGTTCTGTATTGCTGATTTTTAAAGAGGGTGGTGGAGTGAAGTCCTGGTTCCTCGAAATGAAAAGGACATCTGTTTTGCTGTAATTGATTTGTAGATTTTGCATAATGAGCCAGTCTGCTACTGCTTCAAAATATCTTGTTAAAGGGGAGAAGTCTGGATGGTCGGTCCTGAATGGGATGTATAGCAAGATATCGTCTGCGTAGGCCAGACAGTTGACCTTGAACGAGTGTACTAGGGTGCATATGGGCTGCATATAGATGTTAAACATCAATGCAGATAGTGACGATCCCTGTGGCACCCCCTGGTCTTGCAAAAATGGCTCTGAGGTCGTGGTGCCAGACCTCACATGTTGCCACCTCTTATTCAAGTAGGATTTGCATCAATCTAGAGCAGTTCCTTGTATTCCTTTCTCGTTGAGGTGTTGTATGAGGATCTCGTGGCTCACTGAGTCGAAGGCAGCTGCGATGTCCAGGAAAATGAGTGAATCCTTGGTGAATGTTGTCAGTTCCAGAGTCTAGGTTGGCGAATAGGGTGGTGAGGAGGGTTTCCACCCCGTGTGCTTCTCTGAATCCATGTTGGTATGGGTCTAGTGGGGCTTCAGTGCCAATATGCTGTTGAATTTGACGCTGTACTATTTTTTCAATTACTTTGGCAAGCATGGGGATACTTGAAATTGGCCTGTATGACTCCACTTTCGCTGGGTCCAGCCTGTTATTCTTCAGTAGTGGTCTGATTGATGTTTGTTTCAGGCTCTGTGGGAATGATCCCGTTGTAAGAGATTGACTTACAATAACTTGCTCAGATATTGGCTTAAGTCACAGCGTAACTCCTTTATCCAGATAGCTGGGCATGGGTCGTTGGGCGCGGTGGTGGGGTTGATTGCAGCAATAGTGTCTTCAATCTTTCTGCGTGATACTTTGTCAAATTTGGATAGTGGCGATGGTTGAGACAGATTATGCGGTAGGGTGTTGTCTGTGGGGCTTGAGGTTACACTGGTCCGGAGTGGAGGAGTGGCCTAGTGGTTGGGGCAAGGTACTTCAGGCCGGAAGGTTGGGGGTTCAAATCCCACTAGAGGACAGCAACCTTGGGCCGGAAGGACTGGGGTTTCTAGTCCCACAGGTGCTCCTTGTGGTCTTGGGCAAGCCACTTAACCCTCCATAACTATTTTACAGGGAACATGGGCTATCTCCAAGTTATAATGCCCTGTTCAATGTAATTTCAGTTCAGTTTGTTCAATGTAAACCGCACTGATGCAGAATAGCGTGGTATATAAGAGAATGTAAATAAATAAATTTTTGATTGTAGGTAGTCGGAGTATGCCTGATCCCATGCCCTTGCCCTTAATGAATCCCATTCTTCCACCAACAAGAGGGACTTGCACCCCTGCAGTACCCCCAATACGGTACTGGCCCTCCCTGTGCATCAGCTCTTTGAGGACCTCCAGTCCTCTATTTTGAAAAACTCCACAACTGTTCATGCCATCTCCAAGCGGCTGGACCTCAGATACAAAGTACTTCCTGCCCCAGGATTTGAGCACCAATAGCTGCCACATTAATCTGTGGTCTTGTAGGCTGAGTTAAACCCCCCACCACCACCACCACAAAAACAAAGAACATAAGAGATGCCATACTGGATCAGATCAAGGTCCATCAAGCCCAGTATCCTGTTTCCATCAGTGGCCAATGCAGGTCATAAGTACCTAGCAGTTTCCCAGAGAGACAAACAATACAAATGCTTGTATTGGGGCAAGCAGTGGATTTTCTGGGTCCTCTTTAATAATGGCTTATGGACCTTTTCTCCAGAACTTGTCTAAACCTTTATTTAAATCCAGCAATACTGACAGCTTTTACTACATCCTCCAGTAACAAATTCCAGAGTTTGATTATACGTTAAGAGAATATTTTCTCTTATTAATCAGGTTACACTGTAGCTTCATTGCATGTCCCCTGGTCGTTCTACTTTTTGATGGCATAAACTATCTGTTTACCCATTCAGTTCATTCATTAATTTAGAGACCTCTCATATCTCTCCTCAGCTATCTTTTTCCAGGCTGAAGAGTCCTAACCTTTTAAGCCTCTCCTCATAGGGATATCCTTCTATCTGCTTTACTATTTTGGTGCCTCGTCTCTGTACCTTTCTAATTCTGCTATATCCTTTTTAAGATACAGTGACCAGAATTGTACACAATGTTCAAGGTGCGGTCGTACCATGGAATGATAAAGGCATTATAATAATCTTTGGGGTTTTTTTTTAAATACTTTATTTAAATCCACCAAGATTACAAGCAAACAAAAAAGGTACAGTGAACAGACCATCCACAAGGGGTGTACTCTTATCCCCCCTGGAAGTCAACAGAAAAAGAATATACAAGGTGGCTTTTTATCATATTATCCCCTCCCCCTCCCTTCCCAACCGCCCACCCGCAAGAAATGGAAGCACCAACTATTCACCCCAGCTCCCCCATAACCATTCAGCACCCCATTTGGAGGATTTCATTACGGCTACGAGCCCCTAATTGCTGAATATAGGGTTCCCAGACTGACATGAACCCTGTCCAGCGCTTGACACTGCCCCTTGCATGCCAACGTTCCAACAACATCACATGATGAAAACTATTCCGCCACTCACTGAAGGTTGGCGGCTGGTGTTCTCTCCATAATCGGAGAATCGGCCCCTTACCCACCAGACAGGCCTTCCTCAGGAGCAATCGTTCCCCTGCTTTCACAGGCCAGGGAGGGGCCAGTAGGTCCAAAACCACAAAGGAGCTAGTCCATCTTACCCGCTGCCGCAACAACTGGCTGAGAAATTCCCTTATCTTCGCCCAGTAAGGCTGCACTCTGCGACAACTCCACCACATGTGCAGCAAAGTCGCCAAGGGTTCCGAACAGCGAGGGCAACTACCATCCGCCCCCAATCGACTACGAAGAGCCCTCCGCAGTGAGAAATAAGCTCTAGTCACACACTTAAATTGGAGCTCTCTCCAACGAGCCCCCTGTGCCACACAGACAATTCGCTTCAAAGCCTTGCCGACCGACCCCGAAGCCACCTCCCCGCCCAATTCTACAGCCCAGGCCAACTCGACCCCACGATAGTCGGGCAATACCCGGTAACAATCCAACTGACCCTTCAATTGAGAGATGGACGGGGGACTCTCCTCTCCTATCCCAAAAAATTCCAAGATCTTGGCGGAGCGGTCGATATGCAGTGCCTCCCTCGGTAACGAGGTCACATAGTGGGAAACTTGCATATATGCAAAACAATGCTTAGTAGGCAGATCGTACTCCCGACTCAGGGCCAAAAAAGACTTGCAGCGCCCTGAGGGTTCCACGAGATGACCCACCGTCTGTATCCCACGCGCCCACCAGTCTCTAAACGCCGTCGTTTCGGACCCCGGGGAGAACTGAACATTCCCTTGAAGGGGTAACCAACTGGAAACACCCCAAGGCGCAATCCAGAATTTATTAAGCTGTTGCCAAGTACGTCTAACCGAATCCACTAAGGCGCTCTTCTGTACCGCCTCTGGTAAATCACTATATCGCCCATGCAATAACCCCAATAGGGTCCATGGAGCCACCACACATTCCTCCATAGCCCGCGGGGTATAATCGTCCGTCCCACCCAACCAATCTCCCAGATGTCGCACTTGGCACGCCAATGCGTACATCTTCAAGTCAGGTAGCCCCATACCTCCGTCCTTCCACTTCCCCAATAACCTACCCCACGGAATCCGAGCCCGCTTCCCTCTCCAAAGGAACCCCTTAAGCGAAGCTTCAATCCGTCTCAAGTCCCAACATAATAGCCAAACGGGCAGAGTCTGTAACCAGTATAAGATGCGTGGTAATATAACCATCTGTACTGCCGCAATTCTACCAGACAAGGACAATGGGAGGGGTTCCCAGGCTTGCAACTGTGCCGTCAAACGCCGCAAAATACGATCGAGATTGTGCCTATAGAGCACTTGATGTTGACGAGGCAGCACTATACCCAAGTAAAGAAATTCCTCCTCCGCCCACCGGAGGGGAAATAGCCCCCCCCCCCAGGCCCCACGAATACCCCCCAGCGTATCCAACGCTTCAGATTTCTCTTGATTAATGCGGAGTCCAGCTAAGACCCCAAATTGCCCAAGTTCCTCCAACAGACTCCGAAGAGACGCAACCGGGGAAGTCACATGGACCAATAGATCATCCGCGAAAGCCGAAATGACAAACTCCTGCGAGCCCATCTCCACTCCCTTAATCGCATCCGAAGTCACAACCTGGCGAATCAAGGGGTCCAGGGAAAGAACAAATAACAACAGAGACAGGGGGCAGCCCTGATGCGTACCCCTCTCCAAGGCAAACCCTTCCGAGAGCACTCCGTTGCACAGTATCCCTGCCGTCGGAGTTATATACAAACTCCGCACCATTCTACAAAAAGCATCCCCTATTCCATAGTGTGGCAGCAGCCCCCAGAGATATTGCCAATTCACCCTATCAAATGCTTTTTCAGCATCAAAGCTGACAAGTAATGAGGGTATCTGTCACGCGTGTACCCATTCTAAGGAGGCCAAGATTTTTCGGAGGTTCCGAACGGCGTATCGCCCCTTAACAAAACCCACTTGCGCCCCATGTACGAGGTTCCCCAATACTTCAGCCAGCTGCAAAGCCAAAACTTTCGCAAGGACCTTTAAATCAAAATTGAGGAGAGAAATCGGCCGATAAGAGGCCGCAAGCAGCGGATCTTTACCCGGTTTGGGAATCAGAGTAATATGGGCATGGTTCTGCCCCCAACGAAAGGCCCCCCCGGTCCCCCCTCATACTAAACACCTCTCGTAACACAGGACTGACACAATCACCCAGTATCTTATAAAATTCCGCACCCAGGCCATCCGGTCCTGGGGCCTTACAACAGTTTGCCGCAGATATAACCGACTATCTCCTGGGAAGTGATGGGTTGATCCAGCGCCCCCCTCTGCTCCTCTGTAAGCCGCGGCAGATTAAGATCTCGCAAATAGTCCGGCAGGGATGTACCAGACCCCGACTCGGCTTTGTATAAAGTCTGAAAGAACCCCCGGAAAACTCTGGCAATGTCCCCGTTCTCCTTATACATGGTCCCCCTATCATCCCGAAGGGCCGCCACCAGAGTGGAGCCTCGCCTTCCCCTCAAACATCGGGCCAACAGTTTCCCAGGCTTATCGCCGTAACAATGCAACCGGTAGCGGTAATGGAGAACTGATTTCTTGGCTTTCTGATGCAGGAGCTCATTAAGATCTACTTGGGTCTCCCATAGCCGCTTCTTATTCTCGGCCGATGGGATTTGGGCACACCTACGTCGAAGTTGAGTAACCCGTTGCTCTAGTGTAATGATACGTTCCGCAAGTATCCGACGCTTCCGCGCGGCATATCCTATGATATCTCCCCTAAGAACCACCTTCGCCGTTTCCCATATCAATTCGGGGTCGTCCTCGTGAACCTGATTATCGCTGGTGAACTCAGCCCACCTTTGACGTAGAAATTGACGGAACTGCATATCATAGTACAACCCCAAAGGAAATCGCCAAAGACGCGTCCGAGCCACATCCCCCCCCCCCCAATTCAAATCTAGCCAGACCAATGCATGGTCGGATACCTCCAGGGGACCTATTTGGGCCCCCTCCGTCTGAGCAAACAACCCCCTCGATACAAACAAGTAGTCGATACGGGCACTGGTGCCATGCGCTCTGGATTGATGTGTAAAGTCTTTTTCTGAAGAATGCAACAGTCGCCATGGATCCACCACCTCAAGACGTTTACAAAAGCGTTGCAGTAACCGAGAGGACATTCCCCTCTCTCTCTCGTCTCATCCCCCCGAGAAGTATCTAAGCCGACATCCATAACCCCGTTAAAGTCCCCTCCCAAAATCAAGGGGCACTCGGGAAGTTGCTCCAAACTGGAGGCCAATCTACTATAAAAACCCGAGTCAGAGACATTAGGTCCATAGAGGGCCCCTAGAATCACCGGCTTCCCTTCTAATTGACCATGGACCAAAAGAGACCTACCCACGGCATCCGCGATAACAGTCTCCGCCACAAAGCGGATCCTCTTATGAACCAGCAGAGCTACCCCCCCCCCTTGTTCCCTGCCGCCGGAGACCCCCATACCTGCCCCACCCAGGACCTGCAAAGTTTACTATGCTCCTCGGCCGTCTGGTGGGTTTCTTGTATCAGAGCTATATCACAGTTATGCCGGCCCAATGCCTGGAGTACTTTATATCTTTTAATGGGGTTACCCAGGCCACAGACATTCCAGGTAATAACCCTCAGGGTGATGGGGCAGTGTCAAGGCTCCTCCAAAAGGACAAATCAAAACGTACTAGAGGGGCTCCCCCAGCCTGAAACCTCCCATTTTCTTCTACCAAAATAGTATTGTGCTGCCAAATCTGGAGCCCCAGACTGTGGACCCTCCCCTCCTTCAATATCCCCCCCTCCCCCAGCCCCCCCCCTCCCCCACGCCCCTCCACCCCAAAGGGTCCGTCCATCAGGTCGGACACTTCCCTTGGCAATCGGGGCCATCCCTGTCCCATGTTCACTTTCAGTAGTCCCCACTACCCAGCTGGATTAGCGTACAGCTCTCCCCTTACCCATCTCCCTTGTCCTCCCCCGGTCCCTTTTTACCCTTATTTTTTTCCACCCCCCTCCACCTGCCTTACGGGGCCTTCCCTCCTATCCCTTTTCCCATCTGACATACCCCCCCCCCCCCCCCATGCTAAGGTGCCTCACCCCAACCCCCTCCCCAGACCCTAGCTAGGAGAGCCAGGCCTCTACTAGTGGACCGGTGGTGTAACGCCCCACTGCCCTCCCAATCCCACATACAGATTCCCCACAACTACCCATGCTGCTCACCACCAACCTCAAGGAAACAATCCGCATCCATTCCCCCCCCCCACCCCCGAGGCCCTCACCCCGGGGGTCAGGCCCTCCCCCAACCCTTCCTTCCCGATAATTTCCATGGGTAAAAATCAGCTATGAGGAAGAAAGGAAGGTGCACTTACCTAGTCCCCCATTCCGAAAGTAACAATGTAATTAACCACAGAGACATATACCAATGGTTACGTTGTTGCTATTACAAGCCAAAATGCAACCAAGTATCTTGCCCGCTGCAGCAGTAACCCCTCCCAACCCCTTTATAATACACCCCAGCCAGTAGCAAGAAGATAATCTAGTAACAGACATAAATTGAGAGAAAAAAAGGAAAACCTTGAAGACAAACACCTAAGAGAAGGAGCCCGGCCTCTTAGGCCACTATTTGTCCATGTCGTAGTGTCCAGGCTCCCGCCACGTGCTCCTCACAACAGGTCCCTTCTCCCGGGCGCCCTCCATAACCTCAGAGACAATTCACTGGGTCCAGATTATAGCTCAGGAGTTAGAGTCTGCAGATCCATTCAACGATTCCAAGAAGGTAGCCGCCGCCTCAGGAGTCAGGAAATAGCGTGGCTGGCCTTGATACTCCACCCGCAGCCGGGCCGGGTAGAGGAGAGAGAAGCGCACTCCCTTTTTAAACAGCTGCGCACAGCTATGGGAAAAGGCCCGACGCTGCTGACCAACCAGGGCAGAATAATCCTGGAAGACCAGAATTTGTGCGGTCTCCTGGTTTGGCCCTTTGCGACCCCGCGCAGCCCGGAGGACGTCCTCCTTCTGTCTATAGTCCAGGAAGTGGGCGATTACTGCACGCGGGCGTCGCGCTTGATCTCGCCGGGGGCCCAGCCGATGGACCCGTTCCAGTCGCACAGAGTTGTCCCGCTGGCCTCCCAGAAGCTTCACTATCCAGTCCCGCAGGAATCCGTACAGCGCACTATCCAGAACAGTTTCAGGTATGCCCACGAACCGCAGATTCTTGCGCCTCCTGCGATTCTCCAGGTCGTCCAATTTTTCTCCTTGTTGCTTAACAAGGGTCTCCAGGGCCTCCACCTTGGCTTGTAATGGATGTAGGATATCCTCCACCGTGGAGACACGTGTCTCCACCTGCTCCATCCGCCCTGTGAATTCAGCCACGTGCTGATCAACAGCGCGGATCTGCTCCTTCAAGTCCTGGAAGCGAATATCGAGCGCTTGGACCACTGCCGCCGACACCTCCGCAACGAGCCCCTGGGCGCCTCCTGATCCCGGGCTATTAGGCGTCCCCTCTGCCATCTTGGGCTCGGGTACTCGTGGCTTTTCCCGCCGCACTGCCTTCGATGTCATCTGGCAAGTTGTCGTGTTACCGGCACACCTTCCCGGACTCACTACCTCCTACTTCACACCCCCGTCTCAGGTAGCAGGGAACTCCACTTAAAGTGGGCTTTAATAGCAGATTTGCAGGGTAGGCTACCCGGAGCTGATCAGAGTGCAGCCGATCAGCTCATTTGCCAAACCGGAAGTCCCCAATAATCTTTGTTTTATTTTCCATTCCTTTCGATTTCTAGCATTCTATTGACCACCTTGGCTGCCACTGCACACTGGGCAGAGGTTTTCAATGTTGCATCTTTTTCCTGGGTGGTGGTTCCTAATGTGGAACCTTGCATCGTGTCACCATAGTTTGGGTTGTTCTTTCCTAGGTGCATAACTTTGCACTTCTCCACATTAAATTTCATCTGCCATTTGGATGCCCAGTCTTGCAATTCCACAATCTCTTCTTGGGTTTTAACAACTTTGAATAATTTTGTCATCTGTAAATTTGATTACCTAGAAACTTTATCTCCCTAGCATATCTGCCAGGGACCTGATCCAGTCGATTGTGGGGTAATCGAAATCACACATTATTACTGTATTGTAACTTTTGTTAGCTTCCCTGATTTCTTTGAGCATTTCATCATCCATCTGTTCATTCTGGCCAGGCGTTTGTTAGTACACCCCCCACTGCTATTGCCTGCCCCTTTTTTATATGGAATTTCAATTCATAGAGATACTAAAGTGTATTTTGTTTCCTGCAAAACTTTTAAGAGTGTGTGACTCAATGCCCTCTCTAATATAAATTGCAACCCCTCCACCAATCATTGCGATACAGTTTGTATCCAGGTATCAGTGTCCCACTCTTCCTCCTTTCACCAGGTCTCTGCGATTCCAGTTATATCTAACATTTCATTTAGTGCTAAATATTCTAACTCTCCCATCTTATTTTTTTTAGACTTCTAGCATTTGCATATAAGCATTTTAGAAGTTGTATTCATATTAATGTGGTTATCGGGCAGGGGTAATTTGGAATCTTTAAGCTCTGACTGCTCTGTACTTAAGGGCATGTGGGTTGCTTTTGTCTTTATTGAAACTTCTGTCGATATGCCTTAACTTGAATCTTTTGCTAATATCCTTCATGGATACATCGTTCTGAACCATCTGCTCTTGAGTGACTGTTGGCTTTCCCCTATTATCTAATTTAAAAGCTGCTTGGTCGTCTTAAAGGTTAATGCCACCAACCTTGTTCCTTCCAGTTCAGGTGGAGCCCATCCCTTCCCCAGAATGTTCCCAACAAATCAAAAACCCTCTTCTTTTGCACAATCGTCTCATCCATGCATTCAGACTTCAGAGCTCTGCCTGCCTTTTGGGTCCTGTACATGGAATAAGAAGCATTTCTGAGAATGCTACAGTGGAAGTTCTGGATTTCAGCTTCCTGCCTAAAAGCCTAAATTTGGTCTCCAGAACCTCCCTACCACACTTTCCTATGTCATTGGTACCAAGACAGCACTGGGAGGAGTCTGCTATCTAAATCCTTTCTATGTGGTACATGAGGACTGCTACCTCACATCTACCAGCTACCCAGCCCTACATGCCTAATGATCGAATTGCCAACGATGTCTGACCTAACCCTTCCCTCATGGCCTTGCAGAAACCTCTGTGTGAGAGGGTTTACATCACCTGGAGGACAGGTCCTAGCTACAGGATCACTTCCTGCCACACCAGCATAATGATCTTGTCATGACCCTGTTGTAGCTGATAAGAATGCAATAAATAATACCCGGAGTCAGGCAAGGATTCAAGCCGGTTTTAATGTGCACAGACTCAGATTGCAGTAACATTCAAAATAGTCTGAGCCCAGAGCTCAGAAAAATGACAGTTTAAATACTTTTCTTCTCCAGTCTAATACAGGCAAAACTCCTCATTGGCCACAGTGGCCCACTTACTCTCATCCAATAGACATCTCTGACCGGGCCCAGGACTCGCTCCCCCTGCTTGGGTCACACTAGCCACGGGTCAGCAATTAGACATAACACTAAACATAATACTTCTGCTAAAGTATACAGTATATTTCGCTATTCTTGCAAGGTCAGTGAGCCACAAAGATAGTGGAAGGCATATCAGAAGCATTCTTAACAAAAGCAAAACAAAACGGGGCCAAACATAGCAAGGTTAAGACGTATCTCTAGCCTTGGCTCAAAACACTAAACAATCTTCATAATGCTAGACAAAATATTCTTACACTGTTCAGTGTCTCTGCTATATTTTCATCCTAATTACGAGGTCAGTGCACAATTAGCAAAGATACAGTGGTGTGGCACTTTACTGAAAGAGATATCTGACTTACCTAAACAATAAACAGTACCAAGGTTTAATTCTCTTATCTCCAGGAGAGAAGAACATGTTATCAAACCAGAATAGAACAATATTCCTTTCTAACAGCTAACAGCATTCTGCAATTTTCCAAAATCAGCAATAACATTTTGAAGCATATTAAAGCATTTTAAAGCAGGAGAAAAAGGGCTTCAGACCTAGCTCTGCTACATACTAGGCCATCGCCTATCACATTCCCTCCTTTTGATTATTCACACCCGCAAGTGAGAAAGGGTGAGAATCAAATCACACAAAGAGCAAAATACTTCAGACTATAGTAGAGGGATCACTGTGTGGTATAGGGTAATAATTCCAAGAGACTAATATATGTGCCGCTGCCTTGCGGTCCATAGTACTATCGATAATAGAGTTCAGCATGCGCAAGCATAAGAGCAGGAAACAGGGGATACATATGCAAATAGCCACAATCAAAAATACATTTGATACAAGTGTCTTTGTCAAACCACATAGCATGCCTAGTGTATAAGCGGAGGGGCAGGAGACATAGGAGGAACAAATGACATATACACCGTACATCATAGCAATAGGCCTGTTCTCATGACCCACAAAAATAAGAACCATTCCTATTAATAGCAGCACCGGTATCAGAGGTCGGTAACAGTACATGTTAAAAGGTAGGTAGCACATGTTTGAAAATTAGCAACACGTACTATAGTCCAAAAAATCTGGGTTCTGAGGGCTGGCGAGTAGCAATCAAAAGGGGCTCCATTCTCAGTGTTCCATCGCAGTTCCCATAACAGGAGAGGAAAGATTCTGGCGAGGGTTGAGACAAGTCCGGGTATTCCCTGTTGTGCAAATACTAGGTTTGCAGGCTGCACAGGGAAGTAGGGCAAGAGTCAATTCAAAGCACCCCAAGGCTGCCGCCAGAACAGAGCAATAATAAGAATTCATAATGGGCATAGTCTCTGGAAAATTGGTGGAACTGTCGGCATCCACAACAGGTAGCAGACGTAGCGTTGATTGCAGGTCCGCAAGCTTCTGCCGTACATAGACCTACCAGCTTTGTGGCAGGAGTAGGGCTGTAGATTCCAAAGTATCACTGTCCTCTGGGATATCTCAGGTTCTTAAAACATCATAGTACAGTCTCTCAGGCTATTATTGCCTCCTTAGAGCAGTTCACTTTTTAGGAGATCAAAACAGTTTTTTCGGGTTTTTTTTTCTTCAGAGCATTTGAACACAGTCTCTTAGAAGACTCAATTTCTTAACACAACACAGTCTATTTCTGATGATTGCAGCTTTCTCCAGATGCAAGGCTTACCTTCGGATAAACAAACAGTCTTGAAATAGTACAGTTTCCGAGGGACCAATAAGTCTTAGGTTCGTGGCTGTTGTCGTAGGGTGAGGTGCAATGGAGTCTCAGGATCATTTATGGAAGTCCACGACCAAGTTCAGAAGCGGCTGCTGGAATGCAAAACTGGAGGACATCTGTTCCCTTGACGTCCAGGAGCAAGTTGGTAAAGTTCTTACAATGATGGATCTTTTCTTCGCAGCGTGAGTCGCAATGGTGCTGCAGGATTGGCGATCGAAGTCCAGGGACGACTCTCAGGAACTGTGGCTGGTTTCACTCGACTGTGGTGGATCCAGGAGTCGATCTCGGCCACTTTAACTGCTGTTAGGGTTGATAACAAGACAACATATGGCCCTTTCCAATACGGCGCCAGCGGTGTCTTCTTCTACTCTGTCACCCACACCGAGGCTCCAGGCTGGAAAGGATGCAGGGGCTTGGATGGGCTGGTCTCGTACTCACGCATGAAGACCCTGCAAAACAGAACTGAAAACTAATAGTGCTTATCTAGTAATTTCAGATCCTATCTGTCACACATCTCCTTTTACTCTCTATACAATAGGCTACAGAATCTCAGAATCTCAAAAGGGGAAACTCCTAAAGACTTAGCAAGGGCTAAGTATATCCTATGAAGTGCTATAGGAAGAACCTGGGGCCAGGGCTGAGGACTTAACTACTAGATCAAGGGTCACCACTGCATATTTAACACAACTATGTCCATTACTGATGACAAGACTGCTTTCATCCACAAAGAAAGTTTTGTCTAGGCGGTCCAAGGGGATATCAGTTGAGTCTAGGCAACCTGAGCACACAATGTCCATTGCTTCCAAGCAATCATGGTCAGGAGGGCCTGGACCGACGGGCAATAGGGTGGCTGGGTTTAGAGTTTGGCTGAGACTTAATTGTAAGTTAGGATTCTCACATAGCATACTTTGATATTTCAGCATTCGGGCATTAGTGAGCCAATGGCTTCCTTTATGTTCCATCAGGGTTAAAACAGAATGTGGTACAGTAACTTGAAGGTTTTGTCCTAAGGTGAGCTTAGCAGCTTCGCTCACTAAGAGGGCTGTGGCTGCTACAGCTCTCAGGCAAGGTGGCCAGCCTTTGGCAACAGGATCCAAATGGTTTCTGCACATCTGGTAGTCCCAAAGCTGGGGATGACATCAATGCTGTTTCCAATGATTTTAATGTTTTATCTTGTTCTGGGCCCCATTCCAGGGGAGATCGTTCCATTCCTTGTGTGACTTGGTACAAGGATTTTGCCATGAGCGCAAAATTTGGTATCCATATGCGGCAGCAGCCTGCAGCTCCTAAGAAAGCTCGCACCTGTTTCCTAGTAGTGGGAGTTGGAATGCAGCATACTGCTTCTTTTCGCTCAAGTCCTAATTTCTGGGTTCCTGTGGACATGTGGAACCCTAAGTATTTCACTTCTGTCTGGCACAGCTGCGCCTTGGCTCTGGAAACCTTGTATCCAGCTTCATTCAAAAGGTGCAGGAGATTACTTGTAGCTTGTATACAATCATATTTGCTATTGCTGGCTATGAGCAAATCATCTACATATTGAAGCAAAATTATTTTTCCCGGAATCACAGAGTAGCTTGACAGATCTTGACTGAGGGCTGCACTGAAGATAGTGGGTGAGTTCTTGAATCCTTGTGGTAATTGAGTCCAAGTAAGTTGCCCTCGCCGTTCTGTGGTAGGGTTTTCTCATTCAAATGCAAACAAAAACTGACTGGCCTCTGTCAGGCGTATACAGAAAAAGAGGCATCTTTTAAGTCCAAAACAGTAAAGTGAGTGGCTTCTGCTGGAATCAGTCCTAGGAGGGTGTAAGGATTTGGTACTACTGGATGTATGGTTTCAACTGCACTGTTCACGCGATGTAGATCCTGCACTGGGCGGTAGTCACCTGTCCCAGGCTTCTTGATTGGGAGAAGGGGGGTGTTCCAGGGTGACTGGCATTCTCTGAGAAGTCCATACTGCAATAATTTCTTCAAATGGCGATGAATGCCTTCAATTGCTGGTCTCGGGAGGGGATACTGACGCACATGCACTGGTTCTGCTCCTGGCTTAAGGGTAACAAGTACAGGAGCTATATTCTTTGCTAGGCCAGGTGGATTATTCTCTGCCCATACTCCAGGTGGGGCTGCAATGCTGGTAAGTATACAGGAACCTGCTGGCCTGATTGGAGATGCACTATAGAACCGCTACTCTTCTTCTCGGGGAACAGTCAGCACTATCAATCCAGCTCCTTCGATTAGGAAAACTTCAGCAAGAAGAACTGCTCTCTTCTCCATCTTACATTCACTTTCTCTGTCACATTATCTCCACAATTCACAGGCATTCTGAACAACTTAATCGTGCTGTATTCACGTCCGCAAATCCATCCCGTTTCTGCAAGTTCTGTTTTATATCTCCCGGGGACTGACTTGACAAAAACTGCATTCACCAGGCGCAAATTCTCCTGGGCTGCTGGATTGCATGGGGCATATAGTGAGGGCTGCCTGCACTATTTGGATTCCACTTGGGGTTAGCAAAACTGATGGGTCTGAATTAGGTCAATCAAATCCTAAGGCTTCTCAGTGTAGGAGGCATAATGCAGTAAATCAGTAAATCAGTGGCAGGGGGGGGGGGGGTGGAACTGAGGGCAACTGCACTGTAACAATGTCTGATTAAAGGATTTAACCAAGAACGGGGACAAGCAGCATCTCTCCCTGTGCTGTAAACATAACGGATGTGTGTGCTCATTCTAAAGGAGAACCACATCAATGAACACCTTAATAGTCCCAAAAATAATAACGAAGTGCACTAAGGCTACCTCCAACAGGGCCTTCTCCTTATTTGCACCTCTAAACTGGAATACGCTACCTCACGAAATCCGTGCTATCAAAGACCTAATCCTATTCAGAAAATCATTGAAATACCACTTGTTCACAAAATGCTACCCAGAAGTCAACCTAGACATTAACAAAACTAGCACATCTATACAACCTGAAAAGGGCTAGTTGGTCAACCTTCTCTCTAGTCCTATTAGTAAACCACATTGCATTATCCAATTGAGTTTTATACTACTGTATATACCATTAAGTTATTCTGTACATAGTTCACCCAGTTGTCCTATTGTTGAAGTTCCCTGTTCAATGTAAAACTCAATGTTACTTGTTTGCATTGTAGTATGTTCTTGTTCAATGTACACCGCACTGATTGTAATAGCGCGGTATAAAAGAATTGTTAAATAAATAAATAAATAAATAAAATAAATAAGAATAAATTGAGCTAAAGTCCTTATAAGATTAAACTAATATATTGCAACATGTTATAACAACAATCCTAACAGAAAGAACTATAGTTCATAACATAACGACTACATAGCTGTTGCGTATAACTGGAATAAAACTACGTGGCAAAAAACTACATTCAATGTTACAGTTTTCTAGGAAGCAGAGATTCAAAAAGACATTCATTCTGGATACATTCTCCATAAAGCGGGTGGACATCTAAAATACACATACACATTTTCCTTCCTAGTTTATTTTATTAACAATAAGCATGTCTTCTATGAGGCGCTTGCTGTATCAGGAACTAAAACTCATACACAATTAACCCCTCATTCACTCAGGATTCAAAGCACTTTCAAGTTGCAATCTGCAAAGTCCTGTCAGTGTTCTTAACCACGGCTTTGTAGGGCAAAGGGAAAATACAAACATCCTTTCCTATTGAAACCTGAGCTCTACAAGATTTCTGCTCACTTGGTCTGCACAGGAATTCGAGTAGGAATTTAACCCTTTCCAGGCTAAGTACAATACTATCGAGATCCACAATCCTGACTAAACATTCTTATTAAATGATATATAATACAGGACCATAGCAGAAGGCACATCCTGATTACAAAAATATTACAAAATATTGAATACAAACAGGTATAATTCCTTAAAATAAGCACCCAGCAGAACGTTGAAAACATGCCTTCATAGGGTTAAAACATTCCTCTGCACAAACACGTCTCCTGTCAGTTTCACTCTGCGCTGCAACTGAATGAGGGAGAGACAGCTTCGTGATTTTACAATGACTCTAGGTGTTTCTTTCTTTTACTATTTCATATGTGGTAAAGTGTCACAAATTACTCAATGGAATATAATCCTACCCTTATACTAGAAGGGAAACCCGTGGTTTCAACAGATAACAAAGACAAACTCCCAACGCTTCCTTCACACAAACATGCTAGCATTTTCCAAATTCCGAATTCCCGGGCTGACTGACAAACCAGAATTACTGAAACCGAAAGGGCTGATGGTTTCGCCCCGCGCACTACTTGCAGGGGTACTAGGATCGCCCCGGAAGTTGATCAGACTTCCTTTACCTGTTACTGTACCAGAAGTGTCTCGAGACTTTCCCAAAGCTATCTGACTAAGAACCAGAAAAATCAATACTCACCGGATCCGGTAGCTAATGCGCTGTGCAACCAATCCCTCCTTGGGTTGAATCCTGGACCCCCCTCGGGTTCGAGGTGTTGGCCGGCCAGAAACAGCAACCTGCGGAGGCAAGGAGGAGTCTCCTCTGATACAAAAGGACCAGGGGCGCCAGAGACCCTCCTGCGATCAGTCAGGCTCGGCTCTAGCCGGACCAGACCTGTGAGGCGAGATGTCGGGGCATATTCACTTGCATACCATCCCCCACTCGCACATTCCCGGCCAACGCACCAGAAATATGTTGTAGCTGATAAGAATGCAATAAATAATACCCGGAGTCAGGCAAGGATTCAAGCCGGTTTTAATGTGCACAGACTCAGATTGCAGTAACATTCAAAATAGTCTGAGCCCAGAGCTCAGAAAAATGACAGTTTAAATACTTTTCTTCTCCAGTCTAATACAGGCAAAACTCCTCATTGGCCACAGTGGCCCACTTACTCTCATCCAATAGACATCTCTGACTGGGCCCAGGACTCGCTCCCCCTGCTTGGGTCACACTAGCCACGGGTCAGCAATTAGACATAACACTAAACATAATACTTCTGCTAAAGTATACAGTATATTTCGCTATTCTTGCAAGGTCAGTGAGCCACAAAGATAGTGGAAGGCATATCAGAAGCATTCTTAACAAAAGCAAAACAAAACGGGGCCAAACATAGCAAGGTTAAGACGTATCTCTAGCCTTGGCTCAAAACACTAAACAATCTTCATAATGCTAGACAAAATATTCTTACACTGTTCAGTGTCTCTGCTATATTTTCATCCTAATTACGAGGTCAGTGCACAATTAGCAAAGATACAGTGGCGCGGCACTCTACTGAAAGAGACATCTGACTTACCTAAACAATAAACAGTACCAAGGTTTAATTCTCTTATCTCCAGGAGAGCAGAACATGTTATCAAACCAGAATAGAACAATATTCCTTTCTAACAGCTAACAGCATTCTGCAATTTTCCAAAATCAGCAATAGCATTTTGAAGCATATTAAAGCAGGAGAAAAAGGGCTTCAGACCTAGCTCTGCTACATACTAGGCCATCGCCTATCACAACCCCTATCCTTCATAGCAACAGGGAGGCTGCCAGACTAAGGGTGGGACTTCAGTACTATGTCCTTGTAGGTCTTGTCTATATACCTCTCATGTCCTGTAAGTCTGCTACTCTAGCTTACAGAGATCGGACTCGTTCCCTGAGAGCAAAGAGCTCCTTGCACTTAGTGCACATGTGAGACCCCTCACCAACTGAGGGAAAATCATACATGTGACACCCAATACAAAAGACTGGAATAGAGTAGTTACTCACCTGTAAAGGTGTTCTCCAGGAGCAGCAGAAATCAGTCCTCACATATGGGTGTCATCGGCGCCGATGAAGCCCCAGCGGAGCATTTTCCCAGCTTTCCATGAAAGCCTTTGGGAATGCAGGCACGCATGCGCAGTTCCCTTCCCGCCTAAAGGTGCCATCTTACCTCAGTCAAATGACATAGCTAAGAACAGCACACAAAAATGAAAAAAATAAACTATGCACAACTGCAACTCCAAGGGGAGGAGGGAGGGTTGTGAGGACTGATTCCTGCTGCTCCTGGAGAACACCTGTTACAGGTGAGTAACTACTCTTTCTCCAGGACCAAGCAGGAAGTCAGTCCTCACATATGGGTGACTCCCTAGCTCTGGGCTACCGAGGAACCCAGGCTGAACAAGAGGACTCCCTCTAGTCTCAGCAGCAAAGAAAGGCTTTTCAAGGACACAACCTCCACCGGTAGCCCAACAGAGGGCAGGAGTTGCCTAAACCTCAAAGAGATTCCGGAGTACTGCTTGACCAAAAGCACTGTCCCTATGGGACTCCCTCTCCAGACAGTAATGTGCCGCAAAAGTCTGGCTTGAAGACCAAGTTGCAGCCCTGCAGATGTCTACCAAGGGCACAGAGCGGAGATGAGCCACTGAGGCAGCCATTGCCCTGACACGATGGGCCGTGACCCTACCCTGCAAAGGAAGGTCAGCCGCCTTGTTAAGCCCAGGGGATAGTCAGCCACCCAGATGGACAAGGTATGCTTGGACACAGCTAACCCCAACTTATTGGGGTCAAAGGATACGAAGAGCTGAGTAGCCCTCCTATGCCCCTGTGTATGGTCAAGGTAGAAGGGTAAGGCCCTCCTACAGTCCAGGGTATGCAGGACTGCTTCAGCCTGGCTTGCATGAGGCCTAGGGAAGAATGTTGGAAGAACCACCTCCTGATTGAGGTGGAAAGAGGAGACAACCTTTGGGAGGAACTTTGGATGAGTCCTGAGGACTACTCTGTTCCTATAAATCCGGGTGTAAGGCCTATCACAGACCAGGGCTTGAAGCTCACTCACTTGCCTAGCCGAGGTAAGGGCTATCAGGAAGAGTGTCTTCCAGGATAGGAAGCGTAGTGGACAAGTAGCCATCGGCTCAAAAGGTGGGCGAGTCAGTTGCTGTAAGACCACATTCAACTCCCACTCAGGGGCAGGAGGACGGATTGGAGGCTTGAGCAAAAGCAAGCCCCTGAGAAAGCGGGACACCAAGGGGTGACCTGACAGAGAATGTCCCTCCACCAGTGAGTGGTGAGCTGCTAGAGCTGAGAGGTGGACCCGAACAGAATTGGACTTGAGTCCCTGATTGGACAAGTGGAGTAAATACTGAAGCACTACTGGTACAGTACAGGAGAAAGGATCCTCTGTACGTAGCTGACACCACACAGAAAACCACCTCCATTTGAGAGCATAGGTTTTTCTAGTGGACTGTTTCCTAGAGGCAAGGACAACCTCCTCAACTTCCTGAGGAAGGCCCCAGGGAGCCAAAACTACCCTTGCAGCCTCCAGGCCATCAAATTGAGAGTTTTGAGATTGGGATGCAGAAGGGAACCCTGATCCTGAGAGAGCAGGTCGGGTTGCAACCCCAGAGGCAGTGGGGGATCCACTGCCAGCTGAAGCAGCAGTGGGAACCAAGGTTGCCTCGGCCACCTGGGAGCCACCAGCAGGACCGAGGCCTTGTCCTGAAGGATCTTGAACAGAGTTCAGGCCACCAAGGGCGTGGGAGGAAACGCATACAGGAGGCCCTGAGACCATGGAATCAGAAGAGCATCTGCTGCCATCTGCAGAGGATGCGGTTGCCTGGAGCAGAACTGAGGCAGCTGTTTGTTCAGTGGATTGGCAAACAGATCTATCCAAGGGAGACCCCATTTCAGGAAGATCTTCTGAACTACTAAGGGATGCAGCTGCCACTTGTGGGGCTGCAGAATCCTGCTCAACCTGTCGGCCAGGTAGTTCTCCTGGCCTGGGAGGTAGACAGCCCTGAGGAGCATGTTGTGCTTTAGGGCAAAGGAACAAAGGTCTTGAGCTTCCCGACAAAGGAACCTGGACCCAGTCCCGCCCTGTTTGTTCACATAAAACATGGCCACCTGGTTGTCTGTCTGAACAAGGACAGATTGATGAGCCAGGGCAGGAGAGAAAGCTTTGAGAGCTAGGCGAATAGCCCTGAGTTCCAGGAGATTGATCTGCTGTGCCGCCTCCCAAGGAGACCACAGGCCCTGGGTGCACTTGTTTAGACATGAACTCCCCAGCCCTGCAGGGAGGCGTCGGTGGTCAGGACCACCGTGTGCCCAGGGATCTGAAAGGGCACTCCCTTCAGCAAGTTGGGTGGATGTAGCCACCAGTTGAGGGAGGTCAGAAATGGTCTGGACACCCTTACTTTGTCTCTGAGGCTGCCTGTGGCCTGTGACCACTGAGTCCGAAGGCACCACTGCGCAGGACTCATATGGAGCCTGGCATTGGGAGTCACATGTACTGTTGAAGCCATGTGGCCAAGAAGCCTTAGGCAGAGCCTGGCGGAGACCAGTGACCTGCTGAGAAATAGAGCTGCCAAGGCCATCAACCTTTGGGCCCTGTCTGCTGGCAAGAAAGCCTTTGCAAGCAGAGAGTCTAACCTTGCTCCTATGAACTCCAAGTTCTGGGAGGGGAGCAAAGTGGACTTTGCGAAGTTTGACAAACCCTAGCCTTTGAAGAAGAGCAATAGTTCTGAGGGTGGCTTGTCTGGCCTCCTGGCACATCTGACCCCTGATAAGCCAGTCGTCCAGATAGGGGAAGACAAAGATGCTCTGATTTCTCAGGTAGGCTGCCACCACTGCTAGGCACTTTGTGAAGACTCTGGGGGCGGAGGTGAGGCCGAAAGGCAGCACTCTGTATTGATAATGGTTTCCTCCCACAATGAACCTGAGGTACTTTCTGTGATCTGGATGAATGAGGATGTGAGTGTACGCATCCTTTAAATCTAAAGATCATAGCCAATCTCCCTGCTGGAGGTAGGGCAGAAGTGTTCCAAGAGTAAGCATCTTGAACTTCTCCTTCACTAGGAACTTGTTGAGGTTCCTGAGGTACAGAATAGGTCGAAGGCCTCCGGTTCTTTTGGGCACCAGGAAATACCTGGAGTAGAAACCGTGACCTTGTAAGTGGGGAGGCACAGGCTCCACGGCCCTGTCCACCAACAGACCGTGAAGCTCTTGCAGGAGAAGGTCTGTGTGCAGGGGAGGCCTTGGAGGCTCCCCTGGAAAATATGGTGGAGGCAGTTGGTGAAAATGCAGGGCATAGCCCTTGTGGACTATGTCCAACACCCAACTGTCCCCGGTGATAAGGGGCCACTGGTGGGCAAAAAGGGCAAGGCGACCTCCTGTGCAGGGTTGGGAGAGCAGTGGAGGAGAGGCTACGCTCAAGGAGTCAAAAACCCCCACCCTGCTGAGTGGTAGCAGGGGCCGGAGGCTTGGGGGTCCTCTGCCTACGGGGCTCATTACCCTGCCCCTTGGCTTGCTGACCCTGGGGGGCAGCCTGATATTGCGGGTACTGTTTGTAGGCAGTGCCCTTCCTCGGGTAAAAGGGCTTTTTACCCGAGCCCTTCTTTTTATGAGAAGGGGCAGAGGTCTTCCTAGACAGCCTTGTCCGTGTGAGGTGCTCAGTTTCGAGCTGAGCGGCCTTCTCGGTCATGGGCTTGCCAAAAAGGTTTTCACCTCGGCAAGGGACATCGACCAACTTGTCCTGAACTCATGGCTCGAGGTCCGATGACTGCAGCCATGCCTGGCGTTGAGCCGCAATGCCAGCTGCCGCAACTCGGGCTGAAGCCTCGAAGCCATCATAGGCGGCGCAGGACATGAACTTCGAGCAGTCCCGAATCCCTGAGGACAAGGACTTAAATCTCTGCAAGGGTTCCCTGGAGAATCCAGCAGAGAACCCGGCCAACTCCCGTAAGTACATGCCCATGTACAGCTGGTACGACTGGACATGGCAAGCAAGCATCGAGCCCTGGAAGCACTTTCTACCGATGCCATTGAGGTTTCGGGCCTCCCTACCAGGGGTCACTGCGGAGTGCATCTTCTGGCTCTTCAGACGATGCATGGCCGATTCCACAACCATAGAATGGTGTGGTAGCTGTGCCTTTTGAAAGCCAGGGCTCTTTTTGAGTCGATAGATCGAGTTGACTCGCTTGCTGAGAACCGGCGCCGAGGCTGGTACCTCCCACATATGGAAGAGGAGCCGTTCCAGCATCGGAGGAACTGGGACAGTAAAGGCCTCCTTCGGAGGAGAGTCATACTGTAGAGCCTCGAGCTCTTCAGCTGGAGGCTCCTCCTCGGGATCCGCCGGAATAGCCAAGGCGGTGGCCATATCTCGGACGAACTCTGAGAACAGAGTATCCTCCGGGGGGGGGGGGGGGAATCTACTCCGGGGCTCAGACTGCGGTGAGTCCGACGGGATGCACAGAGTCTTGAAGGTATCAGGAGACTCTTTGTCCTCTGTCTCCCAAGCCGACTCGTCCGAGGAGGAGTCAGGGTCCGACCCTGCGGGGCCCTGGAGCACCTGCCCCGACGCCCTCGGTCCCGAACGGGAGGTCGAGGGAGACCGCGACCGAGGTCGACTCCGAGCCACGATGGACTCGAGTATCGGCTCGGTCTCCAGGGTCGACTTTGAAGTCGATGTCCCGGTGGTCGGGGCAGATACGCCAGACAGGCTGGCTATCAGTGCCTGCTGCTGCTGCTCCATGACGGCTGCCATCCTGAGACTCAGCTTGGGAGACGCAGCAGCCACCGACTCTGGCCCCGGTGGCTGCTCCCTGGGAGGAGAGTCCTCGAGGACTACGGGTCCAGCAGACTCCGGTTCCACGTGAGGAACCTTTGCAGGCTTCTCGTGTTCCACGGGCCCGGGGTGACGGTTGGGGGTCTTAGACCTGGCCCTCGAGGAGCCAGGGACCTCCTCGGACGATGCCCTCGCAAGCTGCTTCTTCCTCTTGCGTTCCCGGTCGGGGGACCCCCTGTCCGAGGAGCTTCGGCGCTTGGGATCGGAATCCCGAGATGTCGAGGCCTCAGATGAGGTCTGGGCCCGGCCGGAGGCTGAGGCCGAGAAAAGCCTTTCTTTTTGTTGCTGTCGACTTCGGAGTACTTTGGAAGACATCTTCCCACAGGGCCTGCACAACTTAGGGCCGTGATCCGGGCCGAGGCACCGAAGGCAGCAGTCGTGTGTGTCGGTGAGAGACATTAATTTCTTACATCGATCACACTTTTTTTAAAACCACCGGAAGCCATCGGGGGAAAAAAGAGTCCCCGCGAGGTCAAAAGACCGGCCTTCCAGGGAAAAAGTGAAAAAGGGGCGCGAACGCCACCCATGAAGGGCAAAAACCGAAAAGGAAGAATCGGGCTTGATACCGGCCTACCAAACCCGGCGGGAGGGGAACTGGTGTCGAACCGGAAGAAAAAATAGCAATAATTGCTGAAAAAAAATATACTTTTAACCGGGAGGACAGGACACACGTCCGGTGGGCTTCACGGAAAAAAAGAGACTGAGGTAAGATGGCACCTTTAGGTGGGAAGGGAACCGCGCATGCGTGCCTGCATTCCCAAAGGCTTTCATGGAAAGCTGAGGAAATGCTCCGCTGGGGCTTCATCGGTGCCGATGACACCCATATGTGAGGACTGACTTCCTGCTTGGTCTTGGAGAAAGCCCCCATCTCACTGCTGGACTGTTGTCTTAGTTTTAAGGTATGTTCAGATATTAGTAGTTTACTTATTGAGGTTTGCTGGGGATACTTATACTAATATACTCTACCTTTTACATTAAATTTACTTTATTTACCTCAAGAATATTTAATCTCAGGTTCTTAATGTATTCCTGATGAGAGTAACCAGCTGCACCTGAAAGTACTTATGGGCATCTCCTCTCCTTTAATAGGTTTAAGAGTCGATAAAGCTAAGATGATCCTTGGTGTGGTTGAGTCTGGGTGGGAGGGAGGGAAAGAAGACTTACAAGCTGGCTTGCTACACAGTGCCCTGACTTGTGCTTCTAAGGTAGTCTTGACAATTTCTTGGGTGATTCACGTAGCCCTTGGTTTGATAGAGGGGACCTTTCTGATTGCTCCTTTGATCTGTTACTTGCCTTTAACACCTATTTAAGATATCTTTACAAATTGTTTGCCTCCTAACTGGAAAGTCCCTTTTGTTAAGGTCACTAGAAACAAGTTTAGTTCTTTGTACTCTGAGACTATTCTACTTGTATGCTAAGCTATAATCTGATTTGATTTAAATGAAAAGCTCTCTGGTGCTACTAAAACCTGACTGACTCTGCAAACACACTGAATTCTAAAATACACAGATTTATCTGCTTTAACTCAAAGATTACCCTCCTCCTGGATTTATAGTATATTCCATTAGATAAATTCTTAAAAGTGCAGATCTATTTCTAGTTGTAGTAGTCCCTCTGGGTAGTTCTTCAAGGGTCAGGCTCCCTCTGCTGCTGGCCAGAGGCCACCTGGCTCTGGTTTTTCAGCCGGTCACTAGATGCCATTCTACAAGCAACTTACCTGCCAGGCACCTAAACCCAACTGGTGGCTACTCAGCCACAGCCTAGGTCCCCTCAAGTGGTTTCTTGACACCCCCCCCCTCCCGTCACCTGGGGCACTCTGGAAGGAGGATTCCTTTTGCATCAGAAGGCAATGTGAAATGCCCATCATTTTGTTCCATTCACCTGAGCATGCACCAATGGGCTCATGCTGCCTTTGCTGTCTTCTATATGCTTTTCCTCCCTGCCTGCTCCTGCCAAAGTCATAGTCCAGATCAGCGTTGACATCCTCGGTCATCCTTTTTCCCTTGCACTGGCTGAGATGGGCCTGGTTACCTTGCCATAGCAGTGGAACCACCCCTCCTGCTGGGAGTCAACCTGTTCCTCCTAATGCAACACACAGGATTCTTGTTTCATCCCAACCTCTACAGTCTTTCCTTGGTGTCTGTGCTGTGATGTACAATTTCCTACCAGACAAATTCCAGGCCATCGTATCTTCCCCACACAGATCAGCTGTGCAACACTCTTATCAGCAGAAATGGGGGTATACTTCATTTGCTGGACTGGAGCACATGGGTTCAACCTTGTGTGCTGCCTGGTAAGCCTTACATACATGCTGCATTTGTCTGATTTAGGACTCCATACATCCTCGATCAGATACTATCTGTCAGCTGTTGTGGCTGCCCATACTCCTGTTGATGGGCAGTCCATATTGGTGCATCCGGTAGTGACTAGATTTATGAAAGGACTCATGAACACAGAGCCTCCAGACAGATCACCCCCCACTGCCATAGGACCTCAATATCCTCTCTGCACTCCTGAAACCGCCCTTTGAGCTACTGTGTCTTGCTCAAGTACGTCATATGGAAGATGGTGTTTCTTGTTGCAGTAACCTCTGCATAACTCACCTGTGAACTACAAGCCTTGGTTTACACCTCCCCCTCCCCCACACACACTTACTTGCAATTCCTGCATGATAAGAGTCATCCTTTGGACACACCCCAAGTTCTTCCCAAATGTCACTTTTTCAAGTTTTCCCCTCAACCAGACTGTATTCCTTACAGCCTTTTTCCCAGACCCACAAACAAGCTCACTGGAAAAAGCATTACATTCTATGGACCGCTGAAGGGCTCATTTTGTACTACTTGTGAGCAACGGAGGACATGCGCTCAGCCTCTCGGCTCTTTCTGACTTTCAACTCCAACAATCCAGGCCAGCCTGCCTCTAACAGTCTATTTCCTGGATGGTGGATTGAATCTCGTTCTACTACATGCAGGCCCAACTGCCATCCCTGGCCGTGTTGGGCCCCACTGTCTGAGCCACTGTGGATTCCATTGCCAGTCTGGCCTCCATTTCAGCTTAAGGCATCTATAAAGCAGCTACTTGGTCAGCAATTCATATCTTCAGTAAGTACTTCAGCATTGACAATTCCTCAGTGCAAGACCTGGCCTTCAAAGATTTAAAAAAAAATCCTTTCAAAATTATATGAAAAAGGGAATCAAAAACTATTTTTAAATGTCGGCATGTTTGTTGTGTAGGGAAAAGAGAATCCCTCTGAATAACAAACAACTCCTTTTAATCTTTTTATTAAAGTGCATATAACTATAAACATGGTATCCAAAAGCCACTAAGCTAAGAGATTTAAGCATCCCATGTGGAGGGAGGAGTGGCCTAGTGGTTGGGGCAAGTTACCTCAGGCTGGAAAGTTGGAGGTTCAAATCCCACTAGAGGACAGCAACCTTGGGCTGGAAGGACTGGGGTTTCTAGTCCCACAGGTGCTCCTTGTGGTCTTGGGCAAGCCACTTAACCCTCCATTGCCCATGTTCCCTGTAAGTATTAGCATACGTATATCATGTTAAATGTATCCCCCCAATTGTGTTGTGACCACTTTGATTGAAGGATAAGGTGGTATACAAAACTGTCTAAATAAAAAATAAATCAATTTTAAAAGTACAATTGCTACTTAGCTGGCAATTGGCGCTGAAGAGTTTGCATGAAAGAAGAAGCTGAAGAATGTTGTGACTGGCAAGGTCAGTAAATCCAAAGATGCCTGAACTTTCAACCGCAACCAGACGATGATAAGCAAGAATATTAATGCACAGCAACACAGTACTGCGTTTCGGGTCAAAACAGACTCTGTCTCAAGCTTTCAGCCCCTTCTGTTGCTACCTCTTTGGAGGAATTTCACATTTACAACTCTTGATTGGTTTAAGCATATTTAATTATGGGTTTGTTTTTTAGATTTTTTTTTTGTGGGACCATACTGAACAATCTCTACTTGATTTTTTCGGTGTGGCTTAATACCATAAAACCAAATATTAAATTTACAGCCAAGTATCACTTTGCTACGATTGATATCTTGTTTGTAAAGACAAACATAAAAGAAAACATTTTATGTACCACTGTTTTGCAAATCTGTACAGCAGAATACAGTTCAATTCCAGAGTCATCATCCTGGCCCATTATGTTGAGCCCTACTGTTTGGACAAGTCCTTTGGATCAAGCGGATTTGTTCTACTACTGATCAATTTGATTTTCATTCTAGGGATTTACAACAGCGCCTACTCCAACGTGGATATCCCTCCTGGGTTATAGTTCCTGCATATAAAAAAGCTAAGCATATACATCGTGAATAGTTATTTACTCAAAACTCTGTTTCAGACTCATTTTCTCAATCTGATCACATCTCTGATCAGAGAGTTGGTGTTTTGCCATACATGATTGGTTCAGCCCAAGTAGTTTGTCCTGCAGAAATATTGGCGCATTCTGGCCCTTCATCCTTGTTCTTGGAAGGTTCTGATGATAATGTTCCAAGGCAGCGACATTCATGATTTTGTTCATTCTACCACCAATTTGGCCAGTCCTCTTTTGTCATACGGATCCAGGTCATTTTTCCTGTGATTCTTCATGCTGTATGTTTTGCAGACTTTTTCAGAATGGCCTCCAATGGCAGGATACCTTATTGGGTCATTCCTTTACTGCCAAATGGCATAAAAATGGCATACTACCTGCACTACTTCCTTTGTGGTATAACTGTTAATAACTGCGGATTATGGTATATGGGCCGTACCATTTGACCAGTTAGGAAGCGACTAATTTGAACACAAGTCAAGAATTACCACTAAAACTATTTTGGCTCCATTGTTCCACACTGTATCTAGATACAACACCCTTTTTTGGACTTTAAATGGTGAGTGATAGACCATGTTCCACCAGATCCCCGGGGGGAGATTGTGAGCAAAGATTGCAAGTCCTTGAACAACATTGGATTTTTTTCTCTTAACACGATCTCCCCCAACAGATTGAACTCAGAAATAGACTGGTGGAGTACTCTAGGGTAGTTTTTTTTTATGAATGACTCTATTATTTGATTAAGTCCAGCCTTTTTCCTTATGGTCTTTCTCTATTGGTTATTTAAGGCTTCTCTCTTTGATGTCAGACACCATCATCTTTATGGGAACTGAAGACTCTTGAAGCAAAGAGTAAACCTACTCAACGTTTGCATGGTTTTTTTTGTAGCCGCTGAAGCATATTCTTTACCATCTGAATGCTGAAAGCTTCAGACAGGGTCTTTTTGACCCAAAATTCATTACTGTGTCGCTATGCATTAATATTCTTGCTGTTTATCGTTTGGTTGCAGTTGAAAGTTCTCAGGCACCTTTGGATTTACTGACCTTTGCCAGTCATGACATTCTTTGGCCTCCAGCTTCTTCTTTCATGTAAACTCTTCAGCTCCTATTGCCAGCTACGTAGCGATTTTACTTTAAAAATATGTGGGATGCTTAAATCTCTTAACTTATTGGCTTCTGGATATCATATTTATAGTTTATAGTTATATGCACTTTAATAAAAAGATTAAAAGGAGTTGTTAGTCGGAGGGATTCTCTTTTCCCTACACAACAAGCAGTCCGACATTTAAAAATTAGTTTTTGATTCCCTTTTTCATAATATCATTTTGGTTGGATCTTTTATGTGGCTTCCCTGACTTGGTTATTCTCTATCTCGTCTCCTGTTATGGGTTTGTTCAGCTCCTGCAATTCTTTCGCCGTTAACTGTGGCAGCCATAGCAGCTCTAGAAACTTTCGCTCTTGCACCCTGTTCTCTTTTTCTGGCGTATATAAGTCTTGGTAGTACTGTCTGAACACTTGCACTATCTTCTCCACCTCTTTCTGCTGCATGCCATCTCTATCCCTAATAGCAGTTACTTCCTGAATACCTCCTCTCTCTTTTACCAGACGTGCCAATATCCTCCCGGTTCGATCTCCATATCTAAACAACTGATGCCGATAGTACTGCATCAAATGTATCACTCTCATGTAAAGCCTCATTTAAAGCTCTCTGCACTTCCAAATAGGTCTGCAGCTGCTGTGGCTTAGCTAGAGCTCCCCTTTCGCAACCTGAAGGTTTTGAGCCGGTTCCAGTATTTTCATTAACTCGTTTCCTTTCCTTTGCTACATAGTGGAGGAGTGGCCTAGTGGTTGGGACAAGGTACTTCAGGCCGGAAGGTCGGGGGTTCAAATCCCACTAGAGGACAGCAACCTTGGGCCGGAAGGACTGGGGTTTCTAGTCCCACAGGTGCTCCTTGTGGTCTTGGGCAAGCCACTTAACCCTCCATAGCCCATGTTCCTTGTAAAATAGTTATCTCCAAGTTATAATACCCTGTTCAATGTAATTTCAGTTTGTTCAATGTAAACCGCACTGATGCAGAATAGCGCGGTATATAAGAGAATGTAAATAAATAAAATAAATAAATAAATAAATAAATGTGCCCCAGTAGCACCGCCTTCCCCGCTTCCCAGAAGGTCCCCGTTATCTCTGGAGTCTCATGCCTCAAATATTCCTCCCAATGATGAACTAAGTATTGCTGAAATATTTCATTTTCCCATAAATGCCTGGGGAAAGACTACCTTGTCCCACCCAACGTTTTCCCTCTCAAATCCATGGTTACCTTGGCATGATCAGATACCACAATCTGTTCAATCTCCACCCTGACCACTTTACCAAAACTCTCTCTAGAGCTGAGGATATAATCAATCCGGGACCATGACTGATGTGCTCTCGACAGATGCGTGTAGTCTCTTTCCTCTTCGTGCAAGATTCTCTACATGTCAATCAAGCCTCCCATTCTACATAGATATCCCATGCCTTTATTGCTCCACTCACCTCTCCTGCTCCCCCTACCCCCCTGTGATTTATCTAGTGCAGGATCATGTGGGCAGTTAGTCTCCAGCCAGTATCAGCGGTATCTTCAGCACCCCCAATATCTTTTTCAGCAGCAATTTAAAGAACTGATGATCGTAAATGTTCGGTGCATAGACATTCCCCAAGAATAATTCTTCCCCTTGAATTTTGGCATGCAAAAAACACAAACCTCCCCTGCGGATCGGCTTCCTCACTGATAACATCTATCGTGATCCCTTTCTTGATCAGAATCGCCACTCCTCTCTTCCTACCGCCTAGTGATGTTGAAAATATCTGCCCCACCCAGTCTTTTTTTTAAATTTCTCATGTTCCTTTCCATTTAGATGGGTTTCTTGCAGCATTGCTATTTGTTTTCCCTCTTTTTAGGGGCTGTAATATTTTTGTCGTTTTCACTGGTGTGCTCATCCCCCCCCCCCCCCACACACACACACATTCCAGGTGGTTATCCTCAAATCATGTCTCATTCTTACCCTCTTTGGATATATTTATTGCTGGCTTTTCCCCTTTTCCAACCTCAGCCCCGGGTTGCCCAGCCTCAGCCCTGAACTTAATAGCAGTGAAAACACATTCATATTTGCCCTTTTGTTTTCCAGGAAGTTTCACTACCCGTGATATGACTTTCATGCTTTTCGCCATCTTGACTTTCGCTCCATTCTGCCTTCCTATCCATATATTCCTAACATTCATTCCCCATTCACACCCCCTCTTCCACTCCCCTTCCCCCTCCCCCATCCTACCCAGGTCTTTCCCCTCTCTGTAACCCATAGCAAGTAACAATTATACCCCTCAGCTCTCTCCGCTGAGACCTAATCCCAATTGAGTGCCGTAGGGCTGCCCCGGGCTTCTCTTTGATCTCACCCCCATTGCTGTAGTAAGACAAACCAGATAAGCGTTGCATACACATTCCCTCTCCTCCCTCCCAAACGCCCATACATTACGGTCAGTATATGCAATGTCTATTCCTTCCTTGCTGCTGTTGTCACCAAGGCCAAATAGGCCTGAAAGCGGAGAAGTACTCAGGCCCGTGCTCCGTCCTCGCTGCTGCCTCCTGGTAATCCAGCCAGAAATTGATTCGCTGCATTCGCCGTTGTGAACATATAGTTTTGCCCCTGGTTTGTTACTCTGAGAGTCGCCGGGAATGCCAGCATGAAGCGTATCTTCCTCCTGAACAGAGCTGCACAGATGGGGTAAACTCCTTTCTTTTCTGCGTTACAGCCGCCGAGTAGTCTTGAAATATAAAGGTTTATGGTTCTCCAGCTGCAGATCTCCTTTCCTCCGGTAGGCCTGCAGCAATTGCACTTGAGCATCCTCATGATTACCACCCGCGGCTTCTGCTGATCTTCCCTCTGCGGCGCGCATGCTTGATGTCCAACTTTCCAACCAGTGAGATGAGGCCCAGCTCCTTGGGCAGTCATTCTCACAGCAATGGTGGTAGCACACACTCTGTCGTTAATTCTGGCGCTCCCACCACTCTCAGATTGTTCTGATCTGTTCTCCAGATTGTCTACTTTGGATTGGAGGGCCTCTATCTGTTTTTGCTGCTCCCTGCGATCGCGCTCTTGCTGTCCTTCCTCATCCTCGATATTCGACACGCGCTGCTCCAACTCCCTTCCAATCTCTGTCAATGAGTCCCCCAGAGTTTCCAGCTTTTTGATTACCTGGTCAAATTTAGGTTCTAATAGCTTTGCCACCTCCTTTGCCAGGTCCTCTGTCCCTGATTCTGTGCTTTCCGCACTTGGTGAGGCTGGCTGCAACGGCGCAGCGGATAAGACCCTGGGCTTGCCTAATCACTCTCGGTCTTTTTTTTGTGGCGTGGCCATTGATCCTTTGGCTCTTGACCCACGCTTCATGCCATTCACTTCTTCTCTTTCGTCCCCTTTCAGCAGCTTGTGTTTCCATGGGTAATTGCAGTATAATTTGATTTATTGCTCAGGAACCTGTCTTGCTCACTCACGCATCACCTGGATCTTTTTTTAAAATCTTTGAATGGTTCTGACCTAGCAACTTGTGGGTTTGATTGTTTGAGACCTGGCCTTCAGGCAGGCAGTACTTTGTAATCTCTTGGCTCCATAAGTCTCCATACCTGCCAAGGGACCTGTACTGCAACCACCACCAGAGTGGCCCTCACCTCTGGATTCATGCATACAGTGTGCTCACATCAACCCTGCCTGTCTCTGGAGAAAATGTAGTTGCTAACCTGTAACAGGGGTTCCCTGTAGACAGCAGGAGTATGCAGCCATACTCTCCCTCACTACAAGTATTAAAAGCAACAACTGTAATACATCGAAACCAGGACGAACAAAAAGAGCAGGAGAGCCACACCACTGGTAGATAGTTTTATTAAGTGTCAAAGGTCGGCCCCACATGTGTTTTGGTGTTAGCCTTCTTCAGGGGACATTGACCTTAAAAACATAACATTCATAGACAGAAAAGATGATGATTATAAATAATAAAGATACATATACTAGTTAAAAATTAAAACCATAAAATATATATATAGAAAGTTATCTAATTTAAAAATAGTTATACAAGAGCCTAAATGCAAATCATAAGCAGTCGAAATGAAAAAACTGTCCAATAAAAGACATGACTTTTTTAAAAAGATAAATACAAATGTTTAAAATTTTAAAATGACAATAGAAAAAGTCCAGGAAAACTATACCAAAGGTGACCCGCGGGGAGGTAGGTACATCATATAGGAAAGAGAGAAACCAGACACGGTAAAGGAAGCCACCCACCATAGAGCGATGAAAACTGTATAACACATGGAACACTGTAAAAAGGCACTCACCACTGGAGTGACACTTATTCAATCATATTACAGAATTAGACTTGCTGAAGAGAACAACTAGATGTATTATTTAGGAGTGGCTCTCCTGCTCTTCCTTATCGTCCCTCCAGTCTAGTCCCGAACCTCTGGGTTAAGTACCTCCTCCAGCAGCACTGGAGACTGAGCATGTCATCTTTTTGATGACCCTGGCATAAATAGCCCAGGAAACACCTCCTTGCCCCAGTAATCTCAGTCTCCAAGCAGCAGGAGGACTAGTGAGCCCAGGAGGTTCAGGTCTCACTGGAGAAATGAATAAGAAGGTTGTGGCCAAGTAGTGGTTAGGATTTTAGGGTGGTTATATATTTTTAGTCTGATAAGCAAACTTTGATTGCCCTGAGCTGTTAGGCTACATGGCTGCAAGGGCTGCCCCCCTCCCTGGAAGCTGTTTGGTCTTAGTGGGGAAGAGTGAGGGAGTGTATGGTGAGGCCTCCGGCTCCCGAACCCACGATGGGGTGAGGGGCCGTGAGACAGAGCGTCTGGAGAGTCGGCGGTATGCGGGCTTTTGGAGGGCTCAGAAGCGATTCCAGCAGCAGTTTGTGAGTCGGCACTTTGCTCACCGATGCTGAAGCCGCTGATTGACGGGCTGAGCGCAGGTGAGTAGAGTGCGGCTCTCAGCGGCAAGAAAGCAGTGGAGGTAAGTGAGCTGCGCAGGTGGCAGGGGGGCCAACAGCTAGGTGTTTTCTTAGTGCGGGCAGGCGCCCTGGAGCCGCTAGGCCCAGGCCACGTGGCAGCAGTGCAGGAAGGCGTTGGGAAGCAAATTGCCTGTCATTGGGGGAATTTTGTCGTTGAAGGGACTGCAGGTGATGGGGGCTAGATGGGAGACGTCTCAGATTGATCTCCATTTAAATTTTGTTTAAAAAAAGAAAAAAAGTTTGGCGAAGGTCTGACAGGCAGGACGTCATGCCTCCTAGGCCTCAGTGTTTGCTGTGTGGGGCCAGGAGAGAATCAGTTTCTGAGGCAGGAGTGTGCAGGGGATGCGTGCAAGAGGCGGCCTCTGTGGATCTTTCCATGGAAAGTGGGGTAAAGGTCCAGAAAGGGAATTCTTTGGCTTCGCCGGAACCCCTTTCTCCTTCTGTACCACCCTCAGAGCTGGTAGCAAGGCCATCCTCGGCTCCAGACCTTCCCTCTTCCCAGCCTCTGTTACAAGGGGGATTGGCGGCAATATTTTCTCAATTTGTGACACTGCTCCAACAAGCCCTTGGAGGGGGTGTGCAAGCAACCAGAGGTAAAGCGCCCAGGAATTTCTCTGGAATTGGGGGGTGGGTGGCGCCCCATCTAAAAAGCCTAAGATGGTGAGAGACAGGGCGGAACAGGCTGTAGTCTCGGAGGATCAGTCAGAGGATTTGGAAGACATGGATGTAGAACAAGAGCTTGAAGGTGAGATCACGGAGCAGGAGGACCAAGCAAAGCTAGTTCAAGTTTCCGTTGAGAGGAGTTGCCGGCGCTTATCGTGGAAATGCTTAAGGTGCCTAACATGCTGGTACGGGTCCAGCAGAGGATGCCATGTTGGAGGACCTGTTATTGCAGGCTGTGCGAATGTCCCAGAGGGTTTTTCCAATACATAGAGTAGTTAGGGAAATGATTCAAGAGGAGTGGGACATGCCAGAGTCGGGACTAAAAAGGCTCCAGAGTGATGGCATGCCTTTATCATTTGGCAGACCAGGATAAGGATCTTTTTAAATTTCCTAAGGTGGATGCGGCAGTGTCGGCCGTACTAAGAAAACGATTCCAGTAGAAGGTAGTGCTGCTCTTAAGGATGCCCAGGATAGGAGGCTGGACACTTTTTATTAAAACAAGTCTTTGATGTCAATGCGCTTTCCGTGCATGCTTCTGTTTGTGGGGCATGGGTGGCAAGGGCCTGTCTTCGGTGGCCCCAAAGGATTCAGGGAATTCAGGTAGAGGACACGGCTGAGGAGGCGTCCCAGTTGGAATCTGGAGCGGCTTATCTGGCGGTTATTCATTATGATCTTATTCAAGGTCTTTCGAATAGTATGGCATCAGTGGTGGCGGCGCAGAGGTATCTGTGGCTCTGTAATTGGGTGGCAGATGGTTCCTCTAAAGCTAGGCTAGGTAAGCTCCTCTTTGGAGACGATTTGGATAAGTTAGTCAAGGACCTCGGGGAGTCTAAAGGCAGAAGGTTGCTTGAAGGCAAGCAGAAGCAGGGACGTCCTGTGGGGGCGACCAAAAGTCAGCAAAGGGAGTTTCGTCGTTTTCGCTCGCTGAGATTTGGTCAATTTCAGAGGGGTCATTTTTCCGTACAGATCCCAGGGGTTTCAAGGGTTCAGAGGAGCAGGTAGAGGTTTTGGAGCTTCCTCATCCTCGAATCACAATGAAGTGAGGGGGGTCCAGGTAGGATTAGTACCTGTGGGGGGTCAACTAAGGGAGTTCTATCCTGCCTGGGACCAAATTACGTCAGATTGGTGGGTGTTGGAGGTAATTCGAAAAGGGTATGCTCTTGAGTTCCAATGCCCAGTGGTAGACTCCTTCGTTCTATCTCCCTGCAGGGCACGATCAAAGCTGTCAGCGGTGCGAGAGACATTAGAAAGACTTCTGGCCCTCAAGGCGGTGGTGCCAGTACCTCCAGACCAGTACGGATGCGGTCGGTACTCCATATACTTTGTGGTGGCAAAAAAGGAGGGAACATTTTGGCCAATTTTGGATCTCAAAAGAGTGAACAGGTGTCTCAGAGTGTCACACTTTTGGATGGAGACTCTGAGATCAGTCATAGTAGAGGTACGGCAGGGAGAATTTCTCACATCGTTAGATCTGTCAGAGGCCTATCTGCACATACCAATTCAATTAGAACATCAGTGGTTTCTAAGGTTTGCTGTTCGCATGGCACATTTTCAGTTCCAAGCGTTGCCGTTTGGGTTGGCAACAGCTCTGCGGACCTTCACCAAGGTAATGGTAGTGGTGGTAGTGGAATTGTGCAAGGAGGGTGTGTTCACCCTTACCTGGACGATTGATTGATTCGAGCCAAATCAAGGAGCGAGAGCGATGAGGCTACCCGCCGGGTGGTGCACTTCCTACAGAGCCTAGGATGGGTAGTCAATGTGGCAAAGAGCAGGCTGGAGCCGTCGCAGGAGTTGGAGTACTTGGGGGCTCGCTTTGACATGAGAGTAGGAAGAGTATTTCTGCCACGGCTCAGGGTGCAAGGGCTAAGAAAGCTTGTCCGAGCCTTTCTGCAGATGAGGGCTCCCACGGCATGGCATTATTTACAGCTTCTGGGAACGATGGCGGCTACGCTCGAGTTAGTGCTGTGGGCCAGGGCCCACATGTGGCCGCTCTTGAGGCTTCCATGCAGAGCAGCAGTGCCCATGTGGGACCTCAATTTAGTGTTAGAGGAGTTGGTACGGGAGCCGTTTGAGCCTCTGAGTAATGCTACGTTAAAGGATCTTACCCTCAAGGTGGTGTTTTTGGTGGCTATTTGTTCGGCTCAGAGGATTTTGGAATTGCAGGCTTTGTTCTGTAGGGAGTCTTTTTTGTCCTCCTATGACAAGAAGGTGGTTTTGAGGATTGTTCCCTCATCCTTGCCTAAGGTAGTGTCTGGCGTTTTACTTGAATCAGGTGGTGTCGTTGCCTGTTTTCGGAAAAGACAGTAAGGATGAATCCAAAGGACGGCTGTATTATCTGGATGTGTGGCGAGTGTTAAGGAAGTATTTGCAGAGAACGGCTGTGTTCTGCAAGACGGAGAGAGTGTTTGTCTTGTTTCGGGGGCTGAAGCAAGGAGAAGTGGTGTCAGTCTTCCATTGCAAGATGGCTTAAGGAGGCTATTGCGTCTGCATATGTATTGAAGGAGAGGGTGTTCCAAAGGGGCTCAGAGCTCATTCGACTAGGGCACAAGCGACTTCCTGGTCAGAGTTTAGTTTAGTGCCAGCAGTTGAGATTTGTAAGGCAGCGATTTGGTCGTCGTTGAATTCCTTTGTTAAGCATTACCGTCTGGATGTTCGGGTGGAAGGGGATACTAGGTTTGGATCAGCAGTGCTTCAGGCTGGTCTGGCAGGTCCCTCCCGTTAATTTGCTCACTGCTCTGTTACATCCCCAGAGGTTCTGGACTAGTCAGCCCTCTCAAATTGTTCCAGCTGCTCCTGCCTGGTTTGTGCCTGATCCCTCCCCCCCAGGAAGTGACGTGACCGTGATCCCGCGGCCGCGCTTCGCGAGAGTCTGCCCTCTCAAATTGTTTCAGCTGCTCCTGCCTGGTTTGTGCCTGATCCCTCCCCCCCAGGAAGTGACGCGACCGTGATCCCGCGGCTGTGCTTCGTGAGAGTCTGCCCTCTCAAATTCTTCCAGCTGCTCCTGCCTGGTTTGTGCCTGATCCCTCCCCCCCAGGAGGTGACGCGACCGTGATCCCGCGGCTGTGCTTCGCGAGAGTCTGCCCTCTCAAATTATTCCAGCTGCTCCTGCCTGGTTTGTGCCTGATCCCTCCCTCCCCAGGAAGTGATGCGACCACAATCCCATGGCCGCGCTTCGCGAGAGTCTGCCCTCTCAAATTATTCCAGCTGCTCCTGCCTGGTTTGTGCCTGATCCCTCCCCCCCAGGAAGGGACGCGACCGCGATCCTGTGGCCGTGCTTCGAGGTATCCTCAACACACCACATAAAAGCAGAGTGCCGGCGGCACGTGACGGGGGTGCGCTCCTTGGGGCTGCTCTGGCAGCGGAGTCACATGCTCTGGCAGCGGAGTCACATGCTCCAGCCTGCACATACTCCTCTCTGTATTTGGACTGATTTGCCTACTCACCTCACTCTGCTACAACATCCACTTTTGGACTCCACCACCACAGGTACGTTGCCCTCACTACCTCTTTTCCTCTCACAAGCCCCGTGCTTTTTCATTTGTTCAGTGCTCTCACGACCTCCTTGCGTTTTCATTTGCTCAGTGCTCCATGGCCTCTATACCCATGCTGTGGGGCAACTGCCCAGCTGCTTATACTTCTTCCTCTCTTAGTCTTAAGAAAATTGATAGCTCATTCTATTGTTGTCTTCTGAATCTCAGCCTATGTGCACCCTCTACCCACACCCGTTTTCCACTGGCTACCCCCACTGCTCTCCCCCCAACTTTCTTTAAACTAGGCCTCCTAAATTGCTGGTCTTTAAGATCTAAGACTCTCCTTATCCAGGATCTTATCATCCGTGAATCACTCGACTTCATCCTTCTTACAGAAACCTGGTTGAAGGACGGGGAGGATGCTCTCCTTGCCTGTTGCCTCCCTCCTGACTTTTCGGCCATCTCTGTCCCTCGCACAGGTCGTAAGGGTGGTGGCTTGGCAGCCATCCTGCGTTCAACCCTCTCTCACACACAGGTCTTCTCTCCTTTATTACACTACCCTGAAGCACTGCTGCTTCACTTGCACTCTTCTCCACCAATGTACATTCTACTTATCTCTTCCCCCCCTGCACTTCGCTTTGATCTCTGGGACTCCCTTCTACTAACCGTCTCCGACCTTTCCTTGGCCTTCCCAGATCTTCTCATTGCAGGAGACTTTACCCTACACCTTGACTCCCCCTCTTCCTCTAGGAATCAGTCCTTTTGTCTCTCTTCTACATGCCTTATCTCTCACGCAACACGTCTCTCTTTTCCCACTCATACTGCAGGTTACTCTCTTGATATACTTATTACCTCAAACTCCTCCACCCTCCTGCTGCAAAGTCTTTGTTCGTCCCATCTACCCTGGACAGATCACTTCTGCCTGACCTTCCATTGCTCCCAATCCAGGTCCTACTCATCATCCTCTCCTCAGTCGACAATCCCTCTTGCCCATCCCCCCCTCTACGGTACTCTTGTCGCATTACTCCACTCACTCTTCAGCATTTCCCGCCTGCATCAGAACTTCTTCCCCCCCCCCCCTGATTTTCCCTCCCTCTCTCCTAACTCACAGGCTTCCATTTGGTCATCTAATCTCTCTGCAGCTCTTGACCACCTAGCCCTCCACAACCTCGCCCTCTGCGTCATCGTCCCTCACAACCCTGGTTCCACAGCGGTCTTTCTCTCTTACGCACTCACCTCCAGCTACTCTCTCTTTCAAAAGACATCACTTATACTATCGCTCCAAAGTCCACATCGCCAAACAGACATTCTTTTCTAATGCCATCTCTTCTGCTCCTAACCAGGATCCGCCACCTCTACTCCACTCTCAAATCTCTTACATCTCTTTGCCCCAACTCTGCTGTTACCCCTGTTCAGCCGACCCCTCCCCCACCACTCCTTGCATTATTCTTCAGCAACAAGATCTCATCCCTCAGGGCTTTGCTACCCAATTGCCCCCACCCTCCTTTCTCGTCCCCTCCTCCCACTTCATCTCCCCCTCCCATCTCTCACACACATGGGCCTCATTCTCTCTACTCACCACAGCTGAACTTCTCCACCTGATTGCCTCCTCCAATAAGACATTCTGCCCCCTTGACTCTATCCCTGCTTCCTGGTAACTCATTCCCTCTCTTGCACTCATCCCCTCCATTCTCACCATGATTAACACCAGTCTTTCCACAGGCACTTTTCCTCGCTCTTGGAAGCATGCCCTCATTCGCCCCATCATCAAGAAACCCTCACTTGACCCCCTGGTTCCAGCTCACTACCGCCCCGTCTCTAACCTACCCTTTCTATCCAAGCTTCTTGAAAAAGCCGTCTTTGCACAGCTGTCTCACCATCTCAATTCCACCAACTTTCTTCACCCCCGTCAGTCAGGGTTCCAACAGGGTCACAGTGTTGAGACTGTTCTCCTTGCCTTCACTAACTCTCTGCACGCAGCTCACGACCGTGGTGACTTTTCGGTGGCAGTATCCTTGGACTTATCTGCTGCTTTTGACCTAGTTGATCACTCTCTTCTTCTCCTTTGTCTGCGTGAGGCCGGCCTCTGTAGTACAGTCTTCCGATGGTTTCACTCCTTCCTCTCCTCTTGGTCCTGTGCGGTTCTTTCCTCATCTTTCTCCGTACTGCCCTGTGGGGTCCCCCAGGGTTCTGTTCTGGCACCCCTTCTCTTTAATCTCTTTTTAGCTCCACTTGCTCTACTGATACAGCAATCCGGGATCTCCGCCTTCTATTATGCAGACGATCTAGTACTTCTTCACCGCACTTCCCCCCCCCCCTCCCCCTTTCACCCTGATCTCTCTATTCTCAACTCTTGTCTTGCAAACATCTCTGACTGGCTCACTTCTAATTGTCTTCATCTTAACCTAACTAAAACCGTTGCAATCTGGTTCACCCATGGCAGTCCTTCCCCACCGCTGGCCCCCTCTCTCAGGATCCCCCGTACCCATAGTTTCCTGCTTCCGCTATCTGGCTGTTATTTTTGATTCCGATCTCTCCTTCCAGGCCCACATTTCACATATCACCAAAACTTCCTTTTTTTTCCTTCGCCAAATTCGTGCAATTCGCCCTTTTCTCACATTACCTGCTCTCACTACTCTTCTACTATCACTTATGTCCCGTGTCGATTTCTCTAACTCTGTTCTCAATGGCATTACAAAATCACAACTAGATAGACTACAACGAATTCAAAATACTGCTGCCCGTCTTATCACACACACTTCCAATCGTGACCATGTAACACCTCTCCTTCTGCGCCTCCACTGGCTGCCCATCTCCTTCCGCTCTCAGTTCAAATTGTTAACTCTGGTTCATAGAGCCCTCCACACTAGCACCCCTCAATACCTAGCAGATCTTATCACACTTCACACCCCCAGACATACCCACCACTCATTCCATCTGAACCGCCTTCATCTCCCTTCTCCCTCTTTCTCCCACCTCCAGTCCACCTGCTCATCCGCGTTCTTTTTCATTGGCCCAGCACTCTGGAACTCACTGCCCACTTCCCTCAGGTTGGAACCCCATCACATCACCTTCAAAAAGAACCTAAAAACCCACCTTTTTTCCCTAGCCTTTGACCTTCCTTCCCTCCCCTTTTGTTTGACCCACCTCCCCAACTATAATTGTTACTATGCTTTCTATCTTGTATGCCTATTTACTACTTCTGTCCTATTTTGATTTTTATTTATTTATTTATTTTATTTATTACAGGCTCTTATATACCGCTCTATTCAGAATCAGCGCGGTTCACAATATAACAACATACCATAACAACAAACTGTTAGGTTTTACAGAGATTGTAGCTTCCTTTCACTTCCTGGCTTTGTGCCTACTCTGTTATTGTATATTGTGAACTGCTCTGATTGTTAAAGTAGGGCGGTATATCAAATAAATAAACATAAATGATAAGGAAGGTGAAATTAGACTTACCTGCTAATTGTTGTTCCTTGAGGAACTCCAGTCTAGTCCCATATCCCTCCCTGGTGTTACTCTTTGGACTGTAGCCTGAAGCGAAATTAGATATTTTATCAGTGAGCTGCAGGGGTGGCTATAAAAGTTGTGGTCCATTGGCAGGGCGGGAGGAATTAGTTCTCAGTGATAATTGCTACTTGGGGGGGTCCTCGAGAGAGAGGGCATGCCTAAGCAGTACAAGACATAGGGATTGCCTGTTAGGTTTATTTCAAGACGTTCCTTTCAGGGGGAATTCTAAAGAGTTATCTTTATATAGTTAAGATTTTTTAAAAAAAGTTATAACTACTTAATTATTGCTCTGGTGAGTCTGCTTTGTCAATAGGTTACTGGAGCAAGGAGGCGGTTCCTGGGCTATTTATGCCAGTGTCATCAAGAGAATGACATGCTCAGTCTCCAAATCTGTGGGAAGAGGTACTAAATCCAGAGGTTTGGGACTAGACTGGAGTTCCTCAAGGAACAACAATTAGCAAGTAAGTCTAATTTCACCTTTTTGTTCGTGCTCTATTGCTGCAGGAGAGGTGTTTTCTCTTGTGTTACATCTAAACTAGGACACCAAGGACGGAATCAAGCTACTATCATCACAAGGCCAGCTGAGACATCAACCGAGCCTCTGGAGGGCAGGAAATAGTATGCATGCTCAGAGAATTTGAAGAGACTGCTCTGAGTTAGGGGAGAGTCTAGCACACCAGGCTCCATCGAGGACATCACCCGCACAGTGTGGCTGCATGCCCCCTGCTGCCTACAGCGAGCCCCCATTACATGCAAGCAACTATACTTTCTTTCTGGCTGAGAGAATTAGCAACCTTCGAGCATTGCTATAGTGTGCCAAGACAGATCAGGGCTACACTCCCACATCCCCCCACCCCCTCTTGACTTCAGCTATTTGATGGGAGTCTCATCATGCCAGGAGCAGCATTAGGGAAGGCTTGGCACAGGCTATAGGAGTTTCACTGCAGCGGGAACAATGTGTAGGGAATGGAGTTGCCACTAGCTGATATCAGTGTTGGCACATGCTTGGGCCATACAGTGGGCATCATTCAAGTGCATGGAGGTACTGTCAGAAGGGGCAAAGCACTGTTTGCAGTACAGAGGCTGAAGGAACCGTGCTGGGCACTAGTTCTTGACTGAGCAATATTCTCCAACTTTGGGGTGTCTTGACATGCAGAAGTAATCCACCGGGGCTTCTGCAGTGGGCCTAGAAACACATCAGGTAGTTGTGAACCGGGACAAAAGGGTGAAACGGCTATTTTGTTTCCACCTACCTAGGAATGCCAAGTGGCAGCCTGGCTTCCTTCAACGGCCACAGATTTGGCTCAGTTAAATTGGATCATGTCTTTGCTGGATTCTCACCAAAATTCTTTCTGGGGTTTCTTTGCAGCAGACTATGTATTACTCCATGGCACTCTCTGCTGAGGCAGAGTCCAGACTCTGTCCCTGGTCACCTGCACTGTACCACTCTTCATGGCTCACCCAGATTGTGACAGCTGGTGTACGGATAAGAGATCAACGGTGTGGAACTTTTGGAAGAAGAGGAACTTCCAGTTAGAGGAACTGGCAGGAATGATAACTTGGGCCATGGAAGCTCTGCATATTGAAGAGCTTGCTGCACAGGTGACAGATCCCTCAGGGGCTCTCTCATCTTGCTGGGTATCCAGAAGCCCTTTTAGGCCTTTTCCTATCCATCAGGCTGTTCAGGATATGATTTATGCAGTGGGACATGCTCTACTAGCCTTTGACCTGATGGTGATGCAGTGAAATGCCAAGGGCTTGATACTTTTATGCAGTCATGGCCCCTGGAAGGTCTACTTTTCCCTATGCTCATCCACTTCATCTTGCACTACTATTTCAATAGTTTTTAAAAACAGGGCTTTGCCTTAGTGTAGATGAGAGTGTTTGTTTGGATTGGCTAATGCCTAATACGTGGAATGCTCCGTAACACAACTAGAAAGTATATTGTATCCTTCCTTAAACTATAAACATTATATCACATGTATTTATTTTCTTAAAGTAGCCGTAAGGTCTCAGAAACTCAGGCTGCCACTGACGTATACTGCACCATCTAGTGGACTAAAAGCCATCAATACATCAACGACCTTAAATCTACATGGCCACTAAACGTTGACAAAAATGATTTTTTTAGACATGTATTTAGAAATAACTCGGTGCTTAGCTTTGAACAGGAGCTTCATGTTCTAATGCTTCTCCCGACGCTGTCAGGTGCGCTATCCTTAGCGTTTCACCCTCACAGGTTTCCTCAGGGGAATAATATCAAAGCACTGTGAAACAAAATAAGTTCATTAGGTACATACTTTCAAATAATTTTTCTCCAGATACCGAAGATACTCATTAATGTTTATACTTATGATCTTGCCGAAACTCCTTCCCTATAGCCTGTTCACTCTACTTTCACCAACTATTGTAAAACGCCGCGCATGCGGGTTAGTTATATAGAGACTTACTGACCAAGCTCACATGGGAAGATCCATTCATAAACATACTTCCCATTCGATCTTAGTATTCAAACCTTCAGGAATCACTATTTTTAATTTATAAATCCAACATTGTTCACAATAAAGCAGGGTCTGTTCTATAGTTTTTCCATGTTGTGCTCTATCAATCCGATCTATGCAAAAACATTTTAACTCATCAAAAGTGTGATGAAAATTCAAGCAATGATCTACTATAGGTGCTTCTTGTCGGCAGCATTTTAATTTGCTCCTATGTTCATTCATCCGTAATTTAAAAGACCTAATGGTCTTACTGACGTATAGTAAACCGCAAGGACAACTAATGCAGTAGACTACATTTGTAGACATACAAGATGTATGACACCTCAATCGATATACCTTGTCTTTATGGCACAATTCCGTTAATTCTTGAGTAACTGAACAGATATTACAGATACATTTTGTGTGCCCTATTGCTACCGGCTAATGTACTAACCCTATCGCTATTGGCTAATGTACATAACTGCTGGTGGGGCCCTAGCATTGTGCAATGACTCCATGCTTGAGGGCTGAGCTCTCCCTCCCTGCAATCAAAGGTTCTGGCTGAGGAAATCCACTTCTATGTTTTCTGAGCCTGCAATGTTAGCTATTGTGAGCGCTGTTAAATTAATCTCTGCCCACATATTGCATATAGCAGTCTCCTGCAAGGGTCTTCCTTAGTGCTCTTCCCCTCCACCTCTGTCGTGGTAGCTATTAAAGAATATCCAGACCACTCGTCCTTCAGATGTTCAGGAACCGCTCCAAAGCTAGGCAGATTACTCTTGCTTTCAGCCTATGAGTCCTCCTTTTAGCCAATGCCCTTCTACAACCTATCCCAGACAGTAGCCTCCCCACCCTAGTAGACTCGCAGTGGTGGTTTTAATTAGCTACTCTAGCATATCCAGCAGCATACCTGGCAATAGGTGAGCTGAAACTTGCCAGTAGGCCAAAGCCTGCTCTACCCTCTGTAAGAAGCAGGAGATGTTAATTGTATTGGTGGGAACATTGCAACCACTCAGAAGAGACCTATGGAGCCAATGCATATAAGCTGTTGTCCATGATTCAAATTCCAGCATTGTCACCATAGATCCCAAGAGCTGCAGGTAAGACCAGACCCTTGGAGAGTGTTGAGAGCAAAAGGCCCTGAGCTGCAATTTTTGAAGTTTGACCATTCTGTCTAAGTGCAAAGACATGGGGGAAGATAGCAAAAATGAGTGAGTGATTGGATAAACATCATATCAGGGCATGCTAGGACAGTAGCTGGTTCAGGAACCGACTAGAGAAGAAGAGAATACAGGATCTGGTACAAGAGTTAATTTGACTTAATTACTAGAGTTAGTATGTAAAGGAAATCTAATTTTTCAAAAGGGATATTATGATTAAATGAGGAAAATGGTTAGAAAGAAACTAAAAGAGTAGCTGCAACGGTGGTCATGAGTTTACATCAGGTGGTGGTGGTGGTTAAGTGCCGTCGAGTCGGAGTCGATTCATGGCGACCCTCTGGATAGTTATCCTAAATTGTGTTCAGTCTTCAGTCAGGCGGCTCATTGTTGACAGACTGGTACCCGTAGCTGCTGTTATTGTATCAATCCATCTCATTGCTGACCTTCCTCTTTAAAGTTGACCTATCTTGCCAAGCATGATGTCTTTCTCTAATGATCTCTCTCTTCGCACGATGTGTCCAAAGTATGAAAGTCGAAGTCTTGTCATCTGAGCTTCTAAAGAAAGCTTAGGTTTGATCTCCTCTAGTACTGACTGGTTTGTTCTTCGGGCAGTCCATGGTATACACAGTATTCGCCGCCAGCACCATAATTCAAAGGCATCAATTTTCTTCCTATCTTTTTCACTGTCCAGCTTTCACATCCATATGATGTTATTGAAAATACCATGGCTTGAACAAGTCGAATCTTTGTATGGAGAGAGACATCTCTGCTCTTGAGAATCTTATCTAGGTCTTTCATAGCCATTCTGCCAAGAGCAATGTGTCGTCTGATTTTTTTTTGACTGCTTGTTGCTTCTTTATTGATAGTTGATCCAAGTAGGTTAAAGTTGTTCACGATTTCAATTTCTTCTCCTTCAACGATGAACCTGTTGATTATGCCAGTTGTCATGATCTTTGTCTTCTTTACATTAAGGTGCAGGCCCATTTTGAGACTATGTTCTTTGATTGTGAGAAGCAAATGTTTCAGATCATCTTCACTTTCAGCGAAGGTTGTTGATGAGTCTTCCACCAATCTTCTGGTGTGATAAATCCCCTCTTTTCTGTAAAGCTGCCATCACACTATCGAAAGCTTTGTCTTGTGATATTACAGTATACAATGATGTGACATCCAAAGTGGCTAGAAAGAGTCCAGGTATATTTGCCAACTGGGTATGGAGTTCCAAAATTTGTAAAAAGTGAGTAGTATCAAGTATATATGATGGTATGGTTATCATTAATGGTCTTAAAAAAGAATCTACATAAATCGATAGTGGCTCAAGCACCGTTCCTTTGGTTGACACTATTGGCTTCCCCGGTGGATTTTGCATATCTTCGTGAATCTTAGGCACTAAGTATAGTTTAGCAACTGTCGGACTGATTGGATTCAAAAAGTTCCATTCCTTTTTTTTTTTTTTTTTTTTTTTTTTTTTAGAAAGTTTATTTTCAGTTTCAAATTACAAACATATGTTGGTACATGGCAACTGTCGTTACTAACAACCAATAACACCTGAACTCTTACACTGTCCAAACTCCCTCCCCAACTCCCAACTAGCCCTCCCCCACCCCCCTAGTATCTCCTTGTGGTACCTCTCGAAATCTTTAAACAATACAACACAGTGCAGTGACCATTATTTTGCCTTTGCAACAAAATCATCTAGATAACGCCATTTATCCATCTTTAAATTCCCCATGTCCGATTCCTGCATAACAAATACACGAGAATATTTATGGACCGAGGCAAAACAGGATCGATCACATTCTTTCTCAAAACTGGCATACGCACAAAATCAATTCCACCAGTGCACAACGTCCAGTTTTGAGGAATCTTTCCAGCAACTGAAAATCATTTTTATAGCTATAGCCATCTTGAAATTAAACAAAAATCTTTTATCTTTGGTTACTTGTAAATGCACATTAGTTGAACGCATTATAACTGTTTGCCAAGTTAGTTGGTCTTGAATACAAAGAACCTGCTTAATTTTGTCCCAAACTCTAGACCAGAAAAATTGAACCTGAGGGCAATCGAATAGCATGTGCCTCAAAGTAGCCGGACTTTGATGACATGTCCAGCAAGCATTCTGGGTAACACTGTTCCATTTGGATAACTTTACAGGGGTAATATGGGCTCTATGGATTAAAAAGTATAAGGACTGAGTGATCCCAGCCCCCCTCAAAACTCTATTCACTTGCCGCCAAATCCGTTCCCAGGCGGCCGCCGGGATATGAGTTTTTAAATCACTGTCCCAAATCTTTTCAAGCCCTACTAATTGGTAGGGGGTACTGTCCCTTAGAATAGCATAAAACTGTGAGGCAACCCCTTTTCCAGAGCCACATGCTACCACCACTTTTTGTAGTTCCCATTCCGAGAAAAGAAGGGGTACTTTTACCCTCGCCTTAGACAAACAGTGTATCAATTGCAGCCATTGGAAATAACAAGCATTCGGCACTCCAAACTCCCGCTGCAACTCTGAAAATGATTTCCAGCGCGAGGGAGTCGCTAAATGACCCAATGTCAAAATTCCACTAGTTTGCCAAATTTTCCAGGAGACAACTTGCTGACCAATTTTAAAGCGGGTATTAAACCAGATGGGCGTCTGCCTTGAGAAGGCACTCTCCTGGCCCAAAAGCTGACCTAAGGCGAGAAAAGCCTCCTGGGTAGAAATTATTACTCTACCGAGTGGGAAGGAGTCTGGCCATTTCATACCCAACAGAGTTAAAGTTGGAATCGGGGCGGCTATTCGCTTCTCCACCTCCAACCAAGTGGGAGTCCCGAATTGGTGTTCTGTAGAAGACCAAACGGCACCTTGCTTAAGGCGAAACGCATAATGGTAGTTCTTAAAATCAGGAAATTGAACCCCCGTTCCATTCCTTTTTTGAAATTAACTTAGCCTCCAATGCTGGAGATGTAATGGATTTTACCCATTGTCTCAGCCTGAGTGGGATCCTGAAGTAAAATCTCATAAGTGTTAACGTCCGATAATTGTCTCCATGCTTCCTCTAAATATTGATTCCGATGTTGGACTACGATTGCCCCTCTCTTATCAGGCTGCCGGATTATCAATTCCGGTTGGTTCATTAGTGCCTTCAAACCTCTCTTTTGCGATGCAGACAACGTGCTAACGGATTTCCTTTGAGACATTTCAAATTGTTGCATATCCTTTATAATCAATTCCTTGTACAGCGTCAGCGTGGGGTGTATTGGGCCCGGTGGGGTCCAGTTGTATTTTAGCGGCAATTGCACTCTGTTGGGACCCTCACGCACAGTGGGTTCAACGTTTGACCCACGAGATCCAAAATATATCTGAAGATTAAGCTTTTGTAACAAACATTCAAGGTCCAGTCGAAACTGGAAAAAATCAAAATGAATATTAGGTACGTATGACAAACCTTTGTTAAGGATTGCCAATTGTTCCGGAGTAAGCTCTTGCCCTGAAATATTGATCACTAGGGAATTATCCATATCTGTCTCATTCACAGTTATTACATCTTCCGCTGGGAATTCTCGCCCCGCTGGGATTTTCCACGATTGTAGTCTTTCTTTTTCTTTTCCTTCTTTCCAGTTGATTCTAAAAAATCCCTTTTCGATTGTTTTCCAGAATCAGTGGAGTCGATATCTTCTGAGGTGGTGTCAAAGCTCACTGAATGCACCCCCCCCCCTCACCTAATAACAGATAGGGCTCTTGGGTCACAGAAATCCACACACAAAACAAGGAGAAGGTTAATTGATCATAATCTTTAAATAATACACAAATCTGTAAATAATACACAACACACTTGTATTATAAACACAGGACCAAAGCGCTTTGGGAGAGCAAGCCAGGCGTTTGCCTATGTTTAGGCTAAAGAGATAAAGTTTCTAGATGAAATAAATGACTGCTTCTTGGAGCAGCTGGTTCATGAACCGACCAGAGGGGAAGCCATACTGGACCTAGTCCTTAGTGGAACGCCAGATCTGGTGCAAGAAATAAGGGTGTTGGGACCACTTGGCAATAGTGATCATAGTATGATCATGTTTGATTTAATCAGTGGAGGACAGATAGTAAAGGAATCCACAGTACTACCTTTTAACTTTCAAAAGGGTGACTATGATAGAATGAGGAATATAGTTCGGAAAAAACTAAAAGGAGCGGTTCCAAAGGTTAAAGACTTACAGCAAGCTTGGGTGTTATTTAAAAATACTATCCTCGAAGCCCAGACCAGCTGTATTCCACGCATTAAGAAAAGTGGAAGAAAGTCCAAAAAACTGCCAGCATGGTTTAAAGGTGAGGTCAGAGAGGCTGTTGCTGCCAAAAGAGCAACCTTCAGAAAATGGAAAAAAGAGCCAAATGATGAAAACTGGAAACAGCACAAGCACTGGCAAGTTAAATGCAAAGCATTGATAAGGCAGGCAAAGCGGGAATTTGAGAAGAAACTTGCTACGGAAGCAAAAACACGAAATAAAGACTTTTTCAAGTACATTCGTAGCAAAAGGCCTGTGAGAGAGTCAATTGGACCATTAGATGATAGAGGGGTAAAAGGGGCAGTAAGAGGAGACAAGGCTATAGCAGAGAGACTGAATGAATTCTTTGCTTCGGTCTTTACTGAGGAAGATGTAGGGGTGTTACCCAAGACTGAAGTGGTATTTAAAGGTGATACTGCAGAGGAATTGAGAGAAATATCGCTACACCGGGAAGATATATTACAACTATTTGATAAACTGAATAGTAGCAAATCACCTGGACCGGATGGTATACATCCCAGAGTGTTGAAAGAACTGAAATATGAGATTGCAGACCTGTTATTGGTAATCTGTGAACTTTCATTAAATCATCTGTAATACCTGAAGATTGGAGGGTCGCCAACGTAACACCAATTTTTAAAAAGGGTTCCAGGGGTGACCCGGGAAATTACAGACCGGTGAGCCTGACGTCAGTACCAGGGAAAATGGTAGAAGCCATCATAAAGAACAAAATTACACAGCATGTAGATAGTCATGGCCTAATGGGAGACAGCCAACATGGCTTTAGACAAGGAAGATCTTGTCTTACTAATCTGATCTGTTTTTTTGAAGGTGTGCATAAACAGGTAGACAAAGGTGAGTCGGTTGATATAGTGTATCTGGACTTTCAGAAAGCTTTTGACAAGGTCCCCCATCAGAGACTTTTGGCGAAGCTAAAAAGTCATGGGATAGGAGGCAGTGTACTATTGTGGATCGGGAACTGGTTAAAAGATAGAAAGCAGAGGGTAGGGCTAAATGGCCAATATTCCCAATGGAAAAAGGTGAATAGTGGAGTACCCCAGGGATCTGTACTGGGTCCGCTACTTTTTGACATATTCATAATGACCTGGAAAAGGGAATAACTAGTGAGGTAATCAATTTGCAGATGACACAAAACTGTTTAAAGTTGTTAAAACCCAAGAGGATTGTGGAAAACTGCAGGAGGATCTGGATAAATTGGAAGACTGGGCATCCAAATGGCAGATGAAATTTAATGTGGACAAGTGCAAAGTTATGCACCTAGGAAAGAACAACCCACACTATAGTTACAAGATGCAAGGCTCCACATTAGAAACCACCACCCAGGAAGAAGATTTAGGAGTCATCGTGGATAACATGTTAAAACCCTCCGACCAGTGTGCAGCGGCGGCCAAGAAAGCAAATAGAATGCTAGGTATCATAAGGAAAGGGATGGAGAATAAAACAAAGGATATTATAATGCCTCTGTATCGCTCCATGGTACGACCGCACCTTGAATATTGTGTGCAATTCTGGTCACCGTATCTTAAAAAGGACATAGAGTTATTAGAAAAAGTACAGAGAAGAGCCACCAAATTGGTGAAGGGGATGGAAGGCTACTCCTATGAAGAGAGGCTAAAAAGGTTAGGGCTCTTTAACCTAGAAAAGAGGCGGCTGAGGGGAGATATGATAGAGGTGTATAAATTAATGAATGGAGTGGAACGGATAAACGTGGATAAATTGTTTACGCTATCAGAATATAGAAGGACTAGGGGGCATGTAATGAAGCTACAGGGTAAACTATTTAAGACAAATAGGAGAAAATATTTCTTCTCTCAACGTGTAATCAAACTCTGGAATCTGTTACCGGAGGATGTAGTAAGGGCTGTTAGTATAGCTGGGTTTAAAAAAGGTTTGGACAAGTTCCTGGAGGAAAGGTCCATAAACCACTATTAAAAAGGGACCCAGGATATCAATGCTTGGCCTAGTACAAGCACTGCAGAACCTGTGTCTTTTGGGGAAACTGCTAGGTACGTATGACCTAGATTGGCCACTGTTGGAAACAGGATACTGGGCTTGATGGACCTCGGTCTGACCCAGTATGGCATTTCTTATGTTCTTATGTTCTTTACTCTGAAATCAAAGCTTTATGCCTCTATTTATAGGTAAAGATTCCATTACACAGCATAATTTCACTGTATTATTCTACGTCTCACATCACGTATATTCATAATATACATATTTTATTCTACGTCTAGTGTTACGTATATTCATAATATACTTTTCTATAGGCATGCACGTCATAGACAATCATGAAAAGACATACATATTGTAATGGGGAAAAGATATCCTGTGATAGGAAAGCAGAGGAACCTATGAGTAGTAGGGCTGTTTCTAGCAGGAAGGAAGATATCAGGACACCCAGTTGCCAAGAGCAACATAAACATTCCCAGCCACGAGGGAAGGAGCCCTGCACAGCTGACAGGCATTCCCCAGCTCTTAGCTCTAATAGCTCTCACCTGGGAGGGGGAAGGGCTGGAGTAGAGCCTCAGCAAACGTATAAGGGACGTTCATTAGAGAATAGTGGTAGCTGTAGGACAAGCAATAGGAGGAGCAACAGCTGTAGCTGGAGAAGGAGTTCTGACTTTGGCTTTGGTAGCTCCGGTAACTCCAGAGAAAGCAGTGTGGAAGATTCAGTGAAACCAGTAACTGGAAGCAGGAGAGACGTGCTGAATGAGAACCAGCTAGACACTGAGTGCAAGCTGAGGTTGGAATCTGGGAAGCAACGTCTGCTTTGGGCTGGTAGGAAAACTGATGTGAATGACTTTGATTCTGAATGTGAAAGAGAAAGGCAGATAACAGCTGATAGTCTTAATTGGAGGAGAAAGGCTCAAAACCCTTTTAACCAAGCCTCCAAACATATACCTTATCGTGAAGGCATTTATAAGGAGAAAGTACCAGTCAGAATAACTGGAAAGCAATTACAGGCTTCAGGAAGGAAAGAATATACGGTGCAAGACATCTGTATGTTGGAAGAGGGTGATAAACAGCCTAAGCATAGAGAAAAGCCTCTGAGGTTTAAACCCCGACTGAATGAAGCTGTGCATAGCTTTTCTCCTGCCTCAAATCCAGAAGGTGGCCTAATTAACCAAGGTAAAGCTGCTTACAAGTCTTTTTCACCTAGAAGTTATAAAGGACATAAGTCTTATTGGAATTGTATGCCAAGATATGGTGACTCTGACCCTTACCTGCTGGAGGAAATAGTAGGGAGGTCAAGGGAGCTGGCAGAGGAGAATAATCTGCCAACACACTATAGGCAACAACCTTATGCAGATGATAGTCAGATTGAATCAATGATAATTGATCCGCCAGAGCCTGAATTATCTGACTACCAGATGGACTATACATTGGCTGTGATGAATGATAGGATTTCATTGTGCTGAAGATATACAATTGTGGAAGTGATTTAAACTGCCTGTTTAAAAGCACAAGACTTTACTTTATCCTTTTTGCCAGAGTATATGGTTTTTGTTCTTTTGTTACCTGTGTTATGATCAAAACCCCGGGAGGGGAAATAAAACCTTGATTTGACCTTACCACTCGGGTCTCAATTACCTTACTGCAAAGGAGCCCAACTACAATCCTTTCAATAAAAGGTCCCCCTGTAGCCCAACCAGTATACTACACTGCTGGCCGAGCAGGGTGTGACAATATATTCTCAGGCATGACTATGTAGGCCTTAATTCTAATTAATTCTAACACTGACAGTTTGATATCTCTGACCAGAGACAGCGAGACTGTGAAGCTAGGTAAACAACTTGCCTTTTACTTATCTTTCTAATAACAAGACTGTTTGTTATCTAAACCTTTAACCCAATTTCTTCTACAGACTTTTCAAGGATAGTATTAAATAGGAGCTACAAATGATATTAATTCTTTCTTAGGGACTATAGCAATATAATGTTATTCACAGGGCTTAACTATGTATCCAACCTGGTACAATCAAGCTTTCTTTCAGTTTTTTTCCATATTTTCCCTTTCCTTTTTGTGTTCATCATTCTACACAACCCCCTGAAGAAACCGGAGAGCGGTGAAACGCAGATCTGGCACAGAAGGTGGCGTTGGGGAAGATGTTAACGAGCTAAGCACAATTTTGAGTTTTCTACTAATTTATAATTTTAAAAAATTCTCAGGCAACGTTACATTTGCAAAGGTCATTGATGCAATTTGGGCGATTTTCAGAATATATATCATAAGTCTGAATAATTCCTACGCCCACTAGTCTGAGACCTACGTTGCTGGGAGTGATTCTAAAGTTTAATATGAATGTTTTTGCAATATTTGATATAGCTAGACTTTCGTGATATCATTATCAGAGTATTAATTCATGCAACTGCATATAAATTAAACAGGTAGGGAGACAGTATGTAGCCTTGTCTTACACCTTTGCTTATTTTAAACCATTCTGTTTCTCCTTGTTCTGTTCGAACTGTTGCTTCTTGATCAATGTACAGATTGTGCAAGAGTACAATCAGGGGTTCTGGTATACCCATGCTTCTTAATGTGGCCCAGAGTTTCTCATGGTTTACACAGTCAAAAGCTTTGCTATAGCCGATAAAGCACAAATAGATATCCTTTTGGTATTCTTAGTCTTTTCAAGGATGCATCTCACATCCGCAATGATGTCTCTCGTTCCTCGCCCTTTCCTGAACCCTGCTTGCACTTCAGGTAGTTCTTGTTCCAGGTATGGCTGTAGTCTCTTGAATAATCTTCAGTAGAATCTTGCTGGCATGTGGGATCAGAGCAAGTGTGTGATAATTCCCACAGTCAGTTGGATCACCTTTCTTTAGTATTGGTATAAACACAGATCTTTTCCAGTCAGTTGACCATGATGTTGTCTTCCATATTTCTTGGCAGAGCCTTGTAAGTATGGTAACAGCTGCATCAGATTGCTGTAATACGTCTATGGGAATGCCATCAATGCCTGGTGCTTTGTTCTTTGATAAGGCTTTCAATGCCACAGCAGATGCACTCAGCACACCAAGCAACTACACAAAAGCATGCAAATCCACCACTCAAAGAGCCCTTTCTCTGGCAGCTCTGACAATTTGGAACAAACTCCCAGACGACCTATGATCAACTGAAGATCAGGAGGACTTCCGGAAACTCCTAAAGACAGTACTCTTCACTGAGCACTACGGCACAAACACATAATCAGCCTCCACAAACATGTGCCAAACCACAGACTCCATGAAGACAAATCGCAGCCTGCTGTGGATCCAGTAAATCTTGTATATAGCTGTAAAAAGCCCACGTTGTAAACAGCTCACACTAATTAACACACCTGCACCCACGCACCCTCACTGTACATAGACTGATCCAACATAAACCCACTGCCTTTGATTGTTTGCTGTGTACACTGCCTTGATTGGCTTTAGTGGTGGGGAGCGGGGAGGAGCTTACCTTCCCGCTCCCTTCCCTGATGCCGATCGGGGCTGTGTGCTGCTGTGGCAGTGGTTTCCTACGCCTGAGGTGCTGCCTTTTAAATTCAGGCACACCCCCCTTGTGGGCTGTTGAAGGTCTCCTGGGGGAGGGGAGGCCTTGCCCTGGGAGTCGAAAGTTCCCCCCGGGTTGTGTGGGAGCTGGGGCCTGAGGCTTCGGTGCTTTTGCCTTCTGAGCCCCATGGCCTTGCTGGCCCAAGAAGGGCTGATAGTGGTGACCATGTAGGAAAGGACCCTTTTTCCTTGGAAACGGGGGTCTTTTCCCCAGTGGTTTCCTGCAGGGAAGGGATGAGGCCTTTTTAGAGAACCACTGGCAGGTCACCACATCAGCCTCTATCTCTGCCACTTTGTCAGCTATGGGTTTGCTGAATAGGTCCTCCCTGGTGCAGGGGATGTTGAGCAGCTGGTCTTAACCCATTGCTCGACGTCAGAAGACTGCAACCAGGCTTGGCGTCGGGTGCCAATGCCTGCTGCCATGACTCAAACCTCTGACTCAAAGCCATCATAGGCTGCTCGGGAGAGGGACTTGGAGAAGTCCTTGATCCCTGAGGGAAAGGAACCAACAAGAACAGCTGAAAACCCTGACAGCTCTTAGGTATGTACGTGAAGGCTTTAATCTATGTACAATTCATAGGCTTGGATCTGGCCTCCAGCATTGAGCCCTGGTAAGACTTGCACCCAAGGACATTGAGGGCTCTGGCCTCCCTTCCGGAGGGAACGGAGAAGTAGGTCTTTTGACTCTTACATTTTTGCATGGTCGACTCGAGTTATGTGTTGTGGAACCCTGGCCCTTTCCAGACACAGTACATGGTGTTGAGGCGCTGGCTCACCAGGTCTCCACTTTCTGAGCAGTAACCGCTCAAGGATCGGCTGCACAGGCACCGTGAGGGTTTCCTTGGGTGGAGATTGGCATTGGAGGATCTCCAGCTCTTCAGTGTGTGGGTCTTCCTTTGCCGCGGTCTGCACGGAGAAGGCTCTGGCCATGTCTTTGACAAAATCATTGAAGGCCATGTCCTAGAACATAAGAACATAAGGTATGCCATACTGGGTCAGACCAAGGTCCATCAAGCCCAGTATCCTGTTTCCAACAGTGGCCAATATAGGTCATATGTACCTAGCAGTTTCCCCAAAAGACACAGGTTCCACAATGCTTGTATTGGGTCAAGCATTGATATCCTGGGTCCCTTTTTAATAATGGTTTATGGAGCTAACCTCCAGGAACTTGTCCAAACCTTTTTCTGTCGTCTTATTTCTATGTTTCTATATTTTTTAAACCCAGCTATACTAACAGCCTTTATTGCATCCTCCGGTAACAAATTCCAGAGTTTGATTACACGTTGAGTGAAATATTTCTTCTTATTTGTCTTTAATAGTTTACCCTGTAGCTTCATTATATGTCCCCTAGTCTTTCTATATTCTAATGTAAACAGCCGATCTACGTTTACCCGTTCCACTCCGTTCATTAATTTACAGACTTCTATCATATCTCCCCTCAGCTGTCTCTCTTCCAGGTTAAAGAGCCCTAATCTTTTTAGTCTTTCTTCATAGGGGTATCCTTCCATCCCCTTCACCATTTTTGGTGGCTCTTCTTTGAACCTTTTCTAATAATGCTATATCCTTTTTAAGATACGGCGACCAGAATTGCACACAATATTCAAGGTGCGGTCGCACCATGGAACGATACAGAGGCATTATATCTTTTGTTTTATTTTCCATTCCTTTCCTTATGATACCTAGCATTCTATTTGCTGTCTTGGCTGCCGCTGCACACTGGATGGAGGGTTTTAACATGTTATCCACAATGACGCCTAAATCTTTTTCCTGGATGGTGGTTCCTAATGTGGAACTTTGCATCGTGTAACCATAGTTTGGGTGGTTGTTCCCTAGGTGCATAGCTTTGCACTTGTCCACATTAAATTTTATCTGCCATTTTGATGCCCAGTCTTCCAATTTATCAAGATCCTCTTGCAATTTTCCACAATCCTTATGGGTTTTAACAACTTTAAATAGTTTTGTCTCATCTGCAAATTTGATAACCAGAGGAGAGTCGCACCAAGGAGCAGGGGGAGATGGGCCTGAGGGAATATCTGTGCCATTTAGTTTCCGGGGATGCCTTGTCTGTCTCCCCCTCTACGTCAAATGATGACAGTCCGAGGCCCTGCGACTCACTGTCTTGAGGCCGTGGGACTCCGAGGATGCTGAGGCCTCACAGGAAGTGCTGGGCTTGGATCTCTGCATTGGGGAGGCCAGGGCCAAGTCTGACCTGGGGAACAGTTTTTCCTGCAACTCCGACCTCTTTGTTGGTCTTAGGCGTTATGGCCTGGCACAGGAGGTGCTATCATGGTCCGGTCCCAGGCAGCGCAGGCAGCAATCATGGGTGTCGGTCACTGACATGATTTGACTGCAGTGGTCACATTTTTGAAACCCACTGGGGGACATGGTGCGGAGCACCCGGACAGGCTCAACAATCTCCAAGCAAAAAAAGGTGTGAATGCCGGTCAAGGCAAGCCTCTATCAAAAAAAAATGAAAAGAGGGCCGAGAACAGTGCTGAGTTCAGCACCAGCTCGAGGTGGGAAGAGGAATCGGTATGCAATCCGGGAAAGCTAACTTTTAAGGCTAATTAGCAAGGATTCCGGGGAAACAGGACAGATGTCCATTAGGCTCTGTGGGGAAAAAGGAGACTGAGCAAGATAGCACCCTTGGGCAGGAAAGAGACCATGTATGCGTGGTAGCATGTCCCAAAGGCTTTCTTTGAAAGCTGGGGAAATGTTCCACATGGGCTCCATCGGTGCTGATATCACCCATATGTGAGAACTGACTACTGCTTGTTCCTGGAGAATAGCAAGAACACATCTACAGGAGGTACATGTAGCATTGTCATTCAGTGGTATAGCGGCATTCTTTCGATTAAACAGGATAAATTTATGAATGTTGCAGGGATCACCAGGTGGGCACAGGGTCACTCCTAACATCGGGGCTGAAGATACCAATAAAAGGTGACAAAACACATATCATTCTCTTAAATAAACATGTTCTCTGTTTAAGGTAATCAATTTGTTATTGCCTGAAATGGCTAATACCACAGTATTATCTTTCCCTTCTGCTACCACTTTACCTTCCACAGGCAGTGAATCCAGTCCTGGATATTTCACCCAAATCTTTGCTCCATTGGTCACCCATAGATCCAAAACCAGCATGAACAGTAGGGGAAAGGGAAGTAGCAAGGGGAGGCGTGACATTGGGGACAGGAAGGACAAGCAACTATGCCACCCAATCACCGGCAGAAAACCTATGAGGGTGAGGGGCAGTGTTGTGTAACAAAGCGTAGTTACTCACCTGTAACAGGTGATCTCTGGGAACATCAGGAATCAGTCTTCCCAGATGGGTATCATTGGTACTGATGGAGCCTGCGTGGGAAGGCTCTCCAGCGGCCAATAGGAAAGCTTTCAGGAGCACTCACTGTGCCTGTATGTCTACCTCCCCTGCCTTCCCAACTCCTCTCCCTCGGTTGTGGCTAAGAATAGAGGAAAAAAATACCCAACTCCTCGGGAGGAGGGTTGGTTATGACGACGGATTCCTGCTGTTCCTGGAGATTACCTGTGACAGGTGAGTAACTATTGTGATGAAGAAGCCCCATTCTCTACCTTAAAAGCACAAGATTCACGGCATTTTAGTCCTGAAGCTGACAGGCAAGCAGGCCATGTGAGCAGCTGTTGTCAGGGACAACAAACAAACTCAGCCACGAGGTCTGAAAAAACACTCAGCTGAGAAACATTCCCTAGTTCCTGATAGCGTGCACCTGAAAAGGGGAAGAGCTTACAGCCCTTATAAGGACAGTGCAGGGAACACAGGGTTAGAACTAGGAGAACGGGCTGAACAGCGTGAACTAGCAGGACAGCGAGAACTGTTAGAGCAACGTGGGCAAAGAGAACAGGCTGTCTTACCTGAAGCAGCTGGCCGAGAGGAAGCAGGAGGAGTTTCCTACTTTGACCCAGGAAGTGAGTCAGAGTTAGAGCCAGGAAGAATTTACCCGAGTAACTACCCAGAGTCCTACAGGAAGAAGCAGCTAGCAAGAGCAGAGAACAGGTGTGAATGTTCTACTGATTGCAAACACTTTGAAGCACGGAGGCTACGTTCTAGCCGGAGTGAGTGGAAGCCAAAAGCAAAACTGTATGTATCAGGAAGCTGTGACCTGAGGAATGATTATAGTGGGAAGTTAAGAGTTGTGAATGATAGAAATTCCTACAGTGTGAATGCAGAGCAGCCTCATGCAGGAAATCCAAGGTGGGGGCAGGGCTATAACTCCCAGCCGAGGGATTTGAGCAGAGAGCTGAGCAAAGAGCAATTGAAACCTCCAGAGAAAGAAAGATATTACCCAGAAGACGTGTGCATGTCTGAAGATGACCTTATAGAAGTTCCTAAGCCTCAGAGAAAACCCCGCAGGCTAAAACCTGATATTAAGAAGGGAGAAGGACATTATCTATCCCAACCTGAGGATAGAACTAATAAGCTCTCCAGGGGTGGAACCTCTTACAGGAAGGGAGTTTATAATAACCCCGAGTGGTGGCTTCCCTCTCTCCCAGACACAAGAGGCTACGAGAGCAGTTATTCTAGCCATAGAGCGAGTGCAGCTGAGAGACACTGTGACGGCACGGCACAGGGGAACTTACAAGCATATTTTAATAAGGAGAGTTCTGAATGCGTGCAAGAACCAATTATTATTGACACACTCAGTGAGTGTTCTTCTAACAGTGACCCAATGGACTGCACACTGATTTTGTCAGATAAAATAATGTCTTTGTGCTAGTCAGAGCTGAGCATAGTGTGAAAGGAAAACACTATAACTACTGAATGCTGGTTTCCACACAGTGAAACTGTGTGCTGAATTTGAATGCCCAACTTTATACTTTACTTTGATGCAAGAAGAAATTGTTCTAATGTTCCTTTATGTTTTTGCCAGAAAGCATGGCTCATTTCTTTTGAGTACTTGTGTTCTGTTTATTTTGAATAATCCGACCCCAGGAGGGGAATAAATCCTTTTTGCCTTCAACCACTCGTGTCGTGCAACTACATTCTTTACCATCAGACGCAGGCCTGCTAGCCAGGAGGCAGTCTCCCCACCTGGTGGTGACACTATGCTATCTCCAGGAACAAGCAGGAATGCAGTCTTCACATATGGGACTCGTTAGTTCCCAGGCACCAGAAGGAAAAAGACATCTTTGAGGCTAAGGAATGGAGCCAAGAAAATATGGACACAAAGTGACCACAGGATACTTGAGTGCAGGAAACAAGAGCCTGGAGCAAAGAGTCAGGTGCCAAAGAGGAGTAATGGTAGGAGTTGTGATTAAGTCCCAAAGAGATGCTGAAGAACAGCCTGGCCAAAGAAAGCATCCTGATGGGAGTCCCTGTCAAGGCAGTAGTGAGCAGCGAAGATGTGAACAGAGGATCAGGTTATAAGTGGTAACATGACCCTCGAGAGAGAGTTCCACTTGAGTATAGGCAAAAGAAATGCAGTCCGCAATCCAATTGGATAGGGTGTGTTTTGATATCAGAAGACCTAAGTGGCTTTGGTCAAAGAAAATAAATAATTGAGGACTTCCTAAATGTTTTGGTCCTATCCAAGTAGTAAGCAAGGGCGCACTTGCAATCCAAAGTATGCGATGCTGCCTCAGCTCTTGAGGCATGCGGTCGGGGAAAGAAGACCGGTAGCATCACAGATTGGTTGAGATTTTGGAAGGAAATGCAGATGAGTACAGAGAACCATCTTGTCATGGTGGAATTGAGTGTAGGGGGAATCTGCCACCAAAGCTTGTAGTTCACTGATGTGATGAGCTGAGATGAGGGCAATGAGGAAGATGACCTTCCAAAATAAGTTTTGAAGAAGTGGTAGCCAGAGGCTCAAACGGGACTTTTAGAAGCTGTGCTAGGACTAGGTTGAGGTCCCAAGCCACCGGTGGTGGCTTGATCGGTGGCTTGGAAAGTAGAAGATCCACATGAATTTTTGCACCAAGGGGTGCGAGGAAATGGGATGCCTATTCAGTGGCCTGTAATAGACTGCAATGGCACTGAGATGAACTCTGACAGAGTTAGTCTTAAGTTCTGTGGAAGACAAGTCGAGGAGATACTCCACTGGGCAATTAGAAAGGCTAATCTGCTGTGGCATGCACTAAAGGGTGAACCGTCATCATTTGAAGGCATAAGAACATCTGGTAGACGGCTTGTGGGGAAGCAAGATGTCCCTGACTGGTAGACTGAGGTTGGTCATCAAAAATCATGCCTTCAGCAGCCACACCATGAGATGGAGGGCTTGTGAATTGGGGTGGAGGAGTTGCCCCTGATCCTGAGAGAGGTCTGGCGCATGACCCAAATTGAAGGGTGGAGTCTGTGCTACAGTAGATGAAGCAAAAAACCACTAAAGGTGAATAATCAATACTATAACCTTAAACACAACCTTTAAATCCTACCCCCTATTTTCATTTCACTGTGTTCTTGTTGGAAATATCACTGAGGTAATCCCTCTCGAGGTGAACCTTTCCTTTTTATTTGTTTTATACGAGCCACAATCAATAGCTCAACGTGCTTAAAAATATAGCAGTCACCTCAAGGGAAGTGCTATGAGCAACCCCTCAAAACAAATACTTTCAGTTCCAAAGATCATAAATATCCTCAACAAAGTATTTTCTTATCTGTTTGTTCCCTTTCTTCTCTTCTTCGCTGATTTGCCGCTGCAAGAAGAAACTGCAAATCACCCTCCAAATTATAGAGGTGCTCAAAGCACTGCCATGAATCAAGCCGATCTTTCATTCATGAATAATATGCTACATAGCGCCATGTTTCAGGCTTAGGTATTCTTCCAGCCCGTCGTCAGGCCTTTCCTGAACTGAATGTCATGCTCGATCTCTGCCTGCTCTTTAATGATGCATATAGGGAATCACTTAATGATGTCACTCCAATTACCCTTCCTTCCTAATTTAAACCACACTCCACCAATCAAGTTCCAAATTAAGTCCCTTGGGGGTAACCGACTGCAAATTAAAAATCCAACGTTCTTATTGTTGTAAATAGGCTACCTTATCTCCTCCTTGAAAAGTCAAAGGAACTTGATCAATTATGCGCTATTTGTATTGATCAAAAGAATGATTCTATGAAACACTGTGAGCCACAATAGGAGCTGTCAATACTTGTTTGTTCAAACGGGACCTGTGTTCTTGTAATCTCACCTTCATTGATCTTGTGGTTCTACCAACATATTTAAGTGCACAAGGACATATTAACAAGTATACCACATAAGTTGATAAACATGTAGCATTAAAACGTGCTTTATAACTCCTACTAGTGGTAGAATCAACCCATTCCAATCCCGACAATGTAGAACTGCAGAAATCACAGCTGTTACATGGAACATGTCCTCTTATTAAATGTGTAGACAGATCTTCATATTTTAAAACAGAATGAACTACATAATTTGCTACATTTCTACTCCGGTAAGCGATCCTAAGCCTCCGTTGAAAATGAGAATGTATCCCCAGTATGTGCCAATTGTTTCTCAATATGGCACTAACTTGGGGAGCACAATGAGTTTAAGGTAGTACTCCTACTATGGAATTCTCCTCATCTGAACTTTTAGTATGTTCAATGTTCCACCACTCAGGATGGTTAAATTGAGCTCTCCGATATGCCTTATGGATTAAATCTTTTGGATAGCCACGTTGTCTTAATCGATGACTTAAGTCTCTTGCATGTACATTAAAATCCTCAGAAGTGCATAATCTACGAATTCTTAAAAAATGACCTAAAGGTAAGCCCCTACATAGGGGTCCTGGATAAACTGTCGAACTGTAGTAAAGTATTTCGTTGCACTGATTTTCTGTAAAGGGAGGTATGTAAAGAGTTATCTCGTTAATAAATCCACATATCCAAAAAATTAATTTTGTTTCCAATGGTAAGAGGGTACAAACTGTATGTTAGTTTTATAACGTATTGATCCATCCAAAAAAATCAATTAATTGAGCCTCCGTTCCTACCCAAATAAAGAAGACCTCATCCAAAAATCGTAGCCATTTGAAAATTAATGAAAACCATTCCGAAGGATAAATGTAACGTTCCTCATAGTTAGCCATATACAAAGTGGCCACAGATGGGGCTACTGTTGCTCCCATTGGGACTCCATATATTTGTAAATAATATACTAAATCATATTGGAAATAGCTATGCTCCAGTACCAACTTTAGAAGTGATGATAAAAAAAGCTTGTGGCATGCAAGAAGGTAAAACAAATGGAGAAGCTGATATAATTTCCAATGCCTCTCGTTGATCTATGTTTGTATAGAGAGCGGTAACATCCTTAGTCAGTAAATGGGCATTGTCCAATGAACATTGTCCCTGTTTGAGTAGCAATATGAAATGGAAAGAATCTTTTACATAAGACCAAATATCTTTAGTAATTGGCTGCAAAAAATGATTGCAAAATTGCGAGAGAGGCTCTAAAACTGAATTCCGACAAGATACTATGGGTCGTCCCAGAGGTGCAGTCAATGACTTATGAATTTTTGGTACCATATAAAACACCGGTATCGATGGATCCTTTTGATACAAAAATATGTATTCTCTTTTGGTTATCCAACCCAAATGTAGAGCTTCATCGAGAATTAATTTTATCTCTTTCATAATATTGTCTAATGGATTATCCAGTAAAATTTTATAATACTGAGTGTTACATAAATGATCTAACGCTAATTTATGATAATCACGGTCTTGTATAACTATGGCTCCCCCTTTATCCGCTCGATGAATCGCTATTTCCAAGCAGGAACCAAGTTGCTGTAATGCCTGCCATTGTGGCAGCGATATGTTGTGATGTGTTTTAGACCTCCAATCGCGCCAAATCTTGCAATACTAAAGATTGAAAAGTGAAGATATTCGGATCGATCTCGCCTGGTGGACGCCACTTAGATGGTTTTGTTTTCACAGAATCTTGTGATATCTGAACCGGTCGGGTTTGAAAAAAAATTAATAATTTGTAATTTACAAAATAATCCATATAAAGCTCTCCGCATATCAAACGGATCGTATTTTGGGGTAGGGATGAATGAAAGCCCCCTTGATAACACTAATTTCTGATTTTCTGTTAACTCAACTCTAAATTGATTACTGAAGTTTGGTGGTTGATCAGGTCGCCGGCCCCCTGCGGCTGTCCCCTGCTTGATACCGATAGGGCTGAAGTCCTCGGGGGCGGCCCTGATAAAAATCCTGTTGAGATTCCCCTGATGTTCCCTCTGGATGGGAATCAGACCTGGAGGTTCCATTACCCATGGAATCACTATCAGTATCCTCTATGGAAGAATCAAAGGTCACTCTTTGTGAAAAACTATATTTATCTTGAGCATACTGACTGTTGTCTCCAAGTATAAACTTGGTCTTTCTCATAGTCAGTAGAATCACGTGTGAACTTTATCTTAGATAAACGGAGCGATTCTCTCAATTGATCTAGCTCAGCTTTAAGTTGATCATTTCTGGACTCCAAGGCGGCTGCAGGTGTTTCTTCCTTTAATTGGACCATCAACAAATCCAATTTACTTTTAACTATTGCTTCTTCCTTAGTTAACCGTTCAATCAACAAAGCTATTAGATCTAGACCACATTTGTTAAGAATCATATTCCATTTTAACAAAAACTTTGGCTCTTCAACAAACATATGAGGGGGTTTTAATACTCTCAATCCTCTCTGGATCATTTGTTTGAGATATTGTCATTGTGGATGCATGCAGTTGTACCCTCACCGCCTTATGATTAGTATTTTGAAATTCCGTCCATGTGGAGGAAACTCCAATTTGAGTCGATGTTGTTCAATCAAACAAGGCTGGATGTTCTAAAAATTTAGAAATATCAGCCTCCTATTGTGACTCAGTGTTTCACATTCTTTTGATCAATACAAATGGCGCATAATTGATCAAGTTCCTTTGACTTTTCAAGGAGGAGATAAGGTAGCCTATTTATAACAATTAGAACAACGTTGGATTTTTAATTTGCAGTCTGTTACCCCCAAGGGACTTAATTTGGAACTTGATTGGTGGAGTGTGGTTTAAATTAGGAAGGAGGGGTAATTGGAGTGATGTCATTAAGTGATTCCCTATATATATCATTAAAGAGCAGGCAGAGATCGAGCATGACATTCAGTTCGGGAAAGGCCTGATGACGGGCTGGAAGAATACCTAAGCCTGAGACATGGCGCTATGTAGCATATTATTCATGAATGAAAGATCGCAGTGCTTTGAGCACCTCTATAATTTGGAGGGTGATTTGCAGTTTCTTCTCGCAGCGGCAAATCACTGAAGAAGAGAAGAAAGGGAACAAACTGATAAGAAAATACTTCGTCCCTTGAGGATATTTATGATCTTTGGAACTGAAAGTATTTATTTGTTTTGAGGGGTTGCTCATAGCCCTTGAGGTGACTGCTATATTTTTAAGCACGTTGAGCTATTGATTGTGGCTCGTATAAAACAAATAAAAAGGAAAGGTTCACCTCGAGAGGGATTACCTCAGTGATATTTCCAACAAAAACACAGTGAAATGAAAATAGGGGGTAGGATTTAAAGGTTGTGTTTTAAGGTTACAGTAGATGAAGCACCAGAGGAAACCACGGCTGATGGGGCCAATAAGGGGCTATTAAAATCATGGAGCCCTTGTTGGTCTACAGTCTGAACAGAGTTTTGGGTATCGGGTGGGTTGGCAGGGATGCATAAAGCAAGCCCATGCCCCAATGAAAGAGAATGGCATCCACTGCCAGACTGTCGGGAGGGAATTCTTCAGCAAAAAAGCGGAAGATGCGCATTCTCTGGAGTGACAAACCGATCTATTCTGGGGGTCCCCCACATGTAATCAATGTAATACATCAACTGAAACCATTTATTTATTTATTTTATTTTTATTTCTTATATACCGCGCTCTTTTAATCAGTGCGGTTTACAAATGAACAAAATGTAAACACAATGACACAGTCAGCATTGTTTTTTTTACAATGAACAGGGAACACAAACTTGGCGGTAAAAACAGGGTTAACTATATACAGACAAGTGGCATAAAGTAGAGTAAACTATCTACCTGGCATTTGGTTGATTAACATGGTAGTGGTAAATAGATAAAATTACAAATACAGTATAATTACAGTATGGATGGAGATACATACATCAAGCAGAAGTGTCCAAGCTATCCAATCAAATGTGCTCTCATAAATACACGATCAATACGCAACAAAATCCATACAATTTCAGACTTCATGCAACTTAACATCAACCTCATGTGCATTACTGAAAACTGGATATCAAGCACAGACAATATACTACTGAATCAGTTGCTACCTCTCCACTACAAGCTCTACAACTGCCACAGATACAAGAGGAGGAGGAGGAGTCCTAATAATTGCAAAAGAGCACCTAAATTTCATCACGATCAATTTTCAATCACTGCAAACACTAGACTTCCCCACAATCACCAATAACGACCAGACTATATGCTTGACATACCGTGCACCCTCTCCAAAAACAGATGATCTATCAAATCTACTAGAAGAAGCGTGCACGCAGGCTACATCTATTTTTTATTTATTTATTTATTTATTTTACAATTCTTATATACCGCACTATTTGCAATCAGCGCGGTTTACATGTAACAAAAAACATCCGACAAAATGCATATGTCTGGTCATTACATTGAACAGGGAATGGGATTTGGAGAACAAGTATCAACTATATAAAGGAACTTGGAGAACAAAGGTGAACTATATACATAAGAAGTTCAATGGAAAAGGCTCCTGTTTGGTGTTTTACATTTTTGGGGACGAACTATATGAGAGTGGCTGGGGTTCAGGGCTGTAAGTGAGGTATTTGATAAAGAGGAAATGTTTCAGGGCCTTCCTGAACTGGCTCAGGTTGGGGATTGCTCTGATGTGTGGTGGTAGGGTGTTCCATAGACTTGGGGCGCAAATACTAAAGGCTCGGTTGGATGTTGTTTTGGTGCAGTTTGTTGTTTCCTTCGCAGGGCCGGATTTACGTATACGCCATGTACGCCATGGCGTAGGGCCCACAGCCGGCAGGGGCCCACAAAAAAAGAACCAGTTTTTTTTTTTAAACTCAATTTAAAAAAAAAACCTGGTGGCTGCCGCCGTGGGGCCCCCTCTGCTGCCGCGGGGGCCCCGTCTACAAGCTGAAGCGGTCCGGTCCGGTCGGGTCGGGTCTCTCCCTCCCTCCCTCCCTCGCTGCAGGCTGCGAGAGACGCGAAGATAGAGCGTCTCCTCGCGTCTGTGTTAAGCCCACAGGGGCTGATGGGATTTCCCATCAGCCCCTGCGGGCTTAACACAGACGCGAGGAGACGCTCTCCCTTCGCGTCTCTCGCAGCCTGCAGCCTGCAGCGAGGGAGGGAGAGAGACCCGACCCGACCCGACGGCTTCAGCTTGTAGACGGGGCCCCCGCGGCAGCAGAGGGGGCCCCGCGGCGGCAGCCACCAGGTTTTTTTTTTAAATTAAATTTTACTTTAGGCCGGGGGGGGGGTAGGACTGGTAATGGGCTATGGGGGGGTAGGACTGGTAATGGGCTATGGGGGGGGGTAGGACTGGTAATGGGCTATGGGGGGGGTAGGACTGGTAATGGGCTATTGGGGGGGCTGGGGCTGGAAATGGACTGGGGGGGGTAGGGCTGGTAATGGGCTATTGGGGGGCTGGGGCTGGAAATGGGCTGGGCTGGGCTGGGGGGGGTTAAGGCTAGAGGTGGGCTGATGGGGTTAGGACTGGTAATGGACTGTGGGCTGTTGGGGGGGCTTAGAACTGGCAATGGGCTTTGGGGGGGTATGACTGGTAATGGGCTCTGTGGGGGGGTAGGACTGGTACGGGGCTAAGGGGGGGGGTAGGACTGGTAATGGGCTATTGGGGGGGCTGGGGCTGGAAAAGGACGGGGGGGGGGGTAGGGCTGGTAATGGGCTATTGGGGGCTGGGGCTGGAAATGGGCTGGGCTGGGCTGGGGGGGGTTAAGGCTAGAGGTGGGCTGATGGGGTTAGGACTGGTAATGGACTGTGGGCTGTTGGGGGGGCTTAGAACTGGCAATGGGCTTTGGGGGGGTTAAGACTGGTAATGGGCTGTGGGCTGATGGGGGGGGTAGGACTGGCAATGGGCTATGGGGGGCTGACTGGAAATGGGTTGATGGGGTTAGGACTGGAAGTGGGCTGATGGGGGGTTAGGACTGGTAATGGGTTATAGGGGGGGCTTAAACTGAAAATGGGGTGATGGGGGGTTAAGGACTGAAAGTGGGGTGATGGGGGGTTAAGGACTGTAAGTGGGTGATGGGGGGGCTAGGACTGGTATTGGGTTGGGGGGTTGCTAGGACTGGAAATGGGCTGATGGATGGCTAGGACTGGAAATGGGCTGATGCAGGGACTAGAAGGGAATGGATGCTGGGTGAGGCTGGAACTAGAAGGGAGCTGATGTTGGGGGAGGATTAGAATGGGATGGGGCTGGAAGAGTAAAATGGAGAAGGGAAAAATATTTTGTGTGGGAGGGATAAAAAATCTACAATTGGCCGGGTATTGGGAGAGTAAGTGGGGATTGAGGATGGAGGGGTAAAATTTGAGTGGATGAAATAGGAATGAGGAAAGAGCAAAAGGAGAAAGATTAGTATGTTAAAGCAGATGTAGAGAGAGAATGGAAAAAAATCTAGAAGAGAGAAGAAAGGACAAATGGACAGCAGACGATGGAGAGTTAGCAGAAGACACGAAGAAACCAGAAGAAAGTGGCTGGAGCAATTGCAGCTGAAAAAAATGCACAAAAGGTAGAAAAATATCTCTTTATTTTGAATTTATTAATTGGAATATGTCAGCTCTGGTAAATGTGCATCATTAACATCTGCGCTTTGTTTAGTACAAGAGCAAATTAATGTATAGTTTTATTTCTACAGTGTTGTACATTCCAAGTTTGGCTTTTGGGATTCCCAGTTTAATTATTGTCTTCCTATTTCTAAATTGTGATTACTTGTTTGGTGATGGTCTATGTTCTGCATGTGTAACTGAGCTGAGGTGTTCTGTTTATATAATTCCTATTTGACATTGCCACTTGTTCTCTTTCCCCAGTAGGTCATGTATTGTTGTTCTCTGAAATGTATTGGTTTAATATTTGCAGTGTTGCCTTTTGATTGGTAGAGTATGGTGCTTTGTGAGTCCTGGTAGTGCTGTTAGGATACGGCGGGTTTACTATGGGCAGTGTTTGTAGTAGTTCCTAATGTGTCTGGCAGTTGGCACTGGATTATAGTAATGTAGAAATCTTTTAGTCTTTCTTTATCCATACACTCATTAAGAGGCACGTTTACTAAAAGTTAGTATATGGTAACATTATGCAAATATTTATGCAAATGAGGCCCCTTATGCAAATGAGGTCCGCACCCCCCTTGGGCCGCCCCTGCTGGGGGCCCACAATTTTTGTTGGCGTAGGGCCTCACTCAAGGTAAATCCGGCCCTGTTCCTTCGGTATAGATAACATATTGGTCTCTGCAGTTCTTCTTAGTCTAAAACATCTGCAGTTCTTCTTAGTCTTACATCTAAAACTCTTCTTCCTCCTCGGAGACCTAAACCTTCCCTCCACCATTACGAAGCAGGCAAGTGCTTTCCTGAATGCAATGGATGCCCTCCATTATAAACAAATAGTTAATATGCCCACCCATTTTAGAGGAGCCACCCTAGACCTTATATTTGCACCTAAACAACTCCACACAGCGGACGTCAACACCCAGATAGATCCTGTACCATGGCCTGATCACGTTATGATATTCTTTATCCTCCTAAACAACACTCAAATGCCATTCCTCCCATGGCATCAGCCACAAACACGACGCTTCAAAGCATTCAACAAACAATCCTTCCTAGATGACATTTCTCCACTGCTAGAATGCAACCAACAAGATCTAGACAACCTCATCCATTCTTGGAAAAGTGATTAACATGGTTTCCACCCTCAGCACAGAGTAGATACCCTGTTTACAGCACTATTTGACACATTAATCAGAGGCCTTAACAAACCAGATGAAGGATTCATTGTGAGATTTCTATACATAAACGCTGCATTCGACTCCTATCACACAACACCCAAATTACAAGGCTCAGAGCCATAGGCCTCCACAAAAACACAATAGACTGGTTCACCTCCTACCTTACAGATAGAAAGCTGCAAGTAAAGGTCGGGTCTCATAAATCCAACCAATTCACCCTAAAACGAGGCATACCTCAGGGTTCAGCCTTATCAGCTCTGCTATAGAGTAGTTACTCACCTGTAACAGGTGTTCTCCAGGAGCAGAAGGAATCAGTCCTCACAAATGGGTGACGTCGGCACCGACGGAGCCCTCGTGCGGAGCATTTCCCCAGCTTTCAAAGAAAGCCTTTGGGAATTGCAGCACGCATGCGCGGTCCCCTTCCCGCCCCAGGGTGCCATCTTGCTCAGTCTGATGACATAGCTAAAAGACAGCAAAAAATTAGCAAAATAAAGCATATGACTGCAACTCCAAGGGGAGGAGGGAGGGTTGTGAGGACTGATTCCTGCTGCTCCTGGAGAACACCTGTTACAGGTGAGTAACTACTCTTTCTCCATGACCAAGCAGGAAGTCAGTCCTCACATATGGGACTCCCCAGCTTTTTTTTTTTTTTTTTTTGTAATATCATTTTTATTGGTTTCACACAATGTACCAAATAACAGACAGTGTGGCAGACCAACTCAGGGCCAACAAAGAACAACAGGCTACATATCTATCTAGAAATCGGGATACAGTTGAGGATAAATAATAACAGCCGAAGGCACAGAGAATGTCGAAGTGTCTACCTACCCAACCCAATCACGTATCTCAGCCTCCAGTCACCAAGTAACCGGAAGCCATAACAGGAATCCGAGGATCAACCCAGGGAGCGCAGGCACTGAGTACCAGCCGCCTACACCCCCATCCTCTACCAGATTAGAAGCCAACAAGCCCTAGATCCCCCACCCCCTACCTCCATTCCCACCCCTATCCCCCCCTCCCCCCTCCCCACTTAGCTCGCCTTAGCAGCACTACCCCGGGGTTCCTAATAGCTACCAGCCACCCTCTTTCTACTCAGCTCGGCATTAAGCACGTCCGCTTTACTCAGTGCCAGTAGTGGTATCAATGTTAAGATTAGGCATTAGTGGAGCCCAAATGTTTTGGTAGAGGATCCACTTATTCTCCCCTAGGAGACGAGCTGTCCGGCCCTCCATCAGGCGGAGGTCACTCAGCAGTCGTTCCCACTCCAAAATCCCCAGTCCCTCCGCTGTGAGCCAATGGCGCAAGATACAATGCTTAGCCACAAGAAAACTCCGGTCACAGAACTTTCGCTGGGCTACTGTTCCGGAAAACTCCCCACCCCCGACATGAAAAAGGCACCAGAGCGGGTGCAGAACCACCCCCCCGCTTACCCAACTGGCCAATTTGGATCGGAGGGCTTCCCAAAAGGTTTGAATCACTGGACAAAACCAAAAACGATGAGAGAGGGTACCCACTGCGCTCTTACAGAGACCACACACATCAGAGGATATAAGCCCCATCCGCTGCGCCCCCGCTTCCGCAACGTACGTGCGCCACAACAGCTTGAACTGGAGTTCACGATAGCGGACCGCTTCAGAAAGTGCCTTAATACCCGTAAAAGCCTCCACCGCGAACTCAACCGTGAAGTTCACTAGTCCATCATTTTTCCAACGCTCTACTAATGGAGTAAAATCACTCAAGGGGCCCGGGCCTATGAGAAGGTCCTTCAGCTGCCGTGTAGTAAGCCGTTCTTGGCATTGTGCCAATACCAGCCAAAGACTACGCTCTCGGGATAGTAAGAGCGCACCTCCAGTAGCCCTACTTATATAGTGTCGGACCTGCAAGTAATAATAAAAGGATTCCTTCTGTAGGTGGTAGGTCTGCGAGAGAGCCTGGAAGGAGTCCAGACAATCCCCAGTCACCATTCGCAACTGTCCAAGATATTCAATACCCGCCCGTGACCAGCTTTGGCTCCCCCATCCAGTAGACCCCGGAGTAAACCACCCATTGCCCCGCAGAGGGAGGCAGTCCGTGGTTCTCCACGGACAGCCCTTAGTCCGACAGAGATATTGCCAAACGATTCGCAACATCCGTAAGAAAGGGGACATCCGCCACGCCACTGGTAGGGCCATACTGCCACAATGGAGCAAGTAAGCCCTATGCCACTTGCCAGAAAATTGATCTATTAAACCGAGCGGAATGCGTGCAGCATTCCCCACAACCACATCGCTCAGGCGACGCGTACCGTAGACCAAATTGTAAATTCGCAGAGGGGTTAGCGCCAGTCCCCCTTCAGCTACCGGCCTCATAAGTCGGTCCAACGCTATGCGGGCCCGGCGAGAGCGCCATAGAAAATGACCCAAATGTCGATGAAGGTCCCGTAGATCTCGTTGAGTCAACCAAAGTGGAAGGTTACGTAACAGGTACAACCAGCGAGGCCACTCCACCATCCGCACCAGCGCCACCCGGCCCATCAAAGAGAGAGGTAAATCCTCCCACCTCTGCAACCGTGTAACAGTCGAGCGCAGAAGCGGCTTCACATTAACCACATACAAGGATTGAAGACGGGCCGGGATCTGAATGCCCAAATAGCGAATATGATCTTCTGCCCAACTAAGTGGGAAAACACCCCGCCAGACACCTCGAGATTGGCCCTCCACATCAAGCACCATGGACTTGGTGCGATTAATACGGAGTCCGGAGAAGCCACCAAAATGTTCAATCAACCGAAGGGCCGCTGGCAAGGAAACCATGGGCTTGGTCAAACACAGCAGAATATCGTCCGCGAAAGCGCTTACTTTGATGCCCCCTCCCCTCCACTCCACCCCCGTGATCTGCAGAGAGGCTAGTAAAGAGAGGAGAAGCGGCTCCAATTGCAGCACATAAAGTAACGGAGATAGTGGGCACCCCTGTCGGGTGCCACGCTGTAAAAGAAACGGCTGGGAACAGGTCCCCCCTACATCCACCATCGCCCGTGGGGCAGCATACAACGCTTGTAGCCCCTGCAAGAAATGGCCCTGCAGACCAAAACCTCGCAACGCCGCAAACATATAAGACCACGACACTCTATCAAAAGCTTTTTCGGAGTCTAGACTGACCAGGAGCAAAGGGTCTTGGGCAGACCTAGTCTGTTCCATCCCCAGCAGCACCTTGGTAATATTAATCGAGGCCTCCCTACCTTTGACAAAGCCGGCTTGGTGTGAGCCCACCAAATCCGGAAGAAATAATTGAAGGCGGGCAGCCAATATCGACGCAAATAGTTTTTGGTCCACATTAATCAATGAGATAGGGCGGTAAGAGGCAGGATCCTGAAGATCTTTACCTTGTTTCGGTATTAACGTTATGCGGGCCGTCCTCATATCTCTCGGAAACTCGCCGGATTGCGTCACTTCATCATACACGGCCCCCAACGTGGGAACCACCGCCCGCTCTAACATTTTATACGCCTCATAGGTGAAGCCATCGGGACCGGGAGCCTTGTGCGATTTACCGGCCCTGATCGCTCTCTGGATTTCCTCCCCCTGGATGTCCCGATTCAGCACTTCCAAGGCTTCTACCCCCAATTGTGGTAGGGAAACCTGCGCCAAAAAATCCCTCATGACGGCCTCTGGCGCCTCCTCCGAGGCATATAGTCGTTCATAGAAGGATCGAAATACCTGCGCGATCTCCTCCGCCCTAGTATGGCGTCCCCCGTCCTCACCGCGAATTACCATAACCCCACGGGTCCCCTCCGGTCCCCGCACCAATCGGGCCAACAGCTTCCCAGCTCGGTCGCCATATCGGAAAAACTGATGACGGTAGTACTGTTGGGTCTGAGTAGCTCTCTCTTGCAGCAAATCATTCAGCTTTTTCTGAAGCTCCAGATACCCCGCCAAAGCTCCCCGTTGGTGGAGAACCTCTAACTTAGTGAGTTGAAGTTCCCTAGATAACCGAATCACCTCCGCATTAACTCGTTTCCGTTCGGCCCCTACATAGGCTATAATATGCCCACGGAGCACGGCCTTGCCCGCCTCCCAAAAGGTTGCCACCGAATCTACCGTTCCCTCATTAAACTTGATGTATTCATCCCAGTGTTTACCCACAAAATCTCGAAAATCGGTTCGATTGGCCAGATGACTCGGAAAAGACCATTTGCCAGCGCCTTGGCGGTCCCCGCGCCAAGTCAAGCTTACCATAGCATGATCGGATATCAAAATGGGCCCTATTTCTACTCGGAGAACTTTCCCAAACCAAGGTTGCGATACCAGAAAATAATCAATTCTCGACCACGTCTGATGGGCACGAGAGAGGTGTGTGTAGTCTCTGCTAGCAAGGTTGAGCACCCTCCAAGCATCTACCAGGTCCCCAAAGTCACATAGATAACTGACACCCTTCCTCTTCCAACTACCTCTAGTAGCTGTAGCTGTGTGGGAGCGATCCAATACAGGGTCATGAGGACAGTTATAGTCCCCCGCCAAAATTACTGGGACTTTTGGCGCCTCCAGCACCTTGTGTAGAAGGGTTTTAAAGAAAGCATGGTCATAGTTGTTGGGGGCATAAACAGTACCCAGGAAAAGTTCTTCCCCTTGTATTTTAAGGTGAGCAAAAAGAAACCGACCATTAGGGTCAGCATCCACCCGGAGGGTTTCACATGCTAGGCTCTTATGAACCAGTATGGCTACCCCTTTCCGACGGGAATCGGAAGGGGCAGAAAGAACTGTTCCCACCCAATCCCGCCTCAGCTTGGAGTGTTCATGAGCTGTTAAGTGAGTCTCCTGTAATAATGCCACTTGAGTTTTCTGCCGCTTAAGTGCCTGCAAGATTTTGGTACGTTTCACTGGGGTGGAGATCCCCCCCACATTCCAGGTCACAATATGTAGGTCAGGGTGGGTAATGCAAGTGGAGGAGACTAGTACTCCCAAAGGAAAAAAACTTCGTGCGGACATAGGGCAGCCCAGCCTCCACCCCAGCCCATTTCAGAAATTTACTATATATTAAATAGACCCACCCAAAAGGGGGTCTACACCTATCCCAGGGTAAACTCCACCATGCTGCTAAGCTCCCCCTAACCCCCTTTCCCTCCACTACCATCCCCACTCCCCCCCAAACCATGCTAACCCTCCCCCACCCCTTATCCCCCCCCATCCCGTCAACCCCATCCCCTCCCCCATTCTCTCCCCACCCCCCCCAGAATCCCCTTCCCTCCAGACATACCATAACCCTCAGTTACCCTTACTGAGGTCTGAGCCTGAAGTGATGCCATGGGCAGCCCCAACTACACCCCCCCTCCCACCCCATCAAATCCACTCGGCATCACATCCACAATGAACAGTCGGCCCACTAAGCAGGTGCCTAGGACTAACAGGGGAACAGGAAAGAGAATAAAAGGAAAAAGCAAAAGAGAGTGTACGGAGAAGGAAGAGAGAAATATGCAGGAAGACACAAACAAAACAATAACCAGGAATTTCAAACAAGGGAAGTCCATTTCCCTCAGTCCATAGCAGAATACGAGCACCCAGCAACGCCAGAAGCAGAGGCCTCCAACCGGGGTTTCCTGAGTGGGGGCAGTCCCGGTGCAGCAGCTTTCGAAACCACCTAAAGCCCGCAACTCCTCAATCAGTCACATCCGCTGCCTGGCATGTCGTAAGAAATTGTTGCGCCGCGCTCACAGTATTGAAAACATGATTCTGTCCCTGATGAGTAATGCGCAGCGTTGCAGGGAAGGCCAAAGTAAAACGAACCCGTCGCCGAAATAGTTCCGCACAGGTGGGGCCAAACTCTCTGCGCCGTGCCGCCACGGGTGCCGAATAGTCCTGGAACAGTAAAATCTTTCGATTCCCCAACAGCAGCTCACCTTTCTTCCGGTATTCCTGCAGGATTTGCACTTTGTGCTGGAAATTCAGAACGCGCAGAATGACAACCCGCGGTCGCTCCGCTGCCTCTCGCCGGGCACCCAGCCGGTGTGCCCTCTCAATTTTAAAGCTGGCCGCCAGGTCTGTTAGGCCCAAAGCCTCCGGTATCCAGCGCTCCAGAAACGCCAGCAGCTCCCGTTCTGGTTTGTCTTCACCAATGCCCACAATACGTAAGTTATTGCGCCGGGATCTATTCTCTAGATCGTCCAATTTCTGTTGCAGCTCCTGCAACTGTTGCTTTTGGGCCGCTATGGTTCTGTCTCGGGCGCCCTCTCCCTCCTCCACACTCGCCACGCGGAGTTCAACTTCATCCATGCGATTCCCAAAGTTTGTCAAGGCATCTTCCATGCCGTCAAGCTTTTTGAGCAACAAATCAAATTTGGGGTCGAGCAATTTGACCACCTCCTTAGCCAACTCAGCTGAGGCCGATTCAACACTGTCGCCACTCGGCGAAGCTGGCTGAGTCAGGGCCGTGGAAGAAGGCCCCGCTCGTGTTGATCGTTCGCGGTCTTTTTTCGGCGCTAGAGGCATCTCCCGCCAAGAGAAAATAATGTACAGAGTGCCCCAGATCTCGTGGATTCGATCCCGAAGGAGGAGGGGAGCAACTTCCAAAATTTGAAGACAAATTAGCCGATTAATCGCCGGGGCTGCACCAGAGCGAGCGGGACACGTCCACCCTCACTCACGCATCACATGGTCTCGGGACTCCCCAGCTTAAGGCTACCGGAGACCTCAAGGTGAAAAAATGAGCTCCCTCTAGCTCGTCAGTACGTAAGGAAGGAATCTTCTCTGAGAACGCCCCCAACCGGTAGCCCAACACCAGGGCCAGAGGGTAGGAGTTGCCTAAACCCCAAAGAGATTATGGAGTACTGCCTGTCCGAAAGCACTGTCCCTGCGGGACTCCCTCTCAAGGCAGTAATGGGCTGCAAAAGTCTGGCTTGAAGACCAAGTAGCGGCCCGGCAGATGTCTGCCAACGGAACAGAGCGGAGATGAGCCACTGACGCAGCCTTCGCCCTGACACAATGAGCCGTGACTCGACCCTCCAACGAGAGGCCGGCTGCCCCATAAGCCCAGGCGATACAGTCAGCGACCCTGATGGACAAAGTACGCTTGGAGACAGGTAACCCCAACTTATTGGGGTCAAAAGAAACGAAGAGCTGAACAGCCCTCCAATGCTCCCGCGTACGGTCAAGGTAGAAGGATAACGCCCTCCTACAGTCCAGGGTATGCAGGACCATCTCAGCCCGGTTGGCATGCGGCCTGGGAAAGAAGGTCGGAAGAACCACCTCCTGATTGAGGTGAAAAGGAGAGACAACTTTAGGGAGAAACTTAGGGTGAGTCCGTAAGACTACCCTATTCCTGTAGAACCTAGTGTAAGTAGGATCAGACACTAGCGCCTGAAGTTCACTCACTCGCCTAGCAGAGGTAAGAGCTACCAGAAACAAGGTTTTCCAGGAGAGAAAACGGAGAGGGCAGGTAGCCATAGGTTCAAAGGGCGGACAGGTAATCCGCTGTAAGACCACATTCAGATCCCACTCAGGGGCTAGTGGACGCAAAGGAGGCTTAAGCAGAAGGAGGCCTCTGAGAAAACGAGCCACCAAAGGGTGGTTGGAAAGAGGCCTTCCGTCCACCGGCGAGTGGTGCGCTGAGAGAGCACTGAGGTGAACCCGGACAGAGTTGGACTTAAGGCCTAGATTGGAGAGGTAAAGCAAATATTGCAATACTACCGCTACCAAGCACGAGTGGAAGAGAGACAGGAGATCGTGCTGAAACCCCAGAGGAAGAGGGGTGGCCACCGCCAGTTGCAGCAGAAGCGGGAACCACGGTTGCCTCGGCCACCTGGGGGCTATCAGAATCATGGAGGCCCCGTCCTTGAGTACTTTGAACAGTGTTCTGGACACTAGTGGCGTGGGAGGAAACGCATACAGCAGGCCTGCGGACCACGAGATCAGAAACGCATCCGCTGCTACTCTGAGAGGATGCGGTTGTCTGGAGCAGAATCTTGGGAGTTGCCGGTTCAGAGGACTGGCGAAAAGATCCATGGTGGGGAGGCCTCACCTGAGAAAGATCTGTTGAACCACCAACGGGTTCAATCTCCATTCGTGTGGTTGCAGGATCCTGCTCAGTCTGTCCGCCAGGTAATTTTCTTGACCTGGGAGGTAGACAGCCTTGAGGAGGATTCCATGATTGACGGCCCAAGAGCACAGCCGTTGTGCCTCCTGACATAGAAGTAAGGAGCCTGTGCCTCCTTGTTTGTTCACGTAGAACATGGCAACTTGATTGTCCATCTGGACTAGTACAGACTGGTGAGAGACAATATGGGAGAAGGCTCTCAGAGCTAGGCGTATCGCCCGTAGCTCCAGGAAATTTATCTGTTGAGCAGCCTCCCAAGGGGTCCAGAGACCCTGAGTACATGTCCCTTGGCAATGTGCTCCCCAACCTAGAAGAGAAGCATCTGTCGTCAGCACTTGAGAATGAGGAGGGGATTGAAAAACCACTCGAGTACCAGATTCGGAAGATGAAGCCACCATTGCAGAGAGGAGACCAGCAGGTCGGATATTCTTACTGAGTCCGCTAGGCTCCCTGTGGCCTGATGCCACTGAGTGCAAAGGCTCCACTGAGCAGGCCACATGTGCAGGCGGGCATTGGGGGTGACATGAACCGTGGAAGCCATATGGCCGAGTAGTCTCAGGAATTGCCTGGCAGAGACCAGGGAATTGCTGTGAAACTGCCTGGCCAGATCCATCAGCCTGTGGGCCCTGTCCATTGGCAGAAAAGCCTTCGCTTGAAGAGTGTCCAGCCTTGCTCCTATGAATTCTAAGTTCTGGGACGGGAGCAAAGGACTTTTCGAAGTTTATGACAAACCCCAAGTGCTGAAGCAAAGCCACAGTGCGAAGGGTGGCTTGATTGGCCTCCTGGGAAGACTGGCCCCTTATGAGCCAGTCGTCCAGGTACGTAAACACAAAAAGACCTTGAAGCCTTAGGTAGGCCGCCACCACTGCCAGGCACTTGGTGAACACCCTGGGAGCGGAGGTCAGGCCAAAGGGTAGTACTCTGTACTGATAGTGGTTTCCTCCCACAACAAATCTGAGATATTGTCTGTGGTCTGGATGAATAAGGATGTGAGTATAAGCATCCTTTAGATCCAAGGAGCATAGCCATTCTCCCTGCTGGAGGTAGGGCAGCAGGATTCCAAGGGTAAGCATCTTGAACTTTTCCCTCTCCAGGAACTTGTTGAGGTTGCGCAAGTCTGGGATGGGTCTGAGGCCTCCTGTTCTCTTTGGTACCAGAAAGTACCTGGAATAAAAGCCGTGACCTCTCAGGTGGTGGGGCACCGGTTCCACAGCCTGTTCCTTTAGTAGACTTGCCAACTCCTGAAGGAGTAGGTCCCTTTGCAGAGGGAGTCTTGGAGGCTCCCCTGGAAAATAGGAGGGAGGCACCTGGTGAAAATGGAGAAGATAGCCCTTTTGGACTATATGAAGCACCCAGGTATCTGATGTGACGGCTGACCACCTGTGGGCAAAGTGGGCCAGCCGGCCTCCTGTGCTAAGAGAAACAAGCTGAGGAGAAGAGGCTATGCTTTCTAAGTCAAAAACCCCCACCCTGCTGAGCATGGGCTGGTGTTGGTGGCTTGGGGGCCTTCTGCCTACGGGGCCCATGACCCTGCCCCTTGGCCTGCTGACCCTGTTGGGGAGCTGCAGAGGCCTGATAATGAGGGTATTGTTTATAGGCAGATGACTTCCTCGGGTAAAAGGTCTTTATTCCCGAGCCCTTCTTCTTCTGAGAAGGGGCAGAGGTAATTTCTGGACAGCCTAGTCCTGGTCAGAGTCTCGGTCTCGAGTTCTGCAGCCTTTTCAGCCATGGGCTTGCCAAAGAGGTTTTCACCTCGGCAGGGGTCATCGACCAACTTGTCCTGTACCCATGGCTCGAGGTCGGATGACTGTAGCCAAGCCTGTCGGCGGGCACTGATGCCGGCCCCGGCTACTCAGGCCGAAGCCTCGAAGCCATCGTAGGCTGCTCGAGAGATAAACTTCGAGCACTCTCGAATACCGGTGGACAAGGCCTGGAACCTCCGCAAAGGTTCCTCGGAGAGACCAGCAGAGAACCCGGCAATCTCCTTTGCCAGGTCTCGGAGATACATGCCCATGTAGAGCTGGTATATCTGGACACGGCAAGCAAGCATAGAGCCCTGGAAGCACTTCTTACCGAGGGCATCCAGGTTCCGGGCCTCCCGGCCGGAAGGCACCGAGTGCATCTTCTGACTTTTCAGTCGATGCATGGCCGATTCCACAACCATGGAGTGGTGCGGTAATTGTGCCTTTTGGAACCCGGGGCTCTTGCGGACTCGATAGATGGAATCGACCCGCTTGCTTAACACCGGCGTCGAGGCCGGGGTCTCCCACATGCGGAAGAGCAGCCGCTCCAGCATCGGAGGAACCGGTACAGTAAAGGCCTCCTTCGGGGGAGAGTCATACTGGAGGGCCTTGAGCTCCTTGGCTCGAGGCTCCTCCTCGGGATCCGCGGGGAAGGCCAAGGCCTTGGCCATATCCCGCACGAAGTCCGAGAACCGGGTATCCTCCAGTGGGGATCGTCTCCGAGGTTCGGACTCCGGCGAGTCCGATAGGTTTCGGGTGACTCTTCGTCCTCCGTCTCCCAGCCCGACTCCTCGGCCACGGGAGGCCGAGGGAGACCGTGGCCGAGGATCGACTCGAGCCCGCATGGACTCGAGGATCGGCTCGGCCTCCGGGGTCGACTTGGACATCGATGTCCCGGTGGTCGGGGCAGATGCACCGGTGAGACCGGCGATCAATGCCTGCTGTTCCATGAAGGCAGCGAGGCTGCTCTCCAAGGCCGTCAACCTGAGTCCGAGCTCAGGAGACCCAGCAGCCCCCGACTCGGGCCCTGACGGCGGCTCCCTTAGAGGAGAGTCCACGAGGACTACAGCACTCACGTGTCCAGGAGACTCCATCTTGAGACGAGGTTGCTTGGCAGACCTCTCCGACTCCGAAGACCCGGGACGGCTATCGGGGCTATGCGACCTGGCTCTTGAGGAACCAGGAGCATCCACCGACACTGCCCTCGCGGGTTTCTTCTTCCTGCGCTGTTCCCGCGAAGGAGACCCCCGGTCAGAGGAACCTCGACGCTGCTCGGGGCCGGAGTCCCGAGACGTTGAGGCCTCTGACGAGGTCCGGGCCCGTAAGGACGCGGAGTCAGAGAAGATCCTATCCTCCTGGTGCTGCCGACTCCTCAACGCCTTCGAGGACATTTTGCCACACGGACCACAAATCATCGGGTCATGATTGGGTCCGAGACAGCGGAGGCAGCAGTCGTGTGTGTCGGTAAGAGACATAAGTTTCTTACACCGATCACACTTTTTAAACCCGCTGGCAGCCATCGGGGGAAAAAGGGCCCCTGCAAGGTCAAAAGACTGGGCTGCCAGTGAAAAAAGAAAAAATGGCGCGAACGCTAGTCATGAAGGACAAAAACCGAAAAAGGTGAGAGTGGGCTCGATACCGGCGTATCGGGCCAGGCGGGAAAAGGATCCGGCGTCAAACCGAAGGAGAAGTACAAAAAATAGGGAAACCAACTTTTTCCTCGGCGAAAAACGAACTACGTCCGTCGGGCTCTGCGGAAAAAAGAAGACTGAGCAAGACGGCACCCTTGGGCGGGAAGGGGACCGCGCATGCGCGCTGCAATTCGCAAAGGCTTTCTTTGAAAGCTGGGAAAATGCTCCGCACGAGGGCTCCGTCGGCGCCGACGTCACCCATATGTGAGGACTGACTTCTTGCTTGGTCCTGGAGAATTAACATTTACATTCAGCCTATTTGCAATTTACTGAGGAAATTTAACATACATTTCCACCTTTACGCAGACAACATTGTTTTACGTGCCCTAACACCAGACTTCTCCATCATATCAGATTGCTTTTCTGCAATTTCAGACCTGGCAGAACTCAGCCTAGTAGTAAACAAAAACAAGACTGAAGCACTACTAGTCACAAAAGACCCTTCCTTCAACCCACCTGAGAAACTCGCTGTCAAACAAATAACGATAAAAAGCGAAGTTAAATACCTCGGCATAACCCTTGATAACAATCTCAACATGCTCGCCCATATCAAGAACATAAGAAATGTCATACTGGGTTCAGACCAAGGTCCATCAAGTGCAGTATCTTGTAACAGTGGCCAATCCAGATCACAAGTACCTGGCAGGTACCCAAAGTCCTGGGGTATGCAGTGGATTTCCTGGGTCCTCTTTAATAATGGTGCATGGACCTTTCCTCCAGGAACTTGTCCAAATCTTTTTTAAACCCAGCTACACTAACAGCTTTTACTACAACCTCTGGTAACAAATTCCAGAATTTGATTACGCGTTGAGTGAAAAACTATTTTCTCTTATTCGTCTTAAATGGGTTACATTGTAGCTTCAATGCACGTCCTCTTATCTTTTTCTAATTTTTGATGGTGTAAACAACTGATCTACATTAACCCATTCCACTACATTCATTCATTTATAGACTTTTATCATATCTCCTCTCAGCCTTCTCTTTTCCACGTTGAAGAGCCCTAACCTTTTCAGCCTTTCGTCATAGGGGTATCCTTCCATACCCTTTACCATTTTGGTGGCTCTTCTCTGTACCTTTTCTAATTCTGCTATATCCTTTTTAAGATTTGATGACTAGAATTGCACACAATATTCAAGGTGCGGTTGAACCATGCAACAATACAGAGGCATTATAATAACATTTGTTTTATTTTCCATTACTTTCCTTATGATTCCTAGCATTATATTAGCTTTCTTGGCTGCCACTGCATACTGAGCGGAGGGTTTCAACTTATTATCCAAGATGATGCCTAAATCTTTTTCCTGGGTGGTAGTTTCTAAGGTGGTATCTTGCATCGTGTAACCAAAGTTTGGGTTGTTCTTTCCTAGGTGCATAACTTTGCACTTGTCCACATTAAATTTCATCTGCTGTTTGGACGCCCAGTCTTCCAATCTATCAAGGTCCTCTTGTAATTTTAACAACTTTGAATAATTTTGTGTCATCTGCAAATTTGATTACCTCACTCATTATTCCCATTTCCAGGTAACTTATGAATATGTTAAACAGTGCTAGACAGGAAGTGCCCCTGATTAACCTCCAGGAATTCAGCAGCACCAGTATCTGACTTCTCAAACCATGGCAGTAAAGGAAAACACCGCTGTTTACTTCCACAGCTGTGCAGAGGTGATCCCAGGCTTCATGCTTCACTGGCTCCCTCTGAAGCTGGTCAGACATGCATGGGGCCCCTGGTGCCTGCATATGCCTAAGGCTGGCCCTGTTTTGGGGTGGGGCATCTAGCAACGATACCCACTTGCTGCGCTTACCCTGCTTACTGGGTAGCGCTGGCCCCGCCTGGAGCCACTGCTCTCACCTGCTAAAACCATGCACCACCACTAACCAGTTGCTTCCTATGGTGTCCTCTGCTTGGCAGCTGGCTGTGCCCGTTGCTCTTGCTTCTGTCTATCCCTTGCCAGAAATATCTTTCTCCAGTGCCCTTGGATGTACCTTACCCCTACCAGGCACACTCCCCTCTCCTGTTTGGAACTCCTGGTACAATAACCTTGAAACTTTGAATAGCAGAGAAACCCACAAAATTTCACAAGGATCTCAAGACTTTACTATTCAAAGCAGATTTCAGCAATTAAATGAGATGGCCCTGGGCACCAGCAAAACCATGGACACATACGCCACAACCATCACCCCCCCCCCCCCCCACACACACACAACCTCCAATCACTCATTCATCCCCTCTCCCCTCCCCCCCACTCAACCTATAAATAAGTCCCAATTGTAAGTATGCTGTAAACCTTGTAAATTACATTCTATGCTGCTAATGTTTTAGAAGTTCTATGTAAACCCATTATTGTTCCTTGTGAACTGTCTTGATTCCCAGATTAGGTAGTATAAAAGAAATAATAAATAGAATAAAATAAAACAGACACAGATTTGCATTTTCCATAGTTTTTTATATCCAAGGTGCATGTTGTCCAAAATCTTTCCTATCTGTGCTTGCAGTATCCCCTTTGCAGTATCCTAAAGGAAAAGCCAAGTCCTAGGAGCTGCTAACCTATAAGAAATGTCAGACTGGGTCAGACCAAAGGTCCATTAAACCCAGTATCCTGTTTTCAACAGTGGCCAATCTAGGTCACTATTACTTGGCAGGATCCCAAAAGGTAAACAGATGCCATACTGCTTATCCCAGGGGTAAGCAGTGGATTTCTCAGTCCACTTTAATAGTGGTCTATGGACTTTTCCTCCAAGAACTTGCCTAAACTTCTCTTAAACCCAGCTACACTAACAGCTTTTACTACATCCTCCAGCAATGAATTCCAGAGTTTTGATTGCATGTTGAGTGGAAAAGTTTTTTCTCAGATTTCTCTTAAATATGCTGCATTTTTGCTTCATTGTGTCCCCTACTTTTCTTTTTGAAGGAGTAAACAACCAGTCTATGCTTGTCTATAAAATGATGAGTGGAGTGGAATGGATATTTCATATCTCCCCTCAGCAGTCTCTTTTCCAAGCTGAAGATCCCTGACACTTTATGCCCTTCCTTGTAGAGGTAGCCTTCCAGCCTCTTTTCTGTACCTATTAATTTCACACTATCATGGTTTTTTTTTTTTATTATTATTTAGATATGGCAACCAGAACTGCACACAATATTCAAGGTGCAGTCACACCATGGAGTAATACAGAGGCATTATATCATCTGGGGTTTTATTCTCCGTTCCTTTCTTTATGATTCCTAGGAAATTTGTTTTCTTGTCCACCACTGCACACTAGACCAGGCAGAGGGTTTCAACATATTGTCCATGATGCCTAGATCCTTTTCCTGAGTGATGGTTCCTAATGTATAACATTGCATTCTGTAACCGTAGTTTGGGTTGTTCTTCCCTAAGTGCATAACTTTGCACTTGTCCATATTCAATTTCAATTGCCATTTGCACACCCACTCTCCTAATTTCTCAATTTTGCAATTTTTAACAATTTTCTTGTGATTTAACAATTTTGAATAATTTTGTGTCATTTTTGAATGTAATCACCTCATGATGTTGTTCCCATTGCCAGGTTATTTATGAATGTTAAAGCACTGGGGCCAGCACAGATTTCTGGGGTACTCCACTATAGAAGGCAAGAGTCCTCTTGCAGTCAAGTGTATGTAACACTGCTGAAGCATGGTCTGTATGAGGTCTCGGGAAGCAGGTTGGTAAGACTATCTCATGATTTAGATGGAAATCCGAGACCACGTTTGGTAGGAACTTGGGTTGGGTGCAGAGGACCACCCTGTTCCCATAGAACCTGGTGTAGGGAGCCTCAGCTGAGGGCCTGAAGTTTGCTGACTCGACGAGCTGAAGTCAAAGCCACCAGGAAGACCACCTTCCAGGAGAGGTGCCGAAGCGAGCACATCGCCATCAGCTCGAAGGGTGATCATGTAAGCTGCATGAGCACCATGTTGAGGTCCCACTCTGCTGGAGGAGGCCGGATGGGAGGCTTGGAAAGCAAGAGGCCTCGCATGAAGCGGGAGACCAAGGGTTGCCCCGAGAGGGGTTTCCCCTTGACGGGAAGGTGGTTTGCCGAAATGGCGCTCAGGTATACCCTGACTGAATTGGATTTCAACCCTGCTTTCGAGAAGTGGAGGAGATACTGAAGAACCCATCAGGGTAGAGCAGGAGAACGGATCAATTTGGAGCTCAGAGCACCAGACCAAGAAGTGTTGCCACTTGAAGGTATATACCCTTTTCGTCAAGTCCTTCCTTGATGCAAGGAGAACCTCCTCAACCACCTCTGGGAGATGCAGCGGGGCTAAAGAAACCCTTCAGCCGCCAGGCAGTAAGGGACAGCGAGGCCAGGTTTGGGTGGAGCACCCGACCCTCCTGCGTTAACAGGTCCGGGGCACAGCCCAGGGGGACTGGAGGCTTAGACAAGAGCCAGAGCAGAAGCAGGAACCAAGGCTGTCGAGGCCACAAAGGAGTCATGAGGATCACTGAAGCCTGGTCCCGCTGAACCTTGTGGCGAGTCCTCGAAATGAGAGGAGGGAAAGCATAAAGAAGTCTGGATGTTTAGCTGAAAAGGAACGCATTTGGGACCACCTTGTTCAGGTGCGGAACAGGCTGCAGAAGTGGGGAAGCTGCGCGTTCACCGGGCTGGCGAACAGGTCCATAGATGAGGTTCCCCACTGATGGAACAAGAGGTCGGTGACCTCCGGATCTGGGTGCCACTCATGTGGGTGGAGGATCCTGCTCAGTTTGCCCACGAGGACATTCTCCTGGCCTGGGAGGTAGACTGCTTGTAGGGTCATCCCCCAGTGAAACACAAAGGAGGATTGCCTCCTGGCAGAGGAGGTGGGATCCTGTTCCCCCCTCTTTGTTTATGTAGAACATGGCTACCCTGTTGTCTGTCTGCACAAGCACAGACTTCCCCCTCAGACAGTCCTCAAGGGCCCTCAGGGCCCATCGGACCGCCTGAAGCTCGAGTAGGTTGATCTGCTGCTGAGACTCCTTGGGCGACCACTGCCCCTGGGTGCATGACGCGCTACAGTGGGCTCCCCAACCCAGCAGGGAAGCATCTGTCAGGACATTCTGCGAAGGAGGCTTCAGGGTCCCGCCAGCAATCCAGGGAGTTGTGGAGACTGTGGGAGACCCAGATAGGGTCTCTGAGGTGGCTGGAGGACTAGCTCCATTGTACCCTGAGGCATCACTGAGCTGTCCACATGTGCATGCGGGAGTGGGGGACCACATGGTCAGTGGAGGCCATGTGTCCTAGGAGGCGCAGCATGGCCTGTGCCATAATCCAAGCCCTGTTCTGGACCTGGGCTGCCATGGCCCAGAGGCAGTCTGCACGGTCCATGGGCAGGAAGGCAGTCATTTGCTCCATGTCGAGGCGTGCGCCAATGAACTCCAAGGTCTGCACCAGTTTGAGGTGGGACTTGGGATAGTTGACTAAAAAGCCAAGGCGTTCGAGGAGAAGGATTGTGCCCGATGCTGCCAGGCCGGCTTCGCATGACAAGCCAATCATCGAGGTAGGGGAAGATGGGTATGCTCTGCCACCTGAGGGAGGAGACGGCCACAGAGACACACTTCGTGTGAACCTGCAGTGCAGACATGAGCCCGAAGGGGAGCACCCTGTATTGGTAGTGTTCCTCCTGCACCCTGAAGTGCAGGTATTGCCTGTGTTGGGGGTGGACTCGGATGTGGGCATAAGCGTCCCTGAGATCCAAGGAGCATAGCCAAGCGTCCCTGAGATCCAAGGGCAGCAGAACGCCAAGCGATAACATTTTGAACTTCTGCACCAGAAACTTGTTTAGGTTCTGGAGGTTGAGGATGGGGTGTAGGCCCCCTGTCTTTTTCAGAATGAGGAAGTAGCAGGAATAGAACCCACAGCCTTAATGGTGCAGTGGTACTTTCTTGACTGCCTGCTGAGTGAGGAGGTTGAATAGCTCCCGCTGCAAGTAAGCCTGGTGTGAGGGAAGCAGAGTAGGCTCTTCTGGGGAGAAGGGAGGAGAGAGCCTGTCCAGGTGAAGACGATATCAGTCTTGGACCACCCAGGTGTCCGATATTGATTGACACCCACTGCAGGGCAAAAAGGGACAAGCGTCCCCCCCCCCCCCCACCAGTGGAAATGCTGCCGGCGGGGCGAGAGACTATGCCGTCGGCGTCAAAAGCCCTGAACAGGTTGGGGTGTAGCCGGTGGTTGGGCTTTGAGCCCTTTAGGCTTGCGATGGCCATGCCCTCTTCCCTTCCCCTGCGTGCCAATGGGTGGGAAGGGTGAGTATCCCCTGTAGGGGAGCTCCTTTCTTTGGAAAAACGGCTTCTTGGTGGACTGCTTCTTCCGAGGGAGAGAAGAGGTCTTATGCGAGAGGCGGATCCGAGTCGCTAACTCTGTTTTTATCTCAGCGGCCTTATCTTTCATGGGCTTACCAAGCAGTTGTTCTCCAAGGCAGGGGATGTCCAGGAGCTTCTCCTGGACCCATGCCTGGCATTGGGCCCTGATACCAGCTGCCGCCACTTGGGCAGAGGACTCAAAATCCATCATACGCGGCATGGGAGAGGTACTTCGAACACTCCAACGGACCTCAGGAGGGTTTGGAACTTGAGAAGGGGTTCACCCTGAGACCTGCGGAGAACCTGCCGAGCTCCTTGGTGAGGTTGTGCAGGAACATGCCCATATAAAATTGATATACTTGGATGTGGCATGTGAGCATGGACCTCTGATAGGCTTTGCGCCCAAGGATGTCGAGGGCTCTAGACTCCCTGCCTGGGGGGATCGAAGAGTGTGACTTAAGGCTCTTTTGCTTCCGCATGCCGATTTCACTATCATGGAGGTGTGTGGAAGCTGGGTCTTCCGGAAACCCATGACGCATTGGACCCTGAACATAGCATCGAGGTGTTTGCTCACAATGGGGACCAAAGCAGGTGTCTCCCACATGCAGACAAGCAGCCTGGACAAAATGGGAGGAACTGGAACAGTAAGAAACTCCCGAGGCAGGGACTCATACTGTAAGATGTCGCGCTCCTCTTCACCCTGCGTAGCCAGGTTGACAGCCTGTGCCATGTCCCGCATGAACACTAGAAAGGATGTGTCCTCGGGCGGCGAACGCCTCTGAGAGGCGGGCGGGGATGGGTTCAAAAGGAGGTCCCTGTGGGCATGGGTCTCCGGGGAGGTATCCCCATCCGACTCACAGCCTGAGAGGTCCAAGAAGGAGTCTGACTCAGGCGGTTGCCCTGTCTACAGGCCTTGGAGGATCTCGCTCCCGAAGAATGGGAAGGCGAGTGAGACAGACACCGAGGACCCTCACGAGGCCCGCGGCTCTCAGGGGTTTCCAGGGCGGGTTTGGGTGTCCCTCTCAAAGGAACCTCAGTCTCGAGGTGTGGGCCAGCTAAGTTTATTTATTTATTTAACTGTATTTATATCCCGCTTTTCACCGGGTCAAAGTGGCGTTACATAAAGGGGTGGGGAAATTAAGTATAGGGTGGGGCCATCAGAAGGCAGAAATGCTGCACTCTAGTGCCAGCATTCGGGACTCCCACGTGGACGTGGGTCCCTGTGACGCCGACACCAGGGTTACTGGGTCAGGCGTGGAGGAGGAGAGGGGATCCTCACCAGGACAACCCTCAGGAGACCAGGCGCCATCGCTGGGGGCCTCTGTGTCTGTACCAAGTATCTTTTGAGGCTTCTCCTTGTCAGACTCTCGAACACCAGGGGGGGAGGGGGGTGGGGGGTGCTGAGCGTGGGAGCACTTGTCTAGAGCCCCCGACAGCGACTTTGAGGTTGTCATCTTCCACCTCTCCACTTCAAGGGACCCCTGATTGGCGTGTGGGATCCCACCAGTGGCAGGGCGATCGAGGGTGCTGCCGGCTACCTTCTGGAAAATGTCATCGGACATCTGCTTACGACTTTGCAAGAAAATGTTCTCCAAAGCCCTGCTAAGAGCAGAGCTCCGGGTCATGGTCTGACCCAGGACACCGAAGACAGCGGTCATGGGTGTCCGTGAGCGACATGTTTTTGGAGCATCTGTTGCATTTTTTAAAAACCGGTGGCCATTGGGGCAAAAAGGGCCCTCGCTAGGTTGAAGACCTTTGCGGCCAGTGGTTGAGGGAAAAAAGGGAGCGAAGCCTGCAAAAGGAAAATTTCACAAGAAAGGATGTCCCCTCGCTCAAGGGAAAAAAAGAGCAGGGGAAGGATGGGTAGAGGACTGGTGCTACTGGGAAAAAAACACAGGCCAGAGGCCGAAAACAAAACACTTTTTCCGAAGGACAAGGACGTGCATCCGAAGGGCTCTGCTGGAAAAAGGAAGACTGAGCAAAATGGCACCCTTGGGCGAAAAGAGGACCATGCATGTGTGGCAGCAATCCCAAAGGCTTTTTTTTGAAAGCTTGGGAATTGCTCCTGGCGGGCTCCGTCTGTACCAATGTCACCCATAAGTGAGGACTGATTCCTGCTTGTCCCTGGAGAACAGGGTGTTCACTGGCTCACTGGAGTTCATGTCAGGTCAAGAAGCTCAACCACAGGGTACACACACGTGCTAACCCAGACCTCAGCCACTAGGGCTAGCTATAAACTATTGCACCAGAAAAGACTGCCCAGTTCTAGAACTGCAACACAACTTATCGAGGTGCGGTCTCTACTCATTAGCAGAGGCGTAGCGTGGGGGGTGCAGGGGGGGCCGGCCGCACCGGGCGTAACATGGGGGGGGGGGGGGCGCGCTCGCACTCGCAGCTCTCTGCAGTGCTGGCTGGTTTTCAGCCGGCCTGGCCGGTTTTTCCACGGCCAGGCCGGCTGCCGGCGCAGAGGCAAAACCGGCCCTTTAAAAGCCAGTTTTTTTGCTCTGGCCGCAAGATCGGGAGCTGCCAGAGCAAAAAAACCGGCTTTTCTCCGCTTCAGAGGGAGCCGGGGAAGCCCGCACGAGGCCCCGGCTCCCTCTGAACAGCCACCAGCGTGAAGAGCCTTTACCTTCACGCTGGCGGATGTTCCTGTGAAGCCGCGAATTCTGGGAAAGGTTAAAGGTTGCCATTTTACCTTTCCCAGCATTCGCGGCTTCACAGGAACAGCCGCCAGCGTGAAGGAAAAGGCTCTTCATGCTGGTGGCTGTTCAGAAGGAGCCGGGGCCTTGCGCGGGCTTCCCCGGCTCCCTCTGAAGCCTCAGACAGCCGCGATGCTGGGGGGGGGGGGGGCCGGGGCCAAGGACTGCATTGGCTGTGATGGGGGGGACTTGGACTGGAAAAGGGCTAAGGGGGGGGGACTTGGACTGGAAAAGGGCTAAAGGGAGGGGACTTGGACTGGAAAAGGGCTAAGGGGGGGACTTGGACTGGAAAAGGGCTAAGGGGGGGATTTGGACTGGAAAAGGGCTAAGGGGGGGGGACTTGGACTGGAAAAGGGCTAAAGGGGGGGGACTTGGACTGGAAATAGGCTGTGATGGGGGGGGGGGACCTGGACTGTAAAAGGGTTATGGGGGGGGGACATGGACTGTAAATGGGTTGTGATGGGGGTGGAGGGGACCTGGACCAGAAAAGGGCTATTGGGGTGCGAAAAATAGACTGGAAATAGGCTGAGATGGGGGGGTGACCTGGACTGTAAAAGGGTTATGGGGGGGGGGGACATGGACTGGAAATGGGTTGTGATGGGGGTGGAGGGGACCTGGACTGGAAAAGGGCTATGGGGGGGGGGGGAACTTGGACTGGAAATGGGCTATGGTGGAGGAAGGGGGATCTTGGACTGGAAATAGGCTGTGATTAGGGGGGCTAGGACTGCAAATGGGCTGTGATGGTGCGGGGGGACTCGGACTGCAAATGGGCTGTGATGGTGCGGGGGGACTCGGACTGCAAATGGGCTGTGATGGTGGGGGGGGGGGGCCTAGGACTGGAAATAGGCTGTGATGGGGCACTTGGACTGGAAATGGGCTGTGATTGGGGGGGGGAGGGCTAGGACTGGAAATGGCCTGTGATGTGAGGGCTAGCACTGGAAATGGGCTGATGAAGAGCTGGAATAGGACTGGAAATGGGCTGATGTGGGGAATGGGACTAGAAGGGAGTGGATGCTGGGTGGGCCTAGAACTATAAGGGAATTGATTTGGGGGGAGGACTAGAATGGATGGGGAATGAGAATGGAGAGGGGAAAAAATATTTTGTGTGGAAGAAAAGTCTATTATGGGCCGGTATTGGGAGAGTAAGAGGGGCTTGAGAATGGAAGGGTGAAATTTAAATGGATGATAAAGGAATAAGGAAAGAATTGGGGGAAAGAGCAAAAGGGAAACAATCAGTATGTTAAAGCAGAAATAGAGAGAGAATGGAAAACATCTAAAAGAGAAGAAGAAAGGACAAATGGATAGCTCGCAGAAGACACGAAGAAACCAGAAGAAAGTGACTGGAGCAATTGCAACTGAAAAATAAAATGCCCAAACAGAAGGTAGAAAAATACTTTTTATTTTGAATTTATTAACTGGAATATGTCTGGTCTGGGAAGTGTGTATTGCTAACATCTTTGCGTTTTTGTTTAGTGCAAGAGGAAATTACTTTATAGTTTTATTTCTCCAGTGTTGTACATTTCATGTTTGGATTTTGGGGTTCCCAGTTTAATTATTATCTGACCAAGGAAGTTAGCCTAAACCAGGGGTCTCAAACTCAAATTGCTTTGAGGGCCAAATGAGGACTTGTAGAGTAACCCGGGGGCCGCACAAGACGCAGGCCTCATTTGCATAAGGGCATTATTTGCATAAATATTTGCATAATGTTACCATACACTAACTTTTAGTAAACATGCCTCTTAATGAGTGTATGGATAAAGAAAGACTAAAAGATTTCTACATTACTATAAACCAGTGCCAACCGCCAGGCACATTAGGAACTACTAGAAACACTGCTCATTTAGAACCCATAGCAAACCTGCCGTGTCCTAACAGCACTACCAGGACTCACAAAGCACCATACCCTAACTATCAAAAGGCAACACTGCAAATATTAAATCAACACATTTCAGAGAATAACAATACATGACCTACTCGGGAAAGAGAACAAGTGGCAATGTCAAATAGGAATTACATAAACAGAATACCTCAGCTCAGTTACACATGCAGAACATACACCATCACCAAACAAGGAATCACAATTTAGAAACAGGAAGACAATTAAACTGGGAACCCCAAAAGCCAAACTTAGAATGTACAACACTGTAGAAATAAAACTATACATTGATTTCCTCTTGTATTAAATAAAGTGCAGACGTTAAAGATGCACATTTCCAAGAGCTGACATATTTCAGTTAATAAATTCAAAATAAAGAGATATTTTTCTACCTTTTGTGCATTTTTTTTCAGTTGCAATTGTTCCATTCACTTTCTTCTGGTTTCTTTGTGTCTTCTGCTAACTCTCCATCGTCTGCTGTCCATTTGTCCTTTCTTCTTTCCTAGTTTTTTTCCATTCTCTCTACATCTGCTTTAACATACTAATCATTCTCCTTTTGCTCTTTCCTCATTCCTATTTCATCCACTCAAATTTTACCCCTCCATCCTCAATCCCCACTTACTCTCCCAATACCCGGCCAATTGTAGATTTTTCTTCCCTCCCACACAAAATATATTTCCCCTCTCCATTTCACTCTCCCACCCCCATCCCATTCTAATCGTCCCCCAACATCAACTCCCTTCTAGCTCCTGCCCCACCCAGCATCCGCTCCCTTCTAGTCCCCGCATCATCAGCCCATTTCCAGTCCTAGCTCCCTCCCCTCACAGCCCATTTCCTTTCCAAGCCCCCTCCCCAGCAGCCCATTTCCATTCCAAGCCCCCGTCCACTCAGCCCATTACCATTCCAAGACCCTGTCCCCATCAGCTATTTGCAGTTCAAGCTCCCCCTTCTACTCGGCCCATTTCCAGTCATAGCACCCCCCCAGTCCATTACCAGTTCTAGCCCCCCCCCTAGCCCATTATCGGTCCTAAGCCCCCCAACAGCCCACTTCCAGGCCTAACCCTTCCATCGCCCTATCTTCATTCTTAGCCCCCCCATAACCCCATTTCAGTCTTAGCCCCCTAATCAGACCACCTCCAGTCCTAACCCCCATCTGTCCATTACCAGTCCTAACCCCCATCACCCCATTTTCAGTACTACCCCCCCCAGCCACACATCAAGTTCTGCTCCCCCCCAGCCACACATCAAGTCCTGCTCCCCCCCCGTCCTGCTCCCCCCCCAGTCCTGCTCTCCCCCCCCCAGTCCTGCTCTCCCCCCCATCAAGTCCTGCTCCCCCCCATCAAGTCCTGCTCCCCCCCCCTAGTGCCGCTCCCCCCCCCGTGGTGTGCTCCCCCCCAGTCCTGCTCTCCCCCCCATCAAGTCCTGCTCCCCCCCCAGGTCCTGCTCTCCCCCCCCATCAAGTCCTGCTCCCCCCCATCAAGTCCTGCTCCCCCCCCAGTCCTGCTCCCCCCCCCAGTCCTGCTCTCCCCCCCCATCAAGTCCTGCTCCCCCCCCCCAGTCCTGCTCCCCCCATCAAGTCCTGCTCTCCCCCATCAAGTCCTGCTCTCCCCCCCCATCAAGTCCTGCTCCCTCCCAGCGGGCTGAACAGAGTCGCGAGGGAGAAGCTCTCCCTTCGCGGCTCTGAAAGGCGAAGCCGAAGCGGAGAACTGGCAGGCAAGCAGGAAGGAAGGGGGGGGGAGCGGAGCCCGCGGGACTTGCGATATTGCTGCTATTGCCGGCCACGGCAGCAGCAGCAGCAGAAGCCGGGGTGTTTTTTTTCCCCCCTATGCATCGCGGGCCGCGTGTTTGAGACCCCTGGCCTAAACGTATCCTCGGTAATTTTTGTGGGTGGGGCTGGGGGCGGGACTAGGGGCGGAGAATGGGTGGAGCATGGCGAGCCACAGGTGTCGGGTTTTTCTCGGTGAAAAAGTTGGCAACCCTAATCCGATCCGAGCCGCCGGGTCGCCGCCCACTGTGGAGGGGGGGGGGGGGTGCCAGGCGTGCGGTGCGGTGGGTGCGAAGAGAGAGCCTGCTTACTGCTGTGATCGGGTCCGGGTTAGGGGGCGCAAATTACTTGCCTTGCCCCGGGTGCTGACAACTCACGCTACGCCACTGCTCATTAGGGAACATAAGCTAGGAGGCTGGGAAGGAAACTTGTATTTTAGGTGTTTTAAATATCATACACCTTGCTTACAAATCACTGCAAGTACTTTTGCAACAGTTATAAGTATATTCCATGAACCAGAAGCTGTTCTGGGCTGTAAGTGTAGAGTGGGGAAGTAGGTGTGAAGTATTAATGTTAGTAGTGCATGAGTGGCTGATTGCTAGGTGTGATATACAATGTGGTCAACATTACTGGCACCCTTGCAGTTCAACCCTTTAATGTCCAATATCTTCTAAAAAAAGGAAAGTGGCCAGTGAAATGGCTTTGGACTACATACGCACACACATTCAACACACAAAAGAATCAAATAAAACAAAACCAATTAAAAAAGGAAATAGTTTAACAACTGGGACATTGCTAGGACATGATTATTCAAAATAGAAAAGTCAGACCATCCAATCCCAGAAATCAATCAAACTTTACAAAATCTTTTTTTTTTTTTTTTGTCAGTTTGTCATGAAAAGGGGTAACTATTTTCTCGAGACAAACCTTCCTTTTTATTCTCATTAAAATGAGTCAAATGCTTTGATAAGTATGCAAGAATGCTACAACAACGTGCTACATATGAACAATTATTGTTGAACTTATCTCGGTGGCGTAAACTTTATAATCCAGAAGCCACCATAGGATATTCAAATTGAATCTTGGTATCTCAATCCAATAATACCACAAGGCATATATATTGATCAACCTCGAAGGTAATGGGACTTCCCCATCCAAAATGCATCTCCAAGAAGCATTGCAAACATGAAGAATTCCCTCTGTCAAGATCGCGACACAGTTCTGTGTTTTAAGCTTCAAGCAATTTTATGAGCTCTTCCTCAAGCGGTACACACTTCTAAAAGGGTTCCTTAAACAAATGCCATTATATTCCTGATAACTTAGATGGGTAATATCCTTCCCCTGGGATTTCTATTATTAATACAAGCAAATGACATCACTAGAATATGTCAGTACTAACAGCCAATGTATCAAAGTAGACCCCACCAATCGATCTCTAGATTCAAACCCAATGGAGAAATTGACTTCAAATGATGAATACCAGATTGCTCCCGATATTGTAAATTTGCAGTGTGGAACAAAATCCGGTATACGTTAGTTCAAATCAGTAAAGGAATGTCCCTGCTGAACACAATGGGACACTATTGGGGCAGACATGATCTTAGTATTTAATCTTGAATGATGTTCCTGCAAACAAAGTTTCATGGAATGTGGTGTTTTGCCAATATATTTGAGTTGGCATGGACATATGATTAAATAAACTACAAAAGATGATCCTTGAGAGGTACGCCAATGGGAAGTATATGTAATAGCAGAGGGATCAGTCCCAGTGTCAGTACACAAAAATCACGTTAAACAAGGAAAATGACCCACATCCTGTTCATTTAAAATCCCATTGGGCTCCTCTGTTGGTACCATTGCATGCACTACATAATCTCTGATATTACACCCACGAGTATTCAGTCATCAGATGTTTCTGAAAACATTGATGTAAGTGTAATATATGCCAGAGCTTTTTTAAGACAGCAGTCACAAATGAAGAATCTATCATATAAGGCAAAACTCCCACCAATCCTAAAGGTTTCTTCTGATGTAAAGGAGAACCATTCTGTGATATCCACCTTTCTGGAGGATAGAAGCATGCCCTCTTATATGCATTTTGAATAATATGACGTAGATAACCACGTGAGAGCAAATGTTGGAATAAATCTAAAGCATGCCGCTTAAGTTCCAGCTGAGTAGTATATATTCTTTGCAGATGTAAAAACTGACCCAGAGGAAGACCACCTCGAGGGTCCCGGATGGTAGCTACGATATCATAACAAACTGTTGCATTGGACAGGCTTCCTATATAATGTGGTACAAAATCTTCCTCGTTCTTTGAATTTTTGGATTTGTTAATTTATAATGTGGGTTAAATCATATTTTCATGTGAATTTAATATTGTTTTTAATCAAATTTAGTCAATGGAAAAATTCTTCCAACTGCTGGACTGAGCCTGTCCACAGAAAGAACACATCGTCCAAAAATCGTGTCCAAAAAGATATTAGAAAATCATGGTGAAGTAGAAAGAAAAACAGTTTCAAAATGAGTCCTATATAGAGTGGCTATGGAGGGTGCTACTGTAGCACCCGCCCCCACCCCATGGCGCTGTAAGATGAGCCGTATAAAAAGTGGCTACGGAGGGTGCTACTGTAGCACCCACCCCCACCCCATGGCACTGCAAGATGAGCCGTATAAAGAGTGGCTACGGAGAGTGCTACTGTAGCGCCCACCCCCACCTCATGGCGCTGCAAAATGAGCCCTATAAAGAGTGGCTACGGAGGGTGCTACTGTAGCGCCCACCCCCACCCCATGGCGCTGCAAAATGAGCCCTATAAAGAGTGGCTACGGAGGGTGCTACTGTAGCACCCACCCCCACCCCATGGCGCTGCAAAATGAGCCCTATAAAGAGTGGCTACGGAGGGTGCTACTGTAGCGCCCACCCCCACCCCATGGCTCTGCAAGATGAGCCGTATAAAGAGTGGCTACGGAGGGTGCTACTGTAGCGCCCACCCCCACCCCATGGCGCTGCAAATAAAATTTCTACACAAAACTAAACACAGCAGGTCCATGAAAAAAACTTTTGGTAAATGAGGAGGTAAAGAAAATGAATAATTAGCGCCTCCAATTGATCTAAGTTGGTATATAAGGAGATTACATGCATAGTTACCAGTATGGATGATGCTATATCCCCAGTATATTGCTGGATTATTGGCGACTTATAAACAATTCAAATCAGTTTGAACAGAAGAACCACATTCCCCCTGCAGTAAAATTACACACCTATGATCAACTACTACTAATCGTTTGTATAGTGCTACAAGGCGTATGCAGTGCTCTACAGACACATATAGAAGACTTTCCCTGCTCATCAGAGCTTATCATCTAGTCAAGACAGACAACACAACAGCTGAGGGCAAGGTTATATCTAGGGGAATGTTAGGAAACACATAGGAGACTAAGTGCATCAGGATCCAAAAGCAGCCTTGAATAGCTGAGTTTTCAGCCTTGATTTGAAAAGGACCAGACATGAATCCGGATGCACAGACTCGGGTACAGTGGTGTGCAAAAGTCTTGCATAGGCTGCATGATCAAGTTATTCTCAGCTTTATTATGACTATCTTTCCAAATTCTGTGGCAGAACCCTGGCTTATTATATGCTGTCTTTTTGCAAATTTAATTTAACAGCCATTTCTGCATGCAAAATTACTTGTCTGTGAACTTTTATATGACTGTCATGAGGAATGATATCCCAGCATGATGAACTGGATTCTGTGTCAAAGCGGAATCAAAATGAACCAATAGAATACTATGCTTCCTCAGCCAACAGGAAGTCATATTTGACAGCCAATCAGTGTATGGTATTTTGGCAGCACATAGGGCTTGAATTTAATGTGGATCAACTGGTGTGTATTGCATCTGATGCTCAACGTCCTGGCCTGGTGAGGTTGTATTTTCTATTAATGGAGGATCGGGTCCGGGTAGTAGTTTTGAACGAGGAGGGGTATGTCAGCCCACAGATTGCAGCAAATGTCAGCTGTAATCCAAGCACAGTTGTCTGCATTCTGCAGAAGCATAAGGACATGGGAAATATGGAAGACAGACATCGTAGAGGTCAGCCTACAAAGTCAACCAAGAGGGACGACAGGGCCTTGGATAAGGACATCTCTTGGCAACTGCAAGCTAACTTCCCCTGAGCTTCTACAAGAAAGGAGACGCATTCCATTGCAGTTTGCACTTCCACTCTGAGGAGACAATGTGTGGAGTACGGAACAGAGGAAGAGACGCATTGAGTGGGCATCCAAGTACTCAAAATGGAGCAAAGCTTACTGAGAGAGAGTTCTGTTCGGCAACAAAAGCACGTTCTGCATTCTGGGTGACCAGGCCAAAACCTATGTGAGGAGGTTTCCTCATGAAGAGTACAAACCAGAGTGCTTGAATATCTCCATGAAGCATCCAACCAGGGTCATGATCTGGGAATGTATGGCAGCCAGTGGTGTTGGATGGTTGGTGGTGGTGGTGTTGGATGGTTGGATGTATGGCAGCCACATTGTTGTGATGGTGAATGCAGTGAAATATATAGGAATTCTTCAGAAGTGCATGCTGCCATCAGTGGAGCAGCTGTTTCCTAGCAGTTATTTCTTCCAGGATGACAATGCACCTTGTCACCGAGCAAAAACTGTCTCAGACTAGAAGAAAATAAATGGAGTTCAAACCACTGACTGGCCAGTTCAATCGCCCAATCTCAATCCGACTGAGAATCTTTGGTACAGGATATCAGCTGAGATTGCCAAGAAGCAGCCACAGACTAAATGAGCTGATTGAATCGCTGCAACCTGGAATCGCATCATAACATTAGAACACCTAGTCAAACTGGTCCGCTCCATGCCAGACAGATGTCGTCTGGTGAGAGAGAGCAAGGGCTGGCCCCTCAAGTACTAAATGGCCACCAACAACAAAAACAGCCCTTTTTAGGGCTACCTAATGAAATTAAGAAGAAAACATGCACACTGCCAACATACATGGAAACACAACGTTTTGGACACACATTGCATCTTTGTACACAGGTTCACAACCAAATGAGCATTCTATTATGATTAATACACATGTTCGTCACGTCAGATTTGTCAAAAGCCAAAAGGGATCCAAACAACTAAAAACTGCCAATTCAGCACTACCTATGCAAGATTTTTTTCACACCACTGTAATTTGTTCCAGGATAAGGAGCAGCAAGGTGGAAGGATCAAAGTCTGGAATTGGCAGTAGACGAGAAGGGCACAGATAGAAGGGATCTGCTAGAAATTCAGTACTCAAATGACTTGAATCAACCAATGAATGATAGGTTTGTTTAAAATGGCCACATTCACGCCCTGTTCCATTTTCACAATGGTGAAGACAAGAGAACTGCTTGAAATCATCAGAAAAGCCATTATCAAACTTCAAAGGGGTACAAGGCCATCTCCAAAGACCTTTGGATTCCTGTGTCTACAATTCACACTGTTATTAAGACGTTTTCTGCTCATGAAACTGTCAAGAACATCACAGGATGTGGTTGGAAGAAGAAAATTAATCCAAGAAGTCTTCAAATGTTAGTGCAAACTATTGGAAAAACACCACGTACAACATCCAAAGAGCTTAAGGCTGACCTGGAGTAATCTGGAGTGGTGATTTCAACCCGTACTATATGCCACTCACTAAACAAAGAAGGACTTCATGGGCAAAGGCCAAGGAGGACACCACTGCTCAAAGATGGATATAAAAAGGCACACCTGATCTTTGCCCAAATCCACCTTGAGAAACCACAATCCTTCTGGGAAAATGTTTTGTGGACAGATGAAACCAAACTTGAGCTCTTTGGCAAAGCAGACCAGCGATACATTTACAGGTGAAGAAATGAAGCTTATAAGGAAAAAAACACCCTTCCTACAGTTAAATATGATGGAGGTTCCATAATGTTTTGGGGCTGTTTTGCTGCCTCAGTAACTGGAGGCCTGGAACATATTAAAGGAATCATGAAGTCGGCGGACTACCAAGGTATTTTAGAGTGAAATGTGCTACTTAGTGGCAGACAGCTAGGTCTGGGTCGATGATCATTGGTCCTCCAGCAGAACAATGGCCCAAAACATACATCTGACAGTTTAAAAAAAAATATATATGGTTAAAAAGGAACAAAATGGGCCTTTTTAAACTGGCCAGCAATGAGTCCTGATCTCAATCCAATTGAGAACCTTTGAAAAGAGCTGAAATCTGCCATTGGTAAATGGAATCCTGGAAACATTCATGAGCTGGAACAAATCGCAGTTGAAGAGTGGGAGAAACCACCAGTAGACAGATGTATGAAACTTATAGATGGCTACAAGAAATGCTTGGAGGCTGTCATCACTATCGAGAGTTGTGCAACCAAACAGTGAAGGGTACCATTAATCCTGTTCAGATCATATTTTGGTTTTTTTTTCTCAGAAATTATGTACTACTTCTAAGTTGCACAGACACCTTTTTTGTATACCTTTGAACATACTATTAAATTTATTATGACATACAGTTGAAAAATTTCCAATTATTTCTGAAGATATTGTACACAACATATCTAAAATGCAATGTTGACCACAACTGCATTTGAGTGGGTGGGATCTGTTTGAAAGTAAGCAACTGGGTATGGTATGCCTGGGGAGGAGTTACTGTACAACTGTGTGCTTGCCCATGGGTGTGGGTGGGGGATGTCCATGGGAGGGGCATCTACACGTGTGTGCTTGGTGACTCTGTGTGTGCATTGTTGATTGACTGTAAATAAGAAAAGATAGGTGGGTGGGGGCATATGGTGCACACCCCCATCATCCTCCCTTTTTTACTCCCATTTCTCCTAGCTTATCTCCCCCCCCCAATCTGTCTCCTCCAGTTCCTCTCCACTCCACCCCACCTCATTTCCCCTGTGCCTACCCCAATTGTCTCCTCAAACTCATTTTTCCAGTGAACCTCCTGGGATAGCAGGAAAAGTACCAGCTCTGCCTCCCACAACTTTGAACACATTTATGCAGGAGTATATGGAAATTCATGGATACATAATTACCTGGACTGTAGTTTATTATCGCATTTGTTAGATCAAGCAGTGTTGGTGGCTAGTACTGTATTACATCTCTACAGATGGCTTATGATGTAATCAGTAAGTGGAAATTTGGATCAGTCTTCATTTAATAAGAGTATAAAGACCAACCCAATTACTGCTACCAGTTAAAGTAATTTCTCCAACACAAAGGAGTCACCTTGTCACACAAGATCACTTTATTCAGCATCATCAAAATATAAATGTGCACCGTCTCTATGGAATAACCTACCTGACAATATCCGCCTCCTAACTGAACTCAAAGAATTTAGAAAAAAACTAAAACCACATCTATTCACCTTACATTATACACCTCTGGACTGCCAAACCATACAAGTTGACACAGGATAATAATCCCTACAAGGCATACACTCACTTAACCAAAATAAACGCATAATCTGATACTAAAAGATGGTCTTCATGTAATTCAAATTCTATAAAATTAATGTAAATATGTAAAAAGGTTTGATTACATCCACTCAATACCACCGGATGAAATCACAGCTTATATGTCTTTAATTATACTGTTAAATGTAAAAAGTTAAATCTGTTCCCTGTAAAATGACTAGGACATGATTAACCATGTACCTTGAATTTTCTCTGTTCATTGTAAACCGCACTTGATACTTGGGAAAGAGCGGTATATAAATGTGTGCTAAATAAATAAAATAAAATAAAATATCCTTTTGTCTGAGTTATTTGATGGTGTTATCTTGAGGTAAGGATCTTTTATTGTTAGATAATAGGAGATTTATTGTGGGTACAAAAGAGAATTGTTTTTTTTATGCGACAGATACTTTTTTACAAAAGAATCAAACCTATGTCTATGGCACTTTAAGCAGTGAGTAGCCGACACATCTCTCGTTGGTTTCAGCAGGGTGATGTATTAGTGAAACGCAGAAGAGAACTGGATTAAGCTCATGCCTTTCTCAGCAGTTCAAGGTGAGTTACATGTGGGTAGAGTAGATAATTTTCTATCACCACAGTGCTTACAATCTAATTTTGGTACCTGAGGGCTAAGTGACTTGCCCAAGATCACAAGGAGCAGCAGTGCGATTTGAACCCTGACTTCCCTGATTGTCAGCCCACTGCTCTAACCATTAGGCTCCTCCTCCTCCTGCACTCGAGGAAGCTCTAGGTACAGATTGTGCTGACAGAGACCCTTGTGGTGCTGGGATGTTTACGTAGCTCAGCACTACCGTGAGCTGCTCTACTCCTTTGAAAGCTTTTTTCACCACCAAGTCACCTAGCCCATGGCTTCCAGTACCATTTATGCTGACAATTCCCAGGTTTTTCTTTCTTCCACATCTGAGACTGCATGTCTGTGTCAAATCATCTGCCATCGAACATTCCCCATTCTCAGCCCTATAAAAACTTATTGTAAATCACACTCATCACCCCAACCTTTCTGCCCATTCTTCATCTGTAGCACTTTAGCCTATCCCAACCTGCTCTTCACAGCTCTTACTTTTATAGTCCATTTTGTAATTACCTAAATTCAATCACTTCAGTATTCAGCAGCATGACTTCTCCTCCCATTGTCACTGCACTACTCCAACCCTTCTTTCTCACATCACTTCAGTGGCTCCTTTATCTGCTTCTTGCACGTTCTGCAGCTCCTCATTACCTCTCCTTTCTCCCTCCACCACTGCCATCAGCCTCCATTCTCACCCCGTACACCTTGACTAATCCTCTTGCAATCTGCTCCCTTTCTAAGGCGCTATTAAATCTGAACACCTTAGGCTTGTATTCACATGCATGTTTTAAGAGCAGGAGGTCATTTCGTGTAGGAAATGATTATTTTCCTGTCTTAAATAGGCTGTAAGCTTTGTAGGTAGTTGTGTAGTTAGTAGTAACTGCCCTGCGCAATCACCATTGCAGGGATCTGCCGCCACTGAAAAAGGAAGACTAGAAAGTGTACTCCTGGGGAATTCTCCAAATTACGTAATGCCGTGTAATTCTTTCCGAGAGGAGGAGAGAGAAAAACTAGGGGAGGAGAAATTTTGTCCTACCTGTTGGTTTTCTTTCCTCAAGTCCAACCAGAACAGTACAGAACACATGGGTTCTGCCTGCCAACCAGCAGATGGAGACAGACTTAAAAGCTGTATGCTCTGCCCTGTAAAGGGGCTCCACGCTACCACTTGTTTTTCAGTTTTTCTGTAACAAAGCAATGATAGAACACACCACTTTCCAAAAAACTTCCACCAAAGGAGAGGATCCAGAAACCCACATTAGAAGCACCAAACACCTGAGAGAAATGCTAAGCTGTCTAACCTGAAAAAGAAATGTTCAAAGGCCCTAGCATAACATTACGCTGAATGGGCCTCTGGCCTGGGCAAGCAAGACTCAAGAAAAGAAAATTAGCAGGCAAGACCAAATTCCTCGTTCCCTTTCATTTACCAGACCAGACCAGACCACATGGGATGTAACAAAGAAGCCCTTATACTGGGCATGATAAAGCCCCCTGTCTCCTCTTGGGTGTGTACACCCAGTTAACAGTACTTAGAAAACAAATTCAAAGCTCAGCACATCGCAGCCTGATAGATCTCCACCAGAGAAAAGGCTGCATTTCCTCTCAGAGGTAGACACTCCTCTAGTTGAATCGTCTTTGAGATCCTTTGAGGCATGTGTCTCTTAAGAATGTAAGCTAACACTATTTATTTGAAATGCTTTTCTATACCGCCCCTTCCAGAGATCAGGGGTGGTTTACATTTGTAACAAAATGGAATTTTACATGGAACATTATGAAAGAGTTGTAACACTTAACTATGTACATCTGTAAAAATTTGGGAAGGTATTACATGCACGGGATATCTGCGACGCAAATTCAACAGATTTATATCTTGATGCTGTTAGGGTTGACTTTGCTTGCGGGGGGAGGGGGAGAAGAGCGGGAGCAGGGAAAAAAGGTGGAGAGTAGATGGGTGATAAGTGTTGGGGTGAAGATTGGAGCTAGGGTGCCCCCTTAACCCACCAGACAATGGTAGCCTTAGTAGCAGCCTCACCATTCTTTGCTCCTGCAAAAAGCACAGATTAGACCTAGAAAACTCATTGGTCCCTCCAAGTATCATATCAATGTCCTCTGCAGGTCCAAGGAACAAAAGAGAAGAAACTCATCTCCACAATCTGATCTTCAAAAAGAAGGCAACGCCACCTGTTAACATGGAAATGTGACATCACATTTGGAATAAAAGGCAGCGCTTGTCCATAATGAAACTGCTGCCTTCGTGACCTGCAGAAAAGGCTCTTGCCAGGACAAAGCCTAGCCTTACAACACTCTTCTAGCGGAGCAAACCACCACCAAAAACACTGCCTCAAACTGGCCAGTCTGAGGGGCTCCCAAGGCACTGAGAACCAAATTCAGATTTCATGGTAGGCATATAGGTCAAAATGAGCAACTCTTTTAAGGAAACAAACTACTTCAGGCTGCAAACCCAAAGAGGCACTCTCTACCTTGCTGGGAAAGCAGGCCAAGGCCACCACCTAAACTTTCAAAGATAAAGCTAAACCCTTGTTCAGCCCCTCTTGCAGGAACCGCAAACTAAGAGCACTAGAAGGCCTAAAGGGTGAAAGTCCACATTCAGCACCAGGCCTTGAAGACTTTCCAGATCCTAGCACAGACTAAGGAGGTGGATCTCTTTCAAACTTTCCAGGAGAGTCGTAATGACCTCTGGTAACTTCTGCACCTTAGCCATGACCTTTCAAGAGCCAGGTTGTACGAGAGAAATGAGATGGGTCATCCGTGAGAAATGGACCTTGCCAAAGAAAATCGTTCCTGTATGGAAATTTCAGGCTGTCCTCCACCTTGAGGCACACTAGCTCCACGTACCATGGATGTTGGGGTCAGTCTAGTGTCACCAGAATCACCAGATCAGGATGTAAAGCTATCCTCTGCAAAACTCAACCCAGAAATGACCACAGGAAAAAACATACAGCATCCCTGACTGGGACTGCTGCTAGAGAAAGTCATCTAGTCCCACTGACCCCCACTCCTTGCAGTGAAAAACTGGAACTTTAGTGTTCTGCTTGGTTGCCATCAAGTCCAGTAGGATGCCCCAGTACTTTTGGATTAATTGGAATGCAGCCTTTGAGCGCTCCTACTCTTTTGGCTCCAAGGAGCATCTGTGCAGGTATTCTGACCAAATATTTTCAAAACCTGCAATGTGGGCCACCGACAGGGCCTGAATATGGTTCTCCACCCAAAGAATAAGAGACCGCCCTGGCCTCTGCTCTGCGCTCGGGTCCCACCCTGTTGGCTGACATATTCCACCACTGTAGCACTGTTGGAAAACACTGAGTTGCCTTACTTAAATCCAGGGAAGAAATGCCACAAGCACCTTTCAGATGGCTCTCATCTCCCGGTGATGATTAAATAGACCACTGGAACCCAGCTGCTGATTAGAGCCCCCGAGCCACTTGATCCAGACAACACACTCGCCAACAAGAGAGACTGACATCTGTCATAACCACCAGCCATCAGAAGCTTCAAGGATGGATCCCTTCAATAGGTTTGGGGGATTCAGCCATCATCGTAGACTGGACTTAGACCCCACCATCCACTGCAGGTACATCTTGGAACTGATGGTACTGCACTGACCAGTCCAGTCCAGGTGAGTGGTTGTCTCCCCCCACCAGCAGCTGGAGTCTGACCATGCCCAAACCTTGATGTCACCCTAGAAAACCTGCTAGTACCTCCCACCAGGCCAGTATCTCAGTCTCCAGCAGCAGGTAAGGAGCGTCCATCCAGGGCTGGATAGACATAGTTTGACACACAGGTGTTGGTAAACTAACCAGCCAAACAAAATCTAAGCAGCTAGAAAGATGAAAACAAAACAAAAAAACAAGGAAAGTTCAGACTGACCAGGGCTGATCCCTTGAATGGGAGGCTCGCAGGCTCTGGGACAGTGCTGAGCATATACCAGGAGGGTCGTGGGCAGACCTGAGGGACCAGGATTGTTTCATCGGTCTGGTCCTGCTTGCGGGAATTACGGTGGAGGGGTTTCCCAAGTCTCTCACCCATTGTGGTTACCAGCAATTGCCTAAGCGGCTACAGTGTGTTTGCTCAGTATTGCACTGTCAGAAGCAGTGAGTAATCGTTCCTGTTCAGTGGATCGAACTTTGAGCCTGCGAAGGGGTGCTCCAGAGGGGAGGGGGTGAGGCCTCTGAGCAGCCACATGGTTGGTGACTTGATCGGTGCAGCAGTTCTAAACAGCGCTCTTAGGAACAGAGGGAGCCTGTTCTTGCCATGTTTGATTTCACTTTGTAGTTCGCTGCGGTTTCCAGGGATTTGAGATGCTGATGGCAAAAGTAACGTGTGGCATGTGGAATGCATCGGAGCAGCCTCTCTGCAGCCAGGGTATGTAAATCCTGTGAGAAAGAAACCTGGTCCACAAGGGAGGCTTCAGATGCAGGGGAGACCATATTGTCACGGGCAGAGCAGTTTCCCTCTCGCAGCCCCTCAGCTGTGTTGGGCGGGAAAGGAAGCCATTTTAAATACAGCAGGTCAGGCGGGAGCCATGATGGCTGCCAGGCCTGATTACATGTTTCAGGCCCCTGGAACTGTGGAAACTTGGGAGGGTCAGGGGGGAACAGCCTCCCTGGCCCCCTTTACACATGAGGCAGGAGAGAGTAAGACAAGCGACAGTTCGGTGACCTACACCTAGAAGGGAAGAGCAGGCAGGGGCTAAACAGCATGAAGGAGGGGAGGACGGGGAAACCTTTATTAAGTGCCCTTGTTTGGAGTTAGAACTCTGGGAGGATCCAAATGCTAGGCTCTCGGATGCCTTGGAGGATCTGATGGAAGGCACATTGGACATGCTGGACGAGAGCCTTTTGCTGGACCCAGAGGAAGGAGGACCCCAATTTGTTGAGTGTGTTTAGCAGGTAGGAGCTGTCAGCTCTCATTGCCCACTCACTGACTGTGCTGAACATTGTCCAGAGCAGCCAGTCTGGTGAAGAACCATTGGAGGACCCTCTGCTGCAGTGTTGTAGGAAGTCGCAGACAGTATTTCCGGTGCACAGAGAGATTAAGCAGATGGTGGAGACCAAATGGGAGACACTGGAGGCAGGTCTACGGGGTAGCCGAGCCATGCCTAGGCTATATCCATTGCCGGATCAGGAGAAGGAGCAGTTGAGATCCCCTAAAGTGGATGCAGTAGTGTCTGCGGTAACTGAGATGACGACTATTCCAGTGGAAGAGGGAGCAGCCTTGAAGGACCCCCCCAAGACAAGAAGATGGAAGCACTGCTCAAGCAGGCCTTTGACATCAAGGTGATGTGCCATGACGTTTCAGGCTTCCATCTGCGGGGCCTATGTTTCCCAAGTGTGTTTAAGGTGGGCCCAGGTCCTGCCGGAGGCTGACAATCGCTCTCAGCAGATGCTCATCATTCATCACTCATATCCTCAACCTCTCACTCTCCACTGCAATTATCCCCGCAGACTTCAAACATGCTGTTATCACACCCCTCCTCAAGAAACCCTCACTTGATCCCACTTGCCCTTCTAACTATCGGCCCATCTCCCTCCTTCCCTTCTTATCCAAATTATTAAAACAAGCAGTCCACCGTCGTTGCCTCGACTTCCTCACCTCCCAGGCCCTCCTGGACCCACTACAATCAGGCTTCTGTCCCCTACACTCCACTGAAACGGCACTTACAAAAGTCACCAATGACCTGTTCCTGGCTAGATCTATCCTCATCCTTCTTGACCTTTCTGCTGCCTTTGACACCGTCGACCATGACCTTCTCACCACCCTCTCCTCGCTTGGCCTCAGGGACTATGTACTATCCTGGTTCTCCTCCTACCTCTCCCATTGCTCGTTCAGTGTATGCTCTGGCGGCTTCTCCTCCTCCCCTACCCCGCTCCATGTAGGTGTACCCCAGGGATCTGTCTTGGGCCCCCTCCTTTTCTCTCTCTATACCCAAGGCCTTGGCGCGCTTGTCTCTTCCCATGGCTTTCAGTACCATCTCTATGCTGATGACTCCCAAATCTACCTCTCCACACCTAATATTTCTCCGGCAACCCAGTCCAAGATCTCTGCTTGTCTTTCGGACATCGCAGCCTGGATGTCTCATCACCGATTGAAATTGAACATGGCCAAGACTGAACTCCTTGTCTTTCCACCCAACTCCTCCCCCCCACTTCCCCCTCTCTCAGTCCATGTGGATGGATCTACTATCCTTCCTGTTCCCTCGGCCTTCAATCTGGGGGTCATCTTTGACGTCTCTCTCTCCTTCTCCGCCCATATCCAGCTGCTGCTTTTTCCTCTACAACATCAGCAAGATCCACCCCTTCCTCTCCAAACATACTATCAAAACGCTTATCCACTCCTTAATCTCCTCTCGCCTCGATTACTGCAACCTACTTCTCGCTGGCCTCCCCATGAGCCATCTCCTTCCCCTCCAATCTATACAAAATCCCGCTACTCAACTAATCTTCTGCCAGCCTCGCCATGCCCACATTACTCCTCTCCTCAAGTCACTTCACTGGCTCCCTGTCCAATTCCGCATCCAATTAAAGCTTCTCTTACTGACCTGTAAGTGCACTCACTCTTTGGCCCCTCAATACCTCATATCTCTCCCTATGTCCCCTTACGAAACTTGCGCTCTGCTAACAAATCGCTTCTTTCAATGCCTTTCACCCGCAACGCGAACTCCCGATTGCGCTCCTTTCACCTTGCTGCGCCACCTGCCTGGAATATCCTTCCTGTGTCTGTGTGCCAGGCACCCTTCCTGGCCCTCTTCAAATCCCAGGTTGAAGACCCACCTCTTCACCGTTGCATTCAGATCCTGACTTCCATCCTCATCCTACCCTAACCCCCATTAAACGTTTATGACCAAACTGTAGACCAAGCTGTACCTAACTGTACAACACCCTACTTTCCGCTGAACTGACTAATGCTCTGTACTGTTCTAACTAGATTGTAAGCTCCGATGAGCATGACTCTGACGGGCAGGGACTGTCTCTTGTATGTTAGCCACCTCTTGTAGGCTAGCTGTACAGCGCTGCATGTGTGGCACTTTATAAATACTAAATAGTAGTAGTAGTAGTAGTAGTATGTTCCCAGAGGCAGCTCAGCTGGAGTCCGGCCCCGCTTTCTTAGCAGACATCTTTGGTGATTTTGATTAGGGCCTCGTCCAACAGTATGGTCTCTATTATTGCAGCGAGGCATCTCTTGTGGCTGTATTATTGCAGCGAGGCATCTCTTGTGGCTGTGCAACTGGGCAGCAGATGTCTCTTCAAAGACATGCCGTAGCTGGCTCCCCTTTAAAGGAAAACCTTTGCTTGGAGAAGTTGGTTAAGGAGCTGGGAAATCCAAGGGCAGTAAGCTCCTGACGACAAGCTGAAGCAGCCCAAGAGTTAGGCGCTGGCTAGAGGGCAGCCAAGAGATTTTCAGCGGTTCTGGGCAGCCCATTTTGTCCACTTATAGAGGGCACGGTAGACAGGCACAGGCTCTTCCTTTGGGGGGGGGAGGAGTAGGCAGAATAATAACCTCTGCTTCAGGAGTATCCCACTCCACAGAAATCAAATCCCGAATAGCATGATAGACAGGAAAAGCCCTAGTGGGCTTCTGGATACCTTGCAAGATAGGATCCTCTGACAGACCTTCCACCTGTGTTGTGGGTTGCTTGATACTCGGGACTTCCAAAGGCCTGTGCTATCCTGCCTGCCAGAAGTTCTTTCTGTCAGACCACAGAAGGGTCACCCCCCCCTTCTCTCACTGAAAGGATCCACTCATGTCCTTTTTTCACAATAAGCGGGTTGTACTTCCACGGTCAGAAATGGGTGAGAGATTACAAACTGGGGTTCTCAGCTCTGCTCTCTTTCCAAGCCAGGGCGTTTAGAGGTCGAAGCTTGCAAGCTCTGTCTGCTTGCGCTGCTAGAGTCCCAACTCTGCTGCAGCAAAAAGACCTTGTGGAGTAGGACAAACTCAGGTTTGAAACCATGTGGCTGCATCAGCAAGGAATCCTCTGACAAATAGCTTTCCTAAAAGCCCAGCATAAGTATGCCTTGACTAACCAAGGCTGATTCCAGGATTAATAAAGGAGGCTGGGCCGCCATCTGATCTTTTCGGGCATGTGGGCCACTTCTCTCATGCTTTTGCCACAGCTGCTTGAGGTACCACTTTGGCCACTGCAGATTTCCTTAGGGATTGTTTCTTCTGCCTCCTGGGATGCTGTAGAAATCTGAGAAGACCTCCCTGAACTGCTGCAACAAAAACTGCACTGCCTGGAGCAGTTTCCCCCTCACCAACACAACGAGCAGCACTTTGTGCACTCCAAAGGTACTTCCACATGTCTCTGTGAACAGACATTGCTGCCATGTGGCTCTCATGCTGCCCATACGCCAAAGTTGTGACTTAAATTAACACTGCTTCTGGCACCTAGAAACATGCTCCTGCTGCAGTCACACTGCCTCCAAGCCGCTGCAGATGAAGGGAGGAGGAGGAACAAATGAGGGGTAAATAAAATGCAAAGGCAGAGAACAAAGTCACAGGTACTCCCGTTGCTCTGATGGACATGGAAGGGACATAGTGCATTGTCGCGATAATGAAGTCTGTCAGACTTCATAAACCCTTAATTAAACCTGTTTTCAAACTCTCAAGGATGTATAAAACTACCTCAAAGTGCCAAGACACATAAAACAAATGTGTTTAAATTTTATTCATAATATATATATATATATATATATATATATATATATATATATACTGTGATGCCCAAAGCGTTTCTGAGCCTATGGAAATAGGAGAAAGACACACATTTACCTGTAGGGAGAGAAACAGGCAAGAAGGTTGTAGATCTCAAACTGCAGCTAAGCAGAAAAAAACTCATCTAGTTCCTAGCTGCAAGCCACGCCCTAGCTCTGAAGCAAGCTGTAAAGCTAATGAGAGCCAGCTGGGGGAGGAGCACGAGGCTACACTTCAGGCACATTCAAATAGAGTCACCAGGGAAACAGAAGGGGGAGGAGTTACCAGGGAAGCAGAACGCAGCAGGAGTCCAAAGGAGTTGGAAGACCTTCAGAGCAGCAGAAGGAAAAGGAGTTTCTAAAGGCGGCCCAAGGGAGGGTTCCAGAAAGAAGGAACCAGGGAGACAGAGCCATAAGAAAAGCTCAGCCTCAGAGAACACTGAGAAATGCATTGGAACTCTCAGGGGTGAAAGCCATAATCCAGAGAGGAGCCAATGTTGCAGAGGAACTGTTTTGGGCACTGGAGATGGGAGACTGCTAGCTGAGAGAAGCCCTGACGAGGAGCCAGGCCCTTCAGAAGCAACCCAGGAACTTGCTGGAAACTTGCCTGCTACAAAGAGGACTGTGAGTAACTCTGTGACTAACAGTAGATTAGGTCAGCTAGAAGCACTGAGCCACTTAATGAGAAAGAAGAGGTTGCCAGTGTCTGCTGAAATCCCTCTAGATAAGGAAAAGTCTTGTTGGAGAAAATTATTGGAGTTGCTGGAAAGTGCAAAGCCGGAGTTTACACAAGGAGGTTTAGACCACGATACTGAAAGCACAGCTTCAGAAGAAATGCAGACAGAAGGCTATGGTTCTGATCATGACTCAGAATCTTCTGTGATGGATTGTTCTCTCTCTCATAGGAGCTTATAAATGTATAAGCAGTAGAAAGAGAAAAGCTTAAAGAATTTCATTTCTCTGGCAAAGCAAAAGGAAACAGGCTGGACAGTGTTTTAAGAATCCTGTTTGCCTTTAAAAATGTTTCACGCTGAATGAAGCAAGTAAAGCTTTATCCTGAATGTTGAAAGTTGTAAAACGGAAACCTCTGTGTGTCTAATGCTGAAGGAAGCAATGAAATTCTTAGTTTGAATCCTGGAAGTTATGGAAAATATGGTTTGGGAGAAAGAATTCTATTTTGTTTAATTTACCATGCGTTGAGCTTTCCAAAGGCTCTTTTTGGAGGAGTAGAAAACCAAAATAAATAAATATTCCTGTGTTTGCCTTACAACCCTTGGGCCTCAATTTCTTTTGAAACCCATAACTACAAACCCCAGCAGCCCCGGCTCTGGACTAAATAAAGGTATGTCCCTACCCTAGGCGTCCGCCTGGGGTAGTGGGCACCACAGGTGGCGTAGTTTTAAGGATTCTACAAGTCCTACGCTTGCGCAAAATCCTTCACCCACGCCAGAACTTCCACAGTCCACGAAGACAAACTCCGGAGCACTGCTCACCATCTGGAGACTGAGTCGCAGCGGAGGACAAGCGCTGGTGTCAGGGAAGACGAACAGCGACTTTCATTGCTGACAAGCTTGAGTCAACGCCTGTATCAGGTACCCCGTAATTAAGAGGGTTATAGCCAGATACTGATACAGGGGGTGTAGCAGTGCTTGGTAATAAACCAAGGAAAGATTGCCAGCTGGTTCATGAACCGACCAGAGGGGAAGCAATATTAGACCTAGTCCTTAGTGGAACACCAGATGTAGTGCAAGAGATAAGGGTGTTGGGGCCACTTGGCAATAGTGATCATAGCATGATCGCCTTTGATTTAATTAGTGGAGGAGGGATAGTAAGGAAATCCACAGTACTACCCTTTCACTTTCGAAAGGGAGACTATGATAGAATGAGGAAAACAGTTAAGAAAAAACTAAAAGGAGCAGTTGCAAAGGTTAAAGACGTACATCAAGCTTGGGTGTTGTTGAAAAATACTATCTTGGAAGCCCAGATCAGCTGTATTCCACGCTTTAAGAAAAGTGGAAGGAAGTCCAAAAAATTGCCAGCATGGTTTAAAGCTGAGGTCAGAGAGGCTGTTGTTGCCAAAAAAGCATCTTTCAAGAAATGGAAAAAAGAGCCAAATGATGAAACCTGGAAACAGCACAAGCACTGGCAAGTCAAATGCAAGGCATTGATAAGGCAGGCAAAGAGAGAATTTGAGAAGAAGCTTGCTGCGGAAGCAAAAACGCGAAATAAAGACCTTTTCAAGTACATTCGTAGCAAAAAACCCGTGAGAGAGTCAGTTGGTCCATTAGATGATAAAGGGGTTAAAGGAGCACTAAGAGGCGACAAGGCGATAGCGGAGAGACTGAATGAATTCTTTGCTTCGGTCTTTACTGAGGAAGATGTGGGGATGTTACCCACGACTGAAGTGGTATTTAAAGGTGTGGAAGAATTGAAGGAAATATCGATACATCGGGAAGATGTCCTACAACTATTAGATAAACTGAAGAGTAGCAAATCACCTGGGCCGGATGGTATACATCCAAGGGTGTTGAAAGAACTGAAATTTGAGATTGCAGACCTGCTATCAGTAATCTGTGAACTATCATTAAAATCATCTCTAATACCTGAGGATTGGAGGATCGCCAATGTAACACCAATTTTTAAAAAGGGTTCGAGGGGTGATCCGGGAAACTACAGACCGGTGAGCCTGACATCAGTACCGGGAAAAATGGTAGAAACCATCATAAAGAATAAAATTACTCAGCATATAGATAGTCATGACCTAATGGGAGACAGCCAACATGGCTTTAGACAAGGAAGATCTTGTCTTACTAATCTGTTATGTTTTTTTGAAGGAGTGAATAAACAGGTGGACAAAGGTGAGTCGGTTGATATTGTGTATCTGGACTTTCAGAAAGCCTTTGACAAGGTCCCTCATGAGAGACTTTTGGCAAAACTAAAGAGTCATGGGATAGGAGGCAGTGTACTACTGTGGATCAGGAACTGGTTAAAAGATAGAAAGCAGAGGGTAGGGCTAAATGGCCAATTTTCCCAATGGAGAAAGGTGAATAGTGGTGTACCCCAGGGATCTGTGCTGGGTCCGCTGCTTTTTGACATATTCATAAATGACCTGGAAAGTGGAATAACGAGTGAGGTTATCAAATTTGCTGATGACACAAAACTATTTAAAGTTGTTAAAACCCAGGAGGATTGTGGAAAATTGCAAGAGGATCTTGATAAATTGGAAGACTGGGCATCAAAATGGCAGATGAAATTTAATGTGGAGAAGTGCAAGGTTATGCACCTAGGGAAGAACAACCCAAACTATGGTTACACGATGCAAGGTTCCACATTAGGAACCACCACCCAAGAAAAAGATTTAGGCGTCCTTGTGGATACCATGTTAAAACCCTCGGCCCAGTGTGCAGCGGCGGCCAAGAGAGCAAATAGAATGCTAGGTATGATAAGGAAAGGAATGGAAAATAAAACAAAAGATATTATAATGCCTCTATATCGTTCCATGGTGAGACCGCACCTTGAATATTGTGTGCAATTCTGGTCGCCATAGCTTAAAAAGGATATAGCAATTTTAGAAAAGGTTCAGAGAAGAGCCACCAAAATGGTAAAGGGGATGGAAGGCTACTCCTATGAAGAAAGGCTAAAAAGGTTGGGGCTCTTTAACCTGGAAAAGAGACGGCTGAGGGGAGATATGATAGAAGTCTATAAATTAATGAACGGAGTGGAACGGGTAAACGTAGATCGATTGTTTACCTTATCAGAATATAGAAAGACTAGGGGACATGCAATGAAGCTACAGGGTAAAACTATTTAAGACTAATAAAAGAAAATATTTTTTCACTCAACGTGTAATCAAACTCTGGAATTTGTTACCGGAGGATGTAGTAAAGGCTGTTAGTGTAGCTGGGTTTAAAAAAGGTTTGGACAAGTTCCTGGAGGAAAGGTCCATAAACCATTATTAAGAAGGGACCCAGGATATCAATGCTTGAACCAATACAAGCATTGTGGAACCTGTGTCCCTTGGGGAAACTGCTAGGTACGTATGACCTAGATTGGCCACTGTTGGAAACAGAATACTGGGCTTGATGGACCTTGGTCTGACCCAGTATGGCATATCTTATGTTCTTATGTTCTTATGTGTGTGCCGCACTTGGTGTGTTTTTTCCTCTCTTCTCGTTGCAGTACCGACACGCCATGGAGAAGGAGTTATTGCACTGGATGACTGCACAATTTGAAAAGCAGCGGGAAATGTCTGCTCTGACCCAGGAGAAAACTGCAGCCATGCTACAAGCGCAGCAGAAACCCTTGTTGGACGTGATGGGCGCGTGGCTGAGGGTCCATGAGAAAATGGCAGAGCCAGCACGGACAGTACCATGTCCCATAGGTGCTTGGCAGGGGCTGGGAACGTCCTATAATGGGACATTCTCAATGGGGCAGTTAACTAAGGATGATGATGTGGACGACTTTTTAGAAACCTTCAAAAGGGTCGCACTTATAACCGGATGGCCTAAAGAACAGTGGGTGGTGCGTTTGGCCACCTCCCTTACTGGGGAAGCCTTGGCCGCATACCAGGCTATGCCCGCTGCTTTAGCCTCCGATTATGAAGAGCTTAAAAGAGCAATCAGAGACCGCCTTGGTCTGACCCCTTGATCTATCAGCGTCTCTTGAGAGGTAGTCGGTTAAAACCTGGTGAAACACCTAGGGCTCTTTGCCAACGCATTAAGAATCTGGCAATGAAGTGGTTAACACCAGAGTCGAAGACTGTAGATGCTATAATAGATTGTATTGTTTTAGAACAATTTATGGATGCTGTTCCGCTGGACCTAAAAACCTTTCTGATCCTACAGAACCACCAATGATGCTACCCTACTGGCAGAACGTTTCATGGAAGCCGAATTGGTGAACCAGCAGAAGGGTGGTGTTTCCAAAAAGGCAGAAGGGGTAGGATCAGAAAGGAAAGGAAGGCCAGTGATCGGTGAGATGAAAATGTCTATACTATGGACAGGGGCTATTATGCACAGAAAAAATGTTTTGCATGTGGTGGCGAGGGACATTTAAAAAAAAATTGTAGAGCCAGAACAGCCCTTATTACAGCTCATTCTAAAGAGAATAGAGAAGGTTTTCTCCTAGCCGTAGAGGTAGAAGGTATTGCCATAGAAGCCTTGCTGGATTCTGGGGCAGATCAGTCCATGGTCTCCTGGAAACTCTGGAAACAGATCGAGGCTCAGCATAGGCAGGTCCCGAGGCAACCTGAAGGGAACGTACGAATCAGATGCATTCATGGGGCAGCATCGTTCTACCCTATATACAAGGTGGCAGTGAGTGGGCTGGGGATAAAAAGGAAGATCCCAGTCGCCATCGTACCAAGGCTACCCCACGCCCTGGTATTGGGGAGGGATTGGCCCCAATTTAGGAGAGGGCTGGAGGAGGAATTACACCAGAAAGAGGGCATGGTATCCACCCGAGCGCAGTCTAGAGCCCAAGAGGAGGAAAAGGATCCTTCAGATGACCCATTACAGGGGCTCCCATCTCATGATGATCTTATATTCCCCTTGGCGAGTAGAGATAAGAAGGGGAGAGCAGAAAAACGCAGAGAGAGGCAGTGTAGGTCTCAGAATCGGGCCAAACTAGAAGCTGGAGAAGAGATGCCTTGGGTTCCCTCTGAACTAATGAAAAAATTTCCCTCCTTCCCCAAGGAGCAGCAGGCGGACCCCGCTCTCATACGGGCTTTTGAGCACGCCCGTAGGCGGCCAGAATCCCTACCTAGGTTCTTGGTAGAGGACGGTGTCTTATACAGGGAAAGGATCCCCATACTGGGAATACTCGAAAGCAGCTTGTAGTTCCTACCACCTTCAAGACACTAGTTTTAAGACTAGCACATGACCATCCGGTAGGTGGGCATAAGGCCGGGGTCTCAAACATGCGGCCCGCAAGAGAACTTTGTGCAGCTCGCGACGGAGAGGAAACCAAAAAAACCCAAAACAAACCCCTGGCTTCTGCTGCTGCCACTGCCGTCGTGGCAGCAGCAGAATCAACTGTCCCGCGGCCCCTTCCCGTCTGCCCAGCAGAGCATCTTTATCATCTTGTCAGCTCCATCAGCGGCAGCTTTCAGGGCTGCGAAGAGAGTAGTATTTCCCTCTCGCGGCTCTGTTAAGCCTGCCGGGGCTGATGGGAATTCCCATCAGCCCCGGCAGGCATAAAAGAGCCGCGAGGGGGGAATCAAGGTTCTCTTGGCAGCTTGAAAAGCCCACCACTGATAGAGCTGACAGCTGAGGGCTCTGCCAGGCAGACGGGAAGGGGCCGCGAGACAGTTGATTCTGCCGCTGCCACAGCGGCAGCAGCAGAAGCCAGGGGTTTGTTTTGTTTTTAATTTTAAAATTTACTTTGGGCTGATGGGGGGAGGGGGTTAGGACTAGTAATGGGGGGGCTAAGACTGAAAATGGGGTGATGGGAGGGATAGGACTGAAAATGGGGTGATGGGGGGTTAGGACTGGTAATGGGCTATGGTGGGGGCTAGGACTGGTAATGGGCAGATGGGGGTTAGGACTGGAGGTGGTCTGATTGGGGGGCTAAGACTGAAAATGGGGCTATGGGGGGGCTAAGAATGAAGATGGGGTGATGGAAGGGTTAGGACTGGAAGTGGGCTGTTGGGGGGCTTAGGACTGGTAATGGGCTATGGGGGGGCTAGAACTGGTAATTGACTGGGGGGTTGCTAGGACTGGAAATGGGCTGAGTAGAAGGGGGGCTTGAACTGCAAATAGCTGATGGGGACGGGGTTTTGGAATGGAAATGGGCTGAGTGGAAGGGGGCTTGGAATGGAAATGGGCTGATGGGGAGGGGGACTTGGAAAGGAAATGGGCTGTGAGGGGAGGGAGCTAGGACTGGAAATGGGCTGATGCGGGGACTAAAAGGGAGCGGATGCTGGGTGGGGCTGGAGCTAGAAGGGAGTTGATGTTGGGGGAGGATTAGAATGGGATGGGGCTGGGAGAGTGAAATGGAGAGGGGAAAAGTGTTTTGTGTGGGAGGGAAGAAAAATCTACAATTGGCCGGGTATTGGGAGAGTAAGTGGGGATTGAGGGTGGAGGGGTAAAATTTGAGTGGATGAAATAGGAATGAGGAAAGAGCAAAAGGAGAAAGATCAGTATGTTAAAGCAGATGTAGAGAGAGAATGGAAAAAAACTAGGAGAGAAGAAAGGACAAATGGACAGCAGACGATGGAGCGTTAGCAGAAGACACGAAGAAACCAGAAGAAAGTGGCTGGAACAATTGCAACTGAAAAAAAATGCACAAAAGGTAGAAAAATATCTCCTTATTTTGAATTTATTAACTGGAATATGTCAGATCTGGGAAATGTGAATCATTAACGTCTGCGCTTTGTTTAATACAAGAGGAAATTAATTTATAGTTTTATTTCTACAGTGTTGTACATTCCAAGTTTGGCTTTTGGGGTTCCCAGTTTAATTATTGTCTTCCTGTTTCTAAATTGTGATTCCTTGTTTGGTGATGGTCTGTATTCTGCATGTGTAACTGAGCTGAGGTATTCTGTTTATGTAATTCCTATTTGACATTGCCACTTGTTCCTTTCCCCAGTAGGTCATGTATTGTTATTCTCTGAAATGTATTGGTTTAATATTTGCAGTGTTGCCTTTTGATAGGTAGGGTATGGTGCTTTGTGAGTCCTTGTAGTGCTGTTAGGATATGGCGGGTTTGCTATGGGTTCTAAATGGGCAGTGTTTGTAGTAGTTCCTAATGTGCCTGGCGGTTGGCACTGGTTTATAGTAATGTAGAAATCGTTTAGTCTTTCTTTATCCATACACTCATTAAGAGGCATGTTTACTAAAAGTTAGTATATGGTAACATTATGCAAATATTTATGCAAATGATGCCCCTTATGCAAATGAGGCCGCGTCTTGTGCGGCCCCCGGGTTACTTTACAAGTCCTCATTTGGCCCTCAAAGCAATTTGAGTTTGAGACCCCTGGCATAAGGGAATACACGGTACACTGGACCAGATCCTGGCCCGTTTTTATTGGCCCGGAGTCTTTAAAGAGACCTCCAAGTTCTGCGAGGCATGCCCTTCATGCCAGCGCGTCACCTCGGCCCGTCCACCAGGGGTACCTCTGTTACCCCTGCCGATAATATCCGAGCCCATTCATAGGATCGCTATGGATATAGTGGGACCTCTAATGAGAACACCCCGGGGGTTCCAATATATGCTGATTATAGTTGACCAAGCCACGAGGTTTCCGTGGGCTATTCCACTTCGCAATATCTCCGCAAAAAACATAGCCTCCGAGCTAGTGAAACTATTTTGTGAAGTGGGGTTTCCTCGCGAAGTCCTCACCGACAGAGGTAGCAACTTTATGTCCCGCTATCTCGCGCAAGTGTGGGATGCGTTTGGGATCTGACATGTTAAAACTGCAGCTTATCATCCTCAGTCAAATGGGTTGGTAGAAAGACAGAATCAGACGTTGAAGAAAATGTTACGGAGAGGTTTGGACGGTAACATGGGAGATTGGGATATGATGCTCCCTTTTGTTTTATACGCATGTAGGGAACGGAGGCAAACCTCTTTAGGCATTTCACCCTACCAGCTGATGTATGGGCGCGCTCCACGAGGCGTCCTAGACATATTGAGAGAGCAGTGGGTAGAACCAGCAGTTAAGGAGGTAGGAATAACACAATTTTTGAGGGATCTAAGGGGTCGCTTACATCGAACAGCCCAAGCGGCAGAAGAGAATTTGAAAACTAGCCAGTCACGCCAAAAAAGATATTACGACCGACGCGCCAGGCCTCGCCAGTTAAAAGTAGGTGAAAAGGTAATAGTGATGGTAGCCGGAGCCACTCCCAAATTTGAGAGTAAATGGAAGGGCCCCTATCGGGTGGTAGAGCAAGTAGGGCCTGTATCTTACTCGGTACAAAATAAGAGCAGGCAACGTCAGGTCTACCACATCAATGTCCTAAGACCCTGGCATGAGTGTATTGCATTACCTCATTTGGCTACAAGAGAGGGTAAGGCAGATGAGTGCCAGGTAGGATGCAACATCCCAGAGAAGATTACGAGCTGTGCGGGGTTTGACACGCCAGCCCGTAATATCTTAAGGGGGGGGGATGTGTGATGCCCAAAGCGTTTCTGAGCCTATGGAAATAGGAGAAAGACAGACACACATTTACCTGTAGGGAGAGAAACAGGCAGGAAGGTTGTAGATCTCAAACTGCAGCTAAGCAGAAAAAAGCTCATCTAGTTCTTAGCTGCAAGCCACGCCCTAGCTCTGAAGCAAGCTGTAAAGCTAATGAGAGCCAGCTGGGGGAGGAGCACGAGGCTACACTTCAGGCACATTCAAATAGAGTCACCAGGGAAACAGAAAAAGGAGTTACCAGGGAAGCAGAACGCAGCAGGAGTCCTAAGGAGTTGGAAGACCTTCAGAGCAGCAGAAGGAAAAGGAGTTTCTAAAGGCGGCCCAAGGGAGGGTTCCAGAAAGAAGGAACCAGGGAGACAGAGCCATATGAAAAGCTCAGCCTCAGAGAACACTGAGAAATGCACTGGAACTCTCAGGGGTGAAAGCCATAATCCAGAGAGGAGCCAATGTTGCAGAGGAACTGTTTTGGGCACTGGAGATGGGAGACTGCTAGCTGAGAGAAGCCCTGACGAGGAGCCAGGCCCTTCAGCAGCAACCCAGGAACTTGCTGGAAACTTGCCTGCTACAAAGAGGACTGTGAGTAACTCCGTGACTAACAGTAGATTAGGTCAGCTAGAAGCACTGAGCCACTTAATGAGAAAGAAGAGGTTGCCAGTGTCTGCTGAAATCCCTCTAGATAAGGAAAAGTCTTGTTGGAGAAAATTATTGGAGTTGCTGGAAAGTGCAAAGCCGGAGTTTACACAGGGAGGTTTAGACCACGATACTGAAAGCACAGCTTCAGAAGAAATGCAGACAGAAGGCTATGGTTCTGATCATGACTCAGAATCTTCTGTGATGGATTGTTCTCTCTCTCATAGGACCTTATAAATGTATAAGCAGTAGAAAGAGAAAAGCTTAAAGAATTTCATTTCTCTGGCAAAGCAAAAGGAAACAGGCTGAACATTGTTTTAAGAATCCTGTTTGCCTTTAAAAATGTTTCACGCTGAATGAAGCAAGTAAAGCTTTATCCTGCATGTTGAAAGTTGTAAAACGGAAACCTCTATGTGTGTCTAATGCTGAAGGAAGCAATGAAATTCTTAGTTTGAATCCTGAAGTTATGGAAAATATGGTTTGGGAGAAAGAATCCTATTTTGTTTAATTTACCATGCGTTGAGCTTTCCAAAGGCTCTTTTTGGAGGAGTAGAAAACCAAAATAAATAAATATTCCTATGTTTGCCTTACAACCCTCGGGCCTCAATTTCTTTTGAAACCCACAACTACAAACCCCAGCAGCCCCGGCTCTGGACTAAATAAAGGTACGTCCCTACCCTAGGCGTACCTGTATGTATTATGTATTGTGGCGCCCTGGGGTAGTGGGCGCCACAATACATAATACATATGTATAATTTTTTTTTAATTGTATATATATTATGAATAAAATTTTAAAAAATTTGTTTTATTTGTCTTGGCACTTTGAGGTAGTTTTATACATCCTTGAGAGTTTGAAAACAGGTTTAAATGAAGGGTTTATGAAGTCTGACAGTGCATTGTGGTGATAATAATGTATTGATTTTTTGCATGTTGATGGTGATTTATTTTGAGGGACAGAGACTTCTCCACGTATCCTGTAAGTGTATGGCTGTCCAAACACAGGTCCAGATTCTCACTGACCACACTGCTTAACAGGGCCCAGGAGATGCCATATAGTTCAGTTCACAGCTGCACAGGATGTCCCGAGACAGAAGTGGCTGCATGGAGCTCATCACAGGACAGAGCGCATAGTTCTTAAGTGTCTCCATCTGCTGGTTGGTGGACATAGTCCATGCATTCTGGACTGGTCTGGTGGATGAAAAGGAAGAAGAAAATGAAAGAGCTGGGTGAAAGGGAAGAATGAAAAAGGGGGCAGAGAAAGAAAGTTGAGGCTACAGAACCTAGAACTGGGGAAGGGAAAAATCAGAACTGGGGAGTGGTTTAAGCTAAGGCGGGGTGTGCCAGGCGTTATGATGGAAGGGAACTCTAAACCACAAAAACTTGTCAAGTGTGCAGAATTTCTAAATTTTTGCACAGAATTCCTCCAAGGATAAGAGCTCCATCAGACTTGCATTTCCTTCTAAAGTTACTTAAGATACGGCAGAATATTACTGTAGAACCAGTCCTCGGAGAACTGTAGGTGATCGCCGTCAGAAGAAAGGAAGACCAGTTGTCCAGCTTTGTCCATTTCTTTTAACCCCAAACGGTCCTACAAAAGAAATTCATAACACACAGTTTACATGGGACAGAACATTTGCACGCTAGAAAGCTGCATCCTGTGAACACTTCACTAATTACACAGGTACACTACCAAAAAACTGCCTCCAGTTTTGCAAATGATTCCTATAGATTTTGGGGTGCTGAATCCAGGAAAAATAGCCAAAATGTTCCATCACGTCACGTTTTCTTGCAAAATTAGATTTCTTACCCATATAAGGAATGTTCACATAATTTCTTTTTAGCCGACTGCAGTTTATTTTCATGGCCCAAAATAGAGGTTGTAATGGTTAACTAACTAGAAACATTCCCTCATGATATTTTAGAGTGTTTTGTATTCATTTTATACATTAACAGGACAATTGGGAGGCGGGGGGCTAAATCCAGTACTCGCGCTGGCGCATGTTCTTTCCTGTTCGCCTCGCCTCGTTCGCTCGCTCAAACACGGTGGTTGCGACATGAACGTTCCTGTCAAATTTCAGTTTCTTGCAAGTTCATTATTACCTTTTGTTTGCTCAGTCGTAATCCAGCTTTATTCCGAAGTGGTTCACTACAGTTGTAGTTTGCAGTGCTGTGTATTTGTGATGGCTCACAGAGCCAGAGGTTGCGTCAACTCTCCGGACAGTTTTTGTTTTATTTGTGGGGAATATACTGTGAAAAAGCGGCAGAGGAACATTTCTGCATTTATTAAAAAAGTATATTTCGCCTATTTCGGTTTGAAGTTAGGCGATCAAGACAAACCGTGGGCTCCTCACAAAGTGTGCCATCCGGCGCTGCTCATCTTCAGCCCCCACCACCCCCAGCAGCTCTCCCCTTCCCGGGGATCGAGCCACCAGAGGCAGGAGGGGCCATCTGCTGCACACAGCCCAGTCGGGGCTGTGCAACGAAACATTTAAAATCTTTGCGCCATCCGGCGCTGCTCATCTTCAGCCCCCACCACCCCCAGCAGCTCTCCCCTTCCCGGGGATCGAGCCACCAGAGGCAGGAGGGGCCATCTGCTGCACACAGCCCAGTCGGGGCTGTGCAACGAAACATTTAAAATCTTCGCGCCATCCGGCGCTGCTCATCTTCAGCCCCCACCACCCCCAGCAGCTCTCCCCTTCCCGGGGATCGAGCCACCAGAGGCAGGAGGGGCCATCTGCTGCACACAGCCCAGTCGGGGCTGTGCAACGAAACATTTAAAATCTTCGCGCCATCCGGCGCTGCTCATCTTCAGCCCCCACCACCCCCAGCAGCTCTCCCCTTCCCGGGGATCGAGCCACCAGAGGCAGGAGGGGCCATCTGCTGCACACAGCCCAGTCGGGGCTGTGCAACGAAACATTTAAAATCTTCGCGCCATCCGGCGCTGCTCATCTTCAGCCCCCACCACCCCCAGCAGCTCTCCCCTTCCCGGGGATCGAGCCACCAGAGGCAGGAGGGGCCATCTGCTGCACACAGCCCAGTCGGGGCTGTGCAACGAAACATTTAAAATCTTCGCGCCATCCGGCGCTGCTCATCTTCAGCCCCACCACCCCCAGCAGCTCTCCCCTTCCCGGGGATCGAGCCACCAGAGGCAGGAGGGGCCATCTGCTGCACACAGCCCAGTCGGGGCTGTGCAACGAAACATTTAAAATCTTCGCGCCATCCGGCGCTGCTCATCTTCAGCCCCCACCACCCCCAGCAGCTCTCCCCTTCCCGGGGATCGAGCCACCAGAGGCAGGAGGGGCCATCTGCTGCACACAGCCCAGTCGGGGCTGTGCAACGAAACATTTAAAATCTTCGCGCCATCCGGCGCGCCCGCACCTGGCGGGCCCGCGCCTGAGGGCCTCGCCAGAGGGCCCTTTGGCGTGGCCCTTAGGCGTGGAACGGGGCGGTAGACGGTGGCACTCCAGCAAGCCACAAACAAAGCCACATTTTTCACCCGGACCAGAGCCAGCTGCCGATACCAAAAAGGCAAGTCCTTCACAGATAACTGTTTCTTTTTGAGATAGAAGCCTTTGCCCTGACCATTAACCAGCAGTCACCTGAGCTTTTAGGGGTAGTATGTAGATGTTTTTGTTGTTTAAACCCTACTAGCAACAATACTCCTATACCATTCTCTCCATTGATAGTGCTCTGCATACTCTGTACTGCTTTTTATGCAATTATCTTACTGTATACTGTATACCAGTAATTAGAATCCTTATGTACTATCACCACTATTGCTATTACCACCTGCATTCACAGTACTATTGCAATTAATCCCTCCTGTATTGCGAATACTGAATCACACTGCACTGCACTACTAACACCCAAGAGAATGTACAAATTTCTGCTCTTATTCATAACCTTCCTTACCCTTGGTCTCCCGTATACATCAAATGCATTCAACCATGATACATATCATATACCAATCCTACGCACACACGGAAGGAGATGGTCCGAATTCCCCCACCACACTACGGCAAAAAATAACTTTACATCTCACTCCCATCTACTCAACATTCCTCTCCAAACCATCAAAGGGATACAAGAAGAGAAGTGTCATCACCAACGCCTACTGAAATGTGCGCTGATAAATGCCAGATCAGTACGATCTAAATGGCCCGCAGCCATTGACCTGATACCCCAATATAATCTCGACATCTTGATGATCACAGAGACATGGCTATCCGACTGTGACAACGTACTACTAAATCAGATGCTACCACCAGGATTTGTGATATACACATCCCACAGACCCAGTCAGAAAGGAGGCGGAACCCTCATCCTAGCCAAAGCTGATCTACACTTCAAGATGTCCAACTCCTCTAGCTCAACTCATCTTGACTCCCTCACTATAGCTAACGAGCTCTGCACAATCAACCTTTTCTATCGGGCACCCTCCCACTCTCCAGATGATCTTCCAACTATAATTGAGCATGCATGTACTACATCCACCTCACGCTCACCAAGTTGGCTAATCGGTGATTTCAATCTCCCATCTCTTCAAGACAGCCACTCAGCAGCATTCCTTGACGCCCTGGAGGATCTAGGTTACAAACAGCTTGTCGATTCCCCCACCCACACTAAAGGTGGCAAACTAGATCTCATCTTCGCACCTCTCTCCAACGCCATAACACCCCTAACTCTTGCACTATCTGTAATACCAGTACCCTGGTCGGACCACAGTCTTCTCAGTTTCAATATACCCATTAATACATCCCACAAAACCAGAAAGTCTTCTAACACATCTGGATCCCACACAACCCGCTTTAGACCACTCAACCAGAGCGTAGTCCTAGAGAATCTCAGACCTCTCATGGCCAACACTACCATGGACTTAGATGATCTCGTATCTAAATGGGATGAAAACCTGAGAGCTGCCTCCTGCCCATCACTCACCGAAAAGAGAATTCGAAAACGTGAACATACTCCATGGTTCTCCACAGACCTTCGCACATCCCTCCACCATCTACGCAAACTTGAGCGAAAGTGGCGACGAACTCATTCCCCTGAGGCGCTGGTATCATATAGCTCATACCTAACTACCCACCGAGCAAAGATAGCACAGAGCAGGAAAACTTACCACACAGACTTAATAAAACGCTCCTTCAACAAACCACATGCATTGTTCAGCATAGTAAAGTCCATAACAGGTGAACCGGTCTCAGCACAACCCCCTATGCCTCAGCCGCAGGACTACGCAAACTACCTGCAATCAAAGATGATTAAAACCAACACAGACACAAATGTCAATAACGCCACCACTTCACCCAAGGCATCCCAGGCAATGCCACTACACAACTTCTCCACTGTATCAAATAGTGAGGTTGTGAACATTATTGCCTCAATCAATCCCAGTACAGCTCCTAACGACCCGTGTCCAGCCAGCTGGATCAAGGACATGCGACATGACCTCAGTCAAATATTGAGCAAAATACTGAACCAGTCCTTCTCAACAGGTTCCTTCCCGCAGAATCTAAAACGCACTTCCATCAAGCCCCTACTGAAAAATAATAGACTGGACCCATCCAAAGTTGATTCCTTCAGGCCTATTTCGAGCATCCCACAGCTTGCAAAAATCATTGAGAAGGCTGCCCAACAACAAATCCAACATCATATTGACACTGAAGCACCACTAGATCCATCTCAGCATGGCTTCAGGGAAGCGCATGGAGTCGACACAGTCCTTACAACCCTGTTCAATGTTCTGGTATCAGGAATAAATAACATACAACAGGGTTTCGTCCTCATTTTCCTGGACATCTCCGCCGCTTTCGACTCTGTGAGTCATGACATACTCCTACAACGCTTGAAAGATAAGGGGATTCAAAGCACAGCACTCGAGTGGTGTAAATCCTACTTATCTAACAGGTGGCAACAAGTAAAAACAGGCCACGAATCCTCAGAACCATTCCTGCAATCACAGGGAGTACCCCAAGGATCGTCCCTATCGGCACTAATGTTTAATATCTACATGCAGCCGATATGTGACTTGATCAGATCCTTTAATGTACAATGTCTCGCATACGCAGACGACATCCTCCTATATATGCCGTTCACAATTGAACACCCAATATTCTCCCCAATAATCAACTGTTTTGAAGCTGCAGCCGAATGGTTACTATCTCAAAACCTTCGGATTAACCACAACAAAACTGACGTTCTTTTTGTCACAAGGAACCGTAAGTTCATACCTCCTCCATCTCTACTCGTCAACAACATAGAGTTGAAATCAAAAGCCACCATCCGTTACCTCGGCATCACATTGGATCAGCACTTGGATATGACAACGCATGTCAAGAACATCACAAAAACTATATATTATAAGATCAAATCGCTACGTCACCTCCGCTCCCTACTTGATCCCACAGACTTCCGAACAACCTTCCAGGCATTAATCCTCCCACACCTGGATTTTGCCAACATCATCCTTCATGGCCTCCCTCAATCAACTTTGAACCCGCTCCGCCTAGCCATGAATACAGCCGCCAGAGTCCTTTCTGGCTCATCAAGATCTGACCATATAACACCCATCATGAAAGAACTGCATTGGTTGCCATTACATGCCAGAATCCAGTATAAGTCTTTAGTCCTTACTTTCAAGGCACTAAATAACTGCCCCCCTACGCCAATCAGCAAGCTCATCCATGTCACCCTGGAAAACAGAAAAAGGAGAACCACATCAATGAACACCTTAATAGTCCCAAAAATAATAACGAAGTGCACTAAGGCCACCTCCAACAGGGCCTTCTCCTTATTTGCACCTCTAAACTGGAATGCGCTACCTCACGAAATCCGTGCTATCAAAAACCTAATCCTATTTAGAAAGGCATTGAAATACCACTTGTTTACAAAATGCTACCCAGAAGTCAACCTAGACATTATCAAAACTAGCTCCGCAATACAACCTGAAAAGGGCTAGCTGGTCAACCTTCTCTCTAGTCCTATTAGTGAACCACATTACAACATCCAAACGAGTTTCATATTACTGTATATAACATTAAGTTAATCTGTACATAGTACATTAAGTTAATCTGTACATAGTTCCCCCGGTTGTCCTATTGTTGAAGTTCCCTGTTTAATGTAAAACTCAATGTTACTTGTATGCATTGTAGTATGTTCTTGTTCATTGTACACCGCACTGATTGTAATAGCGCGGTATAAAAGAATTGTTAAATAAATAAATAAATAAATAAATAAATGTGAGGAAGATCTACGCTTATGGATGAAAGGTAAAAAACAAGCATTTCGTTTCGGAATACCTATGATGTGGCGTGAACAAAGAGACCACAGCAGTGACTGCTATTTTTGCTCTTGCATTGTGAAGGGATACAACTTAAAAAATAAGAACGTAATAAGTTACCCCAACCTTCCCTCAGCAATTAGGCCTATGCCTCATAGCAACGAAGTACCTGTGCCTGAACCACCAAAATCTTTGGATCATATTTGTGTGGACGGTTCTGATCATGATGAGACTCATCAGATGGCTTTTCCCGATGAGTCCAGTACTTCCGATCCGAAACCTGAACTTTTCTCTCAAGCTGAATTGAATGATTTAGTCCGGGATTTAGGACTCCCAAAAGATGCTGCCCAACTGCTAGGTTCTCGGCTTAAACAGAAAAATCTATTGTCACCAGGAACAACTTTTTATTGGTACCGCAACCACGAGACACAATTTTTGAAGTATTTCAGCAAAGAGGAAGATTTGGTATTTTGTAACGATATATACGGAGTGATGGAAAAGTTTAAACTCAAGTATGATCCTGCTGAATGGCGGCTGTTCATTGATTCGTCAAAAGACAGCATAAAAGGTGTGTTTTGTTGACATTACTCTATTCTTATGTGCTGCCTTGTTACAATTTTCTTTATTCTTATTTGAATAACTACTAAACAATTAGTATAAAGAATTCATCCAAGAAACTTTTATCTCGATCGCACTCAATCTGAAACGTTCACCTCAAACTGCTAACCCAATGTAGCAAAAAATCTGTACGTGATGGAGCAAATTGGTTACCAGATTTGGATTTAGCGCACCAAAAAACGTAAAAATCAATCGAAACATTAGAGGCAGTTTAAAAAAAATTTTTTTTAGTGTACCTGTGTTATATATGCAGTTTAGACCCAATATTTGCCTTTACAGTACACAAAATGGCTCTTGAGGCTGAAGATAATTACCTCCGTGTATAACGAGCTTTCCCGCAATGACTCGGTCTCCTTAGCCTGCCCAGGTTTGTAAAATCCAAACCACTAGAGAGAGAGGGAGAGAGAGAGAAGTATTTCAGACACATCATGGACATGTTGTGTGCTCACATGGTGGAGAATTTGCAGCCCTTAACATGAGGGGTCAGCACCTTACTATCTACACCAAGGCCAGTGTTACTGCTTTGGTTTAATTTTTATTGATCTTACTTCTTTAGAAAGCTCATACGGTGAAATTTCACTTACCATTAATTTCCTTTCTTGGAATCCTGCTAGACCAGTCCAGACAAGCGGGTATCGCCCTCCTGCCAGCAGATGATGGAGACGGAGATAAAACTCAGAAGCTTTAGCCACACCCCCTTGGTGACAGTCCTAAGCCCCTAGAGGGCAGCTTCAGTTATGCTACTGACAAAGCATGAGGACTTCAATACCCAGCCTAGCAAAACCACACAACTAGCCAGTCCAGGCACGCAACCAAAGTATATTTTTTATATACAAAGGCACTTAGTAATGCAGTCTACTGTAAAGTACTGCAGGCAAATGCATCTGGCTATATACAAGGCATTGACTAGCAAGAACAACGGGTGAGTCCTGGACTGGTCTAGCAGGATTCCAGGAAAGGAAATTAGTGGTAAGTGAAATTTCACCTTACAACTCATCCTGCTAGACCAATCCAGACAAGTGGGAAGTACCAAAACCATACCACCCATAGGAAGGAAGTAACAGCTGCTGCCAACACGGAGGCCCCAAAGTAAGTTGCTTCCCTGGCTTGAAGATCCAAGTGATAGTGATGGGCAAAAGTTGACAGTGACAACCAGGTCGCTGTCTGGCAAATATCAAGCGGGGCAACCTGAGAACGCTCTGTCCATGAGGCCACCTGCGCCCACATGGAACAAGCCTGGAACCCTTTCGGGGCTGGTTTCCCTCGCAGAATGTGGGCAGACTCAATCGCTTGCTTAATCCAGCAAGCAATAGTCTATTTTGAGGCAGCTGCCCATTTCCGGGGACCGGACACCAAGACAAACAGATTAGAGAGCTGAAAAGATTTAGTGACTTTGAGACAGCGACACAGGGACCTGCTGACATCCATGAAGTGCAGGTTCACACTGCGCCCGGCACACTGCTCTTCTGAAAAAGTTAGGCGTACTAACAGCTGATTCACATGAAATTCGGACAAAACTTTTGTCCAAAAAGGCAGGCGTCCTCCGCAAAGTCACCCCTTTGGGTGAGACAGACAAAAAGAGGTCCAGACATAAGGCCTGAAGCTCTGAAAGATGGTGGGCCAACATAATCGCCATCAGAAAAACTGCCTTAAGAGTCTAGTCTCAGAGGGTCATTCTTTTGAAAGTCTCGAAGGGAGGATTGCTGATTGCCCGTAAAATCAGGGACAGATTCTGCGGCAGCCGACGAGGGGGCCACAATGCATGGAGGCCCCAGAGAAAATGAGGGACATCCACATGAGACGCCAGGGAACGGCCTTGGAGCAAACCTCAAACAGATGATAGCTGCTACATGCATCTTCAAAGAACTGACAGCAAGCCCCTTTTCGAAGCCATCCTGAAGGAAGGCCAGGACATGTGGCATCTCAGCCTGTCATGGGGAGAGGGACTGCTGGGAACACCAGGACTTTAAGAGCTGTCAGATGTAGGCATATGCTCAAGATGTGGCAGTTTGGCGCAACTTGAGCAAAGTGACTACCATGGGCTCTACGTATCCTTTGTGAATCAGACGGCGCCATTCAAGAGCTAAGCTGTAAGCGAGTAAGGAGTGTGGAAGCCAAATGACAGCAGTGCTGCTACCCTTAGTCGCATGAGATCCACGTACCAGGGGTGACGTGGCCAGTCGGAGCCATCAAGATCACCCAACCCGAATGTCTCTATGTGGCGGAGAATGTGGACAATCATGGCCCATAGGGGAGAAACAAACAGCAGCTGCTCCGCAGGCCAAGGCTGCACCACGACATCCAACCCTGCGGTGCCAGCTCCTTTTGATGGCTGTTGAGGGCCGGAGCCTTGGGGTTCATCTGCGTGGCCATCAGGTCAAAAGATGGGTGCTCCCACCGCTGCAAAATGCGGTCAAATGCACAGGGAGCAAGTTTCCATTTTCTGGGGTCCAGCGCATGATGACCGAGGAAATCAGCCTGCACAATGTCCATACCAGCAATGGAGCTTGTAGATTCAATTCCACTCAGGTGACGAGAAGTAACATTTCTCGTGGTACCCCAGATAACTGGTTCTGTCCTGTCTGTTGAGGTAGGTGACCATCGTCGCGTTGTCACACAATATGCAGACTGCCCAATTGCTGAGCAAAGGCTGAAAATACTGTAGAGTTAGCTGCACTGCCCAGGCTTCCAGCCAGTTTATGGTCCAGTTGGCCTCCGTCTGCAGTATGATTTTCTCCCAGTTGGTGAGGGGTCTTACGTGTGCACTAGGTGCAAGGAGTTCCTTGCTCTCAGGAAACTAGTCCGATCTCTGGAGGCTAGAGTAGCAGACTTGGAGGGCATAAGGAAGACAGAGAGGTACATAGACGAGACCTACAGGGATATAGTACTGAAATCCCACCTCCAGTCTGGCAGCATCCCTGTTGCCATGGAGGAGAGAGGTCACGTGACAGGAGAGCATCACCCTGGTGTGGCAGGAAGGGATCCTGTAGCTAGGACCTGTCCTCAAGTGAGGTAAAACCCTCTTGCACCGAGGAGGTTTCTCGAGGGCCATGTGGAGATGTACCGGAGGATGTAGTAAAAGCTGTTAGTGTAGCCGGGTTTAAAAAAGATTTTGACAAGTTCCTGGAGGAATGGTCCATAAACCATTATTAAAGGGGATCCAGGATATCCAGTGCTTGACCCAATACAAGCATTGTGGAACCTGTGTCTTTTGGGGAAACTGCTGGACACTTGTGACCTAGATTGGCTACTGTTGGAAATGGGATACTGGGCTTAATGAACCTTGGTCTGACCCAGTATGGCATATCTTATGTTCTTATGTTCAGTCTGCCCGAGACAATGCACTCCCGATAGACTGGCAATGGTTGTCAAAAGGATTCAATGAGGAATCTCCAAGGGCTGTCCCCTCATTAAGTGAGCTTGGAAGACTGGAAGAGTCACCACTGCAGGCTGTAGCGGACCGCAGATGGAAGTGGGAGCCAGACTTCGTACTCCTGAGTGAAAAGGGACTAGCGTGACAGTAGGGTTTGTTGGAGAGGGTGCATGTTGGCCTGTGCCTGGGGCTCCACCTCTAAGGTGACCGCCATGGACCCGAGAACTTGCAGATAGTCCTACGCTTTGGGTACCTCCAGGTGCTGGTAGGCCAGTATCTGATTGCGAAGGCATCTGTCTTGTGTAACGTAAAAGTGGCCTGCTTGCGTGTTGAACCAAGCCCCGAGAAATTCAAGGGACTGAGCAGGCTGAAGAGAGCTCTTGGCATAATTGACCACCCAGTTGAGGCACTCTAGAAAGCTGACCACTCTGGATACTGTTGAACATAGCTTCCTCGAAAGACTTGGCTCGATAAGCCAGCCATCTAGGTAAGGGTAGATCCAAATGCCCTGCCAAAGCAGCAACGCCGCTACCACCACCACAACTTAGGAGAAGGTTTGGGGCACTGTAGCAAGCCTGAAATGGAGAGCCTGGAACTGATAATGATGAACCAGGACCCCGAATCATAGAAACACTGATGGTCTTTGTGGACTGAAATGTGAAGGTATGCTTCTGTGAGGTCCAAGGAGACTAGAAATTCGCCCGGCTGCATGGCCTGAATGACAAACCCTTAGTGTTTCCATGCAAAACAGAGGTACTCTAAGGCGCTGGTCCAAAATGGGCCAGAAGGAATCCTCCTTCTTTTGAACAACGAAATAAATGGAGTAATGTCTGGAGCCCCTTTCTGGTTGGGGAACCACACAAATTGCTTGAAGTTACAACAGTGTTGAACAGTGGCCCACACTGCGGTTCTTTTGGCGATGAAACCACATGAGATGAGAGGCATCCTAAATGGGCGTGAAACAATTGAGAGCATAGTTCAGTGACACGACCTTGAGAACCCAACTGTCTGAAGTATCTGGGCCCATTCTTGGGAAAAAGGTTGCAGCCACCCACCAAGCTGTGGTGCCCTGGAACAGGCTCAGAGCCTGTCGATGGGAGGGCCAACCAGCTCCAGAAAACTTGGTGAAGGAAGAGTAGTTGTCCTGGGGGTGATGAAACACCTGAAAGGATTGGGAGGTTTGGAAGAGGATGACTATGACTGACCAAGTTGATACCTCTGGTAGTCTTGAAAATGAGGCTTGGAAGATGAGGACGACGAAGAACCCCCACTGGTCCGATGTGCGTCCGACTTGGGTTTATCTTCCAGCAGATGTTGTGGCTTAACTTCCCCCAAATCCTTCACCAGTTTCTCCAGATCTTCACCAAACAGAAGCTGGCCCTTATAGGGGAGCCTGGCAAGGTGTGCTTTAGACACAGGGTCCGCATTCCAATGGCAGAGCTGGAACCGGAACCGGAACCAGAACCAGAGCCAGCGCCGCGTGACAGTTACCACAGCTATGGACAGAGCAGTTAACCGGAGTAAGTCATAGCATGCATCTGTCACAAAGCCAGTCTTTGACTCCAAACATACCAAGGCCGGGTCCTCAGGCAGAAGTTAAATCCATCACAAAAGGGTACGCGCCACCAGGTCACTGCAAACTGGGGCCTGAAGAGTGAGGGAAGAAGAGGAGAAAGCTGGCTTTGAGCCCTTTGACCTTGTGATCTTGTTGGTCCCGGAGAGCAGTTCCACCCTCAAGCAGGATGATCATGTACTTAGTGAAAGCAGTCACGAGTGCATCAACCTTCGGAAAGCGGAGCCAGTGGTCCGGATCAGTCGAGGAACAGGCATAGAACTGGCTGAGTCCCCAAGCCAAACATAAGGAAGCAGCTGGTGTGTCCCACTCCAAGGACGACCATCTGTTGTAGCTCCGTAGGAAAGGGGAAGGCCTTAGAGGGCTTCTGAATTCCCACAATAATTGGATTTGCCTAAGAGGCAGTCTGAGGTGTATCCTTGGGCACCAGTGGGTCCGCCAGATGAAAAGCATCCACAATCTGTGCATTTATGGAATAGTCGAAGATCCTGACCTTCCCCCTGATCATTGTGATAGCTTTCCAGATGACAGAGCTCACCACCCTCTTGTTCAGAGCTGCTGCTGCTCTGTGTGGTCCCCAGAAAGATCTTTGCCGTCCTCTTCAGGCGGGGTCCAAATGCTGCCCAAGAGGGGTCCCTCCTGAGCTCAAGAATCACTCCAAGAGGTCGGTGCCACTCTGACATGCTTTCTGGAACATGGTGCTGGTGAAGCTAGGGTTTGTGTGTTACTGGAAGCAGAGCCAGAGCGCCATACGTTCTATGCTTGAACAGGCTCATAAATTGCGCATCCGTAAGTTGCTGATGCTGGGGCTGTTGGGACTGTGATTCCTGTTCCTCTGGGAGGAGAATGAGAGAAGGCCCATCCACGGGGCATGAAGGATCTGCAGGGCTTTGTGCATCACTCGTTGAATGTCCCTTGTCCCGTGCAGGCCTAGGGGAGGATGCCTTAGACGACTCTCCTGGATCTGCTGCACATATGAAGCAAAGGTGCTCTTTAAGGTAGTGGTGTTTTCTGATGCATCCCAGGTGGCGGCGACGTTTTCTGATGCATCCCAGGCAGCGCTGCACACCTGAAGACATTCTGTCCCGAAAGTGAAAGTGCTTGCAAAGCTGTAGAAAAAAAATCTACACAATGGCTCCAAAGCTGCAAAATGTCTCTTCTCGGTGAAAGTGTAAATGTGCAGAAAATGGTGTCTATTGCTGATGTCACAAAAATAACAGCGGGAACTGCAACTCCGTGAGGAGCACTTCCGTGACCAGGAACTGTCCCTTAGAGTCCCCTGCGGCTTAGAAATGTAAAAAAAAAGCACTGACAAAAATGGAGGGGGGTAACTGAGAAAACCAACGCAATTCAGCCGAGGCAGAAAACAAGGCAGCTGCATGATCAAATATGGTGCAAAAAACTTGTGTGCCTGTGCCCAACGGAATAGAGTACCAAGGGCAGGAGACCGAAGGCCCGTGTATAGAGAAGACTGGAGCTAGAGGAGACTTGCAGGGGAGAGCTGAATGCTGCGACTATACTTGCCCCCTTGTAGAGCAGCCAGGTGTTAGAACACAAGGAAGGAGAGGAAAAAGCTGCAGACTCGCTGTGATCACTTGCAGAGTTGGCTGCCTGGAATAGCGAATCTAAGGTGCCTGCTTGCTGAGAGAACTACCTAGGAGTATTGCCTTTGCTATACTTTAGGTAAAACAAGAGTAAATTAGACTTACCTGCTAATTGTTGTTCCTTAAGGAACTCCAGTCTAGTCCTGAACCCTGGAGTTGTGCTCCTCCTCCAGCAGCTTGGAGACTGAAAAACGTCATCTCTTTTCTGATGACAGTAGTATATCCTGCCGGATCCGCCTCCTCTCATCACTTACCTATTGACAAAGCAGACTCACCGGAGCAACAAGTAAGTAGCAACTATGAACCAGAACTGCAACTAACAACCTAACACTTCTAACCTCGCATAAGGGACCCAAATCGCTCTTACTAGCTCCCTTCCCGAAACCTTTAACAGCTTCTATTGCTGGCACTGAGGTATCTTCTCAATCTTTGCGTGAAAAGAGATGAAAGAATAAAGATAGCATATGTGTTAACACCTGTCGTCTTACCTGTCATCAGCGCTTTTCTTCAGGTACTATAGTGCAGAAAGTCAACTAGAGCGGGATACGGGACTAAACTGGAGTTCCTTAAGGAACAACAATTAGCAGGTAAGTCTAATTTACCCTTCCTTAACGTTCCTCCAGTCTAGTCCCGAACCTTGGAGTATGTACCAGAGCAGTACAGAAAATTAACGGGAGGGATCTGAAACACCAGCCTGAAGAACCGCTGATCCAACACAGGTATCCCTCTGCGCCTGATCATCCAGTTGATAATGCCGCACAAAGGAGTTCAATGAGGACCAAGTGGTGGCCTTACAAATGTCCACCGCTGGGACATACTGAAACTCAGCCCAAGAAGCCGCTTGTGCTCTAGTGGAATGGGCTCTCAGACCTTCTGGTACTGCTTTCCCGTTTAGAATATAAGTGGATGCTATGGCCCCTTTAATCCACCTGGCAATGGAGGTTTTCGACGCCGCCTCCCCCTTCCTTGGCTCACCAAATGACACAAATAGTCTATCTGATTTGCGAAAACTCTCCGTCCTTCGGAGATATTTCTTCAACGCTCGGCGAACGTCCAACAGGTGTAACCTACTTGGGAACCACCCTGCTTTTCTGTAAATACCGGCAAGGAAATTACCTGATTAACATGGAACGCCGAGACTACCTTGGGCAAAAAGGCCAGTACCGGTCTCAAAACTACTTTAAAGTCCGAAAAACACAGAAAAGGCTTCCTACAGGATAACGTCTGCAACTCTGATATTCTGCGAACCGAACAAATAGCTACGAGGAACACTACCTTAAGGGTAAGGTCCTTCAAGGAGGCCCTGGATAAGGGCTCAAATGGCTCCTTTTCCAACGCCTGCAGAACTGACGGAAGACTCCAACTGGGCACCACCTGCCTGCGTGCCGGCCTCAGAAGAGACACTGCCTGCAAGAACCGTTTAATGTCTGGATGACCACCTACTTGTTGTCCTCCGATCTTTCCTCTATAACAAGATAACACTGCCACGTGCACTCGCAAGGTAGCCACCGCCAATCCTTTTTCCAAACCATCCTGTAAGAATGCCAACACCTGCGGCACTGACGCTCTTAGCGCCTCGCCCTGTCTATCCACACACACCAAGCTTCAAACACTCTCCAGATGCGGACATAGGCCAATGATGTAGACCGCTTCCTTGCTCCCAACAAAGTGGAGATTACCGATGCAGAGTAACCCCTCCTCTTTAGCCTAGCCCTCTCAAGAGCCAGGCCGTAAGCAAGAATTGATCCACCTGAGGCATGAACAGCAGACCCTGTACCAACAGATCCGGACGAAGAGGCAGCCTCCACAGCTTTTCCACCACAAGCCTCATGAGATCCGCATACCACGGCCTCCGAGGCCAATCCAGCGCTATGAGAATAACGGGCCCCCTGTGTAGCTCGATAAGTTGCACCACTCGTCCTATTAACACCCACGGTGGAAAAACATACAGCAGCTGCTCTGCTGGCCAAACCTGTATGAGAGCATCCAGCCCTTCCGATATCCTCTCTCTCCGCCTGCTGTAAAAGTGATTCACCTTGGCTGAGTGGAAAGTTGCCATGAGATCCATCACTGGAGCTCCCCAACGGCGTACTAACATCTCGAACACTTCCGGATGAAGGACCCATTCCCCCAGGTCTACTTTCACCCGACTCAGAAAGTCGGCCTGCACATTGTCCACCCCCGCCACATGTGCGGCCGATAATGCCAGCGGATTTTCTTCGGCCCACGCGAACAACTGCTCAGCCTCTGCTTCCAGCGGAACACTGCTGGTCCCCCCTTGCCGACTGATATAGGCCACTGCGGTCGCGTTGTCGGAGAACACTCGAACGGCATCTTTCTTAAGATACGGCAGAAACTCTGTTAGCGCTAGCGTCACCGCCCTCAACTCCAACCGGTTGATCGACCAAGCCCGTTCCTCCTCAGACCACTGACCCTGGGTGAACATTCCCTGAAAATGAGCTCCCCAGCCTGAGAGACTGGCATCCGTTCTTAGAGGCTTCCAAGCCAGCACTTCCAACAGCATCCCCTTTTCCAGACAGCCGGGGAGCAACCATCATTGCAGGGCACGTCTTGTTTCCGCCAAGCACGGCAATCTCCTCATCAGCGGATCGGAATGGTGAGACCATTGCCTGAGTAAAGCCCTCTGTAACTGTCTCATGTGAGCCCTGGCCCATGGTACCAGCTCCAGCGTGGCCGTCATGGTTCCGAGCAACTGCAAGTAATGCCACGCCATGGGGGCTGGCCTGCGAAGAAACTCCCGAACCAGAAGGCGTAAACCTCTCGCTCGCTGTTGCGGTAGAAAAATTCTCCCTTTGCTTGTATCGAACCGAGCCCCCAAGTACTCTAGCCGTTGCGTTTGAGTCAATTTGCTCTTTGCCATGTTGACTACCCAGCCGAGACTCTGCAAGAAAGCCATCACCTTGGCCGTGGCCGCCTCGCTTTTGACTTTGCTCGGATTAACCAATCGTCTAGATAAGGATGTACCAGAACACCCTCCTTCCTCAACGCTGCCGCTACTACCACCATTACCTTCGTGAACATTGTGACAAAGCAGAGGCTCAGAAACAGAAGAAAAAGGGTTTAAAACACTTTCTGTCACCTCAGATGCTTAGAGATACAGGACAGGAAGGGGTTAAGATTCCAGCATATGAACCTTCTCTGCAAAGAAGAGCAGGGAAAGAACCACACACTAGCTCTAGGCTAACCCAGAGACCTAGCCAATCAGGGAGGTGGGCGGAGTCAGACCGGATTGGGCCACCCTGCACTCATAACCAGGAAGCAGCAGTTAGTAAGAAAAACAGAAGAAGGAACAGAAGGGAGGAGAGGAACAGAACGGAGGAGAGAAGCGAGAGGAAAGAAACCTCCAGGAGAGAGGGGAGTGAAGACAGAAACCTCCCGAGCAGCGGAAGGGGAACCGAGGAGAGAACCAGGGAAAGGAGAGTTCCTGTGGGTGGTCCAGGAAGAGACCCAGGCAGAGCTCAGCTCCAAGAGAGAGTGGACCCTGGAGGAGACCCAGAGCCAGACTCAGAAGCCTTGAATACAGACTTGGAGTCAGTGGAGTTCCCCAGAGTTAAAAGCTGTCAAAACCAGGTCAGAGCAAAACCTTTTAAACCTTGTAAAGTAGATAGCTCTGAAATAAACCAGTCTCTAGGAAGTGATAATAGAGTGCTTTCTAGGAGGAGCAGGCTTGAACCAAGCTTTGGAAAGAAACCTGAAGTTACTAGAGGGAAGTTGGGCTGTAGGAAAGTCCCTAATGAGAAACTGCAAGCATTTACCTTATACAGACAGCGTGACCAGAGCTCTAGCTCAGAAGATAGCACACCTGCTTGTCAGCAAAAGGCTAATTGGCAGCTACCGTGCAGAGAGCTAGGAACAGACCCTGAGGACCAGGCTGTGCTGAGGGATCTCACAAGGCAGTACCAGAAGAGACATATTCCTCCCAACCAAAGGCAACTACCTAGGCAAGGCAAGGAGGGAATAAACCCCTTTTATGAGCTGTTAAAAGGTGCTGAGAAGCACAAAGCCTTACAAGTGCCTAGAAGACAGAAAGAAAGTAAATGGCAACAGCTTCAGACTATAATTAAAGAATTAGTCTGAAGGCTTGTATGTTCCACATGACAAAGGGATTTCAGAGAGCCAGGAAGAACCAATGGAATTAGGGGCTCCTTTATCCAGTACCAGTGATTCTGAAATGGAGTGTGGAATGTGTATGAGAGAGTAAGGAACTGTAATTTATTCCTGTTCTATGACTGAGTGCTGTGAAGCCTAAATCAATGTTCTTAGAAGTTTGCACAAGAGACAGCAGCGTTCTGCTGGGTGCAATGACTCAGAGCTTCATAACTTGCAGCTGTGAATGAAAGGCAATGTAAGGAAGTGTTCCTGCACAAGAAGCTTGTTGTTAAAAGGCAAGAGAGTGTGGAGATTGCCATTTCTATTTAAAGCTGTTAAACAAGGAATGAACATTAGAAAGAAAATACAACAGCTAGAAGATTCCTTTATTGAAAGCTAATACTTGGAAAGCATTACTAGCAACCTGAAATGTTGTTGTATGGATGAAGCTGGAAGAAGCCTAGAAGCATTTAAGTGTTACTTGTCCCTGAGAAGAATCAGGAGATCTAACTTTATTCTTGAACTTTTATTTGGTACAAAAAGGTTACCACTTTACTTTTGTGTTGGGGGAGTAAATCCTGTGCGTTTTTTTGCAATACTTTGTGCAATACCTTATGCAACAATAAAGTATTCTTTAACTGGAAACCCAACCTTGGCTGTCGTCACTTTGGTCCACAACTACAATAGGATACAGGGCTACAGCACTACCAAGGACTTTTAAAACCCCATGGGTCACGTACCAACTGCCTAATACGCCAGGGCTAGGCGGTGCGGTGTCACAACATCCACGGTGCCATCACCAGTCCGAATGGTAAGGCTCAGAATTGAAAATGTTCTAGAGGCACCGCAAACCTGAGAAATTTCTGATGCTCCTCCCAGATTGGAATATGTAAGTAGGCTTCTGACAGATCTAGGGACGTAAGAAACTCTCCTTTCCTTACTGCCACAATGACCGACCACAGAGTCTCCATGCGAAAGTGAGACACCCAAAGGCAACGATTTACCCCTTTGAGGTCTAGGATTGGTTGAAAAGTCCCTTCTTTCTTCGAGAACACGAAATAAATGGCATACTGACCGAATCCGCATTAGAGTGGGGGCACTCGCACCATCGCTCGGAGTTTGACCAGCTTCTCTACCGTCTCCCGCACCGTGGCGCATTTGGCTGGCGCCTTGCACAGAGAGCGCACAAACAGGTCTCTTACTGGACATTGCAATTCTAGGGCATAACCTTCCCGCATGACCTCCAATACCCATTGGTCCGACGTAATCTTGGCCCAGTCTGGGTAAAAGTCCCGTAATCGACCCCCTACGGGTACTGAAGCCTGAGCCCTCCAACCTTCATTGAGTTTTGCGCAGATTGACGGAGGAGGAAGAGGCCCCAAAGCCCCTCCCTGACCCCCAAAATCCACAAAACCCCTGGTTCCTGGAGGGAAAACGCCCTCTCTGAGCTTGACCAAACCTAGAATTCCGGAATCTATGAAAATCGCTCTGCTGCATCTTGGCAGGGGGAACCGAGCGACCCGGCTTTTGCTTATCTTCCGGAAGTCTACCTCCTTTAGACTTGCCGAGCTCCTTCACCAATTTCTCTAGATCTTCTCCAAAGAGCAGCTTCCCCTGGAACGGCAGTTTACTAAGCCTCGCTTTGGAAGAACCATCTGCTGCCCAATTGCGGAGCCAGAGATAATGCCTAGCCGCTACAGCGGAAGCCATGCTCTTAGATAGTGTTCGAATGAGGTCGTAATGGATATCGGCGAGGTAAGCTGTCCCGGACTCCAGCCTGGCCGCTTCCCCAGTACTGTCGTCCTCACCGTCGCCCTGCACTCGCTGAGACCAGCGGAGACGGGGTCTTGCTACCCAAGCACCACAAATCGCTGCGTGAACGGAGAGAGCATTGACATAAAAAATCTGCCTCAACAACGAATCCAGCTTTCTGTCTTGGACATCCTTGAGTGCCACACTGCCTTCCACCGGAATTGTGGTCTTCTTTGTCACCGCTGAAACAGCTGCATCCACCTTTGGAGACTTAAACACTTCCCGATCTTGTTCCACTAATGGGTAAAGCCAACCCATCACTCTGGACCCCTTAAGAGTCGCCTCGGGCATATTCCATTCTTCCTGTATCATCTCCCGGACCACTCTGTGTACCGGAAACGCCCTCTGAGTCTTTCAGAAGACCTGTAACAAAGGATCTTCTAAGGTAGCATCTTCAGGAGGACCTGGCGCCGGCATGTTCAGCGCCTTCAATGTCTCTGCAATGAGGGCCAGGAGCTCCTCTCTCCTGAACACTCAGACGACCCTAGCCTGATCCTCCCTATCCGTGATCTCTCCTTCTAGGTCGTCTTCAAAGTCCAACTCGCGGTCACCCTCATCCGTCAAGCTCTTCCGAGTCCACCGCTAGCTCCCCCAGCTCCTTTATCCAGTCTGGCCTTCTTTGCAGAGAATTTGGACCCGCCTGCACTTAAGGGCGAACCAGGTCTCTTTCCCCCCGGTCCCTCCTGCGGGGCCTGGTGCCAAGCCTTTCCGGTTCCCCCCGAAGGCCTGCTGTATCAGCGCCACAAATTGTGGGGGAAACAATGGCTGCTAAGCCCCCCCAGCAAAGGCTCCTGCTGGGCTGGGAGATCCAGAGCTGATGACTGTCCGGCAATGGGTTCCCTTTCTGCCAGCTCTAGGGCCGTCTGCTCCTGCGAGGCTACCGGGACCCCTTGTCCCTCTGCCCCATCCTCCAAAGTGCACTCCATAGCCGCCACTTCGTGAACACACCTTTTACAGATGCCTGCCTCGGACAGGGATCCCCTCTTAGAGCCGCAGAGTAAACAATGAGACCTAGACGGCATCCCAGTGGAAACCCCCACCTTGAATTCTCCCCTGATGCCCGGCTGCGACCTGAACCGTCTAAGCAAAACCTTGTATTAATTTTTTTTTTTTTTTTTACAATGCCGTCGCTTCACGAAGTGTCCGGCAGCAGAATGCTGACTATTTTTGAAAAACGAAGCTTTCTGGGCTAAATATAGAGCCGCTGCAGCTTGCAAATGCAGAGCGGGGATTTTTCCCGTGCCACACGCCACGTGGTGCAGCCTGCTTGTAACGGCCAGTGCTGCCTCCTTCACTGTACCCCACTATTGATTTTCAGCTGGGGAGGGGGAACCCCCTTACCTCAATCCTGTGCTGCGGAAGGTCGTTAGCCGCTGCCAGGGAGCTCCGATGCTGCAAGACCCTTCACAGCACGGAGCCAGCCACGTACACACCTTATCCTGGGCCGCACACGAGCACAACGGCTGTGTCTCTGTCATCGAGTTCTGAACGCTGACGGGCACAACATCTGTATGTGCTAGAGCTCCGACACCGCCGGCTCTTCCCTGCTACAGATAGTAGGAGACCGAAGTCTTTTCTCCACACTAGCAAGCCTCTGCCGCGAGCAAGCCCATTAGTGCTAGCCGAAATGAGAACCAGAGAAAGTGGGGAGGCGTGGGGGGAGGAGAATAAACTCCTCAGCACCGGACAAGCTTAATACTAGACGATCAAAAAATAAAAGATGAGAATTTTTTTTTTTTTAATTTAAATTTTTATTAAATTTTAACATTCATGCATAACAAGAATGAAAAGGAAACAAAAGATGATATCCATACAAAAACACTCAGAAATACCAACTGTATCTAAATCAGATCATATTATACATCATCCAAAATTTAGTCCACAAGTATTAAGGAAAATAATGAGGAAGGCCCCAGGAAATTAAACAAAGGATAATAATACTTATTAAGATGAGAATTTTAAAATAGAACCTCCAGCTAAACTATTCTACAATCCTTAATTGTCCCTCAAGTGAGCCTTGGACCTCTTGGCTCACAGATCCTCCAGCTGTTTGGAGACTGAGATAACTGATGAGAGGAGGTGGATCCGGGCAGAAAAGAAAAGAGATGACGTTTTCCAGTCCCCAAGCTGCTGGAGGAGGAGCACAACTCCAAGGTTTGGGACTAGACTGGAGGGATGTTAAGGAAAAGAGAGCTAAACCTGACTGGAGATGGCTGTGCTGAGAAGGGAATCCAAGTTGCTCGCTGGGCCGGCCTGCTCCTCCTGAGCAGACTCTCCTCCCCCCCCCCTCCCTCACTGAGGCGCTTCACTGATCCTCTTTATCAGGAGCAAGCCTCAAGGGAATTCGGGAAACTGCAGAGGAGCACCCTTTTGTACACCCTGCAGACATCCAAGAAAGAAAGCTACTCTGACAAGACACTCTAAGTGTGTGTCAGGAGCTGCAGAAATTTAATTCCACCATTTGCTGGAGACAGAGAAACTGGGTTGGGTACTGAAGTCATCATGCTTTGTCAGCAGCATAACCGAAGCTGCCCTTTAGGGGCTTAGGAGTGTCACCAAGGGGGTGTGGCTAAAGTTTGAGTTTAATTTCTGTCTCTTATCTGCTGGTAGGGAGTGATAACCCACTTGTCTGGTCTAGCAGGATGAGCTGGAAAAAGCACATCAAATAAAGCATCTCCTCTTCTACCACTTCTGAAAGAAGAGGAAAATAAACACAGTACAAGTGTTTTCTTCCTTCCACTTTATCAAGGGTTCTCAATCCACTCCTTGGGACACACCTAGTCAGTCAGGTTTTCAAGATATTCATTGTGGGTATGGTGAAATTAGACCTTACCTGTTAATTGTCTTTCCTTGAGTCCATCTAAGCCAAGCCAGTCCAGACACATGGGTTATGCAAGCCTACCAGTGGATGGAGATTGAGAAGCATTGGCTTATGTTTCTGACGTCATGGTACAAAGGGGTATGTGTAGCCTTGATCTCGCCAGTATTTCTGTAACAAAGCAGATCTCAAAAGAATATCAAATGCTGCTACAACATCTTCAACTCCTTACACCATACTCACTGTTGTCATCTTTGAGCTCGCCTGAGCATGAGGAATAGGAGACAGAGAGCAGCGCCCTCAAGCCTCTATTGCCCTTGTTCTGTGCTAGTGCAGCGACGTCAGCAATTGAAAGCCTGAAAGAAGCCTTTTTGCCCAAAAACCCTGCAGTAATACAAGAGATCAGATTCACCTCTAGAAAGCTCGCAGCAGACTTCATTGAGCATGTCCTCAACCAGTGGGCTACCCCGATGGAAAAGAATATGCCAGAAACTCGACAACTGCAGTAATCAAGCTATATGCCAAGCCAGGTCACGTCAAAGAATCGAAATCCAAGGGTGGGTCCTGGATTGGACTGGAGGGACTCAAGGAAAGACTTAGCAGGTAAGCTCTAATTTCACCTTCCTTATCATCCCTCCAGTCCAGATATGTGGGATGTAACAAAGCATTACCCAATCACTGGGAGGGAATGAGAACAGTCCAGCCTGAAGCAAGCCCAGGGAACCATCCCCAGAGTTAAAACCGAGCCTTAACAGTATGTCGGAACACACGTGCCTACCACCTGAAGCAATCACAGGAACCCAATTGTGCCTCAATAGTGAAGCAAGAAAATGGAAAAAGACCCAGTTTCGTGCCAGACTGTGCCGCTGGAACACGCAGTCCAAGAATCTCTCTAGCACAGGGTGCCTCTGAAGCCAGTGGAATGTGATCTAAAAATTGATGCTACTAGAACACACAAAAGTCGAGAAATAAGAGACAAGGAAAATATGAAAACAGAATAGCTTACTGCAGACGATCTGCCATAACCCCCAGGGACCGACAAAATCAGCAGCCATAGCCCGAGAGAACTGAAACTGAAAACCTCTTAATGGGAGAGTTGCACTCCCCAGCCACTAAGGGGAGTAACAAAGGAACTTTGAACAGAAACATGATAAATGGATGTATATACTATACAACCTTATCAATGGATGTATATACTATAAAAACAGTCTGTAAATAGATGTAAATTGTTGTACATAGTTACCACTTGTTGAACTCCAAGTTAATCTACCCTGTTCGTTGTAAGTGCTATGCTTTGACTGCACAAATCTGTTATATGTAAACCACGTTGATTTTTAAGAGTGCGGTATATAAGAACAACAAATAAATAAATAATAAAATCCCAAGATGCAGACTAAGGAACAGACCGTCCACTCCATACCCCAAGGAGATCAACGGTTGAACCTTGCATTGAAAACTGAACCTCAAGGTTACCCAAAGTCATAGGCTAAGAAAGTCTTATTGGACCTTTAGTCAATATTGCTGCTTTTTTTTGTTTTTTGTTTAACAACCAGAAAGACGATGCATGCCATATGTACCTCCGAGAGAGAGGCGGAGGCCGCAGCTGACGAAACTGCAATGAAAACCAAAGTTTTGAACAGCAGCGCAACTAGCAACTGCGGGCAAAGAAGGAGCTCTTTTGCCCCTACCAAAGAGGCCTTTCACCATCAACAAAGCTGGAGCAACCTTGGGATAAAACCTGAAGACATGCCAGCTCAGCTACTGTAGGCCCACCTACCTGCAGGCTCTAAGGGAAACCCAGACCCTAAGCCCCCTTAGAACGACCTCGTTCTGAACCAGAAACCCGTGTGACCACAGCATCCAAGATAGCCCAGTACAACGGACAGGATCAACCTGGCATCACATTAAGGACTCACAGATTCTCCCGCCCGTATAAACCCCAAGAGCCTATGGTGTGAGGTATGATGAGAACGGTGCCTGTCAATGCGGACATGCTCTCCAGTCTATCCACCACAAAGTTGATCGGAATGACCCTCATGAAGTCCAGACTGCCTGAAACTCACCACAGCGATAACCAGGGAAGAGGCCCTCCGAAGCCCATGCATAGCCCATAGCACCCTCTGCTGCCCTACAGCAAGAATGCTGACCAAGTCTGCTCACTATCAAGGGGAAATCCAGGGGCTAAGAGTTCACTTGTATTCCAGGCCCTAAGCACGTACATTGCAGGCCCAGAAGAAATGAGCCTCCCAAAGGAAAACTAGAGAGGTATCCAGACGTATCCCTCCTGGGCAACAAGGACTGCGAAGAACCCTGGGCTTTTTTTTTTTTGCAACTGGCCTAGCCGCACAGTCGGGTCCCATACCTATGAACCTCACCAATCGTCTGCGAGTCCAACTCCCCTCACTCAATTAGATATGGGGCTGCCCAGTCATTCCAAAGAACACAAAACTGCAGCATTCAAAATAGGGAGCAAAGAAAAAAACAAGGCACCTCTTGCTCAATGCATTTCAGGCAATAATCCTTCAATGGATCAGGGTTGATAGGTAAGACAGGGCCTCCGGTCAGAACCCATGGCATAGCTGTCCAAGGGAAAACACTCTAAACATTACGGCCTAGCCCGTAGACTGGCCGATGACACACTAAGCCCCTTGGGGAGCAGGAGAAGAATACCAAAAGTCAACTTTGAACAAAAATTTGATATAATGAGGCTGATGCTGCCTTGTCAGAACCGATAATAAATTAGGCCAACTGGCAGGAAACAAACAGAAATAGCTTTGGAAACCAAAATAAGCCATAAGGTTGAAAACCAAAAAGCTGGCCACAAGAACCAACCACTATGAGAAATGTGCACATGTCCCTGAGAGGGATACGTTACCCCTCTTCTCAAGTCACTTCACTGGCTCCCTATCCGTTTCCACATCCAGTTCAAACGTCTCCTGCTGCCTTATACGTGCATTCACTCTATAGCTCTTTGCTACCTTTCTTCTCTTATCTCTTCTTACACTCTCCCTCGGGAACTCCGCTCTTCTGGCAAATTGCTTCTATCTGTGCCCTTCGCTTCTATTGCTAACTCCAGACTTCGCTCCTGTCACCTTGTTGCACCTTACACCTGGAACAAACTACCTGTGTCTGTATGCCAGGCGCCTTCTCTGACCCTTTTCAAATCCAGGCTGAAAACTCACCTCTTCGCTACTGCTTTTGGATCTTGACTCACCTGATCTCCTTGTTTCTTTACCTTCCCCCCTTGTTTATCCCTGTCTATACCTTCTGTGTTGTCTGTCTTGACTAGACTGTAAGCTCTGGTGAGCAGGGACTCTCTTACACGTCTGTGAGTGCTACATACGACTTGTAGCATTATACAAATGCTCAGTAGTAGTAGAGACAGGGAATGGTAACCAGCAGTCCAATACATGCACAGCCACATCAACGAAAATAAGAAATACTTAAAGGGGCCAGGTGCAGTGCAGGCGCATTGAAGCATCCACCCATGTCATGCCATACAAGCAGAAGCCAGCCTGCATCACCTCATAAAAACTGGTGGGTATCCAGCATCCATCCACATGGTCCTTTTCTCCCCCCTTTTGTCATTGTGCCAGGCAGAGCACAAGCCAAAGCAGTGTTCGACAGTACTACCCATAGTAGTAGCAACCTTGAACCAGTTATTGCTGCCGATGGCCCTAGCAACCTAGCTGCCAAAAGGCCCAGCTAACTAAAAAAGGAAACAGTCAAGGCTCTGCCACATTGGCAGGACAACTAAGAAATATACTGCTCAAGTATACCAACCTCACATTCCCTCCCCTCTCTCCCCCCCCCCCCCCAAAACCCTTCACGACTCCAGTGAAGAGCCCTGGCCAAGGAAGGTGAAATTAAGACTTACCTACTAATTGGCTTTCCTTGAGTTCCCTCCAGTCCCGTCCAGACCTGTGGGTAGTCACACCTCACCAGCAGCTTGGAGACTGAGCATGTGAATGCTGATGACACCTCTCATAGGCAGATGCCACCTTAGCAACCCCAGTATACCACTGACAAAGCAGACTCACATGACCAATAACCAAGAAAAAAACTATACCATATTACTGATTAATATGATATGAACCCCAGCCGAGGCAAACTAACCCCCCTGCCCAGTGGAGAACAAGAGAACTGTCTAAAAGGGCAGGTCAAGCGAGCACAAGTACCCTGTCACACTGAGAAGCGCCTTAGGAAAACATTTCCTTTTGGCACGGGCAGGAAGGCGTCAAGACCAATCCACCACTAGCCAAACTAGGTCTGTGAACCATGGTCTTCTCAACCAGTCGGGAGCCACGAGTATCACCAGACCCTGATGCAGTTCTATCCATTGTACTTGTCGACCTATGAGCGCCCACAGGAGGAATACATATAGTAACCCCTCCAGGGGCCAATGCTGTATCAAAGCATCATGGCCTTCTGACATGCATCCTTCCTTCTGTTGAAGAACCATGCCACCTTTGTGGAGTTGAAGGTGGCCATCAGATCCATGACTGGTTCTCCCCAATGCTGTACCAGCTGAGTATTCACTTCCGTATTGAGGGTCCACTTGCTTGGGTCAATGTGAAAGTGGTGGAGGTAATCGGCTGACATGTTTTCCTTCACAGCCATGTGCACCACCAATAATGCCTATAGGTTGTCCTCCACCCAGTCCAGCAGTGGAGCAACTCTGCTTTCCAGCTGAGCACTGCTTGTGCCGCCTTGCCAATTTTTATGTAAGCCACAGGTAGTGGCATTGTCCGAAAACACACTGACTTGTTTCTCTTGCAAGAAACTGTGAAACTCCTACAGAGCCAGAAAGACAGCTTGCATCTCCAACCGGTTGATGGGCCAGCTGCTTTCCTCTGTTGACCAACGCCCCTGTGCTATCTGTGCCTCACAATGTGCTCCCCAGCTCAAGAGACTGGCATCTGTTGTCAGTGCCACCCATTGAGGGGTCTCCAGGGGCATCCCTGCCGAGAGCTTGTCCTGCCAGAGTCGTCACCACAACCCTATCATAGTGGCTCTTGGGCATGGGAACAGCCACTATAGTGGATGAAGCTGTGCTGACCATCAGCGGTGTAGAACCCAAGGCATGAGTTCGATGGATGCTGCCATTGAACCCAGCACTTGCAGGTAATGTCAAGCTGTCAGTCTGCATGCTGAGAAGCTGGCACACCTGCCACTGAAGGGTGTGAATTCTGTCCTCCAGTAGGGATACCCGGTTTTTGGCTGCATGGAACCAGGCCCCCAAGCATACCAAATCCTACGATGGCTGCAACCAGCTCTTGGCAAAGATGACGACCCAACTGAGGCCCTGCAGGCAGGCAATGACTTTCTCTATGGCCCTTTTGCTCTCTTTTTTAGATTTTGCTCTGACCAACCAATTGTCCAGGTAGGGATGTACCAGAACACCTTCCTAATGCAACGCGGCTGCGACCACAATCATGATCTTTGTGAAGGTTCGGGGAGCCGTGGCCAGGCTGAAAGGCAAGGCCTGAAACTGAAAGGGCCCCATAGCGACTGTGAACCTTAGGAACGTCTGATGCTCAGGCAGAATTGGAATATGCAAATAGACCTCGGTAAGATCAAGTGACACGAGAAACTTGCCCTCTCTGACTGCCAAAACGCAGCACCTTGAGACAACAATTTACGCCTTGAGATCCAAGATGGATTGGAAGGAGCCCTCCTTTTTGGGAACCACAAAGTAGACTGAGTATCGACCCAACCCGCACTGGTCAGGCGGAATGACCACCACGGTCTATAAGGTCTGAAGATGGCAAAGAGTGACTTAAACCATTTGGATCTTGTAAGAGGCCTGCGGGACTGCGCAAACTCGAGGGCTTAACCCTCTTGAATGATCTCCGAGACCCACTGATCGATGGTAATGCAGGTCCAGGCGGAGTAAAAGTCCCCAGCCATCCCCCTACAGGCACTAACCCCACTGGGACCTCCCTTATTTTATTGCTGTTTCTTAGTTACGGTTGAGGAAGAGGCATAGAACCCTCTGTCTGATCCTTTGAAAATTTGAAAAGGCTGTCCTCGGGTGAGAAGCACCCTCTCTGATACAGCACAAAATGAACAGAGCGGAACTCTGAAAATCCTGTGACTGGGTTCGCACAGGACCTACAGACCGAACTGGCTTTTGCTAATCCTCGGCAACCAGCTGCCCTTGGACTCGCCCAGGTCCTTCACAAGCATGTCCAAAGCCTCCCCGAACAAGAGCTTACCCTTGAAAGGAAGCTTACTCAAACATGACTTGGAGGAGACATCTGCCAACCAATTGCAGAGCCAGAAGTAGCTTCGTGCTGCCATCACCAAGGCCATGCTCTTGGATAAGCCCCTAATCGGATCATAAAAGGCATCCGCCAAATATGCTATTCCGGACTCTAACTTGGTCGCCTCTTGAGGTGGTGCCAAAAGTGTCTCCTACCATCTCCGTGATTCCTTGTTCCCATCATAAGCACATGCGGGCCACAAGTGGAGTGGAGTGGAGGAGTAGCCTAGTGGTTGGGGCAAGGTACTTCAGGCCGGAAGGTCGGGGGTTCAAATCCCACTAGAGGACAGCAACCTTGGGCCGGAAGGACTGGGGTTTCTAGTCCCACAGGTGCTCCTTGTGGTCTTGGGCAAGCCACTTAACCCTCCATAGCCCATGTTCCCTGTAAAATAGTTATCTCCAAGTTATAATGCCCTGTTCAATGTAATTTCAGTTTGTTCAATGTAAACCGCACTGATGCAGAATAGCGCGGTATATAAGAGAATGTAAATAAATAAATAAATAAACAAAGTGACATCTGTAAGGACAACACGTTGATATCAAACGTCTGCTTAAGGAAGGTCTCTAACCTCTGTTCCTTTGAGGGCTGTATTGCCTTCTACCGGGTTTGTGGTCTTCTTTGTGACCGCCGAGACCGCCGCATCCACCTTGGGTGAGCAGAGGAGTTCCTTCTCGGAGTCTGGTAAAGGGTATGGCCTCACCATCACACATGCGTCCCCCTAAGAGCAGCCTTGGGAATCTCCCATTCATCCTATATCTGCTTGATTACTCAATAGAGTGGGTACACTGTTAGCGGCTTCCGGATCACCTGGAACAACGGGTCTTCCAGTGGCTCATCCTCCAATGGAACCTCTGACATATTAAGAGCCCTAAGTGATCAACACTGCCAACGCCTCCCGACTACAGACATGCACAATTCTTGCCTCTTCTCCTTGCGGGATCTCTCTTTCCTCGGGTTTAGTGGATTCTTTGTCCATGCCTGCTCCTGTCTGAGTCCCTTTCCTCCTCCAAATGAAGGGACCCTGTGTCTTCCCAAAGGTTCGCCTCCAAACATCTCTGGCTAGGACTGGGCTCCCCAGTGGTCACCCGCCTCTGATGCCCTTTGGAGAGCTCCCTCTTCCTGGACCTCTGAGGGCCCCTACAGGTCATCCTCTCCATGCTGCTTCATGCATGAGAGTAAAACTCCGGGGTAAGCCCGCTGTGGCCCAATTCCTCAGCCACAACCTTGGACGAGGAGGGTCTGGGAGACTTGACTCCAGTAATTCTCCCCTCCAGAAGAGGTGGGGGGGGGGAGGAGTATCCACTCCATCTGGAAGAGTTATCTGCCTGGCCTCCGCCACGGGCAAACAGCACTCTCACTCTCTGCTGAGAAGGACCCTCAAAGCCCCGTGAGGGTCCTCCCTTCCCAGCCTTATCTGTCTGAGCCTCTAGATGTTCCTCAGCTGACTGGGACTCTGTTTCGCAGCCACAGTAAAACCCAGGTGCTCCTTGTGGTCTTGGGCAAGCCACTTAACCCTCCATAGCCCATGTTCCCTGTAAAATAGTTATCTCCAAGTTATAATGCCCTGTTCAATGTAATTTCAGTTTGTTCAATGTAAACCGCACTGATGCAGAATAGCGCGGTATATAAGAGAATGTAAAAAATAATAAATAAAACAGAGCCCCTCTGGGAGCACCTGTCGAACATGTGGCCTTAGTGGGTATGCTGCAGCTACAGGCCACCCTTTAATAAGGCCAATGTGTCTAAAACAGCCTTTCTGCCTGCTTCTTTTGTTTCTCTTTGATCCTTTTTATTTATTTAGTTTGCTAGTTACATCAAACTGTGCCATTCAGAGACCAGGAGAACCCATAAAAACAAGAAAACACGGTGGAAGAAAACCCATGCATTCGGACCTACCAAAATGTCCCCCACTGAGAGAAGTTCCTCTCACTAAGAGATGGTGCCTCTTCCTGGGCTGCACAGCTCAGCTGCTTCTGCCTCCCTGCGATTTACCCGCAGCCTAGCAACTCAGTCATGACTGACTGCAGAAGATGTCCAGGCTATTTCCAGTTTTCCAGGATCTCCGGATGCATGCGCCGCCCTTCTTTGCCAGCGTCGGCAACATCGGGAGTCCCCTGCGGTGCGAGACAGGCTTTGTACCGAGAGCGGCTCCTCACCCTCTGACGGGTTTGGGAGCTGCAGCTTACCGGAGGTCACTGTCCTAGCCCTTCCAGAGGGCAGCTCTTGTTCCTCTTGCCTTCCCCGCTTTTCTCCCTTTTTTAAACACAGATCCCACTACCTTCTACTCGGGAGACTGTCTCACAGGCCTCGGACAAGGAATTTGCGCAGATGAGCCAGTCATCTAGATATGGGTGAATTGAATGCCTTGTGAGCTGCTGCGGCCACAACCATGACCTTGGAGAAGGTGCATGGAACTAAGTGCTGCCCGAGGATGGTGAAACGCAGGAAACGCTGCTGATCTTCGTGGATGGGTATGTGGAAGTACACTTCTGCCAAGTCAAGAGGTGAGAAACTCCCCTTTCCGGACCGCCTGAATAACCAATCGTAGTGTTTCCATGTGGAACCGAGAAACCCAAAGGTCACGATTGACTGCCTTGAGATCCAGAATAGGCTGCAATGACCCATCTTTCTTGGGCATCACAAAGTGGATGGAATAACTTATTTTTTAAAAGCAAAAGAAGGCTTCTCCTGTAGTTAGGCTACCCTAGTCCTCTTCCCTGAGGGAAATGTTCATTGGCCCTCCTGACCAGGAGTTCAACCTCCTTACTCAGGTGCTGGGAAACTCCAGAGTGCACCCTGGAGACATCTAGTCAAAGAAAACGTCCAAAAGATTTAGGAGAAGATAGAAAATGCACCATCATCTGCTGGAGACAGACCCCCTAGGAATATAGCTCTATATATACCAGGGCTGAACAATCAAGCTTCTGGTATCTTTTTGTCTCCAACATCTCCTGGCAGGGGGCTTATCCTACTTGTATGGACTGGTCTAGCAGGATGATTTGAAAATACTGCTGATAGAGGCTGCACATGCCCCTTTGTACCATGATCTTTATCTTTATTGGTTACTTGATATACTGCTTAAGTTGGAACATACAACTACTACTACTGAGCATTTGTATAGCGCTACAAGTCGTATGCAATGCTGCACAGACATGTAAGAGACAGTCCCTGCTCATCAGAGCTTACAATCTAGTCAAGACAGACAACACAGAAGCTGTAGACAGGGATAAAACAAGGGGGAAAGGTAAAGAAACAAGATCAGGTGAGGTCAAGATTCAAAAGCAGCAGCGAAGAGGTGAGTTTTCAGCCTGGATTTGAAAAGGGTCAGAGAAGGTGCCTGATGTACAGATACAGGTAGTTTTGTTCCAGGCGTAAGGTGCAGCAAGGTGACAGGAGCGAAACCTGGAGTTAGCAGTAGAAGAGAAGGGCACAGATAGAAGTAATTTGTCAGAAGAGTGGAGTAAAAGCAGTGTACAATAAACAAAAATGACTGCTGAGACAGGAGGAAAAGAACGCCATTAATCAATAGGACAGCAGGAGGAGGACAGTAGAGGAGGGAAAGAAGCAAAAGGAGCATGGAGACTTAAGGGGGGGGGGGGGGTGTGGAAGGCTGAAGGCACAATAAAGAAAATGGGTCTTTCAGTCAGCCTTGAAACGGGCAAAGGAGGCTCTGACTGAAGGCTGAGGAAGAGTGAGTTCCAAAGGGAGGGGGCCAGAAAGAAAAAGTAGAAGCGCGGGTATGTTTAAGGTGTGCCTGCATAGGGGAAGGGAGGGCCAGACGGTAATTATGGACAGAGTGTAGGAGACAGAGGAGTGTGGTGATGGAGGTCTGCAAGATATTGAGGTATGGAGGAGTGGATGGTTCGGTGCACAAAGATAAGAATTTTATACTGAATCCTAAAATGTACTGGAAGCCAGTAAGGATGTGCCAGGAGAGGCGTGGCAAGTCCATAGCAGCAGGAGGAGGTAAGAATACGGGTGGCAGTATTTTGTAAAAGCTGAAGTCGGCAGATTTAGGAATGTGGAAGGCCGGCAAGAGTGACAAAAAGATCAAGCCAAAGCTTCTCAGTCTCCTTCTGCTGGTAGGTGTGCATAACCCACGCATCTGCACTGGACTGGAGGGAAGATAAGGAAGTAGGAGAGCAATCTGCATGCAAATCTTTCATGCAATTCATTGTGGCTATCCTGAAAATGTAAACTGCTAGGTGTGTCAGAAGACTGGATTGAGAACAGCTGCATTTTACTGAGGAGTGAAAAGCTGAAACGGAAATCTATACTGTAAATGGCTATTTTCAAATGCTTTTTACCTGAAAACTGAACATCTTTCCCAAAAGATCAATGCATATGGAACCACCAGGTGAAATCAGAAGAGGCAATGTTTGCACCTAGCAGACATCTGTGGAACTTGGCATGTTCTTCAGGGAAAATGTAGCCACAAAAAACAGGTCCACTTTTCCGTAGGCAGCTTTCACAGGAAAGCATGAACCAGCTCTCAAAGGAAACCTATGTTCAAAGTCCACGGGGAAAAGCATTTGTGGGCTTCAGAACTCACTGTGGAGTTTCTGAAAATCACCTTGTTAGTGGATCGCAAGTATGGTGAGTGGCAGAAAGCCTAAACCGCGTCTGTCATTCCTCTACCAGTTTACTGCCTTACTGCAGGGGTGGGCAATTCCGGTCCTGGAGGGCCGCAGACCAGTCAGGTTTTCGTGATGTCCCTAATGAATATTCATGAGATCTATTTGCATCCACTGCCTTCCATTGTATGGAAATAGGACCATGACTATTCATTAGGGACATCATGAAAACCTGACTGGTCTGTGGCCCTCCAGGACCGGAAGTGCCCACCCCTGCCTTACTGTTTTCTACCAGAAGCAGAGCTGCTCACCTCTGACTCTGCAGGATCCACCATGGAATCTTTCAGGAATTTCACTAGAACAAATGTTTTCAGCGCCATCAAGTTCCTTCTGTAGCTCTCATTGAGGAACTGTAATAAAAGATTACACTATTACTGTAGATATCATAATACAATGGATCCTTACAAAATGCACACTTGGAACTCATCTCTCAAGCACAATCTTTCACACTTCTGTTCCAAATGGACCATGTCTCACGTCTCTTCGTAGTCTGACTATCACTGAGGGCTCGATGCACAAACCCTACACTGGAGCACAGCACTAAAGCTCTGGCACAGGGTTTCCTAACAAAGGTTTAGTGCAGATGTTTTGCTCTGTGATGCTTTAAGCAAACAGCGTGTAAATGAGCTGTGTGCAAAATGTTTGCACTAAACAAATGGCAGATGAAATTTGATGTGGACAAGGGCAAACTTATGCACTTAAGAACATACGATATGCCATACTGGGTCAGACCAAGGTCCATCAAGCCCAGTATTCTGTTTCCAATAGTGGCCAATCTAGGTCATATGTACCTAGCAGTTTCCCCAAGGGACACAGGTTCCACAATGCTTGTATTGGTTCAAGCATTGATATCCTGAGTCCCTTCTTAATAATGGTTTATGGACCTTTCCTCCAGGAACTTGTCCAAACCCTTTTTAAACCCAGCTACTTAGGGCAGAACAATCCAAACTACAATTACACGATTCAAGGTTCCACATTAGGAACCACCACCCAAGAAAAGGATTTAGGAGTAGTCATGGATAATACATTGAAACCCTCGGCCCAGTGTGCAGCGGCACACAAGAAAGCAAATAGAATGCTAGGAGTAATAAGGAAAGGAATGGAGAATAAAATCAAGGATATTATGCCTCTATCGTTTCGCACCTTGAATATTGTGTGCAATTCTGGTCGTCAAATCTTAAAAAGGACATAGTCTAATTAGAAAACGTAGAGAATAGTGACCAAACTGGTAAAGGGAATAGAAGGATATCCCTACAAGGAAAGGCTTAAAAGGTTAGGGTTCTTCAACTTGGAAAAGAGACAGCCAAGGGGAGATATGAGAGAGGTTTATAAAATTAAAAAAAAAAGTTTATAAAAAAAATGTTTTTTCGAGAGCTGTTTTGGTTATTCCACGTAATCTTTGTTTTTTGGTGCGCTGAATCCGAAAATGACCTCCATTTTGTCATAGGACATCACATTTTCTGACAATTTAGGTAACTATGTTAAATAAGGCAATACCTTAAAATAAACGGAAATAGACTTATAAAATTAAAGTTTTATTACAATATTTTCATGAAAATCCTTTTTTGAACTGAAATGAGCTCACCTACACACACTAAACTCGATTCTTCTTCCTTGTGAGGCTCCTCCTGGTGCATTTACGCTTGTGAGTAGCATCTGGAATGTCTCTCTGAAGCATCCAACAGTAGTCTGCCATCATTGTAATGCTCCATTTTCCCTGGTATCTCCTTTCCATCTCTGTAATGTCTTGGTGGAATCGTTCACCTTGTTCCTCACTCACAACTCCCAAATTTTCAGGAAAGTAGTCAAGGTGGGACTGGAGGAAATGCACTTTCAAACTCATCAGGCAACCTAAAGCTTGAAATGCTTTCAGCATTCGTCCGATGATCTTTTTGTAGTGAGGATCTTTGTTATTGCCTAAAAATTTCTGTACGACTTCTTTAAATGCAATCCACCCTTCTTTTTTGAGGATCCATCATGGTATTGACAAACTCTTGATCAATTACAAGCCTTCTAATGTCTGGTCTGACGAACACACCTTCCTTCAATTTTGACTCCGACAGGCCTGGAAACTTGGTGACCAAGTATTTGAAGCATTCTCCATCTCTTGGAAGTGATTTTACAAATTGCTTCATCAATCCCAATTTTATGTGGAGAGGTGGTAGAAGAACTTTATGGGAAGGTACCAAAGTTTCTCGGAGGACATTTTTTTCACCGACTGTTAGCACCCTTGGCTGCCAACTCTTCTTACAATTAGCGCAGTCTTGGTCCAGTGATTTTGTCGGTCTCGACTGTCCTATAGACACAGAAAACAAGGATATTTGGTATAACCAGCTTGTTGCCCGAGCAGCATGCACAAGACCTTCAAGTCCCCACGCACTTGCCAACCATGGTCTTCATATTTAAGTTTACGAAGAACCAATTCCAAGTTCTCGTAGGTTTCCTTCAAGTGTACGGAATGACCTACAGGTATGGAAGCGTAAAACCCGTTGTGGAGTAAAACTGCTTTGAGACTTCTTTTTGAAGAATCTATAAAAAGACGCCATTGCTCTGAATCATATTGGATTTTAAATTGACCCATCAGACCTTCGACATCGATGCAATAAACCAACTTGTCTTCCTGGGCGAAGTAAGGAACGAACTCCTTTTCACGATGTCTGAACCATGAAGATGACACTCCTGGCAACAATAAATTCGTGCTTTTCAGCCTTGATCCAAGTAACTCAGCGGCATCTTTGGGAAGATTCAAGTCTCTTACCAAATCATTCATCTCCTCCTGAGAAAACAATTTTGGTCTTGTATCATCTTCAAAGTCAGAACTTGATTCGTCATCTGGTTCAGGTATGACTTCACCTTCATCGGAGCTAGGTATCTCTTCCAAGTTAGCAGGGGGCTTGGGTACTGGTATATCTGTGCCATGGGGGATGGGACAAATTGCCAAGTGAAGATTGGGGTATGAAATGGAATGCTTCCATTTGGAATTAAACCCTTTCACATCGCATGAACAAAAGTAACAGTCGTCACTATAGTTATTTTGCTCTCGCCATACCATAGGAATCCCGTAACGGAAAGATTTTTTCTTTCCCTTGAACCAGTTTCGGAGGTCCTCAACACACCGTTTGCACACTTTATGAGGCGCCTAGACTTTATCTTGATCTCCAATTTTTAGTCCAAAGTATACTTTTTTCACAAAGTCTGTAATATTCTGCTGTTGCTTCAACACTGTATATTCACCATAGATGAAACAGAAACTGTCTGGCAAATTAATACACTTTCGCGGAACCATAACATAACGGTTGAAGAATGACGAGCTAACACGAATTGCAATGAAAAAGTGTGAACAGCCTAGAACCAAGAACCTGATGATGATGATTCGTGCACAAGTGTGGCATGCAGGAGAGAGCAGCTCTGTGTCTGTACATGAGACGTCACAGTGCTGGCCACGCCCCCCTGCACTGACCGGAGCTGCTGCTATCTGCCCTGTGTCTCCCTCCCACTGGATTCTTCAGGAAAGATTAACCCCTTCTACCATTAGAAGCACGGACTTAAAACTTGCTTAGCTTATGTATATATTGCTGACCATCAGATTTACAGTGCTATATTTTTTTTTTACATAACCCGGACAACCCCTTTAAGTTTTTTTTGGCATTTTATATCTTAAATGCACTTATGTGAATTCATTAATAGTAATTTGAATTAATAGTAATTTGAAAAAAATTGATAAATTTGAAGACAATTTTGCATGTTGTGGCAAATCATGACGTCTAGGAGTTTTTTCAATATTTTATTTGTTTTCAGCACACCAAAATACATGGAAATTAAATGAAAATAATCAAACAGCTTTTTAGTCGCAGACCTGTGTAATGAATAGAGTGGAACGGGTATATGTAGATCAGTTGTTTACCTCTCAAAAAGTAGAAATATTAGGGGATATGCAATGAAGCTACAATGTAGCCCATTTAAGATTAATTGAGGAAATTATATTTCCACTCAATATGTAATCAAACTTTGGAATTTGTTACCAGAGGATGTAGTAAAAGCTGTTAGTGTAGCTGGGTTTGAGAGGTTTGGATGTGTTCCTGGAGGAAAAGTCCATAAAGAGGACCAGGGAAATCCACTGCTTACCCCAGCACAAGCATCATGGAATCTGTCTAACTTTTGGGTACCTGACAGATACTTATGACTTGGATTGGCCACTGTTGGAAATGGGATACTAGGCTGGTTGGACCTTGGTCTGACCCAGTATGGCATATCTTATGTTCTTAGGACAACTGACACTATATCGGGCCCTAGGTGATCGTAAATTTCTGAGTCCCTTCTACAGACCACATCTTAGTACTTTTATCAAACACCCCCCCCCCCCCCCCAAATACATCCTACCGGTACTACTTCGTAACATTTGTATAGCACTGCAAGGCGTACGCAGTGCGGTACATATCCACTCCCTGCAATTCTTTCCTAGCTCCCCTCCCTCATCCTGGGATCTTTGTGGCCTTTGCGGGTTATTCACTCAGCTTTATTTCATGTAGGGAAATGCACAAATATGAACGCACTTCCCCACAGTGGCCTTTGCGGGTTATTCACTCAGCTTTACTTCACGTAGGGAATGCACAAATACGAACGCACTTCCCCACAGTGGGATTTACGGGTTATTCACTCAGCTTTACTTCATGTAGGGAAATGCACAAATACGAACGCACTTCCCCACAGTGGCCTTTGCGGGTTACTCACTCAGCTTTATTTCACGTAGGAAATGCACAAATACGAACGCACTTCCCCACGGTGGCCTTTGCAGGTTACTCACTCAGCTTTATTTCACGTAGGAAATGCACAAATACGAATGCACTTCCCCACAGTGGCCTTTGCGGGTTATTCACTCAGCTTTACTTCATGCAGGAAATGCACAAATACGAACGCACTTCCCCACAGTGGTATTTACAGCTGCTCTCTGGCAGGCAGTGGATTTTGGAAGAAGTACTCATTATAAGAGAAATTAAGGAAGGTTTATGTTCCTTAATCCTCCCTTGTTTATTTCCCCCTCCAAACTGAAATGAAAGAGAGCAGCATCTGTAGTAATTAGTTAAAGGCACGGAGACCCATAGGTTTACAAAATGGTCCCGGTACACACGGAAATTGCCAAGTTTCGTCCACTGATTTTTCCCAAACAGAAACATAGAATGAGTCGAGACTGCATATCCACAAATACATGTGCCCCCTGCACACTTTTAGAAAAGGCACCACATCTGGTAAGTCAGTTAGTCAGTCCATCTCTGGCCCTATTCAAATCCAGGCTAAAAACCCACCTCTTTGAGGCTGCTTTTGGATTCTGATGCCCCTCTCTCTTGTTGACGATTTACATAGAAACATGACGGCAGAAAGAGACCACACGGCCTGTCTAGTCTGCCTGTCCATATCAACTACAATAGTCCTTTATTCCCCCTCTGTGTTTTGCCCCATGCTTTCTTGAATTAAGATACTGTCCTCGGGCCTGATAGTCAAAACCTTTACACGGTTTACAGACTCTTAAACCGCGTAAATGTCACTTAGAGGGGTATTCAGCGGCACTCACACAGTTGGTGCTGCTGAATATCCCCATTATCTCTGCTATATGCCCCACTGCAAACTGCTTAGCATTGGGTCGTGTCGTGAGCGTCCTGGGACGTTCCAGGGGTAGCACCAGTCAATAACCCAGCAGCAGCGATATTGCACCATTGCCCAGTTAGCTCCCACAAGTAAAGATACATGAAGCAAAAGCTGGCCTATCTCTACTCGCGGGAGCTAACTGGGCAGCGGTTCAATATCAACGTTGTGGGCTGTGCGGCGACCTGAGATCTTCAATGCTAGAGCCACATGCCCCTGGCATTGACTATCTGGGGTTAAAGGTCAGCAGCTCTGGCTATGTGGTACAGCAGCACATAGCTGTCCCAGAAGAATAACCAGGCCCCTCGTCTCTACTACCTCCACTGGGAGACAATTTCATACATCTAACACTATTTCCCTAAAGAAATATTTCTGCATATTACTCCTGAGTCTATCCCCTTTCATCCTCATCCTATGTCCCTCGTAGCAGAGTTTGCTTTAAATCGAAAGAAGCTTGCCTCTTGTGTATTAATGCCAAGGAGGTATTTAAATATCTCTATCATCCCGCCTTTCCTCTAAAGAATACTTATTGAGATCTTTGGATCTGTTCCCATATGCTTTATAACGAAGACCACTAGCCATTTTAGTAGCCACCCTCTGCACCAACTCCATCCTGTTCACATCCTTTTGAAGGTGCGGTCTCCAGAATTGCACACTATACTCCAAATGAGATCGCACCAAAGACTTATACAGAGGAACTATCACCTCCTTTTTCCTGCTGGCCATTCCTCTCCCTATGCACCCAAGCATCCTTCTGGCTTTTGCTGTTACCTTTTCTACCCGTTTAGCCATTTTAATGTTTCGACAAAAGCGGTTTATCAAGTGTAAAAATAAAGATAAAGATAAGATTATCAGAAACAATCATGCTCAGGTCCCATTCTTCTTTCATGGACAGAAGTACCTCATCCCCTACACTGTAAAACTCCCTTGGATTTTTGCAGCCCAAATGCATGACCCCAATTTTTTAACATTAAATCTCAACTGCCATATTCTAGACCAGGGGTCTCAAACTCAAATTGCTTTGAGGGCCAAATGAGGACTTGTAAAGTAACCCGGGGGCCGCACAAGACGCGGGCCTAATTTGCATAAGGGACCTCATTTGCATAAATATTTGCATAATGTTACCATAAACTAACTTTTAGTAAACATGCCTCTTAATGAGTGTATGGATAAAGAAAGACTAAAAGATTTCTACATTACTATAATCCAGTGCCAACCGCCAGGCACATTAGGAACTACTACAAACACTACCCATTTAGAACCTATAGCAAACCCACCGTATCGTAACAGCACTACCAGGACTCACAAAGCACCATACCCTAACTATCAAAAGGCAACACTGCAAATATTAAACCAATACATTTCAGAGAATAACAATACATGACCTACTGGGGAAAGAGAACAAGTGGCAATGTCAAATAGGAATTACATAAACAGAATACCTCAGCTCAGTTACACATGCAGAACATACACCATCACCAAACAAGGAATCACAATTTAGAAACAGGAAGACAATAATTAAACTGGGAACCCCAAAAGCCAAACTTGGAATGTACAACAACACTGTAGAAATAAAACTATAAATTAATTTCCTCTTGTATTAAATAAAGCACAGACGTTAATGATGCACATTTCCCAGAGCTGACATATTCCAGTTAATAAATTCAAAATAAAGAGAGAGCTTTCTACCTTTTGTGCATTTTTTTTTCAGTTGCAATTGTTCCAGCCACTTTCTTCTGGTTTCTTGGTGTCTTCTGCTAACTCTCCATGGTCTGCTGTCCATTTGTCCTTTCTTCTCTCTTCTAGTTTTTTTTCCTTTCTCTCTCTACATCTGCTTTAACATACTAATCTTTTTCCTTTTGCTCTTTCCTCATTCCTATTTCATCCACTCAAATTTTACCCCTCCATCCTCAATCCACACTTACTCACCCAATACCTGGCCAATTGTAGATTTTTCTTCCCTCCCACACAAAATATTTTTCCCCTCTCCATTTTACTCTCCCAGCCCTATCCCATTCTAATCCTCCCCAACATCAGCTCCCTTGTAGTTTCAGCCCCACCCAGCATCCGCTCCCTTCTAGTCCCCGCATCATCAGCCCATTCCAGTCCTATCCTAGCCCCACCATCAGCCCATTTCCTGTCCTTGCTCCCCCACAACTAAGCCCATTTCCAGTCCTAGCTCCCTCCCCTCACAGCCCATTTCCTTTCCATGCCCCCTCCCCATCAGCCCATTTCCATTCCAAGCCCCCCTCCCTATCAGCCCATTTCCATTCCAAAACCCCGTCCCCATCAGTTATTTGCAGTTCAAGCCCCCCCTTCTACTCAGCCCATTTCCAGTCCTAGCAACCCCCCCAATCCATTACCAGTTCTAGCCCCCCCATAGCCCATTACCAGTCCTAAGCCCCCCAACGGCCCACTTCCAGTCCTAACCCTTCCATCACCCCATTTTCATTCCTAGCCCCCCCATAACCCCATTTTCAGTCTTAGCCCCCCAGAAAGAAAAGTTATACTGTTTGTGCTTTCTATGAATGCCCCTATGTAATTAGCTTATAAATTATGACATAGAACATGCATGTTTTAATAACAGCAATTTTTAGTAACCTCAAAAAAAAACCCTGATCAGTTGGAAAATAAACACCTAAATTTACAAACAGCTAAGAAGAGAAGCCCTACTCTTTATAACAGAGACAGTCAACGAGTGTTAGATAGACAGCTCGGGTTCCTCTTTAATCAATGGACGTTCCACGTGTATGTTTCCACTGGATACTATGACTCCCAGGTTGCCACGGGGCGCGGGCCGGAAGTGTAAGCCGCTGGGTGCTCGGCGGAGGCCCGAGCCATGGAGAACCCGGCAGCCACTTTCACTCTGGCCTACGTGTTGCTCGCCGTCTGTTTTGTTTTCACTCCCAACGAGTTCCGCTCGGCGGGGCTGACGGTGCAGAGCCTATTCTCGGGATGGTTAGGCACCAAGGACGTCGCCTTCCTGCACTATCACATCCGCAGGAGCACGTCCACCCTCCTCGCTCACTCGCTGCTGCCTCTGGGTGAGTGCCACCGGCCGAGAGGGAAGCAATTAGCACAGTCAGACTCCATCGCGGGCCGCAGAAACTTCTCTCGCGGGCCGCGTGTTTGAGACCCCTGTTCTAGACCATTCTTCAAGCTTAGCTAGATCCTTTCTCATGTTATCTACTCCTTCCTGGGTGTCTACTCTATTGCAGATTTTGATATCATCTTGCAAAGAGGCAAACCTTATCCAACAGCCCTTCCACAATATCACTAACAAAGATGTTAAAAAGAATCAGACCAAGGACAGATCCCTCTGGCACACCACTAGTAACCACATCCTCAGAGTGAGCTCCATTTACCTGTACCCTTTGTTGCTTACCACTCAACCAATTTTAATTCCAGTCAGTTACTTTAGAGTCCATCCCTAGGGTGCTTGATTTGTATGGTACCATAGTCTAGTCCCCAGTTTTCTGATGTTTGTCTTGATTAGACTGTAAGCTCTGAGCAGAGACTGTGACATTAGACTTACCTGCTAATTTTCTTTCCATTATGACCTACAGTCCAGTCCAGACTCCTGGGTTGTGTCCCTTTTCCAGCAGATGGAGACTGAGCATTCTAGCTTTTGGTGGTGTCACAGCATAAGGAGCAGATTACTCCTCCCACCAAGACAGTATTCTGATGACAAAGCAGAACCAAAGAACCAACACCAGCCCAAACAGCCAACTATGTACAACTACATCTTCCAAACCTCCCATTGTGACTTAGTGCAACCCAAGCAGACCAAAGCTTCACCTGACTCCAGACCCCAATCCTTTGGCAGAGAATCCATCCCTCTGACCCAACCTGTTGATAAAGCATGGTCCTCTATATGCTAACCACTTTAACTGGTCTTGCCACCATAACTGAGATGGGTGGGTTCTGGACTCGACTTTAGGTCCTAATGGAAAGAAAATTAGCAGGTAAGTCTAATTTCACCTTCCATGATGTCCCTACAGTCCAGTCCAGACTCCTGGGATGTACCAGAGCAGTACTTAAACACAGGTGGGACCGGTAAGCCCAGCCTCCAACACCCGAGAAGCAAAACACGTTTCCACATGCACCTGTAAATCTAGCTTATAATGACATATGAAGGTATGCAAGGACATCCACTTGGCCGCCCTGCAAATATCCGCTGGCAGAACCATTGTGAAATTGGCCCAGGATGCAGCCTGTGCCCTGGAAGAGTGCACCCGCAGTCCCGTAGGCACTGTCTTGCTCTTCAAGAGATATGCAGACACGATTGCCTCCTTTAACCCACCTGGCAATGGAGGCCTTCAATGCCGCCTCCCCCTTTCGAGGACTTCCGAAGAGGACGAACAGATCTGTCTTCCGGAAGACCTCTGTGGACCTCAAGTAATGACAGAGAACCCGACGTGCATCCAGAGCACGGAGTTGCTGACCCATGCCCCCAGGGAAGACTGGTAGAACCACGGTCTGACTGAAATGAAAAGGTGAAACCACCTTAGGTAAGAAGGACGGCACCTGGTCCTTCATCAGAAGCAGGTAAGGCTCCCTACAGGACAGAGCCTGCAGCTCTGAAATCTGCCGAGCCGAACAAATGGCCACCAGAAAAACCACCTTCAAGGTAAAGTCTTTGAGAGATGCAGCCACCAGAGGCTCGAACGGTGCTCCCAAGAATGCGCCAAGAACCAAGTTGGGGTCTCAGAATGGAACACAGGACCGCAAGGGTGGCTGCAGCCTGGAGAAACCAAATGACATCTGGGTGAGCTCCAAAGAGACCCCATGGACTTGTCCCCTGTAACATGCTAAAGTTGCAATCTGCACCTGACGGGAGTTCAGTGCTAGGCCCTTTTCAAAGCCCTCCTGCAGAAAGGCCAATACATCTGGGATAGAAGCCCTGAAGGGCTGACGATGCTTCTCCTCACACCAGGTCTCGAAGACCCTCCAGACCCGCACATAAGCTAAGAATGTCGACCGCCACCTTGCTTTTAATGAGGTGGCAATGACTGGTGCAAAATATCCTCCATGCCTCAAGGATGTACTCTCAAGAGCCAGGCCATAAGCAAGAAATGATCTCCCTGAGGCATCAGGATTGGAACCTGTGACAAGAGGTCTGGTGACATGTATGGGTCTCTATGCGCTGAATCAGAGGTCCTATGAGAGACCACAGAGAGAAGGCATAAAGCAGACCCTCTGCAGGCCAGCTTTGAACCAGCGTGTCTAGGTCTTTGGACCCCTCCCTATGTTACATGTTACACCGCTTTGACCCGGTGAAAAGCGGGATATAAATGCAGTTAAATAAATTGGACATGGGCTCCCTAAGCCTGCTGAAGAATCACTCCACCTTGGCATTCTTCACAGATGCCGTAATCGGCCTGCCCCCAGCATTGAGCTATCTACATGAAGACCACATCTACCAAGGACCACTCCCCCGGATCCAACTGATGTCTGCTTAGGAAGTCAGCCTGCAGGTTATCCTTTCCTGCTACATGAGCTGCCGTCAGCTGCATGAGATTGACCTCTGCTCTCTGAAGAAGCAGGGCAATCTCCTCTGCTAGACTGGCACTGCCTGTTCTTCTCTGCTGATTGATGTAGGCCACTGTGGAGGCATTGTCCGATAAAACTCTCACAGCTTGGTGCTGGATCAACTCTCGAAACTCCAGGAGAGCCAGCCTCATGGCTCGCATTTCCAGCCTGTAGATGAATCACTGTATCTGGTCGGGCGCCCAGTTGCCCTGCGCAATCTGCCCCTTGCAGTATGCTCCCCAGCTGGAAAGACTGGCATCCATCGTGACCAATGTCCACTCCGGCTCCAGTGGCCTGCCCCTGGTCATGTGAACCAACGATAACCACCACGCCAGACTGGTGTGCACCTCCAATGGACAAAGAAGGTGGCGCGAGAGAGAATGACGCTAAAGTGACCACCGAGAGAGCAGTGCCCTCTGCATGGGATGCATGTGAGCTCTTGCCCACGGGATCGGGTCCGGAGTCTATGCCATGGACCCCAGTATCTGCAGTAGGACCATTCTGACTGCGATCACTGTCTCGAAAATTGGCAGATTTGATGCTAAATCTTCAGGCATCTTTCTGCCAGCAGGAATACCATTCCCTGCACTGTTGAAATGGGCTCCCAGGAACAGAAGACTCTGGGAGGATGTTAAGTGGCTCTTGGCCACATTCACTACCCAGCCCAGACTCCAGAGCAGGTTGCAGACCTGCCGCATGGCTACAATGTTCTCCTCGCTCAAATAAGCCAATCGTCCAGGTGGGAGTACACCAGTACTCCTTCGCTCCTCAACTGGGTAGAAACCACCACCATGATCTTGGTGAAAGTTCTTGGCGCAGTGGCGAGCCCAAATGGCAGAGCATAAAATTGGAAATGTCTCCTGGGCACACGAAATGTAAAAAAAAATGCTTCTGATCCGCCCAAAAGGGGACGTGCAGATAGGCTTCCATTAGATCAAGGGAGGAGAGAAACTCTCCCTGACGCACTGCTACAATTACGGACCGCAAGGTTTCCATCCGAAAATGAAGGACACGCAATGCTCAATTGACATACTTGAGATTGAGGATGAGTCGAAACGATCCTTCTTTTTTGGGTACCACGAAGTAAATCAAGTAAAGCACCTGCTCCTGCTGTTCCTGCAGAATGGGCACGACTGCTCGCAGCTGGATCAATCGACTGAGTGTTTCAGAGACCACCTGAGCCTTCCCTGGTGCCTGACACGGCAACATCAAGAAGGCATCTGCAAGAGAAAACACAAACTCCAGAGCGTAGCCCTTGCAAATGACCTCCAGTACCCACTGGTCAGAGGTAAGATGTACCCAGGCCAGAGAAAACTGCTGTAGGCATCTGTCAATCGGCACAGGCCCTGCCTGAGTTCCCCCCCCCTCTCATTGGGACTACTTTGACACCGTCCCTGTACCGGCAAAGGAGCCCCTTCCAGAACCTTTTCTGCCCCGAAAGGACTGTCCCTTAGCCTGGTAGACAGGCTTCTGATAAGGCGCAAATCTCGTTGCCCTGAATCTATGGAAATCCTGGGATTGACCCCTCACTGAAGAGACCACCGGCTTCTGGGCCTTGGGTTTGTCCTCCGGCAAATGTACCGGTTTGGACTCCCCCCAAATCCTTGATCAATTTCTTCAGAGCCTCCCCGAAGAGAAGCTTGCCGAAAGGGCAGCCTACTCAGGTGCTGCTTGGAAGAGACATCTGCAGACCAAATTCTCAGCCAGAACAAATGCCGAGCAGCTACGAATGAGGCCATACTTTTCACCGACATCCACAGCAAGTCATAGAAGGCATCCGCCAGGTAAGTGACCCCGGAGTCTATCCTAGTAGACTCCAGGAGAGCAGCGATGAGCCCCGTCGCTGCTCCTGTGAGTCCCAGAACCCAGTGCATGCAGGCCCGTGCTATATAGGCTCCGCAGACTGAAGCCTGCAAGGTCAACACATTAACCTCAAAGGCCTGCTTCTTATCCTGAAGATCCTTCAGTGTGGCACCCCCTTCCAACGGAATAGTAGTCTGCTTTGTGACCACTGACACAAAGGAATCCACTTTTGGCAGTTAAAAACACTCCCGTTCCCCAGCAGAGATAGGATAGAGGCATTGCATGGCCCTTGCACCACACAATCCTGCCTCAGGAGAGTCCCACTCCAAGTCCATCATCTGCTTCAGAGCTCGGTGCAATGAAAGGCAGTCTGACATACAGATCCCTTGTAGCAATGGATCCTCCAAAGGAGGATCTGCCACTGGAGTTTCCACTGAGAGATTTAGCGCAGCTAGCGAGTCCGCAATTAAAGACACTAGTTCTTCCCTGCAGAAGACTCTCATGATACTGGGGTCCTCCCCTGCTGGTAAGGAGTCCTCCCAAAGGCTCCCTGGTCCCCCTTCTACTCCTAGGCTCAAGGGTCCCTCTTAAGGGATCCTCGGACCCCAGAGAGTGCTCTGACCCCAGCTCTTCCTCCAGTACCTCCAAGCCACCAGAAGTCCTGGCTGCCAAGACCGTCTTCGGATTCCTCTCGGGCTGCTGCTCTTTGCGTTGTCCCGACTGCCATCCCCCAGACTCCTGAGCCACCATCAGGCCCTGTTTAATACAGTATGCCTGACGAAACAACAGGAAGAGGAACCAGACATATGCAAAACCCCTTTCTCTGCCTGCCAGTGCAAATAAGGTATCTACTCTGCCTGGGTGATGACGAACTAGAGGCTGACAATGTCCACCACCGAAGATGACAAAATGGTTGCGGTTCCCGCCAAAAGCACAGAAGCCACAGTTAGCACTGTCGCTGAATCAGGACCCGCTGCTGGCTCCGAATGCGGAGAAAACCCCTCCATCAAAGGCACTTTTTTCTAAATGTGTTCCAGCTTTGCGATCTTTTGCCTCACAGGCCCGGCAGAGGCCAAACGAGGAGAGTTGACTCCGCCTACTTGCACATTCGATGCCGATTGCCTTGCCAGCCGACATCCCGCAGTGGGGAAAAAACTTGACATGCTGCCTAACAAAACTAACCAGAAGCAGAGGCCCAAAAACACTGATTCACGCTGAAACAAACCAAGGCGAGACATTCACTGCACTACACTAAAGAGCCCCTCTGAATGTGGTAGCAAGCCCAACTGCCTCTAACCAACCAAAGGGTGCCGAAACTGCAGGAAAGAAGGTCCGACTGCAGCTAGAGGAGAAGGAAGCAAGCCCCACTCAGTCCTCCCAGGACCCTATCGCCGACCAAATGGCATCAGTCCCCTGGGGCAGACCCAGTCATCACAGCAGCTGCCCTGACACCACATACTTAGACTAAAGTCCTTAGGTACAGTAATAACTGTCAAGGTCTGCTATACTTTTCCTTCTTTCCTCCTCTTTTTTTTAATTTTTACGTTCCCTCACTGTAGCCCTAGGAACCCACAGCAACGCCCAGGCTACAAAGGGTTCTGACATCTGCTGGAGACTGAGGATACTGGCTTGGTGGGAGGAGTAACCTGCTCCTTATGCTGTGACATCACCAAAATCTAGAATTCTCGGTCTTCATCTGCTGGAAAAGAGACACAACCCAGGAGTCTGGACTGGACTATAGGGACGTCATGGAATGTCTCTTACATCTATACGTATATTGCTGCATACGCCTTGTAGTGCTATACAGATGATGAATAGTAGCAGTAGTGAGTTAGTTCTTTTCAACTCCACTGCCTTTGGTGCACACTAATGATGCCAAGGGCGTGATGCCCCAAAGAATGAACATTTACGGATGATGTGCCTAAAGTACACATTTAGAAAGTTTTTTAAATGTCAAAAATATTTCAGAAAATGGAAGAAGCAAAAGAAAATATTTTTCTTTCTTTAGTGCCACTGAAAGGATATAGATGGAGTGGACATATTAGGGCAGTTTTAGTTATTTATGTAAGTTTTCTATACTGCCTTATCAGGTAATTAAAGTGGTTTACAAAGAATGTAAACTAATACAGCGAACATGGATAACAGGGCAACAAAATGAGGTAAATTGCAAGGTGATTGTCATAAGTAAGAACTTGCAACATGTTAACTTATTTACATAGTTACACAAAGATTGCTACGGTGGGAAAAGCAAATTTAGATTGAAAGCATGTCAGATGAACAGAAATTATGGATGAATGGAGTTGAAATGGATCTGTGGATGAATGGGATCGTTAATGAGAAGATTAAGTAGGGTAGATTTTGACCGAATACAGTTGACTTCCAAAGTGCTCTGTGACAAGGTATGTCTTGATTTGTTTACGAAAGGTGGAAAGGTCCTCTATACCTCTTAATTTGTCTGGGAGATAATTCCAAAGGAGCAGTGTGAAGAATGTAAAAGCTCTATTGCTCTTTGATCGGTTACGATTTTAGAAAGTCTGAAGTATAAGCCCTAACGGGCAAGCTCTGGGGAATAATGTTGTATGTTTATTGAGATTTACCGTTGGTTGTAAGGTGGTGTCTTGTCTACTGAAGAACTTAATAAAAATTTTAAATTAAAGAAAAAATAAATTTAGAAAGTCTGAAGGGATGAGTAAAGTGTTCTGTGTGCATCCTCTTCTCAGCCTTTCATTAGGTGTTTTGTGTATTAGGAAGCTTAGGTAGGATGTAGATAAGTTACGCAGCAGCTTGAATGTGATCATAAGAGATTTGTATTTAATTCTGCTCTGGATAGGCAGCCAGTGCAGGTTGGTACAATTAATAATATGGGCCTTCAGAGTTATGAGTGGCAGTATGTTGACTTAATGCTTGTTTCGAAATACCCTGCAGGATGCTATTGCAATAATCAAAGTGGGGGCATATCATTGCCTGAAGAACTGAGCGGAAGTCCCCATTTGATAGAAGAGGTCTTAACTGTTGGATCATCCTCAGCTTGTTATAGAATGTGTGGGTCATTAGGTTGATGTGTGTAGATAAGCTGAGAGTTTGAATTAGAGTAACTCCCAAATATCCAACTTCATTTTTTACCTCCAGAAGTGCCTCTTTGACTTTTAGATTAGTAGGAGGTGGGATAAAGTCCATGTTCCTAGTGACAAATTGCACTTCAGTCTTCTTATAGTTAATCCTGAGGTTATTTGAAGTGAGCCATTGTGAAGCTTCATGGAAGCAAGATGTAATCTTCTGAAGGTCAGGTTTTGAAATGTCGAAAGGTAGGTATAACGTGTCGTCTGCATAGATGTGATAGCTTACTCTGAACCTTTGGAAGATGCTACAGATTAGTGAGAGGTAAATGTTGAACAATAGCGTTGAGAGGGCTGAACCTTGTGGTATACCTTGCTGTTGACTGTATGAATTGGATGACGTTTGACCGATTTTAACTTGTTGGGTGCGGTCGGATAAGTAAGATTGAAACCACAGAAGGGTAGTGCCATAAATTCCAATTTGCTAGAGCCCACCAGCAGTATGTTATGAATATTAAAGTCAAGTGCAACCGCTAAATCTAAAAAGTGTGAATGCTTGCTTGGAGTTTTCTATACCTCTTATGAGGTTGTCAAAAAGGGCTAATATTAGTGTCTCAACACCATGCTTGATGCGTATCTAGTGGAGCATGCAAATCAATGTGGTCTTGAAGCTGGTTTTGGACCATCTTTTCAATTATTTTTGCTATGAATGGAAGGCTGGAAATTGGCCTGAATGAGTTGGAACGTGACTTGTCCAAGGAATTTTGTTTTAGGATACAATGAATGGTAGCTTTCTTTAGGTCTTTTGGCTTGTGACCTTGTGCTAAAGACAGATTAACTATTTTGAGAATGGTAGGAGCCAACTCTGATCAAACTATTTTTAACCAACTTACTGGGCATGGGTCAAGAGCAGATGTAGTAGTACTGATAGAGGTATTATATTTTCTAGATATTCTAGACTGATTTGATGAAATGATTGCCATACTGTAGGGTGAGTTGTGGTGGTGTTGATATTGTTGTTTTCAGCATTGGGTGAACAAGTTAAAGATTTTACTATTTCGAAAAGTTCCCTGAGGCGATTTAGCAAATTCAAGAGAATTTTTGTATGGGGATTTTTTTTTTATTGTTAATAGTTTCTCGGTAAACTTGGAGTATGTTCATGTACAGCCTCCTGTCATCTGTTGATTTGGAAATTCTCCACTTGCATTCCAGTTTTCTTAAGTGTCTTTTTATGATTCTAAGTTCCTAAGTGTACCATAATTCAGATTGTTTGAGAAGTGGGGGCTGCTGCAGCCCTGGTTATGACTGAGTTCCAATATCATTTAAATTGTTTGAGTCTGAATTGAGCTGAGGAAGGATTTAATTTAAGAATGTACCCTTGTCAAATTTCTTAAATTTGCGATGTGTATTTATATTGGTAGGTCTGAAAATATTTATTTATTTTATTTATTTATTTGCATTTCTTATATACCACGCTATTACAATCAGTGCGGTTTACATTTGAACAAAATATACAGCAATGTAACCGGTTACATTGAGTTTACAATAAACAAGGAATAGGAAATTGATTTGTAATTGTAAAACTGATCAAGTAAAGGTCCTACCAAGGAACTGGTAGTTTGTGCTGCAGGTTGTTTAGAACACTTATAGATATCATTAAGGTAGGAATATTAGATCCAGGGTATTACCTTTATTGCGAGTTGGAGAGTTGACTATCTGCTGAAAGACCATATCATTCATGGTATTGAGGAAGGAGTACACCTGAGCATTGTGTAACAAAGCCAGGTTAAAGTCACCTAAAATAATAAGCTGCTCATAAACTGTAGAAGAACATTCTAAGATTGTTTGACTGCTTGGATCAGATGTAGGTGGTCTATAGTAGATAAAACGATAAATGCTTGTGTTCAGTAATTAGGATATCCATGCCTTCCACGCTTTTAGCTAGAGTGAGGGAGGCCTTGAACTCATCTCAAATTATGGTGAGCACGCCTCCTCCACGTTTGCCTACTCTAGAGCAATGGAATAGGTCAAAGTTTGATTGGATGAGTTGGTTAAGAAAGACCGTATCTGTTTCAGATAGCCATGTTTCCATAATAAACATAATGTCCGGTTTATTGCTACTGCTATGATCCACTATGACTGGTATTTTGTTCCTTACTGATCTTACATTAAGCAGCATTTTAGAGCAGCTGACTTAGGGCTAACAGTTGCATTATGACAAGGAGAAGGCCTACAAGGAATGATATAGATAAGCCTGTTACGATGATTTCCATTAAGTTTTTATATATAGCTGAGAGTGGTCTATAGTGAAGAAGGTTATGAACGACTGGAATGTTTTGATATTGAGGGGTGGGTGAGGATACTTGAGAAGCAAGGAGAATTATAAGAATATTGTAAGTTCTCATCAGATAAATCTTGATCTCCACTTTGAGCTATAGAGCTAGAGTTACTTCTTAGTTTAGAAATTATTATCCTTACCAGCATGTAACGAAAAGACTTGTGGCAGAGAAGAAACGAGAAAGCTATGATCTACACTAAGGGCCATGTCTAAGGGCTCTTTGGAGAGGCCCTTAGGTGCAGGCATGCCTGCAGCGCTGCTTTTAAACATCGTAAGAAGGGTGCAGGAGAATGACGCTGGCAATGGGCAGTGCTGGTAGCCATGTGGCGATCAGGGGGTAAGCCCGTACCTGCCCAGACTCTGCATTAGGAAGTGTCCGTTTGTCCTGGTGCTTTCCCAGTGAGCCCCAATGAGCCCCTGCAGATCCCCTGATGTGCAGCCACTGAAAGAAATTTGCCCAAGTAACTAAAAAGTTAGTTGGGTATATTCCCCCGACTGAAAAATTCCCTTCACTTAGTTTACACATGTGTACAGTGGTAGCAGTAGACTTCTCTTCAGTCCATCTTTTTAAAATGACACTGTTTAGGACATTGCCCCACCAGAGGAAGACACAGAAACAAAAATAACTCCTCTCCAACCAGCTCCGCCTATCGCGTAAAGCTCTTGGAGTTGCCATCAGCTCTTCCTCTGCTAGCAGCAGCCCCCTCACACTGCCCCCATCCCCTACCCCTTGTCTGGGGCACTAACTGGTTTCACTGGCTCTCTTCAAGGTCAGCTCAGTGTCCCCTACACAGAGCTCAGTCCCCACCTGACTTGCATAGCACAGGAACTTCACACTGGCTCAGTCCCCTCCCTTCTGGAGACTACAGCAGTCTTCTCATTGGTTAGATCCTTTGACAGTCTCCGCCCTCTGCTGCTAGTGACCCTGGAAGCAAGAAGGACGGACAGGTTCACTGAGGCAGGATGGGGGAAGGAGAAATCTTTCCTATCTATTCATTTTCTTTCCTTGATTCCTGCTAGACTAGGCCAGACAAGTAGGGTTATGCTTCCCAGAAAGCAGATGAAGGCAGGCCAGAACAACTGTCGGTGATAATGACTCTATAACCGCTGGTGCGGCACAGACTTGCCAATATGACACCTAAGTGGGTCCATTGTGAGAAACATCTGAAGATGCCCTCTGACTCTCTGTCCCTCAGAAGGGACCTGCCGGATCTCATTGTGAGAGATTACTGCCTTCCAAGTAGGCACTTGCTGAGTCCTGAGAATGCTGGGCCCCCTGAAACGACTAACCCTTCTTGGGCCTAGATCTATAGGAGGAATAGGCCCTGCTAGAGCTTTTGCCAACCCTAAATCGTCCTCATGTTCCCCACTAGGCATTACGAGAGGAACCCTGGGAGCCTCTGTGAGTGAGCTTCCCCAAGGTCCTTCACCAGTTTCTCCAGTTCCTCCCCACAGAGCAGTCTGCCTTTAAAAGGTGAATATGCTTAGTCATGGTTTGGAGACAGACAGAGCTATCTGCAGGCTGCCACAGCCATGGACTTAGAAGTGATCCTGGTCAAGTTATATAGGGCATAAACACAAATGAAGCTCCCAACACCAAACATGCCATCTCCGAGCTGTCCATTAATTGCTGAATCCAGTACAAAGCACTGCCCGAGTCTCCAAGACCAAAGCCATGAAGGCATTCTTGAGGAGGGTTTCTATCCTCTTATTCTGGTTCTCTTCCAGAGCCATACCACTCCCCTCTGCGATGATGGTGTGTACCATCACTGCTCTTAACAGGGCATACACTTGAGGGCAGCTGTTCATCTCCCCTTGGGGGTAGAGGATGCAGCCACACCAGGACCTTAGGACCCCTCAGCCCCAAGCTCTGCTGTTCTCCCACTGAGAGCACAGGCTTCTAAATGGGCTCAGGAAAGGGGAAGAAATCAGAGGGTTATCTCAAACCCTCCAGGATAGGGTTCATTTGCAAAACCTCTCCAGGAGGCTTTGGAATGCATAGAGCTGCCATGGAATCTACAATCAGGTGAAGAGGTCCTCCTGGTGAAATAAACAAATCAGACTGATCCTCCTCCAGGGGAAGCTCTCCTTCCTCTGCTGCCTCACCCACTGAAGACAGGGAACCCTCTTTCTCCTCAACGTCCCTCCAGAAGGGACAAGGCTACACTCTCGGAGGAAGAGACAGGCAAAAAGATGAAGGATTGGGGAGAGGAGTGCTTAACCACCTTGCTGCCCAAAGAGACGACCTTGGATGGTCCTGGTGCCCATAGAGGAGGCGAGGGCTCATGGATTGCCCACAAGGAGGGTTGCGACCAGAGACTGAAAACAGCCCATGAGCTTTTTCAGAAGCTGGCTGAGAGCAAACTCTGGGGCTCCAGAGGACTTTCATGGGCCTGCCGCTTGAGACAGAGACCACCTTCCCCTTCAGCCAAGGTCATGTAGCCTTCCAAGATGGTTACTGTTCCCACCAGCAAGAATATCATGGGAGACATGACAGAGGCAGCAAAATCAGCATTGGACAATAGACCCTGATGGCAGCTGCAAGCAGCACACCTTTGTACAGCCAGCATCGTGGCAGAGCTCAGCTGCTGTCAAAATTAAAAAATAAAATGCAAAGAAAAAGCCCTAACAAAATTTTGAAAAAGGCAGTTAAAAACAGAAATGGAATCCCTTCCCCTAGCAGGCTGACTAGAGAAAGCCGAGAAGGACCTCCACAATCACCTACACAGGCCTGAGCGATGGTCAGAAAGTCAATTCAAAGAATAGGAAAAAAAAAAGGGAAAGCTAAAGCAAAAAACTTGCAAAAAGTAGGAGAGGGTCAGGATCCTGGGCCCCGACACTCCCCCATAAGAACATAAGAACATAAGATATGCCATACTGGGTCAGACCAAGGTCCATCAAGCCCAGTATTCTGTTTCCAACAGTGGCCAATCTAGGTCATACGTACCTAGCAGTTTCCCCAAGGGACACAGGTTCCACAATGCTTGTATTGGTTCAAGCATTGATATCCTGGGTCCCTTCTTAATAATGGTTTATGGACCTTTCCTCCAGGAACTTGTCCAAACCTTTTTTAAACCCAGCTACACTAACAGCCTTTACTACATCCTCCGGTAACAAATTCCAGAGTTTGATTACACGTTGAGTGAAAAAATATTTTCTTTTATTAGTCTTAAATAGTTTACCCTGTAGCTTCATTGCATGTCCCCTAGTCTTTCTATATTCTGATAAGGTAAACAATCGATCTACGTTTACCCGTTCCACTCCGTTCATTAATTTATAGACTTCTATCATATCTCCCCTCAGCCGTCTCTTTTCCAGGTTAAAGAGCCCCAACCTTTTTAGCCTTTCTTCATAGGAGTAGCCTTCCATCCCCTTTACCATTTTGGTGGCTCTTCTCTGAACCTTTTCTAAAATTGCTATATCCTTTTTAAGATATGGCGACCAGAATTGCACACAATATTCAAGGTGCGGTCTCACCATGGAACGATATAGAGGCATTATAATATCTTTTGTTTTATTTTCCATTCCTTTCCTTATCATACCTAGCATTCTATTTGCTCTCTTGGCCGCCGCTGCACACTGGGCCGAGGGTTTTAACATGGTATCCACAAGGACGCCTAAATCTTTTTCTTGGGTGGTGGTTCCTAATGTGGAACCTTGCATCGTGTAACCATAGTTTGGGTTGTTCTTCCCTAGGTGCATAACCTTGCACTTCTCCACATTAAATTTCATCTGCCATTTTGATGCCCAGTCTTCCAATTTATCAAGATCCTCTTGCAATTTTCCACAATCCTCCTGGGTTTTAACAACTTTAAATAGTTTTGTGTCATCAGCAAATTTGATAACCTCACTCGTTATTCCACTTTCCAGGTCATTTATGAATATGTCAAAAAGCAGCGGACCCAGCACAGATCCCTGGGGTACACCACTATTCACCTTTCTCCATTGGGAAAATTGGCCATTTAGCCCTACCCTCTGCTTTCTATCTTTTAACCAGTTCCTGATCCACAGTAGTACACTGCCTCCTATCCCATGACTCTTTAGTTTTGCCAAAAGTCTCTCATGAGGGACCTTGTCAAAGGCTTTCTGAAAGTCCAGATACACAATATCAACCGACTCACCTTTGTCCACCTGTTTATTCACTCCTTCAAAAAAACATAACAGATTAGTAAGACAAGATCTTCCTTGTCTAAAGCCATGTTGGCTGTCTCCCATTAGGTCATGACTATCTATATGCTGAGTAATTTTATTCTTTATGATGGTTTCTACCATTTTTCCCGGTACTGATGTCAGGCTCACCGGTCTGTAGTTTCCCGGATCACCCCTCGAACCCTTTTTAAAAATTGGTGTTACATTGGCGATCCTCCAATCCTCAGGTATTAGAGATGATTTTAATGATAGTTCACAGATTACTGATAGCAGGTCTGCAATCTCAAATTTCAGTTCTTTCAACACCCTTGGATGTATACCATCCGGCCCAGGTGATTTGCTACTCTTCAGTTTATCTAATAGTTGTAGGACATCTTCCCGATGTATCGATATTTCCTTCAATTCTTCCACACCTTTAAATACCACTTCAGTCGTGGGTAACATCCCTACATCTTCCTCAGTAAAGACCGAAGCAAAGAATTCATTCAGTCTCTCCGCTATCGCCTTGTCGCCTCTTAGTGCTCCTTTAACCCCTTTATCATCTAATGGACCAACTGACTCTCTCACGGGTTTTTTGCTACGAATGTACTTGAAAAGGTCTTTATTTCGCGTTTTTGCTTCTGCAGCAAGCTTCTTCTCAAATTCTCTCTTGCCTGCCTTATCAATGCCTTGCATTTGACTTGCCAGTGCTTGTGCTGTTTCCAGGTTTCATCATTTGGCTCTTTTTTTCCATTTCTTGAAAGATGCTTTTTTGGCAACAACAGCCTCTCTGACCTCAGCTTTAAACCATGCTGGCAATTTTTTGGACTTCCTTCCACTTTTCTTAAAGCGTGGAATACAGCTGGTCTGGGCTTCCAAGATAGTATTTTTCAACAACACCCAAGCTTGATGTACGTCTTTAACCTTTGCAACTGCTCCTTTTAGTTTTTTCTTAACTGTTTTCCTCATTCTATCATAGTCTCCCTTTCGAAAGTTAAAGGGTAGTACTGTGGATTTCCTTACTATCCCTCCTCCACTAATTAAATCAAAGGCGATCATGCTATGATCACTATTGCCAAGTGGCCCCAACACCCTTATCTCTTGCACTACATCCCTGCAGGGTCCTCCAACCAGTTTCTGGTCTACTAGTATTTTAATATTTTATAATTTACACTTTATAGGCTTAACGTCTGCTTGAGATAAGGCTTGTTTACTGATTTCACTCATTGTTACTTATTTCCTCAGCTAATAAGCTTCCCTCTGATAATCTCAATGTTTTAAGACTTTTACTTATGTGTATCTTATTCTATTTTATTTATTCTACTTGATTTCATTTATTTTACCTTTATTCCCTTACTACCTATTAACCCTCTCTGCCATTTCTTATGACTCCACATCATTCTTTGCTCCTTTTTCTGATCCTCCCTAACCTCCTTCCCTCACTCCACCAACCTAATACCCGCCTCTTTCTAATCCCCTCTCCACCCTCCCTAATGCCCCCCTCTTTCTCACCCTCTCTCCAACCTCCCTAATACCCCCCTCCATCTTTCTCACCCTCTATCCACCCTATTTCCTCTCAGTTTTATCCTCCACTTTCCTCAGCACTTGAGCTTCACCTTCTCCTTCCTTTCTAAAACAATAACATCCCTATTTATTTATTTGTTTTATATAAGAACATAAAATATGCCATACTGGGTCAGACCAAGGCCCATCAAGCCCAGCATCCTATTTCCAACAGTGGCCAATCTAGGTCATAAGTAGTCTCCCCAAAAGACACAGGTTCCACATTGCTTGTATTGGGTCAAGCAGTGATATCCCGGGTCCTCTTTAACAATGGCTTATGGACCTTTCCTCCAGGAACTTGTCCAAATCTTTTTTTAAACTCAGATACACTAACAGCTTTTACTACATCCTCCGGTAACAAATTGCAGAGTTTGATTACACATTGAGTGAAAAAATATTTTCTCTTATTAGTCTTAAATAGGTTACCCTGTAGCTTCATTGCATGTCCCCTAGTCTCTATATTCTGCTAATGTAAACAATCGATCTACGTTTACCCGTTCCACTCCGTTCATTAATTAATACTCCTGCAATGGATCCTCTGCTGGAGGATCCACTCCTGCAGGACATACATATGGCCAAAAACATTCCAGAGTTTGATTACACATTGAGTGAAAAAATATTTTCTCTTATTAGTCTTAAATAGCTTACACTGTGGTTTCATTACATGTTCCCTAGTCTTTCTATATTTTGATGGCGTAACCAATCCATTTACATTTACCCGTTCCACTCCATTCATTAATTTATAGACCTTTATCATATCTCCCCTCAGCCATCTCTCTTCCAGATTGAAAAGCCCTAACCTTTTTAGCCTCTCCTCATAGGGGTATCCTTCTATCCCCTTTACCATTTCGGTGGCTCTTCTCTGTACCTTTTCTAACGCTATATCCTTTTTAAGATACGGCGACCAGAATTGCACACAATATTCAAGGTGCAGTCGCACCATGGAACAATACAGAGGCATTATAATATCCTTTGTTTTATTTTCCATTCCTTTCCTTATGATACCTAGCATTCTATTTTCTCTCTTTGCCGCCGCTGCACACTGGGCAGAGGGTTTCAACATGATATCCATGATGATGCCTAAATCTTTTTCCTGGGTGGTGGTTCCTAACGTGGAACCTTGCATCGTTTAACTACAGTTTGGGTTGTTCTTTCCTAGGTGCATAACATTGCATTTGTCCACATTAAATTTCATCTGCCATTTGGATGCACAGTCTTCCAATTTATCAAGGTCCTCTTGCAATTTTTCACAATCCTCATGGGTTTTAACAACTTTGAATAATTTTGTCATCTGCACATTTGATTACCTCACTCGTTATTCCCATTTCCAGGTCATTTAGGAATATGTTAAGCAGTGGACCCAGTACAAATCCCTGGGGTACTCCACTATTCACCTTTCTCCATTGGGAAAATTGGCCATTTAGCCCTACCCTCTGCTTTCTATCTTTTAACCAGTTCCTGATCAACAATAGTATACTACCTCCTATCCCATGACTTTTTAATTTCGCCAAAAGTCTCATGAGGGACCTTGTCAAAGGTTTCTGAAAAGCTAGATAGATTATATCAACCGACTCACCTTTATCTACCTGTTTATTCACACCTTCAAAAAAACATAACAGATTAGTAAGACAAGACCTTCCTTGGCTAAAGCCATGTTGGCTGTCTCCCATTAAGCCATGACTATTGTCACAACCTCATCGGGCCCCTCCGGTGGAGACTGGTATTATGGCTTAATACCTTTTCTTGGCTTTCAATATGCTATAGAAAGCCCTGCCTGGCCCTCTGTGGGTGGTAGTTGTACCGTCTTCTTGTAATCACTCAAACACACAGTTCACACTTTAAATCAAGGGCTTTATTCCCCGTCCAATGAGGTATTCTTTTTCTTGAAGAACAAAATAATCAAAAGCCACTCTGGCAAATAACAGAAGCAAACATTGAACAAAAAGTGCTTTCCTCAGCTTTAACTTTTTAACAAAAGAAAAACAGTTCTCTTCATGAGCACTTAATCCTTTTCTTTTGCTGATATAAATCAATCAGGATTCACTCTAAACCAAGCAACTTCTGCCAGTTACTGTGTTGCTGTTTAAACCTTCCTTGTACATATATTTTCTTATCTCAGTGAAAACTCTTCCTCTTCAGTTGTCACTAAAGAGCATTCCATGGGTTCAGTGTTATCTGGTGCATTAGCAATATCATATGGCATTAAAGGATAAACATTTGTACCTACGTTTTCTGTAGCAGCTGTCCTGCCGAGCTCACTCTGGTTAATCACGTCAGCTACGTGACTGCTTCCTGGCTTTAGGCTAAAACACTGCTGGGTATTACCGTATACTCTGGATAATGGCTTGTAAGAGCACTCCTCCTGTGTAAAGCTATGAGGTAACTGCCCATAAACACTGGTATTAGAGTCAAACAGCTTGTGTCCTGCCTTGAATGGGTTAAAGGCTAATTCCTCTGATACAGCTGTGGGAGTTTTCAGTGCTGACAACGGCACTCGAGAGAAGTCTGAGCATTTAAAGTTGCTAGCAGAATTATAAGGTAAGAGACCTTCCTTTCTCTTGTAACTGCCCGTACAAGGAAAGAAGTTGTTTCCTTTTCCCTTTATCTCTGCTCTAGGCTGGCTTCTTCTATTAATCCTGGACTTAGCCCATTCGGGTGTAAAACAGTCCTGTTCCACTTTGAATGCCTTGCTTCCTGCAACAGGATTCCTCCCTCTTCTCTTCTGGCTTTCACACACACACTCTGTGTTCAACAGCTGATCTCCACACGTACTCACATAATCCTGAGACTCATTCAAGCTGTCCTCTGGTATAGGTTGCTGACACTCTCTCTCATTTCCTTCCTTCCACCAACTTTGGTCCTGGAGATGAGATTGGCTTATAGTGTTTCTTTCTCTTTCCCTCCGTTCCCACGACTGAGGTTGTTGCTTCCACCTCTGTCCGTGCTCACTCTCCCTCACTGCTTGTGAGTGTGCCTTATGTATCTGTCCCCGGGTTCCACCCCTTCTCAGCTGATCCCTATCAGGTAAATCAACCTCCATTCTCATGCTGGCTGGGTGTGTCTTTTTACCCTTTTCCCACGTGTGCCGTGGTCGCTCATAGTAACTATTTGACATGTTTTTGTCTACCTCATCAGGTTCTGCCTGATTTTCTCCGTTTATCTCCATTTCCTCTGGGTCCCCTGGGTTTACCTTGTGACACATTCCCCCCCTTAAAACATTACTTGCTGCCGCCTTTTTAGGTGGCCAGCATGTAATTCCATTCCTAATTCTACATTGCTGTTCACAAAAGGCAAAATGTGCTGCGGCTGACCTTTCTCTCCAGGGTTTCAATACATTTATATGGTATACCTGTCTACGACCTTTATCGTTTTCAATGAGATAGGATACAAATCCTACCTTTTTTATCAATGTGCCAGGCCCCTTCCAGTGAGTCTCAAACTTGGGACCAGGGTCTGCCACTTGAATTAAAACCTTATCCCCTGCTGCCAGCTCTCTAGCCTGCGTACCTTTGTCATAGTAAAGTTTTTGTCTTTTCTTACTCTGATTCAAATTCTCCCTTGAGGCTTGGGAAGTCTTTTCCAGGCGAGTCCTTAGTTCTTTTAAGAACTGCGGGATGCCGATTTCAGGTATCTTGGGTTCTACCCATTCTTCACGCAGAATGTCTAGTATCCCCCTAGGTGTTCTCCCAAATAAAAGCTCAAACGGTGACACTCCCAAGGAGGTTTGGACCCGTTCCCGACAAGCGTATAATACAAACGGAAGGAGCGTATCCCATTCCGCCATCTCCCCCCTCCTTAATCCTCTTCTCAGTAGGTGTTTAATTGACTGGTTAGTCCTCTCCACTAACCCATTGGTCTGAGGGTGATACGCCGCTGTTTTTATATGGCGTATTCCGAACGCCTCCCAGACCTTGGCAAGGTATTTGGAAACAAAATTACTGCCCTGATCTGTAAGTATTTCCTGAGGAAATCCCACCTCACAAAACAATTTTATCAGTTCTTGTGATATTATTTTGGCCGAAATGTTCCTGAGTGGAATGGCCCACGGGAACCGTGTTGCATAGTCCACAATGACTAGGAGGTATTGATAACCTCGGGGTGTTCTTATTAATGGGCCCACAATGTCTACTCCCATTCGGCGTATCGGTGCCGTGATGGTCGGCAACGGTATCAAGGGTACGGCCTTGGGTCTTACTACAGAAACCCTTTGGCAGGTAGGGCACGAATCACAATACCGTTTTGTTTCTTGGTATACCCCTGGCCAATAGAAACGTGCCAAAATTTGGTCAAGCGTTCCTTGAACGCCTTTGTGGCTACCTACTGGTGGTCATGCGCTAAACGCAACACTACCGACTTGAAATTTACAGGTACCACCAGCTGTTTACGTATCGCATCTGTATATGGATCGAGACTCTCTCTATACAAGATTTCCCCATCTAGAAAGAACCGGGGTAACACTGTCCTTTCTTTTTGGGCCCACTCAAAAGCTCTTTTGAGTGCCAAATCCTCTCTTTGTTCTTTTGGGAAGGATGGGAATTTTTGTACCAGTGCGGCAGGCACCCACGGTAATCCCTCCCCCGTTTCCAATTCCCTTCTTCCCTGAGTTCTTTGACTCCTTTCATGGCGCTTTTTGGCCTTAGCCTTTTTCCCGCCCTCACTCGGACTCTGGACCAAGTCATCGTGATGAGGAAGTGTATCTGTCCCTTCTTCTCCGGGAACTTCCACATCGACTTTCTCTTCCGGTTCAGCTTTTTTCCCTACTGAGGACTCCCTAGTTTCTACTGTACTAGTTTGGGATCGGGTAGAGACTAAACCCATCTTCAAACCCATCCCTTGTTTTAACCCCTTTTGGAAAAACGGCCAATCACGTCCTATAATTAAATTCTGCGGTAGTTCAGAGACTACTGCTACCTGTAATTTTTTCTCGATGCCCATTCCTTTGACATGCACCTGATCTATGGGATATTGAAACTGTGTCCCGTGTATACATTGTACCTGTACCTGTTCTTTTTCCTGATTCAATATATCAGGGTTAGACTGTTTTATGGTTTCCCAAAGTTTCCGTGAAACCAAACTTTGTTCAGCCCCTGAATCAAGAAAAGCCATAGTATTTATCCCCTCTATTTGAACTTGTAGAAAAATACCCTCTGGTGTTTGTTTTTCCACCCCTGTTACAAAGACCATCCTAACTTTACATTCCCTCCGAATGTGTCCAGGCTTTCCACATTTGTAACATTTCTTAATGTTTGTGGAGAAAACCTCTTTGGCCATATTACCACTAGGTGCCTTAATTCTTTCATACCTCTTCCATTCATCTGATTCATCCATACCTGCTACTTTTAAAAGGTTTCCCCTGGATGTATCAGTTCTCTTAGCTTCCCTGAATACTTCAGCCATCCTAGTTGCTTCCTCCATATTGGAGCAATTCTGTAACGTAAGAAACGTTTTCATCTCTGGGGTTACTGCCAACAAGAACTGTTCTAGAATAATTTTGTCTAGAATTGATTCTACTGGTTTTCCCTCTGGATCTAACCATTTATAGGCAAGATTCCTAAGCCTTTGATACAATGCTTTCGGGGTTTCAGTTATGTGCATGTGTGCCTCTCTAAACAATCGCCTATAATGCCTAGGTGAAAGGCCTAGTCTGTCTTTTACAGCCTTTTTAATTTCTACATAATTATTAGCCAGGCTGGCCGGCATAGCTTTAAATGCAGACAAAGCTTCACCGCTTAGGGTCATTGCAAACCGCATTGCCCATTGCTCAGATGGCCATTGAAGATTACTAGCAATCCTCTCAAAAGCTTCTATAAAATCATCCGGATTGTCCTCCGGTTTTAACTGTCCCAAAGACAAAGCAAAGTTAGTGTTCATCTCTACTTGCGGTATTGATGTAGTACGTGCTACTCCTTCACCACTTTTTTTCAGCAGAGCGTCCACAGCTTCTAATAGCGGCCTTTGCTGCTCCTTCGCAGAAGCTATGTATTGCTCCTGTAAATGCTGCACCATTCGGGCTTGCTTGTCCCACTGTTCAGCTATCCACGACATCACGTCCTGTGGTTCCATCTTCTCCAGACGCTGTTCCTGTAAGAAAAAGAAAAGAGAAAGGCCCACCAAGTGCGGTATCTTTTATACAGGACTTTACTCTAAACTAGAGCGCCCCCTCTTTCCTCACAGGATATCCTATCCCAGTCTACACAGGCTACTATTACCTTAGTCTCCTGGCAGACTCAAGCATGTGAGAAAAGGGTCTTTTCCAGTCCTCTGGCCGACCTGCCAGCGAATATTCCACTGCACTTGTCTTGTGATGCCAATATTCTCCTTTCCTTTGGGCAATGTCTTTTTGTTTCTTCTGTTCCAAAAATATTTTGCCCCCCCAAAAAAAAATATCCTCACTCCTACGCCATTTTTTTGTCACACCCTCATCGGGCCCCTCCGGTGGAGACTGGTATTATGGCTTAATACCTTTTCTTGGCTTTCAATATGCTATAGAAAGCCCTGCCTGGCCCTCTGTGGGTGGTAGTTGTACCGTCTTCTTGTAATCACTCAAACACACAGTTCACACTTTAAATCAAGGGCTTTATTCCCCGTCCAATGAGGTATTCTTTTTCTTGAAGAACAAAATAATCAAAAGCCACTCTGGCAAATAACAGAAGCAAACATTGAACAAAAGTGCTTTCCTCAGCTTTAACTTTTTAACAAAAGAAAAACAGTTCTCTTCATGAGCACTTAATCCTTTTCTTTTGCTGATATAAATCAATCAGGATTCACTTTAAACCAAGCAACTTCTGCCAGTTACTGTGTTGCTGTTTAAACCCTCCTTGTACATGTATTTTCTTATCTCAATGAAAACTCTTCTTCTTCAGTTGTCACTAAAGAGCATTCCATTGGTTCAGTGTTATCTGGTACATTAGAAATATCATATGGCATTAAAGGATAAACATTTGTACCTACGTTTTCTGTAGCAGCTGTCCTGCCGAGCTCACTCTGGTTAATCACGTCAGCTACGTGACTGCTTCCTGGCTTTAGGCTAAAACACTGCTGGGTATTACCGTATACTCTGGATAATGGCTTGTAAGAGCACTCCTCCTGTGTAAAGCTATGAGGTAACTGCCCATAAACACTGGTATTAGAGTCAAACAGCTTGTGTCCTGCCTTGAATGGGTTAAAGGCTAATTCCTCTGATACAGCTGTGGGAGTTTTCAGTGCTGACAACGGCACTCGAGAGAAGTCTGAGCATTTAAAGTTGCTAGCAGAATTATAAGGTAAGAGACCTTCCTTTCTCTTGTAACTGCCCGTACAAGGAAAGAAGTTGTTTCCTTTTCCCTTTATCTCTGCTCTAGGCTGGCTTCTTCTATTAATCCTGGACTTAGCCCATTCGGGTGTAAAACAGTCCTGTTCCACTTTGAATGCCTTGCTTCCTGCAACAGGATTCCTCCCTCTTCTCTTCTGGCTTTCACACACACACTCTGTGTTCAACAGCTGATCTCCACACGTACTCACATAATCCTGAGACTCATTCAAGCTGTCCTCTGGTATAGGTTGCTGACACTCTCTCTCATTTCCTTCCTTCCACCAACTTTGGTCCTGGAGATGAGATTGGCTTATAGTGTTTCTTTCTCTTTCCCTCCGTTCCCACGACTGAGGTTGTTGCTTCCACCTCTGTCCGTGCTCACTCTCCCTCACTGCTTGTGAGTGTGCCTTATGTATCTGTCCCCGGGTTCCACCCCTTCTCAGCTGATCCCTATCAGGTAAATCAACCTCCATTCTCATGCTGGCTGGGTGTGTCTTTTTACCCTTTTCCCACGTGTGCCGTGGTCGCTCATAGTAACTATTTGACATGTTTTTGTCTACCTCATCAGGTTCTGCCTGATTTTCTCCGTTTATCTCCATTTCCTCTGGGTCCCCTGGGTTTACCTTGTGACACTATCTACGTGTTCAGTAATTTTGTTCTTTATAATGGTTTCTACTATTTTTTGCCGGTACTGACGTCGGGCTCACCGGTCTGTAGTTTCCCGGATCATCCCTGGAACCCTTTTTAAAAATTGCCATTACTTTGGCCATCCTCCAATCTTCAGGTATTACAGATGATTTTAATGATAGTTCACAGATTACTTGTAGCAGGTCTGCAATCTCATATTTCAGTTCTTTCAACAGCCTTGGATGTATACCATTCGGTCCAGGTGATTTTGCTACTGTTCAATTTATCAAATAGTTCTAATACATCTTCCCGGTGTATCAATATTTCTTTCAATTCTTCCACAGCATCTCCTTTTAAATACCACTTATTTATTTATTTATTTTATACACATTTATATACCGCATCTTCCAAAGTTCAGTTGCGGTTCACAGTGAACAACAATTAACAAAGCAAGTTTGTTTTACAGAGAACGTCATAATATAACAGAACATATGTACAGGGAACATCATATTATAGTCTAGACAATGTGAAATAATACAGAACAGCATAAACTATATACAAATATATATGTGTATATATATACATGGAAGTGAGAAGACAAAAGATGTGGCATCATCAAGAATGTGTGCTATGTGTGAGGGTTGAAGGGATTTTGATTGAGGCAGACAGATACCCGTTTAGCCTTTGTCTAAAGTAGGTGGTTGGTTATCTATGTTATAGTGTTTGGTGAACAGATAAGTTTTCAGTTTTTTGCGGAGTTCCATGATCTCTGTTAGTATTCGTAGATCCTCTGGGAGGGAATTCCAGATAGTTGGGGCTATGTGAGAAAATGCTCTGTTTGTTGATTTATGGGCTCTTGTATACTCTCTTGGAATCTTTAATTTGTTTAATTGTCCTTTTCTGTGTGTAGGCTTAGATGGTTCTTTGTGTATTAAGTTGCATAGCGTAGTCGGGGCCATATCATATAAGGCCTTGAATGAAGTTATTATTGTTTTGTAGATTATTCTACTTTGAATTGGCAGCCAATGGAGGGAGGCTAGTATTGGTGATATGTGTTGGAGTGAGTTAATTTTCAATATGATTCTGGCCGCTGCGTTTTGCGCTAATTGCAATCGTTTGATGTTTTGTTTTGATATGCCTATTAGAATTAGATTGGCAAAGTCAAAATGTGGAGTTATGGTGGCCTGAATTATGTTGATAAAGTCTTGTGTAAATACTAGAGGACGAAGTTGTTTGAGTGTTTTGAGTTTGAAATAAATTTTCTTTATGGTGTTGCTAATGTGTGTTTCCAGCGTAAGGTGTGTATCTAATATAACGCCTAGATATCTTATTTCCTCTTTTATTTTAATTTCTTGGTTTTGAAGTCTTATGTGTGTTGGGGGGATATAGGATTTGTTCTTGGTCACGATTAGGACTTCAGTTTTAGTGTGATTTATGTGGAGGTTTTGTGCTTTTAGCCAGATTGTAATTTCATTATAGCAGTCCGATAGGAGTTGAAGCGGTAGGTTGGGTATCGTAAATGGAATATACATCATAATATCATCTGCGTATAGGTGATATTTTACTCCAAATTTTTTGAAAATGTTGCAGACTGGTTTTATGTAAATATTGAAAAGCAGGGCTGACAGCGCTGATCCTTGTGGTAATCCAATTTCTTGTTTATATGTGGTTGAGTTTTGGTTCCTAATTCTTACGTTTTGCATTCTGTTATTTAGGTAGGATGAGAACCAATTATGTACTGTGGAGTTTAAGCCTATTTGTTTCAAGTTATTGAGCATTATTGTGTGGTGTACGCTATCGAACGCAGCTGATATATCAATAAAAAGTAGAATGAAGGCCTGTTTATGATTATCAATCCCTCTTAGGAGTGCATCTATTAAAACTGTAAGGAGTGTTTCAACTCCATGGCGGGGCCGAAAGCCATACTGTTGCTCATCAAGAGGGTAAGATGAGTCTAGAAAATCCTGTGTCTGTAATTGAACCACTTTTTCAATTATTTTAGCCAAGAATGGTATGCTAGAGATGGGTCTATATGATGCAGGCGAGGTTTTATCAAGTTTGCTGTTCTTAAGGATTGGTCGTATTTGTGCGTGTTTGAGTGATGGTGGGAGGTAGCCTTGGGTTAGTGAGAGGTTCACTATTGAGAGAATGTAGGGTAATAAAATTGGTAGTGTGTTTTTTATCCATGTTACTGGACATGGATCTAGGTAAGAGGTTGTGGTGTTGAGACTGGTGATGATATTTTTTAGTGTCTCTTTAGTTATGGGATGAAACTCTGACCATTCGTCTGGAGAATGGTGTGATAAGTTGATAGTGTCTATAGACATTGACGGCATTTTTGCTTTGTTTTGATAATGGTGGGCTAAGGTTTGAACTGAGATGTCCGTTATTTCATTGTCAGAAGTTTGAGGGTTGGTTAGGTTTCTGACAATGGAGAATAACTCTCTTGGCCTGTTATATGATTTTGATAGTATTTTAGCATAGTATTCTTTTTTTGTGCTGTCCAAGGTTTCTTTGTATTTAGTGAGGTGGTTATTGTATATTTCTTTATGTATCGTCAATTTAGATTTGCGCCAGTTGTGTTCTAGTTTTCTAAGATTCCTTTTCATTTGTTTTAGTGTAGTGTTGAACCATGGTTTGGTATTAGTCTTAGAGTGGATGATCTTTTTGTATGTGTGATTAATTTTGGCTGCATTGTTGATGGTTTCATGCCAGTTTTTGACAGTTACTTCAAATTGTGGTCCGTTTTTTTTTAACGTAGAGTTGTCAACTGCTTGTGGTTAATACGTTCAAGAAACTTGAAAATATAAAGAGTTTCCTTTTTTTTATTTTTTCAAATGCTTTTTACAAAGCACAATGTACTTCCCAGGCTTCTGTATATAGCTTATTTCAAAATGATCTTTCAATAATCAATTCTTTAAAGAAGTTCCCAGGTGAACTGTTGTGTGCAAAGTTATATTGTAAAACTAGGGTCTCGACGCTCAGCTCCGGCGCCTCAATGGCGTTTCAAAATTTTTCTTCAGGAGACCGTGATCATCGGTTTATGCTGCCCGCGCTTGCCCCCCTTAACTTTACTACGGAAAAACGCCGCGTTTATAGGATCACGGTCTCCTGAAGAAAAATTTTGAAACGCCAAAAAAGATGCGCGGCGTTTTTCCGTAGTAAAGTTAAGGGGGGCAAGCGCGGGCAGCATAAACCGATGATCACGGTCTCCTGAAGAAAAATTTTGAAACGCCATTGAGGCGCCGGAGCTGAGCGTCGAGACCCTAGTTTTACAATATAACTTTGCACACAACAGTTCACCTGGGAACTTCTTTAAAGAGTTTTTGACAGTGTCATCTAAATTCGTTGGTGGTGATAAGAGGTAGGGGATTGTTAAGTCAATAAATTCTGCATTGTTAAACTTTTTAAATCTTGTAGTTGGGACATTTCTGGTGTGATTGTTAGTGCTAGTGAAGGGATAAGTAAGATTTAATTTGATAATGTAGTGATCAGACCAGGGTACCTGTGTACATTCAACTGAATTTGGATTGATTAGTTTGAAGAGTGTATTAGGGATGAGGACAAGATCGAGAGTTCCACCTTTGATGTGTGTAGGTGTGTTTATTATCTGATGATAGTCCATGTCTGATATAGTATCAAAGAATAGTTTAGAGTCCAATGTTGGTAGCGAGGGAAGGTTAAAGTCTCCTAGCATAATTATAGGGTGGTGTTCAGTAGATGAGCTGAGGAGTTCAATAAAGGAGTCAAGGCAGTCTGGTTTTTGGTCTGGGGGTCTGTATACTAAGCAGAGTTTCATGAGGCCAATTTTTATTAATAATGTTTCTATGTTATTAGAGATGTTTGATTGGATTGTTTTAGCACTTAGTGCCTTTTTCGTCATCATTAATACTCCTCCACCTTTTCTATTAGTTCGATGTTTGTAGAAAGTGTCATAGTTTTCATTATTAAGTTGATTTATGTAGACTGTGTCAGTATCGGAGAGCCAGGTTTCTGTGACACATAATATGTCTGGTTTTAAGTCAGATATTAAGTCATTAAATATGGGAAGCTTGTTTTTCATCGAGCATGCGTTGATAAGGAAGCATGAAAGAGATGTTGAGTTGTTGGTGCATATTCCCTTGGTTGTTTGATGTGAGTGAGTTTGTTTTATGTGAATTAGTCTATGGGAATTTAATCTAGGATGGTTGTTTGGGTAAATGTGTCCAATATGGTAGTTGTTTCGAGTATGTGTGTGAATTATGGGAATTGTTTTATGATTTTTACTGTTTAGGCTTAGTGTTAGTCAATGGTCAGTATTGCTAATACTAAACCTATATAAGATAGTTTCATTAGCATAATGTTTGTACGTGGCATTTTAGATGGGTTACTGTTAGTAGAGCTAAGCAGTTATATACTAGGGTAGGAAGATGTGAGAAAAAGTAAATCACTGGGAAGTGGTGTTATGCAGAAAGTTGAAAGGAGAGCTACTAAATACAGTATTTATCCTAATTGATGAAAGCTACTGACAACAGTATATAATTGTGTGATAGCTACTGACAACAGTACTGATTGAGGATATACTACTGACTACAGTAATAAAATGTATAATAGTTATAATTGTTACTGGCTAGCTAGCTGCTGACAACGGTTCTAAATGATGATATACTACTGACAACAGTTCTGCATGATGATATACTACTGACAACAGTAATAAAATGTATAATAGTTGCTGGCTAGCTATCAACTTCAGTCATGGGTAACATTCCTACATTTTCCTCAGTAAAGACCGAAGCAGAGAATTTATTCAGTCTCTCCGCTATGGCATTGTCCCCTCTTAGTGCCCCTTTTACTCTTCCATCATCTAATGGTCCAACTCTCACAGGTTTTTTTGCTACAAATGTACTTGAAGACGTCTTATGTGTGTTTGCTTCCACAGCAAGCTTCTTCTCAAATTCTCTTTGCCTGCCTTATCAATGCCTTGCATTTAACTTGCCAGTACTTATGTTTCCGGTTTTCATCATTTTGCTCCTTTATTCCATTTCCTGAAAGATGATTTTTTTTGGCAACAGCCTCTGACCTCACCTTTAAACCATGCTGGCAGTTTTTTGAACTTCCTTCCACTTTTCTTAAAGCGTAGAATTCAGTTGGTCTGGGCTTCCAAGATAGTATTTTTAAACATCATCCATGCTTGATGTAAATCTTTATCCTTTGCAGCTGCTCCTTTTAGTTTTTTCTTAACTATTTTCCTTATTTTATCATAGTCTCCCTTTTGAAAATTAAAAGGCAGTACTGTGGATTTCCTTACCGTCCTTCCTCCATTTATTAAATCAAATGTGATCATGCTATGATCACTATTGCCAAGTGGCCTCAACACCCTTACCTCTTGCACCAGATCTTGTGTTCCACTAAAGACTAGGTCCAAAATGGCTTCCCCTCTGGTCTGCTCATGAACCAGCTGCTCCAAGAAGCAGTCATTTATTTCATCTAGAATCTTTATCTCCCTAGTATGTCCTGCCATGGCACTGACCCAGTCTATACTGGGGTAATTTAAATCGCCCATTATTATTACTGTACTGTAACTTTTGTTTTATCAAATAATCAAGGTGGTTTACAGAGAACATAGCTCATACTGTGCTAGGCAGTTTACAGTGAACAAGGAAAATACTGAACAGGAACAATGAACATAATAAATAAATTTCTTACAACACACTCAGGCCTTCAGGGGGAGAAAAAAGAGCGGCCACCTATTTACAGTTAGATATATCACGGCTGTGAATGCCATGTTGAGGTTTTCTTTAAATAAAAGTGATCTTTGGGCGTTAAGAGGTATGCCAGGGTCATCTGAACTGTTTTCATATTTCTTTGAGGTTTGCTTCTCTATCAAGGATTGGTAGTGTTCGGTAAACAGTAATATTTTGAGTTTTTTTCCAAATATGGCTATGTCTTTTATTTCATGTAGATTACTGGATAAGGCATTCCATAGAATTGGTGAGTACAATGAGAAAGCTCTGTTTGTTGTTTGGTTTGCACTGTCGAGGTAACTAGAAGATTCTTCAGATTTTCTCTCCTACTTCTTGTATCTGGTTGTATTTGGATTATTGAATTAATGTAGGTTGGTGCTATGTTATTTATTGTCCTGAATGTAGTCAGTAGGGCCATGAATTTAATTCTTTGTGTTACTCGCAGACAATGTGTTTTGTATAGAATTGGTGTTGTGTTCTGATCTTGATATTTTCATTATAGTATGAGCCACCCGTGTTTTGTGCCATTTGGAAAGGTTTCAGGGATTGTTTGGGTGGACCTTGTAGAATAATGTTACTGAAATCGAAGTGTGGTCCGATGAATGCTTGAGCTACAGTGTGGAAGTCATCTGTGGATAGGAGGGGTCTTAGGCTTTGTATCATTTGAGTCTTGTTATATATTGTTCATGTTGATATGTTTATTTCCGACATGCTGTCTCCTTGCTCCTTCACACTCTTCTTCTTCTCCTCCTTCTGTCCTCTGGTGATGTTAATCCCAACCCAGGTCCCACTTCACTTCTCTCTCACTCCCATATTAGTTCCTCTCTCCACCACCCTAATCTCATCCACATCCCTCTCCTTTCCCCCTCTCTCTCCCCTTCTCATGTGCTTTATGGAAGGCTCATTCCATTTCTAATAAAGTTCCCTTTACCCATGATCTCTTTATCTCTCTCACTTTCCATCTTCTCGCTCATACTGAAACCTGACTATTCCCTGATGAGACTGCTTCTGTTGTTGCCCTCTGCCAGGGTGACTATCAATTCTCCCACTCTCCTCATCCCAGTGGCCGCAGGAGTGGTGTTGGGTTTCTACATTCTACTTCTTGCCAATTTCAACCTCTCCTTTTCCCTCAATCTCATTCCTTTCCTTCCTTTTAAGTCCATTCCATCCGTCTTTTTAATCCCCTACCTCTCCAGATCGCTGTCATCTATAGACCCCCTGACAAGTCCTCTTCCACCTTCCTCAATGATTTTGACTCTTGGCTCTTCTTATTCCTGGATTCTTCTTCCCCCTCCCTTATTCTTGGTGACTTTAATTTTCATATTGATAACCCCTCTGCGTCCAAGCTGCTTTCCCTTACCTCCTCTTTCAACCTCCAGCTTTGCTCTTTTGCCCCCATTCATCAGCTTGTTCACTGCCTTGACCTCGTTTTCTACTCTAATTGTTTATCTTCTAAATTTCCATACCTCTGCTCTTTCCTTATCTGGCCATCACCTGTTAAGTTTCACTCTTCATTATTCTTCCCCCCCCCCCCTCATCTGGTCCAATCTCCTCCTATCTTTTTAGGAATCTTCATGCTATCGATCCACTGACTCGATCCACTGCCATCTCATCTATTCTCTTTTCTACTTTGTGCTCTAAGTCTGCTGATTAAGCCACAGCTTCCTATAATACTGCTCTCTCCTCTACTCTGGATACCCTCGCTCCGCCCATTCCACTTCCTGTGAGATGCACCTCACCTCAGCCCTGGTTGTCTTCAACTACCTGCTACCTACGTTCTTGTGATCGCTCAGTTGAGCACACTTGGCTCAAATCCCGCTCTCTGATTTTCTTCACTTCAGATTCATGCTTTCTTCTTTCCAGTCTGCCACTGCACTCACTAAGCAAAATTATTTTCTCCATCTGTCTCGCCTCTAACTCTCGCTGTCTCTTTTCTACTCTCAATTCTCTTGTTAAGGCACCTCCCAACTCCAATCCCTCCTTCTCTCTCTCTCTGCCCAAACCCTTGCAGACTATTTCCATGACAAAGTGCATAAGATTACTCTTCAATTCCCCACTAAATCTTCTTCACTCCCTCATCCTTTTCTAAAATTTCTGTTGAGGAAACTTCTCTCCTTCTTTCCTCCTCTAAACTCACTACCCGTTCTTCTGATCCTATCCCCACCCATCTCCTCAACTCCATCTCCTCTGTTATCCCTTTCATCTCACCTATTCTCAACTTTGCTTTCCTATCCCCACCCATCTCCTCAACTCCATCTCCTCCTCTGTCATCCCTTTCATCTCACCTATTCTCAACTTTGCTTTCCTATCCCCACCCATCTCCTCAACTCCATCTCCTCCTCCGTCATCCCTTTCATCTCACCTATTCTCAACTTTGCTTTCCACTGCAACCTTCCCTGCAGCCTTCAAGCATGCTGTTATCCACTCCTCTCCTCAAAAACCTTCACTTGACCCTACTTATCCCCCTTTCATTTCCAAAATTCTTGAACGTGCAGTTCTCCGCCACCGTTTCGAATTTCTCTCCTCTCAAGCTCTCACTGATCCACTTCCATCTGGTTTTCATCCATTTCATTCTACTGAAACTGCTCTTGCCAAAGTCTCCAGTGATCTCTCACTAAGTCCAAAGGCCTTTACTCAGTTCTCATTCTTCTCGATCTTTCTGCTGCTTTTGATACTGTTGACCACCTCCTCCTCCTTGACACTTGATCCTCTCTTGGTTCTCGAGGCACTGTACTGTCTTGGTTCTCTTCTTATTTCTCCAATCACTCTTTCAGCATTTGTTCTGGAGGTTCCTCATCTTCTGCCATCCCTCTCTCAGCTGGTGTACCTCAAAAGTCTGTTCTGGGCCCTCTCCTTTTCTCTCTCTATACCCAGTCCCTTAGTGCCCTCATCTCTTCCATGACTTTTGTATCATTTTTATGCTGATAACTCTCAAATCTATCTAAACCTGACATCTCTCCTTTGCTCCAAATTTGTATCTCTACTTGCTTATCTGACATCGCTACCTGGATGTCTCACAGCCGCCTAAAATTAGATATAGCTAAAACTGATCTTATTTTCCCCTAAACCCTCCTTTCTCTATCACTGTTGACAACACTCTTCTTCCTGTTTCTTTGGCCCACATCCTTGGGGTCATCTTTGAACCCTCCCTTTCCTTCTCCACATATATTCAATATATAGCTAAAACCTGTCGTCTTTCTCTAGAACGTTAACAAAATTTGTTCCTTCCTCTCTGAACACATCACTAATAAGGCTCTTGTCTACTCTTTGGTCACTTCCTGTCTTGGCTATTGCAACCTCCTCCTTGCTTGTCTCCCTCAGTGCTATCTCCCTCCTCTTCAATCTATCCAGAACTCTACTGCGCAACTAATCTTCCGCCAGCCCCAATACACTCATATAACCCCCCTTCTAAAATCACTTCACTGGCCCCCCTTCCATTCCATATTCAATTCAAACTTCTCCTTCTAACATATAAATGCTTCACTCTACTGCCCCTCATTACCTTTCCTCTCTTCTCTCTCCCTACACCCCTCCTCGTGAACTCCGCTCCTCCTCTGGCTTTCTTCTTTCTATGCCCTTTTCTTCTGCAAACTTCAAACTTGTCACCTTGCTGCTCCTTATGCATGGAACAAACTTCCTCTATCCTTACATCAAGTCTCTTCTCTCCCCCTCTTCAAATCCATGCTAAAGGCTTAACTTTTTGAGGCCGCATTTGGATCCTAATCCCTTGTTCTCCTTCCCTATTTGAACCCCAACCCCCCCTTGTTTCTCTTGTATTGTTCTGTCTTGATTAGATTTTAAGCTCAAGAAGCAGCAATTGTTGTCTTTATATGTTTGCACAGTGCTGCGTATGCCTTGTAGCACTATAGAAATGATTAATAGTAGTAGTAGTGCTGGGACCTGTGGGATGGACCCAGGGCATTTACCGGCTCAGAGACAGGGTTTCCTCAAGCTATGAGCAAACATTGAGGTAAGGTCTCAAACACTGCATCAGTTCACGCACCTTATTTTATTTATTTAACAGCTCTTATATACCGTGCTATTTGACATTACATTAAATAAAATATTTATTTATTTTATTTATTTAACATCTTTTATATACCGCACTATTCATAATCAGCGCGGTTTACATAGAACAAGAAAACATCAGATAAGATAAGATACATATTATCTGTTTTTTTACATAAAACAGGAACAATAACTTGGGTAACCAGGGCAATTATTTACAATAAATAATAGTCATACACTCAGATTTAGAGAACTTGTCCAAGTTACAGGTAACAGGGGAATAAAACAAGGATTAACTGGGGAATAGCATATAAATAATTAAATAAAAGCAATTACAATTTACATTCTCTTATATACCGCGCTATTCTGCATCAGTACGGTTTACATTGAACAAACTGAAATCACATTGAACAGGGCATTATAACTTGGAGATAACTATTTTATAGGGAACATGGGCTATGGAGAGTTAAGTGGCTTGCCCAGGACCACAAGGAGCACCTTGCCCCTGCTGGAGGCAGACAATACTGACAAAGCTCAATGATGTCACTGAATGTGGTTCTGCTCTGTCCCTACTGCTAGCTGGGAAGCATAACCCCACATTTGGACTGGTGTGGCAGGATGATGGAGGAGGATTACTGGAGTGCTGTACAGGTATATACTCAGAAAAATGTCCAGACACTTTAGCCATCCTTTTAGCTTCCAGTCAGGTTCTGAAAAGATCCAGACAGCTGGCAACCTTAGCATCCAGAGTGTTGATCACATCTGACAAGCCCCACCCCCCTTCAGACACATACTTGTTTGCCAGTGCCTTAATCTGGCCCCAACCCTGAACGTATGCACTAATTTCTCATGCCACTGCTTTCAGCATTTCCAAAGATGCTTGATTGAGGTGCTCTGAGTGAGAGACTGCATACCAAACAAACTAAAAAAGGACAAATGAAGAAATGCCAACAAAAGCAAAAGGAAAAAAAAGCTGGTGGTGGTCAGGTGATGAGGCTGTAAGGGCTAAAGGTGGCCCAGGCATTCGCCTCCTACCCCCTCAGCTTGAAAATGTGGGGAATTGGCTACACGTCAGCTGCGACACTGGCATTGGTCCACATGACCTGGAGGAAGGAAGATATCAGTGGCAGCTAGTGGAATTGAATCTTAATGTTGCTCTTGCTTTAATTAATGGAGGTTTCCAGTATCTTACCTTCTCCTGATTAATATCTGCCAGGAAGATGCTGCTGTTACGATACTGCTCCTCATTAAGGGGGTCGTGCCAATACTGCGCCTGCAGCAAACTGTGGAGAAGAGCGAGAGAGCAGACATTACTTGCACGCCTGCGTCACTTCTGTTCTGCGCTGCACTATAGAACAGATACTCACTGCTCCTGAATAATCTTAGAGTAGGCTTCAGAGTTTAAAATCTTTCGAATTTGGTCACAGATACGAGAACTTTCCCCAGGACACCGTGGAAACCCAAATACACCTGCAATAGGAGACCATAAAGCACCAACATGTTAATCTACGTTTGTGTGTGGCTTTTGTTTTATATACTCCCTTTCTTACATTCAAAGCGGTTTACATACAACACTGCAACTTCTGGAAATTTACATCGAACTTGGAGTTAAGGGGGAGGATGCTGTACAAGATTTACAAGTGGGAGTAACAGTTAATGTAGCGGGGTAGGGTACACAGGGACAATGGCGGAAAATGTCTTTGTGTGTAAGGTGTTGTAGAAGGGAATCCTCTAGTGGTAGTAAGTGTGTGTGTTGCCTGGATGATTGTATGAATGACTAACTCTGATCTAGGGAAATCAATTACTAGTGTAAAGATTACTCATTGGTTGTTCGTAATGCTCCTGGAAAAGAGGTTGTCAGGGCCTTTCTGAAGTCCATTAGGTCTTTGATGGCTCTTATGTTCACAGGGAGTGCGTTCCAGATCACTGGAGTGTAAAGTAAAAATGCCCACTTACATGTTTTTATAGCAGGGGTGAGTAGCTGGTCTTTTGGCTCTCAGAGCTGGATTCTTGGTGATCAGTGGCTGAAGTGATTCTGGGCATAACTGTTGGGTGATTTGGAAGATAATGAGTAATGATTTGTACTTAGCATGAGCTTCTATCGGTAACCTGTGGAGCTGCTTCAGAGTTGGAGTTATGTGATCATTTCTTGTCGTTCCTGCAATTATCTGAACAGTTGTGTCCTGTACTAGTTGTAAGGGTATGTGGATTGTTTCGAGAGTCCTTGATATATCACATTACAATAGTCTAGTATTGCATAATAATTTATTTAACAAGGTTTATATACTGCTTTTCTACCAGTCAGAGTGGTATACATTCAAATTCTGTATATATATATATTTTTTTCCTTTGTCCCCAAAGGGGCTCACAATATGTTTTTGTACCTGAGGCAATGGAGGGGTTAAGTGGCTTGCCCAAGGCCACAAGGAGCACCTGTGAGACTAGAAACCTCAGTCCTTCCGGCCCAAGGTTCCTGGCCCTCTGGTCTGAGGTAACTTGCCCCAACCACTAGGCCATTCCTTCCTATAATCATGGCCTGACACACTGTGTGAAAGTGGGTCTGGTCGAGAAGTGGCTTGAGCCTTCGCACTATATTTAGCTTGAAGTACGCCGCTTTTATGGGTCTGGTAATAAGGGTTTGAAACGATAGGTTCCGATCCAGGTGTACACCAAGGTATTTTACATATTCTTTAACTTTTACATCAGTCTGCAGGACTTTCAGGGACTCCAGTGGGATAAAGGGAGGAGCGGCCCAGAGGGCCAGGGGTTCAAGTCTCTCACCTGGGGGCAGCAATCTCAGGCTGGAGAAACTCTAGTCATATAGGCACTCCTTGTGGCCTTGGGCAAGCCACTTAACCCTCTGCTGCCTCAGGTACACATAGATAGTGAGCCCTTTGGGGACAAGGGAATATATCCAGTACCTGTTTCTAGTAATTACATAATGTAAAACACTTTGATTGAAGGATAAGGCAGTATAGAAAACTGGTTAAATAGTGTTCCTGGTCACAAAGAGCACATCAGGTTCTTTTGTAGTTTATATTGAGGTTTTGTTGTAGCCAATCTGCCATTGCTTTCAAACATGCCATTTGATTTGAGAAATCAGGTTGATCTATGTTAAAAGGGGCAAAGACCAGAATGTTATCCGCATAAATTCTGTATTGTATCTTGCAGCGATTGATAATTTTACATAGTGGCTGGATGTAAATGTTAGAGGATGGCAGAGAGTGCCGATCCTTGTGGGATGCTATGTGGCTGATCTATTGTATTAGAAAGGCCCTTGCTACATTTTACTTGTATTTTCCGGTGGGATAAGTAAGAGGTGAACCACTGGAGAGTAGTGCCATGGAGCCCTATTTCCTAGAGACGTCTCAACATATTGTGATTAAAAGGGGCTTTCTACTCATATTTATTGATATCACTGCAGCCTTTCACTTAATTAATGTTATCCAGACCTAGCAGAATGTTGTCCAAGAGTGAGGTGAAAAGTGTTTCCACACTGTGTTGGGGCTTGAAGCCGTGTTGGTTTTGGGCTAGCGGAGAGTGGTTATCAATGTGATCCTGTAGTTGGTATTGACTCACTTTCTCAAGCATCTTCATCAGGAATGGGAGACACGAGATTGGACAATAGTTGGATCCTTGGGGTCAGCGCTTGTATTTTTTTTTTTTAAGTTTTATTATCACATCTCTTATAATACATCACCGATCATAATAAACATCACATAACTTTAAAACCCCAACCAAACTTAGAATTCACAGGCTTTCACTACCTTTATACAGTCTAGTATCCTTATTCCCGTGCAGAGATACCCACTCACTACGCACATCTCGTATAAACCATCCACCAATAAAACTTAAAAACATATACAATTCTTCATACTTCTCTCCATACACTACTAAACCACACTTACTATATTGCATTTCACTGACCCGCTTCACTCCGCCTTTCATGTGGCTATTGATTGGTCTATCACAACACCTGAATCTCAACACACACCAACCAGCCTGTTTAATATATCTTGTGCTTAAGATAGTGTATGATTCCGCACCTCGCACCCCCACATTTATACACCATGCACTATATCCACCTTTCACTCACACTCGCTATCCAACCCTCAAATCCCCTACTTAACCACCCCTCCCTACCACACCTCACCCTATGTATATCAACATAACTATCCCCCCCGCCCCTCATCCTCTGAGCACCCGTCCCATCCCCCTCTCTTACCAAGCCCCTTAAACCCGTTCAGCTCCCCAAGCTGGGTATTCCTCCTCCCCTCCCATAGGCACTATTACCCCTCCTCCCCCTTCCGGTGACTCTTAGTTCCGATCCCTTCCCCCCGTATCCCACTCACTGTTAATCATCAGAACGCTTCATTGCCCTACTCTCCCCTCCCCCATCCTTCCACTCACCCCTACGTAACCATCCCCAGACCCCCCTCCACTGCCTCTCCACTTTCTCCCTGATACCATATGCACTTGATACAGCTCCGACAATCACCTAGCATAACTGCCTATAGGTGGCAACCAACAATCCTTCCAATGCTGCGCAATCTCACATCTTGCCGCCAAAATACATTGCCACACTTATGTTCCATGGTTCTTCCCCCCCTTCCCCCCTCTTAAGCAGCAAACATATCTCTGGCGTCAAAACCAACCTATGTCCTATAATGCTCCTAATGCACTCCCCAATGTTCTCCCAATATCTATTTACCACCGGACATGTCCACCACATATGTAACCAGGTGCCTTTCGCTCCACACATCCTCCAACAGTCATCCAACTGACATACCCCCGCTTTAAACAAGCGTTCCAGTGTCAAATACCATCTAGTCAGCACTTTCCACCCATTCTCTCTAAGGGAAGTAGCTATTGAAGCTTTTGTAACTTCTAAGGCTATCCGCTCCCAAGTCACCCCTAGCTCTTTCTCCCAAGCCAGCATATAACTGAATTTCTCCTCCCCTCTCGTAGTCAGGCCTTTGTAGATTCTCAAAATGACCCCCTTCCGCCCCAACGAACCTAGGCAACTACCTTCAAACCATCCCGGCTCCTTAACAATATCCTGCCAGCGCTTCCTCTGCCTGACATATGAGCCAACCTGCAAGTATGCAAATCGATCACTTTCCTGCAAATGGTATAAATCCCTAATGCCTGCAAACTCCCTTATCCCTTCCCCACCAATTATCTGAGGCATGTGGCTTAACCCTTGCTGTGCCCATCTTTGCAACACTCCTACATCCGGTCCCAAGCCCTCCTCATAACAAGCCAGCAACAACATTGTTTGTGCACAACCCTTATCCCTACCAACTGCCACCTCTGCTGTCGCCACATATGCAACATATGGCCTACCGGGGGGTTCTCCCCTCGCTGCCCTTTACCCCCCCCCCCACATCAGCCTCTCCAACGCCCCTGCCCTCAGACCCACTTCTTCCATCCTTACCCAGTGCTTCGTTGGCTTCCTCAGCCAAGAGTAGACGACTCTCAGTTGTGCTGCTTGATAATATTTTCCAAAATTTGGCACCCCCATTCCTCCCTCCCCCCTGGGAGCCTGCAAAGTCCATGCAGCCACCCTAGGGCGCTTGTATCCCCATATGAACCCCTCCACTTGCTTCTGCACCTTTTTTAACACCTTGGCCGGTATCTCAATTGGCAGTACCTGGAAGTAAAAGAGGAACTGGGGAAGTAACAGCATTTTAATCGCCGCCATCCTCCCCATCCATGAAACATAACCCCTCTTCCAGCCCTCCAACTGCATCTCTACCTGCCCAAAGAGCTTCTTATAGTTTAACTCGTATAACTCCTCCAACTCCCTTCCCAATTGGACACCCAAATATCTTATTGAACGACTGGCCCACCTAAATTGAAATTTATGCTGCAAACTCCTTTGCAGCTCTACCCTCCCTGTCAAATTTAAGATTTCGGACTTACTCCAATTTATACAAAACCCCACCAGGCCCCCATACTCCTCCACCTCCCTCATAATGGCAGGCAGTGTTTCCATAGGTCTAGATATCATAAGTATAATATCATCCGCAAACATTGCCAGTTTATATTCCCTTCTGCCCCACCCCTACCCCCTTAATACCGGTATCTCCCCAAATCTTCCCTGCCAGCGGCTCCAAGAATAATGCAAATAGCAACGGGGAGAGCAGGCACCCCTGTCTAGTTCCCCTCCCCAGGGGAAAGAATTGCGAATAACCCCTATTCACTCTCACACATGCTTTAGGCCCCTCATACGACGCTTTCACCCAATCCACAAAGCCCTTACCAAAGCCCATATGTTCCAGCACTGCAAACAAAATTTTCCACGATACCTGGTCGAACGCTTTTTCCGCGTCCAATGAAAGCAGTATTGTCTGACCAGGCTTCTACTTCGCTTTCCAAATTACATTCAAAATTTTTCTTATCTTGTCAGACACTTGTCTCCCCGGTATAAACTCCACTTGGTCTTCATGAACTAACTTGTCCAATAATTTATTAAGTTGGCCCACTAACACTGTAGCCAGCAACTTCGCATCTACATTTATCAGCGAAATCGGCTGGTATGACGCACACTCCAGAGGATCTCTCCCCTCCTTCGGAATCCGAGCTGCTCCAGCCCACCCCATCGTCTCCGCCAACCATTCCCCCCTTTAGTAAATTAAACACCCCTGTCAATGGCGTCAGCAACACTCCTTTGAACTTTTTTTATAAAAGCTCCCCGTAAGTCCATCAAGTCCTGGAGCCTTCCCTGGCTTCAGATCCTTTATCGCCTGCTCCACTTCCCCTACCTGTATTTCCTTATCCAGATCCCCGCGTTCTCCTTCCCCCAATTTTATGAGTCCCGCTGCCTACAGATACTCCCTCATTTCCACCTCCGCCCTGTCTGGCTTTGCTGTATACAATCTCTGGTAATACCCCACAAACTCATCCCTTATCTTCTCATCGCGCTCCACCACTCCCCGGCATTAAGAACATAAGATATGCCATACTGGGTCAGACCAAGGTCCATCAAGCCCAGTATCCTGTTTCCAACAGTGGCCAATCTAGGTCATACGTACCTAGCACTTTCCCCAAAAGACACAGGTTCCACAATGCTTGTACTGGGTCAAGCATTGATATCCTGGGTCCCTTCTTAATAATGGTTTATGGACCTTTCCTCCAGGAACTTGTCCAAACCTTTTTTAAACCCAGCTACACTAACAGCCTTTACTACATCCTCCGGTAACAAATTCCAGAGTTTGATTACACGTTGAGTGAAAGAATATTTTCTTTTATTAGTCTTAAATAGTTTACCCTGTAGCTTCATTGCCTGTCCCCTAGTCTTTCTATATTCTGATAACGTAAACAATCGATCTACGTTTACCCGTTCCACTCCGTTCATTAATTTATAGACTTCTATCATATCTCCCCTCAGCCGTCTCTTTTCCAGGTTAAAGAGCCCTAAACTTTTTAGCCTTTCTTCATAGGAGTATCCTTCCATCCCCTTTACCATTTTGATGGCTCTTCTCTGAACCTTTTCTAACATCGCTATATCCTTTTTAAGATACGGTAACCAGAATTGCACACAGTATTCAAGGTGCGGTCTCACCATCGAACAATATAGAGGCATTATAATATATTTTATTTTCCATTCCTTTCCTTATGATACCTAGCATTCTAAGCTGCGTTATCAGTTGCCGGTTCCTCTTTCTGTAAGCGTCGCGCAAGGTACTTTCTCACCCTATTCCCTCCTTCGAAAAATTCCTGCCTCAACAACTGCAGCTGATACTGAATCCTTTCAGCTTCCAACGCATTTAGCTTGGCCCTAGTTTCCAACACCTCCCCCCTATATTTCCCAGCCCCATCCTTTGCATCCGCCTCTTCCAGCCTAACCAGCTTCTGCCGCAGTTGTAACTCCTTTCCCTTTCCCTCTTTATTCTTGCCCCCCATTTTACCAAAATGCCTCGCACCACCACCTTAAAGGCATCCCAGACCACCTCCGCCCTTACCTCCCCGTTCACATTTCTTTTAAAATAGTCTGGCATCATCTCTTCGAAATCCTTCACCACCCTTGGACCTCCCAAGAGGACCTCATTCAGTCTCCAATACTGTACCCCTTGTTTTCTCTCTTACAGCTCATACGCACAATCACCGGCGCGTGCTCAGACCACGTAATCGCCTCCATTTCACACACCCCCCCCCAGTACCCTGCCCGCTAGCTCCTTCCCTACCCAAATGGTGTCCAAACTTGAATAGGTGCCATGAACCGCTGAGAAAGAGTATTGACGCCTGCCCGGGTTCATCAATCTCCACGCATCGATCAAATCATGGTCTTGTACAAACGTCTTATATCGCTTCCTGTCTGCCCTTCTCCCTTCCCTGTAGAGTCTCTCCCAATCTCCCAGGGCATATTGAAATCTCCTCCGCGTATCCTCGCTCCCTCCCCCGACATGCTCACTTTCATATCCACCTCCTCCCAAAACTCTTTTTGCGTCCCAGTGGACGCATATACATTAATCACACACAACCATTCCTCCCCTACCTTCATTCGCACCATTAAATATCTACCCCTCCCCCCCCATCTCGGACGACCGAGTGTACCTCTACCTTTAGCCTCCCCTCAATCAGCAAAGTCACCCCACCCTTCTTCTGTTCATTCATATTAGACGCAAACAACAGCTTTCCATACCCTTTCAGTCTCACCACTGATTCATGCTTCCGTAACAAATGTGTCTCCTGCAATAATACAATTGATGCTTTCTGCCTAGATGATTCCTTATACAATTTCTGTCTCTTAAAGGGTGAATTCAAACCTTTCACATTCAGTGTAACAATTTTCAGTTTACCAAGATCGTGTCCCCCACCCCTTCTACTCCCCCCCCCCACGCCTCTCTCCCCTTCCCTTCCCCACTCCTCCTCCCCTCCCTCCCCTCCCCCCCCTAGTCCCCCCTCTCCTACTCCTCCCCCTCCCTCCACCTCCCCACCCTCTAACCCCACCTCCCCTCCCCCTCACCCCTTCCACCTCATGTCCCACCCCTAAACCCCCTCTCCCATAAAGAGATATGTCTTCCGTTACTTTGATGTACTCAGGCCTCCTGCCTCTTATCCCCCCCTCCCTACCCCCTCCTCTAGAACTCCAGTGCTCGCTACCCCCTCCACCTCCTACCTTCCTCACACCCCCCTCCCTTCTCACCTCAAACTCACCGGAGACTCCAGGTCCCCACCCCCCCTACTGCCACCCCTTCTATCCATCTCACCCCCCCACCTGATTCCAACATTCCTCTACCCATCCCCCCCTTACACCACTACCCTAACATGCTCATAACAATGTCCTCATTTTCAACCAGCTCCATTCTCCGTCTCTGGCGCTTCTCCTGTGCTCTCTGTTCAGCCTCGCCAGCCGTCTCCCCGTCACTGGAACTCTATGCCACCTTAGGCTGCCCCTCTTTGCACTGATCACTCCTCCCACTGCAGCCATTCCGGGTGTCGTCCTCTCCCCCTCTGGCAAGTTCGATAGTCCAAGGTCTTTAAGAGCTTTACAGGCTTCCTCACTTGTCTGCATCTTTCTGGATCTTCCCTTTACAGTCATCAACAGTCCAAATGGGAATAGCCATTTATATCTCAAGTCCTCTTTTCGCAAATAAGTCATCACTTCTTTAAGGTTTCTTCTGCGCTGAAGGGTACCCAAAAAGAGATCCTGAAACAACTCAAGCCTGTGCCCTTCCCAGATAACTTGTCACTCTGCTCGGGCTGCACTGGGTATCTTTTCCTTAGTCTTAAGAGCTAAAGCACACCACTATATCTCGTGGCCCCAGGCCTCTTTGTGCTCTCTCTATTTTGATACTCTCATCTTCTCCCCCTTCATCAGGCTCCTCTTGATGCAGCAGCTCTCTGAAGATTTTCCCTATCACTGCTTCACAGTCCTTATACTGCGTCTCCTCTGGGAGGCCCCGCACTCTAAGGTTGCACCTTCTAGAGCGGTCTTCCAGGTCCTCCAATTTCATCTGTTGCTCGGCTTGCCAGCTCTTCACTTCCTCCCACCCTCTCTGTAGCTCCTCCAGCGTTTCACCTTGCTGCTCCACCTGGCTCTCTACTTCATCTAGACGGTTACCAATGTCCACAATATCTTGTCGCAGGGCCTGTATGGTCTCCTTCAACTCATTTTTCTTTTCTTTTTTTTTTTTTATTGAAGGCAGCCAAAAAATACATAGGAACAGAGATCATAGGCATAATACAACGTCAAAAGAGAACAGAGCCAAAGTTACTAACAAGGAACATAAGGCTGGCTAACGGTATGCCTTCGTTTGGTTTTATAATAAACTTTTATTAGTTTTCCCCCCCCTATGTATCCTTCCCCCTACCCGTATCCCGCCACCCCCCCACCCTGCGTCAGGTCACAGAGTACACACCCCAAAAGAAAACATCTACCCCCCCATCCTCCCACATCCCCTCCCACCCCCACACCCCCCTAGCCTACCTCCCTCCGTCCCCCCCCCCGTGAATCAACAGCAATCCAGAAAAAGGAAAAGTGCACCAACCAAGCCATGTACAGAGAGCAGAAGGTGGAATCGCCAACCAGCATCTCACGGCACATCAGCCAACCCAACGCTTTCCAGGACAGCCCGCAGCCTGAAGCAATCAGGAGCCATAGCGGAGGACGAAGGGTTCCCACACCTGCTCAAAGCGCATCAAACGCATCCTCCCAGCAGCCACCCCACGCTCCATTGTGTACGTGTCCCACATCCGATCCAACCAAGTAGAAAAGGAAGGCGGGAGGAGTTGCTTCCAAACAGAGGCTAGCAACAAGCGAGCCACATTCAGACCATGACAAAGCAGCGCCAGTTGGGGACTACGTGCGCCAGGCACAGCAACCCCAAATAGAAAAATACCCGGATCCCAGGGGATGCTCAACCCAATAAGCTGCTGTAAGCGAACTTGAATCCCTTTCCAAAAGGGCTGAACGCGAGGGCAGGACCACCATATGTGTTCCAACACCCCTCTCTGCCCACACCGTCGCCAACACAGGTCCGAAACCCCCGGATAAATGCGGGCAATCCGCACAGGGGTCATATACCACCTGTATACTAATTTGTAGTTAGTTTCGCGGACATTAACTGCCACCGAGCTCTTCCACAACCTGCCCTCCACCTGCTCCCACTGTTGCTCAGAATAACGAAGATTCAGATCGGCATTCCAAATTTCTCGATGCTTAACATAGTGCTGCTGCTGCCCTTGTAGCTGGGCATACAAGGCGGCTATAAGATCTTTTGTGGTAGAGCACCCCTCACAAAACCGTTCCAAGTCCGTCAACTCTCGGGCCACATGAGGCCGAATGGCTCTCGCTTGCACCCAGTGAGCCACCTGCGTATATTGGAAGTGGTGGTTATCGGGAAGACCAAATTCCTCCTGGAGCATTCGAAACGTTAGCAACTCACCTTCATTAAACATTTGTCCTGCCTGGCTGAGGCCCTGATGGCCCCACAACCTGAACGCTGGATCAACCAGCCCCGGGGGAAAGGAGGCGTTATCCACTATAGGCGCCAAAGGGGTCAGGTCCATCCCACGAGGCCGGAAGAATTGGTCCCAACAGCGGAGGGTATGCAGGATATAGGGATTACTCAAACGCTTACCACTCCGTAGTCTGGGAGCAAGCCATAGCCGGTCCCCCAATCCCGCTCCCCCCGCAATAGTCATTTCCATCTGCACCCATCGCTTGGAGCTATCCGCAATCATCCACTCCACCCCGGCGCGGCACTGCGCCGCCGCATAATACCAGTGAAGATTTGGAGCCCCCATGCCCCCAGTGCGCGAACGAGCATAAAGAAGCTGGCGCGCCAAACGCGGCCGACGGTACTGCCAGATAAATTTCATAAGCCGGGTTTGCCAGGCAGCCAGTGTTCCCCGCGCCAACAAGATAGGGAGAACCTGAAAGAGATACAAAAAGCGGGGAACGACAACCATCTTAACCACCGCAATACGCCCAAACCAAGATAGTATTAACCTGTTCCAGGCCTCCAGATCGCGCCGAACCTGCCGAAGTAAGGGCTCATAATTAGCCTTAAAAAGGGCCGTCCGTTCTACTGTCAGAGTCACCCCTAAATATCGCAAAGCACCTGACACCCATCGGAAGGGATAGGCAGCACGGAGCTCCTCGCAGACCGCGTCCGGAACCCCCACATTGAGAACTTCAGATTTAGTATAGTTGATTTTGAAGCCCGACACCTGGGAGAAGGCGTCAAAAAGCTGCATAGCGACAGAAAGAGACGCAGTGGGGTTCACCAAAGATAAAATGATATTGTCCGCAAAAAGCGCGATCCGGTAATCCGCGGAGCCCACGCGGACGCCCCGTAGGCCCGAATGATCACGGAAACTCTGCGCCAAGGGCTCCATCACTAGCGCAAACAACAGCGGCGACAGAGGACAACCCTGGCGAGTGCCCCGCTCCAATGAAAAAGGCCTGGACTGACCTCCATTAGCCCACACACAGGCCTTAGGGTCTTGGTACAGGCTATGAACCCAGCGTATGTAATGAGGACCGAAGCCCAACTTCTCCAGCACACCCCAAAGAAAACCCCAGCTGACACGGTCAAAGGCCTTTTCAGCATCAACCCCCACCACTAGCGTCGGCTGCGATTCCTGCTGCGCTACGTGCATAACCTGCAGCATACGCCGAATATTATCCTCAGCCTGGCGGCCCGGCACAAACCCAACCTGGTCAGGATGCACCAAAGATGGGAGAACCCGGTTCAGACGCGCAGCCAACACAGAAGCAAATATTTTAACATCCGTATTTAATAAGGAAATAGGGCAATAGGAGGCCGCGTCGTGCAGGGGTTTACCAGGCTTAGGAATCATAACTATCAAAGCCTCTCGCTGAGATGAGGGCAGGGACACCCCTTTCAGGACCTCATTGAAGAGTACTACCAAAGTCGGCGCTAATTGCACACGGAACTTTTTATAGTACTCCGCAGGGAAGCCATCATTACCCGGCGCTCCTCCGGTCTTCAGCCGCCGGATTGCGAATTCTACCTCCTCCACTGTAAGGTCAGAGTCTAACTGCTCCCGATCAGAATCAGTCAACTGGGGCAAGGTGATCTTCCTCAAGAAGCTCTGCACATGGGCCAAATCAAAAGGTTCAGCTTTTTATAGCCGCTCCAAAAAAGTAGCAAAGACATCGCGTGTCTCGCGAGAGATCACCTTCTTCTGTCCCCCAGAATCGTGAAGTTCGCGGACCACCCGCCCAGATTGCTGTTGCTGGATCCGCAAGGCGAGGTAGCGACCAGTCTTATTCCCCTGCTCGTAAAATGTCTGGCGCAGTTTCCGCCGCTTATTGTCTAGTTCTCTTTGTAAACAGGCATCCAAGTTGGCCCGGACGGCCCGCCATTGACTTAAGACCCGTTTCGATCCGGTCCGAGCATGCTCTAAGCGCAGCCTGGATGAGTCTCCCATTAATTGACAATATTCCCGTCTCCAGGCCCTCCGCGTACGAGCCGCTTCGGCCATAAGGTGGCCCCGAGCCATGGCCTTGAAGGCGTCCCAAACCAGAGGAAGGGGAACCTCTCCAGTATCATTTAACTCAAAAAAATCAGTGATGAAACGGCCATGATCCTGCACAGCGCACTGCCGCCGAAGGAATCGCACATCAAGTCTCCAAAGCCACTGAGTGTCACTATACACGTCCCCCGGAAGGGTGAGCCAGCAAGGGGCATGATCCGACCAGGTCAACGCCCCGTGACCGGCCTTCACCCGCCCATCCATCAGGCGCTGGTCCAGTAAAAAATAATCAATGCGGGTATGCACCTGATGGACAGGAGAATAATATGTATAGCTTCGCTCCCCCTCATGGGTATCCCTCCACACATCGCGCAGGCCCAGCTCGGTCAGAAGGTTCTGCAGGGCCTTACCGGGTCCGCCCGCCTCCTTCCCACCCCTACCCGTGGAGTCCAAGTGAGGCACCAGATGGGTATTACAATCCCCACCGAGTATGATGGGGCCTTTCGCAAAGTCAGCTAGCAAGGCCTTCAACCGTGTAAAGAAGGAACCCTGTCCCGCATTTGGCGCGTAAATGTTAGCTAAAGTTAACATGTGGCCCTCCAGGCGTATATTTGCAAAAAGCCACCTTCCCAGGGTATCCCTTTTAACCTCCTCCACCCGGACGGACAAGCTTTGATGAAATAAAAAAGCCACCCCGCGTTTCTTCCGCCCATTCACATCTGAAGCCACCCACACCTCCGTATAAGGGTTACGCTTTAGCCAACCCTGTTTGCTAGCTCGGAGATGGGTCTCCTGCAAAAAAGACAATGTCCCCCTTCAGGGTTCGCAGCTCCGAGAACAGCAAAGATCGCTTACGAGGGGAATTAAGACCCTTAACATTCAAAGAAATCAAGCGCAGCATTGATATTCAGCCACCCTACCCCCTCCCCCGCCTTGTACCTCTCCTCTGACCCACAACATGCAACCCTCACCCCTCTTGGAACTGGTGCCTTGCCAACCAGCACCGAAAGCCAGCACCTTAGAAGCCCCAGGTTGACTGCAGAGATTCACTTCCCTCGTCTTCAGGTTCCATACTCCAGACAAAACTGCTAGGGCACCACCCCCCACACCCACCTTCCAACCCCCCCTAGCAGAAGACACCTCCCTCCCAAACCCACCCCCTTTCCCGTCAGTACCACCCGCCTGTTATGGAAAAAACAGGACACGGTAAACTGATCCCAAACTAAACTCCGTCCAGGCCCCCCACATTGCCAAACAACAAGCATAACATGTAAAATCACTGCCCCCGTGCACATGGTGTCAATACAATATCCTGTGATGTACGCCCCTTCGACAGAAAAAAGAGAAAATCTGTTACTGTTCCCCCCCCCTTTTTTTTCCCCCCTTTTATGTATTATTTTTTTTGTTTGTTTTACCCCTTCCCCCCCTTCCCTCCCCCTCTTTGCTTTTCTTCCTTGCCCAGCGTCAGGATGTCCCCCACCCCCTCCATGTGAAGTTAGGCATTTGTCCAGGACTCTCTCAGACCAAGAGGCAGTATCTCAGCACAAGCGGGCACAGAGAGCCGCTAAATTCTCAAAACTAGCCATTCAAGTCGGGTCATGAGGGCAAAGAACCCCCGAACAAGGGCCCTTAGACCTCCCGCTCCAGGGATCGTCAATTGGGCTTTCCCACCCGAGTCCATTTCGAGTGTTGAGGCTTAGGGGTCGGGAGTTGTGGGATTGCATTATCTTCGACCAGACCCGCCTGGCGGAGAGCTCTCCAGGCCTCTGTATGATCTTTTGCTGAAATTCGTTTATTACCCAGGAGGAAGTTGATCCGGAACGGAAAGGCCCAGGAATAGCGAATCCCTTTGTTATTCAAAACCATCGTGACTGGTTTCATCTCCCTCCGTCGGGCCAGTGTAAACACCGAAAGGTCCTGATATACAGTTACTGCTGCATCCTGAAAGCGGATCGCCTTTTTCTCTCGGCCCCGGCGTATGAGAAGCTCAGCATCAGTATAGCGCAAAAATCGCGCAATGACATCCCGGGGCTGGTTATTAGGAGGCTTGCCCAAAGCCCGGTGCACACGCTCAATTTCCATGCCAGAACCATGGGTTGTCAGCTCATCCACCGGGAGCAGCTCAGCAATCAAATTTTTGAGTACCACCTGCAGGTCTTCACTGCCCCCCGCAGCTTCCGGGATTCCCCGGAAACGCACATTATTGCGGCGGGAGCGGTTTTCAATGTCATCAATTTTATAGGTCAGTTCCGTTACTTGCGCGCGTTGTCTATCAAGAGCACATTGTAGATCCACCACAGCACCATCATGATCTTCAACTTTGGTCTCCACCTCCTCCACACGGGCCCCGAGGTCTTTCAGGTCCCCCCGGAGTTCCACAATGGTGCTCATCACTTCCTCGCGCATGGAGCGAAATTCGCCAGCCAACTCTGCAAAACCTCTGCGAAGTTCTTGTTGAAGTAAGGAATGCGAGGACAGCCCGTTGGGTTCCAAATCATTTTCACTCACAGTCTCATCATCAGAACCCTCCGAGAGGTGTTTGTTGGAGGGACTAGTCGGAGCGCCACTCTTGCCCTGCAGCCGTTGAGATGTGTGGATGCCCTCCCGGGCCTCCGCATTTTTAGACTTAGCAGCCATGAGGAAGAGAACAGTCCAGCAATCCGAGGACAGGTAGGGTGCAGCTACAGTAAAAGCAGGTAGCTGCTTTAAGCAAGGTGGAAATGCTGAGTGATCCCACGTTTGGGCAGCAGAGGGAGCTCCAGTTTCACACAGGATAGCAGAGCAGAGCGTATGCAGAGAGGGAGGGAGCCAGATGCAAGTTTTGCAGCTGTGACGAGGCAGGCAGTAGCAGAGACCGAATGTAGACAATTCAAGTGTCCCAAAAAGGAATTTGGCTAGGTACTAAGGTTTCCGGACCATGGAGAAGCACCAGGTTGAGGCGGGAAATTCCAATTGCAGTGTCAGGATCCGGGATTGGTTGCCACTCGTGAGGAAAACAGGCGATTGGCTGGGGAGCGCCCACGTGATCAGTGTGACCCGATGCAGTGGTTGGAACGCAAAGAACCCCGTGCGTTCCAAGACCACGTGGTTATGGCTGCCGGTAAGATCTATCTCTCTGTAGAGTCCCGTCAAGCTCTTCCGGGACAGGCCGCGGGCATCCTCGTCTCCTCTTCAACACCGGGGGAGCACAGTCGCACGGGGAGCAGCACCAGCGCACAGGGTAGCAGCAGCGTCGGGGCACCAATCCCCTCTCCGAAGCAGCTCACAACCTCGGGAATCACCCGCGGGCACCAGGAAACGCCGCTCCACGGAGCAGCACAAGGATGGAGCAGCGTGCCTCTGCACAGTGGGGACGACCTCGGCACTCACGTTCCAGGGGGCAGGGAGCTCACCTAGCCCACCTAGCAGCAATCAGGAGGAGGACGTCAAGGCCGGTTAGTGAAGGGGCCGGAATCCGGCCGTAAGTCTCGTCGGGGCAGTCCAAGCTTCGCCGGAGGGTGCAATTAAGATCACCCTGCTCTCCGCGTACCGATTCAGGGGCTTAAGGGGGTAAATGCGATGGTATTGCTAAAGATTGCAAATGAAATGGGTAAGCCTGGGACGGAGCTACACTAGGAAGCAGCCATTCTGTAGCGGGCTCACGAGCGCCCCCTTTCAACTCATTTTTCACTCCTCTGAGCTCCATCTTAATCTCCTCCTTCAGCTCTGTAAACCAGCCTTTTAGCATTGCCCCCATTCCTGGGCTGCACGCACGTTCCATCTCCTCCTTCAGCTCTGTAAACCAGCCTTTTAGCATTGCCCCCATTCCTGGGCTGCACGCACGTTCCATCTCCTCCTTCAGCTCTGTGAACCAGCCTTTTAGCATTGCCCCCATTCCTGGGCTGCATGCTCGTTCCATCTCCTCCTTCTCCGGCTCAGTAGGGTCCTCTCGCTGTCGCCCGTCATCCTTCTCTCCCTCCTTTCCTTCTCTAGTGGTCGCATATGAGGATCGATATTCCGCCAGCTTCTTTCGCACTGCTTGGCTCCCCTTTGCCTTATCCATGCTCACTTTTATTTTAATATTTTTTTATCTTAATTTTATTTGTATTTTATTTACTAATGCCAAGTGTGGTCCCGCTCCCCTCTTCTATCTGGCAGCTCTTCAAGCAGTGCTCTCCCGTACCCACTTGTGGCACACTCGTTGCACTTTATCACTTGGTCTTCCTCCTCCTCTTCCCACAGGCTCCTTGCCCCCTCTCTCCACTTCTCCAGGGCCCAACTCAGCACTCTATCTTCAGCCCCAGCAGATCCCGCTGGGCTACAGGACACCTGGACTCCAGACCAGCCCTAGACAGGCTCTGTTTTTCAGCTCCCCAGGGCCCCTCTTCTTGCCTGCACTTACCGGCCTCTGGCTGTACTGTACCAGCCCCGTTTCTCCGCTCCTCACCGCAGGCCTCCTGACCTTGCACAACACTCCAATTTGACTCTCCGATGCTTTTACTCTGCTGTGCCTTTGCCCTACATAAGATCTGGTAGATTACTATGCTCTGGTTTTATTTAGTCCTCCCCTCTCTCGTGCCTGGCTGCACTTGGCGCTGATAGCTTCGTTTTCCCAACGCCGTAGGTCCCGTGCTGCCCAGCTTTTGCCCTTTTCTTTTCTTCTGCACAGCTATGCTTCTCCTTCTCTGTCTCCTCTTGTGCTCTCCCCAGCACTTCGCCACGTGTCTCTCCTGCCTCTGCTCTTCTTTCCCCAATCGGGTTTAGTTTGTTCTGCAGCGCAGACTCTCCTACCCCGCTTTGCACTGGCTCTACTCGATGCTCTCCCACTCACCAGCCTTTGTCGTGTGCTGGCCGGCTCTGCACCTCCAGACCTCTCTCCAGCCTTCTGATCATCCCCCTCGGATCTCCACCTCGCACTCCGGGCCTCTGATCGGCTCTCTGGGCTGCCTCAGGATTGTCCACTCAGGCCCTGCACAGTCCTTCACTCAAGCCCACCACACAGTCCTCCGCTCAGGCCCACCTCACAATCTTCTGCTCTGCACTGCTCCTTGCCGCTTCAAGCGGCGTGTCTACTAGGGCGATCGCTCGCTTCCAGGGGTTCTCCTCTCTACCGGCTCATTTGGGGTTCTTTTTCTCTCTTGGGCAGGCTTCGACGGCGGAGCTCCTGCACTATGGTGCCATTCGTCCCGATGACGTCACTGGAAGCCAGCGCTTGTATTTTTTAATAATGGTCGAAGTGTTGCATATTGAGAGTAGTAGGTACTTGGCCTTGACAAAGTGATAGCTGCATGATGTTCAGTAGAGTAGGGCAGAGTTGCTTAATCATGCTCTTAATCCACGAGACTGGGCATGGGTCTAGGGGTAACATGGTTGTGTTTATACTCATTATTATTTTCTCTAGCAAGGGCACAAGGAAGGAGTTCCAAAGGTCCGAGGAAGGGATCGTGGTTGATTTATTTCTTCACTTGATATACCGCCTTTAGCCAGTATATCAAGCGGTTTACGAAAGAAAACAATTCAGATAACATACATAAACAGGTTGCATGATCCAAGGCAATATGGTTTTACCAAAGGACAATCTTGCCAAACAAATCTGATTGAGTTCTTTGACTGGGTGACCAGAGAACTAGATCAGAGGCATGCGATGGATGTCATCTACCTGGATTTCAGCAAAGCCTTTGATACTGTTCCTCATAGGAGGCTTATCAATAAACTCATTAGTTTGGGGATGGGTCCCAAGGTGGTAAACTGGATCAGAAATTGGTTGACTGACAGACGACAGAAGGTGATGGTAAAGGGAACTCACTTGGATGAAAGGAAGGTGATTAGCGGTGTGCCCCAGGGATCGGTCCTGGGGCTGGTACTGTTCAACGTATTTGTGAATGATATTGCTTAAGGACTGAATGGAAAAGTCTGTCTCTTTGCAGATGACATGAAAATTTGCAACAGAGTAGACTCCCCTGAGGAAGTGGATAACATGAGGAAAGACCTACAAAAGCTGGAAGAACGGTCTAGTGCAAGAGGTTGGAGGGTAAAGATATGAATGCAAGGGACATAAGACCACAATGTGTGTGTGCAAAAAGTGCCCCCCTCTCCCACCACAAGCACGCAGGCAACCCATCTACACACAGAAATCCCTCTGTCCTACACACAGGTGTAGCTAATAGGGTAAGTGGGGGTGGTTGGAAAGGAAGGAGGAGGAGTGGAGTCGGTTCCAGGGGCCATAGGGTGGATGTTGCTTTCCCAGTATGCTACTAAGCCACTTTGCTGCAGCTCCCCGACACACAGTGTCCTGGCACGCCCTTAGTCCAGTCTAGTGGCAGGGCTGCCCTTGCCCCTAGCCTTTCACACAGTCTCTCTCATATACACCCCTCTCACCTCACCCTCCCTCACCCTTCAGTCTCTCTCTCATTCCCTCCCCCTCCCTCCCATCCCTCCCCCCACCCTTCATTCTCTCTCTCAACCCTCCCCCAGCCCTTCAGTCTCTCTCTCTTATTCACCTCACCTGTCATGCTCCCTCACACGTCTCACTCTCAGGCAACTATTCCCCCCACCCTTCATTCTCTCTCTCAACCCTCCCCCCAGCCCTTCAGTCTCTCTCTCATCCCCTCCCCCCACCCTTTATTCTCCCTCCCATCCCTTCAGTCTCTCTCTCTCTTATTCACCTCACCTGTCACGCTCCCTCACACGTCTCACTCTCAGGCAACTATTCCCCCCACCCTTCATTTTCTCTCTCAACCCTCCCCCAGCCCCCCAGTCTCACTCTCAGCACCGCCCCCCACCCTTCATTCTCTCTCAACCCTCCCCCAACCCTTCAGTCTGTCTCTCTCATATTCACCTCGCCTGTCACGCTCCCTCACACTTCTCACTCTCAGGCAACTATTCCCCCCACCCTTCAGTCTCTCTCTCATCCCCTCCCCCACCCTTCAGTCTCTCTCTCTCAACCCTCCCCCCTTCATTCTCTCTCTCTCAACCCTCCCCCACCCCTTCAGTCTCTCTCAACTCCTCCTCCCTACCCTTCAGGAATTCAAGCCTGAGTGTCTCAACCTCACTGTGAAGCATCCTTTGAAGGTCATGGTCTGGGGCTGCATGGCTGCCAGTGGCGTTGGACATCTTCACATCGTCGATGGAATGGTCAACGGGGCCAAGTACATCACCATAATGCAAAAGTGCATGGTGCCATCAGCACACCAGTTGTTTCCTGGCCAGTTCCTGTTCCAAGATGACAATGCACCCTGCCATCACGCCAGACAGGTGATCAGCTGGAAGCAGCGGAACAACATCAAGTCAATGGACTGGCCTGCCCAGTCTCCAGCTCTGAATCCAATCGAGAACCTGTGGCACAAGGTGGCCTTGGAAATATCCAAGAGGCATCAGACATCAAAGCGTGAGCTGATCGAGTCACTCACTGCAGCTTGGAACCGCATTATCACCAACGATCACCTTGTCAGGCTGGTTCATTCAATGCCGACAAGGTGCAGTCAGGTGATCAAGAACAAAGGGTGGCCCATCAAATACTGAGCCATCACTGACACACAAAACCGGCCTTTTTCAAGGCCACATACATTAACTGGAAGGAAACCTGGTGTGCGTCCATAATATTTTAAAGCATACTTACAATAATATATCGTTGGCCATCGATGTACATTACGTGATTTTCACAGAAAATCTATCAACAGGACAACTATGGGGAACAAACTCAGAAAATAAGGGCCAAACCAATATTAAAAGTTGGCCCTAATAGCCAAATCTATCACTTATCATGAGATACACAGAAAAAGCCACTAGGAGGAAAAATAAATTAAGATATAAGGTCACGCAGTTGAAAACAATGTCAAATTTACAAGTGATTCCAGACTTTTGCACACGACTGTAGCTGCAATGAAACGCACCTCTTCTAGGATACAAACCAAAGTCCACCACCACTCCCACGAAGAATCAACATCCCAGGAACAAATGGATCACAGTGGGCTCTGGTAGATTGCAACCTGTAACGCAGAGACATCCTATACATCAAGAGATATCCCTGCATAATGCCTTCTCTGCTTTGGTTAATGAGGATGCCCAATCCATGGAAATTGAAGGGCCCTTAAATGAGACAGTCAATGCCCAAGCTACTGATAATGCACCAAATATGAAGAAAAACTCAAGGAACAGAAAACTACTACTACTTGGTGATTCCATCATCAGAGGAGCACCAACTTGGGAACACAGTTCAAAGGAGAGAAGTTAGTCAAATGCCTCTCAGGCTCTTCAGCCAGCAGGAAAACAAACCAAATTGTTGATGTAGTTGGCGCTGAAAGTGAGCACTCCAAAACTGATTTTGTCATCTACTTGGGTACAAATGACCTGGCTAGAAACAGTGCCTCTGCAGTTCAAAGGGACTTCCAGACTCTGGGAGAGAAACTCAAGCCCATTGTTAACACTGTAGCATTCTCAGACGTTCTACCTGTTCTTGGTAAGGGGGCAGAAAGGCTACAATGCATAAACAGCTTTAATGCATGGCTCCAGACCTGGTGCAAAGAAGAAGGATTCAGATTTATAGGCGACTGGGGAAACAGATGGACCAACAAGAGACTATTTTGTGCTGATTGACTACATCTCTCTGTCGCAGGGAAAAGAATCTTAAGTGAAAAATTCAGGCAGTATGTGGATATACATTTAAACTAGAAAAAGGGGGTGACAGATGGGGAAGGTCAAGTTCAGGACGTCACTCCCTGCAAAAGCAGAACATCAGAAACAGCCACACTTTTAAACCACACATCAAAAGCAAGTGGGAAGAAGTGGGCAGAATAAAATCAATGCAAAATACATGCAAGCCAGTTAAATGCTGGAAAGCAATGAGCACAAATGCTCGAAGTTTAGCCAACAAAGTTCCGGACCTGGAAGCCCTAATGGTGGAAATGGACTTGGACAGAAACATGGTTTAATGAATCGCATGATTGGGATATAGCCATAGCTGGCTATAATCTATTCAGAAGAGACAGAGAAAATGGAAAAGGAGGAGGAATAGCCTTGTATGTCAAAAACAATATTAAAGCTACTGAAATGCAGGGGGGCATGGGGAAAAGAAGAAGCGCTTTGGATTGTGTTGGAAAGAGGAGATGGCACTGTCATCCATACTGCTGTAGTCTACAGACCTCCAACTCAAATTGAAGAGATAGATAACGAATCGATTATAGATATTGCCAAGATAGCCACAAAAGGGGGAAGTGATCATATTGGGTGACTTTAATCTACCCGATGCGGATTGGATTACTCCTTCTGCAAATCTTGAAAGAAGCAAAAAAATTGTGGATGCTTTCCAAGATGCGTTACTTAGACAAATGGTGATGGAACCAACCAGGGAAAGCTCAACGCTGGATTTAGTGCTCACCAACGGTGAGAGCGTGTCGAATGTCTGGGTGGGTGCCTCTGTGAGCAGCAGCGATCATCACATGGTGTGGTTTGAGATAAAAGCCAAGGTGCAGACCAATCATAGCAAGCTCAGAGTCCTAAACTTCAAAAACAATGACTTCAGTAAAATGGCCAAGTAACTAAAAGAGGAGGTGGCAGGGTGGAAGGGGGTAAGGGAAGTGGAATTGCAATGGGCTAAACTAAAGGTGTCAATAAAAGGGGCAACAGATAAATATGTAAGAAAAGGAAATAAAAACAAGAGGAGAAGGAAACCTATTTGGTTTTCCAAAGAAGTGGCTGCTCAAATAAAGGCAAAAAACACAGCTTTCACAAAATTCAAAAGCTTGCAAACAGAAGAACACAGAAATGAATACAGGATCAAACTCAAAGAGACAAAAAGAGAAATAAGGATAGCAAAATCAAAGGCAGAGGAAAAGATGGCTAAAGATGTGAAGTGTAGCAACAAAACTTTCTTCAGGTATATTTGGGAAAGGAAGAAGATCAGAGGTGGAATTGCAGGACTCAGAAGTGCTGGGAACAGACTTGTGGGAAGTGATATTGAAAAAGCAAAATTGCTAAACAAATACGTCTGCTCTGTTTTAACTAAAGAAAATCCTGGAGAAGGACCACCTGTGACTCCCAAATATAAAAATGGGAATGAAGTAGATAGCACACCATTCACAGAAGATGATGTTAGAACAACTTGCAAAACTGAAAGTGGACAAGGTCATGGGACCGGATGGGATACATCCCAGGATACTGAAAGAGCTCAGAGGGGTTCTTGCAGGGCCGTAAAGGATGTTTTCAACAGATCCTTGGAAACAGGAGAGGTTCCTCAGGACTGGAGAACGGCTGATGTGGTACCTCTACACAAAAGCGGTGACAGAGAAGAAGTGACAAACTACAGGCCCATGAGCCCTACCTCGGTGGCGGGAAAAGTAATGGAGGCACTCCTGAAAGAGCGAAAAGTGGACTTTCTCGAAACCACCAGGTTGAAAAGATCCGAGGCAACATGGTTTTACCGAAGGACGATCTTGCCAAACAAATCTGATTGAGTTCTTTGACTGGGTGACCAGAGAACTAGATCAGGGGCATGCGATGGATGTCATCTACCTGGATTTCAGCAAAGCTTTTGATACTGTTCCTCATAGGAGGCTTATCAATAAACTCAGTAGTTTGGGGATGGGTCCCAAGGTGGTAAACTAGATCAGAAATTGGTTGACTGACAGATGATAGAAGGTGATGGCAAATGGAGCTCACTCGGATGAGAGGAAGGTGATTAGCGGGGTGCCACAGGGTTTGGTCCTGGGTCCGGCACTGTTCAATGTATTTGTGAGTGATATTGCTGAAAGACTGAATGGGAAAGTCTGTCTTTTTGCAGATGACACGGAAATTTGCAACAGAGTGGACTCCCCCGAGGGAGTGGTTAATATGAGGAAAGATCTACAAAAGCTGGAAGAATGGTCTAATGCTTGGCAATTAAGATTTAATGCAAAGAAGTGCAGTGTCATGCACTTGGGAAGCAGAAATCCAGGGGAAATGTACGCGATAGGGGATGAGAGGCTGGTGTGCACGGATCAGGAGAAAGACCTTGGTGTGATTATTTCTGAAGGTCTCAAGGTGGCAAAACAGTGCGACAAGGCGGTGGCAAAAGCCAGGAGGATGTTGGGTTGCACACAAAGAGGAATTACCAGCAGAAAGGAAGAGGTACTAATGCCACTGTATAAGTCACTGGTGAGGCCTCACTTGGAATACTATGTTCAGTTTTGGAGACCATATCTTGCAAAGGATGTAAAAAGACAGGAAACTATTCAGAGGAAGGCGACCAAAATGATTTGGAGCCTGCGTCAGAAGCCTTATGAGAAGAAACCTAAATATGTACATTCTGGAGGAGAAGAGGGACAGGGGAGATATGATTTAGACCTTTAAATACTTAGAGAAATAATGAACAAACAAACCTCTTCCAAAGATGGGGAAGCTGTAAAACTAGAGGGCATAACATGAAGCTGCAAGGTGGTAAACTGAAAGGCATTGTCAGGAAATACTTTTCACTGGTGGTGGATGCTTGGAATGCCCTGCCGATGGAAGTGGTGGGGGCAAACAGTGACTGATTTCAAAATGGCATGGGACAGACACAGTGGATCCCTTTACAGCAACAGGATAAAATCAAAATAAACGGAACCATCTAATTTCTCAACAAATAGGGGTGTCCTACATGGAGTGGTGGGTTCACCCTAAACAAAGACATGGGGAGTAGTGGCCTGCACAGAGTGGCACCTACTCCTGCCATCTTACTGGGCAGACTAAATGGACCATACTGGTCTTTATCTGCTGTCATTTACTAGTTAGTATGTCTCTAGATGAGTGTGTGCGTTCAGCTTTCTTTAAGGAGCGCTTGATTCCCTTTCATGGCCATATTATAAGTGGTTTTCCAGATGTGTCACCTAAGACCCAGCAAATTCGAAGGGCTTTCCTTCAGTTAAAGCCTCGTGCTCTGACTTTAGGAATGACCTTTCTGTTCAAGTATCCTCAGAAATGTTGTATTAAATATCTGGGTAAAGATTGTTTTTATGGATCCTTTTCAATTGCTGGCGCTAATTGTTACCCATGAAAGAGCCAATGTTAGGGATGCGAGTGATCTACCTGGCCAATGAGAACTTACTGAGGGAGGTTATTGGGGCAATCCATAATGGGATGTAGGTACTTTGGCCTTTTGGACTGTTTATGTACAGTATGTATTTATGTATTATATTTTTTTAATTAGGACCTCTCTCCTTCCATTTGTATAAAGTTAGAGGGATGAATGTCATTGCTTATTCTATTTTACTGTACTTTATTGTACTGTATTGTGTTTTTCCTTATCATCCCTCCAGTCCAGTCCCACACCTCTGGGTAGTGCACCTCCTCCCGCAGCTTGGAGACTGAGCATGTCAGATACTAATACCGCTGGCACCTCCCACCAGCTCCCAGTGTGCTCAGTCTCCAAGCAGCAGGAGGTGGTAGTGAGCCTAGGTGCTGGGCTCGCTGAAGGAACAGATAAGGAGCAAATTTAGGTGTAGATAGGTTTTGTATTGGTTTACATTCCCTTTGCCTTCTTTTTATTTTGGCTTAAAGTTGGGGGTTTTGAAAGAAAAAAAGAGTTAAGGCTCTGTAGTTACAGGGCTGAGGAGGATCCCCCCCCCCTGCTTTCTTACTCCCCCCTCCTTGTTTGTACTCCATCAGCCGGAGTCCGGTAGATTTGGTGGCTCCTGATCCCGTCAGCGGGTAAGGAGCCGCTGTCGGGTCCTCTCCCTTCACACTTGCACCATGAGTAGGCTGAGCGCTGGCGTTTGTTTTGGCAGACAGAATTGCTGCATTGAAGAAGCAGAGACTCCGGAGCTCTGTCTAGCAGCAGCAGGAGACTGAGTATGCCAGGTCTTAATGATGTCCTGGTACATAGGCACTCGGCACTGCCTACTGAGACCAGTATATTCAGTCTCCAGCAACTGGTAGGTGTACTCTGCACATTCTGAACTCCATTAAAGGGCTTCAATTAACAAAAAAAAATAAATTCTGATTAAGTGATTTAATAGGTAAATTAGACCTTATGTTATTCCAGAGCGAAAAATATTAATGCCATGAATGGTTGATTGAGAGAAGGGAAAGAGTAATGGGGCCCCTTTAAAAGCACTGTTCCCTTGAATGGGAAGTGTCTACTGAATGGCTGATTGAGAGAAGGGAAAGAGAGATGGGGCCCCTTTAAAAGCACTGATCCCTTGAGTAGGAAGTGTCTACTGAATAGTGAGAAGGGAAAGAGATGGGGTCCCTTTAAAAGCACTGTTCCTTTGAATGGGAAGTGTCTACTGAATGGCTGACAGAGAAGGGAAAGAGATGGAGGCCCCTTTAAAAGCACTGTTCCCTTGAGTGCGAAGTGTCTACTGCTGTTGGGGCCTTTCTGGGCAGTCGGGAGTTGGCTGGGAATCCAGGGCCATTGAATCGGTGCACAGAACTACCTGGTGGTCCAGGTCCCTTCCCAAAACTTCTGCCCGAGTTCTCTGTTGCTCCGGCTTTGCAGAAGCCTGACAGTATCAGGTTAGTGGCTTCTCTTGTCATGCCGCGGTCAAAAAAATGAAACACAGAAGACAGAGCCAAAGGCAGTTTTTGTCGGCTGAGTGCAGCTTGGGGCTTGGCACTGGAGGAAATGGTCATTTTTTTTTAACAGTCTCTGCTCCTGTTTTAAGTGCTCAGCAGCTACGGTGCGTTTGGTGCAAGTTACAGGGATGCCTAAAGACAAGTCAGCATGCGCGGTGTACAGGAGACACCGGGGCTCATTATCTGCAGCAGGTTTCTGCAGGAGCTGAGAGCAGGAGGTTCTCTCAGCGTAAGAATCATTGTTGGGGCAGAGACTAGCATCAGAGCTGAATTTGCTGTTGCGGGGGATCAAAGTAAGCTCTCCAAATTGCTGTCCTCTGCCTTAGGGGAACCTGTGGTTTTGGCAGGAACAGCAGCCATTTTGCGACAGGCCAGTTCCACCAGTCCTATAATGACAGCTGAACAAGATTCTTTATTTCAGACCCCCAGGCCTTCTGACAGGCAGGTGGGATAGCCTTCTACTTGTACTGGGGCGCATTTTTTGCTGGATTCCGTCCTGCTCCTGCATCAGGCTTATTGCCTGAAGCAGGGGTTGGGAGGAGGAAGGCCAAAGCAGCCCAAAACTACCAAGAAGAGAAGGCTTCCGGAGTCTCTACCAGATCAGTGGGGGGACTCCAGGGAGTCTCTTGCCAAGTGTAGATGTCAGGAGATAGGCCCCTGGGATGAGGGAGCATCTGTCTACTCAGAGGCTTTGGATGATCCAATGGAGGGACCCTTGGATCTTTGGGGGGGTCTCAAGCAGGAGAGCTTGAAAAGGTGAGATTTTGCCAGGAAATGACATGAATATAGTCTGGGTGTTCTGGTGAGAGGAGCTAACGGCCCTTATTTCCCATTCTCTGCCGGCCGGCCCTTAATATGCCTCAGACTTCGCGGGACGATTGAGGATGAGTGGGAGGTCCCGGAAGCAGGCCTGCGCAGGAGTCATGCAATAGCATGGTTGTACTCATTACCCAAACAGGAGAAGAGCCAGCTCAGGTCTCCTTGGGTGGATGCACTAGTCTTGGCCGTGAGCAAGAAGACCACGATTCCAGTGGAAGGTGGAGGTGGCCTTGAAGAATGTCCAGGACCGCAAGCTGGAAACCTTATTGAAGCAGGCATGTGATATCAACGCCTTGTCCTTCAGGTGTCCACTTGCAGAGCCTATGTAGCTAGAGCATGTCTGTGTTGGGTGCAAAGTCTGCTAGGGCCTGAGTTGGGTCTGCAGCAGCAGCAGCCTTCGGTGGAGGCGGCCAAGCTAGAGTTGGGGGAAGCCTGTCTGGCCGATGCCTTTTACAATGTGGCGCATGCTTTGGCTAAGAGTATGGGCTCTGATTGTGGCTCAGCACTTCCTGTTTCTGTGCAACTGAGCTGTGGATGTGTCCTCTAAGACACGACTCAGCAGGGTTCCCTTTAAGGGCAAGCTCTTATTTGGTAACCAACTTGGGGGACTCCAGAGGGGATCAGCTCCCCGAGGCCTCTGTCACTCCCATTCCTTCCCTCTCAGATGTGGAACTTAGCAAGGCTGTCCTTTGTCTTCTCGTCTTTTTGCACTAGCCATAGAGCCACTTACCTCCCATGTTTGCAAATGTGTGACGGATATAGGAATCCTGCAGGGGGGGGGGGGAGGTGCCTGCACACAATTTTGTTATACGCAGCAGACATCCACACTGCCCGACATAGTGGACACTCGATTTGTTTTTCTAGAGTCTCCGGTTTTACTATCAATCGGCATAAATCAGCCTTTCTCCTGTGCGAGTCTACAGCACCATCACCCCCATCTGAGTTACCCGGTGGCTTTCTTCAAGTGGATCAGTTTCATTATCTTGATATCCACCAGGACCTCTTCAATCTTTACTCGCTTAACTACAGAGTCCTCCTGGAGGAGTTGACCAAAAATATGGAGTCCTGGAGGTCCACATCTGTCACTTGACTTGGCCATATTAATATTGTTAAGATGCTCCTCCTTACTCGACAGATATTTTTGATCACACAACTGCCTATTCAGGTGCCTCGGAGTTTTTTCAAATTGCTATGTCATGCTCTTACCGGTTTTGTTTGGCAAGGTAAAAAGCCCTGGATTAGTTGGCCTACCATTGTTTGACCTAAGGACTCTGGAGGTCTGGGCTTCCCAGACCAGGAATTATACTATTGCTGTTCACGCCTGCGTGCTACCTATTTCCGGATGACGAGGTAGAGTTCTGACTGGGTCAGTCTGGAAAAGGCTTGGGTGTCCCTGATTCCTTTGGCAGCCCCTTTGTTTTTGCAAGGCCAGTTCGAAACACGTCTCATCCTCTGTCACCCCTTCCAATGGATTACAGGATCCGAGGCAGCATGGATTCACCAGAGGCAAGTCTTGTCAGACAAATCTGATTGATTTCTTTGACTGGGTGACCAGGAGTTGGACCGAGGGAGAGCCCTAGATGGGGTGTATTTAGATTTCAGTAAAGCCTTTGACACCGTTCCGCACAGGTGACTTTTTTTTATAAACAAACTGAGCACCCAGGGGATGGACTCTAAAGTTATTGACTGAGTTAGAAATTGGTTGAGTGGGAGGAGACAAAGGGTACAGGTAAATGGAGCTCACTCTGAGGAGGAGAAGGTTACCAGTGGTGTACCCCAGGGATCTGTCTTTGGTCCGATTCTGTTTAACATCTTTGTTAGTGAAATTGCAGAAGGGCTGTCGGGTAAGGTCTGCCTCTTTGCAGATGATACCAAAATCTGCAATAGAGTAGACACTCTGGAAGGAGTAGATAACATGAGGGATCTAGCTAAGCTTGACGTATGATTGAAAATTTGGCAACTGAGATTTAATGTTAAAAAAAAATCCAGGGTTATGCATTTGGGCTGCAAAAATCCAAGGGAGTGGTACAGTGTAGGGAGTGAAGTACTTCTGTGCACAAAAGAAGAGCAGGACCTGGGCATGATTGTGTCTGACAATCTTAAAGTAGCTTAACAGATGCTTGGGTGCATAGGGAGAGGAATGGCCAGCAGAAGAAAGGAGGTGGTAGTGCCTCTGTATAAGTCTTTGGTGTGACCTCATTTGGAGTATTGTGTGCAATTCTGGAGACCGCACCTTCAAAAGGATATAAACAGGTTGGAGTGGGTAAAGAGGGTGGCTACTAAAATGGTTAGTGGTCTTTGTTATAAACCATATGAGGATAAGGATCTTAAAATGTATACTTAAGAGGAAATGCAGGTAGAAGAGAGATGATAGACACGTTTAAATACCTCTATGGCATAAATGCACAGGAGAAGAGCCTCTTTTGATTGAAAGCAAGCTCTGGTATGAGGGGACATAAGATGAAGGTGAAAGGGAGAGGAGAAATATGCGGAAATATTTCTTTATGGAAAGAGCGGCAGATGTGTAGAATAGTCTCCCAGTGGAGGTGGTAGAGATGAGGACAGTATCTAAATTCAAGAGAGCATGGGACAAACACAGAGGATCTCTAAAGGGAAAAAAGGGGACTGTTGTAGTAGATGTGGAAGGGCAGACTAGATAGAAACATGACGGCAGAAAGACCACATGGCCTATGTTTCTAGGCCCTGCACAGAGAACATAGAATGCTCTTTGTAATCAACATAACACTTCTGTGCAATGATCACCTTACACTTCTGTCTCCTCCCTTACTTTTATGAGACTTTGGAGGGAAGGCTCTTAGCCTTGGGAATACTCCGTTTTCTCATTGTTTCATGGCTCCATCTTCATTTCTAAAGCTTGCCTGGAGCAACTCGGTAGCACTATACTAACTTATTTCCGGGCAGTCATCAGTTTCGACTCAAACACCAGACCCAGGAGAGGCACCACTGATGCCATCACAACCCCCAAAGACTTCACCAAAATGAGGTAAACCACTTATTTATTTATTTAGCTAGTTTTGTATACCATCTTATCCTTCAATCAATCAAAGTGGTTAGGGATATAACGAGGGGTCTACATTCAACATAGGTGACAAGACATACATATATTTCCGGGGGTCGAGTCCCAGGTCTAAGCTGTTGGTGTTTGGTGACTGTATTGACATGGCTGCGTGGATTGGGAGTTAAGGTGCTTGTTCATACGTGGCCATGAACAGGTGGGTTTTGAGAGATTTGTGGAAGTCCTTGAGGTCCTTTTGTGCTCTTAGTTCCTCAGGGAGCGAGTTCCATAGGTCCAGCGCCGAGAGTGAGAAGGCTCTTCTGGAAGTGGATTGCTTTGTTTTGGGTATCCGGCTGGGGTGAGGAGTCTGTTGCTGCCTTGGGTCCGCCTGGGTCTGCTGCTTGTGTCTTTGGTTACTAGAGTCTATAGAATTTCTGCTGAGCAGTGGTGTATAGTCTTGAAGATGATTAATGTTGCCTTGAATTTTGCCCATGCCATTATGGGTAGCCAGTGCAGTTGTCGGCGTACCAGTGTTATGTGTTCGTATTTGGACGTGCCTGTGATTATGCGCGCTGCAGTGTTTTGAACCAATTGAAGTGGGTGTACAGAGTGTTTGGGTAACCCCTGATATAGTGAATTTCCGTAGTCCAGTATGGGGATGATGACTGCCTGGCATACTGTGCAGAAGTGTTCTTGGCTGAGGAGTGGCTTGAGCCGTCTGATGATCTTTAAACGTGGTACGCTTTTGCTGCAGTCTTGTTAAATGTGGGAGTGGAGATTCAGGTTCTTGTCTATGGTGACACCGAGATACTTTATTTATTTATTTGCATTTCTTATATACCGCACTATTTGCGATCAGCGCGGTTTACATAGAACAGTATCCGACAATATACAAAAGTCAGGTCATTACATTGAACAGGAACAAGTAACTTGGACAACAGGGTAAACTATATACATATGCGATACACTAAGTAAGGTAAATTATATCCATGTGCAAATGAAATTATTAGGTATTGGTCATACTTGGGGGTGCCCTAATAATGATGGCTGGGGTTCAGGGGAGTCAGTGAGGTATTTGATAAAGAGAAAGTGTTTCAAGGCCTTCCTGAACTGGCTCAAGTTGGGGATTGCTCTGATGTATGGTGGTAGGGAGTTCCAGAGACTTGGGGCGCATAGTCTGAAGGCTCTATTCGATGTTGCTTTGGTGCATTTTGTCGTGTCTCTCGGTATAACTAGGATGTTGGCTGCTGATGATCTCCTTAGCCTGTTGAGTATGGGTGGATGGATGATGTCACTTAGTGAAGAGGAGGAGAGCCCCTTGGTGGCCTTGAATGTCATCACTAAGATCTTGAAACTGATCCTGGCTTGAATGGGGAGCCAGTGAAGCTGCTTTAGGAGGGGTGTGATATGCTCTCTTCTCGGAGCTCCAAGGAGAATTCGTGCAGCACTATTCATGGCATGTTGTAGGGGGTTCAAGGTGGCCTGAGGGAGTCCTTATAGGATGGCGTTTGCATAATCAAAATGTGGAATAATGAGGGCTTGATAGATGGTGTGGAAGTCGCTTGGTTCGAGTAATGGGCGTAGGTGTCTGAGGGATCTGATCTTAAAGTAGATCGTTCTGACGGTGTTGGCTATGTGTTGCTTCATGTTGAGATTCTGATCCAATGTGACTCCGAGATAGCGTATAGCTGATTTTACTTGCAACTCAGCGTTGTTCACTTTCAAGTAGCTGGGTGGTGTGAACTCTGGATTTCTGGAGATGAACAAGACCTCTGTTTTCTTGTGTTGGATGCACAAATTTTGAGATAGGAGCCATTCGGATATTGTGTTGAAGCACTTAGTCAGAGGGGTAAGGTCTGGGCAGTCCAGGGATATCGGCAGGTAAAGTAGGACATCGTCGGCGTATATCATGCAACTCACATTGAACGATCTGATGATGTTACAGATGGGTTGGATATAAATGTTAAACATAAGTGATGATAGGGAGGATCCTTGAGGAACTCCTTGACTTTGTAGGAATGGTTCAGATGTGGACCCGTTTGCTCGAACGTATTGCCATCTTCCAGACTTTACTTCGTCCTTTGTTGTGATTGTCCTGTGGAGTATGTTGATTTCTTGGGGTGGGTTGAATGTTGTGCTCCTGGAAATAAACATTGCTTCAGTCTTATCAAAGTTTACCTTGAGGTTATTGTCGGCAAGCCAGGTGTTCATATGTTTGAGGCAATTGGTCACTGAGGTTATGTCAGGGGTGCTCAGGTCGATTGGGGTGTACACCTTTATATCATCCGCGTACAGGTGATATTGTATGTTGTGGGGTCTGATGCTGCATATGGGCTGGATATGGATGTTGAAAAGTACTGATGACAGGGCCGATCCCTGTGGTATTCTTTGCGTGGTGGTGAATTGAGCTGATTTCTTTTACCTGCATTTTACTTGCTGTGTGCAGTAGTTTAGGTAGGAGGTGAACCATTTCAGGGTGTTGTGTAATCCCATTTCTTGGAGGCACTGTAGGAGTATGGAGTGTGATACCGTGTCAAAGGCAGCTGAGATGTCGATAAAAATTAGTAGGAAACCTTTCTTCAAAGAGAGCTATATCCCTGGCGTTGCCCACCCTATGGAACTCCCTTCCTGATGGTTTAAGATCAACTGTCGACATTAAGGACTTCAGAAAGTTACTCAAGATCATGCCCTACATAAGTCACGTGATGTCACCATAGTGCTCTATCAAGAAACCCCCTCGATCTAATTGTTCCTGACACCATCCCCCCCGCCTTGGTTCGATTCTTTTTAACATCTTTGTTAGTGATATAGCGGAAGGGCTGTTGGGTAAGGTTTGCCTTTTTGCAGATGATACCAAAATCTTCAATAGACACCCAGGATAACATGAGGAGGGATCTAGCTAAGCTTGAAGAATGGTCTAGAATTTGGCAGCTGGGATTTAATGTTAAAAAATGTAAGGTCGAGAGTGCCGGTGACGTCATCACCTAGTATGGCCGCTTAAGTGGTGAGCTCCCACCCGACCCTATCGAAAAGTGCATTGTTGCAAGGTGTGTGGCGCTGGATCAACCCCATTTTTGCTGGAGTAGCAGGGGATAACGGCCGGGACCGGCTGTAATGACCGCAAAGCTGAAAAAGGTGAATTTGAAGGAGTTTGCATACGGGGAAATCACGCCACCCCGGCAGGGCAAAGACAAGATGGCGGGGGCTGAGGGAAAGCCCGCGGAAAATGCTACCGGCAAACGGAGCATGCGGGAGCGACCGGAGAAGGGACCCGAGGAGAGTGGTGCACATGCTGGAGGGGGGTCCGGCGATTTTCAGCGTGAGGTCCGCACGTGGTTTGCTGAACTGAGGACTGATATCTTGCAAATTAGAGCGGATGTGGTGGCAAGCGTGGACAGCTTGAGAGGGGACCTCACGGACCTGGGACGGAGAGTGGAGGAAGTCGAAGGCCGTGCGGAGGGCCAGGGGGAAAGTTTGGAGTCTATGGAGAGCAAAGTACAACTCCTGCAACAACAACATCAAGTGCTTGAGGAGAAAATGGAAGACCTTGAGAATAGGTCCCGCCGGTGTAACCTGCGCTTTCGAGGGGTGCCGGAGGGGGAACCCTATTTGGACTGTCAGGCAGTGGTGCAGGCTATTTCTAAGGCCGCACTGGAAAAGGCAGGAGCAACAGTGGAAAATCTGGACTGGCGCATTGTGCGCGCGCATTGAGTGGCGGCAGCAGGAGCGGGGCGCGGGAACCGGCCACGGGACATCATTGCTTGCTACCAGGACTTTCAAACAAAAGAAAAAGTACAGCGAGCAGCCCGCGGGAGCGGCGGCGTACAATGGAACTCGTGCGAGGTGGACATATATACGGACTTGGCGCAGATTACCCTACAGAAGCGGCGCATGATGAGGGGCATTGTGCTTAAACTGCGAGAAGAGGGAGTCCGGTATGGGTGGACCTTTCCCTTTGGACTATCCATTACCTATAAAGGTCAAAGCATTCGGGTGAAAACCCGGGAAGAGGTGGTTCAGGCGTTGCGATCCGCGGGCATGACGGGCCTGCAGGGAGAGACTGTAAGCAGCGGGGGCAGACAGGCTGGGCGGCCCAAGTGGAACATAAGCGACAGCGAGCCCGGAGGCCCGGGACCGAAGAGCGGTTGGATGAGGCCGGAGAATGAAGGCTCTGTGCAGCCCCTTAGGGGCCTGGATGGTCTATTGTTTCTGGACTTGCCGAGAAGCTGGACGGGATGAAGATGTGGAATTGGAGGTTAAGCACATATTCTGTGGGGGTGGTTTCATGTTGGGGGGAAAATGTTGAGTTGATGCATATGTAGATTTTGCTTTTGCTGTGGATTACTGGAAAGAACGGGTGGAAGGGGGGTGTGATGAGGGGGAGTTAGTGTGGGGGGTGGGGTGCGGGTGCGAGTAAGGGGAAGATGTGTGGTGTCTAGGTAGGGTGGGTGGGGGGGGTGTTGGTCAGAACGGGATGGCGGGAGCACTCATTGGTTTGGTGAGGAGGGAGGGAGTTTGGGGAGAAGGGGAGAAGGGGAGGGTGGAGGGGGGGGGAGGGACCGGTTCTGTGGATAGGATTAAAGTAGTGTCCATGAATGTGCGGGGACTAAATTCTCCGGTGAAAAGGCAGAGAATGTTTAAGGAAATTCATAGACTTCACGGAGACATTATCTTTGTCCAAGAAACACACTTGAAAAAATGTGATGAGTGGAGAGTGGCACATAAAAAATTTTCAGAGAAATGGTTTGCCTCCAATAGGGTAGACTTGAAAAAAGGGGGAGTGGGGATTTTGCTAAGGGGGACGATAGGCTACTTAGATTGTGTGGTACACCGGGATAAGGAGGGCAGATACCTTATTGTTAAACTGCGCATCCAGGAACAAATGTTCACACTGATTAATGTGTATGGGCCAAATGTGGGGCATGGGACCTTTTTTGGGCAGCTTCAGGGGTTGGTGGAGAAGGTAGCGGAAGGCCATATTATTATGGGGGGGGACTTTAATGTCACCATTAACCCTGCTTTAGATACTTCTTCTGGGAAGGGGGTAGGACATGCCTCGGGAAGGAAGAAACTGAAAGCGTTGGTGCGGGGTGTGGGATTAGTGGACACGTGGAGGGAAATGAGGGGGGACAGAGAGGGGGTTTACCTTCTATTCCCCGGTACATCATTCCTTCTCCAGGATAGACATGCTTTGGGTGTCGAAACCCCTATTGCCTAAGGTGACTGAATGTGAGGTGGGGGACCGGACTTGGTCAGATCATGCGCCCATTTGGGTTGAGGTGGGGTTGGGGGGAGAACAGAGGAAGGGTAGGATGTGGATGTTGAATGAGTCCCTACTGGATGATGTGGATATAGCGCAAAAGGTGGGGGTGAAAATTACACAGTACTTTGAGCTTAATGATCGGGATGGATGTGCGATTGGAACAGTGTGGGAATGCATGAAAGTGGTAATTAGAGGAGATTTGATCTCGGTGGGGGCATATGTGAAAAAACAGAAGGAGCGGCAGCAGAAGGAGGAGCTCCGGGAGAGGCTTAGGGAGCTGGAAAGTTTGGTGGTGCAGCGGGGAGGGCGACAGGGGATAGCGCAAGAGTTAAATAAAGTGCGTAGGGAACTCAATGAAATGGAGTTAGCGGAGATTAAATATGCCCAAGATATCCTGAAACAACAATTCTTTGAATATGGCAATAAGCCCAGTAGATTGTTAGCGCAAAGGTTGAAACAACACCGTACTAGAAATTTTATCACTAAAATACGGGATGACAAAGGGGCTGTGGTGCGGGACATAGATTCAATTCAACAGAGCTTTGTAAATTTTTATAAGCAGCTATATACGGCTGAGCTCAATTCGGGGGGTGATGACTTGGACCGATATCTGCAGATGACCCTCCCATGTTTGTCAGAGGAGGAGGGGGAACGGTTATCTCGGCCCATAGCAGAGGACGAGGTGGCGGAAGTGATTCGGGGTCTTCCGACACATAAGGCGCCCGGGCTTGACGGCTTTATGAATAAGTTTTATAAAGTTTATAGGGACCTGTTGTGTGGGCCGTTGGCGCGATTATTTAATGCCTTTAAAGAGGGAGAGGCTATACCAGAAACCTTACGTACAGCGGGGATCACTGTCTTGCCTAAAGAAGGGAAAGATCTTAGTTTGTGTGGCTCCTATAGGCCTATCTCTCTTCTAGGCACGGACTTTAAAATTTTCACTAAGATTCTGGCTAATCGGTTGCTGCGGCACATGCCAAGGCTGGTCCATGAAAACCAATCTGGGTTTGTCCCGGGGCGCCAAACAGTGGATAATCTGCGAAAGGTGTTGTCAGCAATGTGGAAGGGAAAGAGGGGCACGGATCAAATGGTGCTGCTGGCCATCGATCGGGTATCGTGGCCTTTTCTATTTAAGGTTCTAGAAAGAATGGGGATCACGGGAAATTTTTAACATGGGTTAAGGCCATTTATAAACAGCCGATGGCACGGATTCGGATTAATGGGGAGTATTCTGGCTCCTTCGCTCTGCATAGAGGGACGCGGCAGGGGTGTCCCCTGTCCCTGTTGCTTTTTGTGCTATCTATGGAGCCACTCGCCCAGAAAGTGCGGGACAGCGTGGAGATCCATGGGGTCAAGTGGAAGTCCGGGGAAAGCAAGGTTGCCCTTTTTGCTGATGATCTCTTGTTTATGCTGACAGAACCGCTCGCCTCCTTAGGGGCGCTACAGGGGGTCTTACAGGAATATGAAGCATTTTCGGGCTTTAAGGTTAATGAAACCAAATCTGAACTTTTGAATATTTCAGCGGGCGAGGAAGCACAAAAGCTGCTTAAGGCATCCTTTCCGTTCCGCTGGGCGAAATCGAGTATTAGATACTTGGGGATTTACTTGACTGCCCAGGAGGCTGATTTGTTTAAGGAAAACTATGTACGGGTGGAGAGGGCCATCCAAAAAGATTTGGTCGAATGGAAACATAAGCAATTATCCTGGATGGGGCGCATAGCGGCAGTTAAAATGATGGCCTTACCTAAGTGGCTGTACCTTTTTATGAACCTACCTATTGGGCTACCCAAAAGTTATCTCGCCCGGTTGCAGAGGATAATCATGACCTTTGTGGGAGGGGGGAAGCGCAGCCGGGTGGCTGCCCGTATTTTGATGGAGAGTAGGGAGCGGGGAGGGTTAGCGGTCCTGAATTTGATGAAATATTGGGAGGCGGCACAAATGTGTGCGGTTGTGGAATGGCAGGCGGAGGAACCGAAGGAATGGGTGGGTATGGAAGCAGAGGAATTAGAGGAGGGGTGCTTGGGGGACTGGGTTTGGAGACCGAGGACGTGTTCTGGAGGATACCCCGGCCATAACCCTTATGTCTTGGGCTCTTTGAGGGTCTGGAATAAATGGAGATGTATCTGGCTGGGGGAACATGGGCTATCCAGGCTACTGCCGATTCAAGGGAACCCTGAGTTCCGGCCCGCCATGAGGAAATCCACTTTTGCTAGTTGGAGCGGTAAGGGACTGTGTCGGGTGGGTCAATTGCTAGAGGGGAGACAAGTAAAGACCTTTGAAGCGGTTGCACGGGAGTACAAACTGGATGGGAGAGCGATTTTTGGCTATATGCAACTGCGTCATTATCTTTAGCTGAGGGTGCTCCCGCATTTAACATCAGACCTTACTGAGGTCGAGCGTTTCTTTTTGGGGGGACAATCGAAGCGGGCGTTAGCTACTTTTTACCGGCTCATGGTGAGCGAGAAACGAGTGGCGAGTTACCAAAAGGCATGGGCGGCAGATTTGGGGCTGCAATGGGATGATGAGGTGTGGGATCAGATATATGTGAGTAGATATAAGGGTATCCTAGCTACCAACCTGTTAGAAAATAACTATAAGGTGTTATATAGGTGGCACCTCACACCGGCCCGGCTCCATCAGATGCATGCTTATATATCGGTGCAGTGCTGGAGGAATTGTGGGGGAAGGGGCACGTACTTGCATATCTGGTGGGAATGTGGGGCGATACATTCTGCTTGGGAGACGGTGATGGGGTTGATTGGGAGGATACTGGGACGACCCTTGAGCTATCAGCCGGAGACAGTGCTTCTGGGGGTTCAGATCCCTGATTTACCCAAGGTTGAGGGAATGTTTGTGGATCTGGGGTGTGTAGCTATGCGGATCCTTATTGCTAGGAAATGGAAGCAAGTAGATGTACCCTCCGTCTCTGAATTTCAAGAGATGTTATCGCAGATTTATTTGATGAGTAACCTAACAGCACAAAAAAGGGGTAATCAAACCACTTTCCGGAGGGTTTGGGACAAATACATTCACAGGACAGAGTCGCAGAAGTCCACAGATTGTGACTGAACCATTTTTGTTTCGGTGTCAGAGAGGGAGGGCTGAGGGGGGGGGAGGGAGGGAGGGATATGTAGTTGTATTTTAAACCATGTTTGTTCTGCATTACAAATTTGTGTATATTGCTGTTTCAAGGAGTGCTGTGTTGGTTGGATTTTGTATGGTTGAAAATCAATCAATAAAAAAAATAAAATAAAATAAAATAAAAAAATAAAAAAATGTAAGGGCATGCATTTGGGCTGCAGCGATCCAAGGGAGCAATATAGTATAGGGGGTGAAGTACTTTTGTCCACTAAAGAAGAGCGGGACCTAGGCGTGGTTGTGTCTGATGATCTTAAAGTAGCTAAACAGGTAGAAAAGGCGACGGCAAAAGCTAGAAGGATGCTTGGGTGCATATGGAGAGGAATGGCTAGCAGAAAAAAAGGAGGTGATAGTGCCTCTGTATAAGTCTTTGGTGTGACCTCATTTGGAGTATAGTGTGCAATTCTGGAGACCGCACCTTCAAAAGGATGTGAACAGGATGGAGTCGGTGCAGAGGGTGGCTACTAAAATGATTAGTGGTCTTCATTGTAAAGCATATGAGGACAGACTTAAGGATCTTAATATGTACACCTTAGAGGAAAGGTGGGATAGAGGTGATATAATTGAGATGTTTAAATACCTCCATGGCATAAATGTTCAGGGGGAGAGCCTCTTTCAATTGAAAGCAAGTTCTGCTACGAGGGGACACGGGATGAGGGTGAAGGGAAAATGCCTACTCGAGCTTCAAATCTGGCTCCAACACAATAACATGCTCATTAACCACAAGAAGACAGAAGCAATGTGTATCTCCAGGAAACCAGGTTTCGAGCCCCCCAAAAATGTCACCATGAACAACAATAAGTACAACATAAAATCAGAGATAAAATATTTAGGTGTGATGCTTGACAGCAACCTAAATATGGACAAGCACCTGCGAAACACCAATCGAGCCATTTTCCACAAATTAAGAATCCTGCAGCCTTTACGTAGCATCCTTGATCATGATGACTTCAGATCTGTTGCTCAGGCCCTCATCATCCCACACCTAGATTACTGCAATGCCATACTGCAAGGCCTGCCGAACAAAACTACAAATATTCTGCAAATGGCACAAAATGTTGCAGCCAGGATCATCATGCAAAAACAACTCTCTGACCACATTACACCCACCCTAATTGAGCTGCATTGGCTCCCCATCACAGCCCGCATCCAGTACAAATTGCTAGTCACTACTTTCAAACTTATCCATAATATAGCGCCCTCTCACCTCAGCAGCTTGATTTCCAATCCACCCAACAACAGAAGTAGGAGAGCAGCGAACCTCAACACCATCTGCCTACCGAGATCATTCACAAAGGCTAATGCCTCTACCACTAACAGAGCTTTCTCATTTACAGCTCCTACACTCTGGAATCGGTTACCAAGTGACCTGCGTGAAATCTGTGATCTAAAGGACTTTAGAAAAGAGCTTAAAACGCACCTTTTCAAATCCCATTACAACCTAACATCATGAGCTACACGCGACCGCATGTAAATATGCATATACAGATCACTTATAAAGTTTTTAACAGTTAGTCAATTGTAAATATGTATATAACAATCAATTGTGAATATGTATATAACAATCAACTATAAGCCTGTAACCTGTATTTTGCTGTGCCCCCCCCCCCCAAATCAGAGTGTATTCAACCTAATTTCTGGCCAGTACAGCCAACCTCACCATGTGTTACAACCGCTGCTGATCACTGGAAGCAGCGGGATATAAATGTACGCTAAATAAATACATAAATAAAATAAAAGGGGGATAGATTCAGCAGTGATATGTGGAAATATTTCTTTACGGAAAGAGTGGTGGATCCGTGGAATAGTCTCCCAGTGGAGGAGAGAGATGAGGACAGTAACTGAATTCAAAAAAGCATGGGACAAACACAGAGGATCTCTAAAGGTAAAAAGGGGACTGTTGTAGTTGTTGATATAGGAGGACAGACTAGATAGGCCTTGTGGTCTTTTTCTGCTGTCATATTTCTGTTTCTCTGCCCCCCTCCTCCTACTACTGGCCTATCCTACCCCACCCCCTCTTTGTATATAGCCCACTGTAGATAGCTCGACCTGTATATATTGCACCTTCTAATCAAGCTACAGCTGTATTACACATTCACAAACTCTACTTTACAACCACAGCATGCTGTCACCCCTGCACTATTCAACTTGATTGGTTTGCAGTGAAAACCGCTTTGATTCTAGGATAAAGCGGGATATAAATCCTTTTAAATAAAATAAATACAATTTCCAACTGTCACTGCTTTAAAGCCTCTCCCCAGCTCCCTAGACAATGGGAACATGTCCTCTTTGAGTTAAAATGACTGACGTCCTTTCTGGCTAGTCTATATAAGAGCATCACCACCCCCCCCCCCCCCCTCGGTGTGCGCTCTCACCCATTGAACAGGCTGAAGGTCGATAGTGAGTGATACGCCAGAAGAATCTTGGGAGGTGGTGTATCATTATACCCCCTCATGTTCCATTTCCTTATCTTTGGCGAACACTTAACTTTGCATTTTACTATGTATGTGTCCTGACTGACATCTTCCGTTGAGAGATTCTGCTGGAGACTGTTTCTGAGAAAGTGACTTCGAACACGTGTGGTGGTCATGCCCAAAACTGTAGGTGGTCTGCTCTCTAGTATTTGAGCATATCATGCAAACCTTGGGTGTGCAATTCCCCTTCACAATTGAATAATGTGTGTTGGGGTATATATACCTGGATCTTATGCTGGAAGGTCTTTGCTGGCTTTTAATCTGTTTGCTTTTGGCAGCCTGGTCTGTTATCACACATAATTGGAAGAGAACCCAGCTGCCGTCCTACATGGCATGGATGGTTAAAGTTTGGGGGAAACTCATATGACGAACATTCATGATAAGCCTGAGTTAGTTCAGAGTTTGTGGTCCAGTGTCTTGCCCTTCTGAGGGGTCTTGAGTCCTGCAGGTGCTCAGTCCTCCCACAGTTACCTGTCTGCCGTTTAAAGCTTGCTGTTAGTGACCAACTTTACTGCTCCCCTCATGGTGTACTTCTACTCCCCCTTCTTTGTATCATTGCCTCTGAGATGCCATTGGTGGCTTAGGGGGAGGACAGGATGGTGGATTATCTGCTCACATGGACAGAGGGATCCCCTGATACTATCTCCTTGTAATACTACTTCACACATATTTACATACTGAGCCTATCTGTAGTGTGGTGGGGGAGGGGACGGTAGAGGGACATTAGGTTTCTGGGAGGAAGAATGTCTTGTTAGTTTGTTGGTTAGGCTTCGGGGTTGGCTTTGATCACCATCTCCTACTTTCTATGTTCTTAGTGGATTGCGATGTAAGGGATGCTGTGTTTCTATACATGTACATTCTGACACTAATTGATGCTTGATGTTCTAATCCTCCTTGTTTTGCTCAATAAAAAATATTATACAAAAACACATAAGTTCATAGGTGAAACCAAAGTTCACAGAATGCAAATGAAGGTGCCTAGTGAAGTTCTCCAAATTTCCCAGCTTCCTGTTAGTCACTAAGTTGCCTGTATTAAAACATCTTGAGCCTCTGACACAGAGTTGACTTAAGTAGACAGCTCCCCCAGCTTCTGTGAAAAAGCAATGGCGCAAGTCTGAGATTGCGCCTTTGCAGCGAGTTTGGTAAGACCAGATAGAATCCAATGCTAAAGAAACAGGCTTCTGAAACTTCAGAAGACACGGTGTCAACTGTAAAAATCAGAGCGCAAGCCACTCCACTTAACCCCATCTCCCCTACACTTTGCATTCTGACTGCTTGCAACACTAATTCCCCAGGTCAGCTTCCACTCTGTGTCCAGCCTTCAACACTTTCCTGAGGGCCAGACTCTGTACATCAGCCACTGCGATATCTCCCATCTGTGTCACTGTCTCAAATTCCAGCGACAGCTCCAACTGTGCAACAGTGGCTATGAGTGGATGTGGCACGGACACTGTACAGGGCTAAGTAAAACTTCACCCTCCAGGTCGCAAGCAGTGCCGTCTGACCAAAGCATGAGTTTAGCAACACCAGCATGTCCCTGCCGGGCTTGGGCTTTCAAGGGAATCCCCCAGAACCTACTCTTGCTTTTAGATCTAGGAAATACAACAAAACCAACAAGGCAAAAGGCAAATACACCAGCCAACGCACAACAATCTCTCAGTCAAGCATCTTGGATCCCTCCAGGCACATCTTACACTTTCTTCTCTCCGCGGCTCTCTACCATTCCAGAAAACGAATATAACATTCCTACACTTAAACCGACACTCAGGTCTCCCTCCTTCTATATCTTTATTCAACCTCTCAACCCCGTTCTTCTCAGAGCCTCCTACACATATGGAAACAACTGTGAGATACTCGGCACCATTTTGGTGTATTTGTGACTCAATACTTTAGTGTGCCAAGAATCATTTCTTGATTTTGTCAGGCCAGTTTCATGTCTCAGGGAAGCTGTTCTGAGAAAAAAACATATTAAATATAAAAATTTCATTAACTGGTGAGGTCTAGTTTCTAAGATGTTTAGAAAGCAATTACTGTACCTTGGTGTTGTCCCCCAATGGAAATCAAGTTTAACATTGGTGGAAAAGGGCATCTCTGAGCCACAGCTCTCCTGTAGGACCAAAGAGGCAGCCGTTACACCCTTCTTTTGTTATATATTAGTTATTGTCTGCAGCTGAATCCTGAACACATTCTATACGCTTCCCTCCTGCTCTTTTGTGATTCATTATTATTTGTGTGTTCAGTTTTACTGGTTACTGTAAACTTCCCTGAAGTCTATTTTTTACAAACTGAAGGCTGGTATAGCAAATCTCAGCAAGCTGGGATAGCACACATAGTGTGACAAAATGGTTCAATAGTAGCAGAAGTACTTTCCTCCATTCACAAACCAGGCATATGTGTGGGAGATTTAGCTGAAGAGTATGGAACATGCGTCTCAGCAGGGCGTGTGCAATTCTGTGGGCACAGGTACTGATGGTGTATGATATGCACGGGGAGAGTTTAGCTATTTATCTGTGAAGGTGGGATGTCAGAGGGTGAGGGTGTGTTCAGGAGGTGGAGGTAATGTACTGGGGAGCAGGGGTAGGCAAGGGTACATAGAACATCATGGCAGAAAAAGACCATATGGCCTATACGCTCTGCCCTTCCATACCAACTTCTATAGTCTGTTTTTTCACTTTAGAGACCTGCTGTGTTTGTCCCAGGATTTCTGGATTCAGATACTGTCCTCGTCTCTACCACCTCCACTGGGAGACTATTCCACACATCTACTACTACTCTTTCTGTAAAGACACATTTCCTCATATAACGCCGAGTCTACCCTTTTACCTTCATTCTATGCCCCCTCATTACAGAGCTTTCTTTCAATTGAAAGAGGCTCTCCTCCGGTGCATTTATGCCATGGAGGTATTTATTTGCAGCATTTAACTCACGCCTATCCAAGGGGAGATCAAGGCAAGTTACATTCAGGTATGCTTTCCCCTGTTCCCAAAGGGCTCACAATATAAGTTTGTACCTGAGGCAATGGAGGGTTAAGTGGCTTTCCCAAGGCCACAAGTAGTGCTAGTGGGATTTGAACCCTAGTCTTTCTGGCTCTAGGCTGCTGCCCTAAGCACCAGGCCTTTCTCCCTGGGGAAAATGGTAGAACCATCAAAAAGAACAAAATTACTGAACATGTAGATAGTCATGGCTTAATGGGAGACAGCCAACATGGCTTTAGACAAGGAAGATCTTGTCTTACTAATCTGTTATGTTTTTTTTAAAGGTGTGAATAAACAGGTAGACAAAGTTGAGTCGGTTGATATAATGTATCTAGATTTTCAGAAAGCTTTTACAAGATCCCTCATGAGAGGCTTTTGGCGAGATTAAAAAGTCATGGGATCAGGAACTGGTTAAAAGATAGAAAGCAGAGGGTAGGGCTAAATGGCCAATTTTCCAAATGGAAAAAGGTGAATAGTGGAGTACCCCAGGGATCTGTGCTGGGTTTGCTGCTTTTCAACATATTCATAAATGACCTGGAAATGGGAACAAGTGAGGCAAACAAATTTGCAGATGAGACAAAATTATTCAAAGTTGTTAAAACGCATGAGGAGTGTGGAAAACTGCAAGAGGACCTTGATAAATTGGAAGACTGGGCATCCAAATGGCAGATGAAATTTAATGTGGACAAGTGCAAAGTTATGCACCTAGGAAAGAACAACCTAAACTATGGTTACACGATGCAAGGTTCCACACATTAGGAACCACTATCCAAGAAAAAGATTTAGGAGTCATTGTGGATAACATGTTAAAACCCTCGGCCCAGTGTGCAGCGGCAGCCAAGAGAGCAAATAGAATGCTAGGTATCATAAGGAAAGGAATGGAAAATAAAACAAAGGATATTATAATGCCTCTATATCGTTCCATGGTGAGACCGCACCTTGAATATTGTGTGCAATTCTGGTCGCCGTATCTTAAAAAGGATATAGAGTTATTAGAAAAGGTTCAGAGAAGAGCCACCAAAATGGTAAAGGGGATGGAAGGATACTCCTATGAAGAAAGGCTAAAAAGGTTAGGGCTCTTTAACCTGGAAAAGAGACGGCTGAGGGGAGATATGATAGAAGTCTATAAATTAATGAACGGAGTGGAACGGGTAAACGTAGATCGAGTGTTTACTTTATCAGAATATAGAAAGACTAGGGGACAGGCAATGAAGCTACAGGGAAACTATTTAAGACTAATAAGAGAAAATATTTTTTCACTCAACGTGTATTCAAACTCTGGAATTTGTTACCGGAGGATGAAGTAAAAGCTGTTAGTGTAGCTGGGCTTAAAAAAAAGATTTGGACACGTTCCTGTAAGAAAGGTCCATAAACCATTATTAAAGGGGACCCGGGATATCCACTGCTTGCCCCAATTGAAGCATTGTGGAACCCGTGTCCCTTGGGGAAACTGCTAGGTACGTATGACCTACATTGGTCACTGTTGGAAACAGGATACTGGGCTTGATGGACCTCGGTCTGACCCCGTATGGCATCTCTTATATGTATGTTTAGGGGAGTAGGCTACAGTATATATCAAGGGAAGGACGCTGGGCATGTCTGTAAATGTCTAGTTCATCTCTCCATTGCACTCTTCTCTTCCTGCGCTCATTCCTTGTCCCTCCCACATTCTTGCAGTATTTCCCCTCCCTACTCTATTAAACTCTCCCACCTTCCCTTCCATCCAGCCATGCGCTCTCCCATTCCCACCCAACTTTGCAATCATTTTCTTCCTTATCTTTCACTCCTTTCCTTTCACTCTCTCTTTCTTCTCCAACCCTGCAACTCCCCTTATGCTCCACCTACTTCTGTCCTCCACCCCTTTCCTCCTGTCTAGCCCCACCTCTTCTATCAAGCTCCACCCATTTCTGCTTTCTAATCCTACTCCTTCCCTTGATGCTCCGCCCCTTCTCTTTTTTTTCAGTATCCTTCTCTTATTGTGGCCTTAAAATGCTGGTGGGACTCTGGGACCCCTGCTGGCATTTTAAGGCCATAGCTTTCAGGTTCCCCCCAAGCAGCAACTTGTGACCACTGATTCTTCTCACTGGTGTGGGATGGGGTCCCACCAGACTCATGGTTTTCAGCCATAGTGGCAGCCTTAGGATGGGGTCCCCACCAGCATTTAAACAATTCACCCTGAAGAAAGCCACAGCATAATGGCTGAAACATCGGTTTTATTTACTAAGATGTGGCAGGACCCGGATAACCACAAAGGTCATGGTGCTAGCCACAGAAGTCTAAGAGGACATTGAACACAGATTTACACAAACAAAGCTATGCATATGGACAGGCCATGCAACACCTGGATCCCTGGAGAGCCATAACAAGTGCTACTGTTATGGCAAATCATACCCAATAAAGTTAAAGTGAATCTTAAACACAACTGCACCTAACCCCTCACAAATCCAACTGCTGCAACTTTACTATAGCCTCAGTCATTTGTTAAGTGACCTCAGACTACCACATACAGTCATAGGCAAAGTCTAAAACCTTTTTCAGAAAGCAGGAAGCCAGGGAAGGAGGGAGTCAGATGATCAGGAAGGACCTGAGAGCTAAGAGACTAAATGAATTCTCTGCTTCTGTCTTTACAGAGGAAGATGATGTGAGGAAGCCGCTCATGCTACAGAGGGTTAACGGTGAGGAGTCAGAAGAGCCAAATCAAATCTCAGTGAACCTGGAAGATGCAGAACAAACAGATAAAAATAAAAAGCAGCAAATCACCTGGACCGGATGCATAAACCTAAGAGTGCTGAGAGAACTGCAAAGCTACTACTGGTCATTTCAAACCTATCATTAAAATCATCTATGGTACCAGAAGAATGGAGGGCGGCCAACATGATGCCTAGTTTTAAACAGGGCTCCAGGAGTGATTCAGTTAACTACTGACCAGTGAGCCTAACAGTGGTGCCAAGCAAAATGGTAGAAACTATTATTAAGAACAAGATTACTGGACACATGGACAGGCAAAGCCAACATCAATTCAACCAAGGGAATTAACCATCTGCTCCATTTCTTTTTTTTTCATTTAACTTTTTATTAAATGTTTCAATGGATAGTACAAACATCCTTTGAACTCAACATTGTACATATTCCACAACCATCATATAATCAACCTTGCTTTTATCTCCTACTATTATAACATTCTATATTAGCTAATCTTCAGCCTCCCCTCCCCCCTCTTTGCTCTATTTCCCCTTCATTTGTACAAGCTTCGTTGTCCCATCATAACGCACTTATATCCCATCTATCACCACTCAGCTCAGGGTCCTTGCTTCCTACTGATCTTTACCATGATCTCTCCTGTGCTTCCTCCTCCCCCCCTTCTCTCCACCTTTCCAACCAATTCCATACTCTCTCCCCTTTCCCTAGTCGCATCCCCGTCAATCTATGCACCAAACACAGTCCTCTATTCTTCACTTTGAGGTGTCCCCACTCCAGCCCAATATTTTGCTCTCTCACATCTTGCTGCCGCTATACAATGGTGCAATAGGCAGACCTCTGGCTTCCTTTGTAGTCTGTATCCTGTCATTGCATGAATTATCTCCAGTACCTTATCCCAGTATGCTTGAATCTGTCCACACTTCCACCACATGTGCAGCATATCGCCTCTCTCGTGACACCCCCTCCAGCATTGATCAGACTGCCCCGTCCCGCTCTTTTTTGACATGTCAGTGTCCAATACCACCGATATAATACTTTATAATAATTTTCTTTTATTTGAGTAGCTATGGATATGCCTGCCACTGTCTGTATTACTTTATCCCACATCTCTTCGTTCCATTGCACTTCTAAGTCTACCTCCCATTTCTTCATAAACTCTAGTTTTCCCTCTCCTCCCTCCATTAATCCTTTACAGATCTTTGACAATGCTCCTTTTCGACCTAATTGTCCTGCACAAAGGGCCTCGAACCACCCCCTATTATTCCAAAGATCCTTCCACACTTTCTGTTGTCTCACAAAGTGACTAACCTGTATATAGCTATAAGAGTCATTACCTGATAACCCTTATAAGTCCTTAATACCCTCAAACTCTCTAACACCCTCTGGAACCACAATCTGTGAAATGTGTGTAAGTCCCAACTTTCCCCATCTTCTCAATGTGCTCACCCCTGGTCCCTGTCCCCTCTCAAAGCATGCCTCTAATGTCATCCCTGCGTAGCTCCTTTGTCTTGTATTAATAATTTCCTATTTGGTTTCCACACAGTCAAGATATGCAGAATGATGGGGTTTATGGGTTTAATGTCTAGTACTAAACGCAGATCGATTGTTTACGTTATCAGAATATAGAAAGACTAGGGGACATGCAATGAAGCTAGAGGGTAAACTATTTAAGACTAATAAGAGAAAATATTTTTTCACTCAACGTGTAATCAAACTCTGGAATTTGTTACCGGAGGATGTAGTAAAGGCTGTTAGTGTAGCTGGGTTTAAAAAAGGTTTGGACAAGTTCCTGGAGGAAAGGTCCATAAGCCATTATTAAGAAGGGATCCAGGATATCAATGCTTGAACCAATACAAGCATTGTGGAACTTGTGTCTCTTGGGGAAACTGCTAGGTACATATGATCTAGATTGGCCACTGTTGGAAACAGAATACTGGGCTTGATGGACCTTGGTCTGAACCAGTATGGCATATCTTATGTTCTTACTCTACTTCCCCTCCACACCATCCTTTCCAATCCCACTCCCCTTACTGAGTCTTCTTCCATTTGGACCCAATGTTTGTTTTTCTCTTTGCCCTTCATATATTGTTTTCAACTGCGCTGCCACATATTTTTGAAAATTGGACACTCCTAGCCCCCCTCCCCCTTAGCTCTCTGCAGAATTGACTGAGCTACCCTGGGCCTCCTATTTTGCCATATAAATCTATTAATGTTTCTTTGCAATTGCTTTAACTTTCTTCGTGGTATCAATATCGGCAGCGCCCGAAACAAGAACAGAAAGCGAGGCAATGGCATCATCTTTATAGTTGCAATGTGTCCGAAACAAGATAGCTATTCCTGGCCCCACCCACTCAGGAGGCTTTCAACTTGCCCAAATAATTTTCGATAATTTAAGTCATATAATACATCAGACTATTGCTTATTTGGATCCCTAGGTACCGAATAGCCCCCTTGGCCCACCTAAATGGATATTTCATTTGTAACATTCCCTGCGCTTCCTTTTGTACTGACAAGTTCAATATTTCAGATTTTGTCCAGTTTATAGTAAATCCCGACAGCCTTCCATATTCTTCTAATTCCCACATTAATATTGGTATGGAGAGCTTTGGTCTAGCTACGCTCATAATTATATCATCCGCAAACTGATATCATATATTCTGTCTTTCCTACTACTATGCCCTTCAGATCCTCCCGTTCTCGCACCCTCTCCACAAACAGCTCCACAGAAATCACAAATAAGAGAGGCAAAAGCGGGCACCCTTGTCTCATCCCTCTCCCCTGCTCAAAGAAAGCAGAATAGGCTCCATTCACCCAAACACAAGCTTTTGGGTTACGATATAACGCTCTCCCCCACCCCAAGAACTCTTCCCCCGCCCCATTCTTTCGGGTTACGATATAACGCTCTCCCCCACCCCAAGAACTCTTCCCCCGCCCCATTCTTTCAGGTTACGATATAACGCTCTCACCCGCCCCTAGAACTCTTCCCCCAGCCCCATTCTTTCAGGTTACGATATAACGCTCTCACCCACCCCAAGAACTCTTCCCCAGCCCCATTCTTTCAGGTTACGATATAACGCTCTCATCCGCCCCTAGAACTCTTCCCCAGCCCCATTCTTTCAGGTTACGATATAAAGCTCTCACCCACCCCAAGAACTCTTCTCCAGCCCCATTCTTTCAGGTTACGATATAACGCTCTCACCCGCCCCTAGAACTCTTCCCCCAGCCCCATTCTTTCAGGTTACGATATAACGCTCTCACCCATCCCAAGAACTCTTCCCCCGCCCCATTCTTTCCATTACTTGAAAGAGAAACGGCCATGACACCTGGTCAAAAGCCTTTTCGGCATCCAGGGATATCAGCAGTGCCTCCTTTTTACGTTGTTCAACTGACCAGATAATGTTTAGGGGTATGTTTACTAAAACCCCGGTAAAGTGCGTGCCGCGGTAGTGTGCGTGTGCCATATAAGTGGAGGAGTGGCCTAGTGGTTGGGGCAAGGTACTTCAGGCTGGAAGGTCGGGGGTTCAAATCCCACTAGAGGACAGCAACCTTGGGCTGGAAGGACTGGGGTTTCTAGTCCCACAGGTGCTCCTTGTGGTCTTGGGCAAGCCACTTAACCCTCCATAGCCCATGTTCCCTGTAAAATAGTTATCTCCAAGTTATAATGCCCTGTTCAATGTAATTTCAGTTTGTTCAATGTAAACCGCACTGATGCAGAATAGCACAGTATATAAGAGAATGTAAATAAATAAATAAATAAATATAAGGAGTGGGCGTTCCGTCCTGAAAAAGAAAAGCTGGAATTTACATATGTGCTAAGGTGCGTGGCGCCCATGTGCGCCCTGCACCTTAGCACATGAGATAGCTGCGTGGGAGGCATAAGCAGCGTGCTGAAGTGCAAGAAAAAGAGCAGAGCCATAGCACAATGGTTAAGACACTGACCAATGGTGCAGGGATCAGGGGTTCAATCCCCCACAGTGCCCAATGGAGACAGCTGGCTGAGGCATTATTTTAGGAGCCATTTAAATGATGGGCTGCATAAGGCGGCGCGCTAATGTTTTAGGAGGCTTTTTAATATTGGGCGGCATAAGGCGGCGCGCTGATGTGCAATCACAGGAACAGAACCTCACAGCACAATGGTTAAGACACTGACCAATGGTGCAGGGATCAGGGGTTCAATCCCCCAAAGTGCCCAATGAACAAGGCTGGCTGAGGCATAACATATTATGGGAAAGATTGCTTTAGGAGGCATTTTATTCATATTTTAATTATCACTACTAGCAAACGCACTCTCAAAGCGTGTTAACATAAGGCGCCCTATAAGGCACATTTTAAAGTGCACTGTCAGCCAAGGCACCCTAGAATGTTGCTTATAGGGCGCTTTAGAGGGTGCCGTATGAGGTACCGCAAGGTCAGTGTACTGTTTTTTATGGCAGCACTGTGCAGTTTAAGGAATGAAAAGCATAAGTAGGTACGCTGACAGGCAAGGAGGAGCAGCAGTGGAGCACAATGGTTAAGGCACTAACTGCTGATACAGGGGTCATGAGTTTGCTCCCCAGTGTGCCTAATACATAAGGCTGGCTGTGGCATCAGCTTTGCATTGTACATATTTTGTCCTGCAGCACTTTAGTTTTATGTTATTAATTGCTGCCAGCAAACACGCCCTCACGTGCGTAATTGAAGGTACCGTATAAGGCACCCTATAAGGCACTCCATAGGGCACATTATAAATTGCACTGTCCGCCACAGCACCCTAAAATGTCCCCTATAGGTTGCGTCACAGGATATTGTATAGTGCACCTTATATGGACGGGAACCATAAGGTGCCCTATAGGGCGCCCTATAAAGCACCCTCAGAGGCACCTTATGGGTACAGTACGCTGAGGGTGTTTTTGCTGGCATCAAAATATGTACATTAAAAAAAAATGCGTTGGACAACCCTATCAAATAACCCCACTGTGGGTTTGAACCCATGACCTCTGGCTTCAGAAGCAGTGAAGTAACCACTGGGCTACAGCTCTATAGCTGCTAGCAAGCCCCTGGCTGGCTGCAGAGAGCATGCACGTCACCACACAGTCTGCTGTGGTCACCAGGATAGGGTTAGCCCACCCATACCCATGATGCACTGCAAATGCAAATCAGCTGTCCACAGATTAACACAAGATGGGCAATGCACCCCCACAGCACCTCGGCCCAGTAGAGGGAAGTGACCATGTGCACCCACACACCACCTCGGCCTGGTAGGGGGTACTGACCATGTGTTTTACTGGCACAGAGTAGCTATACAGCGTCACATTGTGCGGGTACTGTGCTCACCCTGAGGGTGCAATGAGGCATCCAGGACCAGGTCCACAACACCTTCCATGGCTGAAAGAGGCCATGCCAGAGGTCCAAAGCAGTGTTAATGTGTGAGATAGGTAGTGCCTGCACAAACACCTTGGATATCTCTGTCTGACTCAGTCAGGTGTAGCCCCCATGGACCCCTAGGTGGGCCATGCACCACCCCCCCCCCCCTCCTCCTCCAGGGCTGAGGGTGGCAAACAGGGTCTCCTATCAATAGATCCACATTCTACCGCCCTTCAAAGGTGGCAGTAGAGGGGTCCATCAACCCCAGTCCTGCTGAGGAGCAGACACCCCACAGGGCAGTCAATGCAGCTCTATACACATCCATAACACAATAGCAGACAGACATTAGGCCTGGATATGGTGAGCTGCACCCCACCACTATCTGATATTCTCCTGCAGCAAGTCATCATCCGCTGCACCCTGCAAGCTGCTCCATCACGACACATACCAGCTGCAAACAGTGTGCTAGTTAGTCCACAGTGCATGTTCCCAGTGGAGATGCATGCACCCAGAACTGGGATGTCAGCATACACAGCAAGCAGATAAATCAGTGACTGGGCCCCAAAAGGAAACCCATATCTATCACATGAGAGAAATACTATATGGCACTATGGGGGTGCCTAGCTATGCTGTGGTCACTGCACAGTCAGGGTGAGAGTGATCTCTCAGCAGGACATACTGAGGTCACCCTGTCCATGTAGGTGGTGGCCAGGCACTAAAATGTCCCAGTCAGTGCCCTGTGCAGATGCACCCTGGCCAGGCCACCCTGTCCGGCCTATACCCATGGTACCTTGCTCCTCATTATGCACATTGGCAGCCCAATACTGGCAACATTGCTGGCAGTGTGGGCTGTGGAAGGTGTCTGCAGCCACCACACACTGTATAGACAGACAGCCACCCCCACACCTATGCCAGCATTGTGCTACTATAGAGGGGTTCAGCAGCCATACCCACCACACCAGTCCTGGGCACAGTACAGGCATGGATATGGTACGCAATACTGTTGGGGGTCACTCCCCAGGGCGGTAAACACTGTCAGAGACCAGACCTGCAGCACACACCGCAGACATCAGAATGATTGTTATGGCACAGCCCAGGGAGCAAAATGTGCTTAACATAGGAATTGATATCTGCCAGTTATCATGGGAAACATTTGATAGCTGTGTACCATATACCCAGGTGTAGGGTGGCATTGCTAAGGTATGCAACTGCTAGTATTGGGAAATACAGGCAGGGCCCAATGTCCTGCCTCTCCAGGAGGCATTGGCCAATGGGGCCTGTGTGTGGGTGTGTCTGGCCCTGTTGGCTGCTGCTTTACGGCAGTGTGTCCCAACTCCAGTCCTGGTGTTCCAACCACTGTTCGGGTTTTCATGCTGTCCCTCATAGATATGCATGAGCTATATCAGCATACCATGGGGGTGGTGCATAGATATGCAGCACAGGCATCTTTATTAGAGGCAGCATGGAACCTGAATGGTGTGGGGCCCTCCAGGACTGCATTTGGGAGACTGCTCTAGGTAATGCGGCTGTTTATGGTGTCTGTGTTTGGTGTGGTAAAATATAGGCGTATTAATCATGCGTATGTTCTCAGCAATAAAGGTTTGTCCTTACTATCACGGTTTAGTTGTGGGAAAAATATGTGGACAGGATTGGAGGTAGCCCCAGCTGGCCTTTGAACCTGTGACCTTCTGTTCCTGCACACACTGTCTGTGTGCACTGCACCACCATGTTGCCACAGATATGCTGCCTTCCCTGGGGAGTCCATGACTGTACATCCAACAGAGCCTGTCTGTTGCGGTGGACGGTGCCAGCCTGCACACGCCTAGGCCACTGCCCCCTCCACCACCTGTACCCTCCGCCAACATGCAGACATGTCCTTATCTGGGAAAAAGCATATGACCTGATTGAGTTGTGGCACTCCAGGACTGAATTTGGGGGACTCGGCTGTAGGTAATGCCCATTGTTATGGTTTGTGTGCGGTGTAGGGTAATATATGGGTGTTTGAACCATGCTTATGTTCTCAGCAATAAAGGAGTGTCTGTACTATCACTGTTTAGTGGTGGGTAAAACTATGGAGGCTGGGTTGGCAGGAGCCCCAGCTGGGATTTGAACCTGTGACCCTCTGATCCTACAGGCACTGGCTGTGTCCGCTGCACCACACTGTGGCCACAGAGACAGTGCAGTCTCTGGAGATAGGAAACCTGGCCGCACGAGTCAGACACCCTGCTCTGCACAATTTTACTGTGGGCTCGTTTACCTTGTATGGGGACAAAGGTGCAAATAAACCTCAAAAATGACCTCCAAAAAAGGGGAAGAAAACCAAAACCAAGCTGGGCAGCAGTGATATTAATGGGCAACCATAAAAAAACACTCCCAGGAAAGCTCCAATAAAATGCAGTGATTTTTGAAAGAGTCTACGGAGCGTAGACCCTTCCAAAAATCATTTCTTTTTTTTGGAGCTTTTCTGGGAGTGTTTTTTATGGTTGCCCATTAATATCACTGTTGCCCAGCTGGATTATAATTTATTTGGAATTTGTTGTGGTCATTTTCAATTTATATTTGCTATTTTGTTCTGTGCACATGTATCACACTGCTCACGTTTTGCAGGTTTCCCCGGTTTTGCTGTACATTGCTGACGGAAATGGTTTCTCTTCCCTTTAAATCGGCTCTAACGCGAGGGTTTCACTCGCGGTATTTTTTTTGCCGAAATTCAGCCCCGCTCCTGTGCGTGGAGCCTCTCCCCTCCCACTCTCCACCCATTGACCCCGTCCCCCCGCCCCTCGGGAGCCTTCCTCCACCCTCGAAATGCCTTTCCACGCCTCTATCGCACATCAGCGCACCACACACTTGCGCGGGCCCGTCAGTGTGAGGTGCACGTGTGCGGGGGCCCGTTAGTGTGACGCGCACGCGTGCGGGGCACTTAAGAGCACTTAAGTGCATCATTAGCGTACGCTACTGTGCGCGGTTTAGTAAACATACCCCTTAGTATCTTGCAAATATTATCTGCTACTTGCCTACCGGGAATAAATCCCGCTTGATCTTGATGGATCAAGTTCCCTATCACCCCATTTAACCGTGTAGCCAATAATTTAGCACCTAAATTTAGCAATGAGATTGGTCTATAGGATGAGCATTCTTGTGGGTCCTCTCCTTCTTTGTGTATTATTGTTATTCCTGCCCACCCCCCTCTCTGGGTAGGTTAAACAATCTCACTAGTGGTGCAACTAATCTCTCTCCAAAGCTTCTATAAAACCTCGCTGTTAGCCCGTCCAATCCTGGTGCCTTATCTATTTTTAATTGTTTTATAGCTTTCAAAACGTCCTCTTCCTTTATAGCTCTATTTAATTCTTTTTGTTCCTCCTCTTCCAGTTTTGGAAGCGTTATGGAGTCCAAATAGCTTTGTGTCCTCTCCATCTCTGGAGGGGCTCGCTCTTTGTACAACAATTGGTAAAATCCTTTAAAGGCCTCCCGGATGTCCCCATCTTTCTGTACTAGCTTCCCTCCAAAATCTCTAACTTGCAATATTTGTGACCGTAACTTCCATTGTTTCAATTTCTGCGCCATATATCTCCCAGCTTTGTTTCCCCCCTCAAAAAATTCTCGTCTCAAAAGCTGCATACAATATCTTGGAGTGGAGGAGTGGCCTAGTGGTGGGGGCAAGGTACTTCAGGCCGGAAGGTCAGGGTTTCAAATCCCACTAGAGGACAGCAACCTTGGGCCGGAAGGACTGGGGTTTCTAGTCCCACAGGTGCTCCTTGTGGTCTTGAGCAAGCTACTTAACCCTCCATAGCCCATGTTCCCTGTAAGATAGTTATCTCCAAGTTATAATGCCCTGTTCAATGTAATTTCAGTTTGTTCAATGTAAACCGCACTGATGCAGAATAGCGCGGTATATAAGAGAATGTAAATAAATAAAATAAATAAATAAATAAAATCTTGTAGTTTCTGCCTGCATTGCAGTGATCTGGGCTCTAACTGCCAACACTTGCCCTCTATATATTCCCTTTCTATCCTGCGCATCTAATTCTTCCAATTGCATTAATTTTTCTTTGTTCCCTATCTCGCCCCTCCCTCTCCTTCCTTTTACATGCCCCCCCATTTGATTAAAACTCCCCTCACTACTGCCTTATAACCATCCCAAACTCCACCCCATGTCACCTCTCCGTTATCGTTCCATCTAAAGTATTCCCTTGTTTCCCTCTCTCTCTCTTCTCTGACCCTCCCGTCCTCTAATAGAGATTCATTCAGCCTCCAGAACTGGGTGCCTCTATCCTCCCCCTCTATTGAGATCCTGACTTCCACTAAGGAGTGGTCCGACCACGTTATTGGATCCATCTCTGCCCCTTTTATCCGGCCCACCAGCTCCTTTGTTACACAAATGGCGTCTATTCTGGAATAGGAGCCATGTACTGGGGAAAAATAAGAGAACTGTCTTTTCCAGGGATGCTGGAATCTCCATGCATCTATCAAGCAATGTTCTGTTACAAAATGGCAATATTTGTTTCTATCCGCTCATTTGCCCTCTCTTTTCCCCGTAGCAGGATTCCATGTTAAATTATAATCCCCCCTACATAAGAGAGTTTACCCTCTCCTAATTTCCCCACCTCTTCATTTAACTTTATCCAAAATTCTCTTTGCGCTCCTGTGGGTGCGTAAATATTCATGATACAGTACCACTCATTCCTTATTTTTAAACGCAGTAGTATCTCCCCTCTTTATCTCAGATTATTTTCTGTAACTCGATCTTTAATTTTGAATCAATTAAAATTGCAACTCCTCCTTTCTTTTTTTCTACTGTGTTCGATGCATGGATCCACACTCCATACCCCTTAAGTTTTACCAGATGTTCTGTTGCGCTAGTTAAGTGGGTTTCCTGTATTAGCCCTATCGACGCCTTTTGGCGTGTTATTTCTTTATATTATTTTTGCTGTTTAAATGGCGAATTAAGCCCTTTTACATTCAATGTTACTATTTTTAACTCACCTTTTGAGTTAATTCCCCCCCTGCTCATAACCACTTCCCCCCCCACCCCTTCCATGGAGACTCGTCTTCCATAAGTTGTGACTGACAATCATACCCCCACCTGCCTACCCTTCTATTTCTCCTCCCCCCACTTCCCCTGCTCCTTTCCCCCTTATCTCTTACGCCCTCTACCTTACCCCCGACCTCCCCAAAAAGACCCCCCTTCCTTTCTCCCCCTCCTATGACTAGCTTATAATCTCATTATCCCCTCAATACAAGCAATACATTCAAAATTCCCCTCCCCTTACACACTATCCAATAACCCCACTTTGAATTGCAGTTCACTGAACACTACCCCACACCCCCTTGTCTTTTGTTAGTTATTCTTTAACTCGGTGTCCCGGTATCCTCTTCCTCAGCCAACTTCCTTTGCCGTTGTTGTCCCTCCATGACTTCCCTTGGTAAGGCGCGTCAGCCTCTGGTCTGTACTCTATGCCATCTCGAACTTTCTACCCTAGATGCAGAGGTTGTGTTTACTTTTGTTTTTGCTGGTCTCACTGTCCCTTCTTGAAGGTTGGTGAGTCCCAAGTCTCTGAATGCAGCCCATGCTTCCTTGCTGGTCTTCACCCTCCTTGACACCCCTTTCACTGTTATTAATAGGCCAAAAGGGTATAACGACTTGTAGCGCATCCCCTCCCTTCTCAGGAAGGCCGTCACCTCTTTCAGCTCTCTCCGTTGCTGGAGCGTGCCAAGGGATAAATCCTGAAACAGTTCCACCCCATGCTCCTCCCACTTAAAATGCCCCAGTTACCTGGAAGCCTTCAGGATGCGTTCTTTAATTTTGAAGGAGTTCAGGCATACCACAATGTCTCTTAGCCAATTGTCTCTTATGGGCCCTAGCCCCCTATGCGCTCTTTCTATTTGTAGGGGTTCATCCTCTATTCCCTTTCTGGAGCTGCGGCTTGTAACAAAGATCCAAAAACTTTAGTAATAACTTCTTCACAGTTTTTATATTTAACGTCCTCTGGTAGCCTCTCACTCTTAAGTTGCATCTCCGTGATCGGTCTTCCAGGTACTCCGTTTTCTCTTTCAGCTCTTCCTGGACTTGCTTTAACTCCTCCCATCCTTCTTGTAAATCCTCCATTACCTCCCCTTGTTGTTCCACCTGCTGTTCTGTTTCTTCCACCCTGGATCCCAGGTCCACAATATATTGTCTTAAAGATTGTAAAGTCTCTTAACTCATTTTTGACTCCACTGATTTCCATGTTAAGTTCCTCTTTCAGCTCCACCAGCCACGCCTTAATCATCTCCGCTACTCCCGGGGTCCATGGTCCCTTCATCTCATCCTCCTGCTCTTCCGCAGGTTCAGCCGCCATTTTATTTTCCTTCTCCCCATCTTTCCTTCCTTTTGATATCACATAAGATGATTTAAATTTCGCCAGCTTTTTCTTGGCTGAAAGCCCTCCTTTAGCTCTCCCCCTGCACCAGTGACGCCAAGTGCTTCTGCCAGAAGGTATCAGTCTCTTCTCGTGTCTTCTTTCTGGTCACTGTCAGTATGGCTCTTGCCTTTGCAGAGCTTCAAAATGTTTTATTTATTTAATATTCTTTAAAGCTATCAACATGAGCTTAGCGTGTTGTATTCTATGCTTCTTCCATTGCTTTTAGTGGCTGTCTCCCTTTGCAGCCTTCCTATCTTCCCCTCCGTTGCTGGCCTGCTTTTCAATTTTCGTTGCTTTGCCACTCCGGCTTAAACTTCGCTGCTCCTCTTTCACTCACCGGCCTTCCTGCCGCGGTCTCTCGCCTCATGTCCTCTTGTTCCCCTGATCAGGCTCCTCACTGCCGGCCCTTCTAGCAGCGCTGGCTCGATATCCCGGCCCGCTCTTCCTTTCCTCTAGCTCTCGATGTGCGCGCTCTGGGGTCACTCGCACTGCCAGTACTCTTCTGCTGCGCCACCTTCACTCACTCACCGGCAGAAGGAACTGACACAGAGGGAAGGTGAGGGCTGAAAGAGGCGGGGGAGAAGGGGAGAAGGAAGGGACTGACAGGGTGAAGGGCTGGAAGAGCTGAAAAAGGGGGGAAGGAGGTGGATGGAAGGGAGTTGAAAGGGGGAGGGGGGGGAAGATGGAGGCAGGAAGGTAGCTGAAATAGGGGGGGGAAGGATGAGGTAGGAAGGGAAGTGACAGAGGGGGCTCAGTGGGAGCTGACACATGGGAATGGTACTGGTAGGTGACTGGGTAATGTGGAGGAGGATGGAAAGTTGAGGCACTGGGACTGGAAGGGAGCAGAAACATGGGGATATCACTGGAACGGGGATGGACAGAGGGTAGGGTGATTGGAAGGGAGCTGATACCTGGGATGGTATTTGGACTAGAAGGGGCTAGACAGCAAGGAAGGAAGGGGACTGGAAGAGAATGGACACCAGTGGCAGTCGTGGAAACACAAGGGGTTTGACACTGGAATGTAATGGGAGACACTTTTAAATTATAAACAGAGATCCTACCTAGACGCTGTTGCTCAGATTTTAAAAGCCAAATGTGAGCCACTACCTCGATTCAGGCTTGCTTACTGCCACTGCTAAGATCAGTTACGTTTCCCACCACTGCTGAAAGATCAGGCTGTACTCACTGCCGCCACAGCCACAACTCTTAGCCGTGGTGGGAAGCAGGATTGATCTTAGTGGCGGTGGCATCGCCCAAACATAAGGCAGCAGCCGAGAGCATGATTGGTCTAAAGGTTGGGAAAAGGTACAATTGGCCTAGTGGTTGGGGCGCAAGGTACCTCAGGCCGGAATTCAAATCCCACTAGAGGACAGCAACCTTGGGCCAGAAGGACTGGGGTTTCTAGTCCCACAGGTGCTCCTTGTGGTTTTGGGCAAGCCACTTAACCCTCCATTGCCCATGTTCTCTGTAAAATAGTTCTCTTCAAATTATAATGCCCTGTTCAATGTAATTTCAGTTTGTTCAATGTAAACCACCTTGATATCATGAAAGGCAGTATATAAGAAATGATAAATAAAGGGCTAAAACCTTTTATACTCACTGCCACTGCTTCAAGATTGGGTCTGCTGTTATGTTAAAATTGTGCCACTTGATTGCTATTCCCAGATGACCCCAGTGCCAATGGAGTCCCTAGATGCGAGCTTTCCTATTCTCCCCCTGCAACCCTAGGGATGAAGGCCTGTCTACAGGGTGGCCCCAAAAAAGTGAGAACATCTCGTAAATTAAAAGCTAAAATAGTTTACTTATTTACCTTTTTTAGCTATATAATGTCTTTATTTTGACAATTTCTGGTCACCATCTTTTTTTCTTTTAATTTGTTAATCGTTTACATCTGTCTCTCTGAATTTTTAAATAACTTATAAGTTACGAGATGTTCTCACTTTTTTTGGGCCGCCCAGTATATTGTATGTGTAGTACCAATGTCACCACTAGATGCGAGCTATCCTATGCTCCCCCTGCAATCCCAGGGATGAAGGCCTGTCTATATTGTATATGTACTACCAATGCTGTGTATTCTGTCAGTACAACCTGGATCCTGGGTTCAAGTCCTGGTCTAACTAGAACAGCAAATTTAAATCAAGTCACCGGTCTAGGCTCATATTCACAGTGATATTCTTATTTGTAATTTTAATTTCATGAATTGCTTTATTTATTTATTTAGAAGGATTTAGTATACCGCCTTATTGTTAAATCAAGGCGGTGTGACACATCAATCAAAATCAATAATAAAGTGTGGTTTGTAGCATGCAGTGTGAGAATTGAGAAGTGTAGTGTGTGGGGCAGTGCGTTAGATTATAACAGTGAACTATTTACATGAGCTATATACAAAATGGGGCTGTTTGAGAGGCGTGCTAGGATTGAGATTTTAGAATTTGTATTTGTATCCTTGCTGTGTTCCCTAAGATTTGACCTATGGATTCTATTTACACTGTTTTGTAGCCTCTCTAGAGCTTTATCTAGACAGGTGTCTTAGCAATCAAAGAAAAAAAATACTACACGGGGGCAATTAAGAGGCCATAAAGTCAAAGCTTACTGTGGAAATATTGAAGCTGGATTTGTTGTAAGTAGTTGCCTATACTAATTCTAAACACCTATGCAAGGATGATCTACCCTTATGGCCGATTCTTTGTACAGCTGTGTTCAACATTGGCACTCTTGCATTTTAGGTATGTTGTGTGTACAGTACCTTGTGAAATAATTGGAAATATTCCAACTGTATGTCATCATAATATTCAAAAGGTATACAACAAAAAAAATGTGCAACTTAGACATAGTAATTTCTGAGGAGAAAAAAACCCAAAATATGACCTGGACAGGATTAATGGTACCCTTCATTAATATTTGGTTACACAACAATTGGTAGTGATGACAGCCTTCAAACATTACTTGTAGTCATCTATACATTTCGTACATCTGTTTGCTGGTAGTTTCTCCGGCTCTTCAACTGTGATTTGTTCCAGTCCATGAATGTTTTCGGGATTCCTTTTACCAATGGCAGATTCCAGCTCTTTCCAAAGATTCTCGATTAGATTGAGATCAGGATTCATTGCTGGCCAGTTTAAAACAGTTAATTTGTTCCTTTTCAACCATTCCTTTGTACGTTCAGATGTGTTTTGGGTCATTGTCCTGCCGGAGGACCTTTGACCCAGACCTAGGTAGCACATTTTGCTCCAAAATACCTCTGTAGCCCTCAGACTTCATGATTCTGTAAATACGCTCCAAGCCTCCAAGTCCTGAGAGAGCAAAACAGCCCCACAACATTATGAAACCTCCACCATATTTAACAGTAGGAAGGGAGTGTTTTTCCTTATAAGCTTCATTTCTTCACCTGTGAATGTATCGCTGGTCTGCATTGCCAAAGAGCTCAAGTTTGGTTTGATCTATCCACAGAACGACTGACTGTGGTTTCTTAAGGTGAGTTTGGGCAAAGATCAGGTGTGTCTTTTTATGTCTGTTTTTGAGCAGTGGGATCCTCCTTACCCTTCGGCCCCTGAAGTCCTTCTTTGTTTAGTGTATGTTGCGGGTTGAAACCACCACTCCAGATTGCTCTAGGCCAGCCTTAAGCTCTTTGGAGGTTGTACATGGTGTTTTTCCAACAGTTCACACTAACCTTAAACGACTTCTTAGATTAATTTTCCTCTTCCTGTCACATCCTAGGAGATTCTTGATAGTTCTATGAGCAGAAAATTTAACAAGATTGCAAACTGTAGACACAGGAATTGCAAGGTCTTTGGAGATTGGCTTATACCCCCTCCTTTGAAATTTGATAATGATGATGTTTTTTCTGACAGTCTCAGGTAGCTCTCGTCTTCACCATTGTGAAACTGGAACAGGGAGTGAATGTGACCATTCTGAATCATCCTATGAATGGTGGCTCTAATGTTTAAGTCATGTGAGTCCTGACAGTTGATCACGGATGTGTCTAATTTCACTGCAGTGGGAATGTGGCTCTTCTGTTCAAACTGATTTGAATTGTTTATAAGGGTGCCAATAATCATGTCCTATAACCCCATATAAGAGCAACACTAAACTGTGAAATTTTTGTTGGAACGCATACCATGAAGATCAGTATATTATATCTTCTCGTAGTGTGTTCCTTTTTATTCTTTAAAAGCGGGGAATAACACCCCTACACAATACCAAGGAGACCAAACCCCTTAATATATGCCGGTGAGCACATTTACTTTAGGCTTAATTATATTTAGTAAGTTTTTGAAAACAAAGAGAGAGTCACTTAGCTGGTACAAGCAGATCTCCACTGTTATACTGATCTTCATGGTGTGCGTTCCAACAAAAATTTCACAGTTTAGTGTTGCTCTTATATGGGGTTATAGTAAACTTGTGGGGAACACTGTTGGGTTTAGGGGTTAGAATAATCATGTCCTGGCAATGCCCCAGTTTTTATACTATTCCTTTTTAATTGGTCTTGTTTTATTTGATTGTTTTGTGTGTCAAATATGTGTGCCTATATCGGCCAAAGCCATTTCACTGACCACTTTTCTTTTTGGAGATATTGGACATTAAGGTGCTGAACTGCAAGGGTGTCAATAATGTTGACCACAACTGTACATGTCACAAAAATTTCAAACATGACAGAATTGGAAGCTCTGCTACTTTGGTGATTAAATCATACTGCTGTATCAGCAATGAAAAGACAAGGGTAGTGTATAAGAGAAGGTATTTAATTGTTTTTATAAACATGAGAATTAATAAAAAAAACAATCCCAATAATCACAAACCCTTTTCAGCAGCAGGACTTACAGGAACTGGCCTCCTTGGGAAAAACCCATAGCATTGTAGCCATTCTGCAGCTTCAGATCTTTCAAGAGCTGCTCACACACCTGCTCTATTTGGAGATTTGCATTTGAGAAGAAACTGTTCTTCATGTCCTTAAAAAAACAAACAAAAACAAAACAAAACACTGTATTAAGAAATTGTTTACTCCAATGTCAGACTTTGGTTCTTGGGTGTTCGTAAACCTGCTCCTTTAGCATTTATTGTGATTTGCATTCGCTTTTATACTATTCTTGCCTCTGTCATCTGTTTTGGGATCTCTAGTAATAGAATACAAAGCTTGAATAAATGGCAAATATTCTTATTAGGTCATATCCATGCATGCAATTTCATGATCCCTAATGGAAAAAAAGGGACTGTAGTAGTTGGTAGGAAAGGACAGTCTGTATAGGCCCTATATGATCTTTATCTGCCATTTCTACGAATGATAAAATGGATAAATATTTGGATCACTATGTACACGATAACCTAACTACAAGCACTGTGACTGCTTAAGGGCTGCCTGTAGCATGACCATATCTTACCTTTTTTGCAAAACCTCACTATCTAACTTTTCCCAACAAGGCAAAATTCACAACTCTATCTCTGATCTACAATCTTTAGAGATAACAGACCAGGCTACCCTTCCATGCATCTCTCCAAGGCCTCAAATCCTCTCAGTTGCATCCCTAACACTACTTCTGTCTATGGAAATAAATGCTCCAACACCAGACAACAGGCCTCCCCTGGTACGGCTCGCCCATCCCTCTGGAACTCATTCCCAAAATACCTATACCAAAATCAAGATTTCCTCCACTGTACAGAGCATGGCTCTCCACCAGTCTCCTAATGGGTTATGAGTAGGGTTGCCAGATGTCCTGATTTCAACAGGATTGTGCTGATTTTTGTCCTGAATTTCAGTAAAATTGACAGATTAAGATGAATGTTATAATACAAATGAAGTTATTTATATTCACTTATTGTACATAAAATGGAGAAATTAAACATTAATTATAAGTTTTTCTTTTTCAATGTATGAGTGACAGTGTTTTACCCAAAAATGTTCCTTTTGGCATTTGAAAAAGGGGAAAAACTTTGGGATCTTTCCATGTCACTAGTAACTGAACAAGTATTTTCGGTGTGCAAGAAGCAATAGACAGATGATTGGATATTAAAACTGTAAAATGCTTGCTTCAAGTTAAAATAAACTATTCATCATCTTGTGGTGATATGTATAAAAAGATTTTGGCTGACAAATATCTGCTAAATCAAATATCAAACAGTACATAATGTTTTATTGTGTTTGATGCCTAATGAAGACCTTTGGTCCAAAATCAGGACTTTTTTCAAAAAATATCTGGCAACCTTAGATATGAAACTAACCAACTAGCTGCATATGCTCTGAGCTCATTATCTCTGCAAGTCAGCTAAGAATAGGAATATCTTATTTTATTACTAATTGATTCGCATCTTTATTACAAAACTTTATATACCGCCCATTGTCAGGACATTAGAGCGGTTTACAACAGAAAATAAGTCTACGCTAAAGAAAGAGAGATAAGATCAGCCAAGTAAAGAGGACTTCTTGTATGAATTACCCGATGAATCAGAATCAAGATCTTATATTGATATCTAAAGCGGAGAGGCAACCAGTGAAGGAGAGGAGTAATATGATCCGACCGTTAAGCATGAAAGATAACACGGGCTGCTGTGTTCTGCACTAACTGTAACCGTTTAAGCTGGTAGGTTAGCAAGAGCTACATTACAGTAGTCTAATCTACTGGTGACCAGAGCCAAAACTAGAGTGACAAGTGCATCAAAAGGGAGGGGAGACTGAACAGCTCTGATCTGTTCTACCTCATATGTTCCTCTGATAATTTAATGTTCTACCAAGTTACCTTCTACCTTATTTCTCTTCTGCTCATTAACTGTTGCTATGTACTAGCAGATAACAGTTTACTAATGTGCAGGCCATTGCACAGCACCACCAATGTGACCATCTTATTAATGTCATCTTATGCTTTTAGGCTAATGTGCCCAGCCACAATCTTAACTTGCTATACGCCATCTTAGGTGATTTTTTTCAAAAAGTTAACAAAACAAAGTTTTATAAATAACGAGAGAGCTGGCACAGGCCAGACCAAGGTCTTCAAGCTCTGCATCCTGTCTGATAATGGACAACCAGAATTGCTTGGAACTAGCTGCAGATCTGAATGGGAAAGTTTATTCCTTTTTCATTCTCAGAGGAGGCAACTATCTCCATCTCACTAATAACTTTGAATTTTGTACATCGCACAGAGCGTCGGTTTGGTTGTGCGATTAATAAATAACTAAACCAGTAATAGACATGTCCACAAGGTTCAAGTCTTTTATTAGAATTCAGCTATATTATTAACCTTTATCATATCCATAGAAACAAGGCAGCAGAAAAGGACCATGTGGCCTATCTAGCCTGCCCTTCAGTATCAACTACAATAGTCCCCTTTATTCCTTTAGAAATTGTCTGTGTTTGTACCATGCCTTTTTGAAATTAGATTGTCCCTGTCTTTACTACCTCCACTGGGGGGACTGTGCTATGCATCTACCACTCTTTCTGTAAAGAAATATTTCAACATATTACTGCTAAGTCTCTCTCCTTTCACCCTCATCCTATGTCTCCTCATAGCAGAGCTCCATGAAATTTTCTGACAAGGAAAATAACCGTTCCCCATTAACTCATTCATACCACTTATTATTTTAAAAAAATACATCTCAAATAATATTGATCAACCCCAATAATTCCATGTTGTATAAGCAGCCTTTCTGGCTTAGGGAATGCAGAAAGCTAGAACCAGGTAGACAAGATAAGAAACGAAGTACCAGAGAACTACAGATTTAAAGTAACTATACTATGGAAAGCAAATCTACATGATTAGACACATTTACCTCCAACAAGCTGTTTCCAATCTTCAGTGATAAAACATAGATTCCTGGCATCTTTTTTTCAACCATTTTTTTAACAGCCCCCATACTGAATGGATTACAGCAGGTATCACCTACAAAAGGAAACAGCCAAAATATTGCCTCCACTTTGTCCTTAAAAGGCACAAAAGCTTTCAGGAACACTTTGCATTCCCCATGTAACCACAATCACTCGAGTACAACCTTTAAGCAGCAGGCACTCGACCTTTGACCCCACCCAATACCTAACCCTCTCCGTTACCTCCCCCGACCTACCTCCCTATTAATATGTAAAAAAAATCAAAGTTGACTGTGTTAAATGTTCCTTGTTTTTATCCTTATCAAGCTTTTGTTCTCTATACAGCAGCTGTATCTCCACTGTTACGAGGTAAGTTACTTGTAAACTGTCTTGAATTGTAAAAGACGGTTTAAATACATATAAGCCTTCAGAAACACCATATAATATGCGCTAAAGCCTTTTGGACAGTTAAAGCTTCCTGCGCTCTCTCGCGCTCTGGGCCACTGCCCGCTCGGCATCTCCGGACTGCGCGAGACACAAGAGCTTCCCGGGCTCGCGGCCCCCGGAACTAGGCTGAGCCGCTTTCCCGCGCGGCAATCTGGAAGCTGCTTCGCCGCACGTCTCACCCATTCCGTGCCAGATGACGAGAGGCGGCGGGGGGAGCCCGGGGCTCACCGATCGCAGCCCAGCGGCTAGAGAGAGCAGGAGAAGCAGCGCCGCCATCTTCTCAGAACCACGTGACCGTCGGCGCTCCGTCCATCACGTGTGCTGCTGGGGTCATGTGACCGTCCGATCTCTCGGCCATCAGTGCGCTGCTGGGGTCATGTGACCGTCCGATCTCTCGGCCATCAGTGCGCTGCTGGGGGTCATGTGACCGTCGGATCTCGGGGCCATCAGTGCGCTGCTGGGGTCATGTGACCGTCCGATCTCTCGGCCATCGGTGCGCTGCTGGGGTAATTTGACGGTCGGATCTCTCGGCCATCAGTGCGCTGCTGGGGTCATGTGACCGTCGGATCTCTCGGCCATCAGTGCGCTGCTGGGGTCATGTGACCGTCGGATCTCTCGGCCATCAGTGCGTTGCTGGGGGTCATGTGACCGCGTCTCGCGCTAGGGCAGGGCAGAGGCGATGCTCCTCCTCTGCCAGTTTATCTTCTCATTGGTTTAGCTTTAGCTCCGCCTCTTATGTCCCAGAGATGAAGCTGATCGTGGGGTTTAAACACTGAGCGGAGCTCTGGAGCCTTTCCTGGAGTCGGGACCCTCTCGCTAATCTGGATTGCAGAATATCCACAACGAATGCGTGAGGGAGATTTGCGTGTAGCTGTATCTCATGCATGATCATTGCGGGTATCCTGAAACCCAGACTGACTAGGGCTATTCCAGGCAGGGCTGTGTGAGCCGTGCAGCCGGGAGGCATCAGTCAGTGTCATCACTGGGCTTCCTGAAAGCTCAACAACATCAAGTTCCTGCACATGGTTGCTTTTTTGCTGTTATAATGTAAGCAAAGACCTTGTTATAATGTAAGCAAAGGACTGTTCTAATGCGAAATTTGTTATCTGTAAACCGCGCTGATACCAAAGAGCGCGGTATATAAAAACTGTAAAATAAATAAATAAACAACAGCTTCTCTGACTCACCTTTAAACCATGCTGGCAGTTTTTTGGACTTATTTATTTTATGTATTTATTTATTTAATGGTATTTCTATCCCGCCTTTTCCTTTAATCAAGGCGGTTACACAGCAAACAATCAATTGAATTGTATTTGGGTTCAAGGTGTGCATAATGTACAGTGATGTGTGTGTGTGTGGGCATGTTGATTAGTGTGCGCTATTTACATCATGAGCTTTATACAGAGATTGTGCAAAGAGCGTGCGGGGAAGTTGTTAGTCCATGGTTGAAGGTCTCAACATGTGTTTGGGCCGTAGTGCTCCAGGAATAGTAGAGTCTTTAGTTGTTTCCTAAAGTCCTTGGTGTCTTCTGTGGCTCGCAGTTCATCTGGGAGAGCATTCCACATTCCAGGTGCTGCCATTGACAGCGCTCTTCGTGCGGTAGACTTGCATGTCTTTGTGTAGTCTTTTGGCGTGTTGATTGTATCTGCTGTGGCTCTTCTTCTGGGTCTTGTACTGGCGTCCGGTTGTATGAGGGGTATGAGGCTGAGTGCAGAGTTCTTGTGTTTGATCCTGAATATGTTTAGGATTGTCTTGTATCTGATACGTGAGCTGATTGGGAGCCAGTGCAGTTCTTTTAAAACGTGGAATACAGTTGGTCTGGGCTTCCAAGATAGTATTTTTCAACAACACCCAAGCTTGATGTAAGTCTTTAACCTTTGCAACTGCTCCTTTTAGTTTTTTCTTAACTGTTTTCCTCATGTTATCAGAGTCTCCCTTTCGAAAGTTAAAAGGCAGTACTGTGGATTTCCTTACTATCCCTCCTCCACTAATTAAATCGAATGCAATCATGCTATGATCACTGTTGCAAAGTGGCCCCAACACCCTTATCTCTTGCACTAGATCTGGTGTTCCACTAAGGACTAGGTCTAAAATGGCTTCCCCTCTGGTCAGTTCAGGAACCAGCTGCTCCAAGAAGCAGTCATTTATTTCATCTAGGAACTTTATCTCCCTAGCATGTCCTGCCGTGACACTGACCCAGTCAATACCGGGGTAATTGAAATCACTCATTATTATTACTGCACTGTAACTTTTGTTAGCTTCCTTGATTTCTTTGAGCATTTCATCATCCATTTGTTCATTCTGGCCAGGCGGTCGATAGTACACCCCCACTGCCATCGCCTTCCCCTTTTTACATGGAATTTCAATCCATACAGATTCTAAAGCAAATTTTGTTTCCTGCAAAATTTTATTCCTTTCTGACTCAATGCCCTCTCTAACATAGAGCGCAACCCCTCCACCAATTTGATCAGCTCTATCATTACTATATAGTTTGTACCCAGGTATCACAGTGTCCCTCTGGTTGTCCTCCTTCCACCATATCTCTGATATTCCAATCATATCTAACCTCTCATTTAGTGCTATATATTCTAACTCTCCCATCTTATTTTTTAGACTTCTAGCATTTGCATACAAGCATTTTAGAGACTGTATTTTATTCATTTTAATTTGGCTACTGGAAGACATGGGTAATTTGGGATCTTTAAGCTCTGACTGCTCCATACTCGAGGGCATTTGGGCTACTTTACTCTTTTTTGGAACCTCTCTGCTTTTGGTAGTATCTTTCAAGGATACATTCTTCCGAACCATCCGCTCTTGGGTGACTGTCGGCTTTCCCCTATTATCTAGTTTAAAAACTGCTCTATCTCCTTTTTAAAGTTTAATGCCAGCAGCCTGGTTCCATCCCAGTTAAAGTGAAGCCCATCCCTTCGGAAGAGCCCCTCCTTTCCCCAGAATGTTCCCCAGTTCCTAACAAATCCAAAACCCTCATCTCTGCACCATTGTCTCATCCACGCATTGAGACTCCGGAGCTCTGCCTGCCTTTTGGGTCCTGCGCGTGGAACGGGAAGCATTTCGGAGAACGCTACCCTGGAAGTTCTGGATTTCAACTTCCTACCTAAAAGCCTAAATTTAGCCTCCAGAACTTCCCTACCACATTTTCCTATGTCATTGGTACCGACATGTACCAAGACAGCAGACTCCTCCCCAGCTCTATCTAAGACCTTATCTAGGTGGCGCGTGAGGTCCACTACTTTCGCACCAGGCAGGCATGTTACCAGGCGATCCTCATGTCCACCAGCCACCCAGCTATCTACATGCCTAATGATCGAATCACCAACTATAACGGCTGTCCTAACCCTTCCCTCTTGGGCACATGGCCCTGGAAAAACTTTCTCGGTGCGAGAGGGATTTACATCACCTGAAGGACAGGTCCTAGTTACAGGATCACTTCCTGCCACACTAGGGTGATGCTCTCCTGTCACGTGACCTCTCTCCTCCATGGCAACAGGGATGCTGCCAGACTGGAGGTGGGACTTCAGGACTATATCCCTGTAGGTCTCGTCTATGTACTTCTCTGTCTGTCTTATGTTTTCCAGGTCTGCTACTCTAGCCTCTAGAGAACGGACTCGTTCCCTGAGAGCAAAGAGCTCCTTGCACCTAGTGCACACGTAAGACCTCTCACCAGCTGGGAGAAAATCATACATGTGACAATGCAAAAGACTGGAAAGCCCCATCTCGCTGCTGGACTGCTGTCTGCATCTTAGTTTTAAGTTTGTGTTTAGATCTTTAAGTTCTTTACTTAGTAAGGGTTGCTATGGATATTTATAATAATAAAACTGTACCTAATACGTTTAATATACCTTGTTTGCCTGCTACACAGTACCCTGTCTTGTGCTGCTGAGGTAAGCTATATTCTGATTTGATTTAAATTATAGCTCTTTGCTGCTGCTAGGCTCTAACTTATTATGAAATTTAAACTACAAGCTCTGTGCTGGGTTCTAAATTTAACCAGAAAGCTCTCTTCTGTGTTTTAAATTTAAACTAAAAGTACTTTGCTGATGCTAGGCCCTGAGTGACTATTAAATTTAAACTACAAGCTCTCTGTTGGGTTCCAAATTTAACCAGAAAGCTCTCTTCTGTGTTTTAAATTTAAACTTACACTGCTGCTACTAGGCCCTGACTGATTTAACAAAAAATAGTGGGTTCACAGATTAATTAGCTTTAATACAAAGAATTCCTTTCAGAAAATTCCCAGAAGTATATACTCACAATTGCAGATCTCTCTCCAGAAGTAACAGTCCCCTTTTCTAGTCCTTCAAGAAAGTCATTAAAATATTTATGTGGAAGGTGTTACGTTATGTTGAACTTGAGTTGATCTTCCACTGCCATATACTTCTATGTTTTGAAAAGCTAAACTAAATAAATAGGTTTTAAGGCTGAATTTGAATTTCTTGTATGAAGATTCCTCCGAAGAGCAGTCAAGGGGGAGTTTCAGAGAGCAGGGGCAATAAAAAAGAAGACTGTATGCCTGGTAGATTTGAGTAATAGCAGGTAACCAGCAGATTCTCTGACTGCAAGAAGATAGTGAATGAGAACAGACAAATCTTCTTTTAATCCTTTGCAATTAGCCCAAAACACAGCTGTTAAACTCATTACCTTCTCCCACAAATACAACCTCATTACTCATCTTCTTAAAGATCACCACTGGCTTCCAATCACATATTAAGTCAATCTATAGCACAGGGTTTTGCACAGATGTTTCATATAAGCATACAGTAAGCAAACAGCATGTACCCCAGGGATCTATGCTGGTTCCGCTGCTTTTTGACATATTCATAAATGACCTGGAAAAGGGAATAATGAGTGAGGTTATCAAATTTGCAGATGACACAAAACTATTTAAAGTTGTTAAAACCAAAGAGGATTGTGGAAAATTGCAAGAGGATCTTGATAAATTGGAAGACTGGGCATCAAAATGGCAGATGAAATTTAATGTGGACAAGTGCAAAGTTATGCACCTAGGGAAGAACAACCCAAACTATGGTTACACGATGCAAGGTTCCATATTAGCAACTACCACCCAGGAACAAGATTTAGGTGTCATTGTAGATAACATGTTAAAACCCTCGGCCCAGTGTGCAGCGGCGGCCAAGAGAGCAAATAGAATGATATGTATCATAAGGAAAGGAATGGAAAATAAAACAAAAGATATTATAATGCCTCTATATCGTTCCATGGTGAGACCACACCTTGAATATTGTGTGCAATTCTGGTCGCCGTATCTTAAAAAGGATATAGCGTTATTAGAAAAGGTTCAGAGAAGAGCTACCAAAATGGTAAAGGGGATGGAAGGATACCCCTATGAAGAAAGGCTAAAAAGGTTAGGGCTCTTTAACCTGGAAAAGAGACGGCTAAGGGGAGATATGATAGAAGTCTATAAATTAATGAACGGAGTGGAACGGGTAAACGTAGATCGATTTTTTATGTTATCAGAATATAGAAAGACTAGGGGACATGCAATGAAGCTACAGGGTAAACTATTTAAGACTAATAAAAGAAAATATGTTTTCACTCAACATGTAATCAAACTCTGGAATTTGTTACCAGAGGATGTAGTAAGTAAAGGCTGTTAGTGTAGCTGGGTTTAAAAAAGGTTTGGACAAGTTTCTGGAGGAAAGGTCCATAAACCATTATTAAGAAGGGACCCAGGATATCAGTGTTTGACCCAGTACAAGCATTGTGGAACCTGTGTCTTTTGGGGAAACTGCTAGGTACGTATGACCTAGATTGGCCACTATTGGAAACAAGATACTGGGCTTGATGGACCTTGGTCTGACCCAGTATGGCATATCTTATGTTCTTATGTAAATGAACTGTGTGCAAAACCTCTGCGCTAAACCCGGAGAGCAAGTCAGGCACATGCACTCAGCTGTCTGCATTAGCAGTACTTATATTCTGTGCACAAAAAGCCACTTCTGTGTGTATGTGTTGTAATGGATATAGGAGAATCATTCTTCTCAGTCGTTTTGCTCCAGGGTCAACCCAAGGGTTTCTTCCACCCTAGGCAGGCCTGACATCACCCCTTTGGGGCAGCCCAGGCTCTACCCTTCCACCTCCAGCATCCGTTGTCTCACCTGGGAGGAAGGAGGTGGCACCATGACCTTTGCCCCATTCTCAAAATGGTGGCAAACGTTCTGTCATTGCTTTGGGGGGCCTTGAAGCACATGAGCATGCAGGTGTGCACTCGGGGTCTGCATGCCTGCCTCCTCTGACAGGAGGTAGTGTTGGAGGAGGCAGGTGCAGCAGGCTATGAGTGCGCACACTTCAAAGCCTGCTGTGGCATCAAAGCAAGGGCAGAAAGCCTCCACTTTGAAGAATGGGGAAGGTGTTGTGGTGCCATCCACAGGAGTCTTTTACTTTTAGCAGCCACCTAGTCTGCCTAGTGGACAAGCCAGCCCTGTTCTGCTCTAAATATCTTTGACATCAATATTAATTGGAGCAGAACCTATGAGCAGAATGATTGCTCTGTGCCCCATGTTCCAGCACACTTCCCCTGCAGTTTTATTCAGGCCTCACTCACTTCAGCAAAGCTCAGAAAAGCTGAACATGAATTCCTCCTCAGCACTGAGTGCAGACCCCTTATATCTCCTCCAGCCTGGCACTGAGCTCAGCCTTCTGCTCTTCTACACACGTATTTATTTAACAGTTCTTCTATACCGCTCTATTTTAGATCAGAGCGGTTTACATTTAACATCAACTATACAACACAGGCACTCTGAGTTGTATTTACAATAAACAGGGAGATCAACTTGGAAGTAACTGGGGGAAACTATTCACATTGTATTTACACTGGTACCTGTTTTCAGGCAGATCATATCTACATCTTATTTACACTGGGAGTCTGAATTCTATTTCAGGGATTACTTCTCTGCATCTGGGTGGCATTGCTAATTACTTAATTATCATAATAATCTTAATATATTTACATGGTCTCTGTAGTGATAATGCTCATGTCAATCCCCTTCTGCAACGAGACACAACAGTAGCAGATAAAAAATATGTGCAGATATCATGCCAACTATGTGCTAAGCATGCACTGATGTTACTGCAAACCCTCTGGAGAAGGGTAAATAGCTACTGCATCTGAATGTAAGTCCGCTTGAACTACTAATGGAATGGTGAGAGCTAAATAGAACATGTTAAGGAACATTTTATGTGTGTGTGAAGAGTGGGGGGCATTCAATGGCTTGTGAGACTTTGAGCCTCACTCTGCCCTAACCCAACTTTGCATAGTCGACATCTGCTCCTGGCTTGCCCCCTCCCAACAGTTCCACATCTTTTGGGTCTACTAATTAGGGGCACAAGCATGGATGGGCATGAGTAGGCCATGTCACTCCCCTTCCACATACACATTTTGGAGTCAGTCCACTTAGTCAACAAGCTAATGAGAGAACTGGAGGTGATGTTGACATCCACTTTGCCTAGTGCCCAGCTATGTTAACTTCAGACTCCACCAATAAATCAGTCCTGACTATACCAGTGTTACAAAATTAAGCCCTGTGCACAATCAAATCAAAATAGATGCAAATCAACATAGTGAAGGCTGCTGTGAAAAACTGAGTGTGATGGAAGGGAAACGGAACCAGTTTTGGATGCTGTCACAATTGAAAAAGGGGAAAACATTCAAATACAGGGAAACTGCATTAATGATACCTTAGTAATATTCCCAAAGTGTACTCACACAGAGTAGTAAAACTCACTGTTGTAATAAAATGAGAAGGACGAAGACAACAATGGCAGGGCAGCATCTCTGGCTGTGACCTCCTCCTTTGCAGCCCAGGGTCAGGCTCCTGTTTGACCCTCTTTGGACACCATAGTACTACACAGCTCTAGGTCAGACACTCTGGTCTAGCAGCAGAGGTGGAAGATGTGGTCCAAGGACCCTTACTGCTGCTGCTGTTCTTCTCCTAACAAGTGGGAGCTTGGGGGGGGGGGGGGGAGGAAGTAGACAACATGCTTCCAACACTTGCGTCTAGTGGTCAATTCAGCCTTTAATTATTGTTTTGTTTATGCAGTTTCAAAATACATGTCACTAAGATATGTAACAAGAAATCAGAAAATATCACAACAATAAGAAGCCCGGAAAACAAAAATGTACATGATAGACCACCATAGGGGGGTAAGATTTATGAATAGTACAGGAAAACATCATTATCAAGGCTCCTATATACCAGAGGCACCTGAACACACTAACTGCATTACCCCCTACTGTGCCTAGAGTCTCCTCTCTAACAGTAACACACTCACTCAACAGACTAGGATCAAAAAATATAAAAATTCCTCCCCACGGGACACCACACATTTACAAGGAAATGTTAAGGCAAACCCAGCCCCAAGGGCCTCCACACTCAAATGTAGAGCCAAAAAGGCCCTCTTACGGGCTTGGGTGGGCCATGAGAGATCAGGAAATTTATGTATAACAGACCCCAGAAAGATGACATGCATAGTACAAAAAATATAATTTTAAGAAAGAGTCTCCATCTAATTCAAACACAAAAGTAGCCAATGGAGTGGTAGTTTCAGTGACTACTTCCAGAGGGGACTCAAGAAAGGCGGTCAAGTTCATCTGGCTATGATCTCGCTCTCCCGGAGAGGAAGATTTCCCTGTAGCCCCCAGAACCGAGATGTAAAACGCCTTAAGCAGGGGAGGGAGATTATCTGGTGGAAAATTTGACACCTCCTTCAAGTTCTTCCTCATCGTTTATTTATTTAGCCATGCTTATATACCGCTTTTCACTGGGTCAAAGCGGTTTACAATAAACAGGGGGGAATACATTGAACAAGGCTATTTGTACTTACAGGAGGGAAAGGAGTATACCATCACTAGGGGCAATCAGTGGGGAAATTAAGAAAATGGAGATTGTTCTTCCTGGATTGATTTTCAAGAAAATCAATCCTCCGAGTCAAAATTTCCCTTTCTTTAATCTGCCAGCAATTTCCAATTCTTTAATCTTTCTGCCCCACACTTTTTTTTTTCCAATTCCTCCACTCTCTCTCCCATCTGGGTCAAGCATTGAACTTGAGCAGGGAATTCCAATGTAACAGTTTGTACCTCAGTTTTCAAAGCAGTTACAGATGCTGTGATTGCGAACTCCCGACCTTTCAGGGCTTCCCACAGCATCTCCATAGACAGACGAGCAGACTTCACCTCCAACCCCACGTTTATAGCAGAAGCTCCCATTGCACCAAGATCTACCAGCAAGGAAGTCAGTGGTGGCTGCACCAATGGCTCGCGGCTCCCAGGATGCACTTCTGCATTCTGCAAAGCCACGGCGACACCGCCAAATAACTCACTTATGGGATGTGGGAGACTGCTCTCTCTTTGGGGCTTAACGAGGTCCCTTTGGTGCTCCGATCCAGTGCCTGAGGTTCCAAACTGGTCAAAGCTTCCACAAGATTCAGGTGTGAGAAGCCCAGACAGTCATTCAACTTAATCTGCCCTTTTGCAGACTTGCCGACAGTGTCAGGACCTCTCTTCAGCTTCCCCATCCTCTTACCCGGCATGTCGATGCTAGAGAGAAGACTGGCAGAACAGGAGGATGCAGCCACCATGGGCCCTCAACAGCACCTGAGATTACGATGCCATCTTCATGACTCCTCCTCCCCTGAACATCTCCAATTCAGCCTTTTAAAAAAGTTTTTGAAAACACCAAACCACCAAGGTTCAATTTTTAGGCACTGTTGTGGCAGGCGATGGTCTAGGTAGATATGAGAGGCCTGTAAGTTAGGCCTGAGTCCCAACCCCCACTTGAGAATATTATAGCTTAAAGAACCAAAAGTCAGGAGAAGTTAGAAAACTGCTTTAAACTGCTTTTGATAAGAATGTATGAATCTTCTATTGAGTTCATTTGTGCTGATGACAGATATGTTCCAGTGTTCTGCTTTCACACATTTTCTGAAGCTAGAAGTGACCTTGGAGGAAACAGTATCAAAAGTCTAAACTGTGCCATTGTTAGGGAAGTCTGAACGGGGGGAACAGGTGCTAAGCCCAGTCAGAGATTCCCATTGGATGGGTGCAAGGGGTCACCGGGACCAATAGAAAGGGTGCAGGGGGTTACCGGGACCAATAGAAAGTTTGCCTGTATAGAACTGAAGAAGAAAGGTATATAAGGTGTTGTTTTGCTGAACTCCGGGGCTCAGTCCATTTTGAAACTATGACTGACTGAGCCATGTGCACAATAAACTGGCTTGGATCTTTGAACAGACTCCTGGTTTTATTTATTGCATGCTAATCAGCTGCTACATATTCTTGGTGCGTTGGGACGGAATGTGCGAGCGGGGGATGGTATGCAAGTGAATATACCACAACTTCTTGCCTCCAGGTTTGGCCCAGTTGGAACCATGTCTGTCCGACGCGGGCGAATTCTCTGGCGCCACTGATCCTATTGTATCAGAGAGGGTTCTGCCTGGCCTTGGCGGATCACCGGGTCCAGCTGGCCAACACCTCTCGAACCCGAGGGGAGTCCAGGATTCAACCCAAGGAGGGATTGGTTGCGCAGCGCATTAGCTACCGGATCCGGTGAGTAGTAATGTTTCTGGTTCTTAGTCAGTTAGCTTTGGGAACGTCTCGAGACTACTACGGTTTGGTTAAAAGGTAACGAGAGTCTGATCAACTCTCAGGGCGGTCCTAGTAACCCTGCATGAGTATGCGCGGGGCGAACCCACTGACCCTTTTGGTTTGGTTAATTTTTGTTTAGTCAGTCAGCCCAGGAATTTGGGAATTGCTAGCATGTTTGTCTGTGTTGTGTGTGAATGAGAGGTCTTTTGAAATATAGACCAAGCGAGTGCGGACTCCTGAAGCGTCTGGTGTCTGTCTGGGTCTGTTTGTTGGTTGTATCTGATTTCTGTTATCTGTTAAAACCGTGGGTTTCCCTTCTGTATAATGTAAGAATATTCTGTTGGGTAATTTGCGAGTCTCTTTTAAGTGCAGCTTTTGAGCTGTTTCAGGTTTTTCCCCAGCACGGCGTGAGGCTCTAGCAAGCAGAAGGGGTGTGGCTTTCACACAGCCTGCAAAAAGGAATGTCTTGAGAGACAGAGAGAGGCTGCCAAGGGATTTCTTCTGGGGATGGAGGCATTGCCGAGAAGAAACTCCCGATTGAGAAGTCTCTTGTTTGTTTAAAATAAAGGATTCATTCTAGGAGTGATGTATAAATTGTTATGAATGAATGAATGGGAAGATCTTCCATGTTTTAATGACACAAAACAAAATTGAATTGCTTGCCATGTTAAGTCCAGTAAGTTTTGGAAGAACGTAAATGATACAATTACATTCAAACAAGTGAATTATTTCATAAAACTATTAGAGACAGAAGAACGTTAACAGCTGTGATAACTGCAGTGATTCAGGAGTTCCTTTGTTTTTGAAGTGTACCATTGCTGCCTTTTCCTTTCTGGAAGTGCCTAGTTTAGCTCTGCATAACACTTGCACAATTTATGTTTTTTTAATTAGTCTTTATGGTCCCTGAAACTGCCCTGCCTAGAGTTCATTCCTGAAGCTGATCGACACAAACAAGAGAGGGAAAATTAAGGGAACTTCTTCCATGTTTTTCCTTTAACCCTCAAAGTAGAGGTTAAGAACCTTGAAGGACAATGTGGCATTCTGAGTTGGTAGTTACTAGATTGCAACCTGAGAATGATTTAAATCCTGAGTGAATAAGAAGTAAATCGTGATTGGATTTTATCTTTGAAATATCTATATATTTGGTTGTGTGTGCTATTGAGAAAAAAAATAAGGAGAAAAAAATAAATACTAACTTCTTTGGTTTCAAATCAGCTTAACACCAGTCACTGGTATTATGTATAAGGTTTTAATTTAAATGAGAAAAGTTCATCTTGCGGAGTGTTTGCATTCCAGATATTCACCAACCTTTTCATGACAAAGTATAAGTCATTTGAATGCAGGTTTCCCCGAACTGTAAGATTTAAGGTAATTACTTTGAATTGTTAAACTCTGTACTGATGACTAATGAACAGGCCAGTTAGCTACACTGACCTTTACAATATTGGCTTTTAAGATAAATTCATCTGTTTTTCTGTATTTGAATTTTGTGTGTCTGCATCCAGAGCAAAAGGGTACTTTGTTTTTGAAAGTCTTTTAAATTTCAGTTTCAGGAGTAGTCTTTAGTTTCAAGACGTTACTTAGCTCATTTAGACAGTTGCTGCTTAGAATGAGCACATACATCCATTATGCTTATTGCAACCAATTGTAAGCTTATGTTTTCTGCCTACAGCAATAATAATTTTTTTTTAATAAATGTACTCAGAGGAATATTGTTGCATAGTTCTGACTCGTAGTCCATAGGAAAATGCAGCCTGACTGCCCGCCCTCTCTGTCTGTTGTCAAGTACGTCATCATGGGGGGGGGGGCGGTTTCAGAGTCCATGCAGATTTTGTTGAAATGTATGACTAGGAATTTTAGCAAGGGACCTAAAATGTCTCCATCCCTATTAGAAATGCTCTGTGAAAGGGGGGTGGCCAGTGTTAGTTACTTCATGGCCCCGTAGTTACCCGTGTTTATCAGATTGTACAGAGAATGTTTGTGGGAAAAAAAAACCTACCCGTTTACTATCTTTAAAGGCCAGTTCCCTCAGCTCTGCCACCACCCCGGGCAGAGCCTGGGGCAGGGGGGGGATACCTCCCTGCAAATGTCACCAGCCACCTCCGCAGCAGAAGGACGTACACCCCCTCTTGACCGAAAGCCCCGGCACACAGCCAGCGCCCAAGAACATGAAGTGGAACCCAGACAGTCCCGATTGCCGAATGCCTTCAGAAGTACAACTACCAGTAAAAGGGAGGGTCACGATATCCCATTGCACTAGGTCCAGGGCCAGCTTTGCACTAGCCAGCTGACCAGCTTTGTTTCTGCCACTGATTTACTGAACTGAAAGCTGCATTATACCTCCTACACTGAGAAACCATAGGATATGATTGAACTAATGAACAGTATTATGCAGACCCATCAGCCTTGATGGCCCCAAGTGGTATCCAAATAGTGCAGGCAGCCCTCACTATATACCCCATGCGATCCAGCAGCCCAGGAGAATTTGCATTTTTGTCAGTCAGTCCCAGAGAGATATAAGACAAAAATTACAGAAAATGAATGGATTTGCGGGTATGAATACAGCACAGTTAATGAAAGTTGCTCAGAAAGTTTGTGAATTGTGGAAATAAATGTGACAGAGAAAGTGAATGTAATGAATGCCCGTATCTTGACTCCACCCCCAGGAGGGGATGAGGGAGTACTTGATTTTAGAAAGAATAAACCGAGCACAGTGTTCCAGCAAGAGAGGGAAGCAGCTATAGAGTGAGTGGCAGCCAAAGAGGGCTACAGCATGGATGAAGACTAGGACAGACCGGACTCCAAGTTTCCCTGGGTCCCCAGGAGCCTATGGTCAGTCTGAAAATAGGGGACCAATATATGGACTTTTATGGGGGATACAGAAGCAGAATACTAAAGCCAGTAGCCCCTTTGTTTTCTCGATGCATCACCATTGTCAGAGCTACTGGGGCTAAGGCCACAAAGCCTTTCCTGCAGAACCACATGTGTGAACTAGGGGGACAGAAAATAGCGCACCAGTTCTTGTATATGCCTGAGTGCCCTATTCCACTGCTGGGCTGAGACTTGCTGGCCAAACTCCAGGCACAGATATCCTTTGCTGAAGGGGGAGAAATGCAAATGACTGTGAACCCAAGGCCTGCTGGATTGATGGTGCTGACTGTTCCCCGAGAAGAAGAGTAGCGGTTCTATAGTGCATCTCCAATCAAGCCAGCTAGTTCCTGTATACCCACCAACCTTATAGCCCCACCTGGAGTATGGGCAGAAGATAATCCACCTGGCCTAGCGAAGAACATAGCCCCTGTCATTGTCACCCTCAAGCCAGGAGCGGAACCAGTGCATGTGAAGCAGTATCCTTTTCCCCGACCAGCTAATGAAACTATTGAAGTATGGACTTCTCAAGGAGTGCCAGTCACCTTGGAACACCCCCTTCTCCCAGTCAAGAAACCTGGGACAGGGAATTACCGCCCAGTACAAAATCTGAGGCGAGTGAATGATGCAGCTGACACTATACACCCAGTGGTACCAAATCCTTATATTCTCTTGGGACTGATCCCCGCTGAGGCTACTCATTTTACCATCCTGGACCTGAAAGATGCCTCTTTCTGCATACGCTTAGCCCCCCACCAGTCAACTCTTGTTTGTTTTTGAATGGCAAAGACCCCACAACAGGAAGGCGGGGCCAACTCACCTGGACTCGATTACCCCAAGGATTCAAGAATTCACCTACTTTCTTCAGTGTTGCCCTGAATCAGGATCTTTCAAGCTACTATGTGAACCCAGGAGAAAGGGTTCTTCTTCAGTATGTGGACAACTTGCTTATAGCCACCAACTCAGAAAGTGAATGTCTACAAGCCACCAGTGAACTCTTGCACCTTTTTAATGAGGCTGGATACAAAGTCTCAAAAGCCAAGGCGCAATTATGTCAAACAAGTTAAATACCTAGGATTCCCGTTGTCTAGTGGAATTCGACGCTTGGGACCAGAACGCAAAGAAGCTGTATGCAGTATTCCTATTCTAACCACCAGGAGGCAAGTGAGAGCCTTCTTGGGTGCCACAGAGTACTGTTGTATATGGATCCCCAATTTTGCACTGCTAGCAAAACCATTGTATCAAGCTACCAAAGGAATGGAAAAGTCTCCATTGGAATGGGGACTTGAACAGGATGCAGCCTTTTGATCTTTGAAAACCGCTCTGATGTTATCCCCAGCTCTGGGTCTACCAGATGTCCAGAAAACTTTTCAGTCTCTATGTTTATGAGTCACAAGGAAATGTTCTAGGAGTGTTGACTCAATCTCATTGGATCTTGGCAACGACCAGTAGCCTATTTGTCAAAACAATCAGATGTAATTGCAAAAGGCTGGCCCCCTTGTTTGAGAGCCGTTGCAGCTACAGCCCTCCTAGTAAGCAATCTTCAAGTTACTGTACCACACTCTGTTCTAACCATAATGAAACACAAAGGAAACTTCTAGCTAATTCACGAATTTTTAGGTATCAGAGTATGATGTATGAAAACCCCCAGATACGATTGAAGGTCAGTCAAACTCTGAATCCTGCTACGTTGTTACCAGTTGGTCTTGACCCCCCTGATCATGACTGCTTAGAAACTATGGACACTATATTCTCAAGTCACCCTGATTTGATTGATGTTCCTTTGGAGAACCCTGGACGGACTTTCTTTGTAGATGGAAGCAGTCTTGTCATCATCAATGGACATTGTTGTGCCGGATATGCAGTGGTGACCTTTGATCTGGTAGTTAAGTCCTCAGCTCTGGCCCCAAGAACTTCAGAACAGAAAGCTGAACTGATAGCTCTTGCTAGAGCACTAACAATAGGAAAAGGGGCTCTGTCTAAATGTGTACCCAGATTCCAAGTCTGTCCTTACAACCTTGCATGCACATGGGGCCCTGTACAAAGAATGAGGGTGGATAACCTCAGGAAGCAAGTCCATTAAGTATGGCCCCGAGATATTGATATTATCAGATGCATACTACCTACAGACTTCAGAATTTAGGAAAAGTAGAATGTATGAATAGAACCCTGAAATCTCAGTTGTCCAAACTTTGCCAAGAGGTTTACCTGAAGTGGCCCCAGGTTCTTCCTATAGCCCTTCTTAGGATATACTGAGCCCCTGCTAAGTCTTTAGGAGTTTCCCCTTTTGAGATTCTGTATGGGTGACCCCCGCCTATTGTATAGGAAATAAAGGGAGATATGGAACAAATAGGATCTGAAATTACTAGACAAGAACTATTGGTTTTAAGTTCTGTTTTGCAGAGTCTTCATACGTGGGTACAAGACCAGCTGCCCATCCATCTAACAGAACTCCTGCGTCCTCTCAAGCCTGGAGTTTTGGTGTGGATCAAAGAGTGGAGAAAGACACCGTTGACACCGCATTGGAAGGGACCTTAATGTTGTCATCTTATTAACCCCAACAGCGGTTAAGGTTGCAGAACTCGAACCCTGAATTCATCACAGTCAAGTAAAGTCAGCAGCCCTTGATAGCACTGTAGAACGGAAGGCAGCTATGAAAAGTTTTAGCTATGTGGCAATATTACCCTATACCCCAAAATGATGTTTTTACTCAAGTATAATATGTGATTTAATTCTCACCCTTTCTCACTTGAGGGTGAGAATAATCAAAGGGGGGAATGTGGCAGGCGATGGCCTAGGTAGATATGAGAGGCCTGTAAGTTAGGCCTGAGTCCCAACCCCCACTTGAGAATATTATAGCTTAGAGAACCAAAAGTCAGGAGAAGTTAGAAAACTGCTTTAAACTGCTTTTGATAAGAATGTATGAATCTTCTATTGAGTTCATTTGTGCTGATGACAGATATGTTCCAGTGTTCTGCTTTCACACATTTTCTGAAGCTAGAAGTGACCTTGGAGGAAACAGTATCAAAAGTCTAAACTGTGCCATTGTTAGGGAAGTCTGAACGGGGGGAACAGGTGCTAAGCCCAGTCAGAGATTCCCATTGGATGGGTGCAAGGGGTCACCGGGACCAATAGAAAGGGTGCAGGGGGTTACCGGGACCAATAGAAAGTTTGCCTGTATAGAACTGAAGAAGAAAAGTATATAAGATGTTGTTTTGCTGAACTCCGGGGCTCAGTCCATTTTGAAACTATGACTGACTGAGCCATGTGCACAATAAACTGGCTTGGATCTTTGAACAGACTCCTGGTTTTATTTATTGCATGCTAATCAGCTGCTACACTGTGGAGCCTGATTCTGCATGGGGCACGTCCAGGCCATCCAGATTCTGGACCCTGGGAACAAAACGTTCCCATGGTGCACAGAATCGGGCCCGAGGACGGCCTGGCATGCTCCTGCCTGCCTGCAGGAATGTTTTCCCCACAGGCTCCCTTGGCTGACATGGCTCAGCCCCCCCCTTCCCCATCACCCATCCCATGGCTGTTCATCTGGGGCCTGGATTGGGCGGTGGGGGCCCCCTGCACCCAGCCCCAGGGGTTGGATCCCCAGGCCCGATCGCCGTATCAATGCTGCTTATTCCACCTTTGAGGTGGGATAAGCAGCACATCCCCTTAGACCTGGCAGGATGTACAGGGCCATGACCTGAATCAGCCCTGTACATCCTGCCAGACTGGCCTGCCCTCGCTCTGCTCCAGCCCTGCCCCTCACTGGCTCTCCCTGTTCTGCTGCTCAGGATGTGTGGGGAGAACCAGACGGGGAATCGGGTCAGGACGACTCTGCATCAGGCTCTATATCAACCTTGCACCTGAAAAGCAAATTATGAAAGTAAGACTAACTGTAGGTACACAAACGACCTATAACACCCCTTTAGTCACCATTACACTCATATTTGAAAAAATCGAGATAGAGTGAAGCCGCGAAAATCAAAGCGCGAAGTGGCGAGGGACGACTGTACATAGAAATCCTCAGTTCAGCCTATAGCAGTGGTCCCCCCCCCATAAAAAAACCCAGGTACATATAATTTAGAATTATTCCGGATAGAATAGCGTCTAAAAGAGAGACTATATTTGTTACCTTCATATTGATCTATAACAGTGGTTGTCAACCCAGTCCTCGGGCACATCCAGTAAGAGACGACGGTTTGGATGTTCAAGGACCTTTATTGGTAAAGAACCCCAACGCGTTTCGGCGTGACCACCTTCATCAGGGGGGGATATGACTTAAAAAACAAAGAATAATATGCTTTGTTAAAATACATATAAACAAATGATTAAATGAATGTCAGACATGATGTTTTTATAGGGCATACTGTGTTATCAAGTAAGAAGTTTAATATCAATGTATAGTTTTCAATGTAATTAAATATACATCTTTTAATGCACACAGTTGGTGAGAGATTTGAACTTATATTTGTACATTCAACAATTACTAATTTTTTAGTCATTTTGATATTATTTCTTATTTGGTGTCTGACATTCATTTAATCATTTGTTTATATGTATTTTAACAAAGCATATTATTCTTTGTTTTTTAAGTCATATCCCCCCCTGATGAAGGCGGTCACGCCGAAACGCGTTGGGGTTCTTTACCAATAAAGGTCCTTGAACATCCAAACCGTCGTCTCTTGCTCCTTGTGTATCCTGTGGCCTGTGCAAGATACGCTGCTCCCTGCTGTGTTTTTCCTTGGGCACATCCAGTTCACCAGATTCTCAGGAATTCCATCATGAATACGTATGATTATATCTGCATAGAATGAAGGCAGTGCGTGACGCATATTCACTGTGGATATCCTGAAAACCCAACTGGTTGAGTGTGCCTCAAGGACTGGGTTGAGAATAAAGTTGCCGTTTGACTCCAGATGGGCCCATCAAGCTTGATCCAGTCCTGGGTTTACCCCATTGCATGCAGGGACGTGTAGTCTTGCTTTTCTGATGGATTGCAATAGAGAAATCAGAACTACATACAATGAGGTAAACCCAGGACTAGATCACATTTGTTGGGCGCATCTGGAGCCGGTTGGCAACCCTAGTTGAGGAGCACAGATCTATGGTGTGCTCACTTTTGAGTACTGTATGCAGTTCTGGTTGCCCTGAAAAAGATACAGTGGAGCTAGAAAAGATACAGAAAAGTGCAACAAAAATGATAAAAGAGGGCTGGAAGAGCTGTTTTATGAAGGAAGGCTGAACAGACTAGAGCTCTTCAGCTTAGAGAAGACTAAAGGGTGCCATCAAGGACCAAAATTCACTCAGTTTCTCAGGATTACCACCATAAATATGAATGCGATCTATCTTCATTCAATGGAGACAGCAAATACAAATAGATGTCATGCATATTCATGGTGAAAATCCTGAGTGGGTTGCAGCTTTCAAGGACTGAGTCTGGGCACCCCTTTATAAAATCAGGAGTGGGGTAGAAGAGGTACAGTAAGTAGGGAGCAGTTATTTATCATTGCAAAGAGGGAAATCCATGCAACGAATAGGTAACAAATTTAAAATAAATTGAGTGAATTGCACTCAAAGAACTAAGTTGTGGAGTTTGTTGCCTGTTGATGTAGTCAAAGCATAGCTGGGTTTAAAAGGGATTTGATAACAGAATCTGGAGAAAAGTTCACATAAACAATTAGGAGTGAACAGCAAGGATTGGATCTCCTCTGGGATCTGCTGAGTATTTCCTAGTGATCTGTTGGGCACAGGAGAGTGGACTTGATCTGACCCTGAACGGCAACTCTAAGCACACCCAGCCAGTCTGGTTTTCAGGATCTCCGAAATCAATACGTTCAAGATACATTTGCATACAAAAGAAGAAGTGCATATTTATTATGGGGATCCTCCAATCCCAACTGGCCGGGTGTCGCTCAAGAAAGGATTGAAAACCACTGAACAAATAACTCCTAGATACAAACGTCTGTCCCACAAATAGCGGATCCTCAGGAAGAAAGCAATGTCGTGTTTTCCAATAATGAAGCTACAATTGTAACCTAGTATAATTCAGTCTTCCTTTCACTACCATTGTGGTCGGCTTTTCCCCGGAAATCACAAGCCCCGCCCCTCGCTGCGGCCCCGCCTCCCCCGGCCCTTAAATTCCTCGTGGGCTGCTGAGCTGTATCTCTGCGCGGCTGGTTCAGGTAAGGGCGGTTCCGCGCTGGCGGTGGCGCGTAAGGCGGTTCCGCGCATCCCTCTAGTCTTTGGCTCCTAAATGGTACCGGTCACTTACTGATTCGTCTCCCGCAGGAACCCTTTAACCCGTTGCACCTGCACGATGGGGAAAGAAAAGATCCACATCAATATCGTGGTTATCGGACACGTGGACTCTGGAAAATCCACCACCACAGGGCACCTGATCTACAAGTGTGGCGGCATCGACAAGAGAACCATCGAAAAATTTGAGAAAGAAGCGGCTGAGGTGTGGGGGGTGTTTATCGCAGTCAGCCGACCTCGGAGAACCTACTTAACTGTCTTCTTAGCTGCTCTACTCTCGAAGCTCTTCCCCTCCTTTACTGGCTGAAGCTGTGTATTGCAGCCAGGGTCAGGGTCACCTAGGGTTGCCAACTGGCTCCAGATGCGCCCGACACACTTGATCCAGTCCTACGTTTACCCCACTGCATGCAGGGACATGTAGTTCTGATTTTTCCATTGCATTCCATAAGAAAAGCAAGACTACATCTCCCTGCATGCAATGGGGTAAACCCAGGACTGGAACAAGCCTGTCGGGCGCATCTGGAGCCAGTTGGCAACCCTAGGGTCACCCAACCAAACCAATAGGCAAACTAGGTGGCTGCCTGGGGGGGCAGAGGAGGGTATTCGGAGCTCAAACAAGAGCTACTGGGACCTGCAGCTGCTACATACAGCCTGAAGCCAGAGACTTTAGTAAGAGCCTCTGTCTGGCTCCTGGGCCAGGCTGATAGAGTAGCAGCAGGGGAAGTCTGCCCGGGGGGGGGGGGGGGGAGAGAGGAGAAGAGACGAGACTCCTTTGGTCCGGCCCCCACTGCACCAAAGCTCTGACTGATTATTTAAATGCTGTGGTGCTTAACTAGAATCTGCATCTTCAGTGGCTGCTGTGTTTACTGCTAGCCTTATCTGGCTAGTGGGGTTTTCCAACTGCTTACTGTAACTTCTACCATCTTCAGTAAATGGGTTCTTCTACTCTAATTCAGAACACAATTGCTCCCTCCTACTAGCAAGACCTGGTATAGTGTACAGATCCATGCCCAGACTACTAAGTCTACTGCCTTCACCCCAGCCACCTAGGTTTTTGGCCTTGTTGGCAGTAGTGGGTCACAGACCAGCTGGCATTAGCTAGCTAACTGGGTTCTAGCTCTCCCATAGTCTGTGGCATCACGTTGTGCCCTGTACCCTAAGTAGACAAGGGAAGGGGGCAATAGTACTTTCAGCTTGGCTCTTCTAGTCTTGCTTAGCACCTTTTGATGATCTCCCTGAACCTTGTGACCTTTTTTTCATTCCATAAGGTGTTCTCTTCCCCACCCAAACCACTTAATGTTTCCATATCTCTTTCCATAGAAACATGACAGGCCATGTGATCTTTTTCTATATCCTTCCATATCAACCACTACTACAGTCCCCTTTTTTCCTTTAGAGATCCTCTGTTCTGTGCTTCTTTGAATTGAGATACTGTCATCTCTACCACCTCCATATTAAACTGTTGCATGTCCTGCATTTTGATAGCTTTTCAAGGGTTTTCATACTTTGTCAATGTATAATACATAGCTTTGGCCCTGAAGCCATGTGGTTGGTGTAATCTCAAAGGGTTTATTTCCTCTTCCTGCTACTGCTGCTATTTATGCAACAAGCATAGCATATAGACTCTAGTACAGCTGGGCTTATCTCTTGCTCTGTTATAGTGCGGAGGGAGCACGCTGCTGTCTCTAGCTAGCAATGGAGTGTGGCTATCCACAAACTTTCCTCCTGTCTATGGTGCTTAAGCTTGTCTGTCTGCCTCATAATATTGCTCTGAGCATGTACTACAGACCCAAAATATGGGGGGACAGTTGGTATTCCAGGTCAAGAGAAATCTATCCATGGAAAAGTTCTACCTGCTGAAGGGTTTAAGAGGCATGTTTGGCTTCACAGAAGTTACCTGTCTTGTCTTATCTCCATAGATGGGTAAAGGCTCTTTTAAATATGCCTGGGTACTGGATAAACTGAAAGCTGAACGGGAGCGTGGCATCACAATTGATATCTCACTCTGGAAGTTTGAGACCACCAAATATTACATCACCATCATTGATGCTCCTGGGCACAGAGACTTCATCAAGAACATGATTACAGGCACCTCACAGGTATAAAATGTCCATGCTGGGAACTACCTGATGTCTAACCAGTTTCCTTATTCATCCTGGCTGATTATTCTGCTCTTTTTAGGCAGACTGTGCAGTGCTGATTGTTGCTGGTGGTGTAGGCGAGTTTGAGGCTGGTATCTCTAAAAGCGGACAGACGCGTGAGCATGCCTTGCTAGCATACACCTTGGGAGTGAAGCAGCTGATTGTTGGCGTGAATAAGATGGACTCAACAGAGCCACCATACAGCCCAAAACGATACCAAGAGATAACAAAAGAAGTGAGTGCCTATATCAAGAAGATTGGCTACAACCCAGCAACGGTGGCTTTTGTTCCAATTTCTGGATGGCATGGAGACAACATGCTGGAGCCCAGTTCTAATGTAAGTTGCACTTAGAATCTGACAGGGTGCTTATGTATGGAAGGGGGAGGGCAGTGTGACACCTGATTATACAGAAGGTGCACGAACGCTCTTAAAACCATGCCTGAGATGCTAGCACTGTCTTGACCATATGCTTTTTTTTTTCATAAGTCTGCAAACTAATCAGTTATACTCTAACCTGGAGTTGCAATTGCCAGCCTATTCCTTAATTATAGCCTTAAAGTCAATGAGGTTATCTATTGCATGAGCTGGAAGTCATCTAGTCTCGAGTAGCTATCTAGCCATAGGGTTTTCCCAGTGCTACATCTCCACATACTGGGATCTTGAGTCCTGCAGTACCAGTGACAAAGTGTTATAGCTGCTCAAGGTGAACATAGGTTGGCCATCCCCTGCAGCAGGAGGCAAGAACTACTTTACACCTAACCCTTCCCTGAATGCTAGCACTGCATTATGGTTATGGACATTGGCTCCAAATGTTGTGGGTGGAGAGGATAGATAATTTAGGGTTTATAGAACAGGAACTTAAGCTTTACCATATAGTGAAGGACTTTGAAATGCAACATAATTATACAACCTCCATACTTGAATCCTATGACAACTTTCTACCTCCTAGCCCAGAGGAAGGACTAGCACAAATATGAAAGTGGCTAACTTTTTTTACTTCTCCAACTAACAGTTGCTATCAGTGTTCTCCTAAGGAGCTTATTGCTGTTTCAGATGCCTTGGTTTAAAGGCTGGAAGATTGATAGAAAGGAGGGTGGCGTTAATGGAATTACCTTACTGGAGGCTCTGGACTCAATTATCCCCCCAACACGTCCTACAAACAAACCTCTCCGTCTACCCCTGCAGGATGTCTATAAAATTGGAGGTGGGCAATAAGTTCTTGTAGTGCAGTGACAAACCAGATCAGTTCCCTCCAGTCCACTAAACCTTTCTCTTTTTTTTAGGTATTGGTACTGTTCCAGTAGGCCGTGTTGAGACGGGTGTTATGAAGCCAGGGATGGTGGTGACATTTGCTCCCTGTAACCTCACAACTGAAGTGAAGTCGGTGGAAATGCACCATGAAGCCCTGCAAGAAGCTCTTCCAGGAGACAACATTGGTTTCAATGTAAAGAATGTGTCTGTCAAGGACATCAGACGTGGCAATGTGGCAGGAGACAGTAAGAATGATCCTCCCATGGAGGCTGGCAGCTTCACCTCTCAGGTGAGGGAGCAATGAGCCTTCTGTGTGGCCTCCTATATCAGACTAGGTACCCTAGAATCTAAGAACATAACTTACCATACTGGGCCAAGCCTAGTAGTGTCCAGCAGGGGCCAATGTGGGTCATAAGTATCTATTAGCAGGGCCTGTGCTGACATTGGTGCTCTAGGAACCTGCTTAGCCTTCCAGAGGCACCCATGCTGCCTGCCTCTCCAGCACATGCAGCAGCAGCCGTGCTTAAAACGGCCTTGGTGTAACCTTCAGCTCCAGCACTGCAGCACCATTCATGCTTCTCCCCCTTCAGATTCCACCTCTGTTTGCATGAGGGCAGAAGCGGCTTTCACCCCATGGCATCAAAGGCTTATAAGCGCAACAGTACCACAGTGCTGGAGCTGAAGGTGTCCAGAGGAGCTGGAGCAGGGGTGGGGTGCAAGGCATGAGGCTGTCCTATGGCCCATCCACTAGGTGAACCTAGCAGTTGCCTAAGGGGGCAGGGTCCCATATGCCCATTACCACCACCAAACTGCCCATTGACCCTACTGCCAGAATCAGCAGCAGTGCAGGGCAGCACAAGGGGGGAGAACCCTTGCCAGGGCTAGGGCACCTGAAACCCTTGGGCCAGCCCGGACCTCATGCTTGCACTAGCCCTTCCTGAAATTTTGGGGAGCCCGATTCCACGCTGCTTATCTCAGGAATGAGCAGTGGATTTCTTTAGACATGCCTGGAAAAGAATCCATACATTATTCAAAAGGACTAATGTTTAACCCCAGCTACACTGACAGCTTTTACTACATCCTCTGGCAATCGGGTCAGAACTTATCTACATGCTGAATGACTTTAGTTCTTAAATGTGTACTGCATTGTAGCTTCATTGCATGTCGTCCCCCACCGTTCTTACTTGAAGGAATAAACAACCAATTCATGTTTACTCGCTTCAGGGGCAGCAGATGAGCTGGACATCTTCTGTTTTGTCAATGGGAGATTGGATCCCCATGTGCAGAACAGGAAGGGCCTATGCCATGATCATGGCCAGCAGGTTGCCTGTGGGGGTCCCATCCCCAGTGGGCACAAGAGAAGCCACGATTGCAGCAAAGACTCTTCTGCAGACAGGGGATGGGACCCCCACACACAACAGGAAGGGTCTTTGCTGCAATTGTGGCTTCTCTTCTGCACACAGGGTATGGGATCCCCACAGGCTGCCTGCTACTGATTTTGGTGTGGCCAAGGTTTGTGGCCCACCCCTTTCCAACACCTATGATTCTCCTCCACGCCTGCTTTTTATAGACCTGTCTGCTTTGCATTCCAATAGCTGCTTTGGCCACTAGTGCGCACTGAGCAGAGGGGTTCAATAGGGTCCTCTTGATGCCAAGACTTTCCTGGGTGGTGCCTTTGCATTAATGTAGTTATAGTCCTGACTGAGGTGCCTAAACTTGCACATCCACACAATTTCTTTTGCTACTTGTATGCTTGGTTCCCCCTCCCCATTTCTCCTTGCATCACTTATTTATGCCAGCAGTTCAGTTTATTTGGTCTGGTTTCCTAATAAACTGCTACACAAAGATCAGGTTTGCTGCAGCTTCTCACCCACTCCTTATACTGCCATTTGTTCTCGTTAACCTCTGTTTAACCCGAGCCACAAACTCTCCTTATTTTGTCCCCTGCAGTTTAACTCTTGTATATCTCCTTGTGCCCTCAGGTCATTATCCTCAATCATCCAGGCCAGATCAGTGCTGGATATTCCCCTGTACTGGACTGCCACACCGCACACATCTCTTGCAAGTTTGCTGAACTGAAGGAGAAGATTGACCGCCGCTCTGGAAAGAAACTGGAAGACAATCCCAAATTCCTGAAGTCTGGAGATGCTGCCATTGTGGTAATGATTCCTGGGAAACCCATGTGTGTGGAGAGTTTCTCACGCTACCCACCTCTTGGTAAGTATTGGCTAGTCATTAACTTATGCAACCATAGTGGCTAGCAGTTATCTTATCCTGGACAGCAGCTCCAAGCCTGACCAATGCAAACCAAATTGGGACACTTAGTACATGGTCTTATACTACTTCCTCTAAGACATTTTGCCAGAGTTCATACTTTGCATACAGAAGTGGAAATTATCCTAAAACGGATGCTGCAAATTCAGGATTATAATGTATTGCAAATCGAATAATAATCAAGCAACAAGCTTATGCACTGAAGACCCTTGGCATAAGGGGCTCAATTTGGACAATAGTAATCTCCATACACAAGCTGCTTTCTTTTGGACAAGTTTTTAAAATTAGTTTGTCTACAGTTCCAGATCATATCACCAGTTGTGACTAAGTGTAAACTAGTATACAAATACACTGAACATAGGAAATGTGACTTTAACGTTCTGAACAATGACAAATTCTTCTGGAAAAGACCTGACTAAATCCATGATTAAATGCCACTTTTAGAAGGCGCCTGGCATCTTAACAGATGCACAAACTCAAATGTGTGAAGAGCAGTTCCTGGCTCTGTTTCCTTTCCAAAATGTAAAGGTGTAACTAAAAGTGATCAACAAGGCTGACAGGTGTTGGTATTCACCTTAAAGAATCTTATGGGGCACAACCCTCAGCATTGTACAGATTCCACAAGAACCTTTTTGCACTTGTGTGCAGCTGTTCTGAGCCTGCATTGGAGCAGTCTAAACTAGTCAACACTGATACATCAAACCACTGCCTTAAGCCTTTAGGCATGTTCTTGGGGACACCCCCCCCCCCCCAGCCAGTTTCATTCAGGATATCCACAAGGTGTAAGATTTGCCTGCACTGCTTCCATAGCAACCAGATCTCGTGCATATTGCAGGCAGTATGAGTGTCCCAGGATATATCAGGCAACTTGTAAATCCTTGCAGCTGTGCTGTCTTCCTGGCAGAACTTGTAGAATATGTCTTAATATCAGCCTTTCTCTTGCAGGCCGCTTTGCTGTGCGTGATATGAGGCAAACGGTTGCTGTAGGAGTCATCAAGGCTGTGGAGAAGAAGGCTGCGGCTGCAGCAAAAGTTACAAAATCTGCCATAAAGGCTGGCAAGAAATGAAGGTTCTGCTAAACAAGTATGAGCTGAAGATATTCTGTAACCTAACTGCACATGTTTGAAATAAAATGCAAGTGGACACATTCCTGTGGTCTGAGTTGTTCAAGGTGCAGGAGTAAATGATTCTCCGAGCTCTCCTTCAAGGGAACAGGTGGTCTAAGCAATACTCAAATCATGACATGAATGTCTGTCAGTAGCAGCCTCTGACTTTCGAGGGCTACAAACACCATTTTGGGATACCCCATGAAATGTGCCTACAGACTACCAGCTATGTAAATCATTCAGAGCAAAGCCTAAAACCACTTAATGCTATTTGTGTAACTGGCTTTCTAGCTAATGGCTGAACTAGAAATGGAGGGAAGACACTATCCTGTTAATCTGTTCTTGACATGGTGATGCCCTCGCTGATACCCATCCCCTTGCTCTAGCCAGTTCAGAGTTACTAGCATAAGGCAAATAGTCTCTCAATCTAACCTAAGATCGACCACCCTGCTATAGAAAAGGAGAACTCTGGTCAAATATTCAGTGACAATTGTAACTTTGGCACTGCTAAACCTTGGTCAGCTGTGCCAGTTTAGAGCCAGGGTGTTTATATATGAAATATATACTTGCCTAGCTTTGCATAATAAGTCCATCTAGCCAATCCTCACTAACACACCTTTGCATTCTAGCATCAAAGCACTAGCTTTAATTATGCAAATATTCTAACACAAATTGTCAATCATTAACTTATGACAGTAGGGAATATGTAGTTCGGTTCACTTCTATGTTCAGCACTTAGTTCAGGCAAGTAGTAAGGGACATCTTGCTCCTATTCTCCAGCTCTCAACTTACACACAGCTCAAGGGGGTGACAGAAGTAGTAATTCAATGGCTTTAACAAGAGCTGGGCTTAAATTACTATGAGTAGCTGCAGAAACCATTCTGAGACCTATAAATGGTTATTAGCCAGAGCAGGAATTGGTTGGAAATAGATTACACAGGAAATGCCATACTGGGTCAGACCAAGGTCCAGTATTTCCAACAGGTGCCGTCCAAGTCCCCAAAAAGGCACATGGGTTCCACAATGCTTTTCCTGGGACAAGCAGCAGATTTCCCAAGTCCTCTTTAATAATGGTCTATGGACCTTTCCTCAAGGAAATTGTCAACTTTTTTTTTAAACCAAGCTACACTAACAAATTCCAGAGTTTGATTATGCATTGAGTGAAATTCCATTACTATTAAAATGGGTTACATTGTAGCTTCATTCCATGCTTACAGCATCAAAAAGTAGAAAGATTGGAAGACAATCTGTTTACCTGTTCTGCTCTAGTCATTAATTAGACCTCTCGTATCTCCCCTCAGCCATCTCTTTTCCAAGTTGAACACTTATGCTTTAAGCCTTTCTTCATAGGGTTATCATTCTTACCTTTTACCATTGTGGTGTCTCTTCTTTGTACCTTTTTTTCTAATGCTATATCCTTAAGGTACAGTAACCAGAATTGCACACAATATTCAAGGTGCAGTCACCCTATGGAACAAGAGAAGTAGAATATCCTTGGTTTTATTCACCATTCCTTGCCTTAGAATGCTAGGAATCACATTCACTTTCTTGGCAGCTGCTGCGCTCTGGGCAGAGGGTTTCAATGTGTTATCCATGATGCCTAAATATTTCCTGGGTGGTGGTTCCTAATGTGGAATCTTGCATCATGTAACCATGGCTTGGGTTGACTGTTCCTAGATGTATAACTTTGCCCTTGTCAACATTAAGTCATCTGCCATCTGAACATCCAGTCTTCCAGTTTATCATGGTCCTCTTGCAATTCTTCCACATCCTTTTGTTCTAACAACTTGTAATCAAATTTGCAGATCACAAAAAATTCAATCACTTGTTCCCATTTCAAGGTCATTTATGAATGTTAAAGTAGCAGACCTAGCACCAATCCCTGGGTACTCTACTCTTCACATTGCATTAGGTAATTGTCTCAATACACAACAAATAAAACATCTTTTAAACCTCTTGAGGTGGTTGTTCCTATTTAACTATAAGCACTTTCAGAGCTTATACATCTTGTGCCCCATAAAGCATTTTATCTTTATAAAGTAACATGATTCGTTTTGGTTGTAGTGCAGACATGTAAAGGCAAGGGGGGGAGGAGCATGACGTGAAATAGTTGGCTATTGCCACTTGAAATGCCAGATATCTAGTGCCAGGGTTATCCAACGGGTGGCAAGAGTATTCGGCTTGCACAGAGAGGGAGGGGGGGCTTTTTCCCTGCTTAACTTCAGACCGTTTAGGTTAGCTGTTCTCGGACAGCACACAAGGTTAGCGGCAATACTGAACAGCTTCAGATGAGGCAGTTAGCAAGGCATTCAGCGTGGCTTAGATTTGCTGGTACAAACATGTTATGCACTGCTGAGTGGGATGGACTGTTTGTTTGCAACTCTACAAACTGCATTAATCATTTTGAATAGGATGGCCTGCCCACCCCCACCGCCTGTTTAGGTCATCCTTTGACTTAACTGCAAGTTTGTGTGGTGGGGTGTGTTTATATTTAAAAATAAAATCACCCCCCTATGCCATCCCTTTGGGCTTCCAGCCACTGTTCCCGCTAAGCTGCAGTGAGCACACATACTTTACAACAGAGCGCACAAAAATTGCAGTTCTGATTCTGATAGAAAACAACACAGACGTCTAAAATTTAAAAGTTGTGCATTTACGGTTTTCACAAGTTCTACAGTATTTTCTAGTGCAATCAATGTGGTGTACATACTGTATTCTGACGTGTAGTCAAATTTTAAAGTATATAACTCCGAGTGTTGTTTATGTGGCGCACAAATTTAACCTTCCTTCAAAAGCTGCACAGCTGATATTTTATGCGCACACAGCCTACAGAAAATTAGAGGGAACATTGCTTCCAGCTCAATCAGAACTTGAAGCCATTAGTATGAGCCTCTGTTGCTGATCATCTCCTCCCTGTACTTAATACTGTTTTAGCATTTGTAGTGACAAGGCTTCCTTCATAGGCCCTAAACATGGCCATGTGCGGTAACGCTTCATAGGGGCTGGTTCAGGGCCTAAAACCTTGCGCTAGGCATTGGGCTGAGGTTCCATGCGAAATTGTATTTCAGTTTAGTTTTTCCCCCGCTGTGCACCCCCCCCCTCACTCTTGCTGGTCTCTGTTCTTTGGATTTTACATAAGCCGTTTCTGCTGCTTCCAGCATGCTTGAAGGTGAGGCTTTGGCACTGAAACAAATGAAGCTGTCCCTGGAGGATTTGGGTGGCAATGGGCTGAAGGCTTGCCTAGGGTAGCTGACAGCAGTGGGTGAACCCTGCTTCTACCCCACCTCTGCAAGCCAGTCAGCCTTCCTCTCACTACTACAAGGGCAGCTAGCCATCAAGGTGAAGGGACTTTCTGACCACTAACCCTCATCTCTGCTTACTGCAGCTCAACATGTCCCAATCATGTGATACACAGATAAGGAACGTCTTCTGATGCTTCCCATCATAGCTACACTCAACAGCTCTGAATGGTGTAGTTGCAGTGGTCTGAGTCTTGCAAGACCAGTGCTGGAGTTCTCTACCACCCAGCTCGGATTCATGTAGAAAGAATCTCCTGCTTGCAAAACAGGAGTGTCTATGCAAATATCTAGTCGCCATAGTGACCTGTGATTTCTGGAGCCCTGAAGTAACTTAATTCAATATAAAAAGTATCCCGTTTACTACCTTTTTTCTTCTGGGCACACCCCCCGTCATATCTAATTTTTATCAGAAGATGACCAGGCCAGCATTTTAAACTCTACAATTATTGTAAGCACTAGCTGTGGCACTTAAAACTGAAATGAGGTATTGAGTGCCAGCACACGCTGATGACCATCTAGCTGGATAGCAAAACAAAGCTAGGACAGTGACCTACCTCTTATTTATATACAGATTATCTAGTTAGTGGTCTAAATATATTGCTGCTGGCAGGATAACCTTAAACTCTGCCACAGTATGGTCAGTCAGGGCATACTGCCATGGACTATGTGGCTAGTGCTGGCATTTCAGAGTGAGTTTGCAGCTGTGGTCTATTGCTAGGCTTTAAATCTTGCCTCTTTGCAAAAATCTTCTCTAGCAAACAATTTATCTCTGTATACCCAAAGAATATCTACTCTACTTTTTTTTTTCACACTACACACTAACTTTAAATTTAACTGATGGTTTGCCTGTTTGAACTATATCCTAATTGATTTAAACAGAATTTTAAATAGAGATGGATTTCATCAGCTTAAGCCAAAGAATTCCCTTTTCCCCAAGGCTGAAAATTTCCTAGCAGGTAAATACTTACCAGTGCAGATTCCTCTCCAGCAGTTGCAGTGCCTCTCTTGGCAGTCCTTTTGAGTTTCTATCTTCTGTCCACCTGAAAATATTCCTTTTGTATTCCTTCCCAGAACCATACCAAACTAGAAATGCACCCTATGTGACTAAGTCCTGTATGCAGATGACATTATGCTCTATGGACCGATCACGACTACCACTCCAACAAATCCAAAACTAATGGACTGCTTCAATGATGTCTCCAAATGGCTACATGAAAACAATCTCGCCATAAACCTAAAAAAAATGGAAGCATTATTTATAGCCAAGGACCAAACCTTCTCTCCCCCCCCCCCTCCCTCGCTCTAGGCACAACTAAAATAAAAGTCCAAACACATGTAAAATATCTAGGAGTCATCCTTGATCAAACACTTTCATTTAAACAGCAGGTTGCAAAAGCCGCAAGATCAGTATTCTTCAAAGCAAAGATGGTACAAAGGCTCAGACCACTAATCGACCCACAAGACTTCCACACAGTTATGCAATGCCCTACTGCACTTAGACTATTGTAATGCAATCTAGCAAGGATTCACAGCCACCACCATCAATCCGCTATGAACAGCCCTCAACATAACGGCGAGGATCATTCAGAGGGTAAAGAAACATGACCACATCACCTTTGTCCTAAGAGAACTCCATACTCCCATTAGAAGCACGAAGAACATATAAAACACTGGTTCTGATACATAAAGCTCTTCACCAACAGCCACCATCTTATCTACAAACCCTGCTTACCCAGACAAACTCTGGAAGACCAACACGACAGACCAAGAACAATACACTCATTGTGCTGCATGACAGAACAAAAATTAATCATCAGATATGTAAGCGTGCATTCAAACTTTATGCACCCTCACTTTGGAACTCTCTTCCAACCCAAGTCTGCAGCAACAACGACGACCTATCTACATTTAGAAAGCAGATAAAAACCCTACTCCCCCTGGTGATGGTATACTTCTTTCCCTCCTGTAAATACAAATAACCCTGTTCAATGTCTTCCCCCTTGTTTACTGTAAACCGCTTTGACCCAGTGAAAAGCGGAATATAAGCATGGCTAAATAAAATAAATAAATAAATACAAACATAAATATTCCCTCCCCCTACCATGCACAGTAACTCGCCCTTTTTGAACTTCCTGGAAGTCCAGCGCTATCGGTGCCCTTTCTGTACTTTCATCCTGTGCAGCAGCCGAACGCTTGGTATAGTCGTGCTCACTCGCTCCAGAGAAACTCTCTCCCTTCCTTTTCGCACTATTCCTGTTTCCAAATGATGTTCACTTTAACTCTTTTCTTCCTTCCTTCAGTTCTCTACTCTCCCCATCCTCCCAGGCTGAACAGAGCACTGTGGGATGACTCCTACTTGCTGCCCTCTTCCAGCGGCGGCTGGAGATGCATTCAGTCTGACATCCCAAAAGCTGGGAGACTTGGTCTTATAGCAGCAGGAAATGAGATTGGGTTAAATGTTTCTCTTGCTGCTAGTTTCTGAGGGTGAGCAAGAGCGGCCAATGACATAATGATCTAATCAGTCTGGGGGCAGGTACAGAATTGAGGGACTAGGGGAAGGAGTATAGTCTGATGCCTCTTGCTGCATGATATGTGGGGCAGCTGCTCCCCCCCCTGATATCCTGGCTTTGTACGTGACATGCTTCTTGACTTTAAAAGCTGGCCTGTAACACTAACGTACTTTTTCACATTTTCTGTGTATACAGTTGTGATTGACTCACCTAATCTCCTTCCCCCCCCTCTATTTATCCCTCCCTACACCTTCTGTGTTTGTCTTGACTAGATTGTAAGCTCTGATGAGCAGGGACTGTCTCCTATGTATTTATTCATTTGTCTGTACAGTGCTGCGTACGCTGTAGTGCTTTAGAAATGCTTAGTAATAGTAGTAGTAGTGATTAACATTATTGGTGTCCTTGCAGTTCAAGCCCTTAATATCCAATATCTCCTTAAAAAGGTACTGGCCAATGCAATGGCTTTGGACTGTATATGGACACATCTTTGACACACAAACGAATCAAATTAAACAAGACCAATTAAAGGAAATAGTAGGAAATTGCTAGGATGAGATTATTGGCACCCTTATAAACAACGCAAATCTGTTTACACAGAACCATATTCTGATTCTAATAAATTAGATGCACCTGTGATCATATGACTTGAATCAAACAATAAAAGTTGGCTTTAATGTTTAAAATGACACATCAACCCCCTGTTCCATTTTCACAATGGTGAAGATGAGAACTGCTTAAGCCTAATCATCAAACTACAAAGGGGGATGAGGCCATCTCCAACGACCTTGGGATTCCCATGTCTACAGTTTGCTATGTTGTTAAGATGTTTTCTGCTCATGGAACGGTCGAGCACCTCCCAGGATGTGACGGGAAGAGGAAAATGAATCCAAGAATTCTTCAGAGGTTAGTGTGAATTCCTGGAAAAGCACCACATACAATATCCAAAGAGCTTAATGCTGACCTGGAGTAACCTCATTCCTTCTGTGACCATCCTGAGCTTCAATCAGCATAATGTTATTGGAAGAAGGAACGAGGTGGATTGATTTATTGTGAGAGAGGCTCGTATAGCCCTGAGGCAGAATAAGTCATTACTATTCGAAGCGCGACAGTCGTGGTTGGCAGTTTTCATTGGGAAACATCATAGACTGACTGAAGCATAACAATATATTGTGCTATTGTCTCCTTATATTGTTTTATAGTAGAGACTGAGCTCTCATTTTTTGTCAAAAGCGCAATAAAAGAAAAAAGTATAACAAGAAAATGAAAAAATAAAACTGAGAAATGGACTATGTTAAAGAATAAAAGGGTTGATAAAGACAGTCTGACACATACAGAACAACAGAAAATGTTTACATGGTGGGCACCTGCTAGGAGGAGATCACTGGCTTTGTATATTGAGAAGTGCCAAAAATAAGATGAATAGCTGTGCCAAATCTGACGTAGAGAGCAATTCAGACAATAAATTACTGTAATATGATAAAATTAGAGCAGTGAACCACAAGCTGAAAGTGTTTATGAGAAAAGTAACCCATTAATCTGCGCAATTGTTTAGAAAGTCTTCTATAAACTAGTCAATTGAGTTGCCGTAAGATTCAAATGTCAGATCTACGTCTATCAAGACCCCTAGGATTTTTAAAACAGGAACTTCCAAATGCAATTGTGCCACTGCCCACAGTAACGGTTCCAGAATAGGAACAGGAGCCTGCAAAGCAGACAGCAGGTCTTTCTAGGGTCTCTGCTGTGCATTAGGCTTCTGGACTGTTACATCATTCAGGATTTTATCTGTGTAGAGTAGGATTCCTGTAGCGATGCTCCAACTGTTTTGTCTTAGTCACCTTAATTTCCAAGGACAAGGGAAAAGCTGAAACTGCCTCTGGACATTCCAGCAGCAGCTAAGAACCACTAGTCAGTGAAAGGTGCTTCTGCTCCTATGGGCTTATAAATCTGCTAGATATAATCCCTGTTAAACCTGTCCTGGGCTGCAGACTTATTTCTATATTGCTTCATGGCTGTAGCCTGTTTGCAAAGGGTGCAGAAACATTGCTGGAGGTATGCAAGGAGTCAGACCTAGATTTGCAAGGCATAGCTTTCTTGGATGTACGTTTGGCCTACGTTGCCATTACCTTAAATGTCCTCATACATAGCTTGATCTGAACCTTGACAGTCTCTGTTTTAGCCATCTGCTGTGCATGAGCACCTGTTGGGATGGATCCTGCTTCAAACCGCAGTTGGAATTGTTTCCCTTTTGCAGCAAGTTTTTTTTTTTTGGAGAGGACCTAGCTTTTCCCTTTTTTTTTTTTTACAATCTCCTTTAAGTTGTACCAGTTGCAAGAAGATAAGGATATCCCCAGTTTCAGCCTTTTGACTCCCAGTGTTCCTAGAATAGGAATAAGTACTACTTTTTCTTGTTAGGCAGAGAAGGAAGTGCCTAGGGTCCTGAAGTTGCTGGGAAGTGAGAGACTGAGAGTCCCCCCTTCCATTAAGCAGAAGGGAGGTTGGCTCTCTGCTTATTTCAAGGAAAGAGTCAAAATCACTTCTGACCAGTGGGTCTGGGAGACAAAGCAGTACCATGGCCTGTGTGAGTGGTGTGGCTGCACAGGTTTAAAAAGGGCACTGATATCACCACTCGGCTTCCAGAAAGCTCACAAAGAGTGAGTTCCTGTATGTGCTGGGGGCAGGGGGGGGCACCAGATTTGTTAGTCTCACAGGATGCATTTCTAGCTTGGTACGGTACTGCTGGAATACAAGAGGGTGCTATGTCTTGGAATTTTCCTGCTAATTTGTTTGATCTGTATATACTGAATTGCTGTCATGTTCTGGCCTTCATGTTGGTAGTAATTTCAACTCAGAGACAATTTTAGGGCCTTGGTGGTACCCATTACAGTACAAAAGCAGGGGTCAAGGTAGTCTTACATCTATTTTGTTCTGGAAAGGAAGGGTCCTTCTGCCCCCTTCTAAATCTCAGAGGTGAATCTAGCCCTCAAAGTTTCCCGCCTCTGGATAGAGATGCTTGACTCTCTCATTTTAGCAGTATGGAAGAAGCATTTCTGTGCCAAATGTCATGCTGTAAACTGATACCCGATGCTTGTATAATGGAAGAGCAAGTGTTGCAGAATTGATTTCAGTCACAGACCAGAGGTCAGATGGAGCCCTACTCTCACAAAAGGTATAAAGAAAAGGGGCTGGATAGGAAATTCTAGAGATAAGGAAACTGTTACAGACACATTTAAAGAAGAGCAGACATCACAAACAAGAAAATTAGACAATGGGGAGGTAGATAGTAAATTAGGAGATTAGATAGCTGGATGAGGGCGAGATTAAGAAACTGACTTACAAGTAAACCACTAAGTTTGAGCACATATAAGGAGTAACTGAAAGCTGTATACTGGGGCAGACAGTGACAGACACTCTAGATGTGAGTGAAGTCACCTTCTGCCATACAGGACACACACAAAGTAGGTGGTACTTGAAATTGACTGACTATAACTGCACATTGTGTGTATCAGATGTAAGTCAATGCTGAGATTGTTTATTACAGACCAACCAACAAATTAAGTGCTTTGATTTAAGGATAAAGCGGTATAAAAATCCTTTTAAATAACATAAGCACTTTATTTTTTTTTATCAATTCAATGTATGGTGTCCTGTTGTGAAATAGATAAAGATGTACTATGGTGAAACATTTAATGTTGGGGCGGTACATGTAGCAGTATAACAGAAAGAGGCCCCTCAGCACATTTCCAAATGTCTTTGCAAAGATGAGACTCTAGAGCAGCCCTGTCTTACTGACAAGGCGCAGTGCGTAGGAGAGCTGTGAGCCCGTCCCACAGGCAGTGCAGATGCTGCAGACTCTTGGCTCACTCATATATTTTGAGAAGAGTAAACTGAAGCCTATGCAGTGGCTAGAGTATTTAGACATGCATTTAGTTTATTTATTTAAACGTATTTCTATACCGCCTTATCCTGCAATCAAGGCGGTCTGAACAGCAAACAATCAATAAGATACAGTGTCTAGTGTGCACATGCAGTGAGTAGTGTATGCGTGTGAGTGTGTCTGGACTTGATTCTTGTGCTATTTACAGCGTGCGCTATTTACAATGCTATGGGTATCAGTTCCTTGCTTAATTACAATTATAGTGACGTTGGGGAATTGAGGTGTCTGTTGCATGGTTTAAGTAATGTCACCGTAGTGTTCTATGAAGAGGGTTGTCTTCAGTAGTTTCCTGAACTACTTAAGGTCTGTTGTTGAACGCAGTTCATCGGGGAGGGCGTTCCAGATTGTTGGTGCCGCCTTTGATAAGGCTTGTTTTTCAGTGTCCTTGCGTACCCTGTTGATATCTTTAGGTGTGTTGACACGGTTGGATGTGCCTCTTCTTCTCAGTCTTGTGCTGTTGTCTGGTTGTATGAGTGGGTGTAGGCTGAAAGCTGATGATTGATGTTTGATTTTGAAAATGTTTATGATTGTCTTGTATCTAATGCGAGCACTGATAGGCAGCCAGTGGAGCTCTTTTAGAGTGGGTGTGATGTGTTCTTGTCTTGTGGTGCCAGCAATTATGCGTGCTGCAGTGTTTTGTGCCAGTTGCAATGGTCTTAGTGTCTGTTTCGGTAGTCCTAGATAGATTGGGTTGCAGAAATCTAGGATTGGGGTTATTAGTGCTTGACAAACTGTGCGGAAGTGTTCCTGAGTGAGGAGGGGCTTGAGGCATCGTACTAGTCTCATCCTGTGGTATGCATTTTTGGTGGTTCTGCTGATGTGGGACTGAAGGTTAAGTTCTTTGTCCATTGTCACTCCAAGGTATTTCACTTCTGATTGTATGGGTATGGTTGTGGTGCCTATTTTGATGTCGCGGGGGGGGGGGGGATGAAGTCGGAGTTTCGTGTGATGATTAGCGCCTCGGTCTTGCTGTAGTTTATGGTCATGTTGTTGTCTTGAAAACAGGTGTTCATATGTGTGAGACAGTCTGTTATCTTGGTGTGGTCTGGGTTGTCAAGGGTGATTGGTGTGTATATCATTATGTCATCCGCATAGATTGTGTATTTTATCCTGTGCTCTTTTATGATGTTGCATATTGGTTGGATGTAGATGTTGAATAAGAGAGCTGATAGTGCGGATCCTTGGGGTACGCCGTGCATGACTTTTATGGGTCGGGATGTGTTGGGCCCAATCTTGACCTGTATCTGTCTGTCCGTTAGGTAAGAGTGGAACCACCTCAGTGTGGCTCCGTGTAGTCCGATGTTCTGTAGTCTTGCTAGTAGTGTTCCGTGGTCGACTGTGTCAAACGCTGATGATAGGTCAATGAAGATCATGAGTATTCCATTCTTGCTGTTGTCTATGAGGTGTAGTATGTCGTTAAAGAGGTATAGCAGGAGTGTTTCAACTCCATGGTTGGGGCAGAAACCGTGTTGGCTGTGGTCGAGTTGTGCGTTACTTGTAAAGAGAAAGCATTAGTTACTTGTAAAGAGAAAGCATTTTCTCCCAAGCTGAGAATAATGAAATTGTAGTTTCAATTTTGAGCTCTGAAGGGACCAAGGGTACTGATGGCCCAGGATTATATGCAAGTTGTGGGTTCCATGATGGCAACTATTGACTTGCTGCAATGGGCTCATGTCAGTGTGTACCCCCTCCTCTTGCAGCACCAGAGCTTACAGAAGCATGTTCCATAGGCATAGGAGTCAAGGTTCATTCTCTGCTAGTGCCTATTCCTCCTCATTGAAGGAATCAGATCTTCAAGATCCAGCATCGTCTAGTTGGCAACGCATTAGCTGGGTCAAGTGGCTCAAGAGACATGCTCAGTAATGGAGACTTGTGATCTATCAGTCCTTTGGTGATGAGAGCTACACAGAAGGCTCTTGCTTCCTTCCATGGCGAGTTTTTTCTGACAGTGCAACAGTGGTGGCTTTGGCAACAATTGGGGCAGTACTAGGAGTAAAGCAGTTGCCAAGGGGCCTCTCAGTTGCTCATATTGGCTATAAGCCATCTTCAGAACTTGTCAGAAGCTTAAATTGTGGATGCCATGGAGGTGCAAACAGTTTTTCTGAGCAGATACACCTTGTACTTGAGGGAATAGGAACTGTTTTTCTATCTGCCTTCCAGTCACTTCCAGTTATTTTTTTTAGTTTATTGTAGTAGCCTGTAATCAAACTTTGATAACTATTTTAGCTTTTTCACATTTAACAGACAGGGACATGAAAAATGAGTGGGAAAACAAACCTCATGCTTCTACTAAAAATCATTCCTTCCGGTGGTGGTTTGAGTTTCTTTGGAGTATGCCTAAACGCAAGGGCAAGCACAAGGCCCTGCCCGCGGAGCCTGTACCTGCCGTTACCTCGGGTCCTATGGACCATTTTGTGCAACTATCGGAGCAAAAGAAGGGGGAGATTAGAGCGGGTGCTGTGGCACCGGTGGAGGTAGACCCGGCGCTACTTGCCCTGGAGGTGTCTCTCTCCCCGGACGATCGACCGCCTCCCCAGCGTCTGACCCCCCCCGGAGCTTCCTCTCGCGGGAGGTGAGTCAGCACTTCCGGATGGTGTTGGAGCTGCCTTGCTGGAGCAGGCCTCGCTGGATCAGAGCTCCGAAGCGGCCCCCTTGGTATCGGGGAGAGGAGATGGGACCAGACGCCGGGTGGTGGAGACGGAGGTCTCAATACATCCGAGTGGGGATTCAACTGGTCCGGTTTCCTCAGCTTTTCATCTGTTACCTCAAGTTATTTCATTGAAGCGCCCGAAAGAGTTCTCCTTGGAATCCATTTGGGAGGCAATATCGCAGCTTTCGGTTGTAGTGTCTCAACAGTTGGTGGTGTCTTCCCAGCGCCTGGAGAGATTGGAAAGTGCTACAGACGGTATTAAGGAAGAACTGACTGTGATGGCTGAGAAGATTAATACTGGGGAACAAAAAGTTTCTCGAAATTCAGCTATAACTGATTCACTTGTGAAGGATAATCTTGTGACTCAAAGGAAATTGGAAAATATGGAAAAGGCTGTTCGAGCGTCCAACATACGTCTGTTAAATTTCCCTATGGTGGCTGGTATTTCTCCGGCTGACATGTTTAAAAAATACTTAATTGAATCTTTGTTGGTTCCTGATAATTTAATTCCTCCAGTTGTTAAGGCATATTTTCTTCCACTGAGAAAAATTGGAGGTCGGGTTGATTTGGGGTCTCCCAGGGCAGACACTCTTGATGTGTCTGCCTTGTTAGAGTCACCAAGTGAAGCTGATATTAAGGTATCTACTCTATTAGTAACTTTTGCATTATCTTCAGACCGGGATTGGCTGTTAAAGTTGTATTTTAAAAAGCGTACTGTATTGTTTATGGGTAAGAGAATTGTTATTTTCCCTGATGTATCCCGAGAGACCCAAAAGAGGCGTAAGGCTTTTTTGCTTTTGAGATCTGGTGTTCTTTCTATTGGAGCTACAATGCTATTGCATTTTCCTTGTAAGTCTACAGTTTATTTCAGAGCTAATAAGTATGTTTTTCTTCAGCCTGAGGACCTGTCCATGTTTGTGTCATCTCATTTGTTGACCTCATCACCTATGGAATTGATCGTCATATGAAATATGCTCCGAATCATGCCCCCCCCCCCTCTTGGTATCTTGTATTATTTCCTAGTATTTGGAACGCGGCTTTACCTGGTCTCGTTTGGTAGTTTTCCTTACGCGCCCCCCCCATTCTAGTGGGCTATAACTATACTGTGTTAATTAAGTTTGATGTTGAGAAACTTCCTTTATTTTTTCTTTTCTGCACAGTTGTGTTTTTCTGTACAAGCATTGCTTGGTTTATAATTGTAAATTGCATAAATAAAAAATTGAAAAAAAATCATTCCTTCCAGTATCTTCTCTGGGGCACAATGGGCTCCTAAAAGATAATAATAACAACATCAAATAAAAACAGAAATCAGAGATCACTTTTCATAAACAGTGGAGGCACTAAGCTCTATGAAAAGAATTTGCCCAAGAGTGGGAATGCTAAGGCATCCATCGAGCTGGCATAAATCCCCCCCCCCCCCCCCCGTCAGCCTGCACCTCTCCCCTTTGTCCTCATTCAAATATCACAAACATTTGGCTTAAACAGAAAAGAGTAAATGATGGCAGAATAAAAACACACAAATAGCCTGATCAGGCTAAGGGTACATTCCAGTGTGACCTTTTGCAAACTATTACTTCTTATCCAGTCGAAAAGCAAATGCATTGCATGGAATCATAAGCAAGTAAGCAACCATGCATTTCTTATTGTATTATTTGCTGCCTGAATTAGTTTTCCGCGTGAGGAAATGTCTCAATTCTAAACGAAGGCAGTTGCCGCACCGTTCAGCAGAAATTAAACAGCCCCTCAGTAAAGTTATTACTATTTAGATTAATTAAGCAGTATTACAATAGCTTTCAAGTGTCAAGTGCTGCTGTGAATTTGATCTGTCGGTGCCGTTTCCGTAAAAGCTTGTTGAAGGAGCTGTCCAGACGGTGGTGCTGAAGGGTGCTAAAGCTGCTCTTCTCTAATTGCAACGCAACGATTAGCTCGATCCTTGAGAAAAATGAACTGGCAATAAACTCAGAGGCAGTGGGAAAATATCTGGGAATCAAAACGTGACCTTTTCAGCACCTTGGAACGCACTAATAGTGATCTATACATTCCCAGGAGCAAAACCAGTCACTAGTGGTTCTAGCAGCAGCCTCCAGCCTCTAGCGACTTACCCGGGACTCGAGGATCTGCGTCTTTCCGCTGTTCCCAGAAGAGCCCAGGGTGCGTTTCTCCTCCGATCCTGCAGGTGGCGCAGTCACAGCGCCTTCTGCTCCCATCAACCTCTCGACTGCTAGCGCTTGGCGGAAGTCTCGCGACCTCGCACTCTATAAACAATAGCGACGGAAGTCTCGCGATCTCTTCCCGTTCCCCACAATGGCGGTGAGTAGCGAGCCGCTGGCGTCAAAGCGCAAGCTTCGTAATCCGTTTGCATCGGGCTCGCCGAAGGGCCGCTGCTGGGTAGACGCGCGCGAAGCGGCGCCGCCGGAGTCTCCTGTAGCCTGGATCCGGCCCGGCTGCTTGATGCCGCTGGAAGTCGTCGCTTCGGCCCGGCTTTTATAGCGTCCTTGGTGGTAGTGAGAGCGGGGCTGAAGCTGCTTCTGTGACCGGACTATGGCGCCGCCGGAGCGTCCTGTAGCCTGGATCCGGCCGGGCATCTGTCGAGAGCGCTGGAGTTCGTCGCTTCGGCCCGGCTTTTATAGCGTCCTTGGTGGGATTGAGAGCGGGGCCGAAGCGGTGCTTCTGTGAGACAGACTATGGCGCAGCTTTTCCGGGGGGCTGCGGCCGGAAGCCGGGTTTTTAGATGCCCGAAGGCAGAGAGCTTCCTCTTGCACCGGTCAGCTCCTGTGTGTTGCATGGGTTAATGGGGTTTCGGTGTCACGCTCCTCTTGCACCGGTCAGCTCCTGTCTTGCATGGGTTAATGGGGTTTCGGTGTCACGCTTCCTCTTGCACCGGTCAGTTCCTGTCTTGCATGGGTTAATGGGGTTTCGGTGTCACGCTTCCTCTTGCACCGGTCAGCTCCTGTGTGTTGCATGGGTTAATGGGGTTTCGGTGTCACGCTCCTCTTGCACCGGTCAGCTCCTGTCTTGCATGGGTTAATGGGGTTTCGGTGTCACGCTTCCTCTTGCACCGGTCAGCTCCTGTCTTGCATGGGTTAATGGGGTTTCGGTGTCACGCTCCTCTTGCACCGGTCAGCTCCTGTCTTGCATGGGTTAATGGGGTTTCGGTGTCACGCTTCCTCTTGCACCGGTCAGCTCCTGTGTCTTGCATGGGTTAATGGGGTTTCGGTGTCATGCTTCCTCTTGCACCGGTCAGCTCCTGTGTGTTGCATGGGTTAATGGAGTTTCGGTGTCACGCTCTTCTGACTTGCCTCTTTTTAGGATCAAGGCGAAAAGGAGAATCCTATGCGTGAGCTGCGCATTCGTAAACTCTGTCTCAATATTTGTGTTGGTGAAAGTGGCGATAGACTGACGCGTGCTGCCAAGGTGCTAGAGCAACTCACTGGTCAAACGCCTGTCTTCTCCAAAGGTTAGTGCTTCTGGGAAGCTGAGGCTAATTTGAGCCTAGTCTGTCCCCCTCTTTTGCTGTTTGTTTTATTCTCTTTTGAAGGAGTGTGGGACATTCAGGTAGGATAAATATGGTAATTGAATAACGCCGTGATGCAGAACTGCCGCTTATGTTGTGATTGGATATCCCTTTCCATCCTGTTTGAGACAAATTGCTGAACATATTATTAAATACAATAGTCAAAAGAATACCGCTGAGCCCCAACTGCAATCACCATCAAATTTTTGTCGGGTATAAACCGCAAGGCGAAGAGGAAACACCTCTACACCTCACGCAGTACATGCCCCTTTTTTTATTTTATTTTCTATTAAACATTGTCCATGATTTCACTCAAAACTTGAAACAAAATCCACACTTATCTGCTCAGGCACGATGCGCACGTTTCGAAGCGACAAGCCTCTGCTTCAAGTGTCCCCAATGAGAAGGTAGTGTGTCCGTTCTTTCAAACTTCCCAAAAACCGCCGAAACTATGGCGGGTGACGGGTTTCGGGTTTTGGCGGTTTTTGGGAAGTTTGAAAACGGACACACTACCTTCTCATTGGGGACACTTGAAGCAGAGGCTTGTCGCTTCGAAACGTGCGCATCGTGCCTGAGCAGATAAGTGTGGATTTTGTTTCAAGTTTTTTGAGTGAAATCATGGACAATGTTTAATAGAAAATAAAATAAAAAAAGGGGCATGTACTGCGTGAGGTGTAGAGGTGTTTCCTCTTCGCCTTGCGGTTTATACCCGACAAAAATTTGATGGTGATTGCAGTTGGGGATCAGCGGTATTCTTTTGACTATTGCATTTTTTGGAATACTTATGCTATTGGGACCTTTGTTCTTCAACATATTATTAAGGCAGTGAATTGTTTCCTATAGATTTTTTCTACCTGATGTGTTTAGACCAGGGGTCTCAAACTCAAATTGCTTTGAGGGCCAAATGAGGACTTGTAGAGTAACCCGGGGGCCGCACAAGACGCAGGCCTCATTTGCATAAGGGCATCATTTGCATAAATATTTGCATAATGTTACCATACACTAACTTTTAGTAAACATGCCTCTTAATGAGTGTATGGATAAAGAAAGACTAAAAGATTTCTACATTACTATAAACCAGTGCCAACCGCCAGGCACATTAGGAACTACTAGAAACACTGCTCATTTAGAACCCATAGCAAACCTGCCGTGTCCTAACAGCACTACCAGGACTCACAAAGCACCATACCCTAACTATCAAAAGGCAACACTGCAAATATTAAATCAACACATTTCAGAGAATAACAATACATGACCTACTCGGGAAAGAGAACAAGTGGCAATGTCAAATAGGAATTACATAAACAGAATACCTCAGCTCAGTTACACATGCAGAACATACACCATCACCAAACAAGGAATCACAATTTAGAAACAGGAAGACAATTAAACTGGGAACCCCAAAAGCCAAACTTAGAATGTACAACACTGTAGAAATAAAACTATACATTGATTTCCTCTTGTATTAAATAAAGTGCAGACGTTAAAGATGCACATTTCCAAGAGCTGACATATTTCAGTTAATAAATTCAAAATAAAGAGATATTTTTCTACCTTTTGTGCATTTTTTTTCAGTTGCAATTGTTCCATTCACTTTCTTCTGGTTTCTTTGTGTCTTCTGCTAACTCTCCATCGTCTGCTGTCCATTTGTCCTTTCTTCTTTCCTAGTTTTTTTCCATTCTCTCTACATCTGCTTTAACATACTAATCATTCTCCTTTTGCTCTTTCCTCATTCCTATTTCATCCACTCAAATTTTACCCCTCCATCCTCAATCCCCACTTACTCTCCCAATACCCGGCCAATTGTAGATTTTTCTTCCCTCCCACACAAAATATATTTCCCCTCTCCATTTCACTCTCCCAGCCCCATCCCATTCTAATCGTCCCCCAACATCAACTCCCTTCTAGCTCCTGCCCCACCCAGCATCCGCTCCCTTCTAGTCCCCGCATCATCAGCCCGTTTCCAGTCCTAGCTCCCTCCCCTCACAGCCCATTTCCATTCCAAGCCCCCTTCCACTCAGCCCATTACCATTCCAAGACCCTGTCCCCATCAGCTATTTGCAGTTCAAGCTCCCCCTTCTACTCGGCCCATTTCCAGTCATAGCACCCCCCCCCAGTCCATTACCAGTTCTAGCCCCCCCCTAGCCCATTATCGGTCCTAAGCCCCCCAACAGCCCACTTCCAGGCCTAACCCTTCCATCGCCCTATCTTCATTCTTAGCCCCCCCATAACCCCATTTCAGTCTTAGCCCCCCAATCAGACCACCTCCAGTCCTAACCCCCATCTGTCCATTACCAGTCCTAACCCCCATCACCCCATTTTCAGTACTACCCCCCCAGCCACACATCAAGTCCTGCTCCCCCCCCCCACATCGTCCTGCTCCCCCCCCCACATCGTCCTGCTCCCCTACCCACATCGTCCTGCTCCCCCCCCCATCAAGTCCTGCCCCCCCCCCGGGAAAATTAAACTTAAAAAAAAAAACAGCTTCTGCTGCTGCTGCCGCCGCTGCCGCCGCCGGCAATAGAAGAAATATCGCAAGTCCCGCGGGCTCCGTCCCCCCCCCTCCCTCCCTTCCGTCCCTTCCTTCCTGCTTGCCTGTCAGCCAGTTCTCCGCTTCGGCTTTGGCTTTCAGAGCCGCGAAGGGAGAGCTTCTCCCTCGTGACTCTGTTCAGCCCGCTGGGGCAGATGGGAAATTTCCCATCTGCCCCAGCGGGCTGAACAGAGTCGCGAGGGAGAAGCTCTCCCTTCGCGGCTCTGAAAGGCGAAGCCGAAGCGGAGAACTGGCAGGCAAGCAGGAAGGAAGAAGGGGGAGGGAGGGAGGGGGGGGGAGCGGAGCGGAGCGGAGCCCGCGGGACTTGCGTTATTGCTGCTATTGCCGGCCACGGCAGCGGCGGCAGCAGCAGCAGAAGCCGGGGTGTTTTTTTTTTTCCCCCTTGCATCGCGGGCCGCACAAAGGACTCTCGCGGGCCGCATGCGGCCCGCGGGCCGCGTGTTTGAGACCCCTGGTTTAGACGGATGTCACTAATCTCAGACAACATTGTGTATTCAGCACTGGTTTGCTCTTCAGTCCAGACCAGCGGGTTGACACTCCCCACTAGCAACTGGAAACTGAGCATGACCAAAAACTTAATGATGTCAGCCCATGTATATCACTTACACTGCCCAATACAGCCAGTAACTCTGTTTCAGTAAGGTTCCTCCAGCCCATTCCCGACCCGTGGGTAGTCACACCTCACCAGCAGCAGCTTGGAGACTGAGATGTCAATGCTGATAACGTCACTTCTCATAGGTAGTTGCCACTTTACCAATCCCAGTATTCTCAATCTCCAAGCAGCTGGAGAGGTGTGACTCCCTAGGATGGACTCACTGAGGGACAACTCAGAGCAGTTTTCATTTCTTTGTTATTCCTCCTCTTTGGGGGGGGGGGGGGGGTACTAGCCCTTTAAGGCAGGAGAGCAGCTCTGCCTAGATTGAGCAGTTAAGAGCATAAGAAATGCCATACTGTGTCAGACCAAGGTCCAAGCCTAGTATCCTGTTTCCAACAGTGGCCAATCCAGGTCACAAGTACCTAGCAGGCTCAGCGGGTAGCTCTTCCAGATAAGTGCATATGCCTCCTCTCTCCTCCCCCTTTTTTTTAATGGGTGATCTACAAGGGTCAAGTTTCCCAGACTCTACGCCCTAGGATGCGACTGAAAAATTAGTCCACAGCAGGTTTTCCCATGAAATGTTTTACTCATGCATAAGGCTTTTTGCATGAAACAGAGAGGGGGGATACAGCCCGCAGAGGCTCTTTGAGAAGACTAGGATGAGGGGGCTCTCCGAAGGCCGGCAGGGGTGGAGGACCAAGGTTGGACCCTGGTCCTAGCTGGAAATGTTTAGGTGGACCTTCAGGAAGACACAGGGTCATTTTATTCAGAGGAGAAGGGGGGACTCTGAGATAAGAGCAGATATATGCGAGGAATCTGCTGAGCTGGAGGAAGGAGAGATCCTGCAGGGAGACTAGGCTAGGATTGTGCATGCCTTCCATTGGAAGGTGGTGGTGGTGTTGATCACACATTTGCTTAGAGCCCTTGATATGTTGGAGGCGCCACTGGAGGACTCTTGTTTCAGGCAGTCTGGAAGCTGCTAACAGTGTTCCCCCTTCCAGCAAATTGGTGGAGACAAAGAACCAATGAAAAGCCCACGTTTCAATAACATCACTCCCATGCCTCTATTCGCCTCAGCCACCAGAGGTCTCTTCAGTATTCGTCCCAAAAGTATATGGGAGAAACATGGCAAGCCTCACACAACATCAATGTGAGTAGCAATGAGTAATCAACAGTAGAGAACTATGTACAGGAAAGCATTAACAGAAGGCCGTCAGAAGATGATCGTGCAAAGCCAAGTATAAAAATAATAGCGTACCCAAGAAGTACCACAGTAGAAGAACAGAGCAAATACATTTTCAGGGGTGGGCCTTGGACTGGTCTAGCAGGACTCAAGGAAAGGACATTAACTGGTAAGTAAAATGTCACCTTCCATAATCTGCTAGACCAGTCCAGACAAGTGGGATGTACCAAAGCTATGACCCCATTGGATGGGAAGAAAACACAGCAACTTGCAAAACGTTAGAGCCAAAAGCTGTGTCCGCACACATGGATATCCAAGCAGTAATGCTGGACAAAAATGGAAAGTGATGCCCTTTTTGTTGCTTGACAAATCTTTATTTTAACACTTTATATACCGCCCTTGTCGGAACATGACTGCAAGGGCTACTGCTCCACCCACAAGGACGCTTGTGCCCAGGTAGAATGGGTGCACAAGAACCAGCCAATTCTTTAACAGATACCCCAAGGCAATGGCCTCAATCCAGCACCCCAAAAGTCAACTTGGCCAGCGCATCACCCTTGCGCAGGATAGAAAACAGCACAAAAAGATGACCAGATTTACAAAAATAATTTGTAACCTCCAAGTACCGGAGATGTTTTTTTATTTTAAGGCATTATTAGTAGAACATTAAATCCCATGTTGGCAATGGTCAAAAAATACCTTTTTTTTCTGTAGTGTTAGGCTGCAGGGTTTTAATCACCATATGTTGACATAACCATATCCGTCGATGCAATTTACTTTACTGTATATAGTTATCCCTGTTGAAACCGAAGTTGTATTACCTGTTCCTTGTAACGTTCAATGTATGTTTCTGCCTGCATTGTACAAATTAATGTTAATTGTAAACCGCACTGATTCTAAAGAGCGCGGTATAAAAAATAAATATTGTGCATTTTTCACATCTGTGATAGGAATGAACCTCATTGGTGAGCCAGAGGATGTTAGAGATGATTTTGCCATTTCCGTTCTTATTTCTTTTCCATCTTCTCATCTCTTGCTTCTGAACTCAGTATGTCTCGCCTCCTATTTTACCTTTTATGTCTCTCTTATTATCCCTGTTTCAGTTCCCCGTCTCTCTTCCTCTTTCCCTGTTCCTTAGTGCAGTGGCAGAAGAGCAGCACACTCTTGTTCTGCATAGTTTCAGCAGTATAGTATGAATGGTGCAGTGTTGACAGGTCTTGTGATAACAGTACAAGAGGTATTGGCATTGTGCAGGTCTGACTGCATGAGGAGAGTCATAAGCAGGGCTGGCCTCAGAGTTGGTTCAAGGTGTTGCTGTCCTAGGCAAACCTTAAACCTTGTGACTCCCTCCCTGCTGTATGAATCTATTGTTTAGCTTTCAATGCCATGCTCTTTGCCGCTGTTACAGAAGCTGCCACCCCAGGTAACTGCCCAGTTTGTCTAATGGTTGGGCCAGCCCTGGTCATCAGCACATAACTGCCATATTGAGTCAGACCAGAGGTCCATCAAACCCAGTATTCTGTTTCCAACGGTGGCAAATCCAGGCTACAGTACCCACTAAACTACTCCAGGGAGAGAGAGAAGCAAGACAGCCTTCCCTGCCAGTGATGTAGCTGAGAACTGCTGGACTCGCTGAGCGCTGACAGTGGGAACCCTTCTTGGTGCAGTAATGCCATCGGATCATGCCCTTTTGCAGCCACTGAAGAGGCACTAAGTCTAGTGAAAACGTATCTCCTTATCCCCCGGTCCAGTCCCGACCTCTCACTAGTAGCATGGAGAACTGAGCGTGTCATCTGACAGTGTTCTTAGGCAGCTGGCAGCAGCCCCAGTAAACTGTCTCCAAGCAGCTGAGAGAGCTGAACGCAGAGTCCAGGGCTCACTGAAGGGACAGCTAAGCATCTATTTTTTTTTTTTTTTTCTGTTTGAATGGACTGGTATTGATACCTTTCTATTGTCTGCCTGATTTTTTTTTTTGTCCTTTCCACAATTGATAGTTGGTTTACAAAAAAAATAATTGAAGTAGTTTGTGCAGTTATGGCATGATGTGGCCAAGAGTCATCTTCAGCTGTTGCAGGACCTGGTTCATTTGGGGGCTCTTTTCCAAACGGCTTGTGGCCAGGTCTCATTACTGGAACAAAGGGTAGGGAAGCTCAGACTCCAGGTCCGCACGTTCCTACATGTGCCAGCCCCCACACATGGCATTACCTCCAGCTGTTGGGCTGCATGGCAGTGATGCTGTAGTTGGTCCCATGGGTCATTGCAGAGAGCATTGCTGGCACATTGGTTGCCCCAGAGCAAGGAATGATCTACGGTGCTAGTGCATCAGGGCGTCGATCTGTTGCTGGCTCGACCCGTGGAATCTTCTGGCAGGAATGCCATTGGAGCTGCCTGACTGGATGCGTCCTTGTCAGCTGGGGGGGGGGGGGGGGCACACTGTCAAGGTCAAGTGATGCAGGGGCAGTGGTCTCAGGAAGAGAGCGTTTGATCCATCAGCTGTATAGAGATGAGAGCGGTCTTTGCAGTGTTTTCTGCCAATCATTCAGGAGCAGTGGTGCGGGTTTTCTCACAGTGCCATGACTGTGGCATACCTCAACTGTCAGCGGGATACAGGCAGCATGGTGTTGGGAGGACGAGGTGCCTCTGATTCTAGCATGGGCAGAGGAAACCCACCTAGGTGTCCCGGTAGCACATGTGGCAAGCAAAGAGAACGTGCAGACAAACTTTCTTAGCAGGCATCTGGACTTGAGAGAGTGATCTCTCGATCCATTGGTGTTTGAGAAGTTGTTGCACAGGCAGAGGGCAACCCCTCATGGATCTCATGGGGACCTTTGAGAATGCGAAGGCTCCTCGGCAGCAGGAATGCATGGTAAAGGGTCTGGATGCATTGGTGCAACCCTGGCTGCAGGGGAAGTCTTCTCTGTTCCTTCCATGGGTGCTCATAAGTCGCCTGTTGCAGCAGATGGGGGTCTCATTGGTGCAATCAGCACTGACTGGCCTTGCAAGCTATGCTATGCAGATTTAATGCGGCTCCTGTAGACTGGCTGTGGTTGCTGACGGGAGGGGCAAACCTCTTGTCACAAGGTCTGATTCTCATGCTGCTTGAGGATCACTTCTCACTTACAGCTTGGCTGAGGAAAAAGGGATATTCGCAACAGGTGATTGCCACGCTGTTGCGGGCCTATAAACTGTCTACCTCCGTCCTATGTGAGAGTCTGGCAGATATTTGAAGGCTGCTGTGAGGAGACTTAGAAAATAAGATATGCCATACTGGGTCAGACCAAGGTCCATCAAGCCCAGTATCCTGTTTCCAACAGTGGCCACTCTAGGTCATATGTACCTAGCAGTTTCCCCAAAAGGAGGGAGGAGTAGCCTAGTGGTTGGGGCAAGGTACTTCAGGCTGGAAGGTCAGGGGTTCAAATCCCACTAGAGGACAGCAACCTTGGGCCGGAAGGACTGGGGTTTCTAGTCCCACAGATGCTCCTTGTGGTCTTGGGCAAGCCACTTAACCCTCCATTGCCCATGTTCCCTGTAAGTATTAGTGTACGTGTCTCATATCCCCGCGTGTTAAATGTATCCCCCACTTGTGTTGTGACCGCTTTGATTGAAGGATAAGGCGGTATACAAAACTGTCTAAATAAGACACAGGTTCCACATTGCTTGTACTGGGTCAAGCATTGATATCCCGGGTCCCTTCTTAAAAATGATTTATGGACCTTTCCTCCAGGAACTTGTCCAACCCTTTTTTTAAACCCAGCTACACTAACAGCCTTTCCTTTTCGTCTCTCTAGTCCAGTCCCGGAACCATAGAGTTTAGAATCTCCTCCAGCAGCCTTGGAGACTGAAATACATCATCGCTTTGCTGGCACCAGTATAAGTAGGCAAGGACCGCCCCTTCTCACCAGTACTTTCAGTCTCCAAGCAGCTGAAGGAGATTCTGAGCCTGGGTTGGGCTCAGTCTAAGCAAATAAGCAGAGTTAGATTGGATACATCCCCTTTTCTAATTTCTGGGGTGCTTGGGTTTAAATTTTCTTTTGAATTTTAGATAATTTTAGAATACTTTAAGTTTAATTTGTTCATTGCTGTTTATTGCAGGAGCAGGGCTTTTGCTGAAGAGGGAACTCTCTGGTGAGGAGTTGGAGGAAGGAGAGTTACCTGACGCGGAACAGCAGAGTAGGGTCGTCAGTCTTTCGGCACGAGGAACTACCGGCCTTGATAGCCGAGACTCTCAAGACCCTCAATATGCCCTCTGAAATGGCGGGACCGGAGGATACTCTGGAGGATCCCTTGTTGCAGGCGGTGCGGACGTCCCAGTGGGTCTTCCCTCTGCATAGAGTGTTTCGGAGTATGATTCAGGAAGAGTGGGATTTGCCAGAGTCGGCCCTGAAGGGTTCCCGGGCCTTGGCGCGCCTCTATCCGTTGTCAGATTCCGATAGGGAACTGTTTCGCTCTCCAAGGGTAGATGCGGCGGTATCAGCGGTTACTAAGAGAACTACAATCCCAGTGGAAGGGGCGGCAGCGTTGAAGGACATGCAGGACAGGAAATTAGATACGCTATTGAAGCAGGTTTTTGATGTTTGCGCTCTCTCAATGCAGGCCTCGGTGGTGGGGGCGTGGGTGGTGAGAGGCTGTTTGCGCTGGGCCCAGAGATTGCAGGGGGATCTGGCGGCTGCGCAGGTGGAGGATGGAGCGCGTTTGGAGTCCGGGTCCGCTTATTTGGCGGACATCCACCCACTATGATCTGATCCGCGGCCTGGCTAAGAGTATGGCCTCGGTGGTAGCGTCTCGTAGGTATCTAGCGGGTCTGTTAGCGCAGCATGTGGCCGGAGTGGACAATGTCGAGGCAGATTTTCTCAGTCGCTGCAGGGTGGACCTGGGGAAGGGGGCTCTCCACCCAGACGTGTTTACGTTGTTGGTGAGGCGTTGGGGGGTCCCTCAGATGGACCTCATGGCGAGCTTCGAATCGGCGCAGGTACCGCGCTTTTTCAGCAGTCGGCAAGAGCGGATGTCGGAAGGCCTCAACGCTCTGGCGCAGCGGTGGCCGGAAAGGGGTCTTCTCTGTGTTCCCGCCGTGGGCTCTGATAGGCCGGGTGGTGCAGCGCATAGAGAGGCATCGCGGCCTGGTGATTCTGGTAGCGCCAGACGACCGTGGTACGTGGATTTAGTGCAGCTCCTGGCGGACCGGCCGTGGAGGTTGCCTCAGCGGGTCGATCTGTTGTGTCGAGGTCCGTTACGCATGCCCCAGGTGGATTGGTTCTCGCTTACGGCATGGCTCTTGAGAGGGCTCGGATGACGGCGAAGGGATATTCGGCAACGGTAATTTCCACTTTGTTAAAGGCGCGTAGACGATCTACCTCCCTAGCGTACATCAGGGTTTGGTGCATTTTTGAGGCCTGGTGCGCGGAGCACAGTGTTTACCCCTTACGAGCTTCGGTGTCTCAGATCCTTTAGTTTTTGCAGGATGGCGTGGACAAGGGTTTGGCGGCGAGCTCTTTGCGCGTGCAGCTGGCGGCCATCGTTTGTTACCGTGGTAAGATCCAAGGTCAGGTGCTTGGTACTCATGTAGGTATTGGGAGATTTCTGCGGGTGGCGCTGCTCATGCGTCCGCCACGACGCTGTGCTGTGCCACCATGGGATTTGAATTTGGTGTTGGAGGCCTTGATCAGTGCGCCGTTTGAACCGCTGTCCAAGGCCTCTCTGAAAGATCTCACATTGAAAACAGTTTTTCTGGTGGCCATTTGTTCTGTGCGGAGGATTTCAGAATTGCAAGCACTTTCCTGCAAGGTGCCTTATCTATCTTTTTACAATCACAAGGTGGTTCTGTGTACGGTGCCGGCGTTCTTGCCTAAAGTGATCTCCGTGTTTCATGTGAACCAGGTGGTGTCACTCCCGGTGTTCTCGGAGCGGCAAAAGGAGCATTCGGGGGGCAAGTTGCATCTCTTGGACGCTAGGCGAGTTCTGAAGTATCTTTCTAGGATGGCGCCCTTTCGGAGGTCAGACAGGCTGTTTGTGGCCTTCAGTGGGCCGCGTAAAGGAGAGGCGGCAGCTAAAGCGTCTATTTCTCGTTGGTTGAAGGAAGCGATTGCTTCGGCATATCTTCTGAAGGGTAGATTGGTTCCTGAGGGTCTTCGGGCTCATTCGACTTGAGCGCAGGCGGTGTCTTGGGCGGTATTCGGTTTAGTTCCGGTCGACGACATTTGTAGGGCGGCGACTTGGTCGTCCTTGCATTCCTTTGCGAAGCATTATCGACTGGATGTGGTGATGTCAGGAGATGTTCGTTTTGGTTCGGCGGTGATTCAGGCTGGGCTTGCTGGTCCTTCCCGTTGATATTCACTGCTCTGTTACATCCTCTATGGTTCCGGGACTGGACTAGAGAGACGAAAAGGAAGGTTAAATTAGACTTACCTGCTAATTGTTGTTCCTTAAGGAACTCTAGTCCAGTCCCGGATCCCTCCCTATCTGTTACCTTAGCTGGTGTAGGTTGTCAAGAAGCACAGAATGGAGCCTTTGGGGGTCCTCTTCCATAGCGCTGCTAGCTAGCCAGCTTACAGTTTCAGGTTGTACATTTGGTTTCAAGAAAACAAAGAGACAAAGATAAAAAGCAGGACGAAACCTATAACCAAAACTAACTTGTGTTTAACGGGTTGAATGTATTCTTATTTAATCTACTTCTTTGTTGCTCAGCTGAGTGCTTTGTCAATAGGTACTGGTGAGAAGGGGCGGTCGTTGCCTACTTATACTGGTGCCAGCAAAGCAATGATGTATTTCAGTCTCCAAGGCTGCTGGAGGAAATTCTAAACTCTATGGTTCCGGGACTGGACTAGAGTTCCTTAAGCAACAACAATTAGCAGGTAAGTATAATTTAACCTTACTACATCCTCCGGTAACAAATTCCAGAGTTTGATTACATGTTGAGTGGAAAAAATATTTTCTTTTATTAGTCTTAAATAGTTTACCCTGTAGCTTCATTGCATGTCCCCTAGTCTTTCTATATTCTGATAACGTAAACAATAGATCTACGTTTACTTGTTCCACTCCGTTCATTAATTTATAGACTTCTATCATATATCCCCTCAGCCGTCTCTTTTTCCAGGTTAAAGAGCCCTAACCTTTTTAGCCTTTCTTCATAGGAGTATCCTTCCATCCCCTTTACCATTTTGGTGGCTCTTCTCTGAACCTTTTCTAAAATCGCTATATCCTTTTTAAGATACGGTGACCAGGATTGCACACAATATTAGAGGCATTATAATATCCTTTGTTTTATTTTCCATTCCTTTCCTTATGATACCTAGCATTCTATTTGCTCTCTTGGCCGCCGCTGCACACTGGTCCCAGGGTTTTAACATGGTATCCACAATGACGCCTAAATCTTTTTCCTGGGTGGTGGTTCCTTGCATCGTGTAACCATAGTTTGGGTTGTTCTTCCCTAGGTGCATAACTTTGCACTTGTCCACTTTAAATTTCATCTGCCATTTTGATGCCCAGTCTTCCAATTTATCAAGATCCTCTTGCAATTTTCCACAATCCTCTTGGGTTTTAACAACTTTAAATAGTTTTGTGTCATCTGCAAATTTGATAACCTCACTCGTTATTCCACTTTCCAGGTCATTTATAAATATTTCAAAAAGCAGCGGACCCAGCACAGATCCCTGGGTTACATCACTATTCACCTTTCTCCATTGGGAAAATTGGCCATTTAGCCCTACCCTCTGCTTTCTATCTTTTAACCAGTTCCTGATCCACAGTAGTACAGTGCCTCCTATCCCATGACTCTTTAGTTTTGCCAAAAGTCTCTGAGGGACCTTGTCAAAGGCTTTCTGAAAGTCCAGATACACTGTATCAGCCGACTCACCTTTGTCCACCTGTTTATTCACACTTTCAAAAAAACATAACAGATTAGTAAGACAAGATCTTCCTTCTCTAAAGCCATGTTGGCTGTCTCCCTTTAGGCCATGACTATCTACATGCTGAGTAATTTTATTCTTTATGATGGTTTCTACCATTTTTCCCGGTACTGATGTCAGGCTCACCGGTGTGTAGTTTCCCAGATCACCCCTGGAACCCTTTTTAAAAATTGGTGTTATATTGGCGATCCTCCAATCTTCAGGTATTAGAGATGATTTTAATGATAGTTCACAAATTACTAATAGCAGGTCTGCAATCTCAGATTTCAGTTCTTTCAGCACCCTTGGATGTATACCATCCAGCCCAGGTGATTTGCTACTCTTCAGTTTATCTAATAGCTGTAATACATCTTCCCGATGTATTGATATTTCCTTCAATTCTTCTGCACCTTTAAATACCACTTCAGTCATGGGTAACATCCCTACATCTTCCTCAGTAAAGACCGAAGCAAAGAATTCATTCAGTCTCTCCGCTGTCGCCTTGTCGCCTCTTAGTGCCCCTTTAACCCCCTCTGTTATCTAATGGACCAGCTGACTCTCACAGGCTTTTTGCTATGAATGTACTTGATAAAGTCTTTATTTCACGTTTTTGCTTCCGCAGCAAGCTTCTTCTCAAATTCTCTCTTTGCCTGCCTGAATTCAAGGTGGCACCACAGCAGTGGGTGGGAAGACGAACATGCACAGTGGAGTTTCAAAAATCTTCCATAAGAATGTGGGAATACTCCCACATGGGGCTTTATCATATGACATCACCCATGAGGGCTTTTCCTGCTTGTCCACATAGAACAGGCAATATCCTTGGCCACCAAGCAGACCAAATCATACATGGCATCTGCAAAGAAAGCTGCTACTGACATCAGAATTAGTGAAGTGTCATTCTGCAAGAGAGACTGTATCCAATGGTGTGTTATACTTGAAAAAAAGGTTGAGAAGACCCAGTCTATGGCGACCCAGACTAATGAATGCCTCAGTTTTCTTCAAGCTCTGACAGCTTTTTATTTTCAAAGTATCTCACAAATTTTGGCATTTCTGGTTGTAAATTTTCCTCCTGCTTTTCTGGGCTGCTAAGTCGATCATTATTGGCTTCTATGAAGCTACAGCACCATGAAAGTATCTGGAGTTTTTCCCTAATTTTCACTCCTATCCCCAAAAAGAAGAGCTATTATAGCAACATCCCCCATCTCTGGGCCACACATCATGCCTTGACAATCTCCTGATGGCTTGACTTTATGCAAGCTACTATTGAGAATTATTCTACTATTTGCACTAGAGAAACCAAAAAGAATCTGTGGGACTCCAACCAGTTATTTATGCTTTGGCTAGATCCTTAATGCAAAGTAAGTGTAGTTACTCATCTATAACAGGTGTTTTCTGGGGACAGCAGGAATCAGTCCTCCCATATGGGTGATGTCTTTGCCAACGGAGCCCACGCAGAAGCATCTCCCCAGCTCTCAAAGAAAGCCCTTGTTGAAAGATTAGACCTTTAAGGCAGTGGTTTTGGTAGCGATTTGTTTGGCACGGTGGATTTTAGAGTTGCAGGCTTTCTCCTGTAGGGAGCTGTTTGTCATTCTCGGTTTCCTCATTCTTATCTAAGGTGGTCTCTGCCTTTCACATGAACCAACCAGTCTTTTCAGGGACAAGGACCATCAGTTGCATCTTATTGATGTCAAGAGTTGTCATTTCTGAAAGTTGGGTCGGCTGTTCATGCTGTTTGGGAGGATTGCACAAAGGGGAGGCAGCCTCCAAAGCTTCAGTGGTTCAATGGATAAAGGAGGTGATTGAGTCTACATACCTCCTTAAAGGTCGGGCAGTACCGCAGGGATTACGGGCGTACTCTTCCAGGGCGCAGGCAGTGTCCCTTGATGCCTCTGGCTGACATTTGCAAGGTGGCAACATGCCTTGCATACCTTTGTACAGCATTATCACTTGGACGTGCAGGTGGTGTGATATGCAGGCTTTGGGGCATCTGTTATACTGGCCAGCCTCACAGGACCCTTACATGTTTAGTACTGCTTTGGTACATCCTGCTGGACTGGACTGGAGGAATGAAGAGGAAGGGAAAACTAGGTCTAACTGCTAATTTGCTTTCCTTGAATCCCTCCAGTCCAGGACCCTCCTGGTGTGTTGCTTGGTGTGGCGAGCCCAGGCTGTGTGGCTTTCGTGTGCTGCAGTGGTTTTGTGGAGGCTGTCAAACAGTGTTGCTCAATCCAAACATCAAAACTAGGCCCAAAAATACCGTAGAATAAAGCCAAACATTTTTTTGTCGGATTGCCAGCCCAGTAGAGAGGAAAAAGCCCTCACACCGCTGTGGCGTTTCCTTTTAATCATTCAATGAATTAAAATCAGTATTCACTTAACTGAAGGCTGTGGTAATTTCCATCCAATCAGCAATGCCAAAAATCACGACGTGGCACGTTTCAGGGTAATATCTGTAGTACCCCTGCATCAGGTCAAGAAACATTGCTCAGCAGCCCAAACGCTGTGGATTATCGCTTCAGAAAAACCGGTTTTTTATCAGGGCTTCGGCAGCGTCAGCTCAGCTGATTCCATTCAGCTCGTAGGAGGAGAGTTGCAGAAAGCCAATCAGAGCTAAAACAGTGTTGCTCAGGCAGACTGTTGGCAAGTTCTCAGCAGGTCGACAGACCCATAGGGGCATTCACAGAAGTTTATTTGTTTATTTTATTTAACACTTCTTATATACCGCACTATTTGTTATCAGTGCGGTTTACATTCAACAACGAGAGCTCAGTGCAGTCAAGACTGTTTGTTTGAGTTTACATTATAACAGGTTTTAGAACTTGGACAATACAGGGTAACTATTTACATGTTGTGATATCTTTAACGATATAAATACAGAATAACTATATACACGCTGAGTTTGGTCAGAATAGATGGAGAGTACATGGTAAGTATATACAGGTTGACATAGAGTACTAAATATTACATGAAGTTGAATTAAAGCAGATGTTTGCAAAATTGGGTATAAAAAAAAAACATGCAGTGACGAGAGTAGAAGTCTGTCAGCTTGATGCTGGGCTGAAGGTTGGATGATATTCTCTGGAGGAGCTTCCAAGCTTAAAAAGGTGCACTTCCTGGTTTTTGGTGCTGATTAGTCGGTCTGGTGGTACTGCTTGTCAGATGGTTACTGGCTCTAGTGGATAGTGTAAGTGGTATACATGGGCTGACATCAAGTTTTTTTGGCATGCTCAGTTTATACCTGCTGATGGGGAGTGTCAACCGCTGGTCGGGTCTGAACTGGAGGGATTGAAGGAAAGCAAATTAGCATGTAAGACCTCACTTCCTTTGCTTCTGGACTGATGGGGAGGTGGGAATGATCTCTTATATGGAGGGTCTGCACTTTTAGTTTAGCTGTGAATGGGGGCTTCATGCTTGAGTTGTGGGTATCCACTAGCAGCCATGAACTTTATATGCACATAAACTATGGATTTGAAATGTCTTATGTATGGTTAGAGCACTGGCTTGGGAAGCAAGAGACCGGTTTTCATTTCCCACTAGCACTCCTTGTGGCCTAGGGCAAGTCACTTGAACATTTTTTCTGAGGTAATGAAGGGTTATCAATGTCCCTGTTTAATGTACATTACCAAGTTTAAGTTACAATGTAAACTGCTTTGAAATGATAAAACGGTATAAAAAACTTAACTTGGAAAAGGTTTTTTATGCCCTTGTCCGTACCCATGGAGAGGAGATCTTACTTGGCTTTATAGGCTCCTTAATCAAGATTAAAGAATCAGATTCATCATGTAATTGCTTGTCTGGGTCTGGTTACTTAGCTTCCATTTCACTGTATGAGCTTTTCTTTCTCTTAGCTCGATATACTGTAAGATCCTTTGGCATCAGAAGAAATGAGAAAATTGCAGTCCATTGTACAGTGCGTGGGGCTAAAGCAGAGGAGATCTTAGAGAAGGGCTTGAAGGTGAGCACTTTTTGTATTTCAGAGTAGAAGGGGGGGGGGTCTCACTTGCTGGCCCTGGACTGTGAGGCTGCTTGGAGAAATTACATCAACTATATGAATTTTACATATTTTTTTTTTTCAGGTGAGAGAATATGAGCTAAGAAAAAACAACTTTTCTGACACCGGTAACTTTGGCTTTGGAATCCAGGAGCACATTGATTTGGGGATCAAATATGACCCAAGCATCGGTATTTATGGCTTGGATTTCTATGTGGTATGTTTGGGTTTTGTTCTTTCTCTCCTCCCCCCCCCATTAGTGAAAGATTGAGGAAATCCCTTCATCTCTTCCGCAACAGCTAACTCAAGCTCAATTCCAAAATAACCCTTTTTTTAATACCTAGGATTTGAAAAAAAATATTTGTCTTGTATAGTAGTAAGCCATTAAAAACATCTTTGCTTTCTTTGGTTCTAAATTATGGAATCCTATGTTGTTGCTAATACATCCTGAAAGTAATTAGTTGAGCATTTGGATAATTACCAAAGCCTAGCTGCTTGAAGAGTGACTCTTTTTTTTTTTTTTTTTCTTTTTAAATACGAAATGGCATGACTTGCTTTTAATCATCAGGTTTGTGTGGGCTGAAGTCTCTATTTTATATGACTGTTTAGTTTTGTGAAAAGGGATTGTGCCAGGGATTTGGATCTTTTTAACAAATACATGACTGTTTTTGCACACTTAGCAGTGAATTAGGTTTGCTTTGGATATTAAGGGATATTAAGTTTAAGAGCAAACGGCCACACGTGCATGGTATTTAATAAGCTAGGTAATATAACAATAAGCTAGTGACGTGACAATGACATAAAATTCATCGATGCATCACCAAACTCTAACATCATCGCATCCCCTTTATCATCAGCTGGGAGACCACAGTGAAGGTTGGAGAAACGTTTGCTGCCCCTCGTGTGTTGGTTAGCTCTCTGCCTGTCCTGGACTTTCTAGCTCTTTTTATGGCCTATAATACGTGTCACAGCTGGACAGTGTGACTCCCTCATGTGAGGTTTTCCCTACATTCTTCACACAATACACCTTTGTTCTCCAGGTTAGTAAAGTCATTCCTATTCGTCTCTCCGGGCCAGGCCAGGAAATCTTGGGTGGTCAATCCGCTCCAGCAGCTGAGGACTGGAATCTGAAAGGTTTTCCTGACAGCCTACCCAGCTCCCCTAGGTGTCAGCTACTCAGTCTTACAGTCCTCAGCAGCTGAGCTGGACGTTCTTGAAACAGCTCCCCAGAGAGACGGTTAGGAAGGTGTCAGAGTTTAGCTGGGGTTCCTTTCGGCTAAGTTTTTGGTTTTTGGTGATTTGGGTTTTTAGATAGGACAGTGCCATAATAAAAAAAAAAAAAAAAAGACACAAAAAGAATAGAGAACAAAAACGAGCAGAGCACTAAAACGAATCGCAGAGAAGCAGAACTTATCTGAGACGGCTATGCTCCATCAGCAGCGCTAGCGGTCAGGGAAGCTCCTCTTGACCCTCTCTGCTCCGTCTGCACGAGGTAGAGCCTGCCTCTCTTGGACGGTGCGATTCGGCAGCGGTTAAGCAGGCCTGGGAGCCCCAGTGTCCTCTCCCTGCATGTGTCGGCATCCTCGCATCTGCTTGCCGTTAGCAACGGCGCTGCGGAGCTTGTAGGATCGCTGGAGCTTAGATCAGTCTGCAACTGGTGAGTCTTTCGCTTTTAAATTCTGGTTTCGGGGGCCTTTCTGTGACTGCGGTGTTTAGCTTCTCTGCGGGCGGCTGCCTTTACACGTGGTTTTTTTCTTGCGTTAATCTTCGGCACTCCGTTAGGAGCCAGAGTATCTTATTGGCGATTGTCTGTCTTTCGGGGGGTTAGTTTTTTGTTAGACGCGGTGCTAGCATGGAGGATAATTCCTCAGTCGGGTCCCCTGTTGCCTCTCGGGGCAGGGGAAAGAGCGGGAACGGCGGCCATTTTGTCTGCTCCGGCCGGTGTTCCCGCGCCCCCTGCTAAACCCCACAAGAGGAAAGCGAAGACGCAAAGACAGTCTGCAGCTACAGACGTGATGCCTCAGCCAGTTCTGGCAGCGCAGCAGGGTCTCGGTGCTTATTTTTCTCCAGACTTTATTCTTTCTTTACATCAGGCTTACCTTCTGAAACAGGCACAAGTCGCTCTCCCTCCTGCACCTGACAACCTTTTTGGTTCTCCGGTAGCAGCCTCTTCAGAGGCTCCATTGGGGGACTCTAGCTCTGCGGTGCTGCAGGGCAGAAGCCAAACTACGGAGACTACTGAGGCTCCCGGTGGGCTATTCCCAGCTGGGGAGGAAGGTGATTTTCTCTCTGATCCAGGCTTGGAGGCTTGGTCAGGGGATTTGGAGGAAGGTGAGCTGGCTCCTGGGGAGGATCCTAATGTTTTTCGGATGTTTCGTAAGGAGGAGCTGGGGGCCTTAATCTCTCAGTCTCTTTCAGCTTTGAATTTAGTCCTTCCAGCCGTGCAGCAGGAGCCCTTAGAAGATCCTTTGCTGCAAGGGTTCAGATCTGAGCACAAGTGTTTCCCTGTTCATCGTGTTATTAAGCAGATGATAGAGGCTGAATGGGAATTTCCGGAAGCCTCTCTCCGGGGGGGTCGGTCGATGGCTCGGCTTTACCCTGTGCCTCAAGAAGAGAAAGACCTATTGTGTATGCCCAAGGTGGATGCGGTAGTGTCGGCCGTCACTCGCAAGACCACCATCCCTGTTGAAGGGGGGACTGCTCTCAAAGATTTACAGGATCGCCGTTTAGAAGCGCTTTTGAAACAGGCCTTTGACTCTAGTGCCTTAGCCCTCCAAGCGTCTATTTGTGGGGCTTATGTGTCTCGAGCCTCCATCCGCTGGCTGCAGGGGGAGCAGTCTTCGGAGAGAGTGGAGGACGCGCCGGCAGATGTGGCAAAGTTGGAGTCGGCGGCTGCCTATCAAGCGGATGCCTTTTATGATTTGGTTCGCATTTCGGCTAAAGCTATGGCTTCCGTAATCGCCGCTAGGCGTTTCCTTTGGCTCAGGAATTGGGCGGCGGATGCGTCCTCCAAGGCGCATCTTAGTAAATTGCCGTATAAAGGCAAGCTCTTGTTTGGGGAGGCCTTAGACAAAATTGTTAAGGATTTGGGTGACTCCAAAGGAGGGCGTCTGCCGGAAGACCGTCCAAGGGCTTCGAAGCAGGGGTCCTTGCTGCGGGGTCAGAGTCGGGACTTTCGCAGGTTTCAGGGTGCACGTTTCACTCCTTATCAGCGCGGTCGGTTTGTCTCTAGAGGACATCCCTTTCGGGGATCCAGAGGTTTCGGTAGGGGCTACTTTGGTGCCCAGCTGGCTGCTGCCAAAAAGTCCCAATGAAGCGAGGCCGGTCCAGTAGGAGGTCGGTTACAACTGTTCCTCTCCACCTGGGCCAGTATCACCATGGATCAGTGGGTTCTGGAGGTTGTCAGAGAGGGTTATGCCTTGGAGTTTGCGAACAGGATTCCAGACGCGTTTGTCCTGTCCCCCTGCGGTCCGCAAGCAAAGAGGGACGCGGTGGCAGAGACACTCCGTCGTCTGTTGTCCCTTCAGGTGGTAGTCCCGGTGCCTGCCGACCAGTGCGGCTTAGGTCGATACTCTATTTATTTTGTAGTTCCCAAGAAAGGAGGTTCTTTTTGTCCTATTTTGGACCTCAAGCACGTGAATCATTGTTTGAGGGTGCCTCATTTTCGCATGGAAACCTTACGGTCGGTGATTCGCTCGGTTCGCCCAGGCGAGTATCTAACTTCCATAGATCTTACGGAGGCTTACCTGCACATCCCTATCCGGGCCGAACATCAGCGGTATCTACGCTTCGCGGTGCCCATGGGTCATTTTCAGTTTCGGGCGTTGCCGTTTGGGCTTGCCACGGCTCCTCGAACCTTCACCAAAGTAATGGTCGTGGTGGCGGCTGCGCTCCGAAAGGAGGGGATTCAGGTTCATCCCTACTTGGACGATTGGTTGATCCGGGCGCCGTCGCAGGTGGAGTCCGTGCAGGCCACAGCGCGAGTAGTGGAAGTCCTGGAGCAGTTAGGCTGGGTCATCAATCTTGCAAAGAGCCAGTTGGGGCCAGTTCGGCGGTTAACCTACCTGGGGGCCCTGTTCGACACCGGCGTAGGGTCGGTTTTTCTTCCGGAAGACAGAGTGCAGAAAATCTTAAAGCAGGTGGCAGCGTTTCTGCGAGTCCAGGCTCCAACGGCTTGGCGATACCTGCAGTTGCTAGGGTCCATGGCGGCAGCTTTGGATGTGGTTCCGTGGGCAAGGGCTCACATGCGGCCGCTGCAGAGCGCCTTGTTGTCTCGTTGGTCCCCTCAAGAGCATCCTCTCTCGTGCAGGTTAGTCTGTCCAGAACCCGTGCGTCTCAGCTTGCTCTGGTGGTCGAGTCCAGTCCATCTTCAAGCGGGAGTCCCTCTGGAAGTGTCCAACTGGGTGTTGCTCACGACGGACGCAAGCCTCTCCAGGTGGGGGGCGCATTGTCTGGGTCGTGTGACGCAAGGTGTGTGGTCAGCAGACGAGAGGACCTGGTCGATCAATCGTTTGGAGCTCCGGGCAGTCCGGCTCGCGCTGCTAGTCTTTTTGTCGAAGTGATTGCAGGGCAGGCAGTGCGGGTTTTCTCCGACAATCAGGTGACGGTTTCTTACATCAACAGGCAAGGCGGCACGGGCAGTGCTCTATTGTTGCACGAATGCCTCCTACTGTTTCAGTGGGCGGAGACTCATCTCGTGGCGATTTCGGCGGCTCATGTGGCCGGCAAGGACAATGTGCAGGCGGATTATCTCAGTCGCCATCGTCTAGATCCGGGAGAGTGGGAGCTGGACGAGGCGGTGTTTCGGGAGATTTCTCGGAAGTGGGGGCAGCCTGTTCTCGATCTGAAGGCTACCCAGTGCAATGCCAAGGCCGCGCGGTTTTTCAGCCGTCGCAGGGAGCACATGTCGGAAGGTCTGGACGGTCTCGTCCAGTCTTGGCCTCGAAATCATCTCCTGTATGTGTTTCCCCCGTGGCTGCTCTTGGAGGGTCATCCAGAGAGTGGCTGCGCACAGGGGTCCGGTGATTCTGGTGGCTCCAGATTGGCCTTGGCGTCCTTGGTATGCCGACCTGATGCGACTGCTCATAGTGCCTCCCTGGCGGCTGCCTGCACGCAGCGATCTCTTGAGACAGGGTCCGGTTCTCATGCCGGAGGTGGATCGATTCTGTCTTACGGCTTGGCTCTTGAACGGCGCCGGTTGCAACGCAAAGGCTACTCCAGCGCTGTGATAGCTACCCTGTTGCAGTCCAAACGGCGGTCCACCTCGTTGGCGTACGTTCGAGTTTGGCGTTTATTTGAAGCTTGGTGTATTGTGCGTAACGTGTTGCCCGGGGGGGCGTCGATCCCAGATATCTTAGGCTTTCTTCAGGGGGGTTTGGAGAAAGGTTTGGCGCTTAGTACCTTACGGGTTCTGGTGGCGGCTTTGGCCTGTTATAGAGGTAGAATACAGGGCAAGCCGCTAGCTTCCCATCCTGATGTGCTCTGTTTCCTTCGGGCCGCTAAGAACATTAGGCCTCCAAGGCGTCCGGTGGTTCCTCTGTGGGATTTGAACCTGGTGCTCCAGGCGTTGTCAGACCCGGCATTTGTCGGTCATCGGTCGGCGCACCTGCGGGAGTTGTCCTGGAAGACTGCTTTTCTGGTGGCCTTGTGTTCGGCTAGGAGGATTTCCGATCTTCAAGCGCTCTCATGCAAGGAGCCGTTCCTTCTCTTTTCAGCGGAAAAAGTGGTATTGCGTCCAGTACCCTCTTTTCTTCCCAAAGTGGTTTCTCCTTTTCACATTAATCAGGTGGTTTCCCTTCCTACCTTCGAAGGGTTGGGGAACAGTGTCTTGGATCGGTCCCTTAAGCGGCTGGACTTGGGCCGAGTGTTGCGTAAGTATCTCAAGGTGACGGCATGGTTTCGGCAGTCGGACAGGTTGTTTGTTCTCTACGGCGGCGCGGCGAAAGGGAAGGCGGCCACCAAAGCATCTATCGCTCGCTGGGTAAAACATGCTATTCGCGTCACGTACGAAGCCAAGGGGAAGCCGGTTCCTCACGGCCTGGGAGCTCATTCAACCAGAGGTCAGGCTACCTCTTGGGCGGAGTATGCGTTAGTTCCGCCAGTGGACATTTGTCGAACGGCTACGTGGTCCTCCTTGCACACGTTTGCGCGTCATTATCGGTTGGATGTTAAGGCTCGGGAAGACGCCAGTGTGGGCGCGGCTGCGTTGGTTGCAGGGCTCGCAGGTCCCTCCCGGATTTAAGTACTGCTTTGGTACTTCCCAAGATTTCCTGGCCTGGCTCGGAGAGACGAATAGGAAGAAGAAATTAGGCCTTACCTGCTAATTGTCTTTCCTTGAGTACTCTCCGGGCCAGGCCAGGACCCTCCCTGGGTGTATCTGCGAGTTTCAGGTGTGCATGCCGTTTGGTCGGGCGTTTCTTCTTTTGGCAGGGTGCTGTACAATGCAGTGGTTTTTTGGATGCTGAGGTTCCCTTTTGGGGGAAGGACAATATGTACAAAACAAGAAAAAAAAAAGAAAAAAAAGAAAAGGGTTTGCAAGACGGTCAAGAGTAGATGGGGAAACAGTAATTTCCCGTTGGAGCTTCGCGGCTGCTGTGGGGCTGCCGTGACGCCGTTTTTTTTCTTCAGGCTCAGACTGGGTTTATCAGTCATTATGGCGATTCAGTATTTACATATCTACAGGTGTTACTGTTGTACAGGCACAGCGTTTTGGCCTAGTGTTTTTTCTTAGATTATAAGTGTTTAGGGCTAGCTTTCCTGCTTTGTTACCGTTAGACTGAGTAGCTGACACCTAGAGGAGCTGGGTAGGCTGTCAGGAAAACCTTTCAGATTCCAGTCCTCAGCTGCTGGAGCGGATTGACCACCCAAGATTTCTTGGCCTGGCCCAGAGAGTACTCAAGGAAAGACAATTAGCAGGTAAGGCCTAATTTCTTCTTTCTGACCAGTCCTCCTTCATCCTTTGGTCTTCAGGCTACTAAAAATTCTGGTCAGTCATTCCCTACACCTTTGGTCTTCGGGCTTGTAAACTGGCTCAGCATGTTTCCTCACATATAGGGTAGTTGAGTATTCTTCTCCTGCTGACCTATAAATGCATTCACTCTGCAGCTCCTCACTACCCCTCTTATCTCTCCTTACACTCCCCCCTCGGGAACTCCTCTCTTCTGGCAAATCGCTTCTGTCTCTGCCCTTCTTTTCTATTGCTAACTCCAGACTTCGCTCCTTTCATCTTGCTGCACCTTACGCTTGGAACAAACTACCTGTGTCTACGCCAGGCACCTTCTCTGACCCTCTTCAAATCCAGGCTGAAAACTCACCTCTTCGCTGCTGCTTTTGGATCTTGACTCGCCTGATCTCCTTGTTTCTTTACCTTTCCCCTTTTATTCCTCTACACCTTCGGTGTTGTCTGTCTTGACTAAATTGTAAGCTCTGATGAGCAGGGACTGTCGTCTTTACATGTCTGTGCAGCGCTGCGTATGTCTTGTAGTGCTATGCAAATGCTCAATAGTAGTAATATTCCTTGCTGATTCTAACAAATCTTTTTAATCCCTATCACATTCCACCCATGGATCAGCAAGGATATTGTACATAAGCACTGACCGAGTGGCTCTTGTAGATTGCTTGGAAATACAGTAAGTAGGAATACATAAACTATACCTCTACAACTCCATTGTAGTCTGGGTTGTAGAGGTGTAGTTTGACAAAGCTTATATTGTAGCCTGATAAAGCTAATACATTCATATTAGCTTTGCCTTCAGCAACTGCTACTTCCTCCCCATCAGCTGCAAATCTGGTCTTGGATAGGTTACCCAGACTTTTGCATTACTGGCCACCTGTCGACCACCCATAGATCCGAAACCAGTATGAGCAGGAGGAGTAAGAGCCACAGCAATAACTAAGATCCAGGGCACAGGCAAAACGAGCAGTTGGGTACATGATGTCCAGTAGAAGAACTCTTGAGATGCTGGAAGTCTAATAGCAGAGTTTTGCTCTGTAATTAGTTATTTGGCAAAAACAATAATTAAAAAAAGGATAACAATACATAAAACATTCACAAAAGCCCCAAATCAGTCTAATAGTTATTTTCCCATTTTCAGATACTCTGCTTCTCAGCACTTCTTTGGGACTTTGTAGTGTGCTTCACCTTTCTCTAAAGTTTAAGCTTGGTTTCTCCCAAAGGTTGAACCTTCCATTCTCATAGGTGGATATCTTGGCCCTTTTGTAGTGGCATGCATGGATCCAGGTAGGGGCTCCTTCACACTTTGCTGCGGTGTATAGTTGAGTGCGTCATATAGTCTGTTCCATCTGGGTTCTGGGCAATTCTCTGCTGGAATCTCTGGGATTGCATTGGTTACATGGTTCCAGGCCTCATCCAGAAGAGCAGCAACCATCTTTAAATGAAGACTAAATATTCTAGATTAGAGTTTGCAATGAGACAAACTATTTACCAAGGTCATATCCTATAGAACAGATATTGCTGTATAAGCTTTCAGTGGTCTACCAGTAACTATCTCGTATGATGTCAACCCGGTCTTGCATTTTGATAAGCTCCTTATTCCTCTATCACTGGAGAGCCATTTGCTGGTAGGAAATATGTGATCAATTTCTTTGCAACAGTAGCAATATCTGCCTTCTACAAAGATGGTTTTCTGGATGGGTAGAAACTTACCACACAGCCGCACTGGGTCAGACCAGGGTCCATCAAGCCCAGAATCATGTTTCCAACAGTGACCAATCTAGGTCACAAGTACCTAGCAGTTTCCCCAAAAGAAATGGGTTCAGATTATTGTCATATCCTTGACATTTGAATAATTGGATATAATCCATTTATACATTCAGAAGGGTCACAGTGGCTGTGGCTTGTGCCCTTGACTGCGCTGTTTACAGATCAGACAAGTCGCGCACATGTCTTCAGTTTTTGCAAGTTTAAGATTGTACCAGTCTTGTGAGAATTTGTGCATCAAATCCTTCCCCTTTGCCTTCGTGTGCCTGGCCAGGAGAGAGACAGGCAAAATGAGACTAAAAAGCATCTGGAAGCACCACATGACCAGGGGTTTTCCAAAGCCCATCAGGATGCAAGGTGCCACCCAGCCTGTCTCCAATTGTCTATTTCCAATTGTTGAGTATGTATTGGGGCTTAGCTAACTTTCTGAATTGAAGGTACTGGAGACGGCATACTCAGATATTGTTGTTGTTAAGTGCCGTCGAGTCGGAGTCGACTCATGGCGACCCTCTGGATAGCTATCCTAAATTGTGTTCGGTCTTCAGTCAGGCGGCTCATTGTTGACAGACTGGTACCCGTAGCTGCTGTTATTGTAGCGATCCATCTCATTGCTGGCCTTCCTCTTTTGCGTTGACCTTCTATCTTGCCAAGCATGATGTCTTTCTCTAATGATCTCTCTCTTCGCAAGATGTGTCCGAAGTATGAAAGCCGAAGTCTTGTCATCTGAGCTTCTAAAGAAAGCTTAGGTTTGATCTCCTCTAGTACCGACTGGTTTGTTCTTCGGGCAGTCCATGGTATACACAGTATTCGCCGCCAGCACCATAATTCAAAGGCATCAATTTTCTTCCTGTCTGTCTTTTTCACTGTCCAGCTTTCACATCCATATGATGTTATTGAAAATACCATGGCTTGAACAAGTCGAATCTTTGTATGGAGAGACACATCTCTGCTCTTGAGAATCTTATCTAGGTCTTTCATAGCCATTCTGCCAAGAGCAATGCGTCGTCTGCTTTCTTGACTGCTTGTTGCTTCTTTATTGATAGTTGATCCAAGTAGGTTAAAGTTGTTCACAATTTCAATTTCTTCTCCTTCAACGATGAACCTGTTGATTATGCCAGTTGTCATGATCTTTGTCTTCTTTACATTAAGGTGCAGGCCCATTTTGAGACTATGTTCTTTGATTGTGAGAAGCAAATGTTTCAGATCATCTTCGCTTTCAGCCAGTAATGTGGTATCATCAGCATAGCGAAGGTTGTTGATGAGTCTTCCACCAATCTTCACACCTCTGTTGTCTTCATACAGTCCTGCTTCTCTGATGATTTGTTCTGCATATAAATTAAACAGGTAGGGGGAAAGTATGCAGCCTTGTCTTACACCTTTGCTTATTTTAAACCATTCTGTTTCTCCTTGTTCCGTTCGAACTGTTGCTTCTTGATCAATGTACAGATTACGCAAGAGAACGATCAGGTGTTCTGGTATACCCATGCTTCTTAATGTGGCCCAGAGTTTCTCATGGTTTACACAGTCAAAAGCCTTGCTATAGTCGATAAAGCACAAATAGATATCCTTTTGGTATTCTTTAGTCTTTTCAAGGATCCATCTCACATCCGCAATGATGTCTCTCGTTCCTCGCCCTTTCCTGAACCCTGCTTGCACTTCAGGTAGTTCTTGTTCTAGGTATGGCTGTAGTCTCTTTTGAATAATCTTCAGTAGAATCTTGCTGGCATGTGGGATCAGAGCGATTGTGCGATAATTTCCACAGTTGGATCACCTTTCTTTAGTATTGGTATAAACACAGATCTTTTCCAGTCAGTTGGCCATGATGTTGTCTTCCATATTTCTTGGCAGAGCCTTGTAAGTACGGTAACAGCTGCATCAGATTGCTGCAATACTTCTATGGGAATGCTATCAATGCCTGGTGCTTTGTTCTTTGATAAGGCTTTCAATGCTGCTTCAACTTCTTCTTTCATCACCAATGGTTCCTGATCATAAGGTATAGGTTGAAACGGCTGTTGGTCCACTTGATCTTTATCATATAAAAACTCTGTATATTCCTTCCACCTTTTCTTGATCTTCTCAGCATCATTCAACATAGAACCTTGAGCATCTTGTAACATTCCAATTCGGGGCTGGAACTTTTTCTTTAACTCTCGCAGCTTTAGGAAAGCCGATCTTGTTCTTCCTCTAATAGTTTCTGCTTCTATTTCCTTGCAAGTGTCATTGTAGTACTTTTCCTTGTCCTGTCTTGCTGCACGTTGGAAATCTCTGAGTTCTGCGATTGTCTTTCTTTCTCCTTTGGCTTTAGCTTCTCTGCGTTTCTGGGCAATTTTCAGAGTTTCTTCCGTCATCCATTTTGGCCGTTTTTGCTTTTTCACCTTTTGTAGAGAATAAAGTGCTCCAGTTCTTTTTTTTTTTCTTTACATATTCATTAGGAGGACACATCACTTGACATCATTAAATTACCTTCGTCAGTTTACTGTCCCATCAGTCCTTTTTTCACTATAAATATTTATTTAGACAGATTTGTATTCCACCTTTTCCTTCAATCAAGGTGGTAACGTCGCATAACAATGGAGGGTTACATTTAACATTAGGGTACGTGTATACGTTTAGACAGTACAGTTACTTGACAGTATTTAGACAGTACCGTTGTAGAAACATTTAACATAAAGGTGTTCAATAACGTGATTTGTGTGTGTGTGGATAGGATGGTTGTGTTTAGTTGGTAGTTGTAGTAGTATTACTGTTTGGGTAGGGGATGTTGCTTGATTATCCCATTTCACCCCTCGGCACTTTTTCATCACTTGCATTTTCCACCAAATTACATACATAGGTCCTTTTTTATTCCTTTTATACCATACTAATGTATCCTCATTTGGTAAGGCTGCTAGAAACATGGAAACACAATGGCAGAAAAAGACCACATGGTCTATCTAGTCTGCCCTTCCATATCAACCACTACAACAGTCCCTTTTTTCCTTTAAAGATCCTCTGTGTTTGTCCTATGCCTTTTTGACTTCAGATAATGACCTCATCTCTACCACCTCCACTGGGAGACTATTTCATGCATCTACCACTCTTTCCATAAAGAAATATTTCAGTTTCCAATTCATCCTGCTTAGACCAGTACAGAAAAGTGGGTTGAATCCCCCCTTCCAGCAGATTTTGGAGACAAGAAAAGCTACCAGAACTTGATTGGCTGAGGCCTAGTAGATATAAGGCCCTACACCTAAGGGTCGCCTCCAGTATTTTCCTGTCTCCAGCAGATGATGGTTGTCTGTCTTTTCTCCCTCAGACTCCATTCTGTGGAGTTTGCCTGGATGCCTCTGGGGTACACACGAGGTGTTCCTGAGAGTTCCCAGCACATACCAGTTCTTCAGCAGCTGAGGAGCACATCTTGACTGAAGGGTTGAACATCTGGTCAGGAGGACCAGAGCAGCTCCCCTGTGTGAGTTACCAGTCTCGGGGCCACCTCAGATTGCTAGGGGGTCGTCTTCACTTGCTCGGGCAATTTGAAAGCATAATTAAAAGGGGGGAAAAGTAAAAGCTTCTGATAAGTTCTAAAGAGTAGAACAATTTTATACGACTCTGCCTTGGTGCCCCTGGGTTTGTTTGCTGCAGTGGGTTATCTGTGTGTGTAAAGCCCCCTTCTCTCCCCGTGATCTCCACTTCTCTGTCAGATCTTAAACATCTCCCTTTGGTCGCTGCCTCACCCTCAGTTGGAGGTTGCTCCCGCAGCCCGTCTTTCGCTAGCTGTAGTGGGGAAGGCCATTCTTTTCGGTGGGAATTTGTGTGGCAGCCATTTTGCAGCTGGATAGACATGGCGATTACCAGCAGGGAGCAGGTCCTTTCTCGACTAATTGCCGCAGTGGAAGTACTCTGCGCACGTTTAGCATGTTCGATTACTAAGCGGGAGCAGTGTTCACCATGCCCTCCTCTCAGCAGTGTGTGGTTTGTACTCGCAAGTGCAGGGACTTAGCAGACTGGGTTTGCTCTTCCTATGCAGCCCACCTGGGAGAATCCTCTCAAACCAGCATTTCAGCTCCAGGGGAAGTCCCCGGCCCTTCGGTTGTGTCATCTGGGGATTCCAGAGGCCTTTCTTTAGGTGAGGAGGCTCTTCCTCTACTGCTGCCTCAGTCTGCAGGGTCTCTTTCTTAGCTCACAGGGGCTGCCACTCAGCTCTCAAGGCCTCTTCCACAGCCACCAGATCCAGCTTCAATGCCATTTTCTTCAGGAATGGACTCTCAACACTTCCCGTCTCTCTTCAGACAGGCATGGGACCTGTGGCGCACACTCCTGCTACTTCAAGCAATGAGCCACTCTCCTAAAGGACCTTACAGGAGCCTGCCCCAGGGACCTCTAAGCGCACCCGGGAAGCCTCTGCTCCTACAGGGGGCGGAGGGCAGCTCCCCCAAGGAAATGGTGTGGGGCCTGGGAGCCTGTGTAAAATACATCTCCAGAGGAGGAGACGCTCTCAGGAGGGGAGAGTCTGGACATCTTTGACCGTGAGGATGGGAGAGTGATCGCTCTGAGGCCTCCGGGGACGAAAGACGGCTCGCAGATGATCCAGCTCCTGCGCAGACTCCCTCCTAGGTGCAGAAACCCTCAAAGGCATTTCCTTTTCCATAAGAACTTCAACAGATGGTGTCACGGGAATGGACTCCCCCGATGTGCCCTTGTGATCTGCTAGGCGTCTGGGTCAGCATTATCTTTGGTGCCCGGGTGACCTAGACAAATGGCTCACATATCCAAAGGTTGATGCGCTGGTAACTGGGGAAACTAAGCATACCACCATTCCAGTAGAGGGTGGAGCAGCCCTTCAGGATCAGCAGGATAAGAAGGTTGAATGGCTCCTCAAGATCGCTTTTTCGTCCTCGGCGCTAGGGCTCCAGGCCTCTATATGTGGAGGTGTGGCAGCCCGTGCCCTTCTATGCTGGATCCAGTACCTGTCTGAAGAGCACTTGCCTGAAAATCCGGTGCTGGCTTGATTGGACTCGGTAACAGCCTTTTTAGCAGATGCCTGTTATGATCTGTTGTGCCTCTTGGCTCATTCAGTGGCTACTGTGACAGTAGCCTGCCTCTGGCTCTAGCAGTGGTTGGCAGATGCGGCCTCTAAGGTGTGCCTAGCCTAGCTCCCCTTTAGGGAGATGCTCCTTTTGGACCTGGAAAAGCTAATCAGACCTCGGTGAGGTCAAGCCACAGCAGCTGCCGGAGGACAGGCCCAGGTCATCCTCCTGCCGTTCCGCCTAGCATCCATATCCAGTCTCCTCCCGGTCCAGGTTCCATGACTCCCGGTGTTATCGTTCGGGCAGACTGTTTTACAGCTGCATCTTCGGGCTGCACCACCCGGAGATCTCTGTCCTTTCGGGGTGTCCAAAAGGGAAAAGAGAATTATTTCAATCTGGAAGTTCTCTGGATCAGCCCATTTCCCCCCCTCCCCCCACTGATGGGATGTGCGACCCTTCCGGGGACCTTCTGTCAGTTGGTAGTCGCCTGGCACAATATTCTCGGGAGTGGGCACTAATAACCTCTGACTGCTGAGTTCTCGACATCGTTCATCACGGGTATGTTCTCGATTGTCTGCGCCCCATTTGGGAAGCCTTTCTTGTTTCACCCTGTGGGGCACCTCCGAAATAAGCCGCCATGCAGGTCACCCTACAGCATCTCCTTTGCATCCGGCTGGTATCCCTGACTGAGAGGGGCTGCGGGCGCTACTCCATCTATTTTGTAGCACCCAAGAAGGGCAGATCCTTTCAGCTCATTTTGGATCTCATGGAGGTCAACTGGTCCCTTTGGGTCCTGCGCTTTCAGATGGGGAGACCTTTCAGTTTTGTGCTCTCCAATTCGACTTGGCCTCTGCTCCATCTCTGTCACGGTAGAGGACCGGACATCAGTTTTCCCTGGAGTCTGAGGACCCTCTGGAGGGTACTTCTGGCCTGGATCATGAGAACAGAGCCTTGGGGCCTCAGGATGACCCACTGCAGGTGGAGGGGTGACCCTTCCATTATCAGTGTTTAGCAAGGAGGAGCTGTTGGCGCTCAATATTCCTGTGGATAAGATATGCCATACTGGGCCAGACCAAGGTCCATCAAGTCCAGTATCCTGTTTCCAACCGTGGCCAATCTAAGTCATAAGTACCTAGAGGTCTCCCCAAAAGACACAGGTTCCTCAATGCTTGTATTGGGTCAAGCAGTGATATCCTGGGTCCCTTTTTAATAATGGTTTATAGACCTTTCCTCCAGGAACTTGTCCAAACCTTTTTTTAGACCCAGCTACACTAACAGCTTTTACTACATCCTCCGGTAACAAATTCCAGAGTTTGATTACATGTTGAGTGAAAAAATATTTTCTCTTATTAGTCTTAAATAGGTTACCCTGTAGCTTCATTGCATGTCCCCTAGTCTTTTTATAGTCTGATGTAAACAAATCGATCTACGTTTTCCCATTCCATTCATTAATTAATACTCCTGCAATGGATCCTGTGCTGCAGGATCCACTCCTGCAGGGCATACGTATGGCCAAAAACATTTTCCTGTTGCATAGGGCTCTGAAGCAAATGATTGAGTTGGAATGGGAGGCACTGAAGGTGGGCCTCAGAGGCTAGGCCCATGCAGCACCTTTATCCCTTTCCCACGGTGGAGCATGAACTTTTCCAGCTCCCGGAAGTAGATGCCTTAGTGTTGGTGGTGATGAAGCGTACCACCATTCCACTGGAGGGTGGGGTGGCACGGAAGGATCCTCAAGATAAGAAACTAGAGTGCTGCTGAAGCAGGCATTTGAGGTCAATGCCATGGCTTTGCAGTCTTCAGTGTGCAGCACCTATGTGGTAGATTCAAGGATTTCCAGGAGATGAAGCAGGGCTCGGTGGAGCCTTTCAGGTTGCGGCATGCCTCGACTTAGAGGTGGCGTATTTGGCAGATGCTTTCTATGATCTCCTGTGGGCGTCAGCTAAGGGCATAGCATCAGTGGAGCAGCATGGAGATTGCTGTGGCTGCAGAACTGGTTGGCGGGCATGTCTTCCAAACATCGTCCTACCAGGCTGCCGTTTTTAGAGGAAAACTCCTCTTTGGGGAAACAGAGAAGCTGGTTAAGGATTTAGGGAAATCCAAACCTGCTCGCTTACCAGAGGACAAGCCTAAATCCCAAAAGTTGCAGACTGCATCAAGAGGACGCCCAAATTATTTTCGCAAATTCAGAGCAATCAGCATTGCCCCCTACCCAAGGCCTTCCTATTAGGCGAGAGGGCATTTGTTTCGTGGAGGCAGAGGTGCTGGTTGGGGTTCCTTCTCTGGGTCTGGGCAGGGACCCAGGAAGATGTAATGAGATGAGGGGGGGGGGCATGTGGATCTGGTGCTGATGGGCGGTTGCCTATGGCAATTCTATCCTGCCTGGTTCCACCTTACTTTCAGCTGCTGGGTTCTGGAGGTCGTACACAAGGATTATGCCCTAGAGTTTGTGCAGCCGCTCGCAGACTCCTTCATGATGTTGCTGTGCAGCTCTCGAGAAAAGCTGAGAGCGGTGAATGACACTCTTTGCCGCTTGGGTGCAGCTGCACGCAGTGGAGCTGGTGCCACAAGACCAGTGCAGTCGGGGTCTGTACTCCATCTACTTTGGTACCCAAGAAAGAAGGGTCATTCCGCCCAATACGCAACCTCTTTACATGTGCCTCACTTCAGGATGGAAACCTTGCAGTCAGTCATTGTGGTGGTGCATAAGCGAGAATTCCTGATTTCTCTGGATCTCATGGAAGCGTATTTGCATGTTCCCCATCAATCAAAGCACCTACGCTACCTATGGTTCGCGGTTCCAATTGGACATTTCCAGTTTTGAGCCCTACCGTTTGGTCTCGCCACTGCCCCTCGCACCTTCACCAGGATCATGTTGGTGGTTGCAGCCCAATTGCACGGCCAGGGAATTCTGGTTCATCTACCTGGGTGACTGGCTCATTCAGGCCAAATCGCACAATGAGAGCTTGGAAGCCATAAAGCGAGTCCTTGACCTTCTGTGGAGTCTGGGATGGGTGGTAAATGTGGCCAAAAGCCACCATGTACTATCCCAAGACTTGTTATACTTGGGGGCTTGCTTCATAACCTCCCAGGGCAGGGCTTTCTTGTTGGCGGACAAGTGCAGGAAGATTCAGGACTAGATCAGTCTATTTTTGGTGAGGTGATTGTAGTCAGTGTGGTCCTACCTCCATGGGATCCACTCCATGGCGTTGACACTGGATTTGGTGACGTGGGCAAGGGCACACATGCAACAATTACAAGGGGTGCTGCTGTCCCGGTGGTTGCCTCAAAAGACATTCCCTGAGTCATCAACTGGTCTGCCCGCTCTTAGTGCGCAGCAGCCTGTCATGGTGTTTGTCCCAGAACAACTTTGAAGGGAAAGCTGCTAGAATAGCTGGATTGGATAGTGATCACAACGGACATCAGTCTATCCAGCAGGGGGGGCATGTTGCTTGACGAAGATAGCACAGGGCATTTGGTCTCACAACCAGAAGCAATGGTCCATCAACCGCTTGGAGATGTGAGCGGTCCTCGTAGTGCTCTTAGAATTCCAAGCTCTAGTACAGCATCAAGCAGTCAAGAGTGTTGTCAGACAGCGCCTCCATCGACTACATCAGTCTGCAGGGTGGAATAGGAGCACAAGTCTTGCAGAGGAAATAGCACCTCTGCTTCATTGGGCGGAGGAGAATCACGCAGCTGTCAGCGGCTCATGTGGCCAGCAGAGAAAACGAAGTGTACTTTCTAAGCAGGCATCAGATACAGGAGAGTGTCCGTTGCGGACAAGGTGTTCAGCCAGTTGAAGCACTGCTGGGGACTGCCAGTCTTGGCTCTCATGGCGTCAGCGGAGAATGCCAAGGCAGAGCATGTTTTTCAGCAGATGCATGGAATGGATGTCAGAGGGCCTCGACACATTGACCCAGTGCTGGCCGGAGGAGGGCCTGCTCTATGCTTTTCCTCCATGGCCTCTCATAGGGCGTCTGATTCAGCGAATAGAGACGCATGCAGGGCTGGTGGTCCCGGATTGGCCGCAGAGACCATGGTATGCAGACCTGGTGCACCTTACTAGTAGACAGTCCCTGGCAGCTACCATTGAGGGAGGACCTATTGTCACAGGGACCAGTGTACGATCCTCAGGTGGATCGATTCGCGCTTATGGTTTGGCTCTTGAGAGGGCAGTCTTCAGGTGCAGGGGGTATTTGGCCCCAAGAATTATGACTTTGCTTAAGGTGTGCCATAGGTCCACCTCCTTTAGCATGCATGTGCATTTGGAGAGTGTTTGAGGCCTGATGTGCAGAGTGGCAGTGCCGTCACTTCGCAGCCACGATAGAGGACGCATTCAGAGTCTCTTTAGCAGCCCTTCCTGACCAAGTTTCTGAGGCCACCGTGGCAGCCCGCAGTGCCCTCTTGATCTGTGTGGTGCAGGAGGTTCACAGCAGCACCATTTCAGCCACTAGCAGTAACTTTCCTGAAGGACCTTACTCTAAAGGTGGTGTTTCTGGTCGCCATTTGCTTGGCCAGAAGGATTTCCGAGCAGCAAGCCTTATTCTGTCAGGAGCCTTACCTTCTGGTGGCAAAGGACAGAGTTGTGGATGGTGCCCTCCATTTTGCCTAAGGTGGTTTCACCTTTTCATCTCAATCAGATTGTAGTCCTCCCGATTTTCCCTCAGGGGCAGGATAAGTCTCCATGCCATAGATGCACAGAGTGTGCTATGGCGATATTTGAGAGTTTGAGCTGTTCGGAAATCGGATCACTGGTTTGTACCCTTTGGTGGGTCCCCAGAAGGGGGAAACTACTTCCAAAGGCTTCCATTGCCTGCTGGTTGATGGAGGCAATTGCCTCGGCCTATTTATTGAGGGGCAAGACAGCACCCTCAAGACTGCAAGTGCATTCTACAAGGGTGCAGGCAGCGTCCTGGGTGGAATGTGCACCGGTTCCTCCGGTGGAGATTTGTCAAGCAGCTACTTGGGTGTCGTTGCATACCTTTTGTGTGTTGTATAAGCTAGATCTCCAGGTGCGTTTGGAGGTTGAAGGCCAGGCTTGCTGCTCCTGCCCGGGTTTGAATACTGCTCTGGTACATCCCAGGAGTCTAATGGACTAAGGGTGCTATGAAAGGTGAAATTAGACCTACCTGCTAATTTCGTTTTTTCATTAAGATCTACAGTCTAATCCAGAACCCACCTATTCTGTTAGCAGTAAGCCCGTTTCAAAGGTCCAACTGTTAAAGGGGCAAGGTAGCCTCTCCACTTTGGGGGGAGGAATTCTCGTCAGGCTGAAGGGTTCAGTCTCAGGTGCTTGATGAGAGTTAGGAGTGACCTTGGTCCCCCTGAGCTGCTCTAAGTCATCACTGGTCGGGTAGCAGGTTGTATATAGTTGTCCTGAGGGGCGACTTTTTGGTATGTGCTAGTTCTGCTTTGACTGGCTTGGTGGGAGGAGTATTGTCTCCTTATATAGTGACATCATTGAAAGCTAGGATGCTCAGTCTCCATCAGCTGTAATGAGGACTCAACCCAGGAGTTTGGATTGGACTGTAGGTCCTATAATGCAAAGAAAGCAGGTAAGTCTAATTTCACCTTAATATATCACAGTGCTGTTTTCTCAGTAACTGTACTCCTGTCCTTTTCATCAGTCACAAATTGTATCAGCACTGAACTTAACAAACAATGCCAAGTAATTAACTAGAACCTTACAGTTCAGGAAACAGGCATTTAAATGAAATAAAGTTGCAAGGAGATTGTTTTTTAATTAATGTAAGGAAATACTTTTTCATGGAAAGTTGGTGGATGTTTGGAATGCAAATAACCTTTATATTAGCAAAATGCCAGTACTTTTGTCACATTTAAATTAAAACCTTTTACCTTTATACCTGAGACTGGTATCAAACTGTTCTGAAATCAATGACGTTATTTTAAAGCAAATTACCTAGAGTTCAGCCACCCTTGATATTATCTTTGAAAACACAGATAGCAAAGTAAACAGTAGGTCTCTAGTCCAAATTCCTCAGGCAACTGCAGATTAGCATGTGATTTATCTAAATATCTGCAGCTGAACCAGAGAGGTCTTAATCACCTTTATACTAACCCTCATTTGCTGGATTTCAATGTGCTTAAGAGTTAAAATAGAAAGTTACTTGAAAGTAGATACTAATGATTGCTATTGAATGCCTAAACAAACCTTTATTCAGTTTTGTTTTTTCTCTAATGCATGAACAATAATTATGCTCTCTATGAAGTGCCTGCTACAATATATAAAATCCCCTTAAATTTTAAGTTAGTTTGATTACATTACAGTCAGACACATGACTTATACCAAAAATAAGACTCAAGCAGGGTTACCTTTTACTTATTTATTCAGAATTTAAATACTTGTCAAGTTCCAATTTCTTATTTGCTAGCTCAAGTGGTCAGTTCAGCATGCAGGAACTGTAGAGTTAGAAATTCTTGGCCAAGTCACAGAATTCTGGATCATAGAATAAAGAAATACACTACAAAATACCTGTTGGAGCATTATTCTATAATATTGCTGGCAATGAGAGTGAAACTGTGTATACTGTAGACTGAATGCTTCCTCTGAGCATACATTACAGCTGCTCTGATTTACCCACAAGACAAATCAAAGCTTCCTTATTGTCCCCTCAGGGTAGTGCATCTCTTCCAGCAGCTTGGAGACGGAGCATGTCACAACTTTGACATCAGGATACTTAGGCAGCTTGGCACCAGCCCCCAGTAAGCTCAGTCTTCAAGCAGCTGGAGCGGGTGATCCCTGAGTCAGGACTCACTGAAGGGACAACTGGTAAGACTTTTTCTTTAACTTTCTTTAATTCTTTCATTTTTTCTTTAGGTTGCAATGCTCTGTGGTGATTAAGCCTCCCCCCCTCCTTTCTCCCTGGGGGTATTGTGCATTGAGAGCTGGTTGGGAGGGGGGAACGTGGAGGCATGCTGCTCGGAGGGCCGAGGGAGCCGCTGGACAGTGAATGTTGAGCCAAGCACTGCTCCCAAACCCGTATTTCGGGTGAGGAGCGGTGTTACTGGAGAAAGCAGGAAAGGCAAGTTCTCCTCTCCCTGCCTTGGTGCCGAAGCTGCAGATCAGCTGAGCATGAGGGGAGTGTCAGCTGTCTTCTCAGCACAGGACACTAGTGGTAAGGAGAGCCAGAGAGGAGTGAGGGCCGCTGGGATGCTGCCTCTGATTAGGCGCGTGAGCCGCAGTGCCAGCAAGCTGTGTGGCAGCGGCCCATGCAGGGCAGATTGTCAGAAGTGCCATTTTGTTTGAGTGGAAGGATCTCGGCAGCAGTTTGGTTTTTTTTTTTCCTGCGGTTCCCTTGTTTTTCATTTTGTTTCTGTTACCTGTAGTTTCTGTTCGTGTCTGTCTTGACTGTATAACAATAAGCAATAGGTGTCTGAGTCTCACCAAAATAAAATAAAAGAACAAATTAACAGAACGAAGATTCAGCAAGAGCTACCCCTGGGCTCCTGGGGAGCTATGCCTACGAGACCATAGTGTGGAGCACATAGGAGCACACTCTGCGGAAGGCATTTGCCAGGGGTGTGCTGCAGAGACACACAAGGCCAAGCAGACCATGCTGGAGGAAGCAGGAGCTCCCGAGGTGCCTGTGTGAGATTCCAGGTCCCTTGCTGCAGAGGGAGGGGGGGGCTCAGACTCTCTGCTAGTGCTACAACATTGTCAGCAGGACTTGGACTCTCCAGGCCCTCTTTCCTCTCAGGTGCAGAGAGGAGAGGTCCCAGGGGATTTCTCACCCAGGTTTGTGATGCTTCTTCATAAGGCGTTCTGCCTCAAGCAACAGGCCAAGGGGCGCAGTGCCAAGAAGAGGGTTCCAGAAGACATGCCGAGTGCTCATCCAGATCCAGCGCAGCCCCTTGCTAAGAGATGCCTCAGAGGGGGGGGCATTTTCCTCAGAGGGGGAGCTGGAGCCCGGTTTGAAACCAGAAAAGCTCGAAGAGGGAGAGATCCCGCAGGAGGATGAGCCTCGTATTGTTAGGGTCTTCCAGAAGGAGGAGCTGGTGGTACTCATTGCTGAGTCAACTCAAGATGTTTAACATGCCCCCAGCGGGGGCAGCTGAGGAGGAGACCCTGGAGGATCTAAAGTTGTTAAAACCCAAGAGGATTGTGGAAAATTGCAAGAGGATCTTGATAAATTGGAAGACTGGACATCAAAATGGCAGATGAAATTTAATGTGGACAAGTGCAAAGTTATGCACCTAGGGAAGAACAACCCAAAGTATGGTTACACGATGCAAGGTTCCACATTAGGAGCCACCAACCAGGAAAAAGATTTAGGCGTCATTGTGGATAACATGTTAAAACCCTCGGCCCAGTGTGCAGCGGCGGCCAGGAGAGCAAATAGAATGCTAGGTATCATAAGGAAAGGAATGGAAATTAAAACAAAGGATATTATAATGCCTCTATATCGTTCCATGATGCGACCGCACCTTGAATATTGTGTGCAATTCTGGTCGCCGTATCTTAAAAAAGGATATAGCGTTATTAGAAAAGGTTCAGAGAAGAGCCACCAAAATGGTAAAGGGGATGGAAGGATACTCCTATGAAGAAAGGCTAAAAAGGTTAGGGCTCTTTAACCTGGAAAAGAGATGGCTGAGGGGAGATATGATAGAAGTCTATAAATTAATGAACGGAGTGGAACGGGTAAACGTAGATCGATTGTTTACCTTATCAGAATATAGAAAGATTAGGGGACATGCAATGAAGCTACAGGGTAAACTATTTAAGACTAATAAAAGAAAATATTTTTTCGCTCAACGTGTAATCAAACTCTGGAATTTGTTACCGGAGGATGTAGTAAAGGCTGTTAGTGTAGCTGGGTTTAGAAAAGGTTTGGACAAGTTCCTGGAGGAAAGGTCCATAAACCATTATTAAGAAGGGACCCAGGATAAACAGTGCTTGACCCAGTACAAGCATTGCGGAACCTGGGTCTTTTGGGGAAACTGCTAGGTACGTATGACTTAGATTGGCCACTGTTGGAAACAGGATACTGGGCTTGATGGACCTTGGTCTGACCCATTATGGCATATCTTATGTTCTTATCTGATTCTACAGGCCGTACATAGGTCTCAGAGGATTTTCCCTCTAGAGTCATTAAACAGATGATCCTGGAGGAATGGAAGTTCCCGGAAGCTGGGCTCAGGGGTCTCGCATCATGTCCCAGTTATATCCGTTGACACAGGTGGAGAAGGAGATGTTCCATTCCCCGAAGGTTGATGCTGCCATAATGAAGAAGACCACAATTTCTGTTGAGGGCAGTATGGCGCTCAAGGATGTCCAAGATAGGAAGCTGGATACCTTGCTGAAGCAGGCCTTTGATGTAAGCACACCATCTCTGCAAAGCATCCCTGAGTTGGCAGAGGAGTCCCAGGAACAGGGGGCCACAGCGAGACTGGAGTCGGGGGCGGCCTACCCGGCAGATGCCTTCTATGACCTGGTGAGGGCTCTTTCTAACAGTATGGCCTCGATGGTGGTGACTGCTGCTACATCTGGCTCTGCAGTTGGTTGGCGGATGTTTCCTCGAAGGCCCAGTTGAGTAACCTGCCTTTCAAAGGGAAATAGTTGTTTGGGGAGGAAAAATTGGTAGTCCAAAGGTGGTTGCCTTCCCAAAGATAAGCCGAAGTTGGGTTGGACCTCTGGCACAAGCAGGGGGCAGACCCATGAGTTCAGGGATTTTCAAACCGAGATTCACCCCTTGCCAAAGAGGAAGTTTTGCTGCCAGAGCACTGCGGTTTCGTGGGGCAGGCAGAGGCTAGAAACATAGAAATATGATGACAGAAAAAGACCACATGGCCTATCTAGTCTGTCCTTCCATGTCAACAACTACAACAGTCCCCTTTTTACCATATGCAGCTTCTGCCTCCTCTGCCCAAAAGAAACCACAATGAAGCGAGGGGGCCCAGGCAGGGGTGCAGCCTGTGGGAGGTTGGTTTATTTAACCAGTTTTGTATACCACCTTATCCTTCAATCAAAGTGGTTGACAAGACAACAAAAGCTAACATATTGAGAGTATGGGAAAATAAAAGCAATACGTTACAATATAAATACAAAACAGGATTGGTTGCAGGACTTCTACCCTGCCTGGATCCGTGTTATGTCGGATCAGTGAGTTCTACAGGTGGTCCGAGAGGGCTATGCACTGGAGATCGTCAGACTGCTAGCACCAGCCTTCGTTTGCTTCCCCCTGCAAGGTGCGAGCAAAGGCACTGGGCGTGCGGCAGACACTCAAGTGACTTCTAAGGTTGTTGGCAGTGGTACCAGTTCCTGCGGAGCATGTTGATGCTCCATTTATTTCATAGTCCTAAAAAAGGAAGGGGGAACAGGTAAACAGGTATCTGCGGGTTCTGCATTTTCATATGAGACCCTCCGAGCAGTAGTGATGGCTGTTCAGGAGGGAGAGTTCTTGACCTCTGTAGATCTTAAGGCAGTGTACCTGCATATTACTATACATCCATATCACCAGTTTCTATGCTTTGTAGTGCCTATGGGACATTTTCAGCTTCAGGCATTGCCGTTCGGTTTCATAATGTTCCCCTGGACTTTCACCAAGGTGATGGTTGTGGTAACGGCGGTGGCCTTGCATCACGAGGGCATACTAGTACATACATACCTGGACGATTGGCTCATTCGAGCAAAATCTGAGAAGGAAAGCACTTAAGCCACGGCCTGCGTAGTCAAATTCTTGTGCGAGCTAGGCTGGGTCATAAATGTCGGCAAGTCACTTGACCCCCTCACAGGACCTAGAGTACCTCAGGGCTCGATTCAACACTCACAGGTGTCGGGTGTTTCTGCCGCAAAGGAGGGTGAGGCTTTGCGTTTGCTGGTTTGGCAGTTCTTGTGCATGGCATAGCTGTCTGGCATTATCTTCAACCTTTGGGGACCATGGTGGCGATGATCAATCTGGTCCCATGGGTGTGAGCCCACGTGAGAACATTGCAGAGAGCACTGCTGCACCAATGGTCACATCAGCATTATCCCCTTTCGCACATGTTGGCCTGTCCACGAGAGGTCCCGCTGGCCCTCAGGTGGTGGCTAAGCGAGGAGAATCTGGCGGACGGAGTTCCTTTGGAGTCACCACACTGGATTCCCCTAATGACAGCTACCAGCCTTACAGGATGGGGAGCCCACTGTGAAGGGCACATTGCTCAGGGACAGTGGATTGCGGAGGAGCAGACATGGCCTATCAGTCGGCTGGAGATGAGATCCATTCGCCTCGCCTTGCAGGAGTTTTACCTGTTGGTGCACGAAGGGGCAGAATGGGTCTTCTCAGACCACGTCACCACAGTGTACATCAATTGGCAAGGGGGCACAGGCAGCGCCAGGCTGGAAAGCAGAGGAGATGATTTGGGCAGAGGCCCATCTACAGGCAATTTCAGCGGCGCACATGTCCAGCACATAATGGCATGGCCGATTTATCTCAGTTGTGTGCAATTGGACCCAGGGGAATGGCAGCTAAACTAGATGGTCTTTGAGCAGATCGTACAGTGGTGGGGGGAGCTGGTCATGGATCTGATGGTGACATTTGCATCAGCCAAAGCCAGCTGATTCTACAGTCGACAGAGGGAGAGAATGTCCGAAGGCCTGGACATATCTATGCAGCGTTGGCCCAGCCAGGAGCTTCTCTAGTCTTCCCTCCATGGGCAATCATAGGCCAAGTGGTTCAGAGTGGAGGTGCACCACAGGCTAGTGGTTCTGATTGCCCCGAATTGGCTGCAGCAGCCATGGAACGCCAACCTGGAGCGGCTGAGCCATGGAGACTTCCCAGTAGGCCAAACCTGCTGGTGCAGATTCCAGTACTAATGCCCCAGGTGGATCGGTTCTCGCTTATGGCATGGCTATTGAGAGAGCTAGGTTAAGGAAGCAAAGTGTTTCTACTCAGGTAATCTCCATGCTTCTTAGAGCCCGGAAGAGGTCCAAATCCTTGTCATACATTCAAGGACGGAGAATTCTTGAGGGCTGGCATGCCGAGAACAGTTGCAGGTCGCTGTCGGTGTCTGTTTCTGAAATGTTGGAGTTCTTCCAGGCAGGGTTCGATAAAGGGCTGGCCTGTGGCTCTCGAAGGGTGCAAGTGGCCACGATGGCGTGTTATGGTAGAATCCAGGGGGTCTCCTTGGGAACACATCCAGATGTCGCTATTTTCATGAGGGCCATTAGGCAGCGCTGCCCATCAAGGAGGGCACTGGTACCAGCTTGGGACCTCAATCTGCTGCTTTTGGTGCTGATAAGAGAGCCCTTCGAGCTGCTACCATCGTGTACCCTGAAGGACTTGACTTTGAAGACTGTTTTTGGTGGCAGTTTGTTTGGTCAGAAGAATCTTCAAGCTCCAGGCATTGTTTAGAGAACCTTTTCTGTCTTTCTCCAGGGAGGAGATGATCCTGCAAACAAGTACCCTCTTTCCTGCCAAAGGTAGTGTCGCCGTTTCATCTGAATCAGCCGGTTACCCTTCTGGTATTGTCAGAACTGGCTGAGGAATTATGGGGTCTGCAGCTGCGCCATCTCAACATCAAGCAGGCCTTGAGTAGGTATCCGAAGAGAACAGCTTTGTTTTGGAAATCGGATTGGTTATTCATTCTATTCGGAGGGCCGCGCAAGGGGGCGGCTGCATAAGTCCTCCATTTTGAGATGGATTAAAGAAGCAATTGCTTCAGCCTATCTTTTGCAGGGCAAAGGGGTTCCACAGGGTCTGTAGGCTCATTCCACCAGAGCACAGGCTGCCTCCTGGGCAGAGTGGAGTTTGGTTCCGCCGGGGGACATCTGTCTCTGGTCATCTTTACATACATTTGTAAAGCATTGGCTGCTAATTGGCTTTCCTTGAGGAACTGCAGTCCCGGGACTCTCCCTTCTGTAGTCTTGCATGCTGCATGCGATCCCACAGAAAAGCCAGGGGCAGGCAAAGCCGTACCGCATTATTGAAGGAGGTACACAGGTTTCTGTGCTTGTTTTTTCTGGGTAGGATGCCTATCCCATCCTCTGGGGAGGGGGTGGGGGGAGCATGGCGTATGAACAGGTAAGCTCTTTTTGGTGGAAGGTTCCCATGGAGGTGGCTTCCTAGGGAGGAGGGGATTTTCCTGAAGGGGACTCCTTATAGTTAAAAGGTCAATATCCAAAAAAACTAATTTGTTGCTCCTGTGAGTCTTTGTCCATAGGTTACTGGGGGCTGATGGGTGGTGCCAGCTGCCTAAGTATCCTGATGTCGTCAAAGTTGTGACATGCTCAGACTCCAAGCTGCTGGAAGAGGTGCGGGACTGGACTGGACTGGAGTTCCTCAAGGAAAGCCAATTAGCAGGTAAGGCCTAATTTCACCTTATAACTTATGCTTAGACATCTACTAGTCTTTAATTATAGCAGCCTATCGGATCAGATCATCCTGCATACTGGACTGGGCCCCCTGGATAGTTTTGAAAAAGCAATATGTCTTAACAGCTTAGAAAACCAGGGACCTTGAGAGAACAAGCAACAGTCTTTGTTTCTTTTTAATCTTATAAGGATTTTTCCCAACAATTTAATACTAGTTCTCACTTTAAAGCACTGAACTAAAACATCTTTTCATCCCAGGTTTACTACATATTCTTAAAAAAAAAATGTGTTTTGGGTTTGTGGAGTGGGGTGTGTTTTTTTTTTTTTTTTGTGCTCTTTTCCTTGTCTGCAGAATCCAACTGCAGTCATTTCCTTTATTAATTTGCTCTTTAATATAGTATCCCATCCTTGCCACCATTTGTATTAGGTTTGTTTGGCTATTAAGTTTAAGAGCGAACAGCCGCACATGCATGGTATTTAATAAGCTATTTAATATGACAGTTGGCTAGGAAATATAACAATTAGCTAGTGACATGACAATGATGACCAAACAGTTGATATGACAATAGAACAATGACATAACATTCATTAATGCATCACCAAACTCTGACATCGCAGCCCCTTTATCAGCTGGGAGACCACAGTGAAGGCTGGAGAAACGTTTGGGGTCCCTCACATGTTGGTTAGGCGGACATCAGCTCTCTGCCTGTCCTGGATTTTCTATCTTTTTATAGCCTGTAACGCGTGTCACAGCTGGACAGTGTGACTCCTCATATGAGGTTTTCCCTACAAACATTCTTCACACAATACACATTTGATCTTTGGGTTAGTAAACAGTAGTTTGTGTGGCCAGACATCTTTTAGCTGTGCTTTGGGCTAATTTTCTACAGCCATTTAGTTTGCTTTCAGTTTCAGCTGGGGTATTGAGAAGTCTTTTGCTGTATGATAGTTTCATTCCTAGGAGGCTTAGCAGTACTGTTCAATGCTGCTGAATTGGCCCTTCTGAAAGAAAAGCACTTATGGCTGTTTCAGTAGTGTGGTACACCAAACTCAACAGGTTGGATTGGGTGCGTTAGTGCTGTGCTGGATTGCATTCCTTACAGTAAATGTGTCTCCTCTACAGGTTGGATTGGGTGCGTTAGTGCTGTGCTGGGTCGCATTCCTTACAGTAAATGTGTCTCCTCTACAGGTTGGATTGGGGTGCGTTAGTGCTGTGCTGGGTCGCATTCCTTACAGTAAATGTGTCTCCTCTACAGGTTGGATTGGGTGCGTTAGTGCTGTGCTGGGTTGCATTCCTTACAGTAAATGTGTTCTCCTCTACAGGTTGGATTGGGTGCGTTAGTGCTGTGCTGGGTCGCATTCCTTACAGTAAATGTGTCTCCTCTACAGGTTGGATTGGGGTGCGCTAGTGCTGTGCTGGGTCGCATTCCTTACAGTAAATGTGTTCTCCTCTACAGGTTGGATTGGGTGCGTTAGTGCTGTGCTGGGTTGCATTCCTTACAGTAAATGTGTTCTCCTCTACAGGTTGGATTGGGTGCGTTAGTGCTGTGCTGGGTCGCATTCCTTACAGTAAATGTGTTCTCCTCTACAGGTTGTATTGGGTGCGTTAGTGCTGTGCTGGGTCGCATTCCTTACAGTAAATGTGTTCTCCTCTACAGGTTGGATTGGGTGCGTTAGTGCTGTGCTGGATTGCATTCCTTACAGTAAATGTGTCTCCTCTACAGGTTGGATTGGGTGCGTTAGTGCTGTGCTGGGTTGCATTCCTTACAGTAAATGTGTCTCCTCTACAGGTACTGGGCCGTCCTGGCTTCAGCATTGCAGACAAGAAACGAAAGACTGGCAGCATTGGCGCCAAGCACAGAATTGGCAAAGAGGAAGCCATGCGCTGGTTTCAGCAGAAGGTAAGCAAGGAAATAGAAAACTGGAGGCAGGGAAGAGGGGAGAGAGATACATGATACCCAAGGGTGCCTCCACCCAGCTTTAGCACTTCCCCATTCCTGCAGCATCACTTTCCCAGTCTTACAGATCGAATGCTTGTTTCCCCAGCCATGTTGTGTTTCTGGGCTGTGCTGGCTGATGGCACTGTCATAGGTGCTTTGTTCGCTAGTCTCTACCTCCTAGCATCTGCTGATAGTTGTAGACCCTGTGTCAGCTGGCATCTGCACTGTTTTGCTTTCCTAAATCTGCCTGCCTTCTCATCCCTTGTCCAGTCCTGCACTTGTGGGTTGGTTTGTTTAAAAGGGTTTTTTTATACCACCTTTGTCAGGCAATCAAAGCAGTTGTTACCCCCTCACAGCAGCTTGGAGTCGGAGCATGTCACGGCATCAGCATGGATAACCAGCTGGCACCTCCCACCAGCCTCTAGTATCTGTCTCCAAGCTGCTGGAGAGATGTGATCCCATAAGCTGCGGCTCACTGTACGGACAATTAATAGATTTCCAATTTAAACAAAAAAGGAAACGGCATGAAAATGGATGCCTTAGAGGATGCAGAGCTGGAAGAGGGTAAGATCCTTCAAGGGGAGGATTCTCGCATTGTGTGTGCCTTTCGCCAGAAGGAGCTGGCAACTTTGATTTCTCAGTCCGCCAATATGGTTGTGGGCATACCGCCTGAGGAGCTGCCTCTGGAAGTCCACTGTTCCAACCAGTCAGGAAGATGCAGACGGTATTTCACTTCACAGAGTGGTTAAACAAATGTTCAGGATGAGTGGATGTCAGGAGACAGGACTGAATGGTACGCTCACTGTCTCGCTTATACCCTCTTCCAGATCAGGACAAGGAGCTCTTCTGTTCTACTAAGGTTAATGCTGTGGTGTTGGCGGTCCCTAAAAAGACCACTATCGTTATTGTCCCTACAGTCCAGTCTAAACCTCTGGGCTGTCACCTCTCACCAGCAGTTTGGAGACTGAGCATGTCACACTTTCTGACATCACTGTAGATTGCTGGCATCTCCCACCAGTTCCAATATTTGTCTCCAAGCAGCAGGAGAAACATGATCCCAAGGGACTCACTGAAGGGACAACTAAGAAGATGGGTGATTTTCTCTTTTTTTAAAAAAAAGAATTTGGTTTAATGGAGAGCTGGCCTTTAATTTTGTTGGAGGGGTTTGGTAACCTCAAAGGCTATTTAGGGAGAAAAGAACGGAGCAGGGGACAAGGCCAGATCTCTTCATCTAAACTCTGTTGGGACACTATTTTACCTGGGGCTGTCTTGGTTGGATGCAGTGGCTCCCAAACCCTTTGGTGGGTGAAGAGCAGGGCCTGTCCTCCTTGGAATTGGTGCACTCTGGGACCTGACACTGCCAAAGCTCCTTGGAGTCTAGGAGGTTCTCCGTGGCTGACACAAGCAGAGACATCTCCAGCTGTCTCAACTTGGTGTACCTGAGAACCTGGTTTCGGACAGACATCAGCAGTTTCTCTGCCATCCTGGACAGGATGGTCACTGCTGAGCCAGGTCAGTCAGTTTTGTCGCATGAAAGTGCCAACAGCATGATGGCATCTGCAGATGCTGGGGTCGATGGCCACATCAATCAAGTTGGTGCCCTGAGCATGTGTTCATATGAGACCATTGCTGAGGGCACTGTTGCAGAGGTGGCCAGCTCAACACCACCAGCTTTCTCTTCAGTTGCCCTGTCCACGGTCAGTTCGGGCACCAGACAAGCTGTTGGCAGGGATGCCTCTAGAGACCTCACATTGGATCTCATTAACAACGGACAGCAATTTGTCAGGATGGGGGGGGGGGGGGCACATTGCAAATTCAAGATAGACCATGCGCTCTCTTGCGGGGACTAGAATCCCTGGACTATCAATCGGTTGGAGATGAGTGATTTACCTGGTACTGCAGAGATTCCAGCCCTTCCTCCAGGGGAAGGCAGCGAGAGTATTCTCTGACAATGCCATCGCAGTGGCTTACATAAACTGACACGGGGGCACAAGCACCATGCATTTAGAAGGTTGGCCTATTGCAATGGACAGAGGCCAATTTACAGGCACTTTCTGCAGCCCATTGGCCAGCAAGAAAAATGTGGCAGCAGATTACCTCAAGTCGGGTCCAGCTGGAGCCTGGTGAATAGATACTCAATGAGGCAGTCTTTGCACAGTTGGTGTGCTGTTGGGGAACGCATGTCTGAAGGCCTCAATGTGCTGGTGCAGGATGGCCAGTGGAGAGCCTGCTCTGTGTCACTTCTGTGAGTGCTGATAGGTTGTGGTGCAGCAGATCAAGGCGCACTGGGGTCTGGTCATACTAATAGCTCCTGATTGGCTACGGCAGCTGTAGTATGCTGTTCTGCTCAGACTGGTGGTCGATCCTCCATGACGTCTGCAAAGCCAGGATGAGCTGCTGGTACAGTGTCTTTTCCTAATGCCTCAGGTGGCTCAATTCTTGCTTACGGTCTGGCTCTTGAAACTGCTCGGTTGAGTGGAGGGGGATATTCGGCCTCGGTGATCTCAATCATGTTGAAGGCCTGGCTTATATCCAGGTATTGGAGATCTTTGAGGACTGGTGCATGTAGCAAGGATCTTGCCCATTTTCAGCCTCTGTCAGATATTCTCACCATTTTGCAGGTGGGGTTGGATAAAGGTTTGACTTGTAATTCACTTAATTTGCAGGTGACAACTCTCACTTGTTATGGGAGGATCCAGGGAATGTCCCTGGTGTCGTATCCGGATGTCACTCATTTTCTGTGGGCAGTGAAGCATGTTTGCCCTCCTGGTTCAGTCAGTGGTTCCGCCTTGGGACCTCAACATTGTGTTATCTGTGCTGACAGAGGAGCCTTTTGAGCCATTTATTTATTTACATTCTCTTATATACTGTGCTATTCTGCATCAGTGCGGATTACATTGAACAGGGCATTATAACTTGGAGATAACTATTTTACAGGGAACATGGGCTATGGAGGGTTAAGTGTCTTGCCCAAGACCACAAGGAGCACCTGTGGGGCTAGAAATCCCAGTCCTTCCGGCTCAAGGTTGCTGTCCTCTAGTGGGATTTGAACCCCTGACTTTCCGGCCTGAAGTACCTTGCCCCAACCATTAGGCCACTCCTCCACTCCACTCCATTGGAGGCTTTGCAGATGAAGATGTTGAAGACTGTCTTTTTAGTGGCCATTTATTCGGCCAGGTGAATTTCGAAGCTGTAGGTGCTGTTGTCACTCCATTTCTATGCCTTTTCAGGGAAAAGAGCTTGCTGCGACTGGTACCTTCCATTCTCCCAAAGGTACTGTCGGCTTTTCATCTCTATCAATTTCCGGGGGGCGGGGGATCCTCTTACATCTCCTGGATCTCTGGCGGGTCTAGAGACTACTTGTCCGTGCAAGGGGAAGGCGGCTTCAAAAGCGTCCATCGCGTGTTGGGTAAAGGTACTTTTCAGAAATGTGTTACTTGTAAACCACGCTTGATCTTGTGGAAAGCACGGTATAAAAATGTTTGTTAAATAAATAAAATAAATAAAGGAAGCTATCTCAGCTTACATGTTGTGGTGCAAGGAGTTGCCCAAGGGGTTGGGGTGCTCTCAACCAACGCACAGGTAGCCTCTTGGTGGAATCCAGCATGGTTCTGTCAGTGGACATTTGCAGGGTGGCGACTTGGTCGTCCTTACACACATTCATAAAGCATTATTGCCTGGATGTGCAGGCAGTGGGGATGCGTGTTTTGGTTCGGTGGTGCTTCAAGTCAGGCTTGCAGGTTCCTCCCAATGTTAGTACTGCTATGGTACATCCCACAAATCAGGACTGGACTGGAGGGAGGATAAGGTGAAATTTAGGCCTTACCTGCTAATTGTAAATATTCAGTAACAAGGACCGGACTGGAGGAACTCAAGGAACGACAATGTGGTGGCATTCCTGAGCCTGAAGAAATCCATCTGTTAGTCTCCTGACCAACCTCTGGATCAAATGCAATTGGCATGTGCAACCGCCATGAGGGCACCAATTCCTTTCCAGGGGAGTTTGTCTAGAGAGGACTGTTGTATGTTTTTGTTTTTTTTTCATGTAAATGTTTCACTACAATTTCTTATTCGGAGGGGGGGGGGGTTCTGCCTGTTGGGGATAATTGTTTTCCATGGTAATTTTGCAAGAGATTTCTCAATTGTTGCTCCTGTGAATTTGCTTTGTCATTAGGATACTGGAGACTGATGGGAGGTGGGAGGTGCCAGCAACCTCTCTAGGGTGATGTCAGTGTGACATGCTCAGTCTCCAAGCTGCTGGTGAGAGGTGATAATCCACAGGTTGATACTGGACTAGAGGAACTCGGGGAAAGACAATTAGCCTTTCCATGGAGGGCGGTTCTGCCCTCAAAAGACTTGCAGGATCGAAAGCTGGAAATCTTATTGAAGCAGGCGTTTGACATTAATGCCCCTAATGCTGCAGGCGACAGTTTGTGGAGTGTGCCTGTTTATGCTGGACACAAGCTATTTTGGAGGGCTCGGGTGAGTCAGCGCTGCTTGCCCTGGAAGCGGCCAAGTTGGAGTCTGGAGCAGCCTGCCTGGTGGATGCCTTCTATGATCTGATTTGAGGTATATCCAAGAATATGGTCTGTGGTGGCTGCTCATCGCTACTTATGGCTGTGTTATTGGTCTGCAGAAGTTTCCAAGTCATGACCTGGTAAACTTTTTCCTTTAGGTGTAAGCTTTTGTTTAGCAAAGACCTGGATAAGTTGGTGAAGGATCTGGAGTCCAAGGGTTGACTCCCCAAAGATAAACAAAAATCTGTTTGCACCTCGACTCCAGCAAGGGGTCATGTGCAGGGCTTCTGGTGCTTTCTGGGCAGTCCGGTTTGTTACCTTTCAGAGAGGGTGATTTCCTTTCAGGGGGCCTATGTCTTGGGTTTCAAGGATCAGGTAGGGGATTTTACACCCCTGCCGCCTCAGCCACAAAAGCGCAACGATACCATGCAGGCCCAGGCAGAGTTAGTACCCATGGGGGGGAAGGGGGTTGGCTACAGGACCTTTATGCCACCTGGACCCAGATTACATTAGACCAGTGGGTACTGCAAATTATCAAAGGGTTATGCATTGGAATTTGCCCGGCCTCTGGCAGACGCCTTTGTTCAGTCCCCCTGTAAGGCGTCTCGGAAGTTAGAGGCTGTGAGGTCCACTCTGTAGCGCCTTTGCGAGTTGCAGGTGGTGTGGAAGTTCCAGTAGACCAGTGCGATTGTGGTAGGTACTCCATTTTGTAGTTCCCAAGAAAGAGTGGTCTTTCTGTCCCATCTTGGATCTCAAGCATATCAATCATTGCTTACGGGTGCCCTAGTTTCACATGGAAATGCTACGTTCAGTCATAGAGGCGGTCAGAGAAGCAGTTCTTGACCTTGCTTGACCTGATGGAGGCCATCCTGCACATTTCCATTCAGCCAGACCATCAGCAGTACCTGTTTTGCTGTACCCATTGGTCACTTCCAGTTTTGGGCCTTGCCTTTTGGAATGGCTACCACCTCTTGCCCATACGTTTAGCAAAGTGATGGTGGTAGTGGCAGCAGCAGCAGTGCTTGGTCAGGAAGGGATTCGGGTTCACCCCTATCTGGACGATTGGCTTATTCAAGCAAAGCCCAGGGAAGAAAGCGACAGTCACGGCTTGTTACTGCTCATCTGCAGAGGCTTGGCTGGGTCATCAATTTTGCCAAACGTCTGCTCTAGCTGTCACTAGAGTTGGTGTACCTGTGGGCTCGCTTTCAGACTAACCAGGAGCTAGTGTCCATACTGGTGGAAAAGATGCAAACACTGCAAGGACTGTTTTTATGTATTAAAGACCAAACGGCATGGCATTATCTACAGCTGTTGGACTCCATGGCTGTATCCATAGAGAGAATGCCTTGGGTGATGGCTCACATGAGACCACTGCAGAGGGTATTGTTGTGAATGTGGTTGGTGCAGTACCACCAGCTGTTGCAGCCTTTGCCTTGTCCAGAGTTGGTACGGATGGCCCTCCATTGGTGTCTGCGTTCAGACAAGCTGCTAGCAGTGATGCCCCTGTAGATGCCGCATTGGATCCCGGTGACAGTGGATGCTAGCTAGTCAGGCTGGGGAGCACTTGTGAGGCACAGATAGCCCAGGAGTTCTGGTCTTTGCAGGAGAGTGTGTGGCCCATCATTCGATTGGAACTGAAAGCGGTCTACCTGGTGCTGCAAGAGTTTCAGCCATTCCAGCAAGGCCAAGGCAGTGAGTTTTCTTGGACAACGCTACTGTGGTGGCTTATATCAGTCGGCCAGGGGGATACAAGCAGTGTGTATTTGGAAAAGGAGGTTGGGCCGTTGCTGGAATGGACGTAGAGCAACCTACTGGCACTCTTGGTGTTTCATGTTGCTGAAAAGGAGAATATGGCAGCAGACTACCTCAGTTGGGTTCGTTTGGATCCCAGCGAATGGACACCTAACATGACAGGGTTTGCTCAGTTGAGGCGTTGAGGTCAGCTGGTCATGGACCTGATGGCGACCTTCAAGTCTGAAGGTGGCTCGATTTTTTTTTTTCTAAGCTGGAGATGAGAGCACACATCGGAGGGGCTCAATGTGCTGTGCAGAGTTGGTCAACAGAGGGCTTCTGTATGTGCTTCCTCTGTGGGCGCTGATCAGGTACATGGTGCAAAGGATCAAAGCACATCAGGGTCTTGTTGTCCTGATTGCACTAAATTGTCCACATCTTTCATGATATGTCAATCTGATCCAGTTGGCGGTAGACATCTGTGGTGTCTGCCAGTTCATGGAGACCTACTGGTGCAGGTTCCAATTCTGATGCTTCAAGTGGATCAATTCTCACTTAAAGCCTGGCTCTTGAGAGGGTTCGGTTGAGAAGGGGCTATGTTCAGGTCTGGAGAGTCTTCAGAGTCCTCAGCCGGGAGCATGTGTGTCATTCTCTCTCAGCCTCAGTGCTGGATATTCTTGCCGTCTTACAGGCAGGGTTAGACAAAGGTTTGGCTTAGTTCCCTTCATGTGCAGGTGGCAGTGATTAACCTGTTATCGCGGTAGAGTCCAAGGGGTGTCCCTGGTGACTAACACTGACGTTAGTTTCCTGTGGGTGGTAAAGCAGCTCCATCCACCAGTGTGGCAGTGGTTCCTCCTTGGGACCTCTCTCTTTCTTGTTCTATTGGTATTAATAGAGGCACCATTGGAGCCGCTCAGTGCTTTCACTATAAGACCTGACTTTGAAGACCATCTTTTTGGTGGCAATTTGTTCTGCTAGGAGGATTTCTGAGCTACAGGCTGTAATGTCGTCATTTTCTCTCTATCCAGGGAGAAGGTTGTGCTGTGGCCAATGTCCTCCTTTCTGCCCAAGGTGGTGTCTGTGTTTGTTTTATCTGTCTGTGACGCTTCTGGTATTTCCTGGGGCCGAAGGTGGGTGGAGGTGGATCCTCTCCTGCGTCTCCTGGATGTGCTCCACATAATAAAGTGGTATTTGAAAATAACAGAGCCCTTTTGCAAGTCTGGCTTCTTCCAAGGCTTCCATTTTGCATTGGGTAAAGGAGGCTATCTGCTTATCTCTTGTGCACAGAGTTGCCCAAGGGGCTGGGTGCTCACTCCACTTAGGCTCAAGCAGAGTCGTTTGTTGCTGCTGGTAAATATCTGCAGGACCGTGACCTGGATGTCCTTGCATACTTCCGTAAAGCATCATTGCCTGGATGTACAGGCAGTGGGGGACGTGTGGTTTGGTTCTGCAGTGCTTCAGGCCAGACTTTTGTAGGTTCCCTTCCCAAGGTTAGTACTGCTATGGCACATCCAAGTGCGGGACTGGACTGGAGGAACAAGGAGGAAGGTGAAATTAAGCCTTACCTGCTAATTGACTTTCTTTGAGATCCTCCAGTCCAGTCCCAAACCCTCACTTATTACTGGTTACTGGTAAGTCGCTGTTCCTGGGCCTGAACAAGTCCGTCTTATTCCTGGGTCTGGGGGTAAGAACATGCAACCATTGTCACATGCACATCCTTCTGGGGGTGGGGGGAATGATGAAGTTTCCTTGAGGGGGAGGCAGAGTGCCTGGAGAGGATGGCACACCCTGTTTTAAAGTAAACTTGTAGTACTCTGATAAGTGAAGTGTGTGTGTGGTTTTTTGTTTTGTTTTTGTGTTTTTCTTGCTAAGGGGGTTTTTAGTTTTGTAAATTGTTGGTTAGGTATATTCTGTTTGATCAGCATGTTTTCTTTCTTGTTGCTCCTGTGAGTCTGCTTTGCCAATAGGATACTGGAAGCTGGTGGGAGGTGCCAGCTGTTTATCCATGCTGATGTCATGAAAACAATCTCCAAGCTGCTGTGTGGGGGTCATAACCCACAAGTGAAGGATTGGACTGGAGGAATTCAGAGTCAATTAGCAGGTAAGGCCTAAATTTGCCATAGGAGGTGCAATCAAAAGTATCAAGACTTGTACAGTAACACAAGTATAACACTGACATTTATTACACTCAGTCTCCTTCAAAGTAGTCCCCTTCTGATAAAACACACTTCCTCCAGCGTTCCTGCCACTGCTGGAAACAATTTCAAAATGTTTTTCATTATGCTGTGAAGCTACTGTGTGTCAGATTTTGCTTAATGGTCTCCAAGTCGTCGAATCCCCTTCCTTTCAGTGATGATTTCACCTGATGAGAGGTCAGGTGAGTACGGAGGCTGACTGACTTGCTCGATTTGGTGTTTGGCCAAGAACTGCTGGACAAAATGTGATGCGTGAGCTGAGTGTTATCATGATGAAGCAATCATTCAACATTCCTGTGCAACTCTGGCCTCTTATGATGAACAGTATCTCTCAAATGAGACAGAACTTGGACATAGTACTCCTTATTGATGGTTTGGCCTTTTGGAGCATACTCATGATAAATAATACCCTGGTAATCAAAGAAAACCGAGTATGACCTTGACATTGCTCCTCACCTGATGGGTTTTTAGGGTCTGGGAGAGTTTGGAGTCTTCCATTGTGAGGATTGAGCTTTAGTTTCCGGGTCATAACCATAAACCCATGATCATCACCAGTAATCTTTTTTTATGAAATCTGAGTCATTTTCAACACATTCCAACAATTCCCTGGCTGCAGACAGTCAATCGTTGTCGTTTTGGTCAGGGGACAGTGGTTTTGGCATGAATTTTGCAGACACGTCTCATCTTCAAATCGACAGAAGGAATGGATTGTACGGACCTGAAACTGATGTTCATGTCCTCAGCAAGCTTCCTGATAGTCAATCGATGATTTGAGGGTATTGTGACGTGCACTGCTTCAACTTTGTCTATATTCCTGCTTGTGGACGGCCTTCCAGAACGTCTCACTATCAACACTTTGGGAGCCCTCTTGGAAGCGTTTGTACCATTCATAAACTTGAGCACGACTCACATTCATCGCTGTAACTTGTTATAAGTCTCTACATGAATGTCCAAGTTTCTGACAGAATTTAATGCAAATTTGCTGTTCAGTTTTTGTCACTCATCATAAATCTGACGAACTGCTTTTACCCGATACCAGTCATCACGTGATTTAAAAAAAAAAAACAGATGCAGAGCTCATTAACTAGGTCACTGCATGCTTAATAGCATTGTGGTGAGACGTATTGTGTTATAGCTACACAACGAGATACGTTTTGATCACATCTCGTATTTATATGGGAGACTGCTGTGTTCAGTGTAAACACTACAAATACTACAGATTCCTCACGGTCTCCAGTCCATACGAGTGAGTTGTGCTCATTCACCAGCAGGTGGAGACAAACACCAAGCTTGAAACATACTATAAGAAGCCTTTGCCTCCTGATAACAGCCAGTATTTTCGCAGTCTCTAGCAGGTGGATGAGCACAGCCTGTGCAGCTGGATTTTGGCTTCGGGACCACAGATAACTGGTCCAGGATGCCAAACATGGTGGATCCGGTTCCCTTCTCCCCTAGCCGCCCCTTGCTGGACTCCCTCATTCCTCCTCCCCAACTTTTGGGAGGGGGCCCTGGTTGAGTAGGCACTTGTGTCTTTAAGAATCCTCTGCAAAAAAGAGAAACAGAAGGTCTGTACAACAGAGCAGCAGCAGCTCAATGCCTTCAGGGCAGTGGCCAGGTAAATCCACAGTCTGTGTTAAGGGTAGTAGCCTTCAGAGAAGTTAGTCAAGACCGTGGAACACATGGCCAAATCAGACCAGGGCCAATGCATGTCATGCAGCAGCTGCTGAGCACAGCTCTCGGAGGTCAGGCTGTGCCACGGCTGCATGAAGGAACACATGGCCACTGCCAATCGGCTTGACAACCTGGGGGCATCGGAGGTGGAGCAGGTGCCTGGGAACCAGATCATGCTCCCAAAGTTACAGGAGGCTCTAATTTTGGTAGAAATTGCTGCCATTTTGTGTGCAGTAAGCCCCTTGTGCTGGGAAGGCTCTGGGTTCTCCAGTATTGCAGCCTATGTCCACTCTGTCCCCTAAGACGCCAATGCAGTTCCGTAGAGGGGGTTCAGTGGGGAACACTACACATTCCCCCCCCCCATTTGTCCTTTTGCTTCACCAGGCCTTCTGCTTGAAGCAGGGGCAGAGTGAAGGGTCTCCAGCCCTTGGTAAGTCTCCCCTGCCTAAGGGACGGGGTACCCACAAAGCACGGCTGGAGGAGAATGAGGATACCGCCTCGGTGGGGTCATTGGACTTTTTTTGTACCCTTTGAGAGGTCCTGCGGACTGCCTGTAGGAGCAGTCCTCCCAGTAGGCGGGGAGCTCCCAGTGGGTGAGGATCTGACTGGATCTTTCACAGGGATGCGCTTCCCTCCCTTATCTCTGGTGTTGTGCATAGCAGAGATTCCTAGCCAGGAGCTTTTGGGGTCTGCAGAGGACCCACTCATGGAGGGTATTAGAAAGTCCCCATGGTCCTTCCCTGTTCACAGGGCATTGAAAGCAGTAATTGTGGAGGAGTGGGCTTGTTAGTGGGTCAAAGTATGATGAAGCTTTATCAGATTGCTCCCGAGGAGTGAGATGTGCCTGCCTTGGTGGATGCCCTGGTGACAGTGGTCACTCAGATCACCATTCTGTTAGAGGGTGGTGCTGCCTTGAAGGACCCATAGGACTGTAGAATGGAGGCCTTGCTATTAAGCAGGCCTTTGAAGTGTCTGCTCTTGCTCTGCAGAGCATTTATGTGGCTAGGGCTTGCCTTTGTTAGCTCCCCAAGGACCCTCTGGTGGAGATCATGGATCGATCAGAGGTGACTAGGTTGGAATCCAGCTCCACCTTTCTGGCAGATTTACTGATTTACTCCGTGCATCATCAAAGGGCAAGGCCACAGTGGTGTTGGCATGGTGGCTCCTATGGTTTCATAACTGGTCAGTGAATGTGGCTTCTAAGATGCATCTAAGCAAGTTTCCTTTTGCATGGAAATTGCTGTTTGGTGAAGATTTGGACAAGCTGATGAAAGGCTTGGGGGAATCCAAAGTCACAAGGCCTCCCAGTGGATCAACCCAAAGGGGTTTATTTATTTAACAATCATTTATATCCCGCATCTTCCAGAGTTCAGATGCGGCTTACAATTGAACAACAGTCAACAAAGCAAGGGCTTGTTTTACATGGAACAATTTTTGACAGTAAACAATGTAATAGTTAAATACGTAACAGAACGGTGAATGGTTAAATGCATAACAGAACAATGTAATGGTTAAATACATAACAAAACAAGAACAATTTAAGAACTATGTACAGATACAGGTTTGTAGGTTCCTTAGATTTAAATCATGGTTATTTACAAGAGGGTGTAAATCTGTTAATTATGAGGTTTAGCTTTACTCAGTTGGGTGTTATTTAGTCTCTTTCTGGGATGATTAGTGTATTATCAATGTTGTAGTGCATGGCAAAGAGGTAGATTTTCAGTTTTTTGCGGAATTCTATAATTTCTGTTGTGGATCTTAGGTCCTCTGGGATGGAGTTCCAAATGAAGGGGGCCGCATGTGAGAAGGCTCTGTTATTAGTTAGTTTGGTTGCTTTTATAAAATCATTTGGAGTCCTTAATTTATTTGAGTGTCCTTTTCTGTGAGTGACTTTTTGAGATTCCTTGCTTATAAGATTGCTTAATGGGATTGGAGCCATGCCATTGAGAGCTTTAAATGTGGTTATTGTGGTCTTATATATTATCCTGCTTTGTATTGGGAGCCAATGCAGGGTTGCTAATATTGGAGTAATATGCTGGAATGAGTGTGCTTTCATTACAATTCTAGCTGCTGCGTTCTGTGCTAGTTGTATTCTTTTAATGTTTTGTTTCGTTATACCTAAGAGAATTAGGTTGGAAAAATCAAAGTGTGGGGTTATGGTTGCCTGTATTATGTTAATGAAATCTTGTAAGTGAACTAAGGGGCGTAGTTGCTTGAGTATTTTGAGTTTGAAGTAGATTTTCTTTATAGTGTTTCTAATGTGGGTGTTCATCGTAAGGTGTGTATCTAAAATGACTCCTAGGTATCTTATTTCGTTTTTTATTGTGATGTCATGGTTTTGTATTGTTATGTGGGTTGGAGGGACATATGAATGGTTTTTTGTTACAATTAATACCTCTGTTTTTGAATGGTTTATGTGGAGGTTTTTCGCTTTTAGCCAGGTTGCGATTTCGTTAAGACAATCTGTTAAGAGTTTTATCGGTACATCAGGGATGGTGAATGGAATGTATAACATAATATCATCTGCGTATAGATAGAGTACACCGAATTTTTTGAAAATTTCACAAACTGGTTTTATATATATGTTAAATAGGAGGGCTGATAGAGCTGAGCCTTGTGGGGGACCAATTTCTTGTTTATATGTGGTGGATGTCTGATTAGCTATTTTTACATTTTGCGTTCTATTATGTAAATATGAGGTGAACCATTTGTGTACCGTGGCATTTATACCTATTTGTTTTAGGTTATTAAGCATTATAGTGTGATGTACACTATCGAATGCAGCTGATATGTCAATAAATAGGAGTATGAATGCTTTTTTGTGATTATCAATCCCTTTAAGGAGTGTATCGATTAAGACTGTTAAAAGTGATTCTACTCCATGCTGAGGTCTAAAACCATATTGGTGTTCATCAAGTGGGTAGTAAGAGTCTAGGTATTCCTGTGTCTGGATCTGTACCACTTTTTCTATTATTTTAGCTAAGAAAGGGATACTTGAAATAGGTCGATACGATTTTGGGGATGTTTTGTCCATAGTACCATTTTTGAGAATTGGGCGGATTTGTGCATGTTTGAGTTTAGGAGGGAGGTAACCTTGGAGTAATGAGAGGTTGACTATAGGGAGGATGAAAGAGATTAGTATTGGAAGTGTGCTTTTTATCCATGTTACAGGGCATGGATCAAGGAAAGAGGTGGTAGTGTTGAGGTTGGAAATAATATTCTTTAGTGATTCTTTGGATGTGGGGTGAAAAACTGACCATTCATTTGCGCAATTTAAGGCTACGTTATGTTTGTCTATGGACATTATAGGTTGTGTGGATTTATTTTGATAGTAGTCAGCTAAAGTTTGTACTGATATGTCAGTAATTTCATTGTTATGTGTTTGAGGGTTATTAGTGAGATTTCTAACAATGGAGAATAGCTCTCGTGGTCTATTATAGGATTTTGATAAGATTGCAGCATAGTAAGTCTTTTTTGTGCTATCTATAGTGTCTTTGTATTTTGTAAGAATGGTATTATATATTTCCTTATGTATAGTTAGTTTGGTTTTGCGCCATTTGAGTTCTGATTTTCTTAGTTGTCTCCATTTGTTTTAGCGTGTTGTCGAACCATGGAGCTTTTTTTGAGTTAGTGGGTTTTTTGTTACTTCGGTCAGATTTAGCTGCATCGGTTATTGTGTCATGCCAATTTTTGATAGCTTCATCTAAGTCCATTGGGGGAGACACAAGGTGGGGTATTATTGTATCTAGGAATTCAGTTTCGTTAAATCTTTTGAATTTTGTGGTGGAATCACTTCTTGAGTAGTTTTTGGTGCTATTGGTATGGAATGTGAGTTTTGATTTAATGATGTAATGATCAGACCATTGGCCGGGAGGGGCCGTGGACAGCCTGGGGGGGCTGATCCAGAGATCCAGGTTCCTGCAGCAGGGGCCTTGGTGGGGCCTCTGGTCCTCCTGGAACTGCCATATCCTCCCAGTGAGGCTTTGGGGGTCTGGGTGAGGGGTCAGACAGTTCTTCCTGCCTGGGCCCAGATCATGTCAGACGCCTGTGTCTGGGGGGTTATCCAGGATAGGTATGCCCTAGAGTTCACCTGTCCCCTCCTAGATGCTGGATGCCTGGCGCAGAAACACCATGAAGGCAAGGCACATGTGGTGCAGGAGATTCTAGAATGCCTGTTGCAGTTAGGCATTTGTGCCAGTGCCACAGGGCAAGTGGGGAACCTGGTCAGTACTCCATTTACTTTTTGGTCCCCAAGAAGGAAGGTTGGTGCTGTCCCATTTTGGAATTGAAAAGGGTCAATAGGGCCTTAAGGGTCCCATGTTTCTATATGGAGACCTTGTGTTCTGTTATTGTGGCCATCCAACAGGGAGAGTTTGATCTCTCTCTCTAAATCTGACTGAGACTTACGTGCACATTCCTATCCATCATAATCATCAGCGTTTTCTTTGTTTTGCGGTGCTAAAGGGGCAGGTTCAGTTTCGGGCCCTTCTGTTCAGCTTGACCACCGCTCCTTATGTGTTCACAAGGTGTCATGGCAGTGGTGGTGGTAGTGGTGAATTTGCAGAAACAGGGAATTTTGGTCCACCTGTACCTGAATGATTGGCTTATTCAGGTGAAGTCATTTCAAGAAAGTTGAGAGGTGATGGCTCTGGTAGTCTGTCTTCAGAAGTTAGGCTGGATGGTAAACTTTCCGAAGAGCCAGTTGGAGCCCTCCCAGTCCTTGAGTATCTGGGTGTGTCTTTTGAGACCTGCAAGGACATGGTATTTCTTCTGAAGGGCAGGATAGTGAAGCTGAACACGGGTGCAGGAATTATGGAAGGTCTCCCGCCCTTAGATGTGGGATTATCTTCAGGTTCTGGGCTCCATGGCAGTTATGTTGGAGTTGGTGCCCTGGGCAAGGTTGCCCATGCATCTCCTCCAGATGGATCTGTTGGGTTGGTTCCTTCAGCTACAATCCATGGAGGATTGATTTCCACTTCGGGATGAGGCCAGAGCGCTTTTGTGGTGGTGGATGAACTTGTTGTGGCTTGTGGCAGGCATGCCTCTTGAGTCCCTGGACTGGATAGTAGTGACCATAGATTTGCTAGTTTGTTTGGCTGGGGAGGACACTGCCTGACTCAGAAGATGATCTCAGAAGTCAGTGGTCAATCAGTTGGTTGGAGATGCAGGCAGTGCATCAGGCTGTGGAGGTTTTCCTCCAGTGCAAGGCAAGGTGTAGTGAGTTGTCAGACAAAGCCATGACTGTGACCTATATCAATTGGTAGGATGGCACACAGTGTTCATTGGTGGCAGTGAGAACAATGCCCTTGTTGCAGTGAGCAGAGGTCCACTTGCTAGCTGTTTTGGCAGCTCATGTAGGAAGGAAAATGTGTAGGCAAATTTTGAGTCTCCACTCTCTGGATCCAGGGGAATGGGTGCTGTCTGAGTCTGTTCCAGCAAAATGTGGGGAGTTCCCACAATGGACCTGATGGCATCTCTGGCGAATACCATGGTGGCCTGGTTCTTCAGCAGTTGCAGGATGCACATGGTTGAGGGTCTCAAAACCCTGGTTCAACCCTGGCCAGGCACCATTAGTCTTTACATGTTTCCTCCTTGGTCCTTGATAAGGGAGAGTTTGTCAACAGATAGTTGTACCAGGGCAGAGTGGTGCTGGTGACATTGGACTGGTTGCAACATGCATTGTATGCAGATCTGCTTCATCTGCTGGTGGCAGAACAGTTTCCCTTGCTGGCAGAGGTGGACCCGCTGACTTGGCCCAGGACAGATGCTGGATGTGGGTCTGTTCTTGCTTATGTCTTTGCTTTTGAGAGGGCTCAGCTGAGATGCAGAGGCTACTTGACCTAAGTGGTAAGCTATTGAAGCTAGTCAGCAGTTCACTTCGTTGGCCTATGTGTGGGTTTGGTTCCTTTTTGAGGCTTGGTGTGCAGAGCATGGGTTTCATCCCCCTTAGGGTCTCTCTTCTGGGCATTCTGGTATTCTGCAAGCTGGGTAGGAGAGGGCCCTGGGCTCCTTGAAGGTTCGGATGGCAACCTTGGCTTGTTTTAGGGGTAGTGTTCAGGGACACACCCTGGCCTCTCATGTGGATGTGGTCTGATTCTTTAGAGGAGTTAAACATCTACGCCGCCATGTTGGTCGGTGGTTCCTTCTTGGTATCTTAACTTGGTGTGTTTGATTCTGGGGCACCTCCCTGTGAGCTCCTTCAGGGGGGGCTTCAGTGAAGGATCTTACGATGAAAGTGGTCTTTCTGGTGGCAGTTTATTAGGTATGCTGTATTTCCAAGTTGCAGACTTTCTTGTCAAGAGCTTTATTTGGTGATTTCCAAGGAAAAGTTGGTCCTTCGCCCAGTCTCTTCCTCTTTACCAAAGGTGGTGGTGGTTTTTCACCTTGATCAAGTGTTTACGATGCTGCGGTTTCCTGGACTGCAGAATTCAGCAGAGGCTACTCTCCTTCACAGACTGGATGTTCATAAATCTCTCAAGAGGTAGTTGAAGGTGACTCGGGTCTTTAGGTGAACAGATGGGCTCTTTGTTGTGTTTTGGTGGCTCTTGTAAGGCCGAGGCGGCTTCTATTTCCCACTAGATTAGGGAAGCTATAGTGTCTGCTTATTTTCTGAAAAGTTGCTCAGTTTGCAAGTTTGAGGGCTTATTCAACGAGGGCCCAGGCTTCATTGTAGGCAGTTGGTTTGGTTCCATCCCAGGATATTTATAGGGTGACCACTTGGTCATCGCTTCCTTCCTTCCTTTTTGTGCAGCATTATCTGGATGTTCAGGCCAGCCATGGTGCTGCTTTTGGAGCGTGGGTGTTGCAGGCCAGTGTTTCAGTTCCCACCTGTCAGTACTGCTTTGATACGCCCCACTCGTCCGGACTGGAGGGACAGTGAGGAAGCTGAAATTAGATCTTAATCTGCTAACTTTCTTTCCTAGAGTCGTTCCAGTCTAGGACCCACCTAAGACTTTCTGCTGTCAGTGCTTTCTCACACTGCTCTTGAGTGTGATTTTTGAATGGGTGTGGTTAGGACAAGTGATGCTGCTGCTGCAGTGTCTCCTGTGTGGAGATATTCATGTTCCTTATTGGTGATTAAACAAAACTAAAACAAAAAAAGTTTAAGGCCAAAGGCCAGTGGGTGCAAATTTTACAGCTGTTGGGAGCGTTTTTTCTTTCAGCTTTAATGTCTTATAAAGGGCATGTCTGGTGGAGAATTGGGTTTTTGGACTCCATTTCCTGTTTTGAGATGCCTACTGGCTGTTAGGAGGCACAGGCTTCTTACAGTATGTTTCAGCTTTGGGTTTTTTCTCAGGCTCCACCTGCTGGTGAATGAGCAACAAAGGGGGATCATATTGGGTGACTTTAATCTACTTGATGTGGATTGGATTACTCCTTCTGCACATCTGGAAAGAAGCAAAAAAATTGTGGATGCTCTACAAGATGCATTACTTATACAAATAGTGATGGAACCAACAAGGGAAAGCTCAACGTTGGATGTAGTGCTCGCCAACGGTGATAGCGTATCGAATGTCTGCATGAGTGCCCCTGTGAGCAGCAGCGACCATCACACGGTGTGGTTTGAGAAGCCACGGTACAAGCCAATCATAGCAAGCGCAAAGTCCTAAACTTCAAAAACACTGACTTCAATAAAATGGCCGAGTACTTAGAGGAGATGACGGGGTGGAAGGAGATAAGGGAAGTGGAATTGCAATGGGCTAAACTAAAGGCGGCAATAAAAGGGGCAACAGATAAATATGTAAGAAAAGTAAATAAAACAAGAGGAGAAACAAACCTATTTGGTTTTCCAAAGAGGTGGCTGCTCAAAGGCAAAAAAACCCACAGCTTTCGCAAAATTCAAAAGCTTGCAAACAGAAGAACACAGAAATGAATACAGGATCAAGCTCAAAGAGTCTAAGAGAAATAAGGATAGCAAAATCAAAGGCAAAGGAAAAGATGGCTAAAGATGTTAAGGGTGGCGACAAAACTTTCTTCAGGTATATTCGGGAAAGGAAGATCAGAGGTGGAATTGCAGGACTCAGAAGTGCTGGGAAAGGACTCGTGGAAAGTGACACTGAAAAAGCAAAATTGCTAAACAAATACTTCTGCTCTGTTTTTACTAAAGAAGATCTTGGAGATGGACCAGCTGTGACTCCCAAATATAAAAATGGGAATGAAGGTAGATACCACACCATTCACAGAAGATGAGGTGTTAGAACAACTTGCTAAACTGAAAGTGGACAAAGCCATGGGACCAGATCGGATACATCCCAGGATACTTAAAGAGCTCAGAGAGGTTCTTGCAGGACCATTAAAGGATGTTTTCAACAGATCCTTGGAAACAGGAGTGGTTCCTCAGGACTGGAGAATGGCTAATGTACCTCTACACAAAAGTGGTGACAGGGAAGAAGTGTCAAACTACAGGCCCATGAGCCTTATCTCGGTGGCAGGAAAAGTTATGGAGGCGCTCCTGAAAGAGCGAATAGTGAACTTTCTCAAAACCAACAGGTTGCAAGATCCGAGGCAACGTGGTTTTACCGAAGGACGGTCTTGCCAAATAAATCTGATTGAGTTCTTTGACTGGGTGACCAAGGAGCTAGATCAGGGGCATGCAATGGATGTCATCTACCTGGATTTCAGCAAAGCCTTTGATACTGTTCCTCATAGGAGGCTGATCAATAACCTCAGTAGCTTGGGGTCCCAAAATGGTAAACTGGATTAGAAATTGGTTGACTGACAGACAACAGAAGGTGATGGACATGGAGCTCACTCGGATGAAAGGAAGGTGATTAGTGGGGTGCCTCAGGGTTCGGTTCTGGGCCCAGCACTGTTCAATATATTTGTGAGTGATTTTGCTGAAGGACTGAATGGAAAGGACTGTCTTTTTGCAGATGAGACAAAAATTTGCAACAGAGTGGACTCCCCCAAGGGAGTGGTTAACATGAGGAAAGATCTACAAAAGCTGGAAGACTGGTCTAATGCTTGTCAACTACGATTTAATGCGAAAAAGTGCAGTGTCATGCACTTGGGTAACAGAAATCCAAGGGAAAAGTACACAATAGGGGGTGAGAGGCTGGTATGCACAGTTCAGGAGAAAGACCTTGGTGTGATTATCTCTGATCTCAAGGTGGCGAAACAGTGCGACAGGGCGGTGGCAAAAGCCAGGAGGATGTTGGGCTGCATACAAAGAGGGATTACCAGCAGAAAGGAAGAGGTACTTATGCCACTGTACAAGTCACTGGTGAGGCCCCACTTGGAATGCGGTGTTCAGTTTTGGAGACCATATCTTGCAAAAGAGGTAAAAAGACTGGAAACTGTTCAGAGAGAGGTGACCAAAATGATTTGGAGCCTGCGTCAGCCTTATGAGATAGAGACTTGAAGACCTAAATATGTACACTTTGGAGGAGAGGAGGGACAGGGGAGATATGATTCAGACCTTTAAATACTTAAAGGGAAATGATAAACAAACCTCTTCCAAAGAAGGGGAAGCTGTAAGGTCCCTCATCAGACTTTTGGCAAAACTAAAGGGTCATGGGATAGGAGGCAGTGTACTACTGTGGATCAAGAACTGGTTAAAAGATAGAAAGCAGAGGGTTGGGCTAAATGGCCAATTTTCCCAATGGAGAAAGGTGAATAGTGGTGTACCCCAGGGATCTATGCTGGGTCCGCTGCGTTTTGACATATTCATAAATGACCTGGAAAGTGGAATAACGAGTGAGGTTATCAAATTTGCAGATGACCCAAAACTATTTAAAATTGTTAAAACCCAGGAGGATTGTGGAAAATTGCAAGAGGATCTTGATAAATTAGAAGACTGGGCATCAAAATGGCAGATGAAATTTAATGTGGACAAGTGCAAAGTTATGCACCTAGGGAAGGACCCCCCAAACTATGGTTACACAATGCAAGGTTCCACATTAGGAACCACCACCCAGGAAAAAGATTTAGGCGTCATTGTGGATAACATGTTAAAACCCTCTGTCTAGTGTGCTGCAGCAGCCAAGAGAGCAAATAGAATGCTAGGTATTATAAGGAAAGGAATGGAAAATAAAACAAGATATAATGCCTCTATATCGTTCCATGGTGAGACCGCACCTTGAATATTGTGTGCAATTCTGGTCGCTGTATCTTAAAAAGGATATAGAGTTATTAGAAAAGGTTCAGAGAAGAACCACCAAAATGGTAAAGGGGATGGAAGGATACTCCTATGAAAGGCTAAAAAGGTTAGGGCTTTTTAACCTGGAAAAGAGACGGCTGAGGGGAGATATGATAGAAGTCTATAAATTAATGAACGGAGTGGAACGGGTAAACCTAGATCGATTGTTTACGTGTTCAGAATTTAGAAAGACTAGAGGACATGCAATGAAGCTACAGGGTAAACTAAGACTAATAGAAGAAAATATTTCTTCACTCAACATGTAATCAAACTCTGGAATTTGTTACCGGAGGATGTAGTAAAGGCTGTTAGTGTAGCTGGGTTTAAAAAAGGTTTGGACAAGTTCCCGGAGGAAAGGTCCATAAACCATTATTAAGGGACCCAGGATATCAATGCTTGACCCAGTACAAGCATTGCGGAACCTGTGTCTTTTGGGGAAACTGCTAGGTACTTATGACCTAGATTGGCCACTATTGGAAACAGGATACTGGGCTTGATGGACCTTGGTCTGACCCAATATGGCATATCTTATGTTCTTATAACTAGTTGAGTATTGACCTCTTGCATTTATAGTAAAATCAAAATCAAGATATAACTACCGAAAGGATAAATGAACAAAAAGTATTCATTATATCTTATGATGGTTTGCTACTTTAATACATATTGAAAATTGTCCTTGTTTAGAAATATTTAATAAATTAAAACCACTCATTAGTTTTGACAGCCTGCTGGTAACTCCATGCTAGCTGAGACCTAGTTTTGGTACACTAGATACATTTGTCACAGCATCTTTAGTTTACGTTTCAAAATGTAAAACAATCTAGTTTATCTACTGAATACATAACTAATTTTAACAGTAAAACAAAACAAGGTTCACATGCCTCCTATTTAATTTGGGCATAAAAATTGCTGTTTTCCAAATTTATCATTAAGATCATTTAATGTGCAAAAAAACTGATTGCATTATATAACCACTCCAGATCCTTCTAGACCAGTCCAGACTAATGTTGGAGGCAGAGAAGCTAGAAGCTTAATTTATGCATGGAGTGAAAACATTTTTTATGTATTTTTAAAACATGCTACTTAGTACTTGGGCAGTTTTTGTTCAAAATGGTGAAATTTTACTTACCTGAATTTCTTTTCCTGTAGTCTGTTTCACCAGTTTAGACTTGTGGGTAGTGTTCCCCTCTCAGCAGATGGAGACAGAACAGACTGGAAGCTTCTGGTGACATCACTGGTACTAGGCTTGGTGCAGTTAGGGGCACTCTTTGGTATTTTCTGTCTCCAGCAGATGGTGATTGCTGGACTAGTACAACTTCTGAAATCCTGTGGTGCTTTCCTAGTTATGCCATGGAGACCTCCACACTTCATCTGAGAGACTTCCCTGGAGTTTCCCACTGGGGGGGGGGGTTGGAGTCTGGGTTTCCCCTCAATTGCTTTGAGTGGTTGAGCCTGTCTTGGCCTGAGGTTTGCTGGGAGGACTGTCCCTGGGAGTTACCCTTCAAATCCTCTGATCCTGCTCTTACTTTCCTTTCCTACTATCTCACCCCAGGACACCTTGGTGTCTTTGCTTATTGAGGGGGGAGAAAAGAGATTTCTGCAAATTTGTCAGTGGCTATGACTGCAGAGCTGTTGCTGCATACCTCCAGAGGCTAGTTCCCCAAGGGTGAGTGTCCAGGCCATCAACCCTGGATTCTTCAATTTTCTGAGCTTCTCTGACCATGGCTCATCAGTTGGCAATGGGACTGTGAGCACGGGGGGTGGGGGGGGGAGGAGACTCTTGGCTCATTCATGCATGGCAGCAATCAGCGATCATGTGTCAGTAATGCAGCATTTTTCTCTTACCTGCCTCAGCTGCTTTGAATGTCCAGGTTCTTGCACAGTGCTGGCCTCCCATGCTGCTGGGCTGTGAGTGCTGTTGCTTGGCCTACAGCAAGTGACAGCCAGTGAGAATGGAAGGGATGTGTGAAGACTCCACAGCTGACCCCAGAGATCCTTTGGGGGAGCATACTGCAATGTGCCCCTCGTTACCAATCCCATAAGGGAAAGTTGAGCACGTGGAACAACCACAATTTTGCTAAGCCATGGGGGTTCCAACCCCTGTCTTGTCCTCCCCCTCCTTCCAAAGTCAGTGACTGTTGTGACCCCTGGGCACCTCCCTCTCTTCACTCTTCAAGGTTGATTTTTGCAGTTTTTATACCAGGCTTGGTACTTTTGGCAGGGAACCCTTAATAGGACCCATGGGTCTTTAAGGGCATATGTCCAACTGCTAATATCTTTATCCATTCAAAACCCCTTGAAATCCTTATGGCTCCTCTGCAGAAGCATTCCCGGGGGGGGACAAGGGTGTGTGTGGAGAGGCTCCTTCAGGCCGCAGGTGCTTTCGCGGGGTCTCCAAGGAGGTTTCTGGGCTATCCTTGTGGGTGAGTGAGATGAGGACTTTGCTCTTTTTCCTCTTCTAGACTCTTCACACTGCAGGAACTATCTCCCCTGGATGATGAGGCAGCAACTCCTCAGTTGTATGCCTTTTCTAGGGTAATGTTGTCAGCTTTGATAACCCAGATCTCATCTTTGCTCTGGATAGCAGAGGTGCCATGGAGAAGAGAAGTCAGGCATAGATCTGATCTTGGAGGATCTCTGCAACCCTTCCAGAGCCTTTGTTTTTGCAGGCTCTCTCAGTACATGGTCCTGTTGGAAAGGAATTCCTTAGAAAAGGGATTCCTTAGACTCCCTTTGCAGGGTGTTAAGGTAATGGGCAAGCTTTAAGCCCTGTCTCAGATTGATATAAACAGCTGGTTGTATTTTCTAAAAGGTGGATCTGTTTGGTGGCACGCCACCCTTTTGGTGGAAGGGGGGGCACAGTCTTCAGATCAGCAAGACTGTTTTCTTGGCCACCTTGCTTGGGCTTCAGGCATCCATCTGGAGGCTTAGTGGCATGCTTGCTGCTGAGTCCAACCACTGCTGGAATACTCCTGCCAACTTTAAGTTGGTTGCTGCGTTTCTAGCAGAAATTTTGTATGATCTAATTTCCCTTTGTGCAGGGGAGATTACAGTGGCTCTGATGCTGGTTATGGCTTTTGCACTGGGCCACGAACACAGCTTCCAAGGCCCATTTGTCCAAGCTTCCTTTTAATGGTTGTCTTTTTGGAGAAGACCTGGAGAAGCTAATCGTGTACTTGGGCAAGACAAAGTCCCAGTGGCTGCCAGAGGATAGGCAGAGTTCATCTACACATTCAGTGGTCTCTTCTAATTCAGACTCCCAGTGTTGCCAATTGGGCAAGTAGTCTGTTAAGTTTGGCAAGGCTCAGGGCTAGCCCCAGCTTTTTCAAGGGGCCTGAAGGTCCAGGGAGGACTCCTCTGGAGCTAATGCCTCCTTGGCTGCCTCCAGTGGGCAGCTGTCTCTGCCTCTGTCAACAAGAGTGGGCCTGCAGTTTGCCATTTTGAGCAGACATTTTCAGTTTTGTGCCCTGCCCCTTGGTCTCACGACAGCCCTCGGAATCTTTACCAAAGGTCATAGTGATCGTGGCAGCAGCAGCACAGTCAGTTCAATGCCTGTGTGGTCCAGCTTCTGGAAAGTTTGAGTTGGATAGTAAATGGCAGCAAGAGATATCTCATGCTCTCTGTCCCTGGATTATCTTGGGATGCACTTCTATACCTGCTTGGGCAGTGGTTTTTTTGACTGTTTAACTGATTTTGGTTTACCATTTTTTCTACCAATCAAAACGGTGTACGTTTATTAGCAGAGGGGATGGGGTGAAATTGATCCTCTTGAGGATTGCAGAAGGAGAAATGGGGGTCATGGGATGGGATTAGCATGGTGGAGGAGGTGGATGAGTGGTTAGTATGCAGGGGATTGTTCAATGTCACCTTGGGGGGGTCAGCATGAGCCATAGTGTTGCTTGCAGAAAGTTTTGGTCTCCTGGATATTTCGTAAGTTAGATGGCAGTGCGTTCAATAATGTGGGGGCATAGAGAGAAGAACCTGTGGGTTGTGTATTGGGTGCTGTTGCAGATTCTTGTTGGGAGGCTGAGTAGGTTGCTGGTGGCCTGCCTGCAGGGCCTGTTGGAGTTGAGGATGCTGATTGAGCTTTGAAGGTGTTGGGCAGTTAGTCCATTCCAAGCTGTATATATAACGGTGAGGGCCTTGAACTTGATCCTGGAGGTGATGGGCAGCCAGTGGAGAACAGGTGTGATGTGGTGGTGCTTAGGTGCTCTGTAGATCGTTCATGCTGCTGTGTTGCACAAGTTGAAATGGGTGTATGGTGTGCTTGGGTAATCCGTAGTATATGGAATTGCAGTAATTGAGCAAGGGTGTGATTGCCTGGCTGACTGTGCGGAAATCTTCGTAGGTGAGTAGAGGGCATAAGTTACATAGCATTCTGATCTTGAAGTAGACTGCCTTCATGATATTTTGGATGTAGGCTTGAAAGTCTAGGCACTGGTCTAAGGTGACTCCAAGATACTTGAGATGATTTTTAACTTTGAGTTCAGCGTCTCCAAGCTTAATGGATGTGTGTAGAACATCTGTTTTGGTGAGGTTGATGACCAGGTTACAATGCTTGAGCCTCTTGAACATTTCATCGAAGCAGGCCGATAAATTGGAGTAGTCTGGGGCAGCTGTAGAGAACAGCGTGAACATCATTGTTGGCATAGACAAGATATTTGACGATGTGCTTCTGGATGATTGCACAGAGTGGGTGGATATATGTTGAATAGCAGAGATGAGTATAGATCCTTGGGGCACTCCTTTTGGCAGTATGTAGTGGGAGGATGAGGTTTGTCCTTTTCTGACCTGTTGACAGCATTGCGAGAGGTAGGAGTGGAGTTATTGGAGTGGCTTGCCCTGCACTCCAAACTCGCAAAGTTGATTAAATAGTACTTGGCAGGATACTGTGTCAAATGCCAAGGAAATGCCCAGGAAGTGTGGTATAAATCCGCTTGATTTGTTTTCTGTTCCTTTGATAAGGGTTGATATCGGGGATGTCAGTAGGGATTCTGTGCCGTGATGTGGGCGGAAGCCATGCTGGTGCTGGTCCAGGTCCAGAGGTGCATGCAGGTCAGTGTGTTCTGCAGTTGGATCTGGACTGCCTTCTCTGACTTTTGCAAGGAACAGTACACTGGTGATGGGTCGGTATGAGGTGGGTGATTCGGGGTCTAGATTGGGTTTCTTTAGGAGGTGGCAGATGGACTGTTTGAGCAGTGGGAGGAGGTAGGCGAGAGAGGGATTTGTGTACTATAGTTGATATGAGTGGTAGGAAGTGATTCTTCGTGGGCTTTATCCATGGTACTGGGCATGGATCCAGCAGAGAGGTCATTGTGTTGATGCCAAAGATGATAGCATAGACTTCTAGTGGTAGGGCCCTGAAGGTGGTCCAAGCTGGGGTCCATCTGTAGTTTCATTTGTGGTGGGCAAGACAAGTGTGGAAGTGTCGACGCACCCATGCTTGGACTAGAGATGGAGCCATATCCTGTCAGAGGGTCTGTCTTTGGGTTGATTGGTTGTTTGGGGTCCCTTGTGAGAGATTTGACTATATCAAAGAGCTCTCTGGGTCTATTGAGTGATTTGATTAGGGTCTTGTGCTAAAACTCCTTGGCCGCCAAGGTGCTTTCGCAATAGGCTTTTAGTTTTTCTGTATATATGGTGTGCAGAACAGGGTCTCTGGATTTCCTCCACTGATGTTCTATGCGGCAGAGGGCACGTTTCTCTTCTCTTTGTTTGGAGTACCATGGTGCTTGTCTGCGGTGCTTGGTGGAGTTGGGGTGTAGAGGTGAGGAGGCTGCAGCAGAGATGGTTGTGTGCCAAGTGAAGATTACTGCATCAAGGTCATCTTTGGTCTCTGGTTTAAGATCCTTTAGTGTTAGTAAGATATGTTGCAGAAAGGTCTGTTCATCAAACGCTACGAAACATCTTGCTTTAGGGGTGGTGTCTGGGGGTGCATATTCAATGCAGCATTGAGGTAGGGTGAGTGATGAGCTGGTGGTCTGACCAGGGTAATAGGGTTGTGATTGGGGGCATGTAGCCAGGTGTAGTTAAGATGGGGTCGGGTAGGAACACTAGGACTAGGGTTCCTCTTTAGTGGTGTGTGTGGGGGGGGGGGTGGTATTGATGACTTGTGTGTATTGCAGGTCCTGCATGGCCTGAAGGAAGATGGTGCTTTGATTGCTTGAGGCAGATGGCAGGTTGAGGTCTCCCAGGAGAATTAAGTGTTTGTGGTAAGAAGTGTGTGAGCAGACTGTCTAGGAGGATATCTAGCTCCTCTGCCTTGTGTGGTGTCCTGTAAACCAGGCAGAAGGTGATGTGTCCATTTGCGATCATTATGTCAATGTCTGGTGTGGTGGTGCTGGTGTCACATTTGAGCGCTTTGTGTGCGAGGAAGCAGACCCCCCCCCCCGCCCCGCCCCCCCGGTGGTATTGCTGTGAGGACAGTTGTGGATGGTATTAGTGTTGACACAGAGGTGGTTAAGCAGAATGATGTCACTGTCAGCGAACCAGATTTCAGTGATGCATAAGAGGTCCAGCTTGTTGGCGTTGACCAAGTCCTGGAGAAATCTGCATTTTGTTGCAGGCAGAGCGTGCGTTAACTAGGATGCATTTGATGTGGTGGCAGATATGTGCTGCAGGGATAAGTGTTCCTGGTGCAGTGTGGTGTGCATTCCTGGGTCTTCTATGCAGGGAGGTGCTGTTCTGGGACCATGGTCTTGTTGGCCTGGGTGTGGGTGAGAGGATGATGGGTAGGGAGCATGGGGGTGTCAGTGGTGTTGGATTACATGGCCAGTAAGAAGAGTATGATGAACAGGAGAGGGCAGTGTGTCTTCATTTGTGTGATGCCCATTGTGTGGTCCTTTCTTTGGTGGTTGGAGATTGTGTTGAAGATTGTTGACTGTTTGCCGATGAGTTCACTCTTATCTGTGCTGTGTGTTCGTCGTAGGTTGGTTTGGTCTACTAGGCTTGATGTGGAAACTATGCTTCTGAGCTGGTGTGGCGTGTCAGGAGTCTGTGCTGAGTGAATATTTTGGGTGTTGTGGATGGTCCCCATCAAAGGGCCCTTTGGCGTGGCCCACCAGGCACGGGCATGCCTAGCGCTTATGTGCCAGTTCCGGCAGCGATGAGGGTGCATATGTGCATGGGAGGAGCTTACCTCCACACTGCTTGGGGCTCCAGATTTGCAGCAAAGGCAATGGGAGCAGATCGTCAGTAGGCAAAGATGGCGGCAGGAGCAGATCAGAAACAGGTCTCGGTAGCGGGAGCAGATCAGAGCATAGAAGCAAGTTCCAGTGGTGTGCATGCAGGGTAAGTGCAAGTGTTCGGTGTGTGTTAGCAAGCGAAAGATAGGCCAAGCTCTTGGGCCAGCTCACGGTGTTCTGGATCCAGCAGTCTCCCAGGGCCTGGAACTAATTACAGCTGCTGGGTAAAGTAGTGGCCAAAATAGAATTGGTTCCCTGGGCAACTCTGAACAGGTACAGAGAAGAGCCACCAAAATGGTAAAGAGGATGGAAGGATGCTCCTATGAGGAAAGGCTTAAAAGGTTAGGGCTCTTTAAATTGGAAGAGACACAACTGAGGGAAGATATTGTAGAGGTCTATAAAACAATGAATAGAGTGGAACAGGTAAACGTAGATCAGTTGTTTACGCCATCAAAGTAGAAAGAGTAGAGGACACGCAATGAAGCTATGATGTAACCCATTTTAAGACTAAAGAATATTGTTTACTCGGTGTGTAATCAAACTCTGGAATTAGTTACCGGAATATGTAGTAAAAGCTGTTAATGTAGCTGGGTTTAAAAAGTTTGGACAAGTTCCTGGAGGAAAGGTCCATAAACTATTAGAGGACCTGGGAAATCCACTGCTTCTTTAGGAACCGGTCAGGTACTTGTGACCTGGCTTGGCCACTGTTGGAAACAGGACAACTGGGCTTGATAGACTTTGGTCTGACCCAGTATGGCATTTATGTTCTTGTGGCAAGGGCCCACATGTGCCCACTCCAGGGAGCATTGTTGTTGTGGTCCCTTCTCACTGGACTGATGTCTGGCTTGCCTTACATTCATCAGTGGCTACTCTAGTGGTCCTGACTCCCCAGTTTAAAGGGCATTCACCTGGACAGTCCACAGTGGTTAGTGATGACATCTGATGCCAGTCTGTCAGGTTGGGGTGCTTATTGCCTGAGTCATATAGCTCAGAATCAGTGGACCATGCCTGCAATAGCCTACTCTTTCTTGCCTTGCTGCAGTTTTGTCACCTGGTTCAAGGTGAAGTGGTCCAGATCTTGAAACAGTGCTACAGCAGTGTGACAGCCATCAGGAAAGGGGACACCAAAAGTGAGATGGCTCTTGATAGGAGGCTTCCCCTTGGTAGCCTGCCATTTGCTGGCATTGTGGGTGCTAGATGTTGAAGCTGGTTTCTCAACCAGCGCACACTATCCCAGGGAATGGGAGCTGCAGATCTGCTGGGAGCTTCCATTCCTGGACATGATGGTGATGCAGGTTGATGCCAAAGTGCAAGTGTTTCTCAGCTGTCAGATTGGGTTCAAAGGTATGGACACGCATGTGTAGCCCTGGCTGTGAGGCCTTTCCATTGTGACTTTTGAACAATCATGTGATTCACAGGCTGGAGGCTGGTAACTCAGGCTCCAGAGGCCCTGGTATGCTGATCTGGTAAGACTGCTAGCAGAATGGCCCCTTTCTTTCAACCAGGGCATGGGCCTTCTCTGCCAAGGGCTCATCCTGATGAATGACCAGACTGTTCTTGCTTATGGCTTGGCCCATGTCACTGCCTAAGGCAGGAGGATTATTCCATGATGATTTCTACTCTTTCAAGGTTGAGGTGCAGGTCTGCTTATATGACCCGTGTCTGGGTTTGCTGCTTCTGAGGCTTAGTGGTAGGACCACTGGTTGTCTTGGTGGGCAGACTTGCCATGTCTGTTGGCATTTCTGCAGAATGGTTTTAACAAAGCTCTTTTGTTTAGACTCCCTATGAGCTTAGGTCACAGCTTTGTGGTGTTTCTGGGAGCCAGTTGCTAGCTACCCAAAGGCCTTGCACCCTGATGGGGCCCCACTTCCTCCCTACAGGAGATGTCATTTATGTCCTCAACCCCCCCCCCCCCCTTCCCTCTAATTGCAGCCAATAGTCCTGGGCTAATTCTTGGGGTTTTAAAGTGAGCCATGCTGAAGGATCTGGCCCTCAAAACAGTTTTTGTGGCCAATTGCTCAGCCCAGCACATCTGAGTTGCAAGCCCTTTCCTGCAGAGATCTTGACATTTTCAGTGGAAGTGTTCATGCTTCGCCTTGTCCCTTCTTGCCAAAGGTGGTTTTAGTCTTTCATGCCAACCAGGTGGTTTCCCTTTCATCCTCTTCCTATGAGCAGTGTTATGGCAGGAATAAGGACCTCCATCTGCTAGATGTATGCAGTATATTACTGTTACTTGGAAGTAATGAGCAGGCTGTTTGGAGGAGCACATAATGAGGTGCTAGATTACAGAGTTGGTGGCTTCTGCCAAAGTCTTCAAGAATAAGCTGGTGGCAATGGGTTAGAGGGCTCACTTCACTTGATTGCAGGCATCCTCCTGGGCAGAGGCTGGAGTAGACTTCTGTTGGGCAGCTATGTGGTCCTCTCTACTTTTTGTCGAGCATTAATTTGGATGTGTAGGCCAGGGTGGACATAGCCATTAGTGCAAAGATCCTTAAGGCAGCCATGTCATACCACCTGGTTGAGTGGTCGCTTTGGCACTTCCACTGGTCTAGCAGGAGGATCTGGAGGGTGGAATTTTACATACCTGAAGTTCCTTTCCTGGGGTCCTGCTAGTTCTGTCAAAACCCACCAGGGGAGGAAGTGGGAAGGTCACTGCTGCCTCAAAGTTAAGACATATTGACTGTATTCACAGAATTTATTTATATAGTGAGGCCTGTTAGTCCTTGTGACTGTGCAGTTCTGATCTGACCCTTTTTTCAAGAAGTTGTATTCTCCCTGGATTGCCCTTCTCAAGGCAACTGGGTCTGTTATGTGCTTTAAGAAAATACTGAAGGGCATCCTTAGCTACACTAAGCCTAGTATCAGTGTCACTGACAGCAGATGGAGAGAGAAAAAACAGAAGCTGGCAGGAAGACACTACCCACTAGTCTAATCTGGTCTAGCAGGACTTCAGGAAAAGAAATTATCAGGTAAGTAAAATTTCCGCATTTTAAACAATAACTCTCTCTAGGTACTAAGTAGCATGTTTAATACATGGAAAATGTTTTCACTCAATGTATAATTAAACCCTGGAATTTTAAAAGCAGTGAGCATAGCTGTGTTTAAAAGAGACTTGGAGACTTTACCAGAGGAAAGTTCCATAAGTAGGAAACTTGTCTTCATGGGGTCCTGCCAGTACTTGTGACCTGATTTGGTCACTGTTGGAAATGGGGTACTGGACTTGATGGACTTTTGGTGTGGCCCACTAGGGCATACCTTGTGATGCTTGTGAATGATTGATAGTAAGCCCAGCCATCTGAAAAGTGAAGCTGGAAGCTAACCAGAAAATACCTCCAAACAAATCAAAAATGATGTAAATGGTTGATCAGAGCTTCATTTTAAATTGTGGCTTTCTGCAGTGAATTTTAAAATGAACAGTTATAATACCATCTAAAATTTCATTTTTAGAAGGTTCACATTTTCAAGTGGTTATTTCAATATTGCAAATTTTGGAAACCATTAGATTACTTTGCTTACTTTATATGGAATCTTGGTTCACACATCTAAGCAATTTTATTTTCATAGTAACATAGTAAATGACAGCAGATAAAGACCAGTATGGTCCATCTAGTCTGCCCAGCAAGATAGCAAGAGTAAGTACACCTGCTACTCTGTGCAGGTCACCTCTCCCCATGTCTTTGTTTAGGGGTGAACCCACTGCTCTGTGTAGGGCACCACGTTTGTTGAGAAATTAGATAGTTACGTTTGTTGATTTTATCCTGTTGCATACTTAGCTTAGTTCGGTCATGGATAGTTTATTTGCTCCCCATATTAGCTCGAGCACAAAAAAGGCAAGATTACATGTTGGGATTCTTTTCACATTTAGTGAGATACTTATTGACAGTCTTGTATATTTGCAGAGAGAGTGGGCTGCTGGTTGGGCCATCAAGTTTTGTAAGCTTAAGAAGGAAACACCAAGTCAAATGCTTAATTGGATCTTATGGACTGAACCCTGGGTCACAATGGGTAACCTTCACTTGTTTTATAGGAGTCTACATATGACTGGGCCCTGACTGATTTTCATGACTGGTTTGACACATTTAAGCTTTCCTAAAGAGCTTGTTTTTTATATAATTTTATATTAATTTGTAGTCTCCTTAGATGCAGAGTAGCTTGCAAAACAAAATGGAGCAAAAGCTACAAAAACTACAAAATGTTTTTAAAATGATTTTCCCTTTTACAAAATGGAATAAAATATTCCCAGATTTTTTTTCCCTTCTGTATCTTGACTGTCTCTCAGGGGTGGAGACATAACCAATTTGAGCTGGGTAACGTTTTTATTTATTTTTTTGTAATCTAAAGCAGAAAGACAGTGTGAGCTGCTTCAGAGCTACACTGCATTTTCTAAAACGATGTGCAACAATCTAGGCTTTCCTCCACATTTTCATCTTTGTTTGGTGTCATTTTGGCCATAAATGACTTCAGCTGGTCTGTTTTGTGGATATTTGGTTCAGTGACGTGGGCAGATCATACAGTCAGTAACAACAAAGAAACGTAGCTCTTAGAAGGGTGTTAAACTGCAATTCTGAAGGCCGCAAACTGTTTTATCATATGAAGATTTAACTGCCTTTCTGAAGAGATTCACCTGAAGTGATGTACAACAGCTATCATTTGACATTAGAGCACATGCACAGTAGTAGCAGCCTAGCAATAACAAAAAGACCAAATGTTAGCATAATAAACAATTAGAACAGTGAGGTAGACTTGGAAATATTTGCAAATTAAACCAAAGCAATAAGTGTCAATAAAATTCTCATCTGTCAGTTTTACTGTGTAAATAACAAAGATTAGCACAATACAGTGAAACATCTTACTAGGCAGCAGAAGGGACCTAGACAGATCAGATGGATGAGACCAATTTATTTTTATTTATTTACATTCTCTTATATACCGCGCTATTCTGCATCAGTGCGGTTTACATTGAACAAACTGAAATTACATTGAACAGGGCATTATAACTTGGAGATAACTATCTTGCAGGGAACATGGGCTATGGAGGTTTAAGTGGCTTGCCCAAGACCACAAGGAGCACCTGTGGGACTAGAAACCCCAGTCCTGGCCCAAGGTTGCTGTCCTCTAGTGGGATTTGAACTTCCGGCCTGAAGTACCTTGCCCCAACCACTAGGCCACTCCTCCACTCCACTCCACTTATTTATCCCAATGCATTGGGATAAATAAGTGGGTAGTCTGGAGTTAGATTTAGCCCTCTGAGAGTGTTCTAGTGTGTTCAGAATCTCCTAATGACACTGCATGGAATATGAACCTATCCATTAGGGGTGTCCTGAAAACATGGCTTCATTTGAAGCCCCTTTTGTAATAGGACATCTCCAGGAACAATCAGGAATGAGTCTTCACATATGGGTATCGTCGGTACCGACGGAGCCTGCGCGGGAACGCTCCCCAGCGTTCAGTAAGAAAGCTTTTGGGAGCATCCCACAGCGCCTGCGCGCTGCCTTTCCCAACCGCCTCTCTCCAGTTCTTCTTTTCCGCGGAGCCAGCAGGTTGTGTTCCTGTCACCGCAGAAGAATTCTTTATTTTTCTGTGTCGCGTCTGCCTTCTTCGACATCAGACCGGTACTGCCGGTCTTTTCTTTTCTTTCTTACAAAAAAACCCCTTTTCTTTCTTCAACTGTGCATTTTCGGTTTGGGCCTTAGGCCTGAACATTTTTTCTCCTCATGGAGAAGCCCGCTTCCGGGTTCAAAAAGTGCACGAAGTGTGGCGGTACTATTTCTGTCACCGACACCCATGACTGGTGTCTAAAATGTTTGGGTCCTGACCATTCCGTCACGGATTGTGTATCCTGTACCATGATGTCTAAAAGAGGTCGGCAGAACAGAGCAGCCAAGCTCAGTACCCTGTTTCCCTCTAATGCAGCCTCGGTGGCATCGACATCTTCCAGGGCTGCTTCTTCCTCCCATGGGTCTCAGGTAACCAAACATAAATCTAGCCGGTCCTCGAAGGGCAAATCTCCCTCTAAGCATCGAGATGCCTCCGGGCTTGTCCTCGAGGACTCCGCACCGGCAAAATTACCCCGGCGGGAAGTTCCGGCTTCCAAAGCATTGTCTATGGGGTCACAGGTTGACATCGATGGCTCGGCCTCGACCGATCACCTGTTGCCGTGTTCTGGGGTACTGGTGGCCTCCACTGGTACCGACATCCAGACTCTGGCGTCGATGGATCAGAAGATTCTGTCCATGCAGTGCACCTTAATGGCGTTTATGCAGGCTTCGACGCCTCCGGTACCGCAACAATCACCGGCACTGGCATCGTTCCCAGTGCCAGTACCGATTGCATCGACATCGGCTTCGGTGTCGACTGCAGCGGTACCCTGTCCGATGATGCCCATCAGTACCGAACCGGTACTGCTTACTCCCAATGTCGATCCCACTCGGTATGCGTATCGGGCTTTACAGGAGCATCCAGACAGGCGATACTTCGATTCCTCCGAAGAGACTGAGTCGGAGGCTTCTGTCGAGGCACCGGTACTTCTTCCTCAGGAGTCTGATTCTCCAAAACGAAGAATGTCTCCTCCAGAAGACTTGTCTTTTCAGGACTTCATTAGGGAAGTGGCTAGGGGCCTCTCCATTACAGTGGCCCCTGAGTCAGAGCCTAGAGCCAAGCAACTAGATATTTTGCAATATCCTAAGGCTCCTAAAGAAGCAGCTACTTTACCTATTCATGAGATTCTCTATGATCTCATGTTGAGCATGTGGGAGACTCCTCTTACTACCTCTCCTCATTCTCGTAGGTTAGACACCATGTACCGTGTCCCTCCTTGTCCTGGCTTTCATAAGTCTCAGCTTCCTCACCACTCTATTGTGGTAGAGTGCCATGAGGAAAATAAAGAGTGCAAAAAGACACTCATCTAATCCTCCAGGACGTGAATGCAGGACCCTTGATGCTTTTGGCCGAAGGGTTTTCCAAGCCAATATGCTTGCTGCCAGAATCAACTCCTATAGTCTCTATATGGGGATGTTTCTAAAAGAAGTCGCAGATCTGCAGACTTTAGCCCCTTTTATTTCAGAAGATAAAAGGCAGGAATTTCTCACTTGGCTTAAACATGCCCAAGATGTTTCCAAATTTTCCAACCGTGCAGCCTTTGACTCTTTTGAGTGTGTAAGCAGAGCCTCGGCTATTGCCATAGGTGCACACAGAATTGCTTGGTTACAAGCCTCTGATTTGGAACTTTGGGTCCAAGATGAACTGGGAAATCTTCCTTGTACAGGTGAAAACCTTTTTGGCAGAGATTGGAAAGCAAAGGCCATTCAGATGGATGCTGAGAACTCTGCTTTGGATCGACTTTCAAAGTCTACCTCTGCTCCTGCTAAGAAAGATTGTTCAAAAAGACAACTTTTTCTAAAAAGGGAAGATACTATCTTGCTTATGGTCAGCAGGCATCTTCTGCAGGTTGTTTTGCTGCAAAGCAAAAGCTATTTTGTGGTAACTCGCTGTTCCTTGCTCCTCTCCTTTTCTTTTCTGTCTGACTGTCTCTGTCCTCTATTCTGTCCTATCATATAAATGGCGTTCTTTTCCTATTTCCTTGAATGATATTGTATTGTAAACCGCTCTAATGCCTCTGGCCTGAGCGGTATATCAAATTCTAAATAAACATAAACATCTATCCCATGCAGGTCTGAAAACGAATTCAGTAAGAGTCCATTTGAGTGCTATTGCAGCGTCCCTCAAGCCTCTCAATGGACAACCTATTTCCTCTCATCCTCATAGCAAGATTCATGAGAGGCCGCCTTTTAACTAAACCTCCCATTAGACCACCTCCAGTGGCATGGGACTTAAACCTGGTTCTTGGCCAGCTTATGAAGCCACCCGTTGAACCTTTAGCCACCACCTCCTTGAAATGTCTTTCTTGGAAGGTTATTTTTCTCATTGCAGTCACCTCAGCACGCCGCATCAGTGAGTTGCAAGCTTTGGTGGCTAATCCACCTTATACAAGGTTCCATCATGATAAGGTGGTAGTCAGGACCAATCCACACTTTATGCCTAAAGTGGTCTCGCCTTTTCATCTGAACCAAGAGGTATATTTACCTGTCTTTGTTAGTGATATAGCGGAAGGGCTGTCGGGTAAGGTTTGCCTCTTTGCGGATGATACCAAAATCTGCAATAGAGTAGACACCCAGGAAGGGGTAGATAACATGAGGAGGGATCTAGCTAAGCTTGAAGAATGGTCTAGAATTTGGCAGCTGGGATTTAATGTTAAAAAATGTAAGGTCATGCATTTGGGCTGCAGCAATCCAAGGGAGCAATACAGTATAGGAGGTGAAGTACTTTTGTCCACTAAAGAAGAGCGGGACCTAGGCGTGGTTGTGTCTGATGATCTTAAAGTAGCTAAACAGGTGGAAAAGGCGACAGCAAAAGCTAGAAGGATGCTTGGGTGCATACGGAGAGGAATGGCTAGCAGAAAAAAGGAGGTGATAATGCCTCTGTATAAGTCTTTGGTGCGACCTCATTTGGAGTATGGTGTGCAATTCTGGAGACCGCACCTTCAAAAGGATGTGAACAGGATGGAGTCGGTGCAGAGGGTTGCTACCAAAATGATTAATGGGCTTCATTATAAAGCATATGAGGACAGACTTAAGGATCTTAATATGTACACCTTAGAGGAAAGGCGGGATAGAGGTGATATGATTGAGATGTTTAAATACCTCCGTGGCATAAATGTTCAGGGAGAGAGCCTCTTTCAATTGAAAGCAAGTTCTGCTACGAGGGGACATGGGATGAGGGTGAAGGGAGATAGATTCAGGAGTGATATGCGGAAATATTTCTTTACGGAAAGAGTAGTGGATCCGTGGAATAGTCTCCCAGTGGAGGTGGTAGAGATGAGGACAGTAACTGAATTCAAGAAAGCATGGGACCAACACAGAGGATCTCTAAAGGCAAAAAGTGGACTGTTGTAGTTGTTATGGAAGGACAGACTAGATAGGCCATGTGGTCTTTTTCTGTCGTCATATTTCTATGTTTCTATGTTTTTTCCAGGACCTCATGCATCAAATGCAGAGAGGAATCGTCATACCTTGGATTGTAAGAGAGCTCTTGCTTTTTACTTACAAAGAACACAGCAACATAAAGTCTTCCCAACTCTTTGTTCCTTAGCGTCCCTCTAGTCCAGTCCCGGAACCATAGAGTTGTCAACCTCCTCCAGCAGCCTTGGAGACTGAAATACATCATCGCTTTGCTGGCACCAGTATAAGTAGGCAAGGACCGCCCCCTCTCCCCAGTACTTTCAGTCTCCAAGCAGCTTGGAGGTTCTGAGCCCAGGGCTGGGCTCAGTGAGAAGAAATAAGCAGAGCTTGGGTTTTTGAAATTTACTCCTTTTGGTTTATTTTCCCTGTTTGATTTGGTTACTTCGTTTTCTTTTATGTCAGATCTGCTCCTGCTGTAAGGGATCCTGTGTCTGTGGACCTTTTTTTTTTGTTTCTAAAGGATCAGGGAGTTCTTCCCCCTCCCTCTCTGCATTGCCCCAGCGTCTAAACGAGCACAGGGGAGACAGTGCTGATCCGTGGCCTCCCTGCTCCCGAACCCGCGTTGAAGGGGTGAGGAGCAGGTGGAAGGTGGGCAGTTGCAGCAGCAGCGATACAGGGGCTGAAAAGCCTGAGAAGGTTGTGCCCAGATCAATCGGAGCTGAAGCCGTTAAAAAGGCTGTGCTCCGGTGTCCTGTTGGCTCCTTTCCCTCACTCCCCTCCCCCTCCCCGCAACATAAAGTCTTCCCAACTCTTTGTTGCTTTTGATCCTTCTCATTTAGGACTTCCAGTCTCTAAGAGAACACTGTCCAACTGGATCGCTCAGTGTATTTCTTTCGCCTACCAGAGTAGAAACCTTTCTCTGGAGGGCCATGTCACAGCTCACAATGTGAGAGCCATGGCAGCCTCAATGGCTCATCTAAACTCTGTGTCCATCGACCAAATCTGTCGAGCGGCCACCTGGGCCTCGGTTCATACCTTCACAGCCCATTACTGCTTGGACAAGGACTCCTGCCGGGATGCCTTGTTTGGTCAGGCTGTTCTCAAACACCTGTTCCATTCCTAATCAACTCCTACCCACCTACCCTGGTTGGATGCCAGAGATACATGGGGGGAAGTAGAGTCCTTTTCAAGGACACACAACCTGGGGTTTCTCCCTGGCATCTGCAGCCAGGGAGTCCCCATATGTGAAGACTCATTCCTGCTTGTTCCTGGAGATAGCAGTTACTTACCTGTAACAGGTGATCTCTGGGAACAGCAGGAATAAGTCTTCACAACCCACCCACCTCCCCTAGGAGTTGTATCTCTCTATCTATCTTTCCTTTCCTCTCTCTCTCTTTGTCTCAGCTTTAAAACTCGAACTGGAGAGAGGCGGTTGGGAAAGGCGGGAAGACAGTGTGCAGGCGCTGTGGGATGCTCCCAAAAGCTTTCTTACTGGATGCTGGAGAGCGTTCCCGCGCAGGCTCCGTCGGTACCAACGATACCCATATGTGAAGACTTATTCCTGCTGTTCCCAGAGATCACCTGTTACAGGTAAGTAACTGTGCGTTCTTAACTATGCAGTGTGCCTAGTTCCTGCCTGGTATTGCAAATGCTGCTGTCTCAACTAGTATCCTGTTTTTGTATCTTTGCTAAACAGTAATGGTCTTTAACTTGGGTGAAATTTTGCTTTTTTTTTTTTCCTTGCAGTACGATGGGATCATCCTTCCTGGCAAATGAGAAGCTTGTCCTTTTTCTTACCAAGAGTTAATAAAGAAAATTCTGATTGAATGTGTGCTGTCTGTCAATTTTCATCCAGTTACGGGGCAGATACTGGACCCTAGGACTGAAATTCAGGAAACATTAACTTAACCTTAACCTGGGAGAAGAGCCTTCAGTATGGGTTAAAAATGAGTGCAGTTTCAGCCCTGATCAGATGGGCCAGATATTGTGAGTTACATCAGTAAGGGTTAAGTAAGTGTCATGGATCTGAAAGCATGTAGAGGTCCATCTTGTGTATTATCCCCTCAGAAGATTATATGTTTAATGAAGTTGTACTATCATTGTTTTAACTTTTCATCAGTGTATCATGACATCTATGCTGGCCAGATCCTGAGCCTCAAATTGAAGTGTCCTTGATTATATTGCAGGGCCTGGCGGGGAGGGGAAAGACAGGGAATAAGCTTTGATTTAAATAGGAGCTAGAGGTGTGAACCCTGTAACAACTATTGGTTCAGTATGTCATAGTTTATACTAAGTTAAAATCTTCAGTTTTTCCTATAGTCCTGATCTCAGAATCTATTCTTGCTTTGTGTGACTTACACTCTGACCACCAGGTAAGTCATTAGGTCTGTGCAGTGAGGCATGTGTGGAGCCCAGTATATTGTAGGGGAGTCTTCAGCCTTTGTGCTAAGGAAGTTCCTCCTAAACCAGTCCAGACAAGTGGGTTGTATTCCCCCTACCAGCAGATTGGTGGAGACAAAGAACCAATGAAATGCCCAGGTTTCAATGACATTACTCCTGTGCTTCTATCTGCCTCAGCTACCAGAGGTCTCTTAGTATTTCTTTTGTCTCCAGCAGATGGTGGATGGATTTTCTACACACTGAAGGAAATCTGAATAATGGAGAGGAAAAGATTGTTCCTGAGCGGTCATCCAGTTTAGTCCTCTACATCCGGGTAGTGCACCTCCTCCTGGAGACTGGACCAATCAGAATTTTCCTATGCCAGGATGTATGCTGCTGGAGCTCCCATCAGCCCCCAGTGTGTCCAGTCTCCTTGCAGCTGGAGGACGTGCGTGCCTGGTGTTAGGCGCACTTAGGGACAGTTGGAGGCAACACTAGAGAGAGTTGTTCCTCATCGTCTCTCCGGGCCAGTCCAGGTACAGTTGGGTAGTCAATCCCCTCTAGTAGCTGAGGACTGAATGCTGAAAAATTTTGCTGGCAGATGCAATAGCTCCCTCTGGTGTCAGAAAGCCAGTCTTCAGTCCTCAGCAGCTAGAGAGGACGTATCTCTGGCAGGCTCCCAGGAGAGACTAAGTGGATCTGTCAGTTTTAGTTCCTCACATATTTAAAAAAAAAATAAGAGATTGGCTTTGCACCTTTAGGACTTTCAGGTTTGGTCAGTAACAGGCAGCTTTCCTTTTGGCAGTGCAGGAACCTTGCTCCCTGGCCCTAGCAGGGCGTCATAGCAGGTAGTTTCCTTGTCTCCCTCAACGGGAGGGAACATCGGGTGCACGATTGCTTCAGCGGTTCTTTTCATTTAAATCTTTTTTCTTTTTGGCTACTTTCGGGGGCAGAGCCTGCTTCCGGGGAACTGCTGAAGCTATATGCGGGTTGATTGGAGCTGGGGGCCTCAGTATCCTCTCCCGTGCTAGTCTCCCAAGTCTCTTTTTCGCTAGCAGCGGATCGCTAGAGACTCTGCCTGTCTGTTTTTGCTGAAGGTGAGTGGCGATTTCTTCTTTGGCTACTTGTACTTCGCGTGGTTCGAGAGTGTGTTCCCTGGTCCGTTGCCGATTTCGGCGGGAATTAGCAGGCGGCCATTTTCTGTGTGTCGGCACCTTGTTTCTGCTTCCCTGTCTTCAGGACAGTTCCTCGGGCCGGGGGCGTCGTTTTTAGTTTGCCTGGTGGTGTAGGGTGTTTCCCGGATGGAGCCTTCAGTCGCGGGGGATTTCAAGTGTGATAAGCCGCAGGGGAAGAAGCTCTCCCCGGCTGCGGCGGCTTCTCTTCCTTCAGATGTCGCGGCGGTTCCCGCGCTTTTGCAGCGCTCTGGAAAACGCAAGTCTAAATCTCACAAGGAGATTTCAGAGGCAGAACGCACTCAGCCTTTGTCCTCTGCGGCTCAGGAAGCCCTAGCTTTTTTACAGCCTGAGTTTATTTTGGCTTTACATAAAACCTATTTATTAAAATTGTCTCCTCCGGACGTCAACGGGGCTGATGGCGGTGTGAAAACTCGGAGCCGCCAAAGCCTGTGAAAAAAGGGGAATTAAAACCCCTGAAATGTGACAAATAGCGCGCCCCAGGTAATGATTGAGCAGGCAAAGTGCCCCGAGCCTCCCTGCCCCTGTGGCGAAGTCATCCGCCGCGTCGTGGTGCCGGAAAGAGCAGTGCTGGTGAGCGGCGGGGGAGGCCTGGCTGACCGTGTGGTGAGCAAGCTCGGTGGCAATAAGAGGGGAGCAGTGCTGGCATACCTGGAGCGGTGGAGCCCCGGAGATCTGGCGATCGGAGGACCCGATGCCGCTGGACGTTGTCCCCCCCCCCCCGACTAGGGAAGGGGCGGAGAGTTGAGTGCCGGGTAGCTGCAGGGCGGGAAGCCCCAGTGCCGGAGAGGAAATGGGACACCGCGCCAGCAGACGGAGGCAGCCGGTGGGAGCTGCAGGGCAAGAAGAGGCAAGTGCACTGACAGCAGGGCAAGCTCCAGAGTGAAGGAGACCAGCAGAGGCCCAGAATAAGCCAGGAGCACACATCCCATCCAGGGGAGACAAGTAAGAGAGCTACCCGGAGGCAGTGCCTGAGAGCGGGGGGACAGAACAGCGAGGAGCCTGAGCAGCCAGGAGGCCGGCCAGGGGGACAACTGTGTGCGGAGTGAGTCCAGACCGAGGAGGGCAACTCCGCGGAGAAGCAGACCCTGGCAAGGGACCACACAGAGGATTGCGGGGAGTCTGGGGACGGAAAGCGTGGTTCCGGATAAGCAGCGCTAGCCCAGTAGACCGGGCTGTGTGTGGCAAACTTGGGGGGTGCAGCCAGGCGGCGGTCCTCCCCGCAGGACTGAGACTCCAGGAAAGATCAAGGCTCCCCACACAAGCATGGAGAAGACTAAAGGGGCTGCAGCGGCAAGGAAAAAACTAGCTGACTTTCGCTCCCCGTATGCGACAGCTAAAAGCGGAAAAGAGGGGGAGAAAGAGAGCCGAACACAGGCTGGAGACCTCAAAGACCCGGGTGAGGGGGCCGGATATCGGAGCTGGATTGGGGGACCTGTCCCAATTGAAAGCCTGGCTCATTGACATGAAAGATGAGATTAAAACCGAAATAAGTGGAGTGAAGCACGAACTTAAGGAGTCAATACAGTCACTGCGGCAAGATATTGTGGACATTGGCAATAGAGTGGAGGAAATGGAGCTCCAGATGGAACAACAAGGAGAGGAAATGGTGGACCTCCAGCAGCGCTGTGAGACTATCCAACAGAACCAGGTGGAACAGCAAATGAAGCTGGAAGACCTGGAAGATAAGTCCCGGAGATGTAACTTAGGATCCGGGGGATTCTAGAGGAGCCCCAGTACCGTAACTGTGAAGATGTTCTGCTGAGGGTGTTCAAATCGTTGTTGCTGGCTGCGGATTTACAAGATGAGATAGCGATGGACTCATCCCAAATCGAGCGGGCCCATAGGGGCTTAGGACCAATACGAGATAATAAACCCAGAGACATAGTGGTCTGTCTACGCTCATTTAAGATAAAAGAAAGATTGTTGCAGGCGGCGAGGAAAGTGCGACAGATCACGTGAGAGGAACATCCTCTGGAAATATTCCAAGACCTCTCTGCGGGAACGCTGCAACGTCAGCACAGTCTGAAAGCGGTGACAGCGTATTTGAGAAAAGAGGACATTCGATACAAGTGGCTGTTCCCCTTTGGGCTGCTTGTTACCTGCAGGGGGAAGTCTAGGAGAGTGCAAACCAGTGAAGAGGCTTGGACTGTCCTCCGAGATTTTGGGCTACCTAATATACCAGAAGGGGGGAGATCCCCTGCAGGAGATTCTACCGTGTCTGCAAAAACAATCCATGCGCAGAGGAATACACAGAGATGGCATCGCGCCCCTGCGGCCGGGAGGAAGACGGCGAGGCTGAATAGAGAAAGCCCAAGACTGCCAGCGGGGGAGCCGCCCACAAGCTGAAACCATGGACTGGGATTGAGTATCGATGATTCAGGGAGGTCTTTATATCAGGGTAACTCAGTTTGGACAGAGGCTGGGGGATGGGGGAAGGGGATTGTTTGGGAGGAGGGGGGTGGGAGGTTATTAGTAGGGGGTGGTAGAAGATATGGGGTAAGGAAGCTTGGGGGGGGGTAGTGCTGAGATAAGGGGGTAAGGTGAAGGAAGCAGGCAAGGCCCGTTAACAGGTCACCAGTATGGAAGACGTGTCTCTCTTAAGGAGAGGGGTGGGGGGGTAGAGGGGGGTGGGGGGGGTGGCAGAATGGGTGAGATTAAAATAGTAACACTCAATGTCAAGGGGCTTAACTCACCCTTTAAACGCCAATTACTCTATTCAGAGCTTTCTCGCCAGAAGGCAGACATAGTCCTGCTCCAAGAAACACACTTGACAAGGGCCACCGAATACTTGATTAAGCATAGAGGGTATGGGGTCTGCATTCATGCCTCCAATATATTGGAGAAGAAGAAGGGGGGGGGGGGTTGCTATACTCTTTGCAACACGATCAAAACTTCAAGTGCAGACAGTGGTAAGAGATAAAGGGGGGAGGTATGTGATGGTACGGGTGAAAATGGGGAATGTATGGTACTGTGTAGTGAATGTGTATGCCCCCACTGGGGGGCAGAGTGAATTCTGGACAAACTTGAATGGGGAAATTGGGGGAAGGTACCCTGATCTGTGGGGGTGATTTTAATCTAACATGGAACCCCACCCGAGATGCTACCGGGCCACGGGAGGGCAAGAGGGGGGAGGGCAAGCGATATCGCCATTTTGTGACACAGCATTGTTTGGTCGATGCGTGGCGGCTGCACCACCCAGGGCGGAGACAGTTCTCTTATTACTTGCCAGTACATGGGTCGTATTCCCGCATTGATGCTATATGGGTGTCCAAAGAGGTGGGGGGAAAAATAAAGGATGCGGATATGGAGTCCATTACATGGTCCGACCACGCCCCGGTGGTGGTCTGGCTGCACGTGGCCGACGAAGGGAAGGGAAATTAGGTTTTGGAGACTCAACGAATCCCTCTTAGAGGAGGGGCAGGTACGAGCTGAAGTGGAGAAAGGTACGCGGGAGTATTTTCAATTTAATGATAATGGGGAGGTCACCTGGGGGGGTATTTGGGATGGGTATAAGGCGGTGGTAAGAGGTATACTAATCAAATGGGGGGCACGGAAAAAGAGAGAAAGGGAGGAGAGAGAGCGTCTCCTCTGGGAACGGTTATTGGAATTGGAAGATTTAGATAGTGCTGGGCACGACGGAGCCTACAGAGGGCAGGCTCTAGCGGCGAGAGCACAGCTGAATGAGTTGCAGGCGGAAAAGATAAGATACCAGATGCAGCTTGTGCGGCAGGAGGTATTTGAGGGGGGGAACAAGGCTGGGAGGTATTTAGCCCAGAGGCTGAAGCAACAGAAGCTGCGCTCCCATATAATTGGGGTTCGACGGGGGGGAAGGGAACTGGTTACTAAGGATGGGGAAATCCGGGAGGCCTTCAAGGACTATTATAGGGAGTTGTATAAAGCTAGAGAATTGCACCCAGGCGGGAGGGGGGCTGAATATTTGGCCTCTATAGATTTTGCCCAAGCTGGGAGTGAGTGACCAAGAGGCCATCAATACTCCGATCCGGCCAGACGAAGTGGAGTGGGCGATCAAACAGTTAAAATTCGGGAAAGCTCCGGGGCTCGACGGGCTATCCGCTAGGTTCTATAAGACCTTCTTTTTTTTTTTTTTTTTTTTTGATATGCCATACTGGGTCAGAGCAAGGTCCATCAAAGCCCAGTATTCTGTTTCCAACAGTGGCCAATCTTCGGAGGCTTGCTGAACAGGCCTTTGGTGAAACTCTTTAACCAACCCCGGGAGGGCCGGAAGTTAGCTGACACTATGGGGTGGGCAGGTATCACGGTGCTACATAAGGAGGGGAAGGATCCGCGGGAGTGCGCCTCATACAGGCCCATATCGCTACTTAACCTGGATGCCAAGCTTTTGGCCAAGATCCTTATGGCAAGGCTGAATAAAATTATTGGGAAATTGATTCACCAGGACCAGGCAGGGTTTATCCCGGGCCGCGGGGTTGCGGATAATATAAGGAAGATTCTCAATATCATATGGGCTAGTGAGCGGGGTGGGGAGGAGGTGCTCCTGCTCTCACTGGATGCGGAAAAGGCTTTTGACCAGGTGTCCTGGCCGTTCCTCTTCCAGGTGTTAGAGAAGGTGGGGCTGGGGGGTGAATTTCTAGCGTGGGTAAAGGCGCTCTATGCGCATCCCAAAGCGTGTGCGGGTCAACGGGGCACACTCAGATTTCTTTGATCGGGCGGGGAACGCGGCAGGGTTGCCCCCTGTCCCCACTACTGTTTGCTCTGGCCATGGAGCCACTGGCGCAGCGGATTAGGGATAGGGCGGACATTTTGGGAATCACAGTGGGGAGGAGGGCCTATAAAATTTCACTGTTCGCGGATGATATTATCCTAAGTTTAGCACAACCCTGGGTGAGCCTGCCTATTGTGTGGTGGGAGCTGGAAGAATATGGTAAAGTTTCGGGATTTACGATTAACCAGACGAAATCGGAAATCTTGAACTTGACGGCCACACGGACTAGCCAATACCCTGGCCAAAAGGTATCCCTTCAAATGGGCCCGGCGGAGTGTCTGGTACCTAGGCATCTGGATTAGTAATAAAGTGGATGAGCTGTACAATCTGAACTATAAGAGGGTGCTGGGGAAGATAGAGGGCTGGTTGGAGGGGTGGGGACGAGGATACCTTTCCTGGTTCGGACGCATAGCGACAGTGAAAATGATGCTGGTGCCTCGATTGTTTCTATTCCAGACGCTTCCCATAAGGGTCCCCCCACATAGTTTAAAAAGGATACAGCGGTTGGTCAATCGGTTCATTTGGGCGCAGAAGCGCCCAAGGGTCGCCATGCAGGTTTTGCAACGGTCCAGAGGAGAGGGAGGGTTGGGGGTTCCTAACATACGCAAATACTATGAGGCAGCGCAACTCAAAGTGGTGTATGAGTGGCACCGGGAAACGCCCAAATCCTGGGTTCAAATGGAGTATGGGTTGGGGGGTCGGATCTTGAGAGATTGATCTGGCGGGGGTATAGGGGATTGGACCTGCCCGCCTTGAGCCCCATGGTTGCGAACAGGTTGCGGATTTGGAAAAATAACAAACATCAACTTGTTCCAGATAAGGGTTATATACAGGGGATGACTATTGAGGCATGTTTTGAGCGGGGTCAGGGCCCCGACATGCACGTTTTGCGTAGATGGGCTAGATCCGGCTTAACGCATGTCCAACAGCTCATCCGCCCTCAGGGGATTCACCAGTTTGAAGGCCTTAGGGACCTATATAAGCTGAAAGAGAGTGACCACTTTGCGTATATACAGCTGAGGAGTTTTTTGCGCCATCCTAAGGTATGGAAGGATCTTTGGGATAACAGAGGGTGGTTTGAGGCGATATGCAATGGCCAGGGGGGGAAAAAGGGGGTTTTGTCCAGAATTTACAAAGGTATGCTCGGGACGGGAGAGTGTAAGCTCTGATATATGCTACAATGGGAGGAGGATTTGGGGGTGTGTTGGGGTATGGAGTGCTGGGAGAAGCTCATACAAAAGATTGCTTCTGTGTCAATAGCGGCCCAAATCAAGGAAAATGCTTATAAAGTCTTATACCGATGGTACTGGACTCCAGTACGTCTTTTAAAGGCAGGGAAGGGACGAGATGATTTATGTTGGCGGGGATGTGCTGCACGAGGGGACTGGATGCACATGTGGTGGAAGTGTGACAGGCTACAGGGTTATTGGGGGCAAGTCTGGGAGGCGATCCACAGTATGACGGGGCAGAAACTCCAAGGGAAACCGGAGGCTTGCTTGCTGCATCAACTCGAAGGCCTCTCGCAAAGGGAGAAGGGGGTTCTGCATCATTGTATAGCCGTGGCTAGATGTGAGATTGCCCAGCACTGGGGAGGGAAGGGCTCTCCCCAGCTAGCAGGTTTTGTGCGCAGAGTGGCTGAGGTGAGCTTGATGTGTAAGTTGACGGAGCTGCGGCGAGGGACAGGGGGAAATATGTGGAACAGTGGAAAAAGGCCTGGAGCTGGATGGAAGGGGGAGGGGTAGGGAGTAGGATGCCTGCAAATAGGGAGGGTAGTTGGGCTGCGGGGTGAGTGTGGAGTGGAAGCTAGGTCGGAAATAGAGGGGACGGGTGAGGAAGAAGGGGGGGAGGGGTAGTTGATTTGTTAGGCCCCACGCGTGTAATGGATGCGTGGGGAGGTTGGGTAGGGGGAAAAAGGGGGGGGGGTAGTTTGGTTAGGGAATATGCAATGTTGTATGAGTACATTGAAGTTGCGGTTGGGATTGATTCCTGTTAGTTTAGTTGGATCTTACTGTATAACTATGTTTTTTGACTGGTATGCACTGTTTGGTATTTTATGATAATGTACTATTTTCATGTATTTTGTTTATAAAACTTTAATAACTCTAAATGGAAAAAATTGTCTCCTCCCACGGTGGCTGCTTCTGTAGTGGATCAGAGCCATTCTATTCAGGGGGCATCTCGGCTGAGCGACCCGGGAGAGGGCCCCTCGACTCAGTTGCTTGCAGGGGGTCTGTCTCCAGAGGTTGGGAATCCTCCCTCCATTGCTTCTCTGCTCCCTGAGGAGGGCGAACTCTCCTCAGAGGGGGGTCTGGACTCTTGGCCCCAAGAGTTAGAGGACTGAGAACTGGGGCCGGGAGAGGATCCTAATGTTTTTAGGGTATTTCGGAAGGAGGAGCTCGGGGCGCTGATCGTTCAGTCGCTAGCGGCGCTAAATCTTGTGCCTCCTTCTTTGCCACAGGAGCCTCTGGAGGATCCCTTATTGCAAGGCTTTAAAGCAGAACAGCGCTGTTTTCCTATGCACAGAGTGATTAAACAAATGGTTGAGTCTGAGTGGGAGTGCCCAGAGGCCAGTCTAAGGGGGGGGGAGGGCGTTCCATTGCCCGCCTTTACCCGCTTCCTTAGGAGGAGAGGGAGTTGTTGAAGATGCCTAAGGTCAATGCTCTTGTCTGCTGTTACCAAGAAGACCACCATTCCGGTGGAAGGAGGTGCGGCCCTGAAGGATGTTCAGGATCGCAAATTGGAGGCGTATCTTAAGCAAGCTTTTGATGCTAATGCCTTGGCCTTACAAGCGTCGGTTTGCGGGGCTTTTGTGTCCCAGGCCGCTGTTCGCTGGGGTCAGGGGGAGCAGCCCACCCTGAAGCCGGAGAATGCTTCTCCGGAGGGCGCTAAGCTGGAATCGGCGGCGGCGGCGTACCTTGCGGATGCCTTTTATGATTTGATCAGGATTTCTGCTAAAGCCATGGCCTCTGTTATAGCAGCTCGGCGTTTTCTTTGGCTCTGTAACTGGTCGGCGGATACTTCCTCTAAATCCCGTCTCAGTAAGCTTCCATATAAGGGAAAGCTGCTGTTCGGGGAAGCTTTGGAGAAGATCGTGAAGGATTTGGGGGACTCCAAAGGTGGTTGTCTTCCAGAGGATAAGCCTAGAGGGGCTAAGATGCATTCTATACTGCGGGGGCACAATAGAGAGCTTCGTCGGTTTCGTGGTTCTCGGTTTGTGCCTTACCAAAGGGGGCGTTTTCCTTTCAAAGGGCAGTCCTTTCGGGGTGCCCGGGGGTTTGGCAGAGGATTCTTCGGTTCTCAGCAACCGCCCTCTAAGAAACCGCAATGAAGGAAGGCTGGTCCAGGCGGAGATTCCGGTAGGAGGACGTTTGCAGGAATTTCTCTCCGCCTGGGCTGCCATCACCTCCGATCTCTGGGTCCTGGAGATCATCCGCGACAGTTATGCTCTGGAGTTCGCGGCGCCGGTCTCGGATGCCTTCGTGTTCTCTCACGGCGGTACGCGGGCGAAGAGTCGTGCAGTCGCGGACACCCTGCAGCGCTTGTTGCATCTGCGGGCGGTGGTTCCCGTTCCCCCCGACCAGTGCGGTGCAGGTCGATACTCTATTTACTTTGTAGTGCCCAAGAAGGAGGGGTCGTTTCGGCCGATCCTCGATCTCAAACATGTCAACCGTTGCTTGCGGGTACCCCATTTTCTCATGGAGACCCTCCGGTCCGTTATTCGTGCGGTGAGGCCGGGAGAGTGGCTCTCTTCCATAGATCTTACGGAGGCCTACCTCCATATTCCCATTCGCCTGGAGCATCAGCGTTTTCTACGGTTTGCAGTCCCCATGGGGCATTTTCAGTTTCGAGCCTTACCGTTTGGTCTCGCGACAGCCCCCCGCACTTTTACCAAAATTAATGGTTGTGGTAGCGGCGGCGCTTCGCAAGGAGGGCATTCAGGTCCACCTGTATCTGGACGATTGGCTCATTCGTGCGAGTTCCAGGGAGGAGTCGGTCGTGACGACGGCGCGGGTAGTGCAGTTCCTGGAACACCTCGGTTGGGTCATCAACCGAGCAAAGAGTCACTTACTTCCGACGCAACAGCTGGTTTACCTCGGAGCGGTCTTCGACACAAAGAAGGGTTTGATTCTTCTGCCGCTCGACAGAAGGCAGAAGTTGATCGCTCAAGTGGATGCCTTCCTGCTGCTCCGGGCGCCATCGGCGTGGCGGTATCTGCAACTGTTGGGGTCGATGGCTGCCGCCTTGGATCTCGTACCGTGGGCCAGGGCGCACATGCGTCCTCTGCAGCACGCCTTGCTCTCCCGATGGTCCCCACAGTTGCACCCGCTCTCACAAAGCCTTCCCTGTGCGGAGGACGTTTGCCTCAGTCTTCAATGGTGGCGTCTTCCGACTCATCTGTATGCAGGTATGCCGCTGCGAGATCGGAGTGGATTCTGGTCACAACGGATGCCAGTCTGTCTGGCTGGGGGGCCCATTGTCTGTCCCAGGTAGCGCAGGGAGCGTGGTCATTGACCGAGAGCAGCTGGTTGATCAATCGTCTGGAGCTGAGAGCAGTTTATTTGGCTCTTCTTCATTTCTCAGCTCTGATCTCACACCGGGCGGTTCGGGTGTTTTCCGACAATCTGGTCACGGTGTCCTACATCAACAAACAGGGCGGCACCGGCAGTGTTCCGTTGCTTCGCGAGAGCGAGGTCTTTCTGCAGTGGGCAGAATTACATCTGTCGGCCATTTCAGCGGCTCATGTGGCTGGAAAGGACAATGTTCAGGCCGATTTTCTCAGTCGCCATCGCTTGGATCCCGGAGAGTGGGAGCTGAATGCGGCCATCTTCCACGACATTTCTCTTCGTTGGGGTCAGCCGGTGATGGATCTCATGGCGACGCTATCCAATGTCAAAGCTTTTCGTTTTTACAGCAGGCACAGGGAATACATGTCGGAGGGCCTGGACGGGTTGGCTCAGTCCTGGCCGGAGGACCAGCTTCTGTATGTGTTTCCCCCTTGGCCATTGATAGGTCGCGTCATTCGGAAAATCTCTCAGTACAGCGGCAGAGTGATTCTCATTGCTCCAGATTGGCCCAGGCGTCCTTGGTATGCGGATCTAGTGCGGATGCTAGTAGCTCCTCCTTGGCGGTTACCCCCTCGAATCAATCTCTTGAGTCAGGGTCCAATCCTTATGCCTCAGGTGGATCGATTCTTGCTTACGGCTTGGCTCTTGAGCGGGACCGGTTGCGACGTAGGGGGTACTCGGAATCGGTAATCTCTACGATGTCGAAGTCCAGGCGTCGTTCGACTTTATCCTACATTCGAGTTTGGCGCGTTTTTGAGGCGTGGGCTAAGGACCGGAACATCGCTCCCCGTGCCGCCGGCTTACCGGACCTCTTGGCGTTTCTTCAAGGGGGTCTGGACAAGGGATTAGCTCTTAACACCCTTAAGGTGCACTTGGCGGCCTTGGCGTGCTTCCGGGGTCGCGTGCAAGGCTGGTCCCTGGCGTCGCATCCGGATGTGCAGCGCTTTCTTCGAGCGGCAAAGAATATTCGTCCGCCTCGGCGGGTTGTTCCGCCTTGGGATTTGAACTTGGTGCTTGAGGCCCTCACCGGTCCGCCATTTGAGTTACAGCCGGCTGGTTGTCTGAGGGAGTTTACTTGGAAAACGGCCTTCCTTGTGGCTCTCTGCTCGGCTAGGAGGGTTTCGGATTTGCAGGCCTTTTCCTGTAGGGAGTCGTATCTGCGTTTTTCGAAGGAAAAAGTCGTTCTACGGCCGGTTCCCTCTTTTCTGCTGAAAGTGGTGTCTAGTTTCCATCTTAATCAGACCATTTCGCTGCCTACGTTTCCGTCCCCTGACGAGCGGCGGGATCGGACTCTTTGAAAGTTGGATATGGGGCGTGTTCTTCGGAAGTACCTCCGGCTTACAAAACCGTTTAGACGATCGGATCGGTTGTTTGTGTTATTTGGGGGTCCGCGTAAAGGGCTGGCGGTGACCAAGGCTTCTATCGCCCGATGGGTTAAACGGGTGATAGCTTCAGCTTATGAAGCACGGGGCCGGTCGCCTCCGCGGGAGCTTAGAGCTCATTCGACCAGAGCCCAAGCGACTTCTTGGGCGGAGATGACTTTGACTCTGCCTGCGGATATCTGTCGAGCGGCGGCCTGGTCGTCGCTGCATACTTTCACGAAGCACTATCGGTTGGATGTGTAAGCCCGGGAGGATGCTGTGGTAGGAGCTTCAGCCATTTTGGCGGGGCTCGCGGGACCCTCCCCAGTTTAGGTACTGCTTTGGTACTGCCCAACTGTACCTGGACTGGCCCGGAGAGACGATGAGGAAGACGAAATTAGACCTTACCTGCTAATTGTCTTTCCTTGCGTTCTCTCCGGGCCCGTCCAGGTCCCACCTCAGTGTTCTGCGAGCGCTCCTTCGCATGGCGTTTCATAGGGCGTTCGGGTTTTTCGTAAGATGTTTTTGGGGCGCCTTTCAGCGCTACTTAACTCGGTTCGCGCTTGGGAGAGGATATTACTCGGTTCCCCTTCCCAGAGGGGGGGGGGGGGGAACCCTTCGTATTTGGACTACCAGGACGGCCCTGCTACGATTGTGCAGCGGGGGCGCCTTGGTTCTCCGTCATTCTGGATTGCCAATTGGTTTCTTATTTTCTCTGTTAGTTAGATACCGGTGGATTCTCTTCCTTCTCTGCTTTGACAATAGTTAACTGGCTTTCTGACACCAGAGGGAGCTATTGCATCTGCCAGCAAAGCTTTTCAGCATTCAGTCCTCGGCTGCTAGAGGGGATTGACTACCCAACTGTACCTGGACTGGCCCGGAGAGAACTCAAGGAAAGACAATTAGCAGGTAAGGTCTAATTTCGTCTTTTTGGGGATTTTCTTTTGCTCTACTATTTCTCTTTGATTTCTTTTATAGGTAGCTGTAGCTTTAAAAAAGAAAAAAGGGATTGCCGGCTGCTATCGAGGAGCCGGGTCTGCACTGCTCTGCTGACTTTGCTGCAGAGGAGTCTTTGCAGTCCGAGGCTAGCTCCTTCCTCCTAGACTGTACGGAGGAGAGCTCTGCCTTGCCAGCCATCTGTCCGCGTCTGGGGAGGTTGAACGGTATGCTGGCTTCCCTATCGCGATCCGGCCTGCGCTTCATTGTTTTGAGTGGCAGCCTGGTGCAGTAGCGTGCTCCCGCTCAGGATTCGAGTGGCGTGCCGTCTACGGCGTTCTTGTACAAGGGGTGAGTTTCGGAGGCTTTCACTACTGCGGCGTCCCTTTGGTTTTCTTTTGATTTCCTTTGATTTCTTTTAATTTCGTTTTGAATTTTGTTCACTTTGCCGTTGATTGCCTTTTCGTGCCTTTTTTTATCGCCGGCTGAAATGTGCCGGTGGCCATTTTCTAACTCCGGTTTTTCACGCCCGGCTTAGTGTTCTGCAGCGAGTTCCTCTCCGCTTAGCGCGTTTTTGACCTGGCGTTTTTACTGGGGGGGGGGGGCATCTGTGGTCCCAGTTGCTAGTTCTTTAAAAAAAAAAAAGAAAAAAAAAAAGACGGAGAATTTTATTTCTCTTTACTTTCTTTGGTTTCCTTTCAGTTCCGTGGAGAGCAGGTCATTTGCACATTCTCTGTGGGGGCTGCTGTGACTGCATGGCTACCAGACCGCAGTGTGGGCGGTGGATGAGTCTGGGGTCTGCAGGGGCTGCGCCTCAGCTTCCATCAGTTTAGAACAACAAATGGAGCCTAAGGAGCTCTCAGGCCCAGGCAGCCCGGTTGTTTAGGCGGACGGAGATCCCTCTCCTGGCCCTCTTGCATCTGGTTCTGCGGCCCCCCCTAAAGGGCAGGGGGGCGTGTGGCCGATTGCAACAGCAGAGTCTTCCTTCACGGATTTTTCCCCAGACTTTGTCCTTCTTATGCACCAGGCCTTTCGCTTCGGACGCTCAGGCAAGTTGCCAGACGCCTGGCCGTCGCCCCTGTCCTCTTTACCCGGTGGGGAGTCCAGGCAGGAGGGCCAGCCTTCAGCCAAGCGCCTTAGGTCCATGGACCTCGACCACGACGAGTTGGGCTGGCTTGATCCTGATACAGAAGTGGATCCTGAGGGGGGTGTTGAGGAGTTGGAAGATGGTGAAATCCCGGAGCCCGAGGATCAAGCCCGGATCATTCGGGTGTTCCGTAAAGAAGAGCTGGTGCCTTTGATTACGGAATCTCTCCACGCCCTAAATCTCGCTGCACCTCGTCCGGTTGAAGAGGACGGGTTGGAGGATCCTCTCATTCAAGCGGTGCGCGAATCTCAGGTGGTGTTTCCGGTGCACCGTGTGGTGGAGCAGATGATTCAAACTGAGTGGGATCAACCTGAATCCGGCCTTAAGGGAATTTGGATTATGAACCGCCTGTATCCGTTAGCGGATAAAGACAGAGGTTTAAGTCGCCACGAGTGGGACTTCCGGCGATGCGTGAGTGAGAGAGGACGTGCCTCCTTCGCTCCGGGGCTGTCTCGACACTAAACCTGGCATTTTATCTGCTTTTCTGAGCTCTCACCCCTGCTTGTAACAAGGGAGAAGTGTGCCATCACCTGCTGTGACCGAGAGTTTTCGAAATTTGCGGAAGCGATGCCTTTGCCGGCTCAAAGACCGGGAGCGGTCGATTAAAGCGGGGCCTACCACCGCACAACAACCTGCCTCGCCGAGCGCTGACAGCACAGATTCCACATCAGAGGACCTAGCGCGGGAGGTGGTGCAGCTCCTCGACCCGAAATTCGATCAGCTTATGCAGAAGCTGGACGGGATGGAGGAATCTATGGCAGAGTTTGGGAGGCGCGTGGAGGAGCTCGAGCACCGCGTGGCTGCGGTGGAGGAAGGGGAAGGCCGCCGTGATGGAGAGCTGGAGGCTCAGAAGCAATCCCTTCTTGTAGTGCAGCAAAAGCTCAAAGATCTGGAGAATCGCTACCGCCGGAATAACTTGAGGCTGGTGGGCCTGGGAGAGGATCGGACTGATTATGAGCTGCTTGTTTTCCTCGAGACCTGGCTGCCAGAGGTGCTGGATATAAAGGAGCTTCAAGGTACCTTTTGTATCGAACGAGCACACAGGCTGGGGGTTCGGAGGGACAAGGGAGATCGGCCAGGTGTGGTGATCATCCGCGTGCTAAACTTCCAGCATAAGTGGCAGATACTCCAGGCCTACCGAAAAAAAGGCGAGATAACCTTGGACAATAAAAAGATTCTACTATTCCAGGACTACTCTGCGGCGGTAGCCGCTAAACGTCGGGAATTTTCACCGATCTGTACGGAGCTCTTTAAGAGGCGAGCACGGTTTACTTTGGCCTACCCGGCAGTGCTGCGACTCTCTTTGAATGGTCAGCAGCATATCTTTGAACATGCAGCAGCAGCGAAGCAGTTTCTGGCACTGCACCCACCCTCGGATGGAGAAGAGAGCCATCCCTGATTTTGCGGTTTCCCGGGGGAGGAAGATGGCCATGTTGGACTCTGATCTTAGTATTGAGAGACCTGTGCCTCGACTGAGCCTGGATGAGTTTGGATGGGCCTGTGGGGAGTGGGACCTGCGGCTCGGTGAGGCCGGCCCTGCGGGTTACTTCGGGTTTCTGAGTCCTGCATCACTGCTGGAGTTCTAGATGTCTGCGAGAGCGGGACTCGCTTATTTATCTGCCTGTTTAGGGCTTGTTTTCTTACTTTTGTTTTCTTACTTTTCTCACTCTTTTTGCAGGTGCTAGAATGTTTGCTACAGTTTGTTCTTATCTATTCTCTCTTTGGGACAATATCTTTGTTTGGACACTGGGGGGAGGGGGTGGTGTTTTGTTCGAGACAGCCCTGAAGTATTGCTTTGGGGTCCCGACCTCAGTGAGGTAACTGAGGATTTGGTTGAGTGTGTATTTAGGGGTAGATAGGTTAGACTGGAGCTGCGTGTGGGTGGGGGAGGGAGAGAGGAGGGCTGGGGGGAGGGGTTAGAGGTGGGGTTTCGCTGGGGGAGGGGAATGGGGGGTCGGGGGGAGGTAGGAAGCTAAGGGGCTAGGGGTGGGAAGGGGACAGAGCGGGGGCTGCGTGTATTGTGATCTGAGAGTCTGGAAGCTTTGTGGGAGTGTATGTGCCCATAACCCTTTTCTGCAGCAGAAAGATGCAGTGCTGTACTATTTGGGAACCCCGAAGGTCGTGGTGTGCTCTGGGTTGAGGCTGGGTGACCCGGGACACGACTATGATTGGTGGATATTGGTAGTTCTGATGTTAGTGCACCGGGTGAATGCGGGATGAGCTCCGAATAGTCTCTTGGAATGTGGGAGGTGTCAATAGCCCAGTTAAGAGAACCAAGATCTTGCAGGCCCTTTAAGAGAGGGCATGCCCAAATTGCCTTCCTGCAAGAAACGCATTTGAAGGCAGTAGAACATGCTAAACTTAGAAAAGATTGGGTGGAGCAAGTTTTTGCAGCCTCTGCGAGCAGTAAGAAGAGGAGTGGCAATTCTGGTGAAAAGAGGCCTGGCATTAGAAGTCATTAGTCAGGAGGAGGACCCACAGGGGAGATTTCTCTTCCTCCATGTGAAAATTCAAGGTGAGGAACTTTCTGGGAAATATATATGCCCCTAATACGTATGACCACCAATTTTTTCAGTTTTTGTTGCGGAAGGTGCTGGGGGCGCCGAAGATACCCTTGATATTGGTGGGTGATTATAATTGCCCGCATGATCCTACGCTGGACAAATCTGGCACCGGGGCCTCCAGAGAGACTTGGCGAACTAAAGGGGTGGGGTATCTATGTAACATGGGCGGTTTGATAGACTCGTGGAGAACCTTACATGGTGTCGAAAGGGATTACACGCATCTGTCGAGAGTACATCAAACTTGGTCTAGGATTGACTATATTTTGATCTCGAGAGAGAGTCTAGGGAAAGTGCTTAGGGTGGAGATCGAGCCCCTGGTGGTGTCAGACCATGCTAAAGTGGTTTTAGATTGGAGGGTGCGACCTGCTGGAGGGGCCCGCTGGTCCTTTCCGGGGTATCTCTGGCAGAAGGAGGACTTTCGGGCATATTTGATCCGCCATTGGGAAGAGTACTTATTGCTAAACGACACTGGGGATGTAGGGGTTGCGACGTTTTGGGAGGCGGGTAAGGCGGTCCTCCGGGGTCACATAATAGCCTATGTCGCGAAGGAGAGGAAACGTCTTAATAGTCAGATTTTGGACTTGGCGTGTCAATTGCAGGAAGCTAAACGAGCAGCAGTACAAATGCCGTCTAGGCTGTCTGAGTTCCTTGCGGTGCAGAGGGCCCTCAACGAGGTGCTGCATGACAGAGCGGTTCAGTCGCTGCAATACTATCGCCACCAGCTTTTTCGCTATGGCGATCGTTCTGGGTGCCTTTTGGCGCGTCTTGTGCACCGGAGGGGAGGTATTCAGGGAGTAGCCGGGATTAAGGACAAACAGGGTGTGCGGCATACTGAATTGGAACGGATTGTGCAGGTGTTTAGTCAATATTATCAGGAGCTTTACACGCCCGAGGCCGAGAACAGAGTGCAAGAGCGGGAATTTCTTGAAGCTGTACGCCTCCCCCATCTGACAGAAGCGGAGCTCTTGGAGCTTAATGCGAGAAGCACTCAGACGGAACTTCAGAAAGTAATTAAGGCAGGGAAGCCGCATAAAGCCCTGGGACCTGATGGCTGTGGGTCTGAATTTTACAAGATTTTAATGGATCAGGTGACTCCTACTTTGATGGCCTTATATCAGGAGGCACAGGAGTTGGGTATGTACCCGCGGGATATGCGGACTGCGGCAATCACTATTATACCAAAAGAGGGTCGGGATCCAGAGGAGCCGGCCTCCTATCGTCTCATTTCCCTGATCAATTATGATATGAAGTTAGTGGCATCGGTGTTAGCGGCCCGATTACAGAAGGTTTTGCCTAGGCTGGTTGGTAGTCATCAATCGGGTTTTGTGCGGGGGAGGGGGGCCTTCTCCAATATTAGTAAAGTGTTGCTGGGGATGGAGATCTGCTCAAGCCGAATGGAGCCTTTGATCCTGGTAAGCCTGGATGCGGAAAAGGCCTTTGATAGTGTCCTGGCCCTATATGTTCGAGGTCTTAGCCAGATTCGGGTTTGATGGAGCCTTCTTGGCATGGGTAAAGGGCGTTGTACGTGAATCCTTTGGCGTGTGTAGCTAGCGGAGGTACTTGCTCCTCGTCGTTTGTACTGCAGAGAGGCACGCGCCAGGGCTGCCCGCTCTCGCCTTTGCTTTTCGTTTTGCAGTTGGAGCCCCTGCTGCTCTCGCTCATAGGAGCGGAGGGAGTTCGGGGTATCGTATGGCCGAGTGGGGGAATTAAGGTCAGCGCGTTTGCTGATGACATGCTGTTGTGTTTGTCTAATCCGCAGCCCTCGCTGGAGTCTGCACTGGGATTAATTCAGAAGTTTGGATCCTTTTCGGGTTTAAAGATCAATGTCAGTAAGTCGATGGCTTTGGATGTGGGTAATCAGGCGCGCTTGGCGTGGCAGGGCCCGTTCCCCTTGCGTTGGGCGCCGGGCCAATTCCGCTATCTGGGGATACAGATTCCGGATCGGATCTCGCAGTTATATGATGTAAATGTTCGTCCTATGCTACTGAGAACAGTGGCCACGCTGCAGAAGTGGAAGGATCTCCCACTCTCGCTCATGGGCCAGGTAGCTTTTTCAGATGATGGAGGCGCCGCGGTTGATGTACCTTCTACGGCACTTACCTATCTGGCTTTTGCGCCGTGATGTGCTATTTTTCCAGAGTCATGTGGTGAAATTTTTATGGAAGGGGAAGAGGTCTCTGATTCCGCTTTCCGTGTTGATGGGTGCAAAAAGCGAGGGGGGGTTGGGCTTATTTTCCGTGCGCAACTACAATTTTCTGTGCTTGCTTAGACCGCTGCGAGATCTGATCTTGGGACACGGGGCGGTCCTCCCGCGGAGCCTTGTTCACTGGCTGTCGTCGCCCTATCATGCGGCCTTTTTGCTGCATAGTGGGAGCAAAGTTCTGCCGCATCGCTGGCGGGAGTCGAGCTATTTGAGAGCTCTACGACAGGCGTGGAGATTCTTATGTCAGCGAAAGGGCGTGTGTTGGTCGGCTACTGGCTGTCTCCCCTTACGCTATAACGGCGACTTTGAGCCTGGGAGGCAAGGGGGGCCAGCGAGTTGGGTGACGGCGGGTCTGGAGTTTCTAGGGCAACTGCGTATGCAGACGCAGGGGGAACTAGACTCGTTTCAGTCACTGACGAGATACTTGATTGCGCCTCATTCGTTCTACTTCTACTTGCAGGCGCGACATTACGTTCGGGCGTTGCAACAGACTCGGAGCTTGCGCCTTTGCCATAAGGGGGCATGGGACTTTATCGCTGAGGAGGACCAGCATTTTACATTGCGCTCCCTGAGAGAAGAGTGGCATCCGGGTGGGGACCGGGGACCACTGGAGGCATTGGTTCAGAGATGGCATCGAGAAGGTGGGGTGCACCTTGCCGTGGAAAACTTACAAGATGCTTTTCAGCGGCTTCGATTGGTTTCTGAAGCGGTTCGGTTCCAGGAAATCCAGTATAGGCTCATGTGGCAGGCTTATGTGCCTAATGTGTGGGCGGCTAGGATGGGGGTGCTCTCGACAGATGTGTGTCAGCTGTGTAGTGCCCAGAGAGGGAACTTGATGCATCGATTTTGGGAATGTGCATGTATTGCGCCACTCTGGCACGCGGTGCATGCTGCCTTGCGGGTCTGGAGGCCTCCGGGAGGGGTCCTCTCGCCGGAGTGGTGTTTATTTGGCGTCCCCAGTACCAGAGGTCGCAACAGTACTAACTTCATTACTAGGGCTGGGGCGGGGGTTATTTTGCCCAGGGAGGGGGTTAGTGAGGCTTCATCGACGGATGGGTCTAGCTGTGAGGATGGCTCAATGGGGCATGAGAGTGACGCGAGGGTGGTACCTGCAGCTATGGCTAAGTGGGATGTAAAGCTATATGATAGGGGTTTTCTTGTGGTGAAGCACTGTATTCTCAAACATTGGGTGGAGGATAAACCCCCTGGGATTGGGGAATGGCGCCAAAGCCTGCTTGTCCTACAGGGCCTTGAGAGGCGGACGGCCCAGATTCTGGGGGGGAAGAAGCAAGAGGACTTTGAAAAGATTTGGCGGGGGGTTCTCTGAAGACTTTGTGGGCAAGTATTCAGAGGGAGATTGGGAGTGTGACAGATGTGAGAGGGGGTGTGTGTGAGAGGGGTGCAGCTCCAGAACCGTCTAGCGGCCTGTAGGGAAGGGAAAGATGGTGGGGGGGGGGGGGGTTTGGGAGGTTGGAGTTAAGGGGGTGGGGAGAGGAAAGGTGGGGCTTGGGAGGAGGGTTTTAGAATGTATTGAAGGTATTGGTTTCTTGTTATGTTGGTTGCTATCTTGCCCTAATCTGACTCATCTGCTGAGGGTGCCAGGGGGAGGTCTGGGAAGGGTGAGAGTTCTGAGGGGTGGGTGAGCAAGCCTTCGGTACTACAGTACCCACCACTCCCAGATATTTGTCTTCTGCTGAGGTGCCTCTCGCTAGAACTATGCTTGTTCGGCTCATTTATTTCTCTCAAGCTCTCTGGGACGTGTTAATAATGCCTGTTTTCCTGTCTATACTATGTTTGCTGTGTTTCCTGAACTTAGGTGGCAAGATGTTTGTTGATTTATTATGTTGATTTATAGTGAAAAGCAATAAAAAATATTTGACATAAGTCGCCACGAGTGGACGCCGCGGTGTCGGCGGTCACCAAGAAAACCACCATTCCTGTTGAGGTAGTGTGGCCTTGAAGGAGGCGCACGACAAAAAGGTGGATGGTTTGTTGAAACAGACGTTTGAGACCAATGCTTTATCTTTGCAGGCCTCCATTTGTGGAGCTTGGGTAGCTAGGGCCTGCTTGCGATGGGCTCAGCGCTTGAGGCAAATTTCCAGCTTGGATCAGCAGGGCTTGCTGGAAGTGACTCGTCTGGAATCTTGCTCGGCATATTTGGCGGATGTGCATTATGATTTGATTAGAACTTTGGCGAATAGCATGTCTTCTTTGGTGGCGGCGCGCAGGTCTTTATGGTTGTGGAATTGGGCGGCCGACGGCTCTTCTAAGTCCCGACTCAGTAAGCTTCCCTTTAAGGGCAAATTGTTGTTCGGAGACGATCTGGATAAATTGGTAAAAGACCTTGGGGAGTCCAAGGGCAGTAGGCTGCCCGAAGATAAGCCTAAGCTGGGCAGGAACCTACCGCCGGCGCGGGGTCAGTTTCGAGACTTTCGCAGATTTCGTTCTTCCCGCCTTTGGGGTTCCCAGCGCGGCCGGAATAGCTCCAGATTCCAAGGTTTTTGAGGAGCGGGTAGAGGATTCTCAGCGGCGTCCTCTTCCTTTAGTCGAAAGCCGCAATGAAGCGAGGCGGGCTCCGGAGGGAAGGCTAGTCATCGGGGGTCGTCTGCGGGACTTTCTTCCTTCCTGGGCCCAAATTACATCAGATCAGTGGGTTCTCGAAATCAGAGAGGGTTATGCGCTGGAGTTTGCTTTTCCGCTTCCAGACGCCTTTGTCCTTTCCCCCTGCAAAGGAGAGCAGAGGACGCGGGCCGTTCGGGCGACGTTGCGTCAACTCATCGATTTGGGAGCGGTAATTCCCGTTCCTCCTTCTGAGCGCGGCGTCGGTCGCTACTCCATTTATTTTGTGGTGCCAAAGAAAGACTGTTTGCTTCGCCTGATTCTAGATCTCAAGGGGGTGAATCGTTTTCTCCGGGTGCCGCATTTCCGTATGGAGACCTTACGGTCCGTCATCGTGGCGGTTCGTCAAGGGGAGTTTTTGACCGCCCTCGATCTCTCGGAGGCCTATTTACACATTCCCATCCGAGCGGTCCATCAAAAGTTCCTAAGGTTCGCGTTCCCGTGGGGTCACTTTCAATTTCAAGCTCTGCCGTTCGGTCTAGCCACAGCTCCACACACCTTCACAAAGGTCATGGTGGTGGTTGCGGCGGCCTTACGCAAGGAAGGTATCTTAGTCCACCCTTACCTCGACGATTGGTTAATTCGTGCGAAGTCCAAAGACGAGAGTGTGCAGGCGACGGCTAGAGTAGTGGCTTTGCTGCGGTCTCTCGGCTGGGTGGTCAACGAGAGAGTCATTTAGTGCCAATTCAATCCCTCGAATACCTCGGGGTTTGTTTCGACATGGCGAGAGGTTTGGTGTGCTTGCCAGAGCGCCGCGTCCAGGCGTTGCAGGGGCTTGTGCGCTCATTCTTGCGGATTCCCGCTCTATCGGCATGGTGATACCTGCAGCTGTTAGGCACTATGGCAGCGACGTTGGAGTTGGTTCCATGGGCCCGGTTTCATATGCGGCCGCTTCAGAGGGCCCTGTTGCGTCGCTGGTCGAACCAGTTAGATTTGTTGAACAAGCGCTTGCCTTGCCCGAAATCGGTTCGTCTGTCTCTTCGGTGGTGGCTCTGCTCGGAGCACCTACGGATGGGGCTTCCCTTGGAGCAGCCCACTTGGCTCCCGGTCATCACGGATGCGAGTCTATTGGGCTGGGGAGCCCACTGTGAGGGGCGGTACGCTCAGGGGACGTGGTCTCTCCTCCGCCTAGAGCTGCAAGCGGTGAGGCTCGCACTGCAAGCCCTAGAGCAGGGGTTCTCAACCCTGTCCTCGGGACCCACCTAGCCAGTCGGGTTTTCAGGATAACCACAATGAATATGCATGGGAGAGATTTTGCATATAATGGAGGCAGTGTATGCAGATCTCTCTCATACATATTCATTTTGGTTATCCTGAAAACCCGACTGGCTAGGTGGGTCCCGAGGACAGGGTTGAGAACCCCCTGCCCTAGAGACTTTTGTGAGGGGGCGGGCAGTGTGAGTTCTCTCGGCAACGGTGGCCTACATCAACCGACAGGGGGGCACCGGCAGTGTGGCCATGGAAAGCGAGGCAGAGGCCTTGTTTGATTGGGTGGAGACCCGTCTGCTGGCTCTTTCGGTGGCGCATATCGCGGGAAAAGAATGTAATGGCGGATTTTCTCAGCAGGGTGCAGGTCGACCCCGGGGAGTGGGAACTGCACCCGCAGGTGTTCGCACAGATAGTTCGCAGATGGGGGCCTCCGATTATGGATCTCATGGCAACTTTTCAGTCGGCGAAGACAGGGCGGTTCTTCAGCAGGCGGAGAGAACGCATGTCCGAGGGCATCGATGCGCTTATTCAGCCGTGGCCAGAGGTCGGCCTTCTTTATGTCTTCCCCCCTTGGGTGTTGATCGGTCACGTCGTGCAGCGCATCGAGGCGCACCGGGGGCGGGTTTTACTGGTGGCTCCAGATTGGCCCAGAAGACCGTGGTATGCCGATCTGGTTCATTTGCGCGACGGAGTGTCGTGGAGGCTGCCTCTGCTTCCGGATCTGCTGCGTCAGGGTTCGCTGCGGATGCCTCAAGTGGATCGATTCTCGCTTACGGTTTGGCCCTTGAAAGGGCTCGGTTGAGGAAGAAAGGTTATTCTTCTGAGGTTATTGCCACGCTCCTTCGGGCGCGGAAACCTTCCACCTCGCTAGCGTATGTGCGGGTGTGGAGGTTTTTTGAGGATTGGTGTTCGCAGCGTGGGGTTTGTGCGGCTACGGCTTCGGTGTCGGTGGTTCTCAGTTTTTTGCAGGATGGATTTGACAAGGGGTTAGCAGCCAGTTCTCTGAAGGTACAGTTGGCAGCGCTAGCGTGCTACAGGGGCAAGGTTCTGGGGATTTCCCTAGGGGAGCATTCGGACGTACGACGTTTTCTTAAGGCGGTCTTCAGGTTGAGGCCTTCACGCAGAGTGTCAGTTCCATCGTGGGATTTGAATCTCGTATTACGAGCTTTGGTTCGCAAACCCTTTGAGCCTTTACGGCAGGCGTTGGTTAAGGATCTAACCCTGAAGACGTTTTTTCTGGTGGCGATGTGTTCAGCGAGGCGCATTTCCGAGTTGCAGGCTCTTTCGTGTAGAGAACCGTTCTTGTCTATCTCCAGGGATCGAGTGGTTCTTCGGCCAGTGCCCTCTTTTCTGCCTAAGGTGGTTTCGCCTTTTCATTTGAATCAGCCTGTTTTTCTTCCGGTCCTTACTTGGGACGCGGAGAGTCCCACAGACAGGGGATTACATTGCCTAGATGTGCGGCGAGTCCTTCGTCGCTACTTAACGGTGTCGGAGACGTTCTGTAAGTCCGATCGGTTGTTCGTACTTTTTGGCGGGGCCCACAAAGGTGAAGCGGCGGCGAAAGCGTCCATCGCCTGGTGGATTAAGGAGGCAATTGCATCGGCTTACATTTTGCAGAATCGGCTGGTTCCAGTGGGTTTGAGGGCCCACTCTACCAGGGCTCAGGCGACGTCCTGGGCAGAGCATAGTCTTGTTCCGCCTGTGGAAATTTGTAGGGCGGCTACTTGGTCGTCTCTTCATGCCTTCAGTAAACACTACCGGTTGGATGCCTTCAGTAAACACTACCGGTTGGATGTGCTCGCCGCTCAGGATTCTGGTTTTGGCTCGGCAGTGTTGCGCGCCGGTTGGCAAGGTCCCGCCCGGTGTTGACTGCTTTGTTACATCCCGGATGTAGAGGACTAAACTGGATGACTGCTTAGGAAATAGAAATTACACTTACCTGGTAATTGTAGTTCCTGGAGGATCCAGTTTAGTCCTCCTTCCCTCCCATGTGTCAGGTTTGTTTGGAGCGGCGCGATTATTGTGAACGGCGCTGAAGTGTCTCAGCATATTTCTTCGGGTTTTTGTATCCGGGGCTCGCTTCTACTTTCTTTTTGCCAGCTATTCAGTTCATGTGGCTGGGGTTCTGACTGCTTCTTTCTTCGGGTGGAGTCAGAGGCGCTGTGCAGAGTTTTGGCTTCCTAGTTTGGGGAGGGGGTCGATTAACACTTTAGGGGACTAAATTCTGTTCTAGTTTGATATTTATATTTATCTCATGTGTTGCTTCTTTGAGTCTGCTTTAATAGTTCACTGGGGGCTGATGGGAGCTCCAGCAGCATACATCCTGGCATAGGAAGATTCTGATTGGTCCAGGCTGCAGGAGGAGGTGCACTACCCGGATGTAGAGGACTAAACTGGATCCTCCAGGAACTACAATTACCAGGTAAGTGTAATTTCTATATTTAAACCCTCATGAGGGTTTAAACCTTGAGGGTGACTTGAGCGTGGTGAAGGCTCTGCTAGATTGGTCTTTTCGGAGCCATAGGAGGAGGGAAAATAAGTTCAGCTCCATGCTGTTATCCTGGTAAACTCCTGTTGAACAGCCAGAAAATTGGAAGGATGTGGAAGAATTCAGCAGCCTCACACAACCTCAGTGACCTGCTCCCTACCCCCTTCCCACTCTCTCCCGAAGATTGCATTAGGGTCTCGGGAATCTGCCTGCCTGCCTGCTAGTCGCTTTAAACTCTGCTTGCAAAGCAGAGAAACTTTCAGGGGAGTAGGACAGAACTTGGCCCGGATTTCTGCCCGGAACTCTCAGGGTGTGAGTACGAAGACTTGACCTTGTCATTGTCCTTTTTGGGGGCTCCCAATTCCAACCGTCTGGGTGCAATTTGGGGTGGACTGCTGGCAACCTTTGTGGTGTGAAGGTTTCCTGCCATTTTCTGCATGCATTAGCAGCATCTTTTTACTATTGTGACCCTCGTGGTCTGTGTACACATTCCACCCGAGTAGCTCCAGTGCATGTTCCTACCCAAGTGCCCATAACGTGCTTTGCTGTATAAGTGCCATTAACATGTGCCTTTTGGGCTGCTGTGGCCTTACCATGCACTGTTATACTTTCCTTAACTCTGTCTTCCACGAAACATTTGGCCTATAGCAAGCGAGGCACTTCATCTCTGGCTACTGGACTTTGCTCTTCTTGCATGGCAGCTTCTGAGTCATCCCTAGAGGGATTGCTCCCAGTTGGGGGTGCAGTTAGTCCAGCCTTGCCTGCCTTAGGGAAGGAGGAGGCAGATGGTGCTTGTAGGTAAGGATGTCCTGCTGGCCAGGGTTTCTGGCGAAGTGCTGTGGGCCACCCCCCAACCTCTAGGTGCTCAGTGGCAGCTATGTCTCCTAATGTATTGGAACAAAACCAAAGGGCGAGCAGGATAAGGGTCACTGGCACTTTATTAATGAACAACCCCGACGCGTTTCGGCAGGTGCCTTCATCAGTGGGTCAAAGGACTGCAAAAACAATTAAAAACATATAAAATACATCAATACATAATAAAAATATTAAATACAGTAATTGTACAAAAAATGGATAAAAAATATATAGGAATATGTAAAAATCCATATATGACCACAAGTAAAATATACTTACTACTTGTACTTCTAGTAATGCATAAAAGAAAGCGCATAAACAGTGTGTGACCAAGAGTACAATGAAAATAGCTGTAAAAGACACAGTGCGATTTCCAAAGCTGTCTCCGGCTCTTGTTGCCGGCCTGAAGGTATGTGCGGTTCTCATTCTGTTTATTTAATACGTTGCTTATGATGTTCTAAAGGTTTGGATTCCCTAATCGGGCATTAAAGAAGAAAAACTTAATGGTTTATATATGTAACTTGGTCTTAATTATTTTATACACATACCTTTGGTAAGTTCATTAGTCATCCTTAGTTGGATTTTTACTATTCCGGTTCACATTACAATCTGTATGCAAATTGGTTTTGCGATCTTTTTAGATCGCGCCAAATATTAGCGCGGCCTTTTAAAAAAACTGTCTCCGATTCTTGTTGCCGGAGAAGGTATGTGTGGTTCCCATTCTGTTTATGTAATACGGTGCTTATGATGCTCAAAAGGTTTGAATTTGATATTAAAGAAAAAAAGCTTAATGTTTGTATATGTACCTAGGTCCTAATCATTTTATTCACACACTTTTTGAATTTTATAAGTTATTTTTAGTATATTTTTATTATTACCCGTTTACATCACACTTTAAATGCACCCGCATTTATGCAACATTTTGGTCTTGTGATCCTTTTAAATCGCGCCAAATTTCAGCGCGGCTTTCTTTAAGCTGTTTCCGGTTTTGTTCGCTGGTTTGAAGGTTTGTTTTTTTTTAGCCTTCCTTTGTTTTAAGTTTATACAACAATGATTTACACTTTACTTTTTAAAAACAACAGTTTATAAAGCTGATTTATATATATGATTTTTTCATACACTGTTTGTTCACATACGCGGTATCAAATGTTCCTTCCTTTCGCCTATTAGCCTTATGTAAGTATTTAACTATATCTCCCCCTTTTTTCTGATATGGTTCATTTTTATCAGTTATGGCATTACATTTATTTTTGGGCTATTTTTCTTTTTGAATACAGTTTGCAAAACTGGTTTATGCAAAAAACGAGAAAGTGTATGGTGAGACAAATGTTTGGCTGTAACTAACGTGGTTTAATATTCTCCTTTTCTCCCTTCTTTCCTGCTCTTTCCTTCCCTCCTTCCCTTCCCCTCCCCCCTCCCTTCTTTCCCTCCTTTCTTTAAATGAAGGAACTTGTTTCTTTATATATTTTTGGAGCTATTTTTGGCCACATTTTTAAGTTTCTTAAGTTATAAAACGCGTACAAAGTTACTTTTTTTTATAGGCTAAATTATTTGCTAGTTGTCCTATTATCCACCTCAAACACATTTGGTTATCAATGTTGAGTAGCCATTCCTCTTTTTAATAAATTATATTCCCTCATGTAATTGCCTAAGGTACGAGTGGCCTTTTTCTTTGATTCAGATAGATGGGGATCTCAAAAAGAGATGTACGTTGTTTGCTATGCCGTTCTTAGTGACATGTAATGGCATATATCCTTTAACAATTTTATTGTTTATTTGTTTAAATGGTTTTATGTTTTGTTTTCATTGAGATCCATGATTGCTTTTATGATTTTAGTTGGTCATCAATTTATTCTTTTTATTTTTTTTGGTTGGCATTCATATTGATGTAATAATTTAATTATATATTTATATACATAATTTATATATATATATGTTTTTATTACTATTTTTTATTATAATTATTTATTATATATTCTATATATTAGATATTTTATGGTTCTTCGAGATACATATGTTAATATTTTATTTACATTTTTGAACATGTTTGCTTTGGTCTGGGTTTCCCATTTTATTATTCAATGTGATTTTGTATGTAACTCTGCATTTTAATGTATTTATTGTCTTTTACAGCTATTTTCATTGTACTCTTGGTCACAAACTGTTTATGCGCTTTCTTTTATGCATTACTAGAAGTACAAGAAGTAAGTATATTTTACTTGTGGTCATATATGGATTTTTACATATTCCTATATATTTTTTATCCATTTTTTTGTACAATTACTGTATTTAATATTTTTATTATGTGTGTATTGATGTATTTTATGTTTTTAATTGTTTTTGCAGTCCTTTTACCCCCTGATGAAGGCACCTGCCGAAACGCGTCGGGGTTGTTCATTAATAAAGTGCCAGTGACCCTTATCCTGCTCGCCCTTTGGTTTTGTTGGACTCCCTGCGAGTTTAGTACTCTTTTTGGGCCCTAATGTATTGGAGCCATTTCCACTAGGAGAGCTTCTGGAGTCCAGATTGTCTTCCTGGGAATTCTTTTCCTTTTTGCATAAGAACATAAGATATGCCATACTGGGTCAGACCAAGGTCCATCAAGCCCAGTATTCTGTTTCCAACAGTGGCCAATCTAGGTCATACGTACCTAGCAGTTTCCCCAAGAGACACAAGTTCCACAATGCTTGTACTGGGTCAAGCATTGATATCTTCGGTCACTTCTTAATAATGGTTTATGGACCTTTCCTCCAGGAACTTGTCCAAACCTTTTTTAAACCCAGCTACACTAACAGCCTTTACTACATCCTCCGGTAACAAATTCCAGAGTTTGATTACACGTTGAGTGAAAAAATATTTTCTTTTATTAGTCTTAAATAGTTTACCCTGTAGCTTCATTGCATGTCCCCTAGTCTTTCTATATTCTGATAAGGTAAACAATCGATCTACATTTACCCATTCCACTCCATTCATTAATTTATAGACTTCTATCGTATCTCCCCTCAGCCGTCTCTTTTCCAGGTTAAAGAGCCTAAACCTTTTTAGCCTTTCTTCATAGGAGTATCCTTCCATCCCCTTTACCATTTTGGTGGCTCTTCTCTGTACCTTTTCTAAAATCGCTAAATCCTTTTTAAGATACGGCGACCAGAATTGCACACAATATTTAAGGTGCGGTCTCACCATGAAACGATATAGAGGCATTATAATATCTTTTGTTTTATTTTCCATTCCTTTCCTTATCATACCTAGCATTCTATTTGCTCTCTTTGCCGCCGCTGCACACTGGGCCGAGGGTTTTAACATGGTATCCACAATGACGCCTAAATCTTTTTCCTGGGTGGTGGTTCCTAATGTGGAACCTTGCATCGTGTAACACTAGTTTGGGTTGTTCTTCCCTAGGTGCATAACCTTGCACTTGTCCACATTAAATTTCATCTGCCATTTTGATAGAGCAGCTTTTAAACTAGATATTAGGGGAAAGCCGACAGTCGCCCAAGAGCAGATGGTTCGGAAGAATGTATCTTTGAAGGATACTACCAAAAGCAGAGAGGATCCACAAAAGAGTAAAGTAGCCCAAATGCACTCAAGTATGGAGCAGACTGAGCTTAAAGATCCCAAATTACTCATGTCTAACAGACAAATTAATATGGATAAAATACATTCTCTAAAATGCTTGTATGCAAATGCTAGAAGTCTAAAAAATAAGATGGGAGAGTTAGAATATATAGCACTAAATGAAAGGTTAGATATGATTGGAATATCAGAGACATGGTGGAAGGACGACAACCAGTGGGACACTGTGATACCTGGGTACAAACTATATCGTAATGATAGAGCTGATCAAATTGGTGGAGGGGTTGCTCTCTATGTTAAAGAGGGCATTGAGTCAGAAAGGATTAAAGTTTTGCAGGAAACAAAATCTGCTGTAGAATCTATATGGATTGAAATTCCATGTAAAAGGGGGAAGGCAATGGCAGTGGGGGTGTACTATCGAGCGCCTGGCCAGAATGACCAAATGGATGATGAAATGCTCAAAGAAATCAAGGAAGCTAACAAAAGTTACAGCACAGTAATAATAATGGGTGATTTCAACTACCCCGGTATTGACTGGGTCAGTGTCACGTCAGGACATGCTAGGGAGATAAAGTTCCTAGATGAAATAAATGACTGCTTCTTGGAGCAGCTGGTTCATGAACCAACCAGAGGGGAAGCCATATTAGACCTAATCCTTAGTGGAACACCAGATCTAGTGCAAGAGATAAGGTTGTTGGGGCCACTTGGCAATAGTGATCATAGCATGATCGCCTTTGATTTAATTAGTGGAGGAGGGATAGTAAGGAAATCCACAGTACTACCTTTTAACTTTCGAAAGGGAGACTATGATAAAATGAGGAAAACAGTCAAGAAAAAACTAAAAGGAGCAGTTGCAAAGGTTAAAGACGTACATCAGGCTTGGCTGTTGTTGAAAAATACTATCTTGGAAGCCCAGACCAGCTGTATTCCACGCTTTAAGAAAAGTGGAAAGAAGTCCAAAAAACTGCCAGCATGGTTTAAAGTTGAGGTCAGAGAGGCTGTTGTTGCCAAAAAAGCATCTTTCAGGAAATGGAAAAAAGAGCCAAACGACGAAACCTGGAAACAGCACAAGCACTGGCAAGTCAAATGCAAGGCATTGATAAGGCAGGCAAAGGGAGAATTTGAGAAGAAGCTTGCTGCAGAAGCAAAAACGCGAAGTAAAGACCTTTTCAAGTACATTCGTAGCAAAAAACCTGTGAGAGAGTCAGTTGGTCCATTAGATGATAAAGGGGTTAAAGGAGCACTAAGAGGCGACAAGGCGATAGCGGAGAGACTGAACGAATTCTTTGCTTCAGTCTTTACTGAGGAAGATGTAGGGATGTTACCCATGACTGAAGTGGTATTTAAAGGTGCAGAAGAATTGAAGGAAATATCGATACATCGAGAAGATGTATTACAACTATTAGATAAGCTGAAGAGTAGCAAATCACCTGGGCCGGATGGTATACATCCAAGGGTATTGAAAGAACTGAAATATGAGATTGCAGCCCTGCTATTAGTAATCTGTGAACTATCATTAAAATCATCTCTAATACCTGAAGATTGGAGGATCGCCAGTGTAACACCAATTTTTAAAAAGGGTTCCAGGGGTGATCCGGGAAACTACAGACCGGTGAGCCTGACGTCAATACCAGGAAAAATGATAGAAACCATCATAAAGAATAAAATTACTCAGCATGTAGATAGTCATGAACTAATGAGAGACAGCCAACATGGCTTTAGACAAGGAAGATCTTGTCTTACTAATCTGTTATGTTTTTTTGAAGGAGTGAATAATCAGGTGGACAAAGGTGAGTCGGTTGATATTGTGTATCTGGACTTTCAGAAAGCCTTTGACAAGGTCCCTCATGAGAGACTTTTGGCAAAACTAGGGTCATGGGATAGGAGGCAGTGTACTATTGTGGATCAGGAACTGGTTAAAAGATAGAAAGCAGAGGATAGGGCTAAATGGCCAATTTTCCCAATGGAGAAAGGTGAATAGTGGTGTACCCCAGGGATTTGTGCTGGGTCCGCTGCTTTTTGACATATTCATAAATGACCTGGAAAGTGGAATAACGAGTGAGGTTATCAAATTTGCAGATGACACAAAACTATTTAAAGTTGTTAAAACCCAAGAGGATTGTGGAAAATTGCAAGAGGATCTTGATAAACTGGAAGACTGGGCATCAAAATGGCAGAAAATGAATTTAAAGTGGACAAGTGCAAGGTTATGCACCTAGGGAAGAACAACCCAAACTATGGTTACACGATGCAAGGTTCCACATTAGGAACCACCACCCAGGAAAAAGATTTAGGCGTCATTGTGGATACCATGTTAAAAAACTCTGCCCAGTGTGCAGCGGCGGCCAAGAGAGCAAATAGAATGCTAGGTATGATAAGGAAAGGAATGGAAAATAAAACAAAGGATATTATAATGCCTCTATATCGTTCCATGGTGAGACCGCACCTTGAATATTGTGTGCAATTCTGGTCGCCGTATCTTAAAAAGGATATAGAGTTATTAGAAAAGGTTCAGAGAAGAGCCACCAAAATGGTAAAGGGGATGGAAGGATACTCCTATGAAGAAAGGCTAAAAAGGTTAGGGCTCTTTAACCTGGAAAAGAGACGGCTGAGGGGAGATATGATAGAAGTCTATAAATTAATGAGCGGAGTGGAACGGGTAAACGTAGATCGATTGTTTACCTTATCAGAATATAGAAAGACTAGAGGACATGCAATGAAGCTACAGGGTAAACTATTTAAGACTAATAAAAGAAAATATTTTTTCACTCAACGTGTAATCAAACTCTGGAATTTGTTACCGGAGGATGTAGTAAAGGCTGTTAGTGTAGCTGGGTTTAAAAAAGGTTTGGAGAAGTTCCTGGAGGAATGGTCCATAAGCCATTATTAAGAAGGGACCCAGGATATCAATGCTTGAACCAATACAAGCATTGTGGAACCTGTGTCCCTTGGGGAAACTGCTAGGTACGTATGACCTAGATTGGCCACTGTTGGAAACAGAATACTGGGCTTGATGGACCTTGGTCTGACCCAGTATGGCATATCTTATGTTCTTATGATGCCCAGTCTTCCAATTTATCAAGATCCTCTTGCAAGTTTTCACAATCCTCTTGGGTTTTAACAACTTTAAATAGTTTTGTGTCATCTGCAAATCTGATAACCTCACTCGTTGTTCCACTTTCCAGGTCATTTATGAATATGTCAAAAAGCAGCGGACCCAGCACAGATCCCTGGGGTACACCACTATTCACCTTTCTCCATTGGGAAAATTGGCCATTTAGCCCTACCCTCTGCTTTCTATCTTTTAACCAATTCCTGATCCACAATAGTACACTGCCTCCTATCCCGTGACTCTTTAGTTTTGCCAAAAGTCTCTGATGAGGGACCTTGTCAAAGGCTTTCTGAAAGTCCAGATACACAATATCAACCGACTCATCTTTGTCCACCTGTTTATTCACTCCTTCAAAAAAAAACATAACAGATTAGTAAGACAAGATCTTCCTTGTCTAAAGCCATGTTGGCTGTCTCCCATTAGGTTGTGACTATCTACATGCTGAGTAATTTTATTCTTTGATGGTTTCTACCATTTTCCCCGGTACTGACGTCAGGCTCACCGGTCTGTAGTTTCCCGGATCACCCCTGGAACCCTTTCTAAAAATTGGTGTTACATTGGCAATCCTCCAATCTTCAGGTATTAGAGATGATTTTAATGATAGTTCACAGATTACTGATAGCAGTTCTGCAATCTCATATTTCAGTTCTTTCAACACCCTTGGATGTATACCATCCTGCCCAGGTGATTTGCTACTCTTCAGTTTATCTAATAGTTGTAAGACATCTTCCCGATGTATCGATATTTCCTTCAATTCTTCCGCACCTTTAAATACCACTTCAGTCATGGGTAACATCCCTACATCTTCCTCAGTAAAGACCGATGAAAAGAATTCATTCAGTCTCTGCGCTATCGCCTTGTCGCCTCTTAGTGCTCCTTTAACCCCTTTATCATCTAATGGACCAACTGACTCTCTCACAGGTTTTTTGCTACGAATGTACTTGAAAAGGTCTTTATTTCGCGTTTTTGCTTCCGCAGCAAGCTTCTTCTCAAATTCTCTCTTTGCCTGCCTTATCAATGCCTTGCATTTGACTTGCCAGTGCTTGTACTGTTTCCAGGTTTCGTCGTTTTGGCTCTTTTTGTCCATTTCCTGAAAGATGCTTTTTTGGCAACAGCCTCTCTGACCTCACCTTTAAACCATGCTGGCAGTTTTTTGGACTTCCTTCCACCTTTCTTAAAGCGTGGAATACAGCTGGTCTGGGCTTCCAAGATAGTATTTTTCAACAACACCCAAGCTTGATGTACGTCTTTATCCTTCGCAACTGCTCCTTTTAGTTTTTTCTTAACTGTTTTCCTCATTTTATCATAGTCTCCCTTTCGAAAGTTAAAAGGTAGTACTGTGGTGAACAGGTCTGGTCTTTCTGATATGGAAATTCAGACCCTGTAGCCTCTTGGTTCCCTCCAAATGCAGTCTCGTGAGGGGCAGGCATAGAGTGGAGGCCTTGTTTGATGCCTTTGGCTAAGCCTATCAGATGAAGAGCACCCCCTGGAGATGGTATCACCTGGAATCTGTACAAAATTTGGACTATGACTTGAATTCAGGTGACTTGGTTCTGGATTTGGATGTGGACAAAGTAGTACTCTCCTCTTTGGAGAATTTGCACTCTATGCCCCCTACTGCTGGAACACTTTACCAGCAAACATCCGAGCAATAAATAGCCTCTCTCAGTTCAGGAAAGAGCTGAAACATCACCTCTTCCTTCAGTACTTCCTCAACTCAGATGACATCACATAATCACAGCTCTCACTTCCCTCTTCCCCCTTCCAGTTAACCCCTTCCCTGTTGTCCCAGACAATTACCAAGCCGTCTCCTCAGCCTGTAACCCTCAAATGTTTACGCCAGCTGTCCCTCATGCCGTGTTCGTGATGAATAGAGCTTAGTTGATGTTTTCTACAGTCATCAACCTGTATATAGTTCACCTCTGTTCCATGTTCAACTCACTGTTTAATGTAAGTGCAATAGGGATTTTCCCCTTGCACAAGTTTTGTTACCTGTGAACCGTGCTGATTGTAAATATTGCGGTATAGAAAAACTATAAATAAATAAATTGGGAAGAGGCTGGTGTTATTTGCCTTCTCCAGAAGGTGGACTGCATTGACTGCCCAGATCTCATTCAGCTTGAGTTTGGCAGAGGCTCCAGACACTGAGCAGGAGCCAAAGGTGCATCTGCTCCTGTAAGGGGTACAGAAATCCACTGTCTTCCCATTCCTGGAGGTGATCAAGGATATGATCCAGTTGGCATGGGAATTCCCCGCCTAACGGGGGTATAAGAAGATGTACACTGTCCTGGAGAAAAAGTGTGTTGTGTGGTTTTATATTCCCAAGGTGGATGTACAGGTCACGACAGTTACCAGATGGACCACTATTCCTACAGAAGGTGGATTCCTTGTTGAACTAGTTCAACACAGTGGCTGCTATTCATTTGGCAGTATGTGCAGGTCTGACATTTCGAGCCCTGCTCCAGTGGATTCGGTCTCTTCCACAAGATACTACTCTTTTGGAGTTGGCATCAGAAAGGAAGGCTGTAGTTATGTATGACCTCATCCGCCCAGCAGCCAGGGACAGTACCTTGTCGTAACAAAGCAATGGATATGGCTCCAACATTGGGCAACAGACACCTCTTCCAAAGCAGAGTTTTCCTGGCTGGCTTTTAAAGGGAAGCTTCTGTTTGGGGCTGATCTGGAGCAGCTGGTGAAGGATCTGGGTGAGAGTCTTGCCACCTTCAGGAGGATGGGTCCAGGGGCCTGTGAAGCAGGCAGGAGCCCCCTTTCCATCAACCTCTGCCCGCACCTCGTGGGTGTGCTGGTTAGAGCCCTGGGGGTCTCAGGACTTCCATCGCTATTGGCCTGAAAAGCCTTTCTTTCCCTCTACTTCCAGATTTCAAACTCCTTTGTACTTTCAAGGAGCTTATGGACCCAGGGATTTGGCCCCCTCCAGAGGGTGTTCCTCCTGGATTGTGCAATGAAGGTTTGGGGCACATTCCCTGGTACCTCTGGTTGGAGGTAGGCTTTGCCTTTTTCCAGAATGGGCTAGACACCATTCAGTACAGCTATGTCCTAGAATGCAAAGAAGCAAACTCGGATGCCTTCATCTCCCCTGGTGGGTCTGCAAATAAAAGGGCTGCTGTACAGATCATATTGGACAAGTAGCTACTCTTGCAGGCTGTGGTGCCTGTTCCCCTGGACGATTGTGGCAAGGGCAGGTATTCCATATTTTGTGGTGATAAAAAAGGATCATTTCAGCCCATTCTTGACCTCAAGGGTGTCCACAAACACTTGCACATCCTGCAGTGCACCAAGGGCAGTTCCTGGCATCTCTGGATTTGGCAGAGGCATATTTTTATATCCTGATCTGAGAGGATCAGCAAAGCTATCCGTTTGCTGTGTTTGGCTCACTTTGCCATTCTCCCATTCGGCCTCCCTACTGCCCCAGGGATGTTCTCCAAGGTCATGATTGTGGTGGTGGCTACAGCACCAAGGGATGTGCACACCCATATCTTGACAACTGGCTCATCCAAGTCCATTCTCTTTGAGATGCATCTCTGGTAGTGCCCAGAGTGGTGTCCTTTTTGGAAGGCCTTTGCTGGGTGATCAATTGGGGAAAGAGCCAGGTGATGCCTTCCCATTAACTGGAGTTCTTGGGAGCATGTTTAGATACTTGAGTGGGCAGAGTCTTCCTGCCAGAGGAAAAGGTCACGAGGTGGTTGAATTGGTTGGCACTGTTCATTTCACAGCAGGCTCCCAGAGTTTAGCATTATCTTCAGCTCTTTGGATTGATGGTAGCAACAAATCAAGATGGTGCTGTGGACACATGCTCCTATGTGGCTGCTTCAATGGTCCTTGCTGACTTGGTGGCCCCCAAGTTCTCAGGAGTTCATGCTCAGGCTCCTGCACCCAGTGATGAAGGCCAGAGTGTGGCGGTGGCAACAAGCCAGTCATTTGAGGAAGAGCATGCTGCTAGATTACTCATGGATCCTTCTGATGACAGATGACAGCCTCTCTGGCTGGGGAGCCCATTGCCAAGACTGAATGGCCCAAGGCTGTTGGAACCACAGGGAGGCTGTGTGATCCAACTGCCTAGAGGCGAGGGCCCTCTGCCTCTCTTACATTTCTGGCCCTTGGTCGAGGGCTGGGCAGATGGAGTGTTGTCTGACAATGCCATGGCGGTGGTTTGTCAATTAGCAAGGTGGCCCTGGAGATTGTTTGCCTGGACAGAGAAAAACCTCCTAGTCTTGTCTGCTCAGCATATTGCCAGGGTAGACAGTGTGTAAGTGGACTTTCTAAGCCAGCACTCTGGATCCAGGAGAGTGGGAGTTGAGTCGGGAGGCGTTTAGCTGATTCTGTGCCGATACTTGCCCTGAGAGTAGAAGAGTAGCAGATAACCTGGGCCGGATGGTATACATCCAAGGGTGTTGAAAGAACTGAAATATGAGATTACTAATAGCAGGTCTGCAATGTGTGAGCTATCATTAAAATCATCTCTAATACCTGAAGATTGGAGGATCGACAATGTAACACCAATTTTTAAAAAGGGTTCCAGGGGTGATCCGGGAAACTACAGACCGGTGAGCCTCATGTCAGTACTGGGAAAAATGGTAGAAACCATCATAAAGAATAAAATTACTCCACATGTAGATAGTCATGGCCTAATGGGAGACAGCCAACATGGCTTTAGACAAGGAAGATCTTGTCTTACTAATCTGTTATGGGTTTTTTTGAAAGTGTGAATAAACAGGTGGACAAAGGTGAGTCGGTTTATATAGTGTATGTGGACTTTCAGAAAGCCTTTGACAAGGTCCCTCATCAGAGACTTTTGGCAAAACTAAACAGTCATGGGATAGGAGGCAGCGTACTACTGTGGATCAGGAGCTGGTTAAAAGATAGAAAGCAGAGGGTTGGGCTAAATGGCCAATATTCCCAATGGAGAAAGGTGAATAGTGGTGTACCCCAGGGATCTGTGCTGGGTCCGCTACTTTTTGACATATTCATAAATGACCTGGAAAGTGGAATAACGAGTGAGGTTATCAAATTTGCAGATGACACAAAACTATTTAAAGTTGTTAAAACCCAAGAGGATTGTGGAAAATTGCAAGAGGATCTTGATAAATTGGAAGACTGGGCATCAAAGTGGCAGATGAAATTTAATGTGGACAAGTGCAAAGATAACATAAGAACATAAGATATGCCATACTGGGTCAGACCAAGGTCCATCAAGCCCAGTATTCTGTTTCCAACAGTGGCCAATCTAGGTCATATGTACCTAGCAGTTTCCCCAAGAGAGACAAGTTCCACAATGCTTGTACTGGGTCAAGCATTGATATCTTCGGTCACTTCTTAATAATGGTTTATGGACCTTTCCTCCAGGAACTTGTCCAAACCTTTTTTAAACCCAGCTACACTAACAGCCTTTACTACATCCTCCGGTAACAAATTCCAGAGTTTGATTACATGTTGAGTGAAAAAATATTATCTCCAGGAACAAGCAGGAATGAGTCTTCACATGTGGGTACGTCAGCGCCGACTGAGCCCGCACGGGAATGCTCCCCAGCATCCAATCAGAAAGCTTTTGGGAGCATCCCTTGTGCCTGCGCGGTGACTTCCCGCCTTTCCCACTGCCTCTGCCCAGTTTTCGTTTTTCCGCGGAGCCGGCAGGACGTACCTCCTGTCACTGCAGAAACCTTTTCTCTTAAATCCTTATTTTTTGTTTTCTTGTGATCGCGGCCGTTTTCCCGCCGATACCGGCACCGCCGGTGCCTTGTTTTTTTCTTTTAACCACTTAGTGGTCTTTTTTCTCCTGAGGCCTTCCAGGCCTTTCCAGCATGGAGCCTTCTTCCCCTAAGAAGTGCCTCCACTGTGGAGACTTCGTCTTCTTTTTAGACTCCACCACTTGGTGTGTATCCTGTTTGGGTCCTGACCCTTTTTCCCCCGGTCCATCGAGCTTTGGGGTTGGGAGAAGACCCTCTCTTTTTCGCGTATCCCTCGATACTGTTTTTCCTCCGGAGGTGAGGACGTCAATTTATTCTTCTCTCCAGGATCAGGTAACCCACAAACAGTCTGTTAAGACTAGCCAATTCTTAAGGGTAAGTCTCATGCCCAGCATGATGACGGCTCCGGCCTTGCCCTCAAGACCCCATTGGCAATAAAACCCCGACGGGAGTCTTCGGGCTCCAAAGCATTCACGGGGTTTCAGGTTGTTCCTGGGGTTCGTTCCTCACAGAACATACCTGAGCCATGCTCGGGGGTGGTATCCGCTTCGAGCGGTGCCGATTCCCCGGCATCGGTGCCGGCGTCGAGTGTTCCACTGTTCGCCAAGCATCGTCAACTGGTGTCCTTGGTGCCTTCGGGACCGATCGATTTGACCCAGACTGGCCTTCCTGCATCCCAGCCACAAGCGGGGTTGGTGCCGGCTTCGGACGGGGCCGATTCCCCGGCATCGACGCCGGTGTCAAGTGCTCCGTTTGTCACTAGGGATTGTCATCTGGGGTCCTCGGTGCCTTCGATCGATGCGACCCAGACCGGCTTTCCTTTGTCCCAGCCAGCCGCGAGGTTGGTCCCGGCTTCGAGCGGCGCCGATGCCCCGGCGTCGGTGTTGAGTGTTCCACTCTCCGCCGGGGCTCGGCGTCGGGTATCCTGGGCCTCGGGGCCAAGCGATACGCCCCAGATGGCTTTTGCCCTTGCTACGCCATGCTCGGAGGGGGTACCGGCTTTGGGCGGTACCTATACCCCGACATCGGCGCCGGTGGCGAGTGTTCCTCTCTTCGCCAAGCAGCGTCTTCGGACATCTTTGGCGCCGATCGATGCGATTCCGATTAACTTTCCGGGATCGGCATCGCCGACGTCACCACCGACGTCGGTGCCCTCTAGACCAGGGGTCTCAAACACGCGGCCCGCGGGCCGCATGCGGCCCGCGAGACAACTTTCTGCGGCCCGCGACGGCGGAAAACCAAAAATCCCCCAAAACCCTGGCTTCTGCTGCTGCCGTTGCCGCAGTGGCAGCAGCAGAATCAATTGTTAAATTAAAAAAAAAACTGACTTCTGCTGCTCAAGCAGCTGTCCTGTGGCCCCTTTCCCTCTGCCCGGAGATCCGACTCTGCTCTCAGCGGCGTGCTTTTCAAGCCGCGAAGAGAGTATTCCCCTCTCGCGCGGCTTGAAAAACCGCGCGAGAGGGGAATACTCTCGTCGCGGCTTGAAAAGCACGCCGCTGAGAGCAGAGTCGGATCTCCGGGCAGAGGGAAAGGGGCCGCAGGACAGCTGCTTGAGCAGCAGAAGTCAGTTTTTTTTTTAATTTAACAATTGATTCTGCTGCTGCCACGGCGGCAACGGCAGCAGCAGAAGCCAGGGTTTTGGGGGTTTTTTGATGGCCGGTAATGAGCTATGGAGGGGCTGACTGAACTGGAAGTGGGCTATTGGCAGAGGGGGGAGGGGGGGGGTTATGACTGGTAATGGGCTGGGGGGGGGTTATAACTGGTAATGGGCTATGGTGGGGGCTACGACTGGAAATGGGCAGATGGGGGTTAGGACTGGAAGTGGGCTATTGGCAGGGGGGGTTATTACTGGTAATTGGCTGGGGGGGTTATGACTGGTAATGGGCTGGGGGGGTTATAACTAGTAATGGGCTATGGTGGGGGCTAGGACTGGAAATGGGCAGATGGGGGTTAGGACTGGAAGTGGGCTATTGGCAGGGGGGGGGGTTATGACTGGTAATGGGCTATGGTGGGGGCTAGGACTGAAAATGGGGTGATGGGGGATACGACTGCAAGTGGGCTATGGGGGGGACTAGGACTGGTAATGGGCTATGGGGGGGGTAAGACTGAAAATGGGGTGATGGGGGGGTAAGACTGAAAATGGGGTGATGGGGGGGTAAGACTGGAAGTGCGCTATGGGGAGGTTAGGACTGGTTATGGGCTATGGGGGGTCTAGGACTGGTAATGGGCTGGGGGGGTTGCTAGGACTGGAAATGGGCTGAGTGGAAGGGGGGCTTGAACTGCAAATGGCTGATGGGGAGGGGGGCTTGGAATGGAAATGGGCTGTGAGGGGAGGGAGCTAGGATTGGAAATGGGCTGATGGGGGGCTAGGATTGGAAATGGGCTGATGGTGAGGCTAGGATAGGACTGGAAATGGACTGATGCAGGGACTAGAAAGGAGCAGATGCTGGGTGGGGCTGGAACTAGAAGGGAGCTGATGTTGGGGGAGGATTAGAATGGGATGGAGCTGGGAAAGTGAAATGGAGAGGGGAAAAATATTTTGTCTGGAAGAGAAGACAAATCTACAATTGGCCAGGTATTGGGAGAGTAAGTGGGGATTGAGGATGGAGGGGTAAAATTTGAGTGGATGAAATAGGAATGAGGAAAGAGCAAAAGGAGAAAGATTAGTATGTTAAAAGCAGATGTAGAGAGAGAGAATGGAAAAAACTAGAAGAGAGAAGAAATACAAATGGACAGCAGACGATGGAGATAGCAGAAGACACGAAGAAACCAGAAGTGGCTGGAGCAATTGCAACTGAAAAAAAATGCACAAAAGGTAGAAAAATATCTCTTTATTTTGAATTTATTAACTGGAATATGTCAGCTCTGGGAAATGTGCATCATTAATGTCTGTGCTTTGGTACAAGAAATTATTTATAGTTTTATTTCTACAGTGCTGAGGTATTCTGTATAATTCCTATTTGACATTGCTACTTGTTCTCTTTTCCCAGTAGGTCATGTATTGTTCTCTGAAATGTATTGATTTAATATTTGCAGTGTTGCCTTTTGATAGGTAGGGTCTGGTGCTTTGTGAGTCCTGGTAGTGCTGTTATGATACGGGGGGTTTGCTATGGGTTCCAAATGGGCAGTGTTAGTAGTAGTTCCTAATGTGCCTGGCGGTTGGCACTGGATTATAGTAATATAGAAATTTTCTAGTCTTTCTTTATCCATGCACTCATTATGCAACATTATGCAAATATTTATGCAAATGAGGCCCCTTATGCAAATGAGGCCCGTGTCTTATGCGGCCCCCGGGTTACTTTACAAGTCCTCATTCGGCCCTCAAAGCAATTTGAGTTTGAGACCCCTGCTCTAGACGGACGTCAATAACCTCGCTCGGTTCGATGCCCAGTCTAGAATCTATATCCAGTCTGGATGATTCTTGTCCCTTCCGGCTACGCAGCACGGTATCGATGTCGACTCCTGTAGTTCCATCGGTGCCTTCGATCCTTTCGATGCCTAGCTTGGAATCTATACCGGGAACCGACGATGCATTACTGACTGCCTCGAATCGGAGCTGTCGGTATGACTTGGTTCCGACGGTTTTCGGAACCGATCCTTGTCCCTTCTGGCTACGCAGTACGGTATCGATGTCGACTCCTGTAGTTCCATCGGTGCCTTCGATCCTTTCGATGCCTAGCTTGGAATCGATACCGGGAACCGACGATGCAGTACTAACTGCCTCGAATCGGGACTGTCAGTATCAAAGCTCTCTGGTTGCCTCGGCTTCACTTCGGCAGCCGCCGCTGCTGGCTCCGAGGGCATTGCCATCCCCGATGTCGGTATCGATGTCGACTCCTGCAGTTCCATCGGTGCCATCGATCCTTTCTATACCTAGCTTGGAATCGATACCGGGAACCGACGACGCAGTACTAACTGCCCCGAATGAGAACTATCGGTATCATTCTCCATCTAGCAGGACTCCTTTGGTGCACCAGTCCGGTAGGTCTTCTGGTGTTCAAGCTGCTCATTCAACCTCAGCCTACCCAGGAATAGTTCCTCTGGGAGTTCCTTCTTTTCAGGAGTTTCTCCTTGACATGGCAGACTTTCTTGCCATTCCTATTCCTGGCCCTACCCTTAACCAAGGTCCTGCAGGAAAAGCAACCATGATGCTTCCTTTACATCCTTCCTTGCAGGACCTTCTTCTGGGGATTTGGCAGTCGCCTTTAAAGGTTCCTGCACCTCCTACAGCCATGCATGTTCTGTATCAGGTGCCCCCCTCTCCGGGGTTTCAGAAGAACCAACTTCCGCATCATTCCATTGTAGTGGAATCGGCAATGAGGAAGGTCAGAAGCAAGAAGAAGCATTCTTCTCCTCCAGGTCGTGCATCTAAAGCACTTGATGCCTTTGGGCGTCAAACCTTCCAAACTTCCATGTTGGCTTCAAGAATTATTTCATATATTTTTTTATATGAGTCTCACACTTCAGGAGGTCACAGAGAAGTTATCTCTTTTGTCTCCTTTTCTGTCAGAACCCAAGGCCTCTGACTATTCCTTGCTTCTTAACCATAGCAGGAATATCTCTTGGTTTCTTTCTCATGTTTCTCCAGACTCTTTTGAGTCTGTTAGCAGGTCCTCTGCTATTGCCATTGGAGCACGTCGTACAGCCTGGCTTCAGGCTTCAGACCTGAGCAGATGGGCACAACATACACTGGGTAATTCTCCGTGTACTGGAGAAAATCTTTTCAATATCGAGGCTTTACGTCAGGTTGCTCAGTGCTCCACTGACTTTCCTAGTTCTGGAAACCATCCTAAGCCTTCTTTTTCCCCAGGATGTGGGAAATGTCCTACCAAACCTTCTTTCCCTGAGAAAAGAAAGTTTCATCCTCATTCTGCCCATCCTCCAGATGTCCCCAAGCAAGGGACATCTCATCCTGGTCTGAAGTTACCAGGCTGTCACCAGGTTAATCATAACCGGCAGCCATAGGCTCCTGTATGCTGCAGTCTACAATTAACTTCTTCTTACCAGAAGTTTTTCTTCCAACTGGGTTTTCTTTTCAGTATGCTTTTGTCCATGGGTCACAGTATTCTCCCTTTCTTATTGCTATAAAGGGAGATCACCACTATCCCATGATAGCTTCTGTCCCCACATGGACATTCTTTCCTTCTGCTGACTTACCATATGGTATGTCACCTTCAACCCCTCTCTTCCAGGGTTTCCCCTGCTTGAGTCGGTACCATACTGGAACGTCTCTCTCTTCAGACGGGGCCGGAATATCCCCGCTCCCTTGGTCTGTCCTCTCCCTGTTTTATACAGGAGAATCCCCTCTGCTATCTTGTTCAGTTGCTGTGCGTGCAGGAGTTCCAGTGCGTACTTTAATGCTTCTGCATGCTGCTCTCAACTATCTGCGTGCTGACCCTCACTGCAGGTTATCTTCTCCTGGCCTTGTCCTTATTGAGGATGTGGCAACCTGTCGACTTCTGTCAGTCCCATCTCCTGCACGATGCTCTCTGCAATTGTCAGAGAGGCTTCCCACTGTGGGCCCTTGCCATAGAGCATTGGACTTTGTCTCTGAGGGTTTTCCATATAATAGAAGAGGCTTATATAGTCATTCCATGGCTATCTAGATAATTATACCCTCTTGTCTTCCGTTGTGATGCAGAAGACAGGTTGTTCTGCGTGAAGGTCCAAGGAGCTCCCAATCTGGCAGGAATCCCTCCCTTTTCCTTACAGCTTGGCTTATGTTCTGCTCCACTTGGACAACGCATACTCTTTTACTGTACATTATACCCCTGAGTCCCTTGGCTGGGTCATCCTGGTATCTTGGTCTATGCGTTTTTCTGTCCTTGGGACGCATCAGCAGCCTAAAGTGCTCCTGACGTGCTCTCCCCGGACTGATATTGTCCTCTGTTCTTCACGCAACTATACTGCTAATTCCTCTGATCTGCATCCCTGTACCACAGAAATAGATTCTCTATACTCTTCGGGTGGTTTTCGCCCCCTACTATTAGAGAGAGTTTTTCACATCACATTTCCCATGTGGATGTTTCTTCTGTGGCCCAGTTGCAGGCAGTATTGTTTTCATGTAGGCATACATGTTGTGTTTTTTTGTACCCTGAGTGGGCATAAACCATGCCCATCTATATCTATGTATAGATATATCTGTCACACTTGGCTAGACATATATATTCACATCTGTATATAGTTTCATATATACATATATATCTATATCTATGTATCTATATATGTATGCACTTTTTGGGAGATGGTCATAGCACCCTGTGTATTACCCACTATCTCCCTAACTGTCGGTACTAAAGGGGCCCAGACAGTCCGCTTGCCTCTTATCATACGGCTCGGTAATTGGGTCCGGTTGTGCTCACAATTATTGCTGTGGCATCAACAGCTTCTATTTTTGTTTTACACCTCCTTATCTATGAGGTATCAAACTTCCATGTCTTCCTATCTCTTACCAGCTAGGAAAGGCAGTGTACATCTTCAGTGTTCGGAGTACCCTCCTGTTTTCCCTGGGAAAAGGGGTTTTTTCCATACCCTCTCTTCCATTCCGGACTGGGCTAATTCCAGATCGGTCAGTCTTCTTCTTTTAATCCTCAATGTTAATAACTCTGTGCCTAAAAGAGTTCTCAGCTTTTTCACATAAAGCTTTCCATTGAAGACCTGCCGTTCTTCTCCTGCTCCAGTTGACACCTGGGTCACCTGCCCATTCCAGATTTGGAACTTCATCCTCACTGCTGTGAAGTTCCCTTGGAGATTCCGCTACTGCATCTACAGTACCTTCCATCACAGTTCTACTTCCTACAATCCAGTAGGTAAGCTCTATATGGTACTAGTTCATTAAATGCTTTAATGATACCTGACATGCATTCTAAAGACTCATCTCCCCTGTGGTCTTTAGTTTTTTGTTGCTCCTCTGCAACTCTTCTCTCCTCAACTCCTACCCCCCCCCCCCCCATCCCTCGGGAGATGCAGGGAATCCAGGTTGGGAAAATGCCGTCCTGTCCAGGGATACGCATTTTATGGGATCTCCCATGGCATCCTCAGCTAGGGAGTCCGCACATGTGAAGACTCATTCCTGCTTGTTCCTGGAGATAGCACAGTTACTTACCTGTAACAGGTGATCTCAGGGAACAGCAGGAATTAGTCTTCACAACCCTCCCACCTCCCCTAGGAGTTGTATCTATCTATTTCCTTTCCTCTTCCTCTCCTTCTGTCTCAGCTATGAAACTCAACTGGGGAGAGGCAGTGGGAAAGGCGGGAAGTCACCGCGCAGGCGCGAGGGATGCTCCCAATTGCTTTCTGATTGGATGCTGGGGAGCATTCCCGTGCGGGCTCCGTCGGCGCAGACGTACCCACATGTGAAGACTAATTCCTGCTGTTCCCTGAGATCACCTGTTACAGGTAAGTAACTGTGCTTTCTTTTATTAGTCTTAAATAGTTTACCCTGTAGCTTCATTGCATGTCCCCTAGTCTTTCTATATTCTGATAACGTAAACAATCGATCTACGTTTACCCGTTCCACTCCGTTCATTAATTTATAGCCTTCTATCATATCTCCCCTCAGCCGTCTCTTTTCCAGGTCAAAGAGCCCTAACCTTTCTAGCCCCTCTCCATAGGAGTATCCCTCCATCCCCTCTACCATTTTGGTGGCTCTTCTCTGAACCCTTTCCAAAATCGCTATATCCTTTTTAAGATATATGAATGTAAATACTGATACTGTTCTTACAAATGTAAATAGTTATTACTGTTATCCAAGTTAAACTACCTGTTCTATGTAATACGGTGTTAACCCACACCGTAAAATACCTCTTGTTTTTTGTAAACCGCGCTGATGTCGAAGAGTGCGGTATATAAGCGATTTAAATAAATAAATAAGATACGGCGACCAGAATTGCACACAATATTCAAGGTGCGGTCTCACCATGGAACGATATAGAGGCATTATAATATCTTTTGTTTTATTTTCCATTCCTTTCCTTATCATATCTAGCATTCTATTTGCTCTCTTGGCCGCCGCTGCACACTGGGCCGAGGGCTTTAACATGGTATCCACAATGACGCCTAAATCTTTTTCCTGGGTGGTGGTTCCTAATGTGGAACCTTGCATCGGGTAACCATAGTTTGGGTTGTTCTTCCCTAGGTGCATAACCTTGCACTTGTCCACATTAAATTTCATCTGCCATTTTGATGCCCAGTCTTCCAATTTATCAAGATCCTCTTGCAATTTTTCACAATCCTCTTGGGTTTTAACAACTTTAAATAGTTTTGTGTCATCTGCAAATTTGATCACCTCACTCGTTATTCCACTTTCCAGGTCATTTATGAATATGTCAAAAAGCAGAGGACCCAGCACAGATCCCTGGGGTACACCACTATTCACCTTTCTCCATTAGGAAAATTGGCCATTTAGCCCTACCCTCTGCTTTCTATCTTTTAACCAGTTCCTGATCCACAATAGTACATTGCCTCCTATCCCATGACTCTTTAGTTTTGCCAAAAGTCTCTGATGAGGGACCTTGTCAAAGGCTTTCTGAAAGTCCAGATACACAATATCAACCGACTCATCTTTGTCCACCTGTTTATTCACTCCTTCAAAAAAACATAACAGATTAGTAAGACAAATGTTGGCTGTCTCCCATTATGTTGTGACTATCTACATGCTGAGTAATTTTATTCTTTATGATGGTTTCTACCATTTTTCCTGGTACTGACGTCAGGCTCACCGGTCTGTAGTTTCCCGGATCACCCCTGGAACCCTTTTTAAAAATTGGTGTTACATTGGCGATCCTCCAATCTTCAGGTATTAGATGATTTTAATGATAGTTCACAGATTACTGATAGCAGTTCTGCTATCTCATATTTCAGTTCTTTCAACACCCTTGGATGTATACCATCCGGCCCAGGTGATTTGCTACTCTTCAGTTTATCTAATAGTTGTAAGACATCTTCCCGATGTATCGATATTTCCTTCAATTCTTCCGCACCTTTAAATACCACTTCAGTCATGGGTAACATCCCTACATCTTCCTCAGTAAAGACCGAAGCAAAGAATTCATTCAGTCTCTCCGCTATCGCCTTGTCGCCTCTTAGTGCTCTAACCCCTTTATCATCTAATGGACCAACTGACTCACAGGTTTTTTGCTATGAATGTACTTGAAAAGGTCTTTATTTCACGTTTTTGCTTTCTCAGCAAGCTTCTTCTCAAATTCTCTCTTTGCCTGCCTTATCAATGCCTTGCATTTGACTTGCCAGTGCTTGTGCTGTTTCCAGGTTTCGTCGTTTGGCTCTTTTTTCCATTTCCTGAAAGATGTTTTTTTGGCAACAGCCTCTCTGACCTCACCTTTAAACCATGCTGGCAGTTTTTTGGACTTCCTTCCACTTTTCTTAAAGCGTGGAATACAGCTGGTCTGGGCTTCCAAGATAATATTTTTCAACAACACCCAAGCTTGATGTACATCTTTAACCTTTGCAACTGCTCCTTTTAGTTTTTTCTTAACTGTTTTCCTCATTTTATCATAGTCTCCCTTTCGAAAGTTAAAAGGTAGTACTGTGGATTTCCTTACTATCCCTCCTCCACTAATTAAATCAAAGGCGATCATGCTATGATCACTATTGCCAAGTGGCCCCAACACCCTTATCTCTTGCACTAGATCTGGTGTTCCACTAAGGACTAGGTCTAATATGGCTTCCCCTCTGGTTGGTTCATGAACCAGCTGCTCCAAGAAGCAGTCATTTATTTCATCTAGGAACTTTATCTCCCTAGCATGTCCCTGACGTGACACTGACCCAGTCGATACCGGGGTAATTGTAATCACCCATTATTATTACTGCGCTGTAACTTTTGTTAGCTTCCTTGATTTCTTTGAGCATTTCATCATCCATTTGGTCATTCTGGCCAGGTGCTCGATAGTACACCCCCACTGCCATTGCTTTCCCCCTTTTATATGGAATTTCAATCCATATAGATTCTACAGCAGATTTTGTTTCCTGCAAAACTTTAATCCTTTCTGAGTCAATGCCCTCTCTAACATAGAGCGCAACCCCTCCACCAATTTGATCAGCTCTATCATTACGATATAGTTTGTACCCAGGTATCACAGTGTCCCACTGGTTGTCCTCCTTCCACCATGTCTCTGATATTCCAATCATATCTAACCTTTCATTTAGTGCTATATAGTCTAACTCTCCCATCTTATGCTTTAGACTTCTAGCATTTGCATACAAGCATTTTAGAGAATGTATTTTATTCATGTTAATTTGGCTATTGTTAGACATGGGTAAATTGGGATCTTTAAGCTTGAGGGCATTTGGGCTACTTTACTCTTTTGTGGAACCTCTCTGCTTTTGGTAGTATCCTTCAAGGATACATTCTTCCGAACCATCCGCTCTTGGGCGACTGTCTGCTTTCCCCTAATATCTAGTTTAAAAGCTGCTCTATCTCCTTTTTAAAGGTTAATGCCAGCAGCCTGGTTCCATCCCGGTTAAGGTGAAGCCCATCCCTTCGGAAGAGCCCCTCCTTTCCCCAGAATGTTCCCCAGTTCCTAACAAATTCAAAACCCTCATCTCTGCACCATTGTCTCATCCACGCATTGAGACTCCGGAGCATTTTTGGGTCCTGCGCCTAGGGAAGAACAACCCAAACTATGGTTACACGATGCAAGGTTCCACATTAGGAACCACCACCCAGGAAAAAGATTTAGGCGTCATTGTGGATAACATGTTAAAACCCTTGGCCCAGTGTGCAGCGGCAGCCAAGAGAGCAAATAGAATGCTAGGTATCATAAGGAAAGGAATGGAAAATTTAAAACAAAAGATATTATGCCTCTATATCGTTCCATGGTGAGACCGCACCTTGAATATTTTGTGCAGTTCTGGTTGCCGTATCTTAAAAGGGATATAGCGTGATTAGAAAAGGTTCAGAGAAGAGCCACCAAAATGGTAAAGGGGATGGAAGGATACTCTTATGAAGAAAGGCTAAAAAGGTTAGGGCTCTTTAACCTGGAAAAGAGACGGCTGAGGGGAGATATGATAGAAGTCTATAAATTAATGAATGGAGTGCAACGGGTAAATGTAGATCGATTGTTTACGTTGTCAGAATATAGAAAGACTAGGGAACATGCAATGAAAGCTATAGGGTAAACTATTTAAGACTAATAAAAGAGAATTTTTTCACTCAACATTTAATCAAACTCTGGAATTTGTTACCGGAGGATGTAGTAAAGGCTGTTAGTGTAGCTGGATTTAAAAAAGGTTTGGACAAGTTCCTGGAGGAAAGGTCCATAAACCAATATTAAGAAGGAACCCAGGATAAACAGTGCTTGACCCAGTACAAGCATTGTGGAACCTGTGTCTTTTGGGGAAACTGCTAGGTACGTATAACCTAGATTGGCCACTGTTGGAAACAGGATACTGGGCTTGATGGACCTTGGTCTGACCTAGTATGGCATATCTTATGTCCTTATGAGATGGATCGGATAGTGACCTGGGACATTACAAAAGCTGCTTCTTCAGTCACCAAATGGAGATGCGTCTGAGAGTGTTGATGCCCTGATTCAGCCTTGGCCATGTCTACACCTGCTGTATGTTTCCTCCCTGGCTCCTGCTGGAGCGTGTGATTTGGCAGAGTGTGCCACCTGGGAAGGATTATTCTGGTGGTGCAGATTGGCCAAGGAGAGCATAGTTCAGAGATCTGATGTGGCTCCTACAAGGACCAACTCTTCGTTTGCCTCTGTCTTGGGGCTATTGTGTCAGGGACCAATCGCTGTGGAAGACCCGGCTTGCTTCTTGTTTGTCTCGTCTCTTGAAAGATGGCTAGCTTGTAAAGGCTACTCTCCAGTCGACCTGGAAGAGGTCAACCAACCTGGTATGTGTGGGGGTTTGGTGCCTTTTCAAGCCATGGTGCAATGCACAGTAAGTGGCCCTTGAGGCACCCAAGGTGCTGGCCTTCTGCAGGAAGGTCTGAAAGATGGCATTTCAGCCCTCTGAAGGCTTAGGTGGCAGCTTTGGCCTGTTGCAGAGGTCCAGTGGCTGGTAAGTCCACCTGGGTGTGTTGTGCTTTTCTTCAGGGGGTGTGGTGTCTGCATCCTCCCCTCTGATCTGTGTTCCCTTCCTAGGATCTGGGTCTGGTGCTCAGGGCCCTGATTTTGGAGCCCTTTGAGCCATTGAAGCATGTTATTTTGAAGGATTTGACACTCAAGATGTTTTGATTGCGATTTTGTTCTGCAAGGTGGATTTCTGAGCTGTAGGCTCTGTCTTGCTGAGATCTTATCTGTCCCTTTCAAAGGAGGCTGTTTCATTTCTGCCTGTACCTGCCTTCTTTCCTAATGTGATTTCTCCCCTTTGTATAAACCTGATGGAATGTCTGTCTTTCTCTAAGGAGCAGTGTTGGTGGAAGGATAAAGATCTTTGCCTTGTGGATGGTTGGATGATGCTTCTCTAGTACTTGGAGATTACAAATTCCTTTTGTAAGTTGGACCATCTTTTTGTGCTGTTTGCTAGTTTGCACAAGGGTGATATGGCAGGTAAGTCTACTTTTAGCATGCTAGATTAAGGAGGTTATTGCCTTGGCATATCTTGTGGAACCGGCTGGTTCCAGAGTGTTTGCATGCTCATTCTAACAAATGCAAGTATCCTTGTGGATGGAGCTTGGTAGCCCTGCAGACGTTTGTCAGGTGGCAAAGTGGGCATCACTTTCCACTTTTGTCAAGCATTACAGCTTGGATGTCCAACTGAGGTGGACATGGCCTTTGGCTGTAAGGTTTTCTGAGCTGCTGTCTTCTCCCTGTCTAGTGGAGGTGTAGCTGTGGTACGTTCCTCTGGTTTGGTCTAGCAGGACTCAAGGAAAGGACATTATCTGGTAAGTAAAATGTTGCCTTAGTCTGCATTCCAGTGAAATAACATGCTAGAGTTTTATAGTGGTAGTAGTTGGACATTTTTTTCAAATAAAATCCCCTTTACCTCCCACTAGTGGGCTGGTTCCCTCTTGCCTTAGATAACTTAGACTTGTAAGCTCCTTTGTACTAAAGGTCTGGTGATGCAGTAAGCTACCTTGAGTATATTTGAGTCATCATGGAAAAGAAAGTCACAGACCACATAACCCCAGTACTAATGGAACTGCACTGGCTCCCAGTGGCCGCTCACATCTTCAAACTGCTCATAACGTTTAAACTCATCCATAACATCGCACCATCCTACCTCAATAACCTAATCGCTATTCAACCATGCAACAGGAACAGAAGAACCATGAATCTCAACACTCTGTGTTCTGACCAGCATAAGATCTGTCAAGGCTGAAACAAGCAATAGGGCATTCACATATACAGCACCAATCCACTGGAACCAACTCCCACATGAGTTGAGACTCACAAACAACTTGAGTGAATTTAGACGAAAGCTTAAAACCCATGTGTTTCAGACCCACTACAACCTGACCTAACTGCGATACTCTACCTCAACCAGATGACCTTTGCCTGCCACGGCGGCTTTAGGAATACTGGCATGTAATCATGTATGGATTGTACTTTTTGGCATGTAATCATGTATAAATTGTATATATTGGGCCTCTCCCACGCTATTGCAATCAAATGTATACCCAGATCTGCGTGCCCTAATCAAATGTATATTGTATCCAACTGATTCTCCGTGTTATATAAATCATTGACTAATCAAAAATGTATATCTAAAAGATCTCGCTGTATTGTGCGATACATTATGATTCTGTAAAGTAAACCGCTGCTGATCATAGGAAGCAGTGGTATACAAATGTTTACTAAATAAATAAATGAATATTTTGAGATGGTAGGCTAAATTCTTACCTCCCCTCCCCCCTTTTTTTCTTTTTAAATAAGTTTGGAGAATAATTTTTTTGTGAACTTAGCATTCCACTGAATAAGAAGACTGGCAGAATTTCTATTTTCTGCTGCCTTATCAGATGCTTTATGCCAAGTTTTATACATAACTATCAATGTTGTATCTGTCCTGGATATTGATCCAAGTAAGGCTTTTTTTCCCTCCCTTCCTTGATTTAGAATTTCACAAACTGAAGCCAGTTTGGCATGGTAACAGATTGAGATAGTTACAGTCCTGATTATGAAGAACTTATTTTGAAAGACCTGTTGCATTAAATTTCAGTCTAGCATAAAATCTGAGAGGGTATATAGTTCTAGTTAAGGGAACTGAAGATAGGGTTACTTTTTCCACTCATGTCCCTTGAAATTCCAGTTTAATTGCAAGCAAACTCTAGTGGATCCGGGACACTAAAGAGCCTCTAGATACAATTATCCACTGTTTCTCAGATTACTTTTCCAGCTAGTTTGTACATAAGTAAAAACTTTTTAGGTGGGGCACCAGTCCATTTAGCACTGAATCTTCTGTGAAAGAGGAGTTGCTATACTTTGAGTCCTGTCTCCCCCCCCCCCCCTTTTCTTATTGAGGTCTGTGCATGTCTTGCCATCGCCTCTGCCTCTTTGATCCTCTTCTAGAATTAAAGCTTCCACCTTTCCCACATCTTTTTCAACTCTCCCTCCCCCCCCCACTAGAATTTACCTCCACATAATTCGGTTCACCTTAGTCTAACCTCTGACATTTGGCAATCTGACTGGTTTTGCAGAAGACCAGAATGTTAGTGACATCACTGGTACTAAACCTGGTGCAGCTAGGGACATCCTCCAGGTTGTGATGTTTAACTTACACTATTTCCTGGATTATAAGTTTTTTACATAGTGACCAGCTGGTGCGACCTATATAAAGGAGTGACTTATATAATAACATTACTATAGCCCTCCAGCTGAAGAGTAAGATATAGAAGCCCCTTCCTGCCGAGTCATAGCCGCGGGAGCAACTGAAATCAAATTCACTCTGCTTGCTGAATTCTGTGAAGGCTGTTAAAATAGCTGCAGGAACTGATGGCTAAGAAGCAACTCTTATCTAACTGAGGAAGCAGCTCCCCTGACATCGGAATACAGCTAGCAATAGTAAAAACCAAACAAAAAATAAGCTAACTGCACATTTCAGCCCTACTGAAAACAATGGCTATTGGCTCCACTACAACAGCCGACTGCACCTCTCCTTGGATCACCGATTGCTGCATTGACTCCAGTTCTCAGCCAGCTCACAGTGGGCACCACGGCATATGCCAACGGATATGCGACTTAGGCTTAAAACTTGTGAAGTTTTAGTATATTTTTGGCCCCTGTGACTTATAGTCGGGGGCGACTTATAACCTGGGAAATATGGTAATACAAATTAAACTTTTATATTGTCCCTCCAGTCCAGTGACGTGGGTTGTTTCCCTCCTTCAGCAGCTGAGCACGATCAGATTTTCAGAGGACCCAGTAGAAGAGCTTATCCCCCTTTGGCGCCCACGAGTCAGTATTCTCAGTCCTCGGCAGCTGCAGTAAGAGCTCCACTGTGGCTGGGTTCCACTGAAGGGGTATGGTCTGCCTCTTGAGTATTTTATTTCTTTGATTTTCTTTTATCTGGGAGAGCATAGCAGAATTAAAAAACAAACAAACAAAAAAAAAACCGGGTGACAGTGCTGCCTCAGAGGGCTGGTTATTAGACAGTCTCTTTCTGCCATGCTGCCCGGGTCCTTGAGTGGGTAGTGTATCCCCAGGGGATACACTACCTGGAAACCCAGGTCCCCTCCCAGCCAGACAACTCTGCACTCCCTTTCAGTGGTTTGCGAGTTGCTCCTGAGTGTGTGTGCTGGTAATTGCTCTTGAATTCCCTGAGGTCTGTAGCCTTACGTTTGGCACAGAGCTAGGTTGGTGCATTGTGCTTTTTTTTCACTGCCGGGGGAATCGGAGTGGTCAAACAAGTCTTCAGCAATCCTCAGACAGTGAGTTGGTTTTCCTTGGCCCTATCTCATCTGCCTTTGGTAGTTCCATGTTTGTAGGCCGGGGTATCGTTTGGTCTTTTTCCACAGTGGCTTATGCGGCAGGCTCGGTCATTTTGTTTTGCCTGTGGGGGATCACAGCTTAGAAGCAGTCAAAGTTTGTAGGGCTTGTGAGGGATGGGTGGTCGACAGAGCTGGTTTTGGCATGGAAGAGAGTGGAGATGTAAGCAGAATCACAAGAACCAGAGCTGCCTGTTGCTGATGAGTTTTGGTGGAGAAAACTGGCCATTTCAGGTACTGTGGCTATTTCTGCAAAGGAGGAAAAAAAGCCAGCAGGAAACAAAAGCGTAGGTGACCTGAACTGGACCCAGGGGCCACGAATGCCTCTGAAGGGGGGTTGGAAGCGATTGTTTTCACTAGCCTTTGTTCTCCTTTTTCATAAGGCATATTGTTTAAAGCAGACAGTTACGTTTTGGGAAAGAAGCAGAAAGTGTCTAAAGGATCGCTAACCCTAGATCCAGAGACCTTGCTGGGGGGTCCCTCTATGACGGGGGAGCCTCCAGTTGAGGCATGGGGAGAGGAACCTGCCTGGGCAGGCTCAATTTTGCTGTAGTCTCCATTCTCTGAGGATTTGATGGAAGGGCTCTTGGACTTGATAGGAGATCTTGGGCTGCAGGAGTTGGAGGATGGGGCAATTGCACATGGGGAGGACCCCAATGCGGTGAGCATTTTCCAAAGAGACAAATTGGTGGCGTTTGATCAGCCACTTGCTTGCGGTATTAATCAATGTCCCAGTTCCTGTAGTACAGGATAAACCATTGGAGGATCCATTATTTCAAGGCTTCCCCAGATTGCTTTTCCAGTACACAGAATTGTTAAGAAGATTGAGGAGGAATGGGAGGTACCCAAAGTAGGCTTAAGTGATGTGAAGACACTGAGCCATTGTGTATCTCATTCTGCAGGAAGAGAAGGAATTTCTGAAGATGCCTAAGGTGGATGCCTTGGTTGCCACAATAACCAAGACTACCACTAGCCCAGTAGAAGGCAGTACGGCATTGAAGGATCTACAGGACTCAAGGTTTTGTGGGTTTTTTGTTTTTTTTTTATAAACAAGCGTTTGAGATGTGTGTGCTTATGCTTCTGGCCTCCATAGGTGGAGCCTGTGTTACCAGAGCATCCATTCAGTGCTTCAGAAGCTGTCTGTTGGAAGAGAGTCCCCCGGGAGGGCTTGGAGGTGTCCAAGTTGGAAGACATACGCAGCATTGCCAGGAAAGGGGAAGTGCTACTGATAGGTGATTTCAATGTGCCAGATGTTGATTGACACATCCCTGCTGCAGTGTCAAATAGAAGTAAGAAGATCCTGGATTCTCTACAGGGAAAACTATTCAGGCAACTGGTAATGGAACCCATAAGTGTAGGGGCCATACTGGACTTGGTGCTTACCAATAGTGAAATTGTTTCTGATGATATAGTGGAAGAACATTTTGCATTCAGTGATCACCAGATGGTCTGGTCCAGTATTTAGGACTAGGGCTGCTAAAATCCATTCGAAAGTGAGGGCCTTAGACTTTAGGAAAACTAGCTTTTCAAAGATGGGAGTCGTTAGTGGGATGGGAACAGCTGGGGGATGTAGAAAAACAGTGGGCAAAACTGAAAGGGGATATCTTAAAGGCAACCAACCTTTTCGTTAAAATGATAAAGGTAAAAGAAAAAGGAGATCGCTATGGTTTTTAAAAGAAGTAGCTGATCACAGAGAGGAAGATGGGAAAAACTTAGAGAAGCTAGCAAAGTAGTCAGGAAAACAAAGATTCAAAAAGAGGAGGAAATAGCCAATGTAATAAAATGGGGGGGGGGGGGAGATAAGACATTTTTCAGATATGTTAGTGAGAAGAGGAAGGGCAAAAGTGGTATTGTCAGACTCAAGGGTGAAAGGGAGGAATATGTAGAAGCTGAGGTTAAAGCAGAATTGCTTAACAAATATTTCTGTTCTGTGTTCACAGGTGAAGAACCATGAGCAGGACCTCAAAACACCCACAAACAGGAACAGAAACGAGGGGCATCTTGAACATTTTTCAGAAGACTGTGTGTGAGGAATTAGTGAAACTAAAAGTAGACAAAGTGATGGGACCAGATGGGATACACCCAAGAATACTGAAGGAACTTGGACTTTCTAGCAGCTCCACTGACTGACCTTTTCAGTGCCTCATTGGAGTCTGGATTGGTGCCAGAGGACTGGAGAGAGGTACTGTGGTCCCTTTGCACAAAAGTGGAAGTAAGGATGTGGTTAAAAACTACAAGCTGGTTAGTTTAACCTCTGTGGTGAATAAATTATTGGAAGTGCTGCTGAAAGAGAAAATAGTGAGGTTTCTGGAGTCCAATGGATTACCGGATCTGAGGCAGTATGGATTCACCGGAGGCAGGTCTTGTCGGACAAATCTGCTGGGTGACCAGGGAGTTGAACTGAGGGAGAGCCCTAGATGTGATGTGTCAAAGGCTTTACTGAAATCTAAATACCATTCCGCACAGGCGACTTATGAACAAACTGAGCACCTTAGGAATGGACCTTTAAAGTTACTGCTGGTGTTAGAAATTGGTTGAATGGGAGTTGACAAAGGGTACAGGTAAATGGAGCTCACTCGGAGGAGGAGGAGGTTACAAGTGGTGTACCCCAGGAATCTGTTCTTGGTCCGACCTTTTTTTTTTTTTTTTTTTACATCTTTGTTAATGATATTGCTTTAGGGCTGTCTGATAAGGTTTTACTCTTTGTGGATGATGCCAAAATCTGCAATAGAGTAGACACCCAGGAAGGTGTAGATAACATGAGGAGGGATCTCGCTAAGCTTGAAGAATGGTCTAGAATTTGGCAGTTGAGATTTAACGTTAAAAATTGCAAGGTCATAGTTCGGGGAATCCAAGATGGTGTTTTGAAGGAGTGTGCCAGTGACACGGCGATCCGTATGGGGAAGAAGCGCAAGCCTAGGGAAGCCAAACAGCCATCCACGGCACCCCAGGCCTCTACACCATTACCTTTGCTGGTTTCGGGTCCGATGGACGCCTTTGTTTCGCCTGTGCCACGATAGTCAGCGTTAGATGGGGAGAGTGGCTTGGCTGAGCGGCGGTTGGAGGTGGAGTCCTTGCTGTCCGCTTCGGGCAGTGATTCTTTCTCCCCTGGCTTAACCCGTGTCTCCAAGGTCTTGCGGTCAGATGCTGGCGCTGTGAGCAACCCGGAAGAGGGAGCTGATCTGCTGGATGCCATCATGGAGCAGAGAGCTGTCGGCGTTGATGACCAGGACCACCTGGCCCCCCCGGTTTTGTGTTCGGGTGGGGAGTCAGTGGAGAGACATGCAGAAGGAGGTGTGGGTGTGAGCCTTGTGCCTACCCAGTCGGTTCCTGCCCCAGTATCGGGTGGATTGCAGAGTTTACTAGTTGAACAGCATGTCTCTGTTCCTGTTTCTGCTTTGGCACAGGAAGTCCCAGAAGTGGTGACCCTGAAGAATATCTGGGCCGCGATTATGCAACTTCGAGATGAACTGGTTCCGAAGATTAACAGTTTGGTGACTCAGGTTTCAAGTAATACTGATAATATACGGGAGAATGTTGAGAATATTTCTTTGCTTCGGACTGAGATTTCAGACGTTTGTGCAAATAATGTGTCTTTGGAGCGGGATATGGACTGTTTTAGGAAGAATGTTGCCCCAATGCGGTTTAAGTTGGAGATGTTGGAGAACGCGATTCGAGCTACAAATATTCGTCTGATTGATTTTCCTAAAGTAGAGTTGGTTTCTCCTAGGGATATGTTTCGTTCTTACTTAGTAGAGAATTTAGGTATCCCTCTTGAGTCCCACCCCCCCATTGTTAAAGTATATTACCTTCCCATTGGGAAAAGAGTAGTGGGTGGTGGGGTGGTTCCAGGGGTGGTTAGTGCGGATGTCCTAAATGTAACTGAAATGCTGGAATCCTCTCAGGAGCAACATGTAGTTTCATCTACTTTACTGATTACGTTAGCTTTGTTGTCTGATAAAGAATGGCTTATGAGGATGTTTTTTAAGAAACGGCATATGTTTAAAGGTTTAAAGGTCTCTGTTTCCAGATATTTCCAGAGAGACTCAGAAGCGGCGGCGGCGAGATTTCCTCTTATTAAGACCTGGGGTTCAACAGTTGGGTGGGCTCTTTTTTTTGAAATTCCCATGTAAGTGTCTGATTAAATATATCAGTCACATTCTTATATTTTTTATGAGCCCTCCCAATTGCTGGACTTCATTAATGCCCGGCATCCTGAGGCTGGACCGGATCCTCCTTCAGTTTAGGATAAGCATGATTTAGGATCTGACTGTAGGGTACGCTCCTTTTCCTTCGTATTTTGATGAATGTTTATTTCTTTCTAGTATCCCCTATATGGTGGGCTAGGATCAGTGGGAATGTTTATATATGTTACCTGTATTAATTTGAGGGACTTAATTGACTATTGATGTATTTTCTTTTTCCTGCTGTAATTTCTCTTTCAAGATGTATTTCTTGATTAACTGTGTATAATGTTATAAACATAAAATAAAAAAATAAAAATTGCAAGGTCATGCATTTGGGCTGCAGCAATCCAAGGGAGCGATATAGTATAGGGGGTGAAGTACTTCTGTCCACAAAAGAGCGGGATCTAGGCGTGGTTGTGTCTGATGATCTTAAAGTAGCTAAACAGGTAGAAAAGGCAACAGCGAAAGCTAGAAGGCTGCTTGGGTGCAAACGGAGAGGAATGGCCAGTAGAAGAAAGGAGGTGATAGTGCCTCTGTAAAAGTCTTTGGTGTGACCTCATTTGGAGTATGGTGTGCAATTCTGGAGACCGCATCTTCAAAAGGATATTAACAGGTTGTAGTTGGTACAGAGGGGGTGGCTATTAAAATGATTAGTAGTCTTCATTATAAAGCATATGAGGACAGACTTAAGGATCTTAATATGTACACCTTAGAGGAAAGGCAGGATAGAGGTGATTATGATTGAGATGTTTAAATACCTCCATGGCATAAATGCACAGGGGGAGAGCCTCTTTCATTGGAAAGCAAGTTCTGCTACATAGGATGAGGGTGAAAGGGGATAGACTCAGGAGTAATATGCAGAAATATTTCTTTACAGAAAGAGTGGTAGATGCGTGGAATAACCTCCCAGTGGAGGTGGTAGAGATGAGGACAGTATCCTAATCCAAAAAAAGGGGACTGTTGTGGCTGATATGGAAGGACAGACTAGCTAGGCCATGTGGTCTTTGCTGTCATATTTCTATGGATCTGCCTCAGTTACCTGGTGGATGCCTTTTATGATAGTGTGTGCTTCCTCCAAGTCCATGGCATCAATTGCAGCTAGGTGTTTCCTGTGGCACCAGAACTGGGTGGCCAATGTGTCTTCTAAGTCTAGGCTGAGTAGGCTCCCCTATAAAAGGAAGTGAGTTTGGAGAAACCCTTGATAAGATTAAGGACATCTGCAAAACAAAGGGGATCTAAGCTACCCGAGGATCGGCCAAAGGTGCCGAAGCAGGGTGCGGCTACCCGGGGGCAATCTAGAGATTTTCACAGGTTCCGGAGAGTCTGCTTTGCCCCATATCAGCAGAGGTGAAATTCATTGAGAGGGCAGCCCTTTTGGGGCTTCTGAGGGACCAGTTGAGGTTTCTGCCCGGCACCACCTCCCTCCACTAAGACCCAATGAAGCAAGGCAGGCCCAGCTGGGGTTGCTGCTGGTGGGTGGTCGACAACAGTTTTACCCCACTGGGCCAATATTGCATCTGATCAGTGGGTTCTGGAAATACATCAGGAGGGGTATGCGCTGCAGTTTGAACAAAATCTTCAGAGCGGATACACAATCGCCCTGCAAGGCGCCTGCTAAACATCAGGCAGTTTGGGACACTTTGCAATGATGCCTTTAGTTGCAGGCAGTAGTTACCGGCACCTTGAGACCAGTGCAGCTTAGGTCGATACTCTATTTTGTGGTCCCCAAGAAAGAAGGTTCTTTTTGCCCCATCCTGCTGACCAGATCCGTACAGCTCTCTGCATGGTCACGCTCCAGCAACCACGTGACTACAGATACCGCCTTCTCAACCCTGACTTGTATAAAGGAAAAGCCGGCAGCGCCAAGCACCATTGTGCATGCTGCTCTGTTACTTGCCTTTTCCTGCTGCTGTGACTATACTTTTATCTGTGATTCTGTTTGCCCTGTCCTGTCTCCCCAGACCTCTCCGTTTACTCAGCCTGCTGACCAAATCCGCACAGCTCTGTGCTCCAGCGACCACATGAGTACAGGTACTGCCCTCTCAACCCTTCCTTGTATAAAGGAAATGCTGGCGGCGCTGAGCTCCTTGGGGCGGCTCCAGTGGTGTAGGCCCTGAGAAACAGTCATCTTTTCTCATACACACTGCTGCAGGTTTTTGTACGTCCCTCTGGGGCCAAATTTACTCGTTGCTGTCTCCTTATCTGCTCACTGTTCTCATCTCAATGGCCTTCATTCCTGTGTTTTGGGGCCATTGTCCTTTCTTCACTCCTGAGGAGAGAGATGACCTACCCCAGGAACCTCTTACCATGCACTGGCAGCCCTCACCTCCTGAGCAACTCACCTATTGCTCTGCCGCCCTCCTCCCCTCTTCGGTTTAGGCTGCTGAACTGTCGGTCAGTGCATAATAAGACACTCCTATTTAGAGATCTCTTTGATCGCTATAGCCTGAATATTCTCTGTCTGACTGAAACCTGGCTGTGAGAAGGTGAGTAGACCTTCTTGAATAGATGTCTCCCATCAACTTTCCCAGATTGTCTGTACCCAACGTTTGTTGAACAGGGGTGGGGTAGCTCTTCTTTATCGCTCCTCCCTTCAAGTCTCCCAGCTTGTTCCCCCTGTGCTGCAGTACCTGGATGCCCTCTTTTTCTGTTTCCACTTCCCCCTTGCCCGTTTATTGTCTATGCTCCCCCTCTCTCTCTCCTCCACTTCAGGATAGATTGTCTGTTATGCTTTCAGACATCTCGCTGCAATTCCCCCATCTCTTGGGTGATTTCAATGTTCACTTCCAGTCCCCTTCGTCTGTGCAGGACCATGTCTTCATTTCCCTCCTGCAGGATCGTGCCTTCTCTCAGCACATCTTCTCTCCCACCCATGTCGCAGGTCACACTCTCGACCTGGTCTGTTCTTCTCCCTCCCTTACGCATCAACTCTCTGGTTTCTTTTCAACATCCTTCCCCTGGACTGACCATTTCTTGGTCCAGTTTGAATTTCATCCACCTACCCCTCATGTCTGTGTCATCTGCTAGTGCCCACCCTGTTGACCACTCCTTCCCACTGTCCAGGCGTTTTCCCCCTCCACCATTCTAGCCTTCCCACTTGCGAATTAATTACTCCCCTCTGATTTTTCATCCCTTTCCCTGGATTCGCAAGTGTGCACCTGGAATACTTCCCTCACTGCTGCTCTGGATAGTATAGCCCCCTGCATCTCTGCCCCTCCCTCCCGGCCCTCTCGACAACCTTGGTATCATGCCAGTCTCTGCTTGCTTCGCGCCCAGCTCTGTCATTATCAGCATCTCTGGCGCAAGTCCCGTTCTTCCTCTACTTTCCAGGCTTTCAAATCCTGCTACCAGTGTTATCGCATGCAGGTTCATCAAGCTAAGTGCTCTTTCTTTTCAGACTCTATTTCGTCAGCCTCCAACTCCACTAGACAATTATACCTTGTTCTGCATTCTCTCTGAAACTCAGGCGCCATCTTTAGTTACCCTCACCCTAGATGGCCCTTCCTCTTCCCACCTAGCCTCATTTTTCGCTACCAAGGTCTCTACATTGCGTTCTGCCATCACTACTTGTCCACCTCCTTTAGGCTCCCCCCTCCCCTACTGCCTCTCCCTCCTGCCCTCATCAGTGGGCCTCATTTTCCCCTGTTATGCCAACGGAGGCCCTGAAGCTTGTTTTGGCTTCACGCAAAACCTACTGTGATGCAGATCCTATCCCAGTGGTTCTCAACCTTTTTTGTACCGTGACCCCTTTTACCGTTGGTCAACTTGTGGTGACCCCCAATGATAAAATCAAATGCGTCTCTCTTCCTTTACCGTTAACGCATTGTCGCTGTAATCATTTGTTGAATTATTAATATATTATAGGCCTTTGCAATATGTTTTTATTTATAAAATACTTATTTAAATAATCAAAACAAGTAACAATATTTGATTTCAAAATTATGATGATTTTGTAGTCAAATCACTAATATGAAATAAAATTATTTTTTCTACCTTTGTTGTCTGACCAATTTATTCTCTGATCATGCTGGTCCCGATCTGAGGCTTCTGCTTTCCTGTCTTCTCTTAGCTCTCTTTCTGTGGTCTATGGTCCATCTGCCAGTTCTTATCTCTTTTGTTTTCTTCACTTCTTTCCATCAGCCTATTTCCAGTCCCAGTAACCCTCCCCAGTATCAGCCCCTTTCCAGTCCTCACTCCCAGTACCTTCCAATGTCAACTTGCATTCCCATGACTGCCACTGGTGTCCATTCCCTTCCAGTCCCCTCCTTCCCCACTGATCAGTCCCTTCTAGTACAAATACCATGGCAGCCCCTCTCAGATCCACTCCCTTTCAGTTCCATGCTCCCATCCCCTTGTATCAGCCCACTTGTAGCCTTAGCCCCCAGTTTTCTTCCAGGGTCAGCAGCTCTATCCTCCCCTCCCCACAATCAGCCCATTCCCAGTCAAAGCCCCCTAATCAGCTCACTTCTAGTGCTAATCCCCCTCAACCCCATTACCAGTCCTACCCCCCCCCCTAATCAGCCCAATACCAGTCCTACCCCCCATCAGCTCATTTCCAGTGCTAGTCCCCCCCCTCAACCCCATTACCAGTGCTAGGCTCCCCTAATCAGCCCATTTCCAGTCCTAACCTCACTGATCAGCTCATTTCCAATGCTAGACCCCCATCAGTCCATTACCAGTCCTACCCCCCCTTGATAAGTCCATTCCCAGTCCTAGCCTTCCCTAATCAACCCATTACCATTCGTAGCCCCCCCATCTGCCCCTTACCAGTGCTAGCACCCCCATCAGCCCATTATAATCCTAACCCGCACTGTCTCTCGCCTCTGTCCAGCATTTATCCCGTCTGTCCAGTATGTCCCCATGTCTCTCCCCTTTGTCCATGCCAGCCTACTCCCTCCATGTCAGCCCCCCTCCCTCCATCCATCCATATCAGCCCCCTCCCTCCATGTCAGCCCCCATCCTTCCATCCGTCCATGTCAGCCCCCCTCCCTCCATCCATCCCTCCATGTCAGCCCCCATCCTTCCATCCGTCCATGTCAGCCTCCCTCCATCCCTCCATCCCTCCCTCCCTCCATCCATCCATATCAGCCCCCATCCCTCCCTCCCTCCCTCCCTCCATGTCAGCCCCATCCTTCCATCTGTCCATGTCAGCCCCCCTCCCTCCCTCCCTGTCAGCCCCATCCATCCATATCAGCCCCCTCCCTCCATGTCAGCCCCCTCCTTCCATCTGTCCATGTCAGCCCCCATCCTTCCATCTGTCCATGTCAGCCCCCCTCCCTCCATGTCAGCCCCCCGCGGTCGATGTCAGCCGTGTTACAGGTGGTCTGCCTCCCTTCTACTGCAGCCGCGGCGCTCTGCCTCGTCGGGAACCGCGGCTGTACCTGTAAAATCATTGCGGAGCCCTTCCTGTCTCGATGGGCTCCATGCAGCATTGTCCTGCCTCCAAAGGAAGTTGTTTACCACTTCCTTTGGAGGCGGGACAATGCTGCACGGAGCCCGTCGAGACAGGAAGGGCTCCGCAACGATTTTACAAGTACAGCCGCGGTTCCCTAAGAGGCAGGGAGCCGCGGCTGCAGAAGAAGGCGGTGAGTTTGCCGGAGTTTGCTGCTGCCGAGAAGCGGACTCGGCAGCGGCAGCAACTTGTGCACATCTTAATTTTTTTTTTTAAACTTGGTGGAGGCTAAGCGACCCCCGCTAAATCCTGTGGCGACCCCCGTTGGGGTCGCGACCCACAGGTTGAGAACCGCTGTCCTATCCCCTCGACCTGGTTGGTAGAGCCTGCTCTGGCGCTCCTTCCCTTCATCCAGACCATGATAAACTCTAGTTTATCCTCTGACTCTTTTTCCTCCAGCTGGAAACATGCCTTGGTTTGCCCCCTTCTAAAAAAAAGTCCTCCCTTGACTCTTCGGACCCAGCTAACTACCGTCCGGTTTCTAATTTGCCTTTTCTGTCAAAAATTCTGTAAAAGCTGGTATTTGCACAGCTTTTCCAGCACCTTGATTCCCACCCATGTCGCACTGCACCCCTGCCAGTCTGCCACACTATCTGCACCCCTGCCAGTCTGGCTATCGACCTGGTTTCAGCGTTGAAATTATTATGATATCTCTTCTGAACGATTTGCACACTTTTCATGATCAGGGAGATATTTTCATCGCTGTCTCCCTGGATCTGTCTGCAGCCTTCGATCTGGTGGACCACTCAATCCTTCTATCTCGACTTCGTGATGCTGGTATTAGGAGCACTGTTTTCCGATGGTTTCACTCCTTTCTGTCTTCCCGTTCTTTCTCAGTGGTTTCTGGTCACACTGTTTCTGACCCTGTCCCCCTCTGCTGTGCTGCTCCACAAGGCTTGGTCTTGGCTCCTTTGCTATTCAATATTTTCCTCACTCCACTCGCTTTGCTTATACAACGGTTTGGGCTATCTGCATACTATTATGCGGATGACATTTTTCTGCGGCACCGCACTTCTCCTCTGCACCCTAATCTTACCCTGTTAAATGCCTGTTTAGCCAAGGTTTCTGACTGGCTTACCTCCAACTGCCTACACTTAAATGTGTCTAAGACAATGGCAATCTGATTCATCTTTGACAGTCCCTGCCCTTCCCTGGTGCTCCACATCTCTGGTCACGCCATACCCTTGGTGCCCTCCCTTCGCTACCTTGGGATGACCTTAGATTCGGCTCTTTCTTTCTGTGAGCACATTTCTCACCCAACGATCCTTCTATTTTCTCTGTCAGGTGCATGCTCTTCATCCTTTCTTATCTGTACCAGCTCTCACCACCCTCTTATTATCCCTGGTTATCAGACTTGATTTTTGCAATGTGGTTTTCTCTGGTATCTCTCAATCTCAGCTCCATCGTCTTCAGTTAATTCAAAATATGGCAGCCCGGATCATAACACATTCTCAGCGAATAGACCATATTACCCCTATTCTGTTTCTGTTAAATTGACTTCCCCCGGCTTACCGCTTTTCACTTCAAAATTCTCGTGCTTGCTCATCATGCTATTCATGCCGCAGTATGTAGCAGATCTGCTTCAGTTCCATACTCCCACCCGCACTATTTATTCCCTCCACATTGGTTGCCTGGTTCTTCCCCCATCACGCGCCCATCTCCAGTCTACTTGTCGTTCTGCTTTTTTCTTTTTGGCCCCTTCTCTCTAAAACTCCCTCCCTTCAGCTCTGTCAGGAACCTTCCTTTTTCTAATTTCAAGGCTTTACTCAAAAACCACCTTTTCAACATAGCGTTTTAAACTCTCCTCTGGCCCCTGCTGATTTCCCCCCCACCTCTCATGGTTTTCTTGCCTCTGCTGTTCTGTCCTATCATGATATTGTGGTTCCTTTCTTTTCCAGCCATGGCCTCTTCTTTTCTTATTTGGTATTGTAAACCACCTTGTATGTTACAAAAGGTGCGGTATATAAAGTGCTCAATAAACATCAACATCCTAGACCTCAAGGAGATCAACAGGGCCTTGCGCTGTCTGCATGGAGACCTTTCAATTGGTGATCCTGGCAGCACGATGTGGTGAGTTCCTTAGCATGCTCAACCTTATGGAGGCCTATTTGCATATTCCCATTCGACCAGACCAACAGTGGTATCTATGCTTCCAATGCCAATAGGTAATTTTTCATTTCACGACTTTACCTTTTGGCCTGGCCATGGCTCCAGACTTTTACCAAGATCATGGTGGTAGTGACTGTGTCCTTAACAGAACGGGGTGCTAGTATACCCATACCTGGATGACTGGCTGATCAGGGCAAAATCCCAGCCAGAGTGTCCTGGCTATGTAGAGCCTGTGCTGGGTGCTGGCCAAGAGCAAACTCAAGCCCGTGCAGGATCTGATTTACCTGGGAGTGCAATTAGATACTGTGATGGACTTGATTTTCCTGCCTCCAGACAAAGTGTGGAAACTTTGGGGACAGGTATCCAGGTTTCTGACCATGGGGGTGCCATCAGCCTGGCACTACCTTCAGCTTCTGGGATATATGGCAATGGTGCTGGACCTGGAGCCTTGAATGCAGGCCCACATAGGAGGGCCTGCTGTAGGAATCCCTTCTCAGTTGTCTCCGCAGCATCAGTCATTGTCCAACAGACTGGGGTATCTGCTGCAGACACGGACACAGTTGGATTGGTGGCACTGACCCAAACTTCTAGTGGCAGGGATGCTGATGCAACTGCCTGATTGGGTACTGGTGAGACGCCAGCCTCACTAGATGGGGGGGGGGGGGGGCACATTGCAAGGCAATGGCACAAGGGCGATTGGTCTCAGGAGAGCATGTGGTCCATTAGTTGATTAGAGATGAGGGTGGTGTTTCTGGTCCTGCAGGCCTTCCAGGTCTGGTCTTGATCACCAAGCGGTTTGGGTTTGTTTTGACAATACGACAGCAGTGGCTTACATAAATTGACAGGGTGGCACTAGCAATGCGACTCTGGCGGAGTGGGTGGAGCTGCTCCTCTTGTGGGCCAAACTGAATCTCATGGCTCTCTCAGCAGCCCATGTGGCCAGCAAGGAGAATGTGCAGGTGGATTTCCTCAGGCAACATATGCTAGATCCATGCGAATGGGAGCTGAATGCAGCAATCTTCCATAAAATTGTGATTCGATGGGGATGCCCATTATGGATCTGATGGCATCCTTTTCCAATGCCAAAGCAAACAGGTTTTTCAGTAGCTGCAGGGAGCTGATATCAGAGGGCCTCAATGCTCTCACTCAGAAGTGGCCAACGGAGGGTCTCTTGTATATTTTCCCTCTGGGCTCTCATCAGCTGCTGCCATCTTCAGCGCATAGAGAATCAGGGGGATGGTAGTCCTCATTGTGCCTGGTGGCCATAGTATGCTGATCTGACCCTACCACCTGATAGCCAGTCCATGGCATCTTCCTTGCCAGGGGCAATCAGATGGCACCGGGACTAATCTTGATGCTAGAGGTGGATCAGTTCTTGCTTATGGCATGGCTCTTGAAAGGGTGCAGTTAAAGCATAAGGGCTATATCGGTGGGAGTGATTGCTTCTTTCCTGTGGTTGCAGAAGCACTCCACATCCTTGGCATATATCAGGGTGTGGCACATGTTTGAAAACTGGTGTGCAGAGTGCAATGTGCACCTGTTTGCAGCTTCCATCCTGCAGATCCTGGTGTTCCTACAGACAGGACTGGAAAAAGGGCTGACCGGCTCGCTAAGGGTGCAGATGGCTGCCCTGGTATGTTTTTTTGAGGATGGGTGCAGGGTGGCTCCTTGAGAATGCAACAGATGTCGTTCGGTTTCTCTGGGTAGTCAAGCAGGTACATACACCCAGGCACCTAGTGGTACCAACATGGGATTTGAACCTGGTGCATACTGGTCTGCCAATGGTTCCATTTGAGCCCCTAGCCCAAGCCTTTTTGAAAGACCTCACACTGAAGGTGGTGGTCCTCGTGGCCATTTGCTCGGCTTGGTGAGTGCTGGAGTTGCAGGTGTTTCCCTGCAAGGAGCTGTATCTGATTCTGTCTAAGGAGCGAATGGTTTTGTGCATAGTAACTCCTTTTCTTCCAAAGGTGATTTCTCTTTCATGTGAATCGGGTAGTGTCGCTGCCCAGTCGACTTCTTCAGGAGGGGACACCAAAGGATGGGCTCTAGCTTTGTTTACTGAGTGTCCGTCGTATATTTAGACACTAAAAGCACACAGCGCCGTTCCAGAAGACACTGTGCTTTTTGGAGGGCTGTGCAGAGGGGAGGTGGAGATAGCATGCTGGCTGAGGGAGGTGATTCTCAGTTTACCTGGTGAAGGGTAAGGTTGTGCCTCTTTGTCTTTGGGCACACACTCTGCAAGCACAAGCTGCATCCTAAGTGGACTACCAGCTGGATCTGCCAGTGGACATCTGCAAGGCAGTGACGTGGTCGTCGTTGCATACCTTCGTGGCATTACTCTCTGCAAGCACAAGCTGCATCCTGAGTGGATTACCAGCTGGATCCACCAGTGGACCCTCTGCAAGGCAGTGACGTGGTTGTCGTCGCATACCTTCGTGGCATTGCTCTCTGGATGTTCAAGTGGCCGGAGAGGCATGTTTTGGGGCATTAGTGATGCGGGCCGGACTCTCAGGTCACTCCCAAGTGTGTAGTTACTGCTCTGGTACATCCTATATATTGCTGGGATGGACTGGAAGGATGATATGAAAGGCAGAATTAGACTTTCCCTACTAATTGTCTTTCCTTGAATCCCTCCAGTCCAGGACCGTCCCTTTTCCATGAATTCTCTGTTGGGGGTACAGGGGTGTGGTGAATTTGTTGCAGATGGACATTCCAGGAAGAATGCCAGCTTTTACAGTCTGGAGTCTCTTGGGCAGGTGTAATCTGGCTATTGCTGACCTTCATCTGAATGTACAAAATTGGGATTTTCTTGGTTAAAAGAAAAAAAAGGGGGCAGTTTGTGGCATGACATGTTTCACATGATTAGGGGTTTGCATTCTGCTCTCCCTCTTTTTCTCTCCAGTGCTGCTTTGCCAATAGGATACTGACTCGTGGGCTCCAAAGGGGGAGCTCTTCTTCTACTGGGTCCTCTAAAAGCTTGATCGTGATCAGCCCTCAACTGCTGAAGGAGGGAGACAACCCACACATTGCTGGACTGGACTGGACAGACATGGAAAGACAACTAGCAGGTAAGGTCTAATTCTGCCATAAAATACACAAATGTAAAATGCAATTACATTCAGATATAAGCCCCTGTTCCTTAAGGACTAAAGGTTAATTAATTTATTTATTTAGCTGTATTTATATCCCGCTTTTCACCGGGTCAAAGCGGTCAATTGGGGGATACATTTAACACGAGGGGATATGACACACATACGTTAATACTTACAGGGAACATGGGCAATGGAGGGTTAAGTGGCTTGCCCAAGACCACAAGGAGTGCCTATAGGACTAGAAATCCCAGTCCCTCCGGCCTGAGATTGCTGTCCCCAGGTGGGACTTGAACCCCCGGCCCTCCGGCCTGAAGTACCTTGTCCTAACCACTAGACCACTCCTCCCCCTGTTAAGTGGGTTTTGACAGGCCCTTGTGATTTTTGTTCTAACTCCATCTAAACGTATGTTGTACTTTGCCTGATTTAGACTAAATGTCAGTACAAGAAATATCCTTTTTCTTTGTGTGAAACTTGGTGTACGGGGTTCTGACTGTTAAGAACAGAATCGGGTGGGGGGGGGGAGAGATTTATAAATCATGAGTATTGAAAGTTGTAGAGACTATGGAATTTCTTTTTCTGTTCATTTTCTTTTATACAGTGGGGTGATTTGCCGAGAATATTGGGTTTCCAGAATATTTTCTGTCTATGTAGACAATTGCATTGATATCTACCTCTTATAGCAAGTGTAAGGTGCATAATTCTGCTTTTTCGGTCTCTTAATTAAATGTGTAACTGACTCCCTATAAATTTTAAGGTCTTTGATCACTTAAATAGATCTTTAGTTGCATATGTAAATGCCACACTGTTACTGGTAGAGATACTTTGTGTGCTTTCATTAGTTGAAGCCATGACTGGATTGGAGGTGATAAATTCCTGCTACATAAAGGGTGCTAGAAAAACCCTGGAGTTGGGGGCATAGTGAGCTTTTGACCTGCATATTTCTCTGGAGACAAGCGGGGGGGGGGGGGGGTGTAGGCACACTTTGTTGGTGAAGTGCCTACTGAGCCAAGTTGCCTGGGCTTTCCCCAGCTCAGAAGTATTTGGACCTCTGTGCATTCATCTTCCCTTCTGCCTGCTTGCCTCCAATGTCAGTTTTTATCCTTTACTGCTGAGCAAGCCATACCAAATATTTAGACATGCAGTCCTCCATTTGGAACCCCTGCCACGTCCAGCAGCGCTACACCTTGTTGCTTCGACTTAAAATACAAGTCCTACCGGTCCTGGGTTTTGAACACCAATGACTTCCTCATCAGTGGGTTGTATCTGAGGCAGTGCAGAAGAAATCCAAGAGTTCCAAGTTGCTAAAACACTGCTGGGGAAGGAGAAGCAGACCTTGGATGCAATGGGCTGGAAGTCTTACCAAAGTACTACTTTAGCCATGCGGATCCTCGCTCACCAGCTTCAGATCCTTCATAACCATCACAATCTCTTCCTATGTCTTGATGATCATTCATTGTACAGAGTGCTCAGAGCAGCTAGTCACTGATCTTCATGAATCCCCTTTATCATATCATCCGTACCATGTATGATGTCTGACTTAGTAGTAGCCGATGAGCGAGCCACCATCCCTGCCAGACACAGTGCCTGGCTGAGGGTATCTGGTCTCTGGATCTGAACGAATGATTGGCAGTCTCTTTTGGTTCCAAGGTGCAAGTGGCAGTCTCAGAGGTAAAGGACCGCTTCACCACAGTCAGAGCTGGCAGCCTAGCCCATGGAACCCATCATGCAACTGCAACTTCCCCAATACTGCTGGCCTTATCACTACCAGTATTTCCAACAATTTTATCTGTGTTGCAGATACATGCCTTACCCCAGATTGCCAGTACAATGACTCTCCAGTCAGCCCTATGCTCAGTGTTCTCGACAAAGGAAACAGCAACACCTTCCTCGAGCTACCATTCCCAAACCTACCCCAAGTTTTGACTATTTGACCATGGGTGACTGGCTCTGCCACTTCAGAGGGACTTGGCAATCCATAACCACAGACCGCTGGGTACTAACCATTCTAGCAAGTTATAGACTCAATTTCCTGACCCTGCCTGCCTACCATCCACCTGGATCCTTGCAACCAGCAACTTCTGGGACATCATGTCAGCCAGCTAACTCAAGAAATATGACAGCTGTTGCTCAGTGATGCCATCAAACTGGTCCCCCACGAACAGATCAGTCAGGGATTCTACTTCAGGATCTTCCTTATCCCCCAAAAATCTGGAGGTCTCAGTCTGATCTTGATCTGTATCATCTAAACGTTTGAGAAAATTTCAAGATGCATTCTGTGACCACCATCCTCCCATTGCTCAGCTGCAACAATTGGTTAGCTTCTCTGAACTTGAAGGATACCTACACACACACACATTCCCATACATCCTTGACACTGGAAATATCTTTGCTTTCAGTTCCTCAGCCAACACTATCAATACAAAGGCCTTCCCTTTGGCTTCTCCTCCACTCCCTGTGTCCTCACAAAGTGTCTGGTCATAGTTGCTGCTCATCTCACATGTCAGAGACACTGTTTACCCCTACCTGGACAGCTGGCTCATTTTGTCTGCCTTGCAGGAGAGAGTGGCCCAGACAGTACAAGCCACTGCTGACCTGCATATGTTAGACTTTGTGATAAGCATACAGAAGTCTGAATCTGTGCCTCAGTAGTGGCTAGATTTTATTGGAGCCTGCATAGATGCCCCCCCCCCCGGCCAAAACCTTCCTCCCCAAGGCCAGGGGAAAGACAATGTAAGACCCTCTGCATCAGCCTTGCCAAGCTGCAGTCGGTGCCAGCCCGCATGCTGTTGCATCTACTGGGGCACTTGGCTGTGTGCCCCTACATGGTTCCACTGGCACACCTACACGTGCATCTGCTACAGTGAGATCTCTGTGAATAGACCTACAGAGCAGAATTCCCATGTTCGGCTACCCTACCTTGCGGCTTCACAACAGTCTCTGGTGGTGGGCCACACCATTGCGTCACTTTCCCCAGCTGTCCCTTCCAAGTTCTGCCTCGTCTTACTCAAACAACTGATGCCTCTAACCATGGCTGCAGAGTTCACCTCCTAAGTTTGTCTACACAAGGGGCATGGTCACAGCAGGAGCTGTTCCTCCACATCAATGTCTTGGAACTGCAAGCCGTCTTCTACGCCCTAACTGCATTCCAACACTGGGCCAGACACACAAAGTAGTCTTGGTGTGCACAGACAACCAAGTCATGATGATCTACCTCTGCCATGAAGTTGTCAGTCTCTGGACTTTTGCCCCCTCAGTGGGATGCTCAGGGCAATGTACATGTCAGGATCGCTCAATAACAAGCTGAGCTGTCAGCTGGAACTGCATTAGTGGTCCTGATTCAACAGCCCTAGACAGCATCGTCATAGCATGGAGCACACTGGATGTCTATCTCTTCACATCAGCCAAGAATGCCAAGTGCCCTCTCTTCTGCTCCATCCGACCCAGACAGTGCCCATGGGCGCATAATGCATTTGTCATAGACTAGTCACAGAGGCTCCTCTATGCTTTTTCTCCTTTCCTGCTCATCACTTGTGTTCCACTGCAAGATCAGAAAAGACAAGGCCTCAGTTATCCTCTCAGCACCTCAGTGGCCTCGACAAGCCTGGTTCCCACATCTCCTAGCCCTGCTTCAGGAGCTGCTGATTTCCCCTCCCCCCCCCATGACTCCATCTGGGCCTTCTCACCCAGAACAACTGCCTCCTGCTGCACCCCAACTTCAAGAGCCTGTCACTCACGGCTTGGAAGCTGCAGGGGACCAAATGCAAGAATTCACCCTGCCAGATGACATCCAGGTGGTTAGCACTGCCTCCAGGAGGCCCTCGACTCTTACCAGCACAAGTGGTCTCACTTTTCCATTTGGGCAACCTCCCAAAAACAGAATCCCATACATTGTCCCTTGGGTCAAGTGCTGACCTGTCTGTTTCACTTATCCACTTCCACATTCCAAACCAACTCTGTCTGCTACCACCTTTTCGCTATTGCAGCTGCCCATGCTCCTGTCAATGGACAGTCCATTTCCACGCATCCTTTAGTGACCAGATTCATGAAAGGCCTCATGAATACCAAACCTGGGACCTGAACATCCTTACTGAATTAATGGAACCGCCTCCTTCAAGCAACTCACATGGAAACCATATATATATATATATATATATATATATATTTTTTTTTTAGTAGCCTTCATGATAGTAGTTCTCTGGACCCACCTTCAATTCCTGACGAAAGTAGCAATGGACTTTCATATCAATCAGCCCCTCATACTGCCTGATGCCTTTCTGAATCTGACAAAGGGATCTCTGGAGGAGACCCTTCGTTCCTTGGGCTGCAGAAGGGTTCTCTTGTATTACCTCCATCACACTGAACGCACTGCAATTCCTTGCAGTTCTTTGTCACTTTTAATCCCAGTAACCCAGGACCATTAGCCTTCAAGCAGACCACCTCAGCCTGGATAGCATTGTATCATTCTGCAACTACAAGGCCCACCTACATTCTCCGTCACATAGGACCCCACAACCTCGGGGCCAGTGTAGCGCCCATAGCTAGCCTAGCTTCCATCTCCACCCAAGACATTTGCAGAGTAGCTACTTGGACATATCTTCATACAGTCACCAGACACTGCAGTTTGGATGGTTCCTGTGCATGAGACTCTGCCTTTGGAAAGGCGGTCCTCCATAACCTCTTCGCAACCTGATTCTTTTTTTTTTTTCTTGTCTGCCTTTTTTCTCCACACTTGGACCACAGTCTCAAAACCTCACAAGAGGCGGCCCTTCACTCTGGATTCACCAATGGTGTGTCTACATCCCCCTGCTTGTCTTTGGAGAAAGCGTAGTTGCTTACCTGTAATGGGGGTTCTCTGTAGACAGCAGAGGTATGCATCCACACTCTCCCTCCCTCCATCCCCGCAAGCAAACAAAAAGAGGAAAAAAGAAGAAACCAAACAAAAGAATAAACTACAGTGTTTTACTTGAAACTGCTCTGCTATATTTACAAACTGACATCACTGGAGGAAAGCAGGCAGGAAGGGGGTACGTATGCTCAAAGGTCCAAAGACTTATGTTAGGGGAGAGCCTGGGCAACATGGCTCAGTAAGCACTTCACCAACAGAGTGTGGCTGTATAACCCTGCTGTCTAGAGAGAACGCCCGTTACAGGTAAGTACACTATTTCAAGAGTCCTTAATGTGTAATTCCATCTTAAGAAATTTGATGGACCACTGTACCACCTGTTGACAACTGAGTGCTGTATATATTTTTGATTACTGTATTGCTTGCACTCTCCTCCATTCCTTCTGAATGCATGTGGCACCATGGTGATTTTGAAAATTGATTGTTTAGCAAATTTGTGTAAATTAAGAGAGGCCATTTGGTCTTTTTTCTGCGGTCATGTTTCTATGTTTCCAATAACTTATTGAAGAGAAATGTATCTATTCAATACAGACCCGATGTATACAATATGTATAGAACATGCCTTACCAATCCTCTATAGTATGTAACCCAAGTATGTGGAGTGGAGGAGTGGCCTAGTGGTTGGGGCAAAGTACTTCAGGCCAGAAGGTCGGGGGTTCAAATCCCATTAGAGGACAGCAACCTTGGACTGGAAGGACTGGGGTTTCTAGTCCCACAGGTGCTCCTTGTGGTCTTGGGCAAGCCACTTAACCCTCCATAGCCCATGTTCCCTGTAAAATAGTTATCTCCAAGTTATAATGCCCTGTTCAATGTAATTTCAGTTTGTTCAATGTAAACCGCACTGATGCAGAATAGCGTGGTATATAAGAGAATGTAAATAAATAAAATAAAATAACCCCTTCCCCCACACTTTTGTATATAGTTAAGTAGTTTTTGTTTCTTATATTGTTCACTGAACCAGTTATATGTAATTGAGTTCTGTTCTCTGTACAACAGTTGAACTCCTGCAATATTTGTTGTTACTTATAAAAGGACTTGAATAGTAGAAAGGTGGTATATAAATAAGCTTAAATAAAATAAATTAGAAAAGTTAATGAAATACAGTAGAGTTAACATTAGAAAAATCTCTTAAAGTGTTAATGGGGTAATGTTTTTCTAGGCTAAATTGGTTTTGCTGCCAATTGTATTTAGCAGTGATGCTTAGTTATGTCTTCCTTCCACCCAAACCGGGCCACTGGCTTCCATGACCCTACAGCATAACAAATCACCCCTTGCTTAAAGGTGGGTAAGGCCTTTTTTCCTGCAAATTTTTTTTGTGGGTTTGGCCAGTTTTAATTTTCATGTCATCAGTCCAAAGCACTCATCAAGGTTTTCTTTTGCATACTTTGACTTATTGTATTGAGGTCATGGAAAAGGTTTCCTTCTGACAATCTTTATCATGAACCGATCAGAGGGGAAGCCATTTTGGACCTAGTCCTTAGTGGAACACAAGATCTGGTACAAGAGATAAGGGTGTTGGGGCCACTTGGTAATAGTGATCATAGCATGATTGCGTTTGATTTAATTAATGGAGGAGGGACAGTAAGGAAATCCACAATACTACCTTTTAACTTTCAAAAGGACTATGATAAAATGAGGAAAATAGTTAAGAAAAAACTAAAAGGAACAGTTGCAAAGGATAAAGATTTACATCAAGTATGGGTGGTGTTTAAAAATACTATCTTGGAAGCCCAGACCAGCTGTATTTCATTCTTTAAGAAAAGTGGAAGGAAGTCCAAAAAACTGCTAGCACAGTTTAAAGGTGAAGTCGGAGAGGCTGTTGCCAAAAAAGCATCTTTCAGGAAATGGAAAAAGATGCCAAATGACAAACTGAAAACATAAGCACTGGCAAGTTATTTGCAAGGCATTGATAAGGCAGGCAAAGAGAATTTGAGAAGAAGCTTGCTGTGGAAGCAAAAAACCTGTGACAGTCAGTTGGGCCATTAGATGAAAGAGGGGTAAAAGGGCCACTAAGAGGGGGACAGAGCCATAGCGGAGAGACTGAATGAATTCTCTGCTTTGGTCTTTACTGAGAAAGATGTGTAGGGATTTACTCCTGACAGAAATGGTATTTAAAGGTGATGCCACAGAAGAATTGAAAGAAATATTGATACACTGGGAAGATGTATTACAACTATTTCATAAACTGAAGAGTAGCAAATCACCTGGACCGGATGGAATACATCCCAAGAGTGTTGAAAGAACTGAAATATGAGATTGCAGACCACCTGTTGGTAATCTGTGAACTATCATTAAAATCATCTATAATACCTGAAGTTTGGAGGATGGCCAATGTAATGCCAGTTTTTAAAATGGTTTCCAGGGGTGATCCGGGAAACTACATACCGGTGAGCCTGACGTCAGTACTGGGAAAAATGGTAGAAACCCTTATAAAGAACAAAATTACTGAACATGTAGACAGTCATGGCTTAATGGCAGACAGCCAAGGAAAGTCTTGTCTTACTAATCTGTCATGTTTTGAAAATGTGAATAAACAAAGGTGAGTTGATTGATATAGTGTATCTGGATTTTCAAAAAGCCTTTGACCAGGTCCCTCATGAGAGACTCTTGGCAAAATTAATTAAAAAGTCATGGGATAGGAGGCAGTGTACTAGTATGGATCAGGAACTGGTTAAATGATAGAAAGCAGGACTTCCGATGAGCTGAGGTGGATGTGCATGCCGTAGCTCCTGGGCCCCTGTCCCAATCTCCTTAAAATCTGGAAGAAATCCTCTACTTTTGAATAACCGGTCAGCGCACCCAGTAGAGTGGCGAGTGGGTGGTTAAGACCTCGCACATCTGACCGAATGGCAGCCAAACTACAAAGAAAGGATGCCTCCCCTCCCTCAAGCCTTGGTAGAGGAGGTCTCAGCAGCGATAGTGTGAGCACTGAATGACAGATTTGCAGGCATAACAGCATAGCTCGAGCAATTGATGTGCTCAGTAGCAAAGTTCACAGGCTGCATGCAGAGCTGCAAATCTCAGGAATAGAGCGGAGGATACACCATCTGGAGGAGCAAATTATTAAGCAAGAAGGTAAAATAGACAACCTCATCAGAGGCCAAAGATAGAACCTTAGATTGGTGGGCATCCCAGAAACTACAGTATTAAAGATAAAGAACTCCGTGGATTTTTAGAAACCTGGCTGCCTTTGAGTCTGCATATAATGGAAATGGGTAAATTGAACGTGTAATACGCACATCGGGTAGGGCCATGGAAGGAAGGGTATACAAGACCACGGGCAGTATTGATGAGATTTCTTAGTTGTCACAAAAAAACCGATCCTTTGAGCAGCCCGAAAGCAAGGAGCTATTGACCATGAAGGTACAAGTGGTGTTTCCAGGATTTTTCAGCAGCAGTGACTCGGAAGTGCAAAGTCTTCAATACTGTATGTAGTAATCTAGTAACAAAAGGGATAAGGTTTGCCTTATTATATCCAGCAAAACTAAGGCTCCCATCAATGGGCAGCATCAGCTGTTTCATACACCTGAGGCAGCACAAATCTACGCGGAGCACTTTAAAGACCCAGCGTGATCTCAGCAAAGCAGGGGACAGAAGGCACAGGTGGATGGTGCCAGGAGCAAGATACTACACTGCACCCCGAGGCACTTTTGTAACACATTAAATGTTTTTGATGTTGTAAAAACAGGTCAGCAAACCTCAGTGAGTGGATGCTTTTTGTTTTGTATGCAACGAAACTGTGGTATGAAACAATTATACACTCAGTGAAACTCTGCTTGTATATTTGCGACCAGTACCAAGTGCTCCACACACCGGAAGCAGCACAAACTGGTGGAGCAGAACACACTTGAAGATACAGATTGAAACCCAGCAGGACAAATAATGGGGCAGGGAAGCAGAGGATGTGAGAAACCAGAAGTGGCTGGTTGTAAGGCACAAAAAAGCCTGGAGACTGTGGGATAGGTATAAAAGGGAATTGCAAAGTGATAAATGTTTAATAATGTTGAAAGGTAGTGAATTAAATCATGCTGTGGGGCTGTTTTCTATGATCTCTATTCTGCTCTTGGTTTAAGTTTTTTTTTTTGTTTTTTTTTATACCGCGCTATTTAAAATCAGTGCGGTTTACATGTACACTAACAGGTACTTTTTATTCCCTTGACCACGAAGGGCTCACAATCTAAGTGTACCTGAGGCAATGGAGAGCTAAGTGGCTTGCCCAAGGCCAAGTAAAGCACAGTTACTTACCTGTAACAGGTGATCTCTGGGAACAGCAGGAATAAGTCTTCACATATGGGTACGTCGGTACCGATGGAGCCTGCGCGGGAACGCTCCCCAGCGTCCAATCAGAAAGCTTTTGGGAGCATCCCTCAGTGCCTCCGTGCTGCCTTCCTGCCTTTCCAACTGTCTCTCCTCAGTTGAGTTTCATAGCTGAGACAAAGAGAGAGAGAAAGAGGAAAGAAAGATAGAGAGATACAACTCCTAGGGGAGGTGGGTGGGTTGTGAAGACTTATTCCTGCTGTTCCTAGAGATCACCTGTTACAGGTAAGTAACTGTGCTATCTCCAGGAATAAGCAGGAATGAGTCTTCACATATGGGGACTCCCTAGCTATAGATGCCAGGGGGAGAGCCCATAAAATGCGTGTCCCTGGATGAGGACTGCACTTCCTACACATGGATCTCCGGCATCCCATGAGGGATGGTGGGTAGGAGTTGAAAAGAGAGGAGCTGTAAGAAAAAAAACAGCGAACCAAAGGACTACAGGAGAGGAGTCCTTGGTATGTATGATAAGTACCATTAAAAATTATTCAATGAACAATCACAATATGGACCTTACCTACTGGATTGTAGGAAGTAGAGAGCTTGATGGAGTCTACTGGAGATTCAGTAGAGGAATCCTCAAGGTGACCTCACGGCAGTGAAGGTGAAGGTCCAAATCTGGAATTGGCAGGTGACCCACGTGTCAACTGGGGTAGTATAAAAACGGCAAGTCTTCAGTGGAAAGCTTTATGGGAAAAAGCTGAAAAACTCTTTTAGCTACAGAGTCATTAACATTTAGGAGTAAAAGAGGAAGACTGACTGATTTGGACAAGTAGCCCAGTCCTGGAGGGAAGAAGGGGTATGGGAAAAAGCCTGTATTCCCAAGGAGGACAGATGTGTGAAAGGCTGAAACCTCAGAACTACTGAAGATCTACGCTGTCTTTCCTAGCTGGTGAGAGATAGGAAAGATATTGAAGCATGGTGCTTCAGGGATAGCGAGACCTAGAGTAAAGTGGGAGCTGTCAGTACTACAGTAGTGGTTGTGTGCATAATATCCCTGACATGCTGAGGGACAGTATGAACATATGCAAGCCCACTGTCTGGAACTTCTAGGAAGGTAAAACCTTTATAAGCATAGACAGTTAGGGAGATAAGTATGTAAATACATATCTACTTATAAGGAGCATCTCGACAGATATGTATATATGTGTGTATGTGTATGTATGTGTGTATGTATGTATATATCTGGGATATAACATATGCACACACAGCTTACAGACATATGTATCTATAGAAGTATATAGAGATATATACATACATAAATATGTATGTCTGAAGATACATGTCTGCAACTAAGCAGATAGAGATATGCCCATAAGAACATTCACATGAGATGTGAAGGAGAAAGATTCATCTAAGAACAAGAAGGTGGAACCTACTTGAGAAGATATATATAGAGAATCTATTCCTCCGGGCTAAAATGGTGCAGGAATGCTATCCAGTGAGATAACCAGGATGGTTGCATGAAAAAACAGAGGATAATATCAGTCTGTAAATAGCAAGTCCTGAGTCTTGTAGAACTCTGACATGGTAAATGGACAGAAAACGCATAGGAGGAGATACCAGGATGACCCACTGGAGGGACACAAGGGGTATCATGCGTTACTAGTATAATATGTGCTGTCCATAAAGGAGTAGGATACCATGAGGACAAGCTGCAAGGAAAAAAGCATATTCCTGCAGGATTGGAAAACTCTTTGAACATTCACGCAGAAAAGGCTTATATCCTGTATTTATAACAGGAGATAACAGGGTGTGGAGAACCCTCACAGTCATGGAAAATGACTGATAAGCCTTTCCCACCATGTAGAATAGTCATCAGAGACCAAACACCATGCTCTCTAGCAAGGGCCCATAGTAGAAAGCTTCTCTGAGATTGCAGAGAGCATGTGCAGGAGAATTAGGAAATAAAACTGGCTGTAGGTCAACTTTGTTGCCAAATCCAAGAAGTGGAGATGGCAAGAAAAGAAGATAGTGTGAGAAGCCTGAAGTGATTAGGATTATCCAAGATAGATGAAGTACTATCTTGGAATCACTACTAAAGCCAGACAGAAAGTAGTTGGAAGACAGACTGGAAACTTGTGGAAAAGTACCAGTAGTTTAATCACTGGAACTCCTGCATGGGCAGCTGCTGAATGAGACAGCAGAGAGAATCTTCCTCTGTAAAACAGAGAACAGACAATAGGAGAGGAATTCCTGTCCCTGTCTGATGAACTGCCCAGAGAAAAGAAGGGAATTTATTCAAAGGAAAAAACTCTACACTGGAATGAAAGGCTAGAGAAGCTCTGCAGTGATATGGTACCACTCATTCAGGGGAAAACCTGGATGAGAGGGTAGAGATACAGGAGCTGAAGGGTGACTTACCATGTGGTAAGTCTGCTGAAGGAAAAAATGTTCATGTTGGGACAGAAAACTATCATGGGATAGTTGTTAACTTCTCTTCTGGGTGGGAAGAAGAGGAGAAATCTGTGACCCATAGACATGAATATCCTGACAGCTCAGCATATCTAGGAGAAAAAAGATGTCCTGAAGAAAGGAAACCATGTGTAGAGTTTTGAAAGAAAAAACCGTGAACAAACTTCTGCTAGGAAGAAGTTAACTGTAGGTTGTAACCTTCAGGAACCTATGATTGCTGGGTTTGTTTAGCCTGGCTAGAGTTTGGATTCTTCAGACCAGGGCGAGGTGTCCCCTGCTTGGGAACATCTGGATGATGGGCAGGAGAAGAGTGAAACCTTCTTTTCCTAGGAAAAGAAGGTTTGGTAGGACACTTCCTACTGACTGGGGAAGGAGAAGGCTTAGGATGGCTCTCAGAAACAGGGAAGTCAGTGGAGCAATGAGCAACCTGACGTAAAGCCTCCCTATTAAAGAGATTTTCTCCAGTACAAGGAGAATTCCCCAGTCTTTGTTGTGCCCATCTGTTCAAGTCTGAAGCCTGGAGCCAGGCTTTACGTCGTGCTCCTATGGCTATAGCAGAGGTTCTGCTAACAGACTCAAAAGAGTCTAGAGAAGCACGAGAAAGAAACCAAGAGATATTTTGGCTATGACTAAGAAGTAAGGAATAGTCTGCAGCCCTGGGCTCTGATAAAAAAGGAGTCAAAAGAGATAATTTCTTTGTGATCTCCTGGAGAGATAGACTCATATAAAAAATATAAGAGATAATCCTTGTTGCCAGCATAGATGTTTGGAAGGTTTGACGTCCAAAGGCATCAAGTGCTTTAGATGCACGACCTGGCGGATAAGAAGAATGCTTCTTGCTTTTTACCTTCCTCGTTGCTGATTCCACTACAATGGAATGATGGGGAAGTTGAGTCTTTTGAAACCCTGGAGAGGGGGGGCACCTGATACAGAACATCAGTTACTGTAGAAGGTGAGGGAACCCTTAAAGGTGTTTCCCATATTCTCAGAAGAAGATCCTGCAAAGAATGATGTAAAGGAAGCATTATATTTCCCTTCTGTGCAGGAGAGCCTTGAATAGGATCACAGCCAGGGATAGGAATAGAAAGGAATGTTGCCATGTCAAGGAGAAATTTCTGAAAAGAAGGATCTCCAATGGGAACCATCCCTGGATAGGGTAAAGTTGAAGTAGCAGCCTGGGCACCAGAGGATGTACTGGTCCGGTGCAGAAAAAGAGCCGCACTAGATGGATACTGGTACTGGCAGTCACGATTTGAGACAGGCAGAACTGCATCGTCCATGCCAGGTATAGACTCTAAACTAGGTATAAAAAGGAGCGATTCTGTTGAAAAAAGCATGGAAGTGGCTGGTCCCGATGTCACTGCAGGAATCGACATCGATAGCGAATACCGGTAGCTGTGCTGGAATCAGAGGCGATAACGCCATCGAAACAGTCATCGGAGGCTGCTCAAGCGGTACCAAGGCAACCAAAAACCCCTGGTGAGTATCCTCGGTACTGCGCACCCGGAATCGATAAGCTTCGGTTCCGAGACGTGTCGGTACCCAGTCTTCTAGACTAGATATGGATTCCAGACTCGGTATCGAAGGGAGTGAGTCTATCGATGCATGTCTGGAGGGTACCGACATCGGTGGTGGTATCGGCGATGCTGTCGATACCGGAAAGTCAATCTGGGACATATCGACCGGTTCCGAAGGTACCGAGGACGCCAGATGACGATTCCTGGTGAAGAGTGAATCACTCAACACCGGTGCTGATGCCGGGGTATCGGTACCGCTCGAAGCGGATGCCACCACCAAGCATGGCTCAGGTATGTTCTGTGAGGGGTGAGCCTCAGGAACAACCTGAAACCCCTGAAAGGCTTTGGAGACCGAAGACTCCCGCCGGGGTTTTGAAGCCAATAGGGTCTTGAGGGCAAGGCCGGAGCCGCCGTCATGCTTGGCATGAGACGTACCACTCAAGGATTGGCTAGTCTTAACAGACTGTGGGTTACCTGATCCTGTAGAGAAGAATTGGTCAGTGCCCTGACACTGGAAGGGAACTGGGTATCGAGGGAAACTCGAAATGGAAAATTTCTTCTCATAAAATTGTAGCCTAATGGCTCCGGAGGAAAAGGGTCAGGACCCAAACAGGTTAGACACCAGTTGTTGGAGTCTAAAAAGAAAACTGTATTTCCACAGTTAAGGCACTTTTTAGGAGAAGAAGGCTCCATGATGGAGAGGCCTTACAGGCCCAAAAATTTTAAGACAGAAACTGAGGGAAAACCTTCCCTGAGTTTGAGAAAAAACCCACCGGCGGTACCGGTGGAGGCGGGAAAAAACAGCCGCGACCACAAGAAAACAAAGAATTAAAAAATAAATTTTCTGCGGTGACAGGAGTATGTCCTGCCGGCTCCATGGAAAAACGAAAACTGAGGAGAGACAGTTGGAAAGGCGGGAAGGCAGCACGCAGGCGCTGTGGGATGCTCCCAAAGGCTTTCTGATTGGACGCTGGGGAGCGTTCCCGCGCAGGCTCAGTCGGTACCGACGTACCCATATGTGAAGACTCATTCCTGCTTGTTCCTGGAGATATGTTTAATTGAAGTTTATGGTTTTCCGGTTAGCTACAATATAGGCAGAGTAATGTGAGATGGAAGGTTAAATAGCTGCCCTGACTTAGGAAAGAAACCTAAGTCGATTGGTTAAGCATTGAGGGAATGGTGGGAATAGGGGGGAAGGCTAGCCTAAGGACCCCTGCCCCACTGTCTTCCCATCTCGTTAGGTTGAGGAGCTTCGTTTTTAAGTTTTCCTCCCACCATTTGCCCTGATTATTTTTGATTTTATGCTAATCACCCTGTGTTGCCTGTATCCCTTCCCTCTAATCCCTTTGGCCTTGCGCCCCCCTACCCCATCCTCCTTACTGTCTCACCGTTAGTCTAATGCTGGTCCTCTGTATAGTAGTATAGGGCCCCCCGCCACCCCCCCCCCCAACTATTAAGTCTTTCATCACTATCCATTTCCGCAGACTGCCACTGATCAACCAGATAGTCAACACTCTCCGTTTATTCATACCTTATTGCTTTTAAGAGTGGGGGGAAGGCTAGCTTCCACTTTTTCCTCCTCCTGCCTCCTTTCAATCATCTTTTTTTTCTCATTGCAGGCATAAACACGGGGGGGGGGGGGGTCCTATACTAACCTGCAATGGATATTGGTGTTATAAGTCTGATAACCAAGATAAAATCTGCTAAAGAGTTTAATGGGGAACATAAAGACAGAGAATAGATATCAAGGGATGGTATGTAGTCCCTACTCAAAGCCCTTCATCCTGTCTAGTTGGTTGCTTTCCTTCCAACGAGAATTTCACCTTACTCTTAATATTGGTGACCATAACACTAATGGGACATTGGATGCTGGATGGGGGGCAAGCTGGAGAGTAATGCCCACCAAAGGATGAGCACTTAGAAGATAGGTTACAGTGGGGAGTGGACCAATAAGGGGATAGGAAGCAATGATAATTACAATTACATCACATAAAGCACAGTTCTGCATAAATATTATTGGTTCGAGGGGGGCAAACGGGAGTGTTAGAGGAAGAAGTGGGAAACTGTACAGGAGGGAGAACCTTGCATAATGACTAAAGAGAGGGGAGGGAAGAAGATAAAATGAGGCTGGGTAGCTGAGAGAATAAGGGTAAAGGAGGATAGGGATTAGTCAGAGGATAAACGGAGAGTGTTGACTAACTGGTTGATCAGTGGCAGTCTGCGGAAATAGATAGTGATGTAAGACTTAATAGTTGGGGGGGGTGGAGGGGGGCCCTATACTACTATACGGAGGTCCAGCATTAGACTTAACGGTGAGACAGTAAGGAGGATTGGGGGGGCGCAAGGCCAAAGGGATTAGAGGGAAGGGATACAGGGTGATTAGCATAAAATCAATAATAATCAGAGCAAATGGTGGGAGGGAAAACTTAAAAACGAAGCTCCTCAACCTAACAAGATGGGAAGTGAGTGGGGCAGGGGACCTTAGGCTGGGAAGGCCCCTAAACAGTGAGAATGGAAACTAGATCCTAAGCTGCTTTAACTGTATCAGGAACTAAGGGTAGCCCTAGGTAAGACCCTTCATCATCTCTTGGAATGTGTGCAGCATTGGGCACCTGTTAAACGGCGTAAGATCTTAAAAATGTTGAGATAAAGGAGCAGATATTGCTCTTATACAAGAGACACACCTAACAGAAGTTGAACATAATAAGTTGAAGCATTGATGAGTGGGGGATGTATATGGAGCATCTTTGGGGGACTGTAAGGCCAGGGTAGCTGTTCTAGTTAGGAAACAGGTTGAGATGAAGGTGGAGACCATAAATGCAGACTCTTTAGGCCATTATATATTCCTCCATGGCACATTACAGAGGCAAGCAATCACGATTGGGAATATATATAGCCCAAATGCATACAGCGCCCATTTCTGTCAACAGTTGGCACAGAAATTGACTAGAGGGGACTCTTCCTGAACCATTTTGGGGGAGACTTTAATTGTGTAATATGTTACCATGGATTGTAGAAGCCATGGAAGCAGGGGAGATCAACGAAGCTCCCGTAGCTTGATGGGAATTTGTGATGGGTATGAATTGATTGATGTCTGGAGGGTATTGCATTCATTAGAAAGACTATATTCATGTGTCCAGGGCCCATGGAACAAGCTCCAGATTGGATACTACTTAATGGTGGCAACAATGCTAGATAGAATACACAAGTCAGACATATGCCCCATAGCCATATCCGATCATGCGCTGGTTGTTAGACCTGGACTGGGGAAGGGAGGGGCCCCATTAAAGGTCCGTGGAGATTTCCACTTCACTTAACAGAAGATAAAACTTTTCAAAAATTTTTACGGACCAAATGGGATGAGTATGAGGAACACAATGCAACTCACAAGAACAACCCGGCCTTATTTTGGGAAACGGTCAAGATGGTGTTGCGAGGGCATATAATGGGGTATTCAGCTAAAAAGAAGGCATAGAACCAGAGACTACTTCAATTAGAGTTACGAGGAGCCCATAAGCGCTATGGGACCAACAAGACAGACTTGCCCAAAAAGACCATGGTATCTATACAGACAGAACTGCAGGCCTTGCTGCATCAGAGATCATGTCTGTCTGTTTTACTACCGCCACCGCCTGTATAAATATGGAAACAAAACTGGGAAGCTGCTAGCAGCTCTGGTAAAATCTGACGGGAGACTACAAACTATTACTGCTCTGCGGGATGGAGAAGGAAAAATTCATACCGCACAATCGAAGCTGGAGGAGATTCTTAGGGATTACTATTTAAGACTCTACAAGGCAGAACTCTGAGAAAGAAGTGGCCAAGAACGTTTTGGAAGGTTTTGACCTGCCAAAGCTGAGAAGAGGATGTGAGTGTTAAATGGCCCGGTGACACCCCAGAAGATTCAACAATGCATCTGGAAAGCTCCTGGTCCAGATGGGTATCATACAGATTTCTACAAAATGATGTCTGATAAAATGGCAGTACTTCTAGCAGAATATTTTGCAGATATGGTGAAGTGGAGTGAATTCCCGTATGAAAACCATGCAGAAAACCATGACTGGGATGTAACTATACCTGGCTATACTTTATTCAGAAAGGACAGGGTAGGAAGAAGGGGAGGAGGAGTGGCACTATATGTAAAAACTACTATTAAAGCTTTGGAATTACAGAGCTTAAAAGGGAGAGAGGAGGCATTGTGGGTTAAACTAGAAAGAGGGAAAGAGAAATCTATTTGCATTGGAGTGATATACAGACCTCCCTCACAAGAGGAAGAGGTGGACAGAGAGTTAATTGAAGACATACGCATCATTGCTAGGAAAGGGGAAGTGCTACTGATTTCAATATGCCAGATGTTGATTGGCACATTCCTGCTGCAGTATCATCTAGGAGTAAGGAGATCCTGGATTCTCTACAGGGTGAACTATTCAGGCAATTGGTAACAGACCCCACACGTGAAGGGGCCATACTGGACTTGGTGCTTACCAATGGTGAAAGTGTTTCTGATGTTGTAGTGGGAGATCATTTTGCATCCAGTGATCACCAGATGGTGTGGTTCAGTATTAGGACTAGGGCTGTTAGAATCCATTCCAAGGTGAAGATCTTAGACTTTAGGAAGACTAACTTTGCGAAGATGGGCCAATACCTCAGGGAGTCATTAGTGGGATGGGAACAGCTGGGGGATGTAGAACAACAGTGGGCAAAACTGAAAGGGGGTATTTTAAAGGCAACCAACCTTTTTGTTAAAATAGTAAATAAAGGCAAAAGGAACAGGAGACCGCTATGGTTTTCGAAGGAAGTAGCTGAAAAAGTGAAGAAAAAGAGGGAGGCCTTCATGAAATACAAGAGGTCACAGAGAGAGGAAGACAGGCATCTGTATTTGGAAAAACATAGAGAAGCTAGCAAAGTAGTCAAGAAGGCAAAGATTCAAAAGGAGGAGGAAATAGCCAATGCAATAAAATGGGGAGATAAGACATTTTTCAGATATATTAGTGAGAAGAGGAAGGGCAAAAGTGGTATTGTCAGACTCAAGGGTACAGGGGGGGAATATGTAGAAGCTGATAAGGATAAAGCGGAATTGCTTAAATATTTTTGTTCTGTGTTCACAGATGAAGAACCAGGAGCAGGACCTCAGAAAACACCCACAAATAAGAACAGAAGCGAAGGACATCTTGAACAATTTTCAGAAGACTGTGTTCGTGAGAAACTAGCTCAACTTAAAGTAGACAAAGCGATGGGACCGGATGGGATACACCCTAGAATACTGAGGGAACTTGGGGACGTTCTAGCAACTCCACTGACTGACCTTTTCAATGCCTCGTTGGAGTCGGGACTGGAGAGAGGCTCATGTGGTGCCTTTACACAAAAGTGGAAGTAAGGATGTGGTTGAAAACTACAGGCCGGTTAGTTTAACTTCGGTGGTGAGTAAATGAATGGAAACGCTGTTGAAAGAGAAAATAGTGAGGTTTCTGGAGTCCAGCGGATTACAGGATCCGAGGCAGCATGGATTCACCAGAGGCAGGTCTTGTCAGACAAATCTGATTGATTTCTTTGACTGGGAGACCAGGGAGTTGGACCGAGGGAGAGCTCTAGATGTGGTGTATTTAGATTTCAGTAAAGCCTTTGACACTGTTCCTCACAGGCGACTTATAAACAAACTGAGCACCCTAGGGATGGACCCTAAAATTACTGCTTGGGTTAGAAATTGGTTGGGTGGGAGGCGACAAAGAGTACAAGTAAATGGAGCTCACTCTGAGGAGAAGGATGTTACCAGTGGTGTGCCCCAGGGATCTGTCCTTGGTCCGATTCTTTTTAACATCTTTGTTAGTGATATAGCGGAAGGGCTGTCGGGTAAGGTTTGCCTCTTTGCGGATGATACCAAAATCTGCAATAAAGTAGACACCCAGGAAGGTGTAGATAACATGAGGAGGGATCTAGCTAAGCTTGAAGAATGGTCTAGAATTTGGCAGCTGGGATTTAATGTTAAAAAATGTAAGGTCATGCATTTGGGCTGCAGCAATCCAAGGGAGCAATACAGCATAGGAGGTGAAGTACTTTTGTCCACTAAAGAAGAGCGGGACCTAGGCGTGGTTGTGTCCGATGATCTTAAAGTAGCTAAACAGGTAGAAAAGGCGACGGCAAAAGCTAGAAGGATGCTTGGGTGCATACGGAGAGGAATGGCTAGCAGAAAAAAGGAGGTGATAATGCCTCTGTATAAGTCTTTGGTGCGACCTCATTTGGAGTATGGTGTGCAATTCTGGAGACCGCACCTTCAAAAGGATGTGAACAGGATGGAGTCGGTGCAGAGGGTTGCTACTAAGATGATTAGTAGTCTTCATTATAAAGCATATGAGGACAGACTTAAGGATCTTAATATGTACACCTTAGAGGAAAGGCGGGATAGAGGTGATATGATTGAGATGTTTAAATACCTCCGTGGCATAAATGTTCAGGGAGAGAGCCTCTTTCAATTGAAAGCAAGTTCTGCGACGAGGGGACATGGGATGAGGGTGAAGGGAGATAGATTCAGGAGTGATATGCAGAAATATTTCTTTACAGAAAGAGTAGTGGATCCGTGGAATAGTCTCCCAGTGGAGGTGGTAGAGATGAGGACAGTAACTGAATTCAAAAAAGCATGGGACCAACACAGAGGATCTCTAAAGGTAAAAAGTGGACTGTTGTAGTTGTTGTTATGGAAGGACAGACTAGATGGGCCTTGTGGTCTTTTTCTGTCGTCATGTTTCTATGTTTCTATGTTTCTATGAGCACAATCAGGCCTATATAACAGTACTGCCCAAACCAGATAAGGACTCTTTGTTGCCTAATTCATACCGACCTATATCTTTACTTAATGTGGATATCGTAATTCTCACTAAGATAATGGCTGACCATTTAGCTTCACTACTTTCTCAGCTAATAGGAGATTCAGAGGTCAGACTTGTACATGGCCGTACTATCGCCTGCAACGTGAGGAAGATGTTGGCTGAATAATATGAAATTATCAAACAAACAGTCTGCCAGCCCTCTTTATTAGCTTTGATGCTGAGAAGGATTTTGAAGGATCTTAATATGTACACCTTAGAGGAAAGGTGGGATAGAGGTGATATGATTGAGATGTGATATGATGTTTAAATACCTCCATGGCATAAATGTTCAGGGAGAGAGCCTCTTTCAATTGAAAGCAAGTTCTGCTACGAGGGGACATAGATTCAGGAGTGATATGCGGAAATATTTCTTTACGGAAAGAGTAGTGGATCCATGGAATAGTCTCCCAGTGGAGGTGGTGGAGATGAGGACAGTAACTGAATTCAGAAAAGCATGGGACAAACACAGAGGATCTCTAAAGGTAAAAAGGGGACTGTTGTAGTTGTTGATATGGAAGGACAGACTAGATAGGCCATGTAGTCTTTTTCTGTCATATTTCTATGTTTAATATATGTATAAGGTATTGGAGTGTGTTGGAATAGCAGGTCACTTCGTAGATATGTTTGCCTTTTGTATTCTGGCCTATGTGGAGCTTTGATAGTCAGCGGACATATAACAGAGACCTTTCCCTTAGAGAGAGGAACCAGACAAGGGTTCCCTCTCTCCACTCTTGTTTGTCTTGCAGCTGGAGCCTCTATTGGAGCACCTTCGAACACACCCCTTTCTTGGAGTACAATTAGGGAAGAAAGAATTTAGTTTATTGGCTTTTGCGGACGATCTCTTGGTATGTTTAGGAAACCAAGTGGATAGCCTGAAGATGCTGCTGGAGGAGTTACAGAAATATGGAACCTTTGCAGGTTTGAAGCTGAACTTGGATAAGTCCGAAGCTTTGTCTGTTCTCTACACGGTGCAGCAGAAATGGCCAGGACAATTTCTGCTGAAATGGGTGGAGGGTCAACTTAAATACTTGGGGGTCTGGATAACAGCAATACCAGAACAATTATAAGTGGTTAATACCTTGTCCCTGTTCAAAGATCTGGAAGCGAAAGATGGAAGGAACTACCGTTATCTTTAAGCGCTCTGATTAGCTTGTATAAAATGATCATATTCCCTCGGTGGCTATGTTTTGCAGGTTCATCCGATCTACCTGGGGGCCAAGGAACAAAAACAACTTGATCGGACATTGAGTGGGTTTCTTTGGAAGGGCCGCTGAGCTAGATTAAGGTTAGCGTCTTTGAAAAAACCATGGGCGAAAGGAGGATTTGGTCTTCCAGACCTGATGAACTATAACTTAGCATGTGTGTGAATGGTTATATGCCACGGAGGAATATACCCCATTGGAGGCAGTGCATTGGTGGACCCACTCTGTCTCAAATATCTGTTGCACCTGGCCCCTGCTCGGATAAAAGCTATTGCTCCACAGAATGCTATGGTGTATTCAGCAAATAGAGGATGGTGTGCGTTGTGTGGTAAGCTGGGGTGGCATCCGGAGACAATGCCATACCTTCCATGGCAGGGGACTTTCTTTTCCACCGGGCCTGTCAAGGCACACATCGTCGTTGGGGTAAACAGGGACTGGAGGATGTAGAACAAGCTGTATCAGCAACAGGCAAGATATTACCATTCTCTACGTTATGGGAGTGGTATAATCTGCTGGAGTGAGATGTTTCCATTCTGCAAGCACGGAGCTATGTCTGTTCGCTGCAGCGGGAAACAGTCAACATGATTTTGTATCTCGGGTCGAAGAAGTACTAATGGTGGGGACAGAGGGGCGAACACATAACAAATCTATGTAGGAACCTGTCTGACTTAGACCCCCAGCCCAACTTGGAGGGAGTGGAGGGCTAGTGGGTGGGGGAATTGGAGAAGACAGTGAATGGACAAGAGATTCTTGATACATTACAAGGACCTTGGAGCTAACTACTAGCACAGATCTTAGGGAGGCACAATTTCATGTCTTGCGTTGATTTCATTATGTACCTTTGAGAGCATATAAAGCGGGCATTGCAAAAACACCTAATTGCCTCCAATGTGAAGCCCCCGGGGCAACACTGGGTCATATATTTTGGACATGTCTGGTGGTGATGGGATTTTGGGAACGAGCAAGACAATGGTGGACCCAGTGCCCTTGAACTCACGAAGAGCAATGTATTAGATTTACCACAAGATGAGTGGAAGGGTCGACTGGTGGGGCTGAAGTTTCGATGGCTGTGTCTCTCATTACTGTTAGCATGTAAAAGTATATTGCAGACCTGGCTGACTCCGGAAGGCCCCTCAATAATACCGTGGAAGAGATCTTTATACTCGCTTATGCAATGTGAACGAGAGCACCTGCTGGAATGGGCACAGCAATGGGAGCATTTCTTAAGCACGGGAACTCCTATATCCAAACGTTACCTGGCTGAATACGAAGTTGTGTGTTAAACCATTGCCTAGAGGATTCTTAAGAGATTAGCAACTCAGGGACCCTGGTAAATGCCTCGGATCGTGAGGGTTGAGGAGCAGGGGAATATGGTATATAGACCATATGAAACATAGCTCACCGCCCTGATCATAGTTGATAATTCAATAGTACTGTGTTGCCTGGTGGGGGGGGGGGGGGAGAAGAAGGGAGGTGGGAGGACTAAAGTGTGGGTAGGGGGGGTAGGATAACCTACTTAGGTTAAGAGAGGGCCTAGAACAGCGATGGCGAACCTATGGCACGCGTGCCAGCTGTGGCACGCGAAGGCCTTGCAGCTGGCACGCGGGAAGGTCCGCAAAAAAGAAAAAGCTGGCTCTGACTGCTGCCGCGGACGCGGCAAGGGCAGAATGCAGTGTCCCGCGGGGCCCCCTCCGCCCGCTAAGCCCCTCTGCAAGGGCTTTCAGATTCGCGAGGGAGAGCGTCTCCCTCGCGTCTCTGTTAAGCCCGCAGGGGCTAATGGGAAATTTCCCATCAGCCCCTTTAGACGCGAGGGACTGATGGGAAATTTCCCATTAGCCCCTGCGGGCTTAACAGAGACGCGAGGGAGACGCTCTCCCTCGCGAATCTGAAAGCCCTTGCAGAGGGGCTTAGCGGGCGGAGGGGGCCCCGCGGGACATTGCATTCTGCCGCGGCAGCGGCAGCAGCCAGAGCCAGCTTTTTTTTTTTTTAAATTTGCCGGGGGGGGGGGGTTAGGACTGCTAATGGGCGAGGGGGGGTTAGGACTGCTAATGGGCTAGGGGGGGTTAGGACTGGTAATGGGCTGTGGGCTGATGGGGGCTGTCTGGAAATGGGGTGATGAGGGGTTAGGACTGGTAATGGGCTATGGGGGGTTAGGACTGGTAATGGGCTTTGGGCTGATGGGGGCTGTCTGGAAATGGGGTGATGGGGGTTAGGACTGGTAATGGGTTATAGGGGGGGCTTAAACTGAAAATGGGGTGATGGGGGTTTAGGACTGGAAGTGGGTTGATGGGGGGGGGCTAGGACTGGTATTGGGTTGGGGGGTTGCTAGGACTGGAAATGGGCTGATGGGGGGCTAGGACTGGAAATGGGCTGATGCAGGGACTAGAAGGGAATGGATGCTGGGTGAGGCTGGAACTAGAAGGGAGCTGATGTTGGGGGAGGATTAGAATGGGATGGGGCTGGGAGAGTAAAATGGAGAGGGGAAAAATATTTTGTGTGGGAGGGATAAAAAATCTACAATTGGCCGGGTATTGGGAGAGTAAGTGGGGATTGAGGATGGAGGGTAAAATTTGAGTGGATGAAATAGGAATGAGGAAAGAGCAAAAGGAGAAAGATTAGTATGTTAAAGCGGATGTAGAGAGAGAGAATGGAAAAAAAAACTAGAAGAGAGAAGAAAGGACAAATGGACAGCAGATGATGGAGAGTTAGCAGAAAACATGAAGAAACCAGAAGAAAGTGGCTGGAGCAATTGCAACTGTGTAACTGAGCTGAGGTATTCTGTTTATGTAATTCCTTTTTGACATTGCCACTTGTTCTCTTTCCCCAGTAGGTCATGTATTGTTATTCTCTGAAATGTATTGGTTTAATATTTGCAGTGTTGCCTTTTGATAGGTATGGTATGGTGCTTTGTGAGTCCTGGTAGTGCTGTTAGGATACGGCGGGTTTGCTATTGGTTCTAAATGGGCAGTGTTTGTAGTAGTTCCTAATGTGCCTGGCGGTTGGCACTGGATTATAGTAATGTAGAAATCTTTTAGTCTGTCTTTATCCATACACTCATTAAGAGACATGTTTACTAAAAGTTAGTGTATGTTAGCATTATGCAAATATTTATGCAAATTGACGTGCTGGCACTTTGAGGAAATTCTTTGGTTTTGTGCGGCAGTTTGGGCACTCGGGCTCAAAAAGGTTAGCCATCACTGGCCTAGAAGGTACGAAAGGCAAACAATACAACATAAGGAAGGTATGCGACCCATAAGACTCACTATTACACGTGCTGGTCCAGTGTTGATGCCTATTTAGCATCTGGCCACCTCATGATAGGCCCGATACAGGGTTTATGGGACATAGTGGCAACCCTATAGTACCTGTTGAATATAGTGAGAAACCTTTGGATGGGGAAGGGGAGAGACAGGGAGATGGGAGGATAGAGGGAAGGGGTTAATTGGAAAGTATGGAACAAGGTGGTGGATTTGGATGTGTGATAACATTGATCTCAATTGTACAAATTCACTAATAACTGTTTGGCAGAACTTATGGAACTGAATGTGTTATGTATTGACATGGTCTGTATTATGTATTGTTGCTGTATGTCCTAATCAGGGGCGGCCCAAGGGGGGTGCGGGGCCATGTGTGGAGATTAATTGTGGGCCTCATTTGCATAGGGAGCCTCATTTGCATAAATATTTGCATAATGTTAACATGCATTTTTAGTAAACATGCTTCTTAATGAGTGTCTGGATAAAGAAAGACTAATAGATTTCTACGTTACTATATTCCAGTGCCAACCGCCAGGCCCATTAGGAAGTACTATAAACACTGACCATTTAGAACCCATAGCAAATCCACCATATCATAACAGCTCTGCCAGGACTCACAAAGCACAAGCCCTACCCATCAAAAGGCAACACTGCAAATATTAAACCAATACATCTCAGAGAATACCAATGCATCTCCTACTGGGGAAAGAGAACAAGTGACATGGTCAAATAGAAACTACATGAACAGAATACCTCAGCTTGGTTAAAATGCAGAATATAGATCGTCACCAAAGAACAAGGGATCACAATTTAGAAATAGGAAGACAATAATTAAACTGGGAACCCCAAAAGCCAAACTTGGGATGTACAACAACACTGGAGAAATAAAACTATAAATTAATTTCCTCTTGTACTAAACAAAACACAAAAGACGTTAACAATGCACATTTCCCAGAGCTGATATATTCCAGTTAATAAATTCAAAATAAAAAAGTATTATTCTACCTTTTGTTGCTTGTGCATTTTCTTTTCAGTTGCAATTGCTCCAGTCACTTTCTTCTGGTTTCTTTGTGTCTTCTGCGAGCTATCCATTTGTCCTTTCTTCTCTTTTAGATTTTTTTCCAAATTTTTTCTCTATATCTGCTTTAACATACTGATCTTTCCCCTTTTTCTCTTTTCTCCATTTCTTTCCTTATTGCTTTATAATCCACTGAAATTTCACCCTTCCATTCTCAATCTCCACTTACTCTTCCAATACCCGGCTGATCGTAGACTTTTCTTCCCTCCCACACAAAATATCTTTTCCCCTCTCCATTCTCATTCCCCATCCCTTTCTAGTCCTCCCCCAAATTCAGCTCCCTTATAGTTCTAGACCCACCCAGCATCTGCCCCTTCTAGTCCCAGTCTCCCAAGCTTCCACATCAGCCCATTTCCAGTCCTAGCCTCCCATATGCTGTTTTCCAGTTCCATTCCAGCCCCCCATCAGCCCATTTCCAGCCCTTTTCCAACTCCCATCAGCCCACTTCCAGTCCTATTCCAGCCCCCATCAGCCCATTTCCAGTGTCCTATTCCAGCCCATCACCCATTTGCAGTCTATGTTCCCCCCCATCAGCCCATTTCTAGTCCTATCCAAGCTCCTCATCAGCCCATTTCCAGTCCTAGCCCCCATATGCTCTTTTCCAGTTCAATTCCAGTCCCTCATCAGCCCATTTCCTCCACGCTCCCCCATCAGCTAATTTCCAATCCTAGCCCCCTCGTCAGCCCACTTTGCCCTATTCCAGCCCCCATAAGCCCATTTCCAGTCCTAATCCAGCTCTTCATCAGCCCATTTCCAGTCCAAGTTCCCCCCCCATCACAGCCCATTTCGTCCATTCCCCCCACCATCACAGCCCATTTGCAGTCCTATCCCCCCCACCATCACAGCCCAATTGTAGTCCGTTCCCCCCATCACAGCCCATTTCCAGTCCGTTCTCCCCCCCACATCACAGCCCATTTCCAGTCTGTTTCCCCCCCCCATCACAGCCCATTTCCAGTCCGTTCCCCCCCCCCACCACAGCCCATTTCCAGTCCGTTCCCCCCATCACAGCCCATTTCCAGTCTGTTTCCCCCATCCCAGCCCATTTTCAGTCTGTCCGTCCCCACCATCACAGCCCATTTCCAGTCCTATCCCCCCCCCCACCATCACAGACCATTTGCAGTCCTAATCCAGCTCTTCATCAGCCCATTTCCAGTCCAAGTTCCCCCCAGCATCCCAGCCCATTTCGTCCATTCCCCCCACCATCACAGCCCATTTGCAGTCCTATCCCCCCCACCATCACAGCCTATTTGCAGTCCTCCCCCCATCACAGCCCAATTGTAGTCCGTTCCCCCCATCACAACCCATTTCCAGTCTGTTCTCCCCCCCCACCACAGCCCATTTCCAGTCTGTTTCCCCCCCATCCCAGCCCAATTTGTCCGTTCCCCCATCACAGCCCATTTCCAGTCCGTTCTCCCCCCCCCCCCACATCACAGCCCATTTCCAGTCCGTTCCCCCCCCCCATCACAGCCCATTTCCAGTCTGTTCTCCCCCCCCCCCCCAGCCCATTTCCAGTCTTTTTCCCCCCCATCCCAGCCCAATTTGTCCGTTCCCCCCATCATAGCCCATTTCCAGTCTGTTCTACCCCCCCCCCCCCACATCACAGCCCATTTCCAGTCCATTCCCCCCCATCACAGCCCATTTCCAGTCCATTCCCCCCCATCACAGCCCATCCAGTCCTAGCCGCCCCCCCGAAGAGCCCCGCGCCGTCTAAGGGGCTGCAGAGGGAGCTGGGGAAGCCAGCGCGAGGCCCCGGCTCCCTCTGCACAGCCCGCCAGCGTGAAGAACCTTTACCTTCCCGCTGGCGGCTGTTTCAATGAAGCCGCGAATGCCGGGAAAGGTTAAAGGCAATAACAATCTCGAATAGTTCCCTAGGACGGTTTATGGCTTTCGACAGTACTTTGGAGTGGTATTGTTTTTTGGCGGTATGTATTGCCTCTTTATATGCTTTGAGCAGTGAAAAATATTGTATTCTGAGTTCTGTAGTTTTTTTCCTTCTCCAAATATTTTACATTTTCCTGAGACCTTTCCTTAATATCACTAGTTCAGCAGTATACCATTTTTCATTTATTTTGGGCTTGTAGCGTCTCCAGGATGGAAATGGCTTAGCTGCAGACCCTATTATAGCATTCCAGTTTGATATTGCTTCATCAAGGTTAATGGTTATAAGGGTTTAACCTAGTGAGGGCTATTTCAAGAAATGCGTCCTTGTTGAATGGACGAAATCTCTGGCCTTGTTAGGGAATGTCAGTATGTACTCTAGTAGACTGCGAGTGTTGTAGAGATATCCTTATCATAAAGTGGTCAGAACAGGGAACCTGAGATATGGAGGGTGGGATATAAAGTGATGGAATGTGTAGTCGAGGATGTTACCTTTGATATGGGTTGGGTGATTGTTTAAAACCCATTTCTTCCATCGCCTCTAAGAATGATGTTTCTTGGTTGTTAGATAATGAAGGTAGGTTAAAATCACCTGGCATAATAAGGGGTTTTCTTATTGTGGAGCTGCATGCATATTCTAGAATGGTGGCTAGGTTTTGATTGTTTGCAGATGGAGATCTATATATCAGGCAGATATATAGAGACGGTGGAAGGAGGACAGCCAGTGGGACACTGATACCTGGGTACAAACTATATCGTAATGAGAGAGCAGATCAAATTCGTGGAGGGGTTGCACTTAAGAGAGGGCATTGAGTCACAAATTATTACAATTTTACAGAAACAAAAATTCACTATAGAATCTCTATGGAATGAGATTCCATGTGGGAAGGGGAAGGTGATGGCAGTGGGGATATCCTATCGACCGCCTGGCCAGAATGAACAAATGGATGATGAAATGCTCAAAGAAATCAGGGAAGCTAACAAGTTACAACACAGTAATAATGGGTGATTTCAATTACCCTGCTATCGACTGGGTCAGTATCACGGCAGGACATGCTAGGGAGATAATTTCTAGATGAAATAAATGACTGCTTCTTGGAACAGCCGATTCATGAACCGACCAGAGGGGAAGCCATTTTGGACCTAGTTGTTAGTGGAACACAAGATCTGGTGCAAAAAATAAGTGTGCTGGGGTCACTTGACAATAGTGATCATTGCATGATTGCGTTTGATTTAATAAATGAAGGCAGGATGGTAAGGAAATCCAGAGAACTGCCTTTTAACTTTCGAAAGGGAGACTATGATAAAATGAGAAAAATTAGTTAAGAAAAAACTAAAAGGAGCAGTTGCAAAAGTTAAAGATTTCCATCAAGCTTGGGTGGTGTTTACAAGTACTATCTTGGAAGCCCAGACCAGCTATATTCCACGCTTTAAGAAAAGTGGAAGGAAGTCCAAAAAACTGCCAGCATGGTTTAAAAGTGAGGTCAGAGGCTGTTGCCAAAAAAGCACTCTTGGATGTATATCACCCAGCCCAGGTGATTATCCTCTTCAGTTTATCTAATAGTTGTAATACATCTTCCCGATGTATCGATACTTCCTTCAATTCTTCTGCACCTTTAAATACCTTTAAATAGTGCTGGGGAGGAGTCGGCTGTCTTGGTACATGACATAGGAAAATGTGGTAGGGAGGTTCTGGAGGCTAAATTTAGGCTTTTAGGTAGGAAGTTGAAATCCAGAACTTCCAGGGTAGCATTCTCCGAAATGCTTCCCGTTCCACACGCAGGACCATAAAAGGCAGGCAGCGCTCCAGAGTCTCAATGCGTGGATGAGATGGTGCAAGGATGAGGGTGTTCCGCCAGAGGTGCCGCAAGATTTTTCAAGTGCAAGCGGGATGCATGTTCACCCAAACGCTTCTTCACAGGTCTGATAGTCCGTTGCACATAATAAAGGGAGCAAGGGCATAAAATCAAATACACTACAAAAGATTATTCGCATTTGATTTTATGCCCTTGCTCCCTTTGTGGGACGGACTATCAGACCTGTGAAGAAGCATTTGGGTGAACATGCATCCCGCTTGCGCTTGAAAAATCTTGTGGCACCTCTGGCGGAACATTGTTTACAACGAGCACACACCTTCCAGCAACTCCAGTGGTGTGTTCTGGATCATATTCCGTCTGACCCAAGAGGTGGCGACCAGATCTCTAAATTACAGAAGCTAGAGCAGAGATGGATCTTTAGATTACAAATGGTTTCCCCCAATGGTCTGAATGCTTCTCTTGAATAGCATAGTATAATTTGACCTTCTCAGTCCGGACACAACTGTCAATGAATAACAGACAAAAATAAAGACCATTCTCTGGGACATGTCTTTGATTAGTCTAGCCCAATCAGGTGAGGAGGTTCCCTTGATTCATAGGGTCTTTTCTCTCTGATTGGTGAGTAAACTTGCCTTATACCCATTGGTTCTGACTTCCCTTTGGGCTAGCTCACCACCATCTACGTCAGATGCCAGCTTTTTAAAGCAAAACGGCTTTGCCTTTCTACAACACTGCAGCTTTTCAACTACAAGCCGTTTACTTTACCTGATGCAGGGTCAAAACTTTTCAGACCCGAAACGTGCCACGTCCGTTAACTTTGGTTTTGTGGTGAAAATGAGCTTGGGGCAGCTTACAGCTAAGTGATAAAACTTTGTTTAATGGTTTACTTTTTCAAATGATTAAAATGGAGTAATCACAGCGAGAGGGCGGTTGTGGTTTTCCCCCCACTTTTGGTGAGTTATACTCCAACAAAGATAGTCTTTTCTTTTCAGAGATCAGTTTTTGGATGTTTCTATTTTGCTCTGAATAGGGTTCTTTTTGGTTGGAAGTTAGATGCAAGGCATTGATGAGGCAGGCAAAGAGAATTTGAGAAGAAGTTTGCTGGGGAAGCAAAAACGCATGATAAAGACTTTTTCAAATACATTCGTAGCAAAAAACCTGTGAGAGTCAGTAGGACCACTAGATGATAGAGGGGTAAAAGGGGCACTAAGAGGAGACAAAGCCATAACAGACTGAATTCTTTCCTTCGGTCTTTACTGAGGAAGATGTAGGAATGTTACCCATGACTGAAATGATATTTAAAGGAGATGCTGCGGAAGAATTGAAAAATATCGATACACCAGTTAGATGTATTATAACTAATGATAAACTGAAAAGTAGCAAATCACCTAGACTGGATGGTATATATCCAAGGGTGCTGAATGAACTGAAATATGAGTTTGCAGACCTATTGTTAGTAATCTGTGAACTATCATTAAAATCATCTGTAATACCTGAAGAATGGAGGATGGCCAATGTGACGCCAATTTTTAAAAAGGGTTCCAGGGGTGATGCGGGAAACTACAGACCTGTGAGCCTGATGTCAGTAATGGGTGAAAAATGGTGGAAACCATCATAAAGAACAAAATTACTGAACATGTAGATAGTCATGGTTTACTGGGAGACAGCCATCATGGTTTTAGCCAAGGAAGATCTTGTCTTACTAATCTGTTATGTTTTTTTGAAGGTGTGAATAAACAGGTAGACAAAGGTGAGTTGGTTGATATAGTGTATCTGGACTTTCAAAAAGCCTTTGACAAGGTCCCTCATGAGAGACTTCTGGCAAAATTTAAAAGTCATGGGATAGGAGGCAGTGTACTATCGTGGATCAGGAACTGGTTAAAAGATAGAAAGCAGAGGGTAGGACAAAATGGCCAATTCTCCAATGGAGAAAGGTGAATAGTGGAGTACCCCAGGGATCTGTGCTGGGTCTGCTGCTTTTTCATATTTTTATAAATGACCTGGAAATGGGAATAACGAGTGAGGTTATCAAATTTGCAGATGATACAAAACTATTCAACGTTGTTAAAACTCATCAGGATTGTGGAAAATTGCAAGAGGACCTTGATAAATTGGAAGACTGGGCATCCAAATGGCAGATGAAATTTAATGTGGACAAGTGCAAAGTTATGCACCTAGGAAAGAACAACTCAAACTATGGTTACATGATGCAAAGTTCCACATTAGGAACCACCACCCAGGAAAAAGATTTAGGTGACATCGTGGATAATATGTTGAAATCCTCCACCCAGTGTGCAGCAGCGGCCAAGAAAACAAATAGAATGCTAGGCGTCATAAGGAAAGGAATGGAGAATAAAACAAAGGATATTATAATGCCTCTATCGTTCCATTGTGCGATTGCACCTTGAATATTGTGTGCAATTCTGGTTGCCGTATCTTAAAAAGGATATAGCGTTTTTAGAAAAGGTACAGAGAAGAGCCACCAAAAAGGTAAAGGAATGGAAGGATACTCCTATGAAGAGAGGCTAAAAAGGTTATGAAAAGAGATGGCTTAAGGGAGATATGATAGAGGTATATAAATTAATGAATGGAGTGGAAGAGGTAAACATAGATTGTTTACGCCATCAAAATATAGAAAGACTAGGGGGCATGCAATGAAGCTACAGGGTAACCTATTTAAGACTAATAAGAGAATATTTTTTTCACTCAATGTGTAAGCAAACTCTGGAATTTGCTATCGGAGGATGTAGTAAAAGCTTTTAGTGTAACCAGGTTTAAAAAGGTTTTGGACAAGTTCCTGGAGGAAAGTTCCATAAACCATTATTAAAATAGACCCAGAATATACACTGCTTGTCCCAATACAAGCACTGTGGAACCCTGTGTCTTATGGGGAAACTGCTAGGTACTTGTGACCTATATTGGTCACTGTTGGAAATAGGATATGGGCTTGATGGACCTTGGTCTGACCCAGTATGGCATATCTTATGTTATGTTTTGTCTGCAGTAGTCGGCGCTATTCTGTGGAACATCTGAGAAAGGAACGTATTGTGTAATGGATGGCAGGTAACGATCAAAAGATCCTTCTTTACCAGATTTCCTTTCAGGTGCAAAGTCTAGTTGTCTGCCATTTTCCTTTTTGCAGCTATATATTTTTGTGGTAGTCCCAGGCATTCTACATAGTTTTTTTCTTCCACTATCTTCCCTGGGTTTCCTTTTGTGCATCAGTCACACTGTCCTTGCAGTTACATTTCTAATTACTTCTAGGTCTATTCCCATTTAAGTATACCATTACTAATTTCTATAGGCGTACTAGGAAATTTGGAAAACAACATCATGGCCAACTGACTGGAAAAGATCTGTGTTTTATACCAATATTGAAGAAGGATTGATCTGACTGACTGGAAATGATCACATACTTGCTCTAATCCTACATGCCAGCAAGATTCTACTCAAGATCATCCAGCAGAGGCTACAACCACACCTGGAATATGAACTGCTTGAAGTGCGAGCAGAGTTCAGGAAAAGGAGAGGAATGAGAGATCTCACATCTTCAATAGATCCTTGAAAAGACAAAAGAACATCTTTTGACTACAGCAAGGCTTTTGACTGTGTAAACCATGAGACACTCTGGGCCACATTATGAAGCATGGGTATACTAAAACACCTAATAGTTCTTTTGCACAACCTTTACAATGATCAAGAAGCAACAGTTCAAACGGAACAAGGAGAAACAGAATGGCTTAAGTCTTAAGATCAGCAAAGGTGTACGACAAGGCTGCATATTTTCTCCCTACATGTTTAATTTATACACAGTACAAATCATCAGAGGCAGGACTGATGAAGACAACCAAAGTGTGAAGATTGGTGGAAGAGTCATTAATCTTTACTATGCTGATGATGCCACAACACTAGCTGAAAGTGAAGACTATCTGAGACATTTTCTTCTCAGGATCAAAGAACATAGTCTTAAATTGGGCCTGCACCGTAATGTAAAGAAGACAAAGATCCTGACAACTGGCAAAATTAAGTTCATTGTTGATGCATAAGAAATTGAAATACTGGACAACTTTAACGTGCTTGGATCAATTAACAAAACAAGTAGTCAAGAAATCAGATGCATTGCTCTTGGTAGAATGGCTGTGATGGACCCAGTCAAGAGTCTCAAGAGCAGAGATGTTTCTCCATACAAAGATTCCACTTATCCAAGCCATGTTTTTTTCAATAACATCTTATGGATGTGAATGTTGGACAGTGAAAAAGCTATCCAGAGGGGTTGCCATGAGTCGACACAGGCTCGACAGCACACAACTAGGCTTATAGACTCGTGAAAGTAGATTGTAAATTAAGAGTCACACATGAGGGACTGAGGAATTCATTTATAGGGAAAAGATTAAAACACATGGGTATTGAACAGGAGAACAAGGGAAACAAGATCCAAAAACAGCCTCAGAGGTGTGCTTAGCCTGGTTTTGAATAGGATGAAGTACCGGTTCAAAGTAGATTCCAGGTGTACAGCGCAGTAAGGTGGAAGGAATAGAACCTAGGGTTGGAGGAAGACAAGGGCATGGATGTGATTTTAAATCTGAGCAGAGTTACCAAGGAGGGGTGTAGGAAGAGGAGAGGTCATGAGTCACAGAATGAATGCAGTAGAACTTTGAACTGTGTGCTGAAACGAGTAGAGAGCCAGAAAAGTGACTTGATGAGGGGTTATGAGAATTGTGATCCTAACGAAGGATTAGTCGTGCAGCTGAGCTTTGAATAGATTGTTCGAGAGGCCAGCAAGGCACAGCTTATGCTAGTCTAAGTAAGAGATGAGCGAATAATGGTTTGGGTAGTGTTTAGAAAGGATGAATTTCTTGTTAAGGGAAAAGTTATAGCTGTCTGGATATGTGCAGAGAAATCAAATAACCTCAAGGTTACGAGCTTAGGGAACAGAGAGGATGATAGTGTTCGCCACAGAAATGGATGAAGGGGAGAGGTGGGTTTAGGAGAGTGAGAAGTTCATCTTGGCCATGTTCAGTTTCAAATGGTAGTGGAACATCCATGCAACAATGTTGGACAAGCAGATTGAGATTTTGAGCTTGAATTCCTGGTGAGGTTTCTGATGCATAGGTGGAGTTGGCACAAATATAGTACTGAAAACCATGGTAGGTGATCAGAGCATCAAGGAAACAAGTATAGAGAAACAAAGTCCCAAGAATGCCCTGAGGTACACTGATGTAATGTTGCTATTACTCCATAGCTTGTGCTAGTGGAAATAAGCAGCCTGATTCCTTATTCAGTTAGTAAAATGGTGCTTGGGGAAAGCACTGCCTTCTGGGAGTTGAAGTTTTTTTTCTACTATTTGAAATAAGGCGAGTTGTGGACTCGAGGGTTCAGGCGAATAACAGGATTTTAATTCCCCTTCCCAAACGGTTTTACAAATGGAAAAATAAAGAACAAAGCCATACAACTTCTGGCATGTAAATCAAACAGCTTCTTATATCAGCATCACTATAATCAAACACAAAGACACTTCTGTTCCAAAACCTTTGGTGCTGTTTTCTTTAGCTGTTACTGGCAGCTCGCTCTCTCTGCACCTCTTAAACTTGTTATACAGGTTTTATCTTCTCAGACAGAGACAGTGTACAGTCCATTGACTCAATAGGCAGAAATTCTACAGAGGGCTCAGTTTCCATCTCTTCATACTGACTCTCAGTTGGAAATGTCTGCAATTGCTCACAAGGTGATTCCAAGCACACACCTGATCCTTCAGCAATAGACTTTTCCCCATAGCCTTCTGCTACACACAGCTTGTAATTGCCACAGTGTTCACCACATGGAAAGCCCCACCCTTCTGGGTCAATATCAGAGCACTTCTTAAAAATAGCTTTACTTTTATACCAGTCACTCAGCCTACCTCTTGGCTTTCTGATGAAGGATTCTTTCTGCTTTCCAGGATCAGCTACAGCTGTAAGCCTTGGAGTCTCTATGTGCCCACAAGACTGCTTTCTTGGTACAATCCCCTTATAGCTGCCTTTTCCCCACGGCACTAAACCAGGGCTGTTTGTACCTTGCTCCTTGACACGGACTCTCTGCTCTTCTCCTGTGCTGAATTCCCCCTCTGAGTTGAAGGTTAGAGAATCCTCTGTTACCATGAATTTCTCTGCGTCTTCACTCTCAAGCAAATCCTCTGTTTCCCGTGACTGCTGTCCTCGTGGCTGTGTTCTCAGCTGTGCTTGCTGATCTGCCTTCCAATCTCTCCCTCCATCTGTCTCCCGATCTGTCTGCTCCCTTGCTAATGAGCTTCTCTTAAATCTCTGGTTTCCTGGGTTTAACCTAACCACTCCCTGCAACAGGTGTCCAGCCTTAGCTCGCGATTGCTGAGCTGAACTGCAGCAGGGGCGTGTTTTCCTCTCCTCTAAACTGCTTTGTGGTTTCCCTGGAAACCAGGAAGCATGTGCACTTGTTTACTTCCCTTCACTGAAGCTGAATCCTGCATTTTATCACTCTCTAAGGGCTCTGAGGGACTTTCTACACCACACTGATAGCGGTGGAGGAAGATCCACAAGAGCATACGCTAAGTTGAGATGGAAGATATGAGAGAATAGAGCCCAAAACTCCAAGCACTAACACATCAAGGAGAATGGTTTATCAACAGTGTCAGAAGCAGCAGATAGGCCAAGGATGAGCATAGAGCAAAGGCCCCTGGATCTGACCAGGAACAGGTCATTGGAGACTTTAGCAAGGTCTACTTTCTGTAGAATATAGAGGCAAAAAGCCAGATTGGATAAAAAATGACTTGAGATGAGTTAAGATAGCAGTGGTGTAAACATGTTTGAATAGTTTGAATGCAAAAAAGGAGGGAGATGGGACAATTAATTGGAAGGGCAGGTAGGTCCATGAAGGTGGTTTGAGGAGCAGTGTAACCATAGTATGTATGAAGCAGCAGGAAGACTTACAGTAGAAACTGAAGACTAGTGGAAGGGAAGATGGGGAGGGGGGAGTCAGGAATCAATCAGAGGAACAGGTAGTGAGTTTGGAGGCAGAGAGATGATGTGCAGCTTCCTCCTTGGTGATTTTAGAAAAGGAAGAAAGTGGCAGGGGTTGAACAAAGGATTTTAGAATGAAGTGGGGGAAGGGGAGATGGAGGTGACATGGATAACTCAAAACTAATCTTGTGAACCTGGTCATGAAAGTAGTCTGTCTAGGCCAGCGATGGCGAACCTATGGCACGCGTGCCAGCTGTGGCACTCGAAGGCCTTGCAGCTGGCACGCGGGAAGGTCCGCAATTAGGTTTTTTTTTTTTCTTCAATTTTACTTGTCTGCTGCCGCTGTCGGGGCCGCCGCGGCAAAATCGAGCGTGCCGCGGGGCCCCCCTGTACCCGGCAGAGCCTGCCCTCCCTGTAGCAGCTCTCTCTTTGGCAGCTCTCTCTTTGGAGCTGCAGTCAGACGCGCCGGCTTGCAGAGCGCGAAGGGAAGAGTTTCCCTTTCGCGACTCTGTTAAGCCCGCGGGGGCTGATGGGAACTTCCCATCAGCCCCCGCGGGTTTAACAGAGCAGCGAGGGAGAAACTCTTCCCTCGCGCTCTGCAAGCCGGCACGTCTGACTGCAGCTCCAAAGAGAGAGCTGCTACGGGGAGGGCAGGCTCTGCCGGGTACAGGGGGGCCCCGCGGCACGCTCGATTCTGCCGCGGCGGCCCCGACAGCGGCAACAGACAGGTTTTCTTTTTTTTTATTTTTCCCTGGGCTGGGGGGGGGGTTAGGAGTGGTGATGTGATGGGCTGGGCTGGGCTGGGCTGGGGGGGGATAGGAGAGGTGATGGGCTGGGCTGGGGGGGTTAGTAGTGTGGATGGGCTGGGCTGGGCTGGGGGGGTGTTAGGAGTAGTGCTGGGCTGGGGGGATTTAGGAGTGGTGATGGGCACTGGGCTGGGGGGGGTAGGAGTGGTGATGGGCACTGGGCTGGCTGGGGGGGTTAGGAGTGGTGATGGGCGCTGGGCTGGGGGGGTTAGGAGTGGTGATGGGCGCTGGGGGGGCTTAAACTAAAAATTGGGTGATGGGGGATTAGGACTGGAAATGGGCTGGTGGGATTAGGACTGGAAGTGGGTTGATGGGGGGTTAGGACTGGTAATGGGCTATGGGGGGGCTTAAACTGAAAATTGGGTGATGGGGGATTAGGACTGGAAATGGGCTGGTGGGATTAGGACTGGAAGTGGGTTGATGGGGGGTTAGGACTGGTAATGGGCTATGGGGGGGCTTAAACTGAAAATTGGGTGATGGGGATTAGGACTGGGAGTGGGCTGATGGGGAGGTTAGGACTGGTAATGGGCTATGGGGGGGCTTAAACTGAAAATTGGGTGATGGGGGATTAGGACTGGAAATGGGCTGGTGGGATTAGGACTGGGAGTGGGCTATGGGGGGCTAGGACTGGTAATGGGTTGGGGTTGCTAGGACTGGAAATGGGCTGAGTGGAAGGGGGCTTGAACTGCAAATAGCTGTTGGGGATGGGGCTTGGAATGGAAATGGGCTGAGGGGAAGTGGGGGGCTTGAACTGCAAATAGCTGATGGGGACGGGGCTTGGAATGGAAATGGGCTGAGTGGAAGGGGGCTTGAACTGCAAATAACTGATGGGAAGGGGGGCTTGGAATGGGCTCTTAGGGGAGGGAGCTAGGACAGGAACTGGGCTGATGGATGGGCTAGGATAGAACTGAGAATTGGGTGTTGGGGGAGCTAAGATTGGAAATGGGCTGTGGTGGGGGCTTGGATTGAAATGGACTCATGGAGGGGCTAGAACTGGAGGTAGGCTCATGGGGGGCTTGGATTAGAAATGGGCTGAGTGGAGGGGAGCTAGGATTTAACATGGGCTGATGGTGGGGCTAGGAAAGGACTAGAAATGGGCTGATGGGAGGCTGGTATTGGAAATGAGCTGATGAAGGGACTCGGATAGGACTGGAAATGGATGGGGGAGCTAGGACTGGAAATGGACTGATGAGGGGACTAGAAGGGAGCGGATACTGGGTGGGGCTGGAACTAAAAGGGAGCTGATGTTGGGGGAGATTAGAAGGGGATGGGGCTGGGAGAATGAAATGGAGAGGGGAAAAATATTTTGTGTGTGAGGGAAGAAAAATGTACAATTGGCCGGGTATTGGGAGAGTAAGTGGGGATTGAGGATGGAGGGGTAAAATTTGAGTGGATGAAATAGGAATGAGGAAAGAGCAAAAGGAGAAAGATTAGTATGTTAAAGCGGATGTAGAGAGAGAGAATGGAAAAAAAAACTAGAAGAGAGAAGAAAGGACAAATGGACAGCAGATGATGGAGAGTTAGCAGAAAACAGAAGAAAGTGGCTGGAGCAATTGCAACTGTGTAACTGAGCTGAGGTATTCTGTTTATGTAATTCCTTTTTGACATTGCCACTTGTTCTCTTTCCCCAGTAGGTCATGTATTGTTGTTCTCTGAAATGTATTGGTTTAATATTTGCAGTGTTGCCTTTTGATAGGTATGGTATGGTGCTTTGTGACTCCTGGTAGTGCTGTTAGGATACGGCGGGTTTGCTATTGGTTCTAAATGGGCAGTGTTTGTAGTAGTTCCTAATGTGCCTGGCGGTTGGCACTGGATTATAGTAATGTAGAAATCTTTTAGTCTGTCTTTATCCATACACTCATTAAGAGACATGTTTACTAAAAGTTAGTGTATGTTAGCATTATGCAAATATTTATGCAAATTGACATGCTGGCACTTTGAGGAAATTCTTTGGTTTTGTGCGGCAGTTTGGGCACTCGGGCTCAAAAAGGTTAGCCATCACTGGTCTAGGCAGAAAGCAAAGGGAGTTGGGGGTGTTTGGAGGCGGAAGCACTTTAAGGGGAAAGTTGAGTGTGATAAAGACATGGAGGCAAGAGTTTCAGAGGGACATAGTGCTCTTGCTTGGCAAGTGCAATAACAATGGAAGGAGGTTAGCAAGAAGTTGAAATGTAAAGGAAGTTAGTATGGCTATAAGATTTTAGCCAAAGGCACTCAGCAGAGCAAGCACATGAATATAGGTAGGCTGGAAGTCTGCCGAGGCTGAGGTATGGTGGAATGGGAAGAGCAAGAGCATCCAAGGCAGAGGAGAGTAGGAAGAGATTGCCTCATTGACATACTCTGATAACGTGGATGAAGGACACAACAGCAGTGGAGAAAAGTGCAGAGGTCAATAGCGTGAAGATTCATAAATGGGTTGGATACCGGATGAGACTGTGGGGGAAGGGTTGTTAAGTGTGAAAGTTAAATGATCAGACAAGAGAATAACTGAGGTGTAAGTATATGAGAGACATCATGCTTGGAAAAGGTGAAGGTCAACACAAAGGGTCAGCAATGAGAGAGATTGATATAATAGAGTAACATTTATAGCTGCTGTTATCAACAATAAGCCACCTGACTGAAGACTGAACAAAGTTTAGGACAACTATCCAGAGGGTTGCCATGAGTTGACATCAACTCCACAGCACATAACAAAACTATGAGAGCAGTTGGAGAAAAAACATAAAAAATGCCATACTGGGTCAGACCTAGGTCCATCAAGCCCAGTATCCTGTTTCCAACAATGGCCAATCCAGGTCACAAGTACCTGGCAGGTTCCCAAAAAGGCACACAGGTTCCACAATGCTTGTCCTGGGGCAAGCAGTGGATTTCCTGGGTCCTCCTTTTTAATAATGGTTTATGGACCTTTCCTCCAGGAACTTGCCCACATCTTTTTTGAAACCCAGCTACACTAATAGCCTTTATTACATCCTCCGGTAACGAATTCCAGAGTTTGATTACACGTTGAATGAAATATTTTCTATTAGTCTTATTAGGCCATGTGGTCTTTGTCATTATGTTTTTATGTTTCTATAAATGGGTTACATTGTAGCTTTATTGCGTGTCCCCTAGACTTTCTACTTTTTGATGGTATAAACAAATTATCTACTTTTACTTATTCCATTCCATTTATTAATTTATAGACCCCTATCGTATCCCCCCTTATTTTTAATTTTTATTTTTTAACAGTACCTGTTCCCACATGAGACCCTACACCTGCTTTTCTGTCTTTGTGATCCTAGGCATAAGAACATAAGATATGCCATACTGGGTCAGACCAAGGTCCATCAAGCCCAGTGTCCTGTTTCCAACAGTGGCCAATCTAGGTCATAAGTACCTAGCAGTCTCCCCAATGCCGCTTCCCTTTCTGCAAGGCACCAGGTGAGTCCAGCAATTGAAAACTGCTTCCACTCTTATTTTTAGATAAACCTCATTGTGATGTATATTAGAACTCATTCCATTGAAATTTTGCTTTTTGTGCTTTTATTTGTACTCCGAGATATTTGAATGGCCTATCATATTCTCTACAGCTTGCCTTTCATTGGATTATATTTTAGTTCCGTAAATCTAATTTCATAGAGCTTTTAGTGCAAATCACACCATTTCTGTAGCCTTTTTTTGGACATCCTGAACATTTGGATTATGGCCTCTAGAACTCCACATAATACCTTGGATGAAGCCCAACCATGAGTCTTCAGAAGTATTATCACTTCCGTTTTCCCATTCATTAGTCTTCTCCCTATGCAGTTGCCTTGTGCTGTGATCACTTCTGTTGCATTGTCTTGCACCCTTGCATTTATTTTCTTTTTTATTTTAAAAAGGTACTTGCATCCTGCCCATCCACAGCTCTGAGTGAGGAAAAATAAACAATTTAGGAATCTTTGCCTGTTTTGTAACTTGACTTGAGCAATCACCGGAAAGGTGTGTAAATAGGAAAGAAATTTCCTAAAACTTCATTTAGTGGGTAAAGGTTTTTTAATCTATTTAATATTGCAAAGGTCTAGGACTATGCCACAATTATATTTTTTAGATGTCAGGACTCTCTTTATCCCATATTTAGTTAAGGTATGGTCTCTAGAATTGCACACAATACTCAATCATCTTAAACAACATCGTGAATCAATTTGGGCTAAGAGAAAAGAGTACCATGCTGATATCCTCAGCCGCTCTCTGAATAAACCAAGAGACTTATTTAATCAAGTAAAGTCCTTTATCAATCAACCATCTCCACCACAGCCCCAAGCCTATGCGAACTACATCCAATCCAAATCAATAAAAACAAATACTACATCATTACATTTATTTATTTAGACAGTTTTGTGCACCGCCTTATCCTTCAATCAAAGCGGTCACAGCACAATTGGGGGATACATTTAACACGCGGGGATATGAGACACATACACTAATACTTACAGGGAACATGGGCAATGGAGGGTTAAGTGGCTTGCCCAAGACCACAAGGAGCACCTGTGGGACTAGAAACCCCAGTCCTTCCGGCCCAAGGTTGCTGTCCTCTAGTGGGATTTGAACCTCCGGCCTGAAGTACCTTGCCCCAACCACTAGGCTACTCCTCCTCCCTACATGAACCTGTCCAAACTTCCCTTCCGCAGTTTTTAATCACCAATCTCTCACCACCCTCTGTAAAAACCATAAATGAAGTTATTACCTCCATCAACATGACAACTTCACCATCTGACCCATGCCCAGCACACTGGATAAGATCTATGCGCACAGAACTCAGCCCTTTTATAGCTAACATAGTGAAGCTGTCATTTGAATCTGGTGTCTTCCCAGATGCTCTCAAACATCCATCCATCCGACCACTGCTGAAAAACAATCAGCTTGACCCAAAGAAGGAGGACTCATACCGTCCAATCTCTAGTATCCCATTTCTAGCCAAAATTCTTGAGAAATTAACTCTCAGGCAGATACAACAGCATATAGACTCATTTTTCCCCTTTAGATCCATGTCAACATGGATTCAGGGAAGCCCACAGTGTAGAAACTCTCCTAACAACATTAATCAATACACTTATCAACGGCATTGACAATCTGAAAAATGGCTTTGCTCTAATATTTCTTGATATAGCTGCTGCGTTCGATTCTATGGATCACATACAACTACTAAAGCGACTTCATGAGAAGGGAATCAAGAACCGTGCTTGGGACTGGTGCAAATCCTACCTGGAAGGTAGATTACAACAAGTTCGTATTGGTAATGCTACTTCAAATCCCTTTCAGCAGAAACAAGGTGTACCACAAGGCTCCTCCTTGTCTGCGCTACTGTTCAACATCTATATGCAGCCAATCTGTGACATTGCACGCTCTTTTGGTATATCCTGCCTTATGTATGCGGATGATGTGCTATTATTCTCACCGATATCTGCATCATACCCAAACTATACAGTGCTAATCAACTGTTTTAATTCAATTCAATGGAGTGGAGGAGTAGCCTAGTGGTTGGGGCAAGGTACTTCAGGCCGGAAGGTCGGGGGTTCAAATCCCACTAGAGGACAGCAACTTTGGGCCGGAAGGACTGGGGTTTCTAGTCCCACAGGTGCTCCTTGTGGTCTTGGGCAAGCCACTTAACCCTCCATAGCCCATGTTCCCTGTAAAATAGTTATCTCCAAGTTATAATACCCTGTTCAATGTAATTTCAGTTTGTTCAATGTAAACCGCACTGATGCAGAATAGCGCGGTATTTAAGAGAATATAAATAAATAAATAACTGATTGGCTTCTCTCTCAAAACCTACGTATTAACTTTAAAAAAACAGAGGTTCTAATAATCACAAGGAATAAATCTTTCTCCCCTCCATCAATTCTAAAAGTCAGAGATGCTGATCTCCCAGTCAAATCAAATATTCGATATCTAGGATACCGCACCTTCAAAAGGATGTGAACAGGATGGAGTCGGTGCAGAGGGTTGCTACCAAAATGATTAATGGGCTTCATTATAAAGCATATGAGGACAGACTTAAGGATCTTAATATGTACACCTTAGAGGAAAGGCGGGATAGAGGTGATATGATTGAGATGTTTAAATACCTCTGTGGCATAAATGTTCAGGGAGAGAGCCTCTTTCAATTGAAAGCAAGTTCTGCTACGAGGGGACATGGGATGAGGGTGAAGGGAGATAGATTCAGGAGTGATATGCGGAAATATTTCTTTACGGAAAGAGTAGTGGATCCGTGGAATAGTCTCCCAGTGGAGGTGGTAGAGATGAGGACAGTAACTGAATTCAAGAAAGCATGGGACCAACACAGAGGATCTCTAAAGGCAAAAAGTGGACTGTTGTAGTTGTTATGGAAGGACAGACTAGATAGGCCATGTGGTCTTTTTCTGTCGTCATATTTCTATGTTTCTATGTTTAGGAGTAATTCTGGATCAAAGGTTAGACTTCAAGGAACATATAAAACGCACCGTAAAGGCCGTTTACTTCAAGATAAAAACCCTTCGTCATCTGAGACCTATGATGAAGTCTGACTTCCGCACCATCTTTCAAGCTCTAGTCACGCCGCACTTTGATTATGCTAACATAATACTCCATGGCTTACCAAATATAACTATTAATCCTCTACAATTAGCCATGAACGCAGCTGCTCGTGTCCTCTGCGGATCATCAAAGTGTGAGCATATTTCCCCCATTCTAGAGAAGCTTCATTGGTTACCAATAAACTGTAGAATCCAATATAAGGCCATCCTTACCACCTTTAGGGCCTTCAATAATATTTCTCCAGATTCCATCTCTGATCTCATCATACACACAACAAATAACAGGTCCAGGAGATCTCCAGCTGTTGACACACTACTTATACCAAAAGTTTCCTTAAAAGCTAATCAATCATCCATCAATAGGGCTTTTTCGAATTATGCTCCTAGATAACTGGAACAAATTCCCTCCCAATATCAGAGCAATTAAAGACATCAAACAATTCAAAAAAGCCCTTAAACACCACCTTTTCATCGTACACTTCAAACACCTAAACACCCCTTCCCCTCCCCCATCCTTTTAACCTCATACCTAGCACCACTGTAAATAGCCCACCCTGTATATAGCTCAAACAAATCAAGCACCCAACACATCCCTCACACAACTAAGTTTTATCCTCACTGCATGTACAACACACACACTTTACCTGATTGCTTGCTGTGATACCACCTTGATTATTAAGATAAGGCGGTTTAGAAATACTGTTAAATAAATAAATACCTACCCTAACTAACTGTATAGATTTTATATATCTCCAACATGTATTTTCTAGAAATATAAATGATTTCCCTGTTTACTTCCATGTTAATTTTCCTGTTACTTGTAATAGGTCTGTTATATCTGACCAATTGTTGTATTGTTTCAATGTAAACCGCACTGATGACAAATAGCGCGGTATATAAGAAAATTAAATAAATAAATAAATAATCTCTGTACATAAGAACATAACTATTTGTCTTGCCTGGTTGCACTGCCTACTTTAGTTTGTTATATCCTTTCTCCGGGAACAAGCAGGAAGTCAGTCCTCACATATGGGTGACATTGGCACCAACTGAGCCCTCGCGGAAGCATCCCCCTGGCTTTCAAAGAAAGCCTTTGGGAGATGCCACCACACATGCGTGGTCCCCTTTCCGTCCAAGGGTGCCATCTTGCTCAGTTTCCTTTTTTCTGAGGAGCCTTTCAATGTTTGTCTGGCTTGTCCCCAGAAAAAGTTGATTTTTTCTGAGTTTCATACTCACCTCCAGTATTGCTCCGGTACTCTTAATGCCTACCGACCTTGTTGCCTCTCCATCGTTCAGTCTCTCTTTGTAGTTCTTTCGTTCTTTTCCTGGTGTCTTCGTGCCTTTTTTCTTCCACTGGCAGCCCGTAGAGTCTTCGACCTTGCTGGGGTACTTTTTTTCCCCATGGCTACCAGTGGCTTTAAGAAGTGTGATTGGTGCTCTAAAATCTTTCTTTACCAACACACACGACTGCTGTCTCTGCTGCCTCTGGCCAGATCATGACCTGGCAGCCTGTGGTATCTGCAAGAGGATGTCCAGTAAGGCCCTGAAGAGCTGCCAGCAGCACAATAAGCATTTCCCCAAGTCCCCAGGGCCTCGTCTGAGACCCTGACATCAAGGGCGGAACCTTCCAAGCCTGAGCCTTGTCATGGGTCCTCAAAGGGGCTCTCCCTCGAGGGAACCCAGGAAGAAGAAGAAACCCTTGAAGGTGGCATCCTTGGATGGTTCTGACCGGCCGGGTGCTCCCTGGGCCCAGTCCCGCAGTCCGAGACATTCATCCGAGCTGTCTGAGAAGGAGTGGTCTGCGATGGCCGATGTCCCCTACCAAGGTGAGAACCTCTTTGGCAAACCCATGACTGGCAAGGCTGCCGAGCTGGAGACCGAGTTCATGACGAGGACCAGGCGCGCGCTCAAAAAAAAAAAAAAAAAAAAAAAAAAGCCTGCTGCCCCTCCCCAATGGAAGGGCTTGGGTAAAAAGTCCTTTTACTCGAGGAAAGGAGCTGCTTACACAAACTACCCACCTTATCAGGCTTCCCCAGCTCCCCAACAGGGTCAGCAAGCCAAGGGACATGGGCATGGCCCACATAAGCAGAAGGCTCCAAAACCTCAGGCACCAGCTCCGGCCCAGCCAGGGGGGAGTTTTTGACTTCTTGAGCATAGCCTATCTATCCCAAGGAGATCAGCAGCCCAGAAGGGGACATCTGGCCCTCTGTGCCCAGAGGTGGGTGGCATCACCACCGATTCTTGGGCACTTCAGGTAGTCTGGGATGGTTACCTCCTCCACCTGACTCAGACACCTCCCCCCTTATTTACTGGGAGAGCCCCTCAGGTCTCCCCTCCACCGGGACCACCTTCTGAAGGAGGTAGCAGGTCTTCTTGAGGACAAGGCAGTGGATCCGGTGCCTCACCATCTCAAGGGAAAGCGGTTCTACTCCAGGTACTTCCTTGAATCCATCAATAGGCTCAGCAGAGTTCTCCAGCTGAACGAGTGGCAGCTGGACCCCAGGGTAGCCAGTTGGCTTTTCCGGCTCTGGGGGAACCTATGATGGACCTGTTCACCAGCCCGGACAACTTTGTTACCCTGTTTCTACTCCCGGCACTCCCACTCCAGGGTGGCAGCAGGCGCATTCCTGGTCTCGTGGTCAGAAGGCCTTATGTACGCCTTCCCTCCTACGCCACTAATTGCCAAGACCTTGTTCAGGACCCTCCACAACAGGGCCTCGCTCATCCTGGTAGCTCCTCAGTGGCCCAGGCAATTGTGGTTCCAGCTACTTCTACAGTTTACTATGGAGACCCCATCCCCTTGGGGACCACCCAGGGATTCCTATCTCATTAGTGGGGCGCTCTCCTGCACCCCCAACCTGGGATCCCTGTCGCTGACAGCGTGGCTGCTGAGAGAGGGTGACTCTGGGCCCTTTCAACCTTCTGGTTGAGGTGTACAACATTCTGCTGGCCTCTCATAAGGCCTCTACTAGGAAGGCTTACACCCTCAAATGGTGCAGGTTCTCTGTTAGGGTCAGCCCCATGTTTGGCACACCATTCTCCTGCTAGGTGGCTCTAGTGTTACAGTACTTTCTGTCCGGGCTCAAGTCTAACTCTGTCCAAGTGCACCTTTGTGCCCTGGCAGTGCACCACCATCTGGTGGATGGTAAGCTCCTCTCAGTCCAACCGTTGGTGACCAGTTTCCTTCAGGGACTGCTCTTATTGAAGCCCCCAGTTCACCCTCTGGCAACCGAATGGGACCTCAACGTTGTGTTGGGACAGCTCACTCGCCCGCCCTTCGAACCTCCTGGCTACCTGCCACCTTCGCTACAATAAAACCTCTCTTGGAAGGTGGCTTTCCTGGTCACGCTTACCTCCGCTCAGAGTTAGCGAGCTTCAGGCCCTTGTGGTGGAGGTGCCCTATACCAGGTTCCACAAGAACAGAGTGGTGCTTCGCACACACCCCAAATTCCTACCGAAGGTAGTGTTGCCTTTCTATCTTAACCGGGAAGTAGTGCTCCCTACCTTCTTTACAAGACCTCACTCCAGTTGGGCAGAGATGGTCCTTCACACCTTGGACTGTAAGAGGGCTTTGTCCTTTTGCATCTAAGGCACTGAAGGCCACCGCAAAGCTGCTCAGCTTTTCATCTCCTATGACCCCTGTAGGCTGGGGAGGCAGTGACCAAGCATACGCTGTCCACCTGGGTGGCGGACTGTATTGCCCTTGCTTATGAGCAGGCGAGGCTCCCACTGGAAGGCCGCTTCACAGCACACCGTATCAGGGCCATGGTGGCAAACTTGTGCTCTGTCCCAATGGTGGACATGTGCCAGGCTACCACCTGGTCTTCAGTCCATACCTTTGCAGCCCATTACTGCCTGGAAAGAGTCCTGATGGGTCAGTGCCTTAGGCCAGGCAGTGCTCTGTAACCTTTTTGGGGTTTAGGCAACTTCTATTCTCCAACCCTTCTGTGTTCAGACTACCAGAATGTTGGTTTCATAGGACACAGGGGTCCTACTGTGGTCAGTGGACACGGACTCATTGCTGCTGCTTGCGGCTCCCCAAGAGGTAGCCCCTGTTTTTGCTATGGGCTTTTGGTAGCCTGTAGCTGGGGAGTCTCCCATATGTGAGGACTGACTTCCTGCTTGTTCCCGGAGAAAGCTTAGTTACTCACCTGTAACGGGTGTTCTCCGGAGACAGCAGGAATCAGTCCTCCCATCTCTCCCTCCTCCCCTTGGAGTTACTCCTTACAATCTTTATTTTTGCTGTCTTAGCTATGTCATCTGACTGAACAAGATGGCACCCTTGGGCAGGAATGGCATCACGCATGTGTGGTGGCATCTCCCAAAGGCTTTCTTTGAAATCTGGGGGGGAGATGCTTCCGCAAGGGTTCCATTGGTGCCAACATCACACACATGCAAGGACTGATTCCTGCTGTCCCCGGAGAACACCTGTTGCAGGTGAGTAACTACGCTTTCTGTGCTTTTACCATCTTCCTCTATGGTAAGGAGAGCTCCCAGCTGTCAATTCTAAACTTGATTTGATAGAGGCATTGATCCTGTTTGCTCATTAGTAGTTTTACTGGTTATGCAAGGCAGCCTGCCATATCCCCACACTTACTTTTGAGAACTGTGATAAGGAAGCTTATCATAGTTCAGGAGGGAGCTATAAAAGAGGTGAATTGGCTTTGAACAAGCAACCTGTCTTTGCTGGTAGAAATACTAAAACATAAGACTACCAGTCCCAGAATGCACCAGGTTTCAAACAGCCTCTAGAAGGGCTGAAGTGGGGAAACGTGTGTTCAATCAGGAGAGCTATGAGGTAATCCCCAATCACTCATCTCCAAGGGCAGGGCTTGATTCAGCACACCTGGGCTGTGCTAGGGTGGAGTGTCCCTCTAAGCACGTTAAAAGTAATAGATTTTCTACACATAGAGCAGACAGAGCCAGCCGCAGCAACGTGGAAGGAAGAAGAGAAAGACATCTTGGAGGTCTAAAGGAGGAGCCCACAGCAGTACGTGTATTGGGAGTCATTCCAGAGGCAAGCATACTCCATTGGACTGGAGGAAGCCAGAGGAGTAGGGTTATAGAGCCAGGAATTCCCAGACGGCACCTTTGAAGGAGACAGCTGCATGTGGAAGGGGCCCTAAGACCGGTGCAAGAAGGTATGTGAAGAGAAGACCCAGTGTCCAGGGATCTTGATTGGAAGGCTGGACATAAAAGCTGGACTACTTACTGGCCAGGATACCTGGAGAGGAAGCCTAACAGCAAAGGAAGCTCAGGTATGAACTTTGATCTATGCCCTAGCTCTTCTCCAGGAGGACAGCAGGGAAACAAATATTATCCTGAGAGTGAACAATTGAGGAATTCCTCTGAGCCAGACCCTGATATTGATTCCATGATATTTGAGGAAGAAGGAGATATATTAAATGATCAGAATGAATACATGGATTGCTCTCTGTCTAGACTGCTGTTGTAAAATACTTTCTCACTAATACAAAAACCACCAAAAGGAACTGTAATTTGTTTTTATCTACCCAGAAAAGTCTGCAAGAAAGCTTTTGGGTAGGATTGAGCCACGTAGAGAAAGTGAACCAGCAAGGGGGTTTGCAGCTGGCTAATTGGTGATGATTGAGCCAGGCACAAGTGCACGTGAGCTCTGAAAGGAAACTTTTCTTTTTGTGTGTGAAAATAGAAGAAAGTTATCCTTGATAAAGAACAGTTTTTGTTACTTTTGGGTTTTGTTTTGCTTTTGGAGCAATGCTAAGAAAGTTATTAGCATGAGCCATCAAAAAGACCTTTTCTGTTTCCCGTCAAGGTCTTATTTGATTTTTGCTTAAGAAGTTCAGTTACCTTATTTCATGTTTTGTTTTCCTGAATGTAATACTGAAAGCAAGTGTCCTTTTTGTGTTACCAAGTAAATCTGTGTGGGAGAATTAACCCCATGAATAAAATCCATTTTTCTTTGCTTACATTCGTGCATCACAGCTCATTATTTTGTGAACGGCTGATTCTGGTATAAGTGAACTACATTCCCCACAATCCTTTGCAAGTCATAATATTTTTGCCTCTGCTAAGACTGTGGCCATTCACGACCAGCGCCTCCGTTTACAGAACATACTGAACTTATTGAAGCTTTACTATGGTTCCCTGCTAATTCTTTTCCAGGGATTGTAATACAAAGCTACTGCTGCTCAGTGCAAGTAGACTTTTTGGCCCACCTTTAATAGCCCACTTTTGTTTCAGTAGATGAGCATAGGTCTTTTGTTCTTAATTTTATTTTAAAGGCTTCTCTGCCCTATTTGTATTGTCCTAAGCAGGCTTTAAATTTTGCCATGCAAGTGTGGTCAGTAGGAAGGCTGCTCTCAAGTATCAACCTTAAATTGAATCCCGACAAATCCACAGCAACCTGGATAACTGGGTGCTCCCGTTCTGATACTGCTCCAACAATTCAGGGTTTGCCTGTCTCTTTTTAGTATCATCTTTTAGATATCTCTGGTTTTTCTTGATTCAGACATTTTACTCACCATATCAGACAGGTCATCAAGTCATCTTTCAACTCTGTGCTGTTTTGGTCTATTCAACCTTTCCTTGAAACCCCTGCATAGTTCACTATCATTCTTAGTACAGTTCTCTCTAAACTCAATTACAGCAACTCTGGATTTGCTGGTCTGTCCTCTGTGGGGATCAAAAGATTCCAAACTACAAAATATTTTGTACTCACACATGCTCATAAGTACGACCATGCTGTGCCATTACTACTTCAGCATCATTGCTTGTCAGTTAAATTCCACGTCCGCTACAAAATTCTTCTTGCTTATAAAGCCCTATATCAATTAGGCCCAGAGTATCTCGCCTTACTAATTATTCCTGATTGCCTAGCCCACTCACTCCAATCCATGCACTGAAACAGACTTTGCTTACCTTCACCTATGAGCTCAGTAGGAGGTCACACAAACTCTGGCTTTTCTTGCACTGTCGTCATGGAATTCCCTTCCTGCTGACTTCAGTCTTTCTTCACCCGTTTTAAAGTGGATCCGGAAACCTACTTGTTTTAGCAGGCATTTGAACTTTAAGGACACATGTGCCTGCTGTATGGCGGCTCCCATGGTCTGCCTCTGCCTGGGAGATGTGATTGTCTCCTCTGAATGATTTTCTGCCATATGCTTCTACTATCCTGTCAACTTAATTGTAGTTCCTGTTTCCTCTTTTATATATTTTTTTTTATTGTGAACCACTTTGAATAACCAGTAAAAGGCAATATAGTAAATTCTAACATACATAAACAGTATTTCCTCCGACCCTTCAGATCTAAAAAGTGATTCTGCTGTTTTACTGCGTGTAATGAGATTGATCTTATAACTATTATGTATTAATTTCTCAATAAAAGGAAACATTCACCTGTAACGAGTAGGGTAGTAACTCAGCTTACATAAGGTCATACTATCTTTTTAAAATTCTAATATGTTCAGTCTTGTACTATTTTAATATATTTTATTTGTATTTATCTCTGCCATTCTAGTAGTAGGTCAAGGCAAATTACATTCAGGTCCTAGTGCACTTGCAATCTAGGCTTGCACCTGAGGCAATGGTGGATTAAGTAAGTTGCCCAGGGCCACAAGGAGTATCCCAAATATTTTATTTAGTAATCTGCCTGTGGGCAATTTAGTCTCGCTCTCTAATTCCGGAGATCCTAGATTGTTTTAATAGCATTCTGGACCCACAATTGATCTTTCTCACTGAAGCATGTTTATGCCAAAGTGGCAGATTTTCTGACTTGTGAATACTCTTGAACGGTAATAGCTTCATCAGAGTTTGGAAAGATATGATAAGAGATCTAAAATAATGGATGGAGTGTAATGGGTATACATAGATCAGTTGTTTACTTCTTCAAAAGGTAGAAAGACTAGGGAAACATTCAATGTAGCACATTTAAGACTAATTAGAGAAAATTTTCACTCAGCATGTAATCAAAATCTGGAATTCATTACTGGAGGATATAGTAAAAGCTATTTAGTGTAGCTGGGTTCAAAACAGGTTTGGATGAGCTCCTGAAGGAAAAGTCCTTAAACCATTATGAAGGAGGACTGGAGAAATCCACTATTTACCCCCTGGGACAAGCAACATGTGATGTGCATACCTTTTGGGAACCAGACAGGTATTTGGGACCTGGAATGGCCAATAGTGGAAACTGGATAGTGTGCTTGATGGACCCTTGGTCTGACCCAGTATGGCATATCTTATGTAAAGACAAAATTTGTTAGTCTAATCTTCTCATTAAGATGAGATTTATTTATTTGAAAGGTTTATATACCACATTTCTAAGGATCGAGGCGGTTTACAAACAAAACTTTAACATTACAGAGAACATCATGACACAGACCAGATCAAATTTAACCAGGGCTCATTTGAAATGGCTTTAACAATAACTTTAACATTAAAGAACATTTTAATTGGTTTTAACTGGGGTTCCTTTAAAAGGATAGGGAGGAAACATGGTTACGAGTAGTACACGTGGATGTGTTGACTGGGACTGGAAGTTGGATTTTGCACAGCAGATAAACAGGGCAGGACAATGTTTGTTTAGCATTTCTTATATACTGCCTTTTAGTGGTATCAAGGCAGTTTACATAGAATGCAAAGGAGTAAAAGTTACATAGAACATGGTTTCAACTAGCAATAAGTTACAAACTATTTAATCCTTGAACGGGTAACTATTTGGATGTTTGGGACCAGTTCTTGGCATATTTAGGTAATTTGGTTATGAGGAAAATTTAACACTTTGACCCATAACATTCAAGGAAAATGTATTTTAAGCTTCTTCCTGAAGTCCTTCAGGTCAATTGTTCTGAGTTTACTCTGAAGGGTATTCTATAAGGTGGGACTGTATATGGAAAAGGTATGATGGCATGTTTCTTGCATGCTGGTCGCTTTATGCCTTGGGACTTCAAGGAGGTTCGTGGTTTTGTCTCTTCTTGGTCTATTGCCTGGAGGTGAATGTATGAGGGACCGCAAGCAGACAGCAGTTAGTTTGTGCATACTCTTGAAAGTGTTCATGATTGATTTATATTGTATTCGAGCTTGGATGGGCAACCAGTGTAACTTCTTTAATACTGGGGTGATACGTTCTTGTCTAGGTGTCCGTGATATCAAGCGAGCTGCAGAATTTTGGGCTATTTGGAGTGGGAGGAGTGTACATTTTGGTAGACCTTGGAGTATGGAGTTACAATAATCCCAGATCGGGGTAATGATTGGCAGACGGCGTGGAATAGATTATGGTCCAGTAATGGGTGGAGGTTATGTAGAGTCCTTTTTCTTTGATATGTCACTGCAGCGATTTTCTTTGTTTGGAAATACTCCAAGGTATTTGACTTCTGACTTGATGGGGATGATATAGTAGTTGAATGTGAGTTTCTCTGATGGAACGTAGGTGGGGTCTCTGTTAACCACCAGTGCCTCTGTTTTACTCAAATTCAGCGTGAGCGAGTATTTGTGTAGCCCCTGCATCACTTCCTTGAGACATGAAAGGATGGTGGAAAAGTCTGGATTCCTTGTTGCAAATGGGTGTATAACATGTCATCTGCATAGATATGCATTATCCTGTGCTTCCAGAGTATGTGACAGATGGGCTGGATGTATAGGTTAAATAAGAAGGCTGAGAGCGCTAAGCCTTGAGGCATACCTTGGTATATTTGAAATGGCTTTGAGATCTTGTTTTACAGTTTAACCTATTACATGTGGTCAGATAAGTATGAGTGGATCCATCTTAGGGGTGTCCCATTTACTCCAGTTTCTACAAGGCGAGTAAGGAGTCTCCTGTGGTTTACGGAGTCAAAGGTTGTTGAGATATCTATGAAAATAAAGATGAATGCCTGTTTGGATCTTTCAGTTCCTTTAAGCAAGGTATCAAGGAGGGAGATGAGTGTTTCAGTGCTGTAATGTGTGTCGGAACCCATGTTGGTCATCTAGAGGTGCGTTTGAATCTATAAATTCCTGGAGCTGGAGCTGAATGGCTTTCTCTATTTTTGCTAGGAGAGGGATACTAAAAATGGGTCTGTATGATGTGGGTAAGGCAGGGTCAGCTGTAGCATTATTCAGCATGGGCCTGACTGAGGAAGTCTTCAGGTTAGTTGTCATCAGACCCTGGGAGAGGGAAGAATTTATTTTGAGCAGAGGAGAGGTTAGCTCTTTCCTGGCTGTTTTAATCCATGTTGATGGACATGGGTCTAATGTGAGGTAGTGGTGGTCATCGTGGAGAGGATTTGATCTAGTTGGATTTTTGAAATTGGGGTGATCAAGGTCCACTTTGAACTGTTGGCTGTGTCTGTAGTTGATCTAATGCTATTGTATCTTTAGCACAGGGGAATTTGTTCTGGAGGCAGGAATGAGTCTTCACATATGGGTATCGTCGGTACCGACGGAGCCTGCACGGGAACGCTCCCCAGTGTCCAAAAGGAAAGCTTTTGGGAGCATCCCACAGCACCTGTGCGCTGCCTTCCCGCCTTTCCTAACCGCCTCTCTCCAGTTCTTCTTTTCCGCGGAGCCAGCAGGTCGTGTTCCTGTCACCGCTGAAGAATTTCTTTATTTTATTTTATTTCTTTGGTCGCGCGTCTGCCTTCTCGACGCTGGACCGGTACCGCCGGTCTTTTCTTTCTTTCTTCTAAAAAAACCCCCAAAAAACCTACTCTTTTTCTCACTTCAGTGCATTTTCTTCTTTGGCCTTAGGCCTAGGACATTTTTCCTCATGGAAAAGCCCGCCTCTGGGTTTAAAAAATGCACGAAGTGCATAGGTCGAACCCCTTGGAGAGTGGGAACCCTCGGGCGCGCCGTAGGCTCCGGGGCCTCTGTGACGCGTATGGTCTTATGGACATCTGGAGGGTGTTGCACCCTGGGGATAGAGACTACACACTTATCTCGGGCACACGGTACGTGGTCACGGATCGATTTTTTCTTGGTGGCGGAGTCCCTTTTTAGTCGGGTCTCCACGGCCAACATTGGCCCCCTTGTTATCTCTGACCATGCTATGGTGACGCTGGATTTGCGGGGGAGCCGACCTAGTGCGGGTCGAATATGGCGATATCCCTTGGAGCTTTGTGGTGATGCGCATTTTGAATCCTTTCTGAAAGAGCGCTGGAAGAAGTATACATTCTATAATGCCTCTTCGGATATTTCCCCCGCTCTCTTTTGGGAGGCTGGCAAAGCGGTGCTCCGGGGGGATATTCTTAGTTATCAAAGCCGCCGACGGCGGCAACTTAACCAACAGATCATTGGGCTGGAAAAAGAATTGGGCCGGGCACGCCGGGCGGCCGCGGGATCACACAGGGGGGTACATATGCGCAGACTCCGGGAAGTGCAAACCGAATTAGAGTCGTTGCTTCATCAACGAGCGTATAAATCGATGCTGTATTACCGTTATAAACTCTACCGGTTTGGGAACAAGGCCGGTAAGCTGATGTCCTCACTGTTGAAACCCCCTGGTGGTTCTCGGCAGATCGGGGCTATACGACAATCTGATGGAATAGTTACCCGTGATTCTGCTAAAATTGAAAAGGTTTTTACGGAATTCTATCAGCAGTTATACGCCCACGAGGAGGCTGGGACTTCGGTGGGGCGCTCCTTCCTTGAGGGCTGTGGACTCCCTAAGCTGACGGCGGAGCAACTGACAGCCCTTAATTTGCCCCTGTCCGGTCAGGAGGTTCAAGTGGCCATTCGACATCTTAAGAACGGGCGAGCTCCGGGGGTAGATGGGTTCCGGAGTGAATTCTATAAGACGCTGAGCGACGCGGTGGTGGCCCCACTTATTGGATATTTTGAGGACCTATTGAAACGCGGGAAATTTCCTTTCGAGCCCAACAAGGCGTTGATTACTATCTTGCCTAAACCAGGTCGGGACCCGCTTCTGCCCGGATCCTATCGCCCAATCTCCCTACTAAATGTAGATATCAAACTTTTGGCCAAGATTATGGCGGATAGGCTGTCACACATCCTGCCCTCCTTGGTACACCGGGATCAGGTCGGGTTTGTTAGGGGGCGACAGGTTGCACATAATTTACAGCGGATTCTGCTTTCCATTTGCGCAGGGCGACTGACTGGGGAGACCTCGTTGCTTGTCAGCTTCGATGCAGAGAAGGCGTTTGACCGTGTTAGTTGGGTCTTTATGCACCAGACCTTAGAGATGATGGGATTTGAGGGCCTCTTCATCGACGTGGTTAAACTGTTATATGCTGACCCTCTAGGGGCCATACTGGTCAATGGAGTTATGTCCCCTACGTTTGCCATTCAAAAAGGGACTCGCCAGGGCTGCCCACTGTCACCGTTGCTTTTTGTTCTGTCACTAGAGCCCCTGTTACTCCGTATACGAGTTGATTCCCACTTCCGGGGTATTCGGGTGGGAAATGATGAATTCCGGGTGGCTGCCTTCGCTGACGATCTGCTGGTGCATTTGGGGGATCCGCAGGAGGGCTTGCCCCATTTGTTGCGGCTTATCCAGGAATATGGCATCCCCTCCGGTCTCCGCCTTAATTTAGACAAATCTGAGGCCCTATACTTAGCCCCTGCGGGGCGATTGGGATGGCAGGGACCATTTCCTCTGCGATGGGCGACAGGCCATTTTAAATATCTTGGTGTATATCTACCGGCGCGAGTGGAGGATCTCTATCACTTAAATGCTACTAAGATCCTGGATGAGATCTCCAAGTGTGTGGCTCGTTGGAAGGATCTCCCCTTATCGTGGGGAGGAAGGGTGGCTCTATGTAAAATGACCCTGCTTCCTAAGATCCTTTACCCCCTCCAGACCCTCCCACTGCTCTTACGAAGGGCAGACCTTCGTCAATTAGAACGTCACTTCAATAGATTCCTTTGGCGGGGTCGTAAACCCCGGGCTCGCCTGGCCATCTTGCAACAACCTAGATCCTTGGGGGGGGGGGGGGGGTTTCCCGATGTTCGACGGTACAATATGGCTTGCCTATTACGCCACGCCCGGGACTGGCTGTGGGACTTGTCTGACTGGACTCCGACGGAACAGTTCGTGGCGATGTTGGCGCCCTTGCATCCTCGGTATCTGTTACACGCTCGGGTCTTACGCGGGGTGGCGCCGATCATCAGGGATCTCTTTCTGGCTCCGTTTCGGAAAGCGTGGCAATTCTTCTGTGCGGGTCGTCGGATTTCTGCCTACTGTACACCATATCTTCCCATACGGGGTAATGCGGAATTTGCAGCCGGCATGGGGCGGAGCCGTTTCCGAGTCTGGGAAGATCTAGGCCTGGTGAACCTCGAGCACGTGCTATCTCCAGAGGGTACGCTGGTGGCCTTTGCTGAGCTGCGATGCCGGTGCCCATTGGGGGTGTGGGATGTGTTCCAGTATACACAGCTCCGGAGCTACATTCGCATGATCCCGGCACAAACATTGCGAGGATCAATATGCTCAGACCTTGAGCTAACTCTTATGGGGGGTACCCAGCACACTCGAGTGTCGTCACTATACCAGATGTTGTGGGACGGGTTGTTACCGAGCGGTGTTGCTGCCCTGGCGGCAGCTTGGTCGGCGGACTTGGGTGAACACATTGGGGAAGAATCCCTGTTGGGAGGGCTGGCGGCCATCTCCACTGTAAGCACTCAGGTTCTGCATCGGGATACCCAATATCGCCTGGTGCGTCGCCTTTATTTTGCTCCTGTTCGGGCATGGAGGGCTGGGCTTGCGTTAAGCCCTGACTGCCCCAGGTGTGGGACAGCCAAAGCGACGTTGGGACATATGTATTGGCGATGCCCCAGGGCTCAGCTGTTTTGGGGGCGGGTGACATCGCACCTTGGTAGATGTGTGCCGCAAATGGAACCTCTTACTGCTCGCCACTTGGTCTTGGACTTATGGGAAGCTGATTGGGGGACTTTGCTGGGGAGTTGGGTGCTGCGTTGGCTGCGCTTGGTGTTGATGTCCGCACAAATGACTATTATGCAGCACTGGTTAGATGCCCGGGGCCCGGTATACGGGCTATGGCGGGTCCGACTTCATAAGCTCCTCCTTATGGAGCGATTAGCGGCGGCTGGTAATGAGAGGCGCTGGGCTCGTTTCCTCCGGAGCTTGGGACCCCATCTACAACTGTTGCCCGCTGGGGCCCGACGTCGCGTCTTGGGGGGTCACTGAGCTATCATACTTCCTGGAAAGCCATACCTTCACCTACCTTGCAGTGAGCGTGGCCCTGGTTCATTTTTGGTTTTGGAGCGTTTTCGCCGGGGGGTCTGTCTCTGTGCTGTTGTGTTTTTTTTGTCTTTCTCTCGGCCCTTGTCCGTATTCTTTGCTCATTTCTCCCCCTTTTCTCACCTCTCCAAGTTAGCTAGGTCACTTGGTTGCCTGCTGGTTGGAGGTTCTGGGAAATCAAGAGCGCTAAGCCTCCGCTGCTCTCATGTTCTCTCTGTCATCTCCAAATTATCTACCTTCTTCTACACACTCGAGGAAGCTTATATAGGGTTTTGGGGGGGGGGTTGGGGGGGTAGAAGGGGAGATATAGCTAGTTAGGTTATTCTGTAAAGATACAGTTCTGGGAGAAGAGTAAACCCTAGATCTGTATTTAATAGTCAGCGGCAGCCATGAGGGGGGTGGGGGGAAGGGAGGCTCGCATAGTTTAGGTCTGGTGACTGTATTATTTTCTGTCCCTCTTGCATCCATGGCACCCCCCATGGTTAAATAAACTTTGATCCATGCAGTGTGGACCTGAGGTGCCCCCCTCTCTAGTAGGGAGGGGAGGTTCTAGTGTTCTTCTTGTCAATGATTGCCTGAAGTTGGTGCTGTTTGTTTCACTTGTTTCACTTGTCTCACTGTTTCATTTGTCTCATTGGTTTATTATTGCCTTGACTGTTGTAATGCTTTTCCTGCTGTAAACAATAAAACATATTTGAACTAAAAAATGCACGAAGTGCAGTGGCACTATTTCTGTCACTGACACCCATGAATGGTGTCTAAAATGTTTAGGTCCTGACCACTCCATTGCGGATTGTGAGTCCTGCTCCATGATGTCTAAAAGAGGTCTACAGAATCGAGCAGCTAAGCTCAGTACCCTGTTTCCCTCGGATGCAGCTTCGGTTGCATCGACGTCTTCCAGGGCTGCTTCTTCCTCACATGGATCTCAGGTAACCAAACTTAAATCCAGCCGGTCCTCGAAGGGTAGATCTCCCTCTAAGTATCGAGATGCCTCCGGGCTTGCCCTCGAGGAATCCACACCAGCAAAATTACCCCGGCGGGAGGCTCCGGCTTCCAAAGCTTTATCTGTGGGGTCACAGGTTGACATCGATGGCTCGGTCTCGACCGATCACCTGTTGCCATGTTCTGGGGTACCGGTGGTTCCCACTGGTACCGACATCCAGACATTGGTTGCGTCAATGGATCAGAATATCCTGACCATGCAGCGTGCCATCACGGCATTCATACAAGCTGCGATGCCTTCGGTACCGCAACAAACTCCGTTGCCGGTACCGACATCGGTTCCGGTGCCGGTACCAATTGCATCGACATCCACTTCGGTTTCGACTGCAGCGGTACACTGTTCTGTGATGCCCATCGGTACCAAACTGGTACCGATCACTCCCGATGTCGATACCACCCGGTACGCGTATCGGGCTCTGCAGGAGCATCCAGATAGGCGATACTTCGATTCCTCTGAAGACTCTGATGAATCAGAGGTCTCTGTCGAAGCATCGGTGATTCATCCTCAGGAGCCCTCTTCTCCAAAAAGGAGAATGTCTCCTCCAGAAGACTTGTCTTTTCAAGACTTCATTAGGGAAGTGGCCAGGGGTCTTTCCATCTCAGTGGCCCCTGAGACAGAGCCTAGAGCCAAAAAATTAGATATTTTACAATATCCTAAGGCTCCTAAAGAGGCAGCCACTTTACCAATACATGAGATTCTTTATGATCACATGTTGGGCATATGGGAGACTCCTCTCACCACTTCCCCTCATTCTCGCAGGTTGGACACCATGTACCGTGTTCCTCCTTGTCCTGGCTTTCATAAGACTCAGCTTCCTCACCACTCCATTGTGATGGAGTCTGCTATGAAGAAGATAAAGAGTACAAAAAGGCACTCTTCTGCTCCTCCAGGAAAAGAATGCAGAACCTTAGATGCCTTTGGCAGGAGAATTTTCCAGGCCAGTATGCTTGTTGCCAGAATCAACTCCTATAGTCTCTATATGGGGATGTTTCTAAAAGAAGTTACAGATCACCTGCAAACTTTATCTCCTTTTATTTCAGAAGATAAAAGGGAAAAGTTCCTCACCTGGCTCAAACATGCCCAGGATATTTCCAAGTTTTCCAACCGTGCAGCCTTTGACTCTTTTGAAGGTGCCAGCAGAGCCTCGGCCATTGCCATAGGTGCACGCAGAATTGCTTGGTTACAAGCTTCTGATTTGGAACCTTGGGTTCAAGATGGACTACGAAACCTTCCTTGTACAGGTGAAAATTTTTTGGCAAAGATTGGCAAGCAAAGGCCACCCAAATGGATGCTGAAAATTCTGCTTTAGATAGACTTTCAAAGTCTACTTCTGCTCCTTTTAAGAAAAGGTTGTTCAAAAAGGGATTTTTTTCCCAAAAAAGGGAAATATTATTCTGCTTATGGTCAGCAGTCATCTACTGCAGGTCGTTTTGCTACAAAGAGACAGCAACAACTGAAACAGGCCAAGCCTAAGGCTGCTAGGACTGCTACGGCCCAACAGCCTCAGCCTCCTCAGGGCCTTTGACTTACAACTAGAGAGCTTAGCCTTTCTGGCTCTAGAACATCCAGAGCCTCTCACCATCCCAGGAAGGTTGGCTTACTTTGCTCCCAGATGGGAACAAATCACAGCAGAGCAATGGATCCTCTCCACCATAAGGGAGGGGTACAAGCTTCATTTCTTAAACCTTCCTCCTCACACCATGGTGAGACAGTTCAATTCTCAGATATCTCTCCTCGACCTTCTGGGTCAGGAGATTACTACCCTTCTTGCCCAAGGGGCAATAGAAGAAGTACCCCTTCTTCAACAGGGCTCAGGGTTCTACTCCCCCTACTTTCTTATCCCAAAGAAAACAGGGGGCTACAGACCCATATTAGATCTCAGAGAATTGAACAAGTTTCTATGCAAGGAGAAATTCAAGATAATTTCTCTCGGTACTCTCCTTCCATACCTTCAGAGTCAGGATTGGCTTTGCTCTCTAGACCTCAAGGATGCATACACCCATGTCCTCATCCATCCAACACACAGAAGGTTCCTTCGGTTCCTTTATCAAGGGAAGCACTACCAATACAGAGTGCTTCCTTTCGGTCTGGCCTCTGCATCAAGGGTGTTCACAAAATGCATGGCAGTAGTAGCTGCATTTCTACGCACTCTAGGGATATTCGTATTCCCATATCTGGACGACTGGCTCATCCGAGCTCCATCCCAGTCAGAGGCCCAGACTTCTCTAACCTGCACAAGCTGTATCCTTCAGTATCTGGGACTTGTAATAAACTTTCCAAAATCCCATCTCACCCCTACTCAGTCTCTAGAGTTCATAGGGGCCTTGCTGGATACCACAACTGCAAGGGCCTATCTTCCTCAGGCCCATTGCCTACGCTTGGTGCAGTTAGCCTCACAAATTCAGTTAAAATCCCATTTAACTGCTCGAGAGATGTTACAACTGTTAGGCCACATGTGCATGTGGTTCCTTATGCTCGCCTTCACATGAGGGCAGCTCAGTGGACTCTGTCCACCCAATGGACCCAGGCATCAGGTTGCCTGTCAGACAAAATAGCAACCTCCAGTCGTCTCTTTTGGTCCCTCCACTGGTGGAAGTCCACTCAAAATCTGTTACTGGGGTCCCCCTTTCAACAGGTTTTACCCCAAGCAACCCTTACAACAGATGCCTCTCCAAGAGGTTGGGGAGCTCATCTTCAAGATCTCTCCACTCAAGGCATCTGGTCTCTAGAAGAGACATCTCTACATATCAACCTCTTAGAGCTCAGAGCAATATTTCTAGCTCTCAGAGTCTTCCACACCCTGCTCAGCTACAAGACAGTCCTCATCCACACGGACAACCAGGTAGCCATGTTCTACGTGAACAAGCAGGGCAGGACTGGCTCTCTGTCGCTTTGCAACAAAGCTCTGAGATTGTGGGCCTTCACCAGAGAGCATCAAATTCATCTCATGGCAGTGTATCTTCCAGGGGTTCAAAACTCTTGGGCAGACACTCAGTCGAGTTCTGCTTCCACACGAATGGTCCCTCCATGGGGACCAAATAGCCAGGATCTTCTGAATTTGGGGAACCCCGGACATAGACCTCTTTGTAAGTCCGTGGAATGCCAAACTTCCCCAGTTCTGTTCCAGGATTCCGTGTCAGGGAGTTCAGGCCAGGGATGCCTTCCTCCTTCATTGGCGGCAAGACTTCCTCTATGCCTTTCCACCCATTCCCCTAATTCCCAAGACACTCTTCAAACTTCAGAGAGACAAGGGGTCTATGATCCTCATAGCACCACATTGGCCACGCCAAGTGTGGTACCCTCTACTTCTGCATCTCTCCCAAGCTCCCTCCCTGGACTTGGGATCTGCTCCAGACCTGTCCCAGGAAGAGGGAACGTTGTGGCACCCAAATCCCCAGTCTCTTCACCTCAGAGCCTGGTTGCTGAAGGCCTAGACCTTCAAGATTTGCATCTTTCTTAGCAAGTGAAGGATATCCTTCATGCTTCCAGAAAGCCTTCCACTAGACGTTCCTATGTTTTTAAATGGAAAAGGTTTTCTATTTGGTGTGCAGAGAAGGGTCTTAACCCTCTTGCAATACCTCTGAATTCTTTACTAGATTATTTGCTGCATTTATCCCATGCAGGCCTTAAAACAAATTCAGTAAGAGTCCATTTGAGTGCTATTGCAGCATCCCTTAAACCTCTCAATGGACAGCCTATTTCCTCTCATCCTCTTATAGCAAGATTCATGAGAGGCCTTCTTTTATTATTTATTATTTATTTTTTATTTATTACAATTTCTTATATACCGCACTATTGTCAGCGCGGTTTACATACAACAAAATGACCATAACAAACTGCTTGGCTTCACATAGAACAGGAGTAACAACTTGGATAACATGTTTATGCTTTACAGAGAACAGGAGTAACAACTTGGATAACACGGGGGATGCAAACTGAACTAATTACATATGTACAATGAGATCGAGTGCTGAGAATTTAGGGTGTACATGTGTACAGTAGGGTTGATATGTTAACTTGAGGGGGTAAGGGAGAGGCAATTATGTAGGGGTTGGGTTAATCTGGTAGTACTGAGTAAATAAATGGAATTTGAGAGCCTTTCTGAATTGTGTTACGTCAGTAATTGCACGGATGCCTGGTGGTAATGCGTTCCAACATTTTGGGGCATAGATACTGAATGCCCTGTTAGATGTTGCGGTTGTGTACTTTGTTGAAGCCTTTGGTATTACTAGCGCATTTGTTGATGGGGTTCTCCTTATTCTGTTGGGAGGAATGGGCTGGATGATGTTGGTTAATGAGGGGGAGGTAATGCCATGGATGGATTTGAAGGTGAGTAACAAAGATTTGAATGCAAGCCTTCCTTGTATGGGGAGCCAATGAAGTTGTATTAGGATAGGCGTTATATGGTCGCATCTTGCTGCTCCCACTAAGACTCTGGCTGCGGCATTCATGGCAAGTTGCAACGGATTGAGAGTTGATTGAGGGAGACCTTGGAGAATAGCGTTGGCAAAGTCAAAGTGTGGCAAGATCAGGGCTTGGTATATTGTCCGGAAGTCTTCAGGGCTTAGAAGGGATTGCAGGGATTGACTAAACCTCCCATCAGACCACCTCCAGTGGCATGGGACTTGAATCTGGTTCTTGGCCAGCTTATGCAGCCACCTTTTGAACCCTTAGCCACTACCTCCTTGAAATTTCTTTCCTGGAAGGTTATTTTTCTCATTGCAGTCACTTCAGCTCGCCGCATCAGTGAGCTGCAAGCCTTGGTGGCTAATCCTCCTTATACAAGGTTCCATCATGACAAGGTAGTCCTCAGGACTAATCCACACTTTATGCCTAAAGTGGTCTCACCTTTTCATCTTGACCAGGAGGTTTATTTACCTGTCTTTTTTCCAGGACCTCATACTTCAAGTACAGAGAGGAATCTTCATACCCTGGATTGTAAAAGAGCTCTTGCTTTTTACTTACAAAGGACACGGCAACATAGAAAGTCCTCTCAACTCTTTGTTGCTTTTGATCCCTCTCATTTAGGACTTCCAGTCTCTAAGAGAACTCTGTCCAATTGGATTGCTCAGTGTATTTCTTTCGCCTACCAGAGTAAGAACCTTTCTCTGGAGGGCCATGTCACAGCTCACAATGTGAGGGTCATGGCAGCCTCTATGGCTCATCTAAATTCTGTGTCCATCGACCAGATCTGTCGAGCGGCCACCTGGGCCTCGGTTCATACCTTCACAGCCCATTACTGCTTGGACAAGGACTCCCGCCGGGATGCCTTGTTTGGTCAGGCTGTTCTCAAACACCTGTTCCATACCTAACCAACTCCTACTCTCCATCCCTGGCTGGATGCCTGAGATTCATGGGTGGAGGTAGAGCCCTTCCCAGGGACTCACAACCTGGGTGATCTCCCAGGCATCTCTAGCTGGGGAGTCCCCATATGTGAAGACTCATTCCTGCTTGTTCCTGGAGATAGCACAGTTACTTACCTGCAACAGGTGATCTCTGGGAACAGCAGGAATAAGTCTTCACAATCCACCCACCTCCCCTAGGAGTTGTATCTCTCTATCTTTCTTTCCTTTCCTCACTCTCTCTTTGTCTCAGCTTTAAAACTCGAACTGGAGAGAGGCGGTTAGGAAAGGTGGGAAGGCAGCGCGCAGGCGCTGTGGCATGCTCCCAAAAGCTTTCCTTTTGGACGCTGGGGAGCGTTCCCGCGCAGGCTCCATCGGTACTGACGATACCCATATGTGAAGACTTATTCCTGCTGTTCCCAGAGATCACCTGTTACAGGTAAGTAACTGTGCTGTCTTGTGGGTTTAAACTTGGACCTTTTGGAGTAGGAGGGGTTTGTATGAATGACTTAATAATTTCAAGCAATTCTGTAGAATGGTTAAGAGATATGAAAATGAAGTGGTTATGGTATTCACGTTTTCTTTGGCTTATCAGTTTATTGTAGTTATCTTGTTTAGCAGAGTATTCTCTTTGTTCAGGATCAGGTGTTCTTCGCCACCTGTGCTCCAGCTGTCTCCGTTTCAGTTTTGCTTCTTTTATGTCTCTTGAGTACTAGGGTGCTGTGGAGCTTCGCCTCTGCTCATTTTGGTGGGAGTGTTGTGAATGTAGTTATCACATTATTCAAATCTTCGACTAATTTTGTGATATCTGAGGATGATTCCATTAGAGGGGTGAGGTGTTCAAAGAGGGCTTCTTTATTGAAGTCTTGGAATTTGCATGTTGTGGTTCTCTTTTTTGGCTAGTAAGCAGCATGAGTTCAAAAGATATATGGTGATCAGACCATGGCAATGGTGTGGTCTGAATATTCTGTATAGTTATCGTTTTAGGTATGAATATCAATCATGTCAGGGGTATTTCCTCCTTTGTGTGTGGAGGAGCTTGATTTGTGAAAGGTCCGTTGCATCTAGTGCTTCAAGGAATGGTGTGACTTAATTTGTGGGTGCAGAGTGTAGATTTAGGTCACCTAACAGGATGAATGGTTTCTCTGTCACTAACTGGATATTTTGCAAGCTCAGCAAAGAGATTATTCACTAATGTTGGTGATCTGTATGCTAAGCATATGGAAAAATGGTTGTTTTGGATCTGTAGTATATTCAATGTGGTTGTCTGGAAATGAAGGTCTTTCCTGGTGAGGATAAATATCCCCTCTCCTCTCATTTATCTGTGGGCAGTTATGTAAGTCCATTTCCTGTGTGGTGAGCTGATTTGTGAGAACCTGGTCTGTTTCAGTGAACCATGACTCTATTACAAATGTAATATCTAGCTTGCTGTCATTTAGTCATTAATGAGGTGAATCTTCCTGCGTGCAGAGCATGAATTTGCTAACATGCATTTCAAGTATTTGGGCGGATAGTTGTAGTTTGTTGGTCAATAGGGCAGGGTGATCTAGTGGTTTGTATTAGTCTTGATTGCCGCCTGGGTAATATCTGAGAATTGTTGATACCGAGTGAGGTTTCTCTGGTTGTATTTGATTGGTATATCATCAGTTGGATTTGTAACCGCATTAGTTACTCTTATCAGAAGCATAAGTATAAGTAGTGTAAGCACCTTTGAGGTTAACTGAACCATTTTTATGCCCTACTAACCTTGCCCAAGTTAACACCCAGTGTTAGCTGTTTGTGGTAGTTAAGTAATTCCTTCAAAATGCTCTCTAAACAGGTAGATTTTCAATATCTTTCAAAACGTTATACAGTAAGATCATGGGTAGCTTTGACGTTGCCAGGTAGAGCATTCCAGAGACCAGGTGCATGAAGAGAATGCTTGGCCACAAGTTGTCTGGTTGCACTTGGTTAACACTCGGGGGGAACGTGAGTAGGAATTGCCCTAAGCAAGTTGTCGGACTCCTGGAAATCCATACCCTTTGCCAAGAAAAGCCAGGGGATGGAAGCAAGTTTTGGGTGCTTATTTTCCCACACCAAGTATGCACCCCTTATAAAATTACCCCCTAGATGTTGTCATCGTGTAATGGTTGGGACATCCTCCCTACCCATGAGCTATGAGTGCTGGCTCTGCAGTATCCCAGTCCTAATAGGGCCAAAGAGCACTGAGTCATTAGACTAGTCCCCTGTAAAAATGCAATGTGTGCCTTCGAGTCAGTCCTGACTCCTCACTAGAAGGGTGTTCCATGCATTTACCTTTGCTGTAAAGAAATACTTTTTGGTGTTACTAATAATCTACCCCATCTAAGCTTCACATCAAGACCTCTTGTTCCAGGGCCAATGCCAAGGGTATTAGGTATCTTAGGCAAATCTTCATTCCTGCTCTTCCCAAAAAATTAACTTTGAGACCCCTAGGTACTTATTCCCTCTTGTACTGACCCCAAAATTGTGATGATTAAACTTGATCATGGAGGGAGGAGTGGCTCAGTGGTTGGGACAGGTTACCTCAGGGCCGGAGGGCCAGGGTTTCAATTCCCACATGGGAACAAGTAACCTCAGGCTGGAGGGACTGAGGTCTCTAGTCCCATGGCTGCTTCTTGTGGCCTTGGGCAAGACACTTAACCCTCCATTGCCTCAGGTACACTCAGATTGTGAGCCCTTCGGGGACAAGGGAATATACCTGTTAGTATATACATGTAAACCACTCTGATGCGTAAGTAAATGGTGGTATATCAAATGCCTTAACCATAACCAGTGAAAGTGTTTGTTTTGATTCCATTGTACTATGTAGAAATAAGTCGGTACCTCTCTGTAAGCAACAGAGTGGTTAACACTGCTATTGAGTGTAGTAGCACTCATTTTGCAATGACCTCTCTAGCCATGGTGGAGTTTTAGTAGTACTTAAATTCTAGACACCTATCCATGCCAGCTGTGAGTGCTCTGCTCGTGTCGATGGAAAAAATAGGGTTAAATCTCGCTTGTAATCCTGAGTGCATGTGAGATGAAGCATACTTGATGCATACAAATAGCTGGGCTGAACCCCCCCCCCCTTCACCTAGCAGGTAGATATGGCATTTTCAGAGGAATCTTCTAGTTTTATGCTAGGGTCTACTCTTGAACAATTGCCCAAGTGCCAAACGCGGTCTATTTGACCATAGAAATAGGTTAGGTTCTGGCAGCTTGCCAGTTACTGTATTGTGGAGTACTTGTAACTATAATTTTACTATACCACTAGTGAGAAAAGGACAATATTGGGGGAAACTGGCAACTTAAGTGTTCTAGATATTGAATTTCCTTTAGGAGTTTGGCAGAATAAGCAGAGGATAGTGGCTTTGAAGTGGAAGACTAGATTGCTTTTCTTTATTAGAGAGTCTGCATTTTCTTGGGCGATTGTAGTTTGTAGCGATCATTTCTCTTCAAGGACCTATGTGGCATTATTTTGCACTTCATTAAAGTTTCAACTGTCAATCTTAAAAGTAAGGAACGTCTTTGTCTGGAGTTTGGAAACAAAAATATTAATATGCATCTTTGGAAGCAAATCTCATTGCCACACCTAATGAAGGTATAACATAGTAGAACAGTGTTTTTGCTCCTGTTTTTTTCGTAGATGTCCCTCCAATCATTTCAACATGACACCTTCATTCTTCATTGACTCCCCAAATGTGTGGACAGGACTGTACCGAGCTAGAAATGCACCCTGTGCGACTAGCGCATCTAGTAGCCCTCTACACCTAGCCATGTTCAGTAACTCAGTGTTTGAGCTTCCTGAGCGCCTAGTGGCGGTATCGGTGCTGCTTCCAGTGCAGCTAAACTGCTTGCATAGTCTTTGGTACATCCCAGAGAAGGACCGTATCAAGTTAGAAATACGCCCTATGTGACTCGTGAACTTGGTGCCACCCCACCCCCTTCCACCCACCAGAACTCAGTCTTGTTCGACTTTCTGGAAGCCCAGTGCTGACATCTGTGCCCAGGAATGGCCCTGTCAACTAGGCAGGCTAGTTCAGCTATCTAGGGTGGCAGATATTAGTGGGCAGCATGGTGCCTGTGGCAGGCCATTTTGCTGAAGCACATGGCCTGCTGCTGTGCCAAGCTGAGCTGCCCCCCAAATTCTGCTGACCAAATTGGTGGCAGCATTGCTTGAAGGGGTAGTGGCACAGCTAGGGCTTGTGCCTGGGACAGAAACCCTGGGGCCGGCCCTCCCTGAGCTCCTTGTGTGCTGTGTGGCTGCACTTCTTGCACAGCCCTTAGTACTGCCTTGGCCCAGAGTGTGGGGACACCGGTCTGGCTCCAGAGCCTGCTGCAAGGTAGTGGGCACCCTAGGTAAACCTTTTAGCCTTATAGATGCACCCTTCCCTCCCCCCTTGTGATGTAGTAATTAAACTCAATTAGTATGGTCATCTGAACGCCACTCTTCCAAGAAAAGTCATGTAAAAATGCATAATTGAATATTTATTTATTTAACCAGTTTTTATATACCACCTTTTCCTTCAATTAGTTTGCTTTGTATGCATGCGACACCAACAAATCCTACCTGCAATGTTCCATTTATTTTTTTTGTTGGACTAAATCATGCAAAGGAGCCTATAAACCAGCTGCCCTTAATAGGTTTTAGTCCATTTTATTTTTTTTATTGTGATCAAAAATAATTCAAATCTCTTTGGCTGTTTTTGCAGAATAAGTCTCCTATTAAGTGAAGGAGTAGCCTAATGGTTAGGGCAACTGCCTTGTACCCAGAAGCTCAAGGATTTGATTCCCACTGGCACTCCTTGTGACTTTGAGCAAGTCACTTTACCAGGCCTTTTCTTCAGAGGCAATGGAGGGTAATCTACTTCCGGTGATATATTGCCAAGAAAACCCTGTGTTACTAGAAGTCAGGTACTGACTTGATGGCACTAAAAAAAAAAATCTGTAAAGGATTATCAGTATACAGCCTACCACAAGAGTTGTTTTGAATAGCTTTGGCTTAATTCTGCATCAGGGCACTGATGACTTATTTTAAAAATCACAGAACATGAACTTCTATAAATCCTCCTTTAAATGGACCTATCTTCCCACTATCTGTGAGCTTCTATGGCCTTCAAAAGAAGATGGCCAGGGCTTTCTTGTAAAACTCTAGCAAACTCCACCCTAAAGAACTTTCACTGGCTTGAATCCAAGTTGACTTATTCAGAAAAAACTACACCAATGTGTACCAGTCAATTTGCTGATTAAGGCCACCAGGATACATTATATTCAAAGAAAATAGCCAGAATTGTTCCTTGTAGTTTAGTTGAGCTTTCTGATCCCCTCCACTTTTCTGTTATGGTCGATTACATGCCATTGTAAATCGATAAATACATGATTGAACTGAAGACCATGATCAACAATAGGGGCTGCCTTATTAGCAGTTCTCAAGCGCGAATGATGTTCCTGGAATTGATGAATCATAGTCCCTCTTGTTCTCCCCACATAACGTGCCCTTGTGCAAAGTTGTATGATCTAGACAACATAAGATCTTTGACAAATAGCCCAGCGGGCTTGTATCGGATGGCTTGAGGTTGCAGAACTCCAACTTCTTCCTTCAATGGTGGCGTGACAATTCGCATTGGCCACATGAAAAATGACGTAATTCTCCAGTCAAAGAAACTTCATTGACAGGCCAAGTAACTGATTTACTAACATAATTAACAATATTTCTCCCTCGCTAATATGCTACAAATGGATTATCTTTAAAACAAGCATCTGCCTGTAAATATGCTCCAGTGTTTAGAAATACAAGAAGCTAATTGGAGCTTAAACAGAAAATTGGTAAAAGACACACATGCTACAGGAGTATTTTCACTATTTGATTCATGTGATGGTAACAACAAATGATACCAATGAGCATGGAGACCTTGCTTATATGTGTGTGTTTTTTTTAACACCCATAGGATACCCACGATCTAAATAACGTTGAACAAACTTTGGCTTGTATTCTTTTTCAATGTGACAAATTTGTCAAAGTCTAACAAATTGGGAGAGAGCCTCTTTCAATTGAAAGCAAGTTCTGCAACGAGGTGACATGGGATGAGGGTGAAGGGAGATAGATTCAGGAGTGATATGCGGAAATATTTCTTTACGGAAAGAGTAGTGGATCCGTGGAATTTATTTACAGTTTCTTATATACCGCACTATTCGACACCAGCGCGGTTTACATGGAACAGAAAAATCAGAACATGTACATAGTTCTGGGTTTACAAATAACAGGTCAGTAAAACTTGGGTAACGGGAACTATTTACATACTGGAGTCAAAGAGTAGATATAGTCTCCCAGTGGAGGTGGTAGAGATGAGGACAGTAACTGAATTCAAAAAAGCATGGGACAAACAGAGGATCTCTAAAGGTAAAAAGGGGACTGTTGTAGTTGTTGTTATGGAAGGACAGACTAGATAGGCCATGTGGTCTTTTTCTGTCATCATATTTCTATGTTTCCATGACTAACCGGTGGTCCCCTTTTTTAATTTAGATGGCTGATGACTAGAGAAATAACAGCAAGTTATTGTGTGTTACAGATTTCTGATGTAAAGTCGTCCAAAGAATAGATCCAAATTTCTCAGTAACTAGATCCAAGAAAGGTATCTCTTATAAATCACATGACCGTTCAAATTGAAATTAGATTTTCAAGCATTCAGCCACTCAAATTCTTGTAAGGAAGACAGGGATGCATTGCAAAGAAAATATGACATCTAAGTAATGTTTCTGTAAACGAATAGATGACATCCAACGGGAACAATATAAATTTTTTTCTTTGAAAGCAGCTATATAATGTTACAACGTGGGAGCTACTGTAGCCCCCATTGCAATGCCAAAACCTGATGATAAAACCGATTAAACCAAAAATTTCACATAAGACCGAACGTAAGTCTCTTTACAGAATAAGAATTGATCACAATAAAATGGAGAAAAACCGAGAGCAGCTGGTCTCTAGCAGCTCTGCAGAAAATGAGCGAGGTGAGCTGCACTGTCCCTCGTGGCGTCTGCAGCTCTGTAGAAGGCGCGCGCCCACGGTCCTTGTAGCATGCGAGAATATGCTGATGGCTCTCTGCAGAAAATAAGCGAGGTGAGCTGCACTGTCCCTCGTGGCGTCCGCACCTCTGTATGGATCCGAATAGGTGCTAAAGGGCGCGCGCCCACGGTCCTTGTAGCATGCGAGAATAAGCTGATGGCTCTCTGAGGAAAATGAGCGAGGTGAGCTGCACTGTCCCTTGTGGCGTCCGCACCTCTGTAGAAGGAGCGCGCCTATGGTCCTTGTAGCATGCGAGAATACGCTGATGGCTCTCTGCAGAAAAAGCTGCACTGTCCCTCCTGGCGTCCGCACCTCTGTATGGATTCGAATAGGTGCTAGAAGGCGTGCGCCCACGGTCCTTGTAGCATGCGAGAATACGCTGATGGCTCTCTGCAGAAAATGAGCGAGGTGAGATGCACTGTCCCTCGTGGCGTCCGCACCTCTGTATGGATCTGAATAGGTGCTAGAGGGCGCGCGCCCACGGTCCTTGGAGCTTGCGAGAATACGCTGATGGCTCTCTGCAGAAAATGAGCGACGTGAGCTGCACTGTCCCTCGTGGCGTCCGCACCTCTAGAAGGCACGCGGCCACTGTCCTTGTAGCATGCGAGAATACGCTGATAGCTCTCTGCAGCTAATGAGCGAGGTGAGCTGCACTGTCCCTCGTGGCGTCTGCACCTCTAGAAGGTGCGTGCCCAAGGTCCTTGTAGCATGCGAGAATATGCTGATGGCTCTGCAGAAAATGAGCGAGGTGAGCTGCACTGTCCCTCGTGAGGTCCGCACCTCGGTATGGATCTGAATAGGTGCTAGAAGGCGCGCGGCCACTGTCCTTGGAGCATGCGAGAATACGCTGATGGCTCTCTGCAGAAAATGAGCGAGGTGAGCTGCACTGTCCCTCGTGGCGTCCGCACCTCTGTAGAAGGCGCGCACCTACGGTCCTTGTAGCATGCGAGAATACGCTGATGGCTCTCTGCAGAAAATGAGAGAGGTGAGATGCACTGTCCCTCGTGGCATCCGCACCTCTGTATGGATCTGAATAGGTGCTAGAGGGCGCGCGCCCACGGTCCTTGGAGCTTGCGAGAATACGCTGATGGCTCTCTGCAGAAAATGAGCGAGGTGAGATGCACTGTCCCTCGTGGCGTCCGCACCTCTGTATGGATCCGAATAGGTGCTAGAGGGCGTGTGCCCACGGTCCTTGTAGCATGCAAGAATACGCTGATGGCTCTCTGCAGAAAATGAGCGAGGTGAGCTGCACTGTCCCTCGTGGCAGCCGCACCTCTGTATGGATATGAATAGGTGCTAGAGGGCGCGCGCCCACGGTCCTTGGAGCTTGCGAGAATACGCTGATGGCTCTCTGCAGAAAATGAGCGACATGAGCTGCACTGTCCCTCGTGGCGTCCGCACCTCTGTAGAAGGCGTGCCCAAGGTCCTTGTAGCATGCGAGAATATGCTGCTGGCTCTGCAGAAAATGAGCGAGGTGAGCGGCACTGTCCCTCGTGGCGTCCGCACCTCTAGAAGGCGCGTGGCCACTGTCCTTGTAGCATGCGAGAATACGCTGATGGCTCTGCAGATAATGAGCGAGGTGAGCTGCACTGTCCCTCGTGGCGTCCGCACCTCTGTATGGATCTGAATAGGTGCTAGAGGGCGCGCGCCCACGGTCCTTGGAGCATGCGAGAATATGCTGATGGCTCTCTGCAGAAAATGAGCGAGGTGAGCTGCACTGTCCCTCGTGGCGTCCGCACCTCTGTATGGATCTGAATAGGTGCTAGAGGGCGCGCGCCCACGGTCCTTGGAGCTTGCGAGAATACGCTGATGGCTCTGCAGAAAATGAGCGACATGAGCTGCACTGTCCCTCGTGGCGTCCGCACCTCTGTATGGATCTGAATAGGTGCTAGAGGGCGCGCGGCCACTGTCCTTGTAGCATGCGAGAATCCGCTGATGGCTCTCTGCACGTGCCGGGTTCTAATGTTTCGCTTTGACCACCTAGTCTTGCCTAACGATGGGCCATCCCTGTGGACACTTTTACTCCCCGCTGCAGCACCGCTACATCAATCCTAATAGAGAGAGACACCATGCAATGCAACCCGTGCAACTAGCAGTACCCAAAACAAACCAGGCGTACGTCATTTCCGGTTCCATTTCCGCACTTGCAAGCAGGTTAGCGAGTCTTCGCAGCTTGTTTGAGTGGGACCCGAAGTCACTTCCGGTTAAGGTTTGCCAGCGCTAAAGATGGCGGAATCTGTACTCGAAGTTGTAGGGAAGCTGCAGGCGCGACTCTCGGCCAATTCGGAGCCGAAAAAGGTAAAAAAGCGGATGGTGTGAAGCTGCTCATGCTGTTCGGAGGGCTTCGGGCCCGAGAGTATCCGTCAGCGTTCAGGAAAACGCTATTCGCAGCTGCTGCTGGGGCTGTCTGAGCAACATAAATGCCACAGCGAGAGGAAAGTGCAGCGCACGATAGACGGACTAGTGCTGTCGCCTCAACTTCTCATGGCTGTCACTTTAGTAGCAGGGGCCTAGCTGGTCTAGAAAATCCGTGAATAATGTATTTGAATAGTTCTGAGATCCTGTCAGTCAAAGAGAACGCAACAAGCTCTGCGCACGTTTATACGCGCATACTCTTATTACGCGCTTAGAAGCGATCAGACGCCTGGCTTCTCTTACCGCCCTCCTGCCACACCGCTTCCGTACACACTGGGCAGACTTCACTTTAACACAGCCCCTGAGCTCAGACGGTGCTAGCTGAATGGCCCACCTTGGGGAAAATTCTTCCAGAAGTTCACATCAGCAAACAAGATATTTCTCTCGATTTTAGCTCTGGCATGATTCAATGTTTTCTAATACATTTTTACTGTACAGCACATTGAAATATACGTTTTATATATTATAAAAATATGCTAGCTTACAGATTTCCTGTAATTCATGTGTAGTACTAAGATGTTTAGATTACAGCATACTATCGAATCTTAGTATATATAATATTAGAGGGGGAGCTGATAAGTGTCCCCTTATTCCTTGGGTTTACAATTACTGGTACAACTACTAGTATTACCTATCTCATCTATAGCACCACACAGCATATGCAGCTCTGTGTACACACAGGTAAGAGACAACTCTGCCCGCCAGAGCTTGCACTCTGTTCAAGACAGACAAACATAACAAACGAGACTAGAGTAGTTCTTTGAGGGAAATGATTAAAACACACCATGGGTCTTAAAGAGAATAGGAGTGGGGGGGGGGGGGAGGTTTGGATCCAAAAGCATTCTTAGAGGTGGGTTTTTAGCCTGGATTTGAATAGGACAGAGTCTGACATGCTGCATTGTATACCTGTAACAAATCACCTGAGGTCAGTAAGGTGGAACAAATGAAATAGTTGGCGGTAGAAAAGCAGGATACAAATATAAGGTATTTGCCTAATGAATGAAGCTCCTGAGGAGGGATGTACTTGTAGGACAGTAGACGTTTGAACGGTATGCAGAAATGGATAGGAAGCCAGTGAAGTGTCGGGACGAGAAGAGGATTACATGAGCATAGCAACATTTGCAGAAGCTTAGCCAAGCAACTGAGTTTTGAGTGGATTGATGATTCAGTGGGAAAACAGAGGAGCAGGTTTGCAATATTTTTATTTTTATGTATTTATTGATTAATTAGTATTTATCTCGCATCTTTCCAGGAGAAGATCAAGGCAAGTTACATTCAGGTACGGTATGGATTTCAGTAGCCTAAACGGGAGGTGATTAGTGGATAAAGGTCTTGGTCATTTTTTCAGACCAAGGAAGGGATGAATTTTGTTGATGTGTTAGAAAGTAAATACAGGTTTTAGCTGTCTGTTGGATATGCACAGAGAGAGAAGTCTGACTCCAAGGTTGTGAGCTGAAGAAACACAGGGGATGATTGTTATCCACTGAAATAGAGAAGGGATGAAAAGAGTACGTGGGTTTAGGGGAAAGATAAGAAGCTCCATCTTAGCTGTGTTCGGTTTCAGATGGTGGTGTGACATCCAGGCAGAGACATCAGATAGGCAGGCCGAGATTCAAGCCTGGATTTCTGGTGAGATTTCTGGCCCAGAGGTATATTTGGGAGTCGGTGTAAAAAGAGTACTGAAAACCATGGGAGGGGATCAGGGCCCCAAAGGAGCGAGTGTAAACTTAGAAGAGAAGGGGTCTTGAGACAGAACCCTGAGGTACACAAACTGAAAGCAGGATAGCAGAGGGTATTCTACCAGAGCATAGGCTAAAAGTGCGATGGAAGAGAGAGAGAAAAACCAAGACCTAACAGAGTCCCAAAAACAGAGTGAGAACAGGGTAAGGAGATCATTATATCAACAGTGTCAAAAGTAGCAGATTATTCAATTATCATCCTTGACGTAAGACTCTTAGATTTGACTATGCACAGATCACCAGAGACTTTGGCAAGAACTATTTTTATAGAATAGAGGACAAAAGCCAGGATGGCTTGAGAGGGAAGAAAAGGGGTGGTGGTAAGTGGGCTACATTCATCACTAACTGTGACTTTCCCCTTATTTTATCCAGATTCCAGTTCATCTAGCTCGGTCATTGCAGAAACCCTCTCTTTAACTAGGGGTTTATTTTATTTGACAGGTTTATATACTGCATTTCCAAAGATCAAGGTGGCTTACAATTAAGTCAACTTTAACATTATGGTAAACATAGTAGCAGGGTGAGGGTGAGGGATACATTCAACTTTAGCTTACAATAAACATGGATTAAATGCCTTTTGGAATCCTGCAGTAATGAGATGTTAAGTCTGACTGTTAGATGTCACAGATATGATCACTGTGTTTCCTTTCCTGAAGGGGCCGTGAACAGTGCCTGTATGGCATTCCCATTCCTGGCCAGCCTGAGAATTAAACCCAGTACTTGCCATTCAGCCATCAGGTTTGCCCCTTCTCTCGATTTTCTGGTTATTGCAATAGTTCTGGATTTGACTGACCTTTTTGGCTTGTTTTTCTCCTCATCATAGGTCATACTTTCCTTTTTGAGAGTATGTTGCAGAAGCTTGCTGTCTTGTAGAATTATTTTTTATTCGTTGGAAAAGTGTGTGGCACTTAACTTTTTAGTTCTTAGGGGCATACTCCATAAAATCAGTGGTCTATTCTCAGAATGATTTTAGAACATGGGAGCAGAAATATCACCTACAGGTTAATTTTGGGCCATATGTCATAGAATATCATGAGTTTTGGGATAAGCTGGTTTCAGTTCTGTTTGTCTAAGAGGGACAGTTGATATGTTACTCTATTTATTTGGTTGCTCTGTACCAGTTAGAAATAACCTTAAAATTGTTTACCTCAGAGTTCCTAGTTAAAAATTTCTAAACAACCCAGCCTCCCACTTACGTGGTCTCAAGTGACCCAGTATTTGATTTTATAAGTTGTCTTCCTTAGAACTTGAAGAGTTTACAGTTTATTACACAAAAACAAAAACTCCCTTTCATTTATCCTAGCTAATATGTCGGAGCTAGTGAAACAATTTAAAACGCTCCTTATTCCATAACCTGCAGTTCCTTGACATGGGGAAACATAACTAAGCTTTGCTGATAGAGAATTTCTTGATATTGGTTCACCTAAGATCAGATAAGTGGGAGGATGAGCTATATAGACATTTTTGAATGAAGTCCAAAGTGTGTGCGCTGCGGTGTACTGTACAGCACATTGTGCAAGTGGTTGTGACCATGAAGTGGCATTGTATGCTGTCATATGTTCACATTGCGCAAGGAACACGCGCAGTGTGGTCATAAATACTTATTGTCGGGTTCAGCAGCAAGCAGACACAGCGGCTTTCAGGGCTGGAGAGAGGCTGAAGACTACCCAGTCTTAAATGAGTAGGATTGGCCACTGTTAGAAACAGAATATTAGGCTTGATGGACCTTGGTCTGAGTCAGTATGGCATTTCTAATGTTCCTTGGGTCAGGCCAAGGAAAGGGATGAGAGTCCTGGGGTTGAGCAGATAGAGGAATGTTGCCATCGGTGATACAGATATTATATGGGTATTCGTGTATATGTGTGGGTATTTAATACACATGCATAATCTTTGAAAACATGCCAGTACTTCTCATGTCCCCAGCAAATAAGGTGTGGGCTATTCCATATCGTCAGTCCAGTCCAGACGCATGGATTATTTTCCCATTGCCAGCAGGTTGAGACTGAGCATGTTAGGTTTTTGGTGATGTCATGGTATAAGGACTCTGTGCAGACCAGCTGAAACCAATAGTCTCAGTCTCCAACAGATGGTTCTGAGCTCCTGTGCAATCTGGGTTCGGAGCAGTTTCTCCAAATGGGTGAGTTTTTTGCACATACCATGACAGTCATGAACCTCACTTCTAACCCTAGGGTATGTGGAATATGATCTCTCTCTCAAATTTACTGCTAATGCTCAGCATACTACTTGCATCGTACCAAAGAGAGCCACCCTCGAGTTTGTAAGATGTTACCGTATGGGTAATTTATCAAGATGTGCTTGGAAATGCCTCTTAATTAGGCCTGTGGCACCCAACACAATGGGAAATAACTATGTATCTTTCTGCCATGTTTTCCTGATCTCTGACTGCATTTCTTGGTACTTGAATATTTTTCTCCCTCTCAACGCGATTCACAGAATAGTCGCTTGGAACTGACACCTCTGGTGGTGGTCTCCACCATATCCAGCTTCCTCACATCCAGCTTTTTATCATTCTGAATGGGAGTATTCCAGGTGATCATAACCTCTTCATTCTCTAATTCTTTTAGGGTCATGATCCTAGTTCTTTTCAGGCACAGTGATGTCATAATGTTTACAGAGTTTCCAATAGATAAGGCATACTATTTTATTGTGCCTTTCTTTATAGAAATTCTCTTCTCAGCCAGCCATGAGATGAGTCACTATTTCCATCTCTTTCCCACAAAATCAACATATGTCTGTGTTGCCATTTTTTTCAGTGCTCACTATAAAAATTTTTATTTAAGTTTTTTTTTATACCACTTTATCATTTAGTCAAAGTGGTTTACATTGTAACTCAAACTTGGTAATGTACATTAAACTGTAACCTTGATAACTTGAATTTTTCTGAGGTAATGGAGTGTTAAATGACTTGCCCAAGGCCACAAGGAGTGCTAGTGGGGATCAAACTCTGGTCTCTTGGTTCCCAAGCCATTGCTCTAACCATTAGGCTGCTACTCCACATCTGTTTCATCTGTAAGCCACTGTCCTGGGCTGCAACTAACAACCTCTCATCCTTCAGTTTCAGTTCACCTCTCCTTAACAGTTTGACTCCTTTCTTGATCGACAAAGGCTTCCTGGAGTAACTCTGTATTTCCCACTGTATTTGTGCACTTGCCACTTGTTTTTCCTTGTTTGTTGATCTGATTCTTTGAAGAGGTGTTTTTTTCTGTTTTGCAAATTGTTACTTCCATCCCTTTGTATGCTTTTGGATTATCACTCATTCCTTCTAGTCATTGGAACGCTTGTCCAAGTTTGATGGACACAGATTCTGGACGTTTACTTTTATATTTCAGCACTTTTTGCATATTTGGATCCGATGATGCAGTTAAGTAGGCCTAGAGGCCTATGATAGTAGCTCTGTATGTGTAATCAATCTGAGTCCTAGCCCTCCTTCAGCTGTAGGGATGCATAGTCTTGGCATACACTGATTCTTGTTAATTACTTCATGGGCATGGAGGTGTTTTCATGTTCGCACATCCAGTTTTTCAAGATCTTTAAGAGACCAGTCCACAATCCCAAAACTGTATGAGTGTACAGGAATTGCCAGCTGATTGATGGCTTGTATCTTATTCTGTGATGTTAAAGCACTTTTTCAATAATGATTTTAATCTCCTGTAGTATTCTTTACTGATCTTTTCTCTCAGTAATTTCTGCTTGAGTGTTCCTTCCTCTACTCTGAGATACTTATATATGCCTTCCTGTTCAAGGTCCTTGATGTGTTAGCCTTCAGCCAGGGAGATATTTTCTCTTTTGCTCAATTTTCCTCTTTAAAAAAAAAAAACAGTTGCCTTAGCACATCTGTCAAGCCCAAAGGTCATCCCGATGTCATCAGAAAAGCTTTTCATCACACGGAGTTGCTCTGCTAATTGTTGGTTGCTGTAACTATAGAATTTCAGATTGTCTACAACTAATAAATGAGATGTTTGTGGGTGGTTACATTCTTTAAGATTCAGGCTAAATCCATATCTTAACGAGTTGATTGGATTAAGCGCCACACTGAACAGAAGGTGCAACGGGGAATCCCCCTGAAATATTCCTTGCTGGATCCTGATATTAGTATTTAACATCTTCATAGTTCCAAGAGTGTGGTTTGCCACATTGTCATGATGAACTTAATGTACTCTATCAATTTATTTTATACGTTTCAAAGCAATTTATTATCCAAGAGTGTGGGATGCTGTCAAAAGCTTTATTATATATCCATGCTATGCTGAGATTTCCGCTTTTCTTAGTGCTGGCCATGATGGCCTTATTCAGCATTAACTGGTCTTTGGTGCCATATGCTCCTTTCTTGTTGCCCTTTTGCTCTATTGCCATGCTGATATTGGACTCTATATGATCGTATATTCTGTCTGCATCTATTGTTGTGAACAGCTTATAGATTGTAGGTAGACAAGTTATTGGTTTATAATTTTTGGGAGTATTGCTTGGGTTCCCTTTTGGAAGAAGAAATGCTCTTCCTGTAGTGGTGTTAAGTCGGCTGCTTAAACAATTGATTTTTGCAATTTACTAGGTCTTGGTGGAGTAATGTAACTGTTTGAGCCAAAAGTTGGTTACTCCATCTGGGCCAGGGGCTCTTCTAGTTTGGGGCTCATTTTAACCTGTGTTCCAGTTCTTTTGTTACTGAAGGCCATTCCATAGGTTTGATGTTTGTTTGCTTTTTCTAAATGCTCCTGTATGCAAGGTAACCAGTCTGCTTCGTAGGGTTCTCATAGTTTTCTCTAGAAGCTTTGTTTCAGCTTTGATTGGCGGTGCTTTTACCGCAGCCTCATTTTTAAATTGTTTTAAGTTTTTTTATTGTAAACCGCTCAGGTGCCTATGGTGTTGGGCGGTATAACAAGTTTTAAATAAAAATAAACATCTTAATGCTGTTTCCCAATTCCCTGAAGAGGAGTTTAGGTTCTCTCTCAATAGCTCATTTTGATATCTTTCTTTTCTGTTTTCTTTGTATCTTTGCAGTTTTTGCCTTCTGCTGCTGCTACTTCCAATTAATTGTTGGAACATAGAAATTTCAGGTGGTCTTCTGTTAATGCAGCCTGCTTAAGCTTGATGTCTTGGTTCTTCGTTAATATCTTACACAGGTATCTAAAAGGATTAAGATCAATCAGGGATGCCTCCACATGCACTGATTTATATTGATCCCTTGATGCGCTTTTTCCAAGGAGGAACTGTTCTTTTTCTTCTGGTCCTGCATTTTAGCTGGTAGTATTCTTGCAGTAATAAATTGAATACAATATGTGGCTAAAATTATTTTGGTGATGTTGGTGATGGACTCCACTGAAGGGCTTTTGAATATTTATCTGGCTACTTTTCAAATAGAGTTGATTTGGTTAGAGCAGTGGTTCCCAACCCAGTCCTCAACTCTCTCGCGGTCAGGTTTTCAGGATAATCCATAATGAATATGCATGAGAGAGATCTGCATGCAACAGAATGGGTTGGGAACCACTGGGTTAGAATGGAGAATTGAAGATTTCCTCTTTCAACTTAGGCTGTTGATTCAGCTATGGTTTCTGGTGTGTTAAAACCTGGTGGTTCCAGGTCCCATCCCCTCTCGCTCACACTCAACTTGTGCGGAGGTTAGGTTATTTTCTTCAGAGGATCGCTGAATTGCGGTAGGATTTGATTTTAATTTATTGTATGGTACTTGTCTCTATAAGAAACTTAAAAAAAAAAAAGTGAAAGATGCTCCAATTTACTTCAGATTGGCTAAAAGGGTATTTTTTGGTCTCCTTCGTGTCAGCCGTCTGTTTTCTCTGCCCATGGAGAGTTTCACTTTCACTTTCGGCTCTGGTGTGATTAGTGGTGTTCAGGATGCCGGTGTCCAAGCACACTTCTGCATGTGGTTCTCAGTGGGGGATTAGTTTCTTCGGTGGAATTTTGCTGCGAGTTAGAAGGGCATACAGCAGAAGTGGTGCTTCAGGGGTCTCATATTTCAGTGGGGGGAAGCTGTTTTTTCAGCGGCAGAAGTTGAGCAGTGAGAAGCTTCTCCTCGTAGTTGCAGGTTCATGTGATTTTGGCAGGAACCGCGGCCATTTTGCTGCTCTCAGTACTGCTCCCTCAGATCTCAGGAGGGAGGCAGGATTTGATTCCTTTTCCTTCTGGTACTGTCTCTAAATGAGAAGGGGCTGTCAAAGGTTCTGTTTCAACTCCTTTCTCCAGATTTTGTTGTATTGCTTCACCAAGTCTATTGCATGAAGCAGGGCTTGTTGGAGCATTCTGCTTCAAGGACTTCTGCTTCTTCAGGGGAAGATGGGCTGGGGCTCCTCTCGAGTCTGTGCTGGATCTGATTGAACCCTGGTCCAAAAGGCACTGTTTGGATGTTGTTGTTGTGGAAGGCCAACTTTTAATGTTGTCAGGAGCCTCTGAAGACCCGCTAGAAGGTCCTTTGTGGCTTTGGCTCAAGGTGGCCTTCATACAGACTCCTAATAGTCTCCTCCTCCTCTTCCACCCGTCTGATTGCTCTCCTTTGTACCGATAGTCATTTTTACTATGTCCGTGATCAAGCTGGGCAAGTTTGATTATTTTACGGCAGTCGGACAAGGAGTGAACTAATCAAAATCCAAGCCCCCTTCACCCTTTGAGATTTGCCAGGTTAAGGAGCAAGTTTTGGCAAATGAGCCCTCAGTAATATGCATGCGGAGTTGGCGGAAGTTAAGAACCAATTTGCAGCGTTTTCAGTGCAGTTAGACTCTGCAGGTGAGACCCCATAAGACCCCCTCTCATCGAGCCTCTATAACGAAATATCCCTGCGGTACTTGCAAGCCATTCAGATACTTCAGGTTGCATGGTGGCAAGTACCCACACAACTAGATGGTCAGCGGATATTATTTTTCCCAGATTTTAACAAAGCCACCTTGGATTGGAGGAAGCAATGGCTAGCCTTTAGGCCGCAACTGCAGAAGTTGCAGGCGAAGTCTGGGCTATTTTACCCCACAAGACTCCGAATTGCGCTTCATAACACAGCCAGGTCATTTGAAGACCCTGAGGCCATTCGAGTCTTTCTTGCTGAATCAACGGGGATGGACACCAGTTGACTTTCATGCATGATGCCAACCTTGTGTTGCCGGAGATGATCCATCTAGAGTCCAGAGGTTCCCAACTCCAGTCCTGGAGGGCCAAACATTCAGGTTTTCAGGCTGTCCCTAATAAATGTGCATGAGATGCATTTGCATGCACTGCCCCCATTGCATTCAAATGTATCTCATGCATATTCATTAGAGACAGCCTGAAAACCTGAATGGTGTTTGGCCCTCCAGGACTGGAGTTGGGAACCTCTGACCTAGACTGTCTGCCATGGTTTTGAGACTTATCTTTATCCGTTTGGCATGTACATTGAATGCCCAGCAATCACCAGCTGCTGTCAAGGCTGCTTCACTGTTCGTACTCACAACAACGACCCGCATCGTTTGGACAACGGACCGCTCTGATATACCCCACTGGAATGAATAACCTTTTTACACCAAACTGTGTGGGTGGATGGCGAGACCAGATGAGTGAATGAATTGAGCGAGGTTGGATTAGGTGGATATGTCTGTTATGATTGAAGAACAGTTGGACACTGATTTGTTGTTTTTTTTTTTTTTTTTTACTTCTCTGTAATCCATAAGATGTCTGGGGATGGGTAGTGGACAGAAGAAAAGTGGGGTCAGTATACTCATCAGGTGGATCTTCTCCCCTGCTACTCTTCAGACCTGTGTTGACCCCAATGGGCGATGGACAAATGCCACTGTTCAAATCGGTCAAGTCACGTTGGCTTTGTTTAACATCTATGCATCTACCTCTTTAGCATATGTATGTATCTGGCAAATGTTTGAGGCATGGTGTGGAGAACGTCGATGCGAGGCCTTGAGGGCATTGATCCCGGTGGTGTTGACGTTTCTGCAAGATGGGCTGGATAAGGGGTTAGCGGCCGCGTCCTTGCGGGTACAAGTAGCAGTGTTGTCCTGTTATAGAGGGAAGATAGCAGGCGAAGGGCTAGGTACTCATCCGGATGTGAGGAGGTTCTTAAGGGCGGTCTCTCTCTTGAGGCTGCCACATAGACAGGTAGTGCCAAAGTGGAATCTCCCTTTCGTTTTGGAAGCGTTGAGACGCAAACCATTTGAGCCTCTGGCGACAGCTTCCTTAAAGGACCTTATGCTTAAGGTGGTGTTCCTGGTGGCTATTAGCTCGGCTAGGAGGATTTCAGAGTTGCAGGCTTTGTCCTGCAAGGAGCCCTTTTTGAACTTTTATCAGTCAATGGTGGTTGTTTCTTTGCCAGTGTTCAGCGAGCAGTTGGAGGGCTCCTTCATGGGACGTCTGCACCTTCTAGACATTCGTAGGGCGTTGAAGTATCTTCGTAGAACGGCAGAATTTCGTAAATCACATAGGCTTTTCATTGTGTTTGCGGGTGCAAAGAAAGGAGAGGCAGCCTCAAAGGCTACAATTGCCAGATGGATTAAGGAGGCCATAGCGTCCGCTTATGTTTAAAAGGAAAAGCGGTGCCAGAGGGTCTCAAAGCGCATTCCACTAGAGCGGAAGCGGCGTCTTGGGCTGAGTTCCAATTAGTGCCTCCGGTGGAAATTTGTAGGGCGGTGACATGGTCGTCCTTGCATTCCTTTGTTAGGCATTACAGTCTGGATATTCAGGCGGGCAGGGACACCACGTTTGGATCAGCAGTGCTTCAGGCTGGTCTAGCAGGTCCCTCCCGTTGAGTGCATTCACTGCTCTGCTACATCCCCAGAGGTCCGGGACTAGACTAAAGGGACGATAAGGAAGGTGAAATTAGACTTATCTGCTAATTGTTGTTCCTTGAACTCTAGTCTAGTCCCGAATCCCTCCCTGATTGCTGTCTGCTAGGGCCTGAAGCGAGCAAGAAAGGACAGGTAAGACAAATCAACTTTGTCGTAGGGGGATTACCGTGGGCCACTATCCTCCCTGTCAGGAGGGGGGCAGGCCTTATTCCTTAAGTTAGGAAGGTTGCTAGTAATGTTACGGTTTTTTTTGTTTTTTTTTAAAGAAATTAAGATACAAAGCGCTGGAAAGGGACAGGTTCCAGAGACCTGGTTACATGTGTTAGTAGTAGTTAGCTAGTAGTAGTTTGGCTGCTTAATTGTTGCTCTGAGTCTGCTTTGCCAATAGGTTACTGGTGTGAGGAGGCGGATCCTGCGGAGATATACCAGTGTCATCACAAGAGAATGACGTTCTCAGTCTCCAAAGTTGCTGGAGGAGGAGCATAAAACCCAGAGGTCTGGGACTAGATTAGAGTTCCTCAAGTAACAACAATTAGCAGGTAAGTCTAATTTCACCTTATTCTCACATACTGGAAAGACTCTTCTCAGACTATCATCAATAGTGGAACATGGTTTGCATGTATCGGAGATATGAAGCAGCCTACATTCATGTCTCAAATCTATGTTGGTAATTGAGACTTCTCCCGCTCTCTGCACTGAAGGCCAGCCAATCAGGCCCCACTTTCCGCCTTTTAAAAAGCAGTGTGAAAGGCGTGATCTCCATCCTGCTGCCCCGGACTAGCATCCAGCACAGGGAGCGGGCCGGAGACGATTCCTGCTTCCTGCACCAAAGGCCAACCAATCAGGTCCCACTTTCCGCCTTTTAAAAAGCAGCGACCAGAGGGCCCTTAAGCGAGGCACTTGAAAGGACACTTAAGATCCGCATGAACTTCCTACTTGAATTATATCTACCCGCCTGAAAACAGAAGCTTTGGACAGGTTGGTTAAGGACCTTGTGGGGACTAAAGGAGCTTTGCTTCCAGAGGATAACCTGAAATCTTGTAAGCTGGTTCCTGCTGGATAAGGACAATTCAGAGTTTTTCATTGATTCTGTACAGTTTGGTTTGTTCCTTATCAGCGTGCTCACTATTCAGCACAAAGTCATTCCTTTTGAGGTAGCAGAGGTGCAGGAAGAGGCTATTCAGGGGCCAGCTCAGCTGCCAAAAGCCACAATGAATGGGGGGGGGGGCGGGCGGCCCGCCCAGGCAGAATTGGTAATGGTTGGAGGTCTGCTACAAAACATTTATTCCTTCTGGGTCTGCAGGAGGTGTTAGAGATAATTCGAGAAGGTTATGCTCTAGAACTGGCACGTACTCTGTCCGATGCATTCATGTTATCCCCCTGCAAGGCCCCTGAAAAGATTCATGTAGTTTTGGACGCACTCTGCAGGTTAATTCAGTTGGTGGCAGTGGTGCAGGTCCCCCTCCCCCCCCCCCCCGACCAGTTAAGTCAAGGTTGGTACTACATTTATTTTGTGGCCCTCCAAAAAGGACTCCTTCTGCCCAATTCTGGACTTAAAGTATGTCAGCAGACACTTTGTGTGCCTCATTTTCCTATGGAAACTCCGTGGTCCGTGAATTTTGCAGTACAAAAGAGCACGTTTTTGACCACTATCAATCTTATCAAGGCCTACCTGCATATTCCTATCCGTCTTGAGGTTTACGGTGCCTCTGGGTCATTTTCAATTTTGAGCTTTGCCTTTTGGTTTAGTGACTGCTTCCTGAACCTTTACGAAGGTCATGGTGGTTGTAGCAGCGGCTCTTCGTCCTATATCTGGACAATTGATTGATCAGAGCAAAGTTGGCGGGCAAGAATTTGAGTAACTCAGCAGGTCATTCAGTTTCTACATGAACTGGGTTGGGTGCAATGTTCCCTCTAATTTTCTGTAGGCTGTGTGCGCATAAAATATCAGCTGTGCAGCTTTTGAAGGAAGGTTAAATTTTTGTGCGCCACATAAGGACACTCGGAGTTATATACTTTAAAATTTGACTACACGTCAGAATACAGTATGTACACCACATTGATTGCACTAGAAAATATTGTAGAACTTGTGAAAACCGTAAATACACAACTTTTAAATTTTAAGACGTCTGTTTTCTATCAGAATCAGAACCGTAATTTTTGTGCGCTCTGTTGTAAAGTATGTGCGCTCGCTCGGCGAGGTGTGTACGCGCGCACATGCGCACAGCTTAGAGGGAACAGTGGTTGGGTGATCAACTTTTCCAAGAGAAAGATGTCACCTACCCAGGAACCTGTCTATTTGGGTGCTCATTTTGACACCATAAAAGGTCTAGTCTCTCTAGGTTCGGCACCAGGTACGGCACAGTCTACAGATGCAGGCATCCTCAGTGTGGCTCCATCTTCAACTTCTGGGCTTCATGGCAGTGACCTTAGATCTACTACCATGGCAAGAGCCCATATGTGCCCGCTGCAGCAGGCTCTCTCCTATCCCAGTGGTCTCCGCAGCATTGAGCTCTGCCGAAGCGGCTGCTGTGTCCAATGCAGACCAAACTGAGCTTACAGTGGAGGCTGTCTTCTGTGAATTTCTTGGCGGGGATGCTGCTGGAACCCGACTGAATAGTAGTGACCACAGATGCCAGTCTCTCAGGATGGGGGGAGCTCATTGTCTCTTGGGTAGCCCAAGGCCATTGGTCTCAGGAGGAGAACGCATGGTCGATCAATTGTCTCGAGATGCATGCAGTGTTTTGGGTTGCCATTCTTCTCTCCTCAAGGGCAAGGCTGTGAGTTCAAGGACAATGCCACCACAGTGACTTACATCAATCACCAGGGGGGCACAGGGAGTGCGTTTCTGGCGGAGGAGGGAGCTCCCCTCTTACACTGGGCAGAATCCTATCTACAGGCGCTATTGGTTGCATACGTGGCAGGAAAAGAAAACATGCAAGCGGACTTCCTCAGTTGTCATCAGTTGGATATGGGTGAATGGGCCTTCAAACTCAATATTCCAGAGCATTGCCCATTGTTGAGGTATGCCAGGCATGGATCTCATGGCATCCGCCACCAGTGCCAAAGTGAATCAGTTTTTCGGCCATCTGAGAGCGCGAATGTCCGCAGGGCTCTGCACTAGTGCAATCTTGGGCTCTGGAAAATCTTCTCTACGTGTTTTTTCCATGGCTGCTGAGCGGCAGATTCTGCAGAGGATAGAAGTCCATTGGGTTTGTGATCCTGGTGGTGCCAGATTGGCCTCAGAGACTCTGGTATGCTGACCTAGTCAGACTGCCAGTGTCAGGACCGTGGCGGCGTCCAGCACAGATTGATCCTCTCAAGGTCCCATCCTAATGACATAGTTGGATTGATTCTCACTTACGACTTGGCTCTTGAAAGTGTTCGGCTGATGAAAAAAGGTTGCTCACCTGCTGCAATTGCTACCCTCCTGTGGGCTAGAAGGCGTTCTACGTCTTTATCGTACATACATGTGGGCAAATATTCGAAGACTAGTGTGCAGATAATGGCATCGGGCCCTGTTAGCCTCTGTGCTGCAAGTTCTTGCCTTTCTGCAGGCAGGTTTTGATACGGGTCTGGCGATTGAATTCCTTGCAGATTCAGGTGGCTGTTCTGACCTCCTGTTGTGGTCTGGTGCAAGACCAATCCCTAGCCTCTCATCCGGAAGTAGTGTTTTTGAAGAGCGGTTAAGCAGGTGTGTCCAGTGCTTAAGCAGGTGTGTCCACCGATTCAGCCGTTACTTCCTCCATGGGACCTCAATTTCATTTTGTCTGTGCTGACTAGTCCTCCCTTTCAGTCACTTTCAGCATCAAGGATCTCATTCTAGAGACAGTATTTCTGGTGACTATTCGGCTCACAGTATATCTGAAATTCAGGTGTTATCCTATAGGGAGCCTTTTGTGATATTTTCAAAGGAAAAAGTGATCTTGAGACCTTTCCTCCTCCTTTACCGAAAGCCATTTCTGAGTTCCATCTTAATCAGCATGTCTCTCTGCCTGTCTTTTCTCCATCAGAACAAATCAGAGGATAAGCTTTTGCATCTCTTATATGTTAGGCATGTGCTTCAGCGGTATCTGAAGTGAACCAAACCTTTTTGAAAGTCTTGACCACCTTTGTCCTTTTTGGTGGGCCGTGTAAGGGTGAGACAGCTTCCAAAGCTTCAGTGGCTTGTTAGCTGAAGGAAACAATTGCCTCTGCTTATCTCTTGAAACAAAAGCCAGGTTGTGTGCTCATTCTACCAGAGCCCAGGCGGCTTCCTAAGAACATAAATGCCATACAGGTCAGGCCAAAGGTCCAAGCCCAATATCCTGTTTCCAACAGTGGCCAATCCAGGTCACAAGTACCTGGCAGGTACCCAAAGTCCACAGCTTCAACAAGACTTGTCCTGGGGTAAGCAGTGGATTTCCTGGGTCCTCTTTAATACTGGTTTATGGACCTTTCCTCCAGGAACTTATCCAAACCTTTTTTAAACCCAGTTACACTAACAACTTTTACAACATTTTCCAGAAACGAATTCCAGAGTTTGATTACGCATTGGGTGAAAAAATATTTTCTCTTAAGTCTTAAATGGATTGCCTCCAAGCAGCTGGAGGTTGTATGAGCCCAAAGATATTGGGCTCACTAGAGGGATAATTAAGCAGATTGAATTAATTGATTTTAAATTTTATTTTAATTATTGATTAAATGATTATTTGTTTAGTTTATTCTATAGATTATTTTTAGCCTAAGAGGCATTGCAGTCCTGTGGTGTTCCCCCCCCCCCCTTTTTCTTTTACCTTTGCCGTTTTTTGATTCTTTGTATGTTGGTGGTAGAAGCGCTTTTTATTACATGTGCTCCTGATCCCACTGCTGATCAGCGGTTCTTCAAAGTTGTCGGGTCTCTAAATCCCTGAAGCCGCAATTATGGCTGAGCGTGCAGAGAAACAGGCAGGCTGATGAAAAACGTTTTTAGAAGTGCAATAAAGCATCTGGCAAGGTAAGAGGGCCTTTAACGCCGTAGAGAAGACATTCGGCGGTTTATTTGGGGCCTAATTTTTAACAGATGGTTTGTCGGAGCTGCGCTGAGTTGTGCACGCGTACGGGAAACGATCGAGTGAATCGTCAATTTTTTCTTTACCAGAGGGATCTGGTTTAAAGGGGGGAAGCCTCATTTTTGCTTTTTTTTTTTTCACAATTAGGTGTTACTGGGGGGGGGGGGCAGCTTAATTTTTTTTTTTAAACAAAAAACTCTTTATGCTTATGTTTGAGTGAGCAGTTTGTTGGCTGTGGTGGTGGTTTCTACCTACATTTATTTAGTGATCTGTTCATTTTAAGAGATTTTTAGTGAAGTAATGCCTTCTAAGCCACATTGCTTAGTCTGTGGCACTAAAAGAGGTGTTGTATCAGACACGGGAGTCTGTAGAGGCTGCGTCTGGGAGGCAGCAGCCATGGAACAAACTTTGGATATCAATGCAGAGGGTGCTAAAGGAGCATCTTTGTCTTTGACAGAAGCTAAGTTACCTCTGGTACCTTTGCAGGATCCGATAGCGGGACCTTCCTCCGCTCCGGACTTGTCTCAGCCACAATCAATATTCCCTGGTTTGGCTGCATTATTTTCAACAGACTTTGTTACACTACTTCAGCAGGTCTTTGGTAATGGGCAAAAGGGTCCACAGTCCTCCTATACTGGGGGGGGGGGGGGAACTCGGCGGTAAGCAGCTGGGTATCCCCCTGGAGGTGGCTGAGGGCTCTGTTCCCTCAAAGAGGTCGAGAGCCGCGAGAAAACGTCAAGAATACTTGTTAACCTTGGAGGAGGCCCATTCTGAAGATTTGGATCCAGAATTAGAGTTGGAAGGAGAACTGGAGGAAGGAGAACTCACTGAACAAGAGGATCAGGCCAGAGTAGTTCGTGTTTTCCATCGAGATGAGTTACCAGCGTTGATTGTGGAATCACTTAAAGCTCTTAATATGCCTGCCTCAGGACCGGCAGAGGATGTCACTTTAGAGGATCCCTTGTTGCAGGCATTTCGGAACACTCAAAGGGCTTTTCCGGTGCACAGAGTAGTACGCGACATGATTCAACAAGAATGGGATATGCCTGAGGCAGGACTTAAGGGATCCATGGTTATGGCTCGCCTTTATCCTCTGGTGGACCAAGATCGTGAGGAGTTTAAGTCTCCCAAAGTGAATGCGGCGATCTCGGCAGTTACCAAAAAGACGACAATTCCAGTGGAAGGTAGTGCTGCTCTTAAAGATGTTCAAGATAGAAAGCTAGACACATTGTTAAAACAGGTGTTTGATATTAATGCGTTATCTATTCAAGCTTCGATTTGTGGTGCATGGGTAGCCAGAGCCTGTCTTCGTTGGTCTCAGCGAATTCAGGGAGAGCACACGGATGATTCTACAGCAGAAGCCTCTCGGTTAGAGACCGGGGCAGCTTATTTGGCTGACATTCATTATGACCTTATCAGAGGGCTGTCTGAGTATGGCTTCAGTAATTGCTGCAAGAAGATATCTTTGGCTACGTATTTGGGCTGCCGATGGATCTTCTAAGGCAAGACTCGGTAAGCTTCCCTTTAGGGGTAAACTACTGTTTGAGGATTTAGACAAACTAGATAAGGATTTAGGTGAATCCAAGGGCAGTAGGCTGCCAGAAGACAGGCAGAAGCTCGGGTGTTCAATTCCGGTGACCAGGGGTCAACAGAGGGATTTTTGCCGTTTTTGTTCCCCTTGGTTCGGACAGTTTCAAAGAGGACGTCCCTTTTACAGGAGTCAGGTTTTTCGGGGATTTAGAGGAGCAAGCAGGGGCTTTACTACCTCCTCTTCCTCGAGCCTTAGAAAGTCACAATGAAGCCAGGGGGGCCCAGGCAGGTTTAGTACCGGTAGGAGGTCGGCTATGGGATTTTTATCCGGCCTGGATCCAGATTACATCAGATCGTGGGGTGTTGGAGATCATTTGAGAAGGGTATGCTCTGGCGTTTCAGCATCCAGTAGTCAATTCTTTCATTCAGCATCCTTGCAAGGGACCTTGCAAAGACTTCTGAACTTGAACGCGGTAGTTCCTGTTCCTCTGGACCAGTGTGGCTACAGTCGATACTCCATCTATTTTGTGGTTCCAAAAAAGGAAGGAACTTTTCGGCCAATTTTTGGATCTACAAAAAGTAAATCGTTGTCTTTGGGTGACTCATTTTCGTATGGAGACACTGAAGTCTGTCATAATGGCAGTACGAAGAGGAGAATTTCTTACTTAATTTCTATCGCTGCTCTCTTTTCCGGAGAGCCGCATGGAGACTGAACAAATGCCGGGAGTAATTGCTTTGCAAATTCGAGAGCATAACCCTCTCGGATCACTTCTAGGAACCATTGATCGGACGTGACCCGGGACCAGGCGGAGAGGAAGTGCTTTAAGCGGCCTCCCACCGGCAGCTCTCCCCCCTGGACTCCCGTATTCTCATTGTGGCTTCCTAGGGCCAGCGGAGGTGGAGGAGGCCCCAACACCTCTCCCAGCTCCTCGAAACCCTCTGAAACTCTGTCCCCTTGAAGAGAAACGGCCCTTAGCCAGGAGAATCGTTCTGGCTGGCCGAAACCTCCGGGAATCCCTAGGATGGCTCCGCCCTGGGGCTAGAAGCCGAGCTTGCTTCGGTCTGTCCTCCGGCAGTCTGCCCCCATCCAAACAACAACTTCTCCTCGAAGAGGAGACGACTCAGGCGTGCCTTTGAAGAAGCATCGGCTGCCCAATTTTGTAGCCCTAAGGATCGCCTGGCAGCCCCTACAGATGCCATGTTTTTGGCCAGGCTCCTGATGAGGTCATACTGGCTATCCGCTAGGTAGGCAGCTCCTGACTCCAGCTTAGTTGCACTAGATTGCGACTCCCCGGGGGAACACTCTGCCAGCTGCTGAGCCCATCTCAAACTGGCCTGGGCCACCCAAGTCCCGGACACCGAAGCCTGTAAGGCGAGAGCACTGATATCAAAGGCTTGCTTCAGCAGCGTGTCCAATCTTCTATCCTGAGAATCCTTCAAGGCCGCGCTACCCTCGACCGGTATCGTAGTCTTCTTAGTCACCGCAGATACCGCTGCGTCCACTCTGGGCGACTTCAGCAGCTCTTTGTCCGGATCTGGCAAGGGGAAAGCCTTGACATCATGCGCACGCCCCTTAAACTGGATTCTGGCTGATCCCACTCCTCCTGGATCATCTGACATACCACTCTGTGCACGGGAAAAAACCTTTTGGGATCTCCTGACCGCCTGGATCAGCGGATCTTCCAATGCTTCCTCCTCTGAAGGGGCATCAGAGGTCACATTGAGCACCTTGAGGGATTCGTTAATTAGAGCCGGGAGCTCCTTCCGCCGAAACACCCTCACAATCTGGGATTGGTCATCTTCTGGAATCTCTCCCTCTTCGAGTTCCTCCTCTTCTTCTTCTCCCAGCTCCTTGTCCGAGACCTCCTCCTCCGGGGTGTCCTGGGAAAGGGAGAAAGGAGCTCATCACTCACCAGCCTTGCGCGCTTGGGAGGGGCCTCAGAGAACTGGCGACTAGGCTTCAGAGACGTAGTGCCCAGACTTTCCAGCCCTGGGACAGAGTCCGCAGCTCCAAAACCTCTTTCTTTCTTTGCGCATACAATAAGCCTTGTGCAGTAAGAGGACAAAGTCCGGGGAGAATAAGTCAGTGGCACTTCCCTCCTCCGATGCCGCTAGTGGGAGGGGAGGGGGAGGGGGGCCGACAATCCCGAGGTAGAAGGAGTGGGAGAATGGGGTTCCCTTTCCAGAGGATCCCCAGCCGTCTGTGCCGTATGGGATAAAGGGAATTGAAGATCTTGTTCCACCGAGGCAGCCTCTGTCGCACACACCCTGCAGACTCCTGCCTCGGCTGTAGTACCCCTGCGAGTGCCACAGGAGGGGCAACGCGTCTTGCCAGACATGTTCAATGCTGGATCAGATCCGAAATTGTGAATCGGTCTTCAAATAAGCAATCAGCAAAGGACCAATCAGCAAGTAACTCAAATTAAGTAAATAAATAAATTAGATAAATTAAGTTAAAATAAGTTAACCTAAAGTGAACTGGATTAGCTTGTGAAAGGGAAGAGCCAACCTCCCCCCATGCGCTCTATCCCCGCGCTGGCAAAGCACCGCCATGGCGTGAGATCAGGAAAACATCAAAAATAAACCAAGTAATTTAAAAAGTAATTTAAAATGTATCCTTCTGAGTACTTGCGATTTGAAGATTTGAAGCTTTCAGGCTGCGCGCTGTGCGGCGGAAGGCCGCTGTCCTCCAGGGGCTCCCTCGTGGTAGGCCGCAGCCACGTGGAGCGCTACCCGGTCGGCATTTCTGCTGGACTCTCCTCCTCACTTGCAGGGTCCAATCCGTGCAGAAACCGGCCTTGGAGGATGCGAACGCCCCGAAGCTCCTGACTGCCTGTGGCCCAGCCGAAGGAGTGGAGTAGCGTCGCACTGCCGAGGCAAGGCAGTAAACCGGGGAGAATGAGGCCCCAGCCGGGGGATGCGATCGCGGTTCTTTCCCCCGCCAGACGGCTCAGGTATAACAAAAACAGCACCCGCTCCTCTGCCCCGTGCAGGACACGAATTCTTCAGCCGCTCCTCTGCCCCGTGCAGGACACGAATTCTTCAGCCGTGCAGGAGGGGGGGGGGGACGGAGGATTAAAGGAGCAGGTACAAGGCAATGCTAGAATAAGGCAAGAGGGATTCAAATAAAATAAATTAAAGTAAATTAAAAGTAAAATAAAGGAAAATAGCTTAAATCAACTGAGATAATGGAGACTCCAGTAAGCCCTTGGCTTACGGAACCCTCCAGCTGCTTGGAGGCTGAGAATACTGGGATCAGTGGGTGTTGCCAGTGGTATTTATCCCGTCCCATCCTCAAAAGGATAGACTCAGCCTCCAAGCTGCTGGAAGGGTTACGCAACCCAGAAGTAAGGGACTGGACTGGAGTGACGATAAGGAACACTAATTAGCAGGTAAGGTCTAATTAATTCATTTCTTACGTCTCTGGACTTGTCTGAGGCATATCTACATATTCTGATTCGGCTAGAGCATCAGAAGTTTCAAAGGTTTGCACTGCCCATGGGGCATTTCCAGTTTCGGGTGTTGCCATTCGGTTTGGCAATGGCTCCACGAACATTCACCAAGGTTATGGTAGTTTATTTATTTGTTTAGCTGTATTTGTATCCCGCTTTTCACCGGGTCAAAGCGGCATTACATAAAAGGGGGGGGGGGAATTTACGTATAAGGGCGGGGCCATCACCAGGGAGGCTACATTGATGATTTCAACATAAGACATAGGACAGACTTTGGACTTGGACAGATTTTGGACATGGTCGAGTTAGTATAGTTTGAGTTAGGTGGTCATGGTGGGTGAGATCAGAGGTTATTGCGCTTTTTTGGTGGGGGTTATGTTGAGGTATTCCTGAAATAGGATGGTTTTCAGCTGTTTTCTAAAAGATAGTAGATCAGTGTTGTTTCGGAGACAGCTCGGTAGAGAGTTCCATAAGGATGGAGCATACAGTTCAAAGGCTCGATTGCAGGTCCGTTGCGAGCATTTGGTTCTTTTGTGAGGGATGGTGAGGGAGTTGCTGGAGGCTTGTCTGGTAGTTCTGCCATGAGCTGGTTGAGAGAGTAGGGTGTGAAGTTGGGAGTTCTGTGTTTGATGTATGGCTTTGTGGGTGAGTAGGATGACTTTGTATTTAGTCCTTGCTTCGAGGGGAAGTATGTGTAGGTCTTTCAAAATTGGGGTGATGTGGTCGGTCTTCTTTGCTCTCTGAATGATTCTCGCTGTGGTGTTCAATGCTGTTCGGAGGGGGTTCGTCTGTGTGGCTGGAAGTCCATGGTATAATATGTTACAGTAGTCTACATGTGGGAGCGTCATGGCTTGCATTACAGTTCAGAAGTCTTGATGTTCAAGAAGGGGTCTGAGACGTTGGACTGTTCTTACCTTATGGAATATAGTTCCGGAGGTTTTGGTGATTTGTTGTTTTAAGGTGAGTGGTCAATAATGATGCCCAGGTATCTTATTTGTGGTTGTATTTGAATGCTTGTGGTACCTATGTTGAGGTGTGTAGGTGGTGTAAAGTCCGGGTCTTTTGTGACTGAGGGCTTCTGTTTTCTTTATGTTGATGGATAGGTTGTTTGCTTGTAACCAGTTGGACACCTCGGTGAAGCATGTTGATAGTTGGGTGTTTGTTGGGTTCGTGGTTCTAATGGGGGCATAGAGCATGATATTATCAGCGTAGATGTGAAAGCTGATGTTGTGAGTGCGTATGACTGAGCAGAGTGGTTGAAGGTAAATGTTGAAAAGCATGGCTGATAGTGTGGATCCTTGGGGAACTCCTTGGTGTTGCTGGAATGGGGGGGATGTTGAGTTGCTGGTGTGGATTAGTTGCTCTCTGTTAGGTAGGATTGGAACCACTGTAGTACGGTGTCTTTGATCCCGATTGTCCATAGTCTGTGTATGAGGATGTTGTGGGAGATGGTGTCAAAAGCTGCAGATATGTCAAGGAAGATCATGGCATATCCAGAGTGTTTTTCTTGCGTTCCTATGAGGAGAGTGTTCATCAGTGTGGTCATGAGGGTCTCAACTCCATGTAGCGGGCGGAAGCCGTGGTGTTGTGGATCCAGTATGTTGTTGAGATCGAGGTGTTCCTGTAGTTGCTGCTGGACGATCTTCTCGATTATCTTGGCAGTGAAGGGCAGGCTTGCTATGGGTCTGTAAGATGCTGGGTCTAGGGGGTCCAGGTTTTGTTTTTTTAATGATGGTCGGATGATTGTGGTTTTGAGGGCATCTGGCATGCGTCCTTGGGAGAAGGATTCCTTGATACGAGCTAATGGCATGCTCAGTTCGTTTCTAGTTTTCTTTATCCAGTCAGTGGGGCACGGGTCTAGCGGAGAGGTGGTGGTGTTGAGGCATGCGATGGTGGCTGATATTTCGTCTGGTGAGGTTTCTTTGAATGTGGTCCAGTCGTTGTGTAGGTTAGGATGGAGGTCTGTTGTGGTTGTCTCACCGTTTAGCTGTGAGTTCTGTTGTGAGTTCTGTGGAGGTTGTAGTTTGTATTGTCGGGCCAGTAGCTCTGGTGGGATCTTCGGTAGTTGGTCCGAGTTCTGGGGTGCTTTTGTCAGTTGTTTGACAATCTGAAAAAGTTCACAAGGTTTGTTTATGGAGGTATTTATGATTTTCATGTGGTAAATTTTCAATGCTTTGTCGGTCTCGTAGTGATACGCATTGAGTTCATTTAAGTATTTTGTTTTGTCATTTTCGTCTTTGGTTTTTCTCCATTTTCTTTCAGTTCTTCTGAGTTTTGTTTTTAGCTTCCGAAGACTGGGGGTGAACCATCTGGCTTTTGTGGAAGGAGGTCTGGTGGGGGCTTTGTTGGCTGATGCTTCGCATGCTGCGGAGATCGTGATATTCCAGTTGTGTATTAGCTCGTTGATGTTACTGGAGTTTGCTTGTAGATTGGGAAGAGTTTGTGCTAAGAAGTCCTCTTTGTTAAATGTTTTAAATCTTCTTATGTGGCTACCGTCTTCCTTGTTGGTCTTATGTTGGTGTGTATATGATATGGTGATGAGGTGGTGGTCAGACCAGGGTACTGGTGAGATCTGTGGTTTGTTTCCTGGGGTGGCGGTCGTGGAGCTTAGAAATATGAGGTCTAGAGTGTTGCCTTTTTCATGGGTGGGTTCCTGTACGATCTGAACTAGACCCATCGCAGTCATGGCGGTGTGGAAGGTTGTTACTTGTTCATCATGCAGCGATGGGAGGTTGAAGTCTCCTAGGATGATTTGTTCCTTTGCTGAACAGGTGCTTTCTGATATGATTTGTAGTATCCTTGGTAGGTTAGTGGTCTTGGTAGGTGCCCGGTAGATTAGGCATACTGAGAGGTGCTTATTGGTGAGAGTGAGGAGGTCAGCTTCATTCGTGGATTCTGCAGAAAGGATTCTGAGGTGGAGGTCGGTTTTAGCGATGATGGCAACACCCCCTCCTTTGGTGTGTGCCCGGGAGCAGTGATGGAAGGTATAGCTTTCTGGGGTTAGTTGGTTCATTAGTACCGTGTCAGTGTCTGTCAGCCAGGTTTCTGTCACACATAGGAGGTCTGTCTGCTTATGTGTGATGAGGTCTCGGAGCATGTGGTATTTATTTCTAACAGAGCAGGCGTTGATAAGTGAGATGGTGATGTGGTATGGGGTCGTGGGGTTGGGGATATGGACTTGTGTGTGCTGTATGTAGGGGTGGTCCTGTTTTGGTTTAGTTGCGGCGGTATTGTGAAAAAGAGGGAGTGTTAGTTCACCCATACCTAGATGATTGGTTAATTCGAGCAAAGTCCAAAAGAGAAAGCGAGTTGGCAACGTCCAGAGTAGTACAATTGTTACAACGTCTGGGTTGGGTAGTCAATCTGCAGAAGAGCAGGTTGATACCATCGCAAAGTCTAGCATACCTAGGAGCTCTCTTTGATACAAAGAGAGGAAGGGTGTTTCTTACTCAACGACAGGCACTAGACTTGAGAAGGTTGATTTCACAGTTTTCTAGTGAGAGAATCCCACAGCTTGGCATTATCTACAGTTGTTAGGTACCATGGCAGCAACACTGGAGTTAGTTCCATGGGCAAGAGCCCATATGCTTCCATTACAAAGGGCACTACTCGGGAGGTGGTCTCACCAGAAAGAACCTCTCTCTCAGAAATTACCCTGCCCGCCACAGACACGTCAGGCTCTTCAGTGGTGGTTACGACCAGGAATTCTGGAAATAGGAAAGCAATTGGAAACACCAGCTTGGATTCGGGTCATTCCATGTCAAGTGGTCTAGGGCTCCCCGCATGACCATCACGGATTTTGACTAAATTTTATATTTAGAACCCCCCATGTCTCAAATGAACTTTGGTAGAGTTTTAGGTTCTCTGGTGTTAAACCTGTTGAGATATAGCCGTTTGTTTGACCCCCATAGCCTGAACATGTACAGTACGATTCAAAATTTCAGCAACTTTGAGACCTAATATTCTTATTTGTTTATAAGAAATGAAACTTAACTACCCTGCACATCTTTTTTGCGCTCTTTTTAATGAGACTAATCTTTTTTGATTGTGTCAGAAATACACACATTGCACCAAAGTCAGGCAAAGAAATTGGCGGCCTAAAAAAATTGTTTAACATTGCATAGCTCCTGAAATAAGTAAACAACGAACATGAAATTTGAGGCATAGTATCTCGTGGTACTGTTTTTGTGTTTATAATTTCAAGCTCCTAGCCCTTTTCATTAATTTGCAAATTAAGTGTAAAGTTGATAATTTTTGCAAAAAGGCTAAAAATAGGGTATTTTTAACTCCCTTTTACACAAGTATCTTCTAGAAACGTTTTCAAACTACTACCATTAGAAAGAGCATGTTTTAAACTCCCTAAAAAAGTTAATTTGATTGACTAACGCTGGCATACAGTGCTCTAAAAAGAGGACCAAAGTCAGCGGACATTGCCATGGCAACAGCGTATATTTCATCATATTATTGTTAATTTTTTGGATCATACTTGTGTTAACATTTTTATAATGAAAAGTTATCAATATTGTATTGCGTTGGTCCATGGTGACGTCACTACCAGTTCAGGAACATGAACTGGCAACCCCATCGCCATAGAGGTCACGCCCGATAGCTGTGCAATACCAGCCACGGGTGGGTTTCTTAATCTAGGTTCCCAAGCCTTTAATTTGGTTTCTTATTTGAGGTTCCAAAGCCTTCAGTGGGTGTCTAGCTGGTTCCCAAGCCAATGATTGGGCATCTTATCCTAGGTTCCCAAGCCTAAATTGTGTATCTTATATGGTTCCCAAGCCGAAGTACTCACCTCAATTTTAATGCTAGCAATTTTTTTACATTCTGTTATGTTTGCAAGCCACTTCCTTCAAAATGGATTCTGGGAATTGATACTGTCGGCCAGATGATGTAACTGAAGGTGCAGGGAGCATGCTAATGAAGTGCTGCTCTGGAATCCAGCAAACATCTTGCCTTTCTGGCCAATAAAACAAATGAGCAGGACCTTGAGGATGCATAAATGTTATCAATGCATCATTTTCCTCAGCTGAAACTTCAACAACATTGCCAATCCACCATTTGTTGTCAGATGCAAGCTACATAGCAACCAAGGGACAACTCAGATAATTTCATACAAAATAGCAGTATTGGAAATTTTGGCTAAAAAACTTATTGTATCATTTGAAACTCTGCTGACACAAACCAAGTTTGAGTCAACTGGTACAAATTGGTGATGCTCTCTAGTGCCAGCTATTATGCTGCTTTCTTTCCACCTTTCTTCTTGAAACGTCCTGCTTTTTTTAAATTTCATTTTTTGCGACATAAATATATTTAATTCTGTGTATATTTTGGTCACAAAAGTTATACAGATCTTTTGGTGTCAATATTTGGTCAGACGAAGGTCTTTGTAGACTTGCTCGGGCTGCCAAACGTTTAGTTGTGCCACCAACCCCATCACAAGGTGATTTTCCATGGCTTGTGCCGAAAAAGTTCCATTCAGTCTCGATATTGAAATCATTTTTGTGGTTGCATAAATTGACAAAGTTTTTGTAGTTTTTATATTGCGCTGCTTGAGCCATCACTGAAGTAGTATATTTTCGTAACATCTGCTTGGGTCAACAAAAATTCGATAAACTTCTGAATAAACACGTGTACTGACACGGTATCATGATGCATATGATCGGAAATTATGCAACAATTAACAATTTGCAAGGTGCCCACTTTGTCTGCATAATAAGCAACAAATGGATGTACTGTGGCCTGTGAATTTTCCCAGTCCCTGGGCAGCATCTTGGACAACAAATGAGTAATTTTCGGCAAAGTCCATTAAAACAATGAACTCCGTTTCTTTTAAGTCAGCTTTCAGTGACTTCAGATATTCACTTTTGTGTTTTGAAACAAAATGATGGCCTGTCAGCTTCCAAATTTTGCTTGAAAGTTTTTCAACAAAGTTGTCCACTGTTAATATGCTTGTTTCCAGTGTTCCTCGGTCAGTGTGAATCCATTGTTTGAATTCAATTGATTCCTCTGCATCATAATCCTGGAATATTTCATCCAAATACGCTACAAGTGATTCTTCGCCAGGGCAGCTTTGGCATCTTTGTAGCATACATTCCTTGGAATTCAGGTCACACACTGTCTTTTCCATTAGCAGCTTGTAGTCCTCTTTAATATTTGCACCTTGCAGCATGAGCTTTACATTCTGATGTATACTGCAGACGCAAACAGAATGCATGCCTGAAGCACCAACAGTCACACACCACTTTGGCCTGAGATCACAGAATTTTGAAAAACTGATTTCTGCTCCAAATTTATTATGATATGCTACATACAACTCTTTAAGATTACACAACAGCAACCGTTTTGTTTTTGAACTTTGACACCATCGAGTCGCACTGAAATGCAGTCTTTTTTGCCAGGACACATTCTGCTAAATTCATCATCTTCAAAGAAATCCTTGACTCTTTTAGCGACTTCCTCTGATAATGGTTTGCCAATTTTTGCATCAGGTAAAGCACAAATGCCTTTGTCTTTCTTGACTTTTCGGGCCATTTTGACCATACGTTCAGAAACGCCAAACTTCATTGCTGTTTCCTTTATTGACCAACTTTTTGGGGCCAAAGTCAACAATTGAACTTTTGTTGACCTATTGGATATATCAATCTTTGCTTTCATTTCTTTAATAAGCTCAGTGTAATCACTACATAGACTGCATTCTGCAGATAGACTAGATTGTTCAACGTTGTCAGCCACTCCAGCAGCAGACATTATTTTTTTTTGTTACCACGTTCTGTGTGCGCTCAATCTTTTGTTTCAAATAGCCAGCTTTGTCTCTACTGCTTATTCTTTGTATTTTTAATGGAGAAGTGCCTAAAGCAGTCAAGCTTTGATCAAGGGTGTCCAAGGCATCTGGATCAAAATCATCTGAAGATGAAGATGCTGTGGCTTCAACCATAGAAGCATGTTTTGCTTTGCACCTGATGCAAATTTTCTGGCCTGGCTTTACATTCATTTTGGTCACTTTTTTCAAGCCCTCAGACATGGCTAAAATTACTTTTGATAATCCACTTTTAGTGACGTGATTCTGCTTTTCAAACGGATTGCAACACGACTTTTGGTTCATTTCATATTTGCTGAGATACTGTGCTTGGTGATGCAAGCAGATACTGTCATTGTCTGTAAGGTCAACTTCTGATCGTCAAGTAATAAGCAATTTCTTGCTTGCTGACAAGCAGCTCACAGAATTGAGCCCAGTTTTATTGGAATAAAATGAGCCATGGTGACATTTTGATGACAATTTTTGTCCAACGGTACATTCAGGCATAGGAGGATTGTTATCAAGTGATTCATCGATGTCCATTTTGAAGTAAATTAATTAGTAAATGTGTACCAACTAATGCTAATCTGAAAATCTATACGTTAAGCTCACAACATATGTGCACTTAACAGTTATTGAGCAACTCCTATGGAAATAAATGAGTTTTAAATATAACATTTGGATAACGTTAGAACTGCAGGTTGAATTACATGCCTTTGTCAAGCATGGTAATGTCCGCTATGTTTAGCCCTCTTTTCAGGGTATTGTATGCCAGGGTTAGTAAATTAAATCCGCTTTTCTAGAAAGCTTAAAACATGCTCTTTCTAATGAAATTGGTTTCAAAACGATTTTAGAAGATACTTTTGTGTAAAAGGAGGTTAAAAATACCCTATTTTTATGTTTTTGCAAAAAATCATCAACTTTACACTTAATTTGTAAACTAACAGAATGCTAAGAGCATGAAATTATAAATTCAAGAACTTCAGTACATAGAGGTATTATGTGCAAAATTTCATACTTTTTACTTGATTATTTAGGAAGCTGCATAATGTCTAATTTTTAATTTTTTTAGAACGTCAGTTTTTTTGGCTGACTTTGCTGCAATATATCTACTTCCGACATATTCAAAAAATATTATCATTAGTATCATTAAATAGAGCGCAAAAAGTTGTACAGGATAGTCGAGTTTCATTTTTTGTAATAGCAAAGAAAATATAGGTTCTCAAAGTTGCTGAAATCTCACTCGTACTGTACAAAGTCAAGGTATGTGATCAGACAAATGACTATATCTCAAAGTATTCCACGAGAGAATCAAACTTTACCAAAGTTAGTTTGAGACACATGGTAGTGTGCATACAAAATGTCAGCAAAATCCAAGATGGTTGAGCGGGGCACTTTTTATATACTAGACCACTTGACATGGAATGACCCATTTGTGATTGTAATTACTAGAAATTTTCCGTTTCATTTAGTAATCGTCTATTTTCATTTAATTTGATTAAAATCAATGATGTGTACATACTGTATTCTGACGTGTAGTCAAATTTTAAAGTATATAACTCTGAGTGTCGTCATGTGGCGCACAAAAATTTAACCTTCCTTCAAAAGCTGCACAGCTGATATTTTATGCACACACAGCCTACAGAAAATTAGAGGGAACATTGGTCCAGCAGCGAGATGGGGGCTTTCCAGTCCCTTGCATTGAGTGTTACATGTATGATTTTCTCCCAGTTGGTTAGGGATCTTACGTGTGCACAAGGTGCAAGGAGCTCTTTGCTCTCAGGGAATGAGTCTGATCTCTGGAGGCAAGAGTAGCAGACTTGGAAGACACAAGGAAGACAGAGATACATAGACAAGACCTACAGGGATATAGTTCTGAAGTCCCACCTCCAGTGTGGCAGCATCCCTGTTGCCATGGAGGAGAAGAGGTCACGTGACATGAGAGCATCACCCTGGTGTGGCAGGAAGTGATCCTATTGCTAGGACCTGTCCACCAAATGATGTAGAACCCTCTCGCACTGAGGCAGATTCTCCAGGGCCATATGCCCATGAGGGAAGGGTTAGGACAGCTGTTATAGTTGGTGATTCGATCATTAGGCATGTAGATAGCTGGGTGGCTGGTGGACGTGAGGATCGCTTGGTAAGGTAGTGGACCTCACGCGCCACCTAGACAAGGTCTTTGATAGTGCTGGGGAGGAGTCTGCTGTCTTGGTACATGTCGGTACCAATGACATAGGAAAATGTGGTAGGGAGGTTCTGGAGGCTAAATTTAGGCTTTTAGGTAGGAAGTTGAAATCCAGAACTTCCAGGGTAGCATTCTCCGAAATGCTTCCCGTTCCACACGCAGGACCCAAAAGGCAGGCAGAGCTCCGGAGTCTCAATGCATGGATGAGACAATGGTGCAAGGATGAGGGTTTTGGATTTGTTAGGAATTGGGGAACATTCCGGGGGAAGGAGAGGCTCTACTGAAGGGATGGGCTTCACTTTAACTGGGATGGAACCAGGCTGCTGTCATTAACCTTTAAAAAGGAGATATAGCAGCTTTTAAACTAGATAATAGGGGAGAGCCGATAGTCGCCCAAGAGCGCATGGTTCGGAACAATGTATCCTTGAAGGATACTATCAAAAAAATGAAGTTAGGGCACATCAGCAGAGAAGTTCCAATAAAGACAAAGGTAGCCCAAATGCCCTTGAGTACAGAGCAAACAGAGCTTAAAGATTCCAAATTACCCCTGCCTACCGATAACCAGACCAATATGAATAAAATACAATCTCTAAAATGCTTGTATGCAAATGCTAGAAGTCTAAAAAACAAGAAGGGAGAGTTAGAATATATAGCACTAAATGAGAAGTTGGATATGATTGGTATCTCAGAAACATGGTGGAAGGAGGACAACCAGTGGGACACTGACACCTGGGTACAAACTATTTCGTAATGATAGAGCTGATCAAATTGGTGGAGGGGTTGCGCTCTGTTAGAGAGGGCATTGAATCACAAAGGATTAAAGCTCTACAGGAAACAAAATTCACTGTAGAATCTCTATGGATTGAAATTCCATGTAAAAAGGGGAAGGCGATGGCTGTGGGGGTGTACTATTGGCCGCCTGGCCAGAATGAACAAATGGATGATGAAATGCTCAAAGAAATTAGGGAAGCTAACAAAAGTTACAGAACGGTAATAATAATAGGTGATTTCAATTACCCCGGTATTGACTGGGTCAGTGTCACGGCAGGACATGCTAGGGAGATAGTTTCTAGATGAAATAAATGACTGCTTCTTGGAGCAGCTGGTTCATGAACTGACCAGAGGGGAAGCCATTTTGGACTTAGTCCTTAGTGGAACACCAGATCTGGTGCAAGAGATAAGGGTGTTGGGGCCATTTGGCAATAGTGATCAAAGCATGATTGCGTTTGATTTAATTAATGGGGGAGGGATGGTAAGGAATTCCACATCACTACCTTTTAACTTTCGGAAGGGAGACTGTGATAAAATGAGGAAAATAGTTGAGAAAAAAATAAAAGGAGCAGTTGCAAAGGTTAAAGACTTACATCACTATGTTCAATGTAAAAACAGAAATGTCTTTCTGTTCCCCTAACTATTATATGTAAACCGCACCTGATCACTGGAAGGTCGCGGTATATAAAAGTTTGTTAAATAAATAAATAAAGCTTGGGTGTTTAAAAATACTATCTTGGAATCCCAGACCAGCTATATTACATGCTTTAAGAAAAGTGGAAGTAAGTCCAAAAAACTGCCAGCATGTTTTAAAGGTGAGGTCAGAGAGGCTGTTGCCAAAAAAGCATCTTTCAGGAATTGGAAAAAAGAGCCAAATGACGAAAATTGGAAACAGCACAAGCACTGGCAAGTTAAATGCAATGCATTGATAAGGCAGGCAAAGAGAATTTGAGAAGAAACTTGCTGTGGAAGCAAAAATGCATAAAGATTTTTTTCAAGTACATTTGTAGCAAAAAAAACCTGTGAGAATCAGTTGGTCCATTAGATGACAGAGGGGTAAAAGGGGCAGTAAGAGGGGGCAAGGCTATAGCGGAGAGACTGAATGAATTCTTTGCTTCCGTCTTTACTGAGGAAGATGTAGGGATGTTACCCATGACTGAAGTGGTATTTAAAGGTGATACTGTGGAAGAATTGAAAGAAATATCACTACATCGGGAAGATGTATTACAACTATTTGATAAACTGAAAGGTAGCAAGCCACCTGGACTGGATGGTATATATCCAAGGGTGTTGAAAGAACTGAAATATGAGATTGCAGACCTGCTATTAGTAATCTGTGAACTATCACTAAAATCATCTGTAATACCTGAAGACTATAGGCTTGCCAATGTAATGCCTATTTTTAAAAAGGGTTCCAGGGGTGATCCGGGAAAGTACAGACCAATGAGCCTGACGTCAGTACTGGGAAAAATGGTAGAAACCATCATAAAGAACAAAATTACTCAACATGTAGGTAGTCATGGCTTAATGGGAGACAGTCAACATGGCTTTAGACAGGGAAGATCTTGTCTTACTAATCTGTTATGTTTTTTTTGAAGGTGTGAATAAACAGGTAGACAAAGGTGAGTCGGTTTATGTAGTGTATGTGGACTTTCAGAAAGTTTTTGACAAGGTCCCTCATCGGAGACTTTTGGCAAAACTAAAAAGTCATGGGATAGGAGGTGATGTACTATTGCGGATCAGGAACTGGTTAAAAGATAGAAAGCAGAGGATAGGCCTAAATGGCCAATTTTCCCAATGGAAAAAGGTGAATAGTGGAGTACCCCAGGGATCCTTGCTGGGTCTGCTGCTTTTTGACATATACATAAATGACCTGGAAAAGGCAATAACGAGTGAGGTTATCAAATTTTTAGATGACACAAAACTATTTAAAGTTATTAAAACCCAAGAGGATTATGGAAAATTGCAAGAGGATCTTGATAAATTGGATGACTGGGCATCCAAATGGCAGATGAAATTTAATGTAGACAAGTGAAAATTTATGCACCTAGGAAAGAACAACCCAAACTATGGTTACACAATGCAAGGTTACACACTGGGAACCACCACCCAGGAAAATGATTTAGGTGTCATTGTCGATAACATGTTAAAATCCTCCACCCAGTGTGCAGCAGCGGCCAAGAAAGCAAGTAGAGTGCTAGGTATCATAAGGAAAGGAATGGAAAATTAAAACAAAGGATATTATAATGCCTCTATATCGTTTCATGGTGCGACCGCACCTTGAATGTTGTGTGCAATTCTGGTCGCTGTATCTTAAAAAGGATATAGCGTTATTAGAAAAGGTACAGAGAAGAGCCACCAAAATGGTAAAGGGGATGGAAGGAGATACGCCTATGAAGAGAGGCTAAAAAGATTAGGGCACTTCAACCTGGAAAAGAGACGGCTGAGGGGAGATATGATAGAGGTCTATAAATTAATGAATGCAGTGGAACGGGTAAACATAGATCAATTGTTTGCGTCATCGGAATATAAAAAGACCTAGGGGACATGCAATGAAGTGCAGGGTAACCTATTTAAGACTAATAAGAGAAAATATTTTTTCACTCAACGTGTAATCAAACTCTGGAATTTGTTGCCGGAGGATGTGGTAAAAGCTGTTAGTGTAGCTGGGTTTAAAAAAGGTTTGGACAAGTTCCTGGAGGAAAGGTCCATAAACCATTATTAAGAGGGACCCGGGATGTCACTGCTTGACCCGGTGCAAGCATTGAGTAACCTGTCTCTTTTGGGTAAACTGCTAGGTACCTAAGACCTAGATTGGCCACTGTTGGAGACAGGATACTGGGCTTAATGGTTCTTATGTTCAATAAACTCAGCAGCTTGGGGATGGGTCCCAAGGTGGTGAACTGCATCAGAAATTGGTTGACTGACAGATGATAGAAGGTGACGGTCAACGGAACTCACTCGGCTGAAAGAAAGGTGATTAACGGTGTGCCCCAGGGTTCGATCCTGTCAGTATATTTGTGAGTGTTATTGCTGAAGGACTGAATGGAAAAGTCTGTCTTTTTGTAGATGATATGAAAACTTTGCAATACAGTGGACTCCCCTCAGGGAGTGGAGAACATGAGGAAAGATCTACAAAAGCTGGAAGAATGGTCTAATGCTTGGCAGTTAAGATTTAATATGAAGAAGCGCAGTGTCATGCACTTGGAAAGTAGAAATACAAGGGAATTGTATGCAATAGGGAGCAAGAGGTTGGTGTGCACGGACCAGGAGAAGGACCTCAGTGATTTGTTTGAGGATCTCAAGGTGGCAAAACAGTGTGACAAGGTGATGGCAAAAGCCAGAAGGATGCTGGGTTTCATACAGAGAGGAATTACTAGCAGAAAGGAAGAGGTACTAATGCCATTATACAAGTCGCTGGTGAGGCCTCACGTGGAATATTGTGTTCCGTTTTGGAGACCATATCTCACAAAGGATATAAAAAGGCTGGAAGCAGTTCAGAGGAAGGCGACCAAAATGATTCTGAGCCTGTGTCAGATTTATGAGACGAAACTTGAAGACCTAAATATGTACACTCTGGAGGAGAAGAGGGACAGGCGCGATATGAGTCAGACCTTTACATAGAGTATTAATGAACAAGCAAACTTCTTCCAAAGACAGGAAAGCTGTAAAAATTGAGGGCATAACATGAAGCTGCAGGGGGGTAAACTGAAAGGCAATGTCAGGAAATACTTTTTCACTGAAAGGGTGGTAGATGCTTGGAATGCCCTCCTGATGGAAGTGGGGGGGCAAATACAGTGACAGAATTCAAAACTGCATGGGACAGACACGGTGGATCCCTTTTATAGCAACAGGATAAAATAAAAATAGACATAACTATCTTATCTGAACAAATAGGGGTGACCTACACGGTATGGTAGGTGCACCCCTAAACAAAGGCATGGGGACGGGGACCTGCACTGAGCAGCAGGTGCACCTACTCTTGCTGCCTTGCTGGGCAGACTAGATGGACCATACTGGTCTTTATTTGCCGTCATATACTATGTTACTACTTTACTATATTTGTTAAGCCAGCTGTGCTCTTCTTAAAGTCTGCTTTGTCATTGAAGATACTGGTTTCAGCTGGTCTGCACAGAGTTCTTATGCCATGACATCACTAGAAACTTGACATGCTCAGTCTCCATCTGCTGGCAGTGGGAAATAGCCCATGCGTCTGGACTGGACTGGAGGGACTCAAGGAAAGGAAAGCAAATTATCAGGTAAGGTCTAATTTTCTTGTAACGTGTTGTGACCCATGAGCCAAAAACTTGTGCAGATGTGTTATACCTTTTATGCTTTTGAAAACTATTGTGTGCACAGAATTAGTAAACTATGAAGTACTGTAATTCTGTCTGGCATATTCTCCCAGTAACAGGACTCTTGACCTCTGGAAAAAAAAGCAAGTCTAAAATAAATGACCACATGGAGTCAGTCACTGGTGGTCTTAGGCCAAGATGACTAGGACACTTGCCCCTAGCTTCATATTTTTGAGCTGGGTGACATGATAAATGTTGGGCCCAGGTCTCTGAGATGCGGATGGACTTAATTTCAATCTACCCCAGATTTTGCACAAGCATAAAACTACCCCTTTAATGTGTTATTGTGCCTGGGCTGCTTTTTATTCATGTGGAAGTTATTAGATATACACACACACCTTTTTGCATTTTATGATCAGTGCAAATTCCAATCTGTTGAGTGGATCTGAAGAATATAACTTTTAACAAGTAGATCAATCGGACCAAAAATCTAAAGAAAAGTTTGAAAATAGTCACGTTGTTGAAAATGGTAAGATTAAATATGTAAAATGTTTTCAGCCTGAATGTGCTAAAAGTGTGTGTGCATGGGGGGAAGTGGGGATTCACAACACTGAGCAGATATGATTTGAAAGTCGTCGTTGATCTGTTTCCTAGTCATCTATTGTAGTTCTTTTCTTTCTGGCCTCGGCCTATTTTGCATTGTAAACCGCCTTGATTTAACGAAGATGTGGCATATCAAGTGCCAAATAAACATAAACATACCACTACTACCACTGATCATTTATATAGCACTACAAGGCATATGCAGCACTGTATAGACACATGTAGGAGACTGTCCCTGCTCATCAGAGTTTACAGTCTAGTCATGACAGACAACACAGCAGCTGAGGGCAAGGATATATCTAGAAGAATAGTAAGGAAAACATAAGTTGAGCAGATCAGGATCCAAAAGAAGCCTCGAAGAGCCAAAGATAAAGCCTGGCGTACAGACTCAAGTAGTTTGTTCCAGGCATAAGGAGCAGCAAGGTGGAAGGATCGAAGTCTGGAGTCAGGAAAGTCAGTGAATAGTCTAGAGCAGCGTTTTTCAACCACTGTGCCGTGGCACACTAGTGTGCCGTGAGATATTGTCTGGTGTGCCGTGGGAAAAATTCCAATTTCATCCGTAACATGTGGCCTCGGCTCACAAATTAGGGTTGCCAACCGGCCGGTTTTCAGCCGGCCTGGCCGGTTTTTCCATGGCCAGGCCGGCTGCCAGCACAGTTGTAAAACCGGCCATTGAAAAGCCGGTTTTTTGCTCTGGCCGCAAGATCGGGAGCGGCCAGAGCAAAAAACCGGCTTTTGTGCCAAAGTCCGCGGCGCGAACGCGATCGCGATTCCCTATAGCAGTGCAGCCGCTGGTTCTGCTTTGTACAGAGCAGCGGCTGCACTACACTTATATTGAAAAGTAAAGAGAAACTGTGTCAGGAGCCCTCCGATCATGCAGAGCCCGAGGAAGTGATGTCATGGGGGCGGGCTCCTCACAGGCTGTCTTTCCTTTTCAAATTAACTTTAGCTGCAATAAAGTTAATTTGAAAAGGAAAGACAGCCTGTGAGGAGCCCGCCCCCATGACATCACTTCCTCAGGCTCTGCGATGACCGGAGGGCTCCTGACACAGTTTCTCTTTACTTTTCAATGTAAGTGTAGTGCAGCCGCTGCTCTGTACAAAGCAGAAGCAGCGGCTTGGGCAGAGGGGGGGGGGGGTGTGTGAGTGAACCAGCAAGGGGGGAGGGGAGTGTGAGTGAACCAGCAAGGGGGGGGGAGTGTGAGTGAACCAGCAGTGGAGGGAGGGGGGGGAGTGTGAGTGAACCAGCAAGGGGGGGGGGAGTGTGAGTGAACCAGCAGTGGAGGAAGGGGGGGTGGTGTGAGTGAACCAGCAAGGGGGGGGGGGCGATGATGTGAGTGAGTGACCCAGCAGGAGGGGTGAGTAAGTGACAGGGGGGTGGGTGAGTGAACCAGCAGTGGAGGGGGGGGTGTGTGGTGTGAGTGAACCAGCAGGGGAGGGGGGTTGGTGTGAGTGTTTGATTCCTATTCAAGAGAATTACTTTATATATAGTCAATATAGGCACAGAGGTAAATTTTTTTAACATTTTCTAATGGTGGTGTGCCTCGTGATTTTTTTCATGAAAAAAGTGTGCCTTTGCACAAAAAAGGTTGAAAAACACTGGTCTAGAGGCTTGTTTTGTATTGTGCTTATTGCTCACATTTTAATTTCTTAGGGCATTCCTGATCCATTACTGGATAAGTGTTCTGGGTCTCGAAGGCTGTTTTGGCTTCTACAAAATCACTACTTTGGAGTTCAAATGCAAATTCATGGACAGACATTGGTATAACCTCTGTTAATCTTCCTTCTTGGGCTGAATACACAGAACCTTATTCAATAGCTAGTATTCTAAGTATTCTTTCTCCTTCTTAATACCTCTTCTTGCTTCCTGCCCGTTTTCTTTTTCTTCCCTCTTTCTTGGTTTGCTTTTCTTTCTTGCCATCAGTATACTGGTTCTTTGCACTTAAAGGGGCCTCTTTACTAAATGTTGTAACTTGCGATGATGAAGTTAGCGTGTGTTACATGCCCACAGCCCTTTTATTTCTATGGGTACAATGGCACTTAATGCGTGTTAACGTTTAGTAAAAGGGCCCTGAAGTGTAGTTTTCAATGCCATGTATGAAGATTAAAAGCATTTCCATATCATTTTGCTAGCCTAGTCCAGACAAGTGGGTTGTGTTCCCCTACCAGCAGATGTGGAGACAGAGAAAACTTCTAGAGGCTTCTTATATCATGCCATTTACAGCCTGTGTCCCTAGGGGCATGCTCCAGTATTTTTGTCTCCAGAAGATGGTGGATGCAAGTTTTTACAGCTCTGATGAAATCTTGGAAAAACAAAGAATGATTTTGCTCATGAGCGACCACCCATGTGATGACTTTCTCACTGGAGTACAGCACTGGAGACTCCGCTAGTCACCCTTAAAACCAGTGCTGTTTTGGGTATTGCTATAAGGAGGGGAGGGGAATTGGTTCAGTTCAGTCCTTATGTTAAGGACCTGTTGAGCAGCCAGAAGATTTTAAAAGATGTTTGGAAAGGATTCTTCAAGCCTCATTGCCCCTCCCTTCTTCCCCTTGCTCTCCCCAAAGATGACTCTTCAGAGGTATGTGACTGCAGATCTGGCAGCAGGGGAGCCGCATGGAACCCGGCCTGGTTTTTACCTGCCTTGGGCTCCTCAGGGTGAGTACCAAAACGAAATCTGACTTGTTTTTTTGTGGGGGGCTTCCTGACCTCTCCAGAGAGCTTGTATTTAAGTCACACGGTATTACCTTGCTTGCAATGGAGACCCTGTTAGGAATGCCCGTACTTGTAAGGCTCTGCAGACCCTTGCAAGTACGGGCTTTCCTAACAACAGGGTCTCCATTGCAAAAGTTAATACCGTGTGACTTTTAAATACCAGCTCTCTGCCTGAGATCTCTTAAAGGGGTTTTGTTCCCCCCCCCCCATTTATTTTTTATTGAGCAGAAACAAACAAAATCAATCCATAACTCCATATTTACAGTCATTCAACAACCCTTCCAGCCCAGGACCAGATCTTAAGTTACATATCATCTCTCTTGTAACTCTTTCCATTCTGAATATTTCCCCACGCCTTTACAAAACCATGCAGCGATAGTACTTCATCGCTGTTAACTTACATATCAAATACATATGTTCCACTTCCATCTCTGTGCAACCTCCAGACAAGCTGCTGTCCAAACTGCTCTAATGAAGGGCACTATATCCCCAGAGGTATGAGAAGGGGCTATATTTAACAGAGCCACCTCCGGTGTGGCAGATAGTTGCACCCCCAAAACTCCCCAGCCATGCAAAAACTCTCCCCCAGAATGATCTGATTTTAACACATTCCCACCAAACATGGTAAGTCCTCATCTCCCAACATTATTGCCAGCATAGGCTGGACCCCACCCTCCCTCAAACGCATTAATTTTGTGGGCATGAGATACCACCAATAAAGCATTTTATAATTGTGCTGTAATAAACTGGAGGCCATGACCCCCTTGTAAAAGCCCCCATAAATGTGCTCCCAGTATTCCCTATCCCAGTCTCTCCCCCAAATCCTCCTCCTAGAATAACTGACACTGACGTTTCCCTTCTCTCCCCCCCCTTCCTCCTCCATGTGATACAACTTCGACAGCCCCTTTAAGATCCCTACGCTTAAACACGTCCTCCACCCCTGTGGGCGAGTCCTTCAAATATTTACCCACCTTGGCCTTTATGTTGTGAGCTACCTGGAGGTAGGGGGAAATAATCAGTCTTCACAAAACGATATTCTTCCCTCAATGCGCCAAAACTAAGTATAACTTCCTCCTCCCAAGTTTGCCCCACCCATTTTTGTCCCAGTGCTTCCCACCTCTTAAAGGGCCTTTCTAATGAGCTAGGGGCAAACTCTTCTCCCTCTGAGGGGTAAACCTAGACTAGCCATGCATCCCCAACCACATCTTCCACTTTTTCCAAATCTTCATGGTCGTAGCTACAAATGGACTGTGCTCCTGCCCTCTTGTCCCAGGGTCCCATAATTGAATCCCCAGGGCCTCCTTGCCCACCCCCTCTTCCAGTGTAACCCATTCCCATCCCCTCTGAGCCACCAATCCAAAGCTGCCCAAACGCTCGCTGCCTCATAATACCTAGAGAATTGTGGGAATGCCAGACCCCCCTTCTCTTTCCTACACCACAGCACCTTCCTAGCCACCCTTGGTCTCTTATTTGCCCAGATAAGTGCCATTATCTGTTGTACTTTATCCAGAAAAAACTGTGATATCGAGATGGGCAGGGTCATAAAGAAATACAACAGGTGAGGTAGCACTACCATTTTCAGAGTCGCCATACGTCCCAACCATGAGAACCATCTTACTACACCTATCCAAATCAAATCTAATTTTATTTCTAAGGGGTGGGTAATTAGCACCAAAAAAATCCTTATTTGTTACATTTTTCTATACCGCCCCTTCCAGAGATCAGGGGCGGTTTACATATAACTAACATTTTACATAGAACAGTTGTTAGAACTATACATAAAAACCTGTAACAACTTAACATATTATTTAGAACTATGTACATGCTGTTTAAAGGCAAATGTACTTTGGGTTGGGGTATGCGGTTAGTGTGCCTGTGAGTTCTTGGAGGTGTTTTGTGTTGTGTTTTGCGTTCCGTAGTGTGCAGTGAAGAGGTATGTTTTGAGTGATTTTTTTTTAAACTGCTGAAGATCCTTGATAGAGCGGATTGATAGAGGTAAGGAGTTCCAGAGGGAGAGGGCGGTGAAAGTGAATGCCCTGGAGCTTGTGGCTTGCTTCATTTTCCTGAATGTTTTTGGGATCCCACGTGAGTGCAGTGCATTTTCTCTTCTGGTTCTTGTGTTTAGGGGGATCTGGATGAGCGTAGAGAGAATGGATGGGGCTATATTGTTCAGTAGTTTGAAAGTAGTGGTGAGTGTTTTGAACTTTATTCGACTTGCTATTGGGAAGCCACTGGAGGTCATATAAGATGGGGGTGATTCTCTCAGTTAGTGAGGTTTTACAGATGATTCTTGCAGGGATGTTCTGTGCTCTTTGGAGGGTGTGTAGGCTTTTGGTGGGTAGACCCTACAGCAGGCTGTTGCAGTAGTCAAAGTGGGGTGTGACAGTCGTTTGGATTATTGATCTGTAGTCGTTTTCTTCTAGGAATGGTCGTATGTGTTGAATTGTTTTTAACTTGTAAAACACTGTTTTCGGTCCACGTGATGCCGACGAGGCAGATGCCGCTTAAGTGAAGGCTCCGGCTGACCCTGCAAGAAAAAGGAGGATTGTAAGAACCCCCTTCAGTTGCAAGGGCAAAGAGAAGCTGAAAGTAAGAGGGGAAAGCAGCAGGGATGACTTCAAAAGGGAAGAAAGCGACCATGTTCCCTGTTAAATAGTTATCTCCAAGTTATAATGCCCTGTTCAATTTAATTTCAGTTTGTTCAATGTAAACCGCACTGATGCAGAATAGCGTGGTATATAAGAGAATGTAAATTTAAAAAAAAAAATGAAGGATTCCTTATCGTTCCTCCAGTTCAGTCCTCTACTTCTGGGTTGTCAACCTCCTCCTGCAGCTGGAGACTGGTATGTCAAACTTATGGCATCACTGGATATAGCCTGCTGCTCTCTCTCTCTCCCTCCAGTGTTACCAGTCTCCATGCAGCAGGAGGACGTTGTGAGCCCAGGAGAGGGCTCACTGGAGTGACAGATAAGGAGAGTGTAGGATTAGTCCAGTTTGAAATCTTTACATCAAAAAAAAAAAAAAAGTGTTCCTTACTGGGGTGCTGTATCTTTAAAAAAAAAAAAAAAAAAAAAAAACCTCGATCAAATTCTGTCGGGAACAGGCTGAGTAGTTTAGCTTCAGTTTTCTGGCTCTCTGCCTGTCAGCCATCGCTCCGCAGGCCTCCCCAGGATGCGTGGGTGGTGCGAGGCTCGAAGGACCTCTCCCCCCGGACATTACGGGGGAGTGCTCCTGTCTCCATCCCTGTGCTCTGCCGGGCCGCAGTACGCGCTGGTAGCAGTTCCGGAGAGTAGGGGAGAGGCAGATGCATTGCTGTGCACAGACTGCCCCAATCAGTTGCTGGCGATTCCTGTCCGGTTCGGAGTAACGGCAGACCTGCCTGGTAAGCACAGAACCGTGGCAGGCTGCAGTGGAAGAGGGGGCAGGACAGCTAGTTCACGCAGCGCCGGACTGGAAGCGGTTTGGCGCCCTTTTTGTCTGCCCGGCTCCCTGGCGGCCATTTTAGCTTGCACGGAGAACCGCGTGGCCTCCTCTGCATGGTAAGCCGGCTTCCCTGTTTCGGGGGTAGCGCCTTCCGGGGTAGCAGGGGGCTTTATTTTTGTTTGCCTTTGTTTAATTTTGTTTGCTTTTGCTTTACTTTGTTTTTACTTGCTTTTCTTTTGCTTTCGTTTTTCCCGCGCTTATCGGATGCTGCGGGGGGGGGGGGGGGAGCCTTAGCCCTTAGGACGGTGGTAATTGTCTGGGGCTGTTGCAAGGCTTCTCTCTCGGCAGGCAAAGGTCTGTGTACTTTTAGGGTTTCCCGGGCTTGCAGAATTCTCCTTTGGGGTTGCTTCTGGGTCCAGGGGTAAACGCCGGGAGATTTATGGCGGGGAGGCCACAGTGTGTAGTCTGTGGCACCCGTAGAGGCACGGTGGCGGAGTCTGGCGTGTGCCGTGGCTGTGCTTCCCTGTCGTCCACGGTGGAGCAGCTAATGGAGGCCAGGGAGGACTCGGAGTCTCCGGGGGGGCCGTCGGCGGAGCTGGCGGCGCCTCTTCCAGACCCAGGACAGAGAGCTCCTGTGGAGGAGCAGCCTGGTCCCTCGGCTCCGTTCTTAGAATGGCAGCCGGAGGCTTTGACGGAGTTTTCCCCGGAGTTCATCTTAATGTTGCACAAAGCCTTTTGCTTACGGCGACAGGGTCGCTTAGCGGAGTCTGGGCCCAGTTCGCTGTCCGCTAAGCAGTTGGCGTCTGCATGCGAGGTGCTAGAGGGTCCTTCGGCACCAAAGAAAGCCAGGGCCAGGGATTCCTCGGCGTTGGACAATGACTGGGCGGAGCCGGACGAGCCGGACTGGGAGACTGAAACTGGGGTTCAGGATCTAGAAGAGGGTGTGATCCTGGAACCCGAGGAGCAGTCTAAGATCATTTGGCTTTTTCGGAGAGAGGAGCTTCCGGCGCTCATCACAGAGTCCCTTCAGATGCTCAATTTGTCGGCGCAGGCGTCCGCAGAGGATGAGGTGGAGGACCCTGTTATTCAAGCGGTGCGGCAAATGCAGGTGGTGTTTCCGCTGCACAAGGTGGTCGATAAAATGATTCAGGACGAATGGAACCAGCCGGAGGCGGGTCTTAGAGGTGTCCGCACCATGGCTAGGCTTTATCCGTTAGCGGATAAGGATAAGGAAAGATTTAAAACACCGCGGGTTGATGCAGTGGTATCGGCGGTTACCAAAAAAACTACCATCCCGGTAGAGGGTAGCGCAGCTTTGAAGGACGCGCAGGACTGTAGGGTGGATGGTCTTTTGAAGCAGACGTTCGAGGCTGACTCTCTTGCGCTACAGGCGTCCATATGCGGAGCCTGGGTGGTGAGGGCATGCTTGTGCTGGGTTCAGCAGTTGCGTCGCTCGCCTCAGTTGGATCTCAGCGAACTCCAGGAGCTGGGGCGCCTGGAGTCCGGTGTGGCTTATTTAGCGGATGTGCATTATGATTTGGTCAGAGCCCTGGCTAATAGCACGGCTTCCGTCATGGCCGCCCGCAGGTCCGTGTGGCTGCGTAATTGGGCGGCAGATGGTTCCTCTAAATCCCGACTGGGTAAGCTGCCGTTTAAGGGGCGGTTACTGTTCGGAGAAGACTTGGATAAGTTAGTGAAGGACCTGGGGGGGAATCCAAGGCGGGTAGACTGCCTGAGGATAAGCCGAAACAGGGGAAGGTCGGCCAAACTTTTCACGGTCAGTTTCGTGACTTTCGGAGATTTCGAGCGTCGCCGGTATGGCGCCTTTCAGAGGGGCCGCTTTCCTTCCCACGGTCAAGGATTCTGGGGGTTTAGAGGGGCGTTTCGGAGCTTCGCCTCGGGTGCCGTGCCCGCGGCTCGAAAGTCGCAATGAGATGAGGTGGGTCCCGGTGGCGGACGCTCCTATCGGCGGGCGGCTTCGGGAGTTTCTGTCCGCCTGGGCCCTCATCACATCCGACCAGTGGGTCCTTGAGATCATTCAGCATGGTTATGCCCTGGAGCTGGCGAGGCCCGTGCAAGATTCCTTCGTCTTATCGCCCTGCAGGGGGCCGCAGAAAACTCTTGCGGTTCGCGACACTTTGGACCGTCTCATCCGCTTAGGAGCGGTGGTAGAGGTGCCCAGGCAGGAGTACGGCGTGGGTCGGTATTCCATATATTTCGTGGTGCCCAAGAAAGGAGGGGCACTGCGGCCTATCTTAGACCTCAAGGGGGTGAATCGGTGTCTGCGGGTGCCACACTTCCGCATGGAAACGTTACGGTCAGTTATAGTCGCGGTCCGTCAGGGAGAGTTTCTAACGTCCTTATATCTGACGGAGGCTTATCTACACATTCCCATCCGAGAGTCTCACCAGCGGCTCTTACGGTTCGCCTCGCCCTGGGGTCACTATCAGTTCCGGGCATTGCCCTTCGGCCTGGCGACGGCGCCGTGCACTTTCACCAAGATTATGGTGGTGGTGGTGGCGGCGGCGCTGCGCAAGGAAGGTATCTCCAGGAACAAGCAGGAATGAGTCTTCACATATGGGTACGTCGGTACTGACGGAGCCTGCACGGGAATGCTGCCCAGCTTTCAATTAGAAAGCTTTTGGTAGCATCCCTCGTGCCTGCGCAGTGACTTCCCACCTTCTTCACAGCCTCTCTTCAGTTTTCGTTTTTCCGCGGAGCCTGCACGGGAATGCTGCCCAGCTTTCAATTAGAAAGCTTTTGGTAGCATCCCTCGTGCCTGCGCAGTGACTTCCCACCTTCTTCACAGCCTCTCTTCAGTTTTCGTTTTTCCGCGGAGCCGGCAGGACGTCCTCCTGTCACCGCAGAAATTTTTCCTTTTAATTGCTTTAATTTTAATTTTTTGTTTTCTTGTGGTCGTGGCTGTTTTTCCCGCTACCACCGGTACCGCCGGTGGTTTTTAGGCTAAAGTCTGTACAACTTTTCTTCAGTTTTTTTGCCTTAACTTCTTAGGCCTACTAGGCCTTTTTCATTATGGAGCCTTCTTTCCCTAAGAAGTGCATCCGCTGTGGAAACACCTGTTTCTTTTTAGACACCCATAATTGGTGTCTCAACTGTGTGGGTCCTGACCCTTTTTCCCCTGACTTGTCAGGAGATAATTTTGTGAGACAACCTTCAGTATTTAGAGTTTCCCTCGATACCGTTTTTTCTTCGGCAGTGAGGGTACCCGGTTTCTCTACTTCACAAGATCAGGTAACCCAAAAACTGTCTGTTAAGACTAGTCAATGCTTGAGTGGTATGTCCCATGCCCAGCATGGTGACGGCTCCGGCCTTACCCTCAAGATTCCATTGGCATTACCCCTGCGGGAGTCTTCGGGCTCCAAAGCGTTAAAGGGGTTTCAGGATGTTCCTGGGGCTCACCCCTCACAGAACATACCTGAGCCATGCGCGGGGGTGGTATCCGCTTCGAGCGGTACCGAGCCTCCGGCATCGGCACCGGTGTCGAGTACTCTACTCTTCACCAGGGATCGTCATTGGGCATCCTCGGTACCTTCGGGACCGATCGATACGCACCGCATTGACTTCCCTCAATCTCAGCCATGCTCTGGGACGGTACCGGCGTCGATCGGTTCCGATACCCTAGCATCGGCATCGTGGATGGGTGCTCATCGGGCCTCGGTACCGTCCGTATCGATCGATGTCACCCAGGCTGCCTTAGTGGTATCGGCATTGCCGACACTACCACTGGCGTTGGAACTGTCGAGACATGCATCGCTAGTCTCGCTCTCTTTGATGCCGAGTCTTGAGTCGATATCGAGTCTCGAAGACTGCGTACCGACGCGTCCCGGAACCGACTCTTGTCGTTTCCCAATAGGTAGTTCCGAAGACCATAGCTCCCTCATGATCTCGGTACCACTACAGCAGTTCCCGATGACTACTTCACCTGCTAGTCCCTTATCAGTAGCGAGGTTGATGCCTGTTCTTGCACCGCTGCCTAGTTTAGAACGGATACCTGGCATTGGTGCAGTACCTTGTACGTCCTCTGATACTCAGGCTCTTTCTTTAGCCTCACCAGGAATAGTTCCCATAGGAGATCAGTCTTTTCAGACTTTTCTCCTAGATATGGCAACCTTTCTTAATATTTCTATCCCTGGTTGTGATCCTACCCATGGCTCACTGGCACAAATGCAACATATACAGTTTCCTTTACATCCTGCTCTGCAGGATCTCCTTCTTAGGGTATGGAAATCACCCTTACGACTTCCTCAAGTTTCTACTGACATTGAGGTTAGGTACCGTGTGCCACCCTCTCCAGGGTTCCAAAAACCTCAACTTTCTCATCGTTCCCTTGTAGTGGAATCAGCACTGAGAAAGGTTAAGAGCAAGAAGAAGCATTCTTCTTTTCCGCCAGGTTGTTCTTCAAGAACACTTGATGCTTTTGGCCGTCAGGCCTTCCAAAACTCTATGCTGGCTTCCAGAGTGTTCTCATATATTTTTCACATGAGTCTAACACTCCAGGAAGTCACAGAGAAATTGTCTCTTTTGACCCCTTTTTTACCAGAGCCCAGGGCTACTGATTATACCTTGCTCATCAATCACAGCCGGAATATATCCTGGTTTCTGTCTCGTGCTTCTATAGATTCTTTTGAATCCATTAGCAGATCCTCTGCTATTGCCATTGCAGCACGTCGCAGAGCCTGGCTTGAGGCTTCAGACTTGAGCAAATGGGCACAAACTATACTAGCTCATTCTCCTTGTACAGGGGAAGGTCTTTTTAATAAGGAGGCTTTACGTCAGGTTGCTCAATGCTCCCCTGACTCTTCTTCCACTAGAAACCATTCTAAGCCACCTCCTTCTTCAAATAGTAGGCAATGTCCTACCAAACCTTCTTTTCTTAAGAAAAGAAAGTTTCATTCCTCCCCTGCCCATCATTCGGCTGTACCTAAACAAGAGACGCCTCAGCCTAGTCTGAAGTCCCCCAGTTCTGGCCAGTCTCAACATTCCCAGCAACCATAGGGGCCGGGAATTGTAACTTACATATTGAAAGATTATTCACTGTGCTTTTCTTTTTCAGTGTACTGACCTATCAAAAAATTATTTTGTTCAGGTACTACACACTTCTCCTCTTCTTACTCTCCAAAAGAGCAGTTGCAACTATCACCTGATAGTTTCTTTCCCAACTGAACATTTTCCTTCAGTTGACTTACCCCATGGGTACGTCACCCTCCAACTACTTGAGGGCTACCATACGGAACTACGTCTCTGGTCGTTCCCCAGACATTGAGAAGAGATATCCCCTCTCTTTTCTTGTCTGTTTTTCTTGATTCAGCACAGGACAATCTCTCTGCTGTTTCTCTCAGCAGCTCTGCCTGCAGGAGTTATAGTAATTGTATTACTGGGACTTTCCAAGTTCCAGTCCCTTGTTAAAAATTTTTGTCTAGCCTCAGTAGTGATTCCAAACTATCTTGGTTCCTCCTAATCGTTAGGCTTTCTCACATTACTCTACCCATCTCCTTTTCTAGGATATGGCAACATAACTGACTTTCAGTCACTTTCTCTCATAGCTCTCCTGCACAATGCTCTCTGCAGTTTTCAGAGAAGCTTTCTACTGTGAGGGCTTTGCTATAGAGCATTGTCCTTGTCTCTGAAGTTCCTCTATTATTAGAGAGAAACTTATCAATCCTTCCTATACCTGTAAGGGTTCTCCACACCCCCTCTAGCCTGGGGTGTTAACACGAGATAGCAGTTCTTCTGCGTGAAAATCCAAGGCATCTACCATGTCAGTGTTCTGTAGAACTCCCTGCCTTGTTTCCTACAGATTCATATCTTCATCTGTTCTCACGCGAACATCACGGTCATCTCACTGGATTGCTTTCCTGCATCCCTCAACCCACGAAAATAGATTCTCTATGCATATCCCAAGTGGGCTCGCCCTCTTGTAGAACGCAGAATCTTTTTCTTTTATATTCCCCATGTACAGTTATGGGGCTGGGTGGTAGACATGTATCTCAATCTGTTGACTTGTATGTAGCATATATCTCTACATACTTATATCATTACTCTGGTGGTGCTAAACCATGCCCCACAAATTTCCATCTATATATTTAATATATTTCACCACCCATATCCTAATATACAAATCTGGACATATCCATATTTCTATATCTATATTATATATGAATATATACATATCTATTCCAGCCACATATGTATGTGTTTGTTGGAGGGCTTCTTAAGGGTTGGTCAATCTTATTCACTATCACCCTTACTGTCTATACTACATGATTTACCTCTTCGAGGTTTTAGACAGATTGTTGCCCTACGTCCCATACCAAATTATGATACAGGACCTGTTCAGCACCAACAACCACTATGATGCTGACATCTTCCATTTTTTCTTTATGTCCTTGAAGCATCCAGCTCCAATATTTTTCCTCTCTCTTGCCAGCTAGCAAAAACAGTGTACATCTTTATCTGCGAGTACACAACTGTTTTCCGTAGGAATAGGGGTTTTCCATTCCCCCTTTCCTGCCAGGACTGGGCTAGTTCTTCAACTCCGTCAGTCTTCTTCCTTTAGTCCTCAATGTTCATGATGCCTAAAGGACTTTTCAGCTTTTCCCATAAAGCTTTCCATTGAAGACCAGACGTCTACTCCTACCCAGTTGACACCTGGCTCATCTACTACCTCCAAGTCTGGACCTTCCTCCTCACTACTGAGAGGTCACCTTGAAGATTCCGCCACTGCTTATCCAGTAGGCTCCATCATGCTTTCTACTTCCTACAATACAGTAGGTAAGCTGCATATTTTAAGTGTACATTAAATGTGTTTTAATGCTACTCATCATATCCACCAAGGACTCCTGTAGTCTGTAGAACACCTAGTCCTTGGCTATGCTGTTTCTTTCCTCACAGCTCCTTTATTGTCAACTCCTACCCTCCATCCCACAGTGGATGCCGGGGATTCCTGGAGACAAAATGCACCCCTGACCGGGCACTTGCATTTTTATGGGATCTCCCCCTGGCATCTCCAGCTAGGGAGTCCCCATATGTGAAGACGCATTCCTGCTTGTTCCTGGAGATAGCAGTTACTTACCTGTAACAGGTGATCTCTGGGAACAGCAGGAATTAGTCTTCACAACCCTCCCACCTCCCCTAGGAGTTGCATCTTTTTTATTTTTTTTCCCCTTTCTCTCCTCGCCTTTGTCTCAGCTCTGAAACTCAACTGAAGAGAGGCTGTGGAGAAGGCGGGAAGTCACTGCGCAGGCGCGAGGGATGCTACCAAAAGCTTTCTAATTGAAAGCTGGGCAGCATTCCCGTGCAGGCTCCGTCGGTACCGACGTACCCATATGTGAAGACTAATTCCTGCTGTTCCCAGAGATCACCTGTTACAGGTAAGTAACTGTGCTATCCTGGTGCATCCGTATCTCGACGATTGGTTGATTCGGGCGAAGTCTGAGGCGGAGAGCTGGCAGGTGACCAACCGGGTGGTAGAGTTTTTGCAGGGGCTTGGCTGGGTTGTCAATCCCAACAAGAGCCATCTACAGCCTGTTCAGGTCCTCGAGTATCTGGGGGTCCTGTTCGACACTCGCAAGGCGCTGGTCTTTCTGCCGAACAAGAGGGCGCAGGTGCTGTGCAGGCTGGTTCGTTCGTTCCGAGCCACGCCCGCTCCGACGGCCTGGTTCTACCTGCGCGTACTCGGCACGATGGCGGCGACCCTGGAGGCCGTTCTGTGGGCCAAGGTGCATATGCGGCCTCTGCAGAGAGCGTTACTGAGGCGCTGGTCACATCAGGTGGATTCCCTGAGCAAGCGGTTGCCCTGCCCCCTCAAGGTGTGCCGGTCGCTTCAGTGGTGGTTGCTTCCATCCTCGTTGGCGGCGGGAATGCCTCTGGAGCAACCGGAGTGGGTTCCAGTGTTGACCGATGCCAGTCTTTCGGGCTGGGGAGCTCACTGCGGAGGCCAGTTTGCGCAGGGTTACTGGTCCCCGCTGGAGTCGATGTGGTCGATCAATCGGTTGGAATTGCGAGCAGTGGCGAGAGCCCTGGCGGCGTTCGAGCAGATGGTGCTGGGGCGTTCCGTTCGGATTCTCTCAGACAATTCGGTGACGGTGGCTTACATCAATCGTCAGGGGGGCACGGGCAGTGCAGCGATGGAAGAGGCGTCGGACTTGCTGTTTGCCTGGGTGGAGAGTCAGTTAACAGCGATTTCGGCGGTGCACATTGCCGGAAGAGACAACGTGATGGCGGATTTTCTGAGCAGAGTACGAGTGGATGTCGGGGAGTGGGAGCTGCATCCAGACGTCTTTGCGCAGATCGAGCGGCGTTGGGAGACGCCGATCATGGACTTAATGGCAACCTTTGCTTCGACCAAGGTTCCGCGGTTTTACAGCAGGAGAAGAGAAAGGATGTCAGAAGGCATAGACGCGCTGCTGCAGCGGTGGCCGACGTCGGGTCTTCTGTATGTGTTTCCTCCATGGGCACTGATAGGGTGCGTGGTGCAACGGATAGATGCGTTTCCGGGGAAAGTGCTTTTGGTGGCGCCCGACTGGCCTCGGCGCCCCTGTAAAATAGTTATCTCCAAGTTATAATGCCTTGTTCAATTTAATTTCAGTTTGTTCAATGTAAACCACACTGCAGAATAGCGCGGTATATAAGAGAATGTAAATTTAAAAAAAAAAAAAATGAAGGATTATGCAACGACTGTCTGGCGCGGCGCAGGCAGCAAGAGGCTGACTGAGAAGGGGGCAGGGGCAGAAGGAATGAACTTGACTGTGTCGACCAGGCCGCAGATTTGAGCATCGGGTTCACTGCCAGTGAAATCAGAGGAGGAAAGAAACCAGCAAGTTACGTTCCAAGAGGAGGCGCGCACATGGTTTAAGGAGCTGAAGGCGGATATGTCACAAGAGCGGACATAGTGGTTAGCATTGAGAGCCTGCGCTCGGAGTTAACTGAGTTGGGATCGTGGGTGGAGATGTTGGAAGAAAAGATGGATGAGCACGCGGAGGGAGTGAGCGCGATGGATGATAAGGTACAGACTCTGGAACAGCTAAATAAGAGCATGGAGGAAAAGATAGAGGACCACGAATCGTTCAAGGAGAAGTAATCTAAGATTCAGGGAGAATCCCGGAGGGCGCTTTATATAAGGACTGTATCACTGTGGTAAAGGACTTAACAAAAGAGCTGCTTCAAAATGCTGAAGATGGAGAGTTTGGATATGCGTATTGATAGAGCACATCGAGTAGTGGGCCAGCAGAGAGGAGATAATGCACCCTGAGACATTATAGCTTGCTATCATGATTATAGCACAAAGGAGAAGGTAATGAGCAAGGCGAGAGCAGCTGGAACAATACAATGGAGAGAATGCTGGGTGGAGGTCTATGCTGATCTGGCACAGAGCACGCTAAATAAGAGGCTGCAAATGCGGGACGTTTTGGCAAAGCTTCGAGAGGAGGGCGTTCGTTATGGATGGACTTTTCCTTTTGGATTAAGCATGGAATACAATGGACGTAAATTAAGGGTGAAATCGAGAGAAGAGGCGGTACAGGCACTGATGGAAGTGGGCATGACAGGATTGGAGACCAAAGTGCAGCCGGCGAACAGTGGAAAAGTTACAAAGCCACGGTAGCAGAGGGTGCCTATAGGTCGCAGGAGGCTACACTGCCAGGCAACCTAAGAGTGGGAGCGGAGTGGTGAAAAGTCACGAGGAAAGAGACTGGACAAAGAATAGACAGTGTTAGCTTATGGATATGTGATGCAGAGTTGTTCAGTAAAGTATGGTTTAAGGTGAGGGGGAGTGGGGAGGAGGATTAAGCTGTGGGGAAATATAATGAGCAGGGGAAGGGGAAAATAGGGGAAGGAAGTGAGGGAGGGAGGAGGTTAGGACAGAGGTAAAGGTGGGGGAGAAGGAGAAAGGAAGGGGAGGAGGATAGAGGGATGAGAGAGAAGTAAAAGGGTAGGAAGGATGGGGGTTGAGAGGGGGGTTTATGAGAGGTTGGGTGGGTCAGCCGGGCACTTGGGGGGCTGCCAGCAGGACCTTGGTCATTCGAGAGTATGGAGGAATGGCCAAATGGAAGGAGGGAGGGAGTGGGGCAATAATTAAGAGGGGTACTAAAGAGTTGGGGGTACTAGGGGGAGAGGAAGACAATAGGTGAGCTAAAAATTGTTACTTTGAATGTGAAGGGGTTAAATTCACCCTTTAAAAGGCAAACGTTTTATATAAGAAATTGGTAAGGCAGAAAGTCTCAATTGTATTGCTGCAAGAGACACACCTCCTAAGAAGGCACGAGTCAGTGAAACCTAAGGGGTATGATGAAAGAATATTTGCTTCCAATATGAGGGAGTGGAAGAAAGGGGGTGGCTTTGATGGTAAGTGGGACACACAAGGTTGAAGTTCTTTCCTTTCTTCTTTTCTACTGTATTTGATGTATGTACACATACCCCATACCCCTTAGGTTTGACCAGATGTTCTGTTGCCCAAGTTAAATGTGTTTCCTGTATAAGCACTAATGATGCCTTTTGACGTGTTATTTCTTTATATAATTTCTGCCTTTTAAATGGCGAGTTAAGCCCTTTTACATTTAAAGTTACTATTTTTAACTCGCCTATAACGTATGTTTCCCCCCCACCTTCTCCTGCCCTCCTCCTCCCCCATCCTCCTCTCCCCCTCCCTCTTTGCCTCCCTCACCTTCCTCCTCCCTCCATCCCTCCCTCCCTCCCATCCTCCCCCCCCCTTCCCCCCCCCCCCCCCCCCCGTCTCCTCTGTGGAGACTCTCCTTTCAAAAATGGTGACTGACTATCGGTGCCTCCCCTGCCCTAATCTTCCTATTCCACCTCCCCCCACCTCTGGCATACTTATCACATTCTCATCATTACAGTCAATATCCCCCCCCCACCCTTCCCACCCCATGCACCCTGTCCCTCTGAGTCCACTTCGCATTACAGATTACTGAGCCATGTCTATCATCCCACTTCATTCGTTAATTCTTCTTTAGATCAGCTTCCAGGTGTCGTCTTTCTCAGCCCAATTCCTTCACCGCCGTTTTCCCTCCAGGACTTCCCTTGTTGAGTCTCGCCAGCCTCCGGCCATTAGCTGGTGCCCTGTGCCACCGTAAACTTTCCATCCTAGATGTGGATGCCACGCTTGCTTTGGTTTGTGCAAGTCCTTCTACACTTTCTGGAAGGTTAGTTAGTCCCATATCTCTGAATGCTTTCCATGCTTTCTCGCTTGTCTTCACCCTCCGCGACACTCCTTTCACTGTTAGTAAGCCGAAAGGGTATAACCACTTATAGCATCTCCCCTCCCTCCTCATGTAGGCCATCGCCGCTTTCAACTCTCTCTGGCGTAACGGGACAAATCCTGATAGTTCCACCGCGTGCTCCTCCCACTTAAAATGTCCCAGTTTCCTGGACGCCTTCACGATGCGCTCTTTGGCTTTAAAGGAGTTCATGCATACCACAATGTCTCTTGGTCGATTGTCTCTAATGGGCTCTATATGCAGAGGTGCATCTATTTCCTCCGCTAGGGACGCTGTTTGTAACAAGTGTCCAAAGACTTTTGTAATTATTTCCTCACGGTTTTTATATTTAGCATCCTCTGGGATACCTCTCACTCTTATATTGCATCTCCGGGAACTGTCTTCCAGGTACTCAGTTTTCTCTTTCAGCTTTTCTTGAGCTATCTTTAACTCCTCCCATCCTTTTTGTATATTCTCCATTGCTTCCCCTTGTTGCTCCACCTGCTGTTCTGTTTCGTCCACTCCGGATCCCAGGTCCACTGTCTTGTCTTAAAGATTGTAAAGTCTCTCTTAACTCGTTTTTAACTCCACTGATTTCCACTTTGAGTTCTTCTTTCAGTTCCACCAGCCATGTCTTAATCATATCAGCTACTCCCGTACTCCATGCTCCCTCCATCCCCTCCCCCTGCTCAGCCGCATGCTCTGCCACCATTTTACCTTCCTTCTCCCCTTCTTTCCCTCCTTTTGATTGCACATAGGAGGATCTAAATTCTGCCAGATTTTTCTTGGCTGATATCCCTCCTCTTGCTTTCTCCATCTGTACTCTCTCCACCTTCTCCTGCTACTTAATTCTTCTTCAGTGATCTGTTTCTTTTATTTATTTTTTACATTCTCTTATATACCGCGCTATTCTGCATCAGTGCGGTTTACATTGAACAAACTGAAATTACTTTGAACAGGGCATTATAACTTGGAGATAACTATTTTACAGGGAACATGGGCTATGGAGGGTTAAGTGGCTTGCCCAAGACCACAAGGAGCACCTGTGGGACTAGAAAACCCCAGTCCTTCCGGCCCAAGGTTGCTGTCCTCTAGTGGGATTTGAACCCCTGACCTTCCAGCCTGAAGTACCTTGCCCCAACCACTAGGCCACTCCTCCACTCCACTCTTTTAACTGTAGTCTGTGTCCCTTTTCTTTTCGTTTGTGCTGTGTACCCTGTCAATTTGTTCTTGTCTTTGTATTGCTCCACAGTGTATTTTTGTGTAGTTTCCTTTAAGTATTTTTGCGTTTTTAATTTTATTTCAGTTTGTAACTTTGTGCTTTGCTGCTCTTTTTTGTTTTGTTTTTCTGGTTGTCTGGGTTTTTTTTGGAGGCCTCCCGCCATCCTCTTGCTTGCCTGCTTCCATCGCAACCTCCGGCCAGCGTTTATGCTCCCCCTCTGCACTGCAGCTGCTTCTGCCCTCTCTGCTGAGTCTCCCTCCATGCGCCACCTGTTTTCACTGGCGTTCTTACCGGGATCGCATCTGCCTCGGCTCCCCCAGCTGCTGCGCTTCGTGTGGCCACGTGCGCTGCCATTTGGGCCCTGCAGCTCCTTCAGCTTCCCACTGACTGGACTTGCTCGATTGCGCACACAGCCTCCAGCCACTTCACTACTGGTGCCTCTGCCTTACCCGCTGCATTTCGCCACTTATTTGCACAGTATTAAGGGGGTTTTAACCCCTTTGTGGCAGGCTTTGGCGGCGGAGCTCCCGCTTCACACTGCCATTTAGCCCAATGACGTAACCGGAAGTCCCGAAAGAGAATATTTTAAGGGCAACAAACCATTTTGTTAGAAAGGTAAATAAATGTAAAAGGAAAAGGAGGCCACTAGTTCTCAAAACAAATAGCTGAAAAGGTAAAGAAAGAGGGTGGTCTTCATAAAATACAAGAGATCACAGAGAGAGGAAGATAAGCATTTAAATTTGGAAAAACTTAGAGAAGCTAACGAAGTTGTCAAGAAAGCAAAGCTACAAAAAGAAATAGCCAATGCAATAAAATGGGACGATAATACATTTTTCAGATATGTTAGAGAAAGAAGGGCAAAAGTGGTTTTGTCAGACTCAAGGGTGAAGGGGAGGAATATCTAGAAACTGATGAGGATAAAACAAAATAGCTTATCAAATTTCTTTTCTGCATTCACAGATGAAGGGCCAGGAGCAGGACCTCAGAAAACACCCACAAACAGGAACAGAAGTGATGGGGATCTTGAACGATTTTCAGAAGACTATGTTCATTGAAGAACTAGCTAAACTAAAAGACAAAGCGATGTGGCTAGATGGGATACACCAGAGAATATTGAAGGAACTTGGGTATGTTCCTGGCGGCCCCACTGACTGAACTTTTTAATGCTGCTTTAGATCGGGAGTCATCCCAGAGGATTGGAGAGAGGCACGTTCTGTCCCTTGAAGCAAAAGCGGAAATAAGGATGAGGTTGAAAACTACAGGCAGGATAGTCTAAATAGTGAGGTTTCTGGAGTTCAATGGATTACAGGATCCAAGGCAGCATTGGTTTAACAGAGGCAGGTCTTGTCAGGCAAATCTGATTTCTTTGACTGACTGGCTGAGCAGAGAATTGTATTGAGAGAGAACCCTAAATGTGGAATAATTAAATTTCAGTAAAGTCTTTGGCACCATTCTGCACAGGCAACTTATAAACAATGAGCACACTAGGAATGGACTCTAAAAGTGACTGAGTTGGAAATTGGTTCAGTGGGAGGCGACAAAGTGTACAGGTAAATGAAGTTCACTTTAAGGAGAAGGATGTTACTAGTGGTGTGTTGCAGGGATCTGTCCTTGTTCAGATTCTTTAACATCTTTGTTAGTGATATTGCAGAAGCGCTGTCCAGTAAGGTTTGCCTCTTTGCGGATGATACCAAAATATGCAATAGACTAGACACCCAGGAAAGAGTAGATAACATGAGGAGGGATCTAGCTAAACTTGAAGAATGGTCAAGAATTTGGCAGCTGAGATTTAATGCTAAAATATGCAGGGTCATGCATTTAGGCTGCAAAAATCCAAGGGAGTGGTACGCGAAGGGGGGGACGACAAAGTACTTCTGTTCACGAAAGAAGAGCAGGACATGTGTGTGATTGTTTCTGATGTCTTAAAGTGGCTAAACAGGTAGAAAAGGTGACAGTGAAAACCAGAAGGATGCTTGGGTGCATAGGGATAATGTCTAGCAGAAAAAAGGAGGTGATAGTGCCTCTGTATAAGCCTCTGGTGCAACCTCATTTGGAGTATTGTGTGCAATTCTGGAGATTGCACCTTCAGAAGGATATAAACAGGATGGAGTCTGCAGAGGGTGGCTACTAAAATGGTTAGTGGTCTTCATTATAAAGCATACAAGGACAGACGTAATGATCTTAATAGATATACATTAGAGCATAGACATTTAAATATCTCCTTTGCATAAATGCACAAGAGGAGAGCCCCTTTTGATTGAAAGCAAGCTCTGCTATGAGGGGACATAGGATGAAGGTGAAAGGGGATAGACTTGTGAGTAATATGTGGAACTATTTCTTTATCGAAAGAGTGGTAGATATGTGGCATAGTCTTCCAGTGGAGGTAGTACAGACGAGGATACTATCTAAATTCAAGAAAGCATGGAGAAAACACAGAAGATCTCTAAAGTTTAAAAAAAAAAAGAAAAAAAAGGGGGGGGGACTATTGTAATTGATATGGAAGGGCAGACTAGATAGGCCATGTGGTCTTTTTCTGCCATCATGTTTCTGTTTTGAACCCAACACCTGACACTAAAACACCCTCAGTCATGGTCCAATAGTCCAATAAGGTCAGAAGTGAGATACCTCGGAGTTACTCTGGACAATCAACTCAATCTCAAGCCACACATAGACAAAACAATCCAGAAGACCTACTACAAGATGCGAATCATCAGGAGACTGAAACCACTCCTCGCCCCAGATCACTTCCGAACCGTTTGTCAAGCCCTGATAACCCCACTACTGGACTTCTGCAATCCAATATACCTCGGACTACCGAAACAAGCCCTCAAACCACTCCAACTGGCACAAAACACCGCAGCACGAATCATATCCGGAACCGCAAGACAGGAGCACATCACACCCACCTTAAAGGATTTACACTGGCTCCCAATCGGTGCACGCATCAGATACAAAACTATCATAAACCTATTTAAGATAAAACAGCACACATCAGCCAACAGCCTGCACACCCTCATACAACCAGACACCAGCACTCGTCCTAGAAGAAAACAAACACACAACCGAGTCAGCACCCCAAGTGAATACAAAAACACACGCAAAGACACAACGGACAGAGCACTCTCCATGGCTGCTCCAACAATATGGAACAAACTACCAGACGATTTGAGGGCAACCACAGACCTCAAGGACTTTAGAAAACAGTTGAAAACCATGCTGTTCATAGAACACTATGGACACATCACATAACCCCAGAGAATGTATAACAGCACATGACCCCGCCTAAACAATGTATGTATGGAAAATGTATTTAGAACCACTGTATATAGCCCACTTTGTACATAGCTCATGCCAATCTAGCACACAATACAACACTCACCCAACTAAATTTCACCCTCACTGCATGTATAACACACTCACCTTACCCGATTGTTTGCTGTGATACCACCTTGATTATTAAGATAAGGCGGTTTAGAAATACTGTTAAATAAAATAAATAAATAAAATTAACTCTTTTAAGCCCCACAGCCTTCCTCTGCATCCACAATTTTTTGTCACTGCCACCCAAGCGAGTTCATCCATCTCCCGAAACCGCCGCCTCCTGCCGGTCAACCCACATGTTCTCGTCACATTCTGAGAGATTACTCAATCTGTCCTGCTGCATGACCTTTATCGTTGCCTCCACAGTCTTGGCATAACTGGTAGTTTGAGATTATAAACTACAATCCTACCAGGAAAAGCCACTGGTATCATAAGCACTCCTCCCTTAGGTGCTTTGTCACCGTCTGATATGCCTTTCTTTTTTGAATGGTGATAATGGATAGGTCACCAAAAATGTCCACATTATGACCTTCCCATTTTCTCTTGCTGTGCTTTCTGGTGATTGAAAGAATAGCCTCTTTAGAAGCATATTCATGCATGCATGCTTTTGTCTTTTGACCTGCCATCCCTTCTGAGCCCTAATGCTCTATATCAGGGGTCCTCAAACTTTTTAAACAGGGGGCCAGTTCACTGTCCCTCAGACCATTTGAGGGCCGGACTATAGTTTAAAAAAAACCTATGAACAAATTCCTATGCACACTGCATAAATTCAAAATAAAGAGATATTTTTCTACCTTTTGTGCATTTTTTTTCCAGTGGCAATTGCTCCAGCCACTTTCTTCTGGTTTCTTTGTGTCTTCTGCTAACTCTCCATCGTCTGCTGTCCATTTGTCCTTGTTTCTCTCTTCTAGTTTTTTTCCATTCTCTCTCTACATCTGCTTTAACATACTAATCTTTCTCCTTTTGCTCTTTCCTCATTCCTATTTTCATCCACTCAAATTTTACCCCTCCATCCTCAATCCCCACTTACTCTCCCAATATCCGGCCAATTGTAGATTTGTCTTCCCTCCCACACAATATTTTTCCCTCTCCATTTCACTCTCCCAGCTACATCCCATTCTAATCCTCCCCCAACATCAGCTCCCTTTTAGTTCCAGCCCCACCCAGCGTCCGCTCCCTTCTAGTCCCTGCATCAGCCCATTTCCAGTCCTAGCCCCCCATCAGCCCATTTCCAATCCTATCCTAGCCCCACCATCAGCCCATTTCCAGTCCTAGCTCCCCATCCATTTCCAGTCCTATCCGAGTCCCTCCATCAGCTCATTTCCAAATCCCAGCCCCCCCATCTGCTCATTTCTAGTCCTTTCCTAGCCCCACCATCAGGCCATGTCAAATCCTAGCTCCCCTCCACTCAGCCCATTTCCAATCCAAGCCCCCCATGAGCCTACTTCCAGTTCTAGCCCCTCCATGAGTCCATTTCAATTCACATCCCCACCACAGCCCATTTCCAATCTTAGCACCCCCCAACAGCTCATTTCCAGTCCTATCCTAGCCCCTCCATCAGCCCATTTCCATTCCAAGCCCCCTCCCAATCAGCTATTTGCAGTTCAAGCCCCCCTTCCACTCAGCCCATTTCCATTCCAAGCCCCTGTCCCCATCAGCTATTTGCAGTTCAAGCCCCCCTTCCACTCAGCCCATTTCCAGTCCTAGCAACCCCCCAGCCCATTACCAGTCGTAGCCCCTCCATAGCCCATTACCAGTCCTACCCCCCATCAGCCCACTTGTAGTCTTAGCCCTCCCCCCCATAGCCCATTACCTGTCCTAACCCCCTCCCCCCATCAGCCCACTTCCAGTCTTAGCCCTCCCCCCCCATAGCCCATTACCAGTCCTAACCCCCTCCCCCCCCCATCAGCCCAGCTGGGTTAAAACAAAAACCGGCTGCTGCTGCCACTTCCGCCGCCGCCTTGGCAGCGGCAGAATCGAGCATCCCACAGGGCCCCCCCTGCTCTGCAGTGTCCTCCATGCGGCTTCAGCGCGGGCTTTTCAGAGCCGTGTGAAGGGAGAGTTTCCCTTTCTCTCGGCTCTGTTAATCCCGCCGCGGGGCTGATGGGAAATCCTTCAAGAAAAAAAAGCAGTTAACCTCTTGAATGTGCTTTATGTCCCTGTGTGAAGCTAAATCTTTCTTTATTGCAAAAAGGGGGATTTTTTTTTGTGGTGTTGAGTAAAGCTTTGCCAATTAGAGTTCATTTTCTTTTTCCAGCTTTCCATTCAGAGTGAGCTCTTTGAAGTTACTGACCTCATCAGGTGTTAGATCCTTCCCTACCCACCTCAGCTCCCACCCATCCCATATGAGATTTCTTACTTTATAGGACAACTCCCCATTTAGCTGCACACAGGGACATAAAGCACATTCAAGAGGTTAACTGCTTTTTTTTCTTGAAGGATAGCTGAAGGAGAAGTTAGGGTCTTTGGTAGCTCTCTTGTTTACTTCAACAGGTACCAAATGTCCACCAGCTGAAAGATGGCTGTGATAAATTGTATTGCCAGAGCCTTTGCCCCTGTTAAGCTTTTGCCTCTGTCTAGACAGAGAGAGCCTGATGCCAGTTGAAGATCTGGTTCCATGTGCAGGATGTCTGCAACCTGAAGCCCTTATGAAACAAGTAGAGCTCAGAGAAGAGGTGGTGAGGCTGAGAATCTTTCGAAACAGAAGTACATTGATGAGATGCTTTTTGAAACATCCAAGTTCTCCGACAGAGGTGAAGATGGGAGGGTCCAGAATGAAGAGAGTTGGACATGAGTCACCAGAGCATGCAGAATGAACAATCCAACTCCATCAGCCTTTGAATTGAAGAACCAGTATGTAGCCCTGAAAGTAGAGGAGATGAAAACATCTCAGTAATGGAAAGAACCTGAGCTAGAGTACCCCAAAGTTGCAGAATCAGTGGCCACAAGGAAGCGAAGGCTAGTGGTGGTTGGTGACTCTCTTCTGAGGGGTACTGAGGTGTCCATCTGCTGACCAGACTTGATGTCCAGAGAGGTGTGCTGGCTGCCATTTGCCAAAATCTGAGATGCTATGGAGAGTTTGCAGTCACTCATCAAGCCTACTGACTATTATCTGATGTTGCTTATCCATGTCGGAACAAATGATACTGCTAGGTTGTTTATTGTTTATAATCACTTGATATACTGCCCCCCATTACATCGAGGCGGTTTACAATAAAAATATAAAATATATAAAATGATTAAAAAGAAAAGGAAAATAACAATACTTAAAAAAAACAAAACTTTTTTCTTAAAAAGGATAGGAGAAAAAGGTCAGGATAGAGAAGATAGATTGCAAATAGGAGCAAATCATAGGAGAAGCAGAAGTCACTGGAAAAGATTAAAAGCAGTGGAGAAAAAAATGTGTTTTGAGACGGGAGTGGAAATTAGGAATGGACTGTTCGAGACGGAGGTCAGTGGGGAGGGAGTTCCAGAGAGCAGGACCAATGTAAAAAAAGGCTGATTGCCGGGTAGAGTGAAGGTGAGCTTGAGAGGGAGAAGGGAGGTGCAAGCGATTTAATATGAACTGAACGAAGACTGTGGGTGGGAGTGTGAAAGGTTAATAGATCGGATAAATACTGAGGTGTGTGCAGATAAATAGCCCGATGGACAAGAGTGAGGATCTTGAACTGAATTCGAAAGTTTATTGGCAACCAGTGAAGATGCTGAAGAATGGGAGTGATATGGTCACGGGGAGAGGCATGGAGGATCATCTGAGCTGCAGTATTCTGTATGAGTTGTAATCGGTGGCGCTGGTATTGAGGAATGCCAGCATAAACAGGATTGCAAAAATCTAACCTAGTGATAACTAAAAGTAAGAGGGTGGTAAGAGCCTGAGGGGAGAGAAATGGTCTGATGGCATGGATTCATCTAAGGCAATGGAAAGAGCGACGAGACACCTGGGAAATGTGATCATGAAACGAGAGATTACTATCAAGAAAGACACCTAAATACCGAAGCTTAGAGACTAGAGATTTTGAGGTACCCGAAAAAGATGGAGCAAGTGATGGAGCAGTAGAGCTGTGGGGAAACCATATAGCCGCGGTTTTAGAGATATTCAACACAAGACAATTTGTAGAGAGCCAGGAAGAGACCATAGATAGACAGGCATTAAGGGGAGCAATATCAGGTTGGGAAGAGGATGTGTGGTGTAGAAGAAAAATATCATCTGCATAGTAGTAACCCGAAATACCTGATTGCTGTATCAAAAGGGCAAGAGGGGTCAGAAACAGATTAAATAAAAGAGGAGCCAATATAGAGCCCTGAAGAACACCGCAAGAAAGAGGAAAGGCATCAGTAGTGATAGAGGAGGAAGTGACTGCAAATGACCGGGAGTGTAAGTAAGAATAGAACCAGTGGTAAACAGTACCCTGGAGACCTGCATCCCATAATCGAGCAAGAAGAAGAGAGTGATCCACCAGATCAAAGGCAGCAGAAAGATTTAAAGAGACCGCCACCGTGATGTCACCACGATCGTGAGATGAGTGAATTTCGTTCAGAACTGCTGTAATAATGGTTTCGACACTATGTCCGGTCTGAAAGCCGGACTGCCGAGGGTGCAGAAATTGTGTGGAGTCTAGATGGTGTGAGAGCTGGGAGAAAACTGCCTTTTCCAAGAGCTTTGATGCATAAGGAAGATTAGAAACAGGTCGATAGTTTGCTGGCACAGAGGGGTCCAAAGATGGATTTTTAAGCAAGGGCCGGACCACAGCATGTTTCCATGGGTGAGGAAATTAGCCAGAGGACATACTGGAATTGATAATAGTAAGGAGTGGATGCAATAGATCAGGAGAAGAATCAGAAAACCAACTGGAAGGTATAGGATCTGATAAACTAGTGGTTTTATGAGAAGTGGACAGAAGCTTAATGAGTTCTGAGGAGGATATGGTACGAAAATTAGACCAAACATGAGAAAGTGACGGGGAGGATAACGGTGAAATAGGAGGGGGGGGGGAAGACAGAACTTGAGGACAAGAGGGAAGTGAATGACGAAGATCCTGTACTTTGGAAGAGAAAAAAGTAGCCAATGTGGTGGGGCTAGGAATTTCTATAGAGATGGGAGAATTGCGGGGAGTTTGACTGTAGCCGAGAGAGTGTGTTGAGGGTTTGAAAGAGAGAACGAGATCTATTTGGGGCCGAAACAATGGAGTCTGAATAGAAGGATCGCTTGGCACTATGAATACTAGCACGATAGTCTGCAGGTATCTCTCTGAGTGTATTAAAAGTGACTTCATGGGAGGAGCAGTGCACGAGGGGAGACCTTTGGCGCTGGTGCAAGGAGCTTAAGAGAGAGGTAATCATCGGGAAGATGGAAGTTAAAGAAGTGGTTAAAGAATTGCGCCAAGATTTGCAAGCGCTGGGCCACAGGGTTGATTATCTCGAGGAGCACGTGGATGCGGTGGTGATGGCGGCGCAAACTGCACAAGCATCCCTTAGTAGCTGGGAGAAAGAACGGGATGAACTGAGAGATAAGTTGGAGGATTTAGAGAATAGATCAAGGCGCTGCAATATTAGGATACGAGGGGTTCCGGAGGGCGCTAAATTTCAGAAAGCGGGACAGATTGTCAAAGATATATGTGAGGCCCTACTGCGTGATGGTGAGGAAGGCGCGACGGCCGAGCTCCCAGACATCGGTATAGACCGCGCTCATAGGGCGTTGGGACCCCAGCTGCCCACCAGGCCGAGAGATATTATTGCTTGCCTGTCGAGCTACAGGCTGAAGGAAGACATCATGCGCAGGGCAGCAAAGAAGGGCAAGATGACTTGGGGGAATGCCTCCATTGAGATTTTTCAGGACCTAGCGCCCTCCACTTTGCAACGACGGCGAGCCCTTCGATCCGTGACGACATATTTGCAGCGCGAACATATCAAATATAAGTGGCTCTTTCCCTTTGGGATCCAATTTGAAATTAAGGGATCGCCTAAGCGAGTTCGGACTGAGATGGAAGCGTGGGAGGTTTTGGAGAAGAGCAAGGCTCCCAACTTGCCGGAACGGCCTCGAAAGCCCTCTGAATCAGAGCGTGTGCAAGGGACTGTGCTGGACAAACTGAGATGGCAGCGCCTCCCGGAGAAGGGGCACCGACTACGGCGCTTATCCAAGGAACAGGCGAATGGATGCGACTGACTGCAGCAGCCATCTGGCTGGAAATACTTGAACTGCGAAGGAGGAGCTGTTGGATGGCATTTTGTTTAGTGGGCACGGTGGTATATAAGGGCGAGGGGAGGTGAGGGTTAAGTGTATGGCTGTGATGCTGCTGGTCTTTTTCTTACTGTTTTCCTTACTGTTTTTCCTCTGTTGGGGGTCTGGGGGGGGGAATACGAAAACCAAAAACACCACTAAAGGGGCTCAGCGGGGAATGTATGTATGTTGTTAAGTTGTTAGTTTGTTATAAATCTGGTGGATGGATGTTCAGGGGTGCCTATCGTAGGGGATATGGGGAGGTTTGGGGGGTGGATTGGGGAGTGAGAGGTTCACTTTATAGTTGTGGGTGGTCCCGGGAGGTGGGGGTCATGTCCTCTGGGATAGGCGCAGCAGAAGGAGGGTCTGCTGGTGGGTCAGGGAGGGGGAGAGGGAAGGGGTTGGGGCATACTGCGCAGGGAAGGAGGGGGGTCCAACGGGGGGCTACTGGGAGGCGGGTACAGCAGGTGCGGGGGGGCGGAGAAACAATAGGGGGGGTTGCGTATAGGATCTTTGAATGTTCGTGGGCTAAATACTCCTCAGAAGAGGAAACTGCTATTTGCTGAGGTGCAGAGTTGGCAATGGCTAATTGTGTTTCTCCAAGAGACACACCTGTTGCCAAAGGATGAACATTTACTGCGAAGTGGGGCCTTTCCCCATCTGTTTTTTAATGCCGAGGGTAATACTAAAAAGGCGGGAGTCGCGACCTTAATACGGGGGGATGTGCCCTTTCAACTAGGGGGGGTGCTGAAAGGGATCAAGGGAAGGGTGTTGTTGATCTGGGGGGAGCTGCAGGGCCAAGAGGTCACGTTGGTTAATATTTATGGCCCCAATGAATCTGGGACAGCTTTCTGGAAGGAGGTGGGGGATTGGTTGGAGGGCAAGATACATGGTGCTTTGCTGGTGGGGGGGGATTTCAATGAAGTTCTGAATCCTGGGTTGGATAGGTCTGGGGGAGGTAACAGAGGGGGGAATAAGGGGAGGGATGGATTAGTGGAGCTGGTACAGCGCTATCAGTTACTGGATCTGTGGCGGACTAGGTATCCGCAGCGAAGGGATTATACATATTACTCCACGGCGCATTGTAGTTATAGCAGGATTGATCTCTTCCTGGGTGACGAGTCATGGGGGCAAAAAGTGGAGCAGGTGGAGATAGGGCCGAAAACCTGGTCCGATCACGGGCCACTGTGGGGAGACTTCCTGGGGGATGTGGACAGGGGAGGGCGCACATTTTGGAGGCTTAACGAGAGCCTACTGCAGGATCAAAGGGTGCGGTCTGAGGTAGAGGACGCAATTGCCAACTATTTGGTGGAGAATGACACAGACGAGGTTTCCGTGGGAATATTATGGGATGGGCTGAAAGCAGTGCTGCGGGGGGTATTAGTGAAATGGGGGGCTAGGAAAAAACGGGAACGCACAGACAAGGTTGAGCGCCTCACCAGCTTGATCATAGATTTGGAGCAGCAACATAAGCGGAGTGGGGGGTACGGGTTTCAGCAGGCACTAGAGCGCGCCCGGGCTGAGTTGGGGGAGCTTCAATTGGCGCAAATACAATTTCAATTGAATAGGCTTAATCAACATTATTATGAGTTTAATAATAAGGCAAGCTCTTTATTGGCCAGGCGGCTGCGAGAGCGGGAGCGCCGGACCAATATTATCAAAATTAAGGGGGAGAAGGATAGTTATTTTTCAGACCGGCGGTATTCGCGAGCAATTTCGACAATATTATCAAAGTCTTTATACCAGTGAGACGCAGAGCTCGATCAGGGACGTGGAAGAGTACTTGAAGGATACGGAAGGGCTGGGAATATTGACTGAGGGCGAGCGAGAGCTGTTAGATGAGCGGATAGGTCTCGGGGAAATAATTACGGTCATTAAAAATCTGGCGAGTAATAAATCCCCCGGATTGGACGGACTCCCTGCGGGATTTTATAAAAAGTTTTGTGAGCGTTTGGCACCGGTGATGCAGAGGGTGTACAATGGAGTGCTTGAAGGGCATTGCTTAGCGCCTTCTATGTTACAGGCGGGAATATCGATCCTGGCCAAGCCAGGTCGGGACCCGGCCTTATGCGGGTCTTATAGACCCATATCACTCTTAAATACTGACGGCAAAATACTGGCGAAAGTCTTGGCCACTAGGTTGGGCCGGATATTACCGAAATTGGTGCATCCGGATCAGACCGGTTTTGTCCAAGGGCGATGCACGGGGGATAATATTAGACGAGCTCTGCAGGTCATGTGGTCGGCTCAGACTTTAAAGCAAGAAATGTTACTCGTAGCAGTCGACGTGGAAAAAAGCTTTCGATAGAGTGGAGTGGGGTTTCATGTTTTCAGTGCTACATAGGGTTGGGGTGGGACCGGGCTTAATGGCATGGATCAAGGCGCTTTATGAGCAACCTGTGGCAGCGGTGAAGATTAATGGGCGCTACTCGGAATTTTTTCCATTGCAGAGGGGGACGCGGCAGGGGTGCCCTCTGTCTCCTTTGCTCTTTGCATTGGTGATGGAGCCGCTTGCTGAACGGTTGCGGAGGAACCTCGATGCATCGGGAGTGAGGATAGGGGGGGAGGAACATAAGATAGCGTTATTTGCGGATGACATCTTGCTGTTTATTACTCAGCCGCTGTTGGCTTTGCCTAACTATATGTTGGAATTGAAACGATTTGGAAGGCTGTCCGGGTTTAAAATTAATTGGGACAAGACAGAAGCCTTGGATGTGTCTTTAGGTAGTGGTTTGCAACAGCATCTTCAGCAGACTTTTAAGTTTCGCTGGGCTCAGAGGTCCATTAAGTATCTTGGTGTTCAGTTGCATAGGGATTTTCAGGGCCTGTATGGAGCAAACTATCCACCTCTGTTGGTCCAAATTGAAAAAGATCTCATGCGATGGCATAAAGATGATTTTTCCTGGTTAGGGCGTATAGCAGCCTTAAAGATGGTGGTGTTGCCGCGCTTGCTATATTTCTTCCAGGTATTACCGTTGCGGGTGCCGAGATTGGTGTTGCAAAACCTACAGCGGAAGATGTTTCTATTTGTGTGGCGACATCGACCACCTAGGGTAGCGAGGAGGGTGTTATATGGTACCACCAATATAGGGGGATTGGGTATGCCTGAGATAGGGGCTTATTATCTGGCTGCGCAATTACGTCAAATAATGGACTGGAGAGAGCCAGAGGGAACTAAGCGGTTTGGGAGTATTGAGCAGTTTTGGGCTGGGGAGTATAATTTGCAGTTTCTTCCGTGGATGTCACAAGGGGGGGTGCGCCGGAACTGGACGGAGAACCCATATCTTCGGCATCTGTGGGAGGTGTGGCAGGCCGGGTGGCGAAGGCTTAATACCAGGCCCCGCGATTCGATCTCCATGCTAGCCCCCATAGGCTCCACTCAGGCTTTTGGGCCAGGGAGGGAGGGGGTTTTCCGTCGATGGGCGGCGAAGGGCTTGGATAGATTTATCCATCTGCTTGAATCCGGGGAGGTTAAATCCTTCTCTCAGCTACAAGGGGAGTACCAATTAGGAACCCATGACTTCTTTGCATATTTACAGCTGGTTCATTTTTTGCAAACTAAACAGAATCAGGCAGTGATTAAAGATGGCCTTAATGGGGTTGAGGGGATTTGGTGGGGACATGGTCAATCCCGGGGCCTAATTCGGGTGCTATATGCCTCTCTGTGCCTCTCCAGGGCGGAGGGAGAGAAATTTCGCTACATGGCGGATTGGGAGAGAGACTTGGGGGTGACCTGGGGCGAAGAGGAGTGGAGTAGGCTCTTTAAGGAGATCAAGCGCTCCTCCATCTGTACGATAATAAAAGAGAATTCGTATAAGATACTGATGCGCTGGTACTATACTCCTGTCCGATATAGTAAGATGGGGTCGGGCACTTCAGATCGGTGTTGGAGGGGATGTGGGGCACAGGGGACTTATCTGCATATGTGGTGGGAATGTGAAATCATACATGGCTATTGGATGGGGATTAAGGACAAAATTTGCGAGATCTTTGCCTTGGGGATAGAGTTCACCCTTTCTCCACCTTTCTGCTGGGGGTCTGGCCGGAGGAGCTACCACGCTGTTGGCCTAGACCAATACGGGCCTGCTTAATAGCGGCTCGGTGTGAAATAGCTTGGCGATGGAAGCAGCCTCAACCACCCAGCTTGGAGGCATGGGTGTCCCGGCTGCGCAGGGTCGTCATGATGGACCGTCTGATGATGCTGCGTAGAGCTAAGGAGGCCAGCTTTGATAAGCAGTGGAAACCCTTATTGGACTATTTGAAGAAGGAGGAGTAATGGGTGAGCGATTGGGGGGGGGGAGGGGGTGGGTGGGGGGGGGTAAGGGGGGTGTTTGGGGGGGGGTTAGGCGCGGGGGGTCGGGGAAGGGGAAGGGTGGGATGTGAGGAGAAGCAACAAGGTTGGGGGGGGGTTAGGCGTGGGGGGTCAGGGAGGGGGAAGGGTGGGATGTGAGGAGAAGCAACGAGGTTGGGAGGGGGAACCTGCTTTTGTTCTGTTTATAAGTGTATTGGAATGTTGAGCAGGATTATTTGGTTGTTTGATATGAACCTTGTGTTCTCTTTGTATGTCTGATTCACTTCTTGAGTGTGCTGTTCTGTAACCGCTCCCAAACTGTATGGGGGGGGAAAAAACTTTTCTTCTTTCAATAAAGATAAAGTTACAAAAAAAAAAAAGTGACTTCATGGCTTTGGAACAGAGGGTGAAGCAGATAAGTGCATAGATGGTGTCTTCAATCCTCCCTGTTTAGGGTAAAGGCAGAGAACCTGCATCCTGGAGATGAATAATGCATGGCTGAGTGGATGGTGTCGTGGAGAGCATTTTGGTTTCCTGGACCATGGGATGATCCAAGGGCTGCAGAGCAGAGATGGCATCCATCTGCCCAAGAAGGGTCGAAGTGTCTTCTGCAGCAGACTGGCTGTTTACAGAAGAGGGTTTTAAACTAGATTCATTGGAGATGGGTGAAGACAGCTCCCAGGTACCGTTGTGATCAACATTATTGGCACCTTTGCAGGTCGACCCCTTAATGTCCAATATCTTTAAAAAAAAAAAAAAAAAAGTGGCCAGTCAAATGGCTTTGGACTATATATGCACACATGACACATAAGAATCAAATAATACAAGATCAATTAAAAAAGGAAATGGTATAAAAACTGCCAGGACATGATTATTGGCACCCTTTATAAACAACTCATATCGGTTTGAACAGAAGAACCACATCCCCATTGCAGTATAGATAGATGCACCTGTGATCAATTGTCAGTACTCATATGACTTCAATTAACTAATGAATGATGGCTCTGTTTAAAATGGCCGCATTCACTCACTGTTCCATTTTCACAATGGTTGAGACGAGAGCTGCCTGAGAACGTCAGAAAATCCATTATTAGACATCAAACTTCAAAGGGGTACAAGGCCATCTCCAAAGACCTTGGGATTCCTGTGTCTACAGTTCTCAATGTTAAGTTTTCTGCTCAGGGAACTGTCAAGAACCTTCCAGGGCGTGGTCTGAAGAGGAAAATTAATCTTATAAGTCTTCAAACGTTAGTGTGAACTGTTAGAACATCCAAAGAGCTTAAGGCTGACTTGGTGTAATCTAGAGTGGTGTTTTCAACCTGCACTACACATTGTGCACTAAACAAAGAAGGACTTCATGGGTGAAGGCCAAGGAGGACCCCACTGCTCAAAGACAGACATTAAAAGGCACACCTGATCTTTGCCCAAACCCACCTTGAAAAACCGCAGTCCTCCTGGGAAAATGTTCTGTGGACAGGTGAAACCAAACTTGAGCTATTTGGTAATGCAGACCAGCGATACATTTACAGGCAAAGAAATGAAGCTTATAAGGAAAAAAACCACCAACCCTACTGTTAAATATGATGGAGGTTCCATAATGATGTGAGGCTGTTTTGCTGCCTTAACAGCTGGAGGCCTGTAACATATTAAAGCAAATCATGAAATCAGACTACCACGGTATTTTGGAGGGAAATGTGCTACCTAGTTTCAGAAAGTTAGATCTGGGTCGAAGGTCATGGGTCCTCCAGCAGGACAATAACCCAAAGCATACATCCAGAAGTACAAAAGAATGATTAAAAAGGAAAAAATGAACTATTAAAACTGGCCAGCAATTAGTCCTGATCTCAGTCCAATCGAGAACCTTGGGAAAGAGCTGAAATCTGCCATAGTAAAAGGAATACTAGAAACATTCATGAGCTGAAACAAATCACAGTTGAAGAGTGTGAGAAACTACCAGCAGACAAATGTTCGAAACATATAGATGGCTACAAGAAATGTTTGGAGGCTGTCATCACTGCCAAGGGTTGTGCAACCAAATATTAGTGAAGGGTGCCATTAATCCTGTCTAGGTCATATTTTGTATATCTTTTGAATATACTATTAAAATATTATAACATACAGTTGTGTACAATATCTTAAGAAATGGAAATATTATAACATACCTAAAATGTGAGGGTGCCAATAATGTTGACCACAACTGTAAGTGAAAGGCCTCATGTAAGTGAAACATTTAAATACCTTTCTAGAAATGGGTAAAAGGGGTAACATCTGGAAAGAGGTATGTATAAATGCTTGTAGAATGGGAAATAAGATCCCAGATGTTGAGGCTTAATGGAAGAGGCTGATTTGAATTTAGTGGCGATTATAGAGACATGGTTTACAGACAACCATGACTGGGATGTAATTATACCGGACTGTACTTTATTCAGGAAGGACCGAGAAGGAAGAATGGCACTATGTAAAAACAATATTAAAGCTATAGAATTATAGCGCTTTAAAAGAGAGCAAGAAGGCACTGTGGGTTAAACTAGAAAGAGGGAAAGGGAAATCCATTTGCATTGGTGTGATATACAGATCTCACAGAAAAAAGAAATGGACGGGGATTTAATAGAAGACATACGCAGTATTGCCATGAAAGGAGAATTGCTTCTAATAGGTGATTTCAATATGACGGATGTTTGGCACGTCCCTGCTGCAGTGTCACTTAGAAGTAAGGAGATCTAGATTCTCTACAGGGAAAACTCTGGCAACTGGTAACCCACACGTGACGGGGCCATACTGGACTTGGTGCTTACTAATGGGGAAAGAGTATTTGATGATATAGTGGAGGATCATCTCACATCCAATGATCACCAGATGATTTGGTTAGTATTGGGACTAGGGCTGATAAAACACATTCAAAAGTGAGGGCCTTAAACTTTAGAAACACTAACTTTGCCGAGATGGGACAATACTTTAAGGAGGAGTTAGCAGGATCGGAACAGCTGGGGGATGTAGAAAAGCAATGGGCAAAACTGAAAGGGAATTTTTTAAGGGCAACAAACCTTTTAGAAAGATAAATAAATGTAATAGGAAAAGGAGGCTATTATAGTTTTCAAAAGAAGTACTGTAGGGAGCTGCTTCACTTCTATTTCCTGATCGCTTACCCGAGGTTCCTGCCTGACTAGCTCCCCATTGGGCCGCTGGACTGGAGGAGGGCCATAAAAGATCGGCTCCTATGCGGGACGTGTATAGCGGGCGCGTGCCCGCAGTTGTGTGACCGAAGGGGCGTGACCAAAGGGGCAGATACTGCCCCTTTGGTGCCCCTTCGGTGCACAAGGTGCATTGGTGGTGTTTTGGTTATGGGGGAAGCGGAGGAAACATCATCCACAAGTAACGCAATCAAAAGCTGTTAAAGTAACAGGGCCCATGGATGCCCACATACGAGTGGAAAATCCTCCGGCTTTGCTGGGACTTTCGCCATCTGACTCGCTGGAAGTATCCTCTGTGAGTACTGCTTCCCCTACCACCTCTGCTGCCGCTATGGGTTTAACTCAGCCTAATCAAGAGTTAATAGATTCTTCAGGTTGTGGTGTTTCCCCCCTTGTGGAATTGAAGTCTGTGGACTGCCCGGAAGTGGTTCTTCCGGCTTCCTTTTTGAAAATAGACTCCCCTATTATGCCATTGGGAACCATTGGTGATGAAAGAAGAAGTTGAAGCAGCATTGAAAGCCTTATCAAAGAACAAAGCACCAGGCATTGATAGCATTCCCATAGAAGTATTACAGCAATCTGATGCAGCTGTTACCGTACTTACAAGGCTCTGCCAAGAAATATGGAAGACAACATCATAGCCAACTGACTGGAAAAGATCTGTGTTTATACCAATACTAAAGAAAGGTGATCCAACTGACTGTGAAAATTATCGCACAGTCGCTCTGATCCCACATGCCAGCAAGATTGTACTGAAGATTATTCAAAAGAGACTACAACCATACCTGGAACAAGAACTACCTGAAGTGCAAGCAGGGTTCAGGAAAGGGCGAGGAACGAGAGACATCATTGCGGATGTGAGATGGATCCTTGAAAAGACTAAAGAATACTAAAAGGATATCTATTTGTGCTTTATCGACTATAGCAAGGCTTTTGACTGTGTAAAACATGAGAAACTCTGGGCCATATTAAGAAGCATGGGTATACCAGAACACCTGATCGTTCTCTTGCGCAATCTGTACATTGATCAAGAAGCAACAGTTCGAACGGAACAAGGAGAAACAGAATGGTTTAAAATAAGCAAAGGTGTAAGACAAGGCTGCATACTTTCCCCCTACCTGTTTAATTTATATGCAGAACAAATCATCAGAGAAGCAGGATTGTATGAAGACAACAGAGGTGTGAAGATTGGTGGAAGACTCATCAACTGGAACTCTCTACCTAATGAGCTAAGAGCAGCTCAAGACATCAATGACTTTAGAAAGCAACTGAAAACATCTTTGTTTATAGAACACTACGGTCATGCAATTAACTAACTTAATTTGTCTGGAATGTAAATCATATACATATTGTATAATAGCTCACATTATAGTATAGCTCACTATGTAGATAATGCAACTCACTCTAACACATTATACCATAACTTTAACTTTTATTTCTTTACATTTTCTCACTAATACTCTTAATATCTTTGTTTGTAAGACCGCTTTGATTGTATGATAAGGCGGTATAGAAATCCAATTAAATAAATAAATAAAAATAAATAAATAAATCAACAACCTTTGCTATGCTGATGATACCACATTACTGGCTGAAAGTGAAGATGATCTGAAACATTTGCTTCTCACAATCAAAGAACATAGTCTCAAAATGGGCCTGCACCTTAATGTAAAGAAGACAAAGATCATGACAACTGGCATAATCAACAGGTTCATCGTTGAAGGAGAAGAAATTGAAATTGTGAACAACTTTAACCTACTTGGATCAACTATCAATAAAGAAGCAACAAGCAGTCAAGAAATCAGACGATGCATTGCTCTTGGCAGAATGGCTATGAAAGACCTAGATAAGATTCTCGAGAGCAGAGATGTCTCTCTCCATACAAAGATTCGACTTGTTCAAGCCATGGTATTTTCAATAACATCATATGGATGTGAAAGCTGGACAGTGAAAAGGATAGACAGGAAGAAAATTGATGCCTTTGAATTATGGTGCTGGCGGCGAATACTGTGTATACCATGGACTGCCCGAAGAACAAACCAGTCGGTACTAGAGGAGATCAAACCTAAGCTTTCTTTAGAAGCTCAGATGACAAGACTTCGACTTTCATACTTTGGACACATCATGCGAAGAGAGAGATCATTAGAGAAAGGCATTATGCTTGGCAAGATAGAAGGTCAACGCAAAAGAGAAAGGCCAGCAATGAGATGGATCGATACAATAACAGCAGCTGTGGGTATCAGTCTGTCAACAATGAGCCGCCTGACTGAAGACCGAACACAATTTTGGATAGCTATCCAGAGGGTCGCCATGAGTCGACTCCGACTCGACGGCACTTAACAACATTATGCCATTGTCTTCTCCTTTACCTACAGTGATTTATTTTCCTGTGGTTGGTGAACGGCCTTCACCTCCTGAGAATGTTTCTTTAAGGGATGTTTGGCTTGTAGTTTCTCGGATGGAATTGGCTTTATCCACTTCTTTGCAGAAGGTTTCGGCCTTCTCGAAAGAAACGGTTAGGAAACTATCTGATCATGAAGCCCGTTTGTCATCTGTTGAAAGGACTGTTATGTCCTTTCAACAGATGATGCCCCAATTACAACCACGGACCCAACAAACGACCAGCTATCAACCTGCTTCACCGACGTATCCAACTGGCTACAAGAGAACAACTTATCCATTAACATAAAGAAGACCGAAGCCCTTATAGTGACAAAAGACCCAGACTTCAAACCACCCACCCACCTCACCATGGGAACCACGCAAATTCAATTACAACCACACATAAGATATCTCGGCATTATCATTGACCAAGCCCTAACCCTTAAGCAACAAATCAACAAGACCACGAGAACTGTATTCCATAAGGCAAAAACGGTACAACGCCTCCGACCCCTCCTCAAACCACAAGACTTCAGGACAGTAATGCAAGCTCTAACACTCCCTCATCTGGACTACTGCAACATAATCTACCATGGCCTACCTGCCACATAGACCAATCCCCTCCGAACTGCCCTAAACACCACGGCGAGAATAATTCACAATGCAAGGAAACGAGACCACATCACCCCAATTCTGAGGGACCTTAATATTCTCCCCATCGAAGCAAGAATCAAGTACAAAACTCTTCTACTCACCCACAAAACCATCCACCAAACACAAGGCACCCCACTCCGCGCCCTACTGCCTCGCCCAACCCACAGCAGAACAACCAGACAATCCTCCAACAGCTCCGTTGCCATCCCCCACAAAAGAACCAAAGCAACTCAACGGACCTGCAACAGAGCCTTTGAACTCTATGCCCCATCCCTCTGGAACTCTCTACCAAACCACATCAGGAACAACAGTGATCTCCCATTATTCAAAAAGCAGCTAAAAACCATCCTATTCCAAGAACATCTCTGAATAGGACCCCCCCCTATTTCTCTCCAAGATCTCCAAACCAGTAACTATGCTATCTTGTCAGTCTCTGTTCATCCCAAAAATCATCAATGTTGAACCCCCGGTGATGGCCCCCCCCACCACATTTGATTCCCCCCCCCCCCCTGGTTATATGTCCCACTGCTTTGACCCGGTGAAAAGCGGGATATAAATACAGTTAAATAAATAAATGTCTACTGAAAAGTTGGTTTCTTCTCAGCAGGTTGCTAATATAAAGTTCTCTCAGGACTTGCGTTTCTTGCAACTTCAAGATGAATTCAGGGAAAATGCTTTACGATCAAAAAACTTACGTTTTTTAAATTTCCCAAGGACACACTATCTTTTTCCCTTATTGTTACAGAAATATCTTAAAGAAATATTATTTAAGGATGTGGCAGATATTTTGATTTCGAGAATATATTATTTGTCTAAAGGTAGGGTAATTAGAGATGAAAATGCTTCTGGTGGAGTTCAATATGATCAGTTGGTGTCTTCCACACTGGATATATCTGGTTTTCTTGAGTCTTCCTCTGAGGATATCCCCACTAGACACCTTGCTAGTCTCCTTTGTTCGGGAGATGGAAAAGGATAGGATCTTGAGGCTCTATTTTCAGAGGAAGACTGAAAAATTTTGTGGTCAAAGTATACAGATATTTCCAGATGTGGCTAAAAGTACGCAGGAACGTCGTAAGGCTTTTCTAGATATTGGTCCGCGTGTTCTTGCCATTGGCGCATTATTTCATCTTAAATTTCCCTGCAAGTGTCAGATTTCTTTTCAAGGCAAACGTTATCCGTTTTTTGAAATAGATCAGTTGATAAATTTTTTGAGTGAGAGGGAACATACATAACCTTTTAATGCTTGTAGTTTATTACTGTATTGGCCTCTTGATTTTGTATAAATGAGTTAATTTTGCTGTTACGGGTTTTGCTTTTACAATTATTGTATGATATGAAGCTGCTCCTTGATGTGGACTTGTAATTACTATTATGTAATGTTTCTTTAGTTATGTTTCATTAATTTGGAATAAAATCTTTAAAAAAAATAGTACTGTAGCTGAAAAGGTGGTGAAAGAGGATGGCCTTCATAAAATACAAGAGATCAGAGAGAGGAAGAGAAGCATCTATATTTGGAAAAACTTAGAGAAGCTAGCAAAGTAGTCAGGAAAGCAAAGATATAAAAAGAAGAAATAGCCATTGCAATAAAATGGGGGATTGAGACATTTTTTTTCAGATTTGTTAGTGAGAGGAGGAAGTGCAAAAGTGGTAATTGTCTGACTCAAGGGTGAAGGGGAGGAATATGTAGAATCTGATGAGGATAAAGCAGAATTGCAAATATTTCTGTTCTGTGTTCAGATGAAGGGCCGGGAGCAGGACCTCGGAAAACATCCACATAAAGGAACAGAAGTGATAGGTATCTTGAATGATTTTCAGAAGACTATGTTCGTGAGGAGCTAGCTAAACTAAAAGTAGACAAAGCAATGGGACCGGATGGGATACATCAGAATCTCCAGGAACAAGCTGGAATGTAGTCTACACATATGGGTATCGTCGGTACCGACAGAGCCTCTGTGGGAACCGCTCCCCAGCATCCAATAGGAACGCTTTTCGGAGCATCCCTCAGCACATGCGCGCTGCCTTCTCGCCTTTCCAACTGTCCCTCTTCAGTTCTTTGTTTTCTGCGGAGCCGACAGGTCACATACCCTGTCACCGCAGAAAATTTCTTCTTTAAACTTGCTTTTTTGTGGTCGTGTCTGCCTCTGCACAACACCTACCAGTACCGCCGGTTCTTTTTTATTTTCTAAAAAAAATAAATAAATAAAAAAAATATATACTTCTGAACTGTTTCTCTTCATAAACTTTTACTTTTTGGTGCTAGGCACCATTTTGGGCATTAGGCCCCATTTTTCCTAAAAGATGGAAAAACCAGCTAGTGATTTAAAAAAATGTACTAAGTGTGGCAGTACCATCTCCATCACTGACACCCATTACTGGTGTCTAAAATGTTTAGGCCCTGACCATTCTCCATCTGAGTGTCTCTCTTGTATGGGGATGGCTAAAAGAGGAAGACAGAACCAAGCTGCAAAGCTGGGTACCCTCTTTTCTTTGGATGCCAGGTCCATTGCATCAACATCTTCAAGAGCCTCGTCTTCCTCCCATGGATGTCAGGTAACTAAACATAAGAGCCGGTCCTCAAAGGGTAGCTTTCCTTCAAAGCATCGAGAGGCCATTGGCATTGCCCTTGAGGAAACTACACCGGCAAAACAGCCCCGGCGGGAGGCTTTGGCCTCCAAAGCATCAGTGGGGTTCCAGGATGTTCTCGAGGCTTCGACCTCGGCAGAACTACTGGTGCCATGCTCAGGGGTTCCGGCCGCTTTTACCGGTATCGATACCCAGGCATCGGCAGCGTCGATAGACCAGAGATTCCTTGCTATCGAACGCAGTTGTGCAGCTCTCCTTACAGCTGTGGTACCGTTGACACCGGCGGTTCAATGGGCACTGGTACCGACACCGGTACCGATGCCGGTACAGATACCGGTACCAGCACCGACTGTACTGGCCCCGGTGGGAATTCTTCCCATGCCGACTTTTTCTGGCATTGACAGATCGGTTCCGGACCAACTCGGTACCAACTTTTATCGATACTGAGACCGTGCTTTGCATGAGCATCGGGATCAGAGATACTTCGAATTTTCCGATTACGATGACTGATAGAAACATAGAAATATGACGTCAGAAAAAGACCACATGGCCTATCTAGTCTGTCCTTCCATATCAACAACTACAACAGTCCCCTTTTTACCTTTAGAGATCCTCTGTGTTTGTCCCATGCTTTTTTGAATTCAGTTACTGTCCTCATCTCTACCACCTCCACTGGGAGACTATTCCACGGACCCACTACTCTTTCCGTAAAGAAATATTTCCGCATATCACTCCTGAATCTATCTCCCTTCACCCTCAACCCATGTCCCCTCGTAGCAGAACTTGCTTTCAATTGAAAGAGGCTCTCTCCCTGAACATTTATGCCACGGAGGTATTTAAACATCTCAATCATATCACCTCTATCCCACCTTTCCTTTAAGGTTGTACATATTAAGATCCTTCAGTCTGTCCTCATATGCTTTATAATGAAGACCACTAATCATTTTAGTAGCCATCCTCTGCACCGACTCCATCCTGTTCAAATCCTTTTGAAGGTGCGGTCTCCAGAATTGCACACTATACTCCAAATGAAGTCGCACCAAAGACTTATACAGAGGCATTATCGCCTCCTTTTTTCTGCTAGCCATTCCTCTCCGTATGCACCCAAGCATCCTTCTAGCTTTTGCCGTCGCCTTTTCTACCTGTTTAGCTACTTTAAGATCATCAGACACAACCACGCCTAGGTCCCGCTCTTCTTTAGTGGACAAAAGTACTTCACCCCCTATACTATATTGCTCCTTTGGATTGCTGCAGCCTAAATGCATGACCTTACATTTTTTAACATTAAATCCCAGCTGCCAAATTCTAGACCATTCTTCAAGCTTAGTTAGATCCTTCCTCATGTTATCTACCCCTCCCTGGGTGTCTACTCTATTGCAGATTTTGGTATCATCCGCAAAGAGGCAAACCTTACCTGAAAGTCCTTCCGCTATATCACTAACAAAGATGTTAAAAAGAATCGGACCAAGGACAGATCCCTGGGGCACCCCACTGATAACATCCTTTTCCTCAGAGTGAGCTCCATTTACTTGTACTCTGTCGCCTCCCACCCAACCAATTTCTGACCCAAGCAGTAACTTTAGGGTCCATCCCTTGGGTGCTCAGTTTGTTTATAAGTCGCCTGTGAGGAACAGTGTCAAAGGCTTTACTGAAATCTAAATACACCACATCTAGGGCTCTCCCTCGGTCCAACTCCCTGGTCACCCAGTCAAAGAAATCAATCGGATTTGTCTGACAAGACCTGCCTCTGGTGAATCCATGCTGCCTCAGATCCTGTAATCCACTGGACTCCAGAAACCTCACTATTTTCTCTTTCAGCAGCATTTCCAATAATTTACTCACCACCGAAGTTAAACTAACCGGCCTGTAGTTTTCAACCACATCCTTACTTCCGCTTTTGTGTAAAGGCACCACATGAGCCTCTCTCCAGTCCTTTGGCACCACTCCCGACTCCGAGGCATTGAAAAGGTCAGTTAGTGGAGCTACTAGAACGTCCCCAAGTTCCCTCAGTATTCTCGGGTGTATCCCATCCGGTCCCATCGCTTTGTCTATTTTAAGTTGAGAGAGTTTCTCACGAACACAGTCTTTTGAAAATTGTTCAAGATGTCCTTTGCTTCTGTTCCTATTTGTGGGTGTTTTCTGAGGTCCTGCTCCTGGTTCTTCATCTGTGAACACAGAACAAAAATATTTGTCAAGCAATTCCGCTTTATCCTTATCAGCTTCTACATATTCCTCCCCTGCACCCTTGAGTCTGACAATACCACTCTTGCTCTTCCTCTTCTCACTAATATATCTGAAAAATGTCTTATCCCCCCATTTTATTACATTGGCTCTTTCCTCTTCCTTTTGAATCTTTGCCTTGACTATTTTGCTAGCTTCTCTAAGTTTTTCCAAATACAGATGGCTGTCTTCCTCTCTCTGTGATCTCTTGTATTTCATGAAGGCCTCCCTCTTTTTCTTCACTTTTTCAGCTACTTCTTTCGAAAACCATAGCGGTCTCCTTTTCCTTTTACCTTTTACCATTTTAACAAAAAGGTTGGTTGCCCTTAAAATATCCCCTTTCAGTTTTTCCCACTGTTTTTCTACATCTCTCAGCTGTTCCCATCCAACTAACTGATAATTCTGCCGGTACCAGAGTGTTTCTCCCGGAAGACTCCTCCCCAATGCAGAATGTCTCCTCCGGAAGACATATTTTTTCAGGATTTTATTTGTGATGTGGCCCGAGGCCTTTCAATCACGGTAGCTCCTGAAAAAGAACATAGAGCAAAGGAATTGGAAATTCTCCAATACCCTAAGGCTTTCAAGGAGGCAGCCACTCTGCCCATTCATGAAATTCTTCATGAATTGATGCTCAGAATGTGGGAGACACCTTTGACCACATCGCCTCATTCTAGGAGACTCGATACCGTGTATCGAGTTCCACCATGTCCTGGTTTTCAAAAGACTCAGCTGCCACACCATTCAATTGTAGTGGAGTCAGCCATGCGTAGGATGAAAAGTGCAAAAAGACATGCATCTAATCCTCCAGGTCGTGAATGCAGGACTCTTGACGCTTTTGGGCGTCGAACATTTCAGGTTTCCATGCTTTCAGCTAGGATCAGCTCATATATTTTATATATGGGAATATTCCTCAAAGAAGTCACAGGAGATTTGGAGCTTATGAGCCCCCTTCTTCCTGATGACAAACGACAAGACTTCCTTACTCTTGTCAAGCATGCTCAAGACGTCTCCAAGTTTGTAAATCGTGCAGCCTTTGACTGCTTTGAATGCATCAGGAGAACCTCTGCTATTGCCATAGGTGCACGTCGGATTGCCTGGCTCCAGGCATCAGACTTGGAGATTTGGGTACAGGATAAATTGGGAAACATCCCTTGCACAGGAGAAAATCTCTTTGGCAAGAATTGGCAGGAAAAGGCTAATGAGATAGATGCTGACAATATCACTCTAGATATTGTCAAAATCTACAGCCACTCCAGCCAAAAAGAAACTCTATAAAAAAATACTTTTTCAGCAAAAAGAGGAAGTTTTATCCGTCCTATACCCAGCAAGGGCAAGCTCAGGGTCAGGTTGCCCAGAAAGGTCAACAACAATCCAGACAAAAGAAGCCAAAAGGCCTTAGAGCTCAACCAGCTCCACAGGCCCAGCCCCCTCAAGGGCTTTGACTCCTTCATAGAGAACTTAGCCTTTCTGCCTCTGGAAGGTCCAGACCCCCTAAACATTCCAGGCAGGTTGTGTCATTTTTCCAACAGATGGCACCAAATAACAGCAGAAAATTGGACTCTATCCATTGTGGGAGAGGGGGGTACAAGCTTCATTTTCACAGTATGCCCCCTCCTACAATCGTAAGACAGTTCAATTCCCAAACCTCTACAAACAATCTACTAAATAGAGAGGTCTCACACCTTGCTCAAGGAGCAATAGAGGAGGTGCCCATTCTTCAAGAGGGTACAGGGTTCTACTCCCCCTATTTTCTTATTCCAAAGAAAACAGGAGGGGACAGACCCATTCTAGACCTCAGAGAATTGAACAAATATCTGTTCTGAGAAAAGTTCAAAATGATTTCTCTGGGAACTCTTCTGCCATACCTTCAAAGTCAGGTTTGGCTTTGTTCTCTAGTTCTAAAGGATGCATATACTCACATTCTGATCCATCCAGATCACAGGAAATTCTTACGATTTTGGCACCAAGAGTATTCACGAAATGCATGGCAGTGATAGCTGCATTTCTGCGAACCCTAGGGATATTCGTCTTCCATTGCTTAGTCGACTGGCTCATTCAGGCTCCCACGGTTCCAGAAGCCAGCTTTGCACTGTCTCGCACAATGCAAATCCTTCAACACTTGGGATTGGTCATAAACCTCCCAAAATCCCAACTTGCTCCGTCTCAGTCCTTGGAGTTCATAGGAACTCGTTTAGATACCAGACAGTCAAGGGCTTTTCTCCTACAACCCCGCTGTCTTCGCATAGTGCAGCTTGCTTCTCAAGCAGCGGTGAAGTCCTCAACTGCTCGAGAACTACTACAGGTATTGGGACATGGCATCCACGGTTCATGTGGTTCCCTATGCTCGCCTTCATATGCGAGCAGCCCAGTGGACACTATCCACATAGTGGACACAGGCCACAGGACATCTGTCGGAGAAGATATCAAACTTGCAACAACTGATTTTGTCCCTCCAATGGTGGCAATCACTGGAAAATCTTCTAGTGGGCTCTTCTTTCCAGCAACCCCTATTCCAGGCCACCTTAACAGATGCATCACAGATGGGATGGGGAGCACACCTGCATCATCTCTCTACCCAGGGTACCTGGACTCCACAGGAGGCTTGTCTTCACGTAAACCTCCTGGAACTCAGAGCAATCTATCTAGCTCTTCGAGTATTCCATGCCCAGCTCAGCTACAAGACAGTCCTAGTCCAAACGGAGTATCAAGTAGCTATGTTCTACGTGAACAAGCAGGGGGGAACAGGCTCCCTGTCGTTATGCAAAGAAGGTTTACGACTATGGGCCCTCGCCAGAGAGCATCAAATTCACCTTCTTGTGGTATATCTTCCAGGCATTCAAAACTTTTGGGCAGACAAACTCAGCCGAGTACTGCTGCCTTGACCAGGTGGCCAAGATATTTTAGATCTGGGGAACCCCAGACATAGACCTATTTGCAAGTTCACTGAATGCCAAACTTCCCCCGGTTCTGTTCCAGAATTCCGGCTCAAAATTGCCAGGCAAGGGACGCCTTCCTTCTTCATTGAGGTTACGACTTCCTCTATGCCTTCCCACCCATTCCCCTCATCCCCAAAACACTGTTCAAGCTTCAGAGAGACAGAGGTCGTATGATCCTCATAGCGCCATGGTGGCCACACCAAACGTGGTATCCCCTGCTTCTACATCTCTCTCAAGCTGCACCTCTGGAGTTAGGCTATGCTCCAGATCTCCGCTCCCAAGAGAACGGGATGCTATGCATCTCAGGGCCTGGTTGCTGAAAGCTTAGACCTTCAGGATCTCAACCTTTCCCAACAGGTAAAGGATATCCTTCAGACTTCTAGAAAACCTTCCACAAGATGTTCTTAACGCCTTCAAGTGGAGACGTTTTACTATATGGTGTTCACAGAAGGGGTTAAACCCCCTTATGATACCTTTGGAATCGATACTAGAGTATCTACTTAATTTATCAAATTCTGGTCTAAAGACCAAGTCAGTAAGAGTCCATCTTAGTGCAATTGCAGCTTCCTATAAGCCTCTAAATGGACAACCAATTTCCTCTCATCCACTCATATCAAGATTTGTTAGAGGTCTTCTATTAACAAAGCCTCCCATCAAGCCACCACCGGTAGCATGGGATTTAAACCTAGTTCTCGGGCAGCTCATGAAACCGCCTTTTGAACCTTTAGCCACTACAACCCTAAAGCTCTTGTCCTGGAAGGTCATCTTCCTAACTGCAATCACCTCTGCACATCACATTAGTGAATTGCAAGCTTTAGTGACTGATCCTCCTTATACTAGGTTTCACCATGATAAGGTTGTTCTCAGAACTCATCCACACTTTATGCCAAAGGTGGAATCGCCTTTTCATTTAAATCAATCAATTTATCTTCCTTTATTCTTTCCGAGGCCTCATGCCTCTAATGCAGAAAGGAACCTTCATACTTTGGATTGTAAAAGAGCCTTGGCTTTTTACCTACAAAGAACACAGCAACATAGAAAGTCTTCTCAACTTTTTATTGCTTTTGATTCAAGTCATTTGGGACTTCCAGTCTCCAAGAGAACTCTATCCAAATAGATTGCACAATGCATATCCTTTGCTTATGAGAGTAAGAGTCTTCCTCTTCAAGGCCATGTCACAGCTCATAATGTGAGAGCCATGAAAGCCTCTATGGCTAACCTTCACTCTGTGTCTATTGATGACATTTGTCAAGCAGCCACCTGGGCTTCGGTACACACCTTTACAGCCCACTACTGCCTAGATAAAGCCTCCTGTCGGGATGCCTTCTTTGGCCAAGTTGTTCTTCAAAATCTCTTTCAGATCTAATTCAACTCCTACCCACTAACCCTGGTGGGATGCCAGAGATCCATGGGAGGAAGCATGGCCCACCTTACTATAGGTGGCAGCTTCCTGGGGCTATCTCCCTGGCATCTTCAGCTAGGGAGTCCCCATATGTGAAGACTACATTCCTGCTTGTTCCTGGAGATAGCATAGTTACTCACCTGTTCCTGCTGTTCCTGGAGATCACCTGTTATTTAGTCTTCACAACCCACCCACCTCCCCTAGGAGTTGTCTCTCTATCTCTTTCCTCTCTCCGTCTCTTTCCTCTCACTCGGCTACAAACTTAACTGAAGAGGGACAGTTGGAAAGGCGGGAAGGCAGCGCGCATGTGCTGAGGGATGCTCCCAAAAGCGTTCCTATTGGACGCTGGGGAGCATTCCCGCGCAGGCTCCGTCGGTACCGATGATACCCATATGTGAAGACTAAATTCTTGCTGTTCCCGGAGATCACCTGTTACAAGTGAGTAACTACACTATACTGAAGGAAATTGGGTATGTTCTAGTGACTCCACTGACTGACCTTTTCAATGCTACTTTGGGGTTGGGAGTAGTCCCAGAGAACTGGGGAAAGACTGATGTGGTCCCTTTAAGCAAAAACAGAAGTAAAAATGAGGTTGAAAACTACAGGCCAGTTAGTGTAAACTCTGTGGTGAGCAAATTGGAAACGCTGCCCAAAGGGAAAATAGTGAGGTTTCTGGAGTCCAATGGATTGCAGGATCCGAGGTAGCATGGGTTTACTAGAGGCAGGTCTTGTCAGACAAATCTAATTTCTTTTGACTGGGTGACCAGAGCGTTGGACTGAGGGAGAGCCCTAGATATGGTGTACTTCGATTTCCATAAAGCCTTTGACACTGTTCCGCACAGGTGAATTATAAACAAACTGAGCACCCTAGGGATGGACCCTTAAGTTACTGATTGGGTTAGAAATTGGTTGAATGGGGGGTGACAAAGGGTACAAGTAAATGGAGCTCACATTGAGAAGGTGACCAGTGGTGTGCCGCAGGAATATTTTTGGTCAGATTCTTAACATCTTTGTTAGTGATATTGCGGAAGGGCTTTTGGGTAAGGTTTGCCTCTTTGCGGATTATACCAAAATCTGCAATAGAGTAGACACCCAGGAGGGAGTAGATAATGAGGAAGGATCTAGTTAAGTTTGAAGAATGGTCAAGACTTTGATAGCTGAGATATAATGCTAAAAAATGCAGGGTCATGCATTTGGGCTGCAAAAATCCAAGGGAGCATCACAGTGTAGGAGGTGAAGTACTTATGTCCATGAAAGAAGACCAGGACCTGGGCGTGATTATTTCTGATGATCTTAAGGTGGCTAAATGGTTAGAAAAGGCGATGACAAAAGCCAGAAGAATGCTTGAGTACATGAGGATGGTGCTTCTGTATAAGTCTCTGGGTGACCTCATTTGGAGTATTGTGTGCAATTCTGGAGACCATGCCTTCAAAAGGATATAAACAGGATGGTGTCATGCAGAGGGCTACAAAAATGGTTAGTGGTCTTCATTATAAAGAATGAGGACAAACTTAAAGGAAAGCTTAGAGGAAAGGTGGGATAGAGAAGTTATGTTAGAATTCAAATACCTCTGTGGCATAAATGCTCGAGGAGGGCCTCTTTTGATTAAAAGCAAGCTCTGCTACAAGGGGACATTGAATGAGGGTGAAAGGGATAGACTTGAGTAATATGCAGAGATATATGCAGAAATAGTTCTTTACGGAAAGGGTGGTGGATGCGTGGAATAGTGGAGGTAGTAGAGATGAGGACAGGTTTGTTTTTTTGTTTTGTTTTGTTTTTTTGTGTGCCATCAAGTCAGTGTTGACTCATAGCGACCCAGCTACCTCTGGGTTTTCTTGGCAATGTATCACTGGAAGTAGATTGCCAGCTTTTTCTTCCGAGGCAATGGGACTTGCCCAAAGTCACAAGGCGTGACAGTGGGAATCGAACCCTTGATCTTCTGGGTACTAGGCAGTTGCTCTAACCACTAGGCTACTCCTCCACTCCCATGAGGACAGTATCTAAATAAAAAAAAATGGGACAAATACAGAAGATCTCTAAAGGGGACTATTGTAGTTGATATGGAAGGGCATACTAGATAAGCCATATGGTCTTTTTTTCTGCCATCATGTTTCTATGTTTCACTGAACAGTGCAATATGCAAGTCTGGTTTGGGCAGCTTGGGTTTTCTGTTGGTATTGTGCTAGTTTTCCCTCCTCATCCTGCTGCCTGTGCACATTGGTTGTACTTCCTGTGCTTTTCCATGCCTCCTCTGTGCCTTCCTTCTGAGCATTCGTAGTACGCAATGTTACCTGCATGGCTCTAGCGCCTGATATTACAGCCTGCATGTCGCAGTGTGCCTTTTTGGCATGCCCTGAGTCTTTGATGTGCAGCTGTGAGTGGCATTGGCGTTTCATATGTCTACTTCTGAGAAGTTCTGCCTGGTCTGTGGGGAACTTGGTTTCTGGACTTTCATGTCTGCGATTCTTGCATGGAAGCTTTTGATATGCTTTTGGCAGGCTCATCTCCCCCCTCGCAGCAAGGAGGCACTGCTGTCTTGGCCTTATTTTCTTTGCTGCAGGAGTCAGGGAAACTGATTAAAAGGGATGATCGCCAGGCCTAGAGAGAGTGCTCACTCTTCTGGCTGATCCCCTTTTCTTAAGGTTCTGACAGCTGGTGTCTCCCTTGAGATGGGGGCCCCTATTCCTTGCAGGCAGCTCCTGGTCTCCAGGTTATCCTCACTGGGGTTCTTCTCCTTTCTGCAGCAAGCTTGGTCTTTCTGGCTTGGCAGCTTAGATTCTGGAGCTTCTGAGTCCTCTCAATCTCTTTCTGCTTGCTCGAAAGAGGCCTGTGGCGAGTCAAAGATCTGCCCGGATGCCACTTTCTAAGTGATTTCAGCAAAGATTGGAGTAGGGAGATGTGGATCCACTGTCCTTTGGCTGTGGCCCAGAGTCCATTCTCAATGCCTCAGGAGATGATTCCAAACTGGAGGATGAGATGTCTTCAGAAGATCATGATGAATCTGGTATTTTCTATATGTTCAGGAAGAACAAACTAGTGGCTCTGATTGCTCAGGTGTCATCTGCTCTGCATTTGACGACCTTCCAACAGCAGAACAAAGGCCTCAGATCCATCTGCTTCTGCAAGGGGTTCAGAAGTCTACGACTGCTTTTCCTTTTCTGGAGATTATAGAGAGTAGGATCCGCTCAGAGTGATTTCCTAATTAAGGGACTGAGGGTTTGCAGGAAGCTTACATAAGAACATAAGATATGCCATACTGGGTCAGACCAAGGTCCATCAAGCCCAGTATCCTGTTTCCAACAGTGGCCAGGACTGTCGTGCGGTTCAGCACGCCTCAAGTGGATGTTCATGTCACAGCGGTCACAAAGCAGACTACCAGCCTGATGACAGGTGATCCAACCCTAAAGGTCCCCTTGGATCGCAAGATATGGGACTCTTTCCTGAGGAATCAGTTCTTAACTTCTGCTATTATCCTCCAGTTGGCTGTGTGTGCAGACCTGACTACTCAAGTGCTTCTCTACTTAGTTCAATCTCTTGCCTTAGAGGATACTACTCCCCTCTTGGGGAGTAGCCTTTTTTGTTGGACGACTTGTCTGATCTCTTCCACTTGTTGACAAGATATTGCTCTTTTAACAGTGATGAGACATTGACTATGGCTTCACCACTGGGCGGTGGATACATCCTGCAAGTTGCAGTTGTCTCAACTTGTCTTTTAAAGGAAAGATTTTGTTTGGAGAGGACTTGGAAGAATTGGTTAAGGCAGGGGTGGGCAATTGTTTTGGCTCAGGGGCCACTTTGAGAGGGCCATGGTTAGTGGAGGGCCACACCTTCTAAAACTGATCGTATTCATTAGTTAACATTACATTCCCCCCTCTTTCAGCTCTCTTCCAGCCCTCCCCTTCCACCTGTCAGTTCCTTCTGCCACCTCTTTCCCCTTGCAGCTGCTGCTGCTGCTGCTTCACACCCCCCCTTAGTGCTGCTTCACACCCCCCCTTAGTGCTGCTTCACCCCCCCCTTAGTGCTGCTTCCCTTGTGCTGCTTCACCCCCCCCTTAGTGCTGCTTCACCCCCCCCCCCTTAGTGCTGCTTCGAAGTTCACCTCCGTGCAGCCGCTGCGTCTGCTTTTTACAGAGCAGCGGCTGCAATAAACTTAATTTGAAAAGGAAAAGACAACCTGTGAGGAGCCCCCTCTGGTCAGCGCCCGAGGAAGTGATGTCAGAGGGGGCGGGCTTCTCACAGGTTTCTTTTCCTTTTCAAATTAACTTTATTGCAGCCGCTGCTCTGAAAAGTAGAAGCAGCGGCTGCACGGCCCGGGGATTGTGATCATGCTGTGGACTGCGGGAGAAAAGCTGGGTTTTTTTTTGCTCTGGCTGCTCCTGATCTCGCGGCCAGAGCAAAAAAACGGCTTTTCAAGGGCCGGTTTTATATCTGCTGGCAGCTGGCCTGGCCATGGAAAAACCAGCCAGGCTGGCTGAAACAGGCCGATTGGCAACTCTATTCCACGGGCCGCAGAAAACTCTGTGTTGGGCCACATGCGGCCCGTGGGCCGTAAATTGCCCACCCCTGGGTTAAGGATTTGGGTGAGTCCAAATCTTATTGCTTCCTGGAAGATAGGCCAGAGGAGTCTGGGAAGCATACAGGTGTCCTCTTCCACGTCGTACATTGTTTTTTATCTTGTTCATGCTACCAGACTCTTGCAGTTCCTGGGACTCCCGTAGGTATTACCCCCCAGAAATCCTACCTTCTCTTCTGTTTTTTGGCCTTGGACTCAGTCCTTTTGTAGAGCTCATGGACCCAGGGATGTTACTATCTTCCAGAAATGTTGCCTCAATGATGGGGTCGGGGCCCATTCCAGGATGCCTTCAGTGGGCAGCAGACTGCCTTTTCTAACAGAAATGGACCTGGGTCACTGAAGATTGCTAGGTGCTACTCACCATTCAGCATGACTATTCTCTGGAATGTAGAGAGCCTAGTTTAGATGCTATCTTCATCTCCATTCAGATCATGCTGGAAAGATTGCTCTATCTACGGGCGGTGGTCCCAGTTACCCTTGTTGAGTGATGTCAGACTGTTCTTTCAACCAATCTTCAATCTCAAGGGAGTCTGAGTTCACCTGCATACCCTACATTTCAGTATGCAGACCCTGTGGTCAGTGATCCAGGCGGTGCACCATGGGGATATCCTTACATCGCTGGATCTAACCAAATCTTATTTCCACAGTCCTATCTGAGGATCAGTGGCACTTTCTCCATTGTGCCATGCTTGGCTCTTATTTTCAATTTGCCATTCCTTCAACTTGGCCTTTCTACCAGCCCAAGGACATTCTTGAAAGTCATGGTGGTGGCAGCCACTGTGCTAAGGCACCAAAAGATGTGTTCATCCGTTGCTCATATAGACCCATCTCTAGCATTCTATTTATTGCAAAAATAATTGAAAAGGCTGTATAGAACTAGCTGCAAAATCACATAAATGACTTGTACCTTCGCACCAGCAACATGGATTTAGACCAAACCACTCTACTCACTTCATTATTAGACAGACTAACAATAGGCACAGAAAAAACAGGACAAGGCTTCATTCTCTTTTTCCTTGACATATCTGCAGCATATGACTGTCGTCAGCTTTTAGCTCAACTTCCTGACAGTGGGCGGTATATAAAGTTTTGAAATAAAGATAAAGATAAAGGATGAGCAACACAACACTCTTCTAAAATGATTTCATTCATATCTGATGGATCACAAACAGCAAGTAAAAATTGGCTCACAGAAATCAGCTCCATTTACTCAACAACAGTGGTTACCTAGGGATCTGCCCTCTACTGTTTAACATATATTTACAGATGTTTTTTGATAATGCAAAGTTACAAGATCTTTTATCACATTAATACCAACGATATGATATATGCTGCATTCTTCATGACTAATCCAGATTACGCAACAATAACCATGTATTAGTAAAAACAGAATACAATAAAACATAAAAAGGAGAGGAAAGGAGTAGTTTTGATATTTGGAGTTGGATTGGTGGTGATCTGAGCATAGATGTGGGATGAGTTTGATGCCCACATTATTTGCTCAAATAGTTATGATATCCTTTTCTCCTCAAGTTTATTAATATCCAGCTTTTGTTGGAATTTTGTAAGCTCTCAGTATTTTAGTTGAGTGAATTTTTTTTACTATTTGTAATAATCATGTCCTGGCAATGTCCCAGTTTTTATACTATTGTTTGATATTTTACCTTTTCTATTTTAAGTACAAAACTTTAACACACTTCAGACTTTTGATTCCACCATAAAAATATATATGTCAACAGTATACAGAACATACTAGATGCCAGGAAACTTTAATACTTATCTGTCATTTTAACACTTATCTGTCATCGGCAGTCTCCCCAATGCCATAAGTGGTGCCATTAAGCATTTTACACTGCTTCATGGGGGGGGGGGGGGTTCTTTTCATAGGATTCCACCAGCGCAATAAAGCCAAACCAATACTACTCCAAAATAGTCTCGCCAGATAGTATGCCAAGCCATAACTCCTCAGTTGGACTTTTGCAATATAGTCTACCAAGGTTTACCTAATATGCATTGTCTACTACTAATGGCTCAGAACACTACAGTCGGGATCATAAACGAAGCATCATGACAAACTCACATCACTCCCATACTAAAGGAACTACATTGGCTCCCAGTGCTCATAGGAATCAAATATAAAGTAATATTTAGAACTTGCAAACATTAATAATGAAAACCACAGACAACAGATCAAGAAGGCAGAGCACACAGAATCTCCTCATAATACCAATCCTTAAGGCAAAAAGCAGACAAACTGCATGCAACCATGCCTTCTTGCTATAAGCACCAACTGTCTGGAACTCTTTCTTGGCCGAATTATGATCTATTGAAACATTAACTGGATTTCAAAAAAGGCTAAAAACTCGCCTATTAGAATTCTATAGTCAAGACACCTAGAATTATATTAAAGTATGCTAAGACAAAGTGCAATGCTAAACCTGACCACTCCAATGGATAATATCCAATCTACTACTTTCAATAATTTCAGCCAGGTGAACACACAACTGTCACTGATCTACACTTTTATAGCCACAATTATATTGTACATAACTAAAGTAGTTTATGTAAGAACAATTAACTGCACACAGTATGTTCATTTTGAGGTCTTCGTTTTGAGGTCTTCTGTTACACTGTACACACATTAAATATTGCCCATCTGTTTGGGGTAAACTTCTCTAGTTGCAAATTAACCAGTTCTATGGTGCAATGTTCTCTAGAGTAATGCTTACTTGTTTATTGTAAACTGTTTTGACTACCAGAAGACCGGTATAGAAAAAGTTTTAAATAAAATAAGATAAATGTCTGGATGATTGACTTATCTGAGCCAGGTCACAGTTTGAAGCATCTCTGGTTTTGACACAGGTATGGTGCAGTTCCTGGAGAATCACAGCTGGGCGATCAATTGAGGAAAGAGCCACTTGGGGGCATGGTTTAACACTCAGGCAAGGTCTTCCTACCTGAGAAAGGGGTGAAAATGTTGCTGGCCCAGCTGGGAGCCTTCTGGTCTCAGCAAGCTCCCAGAGTTTTGGATTATCTCCAGCTTCTCTGCTTGATGTCGGCATTGATGAAATAGTGCCTTGTGCGTGAGCTTATATGAGGCCACTACAGAGGTCCTTGCTGTTGTGTTGGTTGCCAAGTTCTCAGGATTTCGGGACCAGGCTTCCCCTCCACCCAGAGGTGGTATCCAGCCTGCAGTGGTAGAAGCATCTGAGGAGTATACTACTGGATGATCATTTGTGGCTTCTGTCGATGGATGCCATCCTGCTTTTACTGGGGAACCTATTGCAAGAACCAAACAACTCGGAGCTGTTGGAGCAGCTGGGACTCAGCATGGTCCATCAACTTTCTTGAGGCAAGGGCCATTTGTTTGGTCCTTTTAGACTTCCAGACCCTAGTCAAAGGTCTGGGTATACTCTGACAATGCCACAGCAGTGGTGTATGTCAGTTTGGCAAGGGGGCACAGAGAGTGCTGTAGTGGCTCTGGAGATGACTCTCCCGTTCTCCTGGGGGAAAAGAACCTCTAACTCTTAGTGTATCACATCGCTGGAGTCTATAAAGTGTGAGCGGACTTTCTCAATTGCCACTCTCTCCTCGGAGTAGGAACAGTCAGGTGGATTTTCAGCAGATTGTGTCTCTGGGGTCATCCGAGATGGATCTAATGGTGACCTGGGCCAGTGACGAAGCACTCATTCTTCAGTTTCCGCAGGGAGGCAGACTGAGGGGGTTGGCACTCTGACTCAGCCCTGGCTTGGTCATAATCTGCTCAGTGAGACATCTCTGAGCTATAGGCATTATCATGCGTGGTGTGGTTGTACCTCTCCTCAAGAAACCCTCACTAGACCCCACCTGTCCTAATTATCGACCCATCTCCCTCCTCCCCTTCATTTCTAAACTACTTGAATGTGCGGTTCACTGCCATTGCCTCTACTTTCTTTCCTCTCAAGTCCTCCTGGATTCTTTACAATCTGGCTTTCGTCCTCTACATTCTATTGAAACTGTTCTTGCCAAAGTCTCCAGCGACCTCTTCCTGGCTAAATCCAAGGGCCTTTACTCGATCCTCATCCTTCTTGACCTTTCTGCTGCTTTTGACCCTGACCACAACCTTCTCTTCGAAACCTTGTCCTTGCTTGGTTTTAAGGGCTCTGTGCTATCCTGGTTCTCTTCTCATCTCTCCCATTGCTCTTTCAGTGTTTGTTCTGGAGGATCCTCCTCTACTGCTATCCTGCTCTCAGTTGGTTTACCTCAAGGATCTGTCTTGGGTCCTCTCCTTTTCTCTCTATACCTAGTCCCTTGGTGCATTCATATCTTCCCATGGCTTTCAGTACCATCTTTACACTAATGACTCCCAGATTTACCTCTCTCCACCTGAAATCTCTCTGGCAATCCAGGCCCAGATCTCTGCCTGCCTTTGACATTGTTGCTTGAATGTCTCACTGGTGTTTGAAATTGAAGGTGGCCAAAACTGAGCTGCTTATTTTATCCCCTAAACCCTCCTTTCCCCTTTCTCAGTATCTGTGGATAACTCTCTTCTACTCCCTATCTCCCCAGCTCGCAACATTGGGGTTGTCTTTGACTCCTCTCTCTCTTTCTCCACATACATCCAACTGATAGCTAAAACCTGCCATTTCTTTCTTTATAGCATCAACAAAATTCGCCCATTCCTTTCTGAACATACTACTAAGACACTTATCCATGCCTTAGTCACATCCCGTCTAGACTATTGTAACCTACTCCTTACTGATCTCCCTCTGAGTCATCTCTCTCCCTTTTAATTGTTCAACATGCTACTGCACGGCTAATTTTCCGCCAGCCTCATCATGCTCCTATTACCTCTTTTCGCAAGTCACTTCATTGACTCCCTATCCATTTCTGCATCCCAGTTCAAACTTCTCCTGCTGACCTATAAGTGTATTCACTCTGCAGTTCCGCTCTTCTGGCAAATTGCTTCTATCTGTGCCCTTCTCTTCTATTGCTAACTCCAGACCAATGTTCCCTCTAATTTTCTGTAGGCTGTGTGTGCATAAAATATCAGCTGTGTGCAGCTTTTGAAGGAAGGTTGAATTTTTGTGCGCCACATAACGACACTTGGAGTTATATACTTTAAAATTTGAGTACACGTCAGAATACAGTATGTACACCACATTGATTTTAATCAAATTAAATGAAAACAGACGATTACTAAATGAAGTGGGAAATTTCTAGTAATTACAATCATAAATTTTAAATTTTAAGACATCTGTGGTGTTTTCTATCAGAATCAGAGCCATAATTTTTGTGCGCTCTGTTGTAAAGTATGTGCGCTCGCTCGGCAAGGTGTGTGCGCGCGCACAGCTTAGAGGGAACAGTGCTCCAGACTTTGCTCCTTTCACCTTGCTGCTCCTTATGTCTGGAATAAACTACCTGAGTCTGTTTGTCAGGCACCTTCTCTGACCCTTTTCGTATCCAGGCTGAAAACAACTCTTTGCTGCTGCTTTTAGATCTTGACTCGCTTGATCTCTTTTGTGTTTCCTTACCATTCCCCCCTAGATATATCCCAGCTACAGCTGCTATTATGTCTACAGCTACTGTGTTGTCTGTCTTGACTAGATTGTAAGCTCTGATGAGCAGGGACCGTCTTTTAAATGCGTCTGTGTAGGGCTGTGCATGTCTTATAGCACTATATAAATGTTCAGTAGCATTAGTTCAGTAGTAGGGACTCTTACTTATCCTTGAAGGAGGCTTTGTGCTTTGGCCTGTCCCTTCCTTCCATGTGAATCAGGTGGTCTGTCTACCCTCATTTTCTATGGAGTAGTGCCAAGGGAAGGACTAGAACCTTCACCTGGTAGATGTCCAGAGAGTGCTTCGCCAGTATTTGAAGGTTGCGAACTCCTTTCGCAAGTCAGATCTTTTGTGCTGTTTGTGGGATCACGTAAGGGTGATGTGGTTGCCAAGTCTACTCTGGGACACTGGATCAAGGTGGTCATTGCCTCAGCCTATCTGTTGCGGAACTGGCTGGTTCTGAGGAATTTGCATGTGCATTCTACTCTGGTGCAAGCATCTTCATGGGTAGAGCATAGCTCTGTCATCCCCTCTGATGTTTTTTGGGTGGCAACATGGGTATCACTTTTTTTTTTTAATTGCCAAGCATTACTGCTTGAATGTCAATGCTTGGGTGGACATGGCCTTTTGGCTCAGAAGTCTTGAAAGCTGTCGTGTCCCCTTCCTGCTCAGTGGAGTAGTAGCTTTGATATGCCCCACTTGTCTGGACTGGCCTACAGGACAATATGGGAGATATTTTACTTAACAGATAATGTCCTTTCTTGAGTCCTGCTAGACCATTCCAGGACCCACCCCTGGAATCATTTTGGTCTGCTGCCCTTTTAGTGGTTGACCCTGCAGGCTTATACCCTTTTGACAAGCCTTCTGTTGAATCTTATCCTGTACATAGTTATGGTTCTTGTTTGGTTGAACCTCATCTTCACTAAGGTTGTGTGAGACTGGAGTTTCTAGATCATAAGCTTGGGTATGAATACTGGAGCATGCCCCTAGGGGCACAGGTTGTTAATGTCCCCTATCCCTTTCCTGTCTGAATGCTGGCGTTCTGTTTCCTTTTCCAAATAGTGTATAAATTTTGATTGTAAAACGCTCCGATATTTGCGTGTGGGCGGTATATTAAGTTTTGAATAAAGATAAACACATTCTAGAGGCTTCTCTGTTTCCATATCTGCTGGTAGGGGAACACAACTCACTTGTCTGGGAGACAGTCTGGTAAGTAAAATGTCACCTTTACCCATGTTAATCAACTGAAGCATAGAAACATGAAAGCAGATAAAAACCACACGGCCTATCCAGTCTGCCCTTCCATATGAGCCACTAAGCTCTACAAAACCTTTTATCCTTTAGAGATCCTCTGTGTTTGTCCCATGCTTTCTTGAATTCAGATAGTTTTGTTTTTTTGTCTCCACTATCTCCATTGGGAGACTATTCTATGCATCTGCCACTCTCCATAAAAACAAATATTTCTGCAAATTACTCACGAGTCTCTTCTTTCACCTTTATCCTAATACCTGTCTTAAAATTGCTCTCCCGCAATGTGGCTTACTAGCCTACTAGCCCACAACATGTTTACTTTGAGGCAGGGGTCGACAAACTCCAGGCTCTGGGTCACCATGGTGACCAAAAAATTGCATCTGGTGCCTGGGGCTTTAAGCACATGGGCAGAAATCTGGTGTCTGCCCATGGGGATCCCAAACCCTGTGGGAGAGATGCTGAACAGGGTCCAGTGTCAGCACAACCTGTCAAAAAAAGTAAGTTTGCTGCACAGACGGCTTTGTGAATAGTAGGTGGAATGGAGGGCAGGGGTGAGTGCGGGAGGGGGGGAGGCTGAAGGGGAGAGTCTGGGGATGGGGCAGTGACATCAGGAGAGGGGTTGGAGTGGGGAGGAAAGGGCACAATGTGTACGTGCAAAAGATGCTTTCCTCTCCCCCACACCATGTGTGTGCAGGCACCCCACCTCCACACACACAGGTGTAGCTTAGTGGGGTGGTGAGAGAGGGATGAAGAGGGGTGGGGCGCTCAAACCTAAAAAAAGCAACTGATACAATTTTTTGGGGAGGAGGGAGGGCATGCACTGACCTAGGTTTTGCAGCTGGCTTCTAGATTCCAAGAACATTTGTCAGGGCCTGCTTGGAGGTGGAGTGGAGGAGTGGCCTAGTGGTTAGAACACTGGCTTGGAGGTGGAGTGGAGGAGCCTAGTGGTTAGAACACTGGCTTGGAGGTGGAGTGGAGGAGCCTAGTGGTTAGAACACTGGCTTGATAACCAAGCAGCCAGGGTTCGATTCCCACTAGCATTCCTTGTGGCCTTGGGCAAGTCGCTTAATCCTCCATTGCCTCGGAAGAAAGGCCTGGCAATCTACTTCCGGTGACACTGCCAAGAAAATCCAGGAGCTTCTGGGTCGCCAGGAGTCAGGACTGACTCGAAGGCACACATTGCATTTTGCTTGGAGGTACATTTTAGCAGGGAGGCTCCTGGGGGAAGGGGAGAATGCACAGAGGTTGCATTATCTTTCCAAGAGAAAGTAGAGCAGAAGGCCAAATAACTACGTCTTTTACAGCAATATTACACATGCAATTTTCATTTGGAAATTGGTGTAGTCAAGTACTCACACTTTGAAAATTGTGCCTTCATGGGTTTGGTGTGAGAGTTCATGCTCTCTACATCCTGTTTGGTTCTGCCATTATTGTGCCTGCTCTTCCTTGTTACATTCTAACCATACAGGCAAGAATGAATTGTAATACACTGACATACTCAAAAAGTCTCTGAACAAGCCACGTGATCTGTTCAACTTAGTTAAGACTTTATCGAAAGAACCCTCCCCAGAACAACAAAATGCAATTCACCCTCAAGAATCCGCTGACTTCCTTCAGTCTAAACTACTCCAGACAGATACAATCTCATTAATTACACCACAACTGTCCACCTATACACTTCCCCTTTCGGTGTTCTCCACACCAACAAGAAAATTTATTTATTTATTTTATTTTATTTATTTAACATTTATATACCGCATCTTCCAAAGTTCAGTTGCGGTGTACAATTAACAACAATTAACAAAGCGCAGTTTGTTTTACATAGAACGTCATAACTTTTACATAGAACATCATAAATTAAACAAACACAGTTTTATAAACAAACAGTATATTTAAGCTAGAACCGTGAGTATCAAGTTAACTAACGTATTGTAGTGTCGAACAGCGTAAAAAAGAACATAACATATGCAACTATATACATGTGGAGGTATTTGGGCATAAGAGCTTGGATCGTCATTTCGTTTAAGCTATAAGTGTTATCCGGATAGAGTTAGGTTTGTACTTGATGTGAACAGGTGGCTATTTAGCCTTTGTCTAATATGGGTTCTAGGGTTTCCATTGTATTATAGTGTTTAGTGAATAAATATGTTTTCAATTTTTTGCGGAATTCCACGATCTCTGTTAGTGATCGTAGATCCTCTGGTAGGGAATTCCAAATGGTTGGAGCTATGTGAGAAAAGGCTCTATTATTTGTTAATTTATGTGCTTTTATGAAGTCTTTTGGAATCTTTAGTTTATTTGATTGTCCTTTTCTGTGGGTAGGCTTAGAAAGTTCTTTGCATATTAGACTACATAGAGTAGTCGGGGCCATGTCATGTAAGGCTTTGAATGATGTTATTATTATTTTGTAAATTATCCTGCTTTGAATAGGTAACCAGTGAAGGGATGCTAGAATTGGTGTTATGTGTTGGAGTGAGTTTATTTTTAGTATAATTCTAGCTGTTGCATTTTGAGCTAGTTGAATCCTTTTAATGTTTTGTTTTGAAATGCCCATTAGTATTAGGTTGGCGAAATCAAAGTGAGGGGTTATGGTAGCCTGTATTATATTAATAAAATCCTCTATAAATACTAGTGGGCGTAGTTGTTTGAGTATTTTGAGTTTAAAATAGATTTTCTTTGTAGTATTTTTAATGTGGGTTTCCATTGTAAGGTGTGAATCTATGATTACGCCAAGATATCTTATTTCGTTTTTAATTTTAATTTCTTGGTCTTGTAGTGTTATGTGGGTTGGAGGGATATATGATTGATTTTTTGTTACAATTAGGACTTCTGTTTTGGCATGGTTTATGTGGAGATTTTGAGTTTTTAGCCAAATTGTGATTTCGTTATAGCAGTCTGATAGGCGTTGTAGTGGTAGGTTAGGGATCGTAAATGGAATGTACAACATAATATCATCCGCATAGAGGTGATATTGTACTCCAAATTTCTTAAATATGTTGCAGACCGGTTTTATGTAGATATTGAAAAGTAGGGCTGATAATGCTGAGCCTTGTGGTAAACCTAATTCTTGCTTATATGTAGTGGAGGTTTGATTACCTATTCTTATATTTTGCGTTCTGTTATTTAGATAGGAGGTGAACCATTTATGTACTGTGGAGTTTATGCCTAACTGCCTTAGGTTGTTAAGTAATATTGTGTGATGTACACTATCAAAAGCTGCTGATATGTCAATAAACAGGAGGATGAATGCTTGTTTATGGTTGTCAATACCTCTTAGGAGAGTATCAAATAAAACTGCTAGAAGTGTTTCTACTCCGTGGCGTGGCCGGAATCCATATTGTTGTTCATCAAGTGGGTAAGATGCATCTATATATTCCTGTGTTTGTAATTGTACTACTTTTTCAATTATTTTGGCCAAGAATGGTATGCTCGAAATGGGTCTGTAAGATACCGGGGATGTTTTGTCTAGATTGCAATTCTTTAGGATTGGGCGTATTTGAGCATGTTTAAGCGAGGGTGGAAGGTAACCTTGGGTTAATGAGAGGTTAACTATTGTGAGAATGTAGGATAGGAGTGTTGGCAGTGTGTTTTTTATCCAGGAAACAGGGCATGGATCTAAATGGGAAGTTGTAGTGTTGAGTCCGGAGATGATAGTTTTTAATGTCATTTTTGTAACAGGGTAAAAATCTGACCAATCATCTGCGGATTGGTGAGAAATGTTAAAGGTATCTACGGGTATTGATGGTTTCTTTGATTTGTTTTGGTAGTAGATAACTAGGGTTTGTGGTGATATGTCTGATTTCATTGCTGGAAGTTTGAGCGTTATTGGTTAGATTTCTGACGATGGAGAATAGCTCTCTAGGTCTGTTATATGATTTTGATAGGGTTGCTGCATAGTAGTTTTTCTTAGTAGTGTCTAATGTTTCCTTATATTTTGTGAGATGGTTATTGTATATTTCCTTGTGTATTGTCAACTTGGATTTTCGCCATTTAGTTTCCAGTTTTCTTAGTTCTCTTTTCATTTGTTTTAGTGTGTTGTTAAACCATGGTGTACGGTTTGTTTTAGAGTGTACTCTCTGTTTATTTGTGCAATTATTTTTGGCTGCATTGCTGATAGTTTCATTCCAATTGTTAACTGCATCATCCAGGTCTGCTGTGGATAGTAAGAGATGTGGGATAGTTGAATCGAGGAATTCAGTTTCATTAAATTTTTTAAATTTTGAGATAGGGCCACTACTTGTGTAATTTTTGATGCTAGTGGTAGGATATGTGAGTTTTATTTTGATAATATAATGATCTGACCAAGGCGTCTCTATGCATTCTACGGAGTTTGAGTTGACTAGCTTGAAGAGTGTATCAGGGAGAAAAACCATATCAAGTGTTCCTCCTCTAATATGTGTTGCTGTGTTAATTATTTGATGATAATCTATATCTGATATAGTGTCCAGAAATAGTTTGGAGTCTAGTATTGGTAGTGATGGAAGATTAAAATCACCTAGCATGATTATAGGGTTTTGTTCGGTGGATGAGCTAAGGAGTTCAATAAGAGAGTCCAGGCAATCTGATCTTTGATCTGGGGGTCTATACATTAAACAAATTCTCAAGTAGTTGATTTTGATCAATAATGTGTCTATGTTACTAGGGATGTTTGATTGGATTGGTTTGGCATTTAATATCTTTTTTGTCATCATTAGTACTCCACCGCCTCTTCTATTGGATCTATGTTTGTAAAATATGTCATAGTTTACATTATCAAGTTGATTTAGGTAGATTGTGTCTGTTTCAGAAAGCCAGGTCTCTGTGACACATAAGATATCTGGTTTTAAGTCTGTTATCAGATCATTAAATATAGGGAGTTTGTTTTTCATTGAACGTGCATTGATGAGGATGCATGATAGGGCGGATGAATTGTTGGTGCAGATTTCCTTGCATGTTTGAGTTTTTGTTTGGTTTATTTGTATTAGTCTATTATAATTTATTTTTGGGCGGTTGTGAGAGTGGGTATGTTCAAAATAACATACATTTCTGGTGTGTGTGTGTATTATAGGAATGGTCATATGATTATTGCTGTTTAAGCTTAGGGATAGATTGATTATTATTATCATTAATAATATGCATGTGAATGATATTCTTAGTAGCATGATGTTATGGTGTGACATTTTCAGTATCTGGCTCAGTGGTATGTTTGCTTGAGTGTTAAAGACTTGGGTTCTTGGTTAGAGTGGATGGACAACCATTGAGAGGAGAGATAATGGTTAGCATGGGGTACATAGGAAGGTTTACAGCTGTTGAGCTCTCAGCTGTTACATAGTAGCAAGGTAGTAAGTAGTAAGCAGTACTCGCAACAATAGTATTTCTGGATTGGCTTACTGACAACAGTAATATTTTGAGAGGAGTTGCTGATAACAGTAAAACTGAAGTGATTCATGAACAGCAGTATTGAATCAGAGAGTAAGTTACTGAGATGAAGTGATTCATGAACAGCAGTATTGAATCAGAGAGTAAGTTACTGAGATGAGTTACTAACATCAACTATTCTGAGAGGAGTTACTGACAACAGTAAATATGATATAAGTCAAAAACAGCAGTATTCAATCTGAGAGTAAGTTACTGAGAATCTGAGAGTAGGTTACTAAGTTACTGACAACAGTAATAGTTAATGCATTGCTAAGGCTGGTTTTTGGCCACAGTTATAAACACTAATCTCTAGAGTCGTTTAGGTAATACTTGCAGTTCAGAGTAGGAGACAGATGGATTACTTGTTGTTTTATGGACGTACCACCACCTAAGGGCCACGCCAAAGGGCCCTCTGGCGAGGCCCTCAGGCGCGGGCCCGCTCTTTCGGCACTGTTTTTAAAGGCCTGGTGCCTCGTGCCCCGATTGGGAGATGCTGGTGGGAGGCTCCGGGCCTGCTCGATCCCCGCCGGGAGAGCTCTTCAGGAGGCCGGAAGGAGGAGAAGGGCCGAACACTCTGTCGGCGCTGTTTTAAAGGCCTGCTGCCTCGTGCCCCGATTGGGAGATGCTGGTGGGAGGCTCCGGGCCTGCTCGATCCCCGCCGGGAGAGCTCTTCAGGAGGCCGGAAGGAGGAGAAGGGCCGAACACTCTGTCGGCGCTGTTTTAAAGGCCTGCTGCCTCGTGCCCCGATTGGGAGATGCTGGTGGGAGGCTCCGGGCCTGCTCGATCCCCGCCGGGAGAGCTCTTCAGGAGGCCGGAAGGAGGAGAAGGGCCGAACACTCTGTCGGCGCTGTTTTAAAGGCCTGCTGCCTCGTGCCCCGATTGGGAGATGCTGGTGGGAGGCTCCGGGCCTGCTCGATCCCCGCCGGGAGAGCTCTTCAGGAGGCCGGAAGGAGGAGAAGGGCCGAACACTCTGTCGGCGCTGTTTTAAAGGCCTGCTGCCTCGTGCCCCGATTGGGAGATGCTGGTGGGAGGCTCCGGGCCTGCTCGATCCCCGCCGGGAGAGCTCTTCAGGAGGCCGGAAGGAGGAGAAGGGGGAGAGAGAGTTTCTCTCGCGCGGTTCTGAAGACTCTCGCGCTGCTCTTCAGAACCGCGCAAGAGAAACTCTCTCTCTTCGCGGCTCTGAAAGCCGCCGCTTTTGGAGCTGATACTGCAGGGAGGAGAGGACCAGGCAGAGGGGCCCGCGGGACGCTTAATACTGCGGCGGCAAGTTTGGAATTTATTTTTTTTTACTCGCCGGTACTTCGCGGGCTGCACAAGATGCTCTCGCGGGCCGCGTGTTTGAGACCCCTGGTATAGACCCATAGCAAGCATACCTCTATTAGCCAAGATCATCGAGAGAGAGGTACAAAGACAAGTTCAAGATCACATAGACACCGCAGCCCCACTCGACCATTGCCAACATGGGTTCAGGGAGTATCATGGGGTAGAAACTCTCCTTACTACCCTTTTCAGCAACATAATCTCAGGTATTGATAACCTTCGGCAAGGGTTCGCGCTCATCTTTCTTGACATTGCCGCAGCTTTCGACTCAGTGAATCACAAACTTCTGGGGCGGCTTGAAGAAAAGGGCATCTGTGGTAATGCGCTAAAATGGTGTAAATCATACCTTGCCGAAAGATGGCAATGTGTGAAATCTGGATCAGCTACGTCCGAACCTTTCCACCAAACTCAAGGAGTCCCTCAAGGCTCCTCACTATCATCACTCTTTTTCAACATATACATACAACCTATCTGTAATCTCATCAGATCTTTTAATGTGAGCTGCCTGATATACGCTGATGATATCCTGCTCTACACCCCGTTCTCTACAGAACTTCTGAATCTCTCCCCTCTGATAGAATGTTTTGACGCAGTTTCTAAATGGCTCCTATCCCAAACCCTCCGCATCCAACACAAGAAGACAGAGGTTCTATTCATTACAAGGGACCACAACTTCACCCCACCATCATATGTAAGAGTTAAAGAAGCAGAACTGCAAACAAAATCCACAATTCGTTTTCTGGGGGTCACACTGGATCAACATCTAGATATGAAAGTACACATAGAGAATGTAGTAAGAGCAGTTTATTTCAAGATTCGTTCTCTCAGGCATCTTCGCTCCTTACTTGATCCAGAAGACTACAGGACAATATACCAAGCGTTAATTCTACCACATTTCGACTTTGCTAACACTATCCTACAAGGCCTTCCTCAATCCACTATTAACCCTCTACAACTTGCTATGAACACCGCAGCTAGGGTCCTTCAGGGAGTCGCCAGATTCGAGCACGTGACTCCTATACTAAAACAACTCCACTGGCTCCCCATACATGGTAGGCTCACTTACAAGACCATACTGCTTACCTTTAAGGCCATCCACGGACTTTCATCCTCTTCACTCTCAAATCTCATCCATGTAACTCCATATACTAGATCCAGAAGACCGACGGCTATAAACACACTAACACTTCCTAAGGCTGTAACAAAATGCACCCAGATAACGGCAAGCAGATCTTTTATATTCTACGCCCCAAGATGCTGGAACGCCTTACCACCAAGCGTTCGTGCCATTACCGACTTAACCAAATTTAAGAAAGCACTTAAATATCACCTTTTCCTCATATACTTCCCACCAAACATTACCCCCAGCAGAAGCCCCCCCAAATAAAGAGACACCTTATCTTCAAATAGCCTCTCCCACTTTCTCAGTAAGATTACTAGGACTTTTGTGTTGTCATGATACCTTTTATATAATCATGTTTGTAATAAGTTAACCTTATGTTACCCAAGTTTATATACCTGTTAGCTGTAAACACGGAATAGCCTGTTATTCTGTTGATGTTGTATGTGAACTGCGCTGATATCAAATAGCGCGGTATATAAAAGATTGTAATAAATACATACCTCTTGCCAAAGCTGCTTATCTCAAGAAAAGGTATAATGTTTCTCACTCCATCATAATAATTTGAAATAGCAAATGAGGAAGGTTTGCTTACAGTAGATAGGACTGATTTCACAATTTGTGGTTCCATGGTTAGACAGACAGCATATTATTTCATATGTGAGCAAAGGAACCTGGGCTTGTGTCCTTTTTAATGTAACGGTGCAGCAAGGCATGGTTTTGTGGGATGCTTGCTGCTAGACTTTCCTATAGCACAGACATGGAAGCAGGAAGACCCTCTTCCTCTGGAAAGTTCAAGGAAAGCTGAACTAGATTTACTGGATGACTAAGCTTACTGCCTTGAGGCACAACAGGGAGGAACATTTTCAAGAGGTCTGGAATGCCTTTGTTCAATATAAAGCGCAGCCTGGTATTGAGGTTTGATATTTGACACTGTATCATTGGACCACTGTTCCCTCTAAGCTGTGCGCGTGTGCGCGCGCACACACCTCGACGAGCGAGCGCACATACTTTACAACAGAGCGCACAAAAATTACAGTTCTGATTCTGATAGAAAACAACACAGACGTCTTAAAATTTAAAAGTAGTTGTGTATTTATGGTTTTCACAAGTTCTACAGTATTTTCTAGTGCAATCAATGTGGTGTACATACTGTATTCTGATGTGTAGTAAAATTTTAAAGTATATAACTCCGAGTGTCATTATGTGGCGCACAAAAATTTAACCTTCCTTCAAAAGCTGCACAGTTGATATTTTATGCACACACAACGTACAGAAAATTAGAGGGAACATTGCATTGGACCCACTTTGTAGAGATCTGTAATAGGTGCTGACTCTCTGGAGTTGGGGAGGAAAGCGGGGGGGGGGGGGATTACAATATGTTCTGTTTATTTCACATTCTGTTTGATAAAGTGAGCTCTAGGTAGCATCAAAATGCTGGGGATTGCTTGTATTAGAAGTAGCACATCAGCTGGTGCTGAGGCTATGTAATGTGTTTGTATATAATGAAACGCCTCAAAAATTTAAATATTAAAAAAAAAAGTGACAAATAAAACAGATTTATGGATATCCCGATCCATATGACTGTTCATAGCAATAATTGTAGAAAACTAAAGGCCAAATTGTTTAAGGATGTAGTGATTTATTTACTCGTTCGTTCATTCCCCTTTTACCCTGTAGAGTCCCCGGTGTTCTAGGTGAGTTAAGTTAAGCATAGACATTTAGGGCCCAATATGCCCACAGACTCTTAACATCAGATATTCAATGCTGCGGTCCTGCAGCTGCCAAGGATAACTGGTACCAGTACCCGGTTAGCATACGTTGCTAAATCTAGGCAAGTTAAGCGCAGAGCATCGGGGCGTGTAGTGGGCTTTGACGGGAATATTCAACGGCACTAGCCGTGTACGTTGAATATCCTGATTAAACTGTAAACTGTATAAATGTCTTTCCAATATTGGGCCCTTAATTCATAACAAACCATACTAACAATTTAGAGTACTTTAAATGCTTGCAAAAATAAAAATGACTTGAGCTTCTTCCCGAAAGACATAATTGGTACTCTGTATATTTCTGTAGACATGGCACAGTAAATTAGTTTTGGTGCTTTGCAGCCCGAGGGTTTGTTTCTTTGGTAGTGGTCTCTAGTATCGGTTTGGCTAAAGCCTCCGCACAGTGCACTGTTTTAGGGTTGCAGGTTGCTGAGTTGTTAGGTGCTGCTACAAAGTTTTTTGCATGTGATACAGTGTAGTTTTTTCCTGAGTGCCTAAAACATGTTTTTTTATATCTCCAGGAACAAGCAGGAATGAGTCTTCACATATGGGTACGTCGGTACCGACGGAGCCTGCGCGGGAACGCTCCCCAGCTTCCCAAAAAGGAAAGCTTTTGGGAGCATCCCACAGCGCCTGCGCGCTGCCTTCCCGCCTTTCCTAACCATCTCTCCTCAGTTCTTCTTTGCCGCGGAGCCAGCAGGTCGAGCCCTGTCACCGCTGAAGAAGTTCTTTATTTTATTTTATTTCTTTGGTCGCATGTCTGCCTTCCCCGACTCCGGACCGGTACCGCCGGTCTTTTTTTCTCTCTTTCAAAAAAAAAAAAAAAATCTATTTTTCTTCACTTAGTGTATTTTTCCTCTTGGGCCTCAGGGCCTACAAGAAAATTTCCCTCATGGAAAAACCAGCCTCCGGGTTCAAAAAATGCACGAAGTGTAGCGGTACTATTTCTGTTACAGATACCCATGAATGGTGTCTTAAATGTTTGGGTCCTGAACACTCCATTCCGGATTGTCCCTCCTGCTCTCTAATGTCTAAACGGGGTTTACAGAACCGAGCAGCTAAGCTCCATGTGCTGTTTCCCGCTGATGCACCGGCGGTAGCATCGACATCTTCCAGGTCTTCTTCTCCTGATGGATCTCAGGTAACCAAACATAAACCTAGCAGGTCCTCGAAGGGTAGATCTCCCTCTAAACATCGAGATGCCTCCGGGCTTGCCCTCGAGGATCCTGCACCAGCAAAACAACCCTGGCGGGAAGCTCCGGCTTCCAAAGCTGCTCCTATGGGGTTACAGGTTGACATCGATGGCACGGCCTCGACCGATCACCTGTTAGAATGCTCTGGGGTACCGGCACAATCTCCCAGTACCGACTTCCAGGCATTCATGGCGTCGATGGATCACAATGTTCTGTCCATGCAGCAGGCTATTACGGCCTTCATTCAAGCTGCGACGCCGCTGGTACCGAAACAAACTCCGTTGTCGGTATCGGCTCCGGTACCGGCACCAGCGCCGATACCGGTACCGACTGCATCGACATCGACCAGGATACCAGCTGCAGCGGTTCCTTGTCCAGGGCTGCTTACTGGTACCGATCCGGTACCGGGGACGCCCGATGTCGATACTGCTGGATACGCGTATTGAGCGTTGGAAGAGCACCCTGACAGGCGATACTTCGATTCCTCTGATGATTCTGATACATCAGACGAGTCTCCTGAAGTATCCATAGCCCTTCCTGAAGAGCCGCCTTCTCCAAAAAGAAGAATGTCTCCTCCAGAGGACTCGTCCTTTCAAGACTTCATAAGAGAAGTAGCTAAAGGACTTTCTATTTCAGTAACTTCTGAATCAGAGCCTAGAGCTAAAAAATTGGATATTTTAGGCTATTCTAGGGCTCCTAAGGAGGCAGTCACCTTACCAATTCATGAGATTCTTTATGAACACATGATTGATCTATGGGAGACTCCTCTCACTCTCTCTCCTCATTCTCGCAGATTGGACACTATGTATCGTGTCCCTCCTTGTCCTGGGTTCCAGAAAACTAGGCTTCCTCACCATTCCATTGTGGTGCAGTCAGCTATGAAGAGGATAAAGAGTACAAAGAGACTCTTCTGCTCCTCCAGGAAGAGAATGCAGGACCTTGGATGCTTTTGGTAGGAAAATCTTCCAAGCCAGTATGCTTATTGCTAGAATTAACTCATATAGCCTTTACATGGGTATGTTTCTAAAAGAAGTTGCACAAAAACTGCACACTTTCCTTCCTTTTCTTCTAGAGGATAAAAGGGAGGAATTCCTCATTTGGCTTAAACATACTCAAGACATTTCAAAGTTTTCCAACAGGGCAGCTTTTGACTCCTTTGAAGGTGCCAGCAGAGCTTCAGGCATTGCCATAGCTGCTCGCAGAATCGCTTGGCTCCAGGCTTCTGATTTAGAACCCTGGGTTCAAGATGGCTTAGGAAATCTTCCCTATACAGGTGAAAACCTATTTGGCAAAGAGTGGCAAATAAAAGCCACTCAAATGGATGCAGCAAACTCTGCTCTGGATAGACTTTCAAAGTCAACCTCCATTCCTGCCAAGAAAAAGCCTTTTAAAAAGTCTTTCTTTAAAAAGGGCAGATTTCCTTCTACTTCTGGCCAACAATCTTCTACAGGTCGCTTTTCCACTAAGCGTCAGCAACCTAAACAGGCCAGGCCTAAGCCTACAGGGACTGCTGCAACTCAGCAAGCCCAACCTCCTCAGGGTTTTTGACTAGAGAACTTAGCCTTTCTGGCTCTAAAGCAGCCAGAGCCTCTCGCCATTCCAGGAAGGTTAGCTCATTTTGCTCCCAGATGGGAGCAAATCACATCAGAGCAGTGGACCCTCTCCATCATAAGAGAGGGCTACAAACTTCATTTCTCAAACCTTCCTCCACACACCATGGTGAGACACTTCAATTCTCCCACATCTCTTCTAGACCTTCTAGGTCAAGAGGTGACTACCCTTCTTGTTCAAGGGGCAATAGAAGAAGTTCCCCTTCTTCAACAAGGGTCAGGGTTCTACTCCCCCTGTTTTCTCATTCCAAAGAAGACAGGGGGATACAGACCCATCTTAGATCTCAGAGAATTTAACAAATTTCTATGCAAGGAGAAGTTCAAGATGCTTTCTCTGGGCACTCTCCTTCCATACCTTCAAAGTCAGGATTGGCTTTGTTCTCTAGATCTCAAGGATGCGTACACACATGTCCTCATCCATCCATCTCACAGAAGATTCCTACGTTTTCTTTTCCAAGAAAAACACTACCAATACAGAGTGCTTCCTTTTGGTCTGGCCTCTGCTCCGAGAGTGTTCACCAAATGCATGGCAATAGTTGCTGCATTTCTACGCACTCTGGGAATATTTGTCTTCCCATACCTGGACGACTGGCTCATCCGAGCTCCATCTCAGTCAGAGGCCCAGATGTCCCTGGATCGCACAAGGCGCATTCTGCAGTATCTGGGACTTGTGGTAAACCTCCCAAAGTCCCAGCTCACCCCTACTCAGTCCCTGGAATTCATAGGGGCCTGGTTGGATACCACCACTGCAAGGGCCTTCCTTCCTCAGGCCCGTTGCCAACGTCTAGTGCAGTTAGCCTCCCAGATTCAGTCCAAGAGTCACTTAACTGCCCGGGAGATGCTACAACTGCTAGGCCACATGGCTTCCACAGTGCATGTGGTACCCTATGCTTGCCTACACATGAGAGCAGCTCAATGGACTTTGTCCACCCAATGGACTCAAGCTTCAGGAGCTCTCTCAGACCAAATAGCAATCTCCAAATGTCTCTTTTGGTCTCTCCAATGGTGGATGTCCACTCAAAATCTGTTGCTGGGGTCCCCCTTCCAACAGTTGTTGCCCCAAGCAACCCTCACAACAGATGCCTCCCAAACAGGTTGGGGAGCTCATCTACAAGACCTCTCCACTCAAGGCACTTGGTCCCCACAGGAGACCTCTCTTCATATCAACCACTTGGCGCTTCGAGCAGTTTTTCTAGCTCTCAAGGTCTTTCATACCCTCCTCAGCTACAAGACAGTCCTCATTCATATGGACAATCAAGTAGCCATGTTTTACATAAACAAGCAAGGAGGAACTGGCTCTCTATCGCTTTGCAACGAAGCTTTAAGATTATGGGCCTTCGCCAGAGAGCATCAAATCCATCTCCTGGCAGTATACCTCCCAGGAATCCAAAACTCTTGGGCGGACAGACTCAGTCGAGTTCTGCTTCCACACGAATGGTCCTTGCACATGGATCAGCTACTCAGAATCTTCCAAGAATGGGGAACCCCGGACATAGACCTCTTTGCAAGTCCGTGGAATGCCAAACTTCCCCGGTTCTGTTCCAGAATTCCGTGTCAGGGAGTTCAAGCCAAGGATGCCTTCCTCCTTCATTGGGGTCAGGGCTTCCTCTGTGCATTTCCACCCATTCCCTTGATTCCCAAGACTCTGTTCAAACTCCAGAGGGATCAAGGATCTATGATCCTCATAGCTCCACGCTGGCCACGCCAAGTGTGGTACCCTCTACTTCTACATCTCTCCCAAGCCCCCTCCCTGGACTTGGGAGCTGCTCCAGACCTTCTGTCCCAGGAGGAAGGGACTTTGTGGCACCCAAGCTCCAAGTCCCTACACCTCAGAGCTTGGTTACTGAAGGCCTAGACCTTCAAGACTGGAATCTTTCTCAACAAGTGAAGGATATCCTCCATGCTTTCAGAAAACCTTCCACCAGGCGTTCTTATGCTTTTAAATGGAAAATGTTTTCCATTTGGTGTGCTGAAAAGGGTCTTGACCCTCTAGCACTACCTTTAAATTCTCTGTTAGACTATCTCCTGCATCTTTCCAATGCAGGCCTTAAAACGAATTCAGTAAGAGTCCATTTGAGTGCTATTGCAGCATCCCTTAAGCCCATCAATGGACAACCTATTTCCTCTCATCCTCTCATTGCAAGATTCATGAGAGGTCTAACTTTAACTAAACCTCCCATTAAGCCTCCTCCGGTGGCATGGGACTTAAATTTGGTTCTTGGTCAGCTTATGAAGCCACCTTTTGAACCCTTAGCCACTACCTCCTTGAAGTTTCTTTCCTGGAAGTTTCTTTTCCTCATTGCAGTCACTTCAGCTCGCTGCATCAGTGAACTGCAGGCATTAGTGGCTAATCCACCTTATACAAGGTTCCATCATGATAAGGTAGTCCTTAGGACAAATCCACATTTTATGCCTAAAGAGGTCTTACCTTTTCATCTTAATCAAGAGGTATATTTACCTGTCTTTTTTCCAGCTCCTCATGCATCCAATGCAGAGAAGAATCTTCATACTCTGGATTGTAAAAGAGCTCTTGCTTTTTACTTACAAAGGACACAGCAACATAGAAAGTCTTCCCAGCTTTTTGTTGCTTTTGATCCTTCTCATTTGGGACTTCCAGTCTCCAAGAGAACACTGTCCAATTGGATTGCTCAGTGTATTTCTTTCGCCTACCAGAGTAAGAACCTTTCTCTGGAGAGCCATGTCACAGTTCATAATGTGAGGGCCATGGCCACCTCTATGGCTCATCTAAATTCTGTGTCCATCGACCAGATCTGTCGAGCAGCCACCTGGGCCTCGGTTCATACCTTCACAGCCCATTACTGCTTGGACAAGGACTCCCGCCGGGATGCCTTGTTTGGTCAGGCTGTCCTCAAACACCTGTTCCATTCTTAAACAACTCCTACCCTCCTTCCCTGGATGGATGCCTGAGATCCATAGGAGGAAGTAGACCCCTTCCCAGGGTTTCATATCCTTGGGGATCTCCCAGGCATCTTAGCTAGGGAGTCCCCATATGTGAAGACTCATTCCTGCTTGTTCCTGGAGATAGCACAGTTACTTACCTGTAACAGGTGATCTCTGGGAACAGCAGGAATAAGTCTTCACAACCCTCCCACCCTAGGAGTTGTATCTCTTTTTCTATCTTTCCTTTCCTCTCTCTCTCTATTGTCTCAGCTTTAAACTCGAACTGAGGAGAGATGGTTAGGAAAGGCGGGAAGGCAGCGCGCAGGCACTGTGGGATGCTCCCAAAAGCTTTCCTTTTTGGGAAGCTGGGGAGCGTTCCTGCGCAGGCTCCGTCGGTACTGACGTACCCATATGTGAAGACTTATTCCTGCTGTTCCCAGAGATCACCTGTTACAGGTAAGTAACTGTGCTTTTTTGACGCATTAGCTGTTTCTAATTTTTTGGCACCAGCTTTAACTTTGTTCTGCACTTTTTTGGTAGCTGCTGAAAAGTCTGAAGAGATTAGCAGAGTTGCCAGTCACAGTTGAAATCCTTGTGGTAAGAAATATTTTTCACTATTATTTTTCCAGTTTGTGAACATGTATCATTTAGTGATTTGATTCTGTTCTTCCAAAAGAGAATTTTCTCATCTACCTGTCACTAAATCAGTTTTCTGCTTGAAGCTCATGCTGTCACTCTCTTCTGGCCTGCGGATTCATTACTGCCTTCTGCTCTGCTGGTTTTACTTCTCTTGCACACAATATCTGAGCTTACTGATAGCTGCTTTCTTTTATATAAAAACAAAAAAAATCATCAAATTCATCCTTCTTGGCTTGTCTTATTTCTGAGTGAGCTTGTCTTGGTTCTTTAGATATACCATATGAGTCTCAAACAATTTGTTACTGTCTATATTTCTGTAATCTCTACTAAATTCCTAGTCTTTGCTGCACTGTGACATAGAAATGTCAAGCTGCTCATCTGAACTATAGCACCTGGCCCAGGAGTAAGGGAGCAGGCCATCTCCAACAGGCGTCGAACATTTTGACAGCAGAACTGATTTCCATCCCTTCAAACCTCCAATATTGATTTTCTCCTTTCCTCATGCAGGAGACAGGTGTGGGAAAGACCGTGAACAGCCTGAGAAAACACGAGCGGGTTGGAGACTTCGCTAAGACTCTTGTGGCCCGTTGGAAGAAGCTGGTTCCACAGGAGGTAGAGCGGTGAGTAGTCCTGTCCTCCCCTCAACACCCCCTTCTATTTCTAGCCTGGCAGTTTCAGCCTGCTCCTTTCGGCTTCCAAGTCTTGGAACTGACCCCTTTTGGGCTGTACCACCATAAACTATCATTTTTGCAACTACACAAAGTTTTCCCTTTTATATCCTCTCAGCAATGCAGCCACTGCAGTCCAAAGCCAGGACGCCTTTCAGAACCTGCTAAGTGTGCACTGAGTCTTGCTACCAGATGCAGCTCTGCCTAAGAAGCAGATCATGCGGGAACTTGAAACCTTTTGAATTCCCGCTGAGTTGCTAAGCGGGCGCAAGCTTTCCCTTTGTGGTGCAGCTAGAGTGAGATGAAACTTCATCCTCTGCACTGTATATAAATATTAATATTAATTTCTTACTAGCGTTTATAATAACGCATATAATAAAGTTGCAAAACAAAACACCTCCACCTCCTGAGCCAAACTTGGAAATGGCAATAACCCTCCACCAGTGTCATCTGTCAAGAGTTCCCATTGTCTAAGTTTGACCTAAAGACAACTGAGCTAAAACTGCCAGAGGGCCCCATCTCTCAGTGAGTTAATCCAGAAAATACATTCTCCCATGCTAGGACTCTGGGCAGGAGCAGCACCTCTAGGTACATGCCAGTTGCGTTCAGGTACAGCAGTATACAATAAAACAAAGCCAGAAACAACCTGAACCCAAGAGAGACAGGGCTCATGGCAAGGGTGTGCAGGCCAGACGACTTCAAAGTTTCCCCTCCCTGAGCCATTAAGATGTCAACATTAAAGGAAGTCGTATATCAAAGACCCACAATTTACCCTGCATCAAACAAGCGAGTTTGTCAAGACATCATCTTCACCACCTTATATAAGAACATAAGATATGCCACACTGGGTCAGATCAAGGTCCATCAAGCCCAGTACCCTATTTCCAACAGTGGTCAATCTAGGTCACAAGTACCCAGCAGTTTCCCCAAAAGACACAGGTATCACTCAGGCTCAGTCCACTTTATTATTGTATTCCTCCAGCACTGTACAACCACCAGCCTCTCAGCCAATTATATCCGTCAATCAACTCTGACTCCAATCGCACTTCTCCACAGCACCCATTCCACCCAATAAACACATCCCTAGCATACTGGGTGGAATGGGTGCAAATAAAGATTTTTGAGGGATAGCTAATACTTGATTTCTTTGCAGCCATAGAAGGAGGAGACAGAACTCTTAAAAATGGTGATTGGGATATTCTTGATATGAGGACATAGCATCTATTTTTCCATCTGTCTTGGTTTGATGTCCACTGCCTTGGTCTTTATGCCCTCTGTTAGTGTCAGTAAAATACCAAGTACAAGGAGTTGAGAGGCATGTCTGAAGGGAAATGAAGAGGTCATCTCTGTTTTACTTTCTGTGAGCTCTGCCTTCTCTTGTCTGCAATATCTGTCTTGGAGTAATTTTGACTTATGCTTTTCTTTGCAGTAATGTGTCAGAGGAGCGAGAGAATGAAAAGATTGTTTCCCAAAAAAGACAAAGAGCTCCTTCTCCTAAAAGCAAGGGTGATCTGGAGGATGACTTTGGGAAAACATTCCAGCCACACCTCATTCAAAGTGACAGAGAAAAAAAGCAGAAAAAATATTCTGACACTGATAATAGAATAGGGGGCTATAGCAGTAGTGAAGGCAGAGAGGGGGGGAACTGGCAACAGCCGTTCATGGATCAGTATTCTGACCCAGAATATTCTGATGAAGAGCAAGGCGAGCTAGCACAGTCCTGCAATAGCCCCCCAAATCTGAACAAAGATAATTTCAGATTGGAGGTACAAGAGAGCAGATGTCCTAGGAAAACAAATAGAGATGTTCCGAACAAGCCTGAGCGAAGTCAGGAAAGAAGCCAAAGTGGGATATTAGAGAGAGGCCTCTTAGGTCAAAGCAAAGAGCACAAATCCTTCCACAAAGGAAAGCACCGAGCTGATGTCAAAGGAGATGCAAAACTCTCTAGGAAAGAGTATCATCGAGAAATGCCCTTAGTAACCAGCAGACAGGAAAAGCTACAGACTACAGACATTGGAGGACAAAGTGCTAAAAAAGACAAACATCGGGAAGGTGGGCTAGATTTCACCTGCTCAAGCAGAGAGAGGCCTCTGCTATATTCAGAAGAAGTTTTAGATAACGTCATCAACAAGCAAAAACACAAGGATCCAGAGAAACTGACAAGTGCAAACAAAGAATTGAGCTTAGAGAGAGAAACTGATTCTTCATATAAAGACAGAGAGAAGGTGGGGAAAAGCAAACGGCATGAAGGTAAATCTAAGATCTCTGACACCCCTGAGCAGCAAAAGAAATCGGTAGTATTTTCCACAAATTTGGCAAAAGTGGAGCTGGATGATGAGTACGAGCAGCCCACCATGTCCTTTGAATCTTACTTGAGCTATGACCAGCCCCAGAAGAAGAAGAAAAAGCTTATCCGTAACCCAGCATCAGCCCTGGAGAGGGAGGGAAGAAATGTCAAGCAAAATGGATCAAAGACCAGTACCAAGAGTTCTGACTCTAGCAAAAAGCACAAGGAACAAAAGCATGTCGGTGACCAAGAGACTAAAAAGAGACAGTCATCGCCAACTAAACCCAAAAAGGTAAATGAGTAACTGAAAGTTACCTTATACCAGATGCAGTTCATTGCAAAAATGTGAAGTCATATGTATGTACAAAAATGGAGAGAGACCTTCAGAAAACAGCATTTTAATTGAGCAGTAAAAGTAGTCACTGCTCATATCACATCAATGAGTAATTGACTCCCTTCTAGATACTTTAGGGTTTGCAATATGTATAAAATTACGTTACGTAGCCACAGAGCTGTAACTTGTATCATAAGTGAAATATCCTGTACAGCTGTAGTACATATTTTGTTTTCATTGCTTCCAGATTAAAATAGACGTGGTACCAGCATTACCTGATATTCCTTTGCCTCCAATTCAGCCCAATTATCGGCCTCTTCCCTCTATTGAAGCTGTTCCTTTATGTCCCCAGAAGAAGAAAGGTGAGTAGATAAGGAACACTCGCCTGTCTTCTGTGCAATTACAGCTCTGACGTGACCTGTGTTCTCCTTCTTCCCTCCACCACAGAGTTCCTCTGTGTTTGTCTCCATATATGCTTGAATCCTGGATATGGTTCCTATAACTTCCACTGGAGGTCTATTCTAGATGGCTACCACTCTGCAAGAGAAAACCCATTTTCTTGCGATTCCTTGTCTATTAACTTTTCCTTCCCTTCTGGAAAGGGAGCCAGATAGATACCAAGAGTGGAGATTCTACCCTTAGAGTAGTTTGTGTTTAGGAGAAACTCTTTAAAACTGCTATGATTATTTGTAATGGTATTTATGAATTATTATTGTACTGTAATGTATGTGATTTGAAATGAAGGATGAGGATGGAAAGCAGACGAATTCTTGTGATGCTCATATTTTGACAGGCATTGCTTGTCAAGTGAGACACTGGAAACCTTTGCTCTGTATGTAGAGACTGCAAAGTGGAGCAGCTAGATAGGGCCTTTGCTGTCATATTCTCCATTTGCTCTGTGTGTAGAGACTGAAGCGTGGAGCAGCTAGATAGGGCCTTCAGTCTTTACCTGCTGTCATATTCTTCATTTGCTCTGTGTGTAGAGACTGCAGCATGGAGCAGCTAGATAGGGCCTTCAGTCTTTACCTGCTGTCATATTCTCCATTTGCTCTGTATTTAGAGACTGCAAAGTGGAGCAGCTAGATAGGGCCTTTGCTGTCATATTCTCCATTTGTTCTGTGTGTAGAGACTGCAGCGTGGACCAGCTAGATAGGGCCTTTGCTGTCATATTCTCCATTTGCTCTGTGTGTAGACTGCAGCGTGGAGCAGCTAGATAGGGCCTTCAGTCTTTACCTGCTGTCATGTTCTTCATTTGCTCTGTATTTAGAGACTGCAAAGTGGAGCAGCTAGATAGGGCCTTCAGTCTTTACCTGCTGTCATATTCTTCATTTGCTCTGTGTGTAGACTGCAGCGTGGAGCAGCTAGACAGGGCCTTCAGTCTTTACCTGCTGTCATATTCTTCATTTGCTCTGTGTGTAGACTGCAGCGTGGAGCAGCTAGATAGGGCCTTCAGTCTTTACCTGCTGTCATATTCTCCATTTGCTCTGTATTTAGAGACTGCAAAGTGGAGCAGCTAGATAGGGCCTTTGCTGTCATATTCTCCATTTGCTCTGTGTGTAGACTGCAGCGTGGAGCAGCTAGATAGGGCCTTCAGTCTTTACCTGCTGTCATATTCTCCATTTGCTCTGTATTTAGAGACTGCAAAGTGGAGCAGCTAGATAGGGCCTTTGCTGTCATATTCTCCATTTGCTCTGTGTGTAGACTGCAGCGTGGAGCAGCTAGATAGGGCCTTCAGTCTTTACCTGCTGTCATGTTCTTCATTTGCTCTGTGTGTAGAGACTGCAGCGTGGAGCAGCTAGATAGAGCCTTCAGTCTTTACCTGCTGTCATATTCTCCATTTGCTCTGCATGTAGAGACTGCAGCGTGGAGCAGCTAGATAGGGCCTTCAGTCTTTACCTGCTGTCATATTCTTCATTTGCTCTGTGTGTAGACTGCAGCGTGGAGCAGCTAGATAGGGCCTTCAGTCTTTACCTGCTGTCATATTCTTCATTTGCTCTGTGTGTAGAGACTGCAGCGTGGAGCAGCTAGATAGGGCCTTCAGTCTTTACCTGCTGTCATATTCTCCATTTGCTCTGTATGTAGAGACTGCAGCGTGGAGCAGCTAGATAGGGCCTTCAGTCTTTACCTGCTGTCATATTCTTCATTTGCTCTGTGTGTAGACTGCAGCGTGGAGCAGCTAGATAGGGCCTTCAGTCTTTACCTGCTGTCATATTCTTCATTTGCTCTGTGTGTAGAGACTGCAGCGTGGACCAGCTAGACAGGGCCTTCAGTCTTTACCTGCTGTCATATTCTTCATTTGCTCTGTGTGTATAGACTGCAGCGTGGAGCAGCTAGATAGGGCCTTCAGTCTTTACCTGCTGTCATATTCTTCATTTGCTCTGTGTGTAGAGACTGCAGCGTGGAGCAGCTAGACAGGGCCTTCAGTCTTTACCTGCTGTCATATTCTTCATTTGCTCTGTGTGTAGAGACTGCAGCGTGGAGCAGCTAGACAGGGCCTTCTGTCTTTACCTGCTGTCATGTTCTTCATTTGCTCTGTATGTAGAGACTGCAGCGTGGAGCAGCTAGATAGGGCCTTCAGTCTTTACCTGCTGTCATATTCTTCATTTGCTCTGTGTGTAGAGACTGCAGCGTGGAGCAGCTAGACAGGGCCTTCTGTCTTTACCTGCTGTCATGTTCTTCATTTGCTCTGTGTGTAGAGACTGCAGCGTGGAGCAGCTAGATAGGGCCTTCAGTCTTTCCCTGCTGTCATATTCTCCATTTGCTCTGTATTTAGAGACTGCAAAGTGGAGCAGCTAGATAGGGCCTTTGCTGTCATATTCTCCATTTGCTCTGTGTGTAGAGACTGAAGCGTGGAGCAGCTAGATAGGGCCTTCAGTCTTTACCTGCTGTCATGTTCTTCATTTGCTCTGTATGTAGAGACTGCAAAGTGGAGCAGCTAGATAGGGCCTTTGCTGTCATATTCTCCATTTGCTCTGTGTGTAGAGACTGAAGCGTGGAGCAGCTAGATAGGGCCTTCAGTCTTTACCTGCTGTCATATTCTTCATTTGCTCTGTATTTAGAGACTGCAAAGTGGAGCAGCTAGATAGGGCCTTTGCTGTCATATTCTCCATTTGCTCTGTGTGTAGACTGCAGCGTGGAGCAGCTAGATAGGGCCTTCAGTCTTTACCTACTGTCATGTTCTTCATTTGCTCTGTGTGTAGAGACTGCAGCGTGGAGCAGCTAGATAGGGCCTTCAGTCTTTACCTGCTGTCATATTCTCCATTTGCTCTGTATTTAGAGACTGCAAAGTGGAGCAGCTAGATAGGGCCTTTGCTGTCATATTCTCCATTTGCTCTGTGTGTAGACTGCAGCGTGGAGCAGCTAGATAGGGCCTTCAGTCTTTACCTACTGTCATGTTCTTCATTTGCTCTGTGTGTAGAGACTGCAGCGTGGAGCAGCTAGATAGGGCCTTCAGTCTTTACCTGCTGTCATATTCTCCATTTGCTCTGTATTTAGAGACTGCAAAGTGGAGCAGCTAGATAGGGCCTTTGCTGTCATATTCTCCATTTGCTCTGTGTGTAGACTGCAGCGTGGAGCAGCTAGATAGGGCCTTCAGTCTTTACCTGCTGTCATGTTCTTCATTTGCTCTGTGTGTAGAGACTGCAGCGTGGAGCAGCTAGATAGGGCTTTCAGTCTTTACCTGCTGTCATGTTCTTCATTTGCTCTGTGTGTAGAGACTGCAGCGTGGAGCAGCTAGACAGGGCCTTCAGTCTTTACCTGCTGTCATGTTCTTCATTTGCTCTGTGTGTAGACTGCAGCGTGGAGCAGCTAGATAGGGCCTTCAGTCTTTACCTGCTGTCATATTCTTCATTTGCTCTGTGTGTAGAGACTGCAGTGTGGAGCAGCTAGATAGGGCCTTCAGTCTTTACCTGCTGTCATGTTCTTCATTTGCTCTGTGTGTAGACTGCAGCGTGGAGCAGCTAGATAGGGCCTTCAGTCTTTACCTGCTGTCATATTCTTCATTTGCTCTGTATGTAGAGACTGCAGCGTGGACCAGCTAGATAGGGCCTTCAGTCTTTACCTGCTGTCATATTCTCCATTTGCTCTGTGTGTAGAGACTGCAGCGTGGAGCAGCTAGATAGGGCCTTCAGTCTTTACCTGCTGTCATGTTCTTCATTTGCTCTGTGTGTAGACTGCAGCGTGGACCAGCTAGATAGGGCCTTCAGTCTTTACCTGCTGTCATATTCTTCATTTGCTCTGTATGTAGAGACTGCAGCGTGGAGCAGCTAGATAGGGCCTTCAGTCTTTACCTGCTGTCATATTCTTCATTTGCTCTGTGTGTAGAGACTGCAGTGTGGAGCAGCTAGATAGGGCCTTCAGTCTTTACCTGCTGTCATATTCTTCATTTGCTCTGTATGTAGAGACTGCAGCGTGGACCAGCTAGATAGGGCCTTCAGTCTTTACCTGCTGTCATATTCTTCATTTGCTCTGTATGTAGAGACTGCAGCGTGGAGCAGCTAGATAGGGCTTTCAGTCTTTACCTGCTGTCATATTCTTCATTTGCTCTGTATGTAGAGACTGCAGCGTGGAGCAGCTAGATAGGGCCTTCAGTCTTTACCTGCTGTCATGTTCTTCATTTGCTCTGTATGTAGAGACTGCAACGTGGACCAGCTAGATAGGGCCTTCAGTCTTTACCTGCTGTCATATTCTCCATTTGCTCTGTGTGTAGAGACTGCAGCGTGGAGCAGCTAGATAGGGCCTTCAGTCTTTACCTGCTGTCATATTCTTCATTTGCTCTGTGTGTAGAGACTGCAGCGTGGAGCAGCTAGACAGGGCCTTCAGTCTTTACCTGCTGTCATATTCTTCATTTGCTCTGTGTGTAGACTGCAGCGTGGAGCAGCTAGATAGGGCCTTTGCTGTCATATTCTCCATTTGCTCTGTGTGTAGAGACTGAAGCGTGGAGCAGCTAGACAGGGCCTTCAGTCTTTACCTGCTGTCATGTTCTTCATTTGCTCTGTATGTAGAGACTGCAACGTGGACCAGCTAGATAGGGCCTTCAGTCTTTACCTGCTGTCATATTCTCCATTTGCTCTGTATTTAGAGACTGCAAAGTGGAGCAGCTAGATAGGGCCTTTGCTGTCATATTCTCCATTTGCTCTGTGTGTAGAGACTGAAGCGTGGAGCAGCTAGATAGGGCCTTCAGTCTTTACCTGCTGTCATATTCTTCATTTGCTCTGTGTAGAGACTGCAGCGTGGACCAGCTAGATAGGGCCTTCAGTCTTTACCTGCTGTCATGTTCTTCATTTGCTCTGTGTGTAGAGACTGCAGCGTGGAGCAGCTAGACAGGGCCTTCAGTCTTTACCTGCTGTCATATTCTTCATTTGCTCTGTGTGTAGACTGCAGCGTGGAGCAGCTAGATAGGGCCTTTGCTGTCATATTCTTCATTTGCTCTGTATGTAGAGACTGCAACGTGGACCAGCTAGATAGGGCCTTCAGTCTTTACCTGCTGTCATGTTCTTCATTTGCTCTGTATGTAGAGACTGCAGCGTGGAGCAGCTAGATAGGGCCTTCAGTCTTTACCTGCTGTCATGTTCTTCATTTGCTCTGTGTGTAGACTGCAGCGTGGAGCAGCTAGATAGGGCCTTCAGTCTTTACCTGCTGTCATATTCTCCATTTGCTCTGTATTTAGAGACTGCAAAGTGGAGCAGCTAGATAGGGCCTTCAGTCTTTACCTGCTGTCATGTTCTTCATTTGCTCTGTGTGTAGAGACTGCAGCGTGGAGCAACTAGACAGGGCCTTCAGTCTTTACCTGCTGTCATGTTCTTCATTTGCTCTGTATGTAGAGACTGCAGCGTGGAGCAGCTAGATAGGGCCTTCAGTCTTTACCTGCTGTCATATTCTTCATTTGCTCTGTGTGTAGACTGCAGCGTGGAGCAGCTAGATAGGGCCTTCAGTCTTTACCTGCTGTCATATTCTTCATTTGCTCTGTGTGTAGACTGCAGCGTGGAGCAGCTAGACAGGGCCTTCAGTCTTTACCTGCTGTCATATTCTCCATTTGCTCTGTGTGTAGACTGCAGCGTGGAGCAGCTAGATAGGGCCTTCAGTCTTTACCTGCTGTCATGTTCTTCATTTGCTCTGTATGTAGAGACTGCAGTGTGGAGCAGCTAGACAGGGCTTTCAGTCTTTACCTGCTGTCATGTTCTTCATTTGCTCTGTATGTAGAGACTGCAGTGTGGAGCAGCTAGACAGGGCCTTCAGTCTTTACCTGCTGTCATATTCTTCATTTGCTCTGTATGTAGAGACTGCAGCGTGGAGCAGCTAGACAGGGCCTTCAGTCTTTACCTGCTGCCATGTTCTCCATCTTTTTGTCCTTGCATATGGTATGACTAGATCTGTTTTGGATTGTTACCCTCCTTATGACATTTTAATCCAGATGATTGCTACAGTGTGACTTCCACTGCAGATTGTTTTTTTTTTGCTTTCACAGTGCTCTCTTCAGTAGCTGAAGAGGAGGATGCAGCTGGCTTTACTGGGCGCAGGCTGAACTCCAAGATGCAGGTTTATTCTGGCTCCAAAATTGCCTACCTCCCAAAGATGATGTCTCTCTACCAACAATGTATCAGAGTTCTGGCCAACAATATTGACTGTGAGTATGCTGCCGTGTTAGATTTGTTGAGGGAAAATTCCATGTATCAGAACAATTGTCCTGGTTACTTTTTAAGATGGCAGATCTTTTAGAGCCTGAGTGTTGATGTTGCTATACCTGCATTGTCGAAGTAGACAGGTACATTTAGGAAAGGAAACCTTTCTCCTTACCTATGAAGGGGGCAGTGTACAGGTCTGGCTCTGGATATTTCTCACACCCACTGTATTCCATGTAGAGCTCGGTGTCATTTTGGAGCTGTTGAATAAGAATGCATACATTTTGTGTACTACTTGGCTATTATGGAGTGGTAAGGAACCTTTTACGGGGGACTATTGATCTGGAGCTATAACATTTTGGCTTTACTTTCCCTGCCAGTGTTTGATGGATGAAATGGGGATAAAGTAATCACAGTCGGTGCCGCATCTTGTGTTCTTGAATGGTGCTAACATATTGTCTCTGACTTGTTCTCTGCTCTGTTTTGCAGCAATCTATGAAGTAGGTGGTGCTCCATATTCTGTGCTGGAACCAGTCTTGGAAAAATGTACACCTGAGCAGCTGTATCGAATTGAAGAGTGTAACCATGTGAGTGCCCACTGCTGGGCAGAATGCGTAAAGCAGGGGGAGGGGTGCAGGTGGTCTCTCAGGGGTTCATGGAATTTTCTGTAGCTCAAGAGTGCATGAGTTTTGTTTGTTTGGGTTTTTTTTTGTCTTGGTTTTACCTTTCCTTTCAGTAATACTTTCTCAGATTCAGATTTTAAGTTCACTGTGGGAGCTGGAGGCTGCTCTCAGCCTTGGTTCTAGGGGTGGTCATTGCAAACATTCTAAATTTGATTTCCAGAACATCCTGCTAGACCAGTCCAAACCAGCGGGTCCCCCCTGCTGAGACAGAGAAACAGAACTGTGACATCACTCTCTAGTACAATATCCAGTATTTTCTTTGTCGCAGCAGATGTTGGTCTCTAGTACAGTTAAGGACGCTAGCTGCTGCTCATGGGCAGGAGGGACTAGAGGCAGTCCATATTGATCCAAAGTCCCCAAGGATATGCTAGATTACCTGCTGGCTGGACTTGTCTTTGTTGGGGGGGGGGGGAGACAACCTCTAGCTAAGAGAACCAGTCCAGTTGTCAAAGTCTCCTTCAGAGGGTGCTTGATCTCATTCTTCTTTCTTTTTTTTAGTTCAATTTTTTCTTTGTATGCTTCTTTTTATTTATTGGAGTTGGTTTGATGACTTAAGGCACATGGCTGCCTTGCTCCCTCTTCCCCCCCTCCCACCCTCCCGAGGAGGTTGACCGCACGAGGCCTAGACCAGAGATTGAAAACTGCACCTGTGAGTAGATCCTGTCCATAAGGGGAGAGATTGCCATGGAGGGATCCCTGTCTGTACCACTGTTTGGAGAACGGCCAAGCATATGGCCTGCTTTCCCACCCTCTGCGGCCCGGGCATACGACCTGACCTTCCGTACTCTGACATAGTCTCAGCACCGCTGAATGTGTGGCCTGCGTTCCTGCTGCCTGTGTCCTGTCACCAGTGTGCTCAGCTTGCAGCCTGATTTTCCTGCTGCTGGCAGCCTATTCTCTGCACGCATTAGACCCCATTAGACCGCTGCCCAGCAGCTTGGCTCAAGGCAAGAAATAAATAAATTGCTCATTACATAAGTCATATAGTAAACTAATCTCTACAACAAAGAATCATGCCAATGGAGCTCAAAAAGTCCCTCATAAGACCTATACTAAAAAACAAAATGCTCAGGAAGGATGACCCATCTTCATACCAACCTATCTCAAGTATACCATTCATAGCCAAGACTATCAAAGCAGTCCAGCAACAACTACAAGTTCACATTGACACCAGAAATGCGCTTGACGACCAACAATATGGTTTACGACAATTCCATAGGGTAGAAACACTTCTACTCGCACTACTTGATAAACTATACAAAGGCCTTGAAGACAAAAAGAAAATGTTCATATTAATATTCATAGATGTAACTTCTGCATTGGATTCAGTAAATCATGGAACACTCATCAACAGACTAGAATCAGTAGGAATAAAGAACTCCCCTAAAATGGTTCCGCTCCTACATAACCAACAGAATGCAGCAGGTACACTTCAATCAAGAAAAATCAAAGGCATTCCCACAAACACAAGGCTATTCCTCAAGGCTCAGCGTTGTCATCACTACTGTTCAACCTCTACATAAAACCCGTCTGTACGATTTTTCAGAAACACAAGATTAATTACCACGTTTATGCAGACGACATAATGCTATATACTCAACTGGACACAATCAACCCGAACTATAACCACCTAGAGGAATGCCTTAAGGAAACACAAATCTGGCTGCAGCAAAACAATATGTCAATAAACCACAAGAAAACCGAAGTAATGTACATCTCCAGTAAACCGGACTTCAACCCTCCCATAACTGTCACCATGAACAACTCATAAAGCATCAAAAACGAGATAAAATACCTGGGAGTGACATTTGACAGAAACCTCAACATGGACAACCACCTAAGACGACTGAACCGGGCATATTCCACAAATTAAGGGTCCTCCAACCTCTACGCCGCAACATTGAACATGCGGACTTCAGAAAAGTAGCTCAAGTGCTCATCACACCTCACCTAGACTACTGTAACGCCATTCTCCAAGGGCTACAAAACCCCCCCCCCTTAGTATACTGCAAATGGCGCAAAATGTCACAGCCTGGATCATAATCCTAATGGAACTACACTGGCTTCCCATAACTGCCTGCATAAGATATAGAAGAAAAATTAATTAATAAATAAATATAATTTTAAAACATTTTTTTCACACAACGTGTAATCAAACTCTGGAATTTGTTACCGGAGGATGTAATAAAAGCTGTTAGTGTAGCTGGGTTTAAAAAAGGTTTGGACAAGTTCCTGGAGGAAAGGTCCATAAACCATTATTAAAAGGGACCCAGTATATCGCTGCTTGATTCAATACAAGCATTGTGGAACCTGTGTCTTTTGGGGAAACTGCTATGTACTTATGACCTAGATTGACCACTGTTGGAAACAGGATACTGGGCTTGATGGACCTTGGTCTGACCCAGTATGGCATATCTTATGTTCTTATGTTCTAACTCTACGACCAAGAGAGCTATATCACTTGCAGCACCCGCCATTTCAAACTCTCTTCCAGGGGCACTAAAGACCACCAAGGACTTGAAAGACTTTAGGAAGAAGCTGAAAACTCTCCTCCTCTTCATGGACTACTTCAGTGAGTTCTCCTAGCACAGCTCATTCCGGACTACCTTCAAAACCTTAGCCCCCCAGTTGCCTGTCATATGCATCTTATAACTGTAGATATATCACACTGTAAATAAGTTATGCTTGCTAGCATGTCCCGCATGCCACCTTTACCTATACTGCAAGTTCTCTGTAAAGTTTTGATGAGTTATAAAATCAAAGAGGTTTACAATATAAGGCGGTATTAAAAAAAAAACCTGTTAAATATTCTCTAGGAGATTGGAAGTTGGTGGTTTAATATGATTACAAGGGACCCGCAGGGGGAAGTACTTGGCGGTGCAAGCTACTGTGGGGGGAACGTCATACAATTTTGTAAATATATATGCCCTGAATCAGGACCAAGGGAAATTTTGAGAGATTAGGAGTGGTTTTGGAGGCCCTAAGAGAAGGACATTTGGTGATAGGCGGAGACTTTAATCTTAGAGTAAACCCCTGGCTGGACAATTCAAAAACAGATAGAGAGGGGATGGGGAAGGAACAGAAGTGTATGCTAAAAATCCTGCGGGGTTGGAGATTAGTGGATGTGTGGAGACAAAAGCATGGGACACATAGACAATATACCTTTTACCCTAACCCCCACTGCACATACAGCCGTATAGATATGCTCTGGGTGGAAGCAGAGCTTATTCCACAGGTAAAATTAGTTGAGATAGAGGCAAAGGTGTGGTCAGGTCATGCACTGGTGATCATGACACTAGAAGCTAGACAGGAAAAGGGTGGCTGCAATTTTGGAGACTTAATGAAGAGATACTAGCACAGAAAGAGGTCCGAGAACAGATAAGGAAGGCATTGAAAGAATACTTAGAGATAAATATTAGCAAGGAAACTTCGATACAAGTAAGATGGGATAGCCTTAAGGCAATTATGAGGGGACAGTTTATAGGCATAGCAGCCTACAATAAGCGACAAAGGGTGAAGCGGAAAAATAATTTACTGGAGCCAAATGAGTGCTACAAAGAGAGCACTTCTAGACTCCTACCAGGAAGAACTGGAGGGCCTCGGAAAGGGTTTGCCAAGAAATTACATCAACTACAACTGGGGGGAATAGCTCATCGTCCAAAACAAAACCTTTTTGAATGTAATAACAAGGCTGGGTGGATTCTAGCACGGAAGTTGAAAGCCAGGCAGAATCAACAAATTACTAAAATCTGAAATTCAGGAAGCTTTTAAGAAGTTTTACACTACCCTCTATATCTCGGAGGTTGGGTGGCAGTATAGGATACAAATATTTATAAGGATGTAAACTATCCAAGCTTTAGGTGGAAGAGACTGTTTTACTAGACAGAGATATTACTCTAGCTGAGGTAGAGTTAGCAACAAAGGAGTTGAAAGAGGGGAAGCCCCAGGCTTAGAAGGGCTAACTGTCCGTTTCTATAACACATACCAAGAGGAAGTAAGAGAAATACTGGTGGAACTATTTAACGAGGTGGGTAGAAGTGGTGCTCTTCCCAGATCTATTTATTTAACTTTCTTATATACCGTGCGCGCTCTTTGGGATCAGTGCGGTTTACATCTAACAAAACTGAACAGTGCAGGAGCTCTGCACTGAACTTACAATAAAACATGGTTTTAACAGGGTAACTGTATACAAGCAAATTAACTGTGCAGTGCAGGAGGTCTGAACTGCATTGAACTTACAATGAAACATGGGGATATGCAAAGGTTTTAACAGGGTAACTATATACAAGTAGATTAACAGCATATGTCATGGAATAACTCAAACTAAGTACAAATTGGCTCATCTGCGATCTTGATGACATTAGGGGGACTGTTATTACTTGTCAGGGGGCTCAGGGTCTGGCGAGCTTGGATTCAATATAACGTTGTTTTTCGAGGGTTGTCTGCATAGGTCATCGCGCGTGGCTTGATGTGGAAGGTGTCCCTGATCCATGTAGTACTGTAGGAACAAGTGGTGGTTAAGTGCTTTCCTAAATTTGGAGATGTCCTTGATGGACCTGATAGGGTGTAGGGCGTTCCAGCAGGTAGGGGCATAAAGTGAGAAGGCTCTTGACCTGGTTGCTTGTAAGCATTTTGTGATCTGCCTAGGGAGGATCAAAGTATTGATAGCGGCTGACCTAACTCGGTTGGGGGGTGTAGGCTGAATGAGGTCTATGACTGATGTAGAGGAACATTTGTTTATGGCTTTGAAAGTCAGTGTCAGCACCTTGAAAGTGATCCTGCTTTGGACTGGAAGCCAATGAAGTTTTTTTAGGATTGGTGTTATATGTTCCTTCCTTGATGCCCCTTGCAAAATTCTGGCGGCTGCATTCATTGCTAGTTGCAGCGGGTTTATGGTGGTTTTTGGGAGGCCGTGAAATATTGCGTTCGCGTAATCAAAAGCGGTAGCAGGTATTATGGTGCTCCCTAAACCAGGAGAAGAAGCTACTCGATGCAGCTCTTATAGGCCTATATCCCTCATAAATGTGGACGCTAATATTTTTTGCAAAATATCTCCCATGTCTCATACATCAAGATCAGACAGGGTTTGTCCCAGGGCGTCAAGCTAAAGACAATATCCGACGGATCCTGAACCTTATCTGGTGGGCGTAGCAAAAGCAAGTCTAAACTATTTTGCTAGCGATTGACACCGAAAAGGCATTTGATCGCATAGTGGGGATTTATATTCCAAGTATTGGGAAAAAATGGGATTGGGACCCCGTTTCCACCAATGGGTGGGTGCTTTGTACAGTAACCCTACAGCTAGAATAAGGGTCAATGGGAGATATTCAGAGGAGTTCAGTTTAGGAAGGGGTACCTGTTAAGTTTGCCCCTTATCCCTGCTTTTATTTGTGTTAGAGGTGTTGGCAACAAAGATCAGGGACAACCTAGATATACGGGGGTGGGGGTGGGTGGAAGTAGGGGCATAAAGTCATTGTATATCACTGTTTGCAGACTATTTTATTTTTGCTGCGAGACCCCCAGCTGTCCCTGCCAGTGTTACTTAATGAAATAGAAAGTTACAACAGAGTATCGTGGTATAAGGTTAATATGTCTAAAACAGAGATATTGGGCACACAAATTGAAGCAGAGGTGGAAAGAACCCTACAGGTGTCCTTCCTGTTCAAGTGGGTGACTATATCTTTGAGGTACTTAGGGGTCCAGGTGGGTAGAAAGTGGCAGGAGTTACGCCAACTGAGTTATGGGCCTCTCTTCAAGACCTTGGACGATGACCTGAAGAATGGGAAAGGGTGGTACACTTATTGTTTATTGTTTATAGGGCATTTGATATACCGCCCCCCGTTACATCGGGGCGGTTTACAATATAAATAAAAACAGAAAAATCAGAAATAGAAAGAGAGAAAGTTACAATTACTTGAAGAAAAAGAGAGGAGAAAGGAGACAGAGAACAAGACAGGATAGGGAGATAGAGTCAGGGAAGTCGGTTAGATCCAGGAAAGGCACAGGAAAACAGATGGGTTTTAAGAAGATAGCGAAATTTAGAGTATGATTCCTCAAGACGGAGGGCAGTGGGTAGTGAGTTCCAGAGGGAAGGACCGAGAAAGAAGAATGCTGATTTGCGGGTGGATTGGAGATGTGCATGGGAAGGGGCTGGAGGTGAAGGCGGTTAATATGGATGGACCGGAGACTTCGAGAGGGGACATGGTAAGTGAGCAAGTCAGAAAGGTATTGAGGCCTGTGGAGATAGATGGCTCGATGGACCAGAGTGAAAACCTTGAAAGGAATCCGGAATTGTAATGGCAGCCAGTGAAGGTGTTGGAGGAGGGGAGTGATGTGATCACGCGGAGAGGCATGTAGAAGCATCCGGGCAGCTGTGTTTTGAATCAACTGTAATCGATGTAACTGATACTGAGGGATACCGGCATAAATGAAATTACAGAAATCTAAACGAGTTATGACTAAAGAAAGAAGAAGGGTGGTAAGTGCCTGGGGAGATAGAAAAGGTTGAATGGCACGAATCTGTCGAAGGCAATAAAAGGAGCGTTGAGAGATAGAAGAAATGTGGTCATGGAACGTAAGTGCACTGTCAAGAGTAACACCAAGATACCGAAGTTTGGGCACTGTGAGAATAGGAACACCAGAAAGAATAGGAGTAAGAGACGGAGTAGGGGAACCGTGAGTGAACCAGATAGCAGCCGTCTTAGAAATGTTCAGAGCCAAACAATTTGTGGATAGCCAAGAGGAAACCAAGGATAAACAGTCCTCCAGTGGAGTAATATCAGGATGGGATGAGGAGGTGTGGTGCAACAGGAGGATATCGTCAGCATAGTAATAGCCCGAAATACCCGATTGCTGGACAAGGAGAGAAAGGGGGGCCATGAAAAGATTGAACAACAACGGAGCCAGAATAGAGCCCTGAGGGACACCACAAGTGAGGGGGAAGTGATCTGAGGTGGAAGCGCCAGAGGAAACTGCAAATGTATGAGAAAACAGGAAGGAATGAAACCATCGATAGATAACACCACGAATACCCGCATCCCGTAGCCGAGAGAGAAGGGAGTGATCCACAAGATCGAAGGCGGCTGAGAGGTCAAGAGACACAGCGATGGTAATGTTGCCTTGATCATGGGAAGTGTGTATTTCATTGAGAACCGCTGTGAGGGTGGTTTCCACGCTATACCCAGACCGAAACCCAGATTGGCGGGAGTGCAGTACTTGGCTAGGTAGGGTGGCCATAGTTGAAATTAATGTGTTACCACGCCTCATTTTTTATTTTGTGTCTTCAACTGAAATGTTTTTCTTTTATTTAGAGGAAAAGACCCCCACAGGTAGCTAGGCAAACGCTATGGCTGGAGAGGCAAAAAGGGGGCAGGGTGGGGGTTGGAGGTACCATGCCTACAAGCTTACTATGAGGCGGTCCAGGTATAGATTGGAAGGGAGGAGAAGAGAACTGGGAAAAATTGGGATGCAATTGAGCAAGGTGCATGGGACGGGGTAGTTCGCAGGATGCACCCATGGGTAAGCACTTAGGGGAGGGAAGGAGGTGAAAGTGGGAACTCCTATATGGCCTTAATCCTAAAGAGTTGGACTGAATATCTGAATTGGGTCAAGGGAGGGAGAGAGGAGGGAAGGCTAATGCCTCTTTGGGAAAATTATGCTTTTCCACCAGGGGTCCAGAACCCCCTCAGACGAAGATGGGAAAGAGGAGGGATATGGAGGGTAGGACATCTCAAAAAGGGTGATAGGGATATGAGATCATTTGAGGGCTGTGGATCCACTACTTGTACATGCAGATGGTTTCCTTCTGCTGTAGTAAACCCCTGCAGGAGAGGGCTTGAGGCATCAGGGAAACGGATTTTGAAAAACTATATAGGAAGTGTGGGGCAAGCACAGGGCTAATGTCTAGATTATATAAATTAAGATTGGAAGGGTTTGAACCCCACCTGAAATTTCAGCAGCGTGGAAAAAAGATCTGGGAGGCCCTCACAGATTTGCAGTGGGAAAAGATATACTAGCAAGCCTGACTGCTATCTATATCTGCCTGGCTGCAAGAAAATGCATATAAAGTTCTTTATCAGACTTACTTTACGCCCTGCCATCTGTCTGTTGGGGGGGGGGGGGATAGAAAATGTTGCAAGGGATGTGGGGGAAAGAAGCACGAGTACCTAGTGGGGAAGAAATATTCCAAAAACTTGACTATATTGAGCTAATGAATGCCCTAACAGCTTACACATATCAAAAGCTGCACCAGCATGTCCAGATCTGGGGAGCATACCGAAGCTGAGAACAAAAGGAGGGGGGAAGGACTAATGAGCCACCTATAAGGGCATTGGAGATAGGTATATATGATTGCAAATGAAGGAGTGATGGAAATAGACCAGGTATGAGACCCTTAACATTGACAGGATATCCATCAGCCAAATGGGTAAGCAACACAGACTCAGAGAGATGCTCTGAAATGCAGAGCTGACGTAGTTTGGGCACTGAGGAAGTTGATTGGGTGAGGTGTCTTTTGGTATTATTTATTTATTTTATTTATTTACAGTTTCTTTTATACCTCGCTATTTGACATCAGTGCGGTTTACAATGAACAGAAACTACACGTCACAAAAATTGATCAGTGCTTACAATGAACAGGACAATGAACTGGGTATACATTAAACAGGTTTCATAAACAGAGAACATAATAAAACTGTACAAAAAGCAACTATGTACAAAGCAGCTAAATGCAGCTAATGTTTCTTAATGAGAGGAGAAGCAAGGTTTTGTTCCTGCTCTTTCTTTTTTTTTCCTATTATTTGTGGGTTGTATTAGATGATTTTTTTCCTGGTATTGTTGTGGATTGTAACCTTCTGTTTTTTCCTGGGTTTGTTTTTCTTCACATTTATTGTGAATTGATCTATTGTAAAATTGTATAAATATAAAATTTAAAAAAAGAAATGCAGAATATTAAGAAAATTGCACACACCAGGGGTGTGGGGGAGGACAGAGGGGAGGAAAATGTTGAAAATAATGCAACACAACCATTAAAGATGTAAAGAATAATCACAAAGTTTATTGGTTGTGGATGCATATTGCGCTCAGTGCTTTACTGTTGTATATGGAAGTTTGTTGCTGTACAATATAAATAACGCGCTATTCATGAGAACTGTGATAAGGAAGCTTATCATAGCTCAGGAAGGAGCTATAGAAAAGGTGAAGTGACTCTGAACAAGCAACCTGTCAGTTCTGGTAGAAATAAGAAAACAGAATTTTCCCATAAAAGACTACCAGTCCCAGAATGCACCAGGTTTCCAACAGCCATTAGAGGAGCTAAAGTGGGGAAACGTGTGTTCAATCAGGAGGGCTATGAGGTAATCCCTAAGCACTCATCTCAAAGGGCAGGGCCTGATCCAGAACAGCTGCGCTGTGTTAGGGAGGAGCACTCATCTAAGCAGAATAAAGGTAGAGTTTATTCTACAGAGGAGCAGCTTGAGCTTGGTCATCTTCATCATCAGGAGGATCATCAGAAGCAGAAGCCAAACCGGACGGACAGAGAGGGAAAGAAACCCTTTGGAAGAAAGAGGAGAAAAGCCTTTGAGAGGTCTAGAAGAGTCCAGAGCAGTACATATACTGGGAGGCATTCCAAGGGCCAGCATACACCATTGGACTGGGGAAAGCCAGAGGAATGGTGCTGCAGAGCTAGGAATCTCCAGACGGTACCTGTGAGGGAGACGGCTGCACGTGGAAGGGACCCTAAGACCCGTGCCAGAAGGTATGTGAAGAGAGATCCAGTGTCCAGGGATCTGGATTGGAAGGCTGGACATAAGAACTGGACTACATACTGGCCAGGCTATATAGAGAGGAACTCTAACAGCAATGGAAGCTCAGGTATGAACACTGATCTATGCCCTAGCTATAACCTTGAAAGACAGCAGGGAAACAAGTATTCTCCTGAAAGTGCTACATTGGGAGATTCATCTGTGCCAATCCATGATATTGAACCCATGCTTGTTGAAGAAGAGGGGGTGATAGCAGATGAAGAATCTGTTTACATGGACTGCTCTCTGTCTAAACTCCTTTGGTGATTTTCTGTTACAAAGTACAGCAGCCATCACAAAGAAATACAAACTTGTTCTTTAATCTACTCAGAAAAGCTCCTGAGTAGGATTTTTAGCCACGCAGTAGAAAGCAAGCCAGCTAAGGGGTTTCAGCTGGATAACTGCTAGCAATTGAGCCTTACCTAATTGCTTGTGAGCTCTGAGAGAATCACTTCTGAATCTATGTGGGAAGATATAAGAAGTTAACCTGAAAAGAACAGTTTATTTCTTTCTTTGTGGATCTTGTTTGTTGTTTGATACATTGCTAAGAGAATATTAGCTAAAGCCTACAGAAAAGACCAGTTTATTACCAACCAGGTCTTATTTCTTTTGCTTTGATTGCCTGATAAGTTAAAATGTTTTCCTGATTTTGTTTTTTCAAGTTTAACACTGAAAGCAAGTAACCTGATTTATGTGCTACCAAGCATATCTGTGTTGGGAGAAATAACCCCATAAATAAATATCTTATTGGCTTTACCCAAAAGCACAACTAATTATTGTGAGCAGCTGTGTCTGGTGTGAATGAACTGCATTGCCCGCAATCCCTTGCAAATCATATAGATATATGCACTTGCCAAGACTGTGAAGATTCTCACCCAGGCAGCCGTCTGACAGAACATTCCTCCAATCTACTAGTAGGCTAAATAAGTGCCCAATGGCTGTAAATTCTCTTATCTCAAAGTTTCACATGAATGTAGTTCTTAGAGGTCTGACTTTATGGTACTAATTTCAAAACGTAACCTTTTGCAAAGTACGACCTTTTGCATCAACGACCTCTATTGTTTATAACTACAGATGTAAACTGATAATCTCGAATCTTTAAATTCAAAAAGTGCTTATCTTGATTAACTGAAGTTTTGCCCGACGCCTCTATCAGGCACCATATCAGCGTTTCACCACCTCGAAGGGTTTCCTCAGGGGATTCCTGTTGTTTTAGCACTGTTAATAAAAGAGTATTGTCACAACTCCTACTGTTATGCCTATAGTTCTATCATTTGAAAACATAGCTTAATATGTAAGGATACACTGACATACCTCTATCGCTTAGATTTATCAATAATGAACTGTTATCCAATTCAATGCTGCAGGCCCTCCTGGCCTCCAAAAAACGCTGCGCATGCGGGTTCGAGTATTCTCATCCCTTTAAACATTGACTGTGTGACGTCATATTCCATTTGTTTCATCAAAGAAAAGGGGCGATTACCAGATGTACGTCTTCATGACTTATGGATTTTCAATCCAGTCCTGATTTGTTACATCCAAAAATGTTATATACACGCTCCCCATTCTATTGCAAGGTTGAGGCCATGCGGGATAAGTGTACCTAACTTATAGATCCACCATTGTTCTTTTATAATTAGTCTGTTCTCGAGTTTTCCCATCTCGTCCTTTATTGATCTTATCTATACAGAAGCATCGCAAATCTTCAAAAGTATGGTTATTCTCCAGGCAATGTGTCACAATAGGGGCCTCCTGTGTCCTGCATCATAATCGGCTGCGGTGTTCATTCATCCGAATCTTAAAAGGTCTTATAGTCTTGCTGATATACAATAACCCGCAAGGTCATTTTATACAATATACCACGAAACTTGAACTACACGTGGTACTGTGTTTTAATGTGTACTTAATATTATGACTTTCAAATTCCATAATTTCTTCAGATATATTACAGATGTTACAGTTTCCGCATTGTCGATGTGCTGTTAAAATTGTTTCCCCGGAGTTAAAGTTCGATCTCAACACTGTAGGGCTTGAGTATCTCTTTAAGATTCCTATGCCGTGTTCAAACACACCGGACCTTTTGATGTTGTAATCTGGGGAGTGTACTAAGAACATTCAGATGACATTTGACAATGCGTTTAATCTGAAAACTGTGTGGAGAGTATTTTGTTACTAAATTGATGTGTGTATCATCAATCTTCCCCTTATTACTAGTTTGCAACAACAAAGCTCTATTATTGTACAAGGCTCTTTTATAAGCGGTTTTGACTACGTGATCTGGGTATCCTCGTCTGAAAATCCTGCAACAATTGCCGTGATTGAAATTTAAAATCCTTTAAACCGGAATAATTCCTGCGATATCGTATAAATTATGAAAGAGGTAGGCTGTCACGCAGTTGTTTTGGATGGGCACTTTTATAATGCAGAATGGTGTTTCTATCTGTTTCTTATAAACTGACGTGACCCATCCAGTCACACTTTTTTGAACGTGTACATCCAAAAATATGATAGATTCTTCATGATACGTATGGGTGAATTGTATGTTCGAGTCGAGTGCATTAAGCCACAAAAACTCATTCAGCTTATCCACCGGCCCTTCCCACAACATAAATATATCATCTATATAACTCTTCCAAATAATTAGATGATCCTTATAAGGAGATTTTTATTTTTATTTATTTAACAACAATCGCTTATATACCGCACTTTCCCAATGATCAGGTGCGGTTTACAAAAAACAAGTTAAGGGACAGATCAAAGATCTGTATTTGTACATGGAACATCAGAGAACTATGTACAATCGGCCTGAACCTTAAACAAAACATATTTAGTTACAGTTGAAACTGAGATCAAAGTACAATAACAAAAAACTAAACAATAAACTATATAACAACTATATAAAGAATATAGAGTTATGCTATGTAAAATTGCCTAGTGTTTGATGGGCTAATTGAGATAAGTTAGGATGGGAAATTGCAGTGGGGGGTAAAGAATGTCGGAATAAAAGGGGGTGGGATAGTTTGTTACAGCTATTTTATGTCTTTCTTGGTAGGGCCTTCGTTATTTGTTGTTCGTTATTCGTTTTAGTGTCTTTCAGAGTTAGGGATCTGAATTGTTAGGTTATCCGTACTTAACCATCGATGTACTTAACCATCGATGTACTTAACCATCGATGTACATAACCATCAATTTTCATATGCCCCCATAAATAAATTAGCTATGGAGGGGGCGCATGTGGCTCCCATAACTACTCCGGACAGCTGGAGATACAGGACTTGTTCAAACAAAAATGATTATGGAAAAGAGCCAATTCCGCTAATTGTAATATAAAGGCAATTTTCTCGACAGACAAATCACCTCTATCGTGTAAAGATGCACTTATTGTCTCATAGGCTGCAATTTGCGGGATACTGGTATACAATGCTGACACATCCAGTGTGACCAACATTGTATTCACCCTGTTTGCCCATTCAGAATAAATTGATAATATCTGTAAAAAATGAGACGTGTCTTTTATATAGGATGGAATGTCCCCCATTAATGGTCTCAAAAAAGAATCTATATATATCGAAAGAGGTTCTAAAACAGTGCCCTTTGTGGACACTTTTGGTCGTCCTGGAGGGTTCATAAGATTTTTATGTATTTTTGGCACTAAGTAAAATTTAGCTACAGTAGGATCTACAGTATTCAAAAAATTCTATTCCTGTTTAGTAATTAACTTGTTGTCCAAAGCTTGAATCGTAATCTGCTTAATACACCATTGCAAATTCATTGTGGGATCCACAGTCAATACTTTATAGGTATGTGGATCCGATTGACGTTGAGCTTCCGCTAAATATTGATCTCTATTCATAACAACTATGGCTCCCCCTTTATCGGCCCTTCTGATGACAATGCCTGTCCTGGATTGTAAACCTTTTAATATTTGATTTTCCGCTCTCGTTAATGCCTGAAATTTGGAGCCACTAGTTCTTTTAAGTTCCTCAATATCATGTAATACCAGGTCCCGAAATAAAAGTAGCGCTGGAGCTAATGGACCCGGGGGGTTCCATCTGTGTTTTAGCGGTAATCGTATCCTCCGTGATATAAAATCTTGAATTTCATGTGTTTGCGATTCTTGTGATGCAAAAAATATTTTCAAATTTAATTTTCGTATTAAACTCTCCAGATCAATTCTAAATTGAAAACTATCAAAAAACATCTCGGGAGCATATGATAGACCGTTATTGAGTATATTTAACTGCTCTGTCAAGATTGGTGTACCCCGATATATTGATGACTAAAGATCTTGTTTCTGAATTACCTCGTATATTTTTCAAGGACTGAAAATTGGATAATTGTGTTAACTCTTGACGTACTTCTCCTTTCCCTTGTTTTCCTTTTTCCATGTTCTTTTTTACTGTCTCTTCCGTGTCGTCGGAAAAATCCCCTTGTGATTTTTTACTAGAATCCGTAGTATTTGTGTCTTCAGAATTCGTATCAAAATTTCCTTGGCCTATTTTGCTGGTTGCTAAGCTGGTGCCTTCAGGCCTGAAGGCGAACTCCAGGTGCGCTCAGGCATCATCACAGGCAGAAGCGTTCTCGATGGCACCTCTAGACTTTTTCAGAGCAGCACCATGGTCTTCCCTGTCTACCTTTTGCATGACAACATCCGTTAGATGTGCAGGCATGCACTGTGACGCGGTTTGGTGCTGGGGACCTCACAGTGGTCGTCTTGACCCACCTGGACAGGGAGTAGCTTTGGCACTTCCCGCTGGTCTGGACTGGTCTAGCAGGATGTTCTGGAAGGGGAAAGTTTACTTACCAATAATTTCCTTTCCTGGAAGCCTGCTAGACCAGTCCAGGGCCCGCCCTGTGTCTTAGAGGTCACCGTGCTCCGTATATAGTTCCTGATGTCAGGCATGTACATAGTTGGGGATCAGGGACCCCTCAAGGAGTGTCTGGGGCATCCAAAATTGCTTGTTATGAAAATACTGGAAAGCTATACTGGAAATTATGCTAGAGGATGATGTCAGACGTTTTTTTTTTCTGTCTCAGCATCTGCTGGTAGGTGGAGTTAACCCACTGGTCTGGACTGGTCTGGCAAGCTTCCAGGAAAGGAAATTATCGGTAAGTAAAATTTCCCCTTTCTTAAACTCTGTGGTTGCCAGCCACAGATCAAGTGACTGAGAAACAAAATGCCAGGGTTTCCACACCTTTGTGTCATTGGGTTTGCCTAGCATCAGTTTTATGTGGAATGCTTCAATAAATATATATTACCCGGGTTCTGTTCTTGGGCATCATAATGGAAAGCTGTCGGAATTCTGTTTTTGTTCAGTGGCATGGTGTCAAGATAATCTGTCTTTATTTTTTTAAATATTTTCCAACTGAATAGAAGTTGGAAAGAATTATATAAAAGGGGTCTAATGTCTGACTGCAAACTAATTCTGAAAATTTAACAAACTGGGATAAAACTTGGCATGTGAGAAAACTAGTTAAAAAGCAACAGCAAGCTTAAAAATGGGCCAAATCAACCTGGGGATTCCAAAGAAATAAGCCCCCCCCCCCCCTTCCAGGCCAATGTATTTCTATGGAAGGAGTTCCTTGGAGTGGAAGAGTAGCCCACTGGTTAGAGCAGCAGCCTGGTGGCCAGAGAGACCACTGCAGCTCCTTGTGGCTTTGTCAAGTCACTTACTCTCTGTACAGACTTAGATGTTAAGTTTTCCAGGGACAGGGAAATGCAGACTGTATCTGAATGTAACATGCCTTGAACTATTACTGGAAATAAATAAATACATTAACTAAACTTTCATATAGTGAAACATAGCAGCTATACAAGTGATTAGTAGTAGTAAAGAAATTGCTCCTTTCAAACTCTTCCTGCTCTTTACTCTCTCAACTCACCAAAAGCTACCCCACCCACAATTGTTCCATCTCGCATAGAGACCACACTCAAAGTCCCTGCAACCGCCATACCAACCCCCCAAATGCAGCAACCATGAAAACAATACCCTCCCCAACTGTCTTACCACGCTGCAAACTGTCCCCCCTCCCCCCACCACAAATATCCCTCACAGCTCTCTCCCCTTGGGAAAACCTAACCCCTCCTGCAACTCCCCCACCACCCTGCAAACTGCCTCTTCTCCCAAAAACTACCTCCATCTGTCCCACCACCTTGCCAGATGTCCCTTCCCCCCACATTTGCCCCACCATCCTGCAAAATGCCCCACCCCAAAATATTTACCACAACTTGCCCCACCACGCTGTGCCACCCCCAAGTACTATCCCACCTGCAACTGCCCCACCACCCTGTAAACTACCTCCCTGCATCTAAAACCCTCCCCTTACCTCCCTCAAAACTGTAATTCGGAAATGCCCCTTCACCCTCAGCTTACCCCTCCCAGACACAACATAGTATATGACATATGACAGCAGATAAAGACCAGTATGGTCCATCTAGTCTGCCCAGTAAGATGGCAAGAGTAGGTGCACCTGCCACTCTGTGCAGGCCACCTCTCCCCATGTCTTTGTTTTAGGGGTGAACCCATCGCTCCGTGTAGGACACCCCTGCATGTTGAGAAATTAGTTAAGTTTATTTTGATTTTATCCTGTTGCTGTAAAGGGATCCACTGTGTCTGTCCCATGCCATTTTGAATTCTGTCACTGTATTTGCCCCCACCACTTCCATCGGGAGGGCACTCCAAGCATCCACCACCCTTTCAGAGAAAAAGTATTTCTCCAGGACCAAGCAGGAAGTCAGTACTCACATATGGGTGACGTCGGCGCCGACGGAGCCCTCGCGGAGCAATTTTCCCCAGCTTTCAAAGAAAGCCTTTGGGAATTGCAGCGCGCATGCGCGGTCCCCTTCCCGCCCAAGGGTGCCATCTTAGCCAGTCTTCTTTTTTCCGCGGAGCCCTACAGACGTTGTCTTCCAGTCCCCGCAGAAAAGTTGATTTTCTTCATTTATTTTCTATTTTTTCTTCGGTTCGACGCCGGTCTCTTTCCTGCCCGGACTCGCGACGCCGTTGCGAGTCCTTCTCTTATTTTTCGGTTTTTCTGATTTTTCTTGTCAGTTTCGTTTTCGGTTTTTTGCTGGCAGCCCGGTCTTTTGACCTTACAGGGGCCCTTTTACCCCCGATGGCTGCCAGTGGCTTCAAAAGGTGTGTTCAGTGTGACAAAAATATGTCTCTCACTGACACACATGATCATTGCCTCCGCTGCCTCGGCCCAGATCACGAGGAACTGATGTGTGGGGCCTGCAGCAAAATGTCCTCCAAAGCCTTACGGAGTCGGCAGCATCAGCGGGAAAGAATCTTCACAGATCCCACCCGTACCCGGACCTCGTCGGAGGCCTCGGCATCCAGAGGCTCCAGCTCTGAGCATCGCCGGAGTTCCTCCGACAGAGGTTCTCCCTCGGGGGATCATCATCGGAAGACGAAACCCGCGAGGACGGCGTCGGTGGACGCTCCTGGTTCCGCGAGGGCCAGGTCGCATAGCCCCGATAGCCGTCCCGGGTCTTTGGAGCAGGATCGTCTCACGAAGCGACCTCGTATGGAATCGGAATCGCCTGCTCGGGTAAGTCCTGTAGTCCTCGTGGACTCGCCTCCGAGGGGTCCGACGTCGGGCCCGACGCCGTCGGGGCCCGAGTCGGGGGCTGCTGGGTCACCTGAGGTCGGACTCAGGTTGACGGCCTTGGAGAGCAGACTGTCTGCCTTCATGGACCAGCAGCGGGCACTGATCGCTAGCCTCGCTGGCGCCTCTGCCCTGACCGCCGGGACGTCGACGTCTAAGTCGACCCCGGAGACCGAGCCGATCCTCGAGTCCATGCGGGCTCGAGTCGATCCTCGGTCGAGGTCTCCCTCGGCCTCCCGTTCGGGACCGAGGTCGTCGACGCCGACTCCCTCGGCGTCGGGGCGGCCGATGCCTACGCCCGCCCGACCCGACCCCACCGATTCCTCCTCGGAGTCGGCCTGGGAATCTGAAGAGGAAGAGTCACCTGATTCCTTTCGGACTCGGTGTGTCCCCTCGGACTCCCCTGAGTCCGAACCTCGGAAGCAGTCCCCCCCCGGAGGATGCCCGGTTCTCGGACTTTGTCAGGGATATGGCCAAGGCTTTGGCCTTCCCTGCGGATCCCGAGGAGGAGCCTCGAGCCGAAGAGCTCGACGCCCTCCAGTATGACTCTCCAGCGAAGGAGCACTTTACTGTACCGGTTCCTCCCATGCTGGAACGACTACTCTTCCGCATGTGGGAGAGTCCGGCATCGTCGCCGGTATTAAGCAAGCGGGTCGATTCCATCTATCGAGTCCGCAAGAGCCCTGGCTTCCAGAAAGCACAGCTACCGCACCATTCCATGGTGGTGGAATCGGCCATGCATAGGCTCAAGAGCCAGAAGATGCACTCCTCGGTGCCTCCCGGCAGGGAGGTCCGCAACCTGGATGGCCTCGGTAAGAAGTGTTTCCAAGGCTCTATGCTTGCTTGTCGGGTCCAGACCTACCAGCTCTACATGGGCATGTACCTTAGAGACCTGGCTAAGGAGATAGCCGGATTCTCTGCTGGACTTTCCGAGGAACCTTTGCGGAGGTTCCTAGCCTTGTCCACTGGAATTCGAGAATGCTCCAAGTTCATTTCTCGAGCAGCCTATGATGGCTTTGAAGCATCGGCTCGAGTGGCCGCAGCCGGCATCGGTGCCCGCCGACAGGCTTGGCTTCAGTCGTCTGACCTTGAACCCTGGGTGCAGGACAAGTTGGTCGATGTCCCCTGCCGAGGTGAGAACCTATTTGGCAAGCCCATGGCTGAGAAGGCTGCGCAAATCGAGACAAACTCTCACCAGAACAAGGCTCTCTAGAAAGACCTCTGCCCCTTCCCAAAAGAAGAAGGGCTCGGGAAAAAAGTCCTTTTACCCGAGGAAGGCGGCTGCCTATAAACACTACCCTCAGTATCAGCTCCCCAACAGGGTCAGCAGGCCAAGGGACGGGGTAACGGGTCCCGTAGGCAGCAAGCCCCCAAGCGTGCACCACCGGCCCCTGCTCAGCAGGGTGGGGGTTTTTGACTTCATCGACATAGCCTCTCCCCCTCAGCTGGTTTCTCCCAGCACAGGAGGCCGGCTGGTCCACTTTGCCCACAGGTGGTCCAACATCACATCAGATGCCTGGGTGCTTCATGTTGTGCGAGAAGGCTATCTTCTCCACTTCCACCAGGTCCCTCCCTCCTATTTTCCGGGAGAGCCTCCACGACTCCCTCTGCACAGGGACTTACTCCTTCAGGAGTTAGCAAGTCTTCTTCAGGAACAGGCCGTGGAACCGGTGCCCCACCACCTGAGAGGTCAAGGCTTTTATTCCAGGTATTTCCTAATACCAAAAAGAACAGGAGGCCTCAGACCCATCCTGGACTTGCGCAACCTCAACAAGTTCCTCGTGAGGGAGAAGTTCAAGATGCTTACCCTTGGAATCCTTCTGCCCTACCTCCAGCAGGGAGATTGGCTATGCTCCTTGGATCTAAAGGATGCCTACACGCACATCCTCATCCACCCAAGCCACTGCCAATACCTAAGGTTTGTGGTGGCAGGAAATCATTACCAGTACAGAGTACTGCCCTTTGGCCTATCCTCCGCACCACGAGTCTTCACAAAATGTCTCGCGGTGGTGGCGGCTTATCTCCGGCTTCAGGGCCTCTGTCTTTCCTTACCTAGACGACTGGCTCATCAGAGCATCGTCCTCTCAAGAGGTCACACAAGCCACGCACCGCACTGTGACTCTTCTCCAGTACTTGGGCTTTGTCGTAAACTTCGCAAAGTCCACTTTGCTCCCCTCGCAAGATCTCGAGTTCATCGGCGCAAGATTGCACACTCTTCAGGCGCGAGCTTTCCTGCCTCTCGACAGAGCTCAGCGGCTCATGGACCTAGCCGGCCGTTTTCGCAGCCAGTCCCTGGTCTCGGCCAGGCGCTTTCTGAGACTACTCGGCCATATGGCTTCCACCGTCCACGTGACCCCCAACGCCTGCCTGAATATGTGGCCTGCTCAGTGGTGCCTTCGCAAGCAGTGGCAACAGGCCACGGGCGGCCTCGCCGACTTAGTGCAGATCTCCGGCCCGCTGGCCTCTTCTCTGCATTGGTGGCTTCATCAGCCGAACCTGGTACTCGGAATGCCATTTCAATATCCTCCTCCGCCTGCTCAAGTGCTGACGACCGATGCTTCTCTCCTGGGATGGGGAGCGCATTGCCAAGGGGCATGTACTCAAGGTCTCTGGACCTCGTGGGAGTCTGCGCAGCAGATCAACTTCCTGGAGCTCAGAGCAATCCGTCTGGCTCTCAAGGCTTTCTCCCACCTGACTTCTCGCCGGTCCGTCCTTGTCCAGACGGACAATCAAGTTGCCATGTTCCACGTGAACAAACAGGGGGGCACGGGCTCCTTCCTTCTCTGTCGGGAAGCGCAGAGGCTCTGCTCTTGGGCCATCAGCCGCGGCATTCTTCTCAAGGCAGTTTATCTCCCAGGCCAAGAAAATTGCCTGGCGGACAAACTCAGCAGAATCCTCCAGTCGCACGAGTGGCGACTGGATCCCTTGGTAGTTCAGAAACTTTTTCTGAAGTGGGGCCTCCCCACGCTGGATCTTTTTGCCAGTCCTCTCAACCAGCAACTTCCTCGTTTCTGCTCTCGGCAGCCGCATCCCCTCCGAGTAGCGGTGGATGCTTTTCTGCTCTCATGGTCGAAAAGCCTTCTGTATGCCTTTCCTCCCATACCGCTAATCTCTCGAACTCTTTTCAAGGTTCTCCGAGACAAAGCTTCCATGATCCTGATAGCTCCTCGGTGGCCCAGACAGCCGTGGTTTCCACTCCTGCTGCAACTGGCAGTGGAGGCTCCGTTCCCTCTGGGGTTTCAACCAGATCTCCTAACACAGGATCAGGGGTCCCTGCTACACCCCAACCTCAGATCTCTACATCTGATGGCCTGGCTGCTGAAAGGGTAGTCCTTGCTCCCCTTCTACTGCCGTCTATAATTGGAGTTACTTCTATCAGTGTTTCATAAGTTTGGCAGATTCAAAATGTTTTTAAAAAGAAATATAGAAGAGTTAAAGTATTAAGAAGAAATGTTTGATGACAAGTGTGGATACTCCTGATATTCTTGAATGATATGTTTTAAGATTAAAGAAGATATTTGAGAAGAAATTTTTGTCCACTCTGTTTTAAAGATAGAAATTATCTAAGACCATCACATGAAGTTAATATGGTTCACTACTACCAATTGAAGATAATATTGAACGTATGAATTTTGATATAGTACCCCTTCTACTGCCGGCAGAGGTGGAAGAGGTCGTCCTAGCTTCCCGGCGACCTTCTACCCGCAAATGCTACGCCCTTAAATGGCGTCGTTTTTCCGTTTGGTGTACCCAGCAGTCTCTGGATCCCTTCTCCTGCTCGGTGTCGGTGGTCTTGCAGTACTTGCTCTACCTCTCTAATCTTGGACTTAAGTCCAACTCCGTCAAGGTTCACCTCAGTGCTCTTTCAGCACATCATGTGCCGGTGGACGGCAGCCCTCTTTCCAACGACCCTCTCGTGGCAAGGTTTCTCCGAGGTCTCCTTCTCCTTAAACCACCTCTGCGCCCGCCAGCGCCTGACTGGGATCTGAATGTGGTTTTGCAGCGGCTCACCTGTCCGCCTTTTGAACCTATGGCTACCTGTCCTCTCCGTTTTCTTTCTTGGAAAACCTTATTCTTGATAGCCCTCACTTCCGCTAGACGCGTAAGTGAACTACAGGCCCTCGTGTCTGATCCCCCTTACACTCGGTTCTACAAAAATAGGGTAGTCCTACGGACTCACCCTAAATTTCTTCCAAAAGTGGTCTCCCCTTTTCACATCAATCAGGAGGTGGTACTTCCGACCTTCTTTCCCAGGCCACACTCCAGCCGAGCTGAAATGGTCCTGCATACCCTGGACTGTAGAAGGGCGTTGAACTTCTACCTTGACCGTACACGGGAGCACCGCAAAGCTGCTCAGCTCTTCGTGTCTTTTGACCCCAATAAATTGGGGCTCCCTGTCTCCAAGCGTACTCTGTCCATCTTGGTTGCTGACTGTATCGCTTGGGCTTATGGAGCAGCCGGACTCTCGTTAGAAAGTCGGGTCACGGCTCATTGTGTTCGGGCGAAGGCTACGTCAGTGGCTTACCTCCGCTCTGTTCCATTGGCAGACATCTGCCGGGCCGCTACTTGGTCTTCGAGCCAGACTTTTGCGGTCCATTACTGCCTCGAGAGAGAGTCCCGCAGGGACAGTGCTTTCGGACAGGCAGTCCTCCGAAATCTCTTCGAGGTTTGAGCAACTCCTACCCTCCATCCCGGATGTTGGGCTACCGGTGGGTAATAATTCAGTGAAGATTCCTTCCTTCTGTGCTGCTGAGCTAGAGGGAGCTCATTTTTGTGCTTAGGGTCTCCGGTAGCCTTAAGCTTGGGAGTCCCATATGTGAGGACTGACTTCCTGCTTGGTCCTGGAGAAAGCGTAGTTACTCACCTGTAACAGGTGTTCTCCAGGAGCAGCAGGAATCAGTCCTCACAACCCTCCCTCCTCCCCTTGGAGTTGCAATCATCTGCTTTAGTTTTTGCAAATTTTTATGCTGTCTTTTAGCTATGTCATCTGACTGGCTAAGATGGCACCCTTGGGCGGGAAGGGGACCGCGCATGCGCGCTGCAATTCCCAAAGGCTTTCTTTGAAAGCTGGGGAAAATTGCTCCGCGAGGGCTCCGTCGGCGCCGATGTCACCCATATATGTGAGGACTGATTCCTGCTGCTCCTGGAGAACACCTGTTACAGGTGAGTAACTACGCTTTCCTGACATTGCCTTTCAATTTACCCCCTTGCAACTTCATGTTATGCCCTCTAGTTTTGCAGCTTTCCCGTCTTTAGAAGAGGTTTGTTCATTTATTCTCTTTAAGTATTTAAAGGTCTGAATCATATCTCCCCTGTTCCTCCTCTCCTCCAAAGTGTACATATTTAGGTCTTCAAGTCTCTTCTCATAAAGCTTCTGACGCAGGCTCCAAATCATTTTGGTCGCCGCCTTCTGAACAGTTTCCAGTCTTTTTATATCCTTTGTAAGATATGGTCTCCAAAACTGAACACTGTATTCCAAGTGAGGCCTCACCAGTGACTTATACAGTGGCATTAGTACCTCTTCTTTTCTGCTGGTAATTCCTCTTTGTATGCAACCCAACATCCTCCTGGCCTTTGCCACCGCCTTGTCGTACTGTTTTGCCACCTTGAGATCCGCAGAAATAATCGCACCAAGGTCTTTCTCCTGGTCCGTGCACTCCAATCTCTCTCCCCCTATCGCGTACATTTCACCTGGATTTCTGCTTCCTGTTGCTATAAAAAGATCCACTGTCTGTCCCATGCCATTTTGAATTCTGTCACTGTATTTGCCCCCACCACTTCCATCAGGAGGGCATTCCAAGCATCCACCACCCTTTCAGTGAAAAAATATTTCCTGACATTGCCTTTCAGTTTACCCCTTTGCAGCTTCATGTTATGCCTTTTAGTTTTACAGCTTCCCCGTCTTTGGAAAACATTTGTTCATTAATACTCTAAGTATGCAACCCAGCATCCTTCTGGCTTTTGCTACTGCCTTGTCGCACTGTTTCGCCACCTTGAGATCATCAGAAACAGAATTACTGAGGTCCTTCTCCTGGTCCGTACACACCAACCTCTTGCCCCCTAACACATACAATTCCCTTGGATTTCTGCATCTGACACTGCACTTCTTCACATTAAATCTTAACTGCCAAGCATTAGACCATTCTTCCAGCTTTGTAGATCTTTCCGCATGTTCCCCACAACATATACTCAGTGCACAGAGAACACACAATAGTGATACATATTTATTTAATGTCTCTTCTATACCGCGCTATTCCCATCAGTGCGGTTTACATTTAACAGAACCTTATACAATGCAGACGGGCTACATTGTATATCCAATAAAACAGGAGATAGAACTTGGACCTAACTGGGGTAACTTTCTACAAAATTATTTACACTAATAAATATTGTACATACTGATATTTACATGAGCTGCACCTAAGAGGCTAGCTGTTCTATGGCGTGCTGGGTGTGGTGTTAGAGAGGTCTTGGTGATTGGGGTGGCTGTTTGTGAGCTGTCCCTTGAGTAGTGCCTTCTTGGTGATTGGGGTGGCTATTTGCGAGCTGTCATCTGCATAGTGTCTTATGAATAGGTGGTGCTTCAGTGCCTTCCTGAATTGTGCCAGGTCAGTGATTGCTCGAATGGCAGTAGGGAGGGCATTCCAGCATCTGGGTGCATAGAGCATGAACACCCTATTGGATGTTGCCCAGGTGCATTTCATTGTTTCCTTTGGAATTAGCAGAGTATTGAGAGCTGCGGTTCTTCTGGATCTGTTCGTGGGGGGGGGGGGGGGTGGATTAGCTTGGTAATGGAGGTGGCGGGTTGGTTGTTTATGGCCTTAAAGATCATTACTAGGATCTTGAAAGATAGTCTGCCGTGGATTGGTAGCCAGTGAAGATTTTTTAGGATTGGTGTAATGTGGTCCATTCTTGAGGCTCCGTATAGAATTCTGGCGGCTGCATTCATTGCAAACTGGAGTGGATTCAGCGATGCTTGTGGGAGCCCATGTAGGATTGCATTGGCTTAGTCGAAGTGTGGGATTACGAGGGCTTGATAGACTGTTCGGAAGTCATCTGGGTCGAGTAGTGGTCATAGATACTGTATTGTCCGTACTTTATGGTATATTGCCTTGACTGTGTTTCCAATGTGGGTTTTCATGTCCAGCCATTGGTCCAAGGTGACCCCTAGGTAGCGAATTGTGGGTTTGGCTATCAGCTCGGCGTCCCTCACCTTTAAGGCCACTGGAGGGATGAAACCTTGGTTCCTTGTGATGAAGAGGACGTCTGTCTTGTGGTTTATTCGGAGGTTTTGAGTATGGAGCCAGTCAGCAACAGCATTGAAGCAGCTTGTTAGTGGAGAGAAATCTGGCTGGTCAGTTGCAAATGGCATGTAGGGTAGTACGCCATCTGCGTATACCAGGCAGGCGACGTTAAATGAGCGAATCAGGGTACAGATGGGCTGCATGTATATGTTGAACATCAGTGCAGACAGTGAGGATCCCTGAGGCACACCTTGTTTTTGCTGGAACGGTTACGAGGTTGCGGTGCCGGTTCTAACATGCTGCCATCTGTTAGTCAGGTAGGATTTGTACCAGCTTAGAGCTGCGTCCTGTATTTATTTATTTAACTTCTCTTATATACCGCGCTATTACATATCAGTGTGGTGTACATTGAACAGAACAATATACCGTGAAGACGGGCCGCATAGTATTTACATTGAACAGGGATTGAAACTTGGATTTAACTGGGGTAACATTTCTACAGTTTATTTACAATGATGCCTATGTTTTCGGGGTATCGTCTATTCGGGACTATCTAGCTTGAGTTGGCTATTCTTTAATTTGCTGGGAGTGTTAGGGGGCTCTGGATGTTTGATGTGAGTGCTCTTTGGTTGGTTTCTATAGCTAGTTTCTGGATAGTGCCTTATGAACAGATGATGCTTTAGTGCCCTCCTGAATTGAGTCAGGCTAGTAGTGACTCGCATGTCTGTTGGAAGGGCATTCCAGGCTCTGGGTGCGTAGATCGTGAAGGCCCTGTTGGATGTTGCCTTTGAGCACATAGTCATTTCTTTTGAGATCGTCAGGGTATTCCTTTGTCTTTGAGCCGTCCCAAGAGGACCTCGTGGCTAACTGAGTCAAAAACCGCTGCAATATCCATGAAGATAAGGGCATACCCTTGTCGGATGTCATCAACTCCCGAGAGTATGGTATTGAAGAGGGTGGTGAGGAGAGTTTCCACGCCGTGAACCTCCCTGAAACTGTGCTGACATGGGTCCAGAGGGGCGGAAGTCTCGATATGCTGTTGAATTTGTCATTGGACTACCTTTTCAATTATCTTGGCGAGAAGTGGGATGTTTGATATTGGTCTAAAGGATTCGACCTTCAGGGGGTCCAGTTTGCTGTTTTTCAGCAACAGCCTCATGGAGGTGTGTTTCAGCCTCTGTGGGAATGATCTGGTTGAGAATGACTGCTCCATGAGGTTAGTCAGGAACTGGCTGAGTTCACAATGTAGTTCTTTTATCCAGAATGCTGGACAAGGGTCGTTTGGTGTGGTAGTGGTGTTGATAGAGGCGATGGTGTCTTGTATGTCTCTCTTTGATAGGGTAGAGAATTAGGTCAGTGGTGTTATATGGAGAGGCTTGTTCACGGGAGTGGGGCTTGTGATCTTGTTGGTTTGGTGAGTTTTTGATTGTAGATAGTCCGCAAATTGTTGCGGCTGGGGCATGCATGGTTGATCTGGGGCCAGTTCCTTTGTTAATGTCTTCACTATATTGAGTAGGTCGTGTGGTTTACACAGCGAGCGTTTCAGAAGGTCCGTGTGGTATTGCTTCCTTCTCTCTAATATTGCTTCTTGGTGCTTACTTAGGTGTAAGCTACATGCACTCTGTGCTTTGGCGGAGCGCGATCGGCGCCATCGTCTTTCTAGCCTGCGTAGGTAAAGGAGTGATGATCGTAATTCAGTGGAATACCATGGGGCCGGCTCTCGTCTCCTTGGAGTTTTGTTCACAGTTGGGAGCTAGGCAATGGCACTGAGGCTGTTATCCCAGCTAGAGATCATTTCCTCCAAATTAGATGCCGTTGCATTGAGAAGTGGAATGGCTTTCTCCAGGATTTCTTCATTGACAAAGGGTCTGAATCGCCTTGCCGATGTTTTGGGGAAGACAGTGGCTCTGCTGGCATTATGTCTGTGACAGTGGGTAGGTATTTGGAATCTTATCAGGCTGTAGTCAGACCAGGGTACTGGGTTTATAGACATTGCGAGGTCATGGGTTGGTTCAATAGTCAATTGTGGGGCAAAGACCAGGTCCAGTTTGTTTCCTCTCACGTGGGTGGGTGCATCGACTAGTTGCTTGTATCCTAGCTCCTTGATTGCTTCGAGGAAGGCTGCGGACTGGGTATCTTGCAGAGCAGGTAGGTTGAAGTTGCCTAGTAGCCAGCTTGGGGAGCGTGGATTACTGGTGTTGCAGGCGCGGTCGATTATAGTCGAGAGGTCGTCTGGTGATGCCACCGGTGCTCTCTAGAGCAGATTGATTGTGCAATGATTGTTGGCTATGGTGAGTGTGTCATGGTGAGCTGTGCTGGTGGCACTGATCAGTTTAAATTGTAGTTCTGTTTTGGAGAGGGTGAGCGTTCCTCCACCTCTGATGTTAGCTCTGTGGCAGGTGTGGAGTGAGAAGTTGGGGGGTAACATCTGGTTGAGCAGGACAGTGTCGCAGTCAGATAGACATGTCTCTGTGATCATTAGAATGTTCAAGTCATGGGTGGTTATCAGATCTGAGACAACTGGCCATTTTTTGCGGATAGAGCGGGCATTGATGAGTGCACGTATCAGCCTGTGTGGGTGAGGGTGTACACAGATTATTAATAATTCCCTTGCTGTGATGTACTGCATTTTAAGTTATTGACATATATATTTCATTTACTTTGCTGTTCCTACTGTGTAAGCTACTGACTGAATTGTACTGCTTTCTTATTGCTTGCCATCTGTACTGTCGGCAGGTATCTGTTTCCATGGCCAAGGATAGATTAAGAAACTGACAAGATAGGAATATACCTAGGGTGAAAGGTTTAGGAGGGTGCTGTGACATGTTTGACACTACTACTACTAATCATTCATATTGCACTACAAGACATAAGCAGCACTGTACAGACACATTAAGACTGTCCCTGCTCATCAGAACTTACAATCTAATCAAGACAGAATACAATAGATGACAATAAGGGTACAAATAGGGAAAACTAAGGAGACACAAGAAAAGACAAGGGATCAGTATCCAAAAGCAGCCTCGAAGAGTTGAGCTTTTAGCATGGATTTGAAAAGGGGTAAGATGAAGCCTGACGTACAGACTCAGCGCTCAGGAGATCAGGACTGATGACTGGCTTTTTTCATGCTGCTTCTAATTTTTACATTTAATGTCTGGAAGCTGGAAGGAAGGCTAAAATGTCTGCACATTTTTTGGAATTTAAAACCTCTATCTGCAGTTCCCTAATCCTCCCCTGTGTGAATGAACCTGCTCTGCCTTCCTCCAATGTAACTAGCAACAGAGACTGGGTAGGGTTTGCGCCAGGCTCAATTTCAGTGTCTTCCATATAGTCATGGACTTCAGCCTCCTCTCTTGATTCTCGGGTCTCCTCAATCCAAACAAAAGACTGTCATTGGCATCAAAACTTGATACCAATCCTCAAAATAAGTCCCTTCATCATAATTGAGATTCACCAAGAGGTACATCTGATGCGCACAGTCCTGCCAAACAGCCCTGACGGGAGGACCAGCCCTCCAAAGAACAGGGGCTCCCGAGGCCTTTACCACCGGAGAGTTACTGGTTCCATGCCCTTGATGGTGGCTCAGAGCTCCGTGTGGTATTCCACCCAGGCATTGGCTGCCTCCCTCGACTGGCACATCCTGACTTTCGAGAGGGGTTTGGCAGCACGCCTGGCAACCTCTGTATCATTGGTATCAACAGCTCCAATGGTGCAGGCGTCTGTATCCGGTCCACTGCCAATACCTCCGAGACCAATGCCAGAACTCGAACCTGCATCTGAGAACCCCCTCCCTCTGATGCCTTCTTTGGAACTAACAGACATTGTTGATACCCAACAGGTTCCTGCTACCGCACCCGACCGATCATCGATATCTGCATCGGGCCTTGACATCGGCACGGGACTGTCGATACTTTGACTTTCTGTCAGAATCGGACTTTACCTCTTCCGATTTCTGATGATGCATCGGAGGATTCCAGGGTAACCCGGCATCTCCTTTCCAATCCATCCCCTCCGTTGATCCCCTCCAGAGGACGTGTCTTTTCAAGACTTTATTCGGGACATGGCAGCAGGCCTGCAGATCACTGTGGCATGAGAAACGGAACAAGATAACATGTCCATGTATGTGCGTGCACACACACACATAAGTACGCATGCAGGGACACAAACATGTGGGCTGGTGTTTGTAACAGATAAACATGCGAAACAGAGATGCGCTTGCATAGAAGGGTTGGAAAGAATTCCATGTGCATGCTCTTTGCATGCTTTCCTCACTTTTTGCTTATAAATAACAGCAGTGATTCTCAAACCTATCTTGGGGGCTCCACAGCCTGTCTGAGTTTCAGGATATGCACAATGAATATGCGGGAGGTAAACTTGCATACAGTGGAGGCAGTGTATGCAAATCTCTCATGAATATTCATGAGCCTAGCAGTAAAAATTGCAGGAATGGTCTTTGACAGTAATTAAGGGAAAACAATTCTAGGTTTAGGATTACATATATTGATTACAAGGAGATATATGCATAAATACAAATCGGTTAATTGGATATAGAATAAAAGATCCAAACTTTACTCCAAATAGAATTATCCAGTCCACTGGTTCCTTTGAGAGTGTATTGGTTGTTTTCAGAAAGTTGAGCGCACCATGTGACTTGTTTCCAAGGCCTAGCATTATTGAATCTGGCAGCCAGTAACATTTGAGAGGGAAGTTTATTTATTTTCAGAGAAGCTTGAAGTGCCCCTTAATGGCCCAGTAAGACTAGTTCAGCAAAGAAGCAACTTCAGATCCTACCGCTTGTGAAATTTTAAAATTAAAACCTCTTACAAGAAGCTTTAAACAAGAGGGCATTTCCACCAGATGTGAAACTTGAAGGCTACACTTTCTCCTGCATAATGGACTAGGGTTAAATTTAGGGGAAAATTAGAAATTATATTAGTTTGATCAAGCTTACTGAGAGAGATGAAGGTGCTGAATAATAAATTGCACCAGTTGGGGAGCTTATTACCTGGATTTATTTGCTGTGGAGATCGCAGATGTAATTGAGTAGACAGCCAGCTGGAGCTTCTCTCTGCTGCCTGGACCCAACTACCCAGTGATTGGCCTCCATGAGAGCAGGGGGCTTTAAATGTGGGGGCTTTAAATGTAGACTGAAGCTGCGGGACGCAGCCAAAGGGACCAGTCCTGCCTCTTTGGTGCCCCTTGAGTGCACTGAGGAGCCGGGACCTTAGTTATGGGCAAATGACTATCAATCCATCCAAATCGATTAAAGTTACTGGTCCAATGGACAGGCATGTTTTGGTTTCAAGTAAAGATATCCATGAATCTTCTGTGCCGCCTTCTGGTGGTCTGGACTGTTCGGTTGCTTCTTTCTCTGCATTGGGGGATCTCAACCTACCCCCGCAGATTGAGGGAGCCTTGGGTCCTGAAACTTCTTCTCCTGTTGTTGAGGATCAGCTGTGCTCCCCAGGTGTACAGCCTTCTGCTGAGCCTTCTAGTGATCTGCCTAACCCCATTATGGTTCCTCTGCCCTGGATAGTGCAGGTTCTTTGGGAACAAGCAGGAAGTCAGTCCTCACATATGGATGACATTGGCACCAATGGAGCCTTCACAGAAGCAACCCCCCAGCTTTCAAAGAAAGCCTTTGGGAGATGCTACCACACATGCGCGGTCCCCTTCTCATCCAAGGATGCCATTTTGCTCAGTCTCCTTTTTTCCGCGGAGCCCTTTAGACGTTTGTCTGTCTTGTCCCTGGAAAAAGTTTATTTTTCTCTGAGTTTTCTTACTCATCTCCGGTATCACACTAGTACTCTTCCCGCCTAACAACCTCGTTGCCTCGGTGTCAAATTCGGTCTATTTTTGTAGTTTTCGTTCTTTTCCTGGCATCTTCGCCAGGTTTTGTGCAATGCTTTCTTATCTATTTAGCAGGTTTTCTATACCACTTCATCCTTAAATCAAGGCAGTTTACATCTCAACTCAGGATTTACATGGAACAGTATACTAAACAGCAACATAACAGGTGAATAGTAAGTTAACAAAAATAAAAAGATGTTAATCCAAGGGAGTAACAGGTGCGGGTACCCTTAACTTATACCCTAACTTATGTAAAGTTTGTATTTACAGTGGATGATCTTATTTCAGTTGTTAGTTATTTGAGCTTTGTTTACGCTGTTCATCATGGTGGAGTTGCACTAAGAACATAAGAACATAAGATATGCCATACTGGGTCAGACCAAGGTCCATCAAGCCCAGTATTCTGTTTCCAACAGTGGCCAATCTAGGTCATACGTACCTAGCAGTTTCCCCAAGGGACACAGGTTCCACAATGCTTGTATTGGTTCAAGCATTGATATCCTGGGTCCCTTCTTAATAATGGTTTATGGACCTTTCCTCCAGGAACTTGTCCAAACCTTTTTTAAACCCAGCTACACTAACAGCCTTTACTACATCCTCCGGTAACAAATTCCAGAGTTTGATTACACGTTGAGTGAAAAAATATTTTCTTTTATTAGTCTTAAATAGTTTACCCTGTAGCTTCATTGCATGTCCCCTAGTCTTTCTATATTCTGATAAGGTAAACAATCGATCTACGTTTACCCGTTCCACTCCGTTCATTAATTTATAGACTTCTATCATATCTCCCCTCAGCCGTCTCTTTTCCAGGTTAAAGAGCCCCAACCTTTTTAGCCTTGAAAAGAGACGGCTGAGGGGAGATATGATAGAAGTCTATAAATTAATGAACGGAGTGGAACGGGTAAACGTAGATCGATTGTTTACCTTATCAGAATATAGAAAGACTAGGGTGATATTACCATAGTATTCTGTATATAGATGCATTTTTAGTTTTTTCTGGAAGTCCTTATTGTCTTTGATAGATCTTATGTTTTCCGCTAATGCATTCCAAAGTGCTGGAGCCATCAAGGAAAATGCTGCATTGGATGTATAAAGAAACATGATGACAGAAAAAGACCACATGGCCTATCTAGTCTGTCCTTCCATATCAACAACTACAACAGTCCCCTTTTTACCTTTTAGAGATCCTCTGTGTCCCATGCTTTTTTGAATTCAGTTACTGTCCTCATCTCTACCACCTCCACTGGGAGACTATTCCACGGATCCACTACTCTTTCCATAAAGAAATATTTCCGCATATCACTCCTGAATCTATCTCCCTTCACCCTCATCTCATGTCCCCTCGTAGCAGAACTTGCTTTCAATTGAAAGAGGCTCTCTCCCGGAACATTTATGCCACGGAGGTATTTAAACATCTCAATCATATCACCTCTATCCCGCCTTTCCTCTAAGGTGTACATATTAAGATCCTTCAGTCTGTCCTCATATGCTTTATAATGAAGACCACTAATCATGTTAGTAGCCACCCTCTGCACCGACTCCATCCTGTTCACATCCTTTTGAAGGTGCGGTCTCCAGAATTGCACACTATACTCCAAATGAGGTCGCACCAAAGACTTATACAGAGGCATTATCACCTCCTTTTTTCTGCTAGCCATTCCTCTCCGTATGCACCCAAGCAATGTGATGTGCTTAGACTTTGTATAGATGCTAGGTGTGAGAATCATGTTCTTGTTGTTGGTCCTCCTAGGTCTGTTGTCTGGGCCCTTTGTAATGTAGGCCCTCTCAAAGGGAAGAAGTCCTCATCCTAACAAAATTACACCAAGTTCACAACCTTCTCCTCTTATCAATCAAATGGAAGTAACATAAGTGTCTCTAATAGGAACATAGCAATATGCCTAATATACAGGGCACCAAGCTCTGATGTGGAAGAACTCTGCCATCCTTGAGGCAGTATGCGCCCACTTGATACTGAACAAACCTCTCCTTGTACTAGGAGACCCAGACCTCCCCTCTTTATCTCAAAACGATGCAACCTCATTCACAGACGCTATGAAGGACCTACACTACACCCAGATGGTAAATACTCCAACACACAGGAAAGGAGGAACACTCAACCTTATATTCCTATCCAGCCAATACATTGAACACAATCTACTGACACACCTAGACACCACTCCAATCCCTTGGTCAGACCATTACATGATCAACTTCTCTATTAATGCACCTGTGACAAAAGGAACATCAGCTGGAATCCTGAAAGAAAAGAGAAAATTTGGAACCTTCAACAAAGATGCATTTCTGAAGCAAGTTCTACCAGAGCTGGAACAGAACATGCCAGATCTAAACACTATAATTAATAATTGGAACCACACACTCAACAATGCAGCAGCAGCCCCAAACGGAATAGAAGGAAGGAAACACAATGCTCCATGGTTCTCAACAGACATCAACAGCCAAAAGAAACTGCTATGGAAACTAGAAAGAAAATGGCGTCAAAATACAAACCAGGAACACCTAATCAAATACAGTGACATGCAGGCCTCATACCACAACATCATAAACAGATGCAAGAAGGAATATTACACAAATCAGTCACTCAGTTAACCAAGAGAACATTTTGAAATAGTGAACACACTGATTAGCGTTCCAAAACAGCCAAAGAACACAAACTCCTCCGATCCCGAAGAAATGGCAGACTACCTAATGCTAAAATACAAGAGTGTACCTTCCTCGGATCTTACCCTGCTAGATCTGCAGCAGTCATACCACAAGAATATAAACTCATGGAAATCCTGTCGCATTCCCTCAGAAGTACACCTTGAAGCCATCATATTTTGCTGATCCTGTGATTATGCGGGCCGCAGTGTTCTGTGCCATCTGAAGCATGTGGATTGATTGTTTTGGGATACCTGATAGATTGAATTACAGTAATCCAGTATTGGCGTGATTATTCTTGGACTACTGTGTGGAAGTTAACCTGGTTAAGAAGTAGTTTCAACCTCCATAATACTTTAATTTTGTGATATGCAGTGTATGTGGTCTTATTTATATGTGATTATAGGTTTAAGGACTATAGTTGATAGTTGAGTTGTACTCAGTGCCGTGAATGCTTGGTTTCTAGTTATAAAAAAGAGCCTCTGTCGTCTTATAGTTTAAGGTTGCAAGATCCGAGGCAACATGGTTTTACCGAAGGACGGTCTTGCCAAACAAATCTGATTGAGTTCTTTGACTGGGTGACCAAGGAACTAGATCAGGGGCATGCAATGGATGTCATCTACCTGGATTTCAGCAAAGCCTTTGATACTGTTCCTCATAGGAGACTTGTCAATAAACTCAGTAGCTTGGGGATGGGTCCCAAGATGGTAAACTGGATTAGAAATTGGTTGACTGACAGACAACAGAAGGTGATTGTACATGGAGCTCACTCGAATGAGAGGAAGGTGATTAGCGGGGGCCCCAGGGTTTGGTCCTGGACCCGGCACTGTTTAATATATTTGTGAGTGATATTGCTGAAGGACTGAATGGAAAAGTCTGTCTTTTTGCAGATGACACAAAAATTTGCAGCAGAGTGGACTCCCCCGAGGGAGTGGTTAACATGAGGAAAGATCTACAAAAGCTGGAAGACTGGTCTAATGCTTGGCAACTACGATTTAATGCGAAAAAGTGCAGTGTCATGCACTTGGGTAGCAGAAATCCAAGGGAAATATACACGATAGGGGCGAGAGGTTGGTATGCACGGTTCATTAGAAAGACCTTGGTGTGATGATCTCTGATGATCTTTTCTTTTTAAATTGTTTATTTAAATTTTCCCAAATGCAAGATAATATACAAGACAAATATCCACTCATTGAGATACATTTAAGGACAAAAAACACCATAACCCTATAGAAACACATCAAGGAGAGAAAACTGCATCACTACCCCGAAGGGAAAGCAAATTACAAAAGAAAATAAGAGTTAACGACAACTCCAAAACAGAGAGCTAAATATAAAGCCATCCCACCTAAACACCCTCCAACCCACCAACACCCTCCCTTGTTGCTGCTTGGTAACTTATGAAGGTCATGATTATGTTTATATTGATGTAGCCTCACTGTAAATCTGTCTAACATTCCACCCACACTAACATTAAGCTCTTCCTCCACCCACAATTTACCTGTAAGTAACACTTTATTTATCCAGATTTGTATACCACTTTTTTTTTTGTATACCACTTCACTTTCTTGTGCTACTACTGATCCTGAAATTTCTGCCTCCACTTTAGTCAAAAATTTCCAAGTTGTCCTGTTCACCCTGAATCTTTCTGGAACCATATTGCCCCCTTATACCCCCAATTCATATCACCTGATCAAAAGAGGAACCTCCACTAGCGAAAACAATAATTCCTCCTACAACACTCACTCCCAGTAAGTTTTATATAGCCATAAGTTACCCTACCCGGTGCATCTTGTGTTCCCATACTAAACTAGCTTTACCCACACAAGCCATAACAACCTATATCAGCAACCTAATTTGCATTCCACCCTGTCAGACGGCTGCCTGGGTGAGAATCTTCACAGTCTTGTCAAGTGCATATATCTATATGATTTGCAAGGTATTGTGGGCAATGTAGTTCATTCACACCAGACACAGCTGCTGACAATAATTTAGTTGTGCTCTTGGGTAAAGCCAATAAGATATTTATTTATGGGGTTATTTCTCCCAACACAGATATGCTTGGTAGCACATAAATCAGGTAACTTGCTTTCAGTGTTAACTTGGAAAAACAAAGTCAAAATCAGGAAAACAACAAATGAAAAGCCACAAAGCAAGAAACAAACTGTTCTTTTCAGATTAACTTCTGATTACTTCCCACATAGATACAGAAGTGATTCTCTCCTAGCTCACAAGCAATTAGGTAAGGCTTAATTGCTAGCAGTTATCCAGCTGAAACCCCTTAGCTGGCTTGCTTTGTACTGTGTGGGTCAAATCCTGCTTCAGGAGCTTTTCTGAGTAGATTAAAGAACACGTTTTTATTTCTTTGTGATGGTTGCTGTACTTTATAACAGAAAGTTACCAACGGAGTTTGGATAGAGAACAGTCCATATAAACAGGATCCTCATCTGCTATTATTCCCCCTTGTTCAACAAGCATGGGTTCAATATCCTGGATTGGCACAGATGAATCTCTCAATGGAACATTTTCAGGAGAATACTTGTTTCCCTGCTGTCTTTCAAGGTTATAGCTAGGGCATAGATCAGTGTTCATACCTGAGCTTCCATTGCTGCTAGAGTTCCTCTCTATATATAGCCTGGCCAGTATGTAGTCCAGTTCTTATGTCCAGCCTTCCAATCCAGATCCCTGGACACTGGATCTCTCTTCACATACCTTCTGGCATAGGTCTTAGGGTCCCTTCCACGTGCAGCCGTCTCCCTCACAGGTAGCGTCTGGAGATTCCTAGCTCTGCAGCACCATTCCTCTGGCTTTCCTCAGTCCAATGGTGTATGCTGGCCCTTGGAATACCTCCCAGTATACGTACTGCTTTGGACTCTTCTAGACCTCTCAAAGGCTTTTCTCCTCTTTCTTCCAGAGGGTCTCTGTCCCTCTCTGTCCGTCCGGTTTGGCTTCTGCTTCTGATGATCCTTCAGATGAAACTGATGATCCTTCTCTGAATATCCAAGGTGATCATGAAGATGGTCATCTGTAGAATAAACTCTACTCTTATTCTGCTTGGATGAGTGCTCCTCCCTAACACAGCGCAGCTGTGCTGAATCAGGCCCTGCCCTTTGAGATGAGTGCTTAGGGATTACCTCATAGCCCTCCTGATTGAACACACGTTTCCCCACTTCAGCTCCTCTAATGGCTGTTGGAAACCTGGTGCATTCTGGGACTGGTAGTCTTTTATGGGAAAATTCTGTTTTCTTATTTCTACCAGAACTGACAGGTTGCTTGTTCAGAGTCACTTCACCTTTTCTATAGCTCCTTCCTGAGCTATGATAAGCTTCCTTATCACAACCCACGCTAACCACTAAACCTCACTTCCACCCACAATGGACCCCAGAAAAATACACATTATCATTCTCCTCCTCATCCTGCTATCATTACAGATAGCAAAGGTTCTTCTGTACAAGCATGAATCAAGCCCATACAACTGCATCCCCATTATACACAACCCCGCCAGAAACATCTTAAACCCCCAACTAGCCTATCATACGCACAATATCAAAACATACCAGAATAACAGTTTCTGTAACAAATTAATACGAATCCACCCTCTGCAGTTTAAAAAAAAACAAAAAACCAGGCACCCTTAGTCCCCCCACCCTTCAAAAATATATCCTTATTAACGTAAGATCCATAAGAAATAAAATGCCAATTATCTAGTTATGGATGAAAAACCAAACATCCTCTGTGTCACGGAGACGTGGCTCACACCAACTGACAGTATTCTATTAAATCAATTACATATTCAGAGATGACCTATTCAGTTGCCACCGTGACTCCAAAAGAGGTGGGGGAGCTCTCATATTGGCCAAAAAGGATCATAAATTTACTCTATCAAACACTAACAATGTAGATGGAATGGATATCCTCAAAGTAGAGAACAGGACTATCTCTCTCTGCCGCATCTACAGACCTCCATTACCTGCAATGTTCCCTCTAATTTTCTGTAGGCTGTGGGCGCATAAAATATCAGCTGTGCAACTTTTGAAGGAAGGTTAAATTTTTGTGCGTCACTCGGAGTTATATACTTTAAAATTTGACTACACCTCAGAATACAGTATGTACACCACATTGATTTTAATCAAATTAAATGAAAATAGACGATTACTAAATGAAGCAGAAAATTTCTAGTAATTACAATCACAACTTTAAAATTTTAAGACATCTGTGTTTTCTATCAGAATCGGAGCCATAATTTTTGTGCGCTCTGTTGTAAAGTATGTGCGCTCGCTCGGCGAAGTGTGTGCGTGCGCACACGCACACAGCTTAGAGGGAACAGTGATTACCTGACCACAATAACCTCACTCCAGTCCTTGAATTAGCATGCTCAGCCTCACTAAAAAAATAAATGCACATCATACTAGGAGACCTTAATCTCCCATCCCTAAACTAATCTCACATCAAACTTCCTGGAATCAGTGACAAAATGGGCTTCCAACAAATCATACACGTTATCACACACACAAAGGGAAGCCCCTTGATCTAGTCTTCCTCCCAACCCCATCTTCGAATCACGTCTTGTACACTCCCCCCTCTATAACTGAGGTCCCCTGGTCTGACCACTGCCTAGTGACTTTGTATATACCTACACATAGTCCCATAACCTTCACACCAGACACTAAACCACAAATAGGAGTTTTGCCCATTTCAATAAAGATACCTTTCTAGACAATGTACTATCCCAGCTAACAGCAGACTCCATCGACTTTAACACCTCTTTTTTTTTTTTTTTTTTTTTTTTATTTAAATTTTTAATTATTACAAACAAATTCCAGAATACAATCTGAAGCGAAATACAGATAACATAAAGAGACAAAAATATCTCCATGAAAATCACACCCAAAGAAATATATTATAATAATTCTAGACCACCATAAAACCACTATAAGATCCAAGAAAAAAGAAAAAAAATAATCATACTTAGAAACTAAGTTACTTAACAGATAATCACAGGAGCATTGATATCATTATATGGCGGCCGATATGGGAGTCCCCTCTATCCCTCCTTCCCTACTTTGTATAAATTGCAACAATTGTAAGGCATCAAAAAACAAATATTGTTTAGCACAATACAAAATCACACATTTACACGGATATCTTAATTTAAATTGAGCTCCCAGAGAGAGGGCTCTCTGGCGTAAAGCCAGAAAGTCTCGCCTCCTTTTCTGGGTGTCTCGAGAAAGATCAGGAAAAATATGTATTTTTGCGCCCATAAATTGAGATTGAGACATTTTTAGGAAATACAATTTTAACACAGCATTCCTATCTGATTCGAAGGCAAAATTAACCACAAGAGTAGCCCGACTTGTCACCACCTCCAGCGAGCTTTCAAGAAATTCAGTCAAATTCAATGTAGAAGATACTGGCCCTGCAGCAGTGCCCTGCTGACCAGGCAGATCTACAGAGGCAATAGACACATATTGAGCCCTTGCCAGAGGGGGTAGCGAAGCCTCGGGCATCTGTAAGACTTCCAAAAAGTACTTACGGACCAAGTCCAACGGTGCGAGCAAGGGAGACCTCGGGAAATTCAGAAATCTTAGGTTATTTCTCCTCAGCTGATTATCAAGAAATTCAATTTTTCTTGCCTGAATCAACCGGTCCCTTGAATTCACAACACCGAGGGCCTGCAACTCCTCCACCTTAGATTCCACCTGCAGAATTTTCGTAGCATGAATAGTAGCCTCCGTTTCCAGAGAGGAGCACTGCGCTTTAACTTCAGACAAATCCTGAGATACAGAACCCACAAACGGTAAGAAGGACTGCTGGAGGGTAGAGATAGCTTCCCACAAGCTATCCAATGTTACTAGCGCCGGTTTAACCACACTCCCAGGCAACCGGGAAGCCACAATGCGGGGGGAGCTACTTCCACCAAACTCTACCCCCGAGGAACCGCCGGAAGGAGACACTCCTGCTCGACCCCCTACGGCTCCAACTGCTGCCAAATCCTTCCCACGGGAGCCCTCAGCAGACCCAGCGGCTGCACACATCGGGGAAACCTCACTCGTCTGCAACACCGTGAGAGGGCCTCCCGGCTGAGCTGGGGACGCCTGTACAGGGCTCAGAAGGACCCCTTCCACGCTGAGATCCGCCTGCAACAACGGCGGATCCCTCGAAGCCATACAGCCGGCAGGGGCACAGAATCCGGTTATCGAAGTCTGAACGAGCTGACCAGCCGAGGAAGACGCCTCCGAGGACTTCTGGGCAAGCTGTTTCCTTTTCCTCCCCATCAGAACGATACGCTCAGATACCGGACCAGGACCAACACTGTCGGCATCTTACTCCAACGCCATCTTGGATCAACAGAAAATTTTGAAGACAACACCTCTTTAAATAGATGGAACCAATCCATACAAAAAGCTGCCTCTCCCTCTATCAAGATCCCTAAGCAACCTTCAAAAAGATCTGAAAAATGGTTCACCCATGAGCTCGCTAAACTAAAGGCAATTAAGGAAGCAAGAAAAAAGGTGGAGACTAACCAAAACACAAGAAAACAAATTCCACTACCTTAACCTACTCAGTACTTACAAAAACACACAATTAATAAAACTAAAAGAGATTATCACATAAAGATCTTAAACCTGTCTCTTAATCGATCTAGAGAGCTATTTGCAATTGTTAGATTTCTTACAGATTTGTCAAGCTGAATCAGAAATGGGTATAAAAAAAACCCACAAACACTAGCTATCCATTTTGCAGACAAGTTGAAAAATAAAAACTGTAACCTTATCATGCCCCCACTTGTATGCTCAACAAACCTCAACTAGGATAATTTCCACCTAATTGATCGAAAATACCTTCTAAACATTATATCAGTGATTAACGCCACAACCCTCCCCCCTTGACCCATGTCCTGTATCATGGATCAAATCCACACAAACTGAACTGGCCTCATATCTCCTACATATAATCCACCAATCTCTCTCGCAAGGCATTATGCCTGATGGCCTTAAATTTACTTCCATCCGTCTTATACTGAAGAACAACACACTTGATCCAAAAGATCTGTGTGCATACAGACCTATAGCCAGCATACCATTTGTCGTCAAAGTAATAGAAAAAGTCATTCAATTACAACTTCAAGACTACATTGACCTCTATGCCTCCTTGGATACTCACCAATTTGGTTTTTGTCCTTTCCATGGTGTCGAAACCTTGCTGATGACCTTAATGGACCATCTCATCAGAGGCATAGATGATCTTAGGTGAGCATTTATTCTCCTTATAGATGTTGCATTAGCATTTGAGAACATCAACCATAACACACTAATTGCGAGACTAGCACAACTAGGCATGGGAGGTACCATCCTTCATTGGTTCCAGTCATACATCTCAAACCGTAAGCTGTGTGTCCAAATAGGCCAAGAAACTTCAGACGTTCCCCCCAAGACCAAGGGATACCCCAAGCCTCAGCGCGCTCAACCTACTTTTCAACTTATACTTGCAACCAATTACTGACATCTTCAGAAAATTCAACATTGGTTATTACATTTATGCTGACAACATTGTTGTCCCTCCCCATAGATATAAACAACCTCTCATACCACAAACTATCAGAATACATCAGAGAAACTGAATCCTGATTGAATGCCAACCACCCTAATAGCAGTTTCAAAAAACTCGAAGCTCTGTTTATATCGAGGAATCAAGATACCACCCCACCCCCACCAAAGCCATCACGATTAACAATGTTGTCCTTCCTATTAAACAAGAAGTGGAATACTCTGTATAATATTGGATCAAACCCTCAGCATGCTCCCCCTCACCTAAAACAAACGGCTAAAAATTGTGCAGCACCTAAGACCCCTACTGGATACCCATGATTTCAGGTCAGTAGTCCATGCCATAATTGCTCCCCATTTTGACTACTGCAATAGTCTGTTACAGGGTCTTCCAGTCAAAAACATAATCATCCTCCAGAGAGCACAAAACATCACTGTTTCACTGTCAGAATTGTCTGCCAGACCCGACTAGCTGAACATATAATGCCTATCCTACAAGACCTACATTGGCTCCCAGTTTTGAGTCTGATAAAATATGAGATGCTTTTAACAAACTTTCAAACTGCTCAATAACATTTCCCTGTCATACCTATCCACTCTTTTCCAAACACCACCAGATTCCAGGTCTCGTAGACAAAATGCAAACCACTCGCTGCTTGTATCCCACTCTGTTCGTAGGACGAAACAAAACATGAGCTCCAGAGCCTTCACATTCACTGCCCCTAGTCTCTGGAACTCATTGCCATTACCACTTTGCATGATCAAAGACCTCCAATTATTTAGAAGGGAACTCAAAACATCGTCCTTCATTGAGCACTAAGGAAATACAAATGAAACACCCCCCCCCCCTTCGCAAACAGACAACAGACCCAATGAGCAACGCTCTGACTTAAACACCTCACTCACCACTATACAATCACATTCAACACACCCAAACTCTTTAATCCTCCATCAGTGAATTTGTAGATAGTTTGTAAATAGTCCCTTGTTTAGACTACAGTATCTATATAGTAGATTCTCTACTACTTGTTAAATGTAGAATGTAACATGTATCTAAGTAAATAGTTTTATTTCGACTATAGTGTTTGTATCCATGTAAATAGTTAAATTACTGTTCTCTGTAATATGTTCTGTTGATTGTAAACCACCCTTGATCTCTGGAAGGCATGGTATAGAAGAACCAAATAAATAAATATTGACATGTGTCCTTGGGAGAGAGAGATTTGTATAATTTTATGGATTGAAGGAGTTTGTTTTTCTTTGAGCTTGATCCATGAGACCAGACATGGGTTGGAGGGTGATGTCGTGGTATTCAAGTTGATTGTTTTTGCTTGTGAGATAGAATGGTGAAATCTCCCCATATTCCAGTTGATGGTGTCATTTAATCTGTCTGTCCTTGAAGGCGTGTCTTTGTGAAAGGTTCTTTTTAAGTGGTCTGCTACCTGTTGTGGGTGTATATCCATTTCATCTAATATTGAGGGATTTCTGTTTAGATTCTTGACTATGTCAAACACTTCTCTTGGCTTGTTTGCGGATTTCATTATGAGATTTGGGTAATAATCTTGTTTGTGTGTTTATAAGGTGGTTGTATTTGTGTTGTATTGCTTTATATTGTTGAAGTGTGATTGAATCTTTGTATCGTCTCCTTAGCCTTTCAGTTTTCTGTAGTTTTCTCTTTACTTGTCTGATTTTGTTGGAATACCATGAGGTGTTCTGTGTTTTCAATTCGTTTTCTATTTCTTGTGTTCTCATCTTCTTTTTGGGTAGGGTATCTTTTAGGAACTGTTCCTTGTTGAAATTTTTGTATTTTCTGTTTTTGTTATCCATGCATCTTATAGTAATGGGGATGCGGAGTGCTATATTGAATGTGATTATATGGTGATCAGACCAAGGTGTTGTGGTGACAGTTGCAGGACGTATGATATCTTGCTCCACTAATGTCCTAGGGGCAAAGATGAGATCCAGCGTTGTTCCTTATCTGCGTGTAGGTGTTTGCAGTATCTGTATCGCAATGATTCCATGGCTCTAAGAAAGACTTTTGCTTCAGAGTTGCTGAATTGAGGTTGAAATCCCTGAGTGTTATCAGGGGTTTGTTTGGGACTGTGTGTGAGCACACCGCTTCCAGCACTGAAGAGAGTTCATCAGATTTAGCATTGGGTACTCTGTATGTGAGACGTATTGATATGTTTTCTATGGTGATGGTGTTACTCTCGGTTGAACTAGTAGCTGTGATAGTTTTAAACTTGTATTGACTTTTGGCCAGTATTAACACTCCACCTCCTCTCTTATGTTTGCAAGGGTAATTAAATGCAGTGTATGTAGAAGGGGTGATTGGTCTGTGTCTTCTAGCCATGTTTCTGTATGCACATTATTTTATTTATTTAAAATTGTTTATATACTGCCTTACAATTCAAGACGGTGTACATAGAACACAACAGAGCAGTGTAGGGGCAACTGCTTTTACAAGGAACAAGAATATATAACAGCATAACATGCTATGTTACATAGCTGTGGTATCATAACTAAAACTATTTAAAGCAAGGGGGTGGGTGAGGGAATGGGGGTTGTGGGTCATATATTTGAGAGCAGGACTGGTTAGGCTAACAGGCTAGATATGTTAGGTCGCGCTTCGTGCGTGACACTCTATAAGTGGTAAATAGTAGTAGTAGTAGGGTTGTGACTCCTGGGTTAATGTGGCAAAATGTTCTTGGAAAAGGTATGTTTTTGAGCTCCTTCCTAAAGGTGGAGAGATCCAAACATTCCCTCAAGTCAGTTGGGAGGGAGTTCCAGGCAGTAGGTGCAAAGAGGGAGAAGACACTATTACAAATGTATATCATGCATTAGTGTGATTATACAGACCTCCCGAAGAGGTGGACAGAGTTAATAGAAGACATACACAGCATTGCCAGGAAAGGGGAAATGCTACTGATAGGGGATTTCATTATGCCAGATATTGATTGGCACATCCCTGCTGCCGTGTCATCTAGAAGTAAGGAGATCCTGGATTCTCTACAGGGAGAGCTATTCAGGAAACTGGTAACAGATCCCACATGTGAAGGGGCCATACTGGACTTGGTGCTTATCAATGGGGAAAGTGTTTCTGATGTTACAGTGGGAGATGATCTCGCATGCAGTGATCACCAGAAGGTGTGGTTCAGAATTAGGACTAGGGCTGTTAAAATCCATTCAAAAGCGAAGGTCTTAGACTTTAGGAAAACTAACTTTGCAAAGATGGGGCAATACCTCAGGGAGTCGTTAGTTGGATGGGAACAGCTGAGGTATGTAGAAAAACAGTGGGCAAAACTGAAAGGGGACATTTTAAGGGCAACCAACCTTTTTGTTAAAATGGTAAATAAAAGGAAAAAGAGACCGCTATGGTTTTTGAAAGAAGTAGCTGAAAAAGTGAAGAAAAAAGAGGGGGAGGCCTTCATGAAATACAAAAGATCAGAGAGAGGAAGACAAGCATCTATATTTGGAAAAACTTGGAGAAGCTAGCAAAGTAGTCAGGAAAGCAAAGATTCAAAAAGAGGAGGAAATAGCCAATGCAATAAAGTGGAGGCATAAGACATTTTTCAAATGTTAGTGAGAAGAGGAAGGGCAAAAGTGGTATTGTCGGACTCGAGGGTGAAGGGGAGTTATATATAGAAGCTGATGAGGATAAAGCGGAATTGCTTAACAAATATTTCTGTTCTGTGTTCACAAATGAAGAACCAGGAGCAGGACCTCAGCAAACACCCACAAACAGGAACAGAAGCGAGGGACATCTTGAACAATTTTCAGAAGACTGTGTTTGTGAGAAACTAGCTCAACTTAAAGTAGACAAAATGATGGGACCTGATAGGATACACCCTAGAATACTGAGGGAACTTGGGGACGTTCTAGCAGCTCCACTGACTGACCTTTTCAATGCCTCGTTGGAGTCGAGAGTGGTGCCAAAGGACTGGCGAGAGGCACATGTGGTCCCTATACACAAAAGCGGAAGGATGTGGTTGAAAACTACAGGCCGGTTAGTTTAACTTCGGTGGTGAGTAAATTATTGGAAGCACTGTTGAAAGAGAAAATAGTGAGGTTTTCTGGAGTCCAACAGATTACAGGATCTGAGGCAGCATGGATTCACCAGAGGCAGGTCTTGTCAGACTAATCTGATTTCTTTGACTGGGTGACTAGGGAGTTGGGACCAAGGGAGAGTCCTAGATGTGGTGTATTTAGATTTCAGTAAAGCCTTTGACACAGTTCTTCACAGGTGACTTATAAACAAACTGAGCACCCTAGGGATGGACCCTAAATTTACTGCTTGGGTTAAAAATTGGTTGAGTGGGAGGCAACAAAGGGTACAGATAAATGGAGCTCACTCTGAGGAGGAGATTACCAGTGGTGTGCCCCAGGGATCTGTCCTTGGTCCAATTCTTTTTAACATCTTTGTTAGTGATATAGTGGAAGGGCTGTCGGGTAAGTTTGCGGATAATACCATAATCTGCAATAGAGTAGACACCCAGGAAGGTGTAGATAACATGAGGAGGGATCTAGCTAAGCTTGAAGAATGGTCTAGAATTTGGCAAGGTTGTGCATTTGGGCTGCAGCAATCCAAGGTAGAGATATAGTATAGGGGGGTGAAGTACTTTTGTCCACTAAAGAAGAGCGGGACCTAGGCGTAAATGTATCTGATATTCTTAAAGTAGCTAAACAGGTTGAAAAGGCGATAGCAAATGCTAGAAGGATGCTTCGGTGCATAGGGAGAGGAATGGCTAGCAGAAAAAAGGAGGTGATAGTGCCTCTGTATAAGTCTTTGGTGGGACCTCATTTGGAGTATTGTGTGCAAATCTGGAGACCTTCAAAAGGATATAAGCAGCCTGGAATCAGTACAGAGGGTGGCTACTAAAATGGTTAGTGGTCTTCATTATAAAGCATATGAGGACAGACTTAAGGATCTTAATATGTACATCTTAGAGGAAAGGCAGGATAGAGGTGATATGATTGAGACGTTTAAATGCCTCCGTGGCATAAATGTTCAGGGGGAGAGCTTCTTTCAATTGAAAGCAAGTTCTGCTACGAGGGGACATGGGATGAGGGTGAAAGGGGATAGATTCAGGAGTGATATGTGGAGATATTTCTTTATGGAAAGAGTGGTGGATGCGTGGAATAGACCCCAGTGGACAGTATGTGAATTCAAAGAAGCATGGGACAAACAGAGGATTTTTAAAGGAAAAAAAGGGAACACTTGTACTGGTTATGGAAAGGCAGACTAGATGGGCCATGGCGTGTCTCTGTCATGTTTCTATGTAACTGGATTGTTTGCTTTTGGTTATGACAGTTGGGGTTGAGTGAATTGTCTGCAGAGTCTGTCAGTCTTCAGTCTGGAGAGGAGAGGGTGGAGGCAGCTTGCAGATTCATTGTGTATGATTTTGTGTGTCAAGATAAGGACCTTATATCTTATTCTTGCTTGGATGGGGAGCCAGGGCAGGTGTTGTAATACTGGGTTAATGTGGGCTTTTATTTCTGATTGACCTTCATTGGTATCATCAGCAAACTTACCCGACTGGTGTGGTTAGTATGGGGTTGCTGTGGCTGGTGTTCATGTTGAGTTGTCAAGTCTTTGTCCTTTTCTGGTTGAGTACTTGTTCCTGGGCATTTGTGTCAAAGGAATTTGTGGTCTTATTCCGTGTAATATGGATATTAGGTTGGTGGTTTGTATTTGTGTGGCATCTATGTTGTGTAGGATGAGAAGCAGTAGTCTTATCAGAATGTAAGTGGCTGTTTTGGGGGTCATGTCATTTTCCTTCAGTGTCTTTTGATAGTAATTCAACTTAGTATCTGTGGCTATATGGAGTTTCTGTAGTGAGCCGGATACTGCTTGCCTCAGGTAGAGAAGCTTTCCGACGGCCAGCTGAGTGAGACATTGAATTTGAGTCTCACTTTGGGTGAGATTCTGTATGTTCCTTATGGATATATGATTCTTGTGGTCCCCGATTAGTGAGATGGTTTTCTAGCTTAGTGCCTCCTTTAGATCCCACGCTGATGTTCCATGCTCAAGAGCTACAACAAAGGGCCCTCAGGCGATTCCCGCCAGGCACAGGCAGGCCCGATGGGGCTTGAATTTAAAGTCCTTTGCTGGGAGGGGCTTTGATTGGCCTTGTGGTGTGGAGCAGGGAGGGGTTTATCCTCCAGCTCCTTTCTCTGATGCCTTGAAACTGCGTGTGCTGGCCTTGGGCGCTATGTTCTCTTTGAAATTTCCCTGTAAGTGCCTGGTGACATTGGGAGGGTGGGGGGAGGGGAATTGTGTTCTTCGATATATCACAACTCGAAGACTTAAGGCTGATGCTGCTCTATAGAATTCTGTCACTTAGATGATGGAGATTAACACAATGGTAAAAAATGGGTTAAGTATTGGTGTTTTCACAGCAGGATGTTTCTCTTTTTTTGGTGGGGGAGGCGGTTGGATAAGAGGTGGTATGAGCTTCCCCTAGATGTGGACTTTGGAGACATATGTATATCTTTTATTTGTTTTATTTAAAATTTTTGTATTTGTTCTCCTTTGTTTTGGATGTAAGCAACTGAAAATAATAATTGCAGTAGGCATTCTCATCTAAATTAGCTAAAAATTCAGCATTAATGAATGTAGACAGGCGTTATTGGGCATTAATTCAAGAAGGCTTTGCTGTTAAACACAGCTCCCTTTTCAATGGAACATCTTTAATCCTTCAAGCAAGATTGATGAGGTGCACAAATGAGTGATGTCATTGCACATCACTGGAACAGAGCAGCTCCCCCAGAGTACAGTGTAAAATGACAAGCATGCACAAAGGTCTCTTTAGCCCCTTCATTTTTTTTCACTCTGCAGAACAAACATGAAAACAGCTTTCCCAACTCCAGTGTGTTCCATTTTTTCACTAAAAAAAAATAAGCAGTTTATTGTGCAATTCTTTTGATTCCTGCAACAAGTCCCGAGCACAGTCAGGATTCCATCCCTGCCTGCAGTGCCATAGAAAGTCCAGACTTTGATACCCACTCTGTTTCTAATCCGCCTTGGCTCTGATCATATCCAAGCTGGCTCTGAACATTGTGATCACATCTCTGAGCCCCAAAAGATCACCTTTACCATCTTTGAAACCATTGAGTTGGAGAGGAGGCAGCTGTTAGCCTGAAAGGAAGAAATGCTTCCTCTGTGAAGAGGTTGACTCTTTATTCTTTTAGTCTTTATACTTTATCGCCACTTAATATACTGCAGCCTTCGTAACATCAGGGCAGTTTACAATTTCACCAAAATCAGAAATGGCCAAGGCCGAGAAAGGAGAACTACAATTTCGGATAGAAAAGGTCATAGTCATATAAGGGCAGGAGAGAAAAGAAAAAGGGCGGAGAGAGACTGGAGTGGTGGAAGAGAGGTCATAAGCCACACAGAAAAGATGGGTTTTAAGGAGAGCTTTAAATCTGGGGAAGGGAGTGTTCCTGGCACAGCGGAGGGTAGGAAGTTCCAGAGGGGGAGGGTCCTAAGAAGAAAAAGGTGGAGTGGTGTGTTGATTCTAGGTGTGCTCATGAGGGGGAAGGGAGGTGCAGGCTGTTGACATGGATAGAGCTGAGGCTACAGGGCATGCAATGGAACTGCAATGAGTGCTAGATATTGCAGAGTATGGGTGTGGGAAGGCTCTGTGTGTTAGGATGAGGAGTCCGCAGCGGATACTGAAGGGAATGGGAAGCCAATGAAGTTGGATAAGATGAGGGGGTGCTATGGTCATAACGAGACATGGGAGATCCTAGCGGCAGAATTTTGGATTAACTGAAGACAATGTAACTGAGCGTGAGGGATGCTGGCCATAACTGAGTTGCAGTAGTCGGTCCTAGAGCAGGAGGTGGTCAAGCATGAAAAAGGAAGCACAGCACGCACAGAGCAAATCTGGTGAAGATAAAAGTAGGAACGCCGGGTGAGTGAGGCGATGTGGTCTTACAGTGACAAAACAGAGTCCAAGGTGACATCCAAATAACGAAGAGATGGGACCTGGGAAATAGGGGAGCCCAGAAGAATTGGGAAAGGAGGGGGAACAGGAGTGCCAAAGGTGAACCATATAGCAAAGTCTTGGAGAGGTTAAGATGCAGAAGATTAGACTCGAACCAGGTGGAAACGTATGAAAGACAGATCTTAAGTGGGGTGAGATCAGGTTGGACAGCAGAGGTGTGATGGACTATGATGGCTCTGCACAATCCAGCAGATCCCCTTCATCTGAGGTTCTAATCCCCCCCCCCACCCCCCTGCACAGTGACTTCAAAAGTCTAGCTACAAAGGAGCAGCACCACAAATTGGCAAAAGTGCTGAAAAGCTTCTTGGAAGATCCCAGGCTTAAAGCATTAGTCATCTTCAGAATGCTTGCACAGGCTGACGTGAAGGCACCCTCTGTGACATCTTAAAAAGTGCAAAATAAGTACAAAGATAGAAGCACTGAAGATTAGTGAAGGTGTCTCTCCTAAGTGCAAGCTGGTGCGTCCATCTCCAGCACAGTTTATGCCATCAAAGACAGCACTGACATAGTCTGACCTCTGAGCTCAGTTCTTTTAATGCACCCACAGCAGAGATTCAGCACAGCTGTACTGTAGAGCTCCTCAGTTGAGCCTTGGTCCTCTCCTGCACAATGGATGGCAAGCTGACCAGCCTCCAATGTCTTCAGGTGTGGTCCTAATGAGAGTAATGGATGAATCGCCTCTGCTTAATTGTCCCTTCCAGAACAACCTCATTTGTTCCTGCAAAGGATATTTGATGAATTCATTAAGGGGTACTGCAAGGCCTTGCCAAATGTACAGTATCAAGAACCCAGTGCAATGCCATCTGTCTGTTGGCATAACTCCTGAATGATGAGGCCAGAGCTCTCATCGGGACCCAATTACTGTCTCTGCTTCGGGCCCAGAGCCTCAAGGAGGCCGTTCACTACTCCACTCCTCCGCGTTCTGAAGGACTGCCCAAGGTTCAAGGCAGGAGCACAAATGAAAAAATTCAGTCAATAGAGCTGTATCTAGGTTTCTAGTTATTCATGATGTCTCCATTTACATTTTCTTCCATGAAGAGCAGATCGCCCCTCCTTCAAAACTGAAGAAAAGAGGCTGTCCTCAAATGATGCATTAATAGACTGCAGGACTGGAAGAGTAATCTTGACTTTTTCGAATCTGCTTACCTAGAAAATCCTGCCTTATTCAAGACTTTCTCTACATCATAACAGGATATTTTCCATGGCCGCCCCACAGATTTGAAATGCTTTGCTAGCAGAATTGCACTGCATATCAGATATTCTGGTGTTTCGAAAAAAGCTGAAGACTCATTTATTTTGGCAACCATATTCAGCCTTTTGCATAAACTAATCTTCACGTACGTGATGTCAGGCTATTTCCTGTGTATTAACAAGCTAGCAGGTTTATACGTTTTCGAGGCAAGTTCATGTTATGTTATGTTTGGTTATTGCTTTTAGGTGCAACTTCTATGAACGTTTTTTGTTATCCCGCTGGTGTTGGTGCGGAATATACATTTTTTAAATAAAATAAAAAAAATCTGCTAGATAGAATAAGGCAAACTCTCTCCTCACTTCTCATGTTCATGACCCATATTATCACTGCTACGCCATATATAATTTCCTTGCCACCGTCCTTGCCCATTACCTGCAGCCTGAAAAAAGCCTGCAATTTATACCAATCAATAAAAGCACTGGCAGAAAAGTTGCTGTGACAGCCCGCTAGCATCTGATTAGACTACGAGGGATACCGCTTTAGGAAGTTATCCACCATCTGAAATAGCTCATGAGACCATACCCATTCTTAGTGTTGCAATCTGTCTCACTCAAATATTTAGCAAGCTTTCTCTGAATATTCATCTGCCATTTAAGATGGGAACTTTCACTAGGAAAGAAAATATTGCTTAAAACATGTTTGTCTCATACACCTTATTAGTATTTAGCCCACGCATTTCCAGTAGATGATCAAGGCGGGTTACATTCAGGTACAATAGCTATTTCCCTGTCCCTGGAGGGCTTACAATCTTAAGTTTGTACTTGAGGCAGTGGAGAGTTAAGTGGCTTGCTCAAGGCCACAAGGAGTGTCAGTGGGATTTGAATCCTGCTGCCGTAACTACTAGGCTATGCCTCCACTTCACTTATGATGCCCATCATTGGTTCTCTCTTGCACCAGCTCTGTACTTAGGCTTCATTTCCCCATCTGCTGCTCGGGCTGCTTTCCTTTCTGTTTCCAGAATAATGCAGTCTTATGACTGACTCATATTGTTTTAGGTGTTAGTTGAGGACACAGATCGATTGTGGATGAATCATTGTCAGCGGGACTTCAAGAATGAGAAGGCTGAAGAGTTTGAGTCTTGGAGAGAGATGTATCTTCGCCTCCATGATGCAAGAGAGCAGAGGCTGCTGATGTTAACACAGAATATTCGTTCAGCTCATGCCAATAAGCCAAAAGGTAAGTGAAACGTGCTAAAGGTTCATAAAGCAGGAGAGTGCCACGGGCCCAGTACGTGTGTCTGTTTTTCAAAGATCACCACAGTACTTAGCCAGATTGCAGGACTCCTACTTCATCTACCTGCCTTTCAGAAATTCATTTGTCAGGAACAAGGAGATTATTATCTAGATATCTCTGGCTCTGGCTGTGGTGGTGGAGTAACCTCTCCCAGGAGGTGTATATAGCATTACATGGTCTTAAGCTGCTTTTGTTTCAACTTGGGCCTTTGGTGCTGAAGGTGACACAGCCGTCCCTTCTCATCATCCCTCCCCCTCTCTAGCGATTGTAACGTTTTTCCTGAGTGGTGTTCATTTTGAATTGTAAACCGCCTTGCTGTGTTCATGCCTTCATAAATAGAGAAAATTAATTTGCATAAGAAATTGAGTAGAGCAGCAGCCTAGTACCTAAGATATCGGGGTTTGATTTCCACTGGCCCTCTTTGTGACCTTGTGCAAGTCACTATCTCCAGGAACAAGCAGGAATGTAGTCTTCACATATGGGTATCGTCGGTCCCGCGGAGCCTGCGCGGGAACGCTCCCCAGCATCCAATTAGAAAGCTTTTGGGAGCATCCCACAGCGCCTGCGTGCTGCCTTCCCGCCTTTCCCAACTGCCTCTTTCCAGTTCTTCGTTTTCCGCGGAGCCAGCAGGTCGTCGTTCCTGTCACCGCAGAAATATTTCCCTAGTCTCCTTTTTTGTGGTCGCGTCTGCCTTCCCTCGACGCTATACCGGTACCGCCGGTTCGTTCTGTCTAAAAAAAAAAAAAAAAAAAGTGTTTTTTCCAAACTTTTCTTCCTCAGGTGCATGCGCCATTTTGGGCCTTAGGCCCAAAACTTCCTTTACCATGGAAAAACCCGCTTCGGGTTTTAAGAAGTGCACCAAGTGTGGCGGTACCATCTCCATCAGACACCCATGAGTGGTGTCTTAAATGTTTAGCTCCTGACCACTCCATCTCGGAGTGTATGGCCTGTGCCATGAAGTCCAAGAGGGGTCGACAAAACCGAGTTGCTAAGCTCAGCACCCTGTTTCCCTCCAATGCAGCTTCTGTGGCATCGACGTCATCCAGGGCTTCGTCTTCCTCCCATGGATCTCAGGTAACTAAACATAAGTCTGGCCGGTCCTCAAAGGGTAGATCTCCTTCCAAGCATTGAGATGCTTCTGGCGTTGCCCTCGAGGGTTCTGTATTTATTTTTATTTATTTAATTTTATTTTTATTTAGACAGTTTTGTATACCGCCTTATCCTTCAATCAAAGCGGTCACAACACAATTGGGGGATACATTTAACACGCGGGGATATGAGACACATACACTAATACTTACAGGGAACATGGGCAATGGAGGGTTAAGTGGCTTGCCCAAGACCACAAGGAGCATCTGTGGGACTAGAAACCCCAGTCCTTCCGGCCGAAGGTTGCTGTCCTCTAGTGGGATTTGAACCCCCGACCTTCCGGCCTGAAGTACCTTGCCCCGACCACTAGGTGGCTACTCCCTCTGTACCAGCAAAATTGCCCCGGCGGGAGGCTTCGGCTTCCAAAGCATTATTGGGGCTCCAGGATGTTCTCGAGGCCTCAACCTCGGCAGAACTACTGGTGCCATGCTCTGGGGTACCGGCTGCTTTCTCCGGTACCGATACCCAGGCATCGGCAGCGTCAATAGACCAGAGGTTCCTGGCTATTGAACGCGGTCTGGCGGCTCTCCTTGCGGCATCGACACCCTCGGAACCGCGTCAGACAGTTCAACCAGTACCGGTATCGGCACCGGTACCGACAGCATCGGCATTGACATTGGTGTCTGCATTGGCGGTACCCAGTCATGCTGTGCCTTTCGGAACCGATACACCGGTACCGATTCTCCCCAGCACCGACTTCGGTCGGTACGGGTATCGTGCTCTACAAGAGCATCCAGACAGAAGGTACTTCAAATCCTTGGAGGAGTCTGAGGATTCTGACAGCTCCGTCGGTACCGGAGTACTTCTCCCGGAGGAGCCTTCCTCTCCTAAACGCAGGATGTCTCCTCCAGAAGGTATCTCCTTTCAGGACTTTATGAGGGAGGTGGCTCGAGGTCTTTCTATTACTGTGGCTCCTGAAACAGAGCCCAGGGCAAAGGAGTTGGAAATGTTGCAATATCCCAAAGCTCCTAAGGAGGCAGCTACTTTGCCTATCCATGAGATCTTACATGATCTCATGTTGAGAATGTGGGAGACACCGCTTATCACTTCTCCTCACTCTCGTAGACTGGATACCATGTATCGAGTACCTCCGTGTCCTGGCTTCCAGAATACTCCGCTTCCTCACCACTGTATTATAGTGGAATCAGCTATGAGAAGGATCAGAAGTGCAAAGAGGCATGCCTCTAATCCTCCAGGACGTGAGTGTCAAACTTTGGATGCCTTTGGACGTCGTACTTTCCAGGCTTCCATGCTTTCTGCCAGGATCAGTTCCTATATTTTATATATGGGAATGTTCCTTAAGGAAGTCACAGGAGATTTAGAGGTGTTGAGCCCTCTTCTTCTTGATAAGAGGCGGGATTTTCTCACACTGGTTAAACATGCCCAGGATGTTTCTAAGTTTGTCAATCGTGCAGCTTTTGACTGTTTTGAGTGCATAAGCAGAACCTCTGCCATTGCCATAGGTGCACGTAGAATTGCCTGGCTCCAGGCATCCGATTTGGAGCTCTGGGTGCAGGACAAACTGGGCAATATCCCTTGTACAGGTGAGAATCTATTCGGCAAGAATTGGCAAGAGAAGGCCAATGAATTTGATGCTGACAACTCCATTTTGGATAGACTGTCCAGAGCTACAGCTGATCCTGCAAGGAGAAAATCTTTCAAGAAACCATTCTTCTCCAAGAAAAAGAGGTTTTATCCTTCTTATTCCCAGCAGGCACGTTCTGCAGGTCAACCTGCCCGAAAGTCAGCAACCACCTAAACAGAGGAAAGCAAAGACTGCTAAGCCTCAACCATCTCAGCAGTCTCAGCCTCCACAAGGCCTTTGACTTCCATCTAGAGAACTTAGCCTTCCTTGCTCTCAATGGTCCCGAACCTTCCACCATTCCAGGAAGGTTGTCACTTTGCCCCCAGATGGGGGCAGATAACAGCAGAGCATTGGACTCTCTCCATTATAAAAGAGGGGTACAAGCTTCACTTTTTGTGCATGACCCCTCCCACAGTAGTAACACAGTTCAATTCTCAGACCTCTCTCATCAATCTGTTAGATCAAGAGGTCACCATCCTTCTTGCCCAACAGGGTACAGGGTTTTACTCCCCCTATTTCCTTATCCCAAAGAAAACAGGGAGACACAGACCTATTCTAGATCTCAGAGAATTGAACAAATTCCTGTTCAAAGAGAAATTCAAGATGATTTCTCTGGGAACCCTGCTGCCATACCTTCAGAGTCAGGATTGGCTTTGTTCTCTAGATCTCAAGGATGCGTACGCTCATGTTCTCATCCATCCAACTCACAGGAAGTTCCTTCGGTTCCTTTTTCAAGGAAAGCACTACTAATACAGGGTGCTTCCTTTTGGCCTGGCCTCAGCACCAAGGGTGTTCACAAAATGCATGGCTGTGGTAGCAGCATTTCTTCGCACTCTAGGAATATTCGTCTTCCCCTACTTAGATGACTGGCTCATTCGAGCCCCATCAGAGTCAGAGGCCAAGATTTCTCTTTCTTGCACAATGTGTATCCTTCAGTATTTGGGTCTGGTCATAAACATCCCAAAATCCAGCCTAACTCCCACTCAGTCTCTAGAGTTCATAGGAGCTTTGCTGGATACCAGGAAAGCAAGGGGCTATCTTCCTCAGACCTGTTGCCTTTAAATGGTGCAGTTAGCTTCTCAAGCAGTGCTAAAGCCTCATCTCACTGCTTGAGAAATGTTACAACTACTAGGCCACATGGCATCTACCGTGTATGTGGTTCCTTATGCTCGCCTCCATATGAGACCCAGGCATCAGGGTGGACACAATGGACCCAGGCATCAGGGTGCCTGTCAGACAAAATAGCAAACACAAGTCGCCTTATTTTGTCCCTCCAATGGTGGCAGTCCTCTCAAAACCTGTTGGTGGGGTCCCCATTTCAACAGCCTTTACCCCAGGCAACTCTCACAACAGATGCTTCACCAATGAGTTGGGGAGCTCATCTGCAAGACCTCTCCACCCAAGGCACTTGGACTCCACAGGACACTCATCTACACATCAATCTCTTGGAGCTCAGAGCAATCTTCCTTGCTCTGCGAGTGTTCCACACCCTGCTCAGCTAAAAGACAGTCCTCATTCATATGGACAATCAAGTAGCCATGTTCTACGTGAACAAGCAGGGAGGAACAGGTTCTCTGTCGCTTTGCAACGGAGCTTTGCGACTATGGGCCCTCGCCAGAGAGCATCAGATTCATCTCCTGGCAGTGTATCTTCCAGGTATCCAAAACTCTTGGGCAGACAGACTCAGTCGAGTTCTGCTTCCACACGAATGGTCTCTGCATGCAGACCAGGTGGCCAAGATTTTTCAAATTTGGGGAACCCCGGACATAGACCTCTTTGCAAGTCCGTTGAATGCCATACTTCCCCGGTTCTGTTCCAGAATTCCGTCTCAGGGCTCTCAGGCCAGGGATGCTTTCCTCCTTCATTGGAATCAAGACTTCCTTTATTCCTTTCCACCCATTCCCCTGATTCCCAAAACCCTGTTCAAGCTTTAGAGAGACAGAGGCCATATGATTCTCATAGCTCCACATTGGCCACGGCAAGTGTGGTACGCTGTGCTTCTACAACTCTCTCAAGCTCCCTCTCTGGAGTTAGGGTCTACTCCAGATCTCCTGCCTCAGGAGGACGGAATGTTATTGCATCCCAATCCCCAGTCTCTGCATCTCAGGGCTTGGTTGCTGAAGGCCTAGATCTTCATGATCTTAACCTTTCTCAGCAAGTAAAGGATATCCTTTATGCTTCTAGAAAACCTTCCACAAGATGCTCTTATGCTTTCAAGTGGAAAAGGTTTACCATATGGTGCTCGCAGAAGGGTCTTAGACCCCTTGCGATACCTTTGGAATCATTACTGGAGTATCTCCTTCATTTATCCAATGCAGGACTTAAAACTAACTCAGTAAGAGTCCATTTGAGTTCTATTGCAGCTTCTTTCAAGTCTTTAAATGGACAACCTATTTCCTCCCATCCTCTTAAAGCAAGATTTATGAGAGGCCTTCTTCTAACTAAGCCTCCCATTAGGCCACCACCGGTGGCATGGGACTTAAACCTGGTTCTTTGCCAGCTCATGAAGCCACCTTTCGAACCCTTAGCTACTACCTCGTTGAAATTCCTTTCTTGGAAAGTTATCTTTCTCATTGCAATCACATCAGCACGTCGCATCAGTGAGTTGCAGGCACTAGTGGCTGATCCTCCTTATACAAGGTTCCATCATGAAAAGGTAGTCCTTAGGACTCATCCACACTTTATGCCAAAGGTGGTCTTGCCTTTTCATTTGAACCAAGCGGTCTACCTGCCTGTGTTTTTCTTCAAGGCCTCATGCATCAAATGCAGAAAGGAATCTTCATACTTTGGACTGTAAAAGAGCTTTAGCCTTTTACTTACAGAGAACACAGCAACATAGAAAGTCCTCTCAACTCTTTGTTGCTTTTGATCCTTCTCAACTGGGACTTCCAGTCTCCAAGAGAACACTGTCCAACTGGATTGCACAATATATTTCCTTTGCCTATCAGAGTAAGAATCTTCCTCTGGAGGGCCATGTCACAGCTCACAATGTGAGAGCCATGGCAGCTTCAATGGCTCATCTACACTCTGTCTATCGACGACATCTGTCGAGCAGCCACTTGGGCCTCTGTTCATACCTTCACAGCCCATTACTTCTTGGACAAGGACTCCTGCCAGGATGCCTTGTTTGGTCAGGCTGTTCTCCAACACCTGTTCCATACCTAATCAACTCCTACCCACCATCCCTGATGGGATGCCAGAGATCCATGGGGGGAAGTGGAGCCCTTTCACAGGGACTCACAACTTCTGGGGTCTCTCCCTGGCACCTAAAGCTAGGGAGTCCCCATATGTGATGACTACATTCCTGCTTGTTCCTGGAGATAGCATAGTTACTCACCTGTAACAGGTGATCTCCGGGAACAGCAGGAATTTAGTCTTCACAACCCACCCACCTCCCCTAGGAGTTGTATCTCTCTATCTCTTTCTCTTTCCCTCTCTCTCTCTCTTTGTCTCAGCTTTAAACTCAACTGGAGAGAGGCAGTTGGGAAAGGTGGGAAGGCAGCACGCAGGCGCTGTGGATGCTCCCAAAAGCTTTCTAATTGGACGCTGGGGAGCGTTCCCATGCAGGCTCCGTCGGTACCGACGATACCCATATGTGAAGACTAAATTCCTGCTGTTCCCGGAGATCACCTGTTACAGGTGAGTAACTATGCTTTACCTCCATTGTCTCGGAAGTAAAGGCCTGGCAATCTACTTCCGGTCATACATTGCCAAGAAAACCCAGGGGCTGCTGAGTGGCTAGGAGTTGGAATTGACTTGATGGCACATAAAAAAACAAAACAAAAGAAATTGAGTGAGTGTGGGGATTTCTGCAGTGTTATGTCATGGTGTGAACTGGGTTAGGGCATGTGGCCTGATTTCTGATCAGTTTTATTGTTCGATGTATTTCATATTGAATTGTACATAGCAGATCTCCTTTATTGAAGGCTGTTTAATCAAATATAAATATCAAGCATCAATGATTGAATTTTAATATTTGGAAAGGGACATGTCTGTATGCATGGTTTATTTAATACATTGAAGTATCTTGCTTTCCACTTCAATGAAAACTTGCAAGTACAGTAATAAGCTCAGAAAAACAGAACTAAAACATTCTGAGTTTTATAGCACTAGTGAGTGCACTAGCATTCACATACAGTAAGCCCTTGTCCCAGAAAACGTACAATCTATGTAGGTACTTGAGACAAGAGATGTTTATTGCCAAAAATGGGATATGAAGCCTGGCTTCCCTAGTTCGTAGCCCATTGCTCTAGTCTAAACATATCATCCCTTTAGGGAAAATGTGAGTAGAGATCAGAGTGAAATTACATGTGTATAAGCATGCAGCGGCACACAAACATAAGTACATAGAAATACCAGCCCACAAATACACACACCACTGATAAAGATACAAAACACCTGCACACGTGCATACGCAGAGGCAAGGCAGAGACAAATTGACGTGTGTGTGCAGACATACACACACAGAAGGGTTGGAAAGAATTCCATGAGCCATGCTCTGCATGCTTTACCCATTTCTTTGAAAATTATAACTTTAGGCATGAGGGTAGTGGCTACCTCTGCTGCAGGAGAATAAAATGAAATTGAATGTAGAGAAATCGGAGTTTGAATGGTTAGGAAAAAATACTACATCCTAGTTTTAAATTTGTATTGAAAAATAAGGCTTTTCCACTATATCTCTATATAATTTGGGTGTCTAGCAACTTTTAAGATCATATTTCTGGAGTGCTTAGATCATCTTTTGGCCGACTTTGAAAAATGTCAGTTGTGTCCTTATCACTTAACTTCGAGGCTGGATTATTGCAATTCTCCAGGACCAAGCAGGAAGTCAGTCCTCACTTATGGGTGACATCGATGTCGATGGAGCCCCCGTGCGGAGCATTTCCCCAGCTTTCTAAGAAAGCCTTTGGGAATACTGCACGCATGCGCGGTCCCCTTCCCGCCTAAAGGTGCTATCTTGCTCAGTCTTTCTTTTTCCGTGGAGCCCACCGGAAGTCTGTCCGTGTCACCCGGAAAAGTTGACTTTTTTCTTGCGATTTTCATCGTGTTTTTTCTCCGGTTCGACGCTGGTTCCCCTTCCCGCCGGGTTTGGTACACCGGTATCAAGCCTGTCTTCTATTTTTCGGTTTTTGCCCTTAGTGGCTGGCGTTGGCGCCTTTTTTTTCTCTTTTCCCTGGAAAGCCGGTCCTTTGACCTTGCGGGGGCCCTTTTTCCCCCTATGGCTTCCAGTGGTTTAAAAAAGTGTGATCGGTGCAAGAAACTGATGTCTCTCAACGACACACACGACTGCTGCCTTCGATGCCTCGGACCGGATCATAATCCTAAGGTCTGTGTCCCGTGTGACAAAATGTCCACCAAGGCACTTCGAAGCCGCCAGCATCAGAACAGATTTTTTCTGACTCTGCCTCTGGTATCACCGGGGTTCCTCGGACAGGGGGTCCCCCGATCGGGAACGCAAGAGGAAGAAACGGCTCGTGAGGAGGAGGAGGAGGAGCCGTCCAAGATACCTCGTGTGGAGCCGGAGCCTGCCAGACACGTAAGTCCTGTTGTCCTCGTGGACTCTCCTCCTAGGGAGCCGACGTCGGTGGCTGCTGAGTCTCCTGAGTTTGGACTCAGGCTGTGACAGCCTTGGAGTGCAGATTGTCTGCCTTCATGGATCAGCAGCGGGTACTGATGGCCAGCCTCGCTGGTGCATCTGCCCCAACCACCGGTACATCAACGTCTAAGTCGACCCCGGAGACCGAGCCGATACTCGAGACCATGAAGGTTCGAGGTCGTCCTCAGTCACGGTCACCCTCGACCTCCCACTCGGAACCGAGGGCATTGACGCCGGTGCCTTTGGCGTCGGGGCAGGTGCCACCGAGGCCCACGCAGTCGGAGCCCCCCCCGACGACTCTTCAGATGAGTCTGCATGGGAGACGGAGGACGAGGAGTCCCCTGATACTTTTCGGACTCTGTGCATCCCGTCGGACTCACTGCAGTCCGAGCCCCGGAGTAGGTCCCCTCCGGAAGACACCAGGTTCTTGGAGTTCGTCTGGGACATGGCCAAGGCTTTGGCGATTCCCGCGGACCCCGAGGAGGAGCCTCGAGCCAAAGAGCTTGAGGCCCTCCAGTATGACTCCTCCGAAGGAGTCCTTTACTGTGCCTATTCCTCCGATGCTGGAACGGCTCCTCTTCCAGATGTGGGAGGCACCGGCCTCTGCACCGGTTTTGAGCAAGCGGGTCGATTCCATCTATCGACTCCGTAAGAGCCCTGGTTTCCAGAAGGTGCAGCTGCCACACCATTCCATGGTGGTGGAATCGGCCATGCATTGTCTGAAAAGCCAGAAGATGCACTCTGCGGTGCCTCCCGGCAGGGAGGCCCGGAACCTGGATGCTTTCGGCAGAAAGTGCTTCCAGGGCTTGATGCTTGCTTACCGTGTCCAGTCTTACCCAGCTGTACATGGGCATGTATTTACGAGATCTGGCGAAGGAACTTGCCGGGTTCTCTGCTGGCCTCTCCGGGGAACCTTTGCAGAGGTTCAAGACCTTGTCCTCAGGAATCCAGGAATGCTCAAAGTTCATGTCCCGAGCGGCCTACGATGGCTTCGAGGCTTCGGCCCGTGTAGCAGCAGCCGGCATCGGGGCCCGACACCAGGCATGGTTGCAGTCATCGGACCTCGAGCCATGGGTGCAGGACAAGTTGGTCGATGTTCCTTGCTGAGGTGAAAACCTTTTTGGCAAGCCCATGGCTGAGAAGGCTGCAGAACTCGAAACCGAGCACCTGACTAGGACAAGGCTGTCCAGAAAAACTTCTGCCACTTCTCAAAAGAAGGGCTCGGGTAAGAAGTCCTTTTACCCGAGGAAGGTGGCTGCCTACAAACCTTTCCCTCAATACCAGGCCTCCCCAGCAGGGTCAGCAGGCCAAGGGGCAGGGACATGGGCCTCTTAGGCAGAAGACCCCCAAACCTCCGGCTCCTGCTTCCACTCAGCAGGGAGGGGTTTTCCGACTCCCACAGTATAGCCTTTCCACCTCTGCTGCCCCATCTCTGCACAGTAGGTCGTCTAGTCCTGTTTGCCCACAGGTGGTCACCCATTACAGGGGATGCTTGGATATTGAGCATAGTCCACAAGGGCTATATGCTCCATTTCCAGCAGTTGCCTCCTACCTACTTCCCTGGAGAGCCTCCCAGGTCTCTGCACACAGACCTCCTCCTTCAGGAACTTCAAGGTCTGCTGCTGGACCAGGCAGTGGAGCCTGTACCTCCCCACCTGCAAGGTCACGGGTTCTACTCCAGTTACTTTTTTGTACCAAAGAGAACCGGGGGCCTCAGGCCTATTCTCGACCTCAGAAATCTCAACAAGTTTCTGGAGAAAGAAAGGTTCAAGATGCTTACTCTTGGAACACCTCTGCCCTACCTCCAGCAGGAAAATTGGCTATGCTCCTTAGATCTAAAGGATGCGTACACTCACATCCTCATTCATCCAGACCACAGAAAGTACCTCAGGTTCATTGTGGGAGGAAACCATTACCAGTACAGAGTGCTGCCCTTTGGCCTGACCTCCGCCCCAAGGGTCTTTACAAAGTGCCTGGCGGTGGTAGCGGCCTACTTGAGGAATCGGGGTGTTTTTGTCTTCCCCTACCTGGACGACTGGCTCATCAGGGGTCAGACTTCCCAGGAGGCCAGGCAAGCCACCCTCAGAACTGTCTCCCTCCTTCAACACCTAGGTTTTGTCATAAACTTCGCAAAGTCCACTTTGCTCCCCTCCCAGAACCTAGAGTTCATAGGGGCAAGGTTGAACTCCCTGCAAGCAAAGGCTTACTTGCCAAGAGACAGGGCTCAAAGGCTCATAGACTTGGCAAACCAGTTTCTGAGCAGGCCACAAGTATCTGCCAGACTCTGTCTAAGGCTCCTGGGCCACATGGCATCGACAGTACATGTGACCCCCAGTGCCCGCCTGCACATGAGGCCTGCACAGTGGTGTCTCCAAACTCAGTGGAAGCAAGCCACAGGCAGCCTCACAGACAAAGTACGGGTGTCCAAACCATTCATGAACTCCCTACAGTGGTGGCTACACCCCCCCCCAACTTACTATAGGGGGTGCCTTTTCAAGTGCCTGTTCCCACAGTGGTGTTGACGACCGATGCCTCCTTGCAGGGCTGGGGTGCGCATTGTTTGGACAGGTGCACCCAGGACCTGTGGTCTCCATGGGAGGCCACACAGCAGATCAACCTACTGGAACTCCGGGCTATTCGTCTAGCCCTCAAGACCTTCTCTCACACCTTGGCTCACCAGTCTGTTCTGGTACAGACGGACAATCAGGTGACCATGTTCTAAATGAACAAACAGGGCGGCACGGGGTCCAGGCTTCTGTGTCGAGAGGCACAGGCCCTTTGCTCTTTTGCTCTCAAACACATGTTTCTCAAGGCTGTCTATCTCCCTGGCCAAGAGAACTTCTTGGCAGACAGGTTGAGCAGGGTTCTGCAGCCCCACGAGTGGCAACTGCATCCTGTAGTGGTTCAAAAGATTTTCCTGAAATGGGGACTTCCATCCATAGATCTCTTTGCCAGTCCCCTGAACCGGCAGCTGCCCAGGTTCTGTTCCAGGCAACCGCATCCCCTGAGGTTAGCAGCGGATGCCTTCCTGATTTCTTGGTCCCAGGGCCTCCTATATGCGTTTCCTCCCACACCTCTAGTGGCCCGAACCTTGTTCAAGATTCTAAGGGACAAGGCCTCGATACTTCTGGTAGCTCCCAGGTGGCCGAGGCAGCCCTGGTTCCCACTTCTGCTTCAACTAGCAGTAGAAACACCACTGCCTCTGGGGTTGCAACCAGATCTTCTCTCTCAGGATCAAGGTTCCCTTCTGCACCCCAATCTCAGATCTCTCAATTTGATGGCCTGGAGGCTGCAAGGGTAGTATTGGCTCCCTGGGGCCTGCCTCAGGAAGTGGAAGAGGTGGTCTTGGCCTCTAGAAAGCAATCCACCAGGAAAACATATGCCCTGAAGTGGAGGAGGTTCTCCTTCTGGTGTCGTCAGAGAAATGAAGATCCTTTTGCCTGCACTGTGCCAGTAGTGCTTCAGTACCTACTGCATTTGTCCAATCAGGGCCTTAAGTCCAATTCTGTTCAGGTCCACCTCTCTGCTCTAGCAGCTCACCACTCACTGGTAGAGGGACACTCTTTGTCGGTTCACCCCTTGGTGTCCAGGTTTCTCAGAGGCTTGCCATTGCTTAAGCCTCCTCTCCATCCACCGGCCCCGGAGTGGGAATTGAATGTGGTCTTGCACCAACTGACTCGCCCACCTTTTGAGCCGATGGCTACATGTCCTCTCCGCTTCCTTTCTTGGAAGACTCTATTCCTAGTGGCCCTTACCTCGGCCAGGCCAGGTGAGTGAGCTTCAAGCCCTGGTCTGTGACAGGCCTTACACTCGCTTCTATAGGAACAGGGTAGTCCTTAGGACTCATCCTAAGTTCCTCCCAAAGGTTGTCTCCTCTTTCCATCTCAACCAGGAGGTGGTTCTTCCAACGTTCTTTCCTAGGTCCCATGCCAACCGGGCTGAGACAGTCCTGCATACCCTGGACTGTAGGAGGGCCTTATCCTTCTACAATGAACGTATGCAGGGGCATAGGAGGGCTACTCAGCTCTTCGTATCTTTTGACCCTAATAACTTAGGGTTAGCTGTCTCCAAGTGTACCTTGTCCATCTGGGTGGTTGACTGTATCACCTGGGCTTACAGGGCAGCTGACTTTCCCTTGCAGGGTCGGGTCACGGCCCACCATGTCAGGGCAATGGCTGCCTCAGTAGCTCATCTCCGCTCTGTACCATTGGTAGACATCTGCAGGGCTGCAACTTGGTCCTCAAGCCAGACTTTTGCGGCCCATTACTGCCTGGAGAGGGAGTCCCGTAGGGACAGTGCTTTTGGTCAGGCAGTACTCCGGAATCTCTTTGAGGTTTGAGCAACTCCTATCCTCCAGCCCTCTTGTTGGGCTACCGGTGGGGGTATGTTTCAGTGAAATCCTTTCTCTGATGCTGCGGCTAGAGGGAGCTCGTTTTTCAGCTCTGGGTCCCCGGTAGCCTGAAGCTGGGGAGTCCCATAAGTGAGGACTGACTTCCTGCTTGGTCCTGGAGAAAGAGTAGTTACTCACCTGTAACAGGTATTCTCCAGGAGCAGCAGGAATCAGTCCTCACAACCCTCCCTCCTCCCCTGCGAGTTGCAGTTGTACATAGTTCATTTTACATTTTTGTGTGCTGTTTTTTAGCTGTCATTTGAGCAAGATGGCACTTTTTAGGCGGGAAGGGGACTGCGCATGCGTGCAGTATTCCCAAAGGCTTTCATAGAAAGCTGGGGAAATGCTCCGCATGGGGGGCTCCATCGACGTCTGTCACCCATAAGTGAGGACTGATTCCTGCTGCTCCTGGAGAACACCTGTTACAGGTGAGTAGCTACTCTTTCTCTGGGAAGAAGCAGAAAGTCAGTCCTCACATATGGGTGACGACAGCACCAACGGAGCCCTCATGGAAGCATCCCCCCAGCTTTCAAAGAAAACCTTTGGGAGGTGCCACCACGCATGTGTGGTCCCCTTCCTGCCCAAGTGCCATCTTGCTCCTTTTTTCCACGGAACCCTTCAGATGTCCGTCTGGCTTGTCCTCAGAAAAAGCAGATTTTTCTCCGAGTTTCATACTCTTCTCCAGTATCTCACCAGTACTCTTCCTGCCACCCGACCTCGTTGCCTCGGTGTCGTTCGGGTCTATTTTTGTAGTTTTCGTTCTTTTTTTTTTCTTTGGCGTCTTCATGCCTTTTTTCCAACTGGCAGCCTGGAGAGTCTTTGACCTCGCAGGGGTACTTTTTTTCCCCCATGACTACCAGTGACTTTAAGAAGTGTGATCTGTGCTCTAAAATTAAGTCCTTAACCGACACACACAACTGCTGCCTTGGACCAGATCACGATCCGGCAGCCTGAAGTCTCTGCAAAAGGATGTCCAGCAAGGCTCTCAAGAGCCGCCAGCAGCAGCACGGCAAGTTTTTCCCTGAGTCCCCGGTGCCTCCGAAGCCCAGTGCCTCATCTGAGGCCTCGACGCTTCAGGCGGAACCCACCCAACCCGAGCCCCATCATGGGTCCTCAGAAAGGGGATCTCCCTCGAGGGAACCCAGGAAGAAGAAACCCTTGAAGGTGGCGTCTTTCGATGTTTCCGACTGGCCAGGTGGCTCCCGGGCCTGGTCCCACAGTCCGCGGTGCTCGTCCAAGGCTTCGGAGAAGGAGCAGCCTGCAAAGGTCCCCCAAAAGGACTCGACCTTGGACCAGCCTCTGTCCCCAGACACCATCCTCTTTGAGGATTCCCCTTCGGGGGCGCTGGCATTGGGCCAGAGTTTCTCTGTGCTCGCGCCAAAGGCTGCGGAGCCTTCTGGCCTGGAGTCCAGAATGGCGGCCCTGGAGCAAAGTTTGTTTGCCTTCATGGACTAGCAGCAAGTGCTGTTGTCCAGCATGACCGGTTCATCCACCCCGACCACTGGGCCCTCGACATCCAAGACATCCCTGGAGGTCGAGCTGATCCTCAAGATCCTTCGGCCTCGAGCCAATCCTCAGCTGAGGTCGCGATCCAAGTCCCGCTCAACGGGACCGTGATCCTTCCTGGCGAGCATGCTGGGCACCGGTTGCAGAGCATTGGAAGCCTCGAGGCCCATGAAGTAGCCCTGTTACAAGTCCTCGACTGACTACTCTGAGATGGAGACAGAGGATGAGGAGTCCCCTGACACCCATTGCCACCACAATGTCCCATCTGACTCTCCCATCTCAGAGCCCTGACAGCGGTCCCTGCCAGAGGATATGGGCTTCCTTGACTTCGTCAAGGATATGTCAAAGGTCCTGGCATTACCCACCGAGTTGGAGGAGGATCCTCGGGCGGATGGGTTGGAAATCCTCCAGTACGAGGCTCCTCCATGGCAATCACTCACAGTGCCCATTCTTCCCATCCTGGAATGGCTGATGCTCCAGATGTGAGAGACACTGGCATCAGTACTGGTGGTGAGCAAATGGCTTGACTTGATGTAGCAAATCCACCAGAGCCAGGGCTTCCAAAAGGCACAGCTGCCTCATAACGCGATGGTGGAGTCGGCCATGCGTCGGCTGAAAAGCCAGAAGACGCACTCCTCAGTGCCCCCCCAGCAGGGAGGTCCGCACCCTGGATGCCCTTGGCAGAAAGTGCTACCAGGGCTCAATGCTCATCGGCCGCATCCAGGCCTACCAGCTGTACATGGGCATGTACCTGATAGACCTGGTGAAGGAAATCGCCGGGTTCTCAGCTGTTCTCTCCAAGGAACCCTTGCAGCAGTTCAAGAACCTGGCCAAGGCAGTCAGTGAGTGCTCCAAATTCATGTCTCAAGCGGCCTATGATGGGTTCGAGTTGGCGGCTCAAGTAGCAGCTGCAAGCATCTGTGCACGGCGCCAAGCTTGGCTTCAGTTATCCGACCTCGAGCAGTGGGTTCAGGACAAATTGATCGATGTCCCATGCCAAGGAGCGAACCTCTTTGGAACCCATGACCGACAAGCTGCCGAGCTGGAGACAGAGTTCATGACGAGGGCCAGACTCTCAGACCGCTGCCCCTCCCTGACGGAAGGGCTCAAGTAAAAAGTCCTTCTACCCAAGGAAAGGGGTTGCTTACAGAAACTACCCAACTTTTCAGGCCTCCCCAGCTCCCTAACAGGGACAGCAGGCCAAGGGACATGGGCATGACCCTCGTAAGCAGAAGGCTCCAAAACCCTAGGCTCTGGCCCTGGCCCAGCCAGGGGGGAGTTTTTGACTCCTTGATCATAGCCTATCTATCCCAAGGAGATCAGCAGCCCACAGGGGGGGTGTCTGGCCCACTCTGCCCAGAGGTGGTTGACCCACCGACTCCTAGGCAGTTTGGGTGGTCAGGGAGGGTTACCTCCTCCACGTAACTCAGACACCTCCCCCTTACTTCCCGGTAGAGCCCCTCAGGCCTTCCCTCCACTGGGTCCTTCTACTGAAAGATTTGGCAGGTCTTCTCAAGGACAAAGTGGTGGAACCGGTGCCCTACCATCTCCAGGGCAAAGGGTTCTACTCCCGGTACTTCCTCGTGCCAAAATGAACAGGGGGCCTAAGGCCCATCCTCGACCTATGGCAACCTCAGCAAATTCCTGGTAAGGTTGAAGTTCAAGATGCTCTCCTTTGGAACATTGCTGCCATACCTTCAGCAGGGAGATTGGCTATGCTCCTTAGACCTCAAGGATGCCTATACCCACATCCTCATTCACCTCAACCACAGGCAGTACCTGCAGTTTATAGTGGGGGACAGACACTTTCAGTACAGGGTACTTCATTTCGGCTTGGCCTCTGCCCCAAGAGTCTTTACAAAGTACCTGGCAGTCGTGGCCACCTTCCTATGTCTCCAGGGGGTCTTTGTCTTCCCCTATCTGGACGACTGGCTCATAAAGGGAAGAATGGTCTGAGGTGCAGCAGGCCACCGCACACACCATCCAGGTTCTGCACCACTTGGGTTTTGTCATAAACTACCCCAAGTCTCACCTCCTCCCGAAACGAGGTCTGGAGTTCATCGGGGCGAAGCTTGACACTCTCTCCAGTCGAAGGCCACCTTGCCCAGGGACCAAGTCGATCGTCACAGGGCTCTGGCACACAACGTATAGTACTGTCCCTCGGTGCCCGCCCGATTACTTCTGTGCCTCCTCGGGCACATGGCCTCAGCGGTCCATGTCACCCCAGCCACTCGCCTTCACATGAGGCCAGCGCAGTTGTCTCTCCGGGACCAGTGGTCTCAGGCCACGGGTCGCTTTCAGGACAAAGTCTCTGTAAACCGCCAACTGGCAGACTCCATGGTCTGGGGGGCAATCTCTCCAGCATCTCGAGGTAGTCATGCCTTTTCAGGCCCCGAGTCCCTTGTGGGTCCTCACCACGGACGCCTCCCTGCTTGTCTGGAGAGCCCACTGCGAAGAGTTCCGCACCCCGGGCAATTGGTCACCAGACGAGAGCACCCAGCAGATCAACCTCCTGGAGCTGCGGGCCAAATACTTAGCCCTGCAAGTCTTCTACCACCACCTCCATCACCAGCCGATGCTGGTCCAGACAGACAACCAGGTGGCAATGTTCTATGTGAACAAACAGGGGGGCACGGGGTCTTGTGACCTCTGTCAGGAGGCAGTGGTCTGCTCGTATGCAATCCAACAGGGTATCTTCCTGTGGGCAGTGTACCTGCCAGGACAACCTTCTGGCCAACAGGCTGAGCAGAGTCCTCCAGCCACACGAGTGGCAGCTGGACCCAAGGGTAGCCTATCTGCTTTTCCAGATCTGGGAGGAACCCGTGATGGACCTGTTTGGCAGCCCGGACAACTTCCAGTTGCCCCGTTTCTCTTCCCGCCAGGCCCACCCCTCCAGAGTGGCAGCAGACGCATTCCTTGTCTCATGGTCAGAAGGCCTCATGATACACCTTCCCTCCCACGTCGCTGATCGTGAAGACCTTGTTCAGGACCCTCAGCGACAGGGCCTTGCTCATCCTGATAGCCCCTCGGTGGCCCAGGCAACTGTGGTTCCCATTGCTCCTCCAGTTGTTGGTGGGGACCCCCTTCCCATGGGGACTTTTCTGGGACTACTGTTTCAGGAAGGGGGCTCTCTTCTGCACCCCAACCTGGGATCCCTGTCGCTGACATTGTGGCTGCTGAGATGGTGTCTCTGGCCCCTTTCAACCTTTCGATTGAGGTGGAAGAGATTCTGCTGGCCTCCTGCAAAGCCTCCACTAGGAAGGCTTATGCCCTCAAATGGCGCAGGTTTTCCGCTTGGTGAACCGAGCACAGCGCTGACACGTTCTGCCCAGTGGGACTGGTGTTACAGTACCTTCTCCACCTCTCACAATCCGAGCTCAAATCTAACTCCGTCCGGGTGCACCTTAGTGCCTGGCGGTGCACCACCACCCGGTGCATGGCAAGCCCCTCTCGGTCCAGCCTTTGGTGACCCATTTTCTTCAGGGACTTCTCTTATCAAAGCCCCTGGTTCGTCCTCCGGCAGCCAAATGTACCTCAACATAGTGTTGGGGCAGCTCACTCGCCCACCCTTTGAGTCTCTAGCCACCTGCCACCTTCGCTACCTCTCTTGGAAGGTAGCTTTCCTGGTTGCACTCACCTTCACTCGCAGAGTTAGTGAGCTTCAGGCCCTAGTGGCGGAGGCACCTTATACTAGGTTCTAAAAGAACAGGGTGGTGCTTTGTACGCACCCCAAATTCCTTCTGCAGGTAGTATCACCCTTCCATCTAAACCAGGAAGTAGTGCTCCCTACCTTCTTTCCAAGACCTCAATCCAGTCGGGCGGAGACAGTCCTGCACACCTTGGACTGTAAGAGAGCTTTGTCCTTCTATATCCATTGCACTTGAGGCCACCGCAAAGCTTCTCAGCTTTTCATCTCCTATGACCCCAGTAGGCTGGGGGAGGCAGTGACCTGGGTGGCGGACTGTATCGCTCTCGCCTATGAGCAGACGGGGTTCCCACTCGAAGGCCTCATCACGCCGCGCCATGGCAGCCTCTGTGGCAATCTTGCGCTCTGTCCCAATGGTGGACATCTGCTGTGCCTCCACCTGGTCTTCAGTCCATACCTTCGCAGCCCGTTACTGCCTGGAAGGAGAATCCCAACGGGACAGTGCCTTCGGCCAGGCTGTGCTCAGTAACCTTTTCAGGGTTTAGGGAACGCCTACCCTCTGACCCTTCTGTGTTCAGGCTACTGGCGTGCTGTTTTCATCGTACACAGGAGGTCCTACTGTGGTCTGCAGATACAGACTCAATTACTGTTGCTTGCGGCTCCCTGTGAGGGAGCCCTGCTTTTTGCTATATGCTTTCGGTAGCCTGTAGCTGGGGAGTCCCATTTGTGAGGACTGCCTTCCTGCTTGTTCCTAGAGAAAGCATAGTTACTCACCTGTAACAGGTGTTCTCTCGGGACAGCAAGAATCAGTCCTTACAACCCTCCTTCTTCCTCTTGGAGTTGCTCCCTTTGCCATCTTTTATTTTTGCCGTATTTAGCTGTCATCTGACTGAGCAAGATGGCACCCTTGGGCGGGAAAAGGACCATGTATGCGTGGTGGCATCTCCCAAAGGCTTTCTTTGAAAGCTGGAAGAATGCTTCAGTGAGGGCTCCATCGGTGCCGACATCACCCATATGTGAGGACTGATTCCTGCTGTCCTCGGAGAACACCTGTTATAGGTGAGTGACTACGCTTTCTCCTTACATAAGGCTATCTCGAGTTAATGGAGCTTTGAGTAGTTCAAAACATGATGGCCAAGAGTTTGGGAGGGCTTGGCTATAGGGCTTATGTATTTCCTTTTTGAGGCAGCTACATTGGTTACCTGGAAATGCCTTGTATAAGTCCAAGATATTGATTATTAAGATTGCGATTCATCCCTCCAGTCTAGTCCAATCCAGATACGTGGGTTATACTCACCTACCAGCAGATGGCGACTGAGATCCTCTGAACTTCGTCATCCTATATAAACCCTGTGCCTAGAACCTCCCATTCAGTAGTTCATTCTACAGCAGATGGTGTGAGCATAGCCCTGTGTGCTATGACTGTAAGTTGTTGTAGTGTAGTTCCTGGCCGCCTGTGTAGGCCCTGGGAATGCAGAATCTGGTGGTCCAGGTCCCTTCCCTCCTTCCCTTTCCTCATCCTTTTGGGAGGGGGCCAGGGGTTGAATACATCTGTGCTGCTCCTTTAATAAGGAAAAAAAAAGAGATCGAGTGAGGAAGGGAAGCAGTACAGTAGCAGGCAGGGCAGCAGAACTCCTGATGCGGCTGCTCAATAAGTCCAGAGATGTCAGAAGGAGGGCCAGCCGAGGAGTTTTGGTACCATGTGCTGGCTCATTCCAATGGTTGAGCCCATGCTGTATGCAGGAGCCATTGGACTCAGCTGTTTGCAGAACATCTCTGCCACGGGTGTTTGAAGGAGAATGCAACAGCAGCAGAGGATATTTTTGACTGCCCGCTGCTGTCTGGGACACCGGGAGTGGCCGCAGAAGAGCAGGACAGTGAGTAAAGTGGCTTGGTAGGTCCATTGATTTTGGTGGGAAACGCCACCATGTCTGATGTGAACAGGGCCTCACAAGAGGAGCCCTCCCAGCCTCCGGAGCTAGTGCATATGGGGATATGGGGCCTGGAGAGCCCTGCAGGGTGAAGGACTACAAAAGGGGACTGCCACTTCTGGAGAAAGATCTACAAATGTAAGTGTTTATTTCTGGGAATTCCTTATCGTTCCTCCAGTTTAGTCCTCAATGTCTGGGTAGCGCACCTCCTGCAGCTTGGAGACTGGGCATATCAATGTCATGACATCACTGGATATAGCCTGCTGGTCTCTCCCATCAGCCCCAGAGTGTCCAGTCTCCATGCAGCAGGAGGACATAGTGAGCTTAGCTTCTGGGCTCACTTGGGGGAACAGATAAGGAGCATTTAGTGTGACAAATTCTATTCTGATTTTAGTTTTGATTTTTACCTTTAATTTTAATTTGACTTTTAATTCAGTTACCTTTGGTTAATTGGCAGTCAGGGATTAGTTCCTTTTAGTTGTTAGGAGCAAATTTCCTTATATTTACAGTAATTTTAAATTTGAGCCTGGCTCTTTAAATTAGTAGCAGCTCTCGCCTTCCCTCCTTGTCAGTTATTTTCACTTGCTGCAGGCATTCACTGGTGCGGATCTCTCTCCCTTGACGGTACGGGAGAGAGCTCCGGGACCCGTACAGCCACACTGAAGCTGTGTGAGATGGAGCCTCTCTGTTGCTGCGGGATTTTAATTTTACTCTGTGGAACCGGCTGAGCGGTCCTCGCCGGGCTGCCGGGTGCGGCAGCGCGGCTTGAGGATCGGATGAATTCAAGGCGGTAGGAGCAGACTGCATGGCTTTCAGCCCTGCAGGTAAGGCCTTCGGGCTCTGTCGGTCTGCTGAGGCCTCCTTTTTGCAGCGGCTGTTCTTGGCGCCAAAATTCGTTGGCAAAGGGGCGGCCATTTTCTCTCTAGGTATTTGGACCGCATGGTGAGAGTTGCAGCGAGCTGCCTGTGTGAGGAAGACGACAGGCAGAATAGCTAGATTTTTAGGTCTAGTGTTTCTTTTGTTTGTAGGGGTTTTTTTGAGGCTCGGGGGGTTCCTCAGCCTTAAGGGGGCTGTTGTCTGTCCTCTTTATTTATTTTTAAGTTTATTCTTAGTTTTATAGGACAGCAGTTTTGGCATTGATCTCTGATGCCACATGTTCTTTCCCTCCTAATCATGTCTCTGAGGAGCATCTGTTAAGTCCCGGGATATTAGGCAAATTGCCAGCTTTTAGGTTCTTCAAGAGCAGAGCCCTAATTTGTAGGTGGAAGGAGGGACAGGCTGGAAGTGTGCTTTTGTGTATTCTTTAGTGAAAGTTGCCCAAACGCCTGTCGTTTCACAAGGACAGGTTTAGGAAACCTTAGGCTATAAAAAAAATATATAATGACAGTTAAACTGTCAACCAAGAAGTGCCTATGCTACGGTCTATGGCCACCAGAGGGCAGCTGGTACATTCAATAGTGCCTTTCTGTGACCGTGTGTATGCAGCCATCATCAGATTGATCTCTGCAAGTCAGGGAAGAAATAACCACAGAGCCACCTCATGGGCTCTCAGGGGTTAATGACTAAACAAGCAACTGTAATGTTCTGCAAATCAACATTATACGAGGGTCATTTTTAAAGTAAGAACTGATTGCGCATCGTGTCCGCGCGATCTGTCAAGTGACGTCCGTTCAAGGTCAGCCACTCTTGGCCAGTCTCTCACTATGCCGCCATTACGTTTCACGTCTCTGCCAGTGTTGGTTGTATGGTTATACTGCTTCGTTTGTCGCCATGTCAATCAGTAATCCCTCCGATTGTGAAGTGCGCTCGGTTATCCGTTTTTTAAATGCAAAACAAGTTCGTCCAGCTGAAATTCACCGGCAGCTTGTTGAAGTGTATGGGGAAGGTGTAATGAATGATGTTTAAGGAAGGAAGGACAAATGTTCATGATGAAGAACGATCTGGACGGCCTACTGTCATGAATGAAGACCTGACACACGAAGTTGATGAGGAAATTTGCCAAAACAGGTGCTTCACTATAGACGAGCTGCATCAGACATTTCCACAAGTTTCAAGATCAGTAGTTTATCACATTGTTACTGACAAACTGCACTACAAAAAAATGTGTGCGAGATGGGTGCCGAAAATGCTGGACGAACTTGTTTTGCATTAAAACCGGATAACTGAGCGCACTTCACAATCGGAGGGATTACTGATTGACATGGCGACAAACGAAGCAGTATAACCATACAACCAACACTGGCAGAGACGTGAAACGTAATGGCGGCGTAGTGAGAGACTGGCCAAGAGTGGCTGACCTTGAATGAACGTCACTTGACAGATCGCGCGGACACGATGCGCAATCGGTTCTTACTTTAAAAATGACCCTCGTATGACCAAGATTTAAAGCTCTTAACTTCTGTATCGTTTGTCGGGCTCTGGTGCCCTAAAGGCCCCCAGATGGCAGCGCTGCTCATGAATCTCATATAGTATTCAGTGCCCCCATCCCTGGGGGGGTTTGTAAAATACAAAATCGTATTCATTATCAGGTTCACACAGGCAGCAACCTCTAAGACCTCCGCTTGCAAGGTTGTCGTCATATCCCACCGTTATTTCTTTGACTGCAGGAAGGCCGGGGGGGGGGGGGTCGGTGCCTGTGTGTTTCATAGCTACACTTAGCGTGCCCTTCCCAGGAAATTCTCATCAATATCTAGAGCCTGTGCTGTCAGAGCAGGGCTTTAAGCACTTAGCAGGGGCACTGACCCGTCTGTGCCATCTTGTTAAAGGGCCCGTGCTGAGGGTGAAGAGAAAGACGTCTAGGTAGCACAGTCTGGGGCTTAGCGCTCCGGGGCACTGGAAGGTTTCATAGAGGAAGTCAATACTCTGTTTATGCTCCATGCATTCAGCCTATGTTCAAGCGTGCTCCCTGCACTGTGTTTGGGTGACAGGTGCTGGGTTACCCGTATATGTAGATGTGCATTTTGTATGTGCTCACAATTGCTTAGGCATGATTTTTTTGGGTGCACTCTTTGCAGAGTGAGACTGCATTTCTTTGCTCGGACTGTATTATCAGACTAAGGTAATTTCTCCAGTAATGGGGGGATGTCGATTGTAATAAAGTGCGTGAGGTCCTCATGGTGTTACATGGGGTTGGAGATGCAGTCGTGGGATCTGCTGTGGAGTGAGCCATCTGGAGGAGCTACAGTGTCAGTCACCAGTTTCCCTTTCTCTTTGGGCTTTGCTCCCAGATCCTAGCCCCTCTTTCTCTCTGATGTCCAGGACGCAAGCTCCCCGGCCCACTGGACAATCTATTCTCAGCCTTTTCTCAATGCTGGCAGAAGGACTGGGAGAGTGAGAAAGGAAGACCAGGAACCAGCACCAGCTCTGATGTCTCTCCACTGCCAGTGTTTGCTATGGTCACATATTTCCAGTCAGTTATTTATTTGAGTATACTGATTGCCTACAGGTCAGTGTGGCATACAGTTGATTACGGTATTTCTATTCCCCTTGTCCCTGAAGGGCTCACAATTTGTTTTGGTACCTGAGGCAGAGGGTTAAGTCGCTTAACGAAGGCCAGAAGGACCACCTGTGGGACCAGAAACCCCAGTTTTTATGGCCCAAGGTTGGTGGTCTCGATTGGAATTCAAACCCTTGGTTCCCTGGCAACTTGCCTCAACCACTAGGCCGCACTGCTCCGTGTGAGCTAGCCACAGGGCCATAGCACCAGGCACAGCCTGTTATTTCCAAGGCAGAGACCTTGGGGAGGTTCCGTTCATAAGGATATTTTATTTATTTATTTATTTAACAGTTATTTATATACCGCTCTTTCCCTAGTATCAAGTGCGGTTTACATGGAACAGTAGGTTAATTGGTATGTAATATACCAAGTCAGTTTACATAGAACAGATAATTATAATTTACAAGGAATGATATGGGTCAGACCAAGTTCTTTCAGGTCCAGTATCCTGTTTCCTAGGGTAGCCAATCCTGGTCTTAAGGACCTGGCTGGTTTCCAAAAAGATGAATAGGCTACTCAATGCTTGTATTGGGGCAAGCGGTGGATTCATGTATGCTCATACTTTAAGGGTTCTGTTGCATGTACAACAGATGTGACGCTCTGTTGGGTTGTGTGCCTTGTAGAACATCTTGCATTGGTGAAAGTTGGTATAAAAAAAATAAATAAATAAATTATAATTTTCCAGCTTCTCTCTAATAAAAGGTTATGGACCTTTCCTCTGGGAGCTTGGCCAAAAACTTTGTTAAACTCTATGTTCGGAGATTTTTTCGTGCAAGGCTCTTGGAGTACACAGGAGACCCAGTGGTCAATCAACCGACTGGAAATGTGAGCAATACACCGGGCATTGTAGGCATTCGAAGCTGCGGTGACAGGTCGAGCGGTGCGAGTACTGTCCAACTCCGCAGCGGTGGCCTACATCAATCGGCAGGGCAGAACCGGAAGTGTGGCCATAGAGGCTGCGGCAGAGGGTCTGTGTGTGTGGATAGAGCTTTGGCTGCCAGCGTTTTTGGTGGCGCATGTTGCGGGTAAGGACATTGTGACAGTGGATTTCCTCAGCTGGGTCCGAGTAGATGCCGGAGGTGTTCGCACAGATCGATCGCATATGGGGACAGCCAGTATTGGACCTCATGATGGCATTTCACTCTGTGTAAACGGGTCGCTTCTTCAGCAGACGACGCAAAAGGAGGTCGGAAGGCATTGGCGCACTGTTTCAACGGCGGCCGTCGTCCGAGCTTCTCTCTTTCCACTGGGGGCACTCATAGGTCGAGTGGTTCTGCGTATCAAAGTGCTTCGGGGCAACGTGGTTGGGGGTCTCGGGCTGGCCGAGGTGCCCATGGTATGCCTGCCTCATACGGTTGCTCGACGGGAATCCATGGAGGTTTCCGACATTGGAGATTCTGTTGCTATGGAGTTCCCTTCGAATGCCTCAGGTGCATCATTTTTTGCTTACGGGGTGGCCATTGAAAGGGCAAGCTTAAGGAAAAAGAGTTGCTCGACAGCTGTCTTTGCCACTTTGCCGCAAAAAAAAAAAAAAAAAAATCTACGTCCCTTGCATATGTGCGTATATGGCGCATCTTGAGGACAGGTGCTCGTGGAGGCACGCTCGCGCGACAACAATGTAGGTTCCCTTGGTATTAAGTTTTCTGCAGGATGGGTTTGGTAAAGGCAGGTCCTGGAGAGTTCAGTTAGCAGCTCTGTCTTGCTATAGGGGCAAAGGACAGGGAGTGGCTCTCATGCACAGGTCGATGTGGTACGCTTTCTCAGGCGGTTACCAGACTGTAGCCCTGTCGTAGGATATTAATTCCACCGGGGAAGCTCAAGTTGGTTTTAGGAGCGTGCGTTAGCGCGCCATTGGGGCCCTTGCAACAGGCATAGGTTAAGGGTTTTGCCTTGAAGACTGTATGTTTGATGGTCATTTGTTCGGCGAGGCGATTTTCGGAGTTGCAGGCGTTGACCTGTCAGGAATCGTTTTTTATCTGTCGCCAGACAGAAGGTGGCCTGGCGGCTGGTTCAGTCGTTGTTGCCAAAGGTGGTTTCTACGTTCACCTAACTAAAATGGTCTCTCTTCCAGCGCTAGGTGCGGCAGAGGGGAGCATATTGAACCATAGCTTGCACTGTTTGGACGTCAAGAGAGTGCTGCGGCAGTGTTTAAAGGTTTCAGAAACTTTCGCAAGGCGTATCGTCTCTCTTCGGGGTGTTTGGAGGGCCCCGCAAAGGGAAGTGGCGGCGAAGGAGTCCATTTCTGGATGGATTGGAGTGGTGAGTGCGTTGGCTTATCTTCTACGGGACCGTACAGTCCCAGGGAGCTTACGAGCTCACGCTACCAGAGTGCAAGCGTCTTCTTGGATGGAGCACAGTTTGGTTCCGCCAGTGGACATCTGTAGGGAGGCCTCTTGGTTGTCTCTCCATACTTTCAGTAAGCACTACCGCCTAGATATTCTGGCGGCTAAGGATGCCGTTTTCAGGGAGGCGGTGTTGAGATCCGGCTGGAAAGGTCCCTCCCAATGATTACTGCTCTGATACATTCCAGAGGTTGAGGACTAAACTGGAGGAACGATAAGGAAATAGGAATTATACTTACCTGGTAATTGTGGTTCCTTGAGTGACTCCAGTTTGGTCCTCATTCCTGCCCGGGGATGGGGTCTTAGCAGTCATTTTTCTGTTGGGGGAAGTGCAAGGTTAAAAGTGGATATAGGCCTTCACTGGTGTTCAGTCGTTTTGATGCTTCCATTTGTTTTGCGCTATATTGTTATATTATTATATTATGATATTGTTATATATTATATATATTGCTCTGGATTGTTTGGGGCTAGGCATTCGACGGAAAGGAGAGCATGCAGGAAGCAGTCCCTTTCATTCTGGAAGGGGAGTAGTAGGTAGATAGGTTATATGTTCTGCGTGCCCTTGAATATAATGCTAAGTTAAAAAAAATAAAAAAAAGTTACTGATTTTTTGCTCCTTTGAGTCTGCTTTGTCAATAGTTCACTGGGGGCTGATGGGAGAGACCAGCAGGCTATATCCAGTGATGTCATGAGTTTTTGACATGCCCAGTCTCCGAGCTGCAGGAGGAGGTTCACTACCCAGAGGTTGAGGACTAAACTGGAGTCACTCAAGGAATCACAATTACCAGGTAAGTGTAATTCATATTTTTTTTTAATCTTGTGGAAAAAGGAATTCTTTAGATTAAAGCTGATTAATCTGTGAACCCAGTGTGTTAAATCACTCAGGGTCTAGTGGCAGCAAAGAGCTTTCATTTTAAATTTAAAACACAGAAGAGAGCTTTCTGGTTAAATTTAGACCCCAAGACTCCCTCTATCCAAGCAAGGGCTGTGAGACTCCCCCTGGAAATTGGTCACAGATTACCTTAGAAACACAGGACAGGGTACTGTGTAGCAGCCAGCTTTTAATAAGTTGTCTTTCCCTCCTTTCCTCCCCAGCACCCACCCACCCCTGGGATAGTTGTAGCTTTATAGGTGCTTACACCTCTCAAAGGAAAGGAGGTGCCATAATCACACTCAGGTGCAGCTATTTATCCTCATCAGGCATACATTAAGGACCCGAGATGAATTAAGCTTCTGGTGAACAAGGTACATTAAACGTATTAGGTATAGTTTTATTAGTATAATAAAAGCACAAGCACATTACACCTATACTTCGGCAACTGCACTGGCTACCAATATCTGCACAGGCAAGATACAAAACAACCGTAAACATATTCAAGATCATACACCTATGCACGGCAGATGTCCTCCACAGATTGATAAGCAGGGACACAGTAAACCAACCAAAACTAACCAACAGCAGCAGTAGACTTCGAATACCCGCTGGATACCATAAAACAAAACAAGTGACCTCCAACAGAGCCATATCCCTCTCAGCACCGGCCCTCTGGAATTCACTCCCGGATGAACTGCGGGCGATAAATGACCTCAAAGACTTCTGCAAATCCCTCAAAACCTTTTTATTCATGGAATTGTATAACCAAACCTTCTGAAGACTCCTTACTCAAGCATGAATGTACGATAATCCCATCCACTATAGTCTATATGTACGTCGTGTCACCCCCTGTTTATTGTTGTCCCAACCTGTGTAACCAACCACTATGATTGAAGGAGAAAGTGGTATAAAAATCTGGATAAATAAATAATTTTATTAGTATAAGTATCCCCAGCAACTCTTAGTTAAGTAAAGAACTTAAATATCTAAACACACAGCAGTCCAGCAGCAAGATGGCAGCTTTCCAGTCTTTTGCATTGAGTGTCACATATATGATTTTCTCCCAGTTGGTGAGGGGTCTTATGTGTGCACTAGGTGCAAGAAGCTCTTTGCTCTCAGGGAACGAGTCCATTCTCTAGAGGCTAGAGTAGCAGACTTGGAGGACATAAGGAAGACAGAGGTACATAGACGAGACCTACAGGGATATAGTCCTGAAGTCCCACCTCCAGTCTGGCAGCATCCCTGTTGTCATGGAGGAGAGAGGTCACATGACATGAGAGCATCACCCTGGTGTGATCCTGTAGCTAGGACCTGTCCAATAGGTGATGTAAAACCCTCTCGCACTGAGGAAGTTTCTACAGGGCTATGTGCCCATGAGGGAAGGGTTAGGACGGTCGTTATAGCTGGTGATTCGATCATTAGGCATGTAGATAGCTGGGTTGCTGGTGGACGTGAGGATCACCTGCTAACATGCCTGGTGCGAAGGTAACGGACCTCGCACGCCACCTAGACAAGGTCTTAGATAGTGCTGGGGAGGAGTCTGCTGTCTTGGTACATGTCGGTACCAATGACAGGAAAATGTGGTAGGGAGGTTCTGGAGGCTAAATTTAGGCTTTTAGATAGGAAGTTGAAATCCAGAACTTTCAGCGTAGCGTTCTCTGAAATGCTTCCCGTTCCACGCGCAGGACCTAAAAGGCAGGTAGAGCTCCAGAGTCTCAATGTGTGGATGAGACAATGATGCAACAATGAGGGGTTTGGATTTGTAAGGAACTGGGGAACATTCTGGGGAAAAGAGGAGCTTTTCTGAAGGGATGGGCTTTTCCGAAGGGATGGGCTTCACCTTAACCGTGATGGAACCAGGCTGCTGGCATTAACCTTAAAAAAGGAGATAGAACAGCTTTAAAACTAGATAATAGGGGAGAGCCGACAGTCACCCAAAAGTGCATGGTTCGGAACAATGTATCCTTGAAGGATACTACCGAAAGAATGAAGTTAGGACATATCAGCAGAGAGGTTCCACTAAAGACAAGAGTAGCCCAAATGCCCTTGAGTACGGAGCAGCAGGAAAAAAACAGTCCAGAAACGTGGCAGTGAAAGGGCAAAGGGAACTTTATTGATCCTTAATAAAGGAGGAATTTCCAGAAAACCCGACACAGGCCGTGTTTGTATGCTACTTCTTCAGGGGTACTATGGCTCACTACAATTATAAATCAACACATTATTACATATAAATACCATACTTTAAATAAAATGAAATACATTGTTTAAAATAATAATTAAACCATAAATCAAACTTGATCATAAATAATGTTAAAAACATACCAATAAATATAAAACAACCAACAATAAATAAGTGTTCAGTCATACATAAATAATATGATAAAATAAAAATCATTAAACTACATGCGAATTAAAAACATATGAGAAAAACATGAAAAGAGTGTAACAATGGAAAATATGACAATTAAAAAACATACTTAAAATCATACCATTGTGAACAATATACTGTTGTATATCTTTAAATTATTTCTAAAACAAGAGAAAAGGAGGGATGAAGAACAAAAAGAACGAAGCAGGAGTGAACCTGAGGTGATAAAAAGGAATAAAGTACCAATATCGAATTAAAAACATTATTACTACATAAAAATGATTAACATATAAAATTCCCCACATAGATCAATTATTGCAGAAAAACAAATTTTGTGTTTCTGAACTAAGGGGGTTATAATTGTGTACATGAAAACCTACCTATAAAGAGATCTTATCTAAGACATTCGTTGAATTTGTTACACCATAGAGTGAGCCCATCGTAAGAAACAAGATAAGGCACTAAACAAATAAAATATTGTAAAACTGAGTACCTTGCAAATACTTGTATAACCACTCGCTGTCACCATGGTGTTATGAAGCCACAGTCGTGCCTTTAAACCACCTTCAGGCTTCTCTGTAAGACCCAAAATATACCAAAAGATTTTTTACAAATGCCCTGTATTAAAAACTTTCCATCTGAAAGCATATTCAAAATGACGTAATCAAAAATTTGTATATATTAAAATCCTTTAGAAGACTTGACCTGCTGGTAGCAGAAATAATTTAAAAAACAGTATACATTTAAATGCCTATCTGCCTTCTCACAAAACAAAATATTTACGGAGCCGTACTTCCATTTCAGTGTGTCATAACCTGCACTTACCAGGGGAATAAATGTGAACCTTTTATATCTAAATAATGCCCCCTTAATGCGTATATAAACCTAAATATTTATTCTACAATCACAAATAACCAGATGATCATGGCAAGCGACAATTATAACCGGAGAAGGCAACCATCATTTTGTACCTACATAAATATCTGCATATCAAGGGGAGAATAGAAACAGAAAATTAAATGTGGGTTTTTAAACCACAATGTTAACTCAAATGATCAATACGGATTGAAAACCATAACAAAAACGCTGGGAGCAGGAGCTTAAAACAAAAAGAGAAAAACCTGAAGGGATCTTGTCCACCGCATAAAAAACGCCGTCAGGCTGAAACTTACTGTTCAAGTGTAAAGACGCCCGCACATGCGCTGTCTAAGTAAACCCCCTAACCACGGGGAAAAGGACTGTGACTATCTTATTGGAGGCTCAGAAGTAATGAAAACACGGAGGATAAAGTATAAAAGGAAACTGCCCTGGTTTGCTATAAACACTAACCAGAATATAAACACATAAATTATTTGGCACAGGCTGTGTTTCATATGCTACTTCTTCAGGGATACTATTGCTCACTTACAAATACTTATGTAACCACTTGCTAACACCGTGGTGCTATAGACCACGGTCGTGCCCTTGAATCACCTCAGACTTCACTGGAGATTTCTTTTCACCGCAGGAAAAACACCAACAAGCTGAAACTGATTACCTTATTTTATACTTTCAATACAGAGCATAAAAGAGGGGGGGGTATTATGACCCGAGGTCTCTTCCAAACATGAAAAGGTAATGAATATAAATCCATAGCTAAAAATCAGCGTGTTAATTTATACCACTAAACTTTAACATGTATCAAAATCCTTTACTAGTATCCAAACGTACAAACTTGATAAGTGTAAAATGGATGAATAAATGATTAAATATTAAAAAAATCGAGACACTAAATATAAATCAGACTAGTGTATCTAACCATACAATATTATAAAAACCGACATAATAAATGAAATTAATAAAGAACTTAACTGTAAAATGGGTGAGTAATAAATAATTGTTAAAAAGTGAATAAAAAAAACATGGAGAAACTACATATAAATCGTAACCAGTGAAACTAAAGGCATCCCTATATATGTTAAAACATAAAACTAAGAACACAGGGCATTGTTGTTAAGTGCCGTCGAGTCTGAGTCGACTCATGGCGACCCTCTGGATAGCTATCCTAAATTGTGTTCGGTCTTCAGTCAGGCGGCTCATTGTTGAGACTGGTACCCACAGCTGCTGTTATTGTATCGATCCATCTCATTGCTGGCCTTCCTCTTTTGCGTTGACCTTCTATCTTGCCAAGCATGATGTCTTTCTCTAATGATCTCTCTCTTCGCATGATGTGTCCAAAGTATGAAAGTCGAAGTCTTGTCATCTGAGCTTCTAAAGAAAGCTTAGGTTTGATCTCCTCTAGTACCGACTGGTTTGTTCTTCGGGCAGTCCATGGTATACACAGTATTCGCCGCAAGCACCATAATTCAAAGGCATCAATTTTCTTCCTGTCTGTCTTTTTCACTGTCCAGCTTTCACATCCATATGATGTTATTGAAAATACCATGGCTTGAACAAGTCGAATCTTTGTATGGAGAGAGACATCTCTGCTCTTGAGAATCTTATTTAGGTCTTTCATAGCCATTCTGCCAAGAGCAATGCGCCGTCTGATTTCTTGACTGCTTGTTGCTTCTTTATTGATAGTTGATCCAAGTAGGTTAAAGTTGTTCACAATTTCAATTTCTTCTCCTTCAACGATGAACCTGTTGATTATGCCAGTTGTCATGATCTTTGTCTTTATATTAAGGTGCAGGCCCATTTTGAGACTATGTTCTTTGATTGTGAGAAGCAAATGTTTCAGATCATCTTCACTTTCAGCCAGTAATGTAGTATCGTCAGCATAGCGAAGGTTGTTGATGAGTCTTCCACCATTCTTCACACCTCTGTTGTCTTCATACAATCCTGCTTCTCTGATTTGTTCTGCATATAAATTAAACAGGTAGGGGGAAAGTATGCAGCCTTGTCTTACACCTTTGCTTATTTTAAACCATTCTGTTTCTCCTTGTTCCGTTCGAACTGTTTCTTCTTGATCAATGTACAGATTGCACAAGAGAACGATCAGGTGTTCTGGTATACCCATGCTTCTTAATGTGGCCCAGAGTTTCTCATGGTTTACACAGTCAAAAGCCTTGCTATAGTCGATAAAGCACAAATAGATATCCTTTTGGAATTCTTTAGTCTTTTCAAGGATCCATCTTACATCCGCAATGATGTCTCTCGTTCCTCGCCCATTCCTGAACCATTGTTCCCTCTAAGCTGTGCGCGTGTGCGCGCGCACACACCTCGCCAAGCGAGCGCACATACTTTACAACAGAGCGCACAAAAATTACGGTTCTGATTCTTATAGAAAACAACACAGACGTCTTAAAATTTAAAAGTTGTGATTGTAATTACTAGAAATTTTCTGATTCATTTAGTAATTGTCTATTTTCATTTAATTTGATTAAAATCAATGTGGTGTACATACTGTATTCTGATGTGTAGTCAAATTTTAAAGTATATAACTTCGCACAAAAATTTAACCTTCCTTCAAAAGCTGCACAGCTGATATTTTATGCGCACACAGCCTACAGAAAATTAGAGGGAACATTGTCCTGAACCCTGCTTGCACTTTAGGTAGTTCTTATTCCAGGTATGGTTGTAGTCTCTTTTGAATAATCTTCAGTAGAATCTTGCTGGCATGTGGGATCAGAGCGATTGTGTGATAATTTCCACAGTCAGTTGGATCACCTTTCTTTAGTATTGGTATAAACACAGATCTTTTCCAGTCAGTTGGCCATGATGTCTTCCATATTTCTTGGCAGAGCCTTGTAAGTATGGTAACAGCTGCATCAGATTGCTGCAATACTTCTATGGGAATGCTATCAATGCCTGGTGCTTTGTTCTTCGATAAGGCTTTCAATGCTGCTTCAACTTCTTCTTTCATCACCAATGGTTCCCCATCATAAGGTACAGGTTGAAACGGCTGTTGGTCCACTTGATATTTATCATATAAAAACTCTGTATATTCCTTCCACCTTTTCTTGATCTTCTCAGGATCATTCAACATAGAACCTTGAGCATCTTGTAACATTCCAATTCGAGGCTGGAACTTTTTCTTTAACTCTCGTAGCTTTAGGAAAGCCGATCTTGTTCTTCCTCTAATAGTTTCTGCTTCTATTTCCAAGCAGGTGTCATTGTAGTACTTTTCCTTGTCCTGTCTTGCTGCACATTGGAAATCTCTGAGTTCTGCGATTGTCTTTCTTTCTCCTCTGGCTTTAGCTTCTCTGTGTTTCTGGGCAATTTTCAGAGTTTCTTCCGTCATCCATTTTGGCTGTTTTTGCTTTTTCATCTTTTGTAGAGACTTCTCGCTTTCTTCCAACACAACCTTCTTGATGTCATTCCATAACTCTTCCGGAGCTCTGTCATTTGTATCTAAAGCAGCAAATCGATTTTGCAGGCAGTCTTTAAATTCCAGTGGTATATTCTCAAGGTCATATTTTGCTGCATTCATGAGTGGTTTGCTCTTTTTCAACTTTAGCTTGAGTTTGCATACTAGTAGTTGATGATCTGTACCACAGTCAGCTCCGGGTTTTGTCTTTGTTGATGTTACAGAGCTTTTCCATCGTTGACTTCCACAGATGTAGTCAATTTGATTTTTATACAATCCATTGGGTGAAGTCCATGTGTACAGTCGCCGCTTGTGTTGCTGGAAGAAGGTGTTTGAGATGAATAGATCATTGGTCTTGCAGAATTGTATCAGTCTTTCTCCAGCTTCATTTCTGTTGCCAAGTCCATATTTTCCAGCTACTTTTCCGCCTTCTTTGTTGCCAACATTTGCGTTCCAGTCACCCATGACTATCAGGATATCCTGTTTGCATGTTCTGTCAATTTCAGCTTGTACTTGTTCATAGAACTCTTCAATTTCATTCGTATAGATAAAATCATATAAAGAACATAAGGATAAGATCATTATATAAAACCATAAAAACAACAAAGACAGAACGTGGCCGTATAAACCAAAAGGAGAGTCAACAGAATTAGTTACAAAAATACCGAAAGATCTTTATCCAAATTTAAACCATGTGGTGGTGTTGTATTAAGCCGAAAAATATATCGCTGTTCCAGTCGTAAAATAGTTTTATTAATGTCTCCACCTCTCCAATTGAGTTTTACTTTTTTAATAACAAAAAATTTCAGATCCGCTAATTTGTGTCCCTTCTCAAGCCAATGTGGAACAGTGGTTTATCTACTAACTTTCTTTTTATGCAACTCTGTTCTACTATTCGTACACGTATGCTACAAATTGTCTTACCAACATAAAGCTTATTGCAAGGACACTGGATAAATGACGTGGGATGTGTCACAATTCGAAAAATCTTCAATAAAAAAATTTTGTTGCGTATTGGGTTGAATGAAGACATTTCGTACTGGCAACGTGTGTCGACAAAACCGAACAATGACCGCACTGATATTGTCCTTTATACTTGAATAACATTTTCCGTTCTGTAAGTGCCGAAGGAACTAATAAATTACAGAGATTCACATTGTTTGTGGGCTATTATAAGAGAAATGTCTTGAAAACCAGGAATGGCCTGTATAAGATACCATTCTTTCTTGAGTATTTTTGTAATATTGTGTGATTGTAACAAATATAAAAGGGTATGCACGTCTGTGAAGGACTTTGAACAGCAGGCTAAACATATGAAAGAAAGATTTAGGGTACGACAAATACCCTAATCGTTAAATTGAAAAAGCATATATGAGAGCCCGAGACTCATCCCGAGACGCATTGTTAAAACCACAGAATAGAAAAGAACAATAAAGCATGGTGTGTCCCCTTTTATATTCGTTACAATCGCACAATTCGTAGCATACGTGTACGAATAGTAGAACATAAGAGTTGCATAAAAAGTTAGTAGATAAATACTAATTACACCACATGGTTTAAATTTGGATAAAGATCTTTCGGTATTTTTGTAACTAATTCTGACTCTCCTTTTGGTTTATACGGCCACGTTCTGTCTTCGTTGTTTTTATGGTTTTATATAATCTTATCTTTTATATGATTTTATTTATACGATAATGCCCTGTGTTCTTAGTTTTATGTTTTTATGTTTTAACATATATAGGGATGCCTTTAGTTTCACTGGTTACGATTTATATGTAGTTTCGCCTTGTTTTTTATTCACTTTTTAACAATTTATTATTCATCCATTTTACAGTTAAGTTATTAATGCCATTTATTATGTCAGTTTTTATAATATTTTATGGTTAGATACACTAGTCTGATTTATATTTAGTGTCTCGATTTTTTAATATTTAATAATTTATTCATCCATTTAGCGTAGTTACTCACCTGTAATAGGTGATCTCCGGGAACAGCAGGAATTTAGTCTTCACATATGGGTATCGTCGGTACAGACGGAGCCTGCACGAGAACGCTCCCCAGCGTCCAATAGGAAAGCTTTTGGGAGCATCCCACAGCACCTGCGTGCTGCCTTCCCGCCTTTCCAACTGTCCCTCTCCAGATGAGTTTATAGCTGAGACAAAAGAGAGAGAGAGAGATACAACTCCTAGGGGAGGTGGGCAGGTTGTGAAGACTAAATTCCTGCTGTTCCCGGAGATCATTTGTTACAGGTGAGTAACTACGCTATCTCCAGGAACAAGCAGGAATGTAGTCTTCATATATGGGGACTCCCTAGCTGCAGATGCCAGAGAGATGGCCGCAGGAAGTTGTTAGCCCTTGTGAAAGGGCCATAATTCCCCCCCCCCCCCCCCCCATGGATCTCTGGCATCTTATTTATTTTATTTATTTATTTAACATCTCTTATATACCGCACTATTGTCATCAGCGCGGTTTACATGAAACAAACATATACATACAGATAACTGTTATGCATTTTACAAATAACAGGGGTTATTGAACTTGGAATAAAGAAGGTAAGCTATATCAACTAGGAAAACTATCTACAGTAATCTATATGCATTGGTTACATTTGGTTATCATTTGAGGTAGTCGTGGTCAGGGAGTGTGGCATTAGTATTTTCCTTGTGAACGATTAGATTGGAAAATAGCTTAAGAAGAGATGATGCTTTAGACTTTTTCTGAATTGTGTTAAGTTGGTTACAGCTCTCAATTCTGGTGGTAGGGCATTCCAGGCTGAAGGGGCGTGGATACTGAAGGCTCTCTTATTTGTTTCCTTAGTGTATCTGATAGCTTGTTTCGGGATAGTTAGTGTATTTATAGCTGCTGATCTTCTGGATCTATTGAGAGTCTGCAAGTGTATAAGGTTGGTGACAGTTATTGGTGCTTGGTTGTTTAGGGCCTTGAATGTGGTGATCAGGATCTTGTAGTGGATTCTCGCGTTGAGTGGATCCCAAATCTTACCAGGGATGGTGGGTAGGAGTTGATTAAGTCTGAAAAAGGTGTTGAACAGCCTGGCCAAACAAGGCATCCCGGCGGGAGTCCTTTTCTAAGCAGTAGTGGGCTGTGAAGGTATGTACCAAAGTCCAAGTAGCTGCTCGACAGATGTCGTTGATAGACACAGAGTGAAGATGAGCCATCGAGGCTGCCATGTCTCTCACATTGTGAGCTGTGACATGGCCTTCAAGAGGAAGGTTCTTACTCTCATAGGCAAAGGATATGCACTGAGCACTCCAGTTAGTTATTTTGGAAACCGGAAGTCCCAAATGACTAGGATCAAAAGCAACAAAGAGTTGAGAAGATTTTCTATGTTGCTGTGACCTTTGCAAGTAAAAGGCCAAAGCTCTTTTACAGTCCAAGGTATGAAGGTTCCTTTCTGCACTGGAGGCATGAGGCCTTGGAAAGAATACAGGAAGGTAAACCGCTTGGTTTAAATGGAAAGGCGAAACCACCTTTTGGCATAAAGTATGGATGAGTCCTAAGAACTACCTTATCATGGTGGAACCTTTGTATAAGGAGGATCAGCCACTAACGCTTGCAATTCACTGATGCGACGTGCTGATGTGATTGCAATGAGGAAGATGACTTTCCAGGAAAGGAATTTCAAAGATGTAGTGGCTAATAGTTCAAGGGTTGGTTTCATGAGCTGCCCAAGCACCAGATTTAAGTCCCATGCCACCGGTGGTAGCTTAAAGGGAGGCTTTGTTAAAAGAAGGCCTCTCATAAATCTCGCTATGAGAGGAAATAGGTTGTCCACTTAGAGGCTTGTAAGAAGCTGCAATAGCACCCTTACTGAATTTGTCTTGAGACCCGCATTTGACAAATGGAGATACTCCAGTATCAATTCCAGAGGTATCGCAAGAGGGTTAAGACCTTTCTGCGAGCACCATATGGTAAACCTTTTCCACTTAAAGGCATATGAGCGTCTTGTGGAGGGTTTCCTATAAGTATGTTACCTGTTGGGAAAGATTAAGATCCTGAAGTTCTAGGCTTTCAGCAACCAGGCCCTGAGATGCAGAGACTGGACATTGGGATGCCAGAGCATCCCGTCCTCTTGGGAGAGAAGATCTGGAGTGGATCCCAATTCCAGAGGCGGAGCTTGAGAGAGATGTAGGAAACATAGAAATATGGCAACAGAAAAAGACCACATGGTCCATCTAGTCTGTCCTTAGGAGCAGAGGGTACCACGTTTGATGTGGCCAACGTGGAGCTATGAGGATCATATGACCTCTGTCTCTCTGAAGCTTGAATAGGGTTTTGGGGATGAGGGGAATGGGTGGGAAGGCATATAGGAAATCCTGACCCCAGTGAAGGAGGAAGGCTTCCCTTGCCTGACAACATCGAGCCAGAATTCTGGAACAGAACCGGAGAAGTTTGGCATTCAGCGGACTTGCAAAGAGGTCTATGTCCGGGGTTCCCCAAATCTGAAATATTTGGGCAACTTGGTCTGCATGGAGAGACCATTCGTGTGGAAGCAGATCTCTACTGAGTTTGTCTGCCCAAGAGTTTTGAATGCCTGGAAGATACACCGCAAGGAGATGAATCTGGTGCTCTCTGGCGAGGGCCCATAGTCTCAAAGCTTCGTTGCATAGCGACAGAGAGCCTGTTCCACCCTGCTTGTTCACACAGAACATGGCTACCTGATTGTCCATTTGAACTAGGACTGTCTTGTAGCTGAGCTGGGCGTGAAATACTCGAAGAGCAAAGAAGATTGCTCTGAGCTCCAGGAGGCTGATGTGAAGACAGGCCTCCTGTGGAGTCCAGGTACCCTGGGTAGAGAGATCGTGCAGGTGGGCTCCCCATCCCACCTGTGATGCATCTGTTAGGGTGGCTTGGGATAGGGGTTGCTGGAAAGGAGACCCCACCAGAGGTTTCTGGGTGATTGCCACCATTAGAGGGACGAAATAAGACAGTTTGAGTTTATTTTGTCCGACAGGCAGCCTGAGGCCTGTGTCCACTGAGTGGATAAAGTCCACTGGGCTGCTCGCATATGGAACCACATGCACGGTGGATGCCATGTGGGCTAGCAATTGTAGCATTTCCCAAGCAGTGAGTCAAGGTTTGAGCACTGCTTGAGAAGCTAGTTGTACTATGCAAAGACAGCGGGGCTGCAGAAGGAAAGCCCTTGTCTGTCTGGTATCCAGATGAGCTCCTATGAATTCTAGGGACTGAGTGGGAGCAAGATTGGATTTTGGGAGGTTTATGATCAGTCCCAAATACTGAAGGATTCGCATTGTGTGAAACAGAGCAGAGCTGGCTTCTGACACTGTAGGGGCTCGAATGAGCCAGTCGTCTAAGTAAGGGAAGACGAATATTCCCAGAGTGCAGAGAAATTCTGCTACCACAGCCATGCATTTTGTGAACACTCTTGACACAGAAGCCAGGCCAAAGGGAAGAACCTTGTATTGTTAGTGCTTTCCTTGAAACAGGAATCGGAGGAATCTCCTGTGGTTTTGATGGATGAGAATATGAGTATACACATCCTTGAGATCTAGAGAACAAAGCCAATCCTGACTTTAAAGGTATGGCAGCAGAATTCCTAGAGAGACCATTTTGAATTTCTCTCGGAACAAATATTTGTTCAATTCTCTGAGGTCTAAAATGGGTCTGTGTCCTCCTGTTTTCTTTGGAATAAGGAAATAGGGGGAGTAGAACCCTGTACCCTGATGGGTAATGGGTACTTCCTCTATTGCTCCTTGAGCAAGGAGCATTGTGACTTCTTGACCTAAGAGACTGTCGAGAGAGGTCTGAGAATTGAGCTGTTTTACAATTGTAGGAGGGGGCATGCTGTGAAAATGAAGCTTGTACCCTTCTTGTACAATGGACAGAGTCCAATTTTCTGCTGTTATTTGGTACCATCTGTGGGCAAAATGACATAACCTGCATGGGACAAACACAGTGGATCCCTTTACAGCAACAGGATAAAAACAAAATAAATGGTACCATCTAACTTCTGAACCATTTAACGTCTCAACAAATAGCGGTGTCCTACATAGAGTGGTGGGTTCACCCCTAAACAAAGACATGGGGAGGGGTGGCCTGCACAGAGGGACAGGTGCACCTACTCTTGCCATCTTGCTGGGCAGACTAGATGGACCATGCTGGTCTTTATCTGCCATCACTTACTATGTTACAATGTTACTATATGTTTAGCAGCTCGGTTCTGCCGGCCCCTTTTTGACATCATTCCACAGGAGAGGCACTCTGAAATAGAGTGGTCAGGACCTAAACATTTGAGACACCAATCATGGGTGTCGGTGACTGAAATGGTACCGCCACATTTAGAACATTTATTAAAACCTGAAGTAGGGGGGTCACGTGATGCGGTGAGCCTGAGCGGACGCACGAAGCTTGGGCTCCGGACCCCCTTCCCCTGAAACGTTAAAATATTGCCGTTATTGACGGTGGCTTGGAGCTCATTCGGAGGGGAGTGCCTGGCAGACCTGTTGCGAACCCGTTGGAAGGCAGCGAGCAGGAATGGCAGCTGCGGCAAAAGCGGGGCGGCGAGACAAGGAACGTGCGGTCGGTGCCCTTAAAATGGCGGAGTCTCCTCCAAAGCACAGTACCGCGGCTTCCCCTAACTTGACCGAAGACATCATGGCGGCGGTCACAAGTGCCTTGACCTCGCAATTTGAAGCGCTGCACGCTAAAATGGATCTGCTCCAAAGTTCTTTGAGTGTGCTGGGTGTGCGGATGCATGAAGCCGAGACCCGCCTTATACATGCTGAGGAGGAGGTGGAGGGCCTGAAGCGGGAGCTGCTCGCGTTGCGGAAGACCTCACAAGCCCACAGCTTGAAATTGGACGACCTCGAAAATAGGTCCAGGCGCAACAACTTAGTTTCCTGGGGATTGCTGAATCCATCCCAGAAAAAGAGCTGCGAGACTACGTGGAGAACCTGGCTGCTTTCCTGCAGGGTGAGGGGGACCCGAGCGGGCCCATAGTAGTAGAAAGAGCCCATAGACTAGGGCCTAAGCCGCAGTCCGGGAATCACCGACCCAGGGTGGTCCTGGCGAAGTTTCTCTGCTATACACAGAAGGACGCGGTGCTCCGAGCGGCGAAGCAGAGGGGCATTGTTGAGTGGGAGACGGTGAAGATCCGGATAACCCAGGATTATTCTGCCGCCCTGAGTCAACGACGGAAAGCCTACGCCCCACTGTGCCAAAAGCTTATCGAGGCCGGGGTGCGGTTCAGCGTCCAGTATCCTGCCAGGCTCCACGTGCTGTCCCAAGGCTCACATCGTGCATTCGAGTCTGCGGATGCGGCGCAGGCCTATGTGGAGCAGTTGCTGTCAGCAGGCGTGTCAAGCTCGGATGCCCAGTGAGGCTTTTTCTCAGTGCGTCTACGTGGACTTGGGACTTACTGGCTGAGATGGGTGTTGTGTGCCCCACTAATGAGTCTTTCCTGGACGATGGCCCTTACCGTTGTCGGTAGGGGTAAAGGAGCCATTGGTAAGCGGAGTTCTGGCCTATGTGGAAAGGAGCTGTGCAGCGGAGCCGCCTTGCTGCCTCCATCGTGATACGAAGCTTGAGCGGCAGCCCCAGTGAGGGCCTCGATTTGGCGATGGTGGCTGGAGCCATATGGTGACACCCTATTGCTGGAATACCGATGGGCCCATAGCCTTGCTCTGACCTCCCCCGGTCTGTTGGTGCTTCACGTGGAGAAGATTGAACTTGTGAGAACTATACATGATCCTTTGCCTCCTTTTTGGAAATATCCTTGTGTGTTGTTATTGCCTGATATAATATCTGTGATTTTTGTTTGAAGTTGGTGGGAGGTTCTGGGCTAGATGGTCTGATGGGGGTGAATGTGGTGAATCGTGTGAATGGGGGGGATAGCGATTGGTTGCAGATGTTTGGATGTGGGGGGGTCTTGGGGATAGGGCTGTGTGGATAGTGTGTTTGGGGCTGCAATGATCGCCAACTGTTCTCTTGCAATGGATGGGTTCGGGGGGGGGGGCTTCCTAGTTAATGAGGCGACGGCTGTCTGAGGAAGGGCTGGTTGAGTTGGAAGGTTGGCCCCCCCCTGGGATGGCCACCCTCTGTGTGTCCTAGGCTGCGTGTGATCGTGTTGGGTTCTAACTCACTGCACGAGGCCATTCGATTGGGGGGGGGGGGTCCACTCGCATCTTAGGTGACCCAGATGGGAGTGGGAGGGAGGTTAGTGATTGAGTGTGGGGGCTGGAGTAGGGAAGGGATGAAGGTGGGTAAGGGGGTATAGCGGGGTGGTGGGATGGGGGGGAGTGGGAGGGGGGCGGGTTAGTGATAGGGGGCGGGCTGGGGGGACGCGGGGGGCACAGCAGCACTGTGGGTGGAACGGTAATGGTCCGTAAGGGGACTTCATATGGCTAAGGGGGGGGCCCCAGGCTGGGGGGGTCCCGCCTTTCTATCTCCATGGGACTGGTACAAATTGCTTGAGTCTCTATGATCCGCACTGAAGGTTATCTCTTGGAATATTTGTGGGATAGGCAGCCCTATTAAGAAATATAAGGTATTGCAGGCCCTGGCTCGGTTGAAATGTGATATAGCAATGTTGCAGGAAACCCACCAGACAGCCGAAGAGCACGTTAAATTGCAGAAAATGTGGGTGGGGCAGTGTTGGGGATCTCCGGCCAAGGGGAAAAAGGGGGGAGTGGTCATACTGATCAGCAAGTATACCCGTTTTGAGCTACTTCAGGAGTACTCGGACCCGGAGGGCCGATATATCTTGTTCCATGGTAACCTGGATGGTCGGCCGGTAGTACTGGGCTGTTTGTATAGCCCCAATGTATTGAATCGGGTGTTTTATGATCGCCTTGCATCTCGCCTGGAGCAATTACCTGATGTTCCCCTAATTTTGGCCGGTGACTTGAATGGAGTTTTGGATGTGGGACTTGATGTATCTGGTGGGGGGGGGGGGGGCAGCTGCGCATTCCGACTACCAAGGTTCTGAAGGGCTTTTGTAGACGTTTGGGCCTGGTTGACCCATGGCGATTGCTTCACCCTGATGAGAGGGATTTTACCCATCAATCGAGAGCACATGGTACCAGTGCTCGCCTGGATTATGTATTAGTGTCGGAAAGGTTGTTTGTACAGGTTGAGGATGCGCGGATTGGCCCCTCGGAGGTGTCCGACCACGCCCCAGTTTGGGTTGAACTCTGTGGTGGGGGCCCGGCCGTGTCGATGAGGGTCTGGCAGTTTCCACTGGGCTTGTACCAAGATGCGGAATTCCGGATCTATCTTGCAAAGCAATGGCAGGAATTTATGCACCACCATGTGCAACATCAGGATGATCCGGAATTGCTCTGGGAGACGGCTAAAGTCGTTTTGCGAGGGGATATTATTGCATACGTGGCCCGGAAACGGAGGTTGGTGGCGCGGCAAATTGTACAGTTGGAGAAGCAAGTAGTGCGTGTTCGGCGGCGTTGTGCGGGTGATCCCAGCGCCTTGAACAGGCGACGGCTTTGGGAGCTGCAGACGTCTCTTAATGAGTTACTCCACCAGCGAGCGAAGAAATCGTATATGTATTATAGATACCAGCTCTTTCATTTTGGTGATAAACCGGGGAAACTCTTGGCGCGTTGTTTGCGGGGTCACCGGGGCTATCGATTGGTGGCAGCGTTACGTGATGATCAGGGGGCCTTACATAAGGATAACGTCGGTATCGCTCGGGTTTTCCGTTCCTTCTTTCAGAAATTGTATGCCCAGAGGGAGGGAGTGCCGGATGCCATGCAGCAGTACTTGCAGGAGCTGTCGTTGCCGAGGCTGTCTGCGGAACAGAGGGCTCACCTTGATGCGCCGGTAACGGTGGACGAGGTCCGGGGCGTCATACAACGGGCTGCTTGTTGCAAGGCCCCCGGCCCGGACGGGCTCGGAGCCGAGTTTTATAAGCTATTGGGTGATCTGACACCCCCAACATTAGTGGCGGTGTATCATAGGCGGGTGGCTCAGGGGCGCTTTATTTGGGGTAATAATCATGCGCATATCTCCTTAATTCCTAAGCTGGGGAAAGACCCTACTCAAGCGGCTTCGTATCGGCCCATCTCATTGTTGAATTTTGACCTGAAAATCTTTGCGAAGGTGCTGGCTGACCGGCTGGCTTTGGTGCTGGGAGACTTGATCCATGAGTCACAGGTCGGGTTCGTCAAGGGGCGCTATGCCGTGCGAAATCTACGACGGCTGCTGGCATCTCTCGAATGGGTTCGGGAACAGGACCTCCAGTCTTTGGTGATTAGTTTCGACGCTGAAAAGGCGTTCGATCAGGTCCAGTGGGAGTATTTGAAGTTTTTGTTGCCTCAGTATGGGCTGGGTCCCCCCTTTTGCCAGATGGTGGAGTTGCTCTATACCGACCCTACAGCGGGGGTCCTTTGCAACGGGGTGTACTCTGACTCGTTTCGACTGGAGCGTGGTACGCGTCAGGGCTGCCCGCTTTCCCCTTTACTCTTCGTGTTATCCTTGGACCCGTTGATACGGAAGATTGAGTGCTCCCCTGATATTTGTGGGATTCGCATTGGTTCCTGTGGTTTCAAGGTGGCCGCATTTGCAGATGATCTATTAGTTCATCTTTCCTCTCCCCAGCAGTCGCTTCCGAGGTTGCTTGAGGAGCTTTCATTATATGGACGGTTCGCGGGATTGCGTATTAATATGGCAAAGTCGGAAGCCTTAGACATGGGGGGTCTGTTACGGGAGAGCTGGTCTGGGAGTTTCCCGCTTCGCTGGGCTGCGGACTTGATTATTTACTTGGGCGTTGTGTTAACACGGAAATTGACCCTGCTGTATCCCACTAACTTTGAACGTATTTTTGCTAAGGTCCGCGCGCAACTGCGGGCATGGGCCCCTCTTCCTTTGTCTTTGCTCGATAGAGTGGCCGCCCTGGGGACGGTGATCTTTCCGCGCGTGCTTTATTGGCTGCAAACACTCCCGGTGTGGCTTTTGAAACGCGACCTGGTGCGTTTGGAGAGGGAGATTCGGGGATTTCTTTGGAAAGGCCGTAAGGCCCGTATACCGATGGCGAGGTTGCGTGGCAGCTGGCGCTCCGGCGGAGTGGGGGTTCCTGACCTTTGGAAGTATGCGTTGGCATGTCAGGCCCGCCATTTGAGTGACTGGCTGGGGGACACTGAGACCTATACCCCGCGGGGGCTTGAAGCAGCATTTGTGGCACCCCACTCTTTGGAAGCGACTTTGCACCTACCGCGGGCGGCCTTGCCACCTCGCCTGCTGAACAGTTTGTTACTGCAGGCAACCCGCCGGACTTGGCAGCAGCTAAATAAGTGTTGGGGTAGTGATGCCGCAGTTTCTTGCTGGCTGCCTATTCAGGGTAATGCCTGCTTTTTGCCAGGTTCGGATTCGGCACCCTTTCGCCAGTGGTGGCGAGTAGGTATACGACGCTTGGGGCATGTAGTGGATCCTACTGGTTGCTGTAAGTCATTGGGGGAGCTTTGTCGGGAGTATGGGTTGCCTATGGGACCATCGGCGTTTGCATATGTTCAGATCTCCCATTATATCGGCTCCCTACCACAGCAGGAGCTCACGGTAGAACGCTCGGGGCGTATTTTGGAGTTTTTTGCGCTGGGGGCGGATACTCCTCCGACGATAGCAGACTTGAAGAAACGTCTGGACCAGCTGGATGCGCCCCCGGATTATTCACGGGTGGAAAGTCTTTGGGCGCGAGAGTTGGGTAGGGATGTCGCGCCGGGGTCCGTTCAGGCGGCCCTGGGTAGGATTGCGCAACTCGTGGCTGGCACTCGCTGGCGAGAGGTGCAGTTTAAATGCGTCCTTCGCGCTCACTTCTCCCCGAGGCGGGCGTTTCGGAGTCACCTTGCCCCCCATGGCGGATGCCATAAGTGTTCCTGTGCATTGGCAGATCTGGGCCATATGTGGTGGGGTTGCCCCTCTATTCGTAAGTATTGGCGGTACATTGAGACCTATATGTGGGCTGTTGGGCCAGAGGCTCTGTTGGTCGGGGACTCTCGTAGTGCTGGATCAGTTGGGACCACTCCACCCGAAGGGCAGATGGGATAGGGTGTTGGTGCGCAAGGCCTGTCTGGTGGGTAAGGGCCCTATTCTAAGCCGTTGGAGAGAGACCGTGGCCCCTACTTTTTGCGAGTGGCGAATAGCCTACATCAACTTATGCTTCTGGAGCGGAGAATGGCGTTACGACATCCCCGGGCCTGGACTACCTTTTTGTTGATTTGGATGCCATACATTCAGCGCTTGGGCCCTAAGGCTCGGAGTGAAGTACTTAAATTAGGATAACGCTGGCCAGGGACTTGTGTGTCTCCCGGAGGGGTGCTTGTGCCTATGCTGCTGGTGCTGCTGTGCTCCCTGCGGAGGGGGGGTGGGTGGGGGAGGGTGGGAGGGGGGTTTCCTAAGAATTAGCAGTTCTCCGATATGTGTTCTATCTGTTTTGCTGGGTTCCCAGGGTGGTGGATAAGACACAACCCCACCCGGGACTAGTTTTGGATTCGGTGCAGAGAAAATTGTATACGTTGGTTTGTCGTTTGTTGTTTGTAATTTGCATTATTTAATAAAAAGAGTTTTGAAAAAAAAAACCAAAAAAAAAACCTGAAGTAGGTTTTTCCATTTTTAAGGAAAGAAATTGGGCCTAGTGACCAAAATGTCACCTAGCACCAAGGAAAAAAGTTTCTAATGTAAAACACCTCAAACTATAACTTTATTTTATTTTTTTTAAAAAAAGAAGAAAGAACCGGCGGCACCAGTATGGCATCGAAGGAAGGCAGACGCGACCACAAAAACAAAGATTAAAGACAAAACCTTTCTGCGGTGACAGGGTATGTGACCTGTCGGCTCCGCGGAAAACGAAGTACTGGAGAGGGACAGTTGGAAAGACGGGAAGGCAGCACGCAGGTGCTGTGGGATGCTCCCAAAAGCTTTCCTATTGGACGCTGGGGAGCGTTCCCGCGCAGGCTCCGGCGGTACTGACGATACCCATATGTGAAGACTACATTCCTGCTTGTTCCTGGAGATTACACTTTTTATCAAGTTTGTACGTTTGGATACTAGTAAAGGATTTTGATACATGTTAAGGGTTAGTGGTATAAATTAACACGCTGATTTTTAACTCTGGATTTATATTCATTACTTTTTCGTGTTTGTTTTATACAATAGATAAGAGACCTCGGGTCATAATACCCCCCCTCTTTTATGCTCTGTATTGAAAGTATAAAATAAGGTAATCAGTTTCAGCTTGTTGGTGTTTTTCCTGCGGTGAAAAGAAATCTCCAGTAAAGTCAGGTGATTTAAGGGCACGACTGTGGTCTATAGCACCACGGTGTTAGCAAGTGGTTACATAAGTATTTGTAAGTGAGCAATAGTATCCCTGAAGAAGTAGCATATGAAACACAGCCTGTGCCAAATAATTTATATGTTTATATTCTGGTTAGTGTTTATAGCAAACCAGGGCAGTTTCCTTTTATACTTTATCCTCTGTTTTTTCATTACTTCTGAGCCTCCAATAAGATAGCCACAGTCCTTTTTCCCCGCAGTGAGGGGGTTTACTTATACAGCGCATGTGTGGGCGTCTTTACAATCGAACAGTAAGTTTCAGCCTTGACGGCGTTTTTTATGCGGTGGACAAGATCCCTTCAGGTTTTTCTTTCTCTTTTTGTTTTAAGCTCCTGCTGCCAGCGTTTCATTTGAGCTAACATCGTGGTTTAAAAACCCACATTTGATTTTCTGTTTCTATTCTCCCCTTGATATGCAGATATTTATGTATGTACAAAATGATGGTTGCCTTCTCCGGTTATAATTGTCGCTTGCCATGGTCGTCTGGATCTCCAGGAACAAGCAGGAATGTAGTCATCACATATGGGTATCGTCGGTACCGACGGAGCCTGCGCTGGAACGCTCCCCATCGTCCAATTAGAAAGCTTTTGGGAGCATCCCTCAGCACCTGCGTGCTGCCTTCCCGCCTTTCCCAACTGCCTCTCTCCAGTTCTTCTTTTTCCACGGAGCCAGCAGGTCGTGTTCCTGTCACCACGGAAGAATTCTTTTTTCTTTCTTTCTTTTTTGTGATCGCATCTGCCTTCCTCGATGCTTTACCGGTACCGCCAGTTTTTTTCTTCTTATTTCTGTCTTAAAAAAAAAAAATATATATATATATTTCTTTTTCTTCAGGTGCATGCGCCTTTTTGGGCCTTACGCCCAAAAACCTTTCCTTACCATGGAGAAACCTGCCTCAGGTTTCAAAAAGTGCACCAAGTGTGGCGGTACCATTTCCGTCACCGACACCCATGAATGCTGTCGAAAATGTTTAGGTCCTGACCACTCCATCACGGAGTGTATGTCCTGCGCCATGATGTCTAAAAGAGGTTGGCAGAACCGAGCTGCTAAGCTCAGTACCCTGTTTCCCTCTGATGCAGCTTCGGTGGCATCGACGTCTTCCAGGGTGGCTTCTTCCTCCCGTGGATCAGGTAACTAAACATAAGTCCAGCCGGTCCTCAAAGGGTAGATCTCCTTCTAAGCATCGAGATGCCTCTGGCGTTGCCCTTGAGGATTCTGCACCGGCAAAATTACCCTGGCGGGAGGCTTCGGCTTCCAAAGCATTATCGGGGTTCCAGGATGTTCTCGAGGCCTCGACCTCGGCAGAACTACTGGTGCCATGCTCTGGGGTACCGGCGGTCTCCTCCGGTACCGACATCCAGGCATTGGCAGCGTCAATAGACCAGAGAGTCCTGGCTATTGAGTGCAGTCTGGCGGCTTTCCTTGCGGCATCGACGCCCTTGGAACCGCGACAGACAATTCCACCGGTGCCAGCATCGGTACCGGTACTGATAGCATCGACATCGGTGTCTGCTTTGCTGGTACCCAGTCATCCGATCACCTCTGGTACCGATACCCCGGTACTGGTTACTCCCGGTACTGACTTCGGTCGGTACGGGTATCGGGCTCTTCAAGAGCATCCGGACAAGACGGTACTTCGAGTTCTGAGGACTCTGACAGTTCTGTCGATGCAGCGATGCTTCTCCCAGAGGAGCCCTCCTCCCCTAAACGCAGGATGTCTCCTCCAGAGGATATTTCCTTCCAGGATTTTATCAGGGAGGTGGCTCGGGGCCTGTCCATTACTGTGGCCCCTGAAACAGAGCCAAGGGCCAAGGAGTTGGAAATTCTACAATATCCCAAAACTCCTAAGGAGGCAGCTACCTTGCCCATTCACGAGATTTTATATGATCTCATGTTAAGGATGTGGGAGACACCTCTTACCACCTCTTCTCATTCTCGCAGACTGGATTCTATGTATCGAGTCCCTTCTTGTCCTGGTTTCCATAAGACTCGGCTTCCTCACCACTCTATTGTAGTGGAATCGGCTATGAGAAGGATCAAGAGTGCAAAGAGGCATGCCTCTAATCCTCCAGTACGTGAGTGCAGAACCCTGGATGCTTTTGGACGTCGGGTCTTCCAAGCTTCCATGCTTTCTGCCAGGATCAGTTCCTATAGTCTCTACATGGGAATGTTCCCGAAGGAGGTCACAGATGATTTAGAGGCTTTAAGTCCTTTTCTTCCTGAGGATAAAAGACAGTATTTTCTCACTTTGGTCAAACATGCCCAAGATGTTTCTAAATTTGCCAACCGTGCAGCCTTTGACTGCTTTGAGTGCATAAGCAGAACCTCGGCTATTGCCATAGGTGCACGTAGAATTGCTTGGCTCCAGGCATCTGATCTAGAGCTCTGGGTACAAGACAAATTGGGAAATATCCCTTGTACTGGTGAGAACCTGTTTGGTAAAGATTGGCAGGAAAAGGCCAATGAAATGGATGCTGAAAATTCCACCTTGGATAGATTATCCAAGTCCACTGCTGATCCTGCTAGAAAGAAATTGTTCAAGATTTTATCCTGCTTATGTTCAACAGGGACATTCTGCAGATCAGCTTGCCAGGAAAGGTCAGCAACCACCCAAACAGAAGAAAGCAAAGACTTCTAGGCCTCAACCGGCCCAGCAGGCTCAGCCTCCACAGGGCCTTTGACTCTCAACTAGAGAACTTAGCCTTCCTGGCTCTCGGGGGACCAGAGCCTTCCACCATTCCAGGAAGGTTATGTCATTTTGCCCCCAGATGGGGGCAAATAACAGCAGAGCATTAGACAATCTCCATCATAAAGGAGGGGTACAAGCTTCATTTTTCAAGCATGCCCCCTCACACAATAGTAAAGCAGTTCCATTCTCAGACCTCTCTCATCAACCTGTTAGGTCAGGTGATCGCTATCCTTCTTGCCCAAGGGGCAATAGAAGAAGTACCCATTCATCAGCAGGGTACAGGGTTCTATTCCCCTTATTTTCTTATCCCAAAGAAAACAGGGGGTTACAGACCTATCTTAGAGAATTGAACAAATTCCTTGTCAGAGAGAAATTCAAGATGATTTCTCTCGGATCTCTGCTGCCATACCTTCAGAGACAGGATTGGCTTTGTTCTCTAGATCTCTAGGATGCGTACACGCATGTCCTCATCCATCCAACCCACAGAAGGTTCCTTCGGTTCCTTTTTCAGCAAAAGCACTACCAATACAGGGTGCTTCCTTTTGGCCTGGCCTCATCACCAAGGGTGTTCACGAAATGCATGGCTGTAGTAGCAGCATTTCTCCGCACTCTAGGGATATTCGTCTTCCCTTACTTAGACGACTGGCTCATTCGAGCACCAACAGAGTCAGAGGCCAGGACTTCTCTATCCTGCACAATGCGTATCCTTCAGTATTTAGGACTGGTAATAAACATCCCAAAATCCAGTCTAACTCCCACTCAGGCCCTTGCCTTTTTGGTATCCAGCAAAGCTCCTATGAACTCTAAAGACTATCTCCCCCAGGCCCGTTGCCTTCGCATGGTGCAGTTAACTTCTCAAGCAGTGCTAAAGCCTCATCTAACTGCTCGAGAAATGTTACAACTACTAGGCCACATGGCATCTACTGTGCATGTGGTTCCCTATGCTCGCCTCCATATGAGGGCAGCTCAGTGGACTTTATTCACCCAATGGACCCAGGCATCAGGAGGCCTGTCAGACAAAATAGCAAACACAAGTCGCCTTATTTTTTCCCTCCAGTGGTGGAAATCCACTCAAAACCTGTTGCTGGGGTCCCCTTTCCAACAACCCTTACCCCAAGCAACTCTCATAACAGATGCTTCTCCGATGGGTTGGGGAGCTCATCTCCAAGACCTCTCCACCCAAGGCACCTGGTCTCCACAGGAGAGTCATCTACATATCAATCTCTTGGAGCTCAGAGCAATCTTCCTTGCTCTGCAAGTGTTCCACACCCTGCTCAGCTACAAGACAGTCCTCATTCATACAGACAATCAAGTAGCCATGTTCTATGTGAACAAGCAGGGGGGAACAGGCTCTCTGTCGCTTTGCAACAAAGGTTTGCGACTATGGGCCCTCGCCAGAGATCATCAGATTCATCTCCTGACAGTGTATCTTCCAGGCATACAAAACTCTTGGGCAGACAGACTCAGTCGAGTTCTGCTTCTGCACGAATGGTCTCTGCATGCAGACCAGGTAACCAAGATTTTTCAAATTTGGGGAACCCCGGACATAGACCTCTTTGCAAGTCCGTGGAATGCCAAACTTCCCTGGTTCTGTTCCAGAATTCCGGCTCAGAAGGCTCAGGCCAGGGATGCTTTCCTCCTTCATTGGGGTCAAGACTTCCTGTATGCCTTTCCACCCATTCCCCTAATTCCCAAAACCCTGTTCAAGCTTCAGAGAGACAGAGGCCATATGATTCTTATAGCTCCACATTGGCCAAGGCAAGTGTGGTACCCTCTGCTTCTACATCTCTCTCAAGCTCCCTCCCTGGAATTAGGGTCTGCTCCAGATCTCCTATCTCAGGAGGACGGAATGTTATGGCATCCCAATCCCCAGTCTCTGCATCTCAGGGCTTGGTTGCTGAAGGCCTAGATCTCCAAGATCTTAATCTTCCTCTGCAAGTAAAAGATATTCTTTTTGCTTCCAGGAATCCTTCCACAAGATGCTCTTATGCTTTTAAGTGGAAAAGGTTTACCATATGGTGTTCGCAGAAGGGTCTTAACCCTCTTGCGATACCTCTGGAATCATTGCTGGAGTATCTCCTTCATTTATCCAATGCAGGACTTAAGACTAACTCAGTAAGAGTCCATTTGAGTGCTATTGCAGCTTCCTTTAAGCCTCTAAATGGACAACCTATTTCCTCTCTTCCTCTTATAGCAAGATTTATGAGAGACCGCCTTCTAACTAAGCCTCCCATCAGGGCACCACCAGTGGCATGGGACTTAAACCTGGTTCTTGGGCAGCTCATGAAGCCACCCTTTGAACCTTTTGCTACTATCTCCTTGAAATTCCTTTCTTGGAAGGTTATCTTTCTCATTGCAATCACATCAGCACGCCGCATTTGTGAGTTGCAAGCGCTAGTAGCTGATCCACCTTATACAAGGTTCCATCATGACAAGGTAGTCCTTAGGACTCATCCACGCTTTATGCCAAAGGTGGTCTCGCCTTTTCATCTAAACCAAGTAGTCTACCTACCTGTGTTTTTTCCAAGGCCTCATGCATGAAAATCAGAGAGGAATCTTCATACCTTGGACTGTAAAAGAGCTTTAGCCTTTTACTTACAAAGAATACAGCAACATAGAAAGTCCTCTCAACTCTTTGTTGCTTTTGATCCTTCTCATTTGGGACTTCCAGTCTCCAAGAGAACACTTTCTAACTGGATTGCTCAGTGTATTTCCTTCGCCTATCAGAGTAAGAACCTTTCTCTGGAGGGCCATGTCACAACTCACAATGTGAGGGCCATGGCAGCTTCAATGGTTATCTGCACTCTGCTTCTATCGACGACATCTGTCGAGCAGCCACCTGGGCCTCGGTTCATACCTTCACAGCCCATTACTGCTTGGATAAGGACTCCCGCCGGGATGCCTTGTTTGGTCAGGCTGTTCTCCAACACCTGTTCCATACCTAATCAACTCCTACCCACCATCCCTGGTAGGATGCCAGAGATCCATGGGGGGAAGTAGAGCCCTGCTCAGGGACACACAACTTCTGGGGTATCTCCCTGGCACCTAAAGTCAGGGAGTCCCCATATGTGATGACTACATTCCTGCTTGTTCCTGGAGATAGCATAGTTACTCACCTGTAACAGGTGATCTCCGGGAACAGCAGGAATTTAGTCCTCACAACCCACCCACCTCCCCTAGGAGTTGTATCTCTCTCTCTCTTTCCTTTCCCTCTCTCTCTCTTTGTCTCAGCTTTAAAACTCAACTGGAGAGAGGCAGTTGGGAAAGGCGGGAAGGTAGCATGCAGGCGCTGTGGGATGCTCCCAAAAGCTTTCTAATTGGACGCTGGGGAGCGTTCCCGCGCAGGCTCCGTCGATACCGACGATACCCATATGTGAGGACTAAATTCCTGCTGTTCCCGGAGATCACCTGTTACAGGTGAGAGTAACTATACTTTATTTGTGATTGTAGAATAAATATTTAGGTTTATATACGCATTAAGGGGGCATTATTTAGATATAAAAGGTTCACATTTATTCCCCTGGTAAGTGCAGGTTATGACACACTGAAACGGAAGTACGGCTCTGTAAATATTTTGTTTTGTGAGAAGGCAGATAGGCATTTAAATGTATACTGTGTTTTTAATTATTTCTGCTACCAGCAGGTAAAGTCTTCTAAAGGATTTTAATATATACAAATTTTTGATTACATCATTTTGAATATGCTTTCAGATGGAAAGTTTTTAATACAGGGCATTTGTAAAAAATCTTTTGGTATATTTTGGGTCTTACAGAGAAGCCTGAAGGTGGTTTAAAGGCATGACCGTGGCTTCATAACACCATGGTGACAGCGAGTGGTTATACAAGTATTTGCAAGGTACTCAGTTTTACAATATTTTATTTGTTTAGTGCCTTATCTTGTTTGTTACGATGGGCTCACTCTATGGTGTAACAAATTTAACAAATGTCTTAGATAAGATCTCTTTATAGGTAGGTTTTCATGTACACAATTATAACCCCCTTAGTTCAGAAACACAAAATTTGTTTTTCTGCAATAATTGATCTATGTGGGGAATTTTATATGTTAATCATTTTTATGTAGTAATAATGTTTTTAATTCGATATTGGTACTTTATTCCTTTTTATCACCTCAGGTTCACTCCTGCTTCGTTCTTTTTGTTCTTCATCCCTCCTTTTCTCTTGTTTTAGAAATAATTTAAAGATATACAACAGTATATTGTTCACAATGGTATGTTTTTAAGTATGGTTTTTAATTGTCATATTTTCCGTCGTTACTCTTTTCATGTTTTTCTCATATGTTTTTAATTCGCATGTAGTTTTTTATTGATTTTTATTTTATCATATAATTATTTATGTATGATCGAACACTTATTTATTGTTGGCTGTTTTCTGTTTATTAGTATGTTTTTAACATTATTTATGATCAAGTTTGATTTATGGTTTAATTATCATTTTAAACAATGTATTTCATTTTATTTAAAGTATGGTATTTATATGAATTAATGTGTTGATTTATAATTGTAGTGAGCCATAGTACCCCTGAAGAAGTAGCATACAAACACGGCCTGTGTCGGGTTTTCTGGAAATTCCTCCTTTATTAAGGATTAATAAAGTTCCCTTTGCCCTTTCACTGCCACGTTTCTGGACTGGTTTTTTCCTTCTGCTTCCGTGCCAGTTTGCTGCTGTTTGGTGGGCTTGAGTATGGAGCAGACATAACTTAAAGATTCCAAATTACCCCTGCCTACCGATAGCCAGATTAATATGAATAAAATACAGTCTCTAAAATGCTTGTATGCAAATGCTAGAAGTCTAAAAAAAAATAAGATGGAAGAGTTAGAATATATAGCACTAAATGAGAGCTTAGATATGATTGGAATCTCAGAGACAGGGTGGAAGGAGGACAAACAGTGGGACACTGTGATACCTGGGTACAAAATATATATCGTAATGATAGAGCTGATTAAATTGGTGGAGAGGTTGCGCTGTGTTAGAGAGGGCATTGTCACAAAGGATTAAAGTTTTGTAAGGAACAAAATTTGCTGTAGAATCTCTATGGATTGAAATTCCATGTAAAAAGGGGAAGGCGATAGCAGTGGGGGGTGTACTATCGACCGCCTGGCCAGAATGAACAAATGGATGATGAAATGCTCAAAGAAATCAGGGAAGCTAACAAAAGTTACAGTACAGTAATAATAATGGGTGATTTCAATTACCCCAGGATTGACTGGGTCATTGTCATGGCAGGACATGCTAGGCAGATAAAGATGAAATAAATGACTGCCTCTTGGAGCAGCTGGTTCATGAACCGACCAGGGGGGAAGCCATTTTGGACTTAGTCCTTAGTGGAACACCAGATATTTTGCAAAAGATAAGGGTGTTGGGGCCACTTGGCAATAGTGATCATAGCATGATCGCGTTTGACTTAATTAATGGAGGAGGGTTGGTAAGGAAATCCACAGTACTACCTTTTAACTTTCAAAAGGGAGACTATGATAAAATGAGGAAATAGTTAAGAAAAAACTGAAAGGAGCAGTTGCAAAGCTTAAAGAATTACATCAAGCTTGGATGGTGTTTAAAAATACTATCATGTAAGCCCAGACCAGCTGTATTCCACGCTTTAAGAAAAGTGGATGGAGGTCCAAAAACTGCCAGCATGGTTTAAAGATGAGGTCAGAGGGGGCTGTTGCCAAAAAAGCCATCTTTCAAGAAATTGTAAAAAGAGCCAAATGACAAACTGGAAACGTCACAAGCACTGGCAAGTTAAATTCAAGGCATTGATAAGGCAGGCAAAAAGAGAATTTCAGAAGAAGCTTGCTTTGGAAGCAAAAACGCGTAATAAAGACTTTCAAGTACATTCATAGCAAAAAACCTGTGAGTGTGTCAGATGGACCATTAGATGATAGAGAGGTAAAAGGGGCACTAAGAGGTGACAAGGCCATCACAGAGAAACTGAATGAATTCTTTGTTTCGGTCTTTACGGAGGAAGATGTAGGGATGTTACCCATGACGGAAGTGGTCTTTAAAGGTGATAACTGCTGAAGAATTGAAAAATATCGATACTCTGGGAAGATGTATTACAACTATTTGATAAACTGAAGAGTAGCAAATCACCTGGACCGGATGGTATACATCCAAGTGTGTTGAAAGAACTGAAATATGAGAATTCACAGATTACTAATAGCAGGACTACAATCATTAAAATCATTTGTAATACCTGAAGATTGGAGGATGGCCAATGTAACGCCAGTTTTTAAAAAGGGTTCCAGGTGTGATCTGGGAAACTACAGACCGGTGAGCCTGATGTCAGTACCTGGAAAAATGGTAAACCATAATAAAGAACAAAATTATTGAACATGTACTGTAGATAGTCGTGGCTTAATGGGAGACTGCCAACATGGCTTTAGACAAGGAAGATCTTGTATTAATCTGTTATGTTTTTTTGAAAGTGTGAATAAAAAGGTAGACAAAGGTGAGTCGGTTGATATAGTGTATCTGGACTTTCAGAAAGCCATCAAAAAATGGGAATGAGTGAGGTTATCAAATTTGCAGATGACATAAAACTATTCAAAGTTGTTAAAAACCCATGAGGATTGTGGAAAATTGCAAGAGGATCTTGATAAGTTGGAAGGCTGGGCATCCAAATGGCAGATGAAATTTAATGTGGACAAGTGCAAAGTTATGCACCTAAGAAAGAAAAACCCAAACTATGGTTACACGATGCAGACTTCCACATTGGGAGCCACCACCCAGGAAAAAGATTTAGGCATCATTGTGGATAACATGTTAAAACCCTCTGCCCAGTGTGCAGCGGCAGCCAAGAGAGCAAATAGAATGCTAGGTATCATAAGGAAAGGATTAGAGAATAAAACAAAGGATATTATAATGCCTCTGTATCGTTCCATGGTGTGACCGCACCTTGAATATTGTGTGCAATTCCGCTTGCTGTATCTTAAAAAGGATATAGCGTTATTAGAAAAGTTACAGAGAAGAGCCACGAAAATGGTAAAGGGGATGGAAGGATACCCCTATGAAGAGAGGTTAAGGTTAAAGCTTTTCAACCTGGAAAAGAGACAGTTGAGGAGAGATATTATAGAGATCTATAAATTAATAAATGGAGTGGAACTGGTAAACATAGATACATTTTTTTACGCCATCAAAATATAGAAAGACTATGGGGCATGCAATGAAGCTACAGGGTAACCTATTTAAGACTAATAAGAGAAAATATTTTTTCACTCAACGTGTAATTAAACTCTGGAATTTGCTACCGGAGGATGTAGTAAAATCTGTTAGCGTAGCCGGTTTTAAAAAAGGTTTAGACAAGTTCCTGGAGGAAAGGTCCATAAACCATTATTAAAGGGGACCCAGGTAATCCACTACTTGCCCCAGTACAAGCATTGTGGAACCTGTGTCTTTTAGGGAAACTGCTAGATACTTCTGACCTAGGTTGGCCACTGTTGGAAACAGGACACTGGGTTTGATGGACCTTGGTCTGACCCAGGTTGGCATATCTTATATTTTTATGTAAAAACAAAAGAAATCGAAAAAAAGGAGCACATCTGATGTGGTACCCCGACCAGGCGATGCTGTAGCCGGTGGGATAGGGGTTTGTTGGCAGAGAATGGGGGTTTCTTGGGACACACTATCTGCTTTCTGAAGGACCTACTGAATGGGGATGTTCTAGGCACAGGGTTTATATAAGCTGACTTAAAGTTCAATGGATCTCAGTCTCTTTCTGCTGGTAGGTGAGCATAACCCACGCGTCTAGACTGGACTAGAGGAACTCCAGGAAAATAAAATTAGCAGGTAAGGTCTAATTTCACCTTTTGAAAAGGGAGGCAGTGGTGTAGCTGAGAGAGAAGCTTGGCATTAGTCAAGACTCTAAAGAGCCTAGTGGTCAGAGCCAGGACTGTATCTAGCCCTGTGCAAGCGGTGCGGCCGCACAGGGCACAAAGGCTTAAGGGGCGTCTGCTGTTGCCCTGCCGCCACCACTTTTTTTTCTCTCAGTGTTGGCAGGGCAACAGCAGGCAGCCAAAATAAGTCCCTTATGCCTTCTCGTGGCACTTTAAGCAGGTCTGGTCCTTCCCTCCTCTGACACAACATTAGAGCAGTGAGGTACAGATCTGCTTAAAGTGCCGGCGACTAGCACATCGGGCGTGCACCCTCTCCTCCACCTCTGTCCAGCCACTTTCTGCTCTTACTCTGCTGCCAGCGCCGCTGTGGAGAAAACAGAGGACGGCAGCAGCAAGGTAAGAGCAGAAATTGGCTGGACGGAGGTGCAGGTGGGGGGAGGCGTTCGATGTGCAAGTCATACAGGGTGCAATTCTGGCTCGGTACAGCCCTGGTCAGAGCAATGGTCTAAGAACCATGAGAAGATTTTGTTTGAATCCCACTTCTGCCACTGATATCACTTGTTATCATTCCCCATTGCCTCGGTTTGCAAACTATTTAGGGAAGGGATTTACTATACCAGCATACTTATAAGCATTGTAGAATGCCGTGTAATCCTGTAGTGTGTTAAAAAGTTGACTGTTTTCCTCGTCTGGTTGTTAGATTGCGTGTTTACCCTGGATGCTCATATCCAGGCATAGTCAGAGCATCATTTGCTGGTTTCCATATGATACAGCAGCTTTACTCTTCTGTGGAGAGGGGGAATCTCACATTTATTGTTCATTCTTTAAAGACTTGTCACATTGATTTGTATAACTCTTTAACATGGATTGCCTTGAAGTGTTCACCACTTGCAACTCCTCCAGCTGCTGGACTGTTGATTGTAGAAAACGAGCTTAGTTCATGATCTGCTGCTTCTGGAGGAAAATCAACAAATCAAGCAATTTATTTAAAATAGTTCATAATCCACACATCTTACACTCTAGAGTACAAAAAACATTAGACATAATAAAACATCATAATTAAGCAAAATTATAAATAAGACAACTTCTATATTGTCACCCCAGTCCGGCCCAGATGTGTGAGTTATGCACGCCTACCAGCAGATGGAGACTGAGAATCATTGGCTTGATCTTTTTAATGTCGTGGTACATAGGGGTCTGTGCAGTCTCGATCTGGCCAGTATTTCTCAGTCTCCAGCAGATGGTGGTTGTGCATTCCAGTGCAGTGCATTAAATTGAAAGAATGATAAGGAAAGAGCTTTGGTGGTGGTGTCTGACAGCTCTCTTTGGGGTGTACAACTTGGTGGTTGCAGGTCCTTCCCCCTTCACCCCCACTTTCATTGTATATGTTTTTCTCAAAAGGGTGACAAACTTAGGCAAAATGGCCAGTATCCCAGTAGCTCCTCTCCTTCTCATTCAGTTAAGTTTGAGATAAGGCAGTGTAGACAACTGCTTTATGTTGATTCCCCTTGGTATGGGGGACATAACGGGCAGAAGCTAATGATGATTTACAGTGCTCCGCTCCTATTTTAGTCAGTGCAGGTGCATGCCGATGTCACCTTGAATGGGGAGAAGGCTGGAAGGCGGCTGCTACTTCCCCCAGTGGGGGGTACGCTAAGCACTGCCAACATTAAAAGCAAGAGAAATGGTTCTCCTTTGCTGGCTCTTGGTTTTCTGTACTGCACCAGCATGTATGTTTCTTGCTTTGTTTTGGGAGGTTTTCTCTTTTGGGCATCTACAGCAGCGCCTGTGTTGGGCTTCAGCGGGAAGTACCGTTGGCGTTTTCTAGGCTCCTGGTTGTTTATGGTCTCCATTTTGATTTAAAAAAAAACTACTAAAATCTAAATGAATAAAGAAAGAAATGGAATTAAGCTCAACATAAATGCTGAGAGGGATTTTGCAGCTACTGAGGGTTTTCGTGCATTCCTCCACTATATTTGGACAGGGGCTCCATCGGGGCAGGAGCTCCTGCTGTCCATCTGCGGCTCCATTGGCAGAATTACTCTTAAGGACAGCAGAGAAAGTAGAGGGCAAAGAATGAAAGTTAAAAAAATAAAAATAAAAATTTCAGACACATAAGTACTGCTGTACTGAGTCAGACCAAGTTCCATCAAGCCCAGTCTGTGGGTTCGTACAGTGGATGATTCCAGGCACAAGTACAGGGCGGGGCTCCCAGCGAGGTTTAGGCATTTTTCATGTGGGGCTGGGCTTCTTCGCTATCCCGATACAGTATAGCTTGAGTGTTGTCCAGCACCATGGTGCGAGCTGTGTGGTAGTCGCAAGGTATGCAGATGCGTGGCGCTTTTCCAACAGTTGGTTAAACAAGTAAAGAGACAGAATATAGGAAGACACGAAAGGTCGGCAGCATCGTCTTGTACATGAACTTAAGGCAATGAGGCTCCCCTGATGAAACCACAGGCCGTGAAACGCCACATGGGACCCCAATGAGAGCGTCGGGAACTCAGTGGAACTCAGTGGAATTAGCATACAGACTCCAATCTATGCAATACTTCTGAGAGCTTGGATTGCAGCAGCTAAGTGCCAGTTTTTTGGAATATATGAATGATCCTGGCATATACGCTCTATGACACCAAGCCTTAAAGACTGATATTATCACTTTTAGTAGTGCGGGGGATGTTCTAAAAAATAGGTTTCCATAAAGAGGTCATTGATGTGATTATCAGCTACAGCTGTGGAGAGTATACTCTATTAGCCCGGCTGGCTAGAAACTGAGACCTTTGGAAATCTGAAGATATGATAAGTAAACACTTAAGTAGCTGAGGTATATTAATGTATTTTGTTATTTTTGAGCGCAACCCTAGATATCATAGCAAGGTATGCAGAGACATGAAGTAACTGATTTAAAAAGAAAATGAAGAAAAAATCCTTAGTTCCTTCATTTGAGGCGCAAGAGGTTTGCCTTACAGGGTCAATCCGCAGCTTTCCGTGGCGCATTGTATGCCGTAGCATTCTCATTTGTCTGGGCAGCTGCCTTCCAGAGCTGTTTTGGACCCTTTCGGTATCAGAGTATGGGATAGCCATGGGTTTGTGGACAATTCTCAGTTCTCCGTATGGCCTTCACATAGGTGATGGAGGCTGGTTTCCGCTTTTGTGGTGCTTCTCTGCGCTCACGCTATAGCATGTCCCTTAAGGTAGTTCAAACTGTTGATGTGCAAGTGTTTGGTTGCTGGTTCTTATTCCCTGTCACAGGGATATATGCAGATTTCTCTTAGTTATTTGTTTTGGTTGACCTTGCGACTTGCTCATTGGTCTTCCAACGTCTTTTTACAGAGTGTTCGGTCATTCTTGTAGGCGGCAATTGTACCCTTTTCCATCCTCGATAGGTCTTATGTTGATCTGCAGTTGGTATTTCCAGGGTACCTTCCTGAGGTTCTCAATGTGTCATGGGTCAGTCTACAAGCTATGCTGTGTGGGATTGGATGAAAGTCTTCCCTTGAACAGCTAGGCCAGAGGTTCTCACAGGGGCAGAGTTCCTTTCCCTATCAACCTGATCTAGTGAGGGAGTATTGTCTGAGTTGGGTTGAATGAGGGATGCTTTTCTTTGTCTTTCTCTGCTCCCTATTTTGAATGCTGCTGTATCCTTTATTGAGCTGGCAGGGCAGCCTCATGTCTCTTTCGTGTCTGTACGACTTGGTCAGTTTAAAAAAAAAACCAAAAAAACACCGTGATAAGGTTTAATAGGGCTCCGGAGTTTTGCGAACTCCTTGTTGCCAAGGAAAAAGTAAGTCTGGGTACCTCTCTAGCCTTCCTCTGGGAGATTGTCACAACTACTCATCCAGGCGGTAGCCTAGGAGCAGGTGAACTTGCCTGTCTTACTCTCTACAATTACTGTTCAAGATGGCCGCCAAGGAAGGCTGCTGGGTAATGTAGTTTTTTAGAGCAAGGAGTGTGACCACAGGGTAAATAGGCAAAACAGAGAATTTTATTTCGGGGTTTCCCCTCCGCATTGAATTCAAAAACCTCAACTAAAATTGGATAAACTCTCCAATAAGGCAAACAAGAATGTGAAAACAGGTTGAACACAAAAATACAGGATTTCCTTTTAAAACATCAGCTTTCCACTTCCCGTGAGGAACAAGCTTCTAAAGCTCAATCTGTTCTCCAGATTAGCTTCTTGTTGTTCACTTTCAAACAGGATTTTTACTTTGTACAAGTTGGAAGACCAACACTTGTCATTCTTTTCAACAGCTTCCTTTCTCCAAGCCATGCACAGCACAAGTCCTTAAATGGCTTTCCTGATAGTCTTTTACATAGGCAAAGAATCAGCAGCTATTCATGTTCTTGGCCAGACACAGAGAACACTGCATTTCTTCTATATCTGAACCATTAGGATCCTCTAGCAAATCTATATCCATTTCATTTCCAGATTCGCTGTGTCTATCCTGAATATCAGCTGACTGGTTATTCTCCTGCCTTATCAGCTCCTGCAATCTTAACAACAGCTGTTCCCTATGGTCTCCAGCCACAGGCTCTTGCAACGGAGTTTCTCTCCCTTTCAACAAGTTAGCAAGCTCTGTTAGAGTGGAGGTTTGGCAGTCACTGGCATAAGCTCTAGGCTTAATAAAGGTTTGCTTTCCAGAGTTCAGAGGCACACAGCGTTTAGCACTATCTCTTAATTCTTTAACAATGCCTTCAGCCTGGCTTTGGTTAGGAATTAAAGAAAAGACATTTTCATTACCTTCAGGGTTTAAATGCCGTCTTGAACTACTTCCCCACCTGGAAACACTTCTTTGTCCTGGAAACTGTTGCCTGCCCTGGGTTCCAGACACCCTCTGTTTCTCCTTTACTCTTGCATGTGAATCAGCCAGGTCTCTTCCTGAAGCTCCTCTTTTCAATGGAACTAAAGTACCTGCTTCCAAACTCAGCAAGTTTCTGATTCCAGGCTTGTTCCCTTCAGAATCAGCTCCCCTTACTTAAACTGCTTCTGGAACTCCACGGACTCCAAACACTGCCTGCTCATCTTGCTGCTGCTTCGTTTCTGTTCCTCTCGGCTGCGTTTCTCTCGGCTGCGTTTCTCTCGGCTGCGTTTCTCTCGGCTGCGTTTCTCTCGGCTGCGTTTCTCTCGGCTGCGTTTCTGTTTGTTCTAAAACTGAAACACTTTTAAACTGCTGCCTTTCAGGCACCACGCCTTTCTTCCTGCCCATGTGCAGCTCATCAGTGCTCAGCCTAGCCCCGACGTCACTAGGTGGGCGGGGCTTAGCACTCGGAATACTCTGCCCTGGAGGCTTGTGGTTTCTATGGGAACTGCTTTTCTCTCTAGATTTAAAGGGACAGGGCTCCTCTCCCTGCCATTCCATTTCCTCTGCAGCGTCCTCCTCACCACAAGATTCATGCTTCTAGGCCTGAAGGGAATGTTCTTAAAGCCTTGGCTGCATAGTTAGCTCTTAGGCCCAGGGATTTTCCCTTGATAGTTGGCAGGCCCGTTCGATATGCTTGCTGTAGGGGGCAGTAGAGGTCACTATTGGCCATGGGTTTTTGGGGGGTCGCTTCCCTAGTTTATTGTCCACACAGTGAGTTCCAGGGAAGCTATTGGTCGTCTTGATTCATGAGGGTCGGTCCGTTTTTGCTTTGTGGTGGACAGACTGGACAACAAGCCCGCTTTAATAGGTGCTGTTCTCATCACATATCAGGCATACGATGGTAACATAGTAACATAGTAAATGATGGCAGATAAAGACCATCATGGTCCATCTAGTCTGCCCAGCACGATGGCAAGAGTAGGTGCACCTGCCGCTCTGCCACCCCTCCCCACGTCCCTGTTTAGGGGAGAACCCACCACTCCATGTAGGACACCCCTATTTGTTGAGAAATTAGATGGTTCAGTTTATTTTGATTTTATCCTGTTGCTGTAAAGGGATCCACTGTGCCTGTCCCATGCCATTTTGAATTCCGTCACCATGTTTGCCCCCACCAGTTCCAATGGCAGGGCATTCAAAGCATCCACCACCTTTTGAGTGAAAAAGTATTTCCTGACATTGCCTTTCAATTTACCACCTCGCAGCTTCATGTTGTGCCCTCTAGTTGTACAGCTTCCCCGTCTTTGGAAGAGGTTTGTTCATTATTTCCCTTTAAGTATTTAAAGGTCTGAATCATATCTCCCCTGTCCCTCCTCTCCTCCAAAGTGTACATGTTTAGGTCTTCAAGTCTCTTCTCATAAGGCTTCTGACGCAGGCTCCAAATCATTTTGGTCGCCTTCCTCTGAACAGTTTCCAGTCTTTTTATATCCTTTGTAAGATATGGTCTCCAAAACTGAACACGGTATTCCAAGTGAGGCCTCACCAGTGACTTGTACAGTGGCATAAGTACCTCTTCCTTTCTGCTGGTGATTCCTCTTTGTATGCAGCCCAACATCCTCCTGGCTTTTGCCACCGCCTTGTCGCACTGTTTTGCCACCTTGAGATCTTCAGAAATAATCACACCAAGGTCTTTCTCCTGATCCGTGCATACTAACCTCTCGCCCCCATCACGTACATTTCCCTTGGATTTCTGCTACCCAAGTGCATGACTCTGCACTTCTTTGCATTAAATCTTAATTTCCAAGCATTAGACCATTCTTCCAACTTTTGTAGGGCTTTCCTCATGTTAACCACTCCCTCGGGGGAGTCAACTCTGTTGCAAATTTTCATGCCAGCTGTAAAAAGACGCACTTTTCCATTCAGTCCTTCAGCAATATCACTCACAAATACATTGAACAGTGACGGGCCCAGGACCGACCTGTGGGGCACCCCGCTAATCACCTTCACTTCATCCAAGTGAGCTCCGTTTACCATCACCCTCTGTCGTCTGTCAGTCAACCAATTTCTGATACAATTTACCATCTTAGGATCCATCCCCAAGCTACTTAGTTTATTGTTAAGCCTCCTGTGAGGAACAGTATCAAAGGCTTTGCTGAAATCCAGGTAGATAACATCCATCGCATGTTCCTGATCTAGCTCCCTGGTCACCTGGTCAAAGAACTCAATCAGATTTGTTTGGCAAGATCGTCCTTCGGTAAAACCATGTTGCCTCGTGTCTTGCAACCTGTTGGTTTGAGAAAGTTCACTATTCACTCTTTCAGGAGCGCCTCCATTACTTTTTCCACCACCGAGGTAAGGCTCACAGGCCTGTAGTTTGACACTTCTTCCCTCTCACCACTTTTGTGTAGAGGTATGACATTAGCCGTTCTCCAGTCCTGAGGAACCTCTCCTGTTTCCAAGGATCTGTTGAAAACATCCTTTAACGGCCCTGCAAGAACCTCTCTGAGCTCTTTCAGAATCCTGGGATGTATCCTATCCGGTCCCATGGCCTTGTCCACTTTCAGTTTTGCAAGTTGTTCTAAAACATCTTCTGTGAATGGTGTGGTATCTACTTCATTCCCATTTTTATAATATTTGGGAGTCACAGGTGGTCCTTCTCCAGGACTTTCTTTAGTAAAAACAGAGCAGAAGTATTCGTTTAGCAATTTCTCTTTTTCAATATCACTTTTCACCAGTCCGTTCGCAGCACTTCTGAGTCCTGCAATTCCACCTCTGATCTTCTTCTTTTCCCGTGGTGGTGGTCATTCTGGTGGGAGAACCTGTAAGCCCTTAATGTGGGGCTAGGTCGCTCCTGTCTTCTGTCCTAGAGCATCTTATTTCCAAGATCACATGGCTTCCGATTCAGCTCAAGGTATGTTTTGTCTGGGCACACCAAAGGGGCTTATGATCTTGTTTCTTAGCTCCCTCAGGTAGAAGGGCTTATAGTAATTGATCCAGCGTTTTTTTGGTGCACTGCTTTTTTCAGGTTTTGCTCCAAGTTTTCTCCAGCTTCGATGACCGAGGATGGCCTGTCTGGTTGGGGCAAAGAGCTTCTTTCTGCTAGTCAACGCTTTGGTTTCATTGCAGTTTGGTCCGCTGCACTCTGTATCTCTCTCTTTCAATGGTAGAGCGGGCATGAGTTGACCTTTTGGTGGTTAACAAAAAAGCAAAAAAAATCCAAAGAGAAAGTGGGCGCATGAAATAAAACAAAACTAAAATGAGTGCAATAAGATGTTCTTGGCCTTCAACTTGTGACCTTGGTATTCAGTTGACAATGAGAGGTTCAACCTGTTGCTCTCTTTGGGGTGTGGAGTGGATAGTCCTTCTCTCTGCCTATACCTCCTGTTTTTTGTGTATGTTGTGTTTCAGTCCTGCTTTGGATCAAAGTCCTTTGGATTCTTCTCTTAGTTGCTGGTGAGTGCAAATTTTCCCATTTCAAGGTTTTCGGTTCACTCTGGCTTCGGTTGCGGATTTTATGGGTCTCTGAGGGTTCCGACAGATCGCTTGTAAAGACTTATTTGGTTTTCATGTGATTCTTGTTTGTTACTAGGCTCTTGAGTGTTGCAGTATGAACAGGCTTTTTTGTTTTAGACTGCAGTTCTGCTGGCTTCCAGGGTGTCATGTGCTAGAGAGATCCTTGAACTGTGTGTTCCTACGGTGCAGCCTGTCTTGAAATGACATCTCTTCGGTTTTTCTAGCTTCCCTGTTATGGCACAGTCTTGGTTCAGAGGGTGTTTCCCTGCGCTAGCTTCAGGCCGGGCTATTCTCTTTTCCTCCCTACTGTGGGGTGCTTTGTTACATCCCACACATTTGGACTGGACTAGAGGGATGATATGGAAGGTGTGAAATGAGTCCTTACCTCCTAATTGTCTATCTCCAGGAACAAGCAGGAATAAGTCCTCACATATGGGTACGTCGGAACCGACGGAGCCTGCGCGGGAAAGCTCCCCAGCTTCCTAGAATGGAAGCTTTTGGGACCTCCCACTGCACATGCGCGCTGCCTTCCCGCCTTCCTGAACAGCTCTCCTCAGTTTCTCTTTTTCCGCGGAGCCAGCAGGTCGTGTATCCTGTCACCGCTGAAGAAATTGTAGTTTTTTGTTTTGTTTCTTTAGACCGCGTACCTGCCTTCCCATACCGATACCGGTATCGCCGGTCTTCCTTTTTCTTTCTTGAAAAATTATTTTCTTTTTCTTTTATTATTTTTCAGCACTTGGTCACTTCAGTTAGGCCTTCAGGCCTACTTGAATTCTCCACATGGAGAAGCCAGCCCCTGGATTTAAGAAGTGTACCAAGTGTACTGCTGTAATATCAGTCACAGACACCCATGAATGGTGTCTTAAATGTTTGGGGCCTGACCACTCCATTCCGGACTGCCCTTCCTGCTCCCAAATGTCTAAGCGTGGGCTGCAGAACCGGGCCAACAAATTCCATGTGCTGTTTGCTTCAGAGAATCCAACATCACAGTCATCCAGGTCATCATCTCCGGATGGATCTCAGGTAACCAAACCTTCTGTGGGCAAGTCCTCAAAGGGCAAATCTCCTTCAAAGCATCGAGAGGCTCTTAGTTTTGAGGACCCTGCCCCAGCCAAACAGCCCCGGCGGGAAGCTCTGCCTTCCAAAACGCCAATTCAGGGGCTACAGGTTGACATCGATGGCACGGCCTCGACAGATCACCTGTTGGACTGCTCTGGGGTACCGGCCCATACCGGTACCGACATCCAGGCAGCCGTGGCGTCTATGGGCAATACTGTCCAATCCATGCAGCAGGCCGTCATGGCTTTCATTAAAGCTGCAACGCCATCGGTACCGCTTCCAGCGGTTCCGGGCCCGGTTCCGGTATCGTCCGCCATGCCGGAACCCAGGCCTTCCTCTTCTAAACGCAAATCGGTACCGTATGGGCTTTCGCTCCATACCGCTTCCATACCCGGTACGCCCGATGTCGATACCGATCGGTATGCGTATCGTGCGTTGGAGGAAACTAGAGAATACACCGATTCCTCTGAGGATTTTGGCTCCTCTGATGAGTCTGCAGAGCTCTCCCTTGACCTTCCTGAGGAACCTTCTTCTCCAAAAAGGAGAATGTCTCCTCCAGAGGATTTGTCCTTTCAGGACTTTATTTTAGAAATGGCTAAAGGCCTTTCTATCACTACCTCCTCTGAAAGGGAACCAAGGTCAAAAAGATTGGATATTTTAGGATACTCTAAGTCTCCTAAAGAAGCAGTTACCCTGCCTATCCATGAAATCCTTCAGGAACAATTGATGGATTTCTGGGAGAACCCTTTAACTCTGTCTCCTTATTCCCGTAGGTTGGACACCATGTATCGGGTCCCTCCTTCTCCTGGTTTTCAGAAAACTCAATTGCCTCACCACTCCATTGTGGTAAAGTCTGCAATGAAAAAGATCAAGAGTACTAAAAGGCACTCTTCTACACCACCAGGAAGGGAATGTAAGACACTGGACTCTTTTGGTAGGAAAATCTTCCAGGCTAGTATGCTTATAGCCAGGATTAATTCCTACAGCCTCTATATGGGCATGTTCCTAGGGGAACTTGCCAAGAAAGTGCGGCATTTTGCCCCCTTTATCCCTGAGGATAAACAGGAGGACTTCCTTTCTGTAGTGAAACAACTTTCAGATGTTTCTAAGTTCTCCAACAGAGCTGCCTTTGATTCCTTCGAGGGAGCCAGCAGAGCTTCTGGCATTGCTATTGCAGCCAGACGTCTGGCTTGGCTCCAGGCTTCTGATCTGGAACCCTGGGTTCTAGATGGCTTACGGAATCTGCCCTGTACAGGTGAGAACTTATTCGGTGCAGAGTGGCAAGTTAAAGCCACTCAAATGGACGCTGAAAATGCCACCTTAGAGAGACTTTCTAAGTCCACTTCTACTCCCACTAAGAAGAAGTCTTTCAAGAGGCCTTATTATAAGAAGGCCAGATATGCTTCCAATACTGGCCAGCAATCTTCTCAACCTCGTTTTGCGGCTAAACGTCAGCAAACGAAACAAGCAAGAGCAAAGCCTGCAGCAGCTACTACAGCTCAACAGGCTCCACCCCCTCAGGGGTTTTGACTTGCCCCTAGAGAACTTGCCATTCCTGGTTCTGGACCAACCAGAACCTCTCACCATACCTGGAAGGTTAGCTCACTTTGCTCCCAGATGGGAACAAATCACAACAGAGCAATGGACCCTCTCTATCATCCGAGAGGGTTACAAACTTCATTTCTCCAACCTTCCTCCTCATCACATGGGGAGACCCTTCAATTCTCCATCTCCTCTCCTAGCCCTGTTGGGTCGGGAGGTCTCTTCTCTGCTTGCCCAAGGGGCCATAGAAGAGGTTCCTCTTCATCAACAAGGGTCAGGTTTCTACTCCCCCTATTTTCTCATTCCAAAGAAGACAGGGGGATTCAGACCAATCCTAGATCTGAGAGAATTGAACAAATTTCTGTACAAGGAGAAATTCAAAATGCTCTCTTTGGGCATTCTCCTTCCATACCTTCAGAGTCAGGACTGGCTTTGTTCTCTAGACCTGCAGGATGCGTATACACATCTACTCATCCATCCATCCCACAGAAAATATCTTCGCTTTCTGTTCAGGGGAAGTCATTACCAATACAGAGTACTTCCCTTCGGTCTCGCCTCTGCCCCAAGAGTCTTTACCAAATGCATGGCAGTCGTAGCCGCATTTCTCAGAAGCATGGGGATTTTCGTATTCCCATATCTGGACGACTGGCTCATTCGAGCTCCAACTCAGTCGCAGGCCCAGATTTCCCTAGACCGCACAAGGAGCCTTCTGCAGTATCTGGGACTGGTGGTAAACCTTCCCAAGTCTCAACTCAGCCCTACTCAGTCTCTAGAATTCATAGGGGCCCAGTTGGACACCACCACTGCAAGAGCCTACCTTCCACTGGTTCGGGGTCAGCGTCTGCTGAGCTTGGCCTCCCAAGCCCAGTCCAGTACTCACTTGACAGCCAGGGAAATGCTACGCCTCCTGGGCCATATGGCCTCCACAGTACATGTGGTGCCCTATGCTCGTCTTCATATGAGAGCAGCTCAATGGACCCTGGCCACCCAGTGGACTCAGGCGTCGGGAGCACTCTCAGACCAAATACAAACCTCAAACCGTCTGTCTTGGTCCCTCCATTGGTGGATATCCACCAAGAATCTGTTGTTGGGGGCTCCCTTTCAGCCCTTGCTACCCCAAGCAACCCTCACAACAGATGCCTCCCAATTGGGGTGGGGAGCCCATCTGCAAACTCTCTCCACTCAGGGCACTTGGTCTCCACAGGAGGCCACCCTTCATATCAACCTCCTGGAACTGCGAGCAATTTACCTTGCCCTCAAGGTCTTCTATACCCTCCTTGCCAACCTGACTGTCCTGGTTCAGACAGACAATCAGGTGGCCATGTTTTACATAAACAAACAAGGAGGGACGGGCTCTCTGTCGCTTTGCAACGAAGCTCTCAGATTATGGGCCTTCGCCAGAGAGCACCAAATTCATCTGCTAGCAGTGTATCTTCCAGGAGTTCAAAACTCTCGAGCAGACAGGCTCAGTCGAGTTCTGCTGCCACACGAGTGGTCCCTACACGTGGACCAGATAAGCAGAATCTTTCAGGAATGGGGGACCCCGGACATAGACCTCTTTGCAAGTCCGTGGAATGCCAAACTTCCCCGGTTCTGTTCCAGGACTCCGTGTCAGGAAGCTCAGGCCACGGACGCCTTTCTCCTCCATTGGGGTCAGGCGTTCCTATATGCCTTTCCACCCATTCCGCTGATTCCCAAGACTCTGTTCAAACTCCAGAGAGATCACGGCTCTATGATCCTCATAGCTCCACGCTGGCCACGCCAAGTGTGGTTCCCTCTGCTTCTACAGCTCTCCCAGGGATCCTCCCTGGACTTAGGAGCTGCACCAGACCTTCTGTCTCAGGAGGAGGGGACTTTGTGGCACCCAAACCCCAAATCCCTACATCTCCGAGCTTGGTTACTGAAGGCTTAAGTCTTCAGGACTTTAATCTTTCTCAACCTGTGACAGATATCCTTCATGCCTCTAGGAAACCTTCCACGAGGCGGTCTTATGCTTTCAAATGGAAACGTTTTTCCATTTGGTGTGCTCAGCAGGGCCTTGACCCTCTGGCACTTCCTTTGAATTCCCTCTTAGACTATCTCCTGCATCTTTCCAATGCAGGCCTTAAGACGAATTCTGTAAGAGTCCATTTAAGTGCTATTTCAGCATCCCTGAAACCTATAAATGGACAACCTATCTCCTCTCATCCTCTTGTTGCAAGATTCATGAGAGGCCTGACTCTCACTAAACCTCCCATCAGACCCCCCCCGGTCGCATGGGATTTGAATCTAGTGCTTGGTCAGCTTATGAAGCCACCTTTTGAGCCGTTATTTTCTACCTCCTTGAAATTTCTTTCCTGGAAGGTACTATTCCTAATTGCAGTCACTTCCGCTCGCCGCATCAGCGAACTGCAGGCTCTAGTGGCTAATCCACCTTATACAAGATTTCATCATGACAAGGTGGTCCTTAGGACGAATCCCCACTTTATGCCCAAAGTGGTCTCGCCTTTTCATCTTAATCAAGAGGTATATCTACCGGTCTTTTTTCCGGCTCCTCATGCATCCAGTGCGGAGAGGAACCTTCATACTCTGGATTGTAAAAGAGCTCTAGCCTTTTACCTTAATAGGACTCAGCCACATCGAAAGTCTTCTCAACTTTTCGTGGCTTTTGATCCTTCACATTTGGGACTTCCAGTCTCCAAGCGTACACTTTCCAATTGGATTGCTCAGTGTATTTCCTTTGCTTACCAGAGTAAAAACATTCCTCTGGAAGGCCATGTCACAGCTCACAATGTGAGAGCCATGGCAACTTCTATGGCTCATCTGCACTCTGTTTCCATTGATCAGATCTGTCGAGCCGCTACCTGGGCCTCGGTTCATACCTTTACAGCCCATTACTGTTTGGACAAGGACTCCCGCCGGGATGCCTTGTTTGGCCAGGCTGTCCTCAAACACCTGTTCCATTCTTAGACAACTCCTGCCCACCTTCCCAGGATGGATGCCTGAGATCCATACGAAGATGGCGAACCCTTGGAGGGGGATCTCCCAGGCATCTCAGCTAGGGAGTCCCCATATGTGAGGACTTATTCCTGCTTGTTCCTGGAGATAGCACAGTTACTTACCTGTAACAGGTGATCTCTGGGAACAGCAGGAATTAGTCCTCACAACCCACCCACCTCCCCTAGGAGTTGTATCTTCTATCTCTCTGTCTTCCTGTCCTCTCTCTATTGTCTCAGCTATAAACTCGAAACTGAGGAGAGCTGTTCAGGAAGGCGGGAAGGCAGCGCGCATGTGCAGTGGGAGGTCCCAAAAGCTTCCATTCTAGGAAGCTGGGGAGCTTTCCCGCGCAGGCTCCGTCGGTTCCGACGTACCCATATGTGAGGACTAATTCCTGCTGTTCCCAGAGATCACCTGTTACAGGTAAGTAACTGTGCTTTCCTTGAATCTCTCCAGTCCAGTCCAGGACCCACCCTTGCATATCTGTTCTTGGACCCAGCCTGGCATATTCTTCAGTTACTGCAGCTGTTAGGGCTGACAGTTTCTTTTACATATTTTTCAGGGTAGCCTACCAGTTGGTGACGAGGTAGTGCTGCTCAATGCTTTCAGCTGCGGATGATCTAGGTGTGAATCTGATCTCCTCCTCCTGTAGGGTTTTCGGGCAGGAGGGCTCTGTTGGGGGTTTCAGTTGATTTCATCTCTGAACTGCAGCATATCGTAGATAGCAGAGGCTTGAGTGTATAGTACTCTGTCTCTTTTTCCGCACATTCGTGCAAGCTTGAAGACGACAGCGATGATTAGGATGTGAGGAGTTGGAGGTGTGCTTATAAAGCATTTAATATTCTTTTGAGATTTGCTTTGTTACAGAAATACTGGCGAGATTAAAGCTGCACAGACCTCTGAACCATGACGTCAAAAAGATCAAGCCAATGATTCTCAGTTTCTATCTGCTGGTAGACATTGATGACCCACCCGTCTGGACTGGACTGGCGGGACTCAAGGAAAGAGAATTAGCAGGTAAGGTCTAATTTCACCATATTGAAATTTGATCTCCCAGCAGATTTCTCTACTTTAAAACTTCCTCTTCAAATGTTTGCATAAAAAGGATATTTTTGGCCTTCTGTCAGGAAGTTTTTAATTTGTTAGGCATTCATATTTCACTTATCCCAGATGGTATTATATTTACAATACACAGAATGCATGTGTTTTTATGGGATCTATTTATAAAACTTAATCAAATACATTTTTCTAACATGTACAAATAAGTCTAGAAGTTTTAAAATGTTGTTCATGATTGTACCGTAAATGTGTTTGACTACATCGGGAAAGTTCATATAATTTTACTCTCAAACTGAGCTCCTAAATTTGTGTCCTATTTTTAACCACACTTAGGATGAATTTTCAGCTGAAAACTTAGGCTCCTAATTTAGGAGCTTAAAACTTATGCCCCTAAATTTAGGCCTCTGACACACAGCTTTCAACAACTTTTATTGGAAAAACCCCAACGTGTTTCAGCAAACTTGCCACCTTCAGGGAGATAATAAGCCTCAGACACAATAAAACACACATTAAAACAATCACGCATCAGAGTTGATAAGAAACATAAAAATTATATTACTATCAAACATGCACAAACTTAAATATGTATAAGATTACATCTTAGCATAAATGTATAGTGCGTAAGACCTAATAACATAATATAAAAAAATATATAATAAAATTAAAGATAAAAAAAACAAAATAAGTGTTCGGTGGACCAAACATACAACTTTGTACATGTATATAAATCATAAACTGTTATATGGCAATGATAAACTGCATGGAGGACTATAGGAGCAACATGGCTCAATAAGAAATGCATGTAAATACTATGGATAGTAGGGAGGGAGAGGAAACCAATTGTAAAACTCACTGTGTGGTAAGGAAGTGTAAAGGTTGTAAAACACTTCTTAGTGTCTCTGGATTGAAAGAGACCTTAACCCTTTCCAGGCCGAGCCCAAAACTCTCGGGATCCAAAATTCTGACTAAATATTCCTATCAAATGGTATATAATACATGACCATAGCAGAAGGAAAATCACTATTAGAACATATTGAATAAGACGGGTACAATTTTCCTGAAATATGCAAAAATTAACCCGGCTGCAGAATGTGGATTAAATTTTTAAAATAGGCCTTCAAAGGGTTAAAGCCAAGAGCAAAGGGAAGGAGGGTAAAAATGATAAATTGCCCAGGCGACCCCGATTGTACAGACACCAGCTTGGGTGAATCTCTAAAGGGAGCTGCTCTAAGATAAACATAGCAGCTCCAAAACCAGCGGAGCAGTATCCTGCTGTGGGATAGTCATAAAAACCTGAGTAGACAATGCAAAAAACGCCAGAGTTAAATCCATAGAATAAAGTCAAACACTTAATTGTAATAAAAGAAATATCCTGTTAAGAATAATGAAACATATAGCCGACCATTGCATTAAAAGTAGATAGAAAATGTAACTTGTATGGTACCCAACTTTAACTTTAACATTCCAAGCCAGCACAAACATACTCAATGTGTTAATATACAAATGGTTAACAGAAATAACATTCAGTCAAAAAATTCATAAAGAGAACTCCTGGACTTGCCTTAAGAATACACCAGGACTGGCTTCAGAAAAACTGATCAAATGTAGGTACTTGGTTTTTCTAAAGCTAGTCCTGGTGTACCCCTTAGCCAGCCTGGTTTATAGGATATCCACAATTAATGTACATAGTAACATAGTATGAGAGATGTACCTGCAATGGAGGCAATGCATGAAAATCTGTTTCATGCATATTCATTTGGATATCCTAAAAAAACAGACTGGCTAAGGGGTACATCAGGACTGACTTGAGAGAAACTGATCTAATGTAGTACTTGTTTAAAATCTACAAACCTGTTGTAACATGCTTTGAGCTCTTTAGTTGGGAACATTTGGAATAAGTTAATAATGGTGACCATCTGTATATTGTACCCACATCCATGTTTACTATCAAATTCTAGACCCTGTCCCCGCACTATATGTTCAGTACAAACCACCACATCCCTCGGTTATCACAAAAAGAAGGCTCTCACATCACCATGAACAAATTTATACATGTTCCTGCCAAGCTCTTCGTTTTGTTTTTAAATAGTGCTTGTAATGTGCACTCTAAGAAAGCACAGAGCAAGAAAGGGATATGTGAAATAAGACGACAGCTGAGAGAATGCCGTACACAGTCTTTGAAGGCCCTAAGGGCTACACTGAGATCTTGGACTTGACTTGATAACATGTTAGAGCCAGTGTAGAGAATTTAGGACCCAAGTGACCCTTTTGAATTTTTCTGAATGAGGGTTTGCTTGATACATCTTCCAATGTACAGCAGGAGATTGCACATCCCTGAACGACTGTGGAATAGGCAGGGCTACCAAGGAAGGGACAGGTGACGTAGGTTGAAAGAATACAGATTTAACTACAGCTTCAGCTCCCACATGTCTGTACAGTGCTGTGTATACATTGTAGAGCTATAGTAAGCTTAGAATCCAGTACAAATGCAAAGCTACAAAATTGATGACTGAGGCAGGGCTGTTCCTTTCATGTCATCTTGGCGTTGAAGTGGTCATTTTGCATTACCATGGTACTTCTATATTTTTTATAAATTGCGTTTCAGATTTTCAGCATAGCTGGTAGAGATCTTTCCCAGGCATTCATTTAAAACTGCATGAGTGTGTCAGTCTGCACCAGTATATCATCTGCATAGAACAGTCCTAAAGGAGTTGAACTAGCCTACCACAGAGTGACCCTGCAGAAGCCCACAGAAAAGACCATGGGGGCATGATCATGCTGTGCCCAGAGAAATGGTCTGGGAGCAGTTCTGGAGGAAAGACTGGAAATAGATTAGTCCTAGACCTGCAGGTCTTGGGCTGGTTAGTCAAAAAATTAAATTTTGTATTTATGCACATGATAACACTGTGTCATTGGTTTGTCCACACAGAACTCAACAGTGTTGTGCTGAATCGTAAGGACCAGTGAGATATTTGTGCATTGCCGATGTCTAGCTAATGCACTTCTCCCAGCATTGTTTAGCTAAAATAGACTTGTACTATTGCTATATATAGGTAATAAGCCATGTGTGAGAACTGTATACTGAGCTTCAGAGCAGTTTCCTAATGCACATGCAGACGGCTGCAGCATTATAAGATCTGCCAATGGGAAAAAATAGCACATGCTATGTGGTAACACACCGCTGTTTTCTGTATCAGTCTCAGTCATTAGAAAGAGAAAACAAACTTCCCCTTCTCCTCCTCTACTCCAGGGCTTCTCTTGCCTGGGAGCCTAGAAAGCCCCTGAACTTGCTGCACCACCATGATCCCAGGGAACCATTCAGTCACATTGTCTTGGAAAATTGTGATGTGTGACTCCCTAGTGGTTTTGTTGAAACATACCGCTAGGGGTCAGATGCTGCCTTTTCCCAAGATGGTGGCATCATTCTTGCTTCCTGTCCTAGAAGGTGCATTGGGAGAACAGTGAAGGGTGGTGGTCAGAGCTCACTTGAGTCCCCAGGAACTTTTATGGGAAGGGGCTCGAGCCAATAGGGACCTTTATTCACCATGGTTATTGGAGATGACCTCATGTGACTCAGTTCCTATGCTAGAATAGTTACTACAGCTCAAGGCTGTAGTAAAGATTCGGCAATAATGTAAAAGGTTAAAATAAGTCAAAAATGTTCTTATATTGGCAGGAACTATAGAATCTTATGGGCTACATACATTTTGCATGCTGACCATGCTACCTTCTTAGTGTTTTTACTGCAGATCAGGTGGTAAATTGCCCCACTTAAAGATAGTGCAGCTTATTACCTCAGACCCATGTTCTGTGCACTTGAGCAAAATACTCTGTAATGATCTGGCAGACTACTGTCTCTAATTATAACATTTCCATTTGATAGGCAGACAGGCAAAAATGGCATTTGTCAACTCGGAAGCAAAACCACCGCGAGATGTTAGGAGGAGACAAGAGAAATTTGGAACAGGAGGAGCTGCTGGAATGGATAAGACAAGGTAAGATATCTTAGAAACATCCTCAGTGATTGAGGGTGTCTTGACCTTGAGAAATATCTTACAGGCGTCAATATAGCACCAGAAAATAGCTTGTTTTCTATAGAATGGAAAGTTTAAGAAAAAGGAGTCATATAAAACTGAAAGATGGAAAACCAAAAGAAATGTGAAACATTGACAGTTCAAGTGTACATGGGATAGACTCACAGAGACCTTAGAGGATGACATTGCAACTAGTAAAAGGTATGATAGTAGCAGACTGAGTGAGGCAAAATGGTTCTTTTTTGCTAACATTTTCTGTGGGAACGGGAATCTCTGACAGAAAATGATGATCCAAGTGTATCTCATCTATCTAACTTAGACTTAATGAATATTTTCTCATTCTTAAACTATTCCCTTATCATTCTCTTGCAGAATAAAACCTGTTCTATTTATACCTCTCAGTAGCACTGTTGCCTCCACTGCTCAAACTGAAGATGAGCGGATATATGATGGACCCAGTACGAGCAGCGCCCATTCGTGTGCACCTGTTAGCTGTGTTGCCCCTGCTGCTCACGATCCCAGGAGACCACAAGTGAAAAGTAAGACAGTAGAGGGGCAGAGCTATTGAGTCCCACTTGTTTTGGAAGAGACAGTTTTTGTATGTGGAAAAAGTGAAATGAGGCTGCAAAGGGGGTTGAGAATGACGGATAAACAAGAACATTGTTTTCTTTTTTTCAGGAATTGCACCAATGATGGCAAAGACTATCAAAGCTTTTAAGAACAGGTTTTCAAGGCGATGAGTTGCACAAGGCAGAGCTCTGGACTTTGCTGTGGAGGCAGGAAGGAGAAGTTCCTGTACTTGTACGGATTCTAGAGGCTGCATCAGCAGTGTGATTGCCTGTTGGCAACTAACCTGAGCAGTTTTACAAATAAGTTCCTCTTAACCATTTCTCATTTCCCAGTTTTGTCAGCTTCCTTTCTGGCCTTCCCTGTCGTTTTAAAAGTCAGACTTTAAAAATCTGAGAAGCTTATAATTTTAGTATTTAAGATAGAGGTAAATGTTTTGTAAACCTCTTCAAATATAAGGAAACACTTTTAATAAATATTGCCTCATTTTATTTTTATTATCCCAGTCTTCTACTTTCTTTTCTGGGGCATTATCGCCAACGTCCATGAGCCTCATATCTTGGATTATGTGCCATTATGCTTCTGTTTTACCAGCAGTTTTCATCTGGAGATCCTCTTAACAAGCGCACACTTGTGTTTGACTGGTCCTTCTTAAGCCTTTGATTAGTGATGCCATACAGTGCTGAAAACAACAATGATGACAGAGTCAGATTACAAAAATCATTTCTGATGCTTTTTTTGTTTATTCCATCTGTAAAGAAAGGGAATTAGATGCTGAGATTCTTCATATGGTAACAGATATCATTCCTTCCTAGCTGGAAAATTGCCCTTTTTACCTTAGCTTTCTTGGCTTAAAAATAGAATAAAGAATTTGCTATAAAAAGTTTAATTAGTACTTTACATCTTAGTAAATTATTTACAAATTCTGTTTTAAAATGACTCTATTTTGGTCATAGCTGAACAGCATGATTATTAGACTCAAAAGGGAGAGGCATATGTCTTTGAGGGGATCCAACAGAGAAGTGTATTTCTAAGCCCTTGTTTAGAGGGGACAGCTCAGTTTTATTGTATTGTATTTTATACATTTTTTAGTATTATCTAAAACTGCTTTCTGTCTTTTCTGTAGCATTCTCTGCATTTCTTTCGTTGAGGCTCCTAGATCATGTTATACTTTAGGTCGAGTTCCTGGTGTCCCTGAGGATATTAGTGGTAACTGAGAGCATGCGGTGAAATCACTTTGTACAAGGAATATTTTTAGGACAGGCATGAACATTCATGCCTGTGCCGCTGAGAAATTCTTTATAGCATCACAGTATTTCTCAATATTTCATGTTACTTTCCCAACAGGTAGCTGCGGTCATTTTGTTTAAGAATTCCAGCTTTCTTGCACCAAAACAATGTTGATAAAAGCTCTTTCTGAATGGCAATATTCATATATGCTTTCTCCATACCTTTAACTGAGTGGAGCCCCATTTTTGTGATTTGCATTCCCTGCCTTTAACTACTAAAATCAATTTCTGGTTGTTCTGGACTGTTTCATGAGGCGGCAGAAAACTTACTCAATGGGTTACTACAGTAAGCATTGTTCCCATTGAATTAAAACAAAGAAAAAATGCTTTAGTATGTTAGGTTCTTTGTTCTTATGTAGCTTTCCTACAGTTGCAATAAGACATTACATCTGAAAGAAAAATATAGAAGAAATATGGATGCAATAGAAAGGTTGCAAGTACTGTACAGAAACACAACACTGTATGTAGCAAGAAAGGAAAAAATGTGAAAAGGCAAATTAAGAGTGAGCAAACAGTCTGAAATATAAAAGGATGGAAGCTGCAGCTCGGGCAGTTAGATTTCAAGATCAAATTGGGTTGATGAAGGCAGGAGAAGCTGCTAGCTGAGAAGCCGTTCTGTGTTAGGGTACATCAAAAAGGCTGACCACATTATGCAAGAAATTGTTATACTCGGTAGGTTTCTTTGATACATCAGCTACATTGATTTGAAGCCTGATTTTGCATAGGATGTCTAGGGATGCACAGTTCCAATTTTATGCCTTTTTATAAAATCCATTCAGGGTCATAGGAAATAACATGTACATTGTGAACAGCCAATTTAGACAGGAACATGCTCAAAAACGAGAGCCATCACTCTGTTATAAATGTGCAACCTACACAGGCAGGGCCGACTTAACCATTAAGTAGACTAAGCAGTCACCTAGGGTGGAAGCTTCTGGGGAGCAGCAAAGAACAGCTGCAATTGAAGCAAAAATCATAGGTCCTGATAGCATCAGTGTGCACTTTTACACTTGTATGCATTTTTTTCAAGGTTGTTATAGTAGTGGTAGTACTGAAGTGATTTGTAAGTGTTGAGTTTAATTATCAGAATCTCAAGAGGGAGGAACTTATGGGTTTAAAAGTTAATTGAGAGGGCGCAAAGCTGAAAGTTCACCTAGGGCACCTCCTGATATGCTTGTACCAGCCCCATACACAGGTAACTAAACTGAACATCCAGAAAGAGGAAAGCGAAAAACACTCAAACGTTTGTGGTGGTTTTAAACGCCATAGAAGTAGCCTTAGCTGACCCCTCATCTCTCTTGCAAACCCCAAATTCAAACGAGCAGTTGTCTCCCAGAATGCCCCTTGGGAAGCTGTACCTGCTGTGGTTTTTCCAAAATCACTACTTAGACATGTGGGGCACTTACATCTGTCCATGCCACTATTTACATCTAAAATGATTTCTGTTGTGAGGAGCATTAACTACATGGGACAGCTCAGCATTACCTGCTGACTTGCAATGTTCTCCTTCAGGAATTAGACTGAATATGAGAATGCTTCATGTTGCTTGACTGAAAATAAAAAGAAAGAGTGTGATCTAAATCTTATTTAAATATTTTTATCCTGTTTTCTGACCCTTAGTCCTCCATGTTAAGCTTCTCTAGTGTGCGAGTTCAGCACACGGCATCACTTGGCCTTTTAGCCTCTTCAGATGGTGATTAAGTCACAGAATTAAAGAAAACTCATCCTAGTATTTGACTGACTGCTGCTCAAAAAAAGGGTCTCTGTTCTTTGCTAGACATTTATATCTAGGATAATCCAGCAAATTTCATTATACTGTAGCACTTGTAAGACTGGATCTGTTTTTGTGTTCTTCTCTTTTCTTTGCTGCCCCCTGTCTGCTGAAGGTTTATTCCTGCCTTCCCCACCTTGTAAAACTGAACTAGGTCCTGGAAGCAGTTTGGCATTGCTGTAACTAGGTCGGAAAGACTTAACATTATTTGGGAATAATTTTAACTCTGGTGTCTTAGACTTGAATAGCAGATATATAATAGCATCCGTACTTTATTTTATTTTATTGTGTTTGGTTGTCCGTGCAATGTAAAATTTTACATGTTAAAAAAAAGTCTCCTGTCTGAATAAAAATGTTCATTCAACCTGCTACGATCTTCGCAGGAGGAGGATGGAGGACTGAATTATGTAAATACTTTTTTCTATGTTACTTTTTGTGGTTAACGGCCATGAAGAACATTTTAACTAGGTAAATTATATGAAAAGAGAATACTTATCTTAATAAAAAGCAAACACTGGATTATCTGCTTTGTGTCTGTCTTTCTCTGCTTCTCAATAACATTTCACAACGTAGGGGCTTTTTTACCAAAGGGGTGGTAAGATTTTGCATTTGCCCCGGGTTATTGGATGGGTGGTATCTCCAGGAACAAGCAGGAATGAGTCTTCACATATGGGTACATCGGTACCGACGGAGCCTGCACGGGAATGCTCCCCAGCATCCAATCAGAAAGCTTTTGGGAGTATCCCTCGTGCCTGCGTGCTGACTTCCCGCCTTTCCCACTGCCTCTCCTCAGTTTTCGTTTTTCCGCGGAGCCAACAGGATGTCCTCCTGTCACCGCAGAAACTTTTTTCTTTAAAATTCTTGTTTTCTTGTGGTCGCGGCTGTCTTTCCCACTGGTACCGCCGGTGCTTTATTCTTTTCTTTTCTAAACTTAGAGAAATTTTTTTTCCTCCTTTTTTTTTTTTTTTAAACTTTTGGGCCTACCAGGCCTCTCCAACATGGAGCCTTCTTCCCCTAAGAAGTGCCTTCACTGTGGAAACTTAGTTTTCTTTATAGACTCCAATGCTTGGTGTCTAACCTGTTTGGGTCCTGACCCTTTTTTCCCTGATCCATTAGGCTGTACTATTGGGAGAAGACCTTCCCTTTTTCGAGTTTCCCTCGATGCCGTTTTTCCTCCTGAGGTGAGGACACCGGTTTATTCTTCTCTCCAGGATCAGGTAACCCACAAACAGTCTGTTAAGACTAGCCAATTCTTGAAGGGTAAGTCTCATGCCCAGCATGATGACGGCTCCGGCCTTGCCCTCAAGACCCTATTGGCAATAAAACCCCGGCGGGAGTCTTCGGGCTCCAAAGCATTTACGGGGTTTCAGGTTGTTCCTGGGGCTCACCCCTCACAGAACATACCTGAGCCGTGCTCGGGGGTGGTATCCGCTTCGAGCGGTACCGATAACCCGGCACCGGCACCGGTGTCGAGTGTTCCACTCTTCACCAGGGATCGTCATCTGGTGTCCTCGGTACCTTCGGGGCTGATCGATACCACCCAGATTGACTTTCTGGTATCTTCACCATGCTCGGGGTTGGTATCGGCTTCGAGCGGTACCGATACCTGACATCGACGCCGGTGTCGAGTATTCCTCTCTTCACAAGGCATCGTCTTCGGACATCCTCGGTACCTTTGGAACCGATCGATACAGGAAAGTCAATCGGAATCGTATCGGCATCACCGATACCACCACCAACGTTGGTACCTTCTAGACATGCATTGATAGACTCGCTCCCTTCGATGCCGAGTCTAGAATCGATCTCCAGTCTAGATGATTTGGTACCGACACGTTTCGGAACCGATTCATATTGTTTCCGACTACGCAATACCGAGGATATTCACCAAGGTTCTCTGGCTACCTCGGTACCGCTTCAGCAGCCCCCGATTACTGCTTCGATGACATTATCGTCTCCGATATCGGTATCGATTCCTGCAGTTCCATCGGTGCCATCGATCCTTTCTATGCCTAGCTTGGAATCGATACCGGGCACTGACGATGCAGTACTAACTGCCTCGAATCAGAACTGTCAGTATCACTGTCCATCTAGCAGGATTCTTTTTCTGCACCAGTCCAGTATGTCTTCTGGTGCTCAAGCTGCTCCTTCATCCTCAGCTTACCCAGGAATAGTTCCTATTGGAGATCCTTCTTTACAGAAATTTCTCCTTGACATGGCAACCTTTCTGGCCATTCCTATTCCTGGCTCTACTCTTGACCAAGATCCTGCAGAAAAGGAAAATATAATGCTTCCTTTACTTCATTCTTTGCAGGATCTTCTTCTGAGGATGTGGGAATCACCTTTAAAGGTTCCTTCGCCTTCTACAGCCATTAATGTTCTGTATCAGGTGCCTCCCTCTTCGGGGTTTCAAAAGAACCAACTTCCACATCATTCCATTGTAGTGGAATCAGCAATGAGGAAGGTAAGAAGCAAGAAGAAGCATTCTTCTTATCCTCCAGGTCGTGCATCTAAAGCACTTGATGCCTTTAGACGTCAAACCTTCCAAACTTCTATGCTGGCTTCAAGAATTATTTCATATATTTTTTATATGAGTCTGACACTTCAGGAGGTCACAGAGAAATTATCTCTTTTGTCCCCTTTTTTGTCAGAACCTAAGGCCACTGACTATTCCTTGCTTCTTAATCATAGCAGGAATATCTCTTGGTTTCTTTCTCGTGCTTCTCTAGACTCTTTTGAGTCTGTTAGCAGATCCTCTGCTATTGCCATTGGAGCACGTCGTACAGCCTGGCTGCAAGCTTCAGACTTGAGCAGATGGGCACAGCATACACTGGGTAATTCTCCTTGTACTGGAGAAAATCTCTTCAATAAAGAGGCTTTACGTCAGGTTGCTCATTGCTCCACTGACTTCCCTGGTTCTGGAAACCATCCTAAGCCTTCTTTTTCCCCAGGACGTAGGAAATGTCCTACCAAACCTTCTATCCCTAAGAAAAGAAGGTTTCACCCTTCTCCTGCCCATCCTCCAGATGTACCCAAGCAAGGGACATCTCATCCTAGTCTGAAGTCTCCAGACTCTAGCCAGTCTAATCATAACCAGCAACCATAGGTTCCTGTATGTTGCAATCTACAGTTAACTTCTTAGCAGAAGTTTATTCTTCAAACTACACTGGGTTTTTCTTTTTTAGTATGTTAAGCTGTTAGGATACTTTTGTCCATGGGTTACAGAATTCTCCCCTTCTTGCTACTACGAAGGGAGGTTACAACTATCCCATGATAGTTTCTGTCCCCACATGGACATCTTTTCCTTCAGCTGTCTTACCATATGGTAAGTCACCTTCCAACCCCCTCTCTTCCAGGGTTTCCCCTGCTTGAGTTGGTACCATACTGAAACACTTCTCTTTCTTTCCAGTGTAGACTTTGTTATCCTTCAATGCATGCTCTGAACAACTCATCAGACAGGGACGGGAATATCTCTGCTCCCTTTGTCTGTTTTCTCTCTGTTTTTATACAGGAGAATCCCCTCTGCTGTTTTGTTCAGTTGCTGTGTATGCAGGAGTTCCAGTGATTACTTTAATGCTCATTGCAAGCTACTTTCAACTATCTTGCATAATACTACTCTCTGCAGGTTATCTTTTTCTAGCCATATCCTTTCCTAGGATGTGGCAACACACCTGACTTCTGTCAGTTTTATTTTATAATTCTCCTGCACAATGCTCTCTGCAATCTTCAGAGAAGCTTTCTACTATGGGCCCTTGCTACAGAGCATTGAACTTTGTCTCTGAGGGTTTTTTCCATATAGTAGAAAAAGCTTATATAATCATTCCATGGCGTGAATGTCCAAGGAGTTCCCAATCTTGCAGGAATCTACCCCTTTTTTCCTTACAGCTTGGCATTATGCTTTTCTGCTCCACTTGGACAATGCATACTCTTTTAGTGTACATGATACCCCTGTGTCCCTTGGCTGGGTCATCCTGGTGTCTTAGTCTATGCGTTTTTTTGTCCTTTGGACATGTCAGAGTCCCAAAGTACTCCTGACGTGCTCTTGCCAGACTGCTATTATCCTCTGTTTTTTCACACAACCATACTGGTTATTCCACTGAACTACATTCCTGCACCGCATAAATAGATTCTCTATATATCTTCAGGTGGTTTTTACCCCCTCATTATTAGATGAATCTTTTCCCATCACATTCCCCATGTGAATGTTTTTGTGGGGCTCATTTGCAGGCATGTATCCTCAGACTTATATTCATGTATGTATATGTCCTATACATACATATTTCTGTAGTCTGTGTGGGCATAAGTCATGCCCATATATATATATATATATATATATATATACATATATATATATATATATATACACACACACACACCCATTGGGAGATGTCCATAGGACGCTAAGTATTACCTGCTATCTCCCTAACTGTCTGTGCTATACAGCCTTTCCCTTCTTAAGGGGTCCAGACAATCCGCTTGCCTATTCTCATACGGCTCAGCAAGTGGGAGCGGTTATACACACAATTATTGCTGTGATGTCAACAGCTTCTATTTTTGTTATAGATCTCCCTGTCTATGAAGTATCAAACCTCAATGTCTTCCTATCTCTTACCAGCTAGAAAAGACAGTGTACATCTTCAGTATTTCTGAGTACACTTCTGTTCTCCTTGGGAATGGGGGCTTTTTTCCATACCCCCTCTTCCCTTCAGGACTGGGCTCATTCTCTAGATCGGTCAGTCGTCTTCTTTTAGTCCTCAATGTTAATAACTCTGTACCTAAAAGAGTTCTCAGCTTTTTCCCATAAAGCTTTCCATTGAAGACCTGCCGTTCCTCTCCTACCCCAGTTGACACCTGGGTCACCTGCCCATTCCAGGTTTGGAACTTCATCCTCACTGCTGTGAAGTTACCTTGAGGATTCCGCTACTGCATCTACAGTACACTCCATCACAGTTCTACTTCCTACAATCCAGTAGGTAAGCTCTATATTGTACTAGTTCATTAAATATTTTAATGATACTTGACATACATTCTAAAGACTCTTTTTTTTCTGTAGTCTTTAGATTCGCTGTTCCTCTACAGCTCTTCTCTATTCAACTCCTACCCCCCATCCCTCAGGGGATGCCGGGGATCCAGGTTTGGGAAATGCCGTCCTGTTCCAGGGATATGCATTTTATGGGATCTCCCCTGGCACCCACAGCTAGGGAGTCCCCATATGTGAAGACTCATTCCTGCTTGTTCCTGGAGATAGCACAGTTACTTACCTGTAACAGGTGATCTTTGGGAACAGCAGGAATTAGTCTTCACAACCCACCCACCTCCCCTAGGAGTTGTATCTATCTACTTTCCTCTTTCTCTCCTTCTGTCTCAGCTATGAAACTCAACTGAGGAGAGGCAGTGGGAAAGGCAGGAAGTCAGCGCGCAGGCGCAAGGGATGCTCCCAAAAGCTTTCTGATTGGATGCTGGGGAGCATTCCCGTGCAGGCTCCGTCGGTACCGATGTACCCATATGTGAAGACTAATTCCTGCTGTTCCCAGAGATCACCTGTTACAGGTAAGTAACTGTGCTTTCTTTGGATGGGAGACCACCTTGAAAAACTGGGTGCTGTAGACTTACTTTGTGGAAGAAGGGCCTGGCAATGTACTTCTGGTCGCACCTAGCCAAGAAATCCCAGGGGCTGGGTCACCAGGAGTCAACAGTGACTTGATGGCACACACTTAATTCTGGAACCAGTCAGAAAACGTGGCAGGAGGTTCAAAATTGACCTTTATTGATCCACGGATAAGGTGCGCCAAACCCAACACAGGCCGTGTTTCGTACACCACTTCCTCAGGGGTTATAGGCTCACTACAAAATATACATACATGTGAAACCAACAGCAAACAGAAATACTTGTGTAAACATGAATACAAAAAGACAAATCATTTTATACCACACTAAATAAATAAATAACTAAGATAAGTCATAAAAATATCTTAAAATAAACTAATTATAAAAAATAAATAATAAATAATTAAAAAACTTTAATAATAAACAAAAAACAATTGAAAACATGTAAACACTCATAATACGATAACTCACATGATAAAACTATAAAAAATACGTCACATTAAAAATATAAAAGATGGTATTAATAACAATAAAAATGAAAAAATTATTATATATTAAAAACCAGGACGTGTCAACTGCGTATATATATATATATATATATATATACTCTTTTAAAATATAACCACAAGAACAGGAGAAAAATGAAGAAATAACGGAAAAAAGGAGGACTAGAAAAAACAAAATAATATGAATTGTTAATGCCAATGTCTAAATTAAAACAAAATTAAAATAAATTGATAAAAATGAAAATAAAAATAAAACATATATTAAACAATGGTGTAAAAATAAAAAATAAAAAATAAAAAATATTAAATAATAAAAAATAAAATTAAAATATAATTTTAAAAAATTATATTAAAATAATGAATGTATATCAAATATAAAAAATATATGTATATATAAAAAATTATTAATAAAATATAATAATATAATAAAAAAATAATTTAAAATTGCACAAACATTGCACATCTATACAATAAATAAAAAAACATATTTTTCAAAAACATAAAAAACACAATAAAAAATTGTGTAACATGAAAATAATAATATATATATTTATAGATTTTATGAAAATAGAATTTTACATAACCATAAAAAAATAATTAAAAAATAAATAATTAAAAAAGTTAAAAATAATAATACAACCTACCACTGCACCAAGCCAAATTCAGAGAAACCTTTTGCTGAGCAGAGGCACGGATCCCACCTGCCTCTAGTGCGCGACGCAAGTTATGATTGTATATGAAAAAACTAAACGAATAAATAAACAAACAAAATCAATAAATGATTTAAACATTGGCAAAGACAACATAGAGTGAAAATGAACTTTCAGAGGAATCGTAAACATGAAGGGCATCTAGATTTGGGGAAAGCCAAAATTCCACTGGCTAAACCCATTGCATGCCGTGATTCAAAATCCTTTATATTGCTCTCCTTAAAGAGACTTGTGAAACAAAGGGTATAAAATGTATCCTAATTAAATGCTGTATTGATTTTTTAAAATTGAACTACAAGAATAGATATCTTAAATCCCTTAAACCACTATTGGCATGTTGCCAACACTTTAAAACCCATTAAGGGGAGGGAAAAAGATTACATCATCCTAACTCTATATTTATTAAGGGCTAACCTATGATGATACTGAGTAATACTAGAAGGAAAATATGTATGTGAATTGACCTTTGCGATGAAAAATACAGGACTGTGAAACCAAAAACGGGGTACATTAAAAACAAATAATTGCCAGAAGTCAATCGCTCTCATGCATGTTCTCAAATGTGCAGGCAAACCAAATAAACCTGCTCAATCATGTAGAGTCGTTATTCTTCCAACTAAGTGCTACTAGAATAAAAACAATCATATAAATATATATAAACAAATTTCTGCTGTAAAGAGTGCAGGACCATGAAACCACCGGCGGAGCGTGGCAAAAAACAGATAAATGTCAGAAACCGATTGCTCCCATACATGTCTCAAATATTCAAGCCGAATAAAATATTAAACCTGCTCAATCTTGTAGAATCATTATTCTTACGATAAGAAGAAAAAATGAAAAAACTTTTGTGTACCGGAGACAGTAAGCGACTGACCGCCATCTACTTATAACCTATATTATAAATATTAATGCAAATATTTACTAATCCTGTAAACCCACAGTGAAAATCAAAAAACACTCGTGAACAAATGTGAGGATGCCCCTGTGGCCCATACAAATGCCACATCTAATAAAATGTCCTCCCCGAGATATACTCGATACCGCCGTGAACCGGGCAAACCGTGCTGATCATGACGGCACCGTCCACTGCACATACGTACTTCTTTTAAAACGCTGTATTATGGCGGGAAACCGGAGGCACACAGACCCCGAACTCTCACCACATTAGGAGTGCTATTGAAAAATTTCTACACCACACCGTATTTTAAATTCCTTTGAAATGTTTTTTTAAAAAACGAGAATGGCATATGAATAATGAAAGTGACAATAAATAAAACCCTAACATGATTAGAAATGCAAAGGCCGTTCTTTATACAGAAGACAGTGACCGACTGAGCGCCGCGCACTAGCATAGATGTAGATGTAAACTGAGACACGTGAGAGACCAGTGTGCATATCGCTTTTGAGAGACCAACTAAAACCCATAATGTATTAACAAATGTGAGACACCCCCATAAACCCTAAAATCATACCGTATATAATAGATGATCCAAATTTAAAGACCACTCGATACCACCATGAAACCAGGCATCCCGCACTGATTATAACATTGCAGTAAGCTGCACATGCGTACTTCTTTTAAAGCGCCATTTTTGGCGGGACAAAGGGATCTAAAATCCAACCTGTCAGCTGTGAGCTGTTTAAAGGATTTGTGCTGCCACAAAAATAATTATAATTTCTGAAACAAGGGGTGACAAGTAAATAAAAATATAAATAGTAATATTATAGAACCCTAAAAACAACTAAACAAAATAAATACTTAAAATATGAACTAATTAAAATATGAATAATATTCAAAAATTGTATTATATAAAAAAAAATTTTTTATATTATATAAAATAAAAATTACTCCATAAAAAACGTAAAAATCGACCCAAAGACCGGGTCCATTGGTTGTTGAAGGTCTGTCAAACATTGTTTATTGGAAACAATACCAAAAATCCAAAGGGAGGAAATTGTGCCTAACCCTACTACAGAAACACAGATAAATCTTGATCCATGTTTAATCCATGTGGGACCATGGAATTAAGCAAAAAAATGTATTTTTGTTCTAACCTTGCCGTTGTTTTAACTAAATCTCCCCCTCTCCAATTCAATTGTATTTTTTTCAAAACAAAGAATTTTATGTCAGCCAAAGTATGTCCCATGTCTAGCCAATGTTGCACAATAGGTTTATCAGTTAGTTTTCTTCGTACGCAACTTTTATGTTCCACTATACGTGTCCGTATACAACGGTTGGTCCTACCTACATAAAATTTACCACAAGGGCACTGTATCATGTATATTACATTTGCTGTTGCGCAGTTTGAGAAATCATTGATATAAAACTTTTTTTGAGTACCTGGATGCATAAAAAAAACCCTCACGGGCATAACATTGAGACATACCGAGCAGTGACCACACTGAAACTGGCCCTTGAACTTAGATAATCTCTTACGTTCGGTGAAAGCCGACGGGACCAATAAATTCCTAAGGTTAACATTTCTTTTGTGAGCAACAATGAGAGAGGTGTCACGAAAACCAGGAAGCGACTGGATAAGATGCCATTCTTTTTTGAGGATATGTACTATCCTACGCGACTGTAAGGAATATAAAAGGGGGCAAACCAGTGTAGATTGTTTGTTAACCTTTCGTGATTTTAATAAATTGTCACGCGGCTCCCTTCGTGCTCTGGTGTAAGCATCTTCAATGCAACGGGACGGATATTGTCGTATCTTAAATCGCTGAGACAACTCTTGCGCGTGCCGTTCAAAATCTTGTGCAGTGGAGCATACTCGTTTGACTCGGAGAAATTGCCCCACAGGTAAATTAGTCTTAAGAGAGGGATTATGAAAGCTGGTGTAGTGAAGAAATTGATTTTTATCTGTAGGTTTTCTGTACAACGTAGTGGTGAGCAAACCTTCATCTTTTTGAACAAGGAGGTCTAAAAATGGGATGCGTGAAGGGTCGTACGTGAGCTGGAACCTAAGGTTGTTGTCTAGACTATTGATCCAATCATTGAACTCCGATAGCAAATTGACCGAGCCCTTCCACAGAATGAAGATATCATCAATGTACCTGATCCAGAGCAGTACCTCATTCTTAAATGGGTGTTGCCTCAAAAAATCTTTTTCAAGCTGGTACATTTAGAGATTGGCGATATCAGGGGCCATGGAGGACCCCATGGCTACCCCCTTTATCTGCTGATAAAAAAGGTCTCGGAAACAAAAGTAATTTTTGCACATTGCAAGTTCAGCAAGCATTAGGAGAAAACTAGTGGGGATACGTTTATGATCCTGTCTCACCATTAAAAAATGTTCAATAACCTTTAAGGCCCCATCTTGTGGAATATTTGTGTACAATGATTCCACGTCTAGTGTGACCAAAATTACATCATCCCCCAGACCACTAAAAGAGGAAAAAATCTCTATAGCATGGGAGGAATCACGTATGTATGACTCCATTTGCAAAACAAAAGGCCGTAAAATGACATCAATTAACTGTGAAAGCGGTTCCAAAAGAGAACCTATTGCAGACACAATAGGTCTACCAGGAGGTTTATCTAAAGATTTATGTATTTTCGGGATAATGTATATTGTAAGGATCACTGGTTTATCCACTATAAGAAACTCCTTCTCTTTTTTAGTAATGTGCCCTACTTCATGTGCGTTGAGAACCAAATTATCAATATAGCATTTAAGTGCCTCTGTGGGATCATCGTCTAACCTCTGGTAGAATTTTCTGTCACTAAGTTGTCTATTAACTTCTTCCACGTACATATCTTTTGTTTTGCAAATGGTGTCATACATACGTGATTCCTCCCATGCTATAGAGATTTTTTCCTCTTTTAGTGGTCTGGGGGATGATGTAATTTTGGTCACACTAGACGTGGAATCATTGTACACCCTTCACGCATCCCATTTTTAGACCTCCTTGTTCAAAAAGATGAAGGTTTGCTCACCACTACGTTGTACAGAAAACCTACAGATAAAAATCAATTTCTTCACTACACCAGCTTTCATAATCCCTCTCTTAAGACTAATTTACCTGTGGGGCAATTTCTCCGAGTCAAACAAGTATGCTCCACTGCACAAGATTTTGAACGGCACGCGCAAGAGTTGTCTCAGCGATTTAAGATACGACAATATCCGTCCCGTTGCATTGAAGATGCTTACACCAGAGCACGAAGGGAGCCGCGTGACAATTTATTAAAATCACGAAAGGCTAACAAACAATCTACACTGGTTTGCCCCCTTTTATATTCCTTACAGTCGCGTAGGATAGTACATATCCTCAAAAAAGAATGGCATCTTATCCAGTCGCTTCCTGGTTTTCGTGACACCTCTCTCATTGTTGCTCACAAAAGAAATGTTAACCTTAGGAATTTATTGGTCCCGTCGGCTTTCACCGAACGTAAGAGATTATCTAAGTTCAAGGGCCAGTTTCAGTGTGGTCACTGCTCGGTATGTCTCAATGTTTTGCCCGTGAGGGTTTTTTTTATGCATCCAGGTACTCAAAAAAAGTTTTATATCAATGATTTCTCAAACTGCGCAACAGCAAATGTAATATACGTGATACCAGTGCCCTTGTGGTAAATTTTATGTAGGTAGGACCAACCGTTGTATACGGACACGTATAGGGAACATAAAGGTTGCGTACAAAGAAAACTAACTGATAAACCTATTGTGCAACATTGGCTAGACATGGGACATACTTTGGCTGACATAAAATTCTTTGTTTTGAAAAAAATACAATTGAATTGGAGAGGGGGAGATTTAGTTAAAACAACGGCAAGGTTAGAACAAAAATACATTTTTTTGCTTAATTCCATGGTTCCACATGGATTAAACATGGATCAAGATTTATCTGTGTTTCTGTAGTAGGGTTAGGCACAATTTCCTCCCTTTGGTTTTTTGGTATTGTTTCCAATAAACAATGTTTGACAGACCTTCAACAACCAATGGACCCGGTCTTTGGGTTGATTTTTACGTTTTTTATGGAGTAACTTTTATTTTATATAATATAAAAAAAAAAAATTTATATAATACAATTTTTGAATATTATTCATATTTTAATTAGTTCATATTTTAAGTATTTATTTTGTTTAGTTGTTTTTAGGGTTCTATAATATTACTATTTATATTTTTATTTACTTGTCACCCCTTGTTTCAGAAATTATAATTATTTTTGTGGCAGCACAAATCCTTTAAACAGCTCACAGCTGACAGGTTGGATTTTAGATCCCTTTTTCCCGCCAAAAATGGCGCTTTAAAAGAAGTACGCATGTGCAGCTTACTGCAATGTTATAATCAGTGCGGGATGCCTGGTTTCATGGTGGTATCGAGTGGTCTTTAAATTTGGATCATCTATTATATACGGTATGATTTTAGGGTTTATGGGGGTGTCTCACATTTGTTAATACATTATGGGTTTTAGTTGGTCTCTCAAAAGCGATATGCACACTGGTCTCTCACGTGTCTCAGTTTACATCTACATCTATGCTAGTGCGCGGCGCTCAGTCGGTCACTGTCTTCTGTATAAAGAACGGCCTTTGCATTTCTAATCATGTTAGGGTTTTATTTATTGTCACTTTCATTATTCATATGCCATTCTCGTTTTTTAAAAAAACATTTCAAAGGAATTTAAAATACGGTGTGGTGTAGAAATTTTTCAATAGCACTCCTAATGTGAGAGTTCGGGGTCTGTGTGCCTCCGGTTTCCCGCCATAATACAGCGTTTTAAAAGAAGTACGTATGTGCAGTGGACGGTGCCGTCATGATCAGCACGGTTTGCCCGGTTCACGGCGGTATCGAGTATATCTCGGGGAGGACATTTTATTAGATGTGGCATTTGTATGGGCCACAGGGGCATCCTCACATTTGTTCACGAGTGTTTTTTGATTTTCACTGTGGGTTTACAGGATTAGTAAATATTTGCATTAATATTTATAATATAGGTTATAAGTAGATGGCGGTCAGTCGCTTACTGTCTCCGGTACACAAAAGTTTTTTTCATTTTTTCTTCTTATCGTAAGAATAATGATTCTACAAGATTGAGCAGGTTTAATATTTTATTCGGCTTGAATATTTGAGACATGTATGGGAGCAATCGGTTTCTGACATTTATCTGTTTTTTGCCACGCTCCGCCGGTGGTTTCATGGTCCTGCACTCTTTACAGCAGAAATTTGTTTATATATATTTATATGATTGTTTTTATTCTAGTAGCACTTAGTTGGAAGAATAACGACTCTACATGATTGAGCAGGTTTATTTGGTTTGCCTGCACATTTGAGAACATGCATGAGAGCGATTGACTTCTGGCAATTATTTGTTTTTAATGTACCCCGTTTTTGGTTTCACAGTCCTGTATTTTTCATCGCAAAGGTCAATTCACATACATATTTTCCTTCTAGTATTACTCAGTATCATCATAGGTTAGCCCTTAATAAATATAGAGTTAGGATGATGTAATCTTTTTCCCTCCCCTTAATGGGTTTTAAAGTGTTGGCAACATGCCAATAGTGGTTTAAGGGATTTAAGATATCTATTCTTGTAGTTCAATTTTAAAAAATCAATACAGCATTTAATTAGGATACATTTTATACCCTTTGTTTCACAAGTCTCTTTAAGGAGAGCAATATAAAGGATTTTGAATCACGGCATGCAATGGGTTTAGCCAGTGGAATTTTGGCTTTCCCCAAATCTAGATGCCCTTCATGTTTACGATTCCTCTGAAAGTTCATTTTCACTCTATGTTGTCTTTGCCAATGTTTAAATCATTTATTGATTTTGTTTGTTTATTTATTCGTTTAGTTTTTTCATATACAATCATAACTTGCGTCGCGCACTAGAGGCAGGTGGGATCCGTGCCTCTGCTCAGCAAAAGGTTTCTCTGAATTTGGCTTGGTGCAGTGGTAGGTTGTATTATTATTTTTAACTTTTTTAATTATTTATTTTTTAATTATTTTTTATGGTTATGTAAAATTCTATTTTCATAAAATCTATAAATATATATATTATTATTTTCATGTTACACAATTTTTTATTGTGTTTTTTATGGTTTTTGAAAAATATGTTTTTTTATTTATTGTATAGATGTGCAATGTATGTGCAATTTTAAATTATTTTTTTATTATATTATTATATTATATTTTATTAATATTTTATATATATATACATATATTTTATATTTGATAAACATTCATTATTTTAATGTTTTAATTTTTTAAAATTATATTTTAATTTTATTTTTTATTTTTTATTATTTAATATTTTTTATTTATTATTTTTTATTTTTACACCATTGTTTAATATATGTTTTATTTTTATTTTTATTTTCATTTTTATCAATTTTATTTTAATTTTGTTTTAATTTAGACATTGGCATTAACAATTCATATTTTGTTTTTTCTAGTCCTCCTTTTTTCCGTTATTTCTTCATTTTTCTCCTGTTCTTGTGGTTATATTTTAAAAGAGTTTTTTTATATATATATATATATGTACACAGTTGACACGTCCTGGTTTTTAATATTATATAATAATTTTTTCATTTTTATTGTTGTTATTGTTATTATTAATACCATCTTTTATATTTTTAATGTGACATATTTTTTATAGTTTTATCATGTGAGTTATCGCATTATGAGTGTTTACATGTTTTCAATTGTTTTTTGTTTATTAAAGTTTTTTAATTATTTATTTTTTATAATTAGTTTATTTTAAGATATTTTTTATGACTTATCTTAGTTATTTATTTATTTAGTGTGGTATAAAATGATTTGTCTTTTTGTATTCATGTTTACACAAGTATTTCTGTTTGCTGTTGGTTTCACATGTATGTATATTTTGTAGTGAGCCTATAACCCCTGAGGAAGTGGTGTACGAAACACGGCCTGTGTTGGGTTTGGCGCACCTTATCCGTGGATCAATAAAGGTCAATTTTGAACCTCCTGCCACGTTTTCTGACTGGTTCCTGTTACCCACGTGGTAATTTGCTGTTTCTTGGTGGACACACTTAATTCTGGCCATTAAACGTGTGAAGTCTCCACATTATCTGTTAGGAGCATTCCTAACATTTTTCTGTTCAGTTGATGCAGAGAAAAGCTCTTTATAGAATGGTAGATACTACTACTACAATTTAACATTTATATAGCGCTATACAAACACATAAAGAAGGCAGGTCCTGCTTGTAGAGCTTACAATCTAATCAAGACAGAACAATACAAGAGAAACAAGAGGGTTCAAATACAGAAGGAGACACAAACACAAGGAGAACAAGGGATTAGGATCCAAATGTGGCTTTTATCATGGATTAGATAGAATAGGGAGCGAGAAGAGACTTGACGTAAAGATGAAGGAAGTTTGTTCCATGCATAAGAAGCAGTAAGGTGAAAAGATCGGTTTGAAGTTTGCAGAAGAAGAAAAGGGTATAGAGAGAAGAAAGCCAGAGGAGAAGCGAAGCTCACAAGGATGAGTACAGGGAGAGAGAAGAGAGGAAAGGTAATGAGGGGCAGTGTTGTGAATGCATTTATATGTTAGAAGGAGAAGTTTGAATTAAGAAAATAAAGAACATGAACAATGCCATACTGGGTCAGACCCAAGGTCCATCAAGCCCAGCATCCTGTTTCCAACAGTGGCCAAGCCAGGTCACAAGTACCTGGCAGTTTCCCAAAAGGACATAGGTTCCACAATGCTTGTTCTGTGGCAAGCAGTGGATTTCCTGGGTTCTCTTTAATAATAGTTTATGGACCTTTCCTCCAGGAACTTGTCCAAACCTTTTTTTAAACCCAGCTACACTAGCAGCTTTTACTGTATCCGGTAACGAATTCCAGAGTTGATTACGCGTTGAGTGAAAAAAATATTTTCTCTTATTAGTCTTAAAACGGGTTACACTATAGTTTCATTGCATGTCCCCTAGTCTTTCTACATTTTGATTGCATAAACAATCTACGTTTACCTGTTCCACTCCATTTATTAATTTATAGACCTCTATCATATCTCCCCTCAGCCGTCTCTTTTCCAGGTTGAAGAGCCCTAATCTTTTTTAGCCTCTCCTCATAGGATCCTTACATCCCCTTTACCATTTTGGTGGCTCTTCTCTGTATCTTTTCTAATAATGCTATATCCTTTTTAAGATACGATGACCAGACTTGCACACAATATTCAAAATGTGGTTGCACCATGGAACGATACAAAGGCATTATAATATCCTTTGTTTTATTTTCCATTCCTTTAATTATGATTCCTAGCATCCTATTTGCTCTCTTGGCTGCTGCTGCATACTGGACGGAAGGTTTCAAAGTGTTATCCATGATGACGCCTAAATCTTTTTTCCTGGGTGGTGGTTCTTAATGAGGAACCTTGCGTCGTGTAACCATAGTTTGGGTTGTTCTTCCCTAGGTGCATAACTTTGCACTCATCCACATTAAATTTCATCTTGCATTTGAATGCCGAGTCTTCCAATTTATCAAGGTCCTCTTGCAATTTTTCACAATCCTCTTGGGTTTTAACAACTTTGAATAATTTTGTCATCTGCAAATTTGATCCCCTCACTCATTCCCATTTCCAGGTCATTTACAAACATGTTAAAAAGTAGCAAACCTAACACAGATCCCTGGGGTTCTCCACTATTCACCTTTCTCCATTGGGAAAATTGGCCATTTAGTCCTACTCTCTGCTTTCTATCTTTTAACCAGTTCCTGATCCATAATAGAACACTGCCTCCTATCCCATGACTTTTTAATTTCGCCAAGAATCTCTCATGAGGGGCCTCATCGAAGGCTTTCTGAAAATCCAGGTACACTATATCAACCAGCTCACCTTTGTCTACCTGTTTATTTATTTATTTACAAAATCACAATAAAAAATTACCCCAAAGTGAAGCAAAAAATCTATAAAACTTAATTATTAATTGTTAAATTATTTAAACTAGAGAACGGGTCTCAGACTTTGTTGAAACGGGTAGAACCCAGGAGGTAAACCTCTGCTGTGGCTCAATAACCCCTTCTTTGCATCAATGACCCTGTTGTTCTCCTCTTTTTTTATTAAACGATTTTTTTATATATATAAAACCAGACTTGTAATGTTGATATCTCTTCTTAGCAGAATGATGAGTGATAGTACAAACAGAGTGGATTTCGTTTGGTGCATTTAGTTCTTAACCACTCCAATGTCTTATATTCAGTCCAGTTCACTCATCATACTATTAGCTTATCCAAACTTATCTTAATCCCTGTACTCCCGATGCCAACTCGGCGCGCTCTTGCGTTTCACTGCTTAGGCAGGTTCTTCAGGGGATATCACTTGAATATTAAGCTTAATTCTGATATCATCATACTGCATCCGAAATCGTCATGCGCTGTGTTGCCAAAATTTCTAAAAATAAACACATATAATTTCAATTCAATGCTTCATTTTTACAACTGTGGAAAGGTTACTTATCTGAAAATGTAATGCTTCGACAAAAAATCCATACCGCTGAGGTTCTTATGATCACCATTCTTTTCAGAAATTCTTCTTCCAAAAGACGCCAGCGCATGCGCATTCAATTCAATACTCTTACTCTATTTATATGTCCATAGCGCTTGCGTCATGAATGAAAGGGTTTAATCAAGACCCATTGTCTTCCAATGGTAATAGTCTGCCATTTTTTATTCAAAATCAATATCTTGTCGTAATAGTTCCATTAGCACTGGACTAAATGTTTATAAAAAGATAGTAATACATTTCCTTTCGATAATAGATTAACTCCCATGACCGCTTCTACCGGAACATTAATATTTTTAATAGTTTACTGATCAGACACAAACTGACCAGTCTATTTTCTCATTCAAGCCATCAGGATGTACCGTATTGAGAGAATATATCCAACGTTGCTCTGTTCGTAGCAACTGTTGCTCTCTAGTAAGAGTAGCTGAACCCGCCAAAATATGGTCGATGCAAAAAACCTGGAGCTGGTCAAAACTATGGGCATGATCCATACAATATGACACTATCGGTGCTTCTCTTCTTTGACAATGGAGCCTACTACGATGCTCATTCACTCGCACTTTAAAGGGGCGGATGGTCTTCCCAACATATAATAGAAGGCACGGACAGCGTAGCACATATACTACAAAACTAGAGCAGCAGGTGGTAAAATGTCTTAGCTTGTAACAAACAGTATTGTGAACAAATTCTGACAGCTCAACTGTGATCTTACAAATATTGCATTCCCCACATTTGGCATGACCGCCTCCCTTATTGGACGCCATGGAAACTAATGGCCGCAGTACTGTGGGACTTAGCAATTCCTTAAGATTCTTGTGCCGCTGCCACACGCAGCGCACAGTCCTGTCTTGCAAACCCGGGATGCCTTGTAATATGTTAGAATGGTGTTTCAAAATTTTTTGAAGACCCCCACTGAATTTTGAATATTTTGTAATCAAATTCACCTGCATATTGTCCACAGTAGAATTCATTCTCCGGGATGATAATAAATAATCCCTATGGTTATATCGGGCTCGGGTGTATGCCTTTTTAACAATATGGGTGGGATAGCCTCTTCGCTCAAAATTAGTGAGCAGCCTTTTAGACTGTTTAAAATCTGAGTCTTCCGAACAGTTACGGCGATACCGTAAAAATTGTGATAACGGCAAACTGTTTTTCTGTGGAACCGGATGTGCGCTACCATAGTGCAGCAATGCATTTCTGTCAACCGGTTTTCGAAAAATTGATGTTTTCCATTGACCATCTCCCTTTTTTTTTCTCAAAACTTTATTTATAAACCATCAACGGCAAATACACAACTAATAACATTCGCTCTCCGGGGTGGACTCTGATCCCCAGGAGGGTGGAATACATGGATGGTTACATGGTTTTTGAGAAATGTGTTCCCCATCCCCCCTCCCCCACCCAGTCTCCTCCCAGTAAACCCCCCCCCCCCCCAAAACATTGCCAAACAGGACCAGTGTATACACCCTTATGGAACATCCAGAGGTCTCCCCTTGCCAGTAGGGCTATTAATAGCCTAGTTGCAGGATTACATTGCGAGACCGAGGGCTCAGTTTTTGAATATAAGGCTCCCACAGTAGCCAGAAAGTGGACCATCGCTTAACATGGCCTCGGGCAGCCCTACACTCCAGGAGCATAAGTTGGTGGAAGGAGTTCCGCCACTCCCAAAAAGAGGGAGGGTGGCTGTCCCTCCACCCACGTAGAATTGGCCCTTTACCCACCAGACATGCCTTCCGCACCAGCCAATGACTCCATTTCCCCTTCGGGGTGGTAAGGCCCATGAGGTCGAGAGCAATCAAGGCAGCATCCCAGTAGACAGGTTGTCCAAGGAGGTCGGCCATAAATGAGGCAATTCTCTGCCAGTAGGGGCGTATCCGTCGGCAGCCCCACCACATATGGTACAGTGTCACCATAGGCTCTGCGCACCGCGGGCAGCGACCATCCGCAGTCAAGTGGCAGCGAAGGGCCCGCCGCGGGGAAAAATGAACCCTAGTCAGGCTCTTAAGCTGGATTTCCCGCCAGCGGGCACCATCCGCCAGGCTCGCCACTCTCCGAAGGGCCACCAGTATCGTATCCGGGGGGATCTCCCGCCCCATTTCCGCCCCCCAGGCCCGTTCCACATCGCGGTAGTCTGGCTGCGGTCGAATCTGCTCCAACCTAAGGTGAAAGGTCCGAATGGACGGCCGTTCGACTTCGCTAAAACCAAAGAACGCTATTATCTGGGCCGAACGGTCGCTGCATAGTTCCGTCCGCGAAAGGGAGGCCACGTAGTGGGCCACTTGCATGTACGCAAAAAACTGCCGGGGCCCCAACTCATACTCGCGGGATAACGCGAAAAAGGGCTTAGGTTTGCCCTCCAAGTCCACCACATGGCCCAAAGTATGTATACCTCTCTCTCCCCACAGACGGAACGCGGCGGTTTCAGTGCCCGGGGTGAAATTGGCATTGCCCTGAATGGGTAACCAGCTCGACACCTGCCAACGACGACCCCAGTAAGCATTCAAGAGCCGCCAAGTCTTCCAAATCGGAGCCAATAACACGCTGTCCGCCAAGTGCGCTGGCCACCTACGTACCTCCAAGTGCAAAAGGGCTCTTAGGGAGTGAGGTGCCACATATGCCTCCTCAAAATCTCGAGGGGTATAAAGCTCGGTGTCACCCAGCCAGTCCCCTAGGTGACGTGCCTGGCAAGCTAGTGCATAGGTACCAAGGTCTGGGAGCCCCCACCCCCCAGCGCGGACCCTCCCCACTAATCGACAATAGGAAATGCGAGCTCTCGACCCCCCCCAGAGAAGGCCCCGAAACTCCGCCTCAAATCGCCGAATATCCCGTCGAAGGATCCAAACCGGGAGGGTCTGTAGCCAGTATAATATCCACGGCAGAATAACCAGCTTAATCGCCGCGATTCTCCCCATAAGGGACAGGGGGAGAGGCAGCCAGGCCTGCAGCTCTCACCTTGTTCAACATCCGTCGCAAGTTACTCCCATATAGTTGACCTGGCTGACAGGACAGTACAATCCCCAGGTATATGAACTGGCGCTCAGCCCATCGGAGGGGGAACTCGCCCGACCAAGTGTTCCGAAGTTGGCCAGAAACATCCAGGGCTTCGGATTTATCCCTGTTAACACTAAACCCCGCAAATTGCCCAAAGGCTCGAAACTCCTGCAAGAGAAGAGGCAGGGAATCCCCAGGGGAAAGCAAGTGCAACAATAAATCATCGGCAAAGGCTGAAATCTTAAATTCTTGATTGCCAATACCTACCCCCTGAATGGTTCGCATACCCGCCACCCACCGTAGGAGAGGATCCAGCGAGAGAACGAAGAGAAGAGGAGAGAGGGGGCAGCCCTGGCGAGTCCCCCTTTGCAGCGGAAAATTCTCTGATAAGACCCCATTGCAAAGTATTGCTGCGGTCGGATTGGCATACAAACTCGCAACCATATTACAAAACAACGGCCCTATACCATATTGTGGGAGGATAAATTTCAGATATTGCCAGTCCACCCTGTCAAAAGCTTTTTCCGCGTCAAAGCTAACCAAGAGAGAGGACAGATGTCTATGCTGGACCCACTCTAAGGACGTGATGATCTTGCGTAAGTTACGGACCGCGTATCGCCCCTTAACGAAACCGACTTGTGACTCGTGGACCAGTTGCCCCAGGAACTCCGCCAGGCGATCTGCCAAAATCTTAGCCTTTAATTTAAGGTCGAAATTAAGTAAGGAGATAGGACGGTACGAGGCCGCAGAAAGAGGGTCCTTTGCCGGTTTAGGGATAAGAACAATGTGAGCATGATTAGCCCCCCACCGAAAGTAGCCTTGCTGTGCTCTCCGATTATGTACGGCGGCCAGTGTTGGGGAAATCTGTTCGTTAAGAATTTTGTAGAATTCGGCACCCAGGCCATCGGATCCAGGGGATTTATAGCAACTGGCTTTGGAGATAGCTCCTTGCAGCTCAGCCACCGTAATCGGCCGGTCCAACTGTGCTCTTTGCGCTATTGATAGGCGAGGTAGGTCCAGTCCCCTCACATAATCCGCCATCCGCGTGGGAGAGGTCTCCTCCGCAGCATATAGGTTCTGGAAAAAGGAACGGAAAATACGCACTATGGCCGGGCTCTCCCTATGTAAGGTCCCCAGTTCATCTCGCAAGGCTGGTACCAGTTTAGAGCCCCTGGGTCCCCGAAGGCACCGAGCCAATAACTTCCCGGGCTTGTCCCCAAATTGGTACAGTTGGTAATGGTAATACATTACTGACTTCTTAGCCCTCTGGTGTAGGAGTTCATTTAATTCTGTTTGAGAGTCCCACAACTGTTTTTTAAGCCCTACGGTGGGAGTTTGGGCCCAGCGGCGTCTTAGCCTCGTCACCAATCCCTCTAGGTCAATGATACGTTCAGCCCTCAATCTTCTTTTCCTGGCAAGGAACCCGATTATATCTCCCCGCAGTACGACCTTCGCCGTTTCCCAAAGCAACTCTGGGTGATCCTGATGACCCCAGTGATCAGCTTCGAATTCCTGCCACCGCCTCTGAATAAAGGAACGAAATTGCGCGTCTCTATATAATTCCAGTGGAAAACGCCATTGAAAGGTTTGAGGAGTACTCCCACCCCAGAGAACCTCCAGCCAAACAAAGGCATGATCGGAGATCTCTACGGGCCCTATCTGGGCATCCCCAACGTTGGCAAACAGCCCGGTGGACAGCAACAGATAATCTATACGTGCGCTCGTGCCATGAGCCCGGGACTGATGCGTGTAATCCCGCTCGGCCGGGTGTAACAATCGCCAGGGGTCTACCAGCCCCAGCCTAGAGCAGAGACGTCGTAATGCCCGAACCGTCGCCATCCTGTCTCTTTGCTCCCCCCCTTTTGAGGTATCGAGGTCAACATCTATGACCCCATTGAAATCTCCCCCCAGAATAACGGGGATCTCCGGCAACGTCTCAATTTTAGAGGCAAGGCGTGCATAGAGGGACAGATCCAGCACATTAGGACAATACACGTTACTGAGAATTACAGGCCTCCCCTCAAGGACTCCCTGCACCAGTACAAATCTGCCCGACGGATCGACCAAGTCCTTCACCACCTCCATCCTGACGCGTTTGTGTATCAAAAGTGCTACCCCTCCCTTCTTACCAAGGGCCGGGGCCCCCCAGACCTGTCCCACCCACTCTCGGCAGAGTTTACGGTGCTCTTTGGCAGTCTGGTGGGTTTCCTGGAGCATAGCGATGTCCGCCCCCTGCCTTGCCAGGGCCTGCAGAATTTTTGCCCGTTTAATCGGGCTGCCCAGGCCACACACATTCCAAGAGATGATCTTAAGCGGCATATATTACTAGACTTGGCCCAATAGTATCTGTGGTGTACCATACAGAATATAGGGAAGACATCCCCCCAGCCTGAGGTCCTCCCCCACTACCCTCCCAGTATGAACCTCGCACCATCCCCTCCTCAACTGGTCCCCTAAGATACAGCTCGCCTTCTCCACCCCCTTCCCCTCTCTCCCACCCCCCCCCTCTCTACCCCCCTATCCCCTCCCTCCCCCCTCCAAGCCCACCCCCTCCCCCTCTCCTCCCCACTCCAGTGCCTTGTTTCTACTACCATCCTCCTCACCCCCTCTATGTATTCCTAGATGCGTGAGGAACCCCCCCCCCCACCCCTCCGGTGTGCCGGCTCTGCTACAGGCCGTCCGGGGTCCCCCCGGTGCATCCCCCCCCCAGATTCATTCCCCCTCCCCACTCCCCCCCCTCCGCCAAACACCCCCAACTACTCAGGCCGCCACCCGCACCCGCACCCAAAGGAAACAGCCAACAACCCTACTAAAGGTGATTTGAACAGACCCCTTACCCCCCCCCTCCCCCACCCCGGTTACCATCACCAGCTCTTTACAGTCCAAAGTGGAAACTCCTGGCTCATTCTTCACAGCAATAGTCCTCCCCTCCGGTCCTCAGGACTCAACCGCCACCGCAGCCCTCCGCCGTAGCTCCTCCACGTAGGGCGCTGCTGCTGTCGCGGAGTCAAAGGACCGGCGGGTCCCACCATGAGTGAAGATCAACCGGGCGGGATATTGCACCATAAATTTGATATTATTGTCTATCAGGATCTGGCACAGAGGTCCGTACTCTCGTCGTCGCTGTCCCAGGGCCGCTGAGTAATCCTGGACGATACGTAGCCGGGCATTGTCCTTTTGAATGGTCCCTTTCTTTCGCGCAGCACGCAAGACTGCTTCTTTCTGTTGGAATCTCAGGAACCGTGCTAGGACCACCCTGGGTCGGCCGTCACTGGTTCTTCTAGGCCCGACCCGGTGCGCCCTCTCTATTTGCACTAGGGTGCCTTCGGGATCATTCGCCAGGATTTGTTTCACCAGGTCTTCGACGTAGGATTGTAAGTCACGATCCTCTATGGCATCCGGGATCCCCAGAAATCTCAGGTTATTACGGCGGGACCTGTTTTCAAGGTCGTCTAGCTTGGCTTCCTGTCCCTGGAGTAACTTTTTCACCCGGGCCATCTCCTGCTGTAGCTCCAACACATGCTCCTCCGACCTCTCTATCCGGTGCTCCACCTACTGCACGCGGCTGCCCAGGGCCTCCATTGTAGTTTGCATTAGGTCCATGCGGCCCCTCAGATCTTCAAACTGCGCAGACAGCGCCCCTGCCACGGCCATGGAGATTTCGTCCACCATCCCCGCCGTGGCCTTAGCCTCCCCCTTCAGCGGCGAGGATTGCTCCCCCCCCCCCTTGGCGGCAGGGGGGTCTTCTCCTTCTCCACCCGACGGCCTCCCTTCGCTGCCATCGCCAGGTCCGCTGCTGTGGTCCGCACGGGATGGGGGTTCCCAACCCCCTTCCCTTCTCCTCACTGCCAAGCGACGAAGGCCTTAATTGCTTTCCTCCGAGGTGTGCTGTACAGGCCTCGTCCCGAGCCTCAGGTGCCACCAATTCTTCTCAGGTTCCTGTGCGCTGGAAGTAGGGTGCCGGTCTCAGGCTGCTATGCGGTAGAGGTAGGGCATGTGTCTCAGGCGTCTATGCACTGGAAGCAGGGCAGAGGTCTCCAACTCCCGTGCACCAGAGGCAGGGGCAGGTCTCAGGCCTCCGAGAGCTGAGGGGTAGGGCAATGGTCCCAGGCTCCTGAACGCTGGAAGAAGGGCGCAGGTCTCTCTCAGGCTCCTATGCGCCGGACGGGAAGCACAAGTCTCAGACTCCGGTGCGCCGGGGGGAGGGCGCAGGGTGTAGGTCACTGACTTCTGTGCGCCGGTGATAGGGCGCCGGTCGGAGGCTCCGGTGTGCTGGAGGCAGGGGGGTACAGCTCAGGCTCCCATTCGTTTGAGAGAGGGCGCAGGTCACAAGCCCCTGTGTATCAAAGGCCAGGCACAGGTCCCAGGCACCCTCAAGAATCTCTCGGGGGGGCAGGTAAGGCAGGCGGTGGCCCAGACCAAGGCCCAACAACAGTTCTCGGCCTCCTCCGACAGCTGCTGTGTCAGCCCCCCTCTCAAGATCCACACCGTAGACACGCGGGGGGCGGGGAGGGGCGAAGTGCACCGAGTGGAGAGCCGCTGCTGCCGCGGGACCCCACTCTGACCGCCGCTGAAGTCTTCAACAGGCTGGCTCACCTTACAGCGTGGCTCCTCCTACAGCGCGGTGTCTGCCGTCCGGGTCCGGGCCGCCTCCATAAATCATCGTGTGGGGGTGAGTGGGGAGCGCCGGGGCACCATCTCCTGCATCGGTCCGGTCGGGGGAGCCCGGGGGGGGGGGCGAAAAACACCGAGAGCAGCCCCGGTCACCGCATGTCTCTTTGCCGGAGGGGTGAAGGGGCCCAGAGCTCGAGCAGCGTGCGACTGCCCCGGCTCACCGCATCACCGGAAGTCGACCATCTCCCTTTTTAACCAATACATCCAGATAAGTTATAACTGATCTATCATAAGAGAAAGTGAACTGGATATTGGAATCTTGTTGGTTCAGCCAGCTGAAGAAAGCATTTAAAAGATTCTCTTGACCCGTCCAAATCATGAAAACATCATCGATGTATCTGCCCCAAAAGGAGATGTATTGATCAAATGGAGAAGATTGTATCCAAAGCCGTTCGAACTCAGCCAGATACAAGTTTGCCAAGGAGGGGGCGCAGGTAGCGCCCATCGCCACCCCCGAGACTTGATGATATAAATGTCTTCAAAAAGAAAAAAAAATTTTGAAAAAGCACCAAATCCAACAATTCTGACAAAAACTTGAGGTGAGAATTTGACAGATCTCCTCTTGTTTGTAAAGCCGCATATGCACAGGAATGGGCCGCCCGTTGTGGAATGCTCGTATAAAGAGAAGTGACATCTAGGGTCACTAAAAACACATCTGCAGCCACTGTCAATGCGGAATGCTGTTGTAAAAGCTGTAAAAAGTGAGTTGTATCACGAATATAAGATGGAATATTAACAAGCAACGGCCTCAAAAAGGAGTCCAAATATGTGGACAGTGGTTCCAAGAGAGTACCTCTTGTCAACACGATGGGGCGTCCTGGGGGGTTATCAAGTCGTTTATGTATTTTAGGTACTATATAAAATTTGGCCTGCACTGGACTTCGCAAATTTAAATAGTTCCATTCCTTCCGGGACACTATCTTCTCTTGTAGAGCCCTCTGAGTCAACCCATAAATTTGCTCCTTCAATCTTGGAGTAGGATCATTTTCCAAAATGTGGTATGTGGTGTGTACAGAAAGATGTCGATGGGCTTCTGAGAGATATTGATCACGGTCCAAAACAACGATTGCGCCCCCCCCCTTATCTGCCCTACGAATAACTAAATTAGGACTCTCCATGAGCGATTGTAAAGCCTGCCGTTCTTCATGAGACAAAGTATGATATACACTCCTATGATTATGCTCTAGTTGACTCACATCTTTTAAAACCAACTCCCGATACAATAGCAACGCTGGGTGCATCATATTTATTTATTTAGACAGTTTTGTATCCCGCCTTTTCCTTCAATCAAAGCGGTAAATACAAGGTCATACAAAGGTAAGGGAAACATAACTTTATGTTTATTCACACCATCAAAAATAATATAACAGATTAGTAAGACAAGACCTTCCTTGGCTAAAGCTATGCTTTTGATGAGTGCATCTGCTTGCTTTTTGTGAGTCCTGTCTGCCTCTCTATATATTTATTTAGCATTGTTAGTGTGCTTTCTTACCTCATTGCACCTTTTTTGCTCTATTGTTCAGCTTTTCTCAGCTCTCTCTTGCTCCTCTCCATAACTAACTGTAACTTTACTTCTACTATCTGGTCTGTCTGTGGAGGCCAGGTTAACATTTAATTCAATACCTATCCTAACTCTGTCTCCATTAGAGCAGAGACAGAAAAATGTGTTAAACTCTGCAGCAATCTACCTGAGGGACTAACTCCTTCCTCCCTGCTGAGGTATTGTATAGCCCCTTTTCCTACTTCCAGTGTCTTTAGCTCTGTTTGCCCCCTCTCCTCTGGGAAGAGAACAACTCCTTTACAGGCTCCGCTACAACTTTGAATCTGCTTGCTTTTTGTGAGTCCTGTCTCTCTCTCTATATATATATATATATTTATTTAGCATTGTTAGTGTGCTCTCTTACCTCATTGTCTCTTTTTTTTTTTTTGCACTATTCAGCTTTTCTCAGCGGAATAACTTATGCCCCACCCCCTCCCCTCTACCCACCCACTCACTTGCCATTCAGTCTCTTATAGCTGTCATCTGCTCATTACATCGCTTATTCACAGGTGTACCTAATCCCCTGTGGGCTGTCTTCCACCTATCTATTTCTTCTGGGCTCTGTTCTCATCTCCATATCTTTTCTATGGCTCCTCATCACTTTGTCTTCCTATATATCACACTCCCTAATTGTCTCCCCTCCTACCAACATCTTCACTTCTCCCCTCCTTATCTCCCCTTTACCATCCTCACTTCCCACTCCATTCTGCCCTCTACCCTGTCATCAGCTCTTGAGCTTCACCACTTTCTCCCTCTCATTCAGCCATCACCTCTCTCTGACAACCTCACCCTCGTTATTGCCGAACTGTCTCCTCTCTGCTCCACACTCTTCTACTGCTCCTCCTCTCATCTGAAGATATCAATCCCAACCCTGCCCCCCTAGACGTCTGAGAAGAGATCTTCATGCAGCACCTCTAATCTTATTGGTATCTCTCTCCTTTCCCCTTCCTCTCACTTTCTCATGTGCCTTGTGGAACACACACTCCATTCAAGTAAACTCGCTTTTACTCATGATCTCTTATCTCTAATGTTCTGGACACACCCTAAGTTCCTGCCAATGGAGGTCGCCCTGTTCCACCTCAACCAGGAGGTGGTGCTTCCCACCTTTTTTCCATGGTCTCCATACTCTGGACTGTAAGCAGGCCTTGGCCTACTATCTGGAGCCGACCAAGCCTCATTGCGGCTCCTCGCAGCTCTTCCTATGACCCTAATCGCCTGGGTGCAGTGGTCTCTAAGTGTACTCTGTACACCTGGGTGGTGGGCTGCATTGTCTTCACCTACAGGCAGGCCGGTCTTTGGCTGGAGCGTCTGGGCCATTACAGCATCTGTGGCAAACTGTTCAGTTCCCCTGCTGGAGATCTGCCAGATCGCCGCCTGATCCTCAGTTCACACCTTTGCAGCACATTACTGCCTGGAGGAGTCGTCCCAGCGGGACAGTGTCTTCGGCCAGGCAGTAATCCATCTGTTTGGGTTTGAGGCAACTCCTGCCCCCCAGTCCTGTGTGTCCAGGCTACTGGGGAGCTGGTTTCCTTGGTAGACGCTGCGGTCTCTGCTGGGTTCTTGTGATTGAACTGTACTCGTGGTTGCTTTTTGGGTTGCCTGTGGCTTACAGATTTTTTTTCAGTAGCCTGTAGCTAGGTCGTCTCATATGTGAGGACTGACTTCCTGCTTGTTCCCAGAGAAGGTGTTCTCCAGGAAAAGCAGGAATCAGTCCTCACAATCCTCCCTCCTCCCGGTGAAGTTGCTTTTCTTTTTGCCATCTTGAGCTATGTCTTACTCAGGCAAGATGGCACACTTGAGCAGGAAGGCGACCACTCCTGCATGGTGGATCTCCTAAAGGCTTTCTTTGAAAGCTGGGGTGAGGTTACCGTGTGGGCTCAGCCAATGCCAACGTCACCCAAATGTGAGGATGGATTCCTGCTGTTCCTGGAGAGCACCTGCTACAGGCACATAACTGTGTGCTTTAATGTGTGGTAACCAACCAGGCTTTTACCATAAGCTGCAGGCCCTATTCATTTTGCACCCTGTTCCACATAAATGTGATCATTTCCACCTTAGCAGCTAAACAGTTAACATGCATTAATTACTGCATTTACAGCTCACATAGATTACTAAATAGGTCCCTTAATGCATAGCTCTTAATATAGTAAACTAGACTTCCCTGCTGGAGCTGAGGAATGGTCTCATGCTTAAATTAGTAGTTCTCAGTCTTGCTGTAGAGTTGCCATCAGTCAGGCGGTGCATATTCATCATGGCTATCCTGAGAACCTGACTGGCTGTGGGGTGCCCCATAACAGGTTTGGGAGCCACTGGTACTATTGGAGCATTTTACAGCAAGTTAGAACTCCCAATACAAATTATTTTTATCATTCATGCAATCTGAAATAGGTTATATTCTCTTTGTGACTTTATTCAACTGTAAATGCCTGGTAATATTAGTATTTCTCCTTTTTGGAAGGGTTTATGCAAGCTGGATGGCATGAAAGTATTGCTATGCATGTATGTAGTCATTCAGTCATTCAAAGAGAAGATCGCTCTTGAAGGCTTGCCAAAGATACCTTTTTGTATTGGACTAATGTATCACCTAAAACCTCTGACCTTTTCCTATCCATGTAGACTAATGTAGCAATCACAATTCTGTTTGATATAAAGTTGCTTCTTCCTTTCTTATTTCCCCTCCTCAGCCACTGCTGTGATCATCACTCCCTTTGGAGCACGTTAAGATGGACCCATGTTTGACTACTATGTTGCTGTTTAGTGACAGCTGGCAATTCTCTGTCTCAATGACATTTTAGATGGAATGTTACAAAGTGAGGGGGCGGGGAGGGCAGGGTCGTCATGCACATATGGACTCCTGATTTTATAAAGAGAATATGCGTCTGACATTTACACCAGCCCACAGGCACAAATAACTGCTTGCTGAAAGGGCAGATGTGAATGATGACATGGAGATCCACCCCCCCCCCCCCCCCCAGCCTTGGCTGCCTCTGACCACATATGGTCCCTGCATCATTACCTCGATCTCCCACCTGCAACAACAACCCAATCACCCTAGCCCCATTCCCTCCCAAGACATCACAACCAGCCCCCTACCCCTCACGACTGTCCCTGGGTTTACTAGGGTATGGGTAGTCACTGGGAGCAGGAGAGAGACCCACTCCTGCTCTGCATAAGGTTCATCATCGAAATGGTGCTGGTGCCCCCTAGTGGTAATCTCATGGATGATTTTTTTCATTTTGATTACCGTAATGGACTTTATTTGGGTCTAGTTCCAAATAAGAACTTTTCTGCTGTTCACGGATGTGCCTTGAATCCTCCTGTAGCAGATCTATCTGGAACTGTTTTAAGGTGGTTTTCCTCTTATCAGATAGAGAACAGCTGGTACATGTTGACACATGAGATACCCCAGGGATCTTTTCTCTCATCAGCCTTAGGTAACATTTATCTGGCTCCTTTTAGCTCACTGTTCAGAGAAGTTGAGCTGGAATTCCAGCTTTATATCAATGATATTTCATGATGTGAATTTTCCAATCACCTCTGCCTTTCCTTCCTTAATTTTGCAACATGATTTCTCCTGCATTACTGATTTGATGTCTGAAAATGGCTTGGCCTTTAAGAAAAACAGGCACTAAAAATTTGCACTGCCCTCTTTTACAGTATATTACTCTGAATGGTCATAACATTCCAGTAAAGGAGTAGATTCACTAATCAGGCATTACATCTGATACCCCATTTTCCTTTTGATTTCTGGTTGCCAATGTATTCTGTAGTATATCTTTTAAATTATGGTTCATTCATTATCTGTGTGTGTTGATTTTTAGATTGGACTACTAATCTGTTTGTTTATTAAACAACCAATTACTAAATAGTTCCACAGCGGTTTACAATGAAAAGAAATCCATTAAAAACAGGAAAGGATAGAAAATGGTGATAAGAGACCAAACAATATGGACAAAATTTCTGACACTAACCTTAAATTTGCAAGAGAATTCCATAGAGAAGGGGATTCGATGGGCTCCCCCCTCACGCAGCCCTTCCCAGAGTTCCAGGCTTGTGGCAGAAGCAGGGAGGTAAGCCTGGGGAACAGCACGTCGGGGTGAGCGCTGGAGTTTCTTCTGGTGGAAAGAGTTTGCAGACTACCCTAGTGGGACTATGTGATTCTATTAGAGCCCTTGATGTCTCCCTTTCTGCAAATCTACAGCAACTTGCTGTAAAGGTTGATTTGCTCACTAGTCTTCTATCTGCCAGAAGGAGATTGCTCAACACTCTGCAAGATCTGAACATTTGGAATTACAGGTGGGGAAGCTGAAAGCACTTAAATGAAGACCTGTGTAAACGTATCTAATAGAGAACGGTAATTATGTAGATATTGTAAACCTAATTTTTGAAGTGTCTAACCCTGCATGTTCTGCCTAACCCTAAATCTATGTATATATGATCCAATTTTCCTGTCTTGATTTGACATATCCCACATTTGTAATCAAACCGCTGCTGATCGCTGGAAGTAGCGGTATATAAGTGTAAAATAAATAAATAAATAAAGAAGAGCAGTGGGCTGTGGAGGAAGCTGGAAGATCTTGAGAGTCAATGCTGGAGAAACCATCTTAGATTCTTGAGCTTCCCACGGTCCCCTTTGCTCAGCCCAGTGTAGAGATGGTGAAAAATTATTTGGTGGATGTCCTGGGCTGGGCATTGGACAATCTCCCTCCTATAACAAGGACCTTCTATCTGTTGTCTTCTAGTGGAGTGCTCAGGGGCCCTGCTCGCTCCCAGAATCAATTGGACCTGACCTGGTTTCTGGAAGGGTCCATGAAGATGACTGCTCGTAGCACTTTATTGGCCACTTTCAACTTTGAGCAGGACAAAATGTCAGTTTTGCATTTATACTTTAGGCATATGCAAAAGCAGTTTTTTGATTCAGTTATTTGTATTTTTCCTGATGTTTCTAAACAGACCCAAGCATGGCATAGGACATTCTTACAAAGTTTACTATGTAAAAAGTTATACCACCGTTCTATGTAAAATGTTCTGTTCTTTGTAAACTGCCCCTGATCTTTGGAAGGGGCAGTATAAAATAATCAAATAAATAAATTCAGTCTTGGCTCTTCAGCCTTGAGTTCTGATGCTTGGGGGAACCTGGCTTTTGAAAATTCCTGTTTTGTGTTATGTTAGCTTTGAAGGCAAAAATTATTTATTTTCTGACCCCAAATTGCTCCATGAGCTCATAATCCCATTAGAAGGGAAACCAGGGGCTGTGGTGGGGGTTCCATAGTGTGCGTTCCGTTGGCAGTTTGTTCCATGGCTCTCGCTAGGTTTGAGATATATTTCTTGTTAGTTTATTTCCTCTTCTTGCCTCAATATATTTTGTGGTTGAAGTGGCAATGATATATATATATATATTTCCTTATGTTTTGGTTTCCTGCTTGTATTGATATTGTTGTTTGAATTGCCTGTCTTATATTGAAAATTTACATACATAAAAAAAAGAAGCTGCCACTAATACTGTAATTTGCACAAGGCTGGCAAGAGGTGATGAAGAAAAATATTGGGAGAGGGCAGGAGAGAGAATGGAGCGCCACAAGAAAAAGAGGAAACAGTTGAGTAAGTGTTGTATTAGGTTGAGAGTTTAAATGAGAGCGGTCTCCTAAGAAGGATACAAGCTAGTCCAAATCAGTCTTTAATGGCAGTTTCACACAGAGTGTATTTATTTATTTAGCAGCTCTTTTATACTGCTGAATCTACCAGTCACAGCGGTTTATGTAGAACAAATTTAACAAATGTAACTTTTGTCACAAGGTAAACCCAGGGGACCCAGAAGAAATGGAGATTAACGGAGAAAATCAGGCAGAACCTGATGAGGTAAACAAAAACGTCAAATAGTTACTATGAGCAACCACAGCACACGTGGAAAAAGGGTAAAAAGACACACCCAGCCAGCATGAGAATGGAGGTTGATTTACCTGATAGGGATCAGCTGAGAAGGGGTGGAACCCGGGGACAGATACATAAGGCACACTCACAAGCAGTGAGGGAGAGTGAGCACGGACAGAGGTGGAAGCAACAACCTCAGTCGTGGGAACGGAGGGAAAGAGAAAGAAACACTATAAGCCAATCTCATCTCCAGGACCAAAGTTGGTGGAAGGAAGGAAATGAGAGAGAGTGTCAGCAACATATACCAGAGGACAGCTTGAATGAGTCTCAGGACTATGTGAGTACGTGTGGAGATCAGCTGTTGAACACAGAGTGTGTGTGTGAAAGCCAGAAGAGAAGAGGGAGGAATCCTGTTGCAGGAAGCAAGGCATTCAAAGTGGAACAGGACTGTTTTACACCCGAATGGGCTAAGTCCAGGATTAATGGAAGAAGCCAGTCTAGAGCAGAGATAAAGGGAAAAGGAAACAACTTCTTTCCTTGTACGGGCAGTTACAAGAGAAAGGAAGGTCTCTTACCTTATAATTCTGCTAGCAACTTTAAATGCTCAGACTTCTCTCGAGTGCCGTTGTCAGCACTGAAAACTCCCACAGCTGTATCAGAGGAATTAGCCTTTAACCCATTCAAGGCAGGACACAAGCTGTTTGACTCTAATACCAGTGTTTATGGGCAGTTACCTCATAGCTTTACACAGGAGGAGTGCTCTTACAAGCCATTATCCAGAGTATACGGTAATACCCAGCAGTGTTTTAGCCTAGAGCCAGGAAGCAGTCACGTAGCTGACGTGATTAACCAGAGTGAGCTCGGCAGGACAGCTGCTACAGAAAACGTGGGTATAAATGTTTATCCTTTAATGCCCTATGATATTTCTAATGTACCAGATAACACTGAACCCATGGAATGCTCGTTAGTGACAACTGAAGAGGAAGAGTTTTCACTGAGATAAGAAAATACATGTACAAGGAAGGTTTAAACAGCAACACAGTAACTGGCAGAAGTTGCTTAGTTTAAAGTGAATCCTGATTGATTTATATCAGCAAAAGAAAAGGATTAAGTGCTCATGAAGAGAACTGTTTTTCTTTTGTTAAAAAGTTAAAGCTGAGGAAAGCATTTTTGTTCAATGTTTGCTTCTGTTATTTGCCAGAGTGGCTTTTGATTATTTTGTTCTTCAAGAAAAAGAATACCTCATTGGACGGGGAATAAAGCCCTTGATTTAAAGTGTGAACTGTGTGTTTGAGTGATTACAAGAAGACGGTACAACTACCACCCACAGAGGGCCAGGCAGGGCTATCTATAGCATATAGAAAGCCAAGAAAAGGTATTAAGCCATAATACCAGTCTCCACCGGAGGGGCCCGATGAGGGTGTGACATAAAAATGGCGTAGGAGTGAGGATATTTTTTTTTGGGGAGGCAAAATATTTTTGGAACAGAAGAAACAAAAAGACATTGCCTAAAGGAAGGAGAATATTGGCATCACAAGACAAGTGCAGTGGAATATTCGCTGGCAGGTCGGCCAGAGGACTGGAAAAGACCCTTTTCTCACATGCTTGAGTCTGCCAGGAGACTAAGGTAATAGTAGCCTGTGTGGACTGGGATAGGATATCCTGTGAGGAAAGAGGGGGCGCTCTAGTTTAGAGTAAAGTCCTGTATAAAAGATACCGCACTTGGTGGGCCTTTCTCTTTTCTTTTTCTTACAGGAACAGCGTCTGGAGAAGATGGAACCACAGGACGTGATGTCGTGGATAGCTGAACAGTGGGACAAGCAAGCCCGAATGGTGCAGCATTTACAGGAGCAATACATAGCTTCTGCGAGGGAGCAGCAAAGGCCGCTATTAGAAGCTGTGGACGCTCTGCTGAAAAAAACTGGTGAAGAAGTAGCACGTACTACATCAATACCGCAAGTAGAGATGAACACTAACTTTGCTTTGTCTTTGGGACAGTTAAAACCGGAGGACAATCCGGATGATTTTATAGAAGCTTTTGAGAGGATTGCTAGTAATCTTCAATGGCCATCTGAGCAATGGGCAATGCGGTTTGCAATGACCCTAAGCGGTGAAGCTTTGTCTGCATTTAAAGCTATGCCGGCCAGCCTGGCTAATAATTATGTAGAAATTAAAAGGGCTGTAAAAGACAGATTAGGCCTTTCACCTAGGCATTATAGGCGATTGTTTAGAGAGGCACACATGCACATAACTGAAACCCCGAAAGCATTGTATCAAAGGCTTAGGAATCTTGCCTATAAATGGTTAGATCCAGAGGGAAAACCAGTAGAATCAATTCTAGACGAAATTATTCTAGAACAGTTCTTGTTGGCAGTAACCCCAGAGATGAAAACGTTTCTTACGTTACAGAATTGCTCCAATATGGAGGAAGCAACTAGGATGGCTGAAGTATTCAGGGAAGCTAAGAGAACTGATACATCCAGGGAAAACCTTTTAAAAGTAGCAGGTATGGATGAATCGGATGAATGGAAGAGGTGTGAAAGAATTAAGGCACCTAGTGGTAATATGGCCAAAGAGGTTTTCTCCACAAACATTAAGAAATGTTACAAATGTGGAAAGCCTGGACACATTCGGAGGGAATGTAAAGTTAGGATGGTCTTTGTAACAGGGGTGGAAAAACAAACACCAGAGGGTATTTTTCTACAAGTCCAAATAGAGGGGATAAATACTATGGCTTTTCTTGATTCAGGGGCTGAACAAAGTTTGGTTTCACGGAAACTTTGGGAAACCATAAAACAGTCTAACCCTGATATATTGAATCAGGAAAAAGAACAGGTACAGGTACAATGTATACACGGGACACAGTTTCCATATCCCCTATATCAGGTGCATGTCAAAGGAATGGGCATCGAGAAAAAATTACAGGTAGCAGTAGTCTCTGAACTACCGCAGAATTTAATTATAGGACGTGATTGGCCGTTTTTCCAAAAGGGGTTAAAACAAGGGATGGGTTTAAAGATGGGTTTAGTCTCTACCCGATCTCAAACTAGTAAAGTAGAAACTAGGGAGTCCCCGGTAGGGAAAAAAACTGAACCGGAAGAGAAGGTTGATGTGGAAGTTCCCGGAGAAGAAGGGACAGATACACTTCCTCATCACGATGACTTGGTCCAAAGTCCGAGTGAGGGCGGGAAAAAGGCTAAGGCCAAAAAGCGCCATGAAAGGAGTCAAAGAACCCAGGGAAGAAGGGAATTGGAAACGGGGGAGGGATTACCGTGGGTGCCTGCCGCACTGGTACAAAAATTCCCATCCTTCCCAAAAGAACAAAGAGAGGATTTGGCACTCAAAAGAGCTTTTGAGTGGGCCCAAAAAGAAAGGACAGTGTTACCCCGGTTCTTTCTAGATGGGGAAATCTTGTATAGAGAGAGTCTCGATCCATATACAGATGCGATACGTAAACAGCTGGTAGTACCTGTAAATTTCAAGTCGGTAGTGTTGCGTTTAGCGCATGACCACCCAGTAGGTAGCCACAAAGGCGTTCAAGGAACGCTTGACCAAATTTTGGCACGTTTCTATTGGCCAGGGGTATACCAAGAAACAAAACGGTATTGTGATTCGTGCCCTACCTGCCAAAGGGTTTCTGTAGTAAGACCCAAGGCCGTACCCTTGATACCGTTGCCGACCATCACGGCACCGATACGCCGAATGGGAGTAGACATTGTGAGCCCATTAATAAGAACACCCCGAGGTTATCAATACCTCCTAGTCATTGTGGACTATGCAACACGGTTCCCGTGGGCCATTCCACTCAGGAACATTTCGGCCAAAATAATATCACAAGAACTGATAAAATTGTTTTGTGAGGTGGGATTTCCTCAGGAAATACTTACAGATCAGGGCAGTAATTTTGTTTCTAAATACCTTGCCAAGGTCTGGGAGGCGTTCGGAATACGCCATATAAAAACAGCGGCGTATCACCCTCAGACCAATGGGTTAGTGGAGAGGACTAACCAGTCAATTAAACACCTACTGAGAAGAGGATTAAGGAGGGGGGAGATGGCGGAATGGGATACGCTCCTTCCGTTTGTATTATACGCTTGTCGGGAACGGGTCCAAACCTCCTTGGGAGTGTCACCGTTTGAGCTTTTATTTGGGAGGACACCTAGGGGATACTAGACATTCTGCGTGAAGAATGGGTAGAACCCAAGATACCTGAAATCGGCATCCCGCAGTTCTTAAAAGAACTAAGGACTCGCCTGGAAAAGACTTCCCAAGCCTCAAGGGAGAATTTGAATCAGAGTAAGAAAAGACAAAAATTTTACTATGATAAAGGTACGCAGGCTAGAGAGCTGGCAGCAGGGGATAAGGTTTTAATTCAAGTGGCAGACCCTGGTCCCAAGTTTGAGACTCACTGGAAGGGGCCTGGCACAGTGATAAAAAAGGTAGGATTTGTATCCTATCTCATTGAAAACGATAAAGGTCGTAGACAGGTATACCATATAAATGTATTGAAACCCTGGAGAGAAAGGTCAGCCACAGCACATTTTGCCTTTTGTGAACAGCAATGTAGAATTAGGAATGGAATTACATGCTGGCCACCTAAAAAGGCGGCAGCAAGTAATGTTTTAAGGGGGGGAATGTGTCACAAGGTAAACCCAGGGGACCCAGAAGAAATGGAGATTAACGGAGAAAATCAGGCAGAACCTGATGAGGTAAACAAAAACATGTCAAATAGTTACTATGAGCAACCACAGCACACGTGGGAAAAAGGGTAAAAAGACACACCCAGCCAGCATGAGAATGGAGGTTGATTTACCTAATAGGGATCAGCTGAGAAGGGGTGGAACCCGGGGACAGATACATAAGGCACACTCACAAGCAGTGAGGGAGAGTGAGCACGGACAGAGGTGGAAGCAACAACCTCAGTCGTGGGAACGGAGGGAAAGAGAAAGAAACACTATAAGCCAATCTCATCTCCAGGACCAAAGTTGGTGGAAGGAAGGAAATGAGAGAGAGTGTCAGCAACATATACCAGAGGACAGCTTGAATGAGTCTCAGGACTATGTGAGTACGTGTGGAGATCAGCTGTTGAACACAGAGTGTGTGTGTGAAAGCCAGAAGAGAAGAGGGAGGAATCCTGTTGCAGGAAGCAAGGCATTCAAAGTGGAACAGGACTGTTTTACACCCGAATGGGCTAAGTCCAGGATTAATGGAAGAAGCCAGCCTAGAGCAGAGATAAAGGGAAAAGGAAACAACTTCTTTCCTTGTACGGGCAGTTACAAGAGAAAGGAAGGTCTCTTACCTTATAATTCTGCTAGCAACTTTAAATGCTCAGACTTCTCTCGAGTGCCGTTGTCAGCACTGAAAACTCCCACAGCTGTATCAGAGGAATTAGCCTTTAACCCATTCAAGGCAGGACACAAGCTGTTTGACTCTAATACCAGTGTTTATGGGCAGTTACCTCATAGCTTTACACAGGAGGAGTGCTCTTACAAGCCATTATCCAGAGTATATGGTAATACCCAGCAGTGTTTTAGCCTAAAGCCAGGAAGCAGTCACGTAGCTGACGTGATTAACCAGAGTGAGCTCAGCAGGACAGCTGCTACAGAAAACGTGGGTATAAATGTTTATCCTTTAATGCCCTATGATATTTCTAATGTACCAGATAACACTGAACCCATGGAATGCTCTTTAGTGACAACTGAAGAGGAAGAGTTTTCACTGAGATAAGAAAATACATGTACAAGGAAGGTTTAAACAGCAACACAGTAACTGGCAGAAGTTGCTTAGTTTAAAGTGAATCCTGATTGATTTATATCAGCAAAAGAAAAGGATTAAGTGCTCATGAAGAGAACTGTTTTTCTTTTGTTAAAAAGTTAAAGCTGAGGAAAGCATTTTTGTTCAATGTTTGCTTCTGTTATTTGCCAGAGTGGCTTTTGATTATTTTGTTCTTCAAGAAAAAGAATACCTCATTGGACGGGGAATAAAGCCCTTGATTTAAAGTGTGAACTGTGTGTTTGAGTGATTACAAGAAGACGGTACAACTACCACCCACAGAGGGCCAGGCAGGGCTATCTATAACATATAGAGAGCCAAGAAAAGGTGTTAAGCTGTAATACCAGTCTCCACCGGAGGGGCCCGATGAGGGTGTGACACTTTACATAGAACGTAGTTAACAAATTTAATGATTAACCAATGATAACTCTATATAGAACTTAATAAGTGAGCACAAGGGAATGGTCAATCAAGTCAAAGGCTGCAGATTGAGGGAGATGGTTACAGCCATTTTATGCAAGTCCAGATTGCTAAGGATTTTGCTCAACAGAGCAGTAATGGCAGCCCCAGTGCTGTGGGCATTACAGAATCCACACTGTCTACGATGTTAGAAATAAAATCTGAAAATTGGCGAAAAACAGCCTTGGACTATTGCATTGTGATGTATAGGGTCAAATTTTTACAGCATGCCCATAACACAGCTGCCAGACTGATCTGTGGCCTAAGGAAATTTGAATGTATCACCCTGGTGCTTAGTGATTTGCCTATTTCCCTATTTAAGAGTGAGTTTGACATTTTACATTTATATACATTTCTGCAGAAAATAGGGTATAAGGTGTCAGATGCAATTGAACAGAGAGCTTTTAGTTTAAATTTAAATCTGTCAAGGTTTAATATCAGCAGAGAGCTTTTAGCTTAAATCAATCCAGAGTACAGCTTAACATAGAAGGAAGACTAGAGTTATATATTCTGAGTTGAAAGAAATAAATTCTTTCTAGATACCTTTAAAAAGAGGCCTTCCACTTAAGCGGCAAGAGATCTGGAAATTTGTTTTAAATAGGTGTTAAAGCCAAGTAAAAGGTCAAAGGGGCAATTTTAAAGGCTCCCTCTATCAAACCAAGAGCTGTATGAATCACCCAGGAAATTAACAGATTACCTTAGAAGCATACGTCTGGGACCTGTATAGCAAGCCAGCCTTTACTAAGTCACACCTCAGGCATAATCTTAGCTTTAAGGCTCTTAAATCTATTAAAGGGGGATGGGTGGTCAAAGTTGCTTTCAGGTTCAGCTGGTTATCATCACCAGGAATAGATTAAAGCCCTGAAGTTAATTAATTTTGAGGTAAACAAAGTCCCTTAAATGTAATTGGTACAGTTGTATCAGTACAAGTATCTCTAGCAACTTTAAGTAAACAACTTAAATAGCTAAACTAAACCTTAAAACTAAGATGCAGACAGCAGTCTGGCAGCGAGATGGGAGCTATCCAGTCTTTTGCATTGAATGTCATATGTATGATTTTCTCCTAGTTGGTGAAGTGTCTTATGTGTGCACTAGGTGCAAGGAGCTCTTTGCTCTCAGGGAATGAGTCCAATTTCTGGAGACTAGAATAGCAGACTTGGAGGACATAAAGAAGTCAGAAAGGATACATAGACGGACTTACAGGGATGTAAAAATTAAGTCCCACCTCCAATCTGGCAGCCTTTAAGTTGCCATGGAGGAGAGAGGTCCCATGAAAGGAGAGCATCACCTTTGTGTGGCAGGAAGTGATCCTGTAAGTAGGACCTGTCTGCCAGGAGATGTAAAACCTTCTCGCACTGAGGAGGTTACTCCAGGGCCATTCGATCATTAGGCATGTAGATATCCAAGTGGCTAGTGGACGTGAGGACCACCTGGTAACATGCCTGATAGTTTCTCCAATTTGAAATCAAAGTTGTATTACCTGTTCAATGTAAGTGCATAACAGGCCTCCTGTTCTGTACAAAAGTGTTATCTGTAAACCGCACTGATTTTAAAGAGCACGGTATATAAAAGCGATAAATAAAATAAATTTTAAAAAAATGCCTGCCTGGTGCAAAGACAGCAGACCTCACACGCCACCTAGACAAGGTTTTCGATATTGCTGGGGAGGAGTCTGCTGTCTTGGTACATGTTGGCACCAATGACATAGGAAAGTTGGGAGGGAGGTTCTGGAGGCCAAATTTAGGCTTTTAGGTAGGATGTAAGGATGACAGAACTACAGGCTGGTTAGTCTAACTTCTGTGGTGAGTAAATTATTGGTAACACTTCTGGAAAAAAAATTAGTGAGGTTTCTGGAGTTTAATGGATTTCCAGATCCAAGGCAGCATAGATTCACCAGAGGCAGGTCTTGTCAGACAAATCTGATTGATTTCTTTAACTAGGTAACCAGGGAGTTGGACTGAGGGAGAACCCTAAATGTGGTGTATTTAGATTTCAGTAAAGCCTTTGACTCTATTCTTCACAGGCGACTTATAAACAAACTGAGCACCCTAGGGATGGACCCTAAAGTTACTGCTTGGGTTAGAAATTGGTTGAGTGGGAGGCAACAAAGAGAAAATAGTGAGGTTGCTGGAGTCCAGCGGATTCTAGGATCGGAGGCAGCATGGATTCACCAGAGGCAGGTCTTGTCAGACAAATCTGATTGATTTCTTTGACTGGGTGACCAGGGAGTTGGACCAAGGGAGAGCCCTAGACGTGGTGTATTTAGATTTCAGTAAAGTCTTTGACACTGTTCCTCACAAGCGACTTATAAACAAACTGAGCACCCTATGGATGGACCCTAAACTTACTGCTTGGGTTAGAAATTGGTTGAGTCGGAGGCGACAAAGGGTGCAGGTAAATGAAGCTCACTCTGAGGAGAAGGAAGTTACCAGTGGTGTGCTGCAGGGATCTGTCCTTGGTCCGATTCTGTTTAACATGATAATAAATAGAGCGGTATGTAAGAAGTGTTAAATAAATAAAATAAATAAACAACATCTTTGTTAGTAATATTGTGGAAGGACTGTCTGGTAAGGTTTACTTGTTTGCAGATGATACCAAAATCTGCAATAGAGTAGGCACACAGGAAGGAGTTAATAACATGAGGAGAGATCTAGCTAAGCTAGAAGAATGGTCTAGAATTTAGCAACTGAAATTTAATGCAAAACAAATGCAGGGTCATGCATTTAGGCTGCAAAAATCAAAAGGAGTGGTACAGTATAGGGGATGAGGTACCTTCTGTCCACAAAAGAATAGGACCTTGGTTTAATTGTGTCTGATCTTAAAGTAGCTAAACAGGTAGAAAAGGCGACTGCGAAAGTCGGAAGGATGCTTGGGTGTATAGATAGAGCAATGGCCAGCAGAAAAAAGGAGGTGATAGTGCCTCTGTATAAGTCTCTGGTGCAACCTCATTTGGAGTATTGTGTGCAATTTTGGAGACTGCACCTTCAAATTGATATAAGCAGATTGGAGTAAGTGACGAGAGTGGCTACTAAAATGGTTAGATGTTTTTGTTATGAAGCATATGAGGACTGACTTAAAGATCTCAATATGTATTGTGGCGATCACACCCCTCCTAGGCGGTCGCCTAGTAGGGATGGGCAACCATCTTATATTCCCTTGTTCCAAAGGTGTAGTTGTGAACTCAAAGTAAAACCAAGTGGATGTTTAAAGTGCACAGGAATTTTATTGGGTTCCGTTTAAGTCAACTTGGTTACAGTCCTTAAAGAAACAAGGATAAACTTCTCCAAAATAAAGAACATGAAAACAGTGTTTCAGTGGAATTATTTACAATAGCTTCTTTTCCCCTTTTTCCTTTAAGAGGCTTCTTGCTTAAGGGTTAACACAGGCACATGTAGATACAACAGACAATCAAGATCAGCAGTGCTGCCAGCTTCCTCTTTGTTGCTTGCAATTAAACAGTTTCAGCTGTCTAGCACAGACTTGATTGCACTATCCACTTTTCTGTAAGAAGAATCTTATTGCTTCAACATAGGATTCTTTCTCCCTTTTCTTTCTTGCTTTCAGCTATGCCAAACTGATATCAGCTTCCTTAATTCTTCCCCACTATTTTGGTTTCTTTCAATTAGCACCAATGCATACAGCACACTCCATCTCAGAGCATGTGGATCCCTGGTCACTCTCCCTATCATCCACTTCCATGCTTTCGTCAGAGCTGGCTGCTGGGGTATCTTGGAACTGTTCAGGTACTTTTTGGTTAATGTCTTTTAAAAGCTTGAACAGCTTATCCCACTGTACTGCCTTCCCTTCCTTTGGCAGAACCCTAGCAGGCTTTTCTTGTTCAGCTTTTAAAAACCCCTTCCTTCTGTTCTGGGTTTTTCCAGATATAACCCTCTCTTCAGAGTCTGAGCAAGAGATACAAACATTCTCTCTCTCTGGTTTCTTTCTCCTACCTTGGAGTTTTTGCTGGCTGTAGCTATCTCTGCCTCAGAGCTAATCAAGGAATCATTGTAGGATTTCCTCTCAGCTACCCGAGGTTTCCTCTGCCTGAAGACAGGCCTTTCTTCAGAGGAGTCTGAGCTCTCTTGCCTTGGCTTCTCCAACTTCAACCTTCTGTCTCTCTCCCTCTTGCCACTGCGTTTGGTCCTCTCCTGGGAGTGTTGTCTGCTGCTCTCTTGGCTGCAGCGCTGGCTACCTTTGCTCTTGTCCTGGCTCTCCTTGGCTTCCTTGCCTTGCTCCTTTCTTGTCCTGCCAGTTTGCTTGCTTTGCTCAAACTTAAACGCTGAGCAGGGCACCTCCCCCTCTGACTCCACCCCCATGTGACTCCTATCCTTACCTAGGGTTGCTAGGGAGTCTGGGTGGGGCTTTAGCCTAGCCCTACAGCTGTGGTTCCTCTCACTGCCTTTAGTTTGGTATATGTGTTCAGGTGCACCCATCCCCCGCAAAGAGGAAAAAGTCCCTTTTCCCTTTGTTTCTCCAGGCTGAGCTGCACTCTCCTTACCACAGTATACTTTAGAGGAAAGCCGGGACAGGGGCGATATGATAGAGACCTTTAAATACCTCTGTGGCATAAATGCACACGAGGTTCTCTTTCAATTGAAGGCAAGCTCTTCTACAATGGGACATAGGATGCAAGTAAAAGGAGATTGACTCAGGATTAATATGCGGAAATATTTACATAGTAACATAGTAAGTGACGGCAGATAAAAACCAGCATGGTCCATCTAGTCTGCCCAGCAAGATGGCAAGAGTAGGTGCACCTGTCGCTCTGTGCAGGCCACCCCTCCCCATGTTTTGGTTTCTGTTTAGGGGTGAACCCACCACTCCATGTAGGACACCCTTATTTGTTCAGACGCTAGATAGTTCAGAAGTTAGATGGTACCGTTTATTTTGCTTTTATCCTGTTGCTGTAAAGGGATCCACTGTGTTTGTCCCATGCCATTTTGAATTCCATCACCGTGTTTGCCCTCACCACTTCCATCGGGAGGGCATTCCAAGCATCCACCACCCTTTCAGTGAAGAAATATTTCCTGACATTGCCTTTCAATTTACCACCTTGCAGCTTCATGTTATGCCCTCTAGTTTTACAGCTTCCCCGTCTTTGGAAGAGGTTTGTTTGTTCATCATTTCTCTTTAAGTATTTAAAGGTCTGAATCATATCTCCCCTGTCCCTCCTCTCCTCCAAAGTGTACATATTTAGGTCTTCAAGTCTCTTCTCATAAGGCTTCTGACGCAGGCTCCAAATCATTTTGGTCGCCTTTCTCTGAACAGTTTCCAGTCTTTTTACATCTTTTAAACCATCCGTTGACAGGACCAAGAAACAACACCACAACAAGAGACAAAACAAACCATGGTACTCAGCAAAAATACGACAGGAAAAGAGGGAGCTCAGGAAAATTGAACGGAGATGGAGAAAAAACAAAACTACTTCCGACCAACATCTTTACCTAACAAAGCAAAAACAATACAATGAACACATCAACCAATCAAAGAGAGAATTCCACACAAACCTGATAAATTCTTCCATCAACAAACCCAGAGAACTTTTCGAAATAGTAAAAACCCTGACAAAAGAGCAAGCAGCAGAAAGAGAAATACAAGTGGATCCACAGATATTCGCCGACCACATCAAAGACAAATTTCACTCCACAGAGCGCACAACACCCAGTAGAACCAACAGAACGAACGTCCACCCCAAAACCTGGGGCACATTCCACTCACCCTCAAAAGAGCAGATATCAGACCATCTCCACAATCAACACAAGCACTGCTCCTACAGACCCTTGCCCAGTGTCATGGGTCAAAGCCACCAAAGCAAGCCTCATACCAAACATTCATAAAATGGTACACAACTCACTCACTCAAGGACTCATGCCACAGCAATTAAAGCTTGCCTCAGTAAGACCAATCACAAAGAAAACTTCTCTCGACAAAAAGGACCCAGCAGCATACCGACCAATCTCCAGCATACCCTTCCTCGCAAAAATAATCGAAAAAACGGTTCAACTACAACTTCAGGAACACATTGACGAACACGGAACTCTCGACGACAACCAACACGGATTTCATCCCAACCATGGAGTCGAAACTCTCCTGATCTACCTCTTCGACAGCATCATAAGAATAATTGACGACATCAGGAATGGAATTATAATGATCTTCATCGACATCTCCTCAGCGTTCGACACAGTTGATCACAATATACTCCTGGAGAGACTGAAGAACACTGGTATACACGGTACCACTCTAAAATGGTTCCACTCGTACCTAACAGAAAGACAGCTACAGGTCAAGGTGGGACAGGACACCTCCCGGCCCATAAACGTCCAACAAGGAGTACCACAAGGATCCGCACTCTCAGCACTCCTTTTTAACATCTACATCCAACCAATATGCAACATTATGAAAGAGAACAACATCCAATACACAATATACGCAGACGATATAATGGTATACTCCCCAATATCAATCGAAAACCCGGACTTCTCTAAGATAGCAGACTGCCTTACCCAAATGGCGAAGTGGTGCCAAAACAACAATCTAGCTATAAACTACAACAAGACTGAAGCTTTAATCATCACTCGAAACCAAAGCTTCACACACCCACCAAACATAAAGATACAAAGCACCACGATACCGATAAGATCGGAGGTGAGATACCTTGGGGTTACTCTGGACAGTAAACTCAACCTCAAACCACACATAGACAAAACAATCCAAAAAGCATATTACAGGATGCGAATCATCAGGAGACTGAAACCACTCCTCGCTCCAGAACACTTCCGTACAGTCTGTCAAGCACTGATAACCCCAATACTGGACTTCTGCAATCCGATATACCTCGGACTACCAAAACAAGCTCTCAAACCACTACAGCTGGCACAAAACACTGCAGCTCGAATCATATCCGGAGCCGCAAGGCAGGAGCACATCACACCTACACTAAAGGACTTACACTGGCTCCCAATCATTGCTCGCATCAGATACAAGACTATCATAAACCTATTTAAGATAAAAGAACACACATCAGCCAACAGCCTCCACCTGCTCATACAACCGGAAACCAGCGCACGTCCCAGAAGAAGTCAAACACGCAACCGAGTCAGCACCCCAAATGAGTACAAGCACACACGCAAGGACACAACAGACAGAGCTCTCTCCATGGCTGCTCCAACAATATGGAACAATCTACCGGACGATCTAAGGGCAACTCTAGACCTCAAAGACTTCAGAAAACAACTGAAAACCATGCTGTTCATAGAGCACTATGGTCACATCACATAACCTAAGAGAATGGATAACAGCACTCCAATCCTCCCAAACAACTGAATATATATAAAATATGATTCTAGCACCACTGTAAATAGCCCACCCTGTATATAGCTCAAACAAATCAAGCACCCAACACATCCCTCACACAACTAAGTTTCATCCTCACTGCATGTACAACACACACACTTTACCTGATTGCTTGCTGTGATACCACCTTGATTATTAAGATAAGGCGGTTTAGAAATACTGTTAAATAAATAAATAAATAAATAAATAAATCTTTTGCAAGATATGGCCTCCAAAACTGAACACAGTATTCCAAGTGAGGCCTTACCAGTGACTTGTACAGTGGCATAAGTACCTCTTCCTTTCTGCTGGTAATCCCTCTTTGTATGCAGCCCAACATCCTCCTGGCTTTTGCCACCGCCTTGTTGCACTGTTTTGCCACCTTGAGATCATCAGAGATAATTACACCAAGGTCTTTCTCCTGAACCGTGCATACCAACCTCTCACCCCCTATTGTGTACTTTTCCCTAGGATTTCTGCTACCCAAGTGCATGACACTGCACTTTTTCACATTAAATCGTAGTTGCCAAGCATTAGACCAGTCTTCCAGCTTTTGTAGATCTTTCCTCATGTTATCCACTCCCTCGGGGGAGTCCACTCTTGCAAATTTTTGTGTCATCTGCAAAAAGACAGACTTTTCCATTCAGTCCTTCAGCAATATCACTCACAAATATATTGAACAGTGCCGGGCCCAGGACCGACCCCAGAGGCACCCCGCTAATCACCTTCCTCTCATCCGAGTGAGCTCCATGTACCATCACCCTCTGTTGTCTGTCAGTCAACCAATTTCTAATCCAGTTTACTATCTTGGGACCCATCCCCAAGCTACTGAGTTTATTGACAAGCCTCCTATGAGGAACAGTATCAAAGGCTTTGCTGAAATCCAGATAGATGACATCCATTGCATGCCCCAGATCTAGTTCCTTGGTCACCCAATCAAAGAACTCAATCAGATTTGTTTGGCAAGACCGTCCTTCGGTAAAACCATGTTGCCTTGGATCTTGCAACCTGTTGGTTTTGAGAAAGTTCACTATTCGCTCTTTCAGGAGTGCCTCCATTACTTTTCCTGCCACCGAGGTAAGGCTCACGGGCCTGTAATTTGACATTTCTTCCCTGTCACCACTTTTGTGTAGAGGTACAACATTAGCCATTCTCCAGTCCTGAGGAACCACTCCTGTTTCCAAGGATCTGTTGAAGACATCCTTTAATGGTCCTGCAAGAACCTCTCTGAGCTCTTTCAGTATCCCGGGATGTATCCCATCCGGTCCCATGGCTTTGTCCACTTTCAGTTTAGCAAGTTGTTCTAACACCTCATCTTCTGTGAATGGTGTGGTATCTACTTCAGTCCTATTTTTATATTTGGGAGTCACAGCTGGTCCATCTCCAGGATCTTCTTTAGTAAAAACAGAGCAGAAGTATTTGTTTAGCAATTTCGCTTTTTCAGTGTCACTTTCCACGAGTCCTTTCCCAGCACTTCTGAGTCCTGCAATTCCAACTCTGATCTTCTTCCTTTCCTGAATATACCTGAAGAAAGTTTTGTTGCCACCCTTAACATCTTTAGCCATCTTTTCTTCTGCCTTTGATTTTGCTATCCTTATTACTCTTTTAGACTCTTTGAGTTGGATCCTGTATTCATTTCTGTGTTCTTCTGTTTGCAAGCTTTTGAATTTTGCGAAAGCTGTGTTTTTTGCCTTTATTTGTGCAGTCACCTCTTTGGAAAACCAAATAGGTTTCCTTCTTCTCTTGTTTTTATTTATTTTTCTTACATATTTATCTGTTGCCCCTTTTATTGCCGCCTTTAGTTTGGTCCATTGCAATTCCACTTCCCTTATCTCCTTCCACCCCGTCATCTCCTCCTTTAAGTACTCGGCCATTTTATTGAAGTCAGTGTTTTTGAAGTTTAGGACTTTGAGCTTGCTATGATTGGCCTGTACCATGGTTTTTATCTCAAACCACACCGTGTGATGGTTGCTGTTGCTCACAGGGGCACTCACGCAGACATTCGACACGTTATCACTGTTGGTAAGCACTACATCCAGCGTTGAGCTTTCCCTGGTTGGTTCCATCACCAGTTGTCTAAGTAATGCATCTTGGAGAGCATTTCTTTATGGAAAGAGTGGTAGATGCATGGAATAGTCTCCCAGTGGAGGTGGTGGACACGAAGAGAGAGTCTGAATTCAAAAAAAGCATGGGACAAATGCAGAGGCTCTCTAAAGGTAAAAAGGGGACTACTGTAGTTGATATGGAAGGGCAGATTGGATAAGCCATGTGGTCTTTTTCTGCTGTCCTGTTTCTAAGTTGAAATCCAGAACTTCCAGGGTAGCATTCTTAGAAATGCTTCCCGTTCCACATGCAGGACCCAAAAGGCAGGCAGAGCTCCAGAATCTCAATGCGTGGATGAGACAATGGTGCAAAGCGGGTTTTGGATTTTTAGAAACTGGGCAACATTCTGGGGAAGGGAGGGGCTCCACCTTAACTGGAGTTGAACCAGGTTGCTAAATTAACCTTTAAAAAGGTGATAGAGCAGCTTTTAAACTAGATAGTAGGGGAAAGCCAACAGTTGCCCAGGAGTGTGTGGTTCGGAAGGATGCATCCTTGAAAAATACTAGTAAAACAGGGAAGTTAGGGCAGTTAGGGTGTCACTGAACCTTGAAGAGGTGATGGCCTCATGGAACAACAGTTGAGCTCGTTTGCATGCATATCTACCCGAGCCAAGCCACATGCCTCAGATAAGCAACCAAGAAGTAGAAAACCTGCATGCTGGTACACCACCGAGCTACGGACCTCACTACACCTGCTGAGGAAACTAGAAAGAAGATGGCGACATACACGATCCCCAGCAGACCAGACAGCTTACACCTCCCACCTGCAGACACACAGGGACTTAATATCAACAAAAATGAAAGAACATCACTCAACTCTTAAGCCGATCACTGAACAAACCCCACGAGCTTTTCAATATAGTGAAGACCCTAATGAAGGAACCCTCATCCTCCCAACCAGCCATGATAAACCCCCAGGACTACGCAGACTACTTGCTGGCCAAAACCAATAACGTCAGCAAAGCCACACTATCCAGCCCCAGTAACAACCCAGCCCAACTTAAGCCACTTATCTCTCACATGACACCATCGGCTGCAAGTATTGAGGACATCATCACTGTCATCAATGCCACCACTGCTCCAAACGACCCTTGTCCAGCATTCTGGATAAGATCACTTTCTAAGGAAATAAGTCCTATACTAGCCAAGATCATGGACTTGTCCTTCTCTACAGGACTATTCCCATCATGCTTCAAGCAGACGTCAATCCGGCCCCTCCTGAAGAACACCAAACTAAATCCCCAGAAGGTGGAATCATACCAACCAATATCGAGCATCCCATTGCTAACAAAGATAATCAAGAAGGTCATCCAACATCAAATACAGGACCACATTGATTCTACAGCTCCCCTTGACCCATGCCAACATGGCTTTAGGGAATCACATGGTGTTGAATCTTTCCTTGTCACACTCATCAACACATTGATCACAGGGATTGACAACATCAAACAAGGATATGCTTTAATTTTCCTGGACATTGCTGCTGCGTTTGACTCTGCAAACCATGAGCAACTCCTGATACAGCTTCAGGATAAGGGAATTAATGGCTCAGCATGGAGTTGGTTCAAATCCTATCTAACGGACAGATGGCAGCAGGTACGGACAGGATCCACAACCTCTGAGCCTTTCCTACAAAAACATGGTGTACCTCAGGGCTCCTCACTCTCCGCCCTCTTATTCAATATATACATGCAACCCATATGTGAAATAATCCGCTCATTTAACATCTCATGCCTGATCTACGCAGATGGCGTACTACGCTTCACCCCATTCACGATCGACCATCCGGATTTCTCCCCACTAGTAAAATGCTTTGAGGCTGTAACTGACTGGCTCCACTCACAGAGCCTCAAGATAAACTTCAGCAAGACAGACGTACTGCTCATTACAAAAATTCAATCCTCCTGTTTCTGGTGGCATGGTGAGCTGAGTAGACGTGTCTATCTCGGCTCCGGAGCCCGCGCCCTCCCCCCTACCGAATATTTGCGCTAATCTTCTTATTTTTGTGCCTACGTGGGGGAGCAAATTTGCAGGGACGCGGAGGAAACATTAATTCTCCCCTAACACAGAAACCTGGTGTATGGCCACGAGAATTCCCCGCAGAACCAGAGCACGCGACAGGGAAGATAAGATGGCGGAGAGCAGGCAGGAGCTCCCGGGACCACCAGAACCCCCGGCGCTGGTGGCGGAGGTGTCGAGAGCGGTGGTGGGAGCCCTGGAAGGACGACTGGGAGGCCTGTCCACACAGATGCAGGAGGTGGCTCAGGCAGTGGCGGATTTTACGAAGCGGGTTGAGCATGTTGAAAGCCGGATCGGCTCCCTGGAGGATCAGCACGTGCAGGATATCGCCCGGATTCGGAGTTTGGAGGAGTCTATAGTTCACCACCAGGAAAAATTAGAAGATCTGGAGAACCGTAGTCGTCGCAATAACATGCGGTTCATTGGAATCTAGGAGACCATCGCAGAACGGGATTTGCGGCGATACTTGGAGCAATGGATTACCGCCACTCTGAATCTACCTGAGGACGTCGGGCGGGTAGAGCTGGAGCGCGCCCATCGCCTGGGGCCCTCTAGGGCTGGTGATCATCGCCCGCGGGCGGTGATTGCCCGATTTCTCAACTCTGCGCAGAAAGATGAAGTACTGAGGGCCTCCAGACAGTTGCGGCGGAAAGAAGCCTCCAATAACCCGGTCCTGATTTTCCAGGACTATTCCACAGGTGTCTCTCTCAAACGCAAGGCTTACAAGGATATCTGTAGTAAGCTAATAGTGCGCGGGATTCACTTCACTCTAGCGTATCCAGCAGTTCTACGAATCCACGGTGACAAAGGGAACCGAGTGTTCAACTCTCCAGAAGAAGCCCGAGACTTTTGCAACAGTTTGGGCTAGCCGGATGGTGAAATATTGAGCTACCGCCGAATTACACGGAATATACTTTCCTGCCTTAAGGGGAAAACGGGCTGTTCTTTCACCGCAGTTTTCGACTGAGGTGGTGAAATGGCACTAACGCTGTGAACTCCATAACTATCACATGATACTATTCTATGTGCCACATGGATCCCCCCAACTAGCATGTTGTGATGTGGGGCTACTGCTTTGCTGATTTGGCTGGAGGACAGCGAGTATTGGACTGCGGCCGCGCAGCCGGCCTGGCCCTAAAGGCCATTTCTTACCTTTCTTTATGTTTGTCATATCATAAACAGCCATCACTTCTTGATGCCCGAGGAGAGCGAATGAAGTCAGGCCTCCCTCACTGGAATACCTAACACTCAATGTGTTATTTTGTATTTAGTCCTTGCTACAGTAGTATATACCCTGGTTTGCTACAATTGTACCTGTTCAAAAGTTTTACTTTGTTGCTTGTTTCAGTTTACTAGTAGTGATAGCAATGTGGTTATTTGGGTGCGCCGGACACCATGGGCCCCAGGGAAGTCAGGAATGGCTGAATGTTTGGTGGAAGGGAGGGATCTTTTACTGAGCTCTCATCGGCAGTGTGGTGCCTATCTGGGGGAGGGGTTCCCGCGAGGTGGGGGAAGGGGAGTGGCGGCATTATCAAGCATCAGTGAGTATGCCGGTGGGCCGCTACTCCTCTGAATTGAAATGAAATGGATCTCCTTACTCCAATGTTCTCCATATTTATGGTTTACTCCTTGCTCCCTGCTTCACAGAAGGAAGTTGCAGGCGCAGTGCGAAAGAGACTTGTTAAGCGCTCTGTTGTTCTGTGCTGTGCACATGCCAAGTAATCATAGAGCCATACTGGCGTGTTGCAGACCATGGAGGCATGCAGCTAGGGGAGCCGACTGGGTCATCTTGCTGTTCCCGCCTTCCTGGGAAGCCTTGGATATCGTGAGAGCCACTGTCTGGCCCTCCCGGTCCCCAGTGTGAGTTATTCTCAGCAACAACTGAATGGTTGTAGTGGGGCAGGAGTGGGGGTGGGGGGGGGGGAGGCTGGACGCATATGCCAACTGCGTCATAAGTATTTTCGGCTGAATCCCTCTGCACGGAATTGTTTGTGTATTGTACCTTGTCCTGCATCTCAGAAGGGTGCAGGGGGTCTCGGCTGCTGTTTTCTAACTGCTCGCCCTGTTGGTTTTTGTTGTTAGTTGCTGAACTATGGTAATTCCTGCCTTCTTGAATTAGTAAGCTATGGGGTGTGAAGCTGGGCTTAGTAGGAAGTAGGGGGTGACACCGAGCCTAGTTGGGGAGGGGCGGGGGCCTACATGCCACAGAAGTTTAGGAGCGACTAGCTCAGGCTGGTGTGGAAGTGAAGGAGGTGATTGTGAGGGGAGGGGGGGGGATGGGGGGGTGTTCAGGGGAAGGGAGGCGGGGGGGCGGGGGGCAGAGGGGAGAAGCTTTGATATGGAACTTGGAAGTGTGTATGGAGATAAAAGAGAATTTGGATTGACTGATGGGGGAGCGGATAAGTGTGTGAATCTTAGTTGTGTAAGTTGGAGAAGACGGTGTGGGTCGATACAGAGGGGGGCTCTTGGCTGGGGGGGCTCTTCCTCTCTACACTACTGGGTGAGTACCTACTGGTTTTCTATTTTCTTTAACAGTTATGGTTGATCTTACTCGGGTTATTTCCTGGAATGTCTGTGGGCTGGGCTCTCCGGTGAAACGCTCCAAAGTTCTACAACATTTAAAGCGCCATCGCGCGGACATTATATTATTGCAGGAGACACATCAAACCGGGGAGGAGCACCAGAAACTGGGCTCTGGATTTAAGGCCCATGTCTATGGGGCCCCGGCTGTGGGGAAGAAGTGGGGGGTGGTAGTTCTTGTGGCCAAATCCATTCCCTGGGAAGAAGAAAAGGTGGTTGTAGACCCGCATGGCCGCTATGTAGGTGTGTGGGGAAGCATGGCTGGGAGGAAGGTGTTCCTCTGTTCGGTATATGGTCCCAATGTCTACGAGGCAGCATTTTTTCAGGATCTTTCTCAAATGCTAGCTGATTCTAGTGGTTATGAGGCCATCATAGGTGGTGACTTCAATGTCACCCTGGATAGTGGTCTCGATAGGTCGAACCCCTTGGAGAGTGGGAACCCTCGGGCGCGCCGTAGGCTCCGGGGCCTCTGTGATGCGTATGGTCTTATGGACATCTGGAGGGTGTTCGATTTTTTCTTGGTGGCGGAGTCCCTTTTTAGTCGGGTCTCCACGGCCAACATTGGCCCCCTTGTTATCTCTGACCATGCTATGGTGACGCTGGATTTGCGGGGGAGCCGACCTAGTGCGGGTCGAATATGGCGATATCCCTTGGAGCTTTGTGGTGATGCGCATTTTGAATCCTTTCTGAAAGAGCGCTGGAAGGAGTATACATTCTATAATGCCTCTTCGGATATTTCCCCCGCTCTCTTTTGGGAGGCTGGCAAAGCGGTGCTCCGGGGGGATATTCTTAGTTATCAGAGCCGCTGACGGTGGCAACTTAACCAACAGATCATTGGGCTGGAAAAAGAATTGGGCCGGGCACGCCGGGCGGCCGCGGGATCACACAGGGGGGTACATATGCGCAGACTCCGGGAAGTGCAAACCGAATTAGAGTCGTTGCTTCATCAACGAGCGTATAAATCGATGCTGTATTACCGTTATAAACTCTACCGGTTTGGGAACAAGGCCGGTAAGCTGATGTCCTCACTGTTGAAACCCCCTGGTGGTTCTCGGCAGATCGGGGCTATACGACAATCTGATGGAATAGTTACCCGTGATTCTGCTAAAATTGAAAAGGTTTTTACGGAATTCTATCAGCAGTTATACGCCCACGAGGAGGCCGGGACTTCGGTGGGGCGCTCCTTCCTTGAGGGCTGTGGACTCCCTAAGCTGACGGCGGAGCAACTGACAGCCCTTAATTTGCCCCTGTCCGGTCAGGAGGTTCAAGTGGCCATTCGACATCTTAAGAACTGGCGAGCTCCGGGGGTAGATGGGTTCCGGAGTGAATTCTATAAGACGCTGAGCGACGCGGTGGTGGCCCCACTTATTGGATAGTTTGAGGACCTATTGAAACGCGGGAAATTTCCTTTCGAGCCCAACAAGGCGTTGATTACTATCTTGCCTAAACCAGGTCGGGACCCGCTTCTGCCCGGATCCTATCGCCCAATCTCCCTACTAAATGTAGATATCAAACTTTTGGCCAAGATTATGGCAGATAGGCTGTCACACATCCTGCCCTCCTTGGTACACCGGGATCAGGTCGGGTTTGTTAGGGGGCGACAGGTTGCACATAATCTACAGCGGATTCTGCTTTCCATTTGCGCAGGGCGACTGACTGGGGAGACCTCGTTGCTTGTCAGCTTTGATGCAGAGAAGGCGTTTGACCATGTTAGTTGGGTCTTTATGCACCAGACCTTAGAGATGATGGGATTTGAGGGCCTCTTCGTCAACGTGGTTAAACTGTTATATGCTGACCCTCTAGGGGCCATACTGGTCAATGGAGTTATGTCCCCTACGTTTGCCATTCAAAAAGGGACTCGCCAGGGCTGCCCACTGTCACCATTGCTTTTTGTTCTGTCACTAGAGCCCCTGTTACTCCGTATACGAGTTGATTCCCACTTCCGGGGTATTCGGGTGGGAAATGATGAATTCCGGGTGGCTGCCTTCGCTGACGATCTGCTGGTGCATTTGGGGGATCCGCAGGAGGGCTTGCCCCATTTGTTGCGGCTTATCCAGGAATATGGCATCCCCTCCGGTCTCCGCCTTAATTTAGACAAATCTGAGGCCCTATACTTAGCCCCTGCGGGGCGATTGGGATGGCAGGGACCGTTTCCTCTGCGATGGGCGACAGGCCATTTTAAATATCTTGGTGTATATCTACCGGCGCGAGTGGAGGATCTCTATCACTTAAATGCTACTAAGATCCTGGATGAGATCTCCAAGTGTGTGGATCGTTGGAAGGATCTCCCCTTATCGTGGGGAGGAAGGGTGGCTCTATGTAAAATGACCCTGCTTCCTAAGATCCTTTACCCCCTCCAGACCCTCCCACTGCTCTTACGAAGGGCGGACCTTCGTCAATTAGAACGTCACTTCAATAGATTCCTTTGGCGGGGTCGTAAACCCCGGGCTCGCCTGGCCATCTTGCAACAACCTAGATCCTTGGGGGGGTGTGGGTTTTCCCGATGTTCGACGGTACAATATGGCTTGCCTATTATGCCACGCCCGGGACTGGCTGTGGGACTTGTCTGACTGGACTCCGACGGAACAGTTCGTGGCTATGTTGGCGCCCTTGCATCCTCGGTATCTGTTACACGCTCGGGTCTTACGCGGGGTGGCGCCGATCATCAGGGATCTCTTTCTGGCTCCGTTTCGGAGAGCGTGGCAATTCTTCTGTGCGGGTCGTCGGATTTCTGCCTACTGTACACCATATCTTCCCATACGGGGTAATGCGGAATTTGCAGCTGGCATGGGGCGGAGCCGTTTCCGAGTCTGGGAAGACCTAGGTCTGGTGAACCTCGAGCACATGCTATCTCCGGAGGGTACGCTGGTGGCCTTTGCTGAGCTGCGATGTCGGTGCCCATTGGGGGTGTGGGATGTGTTCCAGTATACACAGCTCCGGAGCTACATTCGCACGATCCTGGCACAAACATTGCGAGGATCAATATGCTCAGACCTTGAGCTAACTCTTATGGGGGGTACCCAGCACACTCGAGTGTCATCACTATACCAGATGTTGTGGGACGGGTTGTTACCGAGCGGTGTTGCTGCCCTGGCGGCAGCTTGGTCGGCGGACTTGGGTGAACACATTGGGGAAGAATCCCTGTTGGGAGGGCTGGCGGCCATTTCCACTGTAAGCACTCAGGTTCTGCATCGGGATACCCAATATCGCCTGGTGCGTCGCCTTTATTTTGCTCCTGTTCGGGCATGGAGGGCTGGGCTTGCGTTAAGCCCTGACTGCCCCAGGTGTGGGACAGCCAAAGCGACGTTGGGACATATGTATTGGCGATGCCCCAGGGCTCAGCTGTTTTGGGGGCGGGTGACATCGCACCTTGGTAGATGTGTGCCGCAAATGGAACCTCTTACTGCTCGCCACTTGGTCTTGGACTTATGGGAAGCTGATTGGGGGACTTTGCTGGGGAGTTGGGTGCTGCGTTGGCTGCGCTTGGTGTTGATGTCCGCACGAATGACTATTATGCAGCACTGGTTAGATGCCCGGGGCCCGGTATACGGGCTATGGCGGGTCCGACTTCATAAGCTCCTCCTTATGGAGCGATTAGCGGCGGCTGGTAATGAGAGGCGCTGGGCTCGTTTCCTCCGGAGCTGGGGACCCCATCTACAACTGTTGCCCGCTGGGGCCCGACGTCGTGTCTTGGGGGGTCACTGAGCTATCATACTTCCTGGAAAGCCATGCCTTCACCTACCTTGCAGTGAGCGTGGCCCTGGTTCATTTTTGGTTTTGGAGCGTTTTCGCCGGGGGGTCTGTCTCTGTGCTGTTGTGTTTTTTTTGTCTTTCTCTCGGCCCTTGTCCGTATTCTTTGCTCATTTCTCCCCCTTTTCCCACCTCTCCAAGTTAGCTAGGTCACTTGGTTGCCTGCTGGTTGGAGGTTCTGGGAAATCAAGAGCGCTAAGCCTCCGCTGCTCTCATGTTCTCTCTGTCATCTCCAAATTATCTACCTTCTTCTACACACTCGAGGAAGCTTATATAGGGTTTTGGGGGGGGTTGGGGGGGTAGAAGGGGAGATATAGCTAGTTAGGTTATTCTGTAAAGATACAGTTCTGGGAGAAGAGTAAACCCTAGATCTGTATTTAATAGTCAGCGGCAGCCATGAGGGGGGTGGGGGGAAGGGAGGCTCGCATGGTTTAGGTCTGGTGACTGTATTATTTTCTGTCCCTCTTGCATCCATGGCACCCCCCATGGTTAAATAAACATTGATCCATGCAGTGTGGACCTGAGGTGCCCCCCTCTCTAGTAGGGAGGGGAGGTTCTAGTGTTCTTCTTGTCAATGATTGCCTGAAGTTGGTGCTGTTTGTTTCACTTGTTTCACTTGTCTCACTGTTTCATTTGTCTCATTGGTTTATTATTGCCTTGACTGTTGTAATGCTTTTCCTGCTGTAAACAATAAAACATATTTGAACTAAAATTCAATCCTCCTCACCACCGCCGACATTAAAGACAAGAGTCGCTGAACTCCCAAGTAGACCCACCATCCGCTACCTAGGCGTTACGCTAGACCAGCAGCTCGAATTTAAAACGCACATCAGCAACACCATCAAGCAAATTTACCACAAAATACGAACATTGCAACATCTCCGACCCCTGCTGCAACCAGATGACTTCAGAACAGTTTTTCAGGCACTGGTGACCCCCCACTTTGACTATGCCAACGTGATCCTGCATGGCCAACCCAAAAACACGCTAAACCCATTACAGCTGGCAATGAATGCAGCTGCATGCGTCCTACACGGAGCCTCTAGAAGAGATCACATCACCCCAATCCTAAAGGACTTACCCTGGCTACCAATTTACTGCCGGCTCACTATAAAGTAGTCCTGATGACCTTCAAGGCCATCAACAAAATATCCTCCACCTCCCTAATGGATCTTCTCTACCCCACGCCAGCAAACAGAGCAAGGAGGACATTCGCCACCAATACCTTACAGACCCCTAATGAAATAACAAAATGCACCCAGGCAATAAAGAACTGAGCCTTTAAGTTCTATGCTCCCAGCTGCTGGAATGCGCTCCTAACCACCGTCTGAGCAATCACAGATCTTGCCCAGTTCAGAAAAGCACTAAACCACCACCTCTTTCTCCTACACTACAAACAACCCAGTAACTCAACTTCATCCACCATACACCCTGCTAGGCAATTGTAAGTTACGACAACTCATGTTTATATTGTAGATAACTGTAGATAGATAGTTTCCCCAGTTTGAAATCCAAGTTGTATCAGCCGTTCAATGTAAGTGCATAACAGTTCTCCTGATCTGCACAAAACTGTTATCTGTAAACCGCACTGATTTTAAAGAGCGCGGTATATAAAAGCAATAAAATAAAAAATAAAAATAAATAAATCCCAATAGAGAGGTTCCAATAAAGATAAAAGTAACCAGATTAATATGAATAAAATGCCTGGATGCAAATGCTAGAAGTCTAACAAAAATAAGATGGGAGAACTAGAATATATAGCACTCGATGAAATGTTTGATGTGATTGGCATCCCAGAGACCTGGTGCAAGGAGGACAAGTAATGGGATACTGTGATACCTGGGTACAGATTATATTGCAATGATAGCATGCAACCCCTCCACCAATTTGATCTACTCTGTTAGAGAGGACATTGGGTCACATAGGATTGTTTTTCAGGAAGCAAAATACACTGTAGAAACTCTATGGATAGAAGTTCCATGTAAAAAGCAGAAGGTGACAGCAGTGGGGGTGTACTGCCAACTGCAGAATGAACAGATGGATGATGAAATGCTAAAAGAAATCAGGGAACTAACAAAAGTTACAACATAGTAATAAATGGTGATTTCAATTACCTCAGTATCGACTGGGTTAATGTCACAGCAGGACATGTTAGAGAGAGAAAGTTTCTAGATTACTCCAGTCCTGGTGCACCACAATTCAGCCTAATTTTCAAGATGTCCTAATGAATATTCATGAGATATTTTCATACAATAGGAGGCAGTGGATGCAAATATACCTCATGGAAAAACCAGGCTGGATTGTGGTGCACCAGGACTGCAGTTGGCCACCCCTGTTCTAGATGAATATAAATGACTGCTTCTTGGAGCAGTCAGTTCATGAACCGACCAGAAGGGAAGCTATTTTGGATCTAGTCCTTAGTGGAACACAGGATATGGTGCAAAAGATAAGGGTTTTGGGGCCACTTGGTAAAAGTGATCATAGGATGATCGTGTTTGATTTAATAAATGGAAGAACGATGGCAAGGAAATCCACAGTACTACCTTTTAACTTTCAAAAGGGAGACTATGACAACATGAGGTAAATAGTTTTAAAAAAATTAAAAGGAGCAGCTGCAAAGGTTAAAGATTTACATCAAGCTTGGGCATTGTTTAAAAGTACTATCTTGGAAGCCCAGACCAAATGGGCCCCATTCTGTCTCACACGTACATCTCCTTTGTACGTCCGGGCTGATCCGGGCGTACAAAGGAGAATGGGATTCTGATCCCGTGGGGCACGTCTAGCCCCGCGGGATCAGAATCGCGAACAGGCATGTACGTGCAGGCTGGGACTATGATTCAGTCCTGGCCTGCATATACAGCCACAGCCAGGCTAACTCAGCCAGGGCTTTTGAATGGAGCCGCGGTGTCATGTTGCCATGGCACTATGGCTCCATTTAAAAGCCGCAATGCCGGCTGCCTACAAACGGAGTTAATTCCCTGCAGCCTGACCCCCCTCCCCCAATCCGGCCCCTTAAGGCCAGGGTTGGGTGGCGGGGAATTAACTCTGCCCTCCCAGCCGATCTCAACAAAAAGCAACATCCAGGGAAATGACCACCCACTGCCCACCACCTCTTCCCCGCCCTCAACTAACTTCTCTGCACAACCGGTGGGGAAGTTAATTGGGGGCTGCTGCCAGCACGAATAGCAGGGATGGACGTCCCAACGGTACGTCCATCCCTGCTATTCATGTCTCAGAAAACCCCCCAATGTATTCCACACTTTAAGAAAAGTAGAAGGAAGACCAAACAACTGCCAGCATGGTTTAAAGGCGAGGTCAGAGAAGTTGCTGTTACCAAAATATATCCTTGGGAAATGGAAAAAGGAGCCTAATGATGAACTCCGGAAACAACATAAGCATTGGCAAATTAGATGCAAGGCATTGATAAGGCAGGCAAAGAGAGAATTTGAAAAGAAGTTTGCCGTGAAAGCAAAAACACATAATAAAAACTTTTACAAGTACATTTCATAGCAAAAAACCTGTGAGAGGATCAGTTGGACCATTGGATGATAGAGGGGTAAAGGGGGCGCTAAGACGGGACAAGGCCATAGCCAAGAGACTGAATGAATTCTTTGCTCGGTCTTCACTGAAGAAGACGTAGGGAAGTTACCTGTGCTGAAATGGTATATAAAGGTGATATAGCAGAAAAATTGAAAGAAATATTGATAAACCGGGAGGATGTATTACAACTGTTTGATAAACTGAAGAGTAACAAATAACCTGGACTGGATGGTTTACATCCAAATGTGTTAAAAGAACTGAACTATCAGATTGCAGACCTACTTTTTTTTTTTAAGTATACATTTTTATTTCAAACAAGTAACAAGACAATATATACAGTTTTATCATAGTTATTTACAAAGGGAGAAGTTACATTAATCTATGTAGAGGGATGGGGTAACTTCCTTTGTTACACTTATCTTGCAATCAAGTGGAGAATGCACCAATTTTCTCGGTAACATCCTCCAAGTAGATTAAAATGCTCCTCCGGTGCATCGACATCCATTAATTGTCTCCACCTTCCTTTGTCGTCTCCTCTTTTAAAGCAATGTCCCTTTTTATGAGTGTTTCAGTTCTGTTTATACCATATTGCAATATATGCATCCCCACCCTTACTAAGATGCTACAACGCTTGGTTTCTCGGCCTTTTTCTCCTCTCGCTGGGTCGGACTGGAGGGAGCGTGGCTATCTTTCATCGCTCCACTCTCCATTTTTATGAAATATGTTCCCTGGCCCTGCATTATCAGGAAGTCCTCTTCTGCTGGATTCCGCGCTGCCCCTCTATTTCCTCCTGCTTTGTGCCCCATCCATATCATCATGCAGCTGGGACGATCTCCTATTAACAATCTCTGAGATTACTTCGCTGTACCCTCATGTTTTTCTCCTAGGTGATTTTAATCTGCACCTTGTTCCCCCTGTTAGGCCTCATGACAGGGCTTCTGCCTCCCTTCCTGAGGATCTCTAACTGTTGCAGCGTGTCCTTCTCACACATATGGCAGGTTACACCCTTGACCTTCTTATTACTCCGTCTACCTCTTTTGTCCCTTCAACTATATCGACTTTTCTCTCCCATGGACAGACCATTACTATGTTCGCTTTACTCTGCAGCTTCCCTGTTCATCCTCCCTCTCCCCCCCCCCCCCCTTGTAACAGATTAGGTGTTGTATCTCCTCTCTTACTCTGCAGCACTTTCCTTTGGCTGATCAACTCCTCCCATCCATTTTTTCCTTGCTGTCACCGGACTCTCAGGCTCACACATGGAACACTGTCCTTTCTACAGCTCTTGAATTCTTAGCCCCTTCTAGCTCTGTCTGGTTTCCCATACTCCCACCCATCACCCTTGGTATCACCTAGGCCTTCATCTCCGTCGGACTCATTTCTGCTGGGCTGAGCGCAAATGGCGCTCTCATCCCTCCCCTGATACCTTCAGCATCTTCTGCCATTGTCATCGGGAATACCGCTCTATGATCACCTCTGCCAAGCAGGAATACCACACCAACCTGATTTCCACATCTTCTCAATCTTCCCGGCAACTTTATTCTGTGTTTAAATCGCTCTCCACTCACCACACCTCTCCATCTTCGTCCTTGGTCCCAGACCCTTCTTGCCTAGCAGGCTCCTTTTTCAACAAGGTCCTTTCTCTTTGTTCAGCTTTACCCTCCTGCCCCTCCTCTCCCCTTTCACACCCCCCCCCCCCATCTCCTCCATCTCTTTCTCCAGAGCCTTCATTGCCCCATGTCTGGTCATCCTTTCCCCTGATTTCTGCCACTGACCTGTCCAGAAGCCTCTCCTCCTCTCAGAAGACGACCTGTGCCCTTGACCCAATCCCCATCCACTGGTTGCGTGAGCGTTCTCCTTCCTCCTCTTCTCACCATGGTCAGTGCTAGTCTCTCTACTGGTTCAGTCTCTACCCCATGGAAGCATGTGTTAATTTGTCCCATCCTTAAGAAACCTTCTCTTGATCCCTCTGTTCTTACCAATTGGTACACTGTTTCCAATCTTCCCTTCCTTTCCAAACTCCTAGAGTGGTTTGTCTTCACCCAGCTGTCCTCTCATCTCACATCCATTAATGCTCTTCATCCACATCAATCATGAGGGTCACAATACAGAATCCATCCTCCTTTCCCTTCTCAAGTTCCAAGTCACTCACAAACGCAGTGATCTTACCCTTGCTGTTTCCTTTGCCCTTTCTTCCGCTTTTGATCTTGTCGATCACCATACACTTCTTGCACGTCTCTCTGATCTGTTCATTGTAATGCCTGTTAAGTTCTGTTCACTTGTTCTATGTAAACCTGTTCTTTGTAATGAGTTGTTCTGCTGTAAACCGCACTGATTTAAAATAGTATGGTATATAAAACCAAATAAATAAATCTCTGGCACGCTTCTGAAATGATTTCAATCCTTTCTCACTGCCCGTTCATTTTCTGTCCTTTCAGCAACTTCGGCTTCTCCCCTTATCACTTTATCCTGTGGTGTCCCCCAGGGCTCAGGTCTGTCCCCCCTACTCTTCAATGTTTTTCTGGCCCCACTTTCCCTCTTGATTCAACAGTTTGGCATTTCTGTGTATTATTACGCAGACAGCATTATTCTCCTTCACTGCATTGATTTTGTCTGTTCCTGATCTTTCTCAGCTGAATTCCTGTCTGGTCACTATTTACACCTGGCTGACCTCTAACTACCTTCATCTAAACCCCTCTAAAACAATGGCCATCTGGATCACCTTCGGGGCCCCCTCTCCCTCTCTAGCTCCTGTCCTTTCATGTACCCCTATCCCGTTGGTCTCCTCTTTCTGGTATCTTGGGGTTATCCTGGACTCTTCTCTCTCCTTTGCTGAAAATATTTCATCCTTTATTCATCGCTCTTTCTATCACCTCCATCAGATCCACGCAGTCTGTCCTTTCCTCAATTCTTCCTTCCTGACTACACTCATCCTTTCTCTCATCATCACTTGGATCAACTATTGTAACATCATAAGAACATAAGATATGCCATACTGGGTCAGACCAAGGTCCATCAAGCCCAGTATCCTGTTTCCAACAGTGGCCAATCTAGGTCATAAGTACCTAGCAGTCTCCCCAAAAGACACAGGTTCCTCAGTGCTTGTATTGGGTCAAGCAGTGATATCCTGGATCCCTTTTAATAATGATTTATGAACCTTTCCTCCAGGAAGGTGTCCAAACCTTTTTTAAACCCAGTTACACTAACAGCTTTTACTACATCCTCTGGTAACAAATTCCAGAGTTTTATTACACGTTGAGTGAAAAAATATTTTCTCCTATTAGTCTTAAATGTTACCCTGTAGCTTCATTGCATATCCCCTAGTCTTTTTATATTCAGATGACGTAAACAATCAATCTATGTTTACCTGTTCCACTCCATCATTAATTTATAGACCTCTATCATATCTCCCCTCAGCCGTCTCTTTTTCAGGTTGAAGAGCCCTAACCTTTTTAACATCTCGTCACAGGAGTATCCTTCCATCCCCTTTACCATTTTGGTGGCTCTTTTCTAATAACACTATATCCTTTTTAAGATACAATGATCAGAATTGCACACAATATTCAAGGTGCGGTCGCACCATGGAACTATACAGAGGCATTATAATATCTTTTGTTTTATTTTCCATTCCTTTCCTTATGATACCTAGCATTTTATTTGCTCTCTAAGCCACTGCTGCACACTGGACGGAAGGTTTCAAAGTGTTATCCACGATGATGCCTAAATCTTTTTCCTGGGTGGTGGTTCCCAATGTGGAACCTTGCATCATGTAACCATAGTTTGGGTTGTTCTTTCCTAGGTGCATAACTTTGCACTCATCCACATTAAATTTCATCTGCCATTTAGATGTCCAGTCTTCCAATTTATCAAGATCTTCTGGCAATTTTTCAAAAATCCTCTTAGGTTTTAAGAACTTTGAATAATTTTGTTATCTGCACATTTGAAATCCTCACTCATTATTCCCATTTCCAGGTCATTTACAAATATCTTAAAAAGCAGCGGACCCAGCACAGATCCCTGGGGTACACCACTATTCACCTTTCTCCATTGGGAAAATTGGCCATTTAGCCCTACCGTCTGCTTCCTATCTTTTAACTAGTTCCTGATCCACAATAGTACACTGCCTCCCTATCCCATGACTTTTTAGTTTTGCCAAAAGTCTCTGATGAGGGACCTTGTCAAAGGCTTTCTGAAAGTCCAGATACACTATATCAACTGACTTACCTTTGTCTACCTGTTTATTCACACCTTCAAAAAACATAACAGATTAGTAAGACAAGATCTTCCTTGTCTAAAGCCATGTTGGCTGTCTCCCATTAAGACATGACTATCTACATATTGAGTAATTTTGTTCTTTATGATGGTTTCTACCATTTTTCCTGGTACTGACGTCAGGCTTACCGGTCTGTGGTTTCCCGATCACCCCTGGAACCCTTTTTAAAAATTAGCATTACATTGGCCATCCTCCAATCTTCAGGTATTAGAGATGATTTTAATGATAGTTCACAGATTACTAATAGCAGGTCTGCAATCTCATATTCCAGTTCTTTCAACACCCTTGGATGTATACCATCTGGTCCAGGTCATTTGCTACTCTTCAGTTTATCAAATAGTTGTAATTCATCTTCCCGGTGTATTGATATTTCTTTCAATTCTTCCGTAGTATCACCTTTAAATACCACTTCAGTCATGGGTAACATCCCTACATCTTCCTCAGTAAAGACCGAAGCAAACAATTCATTCAGTCTCTTCGCTATAGCCTTATCCCCTCTTAGTGTCCCTTTAACCCCTCTATCATCTAATGGTCCAACTGACACTCACAGGTTTTTTGCTACAAATGTACTTGGAAAAAGTCTTTATTATGCTTTTTTGCTTCCACAGAAAGTTTCTTCTCAAATTATCTCTTTGCCTGCCTTATCAATGCCTTGCATTTAACTTACCAGTGCTTGTGCTGTTTCCATTTTTCGTCATTTGGCTCTTTTTTCCATTTCCTTGACTGGCCTTCTGCAATATGAATTTCACAGACTCCAATTGTTCCAGAACACAGCAGCCCATATCCTCACCCACTTCTCTCGCTTCAATCACGTTTCTCCTCATCCGCCTCCACTGGTTACCTATTCGTTTTCAAATTCAGTACAAAATCCTCACATTTGTTTACAGGGTCATTCATACCTCCACTCCTCAATATTTGGCTGACCTCCTGCATTTCCATAATGCATACCACCTTCTGCGCTCAGTTCACACTTGCCGCTTGGCTCTGCCCTCTATCTCTCGGTCTCACCTCGAATGCACATGGGGTGCTGCCTTCTTTTTGAGCCCTGCACTTTGGAACTCTCTCCCTCACATTCTTCATGCTGAGCTTTCTTTCACCAGGTTTAAGGGTGCCCTGAAAACCCACCTCTTTCAGTTAGCCTTTGACTTATCCCCCCCCCCCCCATGCTTGCCCTGTCATGCTCAGCTGTACTCCAGATATCTTGTATGGTCCTCCCTTCTCCTTATCTTCTATCCGCTCCTATTCCTTCTCTCTACTGTCCTGTCAGATAGGTGCCGTTCTCTTCCTTCTCCTTTCCTCTGCTCGCAGTCCTTGTATTGTACACTGCTTCTATGCTCCTACCCAAGCGGTATGCCCAGAAACAAAACAAGGTTGCAAAGTTGAACGTAAACCACATTCAATGTAAACAGTTTGTAATTCAATGTAAACCATCTTAATTTAAGTAAAGGGTGGTATATAAATACTGTTACATAAATAGTAGCTATGAAACTTTAAATCAAAATGATATAGGCAGTTCATAAAAGCAGCCTCTTTCTTCTCAAACTGTTTTCATGCTACTCTGTAGCTATGAAGTCTTTTTTTATCTTTATACTTTTTGCTTAATTTCCATGGGCTGCTATCTCACTGTAGGGCTTGTGGTGCTATGATGTTTAATTACACAGGTACACTAAAAAATTTTTTTTTAAACTGCCTCTAATGTTTCGATTGATTTTTACGTTTTTTGGTGCGCTGAATCCAAATCTGGTAACCAATTTGCTCCATCACGTACAGATTTTTTGCTACATTGGGTTAGCAGTTTGAGGTGAACGTTTCAGATTGAGTGCGATCGAGATAAAAGTTTCTTGGATGAATTCTTTATACTAATTGTTTAGTAGTTATTCAAATAAGAATAAAGAAAATTGTAACAAGGCAGCACATAAGAATAGAGTAATGTCAACAAAACACACTGTGATGGTAGCAAAATTGTCTGCACTTAAAACAGCCACATACATGTGCACAAACATTGAGCATATAAGAGCGAGGTTAGACACAAAGCAAAGCAAAGAAATGTGCAAAAAATGTTGTACAGGTATGTATGTAAGAATAGAAAACGCAAACCGCAACATTGCAATACATGAAGACAAACACCCGATGGTGTGAAAATAAAATTCTAATAAATGAGATCCGACACTGTGGTAATAACTAGCAAATTTTATTTCAAAGTTTAGTAAAAACACGATATTTGTCAACAGTTTAGATTTTAAAGTCATTCTTGGGTCAATCAATCTCCTGGTGGGCCCGTTTCTTCTTCCCCCGAATGCTTCTCTTGGTGCGCTGCTTGGCGTATTTTTCATCTGGGGTTTCCCGCAGCAGCAACCAGCAGAAATCAGCCATCATAGTGGTGTTCCATCTTCCTTGGTACCTTCTCTCTGCGTCCTTGATGTCCTGGTGAAACCTTTCACCTTGTTCTTCACTGTACGCCCCCAAGTTTTCGGGAAAGTAGTTCACATGGGAGTGCAAGAAATGGACTTTCAGGCTCATGTTACAGCCTTGTTCTTTGAAGGCATTGAGCATCCTGGCAACAATATCCTTATAGTTCTCATCCCGCCTGTTCCCCAAGTATTTGAGAACAACATCCTTGAAGGAATCCCAGGCTTCTTTTTCCTTCTCAGACATTGTTTCAGCGAATGCTCCATCTGAAATGAGTTTCCTTATATCAGGGCCAACAAACACTCCTTCCTTTAGCTTTGCTTCAGAAAGTCGGGGGAACTTTGAGCAAAGGTACCGAAAGCACTCACCATCTTTTGGATGAATTGCTTAATGAGACCCAACTTAATGTGGAGAGATGGTAATAGAATTTTATCACGAGGTACCAAGCTCTCATGAAGAACATTTTTCTCACCGGGTCTCAAATACTCCCGAATTGGCCAGTCTTTTTTCCCCCAGTGTAGGTCGCGGGCCTGGCTATCCCACAAGCAAAGGAAGCAGGGATATTTGGTGAAACCGGATTGCTGCCCTAATAGCATGGATAGAATTTTAAAGTCTCCACAAATCATCCACTTATGCTCATCATAACGAATCTTCTGAAGAATCAGGGCCAAATTCTCATATTTTTCTTGGAGAATAACAGAGTGAGCAATAGGAACTGAAGCGAATGTGTTGCCATTATGAAGAAGAACACCTTTTATGCTGTCTTTTGACGAATCAATGAACAGCCGCCATTCAGCAGGATCATACTTGAGTTTAAACTTTTCCATCACTCCGTATATATCGTTGCAAAATACCAAATCTTCCTCTTTGCTGAAATACTTCAAAAATTGTGTCCCGCGGTTGCGCGGTACCAATAAAAAGTTGTTCCTGGTGACAATAGATTTTTCTGTTTAAGCCGAGAACCTAGCAGTTGGGCAGCATCTTTTGGGAGTCCTAAATCCCGGACTAAATCATTCAATTCAGCTTGAGAGAAAAGTTCAGGTTTCGGATCTGGTTCAGTTTCAAACTCGGAAGTACTGGACTCATCGGGAAAAGCCATCTGATGAGTCTCATCATGATCAGAACCGTCCACACAAATATGATCCAAAGATTTTGGTGGTTCAGGCACAGGTACTTCGTTGCTATGAGGCATAGGCCTAATTGCTGAGGGAAGGTTGGGGTAACTTATTACGTTCTTATTTTTTAAGTTGTATCCCTTCACAATGCAAGAGCAAAAATAGCAGTCACTGCTGTGGTCTCTTTGTTCACGCCACATCATAGGTATTCCGAAACGAAATGCTTGTTTTTTACCTTTCATCCATAAGCGTAGATCTTCCTCACATGTCTTGCACACTTTGTGAGGAGCCCACGGTTTGTCTTGATCGCCTAACTTCAAACCGAAATAGGCGAAATATACTTTTTTAATAAATGCAGAAATGTTCCTCTGCTGCTTTTTCACGGTATATTCCCCACAAATAAAACAAAAACTGTCCGGAGAGTTGACGCAACCTCTGGCTCTGTGAGCCATCACAAATACACAGCACTGCAAACTACAACTGTAGTGAACCACTTCGGAATAAAACTGGATTACGACCGAGCAAACAAAAGGTAATAATGAACTTGCAAGAAACTGAAATCTGACAAGAACGTTCATGTCGCAACCACCGTGTTTGAGCGAGCGAACGAGGCGAGGCGAACAGGAAAGAACATGCGCCAGCGCGAGTACTGGATTTAGCCCCCCGCCTCCCAATTGTCCTGTTAATGTATAAAATGAATACAAAACACTCTAAAATATCATGAGGGAGTGTTTCTAGTTAGTTAACCATTACAACCTCTATTTTGGGCCAAGAAAATAAACTGCAGTCGGCTAAAAAGAAATTATGTGAACATTCCTTATATGGGTAAGAAATCTAATTTTGCAAGAAAACGTGACGTGATGGAACATTTTGGCTATTTTTCCTGGATTCAGCACCCCAAAATCTATAGGAATCAGTTGCAAAACTGGAGGCAGTTTTTTGGTAGTGTACCTGTGTTATTGGTGGTGTTTTTTACATGGTCTCACTATAGTTCTTCCCCGTTTTCTCCATCCATCTCTCCCAAGGCGACCAAATTGTGTCCCATCTGTTCTGTGCCCCTTCCAGGATATAGGTAATTTTGTCAAACTTGGCTGCTTCCCATATTTTGATCCCCAGCTCTGCCACTGTGGGGGCCTTTTTTGTTGTTCCACTTCTAGGCCAGAGTTGCTCTAGTCATTAATAATAGTTTAGCCTTCAGAGACTGGTGGCTCTGTGGGATGGGTTCTGCCCACCCAGCAAAAACTCTACTGGGTCTCCTAGTATGGTGCCTCTAAGATTTCACTAAGCGTGCTTGTCACCTTCTCACAATATTTACTGATCTTTGGGTCAGTTCCACCACATGTGACAAAACATGCCCAGATCCACACAGTTCCACCAAAATCTATCTGAGGGTATCCGACCCGCTTTAAACAAAAGAAGCGGGGTGAGATATGTGCAGTGAATCAGCTGAAGTTATACTTATCTCCAATTAGTTACCTTCATGCACGTGCTAATCCCTATGTGGATACTTTCTCAGTCCTTCTCTGTTAACTCCTTCTGCAGCCAGTTGTGCCAGCTCGCTACATGTTCAGGCACTAATGGTTCAGTTTCTTGCAGTAACTCACGGTATAATTTAGATAAAAGGGCCTTACTTCCTACTCTTCCATATACTATATGTTCTAACCATGTGTGAGAGCGAGTTAGCTGTGTTGAGACTCTGTAACGTCCTAGGAAATATCTAAGCTGGAAATACTGATAAAACAGGATATTGGAGCCCGTATGTTGTCTCTGGGTCTGATAAGGAGCGGCAGGTCCTCTCTGAAATCAGTCCTGAAAAGAAGCTAACGCCCCCCTCTTCCAACTTCCGTACTAATCCAATGAATTCTGGGCCTGAGAATGGTTGGATATTATAGAGGGAAGGTACTTCAATTTCATACAATATCTCGCCTGGGCAAGTAGTAGGGACAGAAAAGGATGTTCATGTTTCCTGTTTTCTCTCGTTTCCAGTAATCTATCCCATATTCCCTTGGGAGACAGGCATCTTCCACAGCGCATCTTTGGGGCAAGAATGACGTGCCCGCAGTGCCCACATTATAGCCGCCCTGTAATAGAGCTTCAGAATTGGAAGTTTAACCCGCCCTGTTCTTTGCTGCAAGATAAGCAAATTGTATTTATCCTGCCCCCCTCAGACAAACTTCAGAAACGTTTTCTGTCATTTCTGCAGGAGATTCGTGGGAATGGCAATTGACAGTTGTGAGAACAAGAAGGTAAATTTAGGAATAAGGAACATCTTCAAAGCAGCCGAGGTGCAACTCAGCCCAGCTGCAAAGAACAGCGTCTGATTTCTCTCCCAAAGGGAGATAATTAAACCTGTAGAGGTCTTCTGACTATCGCCCTATTATATCTCCAGGTATTTGAATTTTTGTTCTACCCATTTAAATGGAAAGTCTTTTAAAAGTCCTCCCAGGCTCAAGGCCTCTATCTTCCCCAAATTGACTTTAAATCCTGAGACCTGTGAGAAATGATAGATTTCTTTCAACAGTGCTGGTATAGACTCGTTAGGGTTAGTCATAAATATCAAGGTATCATCTGCATATAACAGCACTTTATGTTTGTGTTGTCCTACTCTGACTGAATTAATATTTTTATTTAGGAGAATTTTAGCTGCAAAAACTTCAATGACAATTGCAAATAGAAGGAGAGAGAGTGGGGATATTTGCCTTATTCCCCTTTGTAATGTAAATGCAGCCGAGCACTCATCATTCACTAACACCCTAGCGGTTGGGTTTCGATTTAAGGCTTTGACTCCACATAAAAATTCTTCCCCCACATGAAATTTCTCGAGCATCTTAAACAGAAAGCCCCACTCCACCCAGTCGAATGCTTTTTCGGTGTCTAGTGTTATGCATATAGCTGGAATTGTCCGACTTTGGATGTGGTCAACCAGGTTGATTGCCCTGTGGACATTGTCCGATATGAGCCGGCCTTTAACCAACCCTGTTTGATCAACTAAGGGGAGGATATTCTGGACTTTGACAAATAATTTAGCATCACTATTTATCAATGCTATGGGTCGATAACTGCCACGGTTATTAAGGGGTTTCCCCTCTTTTGGAATGACAATTATATTAGTCTGTGATAGATTCTGGGAGAGGTTCCCCCTGAAATGCCCATGAAAAAACTTTTGCCAGAAGTGGCGACCAGCCTTTGTGTAAGGCGTGATCAAAGCCATCTCCCCTTGCTGCCTTTCCTTTTGGTAGTGTTTGCATCTCCTGTACCGATATTTGTCTATTTAATTTTAAGGCTTTGTCTTCTGTTAGACAGGGTAATGTTACAGATTGCAGATACTGCTCCATATCCGTCTGCGTAGCCTTACTTTCGGAAGTATAGAGCTGCTCGTAAAACGCATGAAATTCCAAACACATATCTCTAGTGGAACATACAGATTTACCATCCTTATTTATAGGTTCAGCCACTATCCTTTCTGCTTTTTTGTTTTCGCAACTGCCATGCCAATAATTTTCCTGCTCTATTTCCCTGTTCCATGTACAGGGGCGGCCCAAGGGGGGTGCAGAGCCATGTGTGGAGACTTGGTGCGGGGCCTCATTTGCATAAGTTGCCTCATTTGCATAATGTTACCATACACTAACTTTTAGTAAAATATTTCTACATTACTATAATCCAGTGCCAACTGCCAGGCACATTAGGAACTACTACAAACGCTGCCCATTTAGAACCCATAGCAAACCCACCGTATCATAACAGCACTACCAGGACTCATAAAGCACCAAACCCTACCTATCAAAAGGCAACACTGCAAATATTAAACCAATACATTTCAGAGAATAATAATACATGACCTACAATGTTCCCTCTAATTTTCTGTAGGCTGTGTGCGCATAAAGTATCAGCTGTGCAGCTTTTGAAGGAAGGTTAAATTTTTGTGTGCCACATAATGACACTCAGAGTTATATACTTTAAAATTTGACTACACGTCAGAATACAGTATTGTACACCACATTGATTTTAATCAAATTAAATGAAAATAGACGGTTACTAAATGAAGCAGAACATTTCTAGTAATTACAATCACAACTTTTAAATTTTAAGACATCTGTGTTGTTTTATATCAGAATCAGAACCATAATTTTTGTGCGCTCTGTTGTAAAGTATGTGTGCTCGCTGGGTGAGGTGTGTGCGCGCGCACATGCGCACAGCTTAGAGGGAACAGTGATGACCTACTGGGGAAAGAGAACAAGTGGCAATGTCAAATAGGAATTACATAAACAGAATACCTCAGCTCAGTTACACATGCAGAACATAGACCATCACCAAACAAGGAATCACAATTTAGAAATAGGAAGACAATAATTAAACTGGGAAGCCCAAAAGCCAAACTTGTAATGTACAACAACACTGTAGAAATAAAACTATAAATTAATTTCCTCTTGTACTAAACAAAGTGCAGACGTTAATGATGCACATTTTCCAGAGCTGACATATTCCAGTTAGTAAATTCAAAATAAAGAGAGATTTTTCTTCCTTTTGTGCATTTTTTTTCAGTTGCAATTGCTCCAGCCACTTTCTTCTGGTTTCTTCATGTCTTCTGCTAACTCTCCATCGTTTTTTTTTCTATTCTCTCTCTCTACATCTTAACATACTAATCTTTCTCCTTTTGCTCTTTCCTCATTCCTATTTCATCCACTCAAATTTTACCCCTCCATCCTCAATCCCCACTTACTCTCCCAATACCCGGCCAATTGTAGATTTTTTATCCCTCCCACACAATATTTTTCCCCTCTCCATTTCACTCTCCCAGCCCCATCCCATTCTAATCCTCCCCCAACATCAGCTCCCTTCTAGTTCCAGCATCAGCCCATTTCCAGTCCTAGCCCCCCATCCATTTCCAGTCCTATCCGAGTCCCTCCATCAGCTAATTTCCAATCCCAGCCCCCAATCAGCCCATTTCTAGTCATTTCCTAGCCCCACCATCAGCCCATGTCAAATCCTAGCTCCCCTCCACTCAGCCCAATTCCAATCCAAGCCCCCATGAGCCTACTTCCAGTTCTAGCCCCTCCACGAGTCCATTTCAATCAAAGCCCCCACCATAGCCCATTTCCAATCTTAGCTCCCCTAAACAGCCCATTTCCAGTCCTATCCTAGCTGCTCCATCAGCCCATTTCCTGTCCTAGCTCCCCCCCCCCCCACTCAGCCCATTTCCAGTCCTAGCTCCCTCCCCTCACAGCCCATTTCCATTCCAAGCCCCCCTCTCCATCAGCTATTTGCAGTTCAAGCTCCCCTTCCACTCAGCCCATTTCTATTCCACGTCCTCGTCCCCATCAGCTATTTGCAGTTTAAGCCTCCCCTTCCACCCAACCCATTACCAGTCCTAGCCCCCCATCAACCCACTTCCAGTCCTAACCCCCCATCACCCCATTTTCAGTTTAAGCCCCCCCCATAGCCCATTACCAGTCCTAACCCCCCATCACCCCATTTCCAGACAGCCCCGCATAGCCCATTACCAGTCCTAACCCCATCAGCCCAACTCCAGTCCTAACCCCCCATCAGCCCATTTCCAGTCCTAGCCCCCCCATAGCCCATTACCAGTCCTAACCCCATCAGCCCACCTCAAGTCCTAACCCCCCCCATCAGCCCATTTCCTGTCCTAACCCCCCCCATAGACCACAGCCCATTACCAGTCCTAACCCCCCCTCGGACCAGGGAAAATTAACCCCCATCAGCCCACAGCCCATTCCCAGTCCTAGCCCCCCTCCATAGCCCATTACCAGTCCTAACCCCATCAGCCCACCTCAAGTCCTAACCCCCCCCTCAGGCCATTTCCTGTCCTAACCCCCCCATGGCCCATTACCAGTCCTAACCCCATCAGCCCACCTCAAGTCCTAACCCCCCCATCAGCCCATTTCCTGTCCTAACCCCCCCCATAGCCCACAGCCCATTACCAGTCCTAACCCCCCATCAGCCCACAGCCCATTTCCAGTCCTAGCCCCCCTCCATAGCCCATTACCAGTCCTAACCCCATCAGCCCACCTCAAGTCCTAACCCCCCCATCAGTCCATTTCCTGTCCTAACCCCCCCATAGCCCACAGCCCATTACCAGTCCTAACCCCCCCTCGGACCAGGGAAAATTAAAAAAAAAAAAAAGCTGTCTGTTGCCGCCATGGCAGAATCGAGTGTCTCATGGGGTCCCCCCTGCCCAACTGAGCCCTCCCTGCCAAGCTGAGCCTCTCCGCGATGGCTTTCAGATCCGTGAAGGGAGAGCATCTCCCTCGCGGCTCTGTTAAGCCCACAGGGGCTGATGGGAAATTTCCCATCTGCCCCTGCAGGCTTAACAGAGCCAAATTTCCCATCAGCCCCAGGCAGAGGGGGCCCTGCAGGACACTCAATTCTGCTGCTGCCGCGGCGGCAGCAGCAAGCTTTTTTTTTTTAAATTTAATTTATTTTTAAAGCAGAATGTTCTTTGCACGGGGCATGGCCCTGTGCAAAAAACATTCTCGCTCAATGGACGGGCTGGCCCTGTCCATGTAGTTCCTCTTGGTACATCTTAAATTATGTGCAATTTGGTCAGATTCAAGGTTTTGTAGTTTGGCCCGTTTGGTGCATATATGTTGAGTAAAGATATGTCTCCAGGAACAAGCAGGAAGTCAGCCCTCATTTATGGGTGACGTTGGCACCGACGGAGCCTGCGCGGAGCAATTCCCCAGCTTTCAAAGAAAGCCTTTGGGATTGCTGCCACACATACGTGGTCCTCTTCCCTCCCAAGGGTGCCCATCTTGCTCAGTCTCCCTTTTTCCGCAGAGCCCTTCGGACACACGTCCTTGTTCCTCGGGAAAAAGTTATTATCTTTCTGGTCTCTTGGCCTGTTTTCTGGTTGCACCGGTCCTCTCCCGTCCTCCCCAATACCCCCACTTTGGCTGTGGGCCAGGGGATCCCTATTTTTCCATTTCCCCATTTTTCATTCTTCGGGCTCTTTTCACGCCCTTTCTAACCGCTGGCCACCTAGAAGTCATTCGACCTTGCAGGTGTCCTTTAGCCCCCATGGTCACCAGCTTCAAAATGTGTGACAGATGATCCAAAAACATGTCGCTCACAGACACCCACGACCAATGTTCCCTCCAATTTTCTGTAGGCTGTGTGCGCATAAAATATCAGCTGTGCAGCTTTTGAAGGAAGGTTAAATTTTTGTGCCCCACATAATGACACTCGAAGTTATATACTTTAAAATTTAACTACACTTCAGAATACAGTATGTGTACACCACATTGATTTTAATCAAATTAAATGAAAATAGACGATTACTAAATGAAGCGGGAAATTTCTAGTAATTACAATCACAACTTTTAAATTTTAAGATGTCTGTGTTGTTTTCAATCAGAACCGTAATTTTTGTGCGCTCTGCTGTAAAGTATGTGCGCTCACTCGGCAAGGTGTGTGTGCGCGCACACGCGCACAGCTTAGAGGGAACAGTGCCCACTACTGTTTTTTGTGGTGCCTGGGGGCTGACCACAACCCGGAGCTCTGCTCGCATTACAAGAAAATATCTGTTAAGGCCTTACAAAGCCGTAAGCAGAAGTCAGACGACATTTTCCGTAAGTCAGCTCCGGAGTCCCCGGTGGCGCCCAGTTCCATCGGTCCACCTCTTGCGTGGTCCTCCGGAGTGACTCCGTGTCCCAGGCATCACTCTGACCAAGCTTTGCCCGAGGAGGAACAGCGAAAAAAAAAGACCTCAAAAGACGCTGTCGGGGGCTCTGGATAAGTGTGAACGATCTCGCGCTCATTCCCTTAGTCCTCCCTGGTGTACCCGAGAGTCAGACAAGGAGTGGCCTCGAAAGGTACCTCGTACAGACATGGAGGCCTCTGGCGATGGCTTGTGGTCTCCTGAGAGTCGTCCCGGTGAGGACCCCCTCTCCTCCTCCATGCCAGACCCAGTAACCCTGAGTGGGAGTCCCGAGTGGGAGTGGGAGTCCCGTATGCTGGCACTAGAGTGCAGCATTTCTGCCTTCCTAGCTGCCCAGCAGGCGCGCTTGCCCAGCACGGTTGGCTCGCGCACTCGAGACCAAGGGTCCCTTGACTGCCTTGGAAACCTCCGAGAGCTACGGGCCTCATGAGGGTCCTCAGTACCGGTCTTGCTTGCCGTCCCATTCCTCGGGGGCGAAGTCTTCCAGAGTCAGTGCCTCCAGCTGCAGATGAGCCTCAGCCACCGAACACCTGGATCAGCCCGATTCAGAGTCCTCCTCATATCTCTCGGGCTGGGAATCGAACGGGGACACGTCCTCTGAAACCTGTGCCCATCGGAACCTTCCTTCTGATCCATCCCTGTCCGCCTCACAAAGGCGGTCACCCCCCGAAGATACCTCCTTCTTGGTATTCATGTGGGATATGGCTCGGGCCCTCAATCTGCCCACGCAGACCGAGGAAGAGCCAAGGGCACAGGAACTCGATATTTTGCAATATGAGTCTCCCCCAAGGGAGTCTCTCACGGTACCTGTGCCATCCATCCTGACCTGGCTGCTCCTCTGCATGTGGGAAGCACTCGTCTCTGTCCCTATTATCAGTAAAAGACTCGATGCCATGTAAAGAGTCCAGCATGCTCCTTGGTTTTGAAAGGCCCAGCTTCCTCATACCTCCATGGTAGTGGAATCCATGATAGGGAAACAGAAGAGCCCAAAGTCTCATTCTTCGGTTCCGCCCAGTAGAGAATCCCATGCCCTCGATGCCCTCGGGCGTAAGGTTTACCAGGGATCCATGCTGGCATACCGCATCCAGGCATACCAACTATATATGGGTATGTTCCTTTGCGACCTCGCTAAAGAGCTTGGTGGTTTCTCCACGGGCCTCGAAGGTGACCACCTCAGATTTCAGACCCTCCTGAGATCGGTTGCAGAGTGCTCAAAATACCTTTCTCGTGCCACATATGACTAGTTCGAGTCTTCCGCCCGTGTGGCAGCGGCTGGCATCAGAGCCCAGCGTCAAGCATGGCTCCAGTCCTCCGACCTGGAACAGTGCGTCTAGGAGAAACTCTTGGATGGTCCCTGCCTCGGCGAAAAGCTGTTCGGCAATCCCATGGAGGACAAGGCAGCCGAGATCAAGACTGAGTTCATAACCCGCACCCATCTCTCTCGGAAAACCTCTTCCCTTCCCTGGAAGAAACAGCACAGGGGCTTCCTTACCGGGGATACCCACCTTATCTGCCCGCCCCAGTGCCGGCACCCAGTGGCCAAGGCAAGGGTGGAACTCGGAGTCACCGGAAACCTAAGGGGCTCAAGACCCAATCACTGGCACCACCCCAGCCAGCTCTGGGGTTTTGACACCAAATGCATAGCCTCTCATCTTCTGGCGGCACTCCCTCCGGTAGGAGGACGTCTGTCCCTCTTTGCCCCCAAGTGGGAGGCCATCACATCAGACACCTGGGTCCTCCAGGTCGTCCGGGATGGTTACCATCTCCATCTGGATAGACTCCCCCCTCCCTTCTCCCCAGCGGAGCCTACTTGACTTTCCTCACACCAGGCTTGCTTAAAGCAAGAATTTAACAACCTCCTCGGTCAGCGAGCAGTTGAAAGGGTCCCGCCGCATCTCTGAGGTCAGGGGTTCTACTCCTGTTACTTCCTCATTCCAAAGAGGACAGGGGGTCTGCGCCCCATCCTCAATCTCAGGAACTTGAACAAATTTCTGGTGTGGGAGAAGTTCAGACTGCTATCACTTGGCATCCTGCTGCCCTTCTTCCGGCAGGACGATTGGCTATGCTCCTTGACTTTCAGAGACGCTTACGCCCACATCCCTGTTCACTCCAAGCACAGGAAGTACCTGCATTTCAGGGTGCAGGGGGAAACTATCAGTACAGAGTGCTTCCCTTCGGGCTCACGTCTACCCCGCGAGTCTTCACCAAATGACTGTCGGCGGCTGCAGCTTACCTCTGGCTGCAGGGCATATCCATCTACCTCTACCTAGACAATTGACTCATCATGGGCACATCAGTCGAGGAGGCACACCTCTCGGCGTTGCGCATGGTCCTCCTCCTCGAGCGCCTCGGCTTCCTGATCAACTACTCCAAGTCACACCTCAAATCGGTGCAGACACTGGAGTTCATCAACGCACTGCTCAATACAGAGCGGGCGACCACCTTCCTTCCTCAAGCACACGCGGACTGCCTCTGCACTCTGGCTGCTGAGATCCAGAGCCGCACCAGGGTCTTAGCACAAGCCATGCTGCGCCTTCTGGGGCACATGGCTTTGACTGTACACGTCGTCCCCCACACTCGCATGCATATGCGAGCAGCTCAATTGTGTCTCAGAGCACAATGGTCTCAGGCCTCGGTCTGGCTCCGGGATCCCATCTCGGTCTCACGCAGCCTATCCAGTTTTCTGGATTGGTAGCAGAATCTCCAAAGCTTACTTCAGGGCATGCCCTTCCAGGCTCTGCAACATGAGCTCATCTTGACGACAGATGCCTCGCTGTCGGACTGTGGTCGCTCGAGGAAGCCCGGCAACAGATCAACCTGCTTAACCTTTCAGCGGTCCGGTTGGCTTGAAAGTCTTTGAGCACCATTTACGAGGCAAGTCTGTGCTTGTACAAACCGACAACAAGTTCGCAATGTTCTACATCAGCGGTTCTCAACCTGTGGGTTGCGACCCCCGTGGGGGTTGCCTCGGGATTTACCGGAGGTTGCCGCAGCAGCGGCAGCGGCAGTGACGAATCTTTGAGATATCTTCAGTTTAAAAAAAGCCAAGCCAGTGCAGAGCCTTCCGTCTCTGTGAAGGAGCCTGTGCACATGCGTCCCGCCCCCAAAGGAAGTTACATTAACTTTCTTTAGGGGCGGGACACATCCGCATTGGCTCCTCAGAGGCGGGAAGGCTCTGCATCTGCTTGGCTTTTATAAATGAAGATCACTCTGACACCCGATAGTGGAGCGAGGTGTTGGATTGGGCCCGAACTTAGAGCGGAGCGGCAGAGGATAAGTGGAGGTGGGCAGAACAGGACGGGAGCTCCAGTGTGTGCTGGCAGTGGAGTGAGCAAAGGAGGCGGGAGCACAAAACGTCGGATAGCAGAGGTAGCCCGCCGAAGCGACTGAGCAAGGGCCGTGCGGGTCCAGGACGTGCAGCCACGTGGCAAAGGTCTAAGAGGAACGCGACAGAGGTGCAGGAGGCAGAAGGAGACAGTAAGTGTTAACATCGGAGGGGAAAGTGTGCCTCAGTGGAATAAAACATAGCCCAGCTGAACAGCTTAAAGTGCAAGGTCCCCCAACCAGGCTCATATGGATAGAAATACTATATTTTCCTTCTGCAATGCAATGTGTGCCTTCGAGTCAGTCCTGACTCCTGGCGACCCAGAAGCTCCTGGGTTTTCTTGGCAATGTGTCACCGGAAGTAGATTGCCAGGCCTTTTTTCCGAGGCAATGGAGGATTAAGTGACTTGCCCAAGGCCACAAGGAGTGCTAGTGGGAATCGAAACCTGGTTGCTTGGTTACCAAGCCAGTGTTCTAACCACTAGGCTACTCCTCCACTCCTTCTGCATTTGTATTATTTTTTTTCAGCAGCCTGTGTAAAGCTCTGGTTTCCATTTTCATTGTGTTGAATATTATACTTTGGTAGAGTACTGTAATTGTGTGGGTATGCTGGACGGTATTTTGTTATTTCCTTTTGAAAAGAAGGTGATATGTGCGACGGTAACTATATGCTGTTTGTCATTTGTACAAGTCGGCCTAATTAACAGAGACTTACTACTACTGCTACTTCTGAGCATTTGTATAGCACTACAAAACGTATGCAGCACTGCACAGACATGTAAGAGACAGTCCCTGCTCATCAGAACTTACAATTAGTTTTTATGGAGGTCTGTTGGTATGGATGGATAGTTCTGCTGGTCTTTGCTGGATGCCCTCAGTCAGTGGTGCTCCTGGCTCACCCCGCTGTTTGGCCTGCGCCTAAGAGCCACACCAAAGGGCCCTCTAGTGAGGCTCTCAGGCACAGGCCCACCTTCCGGCGCTGCTTTTTATGTTGCTGGGGTGCAGTGGGCCGGATCGGGCCTGTGGAGGTGATCGGGGAGGGGCTGCTCTTACCATACACCACCTATTAAAAACATGCTGGGTTTTTCGGTGGGAACCTCTATTGGGGAGGGCATTTCTGTTTATATGACTGTATGCAAGAAAGGCCGGTGTGCGACTACATACGTTTACTAGAGTGGCTGTGCATGCATCCTTGTGTTTCTGGTGGCTTGGTTTTGGGAGTGAGGAAGCACAACAGTCAATGGAGAATTGGTTTATTTATTTATGTATTTATTTAGACAGTTTTGTATACCGCCTTATCCTTCAATCAAAGCGGTCACCACACAATTGGGGGATACATTTAACATGCGGGGATATGAGACACATACACTACTACTTACAGGGAACATGGGCAATGGAGGGTTAAGTGGCTTGCCCAAGACCACAAGTGGGACTAGAAATCCCAGTCCTTCCGGCCCAAGGTTTCTGTCCTCTAGTGGGATTTGAACCCCCGACCTTCCGGCCTGAAGTACCTTGCCCCAACCACTAGGCTACTCCTCCCCTGGTTGGTTTGATGAGCTTTAGGTCCTATCCAGGGGTCATGAATAATAAAAATGCTAATGGTCACAGGAAGGGTGGGCTGATTTTCTGCACAGAGTCTGGGAGAAAGTCAGTGGAATAAGTGGGTTTCTTGGTAGGGGTGAATAGGGTTGCTGAGAAAGGGTAGAAATGTAAAAGAAATGGGATAAAGTGTGAGGAGGCTATTGCAAGCTGAGAAAAACAACTGGTAGCAAAAGCAAGAACTGGAGGCATTGAAGTAGAAGAGTTCAAAAGCAGCACAGCACATTATGTATTTCATATATTTATATTTATATGTGGTTTTTATACAGCCAAAACGCATAAGTTAGCACCTGTGACCTCATCTGCCTTCGCCTTGTGTGTAATATTATTATTATTATTGAGGGCTACACCGACGGCATGGACCTGGTTGTTGTGCCTCTATGTTGTGGTAACGTGCTGTTCCATGTTCCTCTTCTTCTTCTATCTGTCTGACTGTCTCTGTTCTCTATTCTGTCCTATTATATAAATGGCGTTCCTTTCCTATTTCCTTGAATGATGTAGTATTGTAAACCGCTCTAATGCCTCTGGCCTGAGCGGTATATCAAATTCTCAATAAACATAAACATAAACACCAGTGACTCCATTGAAAATGAATGACAGAGAATAATACCAAGAAAAGAAAATATTGCGATGACTTTTTAAGGTATGGTTTCACCTCCATATTTTCAGCAGGGATTGAGAAACCACAATGCGTTATTTGTAACGAAGGTCTATCAGCGGAATCCATGAAGCCAAACAAACAAACGGCATTTTGACAGTAAGCATCCACCTTTGTAGGCAAGGATATTCAGTATTTTAAGAACAAAGCTGATGGAATCAAGAAAAGCAGACTTGATATTGGTGGAAAGCTCCACCAGCAAAACATAGCCGCTGTTGAAGCTTCATATATGGTGACTCTCAGAATCGCCAAAGCCAAGAAAGCTCACACCATTGCCGAGGAATTGCTGTTAACAGCAACAAAAGATATTGTTCGAGTCATGCTTGGAGATGAATTTGTACGGAAATTGAGTCCAATTTCCTTGTCTAACGACACCATCGGTAGACGAACAGAAGATATGTCTGCTGATATCCTTGACCAAGTAATCCAGGAAATGAAATCTGCTCCACTTGGACTATTTAGCATCCAGCTTGATGAATCCACAAATGTTTCAAACTATTCTCAGTTACTGGTTTACGTGAGATATATTAATGATGGCGAGTTTAAATTTGAGTTCCTTTTTTGCAAGCCACTTGAAACGACAACAACTGCTCATCATGTGTTTGAAATATTTTGTTCATTTCTGCAAAAACACGACATCCCCATTGACAAGGTTTGTGGTGTTTGCACAGATGGAGCTCCAGCTATGCTAGGATGTCGGTCGGGATTTCAACATTTGGTGTTCAATGAGTCGCCGAAAGCCATCGGAACTCACTGTATGATTCATAGACAAGTTTAGCAATGAAGACGCTGCCACAAGAGCTGCAAGAAGTTATGATAAATGTAGTAAGTGCCGTTAATTTCATAAAAGCAAGTGCTTTAAACACTCGACTGTTTACAAAACTTTGTAATGATTTGGATGCATCCAATAATGTTCTTTTACTACACACTGAGGTGAGATGGTTATCAAAAGGAAAGGTTTTAAAGCGCATCTTTGATCTTCGCGATGAATTAAAAATGTTTTTTAAGCAAAAAGCAAAACCACAATTTGAAGCTCTTTTCAGTGACAAAAAGCAGCTGCTGAAAATTGCTTACTTGGTTGACATATTTACAATATTGAACGAATTAAATTTATCACTGCAAGGACCAAATGCAACATGCCTAGATTTGTCCGAAAAGATCCAAGCATTTCAAATGAAACTTCAGCTTTGGCAGAAAAAGTTAGCTGAAAATAGAACGTACATGTTGCTCAACTTATCCACTTTCTTTGAAGAAAACGAGATTGAACTTGACACAAGAAATGGAATTATAATTTCTGTCAGACAGCACTTAGAAATGCTGGGAGAAGAAATTTCAGTGTATTTTCCAAATTTACCTGGCACACCATTTGCACTTGCCAGAAGTCCTTTCACAGTTAAAGTTGAGGATGTTCCTGAGATTGCACAAGAAGAGTTCATTGAACTCATTACCAGCGATGCAGCAAAAAATGATTTTTCTTCAATGTCAGTAATTAAATTCTGGATCAAGTATTTTCAATTGTATCCTGGACTGTCTGAGATTGTGTTGCGTCTACCTCTTCCGTTTCCAACAACATATCTGTGTGAAACTGGCTTCTCAAGCTGCTTGTTTATCAAGAGTAAATACCGAAATAGACTTGCTGCGGAAGATGATCTTCGTTGTGCTCTCGCAAAGACTGAGCCGAGAATTTCACATCTCGCAAGAAGGAAGCAAGCACAACCTTCGCACTGATAGCCTATGCCTACTTTTTAGGTTGAATAAGGGTTTATCGTTCATTCCGGTTATTAAATTTGATTTGTTTCAATTCCGGATAGACTTTGAGCATTTATTGAGAAAATTGAATATGAAGAATTTTTTTGCATCACAAGTTTCGGGAGAAGAGGATTTGGCTCAAGAACCTGTGGGGTGGGGGGGGGGGATGCGCAGGTTTTGATGAGTGAGATACAACGTCGGGTAACATTACCCCTGAAATCTACATGGTCTCCACCTGGACCACTGCATCACGCGCTGCTTGTTTTTAAAGAATTGGTCATGAACGATATAAAAAATGTGGGAAACTCCAGTAAGCTAACGTATAATAGGCTAACACAAGCGGAGCGTATTGTTTTACGTGAATTACAAAGTCAGACTGATGCAGTGATTAGATGTGCGGACAAGGGTGGAGCAGTAGTAGTGCTTGATAGGGAATATTATATATCGGAAGCACTACAACAGCTACAAGACCAATCGATTTATAAGAAATTAATGGAAGATCCAAGCAAGGTTTTGCAAAGGGATATTAAAAAAGCCACACGAGGCTTTACGGGATCATTTAATTTTGTTGAAAGAATATCATTATTTAAATGTTACCAATCCAGTAGTAGCAAAGTTTTATACTGTTCCTAAAATACATAAGAATCTGCAGGAAACACCTGGAAGACCTATTATGGTGTCCAAAGGCACATTATTGGAACCCGTGTCCACTTTTTTTGATTCATATTTGCGCCCTCTATTGGCAGAAATTCCATCATATGTGAGGGATACAACTCATTTCCTCAAGATTTTGAGTGATCTTGCATTGTGGGCTGCTTTGGTGGATGTTATATGTGGTATCTTTGTATACAAACATCCCCCAGGTGGCAGCATTTCATGTAGTAGAACAAACGCTTCATCGTCGAGGAGAGATCTTTCAGAAAGTCAAGTTACGTTTTTATTAAAATTGACGCATTTGGCTATTTATCAGAATTATTTCACCTTTGAGGGGGAGTTGTATCAACAAATATCGGGGGTAGCGATGGGGGCCACATGCGCACCTTCTATAGTGAATTTGTATATGGGGAACTTCGAAAAACAATGGTTAGCACAATCTCCATATAAGATGAACATTATAACCTGGCAGCGCTATATTGATGATGTTTTTTTGCTGTGGCAGGGTACTGAAATGGAATTATTTAAAGTTTTTTCAATGGATCAATCTGTGTGATCCAAACATAACCTTTACGCACATATACCATAAGGATTCTATCACGTATTTAGATCTATCGATCAAGAGGGGTAGAGAGCGATGGGAGACCTCTGTACATCGAAAAAAGACGGATCGTAATACTTTTTTGCACTTTGGGAGTGCGCATCCAGTGCAGTTGAAAGAGAGTCTCCTGCTATCACAATTTTTACGTTATAGGAGGAATTGCTCGAATATAGAGGAATTTAAAAAGTTGTCTATGCAGCTAGTAAGAGGTTTTAAGGAGAGAGGATACCCTAAAAAAGTGGTGCATCGTGCATATTCACGGGCATTATATAATGATCGTGATCTTCTGTTGGAGACTCGGAGGAAGGCAAGTATGCATAATATGGAGTTAAGTCAGATCAATTTGATCACGCTGTATTCGCCATTAAGTATCGGGATACAAAAAATTTTAAAAAAGCATAGCAATGTTATTCACGCAGTCCCTGGATTAATGGATAAAAAAATACATTGTGTTTGGTGCAGAAGCTGGAATCTTAAGGAAAAAATTAGTCCTGGGATCCTGAGGCCTTTGAAGTCAGCAACATTATTAGGTGATGCGATAGGCCACAAAAAGTGTGGTAGTTGTGACATCTGTGACATTAGCATGGAAATAGAGTCATTCGTGCACAATGTAGTAAAGTATAAATTGAAAAAATATACAACTTGTGATTCATCGAATGTTGTATATGTAATAAAATGCCTATGCGAAATGATTTATGTAGGCAAGACCATCCGATCGTTTAAAATGAGGATAAGAGAGCATCGGAGTTGGTTGAAATGTAAAATGAAGGAGGCACCATTGGTACAATATTGCTTGACCAAAGGACATATTTTTGAACAGTTAAGGTGTTTTTGTATTGACAGAGTGGATGTTGGTACAATGGGAAGATCGTTGGAACAGGCTCTGTTGATCCGGGAACAAAGATGGATTTTCACTTTAAACTCAATATCACCTTGGGGACTGAATGCGACGCTTGAGTGGTCCTCGTGTATTTGAGGTGAAAAAATGAAGATTATAGAGAACAAGCTCAATAAAACTTTTTGATTGAGCAAATGGATGATGACGTATGACACCATGGGGGCGGATGTTTGTAAGCGTCAGGAGGGAAGGTGATCTTTAAATAAGGTACGATTTTGTATACCGCATGTGCGGTGTTTTTTAGCCTGAGAGGGAAGAGTGGAATTCTGATGTTATACAATGCTCGGCTTCTGGATAAGAACATAAGATATGCCATACTGGGTCAGACCAAGGTCCATCAAGCCCAGTATTCTCTTTCCAACAGTGGCCAATCTAGGTCATACGTACCTAGCAGTTTCCCCAAAAGACACAGGTTCCGCAATGCTTGTACTGGGTCAAGCATTGATATTCTGGGTCCCTTCTTAATAATGGTTTATGGACCTTTCCTCCAGGAACTTGTCTAAACCTTTTTTAAACCCAGCTACACTAACAGCCTTTACTACATCCTCCGGTATCAAATTCCAGAGTTTGATTACACGTTGAGTGAAAAAATATTTTCTTTTATTAGTCTTAAATAGTTTACCCTGTAGCTTCATTGCATGTCCCCTAGTCTTTCTATATTCTGATAACGTAAACAATCGATCTACGTTTACCCGTTCCACTCCGTTCATTAATTTATAGACTTCTATCATATCTCCCCTCAGCTGTCTCTTTTCCAGGTTAAAGAGCCCTAACCTTTTTAGCCTTTCTTCATAGGAGTATCCTTCCATCCCCTTTGCCATTTTGGTGGCTCTTCTTTGAACCTTTTCTAATAACGCTATATCCTTTTTAAGATTCGGTGACCAGAATTGCACACAATATTCAAGGTGCGGTCTCACCATGGAACGGTATAGAGGCATTATAATATCTTTTGTTTTATTTTCCATTCCTTTCCTTATGATACCTAGCATTCTATTTGCTCTCTTGGCTGCCGCTGCACACTGGGCCGAGGGTTTTAACATGTTATCCACAATGACACCTAAATCTTTTTCCTGGGTGGTGGTTCCTAATGTGGAACCTTGCATCGTGTAACCATAGTTTGGGTTGTTCTTCCCTAGGTGCATAACTTTGTGCTTGTCCACATTAAATTTCATCTGCCATTTTGATGCCCAGTCTTATTTATTATTTTATTTATTTACATTCTCTTATATACCGCGCTATTCTGCATCAGTGCGGATTACATTGAACAGGGCATTATAACTTAGAGATAACTATTTTACAGGGAACATGGGCTATGGAGGGTTAAGTGGCTTGCCAAAGACCACAAGGAGCACCTGTGGGACTAGAAACCCCAGTCCTTCCGGCCCAAGGTTGCTGTCCTCTAGTGGGATTTGAACCCCCGACCTTCTGGCCTGAAGTACCTTATTTATTTTATTATTAACAATTCTTATATACCGTACTATTAGCCATCAGCGCGGTTTACATTGAACAGAAACATCCGACAATTCACATATGTCTGGTCATTACATTTAACAGGAGGTATAACTTGGAGAAAAAGGGGGTAACTATATACAATGGTGGTTCATCTGATTAGGGACATAGTCAACTATATACATAGGTGGTACAACAGTACAGGAAACCTCTTGTTATTTACATTGTGGGGTAAGCCTGTTGCGAGGGTCTGCCTGTTTGACCACTTCTGCTATTTGCTTGGGGGTTATGTTCGGATCTGTCATTGAGATATTTAAGGAAGAGGAAATGTTTTAGCGCCTTTCTGAACTGGCTCAAGTTGGGGATAGCTCTGATTTGTGCTGGTAGGGTGTTCCATAAAGTTGGGGCGCAGAGTCGGAAGGCTCTGTTGGCTGTTGATCTGGTACATCTTGTGGTTTCATTTGGGATAACTAGCATGTTCAACTCTGCTGTTCTTCGTGGCCTGTTTGGTGCAAGTGGTTGGATGAGGTTAGAGAGAGAGGAAGAGGTGAGCCCCTTAGCCGCTTTGAACGTTAGCAGTAAAGTCTTGAAACTGATCCTTGCTTGAATGGGGAGCCAGTGTAGCTGTTTTAGGAGGGGTGTCACGTGGTCTCTCCTGGATGCCCCAAAGAGTACCCGCGCTGCACTGTTCATAGCCGGCTGCAGGGGGTTCAGGGTGGACTGGGGGAGTCCTTGTAGTATGGAGTTTGCGAAGTCAAAATGGGGAAGTATAAGGGCTTGATAAATGGTTCGGAAATCATCCGGTTCGAGTAGCGTGCGTAGGTGTCTGAGGGATCTGATTTTAAAGTAGATTGCCTTGACAGTATTGGCTATGTGGTTCTTCAAGGTTTTGGTCTAACGTTACTCCAAGGTAACGTATTGCAGGTTTCACTTGTAGTTGGGCATCCTTTACCTTAACAGAGCTAGGTGGGGTGAAGTTGGTGTTCCTCGAGACGAAAAGGACTTCCGTCTTTTTGTGTTGTATTCGCAGGTTTTGTGACAGGAGCCACTCTGATATGGTGTCGAAGCAGTTAGTCAGAGGGGTGAGGTCTAGGCTATCCAATGATATTGGCATATATAATAGCACATCGTCTGCATATATCATGTAACTGACATTGAAGGATCTGATAATGTCGCAGATGGGTTGGATGTATATATTAAACATCAATGCGGATAGGGAGGATCCTTGAGGTACACCTTGACTTTGTTGGAATGGTTCAGATGTAGCCCCGTCGGCTCGGACATGCTGCCATCTACCGGACAGGTAAGATTTGCACCATTCGAGCGCTGTTCCGCAGATGCCTTTTTCCCTTAGCCCAAAGCACAAAACCTCCAACAATGTGATGACACCCCATTTTCGGGCAAGTCGTTTTCGTTCACGGGACACTCTACCTGTTTGACTCCCTTTGTGGTGTACATGATTACTTGCCCCTGTAATTTATCTTACATCGGTAGGACTATCCGTCCGGTGAGGATCCGATTGAGTGAACACGCCTCCCGATTGACTAACAGAGTACTTTCTGCCCCTATTGTGGATCATTGCCTCCAACACCATCATTCTTTTGCTGATTTACGATGGCGTGTGATTGATTCTATCCCTCTGGACCCCCGGGGAGGGGATCGTGAGCAGCGGCTTCAACAGCGTGAGCAACATTGGATTTTCCAGCTTCAAACTGTGTTTCCTACGGGACTTAATCTGGAATGTGATTGGTGGAGTCTCCTTTAGGTTTCTCCTCCTCCCTGAGCATATTTTGACGTCATCCCGCTGTCATGGATGACGTTTTTCAAGCAGCCACTTGGATTTCGTTTGTGATTTTAAAGGACCTGGTTTACCTGGCGTTTTTAGGGCAAGTGCATTCTTGGGAACAGCTTGATACAGAGTCCCTCCGGGGCTCGAAACATGCATGTCGCTGATTCACCTTCTTGCTGCCCCCTTCGCCAGCTCTCAGCTAAGTGATGTTTTCACTCAATATAGTTTTGATAATTTGATGTATTTAATAAAGCAATAAAAGGTCTCTGCCGACAACGAGTGGGGAGGTTTTTCCTCTCCCCATCTCAGGTCGGTGGACGCCGACAGAAAAACAAATGTTTAAAGGTTATTTAAACTAACTTCTTTTTCCAGGTTTTACATGTTTTGACTTTTTGTTACATTTTTCCCTTAGCCGGCAGATGAGAATTTCGTGGCATACCGAGTCAAAAGCCGCTGCTATGTCTAAAAAGACAAGAGCGAAACCCTGACGTATGTTATCCACACCTGAGATTATGTTGTTGAGGAGGGCTGTGAGTAGTGTTTCCACTCCATATGACTCTCTGAATCCATGTTGGGCCGGATCTAGTGGGGCTGAGGTGTCTATATGATCCTGTAATTGCCTGTGCACTATTTTCTCAATGATTTTTGCGAGCATAGGTATGCTAGATATGGGCCTGTAAGACTCTACCTTTTGAGGATCAAGTTTGGTATTCTTTAAAAGAGGTCTTCCAGAGGTCTGCTTGAGAGTAGGTGGGAAAGAGCCAGTGGTGAAGGATTGGTTTAAGATTTTAGCTATAATTGGGGACAGGTCACATCGCAGGTCCTTTATCCAGTGTGCAGGGCAAGGATCTGTGTGCGCAGTGGTTGTGTTTAGGGCTAGGATGGTATCTTCAATAATTTTCTTCGAAGGAGTGGAGAAGGATGTCAGTGATGCTGGGTAGTCTTGTTCATCAGGAGGGTCCGGTATTAATATTTGTTGGTCTTGCACATTTTAGATTGCATGTAAATCGCATAGTCCTGTGGGTGGATACCGCTATGGTGCTCAGGGGTTGGTTCTTTGGCAAGCGTTTTAACTAGGTTAAACAAGTCATGCGGTTTATTCAGTGACCGTTTCAGGGTGTCTGTGTGGTATTGCCTGATTTTGTCTGTGATGGCTTTACGGTGTGCCTCCAGGTGTTGGATGTAGGGGAGAGTCGGGGAGACAGCGTGGTGCACGGAGGCGGCAGGCTCCTGGTCCAGCGGCCCCAACATCATCGGGGGCTTTCCCTTGACAGGCGGAGCAGTTTGAGAGCATTGCCGGGAGAGTCGGGGAGACAGCGTGGTGCACGGAGGCGGCAGGCTCCTGGTCCAGGCTGATTGGTCACTGCTGGTGCGTGATTTTCTCCAGCGTTTTTCCAGCCGTCTTAGAATGGTTAGTGAAGCTTTTAAACCTTGCCCCAACCACTAGGCCACTCCTCCACTCTTCCAATTTATCAAGATCCTCTTGCAATTTTCCACAATCCTCTGGGGTTTTAACAACTTTAAATAGTTTTGTGTCATCTGCAAATTTGATAACCTCACTCGTTATACCACTTTCCAGGTCATTTATGAATATGTCAAAAAGCAGCGGACCCAGCACAGATCCCTGGGGTACACCACTATTCACTTTTCTCCATTGGGAAAGTTGGCCATTTAGCCCAACCCTCTGCTTTCTATCTTTTAACCAGTTCCTGATCCACAGTAGTACACTGCCTCCTATCCCATGACTCTTTAGTTTTGCCAAAGGTCTCTGATGAGGGACCTTGTCAAAGGCTTTCTGAAAGTCCAAATACACTATATCAACCGACTCACCTTTGTCCACCTGTTTATTCACACTTTCAAAAAAACATAACAGATTAGTAAGACAAGATCTTCCTTGCCTAAAGCCATGTTGGCTGTCTCCCATTAGACCATGACTATCTACATGCTGAGTAATTTTATTCTTTATGATGGTTTCTACCATTTTCCCGGTACTGACATGAGGCTCACCGGTCTGTAGTTTCCCGGATCACCCCTGGAACCCTTTTTAAAAATTGGTGTTACATTGGCGATCATCCAATCTGCAGGTATTAGAGATGATTTTAATGATAGTTCACAGATTACTAATAGCAGGTCTGCAATCTCATATTTCAGTTCTTTCAAAACCCTTGGATGTATACCATCCGGCCCAGGTGATTTGCTACTCTTCAGTTTATCTAATAGTTGTAATACATCTTCCCGATGTATCGATATTTCCTTCAATTCTTCCGCACCTTTAAATACCACTTCAGCCAGAGGATGTAGTAAAGGCTGTTAGTGTAGCTGGGTTTAAAAAAGGTTTGGACAAGTTCCTGGAGGAAAGGTCTATAAACCATTATTAAGAAGGGACCCAGGATATCAATGCTTGAACCAATACAAGCATTGTGGAACCTGTGTCCCTTGGGGAAACTGCTAGGTACATATGACCTAGATTGGCCACTGTTGGAAACAGAATACTGGGCTTGATGGACCTTGGTCTGACCCAGTATGGCATATCTTATGTTCTTATGTTCTTATGTCATGGGTAACATCCCTACATCTTCCTCAGTAAAGACCGAAGCAAAGAATTCATTCAGTCTCTCCACTATCGCCTTGTTGCCTCCCAGTGCCCCTTTAACTCCTCTATCATCTAATGGACCAACTGAGTCTCTCACAGGTTTTTTGCTACGAATGTACTTGAAAAAATCTTTATTTCGTGTTTTTGCTTCCGCAGCAAGCTTCTTCTCAAATTCTCCCTTTGCCTGCTTTATCAATGCCTTGCATTTGACCTGCCAGTGCTTGTGCTGTTTCCAGGTTTCGTTGTTTGGCTCTTTTTTCCATTTCCTGAAAGATGCTTTTTTTGGCAACAACAGCCTCTCTGACCTCACCTTTAAACCATGCTGGCAGTTTTTTGGACTTCCTTCCACTTTTCTTAAAGCGTGGAATACAGCTGGTCTGGGCTTCCAAGATAGTATTTTTCAACAACGTGTGCAGCATCAACTCTCAGGTTTTATCATAAACTGTGGTCCAGTGTTAAATGTATATTAGTAGTATTTTTGAAATATAGAACGAGTAATAAGTTATTGATTTGTTTTTATTTGTAGCATTAAGAGATGATTGGTGATCCCCTGACGAAACAACTTTCTGTGAAACGCATGGGCGCCTACAATAAGGCATTGGGATCTATAGTGTGAGAGTGTAACCCAGCGAAGTGTGAGAAGAACGAAGCTAAGTATTTTTTTGAAGATTTTTTTAAAGTTATAATCGTATGGTATTCTCTCTCTGGAAGAAACTTAAAAATTTTTTAAAAATGGACAAATCTACTTTTTAAAGGTCGTTGATGCTAAGAGGCACAAAATTAGGACTGAAATCTGGTCCATAATAAAGTGCTGCTGATTTTCTGAGACCTTCTTATTATATAATAGAGTTTGAATATAACTATATTGAAGGGTCAAGGTTTCCTTTGGTGAATGTTGAGTGAGTTTCTTATTAGCATTACTTGAAGTAATCACTCGAAAAAAAGTGACTGAATTGATATTTGTCTGGATACTTTTTAGGTTTGACAACACTAACATTTTTGTCCTTCGTCAGTCTTTTTGAATAAAGCATACTAAAACCGTTGACTACAAAATCATAATAATTTCGAAATCAAATACTGTTACTTGTTGGATTAATTGTGGTTTAAATAAGTAAATTTTATAAATAAAAACATATTGCAAAGGCCTATAATATATTAATAATTCAACAAATGATTATAGTGACAATGCGTTAACGGTAAAGGAAGAGAGACACATTTAATTTTATCATTGGAGGTCACCACAAGTTGACCAATGGTAAAAGGGGTCACGGCACAAAAAAGGTTGAGAACCACTGTTCTACATAAACAAGGAAGTGGGTACGGGCTCCCGTCTCCTCTGTCAGGAGGCAGTTGTCCTCTGCTCCTTCGCAAAGCACGGGGGCATGACCTAAGAGCTGTGTACCTCCCGGGCCAAGACAATTTCCTCGCGGACAGGCTCAGCAGGCTTCTCCGCCTGAACGAGTGGCGCCTGAGTCCAGAGGTGGTTCTTCACCTGTTTTGCCACTGGGGGACTCCGTCCATAGACCTGTTCGCCAGCCTGGTGAATGCTCACCTTCCCCACTTTTACGGGCCAATACCGCACCCGAGCAAGGAAGCCCCAGACACGTTCCTCCTGAACTGGACCTCTGGGCTTCTGTATGCATTTCCCCCCACTCCCCTCATAGTGAGGACCTTCCACAAGATTCAGCAGGACCGAGCATCAGTTATTCTCGTGGCTCCCTCGTGGCATCGAAAGCCTTGATTCCCGCTTCTACTCTGTCTCTCATCGGAGCCCCCGGTTCTTCTGGGCAGTGCTCTGGGCCTGCTGACACAGGAGGAGGGACAAGTGCTTCACTTGAACCTGGACTCGCTATCCCTAGCAGCCTTGCAGCTGAACAGGTCTCTTTAGCCTCACTGCACCTCCCAGAGGAGATCGAGGAGGTCCTGCTCTCATTGAGGAAAGACTTGACAAGACGGGCCTACCCCCTCAAGTGGCGGTGCTTCTCAGTCTGGTAATCTGGGCTCCAGATCAATCCATTCTCCTGTTCTACCTGGTGAGTTCTCCAGTACCTCCTCAACCTCTCGCTTGTGGGGCTGAAATACATTTCGGTCAGGGTTCACCTAAGCGCCATTTCAGCCAACCACTTCCCCGTTGAGGGTAAACCCCTCTCGGGCCAGCCACTGGTTTCCTGCTTCATATGGGGCCTTTTACTCTCCAAGCCCCCTGTCTGGCCTCTGCCGGCGGAGTGGGACCTGAACATCGTGCTCATGCAGTTGACGCAGCCGCCTTTTTTTTTTTTTTTTAATTGAAATTTTTTAAACATACTTACAAAATAAAGTACAGGAAATCAAGAAGCCAATGCCATTACATAAACGAAAACAAAACAAGGAAACCATCCGTATATAAGAAAACAAAAAGAAATGCATCAGTCCTCATATACTTAGCCCACTATAAAGGGGAGAATTTCCAAGGAAATATATAAAGAAAATTCCAGGAACAAAATCCTACTATTAAGACAGCACAAACTTATTTATCCCCACTTCTCCAAACATAATGTGCACTACTATTTATTATCCAAAAATACCTGCAATTGAGAAGGATCAACAAAGATATATTTAGATCCCTGCAATGTAATTACACATTTGCAAGGATAACGTAAGAAAAAACTTGCTGATAGGGCCAACACCTTAGGCTTCAAAGCTAAAAAGCCTGTCTCCTAAGTTGTGTGGCCTTACAGACATCGGGAAACATCTGTACCCTAGCACCACAGAACAGAACAGATGACCTTTTAAAATATAACCTAAACACAGCAGATTTATCATACTCGGATACGAAAGTGACTACTAAGGTAGCCCGAGTTATAATAGTATCCTGAGAATCTTCAAGAAACTTGGTAAGGTCTAAGTTAGCACCTCCCTGGAGAGTATCCATCTCACCAGGTGCGCCAACAGATACCTTCCTCCCAGTCAAATAATATAACTTAGAAACTAAAACAGAGTCAGCAGAAGCCAGACCCAAAGATTCTTTTAGATACTTCCGAAATAAAATTTCTGCAGATAACAAATGACATATAGGAAAATTTAACAACCTAATATTTTTAGCTCTAAACAAATTGTCATACATTTCCATCCTATGATGTACAAGCAAACTCTCCTTAATACTTGACACACTGGTAGCCTTAAGAGTAGCACACTGATTCTCACAGTTAGAAAGCTGAGAAGACATATTCCCCAAACACTTTTCCACCTCAAACAGCTGGTCACTAACCTCCGAAGAGAAATTACACAGCTGTGAGACAGTGGGGGCAAGAATACTTTCTATACGAGTAACACTCTTCCAAATGTCAGTAAGGGTAACCTGATCTTCAGGTACTTCCTTAATGACACCTGGATCCGAAACCCAAGCAACTGGTGTTAACTTCCCCCGGGAAAGCACCGGAGTGCTTTGCTTAACGTGATCCCCCACAAAGGTGACGTGCTCGCTTCGGCCCCTCTCCTGGAAGGTAGTCTTCCTGGTGGCGCTGACCTCGGCTTGGTGAGTCAGCAAACTTCAAGCACTCATGGCCGAGGCCCCCTACACCAGGTTTTACGGGAACAGGGTGGTCCTTCGCACTCACCCCAAGTTCCTACCAAAGGTTGTCTCAGATTTCCATCTCAACCAGGAGATAGTCTTACTGACTCTCTTCCTGAGACCACACACTGACCGGGCTTCAGCGGTCCTATATACCCTCGACTGCAAGAGGGCTTTTGCCTTCTTTATCACAAGTCCGACCGGCTCTTCATCGCCTACGATACCAACTGTTTGGGGCTTGCAGTCACCAAGTGCACCCTCTCCATCTGAGTGGTGGACTACATCGCTTTTGCTCAGGTAAAGGCTTGAGGAAACAAGTGGAGGAACTCAGAGAGGAGGTGGCAAGGCTGAGGAGCATTCAAGACAGTGAGAAGTACATTGATGAGATGCTTCTTGCAGCAACCAAGCTCTCCAGCACAGGAGAAGATGGGTGCCAACAGAATGTCGATGGTTGGACACAAGTCACCAGGGCCTGCAAAATCACCAATCCAACTTCTCCAGCCCTTGAATTGAAGAACCATTATGCAGCCCTGGAAGTGGAGGAGGTGAAAGCATCCCTGGAAAGGGAAGAACCAGAGCTCAAGTACCCCAAAGTTGCAGAATCAGTGACCAGAAGGAAACGAAGGGTAGTGGTGGTTGGAGACTCTCTTCTGAGGGGTACTGAGGCGTCCATCTGCTGACCAGACTTGATGTCCAGAGAGGTATGCTGTCTGTCTGGTGCCAAAATCCAAGATGTTACAGAGAGTTTGCCGAGACTCATCAAGCCCACTGACTATTATCCAATGTTGCTAATCCATGTTGGAACAAATGATACTGCCAGGTATACCTCAGAACGTATCAAAAGTGACTTCATGACTCTGGGACAGAGGGTGAAGCAGTTAGGTGCACAGGTGGTGTTCTCTTCAATCCTCCCTGTTGAGGGTAAAGGCCAAGGCAGAGAGGCTCGCATCCTGGAGATGAATGCATGGCTGCGTGGATGGTGTCATCGAGAGCGTTTTGGTTTCCTAGACCATGGGATGCTGTTCCAAGGGTTGCAGAGCAGAGATGGCATCCATCTGTCCAAGAAAGGTCAACGCATCTTCGGTAGTAGACTGGCTAATCTACTGAAGAGGGCTTTAAACTAGATTCATTGGGGATGGGTGAAGAAAGCCCCCAGGTAAGTGAAAGCCCCCAGGTAGGTGATACATTAAATACCTTTATAGAAATGGGTAACATATGGAAAGCAGTGTGTATAAATGCCCGTAGCATGGGAAATAAGATCCCTGATGTTGAAGCTTTGGTGGGAGTGGCTGACTTGGATTTAGTGGCAGTTACAGAAACATGGTTCACAGAAAACCATGAATGGGATGTAACTATACCTGGCTATACTTTATTCAGAAAGGACAGGGTAGGAAGAAGGGGAGGAGGAGTGGCACTATATGTAAAAACTACTATTAAAGCTTTGGAATTACAGAGCTTAAAAGGGAGAGAGGAGGCACTGTGGGTTAAACTAGAAAGAGAGAAAGAGAAATGTATTTGCATTGGTGTGATATACAGACCTCCCTCACAAGAGGAAGGAGGTGGACAGAGAGTTAGTTGAAGACATACGCAGCATTGCTAGGAAAGGGGAAGTGCTACTTATAGGAGATTTCAATATGCCAGATGTTGATTGGCACATTCCTGCTGCAGTATCATCTAGAAGTAAGGAGATCCTGGATTCTCTACAGGGAGAACTATTCAGGCAATTGGTAACAGACCCCACACGTGAAGGGGCCATACTGGACTTGGTGCTTACCAATGGTGAAAGTGTTTCTGATGTTGTAGTGGGAGATCATTTTGCATCCAGTGATCACCAGATGGTGTGGTTCAGTATTAGGACTAGGGCTGTTAGAATCCATTCAAAGGTGAGGATCTTAGACTTTAGGAAGACTAACTTTGCGAAGATGGGCCAATACCTCAGGGAGTCATTAGTGGGATGGGAACAGCTGGGACATGTAGAAAAACAGTGGGCAAAACTGAAAGGGGATATTTTAAGGGCAACCAAACTTTTTGTTAAAATGGTAAATAAAGGCAAAAGGAAAAGGAGACCGCTATGGTTTTCGAAGGAAGTAGCTGAAAAAGTGAAGAAAAAGAGGGAGGCCTTCATGAAATACAAGAGATCACAGAGAGAGAGGAAGACAGGCATCTGTATTTGGAAAAACTTAGAGAAGCTAGTAAAGTAGTCAAGAAGGCAAAGATTCAAAAGGAGGAGGAAATAGCCAATGCAATAAAATGGGGGGGGATAAGACATTTTTCAGATATATTAGTGAGAAGAGGAAGGGCAAAAGTGGTATTGTCAGACTCAAGGGTGCAGGGGAGGAATATGTAGACGCTGATAAGGATAAAGCGGAATTGCTTAACAATGCTTTGCAATGATCTTTCTTGACATCGCTGCAGCTTTTGATTCAGTTGACCATGAACTACTCCTGATGAGACTCCATGCAAAAGGAATCCAAGATCGTGCATGGGACTGGTGCAAATCATACCTCCAAGACAGATGGCAACAAGTACGGGTTAGCAACAAGACATCAGAACCCTTCCAACAAAGACAGGGAGTGCCACAAGGCTCATCATTATCGGCACTACTTTTTAACATTTATATGCAACCAATATGCCACATAACTCGCTCATTCGGCATATCCTGCCTCATGTATGCTGATGACGTTCTGCTATTCACCCCTATATCAGTCACTTGCCCGGATTTCTCAATCTTAATCAAATGCTTCGATGCAATAACAGATTGGCTCCTCACTATGAATCTTCGGATAAATTTCAAAAAAACCGAAGTTCTAATTATCACTCGGAACAAAGACTTCTCCCCACCATCAACACTAAAAGTCAGGGATGCAGAACTTCCGGTAAAACCCAATATATGCTACTTAGGTGTAATATTGGATCAACATTTGGATTTCAAAGATCACATCAAACGTACAGTAAAATCTATATACTTCAAAATCAAAACCCTCCGTCATCTGAAACCCATGATGGAAGCTGACGACTTCAGAACTGTCTTCCAAACCTTAGTAACTCCACATTTTGACTATGCCAATGTAATACTACACGGCCTCCCAAAAAACACCATAAACCCATTACAGTTGGCCATGAATGCAGCTGCTCGTGTCCTGTATGGAGCATCTAAGAATGATCACATTACGCTCATACTAAAGGATCTCCACTGGTTACCGATAGGATGTAGAATCCTATATAAGATATTCATCATTACATTCAAAGCATTCAATAAGACAGCAACTTCATCTATTGTTGATCTAATCATGCACACCCCCAAAAACAGGACTAGAAGAACGTTTACAGAAAACACTCTAGTAATACCAAGGGAATCCATAAAATTTAAACAAACAACCATTAATAGAGCATTTTCAAGCTATGCACCAAGGTGCTGGAACAATCTCCCTACCAACATAAGAGCAATCAGAGAAATCAAGCAATTTAGAAAAGCCATTAAACACTACTTGTTCCTCAAGTACTATACACAGCATCATGATACACCTCCATACCCACACGCTCACCCAGTTGTATCACTTGATAACACATGCTTTACTCAGTTGCAACCCGATCAATGATTAGTATACTAACACAATGCATTAAATGCCTCATCACCATGTTAAATACAAAAATGTTATAGTCTAATCCCAACGGTAAAATTTGTTATATGTATGTATATAGTTTGTTTGTATATAGTTTTACCCAGTTAACTCAAGTTTAAAAATCCTGTTTTATGTAAACGTTGACGATTTGTCCAAATATTCTGTTCATTGTAAACCGCACTGATGTGAAATAGCGCGGTATATAAGAAATGTTAAATAAATAAAATAAATAAATATTTTTGTTCTGTGTTCACAGATGAAGAACCAGGAGCAGGACCTCAGAAAACACCCACAAATAGGAACAGAAGCGAGGAACATCTTGAACAATTTTCAGAAGACTGTTCGTGAGAAACTAGCTCAACTTAAAGTAGTGTGAGAGATAGTGAGTGATAGCTACCTCATATAACCCTATTAGGCGGCTGCCTAGGGTGTTAAGATTTAAGTTGCCTTTGATACAAAAAGTCTTGTAGTCAAGTGGTAAGGCAAAAATAATATTAGGGCTTTATTCCCTGCCCTGATGGGATATTCCTGGGATACAACAAACAATATGAAACAAAAGAACTGTTGCACAGAAAAATATCTTCTTTCCTTTAGGCACCATCAGCTGGCTGCTTTGCACACATTCAACATAAAGATACAATATCGTCAGATAAACATATTGTACAATCCATGGGCACAGGGTCAGAGTTATAGGTGCTGTTCTCCCACTGCATTAACTCAGTCACTTACGATTGCATATGGGTCACACTCTTCACAGCTGCTGTCTTCCTTAAAACTCTCCTGTGAGTCATGGGCTAACTTTTCTAGAAAGGGCTCTTTAAATCCAGGGCTCTGAATGCCTGGTATATTAAAAGCTTCCTTCTGGCTTTCCCTTCTTCTCCACGCTGGTGGAATTACTGTATAACTTTCAGTATCAAAGTTACTCCTGGTGCCACGCCCTTGCCTTTCAAACCAAACAGAACTTCTTGCCTTTTCTTTAGCAAAGCTAGGTTCCCACCTCTTAACTGTGGTTCTCTCTCTTATATCTGGGCTTCTGGCAGCTCTCTCCTGGGCTCTCCAACTGCCAGGAATCCTAGCAGGGTCCTGGGCACGATGCTGGCTGTTTCCTGCTCTGCTGCCACACCTACTGCTTCCTTCCCTCAGTGGATTTCCTCCAGCGTGACGTGTGTTCACTGGATGCTGGCTTAGTCCTCCCAGGTCGCTGCCCCTACTGGCCTTCCCTGGTTCTACCCTGCAGCTTTTATCCTTGTTCTTTTTGCATGCTGCCTGGGTTTCTGAGAACAGGTGATCCTGATTAGCCTTCCTGCTTCTAGCTACGTCAGGACTAGTGCAAGGACATTTTACTCTAATGCCTTTTTGCTTTTCTTGTGCTGAGTTTGTTTGCTGCTCAGCTAATTCGACATGTGCTGAGTTTGTCTGCTGCTCAGCTAATTCTACATGAGCTGGGCTTGTTTGCTGCTCAGCTAATTCTACATGAGCTGAGTTTGTCTGCTGCCCAGCTGATTCTGAGGTAGGTTCCTTACTTTCCCCTAACTCCATGGGCTCTGTGCCAGCTGCTGTGTCACAAGTAGACAAAGCGATGGGACCGGATGGGATACACCCTAGAATACTGAGGGAACTTGGGGACGTTCTAGCAACTCCACTGACTGACCTTTTCAATGCCTCGTTGGAGTCGAGAGTGGTGCCAAAGGACTGGAGAGAGGCTCATGTGGTGCCTTTACACAAAAGCGGAAGTAAGGATGTGGTTGAAAACTACAGGCCGGTTAGTTTAACTTCGGTGGTGAGTAAATTATTGGAAACGCTGCTGAAAGAGAAAATAGTGAGATTTCTGGAGTCCAGCGGATTACAGGATCCAAGGCAGCATGGATTCACCAGAGGCAGGTCTTGTCAGACAAATATGATTGATTTCTTTGACTGGGTGACCAGGGAGTTGGACCGAGGGAGAGCTCTAGATGTGGTGTATTTAGATTTCAGTAAAGCCTTTGACACTGTTCCTCACAGGCGACTTATAAACAAACTGAGCACCCTAGGGATGGACCCTAATGTTACTGCTTGGGTTAGAAATTGGTTGGGTGGGAGGAGACAAAGAGTACAAGTAAATGGAGCTCACTCTGAGGAGAAGGATGTTACCAGTGGTGCGCCCCAGGGATCTGTCCTTGGTCCGATTTTTTTTTTAACATCTTTGTTGGTGATATAGCGGAAGGGCTGTCGGGTAAGGTTTGCCTCTTTGCGGATGATACCAAAATCTGCAATAGAGTAGACACCCAGGAAGGTGTAGATAACATGAGGAGGGATCTAGCTAAGCTTGAAGAATGGTCTAGAATTTGGCAGCTGGGATTTAATGTTAAAAAATGTAAGGTCATGCATTTGGTCTGCAGCAATCCAAGGGAGCAATACAGTATAGGGGGTGAAGTACTTTTGCCCACTAAAGAAGAGCGGGACCTAGGCGTGGTTGTGTCTGATGATCTTAAAGTAGCTAAACAGGTAGAAAAGGCGACAGCAAAAGCTAGAAGGATGCTTGGGTGCATACGGAGAGGAATGGCTAGCAGAAAAAAAGAGGTGATAATGCCTCTCTATAAGTCTTTGGTGCGACCTCATTTGGAGTATAGTGTGCAATTCTGGAGACCGCACCTTCAAAAGGATGTGAACAGGATGGAGTCGGTGCAGAGGGTGGCTACTAAAATGATTAGTGTGCTTCATTATAAAGCATATGAGGACAGACTTAAGGATCTTAATATGTACACCTTAGAGGAAAGGCGGGATAGAGGTGATATGATTGAGATGTTTAAATACCTCCGTGGCATAAATGTTCAGGGAGAGAACCTCTTTCAATTGAAAGCAAGTTCTGCTACGAGGGGACATGGGATGAGGGTGAAGGGAGATAGATTCAGGAGTGATATGCGGAAATATTTCTTTACGGAAAGAGTAGTGGATCCATGGAATAGTCTCCCAGTGGAGGTGGTAGAGATGAGGACAGTAACTGAATTCAAAAAAGCATGGAACCAACACAGAGGATCTCTAAAGGTAAAAAGGGGACTGTTGGAGTTGTTGATATGGAAGGACAGACTAGATAGGCCATGTGGTCTTTTTCTGTCGTTATGTTTCTATGAACTCACAACAAAGGCAACACCCTGGACCTCGTTTTCATACACAAAATCCGACCCACATCAACCCTTCCCTTCTCCTACAGTTCAGATTCTCTCAGTACCCTGTCAGACCACAGCCTAATTAATTTTCATCTACCACTCAACAAACCAACTAAAAAGCCACCCCCAACCAATACATAAGACGTTTCAAACAATTTGACAAGGAATCCTTCCTCACCCAAAACTCCCCCCTCATCAATGCAGAACCAGTCAACCTGGATTCAGCCATGTCTGCTTGGAACAAACTATCTTGAAAGCAGCATCATCTCTGACCCAATCACACCCAAAACCCCACAAATAGACTCCATGGTACACCCCATACCTCTGAAAACTAAAAACACAACTCCAAAGACAAGAATGAAAATGGAGAAAATCACAACTGACATCAGACTGAACCCACTACATGATACTCCTAAAAGAATATAATCATGCAACAGACTGCTCCAAGCAAGCCTACCAAACCAAACCAAACTGATCCAAAAATCGCTCAACTGACCAAGAGAACTATTCGCTCTTGTAAAAGAACTCACAAAAACCCTGCTGACAACACCCCTATCATGCCACAACTGCTAGCCAATTACTACTCTGCATGCCAAATCCAACCAACACCTCAATCAAGCCAGATGACCTACTTCTTCTCCTGCACACTCATGGACTACATTTGACCACATCACCAGTGAAAACATTGAAACCATCATATCATCCTTCTACATTACGACCCTCTAGATCCCTGCCCAGTGAGCTGGATCAAAACCACAAAGTCCAAGCTCTTCCCATTCCTCACAAAACTCACCCAAACCTCCCTACAACAAGGTGAACTACCACCATACCTAAGAACTTCCTCAATTCTCCCACCACTAAAGAAACCCCACCTCAACCCATCCAACCCTGTCTCTTACAGACCTATAACAAGCCTACCATTCATAGCCAAAATAATTGAAAAAACAACAGTTCAATGACAGCTACAGGATTAGCTTGGCAAACACACCCTACTCGAACAGCAGCAACATGGTTTCCGACCACACAATGGAGTAGAAACCTTCTTAACTTCACTCATGAACAGACTCATAAAAGGAACTCAAAACATTCATCAAGGATTTTTATTTATATTTCTCAACATCTCAGCCACCTTTGACACCATCAACAACACCCTCTTAAAATGCCTACAAACATTAGGAATCCACAGTGCAGTACTAAAATGGTTCCAAGCATACCTACATAACAGACTCCAACAAATAAATATTGGTGTTCTATCATCAACCCCCTACCCTCAAACTCAAGGAGTCCCACAAGGATCTACCCTCTCAGTGCTACTCTTCAACATCTATGTGCAGTCACTCTGCTCAACTATCCAATCACACAACATTAGCCCCCATTATTATGTAGGGTATATTCGTAGCACAAGAATAAGTTAGACTCTGTTGTTGTCTAGGGGAGATAGCTACTAATATACAGCCCAAGGTTCGGTGAGTTATTCTGGCAATGAGCCGCGAAAGAAGTCTGGTCTGCAGATATATATATTAGACTTTATTATAGGCAACCAGGTAGAAAAATATACACACACACATATAATTAGAAACATGAGGTAGAAATTTGTTATAGTACAGATGTACACTTGGACAACGTAATAAATCACTAATTAGTAATCAGACGTCACTGATTCGCTCTGCACTGAGGAAAAGTAAGAAATATATTGCTAACCCCTTTCCCATACGGAGGAGGAGAGATAAGTCAGTACCTTAGGTCCGTCGGGCTCTCAGGAACAATGCAGTCCAAGAAGACAGCTCCTAGCTAATGCGGGCTCTAGCCTCATCAGGCGAGCCGCAGTAAGTCCGAACCGGAGGTATCTGTGAAAGTCTTATCTCAGACCTGTGGAGGACGGCCTAGCCCACACTTAGTGGCCGTCCTGCGGAAGGGTCAGGTCGCAGTGCACAGCAGAGACGAACCAGTGCAGGAGTCTGTATGAACAGGTGGGAAAAGCCCCCAACTCTCTCTCCCTACTACTACTAAAGTTTTTCCAGCGCAGAATGCAGAATTCTGTGTGAGAATCCTCCGTCATAGGTCCGATGATTGGTTGGCACCAGGCAGTCTGAGATGTTCTCAGCGAATCAGGAGGTAGATGATGGTCAGCTTCTTGCAAACAAAGGAGCCATGGTAAAAGTCAGGCAGAAGCAACAGTATGTAACTTCTGGGCATGTACAAGTGTCCAAGGCCAGCCACGGACAATAGATTCTGTATGCACACTTAGAAACGCTGCCCCAGCAGTTGCTTGAAGGCCGTTTGTAGCTGAACACAGCAAAAGTGAAGTGAAGAATCCATCTTGTCTGTGCAGTTTGGTTCAGGCCTGAGTTGCTGAGCAGGCCAGAGATTTGCATGTAGAATTGCAGGGGTACCAGCCCTACATCTCCCCCCCCCTGGTAAGATGGAGGATGCTACAAGGGAGTACACTCCATCGTACAAAGCCTAACTAGCAGTACTACCGTACAGGTCAGAACCAAATGACAAATGATTGACCAATACATGAGAAGCGGATAAGACTTCAAGCACAATATACATGAAAGCAATACTGCATGAGGAATAATACAGTGAATACACTCAAGCAATAAAAGAAGTCAAAATAAAATGACATTGATACAGTCAAGTCAATTCAATCAAAATAATACAGGTTAACTTCAAACACAAGAGTATATATAGTATCCAAACCAAAAATGCATATCAGTAATGCAATATAATGAGTTAGTGTAACACCAAGGTGAACACTCAAAAGTAATAAGAAGCCATGTGTAACAGTGTTAGTAAAATAAACACATGCTATCTATGAAAAAAAAAACTCAATCAAGAGCAATGGATAACTTTCAAAGAAAATGGGGACACTTATTCAAAAGTGTGACGTTCCAGCAAATCCTGCAGACGCATGGCAGGCAGCAAAGATGCAGGATGCATAGAGCGACGAAGAGTACGAATCTGTCTCTGTTGATACAAGGAGATAAGAAACTGGAGCACCAACAGAAAGAAAAGACCAGGCACAATGACATGTGACATAAAATCAGTTTGTAAAATGTCCACATCTCGTGAATCAAAGTTATAATCAGCAATGGCAAGGTCGGCCTGGTCAATGGACAGTTCAACTGTGTGAGAGTCCTTATAGTCCAAAAGATAGGTCAAGGCTGCAGTGAAGTCAATCTCATGACCTCGAAACACATCCAATATCTGGAGCTCTGTCGAAACAGGGTCAGCATCAAGATAAAACAAGGAAACTCCACCAACATTAACAATGGGGTTCTTGGGAACATCAATCAAGCAAACATTGCAGGGTAGAGGAACTCTATTATGAATGTCATGTTTATTCATGGTGACCAAGAGTTCACTCAGAGGGGTACTAACCAGCCAAACATCGTTGACAACAGCAACTTTCGTCTCTGAAAAGTCATCGTACTTGGTCATGGTAACTTTACATTGTTCTTTCACATTTTCAGCAGACAACCCACAAAGAGCCGTAGACGTGTCCTTCAGGAAAGGTTTACCAGGACATAACCAATGAATGTCTTTAGAGCGTTGGCACATGCCAAGATTAGGCACCACGTATATTAGCGATGCGTGCAACAGACGACTCAAAATGTTTCTGTAAAACATGTCGGGGATCTAGGGACACAAAAACTTTCTGTGTGACAGTCTGGGACTGTGTAATCAGGAAACCAGGCGCATCCTGTAGCACGACACCAGAAAGAGGGCCAGGTTCAATCAATCTGGCAACCTCGGATCCCGCAAACAGCAAAATCAGGAACAGGACCTTCAAAGTCCGGGACTCCATCTGTAAAAGAAAACAAACAGGCTATCCTGCCTGAAGGTTAGCATCACTCACTTCAGCAAGAGGTTCATCAGGAAGGAACTTACTGGGATGACACGGTCTAAGCTGATTAATGTGGACCCATTTAAGGGAGCCTTCCCTCTCAATACCTGACTTCATTCGAATTTGATAAGCAACAGGGGAGGCTTTATCCACAATAGGAACTGGACCGTTCCAGCTAGGTAGAAATTTACAGTCTTTGACCTTATTCTTACCAAAATTGTAGTAGATACCTTATCGCCAATCTGGTATTCTTTAGAGGTAGTCCTCAAATCATAGTAGGCTTTCCTACCCCTAGCAGCAGTGTCCAAATTCTTTTGGGCAAAGGCAAAGGCACTTTGCAAGTGTTGTCTTAAATGGGCAACATATTCATGAGCAGTTGTAGCAGCAGCGAGATTCACATAATTAGTCCTGTAAAGAAGATGAAGGGGTAAAACCATGTCCCTACCTGTCATCATCTCAAAAGGGGACACACCAGTAGCACGATGACGCGTGGCTCTGATAGCCATCAGGACCAAGGGCAGTTTGATGTCCCAGTCCTTCCCAGAGGAAGAAACATACTTTTTCAAGATACTGATGATAGCTTTGTTTGCTCTCTCCACTTGTCCAGAGGATTGTGGACGATAAGCAATGTGGACTTTGGCCTTCACACCTAGTACCTTCCACAGATGCTTAATGACTTGTCCCGTGAAGTGGGAACCCTGGTCGGATTCCACTCGCATGGGGAGGCCCCACCTGCTGAAAACATGGTTTAACAACAAGGTGGCCGTGGTCTCGGCGGTACAGTTGGGTGCTGGGATGCACTCGACCCACTTAGTAAATAAGCAGGTAACTGTCAACATATATTTGTTGCCTCGAGAGGATCGGGGCACGGGGCCGATCCAATCAATCTGGAGATCAGACCAAGGCATGGTCAGACCTCTGTTTCTCAAAGGTGCTCTATGAGAAGGAGCTGAAGGTTGAAATCTGCAACAGGTCAGACAACCTTTAGTATACAATTGTACATCTTGGTACATGTGGGGCCAGTAGGCCACTTGTTTCAACGTTTCATAGGTTATTCGGTCACCTCTATGACCGGCACAAGGTTCATTATGAGCGTGCTGTAACATAACTCCACGGAAGGCCCGAGGTACCACCCATTGCACAATACCATGCTTACTCGTCCGTATCAACAGATCTTTCTGGAGATTGAACATGTCCTTGGAGATGTAGAGGATCCTCAGTTCCTCATCGTCCTGACAATCCTCCAGAGTTAATGGGTGTTCCTGGGGGTTCTGCAGAAAAAGGTAGAAACGTCCAAGAGTAGGATCTTGTTTCTGGGCTTGCACGAGGTCGAGATCTGTGCTCTCGCCACACCATTGAACCACAGGGGGCATGGTGGATAATTGAGCTTGTCGCCGGGTAACCGCTGTCACCTTTTGAAGCCCATTGGTCTCGGGAGCCTCCAACTGCCAGAGGTCTCCAGAGACAGCACCCTCCTTGGCAAGCTGATCAGCTAGATCATTTCCTATCTTGTCAGGATTATCAACACGGGAGTGACCTTTCACTTTCTTCCAGTAGATGGTCATGTCATTTTCATGAGCTACCTTGTCCAAGGCCAGAATCAATCCGGCATGTTTGACAGGTTTCCCTTTGGAATTCAGCATATTGTTAGATTTCCAAATGGGTAAGTGGGAAACAAAATTCTGTCAGACGTAGTCTGAATCAGTACAGATGATTAGGGTGTGAACCCCTCCCTGAGCAGCAGACTGGAGAGCTGCCAGGGCTGCAGCTAGCTCTGCATACTGATTAGTCTTGGTACCCAGACGGTACTTGAAGGGTTCACAAGGATGGTTCTGGTTCCAAACCACACCTATACCTGCTACCAGTTCATGGTCAGGCTCTCGACGGTAAGCACAACCGTCCACATACACCTTGGGGTAGCCTTTACAGAGGTTCTCATCATCATAAGGACGATGACGAGAAGGCTCAGGCGTACATGACTCCATATCGGTGTCTAAATTACCCACTAAAGGTTCTCTGGCAGTGCAATCGTGCAAGTCAGCCAGGCCCTGTGCGGCGGCATCCTTGCGGTTTTGAGCATACCTGACCTCCAGGGGCCAGCCCTGAAGTGCTAAGGTCCAGGAGACAATGCGACTGTTTGACACTTGTCCCGATTTAATCCGATCACTGCCTAGGAACTTGATGGGTTGGTGATGAGTCTCAACAACCAACCTCTCACCTTGGATATAACAGCGGAAATATTGGAGGGCCCAGACTGTGGACAACAAGGATTTCTCACAGTCAGAGTATTTCCTCTCCACTTCCGTTAAAGCTTTGCTGGCATAGGCAATAACTTTCCTATCTGTGTCATGCATCTGGTACAGAACAGCACTCATAGAGTGATCAGTGAAACCTAGTTCCACGAAGAATTCTCTGCCACTCTCTGGATAGGCAAGACAGGGAGCTCGACTCAAAGCTGCCTTCAGCTCTTCTAGAGCTGCCTCTTGGTCGGGATTCCATACCCAAGGTTCATCTCTTTTGAGGAGTTTGACCAGGGGTTGGGAAATCTCCGCATATTGATCCACAAATTGGCGTGAATAATTGCAAATGCCCAAGAATGAGCGCAGCTCACTCACATTGGTCGGACGTTTGAGATGTTGCAAGGCCGCAATTCTCTTCCTTTGAAGCCGCAGTCCCTCAGCAGAAACTTCGTAACCCAAATAATTGAGGGATTTCCGGCACCATTGGCCCTTTGACAAGGACAGCTTTGCTCCCGTAGCTTTCAGCTGCTGGAAAACATGCTCTATTTCTTGCAAATGGTCAGTGAAACTGGTGTTCTTCACCAGAATGTCGTCTACATAGACGAGGGTGCCTCTAGTCTCAGCATCAGGCAAAGCCTTATGCAGGAAAATATTGAAGTCTGCTGGGGCATTCAAATAACCAAACGGTGTCCGATTCCAAGTATATTGTCGCCTACCAAAGGTAAAAGCCAGCTTATGCTGATCTTCTGGATGGACAGGTATAGTCCAAAATCCTGAGGCCAGATCCAGGCTTGTAAAGTACCTTGCACCCTTGATGGTGGCTAAGTTCTGTTCCAGATGTGCCATAGGCCATCTGGAGAGAGGTACCTTTTTATTAAGCTGGCGATAGTCCAAAGCCAAACGCCAGCTAGAATCCTTCTTGATGACAGGCCACAGTGGGGCATTGTAAGTACTGTTGCATTGACGTATAATTTCCTTTTGTTCCAGGGAATTAATGATTTCCTGAACGGATTCATAGGAGGCCAATGGGATTTTATACTGCCTCACAAAGACAGGTTTACTATTTGGATCCGTAGGAATCCGGGTGACATGTAGGTCGGTGAGACCACAGTCATAAGTGTCAGTGGCAAACAGGTCCTTGTGACGGTACAGCAGTTCTTTTAATTGGGCCTTTTCTGACTCATCAGTGCAGGCGTCTGCTTCAGCAAGTTTTCCCGCAACCATTTCATCAAATCCCAGAACAGGTTTGTTTGAGGGTATTTCAACCTTCTCCTCAATCTCATCTTGGAGAGAGGAGACCTGAATGGCTTGGACAGCAGGGGGCTCCCCCCCCCTGGTGGGTGAGGGAACTAACAGCCTCATCGAGTTTACTTGACAAAATCAGATGGTCAGACGCGAGGTCCACTTGAGAGGTCACAGCACTATGTGGCCAGACAAACTGTAAGGTGAGGAGGCCTCGGGGTGAGGATCGTACACACGCAGGGGTCCCCACCCCCTTCACAGATGTTCCAGAAAACAGGGGCTTCCCCAATAATCTGGAGACTCAATTCCACACTTGGGAACGATTCTGCCACTAGGAATCCCAGGGGTTCGCCTTTCACAAGGTGAATGCGATCTGGATTTGGATTGGTGAGCAATAAGTGTAAGGAGGGAGCTGTGGCCTCCATGCAGGGTATGGGACCCATGGCTAGGCCCAGCTCCTCAAAACGGGAATTTGGACTGAAGAAGACCAAGTTGTCTGAGACCACTTGTCCTCGGGTCACCTGTATCGGCAGGGGACAATCCTGTACCCTCCCAGGTATGTGGATGTCTTCTGCACTGACCACTTCACAGACTTGAGGAATAGTCTGACCAGCCCGTAGGGATGGGCGGGCACCAGAGAAATCCACCGGATCTCCTTCCATCCTACTCCAGAGGATGTTGTCCACGAAATCCACATAAGTTCCCAGTCGAACAAGGCAATCTGAGCCTAAGGAGAGGGGCACCTCAAGTCCTCTGATGATGGAGAAGGTGTGCCGAAAACCTTTGACCCCAACTTGCAAGGGGAGATTGCAGTAGCCCATTAATGTCTTGAGCCCTTCCCCAGGCACTTGGAACGAAGTCTTCGCTCCCATTACCCCATCAAGGGTAAGCTGTTGTTTGAGCCGATAGAAAAGAGTCTCACTGATGAGGGAGTGGTCACAGTGGGGTAATAGGTAGGCCCTTTCCTTTTGGGACATGCCCACCTGCACATATATAAAGGGACCTTTCTCAGCCGAGAATATGTCTGTCAGTCTCCTAGGGTGATCTAGGCAGGGATGGGATGGAGGAGGGGTTTGCACCTCACAACCTTCCACAGGTTCCTTCAGGAATATCTGCAGGCAGTCAGTATCAAGGACAATGTTAGCTACTGAACCCACTGCAATGGAAACCACGTCGCTGATGCCCTGATCCTCATCTCCAGCCCTTTCATACTGGAGCTGAAGGATTTGGGGATCAGCTGACCTCTGGAAATTAATCCTGATGGACTTGTTTGTGCGTTCCACCGAACAAGGACCACTGACTCTGCTGTCATGTTTTACCCTAGCATAAGGTATGGGATGTGTGACCTGTGTCCAGATCACTTCCTGGACGTAGTCCAGAATGGGGCGTAACCGTTTCAGGAGCTCATTGCCAATCAAGAATTCTTCCCCAGGGCACTTAGTAATGATTACAGGATGTTTCACCTGTAATCTTCCAATTTGGAGGTTAAGCCAGACCTGCCCCATAGACTCTATGGGCTGATTCCCATAAGCTGCGAGTGACAAATCACTGGGTGTGACGTGTAGGGTCCTCTGATTCCCCAAGGAAGCAGTGAGTCTATCAAAGAGACTCGAGGTAATCAGGGTAGCCTCAGAGGCTGAATCTATCAGGCCCTCACAGAGAAAAGCCTGATGAATTGTAACAGGAACAGTGTACCTCTGTCCTTTTGGCTTGAGTTTACCCAGAAAGTACTTGTGCTTCCTGATGGTGTCAAAGGCTGGACCCTCACTGTCCATTGCGGGACTGTCACTCTGTGTCCCTGGGGTGGCATCTACAGCTGGCTGCACCTGTGCAATAGTGACCTGTGGGACAGAAACAAAGTCGGTTAGTCATTCAGTCGCATTAGAAGTGGAAGAGGAGTCAACCAGTTCCTCCTCTGGCTTCTGAGGCTTTGCTCGTGGCTTAGGAGGCGCACTACTAGCAGGAGCCTCCTGTGAGGAGCTGAATGCAATGGTAGCCTTCATCATATCTGTCAGCTCGCTTATTCTCTTCTCCAGCTCCAGGTATTTGTCAAAACCGGGCTTTCTCTTCCAGTTCCGGTTCTGTGGAGCAAAACGCTGATTCCCAGAGCGCTGCTTAGACCCAGATGACTGGTTATTCTGGGGTGGCCTGGGAGGATTCTGTGGAGCAGAAGGAGAAGAGTTATTTTCTAACGAAAGGGTAGATTTTACAGCACTAACACACTGTTTTGGCTCTCTGGCTTTGCTTGGAGCCCTGACTTTGCTGCCAGTATTGTTTGCTCTCATGTTGGGAACAGCTTCCCAAATCCACTCAGCATGTTCTATCACACGTGACAGGGGTTCGTGACGCTTGTCAGACATATAAGGCTTAATAGATGGAAGGAGCAACTGACAGAAAAGATTACGAAACTCCTGATGGTGTTCTATCGTTTCCCAAGAAGGGTCACTCTGGAAGAAGGTCTGCCTAAGTCTGTAAGCAAACTCTCGGGGTGTTTCATTTTCCCTATGAGTCATACTAAATGCTGCCTGCTTTGCAGCAATATCATCAGGGTATGGCCCATAATGTTTCTTTAGGGCCTGTTCAAAAATAACAATGTCCTTCTTTTCATTGTCTGCCATGGCCCGAATAAATTGTTGACAAGGTACATCAAAGGACCATGGAAAATACAGAACCATGTCCTCCCCCCTGGTAATGTTCAGTGCCCGAAAGGCATCTTTGACTGCAGCTAAATGTTCATTTATGGTGGCACGACCAGTTTTTTCAAAAGGAGTGACCATGCTCCGCAAGGTCTTGATAATTTGTAATTGTGCGACAGAAGCACCTTCATGTGTGTGTTTTCCTTGCAGGACACGGGCACATAGAGGATTTTGCGTCCCTTCAGCTCCCTCTGGTGGTCGCTGCTGGTACAGTTTGCCATCACTAGGGAGACTTCCCACCCCCCCCCTCCACCGCTCCCTGTATGGGGAGGGGTCGAGAGTAGGGTGTTTCACTCCGCCCTGTTTCTCTCCTGTGCTCATGCGCTGATGGGAGAGAACTGACTCTGTTCTGGAAAAGCTGCCGTTCTACCCTGGGCAGGGTTTCCTGTGGCAAACTGCCGTCATCTACCCTCTGGTACTTCGAGAAGCCTAGAGGGATCAAATTATCCCGGTACTCTGTCTCGTTACTATGAGAGGTAGTCACACCGGCCAAATCAAAACAATCAGCTTGCTGGATTTCGAGGTTAACTCTCTGTATGTCCTGCCCACATTCCTGACGTGCAACAGCTAGCTTTCTTTGGAGACTAGCCGTGCGCTGTCTTGCTGCAATCAGAGCAGTCTCTATCTCATTTAACTGAGCCATCAGAGTTCTCTCTCGCTGCTCATAAAGAGCAGCGAAATCCATTAGTCTCCTGGTCTGGGCGGCTAGTTCAGAGCTACACACTGTCAGAAATTGCAATTCCGTTTGATCCAGAGCATTCCGCTTCCTGAAAGCAGAAACCTGATCCAACCAGCCCTCTGTGTGAACCATCGTAAATCAATAGCTGAGACTGTCTGTAAAAACAAACACAGGAATAACTGCTGAAGAATTACTCTAATGCAGTGGTCCTGTAATGTGGGTTCCAAAGCCGTCTCACTAGACAATGCTCTCTTTGCCACAAACCTCAGCATAAACAGCTGCTTTGACCACAATAGGACAATTCAGAAATATTACACAAATTCTGAGAGGCGTAGCACATTCAGAAATACTCATCCCGGACGAGCCCCCATTATTATGTAGGGTATATTCGTAGCACAAGAATAAGTTTGACTCTGTTGTTGTCTAGGGGAGATAGCTACTAATATACAGCCCAAAGTTCGGTGAGTTATTCTGGCAATGAACCACGAAAGAAGTCTGGTCTGCAGATATATATATTAGACTTTATTATAGGCAACCAGGTAGAAAAATATACACACACACATATAATTAGAAACATGAGGTAGAAATTTGTTATAGTACAGATGTACACTTGGACAACGTAATAAATCACTAATTAGTAATCAGACGTCACTGATTCGCTCTGCACTGAGGAAAAGTAAGAAATATATTGCTAACCCCTTTCCCATACGGAGGAGGAGAGATAAGTCAGTATCTTAGATCTGTCGGGCTCTCAGGAACAATGCAGTCCAAGAAGACAGCTCCTAGCTAATGCGGGCTCTAGCCTCGTCAGGCGAGCCGCAGTAAGTCCGAACCGGAGGTATCTGTGAAAGTCTTATCTCAGACCTGTGGAGGATGGCCTAGCCCACACTTAGTGGCCGTCCTGCGGAAGGGTCAGGTCGCAGTGCACAGCAGAGACGAACCAGTGCAGGAGTCTGTATGAACAGGTGGGAAAAGCCCCCAACTCTCTCTCCCTACTACTACTAAAGTTTTTCCAGCACAGAATGCAGAATTCTGTGTGAGAATCCTCCGTCATAGGTCCGATGATTGGTTGGCACCAGGCAGTCTGAGGTGTTCTCAGCGAATCAGGAGGTAGATGATGGTCAGCTTCTTGCAAACAAAGGAGCCATGGTAAAAGTCAGGCAGAAGCAACAGTATGTAACTTCTGGGCATGTACAAGTGTCCAAGGCCAGCCACGGACAATAGATTCTGTATGCACACTTAGAAACGCTGCCCCAGCAGTTGCTTGAAGGCCGTTTGTAGCTGAACACAGCAAAAGTGAAGTGAAGAATCCATCTTGTCTGTGCAGTTTGGTTCAGGCCTGAGTTGCTGAGCAGGCCGGAGATTTGCATGTAGAATTGCAGGGGTACCAGCCCTACATATCTATGCCAATGATATCATACTGTATGCACCATTCGACCCAAACAAATCATCCTACACTGGCCTTCAACAGTGCTTCACTGATGTTTCCCAATGGTTAGCCATAAACCACCTCCATAAACCTCAAGAAAACCAAAGCCATATTCATCACCCCCTCCATCATCCTAAACCACACAGAAATTCAGGTCCAATCTGAAATAAAATACCTAGGAATCACTCTAGATCACCACCTCACCATGAAGACACAGATAAACAACACTGCAAGAATAGTCTACTACAAGACACGATCCCTACAGCACCTCTGCTCAATACTTGATCCATCTGACTTCCACTCAGCACTACAAGCCCTGATTATTCCTCACATTGACTACTATAATTCAATTTACCATGGACTATCTTGCTCAACCCTACCTCTTCAGACAGCCCTCCACACAACAGCCTGAATCATCCAAGGAGCTTCAAAATACAATCACATTGCCCCCATCCTCTACCAACTTCACTGGTTCCCCCTACAACTCAGAATACAATACAAAATCCTCCTAATGATATTCAAGACATTAAACAACCTATTGTCCCCATACCTACAAACACTCATCAATCTACCCCAGACCAGCAGATCCAGAAGACTTTCAACCACAAACTTTCTAGCCACCCTCCACACAAAAACAAGAAGCACCCAACAAACATGCACCAGATCCTTCAAACTCTACGCACTTACCTTATGGAACTCTCTCTCCGACCCTTTAAGGAACACCAAAGACCTCCTCTCATTCTGCATATTCCTCAATACTCACCTGTTCACCTTGCACTTCGGACCTGTAGGGCTGGTACCCCTGCAATTCTACATGCTCAGCAACTCAGGCCTGAACCAAACTGCACAAAACAAGATGGATTCTACACTTCACTTTTGCTGTGGTCCTTCATGCAACTGCTTGCACAGCGTTTCTAAGTGTGCATGCATACAGAGGCTATTGTCCGTGGCTGGCCTTGGACACTTGTACATGCCCAGAAGTTACATACTGTTGCTTCTGCCTGACTTTTACCATGGCTCCTTTGTTTGCAAGAAGCTGCTCATCATCGACCTTCTGATTCGCTGAGAATACCTCAGACTGCCTGGTGCCCACCAATCATCGGACCTATGACGGAGGATTCTCAAACAGAATTATGCATTCTGCGCTGGAAACTTTAGTTAGTTAGTTGTAAGTTGGAGAGTAAGAGAGAAAGAGTTGGGGCTTTTCCCCACCTGGACATATAGACTTCTGCACCGGTCCTGCTGCTGTGCACTGCGTACCTGATTCCTGAGCCCTGAGCCTTCCGCCAGACGGCCCCTACGTGTGGGCTAGGCCGTCCTCCACAGGTCTGAGATAAGACTTTCACAGATACCTCCGGTTCGGACTTACTGCGGCTCGCCTCTGAAGGGGCTGGAGCCAGCATTAGCTAACGGCTGCATCCTTGGACGGAGCTAAGGTACTGGCTTATCTCTCCTCTCCTGGATGGGCAAAGGGGTTAGCAATATATTTCTTGCTTTTCCTCAGTGCAGAGCGAATCAGTGACGTCTGGTTTACTAATCTGTGATTTATTGCGTTGTCCAATTGTATATCTGTACAATAACAAATTGTTACTTTATGTTTCTAATTAGCCATATATGTGTGTGTATATTTTTCTATTTGGTTGCCTATAATAAAGTCTAATATATCTGCAGACCAGAATTCTTTCGTGGCTCATTGCCAGAATAACTCATAGAACTTTGGGCTGGGATAGTAGCCATATTCCCCTAGACAACAGAGAGTCTAACTTATTTTTGTGCTACGAATATACCCTACAGACCCCCCCCACCTAATCCCCTCTACCCCCAAAGACATTCCCCATCAATTAATCAAGTCAGTTCTGTAAATAAATTTAAGAAAGAAATTTCCCAATTATTGTTAATGTAAATAGTTACAGTTCTATGGAAAAGGTGTTTAACTTTGTTCTATTTACACTGCTTTGACCTGGTGAAAAGTGATATAAAAGATCAGACAAATAAAATAAATAAATGCATACTGTGGAACTCCTTGTCCACTGTTTTATGTTTCCATAAAAATTATCCAGATTTCATTTAGCTGCAGCACTGATTTCAATGGGCAGAGCCTGGGATTACAAAAGTTTTTGTGTTTACATCCCAAAGTAGGACTGACCAGAAGTCTCTCTCTTGGAACTGTGAAGCTAGGAAGCTCTTTCTAAATGTAGAAGGTTCTGGATATTTTTTAATTCAATGTGCCCTGCATGTCACTGCCAAAAACGGAACTGCTTCAAATAGAAGATGGAAGATGCTGGAGAGAGAAGCTGGTTGCATACAAAGAATGAGATACGCTGGTCTTACAGGACAGTGACGGGACTTAGACTGGGCGTTGGACAGAGCCATGGAAGAGCTAAAGTTAAGGAGCAATGTAGGTCTACTTATACCAGGAAGAGGAAATAACCATTATGAAAGGAACCCACTTCCATTACTGTGCACAATGCTAAGGGAGTACATGTTTTGTATTTTTTTTTATTTTGTGCACCATTTTGAGGTGGGATATTTCTTTGGAAATGCTGTCTATAAATTTAAAATTGTTTCTAATATTTTGTCAGAATCTGTTCTCCTGAAGCCTCACACAGATACCTCTTGTTTTGGAGCAATTCAAATATTTGCACATGTTAAAGCTCTGTCTTTGTCCGTCCATTCATCTGTATGCATTAGATGTGTGCTTATGTATGGCTGCTTAGCTTTACTGGAGTGGTTGAGCATGCACACTTCAGAGGAGGAGCCTGGAACCCATCCTGTAGTGCAGCTGAGACAAGGTGCACAATGGCCAATGTGCCAGTCAAGAGAAGGCCACAGTGTCTGTGAGGTTCTCATCTTCGGCTGGCAGAAGCAAAGTCCTGCAAGGGAAGAGAAAGAGGGCCTGAAAATGGAGAGACCAAAAGAAAGGGAAAGGTTAAGAAGCGCGTTGTTAAGCTACCTATGGACCTGGAGCTGAATGCATGGCTGTGTGGATGGTGTCATCATGAGCGTTTTGGTTTCCTGGACCATGGGATGATGTTCCAAGGGCTGCAGAGCAGAGATGGCGTCCATCTGTCCAAGAAAGGTCAACCTGTCTTCAGTAGCAGACTGGCTAACCTACTGAAGAGGGCTTTAAACTAGATTTGTTGGGGATGGGTGAAGAAGGCCCCAAGAGTAAGCAAAATATTAAATACCTCTATAGAAATGGCTAAAAAGGGGCAACATCTATCAAGCGGTGTATATAAATGCCTATAGAATGGGAAATAAGATTGCAGATATTGAGGCTTTAATGGGAGAGGCTGACTTGGATTTAGTGGCAGTTATGGAGACATGGTTCACAGACAACCATGACTGGGATGTAATTATACTGAGCTATACTTTAGTCATAAAGGACAGGGTAGGAAGAAGGGGAAGAGGAGTGGTATCATATGTAAAAATAATATTAAAGCTATAGAATTACAGGGCTTAAAAGGGAGAGAGGAGGCACTGTGGGTTAAACTAGAAAGAGAGAAAGAGAAATTAATTTGCATTGGTGTGATATACAGACCTCCCTCACAGAGAAGAAGTGGATGGATATTTAATAGAAGACATACGTAGCATTACCAGAAAAGGGGAAGTGCTATTGATAGGGAATTTCTATATGCCAGATGTTGATTGGGGCATTCCTGCTGCAGTGTCATTTATAAGTAAGGAGATCCTTGATTCTCTACAGGAGAACTATTCAGGCAACTAGTAACAGACCGCATATGTGAAGGGGCCATACTGGACTTCTGATGTTATAGTGGGAGATGATCTTGTATCCAGTGATCACCAGATGGTATGGTTCAGCATTAGGACTAGGGCTAAAAAAATCCATTCAAAAGCAAGGGTTTTAGACTTTAGGAAAACTAATTTTGCCAAGATGAGCCAATACCACAAGGAGTTGTTAGTGGGATGGGAACAGCTGGGGGATGTAGAAAAACAGTGGGCAAAACTGAAAGGGGATATTTTAAGGGCAACCAACCTTTCTGTAAGGTAAATAAAGGAAAAAGGAAAAGGAGGCCGTTATGGTTCTCAAAAGTAGTTGAAAAAGTGAAGAAAAAGAGGGAGGCCTTCAGGAAATACAAGAGATCACAGAGAGAGGAAGACGGGCATCTATATTTGGAAAGCCTTAGAGAGGCTAGCAAAGTAGTCAAGAAGCAAAAAGAAGAAGAAATAGCCAATGTAATAAAATGGGGGAATAAGACATTTTTCAGATATGTTGGTGAGAGGAGGAAGAGCAAAAGTAGTATTGTCAGACTCAATGGTGAAGGAGAGAAATATGTAGAAGCTGATGAGGATAAAGCGGAATTACTTAACAAATATTTATGTTCTGTGTTCACAGATGAAGGACCAGGAGCAGGACCTCAGAAAACACCTAGGAAAAGAAGTGACGGGGATCTCGAGCGATTTTTAGAAGACTATTCGTGAGGAACTAGCTAAACTAAAAGTAGACAAAGCGATGGGACAAGACGGGATGTATCTGAGAATACTGAAGGAATTTGGGGGCATTCTACCAGCTCCATTGACTGACCTTTTCAATGCCTCGTTGGAGTCTGGAATGGTGCCAAAGGACTGGAAAGAGGCATATAAGAACATAAGATATGCCATACTGGGTCAGACCAAGGTCCATCAAGCCCAATATCCTGTTTCCAACAGTGGCCAATCTAGGTCATACGTACCTAGCAATTTCCGCAATTTCCCTGTAAAATAGTTATCTCCAAGTTATAATGCCCTGTTCAATGTAATTTCAGTTTGTTCAATGTAAACCGCACTGATGCAGAATAGCGCGGTATATAAGAGAATGTAAATAAAATAAATAAATAAATAAAAGACACAGGTTCCACAATGCTTGTACTGGGTCAAGCATTGATATTCTGGGTCCATTCTTAATAATAGTTTATGGACCTTTCCTCCAGGAACTTGTCCAAACCTTTTTTAAACCCAGCTACACTAACAGCCTTTACTACATCCTCTGGTAACAAATTCCAGAGTTTGATTACACGTTGAGTGAAAAAATATTTTCTTTTATTAGTCTTAAATAGTTTACCCTGTAGCTTCATTGCATGTCCCCTAGTCTTTCTATATTCTGATAACGTAAACAATCGATCTACGTTTACCCGTTCCACTCCGTTCATTAATTTATAGACTTCTATCATATCTCTCCTCAGCCGTCTCTTTTCCAGGTTAAAGAGCCCTAACCTTTTTAGCCTTTCTTCATAGGAGTATCCTTCCATCCCTTTACCGTTTTGGTGGCTCTTCTATGAAACCTTTCTAATAACGCTTTATCCTTTTTAAGTTACGACAACCAGAATTGCACACAATATTCAAGGTGCGGTCTCACCATGGAACGATATAGAGGCATTATAATATCTTTTGTTTTATTTTCCATTCCTTTCCTTATGATACCTAGCATTCTATTTGCTCTCTTGGCCGCCGCTGCACACTGGGCCAAAGGTTTTGACATGTTATCCACAATGATGCCTAAATCTTTTTCCTGGGTGGTGGTTCCTAATGTGGAACCATAGTTTGGGGGGTTCTTCCCTAGGTGCATAACTTGAAATTGTCCACATTAAATTTCATCTGCCATTTTGATTTTGATGTCCAGCCTTCCAATTTATCAAGATCATGTTGGGTTTTAACAACTTTAAATAGTTTTGTGTCATCTGCAAATTTGATAACCTCACTCGTTATTCCCCTTTCCAGGTCATTTATAAATATGTCAAAAAGCAGTGGACCCAGCACAGATCTCTGGGGTACACCACTATTCACCTTTCTCCATTGGGAAAATTGGCCATTTAGCCCTATCCTCTGCTTTCTATCTTTTAACTAGTTCCTGATCCACAATAGTACACTGCCTCCTATCCCATGACTCTTTAGTTTTGCCAAAAGTCTCTGATGAGGGACCTTGTCAAAGGCTTTCTGAAAGTCCAGATACACTATATCAACCGATTCACCTTTGTCCACCTATTTATTCACACCTTCAAAAAAACATAACAGATTAGTAAGACAAGATCTTCCTTGTCTAAAGCCATGTTGGCTGTCTCCCATTAGGCCATGATTATCTACATGCTGAGTAATTTTGTTCTTTATGATGGTTTCTACCATTTTTCCTGGTACTGACGTCTGTAGTTTCCCGGATCACCTCTGGAACCCTTTTTAAAATTTGGCGTTACATTGGCAATCCTCCAATATTCAGGTATTACAGATCATTTTAATGAAAACTCAAAGATTACTAATAGCAGGTCTGCAATCTCATATTTCAGTTCTTTCAACACCCTTGGATGTATACCATCCTGCCCAGGTGATTTGTTACTCTTCAGTTTATCTAATAGTTGTAATACATCTTCCCAATGTATCAATATTTCCTTCAATTCTTTCGCACCTTTAAATACCACTTCAGTCATGGGTAACATTTATTTATTTAGACAGATTTGTATGCCATCTTTTCCTTCAATCAAGGTGGTCACGTCACAACACAATTGGAGGGTACGTGTAAACATTTAGACAGTAGTTGTGTGACAGCATTTAGACAGTACAGTTGAGATAACATTTAACACAGGTATTTACTAAGGTGGTGTGATAAATTTGTTCATGTGAATGGGATGGGAGTGTGTTTAGTTGGTGGTGATGTTAAGTGTTGCTGTTTGGGTAAGGGATGTTGCTTGAATGCTCATAGGTTTTTATAAATAACCATGTTTTGAGGTCTTTGCATCCTTACATCTTCCTTAGTAAAGACCAAAGCAAGGAATTCATTCAGTCTCTCTACTACTGCCTTGTCGCCTCTTAGTGCCCCTTTAACCCCTCTATCATCTAATGGACTGACTCTCTCACAGGGATTTTGCTACGAATGTACTTGAAAAAGTTTTTATTTTGCGTTTTTGCTTCCACAGGAAGCTTTTTCTCAAATTCTCCCTTTGCCTGTCTTATCAATGCCTTACATTTGACTTGCCAGTGCTTGTGCTGTTTCCAGGTTTACACAAAAGCGGAAGTAAGGATGTGGTTGAAAACTACAAGCCGGTTAGTTTAACTTCGGTGGTGAGTAAATTTTGGAAACGCTGCTGAAAGAGAAAATAGTGTGGTTTCTGAAATCCAGCAGCTTACTAAGTCGTAACAGAAATGCTTTAAGCAAGGTCACAAGGTGAGTCACTCTTTAATGTAGGTAGCAGCCCAAGCTTGACAAGATTTTTTCATCCCCCATTAGAAGTGATTAGATTTAATGCCATTTCTGAGCCACACCAAACTAAGTTTCCCACTAGAAATGCAAGTTGCTGTAGACGTGAAGTTGGAAAAAAACAGTAGTACAATGGTTGTGCTAGCGAGTCAATTTGCTGGCGCCGTAGCCTAGTCATTTAAAAGTAATTCGTTGCTGTTTGGATAACCAATGAAGCTGAGCCCAGCCCATCGGGCAGCTCCTTTAAATATCTCTCCCATAATAACCCTACATGGAACTCAAAACAAAGGCAATAGAACTCAGCCCGTGCGAAAACAGACTCGTTCCACCCATTGTTATTTGTAATGAGCGTAGACAATTGGGACGCGAGGAACTGCTCTAGCACACGTTCAACAGAAGCTCGCGAGAGTGTCTCTTAAGAAGATCTCTATGTTTCAAGAGACGCCGCCGATTGGCTAAGATCCTGACGCTACGGTTGGGCAGTTGCTCGTCGCGTGACAGGGACGTACTGCGCTCGCGGTGTCATGGCGCACAGTCACGGCAGCGGGGGCTGTTCGTGCAGTGCGGAGCGCGAGGAAGCGCCGGAGCGCGGTTTTGCTTACGGGCTCTTCCGTAAGATAGATCTGGCCAGGCTGACGTGTCTGAACGAGAGCCAGGAGGGCAGCGGGCGACTCGTGTTCCGAGCGTGGGAGGAGCGCGGGGACCGCACGCAGGTGACCGAGGAGGGCCGTTGGTGGCAGACGCGGGGGTCTAGTCTGTGTTCACTGGTCACCTGGGCGTTGTTGGGCCGCGGGCCCTGCTGTCTGGAGCGTCACTGCTCTAGGTCTACGCGCGCTCTGCTGCCGTCGCAATAACGAGTGTCTGCGCCTCTTCCAAACTCCTCCCCTTTCGCACCTACCAGCGGGCTCTGACCTCTGCTCTAACTGTCCAGTGCTCTCTGTGCTTTCCAGAGCACTCTTCACCCCCCCACCCCATCCCTACTCTCCCCCACCCCCACTCTTCACCCCCCACCCCATCCCTACCTTCCCCGCCCACCCCCAATCTCGCCCACTCCCACTCTTCACCCCCACCCTTCACCCCCGCCCCATACCCACTCTTCACCCCCCATCCCTACTCTCCCCCACCCCCACTCTTCACCCCATCCCCTCTTCCCCCCCACCCCATCCCTACTCTTCCCCGCCCACCCTCACTCTTCACCCCCACCCCATCCCCACTCTTCACCTGCACCCCCACTCTTCACCTGCACCCCAACCCGACTCTTCCCCGCCCAACCCCACTCTTCACCCCATCCCTACTCTTCATCCCCCACCCCCACCCCCACTCTTCCCCGCCCACCCCCACTCTTCACCCCCACCCCATCCCCACTCTTCACCCCCCATCCCCACTCTCCCCCCACACTCTTCACCCCCACCCCATCCCCACTCTCCCCCCACACTCTTCACCCCCACCCCATCCCTACTCTTCCCCACCCCATCCCTACTCTTCACACCCCCACTCTTCACCCCATCCCTACTCTTCACCCACCACCCCATCCCCACTCTTCACCCCCACCCCCACTCTTCACCCCCACCCACACTCTTCACCCGCCATCCCTTCTCTCCCCACCCACACGCGTCACCTGCACCCCAACCCCACACTTCACCCCCACCCCACCCCCACTGTTCACCCCCACCCCATCCCCACTCTTCACCCTCCATCTCTACTCTCCCCACCCACGGGCCCTGCTGTCTGGAGTGTCACTGCTGTAGGTCTACGTGCGCTCTGCTGCCGTCGGAATAACGAGTGTCTGCGCCTTTTCCAGACTCCTCCCCTCTCGCACCTACCAGCGGACTCTGACCTCTGCTCTAACTGTCCAGTGCTCTCTGTGCTTTCCAGAGCACTCTTCCCCGCCCCCACTCTTCACCCCCACCCCACCGCCACTCTTCACCCCCCATCCCTACTCTCCCCCACCCCCACTCTTCACCCCCCCATCGCCACTCTTCACCCCCCATCCCTACTCTTCACCTGCACCCAAACCCCACTCTTCACCCCCCGCCCCATCCCTACTCTGCCCCGCCCCACCCCCACTCTTCACCCCCCCATCGCCACTCTTCACCCCCATCCCTACTCTTCACCCCTGCCCCATCCCCACTCTTCACCCCATCTCTGCTCTCCCCATCCCCACTCTTCACTCCCATCCCTGCTCTCCCCATCCCTACTCTCCCCATCCCCACTCTTCGCCCCCCATCCCTACTCTCCCCATCCCCATTCTTCACCCCCACCCCATCCCCACTCTTCACCCCCATCCCTACTCTTCACCTGCACCCCAACCCCACTCTTCATCCCCCCGCCCCATCCCCACCCCCCATCTCCATCCCCCATCCCTACTCTCCCCATCCCCATCCCCACTCTCCACCCCGCCCCATCCCCACTCTCCACCCACATCCCCACACTTCACTCCCGTCCCTACTCTCCCCCATCCCCACTCTTCACCCCGCCCCATCCCCACTCTTCACCCATCCCTACTCTTCCCCACCCCCACTCTTCACCCCCATCCCATCCCTACTCTCCCCCACCCCTACTCTTCACCCCCCCATCCCCACTCTCCCCCAACCCCACCCACGGGCCCTGCTGTCTGGAGCGCACTGCTCTAGGTCTACGTGCGCTCTGCTGCCATCGGGATAATGAGTGTCTGCGCCTCTTCCAGCTTCCTCCCCTCTCGGACCTACCAGTGGGCTCTGACCTCTGTTCTAACTGTCCAGTGCTCTCTGTGCTTTCCAGAGCACTCTTCAACCCCCACCCCATTCCTACTCGCCCCCGCCCCCACTCTTCATCCCCCACCCCACCGCCATTCTTCACCCCCATCCCTACTCTCCCCCACCGCCACTCTTCACCCCCCCATCACCACTCTTCATCTGCACCCAAGCCCCACTCTTCACCCCCCGCCCCATCCCTACTCTGCCCCGCCCCCCCATCGCCACTCTTCACCCCCATCCCCACTCTTCACCCCTGCCCCATCCCCACTCTTCATCCCCCATCCCTACTCTCTCCCCATCCCCACTCTTCACCCCCATCCCCATTCTTCACCCCCCATCCCTACTCTCCCCATCCCCACTCTTCACCCCTGCCCCATCCCCACTCTTCACCCCCATCCCTACTCTTCACCTGCACCCCAACCCCATTCTTCATCCCCCCGCCCCATCCCTACTCTTCACCCCCCCGCCCCCACTCTTCACCCCCCATCCCTACTCTCCCCCATCCCCATTCTTCACCCCCCATCCCTACTCTCTCCCCGTCCCCACTCTTCACCCCTGTCCCCACTCTTCACCCCTGTCCCCACTCTCCACCCCCGTCCCCACACTTCACCCCCGTCCCTACTCTTCACCTGCACCCCATCCCCACTCTTCACCCCATCCCTACTCTCCCCATCCCCACTCTTCACCCCCCATTCTCCCCCACCCCTACTCTTCACCCCCATCCCTACTCTTCACCCCCCGTCCCCACTCTCCCCCACCCCCACCCCATTCCTACTCACCCCCGCTCCCACTCTTCACCCCCCATCCCTGCTCTCCCCCATCCCCACTCTTCACCTCTTCACCCCCACCCATCGCCACTCTTCACCCCCACCCCATCCCCACCCCCCATCCCTACTCTCCCCCACTCTTCACCTGCACCCCAACCCCACTCTTCACCCCCACCCCATCCCTACCCTTCATCCCACGCCCCATCCCCACTCTTCACACCTCCCCCCCCATCCCCAATCTTCACCCCCACCCACGGGCCCTGCTGTCTGGAGCGTCACTGCTCTAGGTCTACGTGTACTCTGCTGCCATCGGAATAATGAGTGTCTGCGCCTCTTCCAGCTTCCTCCCCTCGGACCTACCAGTGGGCTCTGACCTCTGTTCTAACTGTCCAGTGCTCTCTGTGCTTTCCAGAGCACTCTTCACCCCCCACCCCATTCCTACTCGCCCCCGCCCCCACTCTTCACCCCTCCCATCGCCACTCTTCACCCCCATCCCCACCGCCACTCTTCACCCCCCACCCCTACTCTCCCCCCATCGCCACTCTTCACCCCCATCCCATCCCCTCTTCACCCCCACCCCACCCCTATTCGCCCACGCCCACCCCCACTCTCCCCCACCCCCCCACCCCATCGCCACTCTTCACCCCCCACCCCTACTCTCCCCCCATCCCCACTCTTCACACCCATCCCCACTCTTCACCCCCCACCCCTACTCTTCCCCGCCCCTGCCCCATCCCCACTCTTCACACCCATCCCTACTCTTCCCCGCCCCCACTCTTCACCCCCCATTGCCACTCTTCACCCCCATCCCTACTCTCCCCCATCCCCTCTTTACCCCACCCATCCCTACCCTTCACCCCGCTCCATCCCCACTCTTCACCCCCACCCCATCCCCACTCTTCACCCCCATCGCCACTCTTCACCCCCATCCCCACGCTTCACCTCCACCCCATCCCCACTCTTCACCCCCCGCCCCATCCCTACTCTTCACACCTCATCGCCACTCTTCACCCCACCCATCCCTACCCTTCCTTCTGTCGCACTCATCTAGTCCCCACCCTTATCACCTCACTAGTTCTTCTCCCTTCCATCACCAGAGCTGCACTTCCAGGCCAATGCTAACTTTCAGCTTCTATCCCAAAATAACTCGTAACTCCCCACCCCATCCCTACTCTTCCTCCTGTCACACTCATCTAGTCCCTACCCTTATCACCTCACTAGTTCTTCTCCCTTCCATGACCAGAGCTGCACTTCCAGGCCAGTGCTAACTTACAGCTTCTATCCCAAAATAACTTGTAACCCCCACCCCATTCCTATTCTTCCTCCTGTCACACTCATCTAGTCCCCACCCTTATCGCCTCACTAGTTCTTCTCTCTTCCATCACCAGAGCTGCCAAAGAGGTAGACTTCCAGGCCAGTATGAATTTTGAGTTTGTATCCCAAAATAACAAGGCAGTTGTAATCCTTGATACCACCCTCTGAAATCATTACCATAGTACAGAATGTTTTTTGTCATAAACCTAAGACTGACCTAAAATCTCCTGGAACTGGATAACATGGTAGCGCTGTATCTCTTTATCTTCTTTTTATCTCCCAACTACTTTACTTTTAAGACATCATCCCCGATTGTTCACATCCACACTCTCCCTCCTACATTCTGTCTCAAAAGACCCCTCATACCAGTCTCTATCCTCTACCTTTATCTTTTTTTCAGATCATCCACCGCCTCATCCTATCATTGGGAGGAGTGGCTCAGTGGTTGGGATAGGTTACCTCAGGCCGGAAGGCTGGGGGTTCAATTCCCGCATGGGGACAAGCAACCTCAGGCTGGAGGGACTGGAGTCTCTAGTCCCATGGCGACTCCTTGTGGCCTTGGGAAAGCCACTTAACCCTCCATTGCCTCGGGTACACTTAGATTGTGAGCCCTTCGGGGACAAGGGAATAAAAAAAAGTACCTGTTAGTATACATGTAAACCGCACTGATTCTAAAGAGCATGGCATAAAAAAGAAATAATAAATCCTTTTTTTTTTTTTTTACAAAGAAAGAGGACTTTGCCATATATGAAAACACAAATTGGTTAAAGTTAAGATAGTGTAACATCTGTAGTACCAAAAGATTGGCCATTCTCCAATGTAACACCCATTTTTAAAAAGGATTCTACGGGTGACCGGTGAGCCTGACATTAGTACCAGACAAAATGATAAAAACCATAATAAAATACAAAAAATTACTGAACATGTAGCTAGTCATAGTTGAATGGAAGAAAGCCAATATGGATTTAGCCAAGGAAAGTCTTGTCTCGCCAGTCTTATATTTTTTTGAAGGTGTGAATAAACAGCTAGGTAAAGGTGAGCCAGTTGGTACAGTATATCTGGATTTTCAGAAAGCCTTTGAAAAAGTTCCCTATGAGAGACTTGAGGAAATTAAAAAGCCATGGGATAGAGTAGACACCCAGGAAAATGTAAATAACATGAGGAGGGATCTAGCTAAGCTTGAAGAATGGTCTAGAATTTGGCAGCTGGGATTTAATGATTAAAAATGTAAGGTCAATCATTTGGGCTGCAGCATTCCAAGGGAGCAATATAGTATAGGTGGTGAAGTACTTTTGTCCACTAAAGAAGAGCGGGAACTAGGCGTGGTGTCATCATAAGGAAAGGTATGGAGAATAAACCAAGGATATAATAATGCCTTTGTGTTACTCAATGGTGCGACACACATTGAATGCTGTGTGCAATTCTGGTCACCATATCTTAAAAAGGATATAGCAGAATTGGAAAAGGTACAAAGAAGAGCGACCAAAACAGTAAAGGGGATGGAAGGATATCCCTATGAGGAAAGGATTAAAAGGTTAGGGCTCTTTAACTTGGAAAAGAAATGGCTGAGGGCAGATATGATAAAGTTCTATCAAATAATGAATGGAGTAGAACAGGTAAAATGTAGATTTGGTTGTTTATCCCTTCAAAAAGTAGGAAGACTAGGGGACATGCAATGAAGCTACAACGTAACCTCTTTAAGACTAATAAGAGAAAATATTTTTTCACTCAAGCCATAATCAAACTCTGGAATTCGTTACCAGAGGATGTGATAAAAGCTGTCGGTGTAGCTAGGTTAAAAAATGTTTGGACAAGTTCCTGGAGAGAACGCCCATAAACCATTATTAAGGAGGACTGGGGAAATCCACTGCTTACCCAAGGGAAAAGCATCATGGAATCGGTGTCCCTTTTGGGATCATGACGGGTACTTGTGACCTGAACTGGCCCCAGTTGGAAATGGAATACGGTGCTTGATGGACCCTTGATCTGTCCCAATATAACATATGGTGATCCGGGCCGGCCTGTCCACTAGACGAACCTAGGCGGTCACCATGGGCGGTGCAGCACACATGGCCTGCTGCCCCATCGTGCCTGACCCCCCCCCCCCCATTGATTTTGGCAGCGGGGTCGGCTTGGCAGCAACGGCAGGCCTTGTGTTTTGGGGGGGAGGGTCAGAAGAAGCAGCAGACAATATTGCTGAAGCACGTGGCCTGCTACTGACGCCAAGCTGATCCCAGAATCAGTGGCAGTGCACAGATGGTGATTCAAGAAGCTAGTAATAATGTGTAGACTTTCTGGAGGCTACAACTACAAAATAAAGAAGCATAGAGGATAAGACAATTTCAGTCAGCCCATGTGGGAAGATCACATCACAGTCCTTGCCTCTGTTATGATCACCCAGGCTTAAAACTTTGAATCAGCTGATTGTCACCACCACCATTGCAGTCTCCATCTCCATTGGGTCCATGCAGGTCATTTCAAAGTGTTTTAGCCTCCTTGAGTGAATAACACTCTGTAAACAAGCCAAATGTCTGCATAAGAACATAAGATATGCCATAATGGGTCAGACCAAGGTCCATCAAGCCCAGTATCCTGTTTCCAATAGTGGCCAATCTAGGTCATAAGTACCTAGCAGTTTCCCCAAAAGATACAGGTTCCTCAATGCTTGTATTGGGTCAAGCAGTAATATCCCAGGTCCCTTTTAATAATGGTTTATGGACCTTTCCTCCAGGAACTTGTCCAAACCTTTTTTAAACTCAGCTACACTAACAGCTCTTAACATCCTCTGGTAACAAATTCCAGAGTTTGATTACACGTTGAGTGAAAAAATATTTTCTCTTATTAGTCTTAAATAGGTTAACCTGTAGCGTCATTGCATGTCCCTTAGTTTTTTTTATATTCTGATGATGTAAACAATCGATCTGCGTTTACCCGTTCCACTCCATTCATTAATTTATAGACCTCTATCATATCTCCCCTCAGCCATCTCTTTTCCAGGTTGAAGAGCCCTAACCTTTTTAGCCTCTCTTAATAGGAGTATCCTTCCATCCTCTTTACCATTTTGGTGGCTCTTCTCTGTACCTTTTCTAATAATGTTATAATCTTTTTAAAGATACAGCGACCAGAATTGCACACAGTATTCAAGGTGCGGTCGCACCATGGAACGATACAGAGGCATTATAATATTCTTTGTTTTATTTCCCATTCCTTTCCTTATGATACCTAGCATTCTATTTGCTCTCTTGGCCGCCGCTGCACAGTGGGCAAAGGGTTTTAACATGTTATCCATGTTATCTTTTTCTTGGGTAGTGGTTCCAAATGGTGGAACCTTGCATCATGTAACCATAGTTTGGGTTCTTTCCTAGGTGCATAACTTTGCACTTGTCCACATTAAATTTCATCTGCCATTTGGATGCCCAGTCTTCCAATTTATCAAGGTCCTCTTGCAATTTTCCACAATCCTCTTGTGTTTTAACAGCTTTAAATAGTTTTGTGTCATCTGCAAATTTGATAACCTCACTTGTTATTCCCTTTTCCAGGTCATTTATGAATATGTCAAAAAGCAGCGCACCCAGCACAGATCCCCGGGGTACTCATTATTCACCTTTTTCCATTGGGAAATTTGGCCATTTAGCCCTACCTCTCTGCTTTCTATCTTGTAACCAGTTCTTGATCCACAATAGTATATCACCTCCTATCCCATGACTTTTTAATTTTGCCAAAAGTCTCTGATGAGGGACCTTGTCAAAGGGTATATTCTCCACCGGCCCACAGCCTAATCTTTTCTGAGGATGGATAGCCATAGCCCCTATGACCTATCTCATAACAATGTTTCAAACAGACAGACATCCCTTCGTGAGTCAAAGTACATCTATCTATGAGGTGTGTAGTTTAATAGGGTTTTCTCTATAGAAATTTGTTGCTCAGGGCACTGAAAAGACCAATCAGACTAATAATTACCTCTGTTTTAATGTTATTACTTATTCAGCTGGTACTGAATATACGTAATTGTTCTGCTTTCACAGCTTATCCCAGTTGATCTCAGTTATTTACCTATGCAAAAATACTTCCCCTTGAAAACCTAAGAGAGCCTGTATGATGGTGAAATAACAACTTTATTGAAACTGTTTCATATTAAATATCTTGTTTCTTTTTTCAGTTTGTAGAGAGTGATGAAGACGAAGAGCTTTTGTTTAATATTCCGTAAGTATTTCCCGCTCAGTATTTAGACATTATTGCTACTCTGCCTTGCTTCCTTGTTTCATTCCTAGATGTGCCTTTCATTAGCTTTACAGGTAACGTGAAGCTAAAAGGAATAGTCCTTATGGGGGATGATGATTGCTCTCACCCATCTGAGATGAGACTGTGAGTAACACCTTAGTCTACTCTGGATTTACTTTCATTACATGTAAGGATTACTATGTACTTGATACACAGCTGGGTTGCTCCTTTCTACTGGATCCCAAAGCTATTTGAAAACTTTAATTTTTGTCTACTTACAGCCTTCTATTGCAGGGTAGGGTAATGGAGTCGAGAGAAAAAATGATTTTAGTTCCTCATAGCAGTCTGAAAGAATCATAGAAACACGATGGCAGATAAAGACTATATGGCCTATCCAGTCTGCCCTTCCATACCACCTACTATAGTCCCTAATTTTTTTGCTTTAGAGATCTTCTGTGTTTGTCCTATGCTTTCTTGAATTCAGATACTGTGCTTGCCTCGACTACCTCTACTGGGAGACTATTACATGCATCTACCACTCTTTCCGTAAATAAATATTTCCACATTTAACTCCTGATTCTATCCCCTTTAATCCTCATCCTATGTCCCCTCATTTCAGAGCTTTCTTTCAATTAAAAGAGGTTCTCCTCCTGTGCATTTATGCCACAGAGGTATTTAAATATCTCTATCACGTCAGGACATGCTAGGGAGATAAAGTTCCTAGATGAAATAAATTACTGCTTCTTGGAGCAGCTGGTTCATGAACCGACCAGAGGGGAAGCCATATTAGACCTAGTCCTTAGTGGAACACCAGATCTAGTGCAAGAGATAAGGGTGTTGGGGCCACTTGGCAATAGTGATCATAGCATGATTGCCTTTGATTTAATTATTGGAGGAGGGATAGTAAGGAAATCCACAGTACTACCTTTTACCTTTCGAAAGGGAGACTATGATAAAATGAGGAAAATAGTTAAGAAAATCTAAAAGGAGCAGTTGCAAAGGTTAAAGACTTACATCAAGCTTGGGTGGTGTTGAAAAATACTGTCTTAAAAGCCCAAGCCAGCTGTATTCCACGCTTTAAGAAAAGTGGAAGGAAGTCCAAAAAACTGCCAGCATGGTTTAAAGGTGAGGTCAGAGAGGCTGTTGCTGCCAAAAAAGCATCTTTCAGGAATGGAAAAAAGAGCCAAATGACAAAACCTGGAAATAGCACAAGCACTGGCAAGTCAAATGCAAGGCATTGATAAGGCAGGCAAAGAGAGAATTTGAGAAGAAGCTTGCTGCGGAAGCAAAAACGCGAAATAAAGAATTTTTCAAGTACATTCGTAACAAAAAACCTGTGAGAGTCAGTTGGTCCATTAGATGATAGAGGGGTTAAAGGGGCACTAAGAGGCGACAAGGTGATAGCGGAGAGACTGAATGAATTATTTGCTTCGGTCTTTACTGAGGAAGATGTAGGGATGTTACTCATGACTGAAGTGGTATTTAAAGGTGCGGAAGAATTGAAGGAAATATCGATACATCGGGAAGATGTATTACAACTATTAGATAAACTGAAGAGTAGCAAATCACCTGGGCCGGATGGTATACATCCAAGGGTGTTGAAGGAACTGAAATATGAGATTGCAGACCTGCTATTAGTAATCTGTGAACTATCATTAAAATCATCTCTAATACCTGAAGATTGGAGGATCGCCAATGTAACACCAATTTTTAAAAAGGGTTCCAAGGGTGATCCGGGAAACTACAGACCGGTGAGCCTGACATCAGTACCGGGAAAAATGGTAGAAACCATCATAAAGAATAAAATTACTCCGCATGTAGATAGTCATGACCTAATGGGAGACAGCCAACATGGCTTTAGACAAGAAAGATCTTGTCTTACTAATCTGTTAAGATTTTTTTGAAGATGTGAATAAACAGGTAGACAAAGGTGAGTCTGTTTATATAGTGTATGTGGACTTTCAGAAAGCTTTTGACAAGGTCCTTCATCAGAGACTTTTGGCAAAACTAAAGAGTCATGGGATAGGAGGCAGTGTACTATTGTGGATCAGGAACTGGTTAAAAGATAGAAAGCAGAGGGTAGGGCTAAATGGCCAATTTTCCCAATGGAGAAAGGTGAATAGTGGTGTACCCCAGGGATCTGTGCTGGGTCTGCTGTTTTTTGACATAATCATAAACGACCTGGAAAGTGGAATAACGAGTGAGATTATCAAATTTGCAGATGAGACAAAACTATTTAAAGTTGTTAAAACCCAAGAAGATTGTGTAAAATTGCAAGAGGATCTTGATAAATTGGAAGACTGGGCATTAAAATGGCAGATGAAATTTAATGTGGACAAGTGCAAAGTTATGCACCTAGGGAAGAACAACCCAGACTATGGTTACACGATGCAAGGTTCCACATTAGGAACCACCATCCAGGAAAAAGTTTTAGGTGTCATTGTGGATACCATGTTAAAACCCTCGGCCCAGTGTGCAGCAGCGGCCAAGAGAGCAAATAGAATGCTAGGTATCATAAGGAAAGGAATGGAAAATAAAACAAAAGATATTATAATGCCTCTATATCGTTCCATGGTGAGACCGCACCTTGAATATTGTGTGCAATCCTGGTCGCCGTATCTTAAAAAGGATATAGCGATATTAGAAAAGGTTCAGAGAAGAGCCACCAAAATGGTAAAGGGGATGGAAGGATACTCCTATGAAGAAAGGCTAAAAAGGTTAGGGCTCTTTAACCTGGAAAAGAGACGGCTGAGGGGGAGATATGATAGAAGTCTATAAATTAATGAACGGAGTGGAACAGGTAAACGTAGATCGATTGTTTACGTTATCAGAATATAGAAAGACTAGGGGACATGCAATGAAGCTACAGGGTAAACTATTTAAGACTAATAAAAGAAAATATTTTTTCACTGAACGTGTAATCAAACTCTGGAATTTGTTACCAGAGGATGTAGAAAAAGCTGTTAGTGTAGCTGGGTTTAAAAAAGGTTTGGACAAGTTCCTGGAGGAAAGGTCCATAAACCATTATTAAGAAGGGACCCAGGATATCAATGCTTGACCCAGTACAAGCATTGTGGAACCTGTGTCTTTTGGGGAAACTGTTAGGTACGTATGACCTAGATTGGCCACTGTTGGAAACAGGATACTGGGCTTGATGGACCTTGGTCTGACCCAGTATGGCATATCTTATGTTCTTATACTGTTCCGGTGACGTCAGCGCGGTGATGGCCATTTGAAAACGGTGCTCCGGCGACCCCGAGTAATTAAACACCCACGGGGGGAAGCAAAGCCGAATCCTTCGGAGGATACAGGCTCGAGTGAGGATCAGCGGAGACATAGTGGATGGCGGCACGAAAGTTGGGAGCTGACCTCAAAGCTTTTGCTTTTAAGAGCTCCACGGGAGCCTAAGGCCACGTGGGGAAAATGACAGTGATCAGTGGCGAACCTGGCAATGCGGAGGAGAATGGAGCTGCTGGAGGCACATCGAGTGAGATCCAGGCACTGCGGGCCGACTTAAGAGTGGTTTGACTTAACCAGGCAAGATTTCGGTGCGCTGAAGAAAGAAGTGCAGGGCTGGCTCCAGGAGATAAAAAACGATATGACAACGACGGGAGCTTGGCTGGAAGAGGTGGAGAACAGGGTGGAGGAGCAAGAGGACCGGTGGTCTCCCTTAGAGGCGTGCCTGGATTTTCTGTCTGAGGCACAAGAGGAACTGTGGCTAAAGGTAGAAGACCTAGAAAAGAGGTCTCAGAAGTCAAACATAAGAATAAGGGGCCTGCCGGAAAGAGAGGGCACAGTAAATGATATATCTATTGCGGAGGAGTTCTGCAGAGAGGCCTTGAGGGCGGCTGACATGGTGGTGGAAGGTGTGTGCCTGACTGTAGACCGAGCCCATAGAGTGCTTGGACCGTGAAGAGAGAATAAAGTGCGATATGTGGTGGTATGCCTACATGAATTCAGGTCCAAGGAGTTGGTGATAATGGCCTCCAGGAAGCTGGGCAAGATCCAATGGCAGGGAGCGGAGGTGGAAGTGTTTGCGGACATATCGAGTCTTACTATAAGGAAACGCAGAGAATACCAGACTGTGACCAGGAAACTGAGAGAAGAGAATGTGAGATACGGATGGCTGTTTCCAGTGGGATTGTAATTTACCATAAATACAAAAACTGTGACTGTTCACTCGGTGGAGGCTGCGATAGGAAGTATGCAGCAGGCTGGCTGGACCGATCTCCCTGTGGAGCAGACTGCTAGGTCAATGTCGCAGGAGAAAGAGGACCCTGGCAAAAATTCTCAACAGCAGTGGAGCTGGGTTCCGGGCGGGGAAAAGCGATTGAGGCGCCAGAATTTGATAAAATGAAGGACTGAAAAGTGTTGCAATTGTGTTCTTGCTGTGTTGGGGTATGCTATAGGGTGAGGCTTAAGGTGTAAAGGAAGGGTTGACAAGGAATGGGGGAGGTGCCCCCAATATATGTGGGATGTATGCCCAAATTAGGGGAGGAGCAGATGATCTTACCCTTGAGAAGGTAAAGGGGAGAGGGCAGGGATTAAAAAAAAAGAGAGATGTGTTTCTGTGTCCCCTGTGGGGGTTGTATATAGGGGAGAGATGAGGATTCGCAAGGCCTGATGTCATCTGAGAGGATCTAGTAGTGGATCCATGGCAAAAGGGGGGGATTGGGAGGGGGGTTAGGTGGACAGAGGAAGGGGGAGGGGTGGAGGGAGGGGGTGGGTGAGAGGGAGAGGGGGAATGCAAGGGCGAGGGCAAATGCATGGAAGATGAACACTGTAAATGCCAGAAAAAACATTATTAACTGTGAATGCCATTGGCCTCAACTCTTTTAGAAAGAGGCAGTTGCTAATGAAGGAGTGCACAAGACTGAAGGGTGATGTTATTTTCGTCCAAGAGACGCACCTTCTTTCTAGTGACGAGATCCTAAGGCACCCTCAGTACCCCCAGCAGTTCTTTGCCTCCAATAAAGTGGAAAAAAAGAAGGGAGGAATGGGGATCTTAATGTCTGCAAAAATTTCAGGACTAGTGGTGGAAATAATTTGAGATAAAAAGGGGAGATACATGATAGTTAAGCTCCAGTGGGGTCAGAGGACCTACTCCCTGGTGAATGTGTATGCCCCAAATGTTAACCAAGCGGAATTTTTCCGGGAGCTCTATAAAGTACTGCTTAAAAAGAGTGAGAGGAGTGTGATTATGGGGGGGAGACTTTAATGTTACCTTAGATCCCCAAATAGATACTTCCAGGGGTGCGTCCTCAACGCCCAAGCAGCACAGAATTGGCCTGAAGAAACTGCTAAAGGGAATGGACTTGGGGGATGTATGGAGGGAAGTGAATGGGGGCAGCGGGACTATTCCTTCTTCTCCGCTGTTCATGGGGTGTACTCACGAATAGATATGATATTTATGGACCACTCCCTATTAGCTGGGGTAAGGTCAAGTGATATCAGGGAATGGACGTGGTCGGATCATGCACCAGTTATATGCAATCTCCAAATGGGGGATCCGCGGGTTAACCGAACGTGGTGGAAAATGAATGAATCCCTATTAGAGGATAAAGAGATTGTGTGGAGGATCACGGAAGGAATAGAAGAGTATGTAAGGTTGAATGATACAGGGGAATGTTCCCCAAGCATAGTCTGGGACTGCCTGAAGGTGGTGACACGGGGACAGCTTATAGCGTTGGGGGCTCATCGAAAAAAGATGCAGCTGCAGCAAGAAACTGACTTGCTGGCGGCAATTGGGAAAGTGGAAAAGGAGCTAAAAAAGATACCAGCTAATACCAGGTTGAGCAGGGAATTACAAGGGTTGCAGGGGGAGTTGAGCGAACTACACATGCAAGATATCAGATACAAACTTAATATGCTGAAGCAAAAGAGTTTTGAATTTAGTAACAAGGCAGGGAGGATGTTGGCCCGCAAAGTAAAAAAATTTAAAACAGGGAATGCTATAGTAAAAATTAAAGATGGGAAGGAGGGTGTATTGGGGGGGGGGGGGGGGGAGATATAGAGGAGAGGTTCGTCCAGTTCTATCAGGAACTGTATACCCCTGAAAATCCTACCGAGGAGGGGAAAATACAGGATTATTTGGAGGGGACCACACTTCCACAGCTCTCTAGTGAGGAGACAGCGGAACTATCGAGCACGATTGGAGAACAAGAAACATTGACAGTGATTAAAGGCCTGCAGGGACACAAAGCGCTTGGGTTAGATGGGTACCCAGATAAGTTCTACAAACGTTTTGCGGGAGTCCTGGTTGGGCCTCTGGTAAGAATGCATAACTCCTTTAACAATGAGATTATGATGCCGGTTTCCATGCGCCTGGCAGGGATCAGTATCTTACATAAGGAGGGGAAGGATCCAGTTGAATGCAGCTCCTTTAGGCCCATCTCCCTTCTAGGGGGGGCCCTCAAGATATTTGCAAAGGTCCTGGCAAATAGGTTGATGCCGCATCTGAATAGATTAATACACCATAACCAATCGGGGTTTGTCCCCGGGAGATATACATCTGATAACATTCGGAGGGCCCTGAATATAATATGGGGGGGGGGAGTAAGGGGGGAAGGACTGGCTCTATTAGCAGTGGATGCAGAGAAGGCGTTCGATAGGGTGAATTGGGATTTTCTATTTGCAGTGTTAGGGAAGGTTAGAATAACGGGGGTGTTACTGAAGTGCGTTCAGATTTTATATAAAATGCCTATGGCTTGCTTAAAGATCAATGACTCCATCACGAGGGTATTTGAACTGCACAGGGGCACCCGGCAGGGATGCCCCCTGTCGCCCCTGTTGTTTGTTTTGGCAATGGAGCCCATGGCCCAGCGAGTGCGGGACCGGGGGGACATCTCGGGGGTGCAGGTAGGGCAGCATTCCCACAAGATATCTCTGTTTGCAGATGACATGTTTTTTATTACAGACCCGGAGCAGTCACGGCGCGATCTTGGAGGAACTTAGTGGGTATGGAGAAGTGTCCGGTTTCCGTATGAATGTCACGAAGTCGGAGGTATTGAATCTAACCATAAAAAAAGATGAAGAGGACCGTTTGAGGCAACGGTTTCTCTTCCAATGGGCAAAGAATAGCATTAGATACTTAGGGGTGCAAATCACAGCGGCACGCGATAAAATGTTTCAAGAGAATTATGTGGAAGGTAGGAATAAATTATTTTGAGATCTAGAGGAATGGGGAAGGTATGAAATATCCTGGCTGGGACAGATAAACCTGGTTAAGATGATGGTAGTTCCTAGGCTTTTATATCTGTTTATGAACCTGCCTATAGAGGTCCCGGTAGGGTATTTAAGGAAAGTGCAAAACAGGATCATGAAATTCGTCTGGAAAGGAAAAAAGCCCTGAGTAGCAAAACGTATCTTGTGTGCTAACAAAAAGGGGGGGGGGGGATGGGGGATGGGGGTTCCTGGGTTGGCTAGGTACTATGAGGCCGCACGTGTTTGAGCAGTGCTTGAATGGGACCTGAGGGGTTCAACTGAGTGAGTGCAGATGGAGGGGCATGGAAGGGGACCACAAGATGGATCTTAGGAGTGCCATATGGCTCAGAGGGGGGATCCCTTTAGGAGAAAACATGGGAACCCCTTGGTTATGCTCACTCTGCAGAGTTGGCGGAAATGGCAAGGTAGATGGTACGGCACCCAGGGGTGCTCTAAATTTACACTGCTGGTAGATAACCCAGATTTCCCGCCGGGAGCTTCTGATCCAACCTTTCGGAGGTAGGCTGAGAATGGTGGGGCAGTTTAAGGCCAGTGGGGAATGGGTGAAGTTTGAGGACCTACAACTGGAATACCAGCTACCGAATGGGGATCGGTATCGATATATTCAAGCCCTTCATTTCTGTAAAGAGGTTGCAAGATGGGGGGATAGCCCTAAGGGGGGGGGGGGGACATTGATGGGCTTTTTGAAAGGAGAGAAGTGAAGGGTCTCGTATCCCAGTGTTATAAGGCCATGGAGATAGAGAAGTGTGAAAAGTGGGCCCACAGGAGGGTGTAGGAGGCGGACCTTAACAGAAGTTGGAATGGGGAACAGTGGGAACAGGTCTGCAAAGGATTGCTTAAGGGGGTTGTATCCAGCAGTATAACGGAGCATAACTATAAGATTCTGTACCGGTGGTACCTGACTCCCCAAAGGCTGCAGAGGTGGCAAGGAGGATCGGCTGGATGTTCGCGAGAGTGTGGAGGCGAGGGATCGTTTATACACATTTGGTGGGGATGTGCTTTGTTAGGCCCTATGTGGCGGGGGATGGCAGATTGGTTGAAAGAAGTGGTGGGGTAGAGGTGGGCTTTGGGCCCTGTTTGGCATTGCTTAATGTTAAAGATGAAGAGGGGAATAAACGGGGCCAGGGTTGGGGTGGAATAGTGTGTATGGCAGTCAGGCAATTGATTGCGCAAAAGTGGAGAACATTGACGGTGCCTACTTTGGATGAGATTAAAGCGAGAGTGGAATATCTGTGTTTAATGTATCGTCTCACAGCTATGCACCAGAAGAGGCCACTGGGTTTTCAAAGTATATGGGGTCCGTACCTTAAATGGAGAAAGCAGGAGGAAGGGGAGGATGCAAGACTCCTTCATTGGGCGATGAAGAGAATATAGAGTGAGGCCTCTGACACGAGTACCGTAGAGTGAGGGAAATGGAGAAAGCAGGAGGAAGGGGAGGATGCATGACTCCTTCATTGGGCGATGAAGAGAATATAGAGTGAGGCCTCTGGCACGAGTACCGTAGAGTGAGGGAAATGGAGAAAGCAGGAGGAAGGGGAGGATGCATGACTCCTTCATTGGGCGATCAAGAGAATATAGAGTGAGGCCTCTGGCACGAACACTGTAGAGTGAGGGAAATGGAGAAAGCAGGAGGAAGGGGAGGATGCATGACTCCTTCATTGGGTGATCAAGTGAATATAGAGTGAGGCCTCTGGCACGAACACTGTAGAGTGAGGGAAATGGAGAAAGCAGGAGGAAGGGGAGGATGCATGACTCCTTCATTGGGTGATCAAGAGAATATAGAGTGAGGCCTCTGGCACGAACACTGTAGAGTGAGGGAAATGGAGAAAGCAGGTGGAAGGGGAGGATGCATGACTCCTTCATTGGGCGATGAAGAGAATATAGAGTGAGGCCTCTGGCACGAGTACCGTAGAGTGAGGGAAATGGAGAAAGCAGGAGGAAGGGGAGGATGCATGACTCCTTCATTGGGCGATGAAGAGAATATAGAGTGAGGCCTCTGGCACGAACACTGTAGAGTGAGGGAAATGGAGAAAGCAGGAGGAAGGGGAGGATGCATGACTCCTTCATTGGGTGATCAAGAGAATATAGAGTGAGGCCTCTGGCACGAACACTGTAGAGTGAGGGAAATGGAGAAAGCAGGAGGAAGGGGAGGATGCATGACTCCTTCATTGGGCGATGAAGAGAATATAGAGTGAGGCCTCTGGCACGAGTACTGTAGAGTGAGGGAAATGGAGAAAGCAGGAGGAAGGGGAGGATGCATGACTCCTTCATTGGCGATGAAGAGAATATAGAGTGAGGCCTCTGTGTCTTACTTCAACAAAGGCTAACACCTTGTAATGAAGACGTGCAGTTTATTTACAAACAAAGTAAGGAAACATTTAGAAAGACAAGTAATTCTCTTAGTTACACATGAGTAGTTAGAAAAGATAACTAGAATGCACACTTAATTACAGTACTGAAAGAATTATGAGAGAATGCAGCTATGTACAAAGAATATACTTCACCAAACTTGTCATAAGCCCTTTACACATCAGCTGGGAGCGCTCAGCGAGAGGAACTGATGACAGTCTAGGATACTTCATGCTTGGCCAAGCAGATCTACGCTCTGTCTGTTCTGGATATTCTCTGTACTTATATAGGCACAAATGAGTTGCAGCCAGCTCTCACCCATGAGCTTCTCTCCACCCCATCCACCTTTTTTGCTTCGGTTTCCGGGCAGGCTTTTGATTACCCCCCTTGGTGTTAGAAGCTCAAACTTACACAGTCAGACATGGTCAGACATCTGAGAATGCTCAAAGGACACATCCTCCATGGCCTAAGTGTTCTTTTGTTATCATTAATGGGTCTCTGTCAAGGGAGACACCCAAAAGCATCTCAAAGCTTTTACATTATAATTGATGAATTCTTATCCTGTCCAAGAGAATTGTTCAAAGGCCAAGGGAAGAATTCTGTCTCCCTCTCTGATCTCTTAACACTCCCCAGGCTAGATGTGTAAAAATCTCTCATCTCTGGAGCAAGTTGGCTCAGATAAAGTACAATATCCTTTGCTGATCCAAAAATCCATATAAATCTTTAATTAGTAATACATTCCACCCTTGGATCAACAAGGATATTGTACGTAAGCAATGGCTGAATCGCATTTGTAATTCATTTAGAAATACAATAATAACAACATGGGCTTAAACATAGTGGATAGCATTAAGGCAAACGCTGGAGGGGACAAGCCTCAGTGTAATTTGGGTGATATTTTCCCATTCCCCCCCCCCCTCAGCATTACAATTGTCAAAGCCAAATGGCTTGTAGGTCTCAGCTATCTTTATCAGTTCCCCATGCAGTGGGGGACTCATTTCACCTGCACATTCAGAACTTTTTCCCACTGTACATCTGCCCCATAGACTCTAATAACTAAAATCTGGGGAACAGGTGACATAAGCAATTGGGCACATGATGTTCAGCAGAAAAAATCTGAGATACTAAAATTACAGTTACTTTCCAAGGAAACAATAACAATACATAAGAAAAAAAAATCATTCACAAAAGTCCACAAAAGTCCAATAGTCCTTTTCCTATTTTCAGATAATTTGGCCTGCTTCTCAGCAGTTTTTCAGGACTCCGTAGCGTCATTTTCACCTTTCTCTGAAGTTTAAACTTGGCCTCTCTCAACAGTTGAACCTCTCATTCTCGTAGGTGGACATCTTGGCCTTTCTTTCATTGCGACACATTGAAGTAGATAGGGACTTCCTCACATGTTTCTGCGGTGTGTAGTCCAGATCTCTCGGGATGGTCTGCTCCATCTGGACTCTGGTCAATTCCCTCCGCTAGACTCTCTGGCTTGCAGTTGGTGACATGGCTCCAGGCCTCATTCAGAAGAGCAGCGCCAATATTAAATGAAAAGACTAAAAAAATTCTAGGTTAGACTTTACAATAAGACAAACTTAATTTCATCTATATTTACTAAGATCATATCCTACAGATAATAAATATTGCTTTTATAAACTTTCAGTGATCTATTAGTAACTATCTCGTATGGTGTCAATCTTATCTCGCAGTTTGATTAACTCCTTGTCTCTCTATCACTGGAAATTCATTTTGCTTGTAGGAAATATTCCATTTTGCCCTTGAATGACCTTTACATGTTTCAGATCAGACAAGCTGCACATACGTGTTCTGCAATTTTGACAAGTTTTAGAATTATACCCAATTGTGTGAGAATTTGTCATCAAATCATCCCCCTTTGCCTCTGCATGCCTGGCCAGGACATACAGAGGAAAAGTGAGGCACAAAGCATCCGGAAGTACCACATGGCCAGTGTGGGTTTTCCAAAGCTCATCAGGGTGCAAGGTGCACCTAGCCTGTCTCCAAATATCTATTTCTTCCAATTGTTGAGTATGACTTCCTGAATTGAAGCTTCTGGAGACGGCATAGTTGAATAAAGTGCTCATAATTTTTTTGTTTACATATTCATTAGACAGATATATCACTTCAAATTACCTTCATCAGTTTCTTGTCTATCACAGTTTCCCCTTTAATATTCCACTTCATCCCTCATAACACAACACTTTTTCATCACCTGCATCCATTCCACCAACTACTTACATAGGTCCTTTTCCTGTTTCTTTTATACCACACTATTGTATCCTTATTTGGCAAGGCTGCTAAGAATATCAAACAATTGTTAATAACTTAAATTTAGATTCTTCTCAATAAGATAACAGTATGAGTAAACAGTGTCCCTTTCCCATCAACTTAATTGGTCCAGTGCTAAGTAGACATATACTCATTCTAAAATAGGAACAATCTGGGTAAAATCCTTACAATATAAAACTATTATTTTGCAGCATTCTATAACATCAACCCCAATAGAAAGAAATATGGCTCATCTCTCACGTATAACTAGAATCTATCGTATACCCTGTCCTCAGTGAGAGTGCTGTTAGACTGATTTTAAAATTGCAGTGTTCACAAGGATTTGTATAAGCTACTCATTAATTATGGTGTCAAAAAGAGATCCTTTTGAGGTGAGAGATCCGAGAGGGTACAAGGCATTGGTGGCTAGGCCTCATCTTCAGGTCCTTCTTGGATTGCAAGGCATTCATGACTATCCTCGGGTTCTTCTCTGCCTATGCTCCCCCTGCCTATCTATGTCTCTTCAGAGGCATAAATATGCAAGGTTCCTGTTCTTCAGGCCTTGTGGGTCCTCAAGGAGTCTTAGAGCTTGGTAGCCCAGATCATCACACTGGAAGCAGCACATTTAGCCTAGGCTGTGGCCTCACCTTTCTGCCTCTCTCTCTCTCTCTTATTCTTTTTCTCAAACCTCCTGGATCATTGCTGACAAGCAAGATTTGGTTTTATCCAATCAACTCAAGTTCTCATTTTCTGGGAACTCAGTTCCATCTTTAATCTATATTTGTTCTATATAGCTTGAGAACAGAGCAATTTCATATCAGCCTCTGTCTAAAATTTCATCAAACTTATTAATATTTTAATTGCTGTGTGTGTACTGGACCTCTGCGTAATGTACTATTACCACAAGTGTCATAAGTGCAAGTGTATAAACTACCAACTTAATATCTCACAATGCTGCAACATATATCTGTTTTATATCTATTTTCTCAGGAACTGTACTGAAAATGAAATATAAACTTTTAGAACAAAGTACACTTTTTCTCTAAAATTCAAATACAGGAAAGCACAGTTACTTACCTGTAACAGGTGATCTCTGGGAACAGCAGGAATTAGTCATCACATATGGGTACGTCGGTACCGACGGAGCCCGCGCGGGAAAGCTCCCCAGCTTTTCAGATTAAAAGCTTTTGGGGCCTCCCACTGCACATGCGCGCTGCCTTCCCGCCTTCCTGAGCAGCTCTCGTCAGTTCGAGTTTAAAGCTGAGACAATAGAGAGAGAGGACAGGAAGATAGATAGAGATACAACTCCTAGGGGAGGTGGGTGGGTTGTGATGACTAATTCCTGCTGTTCCCAGAGATCACCTGTTACAGGTAAGTAACTGTGCTATCTCCAGGAACAAGCAGGAATACGTCATCACATATGGGGACTCCCTAGCTAAGATGCCTGGGAGATCCCCCTCCAAGGGTAAACCATCTTCGCATGGATCTCAGGCATCCATCCAGGGAAGGTGGGCAGGAGTTGTTTAAGTATGGAACAGGTGTTTGAGGACAGCCTGACCAAACAAGGCATCCCGGCGGGAGTCCTTGTCCAAGCAGTAATGGGCTGTGAAGGTATGAACCGAGGCCCAAGTGGCTGCTCGACAGATCTGATCTATGGACACAGAGTGAAGATGAGCCATAGAAGTGGCCATGGCCCTCACATTGTGAGCTGTGACATGGCCCTCCATAGAAATGTTCTTACTCTGGTAAGCAAAAGAAATACACTGAGCGATCCAATTGGAAAGTGTACGCTTGGTGACTGGAAGTCCCAAATGAGAAGGATCAAAAGCCACGAAAAGTTGGGAAGACTTTCGATGTGGTTGAGTCCTGTTGAGGTAAAAGGCAAGAGCTCTTTTACAATCCAGGGTATGAAGGTTCCTCTCTGCACTGGATGCATGAGGAGCCGGGAAAAAGACAGGTAGATATACCTCTTGATTAAGATGAAAGGGCGAGACCACTTTGGGCATAAAGTGGGGATTCGTCCTAAGGACCACCTTATCATGATGAAACCTAGTATAAGGTGGATGAGCCACTAAAGCCTGCAGTTCACTGATGCGGCGAGCCGAAGTGACTGCAATAAGGAAAACAACCTTCCAGGAAAGAAATTTGAAGGAGGTAGAGTCCAAAGGCTCAAAAGGTGGCTTCATAAGCTGACCTAGAACTAGGTTCAAATCCCATGCTACCGGAGGAGGTCGGATGGGAGGTTTAGTTAGAGTCAGGCCTCTCATGAAACGTGAAACAAGAGGATGAGAGGAGACAGGTTGTCCATTTATAGGTTTTAAGGATGCTGCAATAGCACTCAAATGGACCCTTACTGAATTCGTCTTAAGGCCTGCATTTGAAAGATGCAGGAGATAGTCCAAGAGGGAATTCAAAGGAAGTGCTAGAGGGTCAAGACCCTGCTGAGCACACCAAATGGAAAAACGTTTCCATTTGAAAGCATAAGAACGCCTCGTGGAAGGTTTCCTAGAGGCATGAAGGATATCTGTCACAGGTTGAGAAAGATTAAAGTCTTGAAGACTTAGGCCTTCAGTAACCAAGCTCTGAGATGTAGGGATTTGGGGTTTGGGTGCCACAAAGTCCCCTCCTCCTGAGACAGAAGGTCTGGCGCAGCTCCCAGGTCCAGGGAGGATCCCTGGGAGAGATGCAGAAGTAGAGGGAACCACACCTGGCGTGGCCAGCGGGGAGCTATGAGGATCATAGTCCTGTGATCCCTCTGGAGCTTGAACAGAGTCTTGGATATTAGAGGAATGGGTGGAAAGGCATAGAGGAATTCCTGACCCCAATGCAGGAGGAAGGCATCGTGGGCCTGAGCTCCCTGACACTGAGTTCTGGAACAGAACCGGGGAAGTTTGGCATTCCACGGACTTGCAAAGAGGTCTATGTCCGGGCTCCCCCATTCCTGAAAGATTCTGCGTATCTGGTCCATATGTAGGGACCATTCGTGTGGAAGCAGAACTCGACTGAGTCTGTCTGCACGAGAGTTTTGAACTCCTGGAAGATACACTGCAAGAAGGTGAATTTGATGCTCTCTGGCGAAGGCCCATATTCTGAGAGCTTCGTTGCAAAGCGACAGAGAGCCTGTCCCTCCTTGTTTGTTTATATAGAACATGGCTACCTGATTGTCTGTCTGAACTAGGACAGTCAGATTGACAAGGAGGGTATAGAAGACCTTGAGGGCAAGGTAAATTGCTCGCAGTTCCAGGAGGTTGATATGAAGGGTGGCCTCCTGTGGAGACCAAGTGCCCTGAGTGGAGAGGTTCTGAAGATGAGCTCCCCACCCTGTCTGGGAGGCATCTGTTGTGAGGGTTGCTTGGGACAACAAAGGTTGGAAGGGGGGCCCCCAACAACAGATTCTTGGTGGATGTCCACCATTGGAGGGACCAAAATAGACGGCTTGAGGTATTTGGTCGGAGAGCGCTCCAGATGCTTGAGTCCACTGGGTGGCCAAGGTCCATTGAGCTGCTCTCATATGCAGACGAGCGTAGGGCACCACATGTACCGTGGAGGCCATGTGGCCCAGAAGTCGCAGCATTTCCCGGGCTGTCAAATGACTGCTGGACTGAGCTTGGAAGGCCAAACTCAGCAGGCGTTGGGCCCTGACCTGAGGCAGGTAGGCCCTTGCAGTGATGGTGTCTAACTGGGCCCCTATGAACTCGAGAGACTGAGTAGGGATTAGTTGAGACTTGGGAAGGTTTACTACCAGTCCTAGATACTGCAGAAGACGCCTTGTGCGGTCCAGGGAAATTTGGGCCTGGGACTGAGAGGGAGCTCGGATGAGCCAGTCGTCCAGGTATGGGAATATGAAAATTCCCAGGCCTCTTAGAAAGGCAGCTACGACTGCCATGCATTTGGTGAACACTCTTGGAGCAGAGGCTAGACCGAAGGGGAGTACTCTGTACTGGAAATGTTTTCCCTGAAACAGAAATCGAAGGTATTTTCTGTGGGATGGGTGGATGAGTATGTGTGTATACGCATCCTTTAGATCTAGAGAACAAAGCCAATCCTGACTCTGAAGGTATGGAAGGAGAATGCCCAGAGAAAGCATTTTGAATTTCTCCTTGAAAAGAAATTTGTTCAATTCTCTCAGATCCAGAATTGGTCTGAAGCCCTCTGTCTTCTTTGGTATTAGAAAATAAGGGGAGTAGAATCCCGTCCCCTGTTGAAGAAGAGGGACCTCCTCTATTGCCCCCTGGGCAAGGAGGGAGGAGACTTCCTGACCCAAGAGGGCCAGGAGAGATGGGGGAGAATTGAACTGCCTCACCATAGTATAAGGAGGAAGGTCGGAAAAATGGAGTTTGTAACCCTCTCTGATGATAGAGAGGGTCCATTGCTCTGATGTAATTTGCTCCCATCTGGGAGCAAAGTGAGCTAACCTTCCGGGTATGGTGAGGGGCTCTGGTTGTTCTAGAGCCAGAAAAGTTAAGTTCTCTAGGGGCAAGTCAAAACCCCTGAGGGGGTGGAGCCTGCTGAGGCGTAGCAGACGCCGCCGGCTTTGACCTTGCCTGTTTAGGTTGCTGACGTTTAGCAGCAAAACGAGGCTGAGAGGATTGTTGGCCAGTATTTGTAGAAAATCTGGACTTCTTGTAATAAGGCCTCTTAAAAGACTTCTTCTTGGCAGGAGTGGAGGTAGACTTAGAAAGTCTATCTAAGGTGGCATTTTCTGCATCCATTTGAGTGGCCTTAATTTGCCACTCCTCACCAAATAAGTTCTCACCTGTACAGGGCAGATTTCTTAAGCCATCTAGGACCCAAGGTTCTAGATCAGAAGCCTGGAGCCAAGCAAGACGTCGAGCTGCTATAGCAATGCCCGAAGCCCTACCAGCACCCTCAAAGGAATCAAAAGCTGCCCTGTTGGAGAACTTTGAAATATCCAAAAGGTGTTTCACCAAGGAAATGAACTGCTCCCTCTTATCCTCAGGGAGAAAGGGGGCAAAATGCCGAACTTTTAGAGCGATTTCACTGAGAAACATGCCCATGTAAAGACTATAGGAATTAATCCTGGCTATAAGCATAGTAGCCTGGAAAAGTTTCCTGCCAAAAGAGTCTAGAGTCTTACATTCTCGCCCTGGAGGAGTAGAAGAGTGCCTTTTGGTACTCTTTATCTTCTTCATTGCAGACTTCACCACAATAGAATGGTGAGGCAACTGGGTTTTTTGGAAACCAGGAGAAGGGGGGACACGGTACATGGTGTCCAACCTGCGAGAAGAAGGAGACAATGTTAGAGGAGCCTCCCATAAGTCCATCAAGTGTTCTTGAAGGATTTCATGGATAGGCAGGGTGACTGCCTCTTTAGGAGACTTAGAGTATCCTAAAATATCCAGTTTCTTTGATCTGGGTTCCTTTTCAGAGGATGAAGCAATAGAAAGACCTTTAGCCATTTCTATGATGAAGTCCTGAAAGGACAAATCCTCTGGTGGAGACATTCTCCTGTTAGGAGAAGAAGGCTCCTCAGGAAGATCAAGGGAGAACTCATCAGAATCATCAGAGGAGTTAAAATCCTCTGAAGAAGCAGAGTATCCTCTATGTGCTTCCAACGCACGATACGCATACCGTTCGGTATCGACATCGGGCGTACCGGGTATGGGATCGGTACCGGGCAAAAGCCCGGATCCGGCATGCGGAACCGATCTGCGTTTGGAAGACGATGGCCTCGGTTCCGGTATGGAAGCCATTACCGGAACCGGACCCGGTACCGCTGGCTGCGGTACCGAGGGCGTAGCAGCATTAATAAAAGCCAGAATGGCCTGCTGCATGACTTGGACAGTATTGCCCATAGACGCCACTGCTGCCTGGATGTCGGTACTGGTATGGGCCGGTACCCCAGAGCAGTACAACAGGTGATCTGTCGAGGCCACGCCATTGATGTCAACCTGTGACCCCATGATTGCTTTGGAGGCCGGAGCCTCCCGCCGGGGTTTTTTGGCCTGGGCAGAATCCTCGAACTCAGAATTGAGAGCCTCTCGATCTTTAGAAAGAGATTTGCTTTTAGAGGATTTGCCCACTGGAGTTTTGGTTACCTGAGATCCATCCGGAGAGGAAGACCTGGATGACTGTGATGCTTCTGAAGGAAACAGCACATGGAACTTGTTGGCCCGGTTCTGCAATCCACGTTTCGACATCTGGGAGCAGGATGGGCAGTCCGGTATGGAATGGTCAGGTCCTAAACATTTAAGACACCATTCATGGGTGTCTGTAAGAGGAATGACAGCACTGCACTTGGTACACTTTTTAAAACCAGGAACTGGCTTCTCCATGAGGAGAAATTGTGTAGGCCTGAAGGCCTAACAAAGTACCAAGCTGTGCTGAAGAAAAGAAAAATATATATATTTTTTTTTTTAAAGAAAGAAAGAGAGACCGGCAGTACCGGTTTCAGAATGGGGAAGGCAGGTACGCGGTCTAAAGAAAACAATAAAATTAACAATTTCTTCAGCGGTGACAGGAACACGACCTGCTGGCTCCGCGGAAAAAAAGAAAACTGACGAGAGCTGCTCAGGAAGGCGGGAAGGCAGCGCGCATGTGCAGTGGGAGGCCCCAAAAGCTTTTAATCTGAAAAGCTGGGGAGCTTTCCCGTGCGGGCTCCGTCGGTACCGACGTACCCATATGTGATGACGTATTCCTGCTTGTTCCTGGAGATAACAGGTGTCCCTCAGTCGTTAGCACAAAGCTTAAAGTAATTATCTTGAAGCTCACAGTTCAGGCTCAAGTGAGGTGAAACTTCTAAGAGGTGAAAATTGTTCTTGGTTACATTTAAATTAACATGTTATCTTCAACACAGCCAGTAGAACAAACCATTGTCTTTTGTCCTTCTGGCAGATGTGACTGAACAATTAACCTATAGTTATAGCTGTTTATGTTTAACTATGCCCCCTGGGGTGCTTGCCACAATTAAAAAAAAAATCCTCCTTTAACTTTTAGGTTTGCCTGGTAGCATATACAGTCAAAGACAAAGAACAGATGCACAACATATTAATGATAAAGATCACCCTCTCACTTACTCAGGATTCAATGCCCCACCGTCCTGTCAGGATTCTCAACCTCCACTTTGGAGGAAAAAAAAGTTTGCCTTGTTTATTTGAGCTAGTCACTTCAGCATTCAGGGACTATAAAATCTACTGGAATAGCCAGTAATGAAAGAAAAATAGTTTTTTACTACAAACATTTGAATACAGAACAAATCAAAGCTTACAAGTGCTTTATACCTAACAGCTTATCTGATCAGAGTTTCTCTTAACCAGGGACCTTAAAAAAAAGGTCTTCACTTCTTCATAATCTTATAAGGATTTTCCATAACAATTAATACTAACTGTACAAGATAGGCATTTTGTTCAAAGCACTGAATTAAACATCTTTGCAGCACAAGGTTACATATTTTCCCAAACAAAACTGATCTTGTATCAGTGGGTCAGAACCAATCATACAGAACAAATCAAAGCTTACAAGTGCATTATACCTGATCTTGTATCAGTGGGTCAGAATTAATTCCCCGTCTCCTACGGTATTTATACTGAGCCACCCTCTCAGCAACTTGCTGATAAATGTCTATTTTATCTGTCCATGCAATCAAATCTAATTTGCTAGAATTTGTCTGATGCATCTTACAATATGCAGACAACAAAAGCAATCTCCTTCTCCCTAAGGTATGCAATTCTGTTCCTTTTTCAACAGGTATTTTTTGCAAGCATGTAAGGGAATTAACAGGTTCATCATCTTTTAAAACAGATTCCGAATTCTCACTTAGTCCTGACCCATAATAACACTCTCTAGCTAATATTTCATAAAAAGCCTGATACCCGCTATGAATATTTACAATATTCACAGTATTTACACTTATTTTCTTTTCTTTTCAACATTGTCCAAGCCTTTTTTCCGTACCCCACTTCTGGTACCAATTGTCTTACTTCAACAAAGGCTAACACCTTGTAATGAAGACGTGCAGTTTATTTACAAACAAAGTAAGGAAACATTTAGAAAGACAAGTAATTCTCTTAGTTACACATGAGTAGTTAGAAAAGATAACTAGAATGCACACTTAATTACAGTACTGAAAGAATTATGAGAGAATGCAGCTATGTACAAAGAATATACTTCACCAAACTTGTCATAAGCCCTTTACACATCAGCTGGGAGCGCTCAGCGAGAGGAACTGATGACAATCTAGGATACTTCATGCTTGGCCAAGCAGATCTACGCTCTGTCTGTTCTGGATATTCTCTGTACTTATATAGGCACAAATGAGTTGCAGCCAGCTCTCACCCATGAGCTTCTCACCACCCCATCCACCTTTTTTGCTTCGGTTTCCGGGCAGGCTTTTGATTACCCCCCTTGGTGTTAGAAGCTCAAACTTACACAGTCAGACATCTGAGAATGCTCAAAGGACACATCCTCCATGGCCTAAGTGTTCTTTTGTTATCATTAATGGGTCTCTGTCAAGGGAGACACCCAAAAGCATCTCAAAGCTTTTACATTATAATTGATGAATTCTTATCCTGTCCAAGAGAATTGTTCAAAGGCCAAGGGAAGAATTCTGTCTCCCTCTCTGATCTCTTAACACTCCCCAGGCTAGATGTGTAATGTTTCAAGTAACTATATGGTTGAATTGGAATGTGTTATGACATGCCCTAATGAGTTGTGTAAGCTTTGCGGGAGGGGGTGGAGAGGGAGGGAGAAGGTGAGGGGGGTTCTCTAGGGAGATATTGAATATGAATGTAACATCTTGCTGTATTATCTCTGCTGGATTGTTCAATAAATAGTAAATGGAAAAAAATAAATGTCTCTATCATATCTCATTTCTCCTGCCTTTCCTCCAAAGTACGCATATTGAGATCTTTAAGTCTGTCACCCATATGCCTTATGACGAAGCCCACTGACCATTTTGATAGCTACTCTCTGTACCGACTCCAACCTGTTTATATCCTTTTGAAGGTGTGGTCTCCAGTTGCACATAATACTTCAAATGAGAAGCATAGAAACATAGGCCATGTGGTCTCTTTCTGCAGTCATGTTTCTATCTAGTCTGTCCTTCCATATCAACTAGTACAGTAGTCCCCTTTTTTCCTTTTGAGACACTCTGTGTTTGTCCTATGCTTTTTTGAATTCAGATACTGTCCTCATCTCTACCACTTCCACTGGGAAACTATACCACGCTTCTACCACTCTTTCCATAAAGAAATATTTCTGCATATTACTCCTGAACACTGTTCCCTCTAAGCTGTGCATGTGTGCGCGTGCACACATTTTGCCGAGCGAGCGCACATACTTTATAACAGAGCGCACAAAAATTATAGTTCTGATTCTGATAGAAAACAACACAGACGTCTTAAAAAGTTGTTGTGTATTTACGGTTTTCACAAGTTCTACAATATTTTCTAGTGCAATCAATGTGGTGTACATACTGTATTCTGACGTGTAGTCAAATTTTAAAGCATATAACTGAGTGTCGTTATGTGGCGCACAAAAATTTAACCTTCCTTCAAAAGCTGCACAGCTGATATTTTATGCGCACACAGCCTACAGAAAATTAGAGGGAACATTGCTCCTGAATCTATCCCCTTTCAAGCTCATCTTATGTCCCCTCATAGCAGAGCTTGCTTCCAATTGAAAGAGGCTCTCCTGTGCATTTATGCCACAGAGGTATTTAAATGTCTCTATCATATCTCCTCTCTCCCGCCTTTCCTCTAAAGTATAATATTAAGATCCTTAAGTATATCCTCAAATGCTTTATAACGAAGACCACTAACCATTTTAGTAGCCACCCTCTGCACCGACTCCAACCTGTTTATATCCTTTTGCTACTGGGTGGTAACTGGTTTTGATTTTATCTACACTGAAAAGAGTGAAAGGCTGGGTTGTGCAGAAGCAGCGAGACAATAGTACTTCATGGGATAGTTATCAGTTTAGTTATGTTTAACAAAAATGATTTAACTCTTGTTTAGCTGCTCTATATAAAGAATAGATAGATTTTGCTGGTACCAGAGAGGATCTGAGCAGTGCAGTCTAATTGGAGCATGAAGTGGTGGGATTGTATGCTGGGCAAGGGTTTAATTTACACTGGATGAATTTCTCTTGTTCCATTTTAGGTACAAGAACATGAATCATATGTGCTTTGATGACACATCCCGGGAGGCTGATCAGGTGTTCAGTCTGAATCGAGACATCCACGGTGAACTGGAATATCCTACAAAGTATGGCAGTAGGTGCTGTGCCACACAGCAGCAGGGTGAGGGTGGGGTGCTGCATTTTAACTCCCTTAGTACGAACGGACTGAGGGCTAACAATGATGTTTATTCACGTAGAGCAGGGGTTTTCAACCCAGTCCTTGGGATCACAACAAATATTCATGCGAGAGATTTGCATTCATTGGAGGCAGTTCATGCAAATTTCTCTCATGCATATTCATTGTGACTATCATGAAAACCTGACGGGCTAGGTGTGTCTTGAAGATTGCGTTGTACGCCTGCCATAGCGGATGAGAGAAAGCATGGATGGAGGGGGATGTTATTCTAAACTCCTTGGATGGATTCTGTCATATTTCATTTTTGTTTTTCAGAATTGCTCGATTCTCAAATGTTTATCATCTCTCTATTCATATCTCTAAGAATTTTGGAGCAGAAAAAACTAAAATTTATTATATAGGCCTGCGGGGAGAATGGACAGAGGTAAGAGATATATGAGAATAAGAAGCTATATCACAAAGTAGGACTGCAAGCTTTGGCAGATTCTGGTATAAGCAAAAAGTCTCCAATGAAAACTATATATCCTGACAGCAAAGAATGTGATGTAATTACTATCCTTGTAATGCTGGTAGTGAATTTATCCATAGGGCTTAGCTTGCCATGGTTCTTTCCCTCTGAGATTGATCTGTGCAGTGTCCAGAAAGTGAGCCATAGAATTTTGTTACATCGGATCAGTAAACTCCAAAACTAAAGACCTGAGGTAAAAATGAAAGTTAAATAAATAAATAAATAATAGCTTTTTAGTTTGCTTTCTCACTAGGCATATGTTGTCCTACATACTTTTCGTGGGAACTGTGGCGCTCAAAATTATGTTCCATCCCTTTTAACCTAGTGATCCTCAACCTAGTTCTCAGGGCACACCCAACAAGTTGGGCTTCCATAATGAATATATATTTGCATGCACTGTCTCCAGTATATCTAGATACATCTCATGCATATTTGTTACGAATATCCTGCAAATTTAGCTGGATGTGCCCTGTACCTCGCTTTTGTCTGTTTTTTTGTTACTATTTTTGGTTAAGGCATACAGAGGGATTTGGATGGAAGGCTTCAGCCCTTCTTGGTGACCTTTTCTAGGTTAAGAGTATGTTGGAGCAAGCAAGCTGTAAAAACCATGTCTGCTGACATGGTTATTTGATGTGGACGAGTCTCTCTTGCCTGGCTTTTTGTAGTTAGATAAAATGATAGAATAGAGCAACTTGTTCAATGAGCTGGGTATTTGCAAGCATGAGGATCCATTCATATAGGCAAAAGCGGTCTATCAAGTGTGGAAATAAAGATAAAGATAACTGTGGGAAGGGCGAAATCCATTCCTTCCCCTCGGAATGCCTAGTTTTTCATGGAATTGCGTAGGGAGGGAAGGTGTGATATAAGGGATATGGAGTTGTCAGTGGATATGTGACAGTGGACCAGGGTATAATTGAAAGAGAAGCTGGGAGGTGACAGTATATGGGTGTGTTTCATTATGGTCCGTCCAGCCCGACCTGTAGGTTGTCATGCCTCAACAGCAGCTTGGAGACTGAGCTTGCCAACTCTTGATGACATCACTATACATAGGCAGCTGACACCACCTACCAGCCTCAGTATTCTCAGTCTCCAAACAACTGGATAGGCATGTTTCCATGGGTCTGGACTCTGTGAAAGGACAACTAAGAAGGACATTTTATTTTTTTCTCTGAATTTCCGTCTGAAGGTGACCTGGCTGCTTCTGGGTACACAGTCTCTGTTGCGGGGCTTTGGCCCTTTGAATTTCAATGGTCTCGGCAAGAGATCTGGTCCTTACTTTGGACAGTTGCACTTCTTTCATTGGCAGTGGCTCCCGATTCCTTAAGTGGGTGAGGAGCCGCACGCAGTAACAAGGCCCGACACCCTCAAACCCTCACAGGACTCCCATTACCGCCAAAGCCGATAAGGCAGGGCCGAGTGCACGGGCAGGAGAGCTTATTGCTTTTACCACCGACACGAGTGGTGTGTTTTCTCTTTGTTCAGTGCGGCAGTTTTACTTTCTGGTGTGGGTTCTCCCATGGTTTTCCTGCAGGGCCTCCTGCAGGCCAGCTTTGAGCAGCAGCTCACAGGATGCTTTCCGTCTGTTCCAGCTGCTTGCAGCGCCTTTTGCAAGATTCTGAGGCTCAGGCCCCCCTAAGAGAGACCCAAGGCCCTCATGCATTTTTCTCCAGTGGCAGGGGTGTTGAGCACCCCCACCCATTCCTCGGGGAGCCCAGCCTCATCACCTACAGTGGTTGGGTGGGATGCAGAAAACATTTTCCTCCAGATGATGACTCTGAGGAGGAAGGGGAGATTCATCTGTGATCTTCCTCTTTCACAGAAAGGACCTGTTTCCTCTTATTCAGAATGCTATGGAGGCCTTATATATCGTGGATCCTGCCCTTGTGCAAGAGATGCAAGCTGAGGAGTATTGGATGACCTTCTGGCTTCTTCTACTTGAGCCTATGCGACAGTAATTAGTCTCCCAGTGGGAGGACCTTGAGCTAGGCCTTAAAGGCCCTCTTGGTGATACCCTATGCCCCATGCTGACCTAGATGAGTTTTACTACATCCTTCTGGAGGATGTAGTAAAAACTGTTAGTGTAGCTGGGTTTAATAAAGGTTTGGACTAGTTCCTGGAGGAAAGGACCATAAACCATTATTAAAGAGGACCCAGGAAATCCACTGCTTGCCCAGAGACAAACATTGTGGAACCTGTGTGCCTTTTTGGGAACTTGCCAGGTACTTGTGACCTGGATTGGCTACTGTTGGAAACAGGATACTGGACTTGATGGGCCTTCGTCTGACTCAGTATGACATATCTTATGTTCTTATGGATGCCCTCATCATGGTGGTGATAAATTGTATGAACATCCTGATAGAAGGGGACACTGTGTTCAAGAAGCCTTACGATAGGAGGGTTGAGGCCCTCCTTAAGAATGCCTTTATAGCCTTGCTTTAAGCTCTCAAGCTGTTTTGTGTGTTGGCCTGCTGGCTCAGGCCCTCTTGTCTGGATCCAGCAGCTGCCAAATAGCCTGGAGACTGAGAGATTGGCATCTGGAGTCATGTAGGTAGCTGATGCAATGTATGATTTGATCAGGATCTCCTCCACATCCATGGCTGCAGTAGTAATGGTAGACAGTGACTTTGGCTCTGTAATTAGTCAGCTGATGCCACTTGCAAGCTACGGCTGAGCAAACTCCCCTTAAAGCAGGTTGCTCTTTGGAGAGGATCTTGAAATTGGTGAAAGACCTGGCTGAGACTTGCCCTCTGATTCCCAAAGAGAGGCCCAGGGGCGCTAGGAGTGCCTCTCTTTAAGAATCAGGGGAGGAATATGTAGAAGCTGATGAGGATAAAGCGGAATTGCTTAACAGATATTTCTGTTTTGTGTTCACAGATGAAGAACCAGGAACAGGACCTCAGAATACACCCACAAACAGGAACAGAAGTGAGGGGCATCTTGAAAAATTTTCAGAAGACTGTGTTCGTGAGAAACTAGCTAAACTTAAAGTAGAAAAAGCGATGGGACCGAATGGGATACACCCTAGAATACTGAGGGAACTTGGGGACGTTCTAGCAGCTCCACTGACTGACCTTTTCAATGCCTTGTTGGAGTCGGGAGTGGTGCCAAAGGGCTGGAGAGAGGCTCATGCGGTCCCTTTACATAAAAGCGGAAGTAAGGATGTAGTTGAAAACTAAAGGCTGGTTAGTTTAACTTTGGTGGTGAGTAAATTATTGGAAACGCTGCTGAAAGAGAAAATAGTGAGGTTTCTGGAGTCCAGCGGATTATAGGATTGGAGGCAGCATGGATTCATCAGAGGCAGGTCTTGTCAGACAAATCTGATTGTTCTCCAGGACCAAGCAGGAAGTCAGTCCTCACTTATGGGTGACGTCGGCGCCGATGGAGCAATTTTCCCCAGCTTTCAAAGAAAGCCTTTGGGAATTGCAGCGCGCATGCGCAGTCCTCTTCCCGCCCAAGGGTGCCATCTTAGCCAGTCTTCTTTTTTCCGCGGAGCCCTACAGACGTCCCCGTCGTGTCCCCGCGAAAAAGTTGATATTTCTTCATAATTTTATTCTTTTCTTCGGTTCGACGCCGGTCTTTTTCCCGCCCGGACTCGCGACGCCGGTCACTAGTCCTCTTCTTCTTTTTCGGTTTTTCTGACTTAGTCAGTTTTCTTTTTCGATTTTTCCCTGGCAGCCCGGTCCTTTGACCTCGCCGGGGCCCTTTTTCCCCCGATGGCTGCCAGTGGTTTCAAGCGGTGTGGTCAGTGTGACCGAAATATGTCACTAACTGACACACACGACTTTTGCCTCCGCTGCCTGGGCCTGGATCATGAAGAAATGATCTGTGGGCCCTGCGGCAAAATGTCCTCCAAAGCGTTGAGAAGTCGGCGGCATCAGCGGGATAGGATCTTCGCTGACCCCAGCCGTACCCGGACCTCGTCGGAGGCCTCCGCGTCCAAAGGTTCCAGCTCGGACCGTCGCTGGAGTTCCTCCGACAGGGGTTCTCCCTCCGGGGACCATCGACATAAGGTGAAACCCGCGAGGGCGGCGTCGGTGGACGCTCCTGGCTCCGCGAGGGCCAGGTCGCATAGCCCCGATAGCCGCCCCGGGTCCTTGGAGAAGGAGCACCTCACGAAGCGACCTCGCCTGGAGTCGGAGCTGCCTGCTCGGGTAAGTCCTGTGGTCCTCCTGGACTCGCCTCCGCGACAGCTGACGTCGGGCCCGACGCCGTCGGGGCCCGAGTCGGGGGCTGCTGGGTCACCTGAGCTCGGACTCAGGTTGACGGCCTTGGAGAGCAGACTGTCTGCCTTCATGGACCAGCAGCGGGCACTGCTCGCTGGCTTTGCTGGCGCCGCTGCCCCGACCGCCGGGACGTCGACGTCCAAGTCGACCCCGGAGACCGAGCCGATCCTCGAGTCGATGCGAACTCGAGTCGATCCTCGGTCGAGGTCGCCCTCGGCCTCCCGTTTGGGACCGAGGTCGCCGACGCCGACTCCCTCGGCGTCGGGGCGGCAGGCGCCGCGCCCTGCCCGGGCCGACCCCACCGAGTCCTCATCGGAGTCGGTCTGGGAGTCTGAAGAGGAAGAGTCGCCTGATTCTTTCCGGACTCGGTGTGTCCCCTCGGACTCACCGGAGTCCGAACCTCGGAAGCAGTCCCCCCCGGAGGATGCCCGGTTCTCGGACTTCGTAAGGGATATGGCCAAGGCTTTGGCCTTCCCTGCGGACCCCGAGGAGGAGCCGAAGAGCCGAAGAGCTCGACGCCCTCCAGTATGACTCTCCCGCAAGGGAACACTTTACTGTACCGGTTCCTCCTATGCTGGAACGACTACTCTTCCGCATGTGGGAGAGTCCGGCCACCTCGCCGGTCCTGAGCAAGCGGGTCGATTCCATCTATCGAGTCCGCAAGAGCCCTGGCTTCCAAAAGGCACAGCTACCACACCATTCCATGGTAGTGGAATCGGCCATGCATCGTCTTAAGAGCCAGAAGATGCACTCCTTGGTGCCTCCTGGCAGGGAGGCCCGTAACCTGGATGGCCTTGGTAAGAAGTGTTTCCAGGGCTCTATGCTTGCGTGTCGTGTCCAGACCTACCAGCTATACATGGGCATGTATCTCCGAGACTTGGCTAAAGAGCTAGCCGGATTCTCCGCTGGTTTGTTCGAGGAACCCTTGCGGAGGTTCCTGGCCTTGTCCACTGGCATTCGGGAATGCTCCAAGTTCATGTCCCGAGCAGCCTATGATGGCTTCGAAGCATCGGCTCGAGTGGCCGCAGCCGGCATCGGTGCCCGCCGACAGGCTTGGCTTCAGTCGTCTGACCTTGAGCCCTGGGTGCAGGACAAGTTGGTCGATGTCCCCTGCCGAGGCGAAAACCTCTTTGGCAAGCCCATGGCTGAAAAGGCTGCACAAATTGAGACGGAGACTCTCACCAGGACCAGGCTTTCTAGGAAGACCTCCGCCCCTTCCCAGAAAAAGAAGGGCTCGGGAAAGAAGTCCTTTTACCCGAGGAAGGCGGCTGCCTACAAACAATACCCCCATTATCAGGCCCCTGCAGCTCCCCAACAGGGCCAGCAGGCCAAGGGACGGGGTAACGGGTCCCGTAGGCAGCAAGCCCCCAAGCCTGCACCACCAGCCCCTGCTCAGCAGGGTGGGGGTTTTTGACTCACAAAGCATAGCCTCTCCCCCCCCGCTGGTTCCTCCCAGCACCGGAGGCCGGCTGGTTCACTTCGCCCACAGGTGGTCCAGCGTCACCTCAGATGCCTGGGTGCTTCAAGTCGTGCGAGAAGGCTACCTTCTCCACTTCCACCAGGTCCCTCCCTCCTATTTTCCGGGAGAACCTCCACGACCCCCTCTGCACAGGGAATTACTCCTTCAGGAGTTAGCAGGTCTTCTACAGGAACAGGCGGTGGAACCGGTGCCCCACCACCTGAAAGGTCAAGGCTTTTATTCCAGGTATTTTCTAATACCAAAGAGAACAGGAGGCCTCAGACCCATCCTGGACTTGCGCAACCTCAACAAGTTCCTCGTGCGGGAGAAGTTCAAGATGCTTACCCTTGGAATCCTTCTGCCCTACCTCCAGTAGGGAGATTGGCTATGCTCCTTGGATCTAAAGGATGCCTACACGCACATCCTCATCCACCCAAGCCACCGCCAATACCTAAGATTTGTGGTGGCAGGGAATCATTACCAGTACAGGGTACTGCCCTTTGGCCTGTCCTCCGCACCGCGGGTCTTCACAAAATGTCTCACGGTGGTGGCGGCCCATCTCAGGCTTCACGGCCTCTATGTCTTTCCGTACCTCGACGACTGGCTCATCAGAGCAGCGTCCGCTCTGGAGGTCACCAACGCCACGCGCCGCACGGTGACCCTTCTGCAGTACTTGGGCTTTGTTATAAACTTCGCAAAGTCCACTTTGCTCCCCTCACAGGATCTCGAGTTCATCGGCGCAAGGCTGCACACTCCTCAGGCACGAGCGTACCTCCCGCTCGACAGGGCTCAACGGCTCATGGACCTAGCCGACCGTTTTCGCAGCCAGCCCCTGGTCTCCGCCAGGCGCTTCCTGAGACTACTCGGCCATATGGCTTCCACCGTCCATGTGACCCCCAATGCCCGCCTGAATATGCGGCCTGCTCAATGGTGTCTCCGCCAGCAGTGGCGACAAGCCACAGGCGGCCTAGCAGACCTAGTGCGCGTCTCCGAGCCGCTGATCTCGTCTCTCCGGTGGTGGCTTCAGCGGCCGAACCTGATGTTCGGAATGCCTTTCCAGTCACCTCAGCCGGCCCGGGTGCTGACAACAGATGCATCCCTCCTGGGCTGGGGAGCGCATTGCCAAGGAGCGCGTACTCAGGGCCTCTGGACCACGTGGGAGTCTGCTCAGCAGATCAACTTCCTGGAGCTCAGGGCGATCCGCCTGGCTCTCAAGGCCTTCTCCCACCTGACTTCTCACCAGTCCGTCCTTGTCCAGACGGACAATCAAGTTGCCATGTTCTACGTGAACAAGCAGGGGGGCACGGGCTCCTTCCTTCTCTGTCGGGAAGCACAGAAGCTCTGCTCTTGGGCCGTCAGTCACGGCATTCTCCTCAAGGCAGTTTATCTACCAGGCCAAGAGAATTACCTGGCGGATAAACTCAGCAGGATCCTCCAGCCGCACGAGTGGCGCCTGGATCCCTTGGTAGTTCAGAAGCTCTTTCTAAAGTGGGGCCTCCCCACGTTGGATCTCTTTGCCAGTCCTCACAACCGGCAACTTCCTCGCTTCTGCTCTCGTCAGCCACACCCCCTTCGGGTTGCGGCGGACGCTTTCCTGCTCTCATGGTCGGGAAGCCTTCTGTACGCTTTCCCTCCCATCCCGCTAGTCTCCCGGACTCTTTTCAAGGTTCTCCGAGACAAAGCCTTCATGATCCTGGTGGCCCCTCGCTGGCCCAGACAGCCGTGGTTTCCACTCCTGCTGCAATTAGCGGTGGAGGATCCATTCCCTCTAGGGTTTCAACCGGATCTCCTCACTCAGGATCAGGGGTCTCTGCTACACCCCAACCTCAGGTCTCTCAACCTTATGGCCTGGCTGCTGAGAGGGTAGTCCTTGCTCCCCTTCTCCTGCCGACAGAGGTGGAGGAGGTCGTCCTAGCTTCGCGACGACCTTCTACCCGAAAATGTTACGCCCTTAAATGGCGTCGTTTCTCAGTTTGGTGTGCCCAACAGTCTCAGGATCCCTTCTCCTGCCCGGTATCGGTGATCTTGCAGTACTTGCTATACCTCTCTAATCTGGGACTTAAGTCCAACTCCGTCAAAGTTCACCTCAGTGCTCTTTCAGCACATCATGTGCCGGTGGACGGCAGACCTCTCTCCAACGACCCTCTCGTAGCGAGGTTTCTCCGAGGTCTCCTTCTACTTAAACCACCTCTGCGCCCGCCAGCGCCTGACTGGGACCTGAATGTGGTTTTACAGCGGATCACCTGTCCGCCTTTTGAACCTATGGCTACCTGTTCTCTCCGTTTTCTTTCTTGGAAAACGCTGTTCTTGATAGCCCTCACTTCCGCTAGACGCGTAAGTGAATTGCAGGCCCTTGTGTCTGATCCCCCTTACACTCGGTTCTACAAAAATAGGGTAGTCCTACGGACTCACCCGAAATTTCTTCCAAAAGTGGTCTCCCCTTTTCACATCAATCAGGAGGTGGTACTTCCAACCTTCTTTCCCAGACCACACTCCAGCCGAGCTGAAACGGTCCTCCATACCCTGGACTGTAGAAGGGCATTAAACTTCTACCTTGACCGTACGCGGGAGCACCGTAAAGCTGCTCAGCTTTTTGTGTCTTTTGACCCCAATAAATTGGGGCTCCCGGTCTCCAAGCGTACTCTGTCCATCTGGGTTGCGGACTGTATCTCTTGGGCTTATGGGGCAGCCGGACTCTCCTTGGACGGTCGAGTCACGGCTCATTGCGTTCGGGCAAAGGCCACGTCAGTGGCTTACCTCCGCTCTGTTCCGCTGGCAGACATCTGCCGGGCCGCTACTTGGTCTTCGAGCCAGACTTTTGCGGTCCATTACTGTCTCGAGAGGGAGTCCCGCAGGGACAGTGCTTTCGGACAGGCAGTCCTCCGTAATCTCTTTGAGGTCTGAGCAACTCCTACCCTCCATCCCGGATGTGGGCTACCGGTGGGTGATAATTCAGCGAAGATCCTTCCTTCTGTGCTGCTGAGCTAGAGGGAGCTCATTTTTGTGCTTAGGGTCCCCGGTAGCCTTAAGCTGGGGAGTCCCATAAGTGAGGACTGACTTCCTGCTTGGTCCTGGAGAAAGCGTAGTTACTCACCTGTAACAGGTGTTCTCCAGGAGCAGCAGGAATCAGTCCTCACAACCCTCCCTCCTCCCCTTGGAGTTGCAATCGTCTGCTTTACTTTTTGCAAATTTTTATGCTGTCTTTTTAGCTATGTCATCTGACTGGCTAAGATGGCACCCTTGGGCGGGAAGAGGACCGTGCATGCGCGCTGCAATTCCCAAAGGCTTTCTTTGAAAGCTGGGGAAAATTGCTCCGCGAGGGCTCCGTCGGCGCCGACGTCACCCATAAGTGAGGACTGATTCCTGCTGCTCCTGGAGAACACCTGTTACAGGTGAGTAACTACGCTATTTCTTTGACTGGGTGACCAGGGAGTTGGACCAAGGGAGAGCCCTAGATGTGTATTTAGATTTCAGTAAAGTCTTTGACACTGTTCCTCACAGGCGACTTATAAACAAACTGAGCACCCTAGGGATGGACCCTAAAGTTACTGCTTGGGTTAGAAATTGGTTGAGTGGGAGGCGACAAAGGGTACAGGTATTTATTTATTTATTTATTTAATTCTTATATACCGCCTTTCATGATATCAAGGCGGTTTACATTGAACAAACTGAAATTACGTTGAACAGGGCATTATAACTTGGAGATAACTATTTTACAGGGAACATGGGCAATGGAGGGTTAAGTGGCTTGCCCAAGACCACAAGGAGCACCTGTGGGACTAGAAACCCCAGTCCTTCCGGCCCAAGGTTGCTGTCCTCTAGTGGGATTTAAACACCCGACCTTCCGGCCTGAGGTACCTTGCCCCAACCACTAGGCCGCTCACTCTGAGGAGAAGGAAGTTACCAGTGGTGTGCGATTCTTTTTTAACATCTTTGTTAGTGATATAGCGGAAGGGTTGTCGGGTAAGGTTTGTCTCTTTGTGGATGATACCAAAATCTGCAATAGAGTAGACACCCAGGAAGGGGTAGATAACATGAGGAGGGATCTAGCTAAGTTTGAAGAATGGTCTAGAATTTGGCAGATGGGATTTAATGTAAAAAATGCAAGGTCATGCATTTGGGCTGCAGCAATCCAAGGGAGCAATATAGTATAGGGCAGCGATGGCGAACCTATGGCACGCGTGCCAGCTGTGGCACGCGAAGGCCTTGCAGCTGGCACGCGGGAAGGTCCGCAAAAAAGAAAAAGCTGGCTCTGACTGCTGCCGCGGACGCGGCAAGGGCAGAATGCAGTGTCCCGCGGGGCCCCCTCCGCCCGCTAAGCCCCTCTGCAAGGGCTTTCAGATTCACGAGGGAGAGCGTCTCCCTCGCGTCTCTGTTAAGCCCGCAGGGCTAATGGGAAATTTCCCATCAGCCCCTTTAGACGCGAGGGACTGATGGGAAATTTCCCATTAGCCCCTGCGGGCTTAACAGAGACGCGAGGGAGACGCTCTCCCTCGCGAATCTGAAAGCCCTTGCAGAGGGGCTTAGCGGGCGGAGGGGACTCCGCGGGACATTGCATTCTGCCGCGGCAGCGGCAGCAGCCAGAGCCAGCTGCTTTTTTTTTTTTAAATTTGCCGGGGGGGGGTTAGGACTGCTAATGGGCTAGGGGGGGGGGTTAGGACTGCTAATGGGCTAGGGGGGGGGGTTAGGACTGCTAATGGGCTAGGGGGGGTTAGGACTGGTAATGGGCTGTGGGCTGATGGGGGCTGTCTGGAAATGGGGTGATGAGGGGTTAGGACTGGTAATGGGCTATGGGGGGTTAGGACTGGTAATGGGCTTTGGGCTGATGGGGGCTGTCTGGAAATGGGGTGATGGGGGTTAGGACTGGTAATGGGTTATAGGGGGGGCTTAAACTGAAAATGGGGTGATGGGGGTTTAGGACTGGAAGTGGGTTGATGGGGGGGGCTAGGACTGGTATTGGGTTGGGGGGTTGCTAGGACTGGAAATGGGCTGATGGGGGGCTAGGACTGGAAATGGGCTGATGCAGGGACTAGAAGGGAATGGATGCTGGGTGAGGCTGGAACTAGAAGGGAGCTGATGTAGGGGGAGGATTAGAATGGGATGGGGCTGGGAGAGTAAAATGGAGAGGGGAAAAAATTTTTGTGTGGGAGGGATAAAAAATCTACAATTGGCCGGGTATTGGGAGAGTAAGTGGGGATTGAGGATGGAGGGGTAAAATTTGAGTGGATGAAATAGGAATGAGGAAAGAGCAAAAGGAGAAAGATTAGTATGTTAAAGCGGATGTAGAGAGAGAGAATGGAAAAAAAAACTAGAAGAGAGAAGAAAGGACAAATGGACAGCAGATGATGGAGAGTTAGCAGAAAACATGAAGAAACCAGAAGAAAGTGGCTGGAGCAATTGCAACTGTGTAACTGAGCTGAGGTATTCTGTTTATGTAATTCCTTTTTGACATTGCCACTTGTTCTCTTTCCCCAGTAGGTCATGTATTGTTATTCTCTGAAATGTATTGGTTTAATATTTGCAGTGTTGCCTTTTGATAGGTATGGTATGGTGCTTTGTGAGTCCTGGTAGTGCTGTTAGGATACGGCGGGTTTGCTATTGGTTCTAAATGGGCAGTGTTTGTAGTAGTTCCTAATGTGCCTGGCGGTTGGCACTGGATTATAGTAATGTAGAAATCTTTTAGTCTGTCTTTATCCATACACTCATTAAGAGACATGTTTACTAAAAGTTAGTGTATGTTAGCATTATGCAAATATTTATGCAAATTGATGTGCTGGCACTTTGAGGAAATTCTTTGGTTTTGTGCGGCAGTTTGGGCACTCGGGCTCAAAAAGGTTAGCCATCACTGGTATAGGGGGTGAAGTACTTTTGTCCACTAAAGAAGAGCGGGACCTAGGCATGATTGTGTCTGATGATCTTAAAGTAGATAAACAGGTAGAAAAGGCAACAACAAAAGCTTGGATGCTTGGGTGCAGAGTATAGATGAGATTAATTAAAATAACAATAATAAAGGCTCATAAATGAAAACATGTATTGATCAACACCCATTAAAAGAACCATAAAACAAACAATAAAACCACATAGTGGACAGGTAAAAAAACAAATCAAATATTAAATGTAACAACCACAGAAAACGCAGGGCAGTGGGTGTAAACTAATAGTTCCTGTGCGGATATCCAGTTTAGTCCTCCACAATCGGGTTCTGCCCCTCTCACTGCAGCCTGTAGACTGGACCAATCAAATCTTCTGTAGTACATATCCAGCAGGAGCTCCCAGAAGCCCCCCAGTGTGTCCAGTCTCGTTGCAGTGTGTAGACGTAAAAGTGTGTCCTCTGGGCACACTTAGTGACCTTTGCAGGAGCAACACTAGTTAGTTGTTTTTAGGGTTTGTTTTGGGGCATTTCTCTACTATTTTTGTTTTTGGTAGCTAGCTGTGCCTTTAAAAAAGAAAGACAAAAGAAGCCTGTCTCCCTGGAGCTGTGCCACAGGAGACTAGGAGAAAGTCAGACCTGCTGGCTGCTGTTGCCTGCCTAGCACATTTTATCAGCCCTGGGTGAGCTTCCCCTAGACAGGACGGGGAATTGCCATACCTATAAGGCAGTGCCTGGTACTGGGAGATTGTGGCTGAATCTTCTGTTCCTGAGCTGGTAGGAGTTTGCATTTCATTTTTTTCTTTCTTGTGTGCAATGCTCTGTCTGGGATGCCAGCGTTTCTGTAGGCTCTCCTGAGCCCATTTGGCAGTTTTTATTCAAACTGCTCGTGTGCCCTGTGTTAGAGGGTCGTTTTATTTGTTTTCCATATTATTTGGTGGTTTTTATATTTTCGCGCCGTTTTTTACCGCGGGTGAAAAAGTGTGGCGGCCATTTTGGATTTTAAAAGTGCTTTTCCAGGCATTTTTGATCGCTGTGCACAGGTTCCCCTAGCGTTTTTGGGGTTCCTCTTTCTGGCGATTTTGCTCAGGGCACCCCAGGGATCCTGGGATATATTTTGTTTCTTGTAAAAAAAAAAAAAAAAAAAAAGTTAAGTTACTTTTAAATCGGGGCTGATTTGCACAGGATTGCCCAGGTGGTGTGGGCTTTCCTGGGCTGTCTTATTCTATTCCCCTGGGCAGAGGTGGCCTTGGAATGGCTTCCAAGCCCCAGTGTGTGATTTGTGGGTCCCGCAGGACGGCAGGGACTGACTCTGGCATCTGCAGGGGCTGTGCTTCAGTGCCCTCTGAGTTAGAGCAATCTGTGAATATTCAGGAACAGGCTACCCCTGGGGATGCTTCTACTTCCGGGGACAGCGTTCTTTCTCCAAGCATCCCTCAGTCTGGCTCGGTTCCTCCGGCCAGCGGTTCAGTGGCTGCGCTCCAGCAGGCGTCCGTTGCTGCCTCAGCTATGGACTTCTCCCTGATTTTGTACTCCTCATGCATCAGGCATTTCGCCTGAGCAGGTCCGGACAGTTGCCGGCTGTCTGGCCCCCCTCCCTCCCCTCGGGGTCCTTGGGGGCGGCTCAGTGTCCCTCATCGCCCGGGGGCAAGCGGCTTCGGTTGGGGGGACAAGAGCAGGACGCCCTGGGTCTCCTGGATTCCGAGGCAGAGGGCGATCCTGAGACTGAAGCGGAGGATTTGGAGGATGGGGAGATCCCTGGGCCGGAAGATCAGGCTCGGGTCATTCGAGTGTTCCGTAGGGACGAGCTGGTTCCTCTGGTCACGGAGTCCCTTCAGGCGCTAAACCTTTCGGCGGTGCGGCCCCTGGAGGAGGAGGGTCTTGAGGATCCTCTGATTCAAGCAGTCAGGGATGCCCAGGTGGTTTTTCCCGTCCACCGCGTGGTGGATCAGATGATCCAGGCGGAGTGGGAGCACCCGGAATCCGGTTTGAAGGGGATTCGGACCATGAATCGGCTTTATCCTCTTGCTGACAAGGACAGGGACTTGTTCAGGTCCCCCCGGGTGGATGCTGCGGTCTCCGCAGTGACCAAGAAAACCACCATCCCGGTTGAGGGGGCGGCGGCCCTCAAGGACGGGCAGGATAAGAAGGTTGATAACTTGCTCAAGCAAACCTTCGATACGGATGCCGTGTCATTGCAGGCCTCTATCTGTGGGGCTTGGGTGGCTCGGTCGTGTCTGCGGTGGTCACAGCAACTGCGCTCGAGCCCCGGACTAGACCAGCAGGGTCTGGTGGAGGTGACCCGGCTGGAGTCCGGCTCGGCTTACCTGGCGGATCTGTTTTATGATTTGATCCGCGCGTTGGCTAACAGTATGGCATCCGCGGTAGCAGCGCGCCGGTCCCTCTGGTTGCGCAGCTGGGCGGCGGACAGTTCTTCTAAGGCCCGCCTCAGTAAGCTGCCGTTTAAGGGCAGATTATTATTTGGGGAGGCTCTCGAGAAATTGGTAAAGGATCTCGGTGAGTCCAAAGGGGGCCGGCTTCCGGAGGATAAACCAAGGTCCAACCGGTCCACCTCGTCGGCGCGGGGATCCTTTCGGGATCAGCGCAGGTTTCGGCCCTCCCACCAGTGGTCCTCGCAGCGGGGCCGGTTTGGAGCCCGTAGCCAAGGATTTCGGGCTTTCAGGGGAGCCGGCAGAGGCTTCTCCGCAGCCGGCTCTTCTTCGGGTTCTTCCTTTGGACGCAAGCCACAATGACGCCAGGCAGGCTCTGGAGGGAGGACCGCTTGTCGGCGGTCGCTTGCGCGACTTTCTTTCCTCTTGGGCCCAAATAACGTCGGATCGCTGGGTGCTACAAATTATAGAGGAGGGTTACGCTCTGGAATTTGCGTTCCCACTTCCAGATTCCTTTGTTCTGTCTCCCAGCAGGGGCGAGCAAAAGACGAGGGACATCCGCGTGACCCTGGCTCGATTGTTAGCGCTGGGAGCGGTGGTTCCAGTGCCTCCCTTGGAAAGAGGCGCTGGTCGCTACTCCTTCTATTTTGTGGTACCCAAAAAGGGCGACTCTCTGCGTCCGATTTTGGATCTCAAAGGCGTGAATCGCGCGCTCAGAGTGCCGCATTTCCGCATGGAAACCCTGCGGTCAGTCATTGTAGCGGTGCGAAAGGGGGAGTTTTTGTCGTCCCTCGATCTTACCGAGGCCTATCTGCACATTCCGATACACCCAGCCCATCAGCGGTTTCTCCGCTTCGCGTTCCCGTGGGGCCACTTTCAGTTCCGGGCCATGCCGTTCGGCTTGGCTACGGCCCCGCGCACTTTCACAAAGGTGATGGTGGTGGTTGCGGCGGCCTTGCGCAAGGAGGGCATTTTGGTCCATCCTTACCTGGACGACTGGTTGATACGAGCAAAATCCGGTCGAGAGTGCCTGCGGGTCACGAGCAGGGTGGTAGCTCTGCTGCGATCCCTCGGCTGGGTGGTGAACGAAAGAAAGAGTTGTCTGCGGCCCTCGCAGGACCTGGAGTATCTGGGGGTGCGCTTCGACACTGCTCGGGGGCTGGTGTGCCTTCCCGAGCGCCGCGTCCTGACGTTGCGGGCTCTTGTCCGACTATTTCGGGGGATGCCCGCTCCGTTGGCGTGGTGGTACCTACGGCTTCTCGGAACGATGGCGGCGACCTTAGAGGTGGTTCCGTGGGCGCGGTTCCACATGCGCCCGCTACAGAGGGCGCTCCTTCGTCGCTGGTCCAACCAGTGCGATTCCTTGCACAAGAGACTGCCCTGCCCGAAGGCAGTGCGGCGGTCGCTTCGGTGGTGGCTCTCCTCCGAGAACCTGACGCGGGGGATTCCCTTGGAGCCTCCTCTGTGGGTCCCCCTCACTACGGATGCGAGCCTAGTCGGCTGGGGAGCACACTGCGAGACCCGCTTCACGCAGGGGGTGTGGTCCTCGCAGGAAGCGTCTTGGTCGATCAACCGCCTCGAGCTTCGGGCGGTCCGACTAGCCCTGATGGCCCTGGAACCTCTGCTCCTGGGCCGGGCGGTCCGAGTCTGGTCGGACAATGCGACCACGGTGGCGTACATCAATCGCCAAGGGGGCACAGGGAGTGTGGCCCTGGAAACAGAAGCGACGGCCTTGTTCAGCTGGGTGCAGACTCGGCTGCCGGCGATCTCGGCGGCGCACATTGCAGGCGCCGACAATGTCCAGGCCGACTTTCTCAGCAGAGTGCGGGTGGACCCCGGAGAGTGGGAGTTAAATCCTCAGGTATATGCGCAGATAGTTCGGCGGTGGGGTCCGCCCATCATGGATCTCATGGCGACCTTCCAGTCGGCCAAGACAAGTCGCTTCTTCAGCAGACGGCGGGAGCGGATGTCCGAAGGACTCGACGCTCTCATTCAGCCGTGGCCGACGTCCGGGATGCTGTACGTTTTCCCCCCGTGGGCCCTGATCGGTCGGGTCGTCCAGCGCATCGAGGGCCATCAGGGCCGGGTGCTGCTGGTGGCTCCGGATTGGCCCCGGAGGCCCTGGTATGCCGACCTCGTTCGGCTTCGAGACGGCGTGCCGTGGCGCCTTCCGGCGCTACCGGATCTTCTTCTTCAGGGCCCCTTGCGGATGCCCCAGGTGGCTCGGTTCTCGCTTACGGTTTGGCCATTGAGAGGGCTCGGCTGAAAAAAGAAGGGTTATTCGCCCGCGGTGATTTCCACCTTACTGCGGGCAAGAAAGTCGTCCACTTCTCTTACTTATGTTCGAATTTGGAGAATTTTTGAGGACTGGTGCTCCCGGCGTGGAGTTCGGGCGGCGACGGTCTCGGTGCCCGTCGTGCTCAGCTTTCTGCAGGATGGCTTCGAGAAGGGTCTCGCGGCCAGTTCCCTGAAGGTCCAGTTGGCCGCGCTCTCTTGCTATAGAGGCAAGGTCTTGGGCCGCCTTCTTGGCGCTCATGCGGATGTGCGGCGTTTCTTGACCGCCGTGTTTCATTTGCGGCCTTCCCGCAGAGCGGTGATTCCTCCGTGGGATTTGAATTTAGTTCTGCGGGCCCTGGCTCGGGAACCCTTTGAGCCCTTGCGGAGGGCATCCTTGAAGGATCTCACGTTGAAGACGGTTTTTCTGGTAGCCATTTGCTCGGCACGGCGCATCTCGGATCTACAGGCCTTGTCATGCCGAGAACCTTTCTTGTCTTTTTCTGCGGAGCGGGTTGTGCTCCGTCCGGTTCCCTCCTTCCTGCCAAAGGTGGTGTCTCCTTTTCACCTGAATCAGGCAGTATTTCTACCAGTGATTTCGGCGGCCTCGGTCGAGTCGGTGGACAAGGGGCTTCACCGGCTTGATGTGGGCCGCACGCTGCGTCGGTATTTACAGTCTACCGAGTCTTTTCGGAAGACTGATCGGCTTTTTGTGCTCTTTGGGGGTGCACGGAAAGGGGAGGCGGCGGCTAAGGCCTCCATTGCTCGATGGCTTAAAGAAGCGATCGCCTCCGCGTATCTGTTGCAGCGGCGGCCGGTTCCGGAGGGGCTCCGGGCTCATTCTACTAGGGCTCAGGCGGCCTCTTGGGCGGAGCATGGTCTGGTTCCACCAGCGGAGATCTGTAGGGCGGCCACTTGGTCGTCTCTGCATGCTTTCAGCAGGCACTATCGCTTGGATGTGTCAGCGGCTCGGGATTCCTGTTTTGGTTCGGCGGTTTTGCGCGCCGGCCTACAAGGTCCCGCCCGGTCTTAACTGCTCTGTTACATCCCGATTGTGGAGGACTAAACTGGATATCCGCACAGGAAATGGAAATTACACTAACCTGGTAATTGTAGTTCCTGTAGGATCCAGTTTAGTCCTCCTTCCCTCCCGAATATCTGCATGATCTTGCGGCGCGCTATCCCGAGCGGGAGATTCTAAGATAGTTTTGCGTCCCGTTCGGACCTTAGCGGCAGTCGTGCTTATAGCTATGGCTCTTCCCTTTCTTTTGGGGTTCCGTAAGCTCCTTAGTACCTGGGGGGAGCTCTGTGTCAATTTAGGGGCGTCGATTCCGGCGCCGTGCAGTGTTCCGACTTCCTCGTTTGGGGAGGGAGTTGGTTATTCCAGGGGGGGAAGTACAAGGTTTAATGTTAATCTGATAATAATCTGATGTGTTGCTTCGTTCAGTATGCTTTGTTACTAGTACACTGGGGGGCTTCTGGGAGCTCCTGCTGGATATGTACTACAGAAGATTTGATTGGTCCAGTCTACAGGCTGCAGTGAGAGGGGCAGAACCCGATTGTGGAGGACTAAACTGGATCCTACAGGAACTACAATTACCAGGTTAGTGTAATTTCCATTTTTTGGCCCTGTTCCTGCACCACAGAGCGACTGTTTGACCCTTGCTGGCGCACACGGAACACCTTGTGCATCAACAGATCAAATTCAGAAGAGAAGCCCCTTAGGACTCCTCTATCCTCAAGGGCCTGAGATATGGAGGGTCTGGGCGAGGCTGGAGGTCCACTTGCCAGTTCCAGCAACAGAGGCGAGGTCTCTGGTTCCTCCTGTCCCCCAGAGGGACCTGCCCCCCAGAGGGACCTGCCCCTTGCTCTGAGCCTTCCTGCAAGACCTGCTCCATGGAAGAACCAGTCCAAAAACGTGGATAACAGAGGAAGAATTGTAATTTATTGATTAAAAATGCGCGAATGGCCCGACACAGGCCGTGTTTCGTTACGCCTTCGTCAGGGATTTACTTGGCTGAGCTACAAATATAAAAACATGTAATAAACAATGATACACATGATTAAATAATTAAGATGATTAAAAAACAAAGCACCATAGCAACTTAACCCATTTTGGACCAGCGTATGTTTTACATACATAAGGTTTCCATACTTACTACTCAACTGTTTACTAATTAATGGTTATAAATTCAATGGAACTATGTTAAGCTATTATCGTTATGTCAAAAGGCGTTATATACAGATTTTTTATCTGAGATCTAGTTAGTTTAATAAGTATTCGAAGTTTGCTGATTTTGACGGTACTGGCGGCTCAACATAAAAAGATCACAAAAAATAATAAGTAGCTTATAATGCTGTAATAGCTACTATTTTGCAAATAAAAGTATTTGTAGACTTTAGAAAATAGGTTTAGATAACTAAGTTACTTAGTGTCAGTTATTGGTGCGTATATCGGCCTTGTATGTTTTTGATACACTGCGCTAATATGCTGTCGAAACTAATTGCTGTCAAGCATTCTGTTCTAGGTGTTTCAATGGTGCAATATTGACGCACTGCATCAGAAGTGTTTTCACGTGTATCATATTCCGCCGTCAGAATGGACTGTTGACAAACTATATTATATCATAATAAAGTGTTTTAAATGAAAACTGCAGTTTCAAAAGTATCATACAGTATGTTTATGTCAATATTGGAACTGAATCCTATCTTTTCTGAAGACTGACAATATACTATATTGGACCAATGTATGAAAAACATAAACTATGTGAAACTCCTATTTTCTGCAAAGTTTTAATATTTTTTATTATTGCCGGTATTTCATAGATCTCCAGGAACAAGCAGGAATGTAGTCTTCACATATGGGTATCGTCGGTACCAACGGAGCCTGCGCGGGAATGCTCCCCAGCGTCCAATAGGAAAGCTTTTGGGAGCATCCCACAGCGCCTGCGTGCTGCCTTCCCGCCTTTCCCAACTGTCCCTCTCCAGTTCTTCGTTTTCCGCAGAGCCGACAGGTCGCACATCCTGTCACCGCAGAAAATTCCCTTCTTATACTTTTTTTTTGCGGTCGCGTCTGCCTTCCCTCGACGCTATACCGGTACTGCCGGTGGTTCTTTTCTTTTTTCTAAAAAAACCCCAAACAAACAAACAACTTTGTTTATGGAGTCTTTCTCCAGTAATTTTCTTCTCGGGCGCCACACACCATTTTGAGCACTAGGCCCAATTTTTTCCCTCAAAATGGAAAAAACCCCTTTGAGAGTTAAAAAGTGTTCTAAGGGTGGCGGTACCATCTCCATCACTGACACCCATGAGCGGTGCCTCAAATGTTTAGGTCCTGACCACTCTGTTTCAGAGTGTGTTGCCTGTGGGATGATGTCGAAAAGGGGCCGGCAAAACGGAGCTGCTAAGCTTAGCACCCTTTTTCCCTCCGATACAGCCTCCTTGGCATCGAAGTCTTCCAGGGCTTCATCTTCCTCCCATGGATTTCAGGTAACTAAACATAAATCTAGCCAGTCCTCAAAGGGTAGATCTCCTTCTAAACATCGAGATACCTCTGGCGTTGCCCTTGAGGGACTTTCACCGGCAAAATTGCTCCGGCGGGAGGCTGGCTTCCAAAGCACTAACGGGGCTCCAGGATGTTCTCAAGGCTTCAACCTCGGCAGAACTACTGGTGCCATGCTCTGGGGTTCCAGCCGCTTCATCCGGCACCGATACCCAAGCATCGGCAGCGTCGATAGAGCAGAGATTCTTGGCTATTGAACGCAGTCTGGCGACTCTTCTCAATGCCTCGATGCCCCTGAAACCGCTTCAGACAGTTAAACCGGTACCGGCACCAACTGCATCGACATCGGCAGGTATTCTACCGGGACCGAGTCATGCGTCTCTATCCGGCATCGACAAGTTGGTACCGGACCACTCCGACGCTGACTTCGATCGGTACCGGTACCGTACCTTGCACGATTACTCGAATCGGAGATACTTTGAATCCTCGGATGAGTCTGAAGACTCTGAAAGCTCTGCCGATACCAGAGTACTTCTTCCCGAGGATTCTTCTTCTCCTCAGCGTAGGATGTCTTCACCAGAGGATATGTCTTTTCAGGATTTTATCTGAGATGTGGCCCGTGGTCTTACCATCAAAGTGGCTCCTGAAAAAGAGCCTAGGACAAAGGAATTAGAAATTCTACGATACCCTAAAGCTCCCAAGGAGGCAGCTACCTTACCTATTCATGAGATCTTGCATGATCTTATGTTAAGTTTGTGGGAAACACCTCTGACCACATCTTCTCATTCTCGAAGACTCGACACCATGTATCGAGTTCCCCTTGTCCTGGGTTTCAGAAGACTCAATTACCACACCATTCCATGGTGGTGGAATCAGCCATAAGATGGATAAAGAGTGCAAAAAGGCATGCATCTAATCCTCCAGGACGTGAGTGTAGGACTCTTGACGCCTTTGGATGTCGATCCTTCCAGGCTTCCATGCTTTCTGCTAGGATCAGTTCCTATATCTTGTATATGGGAATGCTACTTAAGGAAGTCACAGGAGACTTAGAGCTTATGAGCCCTCTCCTTCCTGATGATAAAAGGCAAGATTATCTTGCTCTTGTTAAACATGCTCAGGATGTTTCCAAGTTTGTGAATCGTACAGCTTTTGACTGCTTTGAATGCATAAGCAGAACCTCTGCTATTGCCATAGGTGCACATAGGATTGCCTGGCTCCAGGCATCTGACTTGGAAATCTGGGTACAGGACAAACTGGGAATATACCTTGCACAGGAGAGAATCTCTTTGGCAAGAATTGGCAGGAAAAAGCTAATGATTGATGCTGACAATATCACTTTGGATAGATTGTCTAAATCTACAGCTGATCCTGTGAGGAAAAGATCCTCTAAGAAACCATTCTTCAGCAAGAAGAAAAGGTTTTATCCCTCCTATACCCAGCAGGGACATCTTTTAGGTCAGTCTGCCCAAAAGGGGCAGCAGCAACAAAGGAAACCAAATGCAGCTAAGCCTCAACCGGTTCAGCAGAGTCAGCCTCCACAGGGGCTTAGCCTCCTGTCTAGAGAACTTTGCCTTCCTGGCCCTGAACGGCCCAGAACCCTCACCATCCCAGGAAGGTTATGTCATTTTGCCCCCAGATGGTGTCAGATAACAGCAGAAAATTGGACTCTGTCTATTGTACGAGAGGGGTACAAGCTTCATTTCTTCAGCATGCCCCCTCCTACATTGATAAGACAGTTCAATTCTCAGACCTCTCTCAACGACCGGTTAGGTCAAGCGGTCATTATGCTTCTTGTTCAAGGAGCAGTAGAAGAGGTACCCATGTAAAAAGGGGAAGGCGATGGCAGTGGGGGTGTACTATCGACCGCCTGGCCAGAATAAACAAATGGATGGTGAAATGCTCAAAGAAATCAAGGAAGCTAACAAAAGTTACAGCGCAGTAATAATAATGGGTGATTTCATTTACCCCGGTATCGACTGGGTCAGTGTCACAGCAGGACATGCTAGGGAGATAAAGTTCCTAGATGAAATAAATGACTGCTTCTTGGAGCAGCTGGTTCATGAACCGACCAGAGGGGAAGCCATATTAGACCTAGTCCTTAGTGGAACACCATATCTAGTGCAAGAGATAAGGTTGTTGGGGCCACTTGGCAATAGTGATCATAGCATGATCGCCTTTGATTTAATTAGTGGAGGAGGGATAGTAAGGAAATCCACAGTACTACCTTTTAACTTTCGAAAGGGAGACTATGATAAAATGAGGAAAATAGTTAAGAAAAAACTTAAAGGAGCAGTTGCAAAGGTTAAAGACTTATATCAAGCTTGGTTGTTGTTGAAAAATACTATCTTGGAAGCCTAGACCAGCTGTATTCCACGCTTTAAGAAAAGTGGAAGGAAGTCCAAAAAACTGCCAGCATGGTTTAAAGGTGAGGTCAGAGAGGCTATTGTTGCCAAAAAAGCATCTTTCAGGAAATGGAAAAAAGAGCCAAACGACGAAACCTGGAAACGGCACAAACACTGGCAAGTCAAATGCAAGGCATTGATAAGGCAGGCAAAGGGAGAATTTGAGAAGAAGCTTGCTGCGGAAGCAAAAACGCGAAATAAAAAATTTTTCAAGTACATTCGTAGCAAAAAACCTGTGAGAGGGTCAGTTGGTCCATTAGATGATAGAGGGGTTATAGGGGCACTAAGAGGCGACAAGGCAATATCGGAGAGACTGAATGAATTCTTTGCTTCGGTCTTTACTGAAGAAGATGTAGGGATGTTACCCATGACTGAAGTGGTATTTAAAGGTGCGGAAGAATTGAAGGAAATATCGATACATCGGAAAGATGTATTACAACTATTAGATAAACTGAAGAGTAGCAAATCACCTGGGCCGGATGGTATACATCCAAGGGTGTTGAAGGAACTGAAATATGAGATTGCAGACCTGCTATTAGTAATCTGAATTTTCATTAAAATCATCTAATACCTGAAGATTGGAGGATCGCCAATGTAACACCAATTTTTAAAAAGGGTTCCAGGGGTGATCCGGGAAACTACAGACCGGTGAGCCTGACGTCAGTACCGGGAAAAATGGTAGAAACCATCATAAAGAATAAAATTACTCAGCATGTAGATAGTCATGGCCTAATGGGAGACAGCCAACATGGCTTTAGACAAGGAAGATCTTGTCTTACTAATCTGTTATGTTTTTTTGAAGGAGTGAATAAACAGATGGACAAAGGTGAGTTGGTTGATATAGTGTATCTGGACTTTCAGGAAGCCTTTGACAAGGTCCCTTATCGGATACTTTTGGCAAAACTAAAGAGTCATGGGATAGGAGGCAGTGTACTATTGTGGATCAGGAACTGGTTAAAAGATAGAAAGCAGAGGGTAGGGCTAAATGGCCAATTTTCCCAGTGGAGAAAGGTGAATAGCGGTGTGCCCCAGGGATCTGTGCTGGGTCCGCTGCTTTTTGACATATTCATAAATGACCTGGAAAGTGGAATAACGAGTGAGGTTATCAAATTTGCAGATGACACTAAACTATTTAAAGTTGTTAAAACCCAAGAGGATTGTGGAAAATTGCAAGAGGATCTTGATAAATTGGAAGACTGGGCATCAAAATGGCAGATGAAATTTAATGTTGAGAAGTGCAGAGTTATGCACCTAGGGAAGAACAATCCAAACTATGGTTACACGATGCAAGGTTCCACATTAGGAACCACCACCCAGGAAAACAATTTAGGCGTCATTGTGGATAACATGTTAAAACCCTCCATCCAGTGTGCAGCGGCCGCTAAGAGAGCAAATAGAATGCTAGGTATCATAAGGAAAGGAATGGAAAATAAAACAAAAACTATTATAATGCCTCTATATCGTTCCATGGTGAGATCGCACCTTGAATATTGTGTGCAATTCTGGTTGCCGTATCTTAAAAAGGATATAGCGATTTTAGAAAAGGTTCAGAGAAGAGCCACCAAAATGGTAAAGGGATGGAAGGATACTCCTATGAAGAAAGGCTAAAAAGATTAGGGCTCTTTAACCTGGAAAAGAGACAGATGAGGGGAGATATGATAGAGGTCTATAAATTAATGAACGGAGTGGAAAGGGTAAACGTAGATCGATTGTTTACGTTATCAGAATATAGAAAGACTAGGGGACATGCAATGAAGCTACAGGGTAAACTATTTAAGACTAATAAAAGAAAATATTTTTTCACTCAACATGTAATCAAACTCTGGAATTTGTTACCGGAGGATGTAGTAAAGGCTGTTAGTGTAGCTGGGTTTAAAAAAGGTTTGGACATGTTCCTGGAGGAAAGGTCCATAAACCATTATTAAGAAGGGACCCCGGATATCAATGCTTGACCCAGTACAAGCATTGTGGAACCTGTGTCTTTTGGAGAGACTGCTAGGTACATATGGCCTAGATTGGCCACTGTTGGAAACAGGATACTCGGCTTGATGGATCTTGGTCTGACCCAGTATGGCATATGTTATGTTCTTATGTTCTCTGGAATCATTACTGGAGTACCTCCTTCATTTATCAAATGCAGGGCTTAAGACCAATTCAGTGAGAGTCCATTTGAGTGCTATTGCAGCTTCTTTCAAGCCTCTCAATGGACAACCTATTTCCTCTCATCCTCTCATAGCGAGATTTATGAGAGGCCTTCTTTTAACGAAGCCTCCCATTAAGCCACCACCGGTGGCATGGGATTTGATTCTGGTACTTGGGCAGCTCATGAAACCGCTCTTTGAACCATTAGCCACTACTTCTTTGAAATTCCTTTCCTGGAAAGTTATCTTTCTCATTGCAATCACATCAGCACGTCGCATCAGTGAATTGCAAGCGTTGGTGGCTGATCCTCCTTATACGAGGTTCCATCATGATAAGGTAGTCCTTGGGACTCATCCACTCTTTATGCCAAAGGTGGTTTCGCCCTTTCATTTGAACCAAGCGGTTTACCTTCCTGTATTCTTTCCAAGCCCTCATGTCTGAAATGCAGAAAGGAACCTTCATACTATGGACTTTAAAAGAGCTTTGGGCTTTTACTTGCAAAGGACACAGCAACATAGGAAATCCTCTCAACTCTTTGTTGCTTTTGATCCTAGTCATTTGGGACTTCCAGTCTCCAAAAGGACACTGTCCAACTGGATTGCACAGTGTATATCTTTTGCCTATGAGAGTAAGAACCTTCCTCTTGAAGGCCATGTCACAGCTTACAATGTGAGAGCCATGGCAGCCTCAATGGCTAATCTTCACTCTGTGTCTATCGATGACATTTGTCGAGCAGCTACTTGGGCTTCGGTTCATACCTTCACAGCCCATTACTACTTTGACAAGGACTCCTGTTGGGATGCCTTGTTTGGTCAGGCTGTTCTTCAACACCTGTTCCAGACTTAATCAACTCCTACCCACCATCCTTGGTAGGATGCCAGAGATCCATGTGGGGATGTGGAGCCCTTTCACAAGGGCACACAACTTTCTGGGGCCATCTCCCTGGCATCTGCAGCTAGGGAGTCCCCATATGTGAAGACTACATTCCTGCTTGTCCTTGAGATAGCATAGTTACTCACCTGTAACAGGTGATCTCCGGGAACAACAGGAATTTAGTCTTCACAACCCGCCCACCTCCCCTAGGAGTTGTATCTCTCTCTCTTTCACTCTCTCTTTTGTCTCAGCTATAAACTCAACTGGAGAGGGACAGTTGGGAAAGGCAGGAAGGCAGCATGCAGGCGCTGTGGGATGCTCCCAAAAGCTTTCCTATTGGACGCTGGGGAGCGTTCCCGCGCAGGCTCCGTTGGTACCGACGATACCCATATGTGAAGACTAAATTCCTGCTGTTCCTGGAGATCACCTGTTACAGGTGAATAACTATGCTTTGTTTGAGTGTAACAAATCTAATAAATCATCCAGAACAGAGAGAGAATATGCAAGCTCTCCAAAATGGGTTAACAATATGACAAATAATAAATAAACATTCAAGTTATAAGAAAAAGTCGGTATTAAGAATACATATAAAGGTCAAATAAATGATTAAAATATCGAGAGAACATATAATCTCCAGGAACAAGCAGGAATGAGTCTTCACATGTGGGTACGTCGGCGCCGACGGAGCCCGCACGGGAATGCTCCCCAGCATCCAATCAGAAGGCCTTTGGGAGCATCCCTCGCGCCTGCGCGGTGGCTTCCCGCCCTTCCTACTGCCTCTCCCCAGTTTTCGTTTTTCCGCGGAGCCGGCAGGACGTACCTCCTGCCACTGCAGAAACTTTTTCTTTCATTTTCCTTTTTTTCCTTGTTTCTTGTTGTCGTGGTTTTTTCCCACCGACTCTGGCACCACGGTGCCTTATTTTCTTAAAATTTTTCTTAAATCCCTTCGAGGGACACATTTTCCTCGAGTCACTTTGAGGCCTACCGGGCTTTCCAGCATGGAGCCTTCTTCCCCTAAGAAGTGCCCTCACTGTGGAGATTTTTCCTACTTAGCCTCCAATGCCTGGTGTCTCTCCTGTTGGGGCCCTGATCCCTTTTCCCCCGGTTCTCCGGGCTTCAGCGTCGGGAGAAGACCTTCCCTTTTTCGAGTGTCCTTCGATGACGTCTTCCCACCTAAGGTGCGGTCATCGGTTTTCTCTCCTCTCCAGGATCAGGTAACCCCACAACAGTCTGTTAAGACTAGCCAAACCTTGAGGGGCGAGTCTCATGCGCGGCATGGCGACGGCTCCGGCCTTCCCCTCAAGTCCCCCTTGGCACATAAACCCCGGCGGGAGTCTTCGGGCTCCAAAGCCTTCATGGGGTTTCGGGCTGTTCCTGGGGTTCGCTCCTCACAGAACATTCCCGAGCCATGCTCGAGGGTGGTACCCGCTTCGAGCGGTGCCGACTCCTCGGCATCGGCGCCGGCGTAGAGTGTTCCACTCTTCGCCAGGGATCGTCAGCTGGTGTCCTCGGTGCCTTCGGGGCCGATCGATTCGACCCAGTCCGGCTTTCCTGCATCCCAGCCATGCGCGGGGGTGGTACCTGCTTCTGGCAGGGCCGATTCCTCGGCATTGGCGTCGGTGTCGAGTGTTCCACTCTTCACCGGGGATCGTTGGCTGGTGTCCTCGGTACCTTCGGGGCCGATCGATTCGACCCGGTCTGGCGTACCTACATCCCTGCCATGCACGGAGGTGGTAACCGCTTCGAGCGGTACCGATTCCTCGGCGTCGGCGTCGAGTGTTCCACTCTTCGCCGGGGATCGTCTTCTGGTGCCCTCGGCTCCTTCGGGGTCGATCAACTCGACCCAGACTGGCCTTCCTGCGTTCCAGGACTGCGCGGGGGCGGTACCGGCTTTGAGCGGCTCCGCCTCCCTGGCGTCGGCTTCAGTGTCGAGTACCCCACTCTCCACCGGGAACCGTCACCTGGCTCCGCTTTCGGAGCCAATCGATCTGTCCCGGACGGGCGGTCCGGCACCCCAACCTTGCGCGGGGCCGGGGCCGGCCCTGGACATTGCCGACCTCCCGGCATCGCCACGGGCGTCGGGTGCTCCACGCGTCACCAGAGTTCGCCCGCGGGAGGCCTCGGGACCTTCGATCGATTCGACCCAAAGAAGCGCCGCTGCCCCGACGTCGCCGGGGCTGTGCGTTTCACTCCCCGCCAGGGCTCGTCGGCAGGTTACCTGGGTACTCTCGAGGCCGGCTAGTGCGCCCTGTAAGGGTTTCCCGCCCGGTAACACAGGTGTGGGAAGAACCCTGGCGTCTGGCGGGGTCTATATCCCGACGTCGGCGCCGGTCTCGGGTGTTCCCCTCTTTGCCGAGTTTCGGCCTCGGAAGCCCTCGATGCCCGCGGCGCCGACTGATGCGGCCCCGGTTCGCTTTCAGGGATGGGCATCGCCGCCGCCGCCGGGGCCCTCTGGGAGGGCGTCGCTGACTTCGTTCGGTTCGATGCCCAGCCTCGAATCGACCTCCAGCCTCGAAGGCGTGGTTCCGACGCGTTTCGGAACCGATCCCGGTCTCTCCCGACGACACAGCGCAGAGCTTGCCTGCTCTCCGGCTGCCTCGGAACCATTCCAGCCGCCTTCGCTGGCTGCTTCGGGGACAGCCCCGTCCCCGCGGTCGGGGTCGGGGCCGAGGCCGAGTCCCGCGGGTCTATCGGTGACATCGCTCCCTTCGATGCCCAGCTTGGAATCCTTCCCGGACTCTGACGACGCAGTACCAACTGCCTCGAGTCGGGACTGTCAGTACCCTCCTCTCTTTAGAGGGATCCCTCCTGGGCACCAGCCCGGAGGGTCTCCTGGTGTTCAGGCGGCCCCTTCAACCTCGGCCTCCCCCGAAATAGCTCCTCTGGGAGAGCCGTCTTTTCAGGATTTTCTCCTTGACATGGCGGACTTGCTTGCCATTCCTATCCCGGGTCCTTCGCTAAGTCCAGGTCCTGCGGAACAGGCAGCCATAATGTTCCCTCTGCATCCTTCCCTACGGGATCTTCTGCTCGGGATTTGGCGCTCGCCTTTGCAGGTTCCTGCGCCGCCTACAGCCATGCATGCCCTGTATAGGGTGCCCCCCTCTCCGGGGTTTCGGATGCACCAGCTTCCCCATCATTCCGTTGTGGTGGAATCGGCGCTGAGGAAGGTCGGAAGCAAGAAGAAGCATTCCTCTTGCCCTCCGAATTGTGCGTCTAAAGCGCTGGATAACTTTGGGCGGTGAACCTTCCAAACGTCCATGTTGGCCTCCAGAATTATTTCCTATATTTTCTATGTGAGCCTGGCACTTCGGGAGATTACCTAGAGGCTATCTCTTTTGTCTCCTTTTGTGTCGGCCACTAGGGCCCCTGACTATTCCTTGCTTCTCTATCATTGCAGGAATATCTCTTGGTTCCTCTCTCGTGCTTCTCTAGACACTCTTGAGTCTGTTGGCAGGTCCTCTGCTATTGCCATCGGGGCGCGTCATACAGCCTGGCTGCAGGCTTCCAACTTGTGCAGCTGGGCACAACATAATCTGGGTAATTCCCCGTGCACTGGGGAACACCTCTTCAATGGCGAGGCTTTACGTCAGGTTGCTCAGTGCTCCGCTGACCTTTCTAGCGCTGGCCATCGGAAGCCCCTTCCTTCCCCCGGGGGTAGGAAATGTCTTTCCCATCCTTCCTTTCCGAGGAAGAGAAAGTTTCATCCGTCCGCCCACCTGCCAGGTGCGCCTAAGCAAGGGATGTCTCACCCCGGTCGGAAGTTCCAGGGCCCGTGCCAGGATACCCAGGCCAAACAGCTTTAGGCTCCTGTATGCGGCAATCTGCAATTGACTTCTCTTCCCAGAAGTTTATTTTTCCAGCTGTACTGGGGTTCTTTTCAGTATGACCAGTGGTTCGGCTGCTTGCTCAGGGGTTCAGGATCCCCCCCCCCCTTTTTTTCCTCGGTGGAGGGGGATCACCTCTATTCCAGGATAGTTTCTGGCTCCACATGGACATTCTATCCTTCATCTGACTTACCGTAGGGTACGTCTTTTGAACCCCTCTCTCTTGGGTTCCCCTGCTTGAGGGGATCCCACACCGAATCTTCTTTTTCTTCCAGTGTAGACCTTGCTGCTGCCCTCCAAGCATGGTCTCAACAATTCCTCGACAGGGCCGGACCATCTCCGCCCTCTTGTCTGTTCTCTCTGTTCCTGCAGGAGAACTCCCTGATTCTGTTCAGTTGCTGTGCGGGCAGGAGTCCCAGTGTGTCATTAATGCTTCGGCCTGCCGCTTCGGCTGTCTGGCGTACTTACGCCCCCCGCAGGCTCTCGTTCTAGCTTTCCTGGGATGGGGCGACATGTCTGACTCCTGTCAGTCTCCTTCATCCTCCTCCTGCACACCGCTTTCTGCACTCTTCAGGGCAGCAGAGGGCATTGGCCCCTGTCCCCCCAAGTTTTTCCATATGACGGAAAAGACTTGTATAATCACTCCATGGCTATATGGATACTTATACCCTCTTGTCTCCCTCATGGTACGGAGGACAAGTTTTTTTCTGCGTGACTGTCAGGAGGACACACCAGAGGCCTAAAGTACTCCTGATGTGCTCTTCCCAGACTTATTTCTCCTTCACGCAGCCATACTGCTACTCTCGCTGATCTGCCCCTGCACCACACGCCTGTGGATCAGGTGCAGGTCCGAATTAGCAGTATTATACTCACGTGTGCATGTTCCCCTGCATGCATGTTTTAGTACCTGGGTGGGCGTTCCCAGGCCCACCTATGTCTCAATATACATCTATATATGTTATTGGATATATATCTGTATTGGTGGGCGCTTTTTGGGAAACGTTCATAGCGCCCTAGGTCTTACCGACTGTCTCCCCAATGGTCGGTACTTGCGTTTTATTTCTTAAAGGGTCCGGCCAGTCCGCTTGCCTGTGTTCTTACGGCTCGGTGGCCGGGACCCGTTATGTGTATACTTGCTGCTGTGAGGTCAACAGCTTCGATTTTCATTTTTACGCCTCCTTACCTGGAGGTTCGCAAACCCAATGTCTCCCTATCCGTTGTCAGCTAGGGAAGACGGTGTACTACTCGGTATTCCGGAGTACACTCCTGTTCTTCTCCGGGCTGGGTTCTTCCAGATCGGCCAGTCTTCTGCTAGCCCTCAGGGTTAAGGGCTCTGCTCCTAAAGGAGTTCTCAGCTTTCTCATGAAGCTTCCATGAAAGACCTGCCGTTCTCTCTGGCGCCAGTTGACACCTGCTTCTACAGCCCTCCCGGACTTGGAACTCCTTCCTCACTGCGGTGAAGTTTCCTTGAAGACTTCGCTACTGCATCTACAGTACCCGTCACAGCTCTCCTTCCTACAATCCAGTGGGTAAGCTCTAGATTGTGCTGGTTCATTAACTATTTAATGATACTTGACGTGATTTTAAAGACTCTCTCCTCCGTAGTCTTAGGTTGCTGTGTCTCGGCAACTCTTCTCAACTCCTACCCTCCATCCCTCAGGGGATGCCGGGGATCCAAGTTGGGCGATGCCGCCCTGTCCAGGGCCGCACATTCTGGGATCTCCCCTGGCACCCTCAGCTAGGGAGTCCCCACATGTGAAGACTCATTCCTGCTTGTTCCTGGAGATAGCACAGTTACTTACCTGTAACAGGTGATCTCCGGAACAGCAGGAATTAGTCTTCACAACCCTCCCACCTCCCCTAGGAGTTGTATCTCTCTATTTCCTTTCCTCTTCCTCTCCTTCTGTCTCAGCTATGAATCTCAACTGGGGAGAGGCAGTAGGAAGGGCGGGAAGCCACCGCGCAGGCGCGAGGGATGCTCCCAAAGGCCTTCTGATTGGATGCTGGGGAGCATTCCCATGCGGGCTCCGTCGGCGCCGACGTACCCACATGTGAAGACTAATTCCTGCTGTTCCGGAGATCACCTGTTACAGGTAAGTAACTGTGCTAACCCTCAAATAGTTAATACTAATATAAACATAATCAATTAATAAATGAGATAACAAGCGAAGACAAGGGTGTGATAATGACAAAATGGATAGCGCACCTCTGTGTTAAATATGCAATTGAAACCAATCCGTGTCACTAAAGAAAATGGATAAACTATGTAAAACCATGATCAAAAATGCTAAAACTGCAGCAGTAGGAGGAGTCAGCAGAACCAAGGAACCAATTGTATATATATATAAAAAGAACTAATATGTGTATTTAAAAAATAAATATAACTTGAGATTATCAACTACAAGTTGAAAAAGATAAGAGAATTGAAACTCAAACTACCAAAAATCCCTGCTACCTTCTCTCTTTAAACTACTCTTTTTTTCCTTCCTCCCCCCCTGATGAAAACTAACTTACCCTAATCAAACTAAGTAAACTAATCAAATGAAGGTTCTCAGCAGAAATCCTTAGAAGACCGCTAAGGAGAGTCCCCCCTAGAGCCCCCTTCCTGCTCAGTACCGAATTCTTCAGGAAACAGCCACAAATCTCTCACACAGCTGCTAGGCCGTCCTCAACCATGCAGCCTGCAGCCATGTGCTCAAAAACACCTACAGAGGCCTTCTGCCTAACACGGTGCCTCCCTGATCCCGAAATTAGCGATCCAAACCGGCAACCCTACCTGCAATGTCTCTGCCATTGCCTCCATTCTGCGAAAGGGGCTCCGATGCTGCCTGTCTGCCCTGCGCTCAGCCGTGCTCCTCAGCTTCGGCAACAAGGAGAGGGCCTGGAATCGCTGCCTTCGGCTCAATGCAGACCACGCGGACGACCAGGGCAGGGAATGTGAAGCCACGTGGCGTCAGTACAGAGGGTGGCTACTAAAATGGTTAGTGGTCTTCATTATAAAGCATATGAGGACAGACTTAAGGATCTTAATATGTACACCTTAGAGGAAAGGCGGGATAGAGGTGATATGATTGAGACGTTTAAATTCCTCTGTGGCATAAATGCACAGGGGGAGAGCCTCTTTCGATTGAAAGCAAGTACTGCTATGAGGGGACATGGGATGAGGGTGAAAGGGGATAGATTCAGGAGTGTTATGCGGAAATATTTCTTTACGGAAAGAGTAGTGGATCCGTGGAATAGTCTCCCAGTGGAGGTGGTAGAGATGAGGACTGTTTCTGAATTCAAAGAAGCATGGGACAAACACAGAGGATCTTTAAAGGAAAAAAGGGGACTGTTGGTAGTTGTTGATATGGAAGGACATACTAGATGGGCCATGTGTTTTTTTTCTGTTGTCATTTTTCTCTGTTTCTATGTTTCTCATGTGAAGCATGGTGACACCCTCAGCCTACTAGGAGTTTGCTTAGGGCCTATTCCTTCCTTGGGTCTAAGCCCAAGGAGCTCAGGGTTCCAGAGGCTCAGCTGCAGCTTACTCAAGAGTCAGCAGGCCCCCTACAGTATGATCTGTCTGTCCTTCCCAGTTACAGCCTTTTGGTGGGGGGGGGGGGGGAGAGTTCTGTCTGTGTCTCTCAGAAGAGACCCACATCATGCCATACTTATGGATCCTTGAGGTCCTCAACCGTGGTGACAGTTGGAGTTTGCAGGGCCTTTATAGGATACCTTTGTAGAGTCTCTCTGCAGCTCCCCACTTAAATAGCAATTGAGGAAACTGCAGTGCCTCCTGCAGTTGCAGACTATTCTGTCCATGCTTTCTGCAGAGCAGGGCTGAGGGTGCTATTCCATCTATTTCCAGTCAGTGCCAAACTCTGATTCCCTCGTCACATAAAAACCATTAGGTCGGACATTGCCATAGTCCAGCAAGGGGAGTTTCTTACTTCCCTAAATCTCAGAGGCACACTTTCATATTCCCATCCAGAAGTTTCACCTGTGGTTTCTCTGCTTCTTTGTCCTGGGCCAGCATTTCCAGTTCCAGGCTCTTCCTCTTTAGTCTGGCCATGGCTTCTTGCACCTTCTTTAAAGGTCATGGTGATGGTGGAGGCATTTCTGTGCAAACAGAAGACATGGGTTCACCTATACCTGGACAGCTGACTAATTGTCAGATTCCCTGGACAAGTCCAGCAACAACAGCCCTGGTGATTGGACTGTCAGGTTGGTGATCAGCTATACCGAGAGCAGCCTGATTTATGTATTAACAACATTTCTATAGTATTTTTCTACAAGTCAAGACTGTTTACATTTAACATTGTGCCATGTAACATCGAAACCACAACTGTGCACTTTATATATAACTTAACTGGAAGGGAGATAGAGGCGTGTAACAACTGTTTCTCCAGGACCAAGCAGGAAGTCAGTCCTCACATATGGGTGACGTCGGCGCCGACGGAGCCCTCGTGGGGAGCATTTCCCCAGCTTTCAAAGAAAGCCTTTGGGAATTGCGGCACGCATGCGCGGTCCCCTTCCCGCCCAAGGGTGCCATCTTGCTCAGTCTTCTTTTTTCCGTGGAGCCCGATGGACGTAGTTCGTTTTTCGCCGAGGAAAAAGTTGATGTCCCTATTTTTTGTACTTCTCCTTCGGTTCGACGCCGGATCCTTTTCCCGCCTGGGCCCAATACGCCGGTATCGAGCCCACTCTCTCCTTTTTCGGTTTTTGTCCTTCATGACTAGCGTTCGCGCCATTTTTTCTTTTTTCACTGGCAGCCCTGTCTTTTGACCTCGCAGGGGCCCTTTTTCCCCCGATGGCTGCCAGCGGGTTTAAAAAGTGTGATCGGTGTAAGAAACTTATGTCTCTTACCGACACACACGACTGCTGCCTCCGCTGCCTCGGACCCGATCATGACCTGATGATTTGTGGTCCGTGTGGCAAAATGTCCTCGAAGGTGTTGAGTCGGCAGCACCAGAAGGATAGGATCTTCTCTGACTCTGCGTCCGGACGGGCCCGGACCTCGTCAGAGGCCTCGATGTCTCGGGACTCCGGCCCGAGCAGCGTCGAGGTTCCTCTGAGCGGGGATCTCCTTCGCGGGAACAGCGCAGGAAGAAGAAACCCGCGAGGGCGGCGTCGGTGGACGCTCCTGGTTCCTCGAGAGCCCGGTCGCATAGCCCCGATAGCCGTGCCGGGTCTTTGGAGTCGGAGAGGCCTACCAAGCAACCTCGTCTCGAGATGGAGTCTCCTGGACACGTGAGTGCTGTAGTCCTCGTGGACTCTCCTCCAAGGGAGCTGACGTCGGGCCTGATGCCGTCGGGGCCCGAGTTGGGGGCTGCTGGGTCTCCTGAGCTTGGACTCAGGTTGGCGGCCTTGGAGAGCAGCCTCGCTGCCTTCATGGAACAGCAGCGGGCATTGATCGCCAGTCTCACCGGTGCATCTGCCCCGACCACCGGGACATCGACGTCCAAGTCGACCCTGGAGGCCGAGCCGATCCTCGAGTCCATGCGGGCTCGAGTCTATCCTCGGCCATGGTCTCCCGTTCGGGACCGAGGTCGTCGACGCCGGTACCCTCGGCATCGGGGCGGAGGGCATCGGTGCCCGCCCGACCGGAGCCGCTCGACACCTCCGAGGAGTCGGGTTGGGAGACAGAGGACGAAGAGTCACCCGACACCTATCGGACTCGATGTGTCCCATCGGACTCGCCGGAGTCCGAACCTCGGAGACGATCCCCACCGGAGGATACCCGGTTCTCGGACTTCGTGCGGGATATGGCCAAGGCCTTGGCCTTCCCCGCGGATCCCGAGGAGGAGCCTCAAGCCGAGGAGCTCGAGGCCCTCCAGTATGACTCTCCCCCGAAGGAGGCCTTTACTGTACCGGTTCCTCCGATGCTGGAGCGGCTGCTCTTCTGCATGTGGGAGACCCCGGCCTCGACGCCGGTGTTAAGCAAGCGGGTCGATTCCATCTATCGAGTCCGCAAGAGCCCCGGGTTCCAAAAGGCACAATTACCGCACCACTCCATGGTTGTGGAATCGGCCATGCATCAACTGAAAAGTCAGAAGATGCACTCCTCGGTGCCTCATAAGAGCATAAGAACATAAGATATGCCATATTGGGTCAGACCAAGGTCCATCAAGCCCAGTATTCTGTTTCCAACAGTGGCCAATCTAGGTCATATGTACCTAGCAATTTCCCCAAGAGACACAAGTTCCACAATGCTTGTACTGGGTCAAGCATTGATATCTTCGGTCACTTCTTAATAATGGTTTATGGACCTTTCCTCCAGGAACTTGTCCAAACCTTTTTTAAACCCAGCTACACTAACAGCCTTTACTACATCCTCCGGTAACAAATTCCAGAGTTTGATTACACGTTGAGTGAAAAAATATTTTCTTTTATTAGTCTTAAATAGTTTACCCTGTAGCTTCATTGCATGTCCCCTAGTCTTTTTCTATATTCTGATAACGTAAACAATCGATCTACGTTTACCCTGTATGCCCTCGGTAAGAAGTGCTTCCAGGGCTCTATGCTTGCTTGCCATGTCCCGACATACCAGCTCTACATGGGCATGTATCTCCGAGACCTGGCAAAGGAGATTGCCGGGTTCTCTGCTGGTCTCTCCGAGGAACCTTTGCAGAGGTTCCAGGCTTTGTCCACCGGTATTCGAGAGTGCTCGAAGTTTATCTCTCGAGCAGCCTACGATGGCTTCGAGGCGTCAGCCCGAGTAGCCGGGGCCAGCATCGGTGCCCGCCGACAGGCTTGGCTACAGTCATCTGACCTCGAGCCATGGGTACAGGACAAGTTGGTCGATGTCCCCTGCCGAGGTGAAAACCTCTTTGGCAAGCCCATGGCTGAAAAAGCTGCAGAACTCGAGACCGAGACTCTGACCAGGACTAGGCTGTCCAGAAAAACCTCTGCCCCTTCTCAGAAGAAGAAGGGCTTGGGGAAAAAAGACCTTTTACCCGAGGAAGTCATCTGCCTATAAACCATACCCCCATTATCAGGCCTCTGCAGCTCCCCAACAGGGTCAGCAGGCCAAGGGGCAGGGTCATGGGCCCCGTAGGCAGAAGGCCCCCAAGCCACCAACACCGGCCCCTGCTCAGCAGGGTGGGTTTTTTTGACTCAGAAAACATAGCCTCTTCTCCTCAGCTGGCTTCTCTCAGCACAGGAGGCCGGCTGGCACACTTTGCCCACAGGTGGTCAGCCGTCACATCAGATACCTGGGTGCTTCATATAGTCCAAAACGGCTATCTTCTCCATTTTCACCAGGTACCTCCAAGACTCCCTCTGCACAGGGACCTACTCCTTCAGGAGTTAGCAAGTCTACTAAAGGAACAGGCTGTGGAACCGGTACCCCACCACCTGAGCGGTCACGGCTTTTATTCCAGGTACTTTCCGGTACCAAAAAGAACAGGAGGCCTCAGACCCATCCTAGACTTGCGCAACCTCAACAAGTTCCTGGAGAGGGAAAAGTTCAAGATGCTTACCCTTGGAATCCTGCTGCCCTACCTCCAGCAGGGAGATTGGCTATGCTCCTTAGATCTAAAGGATGCTTATACTCACATCCTTATTCATCCAGACCACAGACAATATCTCAGATTTGTTGTGGGAGGAAACCACTATCAGTACAGAGTACTACCCTTTGGCCTGACCTCTGCTCCCAGGGTGTTCACCAAGTGCCTGGCAGTGGTGGCGGCCTACCTAAGGCTTCAAGGTCTTTTTGTGTTTACGTACCTGGACGACTGGCTCATAAGGGGCCAGTCTTCCCAGGAGGCCAATCAAGCCACCCTTCGCACAGTGGCTCTGCTTCAGCACTTCGGGTTTGGCATAAACTTTGCAAAGTCCACTTTGCTCCCGTCCCAGAACTTAGAATTCATAGGAGCAAGGCTGGACACTCTTCAGGCGAAGGCTTTTCTGCCAATGGACAGAGCCCACAGGCTGATGGATCTAGTCAGTCAGTTTCACAGCAATTCCCTGGTCTCTGCCAGGCAATTCCTGAGACTACTCGGCCATATGGCTTCCACGGTTCATGTAACCCCCAATGCCCGCCTGCACATGCGGCCTGCTCAGTGGAGCCTTCGCACTCAGTGGCATCCGGCCACAGGGAGCCTAGCGGACTCAGTAAGAATATCCGACCTGCTAGTCTCCTCTCTGCAATGGTGGCTTCATCTTCCGAATCTGGTACTCGGAGTGGTTTTTCAATCCCCTCTGCATTCTCAAGTGCTGACGACAGATGCTTCCCTTCTAGGTTGGGGAGCACATTGCCAAGGGACATGTACTCAGGGTCTCTGGACCCCTTGGGAGGCTGCTCAACAGATAAACTTCCTGGAGCTACGGGCAATACGCATAGCTCTGAGAGCCTTCTCCCACCTCGCCTCTCACCAGTCTGTACTAGTCCAGACGGACAATCAAGTTGCCATGTTCTACGTGAACAAACAAGGAGGCACAGGCTCCTTCCTTCTATGTCAGGAGGCACAACGGCTGTGCTCTTGGGCCATCAATCACGGAATCCTCCTCAAGGCTGTCTACCTCCCAGGTCAAGAAAATTACCTGGCGGACAGACTGAGCAGGATCCTGCAACCACACGAATGGAGCTTGAACCCGTTGGTGGTTCAGCAGATCTTTCTCAGGTGGGGCCTCCCCACCATGGATCTTTTCGCCAGTCCTCTGAACCGGCAACTCCCGAGATTCTGCTCCAGACGACCGCATCCTCTCAGAGTAGCAGCAGATGCGTTTCTGATCTCGTGGTCCACAGGCCTACTGTATGCGTTTCCTCCCACGCCACTAGTGTCCAGAACACTGTTCAAAGTCCTCAAGGACGGGGCCTCAATGATCCTGATAGCCCCTAGGTGGCCAAGGCAACTGTGGTTCCCGCTTCTGCTGCAACTGGCGGTGGACACCCCTCTTCCTCTGGGGTTTCAGCACGATCTCCTGTCTCAGGATCAGGGGACTCGCTTGCACCCCAACCTCCAGTCCCTTCATCTGATGGCCTGGCTGCTGAAAGGGTAGTCCTGGCTCCCCTACTACTGCCTCGAGAGGTGGAAGATGTAGTCTTAGCCTCTAGATGGCAATCCACCAGGAAATCCTACGCTCTTAAGTGGCGTAGATTCTCCGCATGGTGTGCTCAGCACAGTGAGAATCCCTTCTCATGCTTGGTAGCGGTAGTATTGCAGTATTTGCTTTACCTCTCCAATCTAGATCTTAAGTCTAACTCTGTCAGGGTTCACCTCAGTGCTCTCTCAGCGCACCACTTACTGGTGGACGGAAGGCCTCTTTCCAACCACCCTTTGGTGGCTCGTTTTCTCAGAGGCCTCCTTCTGCTTAAGCCTCCTTTGCGTCCACCAGCCCCTGAGTGGGATCTGAATGTGATCTTACAGCGGATTACTTGTCTGCCCTTTGAACCTATGGCTACCTGCCCTCTCCGTTTTCTCTCCTGGAAAACCTTGTTTTTGGTAGCTCTTACCTCTGCTAGGCAAGTGAGTGAACTGCAGGCACTAGTGTCTGATCCCCCTTACACTAGGTTCTACAGGAATAGGGTAGTCTTACGGACTCAACCTAAGTTTCTTCCTAAGGTTGTCTCCCCTTTTCACCTCAATCAGGAGGTGGTTCTTCCGACCTTCTTTCCCAGGCCGCATGCCAACCGGGCTGAGATGGTCCTGCATACCCTGGACTGTAGGAGGGCGTTGTCCTTCTACCTTGACCGTACACGAGAGCATCGGAGGGCTGTTCAGCTCTTCGTTTCTTTTGACCCCAATAAGTTGGGGCTACCTGTCTCCAAACGTACTTTGTCCATATGGGTTGCTGACTGTATCGCCTGGCCTTATGGGGCAGCCGGCCTCTTGTTGGAGGGTCAAGTCACGGCTCATCGTGCCAGGGCGAAGGCTGCGACAGTGGCTCATCTCCGCTCTGAACCGTTGGCAGACATGTGCCGGGCCGCTACTTGGTCTTCAAGCCAGACTTTTGCGGCCCATTACTGCCTTGAGAGGGAGTCCCACAGGGACAGTGCTTTCGGACAGGCAGTACTCCATAATCTCTTTGGGGTTTAGGCAACTCCTACCCTCCGGCCCTGGTGTTGGGCTACCGGTCGGGGGCGTTCTCAGAGAAGATTCCTTCCTTACGTACTGCCGAGCTAGAGGGAGCTCATTTTTTCGGCTTGAGGTCTCCGGTAGCCTTAAGCTGGGGAGTCCCATAAGTGAGGACTGACTTCCTGCTTGGTCATGGAGAAAGAGTAGTTACTCACCTGTAACAGGTGTTCTCCAGGAGCAGCAGGAATCAGTCCTCACAACCCTCCCTCCTCCCCTTGGAGTTGCAGTCATATGATTTATTTTGCTAATTTTTTGCTGTCTTTTAGCTATGTCATCAGACTGAGCAAGATGGCACCCTTGGGCGGGAAGGGGACAGCGCATGTGCGCTGCAATTCCCAAAGGCTTTCTTTGAAAGCTGGGGAAATGCTCCGCACGAGGGCTCCGTCGGCGCCGACGTCACCCATATGTGAGGACTGATTCCTGCTGCTCCTGGAGAACACCTGTTACAGGTGAGTAACTACTCTATACAGACTGGTAGTGTGTTTGAATGGGGACTAGAATTAATGTGTTAATGAGGGTCCACTCCATGGTATTTCAAGGAAGAAATGGGTTTTAGCTTTTTTATTATTATTCTCAACTGAGGTGGTATGTTTATTAGTTTTGATATACCGCCATTCAAATTATAACAGAGGTTCCTGAGCGGTCCTCCAGTTTAGTCCTCCACAATCGGGTAGTGCACCTCCTCCTGCAGCCTGGAGACTGACCAATCAAATTTTCTGTAAGATGTATGCAGACGGAGCTCCCATAAGCCCTCAGTGTGTCCAGTCTCTTTGCAGCTTGAGGACGTGTGTGCCTGTGCTGGGCACACTTAGTGACACTTGGGGGAGCAACATTAGTTAGCCTTGTTTTGGGGTTTTCCTTTCTTCACATTACTTTTTCTTTTTCTTTAATTAGGTAGCTGTTTCTTTAATTTGTAAAAAATAAATAAATAAATAAAACAGACACAGGGAGCCTCCCGGTGCTGAGAAGCCAGTCCTGCATTGGGCTCCTGCCTTCCTCCCGGAGTTATTGGACAGCCAGATTAGAGCTCTCCCCTAGACTGCACGGGGAAGAGCTCTACCTTTTCCAGGCAACTCTTTTAATCTGAACTACTGGCTGCCTCTGTTGGTGTCTTCATCTGCGATAGGAACTTCACTTTATTTCCTTCCTCGGGTGCTGCAGCGCGCTCCCGTTGCTGCTCTCAGCGGGTCAGTCAGCTGCCTCGAAGTCCCGCCTCGGTGGTGGATGCTCAGGCAAGGAATTTGAATTTTTTCCTTTCATTTGGCCTCCGTTCCCTTTATTTTTCTCTTAATCGCATTTGCTTTGTTTTTATCTTTCCTTTGGTTTTCGCGCCGTTTTTGAGCGCGGGTATACGAGTTCGGCGGCCATTTTGAAGCCCTGAAGGGAGTTTTTCCTTGCCAACTTCAACACTTGTGCACGGGTCCCCCTGGCATTTTTTAGGGTGGCGATTTTGCTAGGGGCCTTCCCAGGCTTCTAGGGAGTGTTTTATTTTCACACACAAAAAAAAAAAAAAAAAAAGTGTTCTTTTTAATCGGGCTAGCTATTTTAGCATTGCCTTTCCCTGCCTCTGTCTCACTTCTGTTCCGCTTGGCTGGAGTACTTCAGCACATGGCTGCCAAACAGCAGTGCGTGATTTGTGGGTCGCGCAGGGGTGCGGTGACGGACTCTGGCATCTGCCGGGGCTGTGCCTCAGCTTCTTCCGACTTGGAACATCAAGTTGAGTTGAAGGAGCTGCCAGTCCCTGATGACACTCCTCTGCTTGCGGAGAGTGTCCTCTCGCCTGGCTCTTGTCAGTCTGGTTCGGTACCCCCTTCCAACGGGACTGCCCCTGAGTTACCGCATACGGCTCTGGCAACTCCATCAGTGGACTTTTCCCTGGATTTCGTTCTTCTCATGCATCAGGCCTTCCGCTTGAGCCGTTCCGGTCAGTTGCCGGAGGCTTGGCCCGCGCCCTTTCCCTCCCTTTCCTCAGGGGAGGTTCAGCGCCCTTCCCAGCCTGCCGCCAAGCGGCTCAAGTCTTTGGACCCGGAACAGGACGCCATTTGTTACCCTGATGTGGAAGCGGAAGGTGATCTTGAGACGGAGGCTGACGAGTTGGAGGACGGGGAGATCCCAGAGCCGGAAGACCAGGCTCGGATTATTCGCGTGTTTCGTAGGGATGAGCTAGTGCCTTTGATCACGGAGTCTCTTCAGACCCTCAACCTGGCCGTGGCTCGGCCTTTGGAGGAGGATGGCTTAGAGGATCCTCTCATTCAGGCGGTGCGGGACTCCCAGGTGGTGTTTCCTGTGCACCGGGTGGTGGAGCAAATGATCCAGTCTGAGTGGGATCAACCGGAGTCCGGTTTGAAGGGTATTCGGACGATGAATCGTCTTTACCCCTTAGCCGACAAAGACAAGGACTTGTTTAAGTCCCCGCGGGTGGATGCTGCGGTGTCAGCGGTGACTAAGAAAACCACCATCCCGGTTGAGGGCGGTGCTGCCTTAAAGGATGCGCAGGATAAGAAGGTTGATAATTTGTTGAAACAAGCCTTCGATACCAACGCCTTGTCCCTTCAAGCCTCCATTTGTGGTGCGTGGGTTGCTCGGGCTTGCTTACGCTGGTCCCAGCGTCTGCGCTCTGTCTCCGGCCTGGATCAGCAGGGGCTGCTGGAGGTTACCCGCATGGAGTCTGGGTCGGCGTACCTGGCGGATGTGCATTATGATTTGATCCGTTCCTTGGCTAATAGTATGGCCTCTTTGGTAGCGGCGCGTCGGTCCATCTGGTTGCGTAACTGGGCGGCCGACGGATCTTCCAAGTCTCGCCTCAGTAAGCTGCCCTTCAAGGGCAGGTTGTTGTTTGGTGAGGCTCTGGATAAGTTGGTCAAAGACCTTGGTGAATCTAAGGGTGGTAGGCTGCCAGAGGATAAGCCTAAGCTCAATAGAACTTCGCCGCCTACGCGCGGTCAATTTCGGGATTTTCGCAGGTTTCACTCTTCCCGCCTTTGGAGTTCCCAGCGCGGTCGCTTTGGGTCCCGTGCTCAGGGGTTCCGTGGTTTCCGGGGAACAGGACGAGGCTTCTCCGGAGCCTCCTACTCTTCGTCCTCTTCCTTTAATCGCAAGCCACAATGAAGCGAGGCGGGCTCTGGAAGGAAGTCCGGTCATAGGGGGTCGCTTACGCGATTTCCTTCCTTCTTGGGCCCAAATTACTTCAGATCAGTGGGTGCTGCAGGTTGTCGAAAAAGGTTATGCGCTAGAGTTTGCCTGCCCGCTCAGGGATTCCTTTGTTATGTCTCCCAGCAAGGGCGATCAGAAGACGCGGGACATCCACGTGACTCTTCATCGGCTCTTATCCTTGGGGGCGGTACTTCCCGTTCCTCCTTCCGAGCGCGGCGCCGGTCACTACTCCATCTATTTTGTGGTCCCCAAGAAGGACGGCTCCCTTCGTCCAATCTTAGATCTCAAGGGCGTGAATCGTGCTCTCAAAGTACCGCACTTCCGGATGGAAACCTTGCGGTCGGTCATCGTGGCGGTGCGTCAAGGGGAGTTTCTCACGTCCCTCGATCTCTCCGAGGCTTATTTACACATTCCCATCCGAGCGTCTCATCAAAGGTTCCTCCGCTTCGCCTTCCCATGGGGCCACTTCCAATTTCGGGCCATGCCGTTTGGACTCGCCACTGCGCCCCGTACCTTCACAAAAGTGATGGTGGTGGTTGTGGCGGCTTTGCGCAAAGAGGGTATCCTCGTCCACCCGTATCTCGACGATTGGTTGATTCGGGCAAAATCCAGCCACGAGTGTGTGCAAGTCACGAACAGGGTGGTTGCTCTACTGAGATCTCTCGGCTGAGTGGTGAACGAATGCAAAAGCTGCCTGTGCCCGACTCAGGACCTCGAATACCTGGGAGTACGTTTCGACACGGCGCGGGGCTTGGTGTGTTTGCCGGAGTGCCGTGCTCTAGCTTTGCGGAGCCTCGTCCGCCTCTTCCTGGGGATGCCCGCTCCATCCGCGTGGTGGTACCTCCGGCTCCTCGGCACAATGGCAGCAACCCTGGAGGTGGTGCCTTGGGCGAGGTTTCATATGCGTCCGCTCCAGAGTGCTCTTCTACGCCGTTGGTCCAACCAGTTCGACTCGTTGAACATGAGATTGCCTTGCCCGAAGCCGGTTCGCCGGTCACTCCGGTGGTGGCTATGCTCCGAGAACCTGACGCGGGGGCTTCCCTTGGAGCCTCCTCTTTGGGTTCCGTTCACGACGGATGCCAGCTTATCGGGCTGGGGTGCTCACTGCGAAGCCCGCTTCACGCAGGAGGAGTGGTCTCCCCTGGAGGCCTCTTGGTCGATCAACCGGCTCGAGCTGCGGGCGGTGCGACTCGCTCTCTTAGCCCTCGAAGACTTGGTACTCGGGCGGCCCGTGCGCCTTCTCTCGGACAATGCGACCACGGTAGCTTACATCAATCGTCAAGGGGGCACCGGCAGTGTGGCCCTAGAATCGGAGGCGACGGCTTTGTTCAATTGGGTGCAGACTCGTCTACCGGCAATCTCGGCAGCCCATATAGCAGGCACGGACAATGTTCAGGCCAATTTTCTCAGCAGAGTGCGGGTAGACCCCGGAGAATGGGAGCTAAACCCGCAGATTTACGCGCAAATAGTTCGTCGGTGGGGTCCGCCCGTCATGGATCTCATGGCGACGTTTCAGTCGGCCAAGACGGGGCGCTTCTTCAGCAGGCGACGAGAACGTATGTCCGAGGGGCTCGACGCCCTCATTCAGCCGTGGCCGACGTCCGGGCTTCTTTATGTCTTTCCTCCGTGGGCTCTGATCGGCCGTGTCGTTCAGCGCATCGAGGGCCACCGGGGTCAGGTGTTACTGGTGGCCCCGGATTGGCCCAGGAGACCTTGGTATGCCGATCTGGTCAGGTTGCGCGACGGCGTTCCTTGGCTCCTGCCCGCGTTACCGGATCTTCTTCTTCAGGGGCCCCTGCGGATGCCCCAAGTGGGTCGATTCTCGCTTACGGTCTGGCCATTGAGAGGGCTCGGTTGAAAAAGAAGGGTTATTCCCCCGCGGTGATTGCCACTCTCCTACGGGCGCGAAAGACGTCCACCTCACTTACTTATGTGCGCGTGTAGAGAATCTTCGAAGACTGGTGCTCCCAGCGCGGGGTTCGAGCAGCGACAGTTTCCGTGCCCGTCATTTTAAGGTTTCTTCAGGATGGGTTTGATAAGGGTCTTGCTGCTAGCTCCCTGAAGGTTCAGTTGGCGGCTCTCTCCTGTTACCGAGGCAAAGTGTTGGGGCTTTCCCTCGGGTCTCATCAGGACGTCCGTCGTTTTCTTGCGGCGGTCTTTCATTTGCGGCCCTCGCGCAGGATCTCCGTTCCTCCGTGGGACTTAAACCTAGTGCTGCGGGCCCTGGTTCACGAACCCTTTGAGCCCCGGCGAAGGGCGTCTCTGAAAGATCTCACTCTGAAGACGATTTTTCTCGTGGCCATCTGCTCGGCGAGGCGTATTTCCGAACTCCAGGCGTTGTCGTGCAGGGAGCCCTTTTTGTCTTTTTCCCAGGATCGGGTGGTTCTTCGGCCAGTTCCTTCCTTTTTGCCTAAGGTGGTTTCGCCTTTTCACGTGAATCAGGCGGTGTTCCTCCCAGTACTGCATCCTGGTACCGACGGTGCTGCGGGCGAGGGGCTTCACTGCCTAGATGTGAGACGCGTTCTTCGGCACTACTTGAAGTTTACCGAGGCCTTTCGAAAAACCGACCACTTGTTCGTGCTTTTCGGCGGCGCACGGAAAGGGGAGGCGGCGGCTAAAGCCTCCATTGCGCGATGGATCAAAGAAGAGATCGCGTCAGCGTATCTGTTGCAGCAGCGGCCGGTTCCGGAGGGTCTGCGGGCCCACTCCACCAGGGCTCAGGCGACTTCCTGGGCGGAGCATAGTCTAGTTCCGCCAGCAGACATCTGTAAGGCGGCCACTTGGTCGTCGTTGCATGCCTTCAGTAAACACTATCGGTTGGATGTGTTGGCCGCTCGGGATTCCTGTTTTGGTTCGGCGGTTCTGCGCGCCGGATGGCAAGGTCCCGCCCGGTGTTGACTGCTCTGCTACATCCCGATTGTGGAGGACTAAACTGGAGGACTGCTCAGGAAATGGAAATTACACATACCTGGTAATTGTAGTTCCTGGAGGGTCCAGTTTAGTCCTCTTTCCCTCCCGAGTATCAGGTTATTTATTGCGGCGCGCTTTTCCGAACGATTTGGTCTTACAGCGGCTTCTCTTCTCCGCTCTACTTCTTTTCGGCCGCGCTTCCTGTCAGTGGTATTTCTTCTGTTTAACTTCCAGCCAGTTTTCTTGAGACCCTGGTTTTGGACTGTCTTTTTGCTACCGGGGCGTTGCTAGCGGCGCAGTGCAGCGTTCTGGCTTCCTCGTTTGGGGAGGGGGCTAATACCTTATTGAGGGGGAAAGTTTTCTTCTTTATTCTGCATGTTTTTTTATAATAGTCTCATGTGTTGCTTCTTTAAGTTTGCTTTGTTACTAGTTTACTGGGGGCTTATGGGAGCTCCGTCTGCATACATCTTACAGAAAATTTGATTGGTCCAGTCTCCAGGCTGCAGGAGGAGGTGCACTACCCGATTGTGGAGGACTAAACTGGACCCTCCAGGAACTACAATTACCAGGTATGTGTAATTTCCATTTTACAAAGTAAAATACAAAAAGGAGGTCAATAGTCCAGAAAAGGAAAGGAGATTACAATGCGACAGGAAAGCACTCGAGACATGTAACACATGTGACTGAGGGAAAAGGGAGTGAGAAAGAGGAGGAAAAGGGTAATTTCACACAAGAGGAGAAGGGAGGTCAAAAGCAGTGGAGAAAAGGTGGGTTTTCGGATCTCTTTTAAATGTGGTATGTTGTTCGAGTCTGAGGGAGATGGGGAGGGAGTTCCATAGTGCAGGACCGAGAAAGAAGAAAGCGGAGGAGTGGGTAGCTTGCAGGTGGGCACGAGAGGGGGAAGGGAAGATGAAGACGATTGACATGCAGTGACCGGAGCGAGCGGCTGGGAGTATAGGATTGAATAAGGTCTGCCAGGTATTGTGGTGTGTGGGTGTACATGACGTGATGGACCAATGTAAGAATCTTATAGCGTATACGAAATTCGACGGGAAGCTAGTGAAGGTGAATCAAAAGGGGGTTGATGTGATCCCGGTGAGAAGAGTGAAAGATGAGGTGCACGGCCGTATGCTGGATGCGTTGCAAGCAATAGATTTGCGAGAGTGGGAGACCAGCTAGGACTGAATTTCAGAAGTCAATGCGTTATATGACCAGGGAAAGGAAAAGAGTGGTGAGAGCCTGTGTGGTGAGAAATGGGCGAATGGCACGAAGAAAGAAGAATGAGGTCTTAGAAATGTGAGCCGGAAAGTGAAATCAGAGTCAAAAAGAACCCCCAAATAATGGAAACAGGAAACCAATGGAATAGGTGAATCAGCAAAGGAGGGTGCAACCAGAGGAGAGGGACTACCAAACGTAAACCAGATAGCAAGTGTTTTAGTCAGGTTCATGTGAAGACAATTGGTGGTAAGCCAGTCAGCAACAGCAGAAAGACAGGAGTTGAGGGGGGTAAGATCAGGATGGAGCAGAGAAGTGCGGTGAAGGACCAGATCATCAGCATAGTAGAAAGCCGAAATCCCAAACTGTTGAATCAAGAGTGCCAGTGGTGCCAGAAAGATATTGAAAAGAAGGGGTGCCAGAACAGAACCTTGAGGGACACCACAGGGCAGTGGAAAGGAGTCAGAAGTGATGGCTGGGGCAGATGAAGAAACAACGGCATAGGAGCAGGAAAAAAGGTAAGAGTGAAACCAACGATGAACCGTGCTGCAAAGGTCAGCCTCGCATAGACGAGAAAGGAGAAGAGTGGTCGATAAGGTCGAAAGCTGCAGAAAGATCCAAGGACACCGCCACCGAGAAATCACCACATTCGAGAGCCACGTGAAGTTCATTGAGAAAAGCTATAAGAACAGTCTCCACACTGTGACCGGGCCGAAAACCTGACTGACGGGGGTGAAGAAAATGGGCGGAATCAAGATGATGGGACAATTGTGCAAAAACCGCTTTCTCCAAGAGCTTAGAAAGAAAAGAGAGGTTGGAGACAGGTCGGTAGTGGATGGGAAGCTGAGGGTCAATTGAGGGTTTCTTAAGGATGGGACGAACACAAGCATGCTTCCAGGAGTGAGGAAAGACCCCGGTGGAAAGACTGGTGTTTATTCATGGTGAGGACATAAGGGATGAGAGCAAGTGAGGGGGTAAGGAGCCACGAGGAAGGAATGGGATCAAGTGCACAGAATGTCTTATGAGAAGAGGATATCAGATTCATCAGCTCAGAAGTAGAGATTGAATGGAAGGAGGCCCAGGTATATGAAAGTTGAGAGATAGGGGGAGGGGGGAGGAGAGGAGATGGGTGGAGGGCAATGATGCTCTGAGATCCAGAATTTTTTTTACTAAAGAAGGCAGCAAGATGGGAGGGAGCGGGGGACGATGAGGGAGGAGCAGGATCAGAATCTAGTCAAATTGATGTAAGGGATTTAAGGACTGTGTATAAGTGACGGGTCTGATTAGGTGCTGAAGAAATGGCTGTGGAAAAGTAGGTTTGTTTTGCTCCATGGACCTGAGACTGGTAGTGCTCATGAGCTGCTTTGAAGCGAGAGAAGGTGGTTGAGGAGGGAGACTTCCGCCACAGGTATTTGATTCCATTCAGTCGGTGCATAAAAAAAGGCCCTGCTACATGTTTTTTGGCTCTTTGTGTGAATATTTCAAACAGGTTAAGTGATTTGTGCCATCTTGGTCTGTTATCTGGGGGCTTTCTTAGTAAAGGTTGGAGGCAGAGCAGAGTTGGTGTTTATAACTTTGTACGTATTAAGAATAATCTTGCATCTAATCCTTGCTGACATGAGTAACCAGTGAAGGTGCTTCAGTATTGGGGTGGTGTGTGATCGTGTGTATGCCTTATGAATGAGTTTTGCAGCAGTATTTTGGGCCAGTTGAAGTTGGATATATGCTGTTATTTGGAAGGCCATGGTAGATGGAGTTGCAATAATCTAGTATGGGGGGGTAATGATGGCTTGGCATGTTCGGAAATCTGTCTGGTTTAGTAGAGGGTGGAGGTTTTTTAAGATTCTTAGCTTGTTGTATATTGATTTGATTGCCTGTTGTTTTTGTGCTTGTAGGTTCAATTCTTGGTCAAGTGTAACTCCAAGGTATCTGACCTCTTTCCTAACAGATATCTCTTTGTTGTCCAGTTTTATAGTTGTTGGTGGGCTCTGGTGATATGGAGGATTTCTTTCTTGTTGTAATTGATACTGAGGTTATGCTCCTATAGCCATTTTGTCACCGCTGTGAAGCATTTGGATAGGCTGGAGTGGTCTGGTGAGGTTGTGTAGAAAGGGCTGTATGTCATAATATCATCAGTTTATATTTGATATTTTATGTTGTAGCTTTTTATGACATCACAGAGTGGCTGTATGTGTATGTTGAATAGGATCAACGAGAGGGTAGAACCTTAGAGTATTCCCTGTCGTAGAATATAAGACAGGGATCTCTGTGAGCCAATTTTTATCTGTTGGATGCAGTCTGTAAGGTAGGTTTGAAACCAATTGATGGTATTACTGTGAAGCTCAATACTGTGAAGTCTGTTGAGTAGAGGTTGATGAGAGAGTGAGTCAAATGTGGCTGATAGATCTAGGAAAATGAGTGTGAATCCTTGTGAGATGTGTTTGGTACTTGTGATTAGGGTGTCAAATAGGGAGGTAAGAAGTGTTTCAAACCCATGTTGTGGGCGGAAACCATGTTGCTGTGGATCCAGTGGAACATGTAAATCACTATGATCTTGGCATTGGATTTGCACTGCCTTTATGATCTTTGCTAGGAAGGGAATGATGGATATCAGTCTGTAGGATGATGGATCGGAGGGGTTTAGGTTTGGTTTCTTTAATATGGGGCGGATGGAGGATTGTTTTAGAGGAGGTGGGAGGAATCCCTGCTTGAGTGAATCATTTACTATATTGGCAATGAAAGGGATAAGCTGCAGCCTTGTAATCTTTATCCAGGCTACCGCGTATGGGTCTAGTGGGGAGGTAGTAGTGTTGATGGATGTGATAATACTGTCTAGTTGCTTGTGGTTGATCAGTGCGAATATGGTCCAGATGTTGGTAGAGCTGATGTCTGTCTTGCTTTGTGTGGAGGTGACTGTTCTGCAGTGTTTGCCAGCGTTGAGCTTTGATTGTAGGTGATCTGCTTAGTGTGGAGGGTAATCAACACTAAGCAATCTGGGTCGGTGGATTTGCTCTTTGTTAGTGTTTTCACAGTATCGAAGAGCTCCATGGGTTTGTTGATTGCATTCTTTATTAGGTTAGTATGGTATTCTTGTTTTGCTTTGTTGGTGAGTGTGTGATAGTTTGTTTTTCCATGTGGATTGTCCTTATGTTACTGTCCATGTTTTTTCTCCATTTCCGTTCAATTTGTCACAATGTGCACTTGAGTTCTTTAAGTGTTGAAGAGTAACCAAGGAGCTTTTTGTTGTTGGATGTTTATAAAGGGTCTTGGTGGAGTTTGAGCTATTATTATTGTAGAAGAGTTCCATTTGTTTATCTGGGTTTCTAAGTTGTCATTGTCTGTAATGGTTTTCATCCGATCACTATGGTGCATTCAACTTCAACAGCTTTAAAAATAAGCTTCTGTGTCACTTTTTTTCATTATAAACGAAACCAGTTTCTAAAGGTCTCGGACTCCTTGTAGCACAGTTAGCAGACAAAAGTCTTACTGCTAGTGCTTAATCGCATCAACGACCTTATTTTTAGAACCCGACTCGTGTTTTTCTCCCTCACAGCTTAAACTCCGTTCCTTTAAATATAATTTTCAATATTCATACACAAATTGAGACAGCTGATTTATCAAATCTGTCACTTAGCTGTGATGATTTCACTCTCTGGAGTTAACGGCTGTACATATCTTCAATCCCAAAGATCCCGACGCTCTTACGGGGCACCTCTGAGGCGTTTCACTGCCTGCAGTTTCTTCAGGGGATCTTATTTATCACCCTTATAGTGCTCTAAAAACAAACGTGACAACCTCTCAGCTACCATACTCTATAAACTTAAAAATTACCGTTGTACTTTCTAAGTTTGAAACGCGGGCAGCATCGGTATCTAGTAAGTGAAATAAAAGTAACAATTTTTAGTTTATATTTCAAACTTAGAAAGTACAACGGTAATTTTTAAGTTTATAGAGTATGGTAGCTGAGAGGTTGTCACGTTTGTTTTTAGAGCACTATAAGGGTGATAAATAAGATCCCCTGAAGAAACTGCAGGCAGTGAAACGCCTCAGAGGTGCCCCGAAAGAGCGTTGGGATCTTTGGGATTGAAGATATGTACAGCCGTTAACTCCAGAGAGTGAAATCATCACAGCTAAGTGACAGATTTGATAAATCAGCTGTCTCGATTTGTGTATGAATATTAAAAATTATATTTAAAGGAACGGAGTTTAAGCTGTGAGGGTGAAAAACATGAGCCGGGTTCTAAAAATAAGGTCGTTGATGCGATTAAGCACTAGCAGTAAGACTTTTGTCTGCTAACTGTGCTACAAGGAGTCTGAGACCTTTTAGAAACTGGTTTCGTTTTATAATGAAAAAAAGTGACACAGAAGCTTATTTTTAAAGCTGTTGAAGTTGAACGCACCATAGTGATCGGATTTTATACGTTCACGAAGAGACCATAGTATAATCTGTAATGGTTTTCAGACATCATAGTAGTTTCTGGATGAAGATTTGATTATCAAAAGATTGAAATTTTCTGGATATGGTGAGGTAATCTACCTTGTGGGTGGGGTAGAGAGAATTAAATTAGGTGGTGGTCTGACCATGGGATTAGTTGGAGTGTGGCTGTAGGCTGGGAATGCTTGTTATGTGTGATGAGAGGAATATGGGTTGGGTGATTGATTATTTGCGTGAATTGTAATTTGCTCATGGTTTCCAGGAAGGCTGCAGATTGTGACTTGGGGTTGCGAGATTGAAGTCTCTGAGGAGGATGAAGTTGTTCTGTTTGGTGGCGTGCATGCATACTGCTTCAAAGATGGCATCTAGCTCCTTTAGGTCAGCTGTGGGGGGCTCTGAATGCTAGGCATATGGTTACATATTTGCTTGTGATAGAAATCACTGGGAGGGGCCTGTAGGCTTGTCCTCTGGCAGGCCTTGTAGCTTGACTTTACTGAGGTTCTTGACAAGCTTTAAGTCCTCCCAGAAGAGGAGACCACCCTTAAAGAGGAGGCGTGCCTTGGCTGCTGACCAATTGTGGAGCCATAGCCAGCAGCAGGCAACATTTGCAGCTGTCACCAAGCGAAGTAAGTCATAGAAACTGTTCGCCTAAAAGACTGCCAGGTACTCTAGGCGGGCTGAAGAGGCATCCTCCAGAAGCAGCTGGATCCAGCAGAGCAAGGCACAGGCTATCAGTCTGCCACACACTGATGTCTGCACCACCAAAGAAGAGGCAGAAAAAAGCTGTCTTAACAAGATTATCCACCTTGCGGACCTGGGGATCCTTGAGAGCCACCCCACCTTCTATAGGGATGGTAGTCCTCTTGGTCACGGCTGTGATAAGAGATTCCACTTTGGGGTAATGCAGCCAATGCTGAAGATCCTCCTGGGACTAGGGGTAAATACGGCCCAGGCACCAGGCCATTCGTAGTGAGGCATCGGGTATGTCCCACTCATCTGTCACCAGCTGCTGAAGCTCAGGAGAGAACAGAAAGGCCTTGACCAGTGGATGAACTCCTTTAAGAATAGGGTCGGTGGTAGACTGCTCGGCCGGGGTGGTAGCCTCACGAATGTGAAGATCTGCGGCCACCTGACTAATGAGAGCAGCAAGCTCATTCCGGTGGAATAGACAAATCCTCGTCAGAGGGAGACGTGTCTCCTTCCTCTAAACTAGAAGCCACCGAGGATGAGCCCTCAAGATCACTGGCATAGCTCTGTTCAAGAGGTCTAGGTCCCTGAGTGTCCAGGCAAGGGTCTTACGTTGCCTCTTTGCCCCTGAAGGCATTGCCGGTGTGGCCTTCTGTTTTCTGTTGCAAGAAACGGCAGCCAAAGATGCGGGGAGACCACACAGGGACAGAATCTGGGCTCCCTTCCAAATGCCCCATGCCTGCTTAAAGACAGCTGCAAATTCTGAGGTGTCATCAGCCACAAGCACTGTGTTTTGCCTGGCAATCTTCATCACCCCCCCCCCCCCCATGAGGGAGAAGAGTCGCCGGGGCAATGTTCTCCGGTTCAAGAGTCAACAGCAAAGGCTGTATCTTTGCTGAGCTCAATGCCGGTGGCTCAGGTAAGGCTGTTCATGGTCGCGAGTCTGCTAGCCTTGAGACACCTCCTATAGAGGGTCCTGTGTGCCGATCACCTGAGTCCTCCCCTGAAGAATGGCCTGGGTCAGCCGTGCAGGTTGCACACAATTGTTGAATGAGGCCTCTCCTTCGTTTCCTGCATGCAAGGCATCGTGGGGCCTTGCCAGTCATTGCGGCAACAGAGCGTGTGCCTGACCAGAAAAAAAAAACGTCAGGAAGCGACCTTATGCTGACAGGCCCAGCTGCACTTAGAGTCCTCTACACAGCATGTTCCAAGTACTCACAGTTCAGTGATCACAATCCTGCATACTGCTGTGCAATGTGGCTCAACACTACACCCCGGCCTCAAGCCCTCCAAGGAAGTGGAGGAGAGCCTGTGTGCCGAAGCCTACCACCACAGAGGAGAATGTGCTGCAAGCAGCCGTCCAACTGTCTGAGAGGGAAGCCTCCTTTCCTATAACATTATTCTTTCCCCTTTCTTGTTTTATAAAAAAAAAAGAAAATGTGATTGAGGACAGGTAGCCTGATGGAATCTCCACAAGGCAACTGAACTGACCCTCTGGTAGCACAGTCCAGCTGAGGGTATCCCAAACACACTCCAGTCTGCTGACTCACGGTCCTGAAGGCCAGAGCAGCAAACAGACAGGAGCTGTACTGGGTAAGGTGCATTATGCAGGATTGTGATCACTGAACATAAGATATGCCATACTGGGTCAGACCAAGGTCCATCAAGCCCAGTGTCCTGTTTCCAACAGTGGCCAATCTAGGTCGTACGTACCTAGCAGTTTCCCCAAAAGAGAAAGATTCCACAATGCTTGTACTGGGTCAAGCATTGATATCCTGGGTCCCTTCTTAATAATGGTTTATGGACCTTTCCTCCAGGAACTTGTCTAAACCTTTTTTAAACCCAGCTACACTAACAGCCTTTACTACATCCTCCGGTAACAAATTCCAGAGTTTGATTACACGTTGAGTAAAAAAATATTTTCTTTTATTAGTCTTAAATAGTTTACCCTGTAGCTTCATTGCATGTCCCCTAGTCTTTCTATATTCTGATAATGTAAACAATCGATATACGTTTACCCGTTCCACTCCGTTCATTAATTTATAGACTTTTTATTTATTTATTTAACATTTTTTATATACTGCACTATTCATCATCAGTGTGGTTTACATTGAACAACAATATACCTGCCAATACATGACTGATCTAGGTTTACATATAACAGGGAAGATAAACTGGGTGTGAACTGGGGATAACTATCTACATAATTATACATACATATATCATATCTCCCCTCAGCCGTCTCTTTTCCAGGTTAAAGAGCCCTAACCTTTTTAGCCTTTCTTCATAGGAGTATCCTTCCATCCCCTTTACCATTTTGGTGGCTCTTCTCTGAACCTTTTCTAATAACGCTATATCCTTTTTAAGATACGGCAACCAGAATTGCACACAATATTCAAGGTGCGGTCTCACCATGGAATGGTATAGAGGCATTATAATATCTTTTGTTTTATTTTCCATTCCTTTCCTTATGATACCTAGCATTCTATTTGCTCTCTTGGCCGCCGCTGCACACTGGGCCGAGGGTTTTAACATGTTATCCACTAAACTGTGAGTACTTGGAACGTGCCCTAGCTGTATTGCGTAAGGTGCCAGTGATGTCACAGCACTTGTTCTAGTGTTTTCTCTGTCTCACATCTGCTGGTTGGGGGACATAACCCATTTGTCTGGACAGGTCTAGCAGTGCTCCAGGAAAGGAAATTAATGGTGAGTAAAATGTCATTGGCAAGGCCTTGTTCCTTATCGTCACTCCAGTCCAGTCCCTTACTTCTGGGTTGCGTAACCCTTCCAGCAGCTTGGAGGCTGAGTCTATCCTTTTGAGGATGGGACGGGATAAATAGCACTGGCACCACCCACTGATCCCAGTATTCTCAGCCTCCAAGCAGCTGGAGGGTTCCGTAAGCCAAGGGCTTACTGGAGTCTCCGTGTTTTCTTCCTTTAATTAATTTTAATTTTAATTGTAGTGTATTTTAATTTACTTTAATTTATTTGATTTCCCTCTTAACTTTCTTTGGAGCTGCTCCTTTAATTCTCCGTTTTCCCTCCCCCCCCCCCCTCTCCCGATCAGAGGAGGAATCTGTTTCTGTACGGGGCAGAGGAGCTTCGGTTCTGTGCGGTATCTGGGCTTACCGACCAGAGGCTTCTCCGACAGCGGTGGAAGACAGAAAACCGCAAGCCGCATTCCCCGGCGGGGGTCTCAATTTCTCCAGAGTCCTGCCTTGCCTCGCGCCGAAGCCCCCTGGCGGCTGAGCGCTTGAGGCAGCAGCGCGACGCTATCCCACTCCTCCGGCTGGGCCTCGACAGTCCAGGAGCGTCGGGATCGTTCGCCACCCCAGAAGCCTGTTCAGGCGCCCGGTCAGACTCTGCGGGCAAGAAAGGAGAGACCGGCAAAGACGCCGTCCGGGCAGCGCTCCACGTGGCCGCGGCCTACCACGTGTGAGCCCCCGGAGTGCAGCGTCCTTCTGCGGAGCAGCGCGCTGTCCTGATTGCTTCTGAATCGCAAGTACTGGGGGAAGAATTTTAACAGGGGAGAAATTTATCTGAAATTAAACGAAGTTTAGTTTTGTTTTTTGCTGTACTTCAGTGTTCTCCATCCTTGGTAGTTACAGCCAGGGAGGGGATAAGGCGCCTTGGGGGGGGGTGGGCCTTCTTCAGATATTCATTTTAATTAATTTTAATTTTAACAGAGAAGGGAAGTGCTTTGAGTAGCAAAGCCATACATTCGGCCCTGGTCCAAAACAGGACATGACTGGCAAAACGCGTTGCCCGTCTTGTGGCATTTGCAGGGGCACTACAACCGAGTCAGGAGTCTGCAGGGGGTGTGCGGCAGAAACTGCCTCCGTGGAGCAAGATATTCAAGTAGCCATGTCTCAAACGGCACAGGCATCAGGGGATCCTTTGGAAAGGGAACCCCATTCTCCTCCACCTTCTACCTCGGGATTGCCGGCCCCCTCCCCTCCCCTTCCCCTAACGGCAACAGAGGAGGGAAGTGCCAATGACCTATTCTCCCCGGACTTCGTCCTCTTACTGCACAAGGCATACTGCATGCGCAAGAAAGGGATGGGAGCTGCGGAGTCAAGCACAGCTCTGGAAAGTCTGGGGACTAGGCCACTGAAGACTAGCCGCCAGTTCTCTGAGGCTCCTCCCAAGCGCGCGAGGTTGGTGAGTGAGGAGCTCCTCTCGTCCCTGTCCCATGATACGCCTGAGGAGGAGGTCTCGGACAAGGAGCTGGGAGAAGATGAAGAGGAACTCGAAGAGGGAGAGATTCCAGAAGAGGACCAATCCCGCATTGTGAGGGTTTTTCGGCGGGAGGAGCTCCCGGCGCTAATTAACAAGTCCCTTAAGGTGCTCAATGTGACCTCCGACGTCCCAACAGTGGAGGAAGCGTTGGAAGATCCTTTGATCCAGGCGGTCAGAAGTTCCCAAAAGGTTTTTCCCGTTCACAGAGTAGTGCGTCAGATGATCCAGGAGGAGTGGGATCAGCCAGAATCTAGCTTGAGGGGCGTGCACGCTATGTCAAGGCTTTACCCTTTGCCGGAACCGGACAAAGAACTGCTGAGATCACCCAGGGTGGACGCAGCGGTATCTGCGGTGACAAAGAAGACGACGATCCCGGTCGAGGGTAGCGCGACCTTGAAGGATTCACAGGATAGAAGATTGGACACGCTGCTGAAGCAAGCCTTTGATATCAGCGCTCTCGCCTTGCAGGCCTCGGTTTCCGGGGCTTGGGTAGCCCGGGCCTGTTTGAGATGGGCTCAGCAGCTCCAGCTGGCAGAGGGCTCCCCCGGGGATGCTCAGTCAATTTCAGCTAAACTGGAGTCCGGGGCTGCCTACCTAGCGGATAGCCAATATGACCTCATCCGGAGCCTGGCTAAAAACATGGCATCGGTGGTAGCAGCTAGGCGATACTTATGGCTATGAAATTGGGCAGCCGATGCCTCTTCTAAGGCGCGCCTGAGTCGTCTACCATTCAAGGGGAAGTTGTTGTTTGGAGAAGACTTAGATAAATTAGTAAAGGACCTTGGCGATTCTAAAGGGGGCAGGCTGCCGGAGGACAGACCGAGGCAAGCTCGTGTACTAGCCCCGGGGCGGAGCCAGCCTAGGGATACCCGGAGGTTTCGTCCGGCCAGAGCGAATCCTTTTCCTAAGGGCCGTTTCTCCCCAAGGGGGCAAAGTTTCAGAGGGTTTCGGGGAGCAGGGAGAGGTTTTGGTGCCTCCTCCTCCGCTGGTCCTAGAAAACCACAATGAGAAAACGGGGGTCCAGGAGGGGGAACTGCCGGTGGGGGGTCGGTTAAAGCAGTTCCTTCCCGCCTGGTCCCGGGTCACGTCCGATCAATGGGTCCTAGAAGTGATCCGAGAGGGTTATGCTCTCGAATTTGCAAAGCAGATACGCCCGGCCTTTGTTCAGTCTCCATGCGGATCCCCGGAAAAAAGAGCAGCGATAGAGGTCACACTTTCAAGACTCAGAGCGCTCGGAGCGGTGTCTCCCGTCCCTCCGCACCAATGCGGCTCAGGTCGATACTCAATTTATTTCGTAGTACCAAAGAAGGAAGGTTCGTTTCGCCCTATCCTAGATCTAAAGCAAGTCAATCGCTGTCTCAAAGTGCCTCATTTCTGGATGGAAACCCTAAAGTCGGTCATCGTGGCTGTAAGGAGCGGAGAGTTCCTGACGTCCTTGGATCTGACGGAAGCCTACCTGCATATCCCGGTTCGAAGCTCACACCAGCAGTTCCTGAGATTTGCAGTACCAGAAGGTCATTTTCAATTCAGGGCACTGCCCTTCGGGCTAGCGACGGCCCCTCGGACCTTCACCAAAATAATGGTAGTGGTGGCGGCGGCTCTCAGGAAAGAAGGAATCTTGGTGCACCCTTACCTGGACGATTGGCTGATCCGGGCGAAGTCAGAAGAGGAGAGTCGCTCAACTACTGCCAGAGTAGTGGAAGTCCTGGAGGAATTAGGATGGGTCATCAACCGGGCAAAGAGCAGGTTGGTGCCCTCTCAAGAGCTCGAGTACCTCGGGGCGAAATTCGACACCAGAATAGGAAGAGTTTTTCTGTCCAAAAAGAGGGCAAGGGACCTCAGGCTCCTGGTGGATCAATTCCTGGCCAGGCGGATTCCTACGGCGTGGCATTACCTCCAATTGCTGGGAACCATGGCGGCAACTATAGAGGTAGTCCCGTGGGCCAGAGCTCACATGCGCCCTCTGCAGAGGGCCTTGCTGCGGCGGTGGTCTCACCAACTTCACCCGTTGGCTATGCGGCTACCTTGTGCTCCTCGCACCAAGAGTGCACTGCAGTGGTGGCGGTGTCCCCGGAACCTGGAGCGCGGGATACCCCTCGAACCACCGCACTGGTTACTGCTGACGACAGATGCCAGTCTAGCGGGCTGGGGAGCTCATTGCGAGGACCAGTCCGTCCAGGGTCAGTGGACCTCAATGGGAGTCCCTTTGGTCCATCAACAGGCTGGAGCTGCGGGCGGTAGCCTTGGCGCTAAGGGCTCTCGAGCCCTTAGTCCGTCAGAGGGCAGTTCGCATCTTCTCAGACAACGTCACCGCGGTGGCTTACATCAACCGCCAGGGAGGCACAAGCAGTCCCTCCTTGGAGAAGGAAGCGCACACCCTGTTTCGGTGGGCCGAGGACAAGTTGATAGCTCTATCGGCACAGCACGTAGCCGGAACGGACAACGCTACGGCCGATTACCTCAGCAGGTTCAGGATCGACCACGGGGAGTGGGAGCTGAACCAGCAGGTCTTCGATCAGGTAGTAGCCCTGTGGGGTCCTCCGGTCATGGACCTCATGGCGCGGTATGCTTCGGCCAAGGCAAGCAGATTTTTCAGCCGAAGGAAGGAAAGGATGTCCGAAGGCCTAGACGCCCTAGCCCAGAGGTGGCCTTCGGAGGGTCTTCTGTATGTATTCCCCCCTTGGGCCCTCATAGGAAGGCTTCTGCAGCGAGTGGAAGTCCACCGAGGTCTGGTAATCCTCATTGCCCCGGACTGGCCTCGGCGCCCTTGGTATGCGAACCTAGTGAGATTATCGGTTGACTGACCCTGGTGTCTCCCCTGCAGAAAGGACCTCTTGAGACAGGGGCCGGTACTGATGCCTCACGTGGATCGATTCTCGCTTACGGCCTGGCTATTGAAAGGGCGCGGCTCCGGAAGCGGGGGTACTCGGGTCCCGTAATTTCTACCTTATTGAGCTCGCGAAAGCGATCTACCTGTCTTTCCTACATAAGAGTTTGGCGCATCTTTGAAGCCTGGTGTGGGGAGCGCCAGAAGAAACCTCTGTCGGCCTCAGTCCCGGAGATTCTAGAATTTTTACAAGCAGGATTTGATAAAGGTCTAGCGCCCAGCTCCTTGCGGGTCCAGTTAGCTGCTATCTCTTGTTACAGAGGTAAGGTACGTGGCAGGTCCTTAGGGGATCACGCGGACGTTGCCAGGTTCCTAAGAGCGGTCAGGCGTCTCCGCCCACAGCAAAGGTCGGTGGTCCCCCCTTGGGATCTCAATCTGGTGTTAAATGCCCTAACCAGGGAACCTTTCGAGCCGGCTAAGAGAGCATCCCTAAAGGATTTAACTCTCAAGACGGTCTTCCTCGTTGCCATCTGCTCCGCCAGACGCGTGTCCGAACTGCAAGCGCTGTCCTCGCAGCCCCCTTACTTTCGTTCTTCAGAGATAAGGTGGTTTTGCGAACAGTTCCTTCCTTCTTACCCAAGGTCATCTCGCCTTTCCACGTGAACCAGTCAGTGTCGCTCCCGGCCTTCCCGGCAGAGGAGAGAGAGGGTAATGCCGGAAAGTTACGACTCCTGCACGTACAGAGAGCGTTGAAGCTTTCTCTCTCCCGTACGGCCCCCTTCCGGAGGTCAGAACATTTGTTCATTCTCTTTGGAGGGCCGCACAAGGGGGAGGCTGCGGCCAAGGCATTTATCTCCAGGTGGATCAAGGAAGCTATTGCGTCTGCCTATATCCTGAAGGGGAAGCAGGTCCCAGGAGGTCTGCGCGCACATTCGACGCGTTCGCAGGCTACCTCTTGGGCGGAGTATAGCTTAGTCCCGCCGCTGGACATCTGCAGAGCAGCTACCTGGTCTTCGCTGCATACCTTCACCAAACACTACAGGCTGGATGTTCAGAGATCAGCGGATGCTTGTTTTGGTGAGGCAGTACTTCGGTCCGGGATAGCAAAACCCACCCAAACGTGAACTGCTCTGTTACATCCCAGAAGTAAGGGACTGGACTGGAGTGACGATAAGGAAGAATTAATTAGACCTTACCTGCTAATTAGTGTTCCTGAAGGAACGACAGTCCAGTCCCTGTTCCCTCCCAGTATCGTATTGTTCTCCAGGACCAAGCAGGAAGTCAGTCCTCACATATGGGTGACGGCGCCGACGGAGCCCTCGCGGAGCAATTTTCCCCAGCTTTCAATGAAAGCCTTTGGGAAATGCAGCGCGCATGCGCGGTCCCTTTCCCGCCCAAGGGTGCCATCTTGCTCAGTCTTCTTTTTTCCGCGGAGCCCTACAGACGTTGTTTGTAATTCCCCGCTAGAAAAGTTGATTTTATTTGTCTTTTTTCTCGATTCGACGCCGGTTCTTTTCCCGCCCGGACTCGCGACGTCGGTTGTGAGTCCGTTCTTTCTTTTTCGTTTTTTTTGTCCTTCGTGACAAATTTCGCGCCTTTTTTTCTTTTTCCCTGGCAGCCCAGACGTTTGACCTCGCAGGGGCCCTTTTTCCCCCGATGGCTGCCAGCGGATTTAAGAAGTGTGATCGCTGTAAGAAACTCATGTCTCTTACCGACACACATGAGTGCTGCCTCCGCTGCCTCGGACCCGATCATGACCCGATGATCTGTGGTCCGTGTGGCAAGATGTCCTCAAAAGCGTTGAGGAGTCGGCAGCATCAGTGGGAACGTATCTTCTCTGACTCCGGCCGGGCTCGGACCTCGTCAGAGGCTTCGACGTCTCGGGACTCTGGTCCTGAGCATCGTCGTAGTTGCTCTGTGAGGGGGTCTCCTACCCGGGAGCATCATCGGAAGAAAAAACCCGCGCGGGCGGCGTCGGTGGACGCTCCTGGTTCCTCGAGGCCAGGTCGCATAGCCCCGATAGCCGTCCCGGGTCCTTGGAGATGGAGAGGCCTTCCAAACTTCCTCGTCTCGAGATGGACTCGCCTGCTCATGTGAGTACTGTTGTCCTTGTGGACTCGCCTCCGAAGGAGCCGACGTCGGGCCCGACGTCGTCGGTGCCCGAGTCGGGGGATGCTGGGTCTCCTGAGCTCGGACTCAGGTTGACGGCCTTGGAGAGCAGTCTGACTGCCTTCATGGACCAGCAGCGGGCATTGATCGCTGGCCTCGCCGGTGCTTCTGCCCTGACCACCGGGACGTCGATGTCCAAGTCGACCCCGGAGACCGAGCCGATCCTCGAGTCCATGAGGGCTCGAGTCGATTCTCGGTCACGGTCTCCTTCGGCCTCCCGCTCGGGACCGAGGTCGTCGGGGCGGACGGCATCGATGCCCGCCCGACCAGAGCCGCTCGACTCCTCCTCCGAGGAGTCCGCCTGGGAATCTGAGGACGAAGAGTCACCTGGTTCTTTTCGGACTCGGTGTGTCCCATCGGACTCCCCCGAGTCCGAACCTCGGAGAAGGTCCCCTCCGGAGGATACCCGGTTCTCGGACTTCGTGCGGGATATGGCCAAGGCCTTGGCCTTCCCCGCGGATCCCGAGGAGGAGCCTCGAGCCGAAGAGCTCGATGCCCTCCAGTATGACTCTCCCCCCGAAGGAGGCCTTTACTGTACCGGTTCCTCTGATGCTGGAACGACTTCTCTTCCGCATGTGGGAGAGCCCGGCGTCATCGCCGGTGTTAAGCAAGCGGGTCGATTCCATTTATCGAGTCCGCAAGAGCCCCGGGTTCCAAAAGGCACAACTACCGCACCATTCCATGGTGGTGGAATCGGCCATGCATAGACTTAAAAGTCAGAAAATGCACTCCTCGGTGCCTCCCGGTCGGGAGGCTCGAAGCCTGGATGCCCTCGGTAGAAAGTGTTTCCAGGGCTCTATGCTTGCTTGTCGACTCCAGACCTACCAGCTCTATGTGGGCATGTATCTTCGAGACCTGGCTAAAGAAATAGCCGGGTTCTCTGCTGGTCTCTCCGAGGAACCTTTGCAGAGGTTCCAAGCCTTGTCAACTGGTATTCGAGAGTGCTCGAAGTTTATCTCTCGAGCAGCCTATGATGGCTTCGAAGCATTGGCTCGAGTAGCCGGAGCCGGCATCGGTGCCCGCCGACAGGCTTGGCTTCAGTCATCCGACCTCGAGCCATGGGTGCAGGACAAGTTGGTCGATGTCCCTTGCAGAGGTGAGAACCTCTTTGGCAAACCCATGGATGAAAAGGCTGCACAGATCGAGACCGAGACTCTCACCAGGACTCGGCTCTCCAGGAAGACCTCTGCCCCTTCTCAGAAGAACAAGGGCTCGGGGAAAAAGCCCTTTTACCCGAGGAAGGCAGCTGCCTATAAACACTACCCTCATTATCAGGCCTCAGCAGCTCCCCAACAGGGTCAGCAGGCCAAGGGACGGGGTAATGGGTCCCGTAAGCAGCAAGCCCCCAAGCCTGCACCACCGGCCCCTGCTCAGCAGGGTGGGGGTTTTTGACTTCATCAGCATAGCCTCTCCCCCTCAGCTGGTTTCTCTCAGCACAGGAGGCCGGCTGGTCCACTTTGCCCACAGGTGGTCCAACATCACTACAGATACCTGGGTACTTCACATAGTCCAAGAAGGCTATCTTCTGCACTTCCACCAGGTACCTCCCTCCTACTTTCCAGGGGAGCCTCTCCAACTCCCTCTGCACAGGGACTTACTCCTTCAGGAGTTAGCAAGTCTTCTTCAGGAACAGGCTGTGGAACCGGTGCCCCACCACCTGCGAGGTCAAGGTTTTTACTCCAGGTACTTTCTGATACCAAAAAGAACAGGAGGCCTCAGACCCATCCTGGACTTGCGGAACCTCAACAAGTTCCTCGCCAAGGAAAAGTTCAAGATGCTTACCCTTGGAATCTTGCTGCCCTACCTCCAGCAGGGAGACTGGCTATGCTCCTTGGATCTAAAGGATGCCTACACTCACATCCTCCTCCACCCAAGCCACAGACAATATCTCAGGTTTGTTGTGGGAGGCCATCATTACCAGTACCGAGTACTACCCTTTGGCCTATCCTCCGCACCACGGGTATTCACCAAGTGTCTAGCAGTGGTGGCGGCTTATCTCAGGCTTCAAGGCCTCTTTGTGTTTCCATACCTGGACGACTGGCTCATCAGAGCACCCTCTTCCCAAGAGGCCACTCACGCCACACACCGCACTATGGCTCTGCTTCAGCACTTGGGCTTTGTCATAAACTTCGCAAAGTCCACTTTGCTCCCCTCTCAGGATCTCAAGTTCATCGGCGCCAGATTAAACACGCTTCAGGCGCGAGCCTTTCTGCCTCTCGACAGGGCACACAGGCTCATGGATCTAGCCAGCCACTTTCACAGCAATTCCCTGGTCTCTGCCAGACAATTTCTGAGACTGCTCGGCCATATGGCTTCCACAGTCCATGTGACCCCCAATGCCCGCCTCCACATGTGGCCTGCTCAGTGGTGCCTTCGCACACAATGGCATCAGGACACGGGGAGCCTAGCGGACTCAGTACGGATCTCCGACCCGCTGGTCTCTTCTCTGCAATGGTGGCTTCATCTGCCAAACCTAGTGCTCAGAATGACTTTTCAGTCTCCTCCGCCTTCTCAGGTCCTGACGACCGATGCTTCTCTCCTGGGTTGGGGAGCACATTGCCAAGGGACATGTACTCAAGGCCTCTGGACTCCTTGGGAGTCTGCCCAGCAGATCAACTTCCTGGAGCTCAGAGCAATCCGCCTAGCTCTACGGGCCTTCTCCCACCTCACGTCTCACCAGTCTGTGCTGGTCCAGACGGACAATCAAGTTGCCATGTTCTACGTGAACAAACAAGGAGGCACGGGCTCATTCCTTCTCTGTCGCGAAGCGCAAAAGCTGTGCTCTTGGGCCGTCAGCCGCGGCATCCTCCTCAAAGCTGTTTATCTCCCAGGTCAGGAAAATTACCTGGCAGACAAGCTGAGCAGAATCCTCCAGCCACACGAGTGGCGACTGGATCCGTTAGTGGTTCAACGGATCTTTCTCAAGTGGGGCCTACCCACCATGGATCTCTTTGCCAGTCCTCTAAACCGCCAACTTCCTCGATTCTGCTCTCGGGAACCGCATCCTCTCCGAGTAGCAGCGGATGCTTTTCTACTCTCATGGTCCACGGGCCTCCTGTATGCCTTTCCTCCCGTGCCACTTGTGTCTCGCACACTCTTCAAGGTTTTCCGGGACAAAGCCTCGGTGATCCTCGTGGCTCCCCGGTGGCCAAGACAGCCCTGGTTCCCGCTGCTGATGCAACTGGCGGTAGACACTCCTCTTCCCCTGGGGTTTCAACCCGATCTCCTGACACAGGATCAAGGGTCTCTCCTACACCCCAACCTCTGGTCCCTTCATCTGATGGCCTGGCTGCTGAAAGGGTAGTCCTTGCTCCCCTCCTGCTGCCTCCAGATGTGGAGGAAGTCGTCTTGGCCTCCAGGCGTCCCTCTACCCGGAAGTCCTACGCTCCATAAGTGGCGTTGCTTCTCTGTCTGGTGTGCTCAACAGTCTCAAGATCCCTTCTCCTGTTCGGTGTCCGTGATCTTGCAGTACTTGCTTTACCTCTCCAATCTTGGACTTAAGTCCAACTCGGTTAGGGTCCACCTCAGTGCTCTTTCTGCGCATCACATGCCGGTGGATGGCAGGCCTCTTTCCAGCCACCCTCTAGTGGCTCGTTTTCTCAGAGGCTTCCTTCTCCTTAAACCACCTTTGCGTCCCCCAGCCCCTGACTGGGATCTGAATGTGGTTTTACAGCGGATTACCTGTCCGCTTTTGAACCTATGGCTACCTGTCCTCTTCGTTTTCTTTCTTGGAAAACCTTATTCTTGGTAGCCCTCACTTCTGCTAGACGCGTTAGTGAACTGCAGGCCCTAGTGTCTGATCCCCCTTACACTAGGTTCTACAAGAATAGGGTAGTCCTACGGACTCAACCTAAGTTTCTTCCTAAAGTGGTTTCCCCTTTTCACATCAACCAGGAGGTGGTGCTTCCGACCTTCCTTCCCAGGCCACATTCCAGCCGAGCTGAAATGGTCCTGCATACCCTGGACTGTAGAAGGGCGTTAACCTTCTACCTTGACCGTACGCGGGAGCACCGAAGGGCTGTTCAGCTCTTCGTATCTTATGACCCCAATAAGTTGGGGCTCCCTGTCTCCAAGCGTACTCTATCCATCTGGGTTGCTGACTGTATCACTTGGGCTTATGGGGCGGCCGGCCTCTCGTTGGAGAGTCGAGTCACGGCTCATCGTGTTAGGGCGAAGGCTGCGTCAGTGGCTTACCTCCGCTCTGTTCCGTTGGCAGACATCTGCCGGGCCGCTACTTGGTCTTCAAGCCAGACTTTTGCGGCCCATTACTGCCTGGAGAGGGAGTCCCGCAGGGACAGTGCTTTCGGACAGGCAGTCCTCCGTAATCTCTTTGAGGTATAGGCAACTCCTACCCTCCAACCCGGATGTTGGGCTACCGGTTGGAGGCGTATTCAGAGAAGATTCCTTCCTCCTGTACTGCTGAGCTTGAGGGAGCTCCTTTTTTGTGCTTAGGGTCTCCGGTAGCCTTAAGCTTGGGAGTCCCATATGTGAGGACTGACTTCCTGCTTGGTCCTGGAGAAAGAGTAGATCATAAGATCATAAGATATGTCATACTGGGTCAGACCAAGGTCCATCAAGCCCAGTATTCTGTTTCCAACAGTGGCCAATCTAGGTCATACGTACCTAGCAGTTTCCCCAAAAGAGAAATATTCCACAATGCTTGTACTGGGTCAAGCATTGATATCCTGGGTCCCTTCTTAATAATGGTTTATGGACCTTTCCTCCAGGAACTTGTCTAAACCTTTTTTAAACCCAGCTACACTAACAGCCTTTACTACATCCTCCGGTAACAAATTCCAGAGTTTGATTACACGTTGAATGAAAAGAATATTTTCTTTTATTAGTCTTAAATAGTTTACCCTGTAGCTTCATTGCATGTCCCCTAGTCTTTCTATATTCTGATAAGGTAAACAATCGATCTACGTTTACCCGTTCCACTCCGTTTATTAATTTATAGACTTCTATCATATCACCCCTTCAGCTGTCTCTTTTCCAGGTTAAAGAGCCCCAACCTTTTTAGCCTTTCTTCATAGGAATATCCTTCCATCCCCTTTACCATTTTGGTGGCTCTTCTCTGAACCTTTTCTAAAATCGCTATATCCTTTTTAAGATACGGCGACCAGAATTGCACACAATATTCAAGGTGCGGTCTCACCATGGAACAATATAGAGGCATTATAATATCTTTTGTTTTATTTTCCATTCCTTTCCTTATCATACCTAGCATTCTATTTGCTCTCTTGGCTGCCGCTGCACACTGGGCCGAGGGTTTTAACATGGTATCCACAATGACGCCTAAATCTTTTTCCTGGGTGGTGGTTCCTAATGTGGAACCTTGCATCGTGTAACCATAGTTTGGGTTGTTCTTCCCTAGGTGCATAACCTTGCACTTGTCCACATTAAATTTCATCTGCCATTTTGATGCCCAGTCTTCCAATTTATCAAGATCCTCTTGCAATTTTCCACAATCCTCCTGGGTTTTAACAACTTTAAATAGTTTTGTGTCATCTGCAAATTTGATAACCTCACTCGTTATTCCACTTTCCAGGTCATTTATGAATATGTCAAAAAGCAGCGGACCCAGCACAGATCCCTGGGGTACACCACTATTCACCTTTCTCCATTGGGAAAATTGGCCATTTAGCCCTACCCTCTATATTCTGATTTGATTTAAATTATAGCTCGTTGCTGCTGCTAGGCTCTAACCTATTATGAAATTTAAACTACAAGCTCTCTGCTGGATTCTAAAGTTAACCAGAAAGCTCTCTTCTGTGTTTTAATTTGAAACTAAAAGTACTTTGCTGATGCTAGGCCCTGAGTGACTATGAAATTTAAACTACAGCTCTCTACTGGGTATGAAAGGTAACCAGAAAGTTCTCTTCTGTGTTTTAAATTGAATCTTAAACTGTTGCTACTAGGCCCTGACTGATTTAACAAAAAATAGTGGGTTCACAGATTAATTAGCTTTAAAAGAAAAAAAAATTCCTTTCAGAAAAATTCCCAGAAGTATATACTCACAATTTCAGATTTCTCTCCAGAAGTAACAGCCCCCCTTTCTAGTCCTTCAAGGACTAGAAAGGGGGGCTCACCTGTAACAGGTGTTCTCCAGGAGCAGCAGGAATCAGTCCTCACAACCCTCCCTCCTCCTCTTGGAGTTGCAGTCCTATGATTTTGTTTTTGCTGTCTTTTAGCTATGTCATCAGACTGAGCAAGATGGCACCCTTGGGCGGGAAGGGGACCGCGCATGCGTGCTGCAATTCCCAAAGGCTTTCATTGAAAGCTGGGGAAAATTGCTCCGCGAGGGCTCCGTCGGCGCCGACGTCACCCATATGTGAGGACTGATTCCTGCTGCTCCTGGAGAACACCTGTTACAGGTGAGTAACTACTCTTATCTGAGTATCTCAGGGAGCACGGGTAGAGCGGTGGACCGAAGTCTGAGCCGGAATGCAGCATAAGTCCTCGAAGCAGGCCAAGAAGATCATGGAGAAGGAAACTTCGGACAAGTCCTCCTCCGTCCCTTCCTCTCCCCCTCCTCCCTTCCCCCTCTATCTTCTAAAGCGGGAAAAGGGAGGGTTGGGGGTATTATCCGGGGGTTTAATAGTTTGCTGTGTTTCCTAATTGTTTGTTTTGAGTTGTTGATGGTTTGGTTTCTGGTTAAAGCTACTTTGTCATTAGAATACTGGGATCAGTGGGTGGTGCCAGTGCTATTTATCCCGTCCCATCCTCAAAAGGATAGACTCAGCCTCCAAGCTGCTGGAAGTGTTACGCAACCCAGAAGTAAGGGACTGGACTGTCGTTCCTTCAGGAACACTAATTAGCAGGTAAGGTCTAATTAATTCTTCATAGGCTGTGCCTTCTAAAGGGTATAGACAATAGAGGCAGCACAGAGAAGAGCTATCAACAAGATGCTGGGTCTACACTAGACACCCTAGAAAACAAATCTTAAATGCCTAAATGTATGCAACTTGAAAGGGGGGGGGTGATTAGAAATATTCCACTTTCTGAAAGGTGTAAATGCTGCATAAGAATCAAATTACTCTTAGTAGCTGAATGTTCCAGAACAATGAATCATGATGTGAGGTCCAGAGGAGGCAAAATAGTAAATGGAAAATGATTTCTTCATGGTAAGGTCTCCCAGCATGCAGAAGATACTTAGGGGCTTGTTTACAAAGCCGCGGTAGTGGTTCGCGATCGCGGCCCCATTGAAATCAATGGGGCCGCGGCTCCGATTACGATCGCAAACCGCTACCGCGGCTTTGTAAACAAGCCCCTTAGTTGTGAAAAGTGAGGTGAAAGCTAGTGGTCAAGTGTGGTCTATGGCATTGCAAAAGGAAAATTGAGCCAACTCACTGAGCCTTACTGTAATCATGTGCATTTGTTTTGTTTCTCATGTATAGGCTCATCGCCATGAAGTGACTATCTGTAATTATGAAGTTGCAGCTAACCCTGCAGATCACAGGATTGAGCAAATATCACCTCAGATGCCTTTCATTTCCTAAGCCTACACAGGCACTGTTTTCCTCATGCACTGGTCCTCTGGCTTCAGCAGCAAAAAGAAACATTCTTATCTTATGCTGAGACGATATGAAGCTACCATTTGGTTGTGAACTTTCTTTATAGTTTGACATGAGCTCGAGTTCCAGGCCTTTGCTAAGTTCTGATGACAACACTACTTCATGGAGCTGTGCTGGGGTACTGGTGTATAGTTAGACTCTGGAATGATGGCATGATCAGTCAATTTTTCCTTTTCATATGAAAATGGCTAAATTTTCCTTGTGTCTCAATAAAATACTATCATCAGTAAAGGGGTGTTTAATTAAACAATGGCTAGGTTTCGTTTAGATTCTGCTAAGTTATAAGGTGACATTTTACTTACCAAATAATGTCCTGTCCTTGAGTACTGCTAGACCAGTGGGTTATGTTCCTCTACCAGCAGATTGGTGGAGACAAAGAACCAATGAAAAGCCCAGGTTTCAATGACATCACTCCCATACCTTTATTTGCCTCAGCCACCAGAGGTCTCTTCAGTATCTGTCTCAAAGCATATGGAAGAACATGGCAAGCCTCACATGGGCAAAAATGAGTAATCAACAGTAGAGAATTATGCACAAGAAAGCATGAACAGAAGGCTGTCAGTTGAAGATGAACCTGCAGACCCAAGGGTACTGCCACAGAAGAACAGAGTGCAAACATTTCCATGGGCAGGCCCTGGACTGATCCAGTAGGACTCAAGGAAAAGGACATTATCTGGTACATCAAATGTCACCTTCCATATCGTCCTGCTAGACCAGTCCAGACAAGTGGGACGTACCAAAGCCATTGGGCAGGAAGACGACATAATAGCTCACAAAACCTTTAGAGCCAATGTTGTGTCTGCCCAAGCGTGGACATCCAAGCAGCAGTGCTTAACAGAAGTGAAAAGTGATGCCCACGTTGCTGCTCAACAAATATTTGTAGTGGCTACCTCACCCTGCTCTACCCACGTTTGCACTCTGGTAGAATGGGTGCACAAGACTTCTGGTACCAGCTGGTTCTGCAGCAGATATGCCGAGGCAAAGGCCGCCTCAATCCAGCGCCCCAAGGAAGACTTAGCCACCTTGTCACCTGTGCGCGAGCAAGCAAACAGCACAAAAAGATGGTCTGACTTACGAAAGGAATTCATAAGTGCCAATTACCAGAAAAGCACCCTCCAGACATCCACAAGGCAAAGATCTTTATATTTCCCTAACACTGCTCTCTAGAGAAGAAGAGCAGGCAAACCACCTGGTTCACATGGAGGGGAGAAATCACCTTAGGTAAGAAGGAAGACAGAGGCCGAATGGAAACATCCTCTTCAGAAAAAGATGGGTAAGGATCTCAGCAAGACTGAGTCTGTAGCCCAGAAATCCACCTAACAGAACAAATCGCAACCAAGACAATCACCTTCAGCGTCAAATCCTTCATAGTAGTGCGCTTCAGTGGCTCAAAAGGGCTCAGAAATCAGGGCCCTGAGCACCAGACCTAAATCCCACAAAGGGACCATAGAGCAGAGGGGAACTACTGCCCTCATGCTCTAGCCATCTTCTTTCAAGAGCCAAGTCGTATGTGAGAAGGGAGCTGCATCCTCCAGGACAATCCATCCTTGACGCAACATACTCTTTGACCATTCTAGCACCACCAGAATAATTCTTCCCAGGTAGCATCTTATATGCCAAATCATTTGCCCCACCAGGGGCCATGGCGGAAACATATACAGCAGGAGCCAACCTGGCCAAGGCATTGATGACCTCAGACACTGTTGCCATGTGGTGACTTAAGAAGCAGCAAACTTGGCATTGGAGCAGATCACCATCGGATCCATCTTGGGGCAACGCAGTGACAAAGAATCAACTGAAATGACCCCTTCCTCAACTTGCATTCCTGGATCCAGAGAGTGCTGGCTGAGAAGTCTGCTTCCACATTGCCCACTCCGGCAATGTGCTGAGCCTGAGGCAGCGAGGAGGTGGTCCTTCATCCACGTAAACAGGAAAGCCATCTCTAGGACTGCCTAGGCACTGCTTGTGGTGTTACCTAAAGACATTTGAACTGCCTGGCCCCATCCAGGGCTGGAAATGTAGAACAAACCAACCTGATGGCCCTTGCCTCAAGGTAGTTAATGGACCACATCGCCTCTCTAGCGGTTGATCTGGGCTGTTTGGTCTTGGCATTGGGATCCCCGGCCTGAGAGACTCATCTGTCCTCAGAAGGATCCATAATTGTCTAGCAGCATGCCAACCTCAGAAGACTGGGCTACTGCCACCACTGCAGGCTGGCCTTCACCATCATTGGAAGCGGGATCCCGAACTCAAATTCCTAAGAACTTGGGGACCACTGAAGTGGCTGCATATGAGCACATGTCCACATCACCATCTTGATTGTTGCCTCATTCAGAGGAGCTGAAGATAATACCGAACTCTGGGAGTCTGCTGCGAACAGAACAGCGCTAGGCAATCCAGCAACCTTTTAATTGTCTTCTCAAGCAGGAAGATTCTGCCCACTCGAGTAGTGAAACATGCTCCCAGGAACTGGAAAGGCATCAACTGCCTCTCTTCCTGATTGATATCTCAGCTGAGGCTTTCCAATGCGGACACCACGCCGGTTGCTACCCAAGACATTTCTGAAAGAGAAGTGGCTTGGATGAGCCAGTTGTCCAGATATGGGTGCATACAAATGCTTTGGTGCCGTAGCCATCACCACCACCATCACCATGACCTTTGAGAATGGCCCTGGGTCAGTGGAGAGTCCAAATGGAGGCAACTGAAAGTGAGAGCCAAACACAGTAAAATGTAGATGCCTTGCTGATCCTCCCAGATTGGATATGAAAATACACCTTGGCCAAATCCAGGGATGCCAGGAACTGCCCTTGGCGCATCGCCTGAGACACAGATCGTGGTTTCCATATGGAAATGCAGGACGCGCAAGTGCTCATGGCTACCGTTGAGGTTGAGAATGAGTCAGAATGATCTTTTTCTGTATCACAAAGTAGATGGAATACCTGCTCTTGCCCTGATCACCTGGGGAAACTGGCACCATTGCCTTCAGGAGTAACAGCTTGTCCAAGGTGATCTGCACAGCAGCCCTTTTGCATGCCAGACATAGCTGTACTGAATGGTGTCTAGCACCCAGTGATCCTTGGTGACCCGGACCCATTCCTGAAAAAGAGACAAAGCCTGCCCCCCCCCCAAACAAAGTAACCAGGGAATGGGCCCCCAAAACCTTCATTGCACAGTTTGGGAGGGTCCTCCGCTGGAGACTGAGGCCTTGGACCCACATGCTCTGTGAAAGGACTGAGAATGAGCTAGAAGGCTTTCCAAGCTGGTAGCGATAGGGGTCCTGAGGCCCCCCGGGAGTCTGATCAGTGCACACGCAAGGAGGGGGATGGAGGCTGATGGAAAGGGGGTTCCTGCCTGCTTCACAGGCCCCCTGGACATGTTCTCCAGAAGGTGCTGTTTTTCCTCTCACCTAGGTCCTTCACCAGCTTCTTGAAATCTGCCCCCTAAGGAAGCTTCCCTTCAAAGGCCAGTCTGGTTAACTAGGCTTTATATGATGTGTCCGCTGCCCTGGGTTGGAGCCAAATCTAATACCATGTCACCACTGACAGGGCACTATCTCTGGCCGCTAGACATACCCATGGCTGGCCCAAGGGTTTCTGCCACTCCACTATTTAGCTCACACCTTTCCAGTGGTAGTTCAACTTACAGTCAGGGATGTAGGTATTCCCCTGTCCCCAGAGGGCTTACAATCTAAGTTTGTACCTGAGGCAATGGAGGGTTAAATAACTTGCCCAAGGCTGCAAGGAGTGCCAGTGGGATTTGAACCCTGGTGCAGGCTGCTGCTCTAACCACTAGGCTACTCCTCCAAAGCATAAATTAAGGGAATACCATCCACATCTTCTCTTGCTGGCCCAAAGTTAAACAGCCCAAAACCCAGAAGTTGGGAAACTTGACCATACAAGAAGAAAGAGAAAGCAGCTACACACTTCCCTGGACGGGTCTTAGATTTTCATAGCAAGGTTCCAGGAAAAAAATATGGTAAAGTGAGCATAGAAACCCTCAAACTCACATTTCAAAAATGTATACTGATGCAATAACTTCCCTAATACTACACCTCATGGTGAGCTTGGAGGCTGCCATGCCCTTATGAGGCCCACCAAACAGCCATTCAGACTTGTGGAATGATTTGTCACCTTTAGCAAAGAAGGATCTAGAGAACATTATCAGATGTACAGCCTTGCCTGTCCCCTGGTACACCTCAAAGGAGACCATGCACAAGCAAGAGATTTTATTCAGGCCCAACTCGGCCAAGTTTCGGCTTGTAAACCTTTTGTCAGGGGCCTATTGTAACATAAAATACATTCCTAATTGTCCCTCCAAGCCAGTCCAGTTATGCTTGGGTAGTCTCCATTCTCCAGCAGCTGAGAACAGCATGTCAGGATTCCAAGATCCCAGTAGAAGAGCTCCCCCTCGAGCTTCAGCATCCAGTCCTCAGCAGCTGGAGAAGGAGCTCCCTGTAACTGGTGAAAGCTTCAATTAGAAATCATGTTAGGCATAGAGAAAAGATCCTTGGATCGTTGTGAGGAGCCTTTCGGTACTGGAAAAGCAGGCTAAATTGGCAAAACAAAAAAGTAAAAGGGGCAGCCAGGGTCAGCAGAGTCTGCCTTCTTTCACTGCCCAGGGTCCCTTTCGCTCTCCTCAGTGTGATGACCCCTTAAACTCCTGTTGGCTATGGGGGTTGGGCGCCTGGAGTATTTATGGTGCTGTGCAACTTAGTCGGAGGTCAGGTGGAAGCCAAATTCAGTTAGAGCAGCTCAGGTGATACAGGCATGGCACGGTAAGTGTCCCTCTCTTGGCAGGGAGGGGGGTTTCACAGTTGCAGCAGGCAGTTTGTTCACAGCAGGGTTGAACAGGACTGCGATATCTTCTATCCCTTCAGCATGGTCGGGTGAGGGAGACGGCAGAGGACATGTTGCATGTGGCCTCAGCTGACTCGATGTGCCTTTTATGAGGCAGCCATGGCGTCGTGTCCTTAGGGCTGTGCCGGCAATGCTTCAGTCAGGGCAGACATTTTCAGCTGCAGTCTTCTTTCCTGAACACCTACATGGACACTGGGGCAGATTCTGAGTGGGGGATGACAGGAGAGGCTGCAGGGAATTTGGTGGGAACTGCAACCATTTCCCCCGAGGTTAGAGTGAAGCGCAGGAAGAAGAAATCAAAGACAGCACTGCAGAAAATCAGTGCCCAGCATTGCAGCCAGCCACAGAGGAAGGTCCACAGTCGCTTGAGGTTTTTTTGTCCCTGGATTTCATCCTATCCCTCCATAGGGTTTTTTCTTGAAGAGAAAGCAGACCTGGGGGGAAGGGGGGGGGGGTAGCAAGCATTTATTTTTAGAATCAGAGATGTCACTGTCTCAGGAGGAGCCTTTGCTGGGAGGTACCTAAGCAATATCATGTCCGTACCCCTGGTGGAGGAGGAGCCCTTGGAGGACCCACTGTTGCAGGGTTTCAAATGTACTTTCCAGTATACAGGGTAATCAAAAGAATGATTTCCATGAAGCCACTGACTACCCATTGGCTCAAGAATCAAATACAAAGTCCTCATCACAATACACGAGGCATTAAACAACCTCTCCTTTGTGCACTTCAATCACTAATCCACCCTCCCAAGAAGGAATAGCATGCAAAACCACCTCAACCTCCCTACCCAGATTTGAAAGAACCACCAAAGTACACGACTTAGAGCATTCACACTTTACGCCTCCACCTTACCCCCCACACTAAGAAACATCAGCTCAAATGCAAACTTCCGAAAGAAACTAAAAACTCACCTCTTTCAAGAATACTTCGGAGTTAACTCACAGTAGAGTGCCACGCAATATGAACTTTCTTAAACAGAATTTCCCCCACCAGTCCCCCTGTATCTCCTCCATTAGATACCCTAACCCCCCCCCCCCCCGTTTCCAACTGTGTAAATAGTTTTGAGTCATTACTTTAAGCCTATTGTAACCTCTTGTTATTCATAGGTTTTTTGTCACTCAATTGTTTTCATAAGTTAATTATATTCATCTAGTTTAATGTAAACCATTTTGACTGGTAAAAAAATAGTATAGCGAAACATGTTAAATAATAAATCCCTGTCCACAAAATCCCTCATTTCCAAATTCAGGCCGTAAGCAAGAATCGAGCCACCTGCGGCACGAGGACTGGCCACTGTGTCAGCAAGTCTGGCCTAACCATCAGTCTCCATGGATAGTCCACTGTCAACCTGAGCAGATCTGTGTACCACAGCCTCCATGGCCAATCGGAAGCAGTGAGAATGACTAGCCCTGGTGTGCTTCGATTCTCTGCACCACACAGACTATGAGGGCCCACAGGGGAAAGACATAAAGAAGGCTGTCCATGGGCCAGCACTGCACGAGGGCACCCAGACCCTCTGACATTCTTGCCCTTCTGCTGAAGAAGCGACTCACCTTGGCTGAGTTGAAGGTTGCAATCGGGTCTATGACCGGGGAACCCCAGCGCCTCACCACCTGAGCAAATACTGCTGAAGGACCACTCCCTGGGATCCAGGTAGAACAGACAGATAGTCGGCCGTTACGTTCTCTGTTCCTGCCACATGCTCTGCCGAAAATCGCCTGCAGAATGGCCTTTGCCCATTCTAGCAACGGACTGGTCTCATTTTTGAGCTACACGCTGCTTGTGCCCCCCCTGCTAGTAGATGTACGCCTTCTCAAGCAATAAGACTCTATTCTGTTCTATGTAATTATCTCTTGTATATAGTTTACCCCGGTTCTCCAAGTTTGTACTCCTGTTCGATGTAAACCAAACAGCTTGTTGTTATGGTCTTTATGTTATAATGTAAACCGCGCTGATGCCGAATAGTGCGGTATATAAGAACTTGTAATAATAATAATAAATAGGGGGCAAAACTCCTGAAGCGCCAGAAACACTGCTGTCATCTTTAGGCGGTTTATGAGCCATGCACTCTACTCTTGGGACCAACAACCCTGTGCTATCCAATCCTGATAATGGGCTCACCAGCCCAAGAGGCTAGCATCAGTAGTCAACGGAATCCAAAAGGGTGACTCCAAAGGCATTCCAACAGCTTTTTTTGGGATGTCCATGCAGAGGAACTGCTTCACTTATTGCTGCAACATCCGCTTCCTTTCCACCAGTAAGGACACCCTGCCTTTGTCCATCTGAAAGTGGGTGCCTAGGTACACTAGGTTTTGTGACAGCGACAATCAGCTCTTTGTGAAATTGACTACCCAGCTGAGGCTTTGCAGGAAATCTACTACTCGTGCTGTAGCCCTTTTGCTCTCCTCCGCAGACTTTGCTCTGATAAGCCAATCGTCTAGTTAAAGGTGTACCAGAATACCATCCTGCCGAAGAGCCACTGCCACTACCACCATCACCTTGGTGAATGTCTGTGGTGCCATTGCAAGCCCAAAAAGCAGCGCCCAAAACTGGAAGTGCCCCATCAGTACGATAAACTGCAGAAATTGCAGATGCTCGGCTTGAATGGGAATTCATTTATTTATTTTATTTAACAATTCTTTTTTAATTATTTATTTATTAATTTTCAACATAATAAATCAAGTATAAACTTGTACAGAATAATAATACTTGCAATCAAAAATAAGTACAACAAACATATGAACAGCAATGAAACAGCAAGAATTATTAGTAGCCCCCTATAATGGAGGAGTGAAACCATGAAAAGGAGAAAATCTCCAAAAAAGGAAATAACAAAAGGTAAATTAAGAGGAGACGGTGCCCCAAGGAGATATCTAAAAAGATGGAGTCATGTCACAGGTGAAGAGCTAATTGATAAATGTGAGTTTAGGAAAACGGTAAGGTCCTCAGGGGAAAAGAACACATATTTCTGAGTTTTATAGGTAATTAAACATTTACATGGAAATCTTAGCATGAATAAAGCACCAAGTCGTGCTACTCCCGGTTTCAATAATAGAAAGGCCCTTCTACGCTTCTGCGTCTCCCGTGCAACATCTGGGAAAAGGAGAATCTTTTTCCCATAGAACAATTTTCCCCTCTTCTTATAAAACAATTTTAAGAGCCACTCCATATCTGAAGAAAGGGCTAAAGTTACTAACAAAGTTGATACAGCTATGTCCTCCTCTTTAGGTGTACTAAGTAAATCCGAAACATTAAGAGAATCTATCTCCAATTGACCAAGAGACACTTTCCCAACTCTTTTCCCAAAAGGGAGATAGTAAGCCTTAGAGACTGGGGGCAGCAACTCTGGAGGAACCGCTAGAACCTCCTGAAGATAACTCTTAAACATATCCAAAGGTGCCTTCCCAGATATAATAGGGAAATTCAAAAGACGAACATTGCATGCTCGAACAGCATTCTCCAATGTTTCAGTTTTAGCCCGAAGATTTATATTATCTTTAACCAAAGAAGCAGTTAAATCGACAACTTTAGTCAATTGATGATCCATAGTTGATTGTTTGCTGGTGACATCCGCAATAGAAGCATGTAGCAATGGAGACTCAACTTCAAGTGTGGCAATCCGATCCGAAAGGGAAGAAATTTGAAGACCCACCATTTGGCTAAGATGCGAAATAACGTCCCAAATGCTGTCCAAAGTCACTGAAGTGGGACGAGCCAAAACAAAAGAGAAATCGGGAGAGCCGGGAGAAACTTGATCTGATCCGCCCGGAGGTAAAGTAGTAGCTTCAATTACCTGAACAGAGGCCCCGGTCCCAGGCTGAGATGGAGATGGCAAAACAGTCTGTAAACCTCCATCATGGTCCTTACTGTGCTCCAGTAGCGGGTCCCGCACATGCGACGCAGCAGCTAACACCTCGGAAGGCCGCCCGTCGTCATCCAGCACCTGAGCAGGCAAAGACCCAGGAGGCATCGGGGGAAGTCGTCCATCAGGGGAGAGCGTGGTATCAAGGGCGGAAGACGCCGAGTCAGAGTCCAACGGCGCTACCAAGCCCGCTCAAATCCCCTCAACCTTCTCCTTGGACAACTGAACGAAGCGATCCATAGGCCCCTCGCCGATAGGTAAGAGCTCCGCGGGAAGAGCTTTCGCCTTGGGTTTCCCCTTCCTCTTAGGCATGTCAGTTGGCTAAGCCCTCACTGCCAGCCATCTTAGGAAAGCCACTCCCCTGTCTAACCGTATTTAACAATTTTTATATACCGCCTTATCATAGAATCAAAGCGGTTTACATTATAACTCCCACTTTTACATGGAACTCAGGGCGGGGTGTCATGCAGGGGTGCTTTGCAGCATAACATATACAGATGTAACTGCGTACAACAGAGTATGGTGGAATAGGCCTCTGTGAGATCTAACGAGGTCAGGAACTCGCCCTCTCTGATGGCCATTATGACCGACCTGAGGGTTGTAGGGAAAAGACAGAATGCTTACATACTGGTGGACTATGGAACCTGTAGAAACGGGTTCTTTTGGTCACACTGGGAATGAAAAGGCATGCTCAGACAAGCAGAAGAACCAGAGAGACAGGCAGAGGTTTTCAAAAGCACAAAACACATAAACTACAAGAAGGAAAACAATAGAATACAGACAGATGCACTAGAATGCATGAAATAATGGCATACATAAGTCTTAAGGCTGCAGGTGTGCATGATGACTGGGACAGAGCATGAGAGCAGACAAGTGGGGACGGCCTGGGGATTTTTGAAATACAACTACAGAATATCATGATGCCAAATGAGGACTAGACTAGAAGAACTCTGTCTGAAGAAGATGCAAATGCCCAAGTGGACAAAAAACAGGCTGGAGTTGGGACAGAGGGTGGCTACTAAAATGGTTAATGGTCTTCATTATAAAGCATATGAGGACAGACTGAAGGATCTTAATATGTACACCTTAGAGGAAAGGCGGGATAGAGGTGATATGTTTGAGACGTTTAAATACTTCCGTGGCATAAATGCACAGGAGGAGAGCCTCTTTTGATTGAAAGAAAACTCTGCTACCAGGGGACATGCGATGAAGGTGAAAGGGGATAGATTCAAGAGTGATATGCGGAAATATTTCTTTACGAAAAGAGTGGTGGATCCGTGGAATAGTCTCCCAGTGGAGGTGCTAGAGATGAGGACAGTATCTGAATTCAAAGACCACAAAAGGATCTCAAAAAGTAAAAAGGGGACGGTTGTAGTGGATGATATTGAAGGCAGACTAGATAGGCCATGTGGTCTTTTTTGTTGTCATGTTTCTATTCTAAGTATGTAATGCTAAGCAAAGCAGGTGGCAAATTATGTATCAGTAAGCACATAAGCAGATAAACCAAATTGTATAAAAAATGCGCTCTGTCCAAGTGGTAGTGGGGAGAATAGGTACCTTGATGCCTCACATAGGTGTAGTTGTCAGATATACCTTCCTCCACTAAATTTTTCTGTCTTGTGTTTTACAGTATTACCTTGTGCCTATGTAAGGAGGGTACCCGGCACTGTTCCCTCTAAGCTGTGCGCGTGTGCGCGCGCACACACCTCGGTGAGCGAGCGCACATACTTTACAAGAGAGCGCACAAAACTTACGGCTCTGATTCTGATAGAAAACAACACAGACGTCTTAAAATTTAAAAGTTATGATTGTAATTACTAGAAATTTCCCGCTTCATTTAGTAATCATCTATTTTCATTTAATTTGATTAAAAACAGTGTGGTGTACATACTGTATTCTGATGTGTAGTCAAATTTTAAAGTATATAACTCTGAGTGTCATTATGTGGCGCACAAAAATTTAACCGTCCTTCAAAAGCTGCACACAGCTGATATTTTATGCGCACACAGCCGACAGAAAATTAGAGGGAACATTGGTACCCGGTATGAATAAAGAAGTATTTGTGTTGCATAATTATAGTCCTGGAGTGTGTTTGTGTAAGGTGAGAAAGGTTTGGCACTCATACAGGCCCCTTACAGGGTCTCTATTTGAAAACTGGGTACTCACAGACACCAATTTACATGCTTGAGATCTAAGATGGGCTGAAACGTCCCTTTTTTGGGAACCACAAAATAAATGGAGTATCGACTAACTGCATTAGCCCTTGGGGACCTCGACAACGGCTTCCAGCTGTTGAAGCCGACTGAGGGTGTCTCAAACTGCCTGGAATTTGCTGGTTGCCCTGTAGGGAGACCAAAGACCTCCGCAAAATTTATTTATATATTTAAACAGTTTTGTATACCATATTATCCTTCAATCAAAGTGGTCACAACACAATTGGGGGATACATTTAACATGAGGGGATATGAGACACATACACTAATACAGGGAACATGGGCAATGGAGAGTTAAGTGGTTTGCCCAAGACCACAAGGAGCACCTGTGGGACTAGAAACCCCAATCCTTCCAACCCAAGGTTGCTGTCTTCTAGTGGGATTTGAACCCCCGACCTTCTGGCCTGAAGTAACTTCCCCCAACTACTAGGCCACTCCTCCCTCCGATGATGAGATGATATGCCAATTCCAGTGCGTGCCCCTCTGATGATTTCTAAGACCCACTGGTTGGATGTGATCCTAGCCCAGACCGGGTAGAACTCCCACAGCCAACTCCCTATGGGAACTACCCCTGGCCAGGCCTCCCTCGTTTCATTGTGTCTTCTTGGCCGTTGCTGAGGAGGAGGAGTAGAAGTCTTGTCCTGCTCCTCGAAAGCCATGAAAGATCTGCCTCTGGGAAGGGAAGTGACCTCTTTGATAAAGTGCAAAACGCACTGCCCTGAAGTGGCAGAAATCCCATGGCTGATCCCATGACAGGAGAGGCAAATGCCCCGGCTTCTGCTTATCCTCAGGGAGCCTCCCACCCTTAGTCTCTCCGAGGTCCTTCACCGATTTATCAAGTGCTTCTCCGAACAAGAGGTTCCCTTAAATGGAAGCTCGCTCAGCCTTGACATGGATGAGACGTTTGCCAGCCAATTATGCAACCATAGGTAACGTCGTGCGGCCACCACCAAGGCCATACTGTTGAATAGGCCCCTAATAAAGTTGTAAAAGTCACCTCCCAAGTAGGCTGCCCCCGACTCTAACTTCCAACTGCTGGAGGCATGCCCTGTGCCTAAGATTCCTTGCACCCAGAGTAAGCATGCCTTGGCCATGAATGCCCCACAGACCAACGCCTGCAATGAAAGTGCTCCTTGGGAGAGCTCCTTGGGGTAACGACAGGGGCCTTAAACAGCCCTCTCTTCCCCCGGTATACTGCGCCTCAGATTCCCCGCTCAGCATCTGCTCTCTGCAGTCTTCTCCCCTCCACCCTCCTGCACGTTGGGCTTTTCTCTTCCTCAGCGTGCTCTGCATTGCTGTTGGCTCTATGGCTGCTATCGCAATCCACTGGGGCCACCGTCCTCCCCCTCTCCATGCCCCCATCTCTGGATCTCTTTCTCGTCATCCAGCAAATCTCCTGGCCTGCCACACCGTACACCCAGACCACAGCTCCTCTGCCGCTCCACCTGCAGTCCTCCCCTTGCTTTCCCTTTCTCTTGCCCTTTTAAATTGTCGTTCCCTTCGTGCCAAAACCCACCTAATACATGATCTCCTCATCGACAACTCCTTGGACGCCCTCTTCCTCACAGAGTCATGGCTCCGAGAGGGCGAGGACGCCATTCTTCACCGCTGCCTACCCCCTGGCTACTCTGCCCTCTACCAACCTCGCTGCAACCGCAGTGGCGGGGGTGTGGCAGTCATTCATCGCTCCACCCTTCCCTTTACAGTCACCGGTCCTCTTCCTTCCTATCCTGAGTCTCTCCTCCGTTATGGCTCTCTGCCCTCCACTTCCTTCCTCCTTCTCTACGCTCCCCCATCCATCCGTCCTGACCTCTGGGATGGCCTGTTAGCTTCACTCTCGGAAGTTTCCCTCCTGTCCCCAAACCTCATCATCCTCGGTGATTTTAATGTCCATTTTGAGTCCCCCCTCCCATCAAAAGGACAGAACCCTGCTGTCCTTATTAGAGGATCTCTCTTTTGTTCAGCATGTTTCCTGCCCCACGCATGTTGCCAGCCACACCTTAGATCTGGTGTTCACCCCCTCAGCATCCCCGGTCTTCCCGGCCCAAATTTCCCCTCTCACTCTACCCTGGTCAGATCATTTTTGTCTTTTTTTCTCATTACCCCTCCCACCCCCTCAATGTCCCTCACGTCATTCCCTTCCACTCCCTCCCAGGTTTAGGCGTCATATCACCCCACTGACCCTTCAGAAATTCCCTCCAGCAGACTCCCTCTTTCCTTTATCCTTCTCCTCTCTCTCCGTGGATGAACAAACAGATCTCTGGGCATCCACCCTCACTACTGCTTTGGATCAACTTGCTCCCCTCCGTCCTCTGCCTCCATCTCAGCCCCTGTCATGCCATCCTGGCCTCTATCTTCAGCGAACCTATCTTCGCCGCGCAGAATGAACCTGGCGCAAGCATCCTACCCCAAACTCATTAACTTCCTTCCTTAGCTCACAGGTGCTCTACCGTACAATGATCACCGATGCTAAGCAGTCATACTACTCTGACTGTATCTCTTCCTCTTCCAGCTCATCACAACTATTCAAGATCCTCCGTTCTGTTACTGCTCTGTCCACTCCCTCCGCAGCCCCCCCTTCTCCCCTCAAGGCGCCTGATTCCAATTGTCTCGCCTCTTTTTTTCTCTAAAAAGATTGAGTCTCTTCGTGCAAACTTCCCAACCTGCCCTCCACCTCTGTCCCCCCTCCCCCATCAAACTCTATTCATTCATCCCCCTCTCTCTCTCCCCCTCTTCTAACAGGGTTTTCCCCCACATCTGGCGTACGTTTCGCCCAATCACCGCGACCGAGCTTTCCAAGTCTATTGTAACCTCTCACAAAACTACCTGTCCACTTGACCCTTTGTCTTCCTCCTGGTTGCTAGACCCTTCCCTCACCCTGCTTCCCTACATACTCCACATTTTCAACAATAGCCTCTCCTCTGGTGTTTTTTCCTCAGCCTGGAAATACGCCCTTATTCGCCCGCTCCTTAAAAATCCATCCCTCGACCCTTCCATTCCTGCTAACTGGCATCCCGTGTCCAACCTCCCCTTCCTGTCCAAAATCCTGGAAAAGCTTGTGTTTGCCCAACTCTCTGCTCATCTTGATTCCACCCTTTCCCTTCACCCACGCCAATCAGGTTTTCGCACGGGTCACAGTACTGAGACCGTTCTCACCTCCCTCCTGAATGAAGTGCACCAATTCCACAACCGAGGTGATCTTTCCCTTGTGGTGGCTTTGGATCTATCCTCTGCTTTTGATATTATTGATCATCGCACCCTTCTAGTCTGCCTGGTTGAGCTTGGGATCCATGGGTCTGTTCTTTCTTGGTTTCGCTCCTTTCTCTCTTCTTGCACCTTCTCAGTAAAGACCAGCTCAGCTATCTCCACTCCTCTAGCTCTCCTCTGGGTTCAACAGGGTTCAGTTCTCCCTCCCCTCCTTTTTAACATCTTCCTTGCCCCTCTGGCACTCATTGTTCAACAGTCCGGCATTTCTGGCTATTTATAAGCAGATACACACAAAGCGAGAGACGTATGTTGGCACAGGTGCCTTTATTGATAAACCCCAATGCGTTTCGGCAACGCCTTCTTCAGGGGGTATGCAGCTCAGATGAGTTGAGTCTTTTGAATCTCTCCGTAGTTTTTCCTGCAGATGTGGAGAGTTCTCTTGAGAAAAGAGAGCCAAACAGTTGACATTCCTTTAAAAGACTATCACAGGGTGCATTTAGAGCTGCATACCCCCTGAAGAAGGCGTTGCCGAAACACGTTGGGATTTATCAATAAAGGCACCTGTGACCAACATATGTCTCTCACTTCATGTGTTCCTGTGTATTTCCGCAAGAGCCTTTGCTCTTCTTTGTGTTTGCTATTTATACGCAGATGACATCCTTCTCGTCCACCACAACAGTTCCCTCTCGCCAGATCTCTCTGCCCTTAATCTCTGTCTCGCCTGTGTTGCCTCATGGATAAGCAGTAACTTCCTTCACGTTAACCCTTCCAAATCAGCTGCACTTTGGATTTCCTTTAGTACACCTCCTACCTGTTCTCCTCTCTTCCTTTCTACCCCTATTTCTCTGGTCTCCTCCCTCCACTATCTCGGGGTCACTCTCGACTCCTCTCTCTTTTCACCACCATATCTCCTTGCTCATCCACCGTTCCTTCTTTTTCCTACGCCAGATCCGCACTGTTCGCCCCTTCCTCCCCTCCTCCTCCCTCACTTCACTAGTCATCTCACTTGTTCTCTCAAGGCTGGACTATTGCAATACCGTCCTAGCAGGTCTCCCACAATATCAACTCCGGCGCCTACAATTGGTTCAAAACACAACTGCACGTCTGCTCACCCACTCCTCCATCCGGGATCACATCACCCCCCCTCATTTTCCGTTTGCACTGGCTCCCACTCAACTCTGGTTTCCTCTGCAAGATCCTCATTCTTAACCGCAAAGCATTACACACCGGCTCCCCCCAATATTTAGCCAACTCTATCCATCTGCAGCCTTCCCCCTGTCTCCTTCGCTCAGCACATGGCAATCGCCTCTTTCTTCCCTCCCCCTCCTCGGCTCACCTGGAATCTACACGTCACTCCACTTTCTTCTTCCTGGCCCCTGCCCTCTGGAACTTCCTCCCCCTTGCCCTCCGTACCGAACTATCCTATCAACGCTTCAAGAGCTCACTCGAAACCCACCTCTTTGAGCAGGCATGTGATCTCCCTGATCCCTAAGGTTACCACACTCTGCCAGTCTCCCCCTCCCTCCCCTACCCTGTCTAAACTGTCCTCTTCTGTCTCTCTCTTTCCTATCCAAATAGTGGCATTCCTTTCTTTTCTACTTTCCAATTGATTTTATTGTACACCGCCCTGACGCATATGCTTGGGCGGTATATCAAGTGATAAATAAAGATAAAGATTAATATCAAACGCTTGCTTCAGCAAAATTTCCAACTTTCTATCATGAATATCTTTCAGGGCGGTAGTGCCTTCCACTGGAATAGTGATCTTCTTAGTAACTGCGATGCCACCACATCCACCTTTAGGGGAGCATAGAATCTCCTTTTCCTGCTCTGGAAGGGGATAGTCGGGACATGGTCAGTGTGCCCCTCAGGGCTACCTCCGGAACCCCCCCATTCATCCTGTATCATCTGCTTTATAACCCTGTATAGTGGAAAAACCAACTAGGTTTTCCTGACAGCCTGAAAAAGCGGATCTTCCAATGAGATCTTCCTCCTCTGTCTCCCTACCATGTTCAGCAACTTCAGAGACTGGGAGATGAGCACTGCCAGTTCCTCCCGGCAGAGCATGCGCACAATGCGGGACTCCTCCTGCAGAATTTCACCTTCTCCCAATTCACTCGTTTGACCCCCAGGTCCACCTCCCTTTCTGTGTCTACCAGGTCTTCTGAATGGAGGGATCCTGACTCCTCCCAGGAATCCCCCTCCATACACCACCACCTTCTCTGTTGCCGCGCCTCCGGCCATCCTCTCCACTTCACTCTTTCTGGTGCTGCCAAGGGCTCTGCTCCTTTATGCAGAACACCTTATGCATGAGAAGCACAAACCCGGGGGAAAACACCCACTTGGTCACTACTCCTAGCAGATTCCTGTGAAGTGGACGGCCCCAGGGTAGAGAACTCCAGGCTCCTACGCTGTAGCACTAGTGGGCCTTGGCCTGCATCCTCTTCTGTGACAGCGAGACCTGCCAATGGCAAAGAGCGGCCCCCTGCTGGCTGCGAGGACACCTGCAACTCCCTGGAGGTACCTGTTTGCCCAACTTTCAACACCTTATCTATGAAGCCTTCCTCTGCTATCCTTCACTTCACCTTACAGCCGTGGCAGAAACCTGCGGCCGAGACGGAGCCCCTTCGAACCCCACATGCGATGCACGTGGCATTGGCAGGCATAACCCCAGCTGGGGAAGGCAAGGTGAACTACAGCCTCTCCTGCGCTTCTTAATTTACCTGTTATGCTTTATCCCTGCCATTTCTCTTAGTTCTTTTTTTGTTTTTTTAAACTCCTCGAGCTCCACTATCAATTGCTGATGCAGGCAGAGAAAACAAAAACAAAAAATGGAAAATGGCGCCTTGAGGGCATTACACTCTCCCCCTCATGGTGCTGATAACTTGACTTCTTGCGGTTGACCAAAACTCCCCCCGCACTTCCGTAACCTCCCCCGGGCCCTTGACCAACCTGCTGGGATTGGGGCGTCTGTCAGTTTGTCGCGCTCAGCTGAGCCCTCCACGTGGCTTCAGCTGAGTGTCTGTGGGGGGTGTGATGCTGCAGTGTTTGCAAGGACAGCGGCTCCTTGCCCTACTATGGATTTGAGAGCCACTGCATCTGCCAGAATGTTGGGGAAGCGACCCTCCCCACACAATTCCCTAAAAGGGCTTTCCACTTGATCGTTTCTTCCCTTTATCTTTTTTTTTCCTTCAAACTTTATGCTTGCAACTAAACCTCGCGCATACAAGGAAGGGATCTTAAGTCCCAAATACACAAAAAGTGTGCTCTGCTGAAAAAAAAAAATGCTGCTCCTCAGTTGTCCCTACAGTGAGCCCAGTACTCTTGGATCAGCTCTCTCCAGTTGCTTGGAGACTGAGTTACTGGGGCTGGTAGTGGTGCTCGCACCTTATGTGTGCTGATGCCATCAAAGATAACATGGTCAGTCTCCAAGCTGCTGGTGAGAGTAAACAACCAACAAGTACCAGGACTAGCTTGGAGGGATGATAAGGAAATGAGGACAGACTTAAAGATCTTACTATGTATACGTTAGAGATATTTAAATACCTCTGTGGCATAAATGTACAATACACTCCCCTTTACCTATGATCTCTTCATTTCTAGCTTTCTTTAACCTTTAGCTCTTACTAAACCTGACTCCCCCCCCCCCCCCCAACACTGCTTCCTGTCGCCGCTCTTTGTCATGGCAGATACCAGTTTTCCCATACTCCTCGGGCCACTGGCCGTGATGTGGAGTTTCTGCTTTCTCCTTCCTGTCAATTTGAACCCCTCCTCCTACCTCCATCTCACTCCTTTTCCTCCTTTGAAGTCCATTCCATCTGCCTTTTTAACCCCTTATCTATAGACTCCCTGACTTTGACTCCTAACTTTCTCTATTTCTTGATTCTTCTTCCCCTTCCCTTATTCTGAACTGCCTCCTGTCAGCCAGTCCATATTCCATATATACTGGAAAAGCGCCCGAGTACCTCTTTAGGACATCTGCAAAAACAGCTACTTGGGCGCCTTTCCATACTTTTGCAAAACATTACTAAGAACATAAGATATGCCATACTGGGTCAGACCAAGGTCCATCAAGCCCAGTATTCTGTTTCCAACAGTGGCCAATCTAGGTCATATGTACCTAGCACTTTCCCCAAGAGACACAAGTTCCACAATGCTTGTACTGGGTCAAGCATTGATATCTTCGGTCACTTCTTAATAATGGTTTATGGACCTTTCCTCAAGGAACTTGTCCAAACCTTTTTTAAACCCAGCTACACTAACAGCCTTTACTACATCCTCCGGTAACAAATTCCAGAGTTTGATTACACGTTGAGTGAAAAAATATTTTCTTTTATTAGTCTTAAATAGTTTACCCTGTAGCTTCATTGCATGTCCCCTAGTCTTTCTATATTCTGATAAGGTAAACAATCGATCTACGTTTACCCGTTCCACTCCGTTCATTAATTTATAGACTTCTATCATATCTCCCCTCAGCCGTCTCTTTTCCAGCTTAAAGAGCCCTAACCTTTTTAGCCTTTCTTCATAGGAGTATCCTTCCATCCCCTTTACCATTTTGGTGGCTCTTCTCTGTACCTTTTCTAAAATCGCTATATTCTTTTTAAGATACGGCGACCAGAACTGCACACAATATTCAAGGTGCGGTCTCACCATGGAACGATATAGAGGCATTATAATATCTTTTGTTTTATTTTCCATTCCTTTCTTTATCATACCTAGCATTCTATTTGCTCTCTTGGCCGCCGCTGCACACTGGGCCGAGGGTTTTAACATGGTATCCACAATGACGCCTAAATCTTTTTCCTGAGTGGTGGTTCCTAATGTGGAACCTTGCATCGTGTAACCATAGTTTGGGTTGTTCTTCCCTAGGTGCATAACCTTGCACTTGTCCACATTACTGTTAGAATATTTATTTTATTTATTTGTTATTTTTATACTGCTCCTTCCCAAGAGCAGGGCCAGTGTACAATGAATAACATTTCTACATAGAACACAGTTTAACATAATATGGTTGTAACAGTTGCAACTATGTACAAGATAGGATGGGTGCTTAGAGGATAATCAACTTACAGAACTATGTACAGTTCCAGCAGGTAATACTATTTACAGTTGGCGCAATGAAGAGTGTCATTGTGAGGGTTGGATTTGTGGTGTTTCGGGGGACGAACAAGTGTGATCTAACTTTGCCAGAATAAATCTTCTCACCAAGATGCTGCCTTAGCCAGTATATGTGGAATATGGACTGGCCGACAGGAGGCAGTTCAGGGGAAGCTGGAACGTTTCATGCAGGCACAGAGAAGTCATAAGTCTTCTTTGTTGGGGGGAAATACCCAAGCACAGTAGCTGCATTCTGGACATCATTATAGAGAATAGCTGCATTTCCCTGTTGCTTACCTTTAATGGGGGTTCTCCATAGACAACTTTGCTTGATTGGGGTTACAGAGCTAACTCCACATACCTTATCCTTAATCTTCGCCATGAAATGCAAATGAAGACTAGGAACAACAACAAAGGCAGAGCAGATTCAGAGACTCAAACTGCAGTTTCTGCTTTGGTTGCTGCATCCCAGCATTTTAATATATCGGTCTCCAGGCATTGCCTGTGTAATGGTGATAAAAAAAAATTAAAACAAAGAAAGGGGTTATAAGGTGAAAACTTTTTGGTGGACTAACAATACATTTTTGACTAGCTTTCAAAAGCCAAAGTATTTTCAATAACGTCATATGGATGTGAAAGCTGGACAGTGCACAAGATAGGAAGAAAATTGATGCCTTTGAATTATGGTGCTGGCGACGAATACTGTGTATACCATGGACTGCCTGAAGAACAAACCAGTCAGTACTAGAGGAGAACAAACCTAAGCTTTCTTTAGAAGCTCAGATGACAAAAGACTTTGACTTTCATACTTTGGACACATCATGCGAAGAGAGAGATCATTAGACAAAGACATCATGCTTAGCAAGGTAGAAGGTCAATGCAAAAGAGGAAGACCAGCAATGAGATGGATCGATACAATAACAGCAGCTATGGGTGCCAGTCTGTCAACAATGAGCCACCCGACTGAAGACCATAGTTTAGGACAACTATTCAGAGGGTCGCCATGAGTCGACACAGACTTGACGGCACTTAAACAACACAAAAAGTTCAAACCTTCTTCCTCGTGTCAGGACAATATCAACTTCCCTCTTTTTTTTAATCCACACTTTCACTGTTCCTTTATAAATGTTAGGTTTAAAAATTTGCTGCTTCTTCCTTTTTCACTTCAATTTGCTTTGTGCTCCTGTTTTTTGTCCTCTAAAATTTGAAAACATTGATACTTGCTAGTAATTCTTTTGGATAAGCCTTTTTAGGTTTGTGACATTACTCAGGTGAACACCTAATTGATGTATATTCTGATGTAATATATAATGTAGCTGTGATATAACTTTACCAGAGAGAGATTTATTCTAACTTTCCCTGTATAATCTGCACATTTGCGGCTGCTTTGTGATTCTGCCCGTGAGCCACTCAGTACTTTTAAACACATGTCAGGTAAAAGTATGTGATGTTTTATACCGTGTGTGGTCATATTATTTATTTATTTAGCTATGTTTATATTCCACTTTTCACTGGGTCAAAACAGTTTACAGTGATCAAAGCATCAGTTACATAGAACAAATGACTCCTTAGTTAACAAATATCTTAGGTATATAGAACAAAATATTATAGGATACATTTAACAGCAGACTATTTGTAATCAGTAAACTATATACAATAGGAGGGATATACACAAATTTTATATGCAAAATGAGTTTATAAAATTATCTCCAACCATCTAGAATAATTTCTTCACATTAGGAAAAATTATTACAGTTTTTCTCGTAGTTCGCATTATGTGAGGATACCAAAACTAGGGCTATACAAATAATATTTCTTGAGTTTTCCTTTCCCATTTCGATGTCATAAGTATTAGTAAGGTTATATAGAATGAAAGATTTCGGGCTGCTTTGAAAAACACTTGTGGTTATTAATTTGGATTTTAGGTTGAATTACATGTCTTCCTAAGGCAAGTTAGAGTCAGGTACATAACTTATTTCCCCGCCTAACTGGGCTTGCAATTTGTCAGACCTAAGGAAATGAAGAGTGAAGTGATTTTCGCAGATGACAAGGAAGGTTAGTGAGAGAAGTAGGATTTGAACCCTGTCTTCCTAGTTCTTTGGAGCATTGGAGTAGATATTGTAACAGAGGATTAAGTATCAATATCAATGTAACTAAATAAAATGAGGACACACAAAAATGCAAACACATAACATTTATATTCTGTCAAACCATGGAGTTGGCAGTACAAGAGAAGTGCATGGATAAAAAAGTGATCCACTCATCAAGCAAATCATTTTCAGTCATGCTCTCCTGCTTTACTGACAACTCCAAACTCTGTTCATTCTAGCTTGCTGTGCTAAAACAAAAGATATTATAATGCCTCTGTATCGTTCCATGGTGCGACCACACCTTGAATATTGTGTGCAATTCTGGTCGCCATATCTTAAAAAGGATATAGTAGAATTAGAAAAGGTACAAAGAAGAGCAACAACAATGGTAAAGTGAATGGAAGGATACTCCTATGAGGAGAGGCTTAAACGGTTGGGGCTCTTCACCTTGAAAAACAAGACGGCTGAGGGGGGATATGATAGAGGTCTATAAATTAATGAATGGAGTGAATGGGTAAACATAAATTGGTTGTTTATGCTATCAAAAAGTAGAAAGACTAGAGGACACACAATGAAGCTACAATGCAACCTATTTAAGACTAATAAGAGAATTTTTTTTATTCATTGTGTAATCAAACTCTGGAATTCGTTACTGGAGGATGTAGTAAAAGCTGTTAGTGCAGCTGGGTTTAACAAAGGTTTGGACATGTTCCTGGAGGAAAGGTCCATAAATTATCATTAAACAGGACTCAGGAAATCCATTGCTTGCCCCAGAACAAGCATTGTGGAACCTGTGTGCCTCTTTAGGAACCTGCCAGGTACTTGTGGCCTGGATTGGCCACTGTTGGAAAAAGAATACTGCGCTTGATGGATCTTGGTCTGAACCATTTCTTATGTTCTTATTCCATAATGACAGAAAAAGACCGCATGGCCTATCTAGTCTGTCCTTCCATTTCAACCACTACAACAGTCCCCTTTTTTCCTTTAGAGATCCTGTGTTTGTTCCATGCTTCTTTGAATTCAGATACTGTCCTCATCTCTACCAAATCCACTGGGAGACTATTCCACAGACCCATTACTCTTTCTGTAAACAAATATTTTTGCATATCATTCCTGAATCTATCCCCTTTCACCCTTATTCCATGTCTCCTCGTAGCAGAGCTTGCTTTCAATCGAAAGAGGCTCTCCTCCTGTGCATTTATGGGGGTATTTAAATGTCTCAATCATATCACCTCTAGCCTGCCTTTCCTCTAAGGTGTACATATTAAGGGGTATGTTTACTAAACTGTGCTAATGTTGCTTTACGGGGCACAAATGTGCCCCACACAGGTGCGCGGCGCACTAAAGTGCACGCTCATGTGCGCGTCGCGCTAATGTGCGATAAAGGCGCGGAAAGGCTCCCGGAGGGCGGAGGAAGGCTCCCCAGGGGCGGAGAGAAGGGGTCAATGGGTGGAGAGTGGGAGGGGAGAGGCTCCCCGCACACGAGCGGGGCTGAAATTCAAGGCAAAAAATACCGTGAGTGAAAACCTCGCGGTAGAGCCGATTTAAAGGGAAGAGAAACCATTTCTGTCAGCAATGTACAGCAAAACCAGGGAAACCTACAAAACAGTGATAAGTGTGATACATGTGCACGGAACAAAAGTGCAAATAAACATTGAAAATGAGCCCAACAAAATAAAATTATAATCAAGCTGGGCAATAGTGATAGTAATGGGAAACATCAAAAAACACTCCCAAGAAAGCCGCAAAAAATAAATATGAATTTTAGAAGGGTCTACGCTCCGTCCCCATACAAGGTGAATGATCCCACAGTGAAATAGCACTGATCAGGGTTTCCCTCTCCATTGGACAGGTTACCTATGGCATGCACATGTTCCACAACAGCAGGGCGGGTAGGTCGGAATGGGCAACTGGACAGATACTGAGAAAGGGGATACAGAGGGCTGCAGGCGGCACATGCTGTGGTGCAGCTGGGGCACAGTGCGGACTAGGCAGATGCCTAGATGGCACTTAGGAATGCTGAAACTGAACAGCAGCCAGACAGCAACTGATGAGGGCCCAACATGGGCACGAGAGTGTTTATCACAGTGTCACAGGGGATAGTACCCAGCAGGTACCCCCAAGGGCACAGAACATTGGCAGGCGGTGATTGGGGGACGTGCGGACAGATATGCAGGCACCCCTACCCCAGAACCTGCACCATAGGCAGCCGCCTACCCGCACACAGGATGGCCTGAGACTGCGTACCACCAGCAGAAGGGCATGTCAGCATGGTGGCACAGGGGTACTGGAGGTGGAGGGGGGCAGTGGCAGCTGCCCAGAGCAGACCATGGCCTAGCCCTGTCCAGGTGGGTGCCGTGCACTGCAACAAACAGGCCCTGTCGGATGTACAGTCATGGACTCCCCAGGGAATGCAGCATATTTGTGGCAACATGGTGGTGCAGTGCACACAGACAGTGTGTGCAAGAACAGAAAGTCACAGGTTCAAAGCCCAGCTGGGGCTACTGCCAATCCAGTCCACATATTTTTCCCACAACTAAACCGTGATAGTAAGGACACACCTTTATTGCATAGAACATACGCATGGTTAATACGCCTATATTTTACCCCACCGAGCACAGACACCATAAACAGGCGCATTACCTAGAGCAGAGTCTCCCAAATGCAGTCCTGGAGGGCCAAACACCATTTAGGTTCCATGCTGCCTCTAATAAAGATGCCTGTGCTGCATATCTATGCACCACCCCCATGGTATGCAGATGTATCTCATGCATATTCATGAGGGACAGCATGAAAACCCGAACAGTGTTTGGCACACCAGGACTGGAGTTGGGAACCTCTGCCGTAAAGCAGCAGCCAACAGGGGCAGACACACCCACACCCACACCCACAGGCCCCATTAGCCAATGCCTCCTGGAGAGGCAGGACATTGGGCCCTGCGTGCATCTCCCAATACTAGCACTTGCATACCTTAGCAATGCCACCCTACACCTGGGTATACGGTACACAGCTATCAAACGTTTGCTATGATTACTGGCAGATAGCAATTCCTACGTTAAGCACAGTTTGCTGATTGAGCTCCATCATAACAATCTTTCTGATATCTGTGGTGTGTGCTTCAGGTCTGGTCTCTGACAGTGTTTACCACCCTGGGGAGTGACCCCCAACAGTATTGCATACCATATCCATGCCTGTACTGTGCCCAGGACTGGTGTGGTGGCCAGGGCTGCTAAACTCCTCTATAGTAGCACAATGCTGGCATAGGTGTGGGGGTGTGTGTCTGTCTATCCAGTGTGTGGTGGCTGCAAACACCCTCCACAGCCCACACTGCCAGCACTGTTGCCAGTATTGGCCTGCCAATGTGCATAATGAGGAGCAAGGTACCATGGGTATAGCCCGGACAGGGTGGCCTGGCCAGGATGCATCTGCATAGGGCAATGGCTGGGACATTGTAGTGCCCGGCCACCACCTACACAGACAGGGTGGCCACAGCATGTCCTGCTGGGAGATCACTCTCACCCTGACTGTGCAGTGACCACGGCATGGCTAGGCACCCCCATAGTGCTATATAGTATTTCTATCGTGATATTTATGGGTTTCCTTTTGGGGCCCAGTCACTGACTTATCTGCTTGTTGTGTATGCTGACATCCCAGTTCTGGGTGCATGCATTTCCACCAGGAACATGCACTATGGACTAACTAGCAGACTGTTTGCAGCTGGTATGTGTCATGATGGAGTGCCGTGCAGCGGCTGAAGGCTTGCTGCAGGAGACTATCAGATAGTGGTGGGGTGCAGCTTAGCATATCCAGGCCTAATGTCTGTCTGCTATTGCGTTATGGATGTGTACAGAGCTGCATTGACTGCCCTGTAGGTGTCTGTTCCCCAGCAGGACTGGGGTTGATGGTCCCCTCTACTGCCACCATTGCAGGGAGGTAGAATGTGGATCTGTTGATGGGAGACCCTGTTTACCACCCTCAGCCCTGGAGGAGGAGGGTGGTGGTACATAATCCTCCTAGGGGTCCATAGGGGCTACACCTGACTGAGACATACAGATATATCCAAGGTGTGTCTGCAGAAACTACCTATCTCACACATTAGCACTGTTGGGGACCTGCAGCATGACCTATTTCTGCCATGGAAGGTGCTGTGGACCTGGTGCTGGGCGCCCCACCGCACACTCAGGGTGAGCACAGTACCCGCACACTGTGACAGTGTGTAGCTACTCTGTGCCAGTAACACACATGATCAGTTCCCCCTACCAGGCCGAGGTGCTGTGGGGGTGCATACCCCATCTTGTGTTCATCTGTAGACAGCTGATTTGCATGTGCAGTGCATCATGGGTACGGGTGGGCTAACCCTATCCTGGTGACCACAGCAGACTGTCTGTGTGGTGACGTGCAGTCCCTCTGCAGCCAGCCAGGGGCTTGCTAGCAGCTATAGAGCTGTAGCTCACTGGTTACTTCACTGCCTGTGGAGCCAGAGGTCATGGATTCAAACCCACAGTGGGGTTGTTTGATAGGGCTGCCCAAAGCATTATCTCTTTTTAATGTACATTATTGCTGCCATCAAAAACACCCTCAGCGTACTGTACCCATAAGGTGCCTCAGAGGGCGCTTTATAGGGCGCCCTATAGAGCACCTTATGGTTACCGTCCATATAAGGTGCACTATACGTTATCCTGTGGAGCGACTTATAGGGTGCCCTATAGGGGACATTATAGGGTGCCGTGGTGGACAGTGCACTTTATAATGTGCCCTCTGGGGTACCTTATGAGGCGCCTTACTTATGCAGCACCTTATGTTACAATACTTTGAGGGTGTGTTTGCTGGCAGCACTAATTAAAATAAAAATAAAATGCCTCCTAAAGCAATATTACCTATAACAGGTATTGCCTCAGCCAGCCTGCTTCATTAGGCACAGTGGGGGATTGAACCCATGACTCCTGCATCATTGGTCAGTGTCTTAACCATTGTGCTACACTGCTGCTCCTCCTTGCATGTCAGCGCACCTACTTAAGATTTTCATTCGTTACACTGCACAGTGCTGCCATCAGAAACAGTGCTGTGACCTTGCGGTGCCTCATACGGCACCCTATAAAGCGCCCTATAGCAACATTCTAGGGTGCCTTGGCGGACAGTGCACTTTAAAATGTGCCCTCTGGGGTACCTTATGGAGCGCCTTATGTTACAGTGCTTTCAGAGTGCGTTTGCTTGTAGCAGTAATTAAAATAAAATTAATATGCCTCAGACTGCAATATTACCTATAACAGGTAATGCCTCAGCCAGCCTTCTTCATTCGGCACAGTGGGGGATTGAATCCATGATCCCTGCACCATCGGTCAGTGTCTTAACCATTGTACTGTGGCTCTGTTCCTGTGCTTGCACATCAGCGCGCCACTTATGCTTCCCGTGCAAGTTTCTCATGCGCTAATGTGCGCGGCGCACATGAGCGTACAGCGCACATTAGCGCATGATTAATCCCGGTTTGCTTTTATCAGACTGAAACGCCCACTCCTTATATGGCATCCCGCACACTAGCGCGGCGCGCACCTAACGGGGTTTTAGTAAACATACCCCTAAGATCCTTAAGTTTGTCCACATATGCTTTATAATGAAGACCACTAATCATTTTACAAGGAGTGTCCGATATTAAAGGTACAGGCCAAAATTACACTAACATTTGTATTTAAAGAAATTATTCAATACATTCCATCAAAAACTACATACTTTTGTTTACTTCTCGACATAATCGCCGTAAACATTGAGATATTTATCCCAGCATGACACTAGTTTGAACATCTCTTCACGGTACAGTTGCGTGTCAAGTTGCTTGAAGTAGTCCATAACGGTGTCTTGCAATTCCTCCTGATCTTGCGGAAGTTGAGATCGCATATGATTTCATGAACAGAACTCTTAGGAATGCCAGTCATTTCAGCAATTTCATGAACTTTAATGCGACGATCCTCCCTAATCAGACGTTTGACAATTACGCAGTTGTCATCCGTGTGTGAGGTCCTTGGTCTGCCTCTTTTCTTTTCCGGATCATCATTCAACTCTGTTCGGCCATCTTTAAACTTGTTACACCAGACGCTGACTTCATTTAGGTTTAAAAGGTTCAGGCCATACACGCCCTCTAATCTGCGATGAATTTCACTCTGCTTAACTCCTTCGGCTTGCAAAAATCTGATAACTCCACGCACCTCAAGCTTCGAATACTCTGCGATTACACATGCCATGTTTGTTTGCTTCCCAAAAACTTGTAATTTGAATGTTTAAAAAAACAACACTACAGACTCTCCTACTATGAGTACAAGTAGTCCTGCATATGACGGCACTATTGCGCATATGGAGCCGGTATGATTGCCACCTGTACCTTTAATATCGGACACCCCTCGTAGTAGCCACCCTCTGTACTGACTCCAGCCTGTTTATATCCTTTTGAAGGTGCGGTCTCCAGAATTGCACACAATATTCCAAATGAGGTCGCACCAAAGACTTATACAGAGGCACTATCACCTCCTTTCTTCTGCTGGCCATTCCTCTCCCTATGCACCCAAGCATCCTTCTAGCTTTTGCTGTCGCCTTTTCCACATGTTTAGCTACTTTAAGATCATCAGACACAATTACGCCTAGGTCCCGCTCTTCTTTAGTGGACAAAAGTACTTCACCCCCTATACTAAATCGCTCCCTTGGATTGCTGCAGCCCAAATGCATGACTGCATTTTTTAACATTAAATCTCAGCTGCCAAATTCTAGACCATTCTTCAAGTTTAGCTAGATCCCTCCTCATGTTATCAACATCTTCCTGGATGTCTACTCTATTGCAGATTTTGGTATCATCTGCAAAGAGGCAAACCTTACCCGTCAGCCCTTCCGCTATATCACTAGTCCTGAGTGTGTTTGTTCTTGATCAGATTGTAATCTCTGTGGGAAAGGGACCATCTCGTATGTGTATAGCACTGCATTAGTAGTGCTATAGAAATGATAAGCAGCAGTAACCCATCAGAGTTCAAGGTGGATTATAATAAGACTTTCCAATTCATCGTGCTAGATCAGATCACACAAGTGGGTTTAGTTCCTCTACCAGCAGATGTTGGGAGACAGAGAAGTTATCAAAGACAGGACCCCTAAGGGTCGCCTTCAATGTTCCCTCTAATTTTCTGTAGGCTGTGTGCGCATAAAATACCAGCTGTGCAGCTTTTGAAGGAAGGTTAAATTTTTGTGCGCCACATAACGATACTCGGAGTTATATCCTTTAAAATGTGACTACACCTCAGAATATAGTATCTACACCACATTGATTGCACTAGAAAATATTGTAGAACTTGTGAAAACCGTAAATACACAACAACTTTTAAATTTAAAGACGTCTGTGTTGTTTTCTATCAGAATCAGAACCGTAGTTTTTGTGCGCTCTGTTGTAAAGTATGTGCGCTCACTCGGCGAGGTGTGTGCGCGCGCACACGCGCACAGCTTAGAGGGAACAGTGGTCGCCTTCAATATTTCTCTGTCTCCAGCAGATGTGGATGTCAGTTCTTCTAGTCAGCTTTTCTGTGGACGGCTCCGGGGCTCACAAGAGGTGTTTCCCCCAGGAGTTTCCCACACCTCTCTTCAGATCAGGAGGATCAGTGCAGCTGTCCAAACTTACTGAGAGGATTACAGCTTCCTGGTCAGGAGGACCGGCCGAGCATTGCCAGCCCAGTGGGGGAGCCTTCAGATTCCTTGAACCACTCCATGTCCAAAAAAAAAAAAAAGCAACCTTTGAGAAAACGCAAGCGGCCGAGGCATAACTTTAAAGCAGGAGATCAGCTTCTCTGCTGTGCTCTGCTCTCTCTGGCTGGCTCCGTTGGCGGCAGTGATGTCACAGTGAGTGCCTTTCTTCTTTCTTTCCTTCCTTTCTGGCAAGGAACTTAGATTATTAGTGAGGCCCAGGTTTCCTGCTGATATTGCCGCTGTTTCCCCCTTTTCGGGGCTCCCGCCTGGACCGTTGCAAGCTATGGTGGCCATTTTGTTTCCAGCACAGTACATGTGTTCCTCCCTACTGCCGCCCCACACGCTGGCTCCTGCTTCTGTGGTACACTTATTTGTGGCTGGGCAGTGTTGAGAGTGCTTCCAACTGCAATGCCAACCACCTTGCCGTGTTGTTTAGCTTGCAGGCACAAACGTCAGTACCTCGTGGACCAGCTTTGTGCCGCTTGTGCTGATCACCCCGGGGAATCTTCTCAAGTTATTCCAGATGCTCAAGCCGTCATTTCTTCATCTCCAGGGGAGCCTCTGTTCCAGCCTTTTCCTCCTTCTTCCCTGGACCTGGATCCAGTCGGGTTTGGACCTTCAGAACCCTTGGAGCTCTCTTCTTCTCCGTTCTGGCTGCCACAGCAGTCAGCTCAACTACAAGGCAGCCATCTAGCTAGTGCTGGTCCGAATTTAGATCACTTCATTTGCTTGTTCCGCTAGGCTTGGACTCTCTGGAAGCCCAAGATGACTACGGGGGCATCTGGGACAGTGGGCTCTGGAAAGCCCTCTGATAGTACACCCCCCCACTAGAAAATGTGCCAGGATTGCTCCTGCAGTTGCTGATAGTGTCCGCACTCCCCAGACAGAGTCATGGCCCTCTGGAGACGTAGACCTTTTGGCCCTTGGGGAGGGCAGTCCGCTCTCTGCAGAGGAGTCTGACAGTGCCTCTGATAAGAAAGGGAATGATTCCTGTCTGAAGACCCCCCGACTGAGTCTGAGTAGGCTTGACATCCGCCTTTTCCGGAAGGAAGAACTGCTGACACTGATCTTGGGGGTCATGGAGGCTCTCCGTATTTCGGACCCTCTCGATCTCCTAGAGGCTGTGGGCACTAAGGCACAGATGGATCCTATCATTGTGGGCATTCATAAGCCCTCGCGGGCTTTTCCCTTTCCCGCAGAGCTGCAACAAATGATTTCCAGAGAATGGGATGTCCCCGATACTTTCTTGCGGTCAGCCCAGCATGTAGGCCGCTTCTACAGCTGGTCTCTAGAGAAATGGCTTCGCTACCCGAAGGTGGATGCCATCATTATAGCCGTGACTAAGCATACGACCATTCCGGTGGAGGGAGATGCAGCCCTGAGAGATCAACAAGACTGTAAGGTTAAAGCTCTCTTAAAGACCACCATTTCAGAGTCTTCCCTGCAAGCGGCATATTGTGGCCGATTAACGGTACGTGTGCTCTTATGCTGGAGAATCCGGCTGTGGAACACTTAGAATCAGTGGTGGCCTTTTTGGCCGATGCCTTTTATGATTTGCTGCGGCTGGCGGCTCATTTTCAGTGACTGCTGGTTATGGCTCCGGTATTGGTCGGCTGATATTTCTTAAGGCTCGACGACCCGTTAGGGGCAAGCTCCTCTTTGGAGAGAACCTTGAGAAACTTGTTAAGGATTTGGTGGAGGTGAAACCACAGCATCTTCCGGAGGACAAGCCCAAGATGCCCTTTCATCATGCCAGCGCGACTTTGGCCTATGCTCCTTGCTTGTGTTTTCGAGACTCCTGACGGGATCACCAAGGGAAATCCTCCACGTCGACTAACTCGTCCAGAGCAGCCTCCAGATCACAGCCATTGTGCAGATTCCTTTTTCTCCACCTCTAAGTTCTCAGGAGCCACCCGTTCTTCCCGTTGACGCCCGAACGGGCCACTCCAAGACACCCCCAGTCAGAGGCCAGTTGTCCCTTTATTTCCAGGAGTGGGCCAGAATTACCAACAACCGGTGGGTACTCAACACTGTTTGTTTCGGCTATGCGCTCGAGTGCACAAGACCCATCCCGGATGCCTTCATGGTCTCCCCTTGCGCTTCTGCCGGCAAGGCCATCTCTCCCATACCTGAACCATAGAGGACAAGGCCGGTATTCCATCTATTTTGTGGTCCCAAAGAAGGATGATTCATGGAGACCCATTCTGGACTTAAAAGGAGTCAACCACTCGTTAGGAGTTCCTCATTTTCAAATGGAGACCCTGCGGTCGTTATGGAGGCGGTTCGCCCGGGGGAGTTTCTTGCTTATTTTCACATTCCTATCCGCGACAATCAACAGCGGTTCCTACGTTTTGCCATTATGGGCCGTCATAATCAGTTTCAAGCACTGCCTTTTGGGCTAGCAATGGGGCATTGTACCTTCTCCAAGGTCATGGTTGTGGCTGCAGCGGCTCTTTGAAAATATGGAATTCTGGTGCACCCTTATTTGGATGACTGGCTTACTCAGGCAAAATCCCACAGGGAGGCCGTCTCCCATGTTGTCATCTTCCTGGAGTCCCTCAGCTGGGTGGTCAATCATGCCAAGTGCTCCCTCAGCCCTTCACAATCTCTCGACTTCCTGGGGGCCAAGTTTGACACCTGGCGAGGACGGATCTGCCTAACGCAAGACTGTTGCAAGAAGGTCTCGCAGCAGCTTCGAATCTTCCTTATGCAGGTCCGCCATCAAGTTTGCGACTACCTGCAGCTGTTGGGAACCATGGCGGCAACAATCGATGTGGTTCCTTGGGCGCAGGCCCACATGCGGCCCTACCATGCTCTCTTTTGAGCCATTGGTCCCCGGTATTCAGAATTACAGCATACGCCTGCAGCTTCCACGACCAGTTTGCAAGTCGCTCCAGTGGTGGCTGGACCCGGTTCACTTAAGCTGTGGGGATGCCCTTGGACACTCTTTGCTGGGTGGTAGTAATGACCAGTGCCAGCCTGTCAGATTGGGGGGTTCATTGTTGCCACAAAACCTTTCAAGGATCGTGGAACCGGCAAGAAGCAAGTTGGGCTCACAAGCCTTGAGATGATTGATGGTCCATCTTGCACTACTCACCTTTCTTCCGATTCTCCACAACCACGCGGTCAGTGTACTCTCCAACAATGCCACCATGGTTGCATATATCAACAGACAAGGGGCCACCAAGTGCCCAGGAGCAGCCAAGGAGATGAGTCTCCTTTTTCCCTGGGCAGAGACCTGCCTACAAGTGCTGTCAGTGCAGCACATTGCAGGAGTGGAGAATGTCCAGGTGGACTTCCTCAGTCGACATGCTCTGGATCCTGGGGAATGGGAGCTTGCTCCATGGGTGTTTCACCAAATAGTTCGCTGCTGAAGTATGCCGTCGGTCGACCTGATGGCCATGGCGGCGAATGCCAAAGCTCCATGATTCTTCAGCCGGCGGAAGGAGCTCAGGTCCAGCTGTCTGGATGCGCTGGCTCTCCCTTGGTCAGGGTCGACTCTCCTTTACATCTTTCCTCCTTGGGTCATGAGCGGGAGAGTTCTCCGCCGCACAGAGTGCCACAGGAGGCAGGTCATCTTGATAGTGCCTGTCTAGCTGCAGAGACTGTGGTATGCCAACCTGGTGCAGCTGCTAGCAGCGAAGCCATTTCTGGGTGCCCACAAAGGCCCTTATGCTAGGGCCCGGTGCTCATGGACGATCCCACTCCCTACTCACTTACAGCCTGGCTCTTGAAAGGTGCAGCCTGAAGCGCAAAGGTCATTTGCGTCAAGTGGTGGGTACTCAAGGCAAGGCGGCCTTCCACCTCCCTGGCTTGGCTCTCATTTGGTGGCTCTTCGAGTCCTGGTGTGCTCAACATTCCCTGTTGCTGTGGTGCATACAAATCCCTGATCTGCTCACCTTTCTGCAAGATGGCTTTGCGAAGGGTCTAGCACACAACTCCTTGCGGGTGCAAGTGGTTGCCCTATCCTGCTTTTGAGGACCCATCTCGGGTCGTTCCCTAGCATCCCATGCTGACATCTGGCGCTTCCTCTGATGAGTTTGAGCCTTGCGCCCTCCTCTTCAACTCATCGTTCCCTCTTGGGACCTTTCGCTGGTGCTTTCCAGTCTTAAGAAACCACCCTTTGAAACTTTGAAGGATTTGACTCTGTGTGATTTGTCCTTTAAGACAGCGTTCCTAGTCGCCATCATGTCTGCCCGAAGAGTTTCGGAGCTGCAGGCCCTTTTGTGTAGGGACCTGTTCCTGTTTTTCTATCCTGTATGCGGTGCCATCCTTCTTGCCAAAGGTTTTAACTCACTTCCACCTCAATCAGACCAGGAAGCCAGCCGGTCCCTTGGACTTCGGTTGCTTGATGTTTGCCGGCGCTACCTTAAGGTGACCGAGCCCTTTCGCAAGTTGGATCGTTTGTTCATTCTGTTTGATGGCCCTCGGAAAGGATTACCAGCGTCCAAATCCACTAGTGGCCGTTGGATCAAATGCACTGTTGAGTCAGCATATATTTTGCATGGTTGGCCCGTGTCCCCTAGGCTTTGGGCTCAAGTGGCCTCCTGGGCAGAGCGCTTTCAGGTGGCACCCTTAGACAGTTGTAGGGTGGTGACATAGTCCTCCCTGTCTACCTTTGCCCGTCACTACCATCTTGATCTCCATGCCTGTGATGTGGCACAGTTTGGAACAAAGGTGGTGATGGTAGCTTCCCCCCTGCAGTGCAGTAGTTTGGGTACTTCCCACTTGTATGGATTGGTCTAGCAGGATGAATTGTAATAAGAAATTTCAGTTACCTTTAATTTCCTTTCCTGGAATCCTGATAGACCAGTCCACTTCCCACTCTGTGGATCGCTGCTGTTCAAAGGAGTCAAATAGATGCTATTTCTTAGCGGAGTTCAGTTCTTACTTAACAGTTTGCCTCAGCTACTTGTACATAGTTGTGCCTACGGAATGTGTTCATTGTTCTGATTTGTTTTTTGTGGCATGGACCGAAGTGGTTCTGCTTTGCCAAGGATACACTGAAGGTGACCCCCTAAGGGTTCCGTGTATGATGCCAGGGCATGCTCACTAAAGTCTTTGGTAACTTCTCTGTCTTCAACATCTGCTGGTAGGGGAACTAAACCTGCTTGTGTGGACTGGTCTAGCAGGATTTCAGGAAAGGGAAATTAAGAGTAAGTGGAATTTTCCATAATCCAGTCACAATAAATTCATTAAAAAATAAAATAAAAAGAATGGGCCCGATCTTCAGCACTAAGGACTAGTCATCAGCACCCGAATCTTAAACCGAATTCAGTGGTGGAGCTAGCTGCTTAACACATGGTAAAAGGTAGCACACTTCAGTCAACATGGCTCATAAACACTTATAAACGTACATAACATAGTTTTGAAAACTAGGCATCTTGTTACCCTCTTAACCTACGTGACTTATTATATAATTACTTCTTCGATGTTTTGCTACGCTGATGAAGGGGTTCTCCTTTTGTGCCTGACTGGTACTGACTGGTTTCAGCGCGGAACTGAGGTGACCGATATACCGGCGCTCACCCTTCTGTTATACCCAAATGACGTCAACCTATACCCAACGCGGCTACAGCCAGGCTCAAAGCCGCCTTTCCGGCGAGCCGCGCGCAGGCCCGTGACCTCCGGAAGTGAGGTCATAGCAATGCGCGAACCACGCTCGTGATAGTGGCGTAGCGGAAGTTCCTGTGAGTGTCTGAGCGAGAGGAGGAGGTGAGCAGTGCGGTCCCGGTGCGGAGGTGTCTAGGGATTAAGGGCCTTTCACTTGCTGGTATTTACGTTTAATTCTCGGGAGGGAGGGAGATAGAAAAGAACGCGTGTCTTCCTTCTGCACATTCTGGCTGAAGGTTCCCGATGTGATTTTTGAGCTGCTTTTTGTTTTTGGCGTCTGTGGATTTAAGGCAGCAACGGGTGAGTGCTGCTGTGGCCCATCTCTTGGTGTGTTATTGATAGGCCCCTCGCCCTTGCGTCCAGCCTCGCAGTCATCAGGGTCCTTTTATTGAAACGTGGAGGATACGAATTTTAACAGAAGCTACGAAATCTTTTTGGTTGAGGAGATGGGGCGGCCAAACAAGCCAGCTTCCGTCCCTGGCGCCCAGGCTCTTTTACATGCCGCGGCTGAGTGGACATAAGAACATAAGAGATGCCATCCTGGGTCAGACCAAGGTCCATCAAGCCCAGTATTCTGTTTCCAACAGTGGTCAGTCCAGGTCACAATTACCTGGCAGGTTCCCCAAAAGACACACAGGTTCCTCAATGCGTATTGGGACAAGTAGTGGATTTCCCGGGTCCCCCTTTAATAATGGTTTCCTCCAGGCACTTGTCCAAGCCTTTTTTCAACCCAGCTACACTAACAGCTTTTACTACATCATCCAGTAACAAATTCCAGAGTTTGATTACATTTTGAATGAAAAAATATTTTCTCTTATTAGCCTTAAATAAGTTACACTGTAGTTTCATTGCATGTCTCCTAGTCTTTCTATATTTTGATGGTGGAAACAACTGACATGTTTACCCGTTTCACTCCATTCATTAATCTATAGACACCTTATCGTATCTCCCCTCAGCAGTCTCCTTTCCAGGTTGAAGAGCCCTAATCTTTTCAGGCTCTCATAGGGGGTATCCTTCCATCCTCTTCACCATTTTGGTGGCTCTTCGCTCTACCTTTTCTAATTCTGCTATATCCTTTTTAAGATATGGAGACCAGAATTGCATACAATATTTGATGTGTGTCACAATGGAATGATACAAAGGCATTATAATAATTTGGATAATAAATTGGTTGGGCTATGACCCCAGTGGCCTATTCTTCTGTCTATATGCTATTTAATTTTGCACTTGTGCTTTTTGGGTTTGTGAGAGCATAGGTAACGGAAGGACAGTGTTCAGACACAAATATGAATACTATCAAGGAAGAATTACAGTACAATACCACAATTTCTAAGTTGCCATTCATTATGTCACAATTTTATTAGCTCCCATGTTAATATGTAAAATATCTAAGCTTAATGACAAAAATTGGATTGCAAGCTGTAAATAATGGTTAAAAGAAGAACATGCTGCAAAGCAACTCTTTCAAAGGAAACTTCCTTATCATCCTGCTGGACCAGTGGTTAATAAACCCTAGCTAGCAGATTGAAGCAGAACAAGATAACTTACAGTGATGATATCAACTATATAAGTGGGGGTGGTTGTTAAGTGCTGTTGCATCAGTGTCTATTCATGGGAACCTGGATAGCTGTCCTAAACTGTGTTTGCTCTTAGTCAGATGGCTTATTGTTGACAGAGTGGCACCCAAAGCAGCTGTTATTGTATCAATCAGTTCAAGCGATTGTGCAGATTATACAGGCAAAGTTTTATCACAGCTGCTACATTTTATATTACATCAGAATATACATCAGCTAGGTCTTCACCTGAGTAAACCTAAAAAGGCTTATCCAAAAGAATTACCAGGAAGTATCAATGTTTTAAAATTTTAGAGGACAAAAAACATAGAGAAATACAAAATAAATTAAAGTGAAAAAGGAAGAAGCAGCAGATTTTTAAACCTAACATTTATAAAGGAAAATGTGGATTAAAAAAAGAGTGAAAATGATACTGTCCTGACCTGGGGAAGAAGGTTCGAATTTTGTGTTTAAGCGCTGTCAAGTCTGTCTGCTCATGGTGACTCTCTGAATAGTTGTCCTAAACTATGTTCAGTCTTCAGTCAAATGGCTCATTGTAGACAGAGTGGCACCTATAGCTGCTGTTATTGTATTGATCCATCTCATTGCTGTTCTTCCTCTTTTTGCATTGCCAAGCATGATGTCTTTGTCTAATGATCTCTCTTTTCGCATGATGTGTCAAAAGTATGAAAGTCAGTCTTGTCATCTGGGCTTCTAAAGAAAGCTTAGGCTTGATCTCCTCTAGTACTGACTGGTTTGTTCTTCAGGCAGTTCATAGTATACAGAGTATTCGTCACCAGCATCATAAGTCAAAGGCATCAATTTTCTTCCTGTCTGTCTTTTTCACTGTCTAACTTTCGCATCCATATGTTGTTGAAAATACCATGGCTTGAACGAGTCTATTTTTTGTATGGAGAGAGACATCTCTGCTCTTGAGAATCTTCTTTAGGACCTTCATAGCCATTCTAAGAGCAATGCTTTGTCGGATTTCTTGACTGCTTGTTGTTTCTTTATTGTTAGTTGATCCAAGTAGATTAAAGTTTTCCGCTATTTCAATTTCTTCTTCATCAATGATGAACTTATTGATTTTGCCAGTTGTCAGGATCTTTGTCGTCTTTTACATTAAGGTGCAGGTCCATTTTCAGAGTGTTCCTTGATCTTGAGAAGTAAATGTTTCAGATCGTTTTTGCTTTTAGCTAGTAATGAGGTATCATCGCTGGGGCTGCATCACTGGAAATTGCCAGTATTCTCTGTCTCTAGCAGTTGACTGTAATGTAGTCTGGTGTAGCAGTCTGAGGCTTGACATAGCTCCCCAGGCCCAGACCAAGGTCTTGGGCCTTTAAGCTCTGCACCAAAGGCCACATCAGATGGTCAGAGCTTTGGGCATGCTTTCTTTTGGAGTCAGAGGAAGCCCTGTTCCAACACCGTTATCCTACAGGTTTCAACACTGGTAGGCAGAAGAGGCAATCTGGAAATACCCAGGGGCCCCTGCTGGGGTTGGTAGTTAAGGGCTCCTGCCCCCATAATGGCCTTTGTCTCCCCCCCCCCCCCCCACAACACCTACTTTTCTAAATTGTGTTTTGTTTTTTAGGGGGGGGTTGTAAATTAGCTGTGTATTTTTATTTGGCCTTTGCCTGGGAAACAACTCTGCTAATAAAGCAAACTATAAAAAAAAAGAGGCGGGTCTTCAGCAGCATGTAGGTAGGGCCTTTCCTTGCCACTGTGGTGTCGTTGGGAAAGCTGTGGAGAGGCTTCCCCAGTTTAAGGAGGAGTTTCTGTGGGTTCCCCAGGACTCCCTCCTTATGGCTACAGATATTCTCCTTCTGCTTTACTGCTGGCTTCTTTTCTCTGAGTGCAATAAGATGCCTTGAGGCAGTCTTCCAGCATTGAATCGGGACCCTAATGTACTTTAGTGCTGGTTGTATGGCTGTTCATTTTTCTTCTAACATGAAACAAAGACTGAGGGTATACACAATCAAAAAAATAAAAACTTCAGTATAGCTTAAGTTCACCATTAAGACTATACTACAAGAGACACTGACAAGAAGGAAAAAAGACCTCAGTAGTTCTGCTCTCCCCCTATGCGGCAGCAATGCTTGCCTGAAGGGGAACTGCTTTAGAACACCATCGGTGGTCGAAAAAACTTTTTTTTTTCCTTTCATTTGCCTCATAATAATCTAAGTTCCAAAACCATTCAACGGTTCAATATAGCTCGATACTGCTCAAACTTACCACCGCAGTACTCTGTGCTTAGTGCTTCAGAGTCCACAGCATCCACATCAACTCTACAATAAAAGGCAACAACCTAAAAGCCAAATAGTTCTATAGTCACAAAATGAATTCAACAAGTACTTATCGTTGGGATGGCTTCTAGGAGAATGTAATGATGGCAGTAAATGCCCTACGAAGATCTCTGTTTCGCAAACAAGCTGCTTCATTGGGGGCTGACTTTACCACTGGAAGCTGAACGGTTTGGAGTGGTAAAATCAGTCCTCGATGAAGTGACTTATTTCCTGAATATTTCATTCAAAATGGTGACTGTAGTAAAACTGCATTAGCTATGCAAATAAACTATCCTGCTTTGGATAAGTGTGCCATTGTATAAAACAATTACATCATAAGAACAATGAATCTTCTAATTTTTACAGAATTCTCTCGCCTCCAACCCCAACCCTTACCCTCTTGTGGAACAGGAAAGCTTTCAGCTTCCTGAAAGAAAAACATTCAACTCTGAACTATAGTTTTTGTTTCTGTTTGACATGAATCAGTACACCACAGTTTATACTGAATTTAGGATTTGAGGTATCCATTTTAAAATAATCTTAAGTATGTTCTGCACAGACAGCTGTGTATGATTTATGATATACTGACATTTATTTCAATTTACATAAGAACTGCCATACTGGGTCAGACCAAAGGTCCATGCCCAGTATCTGGTTTCCAGCAGTGACCAATCCAGATCACAAGTATCTGATGTTCCCAAAAGTAGCTAGTTTCCTGCTATTCATACCTGGGTATAAGCAGTGGCTTTCTCTTTAACTACATTAATAACTGTTTATGGACTTTTCCTCTGGTAATTTGTCCAAAACATTTTTAAACCCAGCTATACTACCTGTTTTTACCACATCTGCTGGCAATGAGTAACAAAAGCTAATTATGCATTTAGTGACATTTTTTAAACATATTACTTTATTTAACAGTTTTTATATACCGTCTTTCTGAAAATGAAGACGGTTTACAGTAAACATAACAATGCAGTGTGTTTCGACTGCTCACATTGAACATGTGTATAATAACAGAACTTTTTACAATGATCAAGTATTTACATAGATTTGCACTTTTGCAATGACAACTATTTACAACGGTTTGTACTGGTTACTGGGGGGTTGCTAGAAGGTGAGGAATGTAGGCTAGGGGTAGGGGGGTTGGATACGAGAGGGGTTGTCAGGTGTAGGCTATGGTGGTAGGGAAAAATGTTCTGGGAAAAGGTGTGTTTTTTAGTTTCTTCCGGAACTCTGTGGTCTGAGCAGTTCCTTAGTTCATATGGAAGGGCGTTCCAAAGAGAAGGGGCATAGAGGGAGAAGGTTCTGTTGCAGGTGGATTGCTTGCTGTGTCTTTTGGAGGTTGGGATGGTAAGGAGATTTTTGGTGGAGGTGCAGCTTGTTCTGTTGTTGTTGGAGTTGGATAGGAGTGGGGAGAGGCGTGGGGCTGACTTGTTGGATATGATTTTGTGAATGAGGGTGATAACTTTGAATTTAACTCGGTGTTGGATGGGGAGCCAGTGGAGTTTGGTAGTTTCTATGGCATGTCCCTTAGCCCTTGTATGTTTTGAAAGAGTAAACAATCTAACCATTCCACTGTGCTTAGATTTTATAGATCTCTCCTCTTCAGCCTTTCCTTAAAGCAGGGTTGTTCCGTCCCCTTTATCATTTTGATTGCCTTTCTTTGTATCTTTCCAATGCTGCTCTATCTCTTTGAGATGCAGTACTTGACATGTGGTTGTACCATGGAGTGATCATAGTATTTGACTTATTTTTTCTTAGATTTTAAATATATTACAAAAATTTAAGAGCTGCATAAAGACCCAAATGTTAACATTTCAGAGTTCTATAAACAATGCATCAGTTTGTGGATATTTCAGAAATTTGGGCCAATACTCAGATGTAAGCATGCCAGCTCTGCATGGCCTAACCAAATAAATAATCATTCGGGCAACTTTCAGAAGTATGTATGTGAATATAAAAGAATTTCACCTATATTAAAGGGATGTCTGAAAAGTGCCCTCCCTTAATGCGGTTAGAATTCCACACTTTCTTTCATGCTGCTTAAAGTTTTTGGTTGGGGGAGCAGGGGTGCTTTCACGGGGCCATGTTTGGGTCAGGAAAATCGTGCATGATTTTCCTTCCAGCAAAATTTTACCTGCAGAAAAAGCAGGTGCCCATGTCCGTCCGTCCTTCGTACCTTCTGCACGTTTCAAAGTGTACTAAACACATGCGTTCTTTTTGTTTTGAGAATTGATGCAAACACTGTTGGTGAAATGTATACACAGTATTTGTCTCAGCATGGACAGGTGGCAAAACTCCGCCCCCCCCCCCCAACCTATGCAGAATTTTTTTGAGTTGAAGATTAATGTTTAATTGCAGTTCAGTTGAAGGTTGGATAAAATTCATTGTAATCTAGGAGTGCTTGATGAATGGTCAAGAGCTTGGCATCTAAAATTTTATCCTGGAAAGCACCGAGTTATGTATTTGGGGTGTACGTACCTGGAGAAGTAATGAGAAATGAGGGGGCGTAGGAAGTATTACAAGTGGCATTGCTTGCATAGAAGTAGTAGGTGGTACCTAATCTGGAGTTTTGTCTAATTCTTGAATCTATACCTCCTGAAAAGAGAGAGAGCCAGAAGAAGAGAAGTACCATATGAGGCAAGGCTTAAAGATGTAGATTTGGATATGATATGGGAAGATAACATTTCTTTCCCCAAAATGCATGAAACTGCATGTTTTTGGATTAAATTCCAGCATCCACATTTGTAACTATTCCTTATCGTCACTCCAGTCCAGTCCCTTTACTTCTGGGTTACGCAACCCTTCCAGCAGCTTGGAGGCTGAGCCCAACCTTTTTGGGGGTGGAGCGGTATAAATACCACTGGGACCACCTACCCACTCCAGTATTCTCAGCCTCCAAGCAGCTGGAGGGTTCCGTAAGCCTGGGGCTTACTGGAGTCCTGCCTTTATTTTTTCATTTTAAATTAACTTTAATTTTACTTTATTTTTACTGTAAATTTATTTCTTTATTTTACCTGATTCCCTGGGTTACTCGTTCTGGGGCTCTGCTCCTTTAAGGGCTGCCTGCTCTCTCCTCCCCCCCCCCCCCCCGTCCTCGTTCCCGGCACGGGCCTTGGAGCGGTCTCTTTGCCTGCGGCTGCGGGGAGGTGCGCTGTACTACCCAGCTGCCGGGTCTTCAGATCCTGCTCTTCTCGGGGGAGATAGCCTCGCGCCGAAGCCTTTGGGTGGCTGAGCGCTAGAGGCTGCACCGCTAGTCGGCGTTGGCCGCCTGACCTGTCCCGGATCGAAAGGACGACGAGGTGATCCACGCGGTGCCCGGTTTCTGCAGTTTTCGATCAGAGAGAGCAGTGGGACTCAGATCCGGAGCGCAGGTCGCACAAGAGAGCAGCGGGAATCAGATCGGAGCACAGTTCGGCGCCATGAATAGGCCCGCGGTCCCCCGTTCAGGCTCCACGTGTGAGGCCTACCACGTGTAGAGCCAACGGGCGGAGATTGCGGAGTCGGGCCCAGGATCTAATTCAGTCCAGCCCTGGAAAACCGCAAGTACCCCAATAGAGGAGCTTTAAGATATTTAATTTAATTTTACTGTATTTTAATTCCAATTTAATTTCAACTTTTTATTTCAACTTTAATTTCGCTTGAAATTCTATGTTAATTTCGTGGGTTTTCCAAGCTTATTGCTATTCGGCTAGGCCCTTTTCTTGTTAATCCTGTGGATCTTGCCCTTAGCTACCAAGCTAAGGGGCTCTTATTTTTCCTTCAGGGAAATTATTGTCTTGGTTCGGGTGCCTTCAGTGGGAAGCCCCAGCTCTAACCCATGGCATCCAAGCCGCGCTGCCCCTCCTGTGGAACTCGCAGGGGCACCTCCGCAGAGACAGGAATCTGCAGGAGCTGTGCCACAGTGGCCGCCTCAGTGGAACAGGAGATTAACTTGGCCATGTTACAGCCCTCCCAGGGATCAGAAGGGGAAGGGGGGTCCCAGTTCCCTGTCTCTACTCCTTCGGATCTGCCCACGCCTCCCCTGCCTCTCCCCTCCCCCCCCTCTAGTTCGGGGGGGACCGGAGAATTTTTCTCTCCTGACTTCATCCTCTTACTTCACAAGGCCTACTGTCTACGTAAGCAGGGCCTAGGGGCAGAAGGGGTTGCCCCGCCAGTGGAGGACAAATCAGCTAGATCTCTCGGAGCTACCATTCCGGAATCTGGTATCCCTCCTAAGCGCCCACGTCTGGGTGGTGAGGAGCTCCTAGCGTCTCTCTCTCAGGGTACCCCGGAGGAGGATAGCTCGGTTAAGGACTTGGACGAGGATGAGGAGGAGCTGGAAGAAGGAGAGATCCCGGAAGAAGATCAATCACGGATAGTTAGTCTTTCGTCGAGAGGAGCTCCCGGCATTAATTAATGAGTCTCTGAAAGTTCTCAATGTGGCCTCCGACATGCCATCACAGGAAGAGGCGTTGGAGGATCCCTTAATCCAAGCCATTAGGAGATCCCAGAAGGTTTTCCCTGTCCACAGGGTCGTGCGACAGATGATCCAGGAAGAATGGGACCAACCAGAATCAAGCTTAAGGGGGGGTCAGAACCATGTCTCGCCTTTACCCTCTTCCAGAGGCAGATAAAGAACTGCTGAAATCTCCCAGGGTGGATGCAGCGGTATCAGCAGTTACTAAGAAGACGACTATCCCAGTTGAGGGCAGTTTGGCCTTAAAAGACGCGCAAGACAGGAAGTTGGATACGCTCCTGAAGCAAGCCTTTGATGTAAGCGCCCTCGCCTTGCAGGCCTCCGTGTCAGGAGCTTGGGTGGCGCGGGCCTGTTTAAGGTGGGCCCAACAGCTCCAGGCAGAGAGCTCAACGGGCGAAATACAGGCCAACTCGGCTAGGGTGGAATCCGGAGCGGCCTACTTGGCGGACAGTATGACCTCATCAGAAGCCTAGCCAAAAACATGGCCTCTGGTGGCGGCTAGGCGTTACCTGTGGCTACGAAATTGGGCTGCTGATGCTTCCTCGAAGTCACGCCTGAGTCAACTCCCCTTTAAGGGGAAACTCTTATTCGGGGAGGATTTAGAGAAGCTAGTTAAGGACCTGGGGGAGTCTAAAGGAGGCAGACTTCCGGAAGATAGACCAAAACAAGGGCGTCCCCTAGCCCCAGTGCGTACCCAGCCTAGGGACTCGCGGAGATTTCGCCCAGCCAGGTCAAACTCCTTTCCCAGGGGCCGTTTTCCCTCGAAGGGACAAGGTTTCAGAGGTTTCCGTGGAGCAGGTCGAGGTTTTGGAGATGCCGCCGCCTCCTCCTTCTCGGGACCTAGAAAACAACAATGAGATGACGGGGGTTCAGGAGGAAGGACGGCCGTTAGGCGGGCGCCTAAGGCTGTTCCTTCCCGCCTGGTCCCGAGTCACGTCCGATCAATGGGTCCTAGAGGTGATCAGAGAAGGTTATGCTCTCGAATTTGCAAAACAAATACTTCCAGCATTTGTTCAGTCCCCCTGCGGTTCTTCCGCAAAGAGGGCGGCAATAGAGACAACTCTTGCCCGTCTAATAACCCTAGGGGCGGTGGTCCCAGTACCACCGGACCAGTGCGGCTCTGGTCGATACTCGATTTACTTCGTAGTGCCAAAAAAGGAAGGGTCCTTTCGACCGATCCTGGACCTAAAACAGGTCAACCGCTGCCTCAGGGTACCACATTTCCGGATGGAGACCCTACGTTCAGTCATAGCGGCCGTGAGGGCAGGGGAGTTCCTAACATCCCTCGATTTGCAAGAAGCCTACTTGCATATCCCGGTCAGGAAGTCCCATCAGCAGTTCCTGAGATTCACAGTACCAAGAGGCCATTTTCAGTTCCAGGCCCTACCATTCGGCCTAGCTACGGCCCCCAGGACGTTCACCAAGGTAATGGTGGTAGTAGCGGCCTCCCTCCGGAAGGAGGGAATATTAGTGTACCCCTACTTGGACGATTGGCTGATCCGAGCGAAATCGGAAGGGGAAAGTCATTCGGCGACGACCAGAGTGATCCAGGTGCTAGAAGAATTGGGGTGGGTCATCAATCGTGCAAAGAGCAGGATGACTCCCTCACAGGAACTAGAGTACCTCGGAGCGAGATTCGACACCCACAGGGGCAGAGTATTCCTGTCTCGGTCAAGATCAAGGGAGCTAAGGCTTCTCGTCACGCAGTTTCTATGCAGACGAAATCCCTCGGCGTGGCATTATCTTCAGGTCCTGGGAACTATGGCAGCGGCGATAGAGGTAGTGCCATGGGCCAGGGCCCACATGCGACCGCTGCAGCGGGCGCTATTACGTCGATGGTCTCCCCAGCATCAGCCTCTGTCGATGCAGTTACCTTGCGCTCCGCAGACCAAACAGACCCTCCACTGGTGGCGTTGCCCAAGGAATCTGGGCCGCGGGATGCCCCTCGAACCTCATCAGTGGTTACTATTGACGACGGATGCCAGCCTGACAGGCTGGGGAGCGCACTGTGAGGACCAGTTCGCCCAGGGCAGCTGGACAAAGTTGGAATCCCAATGGCCTATCAACAGACTGGAATTGCGGGCCGTCACCCTGGCACTCAAGGCTTTCAAGACCTTAGTGCAAGGAAAAGCAATTCGCGTTCTCTCCGACAATGTCACCGCAGTGGCCTACATCAACCACCAGGGAGGCACCAGCAGTTCCGCCTTGGAGAAGGAGGCGGACATTCTTTTCCAGTGGGCGGAGATCCGGCTGCTTGCACTTTCAGCGCAACATGTGGCGGGCGAGGACAACGTCACAGCCGACTTCCTCAGCAGGTGCAAGATAGACCACGGAGAGTGGGAACTAGAACAGGAGACCTTCAACCAGATAGTGGCCCGGTGGGGTCTCCCAGTCATGGACCTCATGGCGCGGTTCTCTACAGCCAAGGTAGACAGATTCTTCAGCCGAAGGAAGGAAAGAATGTCCGAGGGCTTAGATGCCCTGTCACAAAAGTGGCCTTCGGAAGGTCTTCTCTATGTATTCCCTCCTTGGGCCCTGATCGGAAAGGTCCTGCAGCGGGTGGAGTCCCACCAAGGATTGGTAATCCTCATAGCTCCGGATTGTCCTCGCCGCCCCTGGTACGCGGATCTGGTGAGGTTGGTTGCCGACCCACCTTCGCGGCTCCCTTGCAAAAGGGACCTGCTGAGGCAAGGCCCGGTGCGGATGCCTCACGTGGATCGATTCTTGCTTACGGCCTGGTTATTGAAAGGGCGCGGCTCCTAAGACGAGGCTACTCAGGAGCAGTAATCTCGACGCTGTTAAATGCTAAGAAGCGCTCGACCTGTCTATCTTATGTAAGGGTTTGGCGCATCTTCGAAGTCTGGTGTGCAGAGCACTGTCGGAAGCCCCTTTCGGCCTCCGTCCCGGAAGTTCTGGAATTCTTGCAGGCAGGATTTGATAAGGGGCTGGCGCACAGCTCCTTGCAGGTCCAGCTGGCGGCGATCGCTTGCTATAGAGGCAAGATCCGTGGCAAACCCTTAGGGGCACACCCGGACGTCTCCAGGTTCCTAAGAGCAGTTAGACGGCTACGTCCTCAACGGAGGTCGGTCATCCCTCCTTGGGATCTTAACCTAGTCCTAAATGCCTTGATCGGGGAACCCTTTGAGTCAGTGAAGAGAGCCTCCTTAAAGGATTTAACCCTAAAGACAGTTTTTCTGGTCGCCATCTGCTCGGCCAGGAGGGTTTCGGAGCTACAGGCGCTGTCTTCTCAGCCCCCCTTCCTGACCGTCCTCAAAGACAAAGTGGTTCTGTGCACAGTTCCTTCCTTTTTGCCCAAAGTTATCTCCCCCCTTTCATGTGAATCAGACAGTTACCCTGCCGGCCTTCTCGGCCAAGGGACATGAAGGTAGGGACAACAAGCTGCGTCTCCTAGACGTCCAGAGGGTCTTGAAACGTTACCGCTCTCGCACAGCGCCCTTCCGAAAGTCAGACCGACTGTTCATTCAGTTCGGGGGTCCGCACAAAGGTGAGGCGGCGGCCAAGGCCTCGATCTCCAGGTGGATCAGAGAGGCGATTGCCTTCGCCTACATCCTGAAGGGGAAGCAGGTGCCAGTGGGTCTGCGGGCCCACTCCACTCGGGCTCAGGCTACCTCTTGGGCGGAATTCAGCCTTGTTCCTCCGCTGGACATTTGCAGAGCGGCGACTTGGTCCTCTCTACATACCTTCTCCAAGCACTACAGACTGGACGTGCAGAGTGCTGCGGACGCTCGGTTCGGTCTAGCAGTTCTTCAGTCCGGGATGCCGGATCCCACCCAGGTTTGAACTGCTCTGTTACATCCCAGAAGTAAAGGGACTGGACTGGAGTGACGATAAGGAAATAGTAATTAGATCTTACCTGCTTATTAGTGTTCCTGAAGGAACGACAGTCCAGTCCCTGATCCCACCCGATTCCGGCGACCGTTGAAGACCTCGGGTTCATTGAAGAACGTCGGACCGAGCATAGGGCCGGTGCGGCAGGAAGGAGCTCAGGAGAAAGCCGGCGCAGGTAGAAGCAGCCATCTCCTCCGTCCGTTGCCTTTCCTCCTCTCCTTCCCCCTATTCCTTCTATAAAAAAAAAAAAAAGGCCCTGTTTGATAGGTTTTTGAGGTGTTATATTTTGTTACGTTAGATAGGTTTTTGGATGGAAGTTCGTTATGTCTGCTTTTTCATTCGAATACTGGAGTGGGAGGTGGTCCCAGTGGTATTTATACCGCTCCACACCCAAAAAGGTTGGGCTCAGCCTCCAAGCTGCTGGAAGGGTTGCGTAACCCAGAAGTAAAGGGACTGGACTGTCGTTCCTTCAGGAACACTAATTAGCAGGTAAGATCTAATTACTATTTTTTCAAATAATTTTTCCAGTTCTTTTGGATTGTTAACCTTGTACATCTTGGTTTCATCTACAAAATGACACATTTTCCTTCTGGCCTCTCTGCAGAACCATTTATGAAAACACGGACTAGAACTTGAGCTGTGGCAAGTCACAGGACAGCTGCTTCTCTCCACCCGATGAGGTAGTTGTTGAAGGTTGGACTCTAAGATTTTAGTTCTTCTCTGCAGGTCCCGTGTATGTGTGGCAACAACATGTCTGTGCCACTTCTTGCGGATGCTGTGACTCTCTCTGGAGAAGAACGGGAAACGGCAGCGGTGAGGAAGAATCTGTATATTTTTCACCCTTTCAAGATGGGAGGGCATCATATTGGTTTCATCTGTGATACTATAGTCTATTTCACCAACTAGGGATTACTGGGAAGCATCTGGTTCCACATCTGGCACTCTGCTGCCATGGTAAAGAACTAATTCTCTTACTGAACTTGTAGGGGAAGCTAAGCTTTCAGCCCTGCTTGCTCTCATCTCTGCTTTTATCATGCCACTGTCACAAAAACTAGGGAATAAAAGCAACTTTTTAAAATGACAATTTGAAATTGAACTGTAAAGTCTGATAGAAACAAATGTGGCATGTGCATTCAAATTGTGACTTTTCTAAACGACACAAAGGGTTCCGATTCTAAAGGGGTATACAGTATATGCTGAAATGAGGTGATGACTGGAAAACTTGGGATTGCATGGCCTTATTTATTTGATTTTTCTATACCGCCCCTTTCAAAGATCAGGGGCAGTTTACAGATAACAGGTGAAGATTATGATCTTCACCTGTTCTCATCTCCTGTGCCAAGACTTGGCATAGTTTCTTTTCAGCTTTTATAGTTTATATTCTGTATAATTTATTATTATTTTTATGTATTTATTTTAAAACAGGTCATATTTTTACATGGACTTGGAGATACTGGGTGAGTATCCTGAGAAAATAATCTTTGTAGTTGGTGAAACTGTTCCTCGTTAAAGTATAATTGTTGCCTAATTTAGTCCAAGCTGTGGTTTGCCTCCAGCTGCTGTTGGACATTGGGAGCAGAGCCTGGATCCGGCAAGAACTCTCCTCTTATGGTTGTCTAACAGTGTGTGTGATAAATGGATACTGGGCACAAGAGTGAATGTTCAGAGGAGTGTGGGTACAGAGAGAGAAATGTGTGTTGCATGAAGGGGGGGGGATGGGTGGAGGGGAGCTGAGTATTTCTAGTCCAGGGAGAGAAGTGTCTGTTAGGGAAGCAGCTTAGCTGTGGGGGGGGGGGGGGGATATAAATATAAGGGATCTGCACCTAAGGAAGCAACGTAGACGAGAGAGAGAAGGGATCTGCAGCTAGGGAGGCAACGTAGATGAGAGAGAAAAGGGATCTGCAGCTAGGGAGGCAACGTAGATGAGAGAGAGAGAAGGGATCTGCAGCTAGGGAGGCAACGTAGATGAGAGAGAGAGAAGGGATCTGCAGCTAGGGAGGCAACGTAGATGAGAGAGAGAGAAGGGATCTGCAGCTAGGGAGGCAACGTAGATGAGAGAGAGAGAAGGGATCTGCAGCTAGGGAGGCAACGTAGATGAGAGAGAGAAGGGATCTGCAGCTAGGGAGGCAATGTAGATGAGAGAGAGAAGGGATCTGCAGCTAGGGAGGCAACATAGACGTGGAGAGAGAGAAGGGATCTGCAGCTAGGCAGGCAACGTAGACGTGGAGAGAGAGAAGGGATCTGCAGCTAGGGAGGCAACGTAGACGTGGAGAGAGAGAAGGGATCTGCAGCTAGGGAGGCAACGTAGACGTGGAGAGAGAGAAGGGATCTGCAGCTAGGGAGGCAACGTAGACGAGAGAGAGAAGGGATCTGCAGCTAGGGAGGCAACGTAGACGTGGAGAGAGAAGGGATCTGCAGTTAGGGAGGCAACGTAGACGTGGAGAGAGAAGGGATCTGCAGCTAGGGAGGCAACGTAGACGTGGAGAGAGAGAAGGGATCTGCAGCTAGGGAGGCAACGTAGACGTGGAGAGAGAAGGGATCTGCAGCTAGGGAGGCAACGTAGACGTGGAGAGAGAAGGGATCTGCAGCTAGGGAGGCAACGTAGATGAGAGAGAGAGAGAAGGGATCTGCAGCTAGGGAGGCAACGTAGATGAGAGAGAGAAGGGATCTGCAGCTAGGGAGGCAACGTAGACGTGGAGAGAGAAGGGATCTGCAGCTAGGGAGGCAACGTAGACGTGGAGAGAGAAGGGATCTGCAGCTAGGGAGGCAACGTAGACGTGGAGAGAGGGGATCTGCAGCTAGGGAGGCAACATAGATGAGAGAGAGAGAAGGGATCTGCAGCTAGGGAGGCAACGTAGATGAGAGTGAGTGAAGGGATCTGCAGCTAGGGAGGCAACGTAGATGAGAGAGAGAAGGGATCTGCAGCTAGGGAGGCAACGTAGACGGGGGGAGAGAGAAGGGATCTGCAGCTAGGGAGGCAACGCAGATGAGAGAGAGAGAAGGGATCTGCAGCTAGGGAGGCAACGTAGATGTGGAGAGAGAGAAGGGATCTGCAGCTAGGGAGGCAACGTAGATGGGAGAGAGAAGGGATCTGCAGCTAGGGAGGCAACGTAGATGAGAGAGAGAGAGAAGGGATCTGCAGCTAGGGAGGCAACGTAGATGAGAGAGAGAGAAGGGATCTGCAGCTAGGTATGCAACGTAGATGGGAGAGAGAGAAGGGATCTGCAGCTAGGGAGGCAACGTTGACGTGGAGAGAGAAGGGATCTGCAGCTAGGGAGGCAACGTAGACGTGGAGAGAGAGAAGGGATCTGCAGCTAGGGAGGCAACGTAGACGTGGAGAGAGAGAAGGGATCTGCAGCTAGGGAGGCAACGTAGACGTGGAGAGAGAGAAGGGATCTGCAGCTAGGGAGGCAACGTAGACGTGGAGAGAGAGAAGGGATCTGCAGCTAGGGAGGCAACGTAGACGTGGAGAGAAGGGATCTGCAGCTAGGGAGGCAACGTAGATGAAAGAGAAGGGATCTGCAGCTAGGGAGGCAACGTTGACGTGGAGAGAGAGAGAAGGGATCTGCAGCTATGGAGGCAACGTTGACGTGGAGAGAGAGAAGGGATCTGCAGCTAGGGAGGCAACGTAGATGAGAAGGGATCTGCAGCTAGGGAGGCAACGTAGATGAGAGAGAGAGAAGGGATCTGCAGCTAGGGAGGCAACGTAGATGAAAGAGAAGGGATCTGCAGCTAGGGAGGCAACGTAGATGAGAAGGGATCTGCAGCTAGGGAGGCAACGTGGAGAGAGAAGGGATCTGCAGCTAGGGAGGCAACATAGACGTGGAGAGAAGGGATCTGCAGCTAGGGAGGCAACATAGACGTGGAGAGAAGGGATCTGCAGCTAGGGAGGCAACGTAGACGTGGAGAGAGAGAAGGGATCTGCAGCTAGGGAGGCAACGTAGATGAGAGAGAGAGAAGGGATCTGCAGCTAGGGAAGCAACGTAGACGTGGAGAGAGAGAAGGGATCTGCAGCTAGGGAGGCAACGTAGATGAGAGAGAGAGAAGGGATCTGCAGCTAGGGAGGCAACGTAGATGAGAGAGAGAGAAGGGATCTGCAGCTAGGGAGGCAACGTAGATGGGAGAGAGAAGGGATCTGCAGCTAGGGAGGCAACGTAGACGTGGAGAGAGAGAAGGGATCTGCAGCTAGGGAGGCAACGTAGACGTGGAGAGAGAGAAGGGATCTGCAGCTAGGGAAGCAACGTAGACGTGGAGAGAGAGAAGGGATCTGCAGCTAGGGAGGCAGTCCTTTTCAAATGGAATGAGGGGGAATTCTGGATCCATTACTGGATGGTGTGAGAGAGAGTGTATGCACACTTCCAACATATAGAATGAAAAAATGACATGTATTGTTTCATTCTCAGGCATGGATGGGCTGATGCTTTGTCTACAAGTCGACTTCCTTATGTGAAATATATTTGCCCTCATGCGTAAGTAGTTCATGGGAGATACTTCATAGTTTCTCAAACAGCATGAAATGATCTAGGTTTATTCTGGGGCTTTTTTGGACTGAGAAAAACACAGTTGCCATGTTTTGATAATTCTTCTCAGAAAAGATTTTAAAAGATACAATGCTATCCCTCTCCCAAGAGTATGCTAGTCCTCCCTTCCTTAGCAAAGCATGTGCTTATCTTAAATTTCTTTCTTTTTGGTGCAGTATCTGCAGGAGAAATGCTGTGCATGCCCCCAACAACAACATACGACTTTTGCAGGTAACACGGTGCTATTTGCACAAAAACAGCGCGTTAGCTGCAAAAGCCTAACATGGTTTAGTAAGCATATCCTTAGGTGTACTTATGATAATCTCATAATTACACAGAACAGAAAGAATGATGAGTGTGCACATTATACAGTAAGGCAATCGGAGAATATCTTCCAATGCATTTAAAAAGAACAGACATTTCCGTATTGCCCTGCTAGACCAATCCAGACAAGTGGTTTGTGTTCCCCCTACCAGCAGACTGGTGAAGATTAGAAGAAAAATCCAGATGTTTTTTATGACCATATCCTACTTTTTATATCTAATGCAGCTAGGGGCATACTCCAATATGTGTCTCCAGAAGATGGTGGCTACAATCTGATGCAGCTCAGTGAAAAATCTGGAAAATTTGATTTGGCTCGTGAGTAACCACTCCCTGAGTCTACTTCCTCACTTGAACTTGATTATGGATGGCTCCCAAAGGGTCGCCCTTAAAATAGGTGCTTCCATATCATTCTGCTAGACCAGTCCAGAAAAGTGAATTGTGTTCCCCCCACCAGCAGATTGGTGGAGACAGAGCCAATGAAAAACCCAGGTTTCAGTGACATCACTCTCAAACCTCTATTCGCCTCAGCCACCAGAGGTCCCTTCAGTATTTCTTTGTCTCCAGCAGATGGTGGGTGGATGGATTTTTCTCCTCTCTGAAGAAAATCTGAAGAATTCAGAGGAAAAGATTGATAAAAAGGCTCGTGACAGACCACTTTGAGGGGACCGGACCCTCTCACTATGTTAGTTTATGTTTATCTAAATTTGATATATTATTTAGCTGTATTTATATCGCATGAGGGCAAATATATATTGCCCTATGTTACATCAGGGCGGTTTACAGGTACAAAGTCAAACTGGGATGGGCACCAGGCCCTGTAGCAGGAAAATAACTTCAAAAATTAAGACAGGAAAGAGAAGAATAGTAAGACATATGACAAGACGTAAAGCGAGAGGGAGACAACATAGGTAAACATGGATAAACCAGGTCAGCTGGGTGTGGCCGGAAGGTTGTAAGCAGAGTTAAAGAAGTGAGTTTTGAAATGTAATGTAGTTTTCTTCCAGACGGCGTGAGGTGGGCAGAGAGTTCCAAAGGGCTGGACCATGAAAGAAGAAGGCAGAGTGACGGGTAGATTGTAAGTGAGCACAAGATGGTGGAGGGAGGTGGAGTCGATTGATATGGAGGGAGTGAAGACTACGTGTGTGTGTGGGGTGTGAAAGTGAAGAAGGTCAGCGAGGTATTGCGGCGTGTGTGTGTAGAGGACTCGGTGAACCATGGTTAATATCTTGAATTTAATACGATATTCTACTGGGAGCCAGTGCAAGAGAAACAGTAAGGGAGTAATATGGTCTCTGCGGGAGGAGTGGGAGATAATTCTGGCTGTGGTATTTTGAATGAGTTGTAGCCGACGAAGTTGGACCTTAGTGATGCCAGAAAAAAATGGAATTGCAATAATCTAGAGCATAATGTGGAAGGCTCCACTAGACTGGGTCTTTTCGGTAGACATAAGAGGAGGTAAAATTGGTTCAGCTCCACACTTTTATCATAAGAACCTATTGAGCAGTCACAAAATTGGAAGGGTCTGGAAGAGGGTAGCAGCCTCACACAACCTTGGCACCCCTTCCTTCTCTCTCCTCCCTGTTCTCTCCTGAAGATTGCAGAAGACTCTGAGGCATCTGCCTGCCGGCCACTTTATATGCAGTGCTGCAAAAGCCAGTAAAACGGTTTCCTGGGAGTAAAGCTGAGCCCGGCATGGATCCTCTGCCTGTGGCTCTCAGGGGATGAGTATCTAGGCTTGACCTCATCATTGTCCTACAGGCCGGTTAGCCTAACCTCTGTGGTGAGTAAATTATTGGAAACGCTGCTGAAAGAGAGAATGAGGTTTTTGGAATCCAATGGATTACAGGATTGGAGGCAGCATGGATTCACCAGAACCAGGTCTTGTCAGACAAATCTGATTTCTTTGGGTGATTAGGGTGTTGGCCCAAGGGAGAGCCCTAGATGTGTTGTACTTGGATTTCAGTAAAGCCGTTGACACCGTTCTGCACAGGCGACTTATCAATAAACTGAGTACCCTAGGGATGGACCCTAAAGTTACTGATTGAGTTAGAAATTGGTTGAGCGGGAGGTGACAAAGGGAACAGATAAATGGAGCTCATTCTGAGCGAGGGGGGCAAGGGCAGATACTCCATTTGTTTCATGGTGCCCATTCTGGACCTCAAGAGGAGGGTCAGTGAGCATCTGTGTCTCCTGTGCTTCCGAATGGAAACCTTGACCTCCACGATTCAAGCAGTGCATTGAGGGGAGTTCTTGGTTTTTCTGGATTTGGCCGAGGCATATTTTTATATCCCGATCCGGGCAGATCAGCAAAAGTACTATTAGTCTACTACGACTGAGCATTTATAACACTACAAGACGTATACAGCGCTGCACAGACATGCAAGAGACACTCCCTGCTCATTAGAGCTTACAAAACTAGTCAAGACAGACAACACAGTAGGTGTAGACATGGGATACATCTAGGGGGAATGGTAAGGAAATGCAAAGAAGATCAGGTGAGTCAAGATCCGAAAGCGGCAGCGAAGAGGTGAAGTTTTTTTTAAGCCTATATTTGAAAAGGGCCAGAGAAGGCACCTCACGTACAGACTCGGGTAGTTTGTTCCAGGCATAAGAAGCAGCAAGTTGAAAGGAACAAAGTCTGGAGTTAGCAGTAGAAGAGAAGGGCACAGATAGAAGTGATTTGCTAGAAGAGCGGAGTTTCCGAGGAGGGGTGTAGGGAGAGATAAGAGAGGAAAGTAGGGAGGAGCTGCAGAGTGAATGCACTTATAGGTCAGCAGAAGAAGTTTGAACTGGATGCGGAAACAGGAAGCCAATGAAGAGACGAAAAGAGGGTTAATGAGTACTTTCTGTGTGTTCTTGTGCTTGACTCGCTATCAGTTCACCACCGCCCCCTCCCTCCCCCCCCCCCTTTCGGGCTTTTCACCACCCCAAAGATGTTCTCCCAGGTCATGGTGGTGGCAGCTGCAGTGCCCAGGGATCTGTGTCCATCCCCATTTGGACAACTGGCTCATCTGGGCCTGTTGCCTTTCAAAAGCGTCTTGCATGGTGTCAGCTTTGGAAAACCTCGGTTGGGTAATAAATCGGGGAAAGAGCTGTTGCCTTCCCAATCTCTGGAATTCCTGGGAGCATGTTTTTCCACTAGTGAACAGAGCTTTCCTGCCTGAGGAGAAGGTCAAAAGGCTATTGGATTGCTTGGCGCTGTGCTGTGTGCAGCAGGCTCCTAGAGCCTAGGATTGTCTTCAGCTCCTTGGATTATTGGAGGCAACATAGTGATGGTCCCGTGGGTGTTTGCTCACATGTGGCCTCTTCAGCGGTCCCTGTTAACTCATGGTCCCCTAATTCTCAGGAGTTCTAGCGCAGGTTCTCATTTCCGAAGATGGTGAAGGCCAGCCTGCAGTGGTGGCAGCAACCCTGTTATTTAAGGAAGGGTATGTCGCTGGATGATTTCTCCTGGATCCTTCTGATGATGGATGCCAGTCTCTCGGGCTGGGGAGCCCATTGCCATGACTTTATGACCCAGGACTGTTGGAACCACCTCAGGGAAGTGGGGTGGTCCATCATGCGCCTTAAAGTGAGAGCCATCAGATTGGCTCTTCTGTGTTTCCGGCCCCTGGTCGAGGGCCGCGCGTTTTGTGTTTTTGGACAACACAGAGGAGATGGCTTATGTCAATCAACAAGGTGGCACAAGGAGTGCCGGGGTAGCTCTGGAGGTGGCGCAGAAAAGAACTTCCTAGCCTTGTCAGCTCAGCACATTGCCAGCATGTTTAATCTAGAAGCGGATTTCCTCATCTGGTACTCCCTCTGGATTCCAGAGAGTGGAAGTTGATTCTGGAGGTGTTTTTAATTGATTCTGTGCCGCTGGGATCGCCCTGAAATGGATCTGATAATGACCTGCTCCAATGCCAGTCACTACACGGAGATAGTCTGAGAGTTTTGATGCTGTGTCCCAGTCTTGGCCAAGTCGGCACCTGCTGTACATGTTTCCTCTGTGGTCCCTGGTGGGCCGTGTGAGTTGGCGTATAGAACGCTGCTCAGACAGGATTGTTCTGGTGGCACTGGATTGGTGGAAGAGAGCATGGTTCAGAGAACCAATGCAACTCCCACAGGTGGTGCCGCCTCTTCAGTTGCCCCTATCTTGGGGAGGTCTATTTTGGCAGGAACCACTTGTCCTGGAGGACCCAGTTACCTTCTTACTTACAACTTGGCTCTTGAAAGGAGACGGCAAGTGTGTAAGCGCTACTCCATTGGTGGTCTCCACTCTGCTCAGAGTCCGGAGGAAGTCTTCCAAGCTAGCAGACGTACAGATCAGCGCTTGGCAGTTGGCTCCTAAGGCAGCCAAGGTGCCCTCTGTTGGCCTTTCTACAGGATGGCCTGAAGAAGGGCCTTTCCCTTAGCTCCCTGAAAGTTCAGATGGCAGCTTTGGCCTGTTTCCACAGTCTGGTGGCTGATATGTCTCTAGCCTTGCACTTGGACGTTTTCTCCAGGGGGGTTTGGCTTCTGTGATCCTTTCCTGAGATCTGCCTGGTGCTCAGGACCCTGATGGTGGTGCCCTTTGAGCCATTGAAGTGTGCTACTTTTTAAAGGATTTGATGCTCAAGGCAGTCTTCTTGGTTATGGTTTGTTCCACAAGGCGGACTTCCAAGCTGGAGGCTCTGTCTTGTTCAAGATCTTATCTGTATTTTTCAAAGGAGGCCGTTTCCATTCAGCCTGTGCCTTCCTTGTTGCCTAAGGTGCTTTCTCCTTTTCATGTGAACCAGATGGTCTGCCTGCCCTCCCTCTCTAAGGAGCAGTATTGGGAAGGATAAAGAGATTTGCCTTGTGGATTGCCAGAGAGTACTTCTCCAGTACTTGGAGGTTACAAATTCATTTCGTAAGTCCAACCTTCTTTTTGTATTGTTTTGCTGGCCTGCGCAAAGATGATGCGGTGACAGTCGACCTTGGGGAACTGGATTAAGGATGCCATTGCCTCGGCTTATCTGTTGTGGAACAGACCAGTTCTGGAGAGTTGCGTACCCATTCTTCCCAAGCACAAGCGTCCTTGTGGGTGGAGCAGAGCTCGGTAGCTCCTGCAGACATTATAGGGCTGTGACATAGGCATCACTTTCCACTTTCGTCATGCATTACCACTTGGATGTCAATGCGCAGGCGGACATGGCCTTGGCTTAAGGATTTTACGAGCTGCTGTGTCTTCTCACCCAGTGGAGGTGTAGCTTTGGTACATCCCGCTTGTCTGGACTGGTCTAGCAGGACAATATGGAAGATAACATTTTACTTACCAGTTCATGTCCTTTCCTTGAGTCCTGCTAGACCAGTCCAGGGCCTGCCCCTGAAACTGTATTGCTCTGTTCTTCTATGATTTTTGTACTTGGCTCTGCAGGTTCATCATCTACTGACAGCCTTATGTTTTATGCTTTCCTGTACATAGTTCTCTACTTGTTAATCACTCATTGCTGCCCAATGTTAAGGTTGTGTGAGGCTTGCCATATTCTCCCATATGCTTTGGGATGAATACTGAAGGGACCTCTGGTGGCTGAGCGAATAGAGGCATAGGAGTGATGTCATTGAAACCTGGGTTTTTCATTGATTCTTTGTCTCCACCAATCTGCTGTTACGGGAACACAATCCACTTGTCTGGACTGGTCTAGCAGGACTCAAGGAAAGAACATTAACTGGTAAGTAAAATGTCACCTTTTCCTGGGAATAGCCCACATGGAGGACAGGTGTTGATTCAGTTCCCCTTCCTTATATTGTTAAGGGCTGGTTGAACAGCCTGTATTCTTAGATCAGCACATCCTTAGTATCTAAACTAATCTAACAAAGTTTTTTTTATATACCGCAACGATCCTAATTAAAAAAAAAATAAATGAATAAAAGGTTCTGTGCAATTTAACAGCAAGAAAAAAGTTAACATTTTAAAAAGAAACAAAGGACACATCCCATAAGTTTGAAAACGTGGTTATTTAATAGGAATTGACATAGAGAAGGGTCACGTTTCAATTGTAGTTAATTCAGACCAATGATGTGCTGCCATGAAAGGGATTGTATGCATAAGGCATGATTTAAAACAAACACACACCTCTACACGGGGGGGGGGGGGGGAGACAAAGTATTGGTTGGTTGTTGGCATTTGTTTTTGCATTTTGCTAACAGAAATAATAGGGAAGAAAAATATTCTGGTACAAAATCATTAAAAAATCCATATATAAAAAATAAAAACACAGCATCCTCCTCCCCTCCTCCTCTGGCTTTCCCTCTGTCTTCAGAGGTATGTGCCTGCAGGTCTTGGCAGCAGGGGGAGTAGCATTGAACCCAGCACTGTTGCTTCTTGGGGGATCCTCCGAGGTGAGTACCAGATTAAGTTTCTTCTGCTTGACTCATCCAATGGACAGTTCTGACCTCGTCCATTGGGCAGTTCGACTGTCTGGTTCTGGGCCATTTCCATGCAACCGTTGGCTGAGCACTTTTTTTTTTTTTCCCCTCCCACCGGTTCCTATCTCATGCTAGTGCTGTTTGCATGCATTTCTGGTTCTTGGTTGTGCGTTCACCTTGCACAGTGCTACGTGCATTGGTACACATGGTACCTCTACGCATTTTCTCAGTGCATAGTGATAGTGCATGCTGTTTAAGCCCTTCCTCAGCACGCAGTGGTGTCCGCGCTTCACGCACACATGCTCTGGGTGTAGCCCTGTCTAGCACACTTTGGCTGAACTTAGAGAGGAATTGTAGGACTATGGATGCTGCTGTATTTGAGGCAGGCCTATGCCATCTAATGGGAGACTTTGCCTAATCGGTAGCAAACGCTGAGTTATCTCACTGTACTCGGTCTGCGATTCCTGCATGGAGACTTCTGCTCACCCCTTGGAGGTATCTCGCTCACAATTAACACTCAAGGACCTCCTTCCTTTGTCATCTGCTGAACAGGCGACAATGGGGGCAGCTAGAGGAAAAGACAGCATCCTGGTTTGGATGCCTCCTTTCGCTCTACTAGTCTTTGGCCTGCCTCTTGAAGCTTCTCAGTGGGGTCCTATAGTGGCCAGTCCCACCACACACTAGTGGGAGGATGCAGGGTGGCAGGGAGTTCATATCCTCTGGTTTGTCTTTGCCAGAATTATATTAATTTCTCCAGCAAGCATGGCCTTTCTGTGAGGCAACTTGGATTGAGAAACCTGGGCTCTCCCATTCTCTCTCCTCTCAGTCGGATGGCAGATCCCACTTCATAGGGCGGGCAAAGCCATTTGCTGAGCTTAAATGGCACGTCATTGACTTTGTTTCACCACATTGACATGGAGGAAATTGTGTGGCACTCCTTCAGTTTTGTGAACAGCATTGGATGTTGGACAGTGCCCCCAGAGTGTGTGTGTTTGTTTTTATTTTATTTATTTAGCAGGTTTTATACTGCTTTATCATTAAATCAAAGCGGTTTACATTACAACATGAGTGTCAAACTTGGAGAACTTTTAACAAAGGGGTCAAGTTAGGAGTTCAGCAGAAGTTGGAATAATGGGATTAAGGGCCATGAGATGATTAGTAGGTTAAGTGATAGTTTCATAGTGTTTAAATTTAGAGATTGAGCCACTCAATCTCTCTCTCCCATATAGATGGATGAGATGGAACGTGTCAGACGGCTGCCTAGGGTGAGAACTTACACAATCTTGACGATGCATATATTCATATGATTCTTGCAAGGTATTGTGGGTAATGTAGTTCATTCACTCCCAAACACAGCTGAAGACAATTATTGAGTTGTGAAACCAGTGGTAAGGCCAATAAAATACTTCTTTTATTGATGGGGTTTAATTCACCCAGCACAAGTATGCTTGTTAGCAATATAAATGAGGTTACTTGCTTGCAGTGTTTAAATGGATAACATAAAGTCACAAAGCAAATCAGAAAACAACCTTCAGCTTGTCAGGCAATTAGCTAATGTTTTCTTAGCAAATAATTACCAAATAAAAAGGCACAAAGAAATGAATAAACTTTGCTTGTTAGGTTAACTTCTGCTTATTTTCCACGCAGATCCCAGCAGTGATTCTCCCTTGCTCACACACACAATCAGGTGCAGCTTTAATTACTATCAATTGACCAGCTGAAACCCTTTAGCTGGCTGGCTGCTACTGTGTGAACCCAAATCCTGCTTTAAGAGCTGTTTGCAGTGGAAATAAAGAACAAAGTTAGGTTTCTTTGTGATGGCTGAGGTGTTTGCTCACAGAAAGCTAGCAATAGCATTTAGATAGAGAACAGTCCATGTAAGTAATAGTCTCATCTGCTGTATCTCCCCCTTCATCAATCAGCATAGGGTCACTATCATACATTGGCACAGACGAGTCTTTCATTAAGGCACTATCGTGAGAATGCTTATTCCCTTGCTGCCATTCACTATTATAGATAGGGTCTGGATCAGTGTTCATACCTGAGCCTCTCCTGCTATCACAATTCCTCTCTGTATAGCCTGGCCAGTAGGTAATCCAATTCTGATGTCCAGCCTTCCAATCTTGATCCCTGGACACTGGATCTTTCCTCACATACCTTCTGGCATAGGTCTGAAAGTCCTTTCCACGTGCAGTCTTCTCTCTTCCAGGTAGCCACTGGTGATTCCTATCTCTGCCATTCCATTCCTCTGGCTGACTCCAGTCCAATGGACTCTGCTGGCACTTGGAATACCTCCCAGTATGAGTACTGCCTTGGACTCTCCCAAACCTGCCAATGGCCTTTCTTCTCTTCCTTCCAGAGAGTTTCCTTCTCTCTCTATCCGCTTGGCTTGGCTTCTGCTTCTTGAGATGATGTTGGTGCTTGAGCTTGAAGCTGTTGCTGTATCTGTCTCTGTAGCTTGGCTGGAGCTTGTAGTAACTGTTATCTGTAGAATAAGCTCTATTCTTATTCTGTCCTAATGTATGCTCCTCCCTAACACAGCGCAGCTGTGTTGAATCAGGCCCTGCCCTTTGAGATGAGTGCTTAGGGATTACCTCATAGCTCTCTTGATTGCACACACGTTTTCTCACTTCAGCCCCCCTCATGGCTGCTGGAAACCTGGTGCATTCTGGGACTGGTAGTCTTTTATGTGAAAACTCTGTTTTCTTCTACCAGAACTGACAGGTTGCTTGTTCAGAGTCACATCATCTTTTCTATAGCTCCTACCTGAGCTATGATAAGCTTCCTTATCACAAACGTCAACAATTTGTTGGCTAAGCATTAATGGATAGTTACCAGGTATCTGCAAGTATGGTAGTTAAAGGCATGATGGGTAGATGCAAAGAATGCCATGGCCTTGCACCCTACAAAAACTAACTACATATGCTATAAGAAAATCCACACTGCTTATCTACAAAAACTAACTACATATGCTATAAGAAAATCCACACTGCCTTATCTACAAAAACTAACTACATATGCTATAAGAAAATCCACACTGCCTTATCTACAAAAACTAACTACATATGCTATAAGAAAATCCACACTGCCTTATCTACAAAAACTAACTACATATGCTATAAGAAAATCCACACTGCCTTATCTACAAAAACTAACTACATATGCTATAAGAAAATTTTTCAGGGATCAGATTGGATGTAACAACTGCTTTCCTTTTAAACATTCCAAAATTTTTATTTTAGGATTATCCTTATAGCATTAAGTTCACAGCTCACAGCACTACGGTCTCTTAATGAGAAAACAAGAGCTCGATACAGTGGCATACAATTTTGTGCCACATGCTTAGAATTCATCATCACACTCAAAAACACTCATCATATGCATAGCTGACTGTTCAATTGAATGCCACGCATTAGCAGTTCACACATGGCTACTAATAGAAGCAGTGCCATTGTTCAGGCCCCCTGAGTGTAGGCTTCTTAGGCATTTGTCGGGTGGTCATCACTTTCCACTTTTGTCAAGCATTACTGCTTGGGTGTTCACCTTTGAGCGGATATGGTCTTTGATGCAGAAATGTTAAAGGCTGCTGTGTCTTTCCTCAAAGGAGTTCTAGCTTTGGTACATCCCACTTGTCTGGACTGGTCTAGCAGGACAATATAGAATGGGACACTTTACTTACTAGATAATGCCCTTTCCTGAAGTCATGCTAGACCATTCCAGGATCTGCCCCCTATGATCTGCTGTATTCTCTGTGGTTTGGCCCTGTGGGCTCATATCTCTCTTGAAAGGCCTTCTGTCCAAAGACTTCTGTTTGTTCATTTATTTATTTATTTACTTTTCTTATATACCGCGCTATTAAAATCAGTGCGGTTTACAATTGAACAAAACATACTGCAATGTCACATGACAGTTGAGTTTACATTGAACAAGGACAAGATAACTTGGAGGTAACTGGGGGGACTATTTACAAAGTAACTATTCACAGAGTATAGTATAAATTTGTACATGGAGTTATACTAACTGCTTATTTACATAATATAAGTCTGTTTTCAACAATTCATAGTTGTGGTTCCTTGTTCTGTTGACCCTTGTTATGCTTATTGAGGCTGTGTGCGGTCAGGAGTCCTTGACCATAGCTTATCTTCCGCCATTGTCACTATGCTCATGTAACCCCTCTTCTCAAGTCATTTCATTGGCTCCCTATTAGTTTCCGTATCCAGTTCAAACTTCTTCTGACCTATAAATGCATTCATTCTACTGCTCCTCACTACCTTTCCTCTCTCCTCTCCCTCCACCCCTCCTCGTTCACTCTGCTCTTCCACTGGCTTGCTTCTCTATGCCTTTTTTCTTCCACTACCAACTCCAGACTTTGATCCTTTCACCTTGGTGTTCCCTATTCCTGAAACAAACTACCTGAGTCTGTATGTCCAGGCTTCATCTTTCCCACTTTACCATGGAATTGAGGCTGCTTTTGGATCCTGATTCCTTGTTTCCTTGTGTCTCCTTACCTTCCCTATTTGTACCCTTGTTCTCAGCTATTGTATTGTCTGTCTTGATTAGATTGTAAGCTCTGATGAGCAGGGACCGTCTTTTATGTGCATCTGTACAGTGTTTTTAATGCCTTGTAGTGCTATGTAAATAATAAGTAGTAGTCGTCTGGAGGGAAGATGAGGAAGGTGATAAAACTTACCAGATAAGGTCCTTTTCTGGAGTACTGCTAGACCAGTCCAGACAAGCGGGTTGTGTTCCTGGACCAGCAGAGGTTGAGACAGAAGAAAAATCCAGGAGGTTTCTTATGACCTCGTCCTGCTATTACAGCTGATGCAGTCAGTATTCGTACCCTACTACTACTAATCATTTGTATAGCTCTACGAGACCTATGCAGCACTGTACATATAGATGTAAGACACAGTCCCTGCTCATCAGAGCTTACACTCTAATCAAGATGAAACACATGGAGGCCGATTCTGCTGCCCACAGCACCTGGTCATGCCAGAGATATACCAGATTCTGCTGCCGCAGGGCCCAAACTTACCCATGATGGCAGAATCACGGATATAGATGTCTGGGCACTCCCCGTATGCCGATGAGATTGAGATTGACATACAGGTTGCTGCCGGTCCTGAGGGCAGAACACCATGGCTGCAGCAAGAGAGCAGTGGCGTCGCCACTCCATGGCAATGATCTGCCTATGTAGCGGCTCAGAATGCGATTGCCCACATCCGCCCCTGCAGACCACGGTCTGGCAGGCACCGGAGCCCATAGGCCTGGATCGTGGCTGCAGGGTCACAGCAAGGCCAGGGCCCAGAAATGGGGGGGGGGTACGATTGGCAAGGGCCCCCTGGGCTTATTCCACCGTCAGAGTGAAATTATCTGGCCGTCCAAGGGGGTGCCGGGGAATGTACAGAGGCCATTCCTGAATGGCCTCTGTACGTCCTGGCTCCTGGCCTCACCCTCTCCCTTCCACGTACAGTGCTCCCTGAACAAATGCTATGTACGTGTGGGGAACACTGGTGGTGGAATCGGGGTAAGGAGCTGAGCGTGGGTTGGATGTCCAGCCCGTAGGTCCATCCCCGATATTCATGGCACAGCATGCCCCCCATAGTGAAACTAGGGTCTAGAGTATGGTAAAATGTACGTAAGTATTGGACAAGAGAGTGAGGAGCATCAAGATCCAAAAGCGGCTTCAAAGAGGTGAATTTTTAGCCTGGATTTGAATAGGGCTAGAGAAGGAGCCTGACACACACTCAGTTTGTTCCAGGCATAAGGAACTGCAAGGTGAAAGGATTGAAGCCTGGAGTTGGCAGTGGAAGAAAAGGGCATAGAGAGAAGCAAGCCAGTGGAAGTTCGGAGTGCATGAGGAGGGTTGTAGGGAGAGCAGAAAGATGGTGAGGAGCAGTAGAATGAATGCATTTATAGGTCAGAAGGAGAAATTCGAATAGAATGTGGAAATGGAACATAAGAACATAAGATATGCCATACTGGGTCAGACCAAGGTCCTTCAAGCCCAGTATCTTGTTTCCAACAGTGGCCAATCTAGGTCATACGTACCTAGCAGTTTCCCCAAGGGACACAGGTTCCACAATGCTTGTATTGGTTCAAGCATTGATATCCTGGGTCCCTTCTTAATAATGGTTTATGGACCTTTCCTCCAGGAACTTGTCCAAACCTTTTTTTAAACCCAACTACACTAACAGCCTTTACTACATCCTCCGGTAACAAATTCCAGAGTTTGATTACACGTTGAGTGAAAAAATATTTTCTTTTATTAGTCTTAAATAGTTTACCCTGTAGCTTCATTGCATGTCCCCTAGTCTTTCTATATTCTGATAAGGTAAACAATCGATCTACGTTTACCCGTTCCACTCCGTTCATTAATTTATAGACTTCTATCATATCTCCCCTCAGCCGTCTCTTTTCCAGGTTAAAGAGCCCTAACCTTTTTAGCCTTTCTTCATAGGAGTATCCTTCCATCCCCTTTACCATTTTGGTGGCTCTTCTCTGAACCTTTTCTAAAATCGCTATATCCTTTTTAAGATACAGCGACCAGAATTGCACACAATACTTAAGGTGCGGTCTCACCATGGAACGATATAGAGGCATTATAATATCTTTTGTTTTATTTTCTATTCCTTTCCTTATATGATACCTAGCATTCTGTTTGCTCTCTTGGCCGCTGCTGCACACTGGGCCGAGGGATTTAACATGGTATCCGCAATGACGCCTAAATCTTTTTCCTGAGTGGTGGTTCCTAATGTGGAACCTTGCATCGTGTAACCTTAGTTTTGGGTTGTTCTTCCCTAGGTGCATAACCTTGCACTTGTCCACATTAAATTTCATCTGCCATTTTGATGCCCAGTCTTCCAATTTATCAAGATCCTCTTGCAATTTTCCACAATCCTCTTGGGTTTTAACAACTTTAAATAGTTTTGTGTCATCTGCAAATTTGATAACCTCACTTGTTGTTCCACTTTCCAGGTCATTTATGAATATGTCAAAAAGCAGCGGACCCAGCACAGATCCCTGGGGTACACCACTATTCACCTTTCTCCATTGGGAAAATTGGCATTTAGCCCTACCCTCTGCTTTCTATCTTTTAACCAGTTCCTGATCCACAATAGTACACTGCCTCCTATCCAATGAAGTGACTTGAGAAGAGGCACAGGCCGTGTCTTACTACATCAAAGGCTAACACCTTGTAATGAAGACGTGCAGTTTATTTACAAACAAAGCAAGGAGACTTATTCAGAAAGACAAGTAATTCTCTTAGTTACACATGAGTAGTTAGAAAAGATAACTAGAATGCAATTAGAATAATAACTAATGCACTTAATTACAGCACTGAAAGAGTTATGAGAGAGTGCAGCTATTTACAAAGAATACTTCACCAAACTTGTCATACAGTCCTTTACACATCAGCTGGGAGCGCTCAGCGAGAAACTGGGGACAGTCTGGGATTCTTCATGCCTGGCCAAGTAGATCTACGCTCTGTTCTGGATTTTCTCTGTACTTATATAGGCACAAATGTGTTGCAGCCAGCTCTCACCCATGAGCTTCTCTCCACCCCATCCACCTTTTTGCTTTGGTTTCCGGGCAGGCTTCTGATCACCCCCCTTGTTTTTAGAAGCTCAAAACTTACACAATCAAGACGCTGGTTAGACATCTGAGAATGCTCAAGGGACACATCCCCCATGGTCTGCATTCCAAGGCTAGATGAAGTGTTCTTTTGTCATCATTAATGGGTCTCCATTTGTTTGCTAGGAGAAGGACTCCTAGGTGAAGTGTTCATTTGTCCTCTCTAATGGGTAATTTTTGTTTGCCAGGAGAAGGACTCCTCCCTAATCTCCCAGCATCTTCCTGTCAAGGGAGACACCCCCCATGGTTTTAGAAGCAGCTCAAAGCTGCTACATTATAATTGATGAATTCTTATCCTGTCTACATTGGCTAGGCAAATGTTTCTATATTGGCCAAGAGAATTGTTCAAGTTGCAATATTCCTTGCTGATCCAAATAAATTTTTAATTAGTAATACAGGCAGCTAACTGGGCAGCATGCTATATCGTTGTTGCCTGATTAGTGACAGCCTCCGCTCCAACCCGGAACGCCCCCAACATGCCCTGATACTAACCGCATAGCATTGGGGCATTTAGCAGGGTTAGAAGGGGGTATTCAATGGTACTAACTGTGTAAGTGCCATAACCATGTAAGTGCCATTGAATATCCTGATTTAAGGCACGTACACAGTTTACTGTAAACCATGTAAATGTCTTTTGAATATCAGGCCTTAGTGAACTGAAAAGTACAGTAGTGTTGAGTTTTCCAGAGTGAAATTTTGTTGCCTAAATAGAGTTTGGGTCCACAAACGTGGTCAGGTGAGAGAGGAGGGACAGGTGCAGCACGAGGAGTTTAAGCTGTCTTATTAGATAGAGACTGAGAACATCTGGTTTGCCACCCACTATATAGGATCTTCTGCAGCCACTAGTCAACCAGTATTTCTTTGTCTCTAGAAGATGGTAGGTCTGTGCAGCCTGGATGGCCAGAGAGCTAATTAGAAAAAAAAAAAAGACGGTGGAACTGATAAGAGCCCAGTTTTGAAATGGGCTCTACAAGCAAGAGGGCTAGGGCCAGCTGAGCTGATCTCTAAATCTTGGGGGTGCTAAACCTGCTGGGTCTGGATCCCCTATCACTTTATCCCCATTTCCCCCATCGCCATAGAAACAGTGTTCTTTGTTCTTCTCAACCTTTGATAGAGGGCCCAAGGCACTTTGGCTGGTTAGGTCTGGTAGTAAAGTTTACTTAAACAAAAACAACCCCCCCCCCCGCCCCCGAAAAACTGCATTTAGTGGTGCAACTTAGCAGTGCCAAGCTTGAATAGTACAGAAGGCAGGCAGACATTCTGATCACCTGGGAGACACTGGTAAGCTAGAGGAGGTTGAATTTGGCTGTGAGGGGAGTGTGCTGTTCGGTACTGCATGTACTAGTGGTGCCAGCGCTGCATGGTCTCGAGCACCTGCTGCGTTTCTCTCTCAGCAAGGGGAGGGGGATTCTTCTGTGGTTTGTTTGGGGGGGGTTCACATGGATGAGTGCAGAGCCAGTCTCCGACCTCAGGAGTGGTCCAGTTGAGTGGAGCTGAGCCACGACAATAGTGGCTTTTCAGGTGAGCTTATGGTGGCAGCCCAGCACTCTGAGAGGCACTTCTTAGAGGGAATAGCCACCATCATAAGTTTGATCCTGGCATTAGGGGTGCAGACGTCTCCCTCGTTCCCCTCCCCCCCTCCATGACCAGCAAGGATGGGATTAAGTCGTCAGGAGCAGGGAAGCCAGATGCAGGGGTGAAATTTTCTTGAGTCAGATCTGTGCAGGGGGCAGTGTCAGTTGGAACAGGATCCTTTGATGTGACCTTGGCCGGACCCTGAGGAGGAACTGGTTTCTGGGTGCTCAGGAGATGGTTGTCCTTGCTCAGGGAGGAAAGTGAGATCCTGCAGGATTCACTGGAGTGCCCTTCTGATGAAGGGGATCTTCTCTCTAGAAAGGATGCATCTGTGGCTTATATTTTTCACAAGGAGTTGGATTCTTTAATCTCCCAGGTCCTTGCAATGCTGCACAATTCCGAGGACAGTCTGGCTTGGACTGAAATGGCTGACCTGGTGTTGGGAGGCATTAGGAAACTGATCATGGCCTTTCTGGTTCATAAGGACAATCAAGGAGATGATCGTGACTGAATGGGACTTCCAGATGCAGGCCTGAAGGTCGACTGGTCTGTGGCAAGGCTTTACCTTATAGTTCTAGAGGAGAAGAGAAATGTGGTTGCTGTGGGTAGATGCATTGGTCTCCCAGTGACAAAGAAGGCAACCATTCCAGTGGAGGACAGAGCTGCATTGAAGAATCTGCAAGATATGCAGATAGGTGTCCTGCTGAAGCAGTCTTTTGAGGTGTCAGCATAGGCCCTGGCCAGATAACCACCTGTAGAGCCAGTCTGCATTGGGCACTTCAGTTGCCAGAGGATGGGTCCTTGGCTGCTTCAGAGGTGGCTTGGTCTTCCTGGGCTTTGGTGAAAACTCTGATCATGATGGTGAACGTGCATTGCCTGCTGTGGCTTAGGAATTAGTTGGTGAATGTGGCCTCAAAGACATACCTTAGCAAACTTTCCATTCATGGATAAGCTGCTTTTTGAGGACGATCTGGAGAACCTGGTAAAGGACTCTGGCAAGAATAAGGTTCCCAGGCTTCTGGAGGACAAGTCACAATGATCAGAATGTTTTGTTTTTCAGTGACTTGGGGTTGCTGTAAGACAAGGAAGTTCTGCCAGGGACGTCCTCAGGATTTTAACAGAGCAGGTACCATTCCAAATGGCAGTCCTTTTGTGGTGGCTGGAAAGAGGGTTGAGATAGGAACACTAGGGTCTCTTATGGTGCCCAAAGCTCCCAGTGAAGATGTGGGAGGCCCAATGAGCAGATAGTTCCACCAGTTCATGAAAAGTGGGCCCAGATTACATATGACCAGTGGGTCCCACAGTGATTTGCGAGGCTCATCCGCTTCCCAATGCCTTATCTAAAGTCTTTGTGCAAGTCCAGGCCGAAAGTAGGTGCTGTTCAAACCATGCTCAACAAGCTTCTGGCCTTGGGGATGGTGACCCCTCTTATGCCAGGTGAGTGTGGTATGAATTCAGTCCATTTTGTGGTTCCCAAAAGGAAGGGTTGTTCTGTCTTATTCTGGATCTCAAGCAAGCAAACAAGCTTTTGCGGGTGCTTCATTTCAGCATGAAAACACTGAGGTTGGATATTGTGGCTGTCCAGAGTGGCAAATTCTTGATATCCCTGGATCTCATTTTCCTATCAAGGAAGAACATAAGAGGTTCCACATTAGGATTTGATATGAAAACCAGGAAGGTGTTACTCACTGAAGAGAGGATTCAGAAATTGTGGCCTCAGATTTGAGGGTTGTTCAGGAGGACGAGGGCGAGACCAACACTTACTGCCTGAAATAACTTTCAGGTTCTAGGATCAATGGCAGCAGCCTTAGACCTGGTTCCATGGGCCAAGGTTTACATGAGGTCATTGAAGAGGGCTTTTTTTTTTTTTGTCCAGTGGTCACTGCAGTTTCAGAAGATTGAGAGATGGTTCTGCCCTTGAGAGGGACAGCACAAGTCAACCTCTACTGGTGGTTGAAGAGGGACAACATGAGTCACAAAATGGATTTGGAATCTCTCAGAGTGGATCCTAGTGACCATGGATGCCAGCTTGACTGGCTGGGGAACTCATTGACTGGGCACCATGGCAGTTGTGTGTATGAATCATCATGGAGGAACCAGAAGTTAGCAGGTGGCAAAAGAGGTGGTCTCATTGTTGGCCTGGGCAGAGTTACTACTACTACTACTTAATGCTTTTTATAGTGCTACAAGGTGTATGCAGCACTGTACATAAATATATGAGACAGTCCCTGCTCAAAGGAGCTCACAGTCTATCCAGGACAGACAAGCAGAACAAACAGCTGGAGAAGAACAAAGGGGAAATAGTTATAACGCACAAGGCTGGTGAACAGGAGAATAAGAGTCAGGATCCAAAAAGAGCCTTGCAGGAGGTGGGTTTTAGCCTGGATTTGAATAGCACCAGAGATTGACACCTGATGTACCGACTCGGGTAGTCTATTCCAAGTATAGTGTGAAGCGAGGTAGAACAAGCAAAATCTAGCATTCTCTTTTGAAGAGAAGGGCACAGATAAGAGGGATTTGTCTGATGAGCAGAGTTCTCAAGGAGGGGTATAGGGAGAGATAAGAGGCGAGGTGATGAGGAGCCATAAGATTAATGTTCTGGAGGTGGAAGTGGCTAAGAAGCCAACAAAGTGACTTGAAGGGTTATGTGGCCGAATTTTGAATGGATTGGAGGGGAGAGAGAATTCAGGGGAGAACAGAGGAGCAAAAGTCTAAACTCGAGGTAACCAGAGAATGGATATGGGTCTTAGTAATATGTTCAAAAAGGAAGGGATGAATTTTGCTGATCTTATACAGTAGCAGTTTATCTGGATGTATGCAAAGAAAGTGAACTAGATGAGTCAAAGGTGATCCCAAGGCTGCAATCTGAGAAGACCGAGAGAATGGTAGTTAACCATAGAAAGAGAGAAAAAAGGAGGGAGGTAGGTTTAGGGGGAAAGAGGAGCACCATCTTAGCCATGTTCAGTTTTATACAGCAGCAGGACAATCCAGGCAGGGAACATTAGACAAGCAGGCTGATATATGAGCATGGATTCCTGGAGAGATTTGTCAGACGGCTGCCTAGGGTGAGAACTTACACAATCTTGACGATGCATATATTCATATGATTCTTGCAAGGTATTGTGGGTAATGTAGTTCTTTCACTCCCAAACACAGCTGAAGACAATAATTGAGTTGTGAAACCAGTGGTAAGGCCAATAAAATACTTCTTTTATTGATGGGGTTTAATTCACCCAGCACAAATATGCTTGGTAGCAATATAAATGAGGTTACTTGCTTGCAGTGTTTAAATGGATAACATAAAGTCACAAAACAAATCAGAAAACAACCTTCAGCTTGTCAGGCAATTAGCTAATGTTTTCTTAGCAAATAATTACCAAAAAAAAAAAAGGCACAAAGAAATAAATGAACTTTGCTTGTTAGGTTAACTTCTGCTTATTTTCCACGCAGATCCCAGCAGTGATTCTCCCTTGCTCACACACACAATCAGGTGCAGCTTTAATTACTATCAATTGACCAGCTGAAACCCTTTAGCTGGCTGGCTGCTACTGTGTGAACCCAAATCCTGCTTTAAGAGCTGTTTGCAGTGGAAATAAAGAACAAAGTTAGGTTTCTTTGTGATGGCTGAGGTGTTTGCTCACAGAAAGCTAGCAATAGCATTTAGATAGAGAACAGTCCATGTAATGAATAGTTTCATCTGCTGTATCTCCCCCTTCATCAATCAGCATAGGGTCACTATCATACATTGGCACAGACGAGTCTTTCATTAAGGCACTATCATGAGAATGCTTATTCCCTTGCTGCCATTCACTATTATAGATAGGGTCTGGATCAGTGTTCATACCTGAGCCTCTCCTGCTATCATAATTCCTCTCTGTATAGCCTGGCCAGTATGTAATCCAGTTCTGATGTCCAGCCTTCCAATCTTGATCCCTGGACACTGGATCTTTCCTCACATACCTTCTGGCATAGGTCTGAAAGTCCTTTCCACGTGCAGTCTTCTCTCTTCCAGGTAGCCACTGGTGATTCCTATCTCTGCCATTCCATTCCTCTGGCTGACTCCAGTCCAATGGACACTGCTGGCACTTGGAATACCTCCCAGTATGGGTACTGCCTTGGCCTCTCCCAGACCTTCCAATGGCCTTTCTTCTCTTCTTTCCAGAGAGTTTCCTTCTCTCTCTATCTGCTTGGCTTGGCTTCTGCCCTTCCAGGTGATGCTGGTGCTTGTAGCCGTTGCTGTAGCTGTCTCCTTTCCTGAAGCTTGGCTGGAGCTTGTAGTAACTGTTATCTGAAGAATAAGCTCTATTCTTATTCTGTCCTAATGTGTGCTCCTCCCTAACACAGCGCAGCTGTGTTGAATCAGGCCCTGCCCTTTGAGATGAGTGCTTAGGGATTACCTCATAGCTCTCTTGATTGCACACACGTTTTCTCACTTCAGCCCCTCTCATGGCTGCTGGAAACCTGGTGCATTCTGGGACTGGTAGTCTTTTAGGTGAAAACTCTGTTTTCTTACTTCTACCAGAACTGACAGGTTGCTTGTTCAGAGTCACATCATCTTTTCTATAGCTCCTACCTGAGCTATGATAAGCTTCCTTATCACAGATTTCAGGTACAGATAAGTAGATCTGAGAGTCATCAGCATAAAGATGATACTGAAATCTATGGGAGAATATAAGCGAGCAAGTATAGAGAGAAAAGAAGAGGTCCCAAGATAGAGCCATGAGGAACACCGACTGAAAGCAGAATAGCGGTGGAGGAGCATCCGCCAGAACATACCAACTGAAAAAGCCCTTGCCAAAGTCTGCTCCAGTGACTTGTTCTTGGCCAGATCCAAGGGCATTTACTCTGTCCTTGTCCTCCTTGACCTATTTGCTGTGTTTGACATTATTGATAGCCACCACCTACTTGACACTTTGTTTTTGCTTGGATTTAGGGGCTCTGTTCCGTCTGGGTTTTCTTACATTAAAGATGCAGTGGGAAAGGCATGTTCTGGCAGATCTTCCTCCACTGCTATCTCGCTTTCAGTCAGTATACTCTTTGGATTCAGGAGAATTGGGGTTATTGAAAGAGGCCTTCACTCTAATCAGAAATCAGTGGGGAACTGTGGTGATGGCAACAGAGCAGAATGTGAAAGTACCTTGTTTATTCAGTTGGCAGAAGGAACAAGGAAGGCTTGGAGGGCTTGGTTGCTCTTCTTTTTTTAAGCTTGGCCCCAGTCAGGAGTTCTTTATGTATTTTTTTTTCTCCTGGCCTGGCCGCTGCCAGGTTGATTATTAAAGAGAAGTGTCTCGTCCTAGCCTGGTAGTGCCAGACTGACCCAGAAGGCCAAAGTACATAGATCTGATTCACTTCAAAGTGAGGCATAGCCCTTCATTCCTTCTGACAAGGGGCCAGTTGTAGTGGAATAACTGTCTCTGTTTGTCTTATGGCTTGGTCCTTGAAAGGTTGTGTTTGAGACATTGTGGTTATGCAGACGAGGTTGTTGGAACTTTACTGCAGTATTTAAAGGAGATGCTGCGGAAGAATTGAAAAATATCTATACACTGGGAAGATGCATTACAACAATTTTGATAAACTAAAGAGTAGCAAATCACCTGGACCGGATGGTATACATCAAGGGTGTTTGAAAGAACTGAAATATGAGATTGCAGACCTACTATTAGTAATCTGTGAACTATCATTAAAATCATCTGTAATACCTGAAGATTGGAGGATGGCCAATGTAACACCAATATTTAAAGGGTTCCAGGGGTGATCTGGGAAACTACAGACCGGTGAACCTGATGTCAGTACTGGGAAAAATGGTGGAAACCATCATAAAGAACAAAATTACTGAACATGTACAAGGGTTATTTTTAAAGTAAGGTCCGATTGGCTGTAGCTTTGTAAATTTTTTTTTCCCCCTGTAGAAACAAGCATGCGTGCCGGCTCCCGGCATGCCTTGTGCAAAAGCAGATACCATTTGCAGTTGTAGTGTCACTTTGTACGGTTTATACTGAGACGTTAAAATGCTGTCACTCATCGCATTGGGGCCATACACCTTGCATATCTGGCGATGAATGTCCGCTGATGACACGGTCCTTGCTTTCAAAAACCAAATCACAGACCGTATTTCATTTTAACATCTCAGTATAAACCGTACAAAGTGTCGCTGTGACTGCAAATGGCATCTGCTTTTGCACAAGGCATGCCGGGAGCCAGCACGCATGCTTGTTTCTATAGGGGGAAAAAATTTACAAAGCTACAGCCAATCGGACCTTACTTTAAAAATAACCCTCGTAGATAGTCATGGCTTAATGGGAGAAAGCCAACATGGCTTTAGCCAAGGAAGGTCTTGTCTTACTAATCTGTTATGATGGGTTTTTTTTTAAGGTGTGAATAAACAGGTAGACAAAGGGAGTCGGTTGATATACTGAATATGGACTTTCAGAAAGCCTTTGACAAGGTCCATCATGACCTCATGGTCCCTCATGGCAAAATTAAAAAGTCATGGATTAGAGGCAGTGTACTATTGTGGATCAGGAACTGGTTAAAAGATAGAAAGCAGAGAGTAAGGTTAAATGGTCAATTTTCCCACTGGAGAAAAGTGAATAGTGGACTACCCCAGGAATCTGTGCTGGGTCTGCTGTTTAACATATTCCTAAATGACCTGGAAATGGGACTAACAAGTGAGGTAATCAAATTTGCAGATGGCACAATTATTCAAAGTTGTTAAAACACATGAGGATTGTGAAAAATTGTAAGAGGACCTTGATAAATTGGAAGACTGGGTAGCCAAATGGCAGATGAAATTGAATGTGGACGAGTGCAAAGTTATGCACCTAGGCAAGAACAACCCAGACTATGGTTGCACAATGCAAGGTTCCACGTTAGGAACCACCACACAGGAAAAAGATTTAGGTGTCATCGTGGATAACATGTTGAAACCCTCGGCCCAGTGTGCAGCGTTGGCCCAGAGAGCAAACAGAATGCTAGGTATCATAAGGAAAGGAATGGAAAATAAATAAAGGATGATATAATGCCTTTGTATCGTTCCATGGTGCGACAGCTCCTTGAATATTGTGTGCAATTGTGGTTGCCATATCTTAAAAATGATATAGCATTATTAGAAAAGGTTCAGAGAAGAGCCACCAAAATGATAAAGGGGATAGAAGGCTACTCCTATGAAGAGAGGCTAAAAGGTTAGGGCTCTTCAACTTTGAAAAGAGACGGCTGAGGAGAAATATGATAAAGGTCTATAAATTAATGAATAGTGGAACGGGTAAACGTAGATCGATTGTTTACACCATCAAAATATAGAAAGACTAGGGGGATGCAACTATAGTGTAACCTATTTAAGACTAATAAGAGAAAATTATTTTTTCACTCAACATGTAATTAAACTCTGGAATTTGTTACCGGAGGATGTAGTGCAGCCAGGTTTAAAAAAGATTTGGACAAGTTTCTGGAGGAAAGTTCCATAAACCATTATTAAGGTGGACCCAGAATATCCACTGTTTGCCCCTATACAAGCATTGTGGAACCTGTGTCTTTTGGGGAAACTGCTAGGTACTTATGACCGAGATTGGCCACTGTTGGAAACAGGATTCTGGGCTTTGATGGACCTTGGTCTGACCCAGTATGGCATATTATAAGTTCTTATGACAGACGACAGAAAGTGATGGTAAACAGAACTCACTCGGATGAAAGGAAGGTGATTAGTGGCGTGCCCCAGGGATCAATCCTGGGGCCGGTTCTGTTCAATGTATTTGTGAGTGATATTGCTGAAGGACTGACTAGAAAGTTTTTTGTCTTTTAGCAGATGACATGAAAATTTGCAACAGTGTGGACTCCCCTGAGGGAGTGGATAACATGAAGAAAAATCTGCAAAAGCTGGAAGAATGGTCTAATGCTTGGCAATTAAAATTTAATGTGGAGAAGTGCAGCATCATGTACTTAGGATGCAGAAATCCAAGGGAATTGTATGAGATAGGGGGCAACAGGTTAGTGTGCATGGACCCAGGAGAAGGACCTAGGAGTCATTGTTTCTGAGGATCTCAAAGTGGCCAAAACCAGAAGGATGCTGGGTTGCATACAAAGAGGAACTACCAGCAGAAAGGAGGAGGTACTAATAGCACTGTACAAGTCGCTGGTGAGGAAGGCAACTAAAATGATTTGGAGCCTGCGCCAGGCGACATATGAAAAGAGACTCCAAGACCTAAATGTGTATACTCTAGAGTAGGGACAGGAGAGATATTAAAAAGACCTTTAAATACTTAAGGAGTATTAATGAACAAACAAACCTTTTTCAAAGACGGGGAAGCTGTAATACTGCAAGGGGGTAAACTGAAAGGCAACATCAGGAAATAATTTTTCACTGAAAGGGTGATGGATGCTTGGAATGCCCTCTCGATGGAAGTGATGGGGGCAAATACAGTGACAGAATTCAAAATGGCATGGGACAGAAACAAGATAAAATCAAAATAAACTTAACTGTCTTTGATATGTTAACAAGTTGAGGTGACCTGCATGGAGCGGTCGGTATTCCCTTAAACAAAGGCATGGGGAGGTACATGTCGGTACCAATGACATAGGAAAATGTGGTAGGGAGGTTCTGGAGGCAAAATTTAGGCTTTTAGGTAGGAAGTTGGAATCCAGAACTTCCATGGTAGCATTCTCTGAAATGCTTCCTGTTCCACGCGCAGGACCCAAAAGGCAGGCAGAGCTCCGGAGTCTCAATGCGTGGATGAGACAATGGTGCAGAGATAAGGGTTTTGGATTTGTTAGGAACTGGGGAACATTCTGGGGAAAGGAGGGGCTCTTCCGAAGGGATTGGGCTTCACCTTAACCGGGATGGAACCAGGCTGCTGGCATTAACCTTTAAAAAGGAGAGAGAGCAGCTTTTAAACTAGATATTAGGGGAAAGCCGACAGTCGCCCAAGAGCGAATGGTTCGGAAGAATGTATCCTTGAAGGATACTACCAAAAGCAGAGAGGTTCCACAAAAGAGTAAAGTAGCCCAAATGCCCTCAAGTATGGAGCAGACAGAGCTTAAAGATCCCAATTTACCCATGTCTAACAATAGCCAAATTAACATGAATAAAATACATTCTCTAAAATGCTTGTATGCAAATACTAGAAGTCTAAAGAATAAGATGGGAGAGTTAGAATATATAGCACTAAATGAAAGGTTAGATATGATTGGAATATCAGAGACATGGTGGAAGGAGGACAACCAGTGGGACACTGATACCTGGGTACAAACTATATCGTAATGATAGAGCTGATCAAATTGGTGGAGGGGTTGCGCTCTATGTTAGAGAGGGCATTGCCTCAGAAAGGATTAAAGTTTTGCAGGAAACAAAATCTGCTGTAGAATCTATATGGATTGAAATTCCATATAAAAGGGGAAAGGCAATGGCAGTGGGGGTGTACTATCGAGCGCCTGGCCAGAATGACCAAATGGATGATGAAATGCTCAAAGAAATAAAGGAAGCTAACAAAAGTTACAGCGCAGTAATAATAATGGGTGATTTCAATTACCCCAGTATCGACTGGGTCAGTGTCACATCAGGACATGCTAGGGAGATAAAGTTCCAAGATGAAATAAATGACTGCTTCTTGGAGCAGCTGGTTCATGAACCGACCAGAGGGGAAGCCATATTAGACCTAGTCCTTAGTGGAACACCAGATCTAGTGCAAGAGATAAGGGTGTTGGGGCCACTTGGCAATAGTGATCGTAGCATGATCGCCTTTGATTTAATTAGTGGAGAAGGGATAGTAAGGAAATCCACAGTACTACCTTTTAACTTTCGAAAGGGAGACTATGATAAAATGAGGAAAATAGTTAAGAAAAAACTAAAAGGAGCAGTTGCAAAGGTTAAAGACGTACATCAAGCTTGGGTGTTGTTGAAAAATACTATCTTGGAAGCCCAGACCAGCTGTATTCCACGCTTTAAGAAAAGTGGAAGGAAGTCCAAAAAACTGCCAGCATGGTTTAAAGGTGAGGTCAGAGAGGCTGTTGCCAAAAAAGCATCTTTCAGGAAATGGAAATAAGAGCCAAACGACGAAACCTGGAAACAGCACAAGCACTGGCAAGTCAAATGCAAGGCATTGATAAGGCAGGCAAAGAGAGAATTTGAGAAGAAGCTTGCTGCGGAAGCAAAAACGCGAAATAAAGACCTTTTCAAGTACATTCGTAGCAAAAAACCTGTGAGAGTCAGTTGGTCCATTAGATGATAAAGGGGTTAAAGGAGCACTAAGAGGCGACAAGGCGATAGTGGAGAGACTGAATGAATTCTTTGCTTCGGTCTTTACTGAGGAAGATGTAGGGATGTTACCCATGACTGAAGTGGTATTTAAAGATGCGGAAGAACTGAAGGAAATATCAATACATCGGGAAGATGTCTTACAACTATTAGATAAACTGAAGAGTAGCAAATCACCTGGGCCGGATGGTATAAATCCAAGGGTGTTGAAAGAACTGAAATATGAGATTGCAGACCTGCTATCAGTAATCTGTGAACTATCATTAAAATCATCTCTTAATATCTGAAGATTGGAGGATCGCCAATGTAACACCAATTTTTAAAAAGGGTTCCAGGGGTGATCCGGGAAACTACAGACGTCAGTACCGGGAAAAATGGTAGAAACCATCATAAAGAATAAAATTAATCAGCATGTAGATAGTCACAACCTAATGGGAGAAAGCCAATAAGGCTTTAGACAAGGAAGATCTTGTCTTACTAATCTGTTATGTTTCTTTGAAGGAGTGAATAAACAGGTGGACAAAGGTGAGTCAGTTGATATTGTGTATCTGGACTTTCAGAAAGCCTTTGACAAGGTCCCTCATCAGAGACTTTTGGCAAAACTAAAGAGTCATGGGATAGGAGGCAGTGTACTATTGTGGATCAGGAACTGGTTAAAAGATAGAAAGCAGAGGGTAGGTCTAAATTTCCAATTTTCCCAATGGAGAAAGGTGAATAGTGGTGTACCCCAGGGATCTGTGCTGGGTCCGCTGCTTTTTGACATATTCATAAATGACCTGGAAAGTGGAATAACGAGTGAGGTTATCAAATTTGCAGATGACACAAAACTATTTAAAGTTGTTAAAACCCAAGAGGATTGTGAAAAATTGCAAGAGGATCTTGATAAATTGGAAGACTGGGCATCAAAATGGCAGATGAAATTTAATGTGGACAAGTGCAAGGTTATGCACCTAGGGAAGAACAACCCAAACTATGGTTACACGATGCAAGGTTCCACATTAGGAACCACCACCCAGGAAAAAGATTTAGGCGTCATTGTGGATACCATGTTAAAACCCTCGGCCCAGTGTGCAGCGGCGGCCAAGAGAGCAAATAGAATGCTAGGTATGATAAGGAAAGGAATGGAAAATAAAACAAAAGATATTATAATGCCTCTATATCGTTCCATGGTGAGACCGCACCTTGAATATTGTGTGCAATTCTGGTCGCCGTATCTTAAAAAGGATATAGCGATTTTAGAAAAGGTTCAGAGAAGAGCCACCAAAATGGTAAAGGGGATGGAAGGATACTTCTATGAAGAAAGGCTAAAAAGGTTAGGGCTCTTTAACCTGGAAAAGAGACGGCTGAGGGGAGATATGATAGAAGTCTATAAATTAATGAACGGAGTGGAACGGGTAAACGTAGATCGATTGTTTACGTTATCAGACTATAGAAAGACTAGGGGACATGCAATGAAGCTACAGGGTAAACTATTTAAGACTAATAAAAGAAAATATTGTTTCACTCAACGTGTAATCAAACTCTGGAATTTGTTACCGGAGGATGTAGTAAAGGCTGTTAGTGTAGCTGGGTTTAAAAAAGGTTTGGACAAGTTCCTGGAGGAAAGGTCCATAAACCATTATTAAGACGTGACCGAAGATATCAATGCTTGACCCAGTACAAGCATTGTGGAATTTGTGTCTCTTGGGGAAACTGCTAGGTACATATGACCTAGATTGGCCACTGTTGGAAACAGAATACTGGGCTTGATGGACCTTGGTCTGACCCAGCATGGCATATCTTATGTTCTTATGATGACCTGCATGGAGTGGTGGGCGCACCTACTCTTGTCACCTTGCTGGGCAGACTAGATGGACTATTCTGGTCTTTATCTGCTATCATATACTATGTTATGTTAAATATCCATTTTTCCATAAGCTATGATAAGGAACATAGAAACATGACGACAGAAAAAGACCACATGGCCTATCTAGTCTGTCCTTCCATACCAACCACTACAACAGTCTCCTATTTTCCTTTAGAGATCCTCTGTGTTTGATCCATGCTTCTTTGAATTCAGATACTGTCTTCATCTCTACCACCACCACTGAGAGACTATTCCACAGATCCACAGCTCTTTCCATAAAGAAATATTCTCCAGGATCAAGCAGGAAGTCAGTCGTCACATATGGGTGACGTCGGTGCCGACGGAGCCCCCGTGCGGAGCATTTTCCCAGCTTTCAAAGAAAGCCTTTGGGAATGCAGCGCGCATGCGCGGTCCCTTTCCCACCCAAGGGTGCCATCTTGCTCAGTCTTTTTTTCTGTGGAGCCCGTCGGACGTGTTTCGTTTTCACCCGAGGAAAAAGTTGATTTTGTTCTGCGTGGACCCGTTTTTCTTCGGTTCGACGTCGGTTTCCCTTTCCTGCCTGGGCCCGATACATTGGTATCGAGCCCGGACTTCTTTTTTCGTTTTTTGTCCTTAGTGACTAGCGTACACGCCATTTTCTGTTTTTCACTGGCAGCCCTGTCTTTTGACCTCGCAGGGGCCCTTTTTCCCCCGATGGCTGCCAGCGGGTTTAAAAAGTGTGATCGGTGAAAGAATCTTATGTCTCTCACAGACACACATGACTGGTGCCTCGGACCAGATCATGACCCGATGATCTGTGGCCCGTGTGGGAAAATATCCTCGAAGGCGTTGAGGAGTCGGCAGCACCAAAAGGAAAGAATCTTCTCTGACTCCGCGTCTGGATGTGCCCGGACTTCGTCAGAGGCCTTGATGTCTCAGGACTCCGGCCCCGAGCAGCGCCGAGGCTCCTCTGAGAGGTGGTCTCCCTCGTGGGAGCATCACAAGAAGAAAAAACCCACGAGGGCAGCGTCGGTGGATGCTCTTGGCTCCTCGAGGGCCAAGTCGCATAGCCCCGAGTGCTGTCCTGGGTCTTCGGAGTCGGAGAGGCCTGCAAAACAACCTCGTGTGGAGATTGAGTCCCCGGGTCACGTGAGTACTGTAGTCCTCATGGACTCTCCTCCTGGGGAGCCGACGTCGGACCCCGAGTCAGGAGCTGCTGAGTCTCCTGAGTTCGGACTCAGGTTGACGGCCTTGGAGTGCAGTTTGGCTGCCTTCATGGAACAGCAGCGGGCACTGATTGCCGGTCTCACCGGTGCATCTGCCCCGACCACCGGGACATCGACGTCCAAGTCGACCCTGGAGGCCGAGCCGATCCTCGAGTCCATGCGCTCTCGAGTCTATTCTCGGCCAAGGTCTCCTTCGGCCTTCCGCTTGGGACCGAGGTCGTCGACGCCGGTACCCTCGGCATCGGGGCGGATGGCGTCGGTGCCTGCCCAACCGGAGCCGCTTGATTCCTCCTCCGAGGTGTCCGCTGGTAAACGGAGGATGAGGAGTCCCCCGACACCTTTCGGACTCAGTGTGTCCTATTGGACTCGCCGGAGTCCGAGCCTCTGAGAAGGTCCCCCCCGGAGGATACCCGATTCTCTGACTTCTTGCAGGATATGGCCAAGGCCTTGGCCTTCCCTGTGGATTCCGAGGAGGAGCCTCGACCCGAGGAGCTCGAGGCCCTACAGTATGACTGTCCCCCAAAGGAGGCCTTTACTGTACCGGTTCCTCCGATGCTGGAACGGTTGCTCTTCCGCATGTGAGAGGCGCCGGCCTCGACGCCGGTTTTGAGCAAGCGGGTCGATTCTATTTATCGAGTCCGTAAGAGGCCCGGGTTTCAAAAGGCACAATTACCGCACCACTCCATGGTTGTGGAATCGGCCATGCATCGTCTGAAGAGTCAGAAGATGCACTCCTTGGTGCCTCCTGGCCGGGAGGCCCGTAACCTGGATGCCCTCGGTAAGAAGTGCTTTCAGGGCTCTATGCTTGCTTGCCGTGTCCAGACCTACCAGCTGTACATAGGCATGTACCTTCGAGACCTGGCAAAGGAGATTGCCGGGTTCTCTGCTGGTCTCTCCGAGGAACCTTTGCAGAAGTTCTACGCTCTGTCATCGGGTATTCGTGAGTGCTCGAAGTTTATCTCTCGAGCAGCCTTTGATGGCTTTGAGGCTTCGGCCCGAGTAGCCGCAGCCGGCATCGGTGCACGCTGTCAGGCCTGGCTACAGTCATCGGACCTCGAGCCATGGGTGCAGGACAAGTTGGTCGATGTCCTCTGCCGATGTGAAAACCTTTTTGGCAAGCCCATGGCTGAAAAGGCTGCAGAACTCGAGACCGAGACTCTTACCTGGACAAGGCTGTCCAGAAAAACCTCTGCCCCTTCTCAGAAGAAGGGCTCAGGGAAAAAGACCTTTTACCCGAGGAAGTCATCTGCCTATAAAACATAGCCTCATTTTCAGGCCTTTGTGGCTCCCCAACAGGGTCAGCAGGCCAAGGGGCAGGGACATGGGCCCCGTAGGCAGAAAACCTCCAAGCCACCAGCTCTGGCTCCTGCACAGCAGGGAGCACGGTTTTGACTCCAGTGGCATAGCCTCTCCTCCTCAACTGGCCCCTATCAGCACAGGAGACCGGCTGGCCCTGTATGCCCACAGGTGGCCAGCCGTAACAAGGGATACCTGGGTACTAAGTATAGTCCAGAAGGGCTATCTTCTCCACTTCCACCAGGTACCCCCTCCTATTTTCCAGGGGAGCCTCCAAGACTTCCTCTGCACAGGGACTTACTCCTGTAGGAGTTAGCAAGTCTTGTAAAGGAACAGGCAGTGGAACCAGTGCCCCACCACCTGAGGGGTCAAGGCTTCTATTCCAGGTACTTTCTGGTACCAAAAAGAACAGGAGGCCTCAGACCCATCCTAGATTTGCGGAATCTAAACAAGTTCCTGGAGAGGGAAAAGTTCAAGATGCTTACCCTTGGAATCCTGCTGGCCTACCTCCAGCAGGGAGATTGGCTATGCTCCTTAGAATTAAAGGATGCTTATACTCACATCCTCATTCATCCAGACCACAGACAATATCTCAAATTTGTAGTGGGAGGAATCCATTACCAGTACAAGGTACTGCCTTTTGGCCTAACCTCCACCCCCAGGGTATTCACCAAGTGCCTGGCCGTGGTAGCGGCCTACCTCAGGGTTCAAGGCCTTTTCGTCTTCCCATACCTAGACGACTGGCTTATCAGGGGTCAGTCCCCACAGGAGACCAATCAGGCCACCCTCCGCACTGTTGCTCTGCTTCAGCATCTGGGGTTTGTTAAAAACTTCGCAAAGTTCACTTTGCACCCCTCACAGAACATGGAGTTCATAGGAGCAAGACTGGACACCCTTCAGGCAAAGGCCTCTTTTTACCCATAGACAGGGCCCACAGGTTGATGGCTCTGGCCAGTCAGTTCCACAGCAATTCTCTGGTCTCCGCCAGACAATTCCTGAGGCTCTTAGGCCACATGGCTTCCACGGTCCATGTGACTCCAAATGCCCGTCTACACATGAGGCCAGCTCAGTGGGGCCTCAGAACTCAGTGGCACCAAGCCACCGGAAATCTAACAGACAGAGTGAGGGTGTCCATACTACTAGAGTCTTCTCTACAGTGGTGGCTTCATCTTCCGCATTTGGTGCAAGAGGTGCCTTTTCAGACATCTCCACACTCTCAGATGCTGACAACCGATGCTTCTCTTCAAGGTTGGGGTGCACATTGCCAAGAAGCATGTACTCAAGGCCTGTGGTCTCCTTGGGAGGCCGCGCAGCAGATCAACCTCTTAGAACTGAGAGCTATCTGCTTAGCCCTGAGAACTTTCTCTCATCTCATCTTTCACCAGTCCATCTTAGTTCAGACGGACAATCAGGTTGCTATGTTCTATGTGAACAAACAAGGGGGCACAGGTTCCCGCCTTCTATGTCAGGAAGCGCAGAGCCTGTGCTCCTGGGCAGTCAATCACAGCATTCTTTTCAAAGCGGTCTATCTCCCAGGTCAGGAGAATTACCTGGCAGACAGATTGAGCAGGATCCTGCAGCCGCACGAATGGCAGTTGAATCCTTTAGTGGTTCAACAGATCTTTCTGAGATGGAGTCTTCCAACTATAGATCTCTTTGCCAGTCCTCTGAACCGTCAACTGCCCAGGATCTGCTCCAGACAACCGCATCCTCTCAGATTAGCAGTGGATGCGTTTCTCATTCCGTGGTCTACAGGCCTCCTATATACCTTTCCTCCCACGCCTCTAGTGCCCCAGACACTGTTCATAGTGCTCCGGGACAGGGCCTCGGTAATTCCGGTGGCCCCCAGATGGCCCCGGCAGCTGTGGTTCCCACTCCTTTTGCAACTGGCAGTGGACACTCCTCTTCCTCTGGGGATGCAACCAGATCTCCTGTCTCAGGAGCAGGGGTCTCTTTTACACCCCAATCTCCAGTTCCTCAATCTGATGGCCTGGCTGCTGAAAGGGTAGTTCTGGCACCCTTATTACTGCCTAGGGAAGTGGAGGACGTGGTCTTGGCCTCTAGGAGGCAGTCCACCCGAAAGTCTTATGCCCTTAAGTGGCATAGATTCTCTACCTGGTGTGCTCAACACAACGAGAATCCTTTCTCATGTCTGGTACCAGCGGTGCTGCAGTATATGCTTCACCTGTCCAACCTGGGCCTTAAGTCCAATTCTGTTTGAGTTCACCTCAGTGCTCTTTCAGCGCACCACTCACTGGTGAAATGGCAATCTCTCTCCAGCTACCCTTTGGTGGCTCGCTTCCTCAGAGGCCTGCTTTTGCTTAAGCCTCCAGTGCGTCCACCTGCCCCTGACTGGGATTTGAATGTGGTCTTTCAACGGCTTACTTGCCCACCATTTGAGCCTATGGCTACTTGTTCTTTGCGTTTTCTATCCTGGAAAGCGTTGTTTCTGGTAGCTCTTACCTCAGCAAGGCGAGTGAGTGAGCTTCAGGCCCTAGTATCAGATGTTCTATAGGAACAGAGTAGTCTTACGGACTCACCCTAAGTTCCTTCCAAAGGTTGTCATCTCCTTCCACCTCAATCAGGAGGTGGTTCTTCCAGCTTTCTTTCCCAGGCTGCATGCCAGCCGGGCTGAGATGGTCTTGCATACCCTGGACTGTAGGAGGGCGTTGTCCTTCTACCTTGACCGTACGCAGGAGCACCGGAGGGCTGTTCATCTTTTTGTCTCTTTTGACGCCAATAAGTTGGGTTTAGCTGTCTCCAAGCATACTTTGTCCATATGGGTAGCCGACTGTATCGCCTGGGCTTACAGGGCAGCTGGCCTCTCCTTGCAGGGTCGAGTTACGGCTCACTGTGTCAGGGCGAAGGCTGCGTCAGTGGCTCATCTCCACTCTGTTCTGTTGGCAGACATCTGCCGGGCCGCTACTTGGTCTTCAAGCCAGACTTTTGCGGCCCACTACTGCCTTGAGAGGGAGTCCCGCAGGGATAGGGCTTTCGGGTAGGCGGTACTCCATCTCTTTGGGGTTTAGGCAACTCCTATCCTCCAGCCCTGGTGTTGGGCTACCGTTCGGGGGCGTTATCAGAGAAGATTCTTTTCTCACGTGCTGAGGCTCTAGAGGGAGCTCATTTTTCAGCTTTGGGTCTCCGGTAACCTTAAGCTGGGGAGTCCCATATGTGAGGACTGACTTCCTGCTTGGTCCTGGAGAAAAAGTAGTTACTCACCTGTAACAGGTGTTCTCCAGGAGCAGCAGGAATCAGTCCTCACAACCCTCCCTCCTCCCCTTGGAATTGCAGTCATATGATTTATTTTGTTTTTGCTGTCTCTTAGCTATGTCATCAGACTGAGCAAGATGGCACCCTTGGGCGGGAAGGGGACTGCGCATGTGCGCTGCATTCCCAAAGGCTTTCTTTGAAAGCTGGGGAAATGCTCTGCACGGGGGCTCCGTCAGCGCCGATGTCACCCATATGTGAGGACTGATTCCTGCTGCTCCTGGAGAACACCTGTTACAGGTAAGTAACTACTCTTTTCCACAATTCACTCCTGAATCTATGCCCTTTCACTCTCATCCCATGTCCCCACGTAGTAGAGCTTGCTTTCAATCGAAAGAGGCTCTCCTCCTGTGCATTTATGCCACGGAGGTATTTAAATGTCTCAGTCATATCACCTCTTTCTCCAGGACCAAGCAGGAAGTCAGTCCTCACATATGGGTGACGTCGGTGCCGACGGAGCCCTCGCGGAGCAATTTTCCCCAGCTTTCAAAGAAAGCCTTTGGGAATTGCAGCGCGCATGCGCGGTCCCCTTCCTGCCCAAGGGTGCCATCTTAGCCAGTCTTCTTTTTTCCGCGGAGCCCTACAGACGTGGTCTTCTTGTCCCCGCTGAAAAAGTTGATTTTTCGTGATTTATTTCTCTTTTTTCTTCGGTTCGACGCCGGTCTCTTTCCTGCCCGGACTCGCGACGCCGTTGCGAGTCCTTCTTTTATTTTTCAGTTTTTCTGTCAGTTTCGTTTTTTCGGTTTTTTGCTGGCAGCCCGGTCCTTTGACCTTGCAGGGGGGCCCTTTTTCCCCCGATGGCTGCCAGTGGTTTCAAAAGGTGTGTTCAGTGTGACAGAAATATGTCACTCACTGACACACACGATAATTGCCTCCGCTGCCTTGGCCCAGATCATGAGGAACTGATCTGTGGGGCCTGCAGCAAAATGTCCTCCAAAGCGTTACGGAGTCGGCGGCATCAGCGGGAAAGAATCTTCGCAGATCCCGCCCGTACCCGGACCTCGTCGGAGGCCTCGGCGTCCAGAGGCTCCAGCTCTGAGCATCGCCGGAGTTCCTCCGACACAGGTTCTCCCTCCGGGGATCATCAACGGAAGGCGAAACCCGCGAGGGCGGCGTCGGTGGACGCTCCTGGTTCTGCGAGGGCCAGGTCGCATAGCCCCGATAGCCGTCCCGGGTCTTTGGAGAAGGAACATCTCCCGAAGCGACCTCGCCTTGAACCCTGGGTGCAGGACAAGTTGGTCGATGTCCCCTGCCGAGGTGAGAACCTCTTTGGCAAGCCCATGGCTGAGAAGGCTGCACAACTCGAGACGGAGACTCTCACCAGAACTAGGCTTTCTAGGAAGACCTCTGCCCCTTCCCAGAAGAAGAAGGGCTCGGGAAAGAAGTCCTTTTACCCGAGAAAGGCGGCTGCCTATAAACACTACCCTCAATATCAGGCCTCCGCAGCTCCCCAACAGGGTCAGCAGGCCAAGGGACGGGGTAACGGGTCCCGTAGGCAGCAAGCCCCCAAGCCTGCACCACCAGCCCCTGCTCAGCAGGGTGGGGGTTTTTGACTTAATCAGCATAGCCTCTCCCCCTCAGCTGGTTCCTCCCAGCACAGGAGGCCGGCTGGTCCACTTTGCCCACAGGTGGTCCAACATCACATCAGATGCCTGGGTGCTTCATGTTGTGAGAGAAGGCTATCTTCTCCACTTCCACCAGGTCCCTCCCTCCTATTTCCCGGGAGAGCCTCCACGACTCCCTCTGCACAGGGACTTACTCCTTCAAGAGTTAGCAAGTCTTCTTCAGGAACAGGCTGTGGAACCGGTGCCCCACCACCTGAGGGGTCAAGGCTTCTATTCCAGGTATTTCCTAATACCAAAAAGAACGGGAGGCCTCAGACCCATCCTGGACTTGCGCAACCTCAACAAGTTCCTCGTGAGGGAGAAGTTCAAGATGCTTACCCTTGGAATCCTTCTGCCCTACCTTCAGCAGGGAGATTGGCTATGCTCCTTGGATCTAAAGGATGCCTACACGCACATCCTCATCCACCCAAGCCACCGCCAATACCTAAGGTTTGTGGTGGCAGGAAATCATTACCAGTACAGAGTACTGCCCTTTGGCCTATCCTCCGCACCACGAGTCTTCACAAAATGTCTCGCGGTGGTGGCGGCTTATCTCCGGCTTCACGGCCTCTGTCTTTCCGTACCTAGACGACTGGCTCATCAGAGCATCGTCCTCTCCAGAAGTCACAAAAGCCACACACCGCACTGTGACTCTTCTCCAGTACTTGGGCTTTGTCATAAACTTCGCAAAGTCCACTTTGCTCCCCTCGCAAGATCTCGAGTTCATCGGCGCAAGATTGCATACTCTTCAGGCGCGAGCTTTCCTGCCTCTCGACAGGGCTCAACGGCTCATGGACCTAGCCGGCCGTTTTCGCAGCCAGTCCCTGGTCTCGGCCAGGCGCTTCCTGAGACTACTCGGCCATATGGCTTCCACCGTCCACGTGACCCCCAATGCCCGCCTGAATATGCGGCCTGCTCAGTGGTGCCTTCGCAAGCAGTGGCATCAGGCCACGGGCGGCCTAGCTGACTTAGTGCGGATCTCCGGCCCGCTGGCCTCTTCTCTACAGTGGTGGCTTCATCGGCCGAACCTGGTACTCGGAATGCCTTTTCAGTCTCCTCCGCCGGCTCAAGTGCTGACGACCGATGCTTCTCTCCTAGGATGGGGAGCGCATTGCCAAGGGGCATGTACTCAAGGTCTCTGGACCACTTGGGAGTCTGCGCAGCAGATCAACTTCCTGGAGCTCAGAGCGATCCGTCTGGCTCTCAAGGCTTTCTCCCACCTGACTTCTCACCGGTCCGTCCTTGTCCAGACGGACAATCAAGTTGCCATGTTCTACGTGAACAAACAGGGGGGCACGGGCTCCTTCCTTCTCTGTCGAGAAGCACAGAGACTCTGCTCTTGGGCCGTAAGCCACGGCATTCTTCTCAAGGCAGTTTATCTCCCAGGCCAAGAAAATTGCCTGGCGGACAAACTCAGCAGAATCCTCCAGCCGCACGAGTGGCGATTGGATCCCTTGGTAGTTCAGAAACTTTTTCTGAAGTGGGGCCTCCCCACGATGGATCTCTTTGCCAGTCCTCTCAACCGGCAACTTCCTCGCTTCTGCTCTCGGCAGCCGCATCCCCTTCGAGTAGCGGCGGATGCTTTTCTGCTCTCATGGTCGAAAGGCCTTCTCTATGCCTTTCCTCCCATACCGCTAGTCTCTCGAACTCTTTTCAAGGTTCTCCGAGACAAAGCTTCCATGATCCTGATAGCTCCTCGGTGGCCCAGACAGCCGTGGTTTCCACTCCTGCTGCAGCTAGCGGTGGAGGATCCGTTCCCTCTGGGGTTTCAACCAGATCTCCTAACACAGGATCAGGGGTCCCTACTGCACCCCAACCTCAGATCTCTACATCTGATGGCCTGGCTGCTGAAAGGGTAGTCCTTGCTCCCCTTCTACTGCCGGCAGAGGTGGAAGAGGTCGTCCTAGCTTCCCGGCGACCTTCTACCCGCAAATGCTACGCCCTTAAATGGCATCGCTTTTCCGCTTGGTGTGCCCAGCAGTCTCAGGATCCCTTCTCCTGCTCGGTGTCTGTGATCTTGCAGTACTTGCTCTACCTCTCTAATCTGGGACTTAAGTCCAACTCCGTTAAAGTTCACCTCAGTGCTCTTTCAGCACATCATGTGCCGGTGGACGGCAGACCTCTTTCCAGCGACCCTCTCGTGGCAAGGTTTCTCCGAGGTCTCCTTCTACTTAAACCACCTCTGCGCCCGCTAGCACCTGACTGGGATCTGAATGTGGTTTTGCAGCGGATCACCTGTCCGCCTTTTGAACCTATGGCTACCTGTTCTCTCCGTTTTCTTTCCTGGAAAACCTTATTCCTGATAGCCCTCACTTCTGCTAGACACGTAAGTGAATTGCAAGCCCTCGTGTCTGATCCCCCTTACACTCGGTTCTACAAAAATAGGGTAGTCCTACGGACTCACCCTAAATTTCTTCCAAACGTGGTCTCCCCTTTTCACATCAATCAGGAGGTGGTACTTCCGACCTTCTTTCCCAGGCCACACTCCAGCCGAGCTGAAATGGTCCTGCATACCCTGGACTGTAGAAGGGCGTTGAACTTCTACCTTGACCGTATGCGGGAGCACCGTAAAGCTGCTCAGCTTTTTGTGTCTTTTGACCCCAATAAATTGGGGCTCCCTGTCTCCAAGCGTACTCTGTCCATCTGGGTTGCTGACTATCGCTTGGGCTTATGGAGCAGCCGGACTCTCGTTAGAAAGTCGGGTCACGGCTCATTGTGTTCGGGCGAAGGCTACGTCAGTGGCTTACCTCCGCTCTGTTCCGTTGGCAGACATCTGCCGGGCCGCTACTTGGTCTTCGAGCCAGACTTTTGCGGTCCATTACTGCCTCGAGAGGGAGTCCCGCAGGGACAGTGCTTTCGGACAGGCAGTCCTCCGAAATCTCTTCGAGGTTTGAGCAACTCCTACCCTCCATCCCGGATGGGGGCTACCGGTGGGTAATAATTCAGTGAAGATTCCTTCCTTCTGTGCTGCTGAGCTAGAGGGAGCTCATTTTTGTGCTTAGGGTCTCCGGTAGCCTTAAGCTTGGGAGTCCCATATGTGAGGACTGACTTCCTGCTTGGTCCTGGAGAAAGCGTAGTTACTCACCTGTAACAGGTGTTCTCCAGGAGCAGCAGGAATCAGTCCTCACCACCCTCCCTCCTCCCCTTGGAGTTGCAATCATCTGCTTTAGTTTTTTTTGCAAATGTTTATGCTGTCTTTTAGCTATGTCATCTGACTGGCTAAGATGGCACCCTTGGGCGGGAAGGGGACCGCGCATACGCGCTGCAATTCCCAAAGGCTTTCTTTGAAAGCTGGGGAAAATTGCTCCGCGAGGGCTCCATCGTCGCCGACGTCACCCATATGTGAGGACTGATTCCTGCTGCTCCTGGAGAACACCTCTTACAGGTGAGTAACTACGCTATCCCGCCTTTCCTCTAAGGTGTAAGATCCTTAAGTCTGTCTTCGTATGCTTCATAATGAAGACCACTAACCATTTCAGTAGCCACCCTCTGTACTGACTCCAGCCTATTTATATCCTTTTGATGGTGCGATCTCTAGAATTGCACACAATACTCCAAATGAGGTCGCACCAAAGACTTATACAGAGGCACTATCACCACCTTTCTTCTGCTGGCCATTCCTCTCCCTATGCACCCAAGCATCCTTCTAGCTTTTGCTGTCACCTTTTCTACCTGTTTAGCTACTTTAAGGTCATCAGACACAATCACGCCTAGGCCCGCTCTTCTTTAGTGGACAAATGTACTTCACCCACTATACTATATCGCTCCCTTGGATTGCTGCAGCCCAAATGCATGACCTTGCATTTTTTAACATTAAATCTCAGCTGCCAAATTCTAGACAATTCTTCAAGCTTAGCTACATCCCTCCTCATGTTATCTACACCTTCCTGGGTGTCTCTTCTATTGCAGATTTTGGTATCATCCGCAAAGAGGCAAGCCTTACCCAACAACCCTTCCACTATATCACTAATAAAGATGTTAAAAAGAATCGGACCAAGGACATATCCCTGGGGCACACCACTGGTAACAACCTCCTCCTTGGAGTGAGCTCCATTTACCTGAACCTTTGTCGCCTCCCACTCAACTAGTTTCCAATCCAAGCAGTAATTTTAGGGTCCATCTCTAGGGTGCTCAGTTTGTTTATAAGTCGCCTGTGAGGAACGGTGTCAAAAGGCTTTACTGAAATCTAAATACACCACATCTAGGGCCCTTCCTCAGTCCAACTCCCTGGTAACCCAGTTAAAGAAATCAATCAGCTTTTTCTGACAAGAACTACCTCTGGTGAATCCATGCTGCCTCGGATTCTGTATTCCGCTGGACTCCAGAAACCTCACTATTTTCTCTTTCAGCAGCATTTCCAATAATTTACTCACCACCGAAGTTAAACAAACCGGCCTATAGTTTTCAACCACATCCTTACTTCCGCTTTTGTGTAAAGGGACCACATGAGCCTCTCTCCAGCCCTTTTGGCACCACTCTCAACTCCGAGGTATTGAAAAGGTCAGTCAGTGGAGCTGCTAGAACGTCCCCAAGTTCCCTCAGTATTCTAGGGTGTATCCCATCCAGTCCCGTCGCTTTGTTTACTTTAAGTTTAGCTAGTTTCTCATGAATACAGTCTTCTGAAAATTATTGAAGATGCCCCTCGCTTCTATTCCTGTTTGTGGGTGTTTTCTGAGGCCCTGCTCCTGATTCTTCATCTGTGAACAAGGAACAGAAGTATTTATTAAGCAATTCCACTTTATCCTCATCAGCTTCTACATATTCCTTCCCTTCACCCTTGAGTCTGACAATATCACTTTTGCCCTTCCTCTTCTCACTAACATATCTGAAAAATGTCTTATCCCCCCATTTTATTGCGTTGGCTATTTCTTCCTCTTTTTGAATCTTTGCTTTCCTGACTACTTTGCTAACTTCTCTGTTTTTCCAAATATAAATGCCTGTCTTCCTCTCTCTGTGATCTCTTGTATTTCATGAAGACCTCCCTCTTTTTCTTCACTTTTTCAGCTACTTCTTTCAAAATCCATAGTGGTCTCCTTTTCCTTTTACCTTTATTTACCATTTTAACAAAAAGATTGGTTGCCCTTAAAATATTCCCTTTCAGTTTTGCTCTCTGTTTTTCTACATTCCCCAGCTGTTCCCATCCTGCTAATGACTTCCTGAGGTATTGGCCCATCTTGGCAAAGTTAGTTTTACTGAAGTCTAAGACCCTTGCTTTTGAATGGATTCTAACAGCCCTAGTCCTAATACTGAACCACACCATCTGGTGATCACTGGATTCAAAATGATCTCCCACTATAACATCAGAAACACTTTCACCATTGGTAAGCACCAAACCAGTATGGCCCCTTCATGTGTGGGTTCTGTTACCAATTGCCTGACTAGTTCTCCCTGTAGAGAATCCAGGATCTCCTTACTTCTAGATAATACTGCAGTCGGAATGTGCCACTCAACATCTGGCATACTGAAATCCCCTATCAGTATCACTTTCCCTTTCCTAGCAATGCTGCGTATATCTTCAATTAACTCTCCATCCACCTCTTTCTCCTGTGAGGGAGGTCTGTATGTCACGCCAGTGCAAATAGATTTCTCTTTCTGGTTTAACCCACAGTGCCTCCTCTCTCCCTTTTGAGCTTTGTAGTTCCAAAGCTTTAATATTATTTTGTACATGTAGTTCCACTCCTCCTCCCCTTCTTCCTACTCTGTCCTTTCTGAATAAAGTATAGCCTGGTATAGTTACATCCCAGTCATGGTTTTCTGTGAACCATGGTTCTGTAACTGCCACTAAATCCAAGTCAGCCTTTCTCATTTAAAGCTCCAACATCTGGGATCTTATTTCCCATGCTATGGGCATTTATACACACCGCTTTCCATATGTTGCCTCTTTTACCCATTTCCATAAAGGTATTTAATGTTTCACTTACTTGGGGGCTTTCTTCACCCATCTCCCAACAAATCTAGTTTAAGGTCCTCATGAGTAGATTAGCCAGTCTGCTACTGAAGACACATCGACCTTTCTTGGACAGATGAATGCCATCTCTGCTCTGCAACCCTTGGAACAGCATCCCATGGTCCAGGAAACCAAAACACTCTCGATGATACCATCCACACAGCCATTCATTCATCTCCAGTATGCGAGCTTCTCTGCCTTGGCCTTTACCCTCAACAGGGAGGATTGAAGAGAACACCACCTGCACCCTTATCTGCTTCACACTCTGTCCCAGAGCCATGAAGTCACTTTTGATACACTCGGAGGGATACCTGGCAGTATAATTTGTGCCGACATGGATTAGCAACATTGGGTGATAGTCTGTGGGTTTGAGTCTTGGCAAACTCTCTGAAACATCTCAGATTTTGGCACCTGGCAGACAGCATACCTCTCTAGACATCAAGTCTGGTTGGCAGATGGATGCCTCATTACCTCTCAGAAGAGGGTCATCAACCACCACTACCCTTCGCTTCCTTACGGTCACTGATTCTGCAACTTTGGGGCACTTGAGCTCTGGTTCTTCCCTTTCTAGGGATGCTTTCACCTCCTCCACTTCCAGCGCTGCATAATGGTTCTTTAATTCAAGGTCTGGAGAAGTTGGATTGGTGATTCTGCAGGCCCTGGTGACTTGTGTTCATCCTTTGTCATTCTGTAGGCACCCATCTTCTCTGCTGAGAGCTTGGATGTTGAAAGAAGCATCTCGTCAATGTACTTCTCGCTGTCTTGAATGCTCCTCAGCCTTCCCACCTCCCTGCTGAGTTCTTCCACTTGTTTCCTGAGAGCTTCAGCATGCAGGCATCCTGCACATGGAACCAGTCCTGCAACTGGCATTGGGACCTCTGTCTGGACAGAGGCAGAAGCTGTAGCGGGGGCAACAGTTTTAGTGATACGATTTTTCCCAGACATTGTTCAGTTAGTGGAGCTTAGGTATTTTTGCATCAAATGTATAGCCCTTCTTAGGAATGCCTCAACAGTGCAGGACTCTGAAGCCTTTTATGCAGGCCTCAGCTGCTCTCAGTTCTTTCACAGGCTAATCGGGCTCACTAACTCCTGATGAGGTGTCAGTAACTTCAAAGAGCTTTGCTTGAAATGTATAATCCCTGTTAGGAACGGCTATCATTTTTTGATGTAATGGTAGCAAAGAATGAGAGTACCTGGTTAACAACAGTGTTTAAGAAATCCACTGATAAAAACACCTTTTTGCATTTTTCTAGCCTTCATCCGATGCGTCTTAGAGAGACTTCCATATTCCCAGTTTGGTATAGACGGAACTGCTCTTCCCTGGTCATCTTAGTATAGAGTTTCTATCCAGAAGATATCCCCATGGTAAAGAGGGCTTACAAGCATACAAAATAAAATGATCGGCAGGGGGCTTTGGAGTCTAGACCTGTGAGTTGTTGAGGGAGTTATTCTTATTTTATTAATTTCATTATCTCTTACTCCCCGCTGAACCATAGGATACAAACTATTAAGAAATATTTTCCAGTTCTTCAACCCATTTCGGGACGAACAGGCACATCTTGTTTAGTCTAGAAGATTTTGTGTCGTTTGCGTCCTTTGACGACCCAACAGATGGAGGTATCTGGTCACCGTCCTTGTGGATCACGTTCGATCTGTGTGTGAACACCTTCCATTATGCTCAAAGGCATTACATGTTATAACATCAGACTACCTATACCTCTTATGTTGCATTTGTAATTCAATGTCCATGCAAACCTCTTTATGTTGGAAAGACCATTCGGTCATTTAAGCTTCGAATGAGAGAGCATAGATGTAGGTTGTAACATATATGTCAGGGCCCCTATTGTATCACACTGTATAAGCAAGGGACATGGTTTCACTGATTTGGAATGCTTTTGTATAGATCAAATTGACAGTGATATTTCTGATTGAGAGTGATCTTTATAAACCCCTGTGTTTTGGGGATGATGGTGACATGTACTGTTTGTTTTGTGGGTTCATTTATGTTGTTAGTAGGTTCTTGGGTCACTAGATGCATTTAGTGAGTGTGTGAATGGGTTGGTGTTTGGTTGATAAGCTGTATATAGGAGCACATGCGTTGCGTTTTTCGGCAGTTTAAATGAAGAACAGCAGTGCTTTGGTGTACCTGAATGCGTTCCATTGGTAAGAAGATCTGGCAATATATGTTAAGCTGATATGGGTTTTGGAACCTATATTTTGAAGTGCCGATGTGTGGTCTTGGATGGGTTTGGTGTGAGCTTTGTGCTGGCATGGGACATCTTGTCAGGAGGTTTACGTATTGTGTGGATGTTTGAGTGAACGCACGGTGTTTTACCGGTGGTTTGAATAAGCAGTAGCAGTCATCTGTAGTGTTTGAAGGTGGTCTGCTAATGATGAATGTGATGTATGGTGATAGTGGATTGAGTTGAATTGAGTATAACTAAGAAATATTGTATTGACTTAGGATGCTGGGTTTGGTTGGGTCTAATTTTTATGGGTGGCTGTGGTGCTATAATATGTATTATTTGATTTACCTTTATAGCATGATCTGTGGCATGGATTAGTGACACACCACAAGCTTTCCTCCCCTGATGAAGCAGTTGCAAAACACCACAAGGGTGTCTACAGTGGCGTTGGGACTTGAAGCAGATAAGCGTGATACCATGCTTCTTTGAAACATTGTGTTTGTATTAAGCGCTGCAGTTTCTTTGTGCTACATGCTTTGAGGGCAATGAGTTTGAAATGTATGATAAGAGGTGAAAAAATGGAAAGCTAAGTTATGAGATAAATAGTAAGTTCTATAGCTGCACTTCGGGGAGTTTTTTGTCAGGATCCTTGATGTTCCAGAGCCTAGTCCATGGCCTAGATTGATATGCCTGGACAGTTGTGCTCGAGGGTCTGAGATCCTTTTTTTTCTCCCTTTTATTGTAAAATAAATAAAAATAAAACTGTTTTTTTGATTCCTCAATATTGTTGCTTGTAGAATGAAGTACGCTTAGTGGATATAACTCCTTTCTCCATTCTGTTTTTGGACATTAGAAGTTTTGGGTCCTTCTCTAAGGAGCGGTGTCGGGTGAAAGATAAGGATGTTTGCCTTGTGGATGTCTGGAGGGTGCTGCTTCATTACTTGGTGGTTATGAATTCCTTTCGGAAGTCAGACCTTTTTGTGTTGTTTGCTGGCCCATGCAAGGGTGATGCAGCAGTTAAGTCTACTTTTGGGGCGCTGGATTAAGGAGGCCATTGCCTCAGTGTATCTTTTGTGGAGCTGGCCGGTTCTGGAGGGTTTGCGTGCCATTTTACCCGAGCACAAGCGTCCCCATGGGTGGAGTGGAGCCTCAAGCATTACCGTTTGGATATCCATGCTTGGGCAGACATGACCTTTGGCTCCAAGGTTCTGCGAGCTGCTGTCATCTTCCTGTCCAGTGGAGGCATAGCTTTGGTAAATCCCGCTTGTCTGGGCCGGTTCTAGCAGGACAATATGGAAGGTGACATTTTACTTATCAGATAAATGTCTATCTCCAGGAACAAGCAGGAATGTAGTCTTCACATATGGGTATCGTCGGTACCAACGGAGCCTGCGCGGGAACGCTCCCCAGCGTCCAATAGGAACGCTTTTGGGAACATCCCTCAGCACATATGCGCTGCCTTCCCGCCTTTCCAACTGTCCCTCTTCAGTTCTTTGTTTTCCGCGGAGCCGACAGGATCTATTCCCTGTCACTGCAGAAAATTCCGTCTTTAAATTTCTTTTCTTGTGGTCGCGGTGGCCTACCGCACGACGCCTACTGGTACCGCCGGTTCTTTTCTTTTCATAAAAAAAAAAACTTAGGTTTTAGACTGTTTCTTTTCAGAAACATTTCTCTTTGATGCTAGTTGCCATTTTGGGCACTAGGCCCCATATTCCTAAAACATGGAAAAGCCAACTAGTGGGTTTAAAAAAAATGTACTAAGTGTGGCGTGTGATAAGGAAGCTTGTAGTGAGCCTATGGAAATAGGAGAAACTGATGATTTTGCTTTTAAGAAAAGTGACATCCCTGCAGTACACAGGTTTCAGCTTTTGCCTAAAGAAAGCAAACGGAGAGAAACTGAAACTTAGGCTGCCGGCTGCCACACCCAAGCTCTGCTGACGTATTTGTAGGCTTGAAAGATAATCGCAAGCACCTGTCCAGAGAGGGAGAGACACTGCCCGGGAAGCAGGGATATAAACCGTGGCTAGAGAGAAAGCAGAGGAGAGAGCCCGGAGAGGGAGAGCTCAGGCAGAGAGAGCACAGGAGGAGAGAGCCCGGAGAGGGAGAGCACAGGAGGAGAGAGCCCGGAGTGGGAGAGCACGGGAAGAGAGACCGGAAGGAGAGAGCAGAGAAGGCTTCAAACCCCAGTTCCTGATCAGAAGGTTCAGAGAGTTCAGAGGTGGGAGCCCAGAACTCAGCACAAGAGTCAAAGGAGCCAAGCCTGGAGCAGGGAGCCGTGGCAGAGCTCCAGGAAGGAACTCGGGGAAGTGAACCAGGGACTGTTTCCCAGAAGCTGGAGGGAGACTGGTGAACCCAGCCAGGGAAAAGTGTCCACAGCTTCAGGTACAATTTATCCTTACCGGGTGGAGCTGTGCTCAAGAGAGACACAGGGATCCTCAGAGAGAATACACCCTGAGACATACGTTAGAAGCTCAGAGCAGGGCACTGCATTACTGGAGCCAGAGGAAATGCAGGTTGAGCCTATAGAGCAGGATTTATTGCCTCCAGAAGTACTCATGGACTGTACTCTGTCAAGCTGTTAGCATTGAGTCCCTTTTGCTAAAGAATAGCTGAAAAGATAAAGTCTCCTAAAAAGTAGAGTATTGAAACCTAGCCTGAACTGAAGGTAGGAACTTGCTCTTTTAATGGGAAGATACATGTTGCATATACATTTGAATGCTTAATGAAGACAAAAGGTCAAAAGAAGATATTTTTACTTTGTTGAATGAAGAAGCTGTGTTTTCTTTATCCGTTATATTGATAAGCAGCTGCATATAATTGACTGTGAAGCTCATCCAGCCTAAGTTGTAAATAACCTTGAGTGAATGAATGGAGAAGTTTCCTGTTAGTTTACATGGACTTTGTTTGCGTTTGGGGAATAAATTTTGTCATTTGCCTTTACTTTCGGTTTCATAACTACACTTCATCTTAGAAGGCCAAAACTACAACTCCCAGCATGCATCACTGTTAAAAATAGTTTATTCAACCTTTTATAAGAGAAGTTAATGGCAACCCTACCCCTCTAAGCCTTAGGCAGAGGGTTGGGGCGTGACAGGCGGTACCATTTCCGTCACTGACACCCATGATTGGAATGTTTAGGACCTGAACATTCTCCAACTGAATGTCTCTCCTGTATGGGGATGACTAAAAGAGGAAGACAGAACCGGGCTGCAAAGCTCAGTACCCTCTTTTCTTCAGATGCCAGATCCATTGCATCAAAAATAGAAAAATCACTCCACTATTAACAAACGTGTCTTCTAACTGCAAAAAATAGTGTAGTTTTCTTTAAACAAATAAATCAGGTCTCAGCATATCAGGGCACAGGTGAATACACAACCATTTTACAGGCCGTCTGCACCAAACATAAGCCCAGTAACATCAATGACCTGATGAGTGGCAACTGGCGTACTCCACACCTCGTATTCAACGAATAGAAAATGACAGCACTTAGCTTGTAAATCAGGCAGGAGAATCACAAAAACGCCAGCTGCATCCCCGACGTTATCACATCAAGAGCTCTTCAAACGTTTCGCGGGACTGCCCGCTGCTTCAGGGGAATCTGCAAAAACACATACAAACCACACATACTAAACCAAAACCTTTAATATACAGCAACACACTGAAAAAGTACTCTATAAAAGTTAAAAAGACCACCAGTTGCCATTTACCTGCCAGCTGAACTTCAACTGCGCCGGACAAAAGAATCACTCATGCGCACTGCACCCAACCCAAGCCCTTTAAACAAGCACATTTAATGACGTCAGAGGAAATCCCCTGTGTCAATCAAACTGAGTTAAAGGGCCGAAATACAACCCAACCCCCAACCTAACTCATACACAAACAGCCCAATCAATCTGCAGATTTAAACCATCCGGGGCTACTGTACCTAGACGAAAGATCCAACTTTGCTCACGCCGCAAAAGCGTCTGTTCCCGGCTCATCCCGTTCCGCCCACACCAAACCTTCTCCACGCAAAAACATGCAATATCATTAAAAGAATGTTGAAATTCAGAAAAATGGGCCACGAGAGGCGCCGACAAAACACTGCAGCGGAGCCTGCTTTTGTGTTCCGACAACCGTTTGCGGAAAGGCCGACACGTACTGCCAATGTAAAGAAGCTGACACGGGCATCGGATCGCATAAATCACAAATGCAGAATCGCAAGTGGTGACATCGCGCAACTTATACCGTGTGCCCCGGTACTCAAAACCAGAAACCGTACATGAAACCTCACAGACAGCACAATGCCCGCAAGGAGCATGGCCTCCCATCACCTCACTTTGTCGTGAAGGAGAATTCAATATCTCACGGATGTTACGTTGACGCTGCCACACACATCTGACAGTGTGATTTTCCAACCCAGGAACAGTGCGGACAACAGGAAGATGTTTTTTAACTATACGCTGGATACTGAAACTTAAAGGTGAGTACTTGGAAATGAAATTCACAGAGGTGCTGTCCACATCAACCGGCTTAACCTTGGGAGTTAACAAAAGAGACCGGTTGTTAAATAAAGCCCGTTTATAAGCATCACCCACAATCTTTTTGGGATATCCCCGAGCCTGAAAACCATCCATTAATGTCCGGGACTTGTTCTTAAAATCCACCAGATTGGAACAATTACGCCGATAGCGGATGAACTGAGAAAAAGGCAAGCTGTTTCTTAAAGCCAAGGGATGGGCGCTAGAGTAGTGCAGGAGAGTATTCCTGTCGGTGGGCTTTCTACAGGAAGCCCACCGACAGGAATACTCTCCTGCACTACTCTAGCGCCCATCCCTTGGCTTTAAGAAACAGCTTGCCTTTTTCTCAGTTCATCCGCTATCGGCGTAATTGTTCCAATCTGGTGGATTTTAAGAACAAGTCCCGGACATTAATGGATGGTTTTCAGGCTCGGGGATATCCCAAAAAGATTGTGGGTGATGCTTATAAACGGGCTTTATTTAACAACCGGTCTCTTTTGTTAACTCCCAAGGTTAAGCCGATTGATGTGGACAGCACCTCTGAATTTCATTTCCAAGTACTCACCTTTAAGTTTCAGTATCCAGCGTATAGTTAAAAAACATCTTCCTGTTGTCCGCACTGTTCCTGGGTTGGAAAATCACACTGTCAGATGTGTGTGGCAGCGTCAACGTAACATCCGTGAGATATTGAATTCTCCTTCACGACAAAGTGAGGTGATGGGAGGCCATGCTCCTTGCGGGCATTGTGCTGTCTGTGAGGTTTCATGTACGCTTTCTGGTTTTGAGTACCGGGGCACACGGTATAAGTTGCGCGATGTCACCACTTGCGATTCTGCATTTGTGATTTATGCGATCCGATGCCCGTGTCAGCTTCTTTACATTGGCAGTACGTGTCGGCCTTTCCGCAAACGGTTGTCGGAACACAAAAGCAGGCTCCGCTGCAGTGTTTTGTCGGCGCCTCTCGTGGCCCATTTTTCTGAATTTCAACATTCTTTTAATGATATTGCATGTTTTTGCGTGGAGGTGGTTTGGTGTGGGCGGAACGGGATGAGCCGGGAACAGACGCTTTTGCGGCGTGAGCAAAGTTGGATCTTTCGTCTAGGTACAGTAGCCCCGGATGGTTTAAATCTGCAGATTGATTGGGCTGTTTGTGTATGAGTTAGGTTGGGGGTTGGGTTGTATTTCGGCCCTTTAACTCAGTTTGATTGACACAGGGGATTTCCTCTGACGTCATTAAATGTGCTTGTTTAAAGGGCTTGGGTTGGGTGCAGTGCGCATGAGTGATTCTTTTGTCCGGCGCAGTTGAAGTTCAGCTGGCAGGTAAATGGCAACTGGTGGTCTTTTTAACTTTTATAGAGTACTTTTTCAGTGTGTTGCTGTATATTAAAGGTTTTGGTTTAGTATGTGTGGTTTGTATGTGTTTTTGCAGATTCCCCTGAAGCAGCGGGCAGTCCCGCGAAACGTTTGAAGAGCTCTTGATGTGATAACGTCGGGGATGCAGCTGGCGTTTTTGTGATTCTCCTGCCTGATTTACAAGCTAAGTGCTGTCATTTTCTATTCGTTGAATACGAGGTGTGGAGTACGCCAGTTGCCACTCATCAGGTCATTGATGTTACTGGGCTTATGTTTGGTGCAGACGGCCTGTAAAATGGTTGTGTATTCACCTGTGCCCTGATATGCTGAGACCTGATTTATTTGTTTAAAGAAAACTACACTATATTTTGCAGTTAGAAGACACGTTTGTTAATAGTGGAGTGATTTTTCTATTTTTGGTATTTTTCACTCCGTGAACCTTGACCGACTACGTTTTGGAGATCCATTGCATCAACATCGTCAAGGGCCTCTTCTTCCTCCCATGGATCTCGGGTAACTAAACATAAAAGCCAGTCCTCAAAGGGTAGCTCTCTTGCTAAGCATCAAGACGCCATTGGCGTTGACCTTGAGGGAACCATACCGGCAAAACAACCCTGGCGGGAGGCTTCGGCTTCCAAAGCATCGATGGGGCTTCAGGATGTTCTCGAGGCCTCAACCTCGCAAGAACTACCTGTGCCATGCTCAGGGGCTCCGGCCGTCCTTACTGGTACTGACACCCAAGCATCGGCAGCGTCGATAGACCAGAGGTTCCTCGCTATCGAGCGCAGCATCGCAGCTCTTCTTTCAGCTGCGGTACCGGTGGTCCCACGGGCACCGGTACTGACATCAACACCAATGCCGGTACCGACACCGGTACCGATGGTACTGGCCCCGGTGGGAACTCTTCCCATGCCATCTCTGGCTGGAATTGACAAAGCGGTACCGGGTCAACTTGGTACCGACTTCGATCGGTACCGGGATCGTGCTTTGCAGGAGCATCAGGGTCAGGAGTACTTCGATTCCTCCGATTCCGAAGACTGACAATTCTGCTGGTACTAGAGGGTTTCTCCTAGAAGATCCCTCTAATCCCCAACGCAGAATGTCACCTACAGAGGACATGTCATTTCAGGATTTCATCCGTGATATGGCCAAAGGTCTTTCAATCACAGTAGCTCCTGAGGAGGATCCCAGAGCAAAGGAATTGGAAATTCTCCAATATCCTAAAGCTCCAAAGGAGACAGCCACTCTGCCTATCCATGAAATTCTGCATAACTTGATGCTCAGAATGTGTGAGACACCTCTGACTACTTCTCCTCACTCTAGGAGACTTGATACTATGTATCGAGTTCCACCATGTCCTGGATTTCAGAAAACTCAGCTGCCACACCATTCAATGGTAGTGGAATCAGCCATGCGTAGGATGAAAAGTGCAAAGAGGCATGCATCCAGTCCTCCAGGTCGTGAATGCAGGACTCTGGATGCTTTTGGGCACAGGACTTTTCAAGCTTCCATGCTTTCAGCTAGGATCAGTTCATATATCCTATATATGGGAATGTTCCTCAAGGAAGTCACAGGAGACTTGGAACTTATGAGCCCATTTCTCCCAGATGACAAGAGACGAGATTTTCTTGCTCTAGTTAAGCATGCTCAAGATGTCTCCAAGTTTGTTAATCGTGCAGCCTTTGACTGCTTCGAATGCATCAGCAGAACCTCTGCTATTGCCATTGGCGCACGACGGATTGCCTGGCTACAGGTATCAGACTTGGAGACTTGGGTACAGGACCAGTTGGGCAACATTCCTTGCACGGGGGAGAATCTCTTCGGCAAGAACTGGCAGGAAAAGGCTAACGAGTTAGATGCTGACAGTTCTACCTTAGATAGATTGTCAAAGTCTACAGCCACTCCAGCCAAAAGGAAGCCTTATAAAAAACCCCCTCTTTTAGCAAAAAGAGGAAGTTTTATCCTTCCTATACCCAGCAGAGCCAGACTTCAGGTCAGGTTGCCCAAAAGGGACAAACTAGACAGCAAAAGAAGCCAAAGGGCCTGAGAGCCCAACCAGCTCTCCAGGTTCAGCACCCTCAAGGGCTTTGACTCCTTTCTAGAGAGCTTTGCCTCCCTGCCTCTGAGGGGTCCCCAACCCCCCAATATTCCGGGCAGGTTATGCCACTTTGTCAACAGATGGCATCAGATAACAGCAGAAGATTGGACTTTGTCCATTGTAGGAGAGGGGTACAAGCTTCATTTTCACAGCATGCCCCCTCCTACAATTGTAAAGCAATTCAATTCACAAACCTCTGCAGACAATCTGCTAGATCACGAGGCCTCCACACTTCTTGCCCAAGGGGCAATAGAAGAAGTACCCATTCTTCAACGGGGTGCAGGGTTCTACTCCCCCTATTTTCTTATTCCAAAGAAAACAGGAGGGTACAGACCCATTCTAGACCTAAGAGAATTGAACAAATATCTGTTTCAAGAGAAATTCAAAATGATTTCTCTAGGAACTCTTCTGCCATACCTTCAAAGCCAGGATTGGCTTTGCTCTGTAGACTTAAAGAATGCATACACTCACATTCTCATCCATCCAGATCACAGGAAATTCTTACGTTTCCTTTTCAGGGGAAAACATTTCTAGTACAGGGTTCTTCCCTTTGGTCTAGCTTCAGCACCAAGGGTATTCACGAAATGTATGGCAGTAGTAGCTGCATTTCTATGAACCCTGGGGATATTTGTCTTCACTTACTTAGACGACTGGCTCATTTGAGCCCCTACAGTGGCAGAGGCCAGCACTGCACTGTACCGCACAATGCAAATCCTCCAATACTTGGGATTGGTAATAAACTTCCCAAAATTTCAACTAGTTCCTTCCCAATGCCTAGAATTTTTATAGGAGCCTGTCTAGATACCAGACAGGCAAGGGCTTTCCTTCCACAAGCCTGGTGTTTTCGCATAATGCAACTAGCTTCTCAAGCAGCAGGCAAATCCTCCCTCATTGCTCGAGAGCTACTGCAGTTACTGGGTCATATGGCATCCACAGTTCATGTAGTTCCATATGCTCGCCTCCACATGCGAGCAGCTCAGTGGACCCTATCCACACAGTGGACCCAGGCCACGGGTCATTTGTCGGACAAAATAAATCTCTCAACGACTAATTTTGTCCCTCCAATGGTGGCAATCACTAGAAAATCTGACAGTGGGGTCTCCTTTCCATCAACCCCTCTTTCAGGCCACCCTAACAGATGCATCACAGATGGGTTGGGGAGCACACCTGAATCATCTCTCTACCCAGGGCACCTGGACTCCACAGGAGGTTAGTTTACACATAAACCTCCTGGAGTTAAGAGCAATCTATTTATTTATTTATTTATTTATTTATTTAACAAGTTTTCTATACCTTACCCAGCTCAGCTACAAGACAGTCGTAGTCCAGACGGACAATCAAGTAGCCATGTTCTATATGAACAAGAAGGGCGGAACAGGCTCTCTGTTGGTATGCAACGAAGCTTTACGACTGTGGGCCCTCGCTATAGTGCATCAAATTCACCTTCTAGTGGTATATCTTCCAGGCATTCAAAACCTTTGGGCAGACAAACTCAGTCGAGTACTGCTGCCTCACGAGTGGTCCCTCCACATAGACCAGGTGGCAAAGATATTTCATCTCTGGGGCACTCCAGACATAGACCTCTTTGCAAGTCCACTGAATGCCAAACTTCCCCGGTTCTGTTCCAGGATTCTGGCTCACAACTGTCAGGCAAGGGATGCCTTCCTCCTTCACTGGGGTCAGGACTTCCTTTATGCCTTCCCACCCATTCCCCTCATCCCCAAAACACTCTTCAAGCTTCAGAGAGACAGGGGTTGCATGATTTAGCACCACGATGGCCACGCCAATTGTGGTATTCCCTGCTTTTACATCTCTCTCATGCGGCACCTCTGGAGTTAGGGCATGCTCCAGATCTCCTTTCCCAGGAGAACGGGATGCTATGGCACCCAAATCCCCAGTCCCTGGTTGCTGAAGGCTTAGACCTCCAAGATTTCAACCTGTCCCAACAGGTAAAAGATATCCTTCAGGCTTCTAGGAAACTTTCCACAAGAAGATCTTATGCCTTCAAGTGGAAACATTTTACTATATGGTGCTCCAAGAAGGGATTAAACCCCCTGGTCATACCCTTAGAATCGATACTAGAGTATCCTCCTTCACTTATCGAATTCTGGTCTAAAGACCAATTCGGTAAGAGTCCATCTTAGTGCAATTGCAGCTTCTTATAAGCCTCTGAATGGACAACCAATTCCCTCTCATCCACTCCTATCAAGATTTATGAGAGGTCTTTTATTAACTAAACCTCCCATCAAGCCACCACTGGTGGCATGGGATCTAAATATAGTATTCGGGCAGCTCATGAAGCCGCCTTTTGAACCTTTGGCCACTACAGCCCTTAGGTTTTTGACCTGGAAGGTCATCTTCCTAATTGCAATCACCTCTGCCCGTCGCATTAGTGAATTGCAAGCTTTAGTGACTGATCCTCTTTATACTAGGTTTCATCATGATAAGGTTGTTCTTCGAACTCGCCCACAGTTTATGCCAAAGGTGGTTTCGCTTTTCATTTAAATGAATCAATTTATCTTCCTGTATTTTTTCCAAGGCCTCACGCCTCTAATGCACAAAGAAACCTTCATACTTTGGATTGTAAAAGGGCTTTAGCCTTTTACATACAAAGAACACAGCAACATAGAAAGTCCTCACAACTTTTTATAGCTTTTGACCCTAGTCAGCCGCCTTTGATTCAGTTAACCATGATACTCTTCTTCAACGCCTTCAAGAAAAGGGCATTCAAGGCCTAGCTCTATCTTGGTGCAAATCATATTTAAGCAACAGATGGCAACAAGTCCGAACAGGCTCAGCGACATCAGAACCATTTCCTCTGATGCAAGGTGTACCTCAAGGGTCATCCCTGTCTGCATTAATGTTTAACATCTATATGCAGCCCATTTGCAAATTGATCCGTTCCTTCAACATCCAATGTCTAGCCTATGCGGATGACATCCTGATGTATGCTCCTTTCACCAGATTCACCAGCCAGACTTCGCACCAATAGTAAGATGCTTTGAAGCTGTAGCAAACTGGCTCCTCACACAAAACCTAAGTATAAACCACAACAAAACAGACGTCCTGTTCGTCACGAAGAGCTCAAGTTTCAAACCACCATCTTCACTACAAGTCAACACAATGGAACTGAAGGCACAATCCAATATCTAGGTATTACGCTAGATCAGCGGATCGACATGTCAGCGCACATTAAGAACTCCACCAAAGCAATATACCATAAGATCCGATCACTTCGACATCTCCGCCCATTACTTGACTTTTCTGATTACCGATCAATCTTCCAAGCCTTGGTAATCCCACATCTAGACTTTGCCAATATCATCCTCCACGGGCTCCCACAATCAACACTGAACCCTCTCCGTCTGGCCATGAACTCAGCTGCGAGAGTTCTCGTAGGAGTATCACGTTCCGACCACATAATGCCAGTCTTGAAGAGCCTACACTGGTTACCTCTACAGGCCAGAACTCTCTATAAAGCTCTAGTCATGACATTCAAGGCCTCAAGGATCCAACCCCTCTCGCCCATCAGTAATCTTATACATGTCACTCCAGCTAATAGAACCAGGAGGCCCTCTTCTTTGAACACCATTGATCTTCCAAGATTGTTGACGAAATGCTCTAAAACAGCCTGCAGAGCATTCTCCCTTTTCGCACCCAGAGCCTGGAATGCCCTCCCACCTGAAATCAGAGCCATCACAAACTTATCGTCATTCAGGAAAGCTCTTAAATACCACCTATTTCTAATATATTATTCGGAATCTACACCCAGTGAGCACTGCTCCCCAGGCGACTCCATTTCTATGACCCCTTCAGAAAATGGTTAAGCTACACGACCTTTACGCTCACCACGCCCTGTCTTTACCCCTTTACCTGCACTTGCACTCGTAATGTATTTACTACAACCATGTAATTATCATACCATGTATATAGTTCCCCCAGTTATCTCCATGTTAGTTTACCCTGTTCATTGTAAAAACCAATGTTGCTTTTTACATTGTTTGTTTTTGTTCATATGTACACCGCACTGATTAAAAGAGCGCGGTATATAAGAAATGAAAGAAAATAAATAAATAGTCATTTGGGACTTCCAGTCTCCAAAAGAACTTTATCTAAATGGATTGCCCAATGCATATCCTTTGCTTATGAGAGTAAAGGTCTTCCTCTTCAGGACCATGTCACAGCTCATAATGTGAGAGCCATGGCAGCTTCTATGGTTAATCTCTACTCTGTGTCTATCGATGACATTTGTCGAGCAGCCACCTGGGCTTCACTATACACCTTCACAGCCCACTACTGCCTGGATAAAGCCTCCCGTCCGGATGCCTTCTTTGGCCAAGCTGTTCTTCAAAATCTCTTTCACATCTAAATCAACTCCTACCCCCCAACCCTGGTGGGATTCCAGAGATCCATGGGAGGAAGGATTCCCACCTTCTACGGTGGTACCTTCCTGGGGCTATCTCCCTGTCATCTTCAGCTAAGGAGTCCCCATATGTGAAGACTACATTCCTGCTTGTTCCTGGAGATAGTGTAGTTACTCACCTGTAACAGTTGATCTCTGGGAACAGCAGGAATTTAGTCTTGACAACCCACCCACCTCCCCTAGGAGTTGTCTCTCTATCTCTTTGTCTCTTTCCTCTCTCCCTCTATCCTTTCACTCAGCTACAAACTTAACTGAAGAGGGACAGTTGGAAAGGCGGGAAGGCAGCGCGCATGTGCTGAGGGATGCTCCCAAAAGCGTTCCTATTGGACGCTGGGTAGCGTTCCCGCGCAGGCTCCGTCGGTACCGATGATACCCATATGTGAAGACTAAATTCCTGCTGTTCCTGGAGATCACCTGTTACAGGTGAGTAACTACGGTTTCCTTGAGTCCTGCTAGACCAGTCCAGGGCCTGCCCCTGGATCTTTGTTAGCTCTGTTCTTCTGCATCTGTACCTTGGGGTCTGCTGTGATTTATGTACTTGGCTCTGCAGGTCCATCTTCTACTGACAGTCTTCTGTTTAGGCTTTCTTGTACATAGTTCTCTACTGTTTCGTTAGTCATTGTTGCCCACGTTGAGGTTGTGTGAGGTTTACCATATTCTCCCATATGCTTTGGGACAGATACTGAAGAAACCTCTAGTGGTTGAGATGGATAGAGGCATGGGAGTGATGTCATAGAAACCAAGGCATTTCATTGGTTCTTTGTCTCCATCAACCTGCTGGTAAGGGAACACAACCCATTTGTCTGGACTGGTCTAGCAGGTAAAATGTCACCTTATGAGCTAATAACTGGTTAAAGACAGGGAATGGAGTGTAAGGCTAAATGGTCACTAGTAAAGTGTCCCAGGGGTCTGTACTGGGAGCAGCGCTGTTTCACATATTCAAATCGATGGGCATATTAGATAGGCCATATGGTCTTTCTGATGTCATCTTCTATGTTTGTATAATTTGGCAGATGTCACAAAATTTGAAGTCATTAAAACAGCAGAAAATCGTGAGGAATTGCAGAAGGATTTTGTGAGACAAGGAGACTAAATTTCATCTGCCATTTAAATGAGTAATGTGGATGAGTGCACTAAATTCTTTACTGCTATACTTTTACAGGCCAAGGATTCCAGTAACTCTCAATATGAAGATGATTATGCCTTCCTGGTCAGTATATTAGTATTCTCTGGTAACGGTGAGCGTGAACTTGCTTGTGTATAGTATGCTGTGCATCGCTGCTTGCAGTGAGCTGTGGTTAAGGAGAGAGCGAGAGATGATACTTAATGCAGACTGCCATTCTGTATTTCTGTTGACAAGCAAGGATTATTGATTTCTGTTGACAAGCAAGGATTATTGATGGGTAGCACTGGATCTAGTTACCCATTTGTATTTACCCCTATGCCTTTGTCCTTTACACACTTATGTTCGATGTCCCTTCTGCACTTGTTCCCTCTTCTACCTGTTAAGATGTTTCATTAAGTGCTAACATATTTCCAAGTATCTTCTACCCTTTACGTTTTATGGTACATCATTTGTACTCTGTTAACATTATGTATAAGTATTCTGCCATGTTGTCATACTTTTGTTTTGAATGTTGTATTATGCTCCTTTTAAGGTATATATTACTGACATTGTATCATATTGATATCTATTATTGCCTCTCTTTTACTTTTTAAATTTATATTAAAATGTTCAAGCTGTTATATAACTAATACTCCTGTACGCATATTAGAAACATGTACAGCCTATCTCCCCCATCCCATCTTTTTGCAGTACACTTCTACTCCCACCATCCCGTGTTCACTGCAGTCCCCTCCCTGAATCCTTTCCTGGAGGAAAGGCCGTAACCCATTAATCGTCAGGAACGCAGTCTTCACATAGGGTGACGTCAGCACACGACCTGCATCCACTAGGAATGCTTTTGGGAGTATTCCTCTATGCGGGCACGCTTGCCTTCCCACCTTCACAGCAGTTCTCTTCAGTTGTCTTGTTTTCCACGGAGCCACTAGGACATTGTCCTCTTCCTGCTGTTAAAATTTGTCTAAGTGCCTTCAGGTACATCGTGTTTTGCCTTCCTGTCAATTTTATTTATTTATTAGATTCTTCTATACTGTCCCTTCCAAAGATCAGGGGCGGTTTACAAAGAACAATATTTTACATAGAACGGTGGTATAACGTTTTACATAGTAAGCTTTGTAAATTATGTTAATTGTAATTACAATTTACATTTTGCTTAAAACAAGGAACTAATAAACTATGTACATAATCTCTCATTATGATTATTATTATTATTTAACACTTATTTATATACCGCATCTTCCAGCGATCAGTTGCGGTGTAAAATTAACAGTTAACAATGCAGAGCTTGTTTTACATAGAACATTAGAACTTTTTACATAGAACATCTTAACTTGCATAACATAGGGTTTAAAAACTAGGCAGAATAAACCAGCTAACTCAGATTGTGTAATAATTTAAACAAAAGTACTGTCTCTACCGCAAAGGCAGATCATAACCGTTGCAACTATATACAAGTAGGGTATCAGTGCATAGGAGTGGAGTGTTCATTCAGTTAAGTTTTGTATGTTATCTCTTGTAGGAGGGAGTATACGCTTGATGTGGGCAGGTTCATGTTTAGCCTTTATCTAAGTTGGGTGGAAGGTTTTCCATGGTATTATAGTGTTTAGTGAATAGATACGTTTTCAATTTTTTTCTGAATTCCGTTATCTCTGTTAGTGATCGTAAGTCCTCTGGTAGCGAGTTCCAGACTGTTGGGGCTATGTGGGAAAAGGCTCTATTATTTGTAAATTTGTGAGTTCTTATATATTCTTTTGGAATCTTTAGTTTATTTGATTGTTCTTTTCTATGAGTGGGCTTAGGTGGTTCTTTGCTTATTAGATTACATAGTGTTTTTGGGGCCATTTCATTTAGGGCTTTGAATGTAGTTATTATTGTTTTGTAGGTTATCCTGCTTTGTATTGGTAACCAGTGAAGGGATGCTAGTATCGGTGTAATGTGTTGGAGTGAATTTATCTTTAATATAATTCTAGCTGTTGCATTTTGCGCAAGTTGGATTCTTTTGATGTTTTGTTTTGAAATGCCTATAAGTATTAAGTTGGCGAAATCGAAGTGGGGAGTTATGGTAGCCTGTGTTATATTGATAAAATCTTGTATAAATACAAGGGGGCGTAATTGTTTGAGGATTTTAAGTTTGAAGTAGATTTTCTTTAAGGTATTTCTAATGTGCGTTTCCATAGTAAGGTGTGTATCTAAAATGACACCTAGATATTTTATTTCATTTTTTATTTTAATATCTTGGTTTTGTAGTGTTATGTGGGTTGGAGGAATAAATGATTGGTTTTTTGTTACGATTAAGACTTCGGTTTTAGCATGGTTTATATGGAGGTTTTGGGTTTTTAGCCAGTATGTAATTTCATTGTAGCAGTCTGATAGTAGTTGAATCGGTAGGTTAGGAATCGTAAAAGGTATGTACATCATAATATCATCCGCATAAAGGTGATATTGTACTCCAAATTTTTTAAAGATATTGCAGACCGGTTTTATATAGATATTGAAAAGTAGGGCTGAAAGCGCTGAACCCTGTGGTAAGCCTATTTCTTGTTTGTATGTGTTGGATGTTTGATTACCTGTTCTTACATTTTGTGTTCTGTTATTTAAATATGAGGTGAACCATTTATGTACTGTAGAGTTTATGCCTAGCTGTCTTAGGTTGTTGAGCAAAATTGAGTGATGCACGCTATCAAAAGCCGCTGATATATCAATGAAAAGGAGGATGAACGCCTGTTTATGATTGTCAATTCCTTTTAGGAGTGTATCTATTAATACTGTTAGAAGTGTTTCTACTCCATGGCGGGGCCGGAATCCATATTATTGTTCATCTAGTGGGTAAGATAAGTCTATAAATTCCTGTGTCTGTAGTTGCACTACCTTTTCAATTATTTTGGCCAAGAATGGTATGCTAGAGATGGGCCTATATGATGTAGGAGATGTTTTATCTAGTTTGCTGTTCTTTAAAATTGGGCGTATTTGTGCATGTTTGAGCAGGGATGGAAGGTATCCTTGTGTAAGTGAGAGGTTTACTATTGGGAGAATATAGGATAGTAGGGTTGGTAGTGTGTTTTTTATCCATGATACTGGGCATGGATCTAAATACGAAGTTGTGGTATTTAGGCCGGAGATGATTGTTTTTAATGACACTTTTGAAATGGGGTAAAATTCTGACCATTCATCTACAGGTTGATAAGAGATGTTGATATTTTCTGGGGGCATGGCGGGTTTCTTTGATTTGTTTTGATAGTGATTAGCTAGGGTTTGAACTGAGATGTCTGATTTCATTGCTAGAAGTTGATGATTTTCTTTGAGTTTGAGGGTACGGAATGTGCGTGTCTCTCGGGATATGTTGTGATGTAACTTCTTCAAAGAAGCCCTTCAACACCAGGAAGAAGAGGTACTACCCTTAATTCCTGCCTTTTTCCTCTTATCAGCCTCAACAGCCACATCAGAACACCATGGGCCATGTCAGCCCAGGAAACCTCAAGTTGCAAAGCCTCCACCAGCTCTGCAGGCGCAGCCTCCAAATGGTTTTTGATTGCTTCCTTGAGAGCGCACAGTCAGTTTACCCTTCCAGGACCCCCTCCCCTCCCACATTGCAGGCAAGTTAGTCCACTTTGCCCACAAATGGTGTCTCATTATGTTAGAACCCTGGACACTCCTAAGGGCCATGAACATGGGTTATCGGCTCTATTTTCAGAACCTACTCCCCACTTCCTTCTTAGGGGAGTCCCCCCATGGATCCTCTGCACTCCTGCCTGCTTCAGCAAGAGATAATCACTCTGCTAGCACAAGGAGCCATAGAGGAAGTTCCATCCCTACAGCAAGGGCTTGGGTGTTGCTCCCATTATTTCCTCATCCCCAAAAAGACAGGAGGGTTCAGGCCTATCCTGAACCTCACCATTCTCAACAAGTACGGGAAAAGTTCAATATGGTCTCGCTAGAACCCTACTTCTTTACCTTCTGGAGAAAGATTGGCTCTGCTCTCTAGATCTAGGATGCCTATACTCGCATCCTCATACGTCCCTCTCACAGGAAGTATCTGCGCTTCTTGTTCCAGGGTCTGCACTACCAATACCATGTTCTACCTTTTGGTCTTGCATCTGCTCCAAGAGTTTTTACAAAATGTCTGGCAGTAGTAGCGGCCTACCTTCACACACTGGACACCTTTGTCGTCCCTTACTCAGACGATTGGCTCATCAAGGGTGAATCCCCTCGCATAGTGACCATATCTCTCCAGTGCATCATCTCGATGCTTCAGCTTCTCAGCTTTGTGTTCAATTACCCAAAGTCCCATCTCACTTCAACTCAAAAACTAGAGTTCATTGGGGCACTTCTGGATACTACGTAAGCTCTAGTCTTCCTTCCAGGAGATCTCCTCCACCGCCTCATTAAGCTGACAAATCGCTGCCAAAGCCAGTCTTGTATCATGGCAAGGGACGTGCTCTGTCTTTGGGACACATGGCCTCCACAGTCCATGTCATTCCATATGCTCGCCTTCACATGCGTCAAGCGCAGTGGATTCTCTGCTCAGTGGAAGCAGTCAGCAGGTCATCTCATGGACAAGATCGCCATCACTCCTCAGCTTGTGGACTCTTTCAAGTGGTGGTGCACTCCTCAAACTCTTCTCGTCTGGTTACCTTTTTGGATGTCTGCATCGCAGTGTACTCTGATGACAGATGCTTCTAAACAGGGCTGGGAAGCTCACCTCGAGGGCCTCACTTTGCAAGGCCTCTGGTCCTCCAGGGAAGCCTCTTACCTCATCATCCTCTTGGAACTCAGGGCAATTGTCAATGCTCTTTGGGTGTTCCATCCTCAGTTGACCAGACAACTGGTACTCGTTAAGACCGATAACCAAATAGCCATGTATTATATAAACAAACAAGGGGGAACCAGACTTTGCACGGAGGTGGTCTGCCTTTGGGCCTTTGCTGTCTCCCATTGCATGCTTCTTCGAGCAGCTTACCTTCTGGGGGAGTTCAGTGTACTAGCAGACAATCTTGAGTCGAGTCCTTCATCCACACGAATGGACTCTCCATTGAGAAACAATGTAGCACATCTTTCAGTTATGGGGGACTCCCATAATCGACCTATTTGCTACTCCAGTGAATGCTCAGCTTCATCAGTTCTGCTGCAGGAACCCATCTCCACAGAGCCAGGCCTCGGATGCATTTCTCCTTCATTAGTGACAGGGACTGCTTTACACATTCCCACCCATTCCATTGATACTGAAGACCATGTTGCAGTTAGACAGGGGAACGATGATTCTCATCGCCCTATTTTGGCCATGTCAACTGTGGTTTCCCTTACTCCTTAGACTAGCACAACAGAAATCTGTCTGGGATGCACGCCCAATCTCCTCTTGCGGGACCAGAGTTTGCTCCCTCACCCCAATCTGAGAGCGCTGTCTGATGGCATGGCTGCTGAAAGCCTAGTCTTATTTCACCTAGATCTTTCAGACTAAGTTAAAAATATCCTTCTGGTCTAGAAAAGACTCCACTCGCCGAGCTTACATTTTCAAATGGCACAGGTTTTTCCTCTGGTGCACCTAGAGGACTCTCAATCCATTTACTTGCCTGGTGGAACCTCTATTCCAATATCTTCTCAATCTCTCTAGGGCAGGACTAAAGAAAACTTAAGTTTGAATCCACCTTAGTGCCATTGCAGCCTCTCACTATCCAGTCGATGGAAAGCCTATCTCTGTTCATCCTTTGGTAGCACACTTCATGCGCAGCCTTCTCCTAACTAGGCCACCAATCAGACTTCCTCCAGTACCTGGAACCTCAATGTTGTCCTGGCTCAGCTGCTCAAACCTCCCTTTGAACCCCTCACCATATCTTTGCTTAAGTTCCTCACTTGGAAAGTTGCATTCTTGGTTGCTTTCACATTGGCTCGTCATGTTAGTGAACTACAAGCTCTGGATTATGCTCCTTACGCCAGCTTCCACCATGATAGTGGTCCTTCATACCCATCCCCTGTTCCTTCTGAAGGTGGTCACTCCTTTCCACCTTAATCAGTTGTTTCTGTTCTGACCTTTTTTTCCCCAAGACCTCATTCTTCTCGAGTTGAAGTAATAGTGCATACCCTGGGTTGCAAGAGAGTTTTAGCCTATTATTTGAACAGAACTAAAGCTCATCGACAGTCTTCACAGCTCTTGGTATCGTTTGATCCTAGTCACTTAGGCCTGCCAGTAACAAAGCGTACTCTTTCTAACTGGATTGCCAACTGCATTTCCTTTGCTTATACGCAAGCCGGACTTTCCCTAGAGGGTCATCCATCTCAGTTCCGTCTCCATCTCGGATCTGCTGAGCTGCCATATGGTCTTCCATTCATACTTTTTCTGCCCCTTACTGTTTAGACAAGGATTCCAGTAGGGACTCAACCTTTGGCCAAGCCATACTTTTTGAGACTTAACTACACCTCCTTCCCCCCGACCCTCTGTTCCTTCCAGCTACCTGAGTGGAGAGTGTGCCCAAGAGACAGAGTCTGACGGATCCATACCCTACCCTACGTTTTTCTCCCTCTCTGTCATACCTTACTCCTCTCTGGCATCTCTGGTAGCCAGAAGCTAGTAAGTCCCATATGTGAAGACTGCATTCCTGCTTGTTCCTGGAGATAGCGTAGTTACTCACCTGTAACAGGTGATCTTCGGGAACAGCAGGAATCGTTCTTCACAACCTGCCCTCCTCCCTTGGGAGTTGTAGAATGTTTTTTTTTTTTCTGTATTTTTTCTCTGAGCTCTATGCTTTACTGAAAAGAATCTCTGGGAAGGCAGGCACGCATGCATGGAGGGATGCTCCCAAAAGCATTCCTATTGGTTGCTGGGGAATGTTCCCGCCTGATGTCATCCATAGGTGAAGACTGATTCTTGCTTTTCCCGAAGATCACCTGTTACAGGTGAGTAACTATGCTTTAAAGAGGACCCGGGAAATCCACCGCTTACCCTGGGACAAGCATTGTGGAACCTATGTACGTTTTTGGGAACCTGCCAGGTACTTGTGACCTGGATTGGCCACTGTTGGAAACAGGATACTGGGCTTGATAGACCTTGGTCTGGCCCAGTCTGGCATTTCTTATGTTATGTTCATTTCCAGAAGGATGCCTATTGCCATTCTGTGTTCAAGCCTCCCTTCCCTAAATACTGTAGCAGTAAGCCTCATGCATGCTATACATATCCTTTTTATCTTTATTATCATTTTTTTATGTTGAACAATTTTTATTGAGCAAATCAGAAAATAAAAGGAACAGGCCATGAACATATACAGATAGCCCTGTATATCTGTTACATCTTTAGCTTCAAAGACTTCCATTGCATTAATAATGATAAAAGTAATAAAAATTATTATTATTACATAATATAACATTTAGTTCCCCAGTACAACTTACAAATTCAAAAGTAAGGTGGAAGGAGCAAAATGTCAGCAATACTACCTCGCCTTTGCCTCCCCACCCTATTCTACAAGGCAGTGACAAGACCAACCCACCCTCCCTCTGCCTACTAGCTTTAAATTTGTACCCATACAGTGAATTGACCAGCAGAGGCCCTTTACAAACTCGCATCCCGCTACCCCCTAATTCTCAAATCCTATAAGCTCAGATTTATCCACCCCCTCACCACCACCCCTGCCCATCCCTCCCCTTGCAGTTAGATAAAGAAAAAAACCAAAACACTATCCCCAGAGAGTTACTATAAAATTACCAATCTGGGTGAATATAACTGTAATTCAAAGCATGTATGGCTGAATCCAGAGACAGACCTGCACCACAAAGAACCTAATCATATCTCAACAGTCTATGGTAGGTTGAATTTCCATTTCTCTATACATGCCTGGGCTGCCTCAGCCTGAAACACTCTGAAGAACCCCGCCCCATATATCCTCTCCTTCAAATTGACGACCCTTAACTGCTGCAGTTAATTTCTCCAACTGATATATCTCCCACATCTTGATCTGCCATTCATCCAAAGTGGGTGCCCTTCTTCTTTTTCAGAACCTGGCTATTACAGAGCGTGCTGCTAACAACAAAGATGCTGAAATCCGACACACGCATTTGTGCGACCCTCCTCCCTCCCTCCCTCCCCCCCTCCCCCTCTGCTGGTAGGAAGCCCAGCACGCATGATTCTATGGCATAGTTAAACTGCATTCCTGTCATCTGCGTAGTGATTGTATAAACTGAGGACCAAAACTACTGCAGGTGTGGGCAAGCCCACCACATATGCTCAAAATTTCCCTTCCGTTCACAAAGCCTCCAACACAATGGGGTCATCTGCTCGATGGTAGTGAAAAAGATCTACCAGTAAAATCGACATGCAAAATAAAATCCGCAGTTGTGTATTGACAAATTACAGAGTAACAGAGCACGAATAAGTGGAGTTTTGGACCAAGGTTTATCACTAATCTTCATCATTCAGTGTGAGCGATGTCCACCGCTCCCGTGGCTCTTGAAGCACCAGGGAACTCAGATGCCATTGCCCTATATAACCGCGTCAAGAGCAACTGGGGGCGCTGTGGGTCAAAAAGAATCCTTTCCCATGTTTAGGGTGGCCAGGTAATTGCTCTTCGAACAGCTGGGTTGTCAAAACAGTGGGTGATTTGTAAGTATTGAAAACTCAATAGCACTCCCCACTTTCGCTCAAGTTGTGTTTTCTTGAGAAGTTTAGTTAGAGCAAAGAGCTCAGAAATACGAATGTGACAAATGAGTCAATACATATTTCCCAACGTTTCTGATAAACGGATAGGAAGAGCTAAGCGCGAAGGGGAACAGAGAGGACACTCCCAACTTTGAGCACATGTGTTTCCAGGCTTGCCAAAGTGGGTTCAGAAATGGATGTCCTAGGACTCTCCGCACATCGGTGGGGCTGTGAAAAAAAAAAAAGGTAACAGCGCTATTGAAATCAGGGCAATCCAGTCCGCCTCCAACCTCACCCACTCATCTTTAGCTGTTGTCTACAAAGGGATACTCCTTAAACAGGAGCATCTGTACTATAATTCAGGATCTGGAAGACCAAGGCCGCCCTGCAGTTTGTCATGTTAAAATACCCCAGCTAACATGCGGCCTGCGATTTTGCCAGAGGAAGCCTTTTCTAAGATGCTGAAGCATCTTTAAAAATATGCGTGGTATAGCAATCAGTAGTTGAATGAATAAGAACAAGTTTGGGAAGGAGCAGCATTTTTTAATTGTGTTGATTCTCCCTAACCAGGACACCGAAGCAGCCTGCCATGAGATCAAATCAGAATGAACTCTGTAGAAGAGGGCTGTAGTTGAGCCGATAAAGACGAGACAAATCCTGATGGATAATGATCCCTAAATATTTAAACTGCTGAACCATTTGAAGACCATAACAAGAAATTGTTGTACCTAGATCATTTTGCGATATACACGGCAGTAGCATGGACTTCTGCTTGTTAATGGTAAAACCTGAAAGGCAAGAGAAGCAATCCAAGCTCTTTCATAACAACCGGGAGTGTGCTTACTGGATCGCGAAGGTAGAGCAGCATGTCGTCCGCATATAGTGATATAGGGAACATGGGCTATGGAGGGTTAAGTGGCTTGCCCAAGACCACAAGGAGCACCTGTGGGACTAGAAACCCCAGTCCTTCCAGCCCAAGGTTGCTGTCCTCTAGTGAGATATGAACCCCCGACCTTCCGGCCTGAAGTACCTTGCCCCAACCACTAGGCCACTCCTCCATTTAAGCTAATGATAGCATGATTGGAAGGACCCATGGTGCCAATTGAGATCTGAGAAACTAAGGACAATAAAAAGACCAAGAAATTAGCCAAGTGGAGACTGCATCTTCAAAAGGATATAAACAGGCTGGAATCGGTGCAGAGGGTGGCTACCAAAATGGTTAGTGGTCTTCATTATAAAGCATATGAGGACAGACTTAAGGATCTTAATATGTACACCTTAGAGGAAAGGTGGGATAGAGGCGATATGATCGAGACGTTTAAATACCTCCATGGCATAAATGCACAGGAGGAGAACCTTTTTCGATTGAAAGGAAGTTCTGCTACGAGGGGACATGGGATGAGGGTGAAGGGGGATAGATTCAGGAGTGATATGCGGAAATATTTCTTTACGGAAAGAGTGGTAGATCTGTGGAATAGTCTCCCAGTGGAGGTGGTAGAAATGAGAACAGTATCTGAATTCAAAGAAGCATGGGACAAACACAGAGGATCTCTAAAGGAAAAAAGGGGACAGTTGTAGTGGAAGGACAGACTAGCTAGAAACGTGACGATGGAAAAAGACCACATGGCCTATCTATGTGAGAATAGCTATCATGCACTTGAGAGTAAAACGTGTAGTCGCATTCCTCTCCATGCAAGACTGTCCAAATGTCACAGAGGTCCAGGCTCTCCACCAATTCCAACAACTGACAAGGAGGCCTGTAGGCTCGGCCTCCCAACCCCGAGTGGTCTTTAGGGGACATTGAACTTTTAAGGTCACTTTCCAAAATGACCTTGCCCAGGCTCACCAACGATACTGCCTCCAAAACTGTCTGCAAGGTTTCTCCCACCTGCAATGGAGGGAATGTAAACATTAACAAATGTGAAGATAGAGCCCAAATTGAACTCACCAGGATAAGGAAACAGCCCTCCACATCCTGTATTTAGTCAATTAACTGGAACTGAGTAGAAGACGGGAACAGATCCCCCCCCCCCCCTCCTCCCCGCAAGATGAGAAGCTAGCCAGGAAGCACTGAGGAAATCGACGAGAGGAAATCACACGATGATCCGAGCCTTTCAGAAGCATCTCCTGCAAGAAGATCACATCTGCTTTTTCTCAAACTCCTCGATCAAAGACTTGACGCCACTTCACAGCATTCTTCAACCCATGCACATTCCAGGAATTACCTTAATCATAATCTAAGGGAGAGGGAAGCCAAAAAGTATCCCAGGCTCGCAGGAGTCCTGCCAGCATAAGTTACAGTCCCTCCATACTTTGGCAGCCTCATAACACTTTGTGAACCTAGTTATCTCTCTGGATTGTATTGTGCACCTAGCCTCTTAAATGGAAAAATCCCCCTCCATCCCATCACTCCCCCCTCCACCCACACCCATCTGCCCCAGTCCCTGCACAAGAGGACAGAATCGAAAAATAGTAAGCAGAAACATAACTCTGCACCCCATGAGTGTCAACAGTGGGGCACTTTACGCACAGACCACTTAGCCCCCTCCCCCAGCCCCTACTGTACTTAGTGGACCTTAACTCTTCCACTTCTGTTCCCCCTTCTCCAATCATAATTCACCCAACCGGTAATCTTCTAGCATGCCTGCAACAGCCCTCCACTCCCGCACCTCTCCCCTCTCCGGGTCTGTCCCTTTCTTAACGCTTTTAGCAAAAAAAAAATAGAAGCAAAGACTTCAAACACCACATCATGGAGGGGCAGTTGTGTCCTTTCTTTATGCCATCTCGTCCTGCTGGGCCTCTGAAGAGCAGCAGGAACCAGGAATCTTTCTTCTTTTGGGCATAGAGACCTCCCAGTCCTCTTGATTATCTCACATATGTGGGGCTCAATCGTTTCCCGTCTGAATGGAATCCAAAAAGTCCATACAGTACACCAGTTCAGGTATACGATGTGAAGTGTTATTCCATTCAAAAATGAGGACGAACAGGAAGCCCCAACGATATTTCACCTCTTTTTTTTTTCTGCAGAATTAGTGTTAAGGGTTTAAAGTTCTTCCTGCGCTCCCTGTGTATTGTGAGAGATCATGGAAAATCTGGATTCCGTGATCCCGGTAATTGATACTGTGCTTCTCGTGTAGGCTTCGCATGAATGTCACTTTGTCTTCAAAGAAGCTGAAATAAGCAATAATCGGTCTAGGGTGCGAATGTGATCTCGCTGGGACACCCAGACTTCGGTGTGCATGTTCTAATTTGACTGAACCTGGTGCTGCGGGTACACAAAAGGCGTAGAGCTCTTGTATAAGAGCCACTGTATTTTCTCTGTCTCCTGCTTGTTCCAGTATTCCTAGTATTCTGATGCATATTCGCTGGCGATTTTCAAGGTCATCGTGCTTTTCCTTCAGATCTTTAGCTAGGAGATCCATTTTTTGTAGCTTTGACTGAAAGACAGCCATAATGTCGATCTGTTCCCCTATGTAAATCTCGTTTTGAGTGACTTAGTCATCTAAGGACGAGTTCTGCTCGGATATCACTCACTGCCTTTGATAAGTCCATCCTAATAAGCCACAACTCTTGTAGAATGTCTACCAAGTCTGCTTTTGTCACTGGCGGTGATGCACTCGAAGTTAGCCCCAAAAGTGAGGTTGAGGTTCCACCAGGTTCAGTTACGGGAGAGGTAGGGGAGCCAGATTCTTTTGCCCAGGTGAATTTTGAGAGGTTCCCAGCATAAGACTTGTTAGACATGTCCAAAAGCAAAAATATACCAAACCCGGTAATCAAAACCTCTAAAACCTGTACCGAGAAAAATGAACCTTAAAGTGAAGCAAACTAATTTTTTTGTCGGAGCAGCTACCACAGAGAGGGGAAAGGAACCACCCCAAACCGCTGCAGCCAGTCCATTTTAATCATGATATAAAATAACTTATGAGTTATTTTATATCACGATTAAAATGGACTGGCTGCAGCTGTTTGGGGTGGTTCCTTTCCCCTCTCTGTGGTAGCTGCTCCGACAAAAAAAATTAGGTTGTTAGACATGTCAGCAGACTTTTTCTTATGCCAAGGAGTGAAACAGCCAGCAGTCTTCCAAGTTTCCAGCTGCACTGGCCTAACATAGCCACACGAGGGAGCTCCTGCACCACTATAGTAATACTATGTGAGATATGATATCCCCTTCTCAAGAATTAACTTGTCTGACTAAGTGCTGTGCTGATTAATGCATAGACAGCTGTACTGAGATGAGGGGAAGGTATTCTGTAATCTTCACAGCATCCCTCATATAAAATGAGCTCTTGTACTCCTTTCTTTTTTCCTGTCGGTAGCTAACTGCTCCTCTCTCCACTTTGCTTTTTCCCTCTTTTATCTCTTCACTTTCATTATAATTGTCTCTTCTGCTCTCCTTATTCTAGAATCTATTAAGTGGCCTGGACGCCTGCTTCTTCAGCAGCTCAGCTGCCTGTTGTGTTGCCGCAACTTCTTTATGCTCTTATAGCTGTAGGTGGCAAGCAGCTACTGAACCTGTGTATCTACAGTGTACAGGCTGTCTATCTGGCACTCCGTCAGCTCATGCAGTTCGACCATTAAAATGATTTCAAGAACTGCTACTTGGCCTCTAATGTGCTATGTCTTTCTGTAAATTGAAAATGGCGACCTTTCCTGCCACAGCGCCACTTGTTTGTGGGTCACGTGTGTTCCACCACTGCTTCCTTCCTCGGTGCTTCCCCCGGCTCTGAGTAGCGTTGCACCTTTCCCTCACTTTAGGGTATCCTCTCCATGTCCCCGTTCAATTTTTCCTTACCTGGCATTGGTCACTGCTCTTAATCGCTGTCAGATCTGCTGGTCAGAGCAGGGAGTGAGGAGTCCTGATGGTATGCTGTGGTAGTTCTGTGTGTTATCTTTTTTTTTTTCTCTTCTCTTTGCTTTCCTCTGTGGGACCTGCAGCAAGGGAACCGGCACTGTAGAAGTTTACCTCCACCTGCAGCCGAGCGGAACAGCGCAATCGAAATCAGGGGATGCCATCAGCAGTCTCATGCTTGCAGCGAGCTTATCTCGTCTACTGACGAGCACCTGAGGGGTTTGAAGTGTTGGAGCCGCACCTGACATATCAGTTAGAAACAGCAGATTGTAAGTTTACCATCGTGGAGTGACTGCAAACCTCCCAGTTCATCTCAGCAGTATTAGCATCTCGTTTTGGGGGTATTCCGACACTAATAATATTTTTTGAACAAGTGAGTATCCATATAGCAAGTTAGAGCCCGATCAAACTGCAGCCATTTTCTTCAAGATCACGAGCGTCCCCCCCCTTTATTATCCTTTTTGATATACTGCTCGCTACATTAGCAGTAGAGTGGTTTACAATAAAAAGTAGCTGCTGAAAGGAAGGAAAGGAGCGCCAAATATGTGATAGGACAGGAAAGATGCAGTCATACAAGGAGAGCAGAGAAATAAGGGGAACAAAGCTTTGGGGAGAGGAGAGATCATGCAGTAGGTGGTGGGAGGTCAAAGGCGAGGGAGAATAGATGAGTCTTCAGCAGGGCTTTAAATTTGTGGAACGAGAGCTCAAGGCAGAGGACAGGGGGGAGAATGTCCCAGAAAAAAGACAGAGTTTCAAGTAGATGGTAGGCATGCTTGTGAGACGGAGGGGAGGTGCAGCCTTTCGACTTGAAGGGATTGGAGTGTGCGACAGGAGCCATGGAGATGAATGAGGTCAGAGATACTGAGGGGACGATCTTGTGAACCAGGATGAGTATCTTGTGCTGGATATGGAACTGAACGGGAAGCCAATGAAGATGGATGAGTGTGGGTGTGATATGATCTGTGTGGGAGGTACGAGTAATCATGCAAGCGGCAGTGTTCTGGAGGAGCTGAAGACGTCTGATTTGATAGTGGTGACACCCTTGCACACTTTACGGTTACAATACTACTACAACTACACCACAAGTAAACGAAATACCAAGTTTCATACCTGAGCTGAGACTCAACATGGCACTCACAGGCTTTTACATAGCAGCATTATATCTCCTAACAGCTTGGCTAGGCAATGCTACTGCATTTGCCCCTCAACATAGTCAAATACCCATCCTTCAAAGCCACAGGAGGTGGAGGACAAGCACTCCCCACCACCCATTTGGCGGTGATGCACACCCTCACCAACCCCGCTTATTACATATAGCAATACAACATAATTTGCGAGTTCATAAAGAAATATCTTCCTACCAGCAGAACATTAAGTGTGCCTTATAAACGCAAGGTCAATACGTAAGAAATGGCCAGTCATTGCAGACATAGTTTCCCTCCATTGCCTAGACATTCTCTTCATAACTGAGACATGGCTATCAAATGATAACGTACTCATCAACCAGCTCCTACCCAATGGCTTCTCAGTACACACATGTCACAGAAGCGGTAAACGAGGAGGTGGTGTTCTCGCTATCACCAAAACTGATCTCCACTTCCACCTGAGCAATACAACCAACGCAATACACACAGACGCAATCACCATTACCAATAAACATTGCTCCTTCAACCTGATATACATGGCCCCATCCACAGACTCCGATTCCCTTGCAACATCAATTGAGCTTGCATCCAACTCACAATCACCAAGCACACCAAGCTGGGTTGTAGGTGATTTCAATTTACCATCCTTGCACGGCGCACAGGCCTCATCTTTCCTGGATGCCTTTGAAGAACTAGGATACACACAACTCGATGAGCCCACCCATGCTAAAGGTAGGACACTGGACCTTGTTTTTGCCCCCCCAACTGCCTTTAAAACAAACACCACCATACTGTCCACTACTGCAGTCCCCTGGTCAGACCACATGTTAATCATGTTCCAAATATCTCTACCCAACAAACTCCAAAAGAGTGTTGATAAGGCCAGCAGCCTCAAAACAGCTCCACGCAGGTTCATAGCCTTTGACAAAAAGACCAAATCTTAAACCATACCTGTACACTCGTTGACCTAACATCCCATGACCCTGAAGTGTTAGTTTCCACTTGGAATGAAAACTTCAGTTCCATTGCATTACGACCACCATCAAACAAGCCTACCAAGAAGAGAACAGCAGCAGCTTGGTACTCCACAGAGCTTAGAACTTCACTCTCCTGCTTGAGAAAACTAGAAAGACGCTGGTGCCGTACTCGCTCCACAGAGGACCTAAGGACATACTACACTCAACTAGAAAAACACCGCCAAGCAATATCTGAAAGCATGAGGAGATTCCACACTGACTAAAGTGGTCCCTAAACAAGTCACACGACCTCTTCACCATGGTAAAGAACCTAGCAAAAGAGCCAGTACCAGAGCAACCTAGTCAAAGCCACCCTCAAGCCTTCGCCGACTACTTAAAAGCAAAACTGTGCCAAACTAATAAGTCCCCCACACATACCATGACACTCGAGCCAAGATCCCCAGCCCGACTGTCTGCCTTCTTTAAGCCATCTGCCAAACACATTGAGGACATAATTGCTGGAATGAACACAACCGCACAAACCGACCCTTGCCCGTGTCCTGGATAAAAGAGTTACGACCGACAGTCAGCCCTTTTATAGCAAAGCTAATGGACTGCTCATACACGACAGGCACCTTTCCCCAATCCCTCAAACGTACCTCAATCAGGCCACTCCTCAAAAACAAACTGGACCCTAAGAAGCCCGACTCGTATAGACCGATATCCAGCATACCACTGTTGGCGAAAATCGTCGTGAAAGACGTCCAAAGACAAATTCAAGATCATATCGACGCCTTCGCACTACTTGATCCGTGTCAGCATGGCTTCAGAACCGCACATGGGGTCGAAACTCTCCTCACCATCCTCTTCAGTACCATAATTGCAGGAATTGACAGCATACGCCGAGGATACGTACTCATATTCTTGGATATAGCGGCGGCCTTTGATTCTGTTTCCCATGACATCCTCTTACACCGCCTCAGAGAGAAGGGGATTTGTGACTTAGCACTCGAATGGTGCAAGTCATATCTCATGGATAGATGGCAACACGTAAGATCAGATGAAGCAACATCAGAACCTTTCCACCAGAGCCAAGGGGTCCCACAAGGATCCTCTCTATCCGCCCTGTTGTTTAATATTTATATGCAACCGATCTACGAGATCGTCCAGTCCTTCATGGTGGAATGCCTGTTATACGCAGACGACGTGCTCCTATATATGCCTTTTGCAACGGAGAACCCCGAACTCTCACCGCTCACAGACTGTTTCAACGCAGTATCCTGTTGGCTCCAATCACAAAACCTGCGAATCCAACATAAGAAAACCGAAGTCCTTTTCGTCACCAGAGATCCGAAATTCATCACACCACCGTGCTTAAAGGTCTTAGATGCAGAACTACTTACCAAACCTTCTATTAGATATCTAGGAGTCACACTTGACCAGCGACTCGACATGAAGACCCATATAGGCAATGTAGCAAGAGCACTGTTCCCTCTAAGCTGTGCGCGTGTGCGCGCGCACACACCTCGCCGATTGAGCGCACATACTTTACAACAGAGCGCACAAAAATTACGGTTCTGATTCTGATAGAAAACACAGACGTTCTTAAAATTGAAAAGTTGTTGTGCATTTATGGTTTTCACAAGTTCTACAATATTTTCTAGTGCAATCAATGTGGTGTACATACTGTATTCTGACATTCAGTCAAATTTTAAAGTATATAACTCCGAGTGTCGTTATGTGGTGCACCAAAATTTAACCTTCCTTCAAAAGCTGCACAGCTGATATTTTATGCGCACACAGCCTACAGAAAATTAGAGGGAACATTGAGCAAGAGCGATATACCATAAAATCCGATCACTTAGACACATACGCACCTTACTGGAACCTGGCGACTTCCGCACAGTATACTAAGCCTTGATCATACCGCATCTTGACTATGCAAACGCCATACTCCACGGTCTCCCGCAATCCACGCTACACCCTTTACAGCTTGCAATAAACTCTGCTGCAAGAGTGCTCCAGGGCGCTTCCAAGTGGGAACACATTATACCCATCCTTAAACAACTCCACTGGCTCCCCATAAAAGGCAGAATTACATTCAAAACCATAATTCTGACCTTCAAGATCATAAATAAGCGCACCCCACCAGCCCTAGCAGACCTCATTCAGATAACCCCCCTGAACAGACCTAGAAGATCCCCTGAGGGCAATAAACTAATAGTCCCAAGAGAAACAACCAAGTGCTGCCAGACAACAGTGAACGGGGCTTTCAAATTCTCGGCACCAAAATGCTGGAACAGCCTCCCTCCTAGTATACGGGCAATCACTAATTTAACGCAGTTTAGGAAAGCTCTGAAATACCACCTTTTCCTCGAGCATTACCCGGATGACAGCACCTCAAATGCCTCATCAATAAACTAACCACTTCAAACAGACATTCAGCCTGCTCTTTCTGTACAGTTGTAAATAGTTACTTACCCCCTTGTTATCTATCCAAGTTCTGTTGCCTGTTAATTGTAAACACAAATCGTAAGTTTTGAGATGTGTATTTAACTGGTTCTATGTAAACCGCACTGATGGAAAATAGCGCGGTATATAAGTGCATGTAATAAATAAATAAAATAAATAAATACATGTAAAATATACAATCAAGATGGGTAGAAAGTGTGATATTAATAACTTTGTAAAGGGACAAATTGTCACACTCCATGATGAAGGATATTCGCAATGTGCTATTGCAAAACATTTGCATATATCAAGGTGTGCAGTTCAGAATGTTCTGAAATCAGGTGGCTGTACACATCATTCGAAATGTGGGCGCAGACGGATAACTACTGGACGAGAACCAATTCCTCAAAAGCATTATTACGTCTAGTCCACATACTTCATCTCAACGTGTGGCTCAGTTAGCCAATGATTGAGAAATAAAGATGAGTGCCAGATCTGTCCGACGACGGCTTGTGGATGAATTCAAACTCATGGCCAGAAGACCTGCCAAGAAGCCTATGATGACCAGGAAACAAATTGCTGCCCGCATACAGTTTTGTAGCAAGATGAAAGACACATCTGCTGAATGGTGGGAGAGGGTAATGTTCACAGATGAAAGTACATTTCAGCAAGTACGTGGGAGTGGTTACAACTACATCTGTCGACCAGCAGGTGAGAGACTAAATTCGAAGTACACGATCAAAGCTATTAAACACCCACCATCGGTCATGGTATGGGGTGGTATCTTGGCGAATGGATGATGTGGCCTGCACATTTTTGAGAAAGGTGAAAGAGTAAATGCTGCGAAATACATATCTGTGCTGAATAGTAAAGTCAAAATACACATGAATGTTTCTGGCACAACTATATTTCAGCAGGACTCTGCACCGTGCCACACTGCAAAAACAGTCAAAAAAATGGTTCGTGGACAAGCTCGAACTGCTACCAAGTTGGCCATCAAACTCTCCGGATCTCAATGTAATTGAAAACTGTTGGAATCTTATGAAGAAAAAGGTGGCAGCACACCATCCAACTTCAGAAGCAGATTTAAAGGACATACTCAAGCATGTATGGGTCAACGAAATCACTCCAGCATACTGTAAAACGCTAGTTAACAGTATGCCTACAAGAATCCAGGCTGTGCTGAAAAATCATGGACACCCTATCAAATATTGACACACACATTGTTTCCTGAATAAAACTTTGAAAATTAGTGAAAGTTTATTGTAAAATTAGTGAAAGTTTATTGATAGAAACATAGAAACATGATGACAGAAAAAGACCACATGGCCTATCTAGTCTGTCCCTCCATATCAACAGCCACAACAGTCCACTTTCTACCCTTAGAGATCCTCTGTGCTGGTCCCATGCTTCTCCGAACTCAGCCACCGCCCCCATCTCCACCACCCCCACTGGGAGACCACTCCATGGATCTACCACTCTCTCTGTAAAGAAACACTTCCGCATATCACTCATGAATCCATCTCCCCCCACCCTCATCCCACATCCCCTCGCAGCAGAACCCGCCCCCAATTGAAAGAGGCCCCCTCCCCGAACACCCATGCCACGGAGGTATCTAAACATCTCAATCATATCACCTCTATCCCACCCCCCCCTCTAAGGTGCACATATCAAGATCCCCCAGTCTGTCCTCATATGTGTCACAATGAAGCCCACCAATCACCTCAGTAGCCACCCTCTGCACCGACTCCATCCCGTTCACACCCCTCTGAAGGCGTGGTCTCCAGAATTGCATACTATACTCCAAATGAGGTCGCACCAAAGACCCATAATGACATATATATCTTTGGTTCTTAAAGCTTTTGACCATGAAAGTGACAATAACCTGTACTTTTCTAATAAAATACTGATATTTTGGACTCTGCCTTAATTTTTTGGCCACTACTGTAAACTGGGAGAGCAAGCAAAACACATGCACACAGGAGTCTGCGCAAGTTTGGTACTGTCCCGGCAAACAGGGTCATCTAAGGTGAAGTTTGACACTTCACCTCAGATGATCCAGGCATCAGGGAAAGCCCCCGATGCCATCGGCACAATGGCAGGGGGGGCTAGTACCCCTTCCAAAAAGAGAGAAAATCACTGGTGGCCTGGTAGGCATGGACTCCCCCATCTCCCACCCCACACTAGACAAAAAAGCACTTTGGTAGTCCAGTGGACCCTAACCCCATGAATCCTCCCCAGTACCTTAAATGTGTATAGGAGCATTGCTCAACGTGCCCCCTCTCTGTGCCGCCATCTTGCAAAATGGCAGCACCTGGCCCCACACAGTGCATTCAGTGTATTTATAGCCCACTTTGACCCGGTGAAAAGCGGGATATAAATACAGTTTAAATAAATAAATAAAATAAATTCTGGGACAGCTGCCCTGCACCATACTTTCCAGGGTGTAACATGGGGGAGGGAGAGAGGGATACTGCCCTGCTGTTGGCATTCTGCATCAATTTTGCTATGAATAAATTAGGTCTCATCAGATTACAATCACTGCAGCGTTTCTGGTTCTACTAAAATCTGCCTCACAAGTAATATACCTTAACAAGTTCCAAATCAGCAACATGATTTTCACGTCATGCTTCTACTGTGTGCTAGTGTTTCCACCAAACGTTTGGAAAGGACAATGTCTTCTGTCAAGCTGTACAGGGTGATTTCTCCATGTGAACCAGCAACTCGCACTCTGTTGTGATGCGCTGCTCCTAGGAATGGGGTAATGCAAAAAAATGAGCAGCCCTAAGCTTGGGAGTTGCCCATTTGTGTGCCAGATTCAGTTCCGTTTGTTGATACGAAAAGCAGTGTTGCTTACCTGTAACAGGTATTTTCTATAGACAGGACTGACGGGCACACAATCCCTCCTACCTCCCCAAAGGTTGTGGACAGAATGAGCTTAGGAGTCCACTGTACGTGGGACTACATTTGCTCAGTTCTATCTTGGCGCTGTTAGATGATGATGTTTATTTGTGGGCCTTATTTTCTCTGGGAACAAGCAGGAAGTCGGTCCTTACATATGGGTGATGTCAGCTTAGACAGAGCCTGCACAGTAACCTCTCCTCAGCTTTCAAAGAAAGCCTTTGGGAGATTTATTTATTTTTTTTTATTTAACACTCATTTATATACCGCATCTTCCAGCGATCAGTTGCGGTGTACAATTAACAACAGTTAAAGCGAAGTTTGTTTTACATAGAACATTTTAACTTTTTACATAGAACATCATAACTTAAACAAAGCAGAGAGAAAACTAAGTAGAATATTTCAGTTGAAACAGAGTGAGTAACAATTATCTAAACAAAGTGTAATTTTTGAACAACGTAAGGCAGTACATAAAATTTGTAACTATATACATGTGGGGGGTATTAGGGCATAATAGAAAGGAGCGTCATATCGTATAAGCTATGTATGTTGTCCGTTATAATGGAGAGTATTAACTTGATGTGGGCGATTTCCTGTTTAGCCTTTATCTACTTCGATTGTATGGTTTTCCATGGCATTATAGTGTTTAGTGAATAGATATGTTTTCAATTTTTTTCGGAATTCCGTGATCTCTGTTAGTGAACGTAGGTCCTCTGGCAGTGAATTCCATAAGGTTGGAGCTATGTGGGAAAAGGCTCTATTGTTTGTTAATTTGTGAGTTTTATGAATTCTTTTGGAATCTTTAGTTTATTTAATTGTCCTTTTCTATGAGTAGGCTTAGGTGGTTCTTTGCATATTAGATTACATAATGTTTTCGGAGCCATGTCATTTAAGGCTTTGAATGCAGTTATTATTGTTTTGTATATTATCCTGCTTTGTATTGGTAACCAGTGAAGAGATGCTAGTATCGGTGATATGTGTTGGAGTGAGTTTATTTTTAATATGATTCTAGCTGTTGCATTTTGCGCTAGTTGAATTTTTTTGATGTTTTGTTTTGAAATGCCCATAAGTATTAGGTTGGCAAAATCGAAGTGGGGAGTTATGGTAGCCTGTATTATATTAATAAAATCTTGTATATATACGAGAGGGCGTAGTTGTTTGAGGATTTTAAGCTTGAAGTAGATTTTCTTTATGGTATTTCTAATGTGGGTTTCCATTGTAAGGTGTGTATCTAAAATGACACCTAGATATCTAATTTCGTTTTTTATTTTAATTTCTTGGTTTTGTAGTGTTATGTGGGTTGGAGGAATAAATGATTGGTTTTTTGTTACAATTAGGACTTCGGTTTTAGCATGGTTTATATGAAGATTTTGAGTTTTTAGCCAAGTTGTAATTTCGTTGTAGCAGTCTGATAGGAGTTGTATCGGTAGGTTAGGGATCATAAATGGTATGTACATCATAATATCGTCTGCATAGAGGTGATATTGTACTCCAAATTTTTTAAAGATATTGCAGACCGGTTTTATGTAAATATTGAAAAGTAGGTCTGATAGTGCTGAGCCTTGTGGTAAACCTATTTCTTGTTTATATGTATTGGAGGTTTGATTACTTATTCTAACATTTTGCATTCTGTTAAATATGAGGTGAACCATTTATGTACGGTGGAGTTTATGCCTATTTGGCTTAGGTTGTTGAGCATTATTGAGTGATGCACACTATCAAAGGCTGCTGATATGTCAATAAAAAGGAGGATGAATGCCTGTTTGACTGTCGATTCCTTTTAGGAGTGTATCGATTAATACTGTTAGAAGTGTTTCTACTCCGTGGCGGGGCCGGAATCCATATTGTTGTTCGTCAAGTGGGTAAGATGAGTCTATATATTCCTGTGTCTGTAATTGCACTACCTTTTCAATTATTTTGGCCAAAAATGGTATGCTAGAGATGGGCCTGTATGATGTTGGAGATGTTTTATCTAATTTGCAGTTCTTTAGGATTGGGCGTATTTGTGCATGTTTGAGCGAGGATGGAAGGTATCCTTGGGTTAGAGAGAGGTTGACTATTGGAAGAATATAGGATAGAAGTGTTGGCAGTGTATTTTTTATCCATGAAACTGGGCATGGATCTAAATACGAAGTTGTGGTATTTAGTCCGGAGATGATAGTTTTTAATGACACTTTTGAAATGGGGTAAAAGTCTGACCATTCATCTACAGACTGCTAAGAAATGTTGATGGTTTCTAAGGACATAGTATTTTTTTTTTATTTGTTTTGGTAGTGATTAGCTAGGGTTTGTACTGAGATGTCGGTGATTTCGTTGCTAGATGTTTGTGCGTTATTTGTTAGATTTCTGACAATGGAAAATAGCTCTCTAGGTCTATTATATGATTTAGCTAAGGTTGCTGCGTGATAGTTTTTCTTTGTGTTGTCTATTTTTTCCTTATATTTTGTGAGATGGTTATTATATATTTCCTTGTGTACAGATAACTTAGATTTCCGCCATTTCATTTCAAGTTTTCTTAGTTCTCTTTTCATTTGTCTTAGAGAGTTATTAAACCATGGTGTACTATTTGTTTTGAAGTATATAGTCTTTTTATTTGGTGGTTTATTTTTAGCTGCGTTGTTGATGGTTTCATTCCAGTTGTTAACAGCATCATCCAAATCTGATGTGGATGATAAGAGATTGGGGATTGTTGAATCAAGGAATTCTGTTTCATTAAATTTTTTGAATTTTGAAGTAGGGCCACTTCTTATGCAGTTTTTGACGCTAGCGGTAGGATATGTTAGATTTATTTTGATGATATAATGATCAGACCAAGGCGTCTCTGTGCATTCAATGGAATTTGAGTTGACTAGCTTGAAGAGTGTATCAGGAAGAAGAACCAGATCTAGTGTTCCTCCTTTGTTATGTGTTGCTGTGTTAATTATTTGATGATAATCTATGTCTGCTATGGTGTCTAGGAATAGTTTAGAGTCCGGTGTTGGTAGTGACGGAAGATTAAAATCGCCTAGCATAATTACGGGGTTTTGTTCAGTAGATGAGCTAAGGAGTTCAATAAGAGAATCCAGGCCATCTGTTTTTTGGTCTGGGGGTCTATAAATTAAGCACATTTTCATTAGACCGATTTTTATCAATAATGTGTCCATGTTGTTAGAGATATTTGATTGGATTGATTTGGCGTTTAATATCTTTTTCGTCATCATTAGTACTCCTCCACCTTTTTTGTTGGATCTGTGTTTATAAAATGTGTCGTAGTTTTCATTATTAAGTTGATTTAAGTAGACTGTATCTGTTTCAGAAAGCCATGTCTCTGTGACGCATAAAATGTCTGGTTTTAAGTCAGTTATCAGATCATTAAATATGGGGAGTTTATTTTTCATTGATCGTGCGTTAATAAGGATGCATGATAGGGAGGATGGGTTGTTAGAGCAGATTTTCTTGCATGCATGTTGTGGGTTTGTTTGTTTTATGTGTATTAGTCTGTGATAGTTAATTTTTGGGTAGATGTTTGCATGAGTGTGTCCAATATGGCAGTCATTTTGGGTATGTGTGTGTATTATAGGTATTGTCATGTAATTTTTGCTGTTTAAACTTAGTGATAGGTCTATTATTATCGCTAATAAAATACAGGTGTATGATATTCGTATGAGCATGTTAGTGTGTAGCATTTTCTGCATTTGGCTCAGTGGTATGATAGACAGGGTCGTAATAACGTGGGTATCGGCAGTAGAGGTAAAATCTGATAGAGTTAAGTGGCAATAGGTTACTGGCAACCGAAAGAAGGACAGATATTGGCAGTAGGTTACTGTCAACTGTAGAAAGGACAGATATTGGTTAGGGTAGAAGAGATAGAGAGGCTTAGGGCAGTAGGTCAGTCAACTGTTACGTATTGGTAGAATTGCAGTAGGTGAGTTATAACAATGGTAATAGATTTGATGTTAGATACAGACAACAGTGACAATTTTGAATTGTATTACTGGTAACAGCAGTGGATCCAAAGTGAGTTTCTGACTATAGTAAATCCAATGTGATTTACTGACAACAGTAAATCTAAAGTGAGTTACTGACAACAGTAAATTCAAGATGAGTCAGTGCCAATTCCGATTTCCGTTACTGGTAACAGCAGTGGATCCAAAGTGAGCTTCTGACTATAGTAAATCCAATGTGAATTACTGACAACAGTAAATCCAAAGTGAGTTGTTAGTAACAGTAATGAATCTGCAGTGAAATTACTAGTAATAGGAAATCTGGGTTGAATTACTGACAACAGTAATGTTTCAGAGGTGAGTCATGGACAACAGTAATAGATCTGATGTGAGTTAACAAAATACTGAATTGCTAAGGATGCTAGTAACAATACTAAATCGGATAGGGTAGTTTCTCAGCTTAAATGCAATAATGCTAACAGTAAGATGTTCCTATATAAGTAATACTGACTACTATAGTAAGTAAAGCAGTATAATGTGAGTAATAGTGTCTCTATGCAGATAGGGTTGGATTTATTGACAACAGCCTGTTATTACATTACCGAGGTTGAGAATTAAAGCGTAGTATTTTAGTGTAGTCCGGCAATTTTAGCTGTTCAAGATAGTTCTGTTAAGTAAGAAGAGATATTTTGGAAGAGTATACTTGCTGCGACTTTTTTGACGTGACAGATCTGTGGTTCCACGCGAGCTCAACCCTGAGGGAGCTCAGCGGTGCGTTGAGGAGGTTGTTGGTCTCTGCGTAGAAGTTCCTATTTGTTTTCGTGAAGATTTGACGATCCTTGAAGAGCCTTTGCCTAAGGGCCGTGCCAAAGGGCCCTTTTGCGCGGCCCTCAGGGCGCGGGTGCGCTTGGCGCGCTCTCTATTTAAAGCTGGGATTGCAGCCCCGATTGGCTGCAATCCCGATAGGCTCCTTCTCCGAAGCAGGCAGGCAGGCTGTAGGCTCCTTCTCGGATGCAGGCAGGCAGGCTGAAGGCTCCTTCTCCGATGCAGGCTTCGGTCCGGATAGATGGTTCAGCTCCTCCTGGGTCACAGCAGATAGAGGACTCTCTCCTGGCACGCTCTCTATTTAAAGCTGGGATTGCAGCCCCGATTGGGCAGTGCAGCTGTGTGACGCCGTGTAGAGAGGTGGAGCCAGCAATCAGCGCTCAGATCTCTTTCCGATGGCTCTTTTGTGAATCAGCTCTGCTTGCTCTTTTAGGCAGGCTGTAGGCTCCTTCTCGGATGCAGGCAGGCAGGCTGAAGGCTCCTTCTCTGATGCAGGCTTCGGTCCGGATAGATGGTTCAGCTTCTCCTGGGTCACAGCAGAGATCCACCATGCATGTACCTTGTCTCAGTCTCCTTTTTTTTTTTTCCGCAGAGCCCATCAGATGTTCATCTGCACCCTGTAGAATGTTTTGTTTTTTAACTTTGTTCTCGTTTTCCATCTCCTCTATGCATACCGGTGCCTTCTTGCCTCCCGGGACTGCTGCCGCCTCAGCATCATGCTTTTCTTGGGTCTTTTTTCCCCTTCAGGTTTTTTTCCTTTGGTGTGCGGGATTCCTCGCTTCCTCCCTGACTGGGAATCTTGAGTTTGGTCTTGCTGGCATCTTCCCCACTATGTCCTTAGCCAGTGGGTTTAAGCAGTGCAACCACAGCGGGCACACCATGTCCCACACAGATCTGCTTGACTGCTGCCTCTGGTGCCTTGGTGCTGACCACGATGGCGCCTCCTGTGGGTTCTGTCAACAAATGACAAACAAAGGACGGAGGAATCATGAGAAGCAACCAGAGTCTGTTGGCAAGACCGCTGTCTCTACCCCAGCGTCACTTGCGGAGCCGGTGTGCTCTGGGTTGCCATGGTGGCCTCTGCCTCGCATGACAGCCATGTCAGATCCTCGTCCTGAAGTCGTGTGGCATCAGACCCAAAGAGCTGGACATCATCGATGGCATCGTCGGATGATTATGCTGGAACCATGGGTAAGTCCCACCGTCACTGGCATCGGAGCCCCTGGCATGATGCCAGGAGTGGCCCTCCAAGCTGCCCTGGCTGGAGAAAATGCCATCAGCATTGGGAGATCGACCTGGTCTCCCCAGTCCATCCTCATCGATGACATCCTCTCGACGGTACCAGCGTCTGGCCCGAAGTCTTTGGTGCCCACACCGGTGGCTGCAGAGCCCTCTGGCCTCAATGTCAGAATGGCAGCCCTCGCGTGCAGCCTCGCTGCCACCTTGGCCCAGCAGCAGGGACTGATGCCAGGTTCCTCTGGGTCATTAATCCCCAGCCCCTCCACTGCGAGGGCGTTGCCAGAGGTCCTGAAACCAGTCCCTCTGAAGGAGGCATTCACGGTGCCCATTACCCCCCCTCTCCCATCCTGGAAGGGCTTCTCTTCCATATGTGGGAGTCCCCGGCCTCGATGCCAATCGTGAGCAGGCAGTTCGACTCCATGTATTGAGTCTACAAGAACCCTGGGTTTCAGAAGGCACAGCTGCCTCATAACTCCATAGTGGTGGAGTTGGCCGTGCACCAGATCAAGAGCCAGAAGATGCGTTCCTTGGTGCCCCTGGGTAGGGAGGCGTGCTTTATGGATGTCTTGGGCAGAAAGTGCTGCCAAGGTTCGATGTTCGTCGGCCAGATCCATGCTTACCAGTTGTGTACCATGGGCATGTACTTGTGGGACCTGGCGAGGGAGCTCGCTGGGTTCTCAGCTGGACTGTCGGAGGAACCTCTTCAGCGATTCCGGTCCCTGACCTTTGATGGTCAAGGACTGCTCCAAGTTGATCATTCATGCGGTCTATGACAACATTGACAAGTTGGTCAGTGACCTCTGCCAGAGGGAGAATCTCTTCGGCAAGCCCATGATTGACAAGATTGCCAAGCTGGAGTCTGAGTTTCTGACCCAGAACCAGGCTCTCCAAAAAAAATGCTGACCCTTCCTGACAGAAGGCTTTGGTGAAAAAGCCTCTTTACCTAAAGAAGAGGAAGGCTTTATAGTAATTACCCCCAGTACCTAGCCTTCTTAGCTCCCCAACAGAACTAGCGAGCCAAGGGACATGGGCAAGGCCTGCATAAGCCTAAGTCCTTCAAGCCCCAGACAGTGCCCCAGCTGCAACCTGGAGGGGACTTTTGACTCCTTGGGCATAGCTTCTCCTTCCCCAAGAAGTCTAGCCCCACAGCACACAGGGGGAGGGGGCGTCTGGTGTTCTATGCCAGCGGGTGGTCCAGCATCACTACTGACACCTGGGCCCTGCAGGAGGTGGGGGAAGGCTAGCTTCACCATTTCATTCAGATGCCTCTCCCGTTCTTTCCAGAGTCGCTCTCAATGATTCCCCTTCACCGAGACCTACTCCAGAAAGAGCTTGCCAGACTCCTGGCTGACAAGGTGGTGGAATAGGTTCCTCTCCCCCCCCACCTCAGGGATGAGGGGTTCTACTCCCGGTACTTCCCGATTCCTAGGAGGAACGGTGGCTTTCGCCCTATTCTAGTTCTTAAAGATCTCAATAGATTCCTGGTGAAGGAGAAGTTCAAAATGCTCTCCCTTTAGAGTGTTGCTGCCCTACCTCCGGCAGGGAGATTGGCTATGCTCCTTAGATCTCAAAGATGTATACATGCACATCTCCATCCATCCATGCCACCGGCAGTACCTCCACTTTGTCATCAGAGGATGCCATTACCAGTACAGGGTCCTACCTTTCGGCCTGGCTTCAGTCCCCCAAGCGCGTTAACCAAGTGTTTTGTGGTTTTGCTGCACACTTGCAGCTGCAGAGGGTGTTCGTCTTCCCTATCTAGATGACTGGCTTGTCAAGAGTGGCGCTGCTATTGAAGTTCAGTAGGGGCATGCCGCACCATTCTCACTCTGGAGCGCCTGGGGTTTGTCATAAACTACTCCCAAGTCCCACTTGCAGCTGACCCAACACCTACAGTTCATTGGGGCACTGTTAGACATGGTTCAGGTCAGAGCCTTCCTCTCTCTTGACAGGGCTTGGCCCCTAGTGTCCCTTGCAAAGGAAGTTCTGAACTAGAACTCTGCCTCTGCCCGGCTCATGTTGCATCTCCTGGGGCACATGGCCTTGACTGCACGTCACAACAGATGCCAGTCTCCACATGTGTCCAACCCAGTGGACAACAGGGCGCCTGCAGATCAGGGTGACCATCGCCTGTCCCCTCGCTGAGTGCCTCAGCTGATGGCAACAGCCATGGAACCTGCTGATGGGAATGCCCTTCCAGGCCCCAACCCCTCAGAGGGTCCTTGACATGGATGCTGCCAAGTTGGGCTGGGAGGTCCACTGTGGCAACCTCCACACTCTGGGTCTGTAGTCGGTGTCTGAAAGCCTCAAGCAGATCAATTTCCTAGAGCTCCGAGCTGTTGCTTATGCTCTCTGGGCTTTTCAGCACCACCTGCGAAAACAGTCTAGTCTGATTCAGACAACCAGGTGGTGATGTTCTATGTCAACAAGCAGAAGGGCATGGGGTTGGTTCTCCAGTGCTGGGAAGCAGTCCGCCTTTGCACTTTCGCCAGCAAGAGTGGGTGCTCCTTAGGGCTGTGTACCTCCCTGGCCAGGACAGTGTTCTAGCGGACAGACTGAGCTGGGTTCTCTAGCCACCCGAGTGGCGGCTCGACCCCCGGATAGCCAACCGTCTCTATTGTCGTTGGGGCCTTCCTGCGATGAAGTTCTTCACCAGCCCAGCCAATGCTCAGCTGCCCCATCTCTGCTCCAGGGCACTGCATTTCTCATCCCATGGATGGAAGGCCTTCTCTATGACTACCCTCCCATGCCGCTCATTGCCAAGACTCTCTTCAAGGTCCAGCTCGACCGGGCCTCCCTAATCCTCATAGCCCCACGGTGGCGCTGGCAGCCATGGTTCTCTCTGCTTTTCATCCTGTCTCTGGCTCTCCCAGTCCCCTTGGGATGTGCCCTAGACCTGCTGTCATAGGAGGACTGCTCTCCTGCACACCATCCTGGTGGCCCTGGCCCTGACGGCTTGGCTGCTGAAAGGGTAGCCCTGGTCCGGTTCAACTTGTCCAGGGAGGTCGAAGAAGTCCTGCTGGTGTCATGCAAAGATTCAACCCAGCAGTTGAATGCTTTCAAGTGGCGTCGCTTCTCGGTTTGGTGTGCGGAGAGGGGTGCCAACTCCTGTTTGGTCCAGCTGGTGCTGCAATACCTGCTGCACTTGTGCAACGCTGGTCTGAAGTCCACTCCATCAGGGTACACCTCAGTGCGCTGTTGGCGCACCATCACCTCATCAAAGGGAAGTCCCTCTCTGCCCAGCCCCTTATGGCTTGCTCTTTCAACCACCCACTTGATCATTGGTGTGGGATCTCATTGTGGTCCTCTTGAAGCTCATCATTCTACCCTTTGAGCCACTGGCTTCGCGCCATCTCATATATCTGTCCTGGAAGGTGGTATTCCTTGTGGCGCTCATGTCTGCATGCAGGGTCAGTGTGCTCCAAGATCTGGTGGCTTATGCCCCCTACACTAGGTTCTACAGGAATAGGGTGATGCTTCAGACACATCTTAAGTTCCTCCCTAAGGTGGTCTGTCCCTTCCACCTCAGCCAAGAGGTGGTGGTGCTTCCCACCTTTTTTCCACGGCCTCATGCTAGCAGAGTGGAGGCCACTCTCCATACTCTGGACTGTAAGCGCATCTTGGCTTACTATCTGGAGTGGATCAAGCCCCATCACCGCTCCTCGCAGCTTTTCATTTTCCTATGACCCTAATCACCTGGACGTAGCAGTCTTCAACCATACTCTGTCCACCTGGGTGGCGGACTGCATCGCCTTCACCTACGGGTAGGCTGGACATATGCTGGAGAATCGCGTTACGGTGCACTGAGACTGGGCCATGGTGGCATCTGTGGTGAACCTCCCCTCAGTTCCGTTGCTGGAGATCTGCCGGGCCATCACCTGGTCCTCGGTTCACATCTTTGCAGCACATTATTGCCTGGAGGAAGAATCCCAGCAGGAGAGCACCTTCGGCCAGACAGTACTCAGTCATCTGTTTGAAGTTTGAGGCAACTCCTGCCCTCTGGCACGTCTGTGTGTCCAGGCAACCAGAGAGCTGGTTTCCCTGGTTGACCCTGGGGTTGCTGTTGTGGTCTTGCAACCAAACTGTACTCTCTGCTTTTCCTCACCGTTCGCTTTTTGGGTTGCCCGTAGTTTACAGAGAACACCTGCTACAGGTGAGTAACTATGCTTTCTCCGGGAACAAGGAGGGTTGCTCACCTGTAAAAGGTGTTCTGCGGGAACAGCAGGAATTGGTCCTTGCAACACTCCCTCCTCCCCATGGAGTTGCTTTTCTTTTTGCCATCTTGAGCTATGTCATCATACTGAGGCAAGACGGCACCTTTGGGCAGGAATGTGACCACACATGCGTGGTGGATCTCCCACAGGCTTTCTTGAAAGCTGGGGAGAGGTTACCATGTGGGCTCCATCGATGCTGAAGTCACCCATATGTGATGACTGATTTCTGCTGTTCTGAAGAACACCTGCTGCAGATGAGTAACTACATTTTCTGTCAAGGGAAAACACCTGTTACAGGTAAGCAGCATTTGCTTTCCACAGCCATGGGAAAGGCCACCAAATTTATAGACTGCTTCCCTGATCGTCAAAAGTGGTTTACACAGTAAAGTCATAACAAAATATTCTCTGCAGAGTGCCATGGGAGACTGGCTGAGTTGCGGAAATGGACGGTGCTTTTCACTTTGCTTTATTTCTTCTGCAAGCAGATCAGGCAGAATGGAGACAGAGTAGAAGCTGCTTCCTTTTATGTTGTCTCAGGCCTCGAGTAGCAGAAGAGAAGGGCATGGCTCGACATATCATACTGCTCTCCTTTTCTGCCATTTGACTTATGGGAACTCTTAAGAAGGAAAATGAGCTAAAATCTACTATAAAATGAAACAGAGGAGACATATAGTAAGAAGTAAAAGTCAGTGATACTTTGCTTTGGCACCATTGTATAAATCTCTGAAACAGAAATTCTTCCTGTATGACCCCTCCTCGTCCTTGTGCTAGTGTTAAATAGTGTGATTTGGTGTTCTGCAGTGTTATTTAATGTTTGCATTATAAAATAAAACGTGGAGTGAAAATGTGAAAACCCCACACTTGATTTTCTTCTTCTCTGGTAGGTTTGATTTGATGGGTTTGAGTCCAGATGCTCCTGAGGATGAGAATGGAATAAAAAAAGCTGCGGAAAACAGTAAGATAGCAGTAAACATGGGCCCCACCCCCAAATAGAAGGGACTGGGCTTGCCTTTAGCTTGTGTTGGCTAGTGTATAGGTTCCCTGTATGGTGATCTTACTTTCAGAGTATAATAAATTGTTTAATGTAGAAGTAATTTTAAACTACTTGCACTAATGTACTAGTCTCTGTGGGAAAAGCACCCAAAAAAAACTATATGCACACATTTACTCTGGACTCTGGCTATTTAATGCACATGATTTTTTGGGGGGTTAATGTATGTATACTAGACAGGAATGCTGTAGAAAGCTTATTGAGCCTCCAGACAATAAGAGCAAAATTATTTTGGGATTATACAAAACTTTATTTTGATACTAATGAAGATCTCACATCAGATAGTATCATAGAGAACTGAAAAAATGATCTAGACATACAGTGGACTGAGGAAGACTGGTATACAGTGGACTGAGGAAGACTGGTGTGCAGTCGAGCTGAGGTAGACTGGTGTGCAGTCGAGCTGAGGTAGACTTCTCCATTTACCCTATGTTTTCCTGCGAATTTCACCCCTGTGCTGATCCTTTGTGTTGGAGAGGGTGTTGGCAAAGGGGTAAATATGTTGTCCTTATCTCTTTATTCAGACTTTTGGGTAGGATGTATAGGATGAAATAACAAAGATAATAAACCATAGTGTTCCTTTCTCATCGAAACTATGGTGTGTTAGGTTAGCATGCACTAATGTAATTAGCATGTATTAGCAAATAAGTCCCATTGCATAAAATGGGACCTGTGGCAAAATAAAAAGCACGTATAATAAAGCTGCTTTGTGTTACCCGCACTAAGTAAATCTAGCTCTATGTTGGGGATAGGGGATATCGATGCAGTCCGTGATCCTGCTGAAAAGCTCATTGCACAACAGGTTCATACTGCAAACTTAGCAATTGTACTGCAATGGAAACCAAAGTCTCAAATGAATACTTGTAGGTCACAAGCTTGCACAGTTGCCTGGATAGAAGAGATTGTGTACTGTATGGAATGCAACTCTGATGGCATTAAGATGATTTGGGGGATCTGTTCTGAAACATTGGTAAGCCATTAGATGGAGCTATGATACCTAATCGTGTGCTTATGCTTGAGTGTATATTACCTATCACATATGTTGTAGCTGAATTACATAAAATAGCACATTCTGTGTCATTGAGTCACTTGGTATGTGTTTGGATTGTTTAATAATGTATTTATTAAACTCTTTTTGTTTTTATACTCTTTTTCTAAAAGTCAAAATGGTTTACAGTAAACTAGGTACAATCAGCCACATTAATGTGCATTAAGTAACTTACAGGTAACATTGACAGTAACAATAGGTAACAGTTGGTATCAGCCTGCTGGTTAAAGTAACTTATGTACAGAGTACCAGTTATGGTATTGTAACACAGTTGCATGCTGGTGGTTCTAATTCGCCCGGTTTGGCTAAGAAGTGGGTGTCACAAGTGAGGGAATTCCTTTCAACACCGTACCTAGCCATGAGCAAGCAGTGCAGTCACATGGTGCAAACAAAATAGGGGTACATTTAGGAGTGCTGGCCTCGGGGGAGGGGCCCCCCCCCACTGCCTGCCCTTGCATTGCCGCCGCCACATTTCGTGTTCCCTTGGCGTCATTGGTGTCAGTGGCAGCAGCGAAGCACACCTCCAATTGAAGAAAAACAAATGGGTCTTTCCTTATCGTTCCTCCAGTTCAGTCCTCTACCTCTGGGTTGTCAATCTCCTCCTGCAGCTTGGAGACTGGCATGTCAAATTGATGACATCACTGGATATAGCCTGCTGCACTGTCTCTCTCATCCCAGTGTGACCAGTCTCCATGCAGCAGGAGGACTTGACGAGCCTTGTGGAAGGGCTCTCTGGAGGAGCTAATAAGGAGCTTGTAGGATAGTGAGCTCTTAGGGGTTGTAGTTAGCTTTTAATTTTTTGGGTCTTTGTTCCTTTAAAAAAAAAAAAAAAAAAAATCATAAGTAGAGAAGATAGGGAGCAAGAACGCCAAACCTATCTGGCCAGATGATCCATTCGTGAAAAGGGGGACAAACTCAGGACTTCGAGTTTGGATCCTCCTGGGGTGGCCCAGAGGTTCTCTCCCCCTGATTTTACGGGGGAGAGCCCTTCTTGTAATCTCAGTGCCGGCGCCTGACTTCAGAGGCTTCGGGGGGTACTGCCGGTCAATTTCGCAGTGCTCAGGGGCCGCCGTTCGCTGCACAGCACGGGTTTGTTTCAGCAGCGGAGCTTCCGTCCTGCCCGGTAAGCGGTTCACCGGGACAGGCGGCGTTTGTGCACAGGAGCGTAACCTGACGGGCGCAGGCTGTCCGTGGCCCATTTTGGCGCCCTTTTTCTTATTGTCAGCTTTCCCAGTGGCCATTTTAGCTGCCGCGGAAAAGCTGCGTATGCTGGGAGGCCCTCGAGCCTGTGGCCGAGTAAGTCGGGGGGGAGCCCCTTTAGTTTAGCGGTTAGTTCTTATTGCTTTTCTTTTATTGATTTCTTTTATTGATTTCCTCTTCTGGGTTTAAGGGGATTGGTTTCTGGGTTGCAGATGCAGTCTCTCTGGGGGTAGCCTTTTCGCCCCGGGGGGGGGGGGGGGTGGGGGGAAGAGACAATCTGTGAGGCAACTAATTGAGGCTTGCAAATCCAAAAGAAAAACAAACAAACAATAAAATAAAATAAAAAGCCAGACAGGCAGAGAAGGGGAGAGACAACAGTGCAGGGGGGCCTCTGGGGCTACTGCTGGTTGTTTTATGGCGACAAGGCCACAGTGTATTGTGTGTGTGGTGCTAGGAGGGGCGCAGTGGCCGATACAGGGGTGTGCCGGGGCTGTTCAGCTCTCTCCTCCACGCTAGAGCAGCGGATGGACATCAAGGAGACCCCGGAGCTGCAGGGAGTGCTGGCAAGTGCGAAGGCGGCCTCCCCGCGGTCTCCGGTGCAAGGGCCGCCATTGGAGGACTTGGCGGGGCCCTCTGGAACTTCGCTGGCAGCGCAGACTCCGAGCCTCGGGGATTTCTCCCCGGATTTTATTTTGCTAATGCATCAGGCTTTTTGTCTGCGGCGCCAGGGTAAGCGACCGGATTCCGGGATGCTGGCAGGTGCTGTCCAGCGGCTGGAGGCGGCTGTAGAGATAGGCGAGGAACCGCCAGCACCTAAGCGAGCGAGAATGAAGGATCTGCCTTCGGTGGAAGGCGAGTGACCTGAAGTCCAAAATCCAGAATGGGAGCAGGAAGAGGGTTCGCAGGATTTGGAGAGATTCCTGAACCCGAGGATCAGGCTAAGATTATTCGGGTCTTCCGCAGAGAGGAGCTTCCGGCTCTGATCACGGAGACGTTGCAGATGTTGAACCTGCCTACCCCAACAGCCGTGGAGGACGAGGTTGAGGATCCCGTCATTCAGGCGGTTCGGCAGACGCAGGTGGTATTTCCGGTGCACAGAGTGGTCGATAAGATGATACAGGAAGAGTGGGATAGGCCGGAGGCAGGCCTACGAGGTATACGCACCATGAATAGACTTTATCCGCTGGCCGATAAAGATAAAGACAGATTCCGGGCTCCGCGAGTGGACGCGGATGCGTCGGCGGTCACGAAGAAGACCACTATCCCGGTGGAAGGTAGCGCTGCCCTTAAGGATGCGCAGGACCGTAAGGTGGATGGTTTGCTGAAGCAGACCTTTGAGGCGGATTCCCTTTTGCTGCAAGCCTCCATTTGTGGGGCGTGAGTGGCTAGAGCGTGTCTGAGATGGGTCCAGCGTTTGCGTCAGTCTTCCCACCTGGACCTCGGAGTTCAAGGAGCTGGATCGTTTAGAGTCCGGAGCGGCATACTTGGCGGATGTACATTATGATTTGATCCGGGCGCTGGCCAATAGCAGGGCGTCCGTAGTGGCTGCTCGTCGGTCGGTGTGGTTACGTAATTGGGCAGCGGACGGTCCTTCTAAGTCACGGCTTAGCAAGCTTCCCTTTTAAGGGTGGTCTGCTCTTTGGTGAAGACTTGGATAAGTTAGTAAAGGACTTGGGAGAATCCAAGGCGGGTAGACTGCCAAGAGGACAAGCCGAAACTGGGAAAGTCAGCTCCAGGATTTCGGGGTCAGTTTCGGGATTTTCGCAGGTTTTGCTCGACCCGGTTTGCGAGTTTCCAAAGAGGCCACTTTTCGACTCGTGCCCAGGGGTTTCACGGGGCAAATAGAGGTTTCTCATCAACCTCCGCCTCCACAACCCGTAAGTCGCAATGAAGCGAGGTGGATCCCGGCGTAGGGGTCTCCCATAGGCGGTCGGCTCCGGGAGTTTCTTTCCGCTTGGACCCACATTATCTCCGACCAGTGGGTGTTAGAGATAATCCAACAGGGCTACGCGCTGGAGTTCGCTCGACCCGTCAGGGATTCCTTCATTATGTCGCCTTGCAGGGGCCCCAAGAAGACCGCGGCGGTTCGCGGCACTTTGGACAGACTGCTTCAGTTGGGAGCAGTTGTGGAAGTGCCGGGAGCCGAATGCGGCAAGGGTCGGTACTCCATTTATTTCGTGGTGCCAAAGAAGGGCGGAGCTTTGCGACCTATTCTGGACCTGAAGGGCGTAAATCGCCTGCGCGTACCGCATTTCAGGATGGAGACCTTGCGGTCCGTTATCGTGGCGGTGCGTCAGGGAGAGTACTTGACGTTGCTGGATCTCACCAAAGCCTATTTACACATACCTATCCGAGAGGCTCATCAGAGGTTCCTGAGGTTCGCGCTTCCTTGGGGTCATTATCAGTTCCAGGCATTGCCCTTTGGTCTAGCGACGGTGCCACAAACCTTCACCAAAATCATGGTGGTGGTGGTGGTGGTGGCGGCGTTGCGCAAGGAAGGCATTCTAGTCCACCCGTATTTCGACGAATGGTTGATCCGGGCCAAGTCCGCGGAGGAGAGTATTCGGGTGACCGACAGGGTAGTGCAGTTCTTGCGGAGCCTTGGTTGGGTGGTCTCCCAACAAAAAGTCACTTGGAACCCTCCCAGATGCTTGAGTACCTCGGGGTGCGGTTCAACACAAAGAAGGGCCAAGTGTTTTTACCGGTCAAGAGGGCCGAAGCGTTACGGCAGTTGGTCCGCCAGTTTTTGTTAGTCCCACGCCGACGGTGCGGACACTATCTTCGAGTGCTGGGAACAATGGCGTCAACATTGGAAGCGGTGCCGTGGGCCAAGGTTCATATGCGGCCCCTACAAAGAGCTCTTCTGCGCCGCTGGTCGCATCAGAACGATTCCTTGAGCAGGAGGCTTCCATGTCCGATCGCAGTCAAGCAGTCGCTTCGCTGGTGGCTGCGCAAGTCGTCCCTGGAGGCGGGCATGCCACTGGAACAACCGGAGTGGCTACCGCTGCTAACGGATGCCAGCCTGGTAGGCTGGGGAGCCCATTGTGGACACCAGTTTGCGCAGGGGCTGTGGTCGCCCCTGGAGGCCTCGTGGTCCATCAACCGTCTGGAACTTCGAGCTGTGGCCCGGGCGCTGCAGACATTCGAGGAGTTAGTGCTGGGTCGCCCAGTCTGGGTACTCTCCGACAACTTGGCGACGGTAGCCTACATCAACCGTCAGGGCAGCACGGGGAGTGTCGCGATGGAAGAGGAGGCGGACGCGTTGTTCGCATGGGTAGAGAGGCAGTTGGCCGCGATTTCGGCGGCTCACATAGCAGGAAAGGACAATGTCATGGCGGATTTCCTCAGCAGAGTTCAGGTGGATGCAGGAGAGTGGGAGTTGTATCCTGACGTATTCGCACAGATACTGGTTCGCTGGGGAACTCCCATAATGGATCTAATGGCGACATTCCGGTCGGCAAAGGCAAGCCGGTTCTTCAGCAGAAGACGGGAAAGGATGTCTGAGGGCATCGACGCGCTGTTGCAGCGGTGGCCATCCGACAGTCTTCTTTATGTCTTTCCTCCGTGGGCGTTAATAGGCCGAGTGGTTCAAAAGATTGGGGCTCATCCAGGAACAGTGCTTCTGGTAGCGCCCGACTGGCCGAGACGTCCATGGTACGCCGACCTGGTGCGTCTTCTGGACGGCGAGTCATGGCAACTCTCAGCGAGGGCAGATCTGTTGCTCCAGGGGCCGCTCTTCATGCCACAGGTGGATCGGTTCTTGCTTTACAGTATGGCCATTGAGAGGGCGAAGCTGAGGAAGAAAGGCTACTCGACAGCAGTCGTGGCAACCTTGCTTCGAGCACGGAAGCAATCGACATCCTTAGCGTATGTGCGGGTCTGGCGGTTATTTGAGGATTGGTGTTCTCGACGCCAGGTCCGAGCGGCTACGGTTGCTATCCCTCTGGTGTTGGAGTTTCTGCAGGACGGCTTTGACAAGGGTCTGGCAGCTAGTTCCTTGCGTGTCCAGTTGGCGGCCCTTTCCTGTTATTGCGGCAAGGTCAATGGAGTGTCCTTGGGTGCTCACCCCGATGTGTGTCGCTTTCTGAAGGCCGTTTCTCGATTGCGGCCGATGCGTAGGGTGTTCTTCCCGCCGTGGGATCTCAATCTCGTCTTAGCAGCATTCTCGCCCGCCTTTTGAACCGTTGCGTTGAGCGTCGGTGAAAGATTTGACTCTGAAGACCGTATTTTTGGTGGCGATTTGCTCTGCACGCCGTATTTCGGAGTTGCAAGCTTTGTCGTGTAGAGAACCCTTCTTGTCCTTTTCTAGGGAAAAGGTGGTTTTGTGTCCAGTTCCGTCCTTTTTGCCTAAGGTGGTATCCCCCTTTCATTTGAATCAGGCGGTCTGCTTACCCGCCCTGGGGTCTCTGGAGGGCGGCGCGTCGGATCGCAGTCTCCGCAGGCTAGACGTGAAGAGAGCATTGAGGCAGTATTTGAAGGTGACGGAGTCGTTTCAAAAGTCTGAGCGTTTGTTTGTATTGTTCGGCAGAGTGCGCAAAGGAGAGGCAGCGGCTAAAGCGTCCATCGCTCGCTGGATTCGAGAGGCGATTGCTTCCGCTTATTTGCTTCAGGGTCGAGTTGTGCCCGGGGGATTGCAGGCACATTCCACCAGAGCACAGGCGTGTTCATGGGCGGAGTACAGTTTGGTGCCGCCAGGGGAAATTTGTAGGGCGGCGACTTGGTCGTCTCTGCATTCGTTTAGTAAACATTACCGGCTGGACATAGCCGCATCTGCTGATGCCCGCTTCGGGGCAGCGGTGTTGTCGGCCGGCTGGAAGGGTCCCTCCCGATGATTACTGCTCTGGTACATCCCAGAGGTAGAGGTCTGAACTGGAGGAACAATAAGGAAATGATAATTACACTTACCTGGTAATTGTAGTTCCTTGAGTGACGACAGTTCAATCCTCATTCCCACCCACATTGTTTCGGAGGGATCCAGAAGGCATTGTATGCTGGAGAATCTTACAGGTACGTCTGTTTTTAAGCAAAATGGTTGTGTTAGCTTTTCCCGTGCCAGGGAAGGGGGTAAGAGAGCCTGGTTTCAGGGGGTAATAGATTATAGGTTTAGTTATCCTGAGTTTCAGTGTTTGCTACTTATTTGTTGCTCCTTTGAGTCTGCTTTGTTAGTAGTTCACACTGGGATGAGAGAGACAGTGCAGCAGGCTATATCCAGTGATGTCATCAATTTGACATGCCAGTCTCCAAGCTGCAGGAGGAGATTGACAACCCAGAGGTAGAGGATTGAACTGTCGTCACTCAAGGAACTACAATTACCAGATAAGCATAATTATCATTTCCGACACCGTGCTTGCATGTTGGCCCGATCCCTCTCTCCTTGACGTATCCTTGCATCAGAAGAGGGAGGGACCAGACCAGCCATTCAAGCACAGAGTTGCAAAGACCCACGTTTTTGAATGGCTGGTCTGGTCCCTCCCTCTGATGTGATCCTACATCTGAGAAGGGAGGGATAGACCTCATGCAAGCGTGGAATCAGTCAGACGTGTGGTTTTCTCTCCCCCCCCCCCCCCCAATTGGATGTCCACTTTGCTATTGCTGCCACCAAGGGAACACAAAATGTGGTGGTGGCTGGGCAAGGACAGGCAGCGTGGGGGAGCCGGCTGGGCATGGGGCAAATGAGAAACCTGTGATGGGGTGGGGGCTGCCAGAAGTGCAAGTCGCACAGGGCGCATTTATGGCTTGGTGTGGCCCTAGTTCCTTTGATGTCTGTTGGCACTTTGAGGGTGTGTAGTCTCATGGCCTTTTTTCTGTTCATTGGTTGGGGATATTGCAGTGGTGATGTGTGAGTAGCTTTGTGTCCAGTGGTCCTGATATGTTGGGGGTCTGTGCCATAGTATTCTAAGGTTTATGGTTTTAGGTTTATTTAAAAACACTTCAAGGCAACTGAGCAGTTTATAATGAATAGAATAAAATAAATTAGATATAACTCCATTTAATAATAGTAAAGGGACAGTAAAGGAAAAGAGGTATCCAGTCAGAGCCAATCAAGGAATTTCCTATGGAGGAAGGTCAAATGTTAATTTAGAGATTTGTTCTAAGTGCAGCCTTAAATCTGGGATATCTCAAGACAGATGTCTGATGGGAAGGGAATTCCAGAGATGTAGACCCAGGAAATAAAAGGCAGCATGACATGTCTATTTCAGGTGGGCTTGCGTAGAAGTGGGAAGGTGTAAGCAATTACCATGAATAGAATGAAGCACCCTGGGAGAGGCGTGCGGTATAAGGAGGAATGATAGGTAAGCTGGAGTTGCAGAGTGAAGGGTCCTTTGAGTGAGAGTAAGGATCTTGAACTGTATCTGATGGCTAATAAGTAACCAGTGATATTTAATGAAGAGGGGGGTGACATGATCGTGTTTAGTGGCATGATGAAAGACGAAGAGCAGTGTTCTGTATGGACTAAAGTCATTTCATTTGATACCCAGGTAAACCGGCATAAATAATATTGGCGTAATCTAGGCGTGATATAGCCAGAGTAAGCATGGAGGCTTCTGGAAGGACTGAGCGGCGTGTGCGGATCTGATGAATGCTATAGAAAGAATGTTTCACCACCATGCTAATTTAATTTAATTTATTTATTTAAACATTTTGTATACCGCTTTGTCCTTCACTCAGTGGTTTACATTATAACTTGGAACATTATACATAGAACAGTTAAACAGTGGCTAATGTTGTACAAGGGACGGGTTATATTGTGTAAAGGTAGTGTAAAACTATATACAGTATTATGGGAGTTGAAACATAACTATATACAGTTTATTATATTGCGTGCGTATAGCGTCTACCAGTCCATAGCAAAAAGCTTATTCCTAGGTGGCTTAGATCATGTTAACTTCAGGTGATTATGTAATATGGTCAAAGTGATTCTTGTTTTTAGATTCTTTCTAAAATCCTTAATGTCTGAAATTGCACGTATGTCATCTGGGAGGGAGTTCCATAATGATGGAGCATAGAGTGAAATTGCTCTTCTAGAGGTGGTTTGTATGGTCCTTTGGTATCCAAGCGGTGGGATAATGATGTTCTTATTGTTATTTCTCCTGGGTTGGTTACTTGAATCTTTAGTTATCGTGTCTTGCAGGATGTTTGCTGATAGCTGGTGAATGATCTTGAATATGGTTTGTGTTGCATTGTATTGGATTCATGCATATATTGGGAGCCAATGTAATTAAGAATTGGTGTGATGTGTCCATATCTGTCTGTTCCTAAGATTAGGCGAGCTGCAGTATTCTGCATTTGTTGAACTGGTAAGATGGTTTGCTTTGGGAACCCGTGGTATAGTGAATTGCAATAGTTGAGCGTTGGTGTGATTGCCTGACAGATGGTTCGGAAGTGATCAGGGTCTAGAATTGGTTTAAGTCTTCTTATTATCTTCATCTGCAAAAACCACAGCAAATGCTTACTTTAAATGTGTGGTGAGGTTTTGGTCTATGATTACTCTTAGATATTTAAATTCTTTTTTGACTGTTATTTGCTTTTGCAATGTTGTGATTGTTTGTGGTGTGGTAAATGATGTGTCCCTGGTGATGAAGTGTCTGTCTTTTTGTAATTTATTGACAAGTTGTTGTTGTTGAACTATTTAACCATGTCTTCTACATATGCCGTTATGCTTGAGAGGTCGGGTTTATGTATTTCTATAGGAGTGTATACCATGATATCAGCATATATTTTGTATTGTATTTTGTGGTTTTTGATATCACATATTGGCCTTATGTGGATGTTAAATAATATTGCAGAGAGGGATGATCCTTGTGGGACACCTTGTTTTACTGGAAAGGGCTTTGATTTGACTGAACCACATTTCACTTGTTGTCTATTGCTTAGGTAGGATTTGAGCCATGTTAGTGTGTTATGTAAGCCAATTTCTTGTAGACGTTGAAGTAGGATGTTGTGGGCGACTGTGTCGAAAGCTGAGGATATGTCCATGAAGATAAGGACAAATTCTTTTTTTGCATTATCTATGCCTTTTATGATGTTGTCGAACAGTGATAACAGAAGTTTTTCTGTGCCATGGTTGGGACTAAACCCATGTTGGTGTAGGTTCAATGGAGCATGTTGGTCTATGTGGTCTTGGAGTTGTCTAATGTGATCATGAAAAGAGCGAGAAGTCCAGACGTAGACAGAGGTATCTGAAGGAGGGAATCAAAGGTATGGGGGTGTCGCCGATGACAGGAGAAAGTGAGGGAGCAGGTGAAGAGCCAGTTAGCCATAGAGCAGAAGTTTTGGAAGAATTCCGCACTAAACAGTTCACATGAAGGCAGGTAGCCACAGTGGAGAGGCAGTTATTAATAGTGGTGAGATCAGGTGAAACAGGATGTGTGTAGATGAGCAGTAGGATGCCATCCGCATAATAGGAAGCGGATACACTCTACTGCTGGATGATAGTGGCAAGAGGGGCTAGAAAGACATTGACGAGAAGGGTAAAGGCAGTGAAGTAGATATAGAATACCAAAAAGAAACATCATAGAAATGACCAGTAAAAAAAGTGGAACCACTGAAGGACTATGCTGTGAAACCCAGCAGAGTGGAGACGAGAGAGAAGAGGAAAATGGTTGACAAGACTGAAGGCCAACGAGAAGTCAAGAGAGACAGCAAATGAGTTCCCCTATCCCAAGAGTGTCTTAGCTAGCTAAGAACAGAAAGAAAGAATAACCATTTCAGCATTGTGACCTACCCAAAAACCCAATTGCCTGGGGTGGAGAAAATTAGTTTTGTCATGATGATCAGATGCCTTTATAAAACAATATTTTTTTTCAAGGAGCTTTGAAAGAAACAGAAGATTGGATACTGGTTGGAAGTGAGAAAGTACAGATGGGTTGAGTGGTATTTTTGAGCAGGAGTCGCACTACTGCTTCCTTCCAGCAGTTGGGAAAACCCCCAGTAGCCAAACTATTAAATAAAGGAAGGATGTAAGGAAGAAAGGCCAGAGACCTTGGACACCCATGAGGAGGGAATGAGATCAAATGAGCATGTGGTTTTTGATGAAGAGGAAGTAACCTTGGTAAGCGAAACCATGGTAGCTAAATTAAATTTTAGTCCAGGGGTGAGTTGGAGGATGCACAAAAACGAGAGGCATCGCGTTCAGTGGGAATTGTTGGGGCCAGTAGAAGGAGCTGAAAGGGTTCAATCTGAGGAAGAGAAAGTTGTAACTGAGTAACCTTGGAGCAGAAAAAGTTGGCCAATTCTTGTGTAGAAGGAGCATTGTCACAAGATACAGAGGTAGTGCAAAGAAAATGAGACAAGAGTGAACAGTTGCTTAGGGCAGTTCTCAGTGAGGGTAATTAGTTTAGAGAAGTGCTGACATTTTGCTGCAGTGGGCAGAGCAATAACAATTGTGCTGATGCTTGAAGACACAAAGTGGGAGGTGAGGGGGTCCGTCGCCAAATAAGTTCAACTCTGTGAAATTGATGGCGAAGAAGAAATAAGCCAGCATGATACCAAGGATTATGGCAGGGTCTAGCAGGGTGGGTTGGTTGGGAGAGGGGCAAGATCATCCAGAGTTGAGCGGAGGGAAGCATTCCAGTTTTCGGCCTAAGAGTCCACGAATAAGGAGTCAAAGTAAATGGGGAAATAGCTTCTTTCCCACCCTCGGATGCTAAGGTAGAACTAGTGATCAGGCATCATGGGCAGATGGGCCTAGTAGGGCCAGTCAAAGTATGGTCAGTGTTACAGAGTGGGGATAGATGAAAAAGGAGAAGGAAATGATCAGATCAGGGCAGGGGGGCAGCAGAAGAGAGAAATCTGCACTGAAGACATGACAATGGTAAGGATGAGATCCAAGGTGTGTCCTGCAGCATGAGTTGTGGGCCCGCTACATGTTGGTGAAGTGAGAGTGGCAACAAGTGACATGAAAATATTATCTTGCAGTCTAGTTGGATCATTGACATGGGTATTAAAACCCCCTAGTATTATGAGCTCAGGAAAGATGGTCACGGCTTCAGTGAGAGTAGTCTGCAAAACTTCCCAAAACCCAGGGGATAGAGATGGAGGAACATAAAGCAGAGGAAGGGTAAGCATAAGGATGGGGCGATCTTGGAGAGTAAAGCGTCAGGATAGTGGAGAGTGGGTGGAAATCTCAGTAACATCAAGGGTTTCTCTGTAGAGAAGGGTAACACCCCCCTGAACGTGATACGAATGAGGTAGACAATATGGAAAAACCAGGAGGAAGGCAATGAAGAAGCTTCACCTCCTCATGTTCTCTTAACCAAGTTTCTGTAACAAATAGCATGTCTAATAAGTGCTGTAACAGAAGATTATTGATCAGAGCGCCGTAAAGGGGGAAGCGATCATTTTGGGTGACTAATCTACCTGATGTGGATTGGATTACTCCTTCTGCACATCTGGAAAGAAGCAAAAAAATTGTAGATGCTCTCCAAGATGCATCACTTAGACAAATGGTCATGGAACGAACCAGGGAAAGCTCAACGCTGGATTTAGTGCTCACCAAGGGTGATAGCATGTCGAATGTCTGCGTGAGTGCCCCTGTGAGCAACAGCGATCATCACACAGTGTGGTTTCAGATAAAAGCCAATGTACAGGCCAAACATAGCAAGCTCAAAGTTCTAAACTTCAAAACACTGACTTCAAGAAAATGGCCAAGTACCTAAAAGAGGAGATGACAGGGTGGAAGGAGATAAGGGAAGTGGAATTGCAATGGGCTAAACTAAAGGTGGCAATAAAAGGGGCAACAGATAAATATGTAAAACAAGTAAATAAAAACAAGAGGAGAAGGAAACCTATTTGGTTTTCCAAAGAAGTAGCTGCTCAGAGGCAAAAAACACAGCTTTCGCAAAATTCAAAAGCTTGCAAACAGAAGAACACAGAAATGAATACAGGATCAAACTCAAAGAATCAAAAAGAGAAATAAGGATAGCAAAATCAAAGGCTGAGGAAAAGATGGCTAAAGATGTTAAGGGTGGCGACAAAACTTTCTTCAGGTATATTCGGGAAAGGAAGAAGATCAGAGTTGGAATTACAGGACTCAGAAGTGCTGGGAAAGGACTTGTGGAAAGTGACATAGAAAAAGCGAAATTGCTAAACAAATACTTCTGCTCTGTTTTTACTAAAGAAAATCCTGGAGATGGACCAGCTGTGACTCCCAAATATAAAATTGGGATTGAAGTAGATACCACACCATTCACAGAAGATGAGGTGTTGGTACAACTTGCTAAACTGAAAATGGACAAAGCCATGAGACCGGATGGGATACATCCCAGGATACTGAAAGAGCTCAGAGGTTCTTGCAGGACCGTTAAAGGATGTATTCAACAGATCCTTGGAAACAGGAGAGGTTCCGCAGGACTGGAGAATGGCTGATGCTGTACCTCTACACAAAAGTGGTGACAGGGAAGAAGTGTCAAACTACAGACCCGTGAGCCTTACCTCGGTGGCGGTAAAAGTAATGGAGACTCACCTGAAAGAGCGAATAGTGACCTTTCTCAAAACCAACAGGTTGCAAGATCCGAGGCAACATGGTTTTACTGAAGGACGTTCTTGCCAAACAAATCTGATTGATTCTTTGACTGGGTGACCAAGGAACTAGATCAGGGGCATGTGATGGATGTCATCTACCTGGATTTCAGCAAAGCCTTTGATACTGTTCCTCATAGGAGGTTTGTCAACAAACTCAGTAGCTTGGGGATGGGTCCCAAGATGGTGAACTGGATTAGAAATTGGTTGACTGACAGATGACAGAAGGTGATGGTACATGGAGCTCACTCGGATGAAAAGAAGGTGATTAGCGGGGTGCCCCAGGGTTCGGCCCGGCACTGTTCAATGTATTTGTGAGGGATATTGCTGAAGGACTGAATGGAAAAGTCTGTCTTTTTGCAGATGATACAAAAATTTGCAACAGAGTGGACTCCCCCGAGGGAGTGGATAACATGAGGAAAGATCTACAAAAGCTGGAAGAATGGTCTAATGCTTGGCAATTACGATTTAATGTGAAAAAGTGCAGTGTCATGCACTTAGGTAGCAGAAATCCAAGGGAAATGTACGTAATAGGGGGCGAGAGGTTGGTGTGCATGGTTCAGGAGAAAGACCTTGGTGTGATTATCTCTGATCTCAAGGTGGCAAAACAGTGCGACAAGGCGGTGGCAAAAGCCAGGAGGATGTTGGGCTGCATACAAAGAGGAATTACCAGCAGAAAGGAAGAGGTACTTATGCCACTGTACAGGTCACTGGTGAGGCCTCACTTGGAATACTGTGTTCAGTTTTGGAGACCATATCTTGCAAAAGATGTAAAAAGGCTGGAAACTGTTCAGAGGAAGGCGACCAAAATGATTTGGAGCCTGCGTAAGAAACCCTATGAGAAGAGACTGGAAGACCTAAATATGTACTGTGATGAGGAAGCTGCCCAGAAAATAGTGATAAAGGAAGGGAATTTATCCTAATCAAGGGACCTGTTTTGGCAGGTCGCAGGAATAAAACTGCATGTTTACCTAAAAGACAGGTTATTCCAGGCTGCCGTGGCCTGGAGATGAGGTGAAGGAATATAAGCCCAGATTGAGAAACCCTTACGTCATTCCTAATTACTCAGCTGCCAGGAGGGACTTTAATCAGCCACACCTGAGGAGCAATGTTCCCTCTAATTTTCTGTAGGCTGTGTGCGCATAAAATATCAGCTGTGTGCAACTTTTGAAGGAAGGTTAAATTTTTGTGCACCACATAACGACACTTGGAGTTATATACTTTAAAATTTGACTGCACGTCAGAATACAGTATGTACACCACATTGATTTTAATCAAAATAAATGAAAATAGACGATTACTAAATGAAGCGGGAAATTTCTAGTAATTACAATCATAACTTTTAAATTTTAAGACGTCTGTGTTTTCTATCAGAATCAGAGATGTAATTTTTGTGCGCTCTGTTGTAAAGTATGTGCGCTCGCTCGGCGAGGTGTGTGCGTGCGCACACGCGCACAGCTTAGAGGGAACAGTGCTGAGGAGTGCAAGGGAGGGGTTGGAAACTGGGAACTTTAAAACTAGAACAGATTATGCAGAGAGCAGACGAGGAAAGCCTGAAGAGAAGGAGAGGAAGCCTGAGAGGAGGCTTGAAGGCAAGCGTGAGAGCAAGGAGAGAGGAGCTCTGAGAGATTCATATTCTTGGAGAGATTCCTGGGAGAAGCCAGCTTCAAGGGATTGGGGAAATCCAAAGGCTTGGAGAACCCTAAGAAGAGGTATGGAGCAGATGCCCTGAGGTCCAGGAATATAGACTGGAGGACAGGTTATAAAAGCTCCATTGCATACTGGCCAGAATGTTTGAGAGGACAGCCTAATGCCAGCTTTAACTCGGGTATGAACTATGAACGTTTATCTAACCTAGAGCAAGGCAAAGTGTTTAGACACAGTTCCTGTCCTAAGGGAGGTCAGTTAGTAAAGCCCTCTGATCTGGCTCCTGATATAGAACCTATGCAAATAGAAGAACAAGCTAATTACAGAGGAGGACGATAATCTCATGGACTGTTCTTTATGCAAGGTTGCTAGCACAGAGAAATCCTGAAAGTGGGACCAAACATAAAAAGGAAACGTTCTAGTAACTGGCACTAGAAGTTTGTGTAAATACTTGTGCAGAGAAGGAGAAGAGCTGTTGATTGAAGCTTGTTAGCCAGCTGGTACCAGAGCAGCGCACAGCTCAGGCTATGCACACATTGGATATAAAAAGTGCCTTGAATGGGAAAAGAAAAGCTGTTTTTGTGAAGAAGCTTTTACTTTTTTTGGTTTCCCTTACACCAGCACTGCTGAGCAGGTTTGTCAGCAGTGACTGAGAGAGAGACTTTCCGTTGTTAATGGACTTTACAAGCTACTTGCTTTACCTTTCAGTTGTATTGTTATTTTGAATATAAAACCCTGGAGAATACATCCTAAGGTGTTACCAAGTGAATCTGTGTGCATTTGGATTTACCTCATAAATAAATATTCTATCACTGCCTTACACTCGAGCCAACTACATTGTCTTCATTTACCTCAAAGACAAGCACCGCATGACTGGACTACCAGTACCATAATCCTTTGCAAGATAGTCAGTCTGGAACATTGCTTACTTGGGGAACTCTATATAACAAGCACGCCCCTCCATGCACATGTAAGGGGCTATGGGCGTGACAATACACTTTGGAGGAGAGGAGGGATAGGGGAGATATGATTCAGCCCTTTAAATACTTAGAGGAACGATGAACAAACAAACCTCTTCCAAAGACGGGGAAGCTGAAAAACTAGAGGGCATAACATGAAGCTGCAAGGTGTAAAATTGAAAGGCAATGTCAGGAATTATTTTTTCACTGAAAGGGTGGTGGATGCTTGGAATGCTCTCCCGATGGAAGTGGTGGGGGCAAACATGGTGACAGAATTCAAACAGCATGGGACAAGCACTGCGGATCCCTTTATAGCAACAGGATAAAAACAAAATAAACTGAACCATCTAACTTCTCAACAAATAGGGGTGTCCTACATGGAGTGGTGGGTCCACCCCTAAACAAAGACATGGGGAGGGGTGGCCTGCACGGAGCGACAGCATAGATATTGGATGCTGCAGGGTTAGCTTCAGCGCCTATAAGATAGGCAAGGGTTTTCCTCACCTATCTATTAGCCACCGAGCGCTTATCGTGCAGCTTCCAATATCTGTGCTGCATGGTTAGTGCCAGTCTCCAACTCCGCCCCAGAACACCCCTGGCATGCCTCACGTAGGGGACTTTGATGTGCATGTGCCGTTAAATATCCGGTTAGCAGGCATTTACATGGTTAACTGGTTGTTAACGGTGCAAATGCCTTTTGCATATTGGGCCCATACTTTCTGCTTGTCTCTGCTACCTCCACTGAGAGACTGTTTTACGCATCTACCACTCTTTCTGTAAAGAAATTTTCCACATGTTACTCCTGAGTCTATCCCCTTTCACCCTCATCTCATGTCCCCTTGTAGCAGAGCTTGCTTTCAACCGAAAGAGGCTTTCCTCTTGTGCATTTATGCCATGGAGGTATTTAAGCATCTCTATCATATCTCCTCTATCCCACCTTTCCTCTGACATATACATATTAAGATCTTTAAGTCTGTCCTCTTATGCTTTATAACGAAGACCACTAACCATTTTAGTAGCTACCTCTGCACTGACCCAATCCTGTTTATATCCTTCTGAAGGTGTGGTCTCCAGAATTGCACACAATACTCCAAATGAGGTCACATCAGAGACTTGAACAGAAGCACTATCGCCTCCTTTTTTTTTCTGCTGGCCATTCCTCTCCCTATGCACCTAAGCATCCTTCTGGCTTTCACTGTCGCCTTTTCTACCTGTTCAACCACGTTAACATCGTCAGAAACAATCAGGCCCAGGTCTGATGATCTTAAAGTGGCTAAGGTGACTAGACTTATTTGCACATTTCGATTCAGCCGGAACACCAGAGGTATCTGCGTTTTGCAGTTCTACGAGGCATTTCCAGTTTCGGGCCCTGTCATTCAGCATAGCCACAGCACTGTGAACCTTTACGAAGGTGGTGGTGGCGGCTTCTCTCTGGTGCAAAGGACTCTTGGTTCATCCGTATCTGGATGCCTGGCTAATCAGAGCAAAGTCAGCCCAAGAGAGCCAGATAGCAACAAAGCAGGTGCTGTCCTTCCTCCAGGAGTTGGGCTGGGTCATCAATTTTCCCAAGAACAGCTTGGAGCCAATTCAGGCTATGACTGACTTGGGGTGCGTTTCAATACCAGGTTGGGCTTAGTATCCCGCCGCAGGAACGCATCAAGAAGGTTTAAGGCCAGGTTCAGAAGTTCCATCGGATGCACTCTCCTTGCGCATGGGACTGCCTGCAGCTGTTAGGAGCCATGGCAATGACATTAGATTTTGTGCCATGGGCCAGAACGCACATGTGACCTCTGCAATGGGCATTGTTCCGGTGGCTTCCACACAAATATTCGTTGTGGAGGAGAACATAAGAGATGCCATACTGGGTCAGACCAAAGTCCATCAAGCCCAGTATCCTGTTCCAACAGTGGCCAGTCTAGGTCATACGTACCTAGCAGTTTCCCAAAAAGACACAGGTTCCACAATGCTTGTACTGTGTCAAGCATTGATATCCTGGGTCCCTTCTTAATAATGGTTTATGGATCTTTCCTCCAGGAACTTGTCCAAACCTTTTTTAAACCCAGCTACACTAACAGCCTTTACTCCATCCTCTGGTAACAAATTCCAGAGTGATTACACATTGAGTGAAAAAATATTTTCTTTTATTAGTCTTAAATAGTTTACCTTGTAGCTTCATTGCATGTCCCCTAGTCTTTCTATATTCTGATAACGTAAACAATCCATATACGTTTACCCGTTCCACTCCGTTCATTAATTTATAGACTTCTATCATATCTCCCCTCAGCCGTCTCTTTTCCAGGTTAAAGAGCACTAACCTTTTTAGCCTTTCTTCATAGGAGTATCCTTCCATCCCCTTTACCATTTTGGTGACTCTTCTCTGAACCTTTTCTAATAACGCTATATCCTTTTTAAGATACGGCGACCAGAATTGCACACAATATGCAAGGTATGGTCTCACCGTGGAACGATAGAGGCATTATAATAGCTTTTGTTTTATTTTCCATTCCTTTTCTTTTGATACCTAGCATTCTATTTGCTCTCTTGGCCGCCGCTGCACACAGGGCCGAGGGTTTTAACATGTTATCCACTATGACGCCTAAATCTTTTTTCCTTGGTGGTAGTTCCTAATGTGGAACCTTGCATCGTGTAACCATAGTTTGGGTTGTTCTTCCCTAGGTGCATAACTTTGCACTGTCCAGAGGAGGGACGAAGGAGTCTGGGTTGGTGGCTGGACCCCCTCCAAATTGTTGGCTGGAGTGATTCTGGAGTCACCCGAATGGGTGATAGTGACCATGGACGCCAGTCTACTCGGCTTGAGCACACTGTCAATTCTAGATGGATCAGGGTTAGTGATTTCCAGAAGAGAAGAACTGGTCAGTCAACCGCTTAAAGATGCGTGCTGTCTTTCTGTCTCTTCAGACCTTTTGCCCTCTGACTCAGCACAAGTAGTTGAGGGTCTTCTCCAACAATGCGACAACAGTGGCTTGCATCAATTGGCAAGGTGGCCCAGGAAGTGCAGTTATGGCAATTGAAGGTGGATCCTTCCGCAGGAGTTCAGTGGGACTTGTTCTACCGCACTGACCTGGAGGAGGCCTCCTCCACTTGTTTTGCAAGCCCATGGATGATAAGGCTGCGGAGATTGAGACGGAGTATAACTCGTTCTCATCTCTCCCAGAAAACGTTCACCCTCCCCAGGAAGAAGCAGCAAAGCAAGAAGCCTTTCTTCCATCAGAAGGGGTTTCTGTACAGGGACTACCCGGCCTATCCGCCAGCATCAACCCCCATTCAGGGCAGCCAGGGCAAGTCCATAGTCCATGGCCCTCGTAAACTGAAGGGCCCCAAGACCCAACCCCTGGTGCCGGCTCAACCAGGCTTGGGGTTTTGACGCCATCGGCATAGCCTCTCATCCTCCGGCAAGGCAGCTGTCTGTCGGGGTGTACCTGGTCCATTTCTCCCATAGGTGGGAGTCCATCTCCACCGATGCCTGGGTTCTCCAGGTCATTCGGGGGGGCTATTGTCTCCATCTGGACTAGGTCCCTCCTCTGTACTTTCCCAGGGAGTGACGTTGGCTTCGCTAGCACCAGGCCCTCCTGAATCAGGAGCTCGCAGGCCTCCTCCAGGACAGCGCGGTAGAACTAGTCCCACTGTACTCCCGCGGACGGAGGATTTACTCCCAATACTTCTTTGTCCCAAAGCAGACAGGGGGCCTTCGCCCCATCCTCGACTTGCAGAACTTCAACAGGTACATGATGTAGAAGACGTTTAAGATGCTCTCCCTTGGAATGTTACTGCCCTACCTCCAGCAGGGCGATTGGCTATGCTCCTTGGACTTAAAGGATGCTTATGCTCACATCCAAACATAGAAAGTACCTCTGCTTCATGGTTCAAGGAAACCATTACCAGTACAGGGTTCTTCCCTTCGGCCTTGCGTCTGCCCCGTGGGTCTTCATGAAGTGCCTTGCAATGGCTGCAGCCCATCTGCAGCTGCAGGGCACCTTTGTCTATCCATATTTAGACAACTGGCTCATATCAGGGGGCACAGCCTCTGAAGCCAGGCATGCCACGGACCGCACCATTTGCTTCCTGGAGCATCTGGGGTTTGTGATCAATTACACAAAGTCCCATCTCACTTCTGTTCAGTCCCTGAGTTCATCGGGGCTCGCTTGTACACCTTTTGGCCCATGGCCTTTCTTCCTCGGGACAGGGCGGACTGCCTCATGTCCCTAGTGTCCGAGATGCAGTGCCGCAGCGCCATCCCGGCCGGGACGATGCTTCGCCTTCTCGGCCACATGGCCTCCACGGTCCATGTCGTACCCAATGCCCGTCTCAACATGTGGGTGATGCAGTGGTGTCTCCGAGTGCAATGGGCACAGTCGACTGGCTGTCTCCGAGACCTCATCTCGGTCTCCCTCAGTGCTGCGGAGTCTCTGGCTTGATGGCAGGAGTTTCGGAGCCTGCCTTTCCAAGCCCCGGCGCATCAGGTGGTCTTGACCACAGATACCTTCCTGGTGGACTGGGGAGCCCACTGTGAGTGACGGCGCACTCAGGGGACCTTGTACTGTGAGGAGTTCTGGCAATAGATCAACCTGCTGAAGCTCTGGGCCATTCGCCTTGCTTTCAGGGTTTTCAGGGACCGCCTGCAACACCAAGCGATACTGGTCCAGACGGACAACCAGGTCACGATGTTCTATGTGAACAAACAAGGGGATACCGGCTCCTACAGCCTCTGTTCGAAGGCGGCAGCCCTTTGGTCCTTTGCGGTGAGCCAGGGTATGACCATCCAGGCCACTTACCTTCAGGGTCAGGACAATGCATTGGCGGACTGGCTCAGCAGAGCACTCCGGCCGTACGAGTGGTGCCTGTGTCCCCCGAATGGCGCAGCGACTCTTCCATCATTGGGGGACTCCAGACCTTGGACCTCTTTGCCAGCCCGGTGAACTCGCAGCTTCCTCTGTTCTGCGGTCCCCTCCCACACCTGGGCAGGGTGGCCCTCGTTGCCTGTCTTCATCTTGTGGGACACGGGCCTGCTATATGCCTTCCCCCCCCAATGCCCCTCATCGTCTGGACCTTTCTCGAAGTCCAGCAGGACAGGGCCTCGATGATTCTCATAGCCCTGAGGTGGCCCAGGTAGCCTTGGGTTTCCCCTGCTTCTCCGTCTCTCAATGGAACCCTCTGTCCCACTCGGGTTCTCACTGGAGCTGCTGACGCAGGAGGAGGGTCTGCTTCTTCATCCCAATCTGAGGTCCCTGTCCCTCACAGCTTGGTGGCTGAGCGTGTCGCTCTAGCCTTCCATCTCCCCATGGAGAATGAGGACATTCTTTTGGCCTCACAAAAGGATTCGACCAGACGAACTTATGCCTTCAAGTGACGTTGGTTCTCAGTGTGGTGCTCGGAGCACCTAGCGAACCCATTTTCATGCCCTACCAGCTTGGTCTTGCAGTATCTGCTCCACCTCTCGCAGTCTGGGCTGAAGTCTAACTCAGTCAGGGTTCACCTGAGCGCCATCTCAACAAACCACCACCCCATCAAGGGCAAACTTCTCTTGGGGCAACCACTTGTCTCTCGTTTCATGCGATGCCTGCTTCTTTCGAAGCCCCCATCCTCCTTCCCCCTGCGGAATGGGACCTCAATGTGGTCCTCACACAGCTGACCAAGCCACCCTTTGAGCCCATGGCTACGTGCTCGCAATGGAATCTGTCGTGGAAGGTGGCCTTCCTAATAGCTTTCACCTCTGCCTGGAGAGTCGGTAAACTCCAGGCACTGATGGTCGAGGCACCATACACGAGGTTCTATAGGAACTGGGTGGTCCTGCAGACTCATCCCAAGTTTCTTCCGAAGGTTGTCTCAGATTTTCATCTCAATCAAGAGCTAGTGCTGCCCACTTTCTTCCCAAAGCCCATGCCAACCGGACGTCGGCGATTCTCCACACCCTGGATTGTAAGAGGGCGCGCTCTTTCTACCTGCAGTGGACTTGGAGCCACCACAGATCCGGGCAGCTCCTCGTTTCCTTTGACCCCAGCTTTCTGGGGCTAGCGGTCACCAAGCGTACCTTGTCCATCTGGGTGGCGGACTGCATCGCCTTTGCCCAGGCTGGGTTTCCCCTGGAATGCCGAGTCATGGCTCACAATGTCTAGCCTGCACTCGGTGCCACTGGCAGACATCTACTGGTCTGCCACCTGGTCATCCACTCACACCTTCATGCTTCATTACTGCCTGGAGAGGGAGGCCCATCAGGATGCCGCCTTCATCCAGGCTGTACTTTGTAATCTGTTCGGGGTTTAAGCAACTCCTGCCCTCCTACCCTTCTTATTCCAGCTACCGGGAATGTGGCCATCTATGGACCCGAGGTCCTCGGGCTGCCTTCGGCTTTCACTGGCAACTGCTCACGGCAATGCCATGCTTTTTTTCTACAGGTCCTCGGTAGCCTATACCTAGGGAGTTCCATATGCGAGGACTGACTTCCTGCTTGTTCCTGGAGAAAGCATAGTTACTCACCTGTAACAGGTGTTCTCCAGGAACAGCAGGAATCGGTTCTCGCAGCCCTCCCGCCTCTCCTTGGAGTTGCTGTATATTTTTGCCATCCTCTTGAAGGGGCTATAGCTATGGCACCTGACTGAGTAAGATGGCATCCTTGGGCGAGAAGGGGACCATACATGCGTGGTGGCATTCCCAAAGGCTTTCTTTGAAAGCTGGGGAAATGCTCCACGTGGGCTCCATCGGTGCCGATGTCACCCATATGTGAGGACTGATTCCTGCTGTCCCTGGAGAACACCTGTTACAGGTGAGTAACTACACTTTGTCCATGGATCCCCTTACTGCTTGTATAGAGCTGAAATGAGGCCTGCGGTCCTCTTTCCCATACCAAATGCTTTCAAGCACAATGAAATCCCTCTCTAAACCCTCCTGTCTCAGTATCCGCTATAGGAAATGGATCACCTGGCCATAGTAGAACATATCTCCTGTCCCTAGGCCATAGTTTTCTTGTAAATCCATAAATGGTACCCATTCCCCCCCATCCACAAATTTATAAATTCATTTAAACCCCGCTTGTTCCCATTTTTTATAGATCCCGCCCTCTTGTCCTGGGGGTGAAGTCCCATGTATAACACAAAGCTTATAATAGCGAGAATTGAGTACCCCCTCTTCCTTCAACATTTTGCTGTACCTTATCCCATTTCTTTAGCATGTGTCGCACATAGGGGTTTTTCTTTACTTGCGGCCCCCTTTCTGCTCGGCTTATCCAGGGTAAACACCCCAGGAGACTCCCCCCTCCCATCATACTTTCCAAGATTACATATGTCTTCCATCTCCTCCCTCTCTCCAATCCATCAGATACTGAATTTGGGAAGCCCAATAATAGGCCTGTATATCAGGGACTCCCAGCCCTCCCTCCCTCCTTCTAGACATTACTGACCTTGCTATTTGTGGAAGTCTCTTTCTCCAAATCTCTATACTTTTTTTTTTCTGTAACTCTTTCAAGTGGCCTTGAGGTATTTCTATTGGGAGAGCCTGGAAAAAGTATGGCACCCTCAGGAGAATGTTCACTTTAACTGACAGATTGTAAGCTCCGATGAGCATGACTCTGACGGGCAGGGACTGTCTCTTGCATTCTGGCTAACTCTTATTGGTTGGCTGTACAGCACTGCGTGCGTGGCGCTCTATAAGTGATAAATAGTAGTAGTAGTAGTAATTGCCATTATATGGCCTAGCCAGGCTATTTTCATATCTAACCAGTCCCGCAGATCCATACCCACTTCCTGCCATAATATAGGATAATTAGCCTCATATAGGCTCTTTGGGAGAGCCATTATATTAACTCCTAGGTATTTAATTGTCCTACATACCCATCTGAAGGGGAACCGTTGTTTTAGTCGGCTGAGAACTACTTGGGTTATTATAGTTAGTGCTTCAGTTTTTTCCAGATTCATTTTGAATCCTGACACTGTTCCATACTGCCTTAGTTCTTCCAACATCCGCAACAGTGTTGCTTCCGGTTGAGTCCACCATCAGGAGGAGATCATCCACAAATAATGAGATCTTATGCATTTGTCTCTTGACCTCAACCCCCCTCAGATTCCCGTCTGCCCTTATTGCCTGTGCCAGAGGTTCTACTGCCAAGGCGAATAGTAGTGGGGACGTGGAGCATCCCTGTCTTGTCTCCCGTTCCAAAAGGAATGGTTTTGTGAACCTGCCATTTATTTTAATCCATGCCCGAGGCTCCCTGTATAGCGCCTTGACCCAGTTCATATACTTGGGCCCAAACCCCATCTTATGCAATACCAAAAATAAAAAGATCCAGTCCACTCTGTTAAATGCTTTCTCAGCATCGACTGAGTACCATCATTCCTTCCTGCTTTTGATGTGCCACCCAAATCACCTCAAGCACTCGCTTAATGTTATCCGAGGCCTGTCTACCACCTATGAAACCCGTGTGGTAGGAATAGATCAATGTGGGCATCCACCGGGCTAGTCGATTGGCTAATACTGTAGTGAAAATCTTTATATCTACATTTAGTAGGGAAATAGGGTGATAAAGAGCCACATCGTAGTGGATCTTTTCTGGCTTTTTGCAAAACCGTGATCCTGGCTCTGAGCATTTCCGTTGACCAGTTTTCCCCATCATCAAGTTTACTATTGAAGACCCTCCCTATAACTTCCACTGCATTGTCTCTGAAGGTTTTATAGAAGACGTTGATATCCCATCGAGCCTGGGTGCCTTCCCATTGGGCAGGTCTTTAAGTACCCTCTCTTTCTTCCCTCTGTATCTCCTCCTCCAGAATCATATGCTGTTCTTCTCCCAGCCATGGCAGAGTAATTCCCTCCAAATACTGCTCGGCCTGTATTCTAGTCTCTTCCCTCCCCCCCCCCCCCTCCCTGCTGTGTATATAGCTCTTTATAGAATTGGCTAAATCTCGCCCCAATTTGTTTCTCATCCCTCAAAATCTCCCCCCTCCCCCTTGATTGCTGTTATAGTAGCTATTATTTCCCGTTTCCTTAGTTTACATGCTAATAGACGTCCTGCCCTGTCTCCCCATTCATAAAATCTTTGTTTGACCCTATCCATTTGCCATGCAATGGTCTCTAACTGCAGTTTATTTAACTCCATTCGGAGTTGATTCAAATGCTTTAGGCCACGTGATGTTCCTTTCTCTTTTTAGTGGTCCGCTGCTTGTTTAATTTCATGGTGCAGCTGTTCTTACTTTTCTCTCCTGATTTTTTTTAAACCTAGTTGCTCACATTATCAGGCATCCTCATATTACGGCTTTCATCTCTCCCTATTTGCCCACCTCGCACACTTCCCCATTATCTTTTTCTTGCCAATATTCCCTTATGCAATCTCTTATCTTTCACTACTTCCTCCCATTTAAGAAGAACCTCATTCATTCTCCAAAACCATACCCCACCTTTCCTCCTGGTACCTCATATCGCAATCCAGGTGGGAGTATGATTGGACCAGGTTAGAAACATAGAAATATGACGACAGAAAAAGACCACATGGCCTATCTAGCCTGTCCTTCCATATCAACAACTACAACAGTCCCTTTTTTTCCTTTAGATATCCTCTGTGTTTGTCCCATGTTTTTTTGAATTCAGTTACTGTCCTCCTCTCTACCACCTCCACCGGGAGACTATTCCACAGATCCACCACTCTTTCCGTAAAGAAATATTTCCGCAAATCACTCCTGAATTTATCCCCCTTCACCCTCATCCCATGCGCCCTTGTAGCAGAACTTGCTTTCAATTGAAAGAGGCTCTCTGCCTGAACATTTATGCCACGGAGGTATTTAAACATCTCAGTCATATCACCTCTATCCCGCCTTTCCTCTAAGGTGTACATATTAAGATCCTTAAGTCTGTCCTCATATGCTTTATAATGAAGACCACTAACCATTTTAGTAGCCACCCTCTGCACCGACTCCATCCTGTTCACATCCTTTTGAACAACGGTTCTCAATCTGTGGGTCGCAACCCCCACGGGGGTCGCCACAGGATTTAGCGGGGATCGCCTCACTCTGCCAAGTTTAAAAAAAAAAATGTTTAAAGCGCACAAGTTGCTGCCGCTGCCGAGTCCGCTTCTCGGCAGCGGCAAACTCACCACCTCCCTTCTAATGCAGCCGCGGCTCCCTGCCTCTTCGGAAACCGCGGTTATGCCTGTAAAACCGTTGCGGAGCCTTCCTGTCTCTCGACGGGCTCTGCAGCATTGTCCTGCCTCCAAAGGAAGTTGTTTACCACTTCCTTTGGAGGCGGGACAGTGCTGCACGGAGCCCATCGAGAGACAGGAAGTCTCCGCAACGGCTTCACAGGCACAGCCGCTGTTCCCTAAGAGACAGGGAGCCGCGGCTGCAGAAGGAGGCAGACATGGGGAGAGGGGAGGATGGGGCAGGAAACCTGCAACGGGGCTGACATGGAGGGAAGGAGGGGGGGCTGACATGGAGGGAGGGAGTATTATATGGAGGGAGGGAGGGAGGGAGGGAGGGAAGGGGGCTGACATGGACAAAGGGGAGAGACGGGGACATATACTGGACAGAAGGATAAATGCTGGACAGAGGGGAGAGAGAGTGCGGGTTAGGATTATAATGGGCTGATGGGGGAGCTAGCACTGGTAATGGGCAGATGGGGGGCTAGGACTAGTAATGGGTTGATTAGGGAAGGCTAGGACTGGGAATGGACTGATCAAGGGGGGGGGGTTGGGACTGGTAATGGGCTGATAGGGGGATAAGACTGGTAATGGACTGATGGGGGGGCTAGCATTGGAAATGAACAGATTAGAGGAGGCTAGGAATTGTAATGGGCTGATGGGGGGGGGGGGGTAATACTGGTAATGGGTTGATTAGGGGAGCCTAGCACTGGTAATGGGGTTGAGGGGGGACTAGCACTGGAAATGAGATAATTAGGGGAGGCTAGGACTGGTAATGGACTGATGGGGTGGGGTAGGACTGGTAATGGACTGATGGGAGGCTAGCATTGGAAATGAGCTGATTGGGGGGCTATGACTGGAGGGCTGATTAGTGGATGCTAGGACTGGTAATGGGGTTGAGGGGGGACTAGCACTGGAAGTGAGCTGATTGGGGGGCTTCGACTGGGAGTGGGCTGATTGGGGGGAGGGGAGGATAGAGCTGCTGGCCCTGAAAGAAAACTGGGGGCTAAGGCTACAAATGGGCTGATACGAGGGGATGAGAGAATGGAACTGGAAGGGAGTGGATCTGAGAGGGGCTGCCATGGTATTTGTACTAGAAGGGACTGGTCAGTGGGGAAGGAGGGGGACTGGAAGGGAATGGACACCAGTGGCAGTCATGGGAATGCAAGTTGACACTGGAAGGTACTGGGAGTGAGGACTGGAAAGGGGCTGATACTGGGGAGGGTTACTGGGACTGGAAATAGACTGATGGAAAGAAGTGAAGAAAACGAAAGAAGAGATAAGAAATGTCAGATGGACCATAGACCACAGAAAGAGAGCTAAGAGAAGACAGGAAAGCAGGAGCCTCAGATCGGGACCAGCATGAGCAGAGAATAAATTGGTCAGACAAAGGTATGAAAAATTATTTTATTTCATATTAGTGATTTGACTACAAAATCATAATTTTGAAATCAAATATTGTTGTTATTGGGATTAATTATTGTGATTTAGATAAGTAAATTTTATAAATAAAAACATAATGCAAAGGCCTATAATATATTAATAATGTTCCCTGTAAAATAGTTATCTCCAAGTTATAATGCCCTGTTCAATGTAATTTCAGTTTGTTCAATGTAAACCGCACTGATGCAGAATAGCGCGGTATATAAGAGAATGTAAATAAATAAATAATTTAACAAATGATTACAGCGACAATGTGTTAACGGTAAAGGAAGAGAAACGCATTTGATTTTATCTTTGGGGGTCATCACAAATTGACCAATGGCAAAAGGGGTCACGGTACAAAAAAGGTTGAGAACCACTGCTTTTGAAGGTGCAGTCTCCAGAATTGCCCACTATACTCAAAATGAGGTCGCACTCAAGACTTATACAGAGCCACTATCACCTCCTTTTTTTTTCTGCTAGCCATTCCTCTCTGGCTAGCAGAAAAAAAGGAGGTGATAGTAGGTGTCAGACAAATCTGATTGATTTCTTTGATTGGGTGACCAGGGAGTTGGACCGAGGGAGAGCTCTAGATGTGGTGTATTTAGATTTCAGTAAAGCCTTTGACACTGTTCCTCACAGGCGACTTATAAACAAACTGAGCACCCTAGGGATGGACCCTAAAGTTACTGCTTGGGTTAGAAATTGGTTGGGTGGGAGGCGACAGAGTACAGGTAAATGGAGCTCACTCTGAGGAGAAGGATGTTACCAGTGGTGTGCCCCAGGGATCTGTCCTTGGTCCGATTCTTTTTAACATCTTTGTTAGTGGTATAGCAGAAGGGCTGTCGGGTAAGGTTTGTCTCTTTGCGGATGATACCAAAATCTGCAATAGAGTAGACACCCAGGAAGGTGTAGATAACATGAGGAGGGATCTAGCTAAGCTTGAAGAATGGTCTAGAATTTGGCAGCTGGGATTCAATGTTAAAAAATGTAAGGTCATGCATTTGGGCTGCAGCAATCCAAGGAAGCAATACAGTATAGGAGGTGAAGTACTTTTGTCCACTAAAGAAGAGCCGGGACCTAGGCGTGGTTGTGTCTGATGATCTTAAAGTAGCTAAACAGGTAGAAAAGGTGACGGGAAAAGCTAGAAGGATGCTTGGGTGCATACGGAGAGGAATGGCTAGCAGAAAAAAGGAGGTGATAATGCCTCTGTATAAGTCTTTGGTGCAACCGCATTTGGAGTATGGTGTGCAATTCTGGAGACCACACCTTCAAAAGGATGTGAACAGGATGGAGTCGGTGCAGAGGGTGGCTACTAAAATGATTAGTGGGCTTCATTATAAAGCATATGAGGACAGACTTAAGGATCTTAATATGTACACCTTAGAGGAAAGGCGGGATAGAGGTGATATGATTGAGATGTTTAAATACCTCCGTGGCATAAATGTTCAGGGAGAGAGCCTCTTTCAATTGAAAGCAAGTTCTGCTACGAGGGGACATGGGATGAGGGTAAAGGGAGATAGATTCAGGAGTGATATGCGGAAATATTTTTTTTACAGAAAGAGTAGTGGATCCATGGAATAGTCTGCCAGTGGAGGTGGTAGAGATGAGGACAGTAACTGAGTTCAAAAAAGCATGGGACCAACACAGAGGATCTCTAAAGGTAAAAAGTGGACGGTTGTAGTTGTTATGGAAGGACAGACTAGATAGGCCATGTGGTCTTTTTCTGTCATCATGTTTCTATGTTTCTATGTATGCACCTAAGCATCCTTCTAGCTTTTGCCATTACCTTTTCTACCTGTTTAGCTACTTTAAGATCATCAGACACAACCACGCCCAGGTCCCGCTCTTCTTTAGTGGACAAAAGTACTTCACCCCCTATACTATATTGCTCCCTTGGATTCCTGCAGCCCAAATGCACAACCTTACGTTTTTTAACATTAAATCCCAGCTGCCAGATTCTAGACCAGGGGTTCTCATCCCTGCCCTCGGGACCCAAATATCCAGTCGGGTTTTCAGGATAACCACAATGAATATGCATGGGAGAGATTTGCATGTAATGGAGGCAGTGTATGCAAATCTCTCTCATACATATTCATTGTGGTTATCCTAAAAACCCGATTGGCTAGGTGGGTCCCCAGGACAGGTTTGAGAACCCCTGTTCTAGACTATTCTTCAAGCTTAGCTAGATTCTTCATGTTATCTACACCTTCCTGGGTGTCTACTCTTTTGCAGATTTTGGTGTCATCCACAAAAAGGCAAACTTTACCCGACAGTCCTTCCACTATATCACTAACAAGATGTTAAAAAGAATCGGACCAAGGACAGATCCCTGGGACACACAACTGGTAACATACTTCTCAGAGTGAGCCCCATTTACCTGTACTCTTTTGTCGCCTCCCATCCAACCAATTTCTAACCCCAGCAGTAAATTTAGGGTCTATCCCTAGGGTGCTCACTTTGTTTATAAGTCGCTTGTGAGGAACGGTGTCAAAGGCTTTACTGAAATCTAAATACACCACATCTAGGGCTCTCCCTCAGTCCAACTCCCTGGTCACCCAGTCTCGGCCTCCACAAGGCCTTTGACTTTCATCTAGAAAACTTAGCCTTCCTGGCTCTGAATGGACAAGAGCCTTCCACCATTCCAGGAAGGTTATGTCACTTTGCCCCCAGGTGGGAGCAAATAACAGCAGAGCAGTGGACACACTCCATTATAAGAGAGGGGTACAAGCTGCACTTCCTGTGCATGCCCCCTTCCACCATGGTAAGACAGTTCAATTCTCAGACCTCTCTCATCAACCTGTTACATCAAGAGGTCACTATGCTTCTTGCCCAAGGGGCAATAGAAGAAGTACCCACTCAACAACAGGGTACAGGGTTTTACTCCCCCCTATAAACAGGGGGATACAGGCCCATTTTGGACCTCAGAGAATTGAACAAATTCCTGTTCAAAGAGAAATTCAAGATGATTTCTTTAGGAACTCTGCTGCCATACCTTCAGAGTCAGGATTGGCTTTGTTCTCTAGATCTCAAGGATGCGTACACCCATGTTCTCATCCACCCATCTCACAGAAAATTCCTTCGGTTCCTTTTCCAAGGAAAGCACTACCAATACAGGGTACTTCCTTTTGGCCTGGCCTCAGCACCAAGAGTGTTCACGAAATGCATGGCTTTGGTAGCAGCATTTCTCTGCACTCTAGGGATATTCGTCTTCCCCTACTTAGACGACTGGCTCATTCGAGCCCCATCAGAGTCAGAGGCCAGGACCTCCCTGTCTTGCACAATGCGTATCCTTCAGTATTTGGGTCTTGTCATAAACGTCCCAAAATCCAGTCTAACTCCCACTCAATCTCTAGAATTCATAGGAGCTTTGCTGGATACCAAAAGGGCAGGGGCCTATCTTCCCCAGGCCCGTTGCCTTCACATAGTGCAGTTAGCTTCTCGAGCAGTGCTAAAACCTCTCCTCGCTGCCCGAGAAATGCTACAACTACTAGGCCACATGGCATCTACCGTACATGTGGTTCCTTATGCTCGCCTCCATATGAGAGCAGCCCAGTGGACTCTATCCACTCAGTGGAATCAGGCATCAGGGTGCCTGTCGGACAAAATTTTATTTAATTTATTTATTTACATTCTCTTATATACCGCGCTATTCTGCATCAGTGCAGTTTACATTGAACAAGCTGAAATTACATTGAACAGGGCATTATAACTTGGAGAACTATTTTACAGGGAACAAAATAGCAAACACAAGTTGCCTCATTTTGTCCCTGCAATGGTGGAAGTCCACTCAGAACCTGTTGTTGGGGTCCCCATTTCAACAACCCTTACCACAGGCAACTCTCACAACAGATGCTTCACCAATGGGTAGGGGAGCTCATTTACAGGACCTCTTCACCCAAGGCACTTGGACTCCACAGGAGATTCATCTACATATCAATCTCTTGGAGCTCAGAGCAATCTTCCTTGCTCTTCGAATGCTCCACTCCCTGCTCAGCTACAAGACAGTCCTCATCCATACGGACAATCAAGTAGCCATGTTCTATGTGAACAAACAGGGGGGAACAGGCTCTCTGTCGCTTTGCAACGAAGCTTTGCGACTATGGGCTCTCGCCAGAGAGCATCAGATTCATCTCCTGGCAGTGTATCTTCCAGGCATACAAAACTCTTGGGCAGACAGACTCAGTCGAGTTCTGCTTCCACACGAATGGTCTCTCCATGTAGACCAAGTGACCAAGATTTTTCAAATTTGGGGAACCCCAGACATAGACCTCTTTGCAAGTCCGTGGAATGCCAAACTTCCCCGGTTCTGTTCCAGAATCCCGGCTCAGGGCGCTCAGGCCAAGGATGCTTTCCTCCTTCACTGGGGCCAAGACTTCCTTTATGCCTTTCCACCCATACCCCTAATTCCCAAGACCCTATTCAAGCTTCAGAGAGACAGAGGACATATGATCTTCATAGCTCCACGTTGGCCTTGGCAAATGTGGTACCCTCTGCTTCTACATCTCTCTCAAGCTCCCTCCCTGGAGTTAGGGTCCACGCCAGATCTCTTATCTTAGGAGAACGGAATGTTAAGACATCCCAATCCCCAGTCTCTGCACCTCAGGGCTTTGTTGCTGAAGGCCTAGATCTCCATGATCTTAACCTCCCTCAGCAAGTAAAGGATATCCTTTATGCTTCCAGGAAGCCTTCCACAAGACGCTCTTATGCTTTCAAGTGGAAAAGGTTTACCATATGGTGTTCGCAGAAGGGTCTTAACCCCCTGGCGATACCTCTGGAATCATTACTAGAGTATCTCCTTCATTTATCCAATGCAGGACTTAAGACTAACTCAGTAAGAGTCCATTTGAGTGCTATTGCAGCTTCTTTCAAGCCTCTAAATGGACAACCTATTTCCTCCCATCCTCTTATAGCAAGATTTATGAGAGGTCTTCTTTTAACTAAGCCTCCCATTAGGCCACCACCTGTGGCATGGGACTTAAACTTGGTTCTTGGTCAGCTCATGAAGCCACCTTTCGAACCCTTAGCTACTACCTCATTGAAATTCCTTTCTTGGAAGGTTATCTTTCTCATTGCAATCACATCAGCACGTTGCATCAGTGAGTTGCAGGCACTGGTGGCTGAACCACCTTATACAAGGTTCCATCATGACAAGGTAGTCCTTAGGACTCATCCACACTTTATGCCAAAGGTGGTCTCGCCTTTTCATCTAAACTAGTGGTTCTCAACCTTTTTTGTACCGTGACCCCTTTTACCGTTGGTCAACTTGTGGTGACCCCCAATGATAAAATCAAATGCGTCTCTCTTCCTTTACCGTTAACGCATTGTCGCTGTAATCATTTGTTGAATTATTAATATATTATAGGCCTTTGCAATATGTTTTTATTTATAAAATACTTATTTAAACCACAATAATTAATCACAACAAGTAACAATATTTGATTTCAAAATTATGATGATTTTGTAGTCAAATCACTAATATGAAATAAAATTATTTTTTCTACCTTTGTTGTCTGACCAATTTATTCTCTGATCATGCTGGTCCCGATCTGAGGCTTCTGCTTTTCTGTCTTCTCTTAGCTCTCTTTCTGTGGTCTATGGTCCATCTGCCATTTCTTATCTCTTCTTTCGTTTTCTTCACTTCTTTCCATCAGCCTATTTCCAGTCCCAGTAACCCTCCCCTGTATCAGCCCCTTTCCAGTCCTCACTCCCAGTACCTTCCAATGTCAACTTGCATTCCCATGACTGCCACTGGTGTCCATTCCCTTCCAGTCCCCCTCCTTCCCCACTGACCAGTCCCTTCTAGTACAAATACCATGTCAGCCCCTCTCAGATCCACTCCCTTCCAGTTCCATTCTTCCATCCCCTCATATCAGCCCATTTGTAGCCTTAGACCCCAGTTTTCTTCCAGGGCCAGCAGCTCTATCCTCCCCTTCCCACAATCAGCCCATTCCCAGTCAAAGCCCCCCAATCAGCTCACTTCCAGTGCAGTTGAAGCCTGCATAAAAAGCTCCTGTGCCCTGCCCTTTTGAGGTTTTCCTAACCAGGGCTCCACACATCAAACAGGTAAGGATTTGAGGGTTTCTTTGTTTGTTTTTTAGTTTATTTCATTGCTAGCTCTCTGACTGGGAGCTCTTATAAGGGTTTTGTGTATATTTGTTTTTTAAAGCAAGGTTACTTTCATTTTTGCTGTTTTAGGGGAACTTTACTTGAGCACAGTAGGTTGCTGACTCCAGTGACCTCCTCAGGGTTAGAATCTGCTAACACCTAATCAGGTGTTAGTTCCCTCCCTACCCACCCCAACTCCCGCCCACCCCTAGTGAGCAGTCTTGCTTTATAGGGCACCTCCCCCTTTAACAAATCACAGTGAATTGGACCAGCACGTTTGTATATAATTAAAGAGTTTTAACTGCTTTTTCTCTGAAAGGACAGCTGCGAAACCGGCTGGTACTTGGTAGATCTCTCTCTTTTGCTCTAACAGATACCTAAGCTCCACGAAAAGAACAATGGCTGGGAAAAATCGTATTGCTAAAGCTGTTGCCCCCGTTACAGCTTCTGCCTCGGTCCAGACAGAGGTCCTAATGCCAGTTGAAGGACCGATTCCATGTGCAGGGTGCCTGCATGCTGAAGCTCTGAGGAAACAGGTGGAGGAACTCAGAGAGGAGGTGGCGAGACTGAGGAGCATTCAAGACAGTGAGAAGTACATTGATGAGATGCTTCTTGCAGCAACCAGGCTCTCCAGCACAGGAGAAGATGGGTGTCAACAGAATGTCGATGGTTGGACACAAGTCACCAGGGCCTGCAAAATCACCAATCCAACTTCTCCAGCCCTTGAATTGAAGAACCATTATGCAGCCCTGGAAGTGGAGGAGGTGAAAGCATCCCTGGAAAGGGAAGAACCAGAGTTCAAGTACCCCAAAGTTGAGGAATCGGTGACCAGAAGGAAACGAAGGGTAGTGGTGGTTGGAGACTCTCTTCTGAGGGGTACTGAGGCGTCCATCTGCCGACCAGACTTGATGTCCAGAGAGGTATGCTGTCTGCCTGGTGCCAAAATCCAAGATGTTACGGAGAGTTTGCCGAGACTCATCAAGCCCACTGACTATTACCCAATGTTGCTAATCCATGTTGGAACAAACGATACTTCCAGATATACCTCGGAACGTATCAAAAGTGACTTCATGGCTCTGGGACAGAGGGTGAAGCAGTTAGGTGCACAGGTGGTGTTCTCTTCAATCCTCCCTGTTGAGGGTAAAGGCCAAGGCAGAGAGGCTTGCATCCTGGAGATGAATGCATGGCTGCGTGGATGGTGTCATCGAGAGCGTTTTGGTTTCCTAGACCATGGGATGCTGTTCCAAGGGTTGCAAATCAGAGACGGCATCCATCTGTCCAAGAGAGGTCAATGCATCTTTGGTAGTAGACTGGCTAATCTACTGAAGAGGGCTTTAAACTAGATTCGTTGGGGATGGGTGAAGAAAGCTCCCAGGTAAGTGAAAGCCCCCAGGTAGGTGATACATTAAATACCTTTATGGAAATGGGTAACAGGGGTAACATATGGAAAGCAGTGTATATTAATGCCCGTAGTATGGGAAATAAGATCCCTGAAGTTGAAGCTTTGGTGGGAGTGGCGGACTTGGATTTAGTGGCAGTTACAGAAACATGGTTCACAGAAAACCATGACTGGGATGTAACTATACCTGGCTATACCTTATTCAGAAAGGACAGGGTAGGAAGAAGGAGAGGAGGAGTGGCACTATATGTAAAACTACTATTAAAGCTTTGGAATTACAGAGCTTAAAAGGGAGAGAGGAGGCATTGTGGGTTAAACTAGAAAGAGGGAAAGAGAAATCTATTTGCTTTGGAGTGATATACAGACCTCCCTCACAAGAGGAAGAGGTGGACAGAGAGTTAATTGAAGACATACGCATCATTGCTAGGAAAGGGGAAGTGCTACTGATTTCAATATGCCAGATGTTGATTGGCACATTCCTGCTGCAGTATCATCTAGAAGTAAGGAGATCCTGGATTCTCTACAGGGGGAACTATTCAGGCAATTGGTAACAGACCCCACACGTGAAGGAGCCATACTGGACTTGGTGCTTACCAATGGTGAAAGTGTTTCTGATGTTGTAGTGGGAGATCATTTTGCATCCAGTGATCACCAGATGGTGTGATTCAGTATTAGGACTAGGGCTGTTAGAATCCATTCCAAGGTGAGGATCTTAGACTTTAGGAAGACTAACTTTGCGAAGATGGGCCAATACCTCAGGGAGTCGTTAGTGGGATGGGAACAGCTGGGGGATGTAGAAAAACAGTGGGCAAAACTGAAAGGGGGTATTTTAAAGGCAACCAACCTTTTTGTTAAAATGGTAAATAAAGGCAAAAGGAACAGGAGACCGCTATGGTTTTCGAAGGAAGTAGCTGAAAAAGTGAAGAAAAAGAGGGAGGCCTTCATGAAATACAAGAGATCACAGAGAGAGGAAGACAGGCATCTGTATTTGGAAAAACTTAGAGAAGCTAGCAAAGTAGTCAAGAAGGCAAAGATTCAAAAGGAGGAGGAAATAGCCAATGCAATAAAATGGGGGGATAAGACATTTTTCAGATATTTTAGTGAGAAGAGGAAGGGCAAAGGTGGTATTGTCAGACTCAAGGGTGCAGGGGGGAATATATAGAAGCTGATAAGGATAAAGCGGAATTGCTTAACAAATATTTTTGTTCTGTGTTCACAGATGAAGAACCAGGAGCAGGACCTCAGAAAACATCCACAAATAAGAACAGAAGCGAGGGACATCTTGAACAATTTTCAGGAGATTGTGTTCGTGAGAAACTAGCTCAACTTAAAGTAGACAAAGCGATGGGACCGGATGGGATACACCCTAGAATACTGGGGGACGTTCTAGCAGCTCCACTGACTGACCCTTTCAATGCCTTGTTGGAGTCAGGAGTGGTGCCAAAGGACTGGAGAGAAGCTCATGTGGTGCCTTTACACAAAAGCGGAAGTAAGGATGTGGTTGAAAACTACAGGCCGGTTAGTTTAACTTCGGTGGTGAGTAAATTATTGGAAACGCTGCTGAAAGAGAAAATAGTGAGGTTTCTAGAGTCCAGCGGATTACAGGATCCGAGGCAGCATGGATTCACCAGAGGCAGGTCTTGTCAGACAAATCTGATTGATTTCTTTGACTGGGTGACCAGGGAGTTGGACCGAGGGAGAGCTCTAGATGTGTATTTAGATTTCCGTAAAGCCTTTGACACTGTTCCTCACAGGCGACTTATAAACAAACTCAGCACCCTAGGGATGGACCCTAAAGTTACTGTTTGGGTTAGAAATTGGTTGGGTGGGAGGCGACAAAGAGTACAAGTAAATGGAGCTCACTCTGAGGAGAAGGATGTTACCAGTGGTGTGCCCCAGGGATCTGTCCTTGGTCCGATTCTTTTTAACATCTTTGTTAGTGATATAGCGGAAGGGCTGTCGGGTAAAGTTTGCCTCTTTGCGGATGATACCAAAATCTGCAATAGAGTAGACACCCAGGAAGGTGTAGATAACATGAGGAGGGATCTAGCTAAGCTTGAAGAATGGTCTAGAATTTGGCAGCTGGGATTTAATGTTAAAAAATGTAAGGTCATGCATTTGGGCTGCAGCAATCCAAGGGAGCAATACAGTATAGGAGGTGAAGTACTTTTGTCCACTAAAGAAGAGCGGGACCTAGGCGTGGTTGTGTCTGATGATCTTAAAGTAGCTAAACAGGTAGAAAAGGCGACGGCAAAAGCTAGAAGGATGCTTGGGTGCATACGGAGAGGAATGGCTAGCAGAAAAAAGGAGGTGATAATGCCTCTGTATAAGTCTTTGGTGCGACCTCATTTGGAGTATGGTGTGCAGTTCTGGAGACCGCACCTTCAAAAGGATGTGAACAGGATGGAGTCGGTGCAGAGGGTTGCTACTAAAATGATTAATGGGCTTCATTATAAAGCATATGAGGACAGACTGAAGGATCTTAATATGTACACCTTAGAGGAAAGGCGGGATAGAGGTGATATGATTGAGATGTTTAAATACCTCCGTGGCATAAATGTTCAGGGAGAGAGCCTCTTTCAATTGAAAGCAAGTTCTGCTACGAGGGGACATGGGATGAGAGTGAAGGGAGATAGATTCAGGAGTGATATGCGGAAATATTTCTTTACGGAAAGAGTAGTGGATCCATGGATTAGTCTCCCGGTGGAGGTGGTAGGGATGAGGACAGTAACTGAATTCAAAAAAGCATGGGACCAACACAGAGGATCTCTAAAGGTAAAAAGTGGACTGTTGTAGTTGTTGTTATGGAAGGACAGACTAGATAGGCCATGTGGTCTTTTTCTGTCATGTTTCTATGTTTCTAATCCCCCCTCAACCCCATTACCAGTGCTAGCCTCCCCTAATCAGCCCAATACCAGTCCTACCCCCCCATCAGCTCATTACCAGTCCTAGCCTCCCCTAATCAGCTCATTTCCAGTGCTAGTCCCCCCCCTTGATCAGTCCATTCCCAGTCCTAGCCTTCCTTAATCAACCCATTACCAGTCCTAGCCCCCTCCCATCTGCCCATTACCAGTGCTCCCCCATCAACCCATTATAATGCTAACCCATACTGTCTTTCGCCTCTGTCCAGCATTTATCCCCTGTCTGTCCAGTATGTCCCCAGCTCTCCCTTTTGTGCATGCCAGCCCCCCTCCCTCCATCCCTGCATGTCAGCCCCCCTACCTCCATCCATATCAGCCCCCCTACCTCCATCCATATCAGCCCCCTCCTCCCTCCATCTGTCCCTCCCTCCATGTCAGCCCTCCCCTCCCTCCCTCCATGTCAGCCCCCTCCCTCCATCCATCCATCCATATCAGCTCCCTTCCTCCATGTAAGCCCCCTCCCTCCATCCATCCATGTCAGCTCCCCTCCCTCCATCCATATCAGCTCCCTCCATGTCAGCCCCCCTGTCCATGTCGATATCAGGCCCCCCCCCCCCCAATGTCTGCCTCCCTTCTAATGCAGCCGCGGCTCCCTGCCTCTTAGGGAACCGCGGCTGTGCTTGTAAAATCATTGCGGAGCCCTTCCTGTCTCGACGGGCTCCGTGCAGCATTTTCCCGCCTCTAAAGGAAGTGGTAAACTTCCTTTAGAGGCAGGACAATGCTGCACGGAGTCTGTCGAGACAGGAAGGGCTCCGCAATGATTTTACAAGCACAGCCGCGGTTCCCTAAGAGGCATAAGAACATAAGATATGCCATACTGGGTCAGACCAAGGTCCATAAAGCCCAGCATTCTGTTTCCAACAGTGGCCAATCTAGGTCATACGTACCTAGCAGTTTCCCCAAGGGACACAGGTTCCACAATGCTTGTACTGGTTCAAGCATTGATATCCTGGGTCCCTTCTTAATAATGGTTTATGGACCTTTCCTCCAGGAACTTGTCCAAACCTTTTTAAACCCAGCTACACTAACAGCCTTTACTACATCCTCCGGTAACAAATTCCAGAGTTTGATTACACGTTGAGTGAAAAAATATTTTCTTTTATTAGTCTTAAATAGTTTAGCCTGTAGCTTCATTGCATGTCCCCTAGTCTTTCCATATTCTGATAAGGTAAACAATCGATCTACGTTTACCCGTTCCACTCCGTTCATGAATTTATAGACTTCTATCATATCTCCCCTCAGCCGTCTCTTCTCCAGGCTAAAGAGCCCCAACCTTTTTAGCCTTTCTTCATAGGAGTAGCCTTCCATCCCCTTTACCATTTTGGTGGCTCTTCTCTGAACCTTTTCTAAAATCGCTATATCCTTTTTAAGATACGGTGACCAGAATTGCACACAATATTCAAGGTGCGGTCTCACCATGGAACGATATAGAGGCATTATAATATCTTTTGTTTTATTTTCCATTCCTTTCCTTATCATACCTAGCATTCTATTTGCTCTCTTGGCCGCCGCTGCACACTGGGCCGAGGGTTTTAACAAGGTATCCACAATGACGCCTAAATCTTTTTCCTGGGTGGTGGTTCTTAATGTGGAACCTTGCATCGTGTAACCATAGTTTGGGTTGTTCTTCCCTAGGTGCATAACCTTGCACTTCTCCACATTAAATTTCATCTGCCATTTTGATGCCCAGTCTTCCAATTTATCAAGATCCTCTTGCAATTTTCCACAATCCTCCTGGGTTTTAACAACTTTAAATAGTTTTGTGTCATCTGCAAATTTGATAACCTCACTTGTTATTCCACTTTCCAGGTCATTTATGAATATGTCAAAAAGCAGCGGACCCAGCACAGATCCCTGGGGTACACCACTATTCACCTTTCTCCATTGGGAAAATTGGCCATTTAGCCCTACCCTCTGCTTTCTATCTTTTAACCAGTTCCTGATCCACAGTAGTACACTGCCTCCTATCCCATGACTCTTTAGTTTTGCCAAAAGTCTCTCATGAGGGACTTTGTCAAAGGCTTTCTGAAAGTCCAGATACACAATATCAACCGACTCACCTTTGTCCACCTGTTTATTCACTCCTTCAAAAAAGCATAACAGATTAGTAAGACAAGATCTTCCTTGTCTAAAGCCATGTTGGCTGTCTCCCATTAGGTCGTGACTATCTACATGCTGAGTAATTTTATTCTTTATGATGGTTTCTACCATTTTTCCCGGTACTGATGTCAGGCTCACTGGTCTGTAGTTTCCCGGATCACCCCTCGAACCCTTTTTAAAAATTGGTGTTACATTGGCGATCCTCCAATCCTCAGGTATTAGAGATGATTTTAATGATCGTTCACAGATTACTGATAGCAGGTCTGCAATCTCAAATTTCAGTTCTTTCAACACCCTTGGATGTATACCATCTGGCCCAGGTGATTTGCTACTCTTCAGTTTATCTAATAGTTGTAAGACATCTTCCCGATGTATCGATATTTCCTTCAATTCTTCCACACCTTTAAATACCACTTCAGTCGTGGGTAACATCCCTACATCTTCCTCAGTAAAGACCGAAGCAAAGAATTCATTCAGTCTTTCCGCTATTGCCTCGTCGCCTCTTAGTGCTCCTTTAACCCCTTTATCATCTAATGGACCAACTGACTCTCTCACAGGTTTTTTGCTACGAATGTACTTGAAAAGGTCTTTATTTCGCGTTTTTGCTTCCGCAGCAAGCTTCTTCTCAAATTCTCTCTTTGCCTGCCTTATCAATGCCTTGCATTTGACTTGCCAGTGCTTGTGCTGTTTCCAGGTTTCATCGTTTGGCTCTTTTTTCCATTTCATGAAAGATGCTTTTTTGGCAACAACAGCCTCTCTGACCTCACCTTTAAACCATGCTGGCAGTTTTTTGGACTTCCTTCCACTTTTCTTAAAGCGTGGAATACAGCTGGTCTGGGCTTCCAAGATAGTATTTTTCAACACCACCCAAGCTTGATGTACGTCTTTAACCTTTGCAACTGCTCCTTTTAGTTTTTTCTTAACTGTTTTCCTCATTTTATCATAGTCTCCCTTTCGAAAATTAAAGGGTAGTACTGTGGATTTCCTTACTATCCCTCCTCCACTAATTAAATCAAAGGTGATCATGCTATGATCACTATTGCCAAGTGGCCCCAACACCCTTATCTCTTGCACTACATCTGGTGTTCCACTAAGGACTAGGTCTAATATTGCTTCCCCTCTGGTTGGTTCATGAACCAGCTGCTCCAAGAAGCAGTCATTTATTTCATCGAGGAACTTTATCTCCCTAGCATGTCCTGTTGTGACACTGACCCAGTCGATGCCGGGGTAATTGAAATCACCCATTATTATTACTGCACTGTAACGTTTGCTAGCTTCCTTGATTTCTTTGAGCATTTCATCATCCATTTGTTCATTCTGGCCAGGCGGACGATAGTACACCCCCACTGCCATCACCTTCCCCTTTTTACATGGAATTTCAATCCATAGAGATTCTACAGCAAATTTTGTTTCTTGCAAAACTTTAATCCTTTCTGACTCAATGCCCTTTCTAACATAGAGCGCAACCCCTCCACCAATTTGGTCAACTCTATCATTACGATATAGTTTGTATCCAGGTATCACAGTGTCCCACTGGTTGTCCTCCTTCCACCTTATCTAACCTCTCGTTTAGTGCTATATATTCTAACTCTCCCATCTTGTTTTGTAGACTTCTAGCATTTGCATACAAGCATTTTAGAGACTGTATTTTATTCATATTAATTTGTCTATTGGTAGACATGGGTAATTTGGGATCTTTAAGTTCTGTCTGCTCCATACTCGAGGGCATTTGGGCTACTTTACTCTTTTTTGGAACCTCTCTGCTTTTTGTAGTATCCTTCAAGGATACATTCTTCCGAAAAAAGGGCTGCTACACAGTACCTTGTCCTGTGCCGCTGAGGTAAGCTATATTCTGATTTGATTTAAATTATAGCTCTTTGCTGCTACTAGGCTCTAACCTATTAAGAAATTTAAACTACAAGCTCTCTGCTGGATTCTAAATTTAACCAGAAAGCTTTCTTCTGTGTTTTAATTTGAAACTAAAAGTACTTTGCTGATGCTAGGCCCTGAGTGACTATGAAATTTAAACTACAGCTGTCTACTGGGTATGAAAGCTAACCAGAAAGTTCTCTTCTGTGTTTTAAATTGAATCTTAAACTGTTGCTACTAGGCCCTGACTGATTTAACAAAAAAAAATAATGGGTTCACAGATTAATTAGCTTTAAAAGAAAAAAAATTCCTTTCAGAAAAATTCCCAGAAGTATATACTCACAATTTCAGATTTCTCTCCAGAAGTAACAGCCCCCCTTTCTAGTCCTTCAAGGGAGCCACGGCTGCAGAAGGAGGAGTCGGTGAGTTTGCCGCTGCCGAGAAGCGGACTCGGCAGCAACTTCTGCGCATTTACATTTTTTTTAACGAGGCGACCCCTGCTAAATCCTGTGGTGACCCCTGTGGGGGTCGCGACCCACAGGTTGAGAACCGCTGATCTAAACCAAGCAGTTTACCTACCTCTGTTCTTTCCAAGGCCTCGTGCATCAAATGCAGAAAGGAATCTTCATACTTTGGACTGTAAAAGAGCTTTAGCTTTTTACTTACAAAGGACACAGCAACATAGAAAGTCCTCTCAACTCTTTGTTGCTTTTGATCCTTCTTATTTGGGACTTCCAATCTCCAAGAGAACACTGTCTAATTGGATTGCTCAGTGTATTTCCTTTGCCTTTGAGAGTAAGAATCTTCCTCTGGAGGGCCATGTCACAGCTCACAATGTGAGAGCCATGGCAGCTTCAATGGCTCATCTGCCCTCTGCGTCTATCGACGACATCTGTCGAGCAGCCACCTGGGCCTCGGTTCATACCTTCACAGCCCATTACTGCTTGGACAAGGACTCCCGCTGGGATGCCTTGTTTGGTCAGGCTGTTCTCCAGCACCTGTTCCATACCTAATCAACTCCTACCTGCCATCCCTGGTTGGATGCCAGAGATCCATGGGGGGAAGTGGAGCCCTTTCTCAGGGACACACAACTTCTGGAGTTTCTCCCTGGCATCTAAAGCTAGGGAGTCCCCATATGTGAGGACTACATTCCTGCTTGTTCCTGGAGATAGCATAGTTACTCACCTGTAACAGGTGATCTCCGGGAACAGCAGGAATTTAGTCTTCACAACCCACCCACCTCCCCTAGGAGTTGTATCTCTTTCTCTTTCCCTCTCTCTGTCTCAGCTTTAAAACTCAACTGGAGAGAGGCAGTTGGGAAAGGCGGGAAAGGCAGCACGCAGGCGCTGTGGGATGCTGCCAAAAGGTTTCTAATTGGACGCTGGGGAGCGTTCCCGCACAGGTTCCATCGGTACCAATGATACCCATACGTGAAGACTAAATTCCTGCTGTTCCCGGAGATCACCTGTTACAGGTGAGTAACTATGCTTTATCCCCCCCATTTTATTGCATTGGCTATTTCCTCCTCTTTTTGAATCTTTGCTTTCCTGACTACTTTGCTAGCTTCTCTAAGTTTTTCTAAATATAGATGCCTGTCTTCCTCTCTCTGTGATCTCTTGTATTTCATGAAGACCTCCCTCTTTTTCTTCACCTTTTCAGCTACTTCTTTTGAAAGCCATAGCGGTCTCCTTTTCCTTTTACCTTTATTTACCATGTTAACAAAAAGGTTGGTTGCCCTTAAAATATCTCCTTTCAGTTTTGCCCACTGTTTTTCTACATCCCCCAGCTGTTCCCATCCCACTAACGACTCCCTGAGGTATTGGCCCATCTTGGCAAAAGTTAGTCTTCCTAAAGTCTAAGACTCTCACCTTTGAGTGGATTCTAACAGCCCTAGTCCTAATACTGAACCACACCATCTGGGGATCACTGGATGCAAAATGATCTACTATAACATGGCCCCTTCACGTGTGGGGTCTGTTACCAATTGCTTGAATAGTTCTCCCTGTAGAGAATCCAGGATCTCTTTACTTCTAGATGATACTGCAGCAGGAATGTGCCAATCAACATCTGGCATATCTGGCACATCTGGCATATTGAAATCCCCTATCAGTAGCACTTCCCCTTTCCTAGCAATGCTGTGTATGTCTTCAATTAACTCTCTGTCCACCTCTTCCTCTTGTGAGAGAGGTCTGTATATCACGCCAATGCAAATTGATTTCTCTTTCCCTCTTTCTAGTTTAACCCACAGTGCCTCCTCACTCCCTTTTAAGCATTGTAATTCCAAAGCTTTAATAGTAGTTTTTACATATAGTGCCACTCCTCCTCCCCTTCTTCCTACCCTGTCCTTTCTGAATAAAGTATAGCCAGGTATAGTTGCAGCCCAGTCTTGGTTTTCTGTGAACCATGTTTCTGTAACTGCCACTAAATCCAAGTCAGCCACTCCCACCAAAGCTTCAACATCAGGGATCTTATTTCCCATGCTACAGGCATTTATACACACTGCTTTCCATATGTTACCCCTGTTACCCATTTCCATAAAGGTATTTAATGTATCACTTACCAGTTTCCACTTAACATACCCTGAGTTCCCAGGTCCTGTTGACTAATATATAGTCGATCCGACTATAGCTCGTATGTGGGCTGGAGTAAAACATATTCTCTCTATGACCCCTATTCTGTATCTTCCAAATATCGAGTAGGTGATGCTTCTTTATAATACCATGCTCTATCCGTCTGGGTTTCTTATTTCCATCTCCTCTTTGTTTGATGATCCCAGCAGGGTTGTAGGGTAAAATTAAAATTGCGCCCCCCCCCCCCCAGCACAAGCTTCCCTTGAACTCACCTGTCAAGCATTTTCTGAACTCCCCCCCCCCCCCCCAAAAAAAGGCGCTGGCCATTAGTTTGGCGCATAGACATTGGCTAAGGTAATTTTGTCCCCCTATTTGTTCCCCCGTTAACATCAGCAGCCTATGGTCTCTTCTATTTGGAATGGACATCCCTCCTTTATTATAATAACTGCTCCTCCTTTCTTTCCCCCACCTTCGCCTCTTGAGCTTCCAAAGTATTGTTGTGGCTATAGATTTCTGTTTAGTAGCTGCTCATCTTGCAATCTGTTTCTTGGAGATATATTATAACCCATCCCAGCTGATCAACCTCCCGGAAGAATTGATGTCTCTTCTGTGGGGTATTCAGCCCCTTGGTGTTAATAGACCCTATCCACACAATCTATATAGCTGGTGTGTTAGCTTAGTGCAGTTGCCCCTCTTACCCTCCTCCCACCCCCCTTCTTGCCTACCCAGTCTGTCTCCCTCCCTTAATGTGTCTCCTGTCAGAGCCTTGTGTCGGAAGCAAATGACGTGTTCCCAGGCTTCCCTCCCCCTCTCCCCCTTGCCTCTCTCATACACTCTACCCATTAACATTAAATCGTATAGCACCTATTCGTTCCTGCCCTCAGCCAGCCCTAGTCAATTCCCCATTTGGCATTTTTGCTTAAATGAGACCCCTCAACTTTGTCGGGGGAACGTTTCCCCCTAGGGACCTTCAACAGGAGATACATGCAGTTAGATGTAGGATTGATCTTGGGTTATCTTAATCTTTAGCTGGCTTGGCTCAGAGTAGTATGCCATAACCCCCCCCCCCCCTTTGTGGGTGCCATAATCACAGTTAAGAGGCATCCCGTTTGGCCTTTAAGAGCTCCTTCATTACTTAAGCCTCCCCCAAACAGAATTTTTAGCCAAGAACATAACATATTTTAACAATGCATGTTAGCAATCACAGTGTATCCCATGCTGAAAGTGGACAAGGCCATGGGACCGGATGGGATACATCCCAGGATACTGAAAAAGCTCAGAGAGATTCTGGCAGGGCCTTAAAGGATGTTTTTAATAGATCCTTGGAGACAGGAGAAATTCTACAGAAGAGCTGATGTGGTACCTCTTCACAAAAGTGATAATAGAGAAGAAGTGACAAACTACAGGCCAGTAAGCCTTACCTCAGTGGCGGGAAAAGTAATGGAGGTGCTCCTGAAAGCGTGAATAGTGGACTTTATTGAAACCAACAGGTTGCATGATCAGAGGCAACATGGTTTTACCAAAGGATGATCTTGCCAAACAAATCTGAGTTCTTTGACTGGGTGAGCAGAGAACTAGATCAAGGGCATGCAAAAGATGTAATCTACCTAGATTTTAGCAAAGCCTTTGATACTGTTCCTCATAGGAGGCTTACCAATAAACTCAACAGCTTGGGGATAGGTCCCAAGGTGGTGAACTGGATCAGAAATTGGTTGATTGACAGATGACAGAAGGTGATGGTAAACTGAACTCTCTCTGATGAAAGGAAGATGATTAGCAGTGTGCCCCAGGGTTTGGTTCTGGGACCGGTAAGAACATAAGAACTGTTTAATGTATTTGTGAGTGATAATGCTGAAGGACTGAATGGAAAAGTCTGTCTTTTTTTCAGATGATATGAAAATTTGCAACAGAATGGACTCCCCTAAGGGAGTGGATAACATGAAGAAAGATCTACAAAAGCTGAAAGAATGGTCTAATGCTTGACAGTTAAGATTTAATGTGAAGAAATGTAGTGTCATGCACTTGGGAAGCAGAAATCCAAGGGAATTGTATGTGATAGGGGGCGAGAAGTTGGTGTGCACGGACCAGGAGAAGGACCTCGGAGTGATTGTTTCTGAGGATCTCAAAGTGGCAAAACAGTATGACAAGGCGGTTGCAAAAGCCAGAAGGATGCTGGGTTGCATACAGAGAGGAATTACCAGCAGAAAGGAAGAGGTAGTAATGCCACAGTTCAAGTCGCTGGTGAGGCCTCCCTTGGAATATTGTGTTCAATTTTGGAGACCATATCTTGCAAATGATATAAAAAGACTGGAAACGGTTCAGAGAAAGGCGACCAAAATGATTTGGAGCCTGCATCAGAAGATGTATGAGAAGAGACTTGAAGACCTAAATATGTACGCTGTAGAGGAGAGGAGGAACAGGGGAGATATGATTCAGACCTTTAAATACTTAAGAGTATTAATGAAAAAACAGACCTCTTTCAAAGACGGGGAAGCTGTAAAACTAGAGGGCATAATATGAAGCTGCAAGTGGGTAAATTGAAAGGCCATGTCAGGAAATACGTTTTCACTGAAAGGGTGGTGGATGCTTGGAATGCCCTCCCGATGGAAGTGGTGGAGACAAATACAGTGACAGAATTCAAAATGGCATGGGACAGACACATTGGATCCCTTTTATAGCAACAGGATAAAATCAAAATAAACATAACTATCATATCTCAACAAACAAATTTGTTTGTTTCTAGAGAGGGTTATGAGGAGCAACTCTCAGGCAGCATAGTTGGCCAGGGTTATATTTCTCTGGCTTTGTTTTCTTTGAGTTTTGTTTCTTCTGTTTTTTTTGTAACTGACTGTTTCCCCGAGATGTGGGCTGTAAATTCATTGATTTCTTTATGGTATTTGCTTTAGTTGTTGTTTTTCTGTATTTTCTTTATACTGTAAAGATATTTGTATAAAGTGAAAATTTCATAAATAAATAATTTAAAAAAAAAAAAAAAAAAGGTGACCTACACGGAATGGTGGGTACACCCTAAACAAAGGCATGGGGAGGGGTGACTTGCACGGAGCAGCAGGTGCACCTACTCTTGCCGCCTTGCTGGGCAGACTAGATGGACCATACTGGTCTTTTATCTGCCGTCATTTACTATGTTACCAGTGAGTCTTTTGGCAGTGTAAATCATGGCTCCCATATATCCTCTTTAGTTGCTCATGAGGCTCTGCTCTCCATGGCCTTGGTTTGCCCCTTTCCCTTCGACAGTTGCGTTAAACGCCAGCTCTTAGTTGCCCTCTCTGCCACTTCAGCCTTGAACTCTTATTTGCTGTGGCTTGCACCAGCTTTTGTCAGCTCTGCGTTGTTTCCAGTAGATTTTGCATTCCCAGGTCTGCCAGGACTTGCCATGCCTCTCCACTGCTCTTTACTCGCCTCGAGGTACCTTTCTCAGTTATCAATAGTACAAAAGGGTATAACCATTTATATCTCCAGTCCTCTTTCCTGAGGAGAGCAGTTGCCTCTCGCAATTCCCGGCGCTGTTGTAGCGTTCCTGCCAATGAGTCCTGGTACAGTTCCACTGTGCACCCTTCCCATGTGAAGGGTCCCAGCTTCCTGGAAGCGGTCAACAATCTCCTTCGTTGTGAAATATCTGACAGTTCACCATGTCTCTGGGCCTATTCTCTCTTATAGGGCCTAGGCCCTGATGTACCCTTTCAATCATTAATTGTGTCCCATCAATATCTTGGTCGGGCTCCATGGACTTCAATAAGGCCCCAAACATTTGCACTAACACTGCTTCACAATCCTTAAATTGGGAGTCCTCCGGTATGCCACAAACATGCACATTGCACCTTCGAGACCGACCACCTAAGTCTTCTGCTTTCTCCTGTAATGCCTTTTGCGCCTGTTTCAGTTCATCCCAGCCCTGCTGTAATTCTCCAGTTGTCTGCTTGTTGCTCCAGGTACCCCTCTGCTTTTGCCACTCATGCTCCTATGTCCACAGTGTCAGTCCGCATTGCATTCAGCGCCTCCTTTAACTCATTTTTTACTCAATTCATTTCAGCTTTCTAGTCTTCCTTTAACGCCAGCAGCCATGCCTTGAGTGTTTGTCGCTCCAGTTCCCCATGCTGCATTAAGCTCCTTCGCCACTGAGCGCGTTCCTCCGTCGGCCATCTTGCTTACCGCTTCTGCACTTTTATCTCAGCCTGTGCATACAGTGAGCGGTACTCAGCCATCTGTTTTTTGACTAACATCTCTCTCCTTCACTGCTTAGGTGCTTTCCGGGGTTGACTGGTATGAGTTTTGCTTTACTTTATCACATATAGTAAGGCAGGGTGCCGTGGAGTTCCTTCAGCATGCAACCATCCTGTTCGCTGACATCCATTAGCTTGTTTTCAAGGCCAGATTTAGGAGATCTCTTTGGCTTCTCATCTGGATGTGGTCCGTTTCCTCAGAGGATTGAAACATGTTCGTCTGCCAGTGAGGCAACAAGTTCCTTCATGAGATTTGAATTTGGTATTATCCATGCTTACAGAAGCCCTATTCCATGACATGCTTCTATTAAAGATCTTACCTTGAAGGCAGTCTTTCTGGTGGCCATATGCTCAGCACATAGGATTTTGGAGCTACAAGTGTTGTTGTGCAGAGGACCTTTTTCTGCTAATGTCCATGGAGAGAAGGTAGTGCTTCATCCGGTATCATCCTTTCTGCCTATGGTTGTCTCGGCATTTCACCTAAATCAAACAGTCACACTGCCAGTGTCTCCGGTTTGGACGAAGACTCGACTTCTCATAAGTTACATCTGTTGGATATTTGGGATGTCCATCCAGTATGTCAAGCGGACGAAGGATTTTCAGAGATCACTTCACCTCTTTGTACTCCTTTGGAGGGACACACCAAGAGGTCAAAGGCATCCATTGCATGTTGGCTCAAGGAGGATATAGCTTCCACTTATTTGCTTAAACATCAGTTGATTCCGGGAAGTCTTTAGGTCCACTTGACTAGAGCTCAAGCAACTTTGTGGGAACAGTACAGCCTAGTTTCTCTGAGTGACATTTGCAAGCTGCGACGTGGTCTTCGCTGCACTCCTTTCTGTGTCTGTTTTGCATGTTCAGGCATAGGGAGATGTGTGGTTCAGCACACAAGTATTGCAAGCCAGGCCCATGCACCCCTCCCATTTTTAATTACTGCTCTGGACTGGACTGGAGGGACGATTAGGAAGGTGAAATTAGACCTTACCTGCTAATTTTCTTTCTTTGAGTCCCTCCAGTCCTGTCTAGAATTGCCCAGTCTGTTCTGTCCGTGAGCCTGGATGTGTGAAGAATTAAGATCCACAGTCATGCTTGTCCAGTGCCTTATCTACAGTGCTCTTTTCTGTTTCAAGTTGGGGCGGAAGGCTCTAATTTGTGCAGGGGGGGGGGGGGGTCAGTGCTTGTCAGGATTCTCCTGGAGCAGAGGTTCTTCATTCCTGTCATTTCCTTATGTAAACAGCTGCTAAGGTTTACTTAATGACTTGTTTAACCACCTTTTGGTTTGGAATCTGCTTTGTTATAGAAATACTGGTGTAAGCTGGTTTGCACAGAGCCCTTATAGAGTGACATCATAACCAAGTGGTTCTCAGCTTCCATCTGCTAGCGAAAGGGCACAACCCACACATCTGGACTGGACTAGAGGGACTCGAGGAAAGAATTAGCAGGTAAGGTCTAATTTCACCTTTTTGAATTTTGAAAGATACATGCATAAAATCAAACTCTGTCCTAATCTCACCCTTATGACTGTCTCCTGAAGCAGCATCTAAGTTATGTACATATACTGTAGGCTGTATGTGCTTACTTATACCATTTATAAAAACTAGTTTCCACAGATACTGCACTAGTTTGCTAGCTAAAATGGCTTTGAAAAATTACACTTATTCTAAATTCTTCTTGATTGTTTCTTCCTTTGTTTATTATCATTTCTTTGTTGCTCTCAGTTAAGGCTGTTATTGAACATGAAATGAAGAACGGAATACCTGCCAGTAGGATTATTTTGGGAGGATTTTCACAGGTGAGGAGATTCTGAACAAAATCTACTGTAAATAGAGCTAAGATGCTGGAGATGTTTGAGATGTCTACATTCAGAAGAGTACTGTAGTTCAGGAAGGGTTAAATGAAATAATCCTCGTCAAGTTCTGGGGCTGTTCAAATTCAGTTCTTTTCATAGATTTTTAGAAGTTTGACCTTCCGAAGCTTTGTGAGGTGTAACTTAAAGCCTGAATAATGGCACCCCAAGGTGAGGTTTAAATATTTGGAAGGGGTTAGGTAAAGTAGGGACCTAAAGACAGATTAAAGTTAAAGCAGAATCGGGAAGAATCTGATTTCTACAATCTTTTCTTTCCATATATTTCCACTCATTTTCCAAAGAGATGTATTCTAAACCTGGAGATGTTCCACAGGAAAAACAAAACAAATCAAAACAAGCAAGTAGTGTCAAAAACTAAGACCGTGTTTATAGAAATGCATCACTTCCAGAGCTGCAATAATTGTCCTTTTTTTTTTCTGTAGATCAAGCATCATCCTATTGATTTGCCTTCTCTTGTTTACTTACTTAACAGGTTTTATATACCGCTTTATCATTTCAATCAAAGTGGTTTATATTGAAACTTAAACTTGGTAATGTACATTGATAACCCTCCATTGCCTCAGAAAAAATCCAAGTTAAGTGACTTAACCAAAGCCCCAAGGAGTACTAGTGGGAATCGAACCCTGGTCTCTGGGTTCCCAAGCCAGTGTTCTTAACCATTGGGCTACTCTCCTCCACTCTGAAGTTCTGAAGTTTTTGTTGACTTTCCTTTATTAGCAAAAATGCATTCAGATACAGTTGTTTTGAATTCTTTATATGCAAGCAGTTGCAAATACAGTCAAACCTCGGTTTTCGTTTGCCCCGGTTTTCATACACTTCGGTTTTCGACGTCTTTTTTTTTTTTTAAAACTTAATGTTTATTAGTGTTTTCCAAAGCAAACATTGCAATACACCGAACATATCCAAATACTGAAGAGGGAATAAGAAGGTAAACCCTCCTCCACCCCTCCTGCAATCATACATACAACAGTACAAGGATATAAGATATGCAGTTATGTTTTTACCCCATCCTCCCGCATAGCCCCCCCCCCCTCCCCCCACCCAGAGAGCCCCCCCCCTCCTTTCCCCCCCCAATCCCCTGTACAAAGAACATCCGCTAAGCCGGGAGCGCCCTTACCCCTCCCACCCCCCCAATTCGCCCCCACAGTTATCTCATCACTCCCCGGAGGCTGCCAAGTGCTCTAGCAACGGTTGCCATTGACGGTCAAAGCGTTCCCCTTGATTTTTCCTTAGAGCGGTCAGACGTTCCATATGCAGAACTTTATATAATCGTGCTACCCAATGAGAAAGCTCCAGATGGCCCCTTTGTTTCCACTTCCAGGCTATTTCACACCTCGCTGCCACTATACAGGACCGCATAGGGCGGGACCATTTCTGCGACTGGTTGTCCGGCCAGACTCCCAAAAGAAACAAAGTAGGGCATAAGTCTAACCGGACCCCAAAAATAGTAGTCATCTGGTCCCGGACCTTCGTCCAATAGGAGCGGACCCAGATGCATTCCCACCACATATGAAAATATGTGCCCCTAGCCCCACAACCCCTCCAGCAAAGAGCCGAAACCTCTGGGAACATCTTATGATATCGTTCAGGAGTGTAGTACCACCGCATTAATATTTTATAAGTATTCTCTTGAATCAAGGTACATATCGAAGATCTGGACGCTGTTTTAAGGATAGCCTTCCACTCCTCTTCAGTCCAATTCATCCCCAAATCTTTTTCCCATTCTACCATATATTTCAGTTTGGGTTCCACCTCCTGGGCCCTGCGCAAACTTGCATAATGTAAGCGTATCAACCCTCGAGAGGCATGGTGGCCCACCCACAAGGCTTCAAGATCGTTAAGTCCTTCGTCAATGCGTTCCCGTTGAATCCTTTGGCGCAGGTAATGTGTAACCTGCAGATACGCGAAAAAATCCCGCTTGTCTAATTGGAATTCTGCTTTCAATTGATCAAAGGACTTAACCTCATCGGCCTCTATTAAGTGTGCGAATTGAGTCAGCCCCCGTTCCTCCCAAACCTGAAATATCCTCTCTCGGCCCGGAACAAAGGCTGGAGTGGCTGTCAACGGTGAGAGCAAAGACGTCCCTGGGTGAACATTTACTCTACGCCACCCTCGGACCCACTCTCCCAAAAGATGACGTATAAAGGGGTTGTGCGTCCACTGACCCTGCAAGGTACCCTTCGGTAACCAAGGTAAATAATAAAGTTTATACGAGGGTACCGCTTGCTGCTCCAGAGCAAGAAACCCTTTCGACTGTACTGGTTCCCTCCACTCCATTACCTGCCGCATTTGCGCCGCTAAGTAATAATCCGCTAGCACTGGCATTCCCAATCCCCCTTTCTCCCGAGCCCTATACATGATAATCCGTGCAATGCGCGGGGGTCGGTGTCTCCACACAAACAAGAACAATTTCCGTTGAAGTTTATGCAAGACCGGTTGAGGAACTTTGATAGGTAATACTTGAAAAAGATACAGCAGTTGGGGCAACACCATCATCTTAAGCGTCGCTATTCTGCCTAACCACGAGATCCCCTCCTGGTTCCATTTCTCTAGGTCTTTACCTATCCGGTCGATCAGCACCGGGTAATTAGCCCCGTATAACTCAGCAAGATTACGGGTTAAATACACCCCGAGATACTTGATCTTACTGGCTGCCCAACGGAATGGGAAACACCCTTGTAAATGCGCTGTTAATTGCCCAGACAGATTAACATTCAGTGCCTCTGTTTTATCCCAATTAATCTTAAAACCAGCAACCGCCCCAAAACGTTTCAACTCTGCCATAAAAATAGGCAAAGCCAACAACGGACGGGTAATAAAAAGCAGCAGATCGTCTGCAAACATTGCCAACTTGTGTGTTGTCGAGCCTACGGTTAAACCCGTTGCATCCGGATTCTGTCGCAAATGCTGCGCCAATGGCTCCATGGTTAAGGCGAACAGCAAGGGAGATAATGGGCACCCTTGTCTCGTCCCCCTCGCTAAAGAGAAGAACTCGGAGTGTCTACCATTTATTTTAACCGTCGCTACCGGGCAAGTGTACAAGGCCTTTATCCAGGACAGCATATTGGGGCCTATCCCCACCGCTTGTAATACCGCAAACATAAACCCCCATTCCACTCGATCGAAGGCTTTTTCAGCATCGATCGCTAATACAAGTAGCTCCTGCTTCTGATGCTGAGCAGTCCACATGGCCTGAATTGCTCTCCGGATATTGTCCCCCGTATTCCGCCCCTGAACAAATCCCGTCTGATCAGAATGAATAATTTTTGGCAGGATTGGCCCCAATCGGTTAGCTAATATCTTGGCTAGGATTTTCCCGTCCGTATTTAGGAGAGAGATGGGCCGATAGGAACCACAGACAGTGGGATCCCGACCCGGCTTTGCTATCACCGTAATCCCTGCCTGATTCATAGAAGGCGGTAACGGTTGCCCCTGGAGAACCGCATTAAATAAGCGCTGCAACAGCGGAGCCAGGGATGTCTGCAATTTTTTGTAAAACAGCGTAGAGAAACCATCTAATCCAGGGGATTTGTTCAGGGGTAAACCCCTAATTACATGATAGATCTCTTCCAGGGAGATCTCTTTATTGAGAATATCACGATCGAAGTCCGAAATTACCGGGGGACTGCCGCCATCCTGAATATACTGGAACAGGCCTAGGGGATCTCCCACCACCTCGCTAGTATATAATGTTTGGTAATACTGGCGGAATTGCTCTCTAATATCTTTAGCACGAAAAAGGAGCCTATCTCCCGGGCCCTTAACCTTTAAAATAGTCGAACGCCGATCCCTATCCTGCAGTTTCCTTGCTAGCAGTCTGCCCGCCTTATTATGAAATTCATAATAGCGCTGGTTAATGCGACGTAATTGAAAATTAATTGTTTCCATCTGCAAGGAGGTTAATTCGGCTCGTGCATGTGCCAAGCGCACTTGAATCCGGGTTCCGGCCCCCTGCTTATGCTGGCGTTCCAACTCTGTAACTAGTTGGAGCAGCTGAGCTCGTTTTTCCCCTGCAACCTTCTTTTTGCGAGCTGCCCGTTGTATCAAAACTCCACGTAACACCGCCTTTAACCCATCCCATTGTATCCCCAAGGAGACGTCCCCAGTGTCATTCACCTCACAGTAATGTCGAATTTCCTCCACTACACTCGCCACCACTGCAGGATCTTGCAGCAGACTTTCGTTAAGGCGCCAAAAGGACCTTCCACTCGTATCCCTTTCACCACCAAACTCCACCCATATCGGGCCATGGTCCGTCCAAGACATGGGTTCTATTCCCACTTTCAAAAGTTTGGAGAGCCATGAGGAGTCCCCAAGAAACAAATCGATTCTACTATAGCTATGATGGACTTGGGAATAATGGGTATAGTCATGCCCTTGCGGGTGGACCTGACGCCAAAGGTCCCACATCCCATAAGTCTGCATTAATCTGCATAATTGTACCCGTCTTTTAGTGTCGCCTCTAGGGCCCCCCAGGGATCTGTCCCACCTTGGGTTCAGCACTTCGTTAAAATCGCCCCCCATCAATAAAGCCCCATGAATTTTATCAGAAAGCCAGCCAGATAGTGTGGCCCAAAAATCAGTTTGGGGTCATTGGGGCCATAAACATTCAAAAAGGTAACCGCTTGGCCCTGCAACTCGCCCCAGATTAACAAAACTCGCCCTGCCATGCCTTTAATAACCCCCCCCAGTTGAAAAGGAACGTCCTGGCGAACCATAACAGCCACTCCAGCTCTTTTATGTAGACCTTCAGCATTAAACCAAATATCTTTATAAGCACTATGACGCAGAAGGTGCTCATCTCTTGGTAACAGATGAGTTTCTTGCACAAAGATTACTTGCCAGCGTTGTTGCCTGATTTCTCGGAACAACGCTTTCCGCTTTTGGGGAGTGTTAAGGCCTCTAACATTAATAGAGCCTACCCTAAGTCCCGCCATCAAACCTTACCGGAGACTCTAGCCTTGGCAGCCCCAGGGTATGATCCATCCCCAACCTTTCCCCCCTCCCCCTCCCAACCCCCACCCCTCCCCCCCCAACCCCTCCCCCCCCCCACCCGTCTTCTGTAGAATCCTTCCCCATCCATTCCCCCCCCTTCCCCGAGATATCTCTCCACAGGCCCAAATCCTGTGCCACCTCACCGGAGGAAGAGACATCCCTTCCGAGACACTTTATACATCCATTATACCGGCACCCCCCCCCCCCGCCTTAAACCAATATAGCCCAGAAAACCAAGAAACCCCCACAATCAATCTACTCCATCACCCCCCCACCGCACCCTCTCCAACTACTAACAAAACAGAACTGTGGGAAACAGACAGATGGGAACCCTGCCACCCCCCTTAATATAAACATATTTAATCCTCGAAAAGTGCAAGGGAGCCGGTGAGGGACCCCAAGCAACCGTGCTATCATGCCTCATAATAAGAAGGAAAATATAACAGCCTAAAACCACCTGAATAAAGCACACATTTAAAGTTATAGCCTCTACCAAACAGAACATCACACAGTCCAACCCAGAGATAAATAGGGAATGTGGAGCAGATCAGCGAAGTCACCCCAGACCGAAGGCCATGAAAATCACTGAACAGACTTTCATCCCCTCACCCCCGGGACCAAGATCTGCTCACCAAAGAAGTATTCCAAATCCAAAAAGCAGATCCACAAGTTCATGTCGACTGCAATGTCCCGCCCGCCTCAGTGTCCGCATTGGTAGGGAGATCTCCTGAAGTACGGCGAAGACGGTGTCCTTTCGTTGGCATCCGCTGCCACCCGCAACTTGTCCAAAAGGGGGGACTGCTCTCGATCTGGATCGGAGGGTTCGGAAACAGTTCGCTTCTGAGGTAAATTGGGGGCTTTAGCCTTTTCCAAGCACTTCCAGGCTTCCGATAGTGATTTAGCTCGGTACGGCGCCCCTCCAACTTCAAATTGAAGCCCAAATGGAAAAAGCCATTTATATTTAACCTTTTCGCTGCGTAAGTACTCCGTAACCGGCCGCATCAGCTTGTGACGTAGTAGGGTCTGCGGTGCCAGATCTTGAAAGACCTCGATCGTGAAGCCATGCCAATGCAACTTTCCCCGCTTAGCCGCCGCCCTCATAATCGCTTCCTTTTGGGGGAAACTCGTCAAGCAGGCTATGAAATCCCTGGGCCTATTCCCTGGGGGGGCCCGGAGGGCCCTATGCGCCCTTTCAATCCCTATCTCCACTTTAGGGGCCAACGCGGCCTGATCTTCCACAATCAGCAAGGCCTCGCATATTTCTCGTACCACTGTGTTGGCTTGCTTGTAGCGTTCTTCCTCGGGGACCCCTCGTATACGGATATTGCACCGTCGAGACCTATTTTCGAGGTCTTCGATTTTCGCCCACAAGTCCTCCGTTGTCTCCCGCCACTGACCAGTGATACTACGCACCGTCTGCGCTGCCGAGGCCATCTCATCCACGTGCTCCTCCAGAGCTTCAACACGATGCCCCAAGGCCTGCATGTCATGGCGAAAGTCTGTTAGTAATTCCTTCACCTCACTTTTAACACCAAGGACTTCCGTTTTTATCTCCCGACACCATCGTCGTAAGTCCCCTTTAGTGCAGTGCTCCTCAGCATTTTCCAATTCATCCTCTGATTCCGAGTCCTCCTTCTCGGCCCTCTCCTTTTGAGTGCGTAAGGGCGCATAGTTTGACCGAAATTTTTCCAGTTTTTTCTTGGTCGACATCATCCACTCACTCACCGCACCCCCAAAATGCTCTTTTCCACCAGGGGGGGAGGCCCGATGCTAAAGAATATTGCTATTATTCTATATCCCGAAGGGAGCTCCGACTTTAGACCGCCATCTCGATCGGTGACGTCCTTCGACGTCTTTTTTGACTGAAATTTTGTCCCGGTTCTCGTACATCGCCTCGGTTTTCGTAAAGTATGTGGAATTAGGTGAGCCAGTGCATAAAATGAGACTGAAAACCTATATACAACTCCTAAAGAAGTGTCATGGGATAGAAGGCAATGCATACACCCTCGTGCTGCACACCGGTCTGTATACACTGCCGGAACGCTCGCCCGGTCCCGGCAGCACTGCCCCCCGGACTCACCGATCGCCAGCGTGATGAGAAGCGAAAGCCAGCTGAGCACGTAAATGAAACACATCCTCGAGCCTGGTCAGAGTCAGAGAGGCAAGGATTGCGCAGAGAGGAAGGCCCCGAACTCGTCCACCGCCTGCCCCTTCTCTGGAGCGCCCCCTCAGGCTCGGAGGTAGCAGGGAAGAAAAGCTATCAATGTAAGCAGGAGATGTTGCATGAATGTGGGAGGCAGTTCTTTCTCTTGCAGGGTACTGTACGTCTGAAGCTATATCATTAAGATTTTCTGCCATTCTGAAGCATTGAGCAGATAATGTAAAGGTATTTTAATGGGCTGAATCCAATGTGATTCCGAAGAGAGCTGGGCACAGCAGCTTGTCAGGGGTGGCTAAGGCCAGATGTTAACATACTGTACTGTTTAGTACTGTACTTAGCTTGCTTTCAGTGATGTTAAATGTTCATTTATCCATTTCATAGTCATTTATATTTATTTCTCATTGTTTTCTGTATGTAAAAATAGTTATTCTCTATAAAATGTGTTTTTTTGTGAATATTTTTGGGTGTCTGGAACGGATTAATTGGATTTACATTATTTCTTATGGGAAATATTGCTTCAGTTTTCATACGTTTCGGTTTTAGTCAGACTCTTTCGAACGGAGTAATCATGAAAACCGAGGTTTGACTGTATTGTTTCCACTCTAGAAACGTTTAAGGCCATATTCCTGATAGGGACCATCATCTGTGAAGAAGTAGAAGGCTTCATACATTTGTGTTGTGGTCAACTGTGTGGTGGGCAGAGCTGATAGACCCTGGACAGCACAGCTGTGCCATTTTCTTGGAGAGTTACTAGACTCGCATGTATATAGGATCCTTCTAGCCTGACTGGATGGCATGGGGCACTATCTGTGAGATATAGTGCCTTATTAGCAAGATGCTTCCTAGCACACTAATGTTCCACTGCAGAACAATGAAAAGTTGTCAACCATTCTTGAAAAATACTTAGCAATCCAGGTGTTCTTATTTATCTCTTAGATTCAAAGCACCTTAAAAATTTTGTCATTTAGGAGGAAGTGACTTCATCAGCTGAATGGCGGCATGAGTCGAGAGCTCCTCTAGCCCCACCAGCAAAAAGCTAATATTAAGAGCACTCACCTCATCAATCCCTGTAGAGCTGACTGCAATTAAGTCCCAAGATCTCAAGAAAGCATGGTGGGTAAAAAGAAAGTTGATTTTAAAGACTTTGCCTATGAGAAAACAGCAACCCCCCCCCCCCCCTTCCTCAAGGAGCTTAAGATGACTGCGGGCAATTTTGTGTGAAGCCACCAAGCCGGGGATCGCAACAGCAGAGACATTCCGAGGTGGTCAGTGGTGAGATACAGGGCAGCAGTGCAATAAAAAGCTTATTAATAGAACTAAAAAAGGAGATCCAAAGTTTGTGGAGCGACCTCGGGACCACGGTGGCAGACTTAAGAACAGAAATGCATGAAATTGGAGGCTGTATAGAGACCATCAAAGAGCAGACAAGTGCGCATGAGTATGCTAACTGAGCACGCAGCCCAGATTAAAAAATTGACGTCAACACAGGCAGAGATTACAGAGCGCCTAAAGGACATGGCAAACAGGAATAGAAGGTGCAACCTCGACTTCCATGGAATTCTGGAGGAGACTGCTTGCCAGAACAGTGGAGAGGTAGTAAGACAAATTGCCCAACTGTGGCCAGAGGGAGAGAGCCAGAATATTGATATTAACAGAGCACATCGCTCAGTGGGCAAGTGCGGGACGGAGCAAGTGCGGGACGGACATAGTTGTGTGCTTTCACAAGTACACAATAAAGGAACAAATGCTATCCTGAGCTTGTAAACAGGGCACAGTAAAATGGAGCAATACGAGGTCTGTCCAAAATGAAACCAAACTTAAAGAGGATGCCAGCGAGCCAACAGAGACTCACAGTAATGGTGATGTGTAGTAGTGACCTTGAGCTTTAGCCTTCCATTTGCTTGATCATGCCACGTGAATTAGTTATGGACAACATGCAGTAGTGAATTCGTCTCATGTGCCTTTTGCTATTTCTGAAACATGTCCTAACAGGCGACCTTTCAGAGTGTATTTTAACTTCAGGAACAAAAACGTCTGCAGGAGCCAAATCTGGAGGCTGTGGGACTAGAGACATTTCTGCTTCGCCAAAAAAATCACAGATAAGGAGCTATGAGTGACTGTGACACGGTTCGCTTTTTGCTCATCTGTCAAGAGACGTGAGACAAATTTTGCAGCAACACGATGCATCTGGAGTTTTTCAGTCACATTTGTATGACACAAACGTTTGCTGATGCCTATTAATTCAGAAACTTCATGGAATATTAGGTGACGATGTTCAAGAATCAAAGCACGCACTTTCTTAACGTGATCATCGTCCATTGACATGGAAGGTCGTCCGGTTTGGGGATTGACTTTGGACATTCTGCCCGATTTGAAATGTTGGTACCATTTGTAACATTTTTTTGCGGCTTAAACAAGCCTCTCCATAAGCTTGCTGCAACATCTGAAAAATCTCGGTAAAAGTCAGTTTCACACAGAATTTCACGCAAATGCATTGCTCTTCAAGAACCTTCATATTTCAACTTGCAAAAAATAGCAATAGGCACATGAGATGAGTTCACTCCACTGCATATAATCCATAACTAATTAACATGGCATGATCGAGCAAGTGGGAGGCTAAAGCTCAAGGTCAACCCTATACTACATCATTATTGCGAGTCTGCTGTGTTGGCTCGCTGGCGCCCTCTTTAGCAAGTTTTCTTTCTTTTTGGACAGACTTCATTGTCTGTTTGAAAGGCATCTCCCAGGGAGGGGCTACTTTAGATCATCAGACACCTGGCTTCACATACCGGTCACAGCCAGTCTGAAAGGCCGGAGCTGCCCAAGACACAGATAAGAAACACTGACTTCAGTAAAATGGCCAAGTACCTAAAGGAGGAGCTGACGGGGTAGAAGAGGATAAGGGAAGTGGAATTGCAATGGGCTAAACTAAAAGGGGCAACAGATAAATATGTAAGAAAAGTAACTAAAAACAAGAGGAGAAATAAACCTATTTGGTTTTCCAAAGAAGTGGCTGCTCAAATAAGGGCAAAAACCACAGCTTTTGCAAAATTCAAAAGCTTGCAAACAGAAGAACACAGAAATGAGTACAGGATCAAACTCAAGGAGACAAAGAGAAATAAGGATAGCAAAATCAAAAGCAGAGGAAAAGATGGCTAAAGATGTGAAGTGTAGGGACAAAACTTTCTTCAGGTATATTCGAGAAAGGAAGAAGATCAGAGGTGGAATTGCAGGACTCAAGTGCTGGGAACGGACTCGTGGAAAATGACATTGATAAAGCAAAATTACTAAACAAATACTTCTGCTCTGTTTTTACTAACGAAAACCCTGAAGAAGGACCACCTGTGACTCCAAAATGTATAAATGGGAATGAGGTAGATACCACACCATTCAGAGAGGATGAGGTGTTAGAGCAACTTGCAAAACTGAAAGTGGACAAGGCCATGGGACTGGATGGGATACATCCCAGGATACTGAAAGAGCTCAGAGAGGTTCTTGCAGGGCGGGCCGTTAAAGTATGTTTTCAACAGATCCTTGGAAACAGGAGAGGTTCCTCAGGACTGGAGAATGGCTGACATCGTACCTCTACACAGACGTGGTAACAGGGAAGAAGTATCAAACTACAGGCCCGTGAGCCTTACCTCGGTGGCGGGAAAAGTAATGGAGACGCTCCTGAAAGAGCGAATAGTGAACTTTCTCAAAACCAGCGGGTTACAGGATCCGAGGCAACATGGTTTTACCGAGGGACGATCTTGCCAGACAAATCTGATTTGAGTTCTTTGACTGGGTGACCAGAGAACTGGATCAAGGACACACGATGGATGTCATCTACCTGGATTTCAGCAAAGCCTTTGATATTATCCCTCATAGGAGGCTTATCAATAAGCTCAGTAGTTTGGGGATGGGTCCCAAGGTGGTAAACTGGATCATAAATTGGTTGACTGACAGACAACAGATGGTGATGGTAAATGGAGCTCACTCGGATGAAAGGAAGGTGATTAGCGGGGTGCCTCAGGGTTCGGTCCTAGGTCCGGCACTGTTCAATGTATTTGTGAGTGATATTGCTGAAGGACTGAATGGAAAAGTCTGTCTTTTTTGCAGATGACATGAAAATTTGCAACAGAGTGGACTCCCCCGAGGGAGTGCTTAACATGAGGGATCTGAAAAAGCTGGAGAAATGGTCTGATGCTTGGCAATTAAGATTTAATGCGAAGAAGTGCAGTGTCATGCACTTGGGTAGCAGAAATCCAAGGGAAATGTACACGATAGGGGGCGAGAGGTTGGTGTGCACGGAGCAGGAGAAAGACCTTGGTGTGATTATTTCTGTAGATCTCAAGGTGGCAAAACAGTGCGACAAGGCGGTGGCAAAAGCCAGGAGGATGTTGGACTGCATTCGAAGAGGAATTACCAGCAGAAAGGAAGAGGTACTAGTGCCACTGTATAAGTCTCTGGTGAGGCCTCACTTGGAATACTGTGTTCAGTTTTGGAGACTGTATCTTGCAAAGGATGTAAAAAGAATGGAAGCTGTTCAGAGGAAGGCGACCAAAGTGATTTGGAGCCTACGTCAGAAGCCTTATGAGGAGAGACTTGAAGTCCTAAATATGTACACTTTGGAGGAGAGGAGGGATAGGGGAGATATGATTCAGACCTTTAAATACTTAGAGAAATAATGAACAAACCAGAGACAGGGAAGCTGTAAAACTAGAGGGCATGACATGAAGCTGCAAGGTGGTAAATTGAAAGGCGATGTCAGGAAATACTTTTTTACTGAAAGGGTGGTGGATGTTTGGAATGCCCTCCCAATGGAGGAGGTGGGTGGGGGCAAACACAGTGACGGAATTCAAAGTGGCCTGGGACAGACACAGTGGATCACTTTACAGCAACAAGATTAAATCAAATTAAACTGAACCATCTAATTTCTCAACAAATAGGGGTGTCCTACATGGAGCGATGGGGGGAGGAGCAGTGGGTTCACCCCTAAACAAATAAACGGGGAGGAGTGCACCTGCTCCTGGTGGGTGCACCACTAAGCAAAGACATGGGAAGGGGTGTACCTACTCCTGCCATATTGCTGGGCAGACTAGATGGACCATACTGGTCTTTATCTGCCATCATTTACTATGTTACCTCGTATGCCTGTAGAGAGAGATGAGGAATTGTCACCATTACTTTGCAAAGACAGAGAACTACGGGACGTAACAGTAAAGCTGAGAGAGATGGGCATTAAATACAAATGGATTACCAAAAGGGACTGCTACAGCTGGAAATAGATTTGAACTTATCTACTGCAATATACTCTAAATCTTGGAGAAAAAAGGGAATTCTTTGGGTTAAAGCTGATAAATTTGTGTATTTTAGAATTCAGTGTTTTTGCTGAGTCAGTCAGATCTTAGTACCACCAGAGAGTGTTTCAATTAAATCAAATCAGAATATAGCTTAACATAGAAAGTAGAATAGAGTAAATAGTCTCTGAAATAAATGTTTCTAGAGCTTTTTTATTTAAATCAAACAAGAGTATAGCTTAGTATACAAGTAGAACAAATAGTCTCTGAGTAGAAAGAAATAAACTTGTTTCTAGTGATCTTTACAAAGAGGCCTTCTAGTTAGGAGACAAAAGATCTGTGAAGTTGCCTTAAATAGGTATTAAAGCCAAGTGGCAGATCAAAGGGGCAATTTGAAAGGGCCTCTCTATCAAACCAAGGGCTCTCTGAATCACACAGGAAATTGGTAAAACTGTACCTTAGAAGCATAGCAAGCCAGCGTTTATTAAGTCTTCTTTCCCTCCTACCCACCTCAGGGATAATCTTAGCTTTATAGGCGCTTAAACCTATTAAAGGAAAGGAGGTGCCCATATTCTCTTTCAGGTGTGACTGGTTATCCTCATCAGGAATATATTAATTAACGACCTGAGATTGATTAATCTTGAGGTGAGCAAAGTCCATTAAACATATTAGGTATCGGTGTATTAATATAAGTATCCCCAGCAAATCTAAGAAAGTAAACAACTTAAATACCTAAACAAAGCCTTAAAACTAAGATGCAGACAGCAGTCCAGCAGCGAGATGGGGGCTTTCCAGTCTTTTGAATTGAGTGTCACATGTATGATTTTCTCCCAGTTGGTGAGGGGTCTTATGTGACAACTAGGTGCAAGGAGCTCTTTGCTCTCTGGGAATGAGTCCGATTTCTGGAGGTTAGATTAGCAGACTTGGAAGACATAAGGAAGATGGGTATATAAACAAGACTTACAGGGATGTAGTACTGAAGTCTCACCAAGTCTGGCAGCCTCCCTGTTGGCATGGAGGAAAGAGGTCATGCAACATCCTGATGTGGCAGGAAGTGATCCTGTAGCTAGGAACTGTCCTCCAGGTGGTGATAAAACCCTCTTGCACTGAGGTGGTTTCTCTAGGGTCATGTGCCTATGAGGGAAGGGTTAGGACAGCTGTTACAGTTGGTTATTCGATCATTAAGCATGTAGATAGCTGGGTGGCTGATGGACGTGAGGATCGCCTGGTAACATGCCTACCTGATGCAAAGGTAGTGGACCTCACGCGCCACCTAGACAAGGTTTTAAATAGTGCTGGGGAGGAGTCTGCTGTCTTGGTACATGTTGGTACCAGTAACATAGGAAAGTGTGGTAGGAAGGTTCTGGAGACCAAATTTAGGCTTTTAGGTAGGAAGTTGAAATCCAGAACATCCAGGATAGCATTGTCAGAAATGCTTCCTGTTCCATGCGCAAGAACCAAAAGGCAGGCAGAGCCTCCGGAGTCTCAATGCATGGATAAGACAGTTGTGCAAGGAAGAGGGTTTGGGATTTGTTAGGTACTGGGCAACATTCTGGGGAAAGGAGGGGCTTTTCCGAAGTGATGGGCTCAACCTTAACCGAGATGGAACCAGGCTGCAGGCATTAACCTTTAAAAAGGAGATAGAGCGGCTTTTAAACTAGATAGGGGAATGCCGACAGTTGCCCAAAAGCACATGGTTTAGAACAATGTATCCTTGAAGGATACTAGCAAAAGATTGAAGTTAGGGCATATCGACAGAGGTTCCAATAAAAACAAAAGTAACCCAAATGCCCTTAAGTAAAGAGCAGACAGGGCTTAAAGATTCCATATTACCCCGTCTACCAATAATCAGATTAATATGAATAAAATACAACCTCTAAAATACTTGTATGCAAATGCTAGAAGTCTTAAAAAAATAAGATGAGGGTTAGAATATATAGCATTAAATGAAAGGCTAGATATGATTGGTATCTCAGAGACCTGGTGGAAGGAGGACAACCAGTGGGACACACTGATAGCTGGGTACAAATTAAAGAGCAGATCAAATTGGTGGAGGGGTTGCATTCTGTTAGAGAGGGCGTTATCACACAGGATTAACATTTTGCAGGAAACAAAATACACTAGAATCTCTGTGGAATGAAATCCCATGTTAAAAGGGGAAGGTGTTGGCAGTGGGGGGGGGGAGGGGAGGGGGTGTGCAATCCATAGCTTGGCCGGGATGAGCAAATGGATGATGAAATGCTCAAAGAAATCGGGGAAGCTAACAAAAGTTACAAGATAGTAGTAATAATAATGGGTGATTTAAATTACCCCGGAATCGACTGGGTCAGTGTCACAGCAGGATATGCTAGGGAGATATTATTATTCATTATTTGTATGTTTTATATACCGCCTTTAAGCAGAATCAAAGCGGTTTACATTGAACAATAACTTGAATGTTACATTACAACTTTTTAAACAGGTAACATGTCAACATTCGTAAATAGGGTAGGGTGTCTTCAACTTTTTACATGGGTGTAGAATGAGTGAGTACTCAACATATTTACAGTTTTTATATTTACATATTTACATGTTCATTGTTCTAGAGCGTTACATGCTGCATTGTTAATGCATTCCGACAGTTACATTTGTTTAATCATGAGGGATGAAGTCTTAGCTAGAGTGTTTGGAGAGGTGGTCACTAGTGGTGTCTAAGAGGTTATTCTGACTGCTATACATTATGATAGTTTCTAGATGACTGCTTCTTAGAGCAGTTGGCTCATGAACAGACAAGAGCGGAAGCCATTTTTGACCTAGTCCTTAGTGGAACACAAGATCTAGTGCAAGAGATAAGGGTGTTGGGGCCACTTGGCAATAGTGACCATAGCATGATCGTGTTTAATTTAATAAATGGAGGAAGGATGGCAAGGAAATCCACAGTACTACCTTTTAACTTTCAAAAGGGGGAGACTATGATAAAATGAGGAAAGCAGTTAAGAAAAAAAACTAAAAGGAGCTGTTGCAAAAGTTAAAGATTTATAGCAAGCATAGGTGTTTAAAAATACTATTTTGGAAGCTCAGACAAGCTGTATTCCACAGTTTAAGAAAAGTGGAAGGAAATCCAAGAAACTGCCAGCATGGTTTAAAAAGTGGGGTAAGAGAGGCTATTGTAGCCAAAAAGCATCTTTCAGGAGATGGAAAAAGGAGCCAAATGACAAAAATGGGAAACAACATAAGTACTGGCAAGTTAGATGCAAGGCATTGATAAGGCAGGCAAAGAGAGAATCTGAAAAAAAGCTTGCTGTGGAAGCAAAAACGCATAATAAAAACTTTTTCAAGTACATTCGTAGCAAAAACCTGAGAGTCAGTTGGACCATTACATGTTAGAGGGGTAAAGAGGGCACTAAGAGGAGACAAGGCCATAGCAGAGAGACTGAATGAATTCTTTGCTTCAGTCTTTACTGAAGATGATATAGAGAAGTTACCCATGACTGAAATGGTATTTAAAGGTGATGCACTGGAAGAACTGAAAGAAATATCGATTAAACCGGGAAGAGTGTGTGTTGTGGCGGCTCGCGATGTGATTGCTGCTAAATGGCGATCGGTAGGGCCATTTACACTAAGGGAATGGCAGGAACAAATGCATGAAATGTACCGCCTGGAGAAATTGACAGCTATTCGGAGGTAAAGTACAGGAAATTTGAAAAAAACATAGGAACCATTTATTAAGTACAAATATTAATCGTGTCCCTATAGAGAGAAGCCCAGTATGAGGTGACTGTATACATCCTTGGAGCACTTGTCAAATTTATAGCTTGTAGATGCTACCCAGTAAGGAGGTCATTCCAGATGGTGAATAGTGCTGGTGTTCGTGCAAATGTGTAAGTGGCGAAAAGCTCCCTGAGCATATGCTGCACCCATCACGCCCTGCACAACTCTGTGTGGGCGGGAGGGGTGGAGAGAAGGGGGGCCAGGTGCCAGGATGTACACAGCATATGTACACATACTCATCGCCAGACAGTAAGTTTATACACTGCCAATAGCTAGCACAATAGTCAAGCCAGCACAATAGTCAATACCGGTCCCACTAATTACCCAGCAACAAACAGTTCACATACTATTTCACAAAGACATCACAAAATGCACCCATTCCTAGCCTTGGCATGTCTACACCTAGCCTCCTGGCTCCCCCTTACATCCCACGCCTTTCACGCAAGCACTAACCACATCCCAATACTCCGCAGTGACGGGAAAAGATGGACGGAGAATCACCAACACCCCCTAAGAGAACCCAAGGACGCGCATCACTCACATTTATTACACATCCCACTTCAACATCTCAAGAAGTCACATCTGGACCGTCAGCAACACCATCAAGCCCTGAAGTGTGCACTCATCAACGCAAGGTCAATACGTACAAAATGGCCAATAATTACCGATCTGGTCACGACCCATGATCTTGATATCATCATGATCACAGAAAATTGGCTATCAGAATGTGACAACGCAATCATCAACCAGATGTTACCCACAGGTTTCTCAGTCCACACATGCCATAGAACCAATCAGAGAGGAGGAGGAACACTCATCCTTGTCAAAACTTGCCTAGGCTTCCAGATGTGCAACTCAACCAGCACAGCCCACCTGGACTCCCTCACCATAACAAATGACACCTGCACGATCAACCTACTCTACCGGGCACCAACACCATCCTCAGAGGATCTTGCAACGATAATGGGCCTCGCTTGCAACTCAAACAGACCACGATCCCAGAACTGGATCCTAGGTGATTTCAACTTGCCTACGCTACAGGAATCACAAGCCTCTGCTTTCCTAGAAGCGTTACAAGAACTAGGCTACGATCAGCTAGTTAATAATCCCACCCACGTCAAGGGAAACAAACTTGACCTGATCTTTGCCCCACAGACAGATAAGGATACCACCCAACCAATGCCACCAACCATAACGCCTGTGCCATGGTCTGACCACAGCCTGATCCAATTCCAGATACCTATTAACACACACAATAAAAACTCCAACAAAAACAACACTGTCCACGAAACCTCTTTGAAGCGCTTCCACCCCTTTAATAAAGAAGAACTTCGAGAGAAGATCCTCCCACTCCTCAACAACATACCACACGACCTAGATGCATTGGTGTCCACCTGGGATGAGAGCCTCAAGACCATCGCATGTTTACCAGCCACAAATAAAACAACAACAAAGAAACGAGAGCACGCACCATGGTATACCAGAGAACTCCGAGATTCACTCAAGTGCCTGCGCAGGCTCGAGAGAAGATGGCGTCGATCTCACTCTACTGAAGCACAAGGTACTTACATCGCTCACCTAAAATCACACCGCGATGAATTAACAAAAAAGCGGAAACAATACCATTCCGACATCTTGAAGCGGTCACTAAACAAGCCACACGACCTCTTCAATATAGTGAAATCTCTCATAAGAGAACCTCCCGCAAACCAGTCACAGATGCCACACCCCCAGGCATACTCCAACTACTTACAGTCAAAAATGATCCAGACTACTACATCTGCAACCAACTACCTACAACTTGAAGTCACCCAGGCTGGTGCAACCTCGAACTCCGCGGAAAACAGCTCTCAGCACAACTTGCCCCAACCATCACCACTATCCGACTTTGAAAAAATATCACGCAGAGAGATTGAAGACACGATCGCTGCAATCAACCCCACTACCGCACCCAATGACCCATGCCCTGCTTTATGGATAAAGGAGTTACGATGTGACTTAAGCCAATATCTGAGCGAATTAATAAACCAATCTCTTACAACCGGATCGTTTCCACAAAGTCTGAAACAAACATCAATCAGACCACTGCTCAAAATAACAAGCTGGACCCAACGAAAGTGGAATCATACAGACCAATTTCAAGTATCCCCATGCTTGCCAAAGTAATCGAAAAGTTAGTACAGCGCCAAATCCAACAGCATATTGATACTGAAGCCCCACTGGATCCTTCCCAGCATGGGTTCAGAGAAGCACATGGGGTTGAAACCCTCCTCACCAACCTATTTGACCATCTAGTCTCTGGAACCGACAAAATGCATCAAGGATTCGCCCTCATATTCCTCGACATTGCAGCGGCTTTCGATTCGGTGAACCATGAGATCCTCATACAACGCCTCAGCGAGAAAGGAATTCAGGGAACAGCCCTAAAGTGGTGCAAGTCATACCTGACTAATAGATGGCAACATGTAAGGTCAGGCTCCACAACCTCTGAACCATTTTTACAAAACCAGGGTGTACCACAGGGCTCATCACTATCTGCATTGATGTTTAACATCTACATGCAGCCCATATGTGCCCTAGCACGTTCATTCAAGGTCAACTGTCTAGCCTACGCAGATGACATCCTCCTATACATCCCATTCAGGACCAACCAACCAGACCTCTCCCCTCTAACAAGATGTTTTGAGGCAACAGCAGAATGGTTAAGCACACAAAACATGAGAATCAACTACAGTAAAACAGATGTCCTCTTCATCTCAAGGAACCAGGACTTCACCCCTCCACTCTCTTTAAAAATCGGCAACACAGAACTGAAAACCAAACCCACAATCCGCTACCTTGGCGTTACACTGGATCAACAACTGGATCTGAAAACCCACATAAGAAACACAGTAAAAACAGTATACATGAAAATAAGGACCCTAAAACATCTCCGACCGCTGCTTGACTTCAGCGACTACCGATCGATCTATCAGGCATTAATATTACCACATTTCGACTATGCCAACGTAATTCTACACGGTCTCCCTCAAGCAACGCTAGCTCCTCTCCAGCTTGCAATGAACACTGCGGCAAGAGTACTAACAGGGGCTTCACGGAGAGAGCACATAACGCCAGTACTGATGAACCTCCATTGGCTACCAGTTCAAGCAAGAACCCTCCACAAAGTTCTAACCTTAACTTTCAAAGCCGCAAACACTCTGTCCCCCACAGCCCTCAGCAAGATGATACATAAAGTACCACAGAACAGAAACAGAAGACCCATGATGCAAAACACCCTAGAGGTCCCAAAAGTAATAACAAAATGCACAAAAGCAACGACAAATAGGGCCTTTACGATTTACGCACCCAGAGCATGGAACGCTCTCCCCACCTCTATTCGAAACATCACTTACCTAATTGACTTCAGGAAGGCATTAAAGCAGCACCTATTACCACATACTACCCTGAATCCAGCACTAGTAATCATACATATGCCCCCTCAGACAATCACTCATTACAATTAAACAATCAGACTCAGCATGAAAAAGGATAATCAACTGATCGCTCAGAAGATACCCACTGAAACGGAATCAGGACCCCCAGTGTAAATAAGATGTAGATATGTTATACAATGCACATAGTTCCCCCCAGTTACTTCCAAGTTGATCTCCTGTTTATTGTAAATACAACTCAGGGTTCCTGTGTTGTATGGTTGATGTTGAATGTAAACCGCTCTGATCTAAAATAGAGCGGTATAGAAGAACTGTTAAATAAATAAATAAATAAATATTCAGGAACAGCCTGTGTATGCTCCCTGGCACCTCGATGGACATCCAGCTTATTTCTGCTTGGTAGTATAAGGTAGTATAAGGGCAGGGAGTAGCACCGTTTGTGGGCTGAAACACCCCCTGCCCCTCCATGGTGATGGCTGGCTGTAGCACCTGCCGACTTGATCCTAGCTATATGGGCCTTCAGAGATGATCGGACACCAGTATGCAGGGGCCACTGTGGGACATGTGATTCTCCGCTACATGGTAGACAGGTCAGTTCCACGGTGACAGGATGCCATTGCACACTCGCACCAGCATTAGCGTTGTGGTGTGGGGACAGGCAGGTGCAGCTAGGTATACCATTTTGGAAACCGGTGAGTGCCAGCCTGTCTGTCCCCCGATTCCATCTCGTGGGTATGTCTCTAGTTCCAGCAGTTGCGGAATCTGGTTTAACTCTGCCCCATCTTAGATTTAGCCGTGCCCACTGCCCAGGCATATATGGTATAGAATCTGCCTCCATGTGTGCCCATTAAAGCTATAGAATTACAGAGCTTAAAAGGGAGAGAAGAGGCACTGTGGATTAAACTAGAAAGAGGGAAAGAGAAATCCATTTGCATTGGCATGATATAGACCCCCCCCTCACAGGGAGAAGAAGTGGACAGATATTTAATAGAAGACATACGCAGCATTGCCAGGAAAGGAGATGTGCTACTGATGATTTCAATATGCCTTATGTTTGGTACATTCCTGCTGCAGTGTCATCTAGAAGTAAGGAGATCCTGGATTCTCTACAAGGAGAACTATTCAGGCAACTGGTAACAGAACCCACAGATGAAGGGGCCATACTGGACTTTGTGCTTACCAATAGTGAAAGTGTTTCTGATGTTATAGTAGATCATCTCGAATGCAGTGATCAGCAGATGGTGTGGTTCAGTATTAGGACTAGAGCTGATAAAATCCATTCAGAAGCAAGGGTCTTAGACTTTAGAAAACTAACTTTGCCAAGATGGGCCAATACCTCAAGGAGTCATTAGCGGATGATACCAAAATCTGCAATAGAATAGACACCCAGAAAGGTGTAGATAACATGAGGATGGATCTAGCTAAGCTTGAAGAGTGGTCTAGAATTTGGCAGATGAGATTTAATGTTAAAAAATGCAGGGTCATGCATTTGGGCTGCAGCAATCCAAGGGAGCGATATAGTATAGGGGGTGAAGTACTTCTGTCCACAAAAGAAGAGCGGGACCTGGGCGTGATTATGTCTGAACTTAAAGTAGCTAAACGGGTAGAAAAGGCAACTGTGAAAGCTAGAAGGATGCTTGGGTGCATAGTGAGAGGAATGGCAAGCAGAAAAAAAGGAGGCAATAGTGCCTCTGTAAAAGTCTTTGGTGCAAACTCATTTGGAGAATTTTGTGTGTAATTCTGGAGACCACACCTTCAAAAGGATATAAACAGTTTGGAGTCAGTGCAGAGGGTGACTACTAAAATGGTTAGTGGTCTTCGTTATAAAGCATTTGAGGACAGACTTAAAGATCTTAATAAGTATGCTTTAGAGGAAAGGTGGGATAGAGGAGGGAGTGGATGGGGCAGGTTAGAGGCTATCTGTATTAGTGACGTGGGTGATTGTTCTGAAGTGTTATTGTTTTAATGAAAACTAATAAAGTTAAAATTAAAAAAAAAAAACATATTGTCATTTACATCTTAATGCAATGCGTTTTTCTATCCACCTTTCTTGGACATCCACCAAGCACAGGAAGAAACTCTGCTAGTAACATTCTTGGATTATATTTGAGTTCGAGTAAGGGGGAAAGTGTAGTAGTAGTGGTGGTAGGCTTCACAGCAGTCTTTGACAGGCCAGCCATAGTTCCATCTCGTCCTACTTAGACCAGTCCAGACAAGTGGATTGTGTTCCCCTACCAGTAGATTGGTGGAGACAAAGAACCAATGAAAAGTCCAGATTTCAGTGACATCACTCCTATTTCTCTAGTCACCTCAGCCATCCGGGATCCCTTCAGTATTTCTTTTTCTCTAGCAGATGGTGGGTGAATTTTCTCCCCTGAAGAAAAAAAATCTGAAGATTGAGAGGAAAAGATTGATTAAATGCTCATTAACCACCACCTTAAGGGTGACTCTCACTTGAGTGTGAAGTCGGAGGCTCCATTAGACTGTGGTCTTTTTGGTAGCCATAGAAGGAGAAAAATTAGTTCAGCCCACTCACTTATGATAAGAACCTATTGAGCACCTAGAAAATTGGAAGGATCTGGAAGGTTAGAAGAATTCAGCAACTTCACACAACTTCAACACCCCCTCCCTCCTCTGTCTCCTCTCTGCTGAAGATTGCAGAAGGCTCTCAGAGGAATCTGCATTCCAGCCACCTTAAACACAGTGCTGCCAAGCCAGAGAAACAGTTTTAAAGGGAGTAGACCTGAGCCCAGCGTGGATGCTATGCCTCGGGCTTTCAGGGGAGTAAGTACCAAGGCTTGACATTGTCATTGTCCTTGTTGAGGGCTCCCAACTCCACCTTCCTGGGATGCAATTCGGGATGGACCATTGGTGCAGTATGGGGATTTCCTGCCATTTTCTGCACGTGTTAATAGCATATTTACTATTGTACACCTGGCAGTTGCACGTGTTCCGCCCAAACGGCTCCAACGTGCATTCCTTCCCTATCGCCTGGGGGTTTGTGGCGGCTTTGCCCCCTGGTGTTAGGGGGGGGGGTTACTTCCGAGAGGACAGTTTCTGGACTTAGGATGTCCTCCCCGAAATCCTTTCTTTTTGCAGCAGGCCTGGTCCTTCTGGCATGGACATTCAGACCCTGAATCCTCTGGGTGCCTCTTGATTCAGTCTCATGCTGGGGAGTGGAAGCCCTGTTTGATTATCCTTGGCTATGCATCTCCAGTGAGGGGCGCCCGCTGGAGATGAGGAAGAGCTGGGAACTGTCTGAAATTTTGATTATGACACTGATTCAGATGGCTCAGTACTGGGCTCTGATGTGTATGGAAAGCATAGTTGCTCACCTGTAACAGGTGATCTCTGGAAACAGCAGGAATTTAGTCTTCACATATGGATATCGTCGGTACCGACGGAGTCTGCGCGGGAACGTTCCCCAGCGTCCAATAAGAAAGCTTTTGGGAGCATCCCACAATGCCTGCTTGCTGCCTTCCCGTCTTTCCCAACTGTCCATTTCCAGTTGAGTTTAAAGCTGAGACAAAAGAGAGAGGGAAAGAGAGAGAGGGAGAAAGATACAACTCCTAGGGGAGGTGGGTGGGTTGTGAAGACTAAATTCCTGCTATTCCCGGAGATCACCTGTTACAGGTGAGTAACTATGCTATCTCCAGGAACAAGCAGGAATGTTGTCTTCACATATGGGGACTCCCTAGCTGCAGATGCCAGGGAGATGGCCCCAGAAAGTTGTGCGCCCTTGTGAAAGGGCTCCACCTCCCCCCATGGATCTCTGGCATCCTACCAGGGATGGTGAGTAGGAGTTGATTAAGTCTGGAACAGGTGTTGAAGAACAGCCTGACCAAACAAGGCATCCCAGCGGGAGTCCTTGTTTAAGCAGTAATGGGCTGTGAAGGTATGTACCGAAGCCCAAGTAGCTGCTCGACAGATGTCGTCGATAGACACAGAATGAAGATGAGCCATTGAGGCTGCCATGGCTCTCACATTGTGAGCTGTGACATGGCCTTCAAGAGGAAGGTTCTTGCTCTCATAGGCAAAAGATATACACTGTGCAATCCAGCTGGACAGTGTCCTTTTGGAGACGAAGTCCCAAATGACTAGGATCAAAAGCAACAAAGAGTTGAGAGGATTTTCTAAGTTGCTGTGTCCTTTGCAAGTAAAAGGCCAAAGCTCTTACAGTCCAAAGTATGAAGATTCCTTTCTGCATTTGAGGCGTGAGGCCTTGGAAAGAATACAGGAAGGTAAACTGCTTGGTTTAAATGAAAGGGCGACACCACCTTTGGCATAAAGTGTGGATGAGTCCTAAGGACTACCTTATCATGATGGAACCTTGTATAAGGAGGATCAGCCACCAACGCTTGCAATTCACTGATGAGACAGGCTGATGTGATTACAGTGAGAAAGATAACCTTCCAAGAAAGGAATTTCAGAGGTAGTGGCTAATGGTTCAAAGGGCAGTTTTTTATGAGCTGCCGAAGTACCAGATTTAAGTCCCATGCCACCGGTGGTGGTCTAATGGGAGGCCTCTCATAAATCTCACTATGAGAGGAAATAGGTTGTCCATTTAGAGGCTTGAAAGAAGCTGCAATAGCACTCAAATGGACTCACTGAATTGGTCTTAAGCCCTGCATCTGATAAATGAAGGAGGTACTCCAGTAATGATTCCAGAGGTATCGCAAGAGGGTTAAGTCCCTTCTGCGAGCACCATATGGTAAACCTTTTCCACTTAAATGCATAAGAGCGTCTTGTGGAAGGCTTCCTGGAGGCATGAAGGATATCCTTTTCCTGCTGGGAAAGGTTAAGACCGTGAAGTTCTAGGCTTTCAGCAACCAGGCCCTGAGATGCAGAGACTGGGGATTGGGATGCCACAGCATCCCGTTCTCTTGAGAAAGGATCTGCTCCAGATCTTCTAACTCCAGAGGCGGAGCTTGAGAGAGATGTAGGAGCAGAGGGTACCACGGTTGCCATGGCCAACGTGGAGCTATGAAGATCATAATGACCTCTGTCTCTCTGAAGCTTGAACAGGGTTTTGGGAATTAGGGGAATGGGTGGAAAGTCCTGACCCCAATGAAGGAGGAAAGCATCCCTGGCCTGACAACCTCGAGCAGGAATTCTGGAACGGAACCGGGGAAGTCTGGCATTCAACGGACTTGCAAAGAGGTCTATGTCCGGGGTTCCCCAAATTTGAAAAGTTTTGGCCACCTGGTCTGCATGGAGAGACCATTCGTGTGGAAGCAGAACTCGACTGAGTTTGTCTGCCCAAGAATTTTGAATGCCTGGAAGATACACCGCAAGGAGATGAATCTGATGCTCTCTGGCGAGGGCCCATAGTCGCAAAGCTTCGTTGCACAGTGACAGAGAGCCTGTTCCGCCCTGCTTGTTGACATAGAACATGGTTACCTGATTGTCCGTTTGAACTAGGACTGTCTTGTAGCTGAGCTGGGTGTGAAATACTCGAAGAGCAAGAAAGATTGCTCTGAGCTCCAGGAGGTTGATATGGAGATAGGCCTCCTGTGGGGTCCAGGTACCCTGGGTAGAGAGTCCATGCAGGTGGGCTCCCCCACCCACCTGTGAAGCATCTGTCATTAGAGTGGCTTGGGGTGGGGGTTGCTGAAAAGGAGACCCCACCAGAAGGTTTTTGGGTTACTGCCACCATTGGAGGGACAAAATAAGACTATCTGAATTTGCTATTTTGTCTGACAGGCAGCCTGAGGCCTGAGTCCACTGAGTGGATAAGGTCCACTGGGCTGCCCTCATATGGAGGCGAGCATAAGGAATCACATACACGGTGGATGCCATGTGGCCTAGCAACTGTAGCATTTCCCGAGCAGTGAGGTGAGGTTAAAGCACTGCTTGGGAAGCTAGCTGCACAATGCAAAGGCAGCGGGGCTGTGGAAGGAAGGCCCTTAACTGTCTGGTATCCAGAAGAGCTCCTATAAACTCTAGGGATTGAGTGGGAGCAAGGTTGGACTTTGGGAAGTTTATGACAAGTCCCGAATACTGAAGAATGTGCATTGTGCGAGACACAGCCACCCTGGTCTCGGGCTCTGAAGGGGCTCGAATGAGCCAGTCGTCTAAGTAAGGGAAGATGAATATTCCCAGGGTGCGGAGAAATGCTGCTACTACAGCCATGCATTTTGTGAACAACCTTGGTGCAGAAGCCAGGCCAAAAGGAAGAACCCTGTATTGGTAGTGCTTCCCTTGAAACAGGAATCGAAGGAACCTTCGCCGAGTTGGATGGATGAGAACATTAGTGTACGCATCCTTGAGATCTAGAGAACAAAGCCAATCCTGACTCTGAAGATATGACAACAGAGTTCCTAGAGAAATCATTTTGAACTTCTCTCTGAACAGGAATTTGTTCAATTCTCTGAGGTCTAGAATGGGTCTGTGTCCTCCTGTTTTCTTTGGAATAAGGAAATAGGGGGAGTAAAACCCTGTACCCCGTTGGGCAATGGGCACCTCTTCTATTGCCCCTTGAGCAAGAAGCATAGTGACTTCTTGACCTAACTGGTCGTTGAGAGAGGTCTGAGAATTGAACTGTCTTACTATTGTAGGAGGGGGCATGCTGAGGAAATGAAGCTTGTACCCCTCTCTTACAATAGACAGAGTCCAATTTTCTGCTGTTATCTGACCCCATCTGGGAGCAAAATGACATAACCTTCCTGGAATGGTGGAGGGTTCCAGGCCATTTAGGGCCAGTAAGGCAAAGTTCTCTAGAAAGGAGTCAAAGCCCTTGTGGAGGCTGAATCTGCTGAGCCGGTTGAGGCTTAGCTGCTTTTGGCTTCCTTTGTTGCCTAGGTGGTTGCTGCTGTCCCTTTTGGGCAGACTGACCTGAACGATGTCCCAGCTGGGTATAGGCGGGATAAAAGTTTTTTTCTTCTTCCTGAAGAATGGTTTCTTAGAGGATCTTTTCCTCACAGGATCAGCTGTAGATTTGGACAATCTATCCAAAGTGATATTGTCGGCATCAATCTCATTAGCTTTTTCCTGCCAATTCTTGCCAAAGAGATTCTCTCCTGTGCAAGGTATATTCCCCAGTTTGTCCTGTACCCAGATTTCCAAGTCAGATGCCTGGAGCCAGGCAATCCTACGTGCGCCTATGGCAATAGCAGAGGTTCTGCTTATGCATTCAAAGCAGTCAAAGGCTGCACGATTCACAAACTTGAAAACATCCTGAGCATGTTTAACAAGAGCAAGATAATCTTGCCTTTTATCAGGAAGGAGAAGGCTCATAAGCTCTAAGTCTTCTTTTACTTCCTTAAGGAACATTCCCATATACAAAATATAGGTACTGATCCTAGCAGAGAGCATGGAAGCCTGGAAGGATCGACGTCCAAAGGCATCAAGAGTCCTACACTCACGTCCTGGAGTATTAGATGCATGCCTTTTTGCACTCTTTATCCGTCTCATGGCTGATTCCACTACCATGGAATGGTGTGGTAATTGAGTCTTCTGAAACCCAGGACAAGGAGGAACTTGATACATGGTGTCGAGTCTTCGAGAATGAGGAGATGTGGTCAGAGGTGTTTCCCACATCCTTAACATCAGATCATGCAACATCTCATGAATAGGTAAGGTAGCTGCCTCCTTGGGAGCTTTAGGGTATTGTAGGATTTCTAATTCCTTTGCCCTAGGCTCTTTTTCAGGAGCCACTGTGATGGAAAGACCCCGGGCCACATCTCGGATAAAATCCTGGAAGGACATATCCTCTGGTGAAGACATCCTGTGCTGAGGAGAAGAGGAATCCTCGGGAAAAAGTACTCCGTTATCAGCAGAGCTTTCAGAGTCTTCAGACTCATCCGAGGATTCAAAGTATCTCCGATCTGGGTGATCGTGCAAGGCACAGTACCGGTACCTATTGAAGTCTGCATCGGAGTGGTCTGGTACCGACTTGTCGATGCCGGATAGAGACGCATGACTCGGTCCCGGTAGAATGCCTGCCAATGTCGATGCAGTCGGTGCCGGTACCGGTTGAATTGTCTGAAGCGGTTTCAGGGGCATCGAGGCCGTGATAAGAGCTGCCAGACTGCGTTCAATAGCCAAGAATCTCTGGTCTGTCGATGCTGCCGATGCTTGGGTATCAGTGCCGGATAAAGCGGCCGGAACCCCAGAGCATGGCACCAGTAGTTCTGCCGAGGTTGAAGCCTCGAGAACATCCTGGAGCCCCGTTAGTGCTTTGGAAGCCGAAGCCTCCCGCCGGGGCAATTTTGCCGGTTAAAGTCCCTCAAGGGCAACGCTAGAGGCATCGCGATGTTTAGAAGGAGATCTACCCTTTGAGGACCGGCTAGATTTATGTTTAGCTACCTGAGATCCATGGGAGGAAGATGAAGCCCTGGAGGACGTCAATGCCACGGAGGCTGCATTGGAGGGAAAAAGGGTGCTAAGCTTAGCAGCTCGGTTTTGCCGGCCCCTTTTTGACATCATCCCACAGGCAACACACTCTGAAATAGAGTGGTCAGGACCTAAACATTTGAGGCACCACTCATGGGTGTCTGTGACGGAGATGGTACCGCCACACTTAGAACACTTTTTAAAACCCGAAGCGGGTTTTTCCATTCTGAGGGAAAAAGTTGGGCCTAGTGCCCAAAATGGCACATGGCACCCGAGAAGAAAATTACTGGAAAAAAAACACACCGGCGGTACCGGTAAAGCGTTGAAGGCAGACACGACCACAAAAAAAAGAAGTATAAGAAGGGAATTTTTCTACAGTGACAGGATGTGCGACCTGTCGGCTCCGCGGAAAACGAAGAACTGGAGAGGGACAGTTGGGAAAGGCGGGAAGGCAGCACGCAGGCGCTGTGGGATGCTCTCAAAAGCTTTCCTATTGGTCGCTGGGGAGCGTACCCGCGCAGGCTCCGCCAGTACCGACGATACCCATATGTGAAGACTACATTATTGCTTGTTCCTGGAGATTATTACTCTCGCTTTCAGAAGATTGTGAAGAGGCTGGATAGAGGAGATATGATAGAGACATTTAAATACTTCCATGGCATAAATGCACAGGAGAGCCTCTTTCGATTGAAAGCAAGCTCTGCTACAAGGGGACATGGGATGAGGGTGAAAGGGGATAGACTCAGGAGTAATATACGGAAACATTTCTTTATAGAAAGAGTGGTAGATGTGTGGAATAGTCTCCCAGTGGAGGTGGTAGAGATGAGGACCTTATCTGAATTCAAAAAAGCATGGGACAAAAAAGGGGACTATTATAGTAGTTTATATGGAAGGGCAGACTAGATAATAGACCATTCGGTCTTTTTTCTGCCGTCATGTTTCTGTTACCAGCCCTTGGTGAAACATGTTTCTATCTACAGTTAACCTTGTTTGGAAGATCTTACGGCCACATGGGGGGAGGGGGGGGAGGTTAGAGACTATCTGTATTAGTGATGCTGGTGATTGTTCTTTAGTGTTATTGTTTTAATGAAAACCACCTATTCTGGAAGGAGGAGCTGGCGGCATTGATGGTCAGGGTCTCATTTGCCTTCAATGGGTACGGAAATCCACTATTGTCCTCCTGATCCCAGATATGATCAAGGATTTGATCTGATTGGAATGGGACTCTCCTGACTCCCCACCTAAGGAGTGTAAAAGTATACACTCGCCCAGAGAAGGGGTGCATTGAGGAGTTTGGCATTCCCAAAGTGGATGTGCAGGTCACTGTGGTTACCAGATGGACCACAATTCCTGTGGAAGGCAAATCTGCCTCAAAGGTTTTTCTGGACCACAAGGTGAATTCATTGTTGTGGAGCCAGTTCACTGTGGCGGCAGCTATTCTGCAGTTGGCAGTATGTACTAGCTTGACATCTCGAGCCCTGCTCCACTGTATTCAATTTCTTCTGACTAATACTAACACTCTTTCGGAGTTGGCTGCGGCTTTCCTTTCTGATGCCATGTATGACTTGGTATGTTTTGCAGCCAGGGATGATGCCCTGACTGTGTCACACGTTGGTTTTGACTCTGGCATTGGGCAGTGGACTCATCTTCCGGTTGACCCAACCGGCTTTTAAGGGGAAGCTTCTGTCTGGAGCCAAATTGGAGAAGCTGGTGAAGGCCCTGGGCGAGACAAAATCTTACCACCTTTCGGAAGACAGATCCAAGGGGCCTGTGAAGCGGGCTGGTGCCCCTTTCTCATTGGCCTCCACTTGTCCATCGAGGGTGCGTTGGCCAGATTCCCAGGGGTTTCGGGCTTCTCGTCATTGCTGACTTGGAAAACCTTTTTTCCCCTCTGCTTCTGGGCTTCGGTCTCATTCTCGGTCCTTTTGTGGAGTGCTTTGGCCCAGGGACTCTGTCTCTTCAGGAGAAGGACCCTCCTGGACTGCGCAGTGAAGGTTTGGAGGCCCATTCTCTGGTTTCTTCAGTTGGAGGCAAGCTTCGCCTTTTTTTTTTTTTTTTTTCCAGGAATAGGCCCGGGTTACCAAAGATCACTGGGTGCTAGATACCATTCAGTTTGACCGTGTCCTGGAGTACAAAGAACAGATTCTGGATGCCTTTGTCATCTCCCCTTGTGGGTCTGCGATCAAAGTGCCTCTGTGCAGGCCACCTTGGACAAGTTGCTGCACCTAAAGTCAGTGGTGTCCATCCCGCTAGACAAGCAGGGCAAGGGCAGATACTCGGTCTATTTTGTAGTGCCTAAAAAGGCCAGTTCCTTCCAGCCCATCTGGACCTCAAGGGGGTAAATTAGCATTTGCGCATTCTGCGCTTCCGAATGGAAACCTTGGACTCCGTGTTTCAAGCAGTGTGCCGAGGGGAGTTCTTAGCTTCTCTAGATCTGGCCGAGGTGTATTTTCATATTCTAATCCGGGAAGATCAGCAGCAGTATCTGCATTTTGCCGTGCTTGGCTCTCACTTTTAGTTCACTGCCCTCCCTTTCAGGCTATCCAACGCCACGGGTACATTCTCCAAGGTCATGGTGGTAGTGGTAGTGGTAGTGGCCGTGGCGCTGCAGGACCGAGGGATCCATGCCCATCCATATCTGGATGACTGGCTCATCCTGGCCCATTCCTTTCAGAGGTGTCTCGGGTGGCATCCAAGTGTTGTCCTTTTTAGAGAGCCTTGGACTGGATGATTAATTGGGGAAAGAGTATCTGGGAGCCCATTTTGACACTTCAGTGGGCAGAGTTTTCTTGCCAGAGGAGAAAGTCAAAAGATTATTGGATTTGCCTGGCTCTGTTCTGTGTGCAGCAGGCTCTGAGTTTAGGATTATCTTCAGTTCCTTGGATTGATGGCGGTGACCATGGAGATGGGGGTGGGCGTGTGCTCACATGCAACTGCTCCAACAGTCCCTGCTGACTCTCTGGTCCCCAATTTCTCAGGTTTGAGGCTCCTTATCCTGTTGATGGTGAGGTCAAGCCTGCAGTGGTGGCAGCAGCAGCCTGGTCATCTGAGGAAGGGCATACCAATGGACAATTTCTCCTGGCGATGGATGCCAGTCTCTTGCTGAACATTGCCCAAACAGTTTAGCCTAGGGCTGTTGGAATCGCAGGGAAGCGGTTTGGTCCATCAACTGCCTTGAAGCGAGGGTCATCAGGTTGGCTCTTCTGTTTTTCTGGCCCAATGTCAAAGGCTTTTGTCAATTAGCAAGGCAGTACAAGGGTTGCCAAGATTGCACTGGAGATGGCTCTCCTGTTTTGCTTGGGCAGAAAAGAACCTCCTAGCCTTGTTGGCTCAGAGCATTGCTGGGGTATATAATGTGGAAGCAAACTTCCTCAGCCCAGCATGCTCTGGATCCTGGAAAGTGGAGGATGAGTCAGGAGGCGTTTCAGTTGGTTCTGCGCAGTTGGAGCTGTCCTGAAATGGATCTGATGGTGTCTGCATCCTCCACTGGGATCTGTCTGGTACTCAGGGCCCTGATGTTGGCACCCTTCAAACTGCTGAAGCACACTTCCTTGAAGGATTTGCCGCTGAAGACTGTCTTGGTCGCGATTTATTCTGTAAGGTGGATTTCCGAGCTGCAGGCTCTGTCTTGCTGAGATTTTTATCTGTCTTTTCAAAGGAGGCTGTTTCCATTCAGCCTGCACCTTCCTTTTTCCCTAAGGTGCTTTCTCCTCCCTTTCGCGTGGACTAGGTGGTTTGCCTGCCTGCCCTCCCTCTCGAAGGAGCAGTGTCGTGGAAAATATAAGGATCTATGCCTGTGGATGTCTGGAGGGGGTTCCTCTGGTACTTGGATGTTACAAATTCCTTTCGTAAATCTGACCATCTTTTGGTGCTGTTTGCTGGCCTGTGCAAGATGACGTGGTGGCCAAGTCAACTTTGGGGTGCTGGATTAAGGAGGTCATTGCCTCGACTTATCTGTTGCGGAACTGGCTGGTTCCGGAGGGTTTGCTTGCCCATTCTACCCGAGCACAAGCTTCCTCATGGTTGGAGCGGAGTTTTTTGTAACCGTTGCAGACATTTTGTCGGGCAGCAACGTGAGCAGCACTTCCACTTTTGTCTAGCATTATTGCTTGGATGTCCACATGCGGGCAGACACAGCCCACATGTGGCATGTGAACTGCTGTGTCTTCCTGCTCAGTGGAGTTGTAGCTTTGGTACAGGCCACTTATCTGGACTGGTCTACTAGGACAATATGGAAGGTGACATTTTCACTTATCAGTTACTGTCCTTACCTTGAGTCCTGCTAGACCAGTCCAGGACCTGCCCCTAAAACTGTCTTTGTTCTGTTCTTCTGCTGCAGTACCCTTGGGTCCGCTATGATTATTTTTTCACGGTTCTTCAGGTACATCTTCTTTGGACAGCTTTCTATTTATACTTTCCTGTACATCGTTCTTTACTGTTGATTACTCATTGTTGCCCACGATTGAGGTTGTGTGAGGCTTGCCATGTTTCTCCCTTATGCTTTGGGACAAATACTGAAGGTGATCTCTGATGGCTGAGGTGAATAAAGGCATAGGAGGGATGTCATTAACTGGGCTTTTCATTCTTGTTTGTCTCCACCAATCTGCTGGTAGGGGAATATAACCCACTTATCTGGACCTGCTTCGCAGGACTCGAGGAAAGGACATTAACTGGTAAGTATGTCGTCTTTCCTACTTGATTGGTTGAGGGACATGAAAAAGGATGATACTAGAGTACTCTAAGAATCTGTATTGGGACCTCTGCTGTTTTACATTTTCATAAATGATCTAGGAAAGGGAGCAGCAAGTGATGATATCAGATTTGCATAACATAAAATACGCCATACTGGGTCAGACCCAAGGTTCATCAAGCCCAGTATTCTGTTTCCAGTAGTCGCCAGTCCAGGTCACACACATCTGGTAGGATCCCAGAAGGTAACCAGGTTCCATGCTACTTACCTCCAGGGATAAATAGTGGATTCCACCATGTCTACCCTAATAATGATTTATGGACCCTTTTACCTCCAAAACTTGTCCAAAACCTTTTTAACCCAACATACAAACAGCTTTTACCACATCCTCTGGCAACAAATTCCAGAACTTAATTATATGTTTAGTAAAAAAAATATTTTGTTAGATTTGTTTTAAATATACTAAGTAAATTCATTGTATTCCTCCTACTCTCTGTTCTGCGTTAACCCGTTCCACTTCACTCGGGATTTTATGGACCTCTGCATATCTCTCTTCAGCCATTTTTTCTCCAAGCTTAAGAGCCCTAACTTTAGCCTTTCCTCATGGGGGTTGGAGCAACTCTCTCATGAGAAAAGGCTAAAGAGATTAGGGTGTTTCAGCTTGGAGAAGAGACAGCTGAAGGGAAATATGATAGAGGTCTATAAAATCTTGGGTGGAGTGGAATAGCTAAATGAGAATCAATTGTTTTTACTCTTTCAAAAACTACAAAGACTAGGGGACAACAAAGTAGTATGTTTAAAACCATTAGCTTTGGAACTTGTTGCCAGAGAATGTGGTGAAAACAGTAATGGTTGGACAAATTTTCTGGAGGAAAAGTCCATAAACTGTTAGGGTAGGCTGCTTATCACTGGGAGTAATGTGGAATATGGCTACTTTTGAGATAATGGCAAGTATTTGTGACCTGGATTAGCCATTGCAGGAAACAGAATACTGAGCTTGATGGGATCCTTTTGGAGACTGGAAAGATAAAATAGCCATTGATGGCATTACACATGCTCAGGTTTGTCAGGATGGCAGACCAGATTGACTTTTGACTACAACGTTTGTCAGTTGTGCACTTAGAATATAAAATCCTTCTGGTGTATGGAGGAGATTGTACAATTGGGCTGGGACCCCATGGTGTTTCTATTACATAAGTATGATCCTGAGGTTGAGCAGAAATGGTGGGAATTTCTGAAGTATGCTTTTGTTGTAGTGAGGGGGGAGATTGCGCAGCATTGGAAAGCAGCAAAGCTGCCAGAAGAGACTAGCTTTCATAGTCGCTTACATGGATACTGTAGCCTTCAAAGACTAAGGGAACAGCTGGACTCTGTTTGGACTCTATACCGGAACTGATGGGGCAGGGGACTGAGGGATAGGGATAGATGGGGTGCTAAGGAGGTGGACCTAGGTTGTGAAGATAAAAGATAAAGGATTGTTCACCTTGATTGGAAACTGTTTTATGCTGGTGATTGGCATTGTGACCTGGAAGGTTTAAGATAAAAATTTTATAAAAATAAAGTTAAAAAAATATATATAGAAACATGACGGCAGAAAAAAAACACATAAGCTATCTATTCTGCTCTTCCGTATCAACCACTACAATAGTCCCCTTCTTCCCTTTAGAGATCCTCTGTGTATGTCCCATGCTTTTTTGAATTCAGATACTGTCATCTCTACCACCTCCACTGGGAGACTTCCACGTACTCTTTCCGTAAGGAAATATTTCCGCATATTACTCCTGAGTCTATCCCTTTTCACCCTCATGCTATGTCCCCTCGTAGCAGAGCTTGCTTTCAATCGAAAGAGGCTCTCCTGTGCGTTTATGCCACGGAGGTATTTAAATGTCTCAATCATATCACCTCTATCCCGCCTTTCCTCTAAAATGGGCACAATCCACCAACAAATGGGCATTTGTGTCCTACGCACCCAGTTCATGGAACAACCTCCCACATAAAATCAGAGCAATCAAGGACATCACTCAATTTAGAAAAGCCCTCAAGCACCACTTGTTCATCACGCACTTTCACAATGCTCCAATTCCCCCAGCGCTGCATAGCATCACAAACACCACCCCACAACCTGATAAGTTAAAAGCTTACACTAGTTAAGTAAGAGGAAGGGGTCTGTAAATGGAACGCACACTTAATCTCAATCCCTGCTCCACCTGTGTAACATTGTCACATCAGTATGTAATTTGTACATAGTTTTCCCTGTTTTCTCTCCAAGTTGTCCTCCCTGCTCGATGTAAACTCGAGAGTGCCCTGTGGTCCTCAAGTCGTTCTGTTAATTGTAAACCGTGCTGATGATAAAGAGTGCGGTATAAAAGAAATGTTTAAAGTTAAGGTCCTTAAGTTTGTCCTCATATGCTTTATAATGATGATGACTAACCATTTTAGTAGCCACCCTCTGTACTGACTCCAACCTGTTTATATCCTTTTGAAGTTGCGCACTCCAGAATTGCACATAATACTCTAAATGAGTTCGCACCAAAGACCTATACAGAGGCACTAATATCTCCTTTCTTCTGCTGGCCATTCCTCTCATGATGCACCCAAGCATCTTTCTAGCTTTTGCCGTTGCCTTTTCTACCTGTTTAGCTACTTTTAAGATCATCAGACATAATCACATCTAGGTCCTGTTCTTCTTTTGTGGACAGAAGTACCCCGTCTACCTCGGACTCTCAAAACAAGCCACCCAGCCATTACAGATGGCCCAAAACACAGCCGCCTGAATAATAACTGGATCTTCAAGGTACAACCACATCACCTCCATTCTCAACCACCTCCACTGGCTCCCAATCAGCTCCTGTATCTGTTACAAGGTACTTCTAAACACATTCAAAATCAAACAGAACATCTCCGCAGATAGTCTGAAACCCCTCATCAGACCCCTGACCCAGGCACCAGACCCAGAAGGAGAGGCATATCAGACACTATCAACATACCCCAGAGCCTTTGCTAAAACAAGAAAAGACGCCTCAAGAAGAGCACTATCCCTGGCCGCTCCCGTGCTCTGGAACTCACTCCCCGACATCCTGAGATCAACAGAAGACCTCAAAGACTTCCGAAAGATGCTCAAAACAGCGCTGTTCATAGAACACTACAAGGACATCACATGAACTGTGCAATGACCTCTCTCTCTGCCCACCAAAATGTAAATAGTTCCTGTACATAGCTCATACTGTATATAGCTCACCACGCAATCAACTGCACACACACACACACTCCTTGATTTATGACTGCACGCCCACACCCATGCACCCTACCACTTGATCTATCACTGCATGCCCACACCCACGCACCCTACCACTTGATTTGTTTGATGTGTAATCCGCTTTGATGTCAGGATAAAGCAGTATATAAATCCTTTTAAATAAAATAAAATTAAATAAAAATAAATAAGTACTTCACCCCATACTATATTGCTCCCTTGGATTACTGCAGCCCAAATGCATGACCTTGCATTTTTTAGCATTAAATCTCAGCTGCCAAATTTTAGATCATTCTTCAAGCTTAGCTAGATCCCGCCTCATGTTATGTACACCTTTCTGGGTGTGTCTTGCAGATTTTGGTATTATCCGCAAAGAGGCAAACCTTACCTGACAGCCCTTTCGCAATATCACTAACAAAGATGTTAAAAATTTTCCATTTTTTGCACCAACCTGCTGGAATACCCTACCTCCAACAATCCGGTGCATCCCAGACTTGACATCATTCAGGAAGGCATTAAAGACATATGTACTTGTTCCAATCCGTCTACAACCAACCACCCTAAACAAGGCCTCCTATTTTCTGCCCATCCTTGCTCATCACCCCTCACCCTGGTTAAGAACATTTAGCGAGATTATATTTTTCCTACTGTTCTTCTGTTTTTAGTTTTTAGTTAAAGTTAATCTGTTCTATGCAAAACTGTTCCATGTACAGTAACTGTTCCACTGTATTGTTCTTGTTATCTCCAGTTCTATGTAAAATGTTTGTGGTTTACATATAACATAAACAACCACTGATTGCTAAAAGCGTGGTATATAAAAGCAAGCAAATAAATAAATAAATAAAAAAGAAAGAATCTGACCAAGGACAGATCCCTGGGGCACACCACTGGTAACCATCTTCTCAGAGTGAGCTCCGTTTACCTGTACCCTTTATCACCTCCCACTCAAACAGTTTCTAACCCAAGCAGTAACTTTAAGCTCCATCCCTAGGGTGCTCAGTTTGTTTATAAGTCACCTGTGCGGAACAGTGTCAAAGGCTTTACTAAAATCTAAATACACCACATCTAGGGCTCTCCCTCGGTCCATCTCCCTGGTTACCCAGTCAAAGAAATCTATCAGATTTGTCTGACAAGACCTGCCTCTGGTGAATCCATGCTGCTTCAGATCCAGTAATCCGTTGGACTCCAGAAACCTCACTATTTTCTCTTTCAGCAGCGCTTCCAATATTTTACTCACCACCGAGGTTAGTTTTCAACTACATCCTTACTTCCGCTTTTTTGTAAAGGGACCACATGTGCCTCTCTCCAGTCCTTTGGCTCAACTCCCGACTCTAACATGGCATTGAAAAGGTCGGTCAGTGGAGCTGCTAGAACGTCCCCAAGCTCCCTAGGTATTCTAAGGTTTATCCCATCCGGTCCCATCGCTTTGTCTACTTTAAGTTTAGCTAGCTTCTCATGAACACAGTCTTCTGAGAATTGTTCAAGATGCCCCTCGCTTCTGTTCCTGTTTGTGGGTGTTTTCCGAGATCCCGCTCCTGGTTCTTCATCTGTGAACACAGAACTCAAATATTTGTTAAGCAATTTAATACCACTTTTGCCTTTTCTCTTCTCACTAACATATATGAAAAATGTCTCAGCCAATGCAATAAAATGGAGGGTATTTCCTCTTCTTTCTGAATCTTTGCTTTCCTGACTACTTTGCTAGCTTCTCTAAGTTTCTCCAATTATAGATGCCTGTCTTCCTCTCTGTGTGATCTCTTGTATTTCATGAAGGCCTCCCTCTTTTTCTTCACCTTTTCAGCTACTGCTTTCGAAAACCCATAGCGGTTTCCTTTTTCTTTTACCTTTATTTAACTGGTTTTATATACCGTTTTTTTGCAAGGCAAAACGGTTTACATTGAACAAGTAGTAATGTTTACATGGAACAGTTGGAACTATGTGCAGGTAACTTTTTGATATAAATATTACATTGTTACAAAGAACAAAAGTGACTATTTACAGATGACATAGCGGTTGGTTGCCCTTATAATATCCCCTTTAAGTTTTGCCCACTGTTTTTCTACATCCCCCAGCTGTTCCCATCCTACTAACGACTCCCTGAGGTATTGTCCCATCTTGGCAAAGTTAGTTTTCCTAAAGTCTAAGACTCTCACTTTTGAATGGATTCTAACAGCCCTAGTCCTAATACTGAACCACACCATCTGGTGATCACTGGATGCAAAATGATCTCCCACTATAACATCAGAAACACTTTCACCATTGGTAAGCACCAAGTCCAGTATGGCCCCTTCACGTGTGGGGTCTGTTACCAATTGCCTGAATAGTTCCCCCTGTAGAGAATCCAGGATCTCCTTACTTCTAGAAGATACTGCAGCAGGAATGTGCCAATCAACATCTGGCATATTGAAATCTCCTATTAGTAGCACTTCCCCTTTCCTAGCAATGCTGCGTATGTCTTCAATTAACTCTCCGTCCACCTCTTCCTCCTGTGAAGGAGGTCTGTCCATCACACCAATGCAAATAGATTTCTCTTTTCTTCTTTCTAGTTTAATTCACAATGCCTCCTCTCTCCCTTTTAAGCCCTGTATTTCCATAGCTTTAATGTTTTTTACATATAGTGCCACTCCTCCTCCTCTTCTTCCTACCCTGTCCTTTCTGAATAAAGTATAGCCAGGTATAGTTACATCCCAGTCATGGTGGTCCATGAACCATGTCTGTTACTGCCACAAATCCAAGTCAGCCTCTCCCATTAAAGCCTCAGCTTCTGGGATCTATTTCCCATGCTATGAGAATTTATAGACTCTGTCTTCCAGATGTTGCCCTTTTTACCCATTTCTATAAAGGTATCTAATAGTTCACTTACCTGTGGGCTTTCACCTACCTGAGGGCTTTCTTCACCCATCCCCAACAAATCTAGTTTAAAGCCCTAAGTGAAACATTAAGTAGCTTTATAGAAATAGGTAAAAGGGGCAACATCTGGAAAATCCTAAGGTAAGCATTTTTTGTTGGAAGGGAAGTTGTAGAACAGGCTTGGAGTTTTGAGGAGGAAGAGAGGTAGACTGGAGAGAACGTGAACATAAGAGCTATCTGTGGTCCATTGAACCAAGCATCTTTTTTCTAGTATTGACTAATCACATCACCCAGAAGCACCTAGCAGATCCCAGCAAAAAAGGTCGTCTTCCTGCTGCCTGCTACCAGATGCAAGAGGTGGCTACTCGTACATAACATAAGATTATTCTTTTTTTTCTACAGAAATATTTGGATGCACAGAAACCTCCAGGCATACTGTAGATAGTACTGTTTTTCTTTGTAAATCCTATTGGGCCTCCTTAAGGGCAAGATATGTATGTGGTGAATATGACTGGGGGGAATTTTCTTTTTCGTTCTCCAATGTGACCTTTCTTGGAAGGAGTGTTGCCTTTCTCACTATCTAGTGCAGTCTGATAGAAAATGTTCCCTCAGTCTCACTGTCCAGTGCTGCCTGCAGTTTGTGAAGGGAGATATTTTGCTTTTCAGTTAATGTGTTCTTTGTGTGGTATATTGCAGGGTGGTGCACTCTCTATGTACACAGCTCTCACATTTCAACACAAGCTGGCTGGCATTATAGCTCTGAGCTGTTGGCTTCCACTGCACAGAACATTTCCTCAGGTACAGAGAACATTGCTGTCTGCATTTCATAAATAAAAATTTTCTTCATCAGTTCATGCAAGATTACATGACTATAAATTATTATGATGCTCAGAAGAGCCTGGGTTGAAGATAAGGATATAGTCTAATTGTAAACTGTCATAAGAGAAAATCCCACTGAATAAATTTCTCAGACAAAAAAAATTGGGATTTAATTTTATTGAACATAAACATTCAGTAATACGTATTCTTCTATGAAAAAGTATGTTAACCCTTCATTAATAGATGACATTCTTGCTGCTCAAGAAGGTGCTAAGTTAATGTTTCTTGTAACTGTTGATCTCGCACATTGTCTTTAAGGCATTTTGGGGGCATTCTTTCATACAAAATTGTTTTAGCTCTGACACTGGAGAGATTCCTTGCATGAAAATCTCGTTTTTAGGTCTTGCTACGTATCAATAGGGTTTTGTTTGGCCAACTCAATGATTTAGTCCAAAACCATGAAATACCTTTGGTTATTTTATAATAGATTTACCCGAATGTTTAGGTTGATTATCTTGTTGCATGTGCAATTCTTCATCTTCCTCATTGACAGATGGCCTGATATTCTCCTCTGGGCGTTTCTGCTATACAGCAGAGTTCAAGGTCGGATCGATGACAAGCCATACAGGTTGTGAGGCAGCAAAGGAGCCCCACACCATGATCTCACCACCAGGCTTAACTGTTGGGATAGCCTCCTTACTTTGGAAGGTAGTGTGTTTTTGCCAGACAAAAGGACAACTGTTCCTGTGCAGCATCACTGTGGTTTTCAGCTTCTTCCATGTGTGGGCTACTTGACATTGAATAAATGGTGCTGTAGATGTTTAGACATGGTATTGTAATCCTTTCCAGACAGATGAGCATTAACTGCTCTCTTTCATAGGTCCTGATCTGAAGCAAGCTGTTCGTGAAAGCAAGCACTCAAATATCAGAGTTGAAACAGTTCTGTATGGAAGAGGCGCCCAAAATTCACCAAGGGCAATGAAATGTGACTGAACAACATTTACATTAAACATTCAGTTGACATTAATCCTGCCCGAAGAATTACTGATTGAAGGATTCATATGCGTATTATTCAATTTTAAAAAATCAAACACATACCAGGAAATTATGTGCCAAAAAGACAGAATTTTGCAAAAATGAATATTTCTGGTTTTCTCTGTAGAGTTTAAATAAAGATATAGAGTTGCAAATGCAGGGATTTCTTCAACAGTTATGAGAATTCTCTGTTTGTGGCACCAGATCTCTCCAGCCGCTTAAGCACATTTCTTTATGTATGGCCAAATGCAATGCAATGTGTGCCTTCGAGTCAGTCCTGGCGACCCAGAAGCTCCTGTGGTCAGATACACACATTCATATTTTGGCAGTTGGTGTGGCTAAAGTGCATAGATGGGCATTGTTGGAGGTAGGGGGATGAGCATGAGAGATGTGTAGATTGTGTTAAGATTTGCATGTGTGTGAATCGGTGACTGCAGTGATTGCATGTATAGAGAGAATAAGTGTGATGTGTCGTGTGTGGTGTGTGGTTTTTTTTTTGTGTCCTAATTACATGGATAATGAGTGAATGACTGCAGTGTATTTGAGTGAGTGACTAGATAGCTGTAGTGTGATTGAGTGGTGTAGGGATTTTTGTTTTGTTTTTAAGGGTCAGCAACTGGATTTGATATGTTTGAGTGGGTGAACGGTTATCTTCAATTTTCTTTTTGTAGTAGGGGGACTATGTGCTTGTCAATAGCTGAGTAGAAATTTTTTATTTTATGTATTTATCGTTTCTTATACACCACCTTTCATGATATCAAGGCGGTTTACATTGAACAAACTGAAATTACATTGAACAGGGCATTATGTATTTATTTAACTGTATTTCCAAGTCATACTGCTAGACCAGTCCAGACAAACGGGTTGTGTCCCCCTGCCAGCAGATCTTGGAGACAGAGAAATTCTACTAGAGCTCTGATAGGCTGGTGATATGGTCCTACACCTAGGGGTCTCCCTCAGTATTTCTCTGTCTCCAGCAGGTCTGGTTGCTTTTGTTTTTCCCTAAAATTCTTTAAAATTATTTAGAAACCCTTTGGGGACTGATATATAGATTCCCCAAAGTTTACCTCCATGTTAAATCCTTGTTCTATGTAAACGACAGCCAAATTTACTTGACCAAGTGTTATACTGTTTCAATGTAAACCACACTGATAAAGAGCGCGGTATATAAGAAATGTGAAATAAATAAAGAAATAAATATTTCCACTTGCCTGTTGCTGCCAGTATAGTTTCACTGTGCACCAGGGTGTTTGCAGCTGAGCTCCTGTTTCTGACACAGTAGAGCTCGCTGACAGGAAGAATCCCCAGCATCTGGCCATGAGGGCTTGTTAGCTGGACGAAGGACTCCCCTAAAATCAGGTTTCTCTGTATCTTGAGGCTCCTGGATGCACCCAGAGTACACAAGAGGTGTTACTCTGGGTTTCCCAGCAACTTGATTCCCCAGATAAACTTGTGGAGCTCCTGAGTCTGGCTTCAGTAGAGCTCCTGATTTTCTTTAAGCAGCGCTGAGTCTTTGCCACAAGGGCTTAGACATCAGCAGGAGGATCGGGTGTCAATTTCTGAGAGAAACTGTAAGTAAACTGTTTTCTTACTTGCCTCAGCTGCCCTGGGTTTATTTCAACTGCATCGGGACCGGCTGTCTCTGACCTGATTCCTTCACTTCCGGTTTCATCAGGGTCTGTTCAACTGGGGTTTGAAGTTCCTATTTTCTTTTCTTCATTTTTATTTCCTGGATGAACCCAGAGCACAGACGAGGTGTTTCTCTGGGTTTCCCAGGCTTCCCTCCTTAATAGCTGGATTTTCTGTAATCAGCAATACAGCAGGGTTTGAGCTCCTGATTTCACTGTCTGTGCAGCTCCCCTTCTCTCCAGAAACACCTTCCAGCCCCTGCCATGAGGGTCTAAGTGGCTGCAGAGGGATCAAACTCTAATTACCTTACACTGACTTTGAAAGTTTCTCTTCTCCTCCATGGGAACTCAGCTCCTCTGTACCAGCACAGTGAATAACTGACAGTTTCCTTCTCCCCTCCGTTTCTGGTGATTCAGGGTTCGTCAGGATTTAAATTTTTAAGTTGCTAGCAGCACTCCTTGCCTCTTCTCCAGCGATTTCGCTGCATTTTTAAGGTTTTTAGAGCTTAGGAAACTTTTATTTTGCAGTTTTTCTGTGCCGGCGGCCATTTTGAAAATCATGAGGGATTTCTCTTCAGTGTTTTTTTTTTTTGAGGGAGCAGCTCTGGGCAGCCATTTCAAAACATTTAAACATGCTGTGAAGGCACAGGGAGTTTCAAAATCCCTTTTCTTTGAAGAGTCTTCTGTTTCCATAAGCCTATCTTGATTTTTGTTTACAAAAAAAAAAGGGTTTAAGCCTCTGCAATGCCTGTTTCTCTGCACAGCTGTATTATATGTAATAATAAGAAAAAGGAGTTAATAGATTGCTTGTGTTCCACCTGCATGCTGCATCCAGGAGAATCTTCTTCCTCCATTCCCACTGCGCTGCCAGCTGGGGACATCAGCGCCTTAACTCCTCCCTCCTTAGAGCCCCTGCAGCAGGATCTTCCTGCAGAAAGGACTGTCAGCTCCCATTTTGCTTCCACAGCCGCTGGAAGCCACGGCAGCTTTGGCTGACAGTGAGTTCCTGACTCTCTTCTGCCAGGCATGGCACCTGTGGCGTTCTGAGTCTTTTGGTATATCGCCAGCACCCGCCCGGTAGCGGACAAGGATATGGTGGGGTCTCGCAAGCAGTCCCGAAAGTCCTCAGACCTTAAAGCAGTACTTCCTTCCAGGAACGTTGCATGTGGCTTGCAGGACACTACGGATATTCAAGAAGACTTTAAATCGTCGGAGGTGAGCCCTGACTCGTTGGAGAAAGAAGATGTGGAATATTCTCCATCTGATTCTTCGCTGACAGTTCACGAGGGCTCTCAAGATATCAGACTTTTTCGGAAAGAGGAGTTACCGGCCCTAATCACACAGGTGATGGAGTCGCTACGCCTAGCTGACACGCCTGATCCTCAGCGTTCTCAAACCCTGTTGCAGCCGGATCCCATTTTACAGGGCATTCGTAAGCCTTCCAAAGCTTTTTCCTTTCCAGCCGAGTTACAGCATATGGTATCTCGAGAGTGGGACTCTCCAGAGTCCTCTCTACGTACGGCACGTGGTATTGGTCAGTTATACCCTTGGTCTCCCTCTGACTTGGACTGTTGGCAGACATACCCGAAAGTTGATGCGTTAGTGACCGGGGTCACCAAGCATACCACAATTCCGGTTGAGAGCGGAGCGGCACTCCGTGACTAGCAAGACCTAAAAAGTTGAGTCTGCCAAAGAGGGGTTTTTCGTCATCCGCTCTTTCCCTTCAAGTAGGGGTGTGCGGAGGTCTAGCAGCACGGGCCTCCCTTCGATGGATTCAGCAGCTTCCAGGTGTCCCGAGTTGGCTCGTTTAGAATCTATCGCTGCATTCCTGGCAGAGGCCTTCTCTGATCTCTTGTGGCTGTCAGCTCGCTCTGTAGCACCGTTGACAGTAGCTCGGAGATGGCTCTGGCTGCGTCAATGGGCAGCGGAGGTTGATTTGTTCAAAGACTCCAGCGTTTAGATGCCATTCGTCCAGTTCCACTGTTGGAAAGAGGAATAGGCCGTTACTCTGTCTATTTCGTGGTGCCAAAAAAAAAAAAAAGACGGCTCCTTTCGTCCTATCTTGGATCTCAAAGGTGTCAATCGCAGTCTGCGGGTACCACACTTTCGAATGGAGACTCTGCGATCCGTTATTCAAGCGGTACGCAAGGGGGAATTCTAGCTTCCCTCAATCTTGCGGAAGCATTCTTTTACATTCCCATTCGAGAGGGGCATCAGAGACTCGTTCGATTCGCGGTACTTGGTCAACATTTCCAATTTTGTGCAATGCCCTTCGGGCTAGCTTTGGCGCCTCAAACCTTCTCCAAGGTAATGGTGGTAGTAGCTACGGCCTTACGCAGCCGCGGCATCAGAGTTCATCCTTATCTGGATGACTGGCTCATTCGCGCAGACTCTCTCCCCGAGGCTTGCAGCACAGTCTCGGTGGTGGTTGCCTTTCTCGAAAGCCTCGGCTGGGTAATCAACCGCGACAAGAGTTGTCTTCGGCCGACCCAGGAGATCGAATTTTTGGGGGTTCGATTCGATACAGCCTTAGGTCGGGTTTTTTTGTCAGTGCCTCGATTCCTCAAGTTAATTTCTCAAGTTCGCAGTCTCCTAGCACAGGTCTCGCCTCAAGCATGGTGTCAGAGGATTATCAAGTTCGGTTGCCTCTACTACCGGCGGTGAGACTTTGCCTCCGTTGGTGGCTCCGGCCCCGCAATCTCCTTCGAGGGGTTCCCTTGGAGACTCCGCACTGGATGTTGGTAACGACAGATGCCAGTCTCTCCGGTTGGGGAGCACATTGCGGCTCGCACTCAGCGCAGGGGATTTGGTCTCCTCGGGAGGCCCGGTGGTCCATCAATCGCCTTGAGACGCAAGCGGTGTGCTTAGCCTTATGAAAGTTTCAGCCTCTTCTGTGGCGTCAGGCGGTTCGAATTCTGTCCGACAATGCTACGACAGTGGCATACCTCAACCACCAAGGGGACACAAAATGTCCTGGTGTATCGAAGGAAATGAGTCTTCTCCTTCCGTGGGTGGAGAGGCATCTGCAGGTGATCTCGGCGCAACACATTGCGGGGGTAGACAATGTAAAAGCCGATTTCCTCAGCCGACATACTCTGGATCCGGGGGAGTGGGCTCTGGCGCCAGAGTCCTTTCAGTCCATTGTTTGACGATGGGGTCTACCGGCAATGGATCTCATGGCTACGGCGCAGAATACCAAGGCACTGATCTACTTCAGCCGTTGGAGAGACAACGGGTCGCACGGGATAGATGCACTGTCTCAAGCGTGGCCAACCCATCTCCTTCTGTATGTCTTTCCTCCCTGGTCCATGATCGGCAAGATTCTCCAAAGAGTCAGGGAGCATCGCTGCCTAGTGATCCTGGTGGCACCGGATTGGCCTCACAGACCATGGTATGCGGAACTCGTCCAGCTGTCTCGGGCATCTCCTCTGCGCCTGGGGGTGTTCCCAGGGCTCCTGCTCCAAGGGCCGGTGTAAATGGAAAACCTGGCCCCTTACTCACGGCCTGGCTCTTGAACGCCGCGGGTTAGTTCAGAAGGGATATTGGTCGAGTGTGGTGGTGACAATGCTTAAGGCACGGCGGTCTTCGTCGCTGGCTTACGCTCGTGTGTGGCGTCTCTTTGAAACTTGGTGTTCGCTACGTCACATCTCGCCCTGGCGTTGCAACATCCTGGATATTCTTTCCTTTCTGCAGGCCGGTCTAGATAAGGGTCTGGCGCTTGGGACCTTGCGCGTGCAGATTGCCGCGCTAACTTGTTTTCGAGGGCCGATAGCGGGGCGTTCTCTCGCCTCGCATGTGGATGTTTTGCGTTTTCTTAAAGGGGTTCAGACATTACGGCCCCTGATATGTCCTTTAGTGCCTTCTTGGGATCTCGCTCTCGTTCTCCGTGCCCTTGTTGCTCCTCCCTTTGAGCCCCTGAAGGCATGTTCCCTTAAGGATTTAACGCTAAAGACAGTTTTCCTAGTGGCCATAACCTCGGCATGTCGGATTTCCGAACTTCAGGCTCTCTCTTGTCGAGACCCCTATCTCGTTTTTCTTCGGCGGGAGTTTCTCTTCGAACTGTTCCATCCTTTTTACCTAAGGTGCTTACCCCGTTTCATGTCAACCAGCCTCTTTTCTTGCCTACCTTTGAAAAAGAGCAGTGTTCCGGTCGCCTTCGTCAATTGCGTGCTGTGGACCTGAAGAGAGTGCTTTATCGGTATCTTAAGATCACGAACGCCTTCTGTAAGACTGATCATCTTTTTGTCCTGTTTGCGGGCCCTCGAGGGGGGGTCCGCAGCCTCCAAATCCACCATTTCTAGATGGTTGCGAGGAGCTATTGAGGCAGCTTATATACTGCAAGGCAAGCAGGTTCCAGCAGGGCTCCGAGCTCACTCCACTCGGGCTCAGGCTTCGTCTTGGGCCGAGCGGTCTCAAGTAGCCCCTCTCAACATTTGCCGGGCAGCGACTTGGTTGTCGTTGTCCACGTTTGTCCGTCACTATAGATTGGACGTTCACGCTTGGCAGGAGGGCCAGTTTGGAGCTGCAGTGCTGTCATCGGCATTGACCCCCCCTTGAAAGCAGGTAGCTTGGGTACTGCCCGTTTGTCTGGGCTGGTCTAGCAGTATGACTTGGAAGGAGAAATTTAACTTACCATTAATTTCCTTTCCTGGAATACTGCTAGACCAGTCCAGGACCCACCCTGCTGTCAGTTACGGTGCTGCTAGTGCGGTGAAGCTGCCGGCCTCTGTTCCTTCCTTGTCAGTATGCCTCACCATGGGGGGAGCCGATGGCTGCGTTATCGGTCTTAGCAGCCTTCAGTTCTGGGGATACTTTCAGCTCCCTTGTACATAGTTGAATGAAACATCCACTATGTGTGGTCTTATGGTTAAGTTGCGTTACATGTTTGGGTTCGCTTTACAGACATTACTGAGGGAGACCCCTAGGGGTAGGACCATATCACCAGAGTCCAGCCTATCAGAGCTCTGGTAGAATTCTCTGTCTCCAAGATCTGCTGGCAGGGGGACACAACCTGTTTGTCTGGACTGGTCTAGCAGTATTCCAGGAAAGGAAATTAACGGTAAGTGAAATTTCTCCTTATATCCCGCTTTTCACTGGGTCAAAGCGGCTTAACATTGAAGGGCGGGGGACAGTGATCAATTCTATGGTAGGGGGGGTCTGTCACCTGGGGGCCAACATTAATGATCTGAACAAACATTAAGGACAAACAGTGGACATGAGACTCTTAGTAGATAGATCTGAGGGTATGTTATGAGGTGTGGCCTTATGAGGCATTATAACTTGAAGATAACTATTTTACAGGGAACATGGGCAATGGAGGGTTAAGTGGCTTGCCCAAGACCACAAGGAGCACCTGTGGAATGGGTGTAATGCATGGGAAGAGGGTAGATTGCAAGCAGGACTGTAGGTGAGGGGATGGTATCTTCAAGTATGTGATTTAAAGATTGCACATATGACACTATGGATGGATGGCTTCACCTTCCCTCTCCCTCCCAGGCTCATCTACACTCTACACGCTCCTCTGCTTTCTTTTTCATAGGACCTGCACTCTGAAACTCCTTACCCACCTCTCTCAGAATTGAACAAGACTTCTGCACCTTCAAATCCCAACTGAAGACTCACCTATTCTCCTCTGCTTCCTACTTCCTCTGTGTGACACTCCCATCCCTCCCCCCCCCCCATGTGTTTTCCTCTGTCTGGTGTGCTTGACTTTCTCTCCACTATCCTATCAACATTGTAACTTCCTTTCCATTTCTAGGCCTTTGGCCGTCTTTGTTTTGATGTTTGTACACCGCCTTGATTTTATAACGCAGGGCGGTCATATCAAATGTAATAAACATAAACATGTGGAATTGGTTGTGTGTGTGTGGCGTATGTGATAGTACATTTTCTCTGTGTTTTTTGTCAGCCATCCTTTCCTTCCCCTCCCCTCATCCCCAGGGCTCCTTTCCTCCTTTCACACCTTAGGGTACCTCTGCCACCATAGCTACTACTAATAACCATTTTCATAGTACTACAAGGCGTATGCAGTACTGTACATATAGATGTAAGAGACAATCTCCAGGAACAAGCAGGAATGTAGTCCTCACATATGGGTATCGTCGGTACCGACGGAGCCTGCGCGGGAACACTCCCCAGCGTCCAATTAGGAAGCTTTTGGGAGCATCTCACAGTGCCTGCGTGCTGCCTTCCCGCCTTTCCCAACTGCCTCTCTCCAGTTCTTCGTTTTCCGCGGAGCCAGCAGGAGGTCGTTCCTGTCACCGCAAAAGAATTCTTTCTTTCTTTCTTTTTTGTGGTCGCGTCTGCCTTCCTCGATGCTTTACTGGTACCACCAGGTTTTTTTTTATTTTCTGTTCTTAAAAAAAAAAAATAGATATATATATATACACACTATGATTTTTCCTATTTTTCTTCAGGTGCATGCGCCTTTTTGGGCCTTAGGCCCAAAAACAGTTTCTTACAATGGAGAAACCTGCCTCAGGTTTCAAAAAGTGCACCAAGTGTGGCGGTACCATTTCCGTCACAGACACCCATGAATGGTGTCTAAAATGTTTAGGTCCTGAACACTCCATCACGGATTGTATGTCCATCGCCATGATGTCTAAAAGAGGTTGGCAGAACCGAGCTGCTAAGCTCAGTACCCTGTTTCCCTCTGATGCAGCTTCGGTGGCATCAACGTCGTCCAGGGCTTCCTCTTCCTCCCGTGGATCTCAGGTAACTAAACATAAGTCCAGCTGGTCCTCAAAGGGTAGATCTCCTTCTAAGCATCGAGATGCCTCTGGCGTTGCCCTTGAGGATTCTGCACCGGCAAAATTGCCCCGGCGGGAGGCTTCGCCTTCCAAAGCATTATCGGAGCTCCAGGATGTTCTCGAGGCCTTGACCTCGGCAGAACTACTGGTGCCATGCTCTGGGGTACCGGCAGTCTTCTCCGGTACCGACATCCAGGCATCGGCAGCATCGATAGACCAGAGATTCCTGGCTATTGAGCGCAGTCTGGCGGCTCTCCTTGCGGCATCGATGCCCTCGGAACCATGACAGAGAATTCGGCCAGCACCGGCACTGGCACTGGCCTCGGCATCGGTACCGGTACCGATAGCATCGTCATCGGTGTCTGCTTTGCCGGTACCCAGTAATCCGATGCCCTCCGGTACCGATACCCTGGTACCGATTACTCCCGGTACTGTTCCGGTTCCTCCGATGCTGGAACGGCTCCTCTTCCAGATGTGGGAGGCACCGGCCTCGAGCAAGCGAGTCGATTCCATTTATCGACTCTGTAAGACCTCTGGCTTTCAAAAGGCGCAGCTGCCGCACCATTTCATGGTGGTGGAATCGGCCATGCATCGTCTGAAGAGCCAGAAGATGCACTTTGCGGTGCCCCCCGGCAGGGAGGCCCGGAATCTGGATGCTTTCGGCAGAAAGTGCTTCCAGGGCTCGATGCTTGCTTGCTGTGTCCAGTCATACCAGCTGTACATGGGCATGTACCTCCGAGACCTGGCAAAGGAGCTTGCCAGGTTCTCTGCTGGCCTCTCCGGGGAACCTTTTGCAGAGGTTCCAGTCTTTGTCTTCAGGAATCCGTGACTGTCCCAAGTTCATGTCCCGAGCGGCCTATGATGGCTTCGAGGCTTCGGCTCGTGTGGCGGCAGCCAGCATCGTGGCCTGATGCCAGGCATGGCTGCAGTCATCAGATCTCGAGCCTTGGGTACAGGACAAGTTGATCGATGTCCCTTGCCGAGGTGAAAACCTTTTTGGCAAACCCATGACCGAGAAGGCGGCTGAGCTCAAAACCGTGCACCTGACCAGGACAAGGCTGTCCAGAAAGACTTCTGCCCCTTCTCACAAAAAGAAGGGCTCGGGTAAAAAGTCCTTCTACCCGAGGTAGGTGTCTGCCTACAAACCTTTCCCTCGGTACCAGGCCTCCCCAGCTCCCCCTCAGGCAGCAGGCCAAGGGGCAAGGACATGGTCCCCCGTAGGCAGAAGGCCCCCAAGCCTCCGGCTCCTGCTCCTACCCAGCAGGGAGGGGGTTTTTGACTCCCAAGGCATAGCCTCTCCGCCCCTGCTGCCCCATCCCTGCACAGGAGGTCACTTAGCCCTGTTTGCCCACAGTTGGCCACCCATTACAGGGGATGCGTGGGTCTTAAGCATCATTCACCAGGGCTATATGCTTCATTTCCAACAGCTACCTCCTGTCTATTTTCCAGGAGAACCTCTGAGGCCTCTCCTGCACACCAACCTCCTCCTCCAAGAACTTCAGGGTCTGCTTCTGGACAAGGCGGTGGAGCCTGTACCTCCTTGCCTACAGGGGCACGGGTTCTACTCCAGGTATTTTCTGGTGCCAAAAAGAACAGGAGGCCTAAGGCCTATCCTAGACCTCAGGAACCTCAAGTTCTTGGAGAAAGAGAAGTTCAAGATGCTTACTCTTGGAACACTTCTGCCCTACCTCCAGCAGGGAGATTGGCTATGCTCCTTAGATCTAAAGGATGCGTACACTCACATCCTCATTCATCCAGACCACAGAAAGTACCTCAGGTTTGTGGTGGGAGGAAACCATTACCAGTACAGGGTGCTGCCTTTTGGCCTAACTTCCGCCCCACGGGTCTTTACAAAGTGCCTAGCTGTGGTGGCGGCCTACTTGAGGACTCGAGGGGTCTTTGTCTTCCCCTATCTGGATAACTGGCTCATCCGATGTCAGACTTACCAGGAGGCCAGGCAGGCCACCTTCAGGACTGTCACACTCCTTCAAGACCTAGGCTTTGTCATAAACTTCGCAAAGTCCACTTTGCTCCCCTCCCAGAACCTCAAGTTCATAGGAGCACGGCTGGACTCTCTGCAAGCAAGGGCTTACTTGCCAGAGGACAGAGGTCAAAGGCTCATGGAGTTGGCGTCCCGGTTTCTCAGTCTGCCATGGGTTCCTGACAGGCTCTGTCTGCAACTCCTGGGACACATGGCGTCGACTGTGCATGTGACCCCCAATGCCCGCCTGCACAGTGGTGCCTCAGAACTCAGTGGAAGCAGGCCATAGGGAGCCTAGCAGACAAAATAAGGGTATCAAAACCTTTCCTGAATTCTCTTCAGTGGTGGCTACACCCCCCCCCCCCCAACTTGCTGCAGGGGGTGCCTTTTCAGGTGCCTGCCCCCACAATGGTGTTGACAACCGATGCCTCCTTACAGGGCTGGGGTGCACACTGTCAAGGGAGCTGCACCCAAGGCCTCTGGTCCCCATGGGAAGCCACGCAACAGATCAACCTACTGGAATTGCGGGCTATTGGCTTAGCCCTCAAGGCTTTTTCTCACACCTTGGCCCACCAGTCTGTTCTAGTTCAGACAGACAACCAAGTAGCCATGTTCTATGTGAACAAGCAGGGCGGCACTGGGTCCAGGCCTCTATGCCTGGAAGCACAGGCCCTTTGCTCTTTTGCCCTCAGGCACCAGATGTTGCTGAGGGCTGTTTATCTTCCTGACCAGGAGAACTTTCTGGCAGACCGCTTAAGCAGAATTCTGCAGCTCCACGAGTGGCAGCTGTACCCTTTGGTGGTTCAACAGATTTTTCCTAAAATGGGGACTTCCATCCATGGATCTCTTTGCTAGTCCCCTGAATCACCAACTGCCCAGGTTTTGTTCCAGGCAACCGCATCCCCTAAGAGTGGCAGCGGATGCCTTCCTGATTTCTTGGTCCCAGGGCCTGCTCTATGCGTTTCCTCCCACGCCTCTGGTGGCCCGAACCTTGTTCAAGATTCTCAGGGACAAGGCCTCAGTACTTCTGGTTGCTCCCAGGTGGCCGAGGCAGCCCTGGTTTCCCCTGCTACTTCAACTGGCAGTGGAGACACCCATGCCTCTGAGATTCCAACCTGACCTTCTGTCTCAGGATCAGGGTTCCCTTCTGCATCCCAATCTCAAATCTCTCTATCTGATGGCATGGAGGCTGCAAGGGTAGTCTTGGCTCCCTGGGGCCTACCTCAGGAAGTGGAAGAGGTGGTCTTGGCCTCTAGAAAGCAATCCACCAGGAAAACATATGCCCTGAAGTGGAGGAGGTTCTCCTTGTGTCAGCAACGCAAGGAAGATCCTTTCGGCTGCACTGTGCCAGTAGTACTCCAGTACCTTCTGCACTTGTCCAATCAGGGCCTTAAGTCCAATTCTGTTCGGGTCCACCTCTTTGCTCTGGCAGCTCACCACTCAATGGTGGAGGGACACACTTTGTCGGTTCACTTCTTGGTGTCAAGGTTCCTCAGAGGCTTGCTCTTGCTCAAGCCTCCTCTCCGTCCACCGGCCCCTGAGTGGGAGTTGAATGTGGTCTTGTAGCAACTTACTCGCCCACCTTTTGAACCCATGGCTACATGCCCTCTACGCTTCCTTTCCTGAAAGACTCTATTTCTAGTGGCCTTGACCTCGGCCAGGCGAGTGAGTGAACTTCGAGCCCTGGTCTGTGACAGGCTATACACTCGCTTCTATAGGAACAGGGTAGTCCTTAGGACTCATCCTAAGTTCCTCCCCAAGGTTGTCTCCTCTTTCCATCTCAACCAGGAGGTGGTTCGTCCAACATTCTTCCCTAGGCCCCATGCCAGCCGGGCTGAGACAGTCCTGCATACCCTGGACTGTAGGAGGGCCTTATCCCTTCTACCTTGAACGTACGCAGGGGCATAGGAAGAGCTGAGTAGCCCTCCTATCTTTTAACCCCAATAACTTGGGGGTACCTGTGTCCAAGCGTACCTTGTCCATCTGGGTGGCTGACTGTATCACTTGGGCTTACAGGACAGCTGACCTTCCTTTGCAGGGTCGGGTCATGGCCCACCGTGTCAGGGCAATGGCTGCCTCAGTAGCTCATCTCCACTCTGTACCGTTGGCAGACATCTGCAGGGCTGCAACTTGGTCCTCAAGCCAGACTTTTGCGGCCCATTACTGCCTGGAGAGGGAGTCCCACAGGGACAGTGCTTTCGGTCAGGCAGTGCTCCGGAATCTCTTTGAGGTTTAGGCAACTCCCTACCCTCCAGCTCTCTGGTTGGGCTACTGGTGGAGGTATGTTTTCAGTGAAATCCTTTCTCTGATGCTGAGGCTAGAGGGAGCTCATTTTTCAGCTCTGGGTCCCCGGTAGCATGAAGCTGGGGAGTCCCATAAGTGAGGACTGACTTCCTGCTTGGTCCTGGAGAAAGAGTAGTTACTCACCTGTAACAGGTGTTCTCCAGGAGCAGCAGGAATCAGTCCTCACAACCCTCCCTCCTCCCCTGGGAGTTGCAGTTGTACGTAGTTTATTTTTTCATTTTTGTGTGCTGTTTTTTAGCTATGTCATTTGACTGAGCAAGATGGCACCTTTAGGCGGGAAGGGGACCGCGCATGCGTGCAGTATTCCCAAAGGCTTTCATAGAAAGCTGGGGAAATGCTCCGCACGGGGGCTCCATCGGTGCCGATGTCACCCATAAGTGAGGACTGATTCCTGCTGCTCCTGGAGAACACCTGTTACAGGTGAGTAACTACTCTTTATTATTACTGTACTGTAACTTTTGATAGCTTCCCTGATTTCTTTGAGCATTTCATCATACATTTGTTCACTCTGGCCAGGTGGTCAATAGTACACCCCCACTGCTATGGCCATAGCCTTCCACTTCCTCTTCCCCTTCCTATATGGAATTTCAATCCATAGAGATTCTACAATGAATTTTGTTTCATGCAAACCTTTAATCCTTTGTGACTCAATGCTCTCTCTAATATAGATTGCAACCCCATCACCAATTTGATCTGCTCTATCATTACGATACAGTTTGTATGCAGGTATCACAATATCCCACTGGTTGTCCTCCTTCCACCATGTCTCTGAGATACCAATCATATCTAACCTCTCATTTAGTACTATATATTTTAACTCTCCCATCTTATTTTTTAGACTTCTGGCATTTGCATACAAGCATTTTAGAGACTCTATTTTATTCATATTAATCTGGCTATCGGTAGGCAGGGGTAATTTGGAATCTTTAAGCTCTGTTAGCTCTGTACTCAAGGGCATTTGGACTACTTTTGTCTTTATTGGAACTTCTCTGCTGATATGCCCTAATTTCATTCTTTTACTAGTATCTTTAAAGGATGCGTTGTTCCGAATCATGCGCTTCTGGGCGACTGTCTGCTTTCCCCTATTATCTAGCTTAAAAGCTGCTCTATCTTCTTTTTAAAAGTTAATGCCAGCAGCCTGGTTCCATCCCAGTTAAGGTGGAGCCCATCCCTTCGGAAAAGCCCCTCCTTTCCCCAGAATGTTCCCCAGTTCCTAACAAATCCAAAACTCTCTTCCTTGCACCATCATCTCATCCACGCATTGGAGCTCTGCCTGCCTTTTGGATCCTGCACTTGGAACGGGAAGCATTTCGGAGAATGCTACCCTGGACGTTCTGATTTCAACTTCCTACCTAAAATCCTAAATTTAGCCTCCAGAACCTCCCTACTACACTTTCCTATGTCATTGGTACAGACATGTACCAAGACAGCAGACTCCTCACCAACATTATCTAAGACCTTGTCTAGGTGGCGCGTGAGGTCCACTACCTTCGCACCAGGCAGGCATGTTACCAGGCGATCCTCACGTCCACCAGCCACCCAGCTATCTACATGCTTAATGATCGAATTGCCAACTATAACAGCTGTCTTAACCCTTCCCTTGTGGGCACATGGCCCTGGAGAAACCTCGGTGCAAGAGGGATTTACATCGCCTGGAGGAAAGGTCCTAGCTACAGGATCACTTCCTGCCCCACCATGGTAATGCTGTCCTGTCATGTGACCTCTCTCCTCCATGGCAACAGGGATGCTGCCAGACTGGAGGTGGGACTTCAGTACTACATCCCTATAGGTCTCGTCTATGTACCTCTGCCTTCCTTATTTCCTCAGAGTCCTGTACTCTAGCCTCTAGAAATCGGGCTCATTCCCTGAGAGCAGAGAGCTCCTTGCACCTAGTGCACATGTAAGACCCCTCACCAACTAGGAGAAAATCATACAAGCTATGATTATCCTAGGAGTGGGTGGGAGTGAAAGAAGACATTAAAAGCTGGCTGATACACAGTACCATGCCCTGTGCTTCTAAGGTTAATGTGTGACCAATTTCCTGGGTAATTCACACAGCCCTTGCTTGGATAGAGGGAGTCTTTCAAAATGCCCCTTTGATCTGTCCCTTGGCTTTAACACATATTCAATACAATTTCCCAGGTCTCTTGCCCCCTTTTTAGAAGGTCTCTTTGTAAAGGTCTCTAGAAACAATTTATTGCTCAAAGAATACTGACCCTGTTTTTCCTTTTATGCTAAGTTATACTCTGAATTGATTTAAATTAAAGCTCTTTACTGATACTAGGCCCTGACTGAGTATTAAATTTAAACTAGACGTGCTCTGCTGGGTTTTAAATTTAACCAGAAAGCTCTGCTATGTTCTGATTTTAAACTGACAGCCCTCTGTGTTTTAAATTTAAACTGAAAGCTACCTGTTGAGTTTTCAATTTAACTAAAAGCTCCTTGCTGATTCTGGGCCCTGACTGATTTAACAAATACACTGGATTCTAATTTACACAGATTAATCAGCTTTATTCTAAAGAATTCCTTTTTCCCAAAGATTTAAAAACAAAATTCACAGAAATAAATACTTACAATTGCAGATCTCTCTCCAGAAGTAGCAGTCCCTTCTGGTAGTCCTTCAAGCCCCAGGTCCCTTCTCGCTTATAGCCTAGCTATTGAAAGGCGCTGCCTGAAACAGAAGGGCTACTCGGTGGTGGTAATCAGCACTTTTACATGTTAGACGCCACTCTACTTCCATAGCCTATGTTCATGTCTGTGCCCTCTTTGAGTGGTGGTGTCAAGCGCCTCAGCTATCTGCCTGCAGTTCTGTCCTATTTGCAACAGGGATTCCAGGCTTGTCTTTCTTGGAATTCCTTGCATGTTCATGTGGCAGCACTGGCTGCCTGCTGCTCATTTGCCACACATCGTGATATAGGGACAGGGACAAAGGGGAGAGGATTTTCTCTGCAGGAATCCAAAGCCAAGCGAAGAGCAGAGAAGACAAACCATGGCCACACTGGGATGAACTATAAATCAAACGTTATTGAGAACCTCTCACCACCTCCCCCAACACATCAGCGATCTGTGAAAAAAAACTCCTTTTACTTATGTTGAAGATTTATATATAAAGTAAAAGTTCTTTTTTCACAGGTCGCTGATGTGTTTGGGGAGGTGGTGAGAGTGGTTTTTACCACAGTCCACATGTTGGCTTTGAGTTCTGTTTTTCCCCTTTTTATTTCCGTGAAGAAATATACTATAAAGTTTGTTCAGATAGTGGAGTAAGACTCTATATTATTGAGGAATAATTTTGTGTTCCGGAAGTGATCAATTTTTTTGCTGGAAGATATTACAGTAATCAAGGTGGGGGAATATAGTTGCTTGGAGAACAGAGCAGAAGTCATGCTCTGACAGGAGTGGCTTGAGGTTCTTGATTGTTTTTAGCTTAAAATATGTTCTGTGTTATCTTTTTATGTGTGTTTACCTTCCTACTGAAGGGTGCCACATTACCTCAGTCGTCTTTTTTCCTTGGAGTCCTGTAGGCATCCTGTCTGTCGTCCCCGGTAAAAGTTGATTTTTTTTCTACCCTTTTTCTCTTGGCGTTTTCGTGCTTCTTTTTACTGGTTGGTTCCCGATCACCTTCTCACTGCCAGAATCCACCTTGCCTCGGCATCATGTTTTTTTTCTTGGGTCCTTCTTTCTTTTTCGGTGGGTGGGTCTTTTCTCACATTCTCCCTGACCGAGATGTTGGAGGTAGATCTCACGGATGCCGTCTTCCCTGCTATGTCTTCAGTCAACGGTTTTAAGAAATGTGGCAAATGCCCCGTACCATATCCATAATGGACCACCACAGTTGCTGTATCAAGTTCCTCAGTGTGGATCACGATGACTCCACTTACCCCTCTGCCTGTAGATGTCTAGCAAGAGCCAGAGGAATCATGAAAAGCAGAGGGGGGTAGCTGTTTGGCTTGAAGACCTCTGCTTCAGGTCTAGCATTGGATATGGAATCACTGCCCTTGGACACTGCATCTGACAATTTGGCATCACGCGCATGTGCTCAATCCCAGCCTGCGAGGTCATGGACCTTCGGACCAGGGGTCATCCTTGAAGGACCTCCCCCATGGGTCCAAAACATCGTCCAAGTCGAAGTCTGCTCCGGAGCTGGAGGTAAGAACTCCGGTACCTGGCCTCAAAATCCTCGACCAGACGCCGAGGGCAATGGCTGGGAGTGGCCCTCAAAGCTGCCCTGGTGGGAGGAGATTCCTACCACATTGGTGGATTGGGCTCATTCCCCTGACGTGATCACCATCTGTGATTCCCCTTCGAGGGACCTGGTTCTGGGCTCTGATGTCTTTGAGACCTGAACTGGTCGCTGCGGAGCCTACTGGCATCAAAGTCATGGTGGCTGCTTTTCTCGAGGTGCAGTGGGGCCCAATGTCTGGAGCCTCCGGGTTATCTGTGCTGATAACAGGACCCCCCAATGCGAGGTCCTTCCCGGAGGACGTCCAGCCTGTGCTGAAATACTTTACCCAATCAGAACTGCGTCGGTTGACCTCCCGCTCGAAGCGCGACTCGCCCCCGAGCACCACGTAGTCGGCACATCAGGCACCTCACTCTCCTTCTGCGCCGGCAGCTCATCAACCTCATGACCGTCTCTCTGTCTCATCCGGCTCAGAGTTGGGCTGGGAGACAGACGATGACTCGCCTTTCACAATGTTGCACAGAGCTATCCCCTCTGAACCTTCTCCCCCTCGGGAGCATAGGAGGTCCCTTCCCGAGGACTACACATTCCTTGACTTTGTCCAGGGGATGTTGAAGGCCCTGGCTTTCATGGTGGAACTAGATAACGAGCCTCATTCCAAAGACTTGGAGATCCTCCAGTACGAGGCCTTTGCCAAGGAGGCACTGATGGTGCCATTCCCCCTATCCTGGAGCGCTTGATGTTCAGGATGTGGGAGAGCCTGGTGATGGTGCCCATACTTGAGCCAGTGACTTAATTCTCAATATAGAGTTGGCAAGAGGCCCGACTTTCAGAAAACACAGCTGCCTTACAACTCCATGCATTGAATAAAGAGTCAGAAGAGACACTCAGTTTCCCCTGGTAGGGAAGCCTGCACCGTGGACAGGTTTGGCAGAAAGTGCTACCAGGGCTTGATGCTCGTGGCTCGCATTCAGGCCTATCTACTGTACATGGGCATGTACTGGAGGGACCTGGTAAAGGAGCTCGCTGTGTTCTCAGCTGGGCTGACAGGGGAATCTCTTGGGCGCTTCCAGTCCATCATCTCCTCTGTCAAGGAATGCTCCAAATTCCAGACTCGAGCAGCCATTGACAGCTTCAAGTACCCTGGCTGCAGCCTGGTTGGGGCTTTTGACTCCTTGGGCATAGCCTGTCTTCCCCCAGAGGGCCAGGGCACACGAGACGATATCTGGTCTACTTTGCTCTCCTCTGGCCGGGAATCACCACTGATGCCGTGGTGCGGGAAGGTTACCTTCTGCACTTTGACCAGATGCTACCTCCATTTTTTCCAGGAGAACTTCTCATGACCTCCCTGCACAGAGAGCTCCTGCAGAAGGAACATGAGGTTCTATTACCGGTATTTCCTCATCCCAAAAAACAGGCAGATTTCGGCCAATCCTGGATCTGCAGAACCTAAACTGCTTTCTGGTCGAGGAGATGTCCAAGATGCTATCCCTTGGAACATTGCTGCCCTATCTCCTGCAGGGAGATTGGCTATGCTCCTTAAATCTCAAATACCCACATCCTGATCCATCTCCGGCACAGACAGTACCTCTGCTGAATCATTGGAGGCTGCCACTACCAGTACAGGGTGCTCCCCTTTGGCCTCTCCTCAGCCCCCAGGGTGTTCACCAAGTGCCTGGCGGTAGTCACTGCTCACCTCCGCTTACTGGGAGTCTTTATCTTCTCCTATCTGGACAACTGGCTTCTGAAAGCCAGCTTGCCAGAGGAGGTACGTCACGCGGCCCACCGCACCATAGGAGTGCTGCAACATCTGGGGTTCATAGTCAATTTCCCAAAGTTGCATCTGCTCCTGACCCAGCGCCTGGAGTTCATAGGAGCCCATCTGAACTCGACCCAGGCAAGAGCCTTCCTCCCTCTAGACCGGGGTCAGCATCTGGCAACCCTAGCAAGAGAGGTACAGAGTTGCTCATTTGGGTCTGCCCATCTCCTGCTGTGCCTCTTGGGGCACATGGCCTTAACGGTTCACAAAGTCCCGCAGGCCCATCTACGGATGCGACCGGCCCAGTGGACCCTTGGCTCTCAATGGACTCTGTCCATGGGCTGACTGGAGGATTGAGTCTGGATCACCCAGTCCCTGGCGACCTCTTGCGCCTGGTGGCAGAGCTGACAATCTTATGGCCGGCCTTCCGATCCAGGCCCCACTGGCCTAACGTGTTCTGACCACAGACGCCTTCAAGCTCGGCTGGGGAGCCCACTGTGACGGTCTTCAGTTGCACGGCACCTGGTTCTGGGAGGAAGGTGCCCTCCAGATAAACCTCCTGGAACTCTGAGCTGTGACAAACACCATTTGAGTGTTCCAGGACCACCTGGCAGGCCAGGTTGTGCTCATTCAGACAGATATCAAGTAGCGATGTTTTACATCAACAAGCAGGGGGGAATAGGCTTGTACCTCCTCTATTGGGAGGAGGTTCACCTGTGGACCTTCGCTGTGGAGAAGGGTATGATCCTCTGGGCGGTCTACCTGCTGGGCCAGCATACTCTGTTCGCAGATCGACTCAGCAGAGTGGCGCCTCAACCCAGTGGTGGCCAACTCCATCTTTCGACATTGGGAGACACCGACATTGGATCTCTTCACCAGCCTCGAGAGTGCTTAACTGCCAGGCTTCTGTTTCTGGAGCCTTGCCTCAGAACGAGTGGCGGCAGATGCCTTTCTCCTGTGTTGGTCCGGGAGCCTCCTGTATGTGTATCCGCCTACTCCCCTGGTTCCCCAGACCTTGCTCAAGGTTCAGTTAGACCGGGCCACCATAATTCTCATTGCCCCTTGGTGGCCCTGGCAGCCATGGTTCCCTCTGTTTCTGTAGCTCCAAGTGTCTTTGATACCTCTGGGCCAGAACCCGAACTTGCTCTCACAGGAGGATGGGACCCTTCTCTATCCCATCCTCTAGTCCCCTTGTCCTGACTGCGTGCATGCTGAATGGCTAGCCATAGCGCACCGCCACCTCTCCTGCGAAGTGGAGGACATCCTACTAGCATCACGCAAGGACTCAATGCGACGCGTGTATGCCTTCAAATTGTGTACTAGATTCTCTGTCTGGTGCATGGACAAAAATCGCAACCCTTTTTCTTTCTCTGTGTAGGATATCCTGAAATATCTTCTGCCATCTATCCCAGGCTGGTCTGAAGTCCAACTGTCAGGGTGCACCTCAGCCCCTTGTGGTACATCACCACCTCGACGACGGTCAGCCCATCTGTGTACCTCCTTGTTGGCTGCTTTATGAAGGGGCTTCTCCTCTGCTGACTCCTGGTTTGCCCAGTGCTGGTGGTGTGGGACCTGAATGTTGTTCTCAGGAAGCTGATGGCTCCCCCTATGTGCCACCTCAAGTTCTTGTTGTGGAAAGCAGTGTTCCTGGTGGCGCTCACTTCAGCTTGTAGAGTTAGTGAGCTGCAGGCATTGGTGGCCCATGCCCCCTACACCAGGTTCCACAAAAGCAGGGTTGTTCTTCAGACTCACCCAAAATTCCTGCCTAAGGTGCTGTCTGCTTTTCACACCTTCTTCCCCAGGCCTCGCTACACACCCTGGATTGCAAGAGGGCACACTTCTTCTACCTTCATAGGACACAGCCCCATCGCCGCTCGTTGCAACTGTTCGTCACCAACAACATCAACAGGCTCGGGGTTGCAGTCTCTAAGCTTACCTTGTCTGCCTGGGTGGCAGACTGCATCTATTTTCTTCACCTACGAGCAGGCTGGACTCTCGCTGGAGTATCATGTTACAGCGCGTAATGTGTGCACCTTAGCGGCCTCAGTGGCTCACCTGTGTTCCCCTGCAGGACATCTACCAGGCCGTCACCTGGTCTTCTGTCCATACCTTCGCAGCACATTACTGCTTGGAGTAGAGCTCACAACGTGACAGCACCTTCAGCCAGGCAGTACTTCATCACCGCTTTGGGGAATAGTGCAATGCCTTCCCTCCGGCCCTTTGTGTCCACACTACTGGTGATTCCATAGTCAATGTTGGGGCTGCATCATTGAACTTTAAGCCATTCGGTGCTCCTACAGGTTTTCGGTAGCCTGTAGCTTGGGAGTTCCATATGTGAGGACTGACTCCTGCTTGTTCCTGGAGAAAGCGTACTCACCTGTAACAGGTATTCTCTGGGGACAACAGGAATCAGTCCTCATAATCCTCCCTCCTCTCCATGGAGGAGGAGTTCTTTTTTTATGCTTGATTAAGCTATGTCATCATACTGAGGTAAGATGGCACTCTTGGGTGGGAAGGTGACCACGCATGCGCAGTCTAACTACCAAAAGCTTTCTTTGAAAGCTGAGGAGTGAATCTGCGCAGGCTCTATCGATGCCATCACCCATATGTGAGGACTGATTCTTGCTGTCCCTGGAGAATACCTTTTACAGGTGAGTAACTATGCTGTCCCATCCCAGATGCCCTTGTGATGTCTCCATGTGGTTCTGCAGCCATAAAAATAGTTGTCTAATCCACCCTTAAAAGACTACTCAGCTTTCAGGCTGTTTTGCTGGTGTAGTCTGCTGAAAGGGCAAGTGCCGGTATTCCATCTCTTTCGTGGTGCCAAAGGAGGACTGATCCACTATCTCAAAGGTGTCAATGCTCACCTAAGAACATAAGATACTGGGTCAGACCACCTGAGAACCTTTCCCTTCTGCATGGAGATGCTGAGGTCTGTCATCCGTGCGGTTTGGTGTGGGGAATTTCTTGCATCCCTAGATTGGGTTGAAGCCTATTTCCACATTCCCATCCGCAAGGATCAGCAGCACTTTTTCTGTGCTTCACTATTCTTGGCTCTCACTTCAGTTCACCATTCTCTCCTTTTGGTTTCTTCGCTGCCCTGAGGACATAGACCAAGATAATGGTGGTAGCCGCTGTTCTGCGGCACTAAGGAATTTGCGTTCAATGGAGGTAGTAGAGATGAGGACCGTATCTGAATACAAGATATCATGGGGCAAAAACAGAAGATATCTAAAGGTAGTTGATATGGAAGGGCAGACTGGATAGGCCATATGGGCTTTTTCTACCGTCAGGTTTCTGTTTCTGTATTCTCTGTGGTTTGCCCTTATGTACCCATAGCCCTCTTGACAGACCTGTTTGTCCAAAGACTGCTCTGTACATAGTTATGGTCCTTGTTCTGTTGGTCCATGTTACACTCATTGAGGTTGTGTGCGGTCAGGGGTCCATAGCTTGGGTGCAAATACTAGAGTGGGCCCCTAGCTACATCAGCTATAATAGCAGGATGAGATTATAAGAAACATCTGGATTTTCTTCTGTCTCCACCTCTGTTGATAGGGAATACAACCCACTTGTTTGGACTGGTCTAACAGAACTCCAGAAGAGGAAATTATCTGATAAGTAAAATATCACTTTGTAGATGTTATGAAATACTGCATGAGACTCTCCCATTGAAATGTTCACAGTGGTCTGAGACTTTTTCTGGTTTTGTACTTTAGGCGGCAAGCAGTAGTATGAATAAGGACATTCCTATCCTGCAGTGTCATGGAGAAATGGACCCCATGATTCCAGTTCGATTTGGAGCCCTTACCTCAGAAAAGCTGAAATCTGTTGTTAATCCCTCAAAAGTTCAATTTAAAACATATCCCGGCATGATGCATAGCTCCTGTCCACAGGTCAGTACACAGCAGCAGCAGCACTAGACAGATCAAAGTTAACTTCTGCTGTGATCTGTTTAAATCTAGCAGTTATTGCCCTTCCTTTTAAGATAGTATTGCATTCCAGGAAAGAAGCAGCATATTAATTTCACAAATCTAAGTAGTATTTAAATGTCTCCCAACTAAAAGGAAACTTTCCATCTTTTCATGCTTATAAAAAGCAGTCATCAAAAGGTAAAAGCAAAGGGGCTCATACTCAAATGCACATATCAGATTAGCAGAATTTGGCCAGCAAAATAGTCAGGATAGTGCCAAGCCAGTCCATGGATGGAGTCAGAAGCTATCTGAAAACCAGTAGTATTCAGCTCACTAAAAGTTAAAAGAACCTTTTTGCTGCATAGCGTCAGTGGCCAGTGCTCTATCCAGATACGTAGTAGGCACTATCTGCTGTCCAGATACCAATGCTGAATGTCTGGATTTTATTTAGCGGCTGCAGCCCATGTTTAACAAATATTGCTGACTGCCATGGTTAAATATGTCTAGATTTTCAGGCCAGCCATAAAAAGCCTTTTTGAGCTACTGCACTCGCTCCACCTTGCACCCTCATGATGTCATCCTCCACCCCTACATTCTTTGCCCTCTTGTACTCTCTCTCTCTCTCTCTCTCTCTCTCTCTACCTCTCTTGCATTACCATCCAATTCCCATCCCACCAGTGGAGAGTGCTTCCTGTCGAGAGAGAGATTCTGGGCCAGCATCCAGGATATTAATGAATAAAGCATCCATCCCTCAACTCAGATTTATTTCTTATTTATTTTATTAACATTTCTATACCGCGATTTCCAGTAGATCAATCGCGGTTTACAGGTAACAACAATATAAGTAATGCAAAACAGTCATATTCTCATTTACAATAAAACGATGTAGAACTATTTAAAGTGGTATAATTTGCAGTAACTATATACATAAAACAAGGTAGTGATCATTCGAGGGAGTGTCTAAATAACATTCTTGAGAGAGGGGGTGGGAGCTGCTTGGTTATGTTTGGGGGGAGGGGATCTTAAGTTCAGTGTATTATGTGGGTCTTGATTACCAAAGCGGAGGGTAAAGAAGTGGTTTTTCAGGTGCTTTCGGAAAGTTTGGAGATCTGTCAGTTGTCTAATATTGTCAGGAAGAGCGTTCCAGAGGTGGGGGACCGAGTGGGAGAATGATCTGTTTGTAATTTTTTTTAGATTTCCTAAAGTCTATTGGAGTGGTAAGTTTGTTTTTATTCTGTGTGTGCTGGTTACGAGTGCAGTTCTCTTTTGAGATGAGAGTGGATAAGTGGGAGGGAGCTGTTATTAATGAGTTTGAAGGCGGTTACCAGTAGTTTGTAGATTATATGGCTTTGGACAGGAAGCCAGTGGAGCTGATACAGAGTGGGTGTAATGTGTTCTATTGAATTGATGATCATTATGCGGCCAGGGTTTGGGCGAGTTGGAGTCGTCTTAGTTCCTGTTTTATAATGCCTTCTAGAATGGAGTTGGCGAAGTCAATGTGAGGCTGTGATCATTGCGTGGATTACTGATTTGAGATCATGTTGGTATAGAAGGGGGCAGAGCTGTTTTAGGAGTTTGAGTTTATAATAGATCTTTGTGCTTGTTTGGCTTATGTGGTGTGTCATGCTGAGTGTGCGGTCAGTAATTACGCCAAGGTATTTCACTTGATTCTTGACTTCAATATTCATGTCATTGACCACGATTGATGTGGGCGGGGTGACATGTTGGTTTCTGGTCACAAACATAGCTTCTGTTTTTGAAATGTTGATATGTAGATTGTGATTCTCTAGCCATTTCTTGATTTCTGAGAGACAATCGAATAGCGGTTGAAATGACGGGTTTGAGGTGTCGAATAGAAGATATAACATTATATCGTCCGCGTAAATATGATAATTTACACTGAATCTTTTGAAGATGGAGCAAATGGGTTGAAGATAGATATTGGAAAGGAGGGCGGATAGGGCAGAGCCTTGGAGGAGCCCTTGCTCCTTGTTTTGTATGGTTCTGATGTATGTTGTTCAATTCTAACTTTTTGGGAACAGTCAGTTAAGTATGAGGAAAACCATTGGAATACTGTCTTGTTGAGACCTATCTGAAGTAATCTAGTTTGCAGAAGTTGATGGTTAACACTATCAAATGCAGCGGCGATGTCCAGGAAGATGATAAAGGCATGCTTTGTGTTGTCAATGCCTTTTAAGAGTGTGTCAAATAAGACTGTGAGAAGTCCTAATCAATCTAAACAACTATTGACACAAAGTCAATAAATAAGCCCAGAGAATTATTTGACATTGTAAAATCCTTATTAAAACAGAACAACCAATGATCCCAATCCAAACTACGGAACTTCTGCCCTAACACAATGGTACCCCGTATTAGCCAAAAAAACTAACAGCTCTCTCAACAGACTCTCCCCACCATTTATTTTATTTATTTATTTATTTAAAAACTTTTCTATACTGCACTTTTTAGAATCAGTGCGGTTTACAGGTAAATGGAAATTACACTAACCTGGTAATTGTAGTTCCTGGAGGGTCCAGTTTAGTCCTCCAACATCGGGTAGTGCCCCTCCTCCTGCAGCCGGGAGACTGGACCAATCAAATCTTCTGTAGTATATATGCAGCAGGAGCTCCCAGAAGTCCCCAGTGTACTAGTAACAAAGCATACTTAACGAAGCAACACATTAGATTAATATACAAAATGACCTAATTAAAGAACAATTTGTTCCCCCCCAAGGAATATCCAACCCCCTCCCCAAACGAGGAAGTCAGAACACTGCATTGCGCCGGCACCGACGCCTCAGGAATCAAAACACCGTTCCCCACCAGAAGTTCAGGAGCTGCCTGAACCCCCGAGACAGGGAAGAGCCTCTGCAAAAAACGCGGCTGCCACAGAGGGACCGAACGGCAAGAGGAACCGTCTTAATATCAACCGTTCGGAAAGGCGCGCCACACCACATTAGCAGATAGTCGGGAGGGAAGGAGGACTAAACTGGACCCTCCAGGAACTACAATTACCAGGTTAGTGTAATTTCCATTTCCTGTTCGGTAATCCAGTTTAGTCCTCCAACATCGGGATGTAACAGAGCAGTTAAGACCGGGCGGGACCTTGCCATCCGGCGCGCAGAACCGCCGAACCAAAACAGGAATCCCGAGCCGCTGACACATCTAAGCGATAGTGTCTACTGAAAGCATGCAGAGACGACCAAGTGGCCGCCCTACAGATATCTGCCGGCGGAACCAGGCTATACTCCGCCCAAGAGGTCGCCTGAGCCCTAGTAGAATGAGCCCTCAGACCCTCCGGAACAGACCGCTGTTGCAACAGATACGCGGACGCGATCGCCTCTTTGAGCCATCTAGCAATGGAGGCTTTAGCCGCCGCTTCCCCTTTACGCGCACCCCCGAAGAGCACGAAAAGCCGGTCAGATTTCCGAAAAGACTCGGTAACCTTTAAATAACGATGGAGCGTACGACCCACATCGAGCCGGAGAAGACCTTTGTCCGTTGACCCGACAGATTGCGAAGAAAGCACTGGAAGAAACACTGCCTGATTCATGTGAAAGGGAGACACCACCTTTGGCAGAAAGGAAGGAGAACGATCCGATCCGCGGAAAAAGACAAGAAAGGCTCTCGACAGGACAATGCATGCAGATCTGAAATGCGCCATGCCGAACAGATGGCTACAAGAAAAACCGCCTTCAGCGTGAGATCTTTCAGAGACGCCCTGCGCAGGGGCTCAAAAGGTTCACGAACCAGGGCCCTCAGAACTAAATTCAAGTCCCAAGGAGGAACGAAAACTCTGCGGGAGGGCCGCAAATGAAAAACAGCCGTAAGGAATCGGCGTACATCCGGATGAGCCCCGAGCAGACGACCCAAAACCTTGCCGCGGTAACACGAGATAGCCGCCAGCTGGACTTTTAGGGAACTAGCCGCAAGGCCCTTATCGAAACCATCCTGAAGAAAACTTAAAACGACGGGCACTGAAACCGTCGCCGCCCGGACTCCCCGCCGGGAGCACCAGTCTTCAAAAATCCTCCAAATCTGAACGTAAGTAAGAGAAGTGGACGTTGTCCTCGCCCGCAGAAGGGTAGAAATCACCGTGGGGGAGTAGCCCTTCCTTTTCAGCCGAGCCCTCTCAATGGCCAAACCGTAAGCGAGAATCGATCCACTTGGGGCATCCGCAAGGGACCCTGAAGAAGAAGATCCGGTAGAGCGGGCAGGAGCCAAGGAACGCCGTCGCTCAACCGGACCAGATCGGCATACCAGGGCCTCTGGGGCCAATCCGGGGCCACCAGTAACACGCGACCCCGGTGGCTCTCGATACGTTGTACGACCCGGCCGATCAGAGCCCACGGAGGAAAGACATAAAGAAGACCGGACGTTGGCCACGGCTGAATGAGAGCGTCGAGCCCCTCGGACATGCGCTCCCTTCGCCTGCTGAAGAAGCGCCCTGTCTTGGCTGATTGAAAGGTCGCCATGAGATCCATGATGGGTGGACCCCACCGCCGGACGATGTGTGCGTAAACCTGTGGGTTTAGCTCCCATTCTCCGGGGTCCACCCGCACTCTGCTGAGAAAATCGGCCTGGACATTGTCTACGCCCGCAATGTGAGCCGCCGAGATTGCTGGAAGGCGAGTTTGCACCCAGTTGAACAAGGCCGCCGCTTCTGCCTCCAGGGCCACGCTGCCGGTACCCCCTTGGCGATTGATGTAAGCTACAGTGGACGCATTGTCCGACAGGACTCTCACCGGCCGTCCGAGAACCAGGGTCTCCAGGTCCACCAGGGCTAGCCGGACTGCCCGCAATTCGAGACGGTTGATCGACCAAGAGGCCTCCAGGGGAGACCATTCCCCCTGAGCAAAGCGGGACTCGCAGTGAGCCCCCCAGCCGGTTAAGCTCGCATCCGTCGTGAACGGAACCCACAGAGGAGGCTCCAAGGGAATCCCTCGCGACAGGTTCTCGGCGGAGAGCCACCACCGGAGGGATCGGCGAACCGTCTTTGGGCAAGGCAATCTCTTGTTCAGCGAGTCGAACTGGTTGGACCAACGTCGCAGAAGAGCACTCTGCAGCGGACGCATGTGGAAGCGCGCCCAAGGCACCACCTCCAAGGTTGCCGCCATCGTGCCGAGGAGCCGCAGGTACCACCACGCCGACGGACCTGGCATCCCCCGGAAGAGACGGACCAGAGCCCGCAACGCCAGCACGCGTCGCTCCGGAAGGCACACCAAGCCCCTTGCTGTGTCGAAGCGGACTCCCAGATACTCGAGATCCTGTGACGGAGACAGACAACTCTTGCATTCGTTCACCACCCATCCGAGGGACCGAAGGAGATCCACCACCCTGCTCGTGACTTGCACACACTCCCGACTGGACTTCGCTCGAATCAACCAGTCGTCGAGATATGGATGGACCAGGATGCCCTCCTTGCGCAACGCCGCCGCGACTACAACCATTACCTTTGCGAAGGTGCGGGGAGCCGTGGCGAGTCCGAACGGCATGGCCCGGAATTGAAAATGGCCCCACGGGAGCGCAAAGCGGAAAAACCGTTGATGGGAGGGCCGGATGGGAATGTGTAAATAGGCCTCTGTAAGATCGAGGGATGTCAAAAATTCCCCTTGACGCACCGCTACGATGACTGACCGCAGGGTCTCCATGCGAAAGTGCGGTACTCTGAGAGCGCGATTCACGCCTTTGAGATCCAAGATCGGACGAAGGGAACCGCCCTTATTGGGAACCACAAAATAGATGGAGTAGCGACCTGCGCCTCTTTCCAAGGGCGGGACCGGAACCACGGCCCCCAGAGAGAGAAGCCGATCCAGGGTCACGCGGATGTCCCGCGCCTTTTGAGCTCCCTTGCTGGGAGACAGAACAAACGAATCCGGAAGTGGGTGCGCAAACTCTAGGGCATAACCTTCTTCTATAATCTGCAGCACCCACCGATCTGACGTAATTTGGGCCCAAGAAGGAAGAAAGTCGCGCAAACGACCCCCGATGACCGGGTCTTCCTCTAGAGCCCGCCTCGTTTCATTGTGGCTTGCGATTAAAGGAAGAGGCGGCTCCAGAGAAGCCCCTTCCCGCTCCTCTGAAACCACGAAACCCTTGATGACGGGTTCCAAAACGACCGCGCTGCGAAGTCCACAGCCAGGAAGAACGAAATCTGCGCGCATCCCGAAACTGGCCGCGCGCTGAGGTGGACGACCTATTAAGCTTAGGCTTATCCTCTGGAAGCCGACCACCCTTAGACTCACCGAGATCCTTCACCAACTTATCCAGAGCCTCACCAAATAACAACCTGCCCTTAAAGGGTAGTTTACTGAGGCAAGACTTGGAAGAACCGTCGGCCGCCCAATTGCGCAACCAGATGGACCGTCGTGCCGCTACCATGGAGGCCATGCTATTAGCTAGGGAGCGTATTAAATCATAACACAGATCCGCCAAGTAGGCCGATCCCGACTCCACGCGGGCAACGTCCAACAGCCCCTGTTGGTCCATACCGGACCCCGAGCGCAGGTGCTGCAACCATCGCAAACAAGCTCGAGCTACCCACGCCCCACAAATAGAAGCTTGTAACGAGAAGGCGTTGGTCTCGAAGGCTTGCTTCAACAAATTATCAACCTTTTTGTTCTGAACATCCCTCAGGGCCGCGGCCCCTTCAACCGGGATGGTGGTTTTCTTAGTCACTGCCGAAACGGCAGCATCCACCCGTGGAGACTTAAACAAGTCCCTGTCCTTGTCTGCAAGGGGGTAAAGACGATTCATGGTCCGAATCCCTTTCAAAGCGGATTCCGGTTGCTCCCATTCCGCATGGATCATCTGCTCAACTACTCGGTGCACAGGCAAAACTACCTGGGCATCCCTGACTGCCTGAATGAGAGGATCCTCGAGACCCTCCTCCTCCAGCGGCCGCACCGCAGAGAGGTTAAGTGCTTGGAGAGACTCCGTGACCAAAGGTACCAGCTCGTCCCTTCGAAACACCCGAATGATGCGAGCCTGATCTTCCAGTTCTGGAAGCTCTCCGTCTTCTAACTCCTCCGCCTCAATATCTGGATCCCCCTCAGTCTCGGAATCCGGGAGGCAAAGGGCGCCCTGATCCTGGTCCCCCAACCTGGGCCGCTTGACCGCGGGTTGGGAAGACCGCTGAACCCCCCCTCCGCGGATGCTGGGGGGAGAGAGGCGGGCCAAGCCTCCGGCAAATGACCAGACCGGCTTAAGCGGAAGGCCTGATGCATGAGAAGAACAAAATCCGGGGAAAAGTCTATAGGCGACGCTACCATAGCCGCCTGCTGGAGCTCAGGGACCGACGTATTAGACGCCGGGCCCAGACCAGAAGGAAGGATGCTCGGTGAAGGGACACTGTCCCCCGAAAGGGAAGGGTCCCCGGGCACATGCTGTTCCTTAATTTCCATAGGCAGCTCCAGTTCTGAAGAAACTGCAGCACAGCTCTTACAGATTCCAGAGTCAGTCATTGTACCTCTGCGGGAGCCACAAATTACACACTGAGGTTTGGCAGCCATGCCCAGGCCACCTGCTCTCAGGGAAAAATAAGGCAACAGGAACAGGGAAGCCCACACCAAGGGGACTAACCTTATTCAATTCAGCACAGTATTAAATTTAAAACCTTTTTTTTTTTTTTTTTTTTTACAGTAAACAAAATACTCCCCAGAATCCTAGGGGTGCCCTGAGCAAAATCGCCAGCAAAAGAAACCCCAAAAACACCAGGGGAACCCGTGCGCAAGTGTTAAAAAGTGCCCTTAAAAAGCACACTTTAGAAATCCAAAATGGCCGCCGCACTTTTTCACCCGCAGTAAAAAACGGCGCGAAAATACAAAGGAACCTAAATAATATGGAAAAGAAAGAAAACGACCCTCTAATACAGGGCAAGCGAAAAAAAGCAGGAAAAAGTGCAATTTGGAAGCCAGGGGAGCCGACAGAGCCTCTGCCCAAGCAAAGAACAGAGAGCTTAAAACAAGGAAAATTCCTACCAGCTCTGGGAACAGCAAGGAACTCAGCCCACTTCTCCAAGTGACAGGCAATGTTGCAGCCGGTATGGCTCTTCCCCGAACAGCCTTGGGGAGAGCTCAACCCAGGCTTCAGAGATTCCCAGGCAGAAAGGCAGGAGCCCAAGGCAGGTCTGGCTTTCCCCAGAAAGTCTCCTGTGTCTTTTTCTTTTTTTTTAAAGATACAGCTACCTAGCAAAAGAAATAGAATATAAAGGACCAGAAATAAACCCCAAAAGAACTAACTAACTAGTGTTGCTCCTTCAAGTGTCACTTAGCGTGCCCAGCAAGGGCACAGAAGTCCTCCAGCTGCAGGGAGACTGGACACACTGGGGACTTCTGGGAGCTCCTGCTGCATATATACTACAGAAGATTTGATTGGTCCAGTCTCCCGGCTGCAGGGGGAGGGGCACTACCCGATGTTGGAGGACTAAACTGGATTACCGAACAGGAACTTTAATTTGTACAATGCAGGATGAAACATGCCTTGTACTTACATAGAACAGGTATAGTAACTTGGGTTTTAAACAGGGGTAACTATGTACAAATTGAGCAATTATGTCCGGGATGTGTTGTGTCGACAAGACATGCTCTTACAACTATTTACAGGCTGGACAGTTATTTACAGATTGGACAGTTGTATTCGTGGGTGTGGTTGCGTCATTATGATGTGATTGTGCTGGTGGTGTCGTCGTGGGGGATGGGGGGTGTGCTCAGTTGTGGTGTATCACAGGTGTGGGAGTAATGTAGAAGGAAAAGATGGTGCTTTAGTGCTTTCCTAAATTGGGTAAGGTCAGTAATGGCTTGGATGGTGGCTGGGAGGGTATTCCAGCAAGTAGGTGCGAAGAGCACAAAGGCTCTGTTCTTTGTTGCCTGGGAGCATTTTGTTATTGCGTTGGGGACTACAAACGTATTGGCAGCGAATGACTACCTGGATCTGTTTGGAGGAGTGGGGTGGACGAGGTCTGTGAGGGAGGTGGAGGATTGTTTGTTGATGGCTTTTGAAGGTCAGCAGTAATACTTTGAAAGTCAGCCTGCAGTGGATCGAAAGCCGGTGGAGGTGTTTCAAAATTGGGGTTATGTGGTCCCGTCTGGAGGCTCCATGCAGGATGCGGGCAGCTGCGTTCATTGCTAGCTGTAGTGGGTTCAGTGTGTTCTTAGGGAGTCCATGCATAATAGAAAAGCTTGAAAAACATCATAAAAACAATTAACACAATCACATCACCACTGGACCCATGCCCGGAAAGCTGGATACAGACCACCTGCTCTGAAATAGCTCCATTCTTAAAAAGACTTATAACAATATTCCTTTGACCAAGCCTATATACCACCAACCCTTAAGAATGGCTCAATCAGACCCATCCTAAACTATCCAAACATAGATAGTAGCAACCCATCTGCATACAGACCCATCACCAGTCTACCGTTTTTAGCCAAAATAATTGAGAAAGTTGTTCTAGTCCAACTTCAAGATTGTCAACAGAAACAACCCATTAGACTTACAAAAACACAGGTTTAGAACATACCATGACATAGAGACACTAATCACTTCCCTCTTAGACAAAATCCTAAAAGGCATTCAGAATCCTCAACAAGGATACATCTTAATAGTCCTTTATTTGGTTACATTTGTATACCGCTTCTTCCAGCGATCAGTAGCGGTTTACATTAAACTTTTGTCACAGCAAACATTTGTTACATATAACAAGAATCAAATTGTCTACATATGCATATCAGAGATTCAAAATTATACAGTGTGAACTATTGATATCAAAGCAACCTTTGATTCGGATCACACAACCTACTGATCAAATGTCTACAGGAGATTGGAATCCACAACAAAGCTTTACAATGGTTCTAATCCTACCTGACAGAACGCCAACAGCATGTCAGAATTGGAACCTTAAATTCATCACCATTTAAGCTAATACAAGGCGTACCACAAGAATCGGTGCTTTCTTCCCTCTTGTTCAACATTTACTTGCAACCACTCTGTGATGTGATATGCAAGTGCACAATTTACTATACCACATCTGTGCTGATGTCATAATATACATTGCCATTCATCACAACAAAAACCTGCTACCTTTGCATAATAAATTGTTTCAAAGCAATTTCCCACTAGCTCACACGACATAATCTCCAAATTAACTCAAAGAAAACAGACAAAAATTTCCCCTCGCCAGTAAGCCAAAAATCAATGATATGGAGCTAGAAGTAAAAATCGATCAGCGTCTAATCCTACAAACACACATCAACACCACCACCAGAATGATGTATCAAAAAATAAGAACCCTTCAGCGCTTACGGCCCCTGTTTGACCCCCAAGACTTCAGCACAGTTTACCAAGCATTAACATTCCCCCACTTGGACTTTTGTAATATTCTCCAAGGCCTCCCCAAACATCTACTTCCTTTACAAATGACGCAGCACATTGCAGCCAGGATCCTTGAAGGAACATCCAGGATTAGCCATATAACCCCATCCTAAAAAAATTACACCACTCCTATACCACATAAAATACAAAGCAGTTATGACTGTCTTCAAAATCTTACACGACATGTCTGCCACTTACCTACAAACCATGCTGAAAAAACTCCCAGCAAATAGAACCAGAAGATCAGTCTGAATAAATACTCTAACAGTATTCCCAGAGAGACTGAAATGTAACCAAACAATGACCCTGGACTATGGAACCAACCTATCACTTAACTTAGAAATATTGATAGCATCCAATTCAAAAAAGAACTGAACACTCTACTATTCAAAGAACACTTTGATAAAACATAATTCCTTTTCGCCTCTCCGGGCCAGTCCAGGGAAGGTTAGGTTGTCAATCCCCCTCAGCAGCTGAGGACATAAAGACATCAAGTTTTCTTGCTCGATGAAGCCACTCCCCCTGAAGCCAACTGCCAGTCTGTTTGTCCTCAGCAGCTGAAAAGGATCGATTTAAATCTCTCCCTTAAGTTTTTGTTATTTATTAATTTATTTGTAATTCTTTAAGTTGGCTCTAGCAGAGCTGATTTAGTTATAGTCCTAACAGAGCATTTTAATTTAATTTACCTGCTTTGCCAGCAGAGAGAATTGGAGCGCGACGGTTTCAGGTAGAGCCTGCCTGTCTTTTTATTCCGTCTCTGACTCCTGTGGCAGATTGAGACTGGGAGCCCCAGTACCTCCTCTGCGTTGGTGATGCTATGCTCTTCCTGTTTCCGCTAGCAGCGGAACAAAACTTTATTGAGTCAGCTGTTTCCTGCTTCCGCTAGCAGCGGAACAAAACTGTGGCAGATTGAGACTGGGAGCCCCAGTACCTCCTCTGCGTTGGTGATGCTATGTTTGGTGATGCTATGCTTTTCCTGTTTCCGCTATCAGCGGAACAAAACTTTGAGTCAGCTGTTTCCTGCTTCCGCTAGCAGCGGAATAAAACTTTAACAAACCACCTGTGTGACTACCGGTGCAGTGTTTGGTTTCCACAGCGGCGTGATTTCAGCGAGAGGCATTGTTTCCTGCTGATTTGAGCCAGCGGTTTTTCTCCGGTCAACTTACATCTCTCTCTATTCAAAATCAAAACACAACTCAAACATTTCTGTTTTCTGTTCAAGGTCAAAAACTCAAATCCAACTTTCTTCCTGTTGTCTAGGAAACAAGGACTCTGCTGACATCATCCATCTGCTCCCTAGGTCCTTTAGCCAATCAGAGACCTCTTTATGAGATATGCAGATGAAGCAGTAGAACTCCAACCAAATTCCACAGGAGAAAATCAGTTTTATTCCTCAACTGCATACTTCATCAAAATAAGTGGCACACACTCTAAATAAAAAACAAAACGGTTACAGTTGTTTTAAGGTGATCAATATAGGCATGGAGTTCTGTAAAGTTGAGCAGTTTATGTAGTGTCTTTTCTCCCATGCCAAGTGGTAATGGATGCACAGCATATGAGATAAAGTCTGGAATGTCCATAGAGTCATTGGTAACCAGCGGTGTGGAATAAGTTGTCCCGTCAATGGTGATGGAGACCAGTGGTGTATGACTGCACCAGGTATTGTTTAAACTGTACAACAGAGTGTTCTTAGGAAGGCGGGTGTCATGCATTCTGGGAGCAACTGAAAAAGAAACATTCTTTATCCTGGCAAGAAATATTGTACAAAATCTAGGCAGGAGGACCTAAAAAGTAATGTTCTGGAGGTGCCCTCACTTCTGTCCTTTCTAGAGAAGTGGAAACTGGTGGCGCCCACAGTATTTGAGTGATGTTTAATGAGTAGAACACTGGCTAGTCCTGTATGGAACAGAAACTCAGGATGACCAGATACTTTCCTTCGGGGAAAGGTGGGGGTATTTTCTTGATAGCGATATACCCCATCTGTGGATTTAGCCAATCGTGCATATTCGGATGATAGTTCCTGTAATGAGACTTGGGTAGAGGAGAGCAGATACAAGAACAACAGGAAACTGAGACATAATAAAAGCTAACTTGTTTTACTCTACTACGGAGTAAACTAGTGCTCCTCACTTATACTATGCAACAACAAAAATAATTTTTACTACTTATTTACATAACTATTAGATACATGTCCAGTATCTAGGACATGTCAACTATACAGCAGAAGTAAATAGTTCCCATCCTCAAACAACTTTTGTTCAGAAAGCAGCTATCCGAGCTGTCTTCAGAAAGCAGCTGTCCGTGCTGTCTTCAGATGGTATCTGAAAACAAAGACTCATACAACATGTATTACCCATATGGTTTCAACTGGGTGATGTGTTTCCAATACTGCTAGGATCTGTGACATGGAAAGCTTCTACCCAATGAGAAAAGGAATCAACAACAGTGAGTAAAAATCTATTTTCCCTAGCTGTTAATGGAAGAGGGCACACATGATCTATTTGCAATCTCTCAAAAGAGGTTTCAATAGATCTTACTTCGCGGCTTCTCAATCCGCAGCTAAGAAACCACAATGAAGGTCTCTTGGTTCAGGCGTTAGTACCTCTAGGGGGACACCTGCAGGATTTTCTCTCAGCCTGGACCGAGATTACTGCAGACAAGTGGGTGTTAGAAATAATTCAAAAAGGGTATGCATTGGATTTCGCTTACAATCTGCTACCCGCCTTCGTTCGCTCTCCCTGTGCGAAGGGGCTAAAAGAGAAAGCCGTGTTAGACACGGTTTTGCGTCTATTACACCTTTGAGCAATAGTCCCTGTACCCTGAGACCAATACGGTCGCGGTCGATACTCGATTTATTTCATGGTTCCCAAAAAGGAGGATTCTTTTCGACCAATTCTCGATCTCAGAGGGGTCAACCGTGCTTTGCGGGTACCTCATTTTCGCATGGAAACGCTGCGTACAATGATTCGGGCAATACGGCTGGGGGAATTCCTCTTCACATTCCCATCAGGCCATCTCATCAGCAATTTTTGCGTTTTGCCCTTCCAATGGGTCACTTCCAGTTTCGGCCCTTCGGTCTGGCCACGGCTCCAAGAACCTTCACAAAGCTCATGGTAGTGGTAGCAGCTGCGCTGCGAAAAGAAGGGATCCGTGTTCATCCATACCTCGACGATTGGCTAATTAGAGCCAATTCTCATCTGGCCTCCGTAGTGGCGACGTCTCGAGTTGTTCAACTTTTGGAACAGCTAGGCTGGGTGATAAATCAAGCAAAGAGTCACTTGCAGCCAGTTCAACAACTGACTTATCTAGGGGCCTACTTCGATACGGCTCGAGAAGCAGTTTTTCTTGCCGGGAAAAAAAAAAAAAAAGAATAGTCAAGATTTTGCAACAAGTGCAAACTTTTTTAAGAGTTCAAGCTCCATTGGCTTGGAAGTACTTACAGTTTTTGGGTTCCATGGCGGCTGCCTTGGATCTGGTTCTGTGGGCCAGGACTCACATGCGGCCCTTACAACAGGCCTTACTTTTCGATGGTCACCGCAGCTGCATCCTCTATCGCAGCGCCTGTTTTGTCCGGAAACGGTAAGGGAAAGTCTAGAATGGTGGTTGGACCCGGTACATCTCAAGGCGGGTATTCCTTTGCAGGAGCCCGCGTGGGTGTTAGTCACCACAGATGCCAGTCTGATAGGCTGGGGAGCGCATTGTCAGTCGCAAATAACTCAAGGGTTTTGGTCAAAAGAGGAAACATTGTGGTCGATCAACATGCTAGAGCTACGCGCTGCCCGGCTTGCTCTTCAGCACTTCGAGCACCTTCTCATAAAGAAGGCAGTTTGTTTGTTCTCCGACAATGCGGGCAAAGAGAATGTTCAGGCCGATTATCCCAGTCGGTCTCTCCTCGATCCAGGAGAATGGGAGTTGAACGTAGCAGTTTTTCACGAAATAACCTTAAAGTGAGGACAACCGGTTATGGATTTAATGGCGACGTTCAACAATGCAAAGTCGAACCGTTTTTTCAGTAGGCACAGAGAATGCATGTCAGAAGGGCTTGATGCTCTAGCTCAGCCTTGGCCGGAGAACATTCTATTGTATGTTTTCCCACCTTGGCCAATGGTGAGCCGAGTTGTTCAACGCATAACGAAGCGCTGCGGTTCAGTGATTCTGATTGCGCCGGATTGGCCTCGGCGTCCTTGGTATGCCGATCTAGTCCTTGGTATGCCGATCTAGTTCGGCTTCTAATAGCTCCACCTTGGCGTCTTCTAGTCCGGGTCAATCTGTTAAATCAGGGACCCGTGCTCATGCCACACGTGGATCGCTTCTTGCTTATGGCTTGGCTCTTGAGAGGTCTCGCTTGACTCGCAAAGGTTATGCGAATTCTGTAGTGGCTACCTTACTTAAATCTAGAAGACCTGGGACATCTCTTGCGTATGTCCGGATATGGCAGATTTTCGAGTCTTGGTGTGAACGGCATGATATTCTTCCTCGTTCGGCATCCTTGCCTCAGTTGCTTTTATTTCTTCAGGAAGGTTTGGATAAAGGGTTGGCAATTAATACCCTTAAGGTTCAGATAGCCGCACTTGCATGTTTTAGGGAATTAGTCCAAAATTGCAAGCTATCCTTGCATCCGGATGTGCAAAGATTTTTCAGAGCAGCTAAGATTATTCGTCCTCCGCTGCGGCACATTGTGCCTCCGTGGGATTTGAATATTGTTTTGGAGGTGTTGTCGAGTTCGTCATTAGCGTCGATTTCCTCCCGATCTCCAAAGGAGTGTTCATGAAGAATATTGTTTTGGAGGCGTTGTCGAGTTCGTCATTAACATCAATTTCCTCCCGATCTCCTAAGGAGTGTTCATGGAAGACAGCTTTTCTGGTAGCTTTGTGTTCAGCGCGAAGAATTTCGGATTTACAGGCTTTGTCTTGCCGTGAGCCTTATTTGCAATTTCTCCCTGAACGAGTTTTATTACGTACAGTTCCTTCATTTTTACCAAAAGTGCTATCTGCTTTTCATATTAATCAGTCAATACTTTTGCCAACTTTTTTGGGTTTATCAAATTCTCCTATTGATAGAGCTCTTTGAAAATTGGGTCTTGGTCGTGTCTTAAAGACATACCTTAAAATTTCAGAACCATTTCGTAAAACAGATAGATTGTTTGTGCAGTATGCTGGACCTAATAAAGGGAAGCCGGCTTTGAAGTCCACAATTGCTCGATGGGTACGATCTGCTATTGTGGCAGCTTATCAGACCAGAGGACGCTCTCCTCCTAATGGTCTGAGGGCGCATTCTACTAGAGCACAAGCGGCATCCTGGGCAGAATTTGCTTTTGTTCCTCCAGTAGATATCTGTAGGGCGGCTACATGGTCTTCGTTTCATACCTTTACAAAGCATTATTGTCTAGATGTTCAGGCCAGGGAAGATGCAAAAGTGGGAACGTCGGCTCTCATTGCTGGACTGGCGGGTCCCTCCCGAGTTTAGGTACTGCTCTGGTATTGCCCTAACCTTCCCTGGACTGGCCCGGAGAGGCGAAAAGGAAAATGAAATTAGTTCTTACCTGCTAATTATCTTTCCTTGAGCATTCTCCGGGCCAGTCCAGGGTCCCACCCTTTAGTTATTGGGGCTAATGTTTCTTTCTCAAATTAAGTTGGAATTTATTTAGTTTGAAAAAAAAAAAAAATGTTTTAATAAGCACAAATTATTTGCTTATGTTTTCCTGAAGGACTATAAAATATAATCAGTTTTATTATGAGTAAGCTTTTTGTTTTAAATTCTATAATAGTTAGTTGCTTTGTCAAAAGAAGACTGGCAGTTGGCTTCAGGGGGAGTGGCTTCATCGAGCAAGAAAACTTGATGTCTTTATGTCCTCAGCTGCTGAGGGGGATTGACAACCTAACCTTCCCTGGACTGGCCCGGAGAATGCTCAAGGAAAGATAATTAGCAGGTAAGAACTAATTTCATTTTCAACCACGACTTCTCTACATCCTATCACCACACAGCCCATAAACACTCAGACATGCATCTGATCCCACACACTCACATTGATTTTCTAAACCACCAGTCTCCCTACTGATACGTGTAATCCACACAAGACAACATTGATCACTCAGATTGTAAAAAGTTCTATAGTGTATATTATTTAGTTACCAATCTCTCTCCTATTCCTTATTTGTTATGCACCTTGGCCACCAACGCTCTATGTATGTACCTTTTCCATCTATTGTTAGATATTACTGCATATTTGTTCCCAGTTCTATGTAAAGTTAATTTATGATGTTTCCTGTAATTCGTATCAACTTTAGGAAATATGGTATATAAAATTTGCTAAATAAATGTCACTTTTTTAGTGTTTATGTGCTGCAGCTGTGGTGGAGATAGTGATAATACAGGTGGTATCTCACACCACCTTGTCTATTAGCAGTGGCCAGCTAATGACTCTAGGGGGTCTGTTTACCAAGCAGTGCTAGTGGCTTCCGTTCAAAATAGGAGCCGCAGCCCCATTTTATTCATTGGGGCTGTGGCTCTGATTTCGCACGGAAGCCGCTAGCGCCATTTAATAAACGAACCCTAGGAGTAAGTCACTGCATTCTTTGGAAAGAGGAAGCCCATACTAATGCTTCAGTGTTGAATGTAAACTGAAGGCTTGACTGTCACTTCTGTTCTTTGTATTTGTTCTGTAGGAAATGAAAGCTGTAAAAGAATTCATAGAGGAGTTGCTTCCCAGACTGTAGCAGGAATGAGAAGGTCATCGCCTTTCAACTTTAACTTGTGAACTGCAAAAGGAAGCCATGGCGACAAACCTCAGTACTGTTTTTCTTTTCCTTCCCCTTTGCTCTCCTTTCTCCTGTTCTACATTACAAACCCTTGGATGTAGATTAAGTATTCTCTGCAGTGTCTTCTGCGATAAATGGAACTGTGTGAGGTACTGGGGGAGATGCGATGTGCAGTGCAGAATGCCCCCAGATACATTTCCTCTAGGATATTACTTAGGGCCAGGGCTTTTTTCAGGGGGTACATGGAGGTACTGAGTACTGCTAAAACTGACCCCATGGTCCTCATGTATTAATGAAAGAGCCCTGCATATGAGGATCGACACCTCTTTTAGCTAGAAAAAAAACACTGCTTAGGGCCAAAGTGAAATAATCAAAGTCATGATGTATTCAAACTTGTTAAATCTTTTTTATTGTCTCATTGTTTGTGATCATTGCAGTGCAAAGAGTGTAACTTTAAGTAGAAAAACACCAAGAAGTATTCTATGGAGGCTACTTTCTGTGTGCACATGCTCGATCGAGTATGCACCAGTGTGGCTACCACAGAGGTGGTGTCAATGGTTAAGATGAGCCATGGGTGTAAAAAAAAGATTCTTGATATATAAAATACCTCAAATGACCTGCTGCATTAAAATAGCCTGTTAACCATAACCATAGCGAGCTGGACTCTATGAAAGTCTCACAGTAGCACAGCTCAGGGCTGAGACAGTGTGTATTATATCAAATAAAATGTATGCGTACTGTGGCAGCTGGTGTCAAAAAGTAGGTGTCATGAGTACTGTTCTCCCCCCTCCCCTCCCTCTGCCATCTCTGTGACCTTTATGGGGCTTTGGGCTCTTCATTTACTGCTAAAGGTGGGATTGTACCTATTCTCCTGAACTATTGCTGGCCTTGAGCTATGAACCACTTTTAAATTTGATATACCAAAAAATGGCCAAGTGTTTGAGTATATTTCCCCAAACTGGTTCATTCCACAAAGTAAAAATAGTCGTCTTAAAGTGTGCATTCATATTGCTAATTGCCCAAATGGCTAACACATGTAAAAAAAAATACTTTAGAGATGCAAAGAACCTAAGTCAGTTGCAGTGAGGGTGTATACAGCCAGAAACTCTAATGCACAATATTTTTGTTTTGTTTTTGAATCATCATTTGGAAAAACTGCCTGAATTGTTTGTCTCTAAGCCAGTGTTTCTCAAGCCTCTCCTGGAGAGATTCCTAGCTAATGGAGTTTTCAGGATTACCAAAATGAGTAGGCAGGAGCCCAATCTGAATATGCTGTGTACCTCTTGCATGCAAATCTATCTGAAATATTCATTGCAGAATCCTGAAACCATGACTGGCTGGTGCACCTCAAAGAAAGGGTTGATGAGCACTGTTCTAAGTCACATTTCAAAAAGGAATAAGCCATTGGGAAGGTTTGTGTCAAGTTTTATGAAGAACATAATAGCTCTTTTGGCATATTTCCTTTCTAAACTTTGCAGTTTGTGGGACCAAATCAGAACTTGAGTTCCAGCTGAGCTGCTTGAGCGACTGCACAGCAGCCACTGCTCTGGCCTTAGCATTCATCGGTATTGTACTTGTAGTGTCTAGTGTGCAATTTCTAAAGGAGTTTCTGCACGGTGTGTTAGGGGTAGGAAAAAAACCCTTTAAAACGTATTCCAACTCCCGTCTGGGGGGAGGATGAATGCCTAAGACCAAAGCCAATGTTCCTGCCTGAGAATGACAAGGTTTTGACTGGGGTCCAGTGTAGGGTTGCCAGCCAGCTGTTTTAAAGAGACCAATGGCCGGCAGAACCTTTTAAACTGGTAATGCATATGGCCAGCAGCATCTATAGAGCAGACATGCCTCGCTTCATTCATGCTCTTCGTATAGCATCAACCCTTCCCCAGGTCCCTTGGATCATCTTCCTCTACTTCATTTTGTCCTGAGTCCCCCTTCCCCAGCCCATACTAGTTTCTCCAGAACCACAAAGGGAAGCTGCACGGGCTAATTCTGCATATAACAGGGTATGAGTATGTTCGAGAACTAAAATTTGGTGTGCACTCCCATGTGCTAGCTGGGAAGTGGAGCCGGGGCACAGCTGCAGCTTGCTATTACTGCCATATTTAGAACCAATCTCTACATTTTTCCACAAACCATTGCATATGACTTTGGGAAGGGGACAGAGAAGGAGGCGGGAAAGGCCATGAATGGAGGGCTTCACTGGGGAAGTTGAGAGCAAATGTGGCTATGTAGGATGAGGGAAGAGAAAAGGAAGGATTGGGGTCTTGTAGGAGTTCAGTAGAGTGTTTATTTGGCCCTAGTCTGCCCATGGTGAAAATTTATATAAAATTTAAATTTCTTCACAGGAAAAAGAGCAAAGGTGGGGATGGTTTTAGGGCCTTGGGACAATTTTGTTTAGAAATATCCATTCATTGCTTACCCTGTGTATTTTCCTCTTGATAACACAGAAAAATGGTGGCAGATGAAACATATAATCTATCCAGAGCTGCTTTTCCCTACAGTCCCATCCCCTCAGAGATCTGTGCTTGTCCCATTATTGCAGATTCGTTTGGATGCAGGGGTGATTTACTGGAAAATACCTGTGATTCAGTACATTATGAGCTCTTACTCATGTGACTTCAGCCAAACTCTAGTAGCTTTTCTCTTATTTATATGGATGTATACAGTAATTTAAGATAGGATCATGCCTGAAAGTGCTATATAACCTGAAGTCTTGGATGGATGAATAACCTCAAGCTGCGTGACAGCGTTTTTTTGGGACACAGTTGCTTTTGCTCATGAATCGATGGAAAACATTTGAAGCAGGGATTATTCCCGAAACGCGCGCATCATGTGAAGAATAATGGAACTTTGCAACAGTGGAGAGCTTATAATAGGATAAAGATATTTGGACAGATAAGTGAAGTTTTTTCTATTCAAAAACATTTTCTGAAGGTGGAGAACCTCAAAACGAATAAAAGTAGCCTGTCTGGCGTGGGTCAGATTTCCATTCTTACCCTCCCTCGACATGCTCCGACAAAAAAATTGAAACGGGGTTATCTCCAGGAACAAGCAGGAATGAGTCTTCACATATGGGTACGTCGGTACCGACGGAGCCTGCGTGGGAACGCTCCCCAGCTTCCCAAAACGGAAAGTTTTTGGGAGCATTCCACAGCGCCTGCGCGCTGCCTTCCCGCCTTTCCTAACCAACTCTCCTCAGTTCTTTTCCGCGGAGCCAGCAGGTCGAGCCCTGTCACCGCTGAAGAAGTTCTTTATTTTATTTTATTTCTTTGGTCGCGTGTCTGCCTTCCCCGACTCCGGACCGGTACCGCCGGTCTTTTCTTTTCTTTCTTCAAAAAAAAAAAAAAAATCAATATTTTTCTTCACTTAGTGTATTTCTTCTTAGGCCTCAGGGCCCACAAGAAAATTTTCCCTCATGGAAAAACCAGCCTCCGGGTTCAAAAAATGCACTAAGTGTAGCGGTACTATTTCGGTTACAGATACCCATGAATGGTGTCTTAAATGTTTGGGTCCTGAACACTCCATTCCGGATTGTCAATCCTGCTCTCTAATGTCTAAACGGGGGTTACAGAACCGAGCAGCCAAGCTCCATGTACTGTTTCCCGCTGATGCACCGGCGGTAGCATCGACATCTTCCAGGTCTTCTTCTCCTGATGGATCTCAGGTAACCAAACATGAACCTAGCAGGTCCTCGAAGGGTAGATCTCCCTCTAAGCATCGAGATGCCTCCGGGCTTGCCCTCGAGGATCCTGCCCCAGCCAAACAACCCCGGCGGGAAGCTCCGGCTTCCAAAGCTCCTCCTATGGGGTTACAGGTTGACATCGATGGCACGGCCTCGACCTATCACCTGTTAGATTGCTCTGGGGTACCGGCACTTTCTCCCGGTACCGACTTCCAGGCAATCATGGCGTCCATGGATCAGAATGTTCAGTCCATGCAGCAGGCTATAACGGCCTTTATTAAAGCTGCGACACCGATGGTACCGCAACGAGCCCCGTTGTCAGTACCGGCTCCGGTACCGGTACCAGCGCCGATACCGGTACCGACTGCATCGACATTGACCAGGATACCGACTGCGGTTCCTTGTCCAGGGCTATTTCTCGGTACCGATCCGGTACCAGGGACGCCTGAAACGCGTATCGATCGTTAGAAGAGCACTCTGACAGACGATACTTCGATTCCTCTGATGATTCTGATTCATCAGATGAGTCTCCTGAAGTATCCATTACCCTTCCTGAGGAGCCTACTTCTCCAAAAAGAAGAATGTCTCCTCCAGAGGATTTGTCCTTTCAAGACTTCATAATAGAAGTAGCTAAAGGACTCTCTATTTCAGTAACCTCTGAAACAGAGCCTAGAGCAAAAAAATTAGATATTTTAGGATACTCTAAGGCTCCTAGAGAGGCAGTCACCTTGCCAATTCATGAGATTCTTCATGAACACATGCTTGACTTATGGGAGAGTCCTCTCACTCTTTCTTCTCATTCTCGCAGATTGGATACTATGTATCGTGTCCCTCCTTGTACTGGATTTCAGAAAACTCAGCTTCCTCACCATTCCATTGTGGTGCAGTCAGCTATGAAAAGGATAAAGAGTACAAAAAGACACACTTCTGCTCCTCCAGGAAGAGAATGCAGGACCTTGGATGCTTTTGGTAGGAAAATCTTCCAAGCCAGTATGCTTATTGCCAGAATCAACTCATATAGTCTTTATATGGGTATGTTTCTAAAGGAAGTTGCACAAAAGCTGCACAACTTTCTCCCTTTTCTTCCAGAAGATAAAAGGGATGAATTCCTCCTTTGGCTTAAGCATACTCAAGACATTTCAAAGTTTTCCAACAGGGCAGCCTTTGACTCCTTTGAAGGTGCCAGCAGAGCCTCAGGCATTGCCATAGCTGCTCGCAGAATTGCTTGGCTCCAGGCTTCTGATCTAGAGCCCTGGGTTCAAGATGGCTTAGGAAATCTGCCCTGTACTGGAGAAAATCTCTTTGGCAAAGAGTGGCAAATAAAAGCCACTCAAATGGATACAGAGAACTCTGCTCTGGACAGATTTTCAAAGTCAACCTCCATTCCAGCCAAGAAAAAACCTTTCAAAAAGCCTTTTTACAAAAGAAGCAGATTTCCTTCCACTTCTGGCCAACAATCTTCTACAGGTCGCTATGCTGCTAAGCGTCAGCAACCTAAACAGGCCAGGCCTAAACCTGCAGGGACTGCTGCAACTCAGCAGTCCCAACCTCCTCAGGGTTTTTGACTTGATGCTAGAGAACTTAGCCTTTCTGGCTCTACAACAACCAGAACCTCTCACCATTCCAGGAAGGTTAGCTCATTTTGCTCCCAGATGGGAGCAAATCACATCAGAGCAGTGGACCCTCTCCATCATAAGAGAGGGCTACAAACTTCTTCTCAGACCTTCCTCCCCACACTATGGTGAGACACTTCAATTCTCCCATATCTCTCCGCGACCTTCTAGGTCAGGAGGTGACTACCCTTCTTGCCCAAGGGGCAATAGAAGAAGTTCCTCTTCTTCAACAGGGGTCAGGGTTCTATTCCCCCTATTTTCTCATTCCAAAGAAAACAGGGGGATGCAGACCCATCTTAGATCTCAGAGAATTGAACAAATTCCTATGCAAGGAGAAGTTCAAGATGCTTTCTCTGGGCACTCTCCTTCCATACCTGCAGAGTCAGGATTGGCTTTGTTCTCTAGATCTCAAGGATGCATACACACATGTCCTCATCCATCCATCTCACAGAAGATTCCTACGTTTTCTGTTCCAGGGAAAACATTACCAATACAGAGTGCTTCCTTTTGGTCTGGCCTCTGCTCCGAGAGTCTTCACCAAATGCATGGCAATAGTTGCTGCATTTCTACGCACTCTGGGAATATTTGTCTTCCCATACCTGGACGACTAGCTCATCCGAGCTCCAACCCAGTCAGAGGCTCAGATCTCCCTGAACCGCACCAGGCGCATTCTGCAATACCTGGGACTTGTGATAAACCTCCCAAAGTCCCAGCTCACCCCTACTCAGTCCCTGGAATTCATAAGGGCCTGGTTGGATACCACCTCTGCAAGGGCCTACCTTCCTCTAGCCCGTTGCCAACGTCTAGTGCAGCTAGCCTCCCAGATTCAGTCAAAGACCCACTTAACTGTCCGGGAGATGCTACAACTGCTAGGCCACATGGCTTCCACAGTACATGTGGTACCCTATGCTCGCCTACACATGAGAGCAGCTCAATGGACTTTGTCCACCCAGTGGACTCAAGCTTCAGGAGCTCTCTCAGACCAAATAGCAACCTCCAAACGTCTCTTTTGGTCTCTCCAATGGTGGATGTCCACTCAAAATCTGTTGCTGGGGTCCCCCTTCCAACAGTTGTTGCCCCAAGCAACCCTCACAACAGATGCCTCCCAAACAGGTTGGGGAGCTCATCTACAAGACCTCTTCACCCAAGGCACTTGGTCCCCACAGGAGACCTCTCTTCACATCAACCACTTGGAACTTCGAGCAGTGTTTCTGGCTCTCAAGGTTTTTCATACCCTCCTGAGCTACAAGACAGTCCTCGTTCATACGGACAATCAAGTAGCCATGTTTTACATAAACAAACAAGGAGGAACTGGCTCTCTGTCGCTTTGCAACAAAGCTATAAGATTATGGGCCTTCGCCAGAGAGCATCAAATCCATCTCCTGGCAGTATACCTCCCAGGAATCCAAAACTCTTGGGCAGACAGACTCAGTCGAGTTCTGCTTCCACACGAATGGTCCCTGCATATGGATCAGGTACTCAGAATCTTCCAAGAATGAGGAACCCCGGACATAGACCTCTTTGCAAGTCCGTGGAATGCCAAACTTCCCCGGTTCTGTTCCAGAATTCCGTGTCGGGGAGTTCAGGCCAAGGATGCATTTCTCCTTCATTGGGGTCAGGGCTTCCTGTATGCCTTTCCACCCATTCCTTTGATTCCCAAGACTCTGTTCAAACTCCAGAGGGATAAAGGATCTATGATCCTCATAGCTCCACGCTGGCCACGCCAAGTGTGGTACCCTCTACTTCTGCATCTCTCCCAAGCCCCCTCCCTGGACTTGGGAGCTGCTCCAGACCACCTGTCCCAGGAGGACGGGACTTTGTGGCACCCAAACCCCAAGTCCCTTCACCTCAGAGCTTGGTTACTGAAGGCCTAGACTTAAATCTTTCTCAACAAGTGAAGGATATCCTCCATGCTTCCATAAAACCTTCCACTAGGCTTTCCTATGCTTTTAAGTGGAAACGATTTTCCATTTGGTGTGCTCAGAAGGGTCTTGACCCTCTAGCACTACCTGTGAATTCTCTATTGGAATATCTTCTGCATCTCTCCAATGCAGGCCTTAAGACGAATTCAGTAAGAGTCCATTTGAGTGCTATTGCAGCATCCCTTAAGCCTCTCAATGGACAGCCTATTTCCTCTCATCCTCTTATTGCAAGGTTCATGAGAGGCCTAACTTTAACTAAACCTCCCATTAGACCTCCTCCGGTGGCATGGGACTTAAATTTGGTTCTTGGTCAGCTTATGAAGCCACCCTTTGAACCCTTAGCCACTACCTCCTTGAAATTTCTTTCGTGGAAGGTTATTTTCCTCATTGCAGTCACCTCTGCTCGCCGCATTAGTGAACTGCAGGCTTTAGTGGCTAGTCCACCCTTATACAAGGTTCCATCATGATAAGGTAGTCCTTAGGACAAATCCACACTTTATGCCTAAAGTGGTCTCACCTTTTCATCTTAATCAAGAGGTATATTTACCTGTCTTTTTTCCAGCTCCTCATGCATCCAGTGCAGAGAGGAATCTTCATACTCTAGATTGTAAAAGAGCTCTTGCTTTTTACTTACAAAGGACACAGCAACATAGAAAGTCTTCCCAGCTTTTTGTTGCTTTTGATCCTTCTCATTTAGGACTTCCAGTCTCTAAGAGAACACTGTCCACTTGGATTGCTCAGTGTATTTCTTTCGCCTACCAGAGTAAGAACCTTTCTCTGGAGGGCCATGTCACAGCTCACAATGTGAGGGCCATGGCCACCTCTATGGCTCATCTACATTCTGTATCCATCGACCAGATCTGTCGAGCAGCCACCTGGGCCTCGGTTCATACCTTCACAGCCCATTACTGCTTGGATAAGGACTCCCGCCGGGATGCCTTGTTTGGTCAGGCTGTCCTCAGACACCTGTTCCATTCTTGAACAACTCCTGCCCTCCTTCCCTTGATGGATGCCTGAGATCCATAGGAGGACGCGGAACCCTTTCAGGTCTCATATCCTTGGGGATCTCCCAGGCATCTTAGCTAGGGAGTCCCCATATGTGAAGACTCATTCCTGCTTGTTCCTGGAGATAGCACAGTTACTGACCTGTAACAGGTGATCTCTGGGAACAGCAGGAATAAGTCTTCACAACCCTCCCACCTCCCCTAGGAGTTGTATCTCTATCTATCTTTCCTTTTGTCTCTCTCTCTATTGTCTCAGCTTTAAACTCGAACTGAGGAGAGTTGGTTAGGAAAGGCGGGAAGGCAGCGCGAAGGCGCTGTGGGATGCTCCCAAAAGCTTTCCTTTTTGGGAAGCTGGGGAGCGTTCCCGCGCAGGCTCCGTCGGTACCGACGTACCCATATGTGAAGACTTATTCCTGCTGTTCCCAGAGATCACCTGTTACAGGTAAGTAACTGTGCTTTATTGGTGAATCTTTTTCTAAAGTATAACCTGAAGTCTGGCGTCCCACAAGGATTAGCCTTGTCAGCTCTTTTATTTAATATATATCTACAGCCACTATGTGATGTAATCAAAGCTGTATTATTTACTACCACTTCTCTGCAGATGACATCATGCTCTATGTCCCATTCACCACCTCTGATAAACACACAGGCTCACGCTATTCTAAATTGTTTAATACTGTAGCAGACTGGTTAACAACTATGGACTATTCGTGAGCTAGACAAAAACAGCAGCTCTTTGTTTCACGTAACCTCTCCTTTGAACCACCAACCAGACTGAAAGTTAAAAATGATGACTTTATCTATTTTTAAGCAAAGAGAATTTCTGCATTGCATTTTAAACACATATACAACCAAGTTTTGATTACTGTAATATCTACCAAGGATGACCAACCAGTACCATTGAAGCTTTATAAATGGCACAAAATTTGGCAGCAAGAATATTATTGAGCCATCTCAAGTCAGCATATATTACACCTTTGTAAGTTAAAGTATAAGATTTTGTTGATGGTATTTAAAATCTTGTGCAGCCTTCTGCTAACTTTAAATTCATGTTCTCAGAATACGTATGCCACCCTATCTCTAGGTGTTGGAAAGGACTCAATCTACTTGTGTTAAGGCAGTTTTACTTTATGCCCCAGTATTATGAAATTCACTACTTGATGACATATCTTTAGAAAGAAACCAAAAGTATTACTAGTTCCTTATCGTTCCTCCAGTTTAGTCCTCTACATCTGGCTAGTGAACCTCCTCCTGCAGCTTGGAGACTGGGCATGTCAAACTTGTGACATCACTGGATGTAATCTGCTGGCATCTCCCATGCGCCCCAGTGTGTCCAGTCTCCAAGCAGCAGGAGGACTTAGTAAGTTCTATACCCGCACCAAAGATCTCAGCTGACCATTCTGGTGCGTTACCGGGACCGGATCCGCAGCTGGGGGACTTCTGCCTGGACTTCATCCTAATTATGCATCAGGCCTTTTGTCTGCGGCGTCAGGGTAAATTGCCTGGTCCCCTGCCTTTTCCCTTGGCGGTACAGCAGCCTGGGATTCTCAATGACGAAGGCATGGCGCCAAGGCCGTCAAAGAGGTCCCGTCCGCCAGAGCCGTCCCCTTCAGAATCGGGGTGGCATGAAACAGAGGAGCCTGAGTTAGACCTGAATGAAGATATGGAAGAGTTGGAAGAGGGAGAGATTCCGGAACCGGAGGATCAGGTGAAAATTATTCGAGTATTCCGGAAGGACGAGCTGACGGCGCTCATTACGGAATCCCTGCAGACGCTAAAGTTGGCTACGACACAACCCGCCAAAGAGGAGGATAGGTAAGATCCCATCATTCAGGCGTTGCGTCACACACAGGTAGTGTTTCCCATCCACAAGGTGGTAGATAGGATGAGTGGGATCAGCCAGAAGCGGGACTCAGAGGTCTTAGGACCATGAATAGACTCTATCCCGTGGCAGATAAAGACAAAGACAAGTTTTGCTGTCCACGGGTGGATGCAGCGGTATCAGCCGTTACTAAGAAGACCACTATCCCTGTGGAAGGTAGCGCAGTGCTAAAGGATGCACAGGATAGGAAGGTGGATGGTTTGTTGAAGCAGTCCTTCGACGCAGATGCGGTGGCTTTGCAGGCTTCCATTTGCGGAGCTTGGGTTGCGCGAGCCTGTCTAAGGTGGTCACAACACTTACAACAGTCGGCCCACTTGGAGCAGGTCTGGGTACGTGAGCTAGAGTGGCTTGAATCAGGGTCGGCTTATCTGGCCGATGTGCACTACGATTTGATCAGGGCCTTATCAAATAGCATGGCGTCCCTGGTGGCTGCTCACAGGTCTCTGTGGCTTCGGAATTGGGCTGCCGACGGATCCTCCAAATCTCGGCTCAGTAGGCTTCCTTTTAAAGGGAAGTTGTTGTTTGGTGAGGACCTTGACAAACTGGTTAAGGACTTAGGGAAGTCCAAAGGTGGGAGGCTGCCAGAGGACAAGCCTAAGCAAGCCAAGTCTTTTTCGGCCTTTCGGGGTCAGCCTAGGGATTTCGGGCGATTTCGGACTTCTCGTTTGGGCGGTTTCCAAAGGGGAAGGTTTGCGTCTCGAGCCCAGGGGTTTCGTAGAGCAAGTAGAGGGTTTGCAGCGGCATCCGCAGGCACCGTTCGAAAACCACAATGAAAGAAGGCGTGTCCCGGCAGTGAGCCATCCGATAGGGGGGCGACTTTGGGGATTTCTCTCTGCCTGGGCCCAAATAATATGCGACCAGTGGGTGCTGGAGGTCATTCGGGAAGGTTATGCACTGGATCTGGCAAGACCAGTGCTGGATTAGTTTGTGATGTCTCCTTGCCAAGGTCAACCAAAGGCTCTAGCAGTTCGTCTAACACTGGATCGTCTTTTAAAATTGGAAGCCATCGTGCCAGTGCCAGTGGTGGAATATGGAGGGGGTCGATACTCCATTTATTTCGTGGTTCCAAAGAAAGATTGGTCCCTGTGGCCAATTCTAGATCTCAAAGGGGTGAATCGTTGTCTTCGAGTGCCGCATTTCAGGATGGAAACGCTCAGGTCCGTCATTGTGGCAGTACATCAGGGAGAGTTTGACGTCACTCGACCTCACGGAGGCTTATTTACATGTTCCGATCCGAGCGGCCCATCAAAGTTTCTTACGGTTTGCGCTGCCTTGGGGGCATTATCAGTTCCAAGCGCTGCCGTTCGGTCTGGCAACAGCTCCGCAGGTCTTCACCAACATCATGGTGGTAGTAGCAGCGGCATTGTGAAAGGAAGGAGTTTTGCTTCATCCTTACCTTGACGACTGGTTAATTCGGGCGAAGTCCAAGGCCGAGAGCGAGCGGGCCACAGCCAAGGTGGTAAGCTTTCTTCAGAGTCTCGGCTGGGTTGTCAATATGGTCAAGAGTCACCTGGTTCAGACTCAGGAGCTCGAGTATCTGGGAGTAAGGTTCGACACTCGCAAGGGAATGGTATTTCTACCAGACTGCAGAGTGCAAGCCCTTCAACAGCTGATCTGAACCTTCCGGTCTACGTCGGCGCCGATGGCATGGAGTTACCTTCGAATGCTTGGGACAATGGCGGCAACCTTGGAGGTGGTGCCGTGGGCCAGATTCCATATGTGGCCATTACAGAGCTCGTTACTTCGGTGGTCACATCAATGCGACTCGCTGAGCAAACGTCTCCCGTGTATTCTTCGGGTCAGGCGGTCCCTCCTGTGGTGGCTTCTGCCCCAGTCTCTGGGGGCGGGAATGGCTCTGGAGCAGCCGGCATGGCTTCCCCTGTTGATGGACGCAAGTCTCGCAGGGTGGGGAGCGCACTGCGGAGAGCTCTTTGCGCAAGGCACTTGGTCAGCGACAGAGCAACTGGTCCATCAACCAGCTGGAGCTGAGAACGGTCTTCCTCGGCCTTCAAAGCTTCGAGGTGATGATAACAGGACAAGTGGTGAGAGTACTGTCCGACAATGCCGCAACGGTAGCCTACATAAATCGGCAGGGCGGCACAGGAAGTTTAGCCATGGCAGAAGAAGCAGAGGGGCTGTTCTCTTGAGTCGAGACACGATTAAAAGCAATCTCAGCGCGCACATTGCGGGGAAGGACAATGTCACAGCGGATTTTCTCAGCAGGGTTTGGGTGGATCCCGGAGAATGGGAATTGCATCCGGATGTGTTTGCAGAAGAAATGCGCCGTTGGGGGACGCAGGTTATGGATCTGATGGCGACATTCCAGTCAGCAAAAGTGAGTCTGTTCTTCAGCAGACTACAGGAGAGGATATCGGAAGGAATTAACACCTTGATCCATCCTTGGCCGTCGAAGGGTCTTCTCTGTTTTTCCGCCATGGGCGCTCATCGGCCGAGTGGTTCAGCGCATCAAAGCTCACCGTAGGTCAGTGCTGTTGGTAGCCCCAGACTGGCCAAGACGCCCGTGGTACGCCGATCTCATGCGGTTGCTCGATGGGAACCCGTGGAGGTTGCTGACATCGGAGAGTCTGTTGCTACAGGGTCCACTTCACATACCACAGGTGGATCGGTTCTCGATTACGGTTTGGCCATTGAAAGGGCTCGCTTAAGGAAGAAAGCTTATTCTCCAGGACCAAGCAGGAAGTCAGTCCTCACATATGGGTGTCATCGGCGCCGATGAAGCCCCAGCGGAGCATTTCCCCAGCTTTCTATGAAAGCCTTTGGGAATGCAGCCACGCATGCGTGGTTCCCTTCCCGCCTAAAGGTGCCATCTTACCTCAGTCTATTTTTTTCCGTGAAGCCCACCGGACGTGTGTCCTGTTCTCCCGGTTAAGATTAGATTTTTTTGGCGATTTTTGCTATTTTTTCTCCGGTTCGACACCGGTTCCCCTCCTGCCGGGTTCGGTACGCCGGTATCGATCCCGATTCTTCTTTTTCGTTTTTTGCCCTTCGTGGCTGGCGTTCGCGCCCTTTTTTCCATTTTTCCCTGGAAGGCTGGTCTTTTGACCTCGCGGGGACTCTTTTTTTCCCTGATGGCTTCCAGCGGTTTTAAAAAGTGTGGTCAGTGTAAGAAATTGAAAGATGTCTTCCAAGGCACTCAGAAGTTGACAGCAGCAAAAGGAAAGGCTTTTCTCGGACTCAGCCTCCGGCTGGGCCCGGACCTTGTCTGAGGCCTCGATATCTCGGGATTCCGATCCCAAGCGCCATTGAAGCTCCTCGGACAGGGGTCCCCCGACCGGGAACACGAGAGGAAGAAGCGGCTTGCGAGGGCGTCGGAGGAGGAGGTCCCTGGCTCCTCGAGGGCAAGGTCTAAGACCCCGACCGTCGCCCCGGGCCCGTGGAACACGAGAAGCCTGCAAAAGTTCCTCGTGTGGAGCCTGCGTCTGCTGAACACGTAAGCCCCATAGTCCTCGGACTCTCCTCTCAGGGAGCCGACGTTGCGCTCGGCGCCGTCGGGGCCCGAGTCGGTGGCTGCTGCGTCTCCCGAGCTGAGTCTCAGGATGACAGCCTTGGAGAGCAGATTGTCTGCCTTCATGGAGCAGCAGCGGGCACTGATGGCCAGCCTGTCTGGCGCATCTGCCCCGACCCACCGGGACATTGACTTCGAAGTCGACCCCGGAGACCGAGCCGATACTAGAGTCCATCGTGGCTCGGAGTCAACCTCGGTCGCGATCTCCCTCGACCTCCTGTTCGGGACCGAGGGCGTCGACGCCGGTGCCTCCGGCATCGGGGCGGGTGCTCCAGGGCCCCACGGGGTCGGACCCTGACTCCTCCTCAGACAAGTCAGCTTGGAAGACGGAGGACGAGGAGTCTCCTGATACCTTCAAGACTCGGTGCGTCCCGTTGGACTCACCGCAGTCGGAGCCCCGGAGTAGGTCCCCCCCGGAGGATACTTGGTTCTCGGAGTTTGTCCGGGATATGGCCGCTACCTTGGCTATTCCGGCCGATCCTGAGGAGGAGCCTCGAGCTGAAGAGCTCGAGGCCCTACAGTATGACTCTCCTCCGAAGGAGGCCTTTACTGTTCCGGTTCCTCCGATGCTGGAACGGCTCCTCTTCCGTATGTGGGAGGCACTGGCCTCGGTGCCGGTTCTCAGGAAGCGAGTCGATTCGATCTATCGACTCCGAAAGAGCCCTGGTTTTCAGAAGGCACAGCTACCACACCATTCTATGGTTGTGGAATCGGCCATGCATCATCTGAAGAGCCAGAAGATGCACTCCGCGGTGCCCCCTGGCAGGGAGGCCCGGAACCTCGATGGCGTCGGTAGAAAGTGCTTCCAGGGCTCCATGCTTGCTTGCCGTGTCTAGTCCTGTATAGTCTAGGCATGTACTGTCAGACGGCTGCCTGGGTGAGAACCTTCACAGTCTTAGCAAGTGCATATCTCTATATGATTTGCAAGGGATTATGGGCAATGTAGTTCATTCACACCAGACACAGCTGCTGACAATAATTTAGTTGTGCTCTTGGGTAAAGCCAATAAGATATTTATTTATGGGGTTATTTCTCCCAACACAGATATGCTTGGTAGCACATAAATTAGGTTACTTGCTTTCAGTGTTAACTTGGAAAAACAAAGTCAAAAATCAGGAAAACAACAAATGAAAAGCCACAAAGCAAGAAACAAACTGTTCTTTTCAGGTTAACTTCTGATTACGTCTCACATAGATTCAGAAGTGATTCTCTCCTAGCTCACAAGCAATTAGGTAAGGCTTAATTGCTGGCAGTTATCCAGCTGAAACCCCTTAGCTGGCTTGCTTTCTACTGTGTGGGTCAAATCCTGCTTCAGGAGCTTTTCTGAGTAGATTAAAGAACAAATTTGTATTTCTTTGTGATGGTTGCTGTACTTTGTAACAAAGTTACCAACGGAGTTTAGATAGAGAGCAGTCCATATAAATAGGATCTTCATCTGCTATTATTCCCCCTTGTTCAACAAGCATGGGTTCAATATCATGGATTGGCACAGATGAATCTCTCAATGGAGCACTTTCAGGAGAATACTTGTTTCCCTGCTGTCTTTCAAGTTTATAGCTAGGGTATAGATCAGTGTTCATACCTGAGCTTCCATTGCTGCTAGAGTTCCTCTCTATATAGCCTGGCCAGTATGTAGTCCAGTTCTTATGTCCAGCCTTCCAATCCAGATCCCTGGACACTGGATCTCTCTTCACATACCTTCTGGCATAGGTCTTAGGGTCCCTTCCACGTGCAGCCGTCTCCCTCACAGGTAGCGTCTGGAGATTCCTAGCTCTGCAGCACCATTCCTCTGGCTTTCCCCAGTCCAATGGTGTATGCTGGCCCTTGAAATGCCTCCCAGTATACGTACTGCTTTGGACTCTTCTAGACCTCTCAAAGGCTTTTCTCTTCCTTCTTCCAAAGGGTCTTTTTCCCTCTCTGTCCGTCCGGTTTGGCTTCTGCTTCTGATGATCCTTCAGATGAAACTGATGATCAAGCTCTGGATATCCAAGGTGATCATGAAGATGGTCATCTGTAGAATAAACTCTACTCTTATTCTGCTTAGATGAGTGCTCCTCCCTAACACAGCGCAGCTGTGCTGAATCAGGCCCTGCCTTTTGAGATGAGTGCTTAGGGATTACCTCATAGCCCTCCTGATTGAACACACGTTTCCCCACTTCAGCTCCTCTAATGGCTGTTGGAAACCTGGTGCATTCTGGGACTGGTAGTCTTTTATGGGAAAATTCTGTTTTCTTATTTCTACCAGAACTGACAGGTTGCTTGTTCAGAGTCACTTCACCTTTTCTATAGCTCCTTCCTGAGCTATGATAAGCTTCCTTATCACAGTACTTGCGGGATCTGGCCAAGGAGTTGGCCGGGTTTTCTGCTGGTCTCTCCGGGGAACCCTTGCAGAGATTTAAGTCCTTGTCCTCGGGGATTCGGGACTGCTCGAAGTTCATGTCCCGCACCGCCTACGATGGCTTCGAGGCTTCGGCCCGAGTTGCGGCAGCCGGCATCGCGGCTCGACACCAGGCATGGCTGCAGTAATTGGACCTCGAGCCATGGGTTCAGGATAAGTTGGTCGATGTCCCTTGCCGAGGTGAAAACCTTTTTGGCAAGCCCATGACCGAGAAGGCCGCTCAGCTCGAAACTGAGCACCTCACACGGACAAGGCTGTCGAGGAAGACCTCTGCCCCTAATCATAAAAAGAAGGGCTCGGGTAAAAAGCCCTTTTACCCGAGGAAGGGCACTGCCTACAAACAGTACCCGCAATATCAGGCTGCCCAAGCTGCCCCCCCAGGGTCAGCAAGCCAAGGGGCAGGGTAATGGGCCCCGTAGGCAGAGGACCCCAAGCCTCAGGCCCCTGCTACCACTCAGCAGGGTGGGGGTTTTTGACTCCTTGAGCGTAGCCTCTTCTCCACTGCTCTCCCAACCCTGCACAGGAGTTCGCCTCGCCCTCTTTGCCCACCAGTGGCCCCTTATCACTGGGGACAGTTGGGTGCTGGAGATAGTCCACAAGGGCTATGCCCTCCATTTTCACCAACTGCCTCCACCATATTTTCCAGGGGAGCCTCCAAGGCCTCCCCTGCACACAGACCTTCTTCTACAAGATCTTCATGGTCTGTTGGTGGACAGGGCGGTGGAGCCTGTGCCTCCCCACTTGCAAGGTCATGGTTTCTACTCCAGGTATTTCCTGGTGCCCAAAAGAACCGGTGGCCTTCGACCCATTCTGGACCTCAGGAACCTGAACAAGTTCCTAGTGAAGGAGAAGTTCAAGGTGCTTACTCTTGGGACACTTCTGCCCTACCTCCAGCAGGGAGATTGGCTATGCTCCTTAGATCTAAAGGATGCGTACACTCACATCCTCATTCATCCAGACCACAGAAAGTACCTCAGGTTCATTGTGGGAGGAAACCATTATCAGTACAGAGTGCTGCCTTTCGGCCTCACCTCCGCCCCCAGAGTCTTTACAAAGTGCCTAGCAGTGGTGGTGGCCTACCTGAGAAATCAGGGAATCTTTGTCTTCCCCTATCTAGACGACTGGCTCATCAGGGGTCAGACGTGCCAGGAGGCCAAACAAGCCACCCTCAGGACTATTGCTCTTCTACAAAGCCTGGGGTTTGTCATAAACTTCGCAAAGTCCACTTTGCTCCCCTCCCAAAACTTGGAGTTCATAGGGGCAAGGCTGGACTCTCTGCTGGCAAAGGCTTTCTTGCCAGTAGACAGGGCCCAGAGGTTGATGGCCTTAGCAAATCAGTTTCTCAGCAGGTCCCTGGTCTCCGCCAGGCTCTGCCTGAGGCTTTTAGGCCACATGGCTTCGACAGTACATGTGACCCCCAATGCCAGGCTCTATATGAGGCCTGCACAGTGGTGCCTTCGGGCTCAGTGATCACAGGCCACAGGCAGCCTCAGAGACAGGATAAAGGTGTCCAGACCATTTTTGCACTCCCTCACCTGGTGGCTTCACCCACCCAATCTTCTGAAGGGGGTGCCTTTTCAGATTCCAGGGTACACAGTAGTGGTGACAACAGACGCCTCCCTGCAAGGCTGGGGAGCTCATTGTCTGGGTAAGTGCACCCAGGGCCTGTGGTCTCCCTGGGAAGCTGCGCAGCAGATCAATCTCCTAGAACTCAGAGCTATTTGGTTAGCACTCAAAGCTTTCACTCCTACCCTGGCTCACCAGTGTGTCCTGATTCAGACAGACAACCAAGTTGCCATGTTTTATGTGAACAAACAGGGCGGAACTGGGTCCAGGATCCTTTGTCGGGAGGCTCAGGACCTTTGTTCTTTTGCCCTCAAGCACAACATGCTCCTCAAGGCTGTGTACCTTCCAGGCCAGGACAACTACCTAGAAAAATTAAATATACCCAATCCCGGTGTGAAAAAATCACAAAAACATATGCCGAGATCAAAACAAACCTTGAAGTGAAGCTATCAATCTATTTTTGTCAGAGCAGCCACCACAGTGAGGGGAAAGGAATTACCCCAAACCACTGTAGCCAATCCTTGTGGTAGCTGCTCCGACAAAAATAGATTGATAGCTTCACTTCAAGGTTTGTTTTGAATCTCGGCATATGTTTTTGTGTTGTTTCAGGACAACTACTTGGCAGACAGATTGAGCAGAATACTGCAGCCCCACGAGTGGCAGCTGCATCCTTCAGTAGTTCAGAAGATCTTCCTGAAATGGGGTCTCCCTTTGATAGATCTCTTTGCCAGCCCCATGAACAAGCAGCTGCCAAAGTTCTGCTCCAGGCAACCGCATCCTCTGCGGATAGCAGCGGATGCTTTTCTGATATCCTGGTCTCAGGGCCTCCTGTATGCGTTTCTTCCCACGCCCTTGGTGGCCCGAACTCTCTTCAAGATTCTTCAGGACAAGGCCTCGGTCCTGCTGGTGGCTCCCAGGTGGCCGAGACAGCCTTGGTTTCCTCTTCTGCTTCGACTGGTGGTGGATCCTCCACTACCTCTGGGGTTGCAACCCGACCTTCTCTCACAGGAGCAGGGTTCCCTTCTGCATCCCAATCTCAAAGCTCTCAATTTGATGGCCTGGAGGCTGCAAGGGTAGTCTTGGCTCCCTGGGGCCTGCCTCAGGATGTTGAGGTTGTCCTAGCCTCTACGAAACAGTCCACTAGGAAAAACTATGCTCTCAAATGGAAAAGGTTTTCTGTGTGGTGTCAGCTACGTACAGTTGATCCTTTCTCCTGTACTGTGCCAGTAGTCCTTCAGTACTTACTGCACTTGTCAAATCAAGGCCTTAAATCCAATTCTGTTCGGGTCCACCTCTCAGCTCTAGCAGCTCACCACTCTCTGGTGGAGGGACATTCTCTATCTGGTCACCACTTGGTGTCCCGCTTTCTTAGGGGCTTGCTTTTGCTCAAGCCTCCCATCCACCGTCTTGCCCCTGAGTGGGAGCTGAATGTGGTCTTGCAGCAACTGACTCGCCCACCGTTTGAGCCGATGGCTACTTGTCCACTACGCTTCCTCTCCTGGAAGACACTCTTCCTGATAGCCCTTACCTCGGCTAGGCGAGTGAGTGAGCTTCAGGCCCTGGTCTGTGATAGGCCTTACACCAGGATTTATAGGAACAGGGTAGTCCTTAGGACTCATCCAAAGTTCCTCCCTAAGGTTGTCTCCTCTTTCCACCTCAACCAGGAGGTGGTTCTTCCAACTTTCTTCCCTAGGCCTCATGCAAGTCAGGCTGAAGCAGTCCTGCATACCCTGGACTGTAGGAGGGCCTTATCCTTCTACCTTGATCGTACGCAGGGGCATAGAAGGGCTACCCAGCTCTTCGTCTCCTTTGACCCCAATAAGTTGGGGTTGCCTGTGTCCAAGCGTACCTTGTCCATCTGGGTAGCTGACTGCATCACCTGGGCTTATAAGGCGGCTGACCTTTCTTTGCAGGGTCGGGTTACAGCCGACCGAGTCAGGGCAATGGCTGCCTCAGTGGCTCATCTCCGCTCTGTGCCCTTGGTAGACATCAGCAGGGCTGCAACTTGGTCTTCAAGCCAGACTTTTGCGGCCCATTACTGCCTGGAGAGGGAGTCCCGTAGGGACAGTTCTTTTGGCCAAGCAGTACTCTGGAATCTCTGAGGTTTAGGCAACTCCTGCCCTACTGCCCTCTGTTGGGCTACCGGTGGAGGTTGTGTCCTTGAAAAGCCTTTCTTTGCTGCTGAGACTAGAGGGAGTTCTCTTGTTCAGCCTGGGTTCCTCTGTAGCCCAGAGCTGGGGAGTCACCCATATGTGAGGACTGACTTCCTGCTTGGTCCTGGAGAAAGAGTAGTTACTCACCTGTAACAGGTGTTCTCCAGGAGCAGCAGGAATCAGTTCTCACAACCCTCCCTCCTCCCCTTGGATTTGCAGTTGTACATAGTTTATTTTTCATTTTTGTGTGCTGTTCTTAGCTATGTCATTTCACTGAGGTAAGATGGCACCTTTAGGCGGGAAGGGAACCGCGCATGCGTGCCTGCATTCCCAAAGGCTTTCATAGAAAGCTGGGGAAATGCTCCACTGGGGCTTCATTGGAGCGGATGACACCCATATGTGAGGACTGATTCCTGCTGCTCCTGGAGAACACCTGTTACAGATGAGTAACTACTCTTTCCAGTTCGGTCATTTCAACTTTGCTCCAGGGGAGGAAAAAGTCCATGTCATTGGCCTATGTGTGCTTTTGGCGTATTTTTGAGGATTGGTGCTCGAGGCGTCAAGTACACGCGGCGACTGCATCCATCCCTTTGGTATTAAGTTTCCTGCAGGACGGCTTTGAGAAATGTTTGGCTGCCAGTTCTTTGAAGGTCCACTTATCGGCCTTGGCCTGTTATAAGAGGTAAAGTTCTCGGGGGGGGTGTCGCTTGGAGCTCACCCCGATGTGGTGCGTTTTCTTAAAGCGGTCACCAGAATGCGGCCCTCGCGGAGGATCATGGTTCCGCCGTGGGATCTTAACTTGGTGCTCGGGGCTCTTGTAAAGGCACGTTTTGAGCCTTTAGGCCAGGCGTCGGTTAAGGATTTAACTTTGAAGACGGTATTCTTGGTAGCCATTTGTTCCGCGAGGCGGATTTCAGAATTGCAGGCTCTGTCTCGTAGGGAACCTTTTTTGTGTTTTTCCAGGGAAAAAGTGGTGCTTCGCCCAGTTCCGTCCTTTTTGCTCAAAGTGGACTCTCCGTTTCATTTGAACCAAACGGTTTCTTTACCAGTACTTGTCACAGGGGGTGAAAATGTAGCTGAACGCAGTTTGCACCGCAAAAAGGGTGCTTTTGCACTATTTGAAGGTTTCAGAGTCGTTCCGCAAGTCGGATCGTCTCTTCGTGTTGTTCGGCGGTCCAAGAAAGGGTGAAGCGGCAGCTAAAGCCTCCATTGCCTGATGGATTAGGGAGACAATTGTGTCAGCATATATTTTGCAAGGTCGTCCCGTGCCGGTGGGCTTGAGAGCACATTCCACTAGAGCGCAAGCGGCCTCTTGGGCGGAACACAGTTTGGTTCCACCGGTGGAAATTTGTACAGCGGCCACCTGGTCTTCTCTTCACTCTTTTAGTAGACACTACCGCCTTGATGTGCTAGCGGTGAGTGATGCCTGTTTTGGATCGCCAGTGTTACACTCCGGTTGGAAAGGTCCCTCTCGTTAGTACTGCTCTGTTACATCCCAGAAGTAGAGGACTAAACTGGAGGAATGATAAGGAAATAGAAATTACACGTACCTGGTAATTGTAGTTCCTGTAGGAACTCCAGTTTAGTCCTCATTCCCGCCCAGGGAGAGTTTGCATACCAGAGCGCCTAGACTGAAGTGATCTTCAGAGATTACAGGTGAGTGTGATTGTCATTTGCAATCGCTTTCACTCTTTCTCTTCGATTTTTTTTTTTGTCCTCTTTCTACGTCTATGGTCCAGCATGGAGGAGAGGAGCCGTGTTGGCCTTCAAACCCTTATGTTAAAGGTGAGGGGGTTTGTTCGTTAAGTTTTCACTTATACCTTTAGTTTGGGTATCTGGTTATCATCAATATGTGTAGCTACTTGTTTGTTGCTCTTTTGAATTTGCTTTGTCAATAGTACACAGGGGCTGATGGGAGATGCCAGCAGATTACATCCAGTTATGTCACAAGTTTGACATGCCCAGTCTCCAAGCTGCAGGAGGAGGTTCACTACCCAGAAGTAGAGGACTAAACTGGAGTTCCTACAGGAACTACAATTACCAGGTATGTGTAATTTCTATTTCAAGAACACTAGGGAATACAGAACGATATCCACTTTCAGTTTCTATGTCTATATATTATCGGTTTGATTTGGTTTAATGTGATTGGCACTTGTATTTTGTTTGTTACTTGCTTTGAACTAAGTGATTAAGTGGGATATTAGTTGATTAAATAAGACCATAATACAAAGTCTTCCCAATTATAAAATAAAAAAATACAGTAATCATCCCCTCTCTACCCCAGCAAAGAACCTTCTTGAAAGAATAACTTTGCCTGTGCTACTGCTGACTAGGTAGCAAAATTCAACCTCAGCTCTTTGGCTCCAGTTCTCTAAAGTCAAGTACAAATTCAAATGCAAATAGTGAGGCATGAAATAAAATCAAAACACACAGAAACTTATCAATAACAAGACTTTAAGGGAGAGACCCAGGCCTGCTAACTTGAGCAGTGTCCTGTAATCCCTCAACTTAGCTAGGTAATAGCACTTCATTTATTAAGAAGAAACTGCTACATGGTACAGATCAGTGTGGGATTCGGCCGGTTCGCATGAACTGGTTCCTGCCACGGACCGCTTCACTGAACTGGGCTGAAAACAGCATCCCGATGCTGTCTCTGCACTGGCGGGAATCCCCTCACCTGCTGGTGGTATGACAATGCCGTCAAAGCACTGGCGGATGGGGCCACTGGGCCACCAGTGAGTTGCTGCCTGCGGTGGCCGCCAGCGGCCTGAGCGTGCAGTACTGGCACTGTAGACGCATGCCACGCTGCCACCCGCTCGGCTTCTTCAGTGGCGAGTGATTCAAACTGGTTCCTGGTGGGATCAAATCCCGCCATTGGTACAGATTCATCTTATACCACTGCGTCATGCCTCTGCTTTACTTTCTGCTTATCTAAATGTTACAGGTCAAGCTAAATACTTCATGTTACAGATCATAACTAAGCCCAGCTTAATCAAAACAAAAGCTCCCTGTCTTGCAAGATGTAACCTTGAGTGTCTCTCTTATTCATAAACACTCCCTTGTAATACTGACAGAATTATTCAGAGCTATTGTTCACACTGTATATTAACTCTTTCAGAGGACCCTGGTACCCCACTTCGTCTCTTATCAACACTCGTCACTTGTAAGCCCAAAACCTCATCTCCTTGGAAATGCCTGCCTAAACAACTAGGTTTTAATCAATTTACAAAACCGTAGCCAATCTCTGCATGCTTTAGCCTCATGTGTCAAGGAGTTTCAGAGAGTTGTCCCCGCCCTCTCTAACACCTTTTCATGTATGCGTTCAAGTCCAGCCCCTTTCCTGCTGATCATGGAGACTGTGTGGCTAAATATTTTGGTTCAGTCTTTAAGAAGTAATTTTATAACAGGGCCCCTAGGTTACGCAGATATACAGGCACCTATGTGATTTTATAAAACAGAAGTGCAAATCCTGGCAAAATTGCACCAATTTATTTTATTTTTAACCGCCTAGACATCTAGTAAATAAAATGAACTGTAACTATAGCCTGAAATCGGATGTTCTGCCTGTTTGTGGGTAGAGGTAAATGTCACAGATTGTGACTCCACCAAACTATGCCCCTTTGCACACCTGCTGTGTGGGTACATACATACTTTTAATAAAACACAATTTTTATCGGATCCTATTTACACACGTAAAATGGTTTAGAAAATGACCCTCGGTGTCTTAAAGGTAAGCATGACTACTTTAAATTACACACAGGAGATTATGGGCAGCCAGTATGCAGACCGCAGCAGTAGGAATAGAGCATCCCTCAGCCATAAAGCTCTTCAAATCTGAGCCACTTGCAACAGTCTTAAGCTTTCTGGAAGCTGTGTGTACAGAAGTGTCTATCTTAAATAAACAAATGTCGCCCGTAGACAGCTTATTTCTAATTTAGCTTATATTCAGATGGACTTGACTAAACATGCGGAAGAAACTTGGAAACCCCAAGCCTTTTCCAAATCTAACTAGATCCATAGATCCTTCACCTTAGTTAATTTGGACTCCCTGAACTTGCTGTTAAATCTGGGTGATTTCATTGCCCTCAGATTCTGCACATTCAGTTTTAATCTGTGCCGCCTCCCCCACCAGTCATTTTCTGCCAGAGGGTACAGAATCTGAATATCGCTCAGTGTACAAGTAGAAGATAAATCTTGCCCACCTAAACCACTCACCCAAAGGCTGTAAATATTAAACAGGAAAAGAGAAACTATGGACTCCCCCAGGACCTACAACTCAGGACATAACAGACTGGTGACTCTTGAGACCTATGTGTCCAATATGACTTCAACCATTTTAAGATCATCCCTCTAATCCCCACTAAATTCAGTCATCAAATTAACAATTTATGGTTAACCATGTCCAAATCGGAAGATAAATCTAGAACCACCACCATGTACAGACACCATCTAACAGAGGAATCCAGTCTTGGTCCTAGGATGAGCACGAAAACACACCTGATCCATAAAATCCACCAGCTGTTGTGCCAATAGTTTTTCTATAATTTTGCCCAAAATCGTGTTTAATTACAACCATTGTATCTAAATGCTCCCCCTTAGTTAATGGTCAGATACTGCAGTTCTCAAAGAGGCAAGGGAACTCCCTAGCTGTAGAGGAGTATTTTATTATCGAGCTGATTTTCAAACACCACAGCTTGAATATTAACAAAGTATTCAGACAGGAGCTGCTGATGGATATGTGGGCTGAGCAGCACCATGAGCTTGATATTTAAAGTCCACAATATTCAGCAGCACTGTTCGGCTACTATCGCTGTGGCACTATATGGAATGTATCCAGTACCTGCTTGTAGTGTGTGTAAACGGCTCTGATGCCCTTCAGCCTGGATGCTGTATCAAGAAATTGCATAAACATAAACATACAGTTAATGCAGGAGCGGAGCACGGAGTGGCATCCATGCTATCCGGATATGTGCTGACATCTGGATAGTGGTGACTTTCAGTCAATACTTAGACGCAGCTGTACATGCAGCCTAAGTTATCTGGAGATCTGATAAGCCACTGATCCAGTCTGCATATAGAGTGGCAGCTCCTTTCAGGATACTGCTGTTGAACATCCTGCTGCTATTTAAGCGCCACAGCTGAGTGCCCTTGGCTGGCTGGCTGGCTAAGTGCTTTAAAGATTGATCCCATAATTTCTAAACAGTGGAGAGGAGTAGCCTAGTGGTTAGAACAACAGCCTAGTACCCAAGAGATCTGGGTTTTGATTCCCACTGGCATTTTTTTATGACCTTGGGTAAGTCACTATTTCCAGGAACAAGCAGGAATGTAGTCTTCACATATGGGTAACGTCGGTACCGACTGAGCCCGCGCAGGAATGCTCCCCAGCTTCCAGTATGGGCTCTATCCATATTAACCGCCTGGTGCTCCCATCTTCCTCTTGTGCACACCTCCAATCTACCCGGCACGCTGCATTCTTTTTTTCTAGGACCCTCACTATGGAACTCTCTCCCCTCCACAATACGGCAGGAGCCAGTTTTTGCGAAATTCAAAACCCTTCTGAAAACCCATCTTTTTCAAACCACTTTTGATTTGTAATCAACCATTACCTAACCTCTGCCCTCCAGACTCTTAAAGGTACCTTTTCTCTTCTCTTTTTGTTCTGCTTTCCACTTTCTCTCTCCTGTCATTTAATGGAGTTCTTTTTCTTTTCCACGGCCTATGGCCATTGTGTTTGTTACTAATTGTAAACCGCCCTGGACCAATAAGGCGTGGTATATCAAGTATTCTAATAAACATAAACATCCCACTGTGCCTGCGCAACTGCCTTCCCGCCTTTCCAGCTCTCCCCCCTCAGTTCATTTTCTGCGGAGCCGACAAGAAGCAATTCCTGTCACCGCAGAAAATTTTTTTCTTATTTTTTTTGTGGTCACATTTGCCTTCTCGTTGACGCTGGTACCGACCCCGTCGGTACTTTCTTTTCTTCTGTCTTTCTTTAAAAAAATTAAAAAAAAAAAAAGAGAGAAAAAATCTGTGAGGGAAGGAATTTTTTTTCTTCCTTCAGGCGAATCGACACCATCTTAGGCCTAGGCCTCCCCTCTTATAGACAAAATGGAAAAACCATCCAGGGATTTTAAAAAGTGTTCTAAATGTGGCAGTACCATTTCGGCCACAGACACCCACGACTGGTGCCTAAAATGCTTAGGTCTGGATCATCTACAGTCAGAATGTCTTCTTTGTAGGAAGATGACACAGAGAGGCCTACAGAGCTGAGCTGCAAAACTAGGCAACCTCTTTGCCTCCGATGCAGTATCTTTAGCATCAACGTCATCGAGAGCTTCATCTTCTTCCCCAGGATCTCAGGTATCGCAACCTAGGTCTTCTTCGAAGACTGGCTGGCCCTCCAAGGGTAGATCTCCTTCTAAGCATCGAGATGCCTCGGGCATTGCCCTGGAGGGGGAGACACCGGCCAAACAACCCTGGCGGGAGGACCTTGCCTCCAAAGCCTTAGTGGGGGGTCCAAGGATGCTCCCAAGGCCTCCACCTCTGGAGAGCTCCTGCTGCCATGCTCAGGGATCGGGGCCCGCAATTGTGGTACCGATACCCAAGCATCGGCAAGTTCCATGGATCAACGTATCCTGGCTATTGAGCGTAGCTTGGCAGCCTTACTGGCAGCCTCCATACCGGTAAAGACTTTACAGCCGATCCCTCAGGCACCGGTACTGACACAGCCTGCATCGACTTTTTGCTGCTTACCATGCTACCGCCCATGCCGGCCCTTGAATCCGTTTCTGGTACTGAGGTTCCGGCACCGCCAGCTTCAGCTACTGATTTTGATTGGTATTGGGTACGATTACAGTGGGAACATCCTGCCCATCGGTACTTCGAGTCTTCGAACTCCGATTCGTCAAACGATGAATCGGCCAATACCCGGGACATGAGAACTCTCCCGGAAGACCCATCTCTGTCCCCACAGCGTCGCATGTCCCCTCCAGAGGGCATGTCTTTCCAAGACTTTATTCGCGATGTTGCTCGGGGTCTGTCCATAACGGTGACATTGGAGAAAGAGCCTAGGGCTGAAGAACTTGAAATTCTTAGTACCCTGCAACCCCAAAGGAAGCTGCTACTCTTCCCATTCATTGCATACTTCACAACCTTATGCTTTGTATGTGGGCAACGCCCCTTACCGTTTTTCCACATACCCAACAACTCGATACCATGTATTGGGTACTGGAGTGTCCCGGTTTCCAAAAGACGCAATTACCACACCATTCCATGGTGGTGGAATTGGCAATGCGTCAAAGAGTGCTAAGACACATTTCTCGAACCCTCCAGGTAGGGAATCGAGAACCCTCGACACCTTTGGTCGATGTTTTCAGGCCTCCATGTTATCGGCTAGAATCAGTTCCTACATACTTTATATGGGTATGTTCCTCAGAGAGGTAGCTAGGGATTTGGAGTTAATGGCTGCTCTTCTCCCTGATGACAAGAGCCGATTATCTCACCCTTGTGAAACATACTCAAAATGTTTCAAAGTTGGTTAACAGGGCAACTTTTGACTGTTTTGAGTACATCAGCAGAACTTCATCTATCTGCATCGGATCTTGAATAATGGGTTCAGGACAAACTGGGTAACATTCCTTGCACTGGTGAAAACCTTTTTGGTAAGAATTGGCAAGACAAGGCCTCTCAATTAAAATCTGAGAACACTACTCTTAATAGACTAGAACACTACTCTTAATAGACTATCTAGGTCGACAGTCAACCCAGCTAAGAAAAAAGCAACAAAGAAAGCTTTTTCCAATAAGAAAAAATACTGTCCTCCTTACACCCCTGCTGTACAGTGTCAACACTATGCTCCTCAAAAGGGGAAGCAGCCACCAAAACAGCAAAGGAAGGCTCAGACTCCTAGGTCACAGCCACCTCAACAGACCCAGCCTCCTCAGGGTCTTTGACTCCTTTTTAGAAGACATAGCCGCTCTGCCTCTGGAGATTCCAAATCCTACCCTCATCTGCAGCAGGCTTTGTCACTTTGCCCACAGGTGGCATCTTATCACATCAGAGCAGGGACACTGTCCATAGTATGGGAGGGGTACAAGCTTCATCCACAAAGTCTGCCCCCCCCCCCCCGGACTCCTCCAAGAGTTCCGCTCTCAGCCCCCTCTTTCTGCTCTGTTGTTACAAGAGATCACCTCCCTTCTTCAGGAATCAATAGAGGAGGTTCCACCATCCCAGCAGGGAATGGGCTTTTATTCTCCCTATTTCCTCATTCCAAAGAAAACAGGGGGATACAGGCCCATTCTGGACCTCTGAGAACTGAACAAGCAACTGATATGGGAGAAATTCAAAACGATCACCCTAGGTACCCTTCTTCCCTATCTCCAGAGTCAGGACTGGCTCTGTTCTCTGGACCTCAAGGAGGCATATACTGTCACCCACCTATATATTCCCAGAGGCGTAAAGCATGGGAGCTTCAGTGGGGCCTCTTCTTAAATAGCAAGGGTGTCTCAAGCAGGTGTTGAAATGCCCCCTGGGATTTGTAGTCCCACAAGCTAATCAAAAAGTGTAGTTGCCGTCGAGTAGCCAGGCTTCAAAAGAGGTCTTTTTATTTACCTGTCCCGGGTGAATTCTTAGCACTTATGAACAAAGGACAAAAACCATACTTCTGGTATGAAATAAAGGCAAAACTACTATAACCAAAAATGAATGCTTGTATCTTCAGCAAATAAACAAAGGTATTGCAAAACAGTCCTTATTCTCAAAATAAGCAGTTTCTTCACTCCTGTTCCATTAAACAGATTCCCTCTCTGGTTAGTTCAGCAGAGTGAAGAAATGTCATCAGAAAAGGTCAATGTACAATCCATATAGGACTCAGCAGGAGTTTCATCACAATCACATTGCATGTCCTCATAAGCTTCCCCAGAGCTATCTTCTATTGGATTGTAATTTAGGGTATTTTTAAAGAATCCCTCTTCTCTATTCAGAGGGCTCCTCTCCTCCTCACTACCGTAGTAGAATGGGAGGTTACCACACAGTGCAGAGTTTCCTTCCTGAGAGCCACACACCTTTGGTTAAGTGTAGGAAAAACTCTGTCTTTCAAGTTCCCTTCTATTACAAGGAATAAGCCTACCTTCTGGCTTGGTTTTCACGTAACCTCTAGGCACAGGAAACTTATCGGTGCTTTTCTCAAATGAAAGCTTTCCACTGCCTTTCTCTTTCCATTTCTCTTTGGGCACAAAAGTATCCTCCTGATAAAAGCTTTTGCCCTCTTGGTACCTTCTCTTAGGAAGATTCTTACTCACAGCTGTTTCCAGCCTGCCCTCAGAAATACCTCCGTGGCTCCAACCACTGGGCTTTTGTTCAGTCCTGCACTGCTCCCTGAAACAAATCCCTGGTATTCTGTCCTGGGTTTCTTCCTGTAGAATTCTGTGGGAATCTCCCTGTGAAGCTCTGACCTCGTGTCCAGCTCTCGTGTTGGCTCCTGCCTTGGCTCTAACTCTGACCAAAGGTGAGTGATTTTTAACTGCGTCACTCTTAGTGTTTCTCTGAGCCTTGCCTCTCCCCAGCTGTCCCTCATTACCTAATGGGCTATGAGGTAATCTATTACTAGGGCGTGCTCTTACACCTGGTACTTCAGTTTGTGTTAGTTGCTCATAGCAACCCTGATCCATGTGCTCTAAGCTGTCACTATTAGAAGTGCTCTGCTCAGTTGTTCCTATTTCCATAGGTATTATTTGATCCACCTCATGACAATACTCACATACTGATTCACTCACAGCACAGAAGGTTCCTGTGCTTCATGTTTCAAGGGAGACATCATCAATACAGAGTCCTGCCTTTCGGCCTCACCTCTGCCCCAAGAGTTTTCACAAAGTGCATGGCAGTAATAGCCGCATTCTTAAGAACTCTTGGGATATTTGTCTTCCCTTACTTAAGACGACTGGCTCATTCAAACAAACACCTCTAGAGGCCAGTCTTTCCCTCTTGCACACCATGCAAGTGCTGCAACACTTGGGATTTGTAATAAATCTTCTAAAGTCCCAACTCGCTCAGCAATCAAAGGCATTTCTGCCTTAACTCCGCTGCGCACGACTTAATCAGTTAGCATCTCAAGCAAGCCTCAAGAGGTTTCTTACCACTCAAATTCGACTAAAATCTGGGTCATATGGCATCAACAGGGCATGTTGTCCCATATGCTCGTCTACATATGCGTGCAGCTCAATGGACACTGGCTTCCCAGTGGTCTCAGACATCTGGTCGCCTGGGAGACAAAATAATGGTCTCTACCTGCCTAATCTCGTCTCTCCAGTGGTGGCAATCCCCAGAAAACCACCTGGTAGGGTCACCTTTTCAGATGCAAGCACATCAATGTATCCTGACGGCTGATGCGTCCAAATTGGGCTGGGGAGCTTATATGAACAATCTCTTCACTCAGGAGCTTTGGTCTCCTCAGGAATCACAACTCCACATAAGTCTGCTGGAGCTCAGAGCCATTAACAATGCTCTCAAAGTCTTCCAGGACCATCTTCGAATCCGTTCAGTTCTAGTCGAGATGGACAATCAAGTAGCCATGTTCTTCTTGAACAAGCAGAGCAGAACAGGCTTTTGGGCCCTCTGCAGCGAGGCCCTGCATCTGCGGTCTTTTGCCAATCACTTTGATTGAAGGATAAGGCGGTATAGAAAATGGGTTAAATAAATAAATACAGCATCATATTCACCTACTCGCGGTGTATCATCTGGGCAGACACAATGTCTTGGCGGACAAACTCAGTCGAGTCCTCCTCCCCCACGAGTGGTCTCTCCATGCAGACAAGGTCGCTCAAATCTTTCAGATCTGGGGAACCCCAGAGATAGACCTGTTCGTAAGTCCTCAGAATGCCAAGGTTCCTCGCTTCTGCTCCAGGACTCCTGCACCGGACAGCCAGCAGGTGGATGCTTTTCACCTCCACTGGGGTCAGGGCTTGCTATATGCCTTCCCTCCCATTCTCCTCATTCTCAAGACACTTTTCAAACTCCAGAGAGACAGGGGCTGCATGATACTCATAGTCCCACGCTGGCCACGACAACAATGGTATCCTCTCCTCCTACGTCTGTCTTGGGCTCAACCCGTAGATCTAGGATCTGCTCCAGATCTTCTGTCTCAGGAGGAGGGGACACTACTCCATCTCAATCCACAGTCCCTCCATCTTACAGCTTGGCTGCTGAAGGCATAGCCTTCCAGGACATTAACCTCTCAGCAGGTTAAAGATATCCTTTTAGCTTCCAGGAAGCCTTCCATCAGGCGTTCCTATGCCTTCAAATGGCGTAGATTCTCTCTATGGTGTTCACAGAGGGCACTTAACCCCGTCTCAACTCCGGTGGATGCATTACTTGAATATTTTCTCCACCTGTGCAGTTGCGACCTCTCACATGCCCTTAGATGGTCAACCCATCTCTTTTCCGCTGCTTGTAACATGCTTCATGAGGGGTATTCTATTAATCAAACCTCCCATTAAGCCCCCTCCAGTGGCATGGGATCTCAGTGTTATTCTAGGACATCTTTTCAAGCTGCCCTTTGAACCTCTAGCAATCACCTCTCTGAAGTTTCTCACGTGGAAGGTCACCTTCCTTATTGCTCTCACTTCAGCGAGACGCATTAGTGAGCTCCAAGCCTTGGTGGCTGGCCCTCCTTATACACGATTTCACCATGATAAGGTAGTCCTTAGGACTCGCCCTCACTTTATGCCAAAGGTGGTCTTGCCCTTCCATTTAAACCAGTCAGTCTATCTTCCTGTCTTTTTCCCTAGACCTTATTCCTCTAGGGCAGAGGCAACCCTTCACACTCTGGATTGTAAACGTGCCTTGGCTTTCTATCTCCAGAGAACTCGAGAGCACAGAAAAGCTTCCCAACCTTTCATCGCCTTTAACTTGAGTCACCTGGGCTTGCCAGTATCTAAGCGAACTCTCTCCAGGTGGATTGCGGACTGCGTCTCCTTTGCTTATGAAAATGCAGGTCTCTCTCTCGGATCAAGTCACTGCACATAATGTTCAAGCAATGGCTGCCTCCATGGCAAACCTACGCTCTGTAGTGATTGAGATATGCAAAGCAGCAACTTGGTCTGCTGTCCACACTTTTGCTGCTCACTATTGCCTGGACAAGGACTCCTGCTAGGATGCCTTGCTTGGCCAAGCTGTTCTCCAGCATCTGTTTCAGACTTAGATCAACTCCTACCCTCTGTCCCAGGTTTTGATACCAGACATACTGGAGGATACATGACCTACTTAGTTGTGCCTGTGATCCACAGCTCACCTTGAGGTCATCTCTCTGGCATCTTTGAGCTAGGGAGTCCCATATGTGAAGACTACATTCCTGCTTGTTTCTGGAGATAGTGTAGTTACTCACCTGTAACAGGTGATCTCCGGGAACAGCAAGAATTGTCTTAACAATCTGCCCTCCTCCCCTAGGAGGAGTTGGTTGTCTTCTTTTTTCTCCTTCTCTCTTTTTATCTCAGCTACAAACTCAACTGAGGAGGGAGAGCTGGGAAGGCCGCTATGCAGGCGCAGTGGGATGCTCCCAAAAGTTTTCCTATTGGACCTGGGGAGCGTTCCCACGCAGGCTCCGTCGGTATAGACATTGCTCATATGTGAAGACTAAATTCCTGCTGTTCCCGGAGATCACCTGTTACAGGTGAGTAACTACGCTTTAACATAAGATATGCCATACTGGGTCAGACCAAGGTCCATCAAGCCCAGTATCATGTTTCCAACAGTGGCCAATCTAGGTCATACGTACCTAGCAGTTTCCCCAAAAGACACAGGTTCCACAATGCTTGTATTGGGTCAAGCATTGATATCCTGGGTCCCTTCTTAATAATGGTTTATGGACCTTTCCTCCAGTAACTTGTCCAAACCTTTTTTTAAACCCCACTACACTAACAGCCTTTACTACATACTCCGGTAACAAATTCCAGAGTTTGATTACACGTTGAATGAAAAAATATTTTCTCTTATTTGTCTTAAATAATTTACCCTGTAGCTTCATTGCATGTCACCTACTCTTTCTATATTCTGATGACGTAAACAATCTACCTACGTTTACCCGTTCCACTCTTCTGTCATATCTAGAAATGCCCTCACACTGCAGTGTAGATAGTTTATGTATATAGTTAACCCAGTTATCCAAGTTTGTACTCCTGTTCAATGTAAAACCTGACAGTTTGTCGTTATGGTCGTTTTGTTATGATGTAAACCGCGCTGATTCTAAATAGCGCGGTATATAAGAAACTGTAATAAATAAATAAAATAAATAAATCTCCCCTTATTCGTCTCTTTTCCAGGTTAAAGAGCCCTAACCTTTTTAGCCTTTCTTCATAGGGGTATCCTTCCATCCCCTTTACCATTTTGGTGGCTCTTCTCTGAACCTTTTCTAATAATGCTATATCCTTTCTAAGATACAGCGACCAGAATTGCACACAATATTCAAGGTGCAGTTGCACCATGGAACAATACAGAGGCATTTATAATATCCTTTGTTTTATTTTCCATGCCTTTCCTTATGATATCGAGCATTCTATTTGCTCTCTTGGCTGCCGCTGCACACTGGGCAGAGGGTTTTAACATGTTATCCACAATGATGCCTAAATCTTTTTCCTGGGTGGTGGTTCCTAATGTGGAACCTTGCATCGTGTAACCATAGTTTGGGTTGTTCTTCCCTAGGTGCATAACTTTGCACTTGTCCACATTAAATTTCATCTGTCATTTTGATGCCCAGTCTTCCAATTTATCAAGTTCCTCTTGCAATTTTCCACAATCCTCATGGGTTTTAACAACCTCCATTGCCTCAAAAGAAAAGGTCTGGCAATCTACTTCCGGTCATACCTTGTCAAGAAAACCCAGGGGCTGATGGGTCGCCAGGAGTCAGTATTGACTTGACCGCACTTTAAAAAATTAAATAAAATTGAAACTAAGATAGGCTTACTGGCTCCTTTTACCAACCATTAAAGTGGCAAGAGGTAGACCGCAGTACCTTCAGGGCATGTTGCAAATGGTCTCTGGTGACAGGGATAAATGGTTGCTGATTGCTCTTTATTTTCACATCCAACCTTCTGCTGCTTTGATTCATTTTTCTAGCATTCTCTTCCTAATTGTTCCTCCAGGCCGGTCCAGTTACACTTGGATAGTCGCCATCCTCCAGCAGCTGAGAACTCAGTATGTCATGATTCTGAGATCCCAGTAGAAGAGTTCACCCTTGAGCCTCAGCAGCCGGGTTTTTCAGTTCTCAGCAGCTGGAGGACGAGCTCCCAGTGATATCATCTGGATGGATGATTGTTGTCCAAGGAAGCATGAGAAACAACTTTAAACTGGCATTGGTCTTGGTGCAGGAGCCTTAAGGTCCTGGTTAGCAAACTGCTGGAGGAGTCAAAGGGGGAAGTCTGGGGGCAGAGCCTGCCTTCCTTGAATCCACTCATGGTTAGACTACCTGGGAGCCCCAGGTCCCTTTCCCCTTCCTCCACTAGGTCTCCCAGTTATGTTTGTTAAGATTCTTGATGTATGGCACCTTATTGATCCAGGATGGTTTACATAATTTTCAAAACAAAGAAAAGTGGCCACAGGCCACTGAAAAAAAGAAAAGAAACTCCAAGTGATAGGACAGAGAAAGAAAAGTGGTAGAGAATAGGGAGAGAGCAGGGGGAGATGGGGAATAGGGGGGAGCTAAGAACGATTTATTGTAGAGAGCAGGAGCAGGAGGTGATCATGAGATGGTGAATGGCAGGCCGGAGGGCAGGGGATTCAAGTCCCACCTAGGGACAGCAATCTCAGGCCAGAGGGACTGGGATTTCTAGTCCTATAGGCACTCCTTGTGGTCTTGGGCAAGCCACTTAATCCTCCATTGCCCATGTTCCCTGTAAGTATTAGCGTATGTGTGTCATATCCCCTCATGTTAAATGTATCTCCCAATTGACCGCTTTGACCCGGTGAAAAGCGGGATATAAATAAGCTAAATAAATAAAAGCTGACTGGAACAGGTGGGTTTTCAGGAGGGTCTTGAATTTTGGGAATACTGCCTCTTGGCACAGTATGGAGGGAAGAGAGTTCCAGAGGGAGGGGCCCAGGAAGAAGAAAGCAGTGGCGGGTAGAGTGAAGGCAAGAGGGGGAGGGGAGCACCAGGCGGTTAATGTGACTTGAGCAAAGGCTGCGGGAGGGGGTATGGAAACGCATTGTCAGACAGATATTGAGGGGTGTTGGAGTATATGACATGATGAGTTAAAGTGAGAACTTTATACTGGAAATGGTAGGCAAGAAGAAGCCAGTGTAGTTTAATGAGGGTGAGGGTGATGTGGTCCTGGCGAATGGAGTGAGAAATTATCCAAGCTGCTGTATTCTGTATCAGTTGTAGGCAGTGAAGTTGGGTCTTGGTGATACCGGAAAAAGCCAGGTTACAAAAGTCTAGACGGGACATCACCAGGGACAGGAGAAGGCTGGTCAGAGCTTGAGGGGATAGAAAGTGGTGAACAGCACGTATCTGATGGAGGTAATGGAGCGGCAGGAGAGGAGTGAGACATGTTCTTGGAAGGAGAGCATGGAGTCGAGGGATAAACCGAGAGTGCGGATTTTAGTGACTAAGGGAATAGTGATGTTGGCAAGGACTGGGACAACTGTCAGACAAGGGCTACCGAAGGGGAACCAGATGGCGAGTGTCTTAGAAAGATTAAGGTGTAGGCAGTTGGAAGAGAGTTAGGTGGAAATGTGTTCTAGACAGACATTGAATGTAGAAAGGTCAGGCTGTTGTGGAGGGGTATGATGGAGTAGGATGATGTCATCCGTGCAGTATAGTATGCAGGTAGGCCAGACTGTTGGATGAGGAGGGTGAGGGGTGCAAGGAAGATGTTGAATCGAAGAGGGGCTAGAACAGAGCCCCAGGGGACACCATAGCAAAGAGGGACAGAGTCAGAGGAGGTTGCACCTGAGTGCACAGAAAAGGAGCACGCAGATAGAAAGGAGTGAAACCACCAATAGACTGTCCCATGGAGCCTGGAATCCCGTAGTCGAGAGAGGAGAAGGAGAAGGGAATGATCCACTAGGTCAAAGGCTGCAGATAGATTGAGGGAAATTGCCAGAGTGATGTCGCCGCGTTCATGAGCTATATGCAGGTCATTGAGGAAAGAGCATGATGGTTGTGACGCTGTGTCCAGGTTGAAATCTGGATTGACGGGAGTGGAGCTGTTGAAATCCAGATTGACGGGAGTGGAGCAGGTGAGTCGAGTCAAGGTATTGGAAGAGCTGGGAGAAGACGGCTTTTTCTAAGATCTTAGAAATGGCAAATTAGAGGCTGGACGGTAGTTGGTGGGATCAAGAGGGTCAAGGGATGATTTCTTCAAGAGGGAGATGGACCAGTGCTTGCTCCCAGGTGGTGGGGAAGATGCCAGATGATAGACTGGTGTTCAGGATGATGAGGATAATCGGAAGAAGTGCTAAGGACGGTTCTGAAAGCCAAGCTGAGGGAATGGGATGGATCTAGTGAACAAAAGGTTTTGTGGGAGGTGGAGAGCAATTTGGAAAGCTTGGTAGAGGTGAGCGGATGGAGCATAGACCAAGTGTGAGAGAGAGATGGGAGGGGGGTGTATAGGAGGAGGACAGGGGTTAAAAGATGAGCGAAGTGATTGTATCTTAGAATCAAAGAAAAGTGCCAGTTGGTCATCTGGTGGGGTGTTGGGAGAGCTGGAAGGTGACGAACGGAGCTGTAAGTATGAGAGAGATTTCAGTACGGAATAGAGGCATCGGGAGGAGTTGGGTGCCGAAGAGATGATGGTGGAAAAATGTTTGCGCTTGGCCTGGTGTACCTGTGACTGGTAAGCCTGGTGGGAAGATGTGAAGTGTTGTAATGCTGCGGGCATGTGATGTTGTCTCCTGTTAGCTACAGGGGTGTGGTTTACCTTCACTGGCCGGTGCTGTGTGGCTTGGCTGAAAGAGATTAGGTCCCAGGATCAGGAAGGTAGGCTTCAGGCTCTGGTTTTAGCAGCATGCAGGTTCAGGCGGCAGCTTCCTCTCTCCCTCCTCAGCAGCATCGAGTATGCGGAGGAGGGGGGAGGAATATTTTTCTTCCGTAGCCGTTGGGGGTGTTTGCAGTGGCATGAGGTGAGCTGGGCAGGTCCCGTGTGCAGCTGCGATAGTTGTCAGCAGAGGAATCATCAGGGCTCTGCGCAGTTTGGAAGGGCTGCTGGTAACTGCGCAGGTAGTGGAATGGAATCCGAGGCAATCTTTAGAATGTTGAGGAGGATCGGAGGAGGTCATGCGAATTTCGGTGGGAACCACTGCCATTTCCTCGAGGGTGGCCATTTCCCTGGAGACTAAGCTGAAATGCGGGAAAAAGAAAGCCAAAACAGAGGTCCAGAAAACAGTACTCTGGGCAGAGCCAGAAGTTGTTCAGTCCCCCGAGGTGGACTTCCCCAGATTTTATCCTTTCCCTCCATAGGGCCTATTGCTTAAAGAAAAAACTGGTTCAGGAGGGTGAATTGGTCAGCAAACAGCCATTGTTGGGCTCAGAGATGCAGCTGCCTCAGGAGGACTCTTGGCTAAAGCCCCCTAGGCAAAAGCGCAGTAGGGGAGATCCAGAGGCCTGGGTGGCTCAGGATTCTCCACAGTCTCTGGCCTCAGTCGACCCCCGAAGTAGAGGAAGGGGAACTTCCACCGGGCGAGGACCCTAATGTTTTTTGGGTCTTCCATAAAGAGGAGCTGGCAGCTCTCATATCCCAGTCTTTGGCGGTGCTCAATGTAGTGCCCGCACCTCCGACTGAGGAGCCCTTCGAAGATCCCCTTATTACAGGGCTTCCTGGGGGAGGGGGGTGCAGGTCTGCTTCCGGTGCAAAGGGTAATTCAGAAAATGATTGCGTCAGAGTGGCAGTTCCCAGAAGCCATCTTGAGAGAGACTAGGGCGTTGGGTAGGCTGTACCCCATTCCACAGGAGGAATGGGATCTCCTACGGATGCACAAGGTCGATGCCTTGGTGGCAGCGGTAACCAAGAAGACCACTATCCCCGTGGAAGGTGGGGCAGCTCTCAAGGACCTCCAGGACCGGAGGCTAGAGGCATTGTTCAAGCAGGCTTATGACTTTAGTGCCTTGGCAGTTCAGACGTCCATTTGTGGGGCCTATGTTTCCATAGCTTCCATACAGTGGATCCAGGGGAATGCTCCCAGAAGCCTTGGGAAGACAGCGGCCACTGAAGGTTGACGATTGTAGTCGGCGGCAGCCTACATGGCGGACGTGTTTTTATGGTCTAGTGAGGGTCGCCTCCGAGACTATGGCCTCTGTGATAGCAGCTCGCCATTTCCTTTGGTTAAGGAATTGGGCGGTAAACTGCTCTTTAGGGAAGCCCTGGAGAAGATAGTAAAGAACTTGGGGGACTCTAAAGAAGGCTGTTTGCTGGAGGATAGGCCTAAAGGGTCCAAGCTGGTACTTCCTCAACGAGGGCAGGCTAAGGACTCCAGAAGGTTTCGGGGTGTGCATTTCTCCCCTTATCAGAGAGGTCGGTTCGGCTCACGAAGGCAGTCATTTCGCAGTTCCCAGGGGGCTGGACAGGGTTACTACTTTGCCTCTCCGAGACAGAGCAAGAAACCCCAATGACGTCAGGACTGCCCAGGCGGTGGTGCCAGTGGGGGGTCGGTTGCAACAGTTTTATACCGCCATTACAACCGACCAGTGGGTCTTGGAGATCATTCGGGACAGGTATGCTCTCGAATTCACCAGACCGCTCCAGGACGCCTTTGTTTGCTCCCCATGCAAGGTGCCTTAGAAAGTACAGGCAGTCCGAGATACCCTTGGCCGGTGCTGCAGCTAGGGGCAGTAGTTCAAGTGCCATCAGACCAGTGCAGATTAGGTCAATACTTCATCTACTTTGTGGTACCAAAGAAAGAGGGGAGTTTTCAATCTATCCTGGATCTCAAGTTCGTCAATCGGGCTTTGAGAGTTCCACACTTCTGAATGGAGACCCTGCGGTCTGTTATCTTAGCAGTAAGGCAAGGGAAGTACCTTACAGCCTTGGAACTTATGGAAGCCTATTTGCATATTCCCGTTCACCCAGAGCATCAGCAGTACCTTCAGTTTGCAGTACCCATGGGACATTTTCAGTTCCACGCATTGCCCTTCGGGCTGACCACTGCTCCCTGCATCTTTATCAAGGTCATGTTGGTTGTGGTGACGTTTCTATGGCAAGAAGGAATTCTGGTGCACCCCTATCTGGATGACTGGCTCATCAGGACAAAGTTCAGGGAAGATTCAATAGCAGCGATGGCAAGAGTTGTGGACGTGTTGCAAGGCCTCGGCTGGGTGTTCAATTTAGCCAAGAGCCACCTTCAGCCAGTCCAACGCCTGGTGTACCTGGGCACTCAGTTCAATACCGGAGCAAAATTGGTCTCCCAGGGGAGCACATACACAAGTTACAGGTGCAGGTCTGCAGATTTCTGGGCAGGCAGCGCCAGCAGTGTGGTATTACCTGCAGCTGTTGGGCTTGATGGCAGCGGCTCTGGTGCCCTGGGCCAGGGTGAACATGTGCCCATTGCAGCAGGTCTTATTGTCCCGCTGGGCTCCACAGAGTCAATCCATGAGGCAGCGTTTAGAGTGCCCAGTGGACACATGCTGCAGTCTGCGCACTCATCTGTGGGGGTGCCCTAGGAGCATCCAAAATGAACTCTGGTAACGACGGACACCAGCCTTATGGGCTGGGGGGCACATTGCCAGTCTCGGGTGACACAAGGACAGTGTCAACCGCATAGAGATGAGGGCAGTCTTTCTGGCCCTTCAGTGCTTTCTCCCATGGATCGCGAACAAGGCGATACGAGTATTATCTGACAATGCCACCACAGTTGCTTTTAAACTAGATATTAGGGGAAAGCCGACAGTCGCCCAAGAGCGGATGGTTCGGAAGAATGTATCCTTGAAGGATACTACCAAAAGCAGAGAGGTTCCACAAAAGAGTAAAGTAGCCCAAATGCCCTCAAGTATGGAGCAGACAGAGCTTAAAGATCCCAATTTACCCATGTCTAACAACAGCCAAATTAACATGAATAAAATACATTCTCTAAAATGCTTGTATGCAAATGCTAGAAGTCTAAAGAATAAGATGGGAGAGTTAGAATATATAGCACTAAATGAAAGGTTAGATATGATTGGAATATCAGAGGCATGGTGGAAGGAGGACAACCAGTGGGACACTCTGATACCTGGGTACAAACTATATCGTAATGATAGAGCTGATCAAATTGGTGGAGGGGTTGCGCTCTATGTTAGAGAGGGCATTGACTCAGAAAGGATTAAAGTTTTGCAGGAAACAAAATCTGCTGTAGAATCTATATGGATTGAAATTCCATATAAAAGGGGGAAGGCGATGGCAGTGGGGGTGTACTATCAAGCACCTGGCCAGAATGACCAAATGGATGATGAAATGCTCAAAGAAATCAAGGAAGCTAACAAAAGTTACAGCGCAGTAATAATAATGGGTGATTTCAATTACCACGGTATCGACTGGGTCAGTGTCACGTCAGGACATGCTAGGGAGATAAAGTTCCTAGATGAAATAAATGACTGCTTCTTGGAGCAGCTGGTTCATGAACCGACCAGAGGGGAAGCCATATTAGACCTAGTCCTTAGTGGAACACCAGATCTAGTGCAAGAGATAAGGGTGTTGGGGCCACTTGGCAATAGTGATCATAGCATGATCACCTTTGATTTAATTAGTGGAGGAGGGATAGTAAGGAAATCCACAATACTACCTTTTAACTTTCGAAAGGGAGACTATGATAAAATGAGGAAAACAGTTAAGAAAAAACTAAAAGGAGTAGTTGCGAAGGTTAAAGACGTACATCAAGCTTGGGTGGTGTTGAAAAATACTATCTTGGAAGCCCAGACCAGCTGTATTCCACGCTTTAAGAAAAGTGGAAGGAAGTCCAAAAAACTGCCAGCATGGTTTAAAGGTGAGGTCAGAGAGGCTGTTGCCAAAAAAGCATCTTTCAGGAAATGGAAAAAAGAGCCAAACGACGAAACCTGGAAACAGCACAAGCACTGGCAAGTCAAATGCAAGGCATTGATAAGGCAGGCAAAGAGAGAATTTGAGAAGAAGCTTGCTGTGGAAGCAAAAACGCGAAATAAAGACCTTTTCAAGTACATTCGTAGCAAAAAACCTGTGAGAGAGTCAGTTGGTCCATTAGATGATAAAGGGGTTAAAGGAGCACTAAGAGGCGACAAGGCGATAGCGTAGAGACTGAATGAATTCTTTACTTCGGTCTTTACTGAGGAAGATGTAGGGATGTTACCCATGACTGAAGTGGTATTTAAAGGTGCGGAAGAATTGAAGGAAATATCGATACATCGGGAAGATGTATTACAACTATTAGATAAACTGAAGAGTAGCAAATCACCTGGGCCGGATGGTATACATCCAAGGGTGTTGAAAGAACTGAAATATGAGATTGCAGAACTGCTAACAGTAATCTGTGAACTATCATTAAAATCATCTCTAATACCTGAATGTAACACCAATTTTTAAAAAGGGTTCCAGGGGTGATCCAGGAAACTACAGACCGGTGAGCCTGACGTCAGTACCGGGAAAAATGGTAGAAACCATCATAAAGAATAAAATTACTCAGCATGTAGATAGTCACAACCTAATGGGAGACAGCCAACATGGCTTTAGACAAGGAAGATCTTGTCTTACTAATCTGTTATGTTTTTTTGAAGGAGTGAATAAACAGGTGGACAAAGGTGAGTCGGTTGATATTGTGTATCTGGACTTTCAGAAAGCCTTTGACAAGGTCCCTCATCAGAGACTTTTGGCAAAACTAAAGAGTCATGGGATAGGAGGCAGTATACTATTGTGGATCAGGAACTGGTTAAAAGATAGAAAGCAGAGGGTAGGGCTAAATGGCCAATTTTCCCAATGGAGAAAGGTGAATAGTGGTGTACCCCAGGGATCTGTGCTGGGTCCGCTGCTTTTTGATATATTCATAAATGACCTGGAAAGTGGAATAACGAGTGAGGTTATCAAATTTGCAGATGACACAAAACTATTTAAAGTTGTTAAAACCCAAGAGGATTGTGAAAAATTGCAAGAGGATCTTGATAAATTGGAAGATTGGGCATCAAAATGGCAGATGAAATTTAATGTGGACAAGTGCAAAGTCCACCTAGGGAAGAACAACCCAAACTATGGTTACACGATGCAAGGTTCCACATTAGGAACCACCACCCAGGAAAAAGATTTAGGCGTCATTGTGAATACCATGTTAAAACCCTCGGCCCAGTGTGCAGCGGCGGCCAAGAGAGCAAATAGAATGCTAGGTATGATAAGGAAAGGAATGGAAAATAAAACAAAAGATATTATAATGCCTCTATATCGTTCCATGGTGAGACCGCACCTTGAATATTGTGTGCAATTCTGGTCGCCGTATCTTAAAAAGGATATAGCGATTTTAGAAAAGGTACAGAGAAGAGCCACCAAAATGGTAAAGGGGATGGAAGGATACTCCTATGAAGAAAGGCTAAAAAGGTTAGGGCTCTTTAACCTGGAAAAGAGACGGCTGAGGGGAGATATGATAGAAGTCTATAAATTAATGAACGGAGTGGAACTGGTAAACGTAGATCGATTGTTTACCTTATCAGAATATAGAAAGACTAGGGGACATGCAATGAAGCTACAGGGTAAACTATTTAAGACTAATAAAAGAAAATATTTTTTCACTCAACGTGTAATCAAACTCTGGAATTTGTTACTGGAGGATGTAGTAAAAGCTGTTAGTGTAGCTGGGTTTAAAAAAGGTTTGGACAAGTTCCTGGAGGAAAGGTCCATAAACCATTATTGTGAAGTGACCGAAGATATCGATGCTTGACCCAGTACAAGCATTGTGGAACTTGTGTCTCTTGGGGAAACTGCTAGGTACATATGACCTAGATTGGCCACTGTTGGAAACAGAATACTGGGCTTGATGGACCTTGGTCTGACCCAGTATGGCATATCTTATGTTCTTATGTCAAGGGGGCATAGGCAGTGCCTTCCTATTGGAACAGAGTTTGGCCATCATAGCTTGGGTGGAGCAGTACTTGGATGCTCTGTTGGCGTTGCATGTAGCGGGCAGGGAGACTGTCCTCAGCCGGCACACATTGGATCCGGGCAAATGGGAACTCAATCCCGTGGTCTTTCATGAGCTCACGTTGCACTAGGGGAGAGCCAGTCATGGACCTCATGGCAACATAAGCAAATGCCAAGGCGCACAGGTTCTTCAGCAGGCGCAGGAACCACATATCAGAAGGCCTGGATGCTCTCACTCAATCTTGACCGACGGAGGGGTTGCTGTACATGTTCCCTCCGTGGCCTCTGATAGATCGCCTCTTTCGGAGGATAGAGGCACACAATGGACCAGTGATCCTAATTGTGCCGGATTAGCCGAGGTGACCCTGGTATGCGGACTTCAGGTGATTGCTGGGAGCACAGCCATGGTGGCTCCCTGACAGGATCAACCTGCTAGTCCAGGTCCAGTCATAATGCCTCAGGTAGCTTGGTTTTCGCTTACGGCATGGCTCTTGAACGGGCACGGTTGAGGTGGTGGGGCTTTGCTCCGACAGTAATCTCAATGAGCCAGGAAGTGATCCACCACCTTAGCGTACATGTGGGTATGGCGGATATTTGAGGGCTGGTGTGTGGAGTGTTCCATTCGACCCATTGTCAGCTGCCGGACATCTTACTGTTTTTGCAGCACGGGCTGGAAAAGGGGTTGGCACTAAATTCACTTAAGGTTCAGATATCAGCCCTGTCCTGTTATGGGGGGGTTGGGTTCAAGGATGCAGCATATCCAGATGTGGTGCAGTTCTTCAGGGTGGTACAACAGTTGGGCCGCCTAGGAGAGTGGTTCCGGCTTGGGACCTCAACCTGGTGTTGACAGCCTTGACAGTGGCTCTGTTTGAGCCCCTTGCGAGAGTGTCCCTCCAGGATCTCACCTTTAAAAATGGTGCTTTTGGTAGCACTCTATTTTGCGCGACAGGTATCGGAGCTGCAGGCCCTGTCCTGTAGGGAGCCATTTATGGGCCTGTCCAGGGAAAAGGTGATCTTGCGATCGGTACCCTCTTTTCTGCCAAAGATGGTTTCGAAGTTTCATTTGAACCAGACAGTCTCTTTGCCAGCGTTCCTGGAGTTGGGGGATTCTGCAGAAGACAGGCACTTACACTTCCTTGATCTGTGTAGACTTTTGCGAAAGTATCTTCAGAAGACAGAGTCTTTGCATAAGTCAGACAGATTGTTAGTATTGTTTGGGGGACCGTGAGCAGGAGAAGCAACCTCTAAGGCCACCATTGCCGTTGGCTGAAACAAGCTATTTCCAAGGCCTATGAACAACGTAGACGGACTCCGCCAGTGGGGCTTCGGGCTCACTCGACTTGGTCCCAGACAGTGTCCTGAGCGGAGGTGGGTCTTGTCCCTCCAGTGGAGATCTGCAGGGCGGCGACCTGGTCCTCATTGCACACCTCTACTAGGCACTACCGGCTGGATGTGCAGGCGGTGGAGGATGCCAGATTTGGTTCCGTGGTTCTGAGGGCTGGTCTCATGGGACCCTCCTGTGTTTAGACACTGCTTTTGTACTTCCCAAGCATAACTGGACTGGCCTAGAGGAATGATTAGGAAGGCAAAATTAGACCTTACCTGCCAATTGTCTTTCCTTTAGTTCCTCCAGGCCAGTCAAGGGCCCTCCTGGTAGTTGGTGTGATTCAGAGACCAGCAGTGCATGGGGGTGTTTTGGTTAAGTACAGTACTGCATGTAGCGGATCCCATTAAGGGGGAAATGTGTGTCCTAGCAGGGCAGGCTCTCTGCAGGTGGTGATGCCCCATCTGTACAGTCTCAGCAGTTCAAATTCAAGTTAAAAAAAAAAGTAAATGGATTAGGCCAGACCACATAAGCCTGCAAGGATGGATGGAAGCTTACAGGATGAATGTGGGAGAATATTAGGGCCTCAGCCGTCAAGGTTGAAACAGTTTTGTCAGTAGGAGACTGGATGCTGAGGCTTGAGGGGAGCTCTTCTCAGCTGCTGGAGGATGGTGACTACCCAAGCGTAACTGGACTGGCCTGGAGGAACTCAAGGAAAGAGAAAGTAGGTAAGGTCTAATTTCGCCTTAAGTCAGTTGTTTTAGGAATTCACTTATCACCCTCTAACTACCCTGTGATAGAGATGATTTTATTTTTTAGAGTATCCCCCACTTGTATTGTTCTGCCCACGGGAATTAGCAGATACTGTTGCCCTGGAACTGCTCTGAGAGGGATCCTGGAGCCAGGGTAGCCCCATACATTCCTGCATTGAAATACTGTCCTCGTCCCTACCACATTCACTGGGAGGCTGTTTCATGTATCCACTATCTTTTCTGTAAAGAAATTTGCTTAGGTTGCTCCTACATGTACACCCATCCTGTGATCACTGGTTCCACAGAACTTCCTTTCTATTGAAAGACTGCTGCCTCCAATACCTTGATTATATTTAAATACCTCTCTTCCAACATATACATATTTAAGTCTTTAAGTCTGTTCTTATGCTTTATGTTGGGAACTGTTGTTGATTTTAATAGCCTCCCTCTGGACTAACTCTATCCAGTTTTTGTTTTTTTATACCGCGCTCTTTAGAATCATTGCGGTTTACATGTATACTAACAGGTACTTTTTATTCCCTTGTCCCCAAAGGGCTCACAATCTGTGTACCTGAGGCAATGGAGGGTTAAGTGGCTTGCCCAAGGCCACAAGGAGTGGCCATGGGACTAGAGACCCAGTCCCTCCAGCCTGAGGTTGCTTGTCCCCATGTGGGAATTGAACCCCTGGCCTTCCGGCCTGAGGTAACCTGTCCCAACCACTGAGCCACTCTTCCCTTTGAGGATGTGGTCTGCAGAACACACACAATACCTACAGTACCTGATTGTAGCTCGCCGTGAGCTAAATACCATTAACTAATTAACTAAATAAATACTCCAGTTGCACTAGAGACTCGTATAGAGGCCTTATAACGTGCTCTCTCTAGGCTTTTGTACCCCTGCCACCCCATAGTGTATGCTAATAATATCAAAGAATCTGCCGTGCAGATATCCCTGGAATACATGATACATGCAGGTTTTGCCACGATAAAGTGCATGTATACACCTGACAAAGTAGTCTGCTTCTCTCTCCTCTGTTTGAGCCATTCAGCTCTTGCCCACTCATATTCCTTACTTGGAAGGTCATTTTCCCTGGTAGCACTCATTTCTGTACGCAGGGTTAGTGAACTGCAAGTGCTAGTGGTGATTACTAGATTTCAAAATAACAGATTTGTCCTCTGGATTCGCTCTAAATTCCTGTCTAAGGTAATTTCCACATTTCATCTCAACCAGTCAGGAGTGCTGCCCACATTTTTCCCCAAGCCTCATGCTAACAGGACTGAGGCATCTTGGATTGTAAGCGAGTGCTCGCTTTCTGCTTGGAGAGGATGAAAGCCTACCACGGTTCTTCCCAGTTATTTGTCTCCTTCGACCCCAACAAACGGCATGGCGGTGGCAAAATGCACCTTCTTGATCTGGGTAGTGGACTGCATCTCCTTTACTTATGCTCAAACTGGGCTCTCCTTAGGACGCCATGTCTCAGCACACAACATGCAAGCTATGGCTACTTCGGTAGTCAACCTTTGTTCAGTCTCCACAATGGAGAACCTGTAGGGCTGCTAACGTGGTCTTCTGTCCACTCCTTTACAGCCCATTAGTGTCTGGATGGAGATTCCCACCGTGACAGCAACTTCGGCCAGGCCGTACTCTGACACCTTTTTGGGAACTGGAACGCCTTCCCACTGGTCCTCTTGTCCATCCAGGCTACTGTAGAGTTGTGCTGATGTTGATGTCCATGCCGACCGCTGACTCTTGGAACCTGCAGCAATTGCTCATTCTGTTTTCTCTGATTGCCCTGTTGGACTTTTTACAGGTTTTTTCGGTAACCTGTAGCTATGGGAGTCCCATAAGTGAGGACGGACTTCCTGATTGGTCCTGGAGAAATTGTGGTTACTCACCTGTAACAGCTGTTCTCCGGAAGCAGCAGGAATCGGTCCTCACTACTCTCCTGCTTCCCCGTGGAGTTTTCATTTTGGACTTGATTAAACTACATCATCGTGCTGAGGCTGGGAAGTGTTCCCGTGTGGGCTCAGTCGGTGATATCACCCATGAGGACTGAGTCCTGCTGCTCCCGGAGAACGCCTGTTACAGATGAGTAACTACACTTTTTTGTTGTTTTTGGTTTTTTAAACACCACAGCTAATTTAATGAAAAAACTCCACTGACTACTGTTGCTGAAAATTGATCCCATTGTTCACTGTCCTTGCATATGGCCCATCCTTAGATTTAATGCTGTCTTATCCTAAAATGCATTAGAACACTGTTGCAGTGGTGGGTTCCTCTGAGAGGGGGCTGGGGGCGCTGCTAAACGATTCTAAGAATGCAATATCTTACCTGTGGCGCAAAATCCCAATATTCAGAAGCAGTGTTTAGCTAATGGCTGCTGCCGTATATTCAAATGATGGCACTATCCGGCGGGTCACTGTCATTATCTGACTAGCGCTGACACGCAGCTGTAATCTGAAAACGTTTTCAGATAGCACTTTAGACAGCTTTGTTACTGTCAATGGTGCAGAAAATTGCTGCTATCTGGATAAACTTCCTCTGCCCTGACCAAGACAATCTGTAATGATATTCAATGACATTCTCAGTGTTGCTACCTGCATAAGTGTTTTTGAATAGTGGCCCCTCAGGTAACATAAGCTGTGCCATACTGGGTCAGACCAGTGGTCCATCAAGCCCAGTATCCTGTTTCTAACAGTGGCTATTCCAGGTGTCAAGGACCTGTCGGGTTCCCAAAGGTATACACATTCCATGCTGCTTATCCTGGGGTAAGCAGCACATTTACCCAGTCCTCTTGAATAATGCTTTAAGGACCTTTTCTCCTGGAACTTGTCTGAACGTAGTTTGATCCCAGCTACACTAACAGCTTTTACTACATCCTCGGGTAACAAATTCCAGAATTTGATTATGTGCTGAGCGATAATATAGTTTCTCCGATTAGTCTTAAATGTGCCACATTGTAGCTTAACGTCCTCTAGTCTTTCTACTTTTTGAAGGAGCAACAACCAATCTACATTTACTCCTCCTATACCATTCATTATTTTATAGACTATCATATCTCCCCTCAACAGTCTCATTTCCAAATTGAAGAGCCCTAACCTTTTAAGCCTTTCCTCATAGGGCTATCCTTCCATCCCCTTTACCATTCTTGTTTGGTTGGCCAGCATCTGTTACAATTAGCTGTTTCTTGGCAGTCATAGATATGTGAGCAGTGGTATAAATTCTGGCCATGCAATTTGGGGAGGCCCAGTCAGAAAGGGGGAGGGGGGGCTCCACAGCAGCGATGGCAGCAAACTTATTTTATCTCGTTTTCCGAGCTGTGCTGTTCTGCTCTTCTGCTGGCAACTGTTCCTTGCTAAAGCTGAAGTCTCGTGGTATGGACGTTATCACGAGACTCCAGCTGTGGGGGTGGGGTAACAGCCACTCGGACCACAGTGAACTTATAAAAACAGAGCAGCAAGGGAAAAATGATTAAGTACATTTGCCATGCTGTTGCCGCCACATGCGGGAGGGGGATGCTGCCGCCATAACAGGGGCTCTTATTGTAACTTACACAACTGTATGTGAGATTAATTGTAGTACATTACTGAGATGTTTGGTCCTTTTTGTATTTAGAAATTTCATTAGCATTTAGCTCACCTTTCAAGTAGTAGTTTAGAGTGAGGTATAATCAGTATTTCTCTGTCCCCACATACCTTACAATCTAACAGGCTGATGCAGAAAGCCAGCACTGAAGTCATATGCTATTAGCTATGTATGCATTGTCGCAGTGTGCTGATGCCACAAAACGTCAGCATAGGTATACAGCAAAGGACATATATGCAAATGAGCCGTGCGCAAAGATGAAAGAAGGAGAGCTAACTCATGTGTAAACAAAAGATGTGCTACAAGTGGCCGTGTGCAAAGATGAAAGGAGGAGAGCTAACTCATGTGCAAACAATAGAGGTGCTACAAGTGGCCGTGCATAAAGATGAAAGGAGGAGAGCTAACATGTGTAAACAATAGAGGTGCTACAAGTGGCCGTGCGTAAAGATGAAAGGAGGAGAGCTAACGTGTAAACAATAGAGGTGCTACAAGTGGCCGTGCGTAAAGATGAAAGGAGGAGAGCTAACGCATGTGTAAACAATAGATGTGCTACAAGTGGCCGTGCGTAAAGATGAAAGGAGGAGAGCTAACTCGTGTAACAATAGATGTGCTACAAGTGGCCGTGCGTAAAGATGAAAGGAGGAGAGCTAACTCATGTGTAAACAATAGATGTGCTACAAGTGGCCGTGCGTAAAGATGAAAGGAGGAGAGCTAACGCATGTGTAAACAATAGATGCTACAAGTGGCCGTGCGTAAAGATGAAAGGAGGAGAGCTAACTCATGTGTGAACAATAGATGTGCTACAAGTGGCCGTGCCTAAAGATGAAAGGAGGAGAGCTAACGCATGTGTAAACAATAGATGCTACAAGTGGCTGTGCGTAAAGATGAAAGGAGGAGAGCTAACTCATGTGTAAACAATAGATGTGCTACAAGTGGCCGTGCGTATATGTCAAACGCTCATGTTATGCGCATAGGATGGTGCAGCTTTTGGTGCTCACCCGTAATAAACAGTATTTTGCAAAAAACCCCACCATTTTTTTAATGAAATCATACCAAAAAGACACAACAGTAAAAGGAGAATGATATAAGTGAGTTCAAAGAACACGCAAGGATAAGAAACAAAAGACATTTCTTCTTGAACACTGAATGTTTGCTTATACACTGAAAGATACTTGCAGAAAATTTTCACGTCTAAGGTAACTTCACCAACACATACCCTGAAACAGTCTTTCCCTACACACGCAAGATTTTTAAGTCACCTCAGACCAGACGTAGAGATAATGGCGCTCCTGAACTTTATGCCTGGTTATGTAATCCTCTACGCGTTTAGAGATAATGGCGCTCCTGCTAGTTATGTAATCCTCTGTGGTTCTCTGCATTGGGTGCAGGCCTTATTAGCATTCCATTTTAATACATGCAACTCTTTTGCACATCATTTAAATACACTTGGCATTGCTGTCTGCACATTTTTTTTCTGCTGTTTATGCATGTATAATTTTTCTGCATTTGGCATAGCGGTACTTGCACATATACAGTATTTTGTGATCTCTAGGAACAAGCAGGAATGTAGTCTTCACATATGGGTAGCGACGGAGCCTGCGCGGGCCCAGCGTCCAATTAGAAAGCTTTTGGGAGCATCCCACAGCGCCTGTGTGCTGCCTTCCCGCCTTTCCCAACTGCCTCTCTCCAGTTCTTCGTTTTCCGCGGAGCCAGCAGGTCATTTTTCCTGTCACCGCAGAAATTATCCCATCTTTCATTCTTTTTTGTGGTAGCGTCTGCCTTCCTCGACGCTATACCGGTACCGCCGGTTCTTTCTTAAAAAAAAAAAAATTAAAAATTTGTAATCTTTTTTTTCTGTCAGGTGCCACACGCCATTTTGGGCACTAGACCCAACTTTTCCTTCAGAATGGAAAAACGCGCTTCGGGTTTTAAAAAGTGTTCCAAGTGTGGCGGTACCATCTCCGTCACCGACACTCACGAGTGGTGCCTTAAATGTTTATGTCCTGACTACTCCATCTCGGAGTATATGGCCTGTGGGATGATGTCGAAGAGGGGTTGGCAAAACCGAGTTGCTAAGCTTAGCACTCTTTTCCCTCCGATGCAGCATCCGTGGCATCGACGTCTTCCAGGGCTTCGTCTTCCTCCCATGAATCTCAGGTAACCATAAATCTGGCTGGTCCTCAAAGGGTAGATCTCCTTCCAAGCATCGAGATACCTCTGGCGTTGCCCTTGAGGGACTTGTACCGGCAAAATTGCCCCGGCGGGAGGCTTCGGCTTCCAAAGCACTATGGGGGCTCCAGGATGTTCTCGAGGCCTCAACCTCGGCAGAACTACTGGTGCCATGCTCTGGGGTACCGGCTGCTTCGTCCGGTACTGATACCCAGGCATTGGCAGCGTCAATAGACCAGAGGTTCTTGGCTATTGAACGCAGTCTGGTGGCTCGCCTTGCGGCTTCGGTGCCTTCGGGACTGCTTCAGACGGTTCAACCGGTATCGATATTGGTACCGGTACTGACAGCATCAACATCAGCAACTGTGTTGACCACACTGAGTCATGATGTTTCCTCCGGTATCGACAGGCCAGTACCGGACCCCTCTGGTAACGACTTCGATCAGTACCGGTATTGTGCTTTGCAAGAGCACCCGGACAGGAGATATTTTGAATCCTCCGATGACTCTGAGGATTCTGACAGCTCTGTCGGTACCGGAGTACTTCTCTCTGAGAAGCCTTCCTCTCCTAAACGTAGGATGTCTCTTCCAGAGGATATATCCTTTCAGGATTTCATTCGGGAGGTGGCTAGAGGTCTTTCCATCACAGTGGCTCCTGAAACACAGAGCCCAGAGCAAAGGAATTGGAGATTTTACAATGTCCTAAAGCTCCCAAAGAGGCAGCTACTTTGCCTATTCATGAGATCTTGCATGATCTCATGCTAAGAATGCGGGAAACACCTCTTACCACCTCTCCTCATTCTCGTAGGCTTGATACCATGTATCGAGTACCTCCTTGTCCTGGATTTCAAAAAACCCAGTTACCACACCACTCCATGGTAGTAGAATCAGCTATGAGAAGGATCAAGAGTGCAAAAAGACATGCATCTAATCCGCCAGGACGTGAATGTAGGACTCTTGATGCCTTTGGGCATCGAACCTTCCAGGCCTCTATGCTTTCTGCCAGGATTAGTTCCTACATTTTATATATGCGAATGTTCCTGAAGGAGGTTACAGGAGATCTAGAGCTTATGAGCCCTCTCCTTCCTGATGATAAGAGGCAAGATTATTTTACACTTGTCAAACATGCCCAAGATGTTTCCAAGTTTGCTAATCGTGCAGCTTTTGAGTGCATAAGCAGAACCTCTGCCATTTGCCATAGGTGCTCGTAGGATTGCCTGGCTCCAGGCATCTGACTTAGAACTCTGGGTACAGGACAAACTGGGGCATATCCCTTGCACAGGCGAAAATCTCTTTGGCAAAAATTGGCAAGAGAAAGCTAATGAGCTGGATGCTGATAATACCACTTTGGATAGAATATCCAAGGCTACAGCTGATCCTGCAAGGAGAAAATCCTACAAGAAACCATTCTTCTTTAAAAAGAAGAGGTTTTACCCCTCCTATACCCAGCAGGGGCATTCTACAGGTCAGTCTGCCCGAAAGGGACAGCAGCCACCAAAACAAAGAAAAACAAAGTCTGCTAAGCCTCAACTGGCCCAGCAGACTCAGCCTCCACAGGGGCTTTGACTCCCATCTAGAGAACTTGGCCTTCCTGGCCCTCAACGGGCCAGAGCCTTCCACCATTCCAGGAAGGTTGTGTCATTTTGCCCCCAGATGGGAGCAGATAACAGCAGAAGAATGGCCTCCCTCCATTGTAAAGGAGGGGTACAAGCTTCATTTCCTCAACATGCCCCCTCCTACAGTTGTAAGACAGTTCAATTCTCAGACTTCACTCAAGAATCAGTTGGGTCAAGAGGTCAATTTACTTCTTGCCCACGGGGCAATAGAAGATGTACCCATTTCCCAACAGGGTACAGGGTTTTACTCCCCCTATTTCCTTATTCCAAAGAAAACAGGGGGACACAGACCCATTTTAGACCTCAGAGAACTGAACAAATTCCTGTTCAAGGAGAAGTTCAAGATGATTTCTCTAGGAACTCTTCTGCCATACCTTCAGAGTCGGGATTGGCTTTGTTCTCTAGATCTCAAGGATGCATACACCCATGTTCTCATCCATCCAACTCATCGAAGATTCCTTCGGTTTCTATTTCAGGGGAAGCACTACCAGTACAGGGTTCTTCCTTTTGGTCTGGCCTCAGCACCAAGGGTGTTCATGAAATGCATGGCTGTAGTGGCAGCATTTCTTCGCACTCTAGGAATATTCATCTTCCCCTACTTAAACGAATGGCTCATTCGAGCCCCATCAGAGTCATAAGAACATAAGATAAGCCATACTGGGTCAAACCAAGGTCCATCAAGCCCAGTATCCTGTTTCCAACAGTGGCCAATCTAGGTCATACGTACCTAGCACTTTCCCCAAAAGACACAGGTTCCGCAATGCTTGTACTGGGTCAAGCATTGATATCCTGGGTCCCTTCTTAATAATGGTTTAAGGACCTTTCCTCCAGGAACTTGTCCAAACCTTTTTTAAACCCAGCTATACTAACAGCCTTTACTACATCCTCCGGTAACAAATTCCAGAGTTTGATTACACGTTGAGTGAAAAAATATTTTCTCTTATTAGTCTTAAATAGTTTACCCTGTAGCTTCATTGCATGTCCCCTAGTCTTTCTATATTCTGATAACACAAACAATCGATCTACGTTTACCCGTTCCACTCCGTTCATTAATTTATAGACTTCTATCATATCTCCCCTCAGCCGTCTCTTTTCCAGGTTAAAGAGCCCTAACCTTTTTAGCCTTTCTTCATAGAAGTATCCTTCCATCCCCTTTACCATTTTGATGGCTCTTCTCTGAACCTTTTCTAATAACGCTATATCCTTTTTAAGATACGGCGACCAGAATTGCACACAATATTCAAGGTGCGGTCTCACCATGGAACGATATAGAGGCATTATAATATCTTTTGTTTTATTTTCCATTCCTTTCCTTATGATACCTAGCATTCTATTTGCTCTCTTGGCTGCCGCTGCACACTGGGCCGAGGGTTTTAACATGTTATCCACAATGACGCCTAAATCTTTTTCCTGGGTGGTGGTTCCTAATGTGGAACCTTGCATTATGTAACCATAGTTTGGGTGGTTCTTCCCTAGTTGCATAACTTTGCATTTGTCCACATTAAATTTCATCTGCCATTTGGATGCCCAGTCTTCCAATTTATCAAGATCCTCTTGCAATTTTCCACAATCCTCTTGGGTTTTAATAACTTTAAATAGTTTTGTGTCATCTGCAAATTTGATAACCTCACTTATTTATTTAACATTGTTATTTAACATTGTTAACTTATTATTCCACTTTCCAGGTCATTTATGAATATGTCAAAAAGCAGCGGACCCAGCACAGATCCCTGGGGTACACCACTATTCACCTTTCTCTATTGGGAAAATTGGCCATTTAGCCCAACCCTCTGCTTTCTATCTTTTAACCAGTTCCTGATCCACAGTAGTACACTGTCTCCTATCCCATGACTCTTTAGTTTTGCCAAAAGTCTCTGATGAGGGACCTTGTCAAAGGCTTTCTGAAAGTCCAGATACACTATATCAACCGACTCACCTTTGTCCACCTGTTTATTCACACTTTCAAAAAAACATAAGATTAGTAAGACAAGATCTTCCTTGTCTAAAGCCATGTTGGCTGTCTCCCATTAGGCCATGATTATCTACATGCTGAGTAATTTTATTCTTTGATGGTTTCTACCATTTTTCCCGGTACTGACGTGAGGCTCACCGGTCTGTAGTTTCCCGGATCACCCCTGGAACCCTTTTTAAAAATTGGTGTTACTTTGGCGATCCTTCAATCTTCAGGTATTAGAGATGATTTTAATGATAGTTCACAGATTACTAATAGCAGTTCTGCAATCTCATATTTCAGTTCTTTCAACACCCTTGGATGTATACCATCCGGCCCAGGTGATTTGCTACTCTTCAGTTTATCTAATAGTTGTAAGACAGCTTCTCGATGTATCGATATTTCCTTCAATTCTTCCGCACCTTTAAATACCACTTCAGTCATGGGTAACATCCCTACATCTTCCTCAGTAAAGACCGAAGCAAAGAATTCATTCAGTCTCTCCGCTATCGCCTTGTCGCCTCTTAGTGCCCCCTAACTCCTCTATCATTTAATGGACCAACTGACTCTCTCAGGTTTTTTGCTACGAATGTACTTGAAAAATTCTTTATTTCGCGTTTTTGCTTCCGCAGCAAGCTTCTTCTCAAATTCTCCCTTTGCCTGCTTTATCAATGCCTTGCATTTGACTTGCCAGTGCTTGTGCTGTTTCCAGGTTTTGTCATGTGGCTCTTTTTTCCATTTCCTGAAAGATGCTTTTTTGGCAACAGCCTCTCTGACCTCACCTTTAAATCATGCTGGCAGTTTTTTGGACTTCCACTTTTCTTAAAGCGTGGAATACAGCTGGTCTGGGCTTCCAAGATAGTATTTTTCAACAACACCCAAGCTTGATGTAAGTCTTTAACCTTTGCAACTGCTCCTTTTAGTTTTTTCTTAACTATTTTCCTCATTTTATCATAGTCTCCTTTTCAAAAGTTAAAAGGTAGTACTGTGGATTTCCTTACTATCCCTCCTCCACTAATTAAATCAAAGGCGAGTCAGAGGCCAGAATTTCCCTATCTTGCACAATGCATATACTTCAGTATTTGGGCCTGGTCATAAACATCCCAAAATCAAACCTAACTCCCACTCAATCTCTAGAGTTTATAGGAGCTATGCTGGATACCAGAAAAGCAAGGGCCTATCTTCCACAGCACCGCTGCCTTCGCATTGTGCAGTTAGCTTCCCAAGCAGTGTTAGACTCATCCCACTGCTCGGGAAATCTTACAATTGCTAGGCCACTTGGCATCTACAGTGCATGTGGTTCCCTGTGCTCGCCTCCATATGAGAGCAGCCCAATGGACTCTATCCACTCAGGCAGCCTGATGCTTGGGTCCACTATCAGACAAAATAGCAGACTCAAGTCGCCTTATTTTGTCCTTACAATGGTAGCAGTCAACCCAAAACCTGTTGTTGGGGGTCCCCTTTCCAACAGCCCCCACCCCAGTTCACTCCAACAGATGCCTCACAGGTGGGTTGGGGAGCTCATCTGCAAGATCTCTCTACCCAAGGCACCTGGACTCCACAGGAGACCCATCTACACATCAATCTCTTGGAGCTGAGAGCAATCTTCCTTGCTCTTCGAGTGTTCCACACCCAGCTGAGCTACAAGACAGTTCTAATTCAGACAGACAATCAAGTAGCTATGTTCTATCTGAACAAGCAGGGAGAAACAGGCTCTCTGTCGCTGTGCAACGAAGCTTTGCGACTATGGGCCCTCGCCAGACAGCATCAGATTCATCTCCTTGCGGTGTATCTGCCAGGCATTCAAAACTCCTGGGCAGACAGACTCAGTTGAGTTTTGCTTCCGCATGAGTGGTCTCTTTGTGCAGACCAGGTAGCAAAACTTTTTCAAATTTGGGGAACTCCGGACATAGACCTCTTTGCAAGTCCGTTGAATGCCAAACTTCCCTGATTCTGTTCCAGAATTCCAGCTCAGGGTTTTCAGGCCAGGGATGCTTTCCTCCTCCATTGGGGTTAGGACTTCCTATATGCCTTTCCACCCATTCCCCTAATTCCCAAAACCCTATTCAAGCTTCAGAGAGACAGAGGCCATATGATTCTCATAGCTACACATTGGCCTTGGCAGGTGTGGTACCCTCTGCTCCTACATCTCTCTCAAGCTCCCTCTCTGGAGTTAGGATCTGCTCCAGATCTCCTGTCTCAGGAGGACGGGATGTTGTGGCATCCTGATCCCCACTCTCTGCATCTCAGGGCCTGGTTGCTGAGGGTCTAGACCTTCATGGTCTTAACCTGTCTCAACAAGTGAAGGATATCCTTTATGCTTCTAGAAAGCCTTCCACAAGACGCTCTTATGCTTTCAAGTGGAAAAGGTTTTCCATATGGTGTTCGCAGAAGGGTCTTGACCCCCTGGCAATACCTCTGGAATCATTATTGGAGTATCTCCTTCATTTATCTAATGCAGGGCTTAAGACTAACTCAATACGAGTCCATTTAAGTGCTATTTCAGCTTCTTTCAAGCCTTTAAATGGACAACCTATTTCCTCTCATAGCGAGATTTATGAGGGGCCTCCTTTTAACTAAGCCTCCCATTAGGCCACCTCCGGTAGCATGGGACCTAAATCTGGTTCTTGGACAGCTCATGAAGCTGCCTTTTGAACCTCTAGCTACTACCTCCTTGAAGTTCCTTTCCTGGAAGGTTCTCTTTCTCATTGCAATCACATCAGCACGTCGCATCAGTGAATTGCAAGCATTAGTGGCTGATCCTCCTTATACGAGGTTCCATCATGATAAGGTAGTCCTTAGGACTCATCCACACTTTATGCCAAAGGTGGTCTCACCTTTTCATTTAAACCAAGCAGTTTACCTACCTGTGTTTTTTCCAAGGCCTCATGCTTCAAATGCAGAAAGGAATCTTCATACTTTGGACTGTAAAAGAGCACTTGCCTTTTACTTACAAAGGACACAGCAACATAGAAAGTCCTCTCAACTCTTTGTTGCTTTTGATCCTTCTCATTTGGGACTTCCAGTCTCCAAGAGAACATTGTCCAATTGGATTGCACAGTGCATTTGTTTTACCTATCACAGTAAAAACCTTTCTCTGGAAGGCCATGTCACAGTCACAATTTGAGAGCCATGGCAGCCTCAATGGCTCATCTACACTCTGTGTCTATTGATGACATCTTGATTCATACCTTCACAGCCCATTACTGCTTAGACAAGGACTCTCGCTGGGATGCCTGGTTTGGTCAGGCTGTTCTACGACACCTGTTCCATACTTAATCATCTCCTACCCACCATTCCCGGTAGGATGCCAGAGATCCATGGGGGGAAGTGGAGCCCTTTCACAAGGGCACACAACTTCTGGGGTCTCTCCCTGGCATCTGTAGCTAGGGAGTCCCATATGTGAAGACTACATTCCTGCTTGTTCCTGGAGACAGCATAGTTACTCACCTGTAACAGGTGATCTCCGGGAACAGCAGGAATTTAGTCTTCACAACCCACCCACCTCCCCTAGGAGTTGTATCTCTCTTTTCTTTTCTTTCCCTTTCTCTCTCTCTTTGTCTCAGCTTTAAACTCAACTGGAGAGAGGCAGTTGGGAAAGGCGGGAAGGCAGCACGCAGGCGCTGTGGGATGCTCCTAAAAGCTTTCTAATTGGATGCTGGGGAGCGTTCCCGCGCAGGCTCAGTCGGTACCGACAATAGCCTTATGTGAAGACTAAATTCCTGCTGTTCCCGGAGATCACCTGTTACAGGTGAGTAACTATGCTTTATCTGCACACAAAGGGTGCGGTAGTCTTTCTACATTGGCTTGCAAGTTTGAACCTGATGCAACGAAAGGTTATGTGTCTTAACCCAAGATCACAAGGAACAGCAGTATGATTTGAACCCTGGCTCAGAGCAGGTTACTCCTCTACCTCCATGAATATTCATGAGTGAAATTTGCCTACAGTGGTGGCTTAGTATATGCAGATTTCTCATGCATATTCGTTATGGAAATATTGAAAACCTGATTTGCTGTGAGAGCACCAGAATCGGTTTAGGAAGCCTAGAAAAGATAAGATGAGCTTTAAGTTTATTGACTAAGATAGAACAGCACATGAAAACCAGCTACACTCTCTTAAGAGCCATGGGGACAGCAAGGGCTAGTGCTTCCTCATCTTGAGCTGAATAAAGACAAACAATATGGCATAGTTCAAAGGAAAGATGTTCAGTTCCTAAGAAAATGGTAATTACAGTAACAGGGATAGAAAGCCCAGAAGTGTATCTGTATTAAAAGCAATAATATAATGCTTAAGTCATAAAACTGCATTTTGGTTCAGAGGATTAGGTTTTGGCTTATTGCAGACCAGATTAATATAATTTTTTTCTTTACATTCAGAGCAAGTGTTTGACTGGTATCTGTTTACAGTGACCCCTCTTAAAAAGACTCAAAATATTCAGCAAATGGAGGTACAACCCAGTATTGGCTAACTTAGCTCTTGTAATTGCAGAGCTGAATAGATATACTTAAATGTAAACTTAAGTTACAACTGTTTCATTTTAGATTTTGCCTGGTTGTTGCTTTTGTCCCAGTGTTATACAAAAAGCATTTATTGGTGACATTGGAGGATACAGCCCAGGCCCTGAAATGGAGTCTGATTAGAATTTAGTTAATTATTGTGTTTCATTCATTCTTCAACATGTCTGTCACAATAAAGAAACTAAATATCACTTCTCTTTAGCTTGCTTATTTAAACACATAACACTACTGTTCTTGTGTAGAAGCTTTCAACCAGCTAGCTTATTTCATTCTCAGCTTCTGCCTTCAGCAAGGAAAACAATGGTATTGCTTAGGTTACTGTAGTACCGACAGGCACTTTCTAGCCCTCGTGGAGCCTGGAGCACGTTTGCATGCGGGCTGGGGTGGGTGTATTTCAGAGCCGGCAGTGTTCGATATCCGTCAGCATGAGCATGTGAAACGTTGGTGGCAGGCAAAGCGGCAGTACAGCAGTCACCAGGGTAAGGCTGTTCCATGCCAGGGGGCATTTGCAGGATAAAGGCAGCTGGGGCAGGGGTACAATACTCTGCTGTCTGTGTGGTGCTGAATGGGCTACAGAATCAGGACACTGGCTAAATCCATGCAAGGGGTGATATGCTCTAAAAACTGTGTAACTCTGACCCAGCTTTTGCCTTTGTACCCCCCCCCCCCTCCCATTTTGGAGGCCAGTCTGCACAAACAGGGGTAAATTTTCAGCTGGTGGGTTTGCTGGTTTAAGTTAAATGGTGGTACTGACATTTAACTTACGCCATAGATTCAGCACCATTATCCGTATAGGTAGTGACACTGTTCAGTAAGAGGAGGATATTCAGCAATAGCGGTTAGCTACTGCCACTGAAACCTGGATAGTCAAGGCCGGGGACTTATTCAGCCCCACTATTAAATATCGGGGTTGTCTGGATTGGCAACATTCAGCTGCTGCCCAGTTAGCTTCCTCAGTGAAAGTTAGGCCAGTTTTTGCCACCTTCCATAACCAGGCACTGTCTCAATATCAGCGCTGCCCAGTTATGTCTGTTGCACTCCCAGCCCTGCACCGGAGGGCAGCAGCGGCACCCAGGGATCCTCAGCGCCACTCCCAGCCCAGCACCGGTACCCAGGGATCCTCAGTGCCACTCCCAGCCCAGCACCGGTGTGCAGCAGCGGCACCCAGGGATCCTCAGCGCCACTCCCAGCCCAGCACCGGCACCCAGGGATCCTCAGCGCCACTCCCAGCCCAGCACCGGCACCCAGGGATCCCCAGCGCCACTCCCAGCCCAGCACCGGTGTGCAGCAGCGGCACCCAGGGATCCTCAGCGCCACTCCCAGCCCAGCACCGGTGTGCAGCAGCGGCACCCAGGGATCCTCAGTGCCACTCCTAGCCCAGCACCGGCACCCAGGGATCCTCAGTGCCACTCCTAGACCAGCACTGGTGTGCAGCAGCGGCACCCAGGGATCCGCAGCGCCACTCCCAGCCCAGCACCGGTGTGCAGCAGCGGCACCCAGGGATCCTCAGCGCCACTCCCAACCCAGCACCGGTGTGCAGCAGCGGCACCCAGGGATCTTCAGCGCCACTCCCAGCCCAGCACCGGTGTGCAGCAGCGGCACCCAGGGATCTTCAGCGCCACTCCCAGCCCAGCACCGGTGTGCAGCAGCGGCACCCAGGGATCTTCAGCGCCACTCCCAGCCCAGCAGCGGCACCCAGGGATCTTCAGCGCCACTCCCAGCAGCGGCACCCAGGGATCTTCAGCGCCACTCCCAGCCCAGCAGCGGCACCCAGGGATCATCAGTGCCACTCCCAGCCCAGCACCGGTGTGCAGCAGCGGCACCCAGGGATCCTCAGCGCCACTCCCAGCCCAGCACCGGTGTGCAGCAGCAGCACCCAGGGATCTTCAGCGCCACTCCCAGCCCAGCAGCGGCACCCAGGGATCCGCAGCGCCACTCCCAGCCCAGCACCGGTGTGCAGCAGCGGCACCCAGGGATCCTCAGCGCCACTCCCAGCCCAGCACCGGTGTGCAGCAGCGGCACCCAGGGATCTTCAGCGCCACTCCCAGCCCAGCACCGGTGTGCAGCAGCGGCACCCAGGGATCTTCAGCGCCACTCCCAGCCCAGCAGCGGCACCCAGGGATCTTCAGCGCCACTCCCAGACCAGCACCGGCACCCAGGGATCATCAGTGCCACTCCCAGCCCAGCACCGGTGTGCAGCAGCGGCACCCAGGGATCCTCAGCGCCACTCCCAGCCCAACACCGGTGTGCAGCAGCAGCACCCAGGGATCTTCAGCGCCACTCCCAGCCCAGCAGCGGCACCCAGGGATCCGCAGCGCCACTCCCAGCCCAGCACCGGTGTGCAGCAGCGGCACCCAGGGATCCTCAGCGCCACTCCCAGCCCAGCACCGGTGTGCAGCAGCGGCACCCAGGGATCTTCAGCGCCACTCCCAGCCCAGCAGCGGCACCCAGGGATCTTCAGCGCCACTCCCAGCAGCGGCACCCAGGGATCTTCAGCGCCGCTCCCAGCCCAGCAGCGGCACCCAGGGATCTTCAGCGCCACTCCCAGCAGCGGCACCCAGGGATCTTCAGCGCCGCTCCCAGCCCCGCAGCGGCACCCAGGGATCTTCAGCGCCACTCCCAGCAGCGGCACCCAGGGATCTTCAGCGCCACTCCCAGCCCAGCAGCGGCACCCAGGGATCCGCAGCGCCACTCCCAGACCAGCACTGATGTGCAGCAGTGGCACCCAGGGATCCTCAGCGCCACTCCCAGCCCAGCACTGATGTGCAGCAGCGGCACCCAGGTATCCTCAGCGCCACTCCCAGACCAGCACCGGTGTGCAGCAGCGGCACCCAGGGATCCTCAGCGCCACTCCCAGCCCAGCACCGGTGTGCAGCAGCGGCACCCAGGGATCCTCAGCGCCACTCCCAGCCCAGCACCGGTGTGCAGCAGCGGCACCCAGGGATCCTCAGCGCCACTCCCAGACCAGCACCGGTGGGCAGCAGCGGCACCCAGGGATCCTCAGCGCCACTCCCAGACCAGCACCGGTTTGCAGCAGCGGCACCCAGGGATCTTCAGCGCCACTCCCAGCCCAGCACCGGTGTGCAGCAGCGGCACCCAGGGATCTTCAGCGCCACTCCCAGCCCAGCAGCGGCACCCAGAGATCCGCAGCACCACTCCCAGCCCAGCACCGATGTGCAGCAGCGGCACCCAGGGATCCTCAGTGCCACTCCCAGCCCAGCACCGGTGTGCAGCAACGGCACCCAGGGATCCTCAGCGCCACTCCCAGCCCAGCACCGGTGGGCAGCAGCGGCACCCAGGGATCCTCAGCGCCACTCCCAGACCAGCACCGGTTTGCAGCAGCGGCACCCAGGGATCTTCAGCGCCACTCCCAGCCCAGCACCGGTGTGCAGCAGCGGCACCCAGGGATCTTCAGCGCCACTCCCAGCCCAGCAGCGGCACCCAGAGATCCGCAGCACCACTCCCAGCCCAGCACCGATGTGCAGCAGCGGCACCCAGGGATCCTCAGTGCCACTCCCAGCCCAGCACCGGTGTGCAGCAACGGCACCCAGGGATCCTCAGCGCCACTCCCAGCCCAGCACCGGTGTGTAGCAGCGGCACCAGGGATCTTCAGCGCCACTCCCAGCCCAGCACCGGTGTGCAGCAGCGGCACCCAGGGATCCTCAGCACCACTCCCAGACCAGCACCGGTGTGCAGCAGTTGCACCCAGGGATCCTCAGCCCCACTCCAGACCAGCACCAGTGTGCAGCAGTGGCACCCAGGGATCCTCAGCGCCACTCCCAGCCCAGCACCGGCACCCAGGGATCCTCAGCACCACTCCCAGCCCAGCACCGGTGTGCAGCAGCGGCACCCAGGGATCCTCAGCGCCACTCCCAGCCCAGCACCGGTGTGCAGCAGCGGCACCCAGGGATCCTCAGCGCCACTCCCAGACCAGCACCGGTGTGCAGCAGCTGCACCCAGGGATCCTCAGCGCCACTCCCAGACCAGCACCGGTATGCAGCAGCGGCACCCAGGGATCCTCAGCGCCACTCCCAGCCCAGCACGGCACCCAGGGATCCTCAGCGCCACTCCCAGCCCAGCACCGGTGTGCAGCAGCGTCGCCCAGGGATCCTCAGCGCCACTCCCAGCCCAGCACCGGTGTGCAGCAGCGGCGCCCAGGGATCTTCAGCGCCACTCCCAGACCAGCACCGGTGTGCAGCAGTGGCGCCCAGGGATCTTCAGCGCCACTCCCAGCCCAGCACCGGTGTGCAGCAGCGGCGCCCAGGGATCCTCAGCGCCACTCCCAGCCCAGCACTGGTGTGCAGCAGCGGCGCCCAGGGATCCTCAGCGCCACTCCCAGCCCAGCACCGGTGTGCAGCAGCGGCACCCAGGGATCTTCAGTGCCACTGAATATCCTACTAGAGGGATTACTGCGATTAGCAGCTCCAACTGCAATAATCCCTGTGAATAGCAGGCCCTAACCTCATAACTTAGTGGAAGAGTGACTGAATATTGCTGATGCTCAAATAATTTTCTGGCCTGCCCTTGATCCTCCGTTAACGTGACCTACAGCTATAGAGATAGTATCTGACCATTTAGCAATGGCCTGCTGCTATTTTATATATTTTTTGAAAATTCAAGGATAGGCTATTGTGTTTGTGGGTGAATGCATAATTATCTTTGAATATCAGCCTGAGTATAATTATGCATTCATATGGAATATTCCCACAATAACAAAAACTCACCCGACCCTGGATGCAGGGCAGCAGTAGGCTGTTTCTCTTTGCAATTCAACATACAAAAAAGGATTGTTTAAACTCTGGTATCATTGGTAACAAAATACAAATTCTCTTCATTGCCAGACATTGTGTGTAATAACAAAACCCTGCAAACTGGCACTCAAAATCTTTCCATCCGATACCAGCACAAAGTCGAATGACTCAAAACTGTACCCGACCCTACCTTTGAAAAGTTAGTGCTGCAGATATTCTAGAACAGTGGTAAATTAGCGGATGGTCAGTGGATCTTATGAGGGTCAATGAGACCATTACAGGAAGTCTAAGGACACACACAAAAAGAGAGAGAGAGAAGTTGGATGAACAGGCTGGGGAGTGAGAGAAAAAGAAAGTGGTGGGGACTGGAAGGAAAGAGAGAGAGACTGTTAAAGATAGGAAGGGGAAAGTTTGGTGGTGAGGGAAAAGGAATTGGGGAACAGTTGGGCTCCCTAAACGTTTTAGAGGTTAATAAGGGATCCATACAACCAAAAAGATTGGAAACCTCTGTTCTAGCACCTCCAGTTGGATAAAAAGAACAAGCTGGACTGCTATAGATTGCTGAACAAAATCCTTCACCTTCCAAAAATAGAGTAACCATCACCTAATAAAGAATAAGAGATTTTACAGAAGACCTCCCTCTCTGCCTATGTGCTCCTCCAGAGGGCCGCTTCAGGGTTTGAAGGGTCTACTAGAATATGGCCTGCAGTGGTGAAAGCAGAAGGTGAGGAAGCAATGATCATGACTCCGTGGGAGGTAGTGGACCACCAATGTGTAGCCATGGGACAGTCTGAGGAACCCTTACCCAAGGCATTATCTCAAATCAAAGCCACAGGGAAAACTGTGCTGCCAAAGACAGTGGCCCTGGAGGACATTTGGGAAATTACCACTAGAACAGGAAAAAATCCATTGGAATTTGTTACTCAAATGACAGAATTTTTTGTGGATACTGTCCCTAGTCCATTGGAAAATCACAACAAAACAAATTGCACTATAGTGCTGGAAGATGAGACCCCCACGTTGGAAGGCACTCAACTAGCTACTGGGGAAGAGCTGAAGACTTTACAGAGTAAAGCCAGCATTTATGATGTGGTTGGATCAAAGCCCTCAGGACGTCTGACTGCTGATGTAGCTGCGCATGAAATATGAGTCAGAAGCTGCAAAGATGTCTTACATATTGGGACATGGAATATACAAAGCAAGAAGCAAGGGAAGCTGGAGCTGGTCAAGAATGAAATGGAATGTGTACAACTCGATCTGTTGGGTGTTGGCAAAGTGAAATGGACTGGTATCGCACACTTTGCATCTGATGGTGACATGGTCTACTATGCTGGAAATGAAAGATAAAGACATGGTGTTGCATTTATAATCAAGAAGAAACATGCTAGGACTGTAATGAAATACAGTGCAATCAGTGAATGCTTAATTTCTATTTGTCTATGAGGCATGCCCATCAAACAACTATAATTCAGGTATACAGGGTGGCCCAAAAAAAGTGAGAACATCTCGTAGCATATAAGTTATTTAAAAATTCAAAAAGACAGATGTAAACGATTGACAAAATTTAAAAAAAAAAGATGGCGACCAGAAAGTGTCAAAATAAAGACGTTAAATAGCTAAAAAAAGGTAAATAAGTAAACTATTTAAGCTTTTAATTTACGAGATGTTCTCACTTTTTATGGGCCACCCTGTATGTCTCAACAACAGCTGCAGAAGAGGATGAAGTTGATGAGTTCTATGAACAAGTACAAGCTGAAATCGACAGAACAAGCAAACAGGATATACTGATAGTCATGGGTGACTGGAAAGAAGAAGAAGGCAAAGTGGTTGGAAAATATGGACTTGGCAACAGAAATGAAGCTGGAGAAAGACTGATAGAATTATGCATGACCAACAATCTACTCATCTCAAACACCTTCTTCCAGCAACATAAATGGCAACTGTACACATGGACTTTACAAAAATCAACTGACTACATCTGTGGAAGTCAACAATGGAAAAGCTCTATAACATCAGAGACAAAACCTGAAGCTGACTGGGTTAAAGTTGAAAAAGAGCAAGCCACTCATGAATGTAGCAAAATATAACCTTGAATATACCACCAGAATTTAAAGACTGCCTGCAAAATCAATTTGCTGCTTTAGATACAAATGACAAAGCTTCAGAAGAGTTATTTTATTTCATTTATTTATATACCGCCTTATCAATGAATCAAAGCAGTTTACAGGAAACTAACAATATGCAAGAGCATTGTACATCAAACAAAGGAAACACAGTAGAACTGATTTATGATATGGGATGACATCAAGAAGGTTGTATTGGAAGAAGGTGAGAAGCCTCTACAAAAAGGTAAAAAAGCAAAAACGGCCAAAATGGATGACAGAAGAAACTCTGAAAATTGCTCAGAAATCAAGAGACGCTAAAGCCAGAGGAGAAAGACAGACAATCGCAGAACTCAAGAGAGATTTCCAAAGTGCAGCAAGACAAGACCAGGAGAAATATTACAATGATTTATGCAAGGAAATAGAATCAGAAACTATTAGGGGAAGAACAAGATCGGCTTTCCTAAAGCTAAGAGATAAAGAAAAAATTCCAACCTTGAATTGGAATGCTATAAGATGCTCAGGATCCATTTTGAATGAAGATGCGAAGATCAAGAAAAGGTGGAAAGAATATATAGTCGTCGTACCCTAAAGATCAAGTAGACCAACAGCCATTTCAACCTGTACCTTATTGTCAGGAACCATTGGTGATGAAAGAAGAAGTCAAACAGCACTGAAAGCCTCATCAAAGAACAAAGTACTGGTCATTGATGGCATTCCCATTGAAGTATTACAGCAATCGGATGCAGCTGTTAACATACTTACAAGATTCTGACAGGAAATTTGGAAGACATCATGGCCAATTGACTGGAAAAAATCTGTTTATACTAATACTAAAGAAAGGTGATCCAACTGATTAGAAATTATCATACACTCGCTCTAATCCCACATGGCAGCAAGCTTCTACTCAAGATTATTCTGCAGAGACAACCATACCTGGAATGAGAACTGCCTGAAGTGCAAGCAGGGTTCAGGAAAGGGTGAGGAATGAGAGACATTATCGCGGATGTGAGATGGATCCTTGAAAAGACAAAAGAATACCAAAAGGATATCCATGTGTGTTTTATCAACTACAGCAAGGCTTTTGACTGTGTAAATCATGAGAAGCTCTAGGCCGCCTTAAGAAGCACGGGTATACCTGAACACCTGATCGTTCTCTTGCACAGCTTTTACATTGATCAAGCAGCAACAGTTTAATGAAACAAGGAAAAACAGAATGGTTTAAAATCAGCAAAGGTGTATGACAAGGCTGCATACTTTTCCCCTACCTGTTTAATTTATATGCAGAACAAATCAGAGAAGCAGGACTATGAAGACAACCGAGGTGCGAAGATTGTTTGAAGACTCAACAACAATCTTCGCTATAATGCTACCACATTGCTGGCTGAAAGTGAAAATTATCTGAAACATTTGCTTCTCAAGATCAAGGAACATAGTCTTGAAATGGGCCTGCACCTTAATGTAAAGAAGACAAAGATCCTGACAACTGGCAAAATCAGTAAATTCATTGTTGATGGAGAAGAAATTGAAATAGTTGACAACTTTAACCTACTTAAATAAACTATCAATAAAGAAATGACAAGCAGTCAAGAAATCCAACAATGCATTGCTCTCGGCAGAATGGCTATGAAGGACCTAGACCAGATTCTCAAGAGCAGAGATGTCTCTCTCCTTACAAAGATTTGACTTGTTCAAGCCATGGTATTTTCAATAACGTCATATGGATGTGAATGTTGGACAGGGAAAAAGATAAGATGGGAATATAATTGATTCCTTTTGAATTTTGGTGCTGGCGACAAATACTGTGTATACCATGGACTGCCCGAAGAACAAGCCAGTCATTACTAGAGGAGATCAAACCTAAGCTTTTTTTTAGAAGTTCAGATGACAAGACTGTGACTTTCATACATGATATATTATGCAAAGAGAGAGATCATTAGAGGAAGAAGGTCAACACAAAAGAGGAAGGCCAGCAATGAGATGGGTCGATACAATAACAGCAGCTATGGGAGCCACTCTGTCAACAATGTGCCACCTGACTGAAGATCGAACACAGTTTAGGATAACTATCTGGAGGATCGCCATGCATCTACACCGACACAATGGCACTTAACAACAACACTGTTCCTAAACTTGAAGAACAAGACATCTGAATATTCCAAATGGAACAAAAAAAAGGTTAGTTTTGTGTATACCATGACAGTCATGAACCTGCCTCTGAAATAGGACCCAGTTTGCCAACCATTAGCTCAGCTGGAGGAACACTCTGTATTTCCCACTGTAATTGTGCAGTTGCCACTTGTTTTTCCTTATCTTTTGATATAATTTCTTCCAACCTGTATTTCTTTTTCCTGGAAGCCCTTAGTTGCTTCAAGATGTTATCATTCGTGTACTTCTTTGCTTTGATCTGTGAAATTTGAAGATCTTAAATTTGCAATTTTTCTAGTGGCAATTTTCCTTTTTCTTCCAGTTTTTGGTGGATTCTCTTTCTATACCCTCTTGAGTTAAATATACATTATGTGAAGAGAAATTATTAGAGAAAAACATCAAGCTTGCAAGATAGGTAAATGCACAAGAGGAAGGCCAGCAATTGGATGGATCAATACAATAACAGCAGCTCTGGGTGCCACTCTATTGACAATGAGCCCCGCAGACTGGAGACTGAACACAGTTTAGAACTAACCAGAGGGGTCGCCATTAGTTGACACAGACTCAATGGCACTTAACAACAGCATAAAAGTAGCAGTACATTATATCCTCCTTATCTGCAGAGGTCCACTTAACCATGGTTAATTTTCTTAACTTTTTCATTAGTTTCTGTGGTTTATCTCCTGCCACAGTGGGCCCATGAACAGGCTCACCATGGCCTTTATCTGTGGCAGGGATGTTACCTACGTTTACAGTGCTTGCACTATCGCAACCAGCATCATTAGCCCTAGTGCGCACGCTACGTGTGGGCACTTTTTTTTAAAATTCTGAGTGACATGTAGTCAGTATGATTTTTCTTTTTCATTTCTACCATACTTCAATTGCAGTTACACCTTGCTGGGATTCAGTATAGATTTTGTACAGCGGGGTAACCATGTGAAGGTACTCAGAAAGACTTGGGGAGAGAACTATATTCTCACCCCCTAACAGAAGCACGTCAATTCACCAACCAGAGCTAGTGAATTTTATGCTGCTTCCCCTTGACCCCTCCGTCAATCAAGAGCGTCACATGAATGGCTAAGGAGAGGTGCACTGAATCTGAAGAATGAGAGCTTGATAGTTGTAGCCCAAGACAGCAGCTTATTGATGAGATGGTTTACAGTGAGTGTTGGAAAAAATGGCTAAACAGATGTATGCCGATTCTATGGGAAAGATCTGGAAACGGTGACTCTCCTCATAACTGGCTATGAAATTCTGATGGCAGAAAATGTCTATACAGAAAGGCACAATAAAGTAGTGCACCTTATCCATTGGAATATCTATAAACACTACAACATCATTGTGCCCGAAAAGTACTGGGATCATGACCTAAAAGAATTACAGAGAATGAGGAGGTTATGATCACATGGAATATTCCCATTCCGACTAATAAAAAGCTGAATGCAAGGAAGCCGAATACAGTAGTAAAGGAGAAACACATCAGAACGGCATAGAGGCAACTACTCTGTGAATCACAGTGAGAGGAGGAAATATTAAAGTACCAAAAAATGCAGTCTGAAACCAGGAAAACGTGGCAGAAAGATACAGAGTTATTTCCCATTGTGTTGGGTGCTACAGCTAAGAGGAATTTCCAAGCACCCTTTAATAAATTACCCATACACATAGGGCCCGATTCAGTTCCAGACGTAGATCCCCTCTGTGCGTCTGGTCTGAACCAAACACACAGAGGGGATCAGAGTCGTATGCAGGCCGGGACAGTGCTTCTGTCCGGCCTGCACCCGGCTAACTCAGTCAAGACTCTTCCATGGAGCCATGGTCTCATGTTGCCAAGGCACTGCAGCTCCAATGAACAGCTGCGATGCCGGCTGCTGGAGAATAAAGTTAATTCCCTGCAGCCTGACCCCCGATCTGACCTCCCAAGGCCAGGGTCAGGCTGCAGGGAATGTCCTCCGGCCCCCCTGCCCCATCCGTGCCCTGGCAGAAAACAAAAAACACACCCAGAGAAGTTATTCCACCTTGGAGGTGGAATACATTCCCTGGATATTTCGCCGACCCTGGACATATAGGGCCAATTCTAATGTCAGCCCTGTATGTCCAGGGTCGGCGACTGCCCATTGCACACCCAGACTCCACCCCCATCTAACTTCCCTACACAACTGGCAAGAACATTATTCGGGGGTAGGAGAAGCCAAGAATAATGGGGATGAATGTCCCGTTGGGACATCCATCCCCGCTATTAGTGGCTCAGAATAACCCTCAAAACATCTTACGAACTCTCTCTTTGGCATGATACAAGTGCTACCCGAGCGTTAGCAGTAAATTTGAGAGACTGAGATCATACTCCACATACCCTGGGGCTTAGAAGTGAGGTTCATGATTGTCATGGTATGTGCAAAACTCACCTATTTGGAACTTGCTACGGAAGCAAAAACACGAAATAAAGACTTTTTCAAGTACATTCATAGCAAAAGGCCTGTGGGAGGGTCAATTGGACCGTTAGATGATAGAGGGGTAAAAGGGGCAGTAAGAGGAGACAAGGCTATAGCAGAGAGACTGAATGAATTCTTTGCTTCGGTCTTTACTGAGGAAGATGTAGGGATGTTACCCAAGACTGAAGTGGTATTTAAAGGTGATACTGCAGAGGAATTGAGAGAAATATCGCTACACTGGGAAGATGTATTACAATTATTTGATAAATTGAATAGTACCAAATCACCTGGACCGGATGGTATACATCCAAGAGTGTTGAAAGGACTGACATATGAGACTGCAGACCTGCTATTGGTAATCTGTGAAATTTCATTAAAATCATCTGTAATACCTGAAGATCGCCAATGTAACGCCAATTTTTAAAAAGGGTTCCAGGGGTGATCTGGGAAACTATGGACCGGTGAGCCTGACGTCAGTACCGGGGAACATGGTAGAAACCATTATAAAGAACAAAATTACACAGCTCGTAGATAGTCATGGCCTAATGGGAGACAGCCAACATGGCTTTAGACAAGGAAGATCTTGTCTTACTAATCTGATATGTTTTTTTTTAAGGTGTGAATAAACAGGTCAACAAAGGTGAATTGGTTGATATAGTGTATCTGGACTTTCAGAAAGCCTTTGACAAGGTCCCTCATCAGAGACTTTTGGCAAAACTAAAAAGTCATGAGATAGGAGGCAGTGTACTATTGTGGATCGGGAACTGGTTAAAAGATAGAAAGCAGAGGGTAGGGCTAAATGGCCAATTTTCCCAATGGAAAAAGGTGAATAGTGAAGTACCCCAGGGATCTGTACTGGGTCTGCTACATTTTGACATATTCATAAATGACCTGGAAAAGGGAATAACTAGTGATGTTATCAAATTTGCAGACGACACAAAACTGTTTAAAGTTGTTAAAACCCAAGAGGATTGTGGAAAACTGCAGGAGGATCTGGATAAATTGGAAGACTGGGCATCCCAATGGCAGATGACATTTTATGTGGACAAGTGGAAAGTTATGCACCTAGGAAAGAACAACCCACACTATGGTTACATGATGCAAGGTTCCACATTGGGAACCACCACCCAGGAAAAAGATTTAGGAGTCATTGTGGATAACATGTTAAAACCCTCTGCCCAGTGTGCAGCGGCGGCCAAGAAAGCAAATAGAATGCTAGGTATCATAAGGAAAGGAATGGAAAATAAAACAAAGGATATTATAATGCCTCTATATCGTTCCATGGTACGACCGCACCTTGAATATTGTGTGCAATTCTGGTTGCCGTATCTTAAAAAGGATATAGCGTTGTTAGAAAAGGTACAGAGAAGAGCCACCAAAATGGTAATGGGGATGGAAGGCTACTCCTATGAAGAGAGGCTACAAAGGTTAGGGCTCTTCAACCTGGAAAAGAGACGGCTGAGGGGAGATATGATAGAGGTCTATAAATTAATGAATGGAGTGGAACGGGTAAACGTAAATCGATTGTTTACGCTATTGGAATATAGAAAGACTAGGGGGACGTAATGAAGCTACAGGGTAAACTAAGACAAATAAGAGAAAATGTTTTTTCACTCAACGTGTAATCAAACTCTGGAATTTGTTACTGGAGGATGTAGTAAAGGCTGTTAGTTTGGCTGGGTTTAAAAAAGGTTTGGACAAGTTCCTGGAGGAAAGGTCCATAAACCATTACTAAGAAGGTACCCAGGTTATCAATGCTTGACCCAATACAAGCATTGTGGAACCTGTGTCTTTTGGGGAAACTGCTAGGTACGTATGACCTAGATTGGCCACTGTTGGAAACAGGATACTGGGCTTGATGGACCTTGGTCTGACCCAGTATGGCATGTCTTATGTTCTTATGAGAAACTGCTCCAGAATTTTAAAAAAAAAGGTTAGTTTTATGCATATCACCTCACTCTTAAGTGGAACCTGGTTACAAATAGCCATGCTAACCATGCCCCAAGTACTCTAATTTTGAGTTTTCCCAATGCTTTAAAGTGCTTAAAATTTACATATTGGAAATCTGATTGAAAATCTCAATTTAAAAAAAAGAATGCACATTCAGTGTGTGCTGTCGTCAATACTGACTCCTTGTGACCCAGCCCCTGGATTTTCTTGGCAAGAGCATAAGATATGCCATACTGGGTCACACTAGAAGATATCTAGAAGAGATCACATCACGCCGTTACTCATGGACCTTCACTGGCTGCTGTTGCAATGCAGGATCACTTACGAGGTACTACTACTAACATTTAAAGCAATTAACCGGATATCCCCCCCCCATCCCTCTCCGCACTCCTAACCATCACTCCCACAAACAGGCTGAGAAGGACAATATCCGCTAATATGCCGACTATACCAACTGAGTCCACCAAATGCACCACAAACCACCAGGAATAGAGCTTTTACATTCTATGCTCCTAGGTGCTGGAACGACCTCCACCTCACATTCGAACAATCAATGACATCTCTCAGTTCAGAAAAGCCCTTAAACACTACTTATTCTACCTCCACTTTGTCCACCCTAATCCAACACAATCACTTTTCCCCGCCCCACAACCCACACACTCAGCCTCTGATGCCCCAACAACATAACCCTTGACGCTACACAAATTAGACCCCCATTAGGCACACCCTCAATGATCATAGATCACAAGATCTTTCCCCATTGCAATTAACAACTTGCTGAATATAAGCTGTAAATAGTTTCTACAACTACTACGGTAGTTTGTATATAGTTACCCCTGTTACATTCCAAGTTACATACCCTGTTCAATGCAAGCAAAAGATCCTGTTCTGATGCAAATTTCTGTTATTTGTAAATCGCACTTATACCAAAAAGCGCGGTATATAAGAACTGTAAATAAATAAACACTAAGGTCCATCAAGCCCAGTATCCTGTTTCCAACAATGGACAATCCAGGTTACAAGTACCTAGCATGTTCCCAAAAAGGCACACAGGTTCCACAATGCTTGTCCCAGGGCAAGCAGTGGATTTCCCAGGTCCTCTTTAATAATGGTTTATGGACATTTCCTCATGGAACTTGTCCAAACCTTTTTTAATCCCAGCTACACTAACAGCTTTTATTACATCTTCTGATAACGAATTCCAAAGTTTGATTACATGTTACATGAAAAAATATGTTCTCTTAGTAGTCTTAAAAGAGTTACATTTAAGGTGTGACGGGAAGTCAATTGCCAGACTTTTCTTCCACGCAGTGAATTTACACAGGGCCGTACCAACAGTGAAAATTGCCCTGTGCGAGTTGCACATCGGGCGTGCCCCCCCTCCTGCACCTCCCTCTAGGCACTTTATGGGGGTGGGAGAGAAGAGGCGCGCACCTGATGTGCAACTCGCCGGCACACTAAGCAGGTCTGGACCCTCCCGGAGAGACCAAACCTGCTTAGTGTGCCAGCGAGAAGACTTAAGGGGCGCATTTCAGCTCTCTGCCGCTGCTAAAGTGGTGGCGGCAGGCAATGGCAGAGAGCCAAAATGCGCCCCTTAAGTCTTTGCGCCCTGTGCGGCTGCACCGCTTGCACAGGGCTCTGTACGGTCCTGAGTTTACAGCCCCTCGTATTCAAAGGTGGTCATCCATCCAAGTACTAATGAGGCCTGATCCTATCAACTGAGGGCAGGTTCAAAAAGAGTAAGAGATTAGAATTCTCCATGAAGAAGCAGGAAATCAGTCCTCACATATTTTATTTATTTAGCAAGCATTTGTAGCCCGCTCCTTCCAGCGATCAGAAGCGGGTAGGATTACTATTGTGAAACTGCCGAATCAAGGCAGGTACAAATTTTGTTTACATACAGATTGTCAGAAAAGCACATCATACAGAGTTAACACTTCTTAGCTATGGGGGAGTTCATTTACATATATACATAAATACATATATACAGGATAAGCTTTTTGGCCACAGTGGTCCGGGGCTGCTCCATCTGTGGATTTAGTTCAGGTTGAAATGAGATTGGAAAATGTGCGTTTTGAGTTTCTTTCTGAAGTCTAGAAGGTCATTGCTAGCTCGTAGTTCTGGTGGGAGTTGGTTCCACAGTGTTGGTGCCACATATGAGAAAGCCCTGTGGGTGGTGTTAGCTTTGGCAGATCTTATATCTGTTGGAGTGTGAAGGATATTGGTGATGTCCGCACTGATGGAGCCCACGCAGAGCATTTCCCCAGCTTTCAGAGTGTGGGCTGTGTCAGCATTAACGTCACCATTATGTGAAGACTAATTCCTGCTGTTCCCGGAGAACACCTCATATAGGTGAGTAACTATGCTTTTCCCTGCCCTTTCCCGCTGTTCTCACTCTGCTAGCTACTGTCTCTCTTCTCCACCCTGACCCAAGCATCAGCCCCCTCAACTCATTTCCAGTACCGGCCTCCTTTCTGTCCCTCCACTATCAGCTCTCTCACCCAGGGCTGGTGCAAGGGTTTTTGGCACCTTAGGCAAACCTTCATTCTTATGCCCCCCCCCCCCCCCCGAAATTAACTTTTAGACTCTTCAGTTCCTCCCTCCCCCTCTGCTGACTTTGATAATTTAACTCAGCAATCAAAAGCATTTCAACACCACCTTTCCCAGGAAAATCTCATAAAAATGCATTTCTGTGGTCATTAAGCTATGTTTCTATGGAAAGACCATATGGCCTATCCCTATATTGCATAAAGAGGGAGATTTTCTGTAGCTAAAAGGACAGTTGCTACTTTGTCTGCAGACACGTTGTTGCCTCCCAGTGAATGCTCTAGGTCACTGTCTAGTCTGCCTAACGGCTGTAGCAGCCCATTTCCAGTCCCAGCCCCTCCCTCCCTCCATCAGCCCGTTTCCAGTCCCAGCCAGAGCCCCTCCCTCCCTCCATCAGCCCGTTTCCAGTCCCAGCCAGAGCCCCTCCCTCCATCAGCCCGTTTCCAGTCCCAGCCAGAGCCCCTCCCTCCCTCCCTCCATCAGCCTGTTTCCAGTGCCAGCCAGAGCCCCTCCCTCCCTCCCTCCCTCCCTCGGCCCGTTTCCAGTCCCAGCCAGAGCCCCTCCCTCCCTCCATCCGCCCTCCAGTGCCAGCCAGAGCCCCTCCCTCCCTCCATGAGCCCGTTTCCAGTCCCAGCCAGAGACCCTCCCTCCCTCCATCAGCCCGTTTCCAGTCCCAGCCAGAGTCCCTCCCTCCCTCCATCAGCCCGTTTCCAGTGCCAGCCAGAGCCCCTCCCTCCCTCCATCAGACCGTTTCCAGTCCCAGCCAGAGCCCCTCCCTCCATCAGACCGTTTCCAGTGCCAGCCAGAGCCCCTCCCTCCCTCCATCAGACCGTTTCCAGTCCCAGCCAGAGCCCCTCCCTCCCTCCGACCATTTCCAGTCCCAGCCAGAGCCCCTCCCTCCCTCCCCCAGACCGTTTCCAGTCCCAGCCAGAGCCCCTCCCTCCCTCCGCCTGTTTCCAGTCCCAGTCAGAGCCCCTCCCTCCCTCAGCCTGTTTCCAGTCCCAGTCAGACCCCCTCCCTCCATGAGCCCGTTTCCAGTCCCAGCCAGAGCCCCCTCCCTCCATCAGCCCGTTTCCAGTCCCAGCCAGAGCCCCTCCCTCCCTCAGCCCGTTTCCAGTGCCAGACAGAGCCCCTCCCTCCCTCCCTCAGACTGTTTCCAGTCCCAGTCAGAGCCCCTCCCTCCCTCCCTCAGCCTGTTTCCAGTCCCAGTCAGAGCCCCTCCCTCCCTCCGCCTGTTTCCAGTCCCAGTCAGACCCCCTCCCTCCATCCGCCCGTTTCCAGTTCCAGCCAGAGCCCCTTCCTCCATCAGCCCGTTTCCAGTCCCAGCCAGAGCCCCTCCCTCCATCAGCCCTTCCAGTCCCAGCCAGAGCCCCTCCCTCCCTCCCTCAGCCCGTTTCCAGTGCCAGAGCCCCTCCCTCCCTCCATCCATCAGCCTGTTTCCAGTCCCAGTCAGAGCCCCTCCCTCCCTCAGCCTGTTTCCAGTCCCAGTCAGACCCCCTCCCTCCATCCGCCCGTTTCCAGTTCCAGCCAGAGCCCCTTCCTCCATCAGCCCGTTTCCAGTCCCAGTCAGAGCCCCTCCCTCCATCAGCCCGTTTCCAGTCCCAGCCAGAGCCCCCTCCCTCCATCAGCCCGTTTCCAGTGCCAGTCAGAGCCCCCTCTCTCCCTCCCTCAGCCCGTTTCCAGTCCCAGTCAGAGCCCCCTTCCTCCATCAGCCCGTTTCCAGTCCCAGTCAGAGCCCCCTCCCTCCATCCGCCTTCCAGTCCCAGTCAGACCCCCTCCCTACCTCCATCAGCCCGTTTCCAGTCCCAGTCAGACCCCCTCCCTCCCTCCCTCAGCCTGTTTCCAGTCCCAGTCAGACCCCTCCCTTCCTCCATCAGCCCGTTTCCAGTGCCAGTCAGACCCCCTCCCTCCGCCTGTTTCCAGTGCCAGTCAGACCCCCTCCCTCCATCAGCCTGTTTCCAGTCCCAGTCAGCCCTCCTCCCTCCAGTGCTGGTCAGAGCCCCCTCCCTCAGCCTGTTTCCAGTGCCAGTCAGCCCCCCACCCCCCCCCCCCCTGTTTCCAGTGCCAGTCAGACCCCCTCCCTCCCTCGGCCTGTTTCCAGTCCCAGTCAGAGCCCCCTCCCTCCATCAGCCTTCCAGTCCCAGTCAGACCCCCTCCCTACCTCCATCAGCCCGTTTCCAGTCCCAGTCAGACCCCCTCCCTCTGCCTGTTTCCAGTGCCAGTCAGAGCCCCCTCCCTCCCTCCCTCCCTCCGCCTGTTTCCAGTGCCAGTCAGAGCCCCCTCCCTCCCTCCCTCCGCCCGCCTGTTTCCAGTGCCAGTCAGACCCCCCTCCCTCCCTCCGCCTGTTTCCAGTGCCAGTCAGACCCCCTCCCTCCATCAGCCTGTTTCCAGTCCCAGTCAGCCCTCCTCCCTAAGCCCGTTTCCAGTGCCAGTCAGCCCCCCTCCCTCCACTCCCCCCCTTCCAGTGCCAGTCAGCCCCCCCCCCCCGTTTCCAGTGCCACTTCCTTCTCCATTACTACTATTCATTTATAAAGTGCTACAAGGGGTACGCAGCACTGTACAAACACAGATCCAGACGGTCCCTGCCTCTGAGGGTTTATAATCTAATTAAGACAAGACAAGACAAGACAAGACAAAGGATAAGAATAAGTGGAAAAGGAGGATAAGGAGACACAAGAAAAAAAAGGGGGTCAGGATCCAGAAGCAGCTTTGTTTCAGCCCGAGCTCCCCTGCCCCTATTCATTTCCCCCCGCAGGAGCTGCATTTGAACCCGGCGCCTCGTCCCTCCCAGCGCAGGTGAGCGGCGGCGCTTCCTGTGTGCGCAGCAGGGAAACGCCTCTGCTCTCTGTTTGCTTTCGGGGCGGGCTGCGGGCTCGGAGCAGGAGCGAGGTCGGGACGCGCTGGAAGGACGGAGGCGGCGGCGGCGACTGAGGTGAGACGAGCTCCGGGCTCTGCCCCTTCCCCTTCCCCCCGTCCGCTGCTCGGATGATTCCGCTGCGCGTCATCGGACGGCGCCGGCACCGGCACCGGCACCGGAGCTGCTCAGTCCTACCCGGGGCCGGGGCCGATCCTCCGCACAGGGAGACGTGTCCCCACGGCCGCCTCGCTTCTCCCTGGCACTGAGTCTCCTACTGCCAAGGAAGAGCAGCTGTTTGGCAGGGCCGGCCCTTGGCAAACTCCACTCCTGGGCACCCCCTTTCCGGTCCAGGTCCTACCCCTACACTGCTGCACGTCCCCTGCCCTACCCCCACCCTTCTCCTTCCTTACACCCCCACAATCCAACACTTCCCCTTCCCTGTCCCCCCTCATGTCCAGCACTTCCCCCAGCCCCCCCCCCAATACTCCAGAACTTCCCCTGCCCCCCCCCCAATACTCCTTCACGTCCCCTTCCCCACACCTCTCCTTCCTTACACCCCCCACAATCCAACACTTCCCCGTCCCTGTCCCCCCTCATGTCCAGCACTTCCCCAGCCCCCCCCCAATACTCCAGCACTTCCCCTGCCCCCCTCCCCTCACCTGCAGCAATGTCTCTTCACTTCCTCTCACTCCTGGGTCCAGGTCCTACCCCTCTTCCCCCCCCCCCCCCCCCCCCCCCACTCCTGCACGTCCCCTTCCCCACACCTCTCCTTCCTTACACCCCCCACAATCCAACACTTCCCCGTCCCTGTCCCCCCTCATGTCCAGCATTTACCCAGCCCCCCTCCCAATACTCCAGCACCTCCCCTTTCTTATTCCCCCTCTAATACTGCTGCATGTCCCCTTTCCTACCCCCACCCCAACCCTGCACTTCTCCTTCCTTACACCCCCCACAATCTAACACTTCCCCTTCCCTGTCCCCCCATACTCCAGCACTTCCCCATCCACCCCCAATACTCCAGCACTTCCCCTGCCCTACTCCCCTCACGTGCAGCAACTTCTCTTCACTTCCTCTCACTCCTGTGCAGTCAACTCTTCCCTTTCTATCCTGCCGTCCCCGTCCCTCCCCCTTTGTCCAGGTATTCAGAATCCCGCCTTACTTTCCTTTCTCCCTCACTTAGTCAAAGACATCAGCAGATCTCAGGGGGATGGTGCGGCACCACAGCCCCTTCCCAATGATTCAGAACAGCGGCAGACTATGGGGGGGGGCCTTGAAGCACCCCTGTGCGTGCCTACTCATGCCCTCTCTGACAGGAAGTATGCATCAGAGGGGGCAGGAGCGGCAGGCCATGAACACCTGCATGTGCTTCAAGGCCTACCATGATGCCAACAGTGACTTGCTCTGCCATTGTCTTGATGTATATGGAAGGCCCAAGGTGGATGCCTAAAATACCTATTAGACTGGATAGACCCAGCTTTGCCCTCTGGGGACTCCTGCATCCTACAATACACAGCAGGCAGTTTTCCCTTGAGTCTACTATCAACTGGGAAAGGTGGTACTTAACCCTTACCACACGGACTGTTTCTTCACTAAGCCAGTGACCATCGTGCTAGAAACACTATGGTCTCCAGTGCCAGGTCTGAGGCCACCTCCACAGAAGCAGCAGGTGATCCTCTCCCCCTAGGTGCAGACCAACATTTTACCTCGGCCCTTCCTTGTGGAACTCTTCCCCCTGCTCTTCGCCTACAATCCTGTAGCAGATAAACAGTGAAGAAAGAAACACCCAAGGAGTCTTTATAGGAAACAACAGTTTAATGTGCACAGACCCAGAGAAAATATTTTTTTTTCCAAATTCTGGGCCCCCACCAGAGGGCTCAGAGAGATTATATAGACTTCTTGTCAGATTATTACAGCATTTCTTCATGATTGGTCACTTTATTACAGTCTAGTCCCGATTGGAGAAAGTCTACTGTACTCTTATCTCTAGCAAGCAGAGAGAGCAGCAGGACAAAGGAATAGGGGAGGGACAAGCATGTACCAGGGTATGACCTCACCAAGAGGGGCGTGTCCTTTTCACTTAACCCTTCCAGCTCTCAGCCCTGCCTGGATTTCTACCTCACTCCTACCCCAAGTTCCACTCTCTTCTGAAAACCCACCTCTTCCCCTTAGCCTTTAACCTCCCCCCATGATTTTATAATCCTAAGTCTCCCGCACCTTCATCCTGTATGCCTGCGTATCTATTTCTTTTCCCCCTCTTTTCTTTAGGCATATTGTAGTTCTTTTTCTTTTCCTTCTCCTTATTTTTTTATTTTGTTATATTGTAAACCACCCTGATGTAATGGGGGGGGGGGTATATCAAATACCTGAATAAACATAAGCCTTAGGCCTGGCAATCCTACCAACAGCAACAGGGCTGTCCTGGAGCAATGCAAACTGGGAGAGGAAATGGGCTCAGTGGTGACTTGCTCCCTCTTCCCTTTATGGGGGATGCATAAGAGATCCCTCCACAGGTCTAAGGACCCTGAACCTTCAGGCGTTTAACAGTGGAAGAGCACCAAGTCTCTCCCTTGTGTACCCCATGCTGTCTGCACCCCACACTTCCCCTGGTATTGCCTTGTGCTAATCAGTGACTATACAACTTCGCTCTACATATCTCATAAGTTTAGTTCAATCGTTCGTTGTTACATGTATTCCAATTACTAAGGTCTCAGACAACCTCTAGCCCCTCAGTATTGCCTTAAGGTAATCGCTCAAAGAAGTGACCAAGAGTGTTGTGCTAATCAGTGTCAAGAGCTACCAGCTCTCAACTATTTCTCTGCCTGCAAATGGGGACTCCAGCAGTAGTGACGCCAGCCTTTCCATCTTCTGACTTGCCCCAATGCAGAACCCCTCAGTGCTGATGCCCTCCCTTTGTACTTCTTGCAGCAGGAGAGTGCAGATCAATTGTTTTCTCTTGGAACAAACAGGAAGTCAGTCCTCACATATGGGTGACATTGGCACTGATGGAGCTCTCACAGAAGCATCCCCCCAGCTTTCAAAGAAAGCTTTTGGGAGATGCCACCACGCATGCGTGGTCCCCTTCCCACCCAAGGGTGCCATCTTGCTCAATCTCTTTTTTCCGCGGAGCCCTTCAGATGTTGGTCTGCCTTGTCCTCGGAAAAAGTTGATTTTTTTTTCTCTCCAAGTTTCATATTCTTCTCCAGTATTGCACCGGTACTCTTCCCGCCACCAACTTCGTTGCCTCTGCGTCAAGTTCAGTCTATTTTTGTAGTTTTTTTTTTTTTCTCCTGGTGTTTTTGCGCCTTTTTTCTATTACTGGCAGCCCAGAGAGTCTTCAACCTCGCAGGGATACTTTTTTCCCCCATGGCTACCAGTTGCTTTAAGAAGTGTGATTGGTGCTCTAAAATTATGTCTTTGACCGACACACACGACTGCTGTCTCTGCTGCCTTGGGCCTGACCACAACCTGGCAGCCTGCGGTCTCTGCAAAAGGATGTCCAGCAAGGCCCTCAAGAGCCACCAGCAGAAGCACAATATGTTTTTCCCAGAGGGCCCGGTGCCTCCGAAGGATAGGGCCTCATCTGAGGCTCTGACGTCTCAGGCGGAACCTTCCAAACCCGAGTCTTGTCGTGGGTCCTCAGAAAGGGTGTCTCCCTCGAGGGAATCCAGGAAGAAGAAGAAACCCTCAAAGGCGATATCCTTGGATGGTTCCGACCGGCCAGGTGCTCCTCGGCCCCGGTCCCAGAGTCCGAGACATTCGTCTGATGCATCACAGAAGGAGCAGCTTGCGAAGGTGCCCCGGAAAGATCCGACCGCAGACTGGCCTCGGTCCCCAAACACCATCCTCATCAAGGACTCCCCTTCGGAGGAACCGGTGTCAGGCCTGAGACCCTTGGTGCCCGCGCTGAAGGCTGCGGAGTCTTCTGGTCTGGAGTCCAGAATGGCATCCCTGAAGTGCAGTTTGCCTTCATGGACCAGCCACGGGTGCTGTTTGGCATGACCGGTCCACCAGGCCCTCGACATCCAAGACATCCCCAGAGGCCGAGCCGATTCCTCAAGGTGTTCAGGCTACTGGAGTGCTGGTTCATTGGACACAGGGGTCCTACTGTTGTCTGTGTACATGGACTAAATTGCTGCTACTTGCAGCTCCCCATGAAGGAGCCCCTATTTTTGCTATGGGGTTTCAGTAGCCTGTAGCTGGGGAGTCCCATATGTGAGGACTGACTTCCTGCTTGTTCCTGGAGAAAGCGTAGTTACTCACCTGTAACAGGTATTCTCTGGGGACAGCAGGAATCAGTTCTCATAACCTTCCCTCCTCCCCTTGCCGTTGCTTCTTTTACCATCTTTATTTTTTGCCGTCTTTTAGCTATGTCATCTGACTGAGCAAGATGGCACCCTTGTGTGGGAAGAGACCACACATGCATGCTAGCATCTCCCAAAGGCTTTCTTTGAAAGCTGGGGGGATGCTTCCACGAGAGCTCCGTCGGTGACAATGTCACCCATATGTGAGGACTGACTCCTGCTGTCTACGGAGAACAACTGTTACAGGTGAGTAACTATGCTTTCCCCACCTATGCCTCCCAATGAAGGGCGGTCAAGCAAATAAATAAACATAAACATAAACATTCAACCAGGGACAATTCTATCATGAGGCAGGGTGAGGCGACCATCACAGATGGCAAATTTTTGGGGTTGACAAAAAAATACCCCCAAATCACACCGTGGTGGCTACCTCACACTGCCAAAAAATAAAAACCCCAAACCCCGGAAGATCAGCTATTTGGCACAGCTCTGCCCTGCCACTTCCAGTTTCCTGTGTCGGGGGGGGGGGGGAGGGGAGAGGCTGTTTCAAGCCTGTCAGGTGCATCTGGAGCCAGTTGGCATCCATGGGTCATGGACTCTTCATTTTGGCATAAGGCCCACTGAATCAGCGGCAGCAGAACAGTTGACTGAGAGGATAACTGGAGGTAGCGTCAACATTTGCGCTGCTTTGTATTAACCCCAAATCAGTCCTGGATAAGTCGCTGGCTTCTTGGGATTTCAGTGTCGTTTTTGTCTTCACGTGTCTCTTTTTATTTTGTGGCAATATATTACCTACTTGGTGAACGTCTATCTGTGTTCTGAGCGTGTGACCAAGGCCTGGAGTTTCTATGTTGGGATAGGTAATAATCCGGCTTGTTTGATGTTCTGAATGAGAGTATAGATGTTCCAGGGCCCACTTCAATATTTACAATGCTGCTGTTTTCTGGGAAGGCTTCTTGTGTGAATTTTGGAAGTTGATGCTGTTACGATATTTGTATATTTTCTTTATAGATCTTGAGTAATTTTTGTAAGGTTTGTTTTACTTTGCAATATGCCCAGTACTGATGAGGATTTATATCGCTGTTACTGCGATGACACCAGAATCAGAAATTATTTTTGGTATGTTGAGTTCTGATTGAAATGTCCTAGTTCGCCTCTACACCCACTGTTGGGAGAGGGGTTTCTTGGGATGCAGAATATATGTTCAAAAAGAAAAAGCAAGAACCACAGCACTGTTTAAAGCACCAAAATAAAAGTAGAACATAAGATATAGCAAACTGGTCCATCAAGCCCCGTATCCTGTTTCCAACAGCAGCCAGTCCGGGTCACAGGTACATGTGAAGAAAGCACGCCTTCCCCTGTAGTCAGCACAGTGTCAACAACCCTGGCTACCCTGTTCCTACCCACTACTTTAACCATTAGTTATAATCTGTGCTGTGGATCTCGCTTTTCCTTTGTGCTGCTTGGTGTGTTATCACCTTGCATCTCCTTTGCCTTTTGGAGATATATATTTATATTAAACACCGCGCCAGTCCAGTGTGCAGTGCTAGGAGTCTGTTTTATATTAGATTCCTAGGCTACATAATTAAACTTCTACAGTTTTTGCTGAATATAAACATCATCACAAAGTTTAAAAAGAAAATTATATGCTGGGAATATGTTGCTTTCTTTATTCTTGGGGCAACAACCTGACTGGTCTCCTGAGTGAGGGAACCCCCTGTTCTCTGACTAGAGCTCTGAGGAGCTCCCTCCATTTTGGCTTTCGAGGCGGGGGGGCATCTCATCTGTCGCCTCAGGCAGCAGATTGTCTTGAGCCGCCCCTGCCTCCAGCACCAACCAGCTTGCTTGCCTTTGCTGATGCAGGGAGCACCAGGACACCTCTCAGCATCATGACCTGATGCCAAAATGGAGCTTTGTCTGCCAAGTGCTGGTGCCGGCTGCCCCAGGAAGATCGTACCTTGTACCAACTTATGCCATTTACATAAGAACATAAGAAATGCCTTACTGGGTCAGACCAGGGCCATCAAGCCCAGTATCCTGTTTCCAACAGTGGCCCATCTAGTCACAAGTACCTGGCAGGTTCCCAAAGAGGCACACAGGTTCCTCAATTAGGGTTGCCAACTTTTTCACCGAGAAAAACCCGACACCTTTGGCTCGCCATGCTCCACCCATTCTCCGCCCCTAGTCCCACCCCTGTCCCACCCCCAGCCCCACCCACAAAAATTACCGAGAATACGTGTAGGCTAACTTCCTTGGTCAGATAATAATTAAACTGGGAACCCCAAAATCCAAACATGAAATGTACAACACTGGAGAAATAAAACTATAAAGTAATTTCCTCTTGCACTAAACAAAAACGCAAAGATGTTAACAATACACAATTCCCAGACCAGACACATTCCAGTTAATAAATTCAAAATAAAAAGTATTTTTCTACCTTCTGTTTGGGCGTTTTATTTTTCAGATGCAATTGCTCCAGTCACTTTCTTCTGGTTTCTTTGTGTCTTCTGCGAGCTATCCATTTGTCCTTTCTTCTCTTTTAGATGTTTTCCATTCTCTCTCTATTTCTGCTTTAACATACTGATTGTTTCCCTTTTGCTCTTTCCCCCAATTCTTTCCTTATTCCTTTATCATCCATTTAAATTTCACCCTTCCATTCTCAAGCCCCTCTTACTCTCCGAATACCCAGCCCATCATAGACTTTTCTTCCACACAAAATATTTTCCCCTCTCCATTCTCATTCCCCATCCATTCTAGTCCTCCCCCAAAATCAGTTCCCTTATAGTTCTAGACCCACCCAGCATCCACTCCCTTCTAGTCCCATTCTCCCATGCCCCACATCAGCCCATTTCCAGTGCTAGCCTTCACATCACAGGCCATTTCCAGTCCTATTCTAGCTCTTCATCAGCCCATTTCCAGTGCTAGCCCTCACATCACAGGCCATTTCCAGTCCAAGTCCCCCGTCCTAGGCCCCCCCACCATCACAGCCCATTTGCAGTCCAAGTTCCCCCCCCCCCCATCACAATCCATTTCCAGTCCAAGTCCCCCCCCCATAGCCCTTTTCCAGTACAGGTCCCCCCCCCATCACAGCCCATTTGTAGCCCCCCCCCCCCCCCCGTGCAGCTGCTGCTCCTGCTTCTTACTGAGCAGCAGCTGCAATAAAGTTAATTTAAAAGTAAGGAAACCTGTGAGAAACCCTCGGCTCCTATGAAACTCCTTCTGCAGGGTCCCTGGCTGAAAAGGAAGTGACATCAGTGGGGCAGGCACTGCAGAAGGCGTTTTCATAGGGCCGGAAGGCCCCTCACAGGATTCCTTACTTTTAAATTAACTTTATTGCAGCCGCTGCTCTGTAAGAAGCAGCAGCAGCGGCTGCAAGGGGGGGGGGGCCAGGACTGTGATCGCAATCGCAAAGCCGGTTTTCTGCTCTGGCCGCTCCCGATCTCGCAGCCAGAGCAAAAAAACGGCTTTTCAACGGCTGGTTTCGGTTCTCTGCCGGCAGCCAGCCCGACCACAGGAAAACCGGCTGGTTGGCAACCCTATCCTCAATGCTTGTCCCAGAGCAAGTGGTAGATTTCCCGGGTCCTCTTTAATAATGGTTTATGGACCTTTCCTCCAGGAACTTGTCCAAACCTTTTTTTAAACCCAGCTACACTAACAGCTTTTACTACATGCTCCGGTAACAAATTCCAGAGTTTCATTACACATAGAGTAAAAAAAAAAATTCTCTTATTAGTCTTAAATGGGTTGCATTGTAGCTTCATTGTGTGTCATCTAGTTGTACTTTTTGATGGTGTAAACAACCGCCTAGCTCACCCACCTCTGCTGTCCCCTCTCAAGTCATAGGCCCTGTACTGAAGCGCCGTGGACGAGACATACCACCTTCTTGTGTCTTTCTGTATAGAAATTTGCTGCCATCAGTATTTCACAACTAGCTACCAGATGAGTAACCGTTTCCAGCTTTTTCTTAAGAATCTGTATATGTCTGTTTTAGCAGCGTTCTCTGGCAATTGCCAGCCAGCATGTGGCCTGTGAGCCAGTGAGCATTCATAGGCCTGCGCCCCCTCCTGAGTCAGCTTCCTGTTAGACCGGAAGCCCTGCTGAGCACTGGGGTCTGTAAGCGCAAGTTGCGCATTAATGTAAAGGACACTGCTGACTGCTGCTGTTGCCACCACGGTTGCCGCTGCTTTCTGCTTTAGAGGAGCGGAGCGATGTGAAGGAAGCTGGAAACCTGCTAGTTTGATTTTCTCATCATTTGGGGTCGAGTGAATTTTCAATTGTTAAAATGGGGTCAAATGGGATAAAAGTTTGAAAAATACTGCTGTGTACAGGTGGATTCCCATCCATTCCTTCTGCTCGTTGGCTTGCCTGTCTTAGTTTAATAATAGAGATGGATTCTGGTCGTTTACTTTCATATTGCAACATTTCCATACATTTGGATCTGTTGATGCTGTTAAGTAGTTCAGAGGCCTATGATGGATGCTCTGCAGGTATAATCTATGACGCTCTTCCTCCTTCATCTCTAGGATGTACAGTCTCGGCATACACCGATTCTTATAAACCACCTCATAGGCATGGATGAGTTTTTCTTTTTTGTATATCTAGTTTCTCAAGATATTTCAAAGGCCAGTCTACAGTTCCAAAGCTATACAAGAGTCCAGGGATTACAAGCTGATCAATGGCTTGTATCTTTATTCTTCAATGTTAGTGCACTTTTCAGAATCCACTTCAGTCTCCTTTAATACTCTTTGCTGGTCTTTTCTCTCAATACTTTATGCTGAATTGTTGTTCCTTCCTCTACTCCTAGGTATTTACAGATATATCTTCATGTTCAAGTTCCTTTATGTGACACTCATCAGTTAGAGAGAGGTTTTCAGTTGTCCTCAATTTTCCTCCAAGGAAGGCTGCCTTAGCACATTTGTCCAGACCAAAACTCATCCATGTTGTCATCTGAGAAGCTTTTTCTTAGATGAAGTTGTTCTGCTTAATGTTAATCACTGGACTTATAGAGCTACTAGTCATCTATAAGCAGGAGGTGTGATGTCACCTCTGGGTCTTTGCTAGCTTTAGGGTTAAGGCTAAACCCATACTCTAAAAAGTTAATAAGTGCACTCAAAGGATTAAGTGATATTAGGAATGGTGAACTGTCCATCTGCATGCAGTAGGTTATTTATTATTATTATTATTATTTATTTAACAAGATTATACTGCCTTATCGTTAAGTCAGTGGTTTACATTAAAATTCAACTCAATTGTTACATTATAACAAGGGTATCAAACTTGGAGAACTTTAACAAGGGTATGAGAGTTTAGCAAGATCTGAGGAACATTGGATATGGTCCATGAAGCTTCTGGGTTATGTGATATTTCCATAGTAGTCATTGAATAGGAAGGTTTTGATTTTCCTGCAGTTCACCTCAGGTCCTCGGGTAGCACGGTAGCATGTTCCATATTGTTGGCTCTGCTATGGAAAATGTCCTGGTGCAAGTGGCCTGTTTACTTCTTGCCTTGTTTTTCGGGACTATTAGGTGGTTTATGGTATTGGACCTTTTAGGCCTGATTTCTGGGTCTCGTGTTATGAGTGATTGTAGGGTGTCGGCTGTTGTATGGTGAACGATTTTGACTGTAGTGATAATGATCTTGTATTTTATATGGGCATTGTATCGGGAGCCTGTGGTGCTGTATCAGGATGGGGGTGATGTGGTCTTGTCTTTTTGATCCCGTTATGATACGGGCTGCCGTATTCTGTGCCTTCTGGAGGTTGGGTGTGGTTAGCTACATTTTCATAGTGAATTTGATGTACTCCAATCAATTTAGATTTTATTTTGTACATTTCAAGGCAGTTTATTATTGAGGAGTGTGGGACACTGTCAAAGGCTTTCTTATAGTCAATCCACACTCCACTGAGATTTCTGCTTTTCTTAGCACCAGTCATGAGGCTTTGTTTAGCAATTGCTGGCCTTTGGTTCCATATACTCCCTTTTTATTACCTCTCTGTTTTACTGGCATGATATTATTGGAAGTAGTTTGGTCATATATTCTGTCGGCATCTATTGTAGTAAATAGCTTGTAGAGTGTAGGCAGACAAATTATTGGTCTATCATTTTTGTGAATGTTAGTTGTCTCTCTTTGGAAGGAGAAGTATTTTTCCTGTTAGCCATTGTGGTGGCTGCCTGATTAATTGATTTTTGCAGTTTGCCAGATGGTGCCAGGCTCTTCTGTGTGTGGGAGAACCTGATTGTTCTTGGCTCAACTGAACACCAGCGCAAGATTCAGGCGCAGTGCCTGCAGGCGCTGTTTAGAGCCACCAGCTGCCTGCACTTACCAATGCCCTTCACCCCACCACTCCTGTCCTTGTGGGAGACAGTGGGGCATTAAATTCATTTTCAGGCATTGCTAAGGAGCACTAGATCCTGATGCTGTTCCCCCTGCCAACTAAAATTTTTATCATCTCTCCCATGTCACTCCAGTGGATGATTCTGTAGTGCTGATGACTTTTCTGCTCCACTTTTAACAACATCCTGTTCTCCTGCTTATATGACGTTGGCATACACAGCACGGTTCTCCAGTGGTTCCACTCCTTCCTTTCTGATCGCTCCTTCCTGGACACTTTGGGCTCACTTCTTTCATCACCATACGCCCGGTCTCCTGAGGGTCGTCCCGATGAGGACCTCCTCGACACCCAACCCAGTGACCCTGGTGTCGGTGTTGCAGGGCCCCATTCCCGAGTGGGAGGCCCGAATGCTGGCCTTGGAATTCAGTGTTTCTGTGTTCCTTGCTGCCCCCGCTGGCACGTGCCTCGAGACCGTAGAGACCTCGACCTCAAGGACTCACCGGGCCGCCATAGTGACCCCCAAGAGCCAGAAGCCTCATGAGGATCCTCAGCACGGGTCTCAATCTCCGTACCATTCCTTGGGTGCGAGATCTTCACGGGCGAGTGCCTCCGGCTCCGGGCAAGTTGTGGCCTCAGAGATCCGGCATGTGTCACTGACCCATCTCGAGCTGCCTGATCTCTGGTCCTCCACGGACTACTCAGACTGGGAGTCCGACGGAGAGGCCTCACCAGACTCTGTCCCACTGAGACCTCCCCTCTGACCCCTCCCTGCCGTCCCAGAGGCAGCAGTCACCTCCCAAGGACACCTCCTTGCTGGAGTTCATCTGGGATATGATGCAGCCCTGGCACTCACCACTGAGTCGGAGGAGGAGCCCCGTGCTGAGGAGCTTGATATTCTGCAATATGAAGCTCCTCCAAGAGAGGCTGTCTCTGTGCCGGTTCCTCCCATTCTGAACTGACTCCTACTCCACATGTGGGAGACCCTGGCCTCTGTCCCGATTGTGAGCAAGCGCCTGGATGCTATGTATAAGGTCCAGCAAGGTGTGGGGTTTCAGAAAGCCCAGCTTCTCCACACCTCGATGGTGGTCAGATCGGCCATGCGGAAGCTAAAGAGCCCAAAGACTCACTCGTCAGTCCCCCCGAGCAGAGAGTCTCATACCCTCGATGCCCTCGGGTGCAAGGCTTATCAGGGCTCCAAGTTGTCATGCTGCATTCAAGTTTACCAATTATACAATGGGATGTTCCTTCGTGATCTCGCCAGGGAACTCGGAGGCTTTGCAGTGGGCCTTGACGGAGACCATCTCTGGCGTTTTCAGGCCCTCTCAAAGTCCGTCGGGGAATGCTTGAAGTACCTCTCACGAGCAGTGTTTGATGGCTTTGAGTCTTCCGGCCGGGTTGCGGCGGCTGGCATTGGAGTCCGCCGGCAGGCTTGGCTCCAGTCCTTGGACCTGGAACAGTGGGTCCAGGAGAAGCTGCTGGACATCTCTTGCTTCAGGGAGCAGCAGTTTGGCAAACCCATGGAGAATAAGGCTGCAGAGATAGAGATGGTGTATGTGACTCGTACTCGCGTCTCCCAGAAAACTTTCTCCCTCCCCAGGAAGAAGCAGCAGAGCAAGAAGCCTTTCTTCAATTGGAAGGGGCTCCCATACAGGGGCTACACAGTTTATCCACTGGCATTGACCCCCGTTCAGGGCTGCCAGGGCAAGTCCACTGTCCACGGCCCTTGTAAGCCGAAGGGTCCCAAAACCCAATCCCTGGCGCCAGCTCAACCATCCTCGGGATTATGATGCCATTGGCATAGACTTTCATCCTCTGGCAGGGCGGCTGTCCGTCGGGGAGCATCTGGTCCATTTCTCCCATAGGTGGGAGTCCATCTCCACTGACACCTGGGTTCTCCAGGTCGTTTGGGAGGGCTATCGTCTCCATCTGGACCAGGACCCTCCTTTGTACTTTCCCGGGGAGCCACGTCTGCTTCCCCAGCATCAGGCCCTCCTGAGTTAGGAGCTCACAGGCCTCCTCGAGGACGGCACGATAGAACCAGTCCCACCACGCTACTGCGGATGGGGGTTTTATTTCCGATACTTCTTCGTCCCGAAGCAGTCAGGGGGCCTTCGGCCCATCCTCGACTTGCCGAACCTCAACAGGTTTCTGGTGTGGAAGAAGTTCAAGGTGCTCTTCCTTGGAACGTTACTGCCCTACCTCCAGCAGGGCGATTGGCTATGTTCTTTGGACTTAAAGGATGCTTGGGCTCACATCCTCATCCACCCCAAACATAGAAAGTACCTCCACTTCATGGTTCAGGGAAACCATTACCAGTACAGGGTACTTCCCTTTGGCCTTGCCTAAACACCCTTTGGACCATGGCTTTTCTTCCTCAGGACAGGGCAGACCATCTTGTGTCCCTGGCGTCCAAGGTGTGGTGCCGTGGTGCTGTATTGGCCCGGACGATGCTTTGTCTTCTCGGCCACATGGCCTCCATGGTCCATGTCATGCCAATGCCCGTCTCAACATGCGGGTGACACAGTGGTGCCTCTGAGCACAATGGGCACAGTCGACCGGCCACCTCTGAGACCCTATCTCGGTCTCTCCCAGAGCAGTGGAGTCTCTGGCTTGGTGGCAGACGTTTCGGAATCTGCTTCGGGGCATGCCCTTCCAAGTCCTGGCGCATCAGTGATCTTGACCACAGACGCCTCTCTGGCGGGCTGGGGAGCCCACTGTGAGGGACGGTGCACTCAAGGAACCTGGTCCCTCGAGAAATCCCAGCAGCAGATCAACCTGCTGGAGCTCTGGGCCATTCGCCTCATTCTCAAGGTTTTCAGGGACTGCTTGCAGCACTGAGCGGTGCTGGTCCAGACGGACAACCAGGTCACGATGTTGTATGTGAACAAACAGGGGGATACCAGCTCCTACAGCTTCTGTTCAGAGGTGATAGCCCTGTGCTCCTTTGCAGTAAGCTAGGGCATGTTGGGGCAAGTTACCTCAGGCCGGAAGATCGGGGGTTCAAATCCCACTAGAGGACAGCAACCTTGGGCCGGAAGGACTGGGGTTTCTAGTCCCACAGGTGCTCCTTGTGGTCTTGGGCAAGTCACTTAACCCTCCATTGCCCATGTTCCCTTTAAAATAGTTATCTCCAAGTTATAATGCCCTGTTCAATGTAATTTCAGTTTTTCAATGTAAACCGCCTTGATATCATGAAAGACGGTATATAAGAAATGTTAAATAAATAAATAAACTTACCTCCTGGGTCAGGACAGTGCATTGGCAGACCGGCTCAGCAGAGTCCTCCGGCTGCACGATTGGTGCCTGTGTCCCCCGAATGGCACAGCGACTCTTCCAGCATTGGGGGACTCCAGAACTGGACCTCTTTGCCAGCCTGGCGAACTTGTAGCTTCCTCGGTTCTGCAGTCCCCTCCCGCACCTGGGCAAGGAGGCCCCTGATGCCTTCCTCATCTTGTGGGAAACGGCTTGCTGTATGCCTTCCCCCCCACGCCCCTCATTGCCCGGACCCTTCGCAAGGTCCAGCGGGACAGGGCCTCGATGATTCTCATAGCCCCGAGGTGGCCTAGGCAGCCTTGTTTTCCCCTGCTGCTCTGTCTCTTGACGGAGCCCCCAGTCCCGCTTGGGTTTCATCAGAGCTGCTGACACAGGAGTGGGGTCTGCTTCTTCATCCCAATCTGAGGTCCCTGTCCCTCACAGCTTGGCAGCTGAGTGGGTTGCTCTAGCCTCCTACCATCTCCCCATGGAGATCGAGGACATTCTTTTGGCCTCACGAAAGGACTCGACCAGACGGGCTTACGCCTTCAAGTGGCGTCGGTTCTCGGTGTGGTGCTCTGCGCTCCAAGTGGACCCATTTTCATGCAGTACCTGCTCCACCTCTCACAGTCTGGGCTGAAGTCTAACTCAGTCAGGGTTCACCTGAATGCCATCTCATCGAACCACCATCCTATCAAGGGCAAACCTCTTTCGGAGCTACCACTTGTCTCTCGTTTCATGAGAGGCTTGCTTCTTTTCAAACCCCCTACCAGCCCTCCTCTGGCAGAATGGGACCTTTATATGGTCCTCACGCAGCTGACCAAGCCGCCCTTTGAACCCATGGCTACCTGCCTGCTGCGGCACCTGTTATGGAAGGTGGCCTTCCTGATAGCTCTCACCTCCGCTTGGAGAGTCCGTGAACTCCAGGCGCTGATGGCCGAGGCACCATACACGAGGTTCTATAGGAACCGGGTGGTCCTGCAGACTCATCCCAAGTTCCTTCCGAAGGTTGTCTCGGATTTTCATTTCAATCAAGAGATAGTGCTGCCCACTTTCTTCCCGAAGCCCCATGCCGACCGGGCGTCGGAAATTCTCTCTCTTTCTACCTGCAGTAGACTCGGGACCACCGCAGATCCGGGCAGCTCTTCGTTTCCTTCGATCCCAGCCGTCTCGGGTTGGTGGTCACCAAGTGTATCTTGTCCATCTGGGTGGCGGACTGCATCGCCTTTGCCTAGGCCCAGGCCAGGTTTTCCCTGGAACGCCGAGTCACAGCTCACAATGTCCGAGTGATGGCAACATTGGTCGCTAGCCTGCGCTCGGTGCCACTGGCAGACATCTGCCGGGCCGCCACCTGGTTCTCTGCTCTCACCTTCATGGTGCATTACTGCCTGGAGAGGGAGTCCCATCGGGACGCCGCCTTCGGCCAGGCTGTACTCCATAATCTGTTTGGGGTTTAAGCAACTCCTGCCCTCTGACCCTTCTTGTTTCGGCTACTGAGATCGTGGCCATCCATGGACCCGGGGTCCTCAGGCTGCCTTTGGCTTTCACTGACAATTGCTCATGGTGATGCCATGCTTTTTTCTACAGGTCCTCGGTAGCCTGTAGCTAGGAAGTCCCATATGTGAGGACTGACTTCCTGCTTGTTCCTGGAGAAAGCCTAGTTACTCGCCTGTAACAAGTGTTCTCCAGGGACAGCAGAAATCAGTTCTCACAACCCTCCCGCCTCCCCTTGATGTTGCTGTATATTTTTGCCATCTTCTTGAATGGGCTATAGCTATGGACCTGACTAAGATGGCACCTTTTGAGCGGGTAGGGGACCACACATGCGTGGTGGCATTCCCAAAGACTTTCTTTGAAAGCTGGGGAAATGCTCCACGTGGGCTCCGTCAATGCCGACGACACTCATATGTGAGGACTGATTCCTGCTGTCCCTGGAGAACACCTGTTATAGGTGAGTAACAATGCTTTCTCTCTCTCTTCTACAAATTAGGGCAGGCTGGTCATTCCTCTCAACCTCCACACCAACTACCTAACTCTTATCACTTGTTATATCACGCCTGGATATCTGCAACTTGTATGAAGTGAAACATCTACAACTCATTCAGAACACCGTTGCTAAGCTCCTAGCCCATGCCTCCCGCTTTGATCATGTCATCCCCATATTAATCTACTTCTGCTGGTTTCCAGTGCAATATTGTGTCCAACACAAGATTCTCACACTGGTCCACAAAATCCTCCACTCGGGTAAGCCTCAATACCTCTCCTCACCCATTATCCTCCACACACCACATTGCATCCTCCATTCTATTCACGCCAATTATCTCAATCTTCCCACAGCTTTCCAAACCCATCTCCAGTCCATCCGCCATTCTGATTTCTGTTTTCTTGGCTGTAGCCTATGGAACAACTTTCCCCGGATCTCCATATGGAATCATCATTTATCTAATGCAAATCACAATCAAAACCTTCCTGTTCCAAAAAGCCTTTAACATCCCCCCTGACTGATGCACCGATTGTTCCTTCCATTTCCTAACTCTCCTCTGCCCCTCCCCCTTTGAATGTATGTATAGTTCTGTCCTATCTATAACAATGGAGTTCCTTTCACCATCTTACATTGTTTTTAAATGTAAATCACTCTGTTGCAGTTGTGAAGGGCAGTATGCTACTAAGTACCATCGAGTCGGTGTCGACTCATGGCGACCCTCTGGATAGTTGTCCTAAATTGAGTTCGGTCTTCAGTCAGGCGGCTCATTGTTGGCAGACTGGTACCCTAGCTGCTGTTATTATATCGATCCCTCTCATTGCTGGCCTTCCTCTTCTGCGTTGACCTTCTACCTTGCCAAGCATGATGTCTTTCTCTAATGATCTCTCTCTTTGCATGATGTGTCCAAAGTATGAAAGTCGAAGTCTTGTCGTCTGAGCTTCTAAAGAAAGCTTAGGTTTGATCTCCTCCAGTACTGACTGGTTTGTTCTTCGGGCAGTTTGTTCTTCGGGAGTGGAGGAGTGGCCTAGTGGTTGGGGCAAGGTACTTCAGGCCGGAAGGTCGGTGGTTCAAATCCCACTAGAGGACAGCAACCTTGGGCCGGAAGGACTGGGTTTCTAGTCCCATAGGTGCTCCTTGTGGTCTTGGGCAAGCCACTTAACTCTCCATAGCCCATGTAAAATAGTTATCTCCAAGTTATAATGCCCTGTTCAATGTAATTTCAGTTTGTTCAATGTAAACCGCACTGATGCGGAATAGCGCGGTATATAAGAGAATGTAAATAAATAAATAAATAGTCCATGGTATACGCCAGGGGTCTCAAACACGCATGCGGCCCGCGAGAGACCTTTGTGCGGCCCGCGATGCAGAGGAAACAAAAACGGGGTTTCCATGGAGACGGAGAAGCGCGCGGCGGTGGCCACTCGCTAGACCAGCGCTATCGTCGTTTCTGTAATGAAGCACTTCACTTCCGCCTCCGTTCCGGCGGCTCCACTTTTCTTTATTTGGATTTCCGCTTGTAGCATTCAAGTACAGCAGGAGCCGGCAGAAAGGTTTCCTCTTGTAGGTTTAATTGGACTTTGATAGGTCCGTCGCCCACCCAGCGCAGAAGAATAACTCAGCAGCATGAATATGGCCAGGCCTGTGATCTCCCTATGAATGTCCATGCCACAGCACCTGAGACCTTCAGTGTCCTTCAACAAAGAATTCGGGTAGCAGAGGAGCAAGCAGTGTCCTTGATCCAAGACTTGGGGAATCTGGGAGTGGCCAGTCAGAGTCTCCAGCCCATTGCTTCAGAAGTGCATCACCCCATCAGCCCTTACCAGATCAGATGGGACTTCATGGCTGAGAATGACATGCTGTGGAAGAACTGTGAAGCTCTGGTAAGCCGTGTCTGTCACATGGAAAGCAGCATCCAGACTCTGAAGCTGAGCATCTTCAGGCTGCATACGGAGAAGGAACTGAAACCGAAAAAACTCAGCTCAGCTGGAGGAGCGTCTGAATATGTTGCAAGAGGAGCATGCACAAGAGCTGAAAGTGGTGCAGCTGGAAATGATGCGATTACGTCAAAAGTTGCATGAGGAGATTGAGGAGAAGGAGATGGCGCAGGATGAAAAGGAGAGATTGAGTGCTGCCCTGGAGATCACCACAGCCACAAAGTCAGATGTTGCAATTGCTGCAGAGGAGCTAAGGACTACAAATAATCAAATAACTCTCAGGTTGCAGGAGACACAGTCTGCCCTGGTGATAAAAGAAGAAGATTTTGCTCTGGCAGTCCAGTCCAGTGATGAGTCCTTGAGAGAGTGTGAGAGAATGAAGGGGCTCATGAAGACAGCAGAGGAACGGGGGAGACAGAAGGCAAGCACTGAATATATGTCTGTGGGGTGAGGCGACTCAGAAAAGAGCAGAATTGCTTTGTGGGAGCCAAATATAAAAAAAATAAGTATTTGGAAAACTATGAAGGGCAGTATAGCAAATAGAAATAAACACAAACATTCCTTTTGACAAATATTTGTGTGAAACACTAAGGTGCAACCAAGTCATGAGACATTCTTAAAGGATTAACACTAAAGAAGAGCTCCAGGTTTATATGGTACAACAATTTATAGTTTTATTTCTACAGTGTTGTACATTCTAAGTTTGGCTTTTGGGGTTCCCAGTTTAATTGTCTTCCTGTTTCTAAATTGTGATTCCTTGTTTGGTGATGGTGTATGTTCTGCATGTGTAACTGAGCTGAGGTATTCTGTTTATGTAATTCCTATTTGACATTGCCACTTGTTCTCTTTCCCGAGTAGGTCATGTATTGTTATTCTCTGAAATGTGTTGATTTAATATTTGCAGTGTTGCCTTTTGATAGTTAGGGTATGGTGCTTTGTGAGTCCTGGTAGTGCTGTTAGGACACGGCAGGTTTGCTATGGGTTCTAAATGAGCAGTGTTTCTAGTAGTTCCTAATGTGCCTGGCGGTTGGCACTGGATTATAGTAATGTAGAAATCTTTTAGTCTTTCTTTATCCATACACTCATTAAGAGGCATGTTTACTAAAAGTTAGTGTATGGTAACATTATGCAAATATTTATGCAAATGATGCCCTTATGCAAATGAGGCCTGCGTCTTGTGCGGCCCCCGGGTTACTCTACAAGTCCTCATTTGGCCCTCAAAGCAATTTGAGTTTGAGACCCCTGGTATACGCAGTATTCGCCGCCAGCACCATAATTCAAAGGCATCAACTTTCTTCCTGTTTATCTTTTTCACTGTCCAGCTTTCACATCCATATGATGTTATTGAAAATACCATGGCTTGAACAAGTCGAATCTTTGTATGGAGAGAGACATCTCTGCTCTTGAGAATCTTATCTAGGTCTTTCAGAGCCATTCTGCCAAGAGCAATGCGCCGTCTGATTTCTTGACTGTTGTTGCTTCTTTATTGATAGTTGATCCAAGTAGCTTAAAGTTGTCCACGATTTCAATTTCTTCTCCTTCAACGATGAACCTGTTGATTTTGCCAGTTGCATTATTTTTGTCTTCTTTACATTAAAGTGCAGGCCCATTTTGAGACTATGTTCTTTGATCGTGAGAAGCAAATGTTTCAGATCATTTTCACTTTCAGCCAGTAATGTGGTATCATCAGCATAGCGAAGGTTGTTGATGAGTCTTCCACCAATCTTCACACCTCTGTCTTCATACAATCCTGCTTCTCTGATGATTTGTTCTGCATATAAATTAAACAGGTAGGGGGGAAAGTATGCAGCCTTGTCTTACACCTTTGCTTATTTTAAACCATTCTGTTTCTCCTTGTTCCATTCAGACTGTTGCTTCTTGATCAATGTACAGATTGTGCAAGAGAACGATCAGGTGTTCTGGTATACCCATGCTTCTTAATGTAGCCCAGAGTTTCTCATGGTTTACACAGTCAAAAGCCTTGCTATAGTCCAGTGTTTTTCAACCTTTTTTGTGCAAAGGCACACTTTTTTCATGAAAAAAATCACGAGGCACACCACCATTAGAAAATGTTAAAAAAATTTACCTCTGTGCCTATATTGACTATATATAAAGTAATTCTCTTGAATAGGAATCAAACACTCACACCAACCCCCCTCCCCTGCTGGTTCACTCACCCACCCCCCTGTCACTTACTCACCCCTCCTGCTGGGTCACTCACTCACTTACCCCCCCTCCCCTGCTGGTTCACTCACACCATCGCCCCCCCCTTGCTGGTTCACTCACACCACCCCCCCTCCACTGCTGGTTCACTCACACTCCCCCCCCTTGCTGGTTCACTCACACACACCTCCCCCCCTCTGCCCAAGCCGCTGCTTCTGCTTTGTACAGAGCAGCGGCTGCACTACACTTACATTGAAAAGTAAAGAGAAACTGTGTCAGGAGCCCTCCGGTCATCGCAGAGCCTGAGGAAGTGATGTCATGGGGGCGGGCTCCTCACAGGCTGTCTTTCCTTTTCAAATTAACTTTATTGCAGCTAAAGTTAATTTGAAAAGGAAAGACAGCCTGTGAGGAGCCCGCCCCCATGACATCACTTCCTCGGGCTCTGCATGATCGGAGGGCTCCTGACACAGTTTCTCTTTACTTTTCAATGTAAGTGTAGTGCAGGCGCGGCGCGGTACAAAGCAGAACCAGCGGCGGCCCTGCTATAGGGAAGCGCGTTCGCGCCGCGGACTTCGGCACAAAAGCCGTTTTTTTGCTCTGGCCGCTCCCGATCTTGCGGCCAGAGCAAAAAACCGGCTTTTCAATGGCCGGTTTTACAACTGTGCCGGCAGCCGGCCTGGCCATGGAAAAACCGGCCAGGCCGGCTGAAAACCGGCCAGTTGGCAACCCTAATTTGTGAGCCGAGGCCACATGTTACGGATGAAATTGGAATTTTTCCCACGGCACACCAGACAATATCTCACGGCACACTAGTGTGCCGTGGCACAGTGGTTGAAAAACGCTACTATAGTCGATAAAGCACAAATAAATATCCTTTTGGTATTCTTTAGTCTTTTCAAGGATTCATCTCACATCCGCAATGATGTCTCTCGTTCCTCGCCCTTTCCTGAACCCTGCTTGCGCTTCAGGTAGTTTTTGTTCCAGGTATGGTTGTAGTCTCTTTTGAATAATCTTCAGTAGAATCTTGCTGGCATGTGGGATCAGAGCGATTGTATGATAATTAGAAATGTCAGTTGGATCACCTTTCTTTAGTATTGGTATAAACACAGATCTTTTCCAGTTAGTTGGCCATGATGTTGTCTTCCATATTTTTTGGCAGAGCCTTGTAAGTACTGTAACAGCTGCATCAAATTGCTGTAATACCTCTATGGGAATGCTATCAATGCCTGGTGCTTTGTTCTTTGATAAGGCTTTCAATGCTGTTTCAACTTCTTCTTTCATCACCAATGGTTCTCGATCATAAGGTACAGGTTGAAACGGCTGTTGGTCCACTTGATTTTTGTCATATAAAAACACTGTATATTCCTTCCACCTTTTCTTGATCTTCTCAGCATCATTCAACATAGAACCTTGAGCATCATGTAACATTCGAATTCGAGGCTGGAACTTTTTCTTTAACTCTCGTAGCTTTAGGAAAGCCGATCTTGTTCTTTCTCTAATAGTTTCTGCTTCTGTTTCCTTGCATGCGTCATTGTAATACTTTTCCTTGTCCTGTCTTGCTGCACGTTGGAAATCTTTGTTGAGTTCTACGATTGTCTTTCTTTCTCCTCTGGCATTAGCTTCTCCGCGTTTCTGGGCAATTTTCAGAGTTTCTTCCGTCATCCATTTTGGACATTTTGCTTTTTCACCTTTTGTAGAGACTTCTCGCTTTCTTCCAACACAACCTTCTTGATGTCATTCCATAACTCTTCTGGAGCTCTGTCATTTGTATCTAAAGCAGCAAATCGATTTTGCAGGCAGTCTTTAAATTCTAGTGATATATTCTCAAGGTCATATTTTTCTGCATTCATGAGTGGTTTGCTCTTTTTCAACTTTAGCTTGAGTTTGCATACTAGTAGTTGTAGTAGTTTGTAGTAGTTCCTAATGTGTTTGTAGTAGTTCCTAATGAGCCTGGCGGTTGGCACTGGATTATAGTAATGTAGAAATCTTTTAGTCTTTCTTTATCTGTACACTTATTAAGAGGCATGTTTACTAAAAGTTAGTGTATGGTAATATTATGCAAATATTTATGCAAATGAGGCCCCACACCAAGTCTCCACACATGTCCCCGCACCCCCCTTGGGCCACCCCTGCCTGGGAGTCTACCGTATTGCAGAGTTTGGTATCATTTGCAAAGAGGCAAACTTTACCTGACAGCCCTTCCACAATATCACTAACAAAAATGTTAAAAAGAATCTGAGCAAGGACAGATCCGATTCTTTTAATGTCTTTGTTAGTGATAGCATTGCTGAAAATAGCCACTATATGAATCGCCCCAACACTTTCCAATAGTGCTGTTGAATGTGACTCTGGCCGACACGTAATCCAGTTAGCAGGATAAGTGCCTTTGAGTATCAGTTCTGTATTGGATTACTAGAATTATGGAAAGATAAGATTGGAAGAGTTCCTGAGTGGTCGTCAAGCCTACCTCTTGTCTTCAGGTGTGTGGGGGGGGGGGCGGGGGAGAGGGGGGATGCAACATTTGGAGGAACTAAGGTATTGTTTGTTTTACTACTACTACTACTACTACTACTATTAAACATAAACATATAGCGCTACAAGGCATGTGTGGTATGTTGTTTCTGCTTGTTTTTATCTTGCTTTTTTACTTTGATCTTCTTTGCTTTCACATCCCTCCTGCAGCTTCCCTGTTCCTCATTCCTTTGCCTTGCACCCCAAGGCCACTCACTCGCCCTGTAGTCCCTCTCGGTCTCTTCTGCTCGGCTAGTCAGTCGTCTTCCCTCCCTGCAGCCAGCTAGTTTCTCTTCTACTTCTCCTCTAGTTCGCCCTTCTCCCCATCCATCCAGCCTCTGTGCAACTTCTTCTTTCATAGCTGCACAGATCTCTGTCACATGGCTAGCTGCCAGAAGTTCCTTGGGCCAGCCCATACCAGCAACTTTTCCTGGCTGTAGAAGTAAACTTGAGTTGCTGAAATATAGGTACCGGGATTCCTAGTGCCTGGGTTTTTTCCATCCATCCATCCCTCCCTCCCAGGTGTAATCCATGAGGCATAGGAAAATTAATATCTAAACTGCTCTAGAAACCTTTAGTGATGGCAATTCCACCACCTGCCTAAGTAAATTTGTTCTGTTGCTAAGCTGCTCTTGCAATTAGAGATATCTTGTTCATAGCGAGAGGGTCAAATTCCAACATGGATTATCAAGGAATTAAGAGATCTGATGGCCTACTATTATATTAATTTATCTTTAAGAACAGATTCTATGTTGTTCTTTCTAAAGCATACACATATTTCTCTTATTTTGAAGAACTTATCTAAGGATCTTTTTGATTTATCTAACTGTTGGCCAATTTCAGATATCCCATTCTTAGGAGAATGAATAGGGTGTGTGGCCTTTCAGGATTGCACTGCAGGCAAGCATCAGTGTGGCTTCTATCTGTGCATGACACTGAAATTTTAATGCTTTCAGCTGGGGACATGTTGCTAAAAAATTACAATGATAAATGGAAATACCCAAAAGTGTTTTTAGACATTTCAGTAACGTTTGACCCAGACTGTCATGATATTTTGATCAAAATGCCCCATGATCTTCACTTGGGAAATCAGATTGTTTTCATGGTTTGTTTCATATTTGGAGAATCGTGTGCAGAGCGTTCAGTTTAATGATCAGTTCTAGGAGTGTTTTACCTGGCGCATTATCTGTACACTCCTGATATTGCATCACATTTCTGTGTTATGAATATCCTACTGTGCTGTTCTATCTAATTGCCATGATGATAATTTAATTTGCCTATTTCCAAGTTTATCTTACTGTTCTAATTGCATACTATCCTGACTTTTGGCCATTTCACTGTGGCCTGTGTCAGGGGAGATCTGTTGTATCCCACATTGGGAGAATTTCTTCATAAAGGGATTAATATATCATAATAAAAAGATAAATAAAGTGGACAACCTAGGAATCGGACAATGTCATAGTCTTTGGGCCTTTTCTGGATGACTTACTGTAACTTCAGCTTTTACTTTCTTTAAAGAACTGAATTTTTTTATCTGTTTGTAATTGGCTGAGAATGAACAAGCTTGCTTTGAACTTTTATTAAAACGAAATTAGGTCTTACCTGCTAATTGTCTTTCCTTGAACTTTCTCCGGGCCAGTCCAGGGAAAGGTAGGGTTGTCAATCCCCTATAGCAGTGATGGCTAACCTTTTTGAGCCCGAGTGCCCAAACTGCCGCACAAAACCAAAGAATTTCCTCAAAGTGCCAGCACGTCATTTGCATAAGTGGTCTTATTTGCATAAATATTTGCATAATGTTACCATACACTAACTTTTAGTAAACATGTCTCTTAATGAGTGTATGGATAAAGAAAGACTAAAAGATTTCTACATTACTATAATCCAGTGCCAACCGCCAGGCACATTAGGAACTACTACAAACGCTGCCCATTTAGAACCCATAGCAAACCCGCCGTATCCTGACAGCATTACCAGGACTCACAAAGCACCATACCCTACCTATCAAAAGGCAACACTGCAAATATTAAACCAATACATTTCAGAGAATACTGGGGAAAGAGAACAAGTGGCAACGTCAAATAGGAATTTCCTCTTGTACCAAACAAAGCGCAGATGTTAATGATGCACATTTCCCAGAGCTGACATATTCCAGTTAATAAATTCAAAATAAAGAGATATCTTTCTACCTTTTGTGCATTTTTTTTTCAGTTGCAATTGGTCCAGCCACCTTCTTCTGGTTTCTTCATGTTTTCTGCTAACTCTCCATCGTCTGCTGTCCATTTGTCCTTTCTTCTCTCTTCTAGTTTTTTTTTCCATTCTCTCTCTCTCTACATCTGCTTTAACATACTAATCTTTCTCCTTTTGCTCTTTCCTCATTCCTATTTCATCCACACAAATTTTACCCCTCCATCCTCAATCCCGAATTACTCTCCCAATACCTGGCCAATTGTAGATTTTTCATCCCTCCTACACAAAATATTTTTCCCCTCTCCATTTTACTCTCCCAGCCCCATCCCATTCTAATCCTCCCCCAACATCAGCTCCCTTCTAGTTCCAGTCTCACCCAGCATCCATTCCCTTCTAGTCCCTGCATCAGCCCATTTCCAGTCCTTCATCTGCTCATTTTCAATCCTAGCCCCCCCATCAGCCCATTTCTACTCATTTCCTAGCCCCACCATCAGCCCATGTCAAATCATAGTTCCCCTCCACTCAGCCCAATTCCAGTCCAAGCCCCCCCATGAGCCTACTTCCAGTTCTAGCCCCTCCATGAGTCCATTTCAATTCAAGCACCCACCACAGCCCATTTCCAATCTTAGCTCCCCCCAACAGCCCATTTCCAGTCCTATCCTAGCTGTTCCATCAGCCCATTTTCAGTCCTAGCTCCCTTCCCTCACAGCCCATTTCCATTCCAAGCCCCCTCCCCATCAGCTATTTGCAGTTCAAGCTTCCCCTTCCACTCAGCCCATTTCCAGTCCTAGCAACACCCCAACCCATTACCAGTCCTAGCCCCCCGTCAATCAACTTCCAGTCCTAACCCCCATCACCCCCATTTTCAGTTTAAGCCCCCCCCTATAACCCTTTACCAGTCCTAACCCCCCATCAGCCCATTTCCAGTCAGCCCCCCATAGCCCATTGCCAGTCCTAAACCCCCCCATCAGCCCACAGCCCATTACCAGTCCTAACCACATCAGCCCACCTCAAGTCCTAACCCCTCCCCATACGCCCATTTCCTGTCATAGCCCCCCCATAACCCATTATCAGTCCTACACCCCCATCAGCCCACTACCAGTCTTAACCCCCCCATAGCCCATTACCAGTCCTAACCCCCCCCATCAGCCCACTACCAGTCTTAACCCCCCCCCATAGCCCATTACCAGTCCTAACCCCCCCATCACCCCATTTCCAGACAGCCCTCACCAGCTCATAGCCCATTGCCAGCCCTCATCAGCCCACAGCCCATTGCTAGTCTTAACTCCCCCCCATAGCCCACTGCGTCTTAACCCCCCTCCCCAGCCCACTGCCAGTCTTAACCCCCCCTCCCAAGCCCCTTGCCAGACTCAACCCCCCCCCCTCCCTCCCTCCCTCCCTACCCCATTGCCAGTCTCAACCCCCCTCCCTCCCTAGCCCATTGCCAGTCTCAACCCCCCTCCCCCCCTCCCTAGCCCATTGCCAGTCTTAACCTCCCTCCCTCCCTAGCCCATTGCCAGTCTTAACCTCCCTCCCTCCCTCCCTCGCCCATTGCCAGTCTCAACCCCCTCCCTCCCTCCCTAGCCCATTGCCAGTCTCAACCCCCCTCCCTCCCTAGCCCATTGCCAGTCTCAACCCCCCTCCCTCCCTAGCCCATTGCCAGTCTTAACCTCCCTCCCTCCCTAGCCCATTGCCAGTCTTAACCCCCCTCCCTCCCTCCCTCCCTAGCCCATTGCCAGTCTTAACCCCCCTCTCTCCCTCCCTAGCCCATTGCCAGTCTTAACCCCCCTCCCTCGGCTCATGGCAATTTAAAAAAATAAAAGCTGCCCGCTGCCGCGGCGGCGGCATGGCGTGTCCCGCGGGGCACCCTCGGCCCGGCGGGACTCTCCCGGCGCTGCTCAGCAGCCCCTCTCTGCTGGCTTGCAGAGACGCGAAGGGAGAGAGAGTCTCCCTCGCGTCTCTCTTAAGCCCGCAGGGGCAGATGGGAAATTTCCCATCAGCCCCTGCGGGCTTAACAGAGACCCGAGGGAGACTCTCCCTTCGCGTCTCTGCAAGCCGGCAGAGAGGGGCTGAGCAGCGCCGGGAGAGTCCCGCCGGGCAGAGGGAGCCCCGCGGGACACTCCATGCCGCCGCGGCGGCAGCGGGCAGCTTTTTTTTTTTTTTTAATGTGCGACCTTCCCGCGTGCCAGCTGCAAGGCCTTCGCGTGCCACAGCTGGCACGCGTGCCATAGGTTCGCCATCGCTGTCATAGCCCATTGCCAGCCCTCATCAGCCCACAGCCCATTGCTAGTCTTAACTCCCCCCCATAGCCCACTGCGTCTTAACCCCCCTCCCCAGCCCACTGCCAGTCTTAACCCCCCCGCCCGAGCCCATTGCCAGTCTCAACCCCCCCTCCTCCCTCCCTCCCTAGCCCATTGCCAGTCTCAACCCCCTCCCTCCCTAGCCCATTGCCAGTCTCAACCCCCCTCCCCCCCTCCCTAGCCCATTGCCAGTCTTAACCTCCCTCCCTCCCTAGCCCATTGCCAGTCTTATACTCCCTCCCTCCCTCCCTCGCCAATTGCAAGTCTCAACCCCCTCCCTCCCTCCCTAGCCCATTCCCAGTCTCAACCCCCCTCTCTCCCTACCTTGACCATTGCCAGTCTCAACCCCCCTCCCTCCCTAGCCCATTGCCAGTCTTAACCTCCCTCCCTCCCTAGCCCAGTGCCAGTCTTAACCTCCCTCCCTCCCTAGCCCATTGCCAGTCTTAACCCCCCTCCCTCCCTCCCTCCCTAGCCCATTGCCAGTCTTAACCCCCCTCTCTCCCTCCCTAGACCATTGCCAGTCTAAACCCCCCTCCCTCGGCTCATGGCAATAAAAAAAAAAAAAAGCTGCCCGCGGCCGCCGCGGCGGCATGGAGTGTCCCCCGGGGCTCCCTCTGCCCGGCGGGACTCTCCCGGCGCTGCTCAGCCCCTCTCTGCCGGCTTGCAGAGACGCGAAGGGAGAGAGAGTCTCCCTCGCGTCTCTCTTAAGCCCGCAGGGGCAGATGGGAAATTTCCCATCAGCCCCTGCGGGCTTAACAGAGACCCGAGGGAGACTCTCCCTTCGCGTCTCTGCAAGCCGGCAGAGAGGGGCTGAGCAGCGCCGGGAGAGTCCCGCCGGGCAGAGGGAGCCCCGCGGGACACTCCATGCCGCCGCGGCGGCAGCGGGCAGCTTTTTTTTTTTTTTTAATGTGCGACCTTCCCGCGTGCCAGCTGCAAGGCCTTCGCGTGCCACAGCTGGCACGCGTGCCATAGGTTCGCCATCGCTGCCCTATAGCAACTGAGGACTGAATGCTTCAAGTTTTCCTGAGAGGTGAAGCCACTCCCCCTTAGGGCTAACCATCAGTCTCCTTCTGACAAAGCAACTAAAGAGAAAAAACTGAAAAAAGTAGATTAACCCTTGAAAAACTGATAACAATCTATAGTTCTTGAACCACGAGGAAGCAAAAAAAACACACTTCCCCTGTAAGTTTGAAGTTTTTTTTTTTTTTTTTTTCCCATGCTCAAAACATATATAGGAGTTACTACAGAGTGATCCGTGCGTGGCATGGAGTGCTTGCGCCCAGCCCCAAGATGTGCTTCCGGAGCTAAAACGCCGAGAAGATGAAATGCTTCGAACATGCTACCAAACATATCGCTGGCAAAAGGCTGAACACCCGGGTGGGACCCTGGACTGGCCCGGAGAAAGTTCAAGGAAAGACAATTAGCAGGTAAGACCTAATTTCGTTTTCCTTATCACTTCTCCGGGCCAGTCCAGGGAAAGGTAGGGCAGTACCAAAGCAGTACCTAAGTCCGGGAGGGGCCCGCCAAACCTGAGATAAGAGCCGCAGCCCCCACCCTAGCATCGTCTCGTGCTTGAACATCTAAGCGGTAATGCTTTGCAAACGCGTGCAAAGAAGACCACGTTGCTGCTCTGCAAATATCCACCGGCGGAACGAAGGCGAACTCCGCCCAGGAAGTTGATTGAGCCCGAGTGGAATGCGCTCGCAGTGGCAGCGGTAGCGACAGACCGCGGATAGTGTATGCTTCGGCAATGGCTTTGCGGACCCATCTGGCAATTGTGGACTTAGAGGCCGCAAGACCCTTTCGAGGACCACTGAACTGGACAAAAAGCCTATCCGTCTTCCGAATAGATTGCGAAATCCGAAGGTACGTTTTGAGAACCCGAGCGAGATCCAAATGCCGGAGCGCTCGGTCCATAGGAGAAGTGGAGGAACCCAAAAAAACAGGCAATGCCACAGATTGGTTAACATGAAAAGACGACAGCACTTTCGGCAAAAAAGAGGGAACAGTGCGGAGCAAAACCCGCTCGGGAAGAAACTGCAAATAAGGTTCCCGACAAGACAAGGCTTGCAAATCCGAAATCCGGCACACTGAACACAAGGCGACCAGGAAGGCCGTCTTCCAAGAACACTGTCGGATCTGTCGCGAGCAGAGGGACGTCAAAGGAGAACGAGAAAACGCTTCCAAAACCACATTTAAGTCCCAAGGAGGCACAATAGAACGAACAGGGGGACGGATAATCTTTGCCGCTCGTAAAAAACGATGCACATCCGGATGCGCGGAAAGACGGCGACGTTGCACCGGACCTCGAAAACAGGCAAGCGCTGCTATGTGAACTTTAAGAGTACTAAGAGCCAGTCCCTTGTCCAAGCCATGCTGTAAGAAAAGGAGAAGCTGCGGCAATGTAGAAGACATAGGCAGAACATCGTGCTGAGTACACCAATTTTCAAAAAGGCGCCAAACTCGCACATATGCTAGAGACGTCACTGGCCTCTTAGACCGCAGCAAAGTAGACACTACTGAGTTTGCGTAACCTTTGCGTGTCAAGCGCGTCCTTTCAAGAGCCAAGCCGTAAGCAAGAAGCGATCCACTCGCGGCATGAGTATCGGACCCTGCTGCAAGAGATTGCTGCGGACTGGAAGAGGCCATGGCTGATCCACCAGGAGTCGAACGAGATCGGCATACCAAGGCCTGCGCGGCCAATCCGGAGCTATGAGAATCACCAACCCCCGGTGCCGCGCAATGCGCTGGAGAACCCGACTCAACATCAGCCAAGGAGGAAACACGTACAGCAGAGAATCTGGAGGCCAGGGCTGAACGAGAGCATCGAGCCCCTCGGACATGTGCTCCCGGCGCCTGCTGAAGAAACGATTCGCTTTGGCATTGCTGCATGTCGCCATCAAATCCATTATTGGCTGCCCCCAACGCAAGGTGAGATCGTGAAATACCGCCGCATTCAACTCCCACTCTCCGGGATCGAGAAAATGACGGCTGAGATAATCCGCTTGCACGTTCTCCGTGCCCGCAACATGAGCCGCCGAGAGCGCCAACAGATTGTCCTCCGCCCAAGTCATCATCGCGTGACATTCGGATAGGAGAGAAGGAATTTTGGTTCCCCCCTGACGATTGATATACGCCACCGTCACTGCATTGTCGGAAAAAATCTTTACCGCCGATCCTCTGAGAAAGGAAGCAAAGTGTAGGAGGGCAAGACGAGCTGCCCGCAGCTCCAAGAGGTTGATCGACCAGGAGCTCTCTTCGGGGGACCAAGCACCCTGAGCAATATGTGTCTGACAGTGAGCTCCCCAGCCGACAAGACTGGCATCCGTGGTGACCAATATCCAGGAGGGTTCTAGCAAGGGCACTCCCACAGATAGATGATCCCGAACTAACCACCACTCGAGACTGCGCCATACAAGAATTGAATAGGGCAGGCGCTGCGAGAGAGGGTGAAGCTGTGGAGACCAACGGGACAGCAAGGCCTGCTGTAAAGGCCGCATGTGCGCTTTGGACCACGGAACCAGATCCAGCGCCGCCGCCATGGACCCCAAGAGTTGTAAGTAAGTCCATGCCGACGGAGTCGTCAGCCGCAGAAACGCTTGAACCTGCCATACCAGCTTGTCTATGCGCACCTCGGGTAAAGAGACTCTCCCCCGCTCGGTGTCGAAAAGAGCGCCCAGATAAACCATCCGCTGCGATGGTACCAAGAGGCTCTTGGTTTGATTGATTACCCAACCAAGCCGCTCTAGAAGCTGCACCACCCGAGCTGTCGCTGCGACGGAATCGACCCGAGAATCGGCCCGGATCAACCAATCGTCGAGATAAGGATGAACGCGGATTCCGTCTTTCCGAAGCGCCGCTGCAACCACCACCATGAGCTTCGTGAACGTACGCGGAGCCGTAGCTAGCCCGAACGGCAACGCTTGAAACTGGAAATGTCCCACGGGAAGGGCAAAGCGCAGAAAACGCTGATGCGATGGCCTGATGGGAATATGAAGATAGGCCTCTGTAAGATCTATTGAGGTGAGAAATTCTCCCGGCTGTACCGCCCGAATTACGGTACGAAGAGTCTCCATGCGAAAGTGTGGTACCCGCAGGGTACGGTTTACGGCTTTGAGATCGAGCACCGGACGAAAAGAATCGTCCTTTTTGGGCACTACAAAATAAATCGAGTATCGACCGCAACCGTATTGGTCTAAAGGAACAGGAACGATCGCCTGCAACTGTAAGAGGCGCGAGAGCGTTTCCGCTATGGCTTCCGCCTTCCGATTCGAGCCGCCGGGAGACATTACAAACGCGGGGGTTAAGGGACACGCAAAATCGAGAGCATAGCCCTTCTGAATGATCTCCAACACCCATCTGTCGGAGGTGATGGTGGTCCAAGCCGTCAGGAAACCCTGTAGTCGCCCGCCTACCGGAACCAACGGCTGGACCAGCCGACCTTCATTGTGACTTTTTAACGGTGGGCTGGGGCGATCCAAAGTAGGATTTGCTAAAACCTCTGGCACCCCGAAAGGACTGGCCACGAAAGCTGGAACGGCCCCTGGCAGAGGGGGTACAACGGGCACCACGAAAACGACGGGAGTCTCTACCAGCGCCCCGGGAGACCGACCCCGAGCGCCCCGACCTAGGCCTATCCTCAGGTAACCGGCCGCCCTTGGAGTCACCTAAATCCTTAACAATCTTTTCCAAGGCTTCCCCGAACAGTAACTGCCCCTTATAGGGTAATTTACTGAGACGCAGCTTGGACGAAACATCCGCCGACCAGTTGCGCAGCCAAAGAAAGCGCCTAGCCGCCACGAGAGAGGCCATAGTCTTAGCCGCAATCTGCAACAAATCATAGAAGGCATCTGCCATATACGCCGCGGCTGATTCTAATTTCGCCGTGTCGGGTACCTCAGAAGGCTGCTCCCCTGAGCCGTCTCCTTGTAACCAGCGAATGGACGCCCGAGAAACGTATGCTCCACAAATTGCCGCTTGCAACGCCAGTGCGCTGGAATCGAAGGCCTGCTTGAGAAGAACCTCCAACTTCCTATCTTGCAGGTCCTTGAGAGCCGCTGCTCCCTCGACGGGAATGGTAGTCTTTTTGGTGACTGCGGATATGATAGCATCTACCTTTGGCATGTGCAACAAATCCTTCACCTCCTAGGGAAGGGGGTATAAGCGCGCCAAGGTGCGGCTACCACGCAGGGAAGCCTCTGGACATTCCCATTCCGAATCAATCATTTGCCTGATCACCCGGTGGAGAGGGAAACAGCGTTGTTCGGTTTTAAATCCCTGTAATAAGGGATCTTCCAAGGGCTCCTGAGAAGAGGAAGGGAGCACAAGGTGCAGCGCTGTCAAAGACTGAGAAATGAGCGCTGAAAGTTCCTCCTTACGGAAGACGCGGAAAACATTGGGATCCTCACCAGGAGCAATCTCCCCTTCCTCCAACTCCTCCGCCTCCATATCTAAAGCTGGATCAGCTCCCACCTCTGAATCCCCTTGAACTAGGGAAACGTCAGGGACCTGAGGAGAAAAAAAATCAATAGGCTCTGAAAGAAACCCTTTAGCCTGAGATGATCCCTCTCCAGGATCACCAGGCTCGGGAGCCCGCAGAGGCAGAGTCATAGGAGAGGAAACTGCAGAGAGTGAAGCTGGCTGTGATGATTTCATTAAAAAAGCTGTGTGCATAGCCAGAATAAACTCTGGCGAAAAAAAGGAAGGGACCCTCTCTGGAGGCGCAGAAACGGCCTCGGCAGGCTTTGCCTGGCGTCTGGCCTCTTTAGAAGTCTTAGCCTTGCTCTTATGAGGCCGAGGCTGCTCTGATACGGCAGCCACCGGCGCTGACAAAATGGCCGCCTTTCCCGCCTTTTCGACCGGCAAAGACAGCTCCTGTGCGCCTTGTAAAGACGTTTCCGCCATGAAGAAAAACAAAAACAGACCCGCAAAAGTGAAGAGCCGAAAAAAGAAAAACTGACCGCCGAAATCCCGAGAGGGAAAAAGAAACCAAAGTGGCCCGAAGAAGCGCCGCGGGCGGCAGACAGGGAAAAGAAAGCCACAAGGAACTCACCCGACGAACTAAAGACAAACAGAACCGGTCCCGCCGAACCGCTGCCAGCGGCAATGATAGCAAGGATGACAGCGCTATAGCAGAGGAAGAACTGGGGCCCCCAGGATCACTCTGTAGACGGAGACGGAGGCAGGCAATGAGGCAGGCTCTACCTCGCACTGCAAGACTTCTTTACTCACGTCTCGATGCTCTTAAAGCAACAGCGCTTTTAATTTAGAGGTTCACAATTTTACCCAAGAACCATAGAAATCAGCTCTGCCAGAGCTAAATTACTTAATAAAAGAAAGGTAAGAGGGAGAAAAAATAATTCGATCCTCTATAGCTGCTGAGGACTGAAAGACTGATGGTTAGCCCTAAGGGGGAGTGGCTTCACCTCTCAGGAAAACTTGAAGCATTCAGTCCTCAGTTGCTATAGGGGATTGACAACCCTACCTTTCCCTGGACTGGCCCGGAGAAGTGATAAGGAAGTTTGAATTTTGTTGATCAACTCTGACTGGTTTGATTGCTCCAGAATGTACTAGCTAGGGTGGAGATATTTTGCCTGGGTGTGTGCATGGATTCTGAGTTGTCACTGATGCCCTTCTTGAACACAGTGGTGGAATCAGTATTTTATAAACTATATTTATTGTGTCATTTGAGTTATCTTGCAGTCATTATTACTGTCCTGTATAGACAACTGTACCTCCATTTATTTGAGTTTCCCTAGACATTGTATGAATGTGTTTTGCAGCTTTTACAGAAAGCAGCGACAAGACTGAGTATAATGCAGTAGAATTTATCACTTCATATCTGATGCACTTTCACTGGTTACTCATTAGAATGGCGGGTGGAATTTAAAATGTTAAGGATTTGGTTTTATACTTGGTCTTTTGCCAGAGTACTCTCAGGCCATTTTATAGATATGTATTGTCTAAGTCGAGGGTTATCAACCCAATCCTCGGGACACACCTAGCCTGCCACGTTTTCAGGATAACCACAATGAATATGCATGAGAGAGATTTGCATTGAATGGAGGTAATGAATGCAAATCTCTCCCCTGGATGTGTTTCAAGTTCTGCAGTAAAAGTGTTACAGAAGGCGGGAATTTGTTCTTGCATGTTCTCATGTGCCACACTAACACCGCGGAACACTTTGCTGTTGGAACTCCAGTTTAAAATTTATTTGTTAAGATTTAGGACGAGGGTTAGCACAGTCTTCTTTGAGGAAGGTATTTTAAGTACTTGGTGTTTCCTGCACTGCTTGGAATGTTTTTAGAAACATTTATTTATGTATTTTTTAATTTCATTTGGTTTGTTTAATTTCTTTCTATGTGGGTGTACTCAAATTAGATATTTTATGATATTTTTCTTGAATATGCTATATGGTTTCTTTGTTAACCACTTGGAATTTTCAAATTTGTGGCTTATAAATAAATAAATAAATAAATTTATTTAAAATTATGTACATTCTCTTATATACCGCGCTATTCTGCATCAGTGCGGTTTACATTGAACAAACTGAAATTACATTGAACAGGGCATTATAACTTGGAGATAACTATTTTACAGGGAACATGGGCTATGGAGGGTTAAGTGGCTTGCCCAAGACCACAAGGAGCACCTGTGGGACTAGAAACCCCAGTCCTTCCGGCCCAAGGTTGCTGTCCTCTAGTGGGATTTGAACCCCCGACCTTCCGGCCTGAAGTACCTTGCCCCAACCACTAGGCCACTCCTCCACTCCATAAATATATGCAGTCATGTAGCTAGTGCAGGCTGTGACTTATTTTAATAGTTGATAGCTACAGAAAGCACATTTACGGAGTTTCCAAATTCTTGGCCTTTAAGGTGATTTCTTACCAAAATGATAAGAGGTCTACATCAGAAGACATATTTGGGACCTCTTATCTCTTCTCATATGTATACCCTAGAGAAGAGGAAGATGGGGAAAAATAATACTTGCCTTTAAATATTTAAATATTTGAAAGATATTAATGAACAAATAAGTATTTTCCAATGAAGGCAAAGCTGTAAAGGCAACATCAGGAAATGTATTTCCACAGAAAGGGGGGTAGATACCTGGAAGAGATGGTGGAATTCAAAAAGGAGTGAGATATGGACAGTTGATTTCTAAAAGGCAAAAGGGATGGAAGCGCACCAAAGAGAATGTCTGCACAAAATGATGATGAAATTACTTTCGCTTTTCTAAAGGCAAAACCTGCATGGAGCAGTCCTTACAATGCTAATCGCCATGTGCTCATTATGTCCAGATTGCAATATTGTCTACACAGGTCTTCCTCAATATCTCCTTCAGAGCCTACAGACAATACAAAACACTGCAAATTCAATCCATTGGTTCCCAGTTAACCCTTGCTTCTAATTCAAGGCCCTCATTCTAGTCTAAAAAGCCCTTCGTACTTCCTGCTCCCCTTATTTGGCCTCTGTGATCATTCCTCACCACCCTGGATGTTCCATTAGGGCAATTCATGACAACAGACTCATTCTTCCATCTGTTTCACATGCTCGACTTTACTTATCTCTGAAACACTCTTCCTTCTAATCTCAGAGCCAAACTTTCCCATCCTAAATTTTGGACTCTTCTAAAACTCATCCCTTTACAACAACATTTGAGGGCTTTAGTGGAGTGGGCTCCACTCTGGCTAAGCACGTCTTCTTTCACTGTACCGTAATCTTTCATTAGTCTATTTGTGTCCTGTTTGTTTTCTGGTTCTCAAAGTCAATTTGTAAACTGCCTTCTCGTATATGGAAAGACAATAAATTAAACCCTTAATAAACCCAAAATATGGTGGATGGGCTGATTCATTTTGGATGGTAATAACTTGTTTTGGAAAAGCAACTGTCATGCAAGGTGACCTTGTCAACCAGGAAGGGCGCAGAAGGATAGAAGTGTGCGTTCACTTAGGTAGAATTATAGAGCAAAAGATGGATATCAGCAGAGATATTTTATTTGTCTCCTTTGGCAGTCCTAAGCTTAATCCTGATCCTGTTACTATTATAAGTGCTTTGGTTTGTTATTTTAGGTGAAGATGACGACAAAAGTTCTTGTTACGGGAGGAGCGGGCTACATTGGCAGCCACTGTGTACTGGAGTTGGTGGAAGCTGGTTACCTTCCTGTTGTAATCGACAATTTTCATAATGCAATTAAGGGTGAGGAAGATGATACCTATTTATATTAATCATTTCTTATAGAAATACTGAGTTACGTTTATTAAGGCTCAATACATCTGCTGAAGTGCACTTGATCAAGTCAGGAATGCCAACACTAAACGTGACTTCAACGTTTACATGGGTTCTCTTTCTGCTTACAAATTATTTTGGACACTGTAAAATAAAGAGCTACCCCTCTGTCAGCAGTACTGATTGCAATAATGTGTTTCTAGGCACAATGAATTTCCCAGAGAGTCTTCGACGTCTGGAGGAAATTGTGAAGAAGAAGATTGAGTTTGAAGAAGTGGATCTGTTGGATGAAAGAGCCCTCCACAGCTTGTTTGAGAAGGTAAGCTTGCAAAGCAATCAAAGCTTTATAGTTGTGTGGGTTTCCTAATGGGAATCACATTTATGGGGCAGCTTTGAAAGGGATCTCTGCAAGTAAATGGGTGTATCCCACCAGAAAAGAAGTCCCTTTTTAAAGTTGCCGAAAGCCTTCTGAAGGGAAAGTACAGTATGCCAATGTTGCACATGCGTTGCCTTGCAGCAAAAAGAAGTGGGTGTGGGGGGGGGGGGGGAGGATGGGCCTAGCAAAACAAGCACAAGGGTATCCTTTTCGTATCACTGATTTAACCCCTGCACTTTGCACCCATGGAGTGGCACAGGTCTGCTGTCACTGTGTGTGCAAAAGGAAACTGGGAGAGATTTCATTATAAAAAAAAAAGTGAAGCCTGGTGGAAACTGAAAATGAAATTTTATTTATTTTATTTATTAAGCTTGTCTCCTTTGCAGTCATATAAAGTGACTGCTATGTTTTATTGGTCTATATTCTGCAATAGAGTAACACCCAGGAAGGTGTAGATAATGAGGAGGGATCTAGCTAAACCTGAAGAGTGGTCTAGAATTTGCCAGCTGAAATTTAATGCTAAATATTAAAGATTAAAAAAAAAAATCCAGAGGCGCGGTACAGTGTAGGGGGTGAAGTACTTCTGTCCATGAAAGAAGAACAGAACCTGGGTGTAATTATGTCTTATGATATTAAAGTATCTAAACAGGTAGACAAGACAATAGCGAAAGCCAGAAGGATGCTTGGGTACATAGGGAGAGGAATGGCCAACAGAAGAAAGGAGGTGATAGTGCCTCTATATAAGTCTCTGGTGTGACCTCATTTGGAGCATTGTGTGCAATTCTGGAGACCGCACTTTCAAAAGGATATAAGGTTGGTGTCTGTGCATAGGGTGGCTATTAAAATGTTTTGTGGTCTTCGTTATGAGGACAGACTTAAAGATGGGATACATCCAAGAATACTGAAGGAACTTGGGGATGTTCTAGCAGTTCTACTGACTGACATTTTCAGTGCCTCTTTGGAGTCGGGAGTGGTGCCAGAGGACTGGAGAGAGGCACATGTGGTCCCTTTACACAAAAGCGGAAGTAAGGATGTGCTTGAAAACTACAGGCTGGTTAGTCATAAGAACATAAGATATGCCATACTGGGTCAGACCAAGGTCCATCAAGCCCAGTATCCTGTTTCCAACAGTGGCCAATCTAGGTCATACGTACCTAGCACTTTCCCCAATAGACACAGATTCCGCAATGCTTGTACTGGGTCAAGCATTGATATCCTGGGTCCCTTCTTAATAATGGTTTATGGACCTTTCCTCCAGGAACTTGTCCAAACCTTTTTTAAACCCAGCTACACTAATAGCCTTTACTACATCCAACGGTAACAAATTCTAGAGTTTGATTACACGTTGAGTGAAAAAATATTTTCTTTTATTAGTCTTAAATAGTTTACCCTGTAGCTTCATTGCATGTCCCCTAGTCTTTCTATATTCTGATAACATAAACAATCGATCTACGTTTACCCTTTCCACTCCGTTCATTAATTTATAGACTTCTATCATATCTCCCCTCAGCTGTCTCCTTTCCAGGTTAAAGAGTCCTAACCTTTTTAGCCTTTCTTCATAGGAGTATCCTTCCATCCCCTTTACCATTATGGTGGCTCTTCTCTGAACCTTTTCTAAAAACGCTTTATCCTTTTTAAGATACGGCGACCAGAATTGCACACAATATTCAAGGTGCGGTCTCACCATGGAACGGTATAGAGCAGGGGTCTCAAACTCAAATTGCTTTGAGGGCCAAATGAGGACTTGTAAAGTAACCCGGGGGCCGCATAAGACGTGGGGCCTCATTTGCATAAGGGGCCTCATTTGCATAAATATTTGCATAATGTTACCATACACTAACTTTTAGTAAACATGCCTCTTAATGAGTATGGATAAAGAAAGACTAAAAGATTCAGAAATAGGAAGACAATAATTAAACTGGGAACCCCAAAAGCCAAACTTGGAATGTACAACAACACTGTAGAAATAAAACTATAAATTAATTTCCTCTTGTACTAAACAAAGCGCAAACATTAATGATGCACATTTCCCAGAGCTGACATATTCCAGTTAATAAATTCAAAATAAAGAGATATTTTTCTACCTTTTGTGCATTTTTTTTCAGTTGCAATTGCTCCAGCCACTTCTGGTTTCTTCGTGTCTTCTGCTATCTCCATCGTCTGCTGTCCATTTGTCCTTTCTTCTCTCTTCTAGTTTTTTTCCATTCTCTCTCCCTACATCTGCTTTAACATACTAATCTTTCTCCTTTTGCTCTTTCCTCATTCCTATTTCATCCACTCAAATTTTACCCCTCCATCCTCAATCCCCACTTACTCTCCCAATACCTGGCCAATTGTAGATTTGTCTTCTCTTCCAGACAAAATATTTTTCCCCTCTCCATTTCACTTTCCCAGCTCCATCCCATTCTAATCCTCCCACCCAGCATCTGCTCCTTTCTAGTCCCTGCATCAGTCCATTTCCAGTCCTATCCTAGCCTCACCATCAGCCCATTTCCAATCCTAGCCCCCCATCAGCCCATTTCCAATCCTAGCTCCCTCCCCTCACAGCCCCTTTCCATTCCAAGCCCCCCTCCCCATCAGCCATTTGCAGTTCAAGCCCCCCTTCCACTCAGCCCATTTCCAGTCCTAGCAACCCCCCCAGCCCATTACCAGTCCTAGACCCCCCATAGCCCATTACCAGTCCTAACCTCCCCATAGCGCACTTCCAGTCTTACCCCCCCATCACCCCATTTTCAGTCTTACCCCCCCCCATAGCCCATTACCAATCCTAGTCCCCCCCATAGCCCACTTGCAGTCGTATCCCCCATCACCCCATTTTCAGTCTTACCTCCCCTCATAGGCCATTACCAGTCCTAACCCCCCAATCAGCCCACCTCCAGTCCTAACCCCCATCACCCCATTTTCAGTCCTAGCCCCCACCATAGCCCATTACCAGTCATAACCCCCCCCTGCCAATAGCCCACTTCCAGTCCTAACCCCCATCTGCCCATTTCCAGTCCTAGGCCCCACCATGGCCCATTACCAGTCATAACCCCCCCCCTGCCAATAGCCCACTTCCAGTCCTAACCCCCATCTGCCCATTTCCAGTCCTAGCCCCCACCATAGCCCATTACCAGTCATAACCCCCCCCCTGCCAATAGCCCACTTCCAGTCCTAACCCCCATCTGCCCTTTTCCAATCATACCCCCCCCCCCCGACAGAGGAAAACAAAAAAAACCCAAAACCCTGACTTCTGCCGTTGCCGCCGTGGCAGCGGCAGAATCAATTGTCAAATTTAAAAAAAAAAGACTTCTGCTGCTCAAGCAGCAATATCACCTGTCCTGCGGCCCCTTCCCCTGTGCCCGGAGATCCGAATCTGCTCATCAGCGGCGTGCTTTTCAAGCCGCAAAGAGTATTCCCCTCTCGCGCGGTTTCAAGCCGTTTTTATTTTCCATTCCTTTCCTTATGATACCTAGCATTCTATTTGCTCTCTTGGCTGCCGCTGCACACTGGGCTGAGGGTTTTAACATGTTATCCACAATGACGCCTAAGTCTTTTTCCTGGGTGGTGGTTCTTAATGTGGAACCTTGCATTGTGTAACCATAGTTTGGGTTGTTCTTCCCTAGGTGCATAACTTTGCACTTGTCCACATTAAATTTCATCTGCCATTTGGATGCCCAGTCTTCCAATTTATCAAGATCCTCTTGCAATTTTCCACAATCCTCTTGGGTTTTAACAACTTTAAATAGTTTTGTGTCATCTGAAAATTTGATAATCTCACTCGTTATTCCACTTTCCAGGTCATTTATGAATTATGTCAAAAAGCAGCGGACCCAGCACAGATCACAGATCACCTTTCTCCATTGAGAAAATTGGCCATTTAGCCCAACCCTCTGCTTTCTATCTTTTAACCAGATCCACAGTAGTACACTGCCTCCTATCCCATGACTCTTTAGTTTTGCCAAATGTCTCTGATGAGGGACCTTGTCAAAGGCTTTCTGAAAGTCCAGATACACTATATCAACTGACTCACCTTTGTCCATCTGTTTATTCACACTTTCAAAAAAAACATAACAGATTAGTAAGACAAGATCTTCCTTGTCTAAAGCCATGTTGGCTGTCTCCCATTAGGCCATGACTATCTACATGCTGAGTAATTTTATTCTTTGTGATGGTTTCTACCATTTTTCCCGGTACTGATGTGAGGCTCACCGGTCTGTAGTTTCCCGGATCACTCCTGGAACCCTTTTTAAAAATTGGTGTTACATTGGCGATCTGCCAATCTTCAGGTATTAGAGATGATTTTAATGATAATTCACAGATTACTAATAGCAGGTCTGCAATCTCATATTTCACTTCTTTCAACACCCTTGGATGTATGCCATCCGGCCCAGGTGATTTGCTACTCGTCAGTTTATCTAATAGTTGTAATACATCTTCCCGATGTATCGATATTTCCTTCAATTCTTCCGCACCTTTAAATACCACTTCAGTCATGGGTAACATCCCTACATCTTCCTCCGTAAAGACCGAAGCAAAGAATTCATTCAGTCTCTCCGCTATCGCCTTGTCGCCTCTTAGTGCCCCGTTAACTCCTCTATCATCTAATGCTCCAACTGACTCTCTCACTGTTTTTTTGCTTCGAATGTACTTGAAAAAAATCTTTATTTCGCGTTTTTGCTTCCGCAGCAAGATTCTTCTCAAATTCTCCCTTTGCCTTCTTTATCAATGCCTTGCATTTGACCTGCCACTGCTTGTGCTGTTTCCAGGTTTCGTCGTTTGGCTCTTTTTTCCATTTCCTGAAAGATGCTTTTTTGGCAACAACAGCCTCTCTGACCTCACCTTTAAACCATGCTGGCAGTTTTTTGGACTTCCTTCCACTTTTCTTAAAGCGTGGAATACAGCTGGTCTGGGCTTCCAAGATAGTATTTTCAACAATACCCAAGCTTGATGTAAGTCTTTAACCTTTGCAACTGCTCCTTTTAGTTTTTTCTTAACTATTTTCCTCATTTTATCATAGTCTCCTTTTCGAAAGTTAAAAGGTAGTACTGTGGATTTCCTTACTATCCCTCCTCCACTAATTAAATCAAAGGCGATCATGCTATGATCACTATTGTGGTGAGTAAATTATTGGAAACTGCTCAAAGAGAAAATAGTGAGGTTTCTGGAGTCCAGTAGATTACAGGCTCGGAGGCAGCATGGATTCACCAGAGGCAGGTCTTGTCAGACAAATCTGATTGATTTCTTTGACTGGGCGACCAGCAAGTTACTATTACTACTACTATTCAGCACTTATAAAGCGCCACGCACGCAGCGCTGCACAGCTAACTTATAGGAGGTAACCAACATACAAGAGACAGTCCCTGCCCGTCAGAGTCATGCTCATTGGAGCTTACAATCTAGTTAGAACAGTGCATTAATTAGAACAGTACAGAGCATTAGTCAGTTTGGTCATAAACGTTGACGGGGGTTAGGGTAAGATGAGGAAGGAGTCGGGATCTGAATGCGACGGTGAAGACGTGGGTCTTCAACTTGGATTTGAAGAGGGCCAGGGAGGATGCTTGGCGCACAGATGCAGGTAGGCTGTTCCAGGCGTAAGGTGCAGCAAGGTGAAAGGAGCGCAGTCGGGAGTTTGCAGTGCGGGTGATAGGCATTGATAGAAGTAGTTTGTTAGCGGCGCACAAATTTTGAGAGTGGACGTAGGGAGAGATAAGAGGTATTGAGGGGCCATAGAGTGAATGCATTTATAGGTCAGCAGGAGAAGCTTGAATTGGATGCAGAGTTTGACAAGGAGCCAGTGAAGGGACTTGAGAAGAGGAGTAATGTGGGCATGGCGAGGCTGGCAGAAGATTAGTCAAGCAGCGTGATTTTGTATAGATTGGAGGGGAAGGAGGTGGCTCACGGGAAGACCAGCGAGGAGTAGGTTGCAGTAATCAAGGCGAGATGAGATTAAGGAGTGGATAAGCGTTTTGGTAGTGTGCTCAGAGAGGAGGGGGTGGATTTTTCAGATGTTGTAGAGAAAGAAGCGGCAGATCTTAGCTACAAGCCGGATATGAGTGGAGGAGAGAGAGAGGTGTCAAAGATAACCCCTAGATTGAGGGCCGAGGGAACAGGAAGGACAGTAGATCCATCCACATGGATTGAGAGAGGGAGATGTGTGTGTGTGGGGGGAAGAGTTAGGTGGGAAGACAAGGAGTTCAGTCTTGGCCATGTTCAGTTTCAATCGGCGATGAGACATTCAGGCAGCGATGTCCGAAAGACAGGCAGAGATCTTGGACTGGGTTGCCGGAGAGATATTAGGTGTGGAGAGGTAGATTTGGGGGGAGTCGGCATAAAGATGGTACTGAAAGCCATAGGAGGAGATAAGCACGCCAAGACCTTGGGTATAGAGAGAGAAGAGGCGGGGGCCCAAGACGGATCCCTGGGGTACACCTACATGGAGAGGGGTAGGGGAGGAGGAGGAGCCACCAGAGCATACACTGAATGAGCGATGGGAGAGGTAGGAGGAGAACCAGGATAGTACGGAGTCCCTGAAGCCAAGCGAGGAGAGGGTGATGAGGAGGAGGTCATGGTCAACGGTGTCAAAGGCAGCAGAAAGGTCAAGAAGGATGAGGACAGAATAGAGGTCCTTGGATTTAGCCAGGAACAGTTCATTTGTGACTTTTGTGAGTGCCGTTTCAGTGGAGTGTAGGGGACGGAAGCCGGATTGAAGTGGGTCCAGGAGGGCCTGGGAGGTGAGGAAGTCAAGGCAGCGACGGTGGACTGCTCGTCCTAATAGTTTGGATATGAAGGGAAGGAGGGAAATGGGTTGACAGTTAGAAGGGCATGAGGGTTTCTTGAGGAGGGGTGTGACAACAGCATGTTTGAAGTCAACGGGGACAGTTGTTGGAGAGTGAGAGATTGAGGATATGAGTGACGGAGGGGACAATGGTGAAGGGAATGGAACGTAGGAGACGGGTGGGGATAGGGTCTGATGAACAGATGGTGGGTTTGGAGGAGGACAGAAGGAGTGTGGTTTCTTCCTCAGAGATCAGAGGGAAGGAGGAGAGGGTGGCAGAGGGAGTAGGGATGGGGGAGGAGAATCGGGGGGAGGGAAGGTAGATGGGGGGTTAGGGAATTGGAGGGTAATCTTGTGGATTTTGTTGTGGAAGTAGTCAGCTAGGGTTTGGCCAGAAAGGGGGGGCGGGATCGGGGGCGGGGGGACTTTGAGGAAAGAATTGAGGGTATTAAAGAGACGGTGAGGATCAGAGGCCAGGGAGTTGGTCAGATGGATGTAGTAATCTTGTTTGGCAAGTGCTAAGGCTGACTGAAAGGAGCCAAGCATAAATTTGAAGTGTAGAAGGTCTTCCAGGGAGCGGGATTTGGACCAAGCTCGTTCGGCAGAACAGGCGCAGATGCGTAGGTGACGGATTGTGGGAGAAAGCCAAGGTTGGGAACTGAAGGAGAGCCCTAGATGTGGTGTACTTGGATTTCAGTAAAACCTTTGACACCGTTCCGCACAGGCAACTTATTAACAAACTGAGCACCCTAGGGATGGACCCTAAAATTACCAATTGGGTTAGAAATTGGTTGAGGCAGAGGCAACAAAAGGTACAGGTAAATGGAGCTCACTCTGAGGAGAGGAAGGTTACCAGTGGTGTGCCACAGGGATCTGTACTTGGTCTGATTCTTTTTAACATCTTTGTTAATGATATTGCGGAAGGGCTGTCTGGTAAGGTTTGCCTTTTTGCGGATGATACCAAAACCTGTAATAGAGTAGACCCCCTGGAAGGAATAGATAACATGAGGAGGGATCTAGCTAAGCTTGAAGAATGGTCTAGAATTTGGCAGCTGAGATTTAATGTTAAAAAATGCAGGGTCATGGATTTGGACTGCAAAAATCCAAAGGAGCGGTACAGTGGGGGGGGGGGGGAGTACTTCTGGCCACAAAAGAAGAGTGGGACATGGGTGTGATTGTGTCTGATGATCTTAAAGTAGCTAAACAGGTAGAAAAGGTAATAGCGAAAGCTAGAAGGATGCTTGGGTGCATAGGGAGAGGAATGGCTAGCAGAAAAAAGGAGGTGATAGTGCCTCTGTATAAGTCTTTGGTGCAACCTCATTTGGAGTATTGTCTGCAATTCTGGAGACCGCACCTTCAAATGGATATAAACAGATTGGTGCAGAGGGTGGCTACTAAAATGGTTAGTGATCTTCGTTATAAAGCATATGAGGACAGACTTAAGGATCTTATGTATACCTTACTGGAAAGGCGAGAGAGAGGAGATATGATAGAGATGTTTAATTATCTTCATGGCATAAATGCACAGGAGGAGAGCGTCTTTCAATTGAAAGCAAGCTCTGCTACGAGGGGACATAGGATGAGGATGAAAGGAGATAGACTGGGGAGTAATATGTGGAAATATTTCTTTACTGAAAGAGTGGTAGATGCATGGAATAGTCTCCGAGTAGAGATGAGGACAGTATCTGAATTCAAAAAAGCATGGGACAAACACAGGATCATTAAGGGAAAAGAGGGGACTATTGTAGTGGTCTGTATGGAAGGGCAGACTAGATAGGCCATGTGGTCTTTTTCTGTCGTCATGTTTTCTATGTTTCTATTCTTTAGGGGAAAGGCAGAATAGGGGAAATATGATAGAGACATTTAAATACCTCTGTGGCATAAATGCACAGGAGAGTTTCTTTCAGTTGAAGGCAAGCTCTGCTACAAGGGGACATGGGATGAGGGTGAAAGGGGATAGACTCAAGAGTAATATGTAGCAATGTTTCTTTACGAAAAGAGAACGTAGTTACTCACCTGCAACCCTCGCGCTGGATTCAAAGCAGTCATAAGCGGCTCGGGACAGATATTTGGAACACTCTCCGACAGACTTTCTAAGAGTCTGAAAGTGCCGGAGGTGGTCTCCATCGAGGCCAGCCTCAGAGTTCCTTAGCCAGGTCTCAGAGGAACATGCCAATGTAAAGTTGGTCAATTTTATACGGCACGCCAACAACGAGCCCTGGTAGCATTTTCACCCGAGGGCATCAAGGGCACGGGACTCCCTCCCCGGGGGCACCGATGAGTGTATCTTCAGGCCCTTCTGCCAGTGCATGGCCGACTCGACTACCATGGAGGTGTACGCCTTTCAGAAGCCTGGTCCTCGCTGGACCTGGTATATCGTATCCAGGCGCCAGCTGATGATCAGTATCGATGCAGAGGCTTCCCACATCCTGGGAAGCAACCGGTTGAGAATGGAAGGGGACTGTCAGGGTCTCCTTTGGTGGTGCCTCGTACTGGAGGAGGTCAAGCTCCTCTGTACGGAGCTCTTCCTCTGACTCAGTAGTGAGGGAGAGTGCCCGAGCCATGTCCCTGACAAACTCGAGAAATGAATTATACTCAGGCGGGGATCGGTGCCTTGCTGCCGAAGAAGACAGATCTGAGGGGAGGTCTTGGTGAATCCGAGTCTCCGGAGATGTCACAACATCGGACTCCCAATTGGAGTAGTCTGAGGAAGACTCGAGACTCGACTGCTCCAAGGGTGTTGTCGGCTCCAATCTTCGGTGTCTCGAGGATGGGGCATGGCTGGAGCTAGAGGCACTTGCCTGTGAGGACCTCGCTCCCAAGGATCGGGAGCAAGAACGAGACCCTCACCGAGGATCCACCTGAGGCGCCTGGCTCTCGGAGGTCGCTTCGGTGGCCCGTGGCATCCTCAACATCAAGGAACCTGTGGTCTTGGCAGGGCCGGGCATCGACGCCCACTGGGAAGCGATGAATGCAGAAACGCTGCACTCCAGTGCCAGCATTTGAACTTCCCACTCGGGGGTAGCAGCCATTGACACTGATGCTTCTCTACCAACCATTGACATTGATGCTTCTCTACCAGTCATTGACACTGATGCTTCTCTACCAGTCTCCCATTGGAGGTGGTAGAGATGAGGACAGTATCTGAATTCAAAAAAGCATGGGACAAACACAGAGGATCTCTAAAGGAAAAAAGGGGACTGTTGTAGTTGTTGATATGGAAGGACAGACTAGATAGACAATGTGGCCTTTAGTGTCGTCATTTTTCTATGTTTCTATGCTGGGGTGACCGGTCGGGTGTCGAGGAGTAGAGGGGGTCCTCGGCTGGACAGCTCTCGGGAGACTAGGGTCTGTCGCCAGAGGCCTTGATGTCAGTCCTAGAGTTGGTACTTTTGGGGATGCTCCCGCTCCGACTCCTCGGATGCCTGTCGAGGGCTGAGAGACACTGCATGGGATTTTCCATGCTTGTCCACCTCCGAGGACGAGGCCCTTGGGGGTCGTCTTTTTCTTCTTATGCTCTCGCTCTGGGGACCCTTGCTCAGAATGTCTGCGAGCCCGCTCTGGAACTCAGAGGATTCATACAGGGCCTTCAAGCACGAGAATATTGGGGTCGAGTATGCCCTGTGGAAGATGTCGTCCTGCTTAAGACATTGTCTTACACAGGGAGCATTCCTCCGGGTCATATGTGAGGATTGATTCCTGCTGTCCCTGGAGAATGGTAGATGCATGAAATAGTCTCTCAGTGGAGGTGGTAGAGACGAGGACAGTATCTGAATTCAAAAAGGCATGGGAGAAACACAGAGGATCTCTCAAGGATAAAAGGGCACTATTGTAGTTGATATGGAAGGGCAGACTAGAGAGGCCATGTGGTCTTTTTCTGCCCTCATGTTTCTATTCCTAGAAATCCTAGGCATGAGACTATGGAGAGCAAGGCACCTTAGCTAATAACAGGACTTAAGAAGCACTTGCTGCCCAAGCAGAGTTAACGAGGCAGGTATTGCTAAAGCACCTTGGATACGCTCTTACCAGCACAGCTGAGACCAGAGATCTAGACTCAAGTGCCAGGTCGTGTTATTTGCTTCCTTTTCATTCCACATTAGCTAAAAATTCATCTTGTTGTGATGTTAAGAATTTAGTTCTGTCTGTTTCATTTAGTATGAACATTTTCCTTCCATGTTGTTTCAGGAGATAACTAAGAGTTGGATTTCTCTTGCTCTCCTAGCACACGTTTTCCGCAGTGCTGCACTTTGCCGGTCTAAAGGCAGTAGGAGAATCTGTTGAGAAGCCTCTTCAGTACTACAAGGTGAATCTTACAGGAACCATCCGACTTTTGGAGGTAAGGAAACAGAGGAAGGCTTCAGGAAATGAGCGATGACCTGCACTAAGCAGCCCACAAAGCACATGATTAGTAATTAGAACGGCAGAGAACATAGATTTCTTCATTATCTTCCTTAATGTTATCATGCCCCCTTCTACAATATTTATGTGTGCAACGTATGGACGAGAGGAGATCAGAGAGAGGAATAATTCAATTAAGTGTGTAATTGCTTTTAAACACAGATTTAAGTTTAAAAAATCTTTAATTAGGAATATACACAATAGATCACACTATATATAGGTTATCAATGAGAATATCCAAATAAAATAACATATGACAGGGCGTATGATATAAATTCACTTAGAGTCTTGTTGGCATGTGCTCTCTGAAGGGCGATTAAGCAAATCATGTGAAAATAAAGAAAATTCCAAAAGTACATTTTGGCTATAGACTTTTCTTTGTCAGAAGTTTATCATTTAGAATTTTAGGAATTAGCTATTAGGTGCTTTCTCGGTGTCAGAAAAAGAGGTTGATCGGTGTATTTACATTGCAAAAAATATTTTGTGCCTTTTTAGGAGCATTCTTATCACTGACCCAAAACACAAGTTTTGCTATATTAGCCTCCCGTTTTCCTAGCTGCAGTATCATGGACAGCATCAAGCCCCTCACCCTTCTCGCACCCTCAGCTGCAGCCCACCTCTTCTCATAGTGCCAGCGTCAGCCCCTTGTCAGGACCGTACCTAGCCCTGTGCACGCGGTGCAGCCGCACAGGACGCAAAGGCTTAGGGGGCACATTTTGGCTTCCTACTGTTGCCCTGCCATCGCCACCTTTGTTCTCTCAGCGGCAGCAGGGCGACAGCAGAAATCTGCCCCCTAAGCTTCTCACTGGTCCGTCTGCAGGTCTGACGCAATGTCAGAGCAGGGAAGGATCAGATCTGCTGCTGGTCACTTGCAAGTTGGGTTTCCTCCGTCCAGCCGCTGCCTGCTCTTGCCCTGCTGCCGGCGCCGCCATAGATAAACAGAGGGCGGCCGCAGCAGGCAGTGGCTGGACGGAGGTATAAGGAGGGGGCGTACCCGATGTGCAAGTTGCACAGGGCATGATTCTGGCTCGGTGTGGCCCTGCCCCTTGTATACGTTTCTTAATATCTTTGTGTGTAATAGAGAGCTGCTTGAATTCCACCAGGTATCTTCCCATCCGTGCTCTTCAGGCTAATTTCTCAGTTCCTCCTTCCGCACTTCTAAGTATCTGGGTTTAGCTGTATGATTTTTCCCCTCGGTATGGGTAACTTTTCTCCGTTCTCAATGTACCTTGACAGCGCAGGGTTTCGATGGCTACAGAGACTCGCTCCAATCTCTCTCTTTCCTCATAAAAGAGATTACTTGCAGATAAGCAAAATAATACCCTACCTGTAAGGTTTGTTGCTCCTGCATCTCTTCAAAGCTAAGTATCCAACCCCCTCTTCCCCCCCCCCCATATCTGCAACTGACCCATTTCCTTCACCACAACTTCCTCTATCTCACATATAATTCGACACATGTCCAGTTACTTATAATTTAGAAATTGTTGGTGGCTCTTTTATTTCCTCGAAAGTTGTTTTGTTTTTGTTTTTTTAATGTGGACAGCAGTGGGCAGTTTTCTGGCTGGGACAGCAGTCTATATGTTTGAGAAATAAATACCCTTGGTCAACCATCCTGGTATTAGAGGTGCTCTAGAAATATCCTTCCCCCATTCTTGTTCCCCCACTTGCATTGTTGTCTTAATACACGGATGCTCTAGAGATGGCTCCTTCACCCCAGCGTCCATGGCGTGGCCCCAGTCTCTATCCTATCCACACTGAGATACTCCAGTCCCAGCCAGAGCTTCTCCCCAGTAGAGCATCTCCACCTCAGTAATGCCTGCAGTTGGCAGGTTGCAAAATATTATAGAAGGTTGGTAACTCTTACCCCCTCCCTGCTTGGACACAAAAAAGTGTTATCCAGGTTGCCCTAGGGAGCCTCCTGTTGTAAGGTTTATGTTTGATAAACTGCTTTTTTGTAGAAGCCAGTAAAGCAGTTTACAATAAAAGTAAACTCAGGATAACTACCCCTCCACCACCTCCCACAATAAAACCAACAAACCCAGAAATAATGAAAACAAACTATACAACAAAGACTCTACAGCCTCCCTTATACTACTAACATGATAACACAACCACACAAGGAAGCACGCTAAAAAATCTATTATCAGTAAAATAATCTGCAAAAGGGGGAAGAAGAGAAGGAAAAGAAGCAACATAAGTATCGGAATCTTGTCCAACAACCTAAGACTTCATGAAAAGTCAGTATTAAAATGTCTTCAGAGTGGTTAGGGACGTACCCTGGGACCCAGAATTTTCCTATTTAATAGGTCCATGGTCAATTTGTATTCTTGAAGCATTATATGAATGTGGCCAAACTGAATCTGGCCTCAGATGGTACCCCCGACCTTGACCAATGGTTGCTGCATATGTTTGATATCTATAGTATGGAATGGGTGGTTGTTACCAGGAAGATGGGTAAGGTTCGTTTTGAATACATTTGGGAACCATTTGTACGAGCATATGGAGTACGCAATACTGTGCGATTGGATTAAGCAGCATCAGTGTAAGGGATTGAGGAGGTGGGGAAGGAGGGAGCAGGGGTCTGGAGGATATAGGGTGAGTTCAAGGGGAATTATGTATTGTTTTATTGATAAAAACAACTATAAAGACGAGGCTGATCTTTCACCTTGGTATACTGTATCATGTAACACTGATCTTCAGGTTGTTGTCAATTGCTTGAACTGTAAAGCGTGTTACTCTGTTAATAAAGTCTTTGAATGGGAAGAAAATGTCTTCAAAGCAATTATACTTCAATTGATTTTTCTCCCCTCTAATTTCCTCAAGAAGCCTATTCTATAGGAGCAATTATAAGATGATCACCTTGCATCTTCGAAATTAACTCCCTTTGAAGGGAGGCGTAACTACAGAAACTGTGGTGACCTAATTGAGAGCCATGATTCATATAAAAAATTAAAAGTGCCACTAAATATGATGGTCGGCCAACAGCTCAAATAGTTTACAAAAATATTTTAAACTGAATTCTAAAAACAGTGGTAAACGGTGTTCTTCATAAAGGGGTTACATGATTGCATCTATTTAACACCCAAAAGAAGCTTTACCGCATTATTTTGTACTGTTTGAAGCATTTTAAGCAGTGAATTACAATAATCCATCCTGTTTAAAATTAAAAAATGAATAAGAGATGTAAGATCCTTTTCCTCTAAATAACCTTGTCATTTTCTTCTGAGTCGTCACCAATATCTTATTTGGTACCATATTTGGCTTAGCTCTAAATGTTATCCTGGGGAGAAAGTTCATCCTGAACGCCGAACCAAGACTCATTAAGTTGTACCCATACCTCCAGATCCCTCCCCATCTGGCTCAATAAAGGACTAAAGTTGGTTTTGTTAAGCTTAGCCTCCGTACATCTAGATATCAAATAGCCTCCTCTGCCCATTTGAACAGAGAGACACCCTTCAGCTAACCTCTGGCTCTTGAAGTTAAACATTCAAGGTCTCTGTCTTAGCATAATTTATCTTAAAGCCCGATGCCTTTCAATATTCACCTATCTCCTTCATAAAATTGGGCAGGGAGGTCATAGGACTAGCTACTCTCAAAAGGACATCATTTATGAGCAATGTAATATACAGATAAAGGGTAGTTACTCACCTGTAACAGTTTATCTCTGGGAACAGCAGGAATCAGTCTTCACTTATGGGTGATGTCTGCACCGACAGAGCCTGGCACCAGAACACTCCCCAGCATCCAAAAGGAATGCTTTTGGAGAGTGTTCCTCCACGCAGGCATGGTTGTCTTTCCACCTTCCTCCCCAGTCTCCTCAGTCAGGTGAATAGTGGAGAAATAAAAATTTTGTATACTAGGAATGAGAAAAAAAAGGGACAACTTGATGGGGAGGTGAACGGGTTGTGAAGAGTAATTCCTGCTGTTCCCGGAGATCACCTGTTACAGGTGAGTAACTACGCTATCTCCAGGAACAAGCAGGAAGTCATTCTTCACATATGGGACTCCCTAGCCCAGGGCAGCCGAGCGAGAGAAGAATCCCGATGCAGCTAGAGGTTGCAGCAGAGATCTGACAGACTCAGCCCGTTCGGAGAACTCCTCGCGAGGTAGTCAGATGGGCAGTGGGCAAGTTGTCTAAATTTGAAAAACGTTACGCAGAACAACTTGTCCAAATTGAGCATCAGCTCTGGAGTCTTTATCCAGGTAATAGTGCACTGCAGAGGTATGCAGAGAAGACCATGTCGCTGCTTGGCAGATCTCTGAGATATGGACAGACCAGAGATTAGCTATAGTAATAGCCATTGCTCTGAATTATGAGCTGTCACACGGTGTGGAAGAGACAGCCCAGCTTGCGAATAAGCGAAGAATATGCAATCTGTTAGCCAGTTTGAAAGTGTTGTTTTGCATACTGGTATCCCCAGATGACTTTGGTCTAAAGAGACGAACAGCTGAGAGGATTGGTGATAGTCCTTAGTGCGGTCTAGATAGAACGCCAACACACTCTTGCAATCTATGGTATGAAGTTTGGCCTCAGCCATGGAGGTGTGAAGCCTTGGAAAGAATGTTGATAGTGAGACAGATTGGTTCAGGTGGAAGGAGGTGACAACCTTCGGCAAGAACTTAAAATGTGTGCGAAGGACCAGGTTCTGTGGTGTGCACACCACTGAAGGGCTGTTCTCATTTGCAGAGTGATGTTGATAAGGTTGGATAGGTGACTTGTGAACTGCTTCCATTGTTGTGAGAGAGTCCACTGCCCGATCCTCATGTTGAGATGTGCATGGGGCATGACATGGACTGTGAAAGCCATGTGGCCTAAGAGGCATAGAAATGTTCTGGCCATAACTCATGATCATTACTGGACCTGTGTGGCTAAGGCAATTAGACGGAGGCGTCTATCCTCTGGCAGAAATGCCCTGCTTCTTACCGTGTCTAATCAAGCTCCTAACTCTAGGTCCTGAGTTGGCATGAGATGTGATTTTGGATAATTTATCATGAAAACTAACTTCTGGAGGACATGAATGGTTTGATTTAGGGTGGAGGTGGTTTGATTTAGGGTGGAGGTGAGTGCTGAAGTGGAATCTGCCCTTAGCAGCCAGTCATCTAAGTAGGGGAATAAAAAGATCCCCAAAGTTCAAAGGTAGGCTGCAACAACAGCCAAACACTTTATGTAGACTCTGGGTGCTGAGGCCAGTCTGAATGGGAGGACTCGGTACTGATAGTAGTTGTTCTGAAAAACATACCTGAGAAACTTTCTGTAGTCTGGGTGGATCAGGATGTGTGTATAAGCATCCTTTAGATCCAGAGAGCATAGTCAATCATTTTGTTAGAGGTATGGCAGAAGAGTACCTAGAGAAATCATCTTGAATTTTTCCTTGATGAGAAATTTGTTGAGATTTCGGAGATCTAATATAGGCTTGTGACCTCCCATCTTTTTTGGAATTAGGAAGTATCGGGAGTAGAATCCCAGGCCCTGCTAAGATAGGGGAACCTCCTCTATAGCTCCTTCTCTCGGCAGTAAGAGAATTTCCTGCTGAAGCAAAGCGGAGTGAAAGAGATCCAAGGAGGGTTGTCCCATAATGTGAGTGTGAGGAAGATCCTGGAATTTCAGCTGTGGCCCTGACTGACTAGATGTAAAATCCAGGGCTCAGAAGTGATGTTGATCCAATGGTGTGCAAAATGCACCAGTCTTTCTGGGATCATAGGAGGAAGAGGAAAGATTATGGGAGAATTAGCCAAGCTCTTTTTGAAGCAGTCAAAAAAACTCTGAGGAAGTTGATAGTAGCTGCAGGCTGTGGTTTGGTAGCCTTGGGTTTCCTGACCTATTTCTGGCCCTGCTGTCTCTGTTGTTGTTGTGGGGCAGAGTAGCCAGAATAGGAATGATATGGAAGATAAAACCTTTTCTCCTTAGGGAAGAAAAGTTTCTTAGTGGTAGTCTTCTTCTTAGAAGAGTTTGCTGTCTTCCTTGAAAGCCTCTTCATGGTGAGGTCATCAGTTTCAATCTCACCGGCCTTCTCCCTCCACCTCTGATCAAAGAGGTTATCACCATTACATGGTATGTTGATTACTTTGTCTTGGACACACTGATCCAGGTCAGATGCTTGGAGCCATGCTGTTCTCTTAGCCCCTATGCAGGCAGCTATGGGACTCAAATGCATCGAATGCTGCTCTTGTTAAGAACTTTGATGTATTCTGGGCATGTGTTACTAAGACCCGATGAGCCGCTTGCTTGTCAGGGGGCCGCAGGGTGGTAAACTCTGACAAATCTCTCGATACATCCTTGAGAAACATGCCTATATATAAAATATAGGCATCTATTCTAGAGACTAGCATGATAGCTTGGAATGCCTTTCTTCCAAATGCATCCAGAGGCACTGAGGAGTGATTTTTCTGGCTTTTTATCCTCCTCATGGCAGATTCCACAACCATGGAGTGGTAGGGGAGTTGTAGCTTCTGGAAACCTGGAGAGGGAGGAACCCTTTAAAGCAGGGGTCTCAAACTCAAATTGCTTTGAGGGCCAAATGAGGACTTGTAAAGTAACCCGGGGGCCGCATAAGACGCGGGGCCTCATTTGCATAAGGGGCCTCATTTGCATAAATATTTGCATAATGTTACCATACACTAACTTTTAGTAAACATGCCTCTTTAATGAGTATGGATAAAGAAAGACTAAAAGATTTAGAAACAAGAAGACAATAATTAAACTGGGAACCCCAAAAGCCAAACTTGGAATGTACAACAACACTGTAGAAATAAAACTATAAATTAATTTCCTCTTGTACTAAACAAAGCGCAAACATTAATGATGCACATTTCCCAGAGCTGACATATTCCAGTTAATAAATTCAAAATAAAGAGATATTTTTCTACCTTTTGTGCATTTTTTTCAGTTGCAATTGTTCCAGCCACTTTCTTCTGGTTTCTTCATGTCTTCTGCTAACTCTCCATCGTCTGCTGTCCATTTGCCCTTTCTTCTCTCCTAGTTTTTTTTCCATTCTCTCTACATCTGCTTTAACATACTAATCTTTCTCCTTTTTCTCTTTCCTCATTCCTATTTCATCCACTCAAATTTTACCCCTCCATCCTCAATCCCCACTTACTCTCCCAATACCTGGCCAATTGTAGATTTGTCTTCTCTCCCAGACAAAATATTTTTCCCCTCTCCATTTCACTTTCCCAGCTCCATCCCATTCTAATCCTCCCCCAACATCAGCTCCCTTCTAGTTCCAGCCCCACCCAGCATCCGCTCCCTTCTAGTCCCCCCATTAGTCCATTTCCAGTCCTATCCTAGCCTCACCATCAGCCCATTTCCAATCCTAGCCGCCCATCAGCCCATTTCCAATCCTAGCTCCCTCCCCTCACAGCCCATTTCCATTCCAAGCCCCCCTCCCCATCAGCCATTTGCAGTTCAAGCCCCCCTTCCACTCAGCCCATTTCCAGTCCTAGCAACCCCCCCCCAGCCCATTACCAGTCCTAGACCCCCCATAGCCCATTACCAGTCCTAACCTCCCCATAGCGCACTTCCAGTTTTACCCCCATCACCCCATTTTCAGTCTTACCCCCCCATAGCCCATTACCAGTCATAACCCCCCTGCCAATAGCCCACTTCCAGCCCTAACCCCCATTACCCCATTTCAGTCAGCCCTTCCATAGCTCATTACCAGTCCTAACTCCCCCCATCAGCCCGCCTCCAGGCCTTCCTAACCCCCACCTTCCCATTTCCAGTCCTAGCCCCCACCATAGCCCATTACCAGTCATAACCCCCCTGCCAATAGCCCATCTCCAGTCATAACCCCCCCTGCCAATAGCCCATTTCCAGTCATACCCCCCTGCCAATAGCCCATTTCCAGTCATACCCCCCCCCTGCCAATAGCCCATCTCCACTCATAACCCCCCCTGCCAATAGCCCATCTCCAGTCATAACCCCCCCTGCCAATAGCCCATCTCCAGTCATACCCCCCCCCCCGCCAATAGCCCATTTCCAGTCATACCCCCCCTGCCAATAGCCCATCTCCAGTCATAACCCCCCCCCCGCCAATAGCCCATCTCCAGTCATAACCCCCCCCCCCGCCAATAGCCCATCTCCAGTCATAACCCCCCCTGCCAATAGCCCATCTCCTGTCATACCCCCCCGCCAATAGCCCATTTCCAGTCCTACACCCCCCCTGCCAATAGCCCATTTCCAGTACTACACCCCACCTGCCAATAGCCCATGTCCAGTCCTTACCCCCCCCTGCCAATAGCCAATTTCCAGTCCTACACCCCCCCTGCCAATAGCCCATTTCCAGTCCTACACCCCCCCCCCGGTAAATTAAAAAAAAAAACCTGGCTTCTGCTGCTCAAGCAGCAAAATCAGCTGTCCTGCGGCCCCTTCCCCTGTGCCCGGAGATCCGAGTCTGCTCTATCAGCGGCGTGCTTTTCAAGCCGCGAGGAGAGTATTCCCCTCTCGCGCGGCTTGAAACCGCGCGAGAGGGGAATACTCTCTTCGCGGCTTGAAAAGCACGCCGCTGATAGAGCAGACTCGGATCTCCGGGCACAGGGGAAGGGGCCGCAGGACAGCTGATTTTGCTGCTTGAGCAGCAGAAGCCAGGTTTTTTTAAAATTTGACAAGTGATTCTGCCGCTGCCACGGCGGCAACGGCAGAAGCCAGGGTTTTGGGTTTTTTTTGTTTTCCTCCGTCGCGGGCCGCACAAAGTTGTCTCGCGGGCCGCGTGTTTGAGACCCCTGCTTTAAAGGGTATATGAAGCCTTTTACTCACCACAGGGGTTGACATGGGGGTTTCCCACATCCGAACCATTAGGTTCTTTAACCCTTTCCAGGCCGAGCCCGAAACTCTCGGAATCCAAAATTCTGACGAAATATTCCTATCAAATGGTATATAATACATGACCATAGCAGAAGGAAAATCACTATTAGAACATATTGAATAAGACGGGTACAATTTTCCTGAAATATGCAAAAATTAACCCGGCTGCAGAATGTGGATTAAAAATTTAAACCTGGCCTTGAAAGGGTTAAGATTTTATGCACCGGGAGGATAGCAGCTCCTTCGGCACAGATGGGTATTGGAGGATATCGAGCTCTTCAGTTCTTGGTTCCATTTCCGTAGCCACTGAAACATCGAGAGCTGCCACCATGTCCTTAATAAAATTCTGAACGGACATGTCCTCGGGAGGCAAACGTCAATGTTCATAAGGTGGTGATGGATCCGACAATACCTCCCTATGGGTATTGCAATCGATGGATTCCACCTTGGAATCCGAATCCAGAAGGAAGTCAAAATAATCCTTATGAGATGTTCGGTACCTTCGCTGTTTGGATGTAGAGGGTATCGGACACGGTGGTGCCAAGAGCCTTGGTATAGGCTGCTCGGTGAAGCTATATAAGGCAGGGGATGTGCCGAGTTCTGTGGCTATTGTTGGCATTGGCAGAACTGGTGCTGGTACCGGTACCGGTGCCGACTGCGGAGCACTCGACATCAGTGTTACTAACGCTAAGAGCTTAGCGATGCTGCGCTCGATGGCGATGACAGTCATTCAATGACGGTACCGGGGGAGGAGTTGCTCCAAACACAGCTGTGTGGGTCACAACTCCCAATGCCGGTATTGGGGGCTCCACCAAGGATTGGATCTCGGGGGCATCCCCGAACTCTTGTGTGGCTTTGGAGGGTGACACCTCCCACTGGGGATGCTTTTGATGAACGGTCGGCATCGGAATGCGATGAATGACTGTGCCAATGCTGATGCTCGGTGTCCAAAGCCGACATGGAAGTTGATGATCTCAATGCCGAGGCAGATGTCTTCTTTTCCTTAAGCACTGGTGACTCTGAGTGATGCTTTTCCTTTGCTGGTGAGGACTTAGACATATGGGAAGGCTGAAGGAGTCGTCGCCCCTGAGGAGTGCACCGAAGGAGCTGAGTCTGTAGGAAACAGCTTAGCCTTCTGTTTATCCCAGTTCTTTCTACCTCTAGAAGTTATGTGGCGACAGGAGGGACAAGAATCAACATCATGGTCTGGGCCTAAACATTTTAGGCACCAAGAATGCTCATCAGTGATAGAAATTGTGCTGGAACACTTGGAGCATTTTTTTAAACCACTTCGAGCCTTCTCCATATTAGTGACGGTATCGGGGGAGGAGTTGCATCAGATATAAGACAGTCATAAACATATTCAAAATCAAACAACAGACCTCAGCACTCAGCCTACAACCACTCATACAATCCGACAGCAGCACAAGACCGAGGAGGAGAGGCACCTCCAACCTCATCAATACACCAAAAGACTTCACCAAGGTACGCAAGGACACAGCAAAACGAGCTCTATCGCTGGCTGCACCTGCAATTTGGAACACCCTCCCTGATGACCTACGATTGACAACAGACATCAAGGACTTTCAGAAACAGCTCAAGACGACCCTCTTCATCGAACACTACGGTGACGTCACATAACCTGCCCGCCAACCAGAACTACAGACCAACCACCCCCTCCCTTATTATTCATGTACATAGTATTGTAAAATAGCGCACGCTGTAAATAGCCCACCACGAATCAATGCTACCCTACACACACACGCATTCACTGGTTATCACTGCATGCACACACAAAAAGTCAGTATTCTTCGATTGTTTGCTGTGTAGACCGCCTTGATTACAGGAGAAGGCGGTATAGAAATCCTTTTAAATAAATAAATAGTGAATAAAATGGAGGCAAAATTGAACTGGGCAGTGTTGCTCGATGAAGCTGCAGGCCTCAAACAAGGTTTGTGAAAAAAAATGAAATAAAAATTCTGTAAAATAAAAAGGGGAATCGGAATCGACGGGGAGTCAAGTCTGTCAACAGGAAGGCAACCTAAGTACTTTTAATGGTACTAGCGAAAAACCTTTGAAGTCTCTAGACATGGCTGACAGGGACGAGGTCCCCAGGGGTGGCTCAAGGCAATCTGCTGCCTGAGGCGAAGGATGAGATGGTGTCCCCCCCCCCCTGTAGAGGGGGGTGGGGGGCTTTCTCAAAACTCCAATCAGGGACTGAACCAAATGAAAAAGCTGATTAGATTATATGGAGGAAATGCAAGATGTTTACACACCAAGGAACTAAAAGAGAGCGAGAACCACAGCACAGTTTATAAAACTAAATTATAACTCATTTTTATTTTGTTGTTATAAACCGCATTATGGTTCTTGTTTTTTATTTTTGAACATATATTTTGCATCCACAGAACCCCCTTCAACAGTGGGTGCAGAGCCGAACTAGGACATTCACCCACAGAACTCAATATCTAAAAAAAAAATCTGATTCTGATCATCTCGCTAACAACAACAACAACAACAACAAACGTTCTCCAGTACCAGGCATATTGTGAACTAATACAAAACCCTACAACATAGTCACTGAGTATCTATAGAGCAAATCTACCATACCATACCATATCAGCACCAACTTCCAAAACTCACATAAGGAGCCCATCCAAAAAAAGCATCACTGTAAATCCTATAGTGGGCCTTGGAACATCCAAACACCTATTTGAAAAGCTGAACTATTCAGATTACTACAGTACAGATTCCTACGTACAAACTCCATGTTAACAGAACACCTGGCCTCAGTCACACACTCATAACACAGACCCTCACCAAGCACAGAATAAGTGACCATAACCTAAAAATAAAGACATGTAGATAAAAATTAAACTGTAACCCCAGGAAGCCAGATTCTGCATACAGTGCAATACCAGAGAAATAGAAAGAGAGGCATTTCCATGTACTGTAGAAAATATAAAGATAGCACCAAGTCAGATAATTACATTGAAATTAAAATTCTCTTTGAACTTTGTCTGACCATTTTATTCTCTGATCATGTAGGTCCCAGTCTGAGGTTTCTGCTTTTCTCTGTCTCCCAGTGGACCCTCCTGTCTACTTTCCCCCCGGGACAGGGTAAGGTTGATGCAGAGCCATGTGCGGAGACTCACTGTGGCATAAATTTGGTATACTTTATTTTAAAATATATATACCACCCATCTAAAATCCTAAGTGGCTTCTAAACATACACATGTAATTTAGTATAACAGATGTTACAATAAATTATAAATTTATTTATTTATTGATGACGAGGATTTCACAACAACTTTACAATTTATCCCATTACTACAATAATAGTAAGCTACATCTCTGTACATAATATACCTTTCTCCAGGACCAAGCAGGAATCAGTCCTCACTTATGGGTGTCATCAACGTCGATGAAGCCCCAGCGGAGCATTTCCCCAGCTTTCCATGAAAGCCTTTGGGAATGCTGGCACGCATGCGCGGTTCCCTTCCCGCCTAAAGGTGCCATCTTACCTCAGTCTCTTTTTTTCCGTGAAGCCCTTCGGACGCCCGTCCTGTTTTTCCTGTAAAGAAGTGATTTTTCTAGCGTTGATTCGTGTTTTTTCCTGGATTCGACGCCGGTTCCCCTCCTGCTGGATTCGGTACACCGGTATCGAATCCTTCCTATCTTTTTTCGTTTTTTGCCCTTAGTGGCTTGGCGTTCGCGCCCAAAACGTTTTCTTTTCCCTGGAGGGCCGGTCCTTTGACCTTGCGGGGTCTCTTTTTTTCCCTGATGGCCTCCAGTGGTTTCAAAAAGTGTGATTGGTGTAAGAAAATAATGTCTCTCACCGACACACACGACTGCTGCCTTCGGTGCCTCGGCCCGGACCACGAGTCTAAATCGTGCGGGCCATGTGGGAAGATGTCTTACAAGGCACTCCGAAGTCGACAGCAACAAAGTGAAAGGCTTTTCTCTGACTCAGCCTCTGCCCGAGCCCGGACCTCGTCTGAGGCTTCGACATCTCAGGATTCCGATCCCGAGAGGCGTCGGAGTTCCTCGGACAAGGGGTCCCCCAGCCGGGAACGTAAGAGGAAGAAGAGGCTCGCGAGGGTGGCGTCGGATGAGGTCCCTGAGCCCTCCCGGGCCAGGTCTCAGACCTCCAACTGTCGTCCCTGGCCCGTGGACCAGGAGAAGCCGACTAAAGTTCCTCGCCTCGATTCGGAGTCTGCTGGACACGTAAGTCCTGTTGTCCTCGTGGACTCGCCTCCTCGAGACCCAACGTCAGGCCCGGCGCCGCTGGGGCCCGAGTCGGTAGCTGCTGCGTCACCCGAGCTGAGCCTCAGGTTGACAGCCTTGGAGAGCAGAATGTCTGCCTTCATGGACCAGCAGCGGGCGCTGATGGCCAGCCTGTCTGGCGCATCTGCCCCGACCACCAGGACATCGACTTCCAAATCGACCCCGGAGATCGAGCCGATACTCGAGTCCCTTGCGGCTCGAAGTCGTCCTCGGTCGAGGTCTCCCTCGACCTCCCGTTTGGGACCGAGGGTCTCGACGCCGGTGCCTTCGGCGTCAGGGCGGGCGCCTCGCGGCCCCATGGTGTCGGACCTCGACTCGACTTCGGACAAGTCGGCATGGGAGACCGAAGACGAGGAGTCTCCTGACACTTTTAAGACTCGGTGCGTCCCATCGGACTTACCTGAGTCTGAACCCCGGAGTAGGTCCCCTCCGGAGGATACCAGGTTCTCGGAGTTTGTCCGGGATATGGCCGCTGCTCCGGCTATCCAGGCGGACCCCGAGGAAGAGCCTCGAGCCGAAGAGCTCAATGCTCTGCAGTATGACTCTCCTCTGAAGGAGGCCTTTACTGTCCCGATTCCTCCGATGCTGGAACGGCTCCTCATCCGGATGTGGGAGGCCCCGGCCTTGGCACCGGTATTGAGCAAGCGAGTTGATTCCATCTATCGACTCCGTAAGAGTCCTGGCTTTCAAAAAGTACAGCTACCACACCATTCCATGGTTGTGGAATCGGCTGAAGAGTCAGAAGATGCACTCTGCGGTGCCCCCCGGCAGGGAGGCCCGAAGCCTTGATGGCGTCGGTAGAAAGTGCTTTCAGGGCTCGATGCTTGCTTGCCGTGTCCAGACGTACCAGCTGTACATGGGCATGTACTTGCGAGACCTGGCCAAGGAGTTGTCCGGATTCTCTGCTGGTCTCTCCGGGGAGCCTTTGCAGAGTTTCAAGTCCTTGTCTTTGAGAATTCGGGAATGCTCTAAGTTCATTTCCCGCGCCGCCTACGATGGCTTCGAGGCTTCGGCCCGGGTAGCGGCAGCCGGCATCGCTGCTCGACGCCAGGCTTGGCTACAGTCATCGGACCTCGAGCCATGGGTTCAGGACAAGTTGGTCGATGTCCCTTGCCGAGGTGAGAACCTTTTTGGCAAACCTGTGGCTGAGAAGGCCGCCCAGCTCGAGACTGAGCACCTCACGAGGACAAGGCTGTCGGAAGACCTCTGCCCCTTCTCAAAAAAAAGAAGGGCTCGGGTAAGAAGTCCTTTTACCCGAGGAAGGGAACTGCCTACAAACAGTACCCTCAATATCAGGCTGCCCCACAGGGTCAGCAGGCCAAGGGCCAAGGTAATGGAGCCCGTAGGCAGAGAGCCCCCAAGCCTTCAGCCCCTGCTCCTGCTCCTGTTCAGAAGGGTGGGGTTTTTTGACTCCCTGAGTGTAGCCATGCCTCCAATGCTGACCCAACCCTGCACAGGCGGCCGCCTTGCCCTGCACGCCCACCTGTGGCCCTTCATCACTCAGGACAGTTGGGTGCTGGACATAGTCAGTCAGGGCTGTGCCCTCCACTTTCACCAACTGCCTCCACCATATTTTCCAGGGGAACCTTCAAGGCCTCCCCTGCATACAGACCTTCTCCTCCAAGAGCTCAGAGGTCTGCTGGTGGAAGGGGCGGTGGAGCCTGTGCCTCCCCACTTCCAAGGTCTCGGTTTTTACTCCAGGTATTTCCTGGTACCAAAGAGAACCGGTGGTCTTCGACCCATTTTGGATCTCAGAAACCTAAACAAGTTTCTGGTAAGAGAAAAGTTCAAGATGCTTACTCTTGGAACACTTCTGCCCTACCTCCAGCAGGGAGATTGGCTATGCTCTTTAGACCTAAAGGATGCTTACACTCACATCCTTATCCATCCAGACCACAGGAAGTACCTCAGGTTCATTGTGGGAGGAAACCATTATCAGTACCAAGTTCTGCCTTTTGGCCTGTTCTCCGCTCCCCGAGTCTTTACCAAGTGCCTGGCAGTGGTGGCGGCCTACCTACGAAATCAAGGCATCTTTGTCTTTCCCTACCTGGACGACTGGCTCATCAGGGGCCAGTCCTCCCTAGAGGCTCACCAGGCCACCACCTGGACCATATCTCTACTCCAAAGGGTAGGCTTTGTCATCAACTTCGCAAAGTCCACTTTGCTCCCCTCCCAGAACTTGGAGTTCATAGGGGCAAGGTTGGATTCTCAGTTGGCAAGAGCATTCTTACCAGTGGACAGGGTTCAAAGGCTCATGGACCTTGCCAGCAAGTTTCTGCACAGGTCCCTGGTCTCCGCCAGGCTATGTCTCAGACTTCTGGGCCACATGGCGTCGACTGTACAGGTGACCCCCAATGCCAGGCTCAATATGAGGCCTGCTCAGTAGTGCCTGCGGACTCAGTGGTCTCGGGCCTCCGGCAATCTCAGAGACAAGATCAGACTGTCCAAACGTTTTCTGACTTCCCTCAACTGGTGGTTGCACACCCCCAATCTGTTGGAGGGGGTGCCTTTTCAGATACCACCCTATACGGTGGTGCTGACCACAGATGCCTCTCTGCAGGGCTGGTGAGCTCACTGTCTAGACAAGTGCACCCAGGGCCTGTGGCCTCCTTGGGAGGCGTCCCAGCAGATCAATCTACTGGAACTCAGAGCTATCCGCTTAGCCCTCAAGGCCTTTACTACTTCCCTGGCTCAGCAGTCTGTCTTGATCCAGACAGACAACCAGGTAGCCATGTTCTATGTGAACAAACAGGGCGGGACTGGTTCCCAGATCCTTTGTCAAGAGGCTCAGGACCTTTGTTCCTTTGCCCTGCAACACAACATGCTCCTCAAAGCAGTCTATCTTCCAGGCAAGGAGAATTGCCTGGCCGACAGATTGAGCAGGATTCTGCAACCGCACGAGTGGCAACTACATCCTTTAGTGGTTCAGAAGGTTTTCCTGAAACGGGGCCTTCCATCCATAGACCTGTTTGCCAGCCCCCTAAACCACCAGCTGCCCAGGTTCTGCTCCAGGCAGCTGCATCCTCTGCGGATAGCAGCGGATGCTTTTCTGATTCCCTGGACTCAGGGCCTCCTGTATGCGTTTCCTCCCACCCCTTTGGTGGCCCGAACACTGTTCAAGATTCTCAGGGACAGAGCCTCTGTCCTCCTGATAGCTCCCAGGTGGCCGAGGCAGCCTTGGTTTCCACTCCTCCTCCAACTAGCAGTGGATCTACCTCTGCCTCTGGGGTTGCAGCCAGACCTTCTCTCTCAGGATCAGGGATCCCTTCTGCACCCCAATCTCAAATCTCTCAATCTGATGGCATGGAGACTGCAAGGGTAGTCTTGGCTCCCTGGGGCCTGCCTCCAGAGGTTGAGGAGGTTTCCTGGCCTCCAGGAAACAGTCCACTAGGAAAACCTATGCTCTCAAGTGGAAGAGGTTTTCTGTGTGGTGTCAGCTACGTACAGAGGATCCTTTCTCCTGTACTGTGCCAGTAGTGCTTCAGTACCTGCTGCACTTATCCAATCAGGGTTTGAAGTCCAATTCTGTTCGGGTCCACCTCTCAGCCTTAGCAGCTCACCACTCATTAGTAGAGGGACATTCCTTATCTGTGCACCCTTTGGTGTCCAGGTTTCTCAGGGGCTTGCTTCTGCTCAAGCCTCCCATCCGTCCTCCTGCTCCTGAGTGGGAGCTGAATGTGGTCTTGCAGCAGCTGACTCGCCCACCTTTTGAGCCGATAGCTACTTGCCATCTTCGCTTCCTTTCCTGGAAGACTATCTTTCTCATAGCCCTTACTTCGGCTAGGCGAGTGAGTGAGCTTCAGGCCTTGGTCTATGATAGGCCTTACACCAGAATCTATAAGAACAGGGTAGTCCTCAGGACTCACCCTAAGTTCCTTCCTAAGGTTGTCTCCTCTTTCCATGTCAACCAGGAGGTGGTTCTTCCAACATTCTTCCCTAAGCCTCATACAAGTCAGGCTGAGGCAGTTCTGCATACCCTGGACTGTAGGAGGGCCTTATCCTTCTACCTTGACCGTACGCAAGGTCACAGGAGAGCTACTCAGCTCTTTGTTTCTTTTGACCCCAATAACTTGGGGGTGGCTGTGTCCAAGCGTACCCTGTCCACCTGGGTGGCTGACTGTATCACCTGGGCTTACAAGGCGGCTGACCGTCCTTTGCAGGGTAGGGTCACGGCCCACCGTGTGAGGGCAATGGCTGCATCAGTGGCTCACCTCCGCTCTGTTCCATTGCAAGACATCTGCAGGGCTGCTACTTGGTCTTCAAGCCAGACGTTTGCAGCCCACTACTGTCTGGAGAGGGAGTCCCGTAGGGACAGTGCTTTTGGCCAGGCAGTACTCTGAAATCTCTTTGAGATCTAGGCAACTCCTGCCCTCCTGCCCTCTGGTTGGGCTACCTGTGGAGGGTGTGTCCTGGAAAAGCCTTTTCTGTGTTGCTGGGACTAGAGGGAGTTCTCTTGTTCAGCCTGGGTTCCTGGTAGCCCAGAGCTAGGGAGTCACCCATAAGTGAGGACTGATTCCTGCTTGGTCCTGGAGAAAGAGTAGTTACTCACCTGTAACAGGTGTTCTCCAGGAGCAGCAGGAATCAGTCCTCACTACCCTCCCTCCTCCCCTTGGAGTTGCAGTTGTACATAGTTTAATTTTTACATTTTTGTGTGCTGTTCTTAGCTATCTCATTAGGCTGAGGTAAGATGGCACCTTTAGGCGGGAAGGGAACCGCGCATGCGTGCCAGCATTCCCAAAGGCTTTCATGGAAAGCTGGGGAAATGCTCCGCTGGGGCTTCATCGACGTCGATGACACCCATAAGTGAGGACTGATTCCTGCTGCTCCTGGAGAACACCTGTTACAGGTGAGTAACTATTCTGTCTGTATGGCGTGCTCAGCCCACTCCTACCTCTGTTATCATCCACCCCACATTTCTTCACATGTCCATTAGTGTCCTTTATAATCTTTGACCTCTTTTATGACTCTCCCAGACAACTATGGAGTTTCAACTTCTTAAACGTAGCTGTCTTCCCAGTACCCACTCCGAGTGTCCATGACCTTGTGAACTTGACGTCAAGCACTTATCCTCCATATAACAAAACTATTTTAACACCAATCTTTTATTACAACATATTAACAGGAACAACTTGATGGTGCAGTCTCCTCTGATGCTAAGGCACTTACTGGTGCTCCTCTTAGTTATATTCAGTTGGGTCAGGGGGGCCTTTATTCGTTCCTCTTCCTCCCTTAAGCTAAGTCGACTCCCAAGCCTTTGTTCCCCTAGCGAATGGGCTGTTCTCCTGCATCTGGACACCCCTTGCCACCCTCTATGTGGGGTCCCAGACCTTATGAAAGAACCAGTCTTTACCTTTAAGCTGATATGTTAACCTATCATATCTGACTGCCTCCTGTACCTTATGAAGCCGCGGGTCCTATGTCAGAGTGCCAATGCCCTGCCAGGGTTTAGCCCATAGAAGCCCCTTGTTTCTTCCTCCTGTTAGATCAGAACCCGTCCTGAGCAGCAATTCGCCTGGGGAGAAGCACGAGGCCCCCCCTCCCAGTCCCGGTAGGTACTTTCCCACCTCTAGCCAGTATGTCTGTATGATGGGGCGTTCCCACCACATATGATAAAAGGAGCCCACCTGTCCACATCCCCTCCAGCATTGCTTGGTATCTTGTCTTTGGCGTGGAAGAGTTGTACTGGTGTGATATACACCTGGTGCACTATCTGGAGTTGCAATTGTCTCCATGAGGTGGCTGTTGTTAACTGATATATTTTCAGGTGTATTTTCTCCCATGTCTTACCTGCCAACTCCTGCTTTAGCCAGGTTTGCCATCCTATTTGGTGGGGAGGAGGCTGATTTTCTGCCACCTCCATTTGTACCTTATAAAGTTTGGAGAGTAGACCCTTTCTCCCTTTCCCCTTATACAGTATTTCCTCGAAAGGATTTACTTGGTACATTAAATGTGGGCATCTGCTTTCTAGGAAGTGTCACAATTGAAAATACTGGTAAAGGGGAATATGGTGTCCCCATTCCCTGCATTGAAGGGATCTGCCCATCTCCCACTATATCCCCCCACCTGTGTCGGGCGTCCCTCCCTTACTTGCAGCCATCTGAACTCTACTCCGGAGCATAGAGCATAATCTTGTAGCCTGGACCATTTAAAGAATGTTTTTGGGAGTTCCCTTCCCTTTACACCCTTTTGATACATTTCTCAGAGAGGGCTCAACAATGGGTGCCCACTCATATGGCCACTTTGCTCCTCCCCTTCTTCCTTAGCCTCCAGCCACTCAAAAAGGGATCTAGGTTTATTTATTTTATTTATTTATTTATAGTTCTTTTATACCGCACTCTTTTTCATCAGCGCGGTTTACATTAAAACAGGAATACTCATTGCAATCAACAGACTGTTGAGTTTACATATAACAGGATAATACAACTGGGATTATAACTTTGGGGAACTTTGTACATATTTGTAACTTGAGAAGAACCTATATACACAGTATAGAAATTCTTATTATCATCTTAAGGCATTTACACTTTTACTGTAAGTGTTGGAGGGTTGATGATGTGCTTTGGAAATGTAGAATGAAGAGATGGTGCTTTATGGCTTTTCTGAATTGCTTGAGGTCGGTAATAGCTCTAATGTTGGGAGGTAGGTTGTTCCAACATCTGGGTGCGTAATACGCGAAAGCCCTGTCTGTTGTTGAACGTTTGTATTTTGTGGCCTCAGGTGGTGTAGCTAGGGTATTTGCCGCTGCTGATCTCCTAGATCTGATGTTGGGAGTATGATGGAGGAGTTTTGAAATTGATGAAGGAGCGATAGTATTTATCGCTTTAAAGGTCATGAGAAGGGCTTTATATGTTATTCTGCAGTATATAGGGAGCCAGTGAAGCTCCATTAGGATGGGTGTTATATGTTCGTTCTTTGAGGCACCGTATAATACTCGGGCTGCGGCATTCATGGCTAGTTGTAATGTATTTAGGGAGTTTTTTGGGAGACCATGGAGTATTATATTCGCATAGTCGAAGTGGGGTATGACTATGGCTTGGAATATAGTTCTGAAGCTGTCTGGGTCAAGCATATTTTTCAGATGACGTAGGATCCTTATCTTGAAGTAAATTGTTTTAACGGTACGGTTGATATGTTCTTTAAAGTCCAGTCTATGGTCCAGTATTACTCCAAGGTATTTTATGTAGGTGCCAGGGTCTTTCTTTCTAATGCTACCCATTGGGCCTCAAGGGGCCGTTGATAATGGGCCCTTAGTGCCGTCATCATCGCTGCTTTATAGTACTATTTCAGGGCTGGAAAACGTATCCCTCCCCCTTCCTTTGAGCGTCTGAGCTTTTCCACGCTTATCTTGGCCTCCCAGACAAAGCGTATTAACCGTTGCTCCCATTTCTTGAGCTTACTATGGGAGATCTTTATAGGCAGATGAGAGAAGAGAAAGATAAATTTTGGGATAATATTCATCTTAAGAGCTGCCACTCTTCCCATCCAACTAAGCTGGAGGGGTGCCCATCTTTTCAAATCCTGATTGATAGCCGTAAGGAGAGGGCCATAACGTTCCCTCAAAATTGTAGAGATCTTGACTCCCAGGTACTTCAATGACCCATTCACCCATTTGAATGGAAAGTTCGCTATCTCTCCACTCCGTAATCCCCCTAAAGGAAGGGCTTCTGTTTTGTCAATGTTTACTTTAAAGCCAGATATCTGTGAGAACGCATCTATCTCCTCCAATAGGGCACTGATTAATTCTTGGGGGTGGGAGAGAAATATCAGGATATCATCAGCATATAACAAGATTTTTTTGCACGTCCTCCCCATTTCCTATCGGCACTAATTTCAGGTTTTGTCTAATTCTTGCGGCAAATGCCTCTATGACTATTGCAAATAGCATTGGCGATAGAGGACACCCCTGTTGTGTTCCTCTTTGCAGTCTGACGGATTTTGACTGCTGGCCGTTAACCAGGATGGCGGCCCTTGGTGCTGCGTACAATGAATCCCTTGGATGAACGGTTTCCCCATTCTATCCATCATTTCAAAGAGGAATTCCCACTCCATCCTGTCAAATGCTTTTTCCGTAGCTAGGGTGATGCTGATCGCGCGACACCCCTATATTTCCAAGAATTTTTTCAAATTTATGGTTCGTCTCACATGGTATGAAATGATTCTCCCCCTATAAAGCTGGTCTGATCCGGCTGTATTAATGATGGCAACACTTTCTCCAGTCATAGTGGGAGGACCTTGGCTTAAAATTTGGCATCGTTATTGATTAGTGCAATGGGCCTGCAGCTCCTAACCTGGCCTTCCTTCTTTGGGGAGTACCATCACGTTGGCTTGTGTCATAGACTCTGGTAGTGGCCTCCCCTCCAGGAAGCCCGAAAATAATCTAGATAGTACCGGGACAATCTCCTCCCTAAGTCTGTGATAAAATTCTGCAGGCAGACCATCTTCTCCCGCTGCTTTCCCTTTCAGGAGTGTTTTAATTGCCTGGGAGACTTCTGAGGCATTATTGCTTTCCCTAAGATCTGTGCTGCCTCCTCCTCTAACCTGGGGATTTCTAAGCTCTGGATGTATGAATGCACCCTCCCCTTAGGTCCCATACCTTCAGTTTGATATAGCTGTTCACAGAATTTACGAAATTCTTCACTAGATATCCGCATTTGCCACTGCCTTAGTCCCATCCGATCTTGCTATCTCAGCTACCAGTTTCTCTGCTCCCCTCCTCCTAAGCTGCCAGGCTAATAACTTCCCCACCTTGTTGCTGCTCTCCATATAGTTCCGCTTCATGACCCTGAGGAGGTGGGCCGCTTTCTCCGTATCTAGGGAATTTAACGTGGCTCAGGCTTTGCATAACCGGCTGTACACCTTTTTTGCTCTTGTTCTACTGTGCTCCTTCTGAAGATCCTGAATTGTCTCTACAAGCCGATGTACCTCCACTTCTTTTTCTTTTCTTTTTTGAGCCCCCCATTGAATCAGAACTCCCCTTAAGACTGCCTTCCTTGTATCCCTTGTATATAGTTTACCCTGTTATCCAAGTTGCATTTCCTGTTAATTGTAATGACCAGCTCTACCACCATATCCCTCTCTTATCACACATCTTATTGATTAAACCTCTTATAAATATGTTGAAATTAAGCTATATAATTTCTCACCATACTCCATGAACAATTACTCTGTAATTAGATACCCCTGTTACCTCCAGGTTATCTTGTCCTTGTTCAATGTAAAAACTCAATTGTCGTGTGACTTTGCAGTATGTTCTTGTTCAATTGTAAACCGCACTGATTTTAATAGCACGGTATATAAGAGAAGTAAATAAATAAATAAATAAAATGACCAGACATATGCAATTTGTCGGATGTTTTGTTCCATGTAAACCGCGCTGATGTCGAATAGTGCGGTATATAAGAATTGTTAATAAATAAATAAATAAATAATAAATAAAATCCCATAGAACGCTATCTTGGACCTCCCCATTATCATTAATTCGGATGTATTCTTGCCATACTTTTTTTTTAACTTCTTTTGAGTGTGCTCAGCCTGCAATAGGGTGACATCCACCCTCCATGGCCGTCTCTTCTTTGACTTCTTATTTTTTCCCTGGAGACCAATGGCATGTGACCATTCCATGTTCTGATAAAATTATAGGGAGGATTTGGGCATTTCCTAATACTCCCTCCTGATCCCGCCTCCCCAAAAAGTAATCAGTCCTGGAGTATATGTTAGTGTGTGCTGCATAACACACTAAGTTGCGCAGTAAAGGGTATGAACAGATGTACTGCTTGTCGTATAACTCCAAAAAAAGGGGGTGGCGATCCTCATTCACAAAAGAATTCCTTTTGTGCACTACACATTGGGAGGGGACGGTCAAAGGAGGGTAATTTGGGTGGTAGGGGGAGTAGATCAGGAGGAGATAGCAATATTAAATCTCTATGCTCCAAATGGTGCAATTTGATCCTTTTTTCAAAAGTGGATAAAAGAGTTCCAGAAGACAGCCAGAGGGGACTGGATAATAGCAAGGGGATTTAAACCGCACAGTGGGGCCTCCAGACAGATCAAGTTACGTTAAAAAGAAACATGAGAGAGGAGGACAGGAATTGCGGTCTAGTATGAAGAAATGGAGGCTGAGAGATATATGGCGGGGGGAGAGCAAAGACAGGAAAGAATACACATGTTCCAGCGTTGTAAGGTGTGTTTCTTGTAACAGAGCAATATCAGTCTTAGCTCTTGTCAGATGTGTTAGCCCGATAAAGAGAAAACAAATCCTATGTATACCCCAAACATTCAGAGTTGCAATTTTATGTTGACACTGGGCCCATTTTTAGTCCTTCGTGTGTTATCTCCCCCTGTCCCGCCCTCTCCCAGATCTCGGCCTTGAGCACTGCACCATTATTCCAAGCATAATTCAAAACATATTAAAACCATCATAAAACGTTTGTATTATTGACCTCTTCCCCCCCCCCCCGCCTTTTTCTCTTTTGGACTTCCTTGGCTTCTCCCCCTACCTTTATCGTGTCTCCCTTCCTGCTTAACTTAGGACCCTTCTGCTGCCCTCCCTTTGCCCTGTGTTCAGTTCCGCACTTAGTTTGGTTTCTCCATGTGCCAGGCGGCTATTGGATGCGCCCTCTCCCTCTCGTTACCACCCCCCTCCCAAATCAACTATTCCTTCCAGTCTCTCCCCGACTGCCCTCCCTCTTCCATAATCCCCAATTGCTTCCATCTCAGCTGCATCTTTGTTTTTACCCCTCTCCCTTCTACATTAGCAACATCAACGTTCAGGCCCCATTGCTAAAGCTCATGTCAGCAGCTGTTGCTCTGGGTCATCCGGTGTCCTTGTTTGCTCCTCTTACTTTGTGTTCTGCATGGGGTGCCTGGTGACCTGTTTCACATACTGAGTGTCCATTACCCCTCTGGCCATTGGTACTGCTGCTGGAGCCCACGGCGTCTTCCCGTCTCTCCTTCCTGTTCTCTTGCGGCTGCCACTTGTCCATGTGCATGCCAGGCATTTCCAGGTATTTCTCCAACACTGCTGGCGAAGTGAAAAATTACCTAACTCGCGCGAGACAGGAAATGCCTCGTTTACCCTCAGCGCCGGTGGACTCCACTTTAACAGAGCTGTGGGAAACAAGGGAAACACTGTTCCTTCTCGCCGCTCTGCAAAAGTGAGGCGGGGCGCTGGTCAGGCAACGGCAGAACTCTTCTGAGGCAGAAGGAGGGGCATGGGCCAGTTGATTCTGTCACTGCCTAGAAGCAGTGGCAGCAGCTTGTTCAGCCCTTTTTTTGTTGTTGTTTGAAGGCCAAGTGAGGTGGCCTTTTTGGGGGCTTTTTTTGCTGTCCCCAAAAGTTGCCACCGGAGGCGACACCTCACGGCTTCATTATAGAGCCACCTATGGAGGTCCCGATGACTCCGAGGGAAAAAAGATGACTGAGGAGACCGGAGGGGGGGGGGGGGGGAGGGAACGGCGGGAAGGCAGCCATGCATGCGTGGAGGAACACTCCCAAAAACATTCCTTTTGGATGCTGGGGAGTGTTCCTGCGCTGGGCTCAGTCGATGCCAACGTCACCCATATGTGAAGACTGACTTTCTGCTTGTTCCTGGAGACACATAGATTGGTTGTTTACTCCTTCAAAAGATAAAAAGACTAGGGGGGCACACAATGAATCTATGAAGTAGCACATTTAAGACCAATCGGAGAAAATATTTTTTCACTCAATGCGTAATCAAACTCTGGAATTCACTGCCAAAGGATGCAGTAAAAGCTGTTAGTGCAGCTGGATTTAAAAAGGTTTGGGCAAGTTCCTGAAGGAAAAGTCCATAAACCATTATTAAGCGTCTTGGGGAAATCCACTGTTTACCCCTGGGATAAACAGCATGGAATTTCTTTCCTTTGGAAATTTGTCAGGTACTTGTGACGTGCATTGGCCACTGGATTTGATGGACCTTTGGTCTGACCCAGTATGGCATATCTTACATATGTTCTAATTTTATATTCCTTCCCTTCCTTTACTCTCCTAATATTTGGATTGACTGTCACTCTCTCCACAGGTGGCTCCATACTAATGCAAATGGGACGAGAGAGAGCAGGCAGCCCTGCCTCCCACCCTTCCTGAAATCAAAGGCCTCAGTGAGTCGCCTATTAACCTTCACTACAGCTGATGGTTTCCTATACAATGCTTCAGTCCATCTAAGACATTTCTCGCCCAACCCCTGCTGCCTTGGTACCTCAAACATAAATCACACCTCACCCTATCAAACATCTTTTTTGCATCAAAATGTTATGCATCTTGATCTTGGGTTTGGAAAGAGAAGTAATTAAATGCAATGATAGCCAGAAAGCCACCCATGGTGGCTTAAGAAGCTGATGTTTAAGACAACAGCCTGGTTAGTTTTGGGAGCTGTATATGGGATTAAGTGTGAGATCTTGAATGTTTATAGTGGGGACTATCTCCAACAGATTTTGGATCTGCTTGGGACAGATTTGGAGGGCAGTAGTGGGAGGAAGTGGTTTTAGTAACTAGTATGCCTGGCATAGGAGTGAGGTTCATAACCGTCATGGTATGTGCAAAATTAATCCATTTGGAGAAATTGCCCACCAGAGAACCAGAAAAAAACCCTCAACTGAGCAGACTTGGATAGGCCAATAGGTGTATGTACCGGCATTTCCATGTTAATACAGGTCATGCCTGCTCCAAATATCTTTATTCAAGCCTTTGTAGATGTCTTCTGGAAAGTCTGAAATTTGATCCAAATAGTGGTCAAATATCCCATTTTATGACAGTGTACATCCAGAACAATTTAACATCCAGAAATAAACTGACCAGTATTTGAAAGGAGCCAGACTAGAAGAAGAATCACCTAGTCCGAGAAAAATTGTTTCAATTCTTTGCATTCCTTAATTGCGAAGAATTGAAGTGAAAGCCGGAGATTAACTGTCAGTATGAACCGAAGCAAATAAGGCAGGTCAGATGAGCCTTACTGCCTTGACTGGTCACATTCTCTATTTCTATGAATTTCATGATAAAGGAAAACATGTCCCTGCGTTTGTTGTGATGGATGTAAATTCATGTTAGAGATATGTGATGATACTGTGGTTTGTGTCCTTATTCTATTTTATTTCCAATTTAGGCGATGAGAGCTCATGGTGTAAAGAATCTAGTGTTCAGCAGCTCTGCTACAGTCTACGGAGACCCTGCCTACCTCCCGATCGATGAAAACCATCCCGTGGGCAGATGCACAAACCCCTATGGAAAAAGCAAATATTTCATTGAGGAGATGATAAAGGATGTCTGCAAGGCAGAAAAGGTCAGGAAACTATTGAAGCATGCTTCTGCCCTGATAGGGAAGCAGCTGGTTTCAGCATTGTAGAACTTCTTACATGTTAGATACTTTGCAGAATTAGTGTACTTGCTGTGTGTGTTTATCTCGATACATAGAAACCGAGGTAATATAAAAAAGTTCTAGATTTGTGGCTAGCTTTCAGGAGTTATGCTCCCTTCATTAGAGCTGTGCAAAATAAGTTTAGGTTGATGCTGCAGGAATATGAACTAAATGCCTGGGGTGCAATTTCTTATCAATAAACTCAACAGATTGGGGATGGGTCCCAAGGTGGTGAACTGGATCAGAAATTGGTTGACTGACAGACGACAGAATGTGATGGTAAACGGAACTCACTCAGATGAGAGGAAGGTGATCAGCAGGGTGCCCCAGAGTTTGGTCCTGGGACCGGCACTGTTCAATGTATTTGTAAGTGATATTGCTGAAGGACTAAAGGGAAAAGTCTGTCTTTTTGCAGATGACACAAAAATTTGCAACAGAGTGGACTCCCCTAAGGGAGTGGATAATATGAGGAAAGATCTACAAAAGCTGGAAGAATGGTCTAATGCTTGGCAATTAAGATTTAATGCAAAGAAGTGCAGTGTCATGCACTTGGGAAGCAGAAAGCCAAGGGAATTGTATGCGATAGGGGGGCAAGAGGTTGATGTGCACAGACCAGGAGTAAGACCTCGGAGTGATTTGTTTCTGAGGATCTCAAGGTGGCAAAACTGTGTGACAAGGCAGTGGCAAAAGCCAGAAGGATTCTGGGTTGCATGCACAGAGGAATTACCAGCAGAAAGGAAGAGGTATTAATGCCACTGTACAAGTCGCTGGTGAGGCCTCACTTGGAATATTGTGTTCAGTTTTGGAGACCATATCTCACAAAGGATATAAAAAAGACTGAGGAAGGCAATCAAAATGATTTGGAGTCTGCGTCAGAAGCCTTATGAGAAGAGACTTGAAGATCTAAATATGTACGCTGGAGGAGAGGAGGGACAGGGGAGATATGATTCAGACCTTTAAATACTTAGAGTATTCATGAACAAACAAACCTCTTCCAAAGACAGGGAAGCTGTAAAACTAGAGGGCATAACATGAAACTGCAATGGGGTAAATTGAAAGGCAATGTCAGGAAATACTTTTTCACTGAAAGGGTGGTGGATGCTTGGAATGCCCTCCTGATGGAAGTGGTGGGGGCAAATAGAGTGACAGAATTCAAAATGGCATGGGACAGACACAGTGGATCCCTTTATAGCAACACAATAAAATCAAAATAAACATAACTATCTCTTATATCTCAACAAATAGGGGTGACCTACACGGAGCGGTGGGTCCACCCCTAAACAAAGGCATGGGGAGGGGTGACCTACACGGAGCGGCAGGTGCACCTATTCTTGCCGCCTTGCTGGGCAGACTAGATGGACCATACTGGTCTTTATCTGCCGTCATTTACTATGTTTTTCAAAACTGTGGAAAGATGGCGACCATAAAGGAATCGGAGCTCTAGTACAATTCTTTCTGGATGGGATTAGGGGCCAATGTTAAAAGGCATTTCCACAGATAAGAGAGTACCCAACCTGGGTGGAAATACTACTTGAGGTGGGATTTGGACTTACATGCAGTTAAGATGCAACTTTTTTCATTGTATGAACGTCAAGGAAAGATCATTCTGAAATAATTGGATCACCTCATTGATATCAGCCATATTCCAGAGTCCAAAACAGAGGACAATGTTTTAGGCAGATCAGGATTTCTTTATAGAGAATTTTGAAGGTAATTTAATCAAGGTTTTTCTGCCTGTAGAGCAGTGATTCCCAGACCTGTCGTGGGGGTGCTCCAGTCAGTTGGGTTTTCAAGATATTCACTATGAATATTCATGAGAGAGATTTGCATACATGGCTTCCTCTGCATAGAGATCTATCTCTTGCATATTCATTGTGGATATCCTGAAAACCTGACTGGCTGGGGAGCCCCCAGGACAGGTTTGGGAACCACTGCTGTAGAGCCTGTGTCTATTCCAAAAAGCAAAAGAGAAACAAACACAAGCAACTTGCTTCTGCTGAAAAATAAAAACAAAACCAAATCTGTAGTCTTGCAAGCTGTCATTTTGCCAGAGCCTCAGGAGGGATGCGGATAAGCAAGTCCCCGACCTGGCCAGTTGAGGACCCTCCTTTCTGTGGGTGGAACAGTTTGGCGAGTCCATTCTGCTTGAAGACAGCAGTTGTTACGTAAGGGCTTCAGTGAAGAAGTACAGCACAACCGTAATGGCATGTTCCCTATCAGGCTGGGCATCTTGGCAAGGTAACCCTGTACTCTGGTCTTGCCCTTACTCTGTAAAGGGGACCCAGGAAATCCACTGCTTGTCCCAATACAAGCATTGTGGAACCTGTGTCTTTTGAGGAAACTGCTAGGTACGTATGACCTAGATTGGCCACTGTTGGAAACAGGATACTGGGCTTGATGGACCTTGGTCTGACCCAGTATGGCATATCTTATGTTCTTATGACCTCTTGTGTTCCTGGTGTTAGCAAAGCTCTGAGACGTCACCTGCCATAAATTCAGTTGTTCCTTAAACCTTCTGGAATCCACTGTTTATCCCTGGGATAAGCATCTTGGAATGTGCTTTACCTTTAGGATCCTGTCAGATGCTTATATTGACCACGGTTGGAAACAGGATTCTGGGTATACTGGTCTTTTGGTCTGACCCAGTATGGCAAATTGTATGTTCTTGAAATGCCCATGAAAATACCCAGATATTTATGCTTTTGTTAAACCATGAATGCAATGCAATGTGTGCCTTCGAGTCAGTCCTGACTCCTGGCGACCCAGAAGCTCCTGGGTTTTCTTGGCAGTGTCACCGGAAGTAGATTGCCAGGCCTTTCTTCCGAGGCAGTGGAGGATTAAGTGACTTGCCCAAGGCCACAAGGAGTGCTAGTGGGAATCAAACCCTGGTTGCTTGGTTACCAAGCCAGTGTTCTAACCACTAGGCTACTCCTCCACTCCTAAACCATGAATAGGAGCCTTCAAACCTGAGAACCACACACAACGAAGCTAAATACGCAGAATGGTGTGTCATGTTGATTCCAACTCGGTACTCTGAGGACGATCTAACAGAAGATGTCAGTGATGGAAAAGAAGAGTGAGGAAAAAGTAAATCTCAAATGTAGGCGTAGCACCTGAGATGTCAGCGTAAGAATCTTAAAAGTAGAAGGAAAATAGACAGGCAATCAGTGCTGTCAATCAAAAGCGGAGTTACAGGATCATCAGTTTTGGTATGATACTAAAGTTTAACTGTAGTATTTTGGATCATTTGCAACCAAAATAATGAGAATTACAACTATCAAGTCAGTTAAGAATCAAGGGAAGGAAACGTGTTACAGGAATTAGCTGGTTATGTAATATTCAAGGAATGAAGCTTTCCTAGTGAGTTTGCTAGGACAGGAATTAGCCAGGGCGGACATGATTCTAACAGGATCAGAGTAGAAATTATTAAGGAATGACTGATCAGAGCAAGGAAATTACTAAAAGAGAATTAGATCCCAAAATGGAAGGATGTGATGAAAAAGCAAAATCTAGGAAATATCCTGCAATTTGAGAAGTTTAATTCACGTACTGCACTAGCCCTAGATCATCCATCGCTGATAATAAAGGGTTGTCTACCCTTCCTCATCACCATTAACTTCTGCATTAAACAGAGAATTCAGGGACCATGCATTTTCCCTTCTAGGTCCAGGACTTTGCATTTTTTGTCCTATTTAGCAGCTAATTCATATTAGGCAGCCACTAAACATGGACGTACGATTGCAATTTTTTTTAAACCACCAGGAGCCTGTCTTTTGGGTTCATCGCTGTTACTGTCTGCCTGTTGTACTGGATATTTGGCTGTGGCAATGGAATTTCCTTAGGCCAGAGGAAAGGCACCTGCAAGCCATTGCTCGTTCATCCCTGCTCTAAAGGATCTTAGTCAGGTTTCACAATAACACACTACTGAAAAGGAATTTTTGAAAAAAAAAATTAGTATAAGTGAATCACAGTATGAAAGAGAAACTACAGTAATATTGCTATCTCAAGGAACAAGCAGGAATGTAGTCTTCACATATGGGTATTGTCGGTACCGACGGAGCCTGCTTGGGAACGCTCCCCAGCGTCCAATAGGAACGCTTTTGGGAGCATCCCTCAGCACATGCGCGCTGCCTTCCCGCCTTTCCAACTGTCCCTATTCGGTTATTCGTTTCCCTGTCACCGCAGAAAATTCCGTCTTTAAATTTGTTTTCTTGTGGTTGCATTTGCCTGTCGCATGACTCTAACCAGTACCGCCGGTTCTTTTCTTTTTCAAAAACAACCCCAAAAAAGTATGCTTTAAACTGTTTCTCTTCAGAAACTTTTTTCTTTTGGTGCTAGGTGCCATTTTGGGCATTAGGCCCCATATTCCTAAAACATGGAAAAACCAACTAGTGGTTTTAAAAAAATGTACTAAGTGTGGCGGTACCATTTCCGTCACTGACACCCATGATTTGGTGTCTTAAATGTTTAGGGCCTGAACATTCTCCATCTGAATGTCTCTCCTGCATGGGGATGACCAAAAGAGGAAGACAGAACCGGGCCGCAAAGCTCGGTACCCTCTCTTCTTCAGATGCCAGATTCATTGCATCGACATCGTTAAGGGCCTCTTCTTCCTCTCATGGATCTCAGGTAACTAAATACAAAAGCCGGTCCTCAAAGGGTAGCTCTCCTACTAAGCATCGAGAGGCCATTGGCATTGCCCTTGAGGGAACCACACCGGCAAAACAGCCCTGGCGGGAGGCTTCGGCTTCCAAAGCATCATTGGGGCTCCAGGATGTTCTCGAGGCCTCGACCTTGCAAGAACTACTGGTGGCATGCTCAGGGGTCCCGGACGTTTTCACCGGTACTGACACCCAGGCATCGGCAGCGTCGATAGACCAGAGGTTCCTCGCTATTGAACGCAGAATTCACAGCTCTTCTCTCAGCTGCGGTACCATTGGTGCAGCGGCCACCGGTACTGACATCGACACCGATGCCAGTACCGGTACCGACGATACCAGTACTGATGGTACCGGCCCCGCTGGGAATTCTTCCCATGCCATCTCTGGCTGGAATCGACAGATTGGTATCGGGTCAACTCGGTACCGACTTCAATCGGTACCGGGATCGTGCTTTGCATGAGCATCGTGGTCAGGAATACTTCGATTCCTCCGATTCCGAAGACAATTCTGCTGGTACCAGAGGGTTTCTCCCGGAAGATCCCTCTTCACCCCAAAGCAGAATGTCACCTCCTGAGGACATGCCTTTTCAGGATTTTATCTGTGATATGGCCAAAGGTTTTTCAATCACAGTAGCTCCTTAAGAGGAACCCAGAGCAAAGGAATTGGAAATTCTCCAATATCCTAAAGCTCCTAAGGAGGCAGCCACTCTGCCTATCCATGAAATTCTGCATAGCTTGATGCTCAGAATGTGGGAGACACCTCTGACTACTTCTCCTCACTCTAGGAGACTTGATACTATGTATCAAGTTCCACCATGTCCTGGATTTCAAAAGACTCAGCTGCCACACCATTCAATGGTAGTCGAGTCAGCCATGCGTAGGATGAAAAGTGCAAAGAGGCATGCATCCAATCCTCCAGGTCGTGAATGCAGGACTCTGGATGCTTTTGGGCGCCGAACCTTTCAAGCTTCCATGCTTTCAACTAGGATCAGTTCATATATTCTATATATGGGAATGTTCCTCAAGGAAGTCACAGGAGACTTGGAACTTATGAGCCCATTTCTCCCAGATGACAAGAGACAAGATTTTCTTGCTCTAGTTAAGCATGCTCAAGATGTCTCCAAGTTTGTCAATCGTGCAGCCTTTGACTGCTTTGAATGCATCAGCAAAACCTCTGCTATTGCCATTGGTGCATGACGGATTGCCTGGCTACAGGCATCAGACTTTGAGACTTGGGTACAGGACAAGTTAGGCAATATTCCATGCATGGGGGAGAATCTCTTCGGCAAGAACTGGCAGGAAAAGACTAACGAGTTAGATGCTGACAATACTACTCTAGATAGATTGTCAAAATCTACAACCACTCCAGCCAAAAAGAAGCCTTATAAAAAACCCTCTTTCAGCAAAAAGAGGAAATTTTATCCTTCCTATACCCAGCAGAGTCAAACTCAAGGTCAGGTTGCCCAAAATGGACAAACTAGACAGCAAAAGAAGCCAAAAGGCCCGAGAGACCAATCAGCTCTCCAGGTTCAGCCCCCTCAAGGGCTTTGACTCCTTCCTAGAGAGCTTTGCCTTCCTGCCTCTGAGGGGTCCCCAACCCCCAATATCCCGGGCAGGTTATGCCACTTTGCCAACAGATGGCATCAGATAACAGCAGAAGATTGGACTCTGTCCATTGTAGGAGAGGGGTACAAGCTTCATTTTCACAGCATGCCCCCTCCTACAATTCTAAAGCAATTAAATTCTCAAACCTCTGCAGACAATCTGCTAGATCACGAGGTCTCGACACTTCTTGCCCAAGGGGCAATAGAGGAGGTACCCATTCTTCAATGGGGTGCAGTGTTCTACTCCCCCTATTTTCTTATTCCAAAGAAAACAGGAGGACACAGACCCATTCTGGACCTCAGAGAATTGAACAAATATCTGTTTCGAGTGAAATTCAAAATGATTTCTCTAGGAACTCTTCTGCCATACCTTCAAAGCCAGGATTGGCTTTTCTCTCTAGACTTAAAGGATGCATACACTCACATTCTGATCCATCCAGATCACAGGAAATTCTTACGTTTCCTTTCAAAGGGAAAACATTTCCAGTACAAGGTTCTTTCCTTTGGTCTGGCTTCAGCACCAAGGGTATTCATGAAATGTATGGCAGTAGTAGCTGCATTTCTATGAACCCTGGGGATATTCGTCTTCCCTTACTTAGACGACTGGCTCATTCGAGCCCCTACAGTGGCAGAGGCCAGCACTGCACTTTGCACACTGTGAATCCTCCAATACTTGGGATTGGTAATAAACTTCCCAAAATCCCAACTTGTTCCTTCCCAATGCCTGGAATTCATAGGAGCCTGTCTAGATACCAGACAGGCAAAGGCTTTCCTTCCACAGGCCTGGTGTCTTCGCATAATGCAACTAGCTTTTCAAGCAGCAGGGAAATCCTCCCTAACTGCTCGAGGGCTACTACAGTTGCTGGGACATATGGCATCCACAGTTCATGTAGTCCCATATGCTCGCCTCCACATGTGAGCAGCTCAGTGGACCATATCCACACAGTGGACACAGGCCACAGGTCATTTGTTGGACAAAATAATAAACTCTCAATGACAAATTTTGTCCTTCCAATGGTGGCAATCACTAGAAAACCTGACAGTGGGGTCTCCTTTTCATCAACCCCTTTTTCAGGCCACCCTAAGAACAGATGCATCACAGGTGGGTTGGGGAGCACACCTGAATCATCTCTCTACCCAGGGAACCTGGACTCCACAGGAGGCTGGTTTACACATAAACCTCCTGGAATTAAGAGCAATCTATTTAGCTCTTCGAGTATTCCATGCCCAGCTCAGCTACAAGACAGTCCTAGTCCAGATGGACAATCAAGTAGCCATGTTCTATGTGAACAAGCAGGGTGTAACAGGCTCTCTGTCATTATGCAACGAAGCTTTACGACTGTGGGCTCTCGCCAGAGCATCAAATTCATCTTCTAGTGGTATATCTTCCAGGCATTCAAAACCTTTGGGCAGACAGACTCAGTCGAGTACTGCTGCCTCACGAGTGGTCCCTCCACCTAGACCAGGTGGCAAAGATATTTCATCTCTGGGGCACTCCAGACATAGACCTCTTTGCAAGTCCACTGAATGCCAAACTTCCCCGGTTCTGTTCCAGGATTCCGGCTCACAATTGTCAGGCAAGGGATACCTTCCTCCTTCACTGGGGTCAGGACTTTCTTTATGCCTTCCCACCCATTCCCCTCATCCCCAAAACACTCTTCAAGTTTCAGAGAGACAGGGGTCGCATGATTCTCATAGCGCCACGATGGCCACGCCAAGCGTGGTATCCCCTGCTTCTACATCTCTCTCAAGCTGCACCTCTGGAGTTAGGGCATGCTCCAGATCTCCTTTCCCAAGAGGACGGGACGCTATGGCACCCGAATCCCCAGTCCCTGCATCTCACGGCCTGGCTGCTGAAGGCTTAGACCTCCAGGATCTCAACCTGTCCCAACAGGTAAAGGATATCCTTCAGGTTTCTAGGAAACTTTCCACAAGAAGATCTTATGCCTTCAAGTGGAAACATTTTACTATATGGTGCTCCAAGAAGGGATTAAACCCCCTTGTCATACCCTTAGAATCGATACTAGAGTATCTCCTTAACTTATCAAATTCTGGTCTAAAGACCAATTCAGTAAGAGTCCATCTTGGTGCAATTGCAGCTTCTTATAAGCCTCTAAATGGACAACCAATTTCCTCTCATCCACTCATATCAAGATTTATGAGAGGCCTTCTATTAACCAAACCTCCCATCAAGCCACCACCGGTGGCATGGGATCTAAATCTAGTTCTCGGGCAGCTTATGAAGCCGCCTTTTGAGCCTTTAGCCACTATAGCCCTTACGTTTTTGACCTGGAAGGTCATCTTACTAATTGCAATCATCTCTGCACGTCACATTAGTGAATTGCAAGCTTTAGTGGCTGATCCTCCTTATACTAGGTTTCATCATGATAAGGTTGTTCTTAGAACTCATCCAAACTTTATGCCAAAGGTGGTTTCGCCTTTTCATTTAAATCAATCAATTCATCTTCCTGTATTTTTTCCGAGGCCTCATGCCTTTAATGCAGAAAGGAAACTTCATACTTTGGATTATAAAAGAGCCTTACCCTTTTACATACAAAGAACACAGCGACCTAGAAAGTCCTCGCAACTTTTTATAGCTTTTGACCCTAGTCATTTGGGACCTCCAGTCTCCAAAAGAACTTTATTTAAATGGATTGCCCAATGCATATCCTTTGCTTATGAGAGTAAGGGTCTTCCTCTTCAGGACCATGTCACAGCTCATAATGTGAGAGCCATGGCTTCTTCCACGGCTAATCTCCTCTCTGTGTCTATCAATGACATTTGTCGAGCAGCCACATGGGCTTCGGTACACACCTTCACAGCCCACTACTGCCTGGATAAAGCCTCCCGTCGGGATGCCTTCTTTGGCCAAGCTGTTCTTCGAACTCTCTTTCAGACCTAATTCAACTCCTACCCACCAACCCTGGTGGAATGCCAGAGATCCATGGGAGGAAGGATGCCTATCTTTCTGGGTTGGCACCTTCCTGGGGCTATCTCCCTGGCATCTTCAGCTAGGGAGTCCCCATATGTGAAAACTACATTCCTGCTTGTTCCTGGAGATAGCGTAGTTACTCACCTGTAACAGGTGATCTCCGGGAACAGCAGGAATTCAGTCTTCACAACCCACCCACCTCCCCTAGGAGTTGTCTCTCTATCTCTTTGTCTCTTTCCTCTCTCCCTCTATCCTTTCACTCAGCTACAAACTTAACTGAAGAGGGACAGTTGGAAAGGCAGGAAGGCAGCGCGCATGTGCTGAGGGATGCTCCCATAAGCGTTACTATTGGATGCTGGGGAGCGTTCCCGCGCAGGCTCCGTCGGTACCCATATGTGAAGACTAAATTCCTGCTGTTCCCAGAGATCACCTGTTACAGGTGAGTAACTACGCTTTCTCGCTGCTTCTCCTGACCTCTGGCCCACACTAAGATCGTTAACGGGATCACATATTAACAGTTAATGTGTTTGAAGCGTGTTATAATTCAAATATGTAAAACATCAAAAATAACATAGAAAACCGTACAGCAGGACAACACAACATTATAATCCCAGCCCCAAATTAGCCCCCTTCAAAAGTAAAACTAGAGAGATATGAAGAATGAAGCCTCTTTTTCCTGTCATAGTTGTAAAGGTAAGACGTGCCGCTGCCGTAAGAACATAAGATATGCCATACTGGGTCAGACCAAGGTCCATCAAGCCCAGTATCCTGTTTCCAAAAGTGGCCAATTTAGGTCGTACATACCTAGCAGTTTCCCCAAAAGACACAGGTTACGCAATGCTTTTACTGGGTCAAGCATTATCCTGTAAATCACTTTGTATATATTGCAGTTTTTCTGTCCTGATCAGACAGCTCCGACATGTAATCTAATTCCTCCTGATCGCTGGAAGTAGCGGTATACAAATGTACACTAAATAAATAAAATAAAAAGCATTGATATCCTTGGTCCCTTCTTAATAATGGTTTATGGACTTTTCCTCCAGGAACTTGTCCAAACCTTTTTTAAACCCGGCTACACTAACAGCCTTTACTACATCCAACGGTAACAAATTCCAGAGTTTGATTACACGTTGAGTGAAAAAATATTTTCTTTTATTAGTCTTAAGTAGTTTACCCTGTAGCTTCATTGCATGTCCCCTAGTCTTTCTATATTCTGATAACGTAAACAATCGATCCACGTTTACCCGTTCCACTCCGTTCATTAATTTATAGACTTCTATCATATCTCCCCTCGGCTGTCTCTTTTCCAGGTTAAAGAGCCCTAACCTTTTTAGCCTTTCTTCATAGGAGTATCCTTCCATCCCCTTCACCATTTTGGTGGCTCTTCTCTGAACCTTTTCTAATAACTCTATATCCTTTTTAAGATACGGCGACCAGAATTGAACACAATATTAAAGGTGCGGTCTCACCATGGAACGATATAGAGGCATTATAATATCTTTTGTTTTATTTTCCATTCCTTTCCTTATGATACCTAGCATTCTATTTGCTCTCTTGGCCGCCACTGCACACTGGGCCGAGGGTTTTAACATGTTATCCATAATGACGCCTAAATCTTTTTCCTGGGTGGTGGTTCCTAATGTGGAACCTTGCATCGTGTAACCATAGTTTGGGTTGTTCTTCCCTAGGTGCATAACTTTGCACTTGTCCACATTAAATTTCATCTGCCATTTTGATGCCCAGTCTTCCAATTTATCAAGATCCTCTTGCAATTTTCCACAACCCTCTTGGGTTTTAACAACTTTAAATAGTTTTGTGTCATCTGCAAATTTGATAACCTCACTCCGTTATTCCACTTTCCAGGTCATTTATGAATATGTCAAAAAGCAGCGGACCCAGCACAGATCCCTGGGGTACACCACTATTCACCTTTCTCCATTGGGAAAATTGGCCATTTAGCCCAACCCTCTGCTTTCTATCTTTTAACCAGTTCCTGATCCACAGTAGTACACTGCCTCCTATCCCATGACTCTTTAGTTTTGCCAAAAGTCTCTGATGAGGGACCTTGTCAAAGGCTTTCTGAAAGTCCAGATACACTATATCAACTGACTCACCTTTGTCCACCTGTTTATTCACACTTTCAAAAAAACATAACAGATTAGTAAAACAAGATCTTCCTTGTCTAAAGCCATGTTGGCTGTCTCCCATTAGGCCATGACTATCTACATGCTGAGTAATTTTATTCTTTATGATGGTTTCTACCATTTTTCCCGGTACTGACGTGAAGCTCACCGATCTGTAGTTTCCCGGATCACCCCTGGAACCCATTTTAAAAATTGGTGTTACATTGGCGATCCTCCAATCTTCAGGTATTAGAGATGATTTTAATGATAGTTCACAGATTACTAATAGCAGGTCTGCAATCTCATATTTCAGTCCTTTCAACACCCTTGGATGTATACCATCCGGCCCAGGTGATTTGCTACTCTTCAGTTTATCTAATAGTTGTAATACATCTTCCCGATGTATCGATATTTCCTTCAATTCTTCCGCACCTTTAAATACCACTTCAGTCATGGGTAACATCCCTACATCTTCCTCAGTAAAGACTGAAGCAAAGAATTCATTCAGTCTCTCCGCTATCGCCTTGTCGCCTCTTAGTGCCCCTTTAACTCCTCTATCATCTAATGGTCCAACCGACTCTCTCACAGGTTTTTTGCTACGAATGTACTTGAAAAAATCTTTATTTCGCGTTTTTTGCTTCTGCAGCAAGCTTCTTCTGAAATTCTCCCTTTGCCTTCTTTATCAATGCCTTGCATTTGACCTGCCAGTGCTTGTGCTGTTTCCATGTTTCGTCGTTTGGCTCTTTTTTTTGCATTTCCTGAAAGATGCTTTTTTGGCAACAACAGCCTCTCTGACCTCACCTTTAAACCATGCTGGCAGTTTTTTGGACTTCCTTCCACTTTTCTTAAAGCGTGGAATACAGCTAGTCTGGGCTTCCAAGATAGTATTTTTCAAGAACACCCAAGCTTGATGTAAGTCTTTAACCTTTGCAACTGCTCCTTTTAGTTTTTTCTTAACTATTTTCCTCATTTTATCATAGTCTCCCTTTCGAAAGTTAAAAGGTAGTACTGTGGATTTCCTTCTATCCCTCCTCCACTAATTAAATCAAAGGCGATCATGCTATGATCACTATTGTCAAGTGGCGCCAACACCCTTATCTCTTGCACTAGATCTGGTGTTCCACTAAGGACTAGGTCTAAGATGGCTTCCCCTCTGGTCGGTTCATGAACCAGCTGCTCCAAGAAGCAGTCATTTATGTCATCTAGGAACTTTATCTCCCTAGCATGTCCTGCTGTGACACTGACCCAGTCGATACCGGGGTAATTGAAATCACCCATTATTATTACCGAGCTGTAACTTTTGTTAGCTTCCTTGATTTCTTTGAGCATTTCATCATCCATTTGTTTATTCTGGCCAGGCGGTCGATAGTACACCCCCACTGCCATCGCCTTCCCCTTTTTACATGGAATTTCAATCCATACAGATTCTACAGCAAATTTTGATTCCTGCAAAACTTTAATCCTTTCTGACTCAATGCCCTCTCTAATATAGAGCGCAACCCCTCCACCAATTTGATAAGCTCTATCATTACGATATAGTTTGTACCCAGGTATCACAGTGTCCCAATGGTTGTCCTCCTTCCACCATGTTTCTGAGATTCCAATCATATCTAACCTCTCATTTAGTGCTATATATTCTAACTCTTCCATCTTATTTTTTAGACTACTAGCATTTGCATACAAGCATTTTAGAGACTGTATTTTATTCATATTAATTTGGCTATTGGTAGACATGGGTAATTTGGGATCTTTAAGCTCTGTCTGCTCCATACTCGAGGGCATTTGGGCTACTTTACTCTTTTTTGGAATCTCTCTGCTCTTGGTAGTATCCTTCAAGGCCGAGGACCACCGTATGCAAAGAATGCGACCACATTGCAGTCAGAGCTGCAGCAGCTGCTGTGAAGACCACAGTGCTATAAGTGAAGCCTAAGGCACAAGCTGGTCACATACGGGTAAATACATTAAGCAGAAGATCTTAAAATTAATTTGGAAGTCTACAGAGAGCCAGTGAAGGGAGCACAAAGTAGGTGTCACATGCTCAAATGAGTTCTGACTTGTCAGCAGATTTGCCACCCTTGTAGCTATTTCAACTGAAGTTGAAGCAAAGCACGATTCTATTCCTGCTGAATAAAAGGCCAAATCGTAAACAGAGAAACACAACAACAGAAAAAGACCATACGGCCTATCCATTCTGCCCTTCCATACCAACTATTAAACTTTACAATCCCTTCTTTCCCCTTAGAGATCCTCTGTGTTTCTCCCATGCTTTCTTGAATTCAAATACAGTCCTCATCTCTACCACCCCCACTGGGAGACTATTCCACGTGTCTACCACTCTTTCCTAAAGAAATATTTACACATGTTACTCCTGAGTCTATCCCCTTTCACCCTCATCCTATGCCTCCTTGCTACAGAGTTTTCTTTCAATTGAAAGAGGCTCTCCTGCTGTGCATTTTTGCCACGGGGGTATTTAAACGTCTCTATCATTTCTCCGCTCTCCATGTGCAAATGCCAAAGACCAGCAACAGATACTCGTGTCCCTATGGAGATCTGGCTTCTAAAAATAAGATCCATGTTCAAAAGGGCTATTAAACATTTTGCTACCTCTGAATATATTCAATGGCTAGCTGCCACCAACGAATTTTAAACCCGGATATTCAAAGCGTTTTTTTATTCATAGCTTTTACTCATATTTTTTTTTTCAGAAAGCATAGTACAAGAGAAACAGTTGTGCTGTCTATCATCAAGACAATAATAAATCATTAGAACAAAAATGTAAATTATCAGCTCCAACTCACAAGGCAGGTTGGCCTTGTCGAGCTTGTTTATCACACTGTATGTACTGGGCCATCATTGCATTTCCGGAGCAGCATTAACTCAGCCTGTTCCTTACCATGTTTACATAAGCATCTGGAGCAAATCTATTAACTGCACTTTAGGGAATGACGTTTCCTTTCTTTTCACCTACAGAGGTGGAAATCCTTTGCTGCATCTGTCTATGAGGCACTTAATAGTGGTGTTGCTTTCTTCATTAATTGCCTGCAGAAGGACAAATGTGCTTTAGGGTTTCTCCCTTCTGTGTATATAGGGAAAGTGCTTTGTACATCTATCATATAGCAAAAAATTGTGCCAATCATGTTTCTCACATTTTGCCCCCTCCCTATCTGTTTTAGTTTATTACACATCACAGTTTAGAAAATGGAGGTTATAGGAGCCTAAAAGTGGCAAAATTCAAGTCCATGTGGGTTGGGTATAAAGCAGTGGCAAACGTTCCAGTGGGGGGGCCCCCAAGAAAAATGTTGCTGAGGACCCGCCCCCCCCCTCCCTGCGGCAGTCCGTCCTTCACAGCAGCCATCCCCCCCTGTCCCCCTACCCCCATGGCAGCCACCCTGCATGGCAAACTAAGATTTGTTTGCCGCACTGCCTCTATTCCAGGTCCGGCAGGGGTTCCTCCCAGGCCGCAGTCTCGTGGTGCAGCTGTTATCACTAGACTTCAGCCCAGGAGCTAACAGGTAGTGTGGCAAACAAATCTAAGCAAGTTACCATGCCATCATGTGCATTGCAGGGGCTGCTTGAGTAGAATTTACACCACCCACATAAAGGAAGCTTTTGGTGTTAGGATGAGGGAGGGGGAATTTATAATGGATAGGAGAAATATTTTTTCTCTCAATATATAATTAATCTTTAGAACTCATTGTCGGGGTAAAAGCAGGTTTTGTAGTTGGGTTTAAAAAGGTTTGGTCAAATTCCTAGAGGAAAACATCCATAAACGGTTATTAATATAGTCCAAGAGAAAACCACTGCTGATCCCTGGGGTAAGTAGCACGGAAATGACTAATTTTTGGCTATGTCAAGTACTTGTGGCCTGGATTGGTCTGATGGACCTTTGATCTGACCCAGTCTGACCCAGTCTAGCGGTTCTTATGGGCCCAATATTCAGCGTGATTACAGCACCTAGCCATCCCTGCGGAATACAAAACTCAGATATTCAATGCCTGTCCCTTAAATTTCTGCTTCTACTATAGGCAATACGAGGACTGGTACCAGCAAAGCAGGGGTGGACTGAGAGAGTACGTATGACCTAGATTGGCCACTGTTGGAAACAGAATACTGGGCTTGATGGACCTTGGTCTGACCCAGTATGGCATATCTTATGTTCTTATGTTCTTAGAGTTGTCCACCTACGCTTAATCGAAAAAGCAATTTTTTTGACAGAGAGGAATGTTGAAGAACACAGGTGATCAATTCGTATTCAATTAAAGTGAGACTATGGATCTCCAAATGCACATTCTTCCTCAGTCGACTCAATTGGGGCATCGGTCATCCTTATTGTCCTGTACAAAGAAGGAATATGTAGTAACTCCTTCGTTTTTTCAGCCGTATAGCTAAGCGTGTCTTTCCAGGTGGTACACAAAGTGTAAACTGATCAATAAATCACCGTGCTAAAGGTGATTAATTATAATGAAACAAAACAACTCTCAGCCATCAATTATTTAAACAATCCCCATCTTTAAAATAATGGCCAAAGCTATTTACTACTCAAAGCCCTACAGGGCTAGCTAAGGAGAAATCAACAACTGATATTTTACTAACTTAAAAAAAGAGGAGAAAAGACCTTAGGATGAGAGAGTAACCCTCTAGCTCATCTTTTGCAAACCTGATGAATGCAGCATCTGTCTCTAAAGTTAGTCAAACATCTATTAATTGAATTCAAAAGGGTCACCTGCAGGCTGTTTGTTGACCATTATGTCTGAAAACATTATAGAGAAGACTGTGCATTACAGAAAGCTTAGGATTCAGAAAAATAAAGTCCAAGGGAAAAGAGCTCTGTGTTTCTTCATTCTGATGAACTCGTGAGACTGTTTGTCTGCAAATTTATCTTTTACTGCTTGCTCTCAAAAATTCAGAAAACTCTGGATTTTGTGTGCCAGGTAGTTTGACTTTAAGTAATACCCAATTTATTCTGATTGCTCCAAATGTTAGGTTTTCCTTGTATTTTTATGGGATAGTTACCTCTCGGCATTAGATTTCCTGGTGTGGTATTGCTTGCTTTGCAGGAATGGAATGCAGTTCTTCTGAGATATTTCAATCCAATTGGGGCTCACAAATCCGGAAAGATTGGAGAAGATCCTCAAGGAATTCCTAACAATCTGATGCCATATGTCGCACAGGTACTGAACATACTCGTGGAATTGTCTTAAGATCAGTTTTAGGGGAATGAAAAACAACATGTTAAGGTATTTTTAGGTAAGGTGTTGATTATGTACAATACAAGAATTGAATCGGCTCCATTCCCTCACCCAGTCGTCCGAGGAAGTGCAGCTTGCTGCATGCAACAGCTCAGGATGGATCACTTGTGGTTTTCCTTCCCACCTCTGGGCTATGTAGAGCAAAGTAAATACAGTACATACACAGGAAGGGAAGGGACGTGCCTGGCCTATCCCGGAGGACAGCCAGTGAATGCTGAGGGAGGTGCGGCTTCTACAAGTTGGGAAACTGTACTGCCCTCTAGGGGTGGACGTTCTTACCGAGTTAGCACCGCAGTGTGTGAGTGTGTTTATATTGAGAGAGAGCTCACACTATACTTCTACTTACACTTTGTCAACAAATTGATTCCTGGGGATAATTCTGTTAAAAACATTTCCTCATTTCAGTTATATAAATAGCATGAAGCATTTGAATTTGTAAGGTATTGATTGCTATTAAAAGAATAATATAAATAATTGTCTGATGATAAATTCATTGTTTGACCTTTTCATGAATTTCTGAGTTATAATGTAAATTTCTGCAAGACTTGTGCCTGATCTGTTTAACAGGCTTCACGATCTGCTTGCAGGTGGCAGTTGGACGCAGGGAGTGTCTGTTCATTTTTGGGAATGATTATAATACTCCTGATGGAACTGGTAAGTTCTTAAGCAGGGAATGGGAGCTTTGTCTGCTTGTGCTCAAATTTGATTTCAGGGGTAATTTGTAGAATCAGCACGGGGCTTGCAAGCAAATTTTCAAAGGAAAGCTCCCTACAGAGACTGTCAGGTGCCACGGGTATTTCAGCACCTTTACACTTTGCGTTTGATTAGAATATGCACAAAATCTGAAGAGTAAAGCATGTGTAGGAATATGAACGTGGAAGGTCCCACCTGACATAGACTAGCATTGTGTCTTTCTTCCCTGCGTGAATCACTTTGCACTTGTTCGTGTTAAATTTCACTGCCCAGTGCCACAGTTTCTACGATATTCTTCTGAGTTAACAACTTTGAATAATTTAGTGTCATCTGTACATTTGATCACCTTCCTTCTTCCTATTTCTAGGTCATTTATTAATATATTTAAAAGCACTGGTCCCAGTGCAGATTCATGGGGCACTCCGCTAGTCATCTTTCTTCATTGAAAAAACTGACCATTTAGCTCAACTCGTCCATCTTTTAACCAGAACGCATGAAACCCTTTTTAAAAACTGGCATTACCTTAGCCACTCTCCAATTTTCAGGTACCTTGGACAATTTAAATAACAGTTGACAAATTACTGATGGTAGTTCTGCAATTTAATTTTTGCATTCTTTCAACGCTCGAGGTGTATATCATCTAGTCCATGTGATCTGCTGCTCTTTAATTTGTCAATTTCACCTGTTCCATCTTACAGGCTCAATAATATCTGTTTTAGTTTCTCGTTAAATACCATTTCTGTCATCTTCCTTAGTAAAGACCACTAGGGGCTTTGTCCTCCCCGAGTACAAACTTTATCCCTTGATCATCTGATGTTCCGACTCACTCCTCCTTGCTTCAGGTGCACTTGAGAAAGTTAGTATAAGGAGTTCTTGCGTCTACAGCGAGCTTCTTTTTGTCTGCCTCATCGGTGCTTTGCATCTAACCTGCCAGTGCTTGTGCTGTTTCTTATTCTCTTCTTTCAGACTCCTTTGCCACCTCTGCTCTGTTGGCTGTAATAGCTTCTTTTAACTATGATGGCAGCCTTCTGCCTTTTATAATGCGCTGGAATATATCTAATCTGGATTTCTAGGCAATATCCATGCCTGATGTAAACTCTTAAACTTGGCAGTTGCTCCTTTTATTTTTTTTCTATTGTCCTAACTTTATCATAGTTTTCCTTTTGGAAAATTAAATGCTATTGCAGTAGATTTCCGCAATGTTCTCCTCCCAATGAAGTTGAATATGATCATGTTATCATCGCTATTGTCAAGTGGCCCCAACAATTCAACATAGAAACATGATGGCAGAAAAAGCGTAGTTATTCACCTGTAACAGGTGATCTCCGGGAACAGCAGAAATCAGTCTTCACATATGGGTGACGTTGGCACCAACGGAGCCCGCATGGGAACGCTTTCCAGCATCCAATAGGAAAGCCTTTGGGAGCACTCCACTGCACCTGCATGCTTGCCTTACCAACTCCTCTCCTCAGTTGAGTTTGTAGCTGAGAGGAAGAGAAAAAATAAATCAACCCTATATAACTCCTAGGGGAGAAAGGCGGGCTGTGAAGACTGATTCCTGCTGTTCCCAGAGATCACCTGTTGTAGGTGAGTAACTATGCTATCTCCAGGAACAAGCGGAAATGCAGTCGTCACATATGGGACTCACTAGCTCCCAGGAACCAGACTCGTATGAGAGGGAGAGCAGTGTGAGCCCTGAGGCTAAAGCTGGGAGTTGAAGTGTTTGGAAAAGTTGTGGGCCATTGGACTCTATTTCAGGAGGCGATACTCCCCAAATGAAAGTCTGGTCTCTTATAGAAATCCGGGACAGAGGGTAGGATTGAGTTTAAGCCCCAACGAGGTGCTGGAGTACAGTTTGACCAAAGACAGCATCCTGATGGGAGTCCCTGTCCATACAATAGTGAGCAGCAAAAGTGTGAATGGAGGACCAGGTAGCTGCCCGACAGACTTCAGGAAAGCCAAAAAAAATGACTAACAATAGAGCATTCTCGCACTTCTCCCCCATCCTATGGAATAATCTCCCCGATAACATAAGATCCATAAATGACCTCGCCACCTTCTGAAAGAAACTCAAGACCCACCTGTTTACCCTACGCTTTGGGGACACAAACAAAACAAGCAAAGATACAAATACTGATGACAATCACCCTGAACTCCACCAATTCCCTTGAGCATATCCCTTCTCTCTCCTAAGACTCATAAGATGATGTACCCCAAGCGAAACAAGAAAAAAACCAGATCTACCTATGTATATAGTTAGTTAGTTACTTATTGTTAGACTAATGTAAATAGTTCACTGTTCAATGTAACTGAATACGTACTGTTCTGTACAATTCAAAGTTTTGTTTACTGTAAACCACATTTGAGCTCATGGAAAATGCGATACAGAAATTTACTATAAATAAATAAAATAAATAAATCTCCTCAATAGATACTGAGTGGAGATTGGCTTCAGAAGTTGACATAGCCCACACATTAGGAGCAGTGACGTGACCCTCCAAAGTGAGTCCTGCTTGTGCATACGCAAAAGAAATACAATCTGCTATCCATCTGGATAGAGTCTGTTTCATCACCAGTAGCCCAAGATGACTGGGATCAAAGGAAATGAATAATTGAGAAGATTTTCTGGGATCCTTAGTTCTATCCAGGTAGTACACCAGCACGCTTGCAATTTAAGGTGTGTAGCGCTGCCTCAGCCTGAGATGCATCTGGTCTAAGGAAGAAAATTGGGAGCAGTACCGACTGGTTCAGATAGAAGGAAGAAACTACCTTTGGTAGGAAATGCTGTTGGGTACACAGAACCACCTTCTCATAGTGGAACCGAATATAGGGTGGATCCGCCACTAGAACTTGCAGCTCACTGATGTGGTGAGCTGAAGCGAGTGCAATAAGGAAGATGACCTTCCAAGATAGAAACTTTAGTGAAGTGGTGGCTAAAAGCTTGAAAGGAGGCTTTAGAAGTTTAGCAAGTACCACATTGAATCCCAGGCCACTGGAAGCAGCCTAACCCTCCATTGTATTTAGTTTCCCCTATTTTCGCCAAGTTATACTTCCTGTTAAATGTAACTGACCAGACATATGTAAACTGTCGGATGTTTTCTGTTCAATGTAAACCGCGCTGATGTCTAATAGTGCGGTATATAAGAATTGTTAATAAATAATAAATAATAAATAAATAAATAACAGGTGGCTTGGACAGCAGGAGACCCTGCATGAAGTGTGCTTCTAAGGATATAGGCTGTCCATCCTGTGGTTTTTGATAGGCTGCAATGGCACTAACGTGAACTTTCACTTTCACTGAGTTAAGTCTTAGACCTGTCAAAGATAAGTGGAGGAGATAATGTAGAAAGGACTCCACTTAGCATAAAAAGGGGTCAGTGCCCCTTGAGGAGCACCAGAGGGCAAACCTACAACACTTGAAGGCATAATATCGCCTGGTGGAATCCTAGTGTGATGCAAGAAGGATATCTTTGACCTCCTGTGGCAGGTCGAGGTCAGTGAGCACTAGCTCTTCAGCAGCCATGTTGTCAAGTGGAGGGAGTAAAGATTGGGATAGAGGAACATTCCATGGTCCTGAGAGAGGAGTATAGGTGCACATCCCAGACTGAGTGGCTGAATCTGTGCCAGGCGAAGAAGCAGAGGATGGAACCAGAAGGGGGCTATGAGAATCATGGAACCTTGTTGGTTTGTAGCTTCAAAAGCGTTTTGGGTATCAAGGGGATGTCCTTGGTCCGATTCTTTTTAACATCTTTGTTAGTGATATAGCGGAAGGGCTGTCGGGTAAGGTTTGCCTCTTTGCGGATGATACCAAAATCTGCAATAGAGTAGACACCCTGGAAAGTGTAGATAACATGAGGAGGGATTTAGCTAAGCTTGAAGAATGGTCTAGAATTTGGCAGCTGGGATTTAATGTTAAAAAATGTAAGGTCATGCATTTGGGCTGCAGCAATCCAAGGGAGCAATACAGTATAGGAGGTGAAGTACTTTTGTCCACTAAAGAACAGCGGGACCTAGGCGTGGTTGTGTCTGATGATCTTAAAGTAGCTAAACAGGTAGAAAAGGCGACGGCAAAAGCTAGAAGGATGCTTGGGTGCATACGGAGAGGAATGGCTAGTAGAAAAAAGGAGGTGATAATGCCTCTGTATAAGTCTTTGGTGCGACCTCATTTGGAGTATGGTGTGCAATTCTGGAGACCGCACCTTCAAAAGGATGTGAACAGGATGGAGTCGGTGCAGAGGGTTGCTACTAAAATGATTAATGTGCTTCATTATAAAGCATATGAGGACAGACTTAAGGATCTTAATATGTACACCTTAGAGGAAAGGCGGGATAGAGGTGATATGATTGAGATGTTTAAATACCTCCGTGGCATAAATGTTCAGGGAGAGAGCCTCTTTCAATTGAAAGCAAGTTCTGCTACGAGGGGACATGGGATGAGGGTGAAGGGAGATAGATTCAGGAGTGATATGCGGAAATATTTCTTTACGGAAAGAGTAGTGGATCCATGGAATAGTCTCCCAGTGGAGGTGGTAGAGATGAGGACAGTAACTGAATTCAAAAAAGCATGGGACCAACACAGAGGATCTCTAAAGGTAAAAAGTGGACTGTTGTAGTTGTTGTTATGGAAGGACAGACTAGATAGGCCATGTGGTCTTTTTCTGTCATCAAGTTTCTATGTTTCTATGTTTCTAATGTATAGTAGTTGTCTACTTTTTTCACATTGTAGAAGGAAGGCATTCGGGGCCTGTTAGTGTAGCGACGGAAGCCTGGAGTAGAAGCGTGGAAGCTGTGTGTTTTGCAGTGGCAAAAAGATCTAAGAGTGGGTTTCCCATGTTTGGAAGATCCAAGAAGCCGTCTCGATGTAAGGTCCATTTGTGTGGATAAAGGATACGGCTTAGCTTGTCCACAAGGATATTGAGTTCACCTGGGAGGTAAACTGCTGTGAGGTGAATGCAGTGTGCGATGGCAAAGGACCACAGGCGAATGGCTTCCTCGCAGAAGGGATGGGACCCCATCCCCCTGTTTGTTCACATGGACAACCAGGTTGCCATATTCTATCCTGACTAGAACAGGTTGTCCCGAAAGTTGGAGTTGAAAAACCCGAAGAGCATAGTTCTAGGAGATTGATCTGCAGATTCCTGTTGTGTCCACAGCCCTTGTGTGGTTAAGTTGTTCAGATGCACTCCCCAACCCAACTTGGAGGCATCCATTGTCGGGGTACATCGAGGTGGAGGCATCTGAAAAGGTGACCCTCCGAGTAGGTTTTGTAGAGAACACACTCACTGAAGAGAGTTGATCATTTTAGGGGTGATGTGGATCTTATCTCTGACACATTGAGAAGACAGAGTCCATTACACTTGTTGCATTGTAAATGTGCATAGTGCACGACATGGACCATGGATGCCATGTATCCCAATAGATGTAGCATCACTCGAGCTGTTACTCAGCTTTGCCTTTGGACCCGTTTTACCAGCTTGACAAGGTGAGCGCAGTGATCTTGTGGAAGGAAATCTTGGGCCTCTTGAGTGTCTCAGAGCACTCCGATGAGCTCCAGACATTGGGTTGGAGCGAGGTGAGACTTTGGGAAGTTTAAGACAAATCCCAGAAGTTGGAGTACGGTGATGGTGCGATGAAGGGAGAGTTTGACCTCCTGAGGGGAGTCTTCCTTGATCAAAAAGTCATCTAAGTAAGGAAAAACTAAGACCCCCAAAGTACGTAGATAAGCAGCGACTACTGCCACGCATTTTGTGAAGACTCACGGTGCGGAGGTTAAGCTGAAGGGCAGCACCCAGTACTGATAATGGTTTCCTGGCTTCCGGTTTCGACAGCAAGCAGTGCAAATGTGTTTGAGCTGAGCTCCCTCCTTGTCTGTTTAATCTGCCGATCAAATCCTGATTTTCCGCCCAGATCGATGGTCAAAAGACAGAGTCATGCTGAAGATCGTCAAAATCAAAGCTACAAAGACCCTCCAATACCTGTATGAAGCAAAGGCAAAGGTGGTAAAAACCATAGGAGCACAGTCCCGAGTGCCATCACCATGTTCTTCAATGGCGAGTGAGGCAGAGGAGATGAACTGGATCAAGACCCAGTTCTCCTGATGGTGCTTAAAGAAATAAGATTCTCCAAATTAAAGAGATCATTGAGACGATGCTTAAAAAGATTGAGGAGCAATTTTTGGGCCTTAACACCAGGCTTGATGAGGCGGAAAACAGGATTGAGCGGACTAGGGAGGCCCAGAGGAACATGGGGGCGCGACATAACCTCCCCGGCTGAATGAAAATGTGGAGGACCAGGAAAATCGTGACTGAAGATTGAACCTCTGAATATTCGTTATTCCCGAGGGGGAGAAAGGGTCCATTCTGGTGGCCTTCATTTGGACAGAATTGAAAGATTGCTTTCTTGGGTGCCCGATTCCTGGGGACTTTGAATTAGAGGCAGCCTATAGAGAGCTGAGGCCAAAACCTGAAGCCAGTGCAAGTCCAAGAGCATTTATAGCGAAGCTGCTCCGGTACCAGGACAGGAAATTTATCATCCAAGCAGCCAGAAAGACGGGACATGTGAGGTATAGATCCTGGCAGGTCATGGTGTTTCCTGATCTGGCAGCCGAGTTGGGGGGGGGGTTGGATCTCAGGATCTCCAAACTAAGCAAGAAAATCCCTGGATCCCAAGGAATCTCCACCTCAACAAAGATTTTAATTCTATATTGGATGACTCTCAAATTGTCCCAAATTCTTTGATACCTGCACCAAATATGGGCCAAATCCTCTACCATTCACACTCCATAGCATCTGTTAAAGGATTCAGAGTATACCTTTGCTAATCTGTATCACTGATACATTGATTTATAACTGTTTTTCTGTACTGCCACAGACAACGAGACTCTAGGTAGGTCTTTTCCATCTGCTCCCACTACTTTGCATAGTTTGTTTTTTTTTGGGGGGGGGGTAGCTCTTTTTCCCATTTCCCACAGTGAACCAAGGGGTCCACATCATGATCTGTCAGGGTATGATATGGTATCAAGATCAACCGCTTAGTGGATCCAAGGCCCCCATACAGATCTTCCAAAGAATGTCTTTCTTTTGTGGCTTGCCACTTAATCTCCCCCCTCGCGACCCATTAAACCAATTGCAGGTAAGCAAAGGTTAAATTAGACTTACCTGCTAATTGTTGTTCCTGGAGTAGATACAGTCTAGTCCCGGACCTCTGGGTTGTCTACCTTAAACAGCAGCTTGGAGACTGAGGAACCACCTTCTTTTTCTGATGTCAGCAGTATATCATCCTGGGATCCGCCTCCATCTCCCAGTTACCTATTGACAAAGCAGACTCACCGGAGCAACAAGTAAGTATTTACACAAACTATATCATGCCTATCAGATGCCAAAAAACACACCAACTTTGTAGTAACTGAGAATGGGAACAACAAAGAAACAGGGCAAAACAGTAACTGTAGCCCGCAAAAACTGCGAGGAATCTACTCCCCCCAACACAAGATGGGAGGCCACAAACCCAAGGGAAAAGACCACCCCCCTGACGCGCTTAAAATTCTTACCTTCATTCACTGTCTTGTTTTCCCTGGCTGCCGATGGCGGTACGCAACCACCCCAGGGCGGGATACGGGACTAGACTGTATCTACTCCAGGAACAACAATTAGCAGGTAGTCTAATTTAACCTTCCTGATCGTATCTCTGTGAAGCGCCTTCTCCCCAAACTGCCGGGACCGGTCTGAAAGCAGCTAAACAGCCCAGACCCGGACCCGATGCAGCCCCCTTCTGAAAAAAACTCTCCTCCACCCCTGCAGAACTCCGGTAAGGCCCACATGGACAAAAGAATGAGAAACATCAGGATCCAAAAGCAGCTTCAAAGAGTTGGGTTTTTAGCCTGGATTTGAATAGGGCTAGAGAAGGAGTCTGATGCACTGACTCAGGTAGTTTGTTCCAGGCATATGGAGCAGCACGGTGGAGTTGGCAGTGACAGAGAAGGGCACAGATAAAAGGAATCTGCCAGAGGAGTCGAGCTCCCGAGGAGGGATGTAGAGTGAGATAAGAGAGGAAAAGTAGTGAGGAACCGCAGAGTGAATGCACTTATAGATTAGTAGGAGAAGTTTGAACTGGATGTGGAAATGGATAGGGAGCCAGTTAAGTGACCTGAGAAGACGGGTTACATGAGCATAGCGACACTGGCGGAAAATTAGCCGTGCAGCTGAGTTTTGAACAGATTGAAGGGAAGAGACATGATTCAGAGGGAGACCAGTGAGGAGCAGGTTACAATAGTCAAGACGGGAGGTCACAAGTGAGTGGATGAGGGTCTTAGTAGTGTATGTAGAAAGGTAGGGACAAATTTAGCCAATGTTGCAGATAAAGAAGCAATAGGTTTTAGCTATCTGTTGTATGTGTGCAGAGAAAGAGAGAGAAGAGTCCAAGATAACCCCCTCCTTTCCTGTCTTCTTTCCTAAATAGACTGTAGCCCGGTTTAGCTATGTTCAGGTTATTCTTCTGTCTATATCATGCCCTCATGGCCATCCACGAAGTACAGTAAAGCCTCTTCAATGATGGCCTTTCAGGTTTGTGACTTTATTTCCCGTACTATGGGCTTTAGTATTCATCGTTTTCCACATGTTGCCCTTTATTCTCATTTCTATGCAATGTTCAGTGATCTACTTAACTGAGAAAATTGTTCACCGATCCCTGATGATCCTCGTAGAAAGTTTTCCTCATCGTCTCTGCACAGCAGCCATTGGAAAATCATCCAGGGGTCCAGAAAGCAGAAACGTCCTCAAAAACACCACTTGCGCAGCCATGTGTTCACCTCAAGACTGTGAGCTGCTCTGCCTCAGGCGTCATCCTTGACTGGAAGGATTAAGGAGAACCCCACTTGCACACCTGTTTACTTCACACACTCTCCAAGAGCCATGACGTTTCTCTGGATATATTTTGCTGGTTGCTTAGCCATATCATTTGCACCAACATAGATGAGAAGCATTGGATAATCTCAACAAGTCCTCTATAATATCTTCATGCCCTGGGATATCATGTTTGGTTGCCAGGTGGATGACTTCATGCCCCATAGAAGAGAGTCACCAACAAACACACATTTTGGTTCATCCTCCACTTTCAGGGCTGCACATTGGTTATTCAGCTCAAATTGCTGAATGGTATCCCCAAAGTCTTTGTCCTTTAAAAATAGTAAATTCAACTTGTCCCCAACACACCTTTATCACAAAAATCCAACTTCAGGGAAACTGGACTATGCTTCGATAGATATCGTGTCAGGATATCACTTATTCATGCTATAATGGATCTGGAAAAAATATCACAGAATCAGTCTGGCTGCATGAATTATGCTGCGCGGAGTAACATGGGTAGTCTCTGACCTCTGCCTATCCGTCTAACTTATGTTCCAGTCCCCACACAGATTAATGAAAGCATTTTGATATTTAACAAGGTACTCCCTGAAAGTATTGAAAAGGGAGTTCTTATTTGAGTTGGGGGCATATACACTTATCAAGACAAATCTACTGGAGTTTAGTGAGCAATCCAGTATTGCAACTCTTCTTGCAGAATCTGAGTATGAACTATGCACTGTGATAGCCTGCTCCCTTTTTAATCATTATGAAAACCCCTCAGTGAAGAATGTCTGTCTCATACCTGATAGTTTAAGGTGTTCTGCACGACTGAAATATGTTTCCTGCTACAGGGCAATGTGCCTTGTTTTCTTTCCGATATTGCAGTATTTTTTCCTCTCTGCTAGCAATGAAAGACCCCTTTCCCCCAGTGTTTTAGAGAGATCGCTCGAGTTTGTGACCTCGCCCCATTCCTTGTTCTAATGCGTGACTATAAAGATCTTTCATTGGCTGCAACCTTTTGGTAATAAGCATGCATCTGACTGATCATGATTTTAACATATTTAAAAACACCGCTACCCCATAAACCTTGAATGTGCCCAATATCAACTCATAAGAGTGAACTCAGACCTTCACCTGAGCTTCCCAGACCATGGACTTGTCCCGTGCAGCCCTGTTTACAAAATCCATCACCAAGCAGGGCTCCCCTAGGATAGCCTTGATCCTTTGACGTGCTCATCTACCAGTGAATTTCTGAATGTTCTGAAATTTCCTCCACAGTGTTTGCAGTTATTTCTGGTGTGGTCGCCTCACTAAGTATAAAGCTTTGCATTCTGTCTTGCAAAGGTAAAGCTGGCTAATTTCTCTTACACATGTAACATTTTGTATTTTTCGAGTTTCTGTTCCTTCTGCTTACAACAGTGGATCTGTGAGAATTTAGTTTTGTTTGCTTGATTCCTCATTCATTGTCTTATCACCGAACAGGTGTCAGGGACTATATTCATATCGTAGATTTGGCAAAAGGTCATATAGCTGCCCTAAAGAAACTCAGCAAGAACTGTGGCTGCAAGGTAGGTCTTTTTGTGAATGTTTGACTTTGTTATGTGTCTTTCAAACAATCTAACTATTAACATAAAAAAAACTGAAGTCCTGATTGCAACAAAAAATACAAAATACACTCCCCCAGCTAACATTAAAATCCTTAACGCAACTCTTCCAATCAAAGAAGAAATAAAATATTTAGGAGTCATCATTGACAAAACACTTAGTTTTACAACACACATCAAGAAATTAACAAAAACAATCTATTACAAATTACGTTCTATTCAACAACTAAGACCATTATTACAAGATGATGACTTTAGAACTGTTACTCAAGCCTTGATCATACCACATTTTGATTTTTGTAATAGCATACTACATGGTATAACCAAGAAGAACATCAAAGTCTTACAAATGGCCCAAAACGTAACAGCCAGAATTATACATAAAGCTAAACTATCAGACCATATCACACCTATTTTATTCACCCTACATTGGTTACCCATATTCAGCAGAATTCAATATAAGATACTGTTAACCACTTTCAAATTAATTAATGATATTGCCCCATCATACTTAACCACCCTCCTTCACAGCCCACCCGAAAATAGGATAAGACGGAGAAAAAACCTCAACACCTTAGCAGTCCCAGATACAATAAGAAAATCTAAACACTCAACAAGTAACAGTGCCTTTTCGCTTGTTGCTCCGATACTGTGGAACAATCTACCAGATCAACTAAGAGAAACAAAAGATCTTCTAACATTCAGGAAAATACTAAAAACCCATCTATTCACACAATACTACACCAATGGCCAAACAGGTATACCTTCCCAACCTCCATAAACCAAATCAATTACTCTAACCAATGGTACACCTTAATTGGAATCACTACAACTTCAAATGACATAAGTACACTTCTCACATTAATTGTAATATAGTTCAATATTGTTATGTAAACTAGTTCATAATGTACTGAATCAATTGTATTGATATTTGATTTGTTATAATGTATAATGTTCCTAGTTCTTAAAGTTCAATGTACCAGTTCTGTTTGTTATAATGTAAACCGCTGCTGATCCTTGGAAGCAGCGGTATATAAAAGCTGTCCAAATAAATAAATAAATAAATAAAATGTAAATATATTGAGCATGACTTACATTAGCAATGGTACTGTGTGCTTTGAATGTTGACATTATGATTGCATTACTTTTATTTTTAATTATGTTTTTACAGGAGAATCACTTTTAAAACTGTTGTGTGTTACAGTTTTAGACATGGGTTTCGGGTTTGAATAGAATGTTTGTGTTGCTGACTGTTAAGAAAGTGACCCCAAAGCTTAAAGGAAAGAATTTATTTTGTAGTCAGAAAGGAGAAATAAGGAATCCTGTGGCAAGAATCTGACATGATAACTGGTTTGTTACAGATCTATAATCTTGGCACTGGCACTGGTTATTCAGTCCTTCAGATGATTGATGCTATGGAAAAGGCTTCTGGAAAAAAGGTAAATATGATTGAGATGTCCAGAAAATGAGAACAGAATATTACCATAAAATTATGAAAAACACCCAGTTGTGATTATTGTAAGCGGTCTGTATTAAAACATATTGTATCTGAGCATAATTCACCTTGAACTATTTATGAAAATGTAAGAGAACTCCAAATAACTATACAGAAAAAAAATCTTTCATAGGCTTCAGCTCAAATATTTGTGCTTTGTTTCCTGGAAAACCAACGAATAATAATTGAAATTATGCTGTCATTGGTTTTCAGTCCTTCCAGGTGCTTTCTTCAGATGCCTTTTTAAAAGCTTACATAAGAAAGGAAAAAGATAATTCTCAGTGTGTCGGAATCTAGCTTTGTTGAAATCAGGGTATACTTTTAATCCTAAATTGATGATAATCCATACATAGCTTTATTCACACTTAGGAAACTGGCTTTCAGTGAGGTCATTTCACCTTGTCAAAACTGCCCTTAGGAAGAGAGCGAGTTTTCTTTAGTTCCCAGCCTAATGTTTAGAGCACTGGCTTGGGAACCAAAGGAGCAGGGTTCAATTCCCACTAGCACTCCTTATGGCCTTAGACAAGTCACTTAACCCTCCACTGCCTCAGAAAAATCCAAGTTATCAATGTCACTGTTTAATGTGCATTACCAAGTTGAAGTTACAATGTAAACCACTTTGACTGAAATGATAACGTGGTATAAAAAAACCTGTTAAATATTTATTTATTTATTTAACTGTGTTTATACATCGCTGATCTACGAGTCTAAACAGTTTACAGATAAGTGGGCTTACATGGAGCGTACATAACTTGATGTGGTACATAGAACTAGTTTATATGTAACCGTGATAACTTAATAGAAAAATTGAACTATATAATGTTTTGATTGTTACTATTGAAAGTTCTCTGTAAACTGAAGTTCTTTGTAAACCGCCTTGATTTTAAGATAAGGCGGTATAGAAAAATTGTTAAATAAAAAAATATACATTGAACAGCAGCTAGCATGTGATAACCTAGTAGAGACATTGAACTATATACATTGAACAGTGGCTGGTATGTGATAAATAAGGACAAGTATATCCATTGCGTGAGAGTTTATGTGAGGGTGGAGGTGAGGGTTGGATGGGGGCGGGGGTCACTGAGGAGAGGGGCGAATATGGGATGGTTGTGCTGGCGGTACAGTGGTTATGCATTCTCATTGGTGAAATGTTCGAAGAACAAATGAGTTTTAAGCTTTTTTTTTTTTTTTTTTTTTTTTTATTAAAAGGCAGCGAACAAGTACAACAAGTAACAACCAAATCGGCTGTATACAGCATACATATACAAAAGAACATCTGCATTAAACCAAGAATGAAGTGAACAGGGCCTTTTTTTTTTATTTTTTTTTTTTTTGTAATATATAATTTTATCTTCTCCCCCCCTTTGTTCTCAGTATCCCCCTTACACCCCGCCCCTCCCACTCCTATTACCCACAAGACTCCAAATTAATGAAAAAAAACAAAAACAAAAAAAAAACCCTCCTATCCGGTTCCCCCCACCCTCCCCCCTCCAACCCCCCTTCCCTCCCCTCCCCCCTCAAACCCCCCCCCCATCCCCTTAAGCTTTTTTTTTTAATCTGTGAGATCATTCGTGGTGTGGAGATGGTCTGGTAGTGCATTCCACAATGTCAGAGCGAAGAGTGAGAACGTTCTTTTGGATGTTGTGGAGTTGGTTTTCATGTTTAAGGATGGTATGTGGAGTGTGTTGGTGGAGTTTATTCTTCTGGATCTGTTATTAGGGGTTTTCTGTATTACTGATTGTAAGTAGTTGGTAGACAGTCCGTGGAATAGTTTGAAGATTGTGTGGCTGGCCTTGTGTTTGATTCTTTGATTGATGGGCAGCCAGTGCAGTTGTTTGAGAGTTGGGGTTACGTGTTCAGTCCTTTGGATGTTGCAGGAGGTGCATGCAGCAGTATTCATGGCTAGTCGAAGTGGTTGAAGTGTAGATTTAGGCAAGCCTTGCAGGATGATGATGCAGTAGTCAAAGTGAGGGAATAAGAGTGCTTGAAGAACTGAGTGGAAATCGCTTGAGACCAGGAGTGATCTTAGGTGTTGCACAGTTTCAAGTTTGTAGTAGATGATTCTTGTGATGTTGATTATAGGAAGAGAGAGTGTGAGGTGTTGATCAAGGATGATCCCCAGGTAATGTACTTGTGATTTGATTTAGAGTTGGGTTCCATTCATCATTATGTGTTTAGGTGGTGTAAAGTTGGTGTCCTTGAAAATGTATAAGACTTAAGTTTTTTTGTAATTTATATTCAGGTTATGTTCGGTGAGACATGTTGATATGGAGGTAAAGAATTTCTTTACATGGGTGATGGTTGGGTTGGTGGTGTTGATAGGGGCATAAAACATGATGTCATCTACATATAAGTGGTAAAGTAAGTTGTGTGCTTGTAGTATTACGCAGATTGGTTGGAGGAAGAGGTTGAATAACAATGAGGATAGGGCCGATCCTTGGGGAACTCCTTGCTGTTGTAAGTAGGGCTTTGAGGTTTCATTGCCCATTTTCACTTGGAGATAGCATTCTGTGAGGTAAGAGGTGAACCATTTAAGCGTGGTGCCTCTCACATAAATAAAGAAAGACAAAAGTAGCCCAAATGCCCTTGAGTATGGAGCAGACAGAGTTTAAAGATTCCAAATTACTCCTGCCTACTGATTGCCAGATTAATATGTATAAAATACAGTCTTTAAAATGCTTGTATGCAAATGCTAGAAGTATAAAAAATAAGATGGGAGAGTTAGAATATATAGCACTAAATGAGAGGTTAGATATGATTGGTAACTCAGAGACATGGTGGAAGGAGGACAACCAGTGGGACATGATAGAGCAGATCAAATTGGTGGAGGGGTTGCGCTCTATGTTACAGAGGGCATTGAGTCACAAAGGATTAAAGTTTTGCAGGAAACAAAATTTGCTGTAGAATCTCTATGGATTGAAATTCCATGAAAAAAGGGGAAGGTGATGGCAGTGGGGGTGTACTATTGACCACCTGGCCAGAATGAACAAATGAATGATGAAATGCTCAAAGAAATCAGGGAAGCTAACAAAAGTTACAGCGCAGTAATGGGTGATTTCAATTACCCTGGCATTGACTGGGTCAGTGTCACGACAGAACATGCTAGGGAGATAAAGTTTATAGATGAAATAAATGACTGCTTCTTGGATCAGCTGGTTCATGAACCGACCAGAGGGGAAGCCATTTTGGACTTAGTCCTTAGTGGAACACCAGATCTGGTGCAAGAGCTAAGGGTGTTGGGGCCACTTGACAATCGTAATCATAGCATGATCATGTTTGATTTAATTAATGGAGGAGGGATGGTAAGGAAATCCACAGTACTACCTTTTAACTTTCGAAAGGGAGACTATGATAAAATGAGGAAAATAGTTAAGAAAAAACTAAAAGGAGCAGTTGCAAAGGTTAAAGACTTACATCAAGCTTGGGTGTTGCTTAAAAATACTATCTTGGAAGCCCAGAACAGCTGTATTCCACGTTTTAAGAAAAATGGAAGGAAGTCCAAAAAACTGCCAGCATGGTTTAAAGGTGAGGCCAGAGACGCTGCTGTTCCCAAAAAAATCATCTTTTAGGAAATGGATAAAAGAGCCAAATGACGAAAATTGGAAACAGCACAAGCACTGGCAAGTTAGATGCAAGGCATTGATAAGGCAGGCAAAGAGAGAATTTAAGAAGCTTGCTATGGAAGCAAAAATGCGTAATAAAGACTTTTTCAAGTACATTCGTAGCAAAAAACCTGTGAGAGAGTCAGTTGGACTATTAGATGACAGAGTATAGGGATAAAAGGGGCACTAAGAGGGGACAAGGACATAGCGGAGAGACTGAATGAATAATTTGCTTCGGTCTTTACTGAGGAAGTTGTAGGGATGTTACCCATGACTGAAGTGGTATTTAAAGGTGATACTGTGGAAGAATTGAAAGAAATATTGATACACCGGGAAGATGTATTACAACTATTTGATAAACTGAAGAGTAGCAAATCTCCTGGACCATATGGTATACATCCAAGGGTGTTGAAAGAACTGAAATATGAGATTGCAGACCTGCTATTAGTAATCTGTGAACTATCATTAAAATCATCTGTAGTACCTGAAGATCAGAGGATGGCCATTGTAACACCAGTTTTTAAAAAGGGTTCCGGTGGTGATCCGGGAAACTATAGACCAGTGAGCCTGACATTAGTACTGGGAAAAATGGTAGAAACCATCATAAAGAACAAAATTACTGAACATGTAGATAGTCATGGCTTAATGGGAGACAGCCAACATGGCTTTAGACAAGGAAGATCTTGTCTTACTAATCTGTTATGTTTTTTTTGAAAGTGTGAATAAACAGATGGACAAAGGTGAGTCAGTTGATATAGTGTATCTGGACTTTCAGAAAGCCTTTGACAAGGTCCCTTATCAGAGATGTTTGGCAAAACTAAAAAGTCATGGGAAAGGAGGCAGTGTACTATTGTGGATCAGGAACTGGCTAAAAGATAGAAAGCAGAGGGTAGGGCTAAATGGCCAATTTTCCCAATGGAGAAAGGTGAATAGTGGTGTACCCCAGGGATCTGTACTGGGTCCGCTGCTTTTTAACATATTCATAAGTGACTTGGAAATGGGGATAACAAGTGAAGTTATCATATTTGCAGATGACACAAAACTATTTAAAGTTGTTAAAACCCATGAGGATTGTGGAAAATTGGAAGACTGGGCATCCAAATGGCAGATGAAATTTAATGTGGACAAGTGCAAAGTTATGCACCTAGGAAAGAACAATCCAAACTATAGTTACACGATGCAAGGTTCCACATTAGGAACCACCACCCAGGACAAAGATTTAGGTGTCATCGTGGATAACATTTTAAAACCCTCCGCCTAATGTGCAGTGGCGGCCAAGAGATCAAATAGAATGCTAGATATCATAAAGAGAGGAATGGAAAATAAAACAAAATATATTATAAATAGCGTGGAGTGGTGAGCCACCGTCCTGAGTTCTGCGAACCTGTGGAGCGGCATCTCCGAGATGGGTCGGAGAAAGCGGAAGCAAGTTGCCTTACCTCCAGGCGAGAAAACAGCGAGCTCTGTGGGTCAGCGTACGTTGGGGCAGTGTGGCTTTGAGCCCTGCGTTGGAGCAGCGTCTTTGGCTGGGGCAGAAGGAGGAGTGTCGCCCCAGAGCGTGTCGGGCGTACGGCTCTCGCCTGAGGAGCGCACGCCGCCGCTGCGACCTGGAAGCTTGTCCTCGGTGAATGCTTTGATCCCGGAGTTGGTCTCAACGAGTACGCCGACTCTGGAGGGTCTAGGAGGTGCGAATGCCGAGTTGATTTCTCCTTTGGTGGATACAGGTCGGGGTTCGAGGTGTGAGATGGGAGAACCAGCAGAGAGATCTGTCCCTGAAGTCCCGATAAAGAGGGGAGAGCTTCCTGTGGTTCCAGATCTGGTGAGACCCGCGGCATATACTATGGAAACGCTATGGGAAGGACTGGCGTCATTGAACCGCTCTATGAATAGACTTTGTGGGACGTTTCAGACGGAACTCAATGTGTTTAGAGATTCCTGTGACTCTCTTTCTAGGGCTCATGAAGTGCAAGTTAGTAGGGTTACTACCCTGGAGAAGGAGATGGGGGAGGTGCGTAACTTGTTTCATGCTCAGCTGAAGGATAGCACTGTGGCTGCTAGGAAAATGGAGTACCTGGAAACCAGGTCCGGCGTTGTAATCTCTGGTTCCTGAGTTTTCCTAGGTCTCCAGTACTATCAGCGGTTGAGATGCTGCGGAAGTACTTTGGGGAGGTGTTGAAAATCCCCCCAGAGCAGTATCCTCCCTTGACTAGGGCCCAGTACTTATCCTTGGGTAGTAGAAGTGGAGGAGGTGAGGCCTCCCCCTTACATCCTGGTTTGGGGGATTTTACAGGTCTCTTTGAGAGTTCCTTGGAGATTGTAATGGAAAGAACTACCCTCCTTGCCACATTTGCTTTGGAGACAGATAAAGTGTTTATTCTTAAATTGTATTTCAGAAATGCTAATGAAGAGTTTATGGGCTCAAGAGTAAGAGTATTTCCTGATTTATCACGTATTACACAATTGAGAAGGAAGGAGTTTTTGACTCTCCGCCCCAGGACTTTGGCCTTGGGCGCTTCCTTCCAACTTAAATTTCCTGTTAAATGCTATGTTAATTTTAAACAAAAGATGTATTTGTTTTTTGAGCCTAAGCAGTTGTTAGCGTTCTTGGAACTTAGGGAAGTGAGCGATATTGAGGTTGTTGTACCTTCTCATACAGCTGCCGTATGAGTCTCCCATTCGCCTGTTTTGATTATTTGTGTTTAATGGCTAGGATTTCTGTGTCATTATATTGTATATTTCCTAGTACTCCCCTATTTCCTAAATTTTGGGGTCTATTTATTTATTTATAGACTCTTATATACCGCACTATTAGGCATCAGCGCGGTTCACAAAAAACAGTGAGATACACAATTCAACAGTACTTTGTGTTTACAGAAAACAGGAGAATATAACTCGGATAACAGGGTATATAATTAATAAACATAGTCATAATATCATCATGGCTTCAGTTTTGTGTGTATGTGGTCTGTGGGGTATCTGTATTGTATGTGTATGAGTGGAAGGTCTGTGGGAAAGATGAGTATGTGATAGTTTTGTATTTCCTTATGTATCTTTGGTGTTTTATTTTTCCATTTTTCTATTTCATTCATGGATAATGTGTGGATGTTTAAGATTTATTAAATTTATAAATAAAATAAATAAAATAAATATTATAATGCCTCTGTATCGTTCCATGGTCTGACCACATCTTGAATACTGTGTGCAATTCTGGTCGCCGTATCTTAAAAAGGATGTAGCGCTATTAGAAAAAGTACAGAGAAGAGCCACCAAAATGGTAAAGGAGGTGGAAGGATACTCCTATGAAGAGAGGCTAAAAGGTTAGGGTTCTTCAACCTGGAAAAGAGACTGCTGAGGGGAGATATGAGAGGTCTATAAATTAATAAATAGAGTGGAATGGATAAATGTAGATCAATTGTTTACGCCATCAAAATATAGAAAGACTAGGGGACATGCAATGAAGCTACACTGTAACCTATTTAAGACTAATAAGAGAAAATATTTTTTCAATCAACGTGTAATCAAACTCTGGAATTTGTTACCGGAGGATATAGTAAAAGCTATTAGTGTAGCTGGGTTTAAAAAAGATTTGGACAAGTTCCTGGAGGAAAGGTCCATAAACCATTATTAAAAGAGACCCGGGAAATCTACTGTTTACCCCAGGACGAGCATTGTGGAATCTGTATCCTTTGGAGAAAGTGTTAGGTCCTTTGGGGAAAGTGCTAGCTACTTGTGACCTAGATTGGCCACTGTTGGAAACAGGATACTGGGCTTTTGATGATCTTTGGTCTGACCCAGGTAATTGAGAATGAAAGCCCAGACAGAGTAGGAGGAAACCTTTAGGCCAAAAATCATTCAAAACAAGAAAACAGAATGTTTTTCACAATACTAGCCAGCTCATTATTTATTTATTTTATTTATTTAGAGGTTTTCTATACCGTCTTATCAAGTAATCAAAGCGGTTTACAATGAACAAATAAAAAAAAACGTTTTACAACAAACAGTAGTAAGCGGTATATACAGTTAGTAATGAACAAAACTTCAATCTAAGATAACAGACAGTAATTTATTTACATGATTGCATATATATGCAATGAGGGTTTGGGATTATTTACATATTTACACATATGTGTTGCCCTTACATAAGTCTGGAGATGAAGAGGGTGCTGGGGTATATGTTGATATACTGGTGAAAAATATCTTTTCTTTTTGTTGGAGTTTTCTCACCAAAACAAGGGGGAATCAAATCCGACCTCTCGCCGTGAGTACTCCTTTTTAATAATTTGAAAAGTAACAAAATTAGAATATTTAGTAAAGCTGTATCACTTAGCTGCAATTTGTTTCGAGCTCATGAACACCACAGAATCCATCATTCACGACATGACACGTTTCGGGTCTAAGCACTGTGACCCTGCCTCAGATAAGAGGAAAGTCCTGCAGTTGAAAAAGCTTCAATGAGCCAGAGAAACAGAGCCATTTCGTTTAATAAAGAGCCGACGTCTGACATAGATGCTGACGACACATTTGGAAGGATCACTCATCCAATAGATGCTCATTTATGTTTACCTACCAATCAAGAGGGAAGAGACCCTATGAGTCAAGGGAATCTCCTATCATGATTGGTTAAATCCATTTTAAGTTCATCCCCCGAAGGACTTTGACATGAAAAAATCATTCCATGATCGTAAACAGTCAACAACTCAAGTACTAGAATCGATCAGATAATACTATACCATTCAAGGTGAGTATTCAGACCATGAGGAGAAACCTTCTATAGCCACAATTTATATGGCTTATTTTGAAGCGTTATATGTTTATTTGGCATCTCTATTTTGTCATGCTGCATTCTGGAAGCGGTTTTCAGATGATATCTTTTTCCTTTGGACTGGATCTGCGACTGAATGAGATTCTTTTTTGCTATCATTAAACACTCATATAAGCAATATCCAGTTCACAGCCCAGATAGAACAAACTCACATACAGTTTCTGGATATTACAATCAGCCTGACGTCCGAGGGCCTGACCACTTCTTTTTACCGAAAACCGGTACAACAGAACACCTTGTTAAGCTTTTCAAGTTATCATCCCATCTCTTTGAAGCGTGGTTTACCGTATGGCCAGTTTTTAAGACTTCGTCAAAATTGTTTGACATTATATGAATTTTGTTATCATGCAGATGAATTACAACAACGTCTCCTGTCAAGAGGTTATCCTTACTCATTAATTAGGCAAGCGTATAAACGCGCCCACTTTTCCCATAGAGAATGGTTGTTGACCCCTACCAGAATGGTTCAGCAATCTCAAATAGCTGATGACAGAATTACAGGTGTGTTTCCGTATGTACAAGGAATCTCTAGGGTTATTTCTTTATTCTTTATTCATCACTTGATAGACCGCCCAGGCAGGTGCATCAGGGCGGTGTACAATACAATCAATCAGTAAGAGCAAGAAAAGAAGTGAAAAGGAACGCCATTGTTTAGACAGGATAGAGAGGAGCAGGAGAGACAAAGAGGGAGAGAAGCAAGTGAGGAAAAGACTAGTAGGGAGGCTGGTTTTAAGGGTCTGGGAGATCAAAGGCCTGCTGAAAGAGATGAGTCTTGAGTAGGGATTTGAATCTATGAAAAGATAGTTCGGTACGGAGGGCAAGTGGGAGTGAGTTCCAAAGGGCTGGGGCCAGGAAGTAAAAAGCAGATTGGCGTGTTGTTTCCAGGTGAGCCGAGGATGGGGCAGGGAGATAGAGACGGTAACCATGCGCTGAGCAGAGAAGACGGGGGGGAAGGTTGTAAACGAAGGGAATTGGCTATGTACTGAGGGACACCAGTGTGCAATGCTTTGTGAGTCAGAATGAGAATTTTGTAGTGAAAATGGAAGTTCAGTGGAAGCCAGTGCAAACGGAAGAGGAGGGGAGTAATATGGTCACGAGGGGAGGAATAGGTGAGCAAACGGGCAGCTGTATTTTGGACTAGTTGAAGACGTCAAAGTTGGTATTTTGGGAGTCCTGCTAAGACAGTGTTACAATAATCTAACCTCGATATAACTAAAGAGATAACTAACGAAGTGAGAGAGGAGGAAGGGAGAAAAGGGCGAACAGCTCGAATTTGACGAGAAAGAAGAAAGAGCGACAAACAAGTGCAGAGATGTGATGTTGAAATGAAAGGGAGACGTCAAGGGTGACTCCGAAATAGCAGAGGGAGGAAACTAAAGGAATGGGAGTAGAGAGAAAAAGTGGAGAACAAGTGGGTGGGGGTGTGTTAAAGGAGAGCCAAAGAGCAGCTGATTTAGAGGGGTTAACATGGAGAAAGTTGGTGTTTATCCACGTGGCGACATGGGTGAGACAAAGGTTAAGAGGAGAGAGATCCGGTGAGAGAGAGCTGGTGTAGTGGACGAGAAGAATGTCATCAGCATAAAAATATCCAGAGATCCCTGACTGTTGGACGATGAGCGCCAAAGGGGCAAGAAAAATGTTAAAGAGAAGAGGAGCAAGGACAGAACCCTGAGGAACACCACAGAAAAGGGGTAAGGAGGAGGAGATAGATGAGCTGGTCTTGACTGAGAACGTGCGGAAGGAAAGAAAAGAACGGAACCAGGCAAGGACAGACCCACAGATCCCAAGATCAGCCAGCTGAGTTAGGAGTGTGCGATGATCTACAATATCAAAAGCAGAGGAAAGATCCAAAGTTACCACAATAGAAAGATCACCGCAATTGTGGGCCTGATGGACTTCACTCAGAAGGGAAGTGAGAATGGTCTCTGTACTGTGGCCTGTGCGAAACCCAGATTGACGTGGATGCAGAGAAAGGGTAGAGTCCAGGTGGGCAGAGAGTCGCATAAACACAACTTTCTCCAAGATTTTAGACAGAAAAGGAAGGTTTGATACGGGACACCAATTTGCCAGTGTGGAGGGATCAAGGGAAGGATTCCTCAGGAGTGGACGGATAAGGGCGTGTTTCCAGGCTGAGGGAAAAACACCAGAGGAAAGACTGTTGTTGAAAAGATGGAGAATGTATGGGAGCATTAGGAGGGAGGAGTCAGACAACCAAGAAGAAGGTACAGGATTGAGAGGACAGGTGATTTTATGTGAAGTAGCTATAGCTTTGGAGAGCTCCGCCGAGGTAATGGGCCGAAATGTATGGCAAGTATGAGGAAAGATCTTGTCAGAAGAGGAAAAAGGGAGCTCAGACGGGGAGGAGGGCAATGGAGGAGGAGGAGACAGTGGTGGAGGGCAGGAAGGAAAAGTAGCGCGTAGAGATGAAATTTTTCTAGAGAAAAAAGAGGCAAGAGAACCAGAATCAGGTGCATTAGGGGGAGAGCTAGGGGTTGCAGAGGAAGTGGAGATGGATCAAAGGACTCTAAATAACTGTTGCGAGGAATTGGAGGTGGAAGAGATACAATTAGAATAGTAAGAATGCTTTGCTTTAGTGATCATCTCGCGATATGATGCTTGAGTGGCACGGAAGGCAGTGAGGGAAGAGGGGGAAGGGTGTTTACGCCAAACCCGCTCTGCACGGCGAAGATGTGCCCGCTGGAGATAGAGACCAGGGTGGTACCAGGGGTGGCGGGTCTGGGGCCGGGATGAACGGCAAGTGCGGAGGGGAGCAAGTTGATCGAGAGCAGTAGTGAGTGTAGAGGACCAGAGATAAGTTTGTTCATTTACAGGAAGGGAGAAAAACGATGAGGAGAAAAGAGAATCAGCAGGGGGAAAATTCTGGTGAGTCAGAGGAGTAATGTGACGCCTGAGCCACTGGGGGCGCGAAGAGGAGTGGGACAGAGGCATATAGGGAGATGGTGGGACCATGGAAAAAAGAAGACAGGTGATCGGACCAAGGTAAAGCGAATGAGGAAATATCAACTGGTAGGATCGGGGAAGCTACCGGAGTGAAGATCAAATCCAGAGTATGCCCCGCCGAGTGCGTGGTGCATGATACGTGCTGGATAAAGGAAAGGTCATCCAATAAAGATAAAAGTGAACGATCTTTTGGGCGAGAGGAGGAATCAGAGTAAACATTAAAATCCCCGAGGATAACAAGGTGTGGGGACAGGAAAGAGACCTCCGGAGAGTGAGCTAAGAAGAGTATCCCAGAGATCCGGGTGCATGGATGGGGGAGCATAAACAAGGAGAAAGGGGATTGAAGGTGGGGGGCCATAGTAGGCAAGAAGGGCCTCAGGATAGGATAGGGAGGGTGGAAGAGAAGTGGCAGCACTGAATGGGAGGGTGGACCGGTGTATAATTGCCACACCGCCGCCGTTGCGGCTACAACGGGGTCGGTGGAAGGCCGAGTATCCAGGTGGGAGACACCGATGAAGAAGGGCATCTTTGCCCTCTCGGAGCCATGTCTCCGTAAGGAAGAGTGCATCTAAAGAGTTCTGAATAAGGAGATCGTATAATAAGTGGGTCTTATTCCGGAACAGGGCAAGAGAAAGAGAAAGGAGGGGAACAACTGGAGGCGCAGTAGCAGAGAGACTGCAATTCGATTGCACTGAGCGACAATCTATGAGATATTCTGTATGACGATGTGGAGTCCCAGAAAAAGAGCTAGGAAATGCAGTGGGGTGGTGGCCCCAGTGCACCGGGATGACAGCCATGGAATCAGCTGTGACAAGAAGGAAAAGAAGAAAAAGATTCCAAGGCATAGGAGCAGAGGGAAGAGAGGGGAAATTGGCTTGTGTCACAGAAAAGCTAAAAGGTAAATACCTTGGAGCCAGAGTGTTAGATATCCTCGAAGTAGAGGGTTGGGCTATAACGGGACCGTCACCCCCGTCGTCGCCCCAAGGAGCTCGTTCAAGGAGCGCTCCTTGGGCGCGGGACGCCGCAGGCAGCATCTTTAAGTAGTGGGCCAACAGTTGCGCAATCGCGTTGCACGTGACTTGTGACGCTGCAGCAATGCCTGAAGCCATGGAAACAGATGGTGACCTGGTGGAAGGTCCGGGTACTGCAGCTAAAAGCAAGCTATTCCTTTCTCAGCACAAGATGGACATAGATAATCAGCCAACACAACTCACCTCGGGGGAGGGGAGAAGCAGAGTTGCTGATTGGGCACGCCCTAGCTGGAGGCGGGCTCCCCAGAGCAGAAACAGCTTGTTAAACCGGAAGAAGGAAGAGGGTTGGAGAGAGAGTTGGACGTTCAGAAGCAGTTGGAGCTTCAGAAACAGTTGGAGACTCAGAGAAGGAACCAACCGAGGAGGTGGAAGGAAATACTGGAACCAGATGAAGCAGGTGTGTGCTTTAGAGATGAAGTAGCCTTGGATGCCAGAGCCTTTGAATGTGAAGGAGAAACGTTCCCCAGCTGCAATTCCAGGAGAACACGTGGAAAGCCAAGAAGCAGGTACCAGGGAGACTCAGTGCACAGCAGAACCTTCTGGGAGAAGGAGAAGGGCGTGGCACTGAGAGACCCAAGGGTAAAGCCTAGGCTTTTGGAGCAGAGAGCTGATCAATGGAATGAATGGCAGACGGCTGAAAAACCTCCAGATATTCCTCAGCACAAGGTACAGGGTACTTTTAATACTGATAATAGCTTTTATGAGAAGCAGACTGTGTGAGTGCATATTTAAAAACCCAGGAAAAGCCCAGGTTTTATGAGAGCAGTTGGCTACAGCCAGAAGCTTGTTCAGTTAAACCCTGTTTGTCTCCTCAAACTGCTGACAAGATTAACAAGCAAGCTAGCTATAAAGACATAGCAGAGATATTTGCCAGAGACATTTGCCAGAAAGTTTCAGGAAGCTCTAAGTTTGATTTGCTGCCCACAAGTGCTTCACCTGCAAATGAATTGATTTACCCAGCACTTGTTGACAGAGACAAGTGGGGGAGGGGTAACTCCAGTGCAGGGAATGAGCAGAGTAACCAAGCTGAAGCACTCCTGAGAGACTTTAAAATGTTTCTAGAGAAACGTAATATTCCTGGACCTAGGATAGTTGAACCAGTACAGAGTCCAGAAGCACCAGTACCATTGGCTCATCCCTTACAGACGCAGGATTTGAGTCAGCCAATGGACTGCTTGACGTGCCTTGTAGATAAGTAATGATAGTCAAGCAAAGCTTGTGTGGTCATTCATTATAAAGTGAAAAACTGTACATTGTCAAAGCTCCTTACCAGAAGAGCTTATGAGAAAGATAAGAATAAGCTAAAGCAGAAGTTGGAAACACTGCATGAACTTTATTGTTTGCCTTTGGTTTAACTGTTTTCAAATACAGCTCACATGACTGGAATGTGAAACGCTGTGAAAAGGACAGTTTTGAAACACAGTGTGGAAAAGCCTATCTTTTCTTTGTTCTTGTTTTGGCTGTAAAAATACTTTGCTTTACGCCTGTTCCAATTCCACCACGGAGCGGGAGAAATAAAATCCTTATAAAATAAGAACATAAGATATGCCATACTGGGTCAGACCAAGGTCCATCAAGCCCAGTATTCTGTTTCCAACAGTGGCCAAACTAGGTCATATGTACCTAGCAGTTTCCCCAAGAGACACAAGTTCCACAATGCTTGTACTGGGTCAAGCATTGATATCTTCGGTCACTTCTTAATAATGGTTTATGGACCTTTCCTCCAGGAACTTGTCCAAACCTTTTTTAAACCCAGCTACACTAACAGCCTTTACTACATCCTCTGGTAACAAATTCCAGAGTTTGATTACACGTTGAGTGAAAAAATATTTTCTTTTATTAGTCTTAAATAGTTTACCCTGTAGCTTCATTGCATGTCCCCTAGTCTTTCTATATTCTGATAACGTAAACAATCGATCTACGTTTACCCGTTCCATTCCGTTCATTAATTTATAGACTTCTATCATATCTCCCCTCAGCCGTCTCTTTTCCAGTTTAAAGAGCCCTAACCTTTTTAGCCTTTCTTCATAGGAGTATCCTTCCATCCCCTTTACCATTTTGGTGGTTCTTCTCTGAACCTTTTCTAAAATCGCTATATCCTTTTTAAGATACGGCGACCAGAATTGCACACAATATTCAAGGTGCGGTCTCACCATGGAACGATATAGAGGCATTATAATATCTTTTGTTTTATTTTCCATTCCTTTCCTTATCATACCTAGCATTCTATTTGCTCTCTTGGCCGCCGCTGCACACTGGGCCGAGGGTTTTAACATGGTATCCACAATGACGCCTAAATCTTTTTCCTGGGTGGTGGTTCCTAATGTGGAACCTTGCATCGTGTAACCATAGTTTGGGTTGTTCTTCCCTAGGTGCATAACCTTGCACTTGTCCACATTACATTTCATCTGCCATTTTGATGCCCAGTCTTCCAATTTATCAAGATCCTCTTGCAATTTTTCACAATCCTCTTCGGTTTTAACAACTTTAAATAGTTTTGTGTCATCTGCAAATTTGATAACCTCACTCGTTATTCCACTTTCCAGGTCATTTATGAATATGTCAAAAAGCAGCGGACCCAGCACAGATCCCTGGGGTACACCACTATTCACCTTTCTCCATTGGGAAAATTGGCCATTTAGCCCTACCCTCTGCTTTCTATCTTTTAACCAGTTCCTGATCCACAATAGTACACTGCCTCCTATCCCATGACTCTTTAGTTTTGCCAAAAGTCTCTGATGAGGGACCTTGTCAAAGGCTTTCTGAAAGTCCAGATACACAATATCAACCGACTCACCTTTGTCCACCTGTTTATTCACTCCTTCAAAAAAACATAACAGATTAGTAAGACAAGATCTTCCTTGTCTAAAGCCATGTTGGCTGTCTCCCATTAGGTTGTGACTATCTACATGCTGAGTAATTTTATTCTTTATGATGGTTTCTACAATTTTTCCCGGTACTGACGTCAGGCTTACCGGTCTGTAGTTTCCTGGATCACCCCTGGAACCCTTTTTAAAAATTGGTGTTACATTGGCGATCCTCCAATCTTCAGGTATTAGAGATGATTTTAATGATAGTTCACAGATTACTGATAGCAGGTCTGCAATCTCATATTTCAGTCCTTTCAACACCCTTGGATGTATACCATCCGGCCCAGGTGATTTGCTACTCTTCAGTTTATCTAATAGTTGTAAGATATCTTCCCGATGTATCGATATTTCCTTCAATTCTTCCACACCTTTAAATACCACTTCCGTCATGGGTAACATCCCTACATCTTCCTCAGTAAAGACCGAAGCAAAGAATTCATTCAGTCTCTCCGCTATCGCCTTGTCGCCTCTTAGTGCTCCTTTAACCCCTTTATCATCTAATGGACCAACTGACTCTCTCACAGGTTTTTGCTACGAATGTACTTGAAAAGGTCTTTATTTCGCGCTTTTGCTTCCGCAGCAAGCTTCTTCTCAAATTCTCTCTTTGCCTGCTTTATCAATGCCTTGCATTTGACTTGCCAGTGCTTGTGCTGTTTCCAGGTTTCGTCATTTGGCTCTTTTTTCCATTTCCTGAAAGTTGCTTTTTTGGCAACAACAGCCTCTCTGACGTCACCTTTAAACCATGCTGGCAGTTTTTTGGACTTCCTTCCACTTTTCTTAAAGCATGGAATACAGCTGGTCTGGGCTTCCAAGATAGTATTTTTCAACAACACCCAAGCTTGATGTACGTCTTTAACCTTTGCAACTGCTCCTTTTAGTTTTTTCTTAACTGTTTTCCTCATTTTATCATAGTCTCCCTTTCGAAAGTTAAAAGGTAGTGCTGTGGATTTCCTTACTATCCCTCCTCCACTAATTAAATCAAAGGCGATCATGCTATGATCACTATTGCCAAGTGGCCCTAACACCCTTATCTCTTGCACTAGATCTGGTGTTCCACTAAGGACTAGGTCTAATATGGCTTCCCCTCTGGTCGGTTCATGAACCAGCTGCTCCAAGAAGCAGTCATTTATTTCATCCAGGAACTTTATCTCCCTAGCATGCCCTGACGTGACACTGACCCAGTCGATACCAGGGTAATTGAAATCACCCATTATTATTACTGCACTGTAACGTTTGTTAGCTTCCTTGATTTCTTTGAGCATGTCATCATCCATTTGGTCATTCTGGCCAGGTGCTCGATAGTACACCCCCACTGCCATTGCCTTCCCCCTTTTATATGGAATTTCAATCCATACAGATTCTACAGCAGATTTTGTTTCCTGCAAAACTTTAATCCTTTCTGAGTCAATGCCCTCTCTAACATAGAGCGCAACCCCTCCACCAATTTGATCAGCTCTATCATTACGATATAGTTTGTACCCAGGTATCACAGTGTCCCACTGGTTGTCCTCCTTCCACCATGTCTCTGATATTCCAATCATATCTAACATTTCATTTAGTGCTATATATTCTAACTCTCCCATCTTATTGTTTAGACTTCTAGCATTTGCATACAAGCATTTTAGAGAATGTATTTTGTTCATGTTATTTTGGCTATTGTTAGACATGGGTAAATTGGGATCTTTAAGCTCTGTCTGTTCCATACTTGAGGGCATTTGGGCTACTTTACTCTTTTGTGGAACCTCTCTGCTTTTGGTAGTATCCTTCAAGGATACATTCTTCCGAACCATCTGCTCTTGGGCGACTGTCGGCTTTCCCCTAATATCTAGTTTAAAAGCTGCTCTATCTCCTTTTTAAAGGTTAATGCCAGCAGCCTGGTTCCATCCCAGTTAAGGTGAAGCCCATCCCTTCGGAAGAGCCCCTCCTTTCCCCAGAATGTTCCCCAGTTCCTAACAAATGCAAACCCCTCATCTCTGCACCATTGTCTCATCCACGCATTGAGACTCCGGAGCTCTGCCTGCCTTTTGGGTCCTGCGCGCGGAACAGGAAGCATTTCGGAGAATGCTACCCTGGAAGTTCTGGATTTCAACTTCCTACCTAAAAGCCTAAATTTTGCCTCCAGAACCTCCCTACCACATTTTCCTATGTCATTGGTACCGACATGTACCAAGACAGCAGACTCCTCCCCAGCACTATCTAAGACCTTATCTAGGTGGCGCGTGAGGTCCGCTACCTTCGCACCGGGCAGGCATGTTACCAGGCGATCCTCACGTCCACCAGCCACCCAGCTATCTACATGCCTAATGATCGAATCCCCAACTATAACGGCTGTCCTAACCCTTCCCTCATGGGCACATGGCCCTGGAGAAACTTCCTCGGTGCGAGAGAGTTTTACATCACCTGGAGGACAGGTCCTAGTTACAGGATCACTTCCTGCCGCACTGGGGTGATGCTCTCCTGTCACGTGACCTCTCTCCTCCATGGCAGCAGGGGTGCTGCCAGACTGGAGGTGGGACTTCAGGACTATATCCCTGTAGGTCTCGTCTATGTACCTCTCTGTCTGTCTTATGTTTTCCATTCTTTATACCTGCCTTGTCACTCAACCACCGCAACTACAATTCAACCTCAAGGCACACCCCTCCTTAAACCTTCAAGGTCAAGGGGCGGGTGCATGGTTATAGACTCCGTCGTATCTGGGGGTGGAGCTGTGATTTCGAGATGCAGCACACTAGGATGAAAAGAGAAAATGAGGAGAAGGGAAACAAATAAAGGTTTTGCATCGTTTCTGGCCCGTTTTGGGCTTGCATACATGTTTTAAGGAAAAACGTTTGGTGGTGGCCTATTCAAGAGGGACTAATTTAAGGGATTTGATAGTTAAAACTACATCAAAGATGGATCGGCCCCCTTCTTCACATGTGGACCCGGGCCATTATGAATGTGTTCATGTTGTTACTGCAAAACCACTATCACAGGGATGACTTGGATGGATATTCATACTGCCACTACATATAAATCTAATTGGCACACAACCTGTGAATCGACTTATGTGGTTTATTTGATCCTCTGCCCCTGTTCCCTTTATTATATTGGGCGTACCCATCAGATCCATTAAAACACGATTGGGGGAACATGTGTCTCGCCTCCGTACAAAAATTCTTACAGCACCTATGGTGGAGCACTGCTTACAGTGGAAACATACGTTTGAACAACTTCGATGGAGAGTTTTAGACTGTATTCCATTAGACCCTAGAGGTGGCGATCGGATTTCCAAATTACAGAAACTGGAACAAAAGTGGATTTTTAAATTAAGAACTGTTTCTCCTCATGGTCTGAATACTCACCTTGAATGGTATAGTATTATCTGATCGATTCTAGTACTTGAGTTGTTGACTGTTTACGATCATGGAATGATTTTTTTGATGACAAACCCCTTCGGGGGATGAACTTAAAACGGATTTAACTAATCATGATAGGAGGTTCCCTTGACTCATAGGGTCTCTTCCCTCCTGATTGGTAGGTAAACATAAATGAGCATCTATTGGATGAGTGATCCTTCCAAATGTGTCGTCAGCATCTACGTCAGACGCCAGTCCTTTATTAAATGAAATGGCTCTGTTTCTCTGGTTCATTGAAGCTTTTTCAACTGCAGGACTTTCCTCTTACCTGATGCAGGGTCACAATGCTTAGACCCGAAACGTGTCACGTCGTGAATGATGGATTCTGTGGTGTTCATGAGCTCGAAACAAGTTGCAGCTAAGTGATACAGCTTTACTAAATGTTCTAATTTTGTTTACTTTTCAAATTATTAAAAAGGAGTACTCGCGGCGAGAGGTCGGATTTGATTCCCCCTTCTTTTGGTGCGATAACTCCGACAAAAAGAAGAGTTTTTCACCAGTATATCAGGGTTTTTCTCTTAGATTTGTCATTTCACTCTGATTGGGGTTTCCCTTTTTTTGATCGGGGGTATATGTTGACTGTCTTGATCAGTGGGTATGCTATGTTTGTGGAATATCACTTTGGGTTTGTTTGGTTCCATAATATTCAGAAAATAGTAGTATCTTGACATTCTTTTTGAAGGTGGATAGGTCTCCAATGTTTCTAATTCTTGCTGGGAGGGAATTCCATTAAATTTTCCTTTTAATAATAACAATTGAACAGAGGGCCAAAGAAAAAGGTTTTAGGTATGTTTGTGTTTATCTCTTTCAGATAAAATATAAGATAGCCCCAAGACGGGATGGAGATGTTGCATCCTGCTTTGCTAACCCTGCTCTGGCTGAGCGTGATCTTGGCTGGAAAGCCGTCCTTGGACTAGACAAGATGTGTAAGTCTAACTTTTTTTTTATCAACCTGGCAAATTAAAATCTAATACCAGTTCTCTGATGTAAGAATATTAAGCCCTGCAGATAACTGTCATGTGCTGTTCTACAACTCATGTGAATTTTACCTGCATCACAAAGGGGCGGGGCAGAGAATACTTTTTGTATTCGATTCCCAATCCATGATAAGGACATTGCCTCCTAGTCCATGGCTTTTTAATTTACTTAGAGGTTTTTCATGAGTTACTTTGGCAAATGCTCCCTGAAAAAGCGTAGTTACTTACCTGTAACAAGTGTTCTCCAGGAACAGCAGGAATCCGTCCTCACTTATGGGTGATGTCGGTACTGAAGGAAACTGCGCGGACGCATCTCCCTAGCTTTCAAAGAAAGTCTTTGGGAGATGAACCATGCATGCCATCTTGCCTCAGTCTAATGACATAGCTAAGACGGCAAAAATAAAATACAGTAAAGAAGCAACTCCAAGGGGAGAAGTGAGGGCAGTGAGGACCGATTCCTGCTGTCCCTGGAGAACACCTGTTACAGGTGAGTAACTACAATTTCCCCGGGAACAAGCAGGAAGTCAATCCTCACATACGGGACTACTCAGCTACAGGCTACCAAGAACCTGTACAAAATGCCATGGCGACCAGAGAAGGTGAGCCATGAGCTTCAGCAGTTGAGTACCAACTGAAAGACTCTCGGAAGACTCGTGTCTGGCAGCTTGAACACAGAAGGGTTGGAGGACAGGAGTTGCCTACACCCCGAAGAGATTATGGAGCACAGCCTGGCCGAAGGCACTGTCCCGTCAGGACTTCCTCCCGGCAGCAGTGAGCTGCAAAGATATGGACTGAAGCCTAGGTGGCGGCCTGGCAGATTTCCGTTACAGGTACGAACGCAGACTTGCTACAGAGGTAGCCATGGCTCTGACATGGTGTGCTGTGACTCTGTGGTTGAGTGAAATCCCAGCCTGCTCATAGGCAAGGACAATGCAGTCTGCCACCCAAGTGGACAGAGTTTGCTTAGCAAATGGAAGCCCCAGTTGACTAGGGTCATAGGAGACAAAGAGCTGAGGCGCTTTGCGGTGGCCCTGAGTCCATTACAGATAGAAGAACAGGGCCCTTTTACAATCCAGAGTATGGAGGACGGTCTCTGCCTTGCCGACCTGAGGCCTAGGGAAGAAGGTGGGGAGCACCACCTCCTGATTGAGGTGGAAGGAGGGCACCATCTTTGAAAGAAACTTGGGGTGTGTGTGAAGCACTACCCTGTTCTTGTAGAACCTAGTGTAAGCAGCTCTGCCATCAGAGCCTGTAGCTCACTGACCCTGCGAGTGGACGTAAATGCCACGAGAAAGACAACCTTCCAGGTGAGATATCGCAGGTGGCAGGTAGCCAGGGGCTCGACAGACTCGATACATGGTATCGAGCCATCTGCTCACAATGGGCACCGACACCAGTGTTTCCCACATACGGAGAAGGAGGTGCTCGAGGATCGGAGGGACAAGCACTATGAAGGCCTCCTCTGAAGGGGCCTCATACTGGAGGATTCTCCTCCATGTGGGGGTCCTCCTCTGTCTCGAATAAGAACGCCTTTGTCATGTCCCGCACAAAGTCAAAGAAGGCAACGTCCTCGGGTGGGGAACGGTGCCGGGACACAGGTAGAGAAGGGTCAGAGGGCACATCTCTGTGTTGCCAGGTGTCTGGGGACTCCTAGTCCTCAGTCTCCCAGCCCAACTTGAAGTCGGAGGAAAAATCCAAGACTCTGTGGCTCCCGTGGTCAGGCCCCAAGCCTGAAGGCCTGGGGGACCTGTTGTCCAAGCCGCATGTACTCACCAGGGAGGACCAGTGTCCCGAGGACCGGGACCTTGTTCATTGCTGATGGGTCTCTCAAGGCGGGTGGCGCTCGAGGATTGGCTCGATGACCAGGGAAGCCCTTGAGGTCAAGGGTCTAGTCATCAGGGTGTCAGGAGGGCAGTAGTGATACTGCATTCCAAGGCCGCCATTCTGGTCTCCATGTGCCAGATGGCTCTGCAGCCTTCGACGCAGGCACCGATGCTTCGGACCTGGTGTCTGTTCCATTGGGGAGGGGGGGGATGTCCTCGACCAGGATGGTCTCGGGGGTCCGAGGCCAATCACCCAATGTTGATGACTCCTTCCAGGGCAGCTTGTGAGGCTGCTCCCGCACTGACCCCTCGGACTCACGCTGGGGCCTGGTGTGGAATTTATCCACTTTTCCAGACCTGTCTTCCGAGGTGGTCTTCAAGGGTTTCGAGCTCTTCTTGTGTTCCACTTCCAGGGAGGTTCTCTCAGAAAAGCTGCAGCCGCTGGACTCCAAGGTAGCCCAGGCATCATGGGGCACAGAGGTACTGGAGGGGGGACCCTGGAGTATGGCATCACCGGGGACTCCCGCACAGTCGGATCTATAGAAGAACTTTTCCTGCTGCAGCTTGCGGCTCTTGATGGCTTTTGCAGACATGGACTTGCAAAGGTCGCAGCCCAAATTGTCGTGGTCTGGCCCAAGGCAATGGAGGCAGCAGTCATATGGGTCAGTGAGGGACATCATCTGACTGCACAGATCACATTTACATAGTAACATAGTAAATGACGGCAGATAAAGACCAGCATGGTCCATCTAGTCTGCCCAGCAAGATGGCAAGAGTAGGTGCACCTGTCGCTCTGTGCAGGCCACCCCTCCCCATGTCTTTGTTTAGGGGTAAACCCACCACTCCATGTAGGACACCCCTGTTTGTTGAGATGTTATATGGTTCAGAAGTTAGATGGTACCGTTTATCTTGTTTTTATCCTATTGCTGTAAAGGGATCCACTGTGTTTGTCCCATGCCTTCTTGAATTCCGTCACCATGTTTGCCCCCACCACTTCCATCGGGAGAGCATTCCAAGCATCCACCACCCTTTCAGTGAAAAAATATTTCCTGACATTGCCTTTCAATTTACCACCTTGCAGCTTCATGTTATGCCCTCTAGTTTTACAGCTTCCCCGTCTTTGGAAGAGATTTGTTTGTTCATCATTTCTCTTTAAGTATTTAAAGGTCTGAATCATATCTCCCCTGTCCCTCCTCTCCTCCAAAGTGTACATATTTAGGTCTTCAAGTCTCTTCTCATAAGGCTTCTGACGCAGGCTCCAAATCATTTTGGTCGCTTTCCTCTGAACCGTTTCCAGTCTTTTTACATCTTTTGCAAGATACGGTCTCCAAAACTGAACACAGTATTCCAAGTGAGGCCTCACCAGTGACTTATACAGTGGCATAAGTACCTCTTCCTTTCTGCTGGTAATCCCTCTTTGTATGCAGCCCAACATCCTCCTGGCTTATGCCGCCGCCTTGTCGCACTGTTTTGCCACCTTGAGATCATCAGAGATAATCACACCAAGGTCTTTCTCCTGAACCGTGCATACCAACCTCTTGCCCCCTATCGTGTACATTTCCCCTTGGATTTCTGCTACCCAAGTGCATGACACTGCACTTTTTCGCATTAAATCGTAGTTGCCAAGCATTAGACCAGTCTTCCAGCTTTTGTAGATGTTTCCTCATGTTAACCACTCCCTCGGGGGAGTCCACTCTGTTGCAAATTTTTGTGTCGTCTGCAAAAAGACAGACTTTTCCATTCAGTCCTTCAGCAATATCACTCACAAATACATTGAACAGTGCCGGGCCCAGGACTGAACCCTGGGGCACCCCGCTAATCACCTTCCTCTCATTCGAGTGAGCTCCATGTACAATCACCTTCTGTTGTCTGTCAGTCAACCAATTTCTAATCCAGTTTACCATCTTGGGGCCCATCCCCAAGCTACTGAGTTTGTTGACAAGCCTCCTATGAGGAACAGTATCAAAGGCTTTGCTGAAATCCAGGTAGATGACATCCATCGCATGCCCCTGATCTAGTTCCTTGGTCACCCAGTCAAAGAACTCAATCAGATTTGTTTGGCAAGACCGTCCTTCGGTATAACCATGTTGCCTCGGATCTTGCACCCTGTTGGTTTTGAGAAAGTTCACTATTCGCTCTTTCAGGAGTGCCTCCTTTACTTTTCCCGCCACCGAGGTAAGGCTCACGGGCCTGTAGTTTGACACTTCTTTCCTGTCACCACTTGTGTAGAGGTACGACATCAGCCATTCTCCAGTCCTGAGGAACCTCTCCTGTTTCCAAGGATCTTTTGAAGACATCCTTTAACGGTCCTGCAAGAACCTCTGAGCTCTTTCAGTATCCTGGGATGTATCCCATCCGGTCCCATGGCTTTGTCCACTTTCAATTTAGCAAGTTGTTCTAACACCTCGTCTTCTGTGAATGGTGTGGTATCTACTTCATTCCCATTTTTATATTTGGGAGTCACAGCTGGTCCATCTCCAGGATCTTCTTTAGTAAAAACAGAGCCACTGGAGGCCATGGGGAAAAACGGGTCCTTGAAACTGGGTGAAGGTCCGAGGCCTCCTGGCCAAAAAGGGCGCAAAGCACCAGTTGAGGGACATCCTCGAGAAAAAGAAGGAAAAACGAACCTGAGGAGTGACGCCAAGGCAAGCTGGCTTGGGGGCAGGAACAGGAACCGGTACGTGTACCGGAAAGGAAACTTTTTAAGAAAAAAAGACAGACACTTTTTCTGTGGAAATGGGACAGACGTCTGGTTGGTTCCGCGGAAGGAGACTGAGGCAAGATGGCACCCTCGGGTGGGAAGGGACCACACATGTGCCGTGCATCTTTCAAAGGCTTTCTTTGAAAGCTGGGGAGATACTTTTGTGCTGGCTCTGTCGGTGCCAACATCAACCTGCTTGTTTCCGGAGAATCCAAGTATACTATATCAGTATCATGTTATTCACACCTACCAAAAATGTAGCATATTGGCAAGGCCAGACTTCACTTGGCTAAATCCATGTTGATTTTGTCCCATTAAACCATGTCTATCAACATGTTCAGTAATTTTGTTCTTTATAATAGTTTACATAAAATATGCCATACTGGGTCAGACCAAGGTCCATCAAGCCCAGTATCCTGTTTCTACTATTTCTTTCAATATTGATGTCAGGCTTACCAGTCAGTAGTTTTCTGGATCACCCCAGAGCTCTTTTTATTACGTATTTAGCAAAATTTACAATATTAGCTGAAATCAGCAAAGAAAAATTCCATGACACACAACAAAAATGTTCAATATTGCAGTAAGGAAAGGAAAAACAGCCCTTATTTAGGGATTCAAATCTGGATTCTAATAACAAAAAAACAAAAAAAAGGCAAAATTAGCCATAATAGAGGTAAACAACATTTCTTAACCATTACCAGTTGTTATATCCTTCTTGTCTGCTAAAGATTTCTCCAAATAGGAAACATCAATAAAGGAAAAATTGTCCCCATGAAGTGTGACCAAGCAGCTACAGGGATAGCAAAGAAAGACACTAGTCCCGAGAGCTAAGACTTGGGGTTTTAAGCTAAGAAATTGTTCCGAAGAAGTTGCGTATTACAAGTCACATCAGGAAAATTATTAATATGCTGTTCACACAATTGGATCTCTTGCTTTGCAAAAAGAAGCTTTAAGAATTCAAACCCTCATAAATTCAGAAGAAAGTCACCAATAGTGTGGATCGGCGAACTATCTTATCTGTGGAGTCCTCCAGGAAAGTGGCTAGGCTCTGGGTAATAGATGGAATTAAAACATCAAGGCACCCTCAGATAGGTTAACCACACATTGACACATAGGAAGATAATATGCAGTCAAGAATTCTAGTGACTCTGTAAAACCCAAAACTTCAACAAAATATTTCCTAAGCAATACATCAGGAGAGAGCAAATGTGTTTGAGGTAAATGTAAAAACTGCAAGCTACGGGCCCTAGAGGAATTCTCTAATGCCTCCATCTTCGCATGAAGAACCAAAGAATCTGTTATATGCGCCACATGGGCCTGCTGAATACTGCACCAGAGATTCCAATCTAGAGACCGCAGTGCTGGTTGAAGATATATGATTGCCCTGCAAACAGGTCATTGTCTCCTGTAGAAAAAGTACCTAATGCGGAAACTGTAGAACTTAACTTACAATCAGTAGACCTAATGGCACCCCAAATATCCTTCAGCATATCATCACCCTCTGGGGGATAGTCAGGGGCTCAACCGTAGCTTGAGACTCCCCAGATGCCACCGGCTGTGGATAAATCAAAGCCACAGAATCCTAAGAACATAAGAAATGCCATACTGTGTCAGACCAAGGCCCATCAAGCCCACTTCCTGTTCCAGCAGTGGCCAATCTAGGTCACAAGTACCTGGCAGGTACCCAAAGTCCACAGCTTCCACAATGCTCGTCCTGGGGTAAGCAGTGGATTTCCCGGGCCCTCTTTAATAATGGTTTATAGGCCTTTCCTCCAGGAACTTGTCCAAACCCTTTTTAAACCCAGCTGCACTAACAGCTTTTACTACATCCTCTGGTAACGAATTCCAGAGTTTGATTACAGTTGAGTGAAAAAATATTTTCTCTTATTAGTCTTAAATGGGTTACATTGAGGCTTCATTGTGTGTCCTCTAGTTTTTCTACTTTTTGATGGCAATCTACGTTAACCCGTTCACTCCATTCAATAATTTATAGACTTCTTTCATATCTCCCCTCAGCCTTCTCTTTTCCAAGTTGAATCCTGAATCTGCTTACCTGAAGATCCACACTCAACCAAAGGGGCCTGATTTTCATAGCCTGCCCGCTGACCTCCTTAACCCGGATTTTCACTTACATGGTGACGGAAGTGAAAATCTGGGCTGCTGGACACACCAGCAGCCGCCGAGGCTAAGCAGGTAGCAGTGATTTTCCATACTACCCGCTTAGCCCCAGCATCTCAGAGACACGCCAGCAGCAGCCGCCGAGGCTAAGCAGGTAGCAGTGATTTTCCATACTACCCGCTTAACCCCAGCATCTCAGAGACACGCCAGCAGCCGCCGCCGCCGAGGCTAAGCAGGTAGCAGTGATTTTCGATACTACCCACTTAGCCCCAGCATCTCAGAGACACGCCAGCAGCAGCCGCCGAGGCTAAGCAGGTAGCAATGATTTTCGATACTACCCGCTTAGCCCCAGCATCTCAGAGACACGCCAGCAGCCGCCGAGGCTAAGCAGGTAGCAGTGATTTTCGATACTACTCGCTTAGCCCCAGCATCTCAGAGATAGGCAAGGAAAACCCTCGCCTATCTTTAAGGCGCCAAGGGCTAACCAGGTAGCATTGAAATTGCTGCTATCCGCTTAGCCCTCTCCTCCGCCCCTGCTCTGCTCCCGACACGCCCTGATGCTAACCGCATAGCATCGGGGCGCGTAAGTGACAAACCAGGGAATTTTCGAAGGCGTGTAGGTGGCTTTGAAAATTCCCTGTTAAGGCATTTACATGGGTTAATTGGGGCAGTTACCCGTGTAAATGCCTTTGAAAATCTGGCTCCTGGGGATTAGGGCGTGGCAGTGGCGTCCTACCCCCAAACTGAGCAAGACCCCTTCAGGTGAAGGCTGCTTTGCCAGGGGAACAAGATGTCGATCTAGGGGACCAGTCACTTGCCTGTTCAAACACTAGATACAATTTCTGTACCCCCTACCTTTTTATTATGCTTCCCCATAAGCAAACAAATGACTAATAGGTACTAGAGAGCAGAAGATATGCTAACGCAAAGCTTTACTTGCTGCTGTGTCGCCAAAGGGGCGTTGCCCGCCCCTTTATAAATGCCCTTTCGAAACATACCCCGCAGTCGCAGGAAACAGCGGAAAAGATTTTAAAGACCCGGGGGGGGGGGGGGGGTCCTTCCACTACTGAGGCTACCCCCTCCATGCCAGTGCAGAGACGTCAAACAAAAGTCCCTTCTGTTAGAGCAGCGTTGAGCAGGCCGTCCAAGCTGATGTCAGGGCTAGTGAGTACCTCCTACACATCACCAGCATCAATCCCAGAGTCCTTTTAAAACAAATAATAATTTGCAACGATAGATTACAATTACTAATAGTATATCTGCAATTTCATTTTTGAGTTCTTTCAGCGCTCTGAGGTGTATACTATCCAGTCCAGGTGATTTCCTCTACTTAATTTTGTCGATTTGACCTATTATATCTTCCAACTTTACTGAGATTTGCTTCATTCTCCAGGAACAAGCAGGAAGTCATTCCTCACATATGGGTGACATCGGCACTGACGGAGCCCTGCGGAAGCATTTTCCCAGCTTTCAAATAAAGCCTTTGGGAGATGCCACCACGCATACGTGGTCCCCTTCCCACCCAAGGGTGCCATCTTACTCATTCTCCATTTTTCCGTGGAGCCCTACAGATGTCTGTCGTCTTCTCCAGGAAAAAAGTTGATTTTCTCATGTATTAAAGTGCATTTCCTTTAATGGTTAGCACCGGTCCCTTTCCCAACTCTGAGCCCCGTTGTCTTGGCTTTGAGTCTCGGAACCATTTTTTTGGGGGGGTTCTCCAGCGCAGTTTCATGCCTTTCCTAACCACTGGCCGCGCTTAGGGTCTTCGACCTTACAGGGGTCCTTTGTGCCCCAAATGGCCAGTGGGTTCAAAAAGTGTGATCAGTGCGCAAAAAACATGCCCCTAACCGATTTAAACGACTGCTGCCTCCGGTATCTAGGTGCCAACCATGACGCAGAGATTTGCACCCTGTGCAAAAAGATGTCCGCTAAGGCCATCCAAAGTCGTCAGCAGAAGCAGGATGACATCTTCCACAGGTCAGATTCAGCCCTGGTGTCCCTGGTAACTTCGCGTTCTAAGGACCTGCACGGATACTCAGTCATGTAAAGCCCATGCGGCACCCGATCAGGTCTGTGGACACTCCAACAAGGGTTCTCTCGGAGTGGGAGCGCAAGAAAAAGAAGAAATCCTCAAGGACCTCTTCCTGGGAATTGGACACACATGGCAAGTCCCGTGCAAGATCCCCCAATCCCTGGGGGGTATCAGAGGAAATGGAGTGGGAGCGGCCGGCAAAGGTGTCCAGAACAGATGTTGAGGCCTGTCCCGTCGAAGACTCCCTTCTCCTCACTGATGCCGGACCTGGTCACCCCGGTGTCTGCATCGAAGGCTGCAACTCCTGAGTGAGAAGCCAGGATGATGGCATTGGAATGCAGTGTCATTGCTTTCCTTGCCTCGCAGCAGGCGTTGATGCCCGGCTCCATCAGCGCTCACTCAGAGACCTCTATGTTGAAGACTCCCCAGACCGCCGATACGATCTTTGAGAAACCTGGGCCTCGAGCTGATCCTCGGTGAGGGTCTCAATCCCGCTCCAGGTCCTTGGGATCGAGATCCTCCTCGGCAAGTGCTTGTGGCTCTGGCCAAGCAACAACTGTGGATCACCGAAGACCCGATCTGAGCCCAGTACCTCAGGAGCTGTTGGGCCTCAAGTCCTCGACGGACTACTCAGACTGGGAGTGTGAGGACGAGGCTTCCCCGGAGATGCGTAAACACTGCGATCTTCCCTTGGATCTGTCTACCCTGGCGTCGAGGCGTCGGTTCCCTCTTGAGGACACCTCGTTCCTTGAGTTTGTCCAGGACATGGCAAAGGTCTTGTCTCTCACCACAAAGTCAGAGGAGGACCCTCACACAAAGCTCAAAATCCTCCAGTATGAGGTTCCACCTAAGGAGGCCCTGACAGCTTCCATCCCCGCTATCCTCAGGAGACGACTCCTTCGGATATGGGAGACACCAGCGTCTGTGCCGATAGTTAGCCGACGCCTGGACACCATGTACCAGGTCCAGTGGGGCCCCGGCTTCCAGAAGGTGCATCTTCCTCACACCTCTATGGTGGTGGAGTCGACCATGCACCAGCAGAAAAGCCTAAAGATTAACACTTCCATGCACCCAAGCAGGGAGTCCTGTGCCCTCAACACCATTGGACGCAAATGCTACTAGGGCTTGATGCTGGTTTGCCGAATACAAGCATATCAGCTGTATATCGGCATGTATCACCGTGACCTACCAAAAGAATTCGCAGGTTTCTCGCTGGGTTTCAGTAGAGATCACCTCCAGCAATTCCAAATCCTCATGAAGTGTGTTGGGGAGTGCTTGAAGTACATGTCTCGAACTGCCTATGATGGCTTGGAGTCTAATACGAGGGTGGCCGCTGCAGGCATTGGCGCCTGACGCTAGGCCTGGCTACAGACATCGGACATCGAGCAATGGGTCCAGGAGAAACTCAGACATCTCCTGCCTCGGTGAAAACCTCTTCAGCAAACCGATGGAGGAAAAGGCAGTGGAAATTGAGACAGAGTTAGTCATCAGGACCTTGGCTCTCCAGGAAGCCCTCTACCCTTCCCAAGAAAAAAGCACTGGGGAAAAGGCCTCCCTTCCACAGGAAAGGCCAGCATTACTGAGGCTATCCCCAATACCAGAGCCCCCAGGGCAAAGAAGCAGGTCAGGGCCAACACAAGCCTAAGGGCTCTAAGCCTCAAACACCATCCCCCGCCCAGGCTGGGTCAGCGTTTTGACTCCCTGAGCATAGCCTCTCCACCCGTGGAGGAGCAGCTGCCAATAAGGAAGGGGGGGGGCATCTGATTCATCTTGCCCATCGGTGGCCTGCCATCATCACCCACACCTGGGCACTTCAAGTGGTCAGAGAAAGCTACCTCCTTCATCTTGACTAAACACTGCCTCCTTTCTTTCCAGTAGAGCCCCCTCGGACTCCCCTGCACCAGGCCCTGCTACTGCAGGAACTCGCAGGCCTTCTCAGGGACAGGGCCGTGGAGCCAGTACCCCACCACCTCAGCGGAAAGGGTTCTACTCCAGGTACTTTCTTGTCCCAAAAAGAACAGGAGGCCTAAAGCCCATTCTGGACTTGCGAAACCTGAACAAGTTCCTGGTGTGGGAGAAGTTCAAGATGGAACATTGCTGCTTTACCTCCAGCAGGGAGATTGGCTATGCTCCATGGACCTAAAGGATGCTTATATCCATGTCCTTATTCATCCCAGTCACAGGCAGTACTTAAGGTTCATGGTCAGGGGTGACCACTACCAATACAGTATAGGGTACTGCCCTTTGGCCTAGCCCCCGCACCAAGAGTCTTCACTAAATGCCTGGCAATGGTGGCCGCCTACCTCCATCTCCAAGGGGCCTTCATTTTCCCATACCTGGACGACTAGCTCGTAAAGAGGGACACGACTGCTGAGGTGCAACAGGCCACGGTCTGCACTATCAATGTCCTGCAGCATTTGGGGTTCGTGATAAACCACCCCAAATCTCACCTCATAAGAACATAAGATATGCCATACTGGGTCAGACCAAGGTCCATCAAGCCCAGTATTCTGTTTCCAACAGTGGCCAATCTAGGTCATATGTACCTAGCAGTTTCCCCAAGGGACACAGGTTCCACAATGCTTGTATTGGTTCAAGCATTGATATCCTGGGTCCCTTCTTAATAATGGTCCATGCTCCGCCTACTAGGCCACATGACATCCACAGTCCATGTGGTCCCCATCGCCCACCTCCATATGGGGGCAATTCAGTGGTGCCTCCGCTCACAGTGGACACGAGCCACAGGCAGGCTCCGGGACAGGGTCTCGGTGTCCGGTCAACCAGCAGAGTTGCTTGCAGCACCTACAAAAGGGCATGCCCTTCAATCCCCCAAACCCCCAGAGGGTCCTTACCACAGATGCATCCCTACTGGGCTGGGGTGCCCACTGCAAGGAACTGCGCACGCAGGGCAGCTGGTCCCTAGTTGAGAGCCAGCAGCAGATCAACCTGCTGGAACTCAAGGCCATTTTTCTGGTGATCAAGGCGTTCCACCACCGCATGCGGAACCAGTCAATGCTAGTCCAAATGGACAACTAGGTCGTGATGTTCTACCTGAACAAGCAGGGGGGAACAGAGTCTCAGTGTCTCTGCCAGTAGCCCTCTGCTCGTACACGATTGGTCAGGGCATGCTTCTCAGGGCATTATACTTTCTGGGCCAAGACAATGCCCTAGCAAACAGGCTGAGTAGGGTCCTCGAGCCGCACGAATGCAATCTAGACCCCAGGGTGACACAGCAGCTATTCAGACTCTGGAGAACCCCAAGTCTGGACCTCTTTGCCAGCCCAGCCAGTACTCAGCTGCCCCCTTCTGCTATCTCCAATTGCATTCGTCCCGGATAGGGGCAGACGCCTTCCTCATCTCATGGTTGGTGGGCCTTCTGTATGCCTTTCCTCCCATGCCAATAATCGCCTGGACCCTCTTCAAAGTCCAGTGGGACAAGGCCTCCATGATCCTAGTGGCTCCGCGGTGGCCCAGGCAGCCTTGGTTTTCCCTGTTGTTCTGCCTCTCGACTGAGCTCCTGGTCCCTCTGGGGAACGTCCCGGGGCTACTGACCCAGGAGGAGGGCTCTCTTCTTCACCCCAACCTGGAGTCCCTGTCATTAACAGCATGGCTGCTGAACAGGCTGCCTTAGCACCTTTTAACCTCTCAAGGGAGGTAGAGGACGACGTCCTGGCCTTTTGTATTTATTTATTTATTTATTTAAAAGTATTTCTAAACCGTCTTATCCTAAAAATCAAGGCGGTGTCACAACAATACAATCAGATGGAGTGCTGGGGGGGTCATGCAGTGAGGGAGGAGTAGGGTGCGGGGGGATCATGCAGGAAGAATAGTGTGGAGGGGGGGGGGGTTGGTGCAGGGGGCAGTGGAGTGAAGTGTGTGGGGGGAGGGGGCTTCTAGATTAGGGTGAGCTATGTACAGTGTAAGAACTCCAAGAGATGAGCCTATGCCTTCAAGTGGTGCAGATTTTCAGTATAGTGTGTGGAGTAACGGAATGATCTGTTCTCTTGCTAGGTGCACATGGTGATGCAGTACATGCTCCACCTTTTGCAGACCGGACTCGAGTCCAACTCCGTCAGGGTGCACTATCACTCTGTAGAGGAAAAACTTTTTGTGCAGCCCCTCATCACCTGATTTATGCGGGGCCTGCTGCTCTCTAAGCCTCCCATCTGCTCCTCCTGGTGGAATGGAACCTCAAAGTGGTTCTGACGCAGCTCACCAAACCACCTTTCGAACCTCTGGCTATCCTGGAAGGTTTTCTTCCTGGTGGTGCTCACCTCTGCCCGTAGAGTCAGCAAATGTCAGGCTTTGGTGGCCAAGCCATTTAACACCAGGTTCTACAAGAATAGAGTGTGCTTTGCACTCACCCTAAATTCCTTCTGAAGATGGTATCCGCCTTCCACCTCAACCAGGAGGTGGTGCTACCCACTTTCTTTCCACGGCCCCACACTGAAAAGACAGCGGCTGTTCTCCATAGTCTGGACTGTAAGAGGGCCCTGTCCTTCTACCAGCAACGCACTCTGGGCCACTGCAAAGCCTCACAGCTTTTTATTTCATATGACTCAAGTTGACTGGGGGAGGCTGTTACCAAGCGGACCCTGTCCATCTGGGTAACGGATTGTAACGCCTTCGACCACGATCAGACTGGGCTCTCGTTGGAGCGCCGGGTCACAGCACACAACATCAGGACTATGGCAACCTCTGTTGCAAGCCTACGCTCTGCCCCTATGGCAGACATCTGCCGGGCTGCCACCTGGTCCTCAGTTCACACCTTTTCAGCTCACTACTGCCTAGAGAAGGAGTCCCGACAGGACAGAGCCTTTGACCAAGCCATACTCCATAATCTGTTCAGGGTTTAAGCAACTCCTGCCCTCCGGCCCTTCTTGTTCAGGTTACCGGAGCGATGGTTCTCCCTAGACACTGGGGTCCTCAGATTCGCTTGCAGCTGCTCACGACTGGGCCGTGTTTTTCTACAGGTTCTCGGTAGCCGGTAACTAGGGATTCCCATATGTGAGGACTGACTTCCTGCTTGTTCCTTGAGAAAGCGTAGTTACTCACCTGTAACAGGTGTTCTCCAGGTACAGCGAGAATCAGTCCTCATAACCCTTCCTCCTCCCCTTGGAGTTGCTGTACAATTTTTGCCATCTTCTTTTGTCAGCTCTAGCTACGTCATCTGACTGAGTAGGATGGCACCTTTGGGCAGGAAGGGGACCACGCATGCATGGTGGCATCTCCCAAAGACTTTCTTTGAAAGCTGGGGAGATGCTTCCGCGGGGCTCTGTTGGCGCCGACATCATCCATATGTGAGAATTGATTCCTGCTGTTCCTGGAAAACACCTGTTACAGGTGAGTAACTACACTTTTCCTCCAAATTGTCCTCATTAAATTCCATTTCTGGCATGTGTAGTTTCCTTACATCTTCCTCCATAAAGACCAAAGCAAAGAATTCTTGTAGTCTCTCCCCTGAGTGTCCTTTATACCCTATGATCCTCTAATGGTCCAATTGACTCCCTCATAGATTTCTTGCTTTGATGCACCTGAAAAAGCTTTTGTTATGGGTTTTTACTTCAATGACGAGCTGCTTTTCAAATTTTCTTTTTGCTGTCCTTTACAGTGCTTTGCATCTAACTTGCCAGGCCTTCTTCTGTTTCCTGTTTTCCTCATTTGGATCCTGTTTCCATTTTTTTGAGATTTGATTTCTTTGGCTATAATAGCCTCCTTCACCTCCCCTTTTAACTACGCTGGTCATTTGGCCTTCCTTCCATCTCTTTTAATATGTTGAATACATCTGGTATGGTCTTGCAAGATGATATTTTTGAATAACATCCATACCTGTAGATGCTTCTTTTAGTTTTTTCTTTACCATTTTCCTCATTGCATTGAGCTGTTAGTCATGTGGCACCATCACTATTGAGCTCACTTGCTTTTGGAAAGTGCAGATAAGAAACTTAATACAGGAGTAAAGAAACAGCTTTATAATCAGGGCTTTGAATAGTTCTCAATACAAATATAATTACAAACCCCCATGAAGAACCTTATGCTTGTCTTTGGATTATTTTGTTGTGCTAAATACACTCCCCCTCCTTAGTGTATCTTTCAGTATCAATAACTCTAATGGGCACTAGCTGGCGCTGCGGGCTCTGGCGCATGCTGAAGGTGTGCTGGGACACGCATTGCTAGCTAGTGCAGGGTTATTCCAACCCTAACTGTGCAACATGGGCAGGGTGAGCTCAGCGCAGTTAGTGCTGGGTTCAAACTACATGCTAACTACATTAGTGCGGGTTCACCTAAGGCTACCTCAGTAGGTGGAGTTAAGTACACCCGTGCTAATGAAGCGCACACTAGGGGACGGGGCTTTGCGTTAAATGCAAGGGACATGAAAGTTAACACAGTGGTGTTGCACCTAACGCACCATAGTTTCAACACTGTTGGCACGTTACATGCAACAATGTAGCACCCTTTAGGAAAAGATCCCCTAAGACTGTTTTTATGTGAACCAGTTTGAATTATTTCTGGTACTGTAAAGAGCTATGATGTAAAAATCAAAGAGCAATATATCAAATCTGGAGAAATAAATACATGGGCAAAGAGCAGTGCCGCACGGTTCCACAAGCTATTATACTTTCAGCCACATTTGGGGGAAGCATTTCCAGTGACCCGGTAAAGATGGGGCATGAACATGCATGTGCATTTGCCCGTATATTTTATTTTGTGTTGTTTATATGGGGGGTACTGGCATAAATTCCACCTATGCAGGCCCTGTAATGTGGATGCCCACACGGTGGTAAGGTAGTGCAGCAAGCTTACTTTAACATGTTTGCCATGCTGCCTCCACCAGGCACCCCGGTATGAAGTCTTGCAATAACAAGCTGCCAGGCCTGGTAGAAACTTAAAGAGCAGAGGCAGCGCGGCAAACATGTTAAAGTGAGCTTGCTGCCACCATGACAATGCAGGCCCCTCAGCAGAACTTACAGCACTGATGGGGTAGGCGGGCTTTATGAATTTTTATTAATGTTTTTAAGAAATGTAAACTGCTTTGAATGGTTCAGGAAGGCTGGTTGCTACAGGGGATAACGTAACCGTCTTACTGAGCAGACTGGAGGGGCTATGCTGGTCTTCATCTACAGTCATTTACTATATAAAATCCAGGGGTAAAAATTAGCTTACTGTTCGGTTGAGTAAAGATACCGCTTACTACCTCCAAAATGCATGCATGCAATCTGTCAGCACACTTGCCATATGGTAAAAGATTTTCCTGTGTGTTAACTGTAGTGGGAGATGCTGGGGGTGCTCCCAAATGTTACTATACAGGCTTGATGCTTAGCGCATGATAAGTACAATTTAGTAAAGGGCTCCTAAGTCTCTATTATGCACTGTATAACCAAAAACAGAGAGAGAAAGACATGCAATATTAGATACCTGCAGGATAATTTACTAAATGAATGCATGAGCCTGCACTATTAGTAAATGACCCGCCCATAGTGAGGGGAGGGAAGGGGAAGATGCTTTGGGACAGATGGGGTGAGTATAGCCAATCACAGGAAATGTCTAAAGTAATCATGTCTTGGTTACAAGTTATATTTGGTGACATTTAATGAGAAATCTTTTCCTTTCATGCTTTCAGGTGAAGATCTGTGGCGCTGGCAATCTCAAAATCCCACAGGTTTCAGCAAGAAGACAGAATCCTAACATTTGCATTTCATTGACTGTTTGCTAACTTTCTAAGCTTTCAGGCCTAATTAAAAGGAACGATAAACCCTCCTTTCCTTCCTTCTCTCACAATTAAACAATTAAAAATAATAATTTGGCTTCTGAGTGCTATGCTGTAAAAACAGATTGCCTCAGCTACTTACCACCCCATCCCCAAGTGCAGCATTTTCCCTTCTCTTCACACCCCCCCCCCCATAGACAAGTATCTCTTCTTCCCTACATACCCTGTTCCAGCAGACTTTTCTGTTCAGTCCTTCAGCTATATTACTCAAGAATACATTGAATAGTACCAGGGACATGCCAATACTTACCTTCCTTTCATCCGAGCACCAGTTTTCAAAGACGTGCCACACCTGCATATATGACAGAGTAGTGGAATGCTTCCGGGCCTTTAACAATGTGGAGATTAACGAAGATGAATAGCCACACTTCCTGAAGTGAGCCCTCTCAAGAGCCAAGCAGTAAGCGAGAATTGAGCCTCTTGAGACATCGGGATGAGATCCTGTGAGAGCAGGTTGAACCAAGTCGGTAACTGCCACAGCGGATCCACTGTGAGCTGAATCAGATCCGCATACCATGGCCTCATCAGCCAATCTGGGGCTACAAGAACGACCAACCCCCGGTGTGCCTTGATCCTTTGCACCACTTGACCTATCAATGCCCAAGAAGAAGAGACATACAGCAGCCCCTCCATGGGCCACCGCTGCACCAACATGTCGAGGCCTTCTGACATATGTTTTCTTCTTCTGCTGAAAAACCTTGCTATCTTTGCGGACTAGAAGGTTGCCATCAGGTCCATGATTGGCTCTCCCCAATGCTGAAACAACTATGCAAAGACATCCGCATTGAGGATCCATTCTCCGAGGTCGAGGTGAAACTGACTGAGGTAATTGGCTGCCACATTGTCCTTGCCGGCAATGTGCGTGGCAGAGGTAGACTGTAAGTTGTCCTCCACCCAGTCCATCAACGGAGCCATTTCGCTTTCCAGCTGCACAGTGCTGGTGCTTCCCTGGCGATTGATGTACGCCACCATGGTGGCATTATCCAAGAACACTCTCACCGGTCTTCCCTGCAGAAAGCTGCGAAACCCTTGTAGTGCCAAGAAGACCACCCTCTTCTCCAACTGGTTGATGGGCCACATGCACTCTTCCTTCATTAACGCCCTTGCGCTATCTGGCCCTCACAGTGCACTTCTGATCCGATGAGACTGGCATCCGTCGTCAATGCTACCCACCGAGGCACCTCCACCACTTCAGAGCCACTTTGGTGACTGCTGGTCACGGGAGTGGATCTTGCTGTGCTGACCATCTCCTCAATAGAACTCTCTACAATGATCAAAGGTGTGCACATGCCCATGGAACCATCTTGATGGACACCACCATGGAGCCCAACACTTGCAGGTAATGCCAAGCTATTGGCCTTTTCATATCGAGAAACTGTCGGACCTGCCTCTGTAGAGTGCATATCCTGTCCACTGACAGCGACACCTGGCCCTTGTCTGTTCGGAACTGGGTTCCTAAGTAGACAATATCCTGAGATGGCTGCAGCCGACTCTTGGCAAAATTGACGACTCAGCCGGGACTCTGTAGGCAAGCAGTGACTCTGTTTGTGGCCTGTGCGCTCTCCTCCCTGGATTTAGCCCGCATGAGCCACTCCATCAGATAAGGGTGAACTAGAATGCCTTCCTGACACAGTGTGGCCACAACCACCACCATAACCTTAGTGAAGGTGCAGGGGCGGTTGCCAGGCTGAAAGGCAACACCCGAAACTGAAAATGACTCATGGGCACTGCAAACCATAGATACTTCTGATGCTCCGAATGAATGGGAATATGTTTTGAGGCTTCCGAGTGATCGACGAATGTCAGAAACTCCCCGGTCCTGACTGCCACAATGACTGACTGGAAGGTCTCCATGTGAAAGTGTGGAACCCTTGGACAATAATTCATGTCCCTCCTTTTTTGGGACCACAAAGTATACTGAGTATCGACCACACCCGCACAGGTCTGAGGATAGAGGCCCGATGACCTGCAGAGCTTGTAGATGGAGGATGTCCCACATGGCCTGCATTTTGAGAGGAGCCTTGCAGGGACACTGAACAAAGGCTTCCAGGAGAGGCCGAGCAAACTCTGGTGCGTAACCCTCTCGGTTGACTTCCAGTACCCACTGGTCAGTAGTGATCTGGATCCAAGCAGGGTAGAAATCACATGGCCATCCTCCTATGAGCACTACCCCATCCTGGGCCCTCCTCTCTTAATTGTGAGGAAGAGGCGTAAAATCCCCTACCTGTTCCTATGAACCCATGAAAAGCCTGTCCCCGGGAGGAAAACTGCCCTCTCTGGTATGGAGTGAAACAGACTGTGCAGAAGCACTGAAATTCCCGCGACTGACCCCACATAGGGACAGTGGATCTAACTGGCTTTTGCTTATCCTTGGAGAGATGACCTCCCTTGGATTCTCCCAAGTCCTTCACCAACTTGTCCAGAGCATCCCCAAACAAGAGCTTCCCCTTAAATGGAGGCTTACTTAGATGGGACTTGGACGAGACCTCTGCCGACCAATTGCATAGCCACAAATAACGCTGCACAGACACAACAGAGGCCATGCTCTTGGACAATCCTCTGATCAGATCATAAAAGGTATCCACCAATTAGGCCACTCTAGAATCTAGTTTAGATGCCTCCAGCAGTGGGGTCTGTGACTCTCCTGTTACCTCCAAAATCCCTTGTGACCATCGTAAACAAGTGTGCGCCATGAAAGCTCCCCAGATTGATGCCTGCAAAGATAGGGCATTAATGTCAAATGTCTGTTTGAGAAACGTCTCTAGCTTCCTTTCCTGCACATCCTTGAAAGGGATAGTGGTCTTGATTATCGCTGACACCGTTGCATCAACCTTGGGCGACCGGAAAAGCTCCATCTCCTGATCCGGTAAAGCAGGGCTTCTCACCTTTTTTTTTCCTGTCTCCCACTTTTGGTTATTTTTTAAAGCAATTGCCCCCCCCCCCCCCCCCCCCCCAAAAAAAAAATTTCTTAATGAAATTACAATGACATTTTACTTACATTGTTTATTCAATGTAACCCTTGTCCTTGATGCTTTGCTGCTAGATTCTCAATTCTTGATATTTGTGAGTTTTAGTCTTATGTCTCTTCACATGCATATATATGTTCTACTTCTTTCCTTTGTCAATATTTATTGACCACTCAAAAACAGGACCCCCAGAAATCACAAAGTAGGTGTTGCTTTAAAATCCTTCAAAGAAACATATATGTCGGAGTAGTCAAGAAAGGGAGCAAAAAATCGTCCTCTAACAAAAGGCATCTCCTTTTAATTATTTTTATTGCATTGCATATGCTAAAGTACTTATCTTAAGAAAGCGTTAAAGGACTCAAGATGGTGACTGAATCTCCACACGATGTGGCATGTTTTGAACCAATGATCTGTGGCCCTGCATCGGGTATTATGGAGATCCTCAGGTCCAACAAACAATCCAAAAGCGTTTATGAAAACACCATTACCCCTTCACCCTTAAAGAAGACGGCATCCCACATCAACCTGACATCAAGATGACGAAGAGCACTGAATGAGCCAATCCAAACCAAGAGGAAACCCATGAAAAGGGAATTCCCTCCGTGATTGGTTAAACTCAAGAAAGGCTTGGCCAGTCTATCTCGATTCAAATCCAAAGGAGAAACTAACCACAATTGATATATTCAATGCTGCTTGAGTCATTGCAACTTAGACAAACAATCACCACCCCGAGGATTAAGCGGAACATGATCTGCCAAACAAGTTGTTGGAATGGATGTTGGTGTCCTAAGCAATGTGCAACCATGGGGGGCTGGAACCATAGCAGTCCGTAGATGTGAAGTGTGTTTATTTAGGCAAATTTTCATTTGGCGAGTGGTGCAGCCCACATAAAAAATGATCACAGGGACAAACAATTAAATACAACACATATGTTGAAGAACAAGTGGTGCCCCAACAGGAACGCAAAGTCAAACCCCATTGCTCATGTCGCCAAACATCTCCCTGAAGAGTGAAATCACAGTAGCAGCAATTGCCACAAGCATAGTGACCATGGTCAGCACAACTGAAAAGAGGACGATCAGCTTCCATAGTAGCATGAACCACTCGATGTCGCAAATTGGAGCCCCTAGAGTAAGTTGTCATGAGTTGGCCAGCAAAACACAAATGTAACTGTAAAACAGACAAGTATTTTTGCAACATGCCAACACCTTGAATGTCATGCATGAAAGGTAAAACACCCGCAACATGATCATCCGCAGAAGACTGACCACTGATAGGTTGCATAAGCAATTCCTATGGGAGAAACGAGCTCATTTGTATGCCCGGGCAACCACACTCCGAGGGTAGCCATGAGCGAGCAAGCGGTCTCAAAGTTCTTTGGCATGACGCTTAAACTCAATATGGAACATATGCACTTGAGGCGCAAAAATTGTCCATATGCACCTGAGGCGCAAAAATTGTCCATGTGGCAAAACTACGACATAATGAAGCTTGATGGTGACTCCAGTATTGTAATAAGGTATTCCTCTGGACCGGTTTATGAAAGAGTGTGGTTTGCAAGCCTTCATCAAAATATCCAAAAATTCAATCGAATCAGACTCGATGTGAGATGTAAACTTTGTTAAGTTTTACCATATTCAACCACTCCAAAAACCTTTGTAGGTCCAATAAGGTACCTGTCCATACAAAAAAGATGTAATCTAAAAATCTCTTACAGAATAAACTTAAAACCAATCAGAAGGATAGATGTATAATTCCTCAAACATAGCCATATAAATAGTAGCTATAGAGGGAGTCACTGTGGCCCCCATGGCAATGCCAAAAATCTGCAAATAAAATCGTCTGTGTTGGCGGGCCCTGTTTTACCTGTCATGCATGACATTCAAGATGTTGCCATGTTATTATGAAAACACTGGTCTGTTTTACAGTTACATTTGTGTTTTTCTGGACAACTCATGGTGGCTTACTCTAGGGACTCCAATTTGCGACATAGAGTGAATGGTTCATGCTACTATGGGAGCTGATCGCCCTCTTTTGTGTCATGCTGACTCTGGTCACTATGCCTGTGGAAATTGCTGTTACTGTGATTTCACTCTTCAGGGAGATGTTTGGTGACATGAGCAACGGGGTTTGACTTTGCGTTCCTGTTGGCGTACCACCTGTTCTTCAACATATGTGGTGTATTTAATCATTTGTCCCTGTGTTCTTTTTTTATGTGGGCCGCACCACTCACCAAATGAAAGTTCACCCAAGTGAACACATTTTATGTCTATGGACTGCTAAGGTTTCAGCGACCATGGCTGCACATTCCTTAGAACACCACATCAGTTCCAACAGCTTGTTTGGTGGCTCACAGATCATGTTCTGCTTAATCCACAGGTGGTGATCGTTTTGTCTAAGCTGCAATGGCTCAAGCAGCTTTGGATATATCGATTGCAGTCAGTTTCTCCTTTGGGTTTGAATTTTGAGATTCACTAGCCAAGCCTTTTTTGAGTTTAACCAATTGCGCAGGAAATTCCCTTTTCAGGGGATTTCCCTTGGTTTGGATTGGCTCATTCAGTGCTCTTCGTCATCTTGATGTCATGTTGACGTGGGATGCCGTCTTCTTTAAGGGTGAAGGGGTAATGGTGTTTTCATAAGAGCTTTTGGATTGTATGTTGGATCTGGGGATCTCCATAATACCTGATTGTAGGGCCGCAGATCGTTGGTCCGAAACATGCCACGTTGTGTGGAGATTCATTCACCATCTTGGGTCCTTCAGTGGTTTCTTAAGATAAGTACTTGAGCACATACAATGCAATAAAAATGATTAAAAGGAGATGCCTTTTGTGTGAGGGTGATTTTTTGCTCCCCTTCTTGGCTACTCCGACATATGTTTCTATGAAGGATTTTAAAGACTTTGTGATTTCTGGGGGTCCTGTTTTTGAGTGATTTATGTTTTGACGTCCTGTTTTTTGGGGGTTCCATATTTAGTGAATATTTTATCGACTGCACTAAAGCCACATTCTACCAAATATGAAGTTGGAAAGCACAATAGTTCTTTAGCCATTTCAAATCAGATGTTTAGAAAGAACTCCATGCAGTCATTCCAGCTTTTTCAAATTTGTATTTGCATTCACATTCGCATTCATCATTGCAGTTCAGTTCATTAAGTTCCTCTTGGATGTTTTCACTGATAGATTCTATAATCACAGTCAAAAGGATCCAGCATCCATGGCTTGACTTCAAAAGAAAATAAATCTGAAAATCGGCTATTCATTTCTTTTTTCAATAACAATAAATATCCTGTCTAATTTTTAAGAGCTTAAAATTAGATATTCAATTATTTCTGTTAACTTAGGCATATTATTGAAGTGCTTCTTCTGTAAACTGGTTCAAAAAATACCCAATTTTTCAGTAAAAGCTTTCAGAACATGTTTACAGTCTAGCAACGTATGCAATTTGCTTTGAAGCTGAAGTGAAACTTTATTGATCTATTTCCTTTTGAAAGCCATCGAACTTCCATGTGTAAAATAAGTAATGTGCTGCTCTTTGTTATCACTGCAAAACTTCCTCAAAAGTCAGTCATACTTGCCATGACATTTAACTTTATTAACTGTTTTAATAACTATTTCCAATGATTCATGAAGAACTGGACTAATATTTTTGGCAACTAAATGATGGAGGTGTATGACACAATGCGCTGTAAAAATGTATGTCCTTCAATTCTTAAAGTGGGCAATAAATCCCTTTGTTTTCCCACCATGGACAGAGCGCCATCAGTTGCGCAGGATACTAAGGTTTCAAAGGGGACTTGTTTTTCATTAAATCAAGATCTCAAAGCCTCAAAAAATGGTTGATCAGTTGTATCAGTATCCAAAGACTTTAGGAACATTTCTTCACACAGTTTGTAGTCTTCATCTATACAATGGACATACGCCATAAGAACATCTCTACTATTACTAACCGTTGATTCATCAATTTGAATTGAGAATTTCTGCTTTTAAATTTTTCAAAAAGCTGCGTTTCTACATCAGATGACATTTCATCAATTCTTCTCCAAATCGAATCATCACTCAGTGGTAATGCTTTTAAAACATTTGATGAATCTTGATGCAACACAGTTTTCATAAGAGTTTCAAAGGCAGGCCGTATAATATTTTCAGCAACTGTATGCGCATTTCTAGTTTTTGCATTTGTGCAATTTCATAAGATAGTCATTCCATCTGCATTTGTTTGTGTACTACTTGTAAATAAAGAAGGAACAGTTTTTCGTTCAATTTTTTTTTTTAAATTTTTGAAATAATCAATGGGTTTGTCAATTATATCAATTTTAAATGCTCTAAAAGTCTTGATGGCTTCATAGCTTCCTTTGAAAATGAGCTGTAATCACACTAGCCGTCGCCACTGCCCTAAATCTATTCCTTTAGCAACACATGTAAAACTGTCATGCCAGTAAAATCATAGGCATGAGAGGGTTTCAGAGTGTAATAGCTGAAGGGAGGCTCAGAGGTGGGCTATCAGTGCAAGGGACAGTGACTGAGAGTGAGCAGTGGGAACCATGAGCTGACTTTCGGCAAGGGAAGTGGACTGAGAGTAGAGCTAGAGCTAATGTGGTCTCAGTCATAGGGTCTACATTTCTAAGGACCAAGGGCGGTTCTTCCATTAGGCCACCTGAGGTGGCGGCACTCCGACTCTGTTTTAATTTTAGATTTTGCAGCCTCTGGCCTGCCTCTGATTTCCCGCATGAGAAAATAAAAACAGCCGGAGTGCCGTCAATGGACAAATCAGCCTGATCGCTTGCAGGAACCCTGCATGCGATCAGGCTGATTCGTGAGGTAACGGCACTCCGGCTGTTTTTATTTTAGATTTTGCTGCCTCTGGCCTGACTACCTCTGCCTTCACATTACTTTTTTTTTCTTGCTGCAAGCATTCTTGAGGAAAAGCAGCGGGAAGGCAGAGGCAACAAAATCTAAAATAAAAAAGACCAGAGTGCCACCGCCGGATGAGAGGTGCAGGTGGAGGGAGTGGGGACAGGAGGAGGAAAAGGAGAGACAAAGGGGAGAGACGGGGGCAAATGCTGGACAAAGGGGGAGACAGGGACATACTGGACAAAGGGGTGAGATTAGGCAAGTGCTAGACAAAGGGGAGAGACAAGGGGGAGCAAGTGCCGGATAAAAGGAGAGAGGGGGAAAAATGCTGGACAAAGGGGGAGAGACAGGGGGCAAGTGATAGACAAAGGGTAAAGACGGGACAAATGCTGGACAAAGGGGAGAGACAGGGGGCAAGTGCTAGACAAAGGGGAAAGACGGAACAAATGCTGGACAAAGGGAGAGATGGGAACACGTGCTAGACAACAGGGAAGCAGGACAGGAAGGCAAATGCTGGGCAACGGGGAGGGCAAGAGGACAAATGTTGGACAACAGGGGAGAGGGAGGCAGAAAGACATGCTGGAAGGGGAAGCAGGGAGACAAATGTTGGATGGGGGCAATAGGGAGACATGCTGGACAATTGGTGGGGGGAGACAAGAGGACAAATGCTGGACAACACAAAAGGGAAGAAGAGCTGGGGAATGGAAGGACTGGGGGTGAAGGTTGAAAAATGGTAGGTAGATGGCGTAGAAAAGAAGGAGATTGAGAACTGGATAGTAAGGAGTAGTGAAATCTGGGTGACCAGAGAGAAAGAGAAATAAATGGAAGAAAGGTGGAAAGAAAACAATCAATATCCAAGATGGAAGGAAGTGAAGAAAACAAAAGGAGTGGAGGAGTGGCCTAGTGATGGGGGCAAGATACCTCAGGCCGGAAGTTCAAATCCCACTAGAGGACAGCAACCTTGGGCCGGAAGGACTGGGGTTTCTAGTCCCACAGGTGCTCCTTGTGGTCTTGGGCAAGCCACTTAACCCTCCATAGCCCATGTTCCCTGTAAAATAGTTATCTTCAAGTTATAATGCCCTGTTCAATGTAATTTCAGTTTGTTCAATGTAAACCGCACTGATGCAGAATAGCGCGGTATATAAGAGAATGTAAATAAAATAAAATAAATAAATAAAAGGAAAGACAAGAAATGGCAGATGGAGTCATGACCGTAGAAAGAGAGCTAAGAGAAGACAGAAGAAAGCAGAAGCTTCAGATTGGCACCAGCATGATCAGAGTATAAAATGGTCAGACGACAAAGGTAGAAAAAATAATTTTATTTTCAAATGAGTGACTGGACTTTGCACTATTTTTATATTTTACACAATACAGGGAAATGAGTCTTTTATTTCTCTGGTATTACATTGCATGAAGAGTCTGTCTTCTTGGGCTTTCAATTTAATTTTTGTCTACATATTTTTATTTTTACTTTAGGTTTTCCTCACTTATTCTGTACTTGGCAAGGGTCTGTGTTCTGAGTGTGTGACTGAGGCCAGGAGTTCTGTTAACATGGAGTTTGTACGAAGGGACCTGTACTGTAGTAATTTGACGTGTTTAGTTTTTTAATCAGTGTATGGATGTTCTAGGGACCACTACAGTATTTATAATGCTACTTTTATCTGGGTAGGCCCCTTGTTGTATGAGTTTTGGAAGTTTATGCTAGTATGAGATGGTTAATTTTGCCTTGTAGATCTGTCAGGTACTGGAGAATGTTTGTTAGTGAGAAGACCAGAATCAGATTTTTTTTTTAAATTAGATATTGAGTTTTGTGTGTGGATGTCCTAGTTCTGCTCTGCACCCACTGTTGAGGGGGAGGGGGGTTTCTGTGAATGCAAAATATATGTTCAAAAAGAAAAAGCAACAACCATAACACAGTTTATAACAACAAAATAAAAATGAGTTATTTAATTTTGTGTTATAAACTGTGCAGTGGTTCTCGCTCTCTCTTTTAGTTCCGTGGTGTGCAAACATCTTTCTATTTCTCCACATTATCTAATTAACCTTTTGATTTGGTTCAGTCCCTGACTGCAATTTTGAAAACGCCTCCCGGGAGGAAAGGAGTGGGGCGCCATCTCATCCCTCGCCTCAGGCAGCAGATTGCCTTGAGCCGCCCCTGCTAAGGACATCACCACCCCAGTATCGAAGATCTCTTCCACTACCCACTGGGTTGGAGCGCAGCCAGTCCTGTTACAACTAACACTTAATTGATCTGCCAATGTCCCTCCTCAGCCCCCTACCTGGAGAAGCAGTAGGAGCAGCATTTAAACATGTCACCTCCTGCAGTACAAGAGTAGATGAGACACATGTTTAACACACTTTAGGGCAAATGGCACCCCTCCCCCAAGCTCCGACCCTGCCCTTTCCTTTTCAGTAATGAGAGTTATACTTTTGATGTGCAACTTCACTGCTTTTTTCATTTTATTTCAGTATTTCAAAAGCACATGGTGGTCTGCCTCCCCAAAATTACAAACCTGATTTCAATCCAAGAAGCCTTTCAGAAGAGAGAAGTTGAACTGTTGAATTTTATAGTTTGCATATTAGCCATATCCGTGGTGTTTGCAATGAGTCCCTTTTACAGTCTACATAATGCTTGAGCTACTTTTGAGCCATTTCTTCTGTTCAAAGCTTGGCAGATAAAAGAACCAGCTTCCATGATCTTCTTTAGATTCACCCCCTTCAGAGAAAAAAATAAGACAGACAAATTGGTACATGGAAAAAGGATCGTTGGAATATGCCTTCCACACCAACTCACCACAATGTTAGGTCTAAAGAGTAACAATGACAGAAGTAATTGTGTAGCAGAAATCAAATGGAAATGCAACGGTGTAGATCTTATGGGAGTAAGAAGTAATCTTTAACACATCCCTTCTTTCGGGGAACAAACAACCCTTAATGATTAAAGGGAGAGCTGAAACGGAAAGATCTACATGGTCCCAATACAAGCATTGAGGAACCTGTCTTTTGGGGAGACTGCTAGGTACTTATGACGTCGATTGGCAACTGTTGGAAACATGATACTGGGCTTGATGGACCTTGGACCTTGGTCTGACCCAGTATGGCATATCTTATGTTCTTATGTCCCAGTGTTTTTTCTTATGTTGAGTGACATAAGAATGTATTCATTCTAAAATCAGGGGTCCCCAAGCATCTCAAGAGAAGAGCCACTGAAAGGGCTAGTGTGTGTGTGGGGGGGGGGGGGGGAAGGTGTTCCCATTCGGGTTTGCCAAGTTAGTAGGCTCACATGGTTGATCATTCCATCAGTGGCTCAGATGAGATTGGTAGGCTTCAGAACTCGGCTTTTTCAGTGGCAGGCCCCTTGTTTTGGAATGTCCTTCCCATTTGAGATCAGAGTCTAGGGCAATTATCTTAGATTTAGAAAGAGGAGAAAGACTTGCTTATTAGTGGCTGATGTAAGTGATCCCTAAAGATAGCTACTGGAATGGGGTAGGGAAAATGAAGGTAGAGGCATTTTATGGGATGTTATATCTAATTGTTTTATGACTGTTTTTAGATATCGTGAGGCTGGATTTATGTGAACTGTCTAGTAGCTTTTGCTGCATATGAAGACGTATAAATAAATAAATAAAATGAAATAACGTACTGCATCATCATCTTCAGCCAGTGGACCCTGGGAACTCCATCAACCTTGTTGCCTTTGATGCTATTAAGCATGACAAGAAGAGGAAAGCAAAACTTCTTCCATAGACCAGATACAGCTATGGTCAGAAAGAGTAGCTCCACAGGCCATAATTTGGGGATCCCTGTTATAAATTACAGTTTATTTTTATTAATTCTTTTTTCTAGTTTATCTGAGCTTCTCCCAGATGATTGATCAACACAATATCAATTTATTTCACTGATTCGGAGCTAGAAAGGTCTCTTCTGGGACTGTACCCCTCAGTAGAGCAGTAGCTTAGCAACTTTAGAGCATGAGGCTGAGAACCAGGGAAGCCAGGGTTCTAATCTTGCTCTTCCCACTGACCTTCCCTGTAACCTTATTTTCACAGTTCCTTTTTTTTTATACTCTTTTAGTTCCACACAAAAAAAAATTCTGTTTTTATTGTGGTTCATTCATTCATGCGTAGGGTTTATACCTGGTTTTTAATGTTGCATTGGTTTCATATGCTCGTTTTTAAAATTCCACACAGTGTTTTAATCATTTTATTTATGTATATGGGTTACAATTTGTTTAGGTTCATAACACTTTATGGTGGTTTCATATAGGACCCTGGTTGATTAATATAATTAATGGTTTTTGTATTCGCAATCTGCAGCATGTTTTCCCATTTAATATTAGTATTTTCCTTATGTTTCTTATGGTTCATTTTGCATGTTTTACTATAGGTTTTTATGGTATCTTTTAATATTTATGGTTTTAATTATTCTTGACACTTATGAGATATTTTGTGTTATGTTTGTTCAGTTTTTATAGCAACTAAGTAGTTGCATATATTGTTTTTAGTGATGTCTCTTTCATATTTTACATGAATCATACATGATTGGAATGTTTTATATGAGTCTTATATGAAATTTGTAGTGTCATATGGCCGTCACAGAGCGTTTTTTTCTGCTAGCCGGACCTATGACTGTATCGCACACTCGTATTGCTCTTTTTCCGCGGCATCTATCAAGCTGATTCGCGGCGTCAGTCAAACTGTCGGAGGGTTTGGTGATTTCCTATTTTGCGATCTGGTATGCCTGACTGCCTTTATCTTGCGGTACTTCCAGCCGTTTGAAGTTTCCAATCATTATGGGAGTGTGCACTACCTTCCCTCTCCCATGTTAGGCATGTATTTAAACATAGGCATGCGCCGGCGTTTTTTACATTCTATAAGGTTGTCTGATGCGGTATGGCTTTTGCTGACAGGTTCACTCCCCTTATTTTTCCTTTTATTATTAAAGCTGGTTCTTGTTTTTACATTTTTTAATGTGTCTGTCTTGACATTGTTTTTAGAGCCAGTTTCATATGCTGATACGGTTTCTCCGTTTGGATACACATTTGGGAACCCCATATCAGTTAATTTAATACATATGCAGTAAGTACATCACACAAACATCTGATTTATATAAATATTCTTATTGGTTTTCATTTCATTTGCTTTGTTGGGGCACCCCATATTAGTTAATTTAATATACATGCAGTATCTATACTACACCAATATCCAAGAACGATACACATCATATAAACAGTTATGGCATATATCCCACAATTTATATTTTAGCGATTAGGTTTTTCACTTAAGAAGTTTTTTTTTTCTGTGAGTCACGCAATGAACTGAGTGGGTGATATCACGGTATTACATTCTTCATTTGGATGGTTGAATGAAATCATCATATTTAGTTTCATCCTGTGTTTTATCTGGTACTGTTTTGATTTAAGTACATTTATTGTTTGTCTCGCACATGTTCACTTTCAAGTTTTTTTAAGTCAGGCATATTTTGATTTTACAGTGAAATGAAAATGGCCTAGGATCTTTTTGACCACTCTTATTAGGTTGGCAGAGTTTCTCGCTGCCTTAAGGCAATTGTTTCTGATTCACTCCTGCTTCTTTGTGCTAGATTAATCTCCTCAATTAATTTTCATATCCTACTTCTCATCCCTTTTGTTTCTCCTTTTGTTTTTAGTGTACCTTAATATATATTAAAGTATCATTTGTACATGTTTTTAACCATAATTATTATTTATTATTCTTTTATGGTTGGTTTGGTTTTTTTATATTTGATGCTGTTTATAATCTACATGTTTAATTGTTCACACACACATTTTGTTATGTGGCATTTCATGTTTCAATATGTTACTTGATGGTCATTTTGAACACTTTTACAACGTTTTTTTTATTGTTTTATTATATTTTTTGGTGCTTTAGGGGAACTTTTTGGTTTAGAAACTGCTAACACCTAATCAGGAGTTAGTGGGCCTGTTTCCTGAGTACAAGCTGAGGCCTGCATAAAAGGCTCAAGGGCTCCACAGATCAACAAACAGTAAGGATTTGAGGGTTTGTTTGTTTGTTTTATTATATTACATTGCTAGCTCTCTGACTGGGAGTTCTTAAAAAGGTTTTTTGTATATTTTTTAAAGCAAGGTTACTTTCTTTTTGGTGCTTTAGGGGAACTTTCCTTGAGCACAGTAGGTTGCTGAACTCCAGTAACCTCCTCAGGTTTAGAAACTGCTAACACCTAATCAGGTGTTAGTTCCCTGCCTACCCACCCTGACTCCCACCCACCCCTAGTGAGCAGTCTTGCTTTATAGGGCACCTCCCCCTTTAACAAATCACAGAGAATTGGACCAGCACATTTGGAATATAATTAAAGAAATTTAACTGCTTTTTCTCTGAAAGGACAGCTGCGAAACCGGCTGGTACTTGGTAGATCTCTCTCTTTTGCTTTAACAGATACCAAGCTCCACGAACAGAACAATGGCTGGGAAAAATCGTATTGCTAAAGCTGTTGCCCCAGTTACAGCTTCTGCCTCGGTCCAGTTGAAGGACCGGTTTCATGTGCAGGGTGCCTGCATGCTGAAGCTCTGAGGAAACAAGTGGAGGAACTCAGAAAGGAGGTGGCGAGGCTGAGGAGCATTCAAGACAATGAGAAGTACATTGATGAGATGCTTCTTGCAACAACCAAGCTCTCCAGCACAGGAGAAGATGGGTGCCAACAGAATGTTGATGGTTGGACACAAGTCACCAGGGCCTGCAAAATCACCAATCCAACTTCTCCAGCCCTTGAATTGAAGAACCATTATGCAGCCCTGGAAGTGGAGGAGGTGAAAGCATCCCTGGAAAGGGAAGAACCAGAGTTCAAGTACCCCAAAGTTGCAGAATCAGTGACCAGAAGGAAACAAATGGTAGTGGTGGTTGGAGACTCTCTTCTGAGGGGTACTGAGGCGTCCATCTGCCGACCAGACTTGATGTCCAGAGAGGTATGCTGTCTGCCTGGTGCCAAAATCCAAGATGTTACGTAGAGTTTGCCGAGACTCATCAAGCCCACAGACTATTACCCAATGTTGCTAATCCATGTTGGAACAAATGATACTGCCAGGTATACCTCGGAACGTATCAAAAGTGACTTCATGGCTCTGGGATAGAGGGTGAAGCAGTTAGGTGCACAGGTGGTGTTCTCTTCAATCCTCCCTGTTGAGGGTAAAGGCCAAGGCAGAGAGGCTCGCATCCTGGAGATGAATGCATGGCTGCGTGGATGGTGTCATCGAGAGCGTTTTGGTTTCCTAGACCATGGGATGCTGTTCCAAAGGTTGCTGAGCAGAGATGGCATCCATCTGTCCAAGAAAGGTCAACGCATCTTCGATAGTAGACTGGCTAATCTACTGAAGAGGGCTTTAAACTAGATTCATTGGGAATGGGTGAAGAAAGCCCCCAGGTAAGTGATACATTAAATACCTTTACGGAAATGGGTAACAGGGGTAACATATGGAAAGCAGTGTGTATTAATGCCCGTAGCATGGGAAATAAGATCCCTGAAGTTGAAGCTTTGGTGGGAGTGGCTGACTTGGATTTAGTGGCAGTTACAGAAACATGGTTCACAGAAAACCATGACTGGGATGTAACTATACCTGTCTATACTTTATTCAGAAAGGACAGGATAGGAAGAAGGGGAGGAGGAGTGGCACTATATGTAAAAATTACTATTAAAGCTTTGGAATTACAGAGCTTAAAAGGGAGAGAGGAGGCATTGTGGGTTAAACTAGAAAGAGGGAAAGAGAAATCTATTTGCATTGGTGTGATATACAGACCAGCCCTCACAAGAGGAAGAGGTGGACAGAGTTAATTGAAGACATACGCAGCATTGCTTGGAAAGGAGAAGTGCTACTGATGGGAGATTTCAATATGCCAGATGTTGTTTGGCACATTCCTGCTGCAGTCTCATCTAGAAGTAAGGAGATCCTGGATTCTCTACAGGGAGAACTATTCAGGCAATTGGTAACAGACCCCACACGTGAAGGGGCCATACTGGACTTGGTGCTTACCAATGGTGAAAGTATTTCTGATGTTGTAGTGGGAGATCATTTTGCATCCAGTGATCACCAGATGGTGTGGTTCAGTATTAGGACTAGGGCTGTTAGAATCCATTCCAAGGTAAGGATCTTAGACTTTAGGAAGACTAACTTTGCGAAGATGGGCCAATACCTCAGGGAGTCGTTAGTGGGATGGGAACAGCTGGGGGATGTAGAAAAACAGTGGGCAAAACTGAAAGGGGGTATTTTAAGGGCAACCAACCTTTTTGTTAAAATGGTAAATAAAGGCAAAAGGAAAAGGAGACCGCTATGGTTTTCGAAGGAAGTAGCTGAAAAAGTGAAGAAAAAGAGGGAGGCCTTCATGAAATACAAGAGATCACAGAGAGAGGAAGACAGGCATCTGTATTTGGAAAAACTTAGAGAAGCTAGCAAAGTAGTCAAGAAGGCAAAGATTCAAAAGGAGGAGGAAATAGCCAATGCAATAAAATGGGGGGATAAGACATTTTTCAGATATATTTATGTTTTATGTTTTATTAAAATTTGATATACCACCCACACCAAAATAGGCATCTGGGTGGTTCACAATTAAAATTACAGGCTGCAAATTAAGAAAGGAACGCCATCAAGTCAGACAGGATAGAAAGAAAGAGAATAACAAACAAATAGACAAGGACACGATATTAGTGAGAAGAGGAAGGGCAAAAGTGGTAATGTCAGACTCAAGGGTGCAGGGGGGGGAATATGTAGAAGCTGATAAGGATAAAGCGGAATTGCTTAACAAATATTTTTGTTCTGTGTTCACAGATGAAGAACCAGGAGCAGGACCTCAGAAAACACCCACAAATAAGAATAGAAGCAAGGGACATATTGAACAATTTTCAGAAGACTGTGTTCGTGAGAAACTAGCTCAACTTAAAGTAGACAAAGCGATGGGACCGGATGGGATACACCCTAGAAATACTGAGGGAACTTGGGGACGTTCTAGCAACTCCACTGACTGACCTTTTCAATGCCTCGTTGGAGTCAGGAGTGGTGCCAAAGGACTGGAGAGAGGCTCATGTGGTGCCTTTACACAAAAGCAGCAGTACGGATGTGGTTGAAAACTACAGGCCGGTTAGTTTAACTTCGGTGGTGAGTAAATTATTGGAAACGCTGCTGAAAGAGAAAATAGTGAGGTTTTTGGAGTCCAGCGGATTACAGGATCCGAGGCAGCATGGATTACCAGAGGCAGGTCTTGTCAGACAAATCTGAATGATTTCTTTGACTGGGTGACCAGGGAGTTGGACCGAGGGAGAGCTCTAGATGTGGTGTATCTGGATTTCAGTAAAGCCTTTGACACTGTTCCTCACAGGCGACTTATAAACAAACTGAGCACCCTAGGGATGGACCCTAAAGTTACTGCTTGGGTTAGAAATTGGTTGGGTGGGAGGCGACAGAGAGTACAAGTAAATGGAGCTCACGCTGAGGAGAAGGATGTTACCAGTGGTGTGCCCCAGGGATCTGTCCTTGGTCCGATTCTTTTTAACATCTTTGTTAGTGATATAGCGGAAGGGCTGTCGGGTAAGGTTTGCCTCTTTGCGGATGATACCAAAATCTGCAATAGAGTAGACACCCAGGAAGGTGTAGATAACATGAGGAGGGATCTAGCCAAGCTTGAAGAATGGTCTAGAATTTGGCAGCTGGGATTTAATGTTAAAAAATGTAAGGTCATGCATTTGGGCTGCAGCAATCCAAGGGAGCAATACAGTATAGGAGGTGAAGTACTTTTGTCCACTAAAGAAGAGCGGGACCTAGGCGTGGTTGTGTCTGATGATCTTAAAGTAGCTAAACAGGTAGAAAAGGCGACAGCAAAAGCTAGAAGGATGCTTGGGTGCATACGGAGAGGAATGGCTAGCAGAAAAAAGGAGGTGATAATGCCTCTGTATAAATCTTTGGTGCGACCTCATTTGGAGTATGGTGTGCAATTCTGGAGACCGCACCTTCAAATGGATGTGAACAGGATGGAGTCGGTGCAGAGGGTGGCTACTAAAATGATTAGTGGGCTTCATTATAAAGCATATGAGGACAGACTTAAGGATCTTAATATGTACACCTTAGAGGAAAGGCGGGATAGAGGTGATATGATTGAGATGTTTAAATACCTCCGTGGCATAAATGTTCAGGGAGAGAGCCTCTTTCAATTGAAAGCAAGTTCTGCTACGAGGGGACATGGGATGAGGGTGAAGGGAGATAGATTCAGGAGTGATATGCGGAAATATTTCTTTACGGAAAGAGTAGTGGATCCATGGAATAGTCTCCCAGTGGAGGTGGTAGAGATGAGGACAGTAACTGAATTCAAAAAAGCATGGGACCAACAGAGAGGATCTCTAAAGGTAAAAAGTGGACTGTTGTAGTTGTTGTTATGGAAGGACAGACTAGATAGGCCATGTGGTCTTTTTCTATCATCATGTTTCTATGTTGGTGTATATGTTTTTCTATTGGTTCAATTTTATCAGTTCATATTTAATTCACAATTAGTATATCTTATTCATTCTTTTAATTATGATTTTAATAATGTATTTATTCTTTATTTTCATGTACTTTTTTGACATGTTATTATGATGTTTTTATAGTTTATAGTGTGCCTCACCCCTGAAGAAGTATCATACGAAACACGGCCTGTGTTGGGTTTGGGCCACCTCTATCAAATAAGGATCAATAAAGGTTGTGAGTTTTATTTGCTGCCCACTTTGTTTGGACTGGTTTCTCTGCTATCTTGTGGCAGTGTGCTGTTTGCTTCTTGGTGGACATATAGAGTTGGTATGCCTGGATACGGCAAGCAAGCATGGAACCCTGATAGGCCTTACACCCCAGGGTGTCGAGGGCTCTCGACTCCCTACCTGGGGGGACCGAAGAGTGAGACTTTGGGCTCTTTTGCTTCCGAATGGCTGACTCCTGTCCCTGTTTATCCCAGAGTGGGCGTCGATCACATCGGATACCTGGATCCTCCAGGTTATCCAAGACGGATACTGTCTCCGTCTGGACAGGCGCCCTCCTCCCTTCCCCCCAGCGGAGCCTGCTCAGCTCCTTGCGCACCAGACCTTCTTGCAGCAAGAACTGTCCAACCTCATCACCCAACGGGTGGTCGAGAAGGTACCGCTGCACTTCAAGGTCAGGGGTTCAGCTCCCGCTACTTCCTCGTCCTGAAAAAGATGGGGGGCTTGTGCCCCATCCTCGACCTCAGAAATCTCAACAAGTTCCTGGTGCGGGAGAAGTTCAAAATGTTATTGCTTGGCATCCTGCTGCCCTTCCTTCAGCAGGGCGATTGGCTATGCTGCTTGGACCTCAAGGACGCTTATGCCCATATCCTAGTTCATCCCCAGCACAGGCAATACCTGCGCTTCAGGGTGCAAGAGAAACACTACCAGTACTTTTGACACAACATAACGTGTCGTCTAGATGAAAATAGTTACCCCTGTTCTTTGTAAACACAGATCAGCTTGCTGCACTGTGCTAGTCATTCTGTTTCATGTAAACCGCACTGATGTTGAATAGCGCGGTATAAAAGAGACTGTAAATAAATAAATAAATAAATAAAATTAATACAGAGTGCTCCCCTTTGGGCTTGCGTCCGCACCATGGGTTTTCACAAAGTGCCTCTCCATGGCCGCCTCCCTCAGGTGGCAGGGCATACCCGTCTTCCCCTATCTCGACGACTGGCTCATCACAGGGTTCTTGATCGATGAAGCTCGCTTGGCGTCGTCGTGCACGATCCTTCTCCTCCAGCATCTTGGCTTCCTGGTTAACTACCCCATGTCCCACCAAGAGCAGGTGCAGATGCTGGAGTTCATCGGCACATGCCTCAATGTGGTCCGGGCGACCGCCTTCCTTTCCACAGACTGAGCAGACCGCCTTTGGGCAATGGTGTCCCATGTCCAAAGCAGGACTTGGGTTATGGCGCGGGCGATGCTGCACCTCCTAGGGCACATGGCTTCCACCGTCCATGTGGTCCCCCCATGCCCATGCGGACAGCCCAGTGGTGCCTCAGGGCATAATAGAGCCAGGCCTTTGGCACCTCAGAGACCCTATCCGGGTCTCCCGCAGCCTCCTCGACTCACTGAGTTAGTGGCGGGATCCCCGAAGAAATCCCTGAAGCCTTCTTCTGGGAATGCCCTTCCAGACCCCGTAGCATGACCCCAGCCTAACGACAGATGCTTCCCTGCTGGGGTGGGGAGCCCACTGCGGCGCATTGTGCACCCTCGGGCAGTGGTTGCTGAGGAGTCTCAGCAGCAGATCAACCTTCTCGAACTTCGGGAGGTCCGATGGGCCATGAGGGCCTTCGAGGGCTACTTGAAAGTTGGTACTCGTGCAGACCGACAACAGGTTAGCCATGTTTTACATCAACAAGGAGGGGGGGAGACAGGATCATGCCTCCTCTGCCGAGAGGCAATCCTCCTTTGCATCTCGCCGGGGGATGACTCTGCGAGTGGTCTACCTCCCGGGCCAGGAGAATGTCCTCACAAACAAACCCAGCAGGATCCTCTGCCCACACGAGTGGTGCTTGGATCCGGAGGTTGCTGGAGTCTTTTCCATCACTGAGGGACCCCATCCATGGACCTGTTTGTCAGTCTGGAAAACGCACAGCTTCCCTGCTTCTGCAGCCCGGTTCCACACCCGAGCAGGGTGGCCTTGGCTGCGTTCCTCTTGAGTTGGACCTCCGGCCTTCTTTACACGTTCCCTTCCACTCCTCTCATTGCAAGGACCCTCCACAAAGCTCAGCGGGACCAAGCTTCGGTGATCCTAGTGGCCTCAACAGACATGGTTCCCGCTTCTGCTCCGGCTTGCGTTCAAGCCCCCACTCCTCCTGGGCTGCACCCCAGGCCTGTTGACGGAGGAGGAGGGTTGGGTGTTCCACCTGAATCTGACTTCACTGCCCTTTGCAACCTGGCGGCTGAACGGGTCGCCTTAGCTCCGCTGCATCTCCCGAAGGATGTTGAGGAGATCCTCCTCGCGTTGAGGAAGGACTCGACGAGGCGGGCGTATGCTTTTAAGTGGTGACGCTTCTCGCTCTGGTGCTCCGAGCTTCAGATTGACCCTTTCTCCTGCTCTACCCGGTTGATCCTCCAATACCTCCACCACCTCTCAAAGGCAGGGTTGAAATCCAATTTAGTTAGGGTACACCTGAGCGCTATTTCAGCGAACCCACCTCCCCGTTGAGGGAAAACCCCTCTCGGGGCAGCCCTTGGTCTTTCGCTTCATGCGAGATCTATTGCTTTCCAAGCCTCCCATCTGGCCTTCCCTGGCAGAGTGGGACCTCAACGTGGTGCTGATGCAGCTCACGCAAGCACCCTTCGAGCTGATGGCGATGTGCTCACTTCGGCATCATGCCCCTGTTGGCCTGCAGCTTCATCAAGATCTTAGCTACGAGCGGAATAGGAGGATAAGTGTACAGTAGGCCCATTCCTCAATGAAGGAGGAAGGCATCTGATGTCAGCCAATCGCAGGATGCGACCCTGGAGCAGAATTGGGTCATCTGGGCATTGCGTGGGGTGGCAAAGAGATGTACCAGAGGAGTGCCCCACTCCTGAAAGATCTGTTCCACAACTGCCCTGTTGAGAGTCCACTTGTGTGGCTGAAGGATGCGGCTTAGCTGGTCCAACAGAGAGTTGAGGTCCCTAGGTAGGTAAGCAGACTGGCTTCTCACACAGAACATGAGAATAAACTTCAAAAAAACCGAAGTTTTAATCATCACCAAGAATAAGTAATTTTCATCCCCATCTACCCTAAAAGTACGGGACGCCGAACTGCCAGTCAAAACCACCATAAAATATCTAGGTGTAACTCTGGACCATCGCCTAAACTTCAAAGAGCACATAAACCGAACAGTGAAAACCATCTACTTCAAGATTAGAACCCTCAGACACCTCAAAAACATGCTCGATCCCGACAACTTCCGCACCATCTTTCAAGCGATAGTCACTCCCCACTTTGACTACGCAAACATAGTTCTCCACGGTCTCCCAAAAAGCACCCTAAACACGCTTCAATTAGCAATGAACACCGCTGCTCGCATCCTACATGGAGCCTCAAGGAGTGATCATATAACCCCTATATTAAAGGAGTTACACTGGCTCCCAATCCCTTACAGAATTACATACAAAGCGCTACTTACAACATTTAAGGCCATCAATAACTTAGCGCCCCCTGCAATCTGCACACTCCTCACTCACACCCCTGATACCAGATCCAGGAGATCTGCAACAGCCAATACCCTAACCATCCCAACCGACTCCACAAAGCGTTCAAATGCAACCACGGAAAGAGCTTTCTCATACTTCGCCCCTAGATGCTGGAACAACCTTCCTCCCTCCATAAGAGCAATTAAGGACCTCAAGCAATTTAGAAAAGCTATAAAACACCACCTGTTCCTCTTACACTTCTCCCAACACCAGTTACCATCTCCTACCCTCTCAACTTTCCTAAGCCCCCTCTATAAACCAAAATCGATCTGATCCATCTCTTCTACATAACAAGAAATCTACCATTGTACATAGTTGTATAATCTGATCCATCGCTTCTGTATAACAAGAAATACCATTGTATATAGTTGTATAATTAAGATGTACAAAGTTTTCCTAAGTTGAACCCTGTTAGATCCCCTGTTACATGTAAGCTCACGACAGTATGTTGCTATCTGTGAGCACTTTGTTTACTGTAAACCGCGCTGATGAGAAAGAGCGCGGTATATAAGAACTTTAAATAAATAAAATAAAAATAAATAAAAAGTTGCTCTCAGCTCCATTCCGTGAGCAATGGCAAACTTCCACAAGTGGACCACTTCCCAGCACAGGAGGTACAACCCTGTGTCTCCTTGCTTGTTGATGTAGTATACTGCCACCTGATTGTCTAGATCAGGACAGATTGGTTGGCCAGATGGACCTGGAACACACAGACGGGTGGCATTTGCTATGGCCCAGAGTTTCAAGAAATGTAATCTGGTGCAGGCTGTCCTGCTTGGACCACAGGCCCTGAGAGGAAGTCGAAGTAGCATCAGGCCTCATCCCCGGCATCTGCTCCAGCTGCGTGGAGAGGAAGATTGCCTCTAGGACCAATGGGGGAGGAGTGGCCTAGTGGTTGGGGCACGTTGCCTCAGTCCAGAGGGCTGGGGTTTCAAATCCCATTGAAGGACAGCAACCTCAGGCCGGAGGGACTGGGGTTTCTAGTCCCAAAGGTGCTCCTTGTGGCCTTGGTACAAAATGTAGAATGTGAGCCCTTCGGGAACAAGGGAAATATATACCATACCTGAATGTACACCACTAAATAAATGGTGCAAAGAGTGCTTCCATGGCCTCACTGGGGCCTTTGACCCCGAGACGCTCGAGAGGGAGATGGCTGTCAGAACCAGTGTCTATTTTGATCACCGGCATGATATGCCTGCATCAGCAGGCAGCACATGGGTCTCGAGAATCGGCTGCACTGCTTGCGGTGGCGATGCCCGAGACACCAAAGGGCCCACTGGTTGTATGGTCAACAACTGCCACCAATGGGCTTCGAGGGCCCAAAGGCGTTCCTCCAAGACAGTGGTCTCCGATGGCATCACTGCTGTAATTACAACTTCGGCCACTGGCTCCGGTACTTTAGTGGGCCGCTCCTAACCATTGCTCTCCACATTGCGTCAGGAAGGGCTCCGATGCCAGTGCATGTGGACCTTGTCTCTATGCTCTGTTATTTCCCCTTTTCTGTTAATTTTGTAGTTCCTTCCTTTCTTTCTTCTGGCCTTGTGCCACCTTTTGATTGTTAATGTGACTGTGAACCGCCCTGATGTAATAAAGGGCGGTATATCAAATGTAAATAAACTGAAACTGGTCCGGTGCTCGGCTGCCCACTTCGATGACAGCGGAGTCTATTCCTGGTGAAGGTCGACTGAGAGCTTTTTCTTCAGAGTTCCATGGCCTCTCTGCTCCAAGCTTGTTCAGGCCTCCCTCGATGCCTATGAGATTGCAGACCTGCTATCAGTAATCTGTGAACTATCATTAAAATCATCTCTAATACCTGAGGATTGGAGGATCGCCAATGTAACACCAATTTTTAAAAAGGGTTCGAGGGGTGATCCAGGAAACTACAGACCGGTGAGCCTGACATCAGTACCGGGAAAAATGGTAGAAACCATCATAAAGAATAAAATTACTCAGCATGTAGATAGTCACAACCTAATGGGAGACAGCCAACATGGCTTTAGACAAGGAAGATCTTGTCTTACTAATCTGTTATGTTTTTTTGAAGGAGTGAATAAACAAGTGGACAAAGGTGAGTTGGTTGATATTGTGTATCTGGACTTTCAGAAAGCCTTTGACAAGGTCCCTCATGAGAGACTTTTGGCATAACTAAAGAGTCATGCGATAGGAGGCAGTGTACTATTGTGGATCAGGAACTGGTTAAAAGATAGAAAGCAGAGGGTAGGGCTAAATGGCCAATTTTCCCAATGGAGAAAGGTGAATAGTGGTGTACCCCAGGGATCTGTGCTGGGTCCGCTGCTTTTTGACATATTCATAAATGACCTGGAAAGTGGAACAACGAGTGAGGTTATCAAATTTGCAGATGACACAAAACTATTTAAAGTTGTTAAAACCCAGGAGGATTGTGGAAAATTGCAAGAGGATCTTGATAAATTGGAAGACTGGGCATCAAAATGGCAGATGAAATTTAATGTGGAGAAGTGCAAGGTTATGCACCTAGGGAAGAACAACCCAAACTATGGTTACACGATGCAAGGTTTCACATTAGGAACCACCACCCAGGAAAAAGATTTAGGCGTCATTGTGGATACCATGTTAAAACCCTCGGCCCAGTGTGCAGCGGCAGCCAAGAGAGCAAATAGAATGCTAGGTATGATAAGGAAAGGAATGGAAAATAAAACAAAAGATATTCTAATGCCTCTATATCGTTCCATGGTGAGACCGCACCTTGAATATTGTGTGCAATTCTGGTCGCCGTATCTTAAAAATGATATAGCGATTTTAGAAAAGGTTCAGAGAAGAGCCACCAAAATGGTAAAGGGGATGGAAGGATACTCCTATGAAGAAAGGCTAAAAAGGTTGGGGCTCTTTAACCTGGAAAAGAGACGGCTGAGGGGAGATATGATAGAAGTCTATAAATTAATGAACGGATTGGAACGGGTAAACGTAGATCGATTGTTTACCTTATCAGAATATAGAAAGACTAGGGGACATGCATTGAAGCTACAGGGTAAACTATTTAAGACTAATAAAAGAAAATATTTTTTCACTCAACGTGTAATCAAACTCTGGAATTTGTTACCGGAGGATGTAGTAAAAGCTGTTAGTGTAGCTGGGTTTAAAAAAGGTTTGGACAAGTTCCTGGAGGAAAGGTCCATAAACCATTATTAAGAAGAGACCCAGGATATCAATGCTTGAACCAATACAAGCATTGTGGAACCTGTGTCCCTTGGGGAAACTGCTAGGTACGTATGACCTAGATTGGCCACTGTTGGAAACAGAATACTGGGCTTGATGGACCTTGGTCTGACCCAGTATGGCATATCTTATGTTCTTATGCCTCTCCAGGACAATGGGGTCGATGCTGGGCTTGAAGATGCAGAATCCATCGGCCCAAAGATGGACTCCTGCTGCTTCTCCCAAACCTTCAGGCCCTTCTAGGTCATCTGTAAGCACAGGTTGTAGCAGGAGGGCTGGTGGTTGGGGCCACTGTTCCCTCTAAGCCAGGGGTCTCAAACACGCGGCCCGCGGGCCGCATGACCTTTGTGCGGCCCGCGATACACAGGGGAAAAAAAAAAAACCCGGCTTCTGCTGCCGCTGCCGTGGCAGCGGCAGAATCAACTGTCCCGCGGCCCCTTCCCATCTGCCCGGCAATAGCAGCAATAGCAGCAATACCGCATGTCCCGCATGTCCCGCGGCCCCCCCGATCCCTTCCTGCTTGCCTGTCAGTTCTTCTCTGCTTCGGCTTTCAGAGCCGCGAAGGGAGAACTTCTCCCTCGCGACTCTGTTAAGCTCGCCGGGGCAGATGGGAAATTTCCCATAAGCCCCAGCGGGCTTAACAGAGTCACAAGGGAGAAGCTCTCCCTTCGCGGCTCTGAAAGCCGAAGCAGAGAAGAACTGACAGGCAAGGAAGGGGGGGGGGCCGCGGGACATGCGGTATTGCTGCTACCGCCGCGGCAGCGGCAGGAGCAGCAGCCAGCTGTTTTCTAAAGTTTAAGTTTCCCGGGGGGGGGGAGCAGGATTGATGTGGGCTGCTGGGGGGGGGAGCAGGATTGATGGGGGCTGCTGGGGGGGGAGCAGGATTTAGTTGTGCTGATGGGGGGGGAGCAGGATTGATGTGGGGGGGAGCAGGATTGATGTGGGCTGCTGGGTGGGGGAGCAGGATTGATGTGGGCTGCTGGGGGGGGGAGCAGGATTGATGTGGGCTGCTGGGGGGGGAGCAGGACTTGATGTGGGCTGCTGGGGGGGAGCAGGATTGATGTGGGCTGCTGGGGGGGGAGCAGGACTTGATGTGGGCTGCTGGGGGGGGTAGGACTGGAAATGGGGTGATGGGGGGATAGTACTGGTAATGGACAGATGGGGGTTAGGACTGGAGGTGGTCTGATTGGGGGGCTAAGAATGAAGATGGGGCGATGGAAGGTTTAGGCCTGGAAGTGGGCTGTTGGAGGGCTTAGGACCGATAATGGGCTATGGGGGGGGGGGCAAGAACTGGTAATGGACTGGGGGGGGTGCTATGACTGGAAATGGGCCGAGTAGAAGGGGGAGCTTGAACTGCAAATAGCTGATGGGGACAGGGTCTTGGAATGGTAATGGGCTGAGTGGAAGGGGGCTTGGAATGGAAATGGGCTGATGGGGAGGGGGGCTTGGAAAGGAAATGGGCTGTGAGGGGAGGGAGCTAGGACTGGAAATGGGCTCATGATGCGGGGACTAGAAGGGAGCGGATGCTGGGTGGGGCAGGAGCTAGAAGGGAGTTGATGTTGGGGGACGATTAGAATGGGATGGGGCTGGGAGAGTGAAATGGAGAGGGGAAATATATTTTGTGTGGGAGGGAAGAAAAATCTACAATTGGCCGGGTATTGGGAGAGTAAGTGGGGATTGAGGATGGAGGGGTAAAATTTGAGTGGATGAAATAGGAATGAGGAAAGAGCAAAATGAGAATGATTAGTATGTTAAAGCAGATGTAGAGAGAATGGAAAAAAACTGGGAAAGAAGAAAGGACAAATGGACAGCAGACGATGGAGAGTTAGCAGAAGACACAAAGAAACCAGAAGAAAGTGGCTGTAAAAAATTCAACTGAAAAAAAAATGCACAAAAGGTAGAAAAATATCTCTTTATTTTGAATTTATTAACTGAAATATGTCAGCTCTTGGAAATGTGCATCTTTAACGTCTGCACTTTATTTAATACAAGAGGAAATCAATGTATAGTTTTATTTCTACAGTGTTGTACATTCTAAGTTTGGCTTTTGGGGTTCCCAGTTTAATTGTCTTCCTGTTTCTAAATTGTGATTCCTTGTTTGGTGATGGTGTATGTTCTGCATGTGTAACTGAGCTGAGGTATTCTGTTTATGTAATTCCTATTTGACATTGCCACTTGTTCTCTTTCCCGAGTAGGTCATGTATTGTTATTCTCTGAAATGTGTTGATTTAATATTTGCAGTGTTGCCTTTTGATAGTTAGGGTATGGTGCTTTGTGAGTCCTGGTAGTGCTGTTAGGACATGGCAGGTTTGCTATGGGTTCTAAATGAGCAGTGTTTCTAGTAGTTCCTAATGTGCCTGGCGGTTGGCACTGGTTTATAGTAATGTAGAAATCTTTTAGTCTTTCTTTATCCATACACTCATTAAGAGGCATGTTTACTCAAAGTTAGTGTATGGTAACATTATGCAAATATTTATGCAAATGATGCCCTTATGCAAATGAGGCCTGCGTCTTGTGCGGCCCCCGGGTTACTCTACAAGTCCTCATTTGGCCCTCAAAGCAATTTGAGTTTGAGACCCCTGCTCTAAGCTGTGCGCGTGTGCGCGCGCACACACCTCGCCGAGTGAGCGCACATACTTTATAACAGAACGCACAAAAATTACGGTTCTGATTCTGATAGAAAACACCACAGACATTCTTAAAATTGAAAAGTTGTTGTGTATTTATAGTTTTCACAAGTTCTACAATATTTTCTAGTGCAATCAATGTGGTGTACATACTGTATTCTGACGTGTAGTCAAATTTTAAAGTATATAACTCCGAGTGTCGTCATGTGGCGCACAAAAATTTAACCTTCCTTCAAAAGCTGCACAGCTGATATTTTATGCGCGCACAACCTACAGAAAATTAGAGGGAACATTGGTTGGGGCCCAGGCATTGCAGGCACCAGCTGTGCTGATCCGTGATGAAGATGGTCCGGGCACATAGTGCATTTTTAAACCCGCTGGCTGGCCTCTGGGACATGTCCAGGAACACGGCCGTTACCAAGAACAGTTCAATGGTACCAGCCGTGGGAAAAGAAAAAGAAAAAAAGGGGATGTGCAACACACAAAAGTAGGCGATGGCCCAGGGGCCGGTGCTACCGATGACAGGTGGTGAAAAAACAGATAAAAGGGGGCCCAAATGGGCAAAACAAAGAGAAACATTTTTTGACATTGCAGGACATGTCCTAGGGGCTCCGCTGTAAAAAGAAGACTGGAGGAGATGGCACCTGGCTAGCAGGAGGCAGGTGCTCATCTGCGATGGTGCCTCCCAAAAGCTTCTAGTAGAAGCAAGGGAGCGTTCCCACGCGGGGCTCCATCAGACACCATCCATAAGTGAGGACTTACTTCTGTTTGTCCACAGAGAACTTATGCTTTGAGATGGGATTAGAATGGTGAATAATTAAATCTAAAATGCCAATCTGGTGTCATGTCTATACCAGCATGGGGCTGCTTTATCTTCCTTACCACCCAGAGCTGGAGTGCGTTGCCTTGGAAGGGAGCTCAAGCCATGCAGCCCCAGCAGATAGTATTCTCAAACCCGACTCTAACTGGGTTAATCATCCTAAATAGCCACTGTGACCCCAAAGGGTATTAATGGAAATAAATACAATTAGCCCCTCCCATATTGTACAAGTTCTTATCCTCAGCCAAAAGATCAAGAAGGGAACATCTTCAACTCAAGACTCAGACATTACATTTGATCTTAGCCAAGAGAAAGTAAAGAAGCAGTTCAGTATGGAATGAAATAGCCCAAGTCATAAGACTAATGAAATTCTACAAGAGCCACATTACTCACAGTGAGAATCCCAAGTCCATGCAACATGTATACCACATCTTCTGTTGCCACATTTCCTGATGCTCCTTGTGCATAAGGACAGCCCCCAAGACCAGCGACTGAAGAATCCACTACGCTGACTCCCATCTGTAAAGTAAATACCTTTCTATAACTCAACCCATTTATTTATTTATTTAGACAGTTTTGTATACCGCCTTATCCTTCAATCAAAGCGGTCACAACACAATTGGGGGATACATTTAACACACGGGGATATGAGACACATACACTAATACAGGGAACATGGGCAATGGAGGGTTAGGTGGCTTGCCCAAGACCACAAGGAGCATCTGTGGGACTAGAACCCCCAGTCCTTCCGGCCCAAGGTTGCTGTCCTCTAGTGGGATTTGAACCCCCGACCTTCCAGCCTGAAGTACCTTGCCCCAACCACTAGGCTGGGGCAAGGATCTTAATATAGAAGAGGGGACATCCATGGCTGCTACTACTACTAATCATTTGTATAGCAGCTTACTAACGTTTGTGAAAAAATCTTTTCAGAAACCATTAAAAATGATTCACCAGTAACACTGGAGATGACAGTATAGCAGAGACTTCAGAACACAGAACTATATAAAATGTATGTAAGGAATATGTACATTTAGTTAACATTATGAACAGTTTACATAGTAAGGTGAAATTAGGCCTTACCTGCTAAATGGCATTCCTTCAGTACAGTCCTGATCTCTGGGTTGTTGACCCCCCACCAGCAGCTTGGAGACTGAGCATGTCAAGTTTTGATGACATCAGTGCACTAAAGCAGCTGGCATCACAAAGCAGACTCACGGAAGCAACAAATAAGATATATGATCCGAAACAAACTAAGACCAGGCCCCACAAGGAAGAAGCAGCTTACCCATCAATCTTCCGAGGACATGCAAGGCACAAGCTCTATCGTCACTATTGCTTCTGCAAACATGGTCCGAGTCTAGCTTGCAAAAGCTACGGATACACCAAAAGTGTAAAACATTATTTTCTAACTTTTTTTTTTTAAACAAAAACATCACGGCTCTCCCACAAAGAGCTCCTAACCTCCTAATGCTGTTGCCTCCTTTGAGGAATCCCCCAGACCGCCCACACAATGATGATCTTCTTCAGGCCCGGGATCACAAACACCGCCTAAGTTGCTGAATCAGGGAGGATTCTGGGACTTGACTGGATGTACTCAAGGAAAGCTAATTAACAGGTAAGGCCTAATTTCACCTTCTTTATTGTCCCTCCAGTCCAGTCCCAACCTCTGGAATGTACCATAGCAGTACTAATAATGGGAGGGAACCATGAGCCTGGCCTGAATCACTGCTGCACCAAATCTTGCGTCCCCCGCCGCCTGCACTGCCAGATGATAATGCTTCATAAAGATATGGAGCAATGACCACATGGCCACCCTACAAATATCTCCCGGCAGAACTAAACTAGCCTCCATCCATGATCTGGTCTGAGTTCAGGTCGAATGGGCTCGCAGCTCCGCTGGCACCATCCTTCACCACAACAGATAAGCCAACGCAATAGCCTCTTTAATCCACTTAGAGATGGAGGCATTAGAAGCTGCTTCCTCCTTACATGGTCCTCCAAATAGAACGAACAAGTGATCACACTTCCAAAACGGAGCCGTCCTCTTCTTCAAATAACATTGTAAAACCTGAAGCACATCCAGGAGGTGTAGCTGTGGATCCAAAACCACCTCAGTCACCCCCGAGAGCACTGGTAGGTTGACCGGCTGGTTTCAATGAAAAACTGAGAGTACCTTAAATAAAAATGACAAAACAGGACGCAGTACCACCTTCTCCTTTGAGTGGAGAGAAAAGGTTCTCGACACAACAGAGCTTGGAGCTCAGAGATTCTCCTGGCAGAGCAGATTGCAACCAGGAAAACTGCTTTAAGCATCAGGTCTTTCAGTGTGCAGGACCCCAGAGGTTCAAAAGGCTCTTCCGCCATCACTGATAACACTAAATTGAGGTCCCAAGGAAGAACCACCGACTGCAGCAGCAGACAGACCTGCTTCACTGCCCTAAGAAAACCGACCACGTCTGGGTGAGCTCCACAGGATACTCCTTAGATCCTGCTGTGGGACCACTTGTGGGCCTTCAATAATGTTGAAATCACCAGCACCAAGTAGCCACATTGTCTTGCTAATTGAACGGGGTGCGAAAATAAAGGCAAACACACTTTGGAATAAAGATAAACAGTTTATATATAGCATAAAGAAAAGGTAACTTGAAAGCAAGTAATTCACTTATTCACCTATAATGAGTTAGAAAAGATAACTTGAAAGCAGGTGATTCACTTATTTACAAACAGCAAGATACAGGAAAATGATACCTCACCGACAGAGCCATGAATTTCATCTCATGCCACACTTTGATTAAACTGGTCCCGGATTCAGCCAGGCAAGCGAGAGACTTCTCAGTCGGGAGACTCCTAGGCAGTGCCCGTGTTCACTCCATAGGTGAGACCTTTTTGCTCCCTCCTGGCTGAAAAAGGCACCCATTTTATCCTGTTGCAAGAGCAACTAGTGATTTTCCATCAGTTGACACACATATAGAATAGGATCAGCTATCCATTAAACATAATCAAGAAGCTGCCAGGCGCCCGAGAATGCTCAAGGGAGGGGCATCTTCCATCCCATGGTTCAGAAGCTCAGAACTCTGATAGATGACCTTCACTTTATGAGAAAAAGCACAGTTGCTATGGGAAGAAGCTTTGTAAGCTTCACATGATGTAGTTATGCAAGATGCTTCTCACAAAATTGTACAGGAATCTCTCTCTCCCATAAAACTGAGGTTTAATTAACCCCAACTCACTGCTTGATGCATAATCAGTAGTCAACTTTAATTCACTTTCACTACACACATCTCCTCAACCTAGCCCTTTCAAGAGCCATGCCGTAAGCGAGAATCGATCCATTTGAGGCATTAGGATCGGCCCTTGGGACAACAGGTCGGCTCAAAATGGCAGCTGCCATGATCGATTCACTGTCAGCTGCACCAGGTTCGTGTACCACAGCCGCCTCAGCCAATCAGGGGCAATCAGAATGACCAGACCCTGATGTGCTTCAATGCGCTGCACCATTTGTCCAACGAGCACCCATGGGGAAAAGACAGAGAGTAGACCTTCTGTGGGTCACACCACTGTGCTAGGGCATCCAGGCATTCCGACATTCTCTCCCTCCTCCTGCTGAAGAATCAGTTCACCTTGGCCAATGCAAAGGATGCCATTAGATCCATGATTGGTGTGCTCCACCATTGAGCTATCTGCAAGAATACAGAGCACCCATTCCCCAGGGTCCAGGTGAAAATGACTGAGGTAGTCTGTCACGTTCTCGGTACCCATCACATGCGCAGCCAAGATTGCCTGCAGATGGCTCTCCACTCAATCCAACAGCGCACTGGCCTCACTTTCCAGTACACGTTGCCTGTACTCCCTCGCCAATTGATATAGGCCACCGTGCTTGCATTGTCTGAGAAGACCCAAACCGCCTTTCTCTGTAGAAAGGGATGAAAATCCAGCACAGCAAGAGATTGCCCTCATCTCCAGCCAGTTGATGGGCCAGCCGCTCTCTGCTGGCTTCCACCAACCCTATGCAATGCGGCCCTCGCAATGAGCCCCCTAGCTGGAGAGACTGGCATCCATTGTTAGCGGGACCCAGTGCGGTGACTCCAGTGGCATCCCAGCTGTTAACTTCTCAGGGCATACCCACCACCTTGAGAGTTCTCCTGGTTGCCCGCAGACAGAGCAACGGTTAAGTCAGAGGATGTTGTTGGGGTGACCATCTGTGTAACAGCATCCTCTGCAGCGCCCACATGTGGGCGCGAGCCCAAGGGACCAGCTCGATTGTCACTGCCATAGTCCCTAAAACCTGAGGATAATGCCAAGCCATCAGCGTTTTCATTCTGAGGAACTGCTGCACCTGCTGCCACAGTGATTGTGCCCTCTGCAATAGCAGAAACACTCTGCTGCTGCGTGTGTTGAACCGGGCACCTAGGTTCTCCAGGTCTTGTGACAGAACCAGCCAACTCTTGGCAAAGTTGATGACCCAGCCAATACTTTGCAGAAACTAGACAACCCTTGCTGTGGCTCTCCCACCTGTATTTCACCCAAATGAGCCAAATGTCATGGTAAGGATGAACTAGGATTCCCTCCTGGGGCAGCGCCACTGCCACCATGGCCATCACCTTTGTGAATGTACGTGGGAATGTCGCAAGGCCGAAGGGTAACGCTTGGAAATGGTAGTGTCCCATGGGCACCGAAAAGCAGATAAACTGATGATGCTCTGGACAGATCGGAATGTGCAAGTAGGCTTCTGTAAGGTCAAGTGAGGTCAGAAACTCTCCTTCTCAAACGGCATAATGACAGACTGGAGGGTCTTCATATGGAAATGGAGCACTCGTAGATACTGGTTCACTTGCTTGATATTGAGAATGTGCCGAAAGAGTCTTCCTTTTTGGGCACCATGAAATAAATGAAGTATCGACCATAGCTGCACTGGTCCTGGGGTACCTGCACCACGGTCCCCAACTCCAGAAGCCACACGAGGGTATCCCGCACTGCCTTGGCTTTGCCATGAGACCGAATGAAGGAGTGTGCGAGAGGTCTGTTGAATTCTAGCATGTAGCCCTCTCTTATGACCTCCAGGACACATTGGTTGGACATGATCCGGACCCAGGCAGGGTAGAAATCCTGCAGCTGACCTCCCATGGACTCCACCGCCACCTGGGCACCCCCCCCCCCCCCCCAAGTTTCTTTGCACCTTTTTTAGGACAGAGGAAGAGGAGGCAGAGTTGTACCCCTATCCTATTCCCTGAAACCTCAGAAAGGCCTGTCCTTGAGAAGGAAAATGCCCCCTCAGGTAAGGTACAAAACAAAGGGCGCGGAAGCATCTGAAATCACATGCTGACCCCGCACAGGTGCCGAGGAGTGCAACTGCTTCAGTTTGTCTCAGAAAGGTGCCCCTCTTTGGACTCCCCTAAGTCCTTCACCAACTTATCCAGCGCTTCTCCGAACAATAGCTTACCCTTGAAGGGTAGCTTACTTAACCGGGATTTAGAGGAGACATCAGCTGATCAATTATGCAGCCAAAGATAGTGGCGTGCCTCCACTACAGAAGCCATGCTCTTAGAGAGACCTCTGATAAGAATCATAGAAGGCGTCCACCAGATAAGCGGCACCAGATTCCAGTTTTGTTGCTGCTGCAGAAGGCACTGGGGAACTCCTGTGCTCATCAAAGGCAACACCTGGCCACAAATGCACCACAGACAAACACACAAAGCAAGAGGTTTTGTGGTCACTGCGCTTTATTATTAGAAAACGCGTTTTGGGGCGTTTTCTAATAAAGCGCAGTGACCATAAAACTCTTGCTTTGTGTGTTTGTCACGAATGCACCACAGACAGATGCCTATAATGACAGATCATAAGAACATAAGATATGCCATACTGGGTCAGACCAAGATCCATCAAGCCCAGTATCCTGTTTCCAACAGTGGCCAATCTAGGTCATACGTACCTAGCAGTTCCCCCAAAGACACAGGTTCCACAATGCTTGTATTGGGTCAAGCAGTGATATCCTGGGTCCCTTTTAATAATGGTTTATGGACCTCTCCTTAAGGAACTTGTCCAAACCGTTTTTGAACCCAGCTACGTTAACAGCTTTTATTACATCCTCCGGTAACAAATTCTACAGTTTGATTACAAGTTGAGTGAAAAAATATTTTCTCTTATTAGTCTTAAATAGGTTACCCTGTAGCTTCTTTAACCTGAAAAAAGAGACGGCTGAGGGGAGATATGATAGAAGTCTATAAATTAATGAACGGAGTGGAACGGGTAAACGTAGATCGATTGTTTATGTTATCAGAATATAGAAAGACTAGGGGACATGCAATGAAGCTACTGGGTAAACTATTTAAGACTAATAAAAGAAAATATTTTTTCACTCAACGTGTAATCAAACTCTGGAATTTGTTTCCGGAGGATGTAGTAAAGGCTGTTAGTGTAGCTGGGTTTAAAAAAGGTTTGGACAAGTTCCTGGAGGAAAGGTCCATAAACCATTATTAAGAAGGGACCCAGGATATCAATGCTTGACCCAGTACAAGCATTGTGGAACCTGTGTCTTTTGGGGAAACTGCTAGGTACGTATGACCTAGATTGGCCACTGTTGGAAACAGGATACTGGGATTGATGGACCTTGGTCTGACCCAGTATGGCATATCTTATGTTCTTATGTTCATTGCATGTCCCCTAGTCTTTCTATATTCTGATGACGTAAACAATCGATCTACGTTTACCCGTTCCACTCCATTCATTAATTTATACACCTCTATCATATTTCCCATCAGACTTCTCTTTTCCAGGCTGAAGAGCCCTAACCTTTTCAGCCTCTCTTCATAGGGGTATCCTTCCACCCCCTTTACCATTTTGGTGGCTCTTCTCTGTACCTTTTCTAATAATGCTATATCCTTTTTAAGATACGGCGACCAGAATTGCACACAATATTCAAGGTGCGGTTGCACCATGGAACGATACAGAGGCATTATAATATCCTTTGTTTTATTTTCCATTCCTTTTCTTATGATACTTAGCATTCTATTTGCTCTCTTGGCCGCAGCTGCACACAGGGTGGAGGGTTTTAACATGTTATCCACGATGACGCCTAAATCTTTTTCCTGGGTGGTGGTTCCTAATGTGGAAACTTGCATTGTGTAACCATAGTTTGGGTTGTTCTTTCCTAGGTGCATAACTTTGCACTTCTTCACATTAAATTTCATCTGCCATTTGGATGCCCAATCTTCCAATTTATCAAGATCCTCTTGCAATTTTCCACAATCCTCATGGTTTTTAACAATTTTAAATAGTTTTGTGTCATCTGCAAATTTGATAACCTCACTTGTTATTCCCTTTTCCAGGACATTTATTAATATGTTAAAAAGAAGTTGACCCAGCACAGATCCCTGGGATACTCTACTATTCACCTTTCTCCATTGGAGAAAATTGGCCATTTAACCCTACCCTCTGCTTTCTATCTTTTAACCTGTTCCTTATCCACAATAGTACACTGTCTCCTATCCCATGAGTTTTTAGTTTTGCCAAAAGTCTCTGATGAGGGACCTTGTCAAAGGCTTTCTGAAAGTCCAGATACACTATATCAATCGACTCACCTTTGTCTACCTGTTTATTCACACTTTCAAAAAAACATAACAGATTAGTAAGACAAGATCTTCCTTATCTAAAGCCATGTTGGATGTCTCCCATTAAGCCATGACTATCTACAATGTCCAGTAATTTTGTTCTTTATGTTGGTTTCTACCAATTTTCCCAGTACTAACATCAGACTCACCGGTCTGTAGTTTCCCGGATCACCCCTGGAGCCCTTTATAAAATTGGGTTTAAATTGGCCATCCTCCAATCTTCAGGTATTACAGATGATTTTAATGATAGTTCACAGATTACTAATAGCAGGTCTGCAATCTCATATTTCAGTTCTTTCAACACCCTTTGATGTATACCATCCGGTCCAGGTGATTTGCTACTCTTCAGTTTATCAAATAGCTGTAATACATCTTCCCGGCGTATTGATATTTCTTTCAATTCTTCCACAGTATCACCTTTAAATACCACTTTAGTCATGGACAACATTCCTACATCTTCCTAAGTAAAGACTGAAGCAAAGAATTCATTCAGTGTCTCCGCTATGGCCTTGTCCCCTTTTAGTGCCCCTTTTACTCCTCTATCATCTAATGGCCCAACTGACTCTCTCACAGGTCTTTTGCTACGAATATACTTGAAAAAATCTTTATTACACATTTGTGCTTCCAGAGCAAGCTTCTTCTGAAATTCTGTGTTTGCCTGCCTTATCAATGCCTTGCATTTAACTTGCCAGTGCTTGTGCTGTTTCCAGTTTATCATTTGTCCATTTCTTGAAAGATGCTTTTTTGGCAACAACACCCTCTCTGACCTCACCTTTAAACCATGCTGGCAGTTTTTTGGACTTCCTTCCACTTTTCTTAAAGAGTGGAATACAGCCAGTCTGGGCTTCCAAGACAGTATTTTTAAACACCACCCAAGCTTGATGTAAGTCTTTAATCTTTGCAACTGCTCCTTTTAGTTTTTTCTTAACTATTTTCCTCATTTTATCATAGTCTCCCTTTCAAAAGTTAAAAGGTAGTACTGTGGATTTCCTTACCATCCCTCCTCCATTAATTAAATCAAATGTGATCATGCTATGATCAGTATTGCCAAGTGGCCCCAACACCCTTATCTCTTGCACCAGATCTTGTGTTCCACTAAGGACTAGGTCCAAAATGGCTTCCCCTCTGGTCGGTTCATGAACCAGCTGCTCCAAGAAGCAGTCATTTATTTCATCTAGAAACTTTATCTCCCTAGCATGTCCTGCCATGATACTGACCCAGTCGATACCGGGATAATTGAAATCACCCATTATTATGTGCTGTAACTTTTGTTAACTTCCTTGATTTTTTTGAGCATTTCATCATCCATTATCCTGAGAGTTACCTGTATAGTGATGCTGAATATTGCCACTGTATTGACGCAAGGGCTGGATAGTGCTAAGACGGGCTGTCAGGGAATTCGGCAACACTGTCCGTAAAGTACTGCTGAATATTCCTTTCAGCGAAGCCTCTGCACAAACCCCTGTGTATTATTGCATGAAGAAGAATCTATTATAGATGTTATGGATATTAGAATTTTTCTAAATAAATAAATAAATAAAATATTATACAGGACACAGACATTTTATGTATGTGCACTGTTGAATATTTGTAAAGTGAAATATAAAACACCAGTTTCAGAGCAAGGGACCTTAAAGGTGTGGATGTTGAGGTGCACTGTAGACTTTTGCAGGTGCTGTAAACTAGCAATTGTAAACATTCAGCATAAAAGAATAAGCCACTAATTTCTTACTGTTCAGTTTGCGTGCTTGAGATCTTAGTGGTAATATGAGAAGCCTACAGATATCTCCACAGAACAAAATACACGTGTTTTCATTCAAACAACCTAAAGCCTCATAAAATTTCCTAGGCAGTTTGTTCTGTTTAATAGTGTACACGGATACCTTCAGTGTCTTAATGAAAACAAAACTCTTCAATAACCACAAGCATTGAAGACACCCTCCAGAACTGCGTTTCTACAATTTATGCATGCCATAGGATGAAGCTTAACGTGTTACCTGCAGAGCCATCAGGATGTTAGCAAGGGCTTGTCCATAGGTGTCATGACAGTGAACAGCGAGGGCCTCGACAGGTACCTCCTTTATGACTGCTGAAAGCATCTCTTTCATGCCACCAGGGGTCCCAACACCTATAGTATCACCAAGGGAAATCTCATAGCAACCCATGGAATACATTTTTTTAGCCACCTAGAGAAATATAAAAAAAATTGCTGTACCAGATCAGAACAATTCATGTGCTAAACTAATGAGCTTGGATAAGGAATGTGTGAATAGAAGTATCTAGTGTTATCATGAGGGCCAATGCAGAATCCTTGTATTAGGAGCCATGTTCTATAGCTCAGCACAGTTTCTTAACACGAAGGAAACACAAACTTTTGTTCCCCAGTGCAGTAACCAAATATATGTATTCTCCATAGACAAAAAGGATAATGTCCTCATCTATGGATGACATCACTGACGGAGCCTGGGCGAGAACCTCTTCCCACCCTCTTTTGAAAGCTTTGGGAATGGTCCCAGCACACATGCAGGATCTCCTCAGTCTTTTCTGCGGAGCCCTTTGGACGTCTGTATCCCACAGTGAAGGCAGTTTTTTCTCTGGTGATTATTTAGCCAATATTTTCAAGTTTATTTTTTAAGTGAGATTTTCCTTTCTGCCTCTTGAGCTGGCAAACAGATTCGACATAAAGGTAAGTTTTAGTGCAATTTCTTCCAATTAGAAGCAATTCCATATTCAATTGTTTGCATGAGATTTGCATACCCATTGTGCACAGTGGTTTTGTTCAAACATTTCCCTCACAACAAGGCTTTCTACTACTACTAATAATAATCATTTATAAAGCACTACAAGGCGTACAAACATAGATAGAGATGGTCGCTGCTCGTGAGAGTTTACAATCTAATTAAGACAGACAAAAGATGATAATAAGGGGAAAAGGAGGGTAGGAGACACAAAGGAAAAAGGGAGTCAGGATCCAAAAGCAGCTTTAAAGAGGTTTAGCCTTTAACATGGACTTGAAAAGGGACAGAGACGAAGCCTGACATACAGACTCAGGGAGTTTGTTCTAGGCATAAGGAGCAGCAAGGTGAAAGGACTGAAATCTGGAGTTGGCAGAGGAAGGAAAGGGTAAAGAGAGAAGTAAGCCAGAAGAAGAGCGGAGTTCACGAGGAGAGGTGTAGGGAGAGAGGAGAGGAAAGGTAGAAAGGCGCAGAAGAGTGAATGCACTTATAGGTCAGAAGGAGAAGCTTGAATTGGATACAGGAATGGAAGGGAAGCCAATGAAGTGATTTGAGAAGAGGGGTTGTATGAGAATATTGAGGCTAGCGAAAAATTAGTCATGCAGCAGAGTTCTGAACAGATTGAAGGGGAGAAAGATGGCTAAGAGGGAGACCAGCAAGAAGGAGGTAGTAGTCAATATGGAAAGGCAGACTAGCTAGGCGATGTGGTCTTTTTATGCCACCATGTTTCTATGTTTCTAGGTTGCAGTAGTCGAGATGGAAAGTATTTTGAGAGTGGAGAAGTGTTTTAGTAGTGTGTTCAGAAAGAAAGGGGCAAATTTTGTTAATGTTATAGAGAAAAAAACAATAGGTTTTAGTTATCTGTTGGATATGTGAGAAGAAAGAAAGGAGTGTAGATAGCAGGTAGTTGAAATAACCAGGGCTGAGGTGGTGTGCTTCTTATGGGATGTGGGATAAGTATAGCAAGAATATCTAGAGCAGAACAGAGGGAAGTATAACAGGAAACTATGGCCTCATCAACAGATTTAGACAGCAAGGAGGAGGAAAGAGATAATGAGACAATAGTAGACAGGGGCAGCTTTATAATGAGGCGAAGTGAGGCGGCTGCCTCAGGCAGCAAAATCTTGAGGGCGGCAAAAAATACCCCCAAAACAGCCGCCTCACTTCGCCTTCAAAAAGTAAAAAAAATAAACAAAAAACAAAAGCAAGTGCACAAGTTGCTGTCGCTGCTGAGTCCACTTCTCAGCAGCGGCAAACTCACGCTCCTTTTCCTGGCAGCCGCGGCTCCCTGCCTCTTAGAGAACCGCGGCTGCTGTGCTGTCATCTGCAGTGCCAGTTTTAAATAGAAAGGAAACCGGTGCGGAGCCTTCTCACCTCCGTGAAGGACCATGTGCAGCTTTGTCCCGCCCCCAAAGGCGGGACAAAGCTGCATGGGGTCGGTCCTTCACAGACGCGGGAAGGCTCCGCACCGGTTTCCTTTCTATTTAAAACTGAGGGAGACAGGAGGGCTCTGCTGGGGAGGCCGCGGGGTACTTCCTGCTGCCGCAGCAGAGAGCAGCTTCAGCAGCCACGTTCCTTTTTTTTATTTCCCTGGGGGGTTTAGGACTTGTAATGGGCTGATGGGGGAGGGGGGTTAGGATTGCTAATTGGCCATGGGGAGGTCTAGGACTGGAAATGGGCTGATGGGGGGGAGTGTTAGGACTGGAGGTGGGCTGATGGGGGGGTTTAGGACTGGTAATGGGCTATGGGGGGGCTAGGACTGGAAATGGGCTGATGGGAGGTGTTTAGGACTGGTAATGGGCTATGGGGGTTTAGAACTGGAAATAGGCTGATGGGAGGTGTTTAGGACTGGTAATGGGCTGATGGGGGGTTAGGACTGGAAATGGGCTGATGGGGGGTTAGGACTGGAAACGGGCTGATGGGGGTGGTTAGGATTGGTAATGGGCTATGGGGGGGGGGGTCTAGGACTGGAAATGGGCTGATGGGGAGGTTTAGGACTGCTAATGGGCTATAGGGGGGCTAGGACTGGCAATGGGCTACAGGGGGGCTAGGACTGGAAATGGGCTGATGGGGGGGCTAGGACTGGAAATGGGCTGATTGGGGGGGATAGGATTGGTAATTGGCTATGGGGGGTATTTAGGACTGGTAATGGGCTGCGACTGGAAATGGGCTAATGGGGGAGGGGAGGAGAGTGCTGCTGGCCCTGGAAGAAAACTAGGGGCTAGGGCTACAAATGGGCTGATGCGGGAGGATGGTAGAATGGGATTGGAAGGGAGCGGATAATGGGAGTGTCTGCCAGGGGAAGGAGGGGGCATGAAGGGGGCTGACACGGAGAAAGAGGGGGCTGGAAAGGAGCTGACACCTGGGATGTACTGAAGGGGGACTGGAAGGGAGCTGACAATTGGGGATGGGAGTGGTAGGTGGCTGGGTAATGGAGAGGAGGCTGGGAGCTGACATGCAAATGACACTGGAAGGGGGATGGACAGAGGGTAGTGTTACTGGAAGGGAGCTGACTGGGGGGGTGGCGGCACTGAGAATGGATGTGAGCTAATATCTGGGATGGTATTTGGACTAGAAGGGGCTGGACAGTGGGGAAGGAGGGGGACTGGAAAGGAATGGACACCAGTTGCAGTCGTGGGAATGCAAGGCAGTTGACATTGGAAGGTACTGGGAGGGAAGGACTGGAAAGGGGGCTGATACTGGGGAGGGTTACTGGAACTGGAAATGGGCTGATGGAAGGAAATGAAGAAAACAAAAGAAGAGATAAGAAATGGCAGATGGACCATGGACCTTAGACCACAGAAAGAGAGCTAAGAGAAGACAGGAAAGCAGAAGCCTCAGATCGGGACCAGCATGATCAGAGAATAAAATGGTCAGACAACAAAGGTAGAAAAAATCATTTTATTTAATTTTATTGATTGGACTTTGTGCTATTTTTATATTTTACACAATATTGGGGAGCTGCATCTCTTATTTATCTGATGTTGCACTGCATGTGGACTCTGGCTTCTTGGGGTTTCAATTTAAATTTAGTCTACATATTATTATTTAGATTGTGGTTACTTATTCTGTACTTGGTGAGGGTCGATGTTGAGTGTGTGACTGAGGTCAGGTGTTCTGTTAACATGGAGTTTGTACATAAAGATCTATACTGTACTCTAGTAATTTGACTTGTTCAGATTTTCAGATAGGTGTATGGATGTTCCAGGGCCCAGTGTAGTATTTACAGTGATGCTTTTTTTGGATGGACTTCTTATGTGAGTTTTGGAAGTTTGTGCTGATATGGTATGGTATGGTAGGTTTGCTCTTTGTTCTAGGGTTTTGTATTAGTTCACAATATGCCTGGTACTGGAGAATAGTGGTTGTTGTTGTTAGTGAGATGATCAGAATCAGATTTTTTTTTCTTTTTTTAAATATTGAGTTCTGTGGGTGAATGTCCTGGTTCTGCTCTGCACCTACTGTGGATGCAAAATATATGTTGAAAAAGAAAAAGCAAGAACCGTAATGCAGTTTATAACAACAAAATAAAAATGAGTTGTAATTTAGTTTTATAAACTGTGCTGTTAGTTCTTGCTATCTTTTAGTTCCTTGGTGTGCAAATGGGACCGTACCTAGCCCTGTGCAAGCAGTGCAGCCGCACAGGGCGGAAAGACTTGGGAGGCGTATTTCGGCTGTCTGCTGATGCCCTGCTGCCGCTGGCAGGACAATAGCAGAGAGCCGAAATGCACTCCCCAAGCCTTTTCGCAGCACTTTAAGCAGGTCTGGTCCCTCCCTCTTCCGACTCGATGTCAAGGAGGGACAGATCTGCTTAAAGTGCCGGCGCCTTTCAGATCAGGCACATGCCCCCCTCCCCATACCTCCATCCAGCGCTGCCTGCTCTTTCCCTCCTGCTGGTGCCTCTGTGAAAAAAACAGAGGGCAGCAGCAGCAGGGAAAGAGCAGGCAGCACTGGACGGAGGTATGGGGGGAGAGGGGGGCGTGTGCCCGAGCTGCAAGTCGCACAGGGTGTGATTGCAGCTCTATATGACCCTGTGTGCAAACATCTTGCATTTCTTCCATATAATCTAATCGGCTTTTTGGTTTGGTCCAGTCTCTGACTGGATTTCTGAAAAAGCCCCGCCCTCTCTAAGGTGGGGGGGGGGGGGCGCCTTTTCATACTTCGCTTCAGGCAGCAGATTGCCTTGAGCCACCCCTGATAGTAGAGAGAGCCAAAGAGTCACTAGCATGAAGATTCCTAAAAGGATAGGAGACTGGGTGAGACTGACATGGGGACTGATGAAGGATGAAGGTTAGAAGGTGATGATTAGATAGGGGAAGAACTGAGGTACGGAAATTGGAGGGTAGACAGAGAAGAAAACCAGATGAAGGCAGTGACAGTGCTGATGAGAGAGAGCTTTCTGTATCAGGAGTAACACTAATGCAGAACAATCTCCAGCAAACTGCTGCGCTGATGCATAGTGGAGTTTACTGCACTGTCCTATAGATGTTTTAGAATAACTTGAAGAAAAAAGAAAGCCACTGCCTTGGATAAACTCCAGTCACATGAAACAACATACAGAAAGCAAATGAGACTAAACAGTATCCACAATCAAGCAAAATATCAGTCATCTATACAAAAATGTGATGAGAGCAAGGACCTTCTTGCAATGAGAAAGTTGTAGCCTGCAGAAAGCTTCTGCCGACATTAACCTTCAGTTCCGTAAGCCATGTGAAAGGCGATGCAATAACAATAACAGCAGCAATAGAGGCCACTCTATCAGCAATTAGCCATCTGACTGAAAGCTGAACACAGTTTAGGACAGTGGTTCCCAAACTTGGGGTGATATCATCAGTGGGTGGGGTCACAGAAACTGGCCATTTCCCCTTCTCTCTGGACTTTCACTGTGACCTGTGCCAAGTAGCGGCAATCGCCAGCCAGCATGTGGCCTGTGAGCCAGTGAGCATTCATAGGCCTGTGCCCCCTCCTGAGTCAGCTTCCTGTTAGACCGGAAGCCCTGCTGAGCACTGGGGTCTGTAAGCACAAGCTGCACATTAATGCAAAGGACACTTCTGACTGCTGCTGTTGCCACCACGGTTGCCGCTGCTTTCTGCTTTAGAGGAGCGGAGCGATGTGAAGGAAGCTGGAGACCTGCTAGTTTGATTTCATAGAAACATGACGGCAGAATAAGACCGCATGGCTATCTAGTCTGTTCTTCCATGTCAGCCACTACAACAGTCCCCTTTTTACCTTTAGAGATCCTCTGTGTTTGTCCCATGCTTTTTTGAATTCAGGTACTGTCCTCATCTCTACCACCTCCACTGGGAGACTATTCCACGGATCCACCACTCTTTTCATAAAGAAATATTTCCGCATATCACTCCTGAATCTATCCCCCTTCACCCTCATCCTATGTCCCCTCGTAGCAGAGCTTGCTTTCAATCAAAAGAGGCTCTCCTGTGCATTTGCGCCATGGAAGTATTTAAATGTCTCTATCATATCGCCCCTAATCCACCTTTCCTCTAATGTGTACATATTAAGATCCTTAAGTCGGTCCTCATATGCTTTATAATGAAGACCATTAACCATTTTAGTAGCCACCCTCTGTACAGACTACAGACTGTTTATATCCTTTTGAGGGTGCGGTCTCCAGAATTGCACACTATACTCCAAATGAGGTTGCATCAAAGACTTTTATATAGAGGCACTATCATCACCTTTCTTCTGCTGGCCATTCCTCTCCCTATGCACCCAAGCATCCTTCGAGTTTTCACCGTCACCTTTTCTACCTGTTTAACTACTTTAAGATCATCAGACAATATCACACCTAGGTCCTGCTCTTTTTTTGTGGACAGAAGTATTTCACCCCCTATACTATATCGATCCCTTGGATTGCTGCAGCTTAAATGCATGACCATGCATTTTTTTAACATTAAATCTCAGCTGCCAAATTCTAGACCATTCTTCAAGCTTAGCTAGATCCCTCCTCATGTTATCTACACCTTCCTGGATGTCTACCTCTACTGCAGATTTTGGTGTCATCCGCAAAGAGGCAAACATTACCCGACTGCCCTTCTGCAATATCACTAACAAAGATGTTAAAAAGAATCGGACCAAGGACAGATGCATGGGCACACTACTGGTAACCTCCTCCTCAGAGTGAACTCCATTTACCTGTACCGTTTGCCGTCTCCCACTCAACCAATTTCTAACCTAAGCAGTAACTTTAGGGTCCATCCCTAGGGTGCTCAGTTTGTTTATAAGTCGCACATGTGGAATGGTGTCAAAGGCTTTACTGAAATCTAAATACACCACATCTAGAGCTCTCCCTTGGTCCAACTCCCTGGTCACCCAGTCAAAGAAATCAATCAGATTTTTCTGACAAGACCTGCCTCTGGTGAATCCATGCTGCCTCGGATCCTGTAATCCGCTAGACGCCAGAAACCTCACTATTTTCTCTTTCAGCAGCATTTCCAATAATTTACTCACCACCGAAGTTAAATTAACTGGCCTGTAGTTTTCAACCACATCCTTACTTCCGCTTTTGTGTAAAGGCACCACATGAGCCTCTCTCCAGTCCTTTGGCACCACTCCCGACTCCAACGAGGCATTGAAAAAGGTCAGTCAATGGAGCTGCTAGAACATCCCCAAGTTCCCTCAGTATTCTAGGGTGTATCCCATCCGGTCCCATCGCTTTGTCTACTTTAAGTTTAACTAGTTCCTCACGAACACAGTCTTCTGAAAATCGTTCAAGATGCCCCTCGCTTCTGTTCCTGTTTGTAGGTGTTTTCTGAGATCCTGCTCCTGGTTCTTCATCTGTAAACACAGAACAGAAATATTTGTTAAGCAATTCTGCTTTATCCTCATCAGCTTCTGCATATTCCTGCCCTGCACCCTTCAGTCTGACAATACCACTTTTGCCCTTCCTCTTCTAACATATCTGAAAAATGTCTTATTCCCCCATTTTATTAAATTGGCTATTTCCTTCTCTTTTTAAATCTTTGCTTCCCTAAATTTTTCCAAATATGCCTGTCTTCCTCTCTCTGTGATCTCTTGTATTTCATGAAGGCCTCCCTTCTATTCTTCACCTTTTCAGCTACTTCTTTTGAAAACCATAGTGGTCTCCTTTTCCTTTTACCTTTATTTACCATTTTAACAAAAAGGTTGGTTGCCCTTAAAATAGCCCCTTTCAGTTTTGCCCACTGTTTTCTACATCCCCCAGCTGTTCCCATCCCACTGATGACTCCTGGAGGTATTGGTCTATCTTGGCAAAGTTAGTTTTCCGAAAGTCTAAGATCTTGGATTTTATCAGCTGTAGTCCTAATACTGAATGACATCATCTGGTGATCACTGGATGCGAGATAATCTCCCACTATAACATCAGAAACACTTTCACCATTGGTAAGCACCAAGTCCAGTATGGCCCCTTCACGTGTGGGTTCTGTTATCAGTTGCCTGACTAGTTCTCCCTGTAGAGAATCCAGGATCTCCTTACTTCTAAAAGATACTGCAGCAGGAATGTGCCAGTCAACATCTGGCATATTAAAATCCCCTATCAGTAGCACTTCCCCTTTCCTAGCAATGCTGCGTATGTCTTCAAATAACTCTCCATCCACCTCTTCCTCCTGTGAAGGAGGTCTGTACATCATGCCAATGCAAATAGATTTCTCTTTCCCTCTTTCTAATTTAACCCACAATGCCTCCTCTCTCCCTTTTAAGCCCTGTATTTCCATAGTTTTAATATCATTTTTTACATATATTGTCACTCCTCCTCCCCTTCTTCCTACCCTGTCCTTTCTGAATAAAGTATAGCCTGGTATAGTTACATCCCAGTCATGGTTTTCTGTGAACCATGTTTCTGTTACTGCCACTAAATCCAAGTCAGCCTCTCCCATTAAAGCCTCAACATCTGGGATATTATTTCCCATGCTACGGGCATTAATACACACTGCTTTCCATATGTTACCCCTGTTACCCATTTCCATAAAGGTATTTAATGTTTAACTTACCTGGGGTCATGTGAATTTTCAGTTGTTAAAATAGGGTCATATGGAATAAAAGTTTGAAAAGCCCTGTTGTAGGACAACTATCCAGGGGGTCGCAATGAGTTGACATAGACACAATGGCACTTAGCAATAACAACAACCACCTTCAGTTCTGAAGGTCACGTGTTGTTATGCAAAGATCATTAAGCGCACACTCAAAATTCAGCCCCAATATATGTTAATTGATCAATCAGATAACGGTGTGGCTTGCTTTGAACTAGTGCAATGCTATTAAGAGAAGCTGGAGCTGAAGTGTTTCCGGCCTCAAACCTAGACTTCTGCAGCTTCTAAAGAAGAGCTGACATGCCAGGAAAGCTGGAGCAGTTCTCTGAATCTTGCAGTGCTTTTACAACCTGTATCTGTGCCTGAAAGGTAACGTAGTGAATTATTGTCTTAAGGGTGTAACTTGCTTGCCTTTTCATTTTAAGTTACTACTGAACCTGAATCTTCTTGTAACCCAATATATAACGGGACATACTTGTGCTTTCTAAAATAAAGCATAGCTCCTGAAATTTGGACTGGAGTGACTTATTTTCTGAAGGCTTACAGAATTATAGGGGAAATATTAGTAATAAAGTGAAAGTCGTCATGCCCTGCTTCTTAGACAGAGAAGCAGCATTGACAGTGTGGCACTGAAAAACATGTCCCACCCCCACTGTTAACACTAGAAAGTTTTCTCAGTGAAATGATACACTATAGGTAGCGTAGCTTAGGTAAAAACAAATATTTAAAAAGAGTCTTAGGTGCTCTTACAAATCTCTCTTGAAATGAGAGGGGCTTTCTCTTGCAGCAGCCAGCCTGTGTCTCTCCAGTTAATGCTACTCACCTCGGCTACTTTAGCAGGGATAACCTTTCCTTCATAGGGACACCCAAGCACACAGGAAACATACCTAAAGTTAAAAAATGAACTCGATAACAGATCATTACATTTCATATATCAGAGTGGAAAGCACAGTTACTCACCTGTAACAGGTGATCTCTGGGAACAGCAGGAATTTAGTCTTCACATATGGGTATCGTCGGTACCGATGGAGCCTGCGTGGGAACGCTCCCCAGCGTCCAATAGGAAAGCTTTTGGGAGCATACCACAGCGCCTGCGTGCTGCCTTCCCGCCTTTCAACTGTCCCTCTCCAGTTGAGTTTAAAGCTGAAACAAAGAGAGAGAGAAAGAGAGAGATAGAAAGATACAACTCCTAGGGGAGGTGGGTGGGTTGTGAAGACTAAATTCCTGCTGTTCCCGGAGATCACCTGTTACAGGTGAGTAACTATGCTATCTCCAGGAACAAGCAGGAATGTTGTATTCATATATGGGGATTCCCTAGCTGCAGATGCCAGGGAGAAACCCCAGAAGTTGTGTGCCCTTGTGAAAGGGCTCCACTTCCCCCCATGGATCTCTGGCATCCTACCAGGGATGGGGGTAGGAATTGATTAAGTATGGAACAGGTGTTAAAGAACAGCCTGACCAAACAAGGCATCCCGGCGGGAGTCCTTGTCTAAGCAGTAATGGGCTGTGAAGGTATGAACCGAAGCCCAAGTAGCTGCTTGACAGATGTCGTCGATAGACACTGAGTGAAGATGAGCCACAGAGGTTGCCATGGCTCTCACATTGTGAGCTGTGACATGGCCTTCAAGAGGAAGGTTCTTACTCTCATAGGCAAAAGAAATACACTGTGCAATCCAGCTGGACAGTGTTCTTTTGGAGACAGGAAGTCCCAAATGACTAGGATCAAAAGCAACAAAGAGTTAAGAGAACTTTCTATGTTGCTGTGTCCTTTGCAAGTAAAAAGGCCAAAGCCCTTTTACAGTCCAAAGTATGAAGATTCCTTTCTGCACTTGAGGCATGAGGCCTTGGGAAAAATACAGGAAGGTAAACCGCTTGGTTTAAATGAAAAGGTGATACCACCTTTGGCATAAAGTGTGGATGAGTCCTAAGGACTACCTTATCATGATGGAACTTTGTATAAGGAGGTTCAGCCACCAATGCTTGCAATTCACTGATGCAACATGCTGATGTGATTGCAATAAGAAAGATGACCTTCCAAGAAAGGAATTTCAAAGAGGTAGTAGCTAATGGTTCAAAAGGCAGCTTCATGAGCTGCCCAAGAACCAGATTTAAGTCCCATGCCACCGGTGGTGGCTTAATGGGAGGCTTACTTCAAGAAGGCCTCTCATAAATCTGACTATGAGAGGATGAGAGGAAATAGGTTGACCATTTAGAGGCTTGAAAGAAGCTGCAATAGCACTCAAATGAACTCTCATTGAATTGGTCTTAAGCCCTGTATTAGACAAATGAAGGAGATACTCCAGTAATGATTCCAGAGGTATCGCAAGAGGGTCAAGACCCTTCTGCGAGCACCATATGGTAAACCTTTTCCACTTGAAAGCATAAGAGCGTCTTGTGGAAGGTTTCCTGGAAGCATAAAGGATATCCCTTATCTGCTGAGAAAGGTTAAGACCATGGCGTTCTCGGCTTTCAGCAACCAGGCCCTGAGATGGAGAGACTGGGGATTGGGATGCCACAGCATCTCATTCTCTTGAGAAAGGAGATCTGGAGCAGATCCTAACTCCAGAGGCGGAGCTTGAGAGAGATGCAGGAGGAGAGGGTACCACATTTGCCATGGCCAGTGTGGAGCTATGAGAATCATATGACCTCTGTCTCTCTGAAGCTTGAACAGGGTTTTGGGAATTAGGGGAATGGGTGGAAAGGCATACAGGAAGTCCTGGCCCCAATGGAGGAGGAAAGCATCCCTGGCCTGACAACCCTGAGCCGGGATTCTGGAACAGAACCGGGGAAGTTTGGCATTCAGCGGACTTTCAAAGAGGTCTATGTCCGGGGTTCCCCAAATTTGAAATATTTTGGCCACTTGGTCTGCATAGAGAGACCATTCGTGTGGAAGCAGAACTCGACTGAGTCTATCTGCCCAAGAGTTCTGAATGCCTGGAAGATACACCGCAAGGAGATGAATCTGATGCTGTCTGGCAAGGACCCATAGTCGCAAAGCTTCGTTGCAGAGCGACAGAGAGCCTGTTCCGCCCTGCTTGTTCACATAGAACATGGCTAACTGATTGTCTGTTTGAACTAGGACTGTCTTGCAGCTGAGCTGGGTGTGGAATACTCAAAGAGCGAGGAAGATTGCTCTGAGTTCCAGGACATTGATGTGTAGCTAGGTCTCCTGTGAAGTCCAGGTACCCTGGGTAGAGAGGCCTTGCAGGTGGGCTTCCCAACCCACCTGTGAGTCATCTGTTGTCAGAGTGGCTTGGGATGGGGGTTGTTGGAAAGGGGACCCCCACCAAAAGGTTCTGGGGTGACTGCCACCATTGGAGGGACAAAATAAGATGATCTGAGTTTGTTATTTTGTCTGACAGGCAACCTGATGCCTGAGTCCATTGAGTGGATAAAGTCCACTGGGCTGCCCTCATATGGAGGCGAGCATAAGGAACCACATGCACGGTGGATGCCATGTGGCCTAGCAACTGTAACATTTCCCAAGCAGTGAGGTGAGGCTTTAGCACTGCTTGGGAAGCTAACTGCACAATGCGAAGGCAGCGGGGCTGTGGAAGATAGTGGAGTGGAGGAGTGGCCTAGTGGTTGGGGCAAGGTACTTCAGGCCGGGGGTTCAAATCCCACTAGAGGACAGCAACCTTGGGCCGGAAGGACTGGGGTTTCTAGTCCCACAGGTGCTCCTTGTGGTCTTGGGCAAGCCACTTAACCCTCCATAGCCCATGTTCCCTGTAAAATAGTTATCTCCAAGTTATAATGCCCTGTTCAATGTAATTTCAGTTTGTTCAATGTAAACCGCACTGATGCAGAATAGCGCGGTATATAAGAGAATGTAAATAAAAGATAGGCCCTTGTCTGTCTGGTATCCAACAGAGCGCCTATAAACTCTAGAGACTGAGTGGGAGAAAGGTTGGATTTTGGGAGGTTTATGACAAGTCCCAAATACTGAAGGATGCGCATTGTGCGAGAGAGAGATATCCTGGCCTCTGGTTCTGAAGGAGCTCGAATGAGCCAGTCGTCTAAGTAAGGGAAGACGAATATTCCCAGGGTGCAAAGAAATGCTGCCACCACAGCCATGCATTTTGTGAACACCCTTGGTGCCAAGCCCAGTCCAAAAGGAAGAACCCTGTATTGGTAATGCTTCCCTTGACACAGAAAGCGAAGGAACATTCGGTGAGTTGGATGGATGAGAACATGAGTGTACGCATCCTTGAGATCTAGAGAACAAAGCCAATCCTGACTCTAAAGGTATGGAAGCAGAGTTCCTAGAGAAATCATTTTGAACTTCTCTTTGAACAGGAATTTGTTTAATTCTCTGAGGTCCAAAATGGGTCTGTGTCCCCCTGTTTTCTTTGGAATAAGGAAATAGGGGGAGTAGAACCCTGTACCCTGTTGGAGAATGGGTACCTCTTCTATTGCCCCCTGGGCAAGAAGCAAAGTGACCTCTTGACCTAACTGGGCGTTGAGAGAGGTCTGAGAATTGAACTGTTACCATTGTAGGAGGGGGCATGCTGAAGAAATGAAGCTTGTACCCCTCTCTTATAATGGAGAGAGTCCAATTTTCTGCTGTTATCTGCCCCCATCTGGGGGCAAAATGACATAACCTTCCTGGAATGGTGGAGGGTTCTGGGCCGTTCAGGGCCAGGAAGGCAAAGTTCTCTAGATAGGAGTCAAAGCCCCTGTGGAGGCTGAGTCTGCTGAGCCAGTTGAGGCTTAGCAGCTTTTGTTTTTCTTTGCCTAGGTTGTTGCTGCTGTCCCTTTTGGGCAGAGTGACCTAAACGATGTCCCTGCTGGGTATAGGAGGGGTAAAACAACTACTTCTTACTGAAGAATGGTTTCTTGTAGGATTTCTTCCTTGCAGGATCAGCTGTAGATTTGGACAATCTATCCAAGGTGATATTGTCAGCATCTATCTCATTAGCTTTTTCCTGCCAATTCTTGCCAAAGAGATTCTCTCCTGTGCAAGGAATATTCCCCAGTTTATCCTGTACCCAAAGTTCCAAGTCAGATGCCTGAAGCCAGGCAATCCTACGTGCACCTATAGCAATAGCAGAGGTTCTGCTTATGCACGCAAAGCAGTCAAAGGCTGCATGATTTACAAACTTGGAAACATCCTGAGCATGTTTGACAAGGGCAAGGTAATCCTGCCTCTTATCATCAGGAAGGAGAGGGCTCATAAGCTCTAAATCTCCCGTGACCTCCGTAACCCTTTGAAAGCCTACTTTAAATTTTTAATCCACATTCTGCAGCCGGGTTAATTTTTGCATATTTCAGGAAAATTGTACCTGTCTTATTCAATATGTTCTAATAGTGATTTTCCTTCTGCTATGGTCATGTATTATATACCATTTGATAGGAATATTTAGTCAGAATTTTGGATCCCGAGAGTTTTGGGCTCGGCCTGGAACATTCCCATATATAATATATAGGAACAGATCCTAGCAGAAAGCATGGTGGCCTGGAAGGTTCGACGTCCAAAGGCGTCATGAGTCCTACACTCACGTCCTGGAGGATTAGATGCATGCCTTTTTGCACTCTTGATCCTTCTCATAGCTGATTCCACCACCATGGAATGGTGTGGTAGCTGAGTCTTCTGAAACCCAGGACAAGGAGGAACTCGATACATGGTGTCGAGCCTTCGAGAGTGAGGAGACATGGTTAGAGGTGTTTCCCACATCCTTAACATGAGATCATGCAAGATCTCATGAATAGGTAAGGTAGCTGCCTCCTTGGGAGCTTTAGGGTATTGCAGGATTTCCAATTCCTTTGCCCTAGGCTCTTTTTCAGGAGCCACTGTGATGGAAAGACCTCGAGCCACATCTTGGATAAAATCCTGAAAGGACATATCCTCTGGAGGAGACATCCTACGCTGAGAAGAGGAATCCTCAGGAAGAAGTACTCTGGTATCGTCAGAGCTTTCAGACTCATCCGAGGATTCAAAGTATCTCCGATCTGGGTGATCGTGCAAGGCACGGTACCAGTACCGATCGAAGTCGGCATCGGAGTGGTCCGGTACCGACTTGTCGATGCTGGATAGAGATGCATGACTCGGTCCCAGTAGAATACCTGCCGATGTCGATGCAGTCGGTGCCGGCACCGCAGTCGGTGCCAGTACCAGTTGAATTGTCTGAAGCAGTTTCAGGGGCATCGAGGCTGTGAGAAGAGCCGCCAGACTGCATTCAATAGCCAAGAATCTCTGGTCTATCCACACTGCCGATGTTTGGGTATCGGTGCCGGATGAAGCAGCCGGTACCCCAGAGCATGGCACCAGTAGTTCTGCCGAGGTTGAGGCCTCGAGAACGTCCTGGAGCCCCGTTAGTGCTTTGAAAGCCAAAGCCTCCCGCCAGGGCATTTTGCCGGTAGACGTTCCTCAAGGGCAACGCCAGAGGCATCTCGATGCTTAGAAGGAGATCTACCCTTTGAGGACCGGCCAGATTTATGTTTAGTTACCTGAAATCCATGGGAGCAAGACAAAGCCCTGGAAGACGTCGATGCCAGAGACGCTGCATCGGAGGGAAAAAGGGTGCTAAGTTTAGCAGCTCGGTTTTGCCGGCCCCTCTTCGACATCATCCCACAGGCAACACACTTGGAAATAGAGTGGTCAGGACCTAAACATTTGAGGCACCACTCATGGGTGTCGGTGATGAAGATGGTACCGCCACACTTGGAACACTTTTTAAAACCTGAAGCGGGTTTTTCCATTTTAAAGGAAAAGTTGGGCCTAGTGCCCAAAATGGCGCGTGGCACCTGAAGAGAAAAAACCTGGAAAAGACTCCAGAAGAAAGGGTTTTTTTTGTTTTTCTTCTTCAGAAAAAAGAAAGAAGAACCGGCGGTACCGGTATAGCGTCGAGGGAAGGCAGACGTGACCACAAAAAAGAAGAATAAAAGGGAATATTTTCTGCGGTGACAGGATGTGCAACCTGTCGGCTCCGCGGAAAACGAAGAACTGGAGAGGGACAGTTGGGAAAGGCGGGAAGGCAGCATGCAGGTGCTGTGGGATGCTCCCAAAAGCTTTCCTATTGGACGCTGGGGAGCGTTCCCACGCAGGCTCCATCAGTACCGACGATACCCATATGTGAAGACTACATTCCTGCTTGTTCCTGGAGATTACATATCTAACTGGGAATAATTAACCATTTTTAACTTTCTGCTCTATCTAAAATGAACAAAGCACATTTTACATTATTATTATTAGAACTATAATTCTGAAGGGCATAAGAAGCCTGAAATCTCAAGGTATCGCAGATCCCAACTATTTTAATTTTAAATAACTGTTGTCTATTGGTTTCAGGAAAACGGTTTGTAAGACTTTATCTGATGTCTGTCACTGATCCTAGCAGTGGCCTTAATGACACAGTAACACAGTGACTGGCATGGTCCATCTAGTTTGCCTAGTGAGGTGGCGAAAGTTGTAGAGTAGCACCTGCCATTCTGGGCAGGTTTCTCCTCCTCTCTGCCTTTGTTTAAGGTTGTACCTGCCGCTCCAGGCAGGTTACCCCTCTCTGTTTATAAAGTTACAGATGTTTGCTTTGATTCCATACTCTTGGCTTTTGAGTTCCTATCTTCCTCCTTGCCATCATGAGATATTACTCCAGTTCTTATTTTATTCTAAGAATGATACAGAAAAGGTTATTTACTACTTCAAGGAACTGTAGCAGACCATTTATTGATGATATTTGTTTTAGGAGGTGCTACTGGATACTTTTATACAATATGAATATGTGAATTATGATAATCAGCTAGGATATCGATGACTAGGAAGTGGGTAAGCAAATGTAGATAAATGTTAACAGTTTTAAGATAAATTTAAGTATCTTTTTCATTGAATTAGTGTGGAACTGGCAGCCAGAGAATGCGGTCAAAGCTTGGCTTAAATAAAAGTTTTGAAAGTTTGTAAACCGTTATTAGCCAGGTAGGCTTAGTGAAAGCCCTTGCTTATGCCCTGGAATTAGCAACAAAGAATAGATATATTCTAGGATCTGTCCAGAGCACAAGCTCGGTACACTCGCACAAGAGTCCAGAAAACAAGTATGGAGCGAGGTAACAAAAGCAATTTTATTTAAGGGAAATGCCAAACACCAGACATGGCCATGTTTCAGCAGAGCCTTCGTAAGAGGTAAAACAATTCTAGGCAAAACACACATAAAAAACACATGTCAACACAATAAACGATATCAAATCATAAAAGTAATTCCCTCTGAATTTAGAAAAACCAATCAGACAACCAGCAACAGAGCCTTTACATACTATTCACCAATTCTGTGGAACTCACTCCCAGACAACTTAAGGGCTATATCTTCACTTTTAGAAAACACCTGAAAACATAACTTTTCTCTGAACATTTTGGAGAGAAGGCAGACAATTCCAACATCGACCCGACATAATTCCCAGCTTCCAGCTGCCTCTTAATCACTAATAACCAAGACTATCATGTAATATTATTTTGTGTGCATACTTTTACCACCTCCTGTTATTCCCCAATGTTGTAACTTGTTAGACAAACTACTTCCAGTTCCTAGAATTTTCTTTTCTTAACTATAAGTATAATTTGTTTTATGGTGTTTATCTTGTTCCACGTACAATGCTCTTGCATGTTGTTTGATGTAAACCACTTTGATTCACTGATAAGGTGGTATATAAAACAACCAAATAAATAAAACACATAGAAATGCAGAGGACATCAAAGTGCGGTAATTTAAATTAGATCCCACCCAAATAAAAACATAAATACGATATTCACATTAAGAAGAATTAATGACCCATAACAAAAGGAAGGCTAAGGGCAAAACAATAAATAATTAACATATAATTAAATAAATAACCATTAACTGTGTCACACCCTATTCGGCCAGCAGCGTGGTATACTGGTTGGGCTACAGGGGGACCTTTTATTGAAAGGATTGTAGTTGGGCTCCTTTGCAATAAGATAGTTGAGACCCGAGTGGTAAGGTCAAATCAAGGTTTTATTTCCCCTCCCGGGGGTTTGGATTATAACACAGGTAACAAAAGAACAAAAGCCATATACTCTGGCAAAAAGGATAAAGTAAATTCTTGTGCTTTTAAATAGGCAGTTAAATCACTTCCAGCATTGTATATCTTCAGCACAATGAAATTCTATCATTTATCATAGCCAATGTACAGTCCATCTGGTAGTCAGATAATTCAGGCTCTGGCGGATCAATTATCATTGATTCAATCTGACTATCATCTGCATAAGGTTGTTGCCTATAGTGAGTTGGTAGATTATTTCCTCTGCCAGCTCCCTTGACCTCCCTACTATTTCCTCCAGCAGGTAAGGGTCAGAGTCACCATATCTTGGCATACAATTCCAATAAGACTTATGTCCTTTATAACTTCTAGGTGAAAAAGACTTGTAAGCAGCTTTACCTTGGTTAATTAGGCCACCTTCTGGGTTTGAGGCAGGAGAAAAGCTATGCACAGCTTCATTCAGTCGGGGTTTAAACCTCAGAGGCTTTTCTCTATGCTTAGGCTGTTTGTCACCCTCTTCCAACATACAGATGTCTTGCACCGTATATTCTTTCCTTCCTGAAGCCTGTAATTGCTTTCCAGTTATTCTGACTGGTACTTTCTCCTTATAAATGCCTTCACGATAAGGTATATGTTTGGAGGCTTGGTTAAAAGGGTTTTGAGCCTTTCTCCTCCAATTAAGACTATCAGCTGTTATCTGCCTTTCTCTTTCACATTCAGAATCAAAGTCATTCACATCATTTTTCCTACCAGCCCAAAGCAGACGTTGCTTCCCAGATTCAAACCTCAGCTTGCACTCTGTATCCAGCTGGTTCTCATTCAGCACGTCTCTCCTGCTTCCAGTTACTGGTTTCACTGAATCTTCCACACTGCTTTCTCTGGAGTTACCGGAGCTAACAAAGCCAAAGTCAGAACTCCTTCTCCAGCTCCTGCTATTGCTGCTCCTACGGCTCGTCCTACAGCTACCCCTATTCTCTAATGAACGTCCCTTATACGTTTGCTGAGGCTCTACTCCAGCCCTTCCCCCTCCCAGGTGAGAGCTATTAGAGCTAAGAGCTGGGGAATGCCTATCAGCTGTGCAGGGTTCCTTCCCTCGTGGCTGGGAATGTTTATGTTGCTCTTGGCAACTGGGTGTCCTGATATCTTCCTTCCTGCTAGAAACAGCCCTATTACTCATAGGTTCCTCTGCTTTCCTATCACAGGATATCTTTTCCCCATTACATATCCCCCCTCTTAAGATATTACAGGCTGCGGCTCCCTGAGTCTGCCAGCATGTAATCTTATTCCTATGAGGTGAACCACCTGCCTTTTTGACCAACCGTACGGTGGCCGTTCTGTCTTGCCAAGGTTTTAACAGATTTACGTGATATACTTGTCGTCGCCCTTGGTCATTCTCCACCTTATAGGAGACGGGCCCGACCTTTTCCACCACTGTATAGGGTCCTTTCCATCTGGATTCAAATTTGGGACTCAACTCTGCTACTAGGACTAAAACCTTATCCCCGACTTCTAATTGTCGTGTCTTGGTTCCCCGATCATAATAGTGTTTCTGCTTACGCTGGCTAGCCTGCAGATTATCTATTGATACTCGGGATGTCCTCTCTAGGCGGCTCCTAAGATTCCTTGGAAAGTTGGATACCCCTATTTCTGCTTTATCATGTTCCCCCCATTGTTCCTCTAGGATATCCACTATTTTAACAATGGGTTCTATAATGTCCAGCACTAACTTATGTACTGAGGTTGAACCAATAGGCGCCGATCCTGTGGGTACCGGTTTCAGTTTACTAGCCCTAACTTGTCGGCAGGTGAGACAGGACGCGCAGTAGCGGGCCGTCTCCCTGAGAACGCCAGGCCAATAAAATCGGGCCAATATCCGGTCCAATGTCCTCTTTGTATCATTATGGCGACCAACAGGAAGGTCATGTGCCACTTTCAGGACTACCACCTTAAAGGTAGCGGGCACGACCAACTGTTTTCTTAGGGTGCCTTTCCAAGGGTCTGTACACTCCCGGTACAATAATCCCTCTTCTAAAAAGAACCTAGGCAAAATAGTCCTACTCTCTCGGGCATACTCAAAGGCTCTCTTTAGTGCTGGGTCATCCCTCTGCTGTCTAGGGAAGGAAGGGAATTTGCGGACAAGTTCCGCTGGGACCCAGGGTAACCCCTCCCCGGCCTCCAGTTCTACCCTTGCCTGCAACCTATGCCTACGCTCATGTCGCGTTCCAGCCTTTCCTTTCTTCTCTCTAGAGGGTATGTTTACCAAGTCCTCCTGAGAGGGAAATATACCTTGTACCTCCTCTCTCTCTTCATTCTCACTTCCTGGGGGTTCTTTATCAGGTATCTCCTCACTTTCTTCATTCTCATCTCCTTGGGGTTCTCCCTCACCCTCAGGAGCTTCCGTTTCCCCCTCTCTGGGCCTAACCTCTGTTACAGGAACGTTTGCTTGGGACCTGGTTGTAATTAGGCCTATTCTCTCAATTAAATCTTTCCTTAATTCTTTTTGAAAGGGAGGCCAGTCTTTGCCTAAAACAAGGTCACAAGGAAGTCGTGGTATGACTGCCACGCGTACTTCCCCATCAATCCTTAAGCCTGTTATGGATACTTTATGCACAGGATAGTATGGCGCTGACCCGTGAACACAATTCACTTGTACTCTTCCCTCTGCTGGGTTCTGGGCGGATGGATCACGGTCAGAGATGGTCTTCCATAACTTCTGGGAGACCATACTCTGGTCTGCGCCAGAGTCCAGCAGGGCCAGAGTTTCTACCCCTTCTACACAAACCTTGAGGAGGAATCCCTCCTCCAGGGGTTGTTTCTTCCCTGATATTAAGGCAGTGCGTACAGTGCAATCCTTACGTATGTGTCCTAACTGACCACAGTTATAACATTTTTTCTTAAGAAATCTGTTTACATTTTGGTCACACATTTCTCTCCTAGAGGTTTTTTCTAAGCCCCATAGTTTACCAATGCCAGCTACTTTTAATACCTTTTCCTTTGAGGTTCCGGCTAACTCTGCCTCAAAATATCTTTCTGAGAGTTCAGCCGCTTCCTCAGTGGAACTGCATTTTTGGAGCACTATAAATGCTTTTACCTCAGGCGGTACAGCTTCAAGGTACTGCTCCATAATTATGGTATCTATCACTGACTCTATTGTTCTCCTCTCAGGAGTGAGCCATTTCAGCGCTAGACCCTTAAGACGCTGAAATAGTGCCTTTGGTGTTTCCATAGGCCTAAGCCTAGCTTCCCTGAATAAGCGCCTGTAATGGATGGGCGTTAAACCCAACCTGTCTCTTACAGCATTTCTTACATTCAGGTAATTGGACGCCTGATCAGCGGGCAATGCTTTGTACGCTGCTAATGCCTCACCTGTTAGAGTCATAGCCAAGCGGACAGCCCACTGGTCAGCTGGCCATTTAGCTGATTCTGCTATCTTTTCAAATGCCTCAGCAAAATCATCAAAATTCTCATTATTATTAAATTGTCCCGGTGCCATTGCACCACAATTATTAAGTCCTACCCCCACTTGTAATGAGGGAATACTCTCCGCCTTGTCCACATTCTTCTGCAGCAGGGCTCCTAGTAGCTCCAACAACTGCTGCTGCTGAGCATTCATGGCTGCTATAGTTCTTTCTTGGATCCCTTGGGCCTGCTCACTCTGGACCCTCCACTGAGCCTCCATCCAGCTCTTTACGTCTTGGGGATCCATTAGGATTGCTGTATCTGTAAAAACAAAAACGAGACTTCCGGTGACGTCATCCTCCTGCATGGCGGCGTAGAGTGAGAGCTCCGCCACCAGCATGCAATAATAGGCTGATTTGGCCCCTATAGGCATCGCAGAGCTGACCGGAGAGTGGCCGCAAGGCAAGAGGTGGCCACCGACCCCAGCGGAGGGAAAAAAACTCAGAGCGGAGGAGCAGTAGTGAGCCGCGCGAAGATCGCGAGCGGCAGGAAGTCAAGTGCGGGCTTCTTAGCCAGCGGCGGAGCGGAGTAAGCAGCAAGAACACGGAGAGGGCAGAACACACCCGGCGCAACGCGGAGCGAACGCCGGGAGCCTGCAAGTAGCAACCTCCTCTGCAGCACAAACTGAAACTACAAATCGCGACGCGGAGCGAGGTGGCGGCACGCTGCAAGTGGAGCGCAGGAGGAGAGGAGACAGAGCAGGCCGAGCACGTGGCTCAGAGCCCGGTGGAAGAACGGAAGGCCCTCAGCACCAGGAATAAAGTGGGAGACCAGCGACAGAGCACACACCAGCAGTAAGTCCCCACACCACCAGGTCTTCAGAGCTGAGAAGGGGGAAGGAGACAGAGCGATACTGTGTGTGAGACTGGCCCAGTGCAGTGGCTGCAGAGAGGAAAGAGAGCTAAGAGCCTGCAGTGTGAGTCACAGTGACAGCGGGGGGAGGGGGCCACCAGCCTAAATACATGGAGAAATCCAGTAAAAAAGAGCCATCGGTGAAAAAAAAGCTGGCGGAGTTCCACTCCCCGTATGCAACCTCCAAAGGAGGGGGGAAAGAGGGGGAGAAAGCAGGAAAACCAGCGGTAGAGAGCCCGCAGAGCCCGGGGGGGGAGTGATGGTGGTGAAGAAGGCCTGACGGCCGCGGAACAGATCAAACAATGGCTTCTTGAGCTGAAGGAGGAGTTGAAGGTGGAGATGTGTGGGGTGAAGAATGAGATCAAGGAAGCGGTGCAGACTATGCGCCAAGATCTGGTGGAGCTGGGAGAGCGAGTAGAGTAGAGGAGGCGGAGACCAAGCTGGAGAATCAAGAGGAGACCCTGTCACAGATCCAGAGATGGGAAGAGCTGCAGCTGGCGCAGGAGAGCCTTAAAGCCAAAACCGAGGACCTGGAGGACCGCTCACGCAGATGCAACTTGCGAGTGCGGGGAGTACCAGAAGAGCCTCCATATAAAGACTGTGAGGCAGTGGTCCAGAGAATCTTCAGGGACCTCCTAGTGGCAGCTGGGCAAGAGGGGGTCACCGAAGATGCCCGACCGGGCATAGAAAGAGCGCACAGAAGTCTAGGGCCCATTCGCGAGAACAGGCCTAGAGATATAGTAGTCTGCATTCGATCCTTCAAGAGCAAGGAGCTCCTGCTGGGAGCTAGCCGCAAATTGAAAAGCTTCCACTGGGAGGGACACAAGGTGGAGTTGTATCAGGACCTGTCCCAAGGGACGTTGCAACGTAGGAGAGCGATCAGAGATGTCACCGCGTATCTTAGAAAAGCGGACTTGCGATACAAGTGGCTCTTCCCATTTGGACTACTTATCACGGTGAAAGGGCGCTCAAAGACGGTGCGATCTAGCGTGGAGGCATGGAAGGCGCTGCGGGAGTTGGGCGCAGAGAGACTACCGGAGATGAGCGACGGCCCAACTGCATCTACGAGAAAGGGATCCCGGACCGGAGGAGAAGAGACCATGCAATGGCGGAGGGCGAGGGGACGAAGATTGGCCCGAACTTCCAAGGACTCCGACGAGAGCCGGCATCCCGAATCAGAGACTGGCTGAGTTGAGACACCCACCTAAAGGACTGGTATTCATGAATGAGAGGTGACAGTGGGTGGGGGAAGAACAGGGTAAGGTAGTAGGATCAGAGGGGGAAGAGAGGGTGGGGGGGACAAGGAAGTGGGGATGGTGAAATAAGGTGGGTGAAGGGAGGGGGGGTTAGGGGGTCAAGGGGGGATGTGGAAGGTAGGGGCGAGGCAGGAGGGGGGAGGCGGGGGGGCCGCTGGGGTAAGTTGGTGGAGAGGGGGATGAGGTCACCGTATTGGAAGTTACTTCTCCACAACGGAGAGTGAGGAAGGGGGGAGGGGGGAGAGGGAAGGTAGGGGGGGGTGGGAGGGAGATGGAGGGGGGGGGGAAGGGAGGGTCAGGGGGGGGGGTCCGAGGGGATTGGGGGTGCATGGAGGGGGTATGCCCGAAAGGAAAGCAATGAAAATCTTAACAATGAATGTGAAAGGCTTAAACTCCCCATTGAAACGACAGAAATTGTATAAGGAACTGGCACGACATAAAGCAGACATAGTAATGTTGCAGGAGACACATCTACAGAGAAAGCATGAGGCACTGGTACAACCTCGGGGATATAAACACTGTGTGTTTGCCTCCAATTATAAAGAGAAAAAGAAAGGAGGTGTGGGGATCTTCATTAAAGGGGAGGTCCCGGTTGAGGTCCAGGTGATAACCAGGGATAAGGGGGGGCGATACCTCCTATTGAGGGCAAAGCTGGGGGAAGAATGGTTTTGTGTGGTGAATGTGTATGCCCCGACGAGTAATCAAACGGAATTCTGGAAAGACCTGAGTGAGTGAGCAGGTGGCGGCATTGGGGGAGGGGGTGATGATCTGTGGAGGAGACTTCAACATGGCCTGGGAGGTTGGGAGAGACACGACAGGACGGGGGGTTGGGAGGGGAACAGATAGGAAGCGGTACCATAGATTCGTGCAGGAGAATGATCTGATAGATGCATGGCGGGTATTAAATCCCGGAAGGAGGCAGTTCTCCTTCTACTCTGCCGTACACGGCACGTATTCCCGGCTGGACGCTATATGGGTGGGAAAGGAGCTAGGGGGGCGGTTGCTGGAGGGCGAGATGGAGCCCATCACATGGTCCGACCATGCTCCGGTGGTAGTGCGAGTGCGCGTGGCGGGGGAAGATAAAGGCCGACAATTTTGGAAACTGAATGAAGGCTTACTGGAGGACGCGAGAGTGAGAGTGACGAGCGAGCTTGAAAACTTAATACCTGTTTATTTTGACCAAAATGAAGGGGGGGAGGTGAAGGATGGAGTCGTCTGGGATGCTTTCAAAGCAGTCGTTAGGGGAGTCCGTATCAAGTGGGGGGCACGTATCAAGCGGGAACGAGCGGAGAAGGAGGAGAGGATACGCGGAGAACTGCAGAAGTTGGAGGAAAGAGATGGGTTGGACGGTAGTGGACGGCTGCGGGGAGCGGTCCTGGCATTACGGGCTCAAGTGAATGCACTTGAGGCGGAGAAGATACAATTCCGCTTGCAGCTGATGAAACAGCGGTTCTTTGAAGGGGGAAACAAAGCCGGGAAATACCTCGCGAGGCAATTGAAAAAAAGAAGGGAGTGGAATAGGATCCTGCAGATCAGGAGTAAGGGGGTGGGGGTGCGAGAGGTCCAGCATATTAGGGAGGAATTTGTGGCCTATTATAGCAAACTATATGCGGCACGAGAGGCGAGGTCGAAGGAGGACATTAGCGAGTATGTGAAGGAAGCAAGGCTCCCGGTTTTGACGAGCGAGGATCAGGAGGGGCTGGATAGGGAAATACAACCTGAAGAGGTCTCTCAGGCCATTAAGACGTTGAAGAACGATAAAGCCCCAGGACTAGATGGCCTTACGGCACGGTTTTATAAACGATTCGAGAGTCACTTGCTGACACCGCTGACTAGGGTATGCAACGGGCCGCGAAGGGGGGCGGCGTTGCCAGAGACGATGGGGTGGGCAGGCATTACTTTGATCCACAAGGAAGGGAAAGACCCTCAAGATTGTGCGTCCTACCGTCCCATCTCGCTGCTAAACGTTGACGCGAAAGTCCTGGCGAAAGTGTTAATGACCAGGCTTAATAAACTGATAGGAAAATTGGTGCATGCAGATCAAGCGGGGTTTGTGCCGGGTCGGCAAGTGGCGGACCACATTCGGAAAGTGTTAAACGTAATGTGGTCAGCGCAAAAACAGGGGGAGGAGGCCTTGCTAGTATCATTGGATGCTGAGAAAGCCTTTGATCAGGTGTCTTGGACATTCTTGGACTCGGTACTGGAGTCCCAGGGGTTCGGGCAGGGTTTTGTGCAGTGGATAAAGGCTCTTTATGCTCAACCGAGGGCATGTGTTCGGGTAAACGGGGGATATTCGAATTTTTTCCCGCTTGAACGGGGGACTAGGCAGGGATGCCCCCTATCCCCCTTGTTATTTGCGCTCTCCCTCGAACCCCTGGCGGCGAGGCTGAGGTGCAATCCAGACATTTCAGGAGTTAGGGTAGGACGACAGGACTGCAAAGCGTCCCTCTTCGCGGATGATATTCTGTTGACGCTTACGAAGCCTAGAGACTCCTTGAGGGCAGTGATGAGGGAGATTCAGGACTATGGTGAAAGGGCGGGATTTCGGATCAACTGGGGGAAATCCGAGATTTTGAGGATAGTGGGGGAGCAGGAGGAGCAACGGGACTGGGAAGGGAGTTTCCCCTTCAAATGGGCAAAAACATCGATCCGATACCTAGGGGTCCATATAGGGAGGAGTTTGGAGGACCTATACGCTTTAAACTACGGGAAATTGGTGGGACAGGTGGAAGGGCGATTGCAGGGCTGGAGCAGGGGGTACTATTCATGGTTTGGGCGAATGGCAACGGTGAAAATGATGCTTCTCCCCCAGTTCCTGTTCCTTTTTCAAGCCTTGCCAGCGCCGATACCCCGGAAAGTGCTGAGGAAGATACAACAGCAGGTAGAGCGATTTATATGGGGGGGGAGGAGACCCCGGGTTGCGGCGCGAACGATGCAAGTGTCAGTGGGGGAGGGGGGAATGGGGGTGCCAAATTTCCGCCTTTATTATGCAGCAGCGCAGTTACGTGCAGTCTACGCGTGGCTGCGGGAGCCCCAGAAGCAGTGGGTACAGATGGAGCTGGAGGAATACAGGCCGGGAGAACTGGAACGAATAGTCTGGGAGGGGAAAGGAGAGAGGGGGAGGCATCCCATTGTGGGGCATACATTGCAGGTATGGCAACAATATAGGAAGCAGCTGGTAGGGGATAAACATTGGTCGGCTACAATGTCCCTGCAAGCCTGCTGTGCAGATAAGACGGGGCCAGCGGTCACAGTGCTGCGAAAATGGGCGGAGTTAGGTTTGACTCAGGTGTCCCAGATCGTGGTAGGAACAAAGTGTCGAGGTTTTGAAGGTGTGAGGGACCTCTACCGATTAGGGGAGGCGGATAGGTTTGCGTATACCCAGCTCTGCTCAGTAGTGCACAAAAAGGGCCGGGAGCATGGGGGCAGGGGGGGTGGAGAGTGGTTTGAAGGAGCCTGTCTAGGCTCCATGGGGCGGCAGGGGATGCTATCTCGGATCTACAGAGGGTTGACAGCGCGGGCGCACGCCAAGTTGACGTATATGGACGCGTGGGAAAGAGACTTAGGGGTCTCGTGGGGGGTGGAGGAATGGGAAGCGGTGGTAATGGGCATAGCTAAGTTCTCCATTGCCACATCATTGCGCGAGAATGGGTTCAAGGTGCTGAGCCGATGGTATCTCACGCCAGAGAGACTGTGCAAAGCGGGAGTGGTGCAAACGGATGAATGCTGGCGAAAGTGTGGTGAAAGAGGATCATGGATGCATATGTGGTGGACATGCCCAGTGGTGGGAGAATATTGGAAGAAAATAGGGGAGCACATAAACAAAATGGTGGGAGCGCCAATAAAGCTTGGCCCTGAGATGTGTCTCCTACAGAGGCCTGACGGGAGGTGGGAGGGGGATTGGAGAATTGTATGGCACTGTGTAACAGCGGCTCGATGTGAAATAGCTTGGTATTGGAACAGGCCGAACCTACCCTCCATAGCGAGCTTCGCCTGTAGAGTGTCGAATATCTACGCGATGTATAAATTGACAGGGGAGAGGGGGGGCAGAAAGGACCAAATGGAGCAGAGGTGGGCGGGGGTGTGGAAGTGGCTGCACGCAGAAGAGTGGAAGTAGGGGGGAGGTTATATATTGGGGGGGGGGGGTTAGGCCGGCTTAGGTTCATTATTGACAATATTGGGGGGTTCTTAGGGGTTGCCCTGAAAACACCACATTTTGACGCTCAATGTCATACAGTTGGGATTTAAGGGCAGGGCAGGGGGGGGGTAGGAGGGGGGGGGATGGGGCCGGGGGGGGAGACCAGGGGGGTTGAATAACAGATAGTCAGTATATAAGGCTGGGTTTCTCAAATGTTGATTGGGGAAATCTGAATGATCTGAAGTTGTTGTTATGATGGATATGTAACTGTTACAGGTGCTAATAGCAAAGAACCAAAAAGGTCAATAATAAAATAAAAGGCGACCAAGGGTACTGAGGGATGTGCTAAGAATGTACATAGCTTGTTGAATGTAGGATATACGGTGTACACGTGAGTGTTAAAACAATGACTCCGGTACACAGAATATTGTTACGTATAGAGAATAATTTTTACTAAGCATGGCTGTTGTTTACATATAAGTGATATAATGGTACCTCTTAGGTTGGAGTGTATATATGCTTAGAGGACTATCAGAATGTTCTCAATAAATGTCTGTATTTTGAAACGTTGAATAATAAAAAAATTTAAATATAAAAAAAACAAAACAAAAAAAAAACACAAAGCCCACCAAGTGCGGTACCAAAATAAAATCTATGCCTCCCACTTTAGCACAGAAATTGGATACTTTCTCCCAGATCCTTCTACACCCGTGCCCCCTCACTTGTACCTGAGCACAGTGCAGGATCTTGCCTTGAGAAAGATCTCCTGGGCGGCTCCAAATCAGGTCTGGATCTGTAGTCCGGTCCGGTTTCTCTCTCCTTTCCTTCAGGATAGCCGAACTTCCCCTGATTTTTCAGGTAATCCTTTTTCTTGATAATGTCCTTTTTACTGTGTTTTTAAAAAATCCGAACATACTATGCCATTTCTTCTGTCACACCCTGTTCGGCCAGCAGCGTGGTATACTGGTTGGGCTACAGGGGGACCTTTTATTGAAAGGATTGTAGTTGGGCTCCTTTGCAATAAGATAGTTGAGACCCGAGTGGTAAGGTCAAATCAAGGTTTTATTTCCCCTCCCGGGGGTTTGGATTATAACACAGGTAACAAAAGAACAAAAGCCATATACTCTGGCAAAAAGGATAAAGTAAATTCTTGTGCTTTTAAACAGGCAGTTAAATCACTTCCAGCATTGTATATCTTCAGCACAATGAAATTCTATCATTTATCATAGCCAATGTACAGTCCATCTGGTAGTCAGATAATTCAGGCTCTGGCGGATCAATTATCATTGATTCAATCTGACTATCATCTGCATAACATTGCTGCCTATAGAGTGTTGGCAGATTATTCTCCTCTGCCAGCTCCCTTGACCTCCCTACTATTTCCTCCAGCAGGTAAGGGTCAGAGTCACCATATCTTGGCATGCAATTCCAATAAGACTTATGTCCTTTATAACTTCTAGGTGAAAAAGACTTGTAAGCAGCTTTACCTTGGTTAATTAGGCCACCTTCTGGGTTTGAGGCAGGAGAAAAGCTATGCACAGCTTCATTCAGTCGGGGTTTAAACCTCAGAGGCTTTTCTCTATGCTTAGGCTGTTTGTCACCCTCTTCCAACATACAGATGTCTTGCACCGTATATTCTTTCCTTCCTGAAGCCTGTAAATGCTTTCCAGTTATTCTGACTGGTACTTTTCTCCTTATAAATGCCTTCACGATAAGGTATATGTTTGGAGGCTTGGTTAAAAGGGTTTTGAGCCTTTCTCCTCCAATTAAGACTATCAGCTGTTATCTGCCTTTCTCTTTCACATTCAGAATCAAAGTCATTCACATCAGTTTTCCTACCAGCCCAAAGCAGACGTTGCTTCCCAGATTCAAACCTCAGCTTGCACTCTGTATCCAGCTGGTTCTCATTCAGCACGTCTCTCCTGCTTCCAGTTACTGGTTTCACTGAATCTTCCACACTGCTTTCTCTGGAGTTACCGGAGCTACCAAAGCCAAAGTCTGAACTCCTTCTCCAGCTCCTGCTATTGCTGCTCCTACGGCTCGTCCTACAGCTACCCCTATTCTCTAATGCAGTGTTTCCCAACCCAGTCCTACGGGGCACACCGGCCAGTCAGGTTTTCGGGATATCCCTAATGACTATGCATGAGATATATATGCATTAGAGATATCCTGCCAACCTGACTGGTTTGTGGCCCTCCAGGGCTGGATTTGGAGACCCCTGCCTTACACCTCTGTCATTTAAGATTGTGAGTGGGCAAGGTGCAGATGTCCTAGACATCGAAAGGGTATATAGAATGTGACACATTCCTCCTCGATTCTCACCACCACCAAAATATTGTCTATTAGACAACTTTTTGGTGGTGGTGAGAATCGAGGAGGAATGTGTCACATTCTATATACCCTTTCGATGTCTAGGACATCTGCACCTTGCCCACTCACAATCTTAAATGACAGAGGTGTAAGGCAGGGGTCTCCAAATCCAGCCCTGGAGGGCCACAAACCAGTCAGGTTGGCAGGATATCTCTAATGCATATATATCTCATGCATAGTCATTAGGGATATCCCGAAAACCTGACTGGCCGGTGTGCCCCGTAGGACTGGGTTGGGAAACACTGCTCTAATGAACGTCCCTTATACGTTTGCTGAGGCTCTACTCCAGCCCTTCCCCCTCCCAGGTGAGAGCTACTAGAGCTAAGAGCTGGGGAATGCCTATCAGCTGTGCAGGGTTCCTTCCCTCGTGGCTGGGAATGTTTATGTTGCTCTTGGCAACTGGGTGTCCTGATATCTTCCTTCCTGCTAGAAACAGCCCTATTACTCATAGGTTCCTCTGCTTTCCTATCACAGGATATCTTTTCCCCATTACAACTGTTATATAAAACCATATAAAAACTATAAGGTAAAAATAATGAGAGAAACATGTACATAAGATAATTAAATAATCCTCCTTGGTGACCTAAATCTTAACTCTGCTCCAGCAAGCCATGTCTCCTCATTTCTCGAAGCTATGAATGCCTTGGATCTCATCCATATCATAACAGTACCCACACACAAGGGAGGGAATATCCTTGACCTCTTATTCATACCCAGTTTGCACTGCAAGAGCAGCACCCAAATCTCTTCCCAAGTCACTGCTATCCCTTGGTCTGACCACCATGCAATATCATTTGACATATAACAAAACCACAGCCCCAAGACAGCCATTATTGACTCACATATTTAAAGAGTTCAATAAAGAGGCCTTACTAAACAATATCATCCCACACCCCAGCTTTCAAAAATCATAGATAACTGGAATAACATTATTTCATCCTATGCACAAGCCCCACCGAATACTCCTACCACTCGTAAATCCAACACACCATGGTACTCCCGAGAGATTAAACAAAGTTCCACTAAGACAGATTGAATGATGATGGAGAAGAACCAGAGTTCCACTCCACCTGAATGAATATGCACTCAGCCAGGAGAACTACAATAAACTGATCTTAAAGCACAAAAGAGTACCACACCAACCTTATCCTCAAATCCCTAAACCATCCCAGAGAACTGTTCGATATTGTCATATCATTCACAAGAGACCTACCCAAACAAGATGAATCTTCCTCCCAGCCACAGGAATTTGTGGACTACCTGCAATACAAACTCTCACTCCTCGCAGACAGCACAAATACACCCATCCAACTCAAGACACCACAGGAGCCACCCACAGATGGATGTCATTCCAACCCATATCAACACAGCACCTAGATGAAATCAAACATGATCAACACAATAACCTCCCCACTTGATCCATATCCTGTCTCATGGATTAAAATGGCTAGAACTGAAAACGCTTGCATTCTAACCAAAATAATAAATCTATCACTCTCCCAAGGTCACATGCCCGCAAACCTAAAAAACACTTCTATCAGGCCCACCTAAAAGGACTCATAGCTGACCCAAACCTAATCTCATTTTACAGACCAATCTCTAGCATCCCCCGCCTGGCCAAAAATTCCAGATAAGAACTTACTAGCATACTGGGCTGAGAAGATACATAGAGTTTCTGATTTGAAGTACTTCGTATTAAAAGTCGTGAAACCTAGAGAGACACATGATGTGCTGATAGAGAGCAGATGTGCACTTCTCTCTCTCTGAGGACTATTCCCCTAGCCGTGCCCTGCAGCCCTTGTTACTGTCGAATCTGAACAAGTTAATGAAGGGGGACGAGAAAGGTGAATAAGAACCTCACCTGCCTACGCTATCCAGCTCAATGGCGATGGCAAAATCCAAACGCCTAGAGAAAGACATAAGCGGCCCTCCAGTGAACAAAATGGCGGACGCTCCTCCATCCCCATAGGCCCTGACACAGCCTGCAATAGTAGAAGAGGTCACGGCAGCAGTGGTTGGGGGCCCTCTCAAGCAAACTAGATGCCCTGCATGGGAAAATAGACTCACTGCATAATACTTTTGAATTGTTCAGAAGTCTTCTTCAAGAAGTGGAAACACGCATCTCCACGGCAGAGTATACACTGAAAATGAGAGGGAAATGAGCCGATATCGCCAAACTAGACAATTTGGAGCACCGGAGCCAATGCACTTCTTAGGAATACTGGAATCTGTGCAAGATCAGGAGCTGAGAGGATACCTTGAAGTATTGCTTCCCCAAGGGCTTACTCTGAAGAGGGCTGCGGCCCACTGCAAATGGAACGCGTGCACCGGGCGGGGCCAGTCAGACCATCAGCAAATCGCCCATGGATGGTCCTGGTGAAATTCCTGAATTACATCTAGAAAGAAGGGGCGGGGGGGTGAGGGAAGGAATGGGGGATGGGACTGGGGCAAGGGGAATGTTGTTATCAACAGTTTAAAAAAAAGATAAGTTCTTGATTGGTTAATCCCGAGCGGAGTGTAAGTGACCCCAAAATGTCCGATTGTTGTATTTCACTTGATTCAATAAATAACATTTCCAAAAAAAAAAAAAAAAAAAAGGTTGAGAAACCTAACTAGAGAGATGGAGACAAAGATAGAATTCTTTCACATATAGAACATAAGTTTATCTTCCGGCTGAACATCTTGACTCCATATGGACTCGATATGGATATAGATTACTCTGATTTTTTTATAATATATTTCATTATCATTTTTATTTGGATTTTATCCTTTCCTCTGTCTGAAGTGACTCTTTTCTCCTCCTTGATTCTCTTTTCTTTCTTTTCCCTCCCTCTCCCCTTTCCCTTACAGATGATCACATCTCAAAATATCCCTATTTTACACAACAATTTCCTCCACCGAGCATACCACCCACAAGTTAAACAATGTGACAGAGCCTCAAACTGCAATAGGCTGATACACATCAGAACAAACAGTCACTCATCCAGTGTGAAAAGAAAAAGTCCAAAAACACCCAGCTTAAATTATTGCATGATAAACGCAAGGTCAGTGAGTCACAAAACCCCAGTAATATCAGATTATATCAGGTTGGCTGTCAGTAATATAATGTTTATAACTGAATCATGGCTAACAGATACCGACCTTGTTCTAATTAATCAACTAAACTACCCATACTGGCATCCTAATGATAAGGAAAGAGCTAAAAGCATCAATGAAATCAGCAACGTTTAAATGGTCTTGATGTCCTTATGACAGAGAACAAGTCGTTTATGTTTTGCTTAGCCTACAAGGCTCCCACAGCAGTTAATAATACACAGACTACCATCCTTGAAATAGCTGCTCAGACATAACACAGGGAAAGCAAGTAATTATATTGGGTGACTTCAACCTAGCATCCACACACTCTAACCATGCAAAGGCTTTCCTAAATGCAATGTATGATAAGGAATACAAACAAATAATAAATACTCCTATACATAATAAGGGAAACATATTAGATATGATATTTATTCCAACGGACACTTATAAAAATATCAACCAAACTGTAATTCACACCATCCCAATTCCATGGTCTGACCACCTCAAGATCAACTTTAAACGAATAAAGTGTCCCAAAATAGACAAGGAAGAATCCAGGCAGAACACAGACTTCCGCTTCAAGAAATTTGACAGAGATGCATTCTTAAATGAGATTCTACCCAACATCAACGATGAGATGGAAGGGCATTGAATCAATGATAAACAATTAGAACAATCTCATAAACACAGCTACCAAGTCCAACTATACTAAACCATGCAAAAGATGAAAAGAAACAGAAGCCTGGTATAACCAAGACTTCAGAAATCTAAACTGGTGCTTAAGAAAACAGGAATGTAACTGGAGAATAACAAAAGAAAAAGATGAAGGCATGAACAAACTGGAAACATACTGTGAACGTATCAACTGCTACAAGAAGGAATTATCATAACAAGCTGCTAATGAAATCATTAAACTGTCATAGAATACCGTAACAAAACTGCCCAGTGCAGGAGGACATATCACACCAACTTAATTTTGAGCTCCATTAACAGACCACAAGAACTTGACATAGTAAAAAAATGTGGTAAAAACCTCCAAGCTGAGCAAGGGAGAGGACACGCCAAACCCTCAAACTCTAGCAAACTACTACATAAACAAAATGCACATCCACTCCAACACAAACCAACTCCACAAAGCACTACCCCATGGAAATCATTCAACTCCATCAGTAAAGAAAATCTGGAAAATACCATCACATCATTCTCCTGGACCCCTGCACAGTCAGCTGGATGAAATCAGCCAAAGAAGAATTAAGCCCATTCCTCAGAAAGATAACCCATCTATCACTACTCTAAGGATACATACCTCCTCCATCCATCTCATCCTAAAGAACACAAAGCTGGACCCCAAGGACCCAGTCTTCTGCAGACCCATATCCAGCAAAAACTAATAGAGAAAACAATACAACAGCAACTGCAAGAACATAACGACCACTCTCCTCTAGATCTACATCAACACGGATTTCAATCAAACCATGGAGCAGAAACAATCATAACCTCCCTATTGGACAAAATAATAACAGGAACCCAACAACCCCAACAAAGTTTCACACTAATAGTCTTAGATATATCTGCAGCCTTTGACACTGTCAACCACATCATATTACTAAAGCAACTACAATCTACCAGCATCCAAACATAGTTCTAGAGTGCTTCAAATCCTATTTTACAGACCAACGGCAACAAGTAAAAAATGGGTCCTAACACATCATCATCATTCCCACAACACCAGGGTATTTCACAGGGATCAGCACTCTCATCCCTCCTCTTCAGCTTATACCTGCATCCTATATGCAGAATCATCCAAACCCACGACACCAGGGTATTCCACGGGGATCAGCTCTCTCGTCCCTCCTCTTCAGCTTATACCTGCATCCTATATGCACAATCATCCAAACCCACGACACCAGGGTATTCCACGGGGATCAGCTCTCTCGTCCCTCTTCAGCTTATACCTGCATCCTATATGCAGAATCATCCAAACCCACAACACCAGGGTATTCCACGGGGATCAGCACTCTCATCCCTCCTCTTCAGCTTATACCTGCATCCTATATGCAGAATCATCCAAACCCACGACACCAGGGTAATTCCACAGGGATCAGCTCTCTCGTCCCTCCTCTTCAGCTTATACCTGCATCCTATATGCAGAATCATCCAAACCCACAACATATTCTACAACACTCACAAACCCTTGTACACAAAAATACTTCAATGCCTAGCAAATGCCACCCTCTTCCCCTCTCACCTGTTCCCTAAGGCTCTGTGCTGTCATGTCCTGATTTCCCCTCTTTCCTATATATTAATTGGTGTTCCTTTTCCTATTTCGGGCTTTAATGAATTTTATTGTAAACTGCTTTGCTGTTCCCACAATGGGCGGTATATCAAGATTTTTAATAAATGAAATAAATAAAATGGCTGACAACTCATTAACAATAAAATACAAAAAGACAGAAATATTATTTATCACCAGAGATGAATCCTTCATTCCCCAGCTGCCCTAACAATAAACAACATTAAACTGGAAGTGCAGACCAAAATCAAGTACCTCAGCATAAGTTTAGGCACTGATCCAAAGTTAACATCACACACAAAAAAACACAATCAAAATGATTTATCACAAAATACAAACCCTTCAGCACTTCCAATCACTACTCCAACCTTCTCACTTTCACACAGTATTTCAGGCCATTATCTCACTCACTACGACTATTGTAACACAATATACCATGGATTACCAAAATCCACCCTCTTACCACTACACATGGCTCTGCACACAGCCGCTTGCATCATACAAGGTGCCGCAAAGAACGAACACATAACACTCATTCTAAAACACCTTCACTGGCTTCCATTGCTGAATAGAATCAAGTACAAGGTCATACTATTAACCTTCAAGATCATCATCAACAATCAATCAGCCCCCCACCTACTACAAAAACCGCAAAGTACCAGATCATGAAGGCAGAGCACCCAAAACATGCTGAACATTCCTCATGAAAAACTGAGAAGCAACCAATATGCGTGCAGCAGATCCTTTGCACTCTGTGTGCCCAGTATATGGAACTCACTACCAGAAAAACTACGAATTGCCACAGAACTGGCCACATTCTGCAAACAACTCAAAACCCACCTATTTATAGAACATTTTGGACCACCCAAAGTACCACCCCTCACCCTAAACTGTGTAAACTCCCTCTATCCTACGCTAATGCCTCATTGCAATAACCCTACTATTTCTGCTCAATGTAAAATATTAGACTCAATCTAAATAATTTAAAGTTTTATGTATATACATTCTTGTTTTTCTGCATCCAAAAAGTTCTGTTAATTGTAAACAGTTTTGACCCAGTGAAAAGCGGTATAAAAAAAAGTTAAATTAATAAATCAAAAGTAAATTACAAAAAAGTAACGAACAGGTGCTTGTTCATTTTAGGTGCAGATTTCGTGTGCAATTATAGAGGTCATCTAGAGAAGGGAGCACGGCAGTTGTATTATTTTGTGTCGGTTATCATGTTTGTATTGATCATATTTTATTGATTTTGATAGCCTTAATCTTGCAAGATGAGCGATGGAGTGCAGTGGGGTTTTTTTCTGCTTTTCTGTACAGCGCATAGGACAGCACTAGAAGAGGGGCTTGACACTTTCTGACGCCTGTCTTACCTTGTCCTGGGTGTTTGTTGCATAATATTTAGAGCCCTTTAAATGTTTAGAATCTATTAGATTTCATTGCAAAGGGTTTTTTTTTCTCTCAAAGAAATTTTAAATTAATATCTAAGATAGTAGACCTGCTAATTGTTCAGTTTACTAACAAGGAGAGAAACTTCAAAAGTAGTTTTTGCTACGTACGCCTTGTAGCGCTATACAAATAATAATAAGTGATAGTAGTTATCTAACCGTAGACACAAAAAAGAGCACCAAACTCGCAGAAAGTCCAAGACAAACAAAAGAGCGAGCAGGATAGGAGGTCACTAGCACTTTATTAATAAACAACCCCAACGCGTTTCGGCAGGTGCCTTCATCAGGGGGCTAAAGGACTGCAAAAACAAATAAAAACATATAAATAATAAAACAACATTAAATACATAATAAAGTAATAAATATAATGATTGTAGTAAACAAACATGATGATGAATGAAAACATCCATGTATGATCACAAATAAAATATACTTACAGATTGTACTGCTAGTCATGTGTGTAAAACAAGCGCATAAATAATATGTGACCAATAGTACACTAGAAACAGCTGAAAAAATATAATAAATACGTTAAAATACAAAACTACATATAATTATACTTTAAAAAAAGGAAGATAATGGGAGACCCAGACCAGAGAACACCATGCTAAAAAATACCATTAACAAAACACCAAAAGAAATACAATAAAAAATAAAGATAAATATAAAGATAAAAACAATCATAAAAATAAAAAAGAGTAAAAATAATAATGTGATAATAAATATAATAATAATAGTAATCGATATACAATAAAAAAATATAAATATGTAAGTATATAAATATGAAATTGCATAATAAAATTACAAACAAATTATTTAATACATTATAAAAATAAACAATTAATAATAATGAACTAAATATAAGAACATCTAAATAATAAATATTTATTACATAAAATATAACAAAACAAAAGACAAATAATAACATACTGGGAATAAAATATAAATAATTAATTAAAAAGCACCCCATCTGACGATTTCTCAAGGTCCTGCTTCTCCATTTCAAAACGGACAGTATCAATGGTTTCTTAGTTCCCATTTCCCCCCTTTTTTAGACATTGTTATACTATGTCCTTTGGTTTCTTTTTAAACATGGGAATACTACGCTGTTTCATTTGTATGAGCATTTTTTTGGCCATTTTTTGCATATCCTTTATGGCTGGTGGTTGGAGATAGGTTTATTATGTTTTTAAAAGTCAGATCAGTAGGTTGTTTCAAACATCTATGTAAATACAGTGATTTTTTCTTTGAATTTTATTTAAACACGTTTTTTTAATAACATTGTGGGCTTTTCATGTTTACGCTTAAGGTACGAGTGTCTTTCTCTCCCAATTGGATTAATGATACTCTATTTATTTTATTTAACTGCATTTATTTAACTGCATTTATATCCCGCTTTTCACCGGGTCAAAGCGGTGTAACATGTAACATAGGGAGGGGTAATTTCTTTTAGGGTGGGGCCATCACCAGGGTCAACAATTAATGATTATGGGTAGACATGGATATGATTTACTTCTGCTAAATCTAAGTATTAGGTCATGGTGGTGTTTCTGTTGAGAGATGTTCACGGAATAGGATTGTCTTCAGCTGTTTCTTAAATGATGTGATGTCGTTGTTGTTCTTGATGTGGTTTGGTAGAGAGTTCCAGAGGGATGGAGCATAAAGTTCGAATGCTCTGTTGCAGGTCCGTTGTGTGGATTTGGTTCTTTTGTGGGGGACAACGATAGAGTTATTGGAGGAATGTCTGGTTGATCTGTTGTGGGATGGTCGAGGCAGTAAGGCGTGTAGTGAGGTGTTCCGTGCTTTATGTCTACTTAATTATTTATATTTTATTCCCAGTATGTTATTATTTGTCTTTTGTTTTGTTATATTTTATGTAATAAATATTTATTATTTAGATGTTCTTATATTTAGTTCATTATTATTAATTGTTTATTTTTATAATTTTATTCTTATGTATTAAATAATTTGTTTGTAATTTTATTATGCAATTTCATATTTATATACTTGTTGTTGTTGTTAAGTGCCGTCGAGTCGGAGTCGACTCATGGCGACCCTCTGGATAGCTATCCTAAATTGTGTTCGGTCTTCAGTCAGGCGGCTCATTGTTGACAGACTGGTACCCGTAGCTGCTGTTATTGTAGCGATCCATCTCATTGCTGGCCTTCCTCTTTTGCGTTGACCTTCTATCTTTCCAAGCATGATGTCTTTCTCTAATGATCTCTATACTTACATATTTATATTTTTTTATTGTACATCGATTACTATTATTATATTTATTATTTATTATTATTATTATTATTATCACATTATTATTATTTTTACTCATTTTTATTTTTATGATCGTTTTTATCTTTATATTTATATTTTTTTATTGTATTTCTTTTGGTGTTTTGTTAATGGTATTTTTTAGCATGGTGTTCTCTGGTCTGGGTCTCCCATTATCTTCCTTTTTTTAAAGTATAATTATATGTAGTTTTGCATTTTAACGTATTTATTATATTTTTTTCAGCTGTTTCTAGTGTACTATTGGTCACATATTATTTATGCGCTTGTTTTACACACATGACTAGCAGTACAATCTGTAAGTATATTTTATTTGTGATCATACATGGATGTTTTCATTCATCATCATGTTTGTTTACTACAATCATTATATTTATTACTTTATTATGTATTTAATGTTGTTTTATTATTTATATGTTTTTATTTGTTTTTGCAGTCCTTTAGCCCCCTGATGAAGGCACCTGCCGAAACGCGTTGGGGTTGTTTATTAATAAAGTGCTAGTGACCTCCTATCCTGCTCGTTATCTAACCGTAGACAGTGTTTAAAATTTGGCTTAGTTCTTCTCTTTAGTGCTGAATGTGTAAACTTAATGAATTTGCTTTAAAATAAAGCTTATATATTGATATAGGTTAGAAAATGATTTTTGTGAAAGAAGCTTCGGATTTTATTGTCGAAAATAAATTAATTTGGAGTTGATACAAATTATTATTTACCTAGCTTGTAAGCCCTTGGGGTACAGGGAAATACCCTACTGTACCTGACTGTAACACGCCTCGAACTACTGTTGAAAGGCGTGAGCTAAATACTAGTAAATTGAAATTCGTTGCTTTTGAATTGCAATACCTGTTTACAGGGCTGGCCCATCCACTGGGCAAACTGGGTGGTTGCCTAGGGCGACAGCTTCTGGGGAGGGGGGAGGCACCAGCCGCAAAGAGCAGGGTATTAAAAACTAAAGACTAGATTCTGACAGCTTGGGTGGGGGTGGGGTCCTTGAGGTTTGCCTAGGGTGCCAGCACCTTGAACTAACTCTGGAGCCAGCCTACCCTTTACATCATCTTGGGTGACTCTTCATAAAGGTGCTTAATAAATAACTATATTTTCACTACTGCAGACTGCCGATAAAACTTGATGCCCTTTTGGTATTTGGTATAAACAATGCCAAGTATGTTCAGAATATTTATCAGCTTTAAGCCATGTAAATAAGTGTGTAAATTACTAGAACGTCTGCGCTCCAATCAGCTGATGATTTTCAGCACGGCCTTTGAAGTTTTGGCAGTTAAAGGGCAGTTGGCAGCGGAAGGAAGCAAGTAGTAGCCGCAGCTGCCTCTTCAGACAATCCCGTAGCAGAGCATGTGCACAAGCAATTCCTCTTAGACTGCATAAGGATTTGCATTTTAGATTTTTTAAACTTATTCACCTTTTCCAAATCTGTGTTCAAGAGGAGTTACTAGTAACAGAATGCTCCTTGCATTGTGGTATATGTGGTAATTTCCCCGTTCTTAGAAGACTTACGAATGAATAACTGGTGTTAGCGCATGTTAATGCTGTTAACGCACATTATTTTACCACATGATCCATTTTTAAGCAAGGGCCTACTTATTAATAATGCATGTTAAAGACTTGTGCATTAATGTAGTAACATACATTAGTAACTCTAGTTGTGAGTTTGTAGAATTTAGGTGCTATAGTAAACTTAGCAATCGACTAACCCAGGAGATAGCTTTAATGGTGTTTTCTATACAGGCACAGCCCAGAGTGACTGTTAATGCCACTCACAGTATTTCAGTTCATGCTTAAGGCATGACTGGTTTTAAGGGTCAAGCAAGAAAGTTGCCTGCTGCCCTCCCCCCCAGTACTACAGGGGGCACTTGGCAAAGCTGACTGAAGTCACTGAGGCAGAGCTTCAGGACCTCTAGCATTATAGGGCTCAATCCTTAGTTTCTACCCCAGAGTTGCCAAGTTACGCAGTTCCAGGAGTGAGATATTTGGCCAGTTCTGTTTTTAAATTTGCCTTGCAATGCAGTATGGTATTTGTAGTCCCTGATTATACTAATCAAAAACAGTGATGCATATACCATAATGCATCAGAATGAAATTGTCAGAAATCCAGGACTGGATTCAAAATATCACTCCTGGAAATGGATAACTTGGCAACTCTTGTTACCCTGACTTCAGTGGCAAGCTGTTGCTTCTGCAGGTGAAGTCCTGGTGAGCCTGGAGACCATGAGGCGAGCTGTAAATGTGACTACAGCTTAATCATTTTCCTCTCATCTCTTGTGTATCACTTGGCTAGTTTGTGTGGGTGCTGCTCAGTGAAACTATAGTTTTCTTATCATCCTGTTAGACCATGCACCATGGGGAGGGGTGGGGACAGTTGAGCATTGTTGATAAGAGTGCAGAGGCTTCAAGCTCTGACCAACAGCCCCCCTTGAGTTACAGGGGTCCTTTTCTGCTGTCTTGGAGAAGCAGCTGTTGAAACAGCATATGGGCCGTATTTGATTCTTCCTCTTCATCCCTCCAGGCCAATCCACGAATGGGTGGTCAGCCCCCCCTCCAGCAGCTGAGGACTGGGCAGGACACAATCTTGCTGATGTGGCTTGGGAGCTCCTCCTATCTCAGCCTTTCAGTTCTCATCAGCTGGGGAAGAGCTCCTCCTTGGGGGTCTCCTAAATTTAGGTTAGGAAATGGGGGGGGGGGACGACAAAAAAGAAGGGAGTATAGCAATTAAGGCTATAAAAGTGAAATTATCTTGAAGAAAAAAATAAAACAGGAAAAAGAACAGAGAAAGGAAAAAAGAAAAGAAAAGGCCCCTGTGTGCCCTAGCAGGGTTCCTCAGGGACGAGTTTGTTGAAGGCTAGGAGCACTCCCCTACAGGGAAGCGGGCGAGTGCAGGAGGCAGTTGAGGAAGGGCCTGCCTTGAAATTAGCGGTGAGCACCGGAGACTGCCCGGAGATGTGTATACCTGGGAGCCCCAGGTCTCTCCCTCCCAATTGTCCAGCGGGATAGCCAGAGATCTGTTATAATTGGCATGGTGGCTTGATCCCGCTCACCTGAGAGCAGACATGCCATTGGACCTACCACAGTGGATCCTTGTCACTAGATACCAGCCTCTCCGGGTTGGGGGTGCATTGTCAGGGTCAGGTCACCCAAGGACCCCCCCCGAGGAGGCATCGATAAATTGCCTTGAGATGAGAGCAATGGTGTTGGTGCGGCAGAGTTTTAGCAGTCGACTGAAGGGGAAGGCAGTTAGAGTCTTCTCTGTCAATGCAACAATGGTGGCTTACATCAATCATTAAGGGGGTACGGGCAGTGCGAACCTGGTGGCAGACCTTTAACCTGGAAAAGAGACGGCTGAGGGGAGATATGATAGAAGTCTATAAATTAATGAACAGAGTTGAACGGGTAAACATAGATCGGTTGTTTACGTTATCAGACTATAGAAAGACTAGGGGACATGCAATGAAGCTACAGGGTAAACTATTTAAGACTAATAAAAGAAAATATTTTTTCACTCAACGTGTAATCAAATTCTGGAATTTGTTACTGGAGGATGTAGTAAAGGCTGTTAGTGTAGCTGGGTTTAAAAAAGGTTTGGACAAGTTCCTGGAGGAAAGGTCCATAAACCATTATTAAGAAGGGACCCAGGATATCAATGCTTGACCCAGTACAAGCATTGTGGAACCTGTGTCTTTTAGGGAAACTGCTAGGTACGTATGACCTAGATTGGCCACTGTTGGAAACAGGATACTGGGCTTGATGGACCTTGGTCTGACCCAGTATGGCATATCTTACGTTCTTATGTTCTTATGAGAGTCAAGTGCTTATGCATTGGGCAGAGGAGTATCTTTCAGCCTTACTGGTGGCTCATGTGGCCAGGAAGAACAATGTACAGGTGGACTATCTCAGTCAACACACCTTGGTTCCCAAGGAATGGGATCTCAATGCGGCGGTGTTTCATGATATCACGGAAAGATGGGGTGTGCCGGTCATGGATCCAATGGCCACCACAGCCAATGCCAAGGCAAGCTGTTTTTTCAACAGATGCAGAGAGCACATGTCAGAGAGTCTGGATGCTCTGGTGCAGCTGTGGCAGGTGGAGGGCCTGTTTGTATTTCTTTCCACCTTGGCCGCTGATCAGCCGTCTCATACAAAGGATAGATCGACACAGGGGGACCGTAATTCTTTTAGCACTGAATTGGCCTTGCCGACCCTGGTATGTGGATCTGACTTGTCTCTTGATTGCTCATCCTTGGCAGTTGCCAACAAAATTAATCTTTTGGCGCAGAGACCGGTGCTGATGCCACAAGTGGAAAGATTCTCGCTTACAGCTTGGCTCTTGAGCGAGCGAGGTTGAATCGCCGGGGCTACTCAGCAACTGTCATTTCTATGATGTTAGGATTCAGAAGGCATTCAACAACGCTCACCTATGTCCGAGTTTGGTGGATATTTGAGAATTGGTGCAGCACCCAGCAGGTGGACCCTTTCATTGTTCGCTTACGGACATTTTGATGCTTCTGCTGTGGGGTCTAGAAAAGGGCTTGGCTCTTAGCTCCTTGAAGGTACAGATGGAGGCTATAGCCTGTTATCGCGGATGGGTACAAGGTCGCTCATTGGCGGTACATCCTGATGAAGTGCTGTTCCTTCGAGCTGCGAGGCTTGTCCGTCCGCCCCTGCGATCGGCGGATCTATCTTGGGATCTAAACTTGGTTCTGGAGGCTTTAATGGAGGATCCGTTTGAGCCTCTTTCAAGAGCTTCGGTTTGAGATCTTACCCTGAAGACCGTGTTTTTAGTGGCGCTTTGTTCAGCGTGATGGATCTCCGACCTGCAGGTTCTATCATTTTGGGAGCTGTTCTTACTTTTTTCTCGCAAAAAGATGGTTTTGAGACCGGTACCTTCCTTTCTGCCGAAAGTGTGTCCCTGGTTCCATGTAAATCAATCCATTTCCATGCCGGCGTTCCTGGATTTAGGGGGGTCGGAGGGCAAGCATCGACTTCACACTCTGGATGTCAGGCGAGTCCTGAAAGGATTCTTAAGGGTGCTAGTTCCTTTCATAGGACAGATTGTTTGTTTGTTCTGTTTGGAGGCTCTTGGAAAGAAGAAGGGGCCTCCAAGGCTTTGATAGCTCGATGGGTAAAGCAGGCCATTTGTTCAACATATTGGGTTCGAGGAAAGGTTCCTCCGTTGGAGTTGAGAGCTCATTCGTCCAGGGGTCAGGCAACTTCACGTGCAGAGCACTGTCTAGTCCCTCTGGTGGATATTTGCAGAGCGGCGACCTGGTCGTTGCTTCACATGTTCGCTAAGCATTATAGTCTCAATGTGCAGGTAGCAGGAGATGCTGTACTGGGGGCCTCCATGCTTCAGATCGGGCTAGCGGGTCCTTCTCAAGTGTAAGTACTGCTCTGGTATGTCCCATTCATGGACTGGTCTGGAGGGATGAAGAGGAAGGAGAAATTAGGCCTTACACGCTAATTATCTGTCTTTCTTTGAGTTCCCTCCAGGCCAGTCCACAGCCTAGCCGATTCATAGAAACAGAAATATAGAAATATGATGACAGAAAAAGACCACATGGCCTATCTAGTCTGTCCTTCCATAACAACTACAACAGTCCCCTTTTTATCTTTAGAGATCCTCTGTGTTTGTCCCATGCTTTTTTGAATTCAGTTACTGTCCTCATCTCTACTACCTCCACTGGGAGACTATTCCACGGATCCACTACTCTTTCTGTAAAGAAATATTTCCGCATATCACTCCTGAATCTACCTCCCTTCACCCTCATCCCATGTCCCCTCGTAGCAGAACTTGCTTTCAATTGAAAGAGGCTCTCTCCCTGAACATTTATGCCATGGAGGTATTTAAACATCTCAATCATATCACCTCTATCCCGCCTTTCCTCTAAGGTGTACATATTAAGATCCTTAAGTCTGTCCTCATATGCTTTATAATGAAGCTCACTAATCATTTTAGTAGCCACCCTCTGCACCGACTCCATCCTGTTCACATCCTGTTCACATTCAGTATTGCTAGCACAGTAGCAGGATTATTAAAGTGTCCGGTCCATTTAAGAGGCCAACAGAGTAACAGTGGACCTACTGGTCGGCTTCTGGATTGGGGCACGTTTGTTCTGGAGACTCGCCGCTGGCAGGGCTTAGTATTTAGATTTCTTGCTTGGGATAAACAATTTCTTTTCTAGAGAAGGGGCAAGGGGAGTGCTCTTCACCCTTCTTAGGCTTTAACAATTAGTGGATACTTGTTTTGTGTTCTCTGGTTTTAGTTAGCTGCTTTGTCAATAGGAGACTGAGTCAGGAGAGGTAGGAGGAGTTCTTAAGCTGCATCGGTGGGACTGTCGTGTTCAGTCCTCGGCTGCTGGAGGGGAGGCTGACTACCCATTCGTGGCCTGGCCTGGAGGGAACTCAAGGAAAGACAATTAGCAGGTAAGGCCTAATTTCCCCTTTTTGCTGCCTGACATCTGGCTTTGCAGGGGTCTGAGGTCCAGGCCTTCCCTACAGGGGACCCTGGACCCTCAAGTGCCTCTGTCATGGGCAGTAAAGGGGTCAAGGACTCCCACATTATCCCCTTCAGGGGTTGTCTGAAAGGCTCAAGGGAAGTCCTGTTTCTAGAAGGTAGAAGGCATGTAGTGGCAAGTACACCTACTCTTGCCACCTTGCTGGGCAGACTGGATGGACCATGATGGTCTTTATCTGCTGTCATATACTATGCTCCTATGTTACTATGATATTATTTTATTTGTTTTTATCATATTTATGTATATCTTTCCTCGCTGTTTATGATGAAAAGTGTGTAATCAAATGCTGAGCAAAAAAAAATCACTCACTAGAAGTCAATGGAGCTATATATAGATCTACAAAACAATTTGCATTAAAAATGATGAAACAATTTAGCAAAGGAGAAACATGATAAGAAAGCCAAGAAAATGTAGGGGGAGGATATTCAAAGGCATTTACATGGTTTGCAGACCTGTGTTAGTGCCACTGAATATCCCTCAGGTAATGCCGCTGCATGCTCCGATGATAACCAGTTAGCATTAGGGCGTGCCAGGGGCGGCACCCATCGATAATTGGGCAGCACCAATTTGGAGCCATTGCCCATTTGCTGACACATGGCGAAAGTCAGGTGCAGGAATAGCTGGCCTAATTTTCGCCACAGAATCTAACCAAGCAGTGGCTGAATACCAATCCCGCCAAACTGGATAAAGCCCCGGCATTGACAATCCAAGTTTAGAGGTCAATGGTGACAGCTAGCCATCACTGCTGAATATCACCCACTGCTTGGTTAGCCTCCTGGCAGTCCCACCAACCTGGATAAAGCCCCGGCATTGACAATCCCAGTTTAGAGTTCAATGGTGACAGCTAGCCATCACTGCTGAATATTGGTCCATAGTTTGTTCAATGAAGATACTTAAAGATTTGTGGAATTCTGTTAATATCTATATACACCACAAAACTGAGTCATGCATTTTTCAAATCCATAACTTAAATATGACTGCTTTTTTTTGTCTTCTATCTAGGATGAAATAATCCGAGTTATGCTTTTCTTCATCTTACCCTCGAACAAGAATCTTGGCTTCTCCTGCAGCGCTCACAATTTCTTGAAATCGCTGTAAACTTTCATCGATAGAGCAATTGATGTTCTTTTTACTGAAAAGTTCAGATGCTGCTCCAAAGACAGATACTTCTTTGGCACCTGCTGCCACCTACCAGCAAAGCATACAAAAGTAAGTTCACATTTCTAGCACCTGAAAGAAATGCAGATACAATTCCACATGAGTAACATCTTCTTAACCTTATTCGGGAGGCACAATTAACCATTCAAGACATCCATAATGAATATGCTTGAAAGATTTGCATACATTGGGAAGCCAGTGTACGCAAATCCCTGCAAATTCACTGCAGTTATCCTGAAAATCAAACTGGCTAGGAATGCCTCTAGAACACAGCTGAAAATATGGTATTTAGTAAGAGAATGTTTGTATTGTGGCGCTCGCGCCCCTACCAGGTGGCTGCCTAGTAGGGACAGGTGACCACCTCTTATATTTTCCTAGGGTTGTAGTTGCGTGAGGAATAACGAGCCGAGTGGTTTAGAAAAGCGCACAGGAATTTATTCAGCTTCCTTTCAGGTAAGTGGATACAAATTCTTCAAGCACATATATTCTCCAGACAAAAGAAAATAATGGATAACTTCTCCAGTAACAAATGTCCAAAAACAAACAGCGAATTCAACTATCCAGTGTTTCAGCTCACACTAATTTACCTTAGTGCAGGCATCACATTCCATCTCCGATACATTGGAATTTACATCACCCTCTTTGGCTTCAATCTCAACCCTCTCAGCTGAGCTGTAGCAGGGTTCTGTTTGGTAGCGCTCAGGGACTTTATGCTTTAGAGTTTTTAACAGGTCAAACAACCCTCTCCCACTTTCTTGTCCTCCCTTCTCTGGGCAGGTCTCCTATGGGGTGTTCTTGTTTAACCTTCCTGCTGAAACATTTCTTTCTACGCTGTGTTACTTGGGGTATAACAGTTTCATCAGAGTCAGAAGAGGAAACACATTTTGAAGGCCTTATTGCCTCCCTTCTCTTACCTTGGGCTTTTGGTGCAGTATTCTCTTGGTTGGAGCTTTGGCCAGTCAGGACTCCCTCTGCCTCAGCATAGGGCAAAGACTTTTGGTAAAACTTTCCCACTCTCTTGCCAGGGTAGGTGGTTCTCTCCCTAGAACCTCCCCTAGGTCCTCTGTGGCTACTGTGCTGAGTATGGTGGCTTCCTTTGTACCTTCTCTGGTTGTCTTTATAGCGGTTCCTTTCTCTGCTGCTCCTTTTGGCTACAGGGCTGTCCCCTCTGTACCTTCTGGAACCTGGACTGGAACCTGAGCTGCAACTCCCACTTAGGCCTGGACTGCAACTCCGACAGCAACTGCGTCTCCAATCATGCTTCCAACCATGCTTCCAACCAGCTCTCAAACCAACTCTCTCTCTAGTGTTTGTTTGCTCCCTTTCAAACACTGAGCAGGGCAACTCCCTTCCTGGCTCCGCCCTTCTGTACCTCCCACTCCTATCTATGGCTGACCTGGAGTGTGGGCGTGGCTTACAGCTAGGTCTGCCCTCTAGGTTTCTCTCCTGGCTTCTGCTGTGGACTATGTGATCCTGTGTACCCATCCCCCGCAAAGAGGAAAAATTCTTCTTCTCTTCACTTTTTCCTGGCTGGGCTGCACTCTCCTTACCACAGTATGCATGTAGGGTTTCTGTTTCAGAGCAAAACCCTGATGTGGTGCAGGTAGCTTTCTGTACTCAACAAAACTGGGCTTAAGTAACATAAATATGATTCTAATCTAAACCTTAATAAAAATATATTAGCATCACAAAACAATACAATTTGGGACAAAGTGAAATTAGACCTTACCTGCTAATTTTCTTTCCTGGAGTCCCTCTAGTCCAGTCCAAAAACATTTATTTATTTATTGTTCTTATATACCGCACTTTTAAAAATCAGCGCAGTTCACATAAAATGGTTCCGTGCAGAATAGGTTCCTATCAGGCACTTACAAAGAACAGGAAGTTAAACTTGGTTTCAACTGGGGGAACTATGTACATCAATTTCAGTTTATCTACAGTATGTACATGCGTTGACAGTAACTCATGAGTTCCTAGCTGGGTGTGTGATAGATGATGTTAGGTTGGTGGGTTGAGAGTAGTGCAAAAGAAAGAGGTGGCGTTTTAGTGCCTTTCTGAATTGGGCAAGATCTGTTATGGTTCTGATGGTAGTTGGGAGTGCATTCCAACAGCTGGGAGCGTAGAACTTGAAGGCTCTGTTCCTTGTTGTCTTGGTGCATTTTGTTATTTCCCTGGGTATCTGTAGGGTATTGGCAATGCATGTTCTCCTTGCTCTGTTCGCTGACATGGGGTGAACAAGGTCCATTAGGGCTGTGGGGGCTATTTTGTTGATGGCCTTGAAGGTTATAATGATTACTTTATAGGATAGCCGGCAGTAGATTGGTAGCCAGTGTAAGTCCTTAAGGATTGGGGTGATGTGATCGCTTCTGGCGGCTCCACTCAGGACGCGTGCGGCAGCATTCATTGCCAACTGTAGGGGGTTTAAGGTGTTTTTGGGTAAACCCTGCAGGATCACATTGGCGTAATCAAAGTGGGGGATCACCAGTGCCTGAAAAACTGATCTGAAGTCGTCAGGTTGCAACAGGGGTCGAAGATGTCGTAGAGTTCGTATTTTGTAGTAGATTTGTTTGATGGTGTTGCTGATGTGTGCTTTGAAGTTGAGCTGCTGGTCTAAAGTAATGCCTAGGTAGCGGATGCTGGGTCTGCTCGAGAGCTGCGTCTCTTGTCTTTAAAGTTCACGGAGGCGAGAAAGACTGGTTTCTAGTAATGAATAGTACGTCAGTCTTGTTGAAGTTGATCTTGAGGCTCTGTGAGTGGAGCCAGTCGGTTATGGCGTCAAAGCATTTTACCAGTTGCGAGAAGTCCGTATTCTCAATCGTGAATGGGGTAAAGAGTAACACGTCGTCCGCGTAGAGCAGACATGAGATGTTAAATGAGCGGATTATTTCGCATATGGGTTGCATATAAATGTTGAATAGGAGGGCAGAGAGAGACGAGCCCTGAGGTACACCATGCTGTTGTTGGAAAGGTTGGGATGTTGTGGTTTCTGTCCGAACCTGCTGCCATCTGTTGGTTAGATAAGATTTACACCATTGCCATGCTGATTCACTTATCCCTTTATCATGGAGACGTATTAGGAGTTGCTCGTGGTTTACAGAATCGAATGCAGCAGCGATGTCTAAGAAAATTAAAGCATACCCTGGTTTGATATTGTCAATTCCAGTTATAAGCGTGTTGATGAGTGTGGTGAGAAGCGTTTCAACACCATGGGATTCCCTAAAGCCGTGTTGGCATGGGTCAAGGGGAGCTGTAGAGTCAACATGATCCTGTATTTGACGTTGGACAGCCTTCTCAATTATCTTTGCTAGCAGCGGGATACTCAATATAGGTCGGTATGATTTCCACCTTCTGGGATTTTAATTAGGCGTTCTTCAAGAGGGGTCTAATGGATGTCTGCTTAAGGCTTGAAGGGAATTGTCCCGAAGAGAAGGAGAAGCCAATGATTTTAGCTATTATCGGGCTGAATTCATTACGCAGTGACCTTATCCAGAAAGCTGGACAAGGGTCGTTAGGGGCAGTGGTGGCGTTGATGTTAGCTATGATGCTCTCGATGTTTGTATCCGTCGGTGTCGAGAAGGAGGTGAGTTGCTTGGGTGGATTCATAGTGGAGCAGGATAGTTTAACTTTGCTAACGTTGTTGGTTTTGGCTATTATGTAGTCTGCATAGTCTTGAGGGTGTATCAAGGTTGATTGGGAAGAAGAACGTTCCTTTGTTAGAGTCTTCACTATATTAAACAATTCGTGGGGTTTGTTCAAGGATCGGCTTAGCAGTTCGGAATGGTGTTCTTTAATTTTAGTGGATATTAGATTCCAATGTGCTTGCAGGTGGGAGTTGTAGAACGTCTGATCTGTTGGGGACCGGGTGCGTCGCCATTTTTTTTCTAGTTTCCTCAGCGCTCGCAGTGAGGTCTTTAGTGCGGTGGTGTACCACTGTGCAGGTTTTTTCATTTTTGGTTGCTTATCCATGATATGTGGCTTAGTTTGGTTAGGTATGTATGAAAACACTATCACTTCTCTTGATTGTTTTGCTGTGATACCGCCTTGATTGTAAGATAAGGCGGTATAGAAATACTGTTAAATAAATAAATAAATAAAATAAAGGAACTCAGGTTGTTATTCCATGAGGCTAACACATCTTCAAGGTTCGGTGATGTAGTCTTGATGTTGGGAAGGACATTTTTGATGATCTCATCTTTGTCGAAAGGTCTGAAGCGTGGACCATGGGCTACTCCTATTTCGGTTAGTTTCAAACCTTGTTCTCTGTCTTGATGCATAGGTAGTTGAAAGCTGATTAGATTTTGGTCAGACCATGGTACCGGGGAGTGAGTTAGGTTGAAATTATGGTCTGGTCTGACCTCAGGTCGAGGGCTGAAGATAAGGTCTAGTGTGTTTCCTTTTCGGTGTGTGGGGGCATCGACTATTTGTTCGTAGTCCAGGTTGCTGAGTGCTTCGTGGAAAGCTCTGGAGTGGGTATCCTGTAGGGCTGGTAGGTTAAAGTCTCCAAGTATCCAATTTGGCTTGCGTGTGTTTTGAGGGCTTGAGGCTAGTTCAATTATAGTTGCCAGATCGTCCATGGATGAGGATGGAGATCTGTAGAGCAGGTTAACGGTATTATGGTTGTTAGCTATAGTAACTGTATCAAGATGAGTTGAGCTGTTGGAGCTGATTGTCTGGTAATGGAGGTCTGTCCTAACCAGAATGAGTGTACCGCCTCCTCTGCGGTCTGCTCTATGGCAGGTGTGGATTGAGAAGTCGGGGGGGGGGGGGGGTGAGATGGTTGATGAGGACTGAGTCTGAGCTGTTGACCCTCCTGACCCTCGAATAGAAGAATGTATAATAGCACACAATGTATAGAAGAATGTATCATAGCACACAATGTACATAGCTCCACCTAAATCAAACACACAACACATCAGACACACCAAACACGATATACCCTTCACTGCATGAAAACACATGATCACTCCTTTGATTGTTTGCTGTGAAACCGCTTTGATTGTAAGAGAAGGCGGTATAGAAATACTGTTAAATAAATAAATAAATGATTCCGTCACTAGTAGGTCGAGGTGTGATATGAGGTCAGGGATGACTGGCCACTTTTTACGGACCTACCGTGCATTTATGAGGGCACATTTTAGATTGCATGGGTTTTGGGGTTGCTTGGATTTCGTGGGGCGTAGAAGCGGTATGTGGATCAAGTGAGGATGGGAGTTCTGGAAGGGCTCAGTTGGTGAGTGGGGTGTGTTGCTGTGGTCTCTCCTTCCTTGTCCCTCGTATGATCATAATTGGATTGTGGTTAGATGCAGTGGAGAGGGAGCCATTGAGGGCGTTGCTGAGCAGGTATAGAAAACTTAGGATTATGCTGGGGGGGAGCATTTTGTAGTGAGGTTTGATGTACACAGTGACTTTGATCGTACGGATACTTAGCAGTACAGGTATTCGCAGTATATAATACAGTTGGTGACACTTGCAGTATACAGTAAGGTTGGTAATACAGATATGTGGCAGTACAGATAGTTGCAGTAGTAGTAAGGTTGGTAATACAGATACTTGTGTTGCACCCTAAATTTAACAATGAGGTATTGGTAGACGGTAAGCGTTCCTAGAGCTTAAATGATAAAGATACTCACAGAGTAGGTAGACTTTGAGTTGAAGGCAGACCGGTTGTGGTGTGTCCGATGCTGGTGGTATCTGCAGTAAGCGAGCTCAACCCGGGGAGGGGAGCTCAAGCTTCAGTTGTTGGTGTGTGCTGGGCCGCAGGATAAGGGCCACCTCCTAAGGGCCACGCCAAAGGGCCCTCTGGCGAGGCCCTCAGGCGCGGGTGCACCTGATGGTGCTCCTTTTAAATTGGTGCTGGCTGCCCCGATTGGGCAGCGCAGAAGCTGGAAGGGCTGCCCCGATTGGGCAGAGCAGGAGCTGGAAGGCTTGCCCCGATTGGGCAGAGCAGGAGCAGGAGCAGGCAAGGCAGGAGCGGGAAAGTCCTGGGCGTGTTGCTCAGCTGTTGGCTCGATCCCCGCTGGGAGAGCAGATGTAGAATCAGCAACGGTGGGGCGCTTCTATCTAAGTTATGCTCACCCACCTGAGCTGAAAGGAGCCCTATAAAACGTCTATGCACCCATACTCAGTCAGTACGATCATAACAAAGCAGATATGGAGTCTCAAAACCCCAAGTCTCCACTAGGCCATAGAAAGTCCAAGTGAATAGGAAAAAAACCCTTTCCTTTTTATTTATTTTGGAACACAAACCAAGAAGCTTATAGTCAAATAAAAAGCCGAATCCCGGCAAGCAAAACTGCCTGCATCAGGAACTGAAAAGCCTTACAGTGCACCAACACCAAACTTTTCAAGCTGACGTAAACGCTAAGACACTGCAGAATCCTGGGTGGGGACGGGACTGGACTGGAGGGACTCGGAAAGAAAATTAGCAGGTTCGGTCTATTTTACCTTCCTATTTGTCTCTCCAGTACAGTACAGTCCAGTCCAGATGTGTGGGATATATCAAAGCAGTACTAACGTCAGGTGAGACCAGAAACACTGGCTTGCAAAACTCAAGCTCCAAAGGCCTCATCCTGCCAGGCCTATACATCCAGTCAGTAGTGGCATGCAAAGGAATAAAGACCAAGTTGCAGCCTTACAGATATCCTGAGGCTGAACCAGACCAAACTCCGCCCAGGAAGAGGCCTGAGCCCTGGCGGAATGGGTCCACAAACCCAATGAGACCAAACGACCCCTCACCAGGTACGCAGATTCAGCGGCCTCCCAGATTCAGCAAGAAATAGAGGCCTTGAAGGCTACCTCGTCCTTCCGCAGACCCCCAAACAGCACAAAAAGCCATTTTGACTTTCTAAACCCTTGAGTGATCCTCAAGTACCGTCTGAGAACCTTATCAACATCCAGCAAATGCAGGACCTGCGAATCAGCAGACTCCTGCAACTCTGAAAACACCAGCAAAGTCACCACCTGATTAAGATGAAACACTGACACCATCTTAGGTAGAAAGAAGAGGACTGGATGAAGTACCACTTTCTCCTTAGACATCACCAGATAAGGCTCCCGACAAGATAAAGCTTTCAACTTAGAAATCTGGCATGCTGAACATATCGTGACAAAACACACCACCTTGAACATCAGATCCTTGAGATAGGCCTCCCGCAAAGTCTCAAACAAGACCAAAAGGACCAGATTCATGTCCCAGGGTGGAACCACTGAATGACAAGGCGATCAGAGATGCTTGATTCCCTTGAGGAAATGCGCCACATCAGCATGTGAAGCAAGAGGCTGCCCCTACACTTAGCTGCAGAAACAGGCAGGTGTTGCTACCTACCCTCAAGGACGGAGTGGAACGGGTAAACATAGATCGATTGTTTACCTTATCAGAATATAGAAAGACTAGGGGACATGCAATGAAGCTACAGGGTAAACTATTTAAGACTAATAAAAGAAAATATTTTTTCACTCAACGTGTAATCAAACTCTGGAATTTGTTACCGGAGGATGTAGTAAAGGCTGTTAGTGTAGCTGGGTTTAAAAAAGGTTTGGACAAGTTCCTGGAGGAAAGGTCCATAAACCATTATTAAGAAGGGACCCAGGATATCAATGCTTGAACCAATACAAGCATTGTGGAACCTGTGTCCCTTGGGGAAACTGCTAGGTACGTATGACCTAGATTGGCCACTGTTGGAAACAGAATACTGGGCTTGATGGACCTTGGTCTGACCCAGTATGGCATATCTTATGTTCTTATGTTCTTATGAACTCAAAACTAGACTCTTCTCCAGGGCCACCTGTAAGAAAGTCAGAATGTCAGGGAGAGAGGCTGAAAATAGTCACACCTCGCACTCTTCACATCAAACCTCAAAGATTCACACACATGAATGTAGGTTAGGGAGGTGAAGCACCACCATGCCTGCAGTAGGGTATCAACCACCTGCAGGGAATAATCTCTGTGTCTCAGATGCACCCTCTCAAGAGCCAAGCCATAAGCAAGAACCAATCCACCACCAGCATCAAGACAGGCCCCTGAGACAAAGGATCGCCCTCCTCCAGGAGTGGAAAGGGGTCTGCCACTAGTAGGCGCATGAGGTTCGCAAGCTAAGGGCGCTATAGCCAATTTGGGGCCACCAGCACTACTAGCCCAGGGTGTGCCTCCACTCTCTGAAGCACTCTGCTGATCAAGGGCCAGGGTAGAAAAACATAGAGAAGATTGATGCTGACCCAAGGCTGTACCAGAGCGTCGATCTCATCTGCCATACGCTCTCTCTGCCTGCTGAAAAACTGAGATGTCTTGGCATTGGCCATTGTCACCATCAGATCCACTGTGGGTGCTCCCAATGCCTCACAATCAACTGGAACACTGACTCAGAGAGACCCCTGGATCCAAAAGATTCTGGCTCAAGCAATCCACCTGAACATTCTCTTTCTCCACTACATGGGCTGCTGAGATCGCCAAGAGGTGATGTTCTGCCCACCAAAGGAGTGGGGGCACTTCTGCCGCCACCAGAGAGCTTCTCATACTTCTCCTGATGATTGATATAAATGACCATCATCGCACTGTTGGACAGGGCTCTCACTGCCCTACCTGCACAAAGGGAAAAATGACCTGCAAGGTCAAGAACACAGCCTGGGTCTTCAACTGATTGATGGACCACTGGCTCCCCTGTGGAGATCACTGGCCCTGAGCCACCTGCGACAGGAAGACTGCCCCAGCCCACCAGGCTGGCATTCGTGGTCACCACCACCCACTCTGGTGACTTGAGAGATATCCCTGCTGAGAGCTGAGCCGGGATTAATCACCAATGAGGGCTCACCCTGGCTTCTCCCTTCAGGGCCACCTGCACCTCCATTGACTGAGCCTGCGGGGACCACTGCGACTGAAGCACCAATTGTAGCGGATGCATATGTAGGCACACCCAAGGAATCAACTCCAAGGTCACCGCCACTGAGCCCAGGACATGAAGGTAATCCCACACTCTCGAGCGCAGGCCCTCAACAAGGCCCGAACCTGAGACTGTAACTTTGTAATCCTGTCCTCTGTCAAGAACACCATGCCTTTCTGCATGTCAAAAAGAGTCCCCAGGTACTCCAAGGACTGCAACGGCACCATCATGCTCTTCATGAATTTGACCACCCAACCCAGCTCCTGTAGATGCTGAACAACCAGGTCAGTAGCCATCCAACTCTCCTGTGGGGACTTTGCTCGAATTAGCAATCGTTCAAGTACAGATGGACCATGACCCTCTGCTTCCGCAGAGCAGCCGCCACCACCACAACCACCACCACCACCACCACCTTGTTGAACACACCCGGACAGTGGCCAGGCCAAAAGGAAAGGCCTGAAACTGGAAATGCCACTTTGCAACCGCAAAACACTGATGTTTCCAGTGAATGGGAATTGTTGAGATCAAGGGAGGTGAGAAATTTCCCCCTTCAGACAGCCACTATCATCGAACACAGGGTCTCCAATCAAAAATGAGGAACCTTCAAGGCTCTGTTCACATCCCTAAGATCCAGAATGGGCCATCAGGATCTCTCCTTTTTGGGAACCACAAAGTAAATAGAGTACCGGCCGGCACTGTTCCCTCTAAGCTGTGCGCGTGTGCGCACGCACACACCTCGCCGAGCAAGCGCACATACTTTACAACAGAGCGCACAAAAATTACGGCTCTGATTCTGATAGAAAACAACACAGACGTCTTAAAATTTAAAAGTTATGATTGTAATTACTAGAAATTTCCCGCTTCATTTAGTAATCGTCTATTTTCATTTAATTTGATTAAAATCAATGTGGTGTACATACTGTATTCTGACGTGTAGTCAAATTTTAAAGTATATAACTCCAAGTGTCGTTATGTGGCGCACAAAAATTTAACCTTCCTTCAAAAGCTACACACGGCTGATATTTTATGCGCACACAGCCTACAGAAAATTAGAGGGAACATTGCCGGCCGGAGCCCCAATCGGATCTCGGCACTGGGATGGATGGCCTCAAGCTGCAGAAAGTGCTCCAGGGTAATCTGCACCGCTTGTGCCCTGCCGGGAGCACAACAAGGCGAAAGCATAAAAGGCAGCTGCAAGGAGTCGATCAAACCTCAGCACATAGCACTCCCAAATAATCTCAAACACCCACGCGTTGGAAGTGATATGGGACCAGGCAGAGTAAAAATGCCGTAAGCAGTCGTCCACTGGCATCATGCCCACCAGAGCCCACACACCTTCACTGGGAAACCTTGGGGGTCCCTGGACCTCTGCCGGACCCATCTCTACCACCCCGGTGGCCCCCCATGGAAGGGCTGGCCCTGAGGCAGAAACCTGGACCTTTGTGAGCCACCATCTTTAGCCATGCAGAACCTCTGAATGTCATGCCCCCTTCACCAGGCCTTTGGGCCTATCCTTCAGAAGTCAAGTCATTTTTGACTCGCTGAGGTCCTTAACCAGCTTCTCTAAATCCGCACCAAACAGCAACTGCCTCACAAAGGGAAGCTTGCTGAGGCATGTCTTTTTTTTATTATGATTTTCAAACTATACAATAATAATAAAGTATAGAGAAACACAATACATCAGCAATAATAAATGGTAAAAAAGGAAAATAGAAAACAAATTACGTTAGCCCACATCTCGGGGAAAGTAAAACTGATAAAGAATTAATATTAATATTAGGAAAAACAAGGCAAGAGATCACAAAACCCGAAGGAAAAGTGCCCCTGCCAAAAATCCAGCCCATCAATCAATAACCCTCCCTCCACTGGCCGTCTATAACCATCATCTAGATCAGTGATGGCTAACCTTTTTGAGCCCGAGTGCCCAAACTGCCGCACAAAACCAAAGAATTTCCTCAAAGTGCCAGCACGTCAATTAAACCTTAACAACAAGATTTTAGTATCTAAAAACTCTTTATAAAGTTGCCTGAACTATGTAACATCATTTGTAAAGGTTGGAATCTTTGTATTGTCAGAGAATCAATTTGATTCTCTCTCTACATCTGCTTTAACATAATAATCTTTCTCCTTTTGCTCTTTCCTCATTCCTATTTCATCCACTCAAATTTTACCCCTCCATCCTCAATCCCCACTTAGTCTCCCAATACCCGGCCAATTGTACATTTTTCTTCCCTCCCACACAAAATATTTTTCCCCTCTCCATTTCATTCTCCCAGCCCCATCCCCTTCTAATCTCCCCCAACATCAGCTCCCTTTTAGTTCCAGCCCCACCCAGTATCCGCTCCCTTCTAGTCCCCTCATCAGTCCATTTCCAGTCCTAGCTCCCCCATCCATTTCCAGTCCTATCCGAGTCCCTTCATCAGCTCATTTCCAATACCAGCCTCCCATCAGCCCATTTCTAGTCCTTTCCTAGCCCCACCATCAGCCCATGTTAAATCCTAGCTCCCCTCCACTCAGCCCATTTCTAATCCAAGCCCCCCATGAGCCTACTTCCAGTTCTAGCCCCTCCATGAGTCCATTTCAATCCAAGCCCCCACCACAGCCCATTTCCAATCTTAGCTCCCCCCAACACCCAATTCTCAGTTCTATCCTAGCCCATCCATCAGCCCAGTTCCTGTCCTAGCTCCCTCCCCTAAGAGCCCATTCCAAGTCCCCCTCCCCATTATCTATTTGCAGTTCAAGCCCCCCACTTCCCCTCAGCCCATTTCCATTCCAAGCCCCGTCCCCATCAGCTATTTGCAGTTCAAGCCCCCCACTTCCCCTCAGCCCATTTCCATTCCAAGCCCCATCCCCAACAGCTATTTGCAGTTCAAGCCCCCTTCCACTCAGCCCATTTCCAGTCCTAGCAACCCCCCCAACCCATTACCAGTCCTAGCCCCCCATAGCCCACTCCCAGTCCTAATCCCACCAGCCCATTTCCAGTCCTAATCCCCCCATCACCCAATTTTCAGTTTAAGCCCCCCCATAGCCCATTACCAGTCCTGACCTCCCCAGCAGCCCACTCCCAGTCCTAATCCCCCATCACTCAATTTTTAGTTTAAGCCTCCCATAACCCATTACCAGTCCTAACCCCCCATCAGCCCACTTCCAGTCCTAATCCCTCCAGCCCATTTCCAGTCCTAATCCCCCATCACCCAATTTTTAGTTTAAGCGCCCCCAGCGCACATCACCACTCCTAACCCCCCCCAGCCCAGCGCCCATCACCACTCCTACCCCCCCAGCCAGCCCAGTGCCCATCACCACTCCTAACCCCCCCCAGCCAGCCCAGTGTCCATCACCATTCCTAACCCCCCAGCCCAGTGCCCATCACCACTCCTAAACACCCCCAAGCCCAGCCCATCACTACTCCTAACCCCCCCCGCCCAGCCCAGCCCATCACCACTCCTACCCCCCCAGACCATCACCACTCCTAACCCCCCCCAGCCCAGCCCAGCACCACTCCTAACCCCCCCAGCCCAGCCCAGCCCATCACCACTCCTAACCCCCCCAGCCCATCACCACTCCTAACCCCCCTCCAGCCCATCACCAATCCTAACACCCCCAGCCCAGAGCCCATCACCACTCCTAAACCCCCTCCAGCCCAGCCCATCACCACTCCTACCCCCCCTCCAGCCCCTCACCACTCCTAACCCCCCAGCCCATCACTACTCCTAACACCCCCCAGCCCAGCCCAGCCCAGGGAAAATTTTAAAAAAAAAAAGAAAACCAGTTTGCTGCCGCTGTCGGGGCCGCCGCGGCAGAATCGAGCGTGCCGCGGGGCCCCCCTGTACCCGGCAGAGCCTGCCCTCCCCGTAGCAGCTCTCTCTTTGGAGCTGCAGTCAGACGCGCCGGCTTGCAGAGCGCGAGGGAAGAGTTTCTCCCTCGCTGCTCTGTTAAGCCCGCGGGGGCTGATGGGAAGCTCCCATCAGCCCCCGCGGGCTTAACAGAGTCGCGAAAGGGAAACTCTTCCCTTCACGCTCTGCAAGCCGGCGCGTCTGACTGCAGCTCCAAAGAGAGAGCTGCTACGGGGAGGGCAGGCTCTGCCAGGTACAGGGGGGCCCCGCGGCACGCTCGATTCTGCCACGGCGGCCCCGACAGGTTTTTTTTTTTTTTCAATTTTACTTAATTGCGGACCTTCCCGCGTGCCAGCTGCAAGGCCTTCGCGTGCCACAGCTGGCACACGTGCCATAGGTTCGCCATCGCTGATCTAGATTGAACAAGAAAAGGAAAAAATCGACGTGTCTTTTCCTTATCAAGAATCCACTTTTCCAAATCTGAGAATGACAAGACGACAAACTTATCATACCCAAGAGATATTAGGCATTTACAAGGATAGCGCAAGAAGAAGGTGGCGCCTAGGGCGAGAATTCTAGATTTTCTATGAGTTTGTGTGAAACGAGATACATCAGGAAAAATAGACACTTTGTCTCCACAATACAGATTAGCTCTTTTTCTAAAATAAGCCTTTATTTTATTTTATTTTATTTTAACATTTCTTATATACCGCCTTTCATGATATCAAGGCGGTTTACATTGAACAAGCTGAAATTACATTGAACAGGGCATTATAACTTGGCGATAGCCCATGTTCCCTGTAAAAATAGTTATGGAGGGTTAAGTGGCTTGCCCAAGACCACAAGGAGCACCTGTGGGACTAGAAACCCCAGTACTTCCGGCCCAAGGTTGCTGTCCTCTAGTGGGATAAGGATAGACATTTCATCTTCTTCAGAAACCAAAGTTAACTAATAATGTAGCTCTACTAGAGATAATATCCTTAGTGTCTTCCAGGAAGGCAGTCAGATCAAAATTATTTTTATCCTCAAGGACATCTACGTCCTCCTCCCCTGCACTTTGATAAACAGTTTTAGTAGAAATATAATAGCATTTAACAAATACTAAAGCATCAGCAGTGGGAAGAAGAAGAACATCTTTTAAGTACTTCCTAAACAATATTGAAGGAGAGAGTAAACTACTACAAGGAAAATTAAGCACTCTCAAATTCTTGCTCCTAGCCATATTCTCTAAATTCTCAAGTTTTTGATGCATAATAAGACTATCCTTAATGTTAACAGACTGAAATGGAGGTAAAGATTTAACTTGAGTATCCATACTCTAAATACATGAATTCAAAGTCCCAATCTGACTATCTAGATTTTGAAATTTAAGAACCACATCTCTAGTAAACTGACATAAAGAAGTCTCCACAAGATTAACCACTTGCCAAATATCCAGAAGTGAAATGGAAGAGACTTGTGAGTCACTAGAAGGGACAGAGGTCTCCTTCCAAGATACAACTTTGGGGAGCACATTGTCCGTCTGAGGACTCAAAGGACAGGACTGAGGCACAGCAGACAGTTCCAAAAAACCAGGAGGAAGAGGAAGAGTACGCTCCAGGGAGCTAAGACTCACCCCCTCAACAGAGGGAACAAAAGAAACAGTGCCTGGTGTTGTTGCAACAGGCGTAGATACTACATGCTTATCCATCGGGTCACCCGCTGCCACTACCGCAAGGGGCTTTTTCTTTCTCTTACCGCCGGGCATCGCAGCTCTGAAGCCCTACACTTGCTCCCAATGTGCTCCTAAGGGGCTCACAAGGGGCATACAAACTCCTTTGGATATACCCCTTAGGAGACGCCCCAACAAGGCGCCGATGGCTGAGCACCGTAAAATACACAAGATTTATTTATGGGGCCTTAGAATGACGTCGGCGTTAACTGCCTCGCACGGGCCGGCTGATCAGCGTATTAGGCTGCAGGCAACGCTCCCAGGGAACAGCACCATGTTCAGATCTTTTATTTATTTATTTAATGTCTTTTTTTATACCGCGGTCCTTAAAATCAGCAGGGTTTACAGAAAACAAATTTGTGCAGTGCAGGCAGGACCTACACTGGACTTACAATGAACAGGGGTTTCTAACAAGGCTAACAGGGTAACTATGTACAGACAAAACTGGCTGTCACTGGCTACATGGGCAGCTCACAACTATTTACAGGTTGGCCTAACTATATACAGATTGGCAGGTTAGAGTAGGTATACATTGTTCCTGCCGGGGTATTTATGGGGCCTTAGAATGACGTCGGCGTTAGCTGCCCCACACAGGCCAGCTGATCTCCAATACCAGCTGTTCTCACCCTCTGCGGCGCGTTAGGCTGCAGGCAACGCTCCCCGAGGCGTGTCTTATAGGCAATATCCGCTGACCAATTGCGAAGCCACATGAAGTGACTAGCAACTACCACTGTGGCCATGTTTTTTGTAGAGCCACGCAGCAAATCACAGAGAAGATTCGTCAAAAGGGCTGTACCAGGTGGGCAGCCTCTGTCAAACCCAAAGACCCAGCCAAAGAGCCCTTCAGAACTCTCTGCGACCACCGGAAGCAGGCTCTGGCAACGCAGACCCCGCCCATTGATGCCTGCAGTGCTAGAGCGGAGATCTTGAAGGACTGTTTGAGCAGGGCCTCCATCTGACGGTCCTGGGGCTCCTTCAAGATGGCTCCTCCTTCCACCAGAATGGTGGTCTTCCTATTGACTGCTGCTACCAAGGCATCTACCCGCAGTAGACGCAACTTGTCCTTCTTAGATTCTCGCCATCATCCTGCCAATGCGCAATCCTGCATCCAGAACCTTCCACTCTACCTCAATAAAGTCTTTCACAGCACTGTGGAAAGGGAAAGCCCTAGGATGCTTCTGGACCCCCTGCAGGATGGGATCCCCTACCATCTCGAAAAGGCAGCTCCTCCGAGATTCACAGCTCCACTAATGTATGGGAAATCAGAGAGGGCAACTCATCCCTGTGGAAGATCTGCACAGAAGTCGCATCCTTCCCCACCAGGATCTCACCCGTCTCTAGTTCTCCTGTGGGAGCTCATCCTGAAGATCAGAAGGACCCTCCAAGGATGCTCCCATAGAGACTGCATGTGAGACTGCTTAACCACCATGGGAGAGGACTTCCCTTGGGTCACGGGGTCCCTCCACCCCCCTTGCCCCTGCTTTAGGCAAAAGGCCTGATGCAGCAGGAGCACAAATTCAGGGAAAAAAGGAGAAGCTCCTGTAACCAAGCCTCTTTCTAACCCCCCCCCCCCCACCCAGTCCCAGCAATTGAAAACTGCTGCACCGGCTTTAAAACTAGAGGCTCCCTGCTCACTGTTGGCGCAAAGCAATCACAGCAAGAATGGTGTCCGTTCCCGCAAAAACACTGAGACCTGTAGCAGCAAAATAGGGTGATCACAGTCCTCGGGCGTCCCTTTGATTGTCCTCTGTGCAATCTGACTACCGGAGGGAAGATCTGCGGCAGCTGCATCTCTCTCTCTCTCACACAGCCACAGCACAGACCCTCAGTGGAGAGCTGTGCACCAGCCACAGACCTTCATCTCAGCCATGCACACTGAGTTTCATGGCACTCCACTCCCCTGATCTCCCGCATCCTTTCTGGCACCAGCCCGGCTTACCCGGCAGCCTCGCCTGGAGGCTCACTGTACTGCTGCTACTGCCATATGAGTTCCTTGTCATTTTTTGTTTGTTCAACTTTACGAGCAAAGGCTAAAGAATGCCTGAAGTGTTTTAACCCTGGGCCCCCTCCCAAAATTTGGGGAGGAGGAACAAGGGAGCTACGAGTGCGGCTTGGGGGAAATGGGGGGAGGGACCTGAACCACCAGGTTCTCAATCCCAGGGCCCTTGACTCCAACCAGGCCCAATGCCTTCCACAATTCAATCACAGACTACAGGCTAAGCTCACACCATCTTCTGGAGACTGAAAATACTGGCTGAGTAAGGGTACACAAGCTTCATCTAGGGTTGCTTTCAGCTCAGTGTTCTCAGTCTCCATCTGCTGGTGGGTGAGCATAACCCACGCATGTGGACAGGACTGGAGGGATGATTAGGAACTACTAGTTAACAAAAGTCTAAAGTGGAATAGATGACTGAAGATAACTGACACAAAGTTACAGAATATTTCACTAGTAGGCTATCGGTTTAAATTAAGCTTAGGCGAGTAGTGACTGCAATGAGTGGTCTCTGGAACTGAGCTGAGACCGTGTCAGCTTCAGAAAAACTATGGGGGGAGGGAGGGGAGGGCATGCTCAAAGCGATAACGCAGTTAGCAGGATATTCAGCAGCACATAGTTGGTTTGTACTGCTGTTTATCCCCCGGTACTAACTGCGTAGCACTGGGGCATTCGAGGCTGCACTTAGTTTAACTGGTCAGTGGCAATATTCAGCTGCTGGTCAATTAACACAAACTGGCTAAAGTTAGGCACTTTAAAGGCTGGCTTAACTTTAGCCTAATTAGCTAACTGACTGGCAGTTAGTTAACATACTATTTGGGCACATTGTATATTCAATGCTGGTGGCCAAATATGACCCTGGAATTGAATATCCGCCTCTGCATCTAAACCGTGTGTTCCTTCTTACCCTGTCACTGAATATCCACCTCTGCATCTAAACCGTGTGCTCCTTCTTATCCTGCCACTGAATATCCACCTCTGCATCTAACCCGTGTGCTCCTTCTTACCCTGCCACTGAATATCCACCTCTGCATCTAAACCATTAATTTATTTATTTAACTGAATTTTTATACCGTCTTTCTACAAGTCAAAACGGTTTACATAAAACAATTAATGCAGTATGTTTCAACTGTTTACATAGAACAAGGTAACAGAGGTATATATAGGTAACAAGAGAACTAGTTACAAGAGCAGTGAGCAACTATTTACAACGGTAAATACCGGGAATCATGGCTGTATGATAGGTTTTTGATAGGGCAGGAGCGGGGAAGTGGAAGAAGGTTAGGTACTAGGGAAAAATGTTCAAGGAAAAGAAGGGTTTTTAGCTTCTTTCGGAACTCAGAGTGGATTGGACAGTTCCGCAGCTCGTAAGGAAGGGAGTTCCTTAGGGATGGAGCATAAAGGGAGAAGGCCTTGTTACTGGTAGATTGTTTGCAATATCTTTTAGATGTGGGGATAGTCAGAAGGTTTTTGGTAATTGAGCGGCGGGTTCTTGTGTTAATGGGGAAGGGAAGGAGTGGGGAGAGGCATGGAGCTGACTCTTTGGAAATGATTTTATGTATGAGGGTAAGCACTTTGAATTTAATCCTGTATTGAATGGGGAGCCAGTGGAGATCATATAGGACTGGTGTGATGTGTGAACGTCTGGGGTGGTTGGTTATAAGCTGTGCAATCGTGTTCTGGGCTAATTGGAGCGGTTGTATGGTGTTCTTAGGAAGGCCATGATAGATGAGGTTACAGTAATCAAGAGAAGGAGTTGTGAGGGCCTGACAGACAGAACAAAATGAGGTAGGGCTTAAAAGTGGTTTGAGGTTCCGGAGGGTTCGTAGCTTTGCATATATTGTGTTGGTAGTTCTCTTGATTTGATTAGTGAAGGAGAGGTTCTGATCGAGGATGACACCAAGATATTTCACTTGGTTTTTTATAGTAAGATTGAGTAAACCGTGTGCTCCTTCTTACTGCTGCCACTGAATATTCACCTCTTCATCTAAACCGTGTGTTCCTTCTTACCGCTGCTTGAAATCCTTTAAGATTTGGAGTTAGGACTGGGTAGCTTATGCCAGGTAAGATGTGAATTCCTTGCATGACTTCAACTTGGTCTGCCATCTAGAAAGGAATTAGAGAAATGCTTTATGATGCAGTAAGAGTGATTTTTAACCTTCCTGTTTGGCTTTTTATATTTAACTTTTTAAATTGCTATTTTATGCTATGTTTTATGAAATATTGCTGTAGAGCACTTTGTATCTTTTTACTGGGAGAGGCAGTCTAAATAAACAGACATTTGGTTGTCTGCGGGCCCACAAATCATGGGATTTCCCATGGGTCAATGGCCTCATTTGGGAGCAGCTTTACTAAAATGCACTAAGTTAAGCCCGTTTTTAAGCAAGGGTGTAGGACCACATGTCCCTATGTCATTAACACAGGTTTGGCTGTTTGCCATGATTAATGCGGGTATACTTACCAGCACCTCAGTTGGTGGTGGTAAGTGCTCCTGTTAGCGCACGCTACACATGCCCCTGCTAACTGTAGTGCGCACACTCCACCTTTCAACTGCCCAGTCTCTGCCCCAATCCATGCTAAGCAGTTTGCACAGGATTTTTACCACAGCCACAATTTTGGCACGCAGTAATAGTAAGCATGCTGCAGTAAACCTTGCACTGTTAGCACACATTAGTAACCATGCTCCTGGTGTGAAATTTTAATATCCATACAAATGAGATGGGTAGCAAAATTTTGCTCAAAATTATGCTACTAGAACTCAAACAAAAAAAAGAAAAGAAAAGAAAAACTATTGGTGTTGAGGCACATGAAGACACTGGTGTATAAGTTTTTGAAAGATCAAAATGAATGCATATTTTGCATTGAAGCAAGTCATTAATTTTGAATCGAAATAAAAACATTTGAATTAAAAAAAATACATTTACAATAGTAAGGGACAAATTTGTGAAAAAAATTACAAAAGGGGGCTTCCAGCATGAAAATGGGTAAAGTCATGGAATCTTGAGGTTTGCATGCATTGCAGTGAACAATTTCCCGGTTTCCAGAAATTTCTGCATTTTAATCTATGGGCCAGTAGTCATTTTCATTCTCACCCTCTATTCTTGGTCCTTGCTGGTACACAATTCAGTTCACAGTCAAGTCTTTTACACCAGAGCTCTGAATAATGTATCACCACTTAATAATCCTTATACCCTCCCATAATGCTGCTTCCTAAAGGAAGATGGATTACTGACCTGAGGCACCCACTTAGGAGATACAAAGCTGGTAACTTCTATGACGGGAAGGCCTGCTTCTGACAGCATGTTAATCAACTGGATTTTTACACCTGTTGGGACCAAAGACTACAGAAAAAAAAAAAAACAGATACAATTTTTAGTTTGATCATTAATGCACAGTAAGCCAAAGATCTCGATTTAGTTCCTTGTTTTAAGTTTTTCCTCTGGGCTAATTTGCACAGGAAGTTCAAATGTAGAGAGATGAACGAAGCATCCTGAAGTAGCAGTGGATGATTTTGGAGAAAATGCTGATGGCTGCAAAACCAGCAGTTTCCTTCCTAAGGGTGTTGTGGTGGTAGATAGTAGTGGTTTGGGCAAAGAGCTATGAAACCTGGTATATCAGTTTACCACTGTATGATTTGATTTGATTTATGTACCCCTCAATGAGCATCAGAGTCAGGAGCGTACCTAGCACTGGGCGAGCGGTGCAGCTGCACAGGGTGCAAAGGCTTAAGGGGCGTATTTCAGATGTCTGCCCTTGCCTGCTGCCGCCACTTTTTCTTCACTCAGTGGCGGCAGACAATGGCAGACATCTGAAATATGCCCCTTAAGCCTTCTTGCGGCACGCTGAGCACATGTGTCCTTCCCTGCTCTGACACGACATCAGAGAAGGGAGGAACAGATCTGCTTAGTGCGCCTCTTCTCTCCTGCCTGTACGGCCCTGATCAGAGTATGCCATCAAACTTAGGATCATATGTTCTGTCTTATTTGTGTGTAAGGAAACGTCTTCATACACGTGGGGGGTAATGTTAGAATAGCTGCAGAAAGTCATTTTTTTCTCAATCTTTCGGTGGCCTTCGACCTTGTTAACCATCAGTTATTTATTTCACAGATCTCTGTATTTCCCATACAGTCTTACAGTTGTTTATATCTTTCTTAGACAGTCTTAGATTCAAAGTTATGTTTAACTCATCTACATCTGACATCCTGCCCTTATCTTTGGGCATGCCACAAAATTCTCTTCTATCACCCACTCTCTTCAACATATTTCTCAGTCTGTTAGCAACTCTGATACAAGAACATATTTTTAACTTTTATTATGCAGATGACATACAGCTTATCGACTTGAACCAACTCAATATCTGTCTCTGTGCAATTTGAAACACAGAAACATAGAAATATGACGGCAGAAAAAGACCACATGGCCTATCTAGTCTGCCCTTCCATATCAAGGCACAGATAAAAAGAGGGCGCCTGCAACAAAATAGCCCTTTCCATCCCAGCGTGCTCTCCCAGGAGGGATAGAGCTTCGGCACACCGGGCTGCCTCCACCTTCATCCACCACCCAATCGGGGCTTTGAGGCACAGATAAAAAGAGGGTGCCTACAGGCGCACCCGTGCCTGGCGTGGACCGCCAAAAGCAGACAGCCAAGAACTAACCTGACAAACCCAACTATATCACGCTGCATTACGAAGGAATTCTAGAGTTTGAAATTGAAGATAACGAATAGACCACAGACTATCCTTTCCTCACGAAAGACTTAGCTTCTGAACAGCACGGCCAGTCCACCCTATCTACAACGGCCAAGTTCTCACGGAACACTCAACCACTGACCACAGAAGCATGCGGGAACTTTAACAACTCTAAGGGGCTTGTTTACAAAGCCGCGGTAGTGGTTCGCGATCGCGATCGCAACCGCGGCCCCATTGAAATCAATGGGGCCGCGGCTCCGATTACGATCGCAAACCGCTACCGCGGCTTTGTAAACAAGCCCCTAAGTCTGCTAGACATTAATGGTAAGTCAGCACTGGCTGACCGTTTGGCTCTCATACAATGAATACAATCTGATCCTTAATGAATGTAATTTAATTCCAGGCAAGCTCTCCAGCTTTTCATCACATGCCTCTCTTCCACACAACACCTACTAATCGGCGATAGTGTTTGCTTATTTATTTTTAAGATGTTACAATTGCTGATTCTTTGCTAATATATATATCAGAGTATACCATACTACTGTTATAGATTATATACTATAATAGTTATACTAACACCTACTTTGCTTTTCACTCACTAGTCACAAGTTTACACTTGCTCAATCAATATGGAATTTAGAAGATGTTTAGCACTCACCCTAAACATACTGATGTTTACTCTATTGTTTTTACTTTCTCACTCTCCCCCCATCCACTCTCTAACCCCAGATATAAACATTCCTAAACCTGCACACATTCACATCATCCCATACAGACCCAGACATATCATTCAAGGATATGATAATAGACACCCCTTCTTGGGTAGTTCACGCACCCACTTGCACACCAATGTTCAAAGATTAATCCATTTAAACCTAATACCTATGGATAACCCCAAGAAGGACACTACCGACAGAGTCAGTCCCACCCTGCTTGTTCACGTAGAACATGGCTACTTGGTTGTCCGTGTGGATGAGGACTGTCTTGCAGCTGAGCAGGGTGTGGAAGACTCTGAGAGCTAGAAAGATTGCTCTGAGCTCCAAGAGGTTGATATGTAGAGGTCTCCTGTGGAGACCAGATGCCCTGGGTGGAGAGATCTTGTAGATGAGCTCCCCAACCCCTTGGAGAGGCGTCTGTTGTAAGGGTTGCTTGGGGTAACAACTGTTGAAAGGGGGACCCCAGCAACAGATTTTGAGTGGACTTCCACCACTGGAGAGAGCAAAAAAGATGACTGGAGGTTGCTATATTGTCTGATAGGCACCCTGATGCCTGGGTCCATTGGGTGGACAAAGTCCATTGAGCTGCCCTCACGTGAAGGCGAGCATAAGGAACCACATGCACGGTGGATGCCATGTGGCCTAACAGTTGTAACATCTCTCGAGCAGTTAAATGGGACTTTAACTGAATCTGGGAGGCTAACTGCACCAAGCGTAGGCAACGGGCCTGGGGAAGATAGGCCCTTGCAGTCGTGGTATTCAGCAAGGCCCCTATGAACTCTAGTGACTGAGTAGGGGTGAGATGGGACTTTGGGATGTTTATTACAAGTCCCAGATACTGAAGAACACGCCTTGTGCAGGCTAGGGAAGTCTGGGCCTCTGACTGGGATGGAGCTCGGATGAGCCAGTCGTCCAGATATGGGAATACGAATATTCCTAGAGTGCGTAGAAATGCAGCTACTACTGCCATGCATTTTGTGAACACTCTTGGTGCAGAGGCCAGACCGAAAGGAAGCACTCTGTATTGGTAGTGCTTTTCTTGATAAAGGAACCGAAGGAACCTTCTGTGTGTTGGATGGATGAGGACATGGGTGTACGCATCCTTGATCTAGAGAACAAAGCCAATCCTGACTCTGAAGGTATGGAAGGAGAGTACCGAGAGAAATCATCTTGAATTTCTCCTTGCATAGAAACTTGTTCAATTCTCTGAGATCTAAAATGGGTCTGTAGCCCCCTGTTTTCTTTGGGATAAGAAAATAGGGGGAGTAGAACCCTGAGCCCTGTTGAAGAAGGGGTACTTCTTCTATTGCCTTTTGGGCAAGAAGGGTAGCAATCTCCTGACCTAGAAGGTCGAGGAGAGATGTTGGAGAATTGAACTGTCTCACCATGGTGTGAGGAGGAAGGTTTAAGAAATGAAGCTTGTACCCCTCCCTTATGATGGAGAGGGTCCATTGCTCTGCTGTGATTTGTTCCCATCTGGGAGCAAAGTGAGCTAACCTTCCTGGAATGGTGAGAGGCTCTGGTTCTTCTAGAGCCAGAAAGGCTAAGTTCTCTAGTTGTAAGTCAAAAGGCCCTGGGGAGGCTGAGGCTGTTGGGCCGTAGCAGTCCTTGCAGCCTTAAGCTTGGCCTGTTTAGGTGGTTGTTGACGCTTTGCGGCAAAACGACATGCAGAAGATGCCTGCTGACCATAAACTGGATAATATCTCCCCTTTTTGGGAAAAAATGCCTTTTTGAACAACTTTTTCTTAACAGGAGCAGAAGTAGACTTTGAAAGTCTATCTAAAGCTGAATTTTCAGCATCCATCTGAGTGGCCTTTGCTTGCCAGTCCTTGCCAAAAAGGTTTTCACCTGTACAAGGAAGATTTCCTAATCCATCTTGGACCCAGGGTTCCAAATCAGAAGCTTGTAACCAAGCTACTCTGCGTGCACCTATGGCAATAGCTGAGGCTCTGCTGGCACACTCAAAAGAGTCAAAGGCTGCACGGTTGGAAAATTTGGAAACATCCTGGGCATGTTTAAGCCAGGTGAGAAACTCCTCCCTTTTATCTTCTGAAATAAAAGGGGCTAAAGTCTGCAGATTTGTAACTTCTTTTAGAAACATCCCAATATAGAGACTATAGGAGTTGATTCTGGCAGCAAGCATATTGGCCTGGAAAATTCTCCGGACAAAAGCATCTAAGGTTCTGCATTCTCTTCCTGGAGGATTAGATGAGTGCCTTTTTGCACTCCTTATCTTCTTCATGGCAGACTCCACCACAATAGAGTGGTGAGGAAGCTGAGTCTTATGAAAACCAGGACAGGGAGGAACACGGTACATGGTGTCCAACCTACGAGAATGAGGGGAGGTGGTGAGAGGAGTCTCCCATATACACAACATGTGATCATAAAGGATCCCATGAATTGGTAAAGTAGCTGCCTCTTTAGGAGCCTTAGGATATTGTAAAATATACAATTGCTTGGCTCTAGGCTCTGACTCAGGGGCCACTGAAATGGAGAGGCCCCTGGTCACTTCCCTAATGAAGTCTTGGAAAGACAAGTCTTCTGGAGGAGACATTCTTCTTTTTGGAGAAGAAGGCTCCTGAGGAAGGAGTACCGATGGGGAATCGAAGTATCGCCTGTCTGGATGCTCCTGCAGAGCCCGATACGCGTACCGAGTGGTATCAGCATCGGGAGTGATCGGTATCGGTTCGGTACCGATGGGCATCATAGAACAGGGTACCGCTGCAGTCGACACCGAAGCCGATGTCGATGCAATCGTTCCCGGTACCGGAAGCGATATCTGTGCCAGTGCCGGAACCGGTACCGACAACTGAGTTTGTTGCGGTACCAGAGGCGTCGCAGCTTGTATGAATGCCGTAATGGCACGCTGCATGGTCAGAATATTCTGATCCATCGACGCCACCAATGTCTGGATGTCGGTACCAGTGGAAACCACCGGTACCCCAGAACATGGCAACAGGTGATCGGTCGAGGCCGAGCCATCGATGTCAACCTGTGACCCCATAGATAAAGCTTTGGAAGCCGGAGCTTCCCGCCGGGGTAATTTTGCCGGTGTGGAATCCTCGAGGGCAAGCCCGGAGGCATCTCGATGCTTAGAGGGAGATCTACCCTTCGAGGACCGGCTGGACTTATATTTGGTTACCTGAGATCCATGGGAGGAAGAAGCAGCCCTGGAAGACGTCAATGCCACCGAAGCTGCATCAGAGGGAAACAGGGTACTGAGCTTAGCCGCTCGGTTCTGTCGACCTCTTTTAGACATCATGGAACAGGACGCACAATCTGTGATGGAATGGTCAGGACCCAAACATTTTAGACACCAGTCATGGGTGTCGGTGACAGAAATAGTACCGCTGCACTTTGTGCACTTTTTAAACCCGGAAGCGGACTTCTCCATGAGGAGAATTTTTCCTAGGCCTAAGGCCGAAAAAGAAAAATTGCACAGAAGTGGAGAACGGTAGTTTTTTTGTTGTTTTTTTTTTAAGAAGAAAGAAAGAAAAGACCGGCGGTATCGGTCCGACATCGAAGAAGGCAGACGCGAGACCAAAGAAATTAGAAAAAATAACGAACTTCTTCAGCGGTGACAGGGAAACGACCTGCTGGCTCCGCGGAAAAGAAGAACTGGAGAGAGGCGGTTGGGAAAGGCGGGAAGGCAGCGCGCAGGCGCGGTGGGATGCTCCCAAAAGCTTTCTTTCTGGACGCTGGGGAGCGTTCCCGCGCAGGCTCCGTCGGTACCGACGATACCCATATGTGAAGACTCATTCCTGCTTGTTCCTGGAGATTAGCTAAAACTGACCTCAACCTCTCATCCACCTTACTTGATAAACATGATGGACTTGATATCCTCAAAATAGAAAGTCACACTATGGCCATCTGCCTTATATATAGACCCCCCACACCAGATATGAAGAGCTTAGACACTATCCTTGAGGTTGTGTGTAAATCCTCATTGAGGAAACCTTCTGTTATCTTAGGGAGTAGTGGCCTAGTGGTTAGGACACGGTACCTCAGGCCAGAGGGCTGGGGGTTCAAGTCCCACCTGGGGACAGCAATCTCAGGCCGGAGGGACTGGGGTTTCTAGTCCTATAGGCACTCCTTGTGGCCTTGGGCAAGCCACTTAACCCTCCATTGCCCACCGCTTTGATTGAAGGATAAGGCGGTATAGAAAACTGGTTAAATAAATAAAATAAATAAAATAGGAGATCTTAACCTTGCCTCTCTATCAAAATGCCAAGAACGATCCTTCCTTGAAGCAATGGATGAAATGGGATTTAAACAGATAATTACGCACCCTACTCACTGCAAAGGTAACACTCTTGATTTAATATTCCTTCCATTACACTACACACAACTACCCCAATTTAACCTACCTACCACAACTCAGGTGCCATGGTCCGATCATTCCATGATACACTTCTCTCTCCCTTTCCCTAACACGACACATATCAATACCAAACACATAGACAATAGATTTCGCAAGTTTAACAAGGAAAACTTTCTGGAATCAATCTCCACAAAGTTGGATATTGACTCAAACAATCTCAATGAACTTGTAACAATCTGGAACTCTGTTGTAGGGGCAGAAGCTAAACCTTTGCCCACAAATAAAAGATCAGGAAGAAAGTCATCTGAGAAATGGTACATCTCAGAGCTTAGTGTCTTAAAGAAGAACCTCAGGAAACTAGAAGCTAAATGGCGTAAGACAAAAAGCCCAGAACTTAGGGTACAATATTTCGCAAACCTCAAAACCTATAAAGAAGCTATAAAAACTTCAAAAAGGCTACACCATACTAAAACCTTATCAAAAGCCATCAATAGACCAAGGGAGCTTTTCGAGATTATTAAATCCCTTTCTAAAGTTCCTGAACACACTTCTAACAACGCATTAATTGACCCCCAAATCCTGGCAAATCACTTTGCCAGCAAACTCAAACTGAGTACCCGTTCTAGTGCTACCCTGGCATCTACCACAGCAAATAGCATCATTGAATGGAACTCTTTTCTCTTAATCTCAAATAAGCAACTTCTAGAGACCATATCAAACCTCAATACCACCACCTCATTACTAGATCCTTGTCCAGTATCTTGGATTAAAGCAGCCAAATCGGAACTTGCCCCATACATATTGAATTTAGTAAACCAATCTCTTCTTCAAGGCATCATGCCAGATGACCTCAAGTTTTCAGCAATTCGCCCTCTCTTAAAGAATAAAACTCTCAACAGTAATGACCCTCTTCTTACCGCCCCATTGCCAGTATACCTTTTCTAGCTAAAATCATTGAGAAGGTAGTTCAAACACAATTACAAGATCATATTGATACCAACTTCCCGCTAGATGAGCACCAATATGGTTTCCGCCCGTATCACGGTGTAGAAACTTTGCTTATATCCTTTTTTGACTCGCTAATTCAAGGCATGGATAATGTCAAAGCAGGCTTTCTTACTTATCTTCCTTAACATTTCCTCAGTCTTTGACAGTGTGAATCACAGCATCCTCTTATCCAGGCTATCACAATTAGGCTTAAAAGGAAAAACTTTTAACTGGTTTAAATCCTACATATCAAACCGTTTCCAATATGTTCAGGTAGATCATTCCCAATCTCTTCCATTCCCACAAGAGCGAGGTATCCCTCAAGGATCTTCTCTCTCTGCCTTACTCTTCAATCTTTATCTTCAACCGATTTGTAAAATCTTTAAATGCCACAACCTAAAATATTTTATCTAGGCAGACGACATTATGTTGTTCGCCCCCTGTGACATAGATAACCCTAATTATGACAAAATCGCTACCTGTTTATCTGAAGCAGCACAGTGGCTCCGCTCAATTCATATGGATATAAACTTCAAAAAGACTGAAGCTCTTTTTGTATGCCGAAACTCTAACTTCACCCCTCCACCTGTCATTAACCTGATGGACATCACCCTTCCAGTCAAATCGGAAGTAAAATATCTAGGAGTTACCCTAGACAAAACACTAAGCATGTCACATCACATGAAGCAGACCGCTAAAACAATATTCTTGAAACTCAGAACCATCCAGCAACTTAGACCCCTCATTGACATTAATGATTTCAGAACAGTTGTCCAAGCCCTTATAATGCCACATTTAGATTTCTGTAACGGATTACTGCAAGGTACATCTAAGAAGAACTTACACATTCTACAAAGAGCCCAGAACATCACAGCTCGGATCATTTTTAGAGCCAATCTTTCTGACCACATCTCCCCAATTTTATACGCTCTCCACTGGCTACCTATAGCCAGTAGGATTCAATATAAAACCCTAGCCACCGTTTTTAAACTCATTAACGACCTAGCCCCCTCACATTTTTCAACATTAATTCATACCCTCGTAGAAAACAGAAGAAGAAGAGCAAACCTCAACATGCTTCAAATTCCTAACTCTGTGAGAAACCTGAAACAAATAACAACCAATACTGCCTTCTCTTATTATGCATCAAGGCAATGGAACAAGCTACCTCCTAACTTAAGAGAGATTAAAGACCTTCGTTCTTTCAGGAAGGAGCTTAAAACATATCTCTTCACCCAACACTACTACAGCTTACAGTCCACACTTGATCATATAACACAAGAATACACGACGCAACTGACACAAGTTTATCCTACCTAATTCAAAGTATCACTCTCCATTCCATATCTTCATTGATAAGTGTATATTGTCCTACCATATAATAATCAACTCATCAATGCTGCTCTTAAATAACTCTCTGTAAATAGTAAACAACTGTTGTAAATAGTTCTCTGTAAATAGTTAAATTGCTAAATAGTTAAACATGTTCCATGTATCATAGTTACTTCTTGTGCTAAAATGTTCTATGTAACTCAATGTTCAATGGTTTTAACTTGTTCTCTGTAAACCGCTCCTGATCTCTGGAAGGGGCGGTATAGAAAAGCACACAAATAAATAAATAAATAAATAAACAAACTACAATAGTCCTCTTTTTACCTTTAGAGATCCTGTGTTAGTACCATACTTTTTTGAATTCAGAAACTGTCCTTGTGTCCACCACCTCCACTGGGAGACTATTCCACTGATATACCACCCTTTCCATAAAGAAATATTTCTGCATATTACTTCCGAGTCTATCCCCTTTCACTCTCATCTTATGTCCCCTCGTAACAGAGCTTGCCTTCAATTGAAAGAGACAATCCTCCTGTGCATTTATGCCACAGAGGTATTTAAAGTCTCTATCATATTACCCCATCCCCCCTTTTCTCTAAAGTATACATATTAAGATCTTTAAATCTGTCCTCATATGCTACATAACGAAGATCACTAACCATTTTAGTAACCACCCTCTGCACTGACTCCAACCTGCTTTTATCCTTTTGAAGGTTCGGTCTCCAGAATTGCACACAATTCTCCAAATGAGGTCGCACCAGACACTTATACAGAGGCACCATCACCTCCTCTTTTCTGTTGTCCATTCCTCTCCCTATGCACCCAAGCATCCTTCTGGCTTTCACAGTCACTTTTTCTACCTGTTTAGCTACTTTAAGATTATATCAGACATACTTACGCCCAGGTCCTGCTCTTTTTTTGTGGATAGAAGTACCTCATCGCCTACACTGTACCGTTCCTTTGGATTTTTGCAGCCCAAATGCATGACCCTGAATGTTTTAGCATTACATTTCAGCTGCCAAATTCTAGACCAATTCTTCAAGCTTAGCTAGACCCCTCCTTATTATCTACTCCTGTCCTGGGTGTCTAATCTATTGCAGATTTTGGTATTCCGTGCAAACAAGCAAACCTTACCCAACAGCTCTTCCGCAATATCATTATCCAAGATGTTAAAAAGAATCATTGGACAGATCCCTGTGGCACACCACTGGTAACCTCGTTTTCCTCAGCGTGAGCTCCATTTACCTATACCCTCTGTCACCTCCCACTCAACCAATTTCTAACCCAAGCAGTAACTTTAGGGTCCATCCCTAGGGTGCTCAGTTTATTTATAAGTTGCCTGTGCGGAATGGTGTCAAAAAGGGTTTACTGAAATCTAAATACACCACATCTAGGGCTCTCCCTCAATCCAACTCCCTGGTCACCCAGTCAAAGAAATCAATCAGATTTGTCTGACAAGACCTGCCTCTGGTGAATCCATGCTGCCTCGGAGCCCGTAATCCATTGAACTCCAGAAACCTCACTATTCTCTCTTTTATTTATTTATTTATTTAGTGGAGGAGTGGCCTAGTGGTTGGGGCGAGGTACTTCAGGCCGGAAGGTCGGGGGTTCAAATCCCACTAGAGGACAGCAACCTTGGGCCGGAAGGACTGGGGTTTCTAGTCCCACAGGTGCTCCTTGTGGTCTTGGGCAAGCCACTTAACCCTCCATAGCCCATGTTCCCTGTAAAATAGTTATCTCCAAGTTATAATGCCCTGTTCAATGTAATTTCAGTTTGTTCAATGTAAACCGCACTGATGCAGAATAGCGCGGTATATAAGAGAATGTAAATAAAATAAATAAATAAATTTATAGTCTCTTATATACCGCACTATTCAGCATCAGCGCGGTTTACAATAAACAAGGAGTTACACAATTCAATTTTAGTAGCCTTTCCAATAATTTACTAACCACCGAGGTTAGATTAACTGGCCTATAGTTCTCAATGTCATCCTTACGTCTGCTTTTGTGTAATGGGACCACATGTGTGTCTCGCCAGTCATCTGGCACCACTCCTCACTCCAAAGAGGCATTGAAAAGGTCAGTCAGTGGAACTGCTAGAATGTCCCCAAGTTCCCTCAGTATTCTTGGATGTATCCCATCCAGACACATGGCTTTGTCTTTTAGTTTAGCTAGTTCCTCATGAACACAGTCTTCTGAAAATTGTTCGAGATCTCTGTCGTTTCTGTTCCTATTTGTGGGTATTTTCTGAAGTCCTGCTCCTGGCCTTTCATCTGTAAACACAGAAAGCACAGTTACTTACCTGTAACAGGTGATCTCTGGGAACAGCAGGAATAAGTCTTCACATATGGGTACGTCGGTACCGACGGAGCCTGCGCGGGAACGCTCCCCAGCTTCCCAAAAAGGAAAGCTTTTGGGAGCATCCCACAGCGCCTGCGCGCTGCCTTCCCGCCTTTCCTAACCAACTCTCCTCAGTTCGAGTTTAAAGCTGAGACAATAGAGAGAGAGAGGAAAGGAAAGATAGAAAAGAGATACAACTCCTAGGGGAGGTGGGTGGGTTGTGAAGACTTATTCCTGCTGTTCCCAGAGATCACCTGTTACAGGTAAGTAACTGTGCTATCTCCAGGAACAAGCAGGAATGAGTCTTCACATATGGGGACTCCCTAGCTTAGATGCCTGGGAGATCCCCAAGGATATGAGACCCTGAAAGGGGTCTGCGTCCTCCTATGGATCTCAGGCATCCATCCAGGGAAGGAGGGCAGGAGTTGATTAAGAATGGAACAGGTGTCTGAGGACAGCCTGACCAAACAAGGCATCCCGGCGGGAATCCTTGTCCAAGCAGTAATGGGCTGTGAAGGTATGAACAGAGGCCCAGGTGGCTGCTCGACAGATCTGGTCGATGGACACAGAATTTAGATGAGCCATAGAGGTGGCCATGGCCCTCACATTATGAGCTGTGACATAGCTCTCCAGAGAAAGGTTCTTGCTCTGGTAGGCGAAAGAAATACACTGAGCAATCCAATTGGACAGTGTCCTCTTAGAGACTGGAAGTCCCAAATGAGAAGGATCAAAAGCAACAAAAAGCTGGGAAGACTTTCTATGTTGCTGTGTCCTATGTAAGTAAAAAGCAAGAGCTCTTTTACAATCCAGAGTATGAAGATTCCTCTCTGCATTGGATGCATGAGGAGCTGGAAAAAAGACAGGTAAATATACCTCTTGATTAAGATGAAAAGGTGAGACCACTTTAGGCATAAAGTGTGGATTTGTCCTAAGGACTATCTTGTCATGATGGAACCTTGTGTAAGGTGGATTAGCCACTAAGGCCTGCAGTTCACTGATGCGGCGAGCAGAAGTGACTGTAATGAGGCAAATAACCTTCCAGGAAAGAAATTTCAAGGAGGTAGTGGCTAGGGGTTCAAAAGGTGGCTTCATAAGCTGACCAAAAACCAAGTTTAAGTCCCATGCCACCGGAGGAGGTCTAATGGGAGGTTTAGTTAAAGTTAGGCCTCTCATGAATCTTGAAATAAGAGGATGAGAGGAGATAGGTTGTCCATTGATGGGCTTAAGGGATGCTGCAATAGCACTCAAATGGACTCTCACTGAATTTGTCTTAAGTCCTGCATTGGAAAGATGCAGGAGATAGTCTAACAGAGAAGTTAAAGGTAGTGCTAGAGGGTCAAGACCCTTTTCAGCACACCAAATGGAAAATCTTTTCCACTTAAAAGCATAAGAACGTCTAGTGGAAGGTTTTCTGGAAGCATGGAGGATATCCTTCACTTGCTGAGAAAGATTCAAGTCTTGAAGGTCTAGGCCAGTGATGGCTAACCTTTTTGAGCCCGAGTGCCCAAACTGCCGCACAAAACCAAAGAATTTCCTCAAAGTGCCAGCACGTCAATTAAAGCCACATTTGCATAAGGTGCTTCATTTGCATAAATATTTGCATAATGTTACCATACACTAACTTTTAGTAAACATGCCTCTTAATGAGTATATGGATAAAGAAAGACTAAAAGGTTTCTACATTACTATAATCCAGTACCAACCGCCAGGCACATTAGGAACTACTACAAACGCTGCCCATTTAGAACCCATAGCAAACCCGCCGTATCCTAACAGCACTACCAGGACTCACAAAGCACCATACTCTACCTATCAAAAGGCAACACTGCAAATATTAAACCAATACATCTCAGAGAACAACAATACATGACCTACTGGGGAAAGAACAAGTGGCAATGTCAAATAGGAATTATATAAACAGAATACCTCAGCTCAGTTACACATGCAGAACAGACCATCACCAAACAAGGAATCACAATTTAGAAACAGGAAGACAATAATTAAACTGGGAACCCCAAAAGCCAAACTTGGAATATACAACAACACTGTAGAAATAAAACTATATATTAATTTCCTCTTGTACTAAACAAAGCGCAAAAATTAATGATGCACATTTCCCAGAGCTGACATATTCCAGTTAATAAATTCAAAATAAAGAGATATTTTTCTACCTTTTGTGCATTTTTTTTCAGTTGCAATTGTTCCAGCCACTTTCTTCTGGTTTCTTCGTGTCTTTTGCTAACTCTCCATCTGCTGTCCATTTGTCCTTTCTTCTGTCTTCTTGTTTTTTTTTTCCATTCTCTCTCTACATCTGCTTTAACATACTAATCTTTCTCCTTTGGCTCTTTCCTCATTCCTATTTCATCTACTCAAAATTTACCCCTCCATCCTCAATCCCCACTTACTCTCCCAATACCCGGCCAATTGTAGATTTTTTATCCCTCCCACACAAAATATTTTTCCCCTCTCCATTTTACTCTCCCAGCCCCATCCCATTCTAATCCTCCCCCAACACCAGCTCCCTTCTAGTTCCAGCCTCACCCAGCATCCATTCCCTTCTAGTCCCTGCATCAGCCCATTTCCAGTCCTAGCAGCCCCCCAACCCAATACCAGTCCTATCCCCCCCTCATCAACCCACTTCCAGTCCTAACCCCCCATCACCCCATTTTCAGTTTTAAGCCCCCCCCTATAACCCATTACCAGTCCTAACCCCCCACTTCCAGTCAGCCCCCATAGCCCATTGCCAGTCCTAACCCCCCCATCAGCCCACAGTCCATTACCAGTCCTAACCCCATCAGCCCACCTCAAGTCCTAACCCCTCCCCATCAGCCCATTTCGTGTCCCAGCCCCCCCCGAGCCCAGTATCAGGCCTAAACCCCCCCATAGCCCATTACCAGTCCTAACCCCATCAGACCACCTCCAGTGTTATCCCCCCGGCAGCCCATTTCCAGTCCTAACCCCACCCAACAGCCCACCTCAAGTCCGAACCTCTCCCCATCAGCCCATTAGCAGTCCTAACCCCCCCAGCCCATTAGCAGTCCTAACCCCCCTCTCTAGCCCCTTATGAGTCCTATCGCCCCGCCATAGCCCATTACCAGTACTAACCCCCATCACCCCATTTCCAGACAGACCCCATCAGCCCACAGCCCATTAGCAGTCCTAACCCCCCCTCCTAGCCCATTAGCAGTCCTAACCCCTTCCCCCTAGCCCATTAGCAGTCCTAACCCCCCCAGCCCATTAGCAGTCCTAACCCCCCCCCTTCCTAGACCATTAGCAGTCCTAACCCCCCCTCCTAGCCCATTAGCAGTCCTAACCCCCCCCTAGCCCATTAGCAGTCCTAACCCCCCCTAGCCCATTAGCAGTCCTAACCCCCCCCCCCTCTCTAGCCCATTAGCAGTCCTAACCCCCCCCATAGCCCATTACCAGTCCTAACCCCCCATCACCCCATTTCCAGACAGCCCCCATCAGCCCACAGCCCATTAGCAGTCCTAACCCCCCCTAGCCCATTAGCAGTCCTAACCCCCCCCCTCCTAGCCCATTAGCAGTCCTAACCCCCCCCAGCCCATTAGCAGTCCAAACCCCCCCCCAGCCCATTAGCAGTCCTAACCCCCCCCCTGCCCAGTCCCTCGCGTCTAAAGGGGCTGATGGGAAATTTCCCATTAACCCCTACGGGCTTAACAGAGACGCGAGGGAGACGCTGTCTCCCTCGCGAATCTGAAAGCCCTTGCAGAGGGGCTTAGCGGGCGGAGGGGGCCCCGCGGGACACTGCATGCTGCCGCGTCCGCGGCAGCAGCCAGAGCCCGCTTTTTCTTTTTTTGCGGACCTTCACGCGTGCCAGCTGCAAGGCCTTCGCGTGCCACAGCTGGCACGCGTGCCATAGGTTCGCCATCGCTGGTCTAGGCCTTCAGCAACCAAGCTCTGAGGTGAAGGGACTTGGGGTCTGGGTGCCACAGAGTCCCTTCCTCCTGGGACAGGAGGTCTGGAGCAGCTCCCAAGTCCAGGGAGGGAGCTTGGGAGAGATGCAGAAGTAGAGGGTACCACACTTGGCGTGGCCAGCGTGGAGCTATGAGGATCATAGATCCTTGATCCCTCTGGAGTTTGAATAGAGTCTTGGGAATCAAGGGAATGGGTGGAAAGGCATACAGGAAGCCTTGACCCCAATGAAGGAGGAAGGCATCCTTGGCCTGAACTCCCTGACACGGAATTCTGGAACAGAACCGGGGAAGTTTGGCATTCCACGGACTTGCAAAGAGGTCTATGTCCGGGGTTCCCCATTCTTGGAAGATTTTGGAGTACCTGATCCATATGCAGGGACCATTCGTGTGGAAGCAGAACTCGACTGAGTCTGTCTGCCCAAGAGTTTTGGATTCCTGGGCGGTATACTGCCAGGAGATGGATTTGATGCTCTCTGGCTAAGGCCCATAATCTTAGAGCTTCGTTGCAAAGCGACAGAGAGCCAGTTCCTCCTTGCTTGTTTATGTAAAACATGGCTACTTGATTGTCCGTATGAATGAGGACTGTCTTGTAGCTGAGGAGGGTATGAAAGACCTTGAGAGCTAGAAACACTGCTCGAAGTTCCAAGTGGTTGATATGAAGGGAGATCTCCTGTGGGGACCAAGTGCCTTGGGTGGAGAGGTCTTGTAGATGAGCTCCCCAACCTATTTGGGAGGCATCTGTTGTGAGGGTTGCTTGGGGCAACAACTGTTGGAAGGGGGACTCCAGCAACAGATTTTGAGTGGACATCCACCATTGGAGAGACCAAAAGAGACGTTTGGAGGTTGCTATTTGGTCTGAGAGAGCTCCTGAAGCTTGAGTCCACTGGGTGGACAAAGTCCATTGAGCTGCTCTCATGTGTAGGCGAGCATAGGATACCACATGTACTATGGAAGCCATGTGGCCCAGCAGTTGTAGCATCTCCCTGGCAGTTAAGTGGCTCTTTGACTGAATCTGGGAGGCTAGCTGCACTAGACGTTGGCAACGGGCCTGAGGAAGGTAGGCCCTTGCAGTGGTGGTATCTAACCAGGCCCCTATGAATTCCAGGGACTGAGTAGGGGTGAGCTGGGACTTTGGGAGGTTTACCACCAGTCCCAGATACTGCAGAATGCGCCTTGTGCGGTCCAGGGAAATCTGGGCCTCTGACTGAGATGGAGCTCAGATGAGCCAGTCGTCCAGGTATGGGAAGACAAATATTCCCAGAGTGCGTAGAAATGCAGCAACTATTGCCATGCATTTGGTGAACACTCTCAGAGCAGAGGCCAGACCAAAAGGAAGCACTCTGTATTGGTAATGTTTTCCCTGGAAAAGAAAACGTAGGAATTTTCTGAGAGATGGATGGATGAGGACATGTGTGTACGCATCCTTGAGATCTAGAGAACAAAGCCAATCCTGACTGAAGGTATGGAAGGAGAGTGCCTAGAGAAAGCATCTTGAACTTCTCCTTGCATAGGAATTTGTTCAATTCTCTGAGATCTAAGATGGGTCTGTATCCCCCTGTTTTCTTTGGAATGAGAAAAATAGGGGGAATAGAACCCTGACCCTTGATGAAGAAGAGGAACCTCTTCTATTACCCCTTGGGCAAGAAGGGTAGTCACCTCCTGACCCAGAAGGTCGAGAAAGGGCGTGGGAGAATTGAAGTGTCTCACCATGGTGTGGGGAGGAAGGTCTGAGAAATGAAGTTTGTAGCCCTCTCTGATGATGGAGAGGGTCCACTGCTCTGATGTGATTTGCTCCCATCGGGGAGCAAAATGAGCTAACCTTCCTGGAATGGTGAGAGGTTCTGGCTGTTGTAGAACCAGAAAGGCTAAGTTCTCTAGCATCAAGTCAAAAACCCTGAGGAGGTTGGGACTGCTGAGTTGCAGTAGCCCCTGCAGACTTTGGTCTGGCCTGTTTAGGTTGCTGACGCTTAGTGGCAAAGCGACCTGTAGAAGATTGTTGGACAGAAGTGGAAGGAAATCTGCCCTTTTTGGAAAAAGACTTTTTAAAGATCTTTTTCTTGGCAGGAAAGGAGGTTGACTTTGAAAGTCTATCCAGAGCAGAGTTGTCTGCATCCATCTGAGTGGCTTTAATTTGCCACTCTTTGCCAAATAGGAAATCTTCCCTGTACAGGTGAAAACCTAAGCCATCTTGAACCCAGGGTTCTAGATCAGAAGCCTGGAGCCAAGCAATTCTGCGAGCAGCTATGGCAATGCCTGAGGCTCTGCTGGCACCTTCAAAGGAGTCAAAAGCTGCCCTGTTGGAGAACTTTGAAATGTCCTGAGTATGCTGAAGCCAAAGGCTGAATTCATCCCTTTTATCCTCTGGAAGAAAAGGGAGGAAGTTGTGTAATTTTTGTGCAACTTCTTTCAGAAACATACCCATATAGAGGCTATATGAGTTGATTCTGGCAATAAGCATACTGGCCTGGAAGATTTTCCTTCCAAAAGCATCCAAGGTCCTGCATTCTCTTCCTGGAGGAGCAGAAGAGTGTCTCTTTATACTCTTTATCCTTTTCATAGCTGACTGCACCACAATGGAATGGTGAGGAAGCTGAGTTTTCTGAAATCCAGGACAAGGAGGGACATGATACATAGTGTCCAACCTGCGAGAATGAGGAAAGAGAGTGAGAGGAGTCTCCCATAAATCAATCATGTGTTCATGGAGAATCTCATGAATTGGTAAGGTGACTGCCTCTTTAGGAGCCTTAGAGTATCCTAAAATATCTAATTTTTTTGCTCTAGGCTCTGATTCAGAGGTTACTGAAATAGAGAGTCCTTTAGCTACTTCTCTTATGAAGTCTTGAAAGGACAAGTCCTCTGGAGGAGACATTCTTCTTTTTGGAGAAGAAGGCTCCTCAGGAAGGGCTATGGATACTTCAGGAGACTCATCTGATGTATCAGAATCATCAGAGGAATCGAAGTATCGCCTGTCAGGGTGCTCTTCTAACGCTCGATACGCGTATCGAGCGGTATCGACATTGGGCGTCCCTGGTACCGGATTGGTACCGAGAAGGAGCCCTGGACAAGGAACCACAGCAGTCAGTATCCTGGTCGATGTCGATGCAGTCGGTACCGGCATCGGCGCTGGTGCCGGTACCGGAGCCGATACCGACAACGGGGCCCGTTGCGGTATCATAGGCGTTGCAGCTTGAATGAAGGACTTGATAGCCTGCTGCATGGACAGAACATTCTGATCCATCGACGCCATGAAAGTCTGGATATCGGTACCGGGAGTAAGTGCCGGTACCCCAGAGCAATCTAACAGGTGATCGGTCGAGGTCGTGCCATCGATGTCAACCTGTAACCCCATAGGAGGAGCTTTGGAAGCCGGAGCTTCCCGCCGGGGTTGTTTGGCTGGTGCAGGATCCTCAAGGGCAAGCCCGGAGGCATCTCGATGCTTAGAGGGAGATCTACCCTTCGAGGACCTGCTAGGTTTATGTTTGGTTACCTGAGATCCTTCAGGAGAAGAAGACCTGGAAGATGTCGATGCTACCGCCGGTGCATCAGCGGGAAACAGCACATGGAGCTTGGCTGCTCGGTTCTGTAACCCCCATTTAGACATAAGGGAGCAGGAAGGACAATCCGGAATGGAGTGTTCAGGACCCAAACATTTAAGACACCATTCATGGGTATCTGTAACAGAAATAGTACCGCTACACTTAGTGCATTTTTTGAACCCGGAGGTTGGTTTTTCCATGAGGGAAATTTTCTTGTGGGCCCTGAGGCCTTAAGAAGAAAAATACACCAAGTGAGGAAAAATATCGATATTTTTTATTTATTTTTTTAGAGAAAGAAAGAAAAGACCGGCGGTACCGGTCCGGAGTCGGGGAAGGCAGACACGCGACTAAAGAAATAAAATAAAGAACTTCTTCAGCGGTGACAGGGCTCGACCTGCTGGCTCCGTGGCAAAGAAGAACTGAGGAGAGTTGGTTAGGAAAGGCGGGAAGGCAGCGCGCAGGCACTGTGGGATGCTCCCAAAAGCTTTCCTTTTTGGGAAGCTGGGGAGCGTTCCCGCGCAGGCTCCGTCGGTACCGACGTACCCATATGTGAAGACTCATTCCTGCTTGTTCCCGGAGATCAGAAATATTAGTTAAGCAATTCCACTTTATCCTCATCAGTTTCTACATATTTCTCCCTTTCACCCTTGAGTCTGAGAATATCACTTCTGCCCTTCCTCTTCTCACTAACATATCTGAAAAATGTCTTATCCCTGCATTTATTGCATTGGCTATTTCTTCTTCTTCTTTGCTTTCCTGACTACTTTGCTAGCTTCTCTGAGTTTCTCCAAATATAGATGCCCGTCTTCCTCCCTCTTTTTCTTCACCTTTTCAGCTACTTCTTTAGAGAACCATTGCGGCCTCCGTTTCCTTTTACATTTATTTACCTTTCTAACAAAAAGGTTTGTTGCCCTTAAAATATCCCCTTTCAGTTTTGCCTACTGTTTTTCTACATCCCCCAGCTGTTCCCATCCTACTAACGACTCCTTGAGGTATTGTCCCATCTTGGCAAAGTTAGTTTTCCTAAAGTTTAAGACCCTCACTTTTGAATGGATTTTATCAGCCGTAGTCCTAATACTGAACCACACTATCTGGTGATCACTGGATGTGAGATCATCTCCCACTGTAATCTCAGAAACACTTTCCTCATTGGTAAGCACTAAGTCCAATATGGCCCCATCATATGTACAGGTTCTGTTACCAGTTGCCTGAATAGTTCCCCCTGTAGAGAATCCAGGATCTTCTTACTTATAAATGACATTGCAGCAGGGATGTGGTAATCCACATCTGGAATATTGAAATCATCTATCAATAGCACTTCTCCTTTCATGGCAATACTGTGTATATTTTCTATTAAATCTTTGTCCACTTCTATGCACTGTGAGGGGGATCTGTATATAACTCCAATGCAAATGGATTTCCCTGTCGCTCTTTCTAGTTTAACCCACAGTACCTCATCTCTTACTTTTAAGCCCTGCAATTTTATAGTGTTATTAACTTTTACATATAGTGGCACTCCACCTCCCCTTCCTCCTACACTGTCCTTCCTGAATAATGTATAGCCCAGTCTAATTAGATTTGGGCTAATCACTTAAAACATAACCATTCAAAAACAGAAACAATGTGGATCACAGGTGTTTCCTCATCGCCGATTACCTCTGTTATAGACAACTACATTACAACTGCTGTCAATGCAATAAAAATTCTGGGTTGCATCATGGACTCTGACCTGACTTTCAGATCCTGTATCTCTGCGGTTAGAAAATCATCGGGCCTGATACTGAAAGGGATTAATGCAGTTATCAGACCTGCTAACTGTGTTAATCAGCTTGGCTGGGATATTCAGAAGCACTTATTCTTGGGCACGGACCTGGAACAGGACCTTGGAGTGATTGTTTCTGACGATCTTAAGTAGTGGGGGCACAGTGTCAGAATTCAAAATGGCATGGAACAGACACAGTGGCTCTCTTTATAGCAACAGGATAAAATCAAAATAAACATAACTATCTCTTATAGCTGAACAAATAGGGGTGACCTACACAAAGCGGTGGGTACATCCCTAAACAAAGGCATGGGGAGGGGTGACCTGCACAGAGCGGCAGGTGCACTTACTCTTGCTGCCTTGCTGGGCAGACTAGATGGACCATGCTGGTCTTTATCTGCCGTCATATACTGTGTTACTATGTTACTAACATGTTTAGTGCCGCTGAATATTCACAAGTTCTGCCACTCCATGCCTTGATTCTAACCAGTTAGCCTAGTTGTCGCAATATGGTGAAAGTCAGGTGCAATAAAGGTTGGTCTAATTTTTGCTGCTGAAGCTAACTGGGCATTGAATATCCAGATCTAATGTTTTATGTTTTATTTGTATTTACTATACCACCTTTTGCCAGGTATAGAAAACGATTTACAAGTAAAATAAAAATAATGAAAGAAGAGCAGGAACTATAATGATAGGACAGTGAGGACAGGAAACACGAGGGGAAAGGAGAACATTTGGCAGAAGCAGCCATCAGAGAAGAGCATTCACTCAAGAAAACCAGTCATACTTAAGAGTTCTTCCAGGCAGGGGGACAACCCATGATACTCCTTTTCCAGCAGGCACACTTATCCTTGAAGGTCAAATGCCTGCCTAAACAAGTAAGTTTTTAAATCAGCCTTAAAATGACTGAGGCAGGATTGCAAATGAAGGTCGGCAAAAAGGATGTTCCACAATGACAGGCCGACGAAGAAGGGGGAAGAATGCCTAGTGACCTCATTCCTAGCTGGGGTTGGTGAGGGTACACAAAGTCTATTCCTGTGCATAGAATGGAGAGAGCAGGCTGGACAGTATGAGGTGATCAGTGATGAGAGGGTACTCTGGGGCCATATGGTGTAGGGCTTTATAGGTGAAAAGAAGAATTTTGTATTGGACATGAAATTTAACCAGTAATCAGTGATGCTGAATGAGTAATCAGGTGCGATCATTCTTACAAGCCTGAGTGAGCTGTGGCAAGGAGGCCTATCCAGAGTCCAGGGGAGGACAAAGAGATAGGGAATTCACACTAGTAAAGGGCCCTCTTTTACCAAGTCTGGGTAGGAAAGCCATAAACACCTCCAGGGATCAGAAAACTTCCACGTGGACCACATTTCATGCTCCCCCTAGTGGAATGAAGGGGAGAGGACACAAGGCTCAGAACCCTTTAGGCAGTGAATGCTTCAAGCACTCAGGTGCCTGGAGTTAGGCTGATTGCCGTCACATGAGTAGGGTGGGGTTGGAGCTAGAGCCCTAGAAGTATAAACCCAGAGCAGAGTAGGATTTAGTGGAAAAAGAGGAGAGGAGAAGCAGGAAGCCAGGCTGAGCAGAGCAGAGGAACGGAGCTTCCAGCTGGAGAGAGTGCTATTTGGCATGTAGCACGGCTTCAGGAGAGTTTGGAGCCAGGAACAAGAGAGACTCCAAGATCCCCTGGGAGGCTGTTAGCTGAGCATGCTGAGCAGGACGGGGAGTCAGAGCCTATGCAGCTGGGAGAGCCCGAGGTGAAACTGATTGAGGAGGACACTCCCATGGACTGTTCCTTGTGCCAAACTATAAACCTGGGAATGAAGAGAAGGCAAGCCAGTCCTGAAAGAAGGTTATCCAGGTAAAAGGTACCCTTATTCCACAAGCAGGGAGGCTGTGTTTCCCTTGTGTTTATAAAAGGGAAGTTTACCACAGACTTTAAATGTGCTTTTTGTTTGTGCTTTAGCCAGCCAGGCTAAGAAGGGAATACAATAGGCTTGCTGGTAAAGACTGTGTAATCCTGCAATAGGGAGAACCTTTAAAACTGCATTTTGTGGTTGGAAATATTTTGGACAATTTTTGCTTCAAAGAATCCTGAACCAACAATCCTATGTGTGGTATGATCGAACCATTGTGTATATAAAAATAATAAATTTCTGTCATTTGCCTTACCTACTTGAGCATGACTACAGCTTTCTGCATGGTGCACTCATACAGCTGAATAAGGACTACATTTCCCAGAGGGCATAGCAGGGAAATAGTTTTAAAAAAAGCTGAAAAAGCATGCAGCAGAAAGTTCCTTCAACAATCCACGCCCCTCTAACCTAGAGGCGAGTGGTGGTGGCGTGACAGAGCACGCAGATAGCTGTATTCTGCATTGTTTGAAGTCTCTTGATTCCTGCAGAGGACTGACCAGCAAACAGAATTACAGTAATCTAGTTTGGAGATTACTGTGCTGAGAATGATGGTCAATTGTGCTGGGATCTCTATAAAAAGCTGAATAGCCCAAAAGTGGCGCATGTAATTAAAGGAGGATTTGACTACTTGACTGGTGAGATGGGTGAAAGAGAGATCAGAATCGAGAAAGATACTAAGACATTGTAAGTGCGTCAAAGGACCGAGTGTAGAGAGAGAAAACGAAAGGTCCCGAGATACACCAACTGAAAGCAGGATTTACAACTGCTAGTTCTCCCTACCAAAAGACATGCACGCCTGGAGTCCACTCATTCTCCAGCATTCTTCCTCTTGTCGTCGTCCCCCCCCCCCCCAACTTTTCAATGCTCTTCTGCTCTACCTTACAGAAGAAACTTCATTTAAGAATTCAAAAAGGGCCTAGGCAATCTTCCCCCTCGCTTTATGTTAATGTTTGCTTTTAACTCTTACACACCATTCTGTTTCATTTCAATTATCTCTCTCTCTGTGCCTTTTTTCACTTTATATGGTTTAGTTCTATTTTCATTATTATTTTTTTCACAATTTTATTCCTTTTACAAACAAGCAGTTTCTTTACACCAGCATCCACAAACACAGGCATTGGAGATTATTGATAATATTTTGTCTACTTTTACTAGTTTTTGGGGGGCGTAAACTGCCTTTCATTACAACTTGCAGATTTGGCATCAACAGAAAACTACTTTTGTTTTTAACAGACGTACTATAAAAAAAATAAAAGGAGTAGCCATGGACTCAGCCATGGTTCCAGATATAGTCAACCTATACGTTGCAGACTTTGAGAAAAAAGTTTTGAATACACATGCTTTCTCTGTGCAGGTTCATTTGTGGAAGCATTACACTGATAGTTACTCACCTGTAACAGGTGTTCTCCAGGAGCAGCAGGAATCAGTCCTCACATATGGGTGACGTCGGCGCCGACTGAGCCCTCGCGGAGCAATTTTCCCCAGCTTTCAAAGAAAGCCTTTGGGAATTGCAGCGCGTATGCGCGGTCCCCTTCCCGCCCAAGGGTGCCATCTTGCTCAGTCTGATGACATAGCCAAAAGACAGCAAAAATTTGCAAAAACGAAATGATAGGACTGCAACTCCAAGGGGAGGAGGGAGGGTTGTGAGGACTGATTCCTGCTGCTCCTGGAGAACACCTGTTACAGGTGAGTAACTACTCTTTCTCCAGGACCAAGCAGGAAGTCAGTCCTCACATATGGGACTCCCCAGCTTAAGGCTACCGGAGACCCTAAGCACAAAAAAGGAGCTCCCTCAAGCTCAGTAGCACAGAAGGAAGGAATCTTCTCTGAATACGCCTCCAACCGGTAGCCCAACATCCGGGATGGAGGGTAGGAGTTGCCTATACCTCAAAGAGATTACGGAGGACTGCCTGTCCGAAAGCACTGTCCCTGCGGGACTCCCTCTCCAGGCAGTAATGGGCCGCAAAAGTCTGGCTTGAAGACCAAGTAGCGGCCCGGCAGATGTCTGCCAATGGAACAGAGCGGAGGTAAGCCACTGACGCAGCCTTCGCCCTAACACGATGAGCCGTGACTCGACTCTCCAACGAGAGGCCGGCTGCCCCATAAGCCCAAGCGATACAGTCAGCTACCCAGATGGACAGAGTACGCTTGGAGACAGGGAGCCCCAACTTATTGGGGTCATAAGACACGAAGAGCTGAACAGCCCTTCGGTGCTCCCTCGTACGGTCAAGGTAGAAGGTTAACGCCCTCCTACAGTCCAGGGTATGCAGGACCATTTCAGCTCGGCTGGAGTGTGGCCTGGGAAAGAAGGTCGGAAGTACCACCTCCTGGTTGATGTGAAAAGGGGAAACCACTTTAGGAAGAAACTTAGGGTGAGTCCGTAGGACTACCCTATTCTTGTAGAACCTAGTGTAAGGGGGATCAGATACTAGGGCCTGCAGTTCACTAACGCGTCTAGCAGAAGTGAGGGCTACCAGGAATAAGGTTTTCCAAAAATAAAACGAAGAGGACAGGTAGCCATAGGTTCAAAAGGCGAACAGGTAATCCGCTGTAAAACCACGTTCAGATCCCAGTCAGGGGCTGGGGGGCGCAAAGGTGGTTTAAGGAGAAGGAGGCTTCTGAGAAAACGAGCCACTAGAGGTTGGCTAGAAAGAGGCCTGCCATCCACCGGCATGTGATGCGCAGAAAGAGCACTGAGGTGGACCCTGACCGAGTTGGACTTAAGTCCAAGATTGGAGAGGCAAAGCAAGTACTGCAAGACCACTGACACCGAACAGGAGAAGGGATCTTGAGACTGCTGAGCACACCAGACGGAGAACCGATGCCACTTAAGAGCATAGGACTTCTGTGTAGAGGGTCGCCTGGAGGCCAAGACGACTTCCTCCACAGCTGGAGGCAGCAGGAGGGGAGCAAGGACTACCCTTTCAGCAGCCAGGCCATCAGATGAAGGGACCGTAGGTTGGGGTGTAGGAGAGATCCCTGATCCTGTGTCAGGAGATCGGGTTGAAACCCCAGAGGAAGAGGAGTGTCCACCGCCAGTTGCATCAGCAGCGGGAACCATGGCTGTCTCGGCCACCGGGGAGCCACGAGGATCATCGAGGCTTTGTCTCGGAGAACCTTGAAGAGGGTCCGAGCCACCAGTGGCATGGGAGGAAAGGCATACAGGAGGCCCATGGACCATGAGAGTAGAAAAGCATCCGCCGCTACTCGTAGAGGATGCGGTTCCCGAGAGCAGAATCGGGGAAGTTGTCGGTTTAGAGGACTGGCAAAGAGATCCATGGTGGGTAGGCCCCACTTGAGAAAGATCCGTTGAACCACTAACGGATGCAATCTCCACTCGTGTGGTTGGAGGATTCTGCTCAGCTTGTCCGCCAGGTAATTTTCTTGACCTGGGAGATAAACAGCCTTGAGGAGGATGCCGCGGCTGACGGCCCAAGAGCACAGTTTTTGTGCTTCCCGACAGAGAAGAAAGGAGCCTGTGCCCCCTTGTTTGTTCACGTACAACATGGCAACTTGATTGTCCGTCTGGACCAGCACCGACTGGTGAGACGTGAGGTGGGAGAAGGCCCGTAGAGCCAGGCGGATTGCTCTGAGCTCCAGGAAGTTGATCTGCTGGGCAGACTCCCAAGGAGTCCAGAGGCCTTGAGTACATGTCCCCTGGCAATGTGCTCCCCAACCCAGGAGAGAAGCATCGGTCGTCAGGACCTGAGAAGGCGGAGGAGACTGAAAAGCCATTCCGAGCACCAGGTTTGGCAGATGAAGCCACCATTGCAGAGAAGAGACCAGCGGGTCGGTGATCTGCACTGAGTCCGCTAGGCTCCCCGTGGTTTGATGCCATTGTGTGCGAAGGCACCACTGAGCAGGCCGCATGTTGAGGCGGGCATTGGGGGTCACATGGACTGTGGAAGCCATATGGCCGAGCAGTCTCAGAAATTGCCTGGCAGAGACCAGGGAATTGCTGTGAAAGTGGCTGGCAAGATCCATGAGCCTGTGGGCCCTGTCGAGAGGCAGAAAGGCTCGCGCCTGAAGCGTGTTTAATCTGGCGCCGATGAACTCGAGATCCTGAGAGGGGAGCAAAGTGGACTTTGCGAAGTTTATGACAAAGCCCAAGTGCTGGAGCAGAGCCACAGTGCGGTGTGTGGCGTGAGTGGCCTCTTGGGAAGACTGCTCTGATGAGCCAGTCGTCCAGGTATGGAAATACAAAGAGGCCTTGAAGTCTGAGATAAGCCGCCACCACTGCTAGACATTTGGTGAATACCCGTGGTGCGGAGGATAGGCCAAAGGGTAGTACTCTGTACTGGTAATGATTGCCTCCCACAACAAACCTGAGATATTGTCTATGGCTTGGGTGGATGAGGATGTGAGTGTAGGCATCCTTTAGATCCAAGGAGCATAGCCAGTCTCCCTGCTGGAGGTAGGGCAGCAGGATTCCAAGGGTAAGCATCTTGAACTTTTCCCTTGCGAGGAACTTGTTGAGGTTCCGCAAGTCCAGGATGGGTCTGAGGCCTCCTGTTCTTTTTGGTATCAGAAAGTACCTGGAGTAAAACCCTTGACCTCTCAGGTGGTGGGGCACCGGTTCCACAGCCTGTTCCTGAAGAAGACTTGCTAACTCCTGAAGGAGTAAGTCCCTGTGCAGAAGGAGTCTGAGAGGCTCCCCTGGAAAGTAGGAGGGAGGTACCTGGTGGAAGTGCAGAAGATAGCCTTCTTGGACTATGTGAAGCACCCAGGTATCTGTAGTGATGTTGGACCACCTGTGGGCAAAGTGGACCAGCCGGCCTCCTGTGCTGAGAGAAACCAGCTGCGGGGGAGAGGCTATGCTGATGAAGTCAAAAAACCCCCACCCTGCTGAGCAGGGGCCGGTGGTGCAGGCTTGGGGGCTTGCTGCCTACGGGACCCATGACCCCGTCCCTTGGCCTGCTGACCCTGTTGGGGAGCTGCTGAGGCCTGAAAATGAGGGTATTGTTTATAGGCAACCGTCTTCCTCAGGTAAAAGGGCTTTTTCCCCGAGCCCTTCTTCTTCTGAGAAGGGGCAGAGGTCTTCCTGGAGAGGCGAGTCCTGGTGAGAGTCTCGGTCTCGATCTGTGCAGCCTTCTCATCCATGGGTTTGCCAAAGAGGTTTTCACCTCTGCAGGGGACATCGACCAACTTGTCCTGCACCCATGGCTCGAGGTCGGATGACTGAAGCCAAGCCTGACGGCGGGCACCGATGCCGGCTCCGGCTACTCAAGCCGGTGCTTCGAAGCCATCATAGGCTGCTCGAGAGATAAACTTCGAGCACTCCTGAATACCAGTTGACAAGGCTAAGAACCTCTGCAAAGGTTCCTCGGAGAGACCAGCAGAGAACCCGGCTATTTCTTTAGCCAGGTCCCAAAGATACATGCCCATATAGAGCTGGTAAGTCTGGACTCGACAAGCAAGCATAGAGCCCTGGAAACACTTCCTACCGAGGGCATCCAGGCTTCGAGCCTCCCGACTGGGAGGCACCGAGGAGTGCATTTTCTGACTCTTAAGTCTATGCATGGCCGATTCCACCACCATGGAATGGTGCGGTAGTTGTGCCTTTTGGAACACAGGGCTCTTGCGGACTCGATAAATGGAATCGACCCGCTTGCTTAAGACCGGCGACGACACCGGGCTCTCCCACATGCGGAAGAGAAGTCGTTCCAGCATCGGAGGAACCGGTACAGTAAAGGCCTCCTTTGGGGGAGAGTGATACTGGAGGGCATCGAGCTCTTCGGCTCAAGGCTCCTCCTCGGGATCCGCGGGGAAGGCCAAGGCCTTGGCCATATCCCGCACGAAGTCTGAGAACCGGGTATCCTCCGGGGGGGGGGACCGTCGCCGAGGTTCGGACTCGGGGGAGTCCGATGGGACACACCGAGTCCGAAAAGAACCAGGTGACTCTTCGTCCTCGGATTCCCAGGCTGACTCCTCGGAGGAGGAGTCAAGCGGCTCCGGTCGGGCAGGCATCGATGCCGTCCACCCCCACGCCGAGGGAGTCGGCGTCAACGACCTCGGTCCCGAACGGGAGGCCGAAGGAGACCGTGACCGAGGATAGACTCGAGCCCTCATGGACTCGAGGATCAGCTCGGTCTCCGGGGTCGACTTGGACGTCGACGTCCCGGTGGTCAGGGCAGAAGCACCGGCGAGGCCAGCGATCAATGCCCGCTGCTGGTCCATGAAGGCAGTCAGACTGCTCTCCAAGGCCGTCAACCTGAGTCCGAGCTCAGGAGACCCAGCAGCCCCCGACTCGGGCCCCGACGGCGTCGGGCCCGACGTCGGCTCCTTTGGAGGCGAGTCCACGAGGACTACAGTACTTACGTGAGCAGGCGAGTCCATCTCGAGACGAGGATGTTTGGAAGGCCGCTCCATCTCCAAGGACCCGGGACGGCTATCGGGGCTATGCGACCTGGCCCTCGAGGAACCAGGAGCGTCCACCGACGCCGCCCTCGCGGGTTTCTTCTTCCGATGATGTTCCCGGGTAGGAGACCCCCGCTCAGAGGAACTTCGACGATGCTCAGGACCAGAGTCCCGAGACGTCGAAGCCTCCGACGAGGTCCGGGCCCAGCCGGAGTCAGAGAAGATACGCTCCCGCTGATGCTGCCGACTCCTCCACGCTTTTGAGGACATCTTGCCACACGGACCACAGATCATCGGGTCATGATCGGGTCCGAGGCAGCGGAGGCAGCAGTCGTGTGTGTCAATAAGAGACATGAGTTTCTTACACCGATCACACTTCTTAAACCCGCTGGCAGCCATCGGGGGAAAAAGGGCCCCTGCGAGGTCAAAAGACAGGGCTGCCAGTGAAAAAGAAAAAAAGGCGCGAAATCTGTCACGAAGGACAAAAAAACGAAAAATAAAGAACGGACTCGCAACCGGCGTCGCGGGTCCGGGCGGGAAAAGAACCGGCGTCGAACAAAATCAACTTTTCTAGCGGGGAATTACAAACGACGTCTGTAGGGCTCCGCGGAAAAAAGAAGACTGAGCAAGATGGCACCCTTGGGCGGGAAGGGGACCGCGCATGCGCGCTGCAATTCACAAAGGCTTTCTTTGAAAGCTGGGGAAAATTGCTCCGCGAGGGCTCCGTCGGCACCGACGTCACCCATATGTGAGGACTGACTTCCTGCTTGGTCCTGGAGAAGATGTTGTTATGATACGGGATGGAGAAACAGACCAACTTAAAGTATTTTTTAATATGGATTAATATTTTAGACCCTAATTTATAATTTCAGGCGACATATAGTACAACAGAAGTTTATTACATTAGAAAGGGTTCTTGAGGGTTTGATACTGACTTATTTATAAAGCTCACTGATAGGAGCCATTTGTTACATTACAGTAGCTTTCACAGTAGGACTTTAAAAGGCAATTTACCGATTAGTCAATTCTTGAGGATAAAAAGAATTTGTTCTAACACTATGAACTTTGAAAGTCATGCACGGGAAAGGAGTATGAGATTTACAGAAAAAGGATACCCTGCTTTATGCATTAAGAAAGGATATTCTAGGACAGTGCTTCTCTACCCAGTCCTTGGAGCACACCTAGGCCCGTTGGGTTTTTAGGATTCCCACAATGAATATGCATGAGATGGATTTGCACACAATGAAGGCGGTATATGTAACTGTATCTTAGGCATATTCATTTGAGGAAACGTGAAAACCCAACGGGCCTAAGTGTGCCCCAAGTACTGGGTTGAAAAGGTAACATTTTACTTACCAGTTAATGTCATTTCCTTGAGTCCTGCTAGACCAGACCAGACAAGTGAGCTGTGTTCCCCTACCAGAAGACTGGTGGAGACAAATTACCAATGAAAAGCCCAGGTTTCACTGACATCCCTCCTATGCCTCTATTTGCCTCAGCCACCCAGAGGTCTCTTCAATATTCGTCCCAAGCCTATGGGAGAAAACATGGCAAGCCTCACACAACCTCAATCGTAGGCAACAAGGAGTAATCAACAGTAGAGAATTAGGTAGAGGAAAGCATAAACAGAAGGCTGTCAGTAGAAGATGAACCTGTAGAGCCAAGGATAGAAATCATAGTAGACCCAAGGGCACCACAGCAGAAGAACGGAGCAACACAGTTCCAAGGGCAGGACTCAAGGAAAGGACATCAATTAGAAGTAAAATGTCACCTTCCATAGCATCCTGCTAGATAGTCCAGACAAGTGGGATGTACCAAAGCTACCACTCCACTGGGCAGGAAAAAGACAGCTGCTCGCAAAACCCTTGAGCCAAAGGCCATGCCCACCCTCATGTGGACATCCAAGCGGTAATGCCTGATAAAAGTGGAAAATGATGCCCAAGTTGCTGCCTGACAAATATCTGCAGGGGCTACTCAGAATGTGCATACAAATCCTCTGGAACTGACAGGTTCCATAACAGATATGCCAAGGCAATGGCCACCTTAATCCAGCACCCCAAAGTTGACTTAGCCACCGCATCACCCTTGCACAGGCCAGCAAACAGCACAAAAAGATGGTCGGACTTACGAAAGGAATTCATAACCTACAAGTACTGGAGAAGCACCCTCTGGACAGCCATAAGGTGAAGATCTTCATCCTTCGCAGACACTGTTCCTTAGAGAAGAAGGGCAGACAGACCACCTGGCTCCGTGAAAGGGAGACAGCACCTTAGGCTAGAAGGAAGGCACAGGCTGAATGGAAATGGCCTCCTTTGAAAAAGACAGATAAGGATCTCAGCAAGATAGAACCTGCAGCTCGGAAATCTGCCTTGTGGAACAAATCGTGACCAAGAAGACCATCTTGAAAGTCAAATCCTTGAAAGTGGCACACTTCAACAGCTCAAAGGGTGCCACCACCAAGGCCCTGAGCACCAGACATAGATTCCAGCAAGGGATCACAGACTGGAGGGGAGGACACAGACATTGAACCCCATGGAGAAAGCACGAGACATTCAGGTGCAAGGCTAGAGACTCACCAACCACTGGACCTTGGAAACAGGCCAAAGTTGCCACTTGAACCTTCAGGGAGCTAAGGGAAAGACACTTCTCCAGGCCATCTTGTCGAAAGGACAACAGATGGCACCCTGGCCGCCTCAGGAGTCAACTGCCGAGCCCCGCGCCATCACTCAGAGGCACCACATCTACACTTATGCTAGCTTGGTAGACCCTCCTCCGGGCTCCAAGTAGAGTGGAGAACACTGCTGGAGAGTAGCCCTTATGCACTAACCATCTCCTTTCAAGAGCCAAACCATAAGCAATAAGGGAACTGGGTCCTCCAGGACGATCAGTCCCTGCCACAATAGGCTCAGAGACGGAGGCAACCAAAGAGGTGGCGCTTGTGGGAGCCACATCAGGTTTCCAAACCATGCTTTCATCAGCCAGTCTGGTGCCACCAGAACAATCCTGCCTAGGTGGTGGTCTATACGCCAAATCACACACCCCACCATGGGCCACAGAGGAAAAACATACAGCAGTTGCTGACTTGGCCAAGGCTGGGTCAGGATGATGATGCCCTCTGACCCAGTCTCCATGTGGCGACTGAAGAAGTGGCACACTTGGCATTGGAACAGGTTGCAGGCAGACCTCTCTTGGGGTAACCCAAGTGGCGCAGAGACAATTGAAACATCTCCTGACTCAACTCCCACTCTCCTGAAACCGGAGAGTGCTGGCTGAAAAAATTTGTTTACATAGTATCCACCTCAACAATGTGCACAGCCGACAAACTAGGAGGTTCTTCACCACCCAGGCAAACAGGAGAGCTCTCCAGAACCACATTGGCACTTCTTGTACTGCCTTGCCGACTGACCCAAGCCAACACTGTGGCATTGCCTGAGAACACTCAAAATGCCAGGCCCTCAACTGGGGGCCGAAAATGCAGAAGGGCCCAGAAGAGCCAACCTGGTGTGGTACATCAAGACAGTTGATGGACCACACCACCTACCTGTGGTTCCAACAGCCCTGGGCCACCCAGCCTTGGCAATGGGCTCCCCAGCCCAAAAGACTGGCATCTGTTATCAAAAGGATCCATGAGCAATTGTCCAGCAGCATGCCCTTCCTCAGAAGACTGGGCTGCTTCCACCACCATCATTGGGAGCGGAAGCTTGAGCTTGAACCACTGAGAACTTGAGAACTACTGAGCTAATAAGGATAGTTGGAGCGGCCAACTATGTGCATGTGCCGTGGCACCATCTCGATTGCCACCACCATCAATCGAAAAGCTGAAGATCAACTTGGATTCTGGGAGCCTGCTGCAAACAGAACATAAGAATATAAGATATGCCATACTGGGTCAGACCAAGGTCCATCAAGCCCAGTATTCTGTTTCCAGCAGTGGCCAATCTAGGTCATATGTACCTAGCAGTTTCCCCAAGAGACACAAGTTCCACAATGCTTGTACTGGGTCAAGCATTCATATCTTCGGTCACTTCTTAATAATGGTTTATGGACCTTTCCTCCAGGAACTTGTCCAAACCTTTTTTAAACCAGCTACACTAACAGCCTTTACTACATCCTCCAGTAACAAATTCCAGAGTTTGATTACACGTTAAGTGAAAAAATATTTTCTTTTATTAGTCTTAAATAGTTTACCCTGTAGCTTCATTGCATGTCCCCTAGTCTTTCTATATTCTGATAACGTAAACAATCGATCTACGTTTACCCATTCCACTCCATTCATTAATTTATAGACTTCTATCATATCTCCCCTCAGCCGTCTCTTTTCCAGGTTAAAGAGCCCTAACCTTTTTAGCCTTTCTTCATAGGAGTATCCTTCCATCCCCTTTACCATTTTGGTGGCTCTTCTCTGTACCTTTTCTAAAATCGCTATATCCTTTTTAAGATACCAGACCAGAATTGCAGACAATATTCAAGGTGCGGTCTCACCATGGAACGATATAGAGGCATTATAATATCTTTTGTTTTATTTTCCATTCCTTTCCTTATCATACCTGGCATTCTATTTGCTCTCTTGGCCGCCACTGCACACTGGGCCGAGGGTTTTAACATGGTATCCACAATGACGCCTAAATCTTTTTCCTGGGTGGTGGTTCCTAATGTGGAACCTTGCATCGTGTAACCATAGTTTGGGTTGTTCTTCCCTAGGTGCATAACCTTGCACTTGTCCACATTAAATTTCATCTGCCATTTTGATGCCCAGTCTTCCAATTTATCAAGATCCTCTTGCAATTTTTCATAATCCTCTTGGGTTTTAACAACTTTAAATAGTTTTGTGTCATCTGCAAATTTGATAACCTCACTCGTTATTCCACTTTCCAGGTCATTTATGAATATGTCAAAAAGCAGCGGACCCAGCACAGATCCCTGGGGTACACCACTATTCACCTTTCTCCATTGGGAAAATTGGCCATTTAGCCCTACCCTCTGCTTTCTATCTTTTAACCAGTTCCTGATCCACAATAGTACATTGCCTCCTATCCCATGACTCTTTAGTTTTGCCAAAAGTCTCTGATGAGGGACCTTGTCAAAGGCTTTCTGAAAGTCCAGATACACAATATCAACCGACTCACCTTTGTCCACCTGTTTATTCACTCCTTCAAAAAAACATAACAGATTAGTAAGACAAGATCTTCCTTGTCTAAAGCCATGTTGGCTGTCTCCCATTAGGTTGTGACTATCTACATGCTGAGTAATTTTATTCTTTATGATGGTTTCTACCATTTTTCCCGGTACTGACGTCAGGCTCACCGGTCTGTAGTTTCCCGGATCACCCCTGGAACCCTTTTTAAAAATTGGTGTTACATTGGCGATCCTCCAATCTTCAGGTATTAGAGATGATTTTAATGATAGTTCACAGATTACTGATAGCAGTTCTGCAATCTCATATTTCAGTTCTTTCAACACCCTTGGATGTATACCATCCGGCCCAGGTGATTTGCTACTCTTCAGTTTATCTAATAGTTGTAAGACATCTTCCCGATGTATCGATATTTCCTCCAATTCTTCCGCACCTTTAAATACCACTTCAGTCATGGGTAACATCCCTACATCTTCCTCAGTAAAGACCGAAGCAAAGAATTCATTCAGTCTCTCCGCTATCGCCTTGTCGCCTCTTAGTGCTCCTTTAACCTCTTTATCATCTAATGGACCAACTGACTGACTCACAGGTTTTTTGCTATGAATGTACTTGAAAAGGTCTTTATTTCGTGTTTTTGCTTCCGCAGCAAGCTTCTTCTCAAATTCTCTCTTTGCCTGCCTTATCAATGCCTTGCATTTGACTTGCCAGTGCTTGTGCTGTTTCCAGGTTTCGTCGTTTGGCTCTTTTTTCCATTTCCTGAAAGATGCTTTTTTGGCAACAGCCTCTCTGACCTCACCTTTAAACCATGCTGGCAATTTTTTGGACTTCCTTCCACTTTTCTTAAAGCGTGGAATACAGCTGGTCTGGGCTTCTAAGATAGTATTTTTCAACAACACCCAAGCTTGATGTACGTCTTTAACCTTCGCAACTGCTCCTTTTAGTTTTTTCTTAACTGTTTTCCTCATTTTATCATAGTCTCCCTTTCGAAAGTTAAAAGGTAGTACTGTGGATTTCCTTACTATCCCTCCTCCACTAATTAAATCAAAGGCGATCATGCTATGATCCCTATTGCCAAGTGGCCCCAACACCCTTATCTCTTGCACTAGATCTGGTGTTCCACTAAGGACTAGGTCTAATATGGCTTCCCCTCTGGTCGGTTCATGAACCAGTTGCTCCAAGAAGCAGTCATTTATTTCATCTAGGAACTTTATCTCCCTAGCATGTCCTGACGTGACACTGACCCAGTCGATACCGGGGTAATTTAAATCACCCATTATTATTACTGCGCTGTAACTTTTGTTAGCTTCCTTGATTTCTTTGAGCATTTCATCATCCATTTGGTCATTCTGGCCAGGTGCTCGATAGTACACCCCCACTGCCATCGCCTTCCCCCTTTTATATGGAATTTCAATCCATATAGATTCTACAGCAGATTTTGTTTCCTGCCAAACTTTAATCCTTTCTGAGTCAATGCCCTCTCTAACATAGAGCGCAACCCCTCCACCAATTTGATCAGCTCTATCATTACGATATAGTTTGTACCCAGGTATCACAGTGTCCCACTGGTTGTCCTCCTTCCACCATGTCTCTGATATTCCAATCATATCTAACCTTTTATTTAGTGCTATATATTCTAACTCTCCCATCTTATTCTTTAGACTTCTAGCATTTGCATACAAGCATTTTAGAGAATGTATTTTATTCATGTTAATTTGGCTATTGTTAGACATGGGTAAATTGGGATCTTTAAGCTCTGTCTGCTCCATACTTGAGGGCATTTGGGCTACTTTACTCTTTTGTGGAACCTCTCTGCTTTTGGTAGTATCCTTCAATTCAACAGCCTTTGACATTCTCCTTTGGCAGGAAAACTCTGCACACTTGAGAACTGAAAGTTACTCACAGGAACTCCAGGGACTGGGAATGCAACAACTGGCTCTTTTCCCAAGTAATCACCCAGCCGAGGCTTATCAAAAAGGACACCACTCAGGGAGCTATCCAAGATGCCTCTGAAGGAGAATGGACTCAAAGGAGCCAGTAGTTCAGATATGGGTGCACAAATATTCCTGGGCACCGGAGCACTGCAGCCACCACCACCATGATCTTGGAAAACATCCTTGGGGCAGTGGAGAACCTGAATGGGAGGATGGCGAACTGAAGGGGAAAGCCAAGCACGGCAAGACAAATACTTTACTGATCCCCCAGATCGAGATATGACAGTACGCCTCAGCAAAATCCAGAGATGCCAGGAACTCCCCCTGGTGCCCCAATTGAATTATGGATCACAAAGTTTCCATCCAGAAGTGCATGATGCACAAGTGCTCGTTGACACACTGAAGGTACAGAATGGGCTGCAACGTTTATTCCATGCCAGCACAACGAAACAGAATACCTGCCCCTGCTCATGCCCCATTGTCCAGGGGAACGGGTATCACTGCCTTCAAGGGAGGCAACTTGTCCAAGGTGATCCACACAGTGGCCCTGCTGTTTGCATACCCACTAGGGAAGAAGACGATTGACTCTTTAATTCCAGGACATTTATTTTATTTATTTATTTAGCTGTATTTATATCCCGCTTTTCACTGGGTCAAAGCGGTCAATTGGGAGATACATTTAACACGAGGGGATATGACACACATACGCTAATACTTACAGGGAACATGGGCAATGGAGGGTTAAGTGGCTTGCCCAAGACCACAAGGAGTGCCTATAGGACTAGAAATCCAAGTCCCTCCGGCCTGAGATTGCTGTCCCCAGGTGGGACTTGAACCCCCGGCCCTCCGGCCTGAAGTACCTTGTCCTAACCACTAGGCCACTCCTCCCCCCTAGTACATAGCCGTACATAGCCGTACTAACCAAGGACTAGCAACCAATGATCCTTGGTGACCTGGGCCCATTCTTGAAAAACGAAGCAAAACCTGCCCCCAACTGGAGGGACCAGAGAATGGTCCCCCAAAACCTTCATTGTACAGCCTGGGAGGGTCGTCCTCTGGATGGGACTGGGTCTCTGGGTTTGCTCTCAGTCCATTCATGGAGTACTTGAGCCCAAAGTCCATAAGGGGAAGAAAAGTTCTCCAAGCCAGAGATGAGATTCCCGAGACCCCCGGGAGTCCAACCAGCACTCACATAAAGAGTGGACAGAGGCTGATGGAAAGGAGTTCCTGCTCGCTACACAGGTCCCTGGGACCTGTCCTCCAGAAGGTGGAAAGATTTTGTCTCGCCCAGGTCCTTTATCTGCTTCTCCAAATCAGACCCAACAGAAGTGTCTTTCTAAGGCCAGATGGGCAAGTGGGCTTTGGAAGAGGAGTCCATTGCCCTGTTTCAAAGCCAAGCCAATGCTCTGTCAGTGTCGACAGGGCACAAATCCCTGGCTGCCAGATGTACCAGGTCGTATATGGCATCAGAAAGGAAGGCCTTGGCTGACTCCAAAAGACGGGTAGAATCATCCAGAAACTGAAGCCACTGGAGCAGGGCTTGAAATGTCAGGTCTGCACATAGTGCCAACTGAAGAACAGCAGCTGCTGCAGTGAACTGGTTCTTCAACAAAAATCCACCTTTCGGTCCAGAGTATCCTTTAAGGTCAATCTGCGTTCCGCAGGAATGGTGGTCTGACTGGGAACTGCCATGACTTGCGCATTCACCTTGGAAATATCAAACCACACAATGCATTTCTTCTCCGGGAGAGCATGCATCATCTTAGACACTCTTAGCCTCCTAGGAGAAGAGTTGGGGGAATCCCACTCCGATTGGGAAAGGATTTTCAGCACCTCCAGGTACGGGAAGACAGTAGTGGATTTCCAAACCTCTTGCAGGAGTGAATGCTTCTTTGGTTCCTGTTTTGTGCCTGGATCAACACCTCCAGTTCCTATCTCCCAGAACAGGTGGATAACATCAGCATCCTCAATCCTCTGAAGGTGAGAGTACTTCTTCATCCACATCAAACATCTCAGTCCAAGCCATAGTCCAAATCTCAGACAGATTCCAGCTGATGCCCATATCCAGGGGGATGCTCTTTGCCAGAGATGCTTAGCCATCAAACAGGGCTTCCACAGTCAGCCTGCTTCTCACGAGACTGCATGGAGGAAACCAAAGGCTGCAGGGCCTGAATTTTACACACCAGAATGAACCAGGCCTGCTGTAAAAGGAAAGGATTCCCAGGGAGGACAATCCAGGCTCCAGAAGCTCTCCTTGCAGAAATAACCCCCCTACACTAGCGGGCATAGTCTTCATCAATCCTCAGAGTACTGGGAGAGGCCAACAGCACTGTCGCCAGAACCTCCAGCCGGCTGATGTCTCACCACCGCTTGAAATTGAACATGGCCAAGACTGAACTTCTTATCTTTCCCCCTAAAACCTCCTCTCCTCTTCCTCATTCTCTGTGGATAACTCTCTACTCCTTCCTGTTTCCTTGGCTCGCAATCTTGGGGTTGTCTTTGACTCCTCTTTCTCCTTCTCCACACACATTCATCTGATAGCTAAGACCTGCCATTTCTTTCTCTATCCAAAATGTTACCCCAGAAAACGGTAATCAAAATGTCACCAAACCAAGATACCGTTAAAGATCCCCAAAGTAATTTTTAATTGTATTTTTTGTCGGACATAAATCACATGGAGAAGGCACTTTAAACCTAACTCCTAATGTGATACATCTCCCTTTTATTCAACCTCGTGGGTTCAATCTATGTCATACTCAGTAGGCAGTGCACCTTAACTAATAAAAGCATACAGTACTTATCTTGTAAGCATACGCGACGTGCACGTTTCGGGGGATGAGCCCCTGTATCAAGCGTTCCAAAAAACTCAACTCGAAGAAACCTGTATCCACCAAAAATGGCCAAGAACGCCGAACAGCTGGCAGTTCAAATCGAGGATACTTGCTCAGGATTGGCCCATTGCAACTGCCTTTCAAGAACAACATCCAATCACGGAAGGGGAACCCCACCAAGAAACAGGGGAAGCCCAAAACGTGATAGGATGACCTCACATCACGCCCAGGAATGCACTTCTAGCACCCCTGACTTGTCTGTGGTGCACCCGTCTTCTCGTTGGGTTCCACCAAGTCCACCGGCAGCAGCTTTACTCACTTTTCAGTCCCTTGTATTACGGGATCTTTTAGTGTGTGAAGGGCGTTTTTCTAGATGGAAGTCCAATTTAGAATTTTCTGAATGGACTTGTCTGCAACAGCTGGCCCAAGACCCCGCTCTTACGATTCGTAGTGCTGACAAGGGGGGCGCTGTTGTCGTATGGGACACACAGGACTATCTTTCTAAATTGCGGGCACATGTTTTTGATTCAAGGGTGTATGCACGCTTAGATGTAGACCCCACACCGACGTTACAGGAGGAGATTCGTTTGGCAATTACGGAAGCTTTTTCCAAAGGATGGATAACTTCACGGGAGTTGCGATTTTTATCTACATTGCACCCTAAGATACCTATAATTTACTTTGTGCCTAAGATACATAAGTCTTTGACAGATCCCCCGGGTCGACCTATTATCTCGTGCCGTGGTTCAGCTCTTGAACCCTTATCTAAATTTTGTGATGTGTTTTTGAGCAAGGAAGCAGTGTTAGTTCGTTCTTTTATCAGGGATTCTACTCATTTTTTGCAGGCTTTACAACATGTTGAGTTACCTTCCGAACGGATATTTTTTGGTGACGCTAGATGTCACCGCTTTATACACCAATGTAGATCAAAAGGAGTCTCTTCAGTTATTACAACATTTGTTTGTGCAGATACCTGCTCGCTTACCTAAAGCTTTTCTGATGACTTTGATGTCCTTAGCTCTCACCCGCAATTATTTTTTATTTGAGGGTTTTTTTTACCAACAGATTTTCGGAATCGCCATGGGTGCCACGGTGGCCCCCTCGGTGGCGACTTTGTACATGGCGGACCTAGAAGAAAGGTTCATCTATTGTTCTCCTAAATTTGGCCCAGTACTATTCTGGAAGCGTTTTTTAGATGACATTTTTTTCATATGGACATCTGATTTACCATCATTACATGAATTTATCGCTTGGCTTAACAGTCTGAAACCCTGTATTAAATACACTGCTCATATCGACCAAGATCGGATTGAATTTTTAGATATGGTGGTTTTTCGTGAGGGGGCTCTCCTGGCAACTTCTCTTTATCGCAAGCCCGTGCAACGAAATAGTTTATTAAATCATCGTAGTTTTCATCCTCAACCATTACGCAATGGTTTGCCTTACGGACAATTTTTGCGCCTCCGCAGGTTATGTACTTCATTGGATCAGTTTCGCCATCATGCGGCTGATTTAATTGATCGACTCATTGCAAAGGGTTATCCTAAGTCTATTATCTCCCGAGCATATCGTCGGGCCCTCTATTCCCATAGGGAATGGTTTTTGGATATTTCTTTGGATCAGCCCGTTGAGGGAGGTTCTGATATGGTGACGGGGATTTTACCCTACATGTCTAACTCTTCTCGGGTTGTGGACATATTAAAGAAACATTGGGACGTATTGTCTTTACATCCTAGTTTGAACAAATCTTTGCGCATCGCTTATACACGGGGTACCAATCTTCGTGATAAGTTGGTGCGTTCAGCTACACCATCTGATCGTCCGATGATTCCTCATAATCGGGCAGGTGCTCATGTGTCGTGTGGGGACTGTCGGTTTTGTGCCACTACCATCACTGGGGCCACCTGGAGTGATTTACATACGGGCCGGATTTTCCACCGTCGTTGGCAAACGACTTGCACCACGACTTATGTGGTATATCTTATTGAATGTGCTTGCCCTCTACGTTATATTGGGAGCGCCATCCGGCAGGTAAAGATCCGTTTGACTGAGCATGCCAGTCGGCTTCGTTCCAGGGTCCTCACAGCTCCATTGGTTCCACATTGTGTATTAAAACAACATGAGTTCCAGCATTTACGATGGACAGTAATCGATCATGTTCCGGCTGACCCTAGGGGAGGGGATCGTACTCTGAAACTCCGGAGACTTGAACAGCGTTGGATATTCCTTTTGCAATCGGTGACTCCTTTGGGACTTAATTCTGAGATTGATTGGCTGGGCATGATGTGAGGTCATCCTATCACGTTTTGGGCTTCCCCTGTTTCTTGGTGGGGTTCCCCTTCCGTGATTGGATGTTGTTCTTGAAAGGCAGTTGCAATGGGCCAATCCTGAGCAAGTATCCTCGATTTGAACTGCCAGCTGTTAGGCGTTCTTGGCCATTTTTGGTGGATACAGGTTTCTTCGAGTTGAGTTTTTTGGAACGCTTGATACAGGGGGCTCATCCCCCGAAACGTGCACGTCGCGTATGCTTACAAGATAAGTACTGTATGCTTTTATTAGTTAAGGTGCACTGCCTACTGAGTATGACATAGATTGAACCCACGAGGTTGAATAAAAGGGAGATGTATCACATTAGGAGTTAGGTTTAAAGTGCCTTCTCCGTGTGATTTATGTCCGACAAAAAATACAATTAAAAATTACTTTGGGGATCTTTAACGGTATCTTGGTTTGGTGACATTTCTTTCTCTATAACATCAACAAAATCCACCCATTCCTTTCTTAACACACTATTAAGACGCTTATCTACTCCTTAATCACCTCCCGTCTTGACTACTGTAACCTACTCCTTGCTGGGTCTCCCTTTGAATCATCTCTCTCCCCTTCAATCTGTTCAACACACTGCTGCGCGGCTAATCTTCCGCCAGCCTCGTCATGCCCATATTACTCCTCTTCTCAAGTCACTTCATTGGCTCCTTTTCCGTTTCCGCATCCAGTTCAAACTTCTCCTGCTGATCTATAAATGCATTCACTCTGCAGCTCCTCACTACCTTTCTTCTCTTATCTCTCCTTACACTCCCCTTCGGGAACGCTGCTCTTCTGGCAAACTGTTTCTATCTATGCCCTTCTCTTCTATTGCTAATTCCAGACTTCTCTCCTTTCATCTTGCTGTACCTTATGCCTGGAACAAACTACCTGTGTCTGTACGCCAGGCACCTTCTCTGACCCTTTTAAAATCCAGGCTGAAAACACACCTCTTCGCTGCTGCTTTTGGATCTTGACTCACCTGATCTTGTTTCTTTACCTTTCCCCCTTATTTTATCCCTGTCTACACCTTCTGGGTGTCTGTCTTGACTAGACTGTAAGCTCTGATGAGCAGGGACTGTCTCTTACATGTCTGTGCAGTGCTGCGTATGACTTGTAGCGCTACACAAATGCTCAGTAGTAGTAGTGAATATCCTTACCCATAGTGCCATCCACCTCCTCCTGCCCTGAGGCAAGCAAGATCAGATTAACAGCATCCTCCGGCTGAAAGAGGGGAGTAGACCCTCCAGGGATGACTCAGAAGCAGCCATAAAAAGGCAAAGTCCAGAAGACAGAGAAGAGGCCCCTCACTTACCACAGGCCAAACAATGTTTCCTGGAAGAAGACAGAGAGAAAGCAGATATCACAACAGCGGGCGCTAAGGCTGTGGTGACCTGGAAGGCATGTGTTAACTGCGCTTTTATTGTAATGCATGTTACAGATGCTAGGGTAGGAACGTGCATTGGAGCCGCTCAGGCAGAACGCACACAAGGACTGTGTGACTGCCAGATGCACAATATTAAAAAAATGCTACTAGCATATGCAGAAAACAGCAGGAAATCCCCAAACAGCACCAATGGTCGCCAGCAGTCCACCCCAAATTGCATCCCACACAGACTGAATCAGGCACTCCCAATAAGGACAATGACAATGTCAAGCCTTGGTACTCACCCCCTGAGAGCCTCAGGTAGAGGATTCATGCTGGGCTCAGCTCTACTCCCCTGAAACTGTTTCTCTGGCTTGGCAGCACTGCATTTAAGATGGCTAGCAGGCAGAAACCCCTCTTTTGAGCCTTCTGCAATCTTCAAGAGAGAGCAGGGGGACAGGAGAAGGGAGGGGGCAATGAGGTTGTATGAGGCTGCTTAATTCTTCCATTTTTATAGATTCTTCCAATTTTCTGGATGCTCAACAGACTCTTATCCAGGGTAAGAGCATGGAGCTGAACCAATTTTCCTTCCTCCTATGGCTACCAAAAAGACCGCAGTCTTGTGGAGCCTCCAACATCATGCTCAAGTAAGAAAGTCACCCTCAAAGTGATCTGTCACGAGTGTTTTTATCAATTAATTCTTCTCGGATTTTCTCTCTGAAAAAAAATCTGAAAAACTATCACCCACCTGCTGGAGACAAAGAAATACTAAAGAGACTTCTGGTGACTGAGGCGTATAGAGACATGGGAGTGATGTCATTGAAACCTGGGCTTTTCATTGGTTCTTTGTCTCCACCGATCTGCTGGTAAGGGAACACAACTCACTTGTCTGGACTGGTCAAGCAGGATAATATGGAAGCAGTGTTCTAGGGCACGATCCTTCAATTGGGCAACTTTATTGGAGAAGGTTGTAAGACTTGAAGAAGAAAATTTGGTCTGTTCCCTTCCCTAATCTCACAAAAGAAATGCAGAAAATATTAAAAGATGAGTGGTAGTTGTTGCAGACCATTTTGTTTTTCAAAGAAGTGCATCACTGTTGCCCATAAAAAGACAGAACCTTAAAAACATTTTGATTCCTTCTGTATTACCTGAGTTCCCCTTAAAATTAGTAATAAAATGATATTATAAATGTTGACAATGCTGTTTCTGATCTATCCTTGACGATAAAAAATGGTTTTGAACATCCAAATATAAAAGTCAAATATTATTAGATCATTTCTCAAAATTATGACACCTCAAATGTCATCTATGTAATCAAATGCCCTTGCAATCTAATTTATAGGAAGATTCGCACTAGCATAATAGAACATAGAAGTTGTTTAAAAAGGAATCTTGAGAATAAGCTGTTAGTTTTGCATTGACAGGAAAAGAAAGAGAAATTAGATTTATTATTATTATTATTATTTATTATTATTTATATTCTCTTATATACCGCGCTATTCTGCATCAGTGCGGTTTACATTGAACAGACTGAAATTACATTGAACAGGGCATTATAACTTGGAGATAACTACTTTACAGGGAACATGGGCTATGGAGGGTTAAGTGGCTTGCCCAAAACCACACGAAGCACCTGTGGGACTAGAAACCCCAGTCCTTCCGGCCCAAGGTTGCTGTCCTCTAGTGGGATGTTAAGGAAAGAGAAATTAGACTTACCTACTAATAGTGATTCTTTGAGAAACTCCAATCCAGAGCTGCATCTCCGGGTAGTGTACTTCTTTCAGCAGCTTGGAGACTGAGCATGTCATCTTTTTGATGACACTAGTGTACTTAAGCAGCTGACACCACCCATCAGCCCCAGAAACCTATTAACAAAGCAGACTCACAGGAGCAACAAATAAGTAGTTAAACAAGAAAAACCAAACTATACCTAAAGAAAACGTACTCCCTTCCCATTCTCTTGGGGAAGGGATCCCTCTCACTCTTTTAAACAAGAAAGCTTACTTGTGGAGTACCTGGGTAACGCCCTCCAGCATGGAGCATAAGACAAACAGCTCTCCCGGTCCACCCCCTAGATGCCTTTCTTGGTATCCTCCTTGGCACTCCCGGACCCCTGTCAGCATTCAGAAAATCATCTTCCTAGGCGGAGGCGCTGAAAGTGTCTCACCAAAAAACCCCCAAGGGTGGGATCCAGGACTGGACTGGAGTTCCTCAAGGAACCACAATTAGTAGGTAAGTCTAATTTCTCTTTCCTTAACATCCCTCCGATCCAGTCCCACACAGTAAATTAATGGGAGGGACCTGCAACACCAACCTGAAGCACTGCCACTCCAAACTATGTGTCTCCAGTTGCCTGTACATCCAGGCAGTAATGCTTAGCAAACGTATGAAGAGAAGATCACGTTGCCGCCTTACAGATTTCCACCAGCAGCACCAAGCTATACTTTGCCTGAGTTCTCATGGAATATGCCCGTAATCCCACCGACACCACTCTACCCTCAAGTCGTAAGCTAACGCAATCGCTTCTCTAATCCATCTAGAAATGGAGGCCTTGGCCGCCGCTTCTCCTCTGCGCAGCCTCCCAAACAGAACAAACAAATGATCCGATTTCCAAAAAGATGCAGTCCTTTTCAAATAACGCCGCAGAACTCTTGACATCCAACAGGAGCAACTGCGGGCTAGTGGAGCCCCTCTCTGCCGCAGTTAAGAGTCAGTAGGGAAACAGACTGATTCAAATGAAAAGCCGAACCACTTTGGGCAAGAACGAAGGTACCGGCTGAAGGACCACGTTCTCCAGAGAAAAGAAAAGGAAGGGCTCCTGAAATAAGGCCTGAAGCTCCGATATCCTGTGTGCCGAGCAAATCGCCACCAGGAAGACAGATTTCAGCGTCAAATCCTTCAACGATGCTTGACTCAACAGCTCAAAGGATTCACTGGCAAGTGCCGACAGCACCAAATTAAGATCCCATGGTGGCACCACTGATTTCCTCGGTGGACAAAGGTGTCTCACTGCCCTCAGAAAGCATAGCACGTCTGGGTGTGTACCTAATGCCACCCCTTAGATCTTCCCACGATAACAGGAAAATGCTGCCAATTGCACCCGCAAGGAACTCGCAGCTAGGCCCTTGTCAAAACCGTCCTGCAGGAAGGAAAGATCTCCAGCAACGAAGCCGTGGATGGGAGAGAGCACCTGTCCCCCACACCATGCCTCAAAGACATGCCACACCCTGATATATGCCAGGCAAGTGGATCTTTTCCGAACCTTAAGTAAGGTGGCTATCACCAACCCCGAATAACCTTTTCTATGCAGCTTCGCCCTTTCAAGAGCCATGCCGTAAGCGAGAATCTATTCACCTGAGGCATGCGCACTGGCCCTTGCATCAAAAGGTCCTCCCGAGCCGGAAGCTGCCACGGCCTGTCTGCCAGAATCCTTACTAGATTGGTATTCCATGGATGCCTTGGTCAATCCGGGGCAATTAGAATGACCAACCCCTGGTAAGCCTCTATCCGCTGTACCATGCGGCCTATAAGCATCCACGGAGCGAAGATATAGAGGAGTTCCTCCACGGGCCTCCTTTGCATGAGGATGTCCAGACCCTCTGACATCCTTTCTTTCCTCCTGCTGAAAAACCATCTCCCCTTGGCCGACTGGAACGTTGCCATGAGATCCATGACTGGAGTTGCCCCTTCAATGCACCACCTGCTTGAACACCTCCTGGTTGAGCATCCGCTCGCCCAGGTCCATGTGCACCTAGCTGAGGTAGTCTGCCATCACGGTGTCGACTCCCATGACATGCACTGCCAATAAGGCCTGGAGATGACTTTCTGCCCACACGAACTGCCCCTCGGCCTCTTCCTCTGAGGCTGCGCTGCCCTGCCTCCCTGGCGGTTGATGTAGGCTACCATGGTCGCACTGTCCGAGAGGACCCGGACCACCTTCCCCTGCAACCAGTCCCTGAAGCTCTGGAGCACTAGGACCATCGCCCGCATTTCCAGCCTGTTGATGGACCACAGGGCCTCCTGTGAGCTCCATTGTACTTAAGCAATGTACCCTTCACCATGGGCCCCCCATCCGGTTAGGCTGGCATCTGTCATAAGCGAGATCCAGGTTGGCGATTTGAGGGGCATGCCCCCCTCCAGACTCCCCGGACGCAAGCACCAGCATAGGAGTTGTTCAGACAAGGGCTGAATCTGGTGAGACCACTATCATTGGAGAGCTCTCTGCAATGGACGCATGTACACTATCACCCACGGAACCAGATCAGGCGTGGCCACCATGGTCCCCAGGACCTGCAGATAAATGCCAGGCCGACAATTGGGACACCTGCAAAAACTGGTGCACCAGCCTTCGCAGTCCCTGCACCTACTGCTCCAACAGAAAGACCTTTCCCATGCTGGTGTTGAAGCGCGCTCTCAAATACTCCAGCTCCTGGAGCAGCACCAAATGGTTCTTGGCCAGGTTGACCACCCATCAGAGACTTTCTAGGAACTGTACCACACTCTTCGTTGCTTTTTCGCTCTCGCTTTTGGACTTTGCCCGGATCAGCCAATCGTTGAGGTACGGGTGTAGGAGAATTCTTTCCAGGTACAGCACCGCCACTATAACAATCATCACCTTAGTGAAGGTATGAGGAGCCTTTGCCAGGCCGAACGGCAATGCCTGAAACTGAAAATGTCCCATTGGCACAACGAAACGGAGAAACTGCTGATGCTCTGACCGAATGGGAATGTAAATGATACGCATCCATGAGTCAAGAGACATCAAGAACTCCCCTGTTCTGACTGCGACTATGATGGACCTCAAGGTTTCTATGTGAAAGTACGGCACCTGCAGACAACGGTTCGCGCCTTCAATCAAGAATTGTCTAAAGGACCCCTCCTTATTGAGGACCACAAAATAAATGGAGTACCAACTGCAGCCATATTGGTCCCTGGGCACCGGCACCACGGCCCTTAGCTGCAATGGCCTTGTCAAGGTTGCTTTTACCACTGCTGCCTTGCCTAGTGCTTTGCATGGAGACTGAATGAAAGTATGGCCCACTGGACGTGCTCACTCGAGGGCATAGCCCTCTTGGATGACCTCCAAGACCCACTGGTCTGAAGTAATATGGATCCAGGCAGAGTAAAACTCCTACAGACAGCCTCCCACGGGTAGCAGCCCACCTGGGCCCACCTTGAACATAAGAACATAAGATATGCCATACTGGGTCAGACCAAGGTCCTTCAAGCCCAGTATCCTGTTTCCAACAGTGGCCAATCTAGGTCATACGTACCAAGCAGTTTCCCCAAAAGACACAGGTTCCACAATGCTTGTACTGGGTCAAACATTGATATCCTGGGTCCCTTCTTAATAATGGTTTATGGACTTTTCCTCCAGGAACTTGTCCAAACCTTTTTTAAACCCAGCTACACTAACATCCTTTACTACATCCTCCGGTAACAAATTTGAGAGTTTGATTACACGTTGAGTGAAAAAAAAAATTCTTTTATTACAGTCAAACCTCGATTTTCGTATGCCCAAGTTTTCGTACAATTCGGTTTTCGTTGACTTTTTTTGTCAAGATTTTGTCCCAGTTTTTGTACAGTGTCTCAGTTTTCGTACAGTTGAAAATGGAGCACCATCTTGCTGACTGACTGTCTTCCATATGCCAAGAGTCTTCAATAAAGGTAAAAGTGATGTTAAATATTTATTTCTCATTGTTTTCTGTATGTAAAAAGATAGTTATTCTCTATAAAATGTATTTTTTGTTAATATTTTTGGGTGTCTGGAACAGATTAATTGGATTTACATTATTTCTTATGGGAAATATTGCTTCAGTTTTCATACATTCGGTTTTAGTCAGACTTTTTTTGAACGGATTAATCACGAAAACCGAGGTTCCACTGTAGTCTTAAATAGTTTACCCCGTAGCTTCATTGCATGTCCCCTAGTCTTTCTATATTCTGATAACGTAAATCAATCTATGTTTACCCGTTCCACTCCGTTCATTAACTTATAGACTTCTATCATATCTCCCCTCAGCTGTCTCTTTTCCAGGTTAAAGAGCCCTAACCTTTTTAGCCTTTCTTCACAGGAGTATCCTTCCATCCCCTTTACCATTTTGGTGGCTCTTCTCTGAACCTTTTCTAATAATGCTATATCCTTTTTAAGATACGGCAACCAGAATTGCACACAATATTCAAGGTGCAGACTCACCATGGAACGATATAGAGGCATTGTAATATCTTTTGTTTTATTTTCCATTCCTTTCCTTATACCGAGCATTCTATTTGCTCTCTTGGCCGCCACTGCACACCGGGCCGAGGGTTTTAACATGTTATCCACAATGACGCCTAAATCTTTTTCCTGGGTGCTGGTTCCTAATGTGGAACCTTGCATCGTGTAACCATAGTTTGGGTTGTTCTTCCCTACGTGCATAACTTTGCACTTGTCCACATTAAATTTCATCTGCCATTTTAATGCCCAGTCTTCCAATTTATCAAGATCCTCTTGCAATTTTCCACAATCCTCTTGGGTTTTAACAACTTTAAATAGTTTTGTGTCATCTGCAAATTTGATAACATAACTCGTTATTCCCTTTTCCAGGTCATTTATGAATATGTCAAAAAGCAGTGGACCCAGCACAGATCCCTGGGGTACACCACTATTCACCTTTCTCCATTGGGAAAATTGGCCATTTAGCCCTACCCTCTGCTTTCTATCTTTTAACCAGTTCCTGATCCACGATAGTACACTGCCTCCTATCCCATGACTCTAGTTTTGCCAAAGGTCTCTGATGAGGGACCATGTCAAAGGCTTTCTGAAAGTCCAGATACACTATATCAAGCGACTCACCTTTGTCCACCTGTTTATTCGCACCTTCAAAAAAACATAACAGATTAGTAAGACAAGATCTTCCTTGTCTAAAGCCATGTTGGCTGTCTCCCATTGGGTCATGACTAACTACATGCTGAGTAATTTTGTTCTTTATGATGGTTTCTACCATTTTTCCCGGTACCGATGTCAGGCTCACCGGTCTGTAGTTTCCCGGATCACCCCTGGAACCCTTTTTAAAAATTGGCGTTACATTGGCAATCCTCCAATCTTCAGGTATTACAGATGATTTTAATGAAAATTCATAGATTACTAATAGCAGGTCTGCAATCTCATATTTCAGTTCTGTCGGGTATATTCGTAGCACAAAAATAAGTTAGACTCTCTGTTGTTGTCTAGGGGAGATAGCTACTAATATACAGCCCAAGGTTCGGAAGTTATTCTGTCAATGAGCCACGAAAGAATTCTGGTCTGCAGATATATATTAGACTTTATTATAGGCAACCAAATAGAAAAATATACACACACACATATCGCTAATTAGAAAAATGAGGGAGACATTTGTTATGGTACAGATGTACACTTGGACAACGTAAGAATTACAGACTAGTAAACCAGACGTCACTGATTCGCTCTGCACTTAGGAAAAGTAAGAAATATATTGCTAACCCCTTTGCCCTTCCAGGAGAGGAGAGATAAGCCGGTACCTTAGCTCCGTCGGCAGAGACAGCTTCGTCCAAGGATGCAGCTGTTAGCTAATGCCGGCTCCAGCCCCTTCAGAGGCGAGCCGCAGTAAGTCCGAACCGGAGGGATCAGTGAAAGTCTTATCTCAGACCTGTGGAGGACGGCCTAGCCCCACACGTAGGCGAAAGGCTCAGGAATCAGGTACGCAGTGCACAGCAGCAGGACCGGTGCAGAAGTCTATGTCCAGGTGGGGAAAAACCCCCAACTCCTTCTCTCACCGCTACTTAGAACTAGAACTTTTCCAGCGCAGAATGCAGAATTCTGTGTGTGAATCCTCCGTCATAGGTCCGATGATTGGTTGGCAGCAGGCAGTCTGAGGTGTTCTCAGCGAATCAGAAGGTAGATGATGCGCAGCGTCTTGCAAACAAAGGAGCCATGGTAAAAGTCAGGCAGAAGCAACAGTATGTAACTTCTGGGCATGTACAAGTGTCCAAGGCCAGCCACGGACAATAGCCTCTGTATGCATGCACACTTAGAAACGCTGATCCAGCATTTGCTTGGAAGACAGGCTTATAGCTGACCACAACAAAAGTGAAGTGAAGAATCCATCTTGTTTGGTTCAGTTTGGTTCAGGCCTGAGTTGCTGAGCAGGCCAGAGATTTAGATGTAGAATTGCAGGGGTACCAGCCCTACATCTCCCCCCCCTTGTAAGATGGAGGATGCTACAAGGGAGTACACTCCATCGTACAAAGCCTAACTAGCAGTACTACCGTGCAGGTCAGAACCAAATGACAAATGATTGACTAATACATGACAAGTGGATAAGACTTCAAGCACAATATGCATGAAAGCAATACTGCATGAGGAATAATACAGTGAATACACTCAAGCAATAAAAGAAGTCAAAATAAAAGGACATAGATACAGGCAAGTCAAATCAATGAAGATAAGACAGGGTAACTTCAAACTGAAGAGTATATATCGTATCCAAACCAAAAATGCATAGCAGTAATGCAATATAATGGGTTAGTGTAACACTAAGGTCAACACTCAAAAGTAATGAGAAGCAATGTGTAACTGTGTTAGGAAAAGAAACACATGCTATCTATGAAAAAAAACACAACTCAGTCAAGAGCAATGGATAACTTCCAAAGAAAATGGTGACACTTATTCAAAAGTGTGACGTTCCAGCAAATCCTGCAGACGCATGGCAGGCAGCAGAGGTGCAGGATGCAGAGAGCGACGAAGAGTACGAATCTGCCTCTGTTGATACAAAGAGAGAAGAAACTGGAGCACCAACAGAAAGAAAAGACCAGGAACAATGACCTGTGACATAAAATCAGTTTGTAAAATGTCCACATCTCGTGAATCAAAGTTATAATCAGCAATGGCAAGGTCGGCCTGGTCAATGGACAGTTCAACTGTGTGAGAGTCCTTATAGTCCAAAAGATAGGTCAAGGCTGCAGTGAAGTCAATCTCATGACCTCGAAACACATCCAAAATCTGGAGCTCTGTCGAAACAGGGTCAGCATCAAGATAAAACAAGGAAACTCCACCAACATTAACAATGGAGTTCTTGGGAACATCAATCAAGCAAACATTGCAGGGTAGAGGAACTCTATTATGAATGTCATGTTTATTCATGGTGACCAGGAGTTCACTCAGAGGGGTACTAACCAGCCAAACATTGTTGACAACAGCAACTTTCGTCTCTGAAAAGTCATCGTACTTGGTCATGGTAACTTTACATTGTTCTTTCACATTTTCAGCAGACAACCCACAAAGAGCTGTAGAAGTGTCCTTCAGGAAAGGTTTTACCAGGACATAACCAATGAATGTCTTTAGAGCGTTGGCACATGCCAAGATTAGGCACCACGTATATTAGTGATGCGTGCAACAGACGATTCAAAATGTTTCTGTAAAACATGTTGGGGATCTAGGGACACAAAAACTTTCTGTGTGACAGTCTGGGACTGTGTAATCAGGAAACCAGGCGCATCCTGTAGCACGACACCAGAAAGAGGGCCAGGTTCAATTAAACTGGCAACCTCGGATCCCGCAAACATCAAAATCAGGAACAGGACCTTCAAAGTTCGGGACTCCATCTGTAAAAGAAAACAAACAGGCTATCCCGCCTCAAGGTTAGCATCACTCACTTCAGCAAGAGGTTCTTCAGGAAGGAGCTTACTGGGATGACACGGTCTAAGCTGATTAATGTGGACCCATTTAAGGGAGCCTTCCCTCTCAGTACTGGACTTCATTCGAATTTGATAAGCAACAGGGGAGGCTTTATCCACAATAGGAAATGGACCGTTCCAGGTAGGTAGAAATTTACAGTCTTTGACCTTCTTCTTACCAAAATTGTAGTAGAATACCTTATCGTCAATCTGGTATTCTTTAGAGGTAGTCCTCAAATCATAGTAGGTCTTCCTACCCCTAGCAGCAGTGTCCAAATTCTTTTGGGCAAAGGCAAAGGCACTTTGCAAGTGTTGTCTTAAATGGGCAACATATTCATGAGCAGTTGTAGCAGCAGCGAGATTCACATCATTAGTCCTGTAAAGAAGATGAAGGGGTAAAACCATGTCCCTACCTGTCATCATCTCAAAAGGGGACACACCAGTAGCACGATGATGCGTGGCTCTGATAGCCATCAGGACCAAGGGCAGTTTGATGTCCCAGTCCTTCCCAGAGGAAGAAACATACTTTTTCAAGATACTGATGATAGTTTTGTTTGCTCTCTCCACTTGTCCAGAGGATTGTGGACGATAAGCAATGTGGACTTTGGCCTTCACACCTAGTACCTTCCACAGATGCTTAATGACTTGTCCCGTGAAGTGGGAACCCTGGTCGGATTCCACTCACATGGGGAGGCCCCACCTGCTGAAAACATGGTTTAACAACGAGGTGGCCGTGGTCTCAGCGGTACAGTTGGGTGCTGGGATGCACTCGACCCACTTAGTAAATAAGCAGGTAACTGTCAACATATATTTGTTGCCTCGAGAGGATCGGGGCATGGGGCCGATCCAATCAATCTGGAGATCAGACCAAGGGCATGGTCAGACCTCTGTTTCTCAAAGGTGCTCTATGAGAAGGAGCTGCAGGTTGAAATCTGCAACAGGTCAGACAACCTTTAGTATACAATTGTACATCTTGGTACATGTGGGGCCAGTAGGCCACTTGTTTCAACATTTCATAGGTTATTTGGTCACCTCTATGACTGGCACAAGGCTCATCATGAGCGTGCTGTAACATAACTCCACGGAAGGCCCGAGGTACCACCCATTGCACAATACCATGCTTACTCGTCTGTATCAACAGATCTTTCTGGAGATGGAACATGTCCTTGGAGATGTAGAGGATCCTCAGTTCCTCATCGTCCTGACAATCCTCCAGAGTTAATGGGTGTTCCTGGGGGTTCTGCAGGAAAAGGTACAAACGTCCAAGAGTAGGATCTTGTTTCTGGGCTTGCACGAGGTCGAGATCTGTGCTCTCGCCACACCATTGAACCACAGGGGGCATGGTGGATAATTGAGCTTGGCGCCAGGTAACCGCCGTCACCATTTGAAGCCCATTGGTCTCGGGAGCCTCCAACTGCCAGAGGTCTCCAGAGACAGCACCCTCCTTGGCAAGCTGATCAGCTAGATCATTTCCAATCTTGTCAGGATTATCAACACGGGAATGACCTTTCACTTTCTTCCAGTAGATGGTCATGTCATGTTCATGAGCTACCTTGTCCAAGGCCAGAATCAATCCGGCATGTTTGACAGGTTTCCCTTTGGAATTCAGCATATTGTTAGATTTCCAAATGGGTAAGTGGGAAACAAAATTCTGTCTGACGTAGTCTGAATCAGTACAGATGGTTAGGGTGTGAACCCCTCCCTGAGCAGCGGACTGGAGAGCTGCCAGGGCTGCAGCTAGCTCTGCATACTGATTAGTCTTGGTACCCAGACGGTACTTGAAGGGTTCACAAGGGTGGTTCTGGTTCCAAACTACACCCATACCTGCTACCAGTTCATGGTCAGGCTCTCGACGATAAGCACAACCGTCCACATACACCTTGGGGTAGCCTTTACAGAGGTTCTCATCATAAGGACGATGACGAGAAGGCTCAGGCGTACATGACTCCATATCGGTGTCTAAATTACCCACTAAAGGTTCTCTGGCAGTGCAATCGTGCAATTCAGCCAGGCCCTGTGCGGCGGCGTCCTTGCGGTTTTGAGCATACCTGACCTCCAGGGGCCAGGAGACAATGCGACTGTTTGACACTTGTCCCGATTTAATCCGATCACTGCCTAGGAACTTGATGGGTTGGTGATGAGTCTCAACAACCAACCTCTCACCTTGGATATAACTGCGGAAATATTGGAGGGCCCAGACTGTGGACAACAAGGATTTCTCACAGTCAGAGTATTTCTTCTCCACTTCCGTTAAAGCTTTGCTGGCATAGGCAATAACTTTCCTATCTGTGTCATGCATCTGGTACAGAACAGCACTCAGAGTGATCGGTGAAACCTAGTTCCATGAAGAATTCTTTGCCACTCTCTGGATAGGCAAGACAGGGAGCTCGACTCAAAGCTGCCTTCAGCTCTTCTAGAGCTGCCTCTTGGTCGGGATTCCATACCCAAGGTTCATCTCTTTTGAGGAGTTTGACCAGGGGTTGGGAAATCTCCGCATATTGATCCACAAATTGGCGTGAATAATTGCAAATGCCCAAGAATGAGCGCAGCTCACTCACGTTGGTCGGACGTTTGAGTTGTTGCAAGGCTGCAATTCTCTTCCTTTGAGGCCGCAATCCCTCAGCAGAAACTTCGTAACCCAAATAATTGAGGGATTTCCGGCACCATTGGCCCTTTGACAAGGACAGCTTTGCTCCCGCAGCTTTCAGTTGCTGGAAAACATGCTCTATTTCTTGCAAATGGTCAGTGAAACTGGTGCTCTTCACCAGAATGTCGTCTACATAGACGAGGGTGCCTCTTGTCTCAGCATCAGGCAAAGCTTTATGCAGGAAAATATTGAAGTCTGCTGGGGCATTCAAATAACCAAACGGTGTCCGATTCCAAGTATATTGTCGCCTACCGAAGGTAAAAGCCAGCTTATGCTGATCTTCTGGATGGACAGGTATAGTCCAAAATCCTGAGGCCAGATCCAGGCTTGTAAAGTACCTTGCACCCTTGATGGTGGCTAAGTTCTGTTCCAGATGTGCCATAGGCCATCTGGATAGAGGTACCTTTTTGTTAAGCAGCTGTGTGTAATTATCTGAGGATTCACATCAGGGAGAGTGTCTGCCAATCAGAGAGCTCTACATCAGCATTAGAACCGACACAGCAGAGGTTTATTTTTGATCGGGGAGTTCTGCAACAGCAGCTGTGTGTAATTATCTGAGGATTCACATCAGGGAGAGTGTCTGCCAATCAGAGAGCTCTACATCAGCATTAGAACCGCCACAGCAGAAGCGCGCCCGCGCTTTGCGGGCCCGCGCCTGAGGGCCTCGCAAGAGGGCCCTTTGGCGTGGCCCTTAGGCGGGACACTAGGCGAAAGGATTATATATGCTTGAACACGTAAAAGGAGCAGTTATCAACTAACCGCAAGTACAACCCTCTAGCGTTTGCTCTATAATGCTGTTGTTACCATTATGCCTTATCTGTTATCAAGGTATCCCTGTAATCTTACAACATCAATACAGCCAAAGCAGTTATATCTGGTTACCCCCTGGCACTTGGTTTCTGTTATGCACATACGTTTTCATAAAACCGCAACACTGGAAACAGGGCTCATGTAGTAACTCTAGTTCAAAGAGGCAATTGCATTCAAATGAAAGACCTCATTTCGAAGCAAAAGTAAATCAAGCTTTACAAAATACAGATAAACTAACTACAATTGAATTAATAAATTGTAGATCCGTATGCAACAAGGTCCAAACTATAGTTGATCACATAGATGACGCTCAACCTGATGTGCTCTGCATCACAGAATCTTGGTTAAATCCTACTGATAATGTAATTCTCAATCAGCTTGTCCCAGAATCTTACTTTGCTTATAGCAGCTCTCGTTCAATCAAACGTGGAGGAGGAGTACTTATAATTGCAAAAAAGAGTTTAAGATTCAGAGTACAATGTATCTTAGAATCGCCACAATGTAATTCCATTAACATTGAGAACAAGCACATGGCAATTAGTTTGCACTATAGAGCACCAAAAGCATCTTCTGATGAACTTGCCTCAACGCTGGACACTATCTGTTCAATCACTTCCCCATACAAACCCTCAATAGTGCTAGGTGACTTCAACCTTAAATCAATTAACCGTAGAGACTCTGAGTCATTCCTTCAAGCAATGGACTCACTACATTTCACACAAATAGTTAATGCACCTACACACTCATATGGCTACTCGCCTGACCTCATCTTTGTTTCAAATGAATTAACCTTAGGTGGTCTAATTTCAACTCCTACCATCACCCCAGTTCCTTGGACAGATCACTACATAGTTAGAATAGAAATTGTATTACAAACAAAAAATGATATGAACCTAGACCACAAATGCTATCACAGACGGTTCAAAAAATTTAACAAAGATGCTTTTATACAAGATACTTTACCTCATCTATCTGCAGATTCAGTGAAATTAGAGACACAAGTAACAGAATGGTATCACATAATTTCTAATGCAGCCAGAATGACAGACATGAGACCAAGGGAAGCAAGGATTAATAAGCAACATCACAAGCCATGGTATTCTACAGCTATACGTTTGATGAAAAGAGAGCTCAGAAGAATTGAGCGTAAGTGGAGAAGGAATAAGGTGACAGAATTAAGGCTGCTTTACTTAAATAAACAAAAAACTACGATGAGCATATTAAAAACTCTAAGAAAGAATACCATACAAATATAATAAATAATTCCATCAACAAACCTAGAGAACTGTTTGAAATTGTAAAATCTTTAACAAAGGAGCAAAAAACAGAAGGCGAAGCTCAAATTGAACCGCAAAAGTATGCGGACTATATTAAGGAAAAATTCCACTCTAAGACAAAAGCTACAGAAAGACTTAACTTAAAATCAGTCTCAAATTCCAGGGTTTGGGAAAAATTCTCCTTTCCATCAAAAGAGCAACTCTTGCACATTATTTCTTCTATAAACACATGCACTTCTCCCACTGACCCATGTCCTGTATCGTGGATCAAGTCTACAAAGTCAAATTTTATTCACATCATACAAAACATTGTGCAAAATTCCCTCTCTCAAGGTATTTTACCAGAGCAACTTAAGCTTGCAACTGTTAGACCAATTCCGAAGAAAACAACGCTAGACAAGAATAATCCAGCAGCCTACCGGCCAATTTCCAGCATACCCTTTTTAGCAAAGATCATAGAGAAGATAGTGCAACTTCAACTTCAAGAACACATTGATGTTCATGCACCCCTAGATATTAACCAACATGGTTTTCGCCCAAACCATGGAGTTGAAACTTTAATGATTTATCTTTTTGACTGCATACTCCGCACCATTGATGACATTAAGAAAGGTATTATAATGATTTTTATAGACATCTCTGCAGCATTCGACTCAGTAAATCACAATAGATTATTAAATAGATTAGAGGAGATTGGTCTACATGGGGTCACTTTAAAATGGTTCCATTCCTATTTGACAGAGAGATTTTTACAAGTAAAGATAGGGGAAAAAACCTCTATGCCCATAAGAGTAATACAAGGTGTACCACAAGGATCTGCACTTTCATCGCTCCTTTTCAATATTTATATGCAACCAATATGCAAAATTCCTTTGAAAAGTGGAAGTAAGTATACAATCTATGCTGATGATATTATGATTTTCACAACTATCACTATTGAGAACCCTGATTTCTCGGGCATTACAGAATGTCTCTCAGAAATGTCCAACTGGTGTAAAACAAACATGGAAATTAATTTTAGCAAAACAGAGGCGTTATTTATTTCTCGTAACAATAATTTTGCGCATCCTCCTGACATCAAAATAGATAACTCAACTATTCCTATTAAATCAGAAGTGAAATATCTTGGAGTTACTCTGGATAATGAGTTGAATCTCAGATCACACATAAATAAGACAATTAAAAGCGCTTATTACAGAATGAAGCTCATCAAAAGACTAAGGCCGCTTCTTGATACTGTTCACTTCAGAAATGTTTGTCAAGCATTGATTACTCCATTACTTGACTTCTGTAATCCAATATATCTGGGTTTATCTAAGCAAGCACTTAAGCCTTTACAACTGGCGCAGAATACTGCTGCACGTATAATTTTTGGTCTATCAAGTAGAGAACATATAACTCCCATCTTGAAAGAGCTTCACTGGTTACCTATAGCTTCACGTGTAAAATATAAAACTATAATTTATATTTTCAAGATAAAACAACAATATTCTGCAGAAAGCCTGACATATCTCATACAGTCAGATATTAGCAACAGACCTAGAAGAAGAGGATCTGACAACAGAATCAGCTTATCAAATGATGTCAGAAAAACACGTAAAGACACCTCTGAAAGGGCTTTCTCTTTTGCTGCACCTTCCATCTGGAACTCTCTACCTAATGAGCTGAGAGCAGCTCAGGACATCAATGACTTTAGAAAGCAACTGAAAACATCTTTGTTTATAGAACACTATGGTCATGCAATTAACTAACTTAATTTGTCTGGAATGTAAATCATATACATATTGTATAATAGCTCACATTATAGTATAGCTCACTATGTAGATAATGCAACTCACTCTAACACATTATACCATAACTTTAACTTTTATTTCTTTACATTTTCTCACTAATACTCTTAATATCTTTGTTTGTAAGACCGCTTTGATTGTATGATAAGGCGGTATAGAAATCCAATTAAATAAATAAAAATAAATAAATAAGCGCCAGCTAGAGTCCTTCTTGATGACAGGCCACAGTGGGGCATTATAAGTACTGTTGCATTGACGTATAATTCCCTTTTGTTCCAGGGAATTAATGATTTCCTGAACGGATTCATAGGAGGCCAATGGGATTTTATACTGCCTCACAAAGACAGGTTTACTGTTTGGATCCGTAGGAATACGGGTGACATGTAGGTCGGTGAGACCACAGTCATAGGTGTCAGTGGCAAACAGGTCCTTGTGACGGTACAGCAGTTCTTTTAATTGGGCCTTTTCTGACTCATCAGTGCAGGCGTCTGCTTCAGCAAGTTTTCCCGCAACCATTTCATCAAATCCCAGAACAGGTTTGTTTGAGGGTATTTCAACCTTCTCCTCAATCTCATCTTGGAGAGAGGAGACCTGGATGGCTTGGACGGCATGAGGCTCCACCCCCTGGTGGGTGAGGGAACTAACAGCCTCATTGAGTTTACTTGACAAAATCAGATGGTCAGACTCGAGGTCCACCTGAGAGGTCACAGCACTATGTGGCCAGACAAACTGTAAGGTGAGGAGGCCTCGGGGTGAGGATCGAACACACGCAGGGGTCCCCCCCTTCACAGATGTTCCAGGAAACAGGGGCTTCCCCAATAATCTGGAGACCCAATTCCACACTTGGGAACGATTCTCCCACTAGGAATCCCAGGGGTTCGCCTTTCACAAGGTGAATGCGATCTGGATTTGGATTGGTGAGCAATAAGTGTAAGGAGGGAGCTGTGGCCTCCATGCAGGGTATGGGACCCATGGCTAGGCCCAGCTCCTCAAAACGGGAATTTGGACTGAAGAAGACCAAGTTGTCTGAGACCACATGTCCTCGGGTCACCTGTATCGGCAGGGGACAATCCTGTACCCTCCCAGGTATGTGTGTGTCTTCTGCACAGACCACTTCACAGACTTGAGGGATAGTCTGACCATCCCGTAGGGATGGGCGGGCACCAGAGAAATCCACCGGATCTCCTTCCATCCTACTCCAGAGGATGTTGTTCACAAAATCCACATAAGTTCCCAGTCGAACAAGGCAATCTGAGCCTAAGGAGAGGGGCACCTCAAGTCCTCTGATGATGGAGAAGGTGTGCCGAAAACCTTTGACCCCAACTTGCAAGGGGAGATTGCAGTCGCCCATTAATGTCTTGAGCCCTTCCCCAGGCACTTGGAACGAAGTTTTCGCTCCCATTACCCAATCAAGGGTAATCTGTTGTTTGAGCCGATAGAAAAGAGTCTCACTGATAAGGTAGTGGTCACAGTGGGGTAATAGGTAGGCCCTTTCCTTTTGGGACCCGCCCACCTGCACATATATAAAGGGACCTTTCTCAGCCGAGAAGATGTCCGTCAGTCTCCTAGGGTGATCTAGGCAGGGATGGGATGGAGGAGGGGTTTGCACCTCACAACCTTCCACAGGTTCCTTCAGGAATATCTGCAGGCAGTCAGTATCAAGGACAATGTTAGCCACTGAACCGACTGCAATTGCAACCACGTCGCTGATGCCCTGATCCTCATCTCCAGCCCTTTCATACTGGAGCTGAAGGATTTGGGGATCAGCTGACCTCTGGAAATTAATCCTGATGGACTTGTTTGTGCTTCCACCGAACAAGGACCACTGACTCTGCTGTCATGTTTTACCCTAGCATAAGGTATGGGATGTGTGACCTGTGTCCAGATCACTTCCTGGACGTAGTCCAGAATGGGGCGTAACCGTTTCAGGAGCTCATTGCCAATCAAGAATTCTTCCCCAGGGCACTTAGTAATGATTACAGGATGTTTCACCTGTAATTTTCCAATTTGGAGGTTAAGCCAGACCTGCCCCATAGACTCTATGGGCTGATTCCCATAAGCTGCGAGTGACAAATCACTGGGTATGACGGGTAGGGTCCTCTGACTCCCCAAGGAAGCAGTGAGTCTATCAAAGAGACTCGAGGTAATCAGGGTAGCCTCAGAGGCTGAATCTATCAGGCCCTCACAGAGAAAAGCCTGCTGAATTGTAACAGGAACAGTATACCTCTGTCCTTTTGGCTTGAGTTTACCCAGAAAATACTTGTGCTTCCTGATGGTGTCAAAGGCTGGACCCTTGCTGTCCATGGCAGAACTGTCACTCTGTGTCCATGGGGTGGCATCTCCGGCTGGCTGCACCTGTGCAATAGTGACCTGTGGGACAGAAACAAAGTCGGTTAGTCATTCAGACACCTTAGAAGGGGAAGAGGAGTCAACCAGTTCCTCCTCCGGCTTTTGAGGTTTTGCTCGGGGCTTAGGAGGTGCGCTACTAGCAGGAGCCTCCTGTGAGGAGCTGAATGCAATGCTAGCCTTCATCATATCTGTCAGCTCGCTTATTCTCTTCTCCAGTTCCAGGTATTTGTCAAAACCAGGCTTTTTCTTCCAGTTCCGGTTCTGTGGAGTGAAACGCTGATTCCCAGAGCGCTGCTTAGACCCAGATGACTGGTTATTCTGGGGTGGCCTGGGAGGATTCTGTGGAACAGAAGGAGTAGAGTTATTTTCTAACGAAAGAGTGGATTTTACAGCACTAACACACTGTTTTGGCTCTCTGGCCTTGCTGGGAGCCCGTACTGTGCTGCCTGTATTGGTTGCTCTCATGTTGGGAACAGCTTCCCAAATCCACTCAGCATGTTCTATCACACGTGACAGGGGTTCGTGACGCTTGTCAGACATATAAGGTTTGATAGATGGAAGGAGCAACTGACAGTAAAGATTACGAAACTCCTGATGGTGTTCTATTGTTTCCCAGGAAGGGTCACTCTGGAAGAAAGTCTGCCTAAGTCTGTAAGCAAACTCTCGGGGAGTTTCATTTTCCCTATGAGTCATACTAAATGCTGCCTGCTTTGCAGCAATATCATCAGGGTATGGCCCATAATGTTTCTTTAGTGCCTGTTCAAAAATGACAATGTCCTTCTTTTCATCATCTGCCATGGCCCGAATAAATTGCTGGCAAGGCACATCAAAAGACCATGGAAGATACAAAACCATGTCCTCCCCCCTGGTAATGTTCAGTGCCCGAAAGGCATCTTTGACAGCAGCTAAATGTTCATTTATGGTGGCATGACCAGTTTTCTCAAAAGGAGTGACCATGCTCCGCAAGGTCTTGATAATTTGCAATTGTGCGACAGATGCCCCGTCATTTGTGTGTTTCCCTTGCAGGACACGGGAGCATAAGGAATTTTTTGTCCCTTCAGCTCCCTCTGGTGGTCGCTGCTGGTACAGTGTGCCATCACCAGGGAGACTTCTCACCCCCCCCCTCCACCGCTCCCTGTATGGGGAGGGGTCGAGAGTAGGGTGTTTCACTCCGCCCAGTTTCTCTCCTGTGCTCATGCGCTGATGGGAGAGAACTGACTGTTCTGGAAAAGCTGCCGTTCTACACTGGGCAGGGTTTCCAGTGGCAACCTGTCGTCATCTACCCTCTGGTACTTCGAGAAGCCGAGAGGGCTGAAATTCTCCCTGTACTCTGTCTCATTACTTTGAGAAGTGGACATGCACGCTAATTCAAAACAGTCAGCTCTTAACTGCTGGATTTCTAGGTTAACTCTCTGCACTTCTTGCCCACATTCCTGACGTGCAGCAGCAAGCTGTCTCTCGAGACCAGCCGATTGCTGTTTCACTGCAATCAGAGCAGTCTCTGTCTCAGTTAACTGAGCCATCAGAACTCTCTCTCGCTGCGCATACAGAGCAGCGAAATCTGTTAGTCTCCTGGTCCGGGCGGCCAGTTCAGAGCTACAACCAGTCAGAAAGTGCACTTCTGTTTGATCCAAAGCATTCCGCTGCCTGAGAGCGGCTGCCTGATCCAGCCAGCCTTCTGTGTGAACCATCGTAAATCTATAGCTGAGACAGGCTGTAAAAACAAACACAGGGCACGGCTAGAGAAGTCTCTAAGGCAGAGAGCCTGTAATCTGGGTTCTGTCGTCTGTCTCACAGACAATGCTCTCTGGCTTCAAAAACCGTAGCATAAACAGAAAGATTACACAAATTCTGAGAGGCACATTCAGAAATACTCATCCCGGACGAGCCCCCATATGTCGGGTATATTCGTAGCACAAAAATAAGTTAGACTCTCTGTTGTTGTCTAGGGGAGATAGCTACTAATATACAGCCCAAGGTTCGGAAGTTATTCTGTCAATGAGCCACGAAAGAATTCTGGTCTGCAGATATATATTAGACTTTATTATAGGCAACCAAATAGAAAAATATACACACACACATATCGCTAATTAGAAAAATGAGGGAGACATTTGTTATGGTACAGATGTACACTTGGACAACGTAAGAATTACAGACTAGTAAACCAGACGTCACTGATTCGCTCTGCACTTAGGAAAAGTAAGAAATATATTGCTAACCCCTTTGCCCTTCCAGGAGAGGAGAGATAAGCCGGTACCTTAGCTCCGTCGGCAGAGACAGCTTCGTCCAAGGATGCAGCTGTTAGCTAATGCCGGCTCCAGCCCCTTCAGAGGCGAGCCGCAGTAAGTCCGAACCGGAGGGATCAGTGAAAGTCTTATCTCAGACCTGTGGAGGACGGCCTAGCCCCACACGTAGGCGAAAGGCTCAGGAATCAGGTACGCAGTGCACAGCAGCAGGACCGGTGCAGAAGTCTATGTCCAGGTGGGGAAAAAACCCCAACTCCTTCTCTCACCGCTACTTAGAACTAGAACTTTTCCAGCGCAGAATGCAGAATTCTGTGTGTGAATCCTCCGTCATAGGTCCGATGATTGGTTGGCAGCAGGCAGTCTGAGGTGTTCTCAGCGAATCAGAAGGTAGATGATGCGCAGCGTCTTGCAAACAAAGGAGCCATGTTCTGCCTGAAATCAGGTACCAGTGTGATACAATGTATAGAGTTAAGAATTGTACATAGTTTCCCCCAGTTACTTCCAAGTTGATCTCCCTGTTTATTGTAAATACAACTCAAAGTTCCTTGTGTTGTATAGTTGATGTTAAATGTAAACCGCTCTGATCTAAAATAGAGCGGTATAGAAGAACTGTTAAATAAAATAAATAAATAAATAAATAAAATAAAAGTCAGGCAGAAGCAACAGTATGTAACTTCTGGGCATGTACAAGTGTCCAAGGCCAGCCACGGACAATAGCCTCTGTATGCATGCACACTTAGAAACGCTGATCCAGCATTTGCTTGGAAGACAGGCTTATAGCTGACCACAGCAAAAGTGAAGTGAAGAATCCATCTTGTTTGGTTCAGTTTGGTTCAGGCCTGAGTTGCTGAGCAGGCCAGAGATTTAGATGTAGAATTGCAGGGGTACCAGCCCTAAAGTTCTTTCAACACCCTTGGATGTATATCATCCGGCCTAGGTGATTTGCTACTCTTCAGTTTATCTAATAGTTGTAAAACATCTTCCCGATGTATCGATATTTCCTTCAATTCTTCCGCACCTTTAAATACCACTTCAGTCATGGGTAACATCCCTACATCTTCCTCAGTACAAAGCGAAGCAAAGAATTCATTCAGTCTCTCCGCTATTGCCTTGTCACCTCTTAGTGCCCTTTTAACCCCTTTATCATCTAATGGACCAACTGACTCTCTCACAGGTTTTTTGCTACGAATGTACTTGAAAAAGTCTTTATTTCGCGTTTTTGCTTCCGCAGCAAGCTTCTTCTCAAATTCTCCCTTTGCCTGCCTTATCAATGCCTTGCCTTTGACTTGCCAGTGCTTGTGCTGTTTCCAGGTTTCGTCGATTGGCTCTTTTTTCCATTTCCTGAAAGATGCTTTTTTGGCAACAACAGCCTCTCTGACCTCACCTTTAAACCATGCTGGCAGTTTTTTGGACTTCCTTCTACTTTTCTTAAAGCGTGGAATACAGCTGGTCTGGGCTTCCAAGATAGTATTTTTCAACACCACCCAAGCTTGATGTAAGTCTTTAACCTTTGCAACTGCTCCTTTTAGTTTTTTCTTAACTATTTTCCTCATTTTATCATAGTCTCCCTTTCAAAAGTTAAAAGGGAGTACTGTGGATTTCCTTACTATCCACCATAACTCATAAGAGTGCACACAAGTGGGTATATAAAAGAAGGTCTACATACTTTTAAGCCTATCTGAATGTCTCCATTAAACCATTGATAACTCTAGCCCTTTAAAAACAAACGTAAACAGCCAATACACATTAAAACCTTAACCTAATCGAATATCTTTTCTTATGAGTTATGGTGGGTATGTATTTGGTTATATACACTTTTAGCTGCCTAAATATCATTAAATATACACCCTCTTTTTATGTATATTAGGGTAATCTGAAAAGTAGGGAGCTTCTTTTTAGATTTCAAGTCTGAAATTGGTTTTTTAACTTCAATAAGGTTCCTTTTGAATTTGCATAAGAGGCGGTTCATTCTTTGGAGGAGTATTTATTTGTCCATCTGTGCAGCCGTCGGCATTTTTTATCCTGGCAATTAGACTTTTGTTTGCAGAGCATCCTAATGCTGGTTTATTGAATAATGACGGATTAAAAAGTAAGTGTTGTAAAGTTTTGGTTGTGTTAAGAATGGAAGTTTGATCCATCCTGCATTTTTATTTAATCCCATGTAGGGGTTCTTTTTTGAAAATGGTTTAGAAAAGGTTTTAAGGATTCCTATAGTCTAGAAACACCCCCCTTCCCCTTCCCCCCCCCCTTTTTTGAAGTTGTTTTTATTTACCAGGTTTTCAGTCTTTTCGTTCCTTTAAAGCCGTTGTGGTAAATGATACTTTTGATTTATTTTAAAGGGCTGCTTATATGGATATGGAATTATTTATAATAATCAATGAATCCCGCAAGAACTAATATTAGGCACTGCAATTGTTATAGCGTGCACTAGCTCCCGTTGGTGGTGATTGTAGTTTTTTGGGATCCTTAACTTAAGCCGTCTATGTATATAGATTAAATTATGTAATGACATTTTTTATACACACTGAACGGGTTGTTTTTTGTTTTTATTTAGTTTCTCATGTATTTTTTTTACACATATACATAGTTTTTTCATTATTGTTTTTATAGGAGTAGTTCGTTTTACAGTTATATGTACCCTTTGGCATCTCGTATTTGATGCTCCATCAGGTAATTTTTGTGGTTCTATTGCTTCTCCATTCATCTCCAAAAAAATTTTTAGGAACATAAATTGTTGATCAGTTAGTTTAATTATACTTACCTAGTTATATATAGATATTTACAGTTATTTTTATGGGAGTGATTCACCACTGTATTTAATAGTGCCCTAGGGCTTTTTAGTTAGATATTATTTAAGTAATACTTATAGATATATTTATTTAATTTGGAGTATATTTGAGTTTAATGATCCTTACTTTTTAACAAAATTTCTATGGGACATATTCTGTCAGATTTGGTATTATATGTCTGTAGGGTTCACCCTCTCACCAGCCCCTTTGCACCCGGACAGTACAAAAGCATTTTCTCCTCATCCCTCTCGTTGGTTTTACTTTTTCTTAGGTTTTTTTAAAAGGAATATTTTGTTTACTTATTGTTTATTCATATAGGTGATTGTTCCTACAAACGCAGGTATGCACTTCTTGTTTTTAACTTCTTCCTTCTTAAATAATTATGACTATTGGGTACTTTATGTGGTTTAAGTAAAAATGATTTATGTACGTTTTATATGTATATATATTCTCTTATAATTGTTTGTATTTTATTTAATGATGTTTTAATAATTATTCATGATTTTTTACTTTTATTAATGTTTATTTATTTATTTATTTTATGTGCCCTAGTCATATTTATAATGTTCTAAAGAGTATTTTTTACTATCTTATTGTTCATTTTGTATGTTTGGAATGATTGGTTTAAAATGTTATCTATTTTTATGTGTTAGTTTTTATAGCTCCTCCCCTTTTTTTTAGCCGCATATGCAATTTATAATTTTAATTTGGCATTCATTTTAATTATTTATGCTTTTAATATGTTTGTCCTTAATGTCCATTTTCTGTTATAATAATCAGATTTTATCTTTATTATTTTATTGTTTATGTGTATTATACGTCATCCTTTTAGCCTACACGCCCCTGAAGGAGGCTTTTCCGAAACATGGCCTGTGTTGGGCCATTGGCTGGAGTGATATTATTTAATAAAATTTGGTGTGTCCTTTCATTTGCATTCCACGTTTTTATTGGGTGGTTCTTTGTACATGGCTCCGTGCTTGGTGTTGGACTACAGGAGAACCACCTCCGGAAAAAGATGAGAGGCTGTTGCAGAGACAACTGTATCCATAGCAGTACTTTGTAGGTCACGGGGGAGGGAAAAAGAGACGGGTGGCAATCTTGATTAGGCATGGCTGCCCTCTACAAACAGGGGAGGTTGCTATTGCTACGGAAAGAAATACAAGGGGAAAGTGTGACTGTGGTGAATGTTTATGCACCTAATGAGAGACAGGCCCGCTTTTGGCGGGAGGTACAAGGCTTATTGGAGAGATACACGAAGGGGAAGCTTATTTTGGGGGCAGTGAGGGGGGCAACTTCAATCTGGTGTTAAACCCAGGATGAGATAAGCAGGCTAAAGGGGGAGAGGAAGGCAGAAAGAGGAGGCACATTGTGCAGACGTTTATGAAGCACTATCATTTAGTTGACATATATATATGGAAGGTGCATCATAGAGTTAGTCGGGATTATACTTTTTTTTCCCACATCCTCATAACAGTTACAGTCACATAGACTATATCTTGGTGGATAAGACCTGGAAATTACGGACCTGTGCGGTGGAGCTGGGAAATATTACCTAGTCTGATCATGCCCTAGTGTGGGTTGAGATAGTGGGTAATAGGGAGCAGGGGCGGCCCAAGGGGGGTGTGGGGCCTCATTTGCATAAGCAGCATCATTTGCATACACTAACTTTTAGTAAACATGCCTCTTAATGAGTGTATGGATAAAGATAGACTAAAAGATTTCTACATTACTATAATCCAGTGCCAACCGCCAGGCACATTAGGAACTATTACAAACACTGCCCATTTAGAACCCATAGCAAACCTGCCATATCCTAACAGCACTACCAGGACTCACAAAGCACCAGACCCTAACTATCAAAAGGCAACACTGCAAATATTAAACCAATACATTTCAGAGAATAACAATAGATGACCTACTGGGGAAAGAGAACAAGTGACATTGTCAAATAGGAATTACATAAACAGAATACCTCAGCTCAGTTACACATGCAGAACATCAACCATCACCAAACAAGGAATCACAATTTAGAAATAGGAAGACAATTATTAAACTGGGAACCCCAAAAGCCAAACTTGGAATGTACAACAACACTGTAGAAATAAAACTATAAATTAATTTCCTCTTGTACTAAACAAAGTGCAGACGTTAATGATGCACATTTCCCACAGCTGACATATTCCAGTTAATAAATTCAAAATAGAGATATCTTTCTACCTTTTGTGAATTTTTTTTCAGTTGCAATTGCTCCAGCCACTTTCTTCTGGTTTCTTCGTGTCTTCTGCTAACTCTCCATCGTCTGCTGTCCATTTGTCCTTTCTTCTCTCTTCTAGTTTTTTTCCATTCTCTCTCTACATCTGCTTTAACATACTGATCTTTCTCCTTTTGCTCTTTCCTCATTCCTATTTCATCCACTCAAATTTTACCCCTCCATCCTCAATCCCCACTTACTCTCCCAATAGCCGGCCAATTGTAGATTTTTCTTCCCTCCCACACAAAATATTTTTCCCCCTCTCCATTTCATTCTCCCAGCCCCATCCCATTTTAATTCTCCCCCAATATCAGCTCCCTTGTAGTTCCAGCCGCACCCAGCATCTGCTCCCTTCTAGGCCCCGCATCAGCCCATTTCCAGTCCTAGCTCCCCCATCCATTTCCAGTCCTATCCGAGTCCCTCCATCAGCTCATTTCCAATCCCAGCCCCCCCATCAGCCCATTTCTAGTCCTTTCCTAGCCCCACCATCAGCCCGTCAAATCCTAGCTCCCCTTCACTCAGCCCATTTCCATTCCAAGCCCCCGTCCCCATCAGCTATTTGCAGTTCAAGCCTCCCCTTCCACTCAGCCCTTTTCCAGTCCTAGCAACCTCCCCAACACATTACCAGTCCTAGGTCCATCAGCCCACTTCCAAACCTAACCCCCCTATCACCCCATTTTCAGTCTTAGCCCCCCATAGCCCATTACCAGTCCTAACCCATCAGCCCCCAGCCCATTACCAGTCCTAACCCCATCAGCCCACCTCATCCTAACCACCCCATCAGCCCATTTCCAGTCCTAGGCCCCCCCCCGTAGCCCATTGCCAATACTAACCCCCCATCACCCCACTTCCAGTCCTAACCCCCATCACCCCATTTTTAGTGTTAGCCCCTCCATAGCCCATTACCAGTTCTAACCCCCCATTCACTCCATTTTCAGTTTTATCCCCCCCCAAAGACCATTACCAGTCCTAACCCCCCATCATTCCATTTTCAGTTTTAGCCCCCCATAGCCCATTACCAGTCCTAACCCCCCCATCAGCCATAGCCAGTCCTAACCCCGTTCCCCCCATTAGCAAAATTAAACAAAAAACAAAAGCTGGCCGCCGCCACCACCATGGCAGCAGCAGGATCGAGTGTCCGCGGAGCCCCCCCCTGCCTGGCAGAGCCCTCCCTCCCTGCATCCGTTCCCTCTCGCGCTGGCTTTCAGATCCGCAAAGGGAGAGTTTCCCTTTTGCGGCTCTGTTAAGCCTGCCGGGGCCTGGGGCTGATGGGAAACAGCTTTTTTAAAAATTTACCTATGCAGAATGTTCTTTGCGTGGGGCCCCCTGAAACGCAGGGCCCGGTGCAAAAAACATTCTTACTCAATGGACGGGCCGGCCCTGATAGGGAGGAGGAAGGGGTACATTTTTGGAGGATAAATGAGAGCCTCCTTAAAAGGGAGGAAGTAGTGAAGGATACACGGGCCTGTATTCGTGACTACTGGCAGATGAATGATTCGGGGGCAGTGGGGGATGTAGTGCTATGGGAGGGGATGAAAGCAGTGATTCAAGGGGGTTGGTAATGTGGGCAACTAGGTTGAAGAGGAAAAGTATGGAACAAGAAGAGGGGCTGCAGCAGGATATTAGGGAATCTGCGGAGCAATGTAGGGGAAGGGGCACTGCCCAAGGACTGAGATGTTTGAATCAACTGCGGATGGATGCATAAATTGCAGGTGGAGGCAATCGCGTTCCAGCTGGAGAGAGTCTGACAGTGATATTATGAGTGGGGGATAAAGCAGGGAAGGCTATTGACAAGAAGAGTGGAGGAAGGAGGAGAAGGCTGGAGATCTGCCAGTTGGATTTCGTCATCATATAAGGTCATGTGAATTTTCAGTTGTTAAAATGGGATCATACAGGATAAAAGCACTGCTCTAAAGTATACATACTGCGATCTTTACATCTTTATTTATTTGGTTTCATTTGTATACCGCTACTTCCAGTGATCAGAAGTGGTTTACTCTACAAATCAAACATTGGTTACATATGGTAAGAATCAACAACTTACATTTTCATTGAGGTGTACTTGACTGTACATTTATACATATTTACATTTTATATTGTTTTGCTTGTTTTTTTACAGATTTGAATATTGAAATTTTGTTTCCATTTATACAGTGTAAGGCACCTATATAGTATTTAAACAGTATGGGCCATGTACAGTTTTGTTTCAGTGGTTGCAATATATACATTTTGGTTACAACAAACCGGTTCTTTAATACTTTTGTTCGTTTGGGTTGCGAGGTTGTGTTCATTCTGGATTGTTTATGTTAAGTTTTAATGATCCTGGAAGAGGTGGGTCTTTAGTTTTCTCCTAAAGTCCTGTAGGTCGCTGTTCAATCTTAGTTCGTTTGGTAGCTGATTCCATCTGTCCCCATATGGTCTGTAACAAAGACCACTGACCATTTTGGAAGCCATCCTCTTCACAGACTCCATCCTGTTTATATCCTTTTCCTCTCTGGAACTGTACACAATACTCCAAATGAGGACTCACCAAAGACTTATACAGAGGCACTATTAACTCCTTTTGTTCTGCTGGCCATCCCTCTCCCTTCAGATTAGTCTGAAGTGAGTGCTTTGGTTTTCAGATTGGTATTACCTCTATAACTTCTCTTTTCCGCAGGGGCAGGGAGTAGCTGTTAACATGTGCTTGAGCACATGCCAATGGACTGCTCTAAAACAGACAGCACAGGATTAATTCCTTAGTGCACGATGAGGAGAGAAATAGGTGGGATAGTGGCAGAGCGCAGGTGTGTCTTCACAATGCACATTCTGTGTCAATGTTGCAGTTAGTACGAGTGCACATAACACCACCTCAATGGGTGGCGATAAGTGCATGCACATAAGGGTCCAAATCTGCTGGGGTCATGCCACATACTCCCCAACAGGTAGTGCACTACTGTTGCACGTACTGTGCATTAAGTTTTACACTAAATGCATGATACCTGCAAAACCCTAATACACTTTAGTAAACATGCCCCCAAAAGTCTTTATAATAAGCTATTAAGATTATTTAGGCAATTTTCTGGCCTCCACAAATTATTTGGTTTTACCTCTAAGTCTTATTGTTTGTTTTTTCATTACCATTCATATGGTAGCAGAATCATCACTCAGAAAAATATCTTATTATAGACAATATAAGAAATGAATGACTGGCAGTATAAACATATTTTGAAATAAATAACTATATATTGAAATCCTCTGCTCCGTGTGCAGTAGTCAAAAAACCAAATAGTTTTAGGAATTATTTTGAAAGGAATGCAGACTACAATGGAAAATATTAGGAGTGGAGGAGTGGCCTAGTGGTTGGGGCAAGGTACTTCAGGCCGGAAGGTTGGGGGTTCAAATCCCACTAGAGGACAGCAACCTTGGGCCGGAAGGACTGGGGTTTCTAGTCCCACAGGTGCTCCTTGTGGTCTTGGGCAAGCCACTTAACCCTCCATAGCCCATGTTCCCTGTAAAATAGTTATCTCCAAGTTATAATGCCCTGTTCAATGTAATTTCAGTCTGTTCAATGTAAACCGCACTGATGCAGAATAGCGCAGTATATAAGAGAATGTAAATAAATAAATAAAATACCTCTGTATTGATACATGGTGACCACACCTTGAGTTCTGGTTGTCCCATCTCAAAAGTATGTAGCACAACTAGAAAAGTCATGACAAAGGGGATAAGGCTACAGAGGTTAGTGCTCTGCATAAACCATTATTGATCATGTAGACTTGGGCAAGCTATCGATTATCTCTGGGTATCAGCCAGAAGGAATGCTTGGGATAAAGCCAGGTACTTGGGGCCTGGACTGGACACTGTGGAGATAAGATACAGGACTTGTCAAAAACAGCACAGAAGTTTTTCTTGTAAACTGCTCTGACACACTGTAGAAGGGTGGTATATCAAATTTTTAAATATACCCTAATAAACCACGCTGCCTTTTTTAGTGCATGGTAATGGTACCACAGGCTGTTAGCACGTGCAAAAGCCTGCAGTAACTGTTACAGCATTATTCAGCGTTTTTACGGTTAAGAATTACCATCAATGTTTAGTCAATTTTCTTTTTTAATTTACTTGTTATACTGTATTCTAGCTCTCCTTCTGCAGCTGTGGAACCTGACAGGTACTTGTTACCTGGATTGGCCACTGTTGGAAACAGGATACTGATCTTGATGGACCTTTGGTCTGACCCAGTATGACGTATCTTATGTTCTTATATTATTGGCTCTCTTTTTCTTTTCCTGTATGTTGATACTGTATATAGCTCTTTATTTCTGTTCTTGCTGAGAATTGTTTATTTCTCATTAGTATCAAATTTTATAGAACTGAATAAGAAAGGGAAATTAACAATCAAACCATAAAGATAACTGTGTACAAACTATGATATTCTTTTTTACCTTTTCATTTTGCAATCCATCCCGGGGGCCAACTTCAACTATCTTAACCTTCTTTGGAAATGAACCAGTGGTCGATGCATCATTCTTTGAAACAAAGATAAAAAAAAAAAAGGGTTTACCAATTGGAAACAGACACTATAGATTTACAAGAACCCCTAAATCAGTTCTTATTTTATGAAAGCTTTACAAACAGTTATATTCTACTAATCCAAGAAGCCTAACTCTTCCTGGATACAATCTCAGGCCCAGATTTTAGTAATCTGTATTAATGCATTAAGGTGAAGTTAGACCTTACCTGCTAATTGGCTTTCCTCAAGTTCCTCCAATCCAGTCCCGATCTGTGGGTTGTCACATCTCACCAGCAGCTTGGAGACTGAGCATATCAAACTTGATGACATCACCATACACAGGCAGCTAGCACTTACCACCCCCAGTATTCTACTGACAAAGCAGACTCACGGGAGCAACAGATAAGAAAAAACTGATCTACCCTGTTCCAAAACAGGTAGACTTCCTCCCCCCACCTCAAGCAAGAGAAAAACGAGCTTACCGTTCACACTTCAGAATGTAAACATGACTGCCTAAGCAAAGGCTACTTTATCTTCTCCAGGTGCTTTCCTCAAATGTTGCTAGTATGCTTTCTTTTTCACTTTGCACCCCCCAAAATGGGAAGGAGAAGAACTCAGCATCCCCAAAGGAGTCCCATATCACCGACTGCTTTTCCACCGAAAAAACACCTGGACCAAAATACATAGGTGGCGTTCTTAAGGCCTGGGATCGCCAACATCCCCTATACTTTATGAACTAGGGAGGGTCTGGGACTGGATTGGAGGAATGCAAGAAAAGCCAATTAGCAGGTAAGGCCTAATTTCACCTTCCTTATCGTCCCTCCAGTCCAGTCCAGTCCCGACCTGTGGGATGTTCCATAGTAGTACTAATCATGGGAGGGGCTTGTGAGCCGAGCCTGGAGCATTGCCGAACCATACCGCATATCCCCTGCACATCCAGGTGATAATGCTTCACAAAAGTATGCAGGGAAGACCAGATTGCCGCCCTGCAGATGTCCACCGGCAAACCAGGTTAGACTCTGCCCATGACGCTGCTTGCACTCGGGTTGAATGGGTCTTCAGCCCTTCAGGCAACACACTCTGCCACAACAGGTAGTTCAAGGAGATGGCTTCCATCACCCACATGGAGATGGAGACTTTGGACGCCGCTTCCCCTTTATGCGGGCCCCTAAACAGAACAAATAGATGGTCTGACTTACAAAATGGCTCTGTCCTCTTCAAAAATCGCCTTAGCACTCGATGTACATACAGGAGTTGCAAGTGGGTGTCCTCCACCAACCCCCTCTGCCCCCAAGAATACAGGAAGGGTTACCGGTTGATTCATATGAAAGGTGGAGAGTATTTTAGGTGGAAAGGAGGGCATTGGCCACAGCACCACTTTCTTCCTGGAAATGGAGAGGAAAGGCTGCCGACACAATAGTGCCTGAAGCACTGAGATCCTTCTGGCCGAACAAATTGTCACCAAAATGACTGTCTTTAACGTCAAGTCCTTCAAAGTGCAAGCACTTAGTGGTTCAAAAGGTGCCTCCATTTACACTGACACCACCAGAGTGAGGTCCCAAAGATGAACTACCTACCTCACTGGAGGCCGAAGTACTGCCCACAGAAAACACGGGCCACATTCGAATACACTGCCAGGGAAACCCCCTTGATCTTTCCATGGTAACAGGTGAGTGCTGCCACCTGCACGTGAAGCAAACTGCAAGCCAGCCTCTTCTCCAAACTCACCTGGAGAAAAGCCAGAATATCTGGCATGGGCACAGCCAGGGGCTGACATCCATGCTCCACGCCCCAGACTTTGAAGACTCTCCACACCCTGACATACAACAGAGAGGTGAAGTGGTTAAAGGCCTTCAACAAGGTTGAGATTGCTGAGGCCGAATAGCCTCATTTCCTCAACCTAGCCCTCTCAAGAACCAGGATGTAAGCAAGAATTAATTCACTTAAGGCATCAGAACGGGCCCCTTCGACAGTAGATTGACCTGAGCTGGCAGTTGCCCTGGCCGGTCCACCGTCAGCTGTATCATCTCAGCGTACCACGGCCTCTGTGGCCAATCGGGAGCCACTAGGAAGACCAGGCACAGATGCGCTTCAATCCATTGTATCACCAAACCCTATAAGCGTCCATGGGGGAAACATGTAGGGTAGCTTGTCCTCGGGCAATCGCTGCAGCAACACATCGAGCCCCTTGGACATTTGCTTTCTTCTCCAGCTGTAAAAGCGTTCCACCTTTGCAGACCCAAAGGCTAGCATCAAGTCCATAATCAAAGGCCCCCAGCATCTCACAAACTGTGCAAAGACCTCGCCGTCGAGTGTCCATTCTCCAGGATCCAGGTGAAAGCAACTGAGGTAGTCGGCTGCTACATTTTCCTTGCTAGCCACGTGAGCTGCAGAGAGCGTCTGCAAGTTATGCTCTGCCCATTCCAACAACAAGCTTATCTCGCTTTCCAGCTTTGTGCTGCTTGTGCCGCCCTGCTGATTGATGTAAGCCACCATGGTGGCATTGTCTGAGAACACACTCACCACCTTTCCCTGTAGGAAGGTTCGGAACTCCTGCAGTGCTAACACCACGGCCCTCCATCTACAACCGGTTGATGGGCCATGTGCTTTCCTCTGGGGACCAGTGGTCCTGCACTATCAGGGCCTCACAATGCATCCCCCCATCCTGAGAGACTAGCATCAGTCATCAATGGGACCCAACACAGTGTTTCCAGGGGTATCCCTGCTAAGAGTTTGTCTGGCCATAGCCACCAATGAAGCGCTGCTCTGGTGGTCACTGGACAGGGCAACAATTGAGTTGAGCGGGTGACGCTTAGCTGACCACCTCCACAACAGTGCTCTCTGCAACGGCTTCATGTGGGCCCGCACTCACAGTACCAACTCGATTGACGTTGCCATGGAACCCAATACCTGAAGATAATGCCATGCCATCGATGTCTGCATCTGGAGAAGTTGACGGACCTGCCTCTGTAGTATGTTTATCCAGTCCCCCGGCAAGAACCACCTTGCCTTCGTCCATCTGGAACTAGGCTCCCAGGTACACCATATCTTGCGACAGCTTTAAACATCTCTTGGCAAAGCTGATGACCCAGCTGAGGCTCTGCAGTTACTTAACAATCCTGGCCATGGCTTGCTCGCTCTCCCCTTTGGATTTTGCCTGTATGAGCCAATCATCCAGGTAGGGATGTACCAGGATTCCTTCCTGAGGCAGCAGCACCGTGACCATCACCATGACCTTGGTAAAGGTGCAGGGAGTGGTTGAAAGGCCGAACGCAATGCTCAAAACTGGAAGTGCACTATGAATACCGCAAACTGAAGGAACCGCTGGTGGTCAGGTCGAATGGGAATATTTTGGTAGGCCTCCGTGAAATCTAGCGATATTAGGAACTCTCCTTCTCGGATGGCCACGATTACAGATTGGAGCATTTCCATGTGAAACCGGGGCACCTTCAGACAACAATTTACATGCTTGAAGTCCAAAATGGGCCTGAAGGAACCTTCCTTTTTGGGGACCACGAAGTAGATGGAGTATCGATTATAATCGCACTGGTATGAGTTACCTTCTCCACCGCCTTCAAGTCTTAGAGATGAAACAGGATGTTCTGCACGACCTTGACCTTGTGGGATGTGCCTTGCAGGGAGATCGGATAAAGGCATCTGCAAGAGGTCAGGCAAACTCGAGCACGTACCCCTCTCTGATTATTTCCAGCATTCACTGGTCAGAAGTGATCTGGGCCCAGGCGGAGTAGTAATCCCGGAGCCGACTCCCTATGGGAACCAACCCTGCCTGATCCCCCTCACTTCATTGTGAATTTTTGGGAGCAGAGGAGGAAAAGGTGTAAAAACCTCTGCTGGCTCCTTGAAAATCTCAAAAGGCCGGCCTCCTAGAGGGCTGGTAAGGCGCAAACCAAACAGCGGGGAACCTCCGGAAGTCCTGAGACTGGGGCTCATGCACGGACTAGTTTCTGCTTATCCTCCGGGAGTTTGCCCCCTTTCGACTTCCCCAAATCCTTCACTAATTTCTCCAAGGCCTCCCCGAACAAAAGCTTACCTTTGAACAGGAGCTTACTCAACCGGGACTTAGAGGAAATATCAGCCGACCAATTACGCAGCCATAAGTAGCAGCAAGCAGCTACCACCAATGCCATACTCTTAGACAAGCCCCTAATAGGATCATAAAAGCCATCTGCCAAGTAAGCTGCACTGGACTTCAACTTAACTGCCTCCGGTGGAGGAGTCTGCGAGTCTCCCGTTCTTTCTAGGATCCCTTGGGCCCATCGCAAGCAAGCCCTGGCTACAAAAAAGCTACAGTTGGAGGTCTGTAAGTACAGGGCATTAATATCGAACCCCTGCTTCAGCAAGGTCTCCAACTTCCTATCCTGCACAGCCTTTAGGGCCGTATTGCCCTCCACAAGGATAGTGGTCTTCTTTGTGACTACCAAAACTGCCACATCCACCTTAGGAAAGCACAGAAGTTCCTTTTCCCAATCCGGCAGTGGATAAAACCTCAACATAGTCTGTATCCCCTTTAACCCAGCCTCCGGGAGATCTCATTTGTCCTGAATCATCTGCTTAATTATTCGATACAAAGGGAAAAATGTCTGAGGCTTCCTGACAACCTGGAATAGCAGATCCTCCAGCGGCTCATCCTCTACCAGAACTCCTGCCGCCATATTAAGTGCTTTAAAGAATAGGAGATCAGCACTGCCAACGTCTCATGGCAGCAGACGCACACACTGCAAGAGTCCTCCCCCTTGGAAAATCTCACCTTCTTCAAGCTCTTCCGTCTCGGCCCCCATATCCACTTCTGCATCTGGGTCATCCGCCACCTCCGAATGGATGAACCCAGTCTCCCAAGGGTCACAGTCTAGTCACCTGTGGCTAGGACCAGTCTCTTCCTCTGCCACTGCCTCTGGCAGCTCTCTTTTTTGCTCTCTCCTGAGCCCCAGAGGGTGCTTCTTCACCATGCTGTTTCATGCAAAAAGCCTTATGCACAAGAAGGACAAACTAGGGGGAAAAGCTTCCCTCACATCCCTCAATAGCCGAAGCTTTAGAACTGGAGGACCAGGGTGCTATCCCTGCCCTTCACCTCCAGTAGTGGCGGGCAGGAATATCCCTGCCCCCAACATAGGTGACTGCAGGCTGAGAGCAGGTCTCCACTCCTCCCGAAGCCCCACCTTCTCTGATCTTTCTTCCAGCAGATCTTCTGCAGACCGTGACAAAACCCTGCAGCTGAGACAGATTGCCGCGGGACCCGCATGCCAGGCACATGGCCTTCATGGGCATGATCAATTAGTGAACTCTGTCTCCAACCAACTAACTGACCGTTCCAGCTTGGTTCTAAGGGGTATGTTTACTAAAGGGCAGTAAGGGAGCAAAGGTGCAATTAACGGGCGTTATCAATACTCGTGAGCCGTTAACACCGCAGAAAGCACTGATAACGCTGGATTAATGTGCGGAAGCCAGGCCTATAGCATTAAGGTGAAAGGAGGTGGAGAGTGGGCGTTAATAGTAACATGGTTTATGATGGCAGAAAAGACCAGCATTGTCCATCTAGTCTGCCCAGCAAGATGGCAAGAGTAGGTACACCTACAGCTCCGTGCAGGTCACCCCTATTTGTTGAGATATAAGAGATAGTTATGTTTGTTTTATTCTCTTGCTATAAAGGGATCCACCATGTCTGTCCCATGCAATTTTGAATTCTGTTACTGTATTTGCCCCCACCACTTCCATCAGGAGGGCATTCCAAGCATCCAGCACCCTTTCAGTGAAAAAGTATTTCCGGACGTTGAATTTCAGTTTACCTCTTTGCAGCTTTATGTAATGCCCTCTAGTTTCACAGCTTCCCCATCTTTGAAAAAGGTTAATTTGTTCATTAATACCCTTTAAGTATTTAAAGGTCTGTATCATATCTCCCCTGTCCCTCCTCTCCTTGAAGGACTAGAAAGGGGGGCTGTTACTTCTGGAGAGAAATCTGAAATTGTGAGTATATACTTCTGGGAATTTTTCTGAAAGGAATTTTTTTCTTTTAAAGCTAATTAATCTGTGAACCCACTATTTTTTGTTAAATCAGTCAGGGCCTAGTAGCAACAGTTTAAGATTCAATTTAAAACACAGAAGAGAACTTTCTGGTTACCTTTCATACCCAGTAGAGAGCTGTAGTTTAAATGTTATAGTCACTCAGGGCCTAGCATCAGCAAAGTACTTTTAGTTCCAAATTAAAACACAGAAGAGAGCTTTCTGGTTAAATTTAGAATCCACAGGCAGGTTCCAAGATGGCGGATGAGTAGAGGCTGGCTGTCGGAGTGCGGAGAGGCTGCGAGTTGGACGCCGTGCTAATGGGGAAGAAGAGGAAGCAATCTGCATCGAAGCCCTCGGTATCCTCAACACCCTCAGGCAGCTCGATGCAACCCTCGATAGTTTCTTTCTGTACCCCGCGTCCAGCCGACATGGCTTCAGCGGCTCCTCCGTGTGGTTTGGAGGAGCTGAGCAGCGATGGAGTGGATCTTAGTCCAGTCCAGCTGTGGCCGCCGCAACCCAGTGGGGGTCGGGAGGAGGGAGCAGACGCGGGAGTGCCTCCGGGTCAGGAGGATGAGGCCATGCATGGGGGCTCCTCCTCTCTAATGGCGTCGAGCTCTGGTAATTATTGCGCTGGAGTGGTGGAGAAGGTGCACTCCAACGAGGAAGTTTCGGGAGGTGCCCGACGGAAAATCATTTTGCCAGGAGCGAGTGAGACGCGGGTGATTTGCGGCTTGAAGAAACCAGCTAAGGTGACTTTGGACTGCTTATGGGAGGCGATCTCATCTCTCCAAACATCTCTTGCTCCAGTGGTGGGTGCTTTATCGCAAGAATTTCCTTTGGTTAAAGGACGCTGTACTGCTGTGGAAGCAAAGTGTGCTGAGCAGGCTGAAAAGTTAGCAATTCTGGAGACAAAAGTGGAAGATTTGCGTATTGTGGGTGAGACCGTTTCCAAGGAACGTTTGATTGCATTAAGGAGGTTAGAATTCATGGACAATTCCTTAAGGAGGAATAATTTGCGTTTTTTAAATTTTCCAAGGTCACCATTGTTGGAACCCCTGGTTCTTGTTCGTAAATACCTCACTGAGGTTCTCCTGATGCCATCAGATAATTTACCACCTATTGTTAGGGTTCAATATGTTGTATGTTGCTCCTCCTCCTTTTCTACTCTCTATATCTCTTCTAAATAGATTATAGCCAGCTATGGCTATATCCCATTCATGTGACTCGTTAAACCATGTTTCTGTAATGGCCACAATGTACAAGTCCATTTCCACCATTAGGGCTTCCAGATCAGGAACTTTGTTGGCTAGGCTTCGAGCATTTGTTGATTGGCTTGCCTGCATCTTGCATTGATTTTGTTCTACATGCCCCTTCCTGCTTGCTATTGATGTGTGGTTCAAAAGTGTGGCTGTTTCCAATGTTGTCTGGCTTTTACTGGGAGTGACGTATTGAACTTGTCCTTCTACATCTGTCACCCCCTTTCCCTATTTTATATGCCTGTCCATATACTGCCTGAATTTTTCACTTAGGATCATTTTCCCTATGATGGAGAGATGTAGTCCATCAGCACAGTATAGTCTCTTATTGATCCGTTTCCCCAGTTGCCTATATATCTAAATCCTTCTTGTTTGCACCCATGTATTAAAGTTGTTTATCTGATGCAGCCTTTCTGCCCCCTTATCATGAACAGGTAGAACTTCTGAGAATGCTACAGTGTTAGCAATGGGCTAGAGTTTCTCTCCCAGAGTCTGGAAGTCCCTTTGAACTGTAGAGGCACTGTTTCGAGCCAGGTCATTTGTACCCAAGTAGATGACAATATCAGTTTTGGAGTGCTCACTTTCTGCACTAACTATACCAACAATTTGGTTTGTATTCCTGCTGGCTGAAGAGCCTGGGAGGCATTTGACCATCCTCTCTTCTTTGAACTATGTTCCCAAGTGCCTCTTATGATGGAATCTCCAAATAGTAGTAGTGTTCTATTTTGTGATTTTTTTTTCTTCCTATTTGGTACATTTTTAGTAGATTTGGCATTAAGTCTTTCATTTAAGGGCCCTTCAGTTTCCACGGATTGAGCACCCTCATTATCCAAGGCAGAGAAGGCATTTTGCATGGATATCTTTTGCTGTATATGGTGTGTCTGTGTTACAGGTCGCAACCTACCAGTCCACTGTGATCCATTTGTTCCTGGGCTGTTTGATTCTTTGTGGGGGTGGTGGTGGATTTTGTTCCGTTTGTACCCTAGAGAAGATGTGTTTAATTGTAGCTAGTTCTTCCCTTAGTATAGTCAATTCTTTATGCATAGCAGCTAACTTGAGGCAGATAGGGCAAGCTCTTAGGTTCCAAACGATTCTTCTCAGAATGAAAGCACCACAGCTATTGCACTGAATACACGACATTCTGATTCAGCTGTCTTAGGAGGAGAAAAGGAGAAAAAGTGCGTGTAACACCTAATCAAAGGACAGATGTTAATGTATATATGATGACTATATAGGCAATGCAACCCTGCGATGGGCAGGAACTTAAGTGTCCCTGGCCTGTAGACCTTCTGTGAACTGAGGGCACACTTAGATATCCGATTTAAAGACTATGCAAGGAACCTAGGCTGAAGATTCCTAAAAACCTAAGATTCAACATTTAAGTTTATTAAAAAACAGACAATTGTAAAGTTTGAAAGCCTTAGCTGAGTGTGTAGTCTCTTGAAGTTCTGATGAGCAGACTGGTTCAAATTACTCTTATCAACTGATAAGCAGGTTGTCAATATAAATAAAAACATACTTTGAAAGTCCTGTATACAAAAGCTAGAAGACTAAAATATAAAATAGGTGAGTTAGAATATGTAGAATATGAGGTAGATATAGTTGACATCTCAGAGACCTGGTAAAAGGAGCTTAATCAATGGGATACTGTGACAGCAAGGTACAAGTTATATTATAATGATAGGGTAAATCAAATTAAATTGGTGGAAGGATGTTGCTATATGTTAGAGGGCATTAAACCAAACAGGACAGAAGTTTTGCAGGAAGCAACCTGTACTGTCTAATCTTTATAGAGAGAAATGCAATGTGGGAAGAGGAAAGGAATAGTAGTGTGTGTGTGGGGGGGGGGGGGGGAGTGTTACCATTCTCCTGCCCAGAATGGACAAATGATGGCATGCTAACAAAATTGGCATAACAGTAATAATGGCTGATTTCAATTACCCAATACTGACCGTGTAAACATCACAACATACTAGAGAGAGAAGATTTCTAGATGAAATAAATGACTGCTTCATGGAGCAGCTGGTTCAGCAACCAACATGGGGGTGGGGGGGGGGGAGATATTTTAGACTTGGTCCTTAGTGAAACACAGGATCTGGTGCAAAAATGTATGGTGCTGGGGGCCACTTGACAATAGCAATCATAACATGATCAAATTTGATTTAATAAATGGAAGGAGGACAGCGGGGAAATCTACTGCACTAGCATTTAACTTGCAAAAGGAGAAATGAGTAAAACATAATAGAGCAATTTGAGAAATTAAAGTGTAGCAAATTACTTGGACCAGATGGTCCTAAAAGAACTAAAAAATGAAACTGCAGATCTACTATTAGTAATTTGTAAACTCTCTACAATAGCCAAGGACTGCAAAGTGGCCAACACAACACCAATTTTTAAAATGTGTTTCAAGGGTGATCTGGCAAACTACAGACTGGTGAGCATGACATCAGTGCCAGGCAAAATAGCAGAAACCATTATAAAGGATAAAATTACTAAACATATAAAGATAATCATAATTTAATGGGACAAAGTCAACATGGATTTAGCCAAGGGAAGGCCTGCCCCACCAATTATATTTTTTTTGAAGACGTGAATAAACAGGTAGATAAAGGTGAGCTGGTGGATATAGTGTATCTGGATTTTCAGAAAACCTTTACCAAGATCCCTCATGAGGCTTTTTAAAAAATGAAAAAGTCACGGGATATCAGACAATGTCCTATTGTGGATTGGGAACTGGTTAAAAGATGGATTAGGTCTAAAAGGTGAGATTTTACTTACTGTACCAGCTAATCTCTTGTCCTAGAGTCCTTTGGGCCATTCCAGATGATCTGGAATGATCAATTTTCTCAATGGAGAAAGGTAAAATGTGGCATACCCCAGAGCTCTGTACTGGGCCCACTGCTTTTTAACATATTTATAAATGATCTGTAAAGGCAACAAACAAGTGAGGTGATCAACTTTACAAATGACAACATTATTCAAAGTTGTTAAATTACAAGAAGCTTGTGAAAAATTGCAAGAGGACCTTGAGAAGCTGGAAGACTGGGCATTCAAATGGCAGATGAAACTGAATGTGGACAAGTGCAAAATTATGCATTTAGAGAAGAACAAACCAAATTATAGCTACACCATGCAAAGGTCCACATTAGGAGTCATCATCCAGGAACAGGATCTAGGTGACATTATGGATATGTTGAAATCCTTTCCTCAGTGTGCATGGGAAACTAGGAAAGCACACAGAATGCTAAGAATTATAAGGAAATTAATTTATTTAACAGTTTTTATATACCGTCTTTCTACAAGTCAAGACGGTTTACATGAAACAATATAGTACAGTATATTACAACTGTTTACAAGGAACAAGGAAACAAATAGGTAATATAACTAGATAACAAGTAACAATTAACTAGGATACAGATAATATATACAACTGTAGCGGTAGAACTAACTACCATGATCGGGGATTAATGGATGATTTTATACTTAAGATATATTTAGTTAATTTTGTAAAGAATTGTGGGCAGTTTTGGTGGAAGGTGGATCATGAAATTTAGGAGTTAGGGTGGGAGGGAGAAATATTCTAGGAAGAGATGAGTTTTTAGTTTCCTGCGGAATTCGAGGTGGTTCTCGCAGTTGCGAAGTTTGGGGGGGGAGAGTGTTCCATAAGGATGGGGCGTAGAGGGAGAAGGCCCTATTGCTAGTAAGTTGTTTACAGTATCTTTTGGCTGTTGGTATAGATAGTAGGTTTTTGGTAGAGGTACGATGTGATCTTGTGTTACTAGGAAAGGTAAGGAGTGAAGTGAGGCAGGGTGCTGATTCATTTATAATTATTTTATGAATCAGGGTAAGGACTTTAAATTTGGTTCTGGGTTGTATGGGGAGCCAGTGAAGGTAGTAAAGGACAGGTGTGATATGAGCACTTCTGGGGTTGTTGGTTATGAGTCTAGCTACCGTATTCTGGGCTAATTGGAGAGGTTGGATAGTATTTTTGGGGAGACCATGGTAGATTAGGTTGCAATAGTCAAGTGAGGGGATTGTAAGAGACTGACAGACAGTGCGAAAGGAGTTAGGGTTTAAGAGAGGTTTAAGATTACGGAGGGTGCGTAATTTTGCATAGATTAAATTGGTGGATCTTTTTATATGTTCAGTGAAGGAGAGGTTCTTGTCAATGATAATCCCAAGATATTTTACTTGTTTTTTTATGGTAAGTGGGAGATCAGCGATGGTGAGAGTTGGGGGAGGGGAGTATGTAAGGCTGGAGAATACTTGGAGTACCTCTGTTTTGGATTGGTTGATTAGAAGATTGTGTTGGGAAAGCCAGGATTTGAGACAAGTTAGACATTCATTCATTTTGGTGAAGTTGGGATTGGAGAGGTTAAATGGTGTGAAACACATCATGTCATCAGCATATATTTGGTACTGAATGCCATGTTCCTGAAATATCTTGCAAGCCGGTTGAAGGAAGATATTGAACAGTAAGGCAGATAGGCTAGATCCTTGAGGTACTCCTTGTTTTAGTATAAATGGGAGGGAGGTGTCATTTCCAAGAAGGACCTGTTGTGTTCTGGAGTTCAGGTAAGATTGGAACCATTTGAGTGTAGTGTCTCTAAGTCCTATTTCGTGAAGTCTGGTTAATAGTTGATTGTGAGGAAGGGAGTCAAATGCGGCAGAAAGGTCAAGAAAGATGAGTAAACATCCTTGAGTATGGTTTTGGGTATGTAAGTATAAGGAGTCAAGTAGAGAAGTAAGTAGAGTTTCAACTCCATGATTTCTTTTAAAGCCATGTTGGTATAAGTCAAGGGGGGAGTGATCATCAATGTGGTTCTGAAGTTGTGTTTGGACTATTTTCTCAGTGATCTTTGCCAGGAACGGGATACTGGAGATGGGTCTGTAAGAAGAGGGGGAAGTAGGATCAAGTTTTGTCCCTTTTAAGACTGGGCGAATAGAAGCACATTTAAGAAGGGGTGGAACGGAACCTGACTTAAGGGAGGTTTGTATTATGCTCAGAATATAGGGGCTAAGGGTTTTATTAGTGGTTTTAATCCAATGGGCTGGGCAAGGGTCTAGGGCTGAGGTTGAGGTGTTCAGGCCTTTTATGATATCAGTTACATTATCTAAAGTGATAGTGTGAAACTCATTCCATGTGTTTGGGCAGGGTAAGTTGAGAGGTTGTGTAAAGTAATCTATGGTTGGTTGGGGGTTATATGTTGAAGATGAAGGGGGGCATTTGGAAGACAAGTGGTCAGCAATAGCTTGTGCTGTTATTTTAGGTGGTTGGACATGTTGGAGGGGTTCATTTATTAGGGATTTGGCTATGGAGAAAAGTTCTCTAGGTTTGTTAAGGGCACGTGTGATAATGTTTTCATTATATTGTCTTTTATGATTGAGTGTTTCTGAACAGTATGAAGATTAGTTATGTAGGCTGTGTGTAAGTTGGGGTCTTGGGTATGTCTCCATTTGCGTTCCAGACGTCTAAGCTCTCTTTTAAGGATTTTGAGGTTTGTGGAGAACCAGGGAGTTTTTCTGCGGTGTTTATGAGGATGATGTGTTGGTGGGAGTAGGGAGGCAGTGGATAGGATATTATTCCAATTAGAAATGATGGGGTCGAGCTCTAAGTTGCTGTTTACTAGTAGGTCAAGTGAAGGGATAGTTTGATCCAGGAAGTTGGCTGCATTGAAAGGTTTGAATTTACGACTGTACTGGTGATGGGTAGGAGGTTGATGTCTGATGGAGGAGTATGGGAGTGAGAAGATGATGATAGCATGGTCAGACCATGGTATTGGGTGGATAGAGTGTAGGACTTGGTTATGGAGGCGAGGGTGATGGGGGATAAATATTAGATCGAGGATGTTTCCTTTAGTATGAGTAGGGTGGTGTAAACTTTGAGTAAATTGAAGAGTACTCATTGCTTGGAGGAAGGAGGAGGACTGTGTAGGGGGTGTGGAATGCAGGTTTAAATCTCCTAAGATTACTAGTGGTCGTGAGTGGGATTGGGGGGAGCAGGCTGTGTCTAGGATAGACTCCTCCGACCTCTCCTCTATCTGTGGAGCTCGGTAAATAAGGTACATTGATAGCAAGGAGTTAGAGATCATGATAGATTCCATGCCGGATGTGGATGTGGATTCTATAGTGGAGAATTGTAGGTTGGATCTGGATATTATGGCTACACCTCTGCCTCTTCCATGCGATCTATTACATATGTTAATTGAATATGTGTCGGGGCATATCTGATTCAAAAGGACCGTGTCAGTGTCTTGGAACCAGGTTTCAGTGAGACAAAGTTTATCTAGATCGTTGTCAATAATGAGGTCAGCAAGCAGGGGGATTTTATTTCTGGCAGAACGCGCATTGAGTAGGGCGCATTTAAGGGGGGGAGGGTTGTTGTCAGTGGGAGTATGAGGTTTAATGTTGGGAGTTAGTGTGATAGGTTTAAGTTTGCATGTACGGCGGTGTTGGTTATGATGGGCAAAAAGGGGAAGTGGTTGAGTGGGTGGGCGCCTTGAAGAGTATATTATTGGTATGGGGTTGCTGGTATTTAACATGAGTACATTTGGGAATGTAAGCAAAAGCAGGTAAAGTGAGGTGAGGGTAAGTCATCGTATGAATGAGTATGATTTACGGGTATCCATTATTGAGGTAGATGAAGGTGGTGGGGGATGCGTGCTAGTGGGAGGGGGGGCAGGGGAAGTGGAGATTTTGAGTTTTTGTAGTCAAAGGGTATGTGTTGTCACAGGGGTTAGTCTATTTTCAATGATTTAGGGTCTATTGTAATAGTGCTTAGTTGAACAAATGAAATGCAAGTGGTTTGTAGTACAAATAAGCTCAATAAGCAAAAGCTAGATACATTGTAGGGTAGAGTGATACAATAATTACAGCTAGGAACTTTGTAACATAGGCACATTAATTCCCAGTTAATTTGTAGCTGAGAAATCACAGTTAAGTTATAGATGAGAACAGTGATAGGTGGTAGCTCGTTTGTTGAACAATTGAGCTGGAGAGGATATGTTTAGAATTTTACAACAGTAAAATAAGAGTGAAATCCAATTATATCTTACCGGAGAATACAATACAAGAATACAATAATTCTTACAGTAGTTCTTACTGATGAGAAAAGGTTGATGATGCTTACGTTTGGAGTAGAGAAAGTTCATGTAGTGGTAGGAGCATGTGTTGAGGTTGTAGAGTAGGTACATCTACATGCCGGGAGCCGGGTGGATAGCCTGAACGGGTCTTAAAGATAGTTGTTGCTCGTTGTTGCGGGACTCAGCTTCCAGTGTGGCCACAGCCTAAGGGCCACGCCAAAGGGCCCTCTGGCGAGGACCTCAGGCGCGGGCCCGACAGGCACGGGCGCCTGATTAGCGATGCTTTTAAAGCAGGCTCTGGCTGACCCGATTGGTCAGCACGTGTGTCGTGGGTGGCCCGATGCTCCGGCGGCTTGATCCTCGGACTGAGGAGAGCAGATGGTCGCCCGGAGTGCAGCAGAGCAAGAAGGGAGTTGCGCCCGATTAGCGGTGCTTTTAGTGAAATCATTTTTTTTTTTATTATTATTAACATTTAACATGAGGAACATTCGTATAAGATGGGTGATAGCAAGTCAAACGGTGTGAACAACAACAGTCAGACATCTTGAATCACTCTAAATTAATCCGACATTGGTACAGGCTGATAAAGAATATCATAGATATAAACCTTCTTCCACAGTTAAACTCAAAAGCAATATGATCAGCCATCTCCAAAGCCCCCAAGGTAGTACCACCGAGGGGCGACACAGAGCACAGTCCAGATACAAAACTAATAACCCGACTAGCGGGGTTCCCAGAGTCCGCCTGGCACAGCCCCCCATGTGACTTATTAAACCTAGGTCCTGGGGTCCCCCACTTCCCTTACCCCTTTAGTCCCCTCCGGACCAACCTATAATAACCCCCCCTATTTCCCCCCCCCCCACTAAACCCCCATCCCCCCCCCATCCTTCCCACTTAATAATAACACCACAATCAGACACTAGTAGTGGCCACCCGCTCAACTCCAGCTCTTCCATTTCTTTCTTCTTCAGGCACACTCACATAGCCCCATATGTGACAATGGCTGTCCCAAGCACGTTGTCCTAGCAGGCGCGCCGTTCTGCACTCCATCTCCCTCAACTCCAGCAATGCTCTCACCCACTCCGCCACCATGGGGGCGGTATCATCCATCCAATGGCGCAAGATGCATTGCTTCGCTACAGCGAAGCTCTTAGTACATAGCCTACGTCTCCCCTTTTCCAAGAAAACCTCTCCCTCATAGCAGTCAAACAAACACCACTGGGGGTCCAGGGCTATCTCCCTTCCGAACCATTTAGTAAGATATTGACCCACACCCCGCCAAAGCCCCTGGATATGAATGCAGAACCAAAAACGGTGGGCAAGACCCCCCTTTTCCACCCTGCAGAGACTACACACATCTGTGTCCACCAGCCCCGCCTTCGCCGCCCACACATTATGCACATAAGCCCGCCAAAGAAACTTATATTGAATTTCTTGCAATTTGACGGTTTCGGAAATCAACCTAATGGAAGCAAAAGCACCTTTCAGACTCTCCTCCGTAACTTGGGGCAACCCATCAGCCCTCCACTTTGCCCCCAGCACAGCCACCTGTCGATCATAAGCCGTTGAAGGAAACGCCAGCAGCAAACTACGGATAGAGTGACCTTACTGTCCAGACTACTGAACCACGCTAACATGCCACCCGGTCTTGTTAGAAGCACATTTTCCTTCTGGAGCGCAAGAGCATAATGCCGGGCCTGCAGGTAAAAGAAAAAAATCTTTATGCTCCAAACCAAAACGCACAGTCAGAGACGTAAAGGAGTCCAACGTAGTGCTCCCCTCCATACAGAGCTGCCCCACATAGCACAACCCCTTATCTGCCCACGACTTCGCGACCCGAGTCGATAACCCAGGGGGGAAAGCCGCATTACCCAGTAAAGGAGTACAGTCCGTTTTCCGCCAATTCCGCTGACAATGACCACATAAGCTCCGCCAAGCGAGGCGCAGCAACCTCCAAAGGCCCGAGGATTGGCAGCCCTCCGGGAGCACTCCCCAGCTCCCCTGTAATACCGCCAATCTGTGCCAGGGAGTTGCCATCCTATCCAGCAGCGCCATGGGCACAACCGTCGAGGCGCCCTCCACCATATCGCGCAAAATGCACGTCCAACAGACTAAGTTATAACCTTGGATGGATAGTAGACCAGCTCCCCCAGCATACCGAGGCTGAAACAAGGTATTTAACGCTATGCGGGCTCGTCCCCCCCGCCATAGGAAACGAGACAAATGCTTATGGAGGCATTTCAGCTCCTTCCGCCTAACCCAAAGGGAGATGTGTCGTAGCAGATACGCCCATCTAGGAAACTCCACCATGTTAAATAGGGCAACTCTGCCCTGAAGGGACAGTGGCAGCGACCGCCAACGGCGTAGACGCTCCAAAGTCCCCTCGACCAGAGGCAAGACATTCACCTCATATAGACGATCTAGATCCGCTGGAATCTGCACCCCTAAGTAGCGAATCTGCCCCGATGCCCACTGCAGTGGAAATGCGCCTCGCCAGAGCGCCCGGTTGCGTCCCCCCACGTCCAAACCCAAAGATTTAGCTTTGTTAATTTTGAGACCAGAAAAAGCCCCAAAGGTGTCGATGATGTGGAGGGCCTTCGCCAGCGACTCTTGTGGGTTGGTTAAACAAAGCAACATATCATCCGCAAAGGCGCTGACTTTGATCTGATGCTCTCCTCAAACTATCCCCGATACCTCCTCCTGCTGCAGCAACTTGAGCAACAACGGCTCTAAATGTAGAATAAACAAGAGTGGAGACAGTGGGCAGCCCTGCCGCGTGCCGCGCCGGAGGACGAATGCCGACGACACCTCCCCCCCCCCATCGCGATATAAGCGCAGGGCTCCATATACAGCGCGCGGATCCAATCCACAAACGAACCCTGAAAGCCAAAACGCCGCAACGCCTCAAACATGTAATCCCAGGAAACGCGGTCAAAAGCCTTTTCCGCGTCTAGGCTCGCTAACAGTAAAGGGACCTTTCCTTGAACGCAGCGCTCCATACCCAACAATACTTTGGTGATGTTACAGGCGGCCGTGCGGCCCCGCACAAAGCCCACTTGCGACCGCCCAATAAGACGCATCAAAAGGTCTTGGGCACGAGTCGCCAAAATAGAGGCCAAGATCTTCATATCGAAGTTAATGAGCGAGATCGGTCTATACGAAGTCAGGTCCTCCGGGTGTTTACCGGGCTTATGAAGAAGCGAGATGGAGGCTGTTCGCATGTCCCTGGGGAAGCCCCCGACCTCCCGCGCCTCCTCATAAACTGCTGCTAAGGTAGGCACTACTTGATCTCCCAGAATTTTGTAAAATTCTGCCCCGTACCCATCGGGTCCGGGAGCCTTATGCGTCTTTCCTGCTTTAATCACCGCCTGGATCTCAGCCCAGAGATAGGCTTATTCAACACTTCCCGTTCCGGCGACGTCACCCGTGGCCAAGACACACTATCCAAGAAGCTACGTTCCTGCTCCCTGTCCTCAGGGTCTGGGGTATAGAGGGCACTATAGTACCGTTCAAACTCCCCGACTATGTCGGCCGGCTTCATAAGGGTAATCCCCGCACAATCCTTCAGCGCAGTCACCAAAGTAGATCCCTTCCCGTCATGCACCAGGCGAGCTAACAGAGTCCCGGACCGGTCACCAAACCGAAACAATTGATGGCGATAGTAATGCATACTGAAAAGTGCTCGTTCCTGCAGCAAGTGATTTAATTGTCGTTGGACTGCTAAATAATTCTCCAGCAAGGCGGGAGTGGGAGTGCGCAGGGAATCCCTCTTACAGTCCTGCAGCTTTCGCGCAAGCTGTACTAAAACCTCATCCACCCTCTTCCGTTCTGTGGCTACATATGCAATGATCTGACCTCGGACCACAGCCTTTCCCGCTTCCCATAGCGTCGCCACCGAAGAGACACTACCCTCATTATCAGCAAGGTAATCACGCCATTGAGCACAGACAAAGTCTCGGAAATTGGCCCGCTGCCAAAGCTGCTGGGGGAAGGACCACTTGCCGCCCAGCCGATGCTGTCCCGTCCAATTGATACTCACCATAGCATGGTCGGAGACCTGTAATGGGCCAATCGCTGCCCCACTCACTCTACTAAAAGCCGCCTGGGTTACCAGGATATAGTCTATCCTAGACCAAGTGCGATGGGCCCTAGAGAGATGTGTGTAGTCTCGCTCTCCCCCATGTAGAACTCGCCATACATCCAGCAAACCCCCCGCCTGGCAGAGATAGGATATTCCCCGATTGTGCCAACCCCCTCCTCCCGTAGTAATTGCAGATTTATCCAGCACGGGGTCGTGGGGGCAGTTGAAGTCTCCCGCCAGAATGACAGGCAAATTATGAGCATTACCCAGTTTCCTCCCCAAAACCCGAAAAAAGGCATGGCTATAGACATTGGGCGCGTAAACATTCCCCAACAGCAATTCTTCGCCGTTGATCCTAGCCTGCAACCAAATATACCTTCCCAGGGGATCTCTCTCTTCTCTGAGGACCTCCACCTTCAACAATCGATGAAACAGGATAGCCACACCATTTTTCCGCCCCAACACCCTCTGCAGCATACAAATCACCCACCCACGACTTCTTTAGTTTAGCATGCTCACTAGCAGAAAGATGCGTCTCCTGCAGAAACGCCACATGTGCGCCGTGCCGCTTGAGGGACTACAGCACTTTCATTCGTTTAATGGGTGTGCCAATGCCCCCTACATTCCAAGAGACAAATTGTAAGTCTGTCCCCATCAACCCGGGTCCCACGCCACATTAACCCTGAAAGGCTTTACTATAGAGTCACGGGCTGCAAGCCGCCCAGCCTCAGCTCCCAGCCTATATCTCCCCATGAAGTCAAGAAGTCGAGCAGTCCCCCACTTCCCAGTGTCGGATGTGTCCAGACAAACCATACACTCACCCCGATACACACACCCCCTCCCGCTAACACCCCAAACAATCATCATTAACAGCCATAGCGTACTCCTCTCTACACCCCTCCCACCTTGTACACCCCCCCCAGGTACCCTTCCCCCCCCCGCCTCCCACCCCCTCCCGACCAGCCCCCATCCCCACTCTAAAACAAACCTTTCAAAGTGCCCGGCCAGCTGCACCAGGCTCCGAGCCCACCTCTGTGCGCTGCAGGGCTGTCCCGCCCCCCTCCCACCAGTTAAGAACACAATAATAACAAGCAATAAAAAACAAACAGACCCCCCAATTCCCACAATAGTCACAGTTTTCAAGCCCTAACGTAATCAAGATAAAGTAACCAGCCCCCTCACAATGGGCTATGTACCACTCACCCACCCTGACCCGCACAGGGCCGCAGCCGTATCCCTAAAGAGTAAGGCCCTAGCAACATTAAGCAGGCCCGATGCCCTCATCCACCAGTCGAAATTGCTGCGACCCCCATAATCACAGAGAAGGCAATGCAACCCCGGCCCCAGGCCAAACAATGTCTAAATCCAAATAGCGTCCAGCTCCTAGTTTCAATGCAACTCAGGCAGCCGCTCATGTCCAAAAGACCGGGTGCAGTGCACAGTCCGTCAAGTCGCCTGCTCTGAACTCCCCAAGGCCTCCACGAATTTCCGGGCGGCTGCCACCGTGGTCAGAACATGATTCCTCCCCTCATGTTGTACCCGCAGCGTCGCTGGGAACGCTAGCGTAAAGCGGAGCTGTTTTTGGAAGAGGACGGAGCAGAAGGGGGAAAATTCCTTGCGCTTCGCAGCTACCGAGGCTGAGTAGTCCTGAAATAATAAGACCTTGTGGTTGTCCAGCAGCAGTGACCGCTTCTTCCGAAACGCTTGTAGTAATCTCCATTTATGGTGGAAGTTGAGGATACGGGCTATCACTACCCGCGGGCGCAGCTGCGACTCAGACTTAGGCCCGATGCGAAGCGCTCTTTCCACTTTTATTTCTCCCACCAGCTCCTCCAGTCCCAGCTCCCTGGGTAACCAAGACTCCACCAGAGGCAAGAGCATACTGTCCGTGTGCGCCTCAGGGACTCCCACGATCCGCAAATTGTTTCTGCGGGAGCGATTTTCGAGGTCGTCGACCTTGTCCCTTAATGCCGCAATGGTGTTTTTCAGCGTGGCCTGTTCTCGGGCCTGCAGTCCCTCGGCCTCCTCAAGCACGGACACGCGGTGCTCCACTTCCTCAATGCGCTGGCCGAACTCCGTCAGGGTCTCCCCGACCGCTTCTAACTTGCTAAGGATCCGATCAAACTTTGGTTCAAGGAGCTTAGCCACCTCTTTCGCCAGCTCCTCCGAACCTGATTCTACGCTCTCCGCGCTGGGGGACCGCGGCTGTGCCAGGTTGGACGCCATCTTGCCGGCTGGAGCAGCTCCCGACTTTGCAGCCTTCTCCTGCTCTTTTCTCGTGGCGAGAGGCATATTGGAGAGTGGTAAGCTAGCAATCACCCCCAGGGACTTCCACTTTGTCACTCACGGGTTTTGCTGGAATTTCTACCGGGGGGGGGGGAGGTCTGAAAGATCAATATAACGGCGAGACAGCCCCGGAGCAAGGAGAGATGCTTCTCACTCGCTCATGCGTCACGTAGTCTCTCCCTTAGCGGTGCTTTTAAAGCAGGCTCTGGCTGACCCGATTGGTCAGCACGTGTGTCGTGGGTGGCCCGATGCTCCGGCGGCTCGATCCTCGGACTGAGGAGAGCAGATGGTCGCCCGGAGTGCAGCAGAGCAAGAGGAAAATAAATTAAATAAAATAAAATTCATAAAATAAATTAATGGAAAATAAAATAAAGTATATCATTCCATGGTACAGCTGTACCTTGAGAACTGTGCAATTTTGGTTGCCACATCTGAAGAAGGATATTGCAGAATTAGAAAAGGTACAGAGAAGGGCGAACAAAATGATAAAAGGGATGGAAGGATACGCCTCCCTATGAGGGAAGGCTTAAAATGTTAGGGCTCTTAGGCTTGGAGAAGAGACAGATGAAGGGGAATATGAGAAGTCTATAAAATAATGAGTGGAGTGGAACAAGTAAACATGAATGGGTTGTTTACTCCTTTAAAAAGTACAAAGACCAGGGGGGACACGAAGCTACAAAATAGAATATTTAAGACTAATTGGAGAAATATATTTTCACTTAAGGCATAATCAAGCTATGAAATTTGTTGCTGGAGAATCTAGTAGTAAAAGCTGTTGGTGTAGCTTGGTTAAAAAAAAGGTTTGGACAAGTTCCTAGACTAAAGTCCCTAAACCATTATTAAAGTGGACTTGGGAAATCCAGTGTTTATTCCTGGGATAAGAAGCATGGAATCCTACCAGGTACTAATGAACTGGATTGGCCACTGTTGAAAACAGAATACTGGGCTTGATGGTCCTTTAGTCTGACTCAGTATGGCAAATATTTTATTCTTACAAGGTAGGGGCAGCCAGAAAACCAACTGAAGCTGAGCACTATATAACTGACAACAAACCTCAGTAGCCACCTTCTTTAAACAAGATCAACTCTAAATCTCAAACAGCTCTAAAAAGACCACTCCTGGCCTCCCTCCCCATTACCGAGTGTCTCATCTGGAAATACTGGAAAGAAAACTAATTTTATGGCCCAGGTGATATTTTTACTGTTCTAGAGAGAAAAATCTCCTGGGTGAAGAGAGCTTCAAATACCATTGGCTCCAAACTCATACACATCTCCCTGAACTCTAAAGAAGAACAAGGGGGAAAGTCCTTAATCAAACCGTGTGGGACTTCCCCAAGCCCTCCTTTAACTTGGACCACCTTTCAAACCCTTTGCAGCGATAGCAAGAAAGGGTGACCTCTCTGGCCTCTTCTGCACCTGATCCTCTCTAGTCTAGGGGAGTTCTACAAAGATATCACTGGAATAGTATTCCAGACCGTGGATGGCTAGAAATAGCATAATGGTTAGAGCAGGGGTTCTCAAACCAATCCTCAGGACACAGCCAGTCAGGTTTTCAGGATAACTACAATGAATATGTATGAGAGAGGTTTGTATACAATAGAGGCAGTGCATACAAATCTGTCATGCATATTCATTGTGGTTATCCCAAAAACCTGACTGGCTAGGTGTGTCACAAGGATTGGGTTGACAACCCCTGGATTAGAACAGCAGGCTAGGACCATGGTTTGAATCCCACTACTGCTATCATTGTAATTGTGCAGCATACTGGGAATAGTGGAATGCCATCTTCTTTATACCACTGGATGTTTTATGGCCAAAAGGAGCTCTTTCCTGATGCCCATACCACTGTGGAGCAGGTCTAAATTTGGACAGGGTCGCAGATTCCCCTGCTTGATTTCAGAAATGGAAGTGATGTGCCAAATACAGTGACAGAATTCAAGATGACATGGACACAATGGATCCCTGATAGCAACAGGATAAAATCAAAATAAACATAACTATCTCAACTCATAAGGGTGACCTACACAGAGCAGTGGTACACCCCTAAACAAAGGCATGGAGAGGGATGACCTGCATGGAGCAGCAGGTGCACCTACTCTTGTCACCCTGCTGGGCAGACTTGATGGACCATACTGGTCTTTATCTGCGATCATATACTATGTTGGGGAACCTATGCCTCCTGCCTATTTGGACATCCCCACTTTGGGGAGGTCTTTAAAAGTCATTTGTAAAATGGCTCTGGAGAGGTCTCCATGATTTGGATGTCCGTATGCATCTTTTCATACTCCAACTGAGGCTTTTAAAATGACCCCCCCCCCCAGTGAGTTTCTAATAATCTTACAGAATTTCAAGTTATTAGATTCCAGCCTTCACTCAAGGGGAAGGTCACGCCGTTCACTGGGAACGTACATCTACCAGCAGTCTTCCAAGTTGTCCTGCTTTCTGGTAACAAGTTAGGCAACATGGCCACCAATTCTTATTTGGTTGCCTAAGGACTTGATAGTTTTTAAATTCTTTCCAACCATACACTTGTGAGCAACTGGTGAACAAAACCCAAACAGATACCAGTCTTAAATATGATCTATTCTTTGACTGGTAGTCAACGGAATTTACATTTTTTTAATTAACTCAGAAAAAGCAAGTGCGACTCTGCATCAGCACTTTTTAACGGAGGCAATTTTTGCAAGGGAAAGTCTTTTCCCTTCGAAAACTGCGATAAAGTCCGTGAATAAAAGCATCCATTGACCTAACGTCTATACAAGCACTTCGATAAACCTGTTTACATCTTGAATCAGGAAGGAAACATAAAAAAAAGAAGCCGAGCACAAAAAGGTGTGTCACGCAGAGCCAGCCCGTCCGCGGAATACCTGAGGGGGCGGTTAGGGAAGGAAAGAGGAGATACTGGAGAAGGTGGTTAGGGAAGATGGACACCTCGGAAAAGGAGAGGGGGGGGGGGGGGCTGGGGCAGCAGACACCGTAGGGCAGCCTTGACGCTATGCTTTTGGGTTGATAAGCACAGAATAAAGATTCATGATAAAATGATTTTTCTCATTTTAGCCTTAAACACTGAAAGAGATTAGTTAAGGAGACAGGAACAAACTTTGTTTTTCCCTTCAGCCCCTACACGAGTATACCACGCATCCAGACATGCTAAGAAAATGCTAAATAGTGAAGCAACGTTATGAAAAAGCGCAAGAAACGCACTCACTAGCCGATCTAAGGTTACTGAGCCTCTAGCAGAAATGAAGCGCCAAGGCAGCGCTCGCCTCACGGTCGCCGCCGACGCCATTTTCTAGTCACGCGACTGTCACCTGGCAGTCACGTGAGTCCCGCGAAGCGTCGGATTGGTTGCTAGGGGGTGACGCCACGTCTGTTGAGTAGGCAGGCAGGCTTTATGGTGCCGGCTGAAATCCGCTAGTACTGGATGAGGAGCGCGGGCTTCGCGGTTGCTATGGGCGGATCACGTGATGGGCTTGGGTGACTGAGATGAGGCGGAAGTGACCTCTCAGTCGCGACGATGTTTGGGTTTGAGGCGATGCTGTGCTTGTCCGGTCCGGCTTTGCTCGTGACTGTACTGCTACCACCGGCTGCCGGCCGCTACACGCCGGACTGGAGCAGCTTGGACTCGCGGCCCTTGCCCGCCTGGTTCGACGAGGCGAAGTTCGGAGTGTTCCTGCACTGGGGCGTCTTCTCCGTGCCTTCGTTCGGCAGCGAGTGGTTCTGGTGGCACTGGGAGGCCGAGCACCAGGAGCAGTACGAGCGCTTTATGCAGAGGAACTACCCGCCCGGCTTCAGCTACGCCGACTTCGCGCCTCAGTTCACCGCAGAGTTCTTTGACCCCGACGCCTGGGCGGAATTGTTCCAAGAGGCTGGGGCTCGGTGAGATGCTTTTTATTTGGAGGCATTTCTAGCAGAACATTAAGTCCCGTGTTGGCAGCGGCCGATCGACCCGCGCTGAAGCGTTTGTTTGATGTTCCTGACAATGCGCACATTTCAACCTGCGATGCGGAAGGATAGGGTATGCAAATGACCCCGCGGTAACGGTGCGCATGCAAATGCGCGCAGCATTAAACTGGGAGAGCAAATCAAACCCGCCTGCACAAGAAGTCTGCGCTAGTTTTGGCTTGCTCTCTGGCACTGTGTGGTTCATTTGCATAAGAACATTTTGATGGCATCGGGAAAAGCCCCGGTTGCCATCAAAATACTGTCTGGGGCCTTAACCAACAACAACAAAAAATTCTCATGCTCCAGCGCCCTCCCCTGACAGTATTTTCATAGAACTGGGGACGATTGCGGTATCGGGAAAAGTCCCCAATGCCATCAAAACACGGGGGGATGCCCTGACAAAAAGTAATTACCTGGTGGTCTAGCGGCCCCATGAAACACCCAACAACCCCAAGTAAAAGTAAAATTACCTGGTGGTCTAACAGCCCCAAAATCCAAACACCCCCTCCCCCGGCGTGCCTTAAAATAGGCGGGAGCGCTGCCTACGTGCTCTTGATCTGGTCCATTATCTTGTAAAATGGCTTGCTTGTCCATGCGCGATGCACCGGGTGGGGTAAGACTGCCATATAAAGCATAGTCTACCTTATATGGCAGTCTGACCTCACCCGGTGCATTGCGCGTGGCCATATGTGCCATTTTACAAGATGGGAGACCAGAGCGTGAGTACGTAGGCAGCGCTTCTACCTATTTTAAGGTATGAGGGGGGGGTGGTTTGGATTTTGGGGCCACTAGACCACCAGGTAATTTTAATTTTAGGTGGAGGTTGGGGGGGTTCAAGGTGCATGCCTCTAGACCAATGTTCCCTCTAATTTTCTGTAGGCTGTGCACGCATAAAATATCAGCTGTGCAGCTTTTGAAGGAAGGTTAAATTTTTGTGAGCCATATAAAGACACTCTGAGTTCTATACTTTAAAATTTGACTACTGTATTACTATAAAAAATCAAACTGAATCCTCACTGACATACCAACCAGGCACAATTGGATAGTAATACTAGAATACTTTTTATTGTATAGTAAATAAAAGATTATAAGTAAGTATAGCATGAAATGAAATGCATAAGTACATCACCGGATATTGTAGGCGTCACTTCAGCATGCGGGGGAACTTTCACGATGCTGCAAGGAATCCGGGAGAGCTGCCAAAGCAGGAGTCTGCTTTGTCCCTGGCAATGTTCCCTCTAATTTTCTGTAGGCTGTGTGCGCATAAAATATCAGCTGTGCAGCTTTTGAAGGAAGGTTAAATTTTTGTGCGCCACATAATGACACTCGGAGTTATATACTTTAAAATGTGACTACACGTCAGAATACAGTATGTACACCACATTGATTGCACTAGAAAATATTGTAGAACTTGTGAAAACTGTAAATACACAACAACTTTTAAATTTTAAGACGTCTGTGTTGTTTTCTATCAGAATCAAAATTTTTGTGCGCTCTGTTGTAACGTATGTGCGCTCGCTCGGCGAGGTGTGTGCGCGCGCACACGCGCACAGCTTAGAGGGAACAGTGGTCCCTGGTACCGTCCCGTTTTCCTTGGAAAGTTCCACGTTTGATATACATTTTTCCTTAGTTGTTTACTATTAGAGATGTGTGTTAATTGGATATTACAGCGTAAGTTTCACATGAAAGCAGGCTACTCATGATTATGATTGGATATAGATTTCATACACAATTTACGTACAGAGAATGTGTTCAGCATAACAGCCAGGTGCTTCTGACTCACCATACTGGTTCTAGCTGGTTTCAGACCACTCAGTGCAAGCTGTTATGCCCTATAATAACCCCAATAGCTACATGGCTACTGAATCCATTCCATTCAAGTTAAAACCACAACTTGTCACATTCGTATCACAACTACATGTCAGAATACAGTATGTACACCAAATTGATTGCACTAGAAAATATTGTAGAACTTGTGAAAACCGTAAATACACAACAACTTTTAAATTTTAAGACGTCTGTGTTGTTTTCTATCAGAACCGTAATTTTTGTGCGCTCTGTTGTAAAGTATGTGCACTCGCACGGCGAGGTGTGTGCGCGCGCGCACAGCTTAGAGGGAACAGTGCTCTAGACCACCAGGTAATTTTGATTTTACTTTGGGTTGGGGGCTAAAGGGTTCAAGGGGTTGTTAGACCACCAGGTTTTGACTTTTATTGTACTTTGGGGTGGGTGGTACTGGGGCTACTAGATCACCAAGTACTTACTTTCTGTCGGGGCACTGGCCCTCGACAATGTTTTGATGGCATTGGGAGCATTTCCCAATTCTGCAATCATCCCTGATGCCATCAAAATACTGTCAGGGGGGCTGCTGGGCCACCAGGGATTCTTTTTTGTTGGGCCCCAGTCCCCGACAGTATTTTGATGGCATTGGGGGCTTTTCCCGATGCCTGATCATCTGAGGAGAAGATGATCTAGGCATTAAGGAAAGCACCCGGTGCCATCAAAATACTGCCGGGGGCATGCGTTAGAGGTTAACGTCTACTTAGACCTTGCAGTAAAAATTTTGGTGCTATGGCTGGTTGTGAAATCCTCTATGCCTGTCTCTGCATCGGCATTGCCATGATTTGCAGACCAGACCAGTTGAATAAAATACATTTAAATAATTAAACGTTTGTTTAAATAGATTTAAATACGCATGGCGTTAGTTGGGCGCTAGTTTTTCCATCGGCTTTTACATCTGTTTTCTGCATTTAAGGGATTGTAAAGTGTGCTTAAATGTGACGTTAGGGGCTTGTAAAGCCTGCGCTAGCTTTCTGAATCGGCCCAGCCCAATAGTGTTTTCTGTAGCGTCTGGCTCAGCGGTGAGGATCATTCCTATCATAGATATGTGAAAACTGCACAATATGGGTGATTAAAGCCCTGCAGCCTGAGTATGTTAGAGATGGTTTTGCCATCTCCGTTCTTATTTCTTCTTTTCCATCCTGTAGCCCCTTTTACTCCCCCGATCACTGTCCCTCCTTCATCCTCCCATCTCTTGCTTCCGAACTCAGTATGTCTCGCCTCCTATTTTACCTTTTATGTCTCTCTTATTATCCCTGTTTCAGTTCCCCGTCTCTCTTCCTCTTTCCCTGTTCCTTAGTGCAGTGGCAGAAGAGCAGCACACTCTTGTTCTGCATAGTTTCAGCAGTATAGTATGAATGGTGCAGTGTTGACAGGTCTTGTGATAACAGTACAAGAGGTATTGGCATTGTGCAGGTCTGACTGCATGAGGAGAGTCATAAGCAGGGCTGGCCTCAGAGTTGGTTCAAGGTGTTGCTGTCCTAGGCAAACCTTAAACCTTGTGACTCCCTCCCTGCTGTATGAATCTATTGTTTAGCTTTCAATGCCATGCTCTTTGCCGCTGTTACAGAAGCTGCCACCCCAGGTAACTGCCCAGTTTGTCTAATGGTTGGGCCAGCCCTGGTCATCAGCACATAACTGCCATATTGAGTCAGACCAGAGGTCCATCAAACCCAGTATTCTGTTTCCAACAGTGGCCAATCCAGGCTACAGTACCCACTAAACCAGGGGTGGGCAATTGTTTTGGCTCGGGGGCCACTTTGAGAGGGCCATGGTTAGCGGAGGGCCACACCTTCTAAAACTGATCGTATACATTAGTTAACATTACATTTCATTTAATGTGAAGTGTAAATTGAATAATAATAAATAAAACAAAAACAGGAAATACAATCACAATATGGAATATTTATTTGGGGTTCAAATATACAGAGATTTTTGCAAATGTACTTCCGAATTTCAGAAACTGCAGCTGACGTTTCTAACTCTTGCCATGGAATCTCCCCTTGAGCTGCAGCAAAAAACTGGGGACTGTGATTACCACTAATCGCCATGGTTGACTGACTAAATCTCTAATGGGCCAGCTGTGCTTTCTTCAGTTTATAAGTCTGCCGCATTTTATTCCCATTCCACACGCACAGGAAGTAGGAAAACATTTATCATAGTTTTTCTCACTTTTGCATTAGTATTTACCCCAAGGCTTCCCAAACTGTCCTGGGGACATTACAGGATTTTCAAAATATCCAAAATGAGTTTTCATAAAGTATAAGGACATAAGAATAGTCCTACTGGGTCAGACCAAAGCTCATTCAAGCCCAGTATCATGTTTTCAACTGTGGCCAATCCAGGTCCAGGAATAATCTCAGAAGTAGCCTGGTTTACAGCAATAACTGATTTTCACTAAAGAAGACACACTCACCAATCCGCAGCTTAGAGTCTGCTATGGCCTTAGTGCTGACAAGAGGCATTATTAGTGGTGCAATGCTTCCTGAAGCTCTGAAACAGAAGCAGTTTGGGCCGACGCTTTGGGATTCTCACAATCACCTGCTTCTGCCCGTGGGGCTTGGGATTCCCGCGGTCTGTCACTAGCAGCCACGACTTCTGGCATTCATTTGTTTTTCCTTCAGTCCAGGCAGCAGTTTCTCAGGGGCGGCACTCCTGCAGTATTTATTTCTGATTTTTGCCGCCTCTGGCCTGCCGCTGCCTTCCCGTTGCTTTTTTTCTCATTCGGATCAGCTTGAGCAGGAAAAAGCGGTGGAAAGGCAGCAGCAGCCCAGAGGTGGCAAAATGAGAAATAAACACAGCCGGAGTGCCACCGCCTCAGTTTGCCTAATGAAAGAACCGCCCCTGCTTCCGCGGGCCACAGAAAACTCTAGCGGGCCAGATGCGACCCGCGGGCCGTAAATTGCCCACCCCTGCACTAAACTACTCCAGAGAGAGAGAGAAGCTAGAGAGCCTTGCCTGCCAGTGATGGTGTAGCTAAGAAACACAGGACTTGCTGAGCGCTGACAATGGGGAACCTCTCTTGGCGCAGTAATGAGGAACTACTAAAAATGTATCTCCTTTTCATAACTTAAAAATGCACAAGGAAAATTAAAAAAGAAGACACCAGCCTCCTCTACCCAGTTATGTGTTCACAGTCCTGCTCTTTTGTAGGAAATCGGTTGCTATCTTCCTTCTCCACAGAGGGTGTGTCCCCCAGTTCGGGCAGTAGAACTACTCCCATGCCACCAACAGAGTCTTTGGAATCTGTGACACTAGGATTTCTTGAGGTCAAGCCCAGTACTTTTGTAGAACAGGCAAATGGTGACTTTGTTGGGCTTTTAACTTGCCATACAACCTACAATGTTATGGAAGGTTTATCTTTGCTGGCTAAGGTTGGGGGACCTACTTAGATCTCCCTTCCTCAATAAATATCTCTTTTGGATATGTGGAAAGTGGTGATGAGGACAGAAAGTTTACTTAAGGGGATGGCCATCCAGCTGTGTTCTTTCACAATACAGACTTGTAGCTAAACTTTGTCGTGACTCCCAAATACAAATGTTTGGGGGCCGTTTGACAATGCTTGATTCTCTAGTGCAAAAAGGACTCCCTAAACCTGCACGTCACTCATTATTCACCGGAAACTGTGCAAAAGTAATCTTAGATTGTTCTCTTCAGAAATATTGCTTCATATTTTTTCAAGGAAGTTTAGAAAATTTCAAACTGTAGATATTAGGCACATAACAAAAGCACATCTGAAAAGAAATATCTCCTCTCAGGAGAAGCTAACGTGTCAAAACCCTCCGCCCAGTGTGCAGCGGCGGCCAAGAGAGCAAATAGAATGCTAGGTATTATAAGGAAAGGAATGAAGAATAAAACAAAGGATATTATAATGCTTCTGTATTGTTCCATGGTGTGACCGCACCTTGAATATTGTGTTCAGTTCTGGTCACCGTATCTTAAAAAGGATATAGCGCTATTAGATAAAGAACAGAGAAGAGCCACCAAAATGGTAAAGGTGCTGGAAGGATACCCCTATGAAGAGAGGCTAAAAAGGTTAGGGCTCTTTAACCTGGAAAAGGCTGAGTGGAGATATGATAGAGGTCTATAAATTAATGAATGGAGTGGAACGGGTAAACATAGATCAATTGTTTACACCATCAAAATATAGAAAGACTAGGGGACATGCAATGAAGCTACAGGGTAACCTATTTAAGTCTAATAAGAGAAAATATTTTTTCACTCAACGTGTAATCAAACTCTGTAATTAGCTACCAAAGAATGTGGTAAAAGCTGATAGTGTAGCTGGGTCTAAAAAGGTTTTGGACAAGTTCCTGGAGAAAAGGCCCATACACCATTATTAAAGGGGACTCGGGATATCCACAGCTTGCCCCAATACAAGCATTGTGGAACTTGTGTCCTTTGGGAAAACTTGTGACCTAGATTGGCCACAGTTGGAGACAGGATACGGGGCTTGATGGACCTTGGTCTGACCCAGTATGGCATATCTTATGTTCTTATGGCAATTCGTCTTATCCACCAGCATTTCTGACTTCTATGCCTTTTAGAGGATATTTCCATTCGTAATACCTGGTTGTGATTTTCTCTTTATAGAGGGATACGTTTATTTATTTAAGCTTTTTTTTTATACTACTTTTATCATTTCAGTCCAAGCAGTTTACATTGTAAATTAAACATGGAAATGCACATTAAACAGGGACATTGATAACTTCGATTTTTCTGAGGCAGTGGAGGATTAAATGACTTGCCCAAGGCCATAAGGATTGCTAATAGGAATCGAACCCCGGTCTTTTGGTTCCCAAACCAGTGCTCTAACCATTAGGCTACTCTTTCACTCCTTTCCGTTTTGTTTCATTTATATCCTGCAAATTCAAATACTCTGTACGGTTTACAATAAAACACATTGAGGGTCATTTAAAAAAGGTTTAGTCGTGATTTAGATGTCTGACGACATGCATGTGGACATCGAAATCACAGACACATCTCTGTAGCCATTCCACAAATGACGGTCCTTTGCGTAGTAGACAGGTATACAGAAGTAGGATTTCATCTGAAAATTTTAAAGTTCCATTGCTCTGTTAGAAGCCCACCTCACAGGGTGTGGTTAATTCAATCAGCCTGCTGCCTGAGAGTTAATTCAATCAGTCTCTGCTACCTGAGCAAGAGTTCTGATTCAGCATTTACTGCAAGGCTGAGTTTCTAAATTTACTATTTTGGCTGGTTTTCATATAAATTTTCCTTGCCTATTTATTACCTGTTTATATTCTCTGATCTAAGTGTACCCTCAGTTCATAGAAAGGTCTAATGGCCAGGGACACTTCAACAAGAAGGATTTAGATATATAGACGACTGGGGAAACAGATGGAACAATAAGAGGCTATACTGTGTTGATGGGCTACATCTCTCTGTTGCAGGAAAAAGGATCCTAAGTGAAAAATTCAGGCATTATGTGGACAGGCATTTAAACTAGGGAAAGGGGGTGACTGGTGGAAAAGAACAAGCTCAGGACGTCACTCCCAGCAAAAGCATAATAACACTGGAAACAGCCGCAGTATTAACCCACACATCAATGCCAAGTGGGAAAAGGCGTGCAAAACAAAATCCATGCAAAATACAGGCAAGCCAGTCAATAAATGCTGGAAAGAAATGAGCACAAATGCTCGAAGCCTAGTCTACAAAGTTCCTGACCTGGAAGCCCTAATGGTGAAAATGGACTTGGACATTGTGGCCATTACAGAAACATGGTTTAATAAGACACATGAATGGGATATAGCCATAGCTGGCTATAATTTATTTAAAAGAGATAAAGTAAAAGAAAGAAGAGTAGCCTCGTATGTCAAAAGCAGTATTAAAACAGCTTAAATGCAAGGGATGTGTGGAAAAGAAGAAGCGCTGTGGATTGTGTTGGAAAGAGGGGATGGCAATGTCATCCATACTGGTGTGGTCTACAGGGCTTCGACTCAAACCAAAGAAATGGATAACAAATTGATATTGCAAAGATGGCCATGAAGGGGGAAGTGATCATATTGGATGACTTTAATCTACCCAATGTGGATTGGAGTATTCCCTCTGTAAATCTGGAAAGAAGTAAAAAAACATTGTGGATGCCTTCCAAGATGCATTACTTAGACAATAGTGATGGAACCAACCAGGGAAAGCTCTATACTGGATTTAATACTTGCCAACAGAGATAGTATGTCGAATATCCAGGTGGTGCCCATGTGAGCAACAGTGAGATAAAAGTCAAGGCGGAGTCCAATCACAGCAAGCTCAAGGTCCTAGACTTCAAAAACACTGACTTCAGTAAAATGGCCAAGTGCCTGAAGGAGGAGTTGGCAGGGTGGGAGGGGATAGGGTAAGTGCAATTGCAGTGGGCCAAACTAAAGGAGGCAATAAAAGGGGCAACAGATACATATGTAAGGAAAGTAGAGGAAAAGGAAACCTATTTGGTTCTCCAAAGAAATGGCTACACAAATAAAGGCAAAAAACACAGCTTTACAAAATTCAAAAGTTCGCAAATAGAGGAACATAGAAATGAATACAGGATAAAACTAAAAGAGAGAAAAAAAGAAATAAGAATAGCAAAATCAAAGGCAGAAGAAAAGATGGCTAAAGATGTGCAGTGTGGCAAGAAAACAATATTTTTCAGGTATATTAGGGAGAGGAGGAATATCAGAGGTGGAATTGCAGGACTCAAAAATGGCGGGAACGGTTTTCTGGAAAGTGACATTGAAAAAGCGAAAATGGTAAACAAATACTAGATTTAAGCAAAGCCTTTGATACTGTTCCTCATAAGAGACTTATCAATAAACTCAACAGCTTGGGAATGGGTCACTAGGTGGTGAACTGGATCAGAAATTGGTTGACTGACAGACGACAGAATGTGATGGTAAATGGAACTCACTTGGATGAAAGGAAGGTGTTTAGCGGTGTGCCCCAGGGTTCGTTTCTGGGACTGGTACTGTTCAGTGTATTTGTGAGCGATATTGCTGAAGAACTGAATGAAGTCTGTCCTTTTGCAGATGACACGAACATAAGATATGCCATACTGGGTCAGACCAAGGTCCATCAAGCCCAGTATCCTGTTTCCAAGAGTGTCCAATCTAGGTCATAAGTACCTAGCAGTTTCCCCAAAAGACACAGGTTCCTCTGATTGTATTGGGTCAAGTAGTGATATCCTGGGTCCCTTTTAATAATGGTTTATGGACCTTTCCTCCAGGAACTTGTCCAAACTTTTTTTTAAACCCAGCTACACTAACAGCTTTTACTACATCCTCCGGTAACCAATTCCAGAGTTTGATTACACGTTGAGTGAGAAAATATTTTCTCTTATTAGTCTTAAATAGATTACCCTGTAGATTCATTGCATGTTCCCTAGTCCTTTTTATATTCTGATGACGTAAACAACTGATCTAAGTTTACCCGTTCCACTCCATTCATTAATTTATAGACCTCTATCATATCTCCCCTCAGCTGTCTCTTTTCCAGAGAGAAAGAGCCCTAACCTTTTTAGCCTCTCTTCATAGTAGTAGCCTTCCATCCCCTTTACCATTTTGGTGGCTCTTCTCTGTACCTTTTGTAATAACACTTTCTCCAGGACCAAGCAGGAAGTCAGTCCTCACATATGGGGTGATGTCGGCGTCGACGGAGCCCCCATGTGGAGCATTTCCCCAGCTTTCAAAGAAAGCCTTTGGGAATGCAGACACGCATGCGCGGTCCCCTTCCCGCCCAAAGGTGCCATCTTGCTCGGTCTTCTTTTTTTCGCGGAGCCCTTTGGACGTGTGTCCTTGTCACCCGTGGAAAAAGTGGATTTTCCTGCGTTGAAGTCGAGGTTTTTCTTCGGTTCGACGTCGGTTCCTTTCCTGCCTGTGGTCAGTACACCGGTGCCGGTCCCGGATCTCTTTTTCGTTTTTTGTCCTTGGAGACTGCATTCACGCCAATTTTTTCTTTTCCCTGGCAGCCCCATTTTTTGATCTTGCAGGGGCCCTTTTCCCCCAGCTGCCAGTTGCTTTAAAAAGTGTGATCGGTGCAAGAAGCTGATGTCTCTCACCGGCACACATGACTGCTGCCTCTGGGGCCTGACCATGATCCTGCGGTCTGTAGTCCCTGTGGCAAGATGTCTTCTAAGGCATTGAGGAGCCGTCAGCACCAGCGTGAGAGGATCGTCTCTGTTTCTGCGTCTGGACGGGTCCAGACTTCATCAGAGGTCTCGGGAGTCCGACCCCGAGCATCGTCGGGGCTCCTCTGAAAGGGAGTCCCCCTCGAGGGAACACTGAAGGAAGAATAAAACCCACGTCCCGGGTCTTTGGAGTCGGAGAGGCCTGCAAAGTCGGAGTTGGAGGCCCTGAGTCACGTGAGTACTGTAGTCCTCGTGGACTCTCCTCCGGGGGAGCCGATGTCGGGCCCCAAGTCGGAGGCTGCTGGGTCTCCTGAGCTTGGACTCAGGTTGACGGCCTTGGAGAGCAGATTGTCTGCCTTCATGGAGTAGCAGCGGGTGCTGATCGCTGCTCTCACTGGCGCATCTGCCCTGACCACCGGGACCTCGACGTCCAAGTCGAACCCGGAGGCCGAGCCGATCCTCGAGACCATGCGAACTCGAGTCGATCTTCGGCCGAGGTCACTCTCAGTCTCCTGTTTGGGACCGAGGTTGTCGATGCCGGTACCCTCGGTGTTGGGGCAGATGGCGTTGGTGCCCGCCCACTCGGAGCCGCTCGATTCCTCCTCAGAGGAATCGGCATGGGAAACTGAGGAAGAGGAGTCCCCGGACACCTTCCGGACCCGGTGCGTCCCCTCGGACTTGCCGGGATCCGAGCCTCGGACAAGGTCCCCCCCCCCCCCAGAGGATACCAGGTTCTCGGATTTCGTACGGGACATGGCCAAAGCCTTGGCCTTCCCGGCGGATCCCGAGGAGGAGCCTCAAGCCGAGGAGCTCAAGGCTCTGCAGTATGACTCTCCTCCCAAGGAGGCTTTTTACTGTTCCGGTTCCTCTGATGCTGGAGTGGTTACTCTTCCACATATGGGAGACACTGGCCTCGATGCCAGTCCTAAGCAAGCGGGTCGATTCCATCTGTCGAGTCCGCAAGAGCCCTGGGTTCCAAAAGGCACAGCTACTGCACCACTCCATGGTTGTAGAATCGGCCATGCATCGCCTGAAGAGTCAGAAGATGCACTCCTCGGTGCCTCCCGGCAGGGAAGCCCGTAACCTGGATGCCCTTGGTAGAAAGTGCTTCCAGGGCTCTATGCTTGCTTGCCGCGTCCAGATCTACCAGCTGTACATGGGCATGTACCTTCGAGACCTGGCAAAGGAGATTGCCGGGTTCTCTGCTGGTCTGTCTGAAGAACCTTTGCAGAGGTTCAAGGCCTTGTCTTCAGGTATTCAAGAGTGCTCAAAGTTTATCTCTCGAGCAGCCTATGATGGATTCGAGGCTTCGGCCCGAGTAGCAGGGGCCCGGCATCGGTGCCATCAGGCCCGGCTACAATCCTCAGACCTCGAGCCATGGGTGCAGGACAAGTTGGTCGATGTCCCTTGCCTAGGTGAAAACCTCTTTGGCAAGACCATGGCTGAAAAGGCTGCTGAACTCGAGACCAAGACTCTTACCCGGACAAGGCTGTCTAGGAAAACCTCTGCCCCTTCTCAGAAGAAGGGCTTGGGGAAAAAGACCTTTTACCTGAGGAAGACCACTGCCTACAAAACCTACCCTCACTATCAGGCCTCTACAGCTCCCCAAGAGGGCCAGCAGGCCAAAGGGCAGGGTCATGGGCCCCGTAGGCAGAAGGCCCCCAAGCCTCCTACTCCGGCTCCTGCTCAGCAGGGAGGGCGTTTTTGACTATGCCAGCATAGCCTCTCCTCCTCTCCAGGGCACAGGAGGTCGGCTGACCCTGTACGCAGACAGGTGGCCAGCCATCACAGGGGATACTTGGGTGTTAAGCATCACCCAGATACCCCCCTCCTACTTTCCAGGGGAGCCTCCAAGACCCCCTCTGCACAGAAACTTACTCCTTCAGGAGTTGCAAGGTCTAATACAGGACCAGGCGGTGGAACCGGTGCCCCACCACCTGGAAGGGCAAGGCTTCTACTCCAGGTACTTCCTGGTACCAAAAAAACCAGGAGGCCTCAGACCTATCCTGGACCTGAGAAATCTGAACAAGTTTCTGGAGAGGGAAAAGTTCAAGATGCTTACCCTTTGGAATCTTACTGCCCTACCTCCAGCAGGGAGATTGGCTATGCTCCTTAGACCTGAAGGATGCTTATACTCACATCCTCATCCATCCAAGTCATAGACAATACCTCAGATTTGTGGTGGGAGGGAACCACTTCCAGTACAGAGTGCTTCCCTTTGGTCTCACCTCCGCCCCCAGGGTTTTTACAAAATGCCTAGCGGTGGTTGCGGCCTACCTCAGAAACCAGGGGGTCTTTGTATTCCCTTACCTGGACGACTGGCTTATCAGGGACCAGTCTCCACAGGAGGCCAGGCAGGCCACCTTCCGAACCATATCCCTGCTTCAGCACCTGGGGTTCGTTATGAACTTCCCAAAGTCCACTTTGGTCCCCTCACAGGACGTGGAGTTCATAGGGGCAAGGTTGGATACCATCCATGCGAATGCCTATTTGCCTGTGGACAGAGCTCACAGGCTGATGAAGTTGGCCGACCAGTTTCAAGCGAACTCTCGGGTCTCTGCCAGACACTTCCTCCGGCTCTTAGGTCACATGGCTTCCACAGTGCATGTCACCCCAAATGCCCGTCTGCACATGAGGCCAGCTCAGTGGTGCCTCAGAGTACAGTGGTTACAGGCCGCAGGGAAGTTGTCGGATAGGATAAAGGTGTCCAAACTCTTAGTGAACTCCTTACGCTGGTGGAGGCATTTCCCATATCTGGTCGAGGGTCTTCCTTTTTGGGCTTCCCCGCACACTCGGGTACTGACAACCGATGCTTCCCTGCAAGGCTGGGGGGCATGTGCCAGGAAACCTGCACCCAAGGCCTGTGGTCTCCATGGGAGGCCACCCAGCAGATCAACCTGTTGGAATTGAGAGCTGTTCGACTGGCCTTACGGACCTTCTCCCTGGTCCTCTCTCACCAGTCTGTCCTAATTCAGACGGACAACCGGGTGGCTATGTTCTATGTGAACAAGCAAGGAGGCACAGGATCAAGACTCCTGTGCCTGGAAGCACAAGCTCTCTGCTCCTGGGCTTTCGATCAGGGCATGACACCTCCCAGGTCAGGAAAACTACCTGGCAGACAGGCTAAGCAGGCTCCTGCAGCCTCACGAGTGGCAGTTGGATCCTCAGGTAGTCCAACAGATCTTTCTGAAGTGGGGACTTCCAACCATGGATCTTTTTGCCAGTCCGCTGAACAGGCAACTACCCAACTTCTGTTCCAGACAGCCGCATCCTCTGAGGGCAGTGGCAGATGCATTCCTGATCCCTTGGTCAGAGGGCCTGCTGTATGCATTTCCTCCCACACCTCTGGTGGCCCAGACTCTATTCAAAATCCAGCAGGACCGAGCCACGGTGATCCTGATAGCCCCCAGGTGGCCCAGGCAACCGTGGTTCCCTCTTCTTCTGCAGATGGCGGTGGATGCTCCACTGCCTCTGGGACTGCAACCCGACCTTCTGACTCAAGATCAGGGGTCCCTCTTGCATCCCAACGTCAAATCCCTCAATTTGATGGCCTGGCTGCTGAAAGGGTAGTCCTTGCTCCTTTGCTCCTGCCTAAGGAGGTTGAAGAGGTGGTGTTGGCCTCCAGGAAGCATTCCACTCGGAAAGCCTATGCCCTGAAGTGGCGTAGGTTTTCCACTTGGTGTTCTCAACAACAGGAGGATCCCTTCTCCTGCTCAGTCTCGGTGGTACTGCAATACCTGCTCCACCTGTCCAACCTGGGACTTCAGTCCAACTCTGTCCGGGTCCACCTCAGTGCCCTCTCAGCTCACCACTTGTCGGTGGATGGACAATCCCTTTCGGGCTACCCTCTGGTGTCTCGCTTCCTCAGAGGCCTGCTCCTGCTCAAGCCTCCTATTCATCCACCGGCCACTGAGTGGGATCTCAATGTGGTCTTGCAGCAACTGACTCGCCCACCTTTTGAGCCGATGGCTACCTGCCACTTACGTTTCCTGTCCTGGAAAGTGCTGTTTCTCGTGGCACTCACCTCGGCTAGGCGTGTGAGTGAGCTTCAGGCCCTTGTCTCGGATAGGCCGTATACCAGGTTCTATAAGAACAGGGTAGTCTTGAGGACTCATCCTAAGTTCATTCCAAAGGTAGTGTCCTCCTTCCACCTCAACCAGGAGATGGTACTTCCGATGTTTTTTCCCAGGCTGTACGCCAGTAGGGCAGAAACTGTCTTGCATACCCTGGATTGTAACGGGCGTTGTCCCTTTACCTAGAACGTTCGCAGGGGCATAGAAGGGCTTCTCAGCTCTTCATTTCCTTTGACCCTAATAAATTGGGGTTGCCTGTCACTAAGCGTACGTTGTCCATCTGGGTGGCAGACTGTATCGCCTGGGCGTACAGGGCAGCCGGCCTCTCCCTGGAGGGTCGGGTCACGGCCCACCAAGTTAGAGCGAAGGCCGCATCAGTAGCTCACTTCCGCTCTGTTCCATTGGCAGACATCTGCTGGGCCGCTACTTGGTCTTCAAGCCAGACTTTTGCGGACCACTACTGCCTCGAGAGGGAGTCCCGTAGGGACAGTGCTTTCGGGCAAGCGGTACTCCGTAATCTCTTCGAGGTTTAGGCAACTCCTACCCTCCGACCCTAGTGTTGGGCTACCGTTCAGGTGTGGTCTCAGAGAAAGATTCTCTCGCTGAGGTTCTAGAGGGAGCTCTATTTTTCAGCCTGGGTTCCTGGTAGCCCAGAGCTAGGGAGTCACCCATATGTGAGGACTGACTTCCTGCTTGGTCCTGGAGAAAGAGTAGTTACTCACCTGTAACAGGTGTTCTCCAGGAGCAGCAGGAATCAGTCTTCACAACCCTCCCTCCTCCCCTGGGAGTTGCAGTTGTATATAGTTTATTTTATTATTTCGTGCTGTCTTTTAGCTGTGTCATCTGACTGAGCAAGATGGCATCTTTGGGCAGGAAGGGGACCGCGCATGTGTGCCTGCATTCCCGAAGGCTTTCTTTGAAAGCTGGGGAAATGCTCCGCATGGGAGCTCCGTCGACGCCGACGTCACCCCATATGTGAGGACTGATTCCTGCTGCTCCTGGAGAACACCTGTTACAGGTGAGTAACTACTCTATATCCTTTTAAAGATATGGTAACCGGAATTGCACACAATATTCAAGATGCGGTCGCACCATGGAACGATACAGAGGCATTATAATAATCTTTGTTTTATTCTCCATTCCTTTCCTTATGATACCTAGCATTCTATTTGCTTTCTTGGCCGCCACTGCACACTGGGCCGAGGGTTTTAACATTTTATCCACGATGACGCCTAAATCTTTTTCCTGGGTGGTGGTTCCCAATGTGGAACCTTGCATCGTGTAACCATAGTTTGGGTTGTTCTTTCTGTCACACCCTGGTCCACCAGCAGCGTGGCAGGCTGGTTGGGCTACAGGGGGACCTTTTACTGAAAGGATTCCTTTTCAATAAGGTAGTTGAAGCTCGAGTGGTAAAGCTTAAATCAGGGTTTTATTTCCCCTCCCGGGGTTTGGATTCAACACAAATACAAAAGAACATAAGCCATGCTCTGGCCAAAAAGAATAAGGACAAAAATAAAGTCTTGTGCTTTATAACAGGCAGTTAACTCACTTCTAACACTGTATCTCTTCAGCACAATGAAATTTCGTCATTAAACACAGCCAATGTACAATCCATTTGATAGTCAGACACGTCCGGTTCAGGAGGATCAATGATCATTGCTTCAACCTGACTATCATCTGTAATACATTGCTGCTTATATGATATTGGCAGATTATTCTCCTCTGCCAGCTCTGGATTTTCCTATTAGTTCCTCCAGCAGATAAGGGTCACTGTCAGCATATCCTGGTATATAATTCCAGTGGGCTTTATGTCCTTTATAACCTCTACGAGGAAAAGACTTGGGCACAGCTTTACCCTTGTAAAACAGCCTATCTCTTGGGTTTGAGTCAGGAGAAAAGCTAGGTACTGCTTCTTCCCGTAAGGGTTTAAATCTCAGAGGCTTTTCTCTAGATTTTAGCTGTTTGTCACCCTCTTCCCACATGCAGATGTCTGACACTGTGTATCCTTTCTTTCTTGAGGCTTGTACTGGCTCTCCAGCTGTCCTGACTGGTAATTTCCCCTTATAACTATCTTCAGCATAAGGTATATGTTTGGAGGTTTGGTTAAAAGCTTTCCTTTCCTTCCTCCTCCAATTACCACTATCAGCTGTTCTCTGCCAGCCTTTCTCACAATTAGAATCAAAGTCAGTTATATCAGTTTTCCTACCAGCCCAAAGCAGACGTTTCCCAGGTTCAGACCTCAGCTTGCACTCATTATTTAGCTGGTCTTGATCCAACACGTCTCTCCTGCTTTCAACTGCTGGTCTCACTGTATCCTTAAAACTGCTTTCTCTGAAGTTATCAACGCTGCCAAAGCCCACGTTAGATCTCCTTCTCCAGCTACAACTGTTGCTGCTTCCACCTCCCTCTCTATTCTCTAATGAACGTCCCTTATACGTTTGCTGAGGCTCTACTCCAGCTCCTCCCCCTCCCAGGTGAAGGCTATCAGAGCTAAGAGCTGGGGAATGCCTATCAGCTGTGCAGGGTTCTCTCCCTCGTGGCTGGGAATGTTTGTGTTGCTCTTGGCAACTGGGTGTCCTGATATCTTCCTTCCTGCTAGAAACAGCCCTATTAGTCCTAGGTTCCTCTGCTTTCCTATCACAGGATATCTTTTCCCCATCACATTTCCTATGTGCATAACTTTGCACTTTTCCACATTAAATTTCATCTGCGATTTGGATTCCCAGTCTTCCAGTTTATCAAAATCCTCTTGCAATTTTCCACAATCCTCATGGGTTTTAACAACTTTAAATAGTTTTGTGTCATCTGCAAATTTGATAACCTCACTTGTTCCCTTTTCCTGGTCATTTATGAATATGTCAGAAAGCAGCAGACCCAGCACAGATCCCCGGGGTACTCCACTATTCACCTTTTTCCATTGAGAAAATTGGCCATTTAGCCCAATCCTCTGTTTTCTATCTTTTTAACCAGTTCCTGATCCACAATAGTACATCACCTCCTATCCTATGACTTTTTAGTTTTGCCAAAAGTCTCTGATGAAGGGACCTTGTCAAAGGCTTTCTGAAAGTCCAGATACACTATATCAACTGACTCTCACCTTTGTCTACCTATTTATTCACACCTTCAAAAAACATAACAGATTAGTAAGATAAGATCTTCCTTGTCTAAAGCCATGTTGGCTGTCTCCCATTAAGCCATGATTATCTACATGTTGAGTAATTTAGTTCTTTATGATGGTTTCTACCACTTTTCCCGGTAATGACGTGAGGCTCACCGGTCTGTAGTTCCCCGGATCACCCCTGGAACCCTTTTTAAAAATTGGTGTTGCCTGAAGATTGGAGGATCGCCAATGAATTACAGATGATGTTAATGATTGCAAACCTGCTATTTGTAATCTGTGAACTAATCTTATATTTCAGTTCTTTCAACACCCTTAGATGTATACCATCTGGTCCAGGTGATTTGCTACTCTTCAGTTTATCAAATAGTTGTACTGCAATACATCTTCCTGGTATATCAATATTTCTTTCAAGTCTTACGCAGTATCACCTATATATTCTAACTCTCCTATCTTATTTTTTAGACTTCTAGCATTTGCATACAAGCATTTTAGAAACTGTATTTTATTCATATTAATCTAGTTATTGGTAGGCAGGGGTAATTTGGAATCTTTAAGCTCTGTCTGCTCCGTACTCAAGGACATTTGGGCTACCTTTGTCTTTATTGGAACCTCTCTGCTGATGTGCCCTAATTGTTTTGGTAGTATCCTTCAAGGATACATTGTTCCGAATCATGCGCTCTTGGTTGACTGTCGGCTCTCCCCTATTATCTAGTTTAAGAGCTGCTCTATCTCCTTTTTAAAGGTTAATGCCAGCAGCCTGGTTCCATCCCGGTTAAGGTGAAGCTCATCCCTTTGGAAGAGCCCCCCCTTTCCCCAGAATGTTCCCCAGTTCCTAACAAATCCAAAACCCTCATCCTTGCACTATTGTCTCATCCACGCATTGGGAGTCCAGAGCTCTGCCTGCCTTTTGGGTCCTGCACGTGGAACGGGAAGCATTTTTCGGAGAACGCTGCCCTGGATGTTCTGGATTTCAACTTCCTACCTCAAAGCCTAAATTTAGCCTCGAACCTCCCTACCACATTTTCCTATGTCATTGGTAGCGACATGTACCAAGACAGCAGACTCCTCCCTGGCACTATCTAAGACCTTGTCTAGGTGGCTCGTGAGGTTCGCTACCTTCGCACCAGGCAGGCATGTTACCAGGTGATCATCACGTCCACCAGCCACCCAGCTATCTACATGCCTAATGATCGAATCACCAACTATAATGGCTGTCCTAACCCTTCCCTCATGGGCACATGCAACAGAGTGGATTCCCCTGTGGGAGTGGATATCATGAGGAAAGATCTACAAAATCTTGAAGAATCGTCTAATGCTTGGCAGTGAAGAAGTGCAGTGTCATGTACTTGGGAAGCTGAAATCCAGGGGAATTGTATACAAGAGGTTAATGTTCATGGACCAGGAGAAGGACCTCAAAGTGTTTTGTTTTTGAGGATCTCAAGGTGGTGAAACAGTGTGACAAGGCGGAGGCGAAAGCCAGAAGGATGCTGGGTTGTGTACAGAGAAGAATTACCAGCAGAATGGAAGAGGTACTAATGCCACTGTACAAGTCACTGGTGAGGCTTCACTTGGAATATTGTGTTCAGTTTTTGGAGACCATATCTCACAAAGGATATAAAAACGCTGGAAGCAGTTTAGAGGAAGGTGACTAAAATGATTTGGAGTCTGCATCAAAAGACTTATGAGAAGAGACTTGAAGACCTAAATATGTACACTCTGGAGGAGAGGAGGGACAGGGGAGATATGATTCAGACCTTAAGAACATAAGATATGCCATACTGGGTCAGACCAAGGTCCATCAAGCCCAGTATTCTGTTTCCATCAGTGGCCAATCTAGGTCATAAGTACCTAGCAGTTTCCCCAAGAGACACAAGTTCCACAATGCTTGTACTGGGTCAAGCATTGATATCTTCAGTCACTTCTTAATAATGGTTTATGGACCTTTTCCTCCAGGAACTTGTCCAAACCTTTTTTAAACCCAGCTACACTAACAGCCTTTACTACATCCTCCGGTAACAAATTCCAGAGTTTGATTACACGTTGAGTGAAAAATATTTTCTTTTATTAGTCTTAAATAGTTTACCCTGTAGCTTCATTGCATGTCCCCTAGTCTTTCTATATTCTGATAACGTAAACAATCGATCTACGTTTACCCATTCCACTCCGTTCATTAATTTATAGACTTCTATCATATCTCCCCTCAGCCGTCTCTTTTCCAGGTTAAAGAGCCCTAACCTTTTTAGCCTTTCTTCATAGGAGGACCTTTAAATACTTAAAAGTATTAATGAACAAACAAACCTTTTCCAAAAATGGGGAAGCTGTAAAACTAGAGGGCATAGCATGCAGCTGCAAGGGGGTAAACTGAAAGGCAATGTCAGGAAATAGTTTTTCTCTGAAAGGGTGGTGAATGTTTGGAATGCCCTCCGAATGGAAGTGGTGCGGATAAATACAGTGACATAATTCAAAATGGCAAGGGACAGACACAGTGGATCCCCTTATAGCAACAGGATAAAATTTTAAAATAAACATAATTCTCTCTCAGATCTCAACAAATAGGGGTAACCTACACAGAGCCGTAGGAACACCCCTAAACAAAGGCATGGGAGGGGTGACCTATACGGAGCGGTAGGTGCACCTACTCTTGCCACCTTGCTGGGCAGACTAGATGGGCCATACTGGTCTTTACCTTCTGTCATATGCTATGTTACTATGACATTTGCAGACGTCTCCAGTGCAGGGACGTCCAAGTAAGTATGAGGGTGTGACAGAGGCATGTCTGGGGAGTGGCAATGTATTTATACATCTCCATTCGATCTCTGAAACGTTGGAGATGTTTGCAGGGACGTCAGTGTTTATACCTGCTCCAGGCACAAATAGGCATCAGGAAAGTGGTTGTTTTCAGCTTAAGACATTCAGAGAGCATAGAGAAGATAGATAATTAAGTGACTAGCCTTAGTAGTGACTAGGCCCTCACTAGGATTTGAACCCTAACCACTCTGCTTTTAAGCCACTACTCTAACCATTATGCTATTAGATGTCTTTGTTCTGAAATGCTCTTCTGGGGACATCTGTATAGATGTTCAATACACGTGCATTTCAGGAAGTACATGTTTTGGAAATCGTGCCTGAACTTGCACGTGCCTGCTCCCCCCCCCCTTTTTTTTTTTTTTTTGTCCAGATGTTCTGGCTTTGATGTCCCAGATTGCACTTGGATGTCACATTGTGAAATGTGCCTCATAATCCAAATTGAAACACAAAACAATAAAACAAGACATTAATAAATGATAATAAAATACACAACCATCCTAAACGGCTACCAGGAAAATACAGATTAAAGTTAAAAGCCACAAATGATCAATTATGAAAAAGTGCTAGGAAATATGAAGGTTTTTAGAGCCTTACATAAAAATGACAATATATTGCATTCCTGCCGCAGTTCTAAAGGTAAGATATTCCAGAATCTTGGAACACAGAGAGAAAAGGTCCTGTTTCTAGTACATACATTTCTGCCTTCCTTAAAAGACAGGATTTGTAGCAGATCTTGATTTATTATGTAAAATTTGTGAGGAACTTTAAGAACACAAGAAATGCCATACTGGGTCAGACCAAGGTCCATCAAGCCCAGTATCTTGTTTCCAGCAGTGGCCAATCCAGGTCACAAGTACCTAGCAGTCTCCCCAAAAGACACAGGTTCCTCAATGCTTGTATTTGGGTAAGCAGTGGATTTCCCCAGTCCTCTTTAATAATGTTTTATGGGCCTTTCCTCAAGGAACTTGTCCAAATCTTTTTTTTAAACCTAGCTTGTGGTAAACTGCGGATGAGTAATGAGACAAAGCTCTACAGCCAGTAGGAAATTTAAATAAAGAATACACTTTATTTCACTTTGATTAAAGGAGAAAGTGGTATACAAATCTGGACAAATAAATAGAATAAATAAACACTCGAGCAAACTGTCCTGGCCCTTTTTGGGCCTGCAGTACACGTAGGGTGAATGACACACTCTTGCTCCAGGCTTTCCTCAGCTGTAACAATCCTTGATTAGTCTTGGTAAAAGAATGATGTTCCAGCACAGCCAATAACCAGTTCTAAGGTAAGAAAACAAACTGCTTGTTCCAAATGTTCCTTCACTCTGGTCTCTGGGGCACAGTTCATAGTGCTCTTTCAGTCCTTAGCACAGAGCAGCATATCTATAATTAAAGGAAACCGCTTCTTTCTATAGCACAAGAGCCCTCCAGCTGGGTAGAAGTCTATCCCCAAGGCTGCATGCATAGCAGCAAACTTAAACACAGTTCCTTCTTTTTCAGCAATCTCCATTCAAAGACAAGTGGTCACTGCATACTCCAGAGAACCCCCGGGCTTCTCTTTTTCTCTCTGTGCCTCTCACTTCCTGAAATAAAACCTGTGGCCGGGCCACACCCTCCCCAGACATTCTCCAGCTTTAAGGGACAGGGATTTAGCGAGGTTACTTACCTGTAACGGGGGTTCTCTGTGGACAGCAGGATAAGTCAGCCACACCTGGTAACGTCCTCCGGGCGGCGCCAAGGTCGGAAGTGCTCTCAAGCTCAGGTTTCTGAGCATGCTCAGGTAGCCCACCTCCCGGTCCCGCCCCTATTTATTTTATTTATTTATTTAACATTTCTTCTATACCGCGCTATTAAAATCAGTGCGGTGTACAATGAACAAAACATACTGCAATGCATACAAGCAACATTGCGTTTACATAGAACAGGGAAGGATAAATACATGGGATAACCGGGGAAACTATGTACAGATAACTTTATACTATATATATTTTAACTATATACAATATTCTAAATTCGATTGGATATTGTGCGTGAGACATTTGGGTATGGCAGATAAGTGGTCATCTTGGTTATCTGGTGGGCTATCGTGTAGTCTAACCATTTTCTGGTTGTATTAGAGCCTGGCCAGTTGTTTTCCAAGCTTGATATCCCGGCTAGGGAGCGGCTCTTCAGGCGGACCTCATCCAGGGGAGGCAGGCGGGAGAGTGTGGCTGACTTATCCTGCTGTCCACGGAGAACCTCCGTTACAGGTAAGTAACCTCGCTTTCTCCATGGACTGCAGGATTGCGTCAGCCACACCTGGTAACTCCCTAGCTGCGCGCAGCGCGCTGAGGTGGAGGAGGGAGGCATGAACAGAAGGCTACCGAGGCAGTGTTTAGGTATGTATTTACTGGGAACATTGCAGCAATCAGTATAGGTGCCAAGGTGCCAGTAACATCATAATAACAACATAAGGTGCATGTAACAACATGTGCCGTAAACAGTGCAGTCAACAATGTGCAAGAACAGGAACAGTGCCATCTAACAAGGTGCAAGAACAGGAGCGTTTCGCATAAGAATAAGGTGCATTAGTGTTCAGACAATGCGCCGGAGTTTCAGTCCTCACGGCGTAGCCTGGGGGGGTCTGAAAAGCGGTGGCGAGGACGGTGTTGCCAAACGCACAGCCCTCCTGAGACCGGAGGTCGAGGCAGTAGTGCTTCTGGAACGTGTGTGGCGATGACCATGTAGCTGCTTTACAGATGTCAGTCAGGGGGACTGACCGCAGGTTGGCTATGGGGGTGGCCAACCCTCGCAGCTGGTGAGGCCCCACTCTAGTTTGCGGCTGAGTTCCGTTTGTATCGAGGCAGTAGGAGACGCAGGAAGCAACCCAATGGGAAAGAGTCCTTTTCGTGACAGGCTTTCTGGGTCTGTGGGGGTCGAAGGAAATGAACAGCTGCTCGCCCTTCCGGGCGGATAGGGTTCTGGCAAGGTAGATCCGTAGGGCACGGAGACAGTCCAAAGTATGTAGATGTCGCTCCTCCTCCGAGTGGTGTGGCTCCAGAACAAAGGAGGGCAGTTCGATGGACTGGTTGACATGAAACGCCAATGGCACTTTGGGTACAAATCTGGGGTTTGTTCGTAGGGAGGCTCGGTCTTGGTGGAGCTGCGTGTAAGGAGGGTGCGCAACCAGCGCTTGGAGTTCGCTGATTCTCCTGGTGGAGGTGATGGCCACCAGGAATAGTGTCTTCCAGGAGACGTACTTCATATCTGCGGTCTGCAGCGGTTTGAAGGGGGCCTGGGTAAGGTGATTGAGGACCACACCGAGGTCCCACGGAGGTACCGGGGCCTTCACCGGAGGCCTCAGGTTCGTCAAACCTTTCATGAAGCGTGCCGTTAGGGGTAGCGTCGCTATGGAGTCAGCCCCGTCAATGGGGGCGTGGAGAGCTGCAATGGCGGAGAAGTGCACTTGGATGGACTGTGTCTGGAGGCTGAGGTCAGAGAGGGAACTGATCTACTGTAAGACGCAGGTGACTGGGCACGAGGACGGGTCGAGCCCTCGTGCAGCACACCAGAGGCTGAACCTTTTCCATTTGAGGCCGTAAGATTTTCTGGTGGAAGGCCTCCTGGCTGCCAGGACCACATCTTGCACCTCCGTGGGAAGCTGGAGGGAGGCAAGGTTCATCCGCTCAACTTCCAGGCAGTGAGTGACAGGGCTTTGAGATTGGGATGTCTCGTGAACCCTGCGTTCTGCGTTAGGTCTGGACATAGTGGCAGGTGCATTGGGCCATCCTGCACCAGGCGTCTCAGTAGCGCGAACCACATCTGTTGTGGCCAGTGGGGAACCACAAGGATGACTTGCGCTTTGTCCTGGATAATGCGCTGCAGTGTCGCTGGGATGAGGGGGGTTGGGGGGGGGGAAGGCGTACACCAGAGACCACTCCCCCCAGTACACTTCTAATGCATCCCCTGACAGACTCTTGTCCGATGGGTGTCTCGAGCAGACCTGGGGGCACTTGGCATTCTCCTCAGTGGCAAAGAGGTCGACCTCCGGGACTCCCCACTGTTGGAAGAGGGTGTTCACAACCTCTGGGAGGAGAGCCCATTCGTGGGGCTGCAGTTGTCTGCTCAGTTTGTCTGCCAGGACGTTCATGTCCCCGGGAAGATAAGAGGCGCGCAGCCAGCACTTGTTGTTCAAGGCCAGCACCCATATCGCTAGTGCCTCCTTGCAGAGGGAGCGCGAGCCTGTGCCCCCTTGTTTGTTGAGGTAAAACATGGCTACTTGGTTGTCCGTCTGTATGAGGATGGATGTGCCCCGTAGGTGTGGCAGGAACGCCTTGAGGGCATACTTGATAGCTCTCAGCTCCAGGAGGTTGATGTGTAGCTTGTGTTCGCTCTGAGACCATGCCGCTTGTGTGCTGAGCTGACGGAAGTGCGCTCCCCAGCCGAGGCTGGTGGATGGTCTTGCCCACGGAGAGGTTTGCTGGTATGGTCCACCAGCGGAGTTGTGACCTTTGGGGAAGTCATCGGGATTCTGGAGTCCGGCGACTGTGAGTGTTGGTTCCAGTGGGTTCGGAGGTGCCACTGTAGCATGCACATCTGCATTTTCGCCACCGGGATGACCGAGGTCGTGGCTGCCATGTGTCCCAGGAGACGCAATATTGATCGAGTCGAGGGGCTTGCTGCTGCCGCTAAGCTGGAAGCCAGTGAGCTGACGGCCAACAGCCTGCGATGTGGGAGGTAGGCTTTTGAGGACTGGGTGTCGATGACGACTCCAATAAACTCCATCCGCTGAGAAGGATGAAGCTGCGATTTGCTGTAGTTGATGACAAACCCCAGGGCGGAGATCAAGGTGGTGGTTGTGTGTAGGGATGCTAGCAGCTCCTGAATCGAGGGCGCTGAGATGAGCCAGTCGTCCAGGTATGTAAAACAGTGATGTTCTGTCTGCGGAAGTGAGCTGCTGTGACGGCCACACACTTCGTGAAGACGCGTGGGGCCGGGAATAGTCCGAAGGGGAGGACTCTGTACTAGTAGTGATGTCCCAGCACATGGAATCGGAGGAACTTCCTGTGTGCTTTGTGGATGCTGACGTGCGTGTACGCCTCCTGCAGATCCAGGGATGTGAGCCAGTCGCCGGTCTGGATCAGGGGGAGGATGGAATTAAGGGAGTTCATCCTGAACATCTCCTTGGTGACAAATTTGTTCAATTTGTGCAGGTCCAAGATGGGGCGTACTCCACCTGATCTCTTTGGGATGAGGAAGTATTTGGAGTAAAACCCTGTATTGATCTCGGATGGTGGGACCAGTTCTATCGCGTGGGAGGACAACAGGTGGATCAGCTCCATTGCCATTGCACGCTGCAGGTGTGGAGGTGTCCTTCTGGTGGGTCTGTTGCGCTGGTAGGGTGGTGCTGAAAAACGGATGCGGTACCCTTTGCGGATGATCCGTAGGACCCAGGAGTCTGAAGTGATCTTCTCCCATTCTGGGAGGAAGGAGAAGCGCCCCCTGATCTGGGAGGGGGGCTGCCCATAGTTGTCAAAAGGAAGGGCCACCCTTTGCGGTCTGCGCATTGCTGCCCTTCTTTGGCTTACGGTCTCTCTGGGACTGGCGCTGGTGCGAGGGTCCCTGGAAGGAGCTGGCTTGTACCTGGGGCCCTGACACTTCCTTTTGGAAGAGTACCTCTTGTTGTAGTTGTAGTAGGGTTTTCGCTGATAACTGTTCTTTTGAGTGTTACTGTAGCGCTCAAACCCGTCCTCTGCCAGGGCCCGCAGGGTATTGCAGTCCTCTTTCATGTTTACCATGTCAGAAACTTTCTCTCTGAAGAGGGATTCCCCCGTGCAGGGGGCGTCGGCAATCTTGTCATGAGAGTCATCCCTCAATCCGGATGCTCTCAGCCATGCCCATCTCCTGGAGGAAATAGCTGTACCCGCTGTTCGTACAGACGTGTCGAAGGCATCGAAAGCTGTGCTTGCCAGGTGCTTGTTACATTGTCATGTCCGTGAGTGCGGCGGAGAAAGAGGCATGCGATTCTTTAGGAAGAGAGGAGACTGCATTCCTGATGTTCGCCACACAGGTGTCCTGGAACAGGACCTGCTGAAATTGGTGAGCGGCGATCCTGGCGCTGAGCATGGCCCCCTGAAAAACCTTCTTCCCGATGTCATCGAGTAGCTTGTGGTCCCGCCCAGGCGGGTTATTGGTGTGGGTGCGCGAAGACTTGGCTTTCTTAAGAGCCGAGGAGACATCTATGGATTGGTGTGGCAACTGTGGTTTTTCAAATCCTGGGGTGGGTTGAATTTGGTATTTCAAGTCCAGCCTCCTGGAAGTTGAGCGCCCTGATGCCGGTGTCAACCAAAGTCTCGAGTGGCTCTCCCGTAGCTTGCGGTTCAGGGGCAAGGCAAAGGGGGTTTTAGGGGCAGTAAGGTATTTCAGCACTTCCGGCTCTGTCTGCTCCGAAGTGTTGGGTGGTGCCAGGCCCAAGGTTGCGGACATTTTGCTGAGGAATTTGGGATACGTAAGATCCTCTGGAGGGGGCGGAGGCCCTTCAGGTTCAGGGGATTGTCTGGTCACTGAAGTCGTTAGATCCGTGGAAGCAGAACCCACGACTGCCGCTTCCGCCTCCTGTTCCTCTGCAGAGCTATCTGGGGAGAGAACTGCTGGAGACTTTGGGGGTGCTGGAGCCGTAGTCTGTGGTGGTGGGGTCCCCAGAAACGGGATGGTGGTTGTAGGAGCAGCTTCTGAAGAGGGTGCAGTTTGCTGAACAATTTGAGTAAGCAGCTGGATAATAGCTGAAGAATTAGCTGGGTTGGAGGAGGAGGAGGAACTCCTGTGCGAATGTGCTCTGCGCCTGGAGGTATGTCGCCTGGAAGTATGCCACCTTGAGCTGTGCCTGTGACGCTCATAGCCGGAGCTGGAGTCACTGGTGCTGGCAGAGCGTTCCCTCCTTCGCTTGCTCCGGGAACCGGCATGGTGAGGTGCATCGCTGCCTTCCCTGCTCCGGCTCTTCTTCCGTTTGTGAGCTTTCTTCTGTGGCGGTCAGGACACCTCGGCGCTGATATCGGCGCCGAGCAGGCTTCCAGGGGTCGAGGCCCGATGATGCTGAGTACCCGACGTCGAGGGAAGATGACGTCCGTGGGCGGGGCTAGCGCCGTTCAATCTGGAGGCCCGCGTTGCAGGAGGAGGGAGGGACTCACCTGCGGTGCCATCTTTTTGAGCCGTGTGTTGAGCCGCATGGCCAGGGAGCTGCCGCCTGGTCCGGAGAAGAGGGAAGAGCAGGTCCCAAGGATGCAGCAAGCCTGTGGACTTCCCTGACGGGTGCCGAAGCAGACAATGCTGGGAAAACAGAAGCCAGGCCGGGGATGGAGGCCCTGAGGGGCACAACCTGGGCTGTGGCTGCAGCGGCTGTGCTCGTTGCGGCCGGAGCACCGGCAGTTCCCGCGTTGCTCAAGGCGGCGAGATGATCGTGCAGAGTGTATCCCCTTGATTTCCTGGCCCTTGGGGACATCTTGATGCAGAGAGGGCAGCCGTCTACGTTGTGAGATGGACCCAAGCAGCGAACGCACAAGTCGTGCAAATCTGTGCTGTTAATCTTCTTGCCGCAGGAACATTTCTTAAACCCCGGTTTGGGCATTGCGGTGAGTAATTAAACTAGTTGATGTTCTTTGAATTCTAGGAGTGGAGAGCAGATCCGTCTTGTTGGCAAGGCGGAAGAACAAAAACTGGCCAGGCTAGGGGCGGGACCGGGAGGTGGGCTACCTGAGCGCGCTCAGAAACCTGAGCTTGCGAGCACTTCCTACCTTGGCGCCGCCTGGAGGACGTCACCAGGGGTAGCTGACGCAATCCTGCAGTCCATGGAGAAAAGTACTTACCAGAGAGGTACCTCTCCTGTTCTATACTTGGCTGGGGATTTTCCCTGCAGGGGATGGGGAGGTGTTTATACATTCCATCACACAGCTACACTAACAGCTTTTACTGCCTCATCCAGTAATGAATTTCAGAGTTTGATTACGCATTGAGTGAAAAAAAATATTTTCTCTTATTTAGTCTTAAACGGGTTACATTGTAGCTTCATTGCATGTCCCCTAGTGTTTCTACTTTTTGATGGTGTAAACAATCAATCTAAGTTTATCCATTCCACTCTATTCATTAATTTATAGACATTTATTACATCTCCCCTCAGCTGACTCTTTTCCAGGTTGAAGAGCCCTAACCTTTTTAGCCTCTCTTCATAGGAGTATCCTTCTATCCCCTTTACCATTTTGGTGGCTCTTCTCTGTACTTTTCTAATTCCACTACTTAAAAGGGAAAGTTGGACAGTGAAAAAGATAGACAGGAAGAAAATTGATGCCTTTTGGATTATGATGCTGGCGACAAATACTGTGTATATCATGGACTGCCCGAAGAACAAATCAGTCAGTACTAGAGGAGAGAAGCTCCTAAGGTGTTCAGAAATATGATTACATTTCTTAAGACCAAAAATTAGGTATGTAGTTACATTCTGGACCAGTTGAAGGGTTTTCAAATATTTACTTTGAAGCCCTACATAAATTAGGTTACATTAGTAGGGCGAATTGGATTCCCTGGTGGTGGTACAGAAATGCTGCTACCACCACCACCAACTTGGAAAAGGTATGGGGAAATGAGGCTAAGCCAAAGGGCAGGGCCTGAAACTGTCAGCCCAGAATATAGCAGTGGCTAACCTCTAAAGTTATTCCCACTTGTGAATGTGAAGTATGCTGTGGAGTGGTCTAGGAAAGTGAAGAACTCCCATCCCCCAACTGCCTAGCCAACGCCATAACAGACCTGAAGACTCTTGTACAGAAATGAGGGAATTTGGACATGGCAGCAACTGCCTCTAAGGCCAAGGATATGAAGGAAGGAACTTCCCTTCTTAGACAACCCTATGTAGATAGAATAATGCTCCTGGCCTTCCTCCACAGAAGGCACGGGTAAGACATCCTGCAGCTACCAGAGGTGCTAAGAGTAAGCATGAACATCGCCCCAAGAATTGGTAGCTGCAGGGAGATTCAACAAGGGCATCCCGTAGGAGCACTGCCATAATTCAGATAGTTGCATCGTATATCCCAGGTTGGCTGGAACCAGTGACCTTAGAGTTAAAAAGCAGGTGCTTCGCAGGAGGCACTAAGAGTTCTCCAAGGACTACCTGGTCACAAAGCAAAACAGTCCAAGCCACATTCCAACTGGCTGGACATTGGGAGGGATCATTGGAACTTATTGAGAGGGATTACTGGCCCCCAAGGAGCAGTGGGGGAGAGAAGATGACTAGGCTCTATCTGGACTCATAGGAGCTCTAGGATGACATCAGGCTCTCCTCACGGTCTCTAAAGAGGCACCTCATGTACCTTTAGGCCTGTCTTCCAGGAGTCTCTATGGGTGACTCCCGAGGACTTTCACCATTGCCATCGTGAAGCATAACAGGCCCTTAAAGGGGAGTCTGTTCTGCTGCAGCTTGATGGCAACATGCACCAACCAAGCAGAGAACAGTCACCATGGATTTGAGAGTGATTTTGAACAAGTCTTAGAGGGCACTGGCCAGGTAGGTGGTCTACTTTGACCCTTCTAGCCTCCAGACTATCCTGCTGGATCCAGCATAAGAGGGCTTGGCACTAAGCCTATACACAGCTCTGCTAGAGAGCCTAAGGTGGCGGCTACAGGGGCATATTTAGGAGGATTTTGGCCCTCCTACCTGAGACTCCTTGAGCGCAGCGCCTCCTCCCCCCCCCTCCCCCCCAGGGATGGGTATGCACTGTGTCACAGCTGAGAACAGGCCCCCCACCCCACCTAGAGAGCCCAAGGGCTGATCCCACTCTCCCTAGGGCCGAGCATATAGCTGAGACAGGACTTGTAAGGCCAGGACCTGCCCCAAGAACACTCTTAACCCCTGCAATGAATGCCACTGCCCACATCATGCACAGAGCCTCCAGAAGAGACCATATAACCCCAATCCTGTAACACCTCCACCGGCTGCCAATCCACAGCAGGCTCACCTTCAAAGTATTACTACTGACTTTCAAGGCTACCAACAAACAATCCTCCACCTCCCTCACTGACCTCATCTGCCCTACCCCTCCAACAGGTCCAGAAGGGCATTCGCTGCAAACACACTTGCAGTCCCCAGCGCAATAACAAAAAGCTCCCTGGCAGCAAAGAGCAGAGCCTTTATATTTTATGCACCTACACTCTGGAATGCCCTCCCAACCACCATCTGAGCTATTATCTCTATGTAAATAGTTTAGAGTTTTTGAGTTTTGTTTTCTTATTGTTATATGTAACTGCTGTCCATGCAGAATTAAATGTTAAAATGTAAACTGCTGCTGATCACTGGAAGGAGCGGTATAAAAATAAGTTCAAATAAATAAATTACCGACCTCGCCCAATTCAGAAAGGCACTAAAGCACCATCTTTTCCTTCTACACTACTCTCAGGCCAGCGAAACATCACAACCCAGCATACCCTCCACCCACCACAGTGACACCACCAGCACACTCACGTCATGCTGACAGAACCACATCCAGAAGTACTAATGCACAAACTTGTAAATAGTTTCCGAACTATATACATTTTCGTTGAGTGTCATGACTCCACAACCACTCCTGTGGCACAATAGCTCCGTTGTATATAGTTACCCCCGTTGAAATCCAAGTTGTATTACCTGTTCTCTGTAATGTACATGCATGTTCCGCTGCATTGTACAAACTGATGTTTACCTGTAAACTGTGCTGATTTTAAAGAGCGTGGTATAGAAATAATTTAAATAAAAATAAATAAGTTGTTAGCACCCTAGGCAAACCTTAATTCTTATGCTTCCCCCATCTGTCAGAATATGTTTAGCTTTGAGTTCCCTGCTCTTTTCAACCCCTTCTACCCCCCACCCCCTTAAAGCTGCTACCCTAGGCGAACGTTTAGTTTGGTTAATGGTTGGGCTGGCCCAATTTAGGGATTTTCTCATTGATACTCGATGTACTGCTGCATAGGAATAGGTAGAGGGATAATACAGCAGGATGCTAGACACTTTTCAGGAAAAGGTGGTGCCTGCCAACCCTGCATGTGAGAGCAAGCTATACTCGCAGAGTCACTGCAGAATCCGGAGAGGGCAGAATGACACCCTTCTTTGAAAAGGTGGATCATGGAGATCCTATTCCAGAAGATTCACCCAGGCCTCCTCACCTACTGGAAAAAGAACAGGAAGTGGATAAGCATGAAGACAACATAAGTGGGGGGGCGCCCTCAGACCCCTGCAAAAGGTAGGTGCTAAGCAGCAAGAAAATACGTCGCACAGATTGTAAGCTGTTTCAGCAGCTGTTGCTCTAAGTCAGCAGAAGGGGAATCCTGGGACCTGAATTGGGCTGCTGGTCAGAGCCCAAAGCCTCTGCACTCCTGATCAGCCACATCTGGTGGGAAAGGTGTACCAGGCTCAAAGGAGGCATCTGCATTGGCATGGGGCTCTAGACTCCCCCCCATGGTGTGTCCCGAAAATGCCAGAAAAATTGAGCTCTTGCATCCCCATCATCTTGGAAAGCAAGAGTTGCTGCCTCTCGACGAATTCCATTATAGGAATCTCATCAGCGCCAAACAGTTTTTTTTCAGCATTTATTACTCGCCATGATGCAATTTCTTTTATGCCTTAACTATTTCAAAATAAGAGACTGTACTTGGTGACTTGAAACATTTTGTCAGAACATTTTTAGTAGCTGATCTATACATATACCACCTTTTTTAGTATAAGTTTCTTTTATTATTCTCCAAGCAATGTTCCTGAAACTTTGGACACTGTTTAAGGAGGTTTTGGCATAATATGCATTCAGATAATAAATCCTGTTGAACTATAAGCAACGCAAGATTGCGAAGAGCTTGAATTGTAAGCTGTTGGTTTTTTTTTTTAATATACCAAAATCATTCTGATTTTACTTATTCTTACTTAAGTATAATTATTTCAGTAGTTAAAAAGCCACTTCAAAGGAACAGATTTTTAAAAGTAGTGCTTACGTTTCACAAGATTCCTGCAATATGTTCCTTAAGAAAATTAACATTTAAGACAAGGGTATGTTTGCTAAATCTGTTAAGCAGCTAGTGTGAGAGTTCAGCAAATGCTAAATGTTAAAGTACCTCTACTATACCACCACAGAAGCTCTCCATAAACGTGTGTGTGGGGGGGGGGAAGTGGATACTAGGAACTGCTGGGGAGGATCAGGAGTAGTTTCTCTAAATGGGTTGGTTTTGCGCATACCATGACAGTCATGAGTCTTATTCCTAAGTCAGGGTATGTGGAATATGGTCTTAGTCTCTCAAATTTATTGCTGGTGTTCGCTGTAGTACTTGCATCGTGCCAAAGAGAGCTTCCTTCTGGAGTTCATAAGATGTATCATGTATAGGCAGCTTGTAATTGTACATCCCTCTTAATCAGGCCTGTGGCTCCCAGTACAGTGGGAAATATTTTCTGTATATTTCTGGCACATCGTCTTGGTCTCTGACTAATGCTTGGTATTTCAGATTTTCTCAGGGGTGGGGGAATGCTAATATTGCTTGGGGGATCAGAGGGTGGGAGGCCTTCATGCTACTCAGGAGGGGGGATTGGGGAGTAGTGAGGCTTCTAGGGAGGGGCGGGAATTAGGGGATGAGGGAGATGCTTATTGGGAGGATAACTGAGGTCAGTTTATGCATGGGGCCGTGGTAGATGCATCACCGGGTAGCGCAGATGCATTTACAATGTGGTAACTGCTGGGTAGCTGCTGGGCACATCCTCACTACACAGACTTTGCTCTTAAATTTTGCACTTAACACGCAGTAAGTGCAAAAACTTACCACACTTCAGTAAACAAGCCCCTAAATTATTTTTTGATTCAAAAGTGAGAATCAGAAATGAAAATCAGGGCTAAACTGACTTTGCTTTCCACAGATATGTTGTTCTGACCACCAAACATCACGAAGGGTTCACCAACTGGAAAGCTCCTGTTTCCTGGAACTGGAATTCTGTGGATACTGGCCCACATCGAGATTTGGTTGGTGATCTTGGGCAAGCAGTCAGAAAAAGGTTTATTTTGCTGCTTTTGTAATTATTGACTAACACTTTGGGCCAGATGTACTAAGAACTTCAATACATCTGGATATTTGTGAGCTATAAATTGCATTTTACAATGAAACTAAAACGGAATATTGGTCTTACAGAAACTAGGAGCTTAATTTTAGGTCAGGGCAGCTAGCCTGTGCAGGAATACAGGGCTGATATGTTGTGCCTGCTTTATAATATTGCCTCACTGAAAGTTGCCACACAGATTTAGACTTACGGGAATAATTTTTTGATAAAGTATTGAACATTTGTAAAGCATGTGTTCTACGCATGCAAAATGACCAGTATAAAATCCTGCGCAGATATGCATGTGTAAAAGTGCTCAACTAGAGCACTTGAGCTTCTCTGATTCGTGTTCCCAGGGGCCTAGCTTGGAGGAAAGGGGAATCACACTGTGCAAATGTATTTTATAAATTGCATGTTTACACACACTTTTATACTTTCAGAATGTGCAGGAGAATTTGCTGTACTGGGGATAGTTCTGAGAGTCTGTTGTATAAAGACACATGGACACTCTCTTAGATTATATGTATATGTCATAAAATACATGTTCTGCGCCTCTTCCCCCAGAAATGTTAGTGTGTGTGTGTGTGTGTGTCCCATAAATATTGGTGTTCTGTGTTCCCAGGACCTACGTTTATGCATGTACACCCACAGGCAATATTAGAGGCACTAGTTTGAGTGCAGATGCTCTTCTACTTTGTGCTTTTGTATATTTTTTAAAATACATGTTTTGCGCCTCTTCCCCAGAAATGTCTGTGTGTATATCACATAAACATTGGTGCTCTGTGTTCCTAGGACCTACATTTATGCATGTACACCCACAGGCAATTTTAGAAGCACTTGCTTGAGTGCAGATGCTCTTCTACATGTTCAAATTACTCATGAAACTAGGCTGTGCCATGGGTTTACTGCTAACTGATCGTGTCAAACCAGTCTAATTAATGTCTCTGAAGAAGTAGTTAACAAAATTAAGTAAGCCGCGTGGTGGTATGGTTCCTTATCATCCCTCCAGTTTAGTCCTCCACCTCTGGGTAGTGTATCTCCTCCTGCAGCTTGGAGACTGGGCATGTCAAAGTCGTGACATCACTGGATATAGCCTGCTGGTATCTCCCATCAGCCCCAGTGTGTCCAGTCTCCATGCAGCTGGAGGACGTAGTGAGCTTAGGTGCTGGGCTCACTTGAGCAGATAAGGAATTAATTAGTTTTAAATGAGTTTAAATTTAGGTTTAATTTGGTCCTAGGTAGCAAAGATTTGTTTTAATTGCCTTAATAAGGTTATTACTTAGTCAAATTAATTTAATTTTAGACAAATGCAAGGTAAGTTAATATAATTTACTATAATTCAATGTAGTTTGACATAATTTACCGTCAGTATTTATGGGGATAAACGGTCCCTTTAAAAAACAAACAAAATAAAACCCTCTCGCCTAGCTTCTCTAGCTTTGTTGTCACAGCGCGCACTCGTTGCCCGTTGAGGATCTCTCCCCCAGGACTGTACGGGGGAGAGCTCCGCGGGCTGTACCTGCACTATGTATGGATGCACAGCAGCAGCTTTCCTGGATGGCAGGGTCATCGATTAAACTTTTCAGCTGGCAGGGCAGTTCTTGGTGCGACTGCTGCTCGCGGCATGGCCGGGCAGCAGTGTGGCTTAGAAAGCTGTTCCCTTCGGGGCAACAGGGGGATACTCACTAGATTTTAGTGCAGCAGACCGTCACATCTTCCTTATCAACAATCACAAAATCCGGTAGTATTGGATTAGCAGGACATACGGCTACTGGTATCCCTGGCCATATTGGAGTTTGATGGTTTAGGGAAGTTATCCAGGGAGCGGCATGGCTTACCCTGCACAGTTCTATGCTTTACCTAGGTGGTACGGCTTTCCTTGGGTCTCAAATAGAATCGGTGCTGCAGTCTTCCACTTCCAAAAAAAAATTTTTTAATTGTTTGCCACTAATGTAGTTTGCAGTCAGTGCTGATACTGCAGTCGAGGATACCTATTATGGAATACAAGAGTAGCTGACCTCTCCTCTTGCTTTCATCCGTGGGGGGTGGGGGTGGGGGGGGGGTTCGGTTCTGGTAAGCACAGCTTCTAACTCGTATGTCCTTAGCCTTGCCAGGCAGTTAGGGGCTGGAGTTGGGCCTACTGTTTTTGTACCTCACTGTAGGTGATAGAGGTTCCCAGCAGGCATTGGCATTTGCGGGTATTGATATCTGGATGGGCTTTGCAGTCTGGGAGGCATCCTCAACCGTCTGACCCCTTGGGATGCTGGGGGAGTAAAGACCTAGCTCAATCAAGGGGCTGGGATCCATCTCTGACTAAGGAAAACTTTTTCTTAGGGCAGCAGGTTTGGACTGCAATTTGGGGGATACTAGGGATTTGCTGTCTATCTCACGGATTGTCCCCAGTCTGACTGAAAAGCAGCAGTGTCCGGTCTTTTAAGCCTAGAGGCGAGGTGCGAGGGCTAGGCTCGCAATTTAGTTCACCGATTTTAGATGGACTGGGACCTCTGTTAAGGTTGGTAAGGGACATCCTCCTTATGACTAATGTTGGTTTGCCTTGGGCAGGTAGTAGCAGTGTTACTGGTGAGAGAGATCATAAGTTCTTTGTGACGTTCTTCAGGAAGAGTGCTTGGCTTCCCCTCGTTCTCTTGGGGGGTGTATTCCCACATTCCGATCAGAGCATCTCATCAAAACATTCTGTGGGTCGCTTTTCCTTGGGGGCCGTTATCGATAACAAGCATGGCCTTCGGTCGGGCGATGGCCCCGCGGATCTTCACGAAGACCAGAGTGATGGTGGTGGCAGCATTGCAAAGCAAAGGGCTCTGGTTCATCCTGATTTTGGCGAGTGGTTGCTTTGGACAATGTCCGAGGCTGCGTACTTTCAGGTGACAGCCTAGGTAGTACAGCTTTTCCAGGGTCGCGGTCGGATGGTCAGTACAACCAAAACCGCTTACTTCCGTCCCAGGATCTCCGATTTCTGGGTGTGCGGTTAGACGCTCACAGAGTAGAGGGGTCCTTGCTGAGTTCAAGTTCTTCTACGGCTGGTGCGCAAGTTCAGGTCTGCTCTGGCAGCTGCAGCGTCGAGTTCCCTTCCTGGGCTAGATACAAGGACGGGGTTCTTGAAGATAGGTCCATTAGCCAGGTTTCATATGCGGTGGTTGCTAACGATGCTGCTTCACCGCTGACCGCATCAGTTCAAATTGCTGAATATTCGACTGCCCGGCCTTCTATGGGTTAGGCAGTTCCTTCGTTGGTGCATTCTTCCTGGGTCCCAGGAAGCAGGGAGATCTGCAGAGCAGCAGGAGTAGTTTCCTTGGAGGACAGATGCAGGTTTCACGGGAGGGGGAACAGATGGCGGTGATCCCTTCCCGCAAGGCCCTTGGATGGTGCAGGTGAACAAATGGTCGATCCACCGACTACAGCTCGGAGAGGTCAGGCTACTGGTAGGAAAGCTCGGAACTACAGGGACTGGTCGAGCGGTACGAGTGTTCTCCGGCAACTCCCCGTCGATGGCCTGCGACCATCGATAGGGCGGCACAGGAAGTGTGACCATTGAAAGAGTAGCAGAACCACGGTGTATCCTTAGGATAGAGCCTCGCCTACCAGCAAGTTCGGTGGCGCGTTTTGCAGGGCAGGACTCTGTGATGGCAGAATTTCTCAGAAGGTTCCGAGTGGATACCGTGGAATGGGACTTGCATTCGCACGTGTGAGCGCTAATATTCGCAGACAGGGACCTACGATCTTGGTTCACAGGGCGATTTCTTTTTCCGGCAGAAATGACAAGTCGTTTCGTCAGCAGATGGTGAGAGAAGGCATCGGAAGGAGGTGACACTCGGAGGTACCCGAGTCCCCCTCGGGTCTACCCTAGGCCTACTCTCCATGGATGCTCATTGGGCGTGTGGTTCAGTGTAGCCAAGCGCATCACGGAAAGGTGCTGGGAGTGTTCACGGACTGGCAGAGATGCCCGTGGTATGACGATCTCGGGCGTTTACTCGTCGGGGTCCCCTAGAGGTCGCCTTCTTCGGAGAACCGTTTGCTACAACGATCACCTCAAAGGGATCCGGTGGTTTGGTATTCGCGTACGGTTTGGTAGTTAATAAGGGCAAGTTTAAAAAAAAGGTTCCGGCTGGAGTGGTCTTCACATTGTCACTTTGAGCGAGGAAAAGACTACATCTCCTTCATAGGAGCGCATATGACATTTTTGTGTGTCAAGACGGGTACTCAGGGCGGCAGGGACGCGCACCTTCAGTATACCTTTCCTTGGGGTCACATTTCTGCAGGACATGGTTGGTACGGCTATGACGTCCAGGGCTTTGAGCGTTCCGTTAGGAACCCGGGGTGGCTATAGAGAGAAATGCCCAGGGAGTGGATCTAGGTTAGTTTGTTGATGTGATACATTTTCTTTATAACCTTAATCAGGCAGTGATTCCCTCGTAGAATCCCGGTAATACGGTGGGATATTCACTTGGTTCTAGGAGCTCTAGCTAAGAGACCTCAGAAGTCCTGCCACCAGGCATCAGTGAAGAGCTTCACCTTCAAGTAGGTGGTTGGTAGCCATTGGTGCGGCAGGGTAAATTTCAAAGTTATAAGCGCCTCGTGTCGAGACCTGTTTCGTCCTTTCTCAGAGGAAAGCTGGTGCTGCGACCAGATCGGTCCGTTTTGGCCAACGGGATTCTCCGTCTTTCCTAAATCCAACGGTTCTCCTCCACTTTTCGAGTCGTTGGAGGGGAACGTTTAGGACCATAGTTTACGCCACCCGGACATAAAGGGGGTGATTCGTCGGAATTACAAGTTTCAGAAATCTTTTACAAGTCAGTCAGTTTGTTTGGGTTGTTCGGAGGACCCTTAAAAGCAGAGGCAACAGCGATTGCAGCCCTTGCCTGATGGATTCATGAAGCAATTTCGTCAGCATATATTCCGTGCCGCTGGGCTTAAGAGTTTATTCGGCTAGGGAGCAAGCGACATCCAGGATGGAGCACATTTTGTGCTCGCCAATGTAAATTTGTTGGGCGGACACTTGGTTCGCTCTTTGTGCTTACAGTAAGTTCTACCGCCTCGAGGTCCCGACTGCAACCGATGCCGGTTTCAGGTCTGCGGGGTTGCGATCCAGGTTTTAAGGTCCCTCCCCATAATTACTACTCTGATACATCCCAGAGGTGGAGGACTAAACTGGAGGGATGATAAGGAAATGGAAATTACACTTACCTGGTAATTGTGGTTCCTTGAGTAACTCCAGTTTAGTCCTCATTCCCGCCCGAGGGGTGTTCAGTTCAGAGGTTGTTTACAGATGGCGAGGAGCATCAATTTCGAGGAGTGGAGAAAGCATTTCGGTCTCTGGATCGGAGTGAGTATGGTGCCCTGATCTGTTTTTACTTCCTTTTCTTTTATCCAGTTCAGGGGGTGGACAAGGAAAGGAAAAAAATATGAGAAACGTCAACGTAAAAAAAGAAAAAAATGGGGGGGGGGGGGGAAGGCTCTTCTTGTTGAGGGATTGATGGTTTAGTTATTACTTCCAGTGATCGTTACAGTTAACTTTAACTTATAGCTACTTATTTATTGTTCCTTTGAGTCTGCTTTGTCAATAGTACACTGGGGCTGATGGGAGATACCAGCAGGCTATATCCAGTGATGTCACGACTTTGACATGCCCAGTCTCCAAGCTGCAGGAGGAGGTGCACTACCCAGAGGTGGAGGACTAAACTGGAGTTACTCAAGGAACCACAATTACCAGGCAAGTGTAATTTCCATTTTCTGCACTGAGGCCAAACGTTTTGGGGCATGTTTACAAAGGGCTGGGATGGTAGTGCATGATTGCAGCATAATATCTGTGCAGAAGCCCACGCTGATATTTGTGGGCATGTGCCTCTGTCCCCCATGCCAACAGCATATTGCAATCATGTGCCCCTGCATGAACCAGCACAGGTGCCTCTGTCCCCCATGCCAACAGCATATTGCAATCATGTGCCCCTGCATGAACCAGCACAGGTGCCTCTGTCCCCCATGCCAACAGCATATTGCAGTCATGTGGCACTGCATGAACCAGCACAGGTGCCTCTGTCCCCCATGCCAACAGCATATTGCAGTCATGTGCCCCTGCATGAACCAGCACGCAGGTGCCTCTGTCCCCCATGCCAACAGCATATTGCAATCATGTGCCCCTGCATGAACCAGCACAGGTGCCTTTGTCCCCCATGCCAGCAGCATATTGCAGTCATGTGCCCCTGCATGAACCAGCACAGGTGCCTTTGTCCCCCATGCCAGCAGCATATTGCAGTCATTTGCCCCTGCATAAAGCAGCAGTGCCCCTGCGCTAATAGTCACAGTCAGCGCACACCCATAAGGCCCATATTATGCTCCTAACTTGCCTTGTCTTGTCCCCACCCACACACATGTACTACCTGGTTAGCGTAGTTTTTTTAATGCAGCGCTGTGCGCTAAATGTCAGAACGGCACACTTGTCATGTGCTAAACCCCACGCTACATGTTAGCGCATTTTAGTAAACATATGACATAAATTAGGAAGTTCTAGTATTCATAGTTGGTTCCGAAGAAAACTAGAGTCATTGCAAGTTATACTACTTTTGTTAGCCCAACACAATTCAAAATGAATCATACATTAACACTTCATCTGCCATTGGAATGAAATGAAAAATGTTGAGGTTGATCTGAAATTGACAAGTGGGCAGGAGTTCAAAAATGCAAGGTTCCTTTTCATGTAGCGTAATCAGTAGAATACGTGCAGAATTGGTATTAAAACTTTTACTTTTATCAGTTCACTAGCTGACACTATTAAAAATGCAAGGTTCCTTTTCATGTAGCGTAATCAGTAGAATACGTGCAGAATTGGTCTTAGAACGTTTACTTTAATCAGTTCACTAGCTAACACTATTAAGTTGAAAAGAGCGCACTAGCACAATGGCGCATTTCCCCCATATGCAGAATCAGGCATGTGAAGTGTTAAGCGTGTCTCAAAGAAGTGTCCGGGGGAGGGGGGTAAGTGTGTCTCTCATAATTCCACCCACCTCAACCGAAAGCTTCACCCAGTGGCTTTCTCTCTCACCAGTTCTTTTTCCTAGCTGTAGCTCCAGGAACATGGTGATTTACGTTTCCTCCACTGTGTTTGGCTGTGTGCATGGTTGAGCTGCACAGTGGTGGAGATTCTGGCTGATCTTATGGTTTCAACTCTTGCAGCATTTGAATTCAATGGGGTCGCGGCTCCGATAACGATCGCGAACCGCTACCGCAGCTTTGTAAACAAGCCCCATACTCTGCTCCAGCGCTATATGGAGAGCAGCTGAATTTCACTGCTATCTGTACAGGAAGGTGTAATGCACCCACACTATATGGATACTTCAGGCAGTCAAAGTGAACTTTCATCTGCACTTTCTATACAGTGCTGCTGAACATTCACGGATAGTAGCCACTGCTAAACATATAACCCCTTTTTTTGAATATCCAGCTCTATATTTTTTTTCTCATAAGAACTGTATAGATTAACAGTATGTTTATAAATTAACTGAATGACTTCACATTTTACTTCTAAACTTCCTCTGTTTTCACCATTAAGGAACTTGCGCTATGGGCTCTACCATTCACTTTTGGAATGGTTTCACCCCCTCTATTTAATGGACAGAAAAAATGGATTCAAAACACAGAATTTTGTCTTTGAAAAGACCATGCCAGAACTATATGATCTTGTTTTACGGTAAGATCCTCAAGGACCTTTTCTCTGTTACCTTATGAAAACATATTTTGTTTCAAGCAATTCAATATGTTCCCTTTCCTAAAGAGATTTCCCAGGGCCATGTATGCAGCTTGACCTCTAATCTTATCTCTTTTCCATTGATATAATCCACTTTTGCTTTCTTGATACACAGAAAGCTAAGCACAGTGGTCCTCTGTGGACAAGAAGGATCGTCATTCACAGTGATGTCATCCAAGATCTATGGGTGGATTAGTTCTCCTAGAGCTCAGAAAAGCCTTTCTGAATATGTGCTACCCACCCACAGTGTCCTGCTCTTTTCCATTCCAGTCTGTTCTATCTGCCCTGCTTAACAAATGTATCATTCTGCTCTCCTCTAAACATCTCTTTTGGCTTTCTTTCACTTATTTATTTTATTTTATGGTTAAAAGTCTATTTTTTTTGTTTTGTTCCTCTCTCAAAAAAATAAATCTACCACAGACGCAGTAGAAGCTCTTCTGAATATGGTTGAAATTGCTTAACTCAGTACAGAAGAAATTCGGTGTCTATTGAGCAGGCAAGACAAAGCTCCAGACATCTCCTCATCTGCTGTGCCACTACAGGGATCAGAGAGATCCTCTGCAGCCAACAGCAAGCCTCTCCTGAATAACCATCTCTCCCGTCCTGGGAAGGCAGGGGCAAGATGCTCACCACAGTAGATCTCCCCTCTCTGAGTCTGATACACGAGGAAACAATCACCTGCAATAATGGCAGCTTAGACTTCCAGTCCTTTGTGAACCTGCATCCTGATGGGCTATAAGACGTAGGACTCCTGGAGCACAGACTGTGCTGATTTCCCTGTGCCAACTAGAGTTGCCAACTGGCTCCAGATGCGCTTGATAGGCTTGGTCCAGTCCTGGGTGTACCCCATTGCATGCAGGGACTTGTAGTTTTGTTTTTCTTATGGAAATGCAATAGAGAAATCAGAACTACATATTCCTGCATGCAATGGGGTACACCCAGGACTGGATCAAACTTATCGGGCGCATCTGGAGCCAGTTGGCAACCCTGGTGCCAACAGTGCTGGTGGCCTGACTTTTCCTGGTGCTGATGACACACCTCTATCCTTAGGGGCTTTCAAAAAGCACCTGTGGGGAAATTACAAAAACATAATGTTGAAGGTCATTATGGGAACAGGAGCCAGACATCTGTGCTCCTCAAGCTGACATCCCCTACCTCAGGCAGTGCACCAGCAAACCTTGCCCTGCACCAAGAGTGAAAGTTGCTGCTCTTCCCTCCTATCCTACACAGCCTGTCCTCAATCTGCACGGGCTCTGACTTAGAGGATCCTACCTGCAAGCATGGTGCTGATAAGCTTGGCATCAACAAAGCATTGGTGCTTCCTTCAGTGTGGACCACAGCACCACCTGCTTGCTCCAGGGAGTATTGCAGACTGACACAAAAGAACCAAAAGGAAAAAAAAGAAGAGCCAAGGCTTCATGGAAAGGGATAGTGCGCATGGGTATAGTTTGACTGTTTCATTTCGAAATGTAGTCAGGTCATTGGTGCTTTTTAGGGTTTTTGGGAGGTCGCCATGTCGCTGATTAGGTGCAGTGCTGGCTCTCCCTGTAGCCCATCTCTGGACAAGAGGCAGTGTACTATTGTCGATCAGGAGCTGGTTAAAAGTTAAAAAGCAGAGAGGGTAGGGCTAAATGGTCAAATTTCTTAATGGAGAAAGGTGAATAGTAGAATACCCCAGGGATCTATGCTAGGCCCGCTGCATTTATTCATAAATTATCTGGAAATAGGAATAACGAGTGAGGTGATTAAATTTGCAGATGAGACAAAATTATTTAGTCATTAAAACACAAGAAGATTGTGAAAAATTGCAAGAGGACCTTGATAAATTGGAAGACTGGATATCCAACTGACAGGTGACATTTTAATGTGAACAAGTGCAAAGTTATGTACTTAGAAAAGAACAACCCAAACTACAGTTACACGATGTGGGGTTCCACATTAGGAACCACCACCACTAATACATTGAAACCCTCGGCCCAGTGTGCTGCGGCAGCCAAGAAAGCAAATAGAATGCAAGGAATCGTAAGAAAAGGAATGGAGAATAAAACAAAGGATATTATAATGCCTTTGTATCGTTCCATGGTGTGACCACACCTTGAATATTGTGTGCAATTCTGGTCACCGTATCTTAAAAAGGATATAGCATCATTAGAAAAGGTACAGAGAAGAGCCACCAAAATGATAAAGGGGATGGAAGGATACCCCTAAGGGGAAAGGCTTAAAAGGTTAGGGGTTTTCAACTTGGAAAAGAGACGGCTGAGGTTAGATACGAGAGAGTCTGTAAATTAATGAATGGATTGGAACTGGTAAAAGTAGATTGGTTGTTTATGCCATCAAAAAGTAGAAAGACTAGGGGATACGCCATGAAGCTACAATGTAACCGATTTAAGATTAATAAGAGAAAATATGTTTTCACTCAACACATAATCAAACTCTGGAATTCATTACCAGAGGATGTAGTATAAGCTGTTAGTGTATCTGGCTTAAAAAAAGGTTTGGATAAGTTCCTGGAGAAAAGGTCCATAAACCATTATTAAAAAGGACCCAGGAAATCCACTGCTTGCCCTGGGACACAGGCATTGTGGAACCTGTGTGCCTTTTTGTGAACCTACTAGGTACTTGTGACCTGGATTGGCCACTGTTAGAAACAGGATACTGGGCTTGATGGACCTTGGTCTGACCCAGTCTGGCATTTCTTATGTTCTTAATCACTGGGATAGAGGGAGAGTGCCGACTATTGGGGGCCGGGGGCGGCGGGGGGGGCGGGGGGGGGCGGGGGGGGCGGGGGGGGGGGGGGGGGGGGGGGGGGGGGGGGGGCGGGGGGGGGGGGGGGGGGGGGGGGGGGGGGGGGGGGGGCGGGGGGGGGGGGGGGGGGGGGGGGGGGGGGGGGGGGGGGGGGGGGGGGGGGGGGGGGGGGGGGGGGGGGGGGGGGGGGGGGGGGGGGGGGGGGGGGTGGGGGGGGGGGGGGGGGGGGGGGGGCGGGGGGGGGGGGGGGGGGGGGGGCGGGGGGGGGGGGGGGGGGGGGGGGGGGGGGGGGGGGGGGGGGGGGGGGGGGGGGGGGGGGGGGGGGGGGGGGGGGGGGGGGGGGGGGGGGGGGGGGGGGGGGGGGGGGGGGGGGGGGGGGGGGGGGGGGGGGGGGGGGGGGGGGGGGGGGGGGGCGGGGGGGGGGGGGGGGGCGGGGGCGGGGGGGGGGGGGGGGGCGGGGGCGGGCGACGGGCAATGTTGCTTGCATGTGAGATGCTCAGCGAATGTAAAAGCCTCAGATAGCAGAGAGGTGCACATAGTGATGGGACTTTATTTGTGCAATTGTGCAGCCTATAGCTAGTGCCGAAATTCCAAAGTGCTATGCCTCTTATATTGCAGGCCATGACAAATTTTGTGTGGGTTTAGGAGCCAGGCCAAAATCTTAGGAGCTAGTGCTTTTGACCTCTTTGCGCCCCACGTTGTCTCTCACGGTGGTCTCATGGTTTGTCGTTATCACTACATGTTCACATAAAGATGGGAGATTCCCCTCCTTTCACAATAAGAACGATGTCTTGATTTAATGGCTTTGGCCTTTTTAAACTGAAAGTAAAAAAAAATACAGTGGCCATCCCCATCCATAGGCTCCTGCCTGTACAGCAAATTCCTACCCCATTCAATCTTAGCACAGTATCTCTCACACAAGCTGTATTTTAACTTCAAAATTCAGTCTACTCCAGGTAGTGAAAAAGTTCACAGGCGTGTTTGCAGTGGATACTTCATCTTTCAGAGGCTATATTGACTGCTCTGTCTGCGGGTGTGTCAGAGGATTGCTTTTGTATGCAGGGTTATACTTTTTCACTTTATCTTTATCTTTATTTGACATATTTGATATACCGCCCCTCACCAAGGTATTAGGGCGGTGTACAATACAAAATATTATGACTGCAGTAAAGAAAGGTAGAAAGGAATGCCATTAAGTAGATAGGAAAGCAGTCAAATAGTAACAGAAAGAAAAGAAAGGACAGCAGATAAGGTAGTAGGTCATTAACAACATAAGAGACAATAGACGGGGGGTAAACGATAGACGGCAAACCAAGGACGGTCGGCACAACAGGTGGGTATATAGGGAGAGGTAGGAGCCCCAAGGTGGGGGTGGAGACCTGTATGCGTGCGCGATTGAACAGCTCTATGGGGAGGAATTGGGAGGAAGTGCAAGGGACGGTGGAGCAGCAGCAGCGGGCGAGGGAGTGGGGAGATCAAAGGCCTGACAAAAAAGATATGTTTTGAGGAGAGACTTAAAGCGGGAAAATGATAGTTCAGTGCGAATATAGTGAGGGAGAGAATTCCATAAAGCAGGACTAGCAAAGAAGAAGGTGGCATGACGAGTAGACTCAAGGTGAGCATGGGTGGGAGACGGCAGAAACAAACGATTTCCATGTGCGGAACGTAGCAGACGGGGTGTGGGTTGAAGGAAGACAAGATCAGCCAGATACTGAGGAGTACCAGTGAAGAGTGCCCTATGGGTGATGATGAGAAGTTTATACATATAGCGGACTTTGACAGGGAGCCAGTGAAGGGAAAGGAGGCAAGGAGTGACATGATCCTGAGGAGATGACTGGGTAAGCAAGCGAGCAGCTGTATTCTGAATCAATTGTAACCGACGGAGTTGATATTGAGGTACGCCGGCTAACAGGGAATTACAATAGTCGAGGCGAGTGATTATCAGAGAAAGGACCAGGGTAGTGAGAGAAGACAGAGGAATCGTAAGAAACAGAAATAAATTTTCCTGTGTTGGCCTATTTCCACTTGGACTGCTTAAACAGCCCCACAACTACACAATTAAGGGCCTCAGCTACCAAGCTGAAGCAAGACACAAGTCCTACTAGGCAGCCGCCTAGGAGGACTGCCGGCCCACACTGGTGATGCATTTGACCAGGGGAAGTTTGCTGGATTTAGTACTCGCCAATAGAGTTAGCATGTTGAATGTCCAGGCAGCCCTAATTTTGCGGAGCTGAAAAAGAGAAGTACGCACCACTCCAGAAATGTGTTGATGGAAGGACAGTGCGGAATCCAGGGTAACCCCAAGGTAGCGGATAGTAGGTGACAAAGGGATGGGAGAATCTGACATAAGTGGGGCCAAAGTGGGGGCGGGGGCACCAAAAGTAAACCAAATAGCAGCGGATTTGGAAGGATTAACGATGAGGTAATTGTTAGTGAACCAATCGGCAACAGAGGCGAGGCAGGTATTCAGACGGGAAAGATCAGGAGCAAGTGATGATGTATGATGAACCAGGAGAATGTCGTCGGCGAAAAAGTAGGCGGATATACCAGTTTGTTGAATCAAAAGAGCAAGTGGGGCAAGGAAAACATTGAAAAGAAGTGGTGCAAGAATAGAACCCTGCGGTACACCACAATGAAGAGGAAGAGAAGTAGAAGAAGAAGAACCTAAGCGCACCAAAAAAGGCCGAGAGGAAAGGTAAGAATGAAACCATCGGTGGACAGTGCCCTGGATACCAAGGTCCGACAGCTGGGTGAGAAGGGTGCGATGGTCAATGACGTCGAATGCAGCAGAAAGATCCAGCGAAACCACTATTGAGAAATTGCCCCTATCGTGAGATCGGTGTAGAACCAAATCCACACAACGGACCTGCAACAGAGCATTCGAACTTTATGCTCCATCCCTCTGGAACTCTCTACCAAGTCACATCAAGAACAACACTGACATCACATCATTTAGGAAACAGCTGAAGACAATCCTATTCCGTGAACATCTTTTGACCACCATGACCTAATACTTAGATTCAACAGGAGTAAATTATGTCTATGTCTACCCAAATCATTAATTGTTGACCTTGGTGATGGCCCCACCCAAAAAATTACCCCGTCCTATGTTACGTGTTACACCGCTTTGACCCGGTGAAAAGCGGGATATAAATGCAGTTAAATAAATAAATAAATAGTTCATTGAGAAGTGCTACCAGAATAGTTTCGGTACTGTGACCAGCTCTAAAACCTGATTGTCGAGGGTGCAGAAAAAGGGCTCTCTTCAATATGATTGAGGCTGTGGTTTTTGAATTGGTCTACAAATGTGGCCTGAAGGACATGCCTTAGCAGGCTTCTCTTCCAAGGTATGCTCCTTTATGGGGAAGATTTGGAAAACTGTGAAAGAGCTGGGGGACAATAAGATATTGAGGCTGCTGGAGGATAAGTCCAGGGGGACTGGGTATTTCTCTGCAATAAAGGTCCGTTTTGGGAGTCTCATCAGTTCAGTCTGGGAAAGTCTATGGGATTCTGGAGGAACAGGTATTTGACCAAGACTAAGTCCTTTTGTGGGGCCTTTTGAAGGGAGCATGACAAGTGCCCCTGGTACTCGTGCTGCCCAATGAAGGCGTCCGGACCCATCTTTCAATACTGCCTATCGAGGATGTCTGCTAAAGTAGTTTTACCAAAGGTGGGTCCAAATAACCTCAGACCAGTGAGTTTTGGAGGTGATTCACAAGGGCTAGAATCTTGATGTTCTGACTGTTCCCGAAACGTATTTGGAGTCCTCCAAAAGATTGTGATGCTGCAAGCCACGTTTGACAGGCTTTAGGCTCGGGGAGCAATGGCATCCATGCCTCGGGCAGAGCACAGTCAAGATAGATATTCAGTCTATTTGTGGTGCCTAAGAAGAAAGGGACCTTTCTGCCCAGTTTTGGATCTCAAGTGGATTAGCAGATTTCTGCTTGTGCCACCTTTTTGAATGGGGACCCTAAGACCTTCATGATACCAGTTCCGATCCAGCAAGTTGATATCTTTAGATCTGACTGGGGCATATCTGAAGATAGAGAAGGCAGAAAAGGAGTAGCAGCCCTATATGTCAAAAGCAATATTAAAGCTGCTGAAATCCAGGGGACATGGGCAAAAGAAAAAGTGCTGTGGATTGTGTTAGAAAGAGGAGATTGCATTATCATCCACACTGGTGTAGTCTACAAGCCTCCAACTCAAACTGCGAAAATAGATAGAGACTTGATCATCAGGGAGAAGTAATCATATTGGGTGACTTTAATCTACTAGATGTGGATTGGCTATTTCTTCTGCAAATCTGAAAAGAAGTAAAAAGATGCTTTCCAAGAAGAATTGCTCAGGCAACTGGTGTGGTGAGGCAGGTGCAGCACAGACCTGGGAAAGAGAAAAAAAAAGGTTTTTCTCCTAAGAGGGGGATGGGCTCACCTAAGCACAGGTCCCAAAATGAAAGTAACACTGAAACACACACTTGCAAGGCTAGCCTGAAGCCACACCTAGTCTCCAGGGCAACAGCAGGGAGAGAGAGGGTGGGGCCAGAAAGGGAAGCACGCTGGCAAACATTTAAATGGGGTCAGTCAGCAAGTGAAGGGGGAGAGCACTGCAGAGCTGAGAGAACTGGGGAAACCAGGAGAAGCAGACAGAACTGCCAAGGCGATTGGCAGGGCCAGAGGAGAGCAGGAAGAAGCTTGAGAGAGTTCCAGGACTATAGTTCTAACTCAGAAGCAAGCAGCTCTGACTCTGAGCATGAAACGGAGCCTTTTAGAAAGCCTGACAGGAGGAAGGTTTCTACAAGCAAGGTAAACCAGATAGTACCTTTAAGTGACTCACTAAAGGGAAGGAAGTCTAGGAGCACTGACATTATTCCAGGGGGAAGAAGGAATATTCATTGGGGGAAACTTTTTAAGCTTTTAAGGAAAGTGAAGCTAGAAGTCCCTGAACGTATCCCAGTCCCTGAGCCTTGTAGCTCAGAGGAAGAAATGGAGGTGGAATTCTATAAAGGGGGATTCAGATTCCACAGAAGTATCAATGGAATGTTCATTATGCATGAGAAGTGCTTAGGAAACATTTATTAGATGTTATGAAGAAAGCCAAGAAGTAGTTATGCTGAGCATTTGATACTGTGAAGTGCTGGAAAGAGAGAAGTCTCATTTTAAAGCTGAAATAGTACTGGTGCTATGAAACTGTTTCAACAGCAGTTTAGTTCCTATGCTGAAAAGTAGAGTGTTTTCAAGCTTACCTGAAACAGCTGGGAGAAGCTAACAAGGTTAGCTGGTCTTTACTTGCAACAGTGATTTTCAACTGTGTTTTGTTTGAGTGAAAAAGGAAACTTGTTCTGTTCCAAAGACTGAAGGAAACTGCTTTGTTATAGCACTGCTGAAGTACGTTTAAAAAGAAGCTTTTTGTTGGAGAAAATATCCTCATTTTCTGTTAATGGTTCCTTCCGCCAAGGTCCAGTTTGCAAACTTGATGATTAAAATAAAATTTAGAAATAAATTTTCCTGTGTTGGCCTATTTCCACTTGGACTGCTTAAACAGCCCCACAACTACACAATTAAGGGCCTCAGCTACCAAGCTGAAGCAAGACACAAGTCCTACTAGGCAGCCGCCTAGGAGGACTGCCGGCCCACACTGGTGATGCACTTGACCAGGGGAAGTTTGCTGGATTTAGTACTCGCCAATAGAGTTAGCATGTTGAATGTCCAGGCGGGTGCCCATTTTAGCAGCAGTGATCATCACACAGTGTGGTTTGAGGTAAAAGCCAAGGCAGAGTCCAATCACAGCAGACTCCAGTCCTGGGCTTTAAAAACACTGACTTCAGTAAAATGGGAAAGTACCTGAAGGAGAAGTTGGCAGGGTGGGAGGAGACAAGGGAAGTGGAATTGCACTGTGCTAAATTAAGAGGCAATAAAAGGGGCAATATGTATGTATGTATATGTGTATATATATAAATTAGTAAGGGAAGTAAATAAAAACGAGAAAAAGGAAACCTATATGGTTCTCCAAAGAAGTGGCTGTACAAGTAAAGGCAAAAACTGCAGTTTTCACAGAAGTCAGAAGATCTCAAAAAGAGGAACACAGAAAAAAATACAGGATAAAGCTAAAAGAGAGAAATAAGGATAGTGAAAGCAAAGGCAGAAGAAAAGATGGCTAAAGATGTGAAATGTGGAGACAAACTTTTTTTCAGGTATATTCAGAAGAAAGGGGAAGATCAGAGGTGGAATTGCAAAACTCAAAAGTGCTGGGGACAGATGTGTGGAAAGTGACATTGAAAAAGCGAAAATGCTAAACAAATGCTTCTGTTCTATATTCATGAAAGAAAATCCTGGGAGGACCACATATGAGTGACACATATACAAATGGGAATGGAGTAGATACCACACCATCCACAGAAGATGTGTTTGAACAGCTTGCAAAACTGAAAGTAGACAAAGCCATGGGACCAGATGGGATACTTCCCAGGATTCTGAAAGAACTCAGAGAGGTTCCTGTGGGGCCTTTAAAGGATGTTTTTAATAGATCCTTGGAGATGGGAGAGGTTTCACAGGACTGGAGAAGGGCCGATAGTGGTACACAAAAGCGGTAATAGGCAAGAAGTGAAAAACTATAGGCTGGTAAGCCTTCCCTCTGTGGTGGGAAAAGTAATGGAGGCTCCCTTGAAAGAAAGAATAGTGGACTTTTTGGAAACAATAGATTGCATGATCCAAGGCAGTATGGTTTTACCGAGGGAACATCATGCCAAACAAATTTGATTGAATTCTTTGGTTGATCAGAGAACTAATCCAAAGGCATGCGATTGGATGTGATATACCTAGATTTCAGCAAAGCCTTTGATATTGTTCATCATAGGAGGCTTATCAATAAACTGAGCAGCCTGAGGATCAAAAATTGGTTGACTGACAGATGACAGAAGGTGATGGTAAACGGAACTCACTCAGAAGAAAGGAAGGTACATAGAGGCGTGCCTCAAGGATCAGTCTTGGGACCGATACTATTCAATGTATTTATGAGTGATATTGCAGAAGGATTGAATGGAAAAGTCTGCCTTTTTGCAGATGACACACATTTGCAGCAGAGTGGACACTTCTGAGTGAGTGGACAACATGAGAAGATCTAAAAACACTGGAAGAATGGTCTAATGCTTGGCAGTTAAGATTTAATGCAAAGAATTGCAGAGTCATGCACTTGGGATGCAGAAATCCAAGGGAATTGTATGTGATAGGGGGCGAGAGGTTGGTGTGCACAGACCAGGAGAGGGACCTCTGAGTGCTAGTGTCTAAAGATCTCAAGGTGGCGAAACAATGCAACAAGGTGGTAGCCAGAGCCAGTTGGAGGCCCAGAGGGTGCAGCTTTGAAGGACCCCCTGTTCAAACAGGCACTTGATATCAACACTTTGACATCACAGGCTTCCATTGTGGAGCCTACATGTCTTTGAGCGTGCCTGCTTATTCCGGAGGCGGCCCGACTTAAGATTGGGGCAGCTTTCTTGGTGTATGCATTTTATGATTTGATCAGGGCCTTGTCTGAGAGTATGCCCTCAATGATTGCGGCACGGTAGCTGCTGTGGCTCCGTAACTGGGCAGTGGATGTTTCTTCCAAGACACACCTCAGCCAGCTTCTCTTCAAGGGTAAGCTTCTCTTTGGGGAGGCATTGGAGAAATTAGTTAAGGAATTAGGAGAATCCAAAGGCTCTCAGCTTCAGGAAGACAAGCTGAAACTGAACAAGGGAGGGGGCCAGCCACAGTATTTCCAGGTGGCCCTAGTTGTGCCATTTCAGAGAGCGCGGTATCCAAGCAGAGGTCAGTCCTTTTGGGGTGGTAGAGGAGTCGGCAGGAGCTATTACACTGCTGCTGTCGTGTGCCCCCCCCCCCAAGAAGTCACATTGAAACAAGGGGAGTCCAGGACAAGGCAAAGCGTGTGGGTGGGGTGCCTTCAGAGGTTCCTGCCTGCCTGCCTGGGCCCAGGTTATCTCTGACTAGTGTGTTTTGGAGGTCATTCGAGAGTGATACGTCCTGGAATTCCCATGGTCATTGCTGGATACCTTCATGAGGTCGCTGTGCAGGGGCCCAGGATAGGTAATGGTGGTCTGGGACACGCTTCAGTGGCGGCTGCGTTTAAAAGCTGTGGTGCCGGTGCCCACAGACAATTCAGAGGCGGTCCATCTATTTTGTGGTTCCCAAAAAGGAGGGATCTTTCTGGCCTATCCTGGACCTGAAGTACGAGGGTTGTCCAGAAAGTAATGCCCCACATTATTTTTCTCAGAGTTTTCATTCAAAATGTATAAAAATCACTCACAGTATAAATTAATGTGTCCTTAATGCATATTATTTTTCTATATAATCTCCATCAACATCTATGGCCTTACGCCAGTGAGAAACGAGGGCATTAATTCCTCCTCTGTACTAGCTCGTGTCCTGTTCATGCAGCCATTTTTTTACAGCATGAATCATGCTCACGTCATCTTCAAACCTTGTTCCACGCAGGCCATCCTTTAGTGGTCCAAACATGAAAAACTGATGGTGCCAGATCAGGACTGTAAGGTGGGTGGGGGAGCACTGTCCAACCAAATTTGGCAATTGCCTCTTGGGTTCGGAGGCTTGTGTGAGGGCAAGCATTGTGTTGAAGCAACATGTCTCCTGGATTACTGTTAGGCTGCACTCGCAAGTAACGCCGTTTCAGTTTTTTGAAGGGTTTTGATGTACCTGTCTGAATTGATTTATTGTTATCTCCAGGAACAAGCAGGAATAAGTCCTCACATATGGGTACGTCGGTACCGACGGAGCCCGTGCGGGAAAGCTCCCCAGCTTCTTAGAATAGAAGCTTTTGGGACCTCCCACTGCACATGCGCACTGCCTTCCCGCCTTCCTGAACAGCTCTCCTCAGTTTCTCTTTTTTCCGCGGAGCCAGCAGGTCGTGTTCCTGTCACCGCTGAAGAAATTGTTATTTTATTTGTTTCTTTAGACCGCGTACCTGCCTTCCCCATACCGATACCGGTATCGCCGGTCTTTTCTTTCTTTCTTTAAAAAATTATAATTCTTTTTTCTTATTTTTTAGCTTTTTGGTCACTTCAGAGAGGCCTCTCGGCCTACTCAATTTCTCCTCATGGAGAAGCCAGCCCCTGGATTTAAGAAGTGTACCAAATGTAATGCTGTTATTTCAGTCACAGACACCCATGACTGGTGTCTGAAATGTTTGGGGCCTGACCATTCCATACCGGACTGCCCATCTTGCTCCCACATGTCTAAACGTGGGCTGCAGAACCGGGCCAACAAATTCCATGTGCTGTTTGCTTCAGAGAATACAGCATCACAGTCATCCAGGTCTTCTTCTCCGGATGGATCTCAGGTAACCAAACCTTCTGTGGGCAAGTCCTCAAAGAGCAAATCTCCTTCAAAGCATCGAGAGGCTCTTAGCTTAGAACTTGAGGACCCTGCCCCAGCCAAACAACCCCGGCGGGAAGTCCAACTTCCAAAAACGCCAATTCAGGGGTCTCAGGTTGATATCGATGCTACGGCCTCGACAGATCACCTGTTAGCCTGCTCTGGGGTACCGGGTCACTCCGGTACCGACATCCAGGCAGCTATGGCGTCCATGGGCGATACTGTACAGTCCATGCAGCAGGCCGTCATGGCTTTCATTAAAGCTGCAACGCCATCGGTTCCGCTTTCAGCGGTTCCGGGCCCGATACCGGTATCGTCCGCCATGCCGGTATCGAGGCCATCCACCTCTAAACGCAAGTCGGTACCGTATGGGCTTTCGCTCCATACCGGTTCCATACCCGATACGCCCGATATCGATACCGATCGGTACGCGTATCGTGCGTTAGAGGAAAGCACCGATTCCTCTGAGGATTTTCACTCCTCTGATGATTCTGCTGAGTTTTCACTCAACTTACCTGAGGAGCCCTCTTCTCCTAAAAGGAGAATGTCCCCTCCAGAGGATTTGTCCTTCCAGGACTTTGTTTTAGATATGGCTACAGCCCTTTCTATTACCACATCCTCTGAAAAGGAACCCAGATCCAAAAAACTGGATATTTTGGGATACTCAAAGGCCCCTAAGGAGGCAGTTACCCTGCCTATCCATGAAATCCTTCAAGAACAACTGATGGATTTCTGGGAAAATCCTTTGACTTTGTCTCCTTATTCCCGTAGGTTGGACACCATGTATAGGGTCCCTCCTTCTCCTGGTTTCCAAAAGACTCAATTGCCCCACCACTCTATTGTGGTGAAGTCTGCAATGAAGAAGATTAGGAGTACCAAAAGGCACTCTTCCACCCCTCCAGGACGGGAATGTAAGACTTTGGACTCTTTTGGTAGGAAAATTTTCCAGGCTAGTATGCTTATAGCCAGGATTAATTCCTACAGTCTCTATATGGGCATGTTCCTGGAGGAACTTGCCAAAAAGGTGCGGCATTTTGCCCCCTTTATCCCTGAGGATAAAAAGCAGGGATTCCTTTCCCTAGTGAAACAACTCTTAGAGGTTTCTAAGTTCTCTAATAGGGCAGCATATGATTCCTTTGAGGGAGCCAGTAGGGCTTCGGGCATTGCTATTGCAGCCCGACGTCTTGCTTGGCTCCAGGCCTCTGATCTGGAACCTTGGGTTCTAGATGGCTTACGGAATCTGCCCTGTACAGGTGAGAACTTATTTGGGGAAGAGTGGCAAATCAAAGCCACCCAGATGGATGCTGAAAATGCCACCTTGGAAAGACTTTCAAAGTCCACTTCAATTCCTACTAAGAAAAAGTCTTTTAAAAGGCCTTACTATAAGAAGGCCAGAGTTGCTTCAAATACTGGCCAGCAGTCTTCTCAACCTCGCTATACTGCTAAGCGTCAGCAATCCAAACAAGCACGAGCTAAGCCTGCAGCAGCTACTGTAGCTCAGCAGGCTCCAACCCCTCAGGGGTTTTGACTTGCTCCTAGGGAACTTGCCACTTCTGGTTCTAACACAACCAGAACCTCTCACCATACCCGGAAGGTTGGTTCACTTTGCTCCCAGATGGGAACAAATCACAACAGAACAATGGACCCTCTCTATCATTCGAGAGGGTTACAAACTTCATTTCTCCAGCCTTCCTCCCCATCATATGGTGAGACCATTCAATTCTCCCCCATCTCTCCTAACCCTGTTGGGTCAAGAGGTTTCCTCTCTTCTTGCCCAAGGGGCCATAGAAGAGGTTCCTCTTCCTCAACAAGGGTCCGGTTTCTACTCCCCTTATTTTCTCATTCCAAAGAAGACAGGGGGATTCAGACCAATCCTAGATCTGAGAGAATTGAACAAATTTCTCTTCAAGGAGAAATTCAAAATGCTGTCTCTCGGCATTCTCCTTCCTTACCTCCAGGGTCAGGACTGGCTTTGTTCTCTAGACCTACAGGATGCGTATACACATATACTCATCCATCCATCCCACAGAAAGTATCTTCGCTTTCTGTTTCAGGGAAAACATTTCCAATACAGAGTACTCCCCTTCGGTCTAGCCTCTGCTCCAAGAGTATTCACAAAATGCATGGCAGTCGTAGCCGCATTTCTAAGAGGCATGGGAATCTTTGTCTTCCCATATCTGGACGACTGGCTCATCCGAGCTCCAACTCAGTCACAGGCCCAGATTTCCCTGGACCACACAAGGAGCCTTTTGCAGTATCTGGGACTGGTAGTAAACCTTCCCAAGTCCCGACTCATCCCTACTCAATCTCTAGAATTCATAGGGGCCCAGTTGGACACCATCACTGCAAGGGCCTACCTTCCACATGTTCGAGGCCAGCGCCTCCTGAGTTTGGCCTCCCAAGCTCAGTCCAGCACTCACTTGACAGCCAGGGAAATGCTACGCCTACTGGGTCATATGGCCTCCACAGTGCATGTGGTGCCCTATGCTCGTCTTCATATGAGAGCAGCTCAATGGACCCTGGCCACTCAGTGGACTCAGGCGTCAGGAGCGCTCTCAGACCAAATACAAACCTCCGATCGTCTGTTTTGGTCCCTCCACTGGTGGACTTCCACCAAGAATCTGTTGTTGGGGGCTCCATTTCAACCATTGCTACCCCAAGCAACCCTCACAACAGATGCCTCCCAAACAGGGTGGGGAGCCCATCTGCAAACTCTCTCCACTCAGGGCACTTGGTCTCTACAGGAGACCACCCTTCATATCAATCTTCTGGAACTGCGAGCAATTTACCTTGCCCTCAAGGTCTTCCACTCCCTCCTAGCCAACCTCACTGTCCTAGTTCAGACGGACAATCAGGTGGCTATGTTTTACATAAACAAACAAGGAGGGACGGGCTCTCTGTCGCTTTGCAACGAAGCTCTAAGACTATGGGCCTTCGCCAGAGAGCATCAGATTCACCTGCTAGCAGTGTATCTCCCAGGAGTTCAAAACTCTCGGGCAGACAGGCTCAGTCGAGTTCTGCTGCCACACGAATGGTCCCTACATTTGGACCAAATAAACCGAATCTTTCAGGAATGGGGGACCCCGGACATAGACCTCTTTGCAAGTCCGTGGAATGCCAAACTTCCCCGGTTCTGTTCCAGAACTCCGTGTCAGGGAGCTCAGGCTACGGACGCCTTTCTCCTGAATTGGAATCAGGCATTCCTATATGCCTTTCCACCCATTCCTTTGATTCCCAAGACTCTGTTCAAACTCCAGAGGGATCATGGAACTATGATCCTCATAGCTCCAAGCTGGCCACGCCAAGTGTGGTTCCCTCTACTTCTACAGCTCTCCCAGGGATCCTACTTGGATCTGGGAGCTGCGCCAGACCTCCTGTCTCAGGAGGAGGGGACTTTGTGGCACCCAAACCCCAAATCCCTTCACCTCAGTGCTTGGTTACTGAAGGCTTAAGCCTTCAAGACTTTCATCTTTCCCAACCAGTGAAAGATATCCTTTCTGCCTCTAGGAAACCCTCTACCAGGCGTTCCTATGCTTTCAAATGGAAACGTTTTTCCATTTGGTGTGCTCAGCAGGGTCTTGACCCTCTGGCACTTCCTTTGAATTCTCTTCTTGATTATCTCCTGCATCTATCCAATGCAGGCCTCAAGACGAATTCGGTAAGAGTCCATTTAAGTGCTATTGCAGCATCCTTGAAACATATAAATGGACAACCTATCTCCTCTCATCCTCTTGTTGCAAGATTCATGAGAGGCCTGACTCTCACTAAACCTCCCATCAGACCACCCCCGGTCGCATGGGATTTGAATCTAGTGCTCGGTCAACTTATGAAGCCACCTTTTGAGCCAATGTTTTCCACCTCCTTGAAATTTCTTTCCTGGAAGGTCATCTTCCTCATTGCAGTCACTTCGGCTCGCCGCATCAGTGAGCTGCAGGCTTTAGTGGCTAATCCACCTTACACAAGATTTCATCATGATAAGGTGGTCCTTAGGACGAATCCCCACTTTATGCCTAAAGTGGTCTCGCCTTTTCATCTTAATCAAGAGGTATATCTACCTGTCTTTTTTCCAGCTCCTCATGCATCCAATGCAGAGAGGAACCTTCATACTCTGGATTGTAAAAGAGCTCTCGCTTTTTACCTTAATAGGACTCAGCCACATCGAAAGTCTTCTCAACTTTTTGTGGCCTTTGATCCTTCCCATTTGGGACTTCCAGTCTCCAAGCGTACACTTTCCAATTGGATTGCTCAGTGTATTTCTTTTGCTTACCAGAGCAAAAACATTTCTCTGGAAGGCCATGTCACTGCTCACAATGTGAGGGCCATGGCAACTTCTATGGCTCATCTGCACTCTGTTTCCATAGATCAGATCTGTCGAGCCGCTACCTGGGCCTCGGTTCATACCTTCACAGCCCATTACTGTTTGGACAAGGACTCCCGCCGGGATGCCTTGTTTGGCCAGGCTGTCCTCAAGCACCTGTTCCATTCCTAAACAACTCCTGCCCACCTTCCCAGAATGGATGCCTGAGATCCATACGAAGATGGCGAACCTTTACAGGGGATCCCATGCATCTAAGCTAGGGAGTCCCCATATGTGAGGACTTATTCCTGCTTGTTCCTGGAGATAGCACAGTTACTTACCTGTAACAGGTGATCTCTGGGAACAGCAGGAATTAGTCCTCACAACCCACCCACCTCCCCTAGGAGTTGTATCTTTTATCTATCTATCTTCCTGTCCTCTCTCTGTTGACTCAGCTATAAACTCGAAACTGAGGAGAGCTGTTCAGGAAGGCGGGAAGGCAGTGCGCATGTGCAGTGGGAGGTCCCAAAAGCTTCTATTCTAAGAAGCTGGGGAGCTTTCCCGCACGGGCTCCGTCGGTACCGACGTACCCATATGTGAGGACTAATTCCTGCTGTTCCCAGAGATCACCTGTTACAGGTAAGTAACTGTGCTTTCACCTCTTTCAAGCACATCCACCAGAATTACGCCATCAATGTCCCAAAAGACGGTGATCATCACTTTTCCAGCGGAAGGAGTGGTCTTGAACTTCTTTTTTCTTGGTGAGTGAGCATGATGCCATTCCATAGACTGCCTTTTAGTCTCTGGTTCATAATGGTGAGCCCAGGTTTTGTCACCTGTGACGATCCAGGACAAAAAGGCCTCCCCCCTCAGCTTCAAAGTGCGCCAACAAATCATAGCAGATGTTTTTCCTTTGGAATTTGTGTTCAGTTGTGAGACTTCGCGGAACCCATCTTGCACACACCTTTGAATGTCCCAAAGAGTCAATTGCCATTGTACTACCTCTACTGACGGAAAGCTGTATAGACAATTCCCGACTCGTGATGCGCCGATCCGCATGAATGTCATCAGCGTGCTGCAACTTGTCTGGACTAGTGGCTGAGGCAGGACGCCCAGACTGTGGCCGTTCTTCCAGTTGCATTTTACCACTTCCTAAAGCCTTTACTCTCTTCACCCATCATCCAACGGTGTTCCTATCTACCGCAGAACTTCCATACACAGCACACAACCGTTTGTGAATGTTTCTCACGCTTTTTTTTTCTCCTCCACCAAGAATTCAATTACAGCTCGTTGTTTGTACCGTGTGTCACTCACAGACGCCATTTGAAGGATCACTAGCGCCTCACTATTTGTCAGACTGTAAAATTACACACGTGTCCTTTGAAGTTCCAAGTTACTACCCTTTCAATTTCACACCTCTATCTTCATTCTGGACTGAGAAAAAACATGTGGGGCATTACTTTCTCAGCAACCCTCGTACATGAACAGGACCTTGCGAGTTCTGCACTTCTGCATGGAAACCCTGCATTCCATCATTGTATCAGTGCGTGAGGGAGTTTTACGGTGCTTGATCTCATGGAGGCATATCGTCATAGCCCGATATGCCCAGAACATCAGATATCTCTGGTATGTGGTACCGTTGGGGCATTTCCAGTTTTTAGCCTTGCCATTTGGTCTCGCTATGGCCTCTCAAGCCTTTACCAAGGCAGTGGTAGTCGTGGCGGCAGCCCTGTGTTGGGAGGGGGTGCTGGTGTACCTTTATCTCAACCACTAGCTGATTCAAGCAAAATCGACTGAGGAGAGCCAAAAGGCCACCCATTGCTTGCGTTCAGCAGCTGGGTTGGGTGAAGGAAGAAATTGGAGAGCTGGTGTGCAGAATGGGGGACCACGAAAGTCGGTTGCAAGAGCTTGAACAGCTGCAGGAAGGAGAGGCACAGAGAGGTGCAAAGTTAGGATCGCAATATGAGGCCCTACTTTATAAGCTGGAAGATGTGGAAAATCGATCACATTGCAACAATTTGAGGATTCGAGGAATCCCAGAAGAGAGAGAATTTCAAGATAGTGAAAAAGTTGCATGGTCTTTGTGTCTCGAGGTACTGCAGAAAGGTGGTGAGGAGGTGGCTGCTGTGGACATACAACTTGAAAGGGCGCACAGAGCACTGGGGCCACCAGTTGGAAACAGGCCCAGGGATATTATAATTTGCTTAGCACGATATAAAACAAAGGAGAAAATTGTCAACAAAATGAGGCGTGGTGGAGCCCTAATATGGCAGGGGTACCCAGTGAATATCTGAGGACCTTTCTGCAGGCACGTTGCAGCGGAGGAGGGCAATGCAACCAGTGGCACAATTAGTGCGGAGAGCGGAAGTTAAGTACCGGTGGTTGCACCCCTTTGGACTATTTTTTATCCTTAAAAGGCGGACATGGAGGACACAAGTACCAGAGGAGGCGATGAAGGTCCTACGGGAAGCGGGCCTAAGACCCCAGGAAAATGCCTTGGGGGCAGGTTCACCAACATGGAGGAGGCAGGAGCAGCATGGAGATTGTCCTGCCGTCCGCTTGCTCCCTCTCTTGACAACAACAAGAGCTGCGAGAGGATCAACCTGTGGAAGAAACCTGAGGACTGAGAATATGCTGGTTATGCACAGAGGGGAGATGGGGGAGTATTTTGTTTGAGTTATATGTGTATTATGCAATGCAATGTTGGGTGAGGAGGGTGGGGGGGTAGGGAGAGTGTGGGGTGGGGAGAGGGTGTTGGAGGGAGTGGGAAGGATGAAACGGTATGTGTTGGGGAAGGAGAGAGGGTGGGAAGGTGAGTAAAGAGGTGGATGGGGGTGGGGAGTGTAATGGGAGGGGAAGGAGTGAAGAGGAGAGGGAGGCGGGGGAGGGAAGGGGGTGTTAGAGTATGGGTTGGTGGAGGAGGATGGGGGGAGAGAAGACCGGAGTAAGGGAAAGGGGGGGGGATGAGTTTGTGAAATATCATGGTTGGGGAAGGTAGGGGGTGCACTACTCCTGAAGTATCCTCTGGAAGTGAAGGAGGATTAGGGGGGGAAGGGGTGGGGGGGAGGGCAGGTGAGGGGGCAGCAGGCATTGGGGAGAACGGTTGGGACTTGTAGTAAGGGGAGGGGTAAGGGGGGAGGTTGGGTGGGGGTAGGGGGAAGGAGGGGGGTTGACAGGGAGGGGGGGAGAAACAAGGGAAGGGGTGTTTGCAGAGGAGAAGGTTAACGATTGCGACATTGAATGTAAAGGGGTTGCGTACGAGACAGAAAAGAAGTTTGGTGGAGATGGAAGGTAGAAGACTGGGTGCGGATATTATGTGCATACAAGAAACCCATCTGAGGGTGGGGCAGGAGCATCTGTTGGAGTCTAGGCAATACCCCAAGGTAGTTTTGGCGGGACAGAGAGCAAATTCTAGGAAAGGGGGGTTGGAATTTTGGTGGGGGGTGAATACCCATAATATGGTGAAGGGTATTAGTCGGGGGAAAGGAGGTAGATGGGTGGGGGTACTATTACAAATAGAGCAGGAAGAGGTGTGGGTGATAAGCTTATATGGCCCAAATGAGAAGCAGGGGGAGGCATATGAGCAAATGTTGAAGGGATTTGGGAATACCCCAATAATCTTGGGGGGAGATTTCAATTTGACATGTAATCCCCGAGTGGATACCAGTGGGGGGCAGGGGGGAGGAGGTCGAGGGGATAGGCGAAGCCTGCATAACATGTGGGAGAGATTGGGTTTGGTGGATGTCTGGAGAAGCTGGCATCCGGGAGAACGGAAGTACACATTCTACTCCCCAGTACATGGCACCTATAGCAGGTTAGATATGATTTGGGGGGGGGAGTGGTAATTGGGTGGAGAGAGTACAGGAAGTGGAGCATGGCTCAATTACCTGGTCAGACCATGCCCCAGTGAGCATTCATTTTGATATGGGTGCAACAGATGAAAGTTTAAAATTTTGGAAACTCAATGACTCCCTGCTTGAGGAGGAGCAGCACGTGGGGAAGATTAAGGATAACATAAAGGAATACCTCCGGTTGAACGATACGGGGAAGGTGTTCATGGGGGTGTTGTGGGATGGACTAAAGGCGGTAATTCGGGGACAATTGGTCAGTTTGGGAGCTAGAGTAAAGAAGGAAAAAGGGGCCGTAGAAACTGAATTATTGTGACAGTTGAGAAATTTGGAGAGCGAACATCAGAGAGTGTCGGATCCGCATACTATTGCGGGGATAAATAAGGTGAGAGCGGAGCTGAGTAAATTGCGGGCCAAAGAGATAGCGTACCAGCTAGCGGTATTGAAACAGGCCCATTTTGAAGGGGGAAATCGGGGGGGGGGGGAGGCTTCTGGCTTGTCGGCTTAAGGGGAGGAGGCAGGCAGCGCACGTAGAGGGCATTCGGAATACTAAAGGGGAATTGGTACACCAATCTAAGGGAATCCGGGGGATATTTAGGGAGTTTTATGAAAAACTGTATAAAAGTGAACTAATGGCGGGGGGGGGTTGGGGGGGAGGAGATTGCAGAGTTTCTGGAGGAGTGTGGCTTACCGCAAGTGAATGGGGAGGAACGGGAGCGTTTAGGGCGGGAGATACAGGAAGAAGAGGTAAGGAGGGCTATAGCCACTTTGAAGCTTGGAAAGGCGCCGGGATTGGACGGGTACACGGCAAAGTTCTATAAGGTAGTGTCAGAATGTATCACGCCTGTCTTCACTAGGGTAGTGAATAGGGTTCTTCAAGGGGAGGGGTTACCGAAGACAATGGCGGAGGCGGGCATAACCGTTCTATCCAAACCGGGCAAAGATAAGGGGGTCTGCGGATCTTATAGACCCATATCCTTAATAAACTTAGATGCAAAAATTTTGGCAAAGATACTGGCAAATAGGATTCAGGATGTAGTACCACAGTTGATTCATCTGGATCAGACGGGTTTTGTAAAGGGGCGGCAAGGTAGTGACAGTGTGAGAGAGATTTTGAATATCATGTGGCAACTCCAGAGGACTAAAGAATTGGCGGTGATGGTTACTGTGGACGCAGAAAAAGCTTTTGATCGTGTGGAGTGGCCTTTTATGTTTCAGGATTTGGAGAAAATGGGGTTTAGAGGACAGTACATCAGTTGGATAAGAGCTCTCTATCAGGAGCCACGAGCTAGAGTCGGAGTAAATGGTGGGTACGCAGAGTTTTGAGCTCCATAAGAGTACCAAACAGGGATGCCTGTTGTCGCCTTTACTGTTCGCACTGGCTATTGAGCCGCTTGCGGCATACATTAGACGGGCAGGGGATGTTAAGGGAGTACGGATATGAGGGAGGGAGGAAAAGATTGGACTGTTTGTGGACGATGTTATATTTACCTTGACGCAGCCGCTTACCACGCTACCAGTGTTGATGAAGGCTATTCAGAGGTATAGCCGGATAGCAGGCTATAGAATGAATCAGGGCAAAACGGAATTGTTGGGATTTAACTTAGTGCCTAGGGTGGAAGAAAGCTTGCGACACCATTTTAAGTTTTGGTGGGTGGCAGGGAGTTTTCGATATTTGGGGATCCAGCTGGGGATCCCTTTATACAGGATCAAGCAATGGAATTATCAGGCATTGGTGGAGAGTATTAGGCAGGATTTATCTAGATGGAGGGGGTTGTATCTGTCCTGGATGGGCCGTATTGCGGTTGTGAAAATGAATATTCTCCCAAGGTGGTTGTTTCTATATATGTCCCTGCCATGTCGGTTGGTAAGAAAGGAAATAGATAGGATGCAAAATTTGCTCCTGCAGTTTATTTGGGATGGAAAGCGTCCGAAAGTAGCTAGGGCTGCCATGTTTAAGACTGAGGAGGAAGGGGGGTTGGGGGTCCCATCGTTGCTTAGATACTATGAGGCGGCGCAACTTCGGGCATTGTTTGCGTGGAAGGAGGGAGTGGAGCGCCCTGGGTGGGTAGGCATGGAAGGGGAGGAGGGAGTAAGTGCAGGTGCTTGGATCTGGGATCCTGGGGTGGGAGGGCAGGGAAAGGGGGAGGTTAACCCGTATTCGGAACTTACGAGACCATTTCACCCAAAACTGAGGGGGTATTTATTAGGGGGGAAGCAGTACTCTAGGGAAATTTATATTCAGACGGTGATGGAGAGTAAGATGGGGGAGACGGCGGGGGTTTTTAGGAGTTGGGGGGGGGAGAAAGGTCTGTGGAAAATTGGGCAATTGGTAGGGGATGGGGGGGGAGGGTTCGGAGCTTTGAGGAGCTCCAACAGCAATACCACTTGGAGGAGTGGGATAGATATGCATATGTTAGTCTGTGGTATTGGCTACAACGGAGGGAGGTGAAAAAGGAGTGGTCTGCGAAGCCTACACCATTTGAGGAGATGATGGGAAGTAAAGGCATGCCTACTCGGATAATTTCAAAGTTATACAAGCTCTTGGGGTAATTTAAGCAGGGGGCTATACGAGGTCAGCTGCAGTGGGAGGAGGAGCTGGGAGGGCAGTGGGATTCCGAGCGGTGGGATAGTATTTATATTAAGACGCATAGACTAGCCCCGGGGACTGCAATGCTGGAAAATAGCTATAAGTTAAGGTTGAGAATGTATTGGACCCCGGTGTGGCTTCATGCATTGTATCCAGACAGTCCGGAGCAGTGCTGGAAGGGGTGTGGGGCAAGAGGGGATTAGTTGCATATGGTTTGGAGCTGCCCTGTTGTACGGGATTTTTGGATAGGGGTGGAAAGGCTTACGGAGGATATCACAAAGGTGAAGGTGCAGTTCACTCCAAATATGGTAATACTAAATGAGGAGGGGGAGGGGGGAGACGGAGGAGAGTTAGGAAGACTACAGAGGTACTGCGTAATCGCGGGCCGGATGAGTCTTCTCCGATGGTGGAAGAAAACGGGTGTCCCCCCGCTAAAGGAGGTGGTGGGGAGAATGGAGCAGCTGTGGAGCTTCTGTGCAATTGAAGCGCATAAAAAACATACTATTACAAGGTACAACAGGGTTTGGGAGCAGTACGAGCGGTGGAGGGTGAGGGGGGTGGAACAGTGGTACGAGCAAGTGGAGGGGGAGGGGTCTGTACGGCGGTAAGGTTTTGGATTATACCGTTACCCTTATGACTCAAATGTATAAATATTGGGACGTGTATCACTGTGTTTACCTGCTAATTAGGGTGAGTTCCTATAGGGATTGGAATGTATGTATGATATACCCTGATTCTGATATAGAGTTGAGGGTCTATGTTCCATGATGTACGGCGCTTTGGAGGGGAGGGGGGAAAGTGTGGGAGTTCTACATGGCGGGGGGGGGAGGGGGGAGCGTTTTAGATCTTGTATACTTGTGTTTAAAACTCAGAAGATTATGTGGGTCGGAAGATGTCAGTCTGTTAATGTTTGGGGGGGAAGATTTCAGAGGCTGGAGGGGGTCTTCTGACGAGCAAATGTATGTTGGTGGTGGAACTCATATAAAGTATAAATTACTGAAAATAGGGTACACACCGAGAGAGGGGATCTCTCAAATTTGAAGATGAAGTATGGAATGTATAATGGTATATACTTGGTTGGGTTGTGGTTTAATGTTATGTGTTGTATATTAGGATGTGTGCTAATAAAAATTTAAATTACAAAAAAAAAAAACTGGCCTCTTGCAAGAACATTTTGGTTCAGACCCCCAACAAAATCCAAGTCAACATGTACCCTACAAGTCAACATGTTATTCTGTTCTTGTATTTAATGTTACATGCACCTAAAGTTCTCAGCCATGTGGTTTTTTTTATCCTGCTGACTTTAGTTTTTATTCCATTTGCATTTATTATTCTGTTTGAATTTAATAACATTATATGTAACCCTTGATGCACCTCAAGTTCCTTTGTTTTACAGTTTTTTGTAAACCATTTTGACTAGTAGAAAAAACGTATAAAAATTTGTTAAATATAAAATACGGCTCCTGCTTACAGTCTAATGACGACATGCAATAGCTGAGAACAAGGGTACAAATAGGGAAAGGTAAGAAGACACAAGGAAAACAAAGGATCAGGATCCAAAAGCATAGATTTGAAAAGGGGGAGAGAGATGAAGCCTAATGCACAGACTCAGGTAGTTTTGTTCCAGACATAAGGAGCAGCAAGGTGAAAGGGTCGAAGTCTGGCATTGGTAGTGGTAGAAAAGGGCATAGGGAGAAGCAAGCCACTGGAAGAGCGGAGTTCATGGGAAGGGGTATAGCGAGAGAAGAGAGATAGTGAGGAGCAGTAAAATGAATGCATTTATAGGTCAGAAGGGGGAAGTTTGAATTGGATATGGAAACGGAAAGGGAGCCATTGAAGTGACTTGAGAAGAGGGATTATATGAGTATATCGGGACTGGTGGAAGATTAGCCGTGCAGCAGAGTTCTGAACAGATTGAAGAAGGGAGAGAGAACTCGGAGGGAGATCAGCAAGGAGGTGGTTGTAGTAGTCGAGATGGGAGGTGACTGAAAGAGTGGATAAAGGTTTTAGTAGTGTTCAAAAAGGAAGGAGACTGCACCTTCAAAAGGATATAAGCAGGTTGGAGTCTGTGCAGAGGGTGGCTACTAAAATGGTTAGTGGTCTTCGTTATGAAACATAGGAGGACAGACTTAAAGATCTTAATATGTATACTTTAGAGGAAAGACTAGATAGGGGAGATATGATAGATATATTTAAATACCTCCATGGCATAAATGCACAGGAGAGTCTCTTCCGAATGAAAGCAAGCTCTGCCATGAGGGTACATAGGATGAGGGTGAAAGGACTTGGAAGTAATATGCAGAAATATTTCTTAACAGAAAGAGTAGTAGATGAGTGGAATAGTCTCCCAGTGGAGGTGTTAGAGAAAAGAACAGTATCTGAATTAAAAAAAAAAAAAAGCATGGGACAAATACAGAGGATCCCTAAAGGTTAAAAGGGCACTATTGTAGTTGATGGAAGGGCATGTGGTCTTTTTCTGCCATCATGTTTCTATGAAGGGGTGAATTTTGTTAGTTATAGAGAGAGAAATAGGTTTTAGCAGTCAGTTGGATGTCTGTAGATAAGGAGAGGGAGAATTCAAAGATGACCCCAAGGTTGCGGGCTGAAGAAACAGGAAGTAGAGGAGTGTTATCAACAGAGATGGAGGAAGGGGGAGGAAGGTTTATGGGGAAAAAATAAGAAGTTTGGTTTTGGCCATGTTCAATTTCAAATGGCAATGAGACATCTAGGCAGCGATGTCACATACCAAAAAATGTGGTCAGTCTACACAGAGTTCAAAATCAGAAAAACATATACTCTGTATCAAAACATGAAAGTATCTCGCCAAAGAAAGGCTAATTTGTAGTGCTTAACACCATCACAGAAAAAGGCAAGATAGTGGCAAGAGGGTCTCAGAAAACCGGGCAATCAATGACCATTTTGAATTCGGTCAAAAGAATATGTAGCCCAATATACATCAGCGACCCTCCAAATAGCCACCAGCCAACCACAGTTCAATTGAAATTATTCTCTACACATCTTCTTTATAAAGTCTTGTAGAAAAAAGCTTATCTTTAAGAAATTGACAGCTTCTGGTCAGCTGCTCCCGACGCAACTGACCAGAAGCTGTCAATTTCTTAAAGATAAGCTTTTTTTCTACAAGACTTTATAAAGATGTGTAGAGAATAATTTCAATTGAACTGTGGTTGGCTGGTGGCTATTTGGAGGGTCGCTGATGTATGTTGGGCTACATATTCTTTTGACCGAATTCAAAATGGTCATTGATTGCCCGGTTTTCTGAGACCCTCTTGCCACTATCTTGCCTTTTTCTGTGATGGTGTTAAGCACTACAAATTAGCCTTTCTTTGGCGAGATACTTTCATGTTTCGATACAGAGTATATGTTTTTCTGAGCGATGTCACATAGGCAGACAGAGATACAGGCCTGGAGTGTCAGAGAAATATCAGGTGTAAAAAATAGATCTGAGAGTCATCAGCATAAAAATGATACTGAAAGCCATGGGAGGAGATGAGAGCACCAAGGGACTGAGTATAGAGAGAGAAAACGAGAGGGGTACACCAACTAAGAGTGGGATAGCAGTAGAGGAGGAACCACCAGAACAAACACTGAAAGAGCGATGGGAAAGATAAGAAAAGAACCAGGACAGCACAGAGGCCCTAAAACCAAGTGAGGATAATGTATCGAAGAGAAAGTGGTGGTCAACGGTGTCAAAAGCAGCAGAGGTCAAGAAGAATGAAGACTGAGTAATGGCCCTTGGATTTAACCAGGAACAAGTCACTGGAGATTTTGGTAAGAGTCATTTCAGTAGAATGTAAGGGAAAAAGCCAGATTGAAGTGGATCTAGCAGGGCTTGAGAGGAGAGAAATTCAAGGCAACGGTGAGAACTGCACGTTCAAGAAGTTTGGAAATGAAGGGAAGAAGGGAGATGGACCGATTAATTAGAAGGACAAGTAGGGTCAGTTGGGGGGGGGGGGGGGTTGAGGAGATGTGTGTCCACAGCATGCTTGAAGGCTGCAAGGACAGTTGCAGTGGAGAGTGATTAATAGGTTGAGAATATGAGAAATGGAAGAGATGACAGAGGAAGAGATGGAGTTAAGGAGAATAGGTAGTAAGTTTAGAGGAAGAAAGAAGAGAGATTTTCTCTTCCGAGATCTTAGAAAAGGATGAAAGGGTAGCAGAGAATGAAGGGGAAAAGTTGGTATTGAAGGGGGTAAGAAGCTGATCTTGTGGGGGATTGGAGTGCAATTGTGTGGACTTTATCATGGAAATAGTCAGCTAGAGTTTGGGCAGAAAGAGAAGGAGGGGTCAGAGGTGACGTGCCTTGAGAAGAGATAGCGGGGGGTCAGAGGCAAGAGAGTTAGATGGACATACTGTAGTAGTTTTGCTTCATGAGTGCTATGGCTGACTGGAAGGAGGCAAGTATGAATTTTGAAGTGAAGAAAGTCAGCGAGCGGGATTTGAGCCAAATGCGCTCAGCTGAGCAGGCACAGGAGTGTAGAGAGCAGGTAGATGAAGACAGCCAGGGCTGAGGTATAGTGCGCCTCATAGGACGTGGCATGGGCAGAGCAAGAGCATCCAGAGCAGAGGAGAGAGCAGTATTATAGGAAATTATAGCCTTGTAACCGACTTAGAAGACAAGGTGGAGGAAAGAGGTGATAAGACAGTAGTGGAGTGGGCTGATGGATTGATAGCATGAAGTTTCCTAAAAAGATAGGAGGAGACTGGGCGAGATTGAGGTGGGGAGTGATGAAGAGTGAAGCTTAGCAGGTGATGGTCAGATAAGGGAAGAACAGAGGCATGGAAATTAGAAAGTAAACGGAGAAAAAACAAGGTCAAGGCAGTGACCATGCTGATAAGTTGGGGTAGTAGAGCAAAGCTGGAGGTTGAATGAGGAGGTAAGGGAAAGGAGCTTAAAATAATAGGGGTCAGATGGGTTATCAACACAAATATTAAAGTCGCCAAGAATAAGGGAGGGGGAAGAAGAATCCAGAAATAAGGAAAGCCACGAGTCAGTCAGTGAGAAAGGTAGAGGTAGAATTGTCAGGGTGTCTATAAATAACAGCTATCCAGAGAGGTAAGGTATTAAAAAGGCAGATGGAATGGACTTCAAAAGAGGAAAAAGAGTGAGACTGAGGTAGGAGGGACAAGGAGTATGGGAGAATTGGTAGCCGCTGTAGCAGAGGGCAGCGACCTGAAGCAGTGTCATGAGGGAGGAGCCAGATTTCAGTAAGAGCTGGAAGATGGAAAGCATTAGCGATTGTGAGTAAAGGGGAATTTATTAGATATGGAATGAACATTCCACAAGGCATATGAAAAAGGAAGAGAGGAGGAGAAAGGAGAGGAATCATGAATGAGATCGGAGTGGTTGAGAGAAGGACTATCATGGGAGGCCAAGGTTGGGATTAATATCACAGGAGGTTAGAAGGAGAAGAGAGAGTGCAAGGCAGAGAGGAGATGACGCGGCAGAAACGAGGATGAGGTGGTTTCAGAGAAACCTTTATTCTGCCCCTCCTAAGAACTATTGAAAATCACAAAGCAGAACTCAGGCAGTGTGTTGTACTGTACATATTCAAGAACTAGCAGATACCCGTGAAACGTGGAAACTGCAGCATTTGCCACTGCCCCGATTGAACCAGTGTTGCTGTTCCCTTCCACTATTGCCTCTTCCAACCCATGTGGGCCAGTGCAGCTGTCTTCTCCGCAGACACAGAAGGCAACTGCCTTGGTGTGTTCGGCAGGGGTTGAATGCTGAGATTGTCAGATGTTTTGTGTCATCTCCAGTAGTTTCTCAACCTGGCTTGCTACAAAGTTGAATGTTGGTATACACATGTAGCCCTTTGCTGATCTAGTGCTAAAGTGCTAAAGTTTGCTGTTATCTTTGTCTAATCTGTGTAAGCTTAATTTTGTTTTGAATTTTAATTTTACTACTGAAATGGAAGTGAGAAAGTAATATAATATTATGGCACTTTTTCCAGGTATAAACCAGATTTAATCTGGTCAGATGGTGATTGGGAAGCTCCAGATACATACTGGAACTCAACATATTTCCTTTCCTGGCTCTACAATGACAGCCCTGTCAAGGTAACTCTGATAGAATTTTGTCTTGGTATGTAATAGCTGAAATTTCTAAAATACTGAGGTCAATTTTCAAAAGCACTTATTAGATTGGCAGTGGGTGCTGACCCCACATAAGTGTTTTTGTTTCAAAGTTGCTGTCTGTGAAATGGATAAATTCTGATTTATATAAAGTCTCCATACAGCCAACATTAATCTAAGCAAAATGTTATCTGGAAAACTACTTGCCACATTATTTCTGTGCTTAGCTGTAAATGTAAAAATTGCAGGAATGCAAATTATCTGCATAAAGTTATGCTGGCATTTTCAGTGTTCAGTGCATGGCCTGGCTAAAAATCCAGATAACTTATCTGCATAACTTTGATCAGTGGCTGCTGTCATATCCATCTAGTTTTCTGTCAGTAGTGCTAAAAAGATTTCCTTTCTAGCACTATTGATAGAAAACTTGATGAATGTAAAGTTAAAGTGCTGGTACCTCTGAGTATTCTTGCAGTTCAGAGTGTTTTGGAGAACTCTTGAGTTTCCCTAGAAAAATAGGGGCATGTTTACTAAGCCATGTTAGCTGTTCACACAATAATAATGCAGGAAAAGTGTGCTGTGGTAACAGCTAACGCAGGCCAAATGCAAACAGACCGCATGTTTGTTGCGCGAGTGCATGGGTTGTGAGAGTGTTTGACATAGTTATGGTGAATGTTGACAGTGCACGGAAGCAACATGTTTTGCAGACATCGTGGGTATAGCTAACACCTGCACCCGTGATGCTGCCATGCTGCACCTTCTGCCATTTTGTAATCTGTTCGGGAAATGCTGTGCATGCTCCTGACAGAACGTGCGGTTGTTGCAGCTAAAGCGCTGTTGCCAAAACCCAACGCGGCTTAGTAAACATGCGCCATAATGTCAGCAGATAAAGACCATGAGGTATCTCCAGGAACAAGCAGGAATATAGTCTTCACATATGGGTGATGTCGGTACTGATGGAGCTCGTGCGGGAACGCTCCCCAGCATCCAATAGGAAAGCCTTTGGGAGCATCCAACTGTGCCTGCATAGCTGCCTTCCCACCTTTCTAGCTCTCCCTCCTCAGTTCTTTGTTTTCCGCAGAGCCGACAGGAAGCAAATCCTATCACTGCAGAAAATTCCTGTTTTTCATATTTTTGTGGTTCGTGTCTGCCTTCCCATCGACGCTGGCACAGACTTCCGTTGGTACTTTCTTTCTTTCAAAAAACCCCCCAAAAACTGAAGGAGGAGGTTCCACTTCCTTCAAATGCTTCGATGCCATCTTAGGCCTAGGCCTTCCATTTGTCTCTGACACAATGGAAAAACCATCCAGTGGTTTTAAGAAGTGTTCCAAGTGTGGCGGTACTATCTTGGCCACTGACACCCATGACTGGTGTCTAAAATACCTAGGGCCTGATCACCAACCGTCAAAATGTCCTCTTTGCAGAAAGATGATGAAGAGAGGCCTACAGAATTGGGCTGCAAAGCTGCACACATTCTTCGCCTCCAGCGCTGTCTCTTTAGTATCGACGTCATCGAGCGCTTCATCTTCCTCCCATGGATCTCAGGTATTGAAACCTAAGTCTTCATCGAAGACTGGCCGCTCCCCCCAGGATAGATCTCTTCCTAAGCATCAAGATGCCTCGGGTGTTGCCCTGGAGGGGGACACACCGGCCAAACAACCCCGGTGGGAGGACCCTTCCCTCCAAAGCCTTAGTGGGGTTCCAGGATGCTCCTGAGGCCTCCACCTCCAGAGAACTCCTGGTGTCATGCTCAGGGATCGTGGCCCACAATTTCAGTACCGATACTCAAGCATCGGCAAGCTCCATGGATCGAACGGAGCTTAGCGGCCTTATTGGCAGCCTCGGTTCCAGTGAAACCCTTACAATCTGTCCTGCAGACGTCTGTACCGATACAGACTGCATCAACTTTCTTGCCACTTTCCATGTTACCGCCTATGCCGGCCCTCGAATCTGTTTCCGGTATGGAGGTTCCGACTACACAAATTCCAGGTACCGGCTTCGATCAATACCAAGTTCATGCGGAGTGGGAACACCCTGCCTGTCAATATTTTGAATCTTTGGATTCTGATTCCTCGGACGATGAATTGGCTGATATTCGAGACATGCAAACTCTATCGGAAGATCCGTCTCCTTCTCCACAATGCCTCATGTCCCCACCAGAGGACATGTCTTTCCAAGACTTTATTTGCGAAGTTGCCAGGGGCCTGTCCATAACAGTAACATCAGAGAAAGAGCCAACCTAGGGCAGAAGAATTGGAAATTCTTCAGTACCCAACAGCTCTAAAAGAAGCAGCTATGCTTCCTATCCATCAGATACTTCATGCTTCGTATGTGGGAGACACCTCTTACTATTTCTCCCCATACCCGTGAGCCTGATACCATCTACCGGGTACCGGAGTGTCACGGTTTTCAGTAGACACAATTGCCGCACCATTCCATGGTAGTGGAATCGGCAATGCTTCGAATCAAGGGTGCGAAATCATATTCCCTAACCCTCCGGGTAGGGAATTGAGAAGCCTTGATGCTTTTTGGTCGATGTTGCTTTCAGGCCTCCATGCAATCAGCCAGAATCAGTTCCTACATACTCTATATGGGTATGTTCCTCAAAGAGGTGACTAAGGATTTGGAGTTAATGGCTCCTCTTCTCCCTGATGACAAGAGGGCAGATTATCTCGCCCTTGTAAAGCATGCTCAGAATGTCTCAAAATTTGTCAACAGAGCAACTTTTGATTGCTTTGAGTGCATCAGCAGAACTACATCTATCTTCATCGGTGCACGCAGGATTGCTTGACTCCAGGCATTGTATCTTGAACAATGGGTTCAAGATGAGCTGCGTAATTTCCCTTGCACCGGTGAAAACCTTTTTGGCAAAGATTGGTAAGACGAGGCCTCTCAGTTGGAGTCTGAGAACACTACCCTGAATAGGCTCTCTAGATCTACTGCTAACCTAGCTAAAAATAAGGCAGCAGCAAAGAAAGCTTTCTTTAATAAAAAGAAGTATTATCCTTCTTATTACCCCTGCTGTTCAATGTCAGCATCATACTCCTCAGAAGGGAAAACAACCTCCAAAACATCAAAAGAAGGGTCAGACTCCCAAGCTTGACCACCTCAGCAGGTTCAGGCTGCTCTGGGATTTTGACTCCTTTCTAGAGAACATAGCTGTCCTACCTCTGAAGAATCCCAGCCTTATCCACATTCCCAGCAGACTCTGCCATTTTGCCGACAGATGGCATCATCACCTCGGAGCAGTGGACATCAACAATAGTATGGGAGGGATACAGACTTCATCTACAAAGCCTACCCCCTCCCCCCCCCCCAACTTTCCCAAGAGGGTTCCATTCTCAGCCCCCTCTCACTGCTCTATTACTACAAGAGGTCACCTCCCTTCTACTGCAGGGTACAATAGAGGAGGTTCCAAAATCCCAGCAGGGAATGGGCTTTCTATTCTCCCTACTTTTATTCCAAAGAAAACTGGGGGATACAGGCCCATCCTCGACCTCAGGGACCTAAATAAGTATCTCGTACAGGAGAAGTTCAAGATGATCTCCCTGGGGACCCTTCTCCCTACCTGGAAAAGAGACAGCTGAGGGGAGATATGATAGAAGTCTATAAATTAGTGAACGGAGTGGAATGGGTAAACGTAGATCGATTGTTTACGTTATCAGAATATAGAAAGACTAGGGGACATGCAATGAAGCTACAGGGTAAGCTATTTAAATCTAATAAGAAAATATTTCTTCACTCAACGTGTAATCAAACTCTGGAATTTGTTACCAGAGGATGTAGTAAAGGCTGTTAGTGTAGCTGGGTTTAAAAAAGGTTTGGACAAGTTCCTGGAGGAAAGGTCCATAAACCATTATTAAGAAGGGACCCAGGATATCAATGCTTGACCCAGTACAAGCATTGCGGAACCTGTGTCTTTTGTGGAAACTGCTAGGTACGTATGACCTAGATTGGCCACTGTTGGAAACAGGATACTGGGCTTGATGGACCTTGGTCTGACCCAGTATGGCATATCTTATGTTCTTATGTTCCAGAGTCAGGACTGACTCTGTTCTCTAGATCTAAAGGAAGCGTACACTCATATTCTTATCCATCCAAAACACAGAAAATTCTTGCACTTCATGTTTCAGGGAAGATACTATCAATACAGAGTCCTCTGCTCCTTCACAAAATGCCTGGCGGTAGTAGCCACATTTCTAAGGACTCTAGGGATATTTGTCTTCCCTTACTTAGATAAGAACAAGCACCTCTCAAGAGGCCAGTCTGTCCTCCTCACATACCATGCAGGTGTTACAACACTTAAGATTTGTCATAAATCTTCCAAAGTCCCAACTCGTCCCCTCTCAAACTCTAGAGTTCATAGTGGCCTTCTTAAATACTCAGCAGTCAAGGGCATTTCTGCCCCAACTCCGCTGCACTCGTCTCAATCAGTTAGCATCTCAGACATGTTTCAAGAACTATCTTACTGCTCGAGAAATGCTACAACTTCTGGGTCATATGGCATCAACAGTGCATGTAGTTCCATATGCCTGTCTACACATGCGCACAACCCAATGGGCACTGCCATCCCAGTGGTCTCAAGCCTCAGGTCATCTAGGAGACAAGATAAAGGTCTCTACCCTTCTGGTCTCGTCTCTTCAGTGGTGGTGGTGTTCCCCAGAAAATCTCCTTGTAGGGTTACCTTTTCAGATGCTTGCATATCAATGTACCCTGATGACTGAGGCATCTAAACTGGGCTGGGGAGCCCATCTGGGATCTCTCTCCACTCAAGGCCTCTGGTCTCAGCAGGAGTCGCAACTCCACATAAATCTGCTGCTTTCAAAGTGTTCCAGAACCATTTTCGTTGCCGCAGAGTCCTAGTCCAAACGAACAATCAAGTGGCCATGTTCTACGTGAACAAGCAGGGCGGAACAGGGTCTTAAATTCTCTTCAGCGAGGCTCTACATCTCTGGTCCTTTGCCATACATCATCACATGCACCTCCCAAGTGGTGTATCTCCCGGGCAAGCACAATGTATTAGTGGACAGATTAAGTCAAATCCTTCTCCCCCTCCAGTGGTTCATCATGTAGACAGTCTCCTACATTTTTCACATCTTGATATGTTTGGTTATGGGAAAGTCCTAAATCTTGGCAGTTTCCCACAGACAGAACCAGTATCACCTTGTTTGTTGACATAAAACATCTCTGCCTGTTTTTATGTCTGCATCAAGAGTGAGGAATCTCAAAAAAGATAAAGGAAAACTCGAAGAGCATAGGAAATACCTGAGAGCCCAAGATGATTGATATGAAGACTTATTCCTTATCGTTCCTCCAGTTTAGTCCTCCACCTCTGGGTAGTGCATCTCCTCCTGCAGCTTGGAGACTGGACCAATCAAATCTTGACACCACTGGATGTAGCATGCTGGAATCCCCCATCAGCCCCCAGTGTGTCCAGTCTCCATGCAGCAGGACGACCTAGTGAGCCTAGGTGCTGGGCTCACTGGACAAACTGATAAGAAGCAGGCTAGTTAGTTTAAAGAGTTGCAGTCTTTACATTTGTTTTTCATTTACACCTTATTTCTTTTCTTTTGGGTTAGGTTTCATCAGGGAGAGATTCCCTTAGGTTGGTCTCAGTTTAAGTGGAGAAGTCGGTTGCTGTTCCTTTAAAAAAAAAAAATCATTTGACAGAGAAAGCAGGAACTAATTGGTAGTGGAGCTACTAGAATTGAGGATCCTTCGCCTGCCAAGACTTTCTGAGTAATTTTGGTCTTTCTCTACTTTTTGGGATCTCTTTCCCCTTGTTGGCACGGGGTAGAGAGCCCTGATCGACACGCCAGCACCCCCTCTGTCCGCGGTCGACAGACGGCGGGTGCAGGACCAGCTCCAGTACAGTCTGCTGTTTATTTGCGGCTGTCTTGCAAGCCTGCGCTCGGTGCGTGGCTTTGTTAACGGAGCCTGACTTTTCGGCAGAGGCCAGTTCAGGACGCAATCGGCTAAGTACAGGTATGTGGGCTGTCTTTCTGGGGCCGGAGGGCCTGCCTCGACATCCCGCCAAAATGCTGTGAGGAAACTGCGGCTATTTTGAGCGCGCGGTTTCCTCAGCAGCTCTATCTCTCTGCCGACAGTCCTCTGCTCCGGGGCACAGGAGTTTCAATTTGAACTGTCAAAGACTTGCTTTTGTTCACTTTAGTTTCTTTATTTCTTTTTCATTTTTATTTGTTGCCTTTCAGCAAGCATTACCGTCTGGATGTTCTGGCAGAGAAGGATGCTTGTTTCGGGTCAGCGGTATTGCGTGCCGGGTGGCAGGGTCCCTCCCGTTAGGACTGCTCTGTTACATCCCAGAGGTGGAGGACTAAACTGGAGGAATGATAAGAAAATGAGAATTACACTTACCTGGTAATTGTAGTCCCTTGAGTGCTGACAGTTTAGTCCTCATCCCCGCCCTCGGGGTCTTTTAGTAACCCGGCACGTGTTCAGGAGTATCAGGCGGTACTACAGGTGAGTTGATCATCATAGTTCTTTGTTTTCTTCCTGTTGACTTCTTTCTTCTTTCTCTAGCCTGCTCCTGGCTCGGCAGAGGAGGGAGGCCTTTCACTGATTGATACCTATCCCTTTCCTTTTAAAGGGGTGGTGCATATCTGCTTTGAGGTTAGATTGTTTGTTTGTTTTAAAAAAAAAAAAAGGAATGTAGTTAGATCTTTCTTTGTTGCTCTTTTGAGTCTGCTTTGTCAATAGTTCACTGGGGGCTGATGGGGGATTCCAGCATGCTACATCCAGTGGTGTCAAGATTTGATTGGTCCAGTCTCCAAGCTGCAGGAGGAGGTGCACTACCCAGAGGTAGAGGACTAAACTGTCGTCACTTAAGGAACCACTGGATGTAGCATGCTGGAATCCCCCATCAGCCCCCAGTGAACTATTGCTGCCTCCACCACTTCCCGCACGGCCGCGGCTCTCCCAGGAGGGATCGAGCACCCGGCAAGAAGAAGGACGCCCTCCAGTCTTCCTCCACCCAATCGGGGCAGGCCAGCTGCAGTTTAAAAGGAGCGCCATCGGGCGCAGGCCAGCTGCAGTTTAAAAGGAGCGCCATCGGGCACAGGCTCCCTCTTGCTGCCTCCACCACTTTCCCGCCCGGCCGCGGCTCTCCCAGGAGGGATCGAGCACCCGGCAAGAAGAAGGACGCCCTCCAGTCTTCCTCCACCCAATCGGGGCAGGCCAGCTGCAGTTTAAAAGGAGCGCCATCGGGCGCAGGCCAGCTGCAGTTTAAAAGGAGCGCCATCAGGCGCAGGCTCCCTCTTGCTGCCTCCACCACTTCCCGCCCGGCCGCGGCTCTCCCAGGAGGGATCGAGCACCCGGCAAGAAGAAGGACGCCCTCCAGTCTTCCTCCACCCAATCGGGGCAGGCCAGCTGCAGTTTAAAAGGAGCGCCATCGGGCGCAGGCCAGCTGCAGTTTAAAAGGAGCGCCATCGGGCACAGGCTCCCTCTTGCTGCCTCCACCACTTCCCGCCCGGCCGCGGCTCTCCCAGGAGGGATCGAGCACCCGGCAAGAAGAAGGACGCCCTCCAGTCTTCCTCCACCCAATCGGGGCAGGCCAGCTGCAGTTTAAAAGGAGCGCCATCGGGCGCAGGCCAGCTGCAGTTTAAAAGGAGCGCCATCAGGCGCAGGCTCCCTCTTGCTGCCTCCACCACTTCCCGCCCGGCCGCGGCTCTCCCAGGAGGGATCGAGCACCCGGCAAGAAGAAGGACGCCCTCCAGTCTTCCTCCACCCAATCGGGGCAGGCCAGCTGCAGTTTAAAAGCAACGCCATCGGGCGCACCCGCGCCTTGCGGGCCTGCGCCTGAGGGCCTCGCCAGAGGGCCCTTTGGCGTGGCCCTTAGGCGGGGACCTCCAGGGAAGCAACAGCGCTCCGAAGCCAACCACCACCACATCAAAATGACACAAGATTAGAAGTCCACGCACACGGACTCTAGAAGGACTGCACTGTCTTTGCCAAACCCTCTTCAGCTCCCCACCGGCTCTGTGCTCCCCGATCGGGGTAGAGCACGCCTGAGCAGGCAGCAGCCATCTTAGCCTGCTCAGGAGACCTCCGGCCCAGTCGGGGCTGTGGGATGCGGAGCCTGCCTCAGAAAAGCAGCCGCCGTCAGGAAATCATCCCTCTTCAGCTCCCCACCGGCTCTGTGCTCCCCGATCGGGCTAGAGCACGCCTGAGCAGGCAGCAGCCATCTTAGCCTGCTCAGGAGACCTCCGGCCCAGTCGGGGCTGTGGGAAGCGGAGCCCTTAGGCAAAGGCACTTTCAAATGTCACCGAGTAACAGCTAAGCCAAGAAGTCTGCAACCACACCCGACCCCCAACTTGAACCCTCAGTCATCTCCAGCATACTGTCCGACCTCACAGCAAGTATACTTCAGCTCTCTAACCAAGAATTTCACTCAGCAGTTCAAAGCAATCCCACTTACTGCCACTTATAGCATTTCATGACTGTCCCTTGAATATACACCCTAAGATCCAACGAACTGCCTATACTCCTGACTAGTCCCATACTGTTGTCAGTAACCATCAAGATTCTGCTGTTTTATGTTGTCATATACTGTCTTATACTGTCGTCAGTACTCACTCCCAACTGACCTCCCACTTCACCCTCACCAAGCAACACCACTCACAAACACTGTCTTCATCAGCCTGACTCTTACAGTTGTCTGTATCGCATTCACACAAACACCTGACCCTGTTATATTTGCCTGACTCTTACAGTTACCTGTACTCACATACCCTCACACCTGACTCTCTTCATTGGTCTTACTCTTACAGTTGTCTGTATAGCATTCACACACGCACACACACGTCATCTGTTATATTTTGCTATAGTCATTACTAGCCTTGCTATAGTCATTACTAATCATTACTAGCCTATATTTTGCTATAGTCATTACTAGTCTTGTAACATACACCTTAATCAGTGATATCTTTGTTACCACCTAATAGTCTGCATACTGTACTGTGAAATTACCTGTATACTGTATTGTGTATTCTTACCACTGTATTGTGTATTCTTACCACCCAAAACTCAATTACCACCTCATACTATATCCCAGAAACCAAAATGTCTCTCCACTTCATTACTCTCCTCAGTTTCTATCTCCTCACAGATTGGCTCGGAGCCACCATTGCCTACTCCCCCACCTACAGTCTTATCCCCATCCTCAAAAACCACGGAAAGCAATGGGCAGGCAACCCTTTTCAGTATCCGACTAGGGAAGCGCACATCCGACACTCCCACCTGATCCACATTGCAATACAGCAATCCAGCAACCTGAAGCAACACAAACCATCGCCCTCAAAAAACCTAAAATGTGCCCTTATAAATGCTCGATCAATTCGAAAAAAATGGCCTGTAATCCTAGACATAGTTACCCTCTATGATCTTGATGCTCTCATGATCACTGAAACCTGGTTATCTAAAGAAGACAATGTCCTTATCAACCAACTCATTCCACCAAACTTCACTATACACACAACCCACAGAGAAAACAAGAAAGGAGGAGGAGCACTCATACTCACCAAGTCTGAACTCCTCTTCAACATGACTAACTCCCATAGCACAAACAATCTGGACATAATCACCATAGCCAATAAACAATGCTCCATAAACCTGGTCTACAGAGCCCCCTCGAGCTCCTCAGACGATCTGCCCACTATATTGGATCTGGCCGCTGACACCAGCAACCCCAACACTCCCAACTGGATTATGGGAGACTTGAACCTCCCATCACTACAACAAAACCAATCCTCCTCACTCCTCAATGCCATCGAAAATCTTGGTTATAAACAAATGATCACTGAACCCACTCATTCCAAAGGAAACATTCTTGACATGGTATTTGCCCCACACCATGTCGCCGAGCAAAACAGCAACATTATAACATCGGTCACCAATGTCCCATGGTCTGGCCATAAACTCATAAACCTACGAATCCCTCTGAACAACAGTCATAATTTGAACACCAGCAAACTCGCCAATACATCCAGAGTAACACGGGGCTTTCGACCTTTCAACAGAGAACTTATTCTGTCAAGTACCCAACCAATCCTCAACAACACATCACTCAACCTCGACGAGTCAATCGCTGCCTGGAACGACAGCCTCAACGCTGTTGCTCAACTACCAAACAAAAAGACCTTATCAGGGAAAAGAACCTCTGCACCATGGTTTTCCCCGGAACTACGGGCCTCTCTTACGCACCTACGAAGGCTAGAAAAACGCTGGCGCCGCTCACTAGCTACCGACGACCACGAAGCTTACATTCTTCACCTCTCAACTCACCGCGAGGCAATCACAGCCAGAAAGAAGCAATACCACTCAGATATGCTCAAGAGATCATTGAACAAACCTCGCGACCTTTTCAACCTGGTTAAGTCACTATCAAAGGAACCATCTTCTGAACAAAATAATGATATCCACCCGCAAGAATTTGCTGATTACTTGCAATCAAAACTCCTACAGACAGATGAACTCTCAAAAAACAATATACAAGAAACAACCTGCCCAACATCCCTATCCGCACTTCACACGCCTTCTTCTAAACACATTGAAGACACCATCTCCTCACTCAACACGACCACTGCGCAAACCGATCCCTGCCCAGCCTTTTGGATAAAGGACCTGCGAGGTGACTTTAGCACCTTCATTGCAAGAATCATGAACCTCTCTTTCACTACTGGCGCCTTCCCATCTGCATTAAAACTCACATCCATCAGGCCACTACTGAAAAAACGCTAAACTGGATCCAAAACGGCCAGACTCCTACAGGCCAATAGCCAGTATCCCCCTCTTAGCAAAGATCTTTGAGAAAGAGGCACAGCGCCAAATCCAAGACCACATCGACTCCGCAGCCCCTCTAGACTATTCTCAACACGGTTTCAGAGAATTCCACGGCGTCGAGACACTGCTTACCACCCTCTTCAATGATATTCTCAATACCATAGACAACATCCGACAAGGCGTCGTGCTAATCTTCTTGGCTATAGCAGCAGCGTTTGACTCGGTAAATCACGAGATTCTCCTTGGTCGACTGGAAGGAAAAGGCATCTGCAACTCAGCACTTGAATGGTGTAAATCATACCTCGACACCAGAATGCAATACGTCAAATCTGCAACAGGAGAATCAAAACTCTTCCATCAAAGACAAGGCGTTCCGCAGGGGTCCTCACTCTCATCCCTCTTGTTCAACGTCTATATGCAGCCTATCTGCGATATCATCAGGTCCTTCAATGTGAAATGTATGATATACGCCGACGATATCCTACTCTACATGCCATTTTCCACAATGCAAATGGACTTACTGCCTATAACATACTGCTTCGATGCAGTATCACAATGGCTCCTGTCACAGAACCTCCGCATTCAGCATAAGAAAACTGAGGTTCTCTTTATCACAAGAGACCCCAACTTCACCCCACCACCACATATAAGTGTCAAGGGAGCTGACCTAGGCACCAAGGATACAATAAAATACCTCGGAGTCACACTAGACCATAGGCTCGACATGAAATCACACATAAACAATATCGTAAAATCTGTATACTTCAAAATACGCACTCTTAGACACCTGCGTCCCCTACTAGACCACGAAGACTTCAGAACCATCTACCAAGCACTGATACTGCCGCACTTCGACTTCGCCAATTCCATTCTACAAGGACTCCCACAATCCACAATAAGCTCCTTGCAACTCGCAATGAACACCGCTGCCAGGGTTCTTCTAGGAGCGACCAGAAGTGAACACATCACACCTATCCTCAAAGAGCTCCATTGGCTCCCTATACACGGAAGACTTACATTCAAAACCCTCCTTCTCACATTTAAGGCCTTAAATGGTTTATCGTCCACATCACTTACCAAACTCATCCAATCCGTCCCATCAAATAGAAATAGGAGACATGCAGCATTAAACTCACTAACAACCCCAAAGGCTATAACAACGTGCAGCCTATCAACATCAAACAGAGCTTTCATGTTTAGCGCACCAAAATACTGGAATGCTCTCCCACCTGATCTCCGCGCCATAACCGACCTAACCCAGTTCAGAAAGGCCCTTAAACTGCACCTTTTCATCAAATACTACCCTACATGAACCGTAACATAACAGCCTCACCCTAGTATAATCCACAATATCCCTCTTGTTCCAAGCATCACTGCTAACTTTATGTAAATAGTTCGAGCATGCTATCTAGCTAATAGATTATATACTCCATGTAAATAGTTCTCCCATGTTATCCAAGTTGATACTCCTGTTATATGTAATACCAAACAGCCTGTTGTTCTGGTTCCTTTCTGTTATTTGTAAACCGCGCTGATGTCAAAGAGTGCGGTATATAAGAAGTTGAAATAAATAAATAAATAAATACAATTACCAGGTAAGTGTAATTCTCATTTTTGTCTCTTGAGTGCCTCCGTTGGGAATGATGAGTGTTGACATGAGCTCCCTTGACTATCTTGAAAGCATCTCTGTGGTCAGGATATATTGCTGCTGCCCAGCACAAATTGAACACCTTTTGAAAGGTTGGCTTGTGAGTCAACTGGTGCACTATTGTTGGATAAAAAGGAGGTGTATAAAGAACTAAGACTGTGAATGTTGATCCCACTGGAATTTGAGATCTCACTCGGGTCATCTCCTTTTCAGGGAGGTGAAAGGAACTAGGACTTTGGCCACCATTTATTTAACAGTGTTTTTTTTTGTATTGCTCTATCCTTCAATCGGAGCATTTTACATTAAACAAAAATTTATACAGGCAACAAGGGAGTGTCGCAGTGTTGACTGCTACATTAAAACAGAGTTGATAACATAGTAGCATACTTGTAGCACTTAAAAAACTTATAAACAGGAACTACATACAATGCAGAGGATAGGCATGGGAGAGTGATAACTCAGATTAACTAAGAATACAGTGTTTTGCATTGGCTTTTACAGTAGTATGCTAGTATGTGGGTTGCATTATTTATGTATTACTTATGTGATGTGACCAAAGTGTTCAGTGTAGAGGTGTGTCATTAGCTTTTTGCGGATGCTCTTTATGTCCATAGTCATTCTGATGTCTTCCGGCAAGGTGTTCTTTAGTGCTGTGGCAGAGAGGGAAAGTGCTCTACCAGAGGTAGTATGGTTGGATTTCTTGCATTCAGATGGGGTGACTATCATATTTTTATTGTTAGTTCTCCTGGGACAGGTGCTGATGTCTCGGTTGATCAGTTCCTGTAGGATATTTGCAGAGTCTTGAAGGGGCTGCTACAACTGGAAGTAGATCTACACTTGCAAGTATAATCTTCTGGAATAAACTAAATCTTGGGGTAAAATGGACTACTTGGGGTAAAGCTGATAAATCTGTTTTTTTAGAATTCGGTGTTTTTGCTAAGTCAGGTCTTGGTACCAGCAGTGAGCTTTGTATTTTAAGTCAAAGCAGAGTATAGCGCTTAGCATAGAACATAAAAGAAGAGTAAATAGACTTTGAAATACATTTGTTTCTAGAGAGCTTTTTTACTTAAATCAAATCAGAATATAGCTTAGCATACTAGTAGAATAGTCTTTGGGGAAATTGCTAGGTACGTATGACCTAAGTTGGCCACTGTTGGAAACAGGATACTGGGCTTGATGGACCTTGGTCTGACCCAGTATGGCACATCTTATGTTCTTATGTCTCTGAGTAGAAAAAAAACAAACTTCAAATTAGGAGGCAAAAGATTTGTGAAGCTGCCTTAAAAAGGTGTTAAAGGCAAGTGACAGATCAAAGGAGCAATTTGAAAGGTCCCTTCTATCAAACCAAGGGCTGTGTGAATCACCCAGGAAATTGGTAAGCTTTTACCTTAGAAGCACAGGACAGGGCACTGTGTAGCAGCCAACTTTTTAATAAGTTTTCTTTCCCTCCCTCCCTCCCTCTCCAACCCCCCCCCCCCCGGGATAATCATAGCTTTATTGGTATTTAAACCCCTTAAAGGGAAGGAGAAACCCATATTCACTCTCAGGTGCAGCTGGCTATCCTCATCAGGCATACATAAAGGACCTGATACATTTAATGGACTTTGTTCACCTCAACATTAATTAATATTAGGTATAGTTGTATTAGTATAAGTATCCCCAGCAAAAACTAAGTAAATAAACAACTTAAATACCTAAACACATACTTAAAACTAAGATGCAGATAGCAGTCCAGCAGCGAGATGGGGGCTTTCCAGTTTTTTGCATTGAGTGTCACATGCATGATTTTCTCCCAGTTGGTGAGAGGTCTTGCGTGTGCACTAGGTGCAAGGATCTCTTTGCTCTCAGGGAACGAGTCCAATCTCTGGAGGCTAGAGTAGCAGACATGGAGAGAACATAAGGAAGACGGTGAGGTACATAGACAAGACCTACAGGGATATAGTACTGAAGTCCAACCTCCAGTCTGTCAGCATCTCTGTTGCCATGGAGGAGAGAGGTCACATGACAGGAGAGCATCACCCTGGTGTGGAAGGAAGTAATTCTGTAGCTAGGACCTGTTTTCCAGGTGATATAAAACTCTCTTGCACCAAGGAGGTTTCTCCATGTGCCCATGAGTAAAGGGTTAGGGCAGCTATCATAGCTGGTGATTTGATCATTAAGTATGTAGATAGCTGGGTTGCTAGTGGATGTGAGGATCACCTGGTAACATGCCTGCCTGGTGCGAAGGTAGTGGACCTCATGTGCCACCTAGGCGAGGTCTTAGATAGTGCTGGAGAGTAGTCTGTCTTGGTACATGTTGGTACCAAAGACATAGGAAAGTATGGTAGGGAAGTTCTGGAGGCCATATTCAGGCTTTTAGGTAGGAAGTTGAAATCCATAACTTCCAGAGTAGCATTCTCTGAAATGCTTCCCGTTTTACAGTCAGGACCCCAAAGGCTGGCAGAGCTCCAGAGTCTCAATGTGTGGATTAGATGATGGTACAAGGAAGAGGATTTTGGATTTGTTAGGAACTGGGCAGCATTCTGTGGAAAGGAGTGGCTTTTCCGAAGGGATGGGCTTCGCCTTAACCGGGGTGCAACCGGGCTGCTGTCATTAACCTTTAAAAAGGAAATAGAGCAGCTTTTAAATTAGGTAATGGAGGAAAGCCGACAGTCGCCCAAGAGCTCATGGTTCAGAACAATGGATCCTTGAAGGATACTAGCAAAAGATTGAAGTTAGGGCATATCGACAGAGGTTCCAGTAAAGACAAAAGTAACTCAAATGCCCTTAAGTACAGATTAGACAGATCTTAAAGATTCCAAATTATCCCTGCCTACTGATAACCAGATTAATATGAATAAAATACAGCCTCTAAAATGCTGTATGCAAATGCTAGAAGTCTAAAAAAATAAGATGGAAGAGTTAGAATATATAGCACTAAATGAGAGGTTAGATATGATTGGTATTTCAGAGACATGGTGGAAGGCGAACAACCAATGGGACACTGATACCTGGGTTCAAGCTATATCGTAATGACAGAGCAAATCAAATTGGTGGAGGGGTTGCACTTTGAGTCACAAGGGATTAAAATCTTGCAGGAAATAAAATACACTGTAGAATCTCTATGGATTGAAATCCCATGTAAAAAGGGGAAGGGGAAACATTTTAGTGTTGTGAAATGTAGGGATACTGTATTGAAAGCAACTGATATGTCCATAAATATATAAGGATGAAACCGGATTTGATGTTGTCAATTACCCTAATGATGGTGTCAGAAAGCGACATTGATAGTGTTTCAATGTTATAGTTTGGTTTAAAACCATGCTGATGGGAGTCCAGAGGGGCATGTTGGTCTAAGTGGTCTTGTAGCTGTTTTGTACCAGTTTTTCAATAATCTTAGCCATGAATGGTAGACTGGATATAGGATGTAGGGTTGGATTTGTTGAGTGATGAATTCTTGAGAATTGGACGTATGGTAGCATGTTTGAGTGCATTTGGCATATATCCTTAGAACATAAGAACATAAGATATGCCATACTGGGTCAGACCAAGGTCCATCAAGCCCAGTATTCTGTTTCCAACAGTGGCTAATCTAGGTCATATGTACCTAGCAGTTTCCCCAAGAGACACAAGCTCCACAATGCTTGTACTGGGTCAAGCATTGATATCTTCGGTCACTTCTTAATAATGGTTTATGGACCTTTCCTCCAGGAACTTGTCCAAACCTTTTTTAAACCCAGCTACACTAACAGCCTTTACTACATCCTCCGGTAACAAATTCCAGAGTTTGATTACACGTTGAGTAAAAAAAATTTTTTCTTTATTAGTCTTAAATAGTTTACCCTGTAGCTTCATTGCATGTCCCCTAGTCTTTCTATATTCTGATAAGGTAAACAATCGATCTACGTTTACCCGTTCCACTCCGTTCATTAATTTATAGACTTCTATCATATCTCCCCTCAGCCATCTCTTTTCCAGGTTAAAGAGCCCTAACCTTTTTAGCCTTTCTTCATAGGAGTATCCTTCCATCCCCTTTACCATTTTGGTGGCTCTTCTCTGTACCTTTTCTAAAATCGCTATATCCTTTTTAAGATACGGCGACCAGAATTGCACACAATATTCAAGGTGCGGTCTCACCATGGAATGATATAGAGGCATTATAATATCTTTTGTTTTATTTTCCATTCCTTTCCTTATCATACCTAGCATTCTATTTGCTCTCTTGGCCGCCGCTGCACACTGGGCCAAGGGTTTTAACATGGTATCCACAATGACGCCTGGATCTTTTTCCTGGGTGGTGGTTCCTAATGTGGAACCTTGCATCGTGTAACCATAGTTTGGGTTGTTCTTCCCTAGGTGCATAACCTTGCACTTGTCCACATTAAATTTCATCTGCCATTTTGATGCCCAGTCTTCCAATTTATCAAGATCCTCTTGCAATTTTTCATAATCCTCTTGGGTTTTAACAACTTTAAATAGTTTTGTGTCATCTGCAAATTTGATAACCTCACTCGTTATTCCACTTTCCAGGTCATTTATGAATATGTCAAAAAGCAGCGGACCCAGCACAGATCCCTGGGGTACACCACTATTCACCTTTCTCCATTGGGAAAATTGGCCATTTAGCCCTACCCTCTGCTTTCTATCTTTTAACCAGTTCCTGATCCACAATAGTACATTGCCTCCTATCCCATGACTCTTTAGTTTTGCCATAAGTCTCTGATGAGGGACCTTGTCAAAGGCTTTCTGAAAGTCCAGATACACAATATCAACCGACTCACCTTTGTCCACCTGTTTATTCACTCCTTCAAAAAAACATAACAGATTAGTAAGACAAGATCTTCCTTGTCTAAAGCCATGTTGGCTGTCTCCCATTAGGTTGTGACTATCTACATGCTGAGTAATTTTATTCTTTATGATGGTTTCTACCATTTTTCCCGGTACTGACGTCAGGCTCACCGGTCTGTAGTTTCCCGGATCACCCCTGGAACCCTTTTTAAAAATTGGTGTTACATTGGCGATCCTCCAATCTTCAGGTATTAGAGATGATTTTAATGATAGTTCACAGATTACTGATAGCAGTTCTGCAATCTCATATTTCAGTTCTTTCAACACCCTTGGATGTATACCATCCGGCCCAGGTGATTTGCTACTCTTCAGTTTATCTAATAGTTGTAAGACATCTTCCCGATGTATCGATATTTCCTCCAATTCCTTGGTTAGAGGCTGTTACTATCTTGTGTATGAAGTATATGAGTTGCTCCTTCGTATATTTAATCCAGGATGCATGGCATGGATCTGATGAAGAGGTGGTGGTGTTGAGGGAGGAAATAATGTGTTCCATTTGTTGACAACTCAGTTTATGGAAATCTCCATGCTGTTGTTAGAGATGTATCTAGGTTGCTTGCTGTTAGGACCGGAAGGACATTCATAGGATGCCGTTTTTTTGTCATTAGATGATTTGCTTTTGCGTTTATTTCTGGATCAGTTTGTGGTGCTGGGCCTTTTGTTAGGGCCATCTGTTTCAAACAGTTCATGAGGTTTGTTGGCTGATTTCATAATGCGTTTGGTATAGAATTGTTGCTTGACTTTGTTATGTTTTTATATTCTTGTTTGTGCCTGTGTTTGATAAGGATGGTGGTGGATTTTGTCTGTCTCCATTCTCTCTCCAGTTTCCATAATGTCTGTATTGCTCGCTTGATCTCAGAAGAGTACCATGGTGCTGTAACATTTAATGAGATTGGGTGGGTCTTGTTTGTGGCTGATGCTGCAGCAATGATGGTTTGGTTCCAGTTTTCAATGTCAATGTCCAGGTCATGTATGACGTGGTTCAAGTTTGAGGATATTTCTTGTATGAAATTTTTCCTATGAAAGATCTTAAATCTTCTCTCTTTTTGTTGCTATTAGTTGGTGGTCTGACCATAGTATGGGCGTGATTGACCGAGGTGTCTGTTTAGTCATCATCTTCGGAATGAAAATAAGGTTGGATGCTGTTCCTAGTTAATGAGTTGGTGCAGTGATGATTTGGTTGAATTGAAACAACTCCATTGCTCCCAGGAATGACTGCATCTTTGTCTTGTGCTGAGCTTAGATTGAAATCGCCCAGGACTATGAGAGGTTTGTGTAGCATATTCTAGTTACCTGTCATTCTCCAGCACGGTGGATAACTCATCAAAGCTAGCATTGGGAGCTCTGTAAGTGAGGCATATGGTGATATATTTGTTGGCAGTTGTGATTATGTTTGTGTTCTGTGTGATGAATGAGGCTGCGGGTTTGAATTTGAAGTGGTTTCTAGTGAGAATTAGCACACCACCTCCTCTCTTGTTTTGTTCTGTGGCAGTGGAAGGCACAGTAGTTTGCAGGTATGATCCGGTTAAGAATAACTTGATTTATGTCATTGAGCCAGGTTTTGGTGATGCAGAAAATATCTGTTTGGCTTGATAGAAAGTAGTCTGCGATTGTGTTGATTTTATTTCTAACCGATCTAGTGTTGATGAGTGTGCATGTGATGAATGAATCTCTAGTATAGAGTTATGTGCGATGTGGCTGTGGCTGTAGCTCCAGTACAATTTGTATAACTCTTTGTGGTTTGCGGGTGACATGTTTGAGATGTTGCCACATGAGGATCTGATGTGTGTGTTCAAGTATAGGAAACACCAGTATGTATGGGGATGTGGGAGCTGCCCCTATGTATAGAAGGAGGAAGTATACAAATAATAGAAGGAAGAGCAGTGGTGTCGTGTAGCTTCATGGTCATATTGTGCAGTTTGCAATAGGGGTTTGATTGCCATGAAGCAACTGGTGGTGATATTCTGGAGGTCTTCATTTGAGGAAAGGCGTCTTGGAGTGAGAGAGATGATTGGTGCAGAGCTTACCAGAGCCCTTGGGTTTGAGAAGTCGTTGAAGCTTCCGGGATTTGGTCTTGGTTTCCAAAGTTCTTATCTTGCTGGAGGTCTGTGTGGCGGGTTAGGAGCTGTTATGCTGAAACATAAGGTCTCTGAATGTGGGAACAGAGCTTGCAATTCTCGTTATTTGTTTTCACTAAAAGGTTTACGCCCTAACATTTGCTGATACTGTCTGGCTTACTCTGGTTGCAGACAGTACCAGACGAATATGAGTACTGAATGTTTGTTGCATTCTGGCCTTTGGTAGAAACGCTTTGATTTGAAGAGTGTCCAGTACTACACCCAATAGCGCATTCATATGTAAACTACTAATAAGTTCCTACAACTAATTACCAAAAGTCAGTGATCTTCCCTGCACTTAAAAAAGCACAAGCAAATCTGTATTTTCTCTTGGCTGTTTGGAGTCTTTTTTTGGAATAAGAAAGTACTGGGAATAAAATCTTCTATTCCTTTTATTGGGGTGGCATGAGTTCTTTGGCATTAGATTGCAGCAGGAGAGACACTTTCTCCTTTGAAAGAGATGAGCAGGATAGATGGGTAAAAGGAGGGTCAGAGGGTCAACTAGTGAATCTGAGATGGTAGCCTTGTTGAGGACCCAAGAAGCTGTGGTAATTTTTGCCATGCAGGTAGGAAATAGTGATCCCACCTTCCACATGGAGGATTTGTTCAACAATCTAAACTGGGAGATGGTCACACAGAATCTGTTGCTTGTGCTGAGCTATTTTCCTCCTGCCATGGCTTCTGTAATGTAGGGCAGTATAACCGTTGAGGCTGTTCTTGATTGTAATATTTCTTCATAGTAATAAAATCCTCTACGATATTGGTTGAAAGAAGTATGTCTGGCCACAGAACTTGAAGGGGCAACAGCTGAAAGATGTTAAAGTGCAAGGTAGTGATCTCTAATCATGTCTGCTGCTTTGATTTTCTTTTCCAAAGAGAATCTCCAGTACAAGGGCCATTAGCCAATTGAAATGAATATCTTCCCACAACTAGGATCCTCTTAATCCAAAAAATGGAGAGTCTGGCCAAGGTTTCAAATCATGCAGTGCATATGAGATGAGTGCCACACTACTTGGTCTCTTAGTATCAATTATGTTTGAGCTTGAGTTGAAAGATTAAGTGAAAAGACCTAAACTTTCAGAAAAATCCTGTGATTATATTGGATCTTTTAAAGCTCATGAAAAGTAATACATGCAGTGAGCATGGTCCCTATAACATCCTTTTCCAAATGATCCGTCTTAGAAAACTCTTTTTCCGGAGTATTGGAGAAGTCTCAACATTTTTTGGCCTTTTTCTGGCCCTTCCACTACAAAAGAGGAATGAGAGAGTTGAACTTTGAAGCCTGAAGCCGAATAGACCTTATACTTGATATCCAGTATTTTGGAGACAGGCTTTGAGTGGATTCTACCACATATGTATGTAGTGGTCTTTCAGGCATCCATGAATAGGAACAGCTACAGTCATTTTAGGAGCCTCTATATATTTAAGAAGGCCAAAGACGTCACTTCTGAGTTCCCCATCCTGGTGATGAGAAACGGGCACTTCCTTTGCGTCCCTCTAGTCCAGTCCCGGAAACATAGAGTTGTCAACCTCCACCAGCAGCTTTGGAGACTGAATGATGTCATCGTCTTGATGTCACTGGTACAAATAGGCTAGATCCGCCCCCTTTCACCAGTACTTTCAGTCTCCAAGCAGCTTGGAGGTTCTGAGCCCGGGGCTGTGCTCAGAGGAACAAATAAGCAGAGCTTTAATTCTTTGATTGAATTTAGGATTTTATTTTTCCCTTGGTTTTTTTTTTTTTTTAGGTGCCTGCTGCTGCTGACAGAGATTCTGTACTGCTGGGGCTGTTTTCTCTCTTCTCTGTTCCTGCTCTCTCCTCTCTCCTTCCCCCCCCCCCTCTTTCTCTGTCTTAGTGCCCCAGCATTTAAACGAGCATTGCAAGTGCACAAGAGTGTGCCTGCCCTTTGCTCCCTGCTCCCGAACCCACTTGGGAGGGTGAGGAACAGGTAGAGCACGGTTGAGACTGCTAGCAGCAGGCAGGACTTAGAGCCACGGTGAACTGCAGTCTCTCCAGGAGCTGATGCCGATTTCAGGGCTGTGCTCCTGAGGGGTTCAGCGCTGCCCTTCCTCACTCTCCTCCTGGTGGTTGGGGATTCCGGTGAGTAATTCTGACCTTAGGGTCCCTTGGGGGAGTGATCGCTAGCTCGGAGCAGGGTTTTGACAGCTCCACAGGAGTGCAGGAGGCCTGGCCGCGTGATTTTTGGCGCCGCGAACGTTGCGGCGGCCATTTTGGATGCCGTTTTTCTTCGGGCTACTAAGTTCGTTTTTTCGGGGTTAGGAGCTTCGTTTTGGCAAACGGTTGTCAGGGGGCAGCTAGTTAGAGCTGGCTTAGTGGATCTATGCAAAAAAAAAAAAAAAAAAAAAAAAGACGCGTTTGAAATATAGCTGCTTCTGGGGCTATACAAGGTTTCATCTGCACTATTACAGCGCTGTTCATAGATCATGCCTGCCAAGCCCCGCTGCCTCGTGTGGGGTGAGGCGCGGAGAGCTTTTGGACACCGGGGTGTGTAAGGCGTGCTCTTTAGAGGCCATGGGCATGGAAAAGTCCCTGGGGGAAGGCTCTCAAGGTCAGGGAGAGGCTTCTCTGGAGGGCGGGGGATCCGGACCCCCTTCTTTGACTGCTTCGGAGCCGGTTGCGGGTCCGTCCTCTGCTGGCAGCGTTCCTTTGTTGCCGGAAGGGTCTCAGGGGGCTGGGTTGCCAGGGTTCCCTTCCGAATTTTTCTCCTTGATGCAGAAGGCGTTTGCCTTGCTGCAGCCGGACCGAGTGGTTCAGTCCCCCAGTCCTCTGAGGGGTAAGAAGAGGCGGTCGTCCAATCTCCTCGAAGGGGACGTGGCGCTGCCTAAAAGGCGACGGGACGATTTGGATCCGGCGTCGCCAGCTCCTTTGGAAGAGGACCTGGGAATGCCAGATCTGGAGGATGATTTCTCTGATGAGGACTTGGAAGACGGGGAATTGTTGGAGGAGGAACAGCAGAGCAGGGTGGTCCGCGTGTTTCGGCGGGAAGAACTGCCTGCTCTGATCTCCGAGACGCTAAAGGTGTTGAATATGCCCGTGGGGTCCACATCCTCCGCGGAGGCGTTGGAGGATCCGCTGCTGCAGGCTGTGCGCACATCGCAGCGAGTGTTCCCTGTACACAGAGTCTTTAGGGATATGATTCAGGAGGAATGGGACTCTCCGGAGTCAGCGTTGCGGGGGACCAGGGCATTGGACAGGTTATACCCGCTGTCTGAGCAGGATAAGCTGATTTTTCGTTCTCCTAAGGTGGATGCCGCGGTGGCGGCGGTCACAAAAAAGACTACCATTCCGGTAGAGGGGGCGGCAGCCTTGAAGGATGGGCAGGATAGGAAGTTGGATACTTTGCTGAAGCAGGTATTTGATATGAGTGCCCTGTCCCTGCAGGCCTCCATAGCGGGGGCGTGGGTGGCGAGAGGCTGTTTGCGCTGGTCTCAACGTCTCCAGAGCTCCCTCTCGGAGGACCATAGAAACATAGAAACATAGAAATATGACGACAGAAAAAGACCACATGGCCTATCTAGTCTGTCCTTCCATAACAACTACAACAGTCCACTTTTTGCCTTTAGAGATCCTCTGTGTTGGTCCCATGCTTTCTTGAATTCAGTTACTGTCCTCATCTCTACCACCTCCACTGGGAGACTATTCCACGGATCCACTACTCTTTCCGTAAAGAAATATTTCCGCATATCACTCCTGAATCTATCTCCCTTCACCCTCATCCCATGTCCCCTCGTAGCAGAACTTGCTTTCAATTGAAAGAGGCTCTCTCCCTGAACATTTATGCCACGGAGGTATTTAAACATCTCAATCATATCACCTCTATCCCGCCTTTCCTCTAAGGTGTACATATTAAGATCCTTAAGTCTGTCCTCATATGCTTTATAATGAAGCCCATTAATCATTTTGGTAGCAACCCTCTGCACCGACTCCATCCTGTTCACATCCTTTTGAAGGTGCGGTCTCCAGAATTGCACACCATACTCCAAATGAGGTCGCACCAAAGACTTATACAGAGGCATTATCACCTCCTTTTTTTCTGCTAGCCATTCCTCTCCGTATGCACCCAAGCATCCTTCTAGCTTTTGCTGTCGCCTTTTCCACCTGTTTAGCTACTTTAAGATCATCAGACACAACCACGCCTAGGTCCCGCTCTTCTTTAGTGGACAAAAGTACTTCACCTCCTATACTGTATTGCTCCCTTGGATTGCTGCAGCCCACATGCATGACCTTACATTTTTTAACATTAAATCCCAGCTGCCAAATTCTAGACCATTCTTCAAGCTTAGCTAGATCCCTCCTCATGTTATCTACCCCTTCCTGGGTGTCTACTCTATTGCAGATTTTGGTATCATCCGCAAAGAGGCAAACCTTACCCGACAGCCCTTCCGCTATATCACTAACAAAGATGTTAAAAAGAATTGGACCAAGGACAGATCCCTGGGGCACACCACTGGTAACATCCTTCTCCTCAGAGTGAGCTCCATTTACTTGTACTCTTTGTCGCCTCCCACCCAACCAATTTCTAACCCAAGCAGTAACTTTAGGGTCCATCCCTAGGGTGCTCAGTTTGTTTATAAGTCGCCCGTGAGGAACAGTGTCAAAGGCTTTACGGAAATCTAAATACACCACATCTAGAGCTCTCCCTCGGTCCAACTCCCTGGTCACCCAGTCAAAAAAATCAATCAGATTTGTCTGACAAGACCTGCCTCTGGTGAATCCATGCTGCCTCGGATCCTGTAATCCGCTGGACTCCAGAAACCTCACTATTTTCTCTTTCAGCAGTGTTTCCAATAATTTACTCACCACCGAAGTTAAACTAACCGGCCTGTAGTTTTCAACCACATCCTTACTTCCGCTTTTGTGTAAAGGCACCACATGAGCCTCTCTCCAGTCCTTTGGCACCACTCCTGACTCCAACGAGGCATTGAAAAGGTCAGTCAGTGGAGTTGCTAGAACGTCCCCAAGTTCCCTCAGTATTCTAGGGTGTATCCCATCCGGTCCCATCGCTTTGTCTACTTAAGTTGAGCTAGTTTCTCACGAACACAGTCTTCTGAAAATAGTTCAAGATGTCCCTCGCTTCTGTTCTTATTTGTGGGTGTTTTCTGAGGTCCTGCTCCTGGTTCTTCATCTGTGAACACAGAACAAAAATATTTGTTAAGCAATTCCTCTTTATCCTTATCAGCTTCTACATATTCCCCCCCTGCACCCTTGAGTCTGACAATACCACTTTTGCTCTTCCTCTTCTCACTAATATATCTGAAAAATGTCTTATCCCCCCATTTTATTGCATTGGCTGTTTCCTCCTCCTTTTGAATCTTTGCCTTCTTGACTACTTTGCTAGCTTCTCTAAGTTTTTCCAAATACAGATGCCTGTCTTCTGCTCTCTGTGATCTCTTGTATTTCATGAAGGCCTCCCTCTTTTTCTTCACTTTTTCAGCTACTTCCTTCGAAAACCATAGCGGTCTCCTGTTCCTTTTGCCTTTATTTACCATTTTAACAAAAAGGTTGGTTGCCCTTAAAATACCCCCTTTCAGTTTTGCCCACTGTTTTTCTACATCCCCCAGCTGTTCCCATCCCACTAACGACTCCCTGAGGTATTGGCCCATCTTCGCAAAGTTAGTCTTCCTAAAGTCTAAGATCCTCACCTTGGAATGGATTCTAACAGCCCTAGTCCTAATACTGAACCACACCATCTGGTGATCACTGGATGCAAAATGATCTCCCACTACAACATCAGAAACACTTTCACCATTGGTAAGCACCAAGTCCAGTATGGCCCCTTCACGTGTGGGGTCTGTTACCAATTGCCTGAATAGTTCTCCCTGTAGAGAATCCAGGATCTCCTTACTTCTAGATGATACTGCAGCAGGAATGTGCCAATCAACATCTGGCATATTGAAATCTCCTATCAGTAGCACTTCCCCTTTCCTAGCAATGCTGCGTATGTCTTCAATTAACTCTCTGTCCACCTCTTCCTCTTGTGAGGGAGGTCTGTATATCACGCCAATGCAAATAGATTTCTCTTTCCCTCTTTCTAGTTTAACCCACAATGCCTCCTCTCTCCCTTTTAAGCTCTGTAATTCCAAAGCTTTAATAGTAGTTTTTACATATAGTGCCACTCCTCCTCCTCTTCTTCCTACCCTGTCCTTCCTGAATAAAGTATAGCCAGGTATAGTTACATCCCAGTCATTGTTTTCTGTGAACCATGTTTCTGTAACTGCCACTAAATCCAAGTCAGCCACTCCCACCAAAGCTTCAACCTCAGGGATCTTATTTCCCATGCTACGGGCATTAATACACACTGCTTTCCATATGTTACCCCTGTTACCCATTTCCATAAAGGTATTTAATGTATCACCTACCTGGGGGCTTTCACTTACCTGGGGGCTTTCTTCACCCATCCCCAAGGAATCTAGTTTAAAGCCCTCTTCAGTAGATTAGCCAGTCTACTACCAAAGATGCGTTGACCTCTCTTGGACAGATGGATGCCATCTCTGCTTTGCAACCCTTGAAAAAGCATCCCATGGTCTAGGAGACCAATCGGCGGATGTGTCTCGTCTGGAGTCCGGAACGGCTTACCTGTCCGATGTTCACTATGATCTTATTCGTGGTCTGGCGAAATGTATGGCTTTGGTAGTGGCGGCTCGCCGTTATTTGTGGCTCCGTAACTGGTCGGCGGATAGTTCGTCCAAGTCACGGCTCAGTAAGCTTCCGTTTCGGGGTAAGCTTCTCTTTGGAGAAGATCTTGAAAAGTTGGTTAAGGACCTCGGAGAATCCAAAGGGGGACGGCTCCCGGAGGATAGGCCGAAGCAGCCTCGGGGTGCTTCTGGGTCTCGAGGCCTCTCGAGAGATTTTCGTAGGTTTCGCACTCCTCGTTTTCAGCAATCGCAGCGGAGCAGGTTTCCGTCGCGGGGTCAGTCCTTTCGAGGGTTTCGCGGAGCGGGAAGGGGCTTTGGTACCTTCCAGTCCTCCGGTGCCAAGAAGTCCCAATGAGATGAGGCGGGCCCAGGTGGGCGAGGTGCCCGTGGGAGGCAGGTTACGGGAGTTTTACCCTGTCTGGGTCCAGATTACCTCGGACCGGTGGGTCTTAGAGGTCATTCGGGAAGGATATGCCCTAGAGCAGCGATGGCGAACCTATGGCATGCGTGCCAGCTGTGGCACGCGAAGGCCTTGCAGCTGGCACGCGGGAAGGTCCGCAAGTAAAATTTAAAAAAAAAAAAAAGCTGTCTTCTCCCGCTGCCTGGGCCGCCGCGGCAGAATCGAGTGTGCCGCGGGGCCCCCCCTGCCCAGCACAGCCTGCCCTCCCCCTCTATCCGCTCTCTCGTCGCAGCTCACAGTTACACGCGCCGGCTTTCAGAGAGCGAGGGAAGAGTTTCTCCCTCGCTGCTCTGTTAAGCCCGCGGGGGCTGATGGGAAGTTCCCATCAGCCCCCGCGGGCTTAACAGAACTGCGAAAGGGAAACTAATCCCTTCGCGCTCTGAAAGCCGGCGCGTGTCACTGTGAGCTGCGACGAGAGAGCGGATAGAGGGGGAGGGCAGGCTGTGCTGGGCAGGGGGGGCCCCGCGGCACACTCGATTCTGCCGCGGCGGCCCCGGCAGCGGGAGAAGACAGCTTTTTAAAAAAAAAATTCCCTCGGCTGGGCTGGGCTGGGCTGGGCTGGGCTGGGCTGGGGGGGGGGTTAGGATTGCTGATGGGCTGGGTGGGGTTAGGAGTGCTGATGGGCTATGGGGGGCTGGGGGGGTTAGGAGTGCTGATGGGCTGGGGGGGTTAGGAGTGCTGATGGGCTATGGGGGGGTTAGGAGTTCTGATGGGCTATGGGGGGGCTGGGGGGGTTAGGAGTGCTGATGGGCTATGGGGGGGCTAGGACAGGAAATGGGTGATGGGGAGGAGTTAGGACTTGAGGTGGGTTGATGGAGTTAGGACTGGTAATGGGCTGTGGGCTGTTGGGGGGGTTAGAACTGGTAATGGGCTATGGGGGGGTTAAGACTGGTAATGGGCTGTTGGCTGATGGTGGCTGTCTGGTAATGGGCTATGGGGGGGTTAGGACAGGAAATGGGCTGATAGGGAGGGATTAGGACTTCAGGTGGGCTGATGGGGTTAGGACTGGTAATGGGCTGTGGGCTGATGGGGGGTGTTAGGACTGGCAATGGGCTATGGGGGGCTGACTGGAAATGGGTTGATGGGGTTAGGACTGGAAATGGGTTGATGGGGGGGGCTAGGACTGGTATTGGGTTGGGGGGTTGCTAGGACTGGAAATGGGCTGATGGGGGGCTAGGACTGGAAATGGGCTGATGCAGGGACTAGAAGGGAATGGATGCTGGGTGAGGCTGGAACTAGAAGGGAGCTGATGTTGGGGGAGGATTAGAATGGGATGGGGCTGGGAGAGTAAAATGGAGAGGGGAAAAATATTTTGTGTGGGAGGGATAAAAAATCTACAATTGGCCGGTATTGGGAGAGTAAGTGGGGATTGAGGATGGAGGGGTAAAATTTGAGTGGATGAAATAGGAATGAGGAAAGAGCAAAAGGAGAAAGATTAGTATGTTAAAGCGGATGTAGAGAGAGAGAATGGAAAAAAAAACTAGAAGAGAGAAGAAAGGACAAATGGACAGCAGATGATGGAGAGTTAGCAGAAAACATGAAGAAACCAGAAGAAAGTGGCTGGAGCAATTGCAACTGAAAAAAATGCACAAAAGGTAGAAAGATATCTCTTTGACAAGTTATCAGCATGCATGCAACAACAAACATCACATTAATTTTTTTCATGTATAGATTCTTTGGGAATACACACAGAGTCCTGACACAGTTAACAGTTTTAAGAAGTTTATCTTTTTTTTACTCAGGATACATTTGACATGTTATGTGAATAATACATTTAAAATATATTGTGTAACTGAATCAAATTCTTCCTAAATTCATTAAATTGAATGAAATCATTAAAACATTATAAATTGCCAATAAATTGAAATGAAAACCAAAGGATTGTGAATCAAATTGATTCTCTGACAGTACAAAGATTCCAACCTTTACAAATGATGTTACATAGTTCAGGCAACTTTATAAAGAGTTTTTAGATACTAAAATCTTGTTGTTAAGGTTTAATTGACGTGATGGCACTTTGAGGAAATTCTTTGGTTTTGTGCGGCAGTTTGGGCACTCGGGCTCAAAAAGGTTAGCCATCACTGCCCTAGAGTTTCAGCGCCCCGTAGGAGATTCCTTTGTTGTTTCCCCCTGCAGGGCCCCTCGGAAGCTGCGAGCGGTTGGCGACACCCTAAGGCGTCTCCAGCGGCTCCGTGCGATAGTGCCCGTTCCGGTCGACCAGTTCGGCGCCGGTCGATACTCCATTTATTTCGTGGTTCCCAAGAAAGAGGGTACGGTTCGTCCGATTCTCGATCTCAAGAGGGTAAATCGTTGCCTTCGAGTGTCCCACTTCCGCATGGAAACCTTGCGGTCCGTCATTGCGGCAGTTTGAGAGGGAGAATTTCTGACGTCCTTAGACCTGACGGAGGCTTATCTTCATATCCCCGTGCGAAGGGAGCATCAGCGCTTCCTGCGTTTTGCGGTACCGATGGGACACTTTCAGTTCCGGGCGCTGCCTTTCGGTCTGGCGACTGCTCCCCGGACGTTCACAAAGGTTATGGTTGTGGTGGCGGCCACTCTTCGCAGAGAGGGGATACTGGTACACCCTTACCTGGACGATTGGTTGATACGGGCGAAGTCGAGAGAGGAAAGCGTGGTAGCCACCGCCCGGGTGGTGGAGTTCTTGGAAAGCCTCGGTTGGGTAGTCAACGGGGCGAAGAGTCGGCTGACTCCCTCTCAGACTCTGGAGTACCTGGGGGCGCGCTTCGAGACTCGGACAGGCCGGGTCTTTCTTCCCAGCGCAAGAGCGCAGGCCTTGAGAGATCTGGTGCGTCGGTTTCTGGGGCTTCGGGCGCCGACAGCTTGGCAGTATCTGCAATTGCTGGGCACCATGGCGGCTACGATAGACTTGGTGTTGTGGGCCAGGGCTCACATGCGGCCGTTGCAGAGTGCTCTTCTCCGGCGGTGGTCTCATCAGACGGATGCGTTGTCGCAGTGCCTGCCCTGTCCGGTAGTGGTGAAGGACAGCCTGCAATGGTGGCTGCTTCCCGACAGCCTGTCGCAGGGCGTGCCTCTGGAGCCTCCATGCTGGCGGTTGCTCATGACCGATGCGAGTCTAGCAGGATGGGGGGGCTCATCTCGAATGCTCGTTTGCGCAAGGGACTTGGTCGCCGGAGGAGCGGCTTTGGTCCATCAACCGGTTGGAAATGCGAGCGGTGTTTCAGGCCCTGCTGGCGTTTCGGCAGGTGCTGGGGCATGCAGCGGTGCGCGTGCTGTCGGACAACGCGACCACGGTGGCGTATATAAATCGGCAAGGCGGTACGGGCAGTGCGTCTCTGGAGGAGGAGGCGAGTGTCCTGCTGACCTGGGCGGAACAGAACTTGCAGGCCCTGTCAGCTCAGCACGTCGCAGGAGTCGACAATGTCGAAGCGGATTATCTGAGCCGCTGCCGAGTGGATCCGGGGGAGTGGGCACTGCACCCGGACGTCTTCACGATGATTGTGCGCCGGTGGGGGATTCCGGTGATGGATCTCATGGCGACCTTCGGGTCGGCGAAGGTAGAGCGTTTCTTCAGCCGAAGGAAAGAGCGGATGGCAGAGGGCCTGGATGCTCTGGCGCAACGGTGGCCCGCGGAGGGTCTTCTGTATGTGTTCCCTCCCTGGGCGCTCATCGGCAAGGTGATACAACGTATTGAGCGGCACAAAGGTCAGGTGGTGCTGGTGGCGCCGGATTGGCCGAGGAGACCGTGGTATGCGGATTTGGTTCGACTGGTGGCCAACGTCCCGTGGCGGCTTCCGCTTCGGGAGGACCTGTTGCTTCAAGGGCCCTTGCGGATGCCTCAGGTGGGTCGATTCTCGCTTACGGCTTGGCTCTTGAGCGGGCGCGGTTAACGGCCCGGGGATACTCGGCGTCGGTGGTAGCCACTCTGCTGCGATCGCGCCGGAGGTCGACTTCGCTGGCATATATACGCGTTTGGCGTGTTTTTGAGGCCTGGTGTTCCGATCGGGCTATCAACCCCCTGCGAGCTTCCATGTCCAATGTCCTCTCCTTTTTGCAAGCAGGAATGGAGAAGGGACTCGCGGCCAGTTCCTTATGTATACAATTGGCGGCTCTCTCCTGTTTTCGCGGCAAGATTCAGGGTCAGGTGATAGCGGCGCATGTCGACATTCGACGTTTCTTGCGAGCGGTTTTGCTCCTGCGTCCGCCGAGGCGTTCGGTTATTCCTCCGTGGGATCTCAATGTGGTCTTGGACGCCCTGATCGGGCAACCTTTTGAGCCCTTGAGTAGAGCTTCGCTTAAGGATTTGACGCTCAAGACTGTGTTCCTAGTTGCGATTTGTTCCGCCAGGAGGATTTCGGAGCTACAGGCGCTGTCTTGCCAGGAACCTTTTTTGACTTTTTCTCTGGACAAGGTGGTGTTGCGGACGGTGCCCGCCTTTTTGCCGAAGGTGGTGTCCGCTTTCCATGTTAATCGAGTGGTATCGCTGCCGGTATTTTCCGCAGAGCAGCGGGCTCAGGCGGGTGGACGCTTGCATTGGTTGGATGTGCGGAGGGTGCTCAAGAAGTATCTCCGTCGTATGGCGTCATTCCGGAAGTCGGACAGACTTTTTGTCGCCTTCGGGGGTCCACGGAAGGGCGAGGCGGCGGCGAAGTCTTCCATTTCTAGATGGCTGAAGGAGGCGATTGGTTCCGCCTACATTTTGAGAGGCAAAGAAGTGCCGGTCGGTTTGCGGGTGCATTCTACGAGAGCTCAGGCGTCGTCGTGGGCGGAAGTCAGCCTCGTTCCGGCGGCGGATATTTGTAGGGCGGCGACCTGGTCCTCGTTGCATTCTTTTGCTCGGCATTATCGTTTGGATGTGCAGGCGCGCGGGGATGGTCGTTTTGGGTCAGCCGTCCTTCAGGCTGGAGTTTCAGGGCCCTCCCGTTGATATGTACTGCTCTGTTACATCCTCTACGTTTCCGGGACTGGACTAGAGGGACGCAAAGGAAGAGTAAATTAGACTTACCTGCTAATTGTTGTTCCTTAAGGAACTCTAGTCCAGTCCCGGATCCCTCCCGTTCTAGGGGTGTGGACCAGCCTGAAGTTTTTTAGTCGCGCGAGATGTGAGATTGGACAGCTGTTGAACTGTAAAAAAAAAAAAAAAAAAATACCAGAATCTATTTTCTTAGTGTCAGGGCGCTCGGGGAGGCGCAGGGATGAGAGGCGCTTTCAGCGGGGGTCTCTGTGGTGTTTGCAGCATGTGGCATGGGCTGGGGAGCGCCGGGGCTCTGGTGCTTCAGTTCCCGGTCCTTTGGGGCCATGGCCCGTTCTTTCAGGGTGGCCCTGTCTTGTTCCTTACAGTTCTTTTCTATCTGTATATACTGTTCATTATAGTTTTTGAGATAGCTACTTATTTGTTGCTCTGCTGAGTCTGCTTTGTCAATAGGTACTGGTGAAAGGGGGCGGATCTAGCCTATTTGTACCAGTGACATCGACGATGACATCATTCAGTCTCCAAAGCTGCTGGTGGAGGTTGACAACTCTACGTTTCCGGGACTGGACTAGAGTTCCTTAAGGAACAACAATTAGCAGGTAAGTCTAATTTACTCTTCTTTGGCCATCTTTTGAAAAAATTTCAGATACAGAATGTCCTTATATGGTTACTCATTTCTAGGCAGTGGAGAAGAAAGTTCAGAAGGAATCCCAGTTAAACCTTTCCTGACATTATCCATGGAAGGTGGATGTGAATCTAGAGTCGGCAAGATCTTCCACATGCAGTGCTATAGATTCTGGGGAAGATGTGAAGAATGAATGTGAAGGTTCTTGCTTAGAATCTGAAAAGGACAGCAAAGATTGGAGTGGAGTGGAGGAGTGGCCTAGTGGTTGGGGCAAGGTACTTCAGGCCGGAGGGCAGGGCCGGATTTACCTATACGCCACCTACGCCGTGGCGTAGGGCCCACAGCTGACAAGGGCCCACAAAAATAGCCTTTTTAAAATTAAATTTAAAAAAAAAAACGCTGGCTGCCGCCACGGCAGCATGGATTGTCCCGCGGGGCTCCCTACTGCTACAGGCTGAATCCCCTCCCTGCGCCCGGCTGAATCCCCTCCCTGCCAGCGCAGTGTGCACTGATAGCACCGGGTTCGCTCTCTGTCAGCAACGGGAGAGCTGAACTGGGGGAGGAGGAAAAGTACAGCCAGGCGCACGGCAGAGGAATTGCCTGCGAGAGCGTCTCTGACTGGCCGCGGAGGTCCCCAGCATGGACCTCCACGTGGAGCACCAGACGTGGCCCGACTTCATCTCCGGACAGAAGACAGCGGAGGCCCGCTCATTCCGGGTTGTAGACTCGGCAGAGGTAAGAGGGCGGGCGAACGTCGGACAGGCAGCGCGAGCAGCGCACGCTGCACTCTGCAGAGCAGGCCCGGCCACGTGGCGTCAGGGCGGGAAGCTCAGGCAAGCGGCGGGCTTCCCGGCTGGGCAAAGCAGCGGTTTTCAGGGCGCTAGAGCGCAAGCCTGTGGGATAATTTTCTTTTTGTCTGTTTAGAGCTCAGCTGAAGTTGTGAGGTGCGTGTTTGAAAAGAAAAAAAAAAAAGCGAAGGAAGGATTTTAGAGTGCAAGCGTGTAGGTGAGCAGGTGGACAGGACGGGGCCTTCTCCAGGGGGTTATGCCATCAAGACCTCAGTGTTTCATTTGTGGGGCCAAGAAAAGTTCCGTTTCAGTTTCAGACGTCTGTAAGGCCTGTGCTAAAGGGGGGTTAGAACTGGTAATGGGCTGTGGGCTGATGGGGGGGGGTTAGGACTGGCAATGGGCTATGGGGGGCTGACTGGAAATGGGTTGATAGGACTGGAAGTTGGCTGATGGGGGGGTTAGGACTGGTAATGGGTTATAGGGGGGCTTAAACTGAAAATGGGGTGATGGGGGGTTAGGACTGTAAGTGGGTTGATGGGGGGGCTAGGACTGGTATTGGGTTGGGGGGTTGCTAGGACTGGAAATGGGCTGATGGGTGGCTAGGACTGGAAATGGGCTGATGCAGGAACTAGAAGGGAATGGATGCTGGGTGAGGCTGGAACTAGAAGGGAGCTGATGTTGGGGGAGGATTAGAATGGGATGGGGCTGGAAGAGTAAAATGGAGAAGGGAAAAATATTTTGTGTGGGAGGGATAAAAAATCTACAATTGGCCGGGTATTGGGAGAGTAAGTGGGGATTGAGGATGGAGGGGTAAAATTTGAGTGGATGAAATAGGAATGAGGAAAGAGCAAAAGGAGAAAGATTAGTATGTTAAAGCAGATGTAGAGAGAGAATGGAAAAAAACTAGAAGAGAGAAGAAAGGACAAATGGACAGCAGACGATGGAGAGTTAGCAGAAGACTACGAAGAAACCAGAAGAAAGTGGCTGGAGCAATTGCAGCTGAAAAAAATGCACAAAAGGTAGAAAAATATCTCTTTATTTTGAATTTATTAATTGGAATATGTCAGCTCTGGTAAATGTGCATCATTAACGTCTGCGCTTTGTTTAGTACAAGAGCAAATTTAATGTATAGTTTTATTTCTACAGTGTTGTACATTCCAAGTTTGGCTTTTGGGATTCCCAGTTTAATTTTTGTCTTCCTGTTTCTAAATTGTGATTCCTTGTTTGGTGACGGTCTATGTTGTGCATGTGTAACTGAGCTGAGGTGTTCTGTTTATATAATTCCTATTTGACAGTGCCACTTGTTCTCTTTCCCCAGTAGGTCATGTATTGTTGTTCTCTGAAATGTATTGGTTTAATATTTGCAGTGTTGCCTTTTGATTGGTAGAGTATGGTGCTTTGTGAGTCCTGGTAGTGCTGTTAGGATATGGCGGGTTTGCTATGGGTTCTAAATGGGCAGTGTTTGTAGTAGTTCCTAATGTGTCTGGCAGTTGGCACTGGATTATAGTAATGTAGAAATCTTTGTCTTTCTTTATCCATACACTCATTAAGAGGCATGTTTACTAAAAGTTAGTATATGGTAACATTATGCAAATATTTATGCAAATGAGGCCCCTTATGCAAATGAGGCCCCGCACCCCCCTTGGGCCGCCCCTGCTGGGGGCCCACAATTTTTGTTGGCATAGGGCCTCACTCAAGGTAAATCCGGCCCTGCCGGAGGGTCAGGGGTTCAAATCCCACTAGAGGACAGCAACCTTGGACCGGAAGGACTGGGGTTTCTAGTCCCACAGGTGCTCCTTGTGGTCTTGGGCAAGCCACTTAACCCTCCATAGCCCATGTTCCCTGTAAAATAGTTATTTCCAAGTTATAATGCCCTGTTCAATGTAAGTTCAGCTTGTTCAATGTAAACCGCACTGATGCAGAATAGCGCGGTATATAAGAGAATATAAGATACAACTGGATTTTGTGATCTAGTGTCCCTCTGCACCAGTTTTAGTCCTGAAGAATGGGAAGGCTCCATCATGCTGTGCTGAGAATGTCCCCTTGATGTATTTTTTTAAATATCACAATCTTCTGCATGATCAAATGTGATTGATTGTGGAACTGCTCAGTTTGTTTTTAGGGCACTATATGGATTTCCTCTATTTTACATCACCTGCACCTTATACATTGATTTTTATTTCTACTGTATATACGGCAGTGGAATAAACGAAAAAACATGGCAGAAGATGAAAACCATATGGCCTATCTAGTCTGCCCTTCCATACCAATTACTAAACTTTACAGTCCCTTTTTTCCTTTAGAGATCTTCTGTGTCTGTCCCATGCTTTCTTAAATTCAGATATAATCCTTGTCTCTACTAGCATTAGGAGACTATTCCATGCATCAGCCACTCTTTCTGTAAAGAAATATTTCTGCAAATAACTCCTGAATCTATCTCCTTTCACTTTCATCCTATACCTCCTCGTTGCAGGGTTTTTTTTCAATTGAAAGGGGCTCTCCTCCTGTGCATTTATGCCACAGAGGTATTTAAACATCTCTATCATATCTCCCCTCTCCTGCCTTTCTCTCAGAGTATACATATTGAGATATTTGAGATGCAAAAGCTGTTCAAGTTGTCCAATTGTTCTCTGTAAACCGCCCTTGATCCCTGGAAGGGGCGGTATAGAAGAAAAGCATAAATAAATAAAATTATTTAAGGCTGTCCCCATATGCCTTATGAGCAAGCCCACTGACCACTTTGGTAGCCACTTTCTGCACTAACTACATCCTGTTATATCCTTTTGAAGGTATGGTCTCCAGAATTGTACACATTATTCCAAATTAGGTCTCACCAAAGACTTATACAAGGACACTATTGCCTCCTTTCTGATGGCCATGTCTCTCCCTATGCATCTAAGTATCCTTCTGACTTTTGCTGTTGCCTTTTCTACCTGTTTAGCCACCTTGTCATAACAAACAATACCTCCTTCCCTTGGTCCTGCTCTTCTTTTGTGGACAGAAGCACTTCATCCCTTGGGTTTATTTTATTTATTTTTATTTATTACAATCTCTTATATACCGTGCTATTTGGCATCAGCGCGGTTTACATTATAACACAACGACCATAACAACATGCTGTTTGGTTTTACATCTAACAGGGGACCAAACTTGGATAACAGGGGTAACTATATACATGAGATATTTACATGGTAAGGAGTAACTTGGATAACAGGGGTCAATTATATACATGAGATATTTACATGGTAATGAGTAAAATTATCATAGTGAACGTGGGTCATCTCTTCAGAGGGGATGTCTAGGTGCCATTGGTGGTTGGGTAGCATTGGAGGAAAAGATGGTATTTGAGTGCCTTCCTGAACTGCGATAGGTCGGCAATAGCCCTAATGTCAGGGGGTAGAGCATTCCAGCATTTAGGTACATAGTAACTGAACGCCCTGTTTGTGGTTGATATGTTGCACTTTGACGATTCCTTTGGTGTTACTAGTTGGTTTATGGCTATTGCTCTTCTGGATCTGTTGGGGGGCAACATGTGAATAAGATCTGTGAGTGAATGGGATGAAATACCTTTGATTGCCTTGAATGCTAGGAGTAGGGTTTTAAAGATGATTCTCCCATGGATAGGTAACCAGTGAAGTTGTTTGAGAATGGGGGTCACGTGGTCGGTTCTGGCGGCTCCGTGTAGGACCCTTGCTGCAGCATTCATGGCCAGCTGTAATGGGGCTAGTGTGGATTGAGGGAGCCCTTGTAAGATGGCGTTTGCAAAGTCGAAGTGAGGCAGGATTAGTGCTTGGTATATGGTCCGGAAGTCATCTGGGTCCAGCAGGGAGCGCAGATGCCTGAGTGTGCGGATTTTGTAGTATACAGCTTTGACAATGTTGTTTATGTGGTGTTTCATATCCAGGCGTTGGTCCAACGTAACTCCAAAGTATCTTATTGTTTCTTTGGTTAGTAAGTCCGCTTCCTTAACACTGACATGGGATGGAGGAGTAAAGTCAGGGTCTCTGGAGATGAAAAGAACCTCCGTCTTTTTATGTTGAATGCGTAGATTCTGTGATTGGAGCCACGCTGAGACAGCATTGAAACAGTCTATTAGTGGTGCTAGGTCCATTTGGGCTGTGGAGAACGGCATGTATAAAAGAATGTCATCTGCATATATCAAACAGCTCACGTTAAATGATCTTATGATGTTGCAGATGGGCTGCATGTAAATATTGAATAGTAGGGAGGACAGCCCAAATGCATGACCCTGCATGTTTTAGCATTAAATCGAAACTGCCAAATTCTTGACCATTCTTCAAGCTTTGCCAGATCCCTCCTCATGTTATTTGCTCCTTCCTGGGTGTGTACTTTATTGCAGATTAAGTATCATCCCCAAAGAGGCAAACCTTAACCAATAGCTCCTCTGCAATATCACTTACAAAAATGTTAAAAAGAATCAGACCAAGGATAGATCCCTGAAGTACAGCACTGGTAACATCCTTCTTCTTGGAGTGAGCTACATTTCCCTGTACCTCCCACTTAACCAATTTCTAACCCAGTCACTTTAGGGACCATCCCTAGGACACATTATGATAAGTCACCTGTGGGGAACAGTGTCAGACTTTTCTGAAATCTAAGTACAGCACATCTAGTGCTCTCCCTCGATCCAACACTCTGGTCACCCAGTCAGAGAAATTAATGAGATTTGTCTGACATGATGTGACACACAACCCTGACTTTTTTTTTTCTCCTTCTTCTCCATCCTTCTACATTAAATCCAGACATATATTTTATTTATTTTTTATTTATTTAGACAGTTTTTGTATACCGCCTTATCCTTCAATCAAAGCGGTCACGACACAATTGGGGGATACATTTAACACGCGGGGATATGAGACACATGCACTAATACTTACAGGGAACATGGGCTATGGAGGGTTAAGTGGCTTGCCCAAGACCACAAGGAGCATCTGTGGGACTAGAAACCCCAGTCCTTCCGGCCCAAGGTTGCTGTCCTCTAGTCGGATTTGAACCCACGACCTTCCGGCCTGAAGTACCTTGCCCCAACCACTAGGCTGCTACTCCCTTTTGGAAGGGTAATTTTATAACAAGGTGCATGTAGAAACTTCCAAAAACCCATCTATTTTATAAAGGTAACAGACTTCTAGAACTATCCCCAATAGCACAAATATGCCCTGCAACAAATTTACTCTGTCTGCATGTACCCCAGAGGCCTTCCAAACACAGACCCTGAGAAGACACGTAAAAGCTTTCTGATTCCATAGTTATCCAGCAAGTTTACAAACCTAGGACCCAATATTTCAATGCCACAGCGGTTAGCTGTAGTGCTTAAATCTCAGTATCCAGATAGGAGCCACTCCTGAATATCCCCTGCTGTGAGTGCTTGCTGGACTTCTGTGGCTAGCTACTTAGGACAGCAGGTTGCCCACAGAAATCCAGGCTGAATATTGGCCTAACCAGATAAGTCTTGGCACTTACCAGTTACAGCCAACACGCTGCACTAACCGGATAGTGCTAGGATTGTCTGTAGACCCTCCCATTGACTGGCTAGGGGCTTTGAATATTGGGCCTATAGTTTACATGCAGAAAAAGTTTTAGAAAACTACCCTTTTTTAAAGTGTGTTTTGTTTTTTTTTAAATCACAAGTGCAGGGTTTTTTTTTTGCAAGTTACCACTTGTTACCACTACAGATTTCACACTGGAAGTTTCAAATTAAAATCAAGCTAAAATAGTTGCAGATATACATCCCATTTCAGAACTCACGGTGAACACACTATCTCCAGGAACAAGCAGGAATGTAGTCTTCACATATGGGTATTGTCGTTACCGACGGAGCCTGTGCGGGAACGCTCCCCAGCGTCCAATTAGAAAGCTTTTGGGAACATCCCACAGCGCCTGTGTGCTGCCTTCCCGCCTTTCCCAACTGCCTCTCTTCAGTTCTTCATTTTCTACAGAGCCAGCAGGTCGTGTTCCTGTCACCGCAGAAAATTTTCCCTATTAACCTTCTTTTTTGTGGTCGCGTCTGCCTTCCTCGACGCTATACTGGTACCGCCGTTTTTTTTCTTTCTTTCTTTAAAAAAAAAAAAAATATATACTATTAGTACTTTTCCAACTTTTCCAGGTGCACGTGCCATTTTGGGCCTTAGGCCCAAAACTTTTTCCAACATGGAAAAACCCGCTTCGGGGTTTTTTTTTTTTTTTTTTTTTTTTTTTAAATTTCAAACAATCTTTATTCAAAAAATAAAGTAGGTATACAAAGTAAAGTCCACATCTAGGAGACAATCACCTATAGTAACAAGGATCAAAATTACAAAGCCCATTTTACATGGAAAGAAAGAAAGAGAACAATCATGAAGATTCTTTACTAGCCAAAAAAGCCTCAAACTGACCAACATCGAGAAAAACATACTTAATGCCCTCCAGCACAACTATACATTTGCACGGATATTTCAAAAAGAAGGAAGCCTCAATGGCAATAGTCCGTTCTTTCAAAGCCAAAAACGCTTTCCGACGAGCCTGAGTACTCCTGCTCACGTCAGGAAAAATTTGTATAGATTCCCCACAAAAAACCTGATTTTTCTTTTTAAAGTATAAATTCAAAATCATATTCCTATCTTGTAATGACACAAAAGACACAATCAAAGTCGCACGTTGTGGGATTAAATCGATAGAAGATTCCAAAAATTGAGAAACATCTAGGGACTCTATACCATTGGGGATCCCTTCTCGTAAATCATCAGGAGAGGAGGCCTTCACTGCAGAAGGAGTAGGAATATAATATAAAGAAGAAAACTTAATAGAATCTACATTATCAATTAGCAAAACTTCCTTAAAATATTTTTGTAACAAAATTAACGGAGAAAGATAATGGGTAGAAGGAAAATTTAAGAAACGCAAATTTTTTTAACGATTACTATTCTCCAAAGCCTCTAACTGATAATGGACCAAAGCACTATCTTTTATAGAGGAAGACGCAGCAGCCTCCAACACAGTAAAGCGCCCCTCCAATTTAGTCAACATCTTTTTAGAATTAGAGAGCAAGACATCATGATCTGAAAACTTTTGTACCACTTCAGCTGAAAAACGCTCTACTTGGGAGAAGGAGGCACGAAAGGACCCTTCCATACGTGCTACTAACTCCCAAATATCTTTCAGGGAAACTTCAGCAGGTATCGTCACATCAAGTGTCCCAGATGAAAAAACTACCAGAGAAGGCATATTTACTTTCTGTTCCCCCAATGCCAGCAAAGATGAGGCCTCCTGAACACGAGGGGAGTTCCGCCATGAGAACCTACTCTGGCAGAAAAAACCTCCAACACCTCTTCCTTTCCGGGTTGGACATCCCCAAGCGCAATAGAGGACTCAGACACAGTACTCACAGACTCTCTCACAAGGTCTTCCTGAGAGGGAGAGGATCCAGCACCCACAAGATGACGATCCATGGAACCAACAGTTTTACCAACTTTGGCAGGAACCGATGGAAACACCTTTTTCCTCCGTCTCCCCATGAGACCGTGGCATAAGCTCCAAAGGGGCGGGACCTGCCCCTTTGGTCACGCCCATTCGGGCACGCACCCACGGGTGCGCGCCCGCGGGTCACGTTCCGTGGGGGCCGACGATGAAATGGCCCGAAGGGGGCGGGGTCTCCCAATCTCCTCCTCCACCAAACGCCGCACGGATTCACCAAATGCAGGAAATAGCAGGCAAAGTCTCACCGGAGCAGCAGCGGGCCGACGCTGAAATAGCGGCCCCGCTTCGGGTTTTAAAAAGTGCACCAAGTGTGGCGGTACCATCTCCGTCACAGACACCCATGAGTAGTGTCTAAAATGTTTAGGTCCTGACCACGCCATCACGGAATCTATGGCCTGTGCCATGATGTCCAAAAGAGGTTGACAGAACCGAGCTGCCAAGCTCAGTACCCTGTTTCCTTCCGATGCAGCCTCGATGGCATCGACGTCTTCCAGGGCTTCGTCTTCCTCCCATGGATCTCAGGTAACTAAACATAAGTCCAGCCGGTCCTCAAAGGGTAGATATCCTTCCAAGCATCGTGATGCCTCTGGCGTTGCCCTTGAGGAATCTGCACTGGCAAAATTGCCCCGGCGGGAGGCTTCGGCTTCCAAAGCATTATCGGGGCTCCAGGACATTCTCGAGGCCTCGACCTCGGCAGAACTACTGGTGCCATGCTCTGGGGTACTGGCTGTATTCTCCGGTACCGATACCCAGGCATCGGCGGCGTCGATAGACCAGAGGTTCTTGGCTATTGAACGCAGTCTGGCGGCTCTCCTTGCGGCATGGATCCCCTCGGAATGCGTCAGACAGTTCAACCAGTACCGGCACCAACAGCATCAGCATAGACATTGGGTTTCGCTTTGCCGGTACCCAGTCAGCTCATGCCCTCCGGTACAGATACTCCGGTTCCGATGCCCCCCGGTACCGACTTCGGTCGGTATGGGTATCAGGCTCTACAAGAGCATCCGGATAGAAGATACTTCGAGTCCTCAGAGGAATCTGAGGATTCCGATAGTTCTGTCGGTACCGGAATACTTCTCCCAGAGGAGCCTTCCTCCCCTAAATGCAGGATGTCTCCTCCTGAGGATATCTCCTTCCAAGACTTTATCAGGGAAGTGGCTCGAGGTCTCTCTATTACTGTGGCTCCTGAAACAGAGCCCAGAGCAAAGGAGTTGGAAATTTTACAATATCCAAAGCTCCTAAGGAGGCAGCCACTTTGCCTATCCATGAGATCTTACATGATCTCATGTTGAGAATGTGGGAGACACCTCTTACCACCTCTCCTCACTCACGTAGACTGGATACCATGTACCGGGTGCCCCCGTGTCCTGGTTTTCAGAAAACTCAGCTTCCCCACCATTCTATTGTAGTGGAGTCAGCCATGAGAAGGATCAGAAGTGCAAAGAGGCATGCCTCTAATCCTCCAGGATGTGAATGTCGAACCCTGGATGCCTTTGGACGTCGTACCTTTCAGGCTTCCATGCTTTCTGCTAGGATCACTTCCTATATTCTATATATGGGAATGTTTCTTAAGGAAGTCACAGGTGATTTGGAAGTTTTGAGCCCTCTTCTTCCTGAAGATAAGAGGCAAGACTTTCTCAAAATGGTTAAACATGCCCAGGATGTTTCCAAATTTGTCAACCGTGCAGCTTTTGACTGTTTTGAGTGCATAAGCAGAACCTCTGCCATTGCCATAGGTGCACGTAGAATTGCCTGGCTCCAGGCATCTGATTTGGAGCTCTGGGTACAAGACAAATTGGGCAATATCCCTTGTACGGGTGAGAATCTGTTTGGCAAAGATTGGCAAGAAAAGGCCAATGAGATGGATGCTGACAACTCCACCCTGGACAGACTGTCCAAGGCTACTGCTGATCCTGCAAGAAGGAAATCTTTCAAGAAACCATTCTTCTCTAAGAAGAAGAGGTTTTACCCTTCTTATTCCCAGCAGGGACGTTTTGCTGGTCAGCAACCACCTAAACAGAGAAAACCAAAGACTGCTAAGCCTCAACCATCTCAGCAGTCTCCGCCTCCACAAGGCCTTTGACTTTCAGCTAGAGAACTTAGCCTTCCTGGCCCTCAATGGACTAGATCCTTCCACCATTCCAGGAAGGTTGTCTCATTTTGCCCCCAGATGGGGGCAAATAACAGCAGAACATTGGACACTCTCCATTATAAAAGAAGGGTACAAGCTTCACTTCCTCTGCATACCCCCTCCCACAATGGTAAGTTCAATTCTCAGACCTCTCTTCTCAAACTGTTAGATCAAGAGGTCACCATGCTTCTTGCCCAAGGGGCAATAGAAGAAGTACCCGTCAATCAACAGGGTACAGGGTTCTATTCCCATTATTTCCTTATCCCAAAGAAAACAGGGGGATACAGATCTATCCTAGACCTCAGAGAATTGAACAAATTCCTGTTCAAAGAGAAATTCAAAATGGTTTCTCTGGGAACTCTGCTGCCATACCTTCAGGGCCAGGACTGACTTTGTTCTCTAGATCTCAAGGATGCGTACACTCATGTTCTCATCCATCCAACTCACAGAAAGTTCCTTCGGTTCCTTTTTCAAGGAAAGCACTACCAGTACAGGGTGCTTCCTTTTGGCCTGGCCTCAGCACCAAGGGTGTTTACGAAATGCATGGCTGTGGTGGCTGCATTCCTTCGCACTCTAGGAATATTCGTCTTCCCCTACTTAGACGACTGGCTCATTCGAGCCCCATCAGAGTCAGAGGCCAGGATCGCTCTGTCTTGCACAATGCGTATCCTTCAGTATTTGGGGTTGGTCATAAACATCCCAAAATCCAATCTAACTCCTACTCAGTCTCTAGAGTTCATAGGAGCGTTATTGGACACCAGAAAAGCAAGGGCCTATCTTCCTCAGGCCCGTTGCCTTCGCATGGTGCAGTTAGCTTCTCAAGCAGTACTAAAGACCCATCTCACTGCTTGGGAGATGTTGCAACTGCTAGGCCACATGGCATCTACCGTGCATGTGGGTCTTTATGCTCGCCTACACATGAGAGCAGCCCAGTGGACTTTATCCACTCAAAGGACCCAGGCATCACCGGGTGCCTGTCAGATAAAATAGCAAACACAAATCGCCTTATTTTGTCCCTCCAATGGTGGCCGTCCACTCAAAACCTGTTGCTGGGTTCCCCTTTTCAACCGCCTTCACCCCAAGCAACTCTCACAACAGATGCTTCTCCAGTGGGTTGGGAGCTAATCTACAGACCTCTCCACCCAAGGCAATTGGACTCCACAGGAGACTCATCTACATATCAATCTCTTAGAGCTCAGAGCAATCTTCCTTGCTCTCCGAGTGTTCCACACCCTACTTAGCTGCAAGACAGTCCTGATTCACACGGACAATCAAGTAGCCATGTTCTATGTGAACAAGCAGGGGGGAACAGGCTCTCTGTTGCTTTGCAACAAAGGTTTGTGACTATGGGCCTTTGCCAGAGAGCATCAGATTCATCTCCTGGCAGTGTATCTTCCAGGCATACAAAACTCTTGGGCAGACAGACTCAGTTGAGTTCTGCTTCCACACGAATGGTCTCTATATGTAGATCAGGTAGCCAAGATTTTTCACATTTGGGGAACCCCGGACATAGACCTCTTTGCAAGTCCGTTGAATGCCAAACTTCCCCAGTTCTGTTCCAGAATTCCGGCTCAGGGCTCTCAGGCCAAGGATGCTTTCCTCCTTCACTGGGGTCAAGACTTCCTTTATGCCTTTCCACCCATTCCCCTAATTCCCAAAACCTTGTTCAAGCTTCAGAGAGACAGAGGTCGCATGATCCTCCTAGCTTCACATTGGCCACGGCAAGTGTGGTATCCTCTGCTTCTACATGTTGCGTATCCCAATTTTACCTTCACTCTTTAGTTTAGTCAGTGTATGCCCCCCTGTCTCTGTTCTCCCTTCTTGTGTCTGGTAACCGCTTTGATTTAAGGAAAAGGCGGTATAGAAAACCTGTTAAATAAATAAATAAATAAATAAATACATCTCTCTCAAGCTCCCTCCCAGGAGTTAGGGTCTGCTCCAGATCTCCTATCTCAGGAGGACGGAATGTTATGGCATCCCAATCCCCAGTCTCTGCATCTCAGGGCTTGGTTGCTGAAGGCCTAGATCTCCAAGATCTTAACCTTCCTCAGTAGGTGAAGGATATTCTTTTTGCTTCCAGGAAACCTTCCACAAGACGCTCCTATGCTTTTAAGTGGAAAAGGTTTACCATATGGTGTTCGCAAAAGAGTCTTAACCCCCTTGCGATACCTCTGGAATCATTACTGGAGTATCGCCTTCATTTATCCAATGCAAGACTTAAGACTAACTCAGTGAGAGTCCATTTGAGTGCTATTGCAGCTTCCTTCAAACCCCTAAATGGACAACCTATTTCCTCCCATTCTCTTATATCAAGATTTATGAGAGGCCTTCTCCTGACTAAGCCTCCCATTAGGCCACCTCCGGTGGCATGAGACTTAAACTTGGTTCTTGGTCAGCTCATGAAGCCACCTTTCGAACCCTTAGCTACTGCCTCATTGAAATTCCTTTCTTGGAAAGTTATCTTTCTCATTGCAATCACATCAGCACGTCGCATCAGTGAGTTGCAGGCACTAGTGGCTGATCCACCTAATACAAGGTTTGTGATAAGGAAGCTTATCATAGCTCAGGAAGGAGCTATAGAAAAGGTGAAGTGACTCTGAACAAGCAACCTGTCAGTTCTGGTAGAAATAAGAAAACAGAATTTTCCCATAAAAGACTACCAGTCCCAGAATGCACCAGGTTTCCAACAGCCATTAGAGGAGCTGAAGTGGGGAAACGTGTGTTCAATCAGGAGGGCTATGAGGTAATCCCTAAGCACTCATCTCAAAGGGCAGGGCCTGATTCAGCACAGCTGCGCTGTGTTAGGGAGGAGCACTCATCTAAGCAGAATAAGAGTAGAGTTTATTCTACAGATGACCATCTTCATGATCACCTTGGATATCCAGAGAAGGATCATCAGTTTCATCTGAAGGATCATCAGAAGCAGAAGCCAAACCGGACGGACAGAGAGGGAAAGAAGCCCTCTGGAAGAAAGAGGAGAAAAGCCTTTGAGAGGTCTAGAAGAGTCCAAAGCAGTACGTATACTGGGAGGTATTCCAAGGGCCAGCATATACCATTAGACTGGGGAAAGCCAGAGGAATGGTGCTGCAGAGCTAGGAATCTCCAGACGCTACCTGTGAGGGAGACTGCTGCACGTGGAAGGGACTCTAAGACCCGTGCCAGAAGGTATGTGAAGATAGATCCAGTGTCCAGGGATCTGGATTGGAAGGCTGGACATAAGGACTGGACTACATACTGGCCAGGCTATATAGAGAGGAACTCTAACAGCAATGGAAGCTCAGGTATGAACACTGATCTATGCCCTAGCTATAACCTTGAAAGACAGCAGGGAAACAAGTATTCTCCTGAAAGTGCTCCATTGAGAGATTCATCTGTGCCAATCCATGATATTGAATCCATGCTTGTTGAACAAGGGGGAATAATAACAGATGAAGATCCTATTTATATGGACTGCTCTCTATCTAAACTCCGTTGGTAACTTTCTGTTATAAAGTACAGCAACCATCACAAAGAAATACAAATTTGTTCTTTAATCTACTCAGAAAAGCTCCTGAAGCAGGATTTGACCCACACAGTAGAAAGCAAGCCAGCTAAGGGGTTTCAGCTGGTAACTGCTAGCAATCGAGCCTCACCTAATTGCTTGTGAGCTAGGAGAGAATCACTTCTGAACCTGTGTGGGAAGTAATCAGAAGTTAATCTGAAAAGAACAGTTTTTCTTGCTTTGTGGCTTTTCATTTGTTGTTTTCCTGATTTTGACTTTGTTTTTCCAAGTTAAGACTGAAAGCAAGTTACCTGATTTTATGTGCTACCAAGCATATCTGTGTTGGGAGAAATAACCCCATAAATAAATATCTTATTGGCTTTACCCAAGAGCACAACTAAATTATTGTCAGCAGCTGTGTCTGGTGTGAATGAACTACATTGCCCACAATACCTTGCAAATCATATAGATATATGCTCTTGCCAAGACTGTGAAGATTCTCACCCAGGCAGCCGTCTGACAGGTTCCATCATGACAAGGTAGTCCTTAGGACTCATCCACACTTCATGCCGAAGGTGGTCTCGCCTTTTCATCTAAACCAAGCGGTCTACCTACCTGTGTTTTTTCCTAGGCCTCATGCATCAAATGCAGAAAGGAATCTTCATACTTTGGACTGTAAAAGAGCTTTAGCCTTTTACTTACAAAGAACACAGCAACATGGAAAGTCCTCCCAACTTTTTGTTGCTTTTGATCCTTCTCATTTGGGACTTCCAGTCTCCAAAAGAACATTGTCTAACTGGATTGCTCAGTGCATTTCCTTCGCCTATCAGAGTAAGAATCTTCCTCTGGAGGGCCATGTCACAGCTCACAATGTGAGAGCCATGGCAGATTCAATGGCTCATCTGTGCTCTGTGTCTATCGACAACATCTTTCGAGCAGCTACTTGGGCCTCGGTTCATACCTTCACAGCACATTACTCTGCTTGGACAAGGACTCCCGCCGGGATGCCTTGTTTGGTCAGGCTGTTCTCCGACACTTGTTCCATACCTAATCAACTCCTACCCACCATCCCTGGTAGGATGCCAGAGATCCATGGGGGGAAGTGCAGCCCCTTCACAGGGACACACTACTTCTGGGGTTCTCTCCCTGGCATCTAAAGCTAGGGAGTCCCCATATGTGAAGACTACATTCCTGCTTGTTCCTGGAGATAGCACAGTTACTCACCTGTAACAGATGATCTCCGGGAACAGCAGGAATTTAGTCTTCACAACCCACCCACCTCCCCTAGGAGTTGTGTCTCTCTCTATCTATCTCTTTCTCTTTCCCTCCCTCTCTTTGTCTCAGCTTTAAACTCAACTGGAGAGAGGCAGTTGGGAAAGGCGGGAAGGCAGCACGCAGGCACTGTGGGATTCTCCCAAAAGCTTTCTAATTGGATGCTGGGGAGCGTTCCCGCGCAGGCTCCGTCGGTACTGACGATACCTATATGTGAAGACTAAATTCCTGCTGTTCCCGGAGATCACCTGTTACAGGTGAGTAACTGCTTTACTTCAGAGGACCTTACTAGTAAGAAAATGTATCTTTCAGAAGTACACAACGTTTTGATACAGTTAAATTGGAATTATAAATTGAGGGGATAACCTGCATGGAGTGGTGGGTAAAACCCTAAATAAAGGCTTGGGGGAGGGGGGATAACCTGGGGGGGGGGATAACCTGCAGGGAGCAGCAGGTACAACCCCTGCCTTCTCACTGAGCAGACTAGATGGATTAAGCAGGTATTTATCTGCTGTCATTCACTATGTTATCAGTTTCCTAGGTTCTTTCCTGTAGGTGCACAGGATTTTTTTTTGTGGATGTACAGTTTGGTTACAGTAGTGTTTGATCATCACCAGTGAGATAAGTTTTTAAGTTTTCATCTTCCTTATGAGAAGCAGTAGATAAAATGAAATAAAGTGTAGAACAGGAAGTCAATTTTTACATTTTTTAAATGGCTCATTTCTAAATAAATAATCTTGCTTAATTTTCTCTCTTAGGATACTGTGGTGGTAAATGATCGGTGGTGCAAAGACTGCTCTTGCCATCATGGTGGATACTTCAACTGTGCAGATAAATTCCAGCCGGGTATTCTGCCAGAACACAAGTGGGAGATGTGCACCTCCATAGACACCTGGTCTTGGGGTTATCGAAGGAACATGCAAACCAGCCAGCTCATGGACGAGTACAGAATTATTTCGGTAAGCTCATCTTTGTGGCATTTCAAACCTTTTTATCTGTGTAAACATCCACCATGGGAAAAAGAGTAGATGAAACGTAACATCCCCTTCTGTGGGTGAAATTATCCATGCTATCTGGGTAAATTTTATCCTTTGTAATAAAGATAGGTGTAGCTGTGATGGAAAGCAAAGCTGGCCAACCACTTGCGGAGCTTATGTTCTGAAATCCTTCAGCCGTGGTCTATCTCCCTTTTGAAAGGCAGGTACAAAGTCCAAAGGTACTAACATACCTGCAGCATGGCTGACATATTCATTTTCAAAGAAAAGTATTTCCTGATGTTGCTTGCAAGGAGGGGGGTAGGGGAAAAGAGATCAAGCTGGAGGGACATATGGGAAAAGCACTACAACAGCTGCAGCATCACCCCTCTATAGAGCCACCAGTTTGCTTCTTCCCTCGAGTCCCAATGCTACTTTTTGCAAGAGTTAAGCTCTATATGGTTATTACTCTTCCCAGGTAGGGGCAGTGCTCCCTCTCATCCTCCTCCAACAAACTACACACATACATTTCTCCCCCTCCATTTATCTGACAGCCACCACCCCACTATCCTGTAATCTCTTCCCTCACTGGGGCTTAGGAAAAGATAAATAAATTGTCTGTCTGCAATCAGATTTATTTATTTTTTATTTATTTAATTTGATATACCGCACTCCTTTGAAATAAGAGCGGTTTACATAAAACTATAACATTTTACATTGAACGGGGATTTCAACTTGGCAAGCAACTGGGAGAAATATTTTACATAATACCTATTTTCTAAGGGCTTAGCATGAGAGTAGACTGTGCCATGAGACTGGCTGGCCTGTGATAATATACGGTTATGTTACATGGTCATAGTAGAGGTGTAACAGGTGATTCTTTATTGCCTTTCTTAAGGTTGACATGTCCGCGATTGTTTGGATTGGAGCAGAGAGAGTGTTCCATAGGGTTAGTGCGCATAATGAGAATGCATGGTTCTTAGCAGATTGGGTACTTTTTGTTATTGCTGATCTCTCCACCAACTTCTCGGACTGAGAATCCGATGGGGACACTTCCCCGGAGTCCCACGCTCACTGGGATCTCCCATCGGACCCTTCACTGCCTGGTCTCCAGCGGCGTTCACCACCCGAGGATACCACCTTTCTGTCTGGGATATGGCTCGGACCCTCAGCCTGGTTACTCAGGCCGAGCAAGACCCTCGTGCTGAAGAACTGGATATTCTTCAGTACGAGGCTCCGCCCAGGGAGGAATCCCTCACAGTGCCGATACCGCCGATTCTATCTCTGCTATTGCTCCACATGTGGGAGGCCCTGGCCCCTGTCCCTATTTTTGCAAGCGCCTTGACACGATGTTCAAGGTGCAGCACGGTCCAGGCTTCCGGAAGACTCAGCTTCCACACACCTCAATGGTGGTGGAATTAGCCATGAGGAAGCAGAAAAGCCCAAGGACCCACTCATCAGTACCACTGGGCCGATAATCGAGAGCCCTTGATGCCCTGGGCCACAAGACCTATCAAGGTTCCATGCTCTCCTGCCGCATCCAGGCATGCCAATTATACATCGGTATGTTTCTCCACGAATTGGTGAAGGAACTCAGAAGTTTCTCCGTGGGCCTCGAGGGCGAGCCCCTCGACAGATTCCGCACCCTGCTGAAGTTGGTGGCCGACTGCTCCAAGTATCCCTCTCGAGCCTCCTATGATGGCTTTTTGACCTCGGCTCGGGTGGCGGCCGCAGGTATCGGGGCCAGCTGCCAGGCCTGGCTCCAATCTTCGGATTTGGAGCAGTGGGTGCAGGAGAAGCTCCTGGACATGCCCTGCCTCGGTGAGCAACTCTTCAGTAAGCCAATGGAGGAGAAGGCTGTGGAGATCGAGATGGAGTACGTCACTAGTACCCGTGTCTCCCGCAAGACCTCTTCACTGCCTCAGAAAAAGCAACCAACCAAGCAGCCTTTCTTCCCCAGGAAAGGCCTCCAGTACCGTAGCTATCCGCCATATCCGGCTACCCCCCATGCCGACCACTCTGGTGCAGGGGAATCCCAACCAGGGCCACCAAAATCCAAAGGGCCTGAAGGCCCAGACACCCGCTCCCCCTCAATACTCTCAGGGATTTTGACGCCAGCGGCATGGCCCCTCGCCCTCCAGCGGCACAGCAGCCAGTGGGGGGGACGCCTGTCCTGCTTCGCCCCGTCGTGGGCACTTATCACCTCAGACACCTGGGCTTTTATTCCTGATACTTCCTCATCCCAAAGGAGACGGGGCTTCGGCCCATCCTTGACCTCTGTAAGCTAAACAAGTTTCTGGTGCGGGAGAAATTCAAGATGCTATCTCTTGGTGTGCTGCTGCCCTTCCTACGGCAGGGCAACTGGCTATGCTCCTTGGATCTAAAGGACGCCTACACCCATATTTTGATCCACACCCAACACAGGCAGTACCTATGTTTCAGGGTACAGGGAGAGCACTTCCAGTACAGGGTGCTCCCTTTCGGCCTTGCATCTGCCCCTCGGGTCTTCACAAAGTGCCTCGTCGTGGTCGCCACTCATCTTCGGTGCCAGGGCATGCCTGTGTTTCCCTACCTCAATGACTGGCTCGTTACAGGTCCCTCCGTTGAGGAGGCCCGGCAAGCGATGTCACGCACTGTCCTCCTCTTAGAGAGCTTGGGATTTTTGCTCAACTACCCAAAGTCTCATCTCGAACCAACACAAGTCCTCAAGTTCATCGGGGCATGCCTCGATACTCGGCAGGCCATCGCCTTTTTGCCAGTGGATCGCTCCACACGCCTCCGAGCCCTGGTGGCTCGCATCCAGAGCGCGCGTCGGGTCACCGCTCGGTCCATGCTACTTCTACTGGGCCACATGGCATTGACCGTGCATGTGGTTCCTCACTCTCGCCTGCACATGCGGAAGGCTCAATGGTGCTGCCGCACCCAATGGATTCAGTCCCTTGGGCACTTCAGGGATCCCATCAGGGTTCTCTCGGACCTTCGCTTGTCCCTGAACTGTTGGCAAAATCCACGCAACCTCTTGCGGGGATCACCCTTCCAGACCTCGCAGCACAAGGTGGTGCTGACCACAGACGCTTCCCTGTTAAGGTGGGGAGCCCATTGCGGCTCTCTCTGCATGCAGGGTCAGTGGTCGCCTGAGGAGTCTAGGCAACCGATTAAAACTGCTCAAGCTCCGGGCCATCCGGTGGGCCCTGAAGGTCTTTGAGGTCCTCCTCAGCCGGAAGTTGGTTCTGGTGCAGACTGACAACCAGGTAGCGATGTTCTACATCAACAAGGAAGGGGGCACGGGGTCGTGCTACCTCTGCAGGGAAGCAGTCCTCCTTTGCATCCGTCGAAGAATGTCTCTCAGGGCGACGTACCTCCCGGGTCAGGCGAATGGTCTAGCAGACAGGCTCAGCAGAATGCTTCGCCCACACGAGTGTGCCTGGATCCCAGAGTGGCCGGCTGGCTGTTCCTACACTGGGGCACTCCAGCAATAGACCTCTTCTCCAGCCCTCAGAACACACAGCTCCCCCGCTTCTGTGGACTAGTGCCACACCCGAGCAGGGAGCGCCCTGATGCATTCCTCCTGGACTGGTCCTCCAGTCTTCTATATGCATTCCCTCCGTTCCCGCTCATTGCGAGGACTCTTTCAAGACTCAACGGGATGGGGCATCGCTGATTCTTGTGGCCCCCTTGTGGCCTCGGCAGCCTTGGTTCCCGCTCCTGCTCCGGCTATTGTCGGAACCCCTGGTTCCCCTGGGCTCTGACAGGGACTTGCTAACGCAGGAGGAGGGTTGGGCACTGCACCCGAACTTAACCTCCCTATCACTCACGGCCTGGCGGCTGAACAGGTCTCTCTAGCCTCTCTGGCCCTTCCGGAGGAGGTCGAGGAAATCCTCCTTGCTTTGAGGAAGGACTCCACTAGGCGGGCTTACGCCTTTAAGTGGAAGCGTTTCTCCGTCTGGTTTTCGAAACACCAGATCGACCCTTTCTCGTGCCCAGTTCAGTGGGTTCTCCAGTACCACCTCCACCTCTCGAGGGAAGGGCTGAAGCCAAACACTGTCAGAGTTCATTTGAGCGCCATATCAGCTAATCATCTTCCTATCGAGGGAAAACCTCTCTCGGGGCAGCCTCTAGTCTCCCGCTTCATGCGGGACCTTTTGCTATCCAAACCGCCCATCCGTCCTCCCCCAGCGGAATGGGACTTGAACGTGGTGCTCGCACAACTCACTCGCCCACCTTTTTATTGGTTCTTGTCTCCACCAATCTGCTGGTAGGGGAACATAACCCACTTGTCTGGACAGATCCAGCAGGACTCAAACAACATTAACTGGTAAGTAAAATACTACTACTACTACTACTACTGAACATTGTATAGCACTACAAGACGTATTCAGCGCTGCACCGACACATGTAAAAGATGGTCCCTGTTCATCAGAGCTTACAATCTAGTCAAGACAGACAACAGAATAACTGTAGACACGGGATACATCTAGGGGGAATGGTAAGGAAAAGTAAAGGAGACCAGGTGAGTCAAGATTCGAAAACGACAGTGAAAAGGTGAGTGTTCAGCCTGGATTTGAAAAGGGCCAGAGAAGGCACTTGATGTACAGACTTGGGTAGTTTGTTCCAGATTTAAGAAGTAGCAAGGTGAAAGGAGCGAAGTCTGGAGTTAGCAATAGAAGAGAAGGGCATAGATAGAAGTGATTTGCCAGAAGAGCGGAGTTCCCGAGGAGGGGTGTAGGGAGAGAGAAGAGAGGAAAGGTAGTGAAGAGCTGTAGAGTGAATGCACTTATAGGTCAGCTAGAGAAGTTTGAACTGGATGCAGTAATGGATAGGGAGCCAATGAAGTCACTTGAGAAGAGGGGTAATATGAGCATGAGGCTGGCAGAAGATTAGTCATGCAACAGAGTGTTTAACAGATTGAAGGGGAGAGAGATGATTCAGAGGGAGACCAGCAAGGAAGGAGCAGGTTACAATAATCAAGATGGGAGGTGACTGAAGAGTGGATAAGTGTCTTAGTAGTGTGTTCAGAAATAAATGGGTGAATTCTGTTTTTGTTATAGAGAAAGAAATGGAAGGTTTTAGCTATCAGTTGGATGTGTGTAGAAAAGGAGAGAGAGGAGTCAAAGACGACCTCAAGGTTGCAAGCTGAGGAAATGGAGGAGTAAAGAATTATCCACAAAGACTGAGGAAGGGGGAGGGGAGGGTTTAGGGGGGAAAAATATGAAGCTCTGTTTTGGCCATGTTCAATTTCAAGCAGTGGTGAGACATCCAAGCAGCAATTTCAGAAAGACAGGCAGAGATCCGGGCCTGGATTGCTGGAGAGATTTCAGGAGTAGAGAGGTAGATTTGGGTGTCATTAGTGTAAAGATGGTACTGAAAGCCATGGGAAGAGATGAGTGCACCAAGGGACTGGGTATAGAGAGAAATGGAGTGGACCCAAGACACATCCTTGGGGTACGCCAGCTGAGAGCGGGATAGCAGTAGAGAAGGATCCACCAGAATGAACACTGAAAGAGCAATTGGAGATATAAGAAGAGAACCAGGATAGCACAGAGTCCTTAAAACCAAGCGAGGACAAGGTATCGAGGAGAAGGTTCTAGTCAACAGTGTCAAAAGCAGCAGAAAAATCAAGAAGTATGAGGATTGAGTAAAGGCCCTTTTGATTTTGCCAGCAACAGGTCGCTGGTGACTCTGTAAGAGCTGTTTCAGTAGAATGTCAAGGATGAAAATCAGATTGTAAAGGATCCAGGAGGGCTTGAAAGGAGAGAAAGTTGTCGTCTTTATGGGTCTTCCTCAATATCAGCTTCACTGCCTCCAGTTGATCCAGAATGCTGCAGCAAGGATACTGTCCCACACCTCCCGTTATATGCCCACATTACGCCCCATCTCATTAATTTACATTGGCTGCCAGTCCTGTTTTGCGTCTACTACAAGTTTCTGATCCTTACTCATAGGGCCCTCTACACCCACACCCCACAGTTTTTGGCTGACTCCTTGCGAATTCCGTTCAGTTCCTCACACCCTCCGCTCGGTTCATAACCACTGCTTGCACCTCCCATCCCCCACACTTTACTGAAATCTAAGTACACCACATCTAGTGCTCTCCCTCGATCCAACACTCTGGTCACGCAGTCAGAGAAATTAATGAGATTTGTCTGACATGATGTGACACACAACCCTGACTTTTTTTTTTCTCCCTTTCTTCTCCATCCTTCTACATTAAATCCAGGCATATATTTTGGAAGGGTAATTTTATAACAAGGTGCATGTAGAAACTTCCAAAAACCCATCTATTTTATAAAGGTAACAGACTTCTAGAACTATCCCCCAATAGCACAAATATGCCCTGCAACAAATTTACTCTGTATGTCTGTATGTACCCCAGAGGCCTTCCAAACACAGACCCTGAGAAGACACGTAAAAGTTCTGTTTCCGTAGTTATCCAGCAAGTTTACAAACCTAGGACCCAATATTTCAATGCCACAGCGGTTAGCTGTAGTGCTTAAATCTCAGTATCCAGATAGGAGCCACTCCTGAATATCCCCTGCTGTGAGTGCTTGCTGGACTTCTGCGGCTAGCTACTTAGGACAGCAGGTTGCCCACAGAAATTCTTTTTCCTGGCTCCCTCCCCCTCTCCCTCCACCAAGAACAGTCTTACCCCAAGTTCAAGGCCCTCCTTAAGACACACCTTTTTTTTTCCCTGGCCTATGAACTCCCCTCCTTTCATCCTTAATGATTACTCTATTGTCTCTCTTTTCTTTCTGGTATGATTGTGCTTCTTTCCTATCTGAATTGTAGTTCCTTTCCTTTCTGGCTCTGGCCTCTACTATTTGCACTCTGTACACCGCTCTGATGTTTCGAAGGGCAGTTAATCAAATCTTGCAATAAAGATAAAGAGGCAACGGTGGTGAACCACATGTTCAAGTAGTTTAGAAACAAAGGGAAAGAGGGAGATGGGGTCAATAGTTAGGACAGGTAGGGTCTAATGAGGGATTCTTGAAGAGAGGTGTGACCGCAGCATGCTTGAAAGCTGCAGGGACATTTGCATTGGAGAGTGATAGGTTGAGAATATGAGAGATGAAAGGGACAACAGTGAAGGGGATGGGGCTTAGGAGATGGGTGGGACTAGGGTCAGAGGAGCAGGTAGTGAGTTTGGAGGAGGAAAGGTGGTGTGTGGTTTCCTCCTCAGAGGTCATAGAAAAGGAAGAAAGGGTAGCAGAGGTAGGGAGTAGGGGGGGGGGGGGAAATGTCATCTTATGAATTATTGAATGTGTTAAATATAATCACTGATTATCCAATCCTACTTATATTCAACTCTCAACCTTCCAAATCTGTATATATGCACACACCTTTTACTCTCTTATTTAAATCATTGTTATAATACTTTAATTATGTGTACAATCAATTATTTCAGTTCTTCACAGTCTAAAAATTTAAAATAAGATTTTTTTTTCACCCATATGTACCTTAAGATATGTAATGTTGCTATTACTCCACAGCCTGAGCTTGTGGATATAAGCAGCCTGATTCCTTATTCAGTTAGTAAAATTGTGCTTGGGGAAAGCACTGCCTTCTGGGAGTTGAAGTTTTTTCACTATTTGAAATAAGGCGAGTTGTGGAGCTCGAGTGTTCAGGCAAATAACAGGATTTTAATTCCCCTTCCCAAACGGTTTTACAAATGGAAAATAAAGAACAAAGCCATACAACTTCTGGCATGAAATAATATAAGAATGTAACTCAAACAGCTTCTTATATCAGCATCACTATAATCCAACATAAAGAGCACTTCTGTTCCAAAACCTTTGGTGCTGTTTCCTTTAGCTGCTACCGGCAGCTTCCTCTCTCTGCACAGCTTAAACTTATTATACAGATTTTATCTTCAGACACAGACATTGTACAGTCCATTGACTCAATAGGCAGATATTCTACAGATGGCTCAGTTTCCATCGGTTTCACACTGACTCTCAGTTGGAAATGTCTGCAATTGCTTACAAGGTGTTTCCAAGCACACACCTGTTCCTTCAGCAATAGACTTTTCCCCGTAGCCTTCTGTTACACACGGCTTGTAATTGCCACAGCGTTCACCACATGGAAAGCCCCACCCTCCTGGGCTAATATCAGAGCACTTCTTAAAAACAGCTTTACTTCTATACCAGTCACTCAGCCTACCTCTTGGCTTCCTTATGAGAGATTCCTTCTGCTTTCCAGGATCAGCTACAGCTGTAAGCCTTGGAGTTCCTATGTGCACACAAGTCTGCCTTCTTGGTACATTCCCCTTATGGCTGCCTTTTACCCACGGCCACAAACCTGGGCTGTTTGTACCTTGCTCCTTTGCACGGACTCTCTGCTCATCTCCTGTGCTGACTTCCCCTGCTGAGTTAAAGGTCAGAGAATCCTCTGTTACCATGAATTCCTCTGTGTCTTCACTCTCAAGCAAATCCTCTGTTTCTCGTGGCTGTGCTCTCAGCTGTCCTTCCAACTCTGCTTCCCCATGTGCTTCCAGATCTGCCTGCTCCCTTCCTAATGAGCTTCTCTTAAATCTCTGGTTTTCTGGGTTTAACCTGACCACTCCTTCCAACAGGTGTCCAGCCTTAGCTCGTGATTGCTGAGATGAACTGCAGCAGGGGCGTGTTTTCCTCTCCTCTAATCTGCTTTGTTTGTGGTTTCCCTGGAAACCAGGAGCCATGTGCACTTGTTTACTTTCCTTAACTGAAGCTGAATCCTGCATTTTATCACTCTCTAAGGGATCTGAGGGACCTTCTACACCAGTGGTCCCCAACCCAGTCCTGTGGGGCCCACCGGCCAGTCAGGTTTTCGGGATATCCCTAATAACTATGCATGAGATTTATATGCATTAGAGATATCCTGCCAACCTGACTGGTTTGTGGCCCTCCAGGGCTGGATTTGGAGACCCCTGCCTTACACCTCTGTCATTTAAGATTGTGAGTGGGCAAGGTACAGATGTCCTAGACATCGAAAGGGTATATAGAATGTGTCACATTCCTCCTCGATTCTCACCACCACCAAAAAGTTGTCTAATAGACAATTTTTTGGTGGTGGTGAGAAGTGAGGAGGACTGTGACAAATTCTATCTAACCTTTTTGATGTCTTGGACATCTGCACTTTGCCCACTCACAATCTTAAATGACGGAGGTGTAAGGCAGGGGTCTCCAAATCCAGCCCTGGAGGGCCACAAACCAGTCAGGTTGGCAGGATATCTCTAATGCATATATATCTCATGCATAGTCATTAGGGATATCCTGAAAACCTGACTGGCTGGTGGGCCCCATAGGACTGGGTTGGGGACCACTGTCCTACACCACAGATATTGAATGTTTACCTTTAAACAAAGAGAAACTCTATTTACTTCTAATGTATATACAGTCACTCAACTGTTAATTGATTCTCAAACACAAAGATCTGAAAGGACTGATTCTTCTGGGGCTTAGACCCATAGGATGAATAGGCCGTACCCAGATTCCTAGTAGCCCGAGAGCAATACCATGTTCCCTGCAAGAGGCATTCATAGCATCCCTGGGCCTGTCTTCTTGGAGCCTCACTGACTTTTCCAAATTTTCTGTCTACTTAGAAGCTATCTTTAAGAAATTTAAAACTTTGTTAAAAACATCTCTCTTCAATAAAGCGTTTGGCATTGAAGCGAACTAAATGTTCGCTGCAACATACTGTTTAGAAGTTGTTGTCTTTCTCTTTCCCTATGTGTCCCTGGTGTTTTGGGTGGGAGTTTTTTTGTCAACTTTCCTGTAAATTTTGGAGCTCCTTTCTGGCTCTAATTTTATTTTAATTGTAAACTGCTATGTTTGTTGCTGTATCAAGTGTAATAAACCATAAACCCATTCTCAAAGCAGCTCAGCAAAAACTAGGAGGCAGCATCTGCCAACCAATTGCGTAGCCAAAGCCACTGCTACAACTGCCATGGAGGAGAGCCTGCCTGATCAAGTCATAAAGGGCATCAGCCACATGTGCAGCTCCAGACTTAAGTCTCGCAGTCTCTGGGCTGATTAGCAGCTGCTTGGACCCTAGCGCAAGAGTACTCAGTCCACCAGGCCTGCACACAAGCTGAAGCTATAGAGGCATTCTTAAGAAGAGCTTCTATCCTCTTATCCTGAGATTCCTTGAGCTCAGTGTCCCCCATGTTACCACCATGGCAAAGCTCATTCTAGGGAAGATGGTACAACTGAGAGAAGACCTTAAGGTCCAGCTCAGGGTTTCTCCCACTGAAAGATTAACAGCTGGTGCATAGACTCAGGCAGAGAAAAGAAGCCAGAAGGATGCCTGACTTTGGTTGAGCTGGGAGATGTTCAACTGTACTGGTGAAGTATGAAACAGAAGAATAATGTCGTCGGCATAAATATAAGATGAGACTGGGTACTGTTGGATCAGAAGAGGTAGGGGAGAGAGGAAAATGTTAAATAACAGGGGAGAGAGGACAGAACCCTGGGGCACACCACAGGCAAGAGGGAGAGTGATTGTTAGAGGAAGACTGATTGTTAGAGGAAGACTGATTGTTAGAGTAGACAGTAAAGGAGCGGGCTGTAAGAAAAGAGCGGAACCACTGCCAAACAGAGCCATGCAATCCAGAGTCATAAAGGCGAGAAAGAAGAGTCTGGTGGTCAATTAGGTCAAATACTGCGGACAGGTCGAGCGAAACGATAAGGGTGATATCTCCACGATCATGGGCGAAGTGAATTTCATTCAGAAGGACGGTTTCTGTGCTATGCCCCGGCCGAAATCCTGCTTGCCGGGGGCGAAGGGCATTAGTGGCTTCTACATGTGAATTTAGTTGTGAAAAGGCGAAACGTTCCAGTAACTTGGCCAAAATAGGGAGGTTTGACACAGGGCACCAATGGGAAGGTACGGAGGGGTCAAGGGAGGGTTACTTCAAAAGAGGGTAGACCGTGGCAGATTTCCATAAAGAAGGGTAGTGGCCAGAAGATAGACTAGCATTAATGATAGTGACCATGATGGGTATTAATTGTAAAGAAGGCACGGCCAGCCAGTGGGATAGAATTGGATCCAACTGGCAGGTTGTCTTCCTAGACTTAGAAAATGCTTGTAATAACTCTGCAGAGGTAATAGGAGAGAAGGAAGAACAGGTATGGGCTAATGCCCGATTGGGAGGGGAGGGGGCAGCCTCACTTGCCCAGAGATAGTCTACTTGTCGAGGGGAGCAGGAGAGGAAGGAGAGGGAGGTAAAGATGATAAGGGTGGAGGAGGGGGGCTGGAGGAGGAGGAGCGCAGTTTCCCAATTTTAGCAGAAAAAAAGGTAGCCAACATTTGGGGAGCTGGGGCTTTGCTTAACCAGCCAAAACACCTAGCACTTTCCTCTTCCATACTGGCTTCTCTCAGTGCTGCATCAATGGATCTGTGTTTGCAAGAGCCTTTTGTAAAATGTTCTAGAGAATGTGAATGTCCCAGTTCCCCTTTGAGCCCCTATTCAAAATAGGGCCTTTTATCAGTTAGTACAAGATCTGCAGTATCAGTGATGTGGAGCAATTTGTAGATGTCTTTTTGGAAATAAGAACGATTAATTGTGATTACATCACTTATGGAATATAAGGACTAGGCCTGGTAGTGCTAAAGAAAAAGGAATTTTTGATTTATCTTCTCTCCTTGTCCCATTTCATTGCTGCTTTCTCTCCTAGGATCTTGTACATACTGTGAGTTTTGGAGGCAATTTCCTTCTTAATGTGGGCCCAACAAAAGATGGGACGATTGCGCCAATCTTCCAAGAGAGATTACGAACAGTTGGAAAATGGTTAAGCATCAATGGAGAAGCAATTTATTCATCCAAACCCTGGAGGGTACAGAAAGAGAATGAGACAAACAGTGTGTGGTGAGCATATTTCTGGGACATATCTATATAAATTATTGGAATTTGCTGCTGTTATGATGTTCTTAGAGTATTCTAGAAGCAATTTGCATATTGTCCATTTTGGGACAAAGTTCATGGGTACTTTGTAGTCATGGACTCTGCACTAAGTTTCATACAGAAAGTCATGTATATACTCACCCTTTGAATCTTTCTTCAAGTGCTCTTTACCCATGGATCTTGGCAGCTGCTTTGTGTGGTTATATTTTCTAAAGAAGTTACAATATATGGGCATTATGCTTCTAGGAATGGCTCCTCTAAATGCAACTAAACGTAAGTGTAGTCAAACTTAGGGCAGCTAATTTTCAGACAGCCAGTTTATGCAAGTAAATTGCTATCTACCCATATAAAGGGCTTTGAAGATTTTCCTCAGTGTGCAAGTTGTTCAGAGATTTCCTTAGTTAATTGGATGTTTACTTATGGAAAAAAATGGTTATGGTTATGCCCTCACTTCCTCTATCTGAGGAAAAGGAAACAGCACCAGGGGTGAGATAGGGTAAGTCAGTGGAAGCACATGTGGATATTTTTTTTTAAATCTCCACGCTTTTTGTTTTTTTACCTTACAACCAGTAAGAACTTCTCACAGAACCAGATTCCCACAGGATTTTGAAAGGGAATGTGAGTAGTTTCCCTTTGAAAATCTGCCTGTTAGCACTGTAGCACTCTGAAATTGGTCTTCTGCTAACAGTTTAGTGCTATAACGGTCTTGCACATGAAGCTTAGCACAGGCATAAATTGTGGAAAAACACCTTATAAGATGTGCTATTTATTATTCACAGACTTGATGCATGGGGATCATGAAGGCAGCCAATTCATGGTGTATTCCTTTTACAATTTTTTGGAAGGAAGGATACCCCTCCAAGGAAAAGCTTGAAAGCTTAGGGCTCTTCATCTTGGAAAAGAGATGGCTAAGGGGAGATATGATGGAGTTCTACAAACTAATGAGTAGAGTGAAAAGGGTAAATGTAGATTGGTTGTTTTTCTCCTTCAAAAAGTAGAAAGGCTAGGGGTCATGCCATGAAGCTACAATATAGCATATTTTAAGACTAAATCGGGGAAAAATATTTTTTCACTCTATGGGGTATGTTTACTAAACGGCGGTAAAGGAGCAGTCTTTTCCGTGCGGTAACAGCAGCGATAAAGGGTTACCGTGTGCTAAGTGTGCTGGGCATGTCAGTCGTTCCAGCGTTAAGGGGTGCTAGTGGACACTTAGCGGGCGGTAACAGGACATTAAGGGGTGGTAGAGGACATTTAGCAGGCAGTAAAAGTACATGCTGTATTAAGGTGTCTTGCATGCACCCTAATGCAGGAAAGCCTCTAAAATATTGAAAAGGGGGCAGGGAAGTCATTGGAGAAGGTATGGATGCAAGCACAATTGGTAGCTGATGGAATTGATTCATCAGATGCCTGGCTATGTGGAAGTATGTGTGATGAGCATGTTTGACCATACAGCAGGCCTGTGCTTTTGACTAGGCAAGATAGGCAGCTGCCTAGTGATGCTGGCAGTATCATGGGTAGATGGTTGTGGCAGCAGTGGCAGCAGAGGAGATGCAGCAGCAGGAGGCACTATGACAGGCGTGCAGTCCTAGATGCTCCTGTAAGTTATATTATAGTGTCTGTGAGGTGTGGACATGTATCCTGATGTACTGTCAGTGTGTGGCATGCCATAGGCCAGGACAGTGTCTGGGTGGAGGCAGCATGTGCCTGATGTGGGTAACAAAGGGAGGATTGTCCATGAGTGCTCATGTGGAGCAGTCACAGGAGAGGTGTGCATGATATGGCTAACTGCTGCAAATGACCCCTGATGGCCATGAATCTCCCTGACGGTCAGATGGTAGATGCAGGGCTGTGCCATGGATCTTCCAAGCACAGAGTTTGCAATTTGTGTGGTGAGTGGATTTATGGGATCATACAGGCCAAAAGCATTTGGGGTGTGTGAACCAAAAGTAGCAGTGCCATGGGGTACATGAAACACCATTCCTTAGCGTCTCTCTAGTCCAGTCCCGGAACCTTAGAGTATAGAACGTCCTCCCGCAACCTTGGAGACTGAATGATGTCATTTTCTTCAGATGCCACCAGTACAAGTAGGCTAACTCCACCCCTAAATACCAGTATTTCAGTCTCCAAGCAACCTGGGAAGTCTGAGCCTAGGGCTAGGTTCAGTTTAGACAAAAGAAGTAGAGCTTATTTAAATTTAAGTTTTTTTTATTTTTGATCAGTTTTCTTTCTCTTTGTTTTTTCTAGAGGTGCTGCTGCTTATCAAGATTTCTGTTGAAGACTTTTTTGTTTTTTTAGCTCCTCCCTCTTCCCCACCCCCTAAACGAGCAGGGGTCTGTTGGGTAGTTTTTATCAAGGAAGTCTTTAAGAGGGTATTGTTTTCCTGCTCCCGAACCCATAAAGAAGGATGAGGAGCAGGTTGAGGAGGATAAAAAAAGAAATTATTATTTCACAGTGCCCTTGGATATATCAGGGCTACTTTGTGAATTGGGAGCAGAAGCTGAAGCCGCGAATCGGCTAAGCTCCAAAGAAAGGAATTTCTTCTATTTTTATTCCTTCAAAGTCTGGCTGGTAAGGTAAACCTTAGCGCTTTCATTTATTTTATTTTCTGTTGTTTGTTCTTAGACGCGGCTCACACTGTAACAGCACAGAGTTAAGCATGCAGTAATAGAATCTCTATGCTGTGCTCGCGAAGCTGTGCTCGCGTCAGAAGGTTGCTGCCTGGAATGTTTATTTTTGAGGTGCAGAAACGCGCGATGTGCACGAGCAGGAGTTGAGCTTGAGATAATTGAGCAGCTGCAGATGTTGAATGTGCCTCTAATAGAGTTTATTTTTGTGAAGAGCTGTTTATCTTGGCAATGTTTTTCAAAGGGGATTTCCTCTTGACATTGAATTTTTTCAGAATTTGAATGGCGCCTGAGATGCAGCTTATTTTCGGTGTATGCCTTTCTTAGGAGTTTAGCTCTTTTTCAGTTTGAACAACGGATTAAGTTTGCAAGCGTTTGTTATAAATTTTAGTAATAGTTTTTAAAATGCCAGCAAAACCACGTTGTTTTGTTTGTGGTTCAAGACGTGGTGAGTTATTGGAGTCTGGGGTCTGTAGGTTGTGCACTTTGGATCCGGACACTTTGAATAAATCTCAAGACACTTCTTCTGGTGTTCAGATTACGATTGCACCAGAAAAAGGTGATTCTCTTCCTCCTGCTTTGAGTCCAGTGCGTATTGATCCTGGACCATCTACAGAAGTTGATTCCCTGAATAATCCTTCTATGTCCTCGGGAGACCTTTCTCATTCAATTCCTCCAAATTTTTATTCACTAATGACACAGGCTTTAGAGCTTCTGCAGCCTATGTTAGGAGTCTCTTCTAAAGCTTCAAAGGGTAGGAAGCGTTCAGGTTCTGTATGTCTACCCGAGGAAGAAGTAAGGTTACCAAAAGTTGGTAAGCATGGTTATTTTATTTAATTTAATTTATTTATTTAAATTTCTTATATACCGCACTATTTAGCATCAGCGCGGTTTACAGGTTTACCTGACAGTCTCCTGGAGGATGATTTGGATGGTCTAGATGATGTTTATCAAACCTCAGACATTGAATTGGAGGAAGGTGAATTACCAGAAGAAGAACAATTAAGTAGAATTGTTCGAATCTTTTGTAAAGAAGAATTGCCTGCGTTGATTTCCGAAACTCTTAAGTCTCTTAATATGCCTGTGGGCGATTCCTTATCGGAAGAGTCATTGGAAGATCCTCTTTTGCTGGCGGTGAGGAAATCTCAGCGTGTTTTTCCAGTGCATAGAGTTTTTAGATCTATGATTCAGGAAGAGTGGGATTCTCCTGAGGCAAATTTTCGAGGTTCTAGATCTTTGACTCGTCTTTATCCCCTTTCTGATCAGGATAAGGAGTTATTTCGCTCTCCTAAGGTGGATGCTGCAGTCTCTGCGGTAACCAAAAAGACTACTATTCCGGTGGAAGGGGCTGCGGCTTTAAAGGATGTTCAAGATCGAAAGTTGGACACATTGCTTAAGCAGGTGTTTGATATTAGCGCCCTCTCTTTACATGCTTCTATAGCAGGGGCTTGGGTCGCGAGAGGCTGTTTACGGTGGTCTCAAAAATTGCAGATAGATCAAGCTAGTGAACAGTTAGATGAGGTGACTCGGTTAGAGTCGGGTGCTGCATATTTATCTGATATACATTATGATCTTATCAGAGCCCTAGCTAAAAGCATGGCTTCTGTGGTAGCGGCACATAGATACCTCTGGTTGCGCAACTGGTCAGCTGATGCTTCTTCTAAGGCACGTCTGAGTAAATTGCCTTTTAGGGGAAAACCTTTTTGTTTGGTGAAGATTTAGAGAAGTTAGTTAAGGAACTCGGGGAGTCCAAAGGCGGTCGTCTGCCTGAAGATAGGCCTAGGCAGGTTCGAGGTGCTGGAGGCTTCCGGAGAAATTCTCGGGAATTTCGTAGGTTTCGAAATCCTCGCTTTGGTCAACCTATGAGAGGGAGGTTCTCAATGAGGGGACAAGGGTTTCGAAATTTTAGGGGAGCCGGAAGAGGTTTTGTTCAGTTTCAAAACCAAAACCCTAAGAAAACCCAATGAGATGAAACAGGCTCAGGCAGAGTTTATTCCTGTAGGAGGAAGGCTAAGGGATTTTTACCCTGCCTGGGTCGAAATTACAACGGATCAGTGGGTTTTAGAGATTATTCGAGAAGGTTACGCCCTGGAACTTCGTCCCGTGTCAGATTCCTTTGTTCAGTCTCCTTGCCGCTCTCCACAAAGAGTGCATGCGGTTACGGCGACGTTACAGCGTTTGCTTCAGCTTCATGCGGTAATACCCGTTCCAAAGGAACAGTACGGTCTCGGTCGTTATTCAATCTATTTTGTAGTTCCAAAGAAAGGGGGCACCTTTCGCCCAATTTTGGATCTAAACAGAGTAAATCGCTGTCTTCGTATTACTCATTTCAGGATGGAAACGCTGTGCTCTGTCATCGCGTCGGTAAGGGCAGGCGAATTTTTAACGTCATTGGATCTGACAGAAGCTTATCTTCATATTCCAATTCGAAAGGATCATCAAAGATTTCTGAGATTCGCTCTGCCCATGGGGCACTTTCAATTTCAAGCAATGCCTTTCGGGCTAGCAACGGCTCCAAGAACATTCACCAAGGTAATGGCAGTTGTAGCGTCTGCACTTCGCAAAGAAGGAGTGCGGGAGCATCCATACTTAGACGATTGGCTAATTCGAGCAAAGTCAAAACAAGAAAGCGTGTGAGCAACCACACGAGTGGTGCAGGTGATGGAGAGTCTCGGCTGGGTTGTCAATTTTGCAAAGAGCAAATTAGAACCTACACAGTCTCTAGAATATTTGGGAGCGCATTTCGAAACAGCAAAAGCAGCTGTTTTCCTTCCAAGCAAGAGAGTTCAAAGAATGAGGGAATTAGTCAGTTGATTTCTTGCCAGGAAAGCGCCAACGGCGTGGCATTATCTGCAAGTGCTAGGCATGATGGCTTCCACGATAGAGGTGGTTCCATTTAATTTAATTTAATAATTTAATTATCGGGTTTTTATATACCGCACCTTCCATAGATCAGTTGGGGTTTACATGGAACAACAGTAAACAGGCAATGCTGTTTTTACATATAACAATGTGAAACTATAAGAAGTTCAATCTTACAATTAACAAGTTGTAAACTATGTACAAAGAACTGGATTATAACTATGTACAAGGTAAGTATGTTTTCAAATCATCGGTTTGGCGTTTTATCACTTATTTAAGTTCAGAGGTGGGTTATGTTAGCTGGTGAAACTATCCTTTTTCTTGTTGAAAAGGTGAGTTCGACAAGGATCCGTAGTATGTTGCGAATAAATGTGTTTTAAGTTTTTTCCTGAACTCCATGATTTGAGGTAAGGATCTTAATTCCAAAGGTATGTTGTTCCAAGTTATAGGGGCCGCATGAGAGAATACTTTCTTGTTTGTTGATTTTTTAGCCTTTATGAATTCCTTTGGTGTTACTAGTTTATTTAGTTGGTCTCGTCTTTGATGATTATGATTGGGTTCTTTATTGATAAGGCTATTTAAAGTAAGAGGTGCTGTGTTATTTAGGACTTTGTAAGTAGTTAATAGAGTTTTATACTAAATCCGGCATTGAATCGGGAGCCAATGTAAATATTCTAAAATGGGTGTTATATGGTGGAATGGTGGGGCATTCATTATAGTCCTGGCTGCTGCATTTTGTGCTAGTTGAAGTTTTTTAAAATTATGCTTTGTTACGCCTAGTAGGGTTAAGTTCGCAAAGTCGAAATGGGGAGTTATTATAGCTTGTATTATACGTTGAAAATCCTGTAGGTGTATTAGGGGTCGTAGTTGTTTTAATACTTTAAGTTTAATATAAACTTTTTTTGTTATATTTCGTATATGTGTGTCCATACTGAGGTGTTTGTCTAGTATTACTCCTAGATAACGTATTTCAGTTTTTATTTTGATATCATTATTTTGCAATGTAATGTGTGACGGGGGAATGAAAATAGTGTTTTTAGTTACTATTAGGGCTTCTGTTTTAGCGTGATTAATGAATAAGTTGTTTTCATTTAGCCAATTGTTTATTTCATTGAGGCAAGTATTAATAAGTAGTGTAGGAATATTAGGTATTGTAAATGGGACATACATCATTATGTCGTCCGCGTAGAGGTGATAGAGAACATTGGATTTTTTAAATATTTGACAGATGTGTTTTAAGTAAATATTAAATAGTAGCGCTGACAGTGCAGAGCCCTGTGGGAGGCCTATTTCCTGATTGTAAGTTTTTGAAGTGAGATTATCAATTCTTACTGTTTGGGTTCGATCACTTAGGTAAGAGGAAAACCAGTTAAGAACCGTGGATTTTATTCCTATTTGTCTTAGTTTACTAAGCATTGTTGTGTGGTGAACACTGTCAAAGGCTGCAGAGATGTCTATGAATATGAGTAGGAATGCCTGTTTAGAATTATCGATACCTCTTACAAGGGTGTCGATTAGGACTGTTAGTAGGGACTCCACCCTGTGATGAGGGCGAAACCCATACTGTTGATCATCAAGGGGGGCTGAACTATCGATGTATTCTTGGGTCTGGATTTGTACTGCTTTTTCGATTAGTTTAGCCATAAACGGGATGTTTGATATGGGTCTGTAGGAATTGGGTGATAATTTGTCAAGGGTGGGGTTTTTTTAAGATTGGGCGAATCTGAGCATGTTTTAGTGAAGGGGATAGGTACCCATTAGCGAAAGATTTATTATGGGGAGGATGAATTGTGAGAGGATGGGTAGAGAGTTCTTTATCCAAGTTATTGGACAAGGGTCAAGGAGTGAGGTTGTTGTATTAATGTTTGTTATTATATTCTTGAGTGCAACATTAGATAGTGGTTGGAAGTCAGTCCATTCATCTGCATAATTGGTTTGAGATAGGTGTTTAGATTTTGGTAAGTGGGGGCGAGAGCTCATATGCGTCTGTTACAGAGGGCGCTTCTTCTGCGATGGTCTCATCAGAAAGATGCTTTGTCTCAACGTCTAATATGTCCACAAGAAATTCGTCAAGATCTCTGGTGCTTAGTATTTATTTATTTTATTTTATTTATAGTCTCTTATATACCGCACTATTCAGCATCAGCGCGGTTTACATGTAACAAAAATGCTCAGTACAGTTAAACGCGTATGAGTTTTACAGGTAACAGGGCACAAACTTGGATAACAGGGGAAAACTATTTACAAAATTTATTACATGGAGTCATAATAACAGTAGTTTCACAGAAACATAACCACCACTAAGGGTTTGAGTATCAAACTTGGTGTGTTGTTGAGATACCATAATTTGTATGGAAATGGTATCGCTGGGAGTCTTTGGGCTCTAGGGGTTGTCGTTAGGCTCTATAAGGTATTTGTTGAAGAGGTGGCATTTGAGGGCTTTCCTAAACTGTGGTAGGTTCTTAATAGCCCGGATCTCAGGGGGTAGTGCATTCCAGCATCTTGGGGCGCTGAGACTAAAGGCTCTGTTGGCTGTCGATTTGGTGCAAACAGTTAGTGCCTTCGGGACTTTTAGGGAGTTTATAGCCGTGGATGATCTTGCTTTATTTGGGGAAGTAATATGGATGAGCGAGGTTAAGGGTGCAGGTGAGAGATTGTTAATAGCTTTAAAAGTAGTTATCAAGGTCTTGAAAACTATTCTGGCCTGGATGGGTAGCCAATGCAACTGTATCAGCAGAGGCGTTATGTGGTCGCTCCTGGAGGCTCCATGGAGGACTCTTGCTGCAGCGTTCATGGCTAGCTGCAGTGGGTTCAATGTAGATTGGGGAAGACCTTGTAGGATGGCATTGGCATAGTCAAAATGAGGTATGATCAACGCCTGGAAAATTGTCCGGAAATCAGTTGGTTCAAGCATGGAACGTAGATGCCCGAGTGAGCGTATCTTGTAGTATACTGATTTGACTGTTTCCTATATGGGCCTTCAAATCCAAATGCTGATCTAATGTGACTCCCAGGTAACGTATTGAGGATTTAGATTGCAGCTCAGCTGCTTTTACCTTAAGATATTGTGGTGGGGTAAAGTTGGGGTTCCTCGTAATGAAGAGTACTTCCATTTTCTTATGTTGCATTCTGAGGATTTGAGATAGAAGCCATTCGGATATTGCGTTGAAACAGTTCGTCAGTGGAGAGAGGTCCATATGCTCAGTAGAGAAGGGAAGGTAAAGCAGGACGTCGTCTGCGTATAACATGCAATCAACATTGAAGGACTGGATGATATTACAAATTGGTTGCATGTAAATATTGAACAAGAGCGCAGAAAGGGAAGAACCCTGTGGGAGTCCCTGGCTTTGGTGGAATGGTTCAGAATTTTTCCCTCCGGAACGAACATGCTGACATCTTTCGGTCAGGTAGGATCTGCACCATTCAAGCGCTCTTCCATTTATGCCTTTGTCAATCAGTCGTCTTAATAGAAGCTCGTGGTTTACTGAATCAAACGCTGCAGCGATGTCTAGAAAGATGAGGGCAAATCCTTGACGAATGTCGTCAATGCCGGTGATTATCTTGCAGAAGAGAGTGGTAAGAAGGGTCTCCACTCCATGGAATTCCCTAAAACCATGTTGGCAAGGATCTAATGGTGCGGCGGAGTCAATATGATCTTGCAATTGACGTTGAGCCTCCTTTTCTGTGATCTTTGCGAGTAGTGGGATGCTGGATATAGGTCTGTAGGATTCCACCTGTTGGGGATCGAGCTTGCAGTTCTTTAGCAGAGGTCTGATAGAAGTATGTTTAAGGGCTGAAGGGAAAGAGCCAGTTGAGAAGGAGAGGTTCATTATTTTGGATAGTACTGGGCTGAAGTGACTGCGAAGCTCCTTGATCCAGAAGGCTGGGCATGGATCCGACTGGGCAGTGGTGGTATTAAGGGCCGCAATAGTGTCTTCAATTCCTCTCTTGGTGGGGGTAGAGAACATGGTTAGGGCTGTTTGGTAGTCTTGCTCTGTGTCGTTAGTTGTAATAGAGGTTTTGTTGGTAAAGGAGCATCTAGAGGCAGGGATGCCTTTTGGAGGCACCATCTTGGACACTTCTAATCTCAGATGCAAGCCTGACAGGTTGGGGTGCCCGTTGTCAAGGCAATTATGTTCAAGGTCTATGGTCACAGGAGGAACAGACTTGGTCGATAAACCGTCTGGAGATGAGGGCAGTGACCTTTGCACTGCAGAAATTTCAGAAATTTCTAACTTTGTCGGCAGTAAGAGTGCTATCCGACAATGCAACAACTGTAGCCTACATAAATCATCAAGGAGGAACCGGCAGTTTGACCTTACAAACGGAATCAAGTCAACTTTTGAAATGGGCAGAATGCAATCTGTCGTTTCTTTCCGCTCAGCATATCGCGGGTGTGGACAATGTGGAAGCGGATTTTCTAAGTCGTCGCAGGATAGATCCAGGAGAATGGCAGCTTCACCCGGAGGTATTTGCAAAATTAGTTCATCGATGGGGCTTGCCAATAATGGATCTGATGGCAACTTACAAATCGGCGCAGGTCTCAAGATTTTTCAGCAGAAGGAGAGAAAGGATGTCAGAGGGACTCAATGCCTTAACACAGAAGTGGCCAGAAAACGGTCTTCTTTATGTATTTCCCCCATGGGCTCTGATAGGTCGTGTATTGCAGAGAGTGGAGAATCATCGGGGTCTTGTCTTGTTAATAGCACCCGATTGGCCTCGAAGGCCTTGGTATGCAGATCTAGTGCGTCTACTGGTGGACAGTCCATGGAGGATTCCCCTACAGGTGAATCTTCTACAACAAGGTCCATTAAACATGCCCCAGGTAGCTCGATTCTCGCTTACGGCATGGCTCTTGAAAGGGCTAGGATGACTGCTAAGGGTTATTCACCGGCAGTTATATCTACTTTGTTAAAGTTGCGAAGACGTTTGACGACTTTGGCCTATATTAGATTTTGGCAAATTTTTGAGGCTTGGTGTGCGGACCAGAAATTAAATCCATTAAGAGCCACAGTATCGCAAATTCTTTCCTTCTTACAGGATGGTGTAGAAAAAGGTGTGGCAGCTAGTTCTTTAAGGGTTCAGTTGGCTGCTATCTCTTGTTATCGGGGTAAAATTAAAGGTCAGTCCTTGGGTTCGCACGCTGATGTTAGGGGTTTTTAAGGGCTGTATTAATCATTCGGCCTCCTAGGCGTAATTTATTTCCTCAGTGGGATTTAAATTTAGTTTTAGAAGCTCTTGTGAAACCTCCGTTTGAGCCTTTGAAAGAATCGTCTTTAAAAGATTTAACTTTAAAGATGGTTTTTCTTGTAGCTATTTGTTCAGCTAGAAGAATTTCTGAGCTACAGGCTTTATCTTGTAAAGAGCCGTACTTGTTGTTTTTTAAACACAAAGTTGTGTTACGTACAGTTCCTGCCTTTTTACCAAAGGTGATTTCGCTTTTTCATATCAACCAGGTAGTTTCTCTTCCGGTGTTTTCAAAGATACAGAAGGATAAATCAGCTGGTAAATTGCATCTTTTAGATGTGCGTCGTGTTTTGAAAGGATATCTTCGTAGAACAGCTCCTTTCAGAAATTCGGATAGATTATTTGTGACTTTTGGAGGTCCGCATAAGGGAAAAGCGGCGGCAAAATCTTCTATTTCAAGATGGGTGAAAGAAGCGATTTCGTCTGCTTATATTCTAAAAGGAAAGGTGGTTCCAATGGGTCTCGGGGCTCATTCTACTAGGGCACATGCAGCATCCTGGGCGGAAGCTAGTTTAGTTCCTGTTGGTGATATTTGTAGAGCTGCCACCTGGTCATCTTTGAATACTTTTGCTAAACATTATCGTTTGGATGTGCAAGAAGCGGGAGATGGGCATTTTGGTTCAGCTATTCTTCAGGCTGGGCTTGCAGGTCCCTCCCATTAAGATTCACTGCTCTGTTATATCCTCTAAGGTTCCGGGACTGGACTAGAGAGACGCTAAGGAAGACTAAATTAGACTTACCTGCTAATTGTTGTTCCTTAAGGAACTCTAGTCCAGTCCCGGACCCCACCCAATTGATTTATAAATTGTTAAAGCCATGTTTGAAGGAATATAAATGTTTTTATAGAATACTTTATAGGATATTTAAATTTAAGTTCAATTTTTATTCGAAAAGGAAACTTTGTTTGCAGCAGTGCATATTTAGCATGCAAAAAAAAAAAAGAGAAATTATAATTTTAATTATTGGGAATATTATATATTTTGAAGTTTAATATTTATATTATCTACTTATTTGTTGCTCTGCTGAGTCTGCTTTGTCAATAGATACTGGTATTTAGGGGCGGAGTTAGCCTACTTGTACTGGTGACATCTGAAGAAAATGACATCATTCAGTCTCCAAGGTTGCGGGAGGACGTTCTATACTCTAAGGTTCCGGGACTGGACTAGAGTTCCTTAAGGAACAACAATTAGCAGGTAAGTCTAATTTAGTCTTTGTGCGGGTGGGACTAGTGCCTCAGCCTGTGCAACTGTGCAACAAGAGCCCCTACAAGAGGATTTCGACCTTTCAACAAAGAACTTATACTGTCAAGTACCCAACCACTCCTCAGTGACACAACACTCAACCTTGATGAGTCAATTGCCAACTGGAACAACACACTCAACACTGTTGCTCAACTACCACACAAAAAGAACATATCAAGGAAAAGAACCTCTGCTCCGTGGTTTTCTCCCGATCTGCGGTCTTCCCTCACGCACCTACGAAGACTTGAAAAACGCTGGCGCCGATCACTATCCATTGATGATCATACAGCCTACAATCGCCACTTAGCAACTCACCACGAAGCAATCATATCCAAAAAGAAGCAATTTCACACCAATACGCTCAAAAGGTCATTGAACAAACCTCGTGACCTTTTCAATCTAGTCAAATCACTATCAAAAGAACCATCCTCTGAACAAAAGGAAGATATTCACCCACAAGAATTTGCTGATTACCTGCAGTCAAAACTTATACAGACAGACAAGCTCGCAAAAAACAATGTACAAGAAACAACCTGCCTAATATCCCTGTCTGCACTTACCACACCTTCTGCTAGACACATTGAAAATACAATCGCCTCGCTCAATACTATCACCGCTCAAACTGATCCTTGCCCAGCCTTTTGGATAAAGGATCTTCGAGTTGAATTTAGCCCTTTCATTGCAAGAATCATGAACCTCTCTTTTACAACAGGCTCCTTCCCTTCTGCACTAAAGCTCACATCCATTAGACCACTGCTAAAAATCTCCAAACTAGACCCAAAAAGGGCTGACTCATACAGGCCCATAGCTAGTATCCCCCTCTTAGCAAAGATTTTTGAGAAAGAGGTCCAACGTCAAATCCAAGACCACATAGACTCAGCAGCCCCTCTAGACCATTTTCAACATGGCTTCAGAGAGTATCATGACGTGGAAACACTTCTTGCCACCCTCTTCAATAATATTCTCACTAGCATAGACAACATCCGGCAAGGCGTTGTGCTAATCTTCTTAGATATAGCTGCAGCGTTTGATTCGGTAAATCATGAGATACTCCTTGGACGACTGAAAGAAAAAGGCATCTGCAGCTCAACACTGAATTGGTGTAAATCCTACCTGGATACTAGAATGCAATACGTAAAATCTGCAACAGGAGAATCAACTCTTCCACCAAAAACAAGGCGTTCCGCAAGGATCCTCTCTGTCATCTCTCATGTTTAACATATATATGCAGCCTATCTGCAATATCATCAGATCATTCAATGTGAAATGTATGATATATGCAGATGACATTCTACTTTACATGCCATTTTCCACAATGCAAATGGACTTATCGCCCATAATAAACTGTTTCGACGCAGTCTCAGAATGGCTCCTGTCACAGAACCTCCGCATTCAGCACAAGAAAACCGAGGTTCTCTTTGTCTCAAGATACCCCAACTTCAGTCCACCATCATACATAAGTGTTAAGGGAGCCAATCTAGGTACTAAACAAACAATAAGATACCTCGGAGTAACGCTGGACCACCGTCTCGATATGAAATCACACATAAATAACATTGTAAAAGCTGTGTACTTCAAGATACGCACACTCAGACACTTGCATTCCTTACTAGACCCAGAGGACTTCAGAACCATCTACCAAGCACTAATCTTACCGCATTTCGACTTCGCCAATGCCATTCTGCAAGGACTCCCACAATCCACCTTGAGCTCATTACAACTGGCCATGAATACTGCTGCAAGGGTCCTACAAGGAGCGTCCAGAAGTGAACGTTACACCCATCCTCAAGCAGCTCCATTGGCTCCCTATACATGGCAGGCTTATGTTCAAGACCTTGATCCTCACATATAAGGCCATCAATGGTATATCAGCCAACTCACTCACTGAGCTCATCCAAACTGTACCACCAAACAGATCTAGAAGACAAGCAGCGGTAAACTCTCTATTAACGCCAAAGACCATAACAACATGTAACGATTCAACAGCAAACAGAGCCTTCATGCTTTGCGCCCCAAAATGCTGGAACTCTCTACTACCTGACATCCGTGCCATAACCGACCTAGCCCAGTTCAGAAAGGCCCTTAAATTTCACCTATTTATCATTTACTACCCGGTATGAAGTGAAACATAATAATACCACCACAAATTTAAACACAATTATCTCCTTGATCCTAGCACACTTGCTAATTTATCTATTCTATGTAAATAATTTAAATCAGGTTATCTAGTTAACAGATTTTCTTTTTTATATAAATAGTTCTCCCATGTTTTTCCAAGTTGATTTTCCTGTTATATGTAACACCGAACAGCCTGTTGTTCTGGTCTTTTGTGTTCTCTGTAAACCGTGCTGATGCCGAATAGTGCGGTATATAAGAATTTGTAATAAATAAAATAAATAAAAATAAATAACTGCAAGACAATACACCCGACAGAGTGGCATGATAGAAAGGAACAAGTTGAACCCATTTGCCTCTTGTGGGGCAAGTAATGATGGCAGAACAGTGCAGGGGATGGCTATGCAACAAGTGTTAGGTGCCTGAATGTACGAGATATATCCCCTTTACATAAAGCTGGGAGGTCACAATGATGGCAAAACAGAAACGCATCCATACCAGTTAACCCAGACATCTGCTGCGTATACATCACTGACTCACTGCAATGTGCCATGGCAGAGCCACTAAAGCCATGCTCACAGATGTCCATGATGGGGCATGTTAAATTGGGCTTCCCAATGTGTCGCCATAATGCATAGAAATGTAGAAGAATGATTGTCTGCAGGTCACAGCAGAGCCAGGACTATGTGAGGTGGGCAAGCGCACCCAGGCACAAAATGAACAAGTGGGAATCAAACCATTGACCTTCGACCGTGGAGACATGGCACCAACCAGTAGACTACACCTCCACACAGTGCTATACAGCCTGCAGATCTCTGATCAAACTGTTTGCTGTCTATGCAGTATAGGTTGGGCCCTCCACTACCAATGAAGGACTGCACATGCAAAACAGTGATCTGCTGCTGGAAAATTAATGGAGAAGGCACTGATCCAGCATATCAGCTCACTAAAACGCACTGGCTGCACGTGCTACATGCACATAACAGCAAGTCATACTGCAGAGTGGTTTCAGCTGTCACCCTGAGGGTGAGGTGTGCCCAGCATCTGCTCCACTGAACCTGCATTGTTAGAGATGGTCTCTGCTGCCGGTCCACATCACTGCTAGTGTGTAGCAGCTATTGTCTGCAGTGTGTTATGCTTTTCTCCTTGGTTCCTGCATGCTGTAGGCGATGGTGATAGTAGCAGCTTGGCCCTATATTCTGCCCATGTTAGACACTAATCCTCCAATAACAGTGTAGGCTAGTGGATAGTATTAATATACTGCTGCTATGGATAGCCACTGCAGTGGGGGCGTCCTGCTAGGACTCCAGTGAGTAGGCTATGAAGCAGTGCTGCTTCAAACACAGCACAGGCAGTAAGACTGCCTCTGCTGCCCTTCACTGTGCTAAACTAAACTCAAACCAGCTAAAGTTGGTCTGTTAGTCAGCATGCACAGAATGTGCGTAGTGCATCCACAAGCACCCAGCTATTTGCTCAGTGATTGGCAACCCCAGCCAGAGAATGCACCCACATCACCGGAGCCAGACATTATAATAAGCTCTATGTGGATACATAGCCATGTCATGGCCACTTTTTGGTCATAGTGAGAGTGCCATCTCGGCATATGTCATACAGTGGCCACCCAGGCAATGCAGTTGGCAGACGGGCAAAATGGCATCTCAGCCAGCGACCCTACCATTGTGGCAGACACATCCAGGCCAGTCTGCGCTGTTTCAGGCAATACCAACAATCCTCTGCCTTGCCTTATTCACGTTTTCCAAACAGGCTGGGAAAAACTTGATCAATGAGAGCCAAAGTGCAGTGCAGAAAGCCACAGGACAAAGGGGACACACACGCACACGCACGCATTCCTGCTTGACCCTCCTTTCTCAATTCCAGCTCAAGGATTGATAACGTGTGCTATTAGCTTCCAAGCAGCTGTGGATAGTGGAGCCTGTCAGCACTGCTGGTGGGTGTTTCCACCCTTGCTGGCCATCTCCTTGAGCTGTATTTACATTATCAGCTAAACGTTGTCCATAGGAATATGCAATACAGAAATCCCAGCGGGGACCTGAACCTGTGACCCTCCGCACATATAAACACCAACTGTGTGTGTTGCACCGCAGTGCTGCCTTATGGGGATAGCAGCTCCTGTTGCTGACATGCTGACCTTTGGCACATGCTGCAATGCACATGGTGCACATAACCAGGACAAGGCTTCTGTCTGCTGAAGGCTGGTGCCACTTCCTACGCCATCACCAAAACCCCACCATGCAGACATGTCCATGCACTGTCAGTGGTGGTGGTCGCAGTCCCAACATGTTAAACATGTGGGTTTGGCAGGCACCTTGGGCAAAAGGTCTGGATGGGGGGGGGCAGGGGCACACATGGACTGCCATGCAGCCCCCCCACCAGCTGCCCATGCAGGGGCCCCATCACCGCCTGCCACTGATACATCTCGGGGGGAGGATGGCAGACACTGCTGTAGTATTTCCCCAGGCACCTGCATTTTTCAACCTGCATTTTTCAGCTACCTGGAGGGCTACAGCATCTGGCACTATCGGCCTCTTCCCCCATAGCTGGGTTCTGCGGCGGAGGGGGGGAGGCAGCCTAGATCTCTGCCGGGAGTGGCAAGACCCTTGGACCAGCTTATGTGGCACATTGCCTTTCCGCAGCAGTAGCAGGACTGTGTGCTGCCACTGTCACTGTGGGATCATGACGAATATCACAGATGGTTCTGCCATACCCCTTTGTGGAGAGGCTAAACAGGTTGGGGCTCATCAACCTGGGGAAGAGATGGCTGAAGGGAGATATGATAGAGGTCTATAGATTATTGACTGGAGTGAAACAGATAAACGTAAGTCACTTTTTTATGTCATCAGACTATGGACAGACTAGGGGACCCGCAATGTGGCTACAGTGTAACCCATTTGGGCCTTCTAGGTGAAAATACTTTTTCATTCAACGCGTAATCAAACCCTGCAATCCATTACCGGCGGCTGTGGTAAAAGCTATCCGTGTAGCTGGGTTTAAAAATGTTTGGATGGGTTCCTGGGTAACGATCCATAAACTATTGCTAAACGGGATTGAGCTATGCCCTGCTTGCCCCATTATAGTTATTGGGGATCCTGTGTGTCTCTTGGGGAAACTTCTAGGTACTTGTGACCTAGATTGTGCACTGTTGAACACAGGATATTAGGCATGATGGACCTTGGTCTGACACAGTTTGGCATATTTTGCAGTTCCTGTGTGCCATCTAGGCAGCTGCCTTGTTACCCCTGTGCACTGGAACCCCCCCTGCATGACCCATGTGCCACCTCCTTTGCCCCCATTTACACCATCAACATAGTGCCCTTTCATACTTCGGCACTAAGCTGTTGCTGCAAATGGAGCACTACTACGACAGGGGGTGATGGTGGGTGGAGCTTAACTTGGATGAAAGGAAGGTGATTAGCGTTGTGCCCCAAGGTTCGGTCTTCAGACCGGTACTGTTCGGTATATTTGTGGGTGATATTGCCGAAGGGCTGAATGGAGGGGTCTGTCTTTTTGCGGATGATGCCAAGGTTTGCAGCGGAGTGGGCTCCCCTGAGGGAGGGGGGAACATGAGAAGAGAAGAGATCTACAAAAGCTGGAAGTGGTCTAATGCTTGGCAGTTGGGATTTGGTGTGGGGAGGTGCGGTGTCATGCACTTGGGAAGCAGAAATCCAAGGGAATTATTTGCAATAGGGGGCGAGAAATTGGTGTGCATGGACCAGGAGAGGGACCTCGGTGTGATTGTTTGACGGTCTCGAGGTGGTGAAGCGGTGCGACAGGGCGGTGGCGGGAGCCGGAGGGATGCTGGGTTGCATGCAGAGAGGAATTGCCAGCGGAGGGGAGGGGGTACTAGTGCCACTGTGTGGGTCATTGGTGGAGTCTCACTCAGAATGTTGTGTTCGGTTTTGGAGGCCGTATCTTGCAAAGGATGTGAGAGGGCTGGAAGCGGTTCAGAGGAAGACGACCAAAATGATTTGGAGCCTGCGTCAGAGGACACGTGAGACTTGAAGACCTAAGTGTGTACACTCTGGAGAAGAGGAGGGACAGGGGAGATGTGATTCACACCTTTAAATACTTAAGAAATCTCTTCCAAAGACGGGAAAGTTGTAAAACTAGAGGGCATAGCATGAAGCTGCAAGGGGGTAAACTGAAAGGAAGTGTCAGGTAATACTTTTTCACTGAAGGGGTGGTGGATGCTTGGAATGCCCTCCCAATGGAAGTGGTGGGGGCAAACACAGTGGATCCCTTTATAGCAACAGGATAAAATAAAAATAAGCATAACTATCTCTTATATCTGAACAAATAGGGCTGATCTACATGGAGCGGTGGATACACCCCTCCCGAATCAAAGGCATGGGGAGGGGTGACCTGCACAGAGCAGCAGATGCACCTATTCTTGCCGCCTTGCTGGACAGACTAGATGGACCATACTAGTCTTTATCTGCCATCACATACTATGTTACTATCACTTTTCTCTGTGCTATACATTGCTGACACTAAAATGGTCTCTCTGTCCTGCAAAAGTGCATTTACCAACAGGTTTTCACTGGCAGTAAAGTCCTGGCATTACTGTTCCAGCGTTAGTGTAGCAGGGGCTTCTCCCTGCCCATTCCCTGCCCATTGACCCCTTCTCTTCGCCTTCTCTCCACCCTCTGGGACATTTAGCGCTGCCGGTAATATTACCGCGCACTTGGTTTGCAGCTTGTCATGCTGTGAGGGCTTGTGTGCATCAGTGATGCCAAGTGCTAAGCTATCGGTAATTTAACTACTGGCAATATGTACAGGTCTCAGCTGAGGTGCCAGACCAAGACAAACTACCCACTGGGCAGCAGCAGAATGGGACACTGTTGGCGGCGGAGGATCACATTTTTGTGACAATGGCAACAACACTAAACTTAAACTGCACGGAGGAAAGGCCCAGCAATCTACTTCTGTATCTTGCTATGAAAACCTAATGGATAGTCACAACAAAACAAATTGCACTATAGTGCTGGAAGATGAGACCCTCAGGTTGGAAGGCATTCAACTAGATGTCTTACTTTGGAGGAGCTGAAGACTTTTCAGAGTAAAGCCAACATTTATGATGTGGTTGGATTAAAGCCTTCGGGACGTCTGACTGCTGTCATGAGGTAGACAGCACAGATCCTGAAATATTAAGAAATGAAAAGGAAGAAGAGCTTACCTTGCAGCCTCAGGGGCAGTTGCAGCATTCACAGTACAGAGAGGCAGGGAAAAGGAAAACAAACTTTCCACATGGGTGTAGTGACGCAGTAAGAATTGAGAGTTCCAATCAGGCTCACCTGGACTCAGACTCACGTTCCACGTTAGAGGAGCTGGGAGATAAAAGCAGGTGGGGAATCTCACAGAGACAGAGTTGGAGTGGGAAGCAGATTGGAAAGGAGAAAGAGAATTGGAAGCAGCAGAATGAGCATTGGCAGTGGAAGCTGGGGCCTGGATTAGGGCTGGAGCCGGAGCTTGAATGCCAGGAGGAAAGCAGAGACCAAAGGAACTCTGACTGCTGTTTCAGGCAGGCTTGGAGAGAAGGTGATTTAAGCCAAAAGCGCTCAGTTGAGCGGGCTTAGGAACTTAAGTAATGGGTTGTTGAGGACAGCTAGGGTTGAGGAATGGTACGCTTCACAGAGAGTGAAGCAGGAGGAGCAAGAGCATCCAAAGCAGAGGAGAGTACAGTGTTATAGGAAGATACTGCCTCATCAATGGACTCAGATGACATAGTAGTCATAAGACAGCAGTGGAAAGAGCTGAAGGGTCGATAGTCTGTTAGCAATGGGTGCTGCCCTGATGCTAATTGGTAAGCATTGAGGCATGTAGTGGTAGCACCCACAGGTACCAAGAGGCACCAACTGCAAACAGGACGATGACCATCGGAAGGGGCAGAAGCAGACTGCCTGACAGCACCAAAGGTTTCAGGTAAATGCTGTGGGTTGTTTCAAGCCATTGCACCACCGTAGCTCCCAGTAAAGGGCAACAGTGGCTGCAATGAGGGGTAGGTGGCCCGGGGGGAGGGGCCCCAAGGGATAAGGTTCACCTAGGGCACCTCATCTCCTTCTGCTGGCCTTGCTTGTCCACATTACATTTCATCTGCCATGTGGATATCCGGTCTTCCAATATCCTCCTACAATTTCTCATACTCAGAATGTGATTTAACAACTTTGAATAATGTGGTGTCCTCTGCAAAGTTTCACCCTCGGCGGGATTAACAGAGCCGCGAGAAAGGAAACTCTCGCGGCTCTGAAAGAAGCCCACGTTTTGGGACTTGAAGAAAGCTGATGATGCAGGGAGGCTCTGCCGGGCAGGGGGGGGCCCCGCGGCAGAGCTCTTGATGCTGCCGCGGCAGAGCTCTTGATGCTGCCGCGGCAGAGCTCTTGATGCTGCCGCGGCAGAAGCAGCCGGTTTGGGGTTTTTTTTTGTTTTAATTTGGGATGATAAGGGGGAAGAGGGTTTAGGACTGGTAATGGGCTATGGGAGGGGGGAGGCTAAACTGGAAGTGGGCTGATGGGGGGGGTGGGTAGGACTGGTAATGGGCAAGTGGGGGGTTAGGACTGGTAATGGGCCATGGGGGGGGGAGGCTAAACTGGAAGTGGGCTGATGGGGGGGGTGGTTAGGACTGGAAGTGGGCTGATGGGGGGGGGTGGTTAGGACTGGTAATGGACCATGGGGGGGGGGTTAGGACTAGTAATGGGCCATGGGGGGGAGGCTAAGACTGGAAGTGGGCTGATGGGGGGGGGTAGGCCTGGTAATGGGCTATGGGGGGGGCGCAGGCTGGAAGGGGGCTGGTGGGGGTGGTGGGGTGGTGTTAGGACTGGTGAGGGGCTCTGGGGGGGGCTAAGACTGGAAATGGGCTGATGGGGGGGGTTAGGACTGGTAATAGGCTATGGGGGGGCTAAGACTGGAAATGGGCTGATGGGTGGGGGTTAGGACTAGAAATAGGGTGATGGGGGGTTAGGACGTAATGGGCTGATGGGGGGGTTAGGACTAGTAATGGGCTATGAGGAGGCTAGGACTGGAAATGGGCTGAGTGGAAGGAGGGCTTGAACTGCAAATAGCTGATGGGGACGGGGGCTTGGAATGGAAATGGGTTGTGAGGGGGAGGGAGCTAGGACTGGAAATGGGTGAGTGGGGGGGGGGGCTAGGACAGGAAATGCGCTGATGGAGGGGCTAGAATAGGACTGGAAATTGGCTGTTGGGGGGTGCTAAGATTGGAAATGGGCTGTGGTGGCGGTTTGGATTGAAATGGACTCATGAAGGGGCTAGAACTGGAAGTAGGCTCATGGGGGGCTTGGATTGGAAATGGGCTGAGTGGAGGGGAGCTAGGATTTGACATGGGCTGATGGTGGGGCTAGGAAAGGACTAGAAATGGGCTCATGGGGGGCTGGGATTGGAAATGAGCTGATGGAGAGACTCGGATGGGACTGCAAATAGATGGGGGAGCTAGGACTGGAAATGGGCTTATGGGTGGCTAGGACTGGAAATGGGCTGATGCGGGGACTAGAAGGGAGCGGATGCTGGGTGGGACTGGAACTAGAATGGAGCTGATGTTGGGGGAGGATTAGAATGGGATGGAGCTGGGAGAGTGAAATGGAGAGTGAAAAAATATTTTGTGTGGGAGGGAAGACAAATCTACAATTGTCCGGATATTGGGAGAGTAAGTGGGGATTGAGGATGGAGGGGTAAAATTTGAGTGGATGAAATAGGAATGAGGAAAGAGCAAAAGGAGAAAGATTAGAATGTTAAAGCAGATGTAGAGAGAGAATGGAAAAAAACTAGAAGAGAGAAGAAAAGACAAATGGACAGCAGACGAAGAGTTAGCGGAAGACACGAAAAAACCAGAAGAAAGTGGCTGGAGTAATTGCAGCTGAAAAAAAATGCACAAAAGGTAGAAAAATATCTCTTTATTTTGAATTTATTAATTGGAATATGTCAGCTCTGGGAAGTGTGCATCATTAACGTCTGTGCTTTGTTTAGTACAAGAGCAAATTAATGTATAGTTTTATTTCTACAGTGTTGTACATTCCAAGTTTGGCTTTTGGGATTCCCAGTTTAATTATTGTCTTCCTGTTTCTAAATTGTGATTCCTTGTTTGGTGATGGTCTATGTTCTGCATGTGTAACTGAGCTGAGGTATTCTGTTTATGTAATTCCTATTTGACATTGCCACTTGTTCTCTTTCCCCAGTAGGTCATGTATTGTTCTCTGAAATGTATTGGTTTAATATTTGCAGCGTTTCCTTTTGATAGTTAGGGTATGGTGCTTTATGAGTCCTGGTAGTGCTGTTAGGATACGGCGGGTTTGCTATGGGTTCTAAATGGGCAGTGTTTGTAGTAGTTCCTAATGTGTCTGGCGGTTGGCACTGGATTATAGTAATGTAGAAGTCTTTTAGTCTTTCTTTATTCATACACTCATTAAGAGGCATGTTTACTAAAAGTTCGTGTATGGTAACATTATGCAAATATTTATGCAAATGAGGCCCCTTATGCAAATGAGGCCCCGCACCAAGTCTCCGCACATGGCCCCGCACCCCCCTTGGGCCGCCCCTGACTGTGGGTCCTCCCGCCTCCTGATTGGCCGAAAGGCAAACCCCATGCCATTGGTCGAGGAGGAGGCGCCGCGGGAGGACTGAGGACGAGGTGGGAGACGCGGGGACTGAAGAGAAGCTCCCGTGAGGTAAGTGCACAGAGGAAGTGGGTGACAGTGGTGGGTGAAGGGAATCGCAGTGATTGAAGCCAACAGCTGAAGAAGTGGGATGCGGCCATTTTGTGGGGGTGAGTGTGGGGCACAGGTGAAGAGGGAGTCCACAAAGTGTAATGCCCACATGAAGTAAGGAGTTACTTTAATGGTAAAGGTGGCTCTAAGTCCACGCTGGCATCTCTGTATTGAAAGAGGCACGATGATCTCTGTATTGAAAGGGGGAACGCTGGCATCTCGGCATTGAAAGGGGACACAGTCATCTTTTGTGATTTATATATTCATTTTTTGGTGTAGCTGTATTTTATTTTGAAGGCATGTTTAAATACAATTAAATTAAAATTATTAAATTAAAACAAGCGGGCCACGGAAAAATTATCAAATGTTTACCGGTCTGCGGCGATAAAAAGGTTGGGGAGCACTGCTGTAGAGTTTATGCCTATTTGTCTCAGGTTGTTAAGCATTATGGTGTGGTGTACACTATCAAAAGCTGCTGATATGTCAATAAATAGGAGAATGAATGCTTGTTTATGGTTGTCGATCCCTCTTAGAAGAGCATCAGTTAAAACTGTTAGGAGTGTTTCAACTCCATGACGGGGCCGAAATCCATATTGTTGCTCATCAAGTGGGTAAGATAGGTCTAAATATTCCTGTGTCTGTATTTGTACAACTTTTTCGATTATTTTGGCCAAAAATGGGATACTTGAGATGGGTCTGTATGATTCTGGAGATGTTTTATCGAGTTTGCCGTTCTTAAAGATTGGGCGGATTTGTGCATGTTTAAGTGTGGGTAGGAGGTAACCTTGAAGTAGCGAGAGGTTGACTATAGGGAGAATGTAGGATAATAATGTTGGAAGTGTGGTTTTTATCCAGGTTGAGGCTGGAGATGATATTTTTTAGTGACACTTTGGATATGGGGTGAAAATCTGACCATTCGTCTAAAAGTTGGTGAGATTCGTTAATAGGATCTATAGATAGTAATGGTTTTTTTGATTTGTTTTGATAGTGATTAGCTAAAGTTTGTACCGTTATATGGGTAATTTTGTTACTCGAGGTTTGAGCGTTATTAGTTAGATTTCTGACAATAGAAAATAACTCTCTTGGTCTATTATATGATTTTGATAGGGTTGCTACATAGTAGTTTTTCTTTGTACTGTCTAAGGTGTCCTTTTATTTTATGAGATGGTTATTATATATTTCTTTGTGGATAATTGATTTAGATTTGCGCCATTTGAGTTCTAGTTTTCTTAATTCTCTTTTCATTTGTTTTAACGTGTTGTTGAACCATGGTGTTCTATTTGTTTTGGGGTAGGTGGGCTTTTTGTTATTTTGATTAATTTTGGCTGCGTTGTTGATGGTTTCATGCCAGTTTATGACAGCATTGTCCAAATCCGTTGAGGATGGTGCGAGGTGTGGGATAGTTAAATCTAGGAATTCTGTTTCATTAAATTTTTTAAATTTTGTGGTGGGGTCACTTGTGTAATTTTTAGTACTAGTGGTGGAAAATGTGAGATTTATTTTGATAAGGTAATGATCAGACCAAGGTATTTGTGTACATTCTACAGAATTTGGATTGAGTAGCTTGAAAAGTGTATTAGGGAGGAGAACAAGGTCAAGTGTTCCTCCTTTGATATGTGTTGTGGTGGTTATTATTTGGTGAAAGTCCATGTCTGATATGGATTCTAGAAATAGGTTAGAATCCGATGTTGGCAGTGAGGGGAGATTGAAATCGCCTAGCATGATTATGGGATTTTGTTCAGTAGATGAACTAAGGAGTTCAATTAGTGAATCAAGACTATCTGCTTTTTGGTCTGGGGGTCTATATATTAAGCAAATTCTAAGGAGGCCGATTTTTATTAAGAGTGTGTCTAAATTGTTAGAGATATTTGATTGTATTGTTCTGGCGTTTAATTTCTTTTTAGTCATCATCAATACTCCTCCGCCTTTTTTGTTAGTTCTATGTTTGTAGGTTATATCATAGTTTTCGCTATTGAGTTGATTAAGGTAGACTGTATCAGTTTCAGAGAGCCAGGTCTCAGTGACACATAAAATATCTGGTTTTAAGTCAGTTATCAAGTCATTGAATATAGGAAGTTTGTTTTTCATCGATCGTGCATTAATAAGGATGCAAGATAGAGATGTTGTGTTATTGGGGCAATTTTCCTTGACTATTTGTTGTGAATTCGTTTGTTTTATTTGTATTAGTCTATGGTAGTTTACTTTTGGATAGTTGTTTGAGTAAGTTTGTCCAATATGGTAATTGTTTTGGGTAGTTGTGTATATTATAGGGATTGTCATGTGATTTTTGCTGTTTAAGCTTAGTGTTAGATCAATTATTATTATTGTTAATAATATACAGGTGTAGGATATTCTTAGTAGCATGGTGTTTGTGCGTGGCATTTTCAATATGTGGGGCAAGCTTGTTACCAGAGATATAGTTAGCAGTGTCAAGGGATGTTAGTAAATCCTGCCAATAGTAATCTAATTAGTTACTCTATACTAGCAACAGTAGTCTATCCCTGACGACAGTAGTATGTCACAGTAGCAGTGGTCTATTACTGGCAACAGTAATCAATTACTGCAACAGCAGTTAACCACCGGCAGCAGTAGTCTATAAATGGCATCAATTGTCCATTACTGGTAACAGAAGATTATTATCTGTAACAGTAATGAATTAATCAGAGTAATGATAGAATGAGCTACTGGGAACAAAGATAAAATCAATCAGAGTAAATTGAAAAATAGTTATTGACAACAGTAGAAAAATCAAACAGTATATTGTGATATGAGCTACTGGCAAAAGTGATAAGAATCAGGCAGAGTAATGTGGATATACACTGCTGGCAACAGTAATAAATTCAGACAGGGTAATTTGCAATGACTAAATGCATTAGTAATGGCAACAGTAAAGCATTTCTGAGAGATGTATTACTGACGACAGTAATCGAGTCATACAGGGTAATTTGGAGATGTAATAATGGTAACAGTAATACAGTCAGATCGCAGTAAAATGAATAATGACTATTTGCAAAGAGCAATTGTAATTACTGGCGACAGTATATTACTAATTTACAGATGAATTAGACTTGCTAGGTGTGTACTCTAGCTCAGTGCTCCCCAACCTTTTTATCGCCGCAGACCGGTAAACGTTTGATAATTTTTCCGTGGCCCGCTTGTTTTAATTTAATAATTTTAATTTAATTGTATTTAAACATGCCTTCAAAATAAAATACAGCTACACCAAAAAATGAATATATAAATCACAAAAGATGACTGTGCCCCCTTTCAATGCCGAGATGCCAGCGTTCCCCCTTTCAATACAGAGATCATCGTGCCTCTTTCAATACAGAGATGCCAGCGTGGACTTAGAGCCACCTTTACCATTAAAGTAACTCCTTACTTCATGTGGGCATTACACTTTGTGGACTCCCTCTTCACCTGTGCCCCACACACTCACCCACAAAATGGCCGCATCCCACTTCTTCAGCTGTTGGCTTCAATCAGTGTGATTCCCTTCACCCACCACTGTCACCCACTTCCTCTGTGCACTTACCTCACGGGAGCTTCTCTTCAGTCCCCGCGTCTCCGACCTCAAGTCCTCAGTCCTCCTGCGGCGCCTCCTCCTCGACCAATGGCATGGGGTTTGCCTTTCGGCCAATCAGGAGGCGGGAGGACCCACAGTCAGGGGCGGCCCAAGGGGGGTGCGGGGCCATGTGCGGAGACTTGGTGCGGGGCCTCATTTGCATAAGGGGCCTCATTTGCATAAATATTTGCATAATATTACCATACACGAACTTTTAGTAAACATGCCTCTTAATGAGTGTATGAATAAAGAAAGACTAAAAGACTTCTACATTACTATAATCCAGTGCCAACCGCCAGACACATTAGGAACTACTACAAACACTGCCCATTTAGAACCCATAGCAAACCCGCCGTATCCTAACAGCACTACCAGGACTCATAAAGCACCATATCCTAACTATCAAAAGGAAACGCTGCAAATATTAAACCAATACATTTCAGAGAACAACAATACATGACCCACTGGGGAAAGAGAACAAGTGGCAATGTCAAATAGGAATTACATAAACAGAATATCTCAGCTCAGTTACACATGCAGAACATAGACCATCACCAAACAAGGAATCACAATTTAGAAACAGGAAGACAATAATTAAACTGGGAATCCCAAAAGCCAAACTTGGAATGTACAACACTGTAGAAATAAAACTATACATTAATTTGCTCTTATTATTTTATTTATTTATTTATTACAATTTCTTATATACCGCACTATTGTCAGCGCGGTTTACATACAACAAAATGACCATAACAAACTGCTTGGCTTCACATAGAACAGGAGTAATTTATTTATTTATTTATTTTTAATCACATTTATATACCGCAACTTCCAAAGTTCAGTTGCGGTTTACAGTTAACAACAATCAACAAAGCAAGTATGTTTGTTTTACATGGAACGTCGAATATAACAAAACATATTTACAAGGAACATCATATTAAATATCAAATAAACAATGTGATATAATACCAAACAGTGTGAAAACTATATACAAGTTTATATATGAATATATATACATGGAATACATGGAAGGGAGGGGACATAATTCAAAGATCATCATGGGTGAGTGCTAACTGTGTGGGTTAGAGGGCTTTTGCATGGAGCAATCTGATTATCTCTTTAACCTTTGTCTAATGTAGATAATGAATTATCTATATTATAATGTTTGGTAAACAGATAGGTTTTCAAATTCTTGCGGAGTTCCATAATTTCTGTTAGCTTTCGTAGCTCCTCTGGGAGGGAATTCCAGATTGTAGGAGCTATATGAGAAAAGGCTCTATTGTTTGTTGATTTATGGGCTTTTGTAAAATCTTTCGGGATTTTTAATCTGTTTAATTGTCCTTTTCTGTGTGTAGACTTAGGTGGTTCTTTGTGTATTAAGTTACATATCATGGATGGGGCCAGGTCATGTAAGGCCTTGAATGATGTTATTATTGTTTTGTAGATTATTCTACTTTGGATTGGTAGCCAATGGAGGGAGGCTAGTATTGGTGATATGTGTTGGAGGGAGTTAATTTTCAATGTGATTCTGGCTGCTGCATTTTGTGCTAATTGCAATCGTTTAATGCTTTGTTTTGCTATGCCTATTAGTATTAGATTGGCAAAGTCAAAATGTGGGGTTATGGTGGCTTGGATTATGTTGATAAAGTCTTGTGTAAAAACTAGTGGACGAAGTTGTTTGAGGGTTTTGAGTTTGAAATAGATTTTCTTTATGGTATTGCTGATGTGTGTTTCCATTGTAAGGTGTGTATCTAGTATAACACCTAGATATCTTATTTCCTTTTTTATTTTGATTTCTTGGTTTTGAAGTCTTATGTGTGATGGAGGGATATAGGATCTGTTCTTGGTTACAATTAAAACTTCCGTTTTAGTGTGATTGATGTGGAGGTTTTGTGCTTTTAGCCAAGTTGTGATTTCATTATAGCAGTCCGATAGGGGTTGGAGCGGTAGGTTGGGAATTGTAAATGGAATATACATCATAATATCATCTGCGTATAGATGATATCGAACTCCAAAACTTTTGAAAATGTTGCAGACTGGTTTTATGTAAATATTGAAAAGTAGAGCTGACAGCGCTGAACCTTGTGGCAATCCAATTTCTTGCTTGTATGTGGTTGAGTTTTGATTTCCAATTCTTACATTTTGCGTTCTATCATTTAGGTAGGATGAGAACCATTTATGTACTGTAGAGTTTAAACCTATTTGTTTTAGGTTATTGAGCATTATTGTGTGGTGTACGCTATCAAACGCTGCTGATATGTCGATGAAAAGTAGAATGAATGCCTGTTTAGGATTGTCAATCCCTCTTAGGAGCGCATCTATTAAAACTGTGAGAAGTGTTTCCACTCCATGGCGGGGCCGAAATCCATACTGTTGCTCATCAAGAGGGTAAGATGAGTCTAGAAAATCTTGTGTCTGTAACTGAACTACTTTTTCAATTATTTCAACAACTTGGAAAACATGTTTTGCTTTACAGAGAACAGGAGTACTGTTCATCCCATCAGCCCCGGCGGGATGAACAGAGCCGCGAGAAAAGAAACTCTCGCGGCTCTGAAAGAAGCCCGCGTTTTGGGACTTGAAGAAAGCTGATGATGCAGGGAGGCTCTGCCGGGCAGGGGGGGGGGCCCCGCGGCAGAGCTCTTGATGCTGCCGCGGCAGAAGCAGCTGGTTTGTTGTATTTTTTTTAAACTTGGGATGCTGAAGAATGTTTTTTGCGCGGGGCCCCCTGAAACGCAGGGCCCTGTGCAAAAAACATTCTTGCTTAATGGACAGGCCGGCCCTGCCCACAGTGAAATTATTTAAAGTTCCTCGGGCGGCCCGGTACCATTTGATCCACGGACCGGTACCGGTCCGCGGCCCGGGGGTTGGGGAACACTGCTCTAGCTAATATAACATAGTTAATCAAGCTGAGGTGTACAATTGAATTGTGATATCTAGTATACGTTAGAGATAAGTCTGTTTAAGAGTGATTGTAGTCAGATATACTTGCTGTGGGTTGGTGGTGTGCCGATTCGGTGAGGTACGTGAGCTCAACCCTGAGGGAGTTCAGCTGTACCAAGAAGGAGTTGTTGGTCTCAGCATCGTTTTTCTTCCGTGTTTCCGTGAAAGTTCGTTGATCTTGATGAGCCTTTGCCTAAGGGCCGTGCCAAAGGGCCCTCTTGCGCAGCCCTCCGGCGCGGGCGCGCCTGTAGCGCTCTCTTTTTAAAGCTGAGAGTGCGGCCCCGATTGGGCAGTGGAGATCTGTGGTGCAATGTAGAGAGGTGGAGCCAGAGATCAGGTTTCTCTCAGCGAGCTCTTTTGTGAGGCCGAAGTGCCTTGCTCCTTTAGCCGCTGGTCTCCGGGGAGGTAGTTGGCTCTCTTCCGATGAGGCTTCAGTCCAAGTAGATGTTTCTGCTCCTCCTGGAGCAATGCAGATAGATAGAAGGAAAGAAAGAAAGAATGAATAGGTCTTGGTTCTCAGATAGGGCTCCTTGAATTTGGTAACTGTGTGATCCCTGGGTTGGGATTGGTGTAAATGTATTGCCTCACCGACACAGTGAAGCACACTGCTGCCCGTCTTCTGACCCACTCTCCCCGATCAGCTCACGTCACTCCTTTGCTTCTTCGCCTTCACTGGTTGCCCGTTCCTTTTCGTATACAGTATAAGATCCTGATTTTCGTGCACCGGTCCTTGCACACTGGTATTCCACGCTATCTCTCCGATCTGGTTCACTTTTCTTGTCCTTCTAGAGTACTTAGATCTCTCCATTTGAATCGTCTTTTTCTCCCATCCCCTTCTCAGGCTCATCTTGAATCCACACGTTCTTCTGCTTTCTTTTTCCTTGGGCCCCGTCTTTGGAACTCACTGCCACTTTCGCTACGGTTAGAATCCTCTTTCTCCACTTTCAAAGCTTGTCTTAAGACCTACCTTTTCTGCTCAGCCTTCGACCTTCCTTTTCCCCTTCCTTCTGTGTCTACCTGATAACCTGTCTGTCTTTTATTATTTTTCTACTTTGTTGGCCTATTTCTTTTCTATTCTTTACCCTACATGAATGGCGTTCTTTTCTGTTTCTCTCTCAGTAGCTCCACTTTTGTTTTTATTGTAAACCGCTGTATGCCAAATGGTTCAGGCGGTATATTAAATTTTTAATAAAGATAAAGATAAAGATAAGTACTAGGTTTTTTCAAGTGCCTGTATGGTGTTAAAGAGCTATGTACTACTTCCCCGAAGATTGAGAAAGAAGTAAGAGGTGCAAAAGCATAAGCTTGCAAGCAGTTTGACCTAGCTAGGCTTCTCTCTGCGGACTAACTAACTGCAGCCATCCAGTGTGCGCTGAAGTCATTTGAGTGGCATAGTCCGAACACTACCATCTAGGCTGGTCTCTGCTTCTCTTAAGAGCGGAAGTCCAGGGGCGCTTACCAATCTAAGTTGCTGATTTGTTGGGTTCAAACCACTCAAGTGGTCTAGGATAGGTTGGCAATCCTGTAGTACTCAGAGTAACTTAAACATGACGACTTGCAGTTATTTATGTCACGGTACAGGCATATTTGTAGATCTTCTGCCATGGACTAGGCAGGTACCTGCCGATGCCTGATCTATCTCAGGTGGGAAAGTTGGTGACATGTAGGAGGTGTTTTCTGGTAAGGATTCTTCCTTCTGGATTGAGACACTTCGCATTTCTGGAAGTATCTATATTACATGTAAGGAGGAAAAAATAATTAATAAATAATATAATAAAAAATAAATAAATAAATAAGATAAAGGAATCTGCATCTAGGCCTCTTAAGAGGAGGATGCTTTATATTGACAGAGTTGCAGGGTTTGTCCGCTGGTGGTTGCCGCCCTTAGGCTTCCGCAGCGGAAAGGGCTCAAACCCATGCGGACCGGAATAAGTGGAAATCGCACCTAAGGGTAGCGCGGAGTTGCCCGCTCAGTTGTATCAGTCGATAGCAGACACGGGCGTGTGTCGGTCGTTTGATTACCTACTGCAATTGGTAGCGGTGGTGCTGCGGCCACTATCAAGATCTGGCATAGCCGTTTGTTGCAAGAGACCAAAGGAGGACGGCTCCCTCCATCCTATTTTAGCCTAAAAGGAGAGAATCGGGCCTTTCGGTTATGCATGTATGGGGGGGAAACCTTGCGGTCTATCATTCTGGAGGTTTGCCAGAATGTCGCGGGGCTCCCGCGATTTTCATGGAAGCGTGTGTACATATTCTGAGCTGACCGGATTATTAAAGGTTTCAGGGACTTGCGTTCCTAGGAACATTATCAGTTCCAAGCATTGGCATATGGTCAGACATTGGTGCGGGGCTCGTTGACCGAAAGGCTGGTAGTGGGATCGGCAGCTCAGTGAAGAGAAGGCTTCTAGTTGATCCCTATCTTGTCGCTTGGTGAGTCGTGCAAAGTCACACGCTGAAGTTCTGCAGGTGACAGACAAAGCGGTGTAGGGCCGGCAAGGTTTTGGTTGGGTAGTCAATACGGCCAAGGACCATCTGGGGACATTCCAGGACCCCAAATATTGGGGGGGGGGGGGCGTCCGACACCCAAAGAGGAGCAGTGTGCCTGCTGGGTCGTGCAGTTCAAGTCTTTCGGCGGCTGCTGTGTCGGTGCATGTCTGCTCCACCGCTCTCAGGTTGGGGTTGCCTTCGGATAAGAAGAAAGAAGGCGGTGACCCTGCAGGTAGGGCCATGGACCGAATTTCTTCCGTGCCCATTTCAGAGACCATTGCTTCGCCTTTGTTCGAGCCGCTCTGGCTCGCTCAACAGAAGTCCTCCTTGCCTTTCCTGGTTCCAACCGTTGCTTTGGTGGTGGCTGCAGCCGCAAGCTCGGACAGCGGGCATGCTCCAAGTGCTTCCGCAGTAGATTCGCTTGGTCTCAGCTGCGAGTCATGGGCTGCAGGCTATATTGCAGAGATCTCTACACGCAACGCCCTTCAACCGGACGTGAGAGCAGATAATCTCCGAGCAATAATTTTTGTGATACAGTTGTCTGCTGCGACGGTGACAGCTAGATCAGTGTGGGGACTTTTGAGTAACTCTGCGACAGTGGTATTCAGCAGTCGGCAAGGCGGAACTGGCAGCGTGGTCATAGATGAGGAAGCAGAAGCGCGGTTCTTTGAGTTAGAACCTTGGCTGTGCACCATCTCTATGGCGCACATTTCAGGAAAGGGCAAGATGATGGTGGCCACCTTCAGCAGGGCCCGAGTGGATGCCGGGGAATGGAAACGGCATTCGTAGGTGTGTAAGTGGGGAAAAACAAAACAAAACAGGTGGGGTCCACTGTTGATGGCTCTCAGGACTACCGTCCAGTAGAGGGCAGAGGGGATCGACGTCCTGATGCCACAGGGGACAATGTCGGGTCTTTTCTATGTCGTCTCCCTGTGAGCGCTCATAGAGTAAGCGAGTCGGCGCGCCAATCTCTTTTTGCCTCCTCGATAGGACGCCTGGGAGGTTATCGAAATTGCTGGCTCTGTTCCTACAGTATCTGCTTCAAAGGCCCTGGGGGCTCGGCTGTTGCTTCCATTTGGCCATGGCGGCGGCAAGTTTTAGAAGGCAAGGTTAGTCGGGCAAGGTCAGTTGCATCTTTCCTTCAAGAAACGGATAAGTACAAGGCTTTCGCATTGGTGAATGCCTATGGTGTATTTTGCGGACGGTGCCCAAGGTGGCGGGTGCGCCCGGAATGGGATTCCTGGCTTTTAGCGTTGTTTCCTGCCCGATGGGTCTAATACGGAACTGGGAGCCAGTTCTTTAAATGTTCAGGTAATAGCTCTGTCTTGCTATAGGGGCAAAGGTCAGGGGCTGGTCCTGGGTTCTCACGCGGATGAGTGGCGAATTTACAGCAGTATGCAGGCTGCAGTCGTTGCATAGTATCTTGGGTGTGCCCTAGAATCTCAACGTGCTTTTAGGGGCATTGGATTAGGAAACATTTTGAGCCGTTACTCCAGGAATCTGCTAGGTTATTTTTTGCTGCTCGGAGAGGTAAATTTCGGACTTGATACCTGTTTGGTAGAGAACTTTTTCTGTTCTTCTGGTGAAAGGGCTGGCGCTACAATTAGTTCTTTCATTTTTGACCAGAGGTGTGTGTTGTGTTCCGTTTCTCCTGAATCAAACGGTTGCTCGTCCGGCTCTAAGTTCAGTGCAGGGGAGCGTCTTGGACCGTAGTTTGCGCCACTTGCACATACAAAGAGTGCTGTGGCACTATTGGAGAGTTTAGGAATCTTCACGAGTTCGATAGTAGCATTTTGTGGTCGGGGCACCTGGTCGTCTTTTATTATTTACAGTAGCTGTCATCTGCTGAAAATGCTGGCGGCAAGCGATGCCTGTTTCGGCTTGCTTAATAGCAATCCGGGTGAAACGGTCCCTCCCAATAATTACTGCTGTGATACATCCCAGAGGTGGAGGACTAAACTGGAGGAACGATAAGGAAATAGAAATTACACTTACCTGGTAATTGTCGTTCCTTGAGTGACGACAGTTTAGTCCTCATTCCCGTCCAGGGGGTGATTTCACAGTCCAACGCTAAAGCACAAACACCACTGGCTTTTGATTGAATAATAAAGATCATTCTTCCTATCATCTCCACGTTTTTTGGACTGGTTGGCTTGCTAGTGCGTGGTGTTTGTGCTTTAGCGTTGGACTGTGAAATCACCCCCTGGACTGGTCATGTCAAAGTCGTGACATCACTGGATATAGATTGAATAATTTATTTATTTATTTATTTTTGAGTTTGCTTTGTCAGTAGTACACCGGGGGCTGATGGGAGATACCAGCAGGCTATATCCAGTGATGTCACGACTTTGACATGCCCAGTCTCCAAGCTGCAGGAGGAGGTACACAACCCAGAGGTGGAGGACTAAACTGTCGTCACTCAAGGAACGACAATTGCCAGGTAAGTGTAATTTCTATTTTTCAAGGCAGAATCAAACAGATGCAATAAGAAAGTATATAATGCATACTGCAGGAAAAACAAATAATTATAATAGTTCGGAGAACACCTTTTTTTTTTTTTTTTTTTAAAAGCAAGTCCTTTTCAAGCAATAGGATCTCATGGTGGATGGTTTTCTTAAACCCCTAAAAAATTGACTGGACATCTGGCGGTACTGGTAATTTTAGCAATTAAGAACCTTTCAATATTCAAGCTGTCAGAAGGCTGGGATTGGTTGGTCTAATGCTAGCAAAATCCTGGATGTTCAATGCTGGGGCCGGCAGCAGTGGCTAGACATGTTAAAACAGCTAGCTGCCACTGAAGATCCTCCCACAGAAATAGTAACCATATGGACAGATAAAGCTTGATGGGAAAGAGTCAGCATGGATTCAGAGTCTAGTCTTGCCTTTCCAACGTTTGTAAAACTTAAAAAAATAATCTAATAAGGTGGATAAAGGTGAGTCAGGTGATACACCGTATTTGAATTTTCTCAAGAGAGATATATTAGGAAATTAGAAAGAATCATGGGGTAGGAGCCGATGCCCTTTTGTGGACTGTAAACTTGTTAATTGGAAACCGAGTAGGGTTAAAGGGGCAGCAGTGGAGTGCTCCAAAGGTCTATTCTTGGCCCTGTGCTGTTCAACATATTCATAAATCACCCCCTGGACTGGTCGTTTTGTTATGATGTAAACCGCGCTGATTCTAAATAGCGCGGTATATAAGAAACTGTAATAAATAAAATAAATAAAATAAATGATCTGGAGATTTAAGTGACAAGATAGATGATCACATTTATAGATGATGCAATATTAACGTCATTAAACCAGCAGAGGACTACAAGGATTTTCAGAAGGGTCTTGTGAAACGAGAGAGTGGGCATCCAAATATCAGATGAAATTTAGGGGCTGTTTTTTTTAAGAAGCCACATAAGGATACATGCCATTAGGGCATGCAAGTCATCTATTTTTAAGGACTTATGCCCGTGAATGGGCAGTTACGTATATTCTTCAGGTGGCTGCTATTATGTAAGCCTACAGGTAGGTCTTATCACACATACATATCTTCAGTGTAGGCATGCACAGGGGTGGAGTTTGGCAGAGCACAGGTAGAATATAAGTTTATGCACATAATTTATAAAATATTATAACCTACATGCATTCTTGAAATAATCAAATCTACGTGTGGACATTTACACCTGTCATAAAGCAGGCATAAATGTTGCCACTAGTTTGAAGCATGTTCTTTGTTGTTAAATGCCATCAAGTCTGTGTCAACTCATGGCGACCCTCTGAATAGTTGTCCTAAACTGTGTTTGGTCTTCAGTCTAGTGCAGAGGTTCCCAACTCCAGTCCTGGAGGGCCAAACACCATTCAGGTTTTCAGGCTGTCCCTAATGAATATGCATGAGATACATTTGATACAATAGGGGCAGTGCATGCAAATGCATCTCATGCATATTTATTAGGGACAGCCTACCCAACCCACCCTTCCTTCCTTCCCACTACCAGGAAAGCACAGTTACTTACCTGTAACAGGTGATCTCTGGGAACAGCAGGAATAATTCTCCAGGACCAAGCAGGAAGTCAGTCCTCACATATGGGTGACGTCGGCGCCGACGGAGCCCTCGCGGAGCAATTTTCCCCAGCTTTCAAAGAAAGCCTTTGGGAATTGCAGCGCGCATGCGCGGTCGCCTTCCCGCCCAAGGGTGCCATCTTAGCCAGTCTTCTTTTTCCGCGGAGCCCTACAGACGTACCCGTCGTGTCCCCGCTAAAAAGTTGATTTTCGTGAGTTTCTCTTTTTTCACTTCGGTTCGACGCCGGTCGTTTTCCTGCCCGGACTCGCGACGCCGTTGCGAGTCCTTCTCTTATTTTTCGGTTTTTCTGATTTTTGGTCAGTTTTGTTTTCGGTTTTTCGCTGGCAGCCCGGTCCTTTGACCTTGCAGGGGCCCTTTTTCCCCCCATGGCTGCCAGTGGTTTCAAGCGGTGTGGTCAGTGTGACAGAAATATGTCACTCACTGACACACACGATAATTGCCTCCGCTGCCTAGGCCCGATCATGAAGAAATGATCTGTGGAGCCTGTGGCAAAATGTCCTCCAAAGCGTTGAGTCGGCGGCACCAGCGGGATAGAATCTTCGCTGACCCCAGCCGTACCCGGACCTCGTCGGAGGCCTCGGCATCCAGAGGCTCCAGCTCTGACCATCGCCGAAGCTCCTCCGACAGGGGTTCTCCCTCCGGAGACCATCGACGGAAGGCAAAACCCGCGAGGGCGGCGTCGGTGGACGCTCCTGGCTCCGCGAGGGCCAGGTCGCATAGCCCCGATAGCCGTCCCGGGTCTTTGGAGAAGGAGCACCTCCCGAAGCGACCTCGCCTGGAGTCGGAGTTGCCTGCTCGGGTAAGTCCTGTAGTCCTTCTGGACTCGCCTCCGAGAAGTCCGACGTTGGGCCCAACACCATCGGGGCCCGAGTCGGGGGCTGCTGGGTCACCTGAGGTCGGACTCAGGTTGACGGCCTTGGAGAGCAGACTATCTGCCTTCATGGACCAGCAGCGGGCACTGATCGCTAGCCTCGCTGGCGCCGCTGCCCCGACCGCCGGGACGTCGACGTCTAAGTCGACCCCGGAGACCGAGCCGATCCTCGAGTCCATGCGAACTCGAGTCGATCCTCGGTCGAGGTCACCCTCGGCCTCCCGTTCGGGACCGAGGTCGTCACCGCCGACTCCCTCGGCGTTGGGGCGGCCGACGCCTCCGCCTGCCCGAGCCGACCCCACTGATTCCTCCTCGGAGTCGGCCTGGGAGTCTGAAGAGGAGGAGTCACCTGATTCCTTTCGGACTCAGTGTGTCCCTTCGGACTCACCTGAGTCCGAACCTCGGAAACAGTCCCCTCCGGAGGATGCCCGGTTCTGGGACTTCGTCAGGGATATGGCCAAGGCTTTGGCCTTCCCTGCAGATCCCGAGGAGGAGCCTCGAGCCGAAGAGCTCGACGCCCTTCAGTACGACTCTCCCGCCCGGGAGCACTTTACTGTACCGGTTCCTCCCATGCTGGAACGACTACTCTTCCGCATGTGGGAGAGCCCGGCCTCGTCGCCGGTACTAAGCAAGCGGGTCGATTCCATCTATCGAGTCCGCAAGAGTCCTGGCTTCCAAAAAGCACAGCTGCCACACCATTCCATGGTAGTGGAATCGGCCATGCATAGGCTTAAGAGCCAAAAGATGCACTCCTCGGTGCCTCCTGGCAGGGAGGCCCGTAACCTGGATGGCCTTGGTAAGAAGTGTTTCCAGGGCTCTATGCTGGCTTGTCGTGTCCAGACCTACCAGCTATACATGGGCATGTATCTCCGAGACCTGGCTAAAGAGATAGCCGGATTCTCCGCTGGTCTGTCCAAGGAACCTTTGCGGAGGTTCCTGGCCTTGACAACTGGTATTCGGGAATGCTCCAAATTCATGTCCTGAGCAGCCTATGATGGCTTTGAAGCATCGGCTCGAGTAGCCGCAGCTGGCATCGGTGCCCGCCGACAGGCTTGGCTTCAGTCGTCTGACCTTGAACCTTGGGTGCAGGACAAGTTGCTCGATGTCCCCTGCAGAGGTGAGAACCTCTTTGGCAAGCCCATGGCTGAAAAGGCTGCACAAATCGAGACGGAGACTCTCACCAGGACTAGGCTTTCTAGGAAGACCTCCGCCCCTTCCCAGAAAAAGAAGGGCTCGGGAAAGAAGTCCTTTTACCCGAGAAAGGCGGCTGCCTATAAAACACTACCCTCAATATCAGGCCTCCGCAGCTCCCCAACAGGGCCAGCAGGCCAAGGGACGGGGTAACGGGTCCCGTAGGCAGCAAGCCCCCAAGCCTGCACCACCAGCCCCTGCTCAGCAGGGTGGGGGTTTTTGACTTCCTCAGCATAGCCTCTCCCCCTCAGCTGGCTCCTCCCAGCACCGGAGGCCGGCTGGTTCACTTCGCCCACAGGTGGTCCAACATCACTTCAGATGCCTGGGTGCTTCAAGTCGTAAGAGAAGGATATCTTCTCCACTTCCACCAGGTCCCTCCCTCTTATTTTCCCGGGAGAACCTCCACGACTCCCTCTGCACAGGGACTTACTCCTTCAGGAGTTAGCAAGTCTTCTTCAGGAACAGGCTGTGGAACCGGTGCCCCACCACCTGAGAGGTCAAGGCTTTTATTCCAGGTATTTCCTAATACCAAAAAGGACAGGAGGCCTCAGACCCATCCTGGACTTGCGCAACCTCAACAAGTTCCTCGTGCGGGAAAAGTTCAAGATGCTTACCCTTGGAATCCTTCTGCCCTACCTCCAGCAGGGAGATTGGCTATGCTCCTTGGATCTAAAGGATGCCTACACGCACATCCTCATCCACCCAAGCCACCGCCAATACCTAAGGTTTGTGGTGGCGGGAAATCATTACCAGTACAGAGTACTGCCCTTTGGCCTATCCTCCGCACCGCGAGTCTTCACAAAATGTCTCGCGGTGGTGGCGGCCTATCTCCGGCTTCACGGCCTCTATGTCTTTCCGTACCTCGACGACTGGCTCATCAGAGCATCGTCCTCTCCGGAAGTCACCAGTGCCACACACCGCACGGTGACTCTTCTGCAGTACTTGGGCTTTGTCATAAACTTCGCAAAGTCCACTTTGCTCCCCTCACAGGATCTCGAGTTCATCGGCGCAAGACTGCACACTCCTCAGGCGCGAGCTTTCCTGCCTCTCGACAGGGCTCAACGGCTCGTGGACCTAGCCGGCCGTTTTCGCAGCCAGTCCCTGGTCTCCGCCAGGTGCTTCCTGAGACTACTCGGCCATATGGCTTCCACCGTCCACGTGACCCCCAATGCCCGCCTGAATATGCGGCCTGCTCAATGGTGCCTTCGCAAGCAGTGGCAACAAGCCACCGGCGGTCTAGCCGACTTAGTGCGCATCTCCGGGCCTCTGGCCTCTTCTCTACAGTGGTGGCTTCATCGGCCGAACCTGGTGCTCGGAATGCCTTTTCAGTCACCTCAGCCGGCTCAAGTGCTGACGACCGATGCTTCCCTCCTGGGTTGGGGAGCACATTGCCAAGGGGCATGTACTCAAGGTCTCTGGACCGCGTGGGAGTCTGCTCAGCAGATCAACTTCCTGGAGCTCAGAGCAATCCGTCTGGCGCTCAAGGCGTTCTCCCACCTGACTTCTCACCAGTCCGTCCTTGTCCAGACGGACAATCAAGTTGCCATGTTCTACGTGAACAAACAGGGGGGCACGGGCTCCTTCCTTCTCTGTCGAGAAGCTCTGCTCTTGGGCCGTCAGTCACGGCATTCTTCTCAAGGCAGTTTATCTCCCAGGCCAAGAAAATTGCCTGGCGGACAAACTCAGCAGGATACTCCAGCCGCACGAGTGGCGTCTGGATCCCTTGGTAGTTCAGAAACTTTTTCTGAAGTGGGGACTCCCCACAATGGATCTTTTTGCCAGTCCTCTCAACCGGCAACTTCCTCGCTTCTGCTCTCGTCAGCCACATCCCCTTCGAGTAGCGGCAGATGCTTTTCTACTCTCATGGTCGGAGAGCCTTCTGTATGCTTTTCCTCCCATCCCGCTAGTCTCTCGAACTCTTTTCAAAGTTCTCCGAGACAAAGCTTCCATGATCCTGGTGGCTCCTCGCTGGCCCAGACAGCCGTGGTTTCCACTCCTGCTCCAATTAGCAGTGGAGGATCCGTTCCCTCTGGGGTTTCAACCGGATCTCCTAACACAGGATCAGGGGTCCCTGCTACACCCCAACCTCAGATCTCTCAATCTAATGGCCTGGCTGCTGAAAGGGTAGTCCTTGCTCCCCTTCTCCTGCCGGCAGAGGTGGAGGAGGTCGTACTGGCTTCTCGGAGACCTTCTACCCGCAAATGCTACGCCCTTAAATGGCGTCGCTTTTCCGTTTGGTGTGCCCAGCAGTCTCGGGATCCCTTCTCCTGCTCGGTGTCGGTGATCTTGCAGTACTTGCTCTACCTCTCTAATCTGGGACTTAAGTCCAACTCCGTCAAAGTTCACCTCAGTGCTCTTTCAGCACATCATGTGCCGGTGGACGGCAGACCTCTTTCCAGCGACCCTCTCGTAGCGAGGTTTCTCCGAGGTCTCCTCCTACTTAAACCACCTCTGCGCCCGCCAGCACCTGACAGGGATCTGAATGTGGTTTTACAGCGGATCACCTGTCCGCCTTTTGAACCGATGGCTACCTGTTCTCTGCGTTTTCTTTCGTGGAAAACCTTATTCCTGATAGCCCTCACTTCCGCTAGACGCGTAAGTGAATTGCAGGCCCTCGTGTCTGATCCTCCCTTCACTCGGTTCTACAAAAATAGGGTAGTCCTACGGACTCACCCAAAATTTCTTCCAAAAGTTGTCTCCCCTTTTCACATGAATCAGGAGGTGGTACTTCCAACCTTCTTTCCCAGGCCTCACTCCAGCCAAGCTGAACGAGTCCTGCATACCCTGGACTGTAGAAGGGCATTGAACTTCTACCTTGACCGTACGCGGGAGCACCGTAAAGCTGCTCAGCTTTTTGTGTCTTTTGACCCCAATAAATTTGGGCTCCCGGTCTCCAAGTGTACTCTGTCCATCTGGGTTGCTGACTGTATCGCTTGGGCTTATGGGGCAGCCGGACTCTCCTTACAAAGTCGAGTCACGGCTCATTGTGTTCGGGCGAAGGCTACGTCAGTGGCTTACCTCCGCTCTGTTCCGCTGGCAGATATCTGCCGGGCCGCTACTTGGTCTTCGAGCCAGACTTTTGCGGTCCATTACTGTCTCGAGAGGGAGTCCCGCAGGGACAGTGCTTTCGGACAGGCAGTCCTCCGAAATCTCTTCGAGGTTTGAGCAACTCCTACCCTCCATCCCGGATGGGGGCTACTGGTGGGTAATAATTCAGTGAAGATTCCTTCCTTCTGTACCGCTGAGCTAGAGGGAGCTCATTTTTGTGCTTAGGGTCTCCGGTAGCCTTAAGCTTGGGAGTCCCATATGTGAGGACTGACTTCCTGCTTGGTCCTGGAGAAAGCGTAGTTAGTTACTCACCTTTAACAGGTGTTCTCCAGGAGCAGCAGGAATCAGTCCTCACAACCCTCCCTCCTCCCCGTGGAGTTGCAATCATCTGCTTCAGTTTTTTTGCAAATTTTTATGCTGTCTTTTAGCTATGTCATCAGACTGGCTAAGATGGCACCCTTGGGCGGGAAGGCGACCGCGCATGCGCGCTGCAATTCCCAAAGGCTTTCTTTGAAAGCTGGGGAAAATTGCTCCGCGAGGGCTCCGTCGGCGCCGACGTCACCCATATGTGAGGACTGATTCCTGCTGCTCCTGGAGAACACCTGTTACAGGTGAGTAACTACGCTGTCTTCACATATGGGTACGTCTGTACCGACGGAGCCTGCGCGGGAACGCTTCCCAGCGTCCAATCAAAGAGCTTTTGGAAGCATCCCACCACGCCTGCATGCTGCCTTCCTGCCTTTCCTAACTGTCACTCCTCAGTTTTCGTTTTTCCGCGGAGCCGGCAGGACGTCCTCCTGTCACCGCAGAAAATTCTTCTTTTAATTCTTAGTTTTCTTGTGGTCGTGGCTGTCTTCTCGACACCACTGGTACCGCCGGTGTTTCTTTTTTTCTTTTCTGTAATTTTTTCTTCAGCGAATATTTTTCCCTGAGTGTCTTAGTTTTAGGCTTCCTAGGCCTCCCCAGGTTCCTCATGGAACCGCCAGCCACCTTTTCTAAGAAATGTTTAAGCTGTGGCGGCACAACTTTATTTTTAGACTCCAAGAGCTGGTGTCTAACCTGTTTGGGTCCTGACCCTTTTCCTCCGGAGCCCTTTGGCTGCAGTTTTGTGAGAAGAGATTTTCCACATCGAGTCTCCCTCAATACCAGGTTCCCTGCTAGGGTCAGGGCACCTACCGTCTCTTCTTCTACTCAGGATCAGGTAACCCACAAACAGTCTGTTAAGACTAGCCAGTCCTCGAGTGGTAGGTCTCATGCACAGCATGAAGACGGCTCCGGCCTTGCCCTCGAGGGTCCATTGGCTTCAAAACCCCGGCGGGAGGTTTCGGCCTCTAAAGCCTATGAGGGGTTTCAGGTTGTTCCTGGGGCTCACACCTCACAGAACATACCTGAGCCATGCTCGGTGGTGGCATCCGCTTCGAGCGGTACCGATACCCCGGCATCGGCACTGGTGTTGGACTTAGCACTCCTCACCAGGGATCGTCATCTGGCCTCCTCGGTACCTACGGGACCGTTGGATACGTTCCAGATTGACTTTCCAGTATCGGCATCGACGCCAATACTACCACCGACGTCGGTACCCTCCAGACGTGCATCGATAGACTCGCTTCCTTCGATGCCAAGTCTGGAATCGATCTCGAGTCTGGAAGACTGGGTACTGACACGTCTCGGTACCGATACCCATCGGTACCGGATGGTCGGTACCGAGGCTGATTACCGAAGGCTTTCGGTTACCTCGGTACCGTTTGAGCTGCCACCGATGGCTGCCCCGATGTCCGTGTCCCCTTCGATTCCGACAGCGCTACCGGTATCGGTATCGGTACCGGTATCCGCAGTACCATCGGTGCCAGCTCCTTCCATGCTTCTTTCACCAGGATCGCTCCTTTTTTTTTTTTTTTATTAATTTTAATCATAATACATGATCAATATACATAAACAGGTCAATCAAGGCAAAACAATATAAGGAACCTTTCACAAAATAAGCAAGAAACAAACAAATGATAAAGTCCACATCAAGAGAGAGCATATCAAAATTAATAAGGATAACACAGACAAGGAAAACCAAACCCTATTCTACTAGGGCCACAAAATAAAAGGTGATATCTTAATTACCGGAGCCACCTCCAACTACAACCTGTCTGTCCTGCAAAAAGTTTTCCAGATGTGTAATGTCTGTAAATATATAGGAATTTTCCTCGAGACCAATAACAGATTTGCATGGAAATCTCAAAAAGAAAGTGGCCCCAAGGGCCAAAACACGAGGTTTCAATGCAAGAAATTGTCGCCTGCGCAACTGAGTAGCACGGGTCACATCTGGAAACACATAGATAACCTGTCCACAAAATTTAGCCGCCTTAGCTTTGAAATATGCTTTCAGGATACGTTGTTTAACTAAGACATTTGAAAAGGAGACTAACAAAGTAGACCTCAAAATAATTGTATCAGAAGAATCTTCAATAAATGCTGTAAGATTTGCAATGGTAGAAACAATCTCATCTAGCCCACCTTCAGAAGTGTTCACCCTTTTAGATGTGGAAGGTACGTAATAAATCTGGGAAAATTCTATCGATTCAGATATTGCCAAAACTTCCTTGAGATATTTTTCCAACAAAATAGTGGGAGAAAGCAAAGAAGATTGCGGAAAATTTAAAAATCGTAAATTACAGCGACGTGAGGAGTTCTCCAAAGCTTCCATCTTAGCATGGAGCGACAAAGAATCCTTAATAGCGGAAACATTAGCTAATTGCAAGATAGGAACTTGGGACTTCATTTTGGTAACAGCAGTATCCAACAAAGTTACTTTACTATCCAGTTGCTGCAATGCTATTGCAGTCTCCTGGGTAAAAGTAGACAAAGAATTCAATTTAGAGGATACTTTCTGATCAATAATCTTAACTGCCTTTAAAACATCTTTAAGGGTGACATCTGCCTCAGGGGATAGTTCCTGCGCCTCCGAAGAGGCAGCGAGCTCTATACCAGAGACTGGAATAGGCAAAACTATAGGAGATCTTACTTCAGGAAAATCAAAGGAATCCCTAGATACTAACGGAGCAGCAGAACGAGGACAGGGAGGAGGAGATCCCCCCCCCCCCCGGGGCTTAAAAAAACCCCGTCGGGAGAGGATTGCGCCAGAGGCAGAGGAACCACGTGCCTATCCAGGGGACCAACCGGTTTAACACTCCCGGTACCGGTCCCCTGGGACTTGGAATCTGCCTTAGCCTTACGTTTACCCATGCTGTAAAGGCTTCAAAACATAAATTAAAGCAATAAAGTAATAAGCAACTTGCACATAACCTCACTGCACGGAATACATCGAATGGCCAGGAAGTCCAGACACACAGTCTCTGCTCTCCAACTAGCCTGACTGAAGCAGCGTCTTCAATGGCGTCGAAGGGGCGTCTAAGGGGCAGTACCTGCCCCTTTAGACACGCCCCTTCAGACAAAGCCCCTCGGTTGCGTTCCACGGTTGCGGAAAAAGCAAGAACTTTATAGCAGGCAGGTCCTCCCAGCAGCAGGGTGTCCTGGGCGTGCCTGCCCGATTATCTCAGGGCTTTCTTTTCGGCTTCACAGGCGTGACCACAGCTCCGTCCGAGCCCAAAACGGCTCAACACACCTCCACTCCACCTCCGAACACTCTCCCAGGATCGCTCCTTTCTATACCAAGTCTGGAGTCGATACCTGGCATGGACGATGTCGTACTGACTGTCACAGGTATTGACCTCCAGTACCAACATCCATCTCTTAAGGATTCTTTTGTGCACCGTGCAGGTAGATCCTTCGGTGCCCAGGCTAGGTCTTCAGATCTGACCTGTCCAGGAGAAGTTCTCTTTGGAGACCCTTCTTTTCAGAGTTTCCTCCTGGATGTGGCAAGATCACTTGCCATTCCTATCCCTGGCCATGATCCTATACAAGGCTCTGTTTCTACTGAAGCAAAGGCAAACATTATGCTTCCTTTGCATTATTCCTTGCAGGATCTTCTTCTAAGAATGTGGGAAGCACCTTTAAGGGTACCCCCACCTTCTAGAGCAACTGATCTTCTATATCAGGTGCCCCCCTCTCCAGGGTTTCAAAAGACTGAACTCCCTCATCATTCCCTTGTAGTGGAATCAGCAATGAGGAAGGTGAAAAGTAAGAAAAAGCACTCTTCTTACCCACCAGGTCGTGAGTTTAGGACACTAGATGCCTTTTGGACGTCAAACCTTCCAGACATCCATGCTGTCAGCAAGAATTCTCTCATATATTTTTTATATGAGTCTATCTCTTCAGGAGGTCACAAAGAAATTACATCTTTTGACTCCTTTTCTTTCAGAGCCCAAGACTGCAGACTATTCTTTACTACTTAGTCATATTCAGAATATTTCTTGGTTTCTGACTCGTGCTTCCCTGGACTCATTTGAGTCTGTTAGCAGAACTTCTGCTATAGCCATAGGGGCACGATGTAGGGCCTGGCTCCAAGCTTCAGACTTAGACAAATGGGCACAACAAAGACTGGGTAATACTCCTTGCACTGGAGAAAATCTCTTCAATAAGGAGTCTTTACATCAGGTTGCTCAGTGGTCCACTGACTTCCCTGTTTCTCAAGGCTCTTCTAAGCCTTTTCCTTCCCCAGTAGGTAGGAAATACCCTACCAAACCTTCCTCCCCTAGGGGACGAAGGTTTTATTCTTCTCCTGCCCTTCATACAGATGTTCCCAAGCAGGGGAGACATCGCTCTGGTCTGAAGACTCCAAACCCTCACCAGGCTAAACAAACCCAGCAACCATAAGGTTTCTGATTCATCAATTTCTGCCTCTTGGGGTTTAGAACCTGCAGTTAACTTCTTCTTAGCAGAAGTTTTTCACTGTTTTCATTCTAAACTTTACACATGGATTTCTTTTTCAAGACATCCACTTTCTTATCTGAGCTGTCAGGATATTCTTGCTGTAGGTCACAGGTTTCTCCTCATCTCCAGGAACAAGCAGGAATAAGTCATCACATATGGGTACGTCGGTACCGACGGAGCCCGCGCGGGAAAGCTCCCCAGCTTTTCAGATTAAAAGCTTTTGGGGCCTCCCACTGCACATGCGCGCCGCCTTCCTGACCAGCTCTCATCAGCTTGGTACTTTGTTAGGCCTTCAGGCCTACACAAATTCTCCTCATGGAGAAGCCAGTTCCTGGTTTTAAAAAGTGTACCAAGTGCAGTGCTGTCATTCCTCTTACAGACACCCATGAATGGTGTCTTAAATGTTTAGGACCTGACCATTCCATACCGGACTGCCCATCCTGCTCCCAGATGTCGAAACGTGGATTGCAGAATCGGGCCAACAAGTTCCATGTGCTGTTTCCTTCAGAAGCATCACAGTCATCCAGGTCTTCCTCTCCGGATGGATCTCAGGTAACCAAAACTCCAGTGGGCAAATCCTCTAAAAGCAAATCTCTTAAGATCGAGAGGCTCTCAATTCTGAGTTCGAGGATTCTGCCCAGGCCAAAAAACCCCGGCGGGAGGTTCTGGCCTCCAAAGCAATCATGGGGTCACAGGTTGACATCGATGGCGCGGCCTCGACAGATCACCTGTTGTACTGCTCTGGGGTACCGGCCCATACCGGTACCGACATCCAGGCAGCAGTGGCGTCTATGGGCACTACTGTCCAAGTCATGCAGCAGGCCATTCTGGCTTTTATTAATGCTGCTACGCCCTCGGTACCGCAGCCAGCGGTACCGGGTCCGGTTCCGGTAATGGCTTCCATACCGGAACCGAGGCCATCGTCTTCCAAACGCAGATCGGTTCCGCATGCCGGATCCGGGCTTTTGCCCGGTACCGATCCCATACCCGGTACGCCCGATGTCGATACCGAACGGTATGCGTATCGTGCGTTGGAAGCACATAGAGGATACTCTGCTTCTTGAGAGGATTTTAACTCCTCTGATGATTCTGATGAGTTCTCCCTTGATCTTCCTGAGGAGCCTTCTTCTCCTAACAGGAGAATGTCTCCACCAGAGGATTTGTCCTTTCAGGACTTCATCATAGAAATGGCTAAAGGTCTTTCTATTGCTTCATCCTCTGAAAAGGAACCCAGATCAAAGAAACTGGATATTTTAGGATACTCTGTCTCCTAAAGAGGCAGTCACCCTGCCTATCCATGAAATCCTTCAAGAACACTTGATGGACTTATGGGAGGCTCCTCTAACATTGTCTCCTTCTTCTCGCAGGTTGGACACCATGTACCGTGTCCCCCCTTCTCCTGGTTTCCAAAAAACCCAGTTGCCTCACCATTCTATTGTGGTGAAGTCTGCAATGAAGAAGATAAAGAGTACCAAAAGGCACTCTTCTACTCCTCCAGGGCGAGAATGTAAGACTCTAGACTCTTTTGGCAGGAAAATTTTCCAGGCTACTATGCTTATAGCCAGGATTAATTCCTATAGTCTTTACATGGGCATGTTTCTCAGTGAAATCGCTCTAAAAGTTCGGCATTTTGCCCCCTTTATCCCTGAGGATAAGAGGGAGCAGTTCATTTCCTTAGTGAAACACCTTTTGGATATTTCAAAGTTCTCCAACAGGGCAGCTTTTGATTCCTTTGAGGGTGCTGGTAGGGCTTCGGGCATTGCTATAGCAGCCCGACGTCTTGCTTGGCTCCAGGCTTCTGATCTAGAACCTTGGGTCCTAGATGGCTTACGAAATCTGCCCTGTACAGGTGAGAACTTATTTGGTGAGGAGTGGCAAATTAAGGCCACTCAAATGGATGCAGAAAATGCCACCTTAGATAGACTTTCTAAGTCTACCTCCACTCCTGCCAAGAAGAAGTCTTTTAAGAGGCCTTATTACAAGAAGTCCAGATTTTCCACAAATACTGGCCAACAATCCTCTCAGCCTCGTTTTGCTGCTAAACGTCAGCAACCTAAACAGGCAAGGTCAAAGCCTGCGGCGTCTGCTACGCCTCAGCAGGCTCCACCCCCTCAGGGGTTTTGACTTGCCCCTAGAGAACTTAACTTTTCTGGCTCTAAAACAACCAGAGCCCCTCACCATACCCGGAAGGTTAGCTCACTTTGCTCCCAGATGGGAGCAAATTACATCAGAGCAATGGACCCTCTCTATCATCAGAGAGGGTTACAAACTCCATTTTTCCGACCTTCCTCCTTATACTATGGTGAGGCAGTTCAGTTCTCCCCCATCTTTCCTGGCCCTCTTGGGTCAGGAAGTCTCCTCCCTCCTTGCCCAGGGGGCAATAGAGGAGGTCCCTCTTCTTCAACAGGGGACGGGATTCTACTCCCCTTATTTTCTAATACCAAAGAAGACAGAGGGCTTCAGACCAATTCTGGATCTGAGAGAATTGAACAAATTTCTTTTCAAGGAGAAATTCAAAATGCTTTCTCTGGGCATTCTCCTTCCATACCTTCAGAGTCAGGATTGGCTTTGTTCTCTAGACCTAAAGGATGCGTATACACACATACTCATCCACCCATCCCACAGAAAATACCTTCGATTTCTGTTTCAGGGAAAACATTTCCAGTACAGAGTACTCCCCTTCGGTCTAGCCTCTGCTCCAAGAGTGTTCACCAAATGCATGGCAGTCGTAGCTGCCTTTCTAAGAGGCCTGGGAATTTTCATATTCCCATACCTGCACGACTGGCTCATCCGAGCTCCCTCTCAGTCCCAGGCCCAAATTTCCCTGGACCGCACAAGGCGTCTTCTGCAGTATCTAGGACTGGTAGTAAACCTTCCCAAGTCTCAACTAATCCCTACTCAGTCTCTCGAGTTCATAGGGGCCCAGTTAGACATCATCACTGCAAGGGCCTACCTGCCTCAGGTCAGGGCCCAACGCCTGCTGAGTTTGGCCTCCCAAGCTCAGTCCAGCAGTCATTTGACAGCCCGGGAAATGCTGCGACTTCTGGGCCACATGGCCTCCACGGTACATGTGGTGCCCTACGCTCGTCTGCATATGAGAGCAGCTCAATGGACCTTGGCCACCCAGTGGACTCAAGCATCTGGAGCGCTCTCCGACCAAATACTCACCTCAAGCCGTCTATTTTGGTCCCTCCAATGGTGGACATCCACCAAGAATCTGTTGTTGGGGGCCCCCTTCCAACCTTTGTTGCCCCAAGCAACCCTCACAACAGATGCCTCCCAGACAGGGTGGGGAGCTCATCTTCAGAACCTCTCCACTCAGGGCACTTGGTCTCCACAGGAGGCCACCCTTCATATCAACCTCCTGGAACTGCGAGCAATTTACCTTGCCCTCAAGGTCTTCTATACCCTCCTTGTCAACCTGACTGTCCTAGTTCAGACAGACAATCAGGTAGCCATGTTCTATATAAACAAACAAGGAGGGACAGGCTCTCTGTCGCTTTGCAACGAAGCTCTCAGATTATGGGCCTTCGCCAGAGAGCATCAAATTCACCTTCTTGCAGTGTATCTTCCAGGAGTTCAAAACTCTCGTGCAGACAGACTCAGTCGAGTTCTGCTTCCACACGAATGGTCCCTACATATGGACCAGATACGCAGAATCTTTCAGGAATGGGGGACCCCGGACATAGACCTCTTTGCAAGTCCGTGGAATGCCAAACTTCCCCGGTTCTGTTCCAGAACTCAGTGTCAGGGAGCTCAGGCCCACGATGCCTTCCTCCTGCATTGGGGTCAGGAATTCCTCTATGCCTTTCCACCCATTCCTCTAATATCCAAGACTCTGTTCAAGCTCCAGAGGGATCACGGGACTATGATCCTCATAGCTCCCCGCTGGCCACGCCAGGTGTGGTTCCCTCTACTTCTGCATCTCTCCCAGGGATCCTCCCTGGACCTGGGAGCTGCGCCAGACCTTCTGTCTCAGGAGGAGGGGACTTTGTGGCACCCAAACCCCAAATCCCTACATCTCAGAGCTTGGTTACTGAAGGCCTAAGTCTTCAAGACTTTAATCTTTCTCAACCTGTGACAGATATCCTTCATGCCTCTAGGAAACCTTCCACGAGGCGTTCTTATGCTTTCAAATGGAAACGTTTTTCCATTTGGTGTGCTCAGCAGGGTCTTGACCCTCTAGCACTTCCTTTGAATTCCCTCTTGGACTATCTCCTGCATCTTTCAAATGCAGGCCTTAAGACGAATTCAGTAAGGGTCCATTTGAGTGCTATTGCAACATCCTTAAAACTTATAAATGGACAACCTGTCTCCTCTCATCCTCTTGTTGCACGTTTCATGAGAGGCCTGACTCTAACTAAACCTCCCATGCGACCTCCTCCGGTAGCATGGGATTTGAACCTAGTTCTAGGTCAGCTTATGAAGCCACCTTTTGAGCCTTTGGACTCTACCTCCTTCAAATTTCTTTCCTGGAAGGTTGTTTTCCTTATTGCAGTCACTTCGGCTCGCCGCATCAGTGAACTGCAGGCTTTAGTGGCTCATCCACCTTATACTAGGTTTCATCATGATAAGGTGGTCCTTAGGACGAATCCCCACTTTATGCCCAAAGTGGTCTCGCCTTTTCATCTTAATCAAGAGGTATATCTACCTGTCTTTTTCCCGGCTCCTCATGCATCCAGTGCAGAGAGGAACCTTCATACTCTGGATTGTAAAAGAGCTCTTGCCTTTTACCTCAACAGGACTCAACCACATCGAAAGTCTTCCCAACTTTTCGTGGCTTTTGATCCTTCTCATTTGGGACTTCCAGTCACCAAGCGTACACTTTCCAATTGGATCGCTCAGTGTATTTCTTTTGCTTACCAGAGTAAGAACATTTCTCTGGAGGGCCATGTCACAGCTCACAATGTGAGAGCCATGGCCACTTCTATGGCTCATCTTCACTCTGTGTCCATAGATCAGATCTGTCGAGCAGCCACTTGGGCCTCGGTTCATACCTTCACAGCCCATTACTGCTTGGACAAGGACTCCCGCCGGGATGCCTTGTTTGGTCAGGCTGTCCTCAAACACCTGTTCCATACTTAAACAACTCCTGCCCACCTTCCCTGGATGGATGCCTGAGATCCATGCGAAGATGGTTTACCCTTGGAGGGGGATCTCCCAGGCATCTTAGCTAGGGAGTCCCCATATGTGATGACTTATTCCTGCTTGTTCCTGGAGATAGCACAGTTACTTACCTGTAACAGGTGATCTCTGGGAACAGCAGGAATTAGTCATCACAACCCACCCACCTCCCCTAGGAGTTGTATCTCTATCTATCTATCTTCCTGTCCTCTCTCTCTATTGTCTCAGCTTTAAACTCGAACTGACGAGAGCTGGTCAGGAAGGCGGGAAGGCAGCGCGCATGTGCAGTGGGAGGCCCCAAAAGCTTTTAATCTGAAAAGCTGGGGAGCTTTCCCGCGCGGGCTCCGTCGGTACCGACGTACCCATATGTGATGACTAATTCCTGCTGTTCCCAGAGATCACCTGTTACAGGTAAGTAACTGTGCTTTCTTGCTGAGGAAAGAGGTTTCACAACTATCAGATGATAGTTTTCTGTGCCAGCTTGAAATTTTCCTTCTACAGACTTACCATATGGTAAGTCTCCTTTCAGCTCTTTTTTTCTCTACCCTCTTATCAGGTTTTTTTTCCCCTGTAAGAGTGGTACCATTACACTGGAAGGCTTCTTCAGCCTTTCTAGTCTTTCTTCTTTGCCAGTGTGGAGTTTTCTTTCGAGTAAACTCCCTTCTTTTTTTGCTTGGGCATCAGACAGAAACAGGGTTTTTCTACTCTTCTTCTGTCTGTTCTTTCTGTTTTACACAGAAAGATTCCTTCTGCTGTCTTATCAACAGCTGCCCATGCAGGAGCCTAGTGATTGGACCTCTGGTTCTTCTCCACAAGTTCCAGAGTTGTCCTCCACTACTTTCTGTCTGGCCTTAGTAGTGATTCCAAGACAGTGCTTACATCTTTCTTGGATAATCCTTATCACTACAGGCTTATCACACTATCTTCTATTTTGCCATCTTGACATGACTGCTGGCTTCTCCAACAGTCAATTCCATCTCCTGCATGATGCTCCCTGCAATTCTTCAGAGAAGCTTTTCACTATTGGCCCTTGCTAGAGAGCATGGGGTTTTTTCTCTAATGCCTATCCTACATGGTTGAAAAAGGCTCCTCAGTCATGCCCCCCATGACTGTAAGGGTTCTTTATACCCTACTATCTCCTTTTAAAACAAAGGACATAAGCCTTCTTCATGTGAAAGCCTAAAGAGTTCTTCAATTCCTACAAGGAATATACTCTTTTTTCCTTGCAGCTAATCCTTCATGGACAGCACATAGTTAACTAAAGAACGCATGATTCCCCTTGTCCCTCCAGAGGGTCAACCTGGTATCTCATTTATGCGTTCTCTGTCCATTTACCATACTAGAGTTCTACAAGACTCAAGACTTGCTGCTACAGGTTGATATTATCCTCTGCTTTTCACGTAACCATCCTGGTTATTTTTACTGGATAGTACCCTGCACCATCATAACCAGGAGGGATAGATTCTCTATATATCTTTTCAAGTAGGTTCCACCTTATTTATTTATTTATTTGCATTTCTTATATACCGCACTATTTGCGATCAGCGCGGTTTACATAGAACAAACAGTATCCGACAATATACAAAAGTCAGGTCATTACATTGAACAGGAACAAGTAACTTGGACAACAGGGTAAACTATATACCTTCTTGTTATTAGAGGAATCTTTCCTTTTCACATCTCCCATGTGAATCTAATCATAGGTATATCTCTGTCTGCTTACAGACATTTATCTTTAGACCTATATATTCATATATATTGTGACCAGCAGGGGCTGGACTGTGGCTAAGGCTAACAGCCAGACTGCTGGGACTGACCCTCTTTGTAGAAAGTAGTAGTTGTGAGTCAAGTGGTCAAGTTTTCAAAAGGATTTATTCCCCTCCCGGGGTTGGATTTTCAAAAGTATAACATACGAACAAATTTAGGACAAAACCATATACTCTGGTAAGGAACTGAAGAAACTCAAATATAGCATCTTGCCTCTTAAAGGAACTTGAAAGAGATCAAGTCTCCTCGCCAAAAGTACCAAATAGATAGCCTGGACTCAGACCTACCCTAACATCTATCCTAGATTATCTATTGCTACTATATCTGTAAGGTAACAGTAGTCTGAATATACCCGTTAGCATATCACATTTTGATACTTCGTTACAAACAAATCCCCTTTGAATTGAGCTCTGCAACTGTGTCTTGCTAACAGAGTACATTGTTCCTTTCAGCTAGGCCTTGCTATTTATATAATTGTCTGCATATCACCTCTGCTGTACTATCCTAAACCAGTCAAACAGCATTCTCTGTTTCCTCCATCCTATATTACCCTATATTGCATCCTTTCATTATTGAACCCTTACATTGTATTCTTTCATTATTGAAACTATGGCTATCTCTCTACTTGCATTAGTTAGCCTCTATCTATTAACTAACGCCACGCGAAATACAGCAGCTCTATCTTCTACCACAAACAATATCCCCATATTGCACGGGCTAGGAAGAAGATATCACTCCTCCTACCATCACTCAGCACAACAGCCACACCATGTTAGGCACTCTCACCTACTATATATCTCCCTCAATACAACTAGTAACTACAAGCCCAATCCTACTCCCTCAAATACTAACCTAAATTGTGCACTCATCAACGCCCGCTCAGTACGTAATAAGTGGCCAGCCGTTACTGATCTCATCACAAAGCTGAATTTAGACATCCTCCTGGTCACGGAATCATGGCTATCAGACACAGACAATGTCCTCATAAACCAACTCATTCCCCCAGCATACACAATACACACCTGTCACAGAACAGGCCGAAGGGGAGGGGGGGTATTCATCCTTTCTAGAAATAACCTTCAATTTAATCTACTTTCCTCTAGCAGTACCACACACATGGACTTAGTTACTATAGCCAACAAATATATCATCCTAAATCTCATTTATAGAGCTCCTTCCTCACCACCAGAAGATCTAGCTAGTATAATAGAGCTCGCATGCAGCTCACACAAATCCAACTGGCTAATAGGGGACTTGAACCTCACCTCACTTCACCACAGTCACTCGACCACCTTCCTTGATGCCATGGCTGATCTTAACTACTCACAACTAGTCAACTCCCCTACACACCTCAAGGGTAACACCCTTGACCTCATTTTTGCGCCCCATCCCACAGCAATTACCAACGTTAACCTATTACTTACCCCTGTTCCATGGTCCGACCATAACTTGATATCCTTTCAAGTCCCATATCTGCAAAACAAGATCCCAACTACACAGACAAATACAGTCTCATCAGGATCAACAACCCGCTTCAAAACTCTCGATAAGGATGACTTCATCAGCCGTACTCTTCCAGCTCTTCGTCTACCAACCAATAACCTTGATGAGCTGATCAACAATTGGTACACCACCCTAATCTCCTCTTCACAACTACCTTCCTCGAGTAGACCACCAGCATCCGACACATCACCAAAAATTAGAAGCCCAAAACCTTGGTTCTCGGCTGATTTAAGACTGTCCCTCCAGAATCTAAGAAAACAAGAGAGAAAATGGTGCAGATCAAGATCTCCATCCGACCAAATGGATTATGAAAATACCCTAAAGAAACACCGGGAGAAAATAGCTGAAAAGATGAGAGAACACCATACAGAAACCCTTCTCAGATCACTAAACAAACCACGAGATCTCTTTAACATTGCTAAATCCCTAACTAAAGCACCATCTTCCAACCAAACAATTTCAATTCAGCCTCAGTCTTTCGCAGACTACCTTCAATCCAAAACCATTAACACAAAATCAACACTAAGTTGCATACCCAACCCTGTGTCAATTACACAGCCTCTAAAAAATTTTGTCGCCCCTACAGTGAAATACATCACTGACCTTATTGCTACCTTGAATACCACCACAGCCCCAAACGATCCATGCCCTGCCTACTGGATTAGAGCGTTGTGTGCTGAACTGAGCCCCACACTTATCCTGATCATGCAACTCTCCTTCACAACTGGATCTTTCCCAACATCTCTCAAGCAAACTTCAATACGCCCTCTCCTGAAAAACAATAAACTCGACCCAGCAAAAACGGACTCATATCGTCCTATTTCAAGTATACCCCTTCTAGCCAAAATCATAGAAAAGGTGGTACAAATGCAATTGCAGCAGCACATTGATATTTCAGCCCCCCCTTGACCCCTGCCAACATGGGTTCCGTGAATCTCACGGCATAGAGACCCTACTTACATTACTTATCAACACCTTAACAAGAGGGATTGACAAAATTGAAAACGGATTCATACTTATCTTCCTGGATATCTCGGCAGCTTTCGACTCGGTTAACCATCTTCAACTCCTAGACCATCTTCAAGAAAAAGGAGTTCAAGGATCAGCTTGGGAATGGTGTAGATCATACCTAACTAACCGATGGCAACAGGTCCGGATAGGATCCTCAACATCCGATCCCTTCCATCAACAACAGGGTGTTCCCCAAGGATCTTCCTTATCAGCTTTACTATTTAACATATATATGCAACCAATTTGTGAAATCATCAGAGCATTCAACGCCTCCAGTTTGATCTATGCAGACGACGTTCTCATATTCACTCCGATAAAAATCAATGCCCCCGACCTCTCTCCAATAGTCTCCTGTTTCAACGCGATTACAGACTGGCTCCTGTCCCAGAACCTACGAATAAACTTCAAGAAAACCAAAGTCTTATTCGTAACCAGGAATAAGAATTTCTCACCTCCCACAACGCTAAAGGTGAGGGATGCGGAACTTCCGTGTAAATCATCGATTCGCTACCTGGGAGTCATCATAGATCAAGAACTGACCTTCAAAGATCATATAAAGCAGACCGTCAAATCCATTTACAACAAAATAAGAACTCTGAAACCATTAAGACCTCTACTCTCCCCGAATGACTTCAGAACAATCTTCCAATCACTTGTAACACCACATTTTGACTATGCTAATGTCATCCTGCATGGTCTGCCCAAGAGCACCCTCAACCCACTACAATTGGCAATAAACTCAGCAGCCCGCATCCTCTGCGGTACCTCCAGAAGAGACCACATCACCCCCATACTAACAGATCTTCACTGGCTACCCCTACAAGCCAGGATAACCTACAAAGCGTTATTACTGTCCTTTAAAGCAATCAATCAAATAGCCCCACCCTCCCTCTCCTCACTTCTTATCAACACCCCCACAAACAGGCTGAGAAGATCCGCAGCCGCCAATACCATCGTTGTACCAAAAGAATACACTAAATGTAACCAAGCAACCAGAGACAGGGCCTTCACCTTTTTCGCACCAACCTGCTGGAACAATCTCCCCCCACATATCCGTTCAATAAAAGACCTCTCTCAATTTAGAAAGACCCTTAAACACTACCTTTTCTGTCTTCACCTTTTAGGCCCTGACAATACACCCCCTCCCCCCATATCTCAAATCACTCACACAGCCTCAGACATTCCAACAACATAGCCCTGACAGAACACGAACCAAACTCTCTGCACTCCCAAAGTCATGATCCCAATATGTAACCTGAACTTTAAATCAGCCAATGATAAAATTCTGTTTGTATATAATTTGTATATAGTTTCCCCTGTTACCTCCAAGTTACTGACCCTGTTATAATGTAAGCAAAGGATTGTTCCAATGCAAAAAATTTGTTAACTGTAAACCGCGCTGGTACCAAAGAGCGCGGTATATAAGAACTATAAATAAATAAATAAATAACTTATAACCAGTGGTACTATTTTACACAGCATACAGTTCATCTGATATTCAGCCGTCTCTCCTATGCTTTTCATAGCACTCACAAACAACGCTCAAACTTTGGCTTTAGCATAGAGAAGAAATCTTATCATACAAAATTAGCGTACAATCCATGGCTTCCTCAATAGGAGATTCAGCACAAGCGTCTATTATCATAGGTTCTTGCTGTACTCTTTCATTACAACCATCTTCTTTAAAACGGAAAGTTTGTACGTTTCTCAGTCCCGTCTCTTCAGCAGGCTTATCTAGACAGCCTCCTCTAAAGCAGGGTAAATTAGCTATCGTATGACTCATAATAGCAGGGAGAAGAGACACACTTCTTATGAGAGGCTTTTCTCTTAAAGCTTCTGCGTGTTTTACCTTCCAAGTTGGACTGTGAATCACAGAACTGCTCTCTTCTACCGTGAGAGGATTTCTCTCTAGGAAAACTCCTTCGGGGTTTAACTGGTAAAAACTCTTCACCCTCAGACATACAGATATCTTCAACTGCTTGTTTCTCCCTCTCTAGGGTTTGTACTTGCTTCAAACTGCCACACTTTTCAGATACATACAGTTTTCCTTTCACTGCTTTCCATTCACTCTGCACAGCCCGGTGCTTTGGAAAAACAAACTGCGTCACAGGTAACAAATCCTTACAGCTGACCTCTCTGTGTGAATTCCTCCGTAGTTCTCTGTGTGAACTTCTCTGCAGCTTCCTGCATGAACTTTCCTGCAGCTCTGAATCTGTGTCTGTGTCCTCTGAATCTCTGGAGTCTCCTGAGTTTCCAGAATCTCGGGAGTCTCTGCAATCTCCTTCCTCGCCACGTGAGTCTAACTCTGACTGCTCTAAGCATTTTTTATACTGTTTCCTGGGCGTTCCCTTACACAGGTGAAAGCCGTTTGAATCAAGAGCTGGTGAATGCTTTCTAGCTGGGCAGGGCTTCAGACCTCGTGTCTGAGTCTGTTTACGTTGCCTATGGTAACTGGGAATCATGTGGCTTGCCTGCCTGTCAGAATCTAAGCTGAAACTAGCAAATTTCTGTGCTTTTGAGGCAAGGGACAGATCTTCCTCGTTACAATATATATTTCTATATACATCTTTATAGATGCATATGTCTGTCAGCTGTGTGTGCATATGTTATGCCCTTCTAGATCTCGCTGTAGATATATATATTCCTGTATGTTCATTTATATATCTATACGTATACACATATCTATATATATTTCTCCATATATATATATATACATGTATATGTGTATCTCTCGAGATTCTCTATTATAGGTAGATATGTATTTACATACTTATCTCTCTAACTGTCTATGTTCATGTAGGTTTTACCTTCTTATATGTTCCAGACAGTGGGCTTTACCCATGTTCATGCTGTTTCACAGCATGTTTGGGGTACTTCACACACAACCACTCCTGTGGTACTGACAGCTCCTACCATAACCCTAGGGTTTAGGTACCCCTGAAGCTCCATGCTCCAATATCTTTCCTACCTCTCACCAGTTAGGAAAGACATGGCGGATCTTCAGTAGATCTGAGGTTCCAACTCCTCAGTCACCTGTCCTTTCTTGGGAATGAGGGTTTTTCTCCATACCCCTTCTTCCCTCAGGGACTAGGCTAGTTTGTCCAAATCGGTCAGTCTTCCTCTTTTGCTCCTAGTGTGAATAACTCTATAGCCAAAAGAGTTTTCAGCTTCTTCCAGAAAGCTTCCCACTGAAGGCCTACCATTTTGTACTACCCCAGTTGAATCCTGGGGTCACCCCTCACTTTCAGTGCTTGATCTTCACTGTTGTCCTATAGGTCATCACCTTCCCTCCAGTGAGGTCACCTTGAAGTTTTCTTCTACTGGATCCCCAGTAGATTTCATGAGCCTATCTACTTCCTGCAATCCAGTAGGTAAGCTCCATATTGCAATTTTTCATTTCAATATATATCCATGATGATTTTCATACATATAAGAACTCCTTACCTGTAGTCCTATCTTAAGTTAGCTGTTTTCTACAGCTCCTTTCCATTTCAACTGCTACCCTCCATCCTCTGGATGCCTGGCCATATGAGGTGTAGCATGTTTCAGTCTCCAACATGCTAGGACTCCAGGCATCTTAGCTTGGGAGTCCCCATATGTGAAGACTCATTCCTGCTTGTTCCTGGAGATAGCACAGTTACTTACCTGTAACAGGTGATCTCTGGGAACAGCAGGAATAAGTCTTCACAACCCACCCACCTCCCCTAGGAGTTGTATCTTTCTATCTATCTTTCCTTTCCTCTCTCTCTCTCTCTCTTTGTCTCAGCTTTAAAAACCAACTGAGGAGAGACAGTTGGGAAAGGCGGGAAGGCAGCACGCAGGCATGGTGGGATGCTTCCAAAAGCTCTTTGATTGGACGCTGGGAAGTGTTCCCGCGCAGGCTCCGTTGGTACCGACGTACCCATATGTGAAGACTTATTCCTGCTGTTCCCAGAGATCACCTGTTACAGGTAAGTAACTGTGCTTTCCTGGTAGTGGGAAGGAAGGAAGGGTGGGTGGGGGAGGGTTAGGTGGAAAGACTGAAGTGCAGAATGAACAGGGGTGTGTGGTTTTTTTTTTTTTTTAAATTTAACATTTATTAAACATTTTGGTACAACAATTGGTTTAGCGTCAACAGCAGAACACCAACAACAACCAAAATTGTTTTTTAAATCTTTGCAATACAGTACAAAACAAGACAACCCCCCCCCCCCCCCATGTGAAAGGTATCTCAACCAGCTAAATAGTCTAACAGAGGTTGCCAATGCTTGCGGAAACCTTCACTTTTCTGGAATTGCAGGGCTGTAAGTTGCTCCATCAAGAAGTACCTGCGCAGCTGGGTCCTCCACTGGTCTATCTCTGGTGGCAATGGCTGCTTCCAAGCCTGGCTGATTTCACTCCGGGTCACTAGTATACAAGCCTGGACTGGTCTGACTCACTTCCTGGGCACTCTCTCAAAACAGATCCCCAACAAACAAAATTCCAAGTCCAAGCCAATATCCAAACAAAATATAAGTTTCACTTGGTTTATAATCTCACCCCTATAGAAAATGACCGATTGACATTCCCACCAGACATGAATAATGATGCCCAGCATTCCACAGTGCCTCCAACACTGATCAGATGTGGTAGGGTACATCCTATGAAGTCGAGCTGGAGTATAGTACCAGTGATAGAGAAGCTTATAAGAAATACAGACAGGGCTTGACGTGATTGATTCTCACTCACCCTCATCCATTCCTGCTCATCAAACTCTCCTCCCAAATCCCTTTCCCACGCCTGCTGGTGCAGAAACTTCGGGGGGGGGGAGGGGAGGGGCGTCCCCTGTAGGGCCTGGTACAACAACTCGATGAGTTCCCTACTGCGCCAATTTCTCAACCATATTGCTTCCAAAACATCTTACTCTTCCTCGTATGTTGTGCTAATGTCTCACTGCTGCAATAGTGGGTAATCTGGAGATGGGCAAAAAAGACTAGGCAGGTGGTATTTCACACAAAGGGCAGGAAAGAAGAGCAGCTCCAACCTCCTCAGTAAATTTAGCAAGGTATCCAAGCCCATCTTCTCCCAATGGCGGAATACCCCCTCTCATCCTGGGAGAAACCCTGGTGTCGCCCCGACCGCAGCCAGGACTGAAAATAGAGGGAAGGGATGGGACAAGCTGCCACCAGCCAAGTTGCCATTGAGAATACAGATGCCACAAATAAGGGTTCTCCTGCCACCGTCCGCTGGAGTGAGGACCGACATCCACGAGAGATAGTGCAAAGCCAAAGTGCCCGACCAATACTGTTCTATCTCCCTAAAATGCTTAGGATTTCGATCGCTCACCCGCCATTCATTCAAAAACTTGACGCACCTGAGAGGCGGCATAGTAGAGCCTGAAATCAGGTACCCCCAAACCTCCACTCAGACGGGCAGCATACATGACCCGGCAGCTCACATGGGGACAGCTGGCTCCCCAAACAAACTCAAAAGCCTATCCAGCCCAACCAAGACAACTTTCCATCCTGCCACCAAATCAGGTCTCCATGTAACTGATGGAATAGTAGATAATAGTTGGCTGCATATAGATTGGCAGGGGTAGTAGTTACCTGGACCCTTAAATACTTAATGATCCGAGCCATCCATCGGAAGGGGAAGGAGGTCTTCAAATTCTGTACCACCTGGGGATGGAGGGTGAGCGCCAAAGCCTCCATTTTATCAAGGTTATCTTTAAACCCTGAAAGAGCCCCATACTCTTAACTTGCGGAAAAGCATTGGTAGAGTGGTAAAGGGGGCCGATATGGTGAACAACAGGTCATTGGCAAACAAAACTATCTTATGCTGAGAAGGCCCACCACAATACCCCAAATATCCCCAAAGGCCTGCACCCTGACAGCAAGGAGTTCCATAACTAGTGTAAAAGGTAGTGGGGAATGCAGACACCCCTGCTGCATCCCACATCCCAAAGGAAAAAGCTCAGAGTAGCCCCCCATTTACATAGACCGCTGCATAGAGTGCCCTAATCCAGGACAAAAAATTCGGGCCCAGGCCTAATTGCTCCAACACTGCAAACAAAGTCTCAACGAACCCTATCAAAGGCTTTCTCAGCATCTGTTGATAAGAGCATAGTTTCCTGCGCTCTTAACGCTAACCAAGACAATTGAAGTATTCGCTGCACACCGTCCGCTGCCTGTCTCCCCTGAATAAACCCCATCTGGTTGGGATGTATTACTCCAGAAAGTATTGGCCCCAACTGTTCGGCCAGGACTTTCACTAAAATTTTTGCTTCTGTATTTAAAGGGGAAATTGGACGACAGAACCTACTACAATCTGGCTTCCGGGCCCCTACACTTCACTGAAACGGCTCTTACAAAAGTCTCCAATGACTTGTTCCTCGCCAAGTCTAAGGGCCTCTACTCTGTCCTCATCCTTCTCGACCTCTCCGCTGCCTTTGACACTGTTGACCACAATCTTCTCCTCACCACCCTCTCCTCGCTTGGTTTCAAGGGCTCCGTTTTATCCTGGTTCTCCTCCTACCTCTCCCATCTTTCCTTTAGTGTATGCTCTGGCGGCTCCTCCTCCTCTCCCACTCCGCTTTATGTCGGTGTACCCCAGGGATCCGTCTTGGGCCCCCTCCTTTTCTCTCTCTATACCCAATCCCTTGGTGCGCTTATCTCCTCCCATGGATTTCAATACCATCTCTTTGCCGATGACTCCCAAATCTGCCTCTCTACACCCAATATCTCTCCAGCAATCCAGACCAAGATCTCTGCCTGCCTCTCTGACATTGCTGCCTGGATGTTCCATCGCCGCTTGAAACTGAACATTGCCAAGACTGAACTCTTCATCTTTCCCCCTAACTCCTCCCTTCCTCTTCCCCCTTTCTCAGTCTCTGTGGATGGATCCACGAATCCTCCCTGTTCCCGCAGTCTGGGGGTTATCTTTGACACTTCTCTCTCCTCCTCCGCTATCTTTGACACTTCTCTCTCCTCCTCCGCTCATATCATATCAACCTACTGTACCGAGCACCAACACCATCTTCAGAAGACCTTGCAACGATAATGGGCCTCGCCTGCAACTCAAACAGACCTCGATCCCAGAACTGGATCCTAGGTGATTTCAACCTGCCTACGCTACAGGAATCTCAAGCCTCTGCTTTCCTAGAAGCGTTACAAGAGCTAGCTTACGATCAACTAGTCAATAATCCCACCCACGTCAAGGGAAACAAACTTGACTTGATCTTTGCCCCACAGACAGATAAAGATACCACCCAACCAATGCCACCAACCGTAACTCCTGTACCATGGTCTGACCATAGTCTGCTCCAATTCCAGATACCTATTAAAACACACAATAAAAACTCCAACAAAGCCAACTCTGTCCACGAAACCTCTTTGAAGCGCTTCCGCCCCTTTGATAAAGAAGAGCTTCGAGAGAAGATCCTCCCACTCCTCAACAACATACCACATGACCTAGACAAAATGGTGTCCACCTGGGACGAGAGCCTCAAGACCATCGCATGCATACCAGCCACACATAAAAAACAACAAAGAAACGAGTGCACGCACCATGGTATACCAAAGACCTCCGAGATTCACTCAAGTGCCTGCGCAGGCTTGAGAGAAGATGGCGTCGGTCTCACTCTACTGAAGCACAAGATACTTACATGGCTCACCTAAGAGCACACCGTGACGAATTATCAAAAAAGCGAAAACAATATCATTCTGACATCTTGAAGCGGTCACTAAACAAGCCCCACGACCTCTTCAATATAGTGAAATCTCTCATAAGAGAACCTCCCGCAGACCAGTCACAGATGCCACACCCTCAGGCATACTCCAACTACTTACAGTCAAAAATGATCCAGACTACTGCATCTGCAACCAACTACCTACAACCTGAAGTGACCCAGGCTGGTGCAACTCTGAGCTCCGCTGAAAACAGCTCTCAACATAACTTGCCCCAACCATCACCGCTATCCAAATTTGAAAAAATATCACGCAGAGAGATTGAAGACATTATCGCTGCTATTAACCCCACTACCGCACCCAATGACCCATGCCCTGCTTTATGGATAAAGGAGTTACGATGTGACTTAAGCCAATATCTGAGCGAAATAATAAACCAATCCCTTACAACCGGATCGTTTCCACAAAGTCTGAAACAAACATCAATCAGACCACTGCTAAAAAATAACAAGATGGACCCAACGAAAGTGGAATCATACAGACCAATTTCAAGTATCCCCATGCTTGCCAAAATAATTGAAAAGTTAGTACAGCGCCAAATCCAACAGCATATTGATACTGAAGCCCCACTCGATCCTGCCCAACATGGGTTCAGAGAAGCGCATGGGGTGGAAACCCTCCTCACCAACCTATTTGATCACCTAGTCTCTGGAACCGACAAAATTCATCAAGGATTCGCCCTCATATTCCTTGACATAGCAGCGGCCTTCGACTCAGTTAGCCACGAGATCCTCATACAACGCCTCAGCGAGAAAGGAATTCAGGGAACAGCCCTAAAGTGGTGCAAGTCATACTTGACTAATAGATGGCAACATGTAAGGTCAGGCTCTACAACCTCGGAACCATTTTTACAAAACCAGGGTGTACCACAGGGCTCGTCACTATCTGCATTGATGTTTAACATCTACATGCAGCCCATATGTGCCCTAGCACGTGCATTCAAGGTCAACTGTCTAGCCTACGCTGATGACATCCTTCTATACATCCCATTCAGGACCAACCAACCAGACCTCTCCCCTCTAACAAGATGTTTTGAGGCAGTAGCAGAATGGTTCAGCACACAAAACATGAGAATCAACTACAACAAAACAGATGTCCTTTTCATCTCAAGGAACCAGGAGTTCACCCCTCCACTCTCTTTAAAAATCGGCAACACAGAACTAAAAACCAATCCCACCATCCGCTACCTTGGCGTTACACTGGATCAACAACTGGATCTGAAAACCCACATAAAAAACACAGTAAAAACAGTATATATGAAAATAAGGACCTTAAAACATCTCCGACCGCTACTTGACTTCAGCGACTACCGATCGATCTACCAGGCATTAATATTACCACATTTCGACTATGCCAACGTAATTCTTCACGGTCTACCTCAAGCAACGCAAGCCCCTCTCCAGCTTGCAATGAACACTGCTGCAAGAGTACTAACAGGGGCCTCACGGAGAGATCACATAACGCCAGTACTGATGAACCTCCATTGGTTACCGGTTCAAGCAAGAACCCTGCATAAAGTTCTAACCTTAACCTTTAAAGCCTTAAACACTTTGACCCCCACAACTATCAGCACGATGATACATAAGGTACCACCGAACAGAAGCAGAAGACCCATGATGCAAAACACCCTAGAGGTCCCAAAAGTAATGACGACATGCACAAAAGCAACAACAAATAGGGCCTTTACAATCTATGCTCCCAGAGCATGGAATGCTCTCCCCACCTCTATTCGAAACATCACTCACCTAACCCAATTCAGGAAGGCATTAAAGCAGCACCTGTTCACCACATACTACCCTGAATCCAGCCTTAGTAAGCATACTTATTGCCCCTCAGACAATCACTCACCCCAACTAAACAAGCAGACTCAGCATGAAAAAGGATAACCAACCGATCTCTAAGAAGTACCCTCTGAACTAGAATTCAGACTCCCAGTGTAAATAAGATGTAGATATGTTCTGCCTGAAATCAGGTACCAGTGTAATACAATGTTAATAATTACACAATATACATAGTTTCCCCCAGTTATTTCCAAGTTGATCTCCCTGTTTATTGTAAATACAACTCAAAGTGCCTGTGTTGTATAGTTGATGTTAAATGTAAACCGCTCTGATCTAAAATAGAGCGGTATAGAAGAACTGTTAAATAAATAAATAAAATAAATAAATAAATATCCAACTTGTAGCGAAGACCTGCCGCTTCTTTCTCTACATCATCAGCAAAATCCACCCCTTCCTCTCTGAACATACTACCAAAATGCTTGTCCACTCCTTAATCTCCTCTCGCCTCAACTATTGCAACATACTCCTTGCTGGTCTCCCCATGAGCCACCTCTTCCCCCTTTAATCCATACAAAATTATGCTGCTCAACTAATCTTCCGCCTGTCTCGCCATGCCCACATCACTCCTCTTCTCAAGTCGCTTCATGGGCTCCCCATCCAAGCCCGCATCCAATTCAAACTCCTCCTGCTGACCTATAAATGTATTCACTCTACAGCCCCTCGTTACCTCTCATCTCTTATCTCTCCCTACATCCCCACTCGGCAACTTCGCTCCGCTAACAAACTACTTCTTTCTAGGCCTTTCATTTGCACCGCTAACTCCCGACTTCGCTCCTTTCACCTCGCTGCACCCCACACCTGGAACAGTTTACCTATGTCTATACGCCAAGCACCCTCTCTGGCCCTCTTCAAATCCAGATTAAAGACCCACCTCTTCACTATCGCATTCAGATCCTACTTCTATCCGTCATCTTAACCTAACCCTCACCTCATGACCGAACCAACCGAACACACTATCAAAAAGCTTTTAGTGTGTAAAAAACATATTGTACTTTGCACTGATTGACTAATGCTCTGTATTGTAACTAGATTTGTAAGCTTGGACGAGCAAGCCTCTGACGAGCAGGGACTGTCGCTTGTATGTATGTCTGTACAGCGCTGTTTGCGTGGCGCTATATATGTGTTGAATAGTAGTAGTAGTAGTACATAGCGCTAGGTCTCTGCCTGGGTTATGAGTCACAGTGATAACCACCTGACGCATAGAAGAAGGGAGACTCTTCCCATGCAACATCACATTAAAGGCTCGTAACAGGATCCCAACACCCCCGAAAGCCTTTTCTACAACAGTCCCATAAAACCATCGAGGCTGGTGCCTTGTGAGGGCGCAAACTGCATCTCTTCCAGTGAAACGGTGTGCTCCAACAGTTTGCCAGTTGGGGCATCAAGTTGTCCACAACCCTCCCTCCCCCCCCCCCCTATTATGCAGATATTCCGCAATACCATTAACCCCTGCCGGAGAGTCCGCATTGTATAGGGTTTTATAGTAGCCCAAAAATTGGTTCCTGATTTCCTCCCCCTTATACAATAGCTTGTCCTGGGACCCCTTTAGCTTAGCGATTGCGTTCTGCCTCGCACAGGCCAGTAAGTTACTGGCAGAGATGGTACCCGACTTATCAAACTCATAGTAAACCTGGTGAACATGCTGCAACTGGTACGATATCCGCTCCAACTAAAGCGCATTCAACTTCTGTCTAGTTTCTTCCAACTGCGCCCACACCTTTGGGGCCCCCCAGTTGTTTATGGGTCTGTTCAAGGGCCTCTAACTGGCATGTTAGCCATCTGGTCTGCTCCTCGTGCTGGTGTTTCCTCCGGGCCCCTAGTTGAATCAAATGGCCCTGGAGTTCCGCCTTAAGCACATCCCAGAGAATCCCTGTCACCACCTCCCCTGTATCATTGCTGATTATTTGGAATTCAATCACTTTCTCCAGCTGCTGGATTACTTCCTCCCCTGCAAAAGATATTCATTAAGCTTCCAAAAGGTCTGACAAAGCGGTTCCATCAGAAATCCAAACCACTCTTCCAAGGGAGCGTGATCGGACCATGTGATGGGACCAATTTTAGTACTATCCAAGGCATCCCTAAAAATTTATTTATTTTATTTATTTGGTAAACATTTATAAGCCGCCACTTCCAGCGATCAGCAGCGGACCATGGTGTAAATACAGGGAGTAACTTATTCAATCAAAGATACAGTATGATTTGAGGGAAGGGTACACCAGAATCAAAGAATTTCAAATATACATTACATTTTGATCATCCAGGTGTGAGTAACAAAATGAGCTACAATCACATAGAATTACAAATATACATTACATTTTGATCATGCAGGTTTGAGCAACAAAGTGAGCTAATAAATAAACATTTGATTGATCAGATTTTAAATATACATTACAGGTTTTTCAAGTACATAGAATACAGTTGTATATGCAATCCTATTAACATTGACATCGGGTCTATTTTGCCTCCTAAGCTTCAGGGGTTAGGCAACTTGGGTAATGAGAGGGTGATGAAAACTGTCTAGGTGATACTGTAATGTTCTTGGAAAAGGTGGGTTTTAAGCTTCTTTCTGAAGTCCTGAATATTGTTGATCAGTCGTATCTCATAAGGAAGTTTGTTCCAGAGTATGGGTGCAATGTACGTGTATGCCCGGTTGCTCGTTCCCTCTTTAACATCTCTTATACTACTGGGAACGCAGAGTATTCAGGTTAGTAGTCCTTCGGCATCTGTTGGGGGGCTGTGTGGTTATGAGGTTGTCGAGGAATGATGGGGCTATCCTGTGAATGATTTTGAAAGTAGTTACCAGTATTTTGTATACTGCTCGTGCTGAGATTGGGAGCCAGTCAATCTGGCTATAAGACAAGAGAACTGCTGAGGAAAAAAAAAGTGTAATCCCAAGCAGAGGGGTTAACCATCTTCCAAAGATCTACCAACCCAAACTCACGTAGCCAGTCTTGCATAGTTGTCAGCCCAGGGTCAACCCCCCCACTCTCCCTTGATAGCCCATCCAATGCGATGTTGCAATCACCCCCCACCAATACCCTCCCATGGGCCTTCCCCTCTATCCACTGGTGCATGTCACCCCAAAATTTAACTTGGTCTGTACTGGGCCGTAAACAGCGACCAGAATTATTGTTTACCCATACAGTCCCCCCCCCCCCAACTACCAATACTTGCCCATCTGATTTCTGATAGGTCCCACCCAAAATAAAGGGAACATTGCCTTTAATCATGATTGCCACTCCTGCCCCACCTGTGGCTGCCCCCTCCGCCGCAAAGAAAGTTTGAAAGCCGAGGGATTGAGCAAACGTTCATCTATCTCCAGCAAATGGTCTCCTGTACAAATACCTATTGCCAATGTCTATCCCGAAGTTCCCGCAACAACTTCTGCTTCTGTGGGGAGTTGAGGCCCCGCACATTCAAGGTCCCTATTTTAATCTACAAGCCATTCAGTCAACCTCTTCCCCTCCCATCCCACTCTCCTCTAATGCAGATACCGTCCTCCCCCTGTCACGCGGAGCCACATTCTGCTCCTTATCTTGAGGAAGAGACCTCCCATGGGCACACTCCTATCCCCCCCCTCGTGAACCAACACATTTCAGTTTACCCTTCCTCTCTCCACCCCATATATACTCTCCCACACTGGCCTCCCAAGCCCCTAGCCAAGCTGCCACTCCCATGCCTTCCCCCCCCCCCCCCCACCCTACCAGATATCTGTTAAAGTAATGCAACAATACAACAGGGTTCCCATAACATTACCCAATTGAACATCCCAATAACTACAGTTGAAACACCAGGCCGGGGATAGTTCACGTGGCTGAAAGATGCTAATCTGCTCCAGAAGCCCCACATTTGCCAGGCCATCCGACTACACCTCAATTGATGATCCTTGGCTGGGATCTTCTCCCAACTAGAGAGAGGATGTGGCTGGGCAGACTCCCCCTTGGCTGGGGGATGTTCCGTTAGATTTGGTGCACCCTCTTGACAGAGTATTGTCCAGGCCTCCTCTGCTGTACACACTCTGAAGCGCCAACCATTGACATCCAAAAGAAGGGCAAAAGGGAAAAGCCGGTGATACTTTGCTTTCTTGGCCTGTAGGTATTGTGTCACTGACCATATGGCTCGCCAGCACTGTAGAGTTCCCACAGACAAATCGTGAAACAGTTCAATGTCCACACCATCCCATGCAAAGCAGCCCTTCTGGGCTGCCACCCGCATCACCTGGCATTTTCTGCAAATGATGTCAAACGGGCCATGATGTCTCTGCTCCCTGCTTTTGGCAGTCACAATGCTCTATGGGCCCAGTCCACTCCACTGAGCTCAGCCTCAGCCTTATTGGCTGAGCCCTGCAAAAGCAACTGGCACGCTTTTTGGACTACTGAGGAGACATCCGCCTAGCGATCCACTTCAGGAACCCCACAAATTCTTAAATTACTCAGTCGAGTGCAGTTCTCCAAGTTGTCCAGCTTATCTTTAAGGAGATTCTGTTCTACCTGGAGCTGCTGTGGTGCTTTTTCTCCGCTTGCTGTTCTGCCTGCTCTTCTAGCCCTTCCACCTGGCTCCCCAGATCATACAAGTCACCCTTAATCTCTGCAGGGCATCCTATATCTCCCCCAAGTAGAGACAGACAATCTCCTTTCGCAAGGTGTGTGCATCCAGCCCCAAATATCACCATGTGTGCAGCTCTCCTCTGTGCGCTCCAAATTCTGAGTCCTCCCCAGAGGCCATGTGGTGTGCCAGATCCCACAACCAACGAACGTCATTGTGCACGTAGGAGGACTTGAACTTTGCTAATTTCTTGCGAGCAGACATTGCGGGTTGTTAGGGCAGCAGGAGCCTCTTTTTGCCACTTTTTAAATGCACCCCGATGGGAGCTCAGAAGTTAAGCCACCATCAGCCAGGTGATATCACTTCCTTCCCAACAGGTATATTTTGACAAGTTCTCGGAATGCGGGAGAGGTCTTTAGTGTTCCTTATTGAGTCAGGGAGAGACTTACATCTGGTGGGAGTGTAGAGCTCGAAGGATCTGGCACATGCTTGCTGGGAGCTTCTTGTTTTTACTGGGGAGTGACTAGGATGTTCCTCGTGGAGTGTTTTCGTGGTCTATTCATCTGAGGTGCTGTGAATGAGGGTTTGTAGGTGGGGCATGATTGGCTATTGATTGTTTTGAATATCAATAAGAGGATTTTATATTGTATTCTGCTCTATAGGGGGGAGCCAGTGAAGGTGCTTGAGGATGGGGTTAATATGATCGTATCTGGAGGCTCCTTGAATGATCCAAGCTGTTCTGCGGAGGTCTGTTTGCAGGGGTAGGAGCGTTGACTCCTACTCCTGATAGATGAGTTGCAGTAGTTGGCATGTGGCATAATCAGGGCTTTAGGGCAGCGGCAGAGATGTTGAAAGGTTCAGGTTTTGTAGTAGATTGCCTTTGCTGTTTACTTTATTTGGGTCTTCAGGGTGAGGTGGCAATCCAAGGTGATTCCCAGGTATTTTACTTCTGGTCAAACTTGAATTTCAGTGTGGTTTAGGATGATGGATATGAGTGTGGTGAAGATGATGTTCTTAGTGGTGAATAAGAATTCATTTTTTCTTGAGGCTTATGGATAGGCGGTTTGTAGCAAGCCATTGGGAGACTTCTATGGAGCGTTGTTGCAGACCGTTGTAGGATGGGTGGTTTAAATTGAAAGGTGTGTACAGCATGATGTCATCAACATAGATGTGGTAGTGGATGATTAAGCATAGTGGTTGCATGTAGATGTTGAAGAGAGTAGTGCTGAGAGGGTGGATCCTTGTGGGACACCTTGGGTCTGGGAGTAGAGAGTTGATGGGTGAGCACTGATTTTTGTTCTTTGGAGTCTGTTGTGCAGATAGGCTTGGAACCAGTTTTGTACGGTACCTTGAATTCCTATTGTTTGTAGGCATCGTAGGAGGATGTCATGGTTGAAAGCTGCTGAGATGTCGAGGAATGTTAGTAAGAATCCTTGTTGGGTGTTTTCAGTTCCTTTAATGAGGTTGTTCATGAGTGAAGTTAAGAGGGTTTCCACTCCGTGATGAGGCTGGAGTCCATCATGTTGCAGATCAAGCAGGGCAAGAGTGTTAAGGTAGTTTTGCAATTGGCGTTGAATGGTCTTTTTGATAATTTTGGCTGTGAATTGGAAGGCTTGCTATGGGCCTCTAGGGGTGGGGGGGGTTCGGTGGGGTTTCTTCAGTATGGGGTGGATTGAGGAGGTTTTTAGGCAGATAGGTACTTCAGCTTGTAGCAGGGAAGTTTGGGTGAGTTTTTCAAGGAATGGGGAGAGCTTGGTCTTCTAGAGCTTTGATCTAGCTCACCGAGCAGGGGTGTTGAGGGAAGAGAGAGTGGTTTCTATATTTTTGCTGGTGATGTGGCCAAAGGTAGTCCATGAGTGGGGGAGGTGAAGTTGGGGCAGCGGGTTTGTTTGGGTAGGAGGTTGAGTATGGCGAAAGGAATAATAATTGGCTAGCTGTTGTGGGTTGGTGGAGGTGTCATCAGTAGGGGATTTTGTAAGTTTTATTACTAGGGTGAATAGTTCTCTTTGTGGGTTGAGAGAGCTTTAAATTAGTTTGGTGTGGTAAAGTTGCTTGGAGTTATCTGTTGTGTGGTTGTATTCTTTTAGTAGAGTCAGATAGCAGGTTTGATCTGAGGGGTAGTTGAGACTTCCTGCATTTGCATTCCTGTCTGTGGAGTAGCGTTTTGAGTTCTCCAGGAACAGACAGAAAGTCGGTCCTCACATATGGGTGACTTCTGTGCCAACGGAGCCCAGTTGGAGCATTTCCCCAGCTTTCAAAGAAAGCCTTTGGGACATGCCACCACACATGCATGGTCCCCTTCCCACCCAAGAGTGCCATCTTGCTCAATCTCCTTTTTTTCCACAGAGCCCAACGGGTTTTTTCCAGGTTGTGTACTGGTTCCTCTTCCTGCCTCCAGCTGTCGCCGACCCCAGCTCCTTTCCCTGTCTTTTGATCGAGGATCTCCACGACCGGTGTTTGCGATCTTTTTCGCCCGGGAGTTGTCAACCACAGCTAGGTGTTCCCCACCATGTCCCGTGGTGGGTTCAAGAAATATGACCACTGCAGTCAAACCATGTCGGTAACCGACACCCATGACTGCTGCTTACGCTGCCTGGGACCAGACCATGATAGCACCTCCTGCGACCTGTTCAAGCTATGACTCCGAAAACCAATAAGAAGAGATAGGAGTTGCAGGAGAAACTGTTCCCAAGGTCTGACATGGCACGGCTTTCCCGATGCTGAGCTCCAAGCCCAGCACTTCCCGTGAGGGCCGGCATCCTCCGAGTCCAGCGGCGGCTCCTCCTAGAAGACCCCGGATCCTGCGAGAAAGAAGGAAAAAATCCTCAAAGTCCTCTGAAGTTCCACCGCTGAAACCTAGAAAAATCTCTTGGAGGGATTCAGGTGGCTCCGAGCAGTGTCCTACCAAGGTCCTCAAGAAGGATTCCTCAGCTGGTGGAGACTGTGCGAGGTTCCCTAAGGCCATAGTTCTTATTGAGGACGCACTTGCAAGAGGGCCTGTTCCTTTGTGCCCACGCCAAAAGCTGCAGGGCCTAGGCCTTCTGGCCTAGAAACCAGAATGGCGGCCTTGGAGCAGAATGTTTGCTATCCTGGTCCTGCAGCAGGCAATGATGGCTGGTTCGTCCGCATCATCTGCCTCAACAACTGGGCCTCTGACTGCGGGGGAGTCCCCAGGCGCAGAGCAAAGCTCCGAGTGCCATCTGCCTTGGGTAAACCCTTGGCACCGGTTAAGGTCTCGGTCCCATTCCTTGGGTATCCAATCCTCTCTGGCCAATTTCTATGACTTGGACCCCAGGTCCTCCGGAGGCCCTTGACCCCCTCGGGGCCAGCCTCGAGAAAGGTCACAGGGCCTCTGAGTCCTAGCCTCCCCTCGACTCAGAGTGGGAGACCGACGACGAGGCTTTTCTGGAAACCACTCGGCACCGAGACATCCCCTTTGAGCCATCTCCACTAGCACCTCGGTGCCACACTCCTCCAGAGGACGTGGCCTTCCAGAACTTTGTCAGAGACATGGCCGGGGCCCTCTCAGTGCAAACCAAGTTGGAGGAAGACCCACACACCGAAGAACTGAAGATCTTATAGTATGAGTCCTGAAGGAGACTCTCATGGTGCTGGTGCAGTCAGTCCTCGAACGGCTATAGGAGACCCCGGCATTGGTGCCAATGGTCAGTCGACACCTTGACACCATGTACTGTGTCCATAAGGGGCTGGAGTTCCACAAGCTGCAACTCCCACATAACTCCATGGTTGTCGAGTCAACCACGCAAAAACTCAAGAGCCAGAAGAATTATTCTTCTGTCCACCCCAGGCAGGAGGCTAGAGCCCTCAACACCCTCAGGCGTAAATGCTACCAGGACTCTATGCTGGGGTGCAGGATACAGGCCTATGAATTAAACATAAGCATGTACCTCAAGGCTTTGACCCAGGAGTTGTCTGGGTTTTCAGCAGGGCTTGCTTGGGAACCCCTCTAACGGTTCCAATCACTGACCTCTGGGATCCGGGACTGCTCTAAGTTCCTTTCCTGAGCGGCCTACAATGGTTTTGAGTCAGTGGCTCATGTGGCAGCTGCAAGCATTGGTGCTCGATGTCGGGCCTGGCTGCAGACCTCTGACTTCGAGTAATGGGTCCAGAAAAAGCTGCTCAATGTCCCCTGCACTGGGGAGAACCTGTTCAGCAAACCCATGGCTGACAAGGTGGCTGAGATAGAGGCTGACATGGTGACCCGACAGAGGCTCTCCAAAAAGACCTTATCCCTTCCCCACAAAAAAAAAAAAAAAAAAACAGGGAAGAGGCCCCTGTTCCAGAGGAAAAAGGGACTTTTTCATCAGAGTCACCACTACCAGCCTCTCTTGGGTCAACAGCAGGCTTCTCACCCAAAGGGTCAGAGCCAGGAAACTGAAGGCTCAGAAGCCCCAGGCCACAACTCCCGCTCAGCCTGAGGGGAGTTTTTCACTTCCAGGGCAGGGTCTTCCCTCCCCGGAAGACCTCATCAGCCCACAGGGGGGCCACCTTGTACTCTTTGCCCACAGGTGGGCTGGGGTCACCTCAGACCAAAGGGTTTTGCAGGTGGTAGGGAAAGGATACCTCCTCCACCTACAGCAGTTACCTCCAAGGTTCTTCCTAGGAGAGCAAATCAAACCTCTCGTTCACCAGACCCCTATTGCTCTCAGAGCTTGCAGGTCTACTCCATTACAGTGCAGTAGAACTGGTGCCCAAACACCTATGGGGAAAGGGCTTCTACTCCAGGTACTTCCTGGTCCCAAAGAGAACTGGAGGCTTCAGGCCCATACTAGACCTCAGAAACTTAAACAAGTTCCTGGTGAGGGAGAAATCCAAGATGTTCTCCCTTGGGTCACTGCTGTCTTATCTCCACAGGGAGATTGGCTGTGCTCCTTGGATCTAAAGGATGTGTATACCCATATCCTGATCCACCCCTCCCACAGGCAGTACCTGAGGTTTGTGGTGGGGGGAGAGCACCATCAGCACAAGGTACTTCCCCTTTGGCCTTGCCTTCTCACCAAGAGTCTTTACAAAGTGCCTGACAGTGGTAGCCACCTACCTGCGCCTAGAACGGGCATTTGTCTTCACCTACCTGGACAACTGGCTCATCAGAAGCAGTATGGCCGCAGAGCGTGCAATCCTCCTACAGCATCTGGGCTTCGTCATCAACTACCCCAAATCCCACCTCTCGCTTGGCCAAAGCCTGGAGTTCGTAGTTGCTCAGCTAGACACTCTACAAGTCAAGGTCGTCCTCTCAAGATAAAGGGGCAGACCGCCTCAGACAGCTGGCAGGGGAGGTACAACACCACCGGTCAGTGCTTGTGTGCCGCCTCCTCTGCCTACTGGGCCATATGGCCTCAATGGTCCACATCATGCTTGCAGCCCACTTTCACATGCAGGCAGCCCAATGGTGCCTATGCTTGCAGCAGACGTAAGCCACGGGCAGGCTGCGGGAAAGGGTCAGGGTTACCTGCCAGCTGACGAGTCCCTCAGCTGGTGGCAAAACTTGTGCCACCTCCTGGTTGGAATGCACTTTCAGGCACACATGCCACAGAGGACCTGGACCACAGACATTTCCCTCCTGGGTTGGGGAGTGCATTGTGGAGATCAGCGCACACAGGGCAACTAGTCTGAGGAGGAATCATTCCTACAAATCAATCTCCTGGAGCTCAGGGCACTCTTCCTGGCTGTATGAGCCTTCCGCCACCACTTGCGGCACCAATCTGCGTGTGGCCATGTTCTATATCAACAAGCAGGGGGGCACAAGCTCGTAGACCATTTGCGCGAGGCAGTGGCTCTAATCTCTTTCGCAGCCCGCAACACATAAGAACATAAGGGTCTGACCCAGTATGGCATATAAGGTCCATCAAGCCCAGTATCCTGTTTCCAACAGTGGCCAATCTAGGTCATACGTATCTAGCAGTTTCCCCAAAAGACACAGGTTCCACAATGCTTGTACTGGGTCAAGCACTGCTATCCTGGGTCCCTTCTTAATAATGGTTTATGGACCTTTCCTTCAGGAACTTGTCCAAACCTTTTTTAAACCCAGCTACACTAACAGCCTTTACCACAGCCTCTGGTAACACCATGCTTCTGTGAGTGATATACCTCCTGGGCCAGGACAACTGCCTAGCCGACAGGCTGAGCAGAGTCTTATGTCCACACGAGTGGCGCTTAAACCCCAGAGTAATAAAGCGGCTCTTCTGCCTCTGGGGCAGGTCCACAATGGACCTATTTGCCTCTGTGGACAACATGCAGCTGCCCCACTTCTGCTGACACCAGCCATGCTCGGAGAGAGTGGCAGCAGATGCCTTCCTGACCTCGTGGTCCAAGGGCTTACTCTATGCGTTCCCACCGACCCCTGCTCAACAGGACCCTCTTCAAGATCCAGAGCGAGAAGGCAACAGTCATTCTGATTGTCCCTAGGCAGTCTTTGTTCCCCCTGCTACTTTCCTTGCCAATTGCACTCCCAGTTTCTTGGGGCCGAGCCCTGGACCTTCTGTCTCAGGAGGAGGCCTCCTTCCTGCACCCCAACTTAGGGTCCCTGATGCTAACAGCATGGCTGCTGAAAGGGTAGCCTTAGCCCTTTTCAACCTTCCAAGGGGGAAGTCAGGGAGATCTGTGTGTTCTTCCGGAAACCCTCCACCAGATGGGGGTGTATGCCTTCAAATGGAGGTGGTTCTCTCATCTGGTGTGCGGAAAGGGAGGAGAATCCCTTCTCCTGCCATGTGCATCTAGTACTCCAGTACCTCCGGCACCTGTCTCACACTGGACTGAAATATACCTCTGTGAGGGTACACCTGAGCGCCATAGTGGCTCACCACCACCCAATCGAGGGGACACCCCCTCTCAAGCCAGCCCCTGGTCTCCAGGTTCCTCTGGGGCATTCTGCTATCCAGACCCCTGTCAGCCCTCTGGCAGCGGAGTGGGATCTTAAAGTTAGGCTTTTGCAGCTCACCAGACCACCATTTGAGCCCCTGGCCACTTGCCACTTGTGATAACTCTCTTGGAAGGTGGCCTTTCTGGTGGCCCTTACTTCCACTCGGAGAGTGAGTGAACTCCAGGCCTTGGTGGCGGATCCGCCATATACTAGGTTCTATAAGAATAGGCTGGTGCTCCGCACACACCCCAAATTCCTCCCGAAGATGGTCATGGTTATGGTTTTATACACTTGATATACCGCCCTTTACTTGCACATCAGAGCGGTTTGCCTGTATTTATTTATTTATTTATTTTATACACATTTATATACCGCATCTTCCAAAGTTCAGTTGCGGTTTACAATGAACAAATAATTAACAAATCAAATTTGTTTTACAGTGAACGTCATATTATAACATAACATATTTACAAGGAACATCATAATATAAATAGAATATACAGTCTAAACAGTGAGAAATAATACAGAACAGAGTAAACTATATACAGTTTTATATATGTATATATATATACATGGAAGTAAAAGGACATAAGTTGTGAAATCATCATGAGTGTGTGTTGTCAGTGTAGGTTAAGGGTTTTTTGCTTGATGCAGATAGATACCTGTTTAACCTTTGTCTAAGGCAGGTGATGAGTTGTCTATGTTATAGTGTTTGGTGAACAGATAAGTGTTCAGTTTTTTACGGAGTTCCATGATCTCTGTTAGTGTTCGTAGTTCTTCTGGGAGTGAATTCCAAGTTGTTGGGGCTATGTGGGAAAAGGCTCTGTTATTTGTTGATTTATGGGCTCTTGTGTAATCTTTTGGGATCTTTAATCTGTTCATTTGTCCTTTTCTGTGTGTGGGCTTAGATGGTTCTTTGTTTATTAAGTTGCATAGCATAGTTGGGGCCATATCATATAAGGCCTTGAATGAGGTTATTATTGTTTTATAGATTATTCTACTTTGAATTGGCAGCCAATGGAGGGAGGCTAGTATTGGTGATATGTGTTGGAATGAGTTGATTTTCAGTATAATTCTGGCCGCTGCGTTTTGCGCTAATTGCAATCGTTTGATGTTTTGTTTTGATATGCCTATTAGAATTAGATTGGCAAAGTCAAAATGTGGAGTTATGGTGGCCTGGATTATGTTGATAAAGTCTTGCGTAGATACTAATGGACGAAGTTGTTTGAGGGTTTTGAGTTAGAAATAGATTTTCTTTATGGTATTGCTAATGTGTGTATCCATTGTAAGGTGTGTGTCTAGTATAACGCCTAGATATCTTATTTCATTTTTTATTTTAATTTCTTGGTTTTGTAGTCTTATGTGTGTTGGGGGGATATAAGATTTGTTCTTAGTCACGATTAGAACTTCAGTTTTAGTGTGGTTTATGTGGAGGTTTTGTGCTTTTAGCCAGGTTGTAATTTCATTGTAGCAGTCTGTTAGGATTTGTAGAGGTAGATTGGGTATCGTGAATGGAATATACATCATTATATCGTCTGCGTATAGATGATATTTTACTCCAAATTTTTTGAATATGTTGCAGACTGGTTTTATGTATATATTGAAAAGCAGTGCTGACAGCGCTGAACCTTGTGGTAATCCAATTTCTTGTTTATATGTGGTTGAATTTTGATTTCTTGTTCTAACATTTTGCGTTCTATTATTTAGGTAGGATGAGAACCATTTATGTACTGTGGAGTTTAAGCCTATTTGTCTCAAGTTGTTGAGCATTATAGTGTGGTGTACGCAGCTGAAATATCAATGAAAAGTAGAATGAAGGCCTGGTTATGGTTGTCAATCCCTCTTAGGAGTGCATCTATTAAAACTGTGAGGAGTGTGTCCACTCCATGGCGGGGCCGAAAGCCATATTGTTGCTCATCTAGTGGGTAAGAGGAGTCTAGGAAGTCCTGTGTCTGTAGTTGAACCACTTTTTCAATTATTTTAGCCAAAAATGGTATGCTTGATATGGGTCTATATGATGTAGGCATAGTTTTATCAAGTTTGCTGTTCTTGAGGATTGGCCGTATTTGTGCGTGTTTGAGTGATGGTGGGAGATAACCTTGGGTTAGGGAGAGGTTCACTATTGAGAGAATGTATGGTAATAAAATTGGTAGTGTATTTTTTATCCATGTTACTGGACATGGATCTAAATATGATGTTGTGGTATTGAGACTGGTGATGATGTTTTTTAGTGTCTCTTTATAGGATTAAACTCTAACCATTCATCTGATGGCTGGTGTAATAAGTTAATAATGTCAATAGACATTGATGGTAGTTTTGCTTTATTTTGATAATGGTGGGCTAAGGTTTGAACTGAGATGTCAGTAATTTCGCTGTCAGAATTTTGTGGGTTGGTTAGATTTCTGATAATGGTGAATAACTCTCTTGGCCTATTATACGATTTTGATAGTATTTTAGCATAATATTCTTTTTTATGCTGTCCAGGGTTTCTTTGTATTTGGTGAGGTGGGTATTGTATATTTCTTTGTGTATTGTCAATTTAGATTTGCGCCAATTGTGTTCTAGTTTTCTAAGATTCCGTTTCATTTGTTTTAGTGTATTATTGAACCATGGTTTGGTTTTATTCTCTGGGTAAGTGATCTTTTTGTGTACGTAATTAATTTTGGCTGCATTGTTGACGGTATCATTCCAGTTCATGACAGTGTCATCTAAATTCGTTGCAGGTGATAAGAGGTGGGGGATTGTTAAGTCAATAAATTCTTCATTGTTGAACTTCCTAAATCTTGTGGTTGGGACATTTCTAGAGTGTTTGTTAGTGCCAGTGACTGGATATGTAAGAATTAATTTGATGATGTGGTGATCAGACCAGGGTATCTGTGTACATTCAACTGTATTTGGATTGATTAGTTTGGAGAGTGTATTAGGGATAAGGACAAGATCGAGAGTTCCACCTTTTATGTGTGTAGATTTGTTTATTATCTGATGATATTCCATGTCTGTTATGGTATCAAGGAATAGTTTAGAGTCTTTTGTTGGTAGTGAGGGGAGATTGAAATCTCCTAGCATGATTATAGGGTGTTGCTCAGTGGAAGAGCTAAGTAGTTCAATAAAGGCGTCAAGGCAGTCTGGCTTTTGGTCTGGGGGTCTATATACTAAGCAAAATTTCATGGGACCAATTTTTATTAATAATGTATCTATGTTGTTGGAGATGTTTGATTGTATTGCTTTGGCACTTAGTACCTTTTTCGTCATCATTAGTACACCTCCGCCTTTCTTATTGGTTCTATGTTTATAGAAAGTGTCATATTCTTCATTATTAAATTGATTTATGTAGACTGTGTCGGTATCGGAGAGCCAGGTTTCTGTAACACATAATATGTCTGGATTTAGGTCAGTTATTAAGTCATTAAATATGGGCAGCTTATTTTTCATCGAGCGTGCATTGATAAGGATGCATGAAAGGGATGTAGTGTTATTGGTGCATGTTCCCTTGTTATTTGATGTAGGTTTGTTTGTTTTATGTGGATTAGTCTCTGGATATTTGGTCTAGGATGGTTGTTTGTATAAATGTGTCCAATATTGTAGTTGTTTCGGGTGTGTGTGTGAATTATGGGAATTGTTTTAAGATTTATGCTGTTTAGGCTTAGAGTTAGGTCAATGGTTAGTATTGCTAAGGCAATACCGATATAAAATAGTTTCATTAGCGTAATGTTTGTACGTGTCATTTTTTTTTTTTTAAGATGAGCTGCTGTTAGTGGGGCTAAGCTGTTGTGTACCAGGGTAGTAATATGAGGGAATAAGAATATAACTAGGAGGGTGTGTTATGCAGAAGTTGAAATGGTAGCTACTAGAAGCAATATTAATCTTAATCAATGAAAGCTACTGGCCACAGTATATAAATGTGAACAAGTTACTTACAACAGTACTAATTGATGATAATATACTACTGGCAACAGTAATAAGTGTATAGAGTTACTTACTAGCTGACTACTGACAACTGATCTGAATAATGAAATACTACTGGCAACAGTAATGTATAATGAAATACTACTGGCAGCAGTAATGTAGAGAGAACTTGTGAGGTATTAGATTTTGGAGTCAGTATCAATTGTTACAACAAATTAAATCGACATTAAGTAGCTTAAGTATACTATTTTGGTAACAATGTAAATCAATTAGGCTGCTCAGGTAAAATATTATCAGGCAGTATTGGATTTATATTCAGAACAATGTCCAAAATGCAATTTGTGTTAGCAGTGGTATGGTATTGCTGTGATATATCTTACTGACAACAGTAATTGGTGCCAACTGGTTATAGACTATGTGTGTGGATATGCTACTGACAACAGTATTAAATGTACTGATATGTGCAGTACTAACAATAGTAATGCAGTTCTGTGATATTTCTTATGTACAACAGCGGTTACACTATGCCAGGTAAATTGTAAATTCTCTTAAAGACACCTGTAATTACTAATTTATAGAGGGTTTGGATTTGGTAGATGGGTACATTAGATTAGTGTCGCAGAATTAAACAGCATTAATTAAGCAGACCTGAAGGAAGATTAATCAGGGTGAAGAGTAATATGTAGTTTGTGCTGACTAATATAGTCAGATAAGTTCAATTAAATATGATAGGGTTATTGGTGAATACTTATCATCAGATATACTTGCTGTGGTTTGTTGGACTGCCTATTCGGTGCGGTACACGATCTCAACCCTGAGGGAGCTCAGCAGTACCGATGGACGATGTTAGTCTGCACTTTGATTTCTTCCTTGTTTTCGTGGGCGTTCAACGTTCTTTCAGAGCCTCTGCCTAAGGGCCGTGCCAAAGGGCCCTCAGGCGCGGGCACGCCTGCTGGCGGCTCCTTTTTAGCTGGCGAAGTCAGCCCCGATTGGGCAGAGCACGTTGTGATGATGTCCTCGGTGGCTCGATCCCACCCAGGGAGAGCTAGCAGCGTGTGGCTGGAGTGCTGCACTAAAAAAAAATGTATATACCAACAGGTACTTTTTATTCCCTTGTCCCCTTTCCACCTCAACCAGGAGGTGGTCCTCCCCACCTTCTTCCTACGGCCTCACGCTGGGAAGGAGGAACTATTACTTCATACCCTGGATTTCAAGCGGGCCCTGTTCTACCTACAGCGGACTCGGGCCCACTGAAAAGCTCCTCAGCAAATTTGTGTCTTGTGACCCCAGCAGACTGGGGCTCCCTGTGACCAAGCAAACTCTGTCCACCTGGATTGTGGACTGTATTGCTTTCGCCTGTGAGCGAGCTGGCCTCTCCCTTGAGCACTGGATCGCAGCGCATCACATAGGGGCGATGGTGACTGAAATCTGCAAGGCTGCCATGTGGTGTACAGTTCATATAGTTGCAACTTATTACTGCCTGGAGAGCAAGTCCCTCAGGGAAAGTGCCTTTGGCCGGGCAGTACTCTGCAATATTCTTAAGGTGTAGGCAACTCCTGCCCTCTGACCCTTCTGTGTTCAGGCTATCAGAGTGATAGTGTCACTGGATGCTAGGGTCCTGCAGAGTCTCTGTGGGGACTTGCCTCCGGCAACGCACAGCTATCCGACTGGTCACCGTTGGTGCTTTCATGGTTCAGTCCTCAGCAGCCTGGAGCATGGGAGTCCCATACGTGAGGACAGACTTCCTGCTTGTTCCTGGAGAAAATGTAAGAGGTGTTCTCCAGGGACAGCAGGAATCAGTCCTCACAACCCTCCCTCCTTCCCTGGGAGTTGCCTCCTTTACCTTTATTTTTATGCCTTCCTAGCTATGTCATCTGACTGAGCAAGATGGCACCCTTGGGCAGGAAGGGGACCACACATTCCCCACACATTCTTTGAAAGCTGGGGAAATGCTCCACATGGGCTCCGTCGGCGTAGACATCACCCATATGTGAGGACTGATTCCTGTTGTCCCTGGAGAAAACCTCTTAGAGGTGAGTAACTATGCTTTTTCATAGGTCTGGGATGATGCACCATGGTGGTCATTTTTGCCTTATGGGGCACGGGTGGGACTAGGTTGAGGCTGCTTCGGTGACTACTTGGTTTCAGGCGAATATGGTTGTGTCCAGGTCCAATATTTCTGTGTTGAGAAGTGGGGAGATGTGTAAGAAGAAGGGTTCTCTGTCAAATTGCTTGAAGTGTCCTGTGTGGTGGTGATGGGCTGTTATTTTTGGAGATGTGCTGAGGGATAGGTGGAAGCTTATTAGGCTGTGGTTGGACCAGGGTACCTGGATGGTCTGAGTTGGCAGGGAGGGGTCGATGTGGACAGGGTTTTTGCTTATGAAGATGAGGTCCAATGTGTTGCCTTTGTTGTGCGTTGGTGATTTTATGATTTGGGTGAATTCCATTGCTGCCATGGCTTCCATGAAGGCTGTTGCTTGTTTTGTTGGGGGTCTCCCAGTAGGATGAGGTCTTTGTTTTTCTTGTTGTTTTCTAGGATGATTTTGGAGTAGGTCGGAGAGGTAATTGATTGGGTTCAATGGTGAGCGATTAGCAAAGCAGAGTCAGTTGCTTGTTAGCTATGGTGAGTATGTCCATGCTATCTGTGGCTAGCTTGCAGAAGTTGAGGGTTGATTTGGCATGGATGAGGACTCCCCCCGCCTCTGGTTTGTATGTGAGCAGAGGAAGAGGCTGTAGTTGGGGGAGGGGGTTTTGATTAGGTTCAGGAAGACTGTGTCAGATTCTGCAAGCCAGGATTCTGTAAGAACATAAGAACATAAGAACATAAGAAATGCCATACTGGGTCAGACCGAGGTCCATCAAGCCCAGTATCCTGTTTCCAACAGTGGCCAATCTAGGTCATACGTACCTAGCAGTTTCCCCAAAAGACACAGGTTCTGCAGTGCTTGTACTAGGCCAAGCATTGATATCCTGGGTCCCTTTTTAATAGTGGTTTATGGACCTTTCCTCCAGGAACTTGTCCAAACCTTTTTTAAACCCAGCTATACTAACAGCCCTTACTACATCCTCCGGTAACAGATTCCAGAGTTTGATTACACGTTGAGAGAAGAAATATTTTCTCCTATTTGTCTTAAATAGTTTACCCTGTAGCTTCATTACATGCCCCCTAGTCCTTCTATATTCTGATAGCGTAAACAATTTATCCACGTTTATCCGTTCCACTCCATTCATTAATTTATACACCTCTATCATATCTCCCCTCAGCCGCCTCTTTTCTAGGTTAAAGAGCCCTAACCTTTTTAGCCTCTCTTCATAGGAGTAGCCTTCCATCCCCTTCACCAATTTGGTGGCTCTTCTCTGTACTTTTTCTAATAACTCTATGTCCTTTTTAAGATACGGTGACCAGAATTGCACACAATATTCAAGGTGCGGTCGTACCATGGAGCGATACAGAGGCATTATAATATCCTTTGTTTTATTCTCCATCCCTTTCCTTATGATACCTAGCATTCTATTTGCTTTCTTGGCCGCCGCTGCACACTGGGCGGAGGGTTTTAACATGTTATCCACGATGACTCCTAAATCTTTTTCCTGGGTGGTGGTTTCTAATGTGGAGCCTTGCATCTTGTAACTATAGTGTGGGTTGTTCTTTCCTAGGTGCATAACTTTGCACTTGTCCACATTAAATTTCATCTGCCATTTGGATGCCCAGTCTTCCAATTTATCCAGATCCTCCTGCAGTTTTCCACAATCCTCTTGGGTTTTAACAACTTTAAACAGCTTTGTGTCATCTGCAAATTTGATTACCTCACTAGTTATTCCCTTTTCCAGGTCATTTATGAATATGTCAAAAAGTAGCGGACCCAGTACAGATCCCTGGGGTACTCCACTATTCACCTTTTTCCATTGGGAATATTGGCCATTTAGCCCTACCCTCTGCTTTCTATCTTTTAACCAGTTCCCGATCCACAATAGTACACTGCCTCCTATCCCATGACTTTTTAGCTTCGCCAAAAGTCTCTGATGGGGGACCTTGTCAAAAGCTTTCTGAAAGTCCAGATACACTATATCAACCGACTCACCTTTGTCTACCTGTTTATGCACACCTTCAAAAAAACATATCAGATTAGTAAGACAAGATCTTCCTTGTCTAAAGCCATGTTGGCTGTCTCCCATTAGGCCATGACTATCTACATGCTGTGTAATTTTGTTCTTTATGATGGCTTCTACCATTTTCCCTGGTACTGACGTCAGGCTCACCGGTCTGTAATTTCCCGGGTCACCCCTGGAACCCTTTTTAAAAATTGGTGTTACGTTGGCGACCCTCCAATCTTCAGGTATTACAGATGATTTTAATGAAAGTTCACAGATTACCAATAACAGGTCTGCAATCTCATATTTCAGTTCTTTCAACACTCTGGGATGTATACCATCCGGTCCAGGTGATTTGCTACTATTCAGTTTATCAAATAGTTGTAATATATCTTCCCGGTGTAGCGATATTTCTCTCAATTCCTCTGCAGTATCACCTTTAAATACCACTTCAGTCTTGGGTAACACCCCTACATCTTCCTCAGTAAAGACCGAAGCAAAGAATTCATTCAGTCTCTCTGCTATAGCCTTGTCTCCTCTTATTGCACCTTTTACCCCTCTATCATCTAATGGTCCAATTGACTCTCTCACAGGCCTTTTGCTACGAATGTACTTGAAAAAGTCTTTATTTCGTGTTTTTGCTTCCGTAGCAAGTTTCTTCTCAAATTCCCGCTTTGCCTGCCTTATCAATGCTTTGCATTTAACTTGCCAGTGCTTGTGCTGTTTCCAGTTTTCACCATTTGGCTCTTTTTTCCATTTTCTGAAGGTTGCTCTTTTGGCAGCAACAGCCTCTCTGACCTCACCTTTAAACCATGCTGGCAGTTTTTTGGACTTTCTTCCACTTTTCTTAATGCGTGGAATACAGCTGGTCTGGGCTTCGAGGATAGTATTTTTAAATAACACCCAAGCTTGCTGTAAGTCTTTAACCTTTGGAACCGCTCCTTTTAGTTTTTTTCCGAACTATATTCCTCATTCTATCATAGTCACCCTTTTGAAAGTTAAAAGGTAGTACTGTGGATTCCTTTACTATCTGTCCTCCACTGATTAAATCAAACATGATCATACTATGATCACTATTGCCAAGTGGTCCCAACACCCTTATTTCTTGCACCAGATCTGGCGTTCCACTAAGGACTAGGTCCAGTATGGCTTCCCCTCTGGTCGGTTCATGAACCAGCTGCTCCAAGAAGCAGTCATTCATTTCATCTAGAAACTTTATCTCTTTAGCTTGTCCTGCTGTGACACTGTCCCAGTCGATACCGGGGTAATTGAAATCACCCATTATTACTACTCTGTTGTGGCTTTTGTTAGCTTCCTTGATTTCTTTGAGCATTTCATCATCCATTTGTTCATTCTGGCCAGGTGGTCGATAGTATACTCCCACTGCCATCACCTTCCCCTTCATAAATGGAATTTCAATCCATAGAGATTCTACAGCATATTTTGTTCCCTGCAAAACTTTAATCCTTTCTGACTCAATGCCCTCTCTAACATAGAGTGCAACCCCTCCACCAATTTGTTCAGCTCTATCATTACGATATAGTTTGTATCCAGGTATCACAGTGTCCCACTGGTTATCCTCCTTCCACCATGTCTCTGAGAGTGCAATCATATCTAACCTCTCATTTAATGCTATATATTCTAATTCTCCCATCTTATTGTTTAGACTTCTAGCATTGGCATACAAGCATTTTAGAGACTGTATTTTATTAATATTAATCTGGCTATTGGTAGGCATGGGTAATGGGGAATCTTTATGCTCTGTCTGCTCCTTACTCAAGGGCATTTGGGCTACTATACTCCCTTTTGGAACCTCACTGCTTTTGGTAGTATCCTTCAAGGATACCTTTGTCCGAACCGTGCGCTCCTGGGTGACTGTCGGCTTTCCCCTATTTTCTAGTTTAAAAGCTTCTCTATCTCTTTTTTAAAGGTTAATGCCAGCAGTCTGGTCCCATCCTGATTAAGGTGAAGCCCATCCCTTCGGAAGAGCCCCCCCTTTCCCCAGAATGTTCCCCAGTTCCTAGCAAATCCAAAACCCTCATCCTTGCACCATTGTCTCATCCACGCATTGAGACTCCGGAGCTCTGCCTGTCTTTTGGGTCCTGCACGTGGAACAGGAAGCATTTCGGAGAACGCTATCCTGGAAGTTCTGGATTTCAACTTCCTACCTAAAAGCTTAAATTTAGCCTCCAGAACTTCCCTACCACATTTTCCTATGTCATTGGTACCAACATGTACCAAGACAGCAGACTCCCCCCCAGCACTATCTATGATCCTATCTAGGCGGTGCGTGAGATCTGCTACCTTCGCACCAGGCAGGCATGTTACCAGGCGATCCTCACGTCCACCAGCCACCCAGCTATCTACATTCCTAATGATTGAATCACCAACTATAACAGCTGTCCTGACCCTCCCCTCATGGGGACATGGCCCTGGAGAAACGTCCTCGGTGCGAGAGGGTTTTACATCACCTGGAGGACAGGTCCTAGTTACAGGATCACTTCCTGCCACACCAGGGTGATGCTCTCCTGTCACGTGACCTCTCTCCTCCATGGCAACAGGGATGCTGCCAGACTGGAGGTGGGACTTCAGGACTATATCCCTGTAGGTCTCGTCCATGTACTTCTCTGTCTTTCTTATGTCTTCCAGGTCTGCTACTCTAGCCTCTAGAGAACGGACTCGTTCCCTGAGAGCAAAGAGCTCCCTGCACTTAGTGCATATGTAGGACCTCTCACCAACTGGGATATAATCATACATGTGACACTCGATGCAAAAGACTGGAGAACCCCCATCTGTAGCATAGGGTGTCCAGGTTCTGCGTAACGAGGTGATCTCGTATGATAGTGATCTTGTTCTTTACCAAGCATAGTGTTGAGGGTGTTGGTGATGGGTATTTTGTTTGTGGGGGTGTGCAGAAGTTCCTTGCTTGTTGGAATGGTAATGAGTCATTCTGGGTTGCATGACTCGGGGGGGAGGGTAGCTGCTTGTATGAGTTGTGAATGATGGTGGAAGGCTTGGGGGTTGGGAGTAGGATGGAGTCTATGGTGTTGGAAAGGATGAGGAAGGCCAGGACAGAGTAGAGTAGGGCGTATAGTTGAAGCATGGTCACGATCCTCTTGCTTGCGGGGGCTATTGGAGGTTTTGCAGAGGAGTGGGGTCTGCACTGTGGCTCAGCCGGTTCTGGGAGGCATTGAGTCCTGGTGTTCTGTATGAAGCATTGTCGGATGCCACCGTGGTCCCTGCCTAAAGGCCACGCCAAAGTGCCCTGGTGCAGGTGTGCAGAATATATAGTGGGTTCTGACATGATGGACGGACATTGGAGCAGAGGGGTGGAGCTTACCACCTGGTTGGAACTGCTGCTCCGACTTCCCTGCAGGGTCTGTGGTCGCAGGGGTGCAGGCTGACTCGCCTTGTGGCTTCCTTCTGTGGTGGATGGAGGTGAGAGGCTGCAACTGGAGGGACTGTTCTTAGTAGCCCCCAGCACAGGGGATAACTTTGCGGACTAGTATTTCCTTGTGCGCAACTGCAACTATATTGGCTTGTACATCTTGCATTCATCAAACACAGAGGTGAGTGTCTAAGATAATGTGTATCTGAGTTTTTTATTTAGCAAACTGCTGGAGATGCGTGGAAGGGGGAGAGAATCATTGTTACTGAGATCTGTTCCCCTGCTTGAATAGTGTTTTATTTCTGCAATATTGTCTGCCTACTTACCATAAGACACTCATTCTAAAATCCCCATCATAATTTCATATTGTATAATGAGCAGAACAAGTTGTGTATAAACCACTTGCAGGATGATCAAAACTTCTTGATCCATCTAAAACCTACTGTACACAGTGAAGGTATGATTGGAATAAATCCAGAATTGTTTTTACTGAGAGTTTGTGGATTCTTGGAAAAGGACTCATCTGTAAAGATGCGAGTTTGCTGGTAATAACAGCTTTCTTACTGCCTGTCTGTTTTCTTGCTTAGGTATACAAGCAGCAATACTTCAGTTTATGCTATCCTTCTCCATTGGCCAGAAGATAATGTACTGAAACTCCCTTCACCCATACCAGCTTCAAACACAAATGTAAGAAATACAGAGAGCTCAAGAATGGCTAATCATTTGCAGCTGAAATCAAATGAGAAACAATTTCTATGTTTTCTTAAAGAAACGCAATGTTTTGTTCTTGATATTTGAATATTGGTGTTTCAGGTACAGGAGAGAACTGATCTGATTATTCTTCATACTTTTTTCGACAGGTGACAATGCTGGGAATCTCCGGTACTCTGAAGTGGGAACCACATCCAGCTAAAGGACTCTCCGTTGCCTTGCCCTATGTGCCTCCTGGCACCTTGCCAGTGGAGTCGGCTTGGACCATTAGATTGGAAGGAGTGAAATAACATACTGGAGAGGGGAAAGTGACTAAGTGATTTCTCATGGATGTGGGGGGTTTAAAACATATGGTTTCCAGTTCTTTACTGTTCTTGGATTATGTATGCAGAGATGATTTACATAATAAGACCATGCAAATGAAATCAAAACATTTTGGTTGGGGATAAAGAGGAGTACTGATCTTATTTGCTGTAAGGAAAGAAAATCAGAATTAGCTAAGAAATGTAGACTTTAGAATCTGTGATTTTGATAAAGTTGTAAGAGTCAACTATTTGCTCTATTAAAAGTGACCTTATTTTTCCTCAACTGTCTTTATTGAATCTTTCAATAATGTAACATTTTCTTTTAACATTGTTTATGGTGTAACTTTCTAAGCACCAGAAAAAGCAGCAACATATTAGTGGGGTTTCTCTTCTTTTTTTTAGCAGCTCGTGTTCCTGTTAAAACTTTGGGCTCATTTCATAAAGAGAAAAATTACACAGATAGCTGAAAGGTGTGTTTCTAAGTGTGTGTAATTGCCCAACTTAATAAGAGGTGCTAATTGGGGGCAAAACACTGTGCGTATAGTTAAAAATGTGTATGCGCATTTTTGCGTCCCTTAACCTATACACATCCTGCTTCTCCAAATCAAGGGCCATAGTCTTAAAATGGGGCTGCACCTTTATGTAAAGAAGACAAAGATCCTGACAACTGTGAAAAATCAATAAATTCATCGTTGATAGAGAAGAAATTGAAATTGTTGACAACTTTCTTTTTTTATTATCCTGCTTTGATCAATGAAACAACAAGCAATCAAGAAATCTGATGATGCATTGCTCTTGGCAGGATGGGTATGAAGGAGCTAGACAAGACTCTCAAGAGCAGAGATGTCTCTCTCCATACAAGCATAGTAACATGCTGGTCTTTATCTGCCGTCAGAGACTATATAGTCTGCCCAGCAAGGCTGCAGGTCACCCTATTTGTAGAGATATAAGAGATTGAAATAAACTTATTTTATCCTGTTGCTATAAAGGGATCCACTGTGTCTGTCCCATGCCATTTTGAATTCTGTCACTGTATTTGCCCCCACCACTTCCATCGGAAGGGTATTCCAAGCATCCACCACCCTTTCAGTGAAAAACTATTTCCTGACGTTGCCTTTCAGTTTTCCCCCTTGCAGCTTCATGTTCTGCCCTCTAGTTTTACAGCTTCCCAGTCTTTGAAAAAGGTTTGTATGTCCATTAATACGCTTTAAGTATTTAAAAGTCTGAATCATATCACCCCTGTCCCTCCTCTCCTCTAGCGTATACATATTTAGGTCTTCAAGTCTGTTTTCATACATCTTGTGGCGCAAGCTCCAAATTATTTTGATCGCCTTTCTATGAACCATTTCCAGTCTTTATATCATTTGCGAGATATGGTCTTGGACTGAACACAGTATTCCAAGTGAGACCTCACCAGAAACTTGTACAGTGGCATTAGTACCTCTTCCTTTCTGCTGGTAATGCCTCTCTGTATGCAACCCAGCGCATCCTTCTGGATTTGGCCACTGCCTTGTCACACTGTTTCACCATCTTGAGATTCTCAGAAGCAATCACTCCGAGGTCCTTTTCCTGATATGTGCAAACACACCAACTTTCCACCCCCTATTGCATACAATTCCCTTGGATTTCTGAATCTCAAGTGCATGACACTGCACTTCTTCACATTAAATCTTAACTGCCAAGCATTAGACCATTCTTCTGGCTTTTGCAGATCTTTCTTCATGTTATCCACTCCCTCAGGGGAGTCCACTCTGTTGCATATTTGTGTGTCATCTGCCAAAAGGCAGACTTTTCCATTCAGTCCCTCAGCAATATTACTCACAAATACATTAAACAGTACTGGTCCCAGGACCGATCCTATGGCACGCCGCTAATCACCTTCCTTTCATACAAGTGAGTTCCGTTTACCATCACCTTCTGTCTTCTGTCAGTCAACCAATTTCTGATCTAGCTCACCACCTTGGGACCCCATCTCCAGTTCAGTTTATCGATAAGCCTCCTATGAGGAACAATATCAAAGACTTTGCTGAAATCCAGGTAGATGACATCCATCGCATGCCCTTGATCTAGTTCTGTGGTCACCCAGTCAAACAACTCAATCAGATTTGTTTGGCAAGATCGTCCTTTGATAAAACCATGTTGCCTCGGATCATGCAGCCCATTGGTTTCGAGAAAGTCCACTATTTGCTCTTTCAGGAGCGCCTCCCTTACTTTTCCCACCACCGAGGTAAAGCTCACCATCCTGTAGTTTATCACTTCTTCCCTGTTGCCACTTTGGGGAAGAGGTACCATGTCAGCCCTTCTCCAGTCCTGCAGAATTCCTCCAAGGATCTATTACAGACATCCTTTAAACGGCCCTGCAAGAACCTCTCAGTATCATGGGATGTGTCCCATGGCCTTGTCTACTTTCAGTTTCACAAGCTGTTCAGCCACATCGTCTGTGAATGGTGTAGTATCTGCTTCATTCGCATTTGCATATTTTTCAATCACAGGTGGTCCTTCTCCAGGGATTTTCTTTAGTAAAAACAGAAGTATTTGTTTAGCTTTTTCGCTTTTCCAGTTCCACAAATCCATTCTCGGCACTTTTGAGTCTTGCCATTCCACCTCCAATCTTCCTTTTCTCCTGAATATACCTGAAAAAAGTTTTGTCTCCACGCTTCAGATCTTTAGCCATCTTTTCTTCTGCCTTTGATTTTGCTATCCTTATTTCTGTTTGTGTCGCTTTTAGCTTTATCCTGTATTCTGTTCTGTATTCCTCTGATTGTGAACGTCTGAATTTTGTGAAAGCTGTGGTTTGTCTTTATTTGTGCAGCTATTTCTTTGAAGAACCAAATAGTTTCCTTTTCCTCTTGTTTTTATTTATTTTCCTTGCATATATATCTGTTGCTCTTTTTATATTGCCTCCTTGAGTTTAAGCCCACTGCAATTCTACTTCCATTAACTCCTCCCACCCTCCTAACTCCTCCTTCAGGCACTTGGCCATTTTACTGACATAAGTGTTTTTTTGAAGTCTAGGACTTTGAGCTTGCTGTGATTGGACTCCGTCTTGGTTTTTATCTCAAACCACACCGTATGATGATCGCTGCTGCTCACATGGGCACCTACCTGGACATTTAACACGCTATCTCTGTTGGTGAGTACTAAATCCAGCATCAAACTTTCCCTGATTGGTTCCATCACCAATTTGTCTAAGTAACGCATCTTGGAAAGCATCCACAATTTTTTTTTTTTACTTCTTTCCAGATTTGCAGAAGGAGTACTCCAATCCACATTGGGTAGATTAAAGTCACCCAATATGATCACAACCCCCCCCTTCATGACTACCTTTTCAATATCAACAATTAATTTGCTATCCATTTCTTCAGTTTAAATTGGAGGCCTGTAGACTACACCAGTATGGCTGACAGTGCCATCTCCTCTTTCCAACACGATCCACAGCGCTTCTTTTCCCCACGTTCCCTGCATTTCAACAGCTTTAATATTGCTTTTGACATAGAGGGGTAGAAAAGGAGGAGGAGTAGCCCTATATCTCTCCTAAATAGCTATTGCTATATATCTCATTCATGCAACTCGTTAAACCATGTTTCTGTAATGGCCACAATGTCCAAGTCCATTTCTACCATTAGGGCTCAAGGTCAGAAATTTTGTTGGCTAGCCTTCTGGCATTTGTTGACTGGCTTGCCTGCCTTTTGCATGTCTCTTCCCACTTGCCTTTGGGGTATGGGTTAATAGTGTGTCTGTTTCCATTGTTATGTTTTTTGCTGGGAGTTACGTCCTGAACTTTGCGTTCTCCATCCATCACCCCCTTTTCCTAGTTTAAATGCCTCTCCACGTAATGCCTGAATTTCTCACAGGATTCTTTTCCCTGCGACAGAGAGATATAGTCCATCCACACAGTATAGCCTCTTGTTCCATCTATTTCCCCAGTCGCATGTATATCTAAATCCTTCTTGTTTTCCCCAGATTTGGAGTCATGTATTAACCCTTTCAAGGCCTACTTTAAATTTTTAATCCACATTCTGCAGCCGGGTTAATTTTTGCATATTTCAGGAAAATTGCACCCGTCTTATTCAATATGTTCTCATAGTGATTTTCCTTCTGCTATGATCATGTGATAGGACCATTTGATATGACCATTTGATAGGAATATTTAGTCAGAATTTTGGATCCCAAGAGTTTTGGGCTCGGCCTGGAAAGAGTTAAAGTTGATTATGCGATGCAGCCTTTCTGCCCCCCCTTACCAAGAACAGGTAGCACGTCTGAGAATGCTATAGTGTTAACAATGGGTTTGAGTTTCTCTCCCAGAATCTGGAAGTCCCTTTGAATTGTAGAGGCACTATTTCCAGCCAGGTCATTTGTACCCAAGTGGATGATATCAATTTTAGAGTGCTCGCTTTCTGCACTAACTATGCCAACAATTTGGTTCATATTCTTACTAGCTGAAGAGTCTGGTAGGCATTTGACCATCTTCTCTCCTTTGAGCTGTGTTCCCAAGTTGGCACTTCTGATGATGGAATCTCCAAGTAGCAGTAGTTTCCTCTTTTGTGATTGTTTTTCTCCATGTTTGGTGTATTATCAGTAGATTGGACATTAACCTTCTCATTTAGGGACACTTCAGTTTCCACTAATTGGGCACACTCATTATCTCTAGGAACAAGCAGGAATGTAGTCTTCACATATGGGGTACCAACGGAGCCTGCGCGGGAACGCTCCCCAGCATCCAATAGGAACACTTTTGGGAGCATCCCTCAGCACATGCGTGCTTGCTTTCCAACTGTCCCTCTTCAGTTCTTCATCTTCCGCGGAGCCGACAGGACACATACCCTGTCACGGCAGAAAATTTCTTCTTTAAACTTACTTTCTTGTGGTCACGTCTGCCTCCGCACGACACCTACCGGTACCGCCAGTTCCTTTTTTCTTCTTTTCTAAAAAAAAAAAATATATACTTTTCTGAACTGTTTCTCTTCAGAAACTTTTTCTTTTTGGTGCTAGGTGCCATTTTGTGCATTAGGCCCATTTTTCCTAGAATATGGAAAAAACAGCTAGTGGTTTTAAAAAATGTACTAAGTGTGGCGGTACCATTTCCGTCACCGACGCCCATGACCGGTGGCTCAAATGTTTAGGCCCTCACCATTCTCCATCTGAGTGCCTCTCTTGTATGGGGATGACTAAAAGAGGAAGACAGAAGGTACCCTCTTTTCTTCGGATGCCAGGTCCATTACATCAACGTCTTCAAGAGCCTCGTCTTCTTCCCATGGATCTCAGGTAACTAAACATAAAGCCGGTCCTCAAAGGGTAGCTCTCCTTCAAAGCATCGAGAGGCCATTGGCATTGCCCTTGAGGAAACTACACCGGCAAAACAGCCCCGGCAGGAGGCTTCGGCCTCCAAAGCATCAACGGGGTTTCAGGATGTTCTCGAGGCCCCGCCCTCGGCAGAACTACTGGTGCCATGCTCAGGGGTTCTGGCCATTTTTCTCGATACCGATACCCAGGCATCGGCAGCATCAATAGACCAGAGATTCCTTGCTATTGAATGCAGTCTTGCAGCTCTCCTTCGCATGCTGACTTTTTCTGGCATCGACAGATCGGTACCGGACCAACTCGGTACCGACTTTGATTGATACCGAGACCGTGCTTTGCATGAACAACGGGATCAGAGATACTTCGAATCCTCCGATTCTGATAATTCTGCCGGTACCAGAGTGTTTCTCCCGGCAGACTCCTCCCCAACGCAGAATGTCTCCTCCAGAAGACATGTCTTTTCAGGATTTTATTCGTGATGTGGCCCGAGGCCTTTCAATCACGGTAGCTCCTGAAAAAGAACCTAGAGCAAAGGAATTGGAAATTCTCCAATACCCTAAGGCTCCCAAAGAGGCAGCCACTTTGCCCATTCATGAAATTCTTCATGATTTGATGCTCAGAATGTGGGAGACACCTTTGACCACATCTCTTCATTCTAGGAGACTTGATACCATGTATCGAGTCCCACCATGTCCTGGTTTTCAAAAGACTCAGCTGCCACACCATTCAATGGTTGTGTAGTCAGCCATGCGTAGGATGAAAAGTGCAAAAAGACATGCATCCAATCCTCCAGATCGTGAATGCAGGACTCTTGACGCTTTTGGGCGTCGAACATTTCAGGCTTCCATGCTTTCAGCTAGGATCGCTCATATATTTTATATATGGGAATGTTCCTCAAAGAAGTCACAGGAGATTTGGAGCTTCTGAGCCCCCTTCTCCCTGATGACAAACGACAAGACTTCCTTACTCTTGTCGAGCATGCTCAAGACGTCTCCAAATTTTTAAATCGTGCAGCATTTGACTGCTTTGAATGCATCAGCAGAACCTCTGCTATTGCCATTGGTGCACGTCTGATTGCCTGGCTCAGGCATCAGACTTGGAGATTTGGGTACAAGATAAATTAGGAAACATCCCTTGCACAGGAGAAAATCTCTTTGGCAAGAATTGTCAGGAAAGGCTAATGAGATAGATGCTGACAATATCACTTTAGATAGATTGTCAAAATCTACAGCCACTCCAGCCATAAAGAAACCCTATTTTAAAAAAACACCCTTTTTCAGCAAAAAGAGGACGTTTTATCCACCCTATACCCAGCAAGGGCAAACTCAGAGTCAAGTTGCCCAGAAAGGTCAACAACAACAGTCCAAAGAGCTCAACCCCCACAGGCCCAGCCCCCTCAAGGGCTTTGACTCCTTCATAGAGAACCTAACCTGCCTGGAATGTTTAGGGGTTCTGGACCTTTCAGAGGCAGGAAGGCTGTGTCTTTTTGCCAACAGATGGCACCAAATAACAGCAGAAAATTGGACTCTGTCCATTGTGGGAGAGGGGTACAAGCTTCATTTTCACAGCATATCCCCCTCCTACAATCGTAAGACGGTTCAATTCCCAAACCTCTACAGACAATCTACTGGATTGAGAGGTCTCAACACTCCTTGCTTAAGGAGCAAAAGGGGAGATGCCCATTCTTCAACAGGGTACAGGGTTCTATTCCCCCTATTATCTTATTCCAAAGAAAACAGGAGGACACAGATCCATTCTAGACCTCAAAGAATTGAACAAATATCTGTTCCGAAAAAAGTTCACAATGATTTCTCTGGGAACTCTTCTGCCATACCTTCAAAGTCAGGATTGGCTTTATTCTCTAGATCTAAAGGATGCATATACTCACATTCTGATCCATCTAGATCACAGGAAATTCTTACAATTCCTTTTCAGGGGAAAACATTTCTAATACAGGGTTCTTCCCTTTGGTTTGGCTTTGGCACCAAGGGTATTCATGAAATGCATGGCAGTAGTAGCTGCATTTCTGCGAACCCTATGGATATTCGTCTTCCCTCACTTAGAAGACTGGCTCATTTGAGCCCCCATGGTTCCAAAGGCCAGCTCTCCACTGTCTCGCACAATGCAAATCCTTCATTACTTGGGATTGGTCATAAACCTCTCAAATCCCAACTTGCTCCGTCTCAGTCCCTGTTCATAGGAGTTCGTTTAGATACCAGACAGTCAAGGGCTTTTCTCCCACAACCTTGCTGTCTTCGCATAGTGCAGCTAGCTTCTCAAGCAGCAGTGAAGTCCTCCCTAACTGCTCGAGAACTACTACAACTATTAGGACATATGGCATCCACGGTTCTCCAGGACCAAGCAGGAAGTCAGTCCTCACATATGGGTGACGTCGGCGCCGACGGAGCCCCCGCGGAGCAATTTTCCCCAGCTTTCAAAGAAAGCCTTTGGGAATTGCAGCGCGCATGCGCGGTCTCCTTCCCGCCCAAGGGTGCCATCTTAGCCAGTCTTCTTTTTTCCGCGGAGCCCTACAGACGTACCCGTCGTGTCCCCGCTGAAAAAGTTGATTTTAGTGATTTATTTCTATTTCTTTCTTCGGTTCGACGCCGGTCTTTTTCCTGCCCGGACTCGCGACGCCGTTGCGAGTCCTTCTGTTATTTTTCGGTTTTTCTGAATTTTGGTCAGTTTCGTTTTTCGGTTTTTCGCTGGCAGCCCGGTCCTTTGACCTTGCAGGGGCCCTTTTTCCCCCGATGGCTGCCAGTGGTTTCAAGCGGTGTGTTCAGTATGACAGAAATATGTCACTCATTGACACACATGATAATTGCCTCCGCTGCCTCGGCCCGGATCACGAAGAACTGATCTGTGGGGCCTGCAGCAAAATGTCCTCCAAAGCGTTAAGGAGTCGGCGGCACCAGCGGGAACGAATCTTCGCTGATCCCGGCCGTACCCGGACCTCGTCGGAGGCCTCGGCGTCCAGAGGTTCCAGCTCTGACCATCGCCGGAGTTCCTCCGACAGGGGTTCTCCCTCCGGGGACCATCGACGGAAGGTAAAATCCGCGAGGGCGGCGTCAGTGGACGCTCCTGGCTCCGCGAGGGCAAGGTCGCATAGCCCCGATAGCCGTCCCGGGTCTTTGGAGAAGGAGCACCTCCCGAAGCGACCTCGTCTGGAGTCGGAGTTGCCTGCTCGGGTAAGTCCTGTAGTCCTCCTGGACTCGCCTCCGAGGGGTCCGACGTCGGGGCCCGAGTCGGGGGCTGCTGGGTCACCTGAGGTCGGACTCAGGTTGACGGCCTTGGAGAGCAGACTATCTGCCTTCATGGACCAGCAGCGGGCACTGATCGCCAGCCTCGCTGGCGCCTCTGCCCCGACCGCCGGGACGTCGACGTCTAAGTCAACCCCGGAGACCGAGCCGATCCTCGAGTCCATGCGAGCTCGAGTCGATCCTCGGTCGAGGTCACCCTCGGCCTCCCGTTCGGGACCGAGGTCGTCGACGCCGACTCCCTCGGTGTCGGGGCAGCCGACGCCTCCGCCTGCCCGAGCCGACCCCACCGATTCCTCCTCGGAGTCGGCCTGGGAGTCTGAAGAGGAAGAGTCACCTGATTCGTTTCGAACTCGGTGTGTCCCCTCGGACTCACCTGAGTCCGAACCTCGGAAGCACTCCCCTCCGGAGGATGCCCGGTTCTCGGACTTCGTCAGGGATATGGCCAAGGCTTTGGCCTTCCCTGCGGATCCCGAGGAGGAGCCTCGAGCCGAAGAGCTCGACGCCCTTCAGTATGACTCTCCCGCCAGGGAACACTTTACTGTACCGGTTCCTCCCATGCTGGAACGACTACTCTTCCGCATGTGGGAGAGTGCGGCATTGTCGCCGGTATTAAGCAAGCGGGTCGATTCCATCTATCGAGTCCGCAAGAGTCCCGGCTTCCAAAAAGCACAGCTACCGCACCATTCCATGGTAGTGGAATCGGCCATGCATAGGCTTAAGAGCCAGAAGATGCACTCCTCGGTGCCTCCTGGCAGGGAGGCCCGTAACCTGGATGGCCTCGGTAAGAAGTGTTTCCAGGGCTCTATGCTTGCTTGTCGGGTCCAGACCTACCAGCTCTACATGGGCATGTATCTCAGAGACCTGGCTAAAGAGGTAGCCGGATCCTCCGCTGGGCTGTCCGAGGAACCTTTGCGGAGGTTCCTGGCCTTAACAACTGGTATTCGGGAATGCTCCAAATTCATGTCCCGAGCAGCCTATGATGGCTTTGAAGCATCGGCTCGAGTGGCCGCAGCCGGCATCGGTGCCCGCCGACAGGCTTGGCTTCAGTCGTCTGACCTTGAACCCTGGGTGCAGGACAAGTTGGTCGATGTCCCCTGCCGAGGTGAGAACCTCTTTGGCAAGCCCATGGCTGAAAAGGCTGCACAAATCGAGACGGAGACTCTCACCAGAACTAGGCTTTCTAGGAAGACCTCCGCCCCTTCCCAGAAAAAGAAGGGCTCGGGAAAGAAGTCCTTTTACCCGAGAAAGGCGGCTGCCTATAAACACTACCCTCAATATCAGGCCTCCGCAGCTCCCCAACAGGGTCAGCAGGCCAAGGGACGGGGTAACGGGTCCCGTAGGCAGCAAGCCCCCAAGCCTGCACCACCGGCCCCTGCTCAGCAGGGTGGGGGTTTTTGACTTCATCAGCATAGCCTCTCCCCCTCGGCTGGTTCCTCCCAGCACCGGAGGCCGGCTGGTTCACTTCGCCCACAGGTGGTCCAACATCACTTCAGATGCCTGGGTGCTTCAAGTCGTAAGAGAAGGCTATCTTCTCCACTTCCACCAGGTCCCTCCCTCCTATTTCCCGGGAGAACCTCCATGACTCCCTCTGCACAGAGACTTACTCCTTCAGGAGTTAGCAAGTCTTCTTCAGGAACAGGCTGTGGAACCGGTGCCCCACCACCTGAGAGGTCAAGGCTTTTATTCCAGGTATTTCCTGATACCAAAAAGAACAGGAGGCCTCAGACCCATCCTGGACTTGCGCAACCTCAACAAGTTCCTCGTGAGGGAGAAGTTCAAGATGCTTACCCTTGGAATCCTTCTGCCCTACCTCCAGCAGGGAGATTGGCTATGCTCCTTGGATCTAAAAGATGCCTACACGCACATCCTCATCCACCCAAGCCACCGCCAATATCTAAGGTTTGTGGTGGCAGGAAATCATTACCAGTACAGAGTACTGCCCTTTGGCCTATCCTCCACACTGCGAGTCTTCACAAAATGTCTCGCGGTGGTGGCGGCTTATCTCCGGCTTCACGGCCTCTATGTCTTTCCGTACCTCGACGACTGGCTCATCAGAGCATCGTCCTCTCCGGAAGTCACCAATGCCACACACCGCACTGTGACTCTTCTGCAGTACTTGGGCTTTGTCATAAACTTCGCAAAGTCCACTTTGCTCCCCTCACAGGATCTCGAGTTCATCGGCGCAAGACTGCACACTCCTCAGGCACGAGCTTTCCTGCCTCTCGACAGGGCTCAACGGCTCATGGACCTAGCCGGCCGTTTTCGCAGCCAGTCCCTGTTCTCAGCCAGGCGCTTCCTGAGACTACTCGGCCATATGGCTTCCACCGTCCACGTGACCCCCAATGCCCGCCTGAATATGCGGCCTGCTCAATGGTGCCTTCGCAAGCAGTGGCAACAAGCCACGGGCGGCCTAGCCGACTTACTGCGCGTCTCCGGACCGCTGGCCTCTTCTCTACAGTGGTGGCTTCATCGGCCGAACCTGGTGCTCGGAATGCCTTTTCAGTCGCCTCAGCCGGCTCAAGTGCTGACGACCGATGCTTCTCTCCTAGGATGGGGAACGCATTGCCAAGGGGCATGTACTCAAGGTCTCTGGAACACGTGGGAGTCTGCTCAGCAGATCAACTTCCTGGAGCTCAGAGCAATCCGTCTGGCTCTCAAGGCTTTCTCCCACCTGACTTCTCACCAGTCCGTCCTTGTCCAGACAGACAATCAGGTTGCCATGTTCTACGTGAACAAACAGGGAGGCACGGGCTCCTTCCTTCTCTGTCGAGAAGCACAGAAGCTCTGCTCTTGGGCCGTCAGCCACGGCATTCTTCTCAAGGCAGTTTATCTCCCAGGCCAAAAAAATTGCCTGGCCGACAAACTCAGCAGGATCCTCCAGCCGCACGAGTGGCGCCTGGATCCCTTGGTAGTTCAGAAACTTTTCCTGAAGTGGGGCCTCCCCACGATGGATCTCTTTGCCAGTCCTCTCAACCGGCAACTTCCTCGCTTCTGCTCTCGTCAGCCGCATCCCCTTCGAGTAGCGGCGGATGCTTTTCTGCTCTCATGGTCGAAGAGCCTTCTGTATGCCTTTCCTCCCATCCCGCTAGTCTCTCGAACTCTTTTCAAGGTTCTCCGAGACAAAGCTTCCATGATCCTGATATCTCCTCGCTGGCCCAGACAGCCGTGGTTTCCACTCCTGCTGCAATTAGCGGTAGAGGATCCGTTCCCTCTGGGGTTTCAACCGGATCTCCTAACACAGGATCAGGGGTCCCTGCTACACCCCAACCTCAGATCTCTACATCTGATGGCCTGGCTGCTGAAAGGGTAGTCCTTGCTCCCCTTCTACTGCCGGCAGAGGTGGAAGAGGTCGTCCTAGCTTCTCGGCGACCTTCTACCCGCAAATGCTACGCCCTTAAATGGCGTCGCTTTTCCGCTTGGTGTGCCCAGCAGTCTCAGGATCCCTTCTCCTGCTCGGTGTCGGTGATCTTGCAGTACTTGCTCTACCTCTCTAATCTGGGACTTAAGTCCAACTCCGTCAAAGTTCACCTCAGTGCTCTTTCAGCACATCATGTGCCGGTGGACGGCAGACCTCTTTCCAGCGACCCTCTCGTAGCGAGGTTTCTCCGAGGTCTCCTTCTGCTTAAACCACCTCTGCGCCCGCCAGCACCTGACTGGGATCTGAATGTGGTTTTACAGCGGATCACCTGTCCGCCTTTTGAACCTATGGCTACCTGTTCTCTCCGTTTTCTTTCTTGGAAAACTTTATTCCTGATAGCCCTCACTTCCGCTAGACGCGTAAGTGAATTGCAGGCCCTCGTGTCTGATCCCCCTTACACTCGGTTCTACAAAAATAGGGTAGTCCTACGGACTCACCCAAAATTTCTTCCAAAAGTGGTCTCCCCTTTTCACATCCATCAGGAGGTGGTACTTCCGACCTTCTTTCCCAGGCCACACTCCAGCCGAGCTGAAATGGTCCTGCATACCCTGGACTGTAGAAGGGCATTGAACTTCTACTTTGACCGTACGCGGGAGCACCGTAAAGCTGCTCAGCTTTTTGTGTCTTTTGACCCCAATAAATTGGGGCTCCCGGTCTCCAAGCGTACTCTGTCCATCTGGGTTGCTGACTGTATCGCTTGGGCTTATGGGGCAGCCGGACTCTCGTTAGAAAGTCGAGTCACGGCTCATTGTGTTCGGGCGAAGGCTACGTCAGTGGCTTACCTCCGCTCTGTTCCATTGGCAGACATCTGCCGGGCCGCTACTTGGTCTTCGAGCCAGACTTTTGCGGTCCATTACTGCCTCGAGAGGGAGTCCCGCAGGGACAGTGCTTTCGGACAGGCAGTTCTCCGAAATCTCTTCGAGGTTTGAGCAACTCCTACCCTCCATCCCGGATGGGGGCTACCAGTGGGTAATAATTCAGTGAAGATTCCTTCCTTCTGTGCCTCTGAGCTAGAGGGAGCTCATTTTTGTGCTTAGGGTCTCCGGTAGCCTTAAGCTTGGGAGTCCCATATGTGAGGACTGACTTCCTGCTTGGTCCTGGAGAAAGCATAGTTACTCACCTGTAACAGGTGTTCTCCAGGAGCAGCAGGAATCAGTCCTCACAACCCTCCCTCCTCCCCTTGGAGTTGCAATCATCTGCTTAAGTTTTTTTGCAAATTTTTATGCTGTCTTTTAGCTATGTCATCAGACTGGCTAAGATGGCACCCTTGGGCGGGAAGGAGACCGCGCATGCGCGCTGCAATTCCCAAAGGCTTTCTTTGAAAGCTGGGGAAAATTGCTCCGCTGGGGCTCCGTCGGCGCCGACGTCACCCATATGTGAGGACTGATTCCTGCTGCTCCTGGAGAACACCTGTTACAGGTGAGTAACTACGCTTTCATGTGGTTCCCAATGCTCACCTTCATATGTGAGCAGCCCAGTGGACACTATCCACACAGTGGACACAGACCACAGGACATCTGTCAGACAAGATATGAAACTCACGACGACTGATTTTGTCCCTCCAATGGTGGCAATCACTGGAAAATCTTCTAGTGGGGTCTCCTTTCCAGCAACCCCTATTCCAGGCCACCCTAACAGATGCATCACAGGTGGGATGGGGAGCACACCTGCATCATCTCTCTACCCAGGGTTCCTGGACTCCACAGGAGGCTTGTTTTCACATAAACTTCCTGGAACTCAGAGCAATCTATCTAGCTCTTCAAGTATTCCATGCCCAGCTCAGCTACAAAGACAGTCCTAGTCCAAACAGACAATTAAGTAGCCATGTTCTACGTGAACAAGCAGGGAGGAACAGGCTCTCTGTCGTTATGCAACGAAGCTTTACGAGTATGGGCCCTCACCAGAGAGCATCAAATTCACCTCCTCGTGGTATATCTTCCAGGAATTCAAAACCTTTGGGCAGACAAACTCAGCCGAGTACTGCTGTTTCACGAATGGTCTCTCCACCTAGACCAGGTGGCCAAGATATTTCAGATCTCGGGAACCCCAGACATAGACCTCTTTGCAAGTCCACTGAATGCTAAACTTCCCCGGTTCTATTCCAGAATTCCGGCTCAAAATTGCCAGGCAAGGGACGCTTTCCTTCTTCACTGGGATCACGACTTCCTCTATGCCTTCCCACCCATTCCCCTCATCCCCAAAACACTCTTCAAGCTTCAGAGAGACAGGGGTCGTATGATCCTCATAGCGCCATGGTGGCCACGCCAAATGTGGTATTCCCTGCTTCTACATCTCTCTCAAGCTGCACCTCTGGACTTAGGGTGTGCTCCAGATCTTCTCTCCCTAGAGAACGGGATGCTATGGCACCCGAATCCCCAGTCCCTGCATCTCAGGGCCTAGTTGCTGAAAGCTTAGACTTTCAGGATCTCAACCTTTCCCAACAGGTAAAGGATATCCTTCAGGCTTCTAGAAAACCTTCCACAAGACGCTCTTATGCCTTCAAGTGGAAACGTTTTACTATATGGTGTTCACAGAGGAGGTTAAATCCCCTTATGATACCTTTGGAATCGATACTAGAGTATCTACTTCATTTATCAAATTCTGGTCTAAAGACCAATTCAGTAAGAGTCCTCCTTAGTGCAATTGCAGCTTCCTTTAAACCTCTAAATGAACAACCAATTTCCTCTCATCCACTCATATCATGATTTATGAGAGGTCTTCTATTAACAAAGCCTCCCATCAGGCCACCACCGGTGGCATGGGATTTAAACCTAGTTCTCGGGCAGCTCATGAAACCGCCATTTGAACCTTTTGCCACTACAACCCTAAAGCTTTTGTCCTGGAAGGTCATCTTCCTAATTGCAATCACCTCTGCACGTCACATTAGTGAATTGCAAGCTTTAGTGGCTGATTCTCCTTATACTAGGTTTCACCAAGATAAGGTTGTTCTCAGAACTCATCCACACTTTATGCCAAAGGTGATTTTGCCTTTTCATTTAAATCAATCGATTTATCTTCCGGTATTCTTTCTGAGGCCTCATGCCTCTAATGCAGAAAGGAACCTTCATACTTTGGATTGTAAAAGAGCCTTGGCTTTTTACCTACAAAGAACACAGCAACATAGAAGGTCTTCTCAGTCTTTTATTGCTTTTGATTCTAGTCATTTGGGACTTCGTCTCCAAAAGAACTCTATCCAAATGGATTGCACAATGCATATCCTTTTACTCTCATAAGCAGAGTCTTCCTCTTCAAGGCCATTTCACAGCTCATAATGTGAGAGCCATGGCAGCCTCTATGGCTAACCTTCACTCTATGTCTATTAATGACATTTGTCAAGCAGCCACCTGGGCTTCGGTACACACTTTACAGCCCACTACTGCCTAGATAAAGCCTCCCGTCAGGATGTCTACTTTAGCCAAGCTGTTCTTCAAAATCTCTTTCAGACCTAATTCAACTCATACCCACCAACCCTGGTGGGATGCCAGAGATCCATGGGAGGAAGCATGGCCCACCTTACTATAGGTGGCAGCTTCCTGGGACTATCTCCCTGGCATCTTCAGCTAGGGAATCCTCATATGTGAAGACTACATTCCTGCTTGTTCCTGGAGATAGGGTAGATACTCACCTGTAACAGGTGATCTCCGGGAACAGCAGGAATTTAGTCTTCACAACCCACCCACCTCCCCTAGGAGTTGTCTCTCTATCTCTTTCCTCTATCCTTTCACTCAGCTACAAACTTAACTGAAGAGGGACAGTTGGAAAGGCAGGAAGGCAGCGCGCATGCTCTGAGGGATGCGCCCAAAAGCGTTCCTATTGGATGCTGGGGAGGGTTCCCGCGCAGGCTCCATCGCTGCCGATGATACCCCATATGTGAAGACTAAATTCCTGCTGTTCCCAGAGATCACCTGTTACAGGTGAGTAACTACGCTTTCCAAGGCGGAGAAGGTATTATGTAGGGATATCTCTTGACAGAGAGGGTGTCTCTGTGTTACAGAGCTCACTGTGATCTATTTGTTCCTCGGCTGTTTGATTCTTTGTGGGAGTGGTGATGGATGTTTTCCAATGTGTACAATTGTGTTTAATTCTTCCCTGAATAGAATCAATTCTTTATGCATGGCAGATAATTTGATAAACCAACAAAAGCAACAGAGTATCTGTAGAGAATAGCAGGAACGAGGGAACAGATACAAGGACTGGCAGTGATTCAGATAAAAAACACTTTATTCGATGACTGTAGATGAAGGTGGTTGTGAACAGATAGAAATGTACTAGGGATAGAAAGATAGGAGCAAGGGGGTGTTTTTTCTTTTTTTTTCTGGTAGGGACTTTGGTGTTACCATAACTGCACCAAGGGAGGGGGGACAAAGAAATATTATAAAAGAATAAAACAGGTAAGCAATAGGCATGGAAACGTTATAAAATCAAAAACAGCCAAAGTAGGAAACTTACCCAAATCATATCTTCAAGAGACACTCTACAAAGCTAAGATTTATTTATTTATTTAGCATACATTTATATACCCTGCTTTCCCAAAGATCAAGCATGGTTTACAAGGAACAACGATATGAATTGTACAAAACATGTACTTATTCGTTTACATTAAAACTGTTGGAACTATTTACAATGCATGAACCAAAAAAACAAACTTGGAACAAAAATAAAAGGAAAACTATTTACAGTGGTTATATAGTATATGCGTACATGACGAGGTGCATCAGGCTGAAGAGGAAGGAGATTAACTGCTCCGGCTGACTGATGTGAGACTGAGATGTATTGCTTTTGTGTGAGGGAGTTTGTGGGCTAAAGTGTAGTGTAAATAGGTGCGTTTTTAGGTTTTTGCGGAATGTTTTGATTTCATTGACCTCTCTGAGTTTGACAGGTAGCTCGTTCCAGAGAGTCGGTGCAAAGTGTGAGAATGCTTTGCTGTTAGTTACTTTTTTGCCTTTTCTGAATTCCTTTGGACATGCTAGTTTGTTATTATTTTTACTCCTTTGATTTCTGTTGGGTTTTTCCATATTGATGAGCATGTATATGATGAATGAGGGTGCTAAATTATTGATAATTTTAAAGGTTGTTACCAGTATTTTATACAGCTGTAAATAGGTAGACAGTGTAGTTCGTAGAGGATGGGTATGATGTGTTCAATGGTGCTAATGTTCCTGATAGTTCTGGCTGCAACGTTTTGAACTAGTTGGAGCCTTCTGAGTGAGTGTTTAGATGCTCTCTGAAGAATTGCATTGGCGAAGTCAAAGTGAGGCGTGATGAGTGCCTGTATTACTGATTTGTAGAGAGTCTCTTGAAGATATGATTTGGGTGTCTATTGCAGATTTTGGTATCATCTACAAAGAGGCAAACCTTATGCGACCGCCCTTCAGCAATATCATTAGCAAAGATGTTGGAAAGAATTAGACCAAGGACAGATTTATGCAGCCCATCCCTGGTAACATCCTTCTCATCAGAGTTAGCTGCATTTACCTGTACCCTTTGTTGCCTCCCACTCAAACAATTTCTAACCCAATCAGTCACGTTAGGGTCCATCTCTAGGGTATTGTTTCCTTATATGTCGCCTTTGTGGAACAATGTCAAAGGCTTTACTGAAATCTAAGTACACACATCTGGGGATCTCCCCTCGGTCCAACTCCCTGCTCACCCTGTCAAAGAAATCAGATGTGTCTGACAAGACCTGCCTCTGGTAAACCCATGCCACCTCGGATGCTGCAATCCATTGGACTCCAGAAACCTCACTATTTTGTTTTAGCAGCATTTCCAATTATTTATTTCCAAAAATCTTTACTGCAACCTGCTCCTTGCCAGTCTCCCTGTGAATCATCTCCTTCCCCTTCAATCTATACAAAATTATGCTGCTCGACTAATATTCCGCCAGTCTCGCCATGCCCACATTACTCCTCTTAAGTCACTTCATTGGCTCCCCATCCAATTCCGCATACAGTTCAAACTTATACTGACCTATAAATGTATTCACTCTACGGCCCCTCAATACCTCTCATCCCTTATCTCTCCCTACATCCCCTCTCGGGAACTTCGCTCTGCTAACAAACTGCTTCTATTTAGACCTTTCACTCGCACAGCTAACTCACGCCTTTGCTCCTTTTACCTCGCTGCACCCTACGCCTGGAACAACCTACCTATGTCTATACGCCAAGCACCCTCACCGGCCCTCTTCAAATCCAAGTTGAAAACCCACCTCTTCACTGTCGCCTTCAGATCCTGACTTCCACCCTTATCCTAACCTGATTCCCATCAATCTCCCTTGACCGAATTACACAGACCATATTATGCTTTGCACCGAACTGACTATCGCTATTGCTTTGTATTGTACTAGATTGCAAACTTGGATGAGTATTAGATTGTAAGCTTGGATGAGCATGACTGACAAGCAGGGACTGTATTATATGAATATTTTTATATGCATGTCATACCTGTACAGCGTTGCGTGCTCAGCGCTATATAAGTGCTAAATAGTAGTAGTAATTTATTCACTACAGAGGTTAGAATAACTGGCCTGTAGTTTCCAATCTCATTCTTCTACTTTTGTGTATCGGGACCCACATGTGCTTTTCTCCAGTCCTCTAGGACTACTCATGACCCTAAAGAAGCATTGAAAAGCTCAGTTAGTGGAACTGGTAGAATGTCCATGTTCCTTCAGTATTCTCGGACGAATCCCATCTGGTCCCATTGCTTTGTCTACTTTAAGCTTAGTTATTTCCTCATGAACACAGGGATCTTGAATGATTTTCAAAAGACTGTTACCTCTGTTCCTCCATGTGGGTGTTTTCTGAGGTCCCGCTCCTGGCCCTTCATCTGTGAACACAGAACAGAAATATTTGTTAAGCAATACCGCTTTATCCTCTTCAGCTTCTACATATGTGAGGCCAGTGCTGCAGGCCAGGCTCACGGGTCCCTCCAGAGGTTAGTACTTTTTTTTTTTTTTCTCCCATTTAACGTTTTTTATTTGTTATTCCATGCATAGTACAAAATAGTTCTGCTCAACTCAACATTATTCATATATGTTATATCAACAATCTGTCAACATCTTAACTATTTATTTTTCTCCAGGACCAAGCAGGAAGTCAGTCCTCACATATGGGTGACGTTGGCGCCGACAGAGCCCTCGTGCGGAGCATTTCCCCAGCTTTCAAGGAAAGCCTTTGGGAATGCAGCGCGCATGCGCGGTCCCCTTCCTGCCTAAGGGTGCCATCTTGCTCACTCTTTCTTTTTCCACGGAACCCAACGGACGTGAGTTTGTGTCACCCGGGAAAAGTAGATTATTTTTCTGCGATTTTCGCTTTTTTGCTTATCCGGTTCGACGCCGGTTCCCTTTCCCAACTGAGCTTGGTACACCAGTATCGAGTCTGGAATTTCTTTTTTCGGTTTTTGTCCTTCGTGACTAGCGTTTGCGCCTTTTTTTTATTTTCACTGGCAGCCCGGTCTTTTGACCTTGCAGGGTCCCTTTTTCCCCCCATGGCTGCCAGTGGGTTCAGAAAGTGTGATCAGTGCAAGAAACTTATGTCTCTCACCGACACACATGACTGCTGCCTCCGATGCCTCGGGCCTGACCATGACCTGCTGGTCTGCGGCCTGTGCAGCAAAATGTCGTCAAAGGCACTTCGGAGCCGTCAGCATCAACGTGAGAGAATTTTCTCTGAGTCCGCGTCCGGCCGGGCCCGGACTTCGTCAGAGGCCTCGACATCTTGGGAGTCTGACACCGAGCGCCGTCGTGGTTCCTCTGAGAGGGGGTCTCCCACCTGGGAGCACAAAAGGAAGAAGAAGCTCCTGAGGACAGCGTCCGTGGAGGCCCCTGGGTCCTCGAGGGCCAGGTCATGTAGCCCTGACCGCCGCCCTGGGCTCTCGGAGTCGGAGAGGCCATCCAAACTACCTGCATGGAGCCGGAGTCCCTGAGTCACGTAAGTTCTGTTATCCTCGTGGACTCTCCTCCAGGACAGCCACCGTCGGGGCCCGAGTCGGGGGCTGCTGAGTCTCCTCAGCTTGGACTCAGGCTGACGGCTTAGGAGAGCAGCTTGGCTGCCTTCATGGAACAGCAGCGGGTGCTGCATCTGCCCCGACCACTGGGACCTTGACGTCTAAGTCGATCCCGGAGGCCGAGCCAATCCTCGAGTCCATCAAGTCTCGAGTCGATCCTCTGTCAAGGTCCCCCTCGACCTCCCGTGCGGGGCCGAGGTCGTCGACGCTGGTGCCCTCGGCGTCGGGGCGGGTGGCACTGAGGCCCACATGACCGGAGCCGCTCGACTCCTCCTCGGAGGAGTCCGCATGGGAGACGGAGGACGAGGAGTCTCCGGCCACCTTCTGGACCTGGTGAGTCCCTTCGAACTCCTCAGAGAACGTCCCCCCGGAGGATACCCGGTTCTCGGACTTCGTGAGGGACATGGCCAAAGCATTGGCATTCCCTGCAGATGCTGAGGAGGAGCCTCGAGCCGAAGAGCTCGATGCCCTCCAGTATGATTTTCCTCTAAAGGAAGCCTTTACTGTACCGGTTCCTCTGATGCTGGAACGGCTGCTCTTCTGTATGTGGGAGGCACCGGCCTCTGCGCCTGTTCTTAGCTAATGAGTCGATTCCATTTATCGAGTCCGTAAGAGCCCTGGGTTCCAAAAGGCGCAGCTACCACACAATTCCATGGTTGTGGAATCGGCCATGCACCGCCTGAAGAGTCAGAAGATGCACTCTTCGGTGCCCCCCGGCCGGGAGCCCGGAACCTGGATGCCCTCGGTAGAAAGTGCTTCCAGGGCTCTGTGCTATCCTGCCGTGCCCAGACTTACCAGCTGTACATGGGCGGGAGGGAAGAGTGGCTCAGTGGTTGGGACAGGTTACCTCAGGCTGGAAGGCTGGGGGTTCAATTCCCGCATGGGAGCAAGCAACTTCAGGTTGGAGGGACTGGGGTCTCTAGTCCCATGGCCACTCCTTGTGGCCTTGGGCAAGCCACTTAAACCCTCCATTGCCTCAAGTACACTTAGATTGTGAGCCCTTCGGGGACAAGGGAATAAAAAGTACCTGTTAGTATACATGTATACCGCACTGATTCTAAAGAGCACGGTATAAAAAAAAAAGAAAGAAAAAGAAATGGGCATGTACCTATGAGACCTGGCAAAGGAGATTGCTGGGTTCTCAGCTGGCCTCTCCAAGGAACCCTTGCAGAGGTTCAAAGCCTTGTCTATAGGGATCCAAGAGTGCTCGAAGTTTATCTCTCGAGCAGCCTATGATGGCTTCAAGGCTTCGGCCTGGGTAGCTGCGGCCAGCATTGGGGCACGCCATCAGGCCTGGCTACAGTCATTGGACCTGGAATCATGGGTGCAGGAAAAGTTGGTCAATGTCCCCTGCCGAGATGACAACCTATTCGGTAAGCCCATGACTGAAAAGGCTGCAGAAATCCAGACTGAGACTCTCACCAGGACAAGGCTGTCCAGGAAGACTTCTGCCCCTTCTCAAAAAAAGAAGGGCTCGGGAAAGAAGCCATTTTTCCTGAGGAAGGGTGCTGCCTACAAATCCTACCCTCAATATCAGGCCTCTCCAGCTCCCCAACAGGGCCAGCAGGCCAAGAGGACCCATGGGCCCTGTAGGCAGAAGACCCCCAAGCTGCCAGCTCCGGCTCCTGCACAGCAGGGAGCGGGGTTTGACTCCCACAGCATAGCCTCTTCTCCGCCAGTGGGTCCACTCAGCACAGGAGGTCAGCTATGGGGAATTTCCTAGCAGACAAGCTAAGCCGGATTCTCCAGCCTCACGAATGGCAGTTGAATCCATTGGTGGTCCAGCAGATCTTCCTCCGCTGGGGACTTCCAGCCGTCGATCTGTTTGCAAGTCCACAGAATTGTCAGTTGCCCAGGTTCTGCTTCAGACAGCCGCATCCCCTGTGGATAGCAGCAGATGCTTTTCTGATTTCTTTGTCTATGGGCCTCCTGTATGCGTTTCCTCCCACGCCCCTGGTGGCCCGAACTCTGTTCAAGATTCTCCGGGACAAGGCCTCGTTGATTCTGGTAGCTCCCAGATGACTGAGGCAGCCGTGGTTTCCACTTGCTGCAGTTGGCGGTGGAAACTCCATTCCCTCTGGGGTGCAACACGATCTCCTGTCTCAGGAGCAAGGTTCCCTTCTGCACCCCAATCTCAGGTCCCTCAATTTGATGGCCTGGCTGCTGAAAGGATAGTGCTAGCTCCCTTACATCTACCTAAGGAGGTTGAGGAGGTGGTCTTGGCCTCTAAGAGGCAGTCCACCAGAAAATCCTGTGCCCTCAAATGGCATAGGTTTATGGTATGGTGTGCTCAGCGCAATGAAGATCCTTTCTCTTGCCTTGTGCCAGTAGTTCTGCAGTATCTACTTCACCTGTCAGACCTAGGCCTTAAGTCTAACTCTGTTCGGGTCCACGTCAGCGCATCACTCCTCGGTGGAAGGACAGCCTCTGTCGGTTCACCCCTTGGTGTCCCAGTTTCTCAGAGGTCTGCTTCTACTCAAGCCTCCGGTTCGTCCACCGGCGACTGAGTGGGATTTGAACGTGGTCTTGCAGCAACTTACTCGCCCACCGTTTGAGACGATGGCTACTTGCCATTTGTGCTTTCTCTCTTGGAAAGCGCTCTTCCTGGTGGCTCTTACCTCGGCCAGACGTGTGAGTGAACTACAAGCTCTGGTTTCTGATAGGCTGTACACACGGTTCTATAGGAACAGGGTGGTCCTACGAACCCATCCCAAGTTCCTTCCAAAAGTGGTCTCCTCTTTCTACCTCAACCAGGAGGTGGTTCTTCCGACCTTTTTTCCCAGGCCGCATACCAGCCGGGCTGAAACAGTCTTGCATACCCTGGACTGTAAGAGGGCGTTGTCTTTTTACATAGAACGTACGCGGGGGCATCAAATGGCTACTCAGCTCTTCGTCTCCTTTGACCCTAATAAGATGGGGTTACCTGTCTCCATGCGTATGTTGTCCACTTGGGTAGCAGATTGTATCGCCTGGGCGTACAAGGCAGCCGACCTCCCCTTGCAGGGTCCAGTCACGGCCCACCGTGTCAGGGCGAAAGCCGCGTCAGTAGCTCATCTCCGCTCTGTTCTGTTGGCAGACATTTGCTTGGCCGCAACTTGGTCTTCAAGCCAGACTTGCAGCCCATTACTGCCTTGAGAGAGAGTCCCGAAGGGACAGTGCTTTCGGACAGGCGGTACTTCGTAATCTCTTTGAGGTTTAGCAAATCCTATCCTCCAGCCCTTGTGTTGGGCTACCGTATGGGGACGTTCTCAGAGGATATTCTTATCACGAATGCTGAGGCTCTTGAGAGGGAGCCATTTGTTCAGCTTAGGGTTCCCGGTAGCCTAGAGCTGGGGAGTCCCATATGTGAGGACTGACTTCCTGCTTGGTCCTGGAGAAAGAGTAGTTACTCACCTGTAACAGGGGTTCTCCAGGAGCAGCAGGAATCAGTCCTCACGACCCTCCCTCCTCCCCTGGAGTTGCAGTCCTATCCTTCATTTTGATTTTTGCTATCTTTTAGCTATGTCATCAGACTGAGCAAGATGGCACCCTTGGGCGGGAAGGGGACCGCGCATGCGTGCTGCATTCCCAAAGGCTTTCCTTGATAGCTGGGGAAATGCTCCACACGAGGGCTCCGTCGGCGCTGACGTCACCCATATGTGAGGACTGATTCCTGCTGCTCCTGGAGAACACCTGTTACAGGTAACTACTCTCCCCCCCCCCCTAATTTCTATTACAACAATACTTATTGCTTATTCTTCTTCCACCCCCCTCCCTCCCCCACCCCTCCCCATCTCTCTACGTTATCTCTGCCTCTTAACCCTCCTTATTGTCACTCAGCTCCTCTATTTTGTGTATTGCTTATACTTAGAAATTTCTTCGCCAGATAGCACAGCACCATACCTTTGTTTACAAAACAGTTTTACATTGGCCCTCCCTCCTGCTCCCTTGCTTTCCATGTACCCAGCCATTTCCAGACCCGCTGCCATTGTGCCATACATTGTTCCCCTTTCCCATGTCGCATCCGTGTCAATCAATGCATCAAACACAGATCCTCCATTCGTCTAATAAATCCTGCCCTCTGGGGTTCCCCCACTCCTGTCCAGTGTTGTGCTCTCTCATTTCTTGCTGCCACTATACAGTGATGTAGTACTCCCCTCTCCCCTGCCGGGATATCCTCCCCCACTTTATGCAAGAGACATTTCTTATTTATTTATTGTTTTTCTATACCGCGCTATTTATCATCAGCGCGGTTCACAGGCAACAAAAAATTGTGCAATGCAGAACAGTCTAACATTGGACTTACATTAAACAGGGAGTTTAAAACATGGTGAACAGGTGAACTATATACAAATTAGTATCAAGGTTCTACATGTGATTTAGCATTATTTACAAATTAAACAGTATGACTATATACACATACATAATTGTATGTCGCAGAGTTATGGACAGCTCATCCATGGTTACCGGGGGGGGGGGGGGGTAGCTTAAGTGATCTGATTACGGTGTGTGAGGTGGGTACTCTGTGGGAGCTGGCTTGGGTCGAGGTGTGGGTGGCTAAGTGATGTCGTCTGAATTGGAAAAGTACTGAAGAAAGATGTTTCAGTGCCTTCCTGAACTGGGAGAGGTTGTTTATGGCACAAATGTCTGGTGGCAGGGTGTTCCAGCAAGAAGGTGCATATAGTGCAAAGGCACGGTTTCTTGTAGCCTTGTAGCATTTGGTGATAGCTTTCGGGAGAAGTAGGGTGTTGGTGGCGGCTGATCTCCTCAATCTGTTGAGTGGGGTGGTCTGGACGTGCATTTGTTGATGGCCTTGAATGTCATTGTTAAGATCTTAAAGGTAATCCTGCAGTGAACCGGAAGCCAGTGCAGAAGTTTTAGGATTGGGGTGATATGGTCCTTTCTAGATGCTCCGTAGAGGGTTCTGGCTGCAGTGTTCATTGCGAGCTGCAAGGGGTTCAGCGAGCTCTTCAGGAGGCCATGCAGTATGGAATTGGCGTAGTCAAAATGAGGCATTATTAGTGCTTGAAAGACAGTTCGGAAGTCTTTTTGCTCTAGTATCTGTCTCATGTGACGTAGTATCCGAACTTTGTGGTAAATCGCTTTTACCGTATTGCTTATCTGGGCATTCATGTTAAGACACTGGTCAAGTGCTACACTAAGATATCGTATCGTCGTTTTGGTGAGGAGCTCTGCATTGCGTACCTTCAGTGATGAGGGTGGAGTGAATGCCTGGTCTCTGCTGATGAATAGGACCTCCCGTCTTTTTGAAGTTTATTTCGAGCTTCTGTGTTTGTAGCCAGTGTGTGACTGCATTGAAGCATGTAGACAGCCGAGAGAGGTCTGGGTGATCCATGGATATTGGTGTGAACATAAGGATGTCATCAGCGTATACTAGGCAGTTAATGTTGAAGGACCGGATGAGGTTGCAGATGGGTTGCATATAAATGTTGAACAGGAGGGCTGAGAGTGACGATCCTTGCGGAACGCCCTTCTCTTGCAGGAAAGGAGTGGATATAGAGGAGCCGGAGTGGATATAGAGGAGCCGGAGTGGACATGCTGCCATCTGTCGTTCAGATATGAAGCACACCAGGCGAGTGCCATGCCGTGGATTCCCTTATCGGTGAGGCGGGATAGGAGTAATTTGTGACTGACGGAATCGAAAGCTGCCGCGATGTCAAGGAAGATGAGAGTGAAACCTTGTCTGTTATTGTCCAGACCTATGGTTAGTGTGCTGAATAAGGTTGTCAACAACGTTTCTACACCATGTGACTCCCAGAATCCATGCTGGCAAGGGTCAAGGGGTGCATTATTCTCGATATGATGGTTCAGTTGACATTAGACTATTTTTTCCATGATTTTAGCTAGGAGCGGGATGCTCGATATTGGCTTGTAGGAGTCCATCTTTGCGGGGTCTAACATTGTTTTTCAACAACGGTCTTATTGATGTTTGCTTTAGGCTACGGGAAAAGGTTCCGGAAAGGAATGAAGTACCTATCAGTTTGGTCAAGAAAGGACTGAGCTCGGTCCATAGGGCTTTTATCCAGAATGCTGGACATGGGTCATTCGGTGCTGTGGTGGTATTTATACTCATGATGATGTCTTGGATATCTTTTTCGGTTGGGGTTGGGGTTGAGAAGGAGGTAATGATATGTTGGGCCTCCAATGGAATTTGTGAGGGCGAGGATGAGGGGGGGGGGGAAGTACAGGTGTTTCATCTGGGGGATGAGTGAGGGAATGGTGGATTGGCTTGTTTTGGCTCGTAGATAATTGCATATTCCTGTGGGTCTGGGAGGTTTGATTGGCCAGGGGAGGGCTCTTTTGCTAAGGTTTTGACAAGGTTGAAAAGCTCATGTAGTTGGTTTATGGATCTTTGTAAGATTTCTGCGTGGTATTGCTTCATTCTCATGGAAACTGCTGCTCTGTGGGCATCTAGATGGGCAGTGTAGGCATCGTGGTTTTCAGTTTATCTTGAGCGGTGCCATCGTCTTTCTAGCTGTCTAAGTTGACGGAGGGATGCCGTTAGTTCAGGTGAGTACCAGGGTGCCTTCTTTCTTTTGTCGACGGTGGGTGCGTCGATTACAGCATTGAGACTCTTGTTCCATAAGGATACCATGTCATCTAGATTTTGTTCAAGTGGGTCTTGGAGAGGCTGTGCTCTTTCCAGGATCTCTTCTTTGTTGAATGGACGGTAGCGTTTAGAAGCTTTTGTGACTGGTTTGTTTGAGGATTGGGGACTATTGGGTATAGTGTGTACAGGCATCGAGAATCTGATTAGACTGTGATCGGACCATGGAACTGGGCTTAGTGAGAGATTGATGTTGTGCGTGGGGCGGGTGGCTGCTTGTGGTGCGAATATAAGATCAAGCGTATTTCCCTTGACATGGGTAGGGGAGTTGACCAATTGAGTATAGCCTAGCACTTTAAGGGCATCGAAGAAGGCCTTGGATTGAGTGTCTTGGAGGGCAGGGAGGTTGAAATCGCCCAATACCCAGTTTGATGTGCGTGGGTTGATGGGGTTACAGGCGAGGTCGATAATTATGGAAAGGTCATCCAGTGATGGGGAAGGTGCTCTGTATAGCAAGTTGATGGTGCTGTGTTTGTTTGCTATGGAGATGTAGTCGAGGTGAGAGGTACTGTTGGAGGCGATTGTCTGAAACTGTAGGTCTTTCTTGGTTAGGATAAGTGCTCCTCCACCTCTTCTGTCGGTTCTGTGGCATGAGTGGATAGAGAAATTAGGGAGGACATACTGATGAAGGAGAACAGAATCTGAGGCTGACATCCATGTCTCAGTAACACATAGGACGTCAATATCATGGGCGGATAACATGTCAGATACAGCAGGCCATTTCTTATGGATGGAACGGGCGTTTATGAGGGCACACTTGAGGTTGCGGGGGAGGGTGTGAGGTTCATGCTGAGGGGTTTTGGACTGATGGAGGGCAACATAAATGAGGTGAGGGTATGGCATGTGCCCATGTCTCGCTGTTTGGTGGTTGGGGGGTCCATAGTATCTCCTCCATGAACCATATAGAATTGGGATGGAGTGGATGAGGGCTTGAGAGCCGTGTGTCAGCGCAAGTATCATGCAGCAGCTGGCAAGGGTATAGGAGAGTGTGGTTGTAGTGGGTGGTGGCATGGTGACTAGGTGGTGACAGGTGTCTGTCTCCGTTGGGTAGAGCTGGTTCAGTTTAGTGCAACAATTTGATTGTGATAACTTTTAATAGTGTTGCAGTTCAAATATAACTGTCTCAATTATAACAGTAACAGTTTAGTATAGTGTCAAGTATGACTAGCTCAGAATGGTATAACAATTTAGCTGTGTTCAACTGCAACAGTATCACTTAGGATGTGGTAAATGAAAGGAACGATAGGGTTTGAGCATAAAATTGGGTACATTTCTGGCTTCTTTTGCAATCTATGTCCTGTCATTTTGTAGATTAGCAGAAGTACCTCATCCCAAAAACCTTGGATCTTCTCACACTTCCACCACATGTGTATCATATCCCCTCTCTCCTGGCACCCTCTCCAACACCGATCAGATAAGCCCAACCCAGCTCTTTTTTGACGTGTCATGTCCAATACCACTTATAAAGTACTTTATATGCATTCTCTTTTATTTGGGTAGCAACAGATATTCTTGCAATTGTCTGTAGAGCTTTATCCCACCGCTCTTCAGTCCATTGTATTTCTAAATCTATCTTCCATTTCTTCATGAACTCCAGCTTACCCTCTCCTCCCTCTATGAGCCCTTTATATATCTTCAATAAGGCTCCCTTTTGTCCTAGATTCCCTGAGCAGAGAGCCTCGAACCACCCTCTATTACTCCTCAGGTCCCTCCATATGCTCTGCTGCCGCACAAAATGGCCGATCTGGGTATAGCTATAGATATCATTGCTAGATAATCCATATAGATCCTTGATACCCTCAAAATCCCTTAGTCCCTCCTGAACCACGATCTGGGAAATGTGTGAGACCCTGCTGTGCCCACCTCCTCAATATATAGACCCTCCTGGGCCCTGTCCCTTCTCAAAACAGGCCTCTAGTGTCATTCCTTGTATGTATTGTTTATCTTGGACTAACGCTTTCCTGTGTTTCCAAATGTGTAAAGTGTGCCCTACAAAGGGGTTCGTGACCGTACTAAGGATGTGCTCCCCTTCCATACCAGCTTTTCCAGTCCTCCGCCCCTTACAGAATCTTCTTCCATCTGAACCTAATGCTTTTGCTTCTCTCTATGCCAATTATATAGTGGTTTCAATTGCGCCGCTGTATAGTATTTGCTGAAATTAGGAACTCCTAGCCCCCCCCTCTCCCTAGCTCTCTGTAATATGGACATAGCAACCCTAGGGCCCTTCTTTTGCCACATGAAGCGATTAATTTTTTGTTGTAACAACTTTAGCTGTTGCCTGGGGATTGAGATCGGCAGTGTTTGAAATAAGAACAAGAAACGTGGCAAGAGCATCATCTTGACTGTTGCTATCCGTCCAAACCACAAGATGTAACCCCGCCCCCACCCAGCCAATAAACTTTCTACTTGTCCAAATAGCTTTTTGTAGTTTAAATCATTTAAGACTTCTAACCTATTGCTTATTTGGATCCCTAAATACCTAATCGCCCCATTAACCCATCTAAATGGGTACTTCATTCGTAATCTCGCCTGTTCATACTCTGGTACTGACAGATTCATTATTTCCGATTTTGCCCAATTTATAGTGAAGCCCGAAATCCTCCCATACTCTTCTAATTCCCACATTAGTATTGGTATTGAGCCTCGGTCTGGTAACGCTCAAAATGACATCATCGGCGAACAAGGATATTTTATAATCTGCCTTCCCTACTGTTATACCCTTCAAATCTTCTCTTTCTCTCACTCTCTCTGCAAATGGTTCCAATGATATCGCGAATAGTAGAGGTGACAGTGGGCATCCCTATCTTGTCCCTCTCGCCTGCTCAAAACAGCCCGAATAAGCTCCGTTGACCCTTACACATGCTCGCGGGTGCTGATACAGTGCTTCCACCCACCCCTTAAACTCTCCTCCTAGGCCCATTTTGTCCATTACCCGAAAAAGGAAGGCCCACGACACCTGATCAAATGCTTTTTCCGCGTCTAGAGAGATTAACAAGGCCTCCTTTTTACTTTGCCCCACCAACCAAATAATATTCAGAATCTTTCTGATATTGTCCACCACCTGCCTCCCTGAGATAAAGCCCGCTTGATCCTGATGGATCAATTTCCCAATAACCTTGTTTAATTGTGTTGCTAAGATTTTGGCCAGTAATTTGGCATCTAGGTTAATTAAATTGGTCTATAAGATGACCAGTCTTGCTGATCTTTCCCTTCTTTATGAATTACTGTGATCCCATCCCATAGTATCCACTAACACCCCCCACCCCCTCCCTTGGTAAGTTAAACAACCTCAGCAATGGCGCAGGTAAGAGCTCACTAAATTTCCTGTAAAATCTTGCTGTTAGGCCATCCAGTCCCGGGGCCTTATCGGGTTTTAACTGTTTTATGGCTTGCAGGATCTCCTCCTCTTTAATTGCTTCATTGACTTGTTTCTGATCCTCCTCCCCCAAGATCAGGAGCTTTATGGAATTCAAATAGCTCTGTATTCTATCCGGGTCTGGAGATGTGCGCACTGCATATAGCTCTTGCTAGTATCTTTTAAAGGCCTCCCGAATGTCCCCCTCTTTGTGAACTAATTTCCCATCTCTGTCCTTGATTCTCAGTACCTGTGATCTTAGTTTCTTTTGCTTCAACCGCTGCGCCATATACCTCCCTGCCTTATTTCCCCCCTTGAAGAAACCCTGCTTCAGCAGCTGCATACAGTATTGTATGATTTCAGCTTGCATCGCATTCAATTCCGCTCTAACCGCCAACACTTGACCCCCTATATGTCCCCTTTCCATCTTCCACATCTAATGCTTCACATTCCATTAATCTTTCTCTCTCTCAATTCCCGTTCTCTCTTTTCCCCCTCCGTTTTCTTACGTGCCCATTTGAGAAAAACTCCCCTCACTACTGCCTTGTAACCATCCCAGACCCCCCCCCCCCCCCCGGCCACCTCCCCATTGTCATTCCATCTAAAATATTCCACTGTCTCCCGCTCTATCTCCTTTCTAACCCTTTCATCCTCCAACAGGGATTCATTTAATCTCCAAAATTGGGTTCCTCCTCCATCCGCCTCCAATGCCAGCCTAACCTCCACCAGCGCATGGTCTGACCATGTTATAGAATCCATATCTGCCCCTATAACTCTACCCGCCAATTCCTTTGTCACCCAAATCAATTCTGGAGTATGATCCGTGCACTAAGGAAAAAAAATGAGAACTGCCTTTTGCTTGGATGCAAGACACACCATGCATCTATCAAACAATGCTGTACTACAAAATTCCGATATTTTCTTCTTTCTGCCCTTTTGCCCTCTCGTTTCCCCATAGCATCTCTTTCTGGGTTCCAAGTTAAATTAAAATCTCCCCCACATATGAGTTTTCCCTCCCCTACTGACCTCACTTCAGCTTCTAGTTTTGACCAAAATGCTCCCTGCCCCCCTGTAGGTGCATAGATATTCAGTATGCAGTACCATTCATTCCCTATTTGTATTCGTATCAGTATGTATCTCCCCTCTTTATCTCGAATGATCTTCTGTACCTCCCCCTTGAGTTTAGAGGCTATAAAGATAGCCACCCCGCCCTTCTTTTTCTCCACTGTGTTTGATGCATATAGACATAGACCATATCCATGTAATCTAACCAGATGTTCTGTTGCCCGTGTTAAATGTGTCTCCTGTATAAGCTCCGCCGACGCTCTTTGACGTATTACTTCTTTTTAATTGGCAAATTCAACCCTTTAACATTCAATGTTACAACTTTTAACTCACCTTGTAGATGTTCTCTCCCCCTCTGCTTTGCCTCCCTTCCTCTAACTTCCCCCTCCCCCTCCCCTCCCCTCCCCCTCCTACCCATCCCTCCCCCCCTGTCCCACCCCGCCTCCTTCCCCTTCCCCATCTCTGCCATGGAGACTCGACTTCCATAATTTATAGCTGACTATCAGAAACTAGAGGTTAGTACTCTTATGGTACATTTCAAGTGCAGACTGGACTGGAGAGGAGAGGACAATAAGGAAGGCAAAATCAGGACTTAGCTGATGATTTCCTTTCTTTGAGTCCCTCCAGTCCAGTCCAGAGCCCTCCCTGTGTTGCTGGCTGATGGTGGATACAAAGTTAGATGGTGATCCTGGGGCACAAGAGTGCATCTAATGGTCTTTGGTCCCAGGTCAGTGTGAAAAGCAGTCTGGTGGGCCAGGATTCCTGCAGGGTTTGCAGAATCTGTGGGACAATGTCCCAAATAGGTTTGTAAAACAAAAAAAGTAGGTGAAGTTATTCTGGTAAAGATCAGTTCAGAGCAGCATGCTTGTGTTGCTCTGGGTAGGGGGGGAAGGGAGGGATAGATATTTTGATTGGAGTTTTTGGGGTAAACTGTTCTTTTGGGAGTCTGCTTTGTCAGTAGTTATGCACTAGTCTGGTTGGAGGTGCCAGCTGCCTAATTACAATGACATCATCAAGACTTAGCAGCTCAGTCTCCTAGCACCGGGGGCGGGGGGGGGGGGGGGGTGGTGTGTGTGTGTGACAACTCTTGAGTCTAGGACTAACCTGATAATTTGCTTTCCTTGATTCTCTCCAGTCCAGTCTAGTCTAAGCCCACAAGAAAGGGTAAATTAATCTGTATATGTTTAGTGAGTCACATCTCATACAATATAAAAAGCATCATCCAGAATTTAACAAAATAAAATTAGATTTGTTTAATTTATACAAGAGTTCAATTATTATATTTCTTTTGTAGAGATGAAGGCAGCTGTAAGGGTTAAGACAAATAGTTTGAGAACACCTACCCATTAAGCCCTGAATCCTTCAAGCTGTCCACATTTAAAAAAAAAAAAAAGGGGGGGGGGCAGCCAGGAGATTCCTCCCCCTCTATGTCCCTGTTGTCCAAAAAAAGGAATTTTTCTATTCAGAGAAAAAGTAGAATGTATTCAGCTGACCTAGAGGGGAGGAGTATAAAAAGCATCGGGATCATTCATCCTCTGCTGCTCCCGATAGAGTGTGAGGAGCTTCTACCATGGATATTGCCACCCACCGGCTTTCATAGAAGCTGTGCAGGATTAGTACCTGAACATCATTTAGGGGCATAACAAAACAGCTTTCAAGGATTTGCAGAGTTACTTCTCCTCACTACAGGGAAAAAGTAGCTGCAGTGTATAGAACAGATTTAGGTCAGGAGGGAGACTGTGCAGGATGATTTCACTTTGAAAGCTCTGCATAGTTTTCTCCAAGTACTTTTAGGTCTTTATATCCATGTATTTTTTCACCTGCCTTGAAAGTCCTGCTTTCCCACAGCTGTGGGTGATATTATTTGCCTATCTGACCGATGTATTCTGATGTCCTCAGAGAAATGCTGCTTCCTTATCGTCCCTCCAGTCTAGTCCCGAACCTCTGGGTTCTCCAGGACCAAGCAGGAAGTCAGTCCTCACATATGGGTGACGTCGGCGCCGACGGAGCCCTCGCGGAGCAATTTTCCCCAGCTTTCAAAGAAAGCCTTTGGGAATTGCAGCGCGCATGTGCGGTCCCCTTCCCGCCCAAGGGTGCCATCTTAGCCAGTCTTCTTTTTTCCGCGGAGCCCTACAGACATGGTCTTCTTGTCCCCGCAGAAAAAGTTGATTTTTCGTGGTTTATTTCTCTTTTTTCTTCGGTTCGACGCCGGTCTCTTTCCTGCTATGGGAAGTGGGGGGGCTGACACCCCTATGGGAAGTATGGGGGCTGACACCCCTATTTGAAGTAGGGGGGCTCACACCCCTATGTGAAGTAGGGGGGCTGACACCCCTATGTGAAGTAGGGGGCCTCACAACCCTATGTGAAGTAGGGGGGCTGAAACCCCTATGTGAAGTAGGGGGGCTGAAACCCCTATGTGAAGTAGGGGGCTGAAACCCCTATGTGAAGTAGGGGGCTGACACCCCTATGTGAAGTAGGGGGCCTCACACCCCTATGTGAAGTAGGGGGCCTCTCACCCCTATGTGAAGTAGGGGGCCTCACACCCCTATGTGAAGTAGGGGGGCTGAAACCCCTATGTGAAGTGGGGGGCCTCACACCCCTATGTGAAGTGGGGGGCCTCACACCCCTATGTGAAGTAGGGGGGCTGAAACCCCTATGTGAAGTAGGGGGGCTGAAACCCCTATGTGAAGTAGGGGGGCTCACACCCCTATGTGAAGTAGGGGGGCTCACACCCCTATGTGAAGTAGGGGGCCTCACACCCCTATGTGAAGTAGGGGGGCTGAAACCCCTATGTGAAGTAGGGGGGCTGAAACCCCTATGTGAAATAGGGGGGGCTGACACCCCTATGTGAAGTAGAGGGCTTACACCGCTATGTGAAGTAGGGGGGCTGAAACCCCTATGTGAAGTAAGGGGCCTCACACCCCTATGTGAAGTAGGGGGCCTCACACCCCTATGTGAAGTAGGGGGGCTGAAACCCCTATGTGAAGTAGGGGGGCTGACACCCCTATGTGAAGTAGGGGGGCTGACACCCCTATGTGAAGTAGGGGGCCTCACACCCCTATGTGAAGTAGGGGGGCTGAAACCCCTATGTGAAGTAGGGGGCCTCACACCCCTATGTGAAGTAGGGGGGCTGAAACCCCTATGTGAAGTAAGGGGCCTCACACCCCTATGTGAAGTAGGGGGGCTGAAACCCCTATGTGAAGTAGGGGGGCTGACACCCCTATGTGAAGTAGGGGGCCTCACACCCCTATGTGAAGTAGGGGGGCTGAAACCCCTATGTGAAGTAGGGGGGCTGAAACCCCTATGTGAAGTAGGGGGCCTCACACCCCTATGTGAAGTAGGGGGGCTGACACCCCTATGTGAAGTAGGGGGGCTGACACCCCTATGTGAAGTAGGGGGGCTGACACCCCTATGTGAAGTAGGGGGCCTCACACCCCTATGTGAAGTAGGGGGCCTCACACCCCTATGTGAAGTAGGGGGCCTCACACCCCTATGTGAAGTAGGGGGCCTCACACCCCTATGTGAAGTAGGGGGGCTGAAACCCCTATGTGAAGTAGGGGGGCTGACACCCCTATGTGAAGTAGGGGGGCTGACACCCCTATGTGAAATAGGGGGCCTCACACCCCTATGTGAAGTAGGGGGGCTGACACCCCTATGTGAAGTAGGGGGGCTGAAACCCCTATGTGAAGTAGGGGGGCTGACACCCCTATGTGAAGTAGGGGGGCTGACACCCCTATGTGAAGTAGGGGGCCTCACACCCCTATGTGAAGTAGGGGGGCTGACACCCCTATGTGAAGTGGGCCTCACACCCCTATGTGAAGTAGGGGGCTGACACCCCTATGTGAAGTAGGGGGGCTGACACCCCTATGTGAAGTAGGGGGCTGACACCCCTATGTGAAGTAGGGGGGCTCACACCCCTATGTGAAGTAGGGGGCCTCACACCCCTATGTGAAGTAGGGGGCCTCACACCCCTATGTGAAGTAGGGGGGCTGACACCCCTATGTGAAGTAGGGGGGCTCACACCCCTATGTGAAGTAGGGGGGCTGACACCCCTATGTGAAGTAGGGGGCTCACACCCCTATGTGAAGTAGGGGGGCTGACACCCCTATGTGAAGTAGGGGGGCTCACACCCCTATGTGAAGTAGGGGGGCTGAAACCCCTATGTGAAGTAGGGGGGCTGACACCCCTATGTGAAGTAGGGGGCCTCACACCCCTATGTGAAGTAGGGGGCTCACACCCCTATGTGAAGTAGGGGGGCTCACACCCCTATGTGAAGTAGGGGGGCTGACACCCCTATGTGAAGTAGGGGGGCTGACACCCCTATGTGAAGTAGGGGGGCTGAATCCCCTATGTGAAGTAGGGGGGCTGACACCCCTATGTGAAGTAGGGGGGCTGAAACCCCTATGTGAAGTAGGGGGGCTGACACCCCTATGTGAAGTAGGGGGCCTCACACCCCTATGTGAAGTAGGGGGGCTGAAACCCCTATGTGAAGTAGGGGGGCTGAAACCCCTATGTGAAGTAGGGGGGCTGACACCCCTATGTGAAGTAGGGGGGCTGACACCCCTATGTGAAGTAGGGGGCCTCACACCCCTATGTGAAGTAGGGGGGCTCACACCCCTATGTGAAGTAGGGGGGCTGAAACCCCTATGTGAAGTAGGGGGGCTGACACCCCTATGTGAAGTAGGGGGCTGACACCCCTATGTGAAGTAGGGGGGCTGACACCCCTATGTGAAGTAGGGGGCCTCACACCCCTATGTGAAGTAGGGGGGCTGACACCCCTATGTGAAGTAGGGGGCCCGACACCCCTATGTGAAGTAGGGGGGCTGAAACCCCTATGTGAAGTAGGGGGGCTCACACCCCTATGTGAAGTAGGGGGCTGACACCCCTATGTGAAGTAGGGGGCCTCACACCCCTATGTGAAGTAGGGGGGCTCACACCCCTATGTGAAGTAGGGGGGCTGACACCCCTATGTGAAGTAGGGGGCCTCACACCCCTATGTGAAGTAGGGGGGCTGACACCCCTATGTGAAATGGGGGGCTGACACCCCTATGTGAAGTAGGGGGGCTGACACCCCTATGTGAAGTAGGTGGGCTGACACCCCTATGTGAAGTAGGGGATGCTAAAACCATTATGTGATGTAGGGGGGACTCACACCCCTATGTGAAGTAGGGGGCCTCTCACCCCTATGTGAAGTAGGGGGCCTCACACCCCTATGTGAAGTAGGGGGGCTGACACCCCTATGTGAAGTAGGGGGGCTCACACCCCTATGTGAAGTAGGGGGGCTGACACCCCTATGTGAAGTAGGGGGGCTCACACCCCTATGTGAAGTAGGGGGGCTGAAACCCCTATGTGAAGTAGGGGGGCTGAAACCCCTATGTGAAGTAGGGGGCTCACACCCCTATGTGAAGTAGGGGGCTCACACCCCTATGTGAAGTAGGGGGGCTCACACCCCTATGTGAAGTAGGGGGGCTGACACCCCTATGTGAAGTAGGGGGGCTGACACCCCTATGTGAAGTAGGGGGGCTGACACCCCTATGTGAAGTAGGGGGCTTACACCCCTATGTGAAGTAGGGGGGCTGACACCCCTATGTGAAGTAGGGGGCTGACACCCCTATGTGAAGTAGGGGGGCTGAAACCCCTATGTGAAGTAGGGGGGCTGACACCCCTATGTGAAGTAGGGGGCCTCACACCCCTATGTGAAGTAGGGGGGCTGAAACCCCTATGTGAAGTAGGGGGGCTGAAACCCCTATGTGAAGTAGGGGGGCTGAAACCCCTATGTGAAGTAGGGGGGCTGACACCCCTATGTGAAGTAGGGGCCTCACACCCCTATGTGAAGTAGGGGGGCTCACACCCCTATGTGAAGTAGGGGGGCTGAAACCCCTATGTGAAGTAGGGGGGCTGACACCCCTATGTGAAGTAGGGGGCTGACACCCCTATGTGAAGTAGGGGGGCTGACACCCCTATGTGAAGTAGGGGGCTGACACCCCTATGTGAAGTAGGGGGCCTGACACCCCTATGTGAAGTAGGGGGCCTCACACCCCTATGTGAAGTAGGGGGGCTGAAACCCCTATGTGAAGTAGGGGGGCTCACACCCCTATGTGAAGTAGGGGGCCTCACACCCCTATGTGAAGTAGGGGGGCTCACACCCCTATGTGAAGTAGGGGGGCTGACACCCCTATGTGAAGTAGGGGGGCTGAAACCCCTATGTGAAGTAGGGGGGCTGACACCCCTATGTGAAGTAGGGGGCCTCACACCCCTATGTGAAGTAGGGGGCCTCACACCCCTATGTGAAGTAGGGGGGCTGACACCCCTATGTGAAGTAGGGGGGCTGACACCCCTATGTGAAGTAGGGGGCTGACACCCCTATGTGAAGTAAGGGGCCTCACACCACTATGTGAAGTAGGGGGCCTCACACCCCTATGTGAAGTAGGGGGCCTCACACCCCTATGTGAAGTAGGGGGGCTGACACCCCTATGTGAAGTAGGGGGGCTGACACCCCTATGTGAAGTAGGGGGCTGACACCCCTATGTGAAGTAGGGGGGCTGACACCCCTATGTGAAGTAGGGGGGCTGACACCCCTATGTGAAGTAGGGGGCCTCACACCCCTATGTGAAGTAGGGGGGCTGACACCCCTATGTGAAGTAGGGGGGCTGACACCCCTATGTGAAGTAGGGGGGCTGACACCCCTATGTGAAGTAGGGGGCCTCACACCCCTATGTGAAGTAGGGGGGCTGAAACCCCTATGTGAAGTAGGGGGGCTGACACCCCTATGTGAAGTAGGGGGGCTGACACCCCTATGTGAAGTAGGGGGGCTGACACCCCTATGTGAAGTAGGGGGGCTGACACCCCTATGTGAAGTAGGGGGCCTCACACCCCTATGTGAAGTAGGGGGCCTCACACCCCTATGTGAAGTAGGGGGCCTCACACCCCTATGTGAAGTAGGGGGGCTCACACCCCTATGTGAAGTAGGGGGGCTGAAACCCCTATGTGAAGTAGGGGGCCTCACACCCCTATGTGAAGTAGGGGGGCCTCACACCCCTATGTGAAGTAGGGGGCCTCACACCCCTATGTGAAGTAGGGGGGCTGACACCCCTATGTGAAGTAGGGGGGCTGAAACCCCTATGTGAAGTAGGGGGGCTCACACCCCTATGTGAAGTAGGGGGCCTCACACCCCTATGTGAAGTAGGGGGCCTCACACCCCTATGTGAAGTAGGGGGGCTGAAACCCCTATGTGAAGTAGGGGGGCTCACACCCCTATGTGAAGTAGGGGGGCTGAAACCCCTATGTGAAGTAGGGGGGCTGACACCCCTATGTGAAGTAGGGGGCTGACACCCCTATGTGAAGTAGGGGGCTGAAACCCCTATGTGAAGTAGGGGGGCCTCACACCCCTATGTGAAGTAGGGGGCCTGACACCCCTATGTGAAGTAGGGGGCCTCACACCCCTATGTGAAGTAGGGGGGCTGAAACCCCTATGTGAAGTAGGGGGGCTGACACCCCTATGTGAAGTAGGGGGCCTCACACCCCTATGTGAAGTAGGGGGCCTGACACCCCTATGTGAAGTAGGGGGGCTGAAACCCCTATGTGAAGTAGGGGGGCTCACACCCCTATGTGAAGTAGGGGGCTGAAACCCCTATGTGAAGTAGGGGGGCTGACACCCCTATGTGAAGTAGGGGGCTGACACCCCTATGTGAAGTAGGGGGGCTGACACCCCTATGTGAAGTAGGGGGGCTCACACCCCTATGTGAAGTAGGGGGCTCACACCCCTATGTGAAGTAGGGGGGCTGACACCCCTATGTGAAGTAGGGGGGCCTCACACCCCTATGTGAAGTAGGGGGGCTGACACCCCTATGTGAAGTAGGGGGGCTCACACCCCTATGTGAAGTAGGGGGGCTGACACCCCTATGTGAAGTAGGGGGGCTCACACCCCTATGTGAAGTAGGGGGGCTCACACCCCTATGTGAAGTAGGGGGGCTGACACCCCTATGTGAAGTAGGGGGCTCACACCCCTATGTGAAGTAGGGGGGCTCACACCCCTATGTGAAGTAGGGGGGCTGACACCCCTATGTGAAGTAGGGGGGCTGACACCCCTATGTGAAGTAGGGGGGCTGACACCCCTATGTGAAGTAGGGGGGCTGACACCCCTATGTGAAGTAGGGGGGCTGACACCCCTATGTGAAGTAGGGGGGCTGACACCCCTATGTGAAGTAGGGGGGCTGACACCCCTATGTGAAGTAGGGGGGCTGACACCCCTATGTGAAGTAGGGGGCTGACACCCCTATGTGAAGTAGGGGGCCTCACACCCCTATGTGAAGTAGGGGGGCTGAAACCCCTATGTGAAGTAGGGGGGCTGAAACCCCTATGTGAAGTAGGGGGGCTGAAACCCCTATGTGAAGTAGTGGGGCTGACACCCCTATGTGAAGTAGGGGGCCTCACACCCCTATGTGAAGTAGGGGGGCTCACACCCCTATGTGAAGTAGGGGGGCTGACACCCCTATGTGAAGTAGGGGGGCTCATACCCCTATGTGAAGTAGGGGGCTGACACCCCTATGTGAAGTAGGGGGGCTGACACCCCTATGTGAAGTAGGGGGCTGACACCCCTATGTGAAGTAGGGGGGCTCACACCCCTATGTGAAGTAGGGGGCCTGACACCCCTATGTGAAGTAGGGGGCCTCACACCCCTATGTGAAGTAGGGGGGCTGACACCCCTATGTGAAGTAGGGGGGCTCACACCCCTATGTGAAGTAGGGGGGCTGACACCCCTATGTGAAGTAGGGGGCTCACACCCCTATGTGAAGTAGGGGGCTGACACCCCTATGTGAAGTAGGGGGGCTCACACCCCTATGTGAAGTAGGGGGGCTGACACCCCTATGTGAAGTAGGGGGGCTGACACCCCTATGTGAAGTAGGGGGCCTCACACCCCTATGTGAAGTAGGGGGCTGACACCCCTATGTGAAGTAGGGGGGCTCACACCCCTATGTGAAGTAGGGGGGCTGACACCCCTATGTGAAGTAGGGGGGCTGACACCCCTATGTGAAGTAGGGGGCTGACACCCCTATGTGAAGTAGGGGGGCTGACACCCCTATGTGAAGTAGGGGGGCTGAAACCCCTATGTGAAGTAGGGGGGCTGACACCCCTATGTGAAGTAGGGGGCCTCACACCCCTATGTGAAGTAGGGGGGCTGACACCCCTATGTGAAGTAGGGGGGCTGAAACCCCTATGTGAAGTAGGGGGGCTGAAACCCCTATGTGAAGTAGGGGGGCTGACACCCCTATGTGAAGTAGGGGGCCTCACACCCCTATGTGAAGTAGGGGGGCTCACACCCCTATGTGAAGTAGGGGGGCTGACACCCCTATGTGAAGTAGGGGGGCTGACACCCCTATGTGAAGTAGGGGGCTGACACCCCTATGTGAAGTAGGGGGGCTGACACCCCTATGTGAAGTAGGGGGCCTGACACCCCTATGTGAAGTAGGGGGCCTGACACCCCTATGTGAAGTAGGGGGCCTCACACCCCTATGTGAAGTAGGGGGGCTGAAACCCCTATGTGAAGTAGGGGGGCTCACACCCCTATGTGAAGTAGGGGGGCTGACACCCCTATGTGAAGTAGGGGGCCTCACACCCCTATGTGAAGTAGGGGGGCTCACACCCCTATGTGAAGTAGGGGGGCTGACACCCCTATGTGAAGTAGGGGGCCTCACACCCCTATGTGAAGTAGGGGGGCTGACACCCCTATGTGAAGTGGTTGGCCTCACACCCCTATGTGAAGTAGTGGGGCTCACACCCCTATGTGAAGTAGGGGGGCTGACACCCCTATGTGAAGTTGGGGGGCTGACACCCCTATGTGAAGTAGGGGGGCTGACACCCCTATGTGAAGTAGGGGGGCCTCACACCCCTATGTGAAGTAGGGGGGCTCACACCCCTATGTGAAGTAGGGGGGCTGACACCCCTATGTGAAGTAGGGGGGCTCACACCCCTATGTGAAGTAGGGGGGCTGACACCCCTATGTGAAGTAGGGGGGCTCACACCCCTATGTGAAGTAGGGGGGCTGACACCCCTATGTGAAGTAGGGGGCTGACACCCCTATGTGAAGTAGGGGGCCTCACACCCCTATGTGAAGTAGGGGGCTGACACCCCTATGTGAAGTAGGGGGGCTCACACCCCTATGTGAAGTAGGGGGGCTGACACCCCTATGTGAAGTAGGGGGGCTGACACCCCTATGTGAAGTAGGGGGGCTGACACCCCTATGTGAAGTAGGGGGGCTGACACCCCTATGTGAAGTAGGGGGGCTGACACCCCTATGTGAAGTAGGGGGGCTGACACCCCTATGTGAAGTAGGGGGGCTGAAACCCCTATGTGAAGTAGGGGGGCTGACACCCCTATGTGAAGTAGGGGGCCTCACACCCCTATGTGAAGTAGGGGGGCTGAAACCCCTATGTGAAGTAGGGGGGCTGAAACCCCTATGTGAAGTAGGGGGGCTGAAACCCCTATGTGAAGTAGGGGGGCTGACACCCCTATGTGAAGTAGGGGGCCTCACACCCCTATGTGAAGTAGGGGGGCTCACACCCCTATGTGAAGTAGGGGGGCTGAAACCCCTATGTGAAGTAGGGGGGCTGACACCCCTATGTGAAGTAGGGGGGCTCACACCCCTATGTGAAGTAGGGGGGCTGAAACCCCTATGTGAAGTAGGGGGCTGACACCCCTATGTGAAGTAGGGGGCTGACACCCCTATGTGAAGTAGGGGGCCTCACACCCCTATGTGAAGTAGGGGGGCTGACACCCCTATGTGAAGTAGGGGGGCTGACACCCCTATGTGAAGTAGGGGGGCCTCACACCCCTATGTGAAGTAGGGGGGCTGACACCCCTATGTGAAGTAGGGGGGCTGACACCCCTATGTGAAGTAGGGGGGCTGAAACCCTATGTGAAGTAGGGGGGCTGACACCCCTATGTGAAGTAGGGGGCCTCACACCCCTATGTGAAGTAGGGGGCCTCACACCCCTATGTGAAGTAGGGGGGCTGACACCCCTATGTGAAGTAGGGGGGCTGACACCCCTATGTGAAGTAGGGGGCTGACACCCCTATGTGAAGTAGGGGGCTCACACCCCTATGTGAAGTAGGGGGGCTGACACCCCTATGTGAAGTAGGGGGGCTCACACCCCTATGTGAAGTAGGGGGGCTGACACCCCTATGTGAAGTAGGGGGCTCACACCCCTATGTGAAGTAGGGGGCTGACACCCCTATGTGAAGTAGGGGGGCTCACACCCCTATGTGAAGTAGGGGGGCTGACACCCCTATGTGAAGTAGGGGGGCTGACACCCCTATGTGAAGTAGGGGGGCTGACACCCCTATGTGAAGTAGGGGGCCTCACACCCCTATGTGAAGTAGGGGGGCTGACACCCCTATGTGAAGTAGGGGGGCTGACACCCCTATGTGAAGTAGGGGGGCTGACACCCCTATGTGAAGTAGGGGGGCTGACACCCCTATGTGAAGTAGGGGGGCTGACACCCCTATGTGAAGTAGGGGGCCTGACACCCCTATGTGAAGTAGGGGGCCTGACACCCCTATGTGAAGTAGGGGGGCTCACACCCCTATGTGAAGTAGGGGGCTCACACCCCTATGTGAAGTAGGGGGGCTGAAACCCCTATGTGAAGTAGGGGGCCTGACACCCCTATGTGAAGTAGGGGGGCCTGACACCCCTATGTGAAGTAGGGGGCCTCACACCCCTATGTGAAGTAGGGGGGCTGACACCCCTATGTGAAGTAGGGGGGCTGACACCCCTATGTGAAGTAGGGGGGCTCACACCCCTATGTGAAGTAGGGGGCCTCACACCCCTATGTGAAGTAGGGGGGCTGACACCCCTATGTGAAGTAGGGGGCCTCACACCCCTATGTGAAGTAGGGGGGCTGACACCCCTATGTGAAGTAGGGGGGCTCACACCCCTATGTGAAGTAGGGGGCTGAAACCCCTATGTGAAGTATGGGGGCTCACACACCTATGTGAAGTAGTGGGCTCACACCCCTATGTGAAGTAGGGGGGCTGAAACTCCTATGTGAAGTAGGGGGCTCACACCCCTATGTGAAGTAGGGGGGCTGACACCCCTATGTGAAGTAGGGGGCCTCACACCCCTATGTGAAGTAGGGGGCTCACACCCCTATGTGAAGTAGGGGGGCTGACACCCCTATGTGAAGTAGGGGGGCTCACACCCCTATGTGAAGTAGGGGGGCTGACACCCCTATGTGAAGTAGGGGGGCTGACACCCCTATGTGAAGTAGGGGGGCTCACACCCCTATGTGAAGTAGGGGGGCTCACACCCCTATGTGAAGTAGGGGGGCTGAAACCCCTATGTGAAGTAGGGGGCCTCACACCCCTATGTGAAGTAGGGGGCTCACACCCCTATGTGAAGTAGGGGGGCTGACACCCCTATGTGAAGTAGGGGGGCTGACACCCCTATGTGAAGTAGGGGGCTGACACCCCTATGTGAAGTAGGGGGGCTGACACCCCTATGTGAAGTAGGGGGGCTGACACCCCTATGTGAAGTAGGGGGGCTGACACCCCTATGTGAAGTAGGGGGCTGACACCCCTATGTGAAGTAGGGGGGCTGACACCCCTATGTGAAGTAGGGGGCCTCACACCCCTATGTGAAGTAGGGGGGCTGACACCCCTATGTGAAGTAGGGGGGCTGACACCCCTATGTGAAGTAGGGGGGCTGAAACCCCTATGTGAAGTAGGGGGCTGACACCCCTATGTGAAGTAGGGGGCCTCACACCCCTATGTGAAGTAGGGGGGCTCACACCCCTATGTGAAGTAGGGGGGCTGACACCCCTATGTGAAGTAGGGGGGCTGACACCCCTATGTGAAGTAGGGGGCTGACACCCCTATGTGAAGTAGGGGGGCTGAAACCCCTATGTGAAGTAGGGGGGCTCACACCCCTATGTGAAGTAGGGGGCCTGACACCCCTATGTGAAGTAGGGGGGCCTCACACCCCTATGTGAAGTAGGGGGGCTGACACCCCTATGTGAAGTAGGGGGCCTGCCACCCCTATGTGAAGTAGGGGGCCTCACACCCCTATGTGAAGTAGGGGGCCTGACACCCCTATGTGAAGTAGGGGGGCTGACACCCCTATGTGAAGTAGGGGGGCTGACACCCCTATGTGAAGTAGGGGGCCTCACACCCCTATGTGAAGTAGGGGGGCTGACACCCCTATGTGAAGTAGGGGGGCTGACACCCCTATGTGAAGTAGGGGGCCTCACACCCCTATGTGAAGTAGGGGGCCTCACACCCCTATGTGAAGTAGGGGGGCTGACACCCCTATGTGAAGTAGGGGGGCTGACACCCCTATGTGAAGTAGGGGGGCTGACACCCCTATGTGAAGTAGGGGGCTGACACCCCTATGTGAAGTAGGGGGGCCTCACACCCTAATGTGAAGAACGGGGCCTCACAACCCTATGTGAAGTAGGGGGCCTCAAACCCCTATGTGAAGTAGGGGGGCTGACACCCCTATGTGAAGTAGGGGGGCTCACACCCCTATGTGAAGTAGGGGGGCTGACACCCCTATGTGAAGTAGGGGGGCTGACACCCCTATGTGAAGTAGGGGGGCTCACACCCCTATGTGAAGTAGGGGGGCTGACACCCCTATGTGAAGTAGGGGGCTGACACCCCTATGTGAAGTAGGGGGCCTCACACCCCTATGTGAAGTAGGGGGCTGACACCCCTATGTGAAGTAGGGGGGCTGACACCCCTATGTGAAGTAGGGGGGCTGAAACCCCTATGTGAAGTAGGGGGGCTGACACCCCTATGTGAAGTAGGGGGCCTCACACCCCTATGTGAAGTAGGGGGGCTGACACCCCTATGTGAAGTAGGGGGGCTGAAACCCCTATGTGAAGTAGGGGGCTGACACCCCTATGTGAAGTAGGGGGGCTGACACCCCTATGTGAAGTAGGGGGCTCACACCCCTATGTGAAGTAGGGGGGCTGACACCCCTATGTGAAGTAGGGGGGCTCACACCCCTATGTGAAGTAGGGGGCTGACACCCCTATGTGAAGTAGGGGGGCTGACACCCCTATGTGAAGTAGGGGGCTGACACCCCTATGTGAAGTAGGGGGGCTCACACCCCTATGTGAAGTAGGGGGGCTCACACCCCTATGTGAAGTAGGGGGCCTGACACCCCTATGTGAAGTAGGGGGGCTGACACCCCTATGTGAAGTAGGGGGGCTGACACCCCTATGTGAAGTAGGGGGCTGACACCCCTATGTGAAGTAGGGGGGCTGACACCCCTATGTGAAGTAGGGGGGCTGACACCCCTATGTGAAGTAGGGGGGCTCACACCCCTATGTGAAGTAGGGGGCTGACACCCCTATGTGAAGTAGGGGGGCTGACACCCCTATGTGAAGTAGGGGGCTGACACCCCTATGTGAAGTAGGGGGCCTCACACCCCTATGTGAAGTAGGGGGGCTGACACCCCTATGTGAAGTAGGGGGGCTGACACCCCTATGTGAAGTAGGGGGGCTGACACCCCTATGTGAAGTAGGGGGCCTCACACCCCTATGTGAAGTAGGGGGGCTGACACCCCTATGTGAAGTAGGGGGGCTGACACCCCTATGTGAAGTAGGGGGGCTGACACCCCTATGTGAAGTAGGGGGGCTGAAACCCCTATGTGAAGTAGGGGGCCTCACACCCCTATGTGAAGTAGGGGGGCTGACACCCCTATGTGAAGTAGGGGGGCTGACACCCCTATGTGAAGTAGGGGGGCTGACACCCCTATGTGAAGTAGGGGGCTCACACCCCTATGTGAAGTAGGGGGGCTGACACCCCTATGTGAAGTAGGGGGGCTGACACCCCTATGTGAAGTAGGGGGGCTGACACCCCTATGTGAAGTAGGGGGCTCACACCCCTATGTGAAGTAGGGGGGCTGACACCCCTATGTGAAGTAGGGGGCTGACACCCCTATGTGAAGTAGGGGGGCTGACACCCCTATGTGAAGTAGGGGGCCTCACACCCCTATGTGAAGTAGGGGGGCTGACACCCCTATGTGAAGTAGGGGGGCTGACACCCCTATGTGAAGTAGGGGGGCTGACACCCCTATGTGAAGTAGGGGGGCTGACACCCCTATGTGAAGTAGGGGGGCCTCACACCCCTATGTGAAGTAGGGGGGCTGACACCCCTATGTGAAGTAGGGGGGCTGACACCCCTATGTGAAGTAGGGGGCCTCACACCCCTATGTGAAGTAGGGGGGCTGACACCCCTATGTGAAGTAGGGGGCCTCACACCCCTATGTGAAGTAGGGGGGCTGACACCCCTATGTGAAGTAGGGGGGCTGACACCCCTATGTGAAGTAGGGGGGCTGACACCCTATGTGAAGTAGGGGGGCTCACACCCCTATGTGAAGTAGGGGGCTGAAACCCCTATGTGAAGTAGGGGGGCTGACACCCCTATGTGAAGTAGGGGGCTGACAACCCTATGTGAAGTAGGGGGCCTCACACCCCTATGTGAAGTAGGGGGGCTGACACCCCTATGTGAAGTAGGGGGGCTGACACCCCTATGTGAAGTAGGGGGCTCACACCCCTATGTGAAGTAGGGGGCCTCACACCCCTATGTGAAGTAGGGGGGCTGACACCCCAATGTGAAGTAGGGGTGCTGACACCCCTATGTGAAGTAGGGGGGCTGACACCCCTATGTGAAGTAGGGGGGCTCACACCCCTATGTGAAGTAGGGGGGCTGACACCCCTATGTGAAGTAGGGGGGCCTCACACCCCTATGTGAAGTAGGGGGCTGACACCCCTATGTGAAGTAGGGGGCTGACACCCCTATGTGAAGTAGGGGGCCTCACACCCCTATGTGAAGTAGGGGGCTGACACCCCTATGTGAAGTAGGGGGGCTGACACCCCTATGTGAAGTAGGGGGCTCACACCCCTATGTGAAGTAGGGGGGCTGACACCCCTATGTGAAGTAGGGGGGCCTCACACCCCTATGTGAAGTAGGGGGCTGACACCCCTATGTGAAGTAGGGGGGCTCACACCCCTATGTGAAGTAGGGGGCTGACACCCCTATGTGAAGTAGGGGGGCTGACACCCCTATGTGAAGTAGGGGGGCTGAAACCCCTATGTGAAGTAGGGGGGCTGACACCCCTATGTGAAGTAGGGGGGCTGACACCCCTATGTGAAGTAGGGGGGCTGACACCCCTATGTGAAGTAGGGGGGCTGACACCCCTATGTGAAGTAGGGGGGCTGACACCCCTATGTGAAGTAGGGGGCTCACACCCCTATGTGAAGTAGGGGGGCTGACACCCCTATGTGAAGTAGGGGGCCTCACACCCTATGTGAAGTAGGGGGCTGACACCCCTATGTGAAGTAGGGGGCTGACACCCCTATGTGAAGTAGGGGGGCTGAAACCCCTATGTGAAGTAGGGGGGCTCACACCCCTATGTGAAGTAGGGGGGCTGACACCCCTATGTGAAGTAGGGGGGCTGACACCCCTATGTGAAGTAGGGGGGCTGACACCCCTATGTGAAGTAGGGGGGCTCACACCCCTATGTGAAGTGGGGGGCCTGACACCCCTTTGTGAAGTAGGGGGGCTGACACCCCTATGTGAAGTAGGGGGGCTGAAACCCCTATGTGAAGTAGGGGGCTGACACCCCTATGTGAAGTAGGGGGCCTCACACCCCTATGTGAAGTAGGGGGGCCTCACACCCCTATGTGAAGTAGGGGGGCTGACACCCCTATGTGAAGTAGGGGGGCTGACACCCCTATGTGAAGTAGGGGGGCCTCACACCCCTATGTGAAGTAGGGGGGCTGACACCCCTATGTGAAGTAGGGGGGCTGACACCCCTATGTGAAGTAGGGGGGCTGACACCCCTATGTGAAGTAGGGGGGCCTCACACCCCTATGTGAAGTAGGGGGGCTGACACCCCTATGTGAAGTAGGGGGCTGACACCCCTATGTGAAGTAGGGGGGCTGACACCCCTATGTGAAGTAGGGGGCTGACACCCCTATGTGAAGTAGGGGGGCTCACACCCCTATGTGAAGTAGGGGGGCTGACACCCCTATGTGAAGTAGGGGGGCTGACACCCCTATGTGAAGTAGGGGGGCTGACACCCCTATGTGAAGTAGGGGGGCTGACACCCCTATGTGAAGTAGGGGGCCTCACACCCCTATGTGAAGTAGGGGGGCTGACACCCCTATGTGAAGTAGGGGGGCTCACACCCCTATGTGAAGTAGGGGGGCTGACACCCCTATGTGAAGTAGGGGGCTGACACCCCTATGTGAAGTAGGGGGGCTGACACCCCTATGTGAAGTAGGGGGGCTGACACCCCTATGTGAAGTAGGGGGGCTGACACCCCTATGTGAAGTAGGGGGGCTGACACCCCTATGTGAAGTAGGGGGCTCACACCCCTATGTGAAGTAGGGGGGCTGACACCCCTATGTGAAGTAGGGGGCTCACACCCCTATGTGAAGTAGGGGGGCTGACACCCCTATGTGAAGTAGGGGGGCTGACACCCCTATGTGAAGTAGGGGGGCTGACACCCCTATGTGAAGTAGGGGGGCCTCACACCCCTATGTGAAGTAGGGGGGCTCACACCCCTATGTGAAGTAGGGGGCTCACACCCCTATGTGAAGTAGGGGGGCTGACACCCCTATGTGAAGTAGGGGGGCTGACACCCCTATGTGAAGTAGGGGGGCTGACACCCCTATGTGAAGTAGGGGGGCTGACACCCCTATGTGAAGTAGGGGGCCTGACACCCCTATGTGAAGTAGGGGGGCTGACACCCCTATGTGAAGTAAGGGGGCTCACACCCCTATGTGAAGTAGGGGGCTGACACCCCTATGTGAAGTAGGGGGGCTGACACCCCTATGTGAAGTAGGGGGGCTCACACCCCTATGTGAAGTAGGGGGCTGACACCCCTATGTGAAGTAGGGGGGCTGACACCCCTATGTGAAGTAGGGGGCCTCACACCCCTATGTGAAGTAGGGGGGCTGACACCCCTATGTGAAGTAGGGGGGCTGACACCCCTATGTGAAGTAGGGGGGCCTGACACCCCTATGTGAAGTAGGGGGGCTCACACCCCTATGTGAAGTAGGGGGGCTGACACCCCTATGTGAAGTAGGGGGCCGACACCCCTATGTGAAGTAGGGGGCTCACACCCCTATGTGAAGTAGGGGGGCTGACACCCCTATGTGAAGTAGGGGGCTGACACCCCTATGTGAAGTAGGGGGCCTCACACCCCTATGTGAAGTAGGGGGGCTGACACCCCTATGTGAAGTAGGGGGCTGACACCCCAATGTGAAGTAGGGGGGCTGACACCCCTATGTGAAGTAGGGGGCTCACACCCCTATGTGAAGTAGGGGGGCTGACACCCCTATGTGAAGTAGGGGGGCCTGACACCCCTATGTGAAGTAGGGGGGCTGACACCCCTATGTGAAGTAGGGGGGCCTCACACCCCTATGTGAAGTAGGGGGCTCACACCCCTATGTGAAGTAGGGGGGCTGACACCCCTATGTGAAGTAGGGGGGCTGACACCCCTATGTGAAGTAGGGGGGCTGACACCCCTATGTGAAGTAGGGGGGCTGACACCCCTATGTGAAGTAGGGGGGCTGACACCCCTATGTGAAGTAGGGGGGCTGACACCCCTATGTGAAGTAGGGGGGCTGACACCCCTATGTGAAGTAGGGGGGCTCACACCCCTATGTGAAGTAGGGGGGCTGACACCCCTATGTGAAGTAGGGGGGCTCACACCCCTATGTGAAGTAGGGGGGCTGACACCCCTATGTGAAGTAGGGGGCTGACACCCCTATGTGAAGTAGGGGGGCTGACACCCCTATGTGAAGTTGGGGGCTGACACCCCTATGTGAAGTAGGGGGGCTGACACCCCTATGTGAAGTAGGGGGGCTGACACCCCTATGTGAAGTAGGGGGGCTGACACCCCTATGTGAAGTAGGGGGGCTGACACCCCTATGTGAAGTAGGGGGCTCACACCCCTATGTGAAGTAGGGGGGCTGACACCCCTATGTGAAGTCGGGGGCTGACACCCCTATGTGAAGTAGGGGGCTGACACCCCTATGTGAAGTAGGGGGGCTGACACCCCTATGTGAAGTAGGGGGGCTGACACCCCTATGTGAAGTAGGGGGGCTGACACCCCTATGTGAAGTAGGGGGGCTGACACCCCTATGTGAAGTAGGGGGGCTGACACCCCTATGTGAAGTAGGGGGGCTGACACCCCTATGTGAAGTAGGGGGCTGACACCCCTATGTGAAGTAGGGGGGCCTCACACCCCTATGTGAAGTAGGGGGGCTGACACCCTATGTGAAGTAGGGGGGCTGACACCCCTATGTGAAGTAGGGGGGCTGACACCCCTATGTGAAGTAGGGGGGCTGACACCCCTATGTGAAGTAGGGGGGCTGACACCCCTATGTGAAGTAGGGGGGCTGACACCCCTATGTGAAGTACAGGGGCTGACACCCCTATGTGAAGTATGGGGACTGACACCCCTATGTGAAGTAGGGGGTCTCACACCCCTATGTGAAGTAGGGGGCTGACACCCCTATGTGAAGTAGGGGGGCTGACACCCCTATGTGAAGTAGGGGGGCTGACACCCCTATGTGAAGTAGGGGGCTGACACCCCTATGTGAAGTAGGGGGGCTGACACCCCTATGTGAAGAAGGGGGCTGACACCCCTATGTGAAGTAGGGGGGTTCACACCCCTATGTGAAGTACGGGGCTGACACCCCTATGTGAAGTAGGGGGGCTGACACCCCTATGTGAAGTAGGGGCTGACACCCCTATGTGAGATAGGGGTGTCAGCCCCCCTTCTTCACATAGGGGTGTCAGCCCCCCTACTTCACATAGGGGTGTCAGCCCCCCTACTTCACATAGGGGTGTCAGCCCCCTACTTCACATAGGGGTGTCAGCCCCCTACTTCACATAGGGGTGTCAGCCCCCCTACTTCACATAGGGGTGTCAGCCCCCCTACTTCACATAGGGGTGTGAGCCCCCTACTTCACATAGGGGTGTGAGCCCCCCTACTTCACATAGGGGTGTCAGCCCCCCTACTTCACATAGGGGTGTCAGCCCCCCTACTTCACATAGGGGTGTCAGCCCCCTACTTCACATAGGGGTGTGAGCCCCCCTACTTCACATAGGGGTGTCAGCCCCCCTACTTCACATAGGGGTGTCAGCCCCCTACTTCACATAGGGGTGTCAGCCCCCCTACTTCACATAGGGGTGTGAGCCCCCTTCTTCACATAGGGGTGTCAGCCCCCTACTTCACATAGGGGTGTCAGCCCCCCTACTTCACATAGGGGTGTGAGCCCCCCTACTTCACATAGGGGTGTCAGCCCCCCTACTTCACATAGGGGTGTCAGCCCCCCTACTTCACATAGGGGTGTCAGCCCCCCTACTTCACATAGGGGTGTCAGCCCCCCTACTTCACATAGGGGTGTCAGCCCCCTACTTCACATAAGGGTGTCAGCCCCCTACTTCACATAGGGGTGTCAGCCCCCTACTTCACATAGGGGTGTCAGCCCCCCTACTTCACATAGGGGTGTCAGCCCCCCTACTTCACATAGGGGTGTGAGCCCCCCTACTTCACATAGGGGTGTCAGCCCCCCTACTTCACATAGGGGTGTGAGCCCCCCTACTTCACATAGGGGTGTGAGCCCCCTACTTCACATAGGGGTGTCAGCCCCCCTACTTCACATAGGGGTGTCAGCCCCCTACTTCACATAGGGGTGTGAGCCCCCTACTTCACATAGGGGTGTCAGCCCCCCTACTTCACATAGGGGTGTGAGCCCCCTACTTCACATAGGGGTGTCAGCCCCCCTACTTCACATAGGGGTGTCAGCCCCCCTACTTCACATAGGGGTGTCAGCCCCCTACTTCACATAGGGGTGTCAGCCCCCCTACTTCACATAGGGGTGTGAGCCCCCCTACTTCACATAGGGGTGTCAGCCCCCTACTTCACATAGGGGTGTCAGCCCCCCTACTTCACATAGGGGTGTCAGCCCCCCTACTTCACATAGGGGTGTCAGCCCCCCTACTTCACATAGGGGTGTCAGCCCCCCTACTTCACATAGGGGTGTGAGGCCCCCTACTTCACATAGGGGTGTCAGCCCCCCTACTTCACATAGGGGTGTGAGCCCCCCTACTTCACATAGGGGTGTCAGCCCCCCTACTTCACATAGGGGTGTGAGCCCCCCTACTTCACATAGGGGTGTCAGCCCCCCTACTTCACATAGGGGTGTCAGCCCCCCTACTTCACATAGGGGTGTCAGCCCCCCTACTTCACATAGGGGTGTGAGCCCCCCTACTTCACATAGGGGTGTCAGCCCCCCTACTTCACATAGGGGTGTCAGCCCCCCTACTTTACATAGGAGTGTCAGCCCCCTACTTCACATAGGGGTGTCAGCACCCCTATTCACATAGGGGTTTCAGCCCCCCTATTCACATAGGGGTTTCAGCCCCCCTACTTCACATAGGGGTGTCAGCCCCCCTACTTCACATAGGGGTGTCAACCCCCTACTTCACATCGGGGTGTCAGCCCCCTACTTCACATAGGGGTGTCAGCCCCCCTACTTCACATAGGGGTGTCAGCCCCCCTACTTCACATAGGGGTGTCAGCCCCCCTACTTCACATAGGGGTGTCAGCCCCCTACTTCACATAGGGGTGTCAGCCCCCCTACTTCACATAGGGGTGTCAGCCCCCCTACTTCACATAGGGGTGTGAGCCCCCTACTTCACATAGGGGTGTCAGCCCCCCTACTTCACATAGGGGTGTCAGCCCCCTACTTCACATAGGGGTGTCAGCCCCCCTACTTCACATAGGGGTGTGAGCCCCCTACTTCACATAGGGGTGTCAGCCCCCCTACTTCACATAGGGGTGTCAGCCCCCCTACTTCACATAGGGGTGTGAGCCCCCTACTTCACATAGGGGTGTCAGCCCCCTATTTCACATAGGGGTGTCAGCCCCCCTACTTCACATAGGGGTTTCAGCCCCCTACTTCACATAGGGGTGTGAGCCCCCTACTTCACATAGGGGTGTCAGCCCCCCTACTTCACATAGGGGTGTCAGCCCCCCTACTTCACATAGGGGTGTGAGCCCCCCTACTTCACATAGGGGTGTCAGCCCCCCTACTTCACATAGGGGTGTCAGCCCCCTACTTCACATAGGGGTGTCAGCCCCCTACTTCACATAGGGGTGTCAGCCCCCCTACTTCACATAGGGGTGTGAGCCCCCCTACTTCACATAGGGGTGTCAGCCCCCCTACTTCACATAGGGGTGTGAGGCCCCCTACTTCACATAGGGGTGTCAGCCCCCTACTTCACATAGGGGTGTGAGCCCCCCTACTTCACATAGGGGTGTCAGCCCCCCTACTTCACATAGGGGTGTCAGCCCCCCTACTTCACATAGGGGTGTGAGCCCCCCTACTTCACATAGGGGTGTGAGCCCCCTACTTCACATAGGGGTGTCAGCCCCCTACTTCACATAGGGGTGTCAGCCCCCCTACTTCACATAGGGGTGTCAGCCCCCCTACTTCACATAGGGGTGTCAGGCCCCCTACTTCACATAGGGGTGTCAGCCCCCCTACTTCACATAGGGGTGTGAGCCCCCTACTTCATATAGGGGTGTGAGCCCCCCTACTTCACATAGGGGTGTCAGCCCCCCTACTTCACATAGGGGTGTCAGCCCCTTACTTTACATAGGGTTGTCAGCCCCCCTACTTCACATAGGGGTGTCAGCCCCCCTACTTCACATAGGGGTGTCAGCCCCCCTAATTCACATAGGGGTGTCAGCCCCCCTACTTCACATAGGGGTGTCAGCCCCCCTACTTCACATAGGGGTGTGAGCCCCCTACTTCACATAGGGGTGTCAGCCCCCCTACTTCACATAGGGGTGTCAGCCCCCCTACTTCACATAGGGGTGTCAGCCCCCCTACTTCACATAGGGGTGTCAGCCCCCCTACTTCACATAGGGGTGTCAGCCCCCTACTTCACATAGGGGTGTGAGCCCCCCTACTTCACATAGGGGTGTCAGCCCCCTACTTCACATAGGGGTGTCAGCCCCCCTACTTCACATAGGGGTGTCAGCCCCCCTACTTCACATAGGGGTGTGAGCCCCCCTACTTCACATAGGGGTGTCAGCCCCCCTACTTCACATAGGGGTGTCAGCCCCCCTACTTCACATAGGGGTGTCAGCCACCCTACTTCACATAGGGGTGTCAGCCCCCCTACTTCACATAGGGGTGTGAGCCCCCTACTTCACATAGGGGTGTCAGCCCCCTACTTCACATAGGGGTGTGAGCCCCCCTACTTCACATAGGGGTGTCAGCCCCCCTACTTCACATAGGGGTGTGAGCCCCCTACTTCACATAGGGGTGTGAGCCCCCCTACTTCACATAGGGGTGTCAGCCCCCTACTTCACATAGGGGTGTGAGCCCCCTACTTCACATAGGGGTGCCAGCCCCCCTACTTCACATAGGGGTGTGAGCCCCCTACTTCACATAGGGGTGTCAGCCCCCCTACTTCACATAGGGGTGTCAGCCCCCCTACTTCACATAGGGGTGTCAGCCCCCCTACTTCACATAGGGGTGTCAGCCCCCCTTCTTCACATAGGGGTGTCAGCCCCACTAATTCACATAGGGGTGTGAGCCCCCTACTTCACATAGGGGTGTCGGCCCCCTACTTCACATAGGGGTGTGAGCCACCATTCTTCACATAGGGGTGTGAGCTCCCCTACTTCACATAGGGGTGTCAGCCCCCCTACTTCACATAGGGGTGTCAGCCCCCCTACTTCACATAGGGGTGTGAGGCCCCCTACTTCACATAGGGGTGTGAGCCCCCCTACTTCACATAGGGGTGTCAGCCCCCCTACTTCACATAGGGGTGTGAGCCCCCTACTTCACATAGGGGTGTGAGCCCCCCTACTTCACATAGGGGTGTCAGCCCCCCTACTTCACATAGGGGTGTCAGCCCCCCTACTTCACATAGGGGTGTGAGCCCCCTACTTCACATAGGGGTGTCAGCCCCCTACTTCACATAGGGGTGTGAGGCCCCCTACTTCACATAGGGGTGTCAGCCCCCTACTTCACATAGGGGTGTGAGCCCCCCTACTTCACATAGGGGTGTCAGCCCCCCTACTTCACATAGGGGTGTGAGCCCCCCTACTTCACATAGGGGTGTCAGCCCCCCTACTTCACATAGGGGTGTGAGCCCCCCTACTTCACATAGGGGTGTCAGCCCCCCTACTTCACATAGGGGTGTGAGCCCCCCTACTTCACATAGGGGTGTCAGCCCCCCTACTTCACATAGGGGTGTGAGCTGCCCTTCTTCACATAGGGGTTTAAGCCCCCCTACTTCACATAGGGGTGCGAGCCCCCCTACCTCAGAAAGGGGTTTCAGCCCCCTACTTCACATAGGGGTGTTTTCCCCCCAACTTCACATATGGGTGTGAGCCCCCTACTTCACATAGGGGTATGATCCCACTACTTCACATAGGGGTGTGAGACCCCCTACTTCACATAGGGGTGTCAGCCCCCTAATTCACATAGGGGTGTCAGCCCCCCTACTTCACATAGGGGTGTCAGCCCCCCTACTTCACATAGGGGTGTCAGCCCCCTACTTCACATAGGGGTGTCAGCCCCCTACTTCACATAGGGGTGTCAGCCCCCCTACTTCACATAGGGGTGTCAGCCCCCCTACTTCACATAGGGGTGTCAGCCCCCTACTTCACATAGGGGTGTCAGCCCCCCTACTTCACATAGGGGTGTGAGGCCCCCTACTTCACATAGGGGTGTGAGCCCCCCTACTTCACATAGGGGTGTCAGCCCCCTACTTCACATAGGGGTGTGAGCCCCCCTACTTCACATAGGGGTGTCAGCCCCCCTACTTCACATAGGGGTGTCAGCCCCCTACTTCACATAGGGGTGTCAGCCCCCCTAATTCACATAGGGGTGTGAGCCCCCCTACTTCACATAGGGGTGTCAGCCCCACTACTTCACTTAGGGGTGTCAGCCCTCTACATCACATAGGGGTGTCAGCCCCCTACTTCACATAGGGGTGTCAGCCCCCTACTTCACATAGGGGTGTGAGCCTCCCTACTAAACTTAGGGGTGTCAGCCCCCCTACTTCACATAGAGGTGTCAGCCCCGCTACATCACATAGGGGTTTCAGCCCCCCTACTTCACATAGGGGTGTCAGCCCCCCTACTTCACATAGGGGTGTGAGCCCCCCTACTTCACATAGGGGTGTCAGCCCCCCTACTTCACATAGGGGTTTCAGCCCCCCTACTTCACATAGGGGTGTGAGCCCCCCTACTTCACATAGGAGTGTGAGCCCCCTACCTCACATAGGGGGGTGAGCCCCCCTACTTCACATAGGGGTGTGAGCCCCCCTACTTCACATAGGGGTGTGAGCCCACCTACTTCACATAGGGGTTTCAGCCCTCCTACTGAACATAGGGGTGTCAGCCCCCCTACTTCACATAGGGGTGTGAGCCCCCTACTTCACATAGGGGTGTGAGCCCCCTACTTCACATAGGGGTGTCAGCCCCCCTACTTCACATAGGGGTGTGAGCCCCCTACTTCACATAGGGGTGTCAGCCCCCCTACTTCACATAGGGGTGTCAGCCCCCCTACTTCACATAGGGGTGTCAGCCCCCCTACTTCACATAGGGGTGTGAGCCCCCCTACTTCACATAGGGGTGTGAGCCCCCCTACTTCACATAGGGGTGTCAGCCCCCCTACTTCACATAGGGGTGTCAGCCCCCCTACTTCACATAGGGGTGTCAGCCCCCCTACTTCACATAGGGGTGTCAGCCCCCTACTTCACATAGGGGTGTCAGCCCCCCTATTTCACATAGGGGTGTCAGCCCCCTACTTCACATAGGGGTGTCAGCCCCCCTACTTCACATAGGGGTGTAAGCCCCCCTACTTCACTTAAGGGTGTCAGCCCCCTACTTCACATAGGGGTGTCAGCCCCCCTACTTCACATAGGGGTGTCAGCCCCCCTACTTCACATAGGGGTGTCAGCCCCCCTACTTCACATAGGGGTGTCAGCCCCCTACTTCACATAGGGGTGTGAGCCCCCCTACTTCACATAGGGGTGTCAGCCCCCCTACTTCACATAGGGGTGTCAGCCCCCTACTTCACATAGGGGTGTCAGCCCCCTACTTCACATAGGGGTGTGAGCCCCCCTACTTCACATAGGGGTGTCAGCCCCCTACTTCACATAGGGGTGTCAGCCCCCCTACTTCACATAGGGGTGTCAGCCCCCCTACTTCACATAGGGGTGTCAGCCCCCTACTTCACATAGGGGTGTCAGCCCCCCTACTTCACATAGGGGTGTGAGCCCCCCTACTTCACATAGGGGTGTCAGCCCCCAACTTCACATAGGGGTGTGAGCCCCCTACTTCACATAGGGGTGTGAGCCCCCTACTTCACATAGGGGTGTGAGCCCCCCTACTTCACATAGGGGTGTCAGCCCCCCTACTTCACATAGGGGTGTGAGGCCCCCTACTTCACATAGGGGTGTCAGCCCCCTACTTCACATAGGGGTGTGAGCCCCCCTACTTCACATAGGGGTGTGAGCCCCCTACTTCACATAGGGGTGTCAGCCCCCCTACTTCACATAGGGGTGTCAGCCCCCCTACTTCACATAGGGGTGTCAGCCCTCCTACTTCACAAATGGGTGTCAGCCCCCCTACTTCACATAGGGGTGTGAGCCCCCTAATTCACATAGGGGTGTCAGCCCCCCTACTTCACATAGGGGTGTCAGCCCCCTACTTCACATAGGGGTGTGAGCCCCCTACTTCACATAGGGGTGTCAGCCCCCCTACTTCACATAGGGGTGTGAGCCCCCCTACTTCACATAGGGGTGTCAGCCCCCCTACTTCACATAGGGGTGTGAGGCCCCCTACTTCACATAGGGGTGTCAGCCCCCCTACTTCACATAGGGGTGTGAGGCCCCCTACTTCACATAGGGGTGTCAGCCCCCTACTTCACATAGGTGTGTCAGCCCCCTACTTCACATAGGGGTGTCAGCCCCCTACTTCACATAGGGGTGTCAGCCCCCTACTTCACATAGGGGTGTCAGCCCCCCTACTTCACATAGGGGTGTGAGCCCCCCTACTTCACATAGGGGTGTCAGCCCCCCTACTTCACATAGGGGTGTCAGCCCCCCTACTTCACATAGGGGTGTCAGCCCCCTACTTCACATAGGGGTGTGAGGCCCCCTACTTCACATAGGGGTGTCAGCCCCCCTACTTCACATAGGGGTGTCAGCCCCCCTACTTCACATAGGGGTGTCAGCCCCCTACTTCACATAGGGGTGTGAGCCCCCCTACTTCACATAGGGGTGTCAGCCCCCCTACTTCACATAGGGGTGTCAGCCCCCTACTTCACATAGGGGTGTCAGCCCCCCTACTTCACATAGGGGTGTGAGCCCCCCTACTTCACATAGGGGTGTCAGCCCCCCTACTTCACATAGGGGTGTCAGCCCCTTTACTTCACATAGGGGTGTGAGCCCCCCTACTTCACATAGGGGTGTGAGCCCCCCTACTTCACATAGGGGTGTGAGCCCCCTACTTCACATAGGGGTGTCAGCCCCCCTACTTCACATAGGGGTGTCAGCCCCCCTACTTCACATAGGGGTGTCAGCCCCCCTACTTCACATCGGGGTGAGCCCCCTACTTCACATAGGGGTGTGAGCCCCCCTTCTTCACATAGGGGTGTCAGCCCCCTACTTCACATAGGGGTGTCAGCCCCCCTACTTCACATAGGGGTGTCAGCCCCCTACTTCACATAGGGGTGTCAGCCCCCCTACTTCACATAGGGGTGTGAGGCCCCCTACTTCACATAGGGGTGTGAGCCCCCCTACTTCACATAGGGGTGTCAGCCCCCTACTTCACATAGGGGTGTCAGCCCCCCTACTTCACATAGGGGTGTGAGCCCCCCTACTTCACATAGGGGTGTCAGCCCCCTACTTCACATAGGGGTGTCAGCCCCCCTACTTCACATAGGGGTGTCAGCCCCCCTACTTCACATAGGGGTGTGAGCCCCCCTACTTCACATAGGGGTGTCAGCCCCCCTACTTCACATAGGGGTGTCAGCCCCCCTACTTCACATAGGGGTGTCAGCCCCCCTACTTCACATAGGGGTGTGAGCCCCCCTACTTCACATAGGGGTGTCAGCCCCCTACTTCACATAGGGGTGTCAGCCCCCCTACTTCACATAGGGGTGTGAGCCCCCTACTTCACATAGGGGTGTCAGCCCCCTACTTCACATAGGGGTGTCAGCCCACCTACTTCACATAGGGGTGTCAGCCCCCTACTTCACATAGGGGTGTCAGCCCCCCTACTTCACATAGGGGTGTCAGCCCCCCTACTTCACATAGGGGTGTCAGCCCCCCTACTTCACATAGGGGTGTGAGCCCCCCTACTTCACATAGGGGTGTCAGCCCCCCTACTTCACATAGGGGTGTGAGGCCCCCTACTTCACATAGGGGTGTCAGCCCCCCTACTTCACATAGGGGTGTCAGCCCCCCTACTTCACATAGGGGTGTGAGCCCCCCTACTTCACATAGGGGTGTGAGCCCCCTACTTCACATAGGGGTGTCAGCCCCCTACTTCACATAGGGGTGTCAGCCCCCCTACTTCACATAGGGGTGTGAGCCCCCTAAGTCACATAGGGGTGTCAGCACCCCTACTTCACATAGGGGTGTCAGCCCCCCTACTTCACATATGGGTGTGAGGCCCCCTACTTCACATAGGGTAATGAGCCCCCTACTTCACATAAGGGTGTCAGCCCCCCTACTTCTCATAGGGGTGTCAGCCCTCCTCCTTCACATGGGGTGTGAGCCCCCTGCTTCACATAGGGGTGTCAGCCCCCTACTTCACATAGGGGTGTCAGCCCCCCTACTTCACATAGGGGTGTCAGGCCCCCTACTTCACATAGGGGTGTCAGCCCCCCTACTTCACATAGGGGTGTGAGCCCCCTACTTCACATAGGGGTGTCAGCCCCCTACTTCACATAGGGGTGTCAGCCCCCCTACTTCACATAGGGGTGTCAGCCCCCCTACTTCACATAGGGGTGTCAGCCCCCCTACTTCACATAGGGGTGTGAGCCCCCCTACTTCACATAGGGGTGTGAGCCCCCCTACTTCACATAGGGGTGTCAGCCCCCCTACTTCACATAGGGGTGTGAGCCCCCTACTTCACATAGGGGTGTGAGCCCCCCTACTTCACATAGGGGTGTCAGCCCCCTACTTCACATAGGGGTGTCATCCCCCTACTTCACATAGGGGTGTCAGCCCCCCTACTTCACATAGGGGTGTCAGCCCCCCTACTTCACATAGGGGTGTGAGCCCCCTACTTCACATAGGGGTTTCAGCCCCCTACTTCACATAGGGGTGTGAGCCCCCCTACTTCACATAGGGGTGTGAGCCCCCCTACTTCACATAGGGGTGTGAGCCCCCCTACTTCACATAGGGTGTGAGCCCCCCTACTTCACATAGGGGTGTCAGCCCCCCTACTTCACATAGGGGTGTGAGCCCCCCTACTTCACATAGGGGTGTCAGCCCCCTACTTCACATAGGGGTGTGAGGCCCCCTACTTCACATAGGGGTGTGAGCCCCCTACTTCACATAGGGGTGTCAGCCCCCCTACTTCACATAGGGGTGTGAGCCCCCCTACTTCACATAGGGGTGTCAGCCCCCCTACTTCACATAGGGGTGTCAGCCCCCCTACTTCACATAGGGGTGTGAGCCCCCTACTTCACATAGGGGTGTCAGCCCTACTTCACATAGGGGTGTGAGCCCCCTACTTCACATAGGGGTGTCAGCCCCCTACTTCACATAGGGGTGTCAGCCCCCCTACTTCACATAGGGGTGTGAGCCCCCCTACTTCACATAGGGGTGTCAGGCCCCCTACTTCACATAGGGGTGTGAGCCCCCCTACTTCACATAGGGGTGTCAGCCCCCCTACTTCACATAGGGGTGTGAGGCCCCCTACTTCACATAGGGGTGTCAGGCCCCCTACTTCACATAGGGGTGTCAGCCCCCCTACTTCACATAGGGGTGTCAGCCCCCCTACTTCACATAGGGGTGTGAGCCCCCTACTTCACATAGGGGTGTCAGCCCCCTACTTCACATAGGGGTGTGAGGCCCCCTACTTCACATAGGGGTGTCAGCCCCCCTACTTCACATAGGGGTGTGAGCCCCCCTACTTCACATAGGGGTGTCAGCCCCCCTACTTCACATAGGGGTGTGAGGCCCCCTACTTCACATAGGGGTGTCAGCTCCCCTACTTCACATAGGGGTGTGTGGCCTCCTACTTCACATAGGGGTGTCAGCCCCCCTACTTCACATAGGGTGTGAGGCCCCCTACTTCACACAGGGGTGTCAGCCCCCCTACTTCACATAGGGGTGTCAGCCCCCCTACTTCACATAGGGGTGTCAGCCCCCCTACTTCACATAGGGGTGTGAGGCCTCCTACTTCACATAGGGGTGTCAGCCCCCTACTTCACATAGGGGTGTTAGCCCCCCTACTTCACATAGGGGTTTGAGGCCCCCTACTTCACATAGGGGTGTGAGCCGCCTACTTCACATAGGTGTGTTAGGCCCCATACTTCACATAGGGGTGTCAGCCCCCAACTTCACATAGGGGTGTCAGCCCCCCTACTTCACATAGGGGTGTCAGCCCCCCTACTTCACATAGGGGTGTCAGCCCCCTACTTCACATAGGGGTGTGAGCCCCCCTACTTCACATAGGGGTGTCAGCCCCCTACTTCACATAGGGGTGTCAGCCCCCCTACTTCACATAGGGGTGTCAGCCCCCCTACTTCACATAGGGGTGTCAGCCCCCCTACTTCACATAGGGGTGTGAGGCCCCCTACTTCACATAGGGGTGTGAGCCCCCTACTTCACATAGGGGTGTCAGCCCCCCTACTTCACATAGGGGTGTCAGCCCCCCTACTTCACATAGGGGTGTCAGCCCCCCTACTTCACATAGGGGTGTCACCCCCCCTACTTCACATAGGGGTGTCGGCCACCTACTTCACATAGGGATATCAGCCCCCCTACTTCACCTAGGGGTGTGAGGCCCCCTACTTCACATAGTGGTGTCCGCCCCCCTACTTCACATAGGGGTGTCAGCCCCCCAACCTCACATAGGGGTGTCAGCCCCCCTACTTCACATAGGGGTGTGAGCCCCCCTACTTCACATAGGGGTGTCAGCCCCCCTACTTCACATAGGGGTGTCAGCCCCCCTACTTCACATAGGGGTGTGAGGCCCCCTACTTCACATAGGGGTGTCAGCCCCCTACTTCACATAGGGGTGTCAGCCCCCCTACTTCACATAGGGGTGTCAGCCCCCCTACTTCACATAGGGGTGTGAGCCCCCCTACTTCACATAGGGGTGTGAGCCCCCCTACTTCACATAGGGGTGTCAGCCCCCTACTTCACATAGGGGTGTGAGCCCCCTACTTCACATAGGGGTGTGAGCCCCCCTACTTCACATAGGGGGTCAGCCCCCCTACTTCACATTGGGGTGTGAGCCCCCTACTTCACATAGGGGTGTCAGCCCCCCTACTTCACATAGGGGTGTCAGCCCCCTACTTCACATAGGGGTGTCAGCCCCCCTACTTCACATAGGGGTGTCAGCCCCCCTACTTCACATAGGGGTGTCAGCCCCCTACTTCACATAGGGGTGTGAGGCCCCCTACTTCACATAGGGGTGTGAGCCCCCCTACTTCACATAGGGGTGTCAGCCCCCCTACTTCACATAGGGGTGTCAGCCCCCCTACTTCACATAGGGGTGTCAGCCCCCTACTTCACATAGGGGTGTGAGCCCCCCTACTTCACATAGGGGTGTGAGCCCCCTACTTCACATAGGGGTGTCAGCCCCCCTACTTCACATAGGGGTGTGAGCCCCCCTACTTCACATAGGGGTGTGAGCCCCCCTACTTCACATAGGGGTGTCAGCCCCCCTACTTCACATAGGGGTGTCAGGCCCCCTACTTCACATAGGGGTGTGAGGCCCCCTACTTCACATAGGGGTGTCAGGCCCCCTACTTCACATAGGGGTGTGAGCCCCCTACTTCACATAGGGGTGTCAGCCCCCCTACTTCACATAGGGGTGTCAGCCCCCTACTTCACATAGGGGTGTCAGCCCCCCTACTTCACATAGGGGTGTCAGCCCCCTACTTCACATAGGGGTGTGAGCCCCCTACTTCACATAGGGGTGTGAGCCCCCCTACTTCACATAGGGGTGTCAGCCCCCTACTTCACATAGGGGTGTCAGGCCCCCTACTTCACATAGGGGTGTCAGCCCCCTACTTCACATAGGGGTGTCAGCCCCCCTACTTCACATAGGGGTGTGAGCCCCCCTACTTCACATAGGGGTGTGAGCCCCCCTACTTCACATAGGGGTGTCAGCCCCCTACTTCACATAGGGGTGTCAGGCCCCCTACTTCACATAGGGGTGTGAGCCCCCCTACTTCACATAGGGGTGTGAGCCCCCCTACTTCACATAGGGTGTGATCCCCCTACTTCACATAGGGGTGTCAGCCCCCCAACTTCACATAGGGGTGTGAGACCCCCTACTTCACATAGGGGTGTCAGCCCCCCTACTTCACATAGGGGTGTCAGCCCCCCTACTTCACATAGGGGTGTCAGTCCCCCTACTTCACATAGGGGTTTCAGCCCCCTACTTCACATAGGGGTGTCAGCCCCCCTACTTCACATAGGGGTGTGAGCCCCCTAATTCACATAGGGGTGTCAGGCCCCCTACTTCACATAGGGGTGTGAGCCCCCTACTTCACATAGGGGTGTCAGCCCCCCTACTTCACATAGGGGTTTCAGCCCCCCTACTTCACATAGGGGTGTCAGCCCCCTACTTCACATAGGGGTGTGAGCCCCCCTACTTCACATAGGGGTGTCAGCCCCCCTACTTCACATAGGGGTGTGAGCCCCCTACTTCACATAGGGGTGTCAGCCCCCCTACTTCACATAGGGGTGTGAGGCCCCCTACTTCACATAGGGGTGTCAGCCCCCCTACTTCACATAGGGGTGTGAGCCCCCCTAATTCACATAGGGGTTTCAGCCACCTACTTCACATAGGGGTGTGATCCCCCCTACTTCAGATAGGGGTGTGAGACCCCATACTTCACATAGGGGTGTCAGCCCCCCTACTTCACATAGGGGTGTGAGCCCCCTACTTCACATAGGGGTGTCAGCCCCCCTACTTCACATAGGGGTGTGAGGCCCCCTACTTCACATAGGGGTGTGAGCCCCCCTACTTCACATAGGGGTGTCAGCCCCCCTACTTCACATAGGGGTGTGAGCCCCCCTACTTCACATAGGGGTGTGAGGCCCCCTACTTCACATAGGGGTGTGAGCCCCCTACTTCACATAGGGGTGTCAGTCACCTAATTCACATAGGGCTGTCAGCCCCCTACTTCACATAGGGGTGTGTGGCCCCCTACTTCACATAGGGGTGTGAGCCCCCCTACTTCACATAGGGGTGTGAGGCCCCCTACTTCACATAGGGGTGTGAGCCCCCCTACTTCACATAGGGGTGTGAGGCCCCTACTTCACATAGGGGTGTCAGCCCCCCTACTTCACATAGGGGTGTGAGCCCCCCTACTTCACATAGGGGTGTGAGCCCCCCTACTTCACATAGGGGTGTCAGCCCCCCTACTTCACATAGGGGTGTCAGCCCCCCTACTTCACATAGGGGTGTGAGCCCCCCTACTTCACATAGGGGTGTCAGCCCCCCTACTTCACATAGGGGTGTGAGCCCCCCTACTTCACATAGGGGTGTGAGGCCCCCTACTTCACATAGGGGTGTCACCCCCTACTTCACATAGGGGTGTGAGGCCCCCTACTTCACATAGGGGTGTGAGCCCCCCTACTTCACATAGGGGTGTGAGCCCCCCTACTTCACATAGGGGTGTCAGCCCCCTACTTCACATAGGGGTGTCAGCCCCCCTACTTCACATAGGGGTGTCAGCCCCCCTACTTCACATAGGGGTGTGAGCCCCCTACTTCACATAGGGGTGTGAGCCCCCCTACTTCACATAGGGGTGTCAGCCCCCTACTTCACATAGGGGTGTCAGCCCCCCTACTTCACATAGGGGTGTCAGCCCCCTACTTCACATAGGGGTGTCAGCCCCCCTACTTCACATAGGGTGTGAGCCCCCCTACTTCACATAGGGGTGTCAGCCCCCCTACTTCACATAGGGGTGTGAGGCCCCCTACTTCACATAGGGGTGTGTGCCCCCTACTTCACATAGGGGTGTCAGCCCCCCTACTTCACATAGGGGTGTGAGCCCCCCTACTTCACATAGGGGTGTGAGCCCCCCTACTTCACATAGGGGTGTCAGCCCCCCTACTTCACATAGGGGTGTGAGCCCCCCTACTTCACATAGGGGTGTGAGCCCCCTACTTCACATAGGGGTGTCAGCCCCCCTACTTCACATAGGGGTGTGAGGCCCCCTACTTCACATAGGGGTGTGAGCCCCCCTACTTCACATAGGGGTGTCAGCCCCCCTACTTCACATAGGGGTGTCAGCCCCCCTACTTCACATAGGGGTGTCAGCCCCCCTACTTCACATAGGGGTGTCAGCCCCCCTACTTCACATAGGGGTGTGAGCCCCCCTACTTCACATAGGGGTGTCAGCCCCCTACTTCACATAGGGGTGTGAGGCCCCCTACTTCACATAGGGGTGTGAGCCCCCTACTTCACATAGGGGTGTCAGCCCCCCTACTTCACATAGGGGTGTGAGCCCCCCTACTTCACATAGGGGTGTCAGCCCCCTACTTCACATAGGGGTGTGAGGCCCCCTACTTCACATAGGGGTGTGAGCCCCCTACTTCACATAGGGGTGTCAGCCCCCTACTTCACATAGGGGTGTGAGGCCCCCTACTTCACATAGGGGTGTGAGCCCCCTACTTCACATAGGGGTGTGAGGCCCCCTACTTCACATAGGGGTGTCAGCCCCCTACTTCACATAGGGGTGTCAGCCCCCCTACTTCACATAGGGGTGTCAGCCCCCCTACTTCACATAGGGGTGTGAGGCCCCCTACTTCACATAGGGGTGTGAGCCCCCCTACTTCACATAGGGGTGTGAGCTCCCCTACTTCACATAGGGGTGTGAGCCCCCGACCACATAGGGGTGTCAGCCCCCTTACTTCACATAGGGGTGTGAGCCCCCTACTTCACATAGGGGTGTGAGCCCCCCTACTTCACATAGGGGTGTCAGGCCCCCTACTTCACATAGGGGTGTCAGCCCCCCTACTTCACATAGGGGTGTGAGCCCCCTACTTCACATAGGGGTGTCAGCCCCCCTACTTCACATAGGGGTGTCAGCCCCCCTACTTCACATAGGGGTGTGAGCCCCCTACTTCACATAGGGGTGTCAGCCCCCCTACTTCACATAGGGGTGTCAGCCCCCTACTTCACATAGGGGTGTGAGGCCCCCTACTTCACATAGGGGTGTGAGCCCCCCTACTTCACATAGGGTGTCAGCCCCCCTACTTCACATAGGGGTGTCAGCCCCCTACTTCACATAGGGGTGTGAGGCCCCCTACTTCACATAGGGGTGTCAGCCCCCCTACTTCACATAGGGGTGTCAGCCCCCCTACTTCACATAGGGGTGTGAGCCCCCCTACTTCACATAGGGGTGTGAGCCCCCTACTTCACATAGGGGTGTCAGCCCCCTACTTCACATAGGGGTGTCAGCCCCCCTACTTCACATAGGGGTGTGAGCCCCCCTACTTCACATAGGGGTGTGAGCCCCCTACTTCACATAGGGGTGTGAGCCCCCTACTTCACATAGGGGTGTCAGGCCCCCTACTTCACATAGGGGTGTGAGCCCCCCTACTTCACATAGGGGTGTGAGGCCCCCTACTTCACATAGGGGTGTGAGCCCCCCTACTTCACATAGGGGTGTGAGCCCCCCTACTTCACATAGGGGTGTCAGCCCCCTACTTCACATAGGGGTGTGAGGCCCCCTACTTCACATAGGGGTGTGAGCCCCCCTACTTCACATAGGGGTGTGAGGCCCCCTACTTCACATAGGGGTGTCAGCCCCCCTACTTCACATAGGGGTGTCAGCCCCCTACTTCACATAGGGGTGTCAGGCCCCCTACTTCACATAGGGGTGTGAGCCCCCTACTTCACATAGGGGTGTCAGCCCCACTACTTCACATAGGGGTGTCAGCCCCCTACTTCACATAGGGGTGTCAGCCCCCCTACTTCACATAGGGGTGTCAGCCCCCTACTTCACATAGGGGTGTCAGCCCCCCTACTTCACATAGGGGTGTCAGCCCCCTACTTCACATAGGGGTGTCAGCCCCCCTACTTCACATAGGGGTGTCAGCCCCCCTACTTCACATAGGAGTGTCAGCCCCCTACTTCACATAGGGGTGTGAGCCCCCCTACTTCACATAGGGGTGTCAGGCCCCCTACTTCACATAGGGGTGTGAGCCCCCCTACTTCACATAGGGGTGTGAGCCCCCTACTTCACATAGGGGTGTCAGCCCCCTACTTCACATAGGGGTGTCAGCCCCCCTACTTCACATAGGGGTGTCAGCCCCCCTACTTCACATAGGGGTGTGAGGCCCCCTACTTCACATAGGGGTGTGAGCCCCCTACTTCACATAGGGGTGTCAGCCCCCCTACTTCACATAGGGGTGTCAGGCCCCCTACTTCACATAGGGGTGTGAGCCCCCCTACTTCACATAGGGGTGTGAGCCCCCCTACTTCACATAGGGGTGTCAGCCCCCCTACTTCACATAGGGGTGTCAGCCCCCTACTTCACATAGGGGTGTCAGCCCCCCTACTTCACATAGGGGTGTGAGGCCCCCTACTTCACATAGGGGTGTCAGCCCCCCTACTTCACATAGGGGTGTCAGCCCACCTACTTCACATAGGGGTGTGAGGCCCCCTACTTCACATAGGGGTGTCAGCCCCCCTACTTCACATAGGGGTGTCAGCCCCCCTACTTCACATAGGGGTGTGAGGCCCCCTACTTCACATAGGGGTGTGAGCCCCCCTACTTCACATAGGGGTGTCAGCCCCCCTACTTCACATAGGGGTGTGAGGCCCCCTACTTCACATAGGGGTGTGAGCCCCCTACTTCACATAGGGGTGTCAGCCCCCCTACTTCACATAGGGGTGTCAGCCCCCCTACTTCACATAGGGGTGTCAGCCCCAATACTTCACATAGGGGTGTGAGCCCCCCTACTTCACATAGGGGTGTCAGGCCCCCTACTTCACATAGGGGTGTCAGCCCCCTACTTCACATAGGGGTGTCAGCCCCCCTACTTCACATAGGGGTGTCAGCCCCCCTACTTCACATAGGGGTGTCAGCCCCCCTACTTCACATAGGGGTGTGAGCCCCCCTACTTCACATAGGGGTGTGAGCCACCCTTCTTCACATAGGGGTGTCAGCCCACATACTTCACTTAGGGGAGTGAGCCCTCTACTTCACATAGGGGTGTCAGGCCCCCTACTTCACATAGGGGTGTCAGCCCCCCTACTTCACATAGGGGTGTCAGCCCCCCTACTTCACATAGGGGTGTCAGCCCCCCTACTTCACATAGGGGTGTGAGCCCCCTACTTCACATAGGGGTGTCAGCCCCCTACTTCACATAGGGGTGTCAGCCCCCCTACTTCACATAGGGGTGTGAGCCCCCTACTTCACATAGGGGTGTCAGCCCCCTACTTCACATAGGGGTGTGAGCCCCCTACTTCACATAGGGGTGTGAGCCCCCCTACTTCACATAGGGGTGTCAGCCCCCCTACTTCACATAGGGGTGTGAGGCCCCCTACTTCACATAGGGGTGTGAGCCCCCTACTTCACATAGGGGTGTGAGCCCCCCTACTTCACATAGGGGTGTCAGCCCCCCTACTTCACATAGGGGTGTCAGCCCCCCTACTTCACATAGGGGTGTGAGGCCCCTACTTCACATAGGGGTGTCAGCCCCCCTACTTCACATAGGGGTGTGAGCCCCCTACTTCACATAGGGGTGTCAGCCCCCCTACTTCACATAGGGGTGTGAGCCCCCCTACTTCACATAGGGGTGTGAGCCCCCCTACTTCACATAGGGGTGTGAGCCCCCTACTTCACATAGGGGTGTGAGCCCCCCTACTTCACATAGGGGTGTGAGCCCCCCTACTTCACATAGGGGTGTCAGCCCCCCTACTTCACATAGGGGTGTCAGCCCCCCTACTTCACATAGGGGTGTCAGCCCCCTACTTCACATAGGGGTGTCAGCCCCCTACTTCACATAGGGGTGTGAGCCCCCCTACTTCACATAGGGGTGTCAGCTCCCCTACTTCACATAGGGGTGTCAGCCCCCCTACTTCACATAGGGGTGTGAGCCCCCCTACTTCTCATAGGTGTGTCAGCCCCCCTACTTCACATAGGGGTGTGAGGCCCCCTACTTCACATAGGGGTGTCAGCCCCCCTACTTCACATAGGGGTGTGAGGCCCCCTACTTCACATAGGGGTGTGAGCCCCCTACTTCACATAGGGGTGTGAGCCCCCTACTTCACATAGGGGTGTGAGCCCCCCTACTTCACATAGGGGTGTCAGCCCCCCTACTTCACATAGGGGTGTCAGCCCCCCTACTTCACATAGGGGTGTGAGGCCCCCTACTTCACATAGGGGTGTCAGCCCCCCTACTTCACATAGGGGTGTCAGCCCCCCTACTTCACATAGGGGTGTCAGCCCCCCTACTTCACATAGGGGTGTGAGCCCCCCTACTTCACATAGGGGTGTCAGCCCCCCTACTTCACATAGGGGTGTCAGCCCCCCTACTTCACATAGGGGTGTCAGCCCCCTACTTCACATAGGGGTGTCAGCCCCCCTACTTCACATAGGGGTGTGAGGCCCCCTACTTCACATAGGGGTGTCAGCCCCCCTACTTCACATAGGGGTGTGAGACCCCCTACTTCACATAGGGGTGTCAGGCCCCCTACTTCACATAGGGGTGTGAGGCCCCCTCCTTCACATAGGGGTGTGAGCCCCCTACTTCACATAGGGGTGTGAGGCCCCCTACTTCACATAGGGGTGTGAGCCCCCCTACTTCACATAGGGGTGTCAGCCCCCCTACTTCACATAGGGGTGTGAGGCCCCTACTTCACATAGGGGTGTGAGGCCCCCTACTTCACATAGGGGTGTGAGGTCCCCTACTTCACATAGGGGTGTCAGCCCCCCTACTTCACATAGGGGTGTGAGGCCCCCTACTTCACATAGGGGTGTCAGCCCCCCTACTTCACATAGGGGTGTCAGCCCCCCTACTTCACATAGGGGTGTCAGCCCCCCTACTTCACATAGGGGTGTCAGCCCCCTACTTCACATAGGGGTGTCAGCCCCCCTACTTCACATAGGGGTGTCAGCCCCCCTACTTCACATAGGGGTGTGAGGCCCCCTACTTCACATAGGGGTGTCAGCCCCCTACTTCACATAGGGGTGTCAGCCCCCCTACTTCACATAGGGGTGTCAGCCCCCCTACTTCACATAGGGGTGTCAGCCCCCTACTTCACATAGGGGTGTCAGCCCCCCTACTTCACATAGGGGTGTCAGCCCCCCTACTTCACATAGGGGTGTCAGCCCCCCTACTTCACATAGGGGTTTGAGCCCCCCTACTTCACATAGGGGTGTGATCCCCCCTACTTCACATAGGGTTGTCAGCCCCCCTACTTCACATGGGGTGTCAGCCCCCCTACTTCACATAGGGGTGTGTGCCCCCCTCCTTCACATAGGGGTGTGAGGCACCCTACTTCACATAGGGGTGTGAGGCCCCCTACTTCACATAGGGGTGTCAGCCCCCCTTCTTCACATAGGGGTGTGAGCCCCCCTACTTCACATAGGGGTTTGAGGCCCCCTCCTTCACATAGGGTTGTGCGCCCCCCTACTTCACATAGGGGTTACATAGGGCTCTGTTACAAAAGCTACTATCTTACCCCAGTGTCCTTGTTCCTGCAGCAGGTGCTTAACAAACCTTTTACAGCTTCTGGGGTTACTCCTTAGTCCTTGTGACCTTTCCCTTTACCAACATGAGGGAATCAGGGCCACCTGCTTGTGGACTATGGGTTCCCTTCCCTGGTAAACTCTCTCTCAGGATTGGCTTGTTGTCTCCCTGTTCCTCAGGTTTAAAGCCTTGCACACAGAACAGTCCATAGGAATCTCCTCCCCATTTAGCTTTACCTCAGGCTCTCCCAGCTGCAGGGGCTCAGACTCTCCCAGCTCACAGTCCTCAGCCACCAGCCTCCCGGGGAATCCTGGGGTCTCTCCTGTTCCTGGCTTCAAACCCTCTGGCAGATGTTCTATCTTCCACTTAGCACTCTGCTCTCTTGGAAGCTCAAGGGCTCTGCTCTGCTCCGCACCAGTCAAGCTTTGCCATCTTGCAGCTGTGCCTCAGCTCGTGGCAGTTTGGCTTCCTGCTTCTCCTTCTCCCCTGCTGCTCCTCTCGCTGCTACCTCCATCCTTGCTGCTACTCCTCACGACGACCCTGCTCTCATACTCTGGCTTCAGTTTATACTTCCAGGGCTCTCTCTTCCACCCCTCCCTAGCCAGGTGATGGCAATCAGCCTGACTTCGTGCACCTGCATACTTGGAGCACGCCCTGCCTAAGGGGTTCTGGGCTCTGTATCCTCTCCCCTTCCTTCCACTAGGGGGAGCATGGAATGTGGGCCATGTGGATGTTTTCTGATTCCTAGCTGTGTTTGTGTCCTTCCTATTCTGCCTCGGTAAAAGGGGGCCCTTTACTAGGGTGAATTCCCTGTCCCTTTGTCCTCCCTCATACTCTGGATAGGCCTCCTTGCCACAGTGGGTGACCCTGAGGAGCAGGGGGAGAAGGAGGAGGAGGAGCCCCTGGAGGAGGGGGAACTCAGGGCCACACTACCCAGGGACACCCAGTAGGTGGAGGTGGGGGGAGCATGGGGGGAGGGGATGAGAAGGGGCAGGAGGAAGAGGGAGGGGATGGGAGGGGGCAGGAGGTGGGGGAGGGGACTGAGGGGGCAGAGTTGGAGGGAAGGATGGGAGGGTGCAGAAGATAGAGGGAGGGAATGGGACGGGACAGGGGATAAAGGGAGGGGATAGGAGGGGGCAGGGGACAGCTGCAGAGGGGCCCTTGGGGCTCATTGCTGATCACCTACATGGGATCAGGGATAGCCTCCAGGCCCTCACATGGGCCATGGAGTGGCTGACAGAGGCGCTCCTGACCCATGTAGGTCATTGCAATGAGGCCCCCTGGGATGTTTGACTGCAGAAGGGTTAGTGGGGACACCCAGATATGTGTATAGTTCAAATAAAAACTGTTAATTTGAAACACCATGTCCATGTGTATATCCACATAGGGGGGTCAATCTGGGGCCTGAGATGGATGGCCCTTTGGGATGTCCATCCCCGCTATCCGCACATTAGACGGGAGCAGCAGAGGGGTGGATGGAGCAGCGCCAAGGTTTGTCATGGTTGTTTGTTGACCCTGGACGTACAGGGCCAGTTCCAATTCAGGCCCTGTACCTCTGGGGCCAACAGCATAGACGGGAAATGTCTTCCACCTCTGAGGTGGAATAGGTTCCCTGATGCAGAAATGGACCGCAGGCCTGGGGCTGTAAAGTGGTAGGTGGAGGCAAAGAGGCTCTCCCACAGACTGTCCCTAGCCTAGGGAGGCAGGATCAGGAGTCAGGCTGTGGGTAAAGGATCACAGGTGCTGGTGGCTGGGGATCGTGGCCATATAATGGAGCAGCAGTGTCATGGCAACTGGACATGATGGCGCCGCATCTCCATTGTACAATCCAGACCAATTTAGTTGGGGAAGGCCTGTACATGCAGACCAGGCCGCTTTGTGGACCTGGCCTGTACGTACAGGCCTGTTTGCGAGTCTGGTCCGGTGGGGCCTGGCATGCCTCACAAGATCAGTATTGCGGCTCCCTCTGTGTTCTGACTGGGCACACAGAAGGCCGGGATGGCTGGAATGGAATTGTGCTGATGGGGCATGCCCGCAGCTGTGCAGCCCTGCCATCCACCCCCCAGTCCCAGCGGCACAGGCAGCCTACATCAAACAAAGTGCGTCTCTATGAGGCACCTCATCTGAGGCAGAGGCCCCAGTGCACATACCATCGCAGTCACATCATAGACCCCTTGTTCCTATCGTGTCAGTGGCAGTGTTTCTATAGAAGCAGATATATTGCACAAAATCAGCCCTTTACTGGATAAGGCACCTGTCATGTCACTAAGGATGGGCCTTCTGCTGTCACTGGTTTGGGGGACTTTTTCATACAACCTGTATGGAGCCTCTTAATAGTAAATGTCTGGGTGGGATTCTCAAATCCCTTATGCCACATGGGCCTAATGTTTACTGCTGGCCCCAGGGCTGGCCCTACCATTGAGAGACTGTGTTCTTTGCACATGGCTCTGCTTTTCAGTCTCACCATTCAACCCGTGACATTTGCAAATGAGGCCACTGCACATGACTCCGCTTCCCCCTGCCTTCAGCCTGACTCTTAGTTTGTCTCTGAACATGCCCACCATCCTGTCCTCTAGATAGGTCCCAGGAATCAACAACATGACAACTGCTTTCATCCTCATCCTCCTAGATATACCTTCCTCATTTGACTCTAAACCATAGCATCCTACTCAACCGCCTAAAACACCTGGGCATAGGTGGTACTACTCTACAAGGGTTTCAAGACTGCCTGTCGAACCGCACCCAACAGGTTTACATCGAAAACAACCTATCCAACTCTCACTCAACCTCAGGGTGTCCCCCAGGAATCTGTATTATCTGCATTTCTGTTTGATATATATCTACAACTTATCTGCAATATCAGCCGATCACACAACTTAGACTACATAATGTATGCAGACGATATAATGCTATTTACCACCTTTGACACCAGAAATCCTAACTACACAAAGATTACCAGCTCTTTTAATGACGTCTCTGAATGGCTCAACTCAATTAACTTCACAGTTAACTTGAAGAAAACAGAAGCACTCATTAGTACTAGGAATGAAACATTCAACCCCCCCTAGTTCACTACACGTAAACAATGCCTCACTTGAAATTCGAAAAGACACAATACCTTGGGATATACCTTGATCGAAACCTGGTCTTCACCAAACACATTCACATGTCTACTCACGCAGTTTACAATAAAATCAGAATGATTCACATCTGAGACCACTGCTCTCCACCACGGGCATCCGTTCTATAGCCCAAGCACTCATAAGCCCCCATTTCGACTACAGTAACAGCATACTCCATGGTCTCCCAAAGAAAACCCTAAAGCCCCTACAACGTGCTCAAAACACAGTTGCATATACAATTATGAAAGACGATATATCTGATCTCATAACACCCATCCTCTTTCAGCTCCACTGGCCCCTGAATCTTCAAAGAATCAAATTCAAAGCTCTCATGATCCTTTTCAAAACAATAAACAACATAGCATCAACATACCTCAGCACACTGATAAACATTCAACAACACACATGAACAAAAAGAGACAACCTGACAAGCATGCTATCCACCCCTATTAGTGCCAGAAAACTAAACCAATCTACAGCCAATAGGACATTCTCACTCTATGCCCCTACCCAATGGAATAGTCTTCCTAACACTCTAAGGGGGATGTTTACTAAACGGCGGTAAAGTAAATGGCGGTAAGGGCAGCATTAAGGTGCCTGAAGTCATATAAGGCAGTGGGTGGGTAGGGGGTGTGCCGGCGTTAGGGTGCTCCGGGCCATTTAATGTGAGTTAACAGGACCAAGTACGGTAAGGTGACAAGACGTCCTAAGGAGAGACAAGGCATCTTAGGATGTGATAAGGTGCCTTAACAGGAGAATAAAGCACCACAAGGCACCTTAAGATGTGCTAAGGTGTCTTGAGGCATCTTATCTCCTGTTAAGGCGCCTTAGCACATCTTAAGGTGCCTCGAGGCATCCTGTCTCCTGTTAAGGCACCTTAGCACATCTTAAGGTGCCTCGAGGTGCCTTATCTCCTATTAAGGCACCTTAGTACGTCTTAAGGTGCCAGCCAACATGTGGGTAGGCAGGCGCCTAGGGTTCAGGGTCCGGGATGGGAAGGCATACATGGACATCCATGCATCCCCCCCATCACCACCTGTCAATGTTCTGTCCTTTCCACTTGGGGAGGGACGGCTGAGGGGTGTCAGGTTACAGTTCTAGAGACTATTGGCTAGAGTGGACCGGGTAAACGTAGATTGTTTGTTTCTGCCATCAGAATGTAGACAGGCAAGGGGACATGCAATGCGGCTGCAGTGTACCCCATTGTGGACTACTGGGTGTAAATATGTTTCAGATGACACGTGCTCAAACCCTGCAATCCCTTACCAGGGGATGTAGTAAAGGCTGATCATTTAGCTGGGTTTAAAAACAGTTTGGGATGTTTCCTGGGGAAGGTCCATACACCTTTGTTAGAGAGGTCCCCAGATATGCACTCGTTGCCCCATTACAGGCATAGTAGTTCCTGTGTGTCTTTTGGGGTTCCTGCTGTGTACGTGTACCCTAGATGGGACACTGTGGAACACAGAATACTGGGCATGTTGGACCTTGGTCAGATGCTTTTGTGTATATTTTCAGTTTCTGTGTTCCTAGGTGCCACCTAGGCAACTACTTATTCTGCTCTGTGCCCCAGTTGCCCCCACTGCAGGACCCACCTGCACCCTCCTTTGCCACATTTGCACCATCACCATAGTGCCCTTTCCTAATTGGGCACTATGCTGTTGTTGCAAATAGAGCACTACAATTACTCTTCTTGGCCTCACCTGTCTGTGCAGCACATTGCAACATTTAAATAGGCTCTCATAAGAACATAAGATATGCCATACTGGGTCAGACCAAGGTCCATCAAGCCCAGTATCCTGTTTCCAACCGTGTCCCGTCTAGGTCATAAGTACCCAGCAGTTTCCCCAAAAGACACAGGTTCCACAATGCTTGTACTGCGTCAAGCAGTGATATCCCGGGTCCCTTTTAATAATGATTTATGGACCTTTCCTCCAGGAACATGTCCAAACCTTTCTTAAACCCAGCTACACTAACAGCCTTTACTACATCCTCCGGTAACAAATTCCAGAGTTTGATTACATGTTGAGTGAAAAAATATTTTCTCTAATTAGTCTTAAATATGTTACCCTGTAACTTCATTGCTTGTCCCCTAGTCTTTCTATATTCTGATGACGTAAACAATTGATCTACATTTACCTGTTCCACTCCATTCATTAATTTATAGACCTCTATCAAATCTCCCATCAGCCGTCTCTTTTCCAAGTTGAAGAGCCATATCCTTTTAAGCCTCTCTTCATAAGGATATCCTTCCATCCCCTTTACCATTTTGGTGGCTCTTCTCTGTACCTTTTCTAATAACGCTATATCCTTTTTAAGATACGATGACCAGAACTGCACACAATATTCAAGGTGTGCTCGCACCATAGAACGATACAGAGGCATTATGTTTCCATTCCTTTCCTTATGATACCTAGCATTCTATTTGCTCTCTTGGCCGCCGCTGCACACTGGGCAGAGGGTTTTAAAATGTTATCCACGATGATGCCTAAATCTTTTTCCTGGGTGGTGGTTCCTAATGTGGAACCTTGCATCGTGTAACCATAGTTTGGGTTGTTCTTTCCTAGGTACATAACTTTGCACTTGTCCACATTAAATATTATTTGCCATTTGGATGACCAGTCTTCCAATTTATCAAGATCTTCTTGCAATTTTCCACAATCCTCATGGGTTTTAACAACTTTAAATAGTTTTGTGTAATCTGCAAATTTCACTCGTTATTCCCATTTCCAGGTCATTTATGAATATGTTAAAAAGCAGTGGACCCAGCACAGATCCCTGAGGTACACCACTATTCATCTTTTTCCATTGGGAAATTTGGCCATTTAGCCCTACCCTCTGCTTTTTATCTTTTAACCAGTTCCTGATCCACAATAGTGCACTGCCTTCTATCCCATTACTTTTTAGTTTTGCCAAAAGTCTCTGATGAGGGACCTTGTCAAAGACTTTCTGGAAGTCCAGATACACTATATCAACCGATTCACCTTTGTCTACCTGTTTATTCACACCTTCAAAAAAATATAACAGATTAGTAAGACAAGATCTTCCTTGTCTAAAGCCATGTTGGCTGTCTCCCATTAACCCATGACTATCTACATGTTCAGTAATTGTTTTTTTATGATGGTTTCTACCATTTTTCCTGGTACTGATGTCAGGCTCACCAGTCTGAACCCTTTTTAAAAAGCAGCCTTACCGACAGGTTCCTGGTGTTAAGGTGCCGGCAGTAAAGTAGCAGGGACTTGATCCCCCCACTCCCCGCCCATTGACCCCCTACTCTCCAGTCATAGGGGTATGTTTACTAAACCGTCTTAATGTGCGCTTTGAGACATTAGCATGTGATAAGGCACCTTATCATGCGATAATGGCACTTTACCGTGCGATAGGGTACCTTATCGCACGCTAACGCGCTCAGCGGCGCAAACGAGCGCTGAAGGCGGAGTAAAGGCCACCTGAGGCGGAGGAAGGCTCCCCAGGGGCGGAGAGAAGGGGTCAATGGGTGGAGAGTGGGAGAGAAGAGGGAAGGGATTTCGGGGCTGAAAACTAACGCCAGTGAAACCCTGGCGTTAGAGTAGATTTAAAGGGAAGAGAAACCATTTCCGTCAGCAATGTACAGCAAACCAGGGAAACCTACAAAAGGTGATAAGTGTGATACATGTGCACAGAACAAAAGGGCAGATAAACATTGAAAATGATCTGAACAAACTTGAAAAAAAATATAACCTAGCTGGGCAATAGTGATATCAATGGGAAACATCAAAAAACACTACCAAGAAAGCTAAAAAAAAAAAAGATATCAATTTTGGAAGGGGCTATGCTCTGTCCCCATACAAGGTGAATGATCCCACAGTGAAATAACGCTGATCAGGGCTTTCCCTTGTTACTGGACAGGTTTCCTATGGCATGCACATGTCCCGCAACAGCAGGGTGGGCATGTTGGAATGGGCAACTGGACAGATGCTGGAAAAGGGGACACATAGGGCTGCAGGCGGCACATGCTGTGGTGCAGCTGGGCCACAGTGCGGACTAGGGTGATGCCTAGGTGGCCCATACAAATGCTGAAACAGTAGAGCAGCCAGACAGCAACTGATGAGGGCCCAACACGGGCATGAGTGTGTTTCCCACAGTGTCACAGGGGATAGTACCCAGCAGGTACCCCCAAGGGTGGAGAACATTTGCAGGCGGTGCTGGGGGGAAGCGTGGACATCTATGCAGGCACCCCTACCCCAGAACCCGCACCATAGGCAGCCGCCTACCCGCACACTGGATGGCCCGAGACTGCGCACCACCAGCACCACCAGCAGAAGGGCATGTCAGCATGGTGACAGAGGGGTACTGGTGGTGGAGGGGGCAGTGGCTGCTGCCCACAGCAGACAATGGCCCAGCCCTGTATAGGTGGGTGCCGTGCACTGCAACAGACAGGCTCTGTCTGACAAACAGTCATGGTATCTCCAGGGAATGCACTGTCTCTGTGGCAACAAGGTGGTGCAGGGCACACAGCCAGTGTGTTCAGGAGCAGAAGGTCACAGGTTCAAGTCCCAGCTGTGGTTCCTGTCAACCCAGTCCCCATATTTTACCCACTACTAAAATGCGGTAATACAGACAGAACCTTTAGTGCAGATAATGTAAACAAGCCCAAAATGCCTACATTTTACCCTACAGAGCACAGACACCATAAACATGTGCATTACCTAGAGCAGAGTCTCCCAAAAGCAGTCCTGGAGGGCCAAACACCATTCAGGTCCCATGCTGTCTCCAATAACTATGGCTGTGCTGCATTTTTATGCACCGCCCCCATGGTATGCAGATGTATCTCATGCATATTCATTAGGGACAGCATGAAAACCCGAACAGGGTTTGGCCCACCAGGACTGGAGTTGGGAACCTCTGCCCTAGAGCAGTGGCCAACAGGGGCAGACTCACCCGCACCCACAGGCTCCATCATCCAAAGCCACCTGGAGAGGCAGGATTTTGGGCCCTGTGTGCATCTCCCAATACTAGCACTTGCATACCTTAGCAATGCCACCTTAAACCTGGGAATATGGTACACATCTATCAAAAGGTTGCTATGATTACTGGCAGATACCAATTCCTAAGTTAAGCACAATTTGCTGATTGAGCTGCATCATAGCAACCTTTCTGATGTCTGTGGAGTGTGCTACAGGTCTTGTGTCTGACAGTGTTTACCACCCTGGGGAGTGACTCCTACAGTATTGCGTACCATAGCCACACTGTGCCCAGGACTGGTGCGGTGGCCAGGGCTGCCAAACACCTCTATAGTTGCACAATGCTGGCATAGGTGTGGGGAGTGTGTGTCTGTCTATCCAGTGTGTGGTGGCTGCCAACACTCTCCTCAGTCCACACTGCTAGCACTGTTGCCAGTATTGGCCTGCCAATGTGCATAATGAGGAGCAAGGTACTGTGGGTATAGCCCGGACAGGGCGGCCTGGGCAGGATGCATCTGCACAGGGCATAGGGCACTGGCTGGGACATTGTAGTGCCCGGACACCACCTGCACAGACAGGGTGGCTACAGCATGTCCTGCTGGGAGGTCACTCTCACCTGACTGAGCAGTGACCATGGGATGGCTAGGTTCCCCCATAGTGCTACATAGTATTTCTCTCAAGTGATATGTATGGGTTCTCCTTTTGGGGGCCCAATCACTGACTTATCTGCTTGGTGGGTGTGCTCACATCTCCTCCAGGAACACGCACTGTGGACTAGCCAGCAGACTGTTTGCAGTTAGTATGTGTATGGCTGGAACACCTTGCAGGGTGCAGCGGCTGGAGACTCACTATGCTTGCTGCTGGAGAATGTCAGACAGTGGTGGGGGGCAGCTGAGCATTTCCAGGCCTACTGTCTGTCTGCTATTGCCTTATGGAATGCTACAGATCTGCACTGACTGCCCTGTAAGCGCATCTGTTTCCCAGCAGGACTGGGGTTGTTGGTCCCCTCTAATGCCACCATGACAGGGCTGTAGAATGTGGATCTGTTGGGGGGAGATCCTGTCCCCCACCCTGCTCCCCAGAGAGCAAGTTCGGTGGTACTACATAATCCGCCTATGGGTCCAAACACCACCACCCCCCCCCCTTGAATCATGTGGCCATGGCACCCACAGAGGATATGCACTATTCTGGTGCATCATAGTCCACAAGGGCTAGACGTGACTGGGATATATATATGGGCACAGGTGTATTGTAGGTGTGTCTGAAAGAACTACCTATCACACACTGGCACTAATGGGGACCTTCAGCATAGCCTATCTCAGGGAGGGCAGGTGCTGTGGACCTGGTGCTGGGCGCCCCACCTCACCCTCAGGGTGAGCACAGTACCCGCACAATGTGACGGTCTGTAGCTACTCTGTGCCAGTAACGCGCACGGTCAGTACCCCCTACCAGGCCTAGGTGCTGTGGGGGTGTATACTGTGATGACGAAGGCTGTTCAGGGGAGATGGAGTGGCAAGAAAGTGAATCCTGTCCCTTTAAAAATACTAGTAAACAGGGTTTCCCTAGCAACCACAAACCTCTGAGTCAGAGTGCAGCCAGTATCAAGCCCCGCCCACTTCAGCACGTCAGAGCTAGGTTGAGTCCTAACAGCTCCCACGTGGGCTGGGAGAAGGGTGTGGTCCCTAAGAAGGATCAGTTTAAAACTGCAGTGTTTGAGCAGTCAGATAGAACAAGGAGAAGAGCGGGAACGAGGAGAACAAGAGCAGCTGGAACAAGGAGCAGAGACGAGCAGTTGGATCTGAGAGGAACAGATCAGAGGCAGACACAGCTAAATGGGAAACTGCCAGGAGAGAGGCAGTTGAATGAAGAGAAAAAGCAGCATGGCACAGAGCAGGAAGGATTGGAACAGCTGAGAAGCCCAGAGTCAAGGCAAGTGCGTGTTTCAAAGTCCCTGCGTGAAAGAAAGCTGGAAGAGTCAGTTCCCAGTGGGGGAAGCAACTCAGCTAGCCAGCTAAGCTACAAAGGTAGAGAAAATAGCTTTTCTGTGTTCCCTAGCCAAAGTACCTCTGAAAAGATAGTCAGAGAACTAAAGAAAAGTGCTAGAAGCTGTCGTAGTCAAAATGCCTCAAAGCAAGCTTTTATGAGAGATAGGAAGTTTGCTAACAGCTGCTGTGACTCAGAAGTGGAGAAGTTTATTAGAGAGAAAGAAACTTCATGTTTAAACTCTGCTGAGATAGAGCAAAAGAAACTCTTGTTATCAAAGCTGAATGAGTTGTTACAGAAGCAGAATAATAAGCTCTATGACATTGTTCCACCTGAAAACAGTTGCAATGAATCCATTGAAGAAATGGAGATAGAAAGCTGCAATGAACCATATGAAAGTGAGTCTGAGGAGATGCAGTGCTCATATTGCAGGGCTAATGAGTTTGAGATGTGCTGAGCCTAAGCACATGTAAGAGAATGAGTGTTTAAAGTAGTGCCAAGCTTATTTGTACGAAGCTGAAAGACACAGCAAGAAAAACTCACCAGAAGTTTTAAGCCAATGTGTTTGTTCCCACAACGCTCTGAAGAGAAGTAAAACTTGCTGGGCGTTTTAGAAGCTGTGTGCCTCCTTGTATAAGAAGATGTGAGAGAAACAATCTTCATAGGAAAGTTAAGTTACCTTGAAAAAGTTAACAGCCTGAGCTTTGTAAGCCAGTTCTTAGTACCAAAGTTAACTGCGGTTAAAAGTGCCCAACTCTGTGAATACAACCTGTTGGACTTTATTCTTTGTTTTGGAGATGTATCCAATTTATGTTCAGTGCTATTGAATTTGATGCGAGGGGGAAATCCCGAAAATAAAAATATTCTCTGTTTTTGCCTAATACCGTGTGGTCACACTATTTGCTCTGAGGAATAATTGAACTACATTTCCCAGCAATCCTAGCTGGCGGACATATTTGTGGACATTATTCAAAGAGGGCAATAAAGCGACGCCCTCCTGTTTACTGGCTATCGACCCGGGTAGGAGGCGCGGCGACAATACCCCATCTTGTGATCATCTGTAGACTGCTGCTTTGCATGTGCAGTGCATCATGGGTACGAGTGGCTTAACTCTATCCTGGTAACAACAGCAGACAGTTTGTGTGGTGACCTGCAGTCCTTCTGTGGCCAGCCAGAGGTTTGTTTGTAGCTGTAGCCTACTGGTTACTTCACTGCCTGTAGAGCCAGAGGACGTGGGTTTGATCCCACAGTGGGGTTATTTATTAGGGCTGTCTGGGGCAGTTTCTTTTTTTAATCTAAATTAGTACTGCCAGCAAAAAAACCCTCACAGTGCTATAACTAACCTTAAGGTGCCTTATAAGGCGCCTTATGGGGCACCTGAGGATTACAGCACTGTGAGGGTGTTTTTGCTGGCAGTACTAATTTAAATTAAAAAAAGAAACTGCCCCAGACAGCTCCAATAAATAACCCCACTGTGGGATCAAACCCACAACCCTTGGCTCTACAGGCAGTGAAGTAACCAGTGGGCTACAGCTCTATAGCTCTGAACAAACCCCTGGTTGGCTACAGAAGGACTGCAGGTCACCACACGAACTGTCTGCTGTGGTTACCAGGATAAGGTTAATCCACTCGTACCCATGATGCACTGCACATGAAGATTACAGCACTGTGAGGGTGTTTTTGCTGGCAGCACTGCTTTAAAGTAAAAAGGAAAATGCCTCCAGTAGCACTGCTTTAAAATAAAAAGGAAAATGCCTCTAGCAGCACTGCTTTATAGTAAAGGGTAATGCCTCTGACAGCCTTACTCATTAACCCCACTGGGGGATCAAACTCATGACCCCTGGTTCAGCAGTCAATGTATTAACCATTGTGCTACCCCTCTCTTGCTGTGTCTGTTGGTCAGCACGCCTACTTCAGGCTAACGTGCATTGACGTGCCACGGCTCCCTTTATCGCACGGTAACCAGAAATGCTACGTTAAGACCGACACGCCCACTCCTTATATGGCATCCTGCACACTAACGCCGGCTGCACATTAAGACTGCTTAGTAAACATACCCCATAGTGCGCTTAATGTTGTGGGTAATGTTAGCGCATGCTAACATGCTGTTTACTGCGTGCTAACATTACACTTGCTACCTTACCACTGTTTAGTAAACATATCTCTAAGAAAAATCAAAGACGTAACTCAATTCAGACATCTCAAACATTCATCTTTACAGACTACTATCAATGTGATCAGCCACCATAGACTCCATACATTGCCCTATCAACACTTCACCACACTCATCAACCACTTCCTGTCTCTATGCACTTGACTCACATTACTCCAGGATATCACCCAGACCACTAATGTTAATACCTCCCGTAAATAGTTCTGCACTTCTTTGTTATTGTTAAATATCTATTGCACGTCATCGTTTGTTAGTTGTACAATTGTTACATACTTGTTCATTGTTCCTTGTAAACCATTCTATAATTGTTCCTTGTAAACTGCCATGTGCAGTAGTTACAATGTTATCTGTAAACCGCTCTTGAAGGACTACAAAAGTGGACTGCTACTTCTGGAGAGAGATCTGAAATTGTAAGTATTTACTTCTGGGAATTTTTATAAATCTGGGGGAAAAAGGAATTCTTTAGATTAAAGCTGATTAATCTGTGAACCCAGTGTATTTGTTAAATCAGTCAAGGCTTAGTAGCAGCAAAGAGCTTTCAGTTTAAATTTAAAACAGAGCAGAGAGCTTTCTGGTTAAATTTAGAACCCGGCAGAGAGCTTCTAGTTTAAATTTAATACTCAGTCAGGGCCTAATAGCAGCAAAGAACTTTAATTTAAATCAAATCAGAATATAACTTAGCATAAAAGGCAAAACAGAGTCAGTAGTCTTTGAGCAATAAATTATTTCTAGAGACCTTTACAAAGAGGTCTTCTACATAGGGGACAAGAGACCTGTGACATTTTTTAAATAGATGTTAAAGTCAAGTGGCAGATCAAAGGGCCATTTTGAAAGACTCCCTCTATCCAAGCAAGTACTGTGTTAATCACCCAGGAAATTGGTCACAGCTTACCTCAGAATCACAGGCATAAATAGTTCAACCAGAGTTCTGTGATTCTCAGCCTTGAAGGACTACAAAAGGGGACTGCTACTCCTGGAGAGAGATCTGCAATTTTAAGTATTTACTTCTGGGAATTTTTCTAAATCTTGGGGAAAAGAGAATTATTTAGATTAAAGCTGATTAATCTGTGAAATCAGTGTATTTGTTAAATCATCCAGGGTCTAGTAGCAGCAAAGAGCTTTCAGCTTAAATTTAAAACACAGCAGAGAGCTTTCTGGTTAAATTTAGAACCCAAGACTCTCTCTATCCAAGCAAGGGCTGTGGGATTCCCCCTGGAAATTGGTCACAGATTACCTTAGAAGCACAGGACAGGATGTATTAAAAGCTGTTAGTGTAGCTGGGTTTAAAAAAGGTTTGGACAAGTTCCTGGAGGAAAGGTCCATAAACCATTATTAAAAGGGACCCCGGATATCACTGCTTGATGCACTACAAACATTGTGGAACCTGTGTCTTTTGAGGAAACTGCTAGGTACTTATGACTTAGATTGGCCAGTGTTGGAAACAGGATGCTGGGCTTGATGGACCCTGGTCTGACCCAGTATGGCATATCTTATTACCAGGACAAAGCGGTATATAACTAATATGTGAGTAAATAAAGAAAATAAATGTTATGCCTTGAGCTGCACATCAGGGTCATTTTGATATCCCTATAGATGATAACTATGCAATTATTTGCCATCAGATGTTTAGGTAACACTAATGAAACAGTAACAACCAGTACTTCTGAGTTTTGTATATTTAGCAACAACTGATTCATAGCCGTCCAAATAAAGACATTGATGAGAAATATCATGATGTCATTTGCCTGGAGCCCAAAAGGAACTGTTTCCATAACCACGATGTCCAAGACTCGTTCAACATGGGCATAAAAAAATGTATTGAACCCTCCCAGTATTAGACATGTTTCTATTTATTTATTTATTTTATTTTTATACTGCTTTATCATTTCAGTCAAAGCAGTTTATATTGTAGAAAACTTCATAATGTACATTAAACAGGGACATTGATAACTTGGATTTTTCTGAGGCAATGGAGGGTTAAGTGACTTGCCCAAGGCCACAAGGAGTGCTAACAGGAAATGAAACCTCTTCTCTTGGTTCCCAAGCCAGTGCTCTAACCATTAGGCTACTCCTCCATGCCACAGAAAGTGAATGCACACGTGTTTTCAGACATGTAAACGTGTTCAGTATTCTGGAAAGCTAGACATCTACATCGCTGTACATCTAACTGCTACAAAACGTGTTACTCCGGCATGGACATGCCTCTGGGAATGCTATACTATTGACTGCAAACCAGACGTCATTACAGGCGCTTTCATATGTAAAAGGCTCCAAAGGTATCCTCACAAAAGAGGAACCTCACCGAAGGGGAGCAGGCCCTCCTCATTGAGGTGATGCTCACCAATTATATCACACTCATGGTCACCGAGGAGGCACATGTGGCTGCCTCCATCACTGTGGCCATATGTGTCTTTTGGTCCTGTCTCTCTGGCACTGCCTGTCATTTCTCATGCATCTTATACATGTCCCTCCTTTGTGCATCGCCGTACACATCCATCCTGTGCACCCTGCTACGGCAGGCACACAGGTAGTGTCACTGTCACAGCTCTTGTTGGGATGCGGTGGGGCACAGAGCAGTATACTATGTTCGGCTGGATGCAGTGCCGTTTCTTTCCCTTCTTTTAGTCCCTCTGGTTCTGGCTACCATTGGATCCCTATTGCTTCCATATGGTTCAGTTTGTTTCCCTTCAGTTTGCATACCTTTGCACCTAACTGAACATAAGGTCATAGGTATTTCCATATTGATTCAGATCAGAGGTCCATGTAGCCTATTATTATTTCCAGAGATGGCCAATCTGGATCATAATTACAGTGTAGCATCCCCGAAACATAGCAACATGCTACATTGCTTACCCCCACGGTACGCAGTTCTTTTTCCCCATGTCTATGGTAGGGACCTTTCCTTCAGGTACTGTTCCATATCCTTTTATAACCCAGCTATGAGACCTGCTTTATTTACACATAGATGTCCTTCTGTGTTGTTACACTAGAATGCTACTTTAACAGACAAAGGCTGTTATTCCACGTTTTAGCAGGTCTAACGTAGTCATCTAAAATAGATGTACATGTTTTCATCACAATACGGTTTAGACGTTTATGCGGCCGGTAACGCTCACGCTCCTCCCCTCCATGCCCACATCCAAACTGCCCGTATATCTCATCTGCACATGTAAAGCGCCCTGCTGTCGGAATCGTGCCTAGCTATGCAAGTGCCAAACACGTCCAACTTCTACGTGCAAACGGCTTATTCGTGGTTCAGAATGAGCCTGAAAGTGTTTCTAACAAATAAACAAGTTACATCTAGATATGGAGAGCGGGAATAAACACTAATGTGCACTTTCCACCCTCCCCCATTCCCTCTCTCCCCCCTTCTTCTTCCCCCTTCCCCTCTCCCTCCCTCCTTCCTTCCCCCTCACCTCCTTGCGGTTTTATTTTGGTTTTATACTTTTAATATTCAGTGTTCTATTTTTATTGCTTAATTTTAATTTTTGTTTTTATGTTCCTGTCTGTTATTTATCTATTTTTAGTTGATGTTTTATCTGCTTTTATTTTACAGTTAGGGCCTCTCTTTTTTTTCTCCCCCCCCCCACTCTCCCCTCCGCCCCCCTCCCCTCCCCACCCTCCCCTCTCCCTCCTTCCCCTTCCTCTTTCACCCACAGTCCTTGATTTGGTATGCAGCCATACATGTTATGAGTTCCATTTCAGTATCATTAATCACTCCTTTGGCTTGCATTATATTTTGTCTCAAACTCACTATAAGCAGAGCAATGAACCCTTGATTTTTTATTTTACAACATAAGGCAGTCATACCAGCAACATCGAGGTTGCACTCATGTCTCTGTGTCTGCCCACAATTAATAATTTTCTTTGAGGTTTAAGAAGCCCACACCACTAATGTTCATGGATATGTTAATTATGATGTTAAGCATTTCTGGTGGTACGTATGCAAATTTCTGAACTTTCACCTCACTCAGCGCAAAACGAAAGTGAGTTTAAAAGTGCCCCAATTTCAGCGTGTTGGTTTCATAATCTATTCAATAATTGTGCACAAACCATTTGCTGCCAGGTAAGGAACGCTACCGCCCACATGTAACCTGTCCTTTCTCTCGGTTTTTGTTTTTAGTGCCTGTGATTGCTTTAGCAACAGTTTTGCTGTTTTATGGTTCTTTTGATCAAAAGCAAACACATGTTTCTGCTCCTCCCATTTAAATCCATTATCTCTAAAATACACATTAGTGTTTATTCCCACACTCCATATCTAGATGTAACTTGTTATTTATTTGTTAGAAATGCGTTGAGTTTTGTCCTCATCTGGTTTCTTCTGACTCTGACCTCCTGTGGTCCCCTTGATTCCATGACTTGGCATAAACATATATTGCCCCTATCCCCTATTCATTACTGATGTTTCTTAACCACTTTTATCATAGATGCAGTTATAATTACCTTACACTGTATATGTGAATGACCCAATGAGATTGATACACTGCTCATTGACCTTTTCCTTGCTTCATTCCCTACAGTCTTATTGGTTTAGTGATTGGTGGTTCTTGTCAAGATAATATTTCCACAGTGTGCCACTGTGAGTATTTACTTAATACACGTGTACTACGGCACAACCTATCTCCTCCTCATCTCTTCTCTTGTATGTCCCTTTTTGGGCTTTTATGCTCAATCTGTGCATTATGTGGTTATTAGGTCCATCATTACAGTAATGACCTTACATTTTTTTATTTTAATTTCTGTAACTGATGATTTTAATTGTTTTTCTTATATTTATTGAGTTAGATTTGCATGATTGTTTTAGTTTATATTTATTTTATCCATTGTTTTTATTGTGTTATTATTTATATTGTACTTATTATTTATTATATTTTCTTCTGAGGATGTGTTTTATTATTTATTTAATTCTCTTATATACCGCACTATTCTGCATCAGTGCGGTTTACATTGAACAAACTGAAATTACATTGAACAGGGCATTATAACTTGGAGATAACTATTTTACAGGGAACATGGGCTATGGAGGGTTAAATGGCTTGCCCAAGACCACAAGGAGCACCTGTGGGACTAGAAACCCTAGTCCTTCCGGCCCAAAGTTGCTGTCCTCTAGTGGGATTTGAACCCCCGACCTTCCGGCCTGAAGTACCTTGCCCCAACCACTAGGCCACTCCTCCACTCCATGTGTAGCCCCTGAAGAAGGCTGTTGCCAAAACGCATAGGAGTTTGTATTGAATAAAGCACCTGTGTCCTCCATACACCACTCGCTTGTTGTGTTTGATTCTTACTTGTACATTTACAGCGCTGCATTCACCTTGTAGTGCTATACAAATGATAACGATTAGTAGTAGTATTTTTTAAATCTATCACTTTAAGTTTGCTGTGACTAGACACTGCCTTGACTTTTATCTTAAAGCACACTGTGTGGTGATCACTGCTGCTCAAGTGGGCAACACCCCAACATTAGAGACACTTTCTCCAATGTCACCCCTTACTTTGAGTAGTAGATCCAATGTCTCCTCTTACCTTGGGGGCTCCATCGCCATTTGTCTAAGCAGAGCACCTCATCCAAGATCTCCCTACTTCTTTCTGATTCCGCAGAGGAGATATTCCAATCCACATCTGGTAGGTTAAAATCTCCCAGCAATGATTTGAAAGATGGCAGCTCGGAGGGTCTCTGTGCATGCTCCTAATAGTCAAGATACATCAATATGTGTTTCTCCTAGACCAGCATAATGGACAGGCATCAGGAAATTCAAAGACTGTGAACCAGGCAAAGGACTTTAAGTCATCAAAATCCCATTAAATAGATTTGCAGTGTTTTTCACACTCATCTTTTATATTTGTAATTCTTAGTGACTAATATATAGGCTTATTAATTGTACATTAACTTCAACTTTTAGCCTTGGTAAGGGCGTGGATCTAGCACATTTATACCAAAAACCCCACACTCTTATTTCATGGGACGTTCATTAGGTCCCAAAGTGACAAACATCTGAAGATTCAGTTTCTGAATGCATTAACCATTCTGGGTAGTCTGATGTCCTCCTGTGCAATTCTATTTTTATGAAACAAAATTTAGATTTATGTCCAACAGATTCTCAATTAATGCATAACACTATGGGGTATGTTTTCTAAACAGCGATAAAGGAACAAGTGTGATGTTAACGTGCACTAACGGCGCACTTGCGCCCTTAGCACATTCTAAATGTCACCTTAGCGTGTGTTAATGGTACAGGCGGCGTAAAGCACCCTACGGGCGGAGAGTAGGTGGAGGGTAGGGGTCAATGGGCGGGGAGTGGTTGGAAACAAGGCGAGCTCCCTTAACATCAGGATCCTTAATGCATATCAAAACCTGCCAGTAAGGGTGCATTTTGAGGGGAGAGAGCCTATTTAAACATCTGTAATGTGCTGCACAGACAGGTGAGCCCAAGAAAGTGATAGTAGTGCTCCATTAGCAGCAACAGCATAGTGCCCAAGTATGAAAGGGCACTATGTTGATGGTGCAAATGGGGCAAAGGAGGGTGCATGTAGATCATGCAGTGGGGGCCACGGTGCACAGGGCAGACCAGGCAGTTGTCTAAGTGGCACAAAAGAACATAAGACTTGCAAATATGCCAGACTGTGTCAGACCAAGGTCCATCATGCCCAGTATCCTGTGGCCAACAATGGCCAATCTAGGTCATAGATACCTAGCAGTTTCCACAAAAGACACACAGGATCCACAGTGCATGTATTGGGCAAGCAAGAGATATTCTGGGCCCCTCATTAATAATGTTTTAGGGGCTGTTCCCCAGGAACTTGCCCAAACATTTCTGAAACCCAGCTACACTAAAAGCCTTTACGACATTCCCTGGAAATGAATTACAGAGTTTTAATATGCATTGACTGAGAAACCATTCACTCCCAGTAGACCTCCATGGCTTACACTGTAGCCGCATTGCATGTCCCCTAGTCCTACTACAGTTTGATGGCGTAAACAGTCGATCTACGTTTACCCTAGATCTTTGAGTATGGAAACATTGCACCATCCAGTAGGCTATACCTCCATACGGTTCTACAGGTCTCCAATCAAACTGTTTGCTGTGTGTCGGTATAGGTTGGGCCCTCCACTACCCATGAGGCACTGCACATGCAAAACAGCCGTCTTCAGCTGATGAACCAATGTAATTATCCAGCACATCAGCTCAGTAAGATGCACTGACTGTATGTGCTAATGCATATAACAACTGCAAGCTGTGCTGCAGAGCGGTTTCAGCTGTCACCCTGAGGGTGAGGAGGGGTGCCCAGCACCTGCTCCACTGAACCTGCACCCAGCGAGGTACTTGTGAGTGTGATTGACCACTGTGAGACAGAGGATACAGGGCTTGACGGACCATGGTCTAACCTAGTATGGCATATCTACGGATCCTCTGTTCTTATGCCACTATGTGCCACCTGGGCAGCTGCCTGGTCTGCAATGTACACCTGCACCTGCCACTGCATGACCAGTGTGCCACCCCCTTTGCTCCATTGGCAGCATCAGCATGGTGCCCTTTCCTATTTGTACACAATGCTGCTGCTGCTACTAATGGAGCACTACTATCACTTACTTGGGCTCCCTTGTCATTTCATCACACTGCTCATGTTTAAATAGGCTCTCTCCCCTCTGCAGACACCCTTTCCGCAAGGTTTCACATAGCGGTACGGTTACAGGCGTAATGGGGCTCTAAGGGGTGGTGCGCAAGAGGCAGTAAGGGAACACACGGTGTACCACCCACTGTCCGCCCACTCTCCACCTGCTCTCCGCCCCTTCATGTCCGCTCTCCGCCTCCTGTTCCCTTTATGCTGCAGGAGCCTTTTACGCAAGGAAACTCGGCATTTTTGTGGCATTAAGGGGACATGTGTGCTGTTACCACACATAAACGGCATACTTGCTCCCTTACTGCCATTTAGTAAATATACCCCTAAATGTCTGCCTCATATCTCCCCTGCCCCGTCTCTCCTCTCCTCTAGGGTATACAGTATATATTTAAGTCTACAAGTGTTTTCGCATATGCTTTCTGGCACAGGCCCTATAGTATTTTGGTCATTTTCTTTTGAACCGTTTCAAGTCTTTTTATATCCTTTGTAAATTATGGTCTCCAAAACTGAACACAATACTCCAAATGAGACCTCACCAATGACCTGTACAGGGGCACTAATACCTCCTTCTACCTGCTGGTTATTCTTCTCTTTATGCAGCCTAACACTCTTCTGACTTTGGCCACCACCTTGTCACACTGTTTCACCACCTTGAGATCTTCAGACTGAGGTCCCTCTCTTGGTCAGTACACACCAGCCTCTCATCCCCTATCGCATACAGCTCCTTTGGGTTTCTATATTTGGTCTTCATTAGTAAGCACCAGATCTAGTGTTGACCCGTCCTTGGTGGGTTCCTTCACCAGTTACCTGAGCAAAACCTCTTGTAGGGCATCCATGATCTTTCTACTTCTTTCCATATTTGCAAACGGGATACACCAACCCACATCTGGCAGATTAAAGTCCCCCAGTATCATCAACTCGCCCCTTTTTTACTACTTTTGCTACCTTTATCTTTACTATGATTTGTGTTTGCCCATTCCACTCCACTCCACTCATAAATTTATAGACTTCAATCATATCTCCGCTCAACCGTCTCTTCTCCAAGCTGAAGAGCTTTTTAGCCTTTCAAGAGTCATTCTATCCCCATTATCATTTTTGTCGCTCTTTTCTGTACCTTTTCTAATTTCACTATATCTTTTTTGAGATATGGAAACCAGAATTACACACAGTACTGAAGTTACAGTCACATTAATTAGTGATAGAGAGGCATTATGATATTTTTTTGTTATTCTCTTTTCATAAATTTGAACAGAAGTAGTTGCCACAGTCTCCTTGGCACTTATATTTTGAATATAAATTCAGACACTCAGCCCCAGCAAATGTTTAGAGGCCATTTTAGGAGCCTAACTCTCAAACCTTTGAGCATAAATCCTTTAAATATCTGCCTCAAAATGTTTCTCTTGCTTCTTTCTGTCTACTGTGATGAAGTGCCTCCTAGGAGTAGCCTTGGGTAGTGTTGCCCCTCATTCTTGAGGCCTCTTTGACCAGCAAGCAGGTCTCCGTCTGGAATTCCTGGTTTCACAAGGCAGCCTTCTCAATCCAGGCTGGGTCCCACTGTACCCCAAATTGGGCCTTAGGAACAATCCTGTTGCTTGGACATTCCTCAGCCATTCTGGCAGCCGCCCAGTGCCCTGTCAGTCCAGACAACATGTTTCAAACCCTTCTTTTACAGGTAATCCAGTTCAAGACTTCCCTTAAGGAAAAACCATGCCAAGTACTTAATTCCCTTTTAATCCGGTCTAGCATTTTCCTCAAGTGCAAAAAACCTGTGTAAAGTACTACATTCACTTCTTAAGTTTTTCCCATCCAGACACAGACCAAAAGGCTTATCATGGCATACTTTTGCAAAACTGGGAGATTTAGTCCTCAATAGAGGCATATTAAATTACATTACAGCTTCCCCCTGAGTTTAGGGAGGGCAGCCTTCTCTTAGCCACATTCCTTTCATATACACTGATTTCCCTCCAACTCCTGACATTCATTCAGGTTAGTGAGCAAAGTGGTGAGCAAACCCGTGTCTCCTCACCACGCTACACAGTACAAATCAAACTATATAATTGCTACAGATCATTCTAAAAATATTAATAACAACACACAATTGTGTATTAAGATAAAAAACTAGCAAGCACCTGGTCTTTTCACAGTCTGTACATTTTTCAAAAGTTGTATTTGTCTTGTAGCTCTAAGAATGGATATGGGACATATTTCCTAAAGTGAGATAATGGTTAGCATGGGGTTGCTTAGTTTGCAGTGGGGTGCTGTGTGGGTTAGGGGTGAATTGTGGGCAATGGGTAGCAGTGTGGGTGTCATTGGTGCATGGGTTTGCTTACTGCCCCCTTAGGGGGTGGGGTAGTGAACCCATGTTAAATGTGTTTGCCGTTTAGCATGCTGAGCTGTGACTCCCCGCAGAAACTGTAAGGGGACAGGCCAAGCATACCCCCAACAATTAGTACAGGGGGTACCTTTGGGAGTTTAACTCATGCTACAATAGTGCAGTTTTGTAAACATCCTCCTTGATGCTGTACAAGATGACTGCAGACATGTCAGCAGAGGGAGACAAAAAAATGATTCATGCATGGCACAGAAGCACAATAAATAAAAGGGCTCCCTGAGCCAGAAAGCACGTAATCTCCATAATAGGCTGCAGCTGAATGTAATAACATTGATAGTTAATAAGCTCATTGGTAGTCTTCTCTCTGTAGCCCACCCTCATACCCAAGCTAGTCATGGGATATAGCATCTCTTGAGTTAATTCCTCCTCTTTCCTGATTAGCTGTGATTAACTTCAAAAAATGTGACTGGTATTTTCTTGGAAACAAAGACTCGCTTGCCATGCTCCTAAATCCCTGGAGTGTATATAGAGAATCACCTTTACAGCAAGAGCAGAAACCAGTTTTGCAGCACCCCATCTCCTGTGCCGAACACGCCAAAGCTTTGCCACGTCATGGCCCTCTCTGACACAGATGTGCAGAGTGCTCGCAGTGCTTGGGCCAAGCTGTATGCCAACATGGAGGAGAATGGGATGCGTGTGCTGGTCCGGTAAGCCTGGGGTTTAATGTTACCAGCTGACTCTACTTTTCAGGGCAGGCTGATTTCAGTCCTGGCTTTCTTCCGATTGCATGCAAAGGCAGGGACACATTACAGCTTTTCTAATGAAATTAGAACCACTAGTCCATCCATGCACTGGGCTAAAATCAGATCTAGATATGGCATCTTTAGAAAGTGGAACCAGCCGGTCGCCCTGCTCAGCTTTTTGAGATTACCTCTTTTTTTTCATACAAAGGGTTCGACTTCAGTGCTAGACACAAGGAGGGCAATTTTATAACTGGGCACCTAGTTTTAGGCATGCAGAATGTGCCTATCTTAAGGCTAATTTACAGGGCTAGCATATGGAGATGAGGTGCCCTAAGGGAACCTCATCCCTTGCGTCCCCCACCGGCGCCTGCTGTCGCCCCTCTCCGGGATATGCAGCAGTGGCAATGGCTGCAAACAGCCCTGTGGTGCTTAGCTTGAAATTTCCTAGAATGCAAGTCGTTCACTACTAACTTAAATGGGCATTTAGAAGATCATTAAACTTCTACTTAAGTTTCAGAAAATTAATTGACTCAATTATGAAACTTTGAGTCAATTAATTTTCTGAAACTTAAGTAGAAGTTTAATGATCTTCTAAATGCCCATTTAAGTTAGTAGTGAACGACTTGCATTCTAGTGAACATAGTTTATCGTTCTTAAGAAGACCGAGTAGTAGCGTGTTTGTACGTAGCTTGAAATTTCAGCACTGCGGGGCTGTTTGCTTTCCCCCCTGTGGACCGCCTGATGCTGACTTCCTGTTTGCAAAGGAAGTTGGCATCGGATGGTCCAAAGGGGTGGGAGCAAACAGCTCCATGGTGCCACAGTTTCAAGGTAAGTGCTGCGGGGTTGTTTGTAGCCATTGACATTGCTGCATGGTGTCAACACCCCCCCCCCCCTCCTGCCTAGACAATTCTCACTGCATTTGGGTTCCTTGGCAACAGCTGCTGCAACCTGAAGGACCAACATGAGATGTTATAGGGGAGTTCCTGACCACCAGGCGCATGATACAGGGCCCACATCAGACAGGTTGCTCCGATGCTGCAATTGTATAGAATACCAAGGGACTAGCATTACACGTTACAGACAATATTTGTAGCACACAGACAGCAATAGAGACCAGCTCCAGAACCTGGAGAGTTCATCTATTACAGGGCTTTCTCTGGGGACCAGGTGATGTGTGGCCTCCCTCACAATCAGGGTGACTAGAGAAACAGGTCGTTTGCATATATTGCAGCTGTCATGTGCAGGAAGCACATATTGTCCTTGTATAATATAGTGCTGCTATGATGGATTGCTGCATTCTCCATATGGCCATCAGTTGCATATATGTGCTCAGATTGTGCAGTGCATCATGAGTAATAGAGGGGTTAGCCGATACCAGCATCCAGGGCCCCAATTGCAGCCACAGCAGTGACTGTGATCACTGGAGCATTGCCTAGTACCTGCTTATCTTCTATGATGGTGGGAGACATGTGCATGGGCCCCTGAGGAAGACAAAACCACATGTATTATGAATGTGGTTTGAGTTAGGTGTATGTGCAGGTGTACCTATCTTGCAGTGTATAGCAGGAGACAAGGGATTGCATGTCCTGCATATGTGCTTCCTCGGGGGTTAGTGCCACAGTGCAGCGCAGCGGACCTCTGCATGTGACTGTTGTTTGATGCTGGAGGTACAGTGGAGGGACAGGCATCTTGATCCCATATGTGGTTTGGCCTTTGGACAAGACATATATTCTGCAGCTGTGTGTCTGTTATGCAGCTAGTGTACTGAGTGTGCAGTGCAGTGCACAGTATATGTGCCCCATTGTAGGCAGACCCTAGTTGCGGTGTACCACTGTCTCAGACTGTGTCAGCCATGTTGTTTCATGTCGTGGGTTTTGCCCATTGCAGGCAGAGACCTGCAATCTCTTTGATTCTAGACCAGAGGTTCTCAACCTGTGGGTCGCGGCCCCCATGGGGGTCGCCACAGGATTTAGCAGAGGTCGCCTCACTCCGCCAAGTTAAAAAAAAATAAAAAAATCGCACAAGTTGCTGCCGCTGCCGAATCCGCTTCTCGGCAGCGGTAAACTCACCGCCTCCCTTGCTCTGCAACCACGGCTCCCTGCCTCTTAGGGAACCACGGCTGAGCCTGTGAAACAGTTGCGGAGCCCTTCCTGTCTCTCGACAGGCTCTGTGCAGCATTGTCCCGCCTCCAAAGGAAGTGGTAAACAACTTCCTTGGGAGGAGGGACAATGCTGCACGGAGCCTGTCGAGAGACGGGAAGGCTCCACAACAGCTTCACAGGCACAGTCGCGGTTCCCTAAGAGACAGGGAACCGCAGCTGCAGAAGAACAGGGCAGTAGCAGGCAGACATAGGGAGAGGGGAGGAGAGGGCAGGGAACCTGCAACGGGGCTGACATGGGGGAGGGAGGGGGCTGACATGGAGGGATGGATGGAGGGCTGACATGGATGGAGGGCTGACATGGAGGGAGGGAGGGAGGGTCTGACATGAACCGAGGGGGGCTGACATTGAGGGATGGAAGGAGGGTGGCTGACATGGACAGAGAGGGGCTGACATGGAGGGATGGATGGGGGGCTGACATGGAGGGAGGGAGGGGGGCTGACATGTAGGGATGTATGGAGGGAGGAAGGCTCACAAGAAGGTGGAGGGGGAGGGAGGGAGGGAGGGGGGCTTATATGGATGGATGGATGGATGGAGGGAGGGGGCTGACATGGTCAGAGAGGGGCTGACATGGAGGAATGGATGGGGGCTGACATGGACAGAGAGGGGCTGACATGGAGGGAGGGAGGGAAGGGGCTGACATGGACAAAGGGTAGAGACAGGGGGACATACTGGACAGACAGGGGATAAATGCTGGACAGAGGGGAGAGACAGTGTGGGTTAGGATTATAATGGGCTGATGGGGGCCTAGCACTGGTAATAGGCAGATCGGGGGGGGGGGGGCTAGGACGGGTAATGGGTTGATTAGGGAAGGCTAGGACTGGGAATGGACTGATCAAGGGGGGTTGGGACTGGTAATGGGCTGATAGGAGGGGTAGGACTGGTAATGGACTGATGGAGGGCTAGCATTGGAAATGAGCTGATCGGGGAGGTTAGGACTGGAAATGGGCTGATTAGAGGAGGCTAGAACTGGTAATGGGCTGATGGGGGGGTAGGACTGGTAATGGGCCGATTAGGGGAGCCTAGCACTGGTAATGGTGTTGAGGGGGGACTAGCACTGGAAATGAGCTGATTAGGGGAGGCTAGGACTGGCAATGGGCTGATGGGATGGGGTAGGATTGGTAATGGACTGATGGGAGGCTAGCATTGGAAATGAGCTGATCGGGGGGGCTATGACTGGAAATGGGCTGATTAGTGGAGGCTAGCACTGGTAATGGGGTTGAAGGGGGACTAGCACTGGAAGTGAGCTGATTGGGGGGCTTCGACTGGGAATAGGCTGATGGTGGGGAGGGGAGGATAGAGCTGCTGGCCCTGGAAGAAAACTGGGGCTAAGGCTACAAATGGGCTGATACAAGGGGATGGGAGAATGGAACTGGAAGGGAGTGGATCTGAGAGGGGCTGCCATGGTATTTGTACTAGAAGGGACTGGTCAGTGGGGAAGGAGGGGGACTGGAAGGGAATGGACACCAGTCGCAGTCATGGGAATGCAAGTTGACATTGGAAGGTGCTGGGAGTGAGGACTGGAAAGGGGCTGATACTGGGGAGGGTTACTGGGACTGGAAATAGGCTGATGGAAAGAAGTGAAGAAAATGAAAGAAGAGATAAGAAATGTCAGATGGACCATAGACCACAGAAAGAGAGCTAAGAGAAGACAGGAACGCAGAAGCCTCAGATCGGGACCAGCATGATCAGAGAATAAATTGGTCAGACAAGAAAGGTAGAAAAAATAATTTTATTTCATATTAGTGGTTTGACTACAAAATCATAATTTCGAAATCAAATTTTCTTACTTGTTATTGTGATTAATTATTGTGGTTTAAATAAGTATATTTTATAAATAAAAACATATTGCAAAGGCCTATAATATATTAATAATTCAACAAATGATTACAGCGGCAATGCATTAATGGTAAAGGAAGTGAGACACGTTTGATTTTATCATTGGGGGTCATCACAAGTTGACCAATGGTAAAAGGGGTCACGGTACAAAAAAGGTTGAGAACCACTTTTTTAGACAGTGCTATGGTTAGAGCACTGGCTTGGTAAACAACAGTCCAGGGTTTGATTCCCACTTGTTCTTTGTGTGGCTGTGGGAAACTCGCATCAATATATTGCCAGAAATGGTCCACTGTCTGCATTGACTGGAGGACACACATTCGTATACCTTTTTATGTGTTATGATAGCACATTGGGTCTGCAAACATGCACATTGCAATCATGCCCATCTGACAGCATGACTTTATTGGCTCTGCTGTAGCCCATTGCAAAGGATCGAATAGATGTATGACACATGAGTTGTACATGATTGACATAGTTCATCATAACTATGACTGAACATCTTTGGCTCCATCACATATATGCAGTACATTTGCATACATCCCATTCCTGGGATGGCCACCTGCAGGGATCATCACACGTCCCTACTTGCCCCACATGACCAATTTGAGAGACACTTGTCCAATTGTCGTATGCACAGGTGTCAGGAGGATTGTATGGTGGTTAGAAAAGCTGGCACAGCTGTCATACCCAAATAGCTGGTTTTGGGACTTCCCCATGGCACAGCTACACTTTTTTCACACACACTACAACTGCATTTGTGCAGTCACATCATGTACATCGGGGTAGCAAGGCGATACCGCACTCTCATCTACTGCCATCCATCAGCATATGCCCATCATGTAATGTCAAGTATTCTCTTGCCAGCTGCTTCATCATGGCCTACACAGGAACAGTTTAATCATTTGGATGTCTGACTCACACCTCTCCTGTGAATGATCTGCACATCACCACTCCTGCTCAGTCATCCTTTTGATACCCACATTGTGGCGATGCTGGCTCTGCCACGGGACACGTCTTCCCAATCCTATGCCACAGAAACATTACAGCATATTACGTGGGCACCTCTCACTGATGCAGTACAGCTGCCTCCCACATGCTCATTCCACTTATTGACTGACACGTAGGATACATATGGCTCTGACAAGTCCATCAGTTCTTACCTTTTCTTCCATCCATCATCTAAAATATTACTTTCACAGGGGCTCCCTTATCCTGCGTTAAGGTGACTGCCGTTCTCAGGTGTTAAGGTGCACGTTTAACGCCTGATGTCCTGTTAGCACCCAATAAGTGGAGCCAAGTCCCCTTATCACCGGTTACACAATGTTAAACGTATTATGTTTTGTTTCATTGTAAACCACCCCTGATCTCTGGAAGGGGTGGTATAGAAAAGTGTCCAAATAAATAAATGTCTACTGCCCGCCCTGATCTTTACTGCACGATGACACCCTTGCCACTGTCATTACTGCTTGCTAACCGGTGCACCCTTGACCCTTTAGTAAACATAGCCCTTAGTGTATGTTCTGGTGGATCTTCCTCTACTGCCATTCTGCTGTTGGGATCTCTCCCTTTTCTCTCTCTACACTCAGTCCCTTGGTGCACTTATTTCTTCCCATGGTTTTCAGTACCATCTTTACGCTGACAACTCTCAGATCGACCTCTCTGCACCTAAAATCTTTCCAGGAATTGAGGCCTGGACCTCTACCTGCTTATCCGACATTGCTGCCTGGATGTCTCACCGCTGTCTGAAACAGAACATGACCAAAACTGAGCTCCTTATCTTTCCCCCTAAATCCACCGCCCATCTTCCTCCCTTCTCTATTTCTGTGGATAACACTATACTTCTCCCCATTTCCTCAGCTCGCAACCTTGGGGTCATCTTTGACTCTATACTCTCTCTGCACACAGCCAACAGATAGTTAAAACCTATCACTCTTTTTTTATAACATCAGCAAAATTTGTCCCTTCCTATCTGAACACATGACTAAGACTTTTATCCACTCTCTAGTCACCTCCCGTCTTAACTATTGTAACCTGCTCCTTACTGGTCTCCCTCTGAGTCATCTCTCTCCCCTTCAATTTGTTTAAAACTCAGCTGCACGGCTCATCTTCCACCAGTATCGCTATGCTCATATAACCCCCCTTCTCAAGTCACTTCACTGGCTCCCTATCCATTTCCACATCCAGTTCAAACTTCTCCTGCTGATTTACAAGTGCATTCATTCTGTGGCTCCTCACTACGTTTTCTCTTATCTCACTCTACACTCCTCCTTGGGAACTCTGCTCCTCTGACAGATCCCTTTTATCTGCGCCCTTCTCCGCCACTGCCAACTACAGACTTTGTTCATTCCATCTTGCTGCTCCATATGCCTGCAAAAAATCACCCAAGTCTGTGTGTCATGTTCGTTCTCTAGCCCTATTCAAAGCCGGGCTAAAAACCCACCTCTTTCGCTGCTTTTGAATCCTGATGCCCCTCACTCTATTATTCACTTATGGGTATCTTGCCATACTGTAGTTCCCAGTTTTGTGATATTTTTAGTCCTGATCATATTCGTAAGCTCTGATGAGCAGGGACTGTCTCTTACATCTGTAGGTACAGTGCTGCGTACACCTTGTAGTGCTATACAAATGATACGCAGTAGTAATAGTAGTAGTAGTAGTAGCAATAGTAGTAGTAATAGTAGAAGGTTGACAAATTCCATACTGCTTATCACAGGGGTAAGCAGTGGATTTCCCCAGTCCCATTTTAAAATGGGTTATGGACTTTTCCTCTAGGAACTTATCCACATTTTTTTAACCCAGATACACTAACAGCTTTTACTACATCCTCTGGCAACAAATTCCATATTTTGCTTAATTGGCCTGCTTTGCGGAGGTGGTCTTTGAAATATGAACGGCAGGTTATAATTACAATTGGACACTGCCAATCACGATCATACCAAGCTGGAAATGTACCCTGTGTGACTTGAGAACCTATTGCCACCCTTCCCCACCCCCCACCCCCCCACCACACACACATCTGGAAGCAGGAACTTTCTCTTGGATTTTCTGTAAGTCCACTGATGATATTGGCCCCCCTTCTGTACCTGCACCCTGTGTGACCACAATGCTCGCACAACCCCTTGATCCAGTCCTGCTGCCAGTTATCTCAGACTAGAAATGATGTTTCACTTGTGGAAAAGTCTCTTAATTTTTTCAAAGACATAAACACTTGTGGAGCGCAGTTTTAGAAACCATTGGACATAGGAGGCTTGTCAATAAACTCAGTAGCTTGGGGATGGGTCCCAAGATAGTAAACTGGATTAGAAATTGGTTGACTGACAGACAACAGAAGGTGATGGTACATGGAGCTCACTCGGATGAGAGGAAGGTGATTAGCGGGGTGCCTCAGGGTTCGGTCCTGGGCCCGGCACTGTTCAATATATTTGTGAGTGATATTGCTGAAGGACTGAATGGAAAAGTCTGTCTTTTTGCAGATGACACAAAAATTTGCAACAGAGTGGACTCCCCCGAAGGAGTGGTTAACATGAGGAAAGATCTACAAAAGCTGGAAGACTGGTCTAATGCTTGGCAACTACAATTTAATGTGAAAACGTGCAGTGTCATGCACTTGGGTAGCAGAAATCCAAGGGAAAAGTACACAATAGGGGGTGAGAGGTTGGTATGCACGGTTCAGGAGAAAGACCTTGGTGTGATTATCTCTGATGATCTCAAGGTGGCAAAACAGTGCGACAAGGCGGTGGCAAAAGCCAGGAAGATGTTGGGCTGCATACAAAGAGGGATTACCAGCAGAAAGGAAGAGGTACTTATGCCACTGTACAAGTCACTGGTGAGGCCTCACTTGGAATACTGTGTTCAGATTTGGAGACCATATCTTGCAAAAGATGTAAAAAGACTGGAAACTGTTCAAAGAAAGGCGACCAAAATGATTTGGAGCCTGCGTCAGAAGCCTTATGAGAAGAGACTTGAAGACCTAAATATGTACACTTTGGAGGAGAGGAGGGACAGGGGAGATATGATTCAGACCTTTAAATACTTAAAGCGAAATAATGAACAAACAAACCTCTTCCAAAGACAGGGAAGCTGTAAAACTAGAGGGCATAACATGAAGCTGCAAGTTGGTAAATTGAAAGGCAATGTCAGGAAATATTTCTTCACTGAAAGGGTAGTGGATGCTTGGAATGCCCTCCCGATGGAAGTGGTGGGGGCAAACACGGTGATGGAATTCAAAACGGCATGGGACAAACACAGTGGATCCCTTTACAGCAACATGATAAAAGCAAAATAAACGGTACCATCTAACTTCTGAACTATCTAGCGTCTCAACAAATAAGGGTGTCCTACATGGAGTGGTGGGTTCACCTCTAAACAAAAACAAAAACATGGGGAGGGGTGGCCTGCACAGAGCGACAGGTGCACCTACTTTTGCAATCTTGCTGGGCAGACTAGATGGACCATGCTGGTCTTTATCTGCCATCACTTACTATGTTACTATGTTACTATATTGCCATGCCTAAACCGCTGTCTTAGGTGCATAAATGGGCTCTTATAGAATTAGATCAGGTGTAAATGTGTGATGCAAGCTGGTGTGTGTTTTACAGTAGGCGTGCAGAGGGGTGATGTTTGGGCAGAGCCTGGGTGAAGTCATGAAGCACTGACATTTACACTTGCTCTCGAGCAGCCATAATGTCTGCGCCTGCAATCTAGGTGTGATCTCCGCAGCATTTATGCAGGTTAGCTGCCTAGTTGCTTTTATATAATAGACTCAAAGCGAGCACCTTTTCCATTCCCTAACTGAGCTACCCCATTATAAAACTATCCTCTAAATGTTTGATATTACGAATTATTATCTCTTTTTTTTATATTCTTTATTTATCGATTATTAATAACAAATACATCCAAAAAGTATATTGAATGCAATAGAAAATGGGTATTTAGCAAACAAATAACAAAGAAATAAAAACAAAGGATTGTCATAAAGCATCCTCAATGAAAACATATTCCCATTTACAATTTAGTCCACAAAAACAAGGAAATATTGAGGAAGCCATAGGAAAATAAAAATATAAACAGAAAGTAAAAGACCACAATGGTCCTATACTATACCATCTAACCATTACTTATAATGCGAAACAGGTGGAGACTTAAGCATCAGCCATATGAGAGGGTCCAGCAACACCAACTACTACAACCTCCCTAGCTTCCAAGAACTCCTGAAGTTGTCTAGGATAAAAAAAACATACAGTATAAGCTTTTTGTTTAAATACCACACAATACTTTACAGGAAATTTAAGCTGAAAAGTTGCCCCCAGAGCCAAAACCCTAGGGCGAAGGACCAAAAAGTCCTTTCTTCTCAACTGTGTCACGCGAGATATGTGAGGAAATATACGCACATTAGAGCCTAGAAACATTTCATTGAAATTCTTGAAATACAATTTAAGAATATAAAACTTATCCAATTATTATCTCCTTTAACCTGAAGATCCTCCAATAATTGTTTTTCATCTTTTGAAATCTGATGCACCATTTTTGTTTTTACCTCTCGAATGCCTGGTGTTGTTTGCTTCTATTTTTGCTGGAGATAGTCAATTCTCATTTATTGTAGCTTAAACAGGAAGCAAAATAGTGAGACTGACCAAGCCTGTCAGGTTCCCAGCTCAGGCCACCTTGAGCGTTGGACACCACAGCACAGGCAGTCTCGAGGGCATGTAGGGTCCTAGGCTTGTTCAGAGCCCACAGGTTTCAAAGTTAGCCCAGGGCTGTCTGCAGTAGCCTGCAATAGTAAGCAGCTCAGGAAATAAGAAATCGAATCAGTGTCAGAGCATCAAACAAATAAATTCAGCTGGTCTGGCTTCCTTCCTATGACTGCCCCCATGCTTCTTGGTTCTCCTATTACCCTGTCCTCTTCCCTTACCTATCTCAATGTCACTCTCGACCCCTTTTTATCCTTTCATGATCATATTGACAATGTTATGAAATGGTCCTATTTTTCTCTCCATCAGATTTGCTCTATTCTCTCCTTTCTGTCTCTGTCCACACTGCTTCTCACTAGTGTCATCAGTCGTCTTGATTACTATTTTCTGTCTTTGCTGTATTTTACTCCACGCTTCCAGATATGACCATGTCACCTTGCTGCTGATGAGCCAACATTGGCTCTCCGTCCGGTGCAGAATTCACTATAAAATCCTTATCCTGACCGATAAAGCCCTACACACTGGTTTCCCTCTCTATCTTTCCTCTCCGGTCCAATCTACACGCTCTACATGGAGCTCTTTGGTCTATTCATGCCAATTGCCTGTTCCTCCCTGCTGCTTCTCAATCCACCAGACACTCCACTTTCTATTTCCTCGCCCCTAGGCTTTGGAAATCCCACGCCCCCCTCCCCCCTCGATCTCCACCTGGATCTATTCTATCTCAGGTTCAAATCCTCACTTAAATCACATTTCTTTCAAAAAGCTTTTCTCCCCTCCTGATATAGACAGGCCTGTCCTCTGTTCTTTTCTTTCTTTCTTTCTCTGCTATATATTTCTGCTTGATGTGTGTGTTTCTTTCTTTTATGATATTGGAATTCTTTTAACATTCCCTCTGCTGTTTTATTGTAAACTGTCTTGCTGGCTCAATATGATGGTATATCAAATGTTAAATAAACTAAACTAAACTAAACAGAACAACTTCACACAAACAGCTCAAAAGCTTCAGATTTAGAAAACAGCTTTTATTTTAGAATTTCTTCTCCTTCAGCAGGTGACGGCAATGATTTCTGTGAAGGTAAATGATGTGCTTGGGGTTCTCATCCTATAATGGCCTCACGTTTCTAGCGGTAGGGAGTTGCGATATACCCACTCTGAAAAAAGATTGGGAACATTGATATTCAGCTATCTGGAAGTAGACACATGCTCACTCACGCTCTCTTTCACTCAATAGTCCGCAAACTCTTCTCTACTCCGGGATCTCTCAGCTGGGAAAGAAAGTGACTATGTCAAAGCAGGGACTGAACGTCCTCCATACATGCAGAATGGTACTGGATGCGCTGCAGCACGTTTGCAAGAAACGCTGATATTCTACACATTTCTGCTTTTGCCACACTTGTGCTGTTCGTTCTCCATATCCACATTTTGGATGCGTGAACATGTTGACTTAAGGCACAAATTTCCATTATCCCGAAGTTCTCCTCTAACACTGTCTCAATCCTTTTGCACTGTCTGTCCAGATACATTCGTGACCTCACCATGGCTGTAATGTTCACCTCGTGCATCCTCCACTAGAGTCTTCACTCCTGTCTCGCCTCTTCTCCCGTCAGACTGGTACAAGGGCGCAGGCTTTTTCTATAGTTGGTCCTTTTAATTGGAACTCAGCTCCTTTAGTAATCAGTCATCAGCGTGATTATGATTTTGTGAATTACCTAAGGCATATTTACTTACTGCTGGTCAGCAATTATCTTAATTGTTTATTTTAGCTACACTGAATATGGTTTAATGTGATGTTTGTTGTTTTATATGTGGAGATGATGTATATTTGTTTGTAAAACTGACTAGTCATTTTTGATAGGCAGGTAATCAATACTAACTAATAAAATGAAATGAAATGAAAATCCCTCCTTGAACACATCACTCATTCTCTGTTCTCCTTCTATCACCTTCTTTAACTCTTTTATGATTTTTTTCAGTGTTTTACTCATTTTCCTGTATTTCTTCCCTCTGGTAGAACCAGTTCCCCATTGACGCTCACCAACCACAGCTGTGTCTCATCCTTACACATATTACGTTCCATCTCGTCTGCCTTTTCTTCCCAACATCTCCTTAATTCTCCACTTTCCATTTTCCCAGCATCAATTTAATGTGTATCCTATGTTGCTATATCCTCCTTTCATTTCTAAAACACGTGATGTAATTTCTCTTTTGTTCATATTTTTTTTTACGAACATTTGGTTCTTTGCCCAGAATCTTAGGGAAGTGTGCTGGCGAAAGGGAGCATTCTCTACCGCAGCCCTGGTTCTATGGAATAGCTTGCAATGTGATCCAGATTCCCTCCGTTTTTAGAAGAAATCAAAAGCTTTTCTCTTCATCTTGTAGCACATAGGATCAATGTTTCCCATTTTTACAGAAGGAATTACAAATTCTTTCAAATTTAGTGCAGGTTGCAGGGTTAAGTGGTGAAGGGGCCTCTCAGTGATAGGGGGATCCTGGGAGATTCTGTTTTTTATCTGTAAGCCTTTGTTTATTGAAGATGTTTTGTATTGTAAACAACTTTGGATGATTTTTCAGGAAGACAATCCATGAATTTGTATAACTTAAATTGGCGGTATCCGTGGAAAAACCCCAAGCTCAACGGTAGGTGATCAGGCCATATTAACAAGATGCAAACTAGAAAGGAAGACATCATTGGGCTATGAAATAGTGACCGCCAATTAAGAAATCACTTTGTTTTCTTTTTATTCATGTACACATTTTTAGGAACATCTTTCCATGGGTGTGCTGCTAAGAGTATACAGCTGAGGCTTTAGAGCAGTGGGCTTTGGTCTATTAGGGCCATGTAACAAAATTTAATTTACATTGTTTTATGTAATCGCTTTGATTATCAGACTAAGTGGTATAAGAACCCCCCCCCCCACACACAGAAAATAAATAAATATGTATTGATGCTTAGCACATGCTAAATGCTGCATAGCCCCTTGCAATATAATGGATCATGGTAGCAGTTAGCAGAGGCTAGCACATTTAGGGGACTAGTTACTAAGATGGGCAACAACGTTAGCCCATGTTAATATCATTAACATTTGTTATTAGTAACTAGGTCCCAGTGAATAACATGGGACCTCCACTACACGTTAGGGTGAATTAACCTACGTTGATGTTACTGCACCTTAGTCTCGTAAAGCTATAAAGTGAGACCACACATGCTTCTCGGTGCAAGTCCCTTTGGCATAAAGAATATTTTAATTATTTCCAAGGGGAGGGGCATATTCAAAGTGTTTTAGCTAGTTAGAAGACCTGCTAATCAGCTAAAATGCAGTCCCCGCGATATTTAGCAGCACTGGCTGTTGAATATCCCCCGACCACCGGGAGCATCTGTGAGCAGAGTGGGGGGGGGGGGAGGCGGCGGCAATACTGAGCTGCTAAGCAGAAGAGGTGACTGGCTGTCCTAACGTTAACCGCATTGCACAATCCTGTTAGCGGATGAATATCTTTGTTAACTGGACAGTGGAATCGGAGGCCGGACAACCAGATATTCAGTGGCAAAAGCCGGATATCTTCCACCACCGAATAGCTGGTTTTAATTAAAGCAGTGGCAATGCAGTGCGGAATATGCCCTCCTTCATACTTAATGATTCCTACAGTACCTCAGGTAGAATACTCCAGAACAGTAATAGCAAGAACAGTTTTCAAGAACTGAAGCTCTGCTGTCCCTGGTTCTTCTTACAGAATGTTCACCGAACACCCCGACACCAAGGCCTACTTCGGTCACTTCAAGGGTATGGGATCAGCTGCCGAAATGGAGCAGTCTGCTCAGGTCAGAGGTCATGGCAAAAAGGTATTCGGTGCCCTCAATGATATGATCCAGTGCCTGGACAACGATGATGCTTTTTCAGGGATGGTAAACCCCCTGGGCAAGAAACATGCCACTCAGTTCAAAATAGACCCCAAAAACTTCAGGGTGAGCCTATTAACGTGTTTGTGATTTTTTTCAGTGTGTCTGGCATAAGGCATCTTTTAAGCTACTCTGTTTTGCAAAACAGTGTGGTGAGGTGAAGCAGGGGTTCCAAAAATAATGATGAATGTTAAAAATAATCATTTGGATTTATGTGGCATCTTTCATACAAACAGGATCCCAACAGGCCTTAAAATCAAATCTCTTCAAAAACAGTTAAACAGCCACCTCTGGGAAGATGCTACATTGTTGATTTCAGTGCTTAGGCCCAGCATGATATCCTATGAAGGTGAGAAACACAGCCCAGTTGAGACAAGATTTTTACCACACATGGGGGAAAACTTTACAAAGCTTTTTTTATGTTTGTGAAGCCTGTTTTAAACACAGAAAAGGGTGCATGTGATCTGTGCATAGACATTCCCAGGAACACAGTTTGGGTAAGGCAGAGACAAAGTTGTAATGTAGGCCCCCATTTGATAAAAATATGCAGGCACACACACAGAGGACACAAACAAATTTACACCTTTCTTAGAGCAGATATAAATTTATGTACTATTGCGGCTGGATCTGAAAGCCTAGGAGGGATAATCAAAACATTTTAGCTGGTTAGCAGACCTGTTAACTGGTTAAAATGGCCTCAGCCTGCTCTTCAGCAGCACTGGATATCACCACATAAAGCCAGTGCAAGGACTGGAGGTGTCCCGCCGAGCATTCCATCCTGCCACCCCTTGCTCCCAGTGCACCCTGCTGACGCTTTCCAGGACCTGTTCCAGTGGCAAGCGCATTAAAATCGCAGCCCAGCATCACAGTTCCTGCCTTCTGAGACCTGCTGCTTCCGAGCCCCTCCGATGCAGACTTCCAGAACTGCAAGTCCGCATCAGAGTGGGGAAGAAGCAGCAGGTGTTAGCGGTAGGAACTGCGACGCGGTGCCAGAGAGTTTAGGTAACTGCTGTGCTTTGCTTTCGTTGCTATTGCCACCACTGCAGACACCAGAGAGGAGCAACAGCAGCAGCAATGGGGCATCAGTGCGTTAGGCAACCGCCTAGATCACCTAATAGTAGCGCCAGCCCTGTCCCCACAGAACACTTTAAAATGCCTGATTAAAACCACGGCAGTCTGCAGGGATCCAGTGGCGATATGCAGCCGCTTGCCAGATAGCTTAATCAGTTAAAGTTAGATCATCTCAACAGCTGTCCTAACTTTCACCAAATTTCGCTGTCTAGTCAGTGGCTAAATATAGCCGCTAAGTGGATAGTGATGTCAGTGTCTGACAAGCCCAGATATTCAGCAACAGAAACTGGACATATTTTGGTGCTGAATATCTGAGTTTAAATAAAGCGGCGGCAGACAGACACTTTAACTAGCCGCAGCCACTGAATGTGCCCCCCCAATTTTATAAAAGCGCGTACGTGCCTATGTGCCTTTTATAAAACAGGTGCTATTTTGGGCTTCGCACATAGGCATCCTGTTAAAAATATCAAGGTCATAATGGTAGAATACTTTCCATAAGGTGAAACCATAATTATGTTTTCCCTCTTACAGTTGGATAGGTGAAGACTCAGGGGCAACATTCAACAATGCTTGTAAAGGGTCTGGCCGTCACTGCTTTACATTAGACATTCAGAGCCGGGGTCATATCTGGCCACTAGCACTGAATATCCAGTTCGTCCAGTTAGCCTGAGTAGTAGGTCAGCAGCAATATTCAACCACTGGCTGGAGAGCTAAACCGGCTAAACTTAGGTCAACCTTTTTTTGATCTAACTTTAGCTGGGTTAAGTTAATTGGCCAATGGCTGAATATCGTCAGTGACCAGTCCCGGAATGCTCTGATGCTACTTGGTTAACATCAGGTTGCGCAATAGAGTTAAGAGGCAGGGCCGGCCCAACCACGAGGCAAACTAGGCAGTCGCCAAGGGCGTCAGCTTCTGGAAGACAGCAAAGAGCCCTATTCAAAGCTAAACAATTGATTCTGACAGCCAAGGAGAGCATACGGCTTATGATTTGCTTGGGGCACCAACACCTTGAACCAGCTCTGGAGCCAGGAGGGAATATAAAGCAATATATGCCACTGAATATCCCACACACTGGGAGTAATGTTATTGGGAGGTCAGCTAACTGTGTTGATCCTTTTGAATATGCCCCCTTCAGTTCCCTAAGATTTCTTGTTCAAGGTCATCTAGCTTTAGAACTAGAATTAAAAGAAGGACATGATGGTTGAGCAAACTCTGATTGGTGTACCGTTCCCCTTTTCTATATCTTTTAAAACATAATTCACTCCTCCTCCATCATTTGACTTTTGTTTCACATAAACAAAGACATTGTCACAAGATAAAACAAAACTGACATCTAGCAATGCACAGAGTTGGCTCAAGAGTATCTGATGCCCCAGGCGAACCTTTAGCTGTGTGGCCCTGCCTCCCATAGTCCAGCATCTTCCTTCCCTGACTTACCCACCCCCTCTCGTGTCCAGCCTTTTCTTCCCTTCCAATGTAAATATTCCAGCATCTCCCATTACCTTCTCTGACCACCACCCAAGTAGTTCAACATATCTCCTTCCCTTCCCTGTCCTTCCCCCGCCAGAAGAGCATACTTTAAACGGTCACTGTTCTGAAAGTACAGACATTGAATTGATCGCTCATACTTTCACTGTGGGTGGGTGTGCACGGGGCAGAGTTTGGATCGAGTGAAAAGTTGCACATGTAAATGATCAAATACTTTAATTTACATGTATTCTTTAGAAATCTGCTCACAGATATTTACACCAGCCATAGGGCTGGTGTTAGTGATCGTGCCTAGATTTAATGTGCATTTTTGGCCACCTACATCCATATTTTATAAAGAAAAGTAGGCTTAAGATCAGAGGGCCCAAGGGGGGTGTAGGGCAATATGCAGAGACTCATTGCGGAGCCTCCGCCAACTAGACTATAGTACATTTAAATGTTGATGAAGGAGAAGAGGAAAGGGAAAGGGTAGGCAAAGGAAATGGATGCTTGGTGCTTTGCTGGAAACAAGGAAGGATGCTGGTGGAGGAAGGGGAGAAATGGGTTCTGGAAAAGAATCAGAAAAGCAAGAGGAAGGATGCTGGGGAAGAGAGACTGAATGAGACCAAAGACTAGGAATTGCTTGAGAGAAGATGTTTGTGCCTAAATTTATACTCCTGAACCTCCACTGGAAAAATCTCACTCATTGGCCTTCAAACATTGGGATGGTAAATCTCACTCTTTGGGATGGGCCACCCTTCGCGCATCTCTGTAAACTCAGCATCGCGGTGGGCCTTACAGCACTCATGTGCCCTTATGTAGTGCTCGCCCTCTCAGACAGGACGTTTGCGGCAGAGGGGGAAGGCCTTCAGTGCGTGTAGTGTTCTAAGGCCTGATGCCATGCTGAGTTTACTTTACATGCAGCCAGGGCTCCTGTGGAAAGAGGCAGGAAGATGGCAGTGCCCGGGGGAAGGAAAGAGTGGGCAGTACTGGACACCCCTGGGGAGGACAAAACGCTGAACATTTGGTGGAGGGGGGAAGGAAAGATGCTGAACTATTAGTGGGGGGGGGGTCAGGGAAGGGAAAAGAAGATGCTGCTTTCATGTTGTGCCATTGTCCCCTGAATTTTGCCACCATGGGTAGAGGCGTAGTCCACCTAGTGATAGGACTAGCCCTGATAGTATGTTTAGCATAGAATCACATAATGTTACCTTGCCTTATCGACTCTGCCTGTCTCTGTGCCTCTCTTTTAGATAATCTGTGACATCATCTTAGAACTGATAGAAGAGAAGTGTGGCGTGGATGGCCGCGCTGGTTTTGAGAAGGTGACCAATGTGCTTTGCACCCAGCTCAACAGTACTTACAAGGAAGTTGGCTGGTGAGAGGAACCCCTATCTTGCCCTGACCCAATGGACCTCACTGTTTTCTGAAAACCAGCAAAAATCCAGCCCAAGCCAGAGAGAACATTCCCCTTATACTGCTTCCCAACATAGATTTATTTTCCTTTTGGTCACTGGAACCTATACCCCCTTTAGTGGTTTACATAAGTAATTATGTATAAACAAAGCCAACAACAACATGCTTTCCAGTGCTATCAACAGGCAGGGGTCAATTTTCTAAAGCCCTTCTCTGGAAAACCTCAGATGTTATCTGGCTAAGGGAACTCAGAGAACATCAGCTGCACTACTCAGATAGACTGCATTGACATTATCTGGTTAGTGCAGACATGATCCATGAGTGGAGCAAGGGGGGTGCGGTCAGATATCCTGAACAATGAATCATTGCCAAAGCACTGGAAAACATCTGTAAAATGGATCCAATGAAAATTTGCTGCACCCCTGCAAAATAGGAAGGAATGCTTTTTGGAGAAGGGCTTTACAGAGGCATGCGAAAGTCCAGCATCCCAAATGACTGGAATTTGCTGACTTAAAACTACACACAGGGTTCTTCATGCAGTGGGCCGACACTATCCTTTTGCTCCTCCGAAGCAGTGAATACAGGACTTTGGTTTGCCAGTCAGGTCTGGGATAGCAGAGCTATCTGAGCTCATTAAAACTGTTCCCAGTCTTGAATGACTCTTAAATCATCGGAGAATTGAACCACAAGGAACACTCAGACTATGGAAGCGCACAGAAAGCAGGACTCTAAGCAGCAGGGAGCAGAAGTGCGAGAGCTGGAAAGTTAAAGGTAACATAGCATCTTTGTGGCTGACATCCAGGAGACGAAACTCTGGCTTCCATCAGCATTGTCTACAAAATGTTTGCCTTTAATATTTTGGATAACTGGGAATGAGGTTCTCAATCCCAAGTCTCTCCCAGGCTGAAGATTTCAATATAGATCAAAGACTAGCACCTGCAAAATGTGCTGTGGAAGGTAACCCGCATCACACTTCTTTTTTAATCAGTAAGTTCAGCCTCAAATCCATCTCCAGCAACCCTGGCCTAACCTTAGACTCCCAGGGTTTTCTGAACAAAGATAAAGATATATCAAAAATGCTAAAGGACAGTTGCTCATTTTTCCGAAGAAGAAAATACTCTGGTACAGTGAGATGGACGCCCAGTAACTGACAAATGATGGAAACTGCAGCACAGTGTAGACTAGAGCCTGTGAAACTAATGTGATGGAAACTCCAGCAACATGCTACAGACCTGGGGAGAAGTATTTATTCCAGAAGAGCTAAATTTGTCTGGGGGTGAATATCATAGGGAAGATATTTTATGTTTCCTGGTTGTTCAATTTCCTTTTATTTGTAGAAAGTATACTTTCAAAAAAAGCATTGTGTAGTGATGTAATAGCAATCCCCTGTATACTAGCATCATCAAAGTACATATGAACATTCTGTATGACATCAACACACCAAGCCAAAGGATGGGTCCTTTCCCTTTCATTAAACACATGCATATTAAAGGCGTTTCCCCTTTAAGCTGTTATACTTCCGGTCAGAGTGAGATGTGTTTGTATGTTTATGAGATTGCACGTGAACGTGAACTTCTACGTAAATGAAGAGAAATGTTACTATAACCTTCTAACTTGGACTGGTCCCATTGCGGGTACATAAGATATGCCATACTGGGTCAGACCAAGGTCCATCAAGCCCAGTATCCTGTTTCCAACAGTGATCAATCCAACTCACAAATACCTGGCAGGTTTCCAAAAAGGTACAAAGGTTCCACAATGCTTGTCCTGGGGTAAGCAGTGGATTTCCCGGGTCCTGGGGTGGTTGTTTTTTTTTTTTAATAAGGATTTCCATTATATATACAACAGAAAAAGAAAAAGAAACCAGCAATACTAGATGCAAACACATCTACCACAGGAAACAAAATACATATAAATACAGTATCAGTTCGCCATTAGACCCCATCTAGGAGAGAAGCGTATACAAATCCTAAGAGCCCTCATTCAAAATTAATATGCAGATCCCAACCCACTTGAAAACATTTTAGAAACACAGTGACTCATATATAACTATTTATCAGCAGTGCTGGGGACCAAACCCTCTCTAGCCCTGATAAATTCCTCAAGCTGCAGGGGATCTGTATAAACATAAAGGATTCCCTGGAGTTGAACCAAACAGTTACATGGGAAACGCAAAAAGAATGTAGCTCCCAACGCTAACATTCAAGGTTTAAGCTGAAGGAAATCTTTACACCTTAATTGGGTAACCTTGGCAACATCTGGGAAAATTAAAACCCTTTGTCCGCAAAAGGGAATTAACTTATTTTTGAAATACAGTTTCATAACCAAAGATTTATCTACTTCAGCAGCAAATGGCACAACCAAAGTAGCCTTACTAGGAATTATATCCGCCGATTGCCCCAAAAACTGGGACAAATTAAGGGAATCTTGGGTAGGCTCAGCTGCTACTGAAAGCTGCGACCTTCCAGGTAAATAATACACATTTGCAATTTGTATCCCATCTGCATCTTCCAATTTCAAAACTTCTTTAAAATATTTCCTCAACAAAATTAAGGGAGAAAGGTAATGAATTTTAGGAAACGCAAATTTTTACTCCGTGCAGAATTCTCCCGTTGCTCAAGCTGACTATGGAGCAACAGGCTATCATGAATGCCTGCAGCACCTGCAGCTTGAAGACCAGAGAATTGATGCTTCATTTTAGCCACCCCTGAACCCACCTGAACGAATACAGAATCATGCTGTTCGAGCTTAGCTACCACCTCCCTAGAGAATGAGGTAGTCTGCTCAGGTACAAATTTGTCTGCACTACCATTTTCCAAACATCCAACAATGTAACAGAATCCGGTATCGACCCCAGAGACGGCTAAGATGCTACAACAGGTACAGAAAATTGCAAACATTTCGGCATCGGAACACCAGGGCTACCAAGGGAGGAGTCCACTGAGGGGTCCCGAGCAGAAACACCCAACTCCTGGGGCTGCCACCCTCACTCAGCATTGCAGAGGAAGTTACTGGTTGAGGTGGGGGGGTTCATGCAATGGGGCTTAAAATAACCCTGGACTCTAGAGAGGATGACAATATGGGTGTACTAGCCAGAGACATAGCTGGTACGGAGGTCACATGTCTGTCCATAGGACCAACAATAGTACTCACAGTTGTTACAGCTCCCACTGTTCCTTGTACTTGTCCCTTGTTTTTCCTCTTATGGGGCATTGTACCACCAAATTTCTAAAGGCACTGAATTGGCAATGAAGGGGCAACAAAGGGGACACGCCCCTTTGTTCCGTGTCCCTTCGTTCAGTGCCTGTGGCTGCACATCCGTGGCCACAGAGGGCAACCTCTGCATTTTCAATGTGAGTCGCACTGATGACCCGGCACTGTAGGCGGAGCCAAACCCCCGAGCAGCTCACCACAGTCCCAGATCACACGCAGGGTTCCACATACTGCACAGCAACTCTCTGTCTGGCTCCAGGCAAGTATCTCCACTCCCCCCCTCCTGTTCCTGTTTAATAATGGTTTATGGACCTTTCCTCCAGGAACTTGTCCAAACCTGTTTTAAACCCAGCTACACTAACAGCTTTTACTACATCCTCTAGTAACAAATTCCAGAGTTTGATTAAGCGTTGAGTGAAAAAATATTTTCTCTTATTAGTCTTAAATAGCTTGTAGATTCTAGCTTTATTGTGTGTCCCCTAGGCTTTCTACTTTTTGATGAAGTAAACAACCAATCTAATTTTACCCGCTCTACTCCATTCTCCCCTGAGTCCTCTTTCCAAGTTGAACCTTTTAAGCCTTTCCTCATAGGGGTATCCTTCCATGCCCTTTACTATTTTGGTGGCTCTTCTCTGTACCTTTTCTAATTCTGCTATATCCTATTTTTTTATTAAGCTTTTTGCAAAATACAAAAACTACAATAAGAAACAAGAAAACATTGCTTATCCAAACTCAACATCCACAGTAAGAAATAATAATATATACATATTGCAATTTACAGCCCACATTAATGGAGAACAAAGATTAACTCAACAAAAGAAAAAGGAATACTCAGAAATAAACAAAGCGGTCAATAGAGGAGACCTTCCAAAATCCAACAGGCTGCACAAATTTACTTGGACCCTACCTCCTGAAACTTATATAACAAAATTTTTCTAACTGAGATGAATCAAAAAAGAAATAGGAATTCCCATGCAGTGTAACAACACATTTGCATGGGAATCGCAAAAAAAAAGTCACACCAATCTGCAACACCCTAGATTTCAGAGCCAAAAACTGTTTCCTCCTAAGCTGAGTGTCCCTTGAAACATCTGGGAACATTCAGCTTCTGACACAAAACACCTGGTCCTTATATTTAAAGAACAGTTTCAACACTCTAATTTTGTCTGTAATAGAAACAAAAGATACTAATAATGTAGCTCTTTTAAGAATAGTATTAGAGAAATCTTCCAAAAAGTTAATCAAATCTTGATTATATTTGGCGTCAAAACATCCAGATCCTCCACCAGGAAGCCCTGACCGCAACTTAGTAGGCAAATAACATTTTTGGATACAAATAGAATCAGTAAGCAACAAAACTTCTTTAAAGTATGCTTCTAACAAGATTTCAGGTGATAACAAATGAGTAACAGGAAAGTTAAGGAAGCATAGGTTATTAACTCTGGACGCATTTTCCAAGGCTTCTTACTTATGATGTATTACTAGGGAATCCTTAACTGCAGAAACATTAGCCTGCTGTATTAACTGCAGCTATCAATCTTAACCAAAGAATCATCACTCACCCCAAATCTAGAGTCAAGTTCCTGAAGCTTCACAGTATTGGCATCAGTCTTTATAATGGCCAACCAAAAATCCTTTAAAGTAATGTCCTGTGTGGGTTCAGCCAGGCTCTGGCAGTCCTCCTGCAAAACAACGGGAGCCGGAATCGGCCCTGGTTTGAAGGATGCTGTCAAGAGTTCCAGGAATCCCCCAGTCACAGTAGAAGACTGCTGAGGGTGCAGAAATGGTGGAGGGGTCCGATCCGCCGAACTGAGAGCAACTCTTTCAGGCGAGGGTGACTGACAAGCTTGAATAAAAAAATGTTTATCCAAAGGACCCACAGCTTGTACAGGAACTTGGGTCCCCAAATCTGTTTCAAAGACAGTCTTAGCCTTCCGCTTTCCCATAGCAGCCAACTAACCTTAGGCAAACAGAGTACCTGAGTCTCTGGTGACAATCGAATACAAAGTGACCACCCAGCTGACAATGCCGATGGTTCGCCGAAGGGGCGTGACTTCCCCCTTTGTACACGTCCCTTCAGACCATGGTCCAGAGGACCTCTGGGTCAGATGAAATAGAGCCCCAGGACCTGAAGCAGCTGATGTCACCGGGAGGGAAAGGATAGCTGTTGTAGTGCCTGCCAACACTCACCCCCCGCTGGCAATTCCCCTCTTGCACCAGGACTCAGTGGCAGAGTAAGCAACCCATTCATATAAATCTCCATTCTCCTGCTATATCCTTTTTTAAGATATGCCGACCAGAATTGCACATAATATTCAAGTTGCAGTTGCATCATGGAACGGTACAGACACATTATAATATCCTTGGAGTTATTCTCCATTCCTTTCCTTATGATTCCTAGCATTCTATTTGCCTTCTTGGCCACCGCTGCACACTGGGCAAAGAATTTCATCGTATTATCCACGATGACCCTTAAATCCTTTTCCTGGGTGGTGATTCCTAATGTGGAACTTTGCATCGTGTAAGGTGCATAGGTGGTCAGGACTCTTTGAGATTAAATTTGTAGAGGGGGCATGTAATTTCACAATCATTCTTGTGTGAATTGATTGTTTACGCTTTTAAAAAGTACAAAGGCTGGAGGGTGTGCCATGAAGTTGCTAAGTACTATATAAGGTCATAACAGGTTACCTATGTGCAAAGGCCACGTGGGTGCCTAGTTTTAGGCTATTTTATGGGTGCCCTATGTGTCTTTATAAAATAGCAGGTATAAATTGGCAGAAATCATAGCTAGACTGAGGCCATGGATATTTATGCCTGTTTGGGAGCTGGAGTAAATATTAGTGTGGAAAATACACGGTAAATTGTGACTTCACCTGCATTACGCCCAAACTTCTCAGCTGAACACGGCTACTGTAAAGTAATGTACAAGTGCATGCCTAATTGCATTTTTATGTGTGAAGTCATTTTATAAGGATTTTTTACACACATGGCACACACATGCAAAAGAAACCCTTCATGAAATTACCTTCTAAAAACAAATACAAGAATATATTTTCACTCAGCATTTAATTAAGCACTGGCATTTGTTGTTGGAAGATGTTATGAAAGCAGTTAACACAGCTGGCTTAAAAAAAAGGGTTGGACAAGTTCCTGGAGGAAAAGTCCATAAACCATTATTAAGGTAGATTTGGCTTTGCATGACATCCCTGGTGGCAAGCAGCATAGAATCTGGCTACCTTTTGGGATCCTGCAAGGTGCTTGTGACCTGGATTGGCCACTGTTGGAATCAAGATACTAGGGCTTGATGGACCTTTGGTCTGACCTATTATGGCAATTCTTATGTTCTTAATGCTAATATTTTTGAGCGTGTAAGAATACTTTTTGGTATCCAGTAACAATGAGGCTCAGATCACACAGATTAACAACAAATCAGTTTTAGTGAAGCAAGGAGATGAGTTTCAATGTAAATGAATCAACAAAACTTTACAGAGACTTAGTTTGGAATATCCGCACAGATAGAATAGTCTCTAAGCTATTATTTTGCAAGGTATGGCAGCTCAACATTTTTGTGCTTAAAGAACAATCCAACAGCTCAGTGCCTCATGCACTTGATTCTAACACTGTGCTCTGTTGTTTACCACATAGAGCTGCCTCTTACAGAACTAGTCTTCAGAGGGCATGGGCTCACTCCTGCTTCTGCTGCTAAAGCCAGTGTCTATAGCTTATAGAAACAGATACGTAACAAGTATTAAAATTTCTCAGAGTTGCTCACAACTAAACAAGTTTGGACCTCTGCTCTCAGTTAACGAGAAGCGTACAAGAGACATCTAGTGTTTGCTGCAAAAATGAAGTGGAACTTTAAACAGATGTCGCCCAAAGCAATGTGTTGCTAAGGACACTATAAGAGAAGTTTCATTAAGGTGCTACTATGAGAGCATAAGAGCATGAACATGATTAAGGGGCGTGGGAGACTGGATGAGCACAAGGGAGTGTGTGTGAGCTCAAGAATAAAGATTTGTGGAAAAGAGCACGGGGTCAATAGGACACAACAGAGCACAGGCACCACCAGCCTTAAAAGGACTATGTGGCATTAGCACTCCTACAGAGCACTTAGATCCTAACAGCTCTACCAACAGCTACCAGCACTTTAAAATTGCTTCAAATCTAAAAAATGAATCACATTATGTACGTCTTTTCACCATGAGTTTATTCAGGTGTTTTAGGTTTTGTGTGTATGGGGGGGGGGGAGGTATAAATTATTTCATTGGCTTTGTGTCTGCATTTCTGGTAGGGTCCTGTCCTCAAAAGCTCTGCATTCTTCTAGCTTCCCAGGGCAAAAGACAGCGAAACTAAGGTATTTGTGAAAAGGGAAAGTATAGAAAAGTTATAGTTGTTAAATCATGCACTAATTTCCTTTTCCTGGCCTCTACCAGGGCTGGCCCAAGAGTACCTGATGCCCTAGGCGAACCTTCAGCCATATGTGTCCCCCCCCCCCCCCTCCCCACCATGGTGCAAATCCCCTCCAATTTCTGGTTTGAAATATTGGCTCCCATTAGCGGCAGAAATTCAAAGTATGGGACCCAAGCAGCAATTTTTAAAGGGCCTCCAGAGAAGGAGGAGTCCACTTCAGAGGAGGTAGGAGCAGCACATGAGCCTCCTTCTTCCTTGGGGGACCCCTAGGGTTGCCAAAGTTTTGAAAGAGAAAATCCACCTACCTGCTATCACCCATTCTCCACCCATGCTCTGCTTGTGCCACACCCATGCCACACCCCCTGCTCCACCCATTAACTCTCCGTTCTCTCCCCCCTCTCCTCATACCCAGCATATCCCCTCTCTCCTTCTCTTCAGGTCCAGCATCTCCCTTTTCTCATTCTTCCTTTGACCGAACATTTCCTTTCTCCTCCCCCCCCCCCCCCATCTAATATCCTACATCCAGCATCCATTTTCCACATCCACAGTCAGCTTTCTTTTATCTCAGGCCCTCCCCGTGGAACTCCCTGCCTACTGCCCTTCGACTAGAAGAGTCTTACCCCAAATGCCGCTCCCTCCTAAAAACCCACTTCTTCTCCTCTACTTTCAATCTTCCCCCCTAATCTCTCAATTCTCTACCCCTTTTTTTTCTCATTACTAAATTTTGCTATCACTTTCTTTTTTCTCTTTTCCTCTTTCCTTTCTCTTATTGATTGTAATTTCTTTTCCTCCTTTTGATAATTTTTATTATATTGTAAACTGCCCCGATGTAATGGGGGGCGGTATATCAAATGTTTTAATAAACATAAACATGAACATTTTATGTCTCCCTAATCTGCTCTCTCCACGTCCTGCACCCTCTCTCATTCTCCACCCTGGTAATCCAGCAATTGTTGTTATTTGTGTCACTATTTACCCCTTCCTTTTAATCTAGCATTATCCCTGTCTATGTCTCTCATCTCCCTCCCATAGCCCTATCATGTCCAGCACTTGCCCATCTGTGTCTCTATTCTCCTTCCCACGGCCCCATCATGTCCAAAAGTCCAACACATCATCTCTACCCCTTCCTTTCTCCAAGTCCAGCCTCTCCCCACATCTATGCCCTTATCTCCCCCTCCCATGGCCCTATCACATCCAGCACATCCCTTCTAGGGTTGCCAATTTTTTGAAAAAAACAAACAAACCCACCTGTTGCTGCCTGTGATCTGCCCTGTCCCCTGTTCCACCCCCAACAATAACTGCTATGATGGCAACATACAGGGTTTAGCTCCTGCAGGCCACATAGGGTGGTTGATGGATGGAGTAATAGGGGAAAGCCGACAGTCGCCCAAGAGTGGATGGTTCAGAAGAATGTATCCTTGAAGGATACTACCAAAAGCAGAGAAGTTCCAAAAAAGAGTAAAGTATCCCAAATGTCCTCGAGTATGGAGCAGACAGAGCTTAAAGATCCTAAATTACCCATGTTTACCAGTAGCCAAATTAATATGAATAAAATACAGTCTCTAAAATGCTTGTATGCAAATGCTAGAAGTCTGAAAAATAAGATGGGAGAGTTAGAATATATAGCACTAAATGAGAGGTTAGATATGATTGGAATATCAGAGACATGGTGGAAGGAGAACAACCAGTGGGACACTGTGATACCTGGGTACAAACTATATCGTAATGATAGAGCTGATCAAATTGGTGGAAGGGTTGCGCTCTATGTTAGAGAGGGCATTGAGTCAGAAAGTGTATTACTAATTAAAAATTTATTTGGATCAGCAAGGAATATTGCAACTTTGCAAGGAAATTGCTGCATGTAAGAAATCAACTGAGGAATCATGCTGAGTCAGCTTGCTAGCCCAGAGACCAAAGCTGTATTTACAGTCTAGTGAGAGATCTTTACACATCTAGCCTGGGGAGTGCTAGAAGGCCAGAGAGGGAGACAGAATTCTTCCCTTGGCCTTTGAACAATTCTCTTGGCCAATATAGAAACATTTGCCTAGCCAATGTAGACAGGATAAGAATTCATCAATTATAATGTAGAAGCTTTGAGCTGCTTCTAAAACCATGGGGGGTGTCTCCCTTGACAGGAAGATGCTGGGAGATTAGGGAGGAGTCCTTCTCCTGGCAAACAAATGGAGACCCATTAATGATGACAAAAGAACACTTCATCTAGCCTTGGAATGTAGACCATGAGGGATGTGTCCTTTGAGCATTCTCAGATGACCAGCGTCTTGATTGTGTAAGTTTTGAGCTTCTAAAACCAAGGGGGTGATCAGAAGCCTGCCCAGAAACCAAAGCAAAAAGGTGGATGGGGTGGAGAGAAGCTCATGGGTGAGAGCTGGCTGCAACACATTTGTGCCTATATAAGTACAGAGAAAATCCAGAACAGACAGAGCGTAGATCTGCTTGGCCAGGCATGAAGAATCCTAGACTGTCATCAGTTTCTCTCGCTGAGAGCTCCCAGCTGATGTGTAAAGGACTGTATGACAAGTTTGGTGAAGTAAATATTCTTTGTAAATAGCTGCACTATCTCATAACTCTTTCAGTGCTGTAATTAAGTGCATTAGTTATTATTCTAATTGCATTCTAGTTATCTTTTCTAACTACTCATGTGTAACTAAGAGAATTACTTGTCTTTCTGAATAAGTCTCCTTGCTTTGTTTGTAAATAAACTGCACGTCTTCATTACAAGGTGTTAGCCTTTGATGTAGTAAGACAGAAAGGATTAAAGTTTTGTAGGAAACAAAATTTGCTGTAGAATCTCTATGGATTGAAATTCCATGTAAAAAGGGGAAGGCGATGGCAGTGGGGTTGTACTATCGACCGCCTGGCCAGAAAGAACAAATAGATGATGAAATGCTCAAAGAAATCAAGGAGCTAACAAAAGTTACAGCGCAGTAATAATAATGGGTGATTTCAATTACCCCGGTATCGACTGGGTCAGTGTCACAGCAGGACATGCTAGGGAGATAAAGTTCCTAGATGAAATAAATGACTGCTTCTTGGAGCAGCTGGTTCATGAACTGACCAGAGGGGAAGACATATTAGACCTAGTCCTTAGTGGAACACCAGAACTAGTGCAAGAGATAAGGGTGTTGGGGCCACTTGGCAATAGTGATCATAGCATGATCACCTTTGATATAATTAGTGGAGGAGGGATAGTAAGGAAATTCACAGTACTACCTTTTAACTTTTGAAAGGGAGACTATGATAAAATGAGGAAAATAGTTAAGAAAAAACTAAAAGGAGCAGTTGCAAAGGTTAAAGACTTACATCAAGCTTGGGTGTTGTTGAAAAATACTATCTTGGAAGCCCAGACCAGCTGTATTCCACGCTTTAAGAAAAGTGGAAGGAAGTCCAAAAAACTGCCAGCATGGTTTAAAGGTGAGGTCAGAGAGGCTGTTGTTGCCAAAACAGCATCTTTCAGGAAATGGAAAAAAAGAGCCAAACAACGAAACCTGGAAACAACACAAGCACTGGCAAGTCAAATGCAAGGCATTAATAAGGCAGGCAAAAGGAGAATTTGAGAAGAAGCTTGCTGTGGAAGCAAAAACGCAAAATAAAGACTTTTTCAAGTACATTCGTAGCAAAAAACCTGTGAGAGAGTCAGTTGGTCCATTAGATGATAGAGGGGTTAAAGGGGCACTAAGAGGCGACAAGGCGATAGCGGAGAGACTGAATGAATTCTTTGCTTCGGTCACTGAGGAAGATGTAGGGATGTTACCCATGACTGAAGTGGTATTTAAAGGTGCAGAAGAATTGAAGGAAATATCGATACATCGGGAAAATGTATTACAACTATTAGATAAACTGAAGAGTAGCAAATCACCTGGGCCAGATGATATACATCCAAGGGTGTTGAAAGAACTGAAATATGAGATTTCAGACCTGCTATTAGTAATCTGTGAACTATCATTAAAATCATCTCTAATACCTGAAGATTGGAGGATCGCCAATGTAACACCAATTTTTAAAAAGGGTTCCAGGGTTGATAAGGGAAACTACAGACCGGTGAGCCTGACGTCAGTACCGGGAAAAATGGTAGAAACCATCATAAAGAATAAAATTACTCAGCATGTAGATAGTCATGACCTAATGGGAGACAACCAACATGGCATTAGACAAGGAAGATCTTGTCTTACTAATCTGTTATGTTTTTTTGAAGGTGTGAATAAGCAGGTAGACAAAGGTGAGTCAGTTGATATAGTGTATCTGGACTTTCAGAAAGCCTTTGACAAGGTCCCTCATCAGAGACTTTTGGCAAAACTAAAGAGTCATGGGAGAGGAGGCAGTGTACTACTGTGGATCAGGAACTGGTTAAAAGATAGAAAGCAGAGGGTAGGGCTAAATGGCCAATTTTCCCAATGGAGAAAGGTGAACAGTGGTATACCCCAGGGATCTGTGCTGGGTCCGCTGCTTTTTGACATATTCATAAATGACCTGGAAAGCAGAATAACGAGTGAGGTTATCAAATTTGCAGATGACACAAAACTATTTAAAGTTGTTAAAACCCAAGAGGATTGTGGAAAATTGCAAGAGGATCTTGATAAATTGGAAGACTGGGCATCAAAATGGCAGATGAGATTTAATGTGGACAAGTGCAAAGTTATGCACCTAGGGAAGAACAACCCAAACTATGGTTACACGATGCAAGGTTCCACATAAGGAACCACCACCCAGGAAAAAGATTTAGGCGTCATAGTGGATAATATGTTAAAACCCTTGGCCCAGTGTGCAGCGGCAGCCAAGAGAGCAAATAGAATGCTGGTTATCATAAGGAAAGGAATGGAAAATAAAGCAAAAGATATTATAATGCCTCTATATCGTTCCATGGTGAGACCGCACCTTGAATATTGTGTGCAATTCTGGTCGCCGTATCTTAAAAAGAATATAGCATTATTAGAAAAGGTTCAGAGAAGAGCCACCAAAATGGTAAAGGGGATGGAAGGATACTCCTATGAAGAAAGGCTAATAAGGTTAGGGCTCTTTAACCTGGAAAAGAGACGGCTGAGGGGAGATAGGATAGAAGTCTATAAATTAATGAACGGAGTGGAACGGGTAAACGTAGATTGATTGTTCACATTATCAGAATATAGAAAGACTAGGGGACATGCAAAGAAGCTACAGGGTAAACTATTTAAGACTAATAAAAGAAAAGATTCTTTCACTCAGCGTGTAATCAAACTCTGGAATTTGTTACCGGAGGATGTAGTAAAAGCTGTTAGTGTAGCTGGGTTTAAAAAAAGGTTTGAACAAGTTCCTGGAGGAAAGGTCCATATACCATTATTAAGAAGGGACCCAGGATATCAATACTTGACCCAGTACAAGCATTGTGGAACATGTGTCTTTTGGGGAAACTGCTAGGTGTGTATGACCTAGATTGGCCACTGTTGGAAACAGGATACTGGGCTTGATGGACCTTGGTCTGACCCAGTATGGCATATCTTATGTTCTTATAATGAGAAAGAGACACTGAGTGATGGCTGGGGGGGGGGGGGCAATGAGAGACAGAGAAACATACAGAGTGATGGTGGGGGTGGGGCTTTGAGAGAGACATTGGGTGATGGTTAGGTGGCATTATGTGAGAGAGACACTGGATGATGACTGGAGGGGGGCTACGTGAGAGAGAGACACACTGGGTTATGACTAGGGGGCTACGAGATTGATAGACATTGGATGATGGAGAGGGGTATAAGAGAGAGAGAAACAGGCTGGAAGAAGCCTGAGAGATGTCATGAGAGAGACATGCACACAGCCTATGACACTCCCCATGCTGAACTCATGCCACACATATGCAAGCCCCTGATACTCCCCATGACAGACACACATTCACGCACACTCCCCATAACACACAAATGCAGCCAAATTGCAACCCTAATCCCTCCCCCCTCCTCCCCAAGTTCAGCATCTTACTTTCTCAATTCCACCAGCTGCACCAGCTATCCAGAGCCAACCTGCAGCAGCTGCCATTGAAATAGGCACGCGGGGTGATGCAGGTCCTGCCCCCTCTGAAACAGGAGGAAATCTGTGCCAGAAGAGACGGAACCCAGCATCCTTCCAGCGCAGATTCATTGAAGGCAGTCCCCATGGCTGTTGGATTGTATGGCTGCAGGTTAAGTTGGATAGGTGACAGGTGCTCCCTTTGATGCCTGCCAAGTGCAGTATTGCAGCAGTCGTCGGCACCCAGTGGTTTCCATTGCCGGTTTTAGAGGTCTGCCGGCAGCCATTCGGGCCGTATGAAAACTGGTCAGTTGGCAAACTTAGCCCCCCTCCTCAGCACAGGGGCCACTCGGGCAGAATTTATGCTACTGGATCCTTTACACAAAAATCAGATGCACCTAATGGTTGATCCACCAAACAGACTGGAATGGAAGAATGGAGGAAGGCAAGCAATGCTGAAAAAAATACAGAAAATACCAAAAAGATACTGGATACGTAACGCCTAGTTTCTCAGGAAGTATTCTAAATAAAGTTTAGAACACAAGAATGGCCATAAAAGGTTTCATACTAACTAGTTAATTTCTCTGCATACTGACCAACATAGAGCTGTAGAAAATAAATCTTCCCCTTGGGACCCAAAATTAAAAAAACACTCAGCAGCCCCAGAAACTGCCTTCAGAGAGGGGTTTGCCTGGGGATTCTAATACACAAATGTTGAGACATTACTTCCTAATAAGGCGCAGATCTGAGTGAAGTTTTGCCAAGGCAAAGTTCAGACGCACATTCTGGTCAGATGTTGTTACAGTCATGTAGCCTGGTGTCCTTTGTACTATGAATCGAGGAGTTTTTAATATTCCCAGATTTATTAGGCTTTGAACTTGACCACTGGAAAAACATTAAGGGCCCGATCCATGAAGGTGAATAGTGGGGCTGAACATCCTCCCTCAGCCTATGCTACCTCCCAGCCACTGGGCACATACAGAGCCACTATGTGTACTGCAGGGAATGGGGGCAGCATGGGGGCAGAGTGGGTGGTGCATGAGCAGGACTGACCCCTGGACGTACAGGGCCAATTCCAGTAATGGCCCTCTATGTCCAGGGATCGCCAGGGGGATGCTCCGCTTATTCCACCTCCAAGGGGTGCCTCTCCAATCCTGGCCAGAAGTCCCGTCCCCCCCGGAGCAACAGGACACTCCAGGTATGTCTCCACCACCGATCTGTGCCCCAGTGGCCCCTGTCAGGGTTGGGCAGCAGGGAATAAGGGGTCACAAAGGCAGCAGGCAGGTTGTGCCATGAGGAGGAAGACTCTGCGGTGATACAGGGGCACACCAGGCCATCCCAGGGCCCGATCCTGCACCTATGGGGTCATCTTGCTCCTGCGGTGCAGAGTCGAGTCCTAATGGGCTTGTCCTGCCTGGGGGCGCCCAGACAGCCCAGACATGCCCCTTTGGGGATAGGGTCCACATGAATAAATTCCATTCTATTTGCATTTTGCTGATTAGATGCTACATATCTCCCAATATACTGTTATGTTTGAGCAATTTTTCATCTCTTGAATGGAGAGTTCAATTTCCTTGTGTTTAGGGTAACTATCTTCAATACATCCCCTTTTATCTTAGACATCTTCATCCTTTATTCCTCTCCTTTTTTAATCTCCCACCAGTACCACCCAAAGCCCCTATTCAAGGCCTGTTTCATTAGCACTACCCCCTTCTAATTGCCCCCTCTCTGTAACATAGGAGTAGTGAGCACCAAGAATATTTGGTTACTGTTAATATCACCTAAAACATTCATTCATTCAAACCAAATACACTTTCCCCCTCCCCACCTCTCTCATACTATCAGTCTTCCAACCCACACACAACCATCACTTATTAAAGAGCCATATGGATTACACTGCAACTGCCAGCCATAGCCACATCTGTCCATTCAGTCCAGTAATTTGTTTGACATCACAGTCTGTAGCTTCAGGCTTCAGGTTCCTCATGGTCCCGTCATCTTTAAGAAAAGTGGAAGGAAGTTCAAAAAACTGCCAGCATGGTTTAAAGGTGAGGTCAGAGAGGCTGTTGCTGCCAAAAAAGCATCTTTCAGGAAATGGAAAAAAGAGCCTAATGACGAAAACTGGAAACAGCACAAGCACTGGCAAGTTAAATGCAAGTCATTGATAAGGCAGGCAAAGAGAGAATTTGAGAAGAAGCTTGCTGTGGAAGCAAAAACGCATAGTAAAGACTTTTTCAAGTACATTCGTAGCAAAAAACCTGTGAGAGCGTCAGTTGGATCATTAGATGATAGAGGGGAAAAGGCGGTAGTGGAGAGACTGAATGAATTCTTTGCTTCGGTCTTTACTGAGGAAGATGTAGGGATGTTACCCATGACTGAAGTAGTATTTAAATGTGATACTGCAGAAGACTTAAAAGAAATATCGCTACACCGGGAAGATGTATTACAACTGTTTGATAAACTGAAGAATAGCAAATCACCTGGACAGGATGGTATACATCCAAGGGTGTTGAAAGAACTGAAATATGAGACTGCAGACCTGCTATTAGTAATCTGTGAACTATCATTAAAATCATCTGTAATACCTGAAGATTGGAGGATCGCCAATGTAACACCAATTTTTAAAAAGGGTTCCAGGGGTGATACGGGAAACTACAGATCGGTGAGCCTGACGTCAATACTGTGAAAAATGGTAGAAACCATCATAAAGAACAAAATTACTCAGCATGTAGATAGTCATGGCCTAATGGGAGACAGCCAACATGGCTTTAGACAAGGAAGATCTTGTCTTACTAATCTGTTATGTTTTTTTGAAGGTGTATATAAACAGGTAGGCAAAGGTGAGTCGGTTGATATAGTGTATCTGGACTTTCAGAAAGCCTTTGACAAGGTCCCTCATCAGAGTCTTTTGGCAAAACTAAAAAGTCATGGGATGGGGGCAGCGTACTATTGTGGATACGGAACTGGTTAAAAGATGGAAAGCAGAGGGTAGGGCTAAATGGTCAATTTTCCCAATGGAAAAAGGTGAATAGTGGAGTACCCCAGGGATCTGTGCTGGGTCCACTGCTTTTGGACATATTCATAAATGACCTGGAAAAGGGAATAACGAGTGAGGTTATCAAATTTGCAGATGACACAAAACTATTTAAAGTTGTTTAAAACTAAGAGGATTGTGGAAAATTGCAAGAGGATCTTGATTAATTGGAAGACTGGGCATCCAAATGTGGACAAGTGGAAAGTTATGCACCTAGGAAAGAACAACCCAAACTATGGTTACACGATGCAAAGTTCCACATTGGGAACCACCACCCAGGAAAAAGATTTAGGCGTCATCGTGGATAACATGTTAAAACCCTCCGCCCAATGTGCAGCGGCGGCCAAGAGAGCAAATAGAATGTTAGGTATCATAAGGAAAGGAATGGAAAATCAAACAAAGGATATTATAATGCCTCTGTATGGTGTGACCGCACCTTGAATATTGTGTGCAATTCTGGTCGCCGTATCTTAAAAAGGATATAGCGTTATTAGAAAAGGTACAGAGAAGAGCCACCAAAATGGTAAAGGGGATGGAAGAGTACACCTATGATGAGAGGCTAAAAAGGTTAGGGCTCTTCAACCTGGAAAAGAGACGGCTGAGGGGAGATATGATAGGGTCTATAAATTAATGAATGGAGTGGAACGGGTAAACGTAGATCAATTGTTTATGTTATCAGAATATAGAAAGACTAGGGGACATGCAATGAAGCTACAGGGTAACCTATTTAAGACAAGAGAAAATATTTTTTCACTCAACGTGTAATCAAACTCTGGAATTTATTACCGGAGGATGTAGTAAAGGCTGTTAGTGTAGCTGGGTTTAAAAAAGGTTTGGACAAGTTCCTGGAGGAAAGGTCCATAAACCATTATTAAAAAGGGACCCAGGATATCAATGCTTGACCCAATACAAGCATTGTGGAACCTGTGTCTTTTGGAGAAACTGCTAGGTACTGTCACACCCTCAGGGGGCCCTACCGGTGGGGTCAGGTATTACAAGATGACTCCTCCTCTTGGCTCTGTAAGAGATGCAGACAGCCCTGCCTGGCCCTCTGGGAGTGGTAGTTGTACCTTCTTTGATAAGAATCACTTATGCACACACTTCAATTTCAAATCAGGGCTTTATTCCCCGTCCACGAGGTTTTTCTTCTTTTGGCAAAACAAATAACAAAAGCCACTCCGGGCATATAACAGAAGAATAAAATGGAACAAAAATAGCTTGCTTCAGCTTTTAAATATAACAAAAGAAAAGTATTAAACAGTCCTCCTGTTATCAAAACAGCCTTTTCTTTTGCTGCCTCACTACAGCTCAATTATACTGTTTGACTGAGAAACAGTTTGTCAGCAAATAGGTTATGGCTTTAACTTCTGGTTACATTCAATACTTTATCTCAGAGAGAACTCTGGGTCAACCATTGATAAAGAACAGTCCATAGCTTCAGGACTTACTTGCATATCTGGAATATCACATTGCATCAATTCATAATCACTTGAACACACGTTTGTAGGATCAGCTGTTTCACCGGAGTAAAGTTGGCTTACTCCGTCTAGCAGGAAGTTACTTGGCTTCTCTGAGCAAATGCCCTGCTGGGAATTACCATATGCTTTTGAGTGTGGCTTGTAGGAGCTCTGTTCCTGCTGGTAATTAAAAGGGAACTGCAAGCATTCACTGGCTCTGCTATTAGAATGTTCGTGATATGCTCTGAGCTTGCTCGGGCTTAGCTCCTTCTGCACAGCTGCCTGTGATTGCACTGCTCGAGACGGCACTTTGTTAAAAGCTGGGAGTTTAAAATTACTAGCAGAATTACAAGCTCCTGCAGGTAAGGAAACTTCCTTTCTCTTGTGGCTGCTAGCACAAGGAAAGAAGTTATTCTCTGCTTCCTTTGAGCTTGCTCTTGGTTGGCTTTTCCTGTTAACTCTGGGTTTTACCCAATCAGGTAGGAAACAGCCTCTCTCTGTATTTTCTGCTCTGTTACCTTCTATAGAAATCCTCCCACGTCTCTCGTGACTTTCATTCATACACACAGTATCCAGCTGCTGACTTCCAAACGTCTCAAACAGGTTCTGTGACTCACTCAGACTTTCCTGTTGATTCTCATGCTGACCCAATGGTTCATTCTCTCTTTCTCTCTCTTTCTCATTCCATTTCCATTCCTTCCGCGGCTGCTGCTGCCCTTGCCGCTGCCTCTCTTCCTTAACTGTTTGTGAGCGTGTTTTATATACGTGTCTCTGGGCTTCACCTCTTCCCAGCTGATCCCCATCAGGTAATGAAAACTCCATTCCCCTGCTACCTGGGTGTGTCTTCCTAGCCCTTACCCACATGTGTCCTGGTTGTTTATAGCAACCGCCTGACAGGTTTCTATTTATGCTGTCAGATTCTCCCTGATCTTCCATGCTGATCTCCATTTGTACAGGCTCTGTGAGGTCCACCTTGTGACACATTCCCCCCCTTAAAATATTACGTGCTGCCGCAATTTCTGGCGGACAGCACGTAATTCGGGAGAGCGCATCCGCGTTCCCGTGCATTCTCCCTGCTCGGTGCTGAACCACAAAATTAAAAGCTTGGAGCGCTAGGTGCCACCTGGTTAATCGTGCGTTATTATTCTTCATTAAGTGAAGCCATTTCAATGGAGCATGATCAGTTATTAGTAAAAACTTTCTCCCTGTGAGATAAAAGCGAAGAGCTTCGATGGCCCACTTTATGGCTAAGCACTCTCTCTCTATAGTGGCATAGTTTCTTTCTGCCGGAGAGAGTTTCCTACTTAAGTAGGCTACCGGGTGCTCCCTACCCTCGAATACCTGGGACATCACCGCCCCCAACCCCGTATCCGACGCATCGGTCTGTACAATAAATGGTAAGTTAAAATCTATGCCTCGTAATACTGGGGCACTGCATAATTTCTCCTTGAGGGTCATGAAGGCTGTCTCTGCTTCAGGGGTCCATCGGACGTGGTTCGGTGCATTTTTCCTCAACATCTCCGTAAAGAGAATGCTTTCCTCCGCGAAGCGGGGTATGAAGCGGCGATAGTAGCCCAGTAGTCCTAAGAAGCTTCGCACTTGCTTCTTTGTTATGGGCCTGGGGAATTCTCTAACACTTTCTACCTTGCTTGCCAATGGTTTTACCAGGCCCCTTCCTACCATATGGCCTAGGTATTTGGCCTCCTCCGTGGCAAACAAGCATTTTTCAGGGTTGAGTGTGAGACCTGCCCTCCGTAGTGCTCTAAGGACTGCTTCCACCCTTGTAAGGTGTTGTGACCAGGTTGTGCTGTATATTACTATGTCATCCATGTACGCAAGGGCGTACTCATGGTGGGGCCTCAAAACCTGGTCTACAAGACGCTGGCATGTAGCCGCTGCCCCATGCAAACCAAACGGCATCCGCCTGAATTGGTATAGTCCAATTGGCGTGGAAAAGGCCGTTTTGGGCTTTGAATCCCTGGTTAAAGGGATCTGCCAGTAGCCTTTGCTTAGATCTAAAGTAGTTAGATATTTTGCTTGCCCCAAACGGTCCAGAAGGTCATCTATGCGAGGCATAGGATACGCATCGAATTGCGAGATGTCGTTGACCTGGCGAAAGTCTAAGAAAAACCTTAAGGTTCCGTTGGGTTTCGGCACCAGCACTATGGGGCTGGACCACGGGCTCCGAGACTCCTCTATGATGCCTGTGGCCAGCATTTCTTTTACCTGGGCAATAACTTCCTGTTTTCTGGATTCGGGCATCCTATATGGACGTTGTCGTATGACTCGTCCTGGTACAGTGATTATTTCGTGCGCTACGAGATGGGTCTCGCCTGGCAGAGTAGTTAATACGTCCGAAAATTTTACCAATAGTTGCATTAACTCTTTTTGTTGTTGAGGGGTTAACTCAGAACCTATCCTAGGGGGGGGTTGCTTTGCCCAATCCTCTACCTGGGGCCCCAGATCCTCTTCGGTCCTTTCCTCACCAAGGGCCGTTAAGCTCTTTACCTCTCTTGCCCCTGTAGAGCCAAACCCGCTCTTTCCCCTTTCAGTGGGTGGTAATGAGGGTACTTCCTCAACAGTCGGAAACCCTACGCGCTCACAGATTAACTGTGCAATACGATCACCTGTACGTATTTTAAAATCTTTGTCTCCGAAATTAAATAACAGGACTTTCACTGGACCTCGATAATCGGGGTCGATAACCCCGGCACCAACATCTATCGAGTATTTTACTGCTAGACCCGACCTCGGTGCTATACGTCCGTAGCATCCATCCGGGATTTTAATCTGGATGCCTGTGTCTATCAATGTTTTCCCTCCTTTTACCACCACAGCGTTCTCCACACTAAAAAGGTCGTATCCCGCTGCTACCGAGGAGGCTCTTTTTGGACTTTTAGCCTGGTCAGTATTCTTACAAAACTGTAAGGTAAATTTCTGTTTTCCAGATGGTGGTGGCTCTTGAGCCTGGGGTCCCTTTTTATGTGGTTTCCCAAATAGTGGACTGGGGATAGCGGCTGCTATTGCTTCTACCTTTTCCTCATCAGCTACTGCTGGGCATTGTGTGGGGGCGGGGACTAATATCTCTTGGAGACCCTTCTCCATTTCCTGGCAGAAAGGAATCCAGTCTCGTCCAAGGACAACCGCATAAGGCAGTTTGGGTACCACCGCGACCAGTATCTGACGGATGGTCCCTAAACCTTGTACGCCCACCTTGTATAGTGGATAGTGGGAAGCTTCCCCATGTACGCATCTTATGCGTACTTGGCCTTCTACTGGATTCGAGGGAGACGACCGATGTTTTTCTATGGTTTCCCAGAAGTCACGAGAAACCATACTCTGATCGGCCCCCGAATCCAGTAGCGCTAGGACCTGTAATCCCTCTACCTGGACCATTTGCACGAATCCCTCGGGTATTATCTCTTCTGTCCCTGTTACAAGGACTGTTCTAACTTTACAATCTTTTCTGATATGTCCAGGCTTTCCACATTCATCACATTTCCTAATGTTTATAGCCTTAACATCTTTATCTAAATCATAATTATGTGCCTTGACCCTTTCACACTTTTTCCACTCAACAGACTCTTCCATACCTGCCACTTTTAAAAGGCTTATCCTAGAGGTATCAGCTTTTTTGGCTTCTTTAAACACTTCTGCCATCTTAGCTGCCTCCTCAGTATTAGAGCAATTTTGTAGAGTGAGAAATGTTTTCATTTCTGGGGGTACTGCTAGCAGGAATTGTTCTAGAATAACCTCATCTAGAATTGATTCTAGCGATTTTCCGTCTGGGTCTAACCACTTGTATGCCAGACTTTTAAACCTTTGGCATAGTGCTTTTGGGGTTTCATTTACATGCATTTGTGCCTCCCTGAACAAACGCCTATAGTGTCTTGGTGTAAGACCAAGCCGATCTTTTACTGCTTTCTTAATTTCTAGATAATCATTAGCAAGGCTAGCGGGCATGGCCTTAAATGCGGACAGAGCTTCACCACTTAGGGTCATTGCAAACCGCATTGCCCATTGCTCTGAAGGCCATTTAAGGTTTCCAGCTATTCACTCAAATGCTTCAATAAAGTCATCAGGATTGTCCTCCTGTTTTAAATGTCTCAAAGACAAAGCAAGGCCAGTGTTCAGCTCTACTTGCGGTATCGATGTAGCATGCGCTGCTCCTTCTCCATGGGGCTTGTTCAATAGAGCGTTCACTGCCTCCAGCAATGGTTGTTGTTGTTCCTTCATGGCCGCCATGTACTGCTCTTGTAGATGCTGCACCATTCTCGCCTGTTTGTCCCACTGTTCGTTTATCCACGCCATCATGTCCCGTGGATCCATCTTCTTCTCCGGACTCTGCTCCTGTAAAGAAAGAAAAGAAAGACCCACCAAGTGCGGTACTTTCTACACAGAACTTTATCCAAGTTAGAGCGCCCCCCTTTTTTTTTCCACTGGGTATCCCGTACCCGTCCACTCAGGCTACTATTACCTCAGTCTCCTGGCAGACTTCAGCATGTGAAAAAGGGTCTTTATTCGTCCTCTGGCCGACCTGCCAGCGAATATTCCTCCAGACAGTGTTCTGTAAGGCCAATATTCTCCTTTCTTTCCAGTAATGTCCTTTTATTTCTCCTCTTTCCAGGAAAAATTACTTTGCCACAAAAAAAAAATCCTCAATACTACGCCATTTTCTTGTCACACCCTCAGGGGGCCCTACCGATGGGGTCAGGTATTACCAGATGACTCCTCCTCTTGGCTCTGTAAGAGATGCAGACAGCCCTGCCTGGCCCTCTGGGAGTGGTAGTTGTACCTTCTTTGATAAGAATCACTTATGCACACACTTCAATTTCAAATCAGGGCTTTATTCCCCGTCCACGAGATTTTTCTTCTTTTGGCAAAACAAATAACAAAAGCCACTCCGGGCATATAACAGAAGAATAAAATGGAACAAAAATAGCTTGCTTCAGCTTTTAAATATAACAAAAGAAAAGTATTAAACAGTCCTCCTGTTATCAAAACAGCCTTTTCTTTTGTTGCCTCACTACAGCTCAATTATACTGTTTGACTGAGAAACAGTTTGTCAGCAAACAGGTTATGGCTTTAACTTCTGGTTACATTCAATACTTTATCTCAGAGAGAACTCTGGGTCAACCATTGATAAAGAACAGTCCATAGCTTCAGGACTTACTTGCATATCTGGAATATCACATTGCATCAATTCATAATCACTTGAACACACGTTTGTAGGATCAGCTGTTTCACCGGAGTAAAGTTGGCTTACTCCGTCTAGCAGGAAGTTACTTGGCTTCTCTGAGCAAATGCCCTGCTGGGAATTACCATATGCTTTTGAGTGTGGCTTGTAGGAGCTCTGTCCCTGCTGGTAATTAAAAGGGAACTGCAAGCATTCACTGGCTCTGCTATTAGAATGTTCGTGATATGCTCTGAGCTTGCTCGGGCTTAGCTCCTTCTGCACAGCTGCCTGTGATTGCACTGCTCGAGACGGCACTTTGTTAAAAGCTGGGAGTTTAAAATTACTAGCAGAATTACAAGCTCCTGCAGGTAAGGAAACTTCCTTTCTCTTGTGGCTGCTAGCACAAGGAAAGAAGTTATTCTCTGCTTCCTTTGAGCTTGCTCTTGGTTGGCTTTTCCTGTTAACTCTGGGTTTTACCCAATCAGGTAGGAAACAGCCTCTCTCTGTATTTTCTGCTCTGTTACCTTCTATAGAAATCCTCCCACGTCTCTCGTGACTTTCATTCATACACACAGTATCCAGCTGCTGACTTCCAAACGTCTCAAACAGGTTCTGTGACTCACTCAGACTTTCCTGTTGATTCTCATGCTGACCCAATGGTTCATTCTCTCTTTCTCTCTCTTTCTCATTCCATTTCCATTCCTTCCGCGGCTGCTGCTGCCCTTGCCGCTGCCTCTCTTCCTTAACTGTTTGTGAGCGTGTTTTATATACGTGTCTCTGGGCTCCACCTCTTCCCAGCTGATCCCCATCAGGTAATGAAAACTCCATTCCCCTGCTACCTGGGTGTGTCTTCCTAGCCCTTACCCACATGTGTCCTGCTTGTTTATAGCAACCGCCTGACAGGTTTCTATTTATGCTGTCAGATTCTCCCTGATCTTCCATGCTGATCTCCATTTGTACAGGCTCTGTGAGGTCCACCTTGTGACAGTACATATGACCTAGATTGGCCACTGTTGGAAACAGGATACTGGGCTTGATGGATCTTGGTCTGACCCAGTATGGCATATCTTATGTTCTTATGTCTCTCGCTGTTCTCCACTCATGCTCTCAGTTCTCCTGAGTATCTGTGCAGCTGTCTGCCTTTCTCCAGGATGCGACACTACCTTTGTGATAATTTATAGTAATATAGTAACAAAGTATATGACGGCAGATAAAGACCAGTATGGTCCATCTTGTCTACCCAGCAAGGTGGCTAGAGTAGGTGCACTTGCCACTCCGTGCAAATCACCCCTCCCCATGCCTTTGTTTAGAGGTGTACCCACTGCTCCATGCAGGTCACTCCTATTTGCTGATATATAAGAGATAGTTCTGTTTATTTTGATTTTATCCTGTTGCTGTAAAGGGATCCACTGTGTCTGTCCCATGCCATTTTGAATTCTGTCACTGTATTTGCCCCCACCACTTCCATCGGGAGGGCATTCCAAGCATCCACCACCCTTTCAGTGAAAAAGTATTTCCTGACTTTGCCTTTCAGTTTACCCACTTGCAGCTTCATGTTATGTCCTCTAGTTTTACAGCTTCCCTGTCTTTGGAAGAGGTTTGTTTGTTCATTATTACTCTTTAAGTACTTGAAGGTCTGAATCATATTTCCCCTGTCCCTCCTCTCCTCCAGAGTACATATTTAGGTCTTCGTCTCTTCTCATACATGTTCTGACGCAGGCTCCAAATTATTTTGGTCACCTTCTTCTGAACCATTTCCAGTCTTTTTATATCCTTTGCGAGACACAGTCTCCAAAACTGAACACAATATTCCAAGTGAGGCCTCACCAGCGACTTGTACAGTGGCATTAGTACCTCTTCCTTTCTGCTGGTAATTCCTCTCTGTATGCAACCCAGCATCCTTCTGGCTTTTGCCACCGCCTTGTCACACTGTTTCGCCACCTTGAGATCCTCAGAAACAATCACTCCGAGGTCCTTCTCCTGGCCCGTGCACACCAACTTCTCGCCCCCTATCGTGTACAATTCCCTTAGATTTCTGCTTTCCAAATGCATCACACTGCACTTCTTCACATTAAATATTAACTGCCAAGCATTAGACCATTCTTCCAGATTTTATAGATCTTTCCTCATGTTATCTACTATCTCAGGAGAGTCCACTCTGTTGCAAATTTTTGTGTCATCTGCAAAAAGACAGACTTTTGCATTCAGCCCTTCAGCAATATCACTCACAAATACATTGAACAGTGCCGGTCCCAGAATCGAACCCTGGGGCACCCCGCTAATCACCCTCCTTTCATCCGCGTTCCATTTACCATCACCTTCTGTCGTATGTCAGTCAACCAATTTCTGATCTAGTTCACCACCTTGGGACCCATCCCCAAGCTGTTAATTGATAAGCCTCCTATGAAGAACAGTATCAAAGGCTTTGCTGAAGTCTAGGTGGATGACATCCATCGCATGCCCTTGATCTAGTTCTCTGGTCACCCAGGCAAAGTTCTTTCTTTGGGCAGTCTGTTGTTCGGCCTACTTTGGCAGATCCTGGCTCCCTCCCTCTGTCAGCACCTTCCAAGCTTCCTCTGCCAATTTGCCTGTTTGACTTTCCCATTCATCGTGAAAAGCATTGCAAATGGAAATAGCACCAGTACTTAATATTTTCTTTCTTCAAGTATTGGATTACGTTTCTCATGTCTCTGTTTATGTAGTGTGATAGTGGATAGGTCCTGAAAAATCTCAATTTTGTGACCTTTCCATTTAAACTGGCTCTTTTTCCTCACTGTTGCCATCACCCGCTCCTTAATTCCAAAATTGTGGAGGCAAGTAACTACATCTCTTGATTGGTTGTGCCTAGCCAACCCCAAGCTTCAGTGAGCTCAGTGTACTCTTATAGTCTGTCTGTGGTCAGCATCACTCAGATCTTGTCCGATGAGTTCTCCACAGATTTCTTACACTACCTCTTTATAGTTGGTAAAGTCTTCTTGTTCAGGTATGCCCCAAATGTGGAGATTATTCTGACAGGATCTGTTTTCAAGGTCCTCAGTTTTCTCAGTCTATTCTTTGCAGATCTCCTGCAATGAGTCTGTCACCTTTTGTGACTCCATAACTACTTCTTCTTGCATGCTGCCCTATCCTTGATCTCTTTCACCCTCCATCCAAATTCAAAGTAAAGAAATGGCAGTACTTATCTGAATGGGATAAGTACTGACATTTCTTTACCCTGAAGCAGAACCAACAATTTTGTGGTTCGGAATGTGTTGGTTCACTTTGTTTGACAGTTTTGAAATTGAAATTATGTCTGATCGCTTTTAAAAATATTAAAATGGACTTATGGGAGGATGCTGAATGTAGCTACTTAGAAAACATAGAAAAATGAAGACAGAAAAAGACCACATGGCCTATCTAGTCTGTCCTTCCATATCAACAACTACAACAGTCCCCTTTTTACCTTTAGAGATCCTCTGTGTTGGTCCCATGCTTTTTTGAATTCAGATACTGTCCTCATCTCTACCACCTCCACTGGGAGACTATTCCACGGATCCACCACTCTTTCCATAAAGAAATATTTCTGCATATCACTCCTGAATCTATCCCCCTTCACCCTCATCCCATGTCCTCTCATAGCAGAACTTGCTTTTAATCGAAAAAGGCTCTCTCCCTGAACATTTATGTCACGGAGTTATTTAAACATCTCAATCATATCACCTCTATCCCGCCTTTCCTCTAAGGTGTACATATTAAGATCCTTAAGTCTGTCCTCATATGCTTTATAATGAAAACCACTAACCATTTTAGTAGCCACCCTCTGCACCGACTCCATCCTGTTCACATCCTTTTGAAGGTGCGGTCTCCAGAATTGCACACAATACTCCAAATGAGGTCGCACCAAAGACTTATACAGAGGCACTATCACCTCCTTTTTTCTGCTAGCCATTCCTCTCCGTATGCACCCAAGCATCCTTCTAGCTTTTGCTGTCGCCTTTCCTACCTGTTTAGCTACTTTAAGATCATCAGACACAACCACATCTAGGTCCCGCTCTTCTTTAGTGGACAAAAGTACTTCACCCCCTATACTATATTGCTCCCTTGGATTGCTGCAGCCCAAATGCATGACCTTGCATTTTTTAACATTAAATCCCAGCTGCCAAATTCTAGACCATTCTTCAAGCTTAGCTAGATCCCTCCTCATGTTATTTACACCTTCCTAGGTGTCTACTCTATTGCAAATTTTGTATCATCTGCAAAGAGGTAAACCTTACCCAACAGCCCTTCCGCTATATTACTAACAAAAATGTTAAAAAGAATCCGACCAAGGACAGATCTCTAGGGCACACCACTCCTCCACCACTACTTCTCCTCAGAGTGAGCTCCATTTACCTGAACTCTTTGTCACCTCCCACTCAACCAATTTCTAACCCAAGCAGTAACTTTCGGGTCCATCCCTAGGGTGCTCAGTTTGTTTATAAGTTGCCTGTGAGGAACGTTAATGTAGTAATGTAGTCTGACAAAAAATTATTTGGAGTGAATATCCTAGGGTCTTTTCTAAGTGTCAAACTTTTTATGAACAGACATCATGATTGTATTTTCTTCTGGCTACCAATTACTGCTTTAGGAGGGTCTGTTTAGTTCAAATAATGAACTTTAGTGACCACTATCCTCTGAACAATCTTTGTAAGTGATTATCTTACACTGTGATGTCACTTCCTCCCCCATACTTTTCACATGTTAATCTGGGAATGTAGGGATTGTAGAGGGGTGAGAAGAGGGAGTCAAGACCACTAATAGGGTGAAAACCTCAGAGAGCTCACATAACAGAGTTACTTACCTGTAACGGAGTTCTCCGTGGACAGCAGGATAGGTCAGCCACACCTGGTGACATCATCCGACGGCGCCGAGACGGAGTGCTCTCTAGCTCAGAAGCTTCTGAGCATGTGTGAGGTGGTCCCACCTCCCCGGTCCGCCCCTAGCCCTACCAGTTGGTAATTAGCTGCGCCCCGAGGCTAGGGCGCGGACCGTGCAGGCCACCCTCAGAGGGGAGGTGGGTGGGATCGTGTGGCTGACCTATCCTGCTGTCCACGGAGAACTCCGTTACAGGTAAGTAACTCTGTTTTCTCCTAGGACAAGCAGGATGTGTCAGCCACACCTGGTGTCTCCCAAGCTGTTAATCTGCGCAGTGGCTGAGGGGGGCCTGAGGCCGGACGCCGGGCAAAGGAGACACAGTAGAAGGCGTCAGTGAAGGTGAACCACCATTCGTTTATTGTGTAACTTGTGCAATAACACTTCTTGTGTACTTGTGCAATAACAACAAAGTGTAAACAGTGAGGAGGACACTTTAGCTGTGCCACCTGCATAGAGGTAGAACGACAAGTGCAAAAAACAACCGTGCAAATGAACATCAACTGTGTAAGTGCAATCAACAACCGTGCAAATGAAACATCAACTGTGCAATTAGCATAGTGCAATAACAATCCTCGGGATGTGAGTCAACAGAGCAATGTAAACATCAATTGAGCAATAAGCCTTGTCAGGTGGGATCTACGGTAGCGGACCCTGCTACCGCAGATAGGACTGCTCGGCCAAAGGAGCTGTCGGCTTCTGCCTGCAGGTCGAGGCAGTAGTGCTTCTGGAAGGTGAGATGTGAGAACCAGGTTGTGGCTTTGCAGATCTCGCTTACTGGGGTGTCCTGTGCGTTGGCGAGGGAGGTGGCTAGCGCGCGGAGTTGGTGGGCGCTAGCCTTGTTCGCCGGATGCGCGCCGGCCTTTTGCAGGCAGTAGGCGACACAGTCGGAAATCCAGTGGGAGAGTGTGCGCTTGGTGACAGGCCGCCCCGGTTTGTTGGGGTCGAAGGACACAAAGAGTTGGGTCCCTTGACGGATGGAGGCCGTCCTGTCGATGTAGATGCGCAGGGCTCGGACGCAGTCCAGTGAATGGAGGCGTTGCTCTTCTGGGGACCCGTGGGGGGCCGGGAAGAAGGAGGGCAGCTCCACAGATTGGTTGACGTGAAAGGCAGAGGCGACCTTGGGGACAAACTTAGGGTGTGTCCGGAGGGATGCCCTGTTGTGGAAGATTTTGGTGTAAGGGGGGTGAGCTACTAAGGCCTGTAGCTCACTAACCCTCCTCGCAGATGTCATGGCGATGAGGAAGAGTGTCTTCCAGGATAGAAATTTTGCCGCCGCGGAGGGCAGGGGCTCGAACGGCTCTTGTGTCAACTGCTGGAGGACAATGTTGAGGTCCCAAGAGGGAACCGGTTTCTGAACCGGGGGTTGTAGGTTCCTGAGGCCTCTCATGAAGCGGGTCACGATGGGAAGGGCGGCCATGGAGCCCTTGTGAGAGTCGCTGCGCAGCTGATGCAGGGACGCAATGGCTGCGAGGTGTATCTTGATAGACTGGGGCTTCAAACCCAGGCTGAAGAGGTTGGAGAGGTAGTGTAGCACCAAAGGGACGGGGCAGGAGGCGGGAGGAATGCCCTGTCCTGCACACCAGATACTGAAACGTTTCTACTTGAGGCTGTATGACTTTCTAGTGGACGGTCTCCTGGACGCTAGCACTATTCGCTGTACCTCAGCGGGCAAGTGTAGGTCGTGGAGGCCTACCCTCTCAGCCTCCAGGCTGTCAATGCAAGAGTCTGGAGATTGGGGTGCAAGGTCTTGCCGTCGTTCTGGGTGAGCAGATCCGGTCGCAGCGGTAATCGGATGGGAGGCTCCTGAGAGAGCTGCAGTAACAGGGAGAACCACATCTGCCGTGGCCAGTGGGGCGCAATCAGGATAATGTGTGCCTTGTCTTTGATGATGCGCTGAATGGTGGCTGTCAGGAGGGGGGTCGGGGGGAAGGCGTAGGCCAGTTCCCACTCCCCCACGGCACTGCAAACGCATCGGAGGCCACTCTCCTGGGTGAGGGGCGTTTCGAGCAGAAGAGGGGGCACCTGGAATTGACTTCGGTGGCAAAGAGGTCGATCCGTGGATTCCCCCAACGTAGGAAGATGGACTCCGCCACGTCCTCGTGGAGCATCCACTCGTGTGGTTGGAGCTGTCTGCTCAGCTTGTCCGCTAGTGTGTTCTGCTCTCCGGGAAGGTAAGATGCTTGCAGCAGGCAGTTGTGGGCCAGAGCCAAAGACCATATCTCGAGTGCCTCCCTGCAGAGAGGATGAGAGCCCGTACCCCCTTGCATGTTGAGGTAGAACATTGCCACCTGATTGTCGGTCTGGATCAAAACCGTTTTCCCCGCCAGGTGGGACATGAAGGTCTGGAGCGCATACTTGACCGCCCGGAGCTCGAGAACATTGATGTGGAGGGATTGTTCTCTTCTGGTCCAAGCTCCTTGTGTGCTGAGTTGTAGCAGGTGGGCTCCCCAACCCGTGGCGGAGGCGTCCGTGGTCAGGATGAGCTGATAGTCGTATGGCTCTAAGCTCTTGCCCACGGCGAGGTTGGCTGAAGTCGTCCACCAGCGTAGGCTCTGGCTCACCCTCGCTTTGAAGGGGATGAGGGTGGTGAGTGGTTGGGAGAGCTGCTTCCAGTGTGAGCGCAGGTGCCACTGGAGTGTGCGCATGTGCAATCTGGCGAAGGGCAGGACTGACATAGTTGCTGCCATGTGGCCCAGAAGGCGTAGGATGTCGTGGGCCTTGGTATGTTTCGCGGTTGCCATCTTTTTGGCCATGTGGATGATGGTTTTCCGCCGGCTCTCGGGGAGGAAGGCCCTGGAGGTGGTGGTGTCGATTATCGCCCCGATGAACTCCGTGCGCTGTGTGGGTTCTAACCGCGATTTGTCCTTGTTGAGTAAGAATCCCAGCTTGGTCAGCAAGGCCGTCGTCTTTTGAACTGCTCTTATAAGGCCTGGGGCAGAGGGTGCGGATATCAGCCAGTCGTCCAGGTAGGGAAAGATGGCGAGCCCTTGTTTGCGGAGGTCAGCAGCCGCCACAGCTACGCACTTCGTGAAGACTCTGGGAGCTGGGGAGAGGCCGAAAGGAAGCACACGATATTGGTAGTGGCGACCCATTGCTATGAATCTCAAGAATTTCCTGTGCGAGGAGTGGATAGGTATGTGAGAGTACGCGTCCTGCAGGTCCAAGGTAGCCATCCAGTCCCCCGGTCTGATGAGGGGAAGGATGGTGTTCAGGGAGTACATACGAAACTTCTCCTTCACGAGGAAGTTGTTGAGCTTGCGGAGGTCCAGAATCGGGCGAAGGCCCCCGGACTTCTTGGGAATAAGGAAGTACCGGGAGTAAAAGCCAGTGTTTATTTTGTTGGGGGGAACCCGTTCGATCGTCCGTGTCCTGATGAGTTGCTGCAGGAGTTCCGAGAGCGCAGCTTCCAGATGTGGTGGTGGTTTGCTGGTGGGTTGCGTGCGCTGCCACGGCGGGGAGGAGAACCGCAAGTGGTAGCCTGCTTGGATAATCTGGAGGACCCACTGTTCTGTGGTGATTTCCTGCCAGGCAGACAGGAAGCTGGACAAGCGTCCTCCCACCGGCAGGGCCGAGGGAACACTCGTGGGCAGTTGGGGCGGATAGTCAGAAGGATGATGAGTTCTTACCAGACTGCTGCGAGTTCGCTTGCTTCTGCTTGCGTTCTCTTTGCGGTTGTCTCTGAAAGGACGATTTGCTGTAGTTCTGCTTGAATTTTGGGGCCTGCCACTGTCTGCTGGTCCCGTAGTATCTTTTTGACGAGGAGAAAGGCTTGCGGAAATAATTCCCTCTCTGTGACCAGGAGGGGCGTTCGAGTCCGTCCGCCGCTAACGTTTTCAGAGTGGTGCAGTCCTCCCTAAGGCCGTTCACCATGGCAGCGACCTTGTCCCCGAAAAGGGAGTCTCCCAGGCAGGATGCATCCGCGATCCTGTCGTGGGTGTTGTCTGACAGGCCGGAAGCACGTAGCCAGGCCCAGCGGCGAGCCGCAAAGGCCGTGCCCGCTGTCCGGATGGCCGTGTCAAAGGCATCGAAGGCCGTGCTCATAAGGTGCTTGGAGCATTCAGCCAATTCCTGGAGCGTGGCTGAGGTTGTGCGCTGGGATTGCTTAGGAAGAGTGAGCAGTTGACTTTTAAGTTCTGCTAGCAGGGCGTCTTGGAACAACAAGTGTTGGAATTGATGCGCTGATATCTTGGCACTCAGCATAGCTCCCTGGAATACTTTCCGCCCTAGGTCGTCGAGGAGCTTAGGATCCCGACCAGGAGGATGGGTAGCCTGCGTGCGTGAAGACTTAGATCTCTTGAGCGCTGACGCTACCACAATGGATTGGTGGGACAGCTGAGGCTTATCAAAGCCAGGCGAAGTCAGCAGGAGGTATTTGCTGTCCAGGTGTCTGGCGCAGGCCTGAGCAGAGGCCGGTGACTGCCACAGGGTGGACTGCTTGTCCTTGAGTTTCCGGTGGAGGGGAAGAGCCAGAGCCGGCTTGGGGCCATTGAGGTACTTCATGACCTCCGGATCCTTCTCGTCTGAGGTCTCTTCATTGGTAAGTCAGGATAAGTCAGTTCCTCTGGCATCTGTGGCTGCGTCTCCTCTTGCTCGTTAGTATTAGATTTAGAGGAAGGGGATTCTGGGTGCTCTTCCTCCTCAGCACTAACTCCGGAGTCTGGTCCCAGCACAGGGGATGGACTCCGCTCCCTTGAAGGGGTTCGCAGAGGCGAGTCTGGAGTAGGGGATCTGTTCCCATGTTCAGCTGCAGGTTGTACATCCAAGGGGGCAGTAGCAGAGCTCTCCTGGCCTGGAGGAGCAGTTTGCTGCACCAGGCGTGTCAGCAGCTGTAGAATAGCATCAGACGTGGTGGACCTTGAAGAGTTGTTGCTCCTGTGCCCTCTGCTGCAATGTGATCTGGATCGCCTGCTTTCTCTGCGGCTGCGGGATGATCTGCTGTCAGCACTCCTGCTGCTGGATCGTGAATGGCAGTCCCTCCTGTGCCTCTTGCTCCTGTGGGCACTTGCATGGCTCTTGCCGCTGTATCCGCGCCGATGTGGGGACTCCCGGCTGTCGGCGCGGCATTTATGCTGCCTGCTGTGTCCTTTGTGGTGGCAGCTGCGAGTGCCGTCGGCGTGATTAATCACCTCGGAGGCAGCCCCCTGTTCGCCGGCTAGAGGTGAAGGTGAACGGCGCTGTGGAAGCCGGCTGACGTCATCGCTGATGCGGGATCCGCTCCGGCCAATCCGGTTGGAGGGGGAGTCCCTGTGGGCGGAGACTGGTGAGGCCACGTGGGCGGCGCCATCTTGCCCGCGGTTGCCTGAGCCGCATGGCTGAGGGGGAAGTCCAGCTGAGCCGCATGGCCGGGGAGAGAGTCCCGAGGTGGAAGGCAGGCTTTCCTCGGGCAGATCAGCGACCGGAACGCTGGAGCCGCTAGCAGTGGGGGGGCTTGCCCGATGCACCGCAGGGGCTGTGGAGGAGGCAGACTTTCCTGAGGAGGGAGGCACAGCAGAGCCCTTGGCTGCCCGATGCGAGGCTTTGGCGGGGGCTTTCCCCTTGGAGGACTTACTGCGTTCAGGGGCGTCGGTATGGGGAGCTTGCTCCGGAGCAGTCAAGAAGTCCTTAAGAGTGTAGTCCCTGAGTTTTCGGGCTTGAGGGGACATCCGGGCACAGCAGGAGCAGTCTTCCACGTTGTGGGATGCCCCGAGGCAGCGGAGGCAATTCTGGTGAGTGTCCGTTATATTCATTTTCCTCTTGCATTGCGGGCATAGTTTAAATCCAGGTTTAGACATATTGTGGTGAGAGAGAGTAGAATCCGTCTTGAGGCAAAGGCGGAAGAATTGAAACTGGTAGGGCTAGGGGCGGACCGGGGAGGTGGGACCACCTCACACATGCTCAGAAGCGTCTGAGCTAGAGAGCACTCCGTCTCGGTGCCGTCGGATGACGTCACCAGGTGTGGCTGACACATCCTGCTTGTCCTAGGAGAACAGTTCCTACACAGCTGTTTCAGCAGGTTGCTTGAATGCTGGTGGTAAGCAAATTTCTGTGGCATTGTTTGAAGAATATAATGAAAGCAACATCTTTCTCCTTGAACAAGCAGGATGTTTCAGCCACATCTGGTGACGTCATCCGACAGCTCCATAGACAGAAGTGCTCTCCAGAGCTCAGAAAAGCAAGCATTTCTGAGCATGTGCAGAGTAGCCCTATCTCCTGGCCTGCCCCTACTTAGGAGACACCAGAACAGCGCAGGGAGGACACGGCCACACCTCTTAAAAAACAAAGAAACCTTTTATTTCATAAAACCTTCAAAGGTACAGATCCGACTTGGCCAAGTTTCGGCTGTCAGCAATACCAATTAAGATGCAATTGCATATATATTCCAATGGCAGTCAGGACATTGTAACAAGAGCCAGTAGCTGAAAGCTCAAAAAGCGCTTCTCAGGTATGCTTTCAGCTACTGGCTCTTGTTACAATGTCCTGACTGCCACTGGAATATATATGCAATTGCATCTTAATTGGTATTGCTGACAGCCGAAATTTGGCCAAGTCGGGTCTGTACCTTTGAAGGTTTTATGAAATAAAAGGTTTCTTTGTTTTTAAGAGGTGTGGCCATGTCCTCCCTGCGCTGTTCTGGTGTTTCCTGTGATTTCTGCGGAAGGTTGTTGCTCTTCTTCTTTCCTTGGTGTTCTTTGCCGCCCCTACTTGGTCCAGCCCGTATTTATGTCTGTGCTTATGTTTATTAACAATTTATATTATCTTTCATTGGTTAGTTAGCTAAGCAGTTTACAATAACAAGCAGAATAAGTGAGGAGGGAACTACATTCACAAGATAGCAGAGAAACAGCACAGTTTCTGAAAAAAAGTATAGAAAAGGAAAAGTCGGGGTTAAGGTATCTCCCATTGATGACTGCAGCCCAGGCAGCCAGTCACATTAATCCAGCTAAAACTCGCATTTAAGCAAATCTTTAGCACAGTTTTGAACTCTTGGTAAGAGGACTCAGTAGGGAATTCCACAAGGATGGAGCCAGAAAGACAAATGCAAAATGAGTAGATTCTAGTCTTGAGTGCAAGACTGGGGGGATGGTCAGCAAATTTCCATTTTGAGATTATAGGGCACGACTCGGGTGATAAGGTATTAGAAGGAAGAGCAGGTAGAATGGGAGACCTGTGTAGAATGCTTTACAAGCAAGCATTGGAAGTTTAAACTGAATACAATATGATATGAGAAACGAGTGGCATTAATATAGTAATGGTGTGATGTGATCAAACTTGGTAGCATTTCTTAATAACCTAATGCCCGCATTCTGAATTTTCTGAAGCTTCTTGAATTCGGAAATCCCTACACCTCAATAAATTGTGTTGCAATAGTCTAGGAGGGACGAGACAAGGGCATGAACAAGCGTATGCTGCGCTTATGTATTTAGAAAGGATTAGGAAAGAAATAGGAGTAAATGAGACTTATCTCAGGCGCTGAGAGTTTGGAGTGATCCCGAGGAGAGATGGAGCCTTTTTTATAGTCTGCTTTGTCCTGTTTAAATTTATCATATTTTATCTTTTTTGTGTTTTTGCAAAATTCATCATGCGTGAGCTGCATTACCAGCATGGGGATCCTTGCTAATTTCAGGGAACGCATCCATCCATCCCCCCTGCAGTTAGTGCAGCAAGCTGCATGGTACCATGGAGACTGGGCTGTGAGGTCAACTAACACCACCCATTGCACTACCGGAATCAAGCATGGTTAGCACGGGCCACTAATGCCCAAACTAGCCACAATACACTAGGAATGCCTGCAATCTGCCCTATCCCTCCCAGTCCCCACACTCATGCGCGCTACCAGGGTAACATGGGGCTTCTAGAATGGTGCCTAACTGTGCACTAACCTCATGCTGCCCTGGTAGTGTGATTGAGTAAACATGCCCCCAAGTTTCTTATCAACTTCTACAACAAATCTATCATAACTGAAGTTCGATTTTTTTAATCCTTTTTTCTTTTTCTCAACATCTATCTGAAATTTCTCATTTTCTCTACCAGATGTCTCTATAAGTAAAGCGAGAAGATCCATAGAGCATTTATTTAGAATGGTATTCCTTTGTGATGAACTCTTTAAAGGGCTCAACATTCAAGATATTTGCTCCTAACTTTGAGAGTGAAGCTCCTAAATTGGCTTCTTCGAAAATGTACTAAATGTTTTCTTAAAATTTCACTATAAAAGTGGGTGGTAATGGGGGAGGATTTAGGGTGGAGGAATAAAAGTTAGGAGCTTAGCACTAATTTTCAGCAGTAGGTAACTAAATTAGTGTAACCCGGGTTTGGGTAGTAATTACTCTGGTAAATTAGGATAGAATTGTAGTCGTCGTCTTAACCAGAGCACTGTATTTGCCCCCACCACTTCCATCGGGAGGGCATTCCAAGCATCCACCACCCTTTCAGTGAAAAAGTATTTCCTGACATTGCCTTTCAATTTACCATCTTGCAGCTTCATGTTATGCCCTCTAGTTTTACAGCTTCCCCATCTTTGGAAGAGGTTTGTTTGTTCATTATTTCTCTTTACGTATTTAAAGGTCTGAATCATATCTCCCCTATCCCTCCTCTCCTCCAGAGTGTACATATTTAGGTCTTCAAGTCTCTTCTCATAAGGCTTCTGACGCAGGCTCCAAATCATTTTGGTCGCCTTCCTCTGAACAGTTTCCAGTCTTTTTACATCCTTAGCAAGATATGGTCTCCAAAACTGAACACAGTATTCCAAGTGAGGCCTCACCAGTGACTTATATGGTGGCATTAGTACCTCTTCTTTTCTGCTGGTAACTCCTCTTTGAATGCAGCCCAACATCCTCCTGACTTTTGCCACTGCCTTGTCGCACTGTTTTGCCATCTTGAGATCCTCAGAAATAATCACACCAAGGTCCTTCTCCTGATTTGTGCACACCAACCTCTCGCCCCCTATCGCGTACATTTCCCTTGGATTTCTGCTTCCTAAGTGCATGACACTGCACTTCTTCTCATTAAATCTTAATTGCCAAGCATTAGACTATTCTTCCAGCTTTTGTAGATCTTTCCTCATGTTAACCACTCCCTCAGGGGAGTCCACCTTTTCGTGTCATCTGCAAAAAGACAGACTTTTCCATTCAGTCCTTCAGCAATATCACTCACAAATATATTGAACAGTGCCAGGCCCAGGACCGAACCCTGGGGCATCCGCTAATCACCCTCCTTTCATCCGAGTGAGCTCCATTTACCATCACCTTCTGTCATCTGTCAGTCAACCAATTTCTGATCCAGTACACCACCTTGGGACCCATTCCCAAACTACTTATTGATAAGCCTCCTATGAGCAGCAGTATCAAAGGCTTTGCTGAAATCCATGTAGATGACATCCATCGCATGCCCCTGATCTAGTTCTCTGGTCACCCATTCAAAGAACTCAATCAAATTTGTTTGGCAAGATTGTCCTTTGGTAAAACCATGTTGCCTCGGATCATGTAACCTGTTGGTTTTGAGAAAGTCCACTATTTGCTCTTTCAGGAGCGCCTCCATTACTTTTCCCGCCACCGAGGTAAGGCTCACGGGCCTGTAGTTTGTCACTTCTTCCCTGTCACCACTTTTGTGAAGAGGTACCACATCAGCCATTCTGCAGTCCTGAGGAACTTCTCCTGTTTCTAAGGATCTGTTGAAAACATCCTTTAACGGCCCTGCAAGAACCTCTCTGAGCTCTTTCAGTATCCTGGGATGTATCCCATCCAGTCCCATGGTCTTGTCCACTTTCAGTTTTGCAAGTTGTTCTACCACATCATCTTCTGTGAATGGTGTGGTATCTACTTCATTCCCATTTTTATATTTGGGAGTCACAGGTGGTCCTTCTCCAGGATTTTCTTTAGTAAAAACAGAGCAGAAGTATTTGTTTAGCAATTTCGCTTTTTCAATGTCACTTTCCACGAGTCCGTTTCCAGCACTTCTGAGTCCTGCAATTCCACCTCTGATTTTTTTCCTTTCCCAAATATACCTGAAGAAAGTTTAGTCACCACATCTTTAGCCATCTTTTCATCTGTCTTTGATTTTGCTTTCCTTATTTCTCTTTCTGTCTCTTTGAGTTTGATCCTGTATTCCTTTCTGTATTCCTCTGTTTGCAAGCTTTTTAATTTTACGAAAGCTGTGGTTTTTGCCTTTATTTGAGCAGCCACTTCTTTGGAAAACCAAATAGGTTTCCTTCTCCTCTTGTTTTTATTTACTTTTCTTACATATTTATCTGTTGCCCCTTTTATTGCCACCTTTAGTTTAGTCCATTGCAATTCCACTTCCCTTATCCCCTCCCACCCTGCCAACTCCTCCTTCAGGTACTTGGCCATTTTACTGAAGTCAGTGTTTTTTAAGTTTAGTTTCCTATGATTGGACTGCACCTTGGCTTTTATTTCAAATCACACCGTGTGATGATCGCTGCTACTCACAGGGGTACCCACCCAGACATTCGACACGCTGTCACTGTTGGTGAGCACTAAATCCAGCATTGAGCTTTCACTGGTTGGTTCCATCACCATTTGTCTAAGAAAGCATCCACAATCTTTTTGCTTCTTTCCAGATTTGCAGAAGGAGTAATCCAATCCACATTGGGTAGATTAAAGTCACCCAATATGATCACTTCCTCCTTTGTGGCTGTCTTGGCAATATCTATAATCAATTCATTATCTATCTCTTCGATTTGAGTCGGAGGTCTGTAGACTACAACAGTATGGATGATAGTGCCATCTCCTCTTTCCAACACAATCCAGAGCGCTTCTTCTTTTCCCCATGCCCCCTGCATTTCAGTAGCTTTAATATTGCTTTTGACATACAAGGCTACTCCTCCTCCTTTTCCACTTTTTCTGTCTCTTCTGAATAGATTGTAGCCAGCTATGGCTATATCCCAATCATGCGATCCATTAAACCATGTTTCTGTAATGGCCACAATGTCCAAGTCCATTTCCACCATTAGGGCTTCCAGGTCCGGTACTTTTTTTGGCTAAGCTTCAAGCATTTGTGCTTATTGCTTTCCAGCATTTAACTGGCTTGCATGTATTTTGCATTGATTTTGTTCTGCCCACTTCTTCCCACTTGTCGTTGATGTGTGGTTTAAAAGTGTGGCTGTTTCTGATGTTATTCTACTTTTGCCGGGAGTGATGTCCTGAACTTGTCCTTCCCCATCCGTCACCCCCTTTTTCTAGTTTAAATGCATATCCACATACTGCCTGACTTTTTCACTTAGGATTCTTTTCCCCGCGACAGAGAGATGTAGTCCATCAGCACAGTATAGTCTCTTGTTGGTCGATTTGTTTCCCTAGTCGCCTATAAATCTGAGTCCTTCTTGTTTGCACCAGGTCTGGAGCCATGTGTTAAAGCTGTTTATGTGATGTAGCCTTTCTGCCCCCTTACCAAGAACAGGTAGAACTTCTGAGAATGCTACAGTGTTAACAGTGGGCTTCAGTTTCTCTCCCAGAGTTTGGAAGTCCCTTTGAACTGCAGAGGCACTGTTTCTTGCCAGGTCATTTGTACCCAAGTGGATGACAACATCAATTTTGAAGTGCTCACTTTCAGCACTAAGCACATCAACAATTTGGTTTGTATTCCTGCTGGCTGAAGAGCCTGGGAGGCATTTGACTATCTTCTCTCCTTTGAACTGTGTTCCCAAGTTGGTGCCTCTGATGATGGAATCACCAAGTAGTAGCAGTTTTCTGTTCTGTGAGGTTTTTATCATATTTGGTGCTTTATCAGGAGATTGGGCATTGATTGTCTCATTTAAGGGCCCTTCAGTTTCCATGGATTGGGCATCCTCATTAACCAAAGCAGAGATGGCATTATGCAGGGATATCTCATGATGTATAGGGTGTCTCTGCATTACAGGTCACAATTCTACCAGAGCCCACTGTGATCTATTTGTTCCTGGGATGTTTGATTCTTTGTGGGAGCGATGGTGGACTTTGTTTGGTTTGAATCTTAGAAGAGGTCCATTTCATTGCAGCTAGTTCTTCCCTTAGTAGAGTCAATTCTTTATGCATGGCGGCTAACTTGAGGCATATAGGACAAACTCTTAGGTTCCAGATGATTCTTCTCAGAATGAAGGCACCACAGTTATTGCACTGAATATAAGACATGCTGATTAAGCGGTCCTAGAAGGAGAAGAAGAAAAGATGGGCTTAACACCAAATTGAAAGGATAGGTGTCAACGTATGTGACCGCTATATAGGCAATGCAGCCCTGGGGTGAGTGGGGTGAGGGGTAGGGTGGGCGGGAACCTAAGTGTCCTTGGCCAGTAGGCCTTACATGAACTGAGGGCACACTTAGATATCTGATTTAAGGGCTATCAAAGCTATCAAATAGAGAGGTTGTGAACATTATTGCCTCGATCAACCCCAGTACAGCTCCTAATGACCCGTGTCCAGCCAGCTGGATCAAGGACATGCGACATGACCTCAGTCAAATATTGAGCAAAATACTGAACCAGTCTTTCTCAACAGGTTCATTCCCGCAGAGTCTAAAACACACTTCCATCAAGCCCCTACTGAAGAATAATAGACTGGACCCATCCAAGGTTGATTCCTTCAGGCCTATCTCGAGCATCCCACAGCTTGCAAAAATCATTGAGAAGGCCGCCCAACAACAAATCCAACATCATATTGACACTGAAGCACCACTAGATCCATCTCAACATGGCTTCAGGGAAGCACATGGAGTTGACACAGTCCTTACAACCCTATTCAATGTTCTGGTAACAGGAATAAATAACATACAACAGGGTTTCGTCCTCATCTTCCTGGACATCTCCGCCGCTTTCGACTCTGTGAGTCATGACATACTCCTACAACGCTTGAAAGATAAGGGGATTCAAAGCACAGCACTCGAGTGGTGTAAATCCTACCTATCTAACAGGTGGCAACAAGTAAAAACAGGCCACGCATCCTCAGAACCATTCCTGCAATCACAGGGAGTACCACAATGATCGTCCTTATCGGCACTAATGTTTAATATCTACATGCAGTCGATATGTGACTTGATCAGATCCTTTAATGTACAATGTCTCGCTTACGCAGATGACATCCTCCTATATATGCCGTTCACAATTGAACATCCAGTATTCTCCCCAATAATCAACTGTTTTGAAGCTGTAGCCGAATGGTTGCTATCACAAAACCTTCGGATTAACCACAACAAAACTGACGTTCTTTTTGTCACAAGGAACCGTAAGTTCATACCTCCTCCATCACTACTCGTCAACAACATAGAGTTGAAATCAAAAGCTACCATCCGTTACCTCGGCATCACATTGGATCAGCACTTGGATATGACAACGCATGTCAAGAACATCACAAAAAATATATATTATAAGATCAGATCGCTACGTCACCTCCGCTCCCTACTAGATCCCACAGACTTCCGAACAACCTTCCAGGCATTAGTCCTCCCACACCTGGATTTTGCCAACATCATCCTTCATGGCCTCCCTCAATCAACTTTAAATCCGCTCCGCCTAGCCATGAATACAGCCGCCAGAGTCCTCTCCGGCTCATCAAGATCGGACCATATAACACCCATCATGAAAGAACTGCATTGGTTACCATTACATGCCAGAATCCAGTATAAGTCTTTAGTCCTTACTTTCAAGGCACTAAATAACTGCCCCCCTACGCCAATCAGCAAGCTTATCCATGGCACCCTGGAAAACAGAAAAAGGAGAACCACATCAATGAACACCTTAATTGTCCCAAAAATAATAACGAAGTGCACTAAGGCCACCTCCAACAGGGCCTTCTCCTTATTTGCACCTCTAAACTGGAATGCGCTACCTCACGAAATCCGTGCTATCAAAAACCTAATCCTATTCAGAAAAGCATTGAAATACCACTTGTTCACAAAATGCTACCCAGAAGTCAACCTAGACATTAACAAAACTACCACCTCAATACAACCTGAAAAGGGCTAGTTGGTCAACCTTCTCTCTAGTCCTATTAGTGAACCACATTGCAACATCCAAACGAGTTTTTATATTACTGTATATACCATTAAGTTAATCTGTACATAGTTCCCCCGATTGTCCTATTGTTGAAGTTCCCTGTTCAATGTAAAACTCAATGTTACTTGTATGCATTGTAGTATGTTCTTGTTCTATGTACACCGCACTGATTTTAATAGCGTGGTATAAAAGAATTGTTAAATAAATAAATAAATAAATACACAAGGAATGTAGGCAGTCAGAATAGTCCCAAAAATGAATGTATAACCAACAGTTAAATATCGGCGGCAGCAACAACAACAACAACAAAACAGGCAAAAAAGATACAAGGCTGAAAGCTTAGCTGTGTGGAGTCTCTGGAAGCTGTGAAGACTAGGGTTGACCAGGCACTTGTGGAAGGGCTGTAAGATAATTTAATTAGCCCCACCCTGTGAGCAGGCTTGCAACAGACAATTCAACAATGGAAGCAGAAATAGTCAAACTGAACTTTTAACGTCTATGTATCTGCCTACTGTGCAAAGGTCCCTGTAACTTTAAATGATACCTTTGCTTCTAAAGTAAGTGGGAGACTCAGGTATGACCAGGTCCCTGCAGATCAAGGTATTTCTATTCCAAGTAGCTTTATATCACAAGTGTCCTTGGCCAGTAGGCCTTACATGAACTGAGGGCACTTAGATATCTGATTTAAGGGCTACACAAGGAATGTAGGCAGTCAGAATATTCCCAAAAATGAATGTATAACCAACAGTTAAATGTTGTATCAGCAGCAACAACAACAACAACAAGACAAGCAAAAAAGATACAAGGCTGAAAGCTTAGCTGTGTGGAGGCTCTGGAAGCTGTGAAGACTAGGGTTGACCAGGTAATGTTTTTATGATTGTTTTTATTCCAGTGTTGGTATGCAATTTGGTTTTTAATATTGTTTTTATTTATTAAGATAAGGATGACAGTATCCATTTTATCTGGTTTATTTTAAGTTGGTTCCATCATTATATTTTGATGTTTTCCACTACTTTATGGCTTTTAGTTTTTGAAGTATTATAATTTTTATGGTTGATAACACTGGGTTACTTTTATTTTATTGTACTGGCTTCGTGTAGGCAAAATAAAATTGATCGTGTGTTTACGGTCTTTTGATTTTATTGTGGTTTATCTTTTAATGCATTATATCATACACAGAGATCCACATCAATTAAGGCAAGTCTGGTTATTTGATAACACACGTTTTATTTCTATACAGCATGCTGGAGCCATTAGTGACACTATACACAAGGTGGGAATGCACCGTTTCCAGTATGTGTTCTTTAAACCCTTTTTTTCAATGGTTTATGATAAACGATGATGCAGTGAACAGTTGTCAGAAATTCCCCGCGGTTGTCACTTTCGGCGATCATACGGGGGTTATGTAACATGCACTATGGAGTTTTATTTAGATCTTGTTGATATAACTAGCTTGCCGATAGTGAAGCCAATACCACTTCAAAGAAATTACTGAAGCGATCGGAGCTTTGGAATAAGTCAGCTGACTCCATTTCCCGCTGAGAAGAATATAACCTACAGTGCAAGTGTGGGCGTTTTCTTTCAACTTGGACATTTTTCAGCCTGACTTTTACACGGCCTGAGTTTCCAGGTGTTTTTAAAATAACTATCTGCAGTAGGTATTTCTATGCATTTCTTTACCAGATCTTCATGCCCTTTTATACTAGTACTTTTATCATGTTTTTTAAAGCTAATACTATTTGTCTTCAGGGTTTTTGTAGTAATGTTTTTAGGATTGAATGGCTTTGTGTCTGTGTAAATCGTTAGTACCAGTATGACCAAAAATGTTGGTCTTTTGCATTTTACTACTACTCACACCAGTGTTAAATATTGGCATACACTCCATCTTTGGCCATTTATAATTTAACTACATTAATGCATGCTTATGATATTATCGAGTTATTACACTTTGTTCATATATGAATAGTTATATCGGCAGTTCTTTTTTTCATGCTGATCACTCCTGCTTTTAGCATTAATACTGACCCTTTCACCTTTGTTTTTAGATCATAAGACTGCGTGTGGGGTTATAATCGATAGAGGTATTTCCCTTTCAGTACCTGACAATATTCTTCTTAGGTCATATGTCACACCCTTATATGGTTGTTGTTGTTATTATTATTATTATTATTTGTATTATTTCTATTATTATGTATTCATTTTTATCTTTTTAATTATGATTGACTATTTTAATGTTATTTATGCATTTGTTCAGTTGTACATGTATAGTCTATATTTATGATTTATTAACATTTTTTATTATATTCTAATTGTATTATTATCATTTTTATTTTTGTTTCTATTCTTGTTTTTATGGATTTAGTATGCCAAGAATACCCCTGATGAAGGCATAACCGATACACGGCCTGTGTTGGGTCCCTTGGCTTTTATTCCCTGCATACAATTTATTAAAGTATTGTCTTCCTGTTTACCACATTTTGGACTGGGTTCTCTTTGAAAGGACAGGCCACGAGGTTTGCTCTTCTGGCATTGGACAGCTGAAGCCCAGTAGGCAGGTAAAGATGACATCTTTGTGGGCTTAGTGAAGGAGAAATCCCTGTGTCTGAGGTCTAAGTCCTCAGATGTCCTCATTCCATGCCAACTGGATCTCTGTGGCAGATCGCGCTCCCTCGAAGAGGAAGCATCTGTGAGAGCAAACGCCCTTTGGGGAGATCTCTTCAGTCTAGAGACAGGCCCTGATCTTTCACCGGTGAGGGGAGGCCTGCTGCAGGACTGGATCTCCAGCACGTGAGGCTACAGCCCTGTGGGATCTCCTGCAGTGCAAATCCCATTGCAAATGAAAGGGCTGAGCACATGGCTAGTGAGCAGAGAGAGGAGAAAAAAATAATAAAAGCTAAGAAATACTAAACAAAAACAGAGAAATTAAACGAAGAGAGCAGGAAAAATCCGTCCACACACCTGGGCAGAAGTATTGGGGATTAGTTGGCACATGTTCAAAGAGGCATCTTTTAGGCTTCTCTGGGCTATTGAAGAGCTATTCCATCCATGACATCGTCGGATGACATCACCCTTGTGTGGCTGACTCATCCTGCTTGTCCATAGAGAAAACATGTGTAGGTCAGGAGAAGTTTGAACTGGATGCAAAAATGGATAGGGGGCTAGTGAAATGACTTGAGAAGAGGGGTTACATGAGGATAGTGATACTGATGGAAAATTAGGCATGTGGCTGGATTTTGAATGAAGGGAGGAGAAATGATTCAGGGGGAGACCAGTGAGGAGCAGATTGCAATAGTCTAAACAGGAGGTAACGTTTTTCTAATGTTATAGAGAAAGAAGTGATAAGTTTTAGCTATCTTTTGGATGTGTACAGAGAGAGAGAGAGATTAGTCAAAGATGGTCCCAAAGGTTGTGAGCTGAGGAAACAGGGATGATAGTGTGACACATAGAAAGAAAGAAAGGAGGAAAGGGGGAGGTGGGTTTAGGGAGAAAAATAAGGAGCTCTGTCTTGGCCATGTTCAATTTCAAACAGAGATGGGACATCCAGGCAGCAACATCAGATAAGCAGGCTGGCCTGGATTCCTGGAGAGATTTCAGGTGCAGAGTGTCATCAGGGTAAAGATGGTACTGAAGCCCATAGGAAGAGATCAGGACACCAAGGGAATGAGTAAAGAGAGAGAAAAGAAGAAATCCCAAAACAAAGCCCTCAAGTACATAAATTAAAAGCAGGATAACAGTTTCTCTTGAGACAGTCTTTGCGTCTGTATATAAACTGTGATACAGCGGACCCTCTGGCAGAAAGAAAAAAAGTTTTAAATTTTGAAAAAAACAAGCTTCACATGCAATTTCCTGAAGGTCCACATAGAGGGAGCAGGAGAGCCAGCCTGGAAGCAGAGGAACCACGCCTCTATGGGCAGGACCTAGAATCAGTTAGTCCCGATTTAAGCAGGGACAGAGCTGAGTCAAGGAGAGTCAGAGTTGGAGTCGGAGTCAGAGCCAGAGCAGCTCGAGGAGTTGAAGCAACTTGGAGAGCAGGCCAGAGAGTAGGCCGAGAAGCAGGCCAAGGAGTAACTCAGAGAGCAGGCCGAGGTGAAGGCCAAAGAGCAGGCCTAGAGGAAGGCCAGAGACAACTGGAAGGAGCAGCACTGCAGAGAGCAGCCAAGGAAGGAGGTGCTCTCCCTTCCAGCCTGAGAGAAAGCCCTATCCAGGGAGAAGGGCTGGGACACAATCTGAGAAAGAGATATCCAGCTGAAAAGAATACCCAAGGAGAGAAAGGTACTTTTAAAGATTTTTATAGAAGTAACCTGAAGGAGGAGTGGAAAACTCAGAGGCCTGGGGAACAGGGAAGAGCTGAGAGGGCGCGGCCACTAGCCAACTACCACAGGGGTAGAAGTAGAGGACAAGCGCATCAGCTGCAGCCATGCCTCAGGGAAGTTTCTCCCCACTCTAAAGAAAGAAAGACACACTTGGAATACTTGAGCCAGCAAGAATTGGAGGACAATCAGGCTAGGCCTCAAGCCTGTCCTGTAAGAGACTGCAGGAAGTTTAAAGGTAAAACAGTTGTTGCCTGTGATTGCTTGCCTGAACCTAGCACAAGAGAGAAACAAAAGAAAGGGTTTTATCTGTATGATAAGGACACTTGTATGCAAAAAGTAACAGATAATCTCCCCAAGAAGAAAGCTAGTAATGCTAAAGGCTGGGACAAGCGAACTTTTAAACCTGTAGCAGATGAACAGCCAGGGTTCTATACCATAGCCAAAAACCGACGCCCCAAGCTGACAAACCAGCATTGGAACACAGTGTGGCATGCTTTCAGAAAGCCCGAATTCAACCCTCCTGAGGTTTCAGATTCAGACCCCTCAGAGATGGAATGGATGCCAGGGGAATCTGAGGTTGATGAGGCAGATGAACCCATGGATTGTATTTATTGTACAGTAGGAAAGCTTTAAGCTGTTTGGAGCAACAGAATGTATGAAGTGAATACAGGATGCTTTATGTTTTAAGTTTCTGTGAAGATTAACAGTGTTATTTTGAACGTTTTGTGTGAGTTGAACCTGATGCAAGGAATGATACAGCCCTGTTATTTTCTTAACCGCATATTTTGAACCATTTTGCGTAAAGGTGAAATAAAAGCCTTTTTCCTTTTTTCCCTACACTTGGCTGAAAGTCGCTTTATTGGGAAGTTGGCAACGAGGTAGCCACAGAGGGCCGCTACCTCATGACCCTCGCAACAGGCCAACCCTGATACCCCTATTCTTATGCGCTCCCCAGCCCCGGTGGAACCACTACGCCGCCACCAGAGGGGGCTGCGGGGGACAAAACTAACTGTGCCAGTTCAAAAAGCCAATAAAAAGGTCCTCTGGTATCAGCAATCGATTTTAGAGCACCTGGTCCCCAGTTCCAGGGCATTGCTCTCCAGGACAGAAAAAACTGTCACAATACATCTATGCCACGTTAACCAGAGCAGCTCTCTCTCCAAAGCAGCATCAGATTTTAGAGCACATTGTCTGTATTTCCAGGGCCACTGCTCTTCATGACAAAAAGCCCCTCCCATATGATTGTACTGCACAAACCAGAGCAGCTCTCCCTCTGGTATGTGCAAAGGATTTCACAGTATATGGCTCCCAGTTCCTAGGACACCTGTTCTACTTGGCAGTCATGAGCTCCATCAGGTATGGCTTCAGAACAAGCAGCTGGAGCAATTACTCTAGCAGTGGCTTCTTCATCTGGAGTGCACAGGGTGGGCCCAACCACGAGGCAAACCAGGCAGTTGCCTAGTGTGTAGCTTCTATGGGAGGAGGGGAGAGCAAGGCATTCAAATCTAAACAATAGATTCTGACAGCCAAGGGGCATAAGGTTTAAGGTTTGCCTAGGGCACCAATACCTTGAACCAACTCTGGGGCCGGCCCTGGAAGTTCATAGTCTCTCTAGTTCACATTCCATGCCTCTTTCTTGTTGCTAGAGGACTCATCACTGCATTATTAAACTTGCACTGCCAAAACGGTTTTCCTCCTGCATTGGTAGCATCATCAAAGACATTACAGGCCTCAGCTCAGGGGCCTTTTTTCTGCATCCAAATGTTGAGTGCTCTAGTGCCTCAGGATACTCCAGTGATAAAACAGTACCTCAGCTGCCATTTCCTAATCTGTCAAGAGTCAATGCAGCAATACCATATCACCTACCCCCTTTTCCTCATGAACCTTTCATCTCCAACTTATCTTTATCTTTATCTTTATTCATATTTGATAAACCGCTATTGTAAGAACATTAAGCGGTGTACAATAAAAAGGATGGATTTAACACTGCAAACCAAGAATAAGGAACGCCAATAATAAACAGGAAAGGAGGAGGCAAGGACAGAATAGTAATACCACACTAATACCAAATCATAGACAGACATAGTCTATTGAGCTATTGGCTCCTTAGGCACTGTAGGTACTGAAGCACCATTGCTGTGCATGGATTCCCTGTTTTTTGTCAGCCCGTTTTTTCTAGTGTAGCAAGGCTGGGATTTGCTGCTGCAATTACTCTCAGGCCTTCTGGGGTCATGCAAAGAGCATCATACACTCGCTTGGCTCTATTGTTCCTGTGAAGATGCTCCTCGGGACACGTGCTCCTTAATAGAGTAGCACACCTTGGAGAACAAAAAGAGTACAGCATCTGCCTGTCTCCTATTGTTTGCTATATGCCGACTGTAATCCCTTGTCAACAGGGCACATGGATATTCATTACATTCTTGGGCACTCCCGGTAAAGTGTCACTGCCTTTCCCACACCTGCTGCTTACAGCAACTCAGGACCTTAGTGAGAACAGTGTAACTGCAGCAGCAGATAAGCATGCAATAAATAAATCCAGGAGTCTTTTCAAGGATCCAAGCCAGTTTAATGTGCACATGGCTCAAGCAATAAGCAATTTCAAAATGGCTGAGCAATGGCTTCTAGTAAAACAACAACTTTTATAGCTTTCTTGTCCATTCTAAGCATAGGCAAACTTTTCATTGGTCCCAGTACCCCTCTCACCCATCTATTGGTCCCGGTACTGATATGGCTACCCAATCGGGACTCTGGTCTGGGCCCAGCACCTGGTTGCCCCCCTTCTAGTCCCAATTACAATGGTCAGTGTCTCCAACTTGTTACTTCTCTCCTCCAAGGTCGCTGAGCTTGTTAAAACATATGGGAAGCAGGGCACTGTAACCTTGCTTTTTGCAGAGTTAATTAATTCCATAGAAGCTGTGCTCTCTTATCAGTACCAATTAGAGCTGTTTTCTGTCTTTTATAAGTTTCGTTTCTGCTTAGCTATGTTCAGTTAAACTGAGTTAAGTTTCAATTCTATGGTGTCATCATTCAGGGGGGTTTTCATTCCTCTGGGCCTAACTACAGGCTTCAGTTACAGGTCAAGCTGCTCGCCTACCACATAACTACTATAGCAGTCTGTACTACATTGTGCATACCTTTGGAGCTACAATGCTGCATTCCATCCTCAAACAGAATTCCACCTTTTGACTCCATAAAGCAGCTTTCCATTGGCTCTGCCCATTGTGACAGCAATCGACCTGTCATCAGCCTATTCTAAAGCAGAGGTTCTCAATCAATGTGTCACAAGCACCCAGGAGGTGTGTCATGGAGCCGGCACATGAAGGAGTAGGAGACACAGCCAACATCCAGGAGATGAGATGTGTCACAGATCCTGAACAAGCAGCAGCATGGGCAAGAGACATAAATACACCAGCCCCAGCATTTTTTGTTTAATGTAGATTCAGCTGTGTGCCTTCTCTGTGCCTGGTGTTATTATTATGATTTTGGTTCTGGATGTGTTCCATGCACCTGAAAGTGAAATCACTTAAGCGCCACTTGCTGCTGTGCCCAGGAGGAAGGAGCCAGCTGAACCTCTACTGGACAAGAACTGCTGGGGTCAGTGCAGTTGTGTCTCCTGCCCCTACCGTTGCTTGTATGGGTTCTGCTGCTACACCGTGATACATGGAGAAACTGCGCTGCTGAGATGGGAAAGGGAAAAGGGAAGATGCCATGTTATTGATGAAGCGGGAAAGGTTGAGAGGGAAAATGCTACACTATTGGTAGGGGAGAGGAGAGAGGACAGGGAAATGTAGGACTACAAAGGTGGGGTAGAGGGAGAGAAATCTGTCTATATAGGGGAGGGGAGAGGAATGATGCCAGGCAACATGGGTGGATGTGGAAGAGAGGGGGGCACAATGGAAGGGCAGGGTGAGAAAGAAAGAGAGGGAACATGTTGGGTTACATAGGTGGGTGGGTGGAGAGGGGAAATGCTGGGTTATATAGGGTGGATGGGTGGGAGATAGAGAGTGAGGAGTTGCTAGGTTACATGGGTGGGTGCATGGATGGAGAGGGGGGATAGAGAATGAGAGGGAGGGGAGATGCTGGGCCACAAGGGTGGGGGGTGGGTGAGGGAGAGAGTGGAAATGCTCAGCTACAAGAGTGGTTGGGGCAAGAGAGAGAGGGAAGATGCTGGGCATGGTGTGGAACCTTGTGGGGGCGTTGTCAAGGAAACAAGTGACAGGAGAAAAGGGAGTTACCTGTAGTAGGTGTTCTCTGTGGACAGCTGGAAAAAGACCTCACGTGTGAGTGATATTAACCAATAGAACCCATGTGGGAACATTCCCTAGCTATTAATCAAAGCTTTTGGGAGGTTTCTCTGTGCATGTGCGCCATGTTCCCACCTATCGCGATGGTACCATTTTAGATCAGTCTGACACTATAGCTATAATAGAATACAATTCTCAGGGGTTGTGAGGATTTTCCTGTTGTACAAGGTGAACACCTGTTACAGGTGAATAAGCATAGTTACTTACCTGTAACAGGTGCTCTCCAGGGTCAGCAGGAATCAGTCCTCACATATGGGTGACATCACGCCGACGGAGCCCTCGCAGAAGTATCTCCACAGCTTTTAAAGAAAGCCTTTAGGAGATGCTACTACACATATGTGGTCCCCTTCCCGCTCCAGGGTGCCATCTTGCCTCAGTCTCATGACATAGCTAAGATGGTAAAAATAAAACATTAAGGAAGCAACTTCATGGGGAGGAGGGAGGGTTGTGAAGACTGATTCCTGCTGTCCCCATGTAGCAGCAGAGCGCAGACAAACCAATGATACCAGGAGTCTGTTCAGAAGATCCAAATCATTTATTTGTGCACAAGTCTCAAGCAGAATCAAATTCAAAATGGCTGAGCAATGTTCTCTGGCAAAACAACAACTTTTATAGACTTTTGCTCCATTCTAGGTATAGAAAAACATTTCATTGGTCCCGGTAACCTCCCGTACCTCCCGTACCCCTTCTATTGGTCCCGGTACTGATATGATTATCCATTTATGTACTTGGAGTGGGCTCAGCACCTGCTCACCCCCCTTCTAGTCCCAATTACAATGGCCAGTTCACCAACTTGTTACTTTCCTACTTCCAAGGCCATTGGGCTAGTTAGTACGTGCGGGGAAGCAGGGCTCTGTAACCTTTCTGTCAGCAGTTTTAATTAAATCCCTTACAGCTGTATTCTCTTATCAGTGGCTTTAAAACATATTTTACTGTATTTTTCCAACTTTCAGTTCTGCTTGTCTAAGCTAATCCAATACTTTTACTGAGTTCTAATTCTACAATAGCAGCATGTTGGGGGATGTGCAATTCCTATGGGCCTCTTCACAGGCTTCATTTACAGGTCAAGCTAGTTAGGCCTGTCTGTTTATGTCAGACACTGTGGATCACAGGCCTTCACCTGCCACATTCCCCCCTTTGATTAATCTCACCCTATTACTTAATAAGGTGTGAGAATTAAATCACTTAAAAATAGTTATATCATAGTCAGAGGATTCCGACTATATGCAGGAGGTTTAGGTTGGTATAAGGCCATAATCTTAGTTGCGGTCTTCCGCTCTACTGTACTTTCAATAGCATTATGAATAGAACGCATACAACATGGGATTATACATGGTAACAGTAAAATGACAGCAATGATTATTAGTACTAGTATAAGGAAAGTTTTAAGTCCTCCTAGCCATGAGAAAAGATTAGCAAACCAGTTAGGAAACTTTAGTGAATGCCAAGTTTGTACTGGCACATAAGCTTGTTTTCGCATAGTTTCAGCAATTTCTTCAACTACTTGACCTTTATCATCTATTTTCAAACAACAATTAGTTAAATTCAGCTTACCACATACTCCTCCTTCAGCTGCTAACAAATAATCAAGCGCTAAGCGGTTTTGATATATAGCAGTGCGCATTTGGGTACTCTAGCTAAAAGTGTAAGAGCTTGGCTAGTTTCATTGGTTATTATTTCAATTACTGCTTGTAAGCGGATAATACGATTTATCATATAGACTGGGGTTCGATAGCCCCACATACCATCATCATTCCAGGTGGCAGGCCCATAATATTCAATGATTCTTTCTGGTGGCCAATCATCACCCTTCCACTTTTCCCACTTGCCTACCTGGAGGGGTGCTCTCTTCTGTCTCAGTGCTCTTTTATGTCTGTGATTAGTTGTGTACACTGGGTATCCTAATTGTTCTCCATGTTCCGTGTTTAGAAGAAAGAAAGAAGGTCTGATGGTCCCTAAGACACACGCCCCTCCCCAGTATGTAGGGAGTCGGGCATATGCTCGGTTTCCACAGATCCAATATAGGCCAGGTGGGGCTTGCCAGGCATGAGGCTTGGCAAGATTAGTCCATAAATGAGAAAGCTCAGGGAATCTGGCTAATGGGTTAGGGGGTTCAGGTTCTTTAATTCCTGACCACCAAGACGTCTTTTTGGTGGTGTCATTATAGAACTTTTGGCTAAGACAGACCAGCTGTCCTACCTGTTGCTTGAACTGGGGTCCAGTTCGTGCATAGCAAAGACGTCCAACTATTGAGTGCGCTAACACCCATTCGCTGGTAGTCTTATGTAGTTCAGTTTGATTGTAAGTCATAGAGTAATTCAATTCTTGGGCTTCCCATGGCCATTGGTCACCCATTTGTGTCCCCCCACAAAAGTAACAATCTGAGATGTTTAGACTGGATACTACTGCTCCAGCTAATTCTAAAAATAAGTTCTGGGAGGGATGGGGAATTTCAAACTTATTTACATGCATGGCTTCATAGAATGTGTCGTGGATATGGTACTTAGATGATTTATGGGCTTGGGTATTTAATTTTATATATATTATGGTTCCTGGATCTGATCCAGTCCCTGCAATTCGTATACCAAATCGGGATCCTCGCTTCCAATTTTCAGGTCTCAGAACAACCAACTCTAAGGGATTGCAAGCATTTTTCTTGCATTTGTCTATACCTTTGACATATGGCCTCCGTAATGCAGCCATTCGATTATCTTTGTTGGTATTCTCTACCATACCACTCCAGGTGGCATAGAAGACACATTCCCATCTTGGGCAAAAGTAATCTGATTCTGGGGCTGTACTATATACATCAGCTGAGACTTTCTTCCCTGTACATGCTCCCCATCCAGTGGTCCCTTCTGGACACATATATTTGTCATTCCATGTGTATGATTTTTCCCAATTACCACACTTAGAACGATTATCTCTGTTGATTACTTCACAAGCATCAAAATACAAAACAGCAGATTCACTAGGATTTGTGAGTGGGCGTGTGGCATTGATCAAAGGTCCATTTGCATCTTTCCATCTCATTTCCAAGGTGTAATAAGATGGATTCTGATGCGGATTAAAGCATACTTTAGATTTACCCTTGGTACAAACATTCAGTTCAGTGGTGTTATAAATACACCGAGTCACTTTACCAGTGCAGGAATAGTAAGAGTGATAAATCAAAGTCTGAGTTACTTTCAGTCCAGTCCGAGTAGAAGTAATGCAAGCAGTGCATGGAGGCAAGGCATGAGTCAGTTCAAAGCCTCCAAAACAGGCAACCAGGGCAAAGCAAAGATAAGGATACATGTTGATTGGAGTTCTTCTGAATCCTCAGCTTGAAAATCTTGACCACGACGTTCTTTTCTTCGTCCCGTTTGCTAATGAAGCAATTCAACGGGTGCTGAGTGTTGATTGAAGATCCTCAAGTTGTTCATCACACATTAACCAACTTATCAACTTTAGTTGGTTCTAAATATTGTTAATCAATGTAGTATCAATGTAGTGTGTAAAATCACACACATGAGGTTCGTTGAAACAAACTCTTGCTGTATGGAAAACAGCAGTCCTCTTCGAAAGACTTGGCTACTGCAGGGCACTGTGATAAAGTGTCTAAGCTGCTGGTTGCCGTCTCAGAGTAACTCGCAAAGGTGCGTCAGGATGCTGCTCTGCTGTCCACTGCTGAGGTTCTGGATCAGCTGCGGGCTTGACTCTGCTGTGGTGGATCCAGGAATCGATTTCTGCTACCTTTACTGCAGTTGGGGTAGACAGGATGATGGTGTATGGTCCCTTCCAATGGGGTTCCAGCGGTGTCTTCTTCCAATCTTTGATCCACACCGAGGTACCAGGCTGGTAGGGATGCAAGGGTTCCGTCAGGTTGATAGGCAACTGGTCTTGGATCCACGCATGGAGAGTCTGCAGAACAAAACTAAGAGCTAGGAGTTCTTGCCTGGTTATTTCTGAACCAATTTGGGCTAGACTTCCTTTAATTCCCTGCACTATTGGTGGGGGTTTACCATACAGAACTTCAAAAGGGGAAAATCCTGTTGACTTCACCGGAGCTGAGCGTATTCTGAGTAAAGCTATTGGGAGCACTTGGGGCCACTTCAGGCGTGTCTCCTGACAAAGCTTAGACATTTGGGCTTTTAAGGTACGATTCATTCGCTCAACTTTCCCTGAACTCTGGGGTCTGTATGCAGTGTGAAGCTTCCATTGTATCTGCAAGGCTTTTGCTAACTGTTGAGTAATCTGAGAAACAAATGAGGGCCCATTGTCTGACCCTATTACTGCTGGAATTCCAAATCTAGGGACAATCTCTCTCAGTAAAACTTTGGTGACTTCTCGGGCTTTCTCAGTTCTGGTTGGGAAGGCTTCTACCCACCCAGAGAAAGTACAAACTAATACTAATAGGTAGTGATATCCATTGGCTTTTGGCATCTCAGTAAAATCAATTTGCAGGTGGTGCATGGGGGTTACACCTCCTGACTGAACTCGGGGTGGTGGTGTGGGACCTTGCTTGGCATTATTTTTGGCACAAATTAGACACTGACGTGCCACTGAAGCTGATAGGGCTGCTAACATGGTAATGCAGAAATGTGGTCTGAGTGCTTTTTCCATAGCACCTTTTCCATAGTGGGTGGCTTCGTGGAAGGCTTTGACAAAGGCTGGACCTAACAATTCAGGAATTACTATTCGTCCTGGGGGTTGACTGCCCTCTGCTGGTGGCAGCTCAATCCACCCATCTTTCAGTACTCCATCTTCCTTATTACAGTAATAATCTAATTCTTTGGTGGTATATCGTGGTGTCCATAAGTTCAAGGGTACTGGAAATAATGCTGCCTGCATCGGCATAGCTTGTGGCGAAATGTGTCCTGTCATGGCTGCTTGTCGTGCTGAGGCATCTGCAAACCTATTTCCTCGAGCGACTTCTCCTTTTCCTGCTTGATGTCCTCTACAGTGCATGACAGCTACACGAGTTGGGGCCCATACTGCATCAAGTAACATCAGTATCTCTGGGCCATACTTGACTGATTTTCCTCCGGACGTGATGAGCCCTCGTTCTTTATAGAGAGCTCCATGGGCATGTAGGGTAGTGAAGGCATACTTAGAGTCTGTATATACATTTAACACAAGTTTTGCACCTAGCAGTAGTGCTCGAGTAAGTGCTATCAATTCTGCTTTCTGGGCTGATGTACCTGAGGCTAGAGCTGATGACTCAACGACTTCATGTTGAGTGACTACTGCATATCCGGCGCAGCGTCGTCCATCGATGATGAGACTGCTTCCATCTACGTAATAGACTTGGTCAGGATTGTCTATGGGCACATCTGTCAGGTCAGGTCGGCTTGAGAATACAGTGTCCATGACTTCTATGCAGTCATGTTCTGGGAGTTCTTCACTAATAGGTATCAAGGTGGCTGGGTTCAAGGCATGGCTCACTTCCAGTTGTATCTGTGGGTTTTCACATAACATGCTCTGATATTTCAACATTCGGGAATTGGTGAGCCAATGATTTGCTTTTTGTTCCATAAGAGCAAGGACTGCATGTGGCACGGTGACTCGTAGATTCTGTCCTAGTGTGAGCTTATCTGCTTCACTCACTAACAATGCTGTAGCTGCAACTGCTCTCAGGCAAGGTGGCCATCCTTTGGCCACAGTGTCCAATTGTTTCGATAGGTATGCTACAGGTCGCTCCCAATTTCTGAGTCAACATGCCTAAGGCATTTCCTTGTGCTTCATGTACAAACAAGTGGAAAGGCTTGTGAACATCTGGTAGTCCAAGTGCTGGTGATGACATCAATTCTTCCTTTAACGTCTTGAAGGCTGTATCCTGCTCAGGCCCCCACTCCAGTGGCGACTTTTCTTCTCCTTTTGTGGCTTCATACAGTGGTTTGGCGATTTGAGCAAAGTTGGGAATCCAGATTCGGCAATATCCTGCCGCTCCCAGAAAGGCTCTGACTTGCTTTCTGGTAGTTGGGGTTGGAATTCTGCATACTGCTTCTTTTCTCTCTCTGCCTAATTTTCGGCTTCCTTTGGTTATACGAAAGCCCAAGTATTTCACTTCTTTTTGGCATAGTTGTGCTTTTGCTCTGGAAACTTTGTATCCAGCTTCATCTAGTAACTGCAAGAGGTCTTTGGTGGCTTGTATACATTCACTTTCTGATACAGCAGCTATCAGCAGATCGTCCACGTATTGGAGAAGCACTCTCTTCCCCGGGGCCACTGGATAGCTTGAAAGGTCTTGATTCAGTGCAGCACTAAAGATGGTAGGCGAATTCTTGAATCCTTGGGGTAATCATGTCCAAGTAAGTTGGCCCCCTCTTCCAGAGATAGGGTCCTGCCATTCAAATGCAAATAATATCTGACTTATGGGGGCTACTCTTATGCAAAAGAATGCATCTTTTAAATCCAGAACAGTAAAGTGGGTAGCTTCAGCAGGTATCAGTCCTAGAAGAGTGTAAAGATTGGGTACAACTGGATGTATGGTCTCAACTGCTTCATTCACTCTTCTTAGATCTTGTACTGGGCGGTAGTCATCTGTTCCAGGCTTTTTCACTGGCAAGAGTGGAGTGTTCCATGGGGATTGACATACTTTTAGTAGGCCATGTTCTAGTAATCTTTGCAAGTGGCGGTGGATGCCTTCAATTGCAGCTCTTGGGAGAGGGTACTGCTTGACATGTACTGGTGTAGCACCAGGCTTGAGAGTTACAATTATTGGAGCTATATGTTTGGCTAGGCCTGGAGGACTGCCTTCTGCCCATACTCCAGGTGGTGCATCAATGCTTTTCAAAGTTTGTTCAAAATAGGTGTCTTGGGCAGATTCATCACTGTAATATCTCCATTCTTCTTCTCGGGGAACTGTAAGCAGCATTATTCCTGCAGGTTTGGCTTGAGAATTCACAGTCATTTGCATTTCTCCTTTTTCAGTAAAGGATATTTGGGCTTGTAGCTTGGCTAACATATCTCGTCCCAGTAGTGGCACTGGACATTCAGGCATGTAAAGGAATTGATGAGTTATTTGCTGTCCTCCTAGACTGCATATGCGATTCTGAAGAAAAGGCTTTGTAGCTTTGGCACCAGTTGCTCCTACAATGGTGACTGCTTTTGTAGAGAATGGGGCTATCTTTTTGTCTACTACTGAATGTTCTGCTCCAGTATCAACCATAAAGTTCATAACTTGGTCTCCTATTTGTATTCCGACCATAGGCTCCTGGAGACCTAAAGCAAATTCGGAGCCCGGTCTGTCCTAATCCATGTCATCTTCATCATGGGCTGTCGTGGCCAATGCTTGTACGGCTTCTCCTCTTTCTCGCTGGTATTGCTCTCGATTGGCTCCTCCGCGGTTTCGGGGACGGCCTCGTCTTTCTTCTCTCCATTGATAATTGTTTTCGTCATCTTGGTGGGCGTCTTCAAGTTGTGGGCATGCATCTCTCCAATGTCCTTCCTCCTTGCAGTAGGCACATTGGTTTATGCCTAGCTGGGGCCGGCTTCCACCTCGGCCCCGCCCCCTTCCTCTGCTCCGTCGACTAGGGATACCTCCCCTTTTCTGTTCAACTATGGCCGCAGCCAAAAAATCAGCTTTCTTCTTCATCTTTCGATCACATTCTCTCTGCCTTTCATTATCACGATTCACATACACTTTATGAGCGACTTCCAATAACTGAGTTGCATTCATGCCTGCAAACCCTTCTAATTTCTGTAATTTATGTCTGATGTCTGGTTGAGACTGATTTACAAAAGCAGAATTCACCATGCATAAACTTCCTGGTGCATCAGGATCATAGGGAGTATACATTCTATATGCTTCAGTTAATCTTTCATAAAACACTGCTGGGCTCTCATCTATACCTTGGGTAACTTCAGTAACTTTGGAAAGGTTCATAGCTTTCTGGCCCCCCCTTTTCAGGCCTTGGATAAAGCCTTGGCGAAAACGGGCAAGGGCTCTGGCTCCTCTTTCTGTATTTGGATCCCATCGGGGGTCTTCATTCGGGAATTCTCTCTGGGCCGCTTCCCGATTATCTATTCTTTCCTCCCCCCTTTCTCCTGGAGCTACCGGGTTATCTGCCAGCCAGTCAATAGCTGCTTTTCTAATTCGTGTCCGCTCCTCTGTAGTAAATAAGGTAGACAGGAGCTGGCGGCAATCTGCCCATGTTGGTTGGTGGGTTTCCATAATAGTATTCACTAATTCTGTAAGCTCTTGGGGTTTATTGGTATAGGAGGCATAATGTGTCCTCCAATTTAACAAATCAGTGGTAGAGAAGGGGACATACACATAGTTTAGGGGTCCCGCCACCACCTCATTATCTTCATTTCTTATGGGTATTCCCGGGACTTTCGTAAAGGCATCATCTTGGCAGTAGATGTCTTTTGGGATCTGAGAGATATTTTTGTAACTTTCCTATCAGGGGTTATTTTCTTCTTCTCTACGTGCTTTACTTTAGATTTACTCTTTACTGGCGAGCTAACACTGGCAGTCGCTTTTACACTGTCAGTATCACTCGGGGAATTTTCAGTTCCTTCCTTCTCTGTTTCTGTATCTGATTCTCCTTTTTCTGTCTCGGTATAATCATCTTCTTCAATTAAAGGGAGCTCATCTACCTGCTCTCCGGGTGATGGCTCAGGGGTTGGTCCCGCTCCCGCTGTCTCCGGGGCTCTGGGGCAGGACGTGGGGCTACTCTCACTGGGCACTGGGTTTGGGGCTGTCGGGTAATCACTTCTGGGGAATCATGATCTACCAGGATGGGTTTCTTCCTGGATTTCTCACCTTTCCCTTTCTTTCTAGGCTGTTCTATTTTCTGACTATAATCTGTCTTTGCTAACATTATTCTGCACTGCTCTTCATAACAGCGCTTCGCCCAAGGGGGCGGATCTTCACAAATACTTAACCAGGAATCTATATAGGGGTACTGATCGGGATGCGCTATTCGCACTCTACGGTGCACTAACTGAATAATTCCTACATTAAAGGTTCCCTCTCGGGGCCAGGTAGGGTCTAGATCGGGCCACTCCCTAGTACAAAAAATCTGTAAATGGGCTGCAGTCATTTTAATACCATAATCTCCGGAATATCCTTCTTTAAAATGTGTGATCATACATTCTAATGGAGTGTTCCTAGTAGACCCCGCCCCTCCCATTTCGATGTGTGCGCGCAACAACAGACCAAAGGGAAAAGGAGGGCGGACAGTGGGTAAGGGGTCCTCACGGCCCTAGAAATATATAGGGAAAACAAATAACAAGACAAGACGACAGTCGCTTCCCCCTTTTTACGACCTGAACGCGGTCGCCCGGTCAGGAACTGCGTTACTCAGGGATCCGCCTTCGCTTGGTCCGTGCTGCCAGACCTCTCATTCACACTTCATTCACACAATCATGCTAGCAACGTATCCCAAGAATGCAATCCAATCCTGTCTATTCTGACTAGTCTTGTTCACATTCCGAAATACAAGAAGACGGAGGTTTCACCCTGCGAATACTCATGCGGGGTTATTCGGCCCGTCTTTGAGAGGTGATCAAGCTCTCTTACCAAATTCCAAGTTCCAAGTTCAAGATTCAAATGGCAGTACTGCTCTTTCTTATCTGTCTAGACATACCAAATCAAAACTTTACTCACCAGATCCGGTCCTCAAAGTTCCCAAGCAAGCGCTGTCAGACGGCTGCCTAGGGTGAGAACTTACACAATCTTGACGATGCATATATTCATATGATTCTTGCAAGGTATTGTGGGTATTGTAGTTCATTCACTCCCAAACACAGCTGATGACAATAATTTGAGTTGTGAAACCAAGTGGTAAGATCAATAAAATACTTCTTTTATTGATGGGGTTTAATTCACCCAGCACATGTATGCTTGATAGCACTATAAATGAGGTTACTTGCTTGCAGTGTTTAAAATGGATAACAAAAAGTCACAAAGTAAACCAGAAAACAACCTTCAGCTTGTCAGGCAATTAGCTAATGTTTTCTTAGCAAATAATTACCAAATACAAAGGCACAAAGTAAAGAATAAACTTTGCTGGTTAGGTTAACTTCTGCTTATTTTCCACACCGATCTCAGCAGTGATTCTCCCTTGCTCACACACACAATCAGGTGCAGCCCTAATTACTATCAATTGACCAGCTGTAAGCCTTTAGCTGGCTGGCTGCTACTGTGTGAACCCAAATCCTGCTTTAAGAGCTGTTTGCAGTGGAAATAAAGAACAAAGTTAGGTTTCTTTGTGATGGCTGATGTGTTTGCTCATAGAAAACTAGCAATAGCATTTAGATAAAGAACAGTCCATGTAAATAGTTTCATCTGCTGTATTTCCCGCTGCATCAACAATCATAGGGTCAATATCATACATTGGCACAGATGAGTCTTTCATTAAGGCACTATCATGAGAATGCTTATTCCCTTGCTGCCATTCTCTATTATAGATAGGGTCTGGATCAGTGTTCATACCTGAGTCTCTCCTGCTATCATTATTCCTCTCTGTATAGCTTGGCCAATATGTAATCCAATTCTGATGTCCAGCCTTCCAATCTTGATCCCTGGACGCTGGATCTTCTCTCACATACCTTCTGGCCTTGGTCTGAAAGTCCCTTCCACATGCAGTCTTCTCTCTTCCCGGTAGCCGCTGGTGATTCCTATCTCTGCCACTCCATTCCTCTGGCTGAATCCAGTCCAATGGACTCTGCTGGCTTTTGGAATACCTCCCAGTATGAGTACTGCCTTGGAATCTCCCAGACCTTCCAATGGCCCTTCTTCTCTTCCTTCCAGAGAGTTTCCTTCTCTCTCTATCTGCTTGGCTTGGCTTCTGTTTCTCCAGGTGATACTGGTGCTTGTAGCCGTTGCTGTCTCTGTATCTCTTCCTCCCTCTGTAGCTGTTATCTGAAGAATAAGCTCTATTCTTATCCAGTTCTAATGTGTGCTGCTCCCTAACACAGCGCAGCTGTGTTGAATCAGGCCCTGCCCTTTGAGATGAGTGCTTAGGGATTACCTCATAGCTCTCTTGATTGCACACACATTCTCTCACTTCAGCCCCTCTCATGGCTGCTGGAAACCTGGTGCATTCTGGGACTGGTAGTCTTTTATGTGAAAACTCTGTTTTCTTGCTTCTACCAGAACTGACAGGTTGCTTGTTCAGAGTCACATCATCTTTTCTATAGCTCCTACCTGAGCTATGATAAGCTTCCTTATCACATACCCCCCTGCTTAAGTTATTACGGACTGGTTTTACAGGTGAAACTTCTTCTCTACAGTCCGTAATACGGGAAAGTGCATCCGCATTCTTGTGTAACTTCCCGGCACGATGTTCAACCTGAAAATCAAACGCCTGTAAGGCCATGTACCAGCGTGTCAACCTGGCATTGTGGTTCTTCATTTGCTGCAACCACTTAAGTGGGGCATGGTCCGTGACCAACTGGAACTTTCTCCCTGTAAGGTAAAACCTTAACGCCTCCACTGACCACTTGATAGCCAAACACTCTTTTTCTATCGTGGAATACTTTTGTTCAGCCAGTGACAACTTCCTGCTCAGGTACATCACAGGATGCTCCTCCCCATCATGGCACTGGGATAGGACTGCTCCTAGCCCTACATCCGATGCATCGGTTTGAATCAGAAAGGGTTTCTTGAAGTCTACTCCTTTCAGTACCGGTCCTGTACACAATTTTTCTTTTAATACTGAAAACGCTTTTTCAGCTTCTGGTGTCCACTTTATCTGGTTTGGACAATTCTTTCGCAGCATATCCGTGAAAATGGCACTTTTCTCTGCGAATTGCGGTATAAACCGGCGGTAGTATCCAATAAGTCCTAAGAAACTTCTTAGTTGTTTCTTGGTTGTTGGAGGAGGAAAATTCCTGATGCTATCTATTTTGCTTAATAGAGGTTTAATTTTTCCTCTTCCCACTAGGTGGCCTAGGTATTTTACCTCCCTATTTGCAAAGGCACACTTCTTCGGGTTTAAAGTGATTCCCGCTTGCTTCATAGAGCACAAGACTGCCCTGATCCTCTTCAAATGCTCCGCCCAGGTGTTACTATGGATTATGACATCATCCATGTATGCAAAAGCATAACTTTGGTGGGGTCGAAGTACCTGATCCACTAACCTTTGGCAGGTAGCCGCTGCTCCATGCAGTCCGAAAGGCATCCTCTTGAACTGGAAAAGGCCAACGGGGGTGCTGAACGCAGTTTTCGGCTTCGACTCCCTGGTGAGCGGGATTTGCCAATATCCTTTTGTCATATCAAGGGTGGTTAAGTATTGAGCCTGTCCCAGCTGGTCTAGCAGCTCCTCAATTCTTGGCATTGGATATGCATCAAAAACTGATATGGCGTTTACCTGCCGGAAGTCAATACAAAATCTTAAGGATCCATCAGGCTTCGGCACCAGGACTATGGGGCTATTCCAAGGACTCTTTGACTCCTCTATTACCCCCATGTCCAACATCTCCTGGACTTGTGCCACTACCTCCTGTCTTTTGGCTTCAGGCAAGCGGTATGACCTTTGACGAACCAATTTCCCAGGTGAAGTTATTATTTCATGGGCCACCAAATGGGTCTCCCCAGGTATGGGTGTCAACACATCTGGGAATTCCTTAAGCAACTTCCTAATTTCTTCCTGTTGTACCATTGTCAGGTCCTCACCTATTTGGGGCTCTGATTTTTCTTTACAATCAGATACCTGGGGTCCCAAATCTTCCTCTTCACTCACCTCCCTCTCTCGGGCACAGGTGGCAGCTAAGCTTTTAACCCCTTTGACATCAGTAGAACCAAAACCTTTGGCTCCACGTTCAGAATTCTCTAGGGATGTGACCTCCTCCACAGGTGGAAAACCCAGCCTCTCACAGATCAATTGGGCAATTTTGTCTCCTGTCTTCACATGATACTCATTCTGTCCAAAGTTAAACAACAGAACTTTAATATTGCCCCTGTAATCGGGATCAATTACTCCCGCACCCACATCGATGAAATATTTAAGGACTAATCCGGACCTTGGGGCTACTCTCCCATAACATCCAATTGGTATTTCCACTTGGAGACCGGTGTCAACCAGGGCTCTCCCTTGGCTAGGTACAATCACATTTTCTATGCTGCACAGGTCAAACCCAGCAGACTGAGGGGTTGCCCGCTTAGGAGCTTGGGCCTTCTCAGAGACCTTATGGTACTTTAGGACGAATATCTGCTTTGGGGTAGCTTGGTCTTCTGGACGCTTAACCATCTTTTTAGCTGGGGTCTGAGGACTTCCAAATAAAGGCCCGGGAGCTACTACCATTAAACCTTCTCCCTCCTTCTTTCCTAGTCCTTCCACTAGACCCTGCTTAAATCTTGGCCAGTCTCTTCCTAGAACCAAATCAAAGGGTAGCCTAGGCACCACTGCTAATAGGACTTCCTCTTGTTTCCCTAGGCACTTAACCTTTAGCCTATAGGTGGGATATGATGATGCAGCACCATGAATGCATCTGATGTGAACTTGGCTTTCAGGGGTTCTAGGCACAAATCTTTCTTGGGCCTCTATCCTCTTCCAAAGCCTTTTTGACATCATACTCTGGTCTGCCCCAGAGTCTAATAATGCATTTGTGGTAATTCCTTGCACATCAACCATCAAAAGAAATCCTTCCTTGGGCTGTTTTAAATCCAGCCCCATTAAACTAGTGTGTGTCTGGCATCTCTTCTCTAAGTGTCCCACTTTTCCACACTTGAAACATTTCTTTCTATTCCACTGTGTCATCTGGTTTGATACAGTACATTCATTTTCAGAAACATTCTTAATTATTCTTTTTTCTGATACAGCACATCTAGCCTCAGCATCCATCTTTAGAGGGCCACCCATTCTATGGCAAGCCTGCGTGGCTTCCAAGAATCTCTCTGCTAGCATGGTTGCCTCTCCAAGATTTTGGCAATTTTGCTGTATAAGAAAAACATTCAAATCTTTAGGTACCCCAAGCATAAATTGTTCCAGCATTATAATATCTAATAACATTTCTACTGTCTTTTGCTCAGGCTCTAACCATTTTACAGCTAGACTTCTAATTCTCTGACTCAGAGCCCTGGGTGTCTCACCCACTTTCAATGTAACAGCTCTAAACATTCGCCTATACTCTGAAATAGACAACCCTAGGCGATCTCTAATAGCTGCCTTTACATCCTTATAAATCAAAGCCTGGGCTGCTGGCATTGCTCTGTAAGCTGCTAGTGCCTCACCAGTTAATGAGGCTGCCAGCCTTACTGCCCACTGGGTCTCTGGCCATGCTAAAGCCTGTGCCACTCTTTCAAAAGACTCTAGAAAATCATCAACATTATCTCCTGGAGTTAATTTCCCAAAATTAAATGCCCCAATCCCTTGATTGAGTCCCACAGTGTCCACATGTGGTGCACCAGTACTAACTGCTGGTCTTGCATCTGTTCCACTTTGGCTCTGCAGCTGAACTAGAGCTTGCACCAGATCAAGCACTGGTTTCTGCTGTTCGATTAAGGCCTTCATAGCAGTGTCCTGGGCCTGCTGTGATAGCTCCTGCTGCTTGCAAAATTGGGCTGCCATCCACTGAGCCATCTCCCTCGGATCCATCTTGACCCCTGCAAGAAAAGAGAGAAAAAAAAAACCAAAGAGCAGCACCTTCCAACCAGGTGTGGTTTTTTTTTTTTTTTCAACTTTTTTTTTTTTTTTTTTTTCAATTACCCCCTGTGCTTACACATATCCACCACTAGACATTCCCAGGTACATATTACCTTGTCTCAGTGATGAATCCAGCTTTGCACAGGGTCTTTTCCTCTGGGACAGCTTCCTGGAACAACCACTTTTCCTCCAAAGTGCAGACGAGGGAAAAAGTCTTCTTACAGCTTTAAACTTGACTTTTATTTGTAATCCACAACAAGTAAATCCTCTTGGTGCAAGAGCAATCCTAAAAACTACGCCATTTGTCAGACGGCTGCCTAGGGTGAGAACTTACACAATCTTGACGATGCATATATTCATATGATTCTTGCAAGGTATTGTGGGTATTGTAGTTCATTCACTCCCAAACACAGCTGATGACAATAATTTGAGTTGTGAAACCAAGTGGTAAGATCAATAAAATACTTCTTTTATTGATGGGGTTTAATTCACCCAGCACATGTATGCTTGATAGCACTATAAATGAGGTTACTTGCTTGCAGTGTTTAAAATGGATAACAAAAAGTCACAAAGTAAACCAGAAAACAACCTTCAGCTTGTCAGGCAATTAGCTAATGTTTTCTTAGCAAATAATTACCAAATACAAAGGCACAAAGTAAAGAATAAACTTTGCTGGTTAGGTTAACTTCTGCTTATTTTCCACGCCGATCTCAGCAGTGATTCTCCCTTGCTCACACACACAATCAGGTGCAGCCCTAATTACTATCAATTGACCAGCTGTAAGCCTTTAGCTGGCTGGCTGCTACTGTGTGAACCCAAATCCTGCTTTAAGAGCTGTTTGCAGTGGAAATAAAGAACAAAGTTAGGTTTCTTTGTGATGGCTGATGTGTTTGCTCATAGAAAACTAGCAATAGCATTTAGATATTTATTTTATTTATTTATTTACAGTCTCTTATATACCGCACTATTCAGCATCAGCGCGGTTCACATGGAACAAAATGCTCAGTACATTTAACACGTATGAGTTTACAGGTAACAGGGTATAAATAACTTGGATAACCGGGGTAACTATTTACAAAACATACTACATGGAATCATATATACAGAAGATACATAGGGAAACCAGCCCACTATGGGAATGAATATCACACTTGGTGAGTTGTTGATATACCCTAGATTTATCTGGGACTGGTATCAGTGGGTGTTATTGGGCTCTAGGTGACGCCATTGGGTTCTATAAGGTATTTGTTGAAGAGGTGGCATTTGAGGGCTTTCCTAAACTGTGTCAGGCTCCTAATAGCCCGAATATCAGGGGGTAGTGCATTCCAGCATATTGGGGCACTGAGACTGAATGCTCTGTTGGCTGTCGATTTAGTGCAAGTAGTAAGTTCCCTCGGGATTTTGAGGGAGTTTATAGCCATGGATCTCCTTGCTCTATTTGGAGATGTGCTATGGATAAGTGAGGATAAGGATGCCGATGTGAGATTATTGACAGCTTTAAAAGTAATTACCAAGGTCTTGAACACTATTCTAGCTTGAATAGGAAGCCAATGCAACTGTATCAGCAGGGGCGTAATGTGGTCGTACCTGGAGGCTCCATGGATGACTCTTGCTGCCGTGTTCATGGCTAGCTGAAGCGGGTTTAATGTAGATTGGGGAAGACCTTGTAATATGACGTTGGCATAGTCGAAATGGGGTATAACCAACGCCTGGAAGATTGTCCGGAAATCAGTTGGATCAAGCATGGAACGTAGGTGTCTAAGTGAGCGTATCTTGAAGTAAACTGATCTGACTATGTTTCCTATGTGGGCTTTCATGTCTAGGCGTTGATCCAGTGTGACTCCCAAATATCGAATTGAGGATTTAGATTGCAACTCCGCTTCTTTTACTTTAAGATATTTTGGGGGGGTAAAATTGGGATTCCTTGTTATGAAGAGTACTTCAGTTTTCTTATGTTGTATTCTGAGGTTTTGAGACAGGAGCCAGTCAGATATTGCGTTGAAGCAACTCGTTAGTGGGGAGAGGTCGAGATGCTCGGTAGAGAAGGGAATGTAAAGCAGGACATCGTCTGCATATAACATGCAGTCAACATTGAAAGACCGGATAGATAAAGAACAGTCCATGTAAATAGTTTCATCTGCTGTATTTCCCGCTGCATCAACAATCATAGGGTCAATATCATACATTGGCACAGATGAGTCTTTCATTAAGGCACTATCATGAGAATGCTTATTCCCTTGCTGCCATTCTCTATTATAGATAGGGTCTGGATCAGTGTTCATACCTGAGCCTCTCCTGCTATCATTATTCCTCTCTGTATAGCTTGGCCAATATGTAATCCAATTCTGATGTCCAGCCTTCCAATCTTGATCCCTGGACGCTGGATCTTCTCTCACATACCTTCTGGCCTTGGTCTGAAAGTCCCTTCCACATGCAGTCTTCTCTCTTCCCGGTAGCCGCTGGTGATTCCTATCTCTGCCACTCCATTCCTCTGGCTGAATCCAGTCCAATGGACTCTGCTGGCTTTTGGAATACCTCCCAGTATGAGTACTGCCTTGGAATCTCCCAGACCTTCCAATGGCCCTTCTTCTCTTCCTTCCAGAGAGTTTCCTTCTCTCTCTATCTGCTTGGCTTGGCTTCTGTTTCTCCAGGTGATACTGGTGCTTGTAGCCGTTGCTGTCTCTGTATCTCTTCCTCCCTCTGTAGCTGTTATCTGAAGAATAAGCTCTATTCTTATCCAGTTCTAATGTGTGCTGCTCCCTAACACAGCGCAGCTGTGTTGAATCAGGCCCTGCCCTTTGAGATGAGTGCTTAGGGATTACCTCATAGCTCTCTTGATTGCACACACATTCTCTCACTTCAGCCCCTCTCATGGCTGCTGGAAACCTGGTGCATTCTGGGACTGGTAGTCTTTTATGTGAAAACTCTGTTTTCTTGCTTCTACCAGAACTGACAGGTTGCTTGTTCAGAGTCACATCATCTTTTCTGTAGCTCCTAGCTGAGCTATGATAAGCTTCCTTATCACAGCGCATGAGTTGGACCTCGGACTCCCCTCACTCGGGTTCGAAGTGTTGGCTCCAGCCGGGCCCAGCACCCGCCGAGGTCCGGCCAGCTCCCTCCGATGCAAGGGACCGGTGGCGCCAGGGAGCGAGCCCCTGTCGGAAGGGCGCGATCCCGGCAGGACCAAACCTGTAGAGGCGGAAAGTCGTGGTATATTGCCCTATATACCCTCTAATACCACACCTTCCCGGCCAACGCACCAAGAATATGTAGCAGCAGAGCGCAGACAAACCAATGATACCAGGAGTCTGTTCAGAAGGTCCAAATCATTTATTTGTGCACAAGTCTCAAGCAGAATCAAATTCAAAATGGCTGAGTAATGTTCTCTGGCAAAACAACAACTTTTATAGACTTTTGCTCCATTCTAGGTATAGAAAAACATTTCATTGGTCCCGGTAACCTCCCGTACCTCTTCTATTGGTCCCGGTACTGATATGATTATCCAATTATGTACTTGGAGTGGGCTCAGCACCTGCTCACCCCCCTTCTAGTCCCAATTACAATGGCCAGTTCACCAACTTGTTACGTTCCTACTTCCAAGGCCATTGGGCTAGTTAGTACGTGCGGGGAAGCAGGGCTCTGTAACCTTTCTGTCAGCAGTTTTAATTAAATCCCTTACAGCTGTATTCTCTTATCAGTGGCTTTAAAACATATATTTTACTGTATTTTTCCAACTTTCAGTTCTGCTTGTCTAAGCTAATCCAATACTTTTACTGAGTTCTAATTCTACAATAGCAGCATGTTGGAGGATGTGCAATTCCTATGGGCCTCTTCACAGGCTTCATTTACAGGTCAAGCTAGTTAGGCCTGTCTGTTTATGTCAGACACTGTGGATCACAGGCCTTCACCTGCCACACCCAGAGAACACCTATTACAGGTGAGAAACTACACTTTTTCCAGGATCAAGCAGGAATTCAGTCCACACATATGGGACTTTCTAGCTACAGGCTACCGAAAGCCTGTAGAAAAACATGGATGCCTGCAAGGGGAGCCATGAGCAGCAGCAATTGAGCCCAAGGATACAGACTCCAGAATGGCCCAAGTGTCCAATGAGGATCCAGCACCCCGGTAGCCTGAACACAGAAGGGTCAGACAGTAGGAGTTGCCTAAACCATGAACAGATTATGGAGTATAGCTTGACTGAAGGCTCTGTCCCATCGGGACTCCCTCTTCAGGCAATAATGAACTGCAAAGGTATGGACCAAAGACTAGGTGGCAGCTCAGCAGATGTCCATCATCAGGACGGAGTGCAGATTTGCCACAGAGGCCGCCATGGCCCTGATGCTGTGCTCCATGACCCGGCATTCCAGCAAGAGCCCAGCCTGCTCATAGGCGAGGTCAATTCAGTCTGCCACCCATGTGGACAGAGTCCCCTTGGTCACCGCTTCCCCCAACCGACTGGGGTCATGAGAAACAAAAAGCTATGAAGCTTTACTGTGGCCTTGGCTACACTGAATGTAGAAGGACAGGGCCCTCTTACAGTCCAGAATATGGAGATGGCTCCACCCTGTTGGCATGGGACCATGGAATGAAGGTTGGGAGCACCAACTCCTGACTGAGGTGGAATGAGGACACCACCTTCGGAAGGAATTTGGGGTGCGTGAGGAGCAGGACCCTGTTCTTGTAGAACCTGGTGTTGAGCGGCTCTGCCAGCAAGGCTTGGAGCTTGCTGACCCTGCAAGTGAATGTGAGCGCCACTAGGAAGATGACTTTCCATGAAAGGTTGTAGGTAGCCAGGGGATTGAATGGTGGCCCGGTGAGCTGCAACAACACCACATTGAGGTCCCACTCTGCCACTGATGGGTGGATGGAGGGCTTGGACAACAGAAGACCCCATAGAAATCAGGTTACAAGAGGCTGCACAGAGAGGTGTTTGCCCTTGATGGGATGGTGGTGCGCTGCAAGAGCACTCAGGTGCACCCTGATGGAGTTAGATTTGAGCCCGGCTTGCGACAGATGAAGCAAGTAGTGCAGCACCAGCTGCACCGAGCATGAAAACGGGTTTACTCGTTGTTCCACATACCTTACTAAAAACCTGCACCATTTGAAGGCATGCAAAAAAGATTAATTCACATAACATGTAATGCATACCAGACAGTTTTGTAATCCGGCAGTTGTACTGCCTCTGTTGTACATTATTGTAAATAATACCAAGCTATTTAAATGTACATAGTTACCCCAGTTCAACTCCTTGTTACTTCCCTTGTTATATGTAAACTCAGGTCAGATATGTTACTGTCCTAGAGTCAAATTGTTAACTGTAAACCGCACTGATAATAAAGAGCGTGGTATAGAAGAGCTGTTAAATAAAATAAAATAAATAAATAGGCCCGCCTGGTGGAGGTCTTACGGGAGGCCAAGAGGACCTCCTCCATCTCTCCCAAGAGGTTGAAAGAAGCCAAGGCTATTTTGCAAAGAGCCTTGAAGAGGGTCTTGGCAATCAACGGCATGGGCGGGAAGGCATATAGAAGGCCTTCCAACCTTGGGATGAGGAATGCATCTGCAGCTACCTGGGATGGATGAGGCTGCCGAGAACAGAAGCAGGGCAATTGGGAGTTGTCTAGGCTGGCAAAGAGATCCACTAGTGGGGTTCCCCAGAGCCGGAAGAGCCAATTGGCCACTCTGGGGTCCAGCTGCCACTCGTGCGGCTGAAGGACCCTGCTCAGTCTGTGCACCAGGGCACTGTCCTGGCCCAGCAGGTACATCGCCCGCAGGAGCATCCCTTGACAGATCGCATAGGAGCAGAGAGCCACTGCTTCCTGGTAGTGGGTGCAGGACCCCATGTCCCGTTTGTTGATGTAGAACATTGCGACCTGATTGTCTGTTTGGACCAGCACTGACTGGTGCTGCAGATGGTGGTGGAAGGCCCGGAGAGCCAGGAATATGGCTCGGAGCTCCAGGAGATTGATCTGATGTTGGCTTTCTGTCTTGGCTATGTGGTCTGCCACCAGCCGAGGGACTCCACCAGCCAGTGGGTCACTGACACTCTATCTCACAGCCAGTCCATGGCCTGTGTCCACTGGAAGCGGAGGCACCATTAGGCCGTCCTCATATGAAGACAGGTGTCCTGGGTAACATGGACCGTGGAGGCCATGTGGCTGAGTAGACGCAGCAGGAGGTGAGCAGACACTGAGGGTGGGTTCTGTACTTCTGTAGCCAGTGCCCTGAGATGGTGGACCCTGTCCAGAGGGAGGAAGACTCTGGCCTGAACAGTGTTTAACCTTGCCCCAATGAACAGACACTGTGTCAGGATAAGGTGGGATTTGGGGTGGTTTATCACAAACCCCAGATGTTGCAGGACATGTATGGTGCAGGCTGTGGCCTGCTGCACCTTGGCAGCCATGTCCCCTTTTATGAGCCAGTCGTCCACCTAGTGAAAGATGAAGGCCCCTTGGAGACAGAGGTAGACAGCGACTACCACCAGGCATTTGGTGAAGACTCTGGTGGCGGAGAACAGGCCGAAGGGCAGTACCCTGTACTGATAGTGGCCGCCCCCCACCATGAATCTGAGATACTGACTGTGGCTGGGATGGATGAGGATGTGGGTATAAAGATGTCAGCATACCTTTCATGCAGCTATGGACTCTGTTTAATTCAGTCTAAACTCTGACCCCCTGGTGATGTCAGTCTCTAGTACCTGTCTGCAGCCCCTCCTTGCTAGATCAAGAAGGACACACCCTAAAGGGAGTGGCTAAGGGGAAGTGCTGGAAAGGATTCAGTCCACTATAAAGGACAGACACACTTCCTGCTTCTCTCTCTCTCCCACCATCCATCGGACATGAAGGACAGGAGTCTCTGATGATCAATTCCTTTCACGCCTCCCCCTCTCTCTCTCTCTACCCACATGTTCTGGCCTACCATGCGGCTCTGACCCACATGTTCTGGCCTCTATCTCTCTCACACTTCACACATGCACACACAGATTCATTGATGCACACTGAAACAGCTCTGTAACAATCACTATATACCTCTGTTCAATACCTATGTATTAAGCCTATTTTTACATAAAAACCTTTCTCCAAGCCACACCTGTTTGCTTGTCTTATTACAAACCCTCCTGCATCTGTGAAGTGAAATGAACCCAGGACCTACAGAAGAGTAACTGGATCACATCTTACACTTTATGGAGGCTCGTTTTCTCGGATTTCACAGCAGATCTCCAGTTGGGTAAGTAATAATTTTGTATAATACATTAAGTAGATTTCAGACAGAGTGAGACAGGAAAATCAATAGCCCTTGTGACCATTTACAATTTTGTTTTATGGGTTAGACAAGGTGAAATTTTTATTGTCAAAAGGCTCTGTAAGAATCTAGAATTTTAAGGACATTACACAGAGTGGCTTGCAATTGTCTTATTTTTATGTATAGGCTTGCTACAGATTTTACATAGTATTTGAACTGCTAAGAAAATACAGAGTTACACAGTTAAACAGTCCCTCATTGAATACAATATACATCTTTCCTGATAAAGCTATCACCTCCTGTCCCTTTTAACTTCTATTTCTCTGTCTCCTGTCAGTAACTATCTTAGTGAGAGCAGGCTTAAAGCTGGCTGCAACTGATACAATTCTTTTAATCTGCTCCACCCAGTTAAATAGGTGTGAAATACTTTTTAAGTTAGCATTCCTCCTTCTAAGGTTACACATTTGAGATAGTCCAACTACAGCCTTTCTGCAGTATCAAATATGGAAGCATTTGATTTTAAAGAACTTAAAGAAAGTTTAATTTCATATTGTAAGAGGAAAGGGGGTCCATTTGAAGGGGAGCTCCCTGAGTCATCATGGTATAATATTCAAAAACACATGTTAAACCATGAGCAAGAATTCAAAAAGAAAACAAATAAAAGGAAATGCCTTTTCATCCAAGGCATGGCCAGGGGCCTCATTAGCATGAGACAAGAAAACTCTGAACTGACCTCTCAGTGTAGCCAATTGACCAAAGAACTTGAGGAGGCACAAATTTGCATTTCTATTCAGAGAACTCAAGTGGTCCAAGCCACAAATTCTTTTATAACTGTTAGTGAACAATTAGAAGCACTTAAACTTGAATTGAGGCACGTTAAAGATCAATTGGCCTCTGCAAGAAAGCCAACACCCACCCCTCCCTCAGCCCCCTATGCCTATGACACACCCCATCAACAATGCATACCAGCTACTGACAAACAAAAGAATACTAAAGTATGCATAGTTGGACTGAGGAATGGCAAGAATACAGATGAATCACAGGATAGTTTATCTCAGCCAGAACCCAGCAATCTCTGTCAGGAGAATAATTCAGAGGACTTAGACATAGCACCCAGTACAGAACTCAAAGCACCAGTTAAATTAATGTTCCAGGAAAATTTAAAAGATAGAGATATAGAAAAAATAGTTGAGAAAATTGGCACTATGCCTCTTAATGTAAATCAGTGGGTTAAATGGGCGATTGATATTCTGATTCACTGGGGTCTAGGGAAATACAGAAGAAAACAATCAGACTTTGATAGACTTATGCATCTGGCTCTAGGGCCACACTATTACAGGGTTGGCTCTCTCACTCACCCATACCAGTTGGTTAAAAGGGGTACTGAGAAACTATTTCACTGTTCCCCAATGCAAGTATTTAAAATTATTTCACCTTTACCAGATGATACACTGGAACAGTTTGCATATAGAGCCTGGATTTTAAAAGCAGTTCTTAATGAGCAGGAGTCCTGGCCCAAGGCAGAAGATTATGGGGAGAGCATGCATAAGGAATTTTTATTAGAATTGCTATCCCTGAGATTACAAAACACCTCCTGTTATTTTCTGAAGACCCTGAAGCAACCCCTTTTGATACTTTAATGCTCAGAATTGGGTCTGTTTGGAAGACCCAGCCCTCGCAGGTCATTACAGTATCAGAAGCACGGAAGTGGCAGGCCAATGAATCCTCTCAGTACATAAGAAACACAGACAGAGGACACACACCTAAGTGGCAAGCCGAGGGACCCTCCCAGTACACAAGAAACACAGACAGAGGACACACACCTTGGAGAGCACATGGCAGAGGTACTTTTAGAAACTCCTCAGGTTACATCCCCTTTCAAGAGCTCAAAGCACAGAGAGATGGGCTAGAAAAGCAGAAAACTAAATGGGAACAAGACAAACATATACTGCAGATAGAAATAGATAAATTAAAACAGGATTTACAAGCAGCTCAGGACAAACACAAGGCTAGTGCATAGGGATGTCCTGACCTCTTGAGTTCAGATATCAAAATGTCTCAAGCCTTCATAGCCCAGCCTGCCTCCTTTATCTCAGCAGAGGACTCAATTCCTGAGCCTCTGGATGATGAAATGGATACAGGCCCAGGACACAATTTAAGGCTTGTAACACCCTTGATACTGGACTCTTGTGCACGCCCCAATGTTATCAGTAGAGTAGGGGGTCAGGATAAATTAGCTTTGATTGACACAGGGGCTGGAATTAGTTTTACTAACAGAGCTTCTCCCACTGCAGATCAGAAAAATATGGATAGTTATGAAATTCAAGGAATCAATGATACAGCTTCCAAATGTGTGGCTATCCCAGTTAAATGGGGTATCCCTGTGCACAGTGAACAAAACAAGGAAATGTTAGAAACCACTGCCTCCACTATAGTGAACACACCAATAGAAATAATTGGAATTGATGTTCCCAACCAGTTAAATTTGGTGGTGGATATGGCTAATCTTAAATTGTGGCAGTATTCAGGAACTTCAAGTGCTTCTAAAACTTTAGTGCATGAAGTCATTCCCATGCAGTTAGCAACTCAGTGCACTAAGGCAGCTCAGCAGTATGATCTGTGTGTAATTCCCTCAGAAGTGGCTGATATTCCAGTCTGGGCTCAAGACAAGTTAGATTGTGGGAAAATGCACACAGAAATACTGTTGGAAGGTGAGGATCCTCTACCACAAAAGCAATACCCAGTACCTCATCAGGCTATAGAACCAGTGACTAAAATTGTGAAGATACTGGAGGAGAGGGGTCTGATTAGACCTATTTCTTCCACATGCAATTCACCAGCCTGGCCAAAACAGTGTGCATGGACTATGCTTCCACAGGGATATAAGGATTCACCAGCAATATTTCATGAATACATGAAGGAAGCCCTGTCACTAGTGTCTTGCAGAGATGAGACCTAGACCAAATCTCCCCTTTGGAACTGCACAGTGGGAGGGACCGTACTTAGTTACTGATACCTTAGGCCCAAGCCTATACCAGATCCTAATGCCTGACAACCAGCAGTACTGGAAACACATCACCCAGTTAAAACCATATGGGTAATATGTGTTTTATCAGTCTTTGTTTTCAGATACCACCTGAAAACAGCATGGACAGCTCCTTTATGAAGACAGCACGGACAGCTGCTTTCTGAACAAAAGTCGCTTGAGGACGGTAACTATTTACTCCTGCTGTATAGTTAACATGTGTTTAATAGTTATGTAAATAAGTAGTAAACATTTTTGTTGTTTTGTTGTTATAGTATAAGTGGGGAGCATTAGATTACTCCCTAGTAGAGTGAAACAAGTTAGCTTTTATTATGTCTCGGTTTCCTGTTGTTCTTGTATCTGCTCTCTTCTACTCAAGTCTCATTACAGGAACTATCATCCGAATATGCACGATTGGCTGGGCTAACTCCACAAGTGGGGTATATCGCTATCAAGAAATACCCCCACCATTCCCGGAAGGAAAGGATCTGGTCATCCTGAGTTTCTGTTCGGTACAGGACAAGCCAGTGTTCTATTCATTAAACATCACTCAAGTACAGTGGGAGCCACCAGTTTCCACTTCTCTAGAAAGGACACAAGAATTGAGGGCACGCTCAGAACGTTACTTTCTAGGTCCTCCTGCTTTGATTTTGTACAATATTTCCTGTCAGGACAGAGGTACCTGGAAAATAACTTATACATGGGTTGTGAGTGATCAACAGCACATCACTGAGACTTCATTCCTTTTGGATGTATCTTGTTTACCTACTACCCCTCATCCCACCCCTCCCACCACTTCTGCTCCTCCTGTACTCTACCTTTCTGATATCCACCCATTTCAGGAAGGACATCCATTTCAGATTAAATATGATGCACCACACGATGTTTTATATGATGTGGAATACCATTTTCTTACTTGGCATCTATTTCCCAAATTGTTTCTAGTTACTCACAAATATCCAAATTGCTCTCAGTTTGTTGCCAACCACATACAAATGCTCAATACTTGGTTTGATATGCAGTCAGTAACACCCAGAGCTAAGCAATTTCGACACAAGCGTGAATTAATTGATACAATTTTAGGTGGCACAGGGACTGCACTGGGTGCCCTTAATATAATTGATATAGAGGTGCTCCGTAATAAAATGGGATCCACTGCTCAGCATGCTGCTGATGGTTTTAACTCACAACATATTATTAATGAAGCTTCCTCTAAACTGTCCAATGTAGTTGTAGATACCTTTGCTCTTATATCTCCCATTATAGAACAGAAAATTGTTACCTTAGCACATGCAGAATATAGATTGGGAAAGAATATTTCCTGGGCTCTTGCCTGTGATCAAGTACAGATCGAGCTTATTACTATACTAAAGGAAATTCTGATCACTGCTAAGTTAGGACACTGGCCACCATCTCTCACTCATATGGCTAGTACCAAAATACCGGAATTTGCTATAGCTCACCTTGATTGGTGGACAGTTAGTGTTCCCATTTGTTCACCACAAGGCTGCTCTATCTGTACTTTGATCCCATGGTCAGGACAACACAGTTATTTATCCTGTTGTTAATATTGGGGTGCAGTTTGATAATATGCTTATGTATCCTGTGGACCATCTCACATGGGTACAGCCACTGGACGACACCTGGACTTCATTCATGCCGATGGACCCCAGTTTGTGTGAGCAGACTACATTTCAGTTCAAGTGTCAACCTCACCAGTTTAAAGAGGCTGACACCTCCTGCTGGAACAATTCTTCCTCTTGCTCCCTGACTGTTAAGCTCTCATATTCCCTGACGACCTCACACAGTTTGTATTACCTTGGAGCTGGACACTTTTGTTTTCATCTGTTCTTTCCCCAGAATGTTTCTTTTTCGATTGCTCCCAGAATGCATGACATTCGCCTTCCCAAGAACACTTTGTTGTACAGTTCAAACTATTTACCAAACAATACCTGGTGCAGTCATACACCACTGGTCTCCATCACCATTAATGGGACAACTTATTCCACACCGCTGGTTACCAATGACTCTATGGACATTCCAGACTTTATCTCATATGCTGTGCATCCATTACCACTTGGCATGGGAGAAGAACTTTACAGAACTCCATGCCTATATTGATCACCTTAAAACAACATCCACTGAAGTGAATCACACCATCGCTTATGAGAATGGACACATTCAACAAATTGTTGGACACTTGCTACAAGATGCTCGTGTGTCTGTGTGGGAATTGTTATTTGGTTACTCACCTACTGCTGATCATGTCTTTAATGTTTTTATTCACCCTATTATTATTTTAACTGCTGTACAAATATTGCTATGCATTATCGTAATTTTCCTGTGCTGTAAGATGAAAAAAATGTACATTTCCTTGCAGCGCATGTCATACAGAACAACAACATTTTAAGGTAGTTACACTGAACCTCTCCAGCATCCACCCCTACATCCAGGCTAATTTGGCCTGCTAATTTGGCTAATTCGACATTTCCTATTACACTGAATACCAGAGTCAGCTGCAGTCTAGTATTGCTTCCTATCCTCACTCATAGCATCCTGGTACCGTTTGGTTTTAGCCTCCTTAAAATTCCTGCAGACCTTATGCACTGTTCACTCTCTCTAAGACGGGTATGTAAGTGGCATATTGGGTTCCCCCCCCCCCCCCCAGTAATGGTTGCTCTACCTAAGACACGAGGTTTGGACTCATAAGGAGACTTGTTTATCTCTAGAACACTAGAGACAGTACTAGAGACAGTACTGTGCAGGACAGGGGACCTGCTAGACATAGCAAGGTATTTAATACAGGAGGTATTCGACAAGCTGCCTACTATCAGGTAATGGCAGCTGGGACAGGTACCACAGGTTTGCTTCCACCATTTCCAGGCACAAATAATAAAGAAAAATAAAAAAGGTGTGGGAGATGTCAGCATACCTTTCATGCAGCTATGGACTCTGTTTAATTCAGTCTAAACTCTGACCCCCTGGTGATGTCAGTCTCTAGGACCTGTCTGCAGCCCCTCCTTGCTAGATCAAGAAGGACACACCCTAAAGGGAGTGGCTAAGGGGAAGTGCTGGAAAGGATTCAGTCCACTATAAAGGACAGACACACTTCCTGCTTCTCTCTCTCTCCCACCATCCATCGGACATGAAGGACAGGAGTCTCTGATGATCAATTCCTTTCACCCCTCCCCCTCTCTCTCTCTCTACCCACATGTTCTGGCCTACCATGCGGCTCTGACCCACATGTTCTGGCCTCTATCTCTCTCACACTTCACACATGCACACACAGATTCATTGATGCACACTGAAACAGCTCTGTAACAATCACTATATACCTCTGTTCAATACCTAGGTTTTTATGTAAAAATAGGCTTAATACATTTCTCCAAGCCACACCTGTTTGCTTGTCTTATTACAAACCCTCCTGCGTCTGTGAAGTGAAATGAACCCAGGACCTACAGAAGAGTAACTGGATCACATCTTACAATAAGCATCCTTCAGATCCAAGGAACCTAGTCAGTCTCCCCGCTGGAGGTAAGGCAGCAGTGTTCCAAGGGAGAACATCTTGAACTTCTCCCTCACCAGAAACCTGTTTAGGTCCCGCAGGTCCAGAATGAGCCGAAGGTCCCCGGTTCTCAAGGGTATGATAAAGCAATGGAAGTAGAACCCTTTGCCCTGGAGATGCTAGGGCACCGGTTCCACGGCCCTATCCTTGTGGAGACCTGTGAGTTCCTGCAGTAGTAGATCCTGGTGAAGGGGAGTCCTGGGGGGCTCTCCTGGGAAGAAAGGGGGAGGTATCTGTGCAAGATGGAGGAGGTAACCCTCCTGAACCATCTGGAGTGCTCAGGTGTCAGTGGTAATGGCTGGTCATTGGTGGGTAAAGTGGGTCAGATGTTCCCCTGTGGGCTATTAACCACCTGGGGGTGGAGAGGCTATGCCCAAGGAGTCAAAACCTCCTCCAGACTGGTCCAGGACTGGTGTCTGGGGCATGGGAGCCTTTGGCTTACGAGGCCATGCCCATGCCCCTTGGCCTGCTGATGGGGAGCTGGGGAGGCCTGATACTGTGGGTAATTTCTGTAAGCAGTTCCCTTCCTCGAGTAAGGGGGCTTTTTACTCAAGTCCTTCTGTCGGGGGAGGGTAGCAGTCTTCTTGGAGAGCCTGGTCCTTGTCATGAACTTGGTCTCCAACTCTGCAGCCCTATCGGTCATGGGTTTGCCAAAGAGATTCTCTCCCTGGCAGGGGACATCAACCAATTTGTCCTGAACCCATTGTTCCAGGTTGGATGACTGTAGCCAAGCCTGGCTTCAGGCACCGATGCCGACCACTCTAGCCGCTGACTCAAAGCCACCATAGGTTGCTCGAGTCAAACTTGGAGCACTCATGGACAGCTTTGGCCAGGTTCCGGAACTGCTGGAGGGGCTCCTCAGAGAGACTAGCCGAGAACCCGGTGAGCTCCTTCACCAGGTCCCTCAGGTACATGCCCATGTACAGCTGGTTTGTCTGGATCCAACTGATGAGCATCGAGCACCAGTAGCACTTTCTGCTGAAGATGCCCAGGGTGCAGGCCTCCCTACCCGGAGGCACCGAGGAATGAGTCTTCTGGCTCTTGAGCCAATGCATGGCCAATTCTACCACCATGGAGCTGTGCTTTCTGGAACGTGGGCTGCAGCAGACTCGATACATCGAGTCAAACCATCAGCTCATGATGAACACCTACGCCAGTGTTTCCCACATGCGGAAAACTAGCTGTTCCAGGATGGGCAGCACAAGCACTGTTAGTGCATCCCTCGGCAGGGCCTCGTACTGGAGGATCTCGAACTTCTCCATGCGAGGGTCCTCATCTGACTCGGTGACAAATGCCAGCGCCTTCGACATGTCCTGTATGAAGTCAAGGAACACCATGTCCTCGGGTGGAGACTGACATCGAGTTTCAGAGGGGGATGGATCCAAGGGCACGTTGTGGTGTCATTGCATGTCCAGGGATTCCTTGTCCTTGGTCCGAGTAATCAGTAGAGGAGTCAAGGGAGGGCTGGAGGTGATCTGGCCCTGAGACCAACGGTCCAGGTCCCTAAGAGGTTCTGTGGAGACCGATGTCGAAGATCGACTCAAGGCTGCAGGATCTTGAGGATCGGCTCAACTTTCGGAGATGTCCTTGAGGTAGAGGGCCTGGTAGTCTGGGCGGATGACCCAGTGGAGCTCTGTGATCCTCAGTCTTGAAGGACTAGAAAAGGGGACTGTTACTTCTGGAGAGAGATCTGCAATTGTGAGTATATACTCCTGGGAATTTTCTGAAAGGAATTCTTTCTATTAAAGCTAATTAATCTGTGAACCCACTATTTTTTGTTAAATCAGTCAGGGCCTAGTAGCAGCAGTTTAAGTTTAAATTTAAAACACAGAAAATAACTTTCTGGAAACATTTCATACCCAGCAGAGAGCTTGTAGTTTAAATTTAATAGTCACTCAGGGCCTAGTATCAGCAAAGTACTTTTAGTTTAAATTTAAAACACAGAAGAGAGCTTTCTGGTTAAATTTGGAACCCAGCAGAGAGCAGTAGTTTAAATTTAATAGTCACTCAGGGCCTAGCATCAGCAAAGTGCTTTTAGTTTAAATTTAAAACATAGAAGAGAGCTTTCTGGTTAAATTTAGAACCCAGCAGAGAGCTTGTAGTTTAAATTTCATAATAAGTTAGAGCCTAGCAGCATGAAAGAGCTATAATTTAAATCAAATCAGAATATAGTTTAGCACAAAAGGCAAAACAGGGTCAGTACTCTTTGAGCAGCAAATAAAGTCTTCTAGAGACCTTTACAAAGAGGCCTTCTACCTAGGGGGCAAGAGACCTGTGAAACATTTTCAATAGGTGTTAACACCAGGTGGCAGGTCAAAAGGCCATTTTGAAAGACTCCTTCTATCCAAGCAAGGACTGTTAATCACCCAGGAAGTTGGTCACAGCTTACCTCAGCAGCACAGGCATAAATAGCTCAACCAGAGCTCTGGGATCCTCAATCTTGAAGGACTAGAAAAGAGGACTGTTACTTCTGGAGAGAGATCTGCAATTGTGAGTATATACTTCTGGGAATTTTCTGAAAGGAATTCTTTCTATTAAAGCTAATTAATCTGTGAACCCACTATTTTTTGTTAAATCAGTCAGGGCCTAGTAGCAGCAGTTTAAGTTTACATTTAAAACACAGAAGAGAGCTTTCTGGTTAAATTTGGAACCCAGCAGAGAGCTGTAGTTTAAATCTAATAGTCACTCAGGGCCTAGCATCAGCAAAGTGCTTTTAGTTTAAATTTAAAACACAGAAGGGTACTGTGTAGCAGCCCTCTTTTAATAAGTAAAAGATAGAAAGCAGAGGGTAGGGCTAAATGGCCAATTTTCCCAATGGAGAAAGGTGAATAGTGGTGTACCCCAGGGATCTGTGCTGGGTCCGCTGCTTTTTGACATATTCATAAATGACCTGGAAAGTGGAATAACAAGTGAGGTTATCAAATTTGCAGATGACACAAAACTATTTAAAGTTGTTAAAATCCAAGAGAATTGTGGAAAATTGCAAGAGGATCTTGATAAATTGGAAGACTGGGCATCAAAATGGCAGATGAAATTTAATGTGGACAAGTGCAAAGTTATGCACCTAGGGAAGAACAACCCAAACTATGGTTACACGATGCAAGGTTCCACATTAGGAACCACCACCCAGGAAAAAGATTTAGGCATCATTGTGGATTACATGCTAAAACCCTCAGCCCAGTGTGCAGCGGCGGCCAAGAGAACAAATAGAATGCTAGGTATCATAACGAAAGGAATGGAAAATAAAACAAAAGATATTATAATGCTCTATATCGTGAGACCGCACCTTGAATATTGTGTGCAATTCTGGTTGCCGTATCTTAAAAAGGATATAGTGTTATTAGAAAAAGTTCAGAGAAGAGCTACCAAAATGGTAAAGGGGATGGAAGGATACTCCTATGAAGAAAGGCTAAAAAGGTTAGAGCTCTTTAACCTGGAAAAGAGATGGCTGAGGGGAGATATGATAGAAGTCTATAAATTAATGAACGGAGTGGAACGGGTAAACGTAGATTGATTGTTTACGTTATCAGAACATAGAAAGACTAGGGGACATGCAATGAAGCTACAGGGTAAACTATTTAAGACTAATAAAAGAAAATATTTTTTCACTCAACATGTAATCAAACTCTGGAATTTGTTACTGGAGGATGTAGTAAAAGCTGTTAGTGTAGCTGGGTTTAGGTAAATCATTTTTATTGTTATAATTATAAACATCAAAAACTACAGCAGCAAATACAGAGACGAAAGACAACAAACATTGAGACCAATATAAAACACAATACTGTCCCCCCAAACATCCCCTTCCCCTTTCCCCCTATTACTGCAAACCACACAAGAGCATACACGTTGCTCCCCGCCACACAACTTAAAATGTTCCTCCCTCCTTGTCTCCCCCCCCCCCCCGCCCTGCCCCCCCATCTACCACCCCCCCCCCCCCACACAGCTCCCCAATCAATCCAAGCAAGCCTATCATACCTCACATACTACCTTCCTCTTCTTAGGGGGCTGAATCTCTCAGGGGTCCCCACACCTTAGTGAACCGCTCCCACGCCCCTCCTGCTAGCAGCCGAGCCGTACGCTGCTCCATCTCCATCAACTTCCGCATGGCCCCCTCCCACTCCCCCACCGCAGGCGCAGCCTCTTTCAGCCAACACCGCAGGATACATAATTTTACAATGATAAAGCCTTTTGCACAGAGTTTACGCCCACTGTCCCAAAGGGGTTGCACTCCTTCACAAGATCCAAATAGGCACCATTCAAGAGTTAACTCCACTTTAGTTTGTAACCACCTCTCCAGCAGTCTACCCACTGCCAACCAGAACCCCTGAATATGAATGCAAAACCAGAATCGAAGGGCAAAACCCCCTTTTTCTACCTTGCAGAGGCTACAGAGATCTGTCGCCGACAAGCCCGCTTTCGCCACCCAAACATTATGTACATAAGCTCTCCACAAAAGCTTATATTGAATTTCCTGCAGTTGCACTGTTTCTGAGATAGCTTTAATTCCCGCAAACGCTCCTCACAACCGCTCTACGGTGGCCTGTAGAACACCATCTTTCCGCCACTTCTCCTCTGAGCCTACCAAGCACATATCCTGCCCCGCAGGGTATAATGCCTTAGCCATAGCTCCGATGGTAATCTTCCCCTCCAATGTTTTAAACAACTCCAGCATCCCTTCCCTCTTTAACACCTCCGCATAGTTCATCCTCAGCGCAGCAATGTAATGTCAGACCTGCAAATAAAAATAGAAATCCCGCGGCTCTAAGTGGTACCTCCCCCGCAACGAAGCGAACGAGTCCACCTCTGCCGCGTCTGCCATCCGGAGGTGCCCAACGAATCTCACACCTTTAGACGCCCAAACTGTCGCCACGGCAGCCCCACAGCCAGGTGGAAAAGCTGGATTTCCACCAATTGGGAGACAATCAGTCACCCGGCCACGTCCTCCCCTGTGGCGGCAAAGCGCCTCCCACGCCGCGTGCACGGCGTTCCAAAACACCGAGTGCTTACAAGCCACAGGGAGTTGCCCCTTTCCTACATGCACCAGTATCATTCAATGCCGTGGGGCGGCCATCTCATCAAGAATAGCCAAGGGCACTACCTCTGAAGTGTCCTCCACAAAGTCACGAAAAATCTGCGTCCAGCATACCAGGTTGTACCACCGAAGCGACAGCAACCCAGCTCCGCCATTCTCCCTAGGTTGCAGCAGAGTATTTAACGCGATGCGGGCCCGCCGGCCCCTCCATAAGAACCGCGACAGGTATCTACCCAACTGCCTCAGATCTCGACGTAACAGCCATACAGGGATATGACGTAGAACATACGCCCAACGAGGGAACTCTACCATATTAAAGAGTGCTATTCTGCCACTCAATGACAGTGGCAGTTCCTGCCAGGCCCGTAGCCGACGTGCCATCCCCTCCATCAGCAACGGAACATTCATCTGGTACAACTGGTCTAGCCTCTCTGGAATCTGAATACCAAGATAGCGTATCTGCCCCTTTGCCCACACTAGGGGAAAAGTACCACGCCACGCTCGCCGATATCCCCCACCCACATTGAGCCCGAAAGATTTGGCCGTGTTAATTTTCAAACCTGAAAAGGTACCAAAACATTCAATGATCTGCAGCGCCCGCACCAATGACACTTGCGGATTCATCAGACAAAGCAGCAGATCATCCGCAAAAGCACTGAGCTTAAGCTCACCTGCTGCCCATGCAACCCCCGTCACCTCCTTCTGACCCATCAACTTCACCAAAAGGGGCTCCAAATGTAATATAAAAAGGAGGGGCGACAGAGGGAACCCCTGGCGAGTCCCCCTGCGCAAAACAAACAGCTCCGATCGTTCTCCGACCATAATGAATGCCCGTGGTTCAGCATACAGGGCACGTATCCACTCCACATACTGTCCCGCAAATCCAAACCGATATAAAGCCTCAAACATATAGTCCCAGGAGACCCGATCAAAGGCCTTCTCCGCGTCCAGGCTAGCTAACAATAAAGGACAGTTTTCCTGGAGGCACCGCTCCATGCTCAACAGCACCTGTACAATGTTCCGAGCTGCAACCCTCCCTCGCACAAATCCCGCCTGATACTGCCCAATAAGACAGGACAATACTGCCTGTGCCCACAGTGCTAGTACCGATGCAAGAATCTTCATATCAACATTAATGAGTGAGATAGGCCTATAAGATGCCGGATCCTCCGGGTCTTTCCCAACTTTAGGTATCAACGAGATAGAGGCCGTCCGCATATCCCTTGGGAACTGTCCAACCTCCAGAACTTCCATGTACACCGCTGCCAAAGTGGGCACCACCTGCCTCTCCAATATTTTATAAAACTCCATACTGTACCCGTCTGGGCCCGGCGCCTTGTGTAATTTCCCCTCTCTGATCACCTTTTGTATCTCTGCCCCAGATATCGGTTGGTTCAGCATCTCCCGCTCCTGCTGCGTCACTTGGTTTAACGTCACATCTTTCCAAAAGGCCTGCGCTTGCTCTCTATCCGCACCTTCCGGAGTATATAGGCAACAATAAAAACGTTTAAACACCTCTGCTATCTCCGCGGGTTCCTTTCTCCGTCTACCCTTCTCGTCGCGGAGCCGCATCACCAAGTGATTCCCCTGCCGATCTCGTACCATTCGCGCTAACAATCTTACCGAACGATTCCCAAAGCGAAAGAACTGATGCCTATAGTACTGCAAATCAAAAATCGCTTGTTCCTGAAGAAGATTATTCACCTGTCGCTGGATCTCAATATACTCCTGCAGCGCCACTCCTCGCGGCTGTCGCAGGGAAGTCTTCTTCTTCGCCTGCAACTCCCGCGTAAGCGTCATCAAATCTTCATTTACCCTACGCTGTTGTCGAGCTACATACGCAATCACCTGCCCATGGACTACCGCCTTTCCCGCTTCCCACAGAGTGACCACCGAAGAGACACTGCCCTCATTATTCCCCAAACACTCTCGACATTGATCCCGGACATAATCCTGAAAATCCGTCCTGTGCCAAAGATGTCTGGGAAAGGACCATCTACCCCCCAGTCTACGACAGCCTGCCCAAGCTAGGGTCACCATTGCATGATCCGATACTACGATTGGGCGAATCTCCGCCCTCCGAACTCTCCCAACGTCCGCCTGCCGCACTAAAACGTAATCGATGCGAGACCATGTCTGATGCGCTCGCGACAAATGGGTGTAGTCACGCTCACTACCATGCAGCATTCGCCAAACATCTATCAAACCACTAGCCTGACTGAGGTTGCTCACGCCTTTGGAGGCCCACCTACCAGCGTTCTCACCCGGGGCAGACTTATCCAATACTGGCTCATGTGGACAATTAAAATGTCCCGCTAGAATAACTGGCACATTAGGTAAACCACCGATCTTCCTAGCCACAGCCTCAAAAAATCCATGCGAATATTGATTAGGAGCATATATATTTCCTAAGACCATTTCTTCACCATTAATCTTCACATGCACCCAAAGATACCGCCCCATTGGATCCGGGTCTTCACTCAAAATTTCTACTGTGAAGCCCTTATGGAATAGGAGTGCAACCCCCTTCCGCCGACCCTCTGCCACTTCCGCTGCGCAGACCTGCTCGACCCACTTCTTTTGAAGTTTAGCATGTTCTTTGGTGTTTAAATGTGTCTCCTGCAAAAACGCCACTTGGGCTCCTGCTTTTTGCAGCGCCTGAAGTACTTTAGTGCGTTTTATCGGCGTGTTTAGGCCCCCCACGTTCCAAGAAACAAACCCCACATCAGACCCCATTAGCCCCCATTTCCCGCTCTTGAACACAATAAAACCCATAACTGCAACCATCGGGCCGAGTGCTGCCCAGCCTCAGCACCCTGGTCCCCCCTCCTCCAGCCATGACCCACAGCCACCCACAAACAGGATCCACGACCCAGAAGCACTTCCAATCCCACCTCCCCCCCTCCTACAAGTCCCCCCAATCCCACTTCTAACAATTCCCTTACCGATCCGCTGAAATCCCCGCCCCCCGCTCCCCGCCCCCCATCGCTCCCCCCCAACCCCACCCTCCCCTTATAAAAACCATGCATACTACTCCTGGCCCCCCTCGCCAGACCCGAGACTCACCGCAGTGCGCTGCAGGGCCATCCTACCCACGTCTACCCCCCCCCCCACAAGCAAGAGCAAGAACCCCCCCATGATGTGCAACAATAGCGGATCCCCCTCAGCCACACTCATATCAACCATACATCCCTCAGCCACACAATTGCACAGATAAAATCACAATTCTATGAATATATGGACTTGTACTAACCTAACCCCCTATCATAGCAATCACTAATCACCAACACGCACACTGCACTCAACATCACATATCTATGTCTAGAAAACCCCCCTTGAACCCCAGTAGCAGCCACACAGTGCCACCAATCACTCATATGCCAACAGTCATCCCACCAAGCCTGCTCATGCTCGCAAAAGGCAGTTCCAGCCCTACATGGCAGCAAAATAAAACACATATAAGTCCACTGCTTATATCATGTTCCGCCAGCATTCCCTACTCATGCTCGTGCTCGCCGTCGTCACAGCACCTGCAGGCCTCACTCATGTCGTCCTTCAACTGGTGCTTGCTTACTTGTCTGCCTGCACATGCCCAACTCTTCCATAAATCTCGTCGCCTCTGCCACCGTAGACAGCACATGCTGCTTTCCTTCATGGTGTACTCTGAGTGTCGCCAGGAAAGCGAGGTTAAAGTGCACATGCTTCTTGAAAAGGGCTGCGCACAGCGGCGAGAACTCTTTCCTCTTCGCCGCAACCGATGCAGAGTATTCCTGAAAAAGTAATACTTGGTGATTGTCCAAAGTCAGGTCCCTCTTCTTGCGAAACGCCTGCAACAACAACCACTTATGCTGGAAGTTTAGAATTTTTGCAATAATCACTCTAGGCCTCTGCCGATGTTCAGTCCTAGGCCCCAGACGATGAACACGCTCCACTTTCATGTGCCCGACAAGCTCTTCCAGGCCTAACTCTCGCGGCAGCCATGTCTCCACCAAATCCAACAGCATAGCATCCGTTTTGGTCTCCGGGATGACTACAAGCCGCACATTGTTCCTTCGAGATCGATTCTCCAGATCATCAACCTTTTCAAGGAGGGCCTCCACCTGCTGTCGTAGCCGACTCCCCTCCCGGGCTTGCTTACCCTCGCATCCTCGAGCACTGACACCCGATGTTCTAACTCGTCAACTCTATGTGTACACTCCGTGAGCGCCTCAGCCACAGTCTCCAACTTGCTTAAGATCAGATCAAATTTGGGCTCAAGCAGTTTCGCCACTTCCCGTGCCAGCTCTTCGGGCCCTGAGTCCACGCTCTCACCACCCGGCGATCGAGGCGCCGCCATATTTGCTGTCGGCCCCGCAGCAGCAGCGGCCCCAGGCTTCGGCACTTTCTCCTTCTCCTTTCTCGTTGGAGCCGGCATTTCCCGGTAAACCTGTCCACCTGCACTTGCACGCCCGCACCATCTTTCACACACAGGGATTTCTGCAAGGATTCACTGGGGTAATCACAATAAAATTGCCGATTAATAGCAGGATGGCCCCGGAGCGAGCAGAGACACCTCTTACTCACTCATGCGGCACGTGGTCTCCCCCAGTGTAGCTGGGTTTAAAAAAGGTTTGGACAAGTTCCTGGAGGAAAGGTCCATAAACCATTATTAAGAAAGGACCCAGGATATCAATGCTTGACCCAGTACAAGCATTGTGGAACCTGTGTCTTTTGGGGAAACTGCTAGGTACGTATGACCTAGATTGGCCACTGTTGGAAACAGGATACTGGGCTTGATGGATCTTGGTCTGACCCAGTATGGCATATCTTATGTTCTTATGTATCATAGCACGCTGCTGGGCCCTGAAGGCAGACAAGCTGCGCTCCAAGGCTGCCATTCTGGCCTCCAGTCCAGAAGGCTCTACAGCCGTCGGTGTGGACACAGAGGGGATCGGGCTCATCGCCAGTTTTGCTGAAGGGGAGTCCTTGATGAGGATGATCTCAGGGGTCTGAAGCTGATGATTCTTTTCAGGCTACCTAGATAAGCCGCTCCCGCTCTGAGCCCTCGGACGAGTGGCATGGACTTCGGAGGACCCGCGGCCTCAATTGGGGCCCCTGGGGTCACCATGCGAGTCCAAGGCCTCAGAGGGGTCCTTGGAGCATGGTGTCACTCAAGACTGCAGGAAACGTTTGTCATGCTACTGCTGACGGCTCTTGATGGCCTTGAATGACATTTTCTTGCACAGGCCACAGTCCAAAGGTTCGTGGTCTGGCCCAAGGCAATGGATACAGCAGTCATGTGTGTTTTGGAGGGACATGGTCCTCAAGCACTGATTACACTTTTTGAAGCCGCTAGCACAAGCCATGGGAGGAAAAAGGGCCCCCGCTAGGTCGAAGACCCAAGGCTCTGTCAGTGGAAAAAAAAAGGTGCAAAATCGCATAGGGGAAAAATAAAGAGATGAATCCGAGGCACAATGCCAGGGCAAGCGAGCTCAGCGGCTGGAAGGGTACCAGTGCAAGACCGGAGGAAGAGAGAGATAAATTCAAAAAAATCAAGCACTTTTTCCAGGGAGAACAGATAGATGTCTGATGGGCTCCATGGGAAAAAAGGAAACTGAGATAAGATGACACCCTTGGGTAGAAAGCTGGGGAGATGCTTCCGCACGGGCTCCATCGGCGCTGACGTCACCCATGTGTGAGGACTGACTTCCTGCTTGTTCTTTTTTTTTTTTTTTTTTTTTTTAGTTTAATCTATTTATTGAAAATTTTTTTGTATACAGCAAGAATAATAATACAACGTTGCCAAAAGAAAAAGAAGCATGTAGGTGAAATACAATAATATCACAATCATATTCATAAACATTTTCCTGCAAAACTTTATTATAGCCCACATTAGAGGGGAGAAGAGAGAAAGAAAACTTAAACCAGAGCAGGAGCCCTCTGGAAAAACAATAACTAACAATGATATAATGTATTGCAAACAGAATCAAGTGGCTACGAAGCTCCCTGGTCCTTATTAATAATGAGAGGAAGATCTAATCATTCTGGATCTACACTAGCAGTAAGTCTAGCATCAATAAAAGTGCCCAGCTCACTGGGATCACAAAAGACATATCGAATAGAATTAATAATAACTAGACATCTACAAGGGAAACGTAAGAATAAAGCCCCCCCAATACGTAATACTCCTGGTTTATGAAGAAGAAATTGTTTCCGCCATTTCTGAGTGTCCTTTGCCAAATCAGGAAACATTGATATGGTATGGCCAAGAAAGGTCTCCACTCGTTTCTTAAAGAATAGCTTTAAAAGCCAATACTTGTCAGAGACCAATGCACACTGCAACAATAAGGTAGAAGAGATACAAGATTGCCCTCCGGAGTCTTCGAGCAGGCCAGATACATTCAGAACATCAAAGTCCACCTTGGAGACAGTTACAGGGACTTCAGCACTCTTCTTAGCCCGAGGAAGATAATAAAATTTACTTAATGGTGGTAACAATTCAGAGGGGACTTTTAAGATCTCCTGAAGATATCTTTTAAACATATCCAACACAGTAACACCAGACATCTTTGGAAAGTTTAAAACACAAAGATTGGCAGCCCTGGAGGCATTCTCCAACACCTCCAGTTTATACTTGATGGCCCCATTATCCTTACACAAAGAAGCAGATGATTCTAAAACAAATTCCATCTGAGTTCCCAGATCATTCAATTGAGTTCCCATCCGATCGCAAACAGATACAGTCTGTTCTATTTTATCAGCGTTTTTCTGAATACTGACCGTATTCTCTTGGACCCGGGCAGACAGAGCAGTGGTCTGCAAGTGAATAGATGTGGAGAGCAAAGCTATAGCCTCCCAAATAGATTCCAAAGTGAACGTTTTTGGACGAACCAGAAGAGGCGGAGAAAAGATCAATGGAGTTGAAGCAAACTGAGGTTGCAGTTTTCTATCTGAAGAAACAGTTCCAGAGACAGCTGTCTTTAAATCCTCAACCGAAACCTCCCTGATATCCTCGGGGGTCAACGGAACAGAACTGCCTGTATGCTCGCCTTCAGTGGCGCCGGAAATCTCTCCCTCGGGGAACCGCAGCGGCACAGTGCCAGGGAGTGGCTCCGGAACAGTTGGGCGAGACGGCGGCATCCTCTGCAGAGGAGAGAGTGAGATTTCAGTTCCCGACGGAAGCGTTGATGTCTCCTCCATCAACGAAACCAAGCCGGCTCTTATCTCCTCACGCTGGCCCTGGGAGAGCTGGACATAACAGTCCATGGGACCCACAACCGGTGTCGAGGACTCGGAGGGGAGAGCCCTCAACTTCCCCTTGCGTTTAGGCATCTAGCCGAGGAAAATGCTTCGCGGCCATCTTGATGAGTCTCCTCCCCCCGTCCTTCCTGCTTGTTCTTGGAGAAACTACCTTTTCCCTGTGGACAAGCAGAAAATAAGGCCTCATATATGGGACTCCCTAGCTACAGGCTACCTTAGCAAACCAAGGCTTTAGAGTATCACCCAACAGGTCTTTCAAAGTTCAACAATTTTTTTTGTTTTTGACCATCAAGACTTAAGCCTGCCTGGGCATAAGCGAAAGAGATGCAGTCTGCTAGCTAAATTGAAGGAGAGCGTTTGGAGATGTCAACCCCTAGTTTATTGGGATCAAAAGAAACAAAAAGCTGGATGGACTTTCTATAAGCTTTTGTCTGCTCCAAGTAGAAGGCTTAAGTTCGCTTGCAGTCCAACACATGTAGCGCAGTTTCCCATTTGTGATCATGTGGTTTTGGGAAAAATACCGGTAGAATAATTAAGTGATTAAGATGGAAATCCAATACCACTTTCAGATGGAATTTAGGACTAAACTATTATGATGGAATTTAATGTAAGGTGGATGAACTACAGGAGCCTGAAGCTCGCTCACTCTTTGAGCTGAAGTGACCACCACCAAAATCAATACTTTCCAGGTCAAAAACATCAGATGGCAGGAACTGAGTGGCTCAAAAAAAGCTTTCATTAGCTGCGCAGGAATCACATTGAGGTCCTAAGACACTGTGGGAGGTTTGTAGGGAGGCTTCAAGAGAAGCAAACCCCGCATAAAGCGAACAACTAAAGGCTGTACTGAGATAGGTCTTCCCTCCACACCTCAATGGTAAGCTCCAATTGTGCTGAGGTGAACTCTAATGGAGTTGGACTTAAGTTAAGACTTGGAGAGGTGCAATAAATACTCTAGCAGATTTTGTGTGGGACAGGCAAAGGGATCTAAGGAATGGCCCTCACATCACACAGCAAACTTCTTCCATTTGCATGAATAGGATTTTCTTATTGAGGCCCTCCTAGAGGCCAAAAGGACATCAGTCACACTGGCTGGCAGATTGAGCTCGGAGAGCGTTAGCCTCTCAACATCCATGCCGTGAAGGCCAAGGAACTGATGGGATGCAACATCATTCCATTCTCCTGTGATATCAAGTTCAGTTCATGGCCTAAACGGAGTGGTTCCCGACTGGAGAGTTGAAGCAGGAGAGGAAACCAAGGTTGTCTGGGCCAATAGGGAGCGATGAGAATCATCCTGCCTCTGTCTATTTTGAGCTTCAGGAGGGTCTTTGCAATGAGAGAGATTGGAGGATAGGCATAGCGTAGTTACTCACCTATAACAGGTGTTCTCCAGGAGCAGCAGGAATCAGTCCTCACATATGGGTGACGTCGGCGCCGACGGAGCCCCCATGCGGAGCATTTCTCCAGCTTTCAAAGAAAGCCTATGGGAATGCAGCACGCATGCGCAGTCCCCTTCCCGCCCAAGGGTGCCATCTTGCTCAGTCTGACATAGCTAAAAGACAGCAAAAAAAACAAAATAAATTATATGACTGCAACTCCAAGGGGAGGAGGGAGGGTTGTGAGGACTGATTCCTGCTACTCCTGGAGAACACCTGTTACAGGTGAGTAACTACGCTTTCTCCAGGACCAAGCAGGAAGTCAGTCCTCACATATGGGGCTCCCCAGCTTAAAGCTACCGGGGACCCAAAGCTGAAAAAATTAGCTCCCTCTAGAGCCTCAGCATGTGTGAAAAGAATCTTCTCTGAGAACGCCCTCGAACAGTAGCCCAACACCAGGGCCGGAGGGCAGGAGTTGCCTAAACCTCAAAGAGATTACGGAGTACCGCCTGTCCGAAAGCACTGTCCCTGAGGGACTCCCTCTCGAGGCAGTAGTGGGCCGCAAAAGTCTGGCTTGAAGACCAAGTAGCGGCCCAGCAGATGTCTGCCAATGGAACAGAGCGGAGATGAGCCACTGACGCAGCCTTTACCCTGACACAGTGAGCCGTGACTCGACCCTGCAAGGAGAGGCCGGCTACCCTGTACACCCAGGTGATACAGACTGCTACCCAAATGGACAGGGTACGCTTAGAGACAGGTAACCCCAACTTATTAGGGTCAAAAGAGACGAAGAGCTGAACAGCCCTTCGGTGTCCCTGCGTACGGTCAAGGTAGAAGGACAACGCCCTCCTACAGTCCAGGGTATGCAAGACCATCTCAGCCCGGCCGGCATGCGGCCTGGGAAAGAAAGTTTGAAGAACCACCTCCTGAGTGAGGTGGAAAGAGGAGACAACCTTTGGAAGGAACTTAGGGTGAGTCCGTAAGACTACTCTGTTCCTATAGAACCTAGTGTATGGTGCCTCTGACACCAGGGCTTGAAGCTCACTTACTCGCCTCGCTGAGGTAAGAGCTACCAAAAACAACGCTTTCCAGGAAAGAAAGCGCAAAGGACAAGTAGCCATAGGCTCAAATGGTGGGCAAGTAAGTTGTTGCAAGACCACATTCAAATCCCACTCAGGGGCAGGTGGACGAACTGGAGGCTTAAGCAAAAGCAGGCCTCTGAGGAAGCGAGCCACCAAAGGATGGCTTGAGAGAGACTGACCTTCTACCGGGGAGTGGTGCGCTGAGAGAGCACTGAGGTGGACCCTAACAGAGTTGGATTTAAGGCCTATATTGGACAGGTGCAGCAAATACTGCAGCACCACAGGTACCAGGCATGAGAAAGGATCCTCCTTGTGCTGGGCACACCAGGCAGAGAACCTACGCCACTTAAGAGCATATGATGTCTGAGTGGACTGCCTCCTAGAGGCCAAGACAACATCCTCCACTTCCCTAGGCAGCAGTAAGGGTGCTAGAACTACCTTTTCAGCAGCCAGGCAATCAGATTGAGGGACTGGAGATTGGGGTGTAAGAGAGATCCCTGCTCCTGAGACAGGAGATTGGGTTGCATCCCCAGAGGAAGAGGAGAGTCCACCACTAGCTGTAAAAGAAGTGGGAACCACGTTTGCCTTGGCCATCTGGGGGCCACCAGGATCACTGAGGTCTTGTCCCGGAGCACTTTGAACAGTGTTTTGGGCACTAGAGTCGTGGGAGGAAACGCATATAGGAGGCCTGTAGACCATGGTATGAGAAATGCATCCGCTGCTACCCTGAGAGGATGCGGTTGTCTGGAGCAGAACCTGGGCAGTTGACGGTTCAGTGGACTGGCAAAAAGATCCATGGTGGGAAGACCCCATCTTAGGAAGATTTGTTGAACTACCAGAGGATTCAACTGCCATTTGTGTGGCTGTAGGATCCTGCTTAACTTGTCTGCTAGGTAATTGTCCTGTCCAGGGAGATAGACCGTCTTGAGAAGTATGCCATGCTTGACTGCCCAGGAGCACAGGTCCTGTGCTTCCTGACAAAGAGGTCAAGACCCTGTGCCTCCTTGCTTGTTCACATAGAACATAGCAACTTGATTGTCCGTCTGAACTAAGACAGACTGCTGAGAGAGGACATGTGAGAAAGTTCGCAGGGCTAAGCGGATTGCTCTGAGCTCTAGGAAATTGATTTGCTGTGTGACCTCCCAAGGAGACCACAGGCCTTGAGTGCATGCTCCTTGGCAATGCGCACCCCAACCTTGAAGAGAAGCATCGGTTGTCAGCACTTGAGTGTGTGGAGGGGCTTGAAAAGGCACTCCTTGCATTAGATTCGGAAGATGAAGCCACCACTGCAGAGAATCTGCCAGTAGATTAGACACCCTCACTTTGTCCATCAGGTTGCCTGTGGCCTGCAGCCACTGAGTTCTTAGGCTCCACTGAGCAGGCCTCATGTGCAGACGGGCATTTGGAGTTACATAGACCATGGATGCCATGTGGCCTAAGAGCCTTAGGAATTGTCTGGCAGAGACTAGAGAAATTGCTGTGGAACTGTCTGGCCAGATCCATCAGTCTGCTGGCCCTGTCCACGGGTAAAAATGCCTTCGCTTGAAGGGTGTCTAGTCTTGCTCCTATGAACTCCATGTTTTGTGAGGGGCGCAAAGCGGACTTTGCGAAGTTTATGGCAAATCCCAGATGATGGAGAAGAGACACAGTATGAAGGGTGGCTTGATTGGTCTCCTGTGGAGACTGACCCCTGATGAGCCAGTCATCCAGGTATGGAAAGACAAAGAGTCCTTGAACTCTGAGACAGGCCGCCACCACCGCCAGGCACTTGGTGAAAACCTTGGGGGCGGAGGTTAGGCCAAAAGGGAGTACCCTGTACTGGTAATGGTTTCCCCCCACTACAAATCAGAGATATTGTCTGTGGTCTGGATGAATAAGGATGTGAGTATATGCATCCTTTAGGTCTAAGGAGCATAGCCAATCTCACTGCTGGAGGTAGGGCAGCAGGATTCCAAGGGTAAGCATCTTGAACTTTTCCCTCTCCAGGAACTTGTTGAGATTGCGCAAGTCTAGGATGGGCCTGAGGCCTCCTGTCCTTTTTGGTACCAGAAAGTACCTGGAATAGAAGCCTTGACCTCTCAGGTGGTGGGGCACCGGTTCCACCGCCTGCTCCATTAGAAGACCTGCCAACTCCTACAGGAGTAAGTCCCTGTGCAGAGGGAGTCTTGGAGACTCCCCTGGAAAGTAGGAGGGAGGTACCTGGTGGAAGTGGAGGAGATAGCCTCTCTGGACTATGCTTAGCACCCAGGTATCCCCTGTTACAGCTGACCACCTGTGGGCATACAGGGTCAGCCGGCCTTCCTGTGCTGAGAGGGGCCAGCTGAGGAGGAGAGGCTATGCCACTGGAGTCAAAACCCCGCTCCCTGCTGTGCAGGAGCCGGAGCTGGTGGCTTGGGGGTTTTCTGTCCCTGCCCCTTGGCCTGCTGATCCTGTTGGGGAGCTACAGAGGCCTGAAAGTGAGGGTATGATTTGTAGGCAGACGACTTCCTCGGGTAAAAGGTCTTTTTTCACGAGCCCTTCTTCTTCTGAGAAGGGGCAGATGTTTTCCTGGATAGCCTAGTCTAGGTGAGAGTCTCGGACTCGGGTTCTGCAGCCTTTTCAGCCATGGGCTTGCCAAAGAGGTTTTCACCTCTGCAGGGGACATCGACCAACTTGTCCTGTACCCATGGCTTGAGGTCCGATGACTGTAGCCAGGCCTGACAGCATGCACCGATGCCAGCCGTAGCTACTCGGGCCGAAGCCTAGAAGCCATCATAGGCTGCTCGAGAGATAAACTTCGAGCACTCCCGGATCCCCGTTGACAGGGCTTTGAACCTCTGCAAAGGTTCCTCGGAGAGACCAGCAGAGAACCTGGCAATCTCCTTTGCCAGGTCTCGAAGGTACATGCCCATGTATAGCTGGTAGGTCTGGACACGGCAAGCAAGCATTGAGCCCTGGAAGCACTTTCTACCGAGGGCATACAGGTTCCGGGCCTCCTGGCCGGGAGGCCCCGACAAGTGCATCTTCTGACTCTTCGGACGATGCATGGCCGATTCCACAACCATGGAGTGGTGCGGTAGCTGTGCTTTTTGGAACCCGGGGCTCTTGCAGACTCGATAGATGGACTTGACCCACTTGCTCAGAACCGGCGTCGAGGCCGGCGCCTTCCACATGCGGAAGAGCAACCGTTCCAGCATCGGAGGAAGCGGTACAGTAAAGGCCTCCTTGGGGGGAGAGTCATACTGCAGGGCCTCAAGCTCCTCGGCTTGAGGCTCTTCCTCGGGATCCGCGGGGAAGGCCAAGGCCTTGGCCATGTCCCGCACGAAGTCCGAGAACCAGGTGTCCTTCAGGGGGGACCGTCTCCGAGGCTCGGACTCCGGTGAGTCTAAAGGGACACACCAGATCCGAAATGTGTCCGGGGACTCCTTATCCTCTGTTTCCTAGCTCGACCCTTCGGAGGAGGAATCGAACGGCTCCGGTCGGGCAGGCACAGATTCCATCCGCCCCGACGCTGAGGGTACCGGTGTCGACGACCTCGATCCCGAATGGGAGGCCGAGGGAGACCTTGGCCGAGGATCGACTCAAGAGCGCATGGACTCGAGGATCGGCTCGGCCTCCAGGGTCGACTTGGACGTCGATGTCCCGGTGGTCGGAGCAGATGCACCGGTGAGACCGGCGATCAGTGCCCGCTGCTGCTCCATGAAGGCAGCCAAGCTGCTCTCCAAGGCCGTCAACCTGAGTCCGAGCTCAGGAGACTCAGCAGCCCCCAACTTGGGCCCCGATGGCATCGGGCCCGACATCGGCTCCCCCGGAGGAGAGTCCACGAGGACTACAGTACTCACGTGACCTGGGGACTCCATCTCTACACGAGGTTGTTTAGCAGGCCGCTCTGACTCCGAAGACCCTGGACCAATGTTCCCTCTAATTTTCTGTAGGCTGTGTGAGCATAAAATATCAGCTGTGCAGCTTTTGAAGGAAGGTTAAATTTTTTGTGTACCACATAACGACACTTGGAGTTATATACTTTAAAATTTGACTACACATTAGAATACAGTATGTACACCACATTGATTTTAATCAAATTAAATGAAAATAGATGAAATGAAGCGGAAATTTTTAGTAATTACAATCACAAATGTGGTATTATTTCCGTTAATTTTTATTGAAAGCCATTGTTATTCCATGTAAATAATTTATGTATGGAAGAAGAGTTCATTCTCAAATTTTTCTCTTCGATCTTTCAAATGTACCCAGTCTGAATAAATTTTATCAAGGTCTACTGATCTGCTATCTTGAAGATGACTCTTAACACGCATCAGCATCTCCAAATGTTCTAAATGTAAGCGATTCCTTATTTTGGTTTTTAAACTGTTCATCAAGCTGAAACCACGCTCACAATCTGCACTAGAAGCCAAAAATGTTCCACCAATATCCATCAATTTCGCTAAATCTGCAAAGTGAGCATTCTGAAACGCCAAAGTCACCATATCCGGAAAACTGTTTATCAGTTTGCTTTTGATTTTTTCTGCGACTAAAAACATGAAGTCATTGTACTGCTCAGCCGCGCAACTGGCATGACAGCCTCGGGTTTTGTCCCACCCTTACCTCGGCACTTCACCCCCCCCCCCCCCAATAAGTCACCACATTTCGCCAAGGGTTTTCTTTCAACAAAAACTATTTCCATTTATTTATCAACAATGGTTATTAACAGAACAAAACCGTTAGCCACAGCATGCACATAACAATCAACCAAACACTGTACACAATTCCTTTCCGGCACCACCTGCCTTTTCTGCCCCCTCAAGAGACACAGCCAATATCCCACAGTCCTTGTAAGTGGCTGGAGGAAAATTAGCCGTCAAAGCTTTTTCCTCAGTCCTTAGTCCTCTCCATATCCTTCAGTCGAAAAGCTGTTGCGCCTGCCGTTCAAGCAGACTTGGCAACCTTTTTCGTGATAGGCTATGGCCTAGAATAGCCTGCATAGCCTGTAGGAGTAAGAAAAGCCTGTAGGTTAGGCCTGAGTCCCCAACCCCCACTTCAGAATATTATAGCTGAGCAGAGCTGAAAAGCCAGAGAAAATAGAAAACTGCTTTACACTGCTTTGCTGATAAGAATGCAAGACTTTTCTATTGAGCTTGTTATGTTATTCACAGAAGTATTTCAGTATCTTGCTTTTGTTTTCACACAGTTTCTGTACTGCAGAGTGACTTTGTAAGCAGAAAGCAAGGCAGAATATGTTATGTCTAGATACTGAGCCATGGCTAGGAAGGCCTGAGAGCAGGGGGAGAGCGGTGTGGGCCCGGTCAGAGATCTCCATTGGATGGGGGGTGAGGGGGCCACCGGGACCAATGAGGAGTTTGTCTATGTAGAGCTGATGAAGAAAGCTATAAATGCTGTTGTTTTACTGAACGCCATGCTCAGACAATTTTGAAAGTGACAAGTGTCTGAGACTGTGCACAAATAAACTGGTTTGAATCCTAGTAAATAGACTCCTGGTGTATTCGTTGCATGCACTTCGCTACAACATATTCTTGGTTCCCTGACCGGGAAGGTGGGGTACGTGAATGGTGCGCAAGTGAATACTACCACGTATTACCGCCTCCAGGTTTGGTCCGGCTGGGACCCCCTTAGGTGCGAACCAGTGCGCCTATTGTAAGGAAGAAGGACATTGGAAGAACGAGTGCCCAAACATTAGCTCCACCCCCTGGAGGGGAGGCGGGAGCGCTAGGAGAGCAGGGGGGGCGATTCCAGCAGCGAGGGGGGATGCAGCGCGTGCAGTTTCAACAGCGAGAAGAGACTGCCATAGTGGGAATGGCAACCGGCGAGAACAATTTTATGGATGAGGACTAGGCCAGACCGGGCTCCAAGTTCGTCCTAGGTCTCCAGGAGCCTATGGTCAAATTAAAGATTGGAGACCAGCATATGGACTTTATGGTAGACACAGGGGCAGAGCATTCACTAGTAGCCAAACCTGTGGCTCCTGTGTCCTCTCGATCTGTCACAATTGTGGGAGCTACTGGAACTAGAACCACAAGACCTTTTCTGCAGAACCGCGCCTGTGAACTAGGGGGACAGACGATAACATACCAGTTCCTGTATATGCCTGAATGCCCAGTTCCCCTTTTGGACCGAGACATGCTTGCAAAGCTGCAAGCACAGATATCCTTCGTTGAAGGGGGAAAAATGGAAATGACTATAAATTCAAAATCTGCTGGCCTGATGGTGTTAGCTGTCCCCCAAGAAGAAGAATGGCGGTTCTATTTACCTACATCCAAAGCAGCAAGCTCCTGTATACCTACCAACATTGCAGCCCCGCCTGGGGTATGGGCAGAGAATAATCCACCTGGCCTAGCAAAGAATATAGCTCCTGTGCTTGTCACCCTTAAACCCGGAGCAGAACCAGTGCATGTGCGTCAGTATCCCCTCCCACGACCAGCAATTGAAGGTATTCATCGCCACCTGAAGAAACTACTGCAGTATGGACTCCTTAGAGAATGCCAATCACCCTGGAACACCCCCCTTCTCCCAATCAAGAAGCCTGGGACAGGTGACTACCGCCCAGTGCAGGATCTACGTCGAGTGAACAGTGCAGTTGAAACCATACATCCAGTAGTACCAAATCCTTACACCCTCCTGGGACTGATTCCAGCAGAAGCCACACATTTCACTGTTCTGGACTTAAAGGATGCCTTTTTCTGTATACGCCTGGCATCTGCCAGTCAGCTTTTGTTTGCATTTGAATGAGAAAACCCTACCACAGGACGACGAGGACAACTCACTTGGACTCGATTACCACAAGGATTCAAGAATTCACCCACTATTTTCAGTGCAGCCCTCAGTCAAGATCTGTCAAGTTACCCTGTAACTCCGGGAAAACGAATCTTGCTCCAATATGTAGATGACTTGCTTATAGCCACCAACAACGAAACTGATTGTGTGCAAGCTACCAGTGATCTCTTGCACCTCTTGAATGAAGCTGGCTACAAGGTCTCGAGAGCCAAGGCGCAACTGTGTCAGACAGAAGTGAAATACTTAGGGTTCCATCTATCCAAAGGAACCCGGAAATTAGGACTTGAATGAAAGGAAGCAGTATGCTGCATCCCAACCCCCACCGCCAGAAAGCAGGTGCAGGCTTTCCTGGGAGCTGCAGGCTATTGCCGCATATGGATACCAAATTTTGCGCTCATGGCAAAACCCTTATACCAAGTCACAAAAGGAGCGGAATGATCCCCCTTGGAATGGGGCCCAGAACTAGATAAAGCATTCAAATCCCTAAAAACAGCGTTGATGTCATCCCCGGCTTTGGGACTACCAGATGTGCAGAAACCCTTTCGCCTGTATGTCCATGAGTCAAGTGGAAACGCATTGGGAGTCTTGACTCAGCCTCTTGGGTCTTGGCAGCGACCTGTAGCCTATCTGTCAAAACAATTGGATCCTGTTGCCAAAGGATGGCCACCCTGCCTGAGAGCTGTAGCAGCCACAGCCCTCCTGGTGAATGAAGCGGACAAGCTCACCCTAGGACAAGAGCTTCAAGTCATTCTGTCTTAACCCTGATGGAACACAAAGGAAACCATTGGCTCACTTACGCTCGAATGTTGAAATATCAAAGCATGCTATGTGAGAATCCTCGATTGCAATTGAGTGTCAGCCAAACTCTGAACCCAGCTACCCTATTGCCAACCGGTCCAGGCCCTCCTGACCATGATTGCTTGGAAGTAATGGACACTGTATATTCAAGTCACCAAGACTTAACTGATATCCCTTTGGACCACCCAGACAGAACTTACTTCGTGGATGGAAGTAGCCTCATAGTCGAAGGACAGCGATGTGCTGGTTATGCAGTGGTGACCCTGGACATGGTAGTAGAATCGTCAGCCCTGGCCCCAGGAACCTCAGCGCAGAAGGCTGAATTGATAGCCCTCACACGCGCACTCAAACTTGGAACAGGAATCAGCCTGAACGTCTACACAGACTCCAAATATGCATTTACAACATTACATGCCCATGGAGTCCTGTACAAGGAGCGTGGATTAATCACCTCAGGAGGCAAGTCTGTCAAGTATGGCCCAGAAATATTGACTTTATTGGAAGCAGTATGGGCCCCCAAACGCGTTGCTGTAATGCATTGTCGGGGCCATCAAACTGGAGATGGAGAAGTGTCCCGAGGAAATAGATTTGCCGATGCCACAGCCCAAGAAGCAGCTATTGCTGGACAAATCACTACCCCTAGTGTAACAATTCAAACAGCCATATTTCCAGTACCTCTTAGTGCATGGACACCCAGATATACCCAGACAGAGATGGACCATTATTGTCGACACGAGGGGGGGCAACTATCGGAAACTGGATGGATAGTGTTGCCACCGCCTGAAGGGAGCTCACCCCCTGGCATGACCGTGATTCCCGAAGCCCTAGGCCCTGCTTTTGTCCAAGCCTTTCATCAAGCCACACACTATGGAAAAACCAAAATGGCAAACGCTCTAAAACCATACTTTTATATCTCGTTGCTGGGACCTCTGACCACCTCAGTAGCCCGAAGATGTGTGACTTGTGCCAAGAACAATGCCCGACAAGGTCCTGTCCCACCCCCAAGAGTTCAGTCAGTAGGAGTTACCCCCATGGGGAATATTCAAATAGACTTTGCAGAAATGCCACGAGCGAATGGATATCGCTACTTGTTAGTCCTAGTCTGTACCTTTTCTGGATGGGTGGAAACTTTTCCCACTAGAACTGAGAAGGCCAGGGAAGTCACTAAAGCCTTGCTCCATGAGATCATCCCCCGATTCGGAATACCTTTGACCATGGGGTCTGACAATGGGCCCTCTTTTGTGTCACAAGTAACCCAGCAGCTAGCCCATGCCCTGCAAATACAATGGAAGTTACACACAGCTTATAGACCCCAGAGTTCAGGGAAAGTAGAGAGAATGAACCGAACCCTGAAGTCTCAGTTATCTAAGCTCTGTCAAGAAGCCCACCTGAAATGGCTCCAAGCTCTCCCCATGGTCCTTCTCCGGATACGTTCAGCCCCCACCACGCCATTAGGAGTATCCCCATTTGAGATTTTGTATGGGAGGCCCCCGCTCATAATTCAGGGGATAAGGGGGGATATGAATCAAATTGGATCAGTAATCACTAGGCAAGAATTGTTGGCTCTAAGTTTTGTTTTACAGGGCTTTCATGCCTGGGTGCAAGACCAGTTGCCTATCAATCTAACAGAGCCCTTGCATCCTTTCAAGCCTGGAGCCTCGGTGTGGGTAAAAGAGTGGAAGAAGACACCGTTGGCGCCTCATTGGAAAGGGCCATACATCGTCTTGTTATCAACCCCAACAGCAGTCAAAGTGGCAGAAATCGACTCCTGGATCCACCACAGTCGAGTAAAGCCAGCAGCAGTTCCTGAGAGTCACCCCTGGACCTCGATCGCTAATCCTGCATCACCATTGCGACTCACACTGCGAAGACAAGATCCATCATCGTAAGACTTTGCCAACCCACTCCTGGACATCAAAGAAAGAGCCATCCTTCAATTTTGCAGTATCCACATTGCAGACTCTATCAACCATTATCAATCTACCTCAATCAACCATTACCTACCTCATCAATTATTAGAGACTTTGATCATGAGGCTTACTAATTGCTGTTTTATTCTTGCAGTAGCCCTGGGACACTTGAGAACCCTTCTTGCCTTGCCCCCTTGTGCAGCCTGTATAACCACCACCCGAACTGGAATGCAAGTCACTCAGACTCTGCTTTATCACTCTTACTATACTTGTACTGGCATAGTCAGCCAGTGTATCTATAATGGTACAGAACTGAACGTCTGTACAAAGGGAAAGACACGTACTTGTTTCAGACCTCGACAGAATCCATCTTACTATGTCCTGGAACTGAGATGGAATGATGAAGACGGAGCCCTCGACAACGCTACAAGTCAACTCTCTGATCCCACCCAACCTGCGTACCTGTATTTTGATGCTTGTGACTTAATTAACAGAAATAATTACTACAGGTGCAGATCATGGGAACAAGCCTACTATTATGATGAGAAATATATGTGTCCTGAAGGTGCATACAGATGGGGAATGTGCACTGGAACACACTCCCCAACAACGTGTAGCAAATCATCAGAAGCAGACTACTACTGTCTGAAGTGGGACTGTGTGTACTATGCTACCAGGTCTGGTGGCCCTACAGGACAAACTGGAGATAATCGTAAAGCTATACTGGAAAGATTACCCCTACTAGAACCCAACAAGTGCAAGAAAAGTACATGCAATCCCCTACGACTCCAGATCTCCGACCCCAGTCAATGGAAGCAAGGATTTCGATTTGGCCTGCGCATAGCAGGAGGTGGAACTGATCCTGGAACCATCGTATTCATCCAACTGAATGTAAAGACTCATGTTTCTTCACCTTATCACATACATCATACCTTCCATGAGGCCATGAAGGCAGAATTTGTAGTTCCCCACGCTTCGCAGAATTTGTTCATCGAACTAGTTGGAGCTGTGGTCTCCAGCCTCCATGTCTCAGACTGTCTCTTTTGTGGAGGAACTCAGATGGGAGACCAATGGCCTTGGGAAGCACAAGAACTGAACTATTCCGTACCATATAACCAGACTGATGTTCATAATACTACCAATGAATGGGTTCTCGCCCACTCCATAGTGGGTATACTATGTTTTGTACGAGCGGACCACAATTGACTGCATTAGTAGGACAGTTGGTCTGTTTGAACCAGAAATATTACAATGCTACTACTGAGAAGACATCTTGGTGGTCAGGTGCCAGTACTCCGGAACCTTCTAATCCTTTGATCGCCTTTCCTCACTTGAGGCAGGGGGCCATCTGCGCGGTGTTCTTGTTGCCTTGTCAATCTCTCCGGGGGAAGGTCCATATTTCTCTCCTGCAACTCTCCCCCTTCACTTAAAGCCTGGGCTGTGTTCTCTCTCATCGGGGGCGTTTTTCCTGCCATCTCTCGCATGCTGTGATGATTCCCCCCACCCCTTTGCTAATTGGGTGGGTCGGGCGGGTGTCCGTCCTCCTCTAGGAAGGGGGGGAGCGGCGAAAGAGGCCGAGCCAGCGCCGAACGTGCTTTTATTCCTGGCTCAACTGCCCGCCCTCGCCGTCCCCCACCCTCCCTGCCCTCCCCCCTAACCCTCGGCCCGCCAATGGGCGTCTGTGCCCGGCCGCGGTAATTCGCAGCCGGGTCTCAGCCGCGCAACTGGCATGACAGCCTCGGGTTTTGTCCCACCCTTACCCCATCACTTCGCCCCCCCCCCAATAAGTCACCACATTTCGCCAAGGGTTTTCGTTCAACAAAAACTATTTCCATTTATTTATCAACAATGGTTATTAACAGAACAAAACTGTTGGCCACAGCATGCACATAACAATCAACCAAAGACTGTACACAATTCCTTTCCGGCACTACCTGCCTTTTCTGCCCCCTAGAGAGGCACAGCCAATATCCCACAGTCCTTGTAAGTGGCTGGAGGAAAATTAGCCGTCAAAGCTTTTTCCTCAGTCCTTAGTCCTCTCCATATCCTTCAGTCGAAAAGCTGTTGCACCTGCCGTTCAAGCAGACTTGGCAACCTTTTTCTTGCTTTACCCCCCTTTGCCCGCCGTCAGAGCGAGGCAGGGGGCCATCTGCGCGGTGTTCTTGTTGCCTTGTCAATCTCTCCGGGGGAAGGTCCATATTTCTCTCCTGCAACTCTCCCCCTTCACTTAAAGCCTGGGCTGTGTTCTCTCTCATCGGGGGCGTTTTTCCTGCCAACCCCGACAGCAGCGAATCCTCGCTTGTTGACGGGGCCCCACTTATCAACACACCGCTGTGGCCAACACCTGCTTCTGCCATAATCGTTCGACCGTGTCTTGTATGGCGCACAGAAAAATGTCCATTCCTATGTCAGACAAGTGCACTCCATCTGCGCGATACAATCCCGGGCAACTTTCTTCAATGAGGTCATGCCTGATGCTGTAACCCCCTATTGCCCCCATGAAGCGTGCCATCCACTTGTTCACTTTTTGTCTCGTTCTCTCCAATGCCCAGTGCGAATTATCGCCCCTCCACACGCGCCGTGGTATGATGTGAGACCATGCCAGGAGCGTCCCGGGAAAGGTGTTCGCTAGTGTCAGCATGTCGCTTTGCATTTTTTTTGTGAGCTCAACGCTGCGTGTGGACGCAAGGTCGTTGCCCCCCAAGTGGATCACCATCATCACTGGGTTCCCGGTCGATCTCTTCCTTTGTAGCAAGGACGGCACTAGCTGGTCCCACACCATACCCCGTCGCCCCAGCCATACCACTGAAACCTCTGCACTTGGTAACCCCAAATTCAGCCCCTGCAGTCTGCACCGAGTCCGCTTTTGCGCCCAGTGAACAAATTAATGGCCGCATATCCAAGCTTCACGAGGCCAGAGGCGGTGACTTACTCCTGCATTGGATCACAATCAGAAAGATATGATTATAGCAGAATTAGCAAACAATTGTCACAAAACACTGATTTGCCACAACATTGATACAAACATTGCTCCCAAATTGCCAGTATCGACTTGCCCCTGCCCTCTACATGTTAGGTTTTTTTGGGGGTTTTTTTTAAACCCATCCGTTCTTCATTCCGCTGGATGTATGTACAGTTTGTATCTATCCGAGCGCCATCTGCCTATATGCATGATCTCTTCTTTTGACATCCCAATGCTGGCTGCCATTGAAGCAGCTCTGATACGAAAGGAGTGCGAGCCGTACAAGCTTGCATCCCATCCCGCTCGTTCTATTACAAGCTTGAGTACCTTGATAAATTGAAAACGTGATAAGGGGGCACCGTTTGCATGCACGAACCATTGATTTCCTGCATCTGCTCGTAACTGTTGTTAGGCTATAGCATTTCTCAGCGGGCATGAGGGGTATTGGGCAATGCCGACAACACCACACGTGCCCCTTTCCCCACTGTGTTGGTTTTGGATCTGCGCACGTGTAGCACTATGGCCCCTGCGACTATGCCTACATCCCGCTTCTCTATACCTCCATAGGCTGTCCCGCGCCTCGAGGATGAGGATGCCACTAGCTCCCCTACCCGAAATGCTCCGTAAAACGCCCACAAGAAGGCACATCTAAACAGCCTAGTCTCGTACTCATTGTAACATACTTGGCTAGTTGTTACCATCAGCTGTTGGAGCATCTGATGAGTGATCGGTCGCCGTTGGTCAACTTTCCGGGGCTGCCCCATGGACCAACCTCTCATTACCTTCTTAATGACAAAATCCGACTGAGGACTCCTCTTACCTAAAACTTTTGCAAAAAATGATACCGCTGCTAGACGGGCTTGCACTGCCGCTTTTGTATAGCCATTGCTTTTGCAATGCAAAATCCATCTCAGTATTGTTTCTACCTTAAGTCTGTCTTCTTGTTGTATTATGGCTTCTCTGCAAAATGTTTGGTACTGTTCCCATGCTGCTACGTATTTTCGCCTGGTATGCTCTGCTAAGGAGCCTAACAGGAGCTCCCATACCTCGGTGGACCATATTCCCAGACATGCTCGGGCACAGCTGTCTTGACCGCGTCTGCTTCGGGAGCCAGTTGGTGAAAGAGCCTGATCTTAGAACGAGAAAGAGCATCGGCAATGTTATTATTTTCACCCTCAATGTGCTCCGCTCTAATGGTTATGTTATGTACCAGGCATAGTAACACAATCTTTCTTAATAGTGCCACTCCCCTTGTCGTCTTGGCTCGCATAGTGTTCACTGCCCACACCACCGCTAGGTTATCGATATGGAAGGTGATAGCTCTGTTTGCGAGCCCTGGCACCCAGATACATAAGGCTACCATTAGCGGGAAAAGTTCCAAGAACGTGATGTCCTTGGTGGTCCCTTCTACTAGCCATTCCCTGGGCCATGTCTCTGAGCACCATGCCCCTTTATAGTAAATGCCGAAACCAATTCCCCCCGAGGCATCGGTGAAAAATTCTAGGTCCACATTAGATACCGGGAGCAATTGCCAGAAGGCAAGGCCATTGAAGGTGTGCAGGAATTGCAACCAGACCTGAAGGTCTTCCTGTATTTCCTTGGTGACATGCATGCGATAGTGTTTTTTTCTGATCCCTCTCGTTGCCAATGCCATATGGCGGCAGAAAACCCTCCCCATTGGTATCACCCTGCATGCGAAGCATAGTAGGCCCAGTATTGACTGAAATTGCTGCAGTGTAGGTTTTCGCTGACTGTGAAGTAGTTGAATATCTTTCTTCAGCTTCAGCACCTTATCTGCCGGCAAACGTGACCTGTGTGCCGGCACATCTAACTGTATGCCTAGGAAAGTGATGATCCCTTTCGGGCCATCTGTCTTCTCCTTCGCTAGCGGGATTCCAGACGACTGTGCCATCTGCTCAAAGATATCTAATATCCTTTTGCAGTCGTTATGGTCTTTTCCTATAAATAGGAAATCACCCAGATAGTGCACCACCGTGTTGGGGCCCGCCAAGTCTTCAACTACCCAGTGTAGGAATGAACTAAATTGTTCGAAATATGCGCATGATACCGCACATCCCATGGGCAAACATTTATCATAAAAGAATTCCCCATTGAACATAAAACCCAATAATGGGAAAGACTCAGGATGTACCGGCAATAGCCAGAAAGCAGACTCTATATCCGCCTTCGCCAGCTGTGCCCGCTGCCCCTTACTTTGTATGAGCATAACTGCCTGATCGATGGTTGCATATTTAACGGAGCATAAGGCCGGATCAATATAATCGTTAACTGACTTCCCTTCGGGGTATGATAGATTGTGAATTAACCTGAATTGACCCGGTTCCTTTTTTGGTATGACCCCCAATGGAGAGATTACGATGTCCTTGAATGGCGGTGACTTGAAAGGACCCGCTACTCTCCCCATACCTATTTCTTTTGCTATCTTGCTGTGTGCAATAGAGTTGTGTTTACGGACCGATGGGGGGTTGTTTATGACGCGCGTTTGTGCTTTTTTTTTTTGTTGTTGTTGTAATTAGGGATGGAATGCGGAAACCCTGCGAGAAGCCATTTTCGATACTGATAGCTATATCCCGCTTTGGGTAGGCTCTCAGCCACGGCCGCATACTCTCAAGCCTGATGGGTGTTGGGGCCAATTCCCTCGTTTGAGCGTTGCTGTACCGCTCTGAAAGGCTTGGCCTCCCTTGATGCTCTGCATGTGAAAGCAGGGTGTCCACTTCCGTATACCGAGCAGGAATGTTTGTATTTACAAGGCTGCCATGTACAACTCCCTGTGTTGTACTGGCAGCATGCCCGTCGCCCCGCCGACTGATTGGCTTGCCGCCATTGTGTGTTCTGAAAAGGCTGTTGCCATTGCGTGCCCTGAAAAGGCTGCTGTAGCCCGTCCTGACACCATGGCCTATTGGGCGCCATTTCTTCTGTCCACATATCCAGTATCCTATGATGCCATGCCAGTGTGGGATCTTCTGCCATGCTCCTCCTTAAATTAAAATCATTTTTAAACCCGGCCCCCCCCCCCCCCCCGTATTGTTTATGCGCTCGGGTAATCGTGTCCAGGTACCTGGTCAGATATGGCCCCGATTCAGGTTCCTTCTCCATCACCACGCTCATAAAGATGTGGAATGCTGTCACTCAATTGTTAATGGATTTAGGAATTTTAGGCTTCCTGTCCCTCTCGCCTCTTTTATCCTTATCTTTTCCACTATTTGATTCTGCATCCTGATCCCTAAGCAGGAGAGAGAATAAGTCAATATATTCTCGTCTCCAAATCTGCTTTTTTATCTTTTTGGGCACTGAAATGGCCAGTGAGCTCACCCCGCAGCGTGGATCGCGACTGGTATCGCGCCAATCTACCTGCATTCTTTGGGCCGCCCCAGATGGCGTGTTCTCACGGTCCTCGCCTCTCTGATTCTGCCCTGACTATGCCTGCATTAGAGGATTTGATTGTTTGGGTTTTTTCTTTCTTTTAAATCTTTTTAATACACTTTGTATCACATCTGCCAGTGCTATGTCACCATCACTGTCAGAAAAGGAATCCTCAGATGATGAGGCTAACAACTCTGGCGCCCCCCTTTCACACCCTGACTTACCATTTGTCGTGCTAGGTGTGGATGCGCTGTTGCTCGTTTTCGGCTGTTGTTCGCTCCTGAAGCCTGGCATTCCCAGTTTTTGTTTGACTGAGGACAGGCCGTATTGTGTAACCTGCTCACGTACCATCTGTAGCAGCTCATCCAGCTCTTGCCTCTGTGTAGGGGCTGAGCTTTCCTGTTGCTGTGGCGCCTTCTTCCTATCGCTACACCTAGGCTTTACTGCTGCTGCGCTGCTTGATGCGTCATGGCCGGCCATATCTGCTCTCCTTTTGCTTGAACCAGTAGCTGCCCGTGCCCTTGTTGCTGGTGCTTTCTTCGATGTAGCCCTGCCATCTGCCTGCTGTGCGCCTCGCGTTCTGGAAGCCTTTTGTATCTCCTTTCTCGGCATCTCTAACCTAGGATAAAATTACTACGCGGAGGTGATGGAAAAGTCTAAATTACTCTCTGTCTCGGATGTTTGCCTTAATCCCGTGCTACACTTGTTTCCTATATCCACATATATATATCTATATCTATAGATATCTATATATATCTAAATGTCTATATATGTCTATATATATATATATATATATATATATATATCCCCTGTCACGCTCTCTTCTTGTATGGGTAGGCGGTCGCCTGGTAGAAGTGGACGTGACCACAAATTTATATCCCTTGTGTGTGCTGTTGTCTATGTTCCTTGTAGTTGTGAGCCAAGATGAATACAGCCAAGGTTTTTGGGGTAACAATAAGTTTATTGTTGCACAGGAATTGATATCTACTACCCCTTTAAACAGAAATAAATGGATGCTTCTCCCAACCAAAATGAAGTTACGTGGTATAACACAGTCCTCCTGATAACTCTCAGGCAAGTCCGTTCCAACAGAATAACCAAACTTCTTTCAGCTTCAAACATTAAATGCTTTTCCTATTATCAACAGTGTCTTCATAAACAGCTTCATATAACAGATAACACAACCGTAGTGTACTCCTCTTTCACAGCTGCTTAATAGACTGAGTTTTACACTTTGGCAGCTCTCAGCCTCTCTCAGTGTAAAAGCTCCCTTGCAATTAGTCAGGCTTTGTTCAGTACTTCTCAACAGCACAACGTTACACAGCTCTCACTCTTTATGGCAATAAGCGCAATCTGTTTCCATGGAGTGGAGGAGTGGCCTAGTGGTTGGGGCAAGGTACTTCAGGCCGGAAGGTCGGGGGTTCAAATCCCACTAGAGGACAGCAACCTTGGGCCGGAAGGACTGGGGTTTCTAGTTCCACAGGTGCTCCTTGTGGTCTTGGGCAAGCCACTTAACCCTCCATAGCCCATGTTCCCTGTAAAATAGTTATCTCCAAGTTATAATGCCCCGTTCAATGTAATTTCAGTTTGTTCAATGTAAACCGCACTGATGCAGAATAGCGCGGTATATAAGAGAATGTAAATAAATAAATAAATAAATGTCAGAGTATTCAGATCCTATCAAAGCTTCCTCCGTTTGCATAGGTTCCTCGTCTGACTCTGATATATCCTGCTTATTTACAGGGGCTTCCAGATCAACAGGCTTCCATTGCTCTAATAAAGTACTAAGCTGTTTCCAGCTAAAGTTCTTCTTACTGGGAGGTAGGGTGGAGGAATTTAAAATACCAGACTCCTTTAACACAGCTTTAAGGGAATCTAAAGGACTCACCTTTTTCCTGGTACTTCTAGCTTTCACTGGCTGGGCATAAGGCAAGCATTTGTCCCCAAACTGCTTCATGGATTCCCTCGTGGCAAACTGCTCAGCAGGGTTTGTTTCCAACTCCTGTCTCTGCAGCACACAATCAGCTGACTGCTTCAAAGCACCTGTGCTCCTTTCAGAACTTGAGCTACAGATATGTTGCCTGCCTTGGGAATGTTTGGACAGCTTTTTAAACGGAACTCTGTTTCTGCCTAAGCTCCCACCTGTGTGCACAGCTTCAACGGAAGAGTCCTCAGAAGAACTTCTCTCTCTCCTAGATAAGGTTTCCAACCTTTCCCTTTGAGGTTTAAAGGTTCTTCTCTCCTCCTTCTCTCTGCTGCTTGTCCAGTGATAATTCCTCTCTCTCTTAAGATGCTTTTCCAGAGGTTTCTCCAAGCACCTCTCCTGGAACTTCTCCTTCCTGTTCCTGTTCTCGGACTCTCTCTCAGTCTCTCTGCTGCAGAGGCGTAGTGTGGGGGGTGCAGGGGGGGCCGGCCGCACCGGGCGCAACATGGGGGGGCGCGCTCACACTCGCAGCTCTCTGCAGTGCTGGCTGTGCGAATCCGATCCGAGCCGCCGGGTCGCCGCCCACTGTGGAGGGGGGGGGGGTGCCAGGCGTGCGGTGCGGTGGGTGCGAAGAAAGAGCGAGGGACTATCTGGGGGAGGGACAGTGCAGCGCTGATCGCGGGAGAGAACCACACCAGACCAGCCCAGGCAGCAGCAAGAAGAAGCTGGCAGCGGCGGCAGGTGACACAGGCCAGAGAGGAGAGAGGGAAGGGAGCCAGTGGTGACAGACGCTGCAGGAGGAAAACCTAGGAGGACCTGGAGGAGAAAACCTAGCCTGCTGACTGCTGTGATCGGGTCCGGGACATCAGTATTTTCATAACAAACAATACATGTGCTTAGGGGGTAAGGGTTTCTTTAACTAATCTAGTGGAAGAGACTCGAGTGCTAAAATCCACGGGTTAGGGGGCGCAAATTACTTGCCTTGCCCCGGGTGCTGACAACTCACACTACGCCACTGCTCTGCTGTTCCCCAGCACCTCCTCCTTTGGAACTGTTACTTCCTGCTTAAGTGTTTGGGGCTGTCCTATGGGCTTTGACTCCGCCCCCTTGCCTCTCACGTCAGATCCCTTGGTTGTCATGGAGCTGAGGTGTGGCTCTCTCTCTATCTTTCTAAGCATAGAGTTTCTCTGAGTTGGAGGTTTAACCCTTTCCTTGACTGTACTGCTGTCTGCTTCAGGGGAAAAAAACTGTTTCAACCTCCTGTTTCTAGTGCTTAACCCCTCTTCACCATCACACCCCCCAGCAAAAGTTCCCATATCTTCCTAGCTGCAGAACCCTTTCAATCCTCAATTGAACATTCATACAGTCTCCATTTCTTTATTCACCTGGTCATCTTCAATATAAAACAGAAACAAATTCATCCTAATGATCTGCTATACCAGTTGTATCCATTAGATGGCAGCATTACTCCACATTACTTTACTTCCTCAATACTTTCCAGCCCTGAATCCATGCTTAAACATTGCCATGCCCCCCTCTTTTTTTTTTTTTTTTTTAAAGAAAACCTCTAGGCTGTGCTTCCCCACATGAATCCGCCTGTTCCTCTGTGTTTTTTTCTTTTTTTTTTTAACTCTTTTGTGCCCTGTAGTGTCTTCTCCCATCCTGCCTGATATCGCGTGTGCCTGCGGCGTCTTTTTTGGCGCGCACATGGCCCGCATACCTCAGCACTTCTCCCCAGGCTCCCCCGCAAGTCTGTCTCCCGACTGGACACTGATGCCGCCATCTTCGAGGATGAGAAAGGTAGGGGTTCTTGGCTGCCTTCCCTATCCTCCCTGGCTGTCGTCTGCTATACCCCCCCCCCCCCCTGCACACACCGAACACATAGGCCGCTTCACCACAACGGGACCCTGCCATGGCTGGGAGCACCACTGTCCACTATTCAACCCTTTATTTTATGTACTTGCTGCTTGCTGCGATCCTCCGCTGAACCCTCGATGCCTGTCCGGTCCAGATATCCTGCAGATGCGGTCCTCCGATGTGTCCGTCCTCCTCTAGGAAGGGGGGGAGCGGCGAAAGAGACCGAGCCAGCGCCGAACGCGCTTTTATTCCTGGTTCAACTGCCCGCCCTCGCCGTCCCCCACCCTCCCTGCCCTCCCCCCAACCCTCGGCCCGCCAATGGGCGTCTGTGCCCGGCCACGGTAATTCGCAGCCGGGTCTGAACAACAATATGTTCCTCCATAAGAAATTGTTTGTACTTTAAGCAGAGTGACCGGACGTTTTCAATTCCAAATTCATAATCACACTGTGCTATTGCTGTCAAGTCAAAAGCAGACCATTCCTCAATTTCATTTTCAGGAAATCTTTCCCCTAAATGCAGACACAGCATATTAATGAAAATAAGTGTGGAACCAGTATCCACTGAAACGTCTCCAGGTATCTTGTCGAGAAGATTTTTAACATTATCACTCCATTTTACTGTGTCACCCAAGTATTGCATTCGGATTTTGCTCAGCTTATCCTGTGCAAGATGATATGCTTCCAGTGGGGTTAGCCCACGTTTTTGAAATGCCATTGTTAATGAAGCTAGTTCAGATAAAACATTATTCAAAATTTGCAGTGTTATATGGAATTGTTGGCTGTTTAGCTTTTTATAACAGTACGTTGCAATGGGATCATTATCCTTCTCTTCTTCAAAGTATTTTAATAATGGATCATAATTTTGAATAATTTCTTGAAGAGCAAAATGTCTAGATAACCACTGCACTTCATTCAGAGGTCTAAAAGCAATTGACTCGCATTCAGAAGCATCTGCTAATTCTTTAAATTGTAACCTTTTAGTAGAAGATCGACAAAAGGTTGTGTAAACAGTTCTCATTAGAGTTTCAACTTCTTTCATCAACTTTATTCCTTCCATGATTCAGAGATCCCCAAATCTTCACGATGGGTAACACAATGCTGCTGCACTAAATGCGAAACGTTTTGTTTTAGCTGCGCAGCAACACCATTTATTCTGCCTGACATGACAGAGGCACCATCCGAAGTAAACATGACCATTTTGTTAAGGTCAAGCTTGTATTTCCCATAGAATTCCCGGAGTGCACTGACTATTGATGCAGCATTGTATGCTTCCAACTGTAGTATCCCACCAAATGAAGTTTTATACAGACATGAATTTACTGGCCAATATGTGAAATACAGTATTAAGTATTTGTTGACAGAAATGTCTGTGCTTTCATCAATAGTTAATGTATGATACGCTGCTGATGCAACATCTGCTATGAGCTTATCTTGGACATTCATGTTTATAATTTCAAGAAATTCAAATGAATAGTTTTTGCTTCTCCAGCTTTCAGGTATGGTTATGTACTTGGACATGTGTTCATTAATATCTTGAACAGAGAGCATGGAAATATTCATCCGAACAGCCAGCAAAAACACTATCAATTAGAATTTTAATTTCTTCTGGTGTAGAACGCTTCCGTTCATTACTAATTTGCCTTTTCGCTTTTTCAGCGGTGCTCTCAAGCAACAAGTTAAATAATCCTCCTCTTAAATTTGGATTTTTAGCTCTAAGTTTCTTAACACTTTCAGTATAAGTCTTACTAGACAGATGTAATTTCAAAAAGTCCATTTTCCACACATCATCCCAAAATTTGCCATTCGAAAACTCTCCCATGGTTTTTGCATCTCGGCAGTATAAACAGACTACTCCGTCATCCTCTTCGTAAGTGAATATTTCACGCAGTTGAACGCATTTTTTATCCCGAGATTTCGGTGTCTCCGTTTCAACAATTTCTTCAAGCCATTCAGGCTTAAAAGCTCTGGCCGTTCTCTTACGTTTTTCACCTCTCATTGCTATTGGTTTCGACATTTTAAAAGTGGTATGGTGGTCACAGGCACAGCAGGTGCTTTATTATTCAAAAGAAATGCCCCAACGCATTTCATCCAAAGCCTTCATCAGAGGGCTTGGAAGTTGGAACTGCAAGCAATATAACAATATTGTTATAGTGGTAACAAAGAGAAAAAGAACCATAAGTATACATAGTAAAAAGAAGGCACAGTATTACTTACATGGATTAGCAGTTTAACACAAATTCAGAAAAGTGACTTAATTTTAAAACTATGGATTTCCATCTCCATCCAGTCCCACCGAGTCTTCTTCACCTCTATCCACCCCCCCCCCCTCCTCCTCCTCCAAGGCACCCACCACAGTTATCATTCCACCCTAAACAAATGGAACAACTCCTGTTGTGGCAGGAACTGTAACTTCACCGTACAGAACTGTGTACAGAACAGCTCCCCTATGGTTTCAACAGAAGAACTTACTTTGCCTTTGGCAACTTCAAAGGAAGAAAAAGCCGGCATCTACATTTATTGTTAACCCATTCCCCAACAGAGGGCTTTGTAAGCATAACTATTTGAACTACAAAGTTCAAAAGTAGGCATGACCAAAGCATCATAAGGGCTAGAGTGATAAAATCAAGATGGAAGACACCATGCATGATAAATTAGTAGTTCAAATAGTTATGCTTACAAAGTCCTCTGTTGGGGAATGGGTTAACAATAAATGTAGATGCTGGCTTTTTCATTGATAATCACATATACACAGAATTATCTTGGTTCACACCACATGAATTCTTGGAGTTACACTGTGCTTCCTCTTTTACCTCCAGATTCACGTGAAGGCAAATCAGTGACAAAAAAAAAGAATTGGTCTTCACTCCACTATCGAAGAAATTTCAAGCACCCACTCACTGCAGTTCACACATGGTTATTGCACTCGGGGCAGCTTCCAGAGAGCACACGTGGGAGCCAGCCCCTCTAAATCTAGTCCAGACACTGCAGGGCGCAGTAATAGCAGCGAGCCACCTGACTGTGATTGCCTAGCTGGGTTCGGTGCAGCAGGCGGGCTCTGTGGAGAGACAAGTCGTGGCTGCTGCACCACGACAACGCGCCTGCACACACCACACTCAGTGTGAGGCAGTTCATGGCCAACAAACAGATCACAGCTCTCGACCACCCTCCTTATTCCCCAAATCTTGCACCGTGTGACTTCTGGCTCTTCCCCAGGCTAAAGACTGTGCTCAAAGGAACTCAGTTCACCTCTGTAGAAGAGATCAGGGCCACTGTGACGAGGGGACTGAGGGATCTCAAGGAGGAGGACTTTACCGAGTGCTTCTGTATGTGGCAGAAGCGAATGCAGAAGTGCATTAACTCGGGGGGGGGGATTACTTTGAAGGGGGCAATGTGTAATTTCTTTGTAGATTTGGTAATAAAACATTTATGGGACAGTCTAATTTCTTTTTTGTCACACCTCGTATGACAAGGCTGCATACTTTACCCATACCTGTTTAATTCATATGCATAACAAAGCATTAGAGAAGCAGAATTGTATGAAGACAATTGAGGTGTGAAGAGATTATTGAGAGAATCATCAACAACATTTACTATGCTGCCAATACAACGTTACTGGCTGAAAGGAAAGACTATCTGAAGCATCTGCTTATCAAGATCAAGGAACATAGTCTTACAATGGACCTCAACTTTAATACAAAGAGACAAAAAAAGAGGCAAGCCGGAGGAAGATCAATAGAATTCAAAAGACCAACAATCTATTCATCTGAAACGCCGCCTTCTGCCAACGCAAGCAATGACTGTACACATGAACTTAACCTAATGGATTGTAAAAAAATCAGATTGGTTACATCTGTGGAAGTCAGTGATGGAAAAGCTTAATAGCATCAAAAAAGACAAAACCTAGAGTTGACTGTAGTACAGATCGCCAGCTACTAGTATGCATATGCAAGCTAAAGCTGAAAATGAGCAAGCCACTTATGAATGTAGCAAAATATAATCTTGAAAATATACCACCAGAATTTAAAGAATGCTTGCAAAATCTATGTCCAACTTTGGATACAATGATAGAGAACCATGCGAGTTATGGGATGACAATAAGAAAGCTGTGCTTGAAGAAAGTGAAAGCTCTCTGCAAAAGGTAAAAAAAAAAAAAAAAAAAAAACAGCCAAAAACAGCTGAAATGAATACCGAAGAAACTCTGAAAATCACTCAAACATGCAGAGATTTTTCCTGACATCTGGAAAAATCAATATTTTCATCCTTTACCTAGAAAAATAGACATAGTAGACAACTTTACCTGTTTGGATCAACAGAGATGACAAGCAGTCAAGAAATCCAACAACATATTACTCTTGCCAGAACAGCTATGAAGGACTCAGACAAGATTCTTAAGTGTAATGATATATTTCTTTATACAAATATTGAACTTGCCCAAACCATGGCGTTTTCAGTAACATCAAATGGATGTGAATTTGAACGATGAATAAGAAAGACATGAAGAAAATCTGTGCCTCTGAGTTAATGGTGCTGTTTATACCATGGACTGTCCGAAGAACAAATCAGCCAGCACTAGAGGAGATCAAACCTCAGCCTTCTTTAGAAGCTGAAATGATGTTTCCCGGGAAAAGTCCTCAGCACTCACCTGCTCCGCTGCCGATAGCCCGTCCCTGGCATAGCCCCGCACAATCTTCAGGCAGCAGTCCCAGAGCACCGGTCTCCTCTTCTTCGCTGGTGCGGTGTGTTGCTCTCCCTTCTCCGCATTCAAAGCGGCACGTGGCACTGGAGGCTGGCTGAGGGAGGGATTAAAGGAGGCGCGTGGCTGGCAGGCAGGCAGGCACAAGAGCAGAGAGAGGCTGGCTAGCTGGCTGCCGCTCCCTTTTATTTCCCTCTTTAGCCTGTGTCATGATTCGTCAATCATCGGTCACATGTGAGAGGAGTGAGGACTCAGAGCAAAGAGGAGAGATTCGGAAGTGACGTCACGAGTCTCGGAATTACCCGGAAATTACAGAATGGCAGTAGATCGGCGGCGCAGCCGCGGCCTTAAAAAAACCAAGGTTTTAATTTGAAAACCCAAGAAATCCGTAATTTTTGTGTGCTCCTTTCTAAGTTGTGTGCGCTCGCTCGGCAAGGTGGGTGCGCGCGCACACGCGCACAGCTTAGAGGGAACAGTGCCCGGGACGGCGCTCGGGGCTATGCGACCTGGCCCTGGAGGAACCAAGTGCATCCACCGACGACGCCCTCGCAGGTTTCTTCTTCCTGCAATGCTCCCGCGAGGGAGACCCCCTCTCAGAGGAACCCCGATGATGCTCGGGATCGGAGTCCCGAGACGTCGAGGCCTCTGACGAAGTCCGGGCCCATCCGGACGCGTTGTCAGAGAAGATTCTTTCTTTTTGGTGCTGCCGGCTCCTCAATGCCTTTGAGGACATTTTCCCACACAGGCCACGGATCATCGGGTCATGATCGGGCCCGAGGCAGCAGAGGCAGCAGTCATGTGTGTCGGTGAGAGACATAAGTTTCTTACACCGATCACACTTTTTAAACCCGCTGGCAGCCATCGGGGGGAAAAGGGCCCCTGCGAAGTGAAACGACAGGGCTGCCAGTGAAAAATAGAAAAAAGGCGCATACGCTAGTCACTAAGGACAAAAACCGAAAAATGAAGTCTGGGCTCGATACCGGCATACCGGGCCCAGGCGGGAAAGGGAAACCAGCGTCGAAGCGAAGAAAACACGGGTCCAAGCCAAAAAATCAACTTTTTCCTCGGGTGAAAACGAAACATGTCCGTCGGGCTCCGCGGAAAAAAGAAGACTGAGCAAGATGGCACCCTTTGGCGGGAAGGGGACCGCGCATGCGTGCTGCATTCCCAAAGGCTTTCTTTGAAAGCTGGGGAAATGCTCCGCATGGGGGCTCTGTCAGCGCCGACGTCACCCATATGTGAGGACTGACTTCCTGCTTGGTCCTGGAGAAACAGAAGATCCTCCCTCCAATTTAGGAGGAAAGCATCCAAGGCTAGTCTGCTGTGCAACCTTACTTTAGAGCAGGACTGATCCACCTGGGCATTCTGAGATATGAGCCTGTTCCTCCCTACTTATTGATGTAGAACATTACTACTTGATTGTTGGTTTGAATCAGGACAATTTGGTTGGCTAACTGATCTCTGAAACCCTTTAGAGCATTTGCTATGGCTCATAGTTCCAAGAAATTGATCTGGTGGAGACTTTCTTGGAAGGACCATTGAGATGAGCTCCCCAATCCGGTTTGGATGCATCGGTTGTTGACATTTTTTTGTGGTGTAACAATTTGGAAAGGGAGAGCTTTGAGCAAATTGTGATGGATTGTCCACTATTGCAATGACTGAATGAATGGATTGGTGATATACAGACAATCGCTTAGTCATCTTGTGGCCTGGGTCCACTGAGTTTTCAGAGTCCAAGGGTGTTACATGCACTATAGAGGCTGTGTGACCAGTACAGTTAACATCTTGCGAGCTATTACCCACTGACTCAATTGAGTCTCTTGCACTAGTGCTGTCAATCTGTGAAGTCTGTCATGTGGAGGAAGGTTCTCACCTGATAGTGTCGAGCAGGTTCCTATGACTTTCAATTGTTGGGAGGGCTGAAGGTGGAATTTGGGTAATTTATGACAACCCCTATTAGTTCCAGCACCCAAATGGTCAGCCGTGTTGATTCTCAAACTCCTTCCTGAGTGGTACATTTGATCAACCAATCATCCACGTAGAGGAAGACAAACAGTCCCAGCATCCATAGGTAAGCTGCTACTACCTCAAGGCATTTCATGAAGACACAAGGTGCTGAGGCTAGGCTAATGGGTAGAACTTAGTACTGGAAGTGATGTGCCCCAGGACGAATCTGAGATACTTCCTATGAGTGGGATGTATCTGTGTGTGGGCATGAGCATCCTTCAGATCCAGAGAGTGTAGCTTATCTCCTTTTTGAAGATAAGGAAGTAGGGTACCTAAAGAAATCATTCTTAACTTTTCTTTGATTATGTACACATTCAGATCTCTGAGGTCTAGGATGGGACAGCATCCCCCTGTTTTCTTGGGAATCAGGAAATTCCTACAATAAAATCCTCTCCTTCTTTGCTCTAGTGGCACAAGCTCAATCACAAGATCTGCCAAGAGGGTGGTGATTTCTCTCTGTGGATAACTCTCTACTCCTTCCTGTCTCCTCAGCTCGCAACCTTGGGGTCGTCTTTAACTCCTCTTTCTTCTTCTCCACACACATCCAACTAATAGCTAAAACCTGCCATTTCTTTCTCTAGAGCATCAACAAAATTTGCCCATTCCTTTCTGAACACACTACTAAGACACTTATCCACTCCTTAATCACCTCCCATCTAGACTATTGTAACCTACTGCTTGCTGGTCTCCCTCTGAATCATCTCGCTCCCCTTCAATCTGTTCAACACTCTGCTGCATGGCTAATCTTCCACCAGCCTTGTCATGCTCATATTACCCCTCTTCTCAATTTATTTTATTTATCTATTTATTTATTTATTTACATTCTCTTATATACCGCGCTATTCTGCATCAGTGCGGTTTACATTGAACAAACTGAATTGAACAGGGCATTATAACTTGGAGATAACTATTTTACAGGGAACATGGGCTATGGAAGGTTACGTGGCTTGCTCAAGACCACAAGGAGCACCTGTGGAACTAGAAACCCCAGTCATTCCGGCCCAAGGTTGCTGTCCTCTAGTGAGATTTGAACCCCCGACCTTCCGGCCTGAAGTACCTTGCCCCAACCACTAGGCCACTCCTTCACTCCAAGTCTCTTCATTGGCTTCCTATCCATTTCTGCATCCAGTTCAAACTTTTCCTGCTGACCTATAAGTGCATTTACTCTGCAGCTCCTCACTACCTTTCCTCTCTTATCTCTCCCTACACCCCTCCTTGGGAATTCTGCTCTTCTGGCAAATCACTTCTATCTGTGCCCTTCTCTTCTATTGCTAACTTCAGACCGCTCCTTTCACCTTGCTACTCCTTATGCCTAGAAAAAACTACCTGAGTCTGTTTATCAGGCACCTTCTCTGACCCTTTTCAAATCCAGGCTGAAAACTCACCTCTTTGCTGCCGCTTTTGGATCTTGACTCACCTGATCTCTTTTGTGTTTCCCTACCATTCCCCCTAGATATATCTCATGTCTACAGCTTGTCACGCCCCAGCCCTCTGCCTAAGGCTTAGAGGGGTAGGGTTGCCATTAACTTCTCTTATAAAAGGTTGAATAAACTATTTTTCTCCAGTGAAGCATGCTGGGAGTTGTAGTTTTGGCCTTCTAAGATGAAGGGTAGTCATGAAACCGAAAGTAAAGGCAAATGACAAAATGTATTCCCCAAACGCAAACAAAGTCCATGTAGACTGTAACAGGATACTTCTCCATTCATTCGCTTAAGGCTATTTACAACTTAGGATGGATGAGCTTCACAGTCATTAATTATATGCAGCTGCTTATCAATATAACGGATAAAGGAAACACAGCTTCTTCATTCAACAAAGTAAAAATATCTTCTTTTTACCTTTGTCTTCATTAAGCATTCAAATGTACATGCAACAGGTATCTTCCCCTTAAAAGAGCAAGTTCCTACCTTCAGTCCAGGCTAGGTTTCATTACTCTACTTTTCATGAGACTTTATCTTTTCATCTATTCTTTAGCAAAGGGACTCAAAGCTAACAGCTTGACATAGAGTACAGTCCATGAGTATTTCTGGAGGCAATAAATCCTGCTCAATAGGCTCAACCTACATTTCCTCTGGTCCAGTAATGCAGTGCCCTGCTCTGAGCTTTTAACGTATGGCTCAGGGTATACTCTCTCTGAGGATCCCTGTGTCTCTCTTGAGCACAGCTCCACCCAGTAAGGATAAATTGTACCTGAAGCTGTGGTCAGTTCTCCCTGGCTGTGTTCACCAGTCTCCCTCCGGCTTCTGGGAAACAGTCCCTGGTTCACTTCCCTGAGTTCCTTCCTGGAGCTCTGCCATGGCTCCCTGTTCCAGGCTTGGCTCCTTTGACTCCTGTGCTGAGTCCTGGGCTCCCACCTCTGAACTCTCTGAACCAACCCGGAGATCACCTGTTACAGGTGAGTAACTACACTATCTCCAGGAACAAGCAGGGATGTAGTCTTCACATATGGGACTCACTAACTCCCAGGTACCAGACTGACATGTGGGGGAGGGCAGCATTATCTTTGAGGCTAAAGGTTAGCGCTGAAGAGTGTGGACATGATGTGGCCTGTTGGACTTAATTCCAGGAGGCTATACCACCTCTAATAATTGTCTGGTCTCTTGAAGAAGTCCAGGACAGAGGGTAGGAGTGGAATTTAAATCCCAAAGAGGTGCTGGAGTACAGCTTGGCAAAGACAGTGACCCGACAGGAGTCCCTATTGAGACAATAATGTGCAGCAAAAGTATGAATAGAGGACCAAGTAGCTCAGGGGTGGCTCTAAAATGAGGCCGAGGGAGGCGGTTGTCTCAGGCGGCTACTTTTTGGGGCGGCAAAAAAATGCTCCCAAAAACGTTGCCTCACTCTGCCTTCAAAATTTAAACAAAAAAATAAAGGGCTGGACAAGCTGCTGCTGCTGCTGCTTCTTGGCAGCAGCAGAATCAAACACTCTGCGCCCCATGCCCCGCTGCCCTGGAAGAGCCCTGCACTTGTCTGACCAGCGCCCTGGCTCACCTTTGCAGAGCCATGAGAAGGAACAGTGTTTCCCACGGCTCTGTTAAAGTTGAGCCCACTGACGCTGAGGATAAACAAGGAATTTCCTGTCTCGCGCAAGACAGGAAATGCTCCCAACGCTCAGCACTCCTGCAGGCTCAACTTTAACAGAGCCACGGGAAAGCAGGGAAACACTATTCCTTCTTGTGGCTCTGCAAAGGTGAGCCGGGGTGTCGGTCAGGCAAATGCAGAGCTCTTCCCCAGTAGGATGTGACATGGAAATGGGCTGAGCAGGGCTGGTAATGGGCTGGGCTGGAGGGGAAGGGGGTTAGCAATGGAAATAGTCTGATTGGGAGGGCTAGGACAGGAAATGGGCTGATGGGGGGCTAGGACTGGAAATAGACCGGGACTGGAAATGTACTGATTGGGGGGGGGGGGAGGAGAGAACTGCTGGCACTGGAAAACGTCTAGGGCTAGAACTGGAAATAGGCTGATGGGGGGAGGGGGATGAGAGAGCTGCTGGCACTGGAAGAAGACTGGGGGCTAGACTAGAGGACAGCAACCTTGGGCTGGAAGGACTGGGGTTTCTAGTCCCACAGATGCTCCTTGTGGTCTTGGGCAAGCCACTTAACCCTCCATTGCCCATGTTCCCTGTAAGTATTAGTGTATGTGTCTCATATCCCTGTGTGTTAAAATGTATCCCCCAATTGTGTTGTGATCGCTTTGATTGAAGGATAAGGCGGTATACAAAACTGTCTAAATAAATAAATAAATAAAATAAATAGAAATGGAAATGGAATGATGGGGGGAAGGAAGGATAGAGCTGCTCGCCCTGGAAGAAAACTGGGGGCTGTAGGGCTGGTACCCCTGCAATTCTACATGCAAATCTCCGGCCTGCTCAGCAACTCAGGCCTGAACCAAACTGTACAGACAAGATGGATTCTGCACTACGCTTTTGCTGTGTTCAGCTACAAACGACCTTCAAGCAATTGCTTGAGCAGCGTTTCTAAGTGTGCATACAGAAGCTATTGTCCGTGGCTGGCCTTGGACACTTGTATATGCTCAGAAGTTACATACTGTTGCTTCTGTCTGATTTCTTACCATGGCTTCTTTGTTTGCAAGAAGCTGCTCATCGTCTACCTCCTGATTCGCTAAGAACACCTCAGACTGCCTGGTGCCAACCAATCATCGGACCTATGACGGAGGATTCTTACACAGAATAATGCAATCTGCACTGAAACTTTAGTAGAGGGAGTTGGGGGCTTTTCCCACCTGTACATACAGACTTTTGCACCGGTTCCTCTCTGCTGTGCACTGCGTACCTGATTCCTGCGACCTGACCCTTCCGCAAGACAGCCACTAAGTGTGGGCTAGGCCGTCCTCCACAGGTCTGAGATAAGACTTTCACAGATACCTCCGGTTCGGACTTACTGCGGCTCGCCTGACGAGGCTAGAGCCCGCATTAGCTAGGAGCTGCCTCCTTGGACTGCATTGTTCCTGAGAGCCCGACGGAACTAAGGTACTGACTTCTCTCTCCTCCTCCGGATGGGCAAGGGATTAGCAATATATTTCTTACTTTTCCTCAGTGCAGAGCAAATCAGTGACGTCTGGTTACTAATCAGTGATTTATTACGTTGTCCAAGTGTACATCTGTACTATAACAAATTTCTACCTCATGTTTCTAATTAGCTTATGTGTGTGTGTATATTTTTCTACCTGGTTGCCTATAATAAAGTCTAATATATATCTGCAGACCAGACTTCTTTCGTGGCTCATTGCCAGAATAACTCACCGAACTGTGGGCTGGGTAATAGTAGCTATTTCCCCTGGACAACAACAGAGTCTAACTTATTTTTGTGCTACTAATATACCCTACAGGGCTAGGGCTACAAATGGGCTGATGCAGGGGAGGGAGAATGGGACTGGAAGGGAGCAGATTCTGAGAGGGTCTGCCAGGTGGAAGGAGGGGGCTGGAAGGGATCTGGCACCGGGGAAGGTGGGGGCAGGAAGGAAGCTGACACTGGGGGGAGGTGGGGACAGGAAGGGAGCTGTCATGGGGGAAGGAGAGGGCTGGAAGGGAGCTGATATAGGGGAAAGTAGGGGGCTGGAAAGGAGCAGACACCTGGGGATGGTACTGAAGGGGGACTGGAAGGGAGCTGACACGTGTGGATGGGACTGGTAGGTGGCTGGGTAATGCGGAGGAGGCTGGAAGGGAGGGGGCTCTGGGACTAGAAGGGAGTTGACATGTGAGGAAGACATTGGAAGGGGGATGGACAGAGGGAAAGGTGACTGGAAGGGAGCTGGCAGGGAATGGCCCTGGGAGTAGAAGTGAGCTGATATCTGAAATTATATTTAGACTAGAAGGGGCTGGACAGTGGGGAAGGAGGGGGACTGGAAGGAAATGGACACCAGCAGCAGTCCTGGCAATGCAAGGTGGTTGACACTGGAAGATACTGGGAGGGGAGGACTTGAAAGGGGGCTGATACTGCGGAGGGTTACTAGGACTGGAAAGAGGCTGATGGAAGGAAGTGAAGAAAACAAAAGAAGAGATAAGAAATGGCAGATGGACCATAGACCATAGAAAGAGAGCTAAGAGAAGACAGGAAAGCAGAAGCCCCAGATCGGGACCAGCATGAGAATAAAATGATCAGACAACAAAGGTAGAAAAAATAATTTTATTTTCATTTTAGTGACTGGACTTTATGCTATCTTTATATTTTACACAGTATGGGGAACTGCATCTCTTATTTATCGGATGTTGCACTGCATGTGGAGTCTGGCTTCTTGGGGTTTCAGTTTAATTTTTGTCTACATATTTTTACTTTTACTTTAAGTTGTAGTCCCTTATTCTGTACTTGGTGAGGGTCTGAGGAGAAGGATGTTACCAGTGGTGTGCCCCAGGGATCTGTCCTTGGTCCGATTCTTTTTAACATCTTTTTAGTGATATAGCGAAAGGGCTGTCGGGTAAGGTTTGCCTCTTTGCGGATGAAACCTAAACCTGCAATAGAGTAGACACCCAGGAAGGTGTAGATAACATGAGGAGGGATCTAGCTAAGCTTGAAGAATGGTCTAGAATTTGACAGCTGGGATTTAAAGTTAAAAAATGTAAGGTCATGCATTTGGGCTGCAGCATTCCAAGGGAGCAATATAGTATAGGGGGTGAAGTACTTTTGTCCACTAAAGAAGAGCGGGACCTAGGCATGGTTGTGTCTGATAATCTTAAAGTGGCTAAACAGGTAGAAAAGGCTACAACAAAAGCTAGAAGGATGCTTTGGTGCATACGGAGAGGAATGGCTAGCAGAAAATAGGAGGTGATAGTGCCTCTGTATACGTTTTTGGTGTGACCTCATTTGGAATATAGGGGTATGTTTACTAAAGCAGGGTAACGTTACCGGCGTTAAGTGCACTGTTAACGTGAACAGTGCCATATAAGGAAGTGGGCATACCGGCGTCAAGTTAGCAATAGCCATTTAACGCGCGTTAAAGGGCGCCTTGGGAAGTTAGCGCACGTTATCGGGACATTGCACATTAAAGCTGAGAAGCAAAGCAAGCACATTACAAGGCTGACAAGGCACTTTATAAGGTGCCTTATAGGGCGCCTTAGGTTAGGGTGCCTTATACGGCGCCTTGTAAAGCGCCTTAACCTAAGGCGCCCTAAAAGGCGCCTTATGAGGTGCCTTAGGTTAAGGCACCCTATAAGGCACCTTATAAGATGCCTTAACCTAAGGTGCCATATAAGGTGCCCTAAGGATGTTAAGGTGACCCAAGATATGGTGCCCAAGGGCAGTAAGGTGCCCCAAGTTGACAAGCATGAAATGTAAGGCCAAAAAACAGATATAACCCTAACACTGCACAGAGCACCAAGGAAAGGCAATGGACAAGTGATGGAAGGAAGTAGAGGTGGGACCTGATAAATCTGCATGCAGCCGATGTGGCAGCCAGTAAAATGGACAAACATATTGGAGGCAGTTGTACCGATGCACAGGGTGTTGGCAATGTAAAGTGTTACAATGACAGTGGGTGGAAGAGGATAAGAATATGTGTCCTCCAGTGGAGGTACAGGTGGCAAGATATTTGCAATGATAGGAGGACAGAGGAGTAGTAGTGCCATGCAGAGCAGACACAGGAGAGGCAAGCATGAAGAGTTGCAATGCAGAAAAGGGTACCAGTGCAGGACATAGGGTAGCAGCCTGCACATGAAGACAGGATGCTACACAGCTGACAGACGCAGACAGACGGACAGAAGGATGGCTGGCAACTGTGATTTATTTATTTATTTATTTAACAGTTATTTATATACCGCTCTTTCCCTTGTTTCAAGTGCGGTTTACATGTAACAGTAGGTTAATTGGTATGAGATATACCAGGACATTTTACATAGAACAGATAATTATAAATTACAAGGAAAATTGTAACATTACAAGTATAACATATTAGAACAGCGATGGCGAACCTATGGCACGCGTGCCAGCTGTGGCACGCGAAGGCCTTGCAGCTGGCACGCGGGAAGGTCCGCAATTAGTTTTTTTTTTTTTTTTTCAATTTTACTTGTCTGCTGCCGCTGTCGGGGCCGCCGCAGCAAAATCGAGCGTGCCGCGGGGCCCCCCTGTACCCGGCAGAGCCTGCCCTCCCTGTAGCAGCTCTCTCTTTGGCAGCTCTCTCTTTGGAGCTGCAGTCAGACGCGCCGGCTTGCAGAGCGCGAAGGGAAGAGTGTCCCTTTCGCGACTCTGTTAAGCCCGCGGGGGCTGATGGGAACTTCCCATCAGCCCCCGCGGGTTTAACAGAGCAGCGAGGGAGAAACTCTTCCCTCGCGCTCTGCAAGCCGGCGCGTCTGACTGCAGCTCCAAAGAGAGAGCTGCTACGGGGAGGGCAGGCTCTGCCGGATACAGGGGGGCCCCGCGGCACGCTCGATTCTGCCGCGGCGGCCCCGACAGCGGCAACAGACAGGTTTTCTTTTTTTTAATTTTCCCTGGGCTGGGGGGGGGGGGGGTTGGGAGTGGTGATGGGCTGGGCTGGGCTGGGCTGGGGGGGGTTAGGAGTGGTGATGTGATGGGCTGGGCTGGGCTGGGGGGGGGTTAGGAGTGGTGATGGGCTGGGCTGGGCTGGGCTGGGGGGGGTTAGGAGTGGTGATGGGCTGGGCTGGGGGGGTTAGGAGTGGTGATGGGCTGGGCTGGGGGGGTTAGGAGAAGTGATGGGCTCGGCACGGGCGGGTGATAGTAGTAGTGATGTGCTGGCGCGATTTAGGAGTGGTGATGGGCACTGGGCTGGGGGGGTAGGAGTGGTGATGGACACTGGGCTGGCTGGGGGGGTTAGGAGTGGTGATGGGCACTGGGCTGGCTGGGGGGGTTAGGAGTGGTGATGGGCGCTGGGCTGGGGGGGTTAGGAGTGGTGATGGGCGCTGGGGGGGCTTAAACTAAAAATTGGGTGATGGGGGATTAGGACTGGAAATGGGCTGGTGGGATTAGGACTGGAAGTGGGTTGATGGGGGGTTAGGACTGGAAATGGGCTATGGGGGGGCTAAAACTGAAAATTGGGTGATGGGGGATTAGGACTGGAAATGGGCTGGTGGGATTAGGACTGGAAGTGGGTTGATGGGGGGTTAGGACTGGTAATGGGCTATGGGGGGGCTTAAACTGAAAATTGGGTGATGGGGGATTAGGACTGGGAGTGGGCTGATGGGGAGGTTAGGACTGGTAATGGGCTATGGGGGGGCTTAAACTGAAAATTGGGTGATGGGGGATTAGGACTGGAAATGGGCTGGTGGGATTAGGACTGGGAGTGGGCTATGGGGGGCTAGGACTGGTAATGGGTTGGGGTTGCTAGGACTGGAAATGGGCTGAGTGGAAGGGGGCTTGAACTGCAAATAGCTGTTGGGGATGGGGCTTGGAATGGAAATGGGCTGAGGGGAAGTGGGGGCTTGAACTGCAAATAGCTGATGGGGACGGGGCTTGGAATGGAAATGGGCTGAGGGGAAGTGGGGGACTTGAACTGCAAATAGCTAATGGGGAGGGGGACTTGGAATGGAAATGGGCTGAGTGGAAGGGGGCTTGAACTGCAAATAACTGATGGGAAGGGGGGCTTGGAATGGGCTCTTAGGGGAGGGAGCTAGGACAGGAACTGGGCTGATGGATGGGCTAGGATAGAACTGAGAATTGGGTGTTGGGGGAGCTAAGATTGGAAATGGGCTGTGGTGGGGGCTTGGATTGAAATGGACTCATGGAGGGGCTAGAACTGGAGGTAGGCTCATGGGGGGCTTGGATTAGAAATGGGCTGAGTGGAGGAGAGCTAGGATTTAACATGGGCTGATGGTGGGGCTAGGAAAGGACTAGAAATGGGCTGATGGGAGGCTGGTATTGGAAATGAGCTGATGAAGGGACTCGGATAGGACTGGAAATGGATGGGGGAGCTAGGACTGGAAATGGACTGATGAGGGGACTAGAAGGGAGCGGATACTGGGTGGGGCTGGAACTAAAAGGGAGCTGATGTTGGGGGAGATTAGAAGGGGATGGGGCTGGGAGAATGAAATGGAGAGGGGAAAAATATTTTGTGTGTGAGGGAAGAAAAATGTACAATTGGCCGGGTATTGGGAGAGTAAGTGGGGATTGAGGATGGAGGGGTAAAATTTGAGTGGATGAAATAGGAATGAGGAAAGAGCAAAAGGAGAAAGATTAGCATGTTAAAGCGGATGTAGAGAGAGAGAATGGAAAAAAAAACTAGAAGAGAGAAGAAAGGACAAATGGACAGCAGATGATGGAGAGTTAGCAGAAAACATGAAGAAACCAGAAGAAAGTGGCTGGAGCAATTGCAACTGTGTAACTGAGCTGAGGTATTCTGTTTATGTAATTCCTTTTTGACATTGCCACTTGTTCTCTTTCCCCAGTAGGTCATGTATTGTTGTTCTCTGAAATGTATTGGTTTAATATTTGCAGTGTTGCCTTTTGATAGGTATGGTATGGTGCTTTGTGACTCCTGATAGTGCTGTTAGGATACGGCGGGTTTGCTATTGGTTCTAAATGGGCAGTGTTTGTAGTAGTTCCTAATGTGCCTGGCGGTTGGCACTGGATTATAGTAATGTAGAAATCTTTTAGTCTGTCTTTATCCATACACTCATTAAGAGACATGTTTACTAAAAGTTAGTGTATGTTAGCATTATGCAAATATTTATGCAAATTGACGTGCTGGCACTTTGAGGAAATTCTTTGGTTTTGTGCGGCAGTTTGGGCACTCGGGCTCAAAAAGGTTAGCCATCACTGTATTAGAACATATATACATTGCTAGTTAAATTATTAATCATCATGTAAATGAGTGTGTAGTATGGTTAAATTAGTGTATTAGTGTCGTTTATTTTTGAAAATAGGGTATATAATATTAAAAATAAATGTTAGCCTGTATCCCTTTGAGAATTCTGTTTTGGGAGTGTATTATAGTGTAATGTAAATAAGTGAGTTTTTAATTTTTTTTTAAATTCTTTTATGTCAGACAGTAGGCGAATGTTGTCAGGTAAATTGTTCCAGAGTATTGGAGCAGAGTGTGAGAAAGCTCTCTTATTGGTTTGTTTTCTGGCTTTTGTAAAATCTTTTGGTATTGTTAAAGTATTTATGTTTCTGCTCCTTTGAGATCGTTTATCAATGTCAATGTTAATCAGTGTATTTAGTGCAGATGGTGCAAGTTTATTTATAAGTTTAAATGTAGTGACAAGAATTTTATATTTGATTCGAGAGTAAATTGGTAGCCAATGAAGTTCAGCTAAAATTGGTGTAATATGTTCAAGTGGGCTTATATTCATAATCGTTCTAGCAGCTAAGTTCTGAGTTATTTGTATCTTTTTAATATTTTGTTTCGAAATACCATTAAGTATTGTTATAAGGGTATATATTGTTATATTGTTATATTGTGATAAGGGTATTATGTGCTGGCAGCACAGATATGACTGTCACAGGAATGAAAAGGACTTGCCTCAGACAGGCCTAATAAAATGAGACCACTGAGGGATTGAACCCATAACCTCTACCTAGGACGTCATTGTATTAACCAGTGGTCTATACCTCTATGGCTTCTGTCTCAGCAATGGCTGGCTACAGAAAGATTGCAGGTCACCGCACAAAATGTCTGCTGTGTTTATCAGGATAGGGTAAACCCACCAGTACCCATGATGAAATGCACATGCAGAACAGCAGTCTACATCTGATCACCAGATGGGGTATGCACCTCTCCAGCACCTCAGCTTAGTAGGAGGAACTGACCATGTGTGATACTGGCACAGAGTAGCTACAGACCATGCCATTGTACGGGTTCTGTGCTCACCCTGAGGGTGAGGTGGGGCGCCCAGCACCAGGTCCGCAGTACCCGAGTTGCTTGAGATAGGCTTTGCTGCAGGTCCCCATCAGTGCCAGTGTGTGACAGGTATACCCTGCAGACACACCTAGGATAATCCTGTGTCCATCTGTATTCCCCAGTCACGTCTAGCCCTTGTGGACCATGACACACCCAGAATAGTGCATATCCAGTGTGGTTGCCATGGTCATCTGTTATAAGAGCAGGGGGGTGTCTGGACCCACATGCGGATTATGTTGCACCACCTACCAACCCGCCCTCTCTGGGTCAAGGTGGTGATTTCAATGGGGCCGTGGCTCCGATAACGATCGGAAACTGCTACTGGCGCTTTGTAAACAAGCCCCTAGGTCCCATTGAATAATATGGGACCTAGTGGCAGATAGCCCGGGTTAACCATTAGCCCGGTTTAGTAAACATATCCCTAAGTGTCTCTGGCGAGTAGGCTGTTCCTGAACCATGGGCACACACAGATATCTGATTTAGGTCTATACAAGGAAAGCAGTCTAAATGTCCCCAAGCTTAATCTAAAACCACAGTTAAAAGCTATATTAATAATATCTCCAAAAATCAACAGTTAGAATTTATATTTTTTAACCAGCAGAGAAGATAGAAAAGTTTGTTCTTAGCTTTATGGATGCTTCTCAGCTACTGCAAACTGGCTCAGACCGGTGTCAGGCCAGGCCAGATGGTCTAAATCCGTCTTGAGGATGGTTGGAACATCCTCTGGGAAGGTCCTCGTTGAGGAAGTATCCATGTGGGATGCTGACTATCCAAAGCGACTGGGAATCGGGCCCTTCTGCACCTTTAGGAACACAAAGAAACTGTGCTTGAGGGCCGCCATCCTAGCCTTGATTCCAGATGGCTCTGCTACTGGTGCCCGCCCCGAGAACATCGATGCCAGCGTTGGGTCCCTTGCCAGGGAGTCCCGGATTGTAATGGAATCAGAAGCGCCACATTGATCCCGCGACACAGCAGGTGACTCATCTCTCCGAGGCTGCTCTGACGGGCGCACCCGCCCATCATCTCTCACGGCATCAAGTCAAGGGCTCCGGGGCCGGGTCGGTGCAGACTTACCACTCGATCCTGCGTTGGTCCTCGAAGTTGAAGTCTGCTTCAAGGACAATTATGACGTCTGGGGGAGATCCTCAGAGGACGACTCTGATGCCCGATGACCTCTGGGCCCTGACCGAGCCCGGGCACACCTGCTGCCGGTGTCGAAGGCAGCTATTCCGTTCCTGATGCCAAGCCCGAGCCAGACCTATCAAACAGTTTCCCCTACTGCCTTTTATGTTCTTTCTTGGTTTTAGCCGACATGAGGAGGCAAAGCGGGCAGGAAGACCCATTGTGTTCTGCCCCAAAGCACTTGATGCAGGTACTGTGGCGGTCCATACAGGACATAGTTCAGTTGCACTTACCACACTGCTTGAAACTGCTGGTCAAGGACATAGCGGGAAAAACGAGACCCATGAGATCAAACTTCAACGTCTCGACCAGCTAGGCTGTGAGAAAAAAAACCCGCAGGCCAAAAAGACAAAAAGAAAATTTACCTCAGCAAAAACTACGACACCGAGGCAGGAGACTCGGGCGGCTGAAAGATGATAAACTGATAAAAGGTCAGAAAAAATCTATTTTGTCCGGGGTGCACAGACTGCTGGGCTCCGTGGAAAAAGCTAGACCGAGGCAAGGAGGCACCTTTGTGCGGGAAGGTGACCACGCATGCACAGTGTATCTCCCAAAGGCTTTCTTTGAAAACTAGGGAGTGGAATTGCTTGGATTCCATTGGCACCGATGTCACCCATATGTGAGGACTGACTTCCTGCTTGTTCCCGGAGAAAACAGAATACTACGGCTTGTCTCCTTATCCACTCTCCACAATTTGACCATGTTACACCACTGCTCATATGTCTGCATTGGCTCCCCTTCAATTTCAGATTTAAATATAAAATTCTCACCATCTCAACGATCTCATTTCGCACCACACTTTGGATCTCTTTTTCATCACGGAGACTTGGTTGAGAGAGGGTGAAGAATCTTTTCTTAACCGTTGTCTTCCTCCTGGTTATTCATTCTTGTCCACATCTCGTCGGGGTAGAAGCAGGGGGGGGGGGGCTGCGGTTATATATCGCTCCTCTCTCCCTCTCTCAGAACTTCCCATCTCTTCCTCTCTGCTCTACCCAGAATCTTTGCTTCTCCCCTCCCTGCTATTTTCTTCTCATTTATGCTCCTCCCTCTCTTACCGCGTCCTTGTGGGACTCTCTTCTGGCCACTATTTCTGAAGCCTCGCTTCTTTATCCTAATCTTTTGATCTTGGGGGATTTCAACGTTCACGTTGATCTACCTTCTTCAACTAGGGACCTCTCTTTTCTCACTTTTCTATCCGATATGTCCTTACGACAATTTGTCTCCTTCCCCACTCATGTAGCAGGTCATTCTCTGGATCTTCTCATTACCTCCAATTCCTCCTCCATCCCTCCTTCTTCTCTTTCCTCTCTGCCCCTTCCCTGGTCTGATCATTTCTGTCTTCTTTTTTCTATTCCTGTCCGGTCTCCTATGTCAGGCTCTTCAGATTTCTCCTTGACGTTCCCCACACATGCCTCCACCCCTGGCTTCACCTCCTCTGTACCAACCCATAAGCTCACGGCTGATACCCTTCTTCAATTCCCTCCCTCCGCTTCCTTATTCCCTAGTAACTTTGCGTCACTTTCTGTTGATGCTCAAGCTCATCTTTGGCACTCTTCCTTGTCAACTGCCCTCGATGGCATTGCTCCTCTTCGTCCCCACTTACCTTCCCACCGCTGCCCCCAGCATCCCTGGTTCCATTCTGGTCTTCTCTTGCATCGGAGATATCTTCGTCGAGCAGAACGCCTTTGGCGTAAGCATCCGTCCTCTTCTTCTCTCCTTACCTTCCGATCCTGTCATAATCACTACCGCACCCTCCTTCACTCAGCGAAGCGTAACTATTACTCCCAGCTTATTTCTTCCTCCTCAAACTCTTCTCAGCAACTCTATTCTATTTTCCGTTCTCTCACGGCATCCCATTCTACCTTACCCCCTCTTCCCCCTCCCTCCTCTGCCTCTCCCGACCCTTCCTCCCTCGCCTCTTTCTTTGTCTCTAAGGTCCAAACCCTCCGCCAATCCTTCCCATCCTGTCCCCCTCCCCTCTCCCCTCTAGTGGTGTCTTCCCCGCTCACTCCTCTATCCCCTTCCCCTCCAGTATTTACCTTGTCTCACTCCTGGTCCTCTTTTGAGATGATCTCCCCAGCTGTTCTTCAATCTACTTTTCTTTCCATTCGCAAAACAACCTGCCCAGCTGATCCCATTCCTTCCCGTTGGCTCCTGGAACCTTCCCTATCCCTCTCTCCTTATATTCTCTCACTTTTCAATTCTAGTCTATCTTCTGTTTTTTTCCCTACTCCTTGGAAACACGCTATTGTTCGTCCAATACTGAAATCCCGCACTTCTGACCCTACAGTCCTTTCTAATTGGCGCCCTGTCTCTAATCTCCCTTTTCTTTCTAAATTTCTTGAGAAACTTGTCTTCCTTCAGCTTTCTGCTCACCTTGAAGCCTCTCTTGTTCTTCACCCCCGGCAGTCTGGTTTCCGTCCTGGTCATAGCACAGAGTCTATCCTTCTTTCCCTTCTCAATGAAGTGCATGCTGCTCACGATCGTGGTCTTTTCACTCTTGCTGTCTCTCTTGATCTTTCTGCAGCTTTCGATTTGGTGGATCATTGCACTCTTCTTACTCGTCTTCAAGATGCTGGCCTTTCTGGTATGGTTCTTCACTGGTTTCGCTCTTTTCTCTCCTGTCGTTCTTTCTCTGTGGTGGTTGGATCCTCTTCTTCGGCTTCCACGCCTCTTTCTTGTGGTGTACCTCAGGGATCTGTCCTTGCTCCCCTCCTCTTTAATGTTTTCCTGGCCCCTCTTGCTCTAGTAATTCAGCAATTTGGTATCTCCACGTACTATTACGCGGACGATATTATCCTCTTACACCATACTGATTCTCACATGCCTGATACTTCCTCCCTTGATCTCTGCCTCTCTGCTGTCGCCTCTTGGTTCACCTCTAATTTTCTTCAGGTTAATCCTGCTAAGTCTTTTGCTATCTGGTTTACCCTTGGGAGTCCTTCCCCCACTTGTGCCCCTTCTTTCTCCTCCCAGCCCATCCCTCTTGTTTCGTCTCTTAAATATCTTGGTGTTATTCTTGACTCTTCTCTCTCCTTCAAGGGTCACATTTCTTCAATAGTTCAGGCTCTTTTCTCTCCCTTAAACAGCTTCGGGCTGTGCGCCCTTTTCTCTCACCCTCTGCTTTAGCTACTCTTATTCTTTCCTTGGTAATGTCCCGTCTTGATTATTGTAATGTTTCTTTAGCTGGCTTACCACAATCACAACTCTCCCGTCTACAACGCGTCCAGAATGCAGCGGTTCGTGTACTCTCCCGTGCTTCTCGCTATGATCACGTCACTCCCCTACTTTTGTACCATCACTGGTTACCGGTCACATTTCGCATACAGTACAAGATTCTCACATTTGCACACAGGGTGATTCATACAGGCACCCCTCTTTATCTTGCAGATCTGATTCATTTTCACATCCCCCATCGTTTGCTTCGTTCCCTTCATGTTAACCGTATGTCCCTTCCTTCCCCTTCCCAAGCCCACCTTGTATCTACCCGTTCCTCGGCTTTTTATTTTTTGGGCCCTAGACTTTGGAATTCTCTTCCCCCTTCCCTCCGCTCAGAGCAATCCTACCCAGCCTTTAAAAAACAACTCAAAACTCACTTGTTCAGTCTGGCATTTGATCTCCCTTCCCCGTCCTTGTCTCCCTCTTCTTCCTCCTGCTGATGTTTCTTCTTTGTTGTGTCCTTTTAATCTTTGCCTCTTTTCTGTCACTTTTAAATTTTAATTGGCGTTCCTTTCCGCTTCTTAACAGCTTTAATGTAATGTTATTTTAGCAATTGTAAACCGCCCAGATGCCACTGGTATGGGGCGGTATAGCAAATATTTTAATAAACATAAACATAAACATCATCCACAAGACCATTCACACAGATACCTCTCAATATCTGGCCGATCAGCTTCATCTCTATGCCCTACCGTGTCTGCTCCGATCCCTCCATGCTAATTGCCTGTCCCTCCCTTCCCCTCTACTCAAGCACATCTCGAGCTCACCCGCCATTCTGCTTTGTTCTTCCTGGAACACATTACCATCCTCATTCCGCACTGAACTCTCCTACCTCCGATTTAAAGTAATGCTTAAAACTCATTTCTTCCATCTCGTCTTTGACATCCCCCCCCACTCCACCTTGATTATTTCCTCCCTACCCTCTAATATGAAGTATCCGCTCCCTTCTTTCTCCCTCTCTCCCCTCTCCCCCCCCCCCCCACTTTCTCCTTTTCTTTCCTATTTACCAATGGAGTTCTTTTGATTTTGTAAACCGCTGTTGCCTGGGCGGTATATCAAATGTTGTAATAAAGAAAAGTATTTTAGTTTGAATTTAACTGGAATATGTTAGCTTTGGGAGATGTGCATTACAGATGTTTTTGTATTTTGCTCAGTATGAGAGGAAATGCATTTCTATTTTTAGTTTTCAAGTGTTGCAGTATCTGTCATAGAAACATAGGGGTATGTTTACTAAGCAGTCTTAACGTGCGCCCGACGTTAGTGTGCAGGATGCCCTAAAAGGAGTGGGCGTGTCGGTCTTAACGTAGCAGTTCTGGTTACCATGCGATAAGGTACCTTTTCATGCGATAGAGGGAGCCGTGGCACATCAACATGCGTTAGCCTTAAGTAGGCGTGCTGACCTGCAAACACAGCAAGAGAGATGTAGCACAATGGTTAATGCAATGACTGCTGAACCAGGGGTCATGAGTTCGATTCCCCAGTGGGGTTAATGAGTAAGGCTGTCTGAGACATAACTCTTTACTCTGCTGCAGGAGGAATCTTCCTTTGTACATTAAACCAGTGCTGTAGGAGGAATGTTCCTTTGTACTTTAAATCAGTGCTGCCAGCAAAACCTCCCTCACAGTGCTGTAATCCTCATGTGCAGTGCAGCATGGGTACGAGTGGATTAACCCTATCCTGGTAACCACAGCAGTCTGTGTGGTGACCTGCAGTCCCTCTGTAGCCAGCCAGGGGTTTGTTTGCAGCTATAGAGCTGTGGCCCACTGGTTACTTCACTGCCTGTGGAACCAGAGGTTGTGGGTTTGAGTCCACAGTGGGGATATTTATTAGGGCTGTCTGGGGCAGTTTCATTTTTTAATTTAAATCAGTACTGACAGCAAACAAACCCTCACAGTGCTGTAATCTTCAGGTGCCCCATAAGGCGCCTTATAAGGCACCTGAGGATTACAGCACTGTGAGGGTGTTTTTGCTGGCAGTCCTGATTTAAATTAAAAAGGAAACTGCCCCAGACAGCCCTAATAAATAACCCCACTGTGGAATCAAACCCACAACCTCTGGTTCCAAAGGCAGTGAAGTAACCAATGGGCCACAGCTCTATTGCTGCAAACAAACCCCTGGCTGGCTACAGAAGGACTGCAGGTCACCACACAGACTGTCTGCTGTGGCTACCAGGATAGAGTTAATCCACTCGTACCCATGATGCACTGCACATGCAAAGCAGCCGTCTACAGATGATCACAAGATGGGGTATGCACCCCCACAGCAGCTAGGCCTGGTAGGGGGTACTGACCGTGTGTGTTACTGGCACAGAGTAGCTACAGGCCGTCACAGTGTGCGGGTCCTGCGCTCACCCTGAGGGTGAGGTGGGGCGCCCCGCACCATGTCCACAGCACCTGTCTTAGCTGAGATAGGCTATGCTGCAGGTCCCCATTAGTGCCAGTGTGTGATAGGTAGTCCCTTCAGACACACCTATGATACACCTGTGTCCATCTGTATATCCCAGTCACGTCTAGGCCTTGTGGACTATGATGCCCCCGGAATAGTGCATATCCTGTGTGGGTGCCATGGCCACATGATATATGTATCGGGGGGAGGGGGTGTTTGGACCCATAGACGGATTATGTAGTACCACCCAACCCATCCTCTGGAGCTCAGGACCTCACCTCCCAACAACAGATCCACATTCTACATCCCTGCAATGGTGGCAGTAGAGAGGACCATCAACCTCAGTCCGGCTGGGGTACAGACAACCTACAGGGCAGTCCAGTACGCATCCATAAGGCAATAGCAGACAGACAGTAGGGCTTGAAATGCCCAGCTGCCCCCACCACTATCTGACATTTTCCAGCAGCAAGCACAGTGAGTCTCCAGCCGCTGCACCCTGCATGGTGTTCCAGCCACACACATACTAACTGCAGACAGTCTGCTAGCTAGTCCATAGTGCATGTTACCAGAGATGTGTGCACCCAAAACTGGGATGTGAGCACACCCACCAAGCAGATATGTCAGTGATTGGGCCCCAGAAAAAGAACCCATATATATCACTGGACAAAAATACTATATAGCACTATGGGGGATCCTAGCCATGCCGTGGTCACTGCTCAGTCAGGGTGAGAGTGACCTCCCAGAAGGACATGATGTGGTCACCCTGTCTGTGCAGGTGGTGGCCGGGCACTACAATGTCCCAGCCAGTGCCCTATGCCCTGTGCAGATGCATCCTGCCCAGGCCGCCCTGTCCGGGCTATACCCATAGTACCTTGCTCCTCATTATGCACATTGGCAGGCCAATACTGGCAAAAGTGCTAGCAGTGTGGGCTGAGGAGGGTGTTGGCAGCCACCACACACTGGATAGATAGACACACACTCCCCACACCTATGCCAGCATTGTGCAACTATAGAGGTGTTTGGCAGTCCTGGCCACAGCACCAGTCCTGGGCACAGTGCAGGCATGGCTATGGTACGCAATACCAGGGCCGGCCCGTCCATTGAGCGAGAATGTTTTTTGCACAGGGCCCCGCGTTTCAGGGGGCCCCGCGCAAAAAACATTCTGATCCTAAAGTAAAATTTTAAAAAGAAAAAAAAAGTTGTCTTCTCCAGCTGCCGGGGCCGCCGCGGCAGAATCAAGTGTGCCGCGGGGCCCACCCCTGCCCAGCAGAGCCTGCCCTCCCCTTTATCACCTCTGTCTTCGCAGCTTCAGTCAAACGCGCCGGCTTTCAGAGCGCAAGAGGAGAGTTTCTCCCTCGCTGCTCTGTTAAGCCCGCGGGGGCTGATGGGAAGTTCCCATCAGCCCCCGCGGGCTTAACAGAGCCGCGAAAGGGAAACTAGTCCTTTCGCGCTCTGAAATCCGGCACGTTTGACTGAAGCTGCGAAGACAGAGGTGATAAAGGGGAGGGCAGGCTCTGCTGGGCAGGGGTGGGCTTTCCAGGTGGCTTTGGATAATGGAGCCTGTGGGTGCGGGTGTTTCTGCTCCTGTTGGCCTCTGCTTTAGGGCAGAGGTTCCCAACTCCAGTCCTGGTGGGCCAAACACTGTTCGGGTTTTCATGCTGTCCCTACTGAATATGCATGAGATACATCTGCATACCATGGGGGCGGCGCAGGGAAATGCAGCACAGGCATCTTTATTAGAGACAGCATGGAACCTGAATGGTGTTGTGCCCTCCAGGACTGCATTTGGGACACTCTGCTCTAGGTAATGCGCATGTTTATGGTGTCTGTGCTCTGTAGGGTAAAATATAGGCGTTTGTGGCATGTTTATGTTCTTTGCAATAAAGGTTCTGTCTTTACTACCACGGTTTAGTGGTGGGTAAAATATGGGGACTGGGTTGGCAGGAGTCACAGTTGGGACTTGAACCTGTGACCTTCTGCTTCTGAACACACTGGCTGTGTTGCCACAGACATGGTGCATGCCCTGGGGATTTCATGACTGTTCATCAGACAGGGCCTGTCTGTTGCAGTGCATGGCACCCACCTACACAGGGCTAGGCCATGGTCTGCTGTGGGCAGCTGTCACTGCCCCCTCCACCACCAGTACCCCTCTGCCACCATGCTGACATGCCCTTCTGCTGGTGGTGCACCATCTCAGGCCATCCAGTGTGTGGGTAGGCGGCTGCCTATGGTGTGGGTTCTGGGGTAGGGGTGCCTGCATAGCTGTCCACACGTCCCCCCAGCACCGCCGGCCAATGTTCTATGCCCTTGGGTGTACCTGCTGGGTACTATCCCCTGTGACACTGTGGGAAACACACTCGTGCCCGTGTTGGGCCCTCATCAGTTGCTGCCTGGCTGCTGTACAGTTTCAGCATTCCTATGGGCCACCTAGGCATCACCCTAGTCCACACTGTGGCCCAGCTGCACCACAGCATGTGCCGCCTGCAGCCCTCTGTGTCCTCTTTTCCAGCATCTGTCCAGTTGCCCGTTCTAACATGCCCGCCCTGCTGTTGTGGAACATGTGCATGCCATACATAACCTGTCCAGTTCCAAGGGAATGCCCTGATCAGCACTATTTCACTGTGGGATCATTTACCTTGTATGAGGACAGAGCATGGCCCTTCCGAGGTTGGTATCTTTTTTGTGGAACTTTATCGGTAGTGTTTTTTGCTGTTTCCCATTAATATCACTATTGGCCAGCTTGGTTAATTTTTTTCCCATTTCGTTATGGTCATTTTCAATGTTTACTTGCCCTTTTGTTCCGTGCACATGTATCACACTTATCATGTTTTGTAGGTTTCCCTGGCTTTGCTGTACATTGCTGACGGAAATGGTTTCTCTTCCCTTTAAATCAGTACTAACGCGAGGGTTTCACTGGCGTTAGTTTTCAGCCCCAAAATCCACAGCGTTAGTGTGCAGGGAGCCTCTCCCCTCCCACTCTCCACCCATTGACCCCTTCTCTCCGCCCCTGGGGAACCTTCCTCCGCCCTCCGGGTGCCTTTCTCCTCCCTTCAGCGCTCGTTTGCGCCGCTGAGCGCGTTACCGCGCAATAAGGCACCTTATTGCCTGGTAAAGCACCCTTATCGCGCGATAACGTGGCAGAGCGCACATTAAGACGGTTTAGTAAATATACCCCATAGTATATGACGGCAGATAAAGACCAATATGGTCCATCTAGTCTGCCAAGCTTGACGTCTTGGGATTTCCAGTTCAATTTTTGTCTTCATATTTCTTTTTCTAATTTGTGGGCCCTTGTTCTGTATTTAGTGAGAGTCTGTCAGAATTTTGCATGTGACCAAGGTGTGGAGGTATTGGTGTGTAGCTTCTGTAGAGATCTGTAGTAGTCCAATTTGTTCCATTTTATTTGTTTATTTGTGTCCGCACTTGATATACCACTTGTGCCAGGGCATAAAGCGGTTTACAATAAAACAGCATAGCTGTAAAGAAAGAAACGGAAGGACAGCAAAGAACAGGGAAGGAAAGAAGAGAGAAACTCATACAACAGGGACTAAGCAGTCACAGTACCCAGGGGAGGAAACAAAGGATCAGGGTAAAATATTAAGGAGGGAAAGAAACATGAGGGAATGTATCAGAGAAACACAAAGGGCAGGAGACGTTGGATGAAATAAAACTTCTTTATTATAAAGGGACCCCAACACGTTTCGGCAATGCCTTCTTCAGGGGGAATACCTCCGATTATCTCTTAATTGGCAAACAGAATAAATACATAATTAGAGTAATACTAAAAAATAGGATAATAATAATAAAAAGTTTAAAATAGTAAAATAGTAAAACACCTGGCATGTTATATAATGTAAATATCAACATACAAACATATAACATGAGAAATGTAGAAGTTATGAGAAATACAAATAAAACATACAAATACCATATGAAAAGCATATAAATAAATAAATACATAATTATATGAAAAATATTGTATAAGAAAACCATTAAACAAAAAATGATAAACAAAAACACGACAAAGCAAACGCAGGGCTGAGCAACCACAGATCAAAACCAGCTATAAAGCAGAAGGGGGGATACGTCGTCGGCCCCGGGAAGGTGGAGGAGGAAGAGGGAAAGGGAGAGGGCCAAAAGTTGGCCTCAAGGACAACAGTACACAGGAATGATCAATCCAGGGAAGTGAGTGAGCTGACTGAGTCAGAAGAGGAAAAAGAAAGGTAGATGGGGTAATCAGAGGTCTAAAATGTAACTGCTGCATGTGTGGGAAGACTGACATGTTGTACAAGAGAGAGATCCTCAAGCAGGGAGAGGAAAGCATAGTTACTCACTTGTAACAGGTGTTCTCCAGGGACAGCAGGAATCAGTCCTCACTTATGGGTGATGTCGGCACCGACGGAGCCCGTGCAGAGCAATTCCCCAGCTTTCAAAGAAAGCCTTTGAGATTGCTGCCACACATGCATGGTCCTCTTCCCACCCAAAAGTGCCATCTTGCTCAGTCAGGTCCCAAGGCTAGAGCCCTACTAAGCAGATGGCAAGGGAAGGATAAAAAAACTGCAACTCTTCAGGGGAGGTGGGAGGATAGTGAGGACTGATTCCTGCTGTCCCTGGAGAACACCTGTTACAGGTGAATAACTATGCTTTCTCCAGGAACAAACAGGAAGTCAGTCCTCACTTATGTGACTTTCCAGCTACAGGCTACCGAACCTGTAAGCCAAAAATGCCTCCGTAAGGCCGTGAGCAGAAGCCGATGTCTGAAGGAAGCCCGAGTCCTTGGGCCTTCGGGGCAAGCTCTCGGTAATCGCAGAAGAAGGGTTGGAAGGCAGGAGTTGCTTATATCCCAATCAGACTATGGAGTACAACCTGGCCTAAGGTGCTGTCCCAGCGGGACTTCCTCTCCAGGCAGTAGTACGAAGCGAAGGTATTTGCTGAAGACCAGGTCACAGCCCGGCAGATGTCCATCAGAGGCACTGAGTGCAGCAAAGCCACCGATGCTGCCTTGGCGCGGACGCCATGCACGGTGACCCAATGATCTAGCAGGGCACCCGCCTTTGCCTGGGCGAAGGTGATGCAATCTGCCACCCAGATGGAGAGGGTGCACTTGGTAACTGCCAGGCCCAGGTGGTTGGGATTGTAGGCGATGAAGAGCCGGTCGGACTTGCGATGACCCTGGGTGCACTGCAGGTAGAAGGCGAGAGCCCTCATGCCATTAAGTGTATGCAGGACCTCCGATGCCCAGTCGGCATGAGGTCTCGGGAAGAAAGTCGGCAAGACCACCTCCTGATTGAGGTGGAAATCTGAGACAATCTTCAGTAAGAACTTGGAGTGGGTGCGAAGGACCACCCTGTTCCTGTAAAACCTGGTGTAGGGGGCCTCGGCCATGAGGGTTTGAAGTTCACTGACTCGCCACGCCAAGGTCAGTGCCACCAGGAAAATCACCTTCCAGGATAGGTGCTGGAGCGAGCACGTCACCATCGGCTCGAAGGGCGGCCACGTCAGCTGCATAAGCATGATGTTCAGGTCCCATTCTGCCGGTGGAGGCCGAATGGGGAGTTTGGAAAGCAAGAGGCCCCGCATGAAGCGGGAGACCAAAGGCTGGCCCGAGAGGGGTTTATCCTCGACACAGAAGTGGTTGGCCGAGATGGTGCTCAGGTGAACCCTGACCAAGTTGGACTTCAGCTCCACCTGCGAGAGTGGAGAAGGTACTGGAGAACCCAACAGGTGTAGCAGGAGAATGCTTCGATCTGGAGCACCAGATCGAAAACAGCCGCCACTTCAGGGCATAGGCCCACCTCGTCGAGTCCTTCCTCGATGCGAGGGGGACATCCTCAATCTCCACTGGGAGGGGCAGCAAGGTTAAAGAGACCCGTTCAGCCGACAGGCTGTCAGGGATAGCAAGATCAAGTTTGGGTGAAGCACCCGTCCGTCCTCCTGTGTAAGCAGACCTGGGGCACTGCCCAGGGGGACCAGAAGCTCCAACGAGAGCTGGAGTAGAAGCGGGAATCAAGGTTGCTGAGGCCAAGAAGGAGCCATGAGAATCACCGAGGCTCAGTCGGGCTGGATCTTGTGGAGGGTCCTCGCAAGGAGAGGAGTGGGAGGGAATGCATACAAAAGCCCGGAGGTCCAGTTCAGGAGGAACACATCCAGATCCACCCATCTTGGGTGTGGTATCGGCCCGCAGAAACGGGGAAGCTGCGTGTTCTCTGGGCTGCCGAACAGGTCTATGGACCGAGTCCCCAGCGGTGGAATATGTGGAGAACCACCTCTGGACAGGCACCACTCATGTGAGCGAAGGAGTCTGCTGAGTCTGTCCTCGAGGAGGTTGTCCTGGCCCAGGAGGTAGACCACTCTCAGTGTCATGCCTCTGCGTATGGTGAAGGAGCAGAGGAGGACTGCCTCCCGATAGAGGAGGTGGAAACCCGTGCCCCCCTCCTTGTTTATGTAGAACATTGCGACTCTGTTGTCAGTCTGCACGAGCACTGACTTACCCTTCAGGTGGTACTCAAAGACCTTAAGGGCCAACCGGACCACTCGAAGCTCAAGCAGATTGATCTGCTGCCAGGATTCGCCGGGTGATCACTGCCCCTGGGTGCAGAGGTGGCCGCAGTGGGCTCCCCAGCCCAACAACGAGGCATCCATCATCAAGACGAGCTCGTGCTGTTGAGTCTGGAAGGGCATGCCCTGAAGGAGTCTCTGGGGGTTCTGCCACCAGACTAGGGACCCGGACGGGGTCCCCGAGGCAGCCTGAGGCTTAGGCCCATTGCGCTCTGAGGCACCATTGGGCCGCTCGCATGTGCATGCGAGCATGGGGAATGCCATGGACAGTCGAGGCCATGTGTCCCAGGAGGCGCAGCATAGCCCGTGCCGAGACCCTGGGCCAGCCTTGGACCTCGGCGGTCAAAGTGCGGAGCCAATCCGCATGTGCTTGAGGGAGAAAGGTGGTCGCACGTTCTGTGTCAAGAAGAGCACCAATGAACTCTAGGGTCTGCACCGGTTTGAGATGGGATTTGGAGTAGTTGATTAGGAAACCGAGGCGCTCGAATAGGGCCGTGCACAACGCTGACAGGCAAGCCTCCTCCGCCGATGTGCCAGGGACCAGCCAGTCATCTAGGTAAGGGTAGACGGATATGCCCTGCAGCCAGAGGTGGGTTGCGGCCGCTGAGAGGCACTTAGTGAAGACGTGCGGGGCAGACGCAAGCCCGAAGGGGAGCACTCTGTACTGAAAATGCTCTCCTTGCACCCTGAAACACAGGTACTTCCTGTGCTTGGGGTGGACAGGAAATTTGGGCGTAAGCGTCTCTGAGATCCAAGGAGCATAGCCAATCGCCCTGCCGGAGGTAGGGCAGTAGGACGTCAAGCAATAGCATTTTGAACTTCTCCCGCACCAAAAGCTTGTTCAGATTTCTGAGATCGAGGATGGGGCACCACCCCAGCCAGGCCCCCCGTCCTCTTCGGAACGAGGAAGTATCCGGAGTAAAACCCCTGACCCTGTAGGTGCGGCGGAACCCTTTTGACCACCTGCTGACCGAGGAGGTTGTTCAATTCTTGCTGTAAGCAAGTCTGGTGCGAGGGAAGCAGAGTAGGCTACACTGGGGAGAAGGGAGGAGGGAGTTTGTCCAAATGAAGACGATACCCATCCAGGATCACCTGTAAGACCCAGGTGTCTGATGTAATGGCCGCCCATTCGGGGACGAAAAGAGGCCTCCCACGAGCGGAAGCATCCCTGGGGGGCGAGAGGCTATGCTTTCGGCATCAAAACCCCGGGGGGCTGGCTGGGGTGGTGCCGGTGGTTGGGTCTTTCATTGGGTTTCCGGTGATCCTGAGCTCCCCCCTTGCCCTGATCACTGGTCGTCGGTGCAAGGGTAGGTGGGTATGGTGGGTATCCCCGGTATGGGAGCCCTTTCCTCTGGAAGAAAGTTTTTTTGCTGTGCTGCTTCTTCCGTGGAAGAGAGGAGGTTTTGCGAGACGGGTGCAAGTGACGAACTCCATCTCGATCTTGGCTGCCTTGTCCTCTATTGGCTTGCCAAACAGTTGCTCGCCAAGGTAGGGGACATCCAGGAGCTTCTCCTGGACCCACTGTTCCAGGTCCGAAGACTTCAGCCAATGCCAGCCGCTGCCACACGGGTGGAAGATTCGAACCTTATATGCGGCACAGGAAAGGTATTTCGAGCAGTCTGCAACCGACCCCAGGAGGGTCTGGAACCTGAGAAGGTGCTCCCCACCAAGGCCCGTGGAAAAACCGCCGAGCTCTTTGGCAAGGTCATGAAGAAACATACCCATATACAGTTGGTACGCCTGGATGCAGCACACCAGCATGGATCCCTGGTAAGCCTTGTGCCCGAGGGCGTCGATGGCACAGGATTCCCTACCAGGCAGGACCGAAGAGTGAAACTTCGGGCTCTTCTGTTTCCGCACCACGGATTCAACTACCATGGAGGTATGACGAAGTTGGCATCTTCCGAAACCCTGGGCCGCGCTGGACCCTATACATGGCATTGAGTCTTTTACTGACAATAGGGAGTGAGACGGGTGCTTTCCACATGCGGAGGAGCAGCCAGGATAGGATGGACGGTACCGAAACCGTAAGAGACTCCCTGGGTGGAGACTCGTACTGCAAGATGTCAAGTTCCTCTGCCCTTGGCTCCATCTCGGTCTGCATAGGCAGACTGAGGGCCAGAGCCATATCTCGCACAAATACCAGGAAAGAGGTGTCTTTGGGAGGCGACCACCTTTGCGAGGCGGGTAGAGATGGGTCAGAGGGGAGATCCCTATGGGCGCAGGTCTCCGGGGAAGTGTCCCCATCCGATTTCCAGCCCAAGAAGTCTGAGAAGGACTCGGAGTCGGGCTGATCCCCGCGCCCAGTGGCTGAGGCCCGCTTGGAGCCAGAGGTACTGACTCTGGAAGACCTCACCCAGAGGAATGGAACGGTGAGCGAGACTGGTGCTGAGGACCCTCACAAGGCATGTGGCTCTCAGGGGTTTCCAAGGCAGTTTTTGGGACCCCAGTCAGGGGACCCTTGGTCTCGGGGTGCAAGCCAGCTGTGCTGGACAAAAGCACCTGCTGGGTAGCTAGAAAGGCAGAAACGTTGCACTCCAGTGTCAGCATATGGGACTCCCACTCAGGAGTGGGTCCCTGCGACGCCAATGCCAGTGTTACCGGTTATGTTGTGGAAGAGGAGAAAGGGTCCTCGCCAGGACAACTCTCAGGAGACTGGGCACCATCGCCGGAGGCCTCCATGTCCGTATGAGGTACCTTTTGAGGCCGCTCCTTGTACGACTCCTGGGAACGCCGGGGATGGCTAAGGGAATGACCACAAGACTGCTCGCGCTTCTCCAGAGCCTCCAACAGTGACTTTGAGGTCTTCTTCTTTCACTGCTCTACCTCGGGCGAACCCTGATCGGAGTGATGCCTGGGGCATGCGGTCACTGCGGGGGAACCTACAAGCAGTAGATCGGCAGAGACCCCGGGGCTGCCTTGCAGAAAATGTCATCAAACTTCTGCTTGTGGCTTAGCAAGGCCTTAGCGGACATTTTCTTACAGAGAGCAGATCTCCAGGTTGTGGTCAGCCCCCAGACACCATAGATAACGGTCGTGGGTATCCGTGAGTGACATATTTTTGGAGCATCTGTCACATTTCATGAAGCCAGTGGCCATGAGAGCAAAAAGGGCCCCTGAGAGGTCGAAAACCCTCGAGGCCAGCGGTTGGAGAACAAAGGGCGCGAAAAGGGCTCGAAAGAGAAGACACTAAAAAGAGTGAAAAAATAGAATCCCCTAGCCCACAGCCGAGGCAGGGGTGAAGGGGAGGATGGAAGAGGACAGGTGCTACCGGAAAAGAGGCCAAAAGGCCGAAGACAACAAAACTTTTCTGAGGGATGAGGACGTGAGTCCGAAGGGCTCCGCGGAAAAAGGGAGCCTGAGCAAGATGGCACCTTTGGGCAGGAAGAGGGCAACACCTGATGAAACGTTACCGCGCGGTAATGTCACCAGATGTAACGTTAACGCGCGATAACATTACCAGCAGCAGTAACTGTCTCAGAGGGTGGAGAGAAGGCGGAGAGAAGGGGTCAATGGGCGGGGAGTGGGCAGGGAGAGGCCCCTGCTACACTAATGAGGGAACATTAACTCCGGGACATTGCCAACAGTGAAAACCTGTCAGTAAATGCACATTTGCAGGAGAGAGAGACCATTTAAGTATCAGCAATGTACAGGACAGACAGGGAGCCCAAGTAAAGTGATAGTGGTGCTCCATTTGCAGCAACAGCACAGTGCCCAAATATGAAAGGGCACAATGGTGATGATGCAAATGGGGCAAAGGGGGCTGCAGGTGGAACATGCAGTGGGGGAAGATGGGGCACAGGGCAGACTAGGCAACCGCCTAGGAACACAGAAACTGGAAAACAGCAAGACATCGGCTGACCAAGGTCAAACATGCACAGTAGTCTGTGTTCCACAGTGTCCCACCCAGTGGACACATACCCTGCAGGTACCCCAAAGTCACACAGGAAACACAATGGCTGTAATGGGGCAAGTAGTGCACATCTGGGGAACAAACTAACAAGGGTATAGGTACCATCCCCAGGATACGTCCCTAACTGTTTGTAAACCCAGCTAAATGAACACCCCTGCAAAAAAGACCCTGGAAGTCAGTGCAGGGTGTGACCACACGTTGTCTGAAACATGTATACACCCAGTAGTCCAAATTGGATACACTGTACCCGTACTGCATGCCCTAGCCTGTCCACAGTCTGCTGGCAGAACATAATCTATCTAGCAGGTCCACCCTAGCCAACAGTTGCTAGATCACCAACCTGACACACCCAGCCATCTCACCCCTATGCAGAAGTGACAGAACAGTGGCAGGCGGAGATGGGAGGGATGTGTGGATGTCCATGTATGCCTCCGCACCCCAGACCCTGAACCCTAGGCACCTGCCTACCTGCACATTGGATGGCCTGGGACTACACACTAGCAGCACCGATAGCATATGGCCATGTCAGCATGGCAGGGGGGTATTGGTGGCGGAGGGGGCAGTGGCACCCGCCTGCAGTGGACCAAGGCCATGACCTGTTCCAGTATGTTGTGTGCAGTGCAACAAACAAGGTCTGTCTGATGAACAGCGAAGGTAGCCCCAGGAACTACTCTGCTTCTGTGGCAACAGTGTGGTGCAGTACACATAGCCAGTGTGTCTTGGAGCAGAGGGTCACAGGTTCAGGTCCCAGCTGTGGATCCTGCAGAGCATGTCCCAACATTTTACCCCACATTGCAGATACAACATCAACATGTGCAATCCCCAAAGCTTCAGCCAACAGGAGTACAAACACCCAAACACACAGGCCCCACCATCAAAAGCGTCATAGAGAGTAAGGCTGCTGTCACTGGCACAGAGCAGCAATCATCACCAGAGCACTACTACTAGCTCCTGCACACCTTAGCAATGCCTGCACTGTGATCGGGACCAGTGTGGCGGGCATGGTTGCCAATCACCCCTATCTTCGCACAATGCTGCAATAGGAGTGGGTGGGCGTATGTCTATCCATTGTTTTATGGCATCCTACTCCTCACTGGGCCTACAATACGCACACTGTTGCCAGCGTTAGCCTGCAAATGTGCATACTGCGGAACAAGGTATTGTGGGTATGGGCCGGACAGGGCAGACTGGGCAGGATGCATCTGCATCTGGGGTAGGGCAATGGCTGGGACATCGTAGTGCCTCACCAATACCAGCATGGGCAGAGTGGCTACAGCATGTCATTCTGGGAGGACACTCTCAGTCTGACCGAGCAGTGACCATGGCACAGCTATGTTCCCACATAGTGCTATATAGTATTTGTCTCAAGTGATATCGGTGCACCCCTTTTTCTGGGGCCCAATCACAGAGGCACCTGCTGGGTATCTGTGCTGTATATCCCAACTCTGGATGCACATAGTTCCTCTGTGAACATGCAATATGGACTGGCTGCAGTTAGTATGTGCATGGCTGGAACACCTGGTGGAGTGCAGCAGGTACAGTCTGACTGTTCCTTCTGCTGGTGAAGGTCAGACCCCAGTGGGTGGCAGCTGAGATTTGCCAGGCCTACTCCCAGCATTACTGCTGGTCTGCCAATGCCTTAGTACCAGGTACAGATCTGGTCTAACCCCCCTGGATGACAGCCCCTGGCCAGGGGGACTGGGGTTGTCGGTTGCAACGCTCCACCTCATGCCTGTGCCACATGTCCCTCCACTGCCTCAATTACAAAAAGGTTTATATGGGGACAAGGAATATATATTGTAAACCACTGTCACTCCAGAGAGGGTGGTATATTAGGCACTGCCACATATACCACATGGGAGTCCAGACACACCCCTGCCCTGATAATAGGTGGCTATGACAGCCACATTACAACACTGGATGGGCACTATTCTGGGTGGATCCCTGTCCACCAAGACCAGATGTGACTGGGGCATACAGATAGACACAGGGTAACACTAGGTTCCACTGCAGGGAACACCTGCTACACACAGGTAGCAATGGGGATCTGCAGCACAGCCTAACTCTAGCACCACAGGTACTGCAGACCTGATGCTGGGCGCCCACCCTCACACTCAGGATGAACACAGAACCTGCGCAGTGGCATGGTCTGTAGCTGCTGTGTGCCAGGATCATACACTGTCACTTTGTCATGCCAAGATGAGGTGCTGGAGAGGTCCAACCTCCATTTGTTGATCAATCGTAGACTGCTGTTCTGCATGTGCCGTGCAGCATGGGTACTGGTGGTGTTACCCTATCCTGGCACACACAGCTGACATCTTGTGCGGTGACCTGCAGTCATTCTGTATCCAGCCATTGCTGTGCTAAGAACCATGGAGGGGTAGTCTACTTGTTAGTACAATGACTCCCTAGACAGGGGGGTCATGGGTTCAATTCCTCCCTGGTCTAATTTGGTATAGGCCTGTCACACTCAAATCATTTTCATGCCTGTAACAGTCACATCTCTGCAGTTCTGTACTGCCAACCCAGAACACCCTCACCTCAGTTGCCAAACATCTCTCAGCCCATCTATCTGCCTCTGTCAGCTGTGTAGAGTCCAGTGTTAGGGTTACATCTGTCTTTATGCCATACAGTTAATGCTTCTGAACTCGGAGCACCTTACAGCCCTGTAGTCACCTTAACTTAAGGCACCTTAACATCCCTAGGGCACCGTAACCTAAGGCACCTATAAGGTGCTGTAACCAAAGGCACCATAAAGCCCATAGGATGCCCTGACCTAAGACACCTTAACATCCATAGGGCACCATAACCTAAGGCGCCTGAAAGCCTCTAAGGCGCCTTCAGTTAAGTCTGGTGCCCTATGTGTACTAATGTCTGCCTAGGTCTGGTGCCACACAACGCGCCATGCACGTAACACGCCGTCAATGCGTAACACAGATGTCAGTGCGCATATGGTATGCTGCCCATGTGTGTCCTTAACATGCATAACGCGCCATCAGAACCGTATAGCACCATGCCTGTGACATATGGACCATACATTGCATTTCGTGCACATAGAGCTGACACAGAAATGCGCATATAGAGGACGCCATGTGTTGCGTGCACAGTGACAGATGCAACGTGCGTCATCCCAATCATGTGTGTCGAACGTGCAACGCATGTAATACCACACTTCCTAAAAGAACTTCACACGTGTTATTGTGCGCGTTGCGCGTTTGTGGCAATGCAACATGCCATTGAATAAGAACCGTGTAGCGTGACAATACTGTGTCATGAGGTTCCGCGCATAATACAGCAGACAAGATGGCTGCGTGTTCCCACAAGCCTGCGTTTGCAAGCTCTGAGCTCGAGGTGCTCGGGCGGCTCATGTGCTGTCACCAGAGGCTCATCCAAGAGGCAGGACCTCCACAGGGTCAGGAGAGCCTGGGAGTGGCTGACCAGGGGCTTTAATGCATCAGCCGACTACCCACGTGAGGTAGGTTCATGGGGGCAGGTCCCAGAAACCAAGGAGTGCAACCTAGTAGTCAGCAATCAACACACAAATCACACAAGCACAACATGGGAAAAGGACAGGTCAGGGGGCACTCCTGGGTCCAATGTAGGTGCACCTGCTGCTGTGTGCAGGTCTGCCCTACACTCAGGTGGCCTCAGGCCTATTGGCAGTGGTCTGTGGTTCATCCTGGGATCAATGTAGGTGCGCCTGCTGCTGTGTGCAGGTCTGCCATACTCCCAGGTGGCCTCAGGCCTATTGACAGGGGTCTGTGGTTAATCCTGGTGATATTGTAGGTGCGCCTGCTTATGTGTGCTGGACATCCTCACTCCCAGGTGGCCTCAGGGCCATTGACAGGGGTCTGTGGTCAATCCTAGTGCTATTGTAGGTGTGCCTGCTTATGTGTGCAGGTCTGCCCTACACCCAGGTGGCCTCAGGATCACCGACAGAGGTCTGTGGTTAATCCTGGTGCTATTGTAGATGCGCCTGCTGCTGTGTTCAGGTCTGCCCTACTCCCAGGTGGCCTCAGGCCTATTGACAGGGGTCTGTGGTTCATCCTGGGATCAATGTAGGTGTGCCTGCTGCTGTGTGCAGGTCTGCAATACTCCCAGGTGGCCTCAGGCCTACTGACAGGGGTCTATGGCTCATCCTGGGATCAATGTAGGTGCGCCTGCTGCTGTGTGCAGGTCTGCAATACTCCCAGGTGGCCTCAGGCCTATTGACAGGGGTCTGTGGTTCATCCTGGGATCAATGTAGGTGTGCCTGCTGCTGTGTGCAGGTCTGCCATACTCCCAGGTGGCCTCAGGGCCATTGACAGGGGTCTGTGGTCAATCCTAGTGCTATTGTAGGTGTGCCTGCTTACGTGTGGAGGTCTGCCCTACACCCAGGTGGCCTTAGGATCACCGACAGAGCTCAGTGGTTAATCCTGGTGCTATTGTAGATGCGCCTGCTGCTGTGTGCAGGTCTGCCCTACTCCCAGGTGACCTCAGGCCTATTGACAGGGGTCTATGGTTCATCCTGGGATCAATGTAGGTGCGCCTGCTGCTGTGTGCAAGTCTGCCCTACTCCCAGGTGGCCTCAGGCCTATTGATAGGGGTCTGTGGTTCATCCTGGGATCAATGTAGGTGCACCTGCTGCTGTGTGCAGGTCTGCAATTCTCCCAGGTGGCCTCAGACCTATTGACAGGGGTATGTGGTTCATCCTGGGATCAATGTAGGTGTGCCTGCTGCTGTGTGCAGGTCTGCCCTACTCCCAGGTGGCCTCAGGCCCTCCGACAGAGGTCTGTGGTTAATCCTGGTGCTATTGTAGGTGTGCCTGCTGCTGTGTGCAAGTCTGCTCTACTCCCAGGTGGCCTCAGGCCCACCAACAGAGATCTGTGGTTAATCCTGGTGCTATTGTAGGTGCGCCTGCTGCTGTGTGCAGGTCTGCCCTACTCCCAGGTGGCCTCAGGCCTATTGATAGGGGTCTGTGGTTCATCCTGGGATCAATGTAGGTGCACCTGCTGCTGTGTGCAGGTCTGCAATTCTCCCAGGTGGCCTCAGGCCTATTGACAGGGGTCTGTGGTTCATCCTGGGATCAATGTAGGTGCGCCTGCTGCTGTATGCAGGTCTACCCTACTCCCAGGTGGCCTCAGGCCCTCCGACAGAGGTCTGTGGTTAATCCTGGTGCTATTGTAGGTGTGCCTGCTGCTGTGTGCAGGTCTGCTGTACTCCCAGGTGGCCTCAGGCCCACTAACAGAGATCTGTGGTTAATCCTGGGATCAATGTAGGTGCGCCTGCTGCTTTGTGCAGGTCTGCCCTACTTCCATGTGGCCTCAGGCCTATTGACAGGGGTCTGTGGTTCATCCTGGGATCAATGTAGGTGCGCCTGCTGCTGTGTGCAGGTCTGCCCTACTCCCAGGTGACCTCAGGCCTATTGACAGTTGTCTGTGGTTCATCCTGGGATCAATGTAGGTGCGCCTGCTGCTTTGTGCAGGTCTGCCCTACTTCCATGTGGCCTCAGGCCTATTGACAGGGGTCTGTGGTTCATCCTGGGATCAATGTAGGTGCGCCTGCTGCTGTGTGTAGGTCTGCCCTACTCCCAGGTGGCCTCAGGCCTTTTGGCAGGGGTCTGTGGTTCATCCTGGGATCAATGTAGGTGCGCCTGCTGCTATGTGCAGGTCTGCCCTACTCCCAGGTGGCCTTAGGCCTAATGACAGGGGTCTGTGGTTAATCCTGGTGCTATTGTAGGTGCATCTGCTTATGTGTGCTGGACGTCCCCACTCCCAGGTGGCCTCAGGGCCATTGACAGGGGTCTGTGGTCAATCCTGGTGCTATTGTAGGTGTGCCTGCTTATGTGTGCAGATCTGCCCTACACCCAGTAGGGTTGCCAACCGGCCAGTTTTCAGCCGGCCTGGCCGGCTGCCGGCAGAGAACCGAAACTAGCCCTTGAAAAGCTGTTTTTTTGCTCTGGCTGTGAGATCGGGAGCGGCCAGAGCAGAAAAACGGCTTTGCCATTGCGATCGCGATTGCGATCACAGTCCTGGCCCCCTTGCAGCCGCTGCTTCTGCTTCTTAAAGAGCAGCAGCTGCAATAAAGTTAATTTAAAAGTAAGGAAACCTGTGAGGGGCCTTCCGGCCCTATGAAACTCCTTCTGCAGTGCCCGCCCCTCTGATGTCACTTCCTTTTCAGCCAGGGACACTGCAGGAGGAGTTTCATTGGAGCGGAGGGCTCCTCACAGGTTTCCTTACTTTTAAATTAACTTTATTGCAACCGCTGCTCAGTAAAAAGCAGGAGCAGCGGCTGCATGGGGGGGGGGGGTTAAGCTGCACAGGGGGGTATAAGCTGCAAGGGGGTTGTTAAGCTGCACGGGGAGGTTAAGCTCCACGGGGGAGGATAAGCTCCACAGGGGGGTTTAAGCTGCATGGGGAGGGGGGTTAAGCTGCACTGAGGGGGTTAAGCTGCATTGAGGAGGGGGTTAAGCTGCACTGGGGGTGGGGAAGGTGAAGCTGTATGGGGGGGGGTGAAGCTGCACTGGGGGGAAGGTGAAGCTGTACTAGGGGGGTGAAGCTGCATTGGGGGGTGAAGCTGTACTGGGGGGGGGAAGGCTCCACACAGGTTTAAATTTATTTTTTTCTTAACTTTATTGCAGCCACTGCCCTGTAAGAAGCAGGAGCAGCAGCTGCAAAGGGAAAGAGGTGGCAGAAGGGACTGACAGGTGGAAGGTGAGGGCTGGAAGAGAGCTGAAAGGTGGGGAGGAGGGGGCTCAAAGAGAGCTGACATCTGGGAATGGTAGTGGTAAGTGACTGGGTAATGGGGAGGAGGCTGGAAGAGAGGGGGGACTGAGACTGGAAGGGAGCAGAAACATGGGGATGGCACTGGAAGAGGGATGGACGAGGGTAGGGTGACTGGAAGGAAGCTGACACGGGGAAGGCACTGGGAGTGGAAGTCAGCTGATACCTGGGATGGTGTTTGGACTATAAGGGGCTGGACAGTGAGGAAGGAGGGGGACTAGAAAGAAGGGAATGGACGCCACTGGGAACACAAGGGGATTGGCTTTGGAATGTAATGGGAGGGGAGGACTGGAAAGGGGGCTGATGGAGGGATACTGGGACTGGAAATAGGATGATGGAAGGAAGTGAAGAAAAGAAAAGAAGAGACAAGAAATGGCAGATGGACTATAGACCATAGAAAACGAGCTACGAGAAGATGGGAAAATGGAAGCCTCATATCGGAAACAGCATGATCAGAGAATAAAATGGTCAGACAACACAGGTAGAAAAAATAATTTTGTTTTCAATTTAATAATTGGACTTTGTACTACCTTTATATTTTACACAGTATGGGGAACTGCATCGCTTATTTATCTGATACTGCACTGCATGCAGAGTCTGTCTTCTTGGGGTTTCAGTTTAATTTTTGTCTATATATTTCTCTTTTTGTTTTGTGCTCATTTATTGATGAAGACCTGTCTGTATTGTGTGTGTGTGTGTGTACAACCAATGCTGCATGTTCTGTCAGTATAGAATTTCTGTTTAAGAATGTGTAGAAATCTTGCTCGTTCAGTTTGCACATTGCCCTCTCTGCAATTTTTTTGGGGACAGGGGGTGGAGCAAAGGTGGGATGGGGCGGGGCAGGGGCGGGGTTGAGGTGGGCATGGGCGAAGCATGACTAGCCACAGGTGGCGGGTTTTTCTCCTTCAAAAAGTTGACAACCCTAACACCCAGGTGGTCTCAGGCCCACCGACAGGGGGTCTGTGGTTAATCCTGGGATCAATGTGGGTGCGCCTGCTGCTGTGTGCAGGTCTGTGCTACTTCCAGGTGGCCTTAGACCTAATGACAGGGATTTGTGGTTAATCCTGAGACCAATGTAGGTGCACCTGCTGCTGTGTGCTGGTCTGCCGTACTCCCAGGTGGCCTCAGGCCTATTGACAAGGGTCTGTGGTCAATCCTGGTGCTATTGTAGGTGTGCCTGCTGCTGTGTGCAGGTCTGTTCTACTCCCAGGTGGCCTCAGGCCTATTGACAGGGGTCTGTGTTCCGTCCCCTGGACTCTTGTAGGTGCGCCTGCTGCTGTGTGCAGGTCCAGTACAGACAATGTTCCTGGCCTAGGTGTCTGTACAAGCTATGATGTAGGTAGGCGAGGCACATCCCGTCCGTTTATATGTACATGGTCTGTGCCCCAAAAGTCTGTGTCCATACACCATTGCACATCATGTCAGACTTGACCCTGTTGCCTGATGTACATACACAACACCCATTGTGAGGCCAGTGCATTCCATGCACACTCAGCTTGTGACAGGGAGGATGCATATGTCTTTTCTAATGTCTCTCACCCATGCATGTACACATCACATTTCACAGATGGAATATGCGCATGTTATGCGAGTGTGTCAGAGTGCACATATGCACAGATATATTTGGAGATATATGCCCCCATGAGACCTATCAGCGATTCCATGTCGATGTCTGGCATGTCCACAGTCACCCAGTCACATGAAGAGATAAAATTCACAGTAGGCAGTGCATGGCAACCACAGTCAGTCACACATGGACCTACATGTCAAATCCCCACAGGCATGCCATGGGTGGTGGCATGGCGGCTCTGATCTGCCCCTCGCTTGCCTTTACGCAAGTCTCATCTTCATTATTGCATTACCCGGAATCTCTACAACCCTACCACCATACCTCACCTGCGTTGCATATCCTCATTCTCCACGCTCCTCCGGCTCCCCATCCTGACCTTTGGGACACCCTTCTTCTAACCATCTCGGACTTGTCACCGGCCTTTCCTCATCTGCCACTTGCAGGGGACGTGAATCTCCATCCCGACACACCTTCATCCTCTCGGGATCATTCCTTTATCACTCTTATACAGGATATGTTCCTAACTCAGCATGTCACCTTTCCCACTCACTCAGCGGGACACACCCGTGACCTGCTTCTTTCTCCGGCCTCCCCCCCCTTTTCACCTACAATGTCTCCGCGCTACACCTCTACCCTGGACAGATCATTATTACATGACCTGTCATTGTCTTCTGTCTCCATCCGCCTCTGCCTCCTTCTCACAGGTAGCCCATCCTCTACCATCTTCCTCTCTACGCTACTCCGGTCGTATCACACCTCACAGTCTTCAACAGTTTCCAGCCGCTGGTGACCCCCTACCACAGAGTTCCCCTCACTCTCCCCTGATTCACAGGTCTCTCACTGGTCCTCCTGTCTATCTGATGCTCCTGATAAATTGGGTCCTATACAACCACGGCCCTTGCACCAGCGTCCCTCTCATCCCCCCTCCTGTCTCCCAACTCTCACATGCTTGGGCCTCATTACACCCACCTACAACTTCAGAACGTAGTACACTCATTTCCCCTACCAAAGGGACCTGCTGCTCCCCTGATCCTGTACCGTCCTCCTGGCTACTCACACCCTCTCTCGCTCCTATCCCCTCCATCCTCACCATGATCAATACTAGTTTTCCACAGGTATCTGTCCTCACCCCTGAAAGCATGCCCTCATATGCCCTATTCGTAGAAAGACCTCTCTTGACCCCCTTATTCTAGCTCACTATCGTCCTGTTTCCAATCACCCTTTTCTGTCTAAGATACCTGGAAAACAGTCCTGTCACAGCTTTCCCATCACTTGGATTCCACACACGTCCTTCATCCCCGCCAATCGGGTCTTTGCCCGGCTCATAGTGCGGTGACTGTCTGTCTTGCCTTTCGCAATGAACTGCACGTGGCTCACGATCGTGGTGACGTTTCGGTGGCGGTATCTCTAGACATATCTGCAGCCTATGACCTGGTTTATCACACCCTTCTCCTTTCCCACCTACATGAGGCCAGACTCCTTAGCACTGTATATTGTTGGTTCCACTCTCATCTTTCCTCCCGGGCCTACACTGTTCTCTTCCTGTCAGTACTGACGATCCCCTCAGAACCCTTTCCACTGCTTTGTGGCATGCTGCAGGGATCCGTACTAGCACCTCTCATTTTCCATATCTTCATGGCACCTCTTGCTCTTTCGCACAGAAGCAGACGACATTGCAGACAGATAATATTGGACTGTCAGTGTACAGCAGGAGCATCATCCCGCTGCAAACAGCCATGTGTGTTCTGCATCAAATGATGGTCAGGCATGTTTGTCCCCTAACAGCTTCTATCTATTGCTGTTCCCCCAGGTGGAGGACCTGCAGAAGAAGGGCCGGGAGCTGTGGCGGTGGAGGCCTGACTTCTTGCTGCGGCTGCAGCGGGAGCTGATGGGGTCAGAGGATGGTGAGTGATGCAGCTTGTGTGTCACACAACAGCATGTTACAATGCAGCAGCTGGTTGTGGGGCCACCTACTATGTGTCCATTATTTGGTGAACACATGACTGATGTGGTACTGTCCGTTTTCCCTCACAGTGGCTGCAGACGGCAGAGGGAATCACCCGGCTCATGAGGTGCCTGTGCCCCCACAGGATGTGGAGGAGGACGACGAGGTGGAGGAAGAGGGGGATGTGGAGGAGGAAGAGAAGGCAGAAGAGGAGGAGGAGGAGTATGTGGATGAGGATTAGGAGGGTGAGGAGCCAGTGGAGGTGGAGGTGGTGATGGTGGAGGAGGTGGACATGGTGGAGGAGGAGGAGGTGCAGATGCGGATGGAGGCAGAGGAGGCAGTGGAGGAGGATGCTGTGCTGGGCATGGGGGAGGGGCAGGTAGGGAAGTGGGTGAGGGAGTGAGAGGGTGCGTGGTGGGTGGGAGGGCCAGGGGAGGGGGTAGGGGAGGTGGGGACAGGGGATGGGGTCATGAGGCAGGATGCACCCCTGGTGGTGTGTGATGTGGAGCCACCTGAGGGTGGGCGTGGGGTGTCTTCACAGGCACACACCACCAGGGGTGCATCCTGCCCCACTGGCCCGGTTGTGAGCAGTCCCATGTGGCACAGGACTGCAGAGGGCCCTGGGGGTCCACACCACATGCTCCATGTCCCTCTGAATGTAGCCGCAGGAGAGGCAGGCAGTGCCACAGACAGGATGTGTGTGAATGCCTCCACCCAGACCCCATGTACATGGGGCCTGTGTGGGGGCAGACAGGCACACACCCTGTCTGCGGCACTGTATGCAGTCTCACTGGGCCAGCGGGAACAGATGAGGACCATGGAAGAGGTGGTGGATGCCATGTGCTGGATGGCTGATGAGCTGTGGATGCTCAGGGAGGCAGTGGAAGGGCTCACAGCTCATCAGCAATCAGGCCATGGTGGCCCCCGGGAGGGTTAGATCACCACTGTGGTCTGTGTCAACCCTGCCCTGTGCAGTCCTGTGTCCCGGACTGCCACAACCTCAGGGCACAGAGGGGGTGGGGATCTGGTGGCCCACTACCACCAATGCTGGCACTGTGTGCCACATGTGCATCCCGGAACGCAGCCCATTCAGTTGTACATATGCGCCAGCTGGCCTGTGTTAATTTGTATGTGTGTTTACCTTTTATTTTGTATATTTTTGTATATATATACCAACATGTAAATATTTTGTTTTATAACATTTGTAATATAAACATTTACATTTTTTACAATGACCCATGTCTCAATGGTCATGTGCCTCATTACCTGCCATGCAGTTGTACAGTTTGACACATGTGAGCATGTCCCTCTGTGTGTGAGTGCAATACAGATGTCACATACATGGCACGGTCCTCACAGCAGGCATAGGGGATAGGCATGTGCAGTGCTGTCTGCATCCCTCACAGCCACAGGGATGTACCCATGTGTTGCTATGTCCTGCATACATGGGCACATGACTGGTGGCACAAACATGCCAGTAGTGCACACATGGCACAGTGCACGGCACATGTGCCAAGCCATCACATAGATGTGCTGAACGGTAACAGGGCAGACACATCACCCACCCACAGTGAAATGAGATGGGGATAGGGAATGTCATGCCATAAGGTTTGCACGCCAGGGCAAGGGATATGTGACCAGGATGACAACATGGAAGACAGAATAATCATGAGAGTAGAGACAGCAACACTGGACATGTGGCTACAGGAGGTACCAAAACGGGTTGCCTTTATTTACAGTGATACATGGGTAGTCTCCCCCTCCACTACTGCCTGCGTGACCACTCACATCCACACCGCCCTGGCCCCCTCCCACCTCTTGCTGCTGCTTCCCCCTTCCAGACATGGCCTACAGTGCATCCGCCATCCAGGTTATACTTGCCACCATAGCTTGAGCAGCGTCAGCAAGTGCCTCAGTCCCCCGGGCACTTTGCAGGCCGATGTTCTGCAGCTCCGCCATATCCTGCTGGATACCCTGCAGCTCCTGTCAGATGCCTGTGTGAGAAAATGGTGCAACCTGTGATACCTGGTTCACACACGCTACTATGACACATGCAACTGGGGTCACAGGGATGACAATGAGATGACAGCAGCACAATGGTGACTGACAGTACTATGTGCACGGCAGATGTGTGCATGCCGCTGAGCAGTCGCACATGCACATGGTGTAAGACCGGGAATGTTGGAGCATGTCTGCAGTAGGGCGGCTGCTGACACCTCTACTGCCCCCCCAGCAGCAGGACTGGACACCCACAAACCACGTCATGCACATGTTTGCCGTTCCACACCCTCCAAAACCAGTGAGGCCCATGCTGATCCTCCACACACTGCATACACAGCGTAAACAGATGGACCTCTCCCCTTTCAGCCACGCTGTCAAAGGTATTGGGGGGTGTGGGCAGAGCCCTGCATTTGCCAGTGTCCTGTGTTCATGCACAAATACATAGGGGACGAGCATCAGACAGCTTACCTACAGACACCCCAGACTGCAAGGGGTGATGAGGGAGACACCCCACTACTGGGCAATCATGGACTCTATGCAGTGAGGTATACCCAGATCTTCCATACAGATAGTACTGGGGGGGGGGCAGGGGCCCGGGACTGTCCACTAGTACGTTATCCTGCTCTGACTCACGTGTCACACTGCAATGCTACAACTGTTTACACAACCTGCCTGTGTCCTGTGTGGCAGCTGGAATCATGGCTAGGTAGCTGTGAGACAGACCTGCTGCGGTGGTGTGGGACAGCTGTTATCTGCCAGGATGGTTTGTGTTTCTCTCCGGCTGTGCTGTCCTTTGATCTCTCATTACTAGGTCTCATCTGGACATGACCTGAATCCCTTTAGCTGCACGACCCACAGCACCTACCCTCACATGTCGCCTCTGACCCTGTTTGGCATCTGTGCACATTAGCCACACCTGCCCCCATGTGGCTGACATTACAAGTCTCCTTGGGGTGTGACCTCAATCCCCAGACATGACTATGGAGGTACACATACATGGGGACACGCACTGTTAGTGTGAGGTTGTGTTCCCTCGCTGTCATGTTTGGGAGTTGAGGTGATATCCCACCACATGCAACGTTCTGATCACTCACCCACCTTCAAGGTCAGCATGTGATGTGGCGGTATAGGTGCACATCTACCACAACACCTCCCCCATAGCAGGTTGTGAGGGGCCTGCCTCAGATCTGGCTGTCGGCTGCTTTGCTGCCATCATGGGCACTGCCTCCATGGTGGATGTCTCCTGGCCATCCGCTGTGCTGCTGCTGCTCCCTATCCCTTCCTCCTTCTCTGCATGCACCTCATCTCCCCCTGGGGCCTCCACAGCAGCAGTTGTCAGTTGTATGTTGGCCACCTCTGCCAGGGCCCCTGCCCTTGTCTCCTCAGCATCCCCTGTCTCCTTGGCTTGTATGGCCTGCGTGCCACCTGGGGAGAAACATGGTACATAGTTTAGATGTGGTGTTCCTGCACATCTCTGTATTTAACTATGTTCTTTAGTTACCTAACAGGATGTATATACTGCCTTATCCTAGGATCAATGTGGTTTACAATGAGGTTCACACATTACAAACTCATGGGATGGGACAAACAGGGATGATATGAACCAAACATATTTACTAAGCCAAAGTATAAGAACATAATGTGAAACTCTGAGGGGAACATGACAAAAAGGGTAGACACTAAACTACATTATCACATGCCACCTTCACATTGTATGTTACCATGCTATCACAGGCCACAAATGTGATAACTCACCACTTGCTGATGTGCTGCACCATTGGACAGTATGGGGGGGACAGGTTCATGCATGTGGCAGTCACACAGGTCATGGTCCCACACATATGTGTGTGCCTTTACACCATATGTGTGTGGCCCCATTGACCGCCATATTTAAAGGTTGTGTTGGGTGCATGTGGTACCGGGGATGTGTTGTTATTTTACAGGGTGTGTTATGCATCATGTGTATATTGATTGCATTTATTGCCCTTGATGTACCAACTATCACTTCCAATGCAACTCTGTGTACGTTCGTCCAAGCGCATGGTTGACGGACAATGGCCTGGGAGAGGACATACCATCCCACTGTGAGAGGGACAGCGGAGAGACGGTCATGCATACCAGACAGGGTTAGTCCAGAAGTGGAGGGTCGGTTTGTAGCAGAGGGAGGTAGGTGGGGTTCCAACTGGGATGTTAGGGTACAATTATCCTGTACAGGCCTGTGGGGCGTGGATGGCAGACCCCAGCATGCGGCTCCCCTGATGTTCTAGGCGGGAGTGCAGGTGGATTGGTGATGGGCCCAGAAGGGGGATGGGAGGTGGGGTGGGTTTTACAACGTGCCCATGGAGTACGTCTCAGGGTATGGGTATGGAGGGGGTTGGCATCATATTGAGGGGTGCATGTATATGTGAGCTGGTGCACAAGGGTAGGAACCATGAAACAGATGCGATACTCTGCGGGGAGCCAGTGACGGGGGAGGAGGGGTGGGGTGATATGACTGAGGTGGGTGGAGTGGGTGTTGATACATGAGGCTGTATGTTGACTGCGTTGGAGTCTACTTAAATGTGTATGAGGACAGCCAGATAGTACTGATTAGCGGGACTCAGGATGGGAGATGACGGGTGTGAGTGTGAGAGTGGCGAGAGCATGGGGTGTGGGAAAAGGAGGGGTGGCATGGATTTGATGGAGATGATGGTAGGACATATTAGTGACATTGGGGATGTGACCATGAGAGGTGAGGTCACTGTCACAAAGACACCAAGATACTGGAAGGGGAGGACTAGAGGACTGGAGGGACTGGCAGGGGACCAAGGCAGTTGGGGGGATGACAGCCATGGGGTGAACAGATAGCATGGGTCTTGCCATTACTCAGGTGAACACAGTTGGTAGTGAGCCAGCTGGACACGGAGAGGTCACATGTGTTCAGGGGAGGGAGATCGGGAAGGAGGGGGGGGTATGGTGTGGGGGGACAACTTCATCTGCATTGGGAATGGTAGGACCCAGGATTGCGGGTATAGATGAGCCAGAGGCACTGGGAATACATTGTACAAGAGGGGGGCCAACACAGAGCCTTGGGGAACAGGTGAGCCAGTTGTCCTGCTGAGTGTAGAGAAAGACTCACTGGCCTCTGAAATGGAGGGTGGATGGACAGTTGTCCAGCAGTGTGGGTGTGAGGGGGAGGGAGGTGGAAAAGGGGGGGTGAATAAAGGGGGGGGGCAATGAGGGCAGGAGGCACTGGTATCTATGATCCTTTACTGTAGGACCAATGCCAACTGACTGTTGGCGGCCCTGGTCATGGGTCAGATATGTCCTCCAATGGTTGCTGTACTCGTCCCTCTGCTTTGGCTGTACTGGTGGCCATCACACCAGGAATGTGAGCAGTATGACACGGGTGTCTGTGTGGCACTACTCTGCTGACTGTCATGTGTTGGCAGATAGGTGTGTGGCAGTGCACGCAACATGCATCATTTATTTGTGGTGACAGCATGTCCATGTGATAAGTTGTTAGCTGTTTCTGGAATACATATCTCACACTTACCTGCACATGGGTGAGCTGTGTCCAGCTCTGGAGACAGTCCATGGATATATATAGGCCCAAGTCATTCAGCCAACTGCAGTAGATGTCGTCCATAATGGCTCACTTTGTGTTTGCTGCTAGTGCTATCCAGTCATTGCATGGTGAGGTGGAGCTGTGGTTGCCTGAAGAGGGAGATGGTGTCCATGGGGGTGTGGCACAGGGCATGGGTGCAGTCCCACAGCAACGCAGACCTGCAGCTGTGGGGGCTCCACAGGCCAGGGCTGGGCCAGCACAGCATCAGAGGAATGCAGAGGTGCGCCTTCAACAGCCTCGCCTCTACAGGCCTAGGGCCATGCTCCAAGGCATGCGTGAGGACCAGGTCATCTCCCTCTACCGTCTGAGCACAGGGGCTATTAGGGAGCTCTTTGAGGATCTGAGACCTAACCTCGAGCCCCTGACTGGCCGGTCCCATGCCATACCGGATTTGGTCAAGCTCCTGAGTGCCCTACATTTCTTTGCCTCTGGCTGCTTCCAGTCATCGGTGGCCACAGTGAGTGGGATGAGCCAGCCCACCTTCTCACACTGTCTCCACCAGGTACTGCAGGCCATGGTCAGCCAGGTAAGGAATTACATTGTATTTCCTAACAATAGGCAACAGTAGGGGGCCCAGAATCTGGCTTTTGAACAGACTGCAGGGATGCCACATGTGATGGGAGCTATTGATTGCACATGTTGCCCTGGTCCCACCCAAAGACAGGGAGGCAGTGTTCCCGCAACCGCAAATACTACCATTCCCTGAATGTGCAGGTGGTATGTGATGCAAATATGCGTATTCTGAATGTGGTTCCTAGGTTTCCAGGGTCCACCCATGTCTCCTATATCCTGCATCACTTGGCACTATTTGAACAATTTGAGAGTGGACAATATGAGGACTGTGTCCTGCTGGGTGGTATTTCTCATCTCTACTGTGCACATGGTGTTATTGTGTCCTGGGGTGTTCGTCCACTATCACAGATGAGCCAGGGTCACCTGTGGTTTGGTGTGACACCTTTCTGACTGCATATCTCATGTGGCACACATGACATGTTCTGATGCAGACCTGACTCAGTTTCTGGGAACATTCAGGACACTGGCCGTCAAGCAATGGCATATCACTGCCCGGCCATTGTGTGATTTACTGGGTCAGATTGGCAATTATTACCTCTACATCCCTTTCTTTATGTTCTGGTGGTGGCAAACAGTTTTTGGAGCTGTGCCCGCTATCACGCCATGTCACTGTCTCTGCGTACGTGTTCATGTACCTTTTGGGGTTTTTTACAATGACATATGTCTGCCATATGTGTGTCATGGGTCTTTTGGGTGTCAATGTACACATGCAATTTCCATTGGTGTTTGGTACTGGTGCTCTGTTGCACGGACCTTTTGGACAGAGAACTTATGGGCACATATGGTGTGTTCATCATATGGTGGTGTGCAACACCTTTATGTTGGCACATATGGTTCTCAACCTCTGACTAACCGTATACACACATGTACATCTGTCTGCCTTTGTGGTGTGTCCCTAGTTGTGTGTGTGTGTGCAATCTGTCTGTGTGTAGTGACTTTGGGGGGATGTAGATTTGCTTCATCATTGTTTTCTGCAGTACTGTGGGTTTGGGGCCCATTCACCTCTCACCATTTTGACCATGTTACGTTGTTATATTTGTGTTGCCACATTCTGACACACATGTATGCTTCATGTATATCAACAGTGTTTTGTCATTTCTGACATCTTAACTGAACTCATCAGGTATATGTTACTGTGATACCTGCTGTGTGTGAACGGTATCTTGGCCTTCACATGCTTGCACATGTCTGCATCTTTGCCCTTATCCAACGTGTGTTGGTGTGTGTCTGCCTAATGCGTTCATGACTGGCGATAATGCCTTTCATGTACAGGTGGTTGGTCATGTGTTTAGTGTGGACACAGATGATGTGTGTTGCCATCATTATCCTTCCCTGGTGTTCTGTGTCTCAAACCTCCAGACACTGGTGCATAGCTGTTGTGTGCCATCATATGTTTGTGTCATTCTTCATTCTGTTGTTTGTTTGCACCTACATGATTGTGTGCATGTGTGTGAACATCTGTTCCTGATTGACTTTTCCACATTTCTTTCTGCAGGTGATGCTGGATATGGGTGTCGGCCCTGGTTGCTGACCCCTGTGCATTTTTCACAGACACGTGCAGAGATGAGGTACAATGAGGCCCATGCCTCCAGCCGCTCAGTCATCGAGCGCACCTTTGGCGTTTTGAAGAGTTGCTTCAGGTGTCTGGATAGGACCGGCGTGGCCTTACAATACCGACCCATGACTGTGGCACAGATCATTCTGGCCTGTTGCATCCTGCACAACATTGCTCTCTGGCACAATATCCCAGTCAACATTAATCCAGATCTGGAAGATGATCCTACGTGCCCTCCTGTACGTGCCCGTGGTGACACACATGTAGGCACGGTGATCAGGCAACATCTGATTGATGAGCTCTTTTCATGTAAGTCCTGCATATGTGGGGGAATGCATATGGGTATACATGTACATGCTGCCATGTGTGTCCCAACACTACATCATGACATATGTATGTTTCACTTGTGTTTGTGACTCCACAGAATATGCTATTGGACCTACCTGCTGCTGTGGTGCAGTGAATAATGTGTGAACGTCATTCAACATGCAACAGACTGGGGTAGTTAGACATACAGGTAACTACATGGCAGTTACATGTGACTTGGCCATCATACACAGTCACAACAGAGGTGTGACCTGCAGATAACATACAGGAATACCGTCTGTGCTGCGGCTGTTGTGTCATCTGTCATGCATGTACTGTCAGCACAGTGCAGCATAGCACATGTGTGATGTTATATGGCCTCTGCACATATGTTGTTGTACACCTCTTTGGCATGTGTCCCCTTACCCCATATGTACATGTTGGCATACATATGGCCATTTTTATCTCACCAGTTCATGTTTTGCACCATTGTATTTGTGACCCAACCAACTTAGCTGGTTGTGTCTACAGGTGCTAGGTGTTGTGGTGGTGAACGGTATGTACACCCTTCCCTGACATTGTGGCATTAACCAACATCAATGTATCCTTGCATGGCCTGTTATGATTATCTCCACTGATCTCAGATTGATGGCAGATAGGCCGTATGCTACTGGAGGCATGCTCACCTTGGCTTACAGTGTGTGTTTTGTGCGTGTCAATGTAACGAAACACTGTGCAGGCATATAGCATTATCTTGTGATGGGATGTGTCTGGACACCTGTGGAATGTTGCTCAATGTGCTATTTCTACCTTTCTGATGTTGACCTTGTGAACAATGTGAGCATGTGTTCTGTGTTGTTCACTGACATATCTCTTGTGTGCTGACAGACCAAAATGCATCAACATTGCAGTTTCACACGTCACCATACTTTGGACATGTGGCAATGATGGCTGCACATGCAGACATGGTCATTCAACACATTTCACTGACATATTCTGCGTGTACTATGACGGCTTGTAGCCTTTCGCTGCCTCAGACAGTCCCTATCAGACACATGCTGCACACAGACAGTGGTTTGCACCTTGGATAATTTGTGACTAACATCATCCTTTACATGTTTGTGTTTAGCTGTTTGGTTTGTCATGCTTCCTTGTGGGGTCTATGTGCACCAGCACTGATGGACATGATGTGGACCTCTGAGATGCCTGTGGTACATGGCCATAGACATGTCCATGTCGAGATGACAACCTGGTCTGCAGTAATACACAAAAATCAAGAGTAGAGGATGAGCACAGGTGCTTTATTGAATCCCCAACGCGTTTCGGCGGATGCCTTCTTTGGGGGGTGGATACTTTACTATAAATATTAAAAAAACCACATAAAAAACATAATGAATCAAACAAAATTAAATTAACCGGGCATGTTGGTTACAATTAAAATGTATAACCATAAATATAACAATAAAAACACAATAAGTATTCAATATGACTGATAAATAAATAAAACCACAGATACAAGAAAATATGTATAAAAATATATAAAGTAGACGCAGGGCAAATTGAAGTCTCAATGTAAAAACCAATGTACAGACATAAATACATGTTACTCACATTTAAGCACTGTGGATACAAGGACCCTAGTCGTAGATCCTCTTATATTGTAGTCATCACCATGAATTGGTAACAATTGGCTCTTGCAAAATAAAACTGTTGTGTATCTAATAAAACCGCAATATAACATTAAAAATGATCTGTAGGAAAACTAACATATTGACTAAAATGAAAATAATAATGAAATAGAGCCAAACCTATTTTTAAAACTGCAGAGGCACATTACGTCTAAAACACCAGGAAAAGGAGGCAAAAGGAACTATACTTGTATGGTTAATAACAAAAGGACATGTATAGTCACAATCTTATGCTGTTATAAATATACTCAATTGCATAGCTAATGCGAACCGTTATATAACTAGTCAGGAAAAGAGGATTATAAATATTAATAATGAGAAATGTGAATATGTCTAAAAAGAACTGACTGGCCTAATGTGGTATTGATAATAATAAATAAATGGCACAGTAAAACGTCGCTTAAAACTGATTTTAAAAAGAACGTGGCTTAAAAAACTTTAGGGCAAATTATCTTTAAAAACGTAAGCAGAAGGTATATTAAAAAATTACCAAAACTAGGCGATCTCTTCTCTTAGGTGAACTGTCACCATGGACAAAAAACATCTTCTGAAGTAATTAAAACTGATACTTGTATGCTGAGAAGGTATATTACAAAATATATATGTTAAAAACTAATCTTGTGTGATATTAAGAGTAATGAATAATCAACACATTAAAACATGGTTTCAATTTCATTTTAAAAAACATTGAGGCATAATACATTAAACGTGAGCACAAAGTATACTAAAAGACTGCCAAAAACTAAGGGATCCTGTTCACATAAGAGATCTGTCTATACAGACAAGAAACGCCTTCTGAAACAATAAAAACCAATACTTATATACTAAAAACGTCTATTAAAAAGTGTATATTGAGAGTACTTTGTAGGACTGTGCCTATGCCGTTGGGAAACTGAAGCAACTATACCTGTCAATAGAGCCGCACTGCTGAAATGCGATCAATGAAAGCCGGTAGTACGATAAAGAGTGGATTATGAAGACGCCAAAGGGGTGGCCTTGGCTCGGCGATGGCCCCAGATGTTGCTAATTTATATGTGGCGAATTTTGAGAAGCTATTTTTAAGCTTCCACCCTTTTAAATCCAATGTTTTTTAAAATGAAATTGAAACCATGTTTTAATGTGTTGATTCACATTTCTCATTATTAATATTTATAATCCTCTTTTCCTGACTAGTTATATAACGGTTCGCATTAGCTATGCAATTGAGTATATTTATAACAGCATAAGATTGTGACTATACATGTCCTCTTGTTATTAACCATACAAGTATAGTTCCTTTTGCCTCCTTTTCCTGGTGTTTTAGACGTAATGTGCCTCTGCAGTTTTAATAATAGGTTTGGCTCTATTTCATTATTATTTTCATTTTAGTCAATATGTTAGTTTTCCTACAGATCATTTTTAATGTTATATTGCAGTTTTATTAGATACACAACAGTTTTATTTTGCAAGAGCCAATTGTTACCAATTCATGGTGATGACTACAATATAAGAGGATCTACGACTAGGGTCCTTGTACCCACAGTGCTTAAATGTGAGTAACATGTTGTATTTATGTCTGTACATTGGTTTTTACATTGATTGAGATTTCAATTTGCCCTGCGTCTACTTTATATATTTTTATACATATTTTCTTGTATCTGTGGTTTTATTTATTTATCAGTCATATTGAATACTTATTGTGTTTTTATTGTTATATTTATAGTTATACATTTTAATTGTAACCAACATGCCCGGTTAATTTAATTTTGTTTGATTCATTATGTTTTTGATGTGTTTTTTTTTATATTTATATTAAAGTATCCACCCCCCGAAGAAGGCATCCGCCGAAACGCGTTGGGGATTCAATAAAGCACCTGTGTTCATCCTCTACTCTTGCTTTTTGTGTATTGCTGGTTGTTTTTTGCAAGAGTTTCTTGCTCCTTTTGTGCTCGAACCTGGTCTGCAGTGCCATTTCTTAATGTCCTCAACATGCAATGTGCTTTGTGTTGTGATAGTGTAATGTTTGCATGTCTGATGTTTCATTATGTGCATATTGATGTCGCACTCCCTGCAATTTGACCTAAAGTTGTGTGAAATATACCATAACGGTGTTTCTATTCCTTTTACCACAGAACACAGGCAACACACACAGCACATCTACTACACTGCATCTGCAGTCACCACCACCCACTTGTTGGAGGACACAGCAACACCATGCCACGATCCCTGGGAGATGGTACCATATGGTGATGGACCTATGCGAATGGGACACATGCCTATAACGGACATTATTGTTGGACTGGTACTTTGTGCATAACGAGGATGACCAACTCAGCGTTGCTGCCATGCTCTGGCTGGGTGTCGGTTCATCGCAGGAGACACACTTTCCCTTTGACATACTGTGGCACATTGAGATGTCACATGTGACTATGCATGCACATGGGTTCAATGACAGACTTAACGGGACATGAACAGTTGCAGATACCATTTGCGCTGTGGACACTGTGTACTGGTGCATACATGTGCAGCAGGGGATCACATACTCGCTATATGTTGTCAATCCAGCTGACATTGTGTTCGTGTGTGTGGCCCATGTGTATGACTTGCATCGTTGGATATCCTCATATGTTTGGATCAACAGGAGCATACAGCCATGTGTGTGGCACAAGAGGGACATTGTGTAGGTCTTCTTTTATTGTCTGGCTGCCTTGCACTTGGCCATGACACGCTGTTTGCCACCACACCACTGTGATGCGCGCCAACATCTTGGATTGCTGTTGGGCCCTTGCCAGGGGTGTTACTGTGCATCTGGGGCAGCACTCTGTCATGGTTCAACTTACACAGTGCATGTGAATGAATATGTTGATACACCAGTGCATGTGCCGATGTGGATTTTGTGTGGGTTACTGCACCATTGTTGACATGTTTTTCTACCTCCACAGACATGTCATTGTGTTTGGTTACTATACAGATGTGACGCTCTATATTGACTTACAAACTAATCATTGCATGTCTGCACAGTCATATCTTTCTCATGACATTGCGGAACACACATTGCACGGAAAACTTTGCAGTATGGCAATAGGTGTGTCCATTTTCAGCCTGCATTTTTGCATTTCATATACATTGATATAGGTGTGATGCTCCTATATCCACACCACCCATTACAGCAGGGCTTATGCACAGTGCTACCTCTGCATGTCTTTAAAGGTTGGATTTGTATGTTCTTTGGCAACATGTGCCTCTCGTACCTGTGTCCATGTCCTCATTTTGCATTGTGTCACTGTTTTTTGACCCATTTGTGCATTAAAGGTGTGTATTTGGCTGGGTACCTGACTTCTGCTCTTTCTCAGCACATCACATACTGATTTTCAGGCCATCTATACTGCTGTTTGACCCACTGATACCCACACATATGGTCGAGGCAGTTGAAAAGTTGTGTTAGGGCATTGGGACATGACATCATTGTCATGTTTGTGCGTTTGGCTATGCACTGTGAATCCCCATCTCTGCATGGCATTACATCTCTGTGTCTTCCTTTCCTACCTTATCGCTTTGTGGTTGTGGGGGTCAGCTTGGTGTACCTGCCTAGATCGTGCTCCCTGTCAGTTGTGTGGCCTGGCACATATTTCATGACTGACCCACCTCTCAGAGCACTCACATGGCCATTGTACAATTGGTGGACATGGGACACAGCTAAACATCACTTTGTCCTGTCCAGCTTACAATGACTCATGTACAGGTGTTTGACACTAACAGCTATACATGTGCACAAGTCCAAAAACATAGCACAAGGAAGGAAAAGCTTAAAAACATTTTATTTGATACTTGAATGAGATTGTGTGCCAAAGACCCAACACAGGCCGTGTTTCGTCACACCTTCATCAGGGGTATTGGCATACTAAAATCATAAAACAAACATAATTAAATCACATATAAATAACCATTTGATAAGTACATTAAAAACATATATAAAAACAAATATTAAACAATGGAAAAGGCAATTGTGTAAAAGAGGAGAGAAAAAACATATAAAATGATGATACATACATATATAAATAGGCTCTATAATTAATCACATAAATAAATCCATAACAAACCAATAAATACATTAAAATATGTAATATCAACTAAAACCTATATATTAATGATGAGACATCATCTTAAGAACACAGTTGAAAGAAATGAAACTTGTATAGATACCTCTCTTGTCTGTATGTTCGATATTCAGAAATAGCTTTTGAATAATGGTGCCAATTTCTTATTGGATACTTGTGCCGATTATACACAATCCTTATACACTAAACAATTAAAATTGTTAATAATAATAATAATAATAATAATATTAATAATAATGAACCAGCCAACAATAAAAAGTAACAAATGAAAAGTAAAAAGTAAAAGAAACTGAAGGCTAAAACAAAAAGGAGGCAGGAATGAAACGAAGGAGTGAAATAAATCTAAAAACTCACATGTAAAAACCCCATAAAAGCCCACTATAGGACACCAAACTCAATGAGTTCTCTTATATCTCTTCAAATCTCTTCATATAAAACGCTTAAGACTATAAAAATGAAGAATAAATGATGTCAAATTTTATTCTCATTGATGAAGAAAAGGGGAGAAATTGTAATCCCTATAGGTATTACACATGTGATAATAACTATACAATATGCATGGGAACCAGTTGGACTTTTTACCATGTGGAATTATTTTTGAAACGATCTTTCTATGTGACATCATAAACTATAAAATTAAAACCTGAAAAACAAGAACTGTGCAGTTCAATATCACATCCATATTTGTGGTATAGCAGGAAATTTTCTATACAAATAATTTTAAATTTACAACACCACTATTGTTGTGACACATTGTTTTAAAACCAAGCACTCACTTTTACTGAACTAAACTTCTTCCGTAAAGCGCCAACCACTGCGCTCTTCAAAAGGTTTAAACCACAGGGCGCTAACTATACAAATGTCTCAATCAAACTATTACATAATCTTTATAGCTCTATTTTTATTTATTTATTTAACAGTTCTTCTATACCGCGCTTTTCAGATCAGTGCGGTTTACATTCAACGTCAACTATACAACACAGGCATTCTGAGTTGTAAACTTTACAATAAACAGGGAAATCAACATGGAAACAACTGGGGAGACTATCTACATTGTATTTACACTATTACTTTTTTCAAGCAGTGCTCTAGTGCTAAATAGAAATAAAATTGTACTATCTATAGCAATGAAAAGAAGTAAAACTCATACTTTGTATTATGAACAAAAAGGGTCTTTATACAAGCAAATGTAAGTTTACCTTTACAGCACTTCTAGTACTGTGCCGCATAGCCTCAAACGCGATCACACACTGCATTCTACTTCTTCCTTTGGACACCGACTCGTGCCCTTTTTAAAAAAAGGGGGCTCCCAAACGCAGGGAGCTGATGTAACAATTTACCTGATACCACATTTCTAGACACCGATTATTGCGCCCTTCAAAGTGCTTGCAAACGCGAAAAACTGACGTCACAGCGATCAAATTGCTTGTTTTTCAATATGTCATGTCATTACATTAGACATGTTACTATTAATTATATGTGATTTGCAATATTACCCTATTATGCATAATACAATAAAAATTGTATTAATATTAGTTATAAAAATTACCAGGATAACTGTAAAATTCATTATCTAATATTTGATTTATACCATTAACATGTTGCCTAGTGTCTATTTGAAACTACAAATGCAACTCTGAGCACAAGCTATTAAGGGTAGTTAGTTTGTAAACTATGTTATTAGTTGTTAAAACTGCCTAGATACTGTAAAACTAAATGTCTAATTATAAGTTATTGCCACTGCAGTATTATGCACATTCTGCTGCTGATGAACCTTTAGGCACAACCTTATTATACTCTGTGTTTTATGAACAAAGAGGGTCCTTATACAAGCAAATGTAAGTTTACCTTTACAGCACTTCTAGTACTGTGCCGCATAGCCTCAAACACGATCACCCACTGCATTCTACTTTTTCCTTTGGACGCCGACTCATGCGCTCTTTAAAAAAGGGGGGTCCTGTGACACATGTGTGAGTGTCAATGTCACCCCTTATGCACATGTCCATCAACTATGCGGGAAAAGAGTAGTTACTCACCTGTAACAGGTGTTCTCCAGGAGCAGCAGGAATCAGTCCTCACATATGGGTGACGTCGGCGCTGACGGAGCCCTCGCGGAGCAATTTCCCCAGCTTTAAAAGAAAGCCTTTGGGAATTGCAGCGCGCATGCGCGGTCCCCTTCCCGCCCAAGGGTGCCATCTTGCTCAGTCTGATGACATAGCTAAAAGACAGCAAAAAATTAGCAAAAACGAAATGATATGACTGCAACTCCAAGGGGAGGAGGGAGGGTTGTGAGGACTGATTCCTCCTGCTCCTGGAGAACACCTGTTACAGGTGAGTAACTACTCTTTCTCCAGGACCAAGCAGGAAGTCAGTCCTCACATATGGGACTCCCGAGCTTAAAGCTACCGGAGACCCCAAGCGGAAAAAGGAGCAGCACAGAAGGAAGGAATCTTCTCTGAAAAACGCCCCCGACCGGTAGCCCAACATCTCGGTCGGAGGGTAGGAGTTGCCTAAACCTCAAAGAGATTATGGAGAACTGCCTGACCGAAAGCACTGTCCCTGCGGGACTCCCTCTCCAGGCAGTAATGGGCCGCAAAAGTCTGGCTTGAAGACCAAGTAGCGGCCCGGCAGATGTCTGCCAACAGAACAGAGCGGAGATGAGCCACTGACGCAGCCTTCGCCCTAACACGATGAGCCGTGACTCGACCCTCCAACAAGAGGCCGGCTGCCCCATAAGCCCAAGCGATACAGTCAGCAACCCATATGGACAAAGTACGCTTGGAGACAGGCAGCCCCAACTTATTGGGGTCAAAAGAAACGAAGAGCTGAACAGCTCTCCTATGCTCTCACGTACGGTCAAGGTAGAAGGATAAGGCCCTCCTACAGTCCAGGGTATGCAGGACCATCTCAGTTCGGCTGGAGTGGGGCCTGGGAAAGAAGGTGGGGAGAACTACCTCCTGGTTGATATGAAACGGAGAAACCACCTTTGGAAGAAACTTAGGGTGAGTCCGCAAGACTACCCTATTCCTGTAGAACATAGTGTAAGGGGGATCAGACACTAGGGCCTGCAGTTCACTAACGCGCCTAGCAGAAGTAAGGGCTACCAAAAACAAAGTTTTCCAGGAAAGAAAACGAAGAGGGCAGGAAGCCATAGGCTCAAAAGGCGGACAGGTAATCCGCTGCAAGACCACATTCAGATCCCATTCAGGGGCTGGAGGCCGCAAAGGAAGCTTAAGGAGAAGGAGGCCTCGGAGAAAACGAGCCACCAAAGGGTGGTTGGAAAGAGGCCTGCCATCCACCTGTGCATGATGCGCAGAGAGAGCACTGAGGTGGACTCTGACAGAGTTGGACTTAAGGCCCAGATTGGAGAGGTAAAGCAAATATTGCAAGACCACTGCCACCAAGCAGGAGAAGGGATTCTCAGACTGCTGAGCACACCAAATGGAGAACCGACGCCACTTAAGAGCGTAGGACTTCCTGGTGGAAGGCCTCCTTGAGGCCATGACAACCTCTTCCACCTCCCGAGGCAGCAGGAGGGGAGCAAGGACTACCCTTTCAGCAGCCAGGCCATCAGATGAAGGGACCGGAGGTTGGGGTGTAGGAGAGACCCCTGATCCTGTGTCAGGAGATCGGGTTGAAACCCCAGAGGAAGAGGAGTGTCCACCGCCAGCTGCATTAGAAGCGGGAACCAAGGTTGTCTCGGCCACCGGGGAGCCACCAGGATCATCGAGGCTTTGTCTCTGAGAACTTTGAAGAGTGTCCAAGACACCAGCGGCATGGGAGGAAAGGCATACAAGAGACCTGTGGACCATGGAATCAGAAAAGCATCCGCCGCTACTCTGAGAGGATGCGGTTGCCGAGAGCAGAATCTGGGAAGCTGCGTGTTCAGTGGACTGGCAAATAGATCCATGGTGGGGAGGCCCCACTTGAGAAAGATCTGCTGAACTACCAACGGATCCAATCTCCATTCGTGAGGTTGGAGGATCCTGCTCAGCCTGTCTGCCAGGAAATTTTCTTGACTGGGGAGATAGACAGCTTTGAGGAAGATGCCGTGAAGGACGGCCCAAGAGCACAGTCTTCGTGCCTCCTGACAGAGAAGGAAGGAGCCTGTGCCTCCTTGTTTGTTCACGTAGAACATTGCAACTTGATTGTCCGTCTGGACTAGTACAGATTGGTGAGAAGTGAGGTGGGCGAAGGCTCTCAGAGCTAGGCGAATGGCTCTGAGCTCCAGGAAGTTTATCTGCTGAGCAGACTCCCAAGGAGTCCAGAGGCCTTGAGTACATGTCCCCTGGCAATGTGCTCCCCAACCTAGGAGAGAAGCATCGGTCGTTAGCACCTGAGAAGGTGGAGGAGATTGAAAATCCACTCCCAGCACCAGGTTTGGCAGATGAATCCACCACTGAAGAGAAGAGACTAGCAGGTTGGAGACCTGTACTGAGTCCGCCAGGTTCCCCGTGGCTTGATGCCATTGAGTGCGAAGGCACCATTGAACAGGACGCATGTTCAGGCGGGCATTGGGGGTTACATGGACCGTGGAAGCCATATGGTCGAGCAGTCTCAGAAATTACCTGGCAGAGACCAGGGAATTGCTGCGAAAGTGGCTGGCTAGATTCATGAGCTTGTGTGCCCTGTCCAGAGGCAGGAAGGCCTTTGCCTGAAGTGTGTTCAACCTTGCGCCGATGAATTCGAGATCCTGAGAGGGGAGCAAAGCGGACTTTGCGAAATTTATGACAAATCCCAAGTGCTGGAGCAGAGATACAGTGCGAAGAGTGGCTTGAGTGGCCTCCTGGGAAGACTGGCCCCTTATGAGCCAGTTGTCCAGGTATGGAAATACAAAGAGGCCCTGAAGCCTTAGATAGGCCGCCACCACTGCTAGGCATTTGGTGAACACCCTGGGGGCGGAGGATAGGCCAAAGGGCAGGACTCTGTACTGGTAATGATTTCCTCCCACAACAAACCGGAGATATTGTCTGTGGTCTGGATGAATAAGGATGTGAGTATAGGCATCCTTTAGATCTAAGGAGCATAGCCAGTCTCCCTGCTGGAGGTAGGGCAGCAGGATTCCAAGGGTGAGCATCTTGAACTTTTCCCTTGTCAGGAACTTGTTGAGGTTTCGCAAGTCCAGGATGGGTCTGAGGCCTCCTGTTCATTTTGGTATCAGGAAATACCTGGAATAGAAGCCTTGACCTCTCAGGTGGTGGGGCACCGGTTCCACAGCCTGTTCCTGAAGAAGACCTGCTAACTCCTGAAGGAGCAAGTCCCTGTGCAGAGGGAGTCTGGGAGGCTCCCCTGGAAAGTAGGAGGGAGGTACCTGGTGAAAGTGAAGAAGATAGCCTTTTTGAACTATATGAAGCACCCAGGTATCTGAAGTGATTGCTGACCATCTTTGGGCAAAGTGGACCAGCCGGCCTCCTGTGCTGAGAGAAACCAGTGGAGGGGAAGAGGCTATGCTGATGGAGTCAAAAACCCCCACCCTGTTGAGCAGGGGCCGGTGTTGTGGGCTTGGGGGCTTGCTGCCTACGGGACCCATTACCCCGTCCCTTGGCCTGCTGACCCTGTGGGGGAGCTACTGGGGCCTGATAGTGAGGGTAGTGTTTATAGGCAGCTGCCTTCCTCGGGTAAAAGGGATTTTTCCCCGAGCCCTTCTTTTTATGAGAAGGGGCAGAGGTTTTCCTGGACAGCCTAGTCCTGGTCAGAGTCTCGGTCTCGAGTTCTGCAGCCTTTTCAGCCATGGGCTTGCCAAAGAGGTTTTCACCTTTACAGGAGACATTGACCAACTTGTCCTGTACCCATGGCTCGAGGTCGGATGACTGAAGCCAAGCCTGTCGGCGGGCACCGATGCCGGCTCCGGCTACCCGAGCCGATGCTTCGAAGCCATCGTAGGCTGCTTGAGAGATAAATTTTGAGCACTCACGAATACCTGTGGATAGGGCCTGGAACCTCTGCAAAGGTTCCTCGGAGAGACCAGCAGAGAACCCGGCAATTTCTTTTGCCAGGTCTCAGAGATACATGCCCATATAGAGCTGGTAAGTCTGGACTTGACAAGCAAGCATAGAGCCCTGGAAGCACTTCCTACCGAGGGCATCCAGGTTCCGGGCCACCCGGCCAGGAGGCACCGAGGAGTGCATTTTCTGACTCTTGAGTCGATGCATGGCCGATTCCACCACCATGGAATGGTGCGGTAGTTGTGCCTTTTGGAACCCGGGGCTCTTGCGGACTCGATAAATGGAATCGACCCGCTTGCTTAACACCGGCGCCGACGCCGGGCTCTCCCACATGCGGAAGAGAAGTCGCTCCAGCATCGGAGGAACCGGTACAGTAAAGGCCTCCTTCGGGGGAGAGTCATACTGGAGGGCATCGAGCTCTTCGGCTCGAGGCTCCTCCTCGGGATCTGCGGGGAATGCCAAGGCTTTGGCCATATCCCACACGAAGTCCGAGAACCGGGTGTCCTCCGGGGGGGATCGTCTCCGAGGTTCGGACTCGGGTGAGTCCGATGGGACACACCGAGTCCGAAAAGTACCAGGGGACTCTTGATCCTCAGTTTCCCAGGCCGATTCCTCGGAGGAGGAATCGAGTGGCTCCGGTCGGGCGGGCATCGTTGCCTTCCGCCCCGACGGAGTCGACGACCTCAGTCCCGAACGGGAGGCCGAGGGAGACCGCGACCGAGGATCGACTTGAGCCCGCATGGACTCGAGGATCGGCTCGGTCTCCGGGGTCGACTTGGATGTCGACGTCCCGGCGGTCCGGGCAGAAGCACCGGCGAGGCCAGCGATCAATGCCCACTGCTGGTCCATGAAGGCAGCCAAACTGCTCTCCAAGGCCGTCAACCTGAGTCCGAGCTCAGGAGACCCAGCAGCCCCCGACTCGGGCCCCGATGGCGTCGGGCCCGACGTCGGCTCCTTCGGAGGTGAGTCCACGAGGACTACAGTACTCACGTGTCCAGGAGACTCCAACTCAAGACGAGGATGTTTGGAAGGCCTCTCCGACTCCGAGGACCCGGGACGGCTATTGGGGCTATGCGACCTGGCCCTCGAGGAACCAGGAGCGTCCACCGACGCTGCCCTCGCGGGTTTCTTCTTCCGATTATGCTCCCGGGCAGGAGACCCCCGCTCAGAGGAACTCTGACGATGCTCAGGACCGGAGTCCTGGGACGTCGAAGCCTCTGACGAGGTCCGGGCCTGGCCGGACGCGGAGTCAGAGAAGATTTTTTCCCTTTGTTGCTGCCGACTCCTCAACGCTTTAGAGGACATCTTGCTACATGGACCACAGATCATCGGGTCGTGATCGCGTCCAAGGCAGCGGAGGCAGCAGTCGTGTGTGTCGGTAAGAGACATAAGTTTCTTACACCGATCACACTTTTTAAACCCGCTGGCAGCCATCGGGGGAAAAAGGGCCCCTGCGAGGTCAAAAGACAGGGCTGCCAGGAAAAGGAAAAAATGGCGCGAACGCCAGTAACGAAGGACAAAAACCGAAAAAAATCACGAAAGGACCCGATACCGGTGTATCGAGTCCAGGCGGGAAAAGGATCCGGTGTCGAATCAAGACAAGAAAAAAATAATAAAAATCAACTTTTTCAGCGGCGTCTGTAGGGCTCCACGGAAAAAAGACGACTGAGCAAGATGGCACCCTTGGGCGGGAAGGGGACCGCGCATGCGCGCTGCAATTCCCAAAGGCTTTCTTTGAAAGCTGGGGAAATTGCTCTGTGAGGGCTCCGTCGGCGCCGATGTCACCCATATGTGAGGACTGACTTCCTGCTTGGTCCTGGAGAACATAGGTTTACATGTACATTGGAGTGTTACATCAGATTGACTATATCAGACACAAGCAATGTTGGGCTGTTATACATGTTTGGTTGACACCATCACTGCAGTAGTTTGACATGCATACTTACCTTACAGTGTCTGGGACACACACATGGGTACTTGCAATATGTTGGTCAGTCAAAGTCTGTTCAGCTACTCTTCATCATGACATACTGCAAACAGACACAATCCGACACCAGAGGTGTACATTGTGCATACACTTGGTTCATGCACCTCCTATGAGCTACGTCCATTCCAGTGTCATGTGGTAGTCATGTTGCCCATATCAGGCACACTCACAGCTGATGCATCGGGGCCCCATTTTGTCAGGGAAAGTAGCATGGTGTGCTGTCTCCAACGTTGTGCTGCTGCATTCCTGCCCACAGATGGTTTCACTGATATCCACATAGGTATTGCATTTTAACACAGCTACATTCTTCACTCACATGTGCCTGGCCAGTTGCATGTCAGCTCATTTTTAACATTGTTGCTTCTTTTAGGTTGGGTTTTCCACTACTTGGGCACATGCATGTTCAGGCTGGTGCCAGTACAGCCCCATCTGGGAGATGTACCACAGACATAGCTGGCATTGGTGTTCTTTGGCACTGGTGCTAACAGTGGCAGTGGGGCAGATTGAAGATGCACCTGCCTCCTTGTCTACACATCATCAACGGCAGAAATATTCATGTCTGTACACTTGCAGACTTTTGGCTGTGTATGCATTTTCAGATTTGTGTGTCCTGTATTGATGGGCAGGTATGTTCTTGTGGACATTTCATAACTGGTGTATGTTGGGTCCTCATCATGCACCACCTACTGCAGAGGTTCCCAACTCCAGTCCTGCAGGGCTAAACACCATTCAGGTTTTCAGGCTGTCCCTAATGAATATGCATGAGATACATTTGAATGCAATGGGGGCTGTGCATGCAAATACATCTCATGAATATTTATTAGGACATAAGAACATAAGATATGCCATACTGGGTCAGACCAAGGTCCATCAAGCCCAGTATTCTGTTTCCAACAGTGGCCAGTCTAGGTCATATGTACCTAGCAGTTTCCCCAAGAGACACAAGTTCCACAATGCTTGTACTGGATCAAGCATTGATATCTTCGGTCACTTCTTAATAATGGTTTATGGACCTTTCCTCCAGGAACTTGTCCAAACCTTTTTTAAACCCAGCTACACTAACAGCCTTTACTACATCCTCCGGTAACAAATTCCAGAGTTTGATTACACGTTGAGTGAAAAAATATTTTCTTTTATTAGTCTTAGTTTACCCTGTAGCTTCATTGCATGTACCCTAGTCTTTCTCTATTCTGATAAGGTAAACAATCGATCTACGTTTACCCATTCCACTCCGTTCATTAATTTATAGACTTCTATCATATCTCCCCTCAGCCGTCTCTTTTCCAGGTTAAAGAGCCCTAAACTTTTTAGCCTTTCTTCATAGGAGTATCCTTCCATCCCCTTTAGCATTTTGGTGGCTCTTCTCTGTACCTTTTCTAAAATCGCTATATCCTTTTTAAGATACGGCGACCAGAATTGCACACAATATTCAAGGTGCGGTCTCACCATGGAACGATATAGAGGCATTATAATATCTTTTGTTTTATTTTCCATTCCTTTCCTTATCATACCTAGCATTCTATTTGCTCTCTTGGCCGCCGCTGCACACTGGGCCGAGGGTTTTAACATGGTATCCACAATGACGCCTAAATCTTTTTCCTGGGTGGTGGTTCCTAATGTGGAACCTTGCATCGTGTAACCATAGTTTGGATTGTTCTTCCCTAGGTGCATAACCTTGCACTTGTCCACATTAAATTTCATCTGCCATTTTGATGACCAATCTTCCAATTTATCAAGATCCTCTTGCAATTTTTCACAATCCTCTTGGGTTTTAACAACTTTAAATAGTTTTGTGTCATCTGCAAATTTGATAACCTCACTCGTTATTCCACTTTCCAGGTCATTTATGAATATGTCAAAAAGCAGCGGACCCAGCAGAGATCCCTGGGGTACACCACTATTCACCTTTCTCCATTGGGAAAATTGGCCATTTAGCCCTACCCTCTGCTTCCTATCTTTTAACCAGTTCCTGATCCACAATAGTACACTGCCTCCTATCCCATGACTCTTTAGTTTTGCCAAAAGTCTCTGATGAGGGACCTTGTCAAAGGCTTTCTGAAAGTCCAGATACACAATATCAACCGACTCACATTTGTCCACCTGTTTATTCACTCCTTCAAAAAAACATAACAGATTAGTAAGACAAGATCTTCCTTGTCTAAAGCCATGTTGGCTGTCTCCCATTAGGTTATGACTATCTACATGCTGAGTAATTTTATTCTTTATGATGGTTTCTACCATTTTCCCGGTACTGACGTCAGGCTCACCGGTCTGTAGTTTCCCGGATCACCCCTGGAACCCTTTTTAAAAATTGGTGTTACATTGGCGATCCTCCAATCTTCAGGTATTAGAGATGATTTTAATGATAGTTCACAGATTACTGATAGCAGTTCTGCAATCTCATATTTCAGTTCTTTCAACACCCTTGGATGTATACCATCCGGCCCAGGTGATTTGCTACTCTTCAGTTTATCTAATAGTTGTAAGACATCTTCCCGATGTATCGATATTTCCTTCAATTCTTCCGCACCTTTAAATACCACTTCAGTCATGGGTAACATCCCTACATCTTCCTCAGTAAAGACCGAAGCAAAGAATTCATTCAGTCTCTCCGCTATCGCCTTCTCGCCTCTTAGTGCTCCTTTAACCCCTTTATCATCTAATGGACCAACTGACTCTCTCACAGGTTTTTTGCTACGAATGTACTTGAAAAGGTCTTTATTTCGCGTTTTTGCTTCCGCAGCAAGCTTCTTCTCAAATTCTCTCTTTGCCTGCCTTATCAATGCCTTGCATTTGACTTGCCAGTGCTTGTGCTGTTTCCAGGTTTCGTCGTTTGGCTCTTTTTTCCATTTCCTGAAAGATGCTTTTTTGGCAACAACAGCCTCTCTGACCTCACCTTTAAACCATGCTGGCAGTTTTTTGGACTTCCTTCCACTTTTCTTAAAGCGTGGAATACAGCTGGTCTGGGCTTCCAAGATAGTATTTTTCAACAACACCCAAACTTGATGTACATCTTTAACCTTCGCAACTGCTCCTTTTAGTTTTTTCTTAACTGTTTTCCTCATTTTATCATAGTCTCCCTTTCGAAAGTTAAAAGGTAGTACTGTGGATTTCCTTACTATCCCTCCTCCACTAATTAAATCAAAGGCGATCATGCTATTGTCACTATTGCCAAGTGGCCCCAACACCCTTATCTCTTGCACTAGATCTGGTGTTCCACTAAGGACTAGGTCTAATATGGCTTCCCCTCTGGTCGGTTCATGAACCAGCTGCTCCAAGAAGCAGTCATTTATTTCATCTAGGAACTTTATCTCCCTAGCATGTCCTGACGTGACACTGACCCAGTCGATACCAGGGTAATTGAAATCACCCATTATTATTACTGCGCTGTAACGTTTGTTAGCTTCCTTGATTTCTTTGAGCATTTCATCATCCATTTGGTCATTCTGGCCAGGTGCTCGATAGTACACCCCCACTACCATCACCTTCCCCTTTTTATATGGAATTTCAATCCATATAGATTCTACAGCAGATTTTGTTTCCTGCAAAACTTTAATCCTTTTTGAGTCAATGCCCTCTCTAACATAGAGCGCAACCTCTCCACCAATTTGATCAGCTCTATCATTACGATATAGTTTGTACCCAGGTATCACAGTGTCCCACTGGTTGTCCTCCTTCCACCATGTCTCTGATATTCCAATCATATCTAACCTTTCATTTAGTGCTATATATTCTAACTCTCCCATCTTATTCTTTAGACTTCTAGCATTTGCATACAAGCATTTTAGAGAATGTATTTTATTCATGTTAATTTGGCTATTGTTAGACATGGGTAAATTGGGATCTTTAAGCTCTGTCTGCTCCATACTTGAGGGCATTTGGGCTACTTTACTCTTTTGTGGAACCTCTCTGCTTTTGGTAGTATCCTTCAAGGATACATTCTTCCGAACCATCCGCTCTTGGGCGACTGTCGGCTTTCCCCTAATATCTAGTTTAAAAGCTGCTCTATCTCCTTTTTAAAGGTTAATGCCAGCAGCCTGGTTCCATCCCGGTTAAGGTGAAGCCCATCCCTTCGGAAGAGCCCCTCCTTTCCCCAGAATGTTCCCCAGTTCCTAACAAATCCAAAACCCTCATCTCTGCACCATTGTCTCATCCACGCATTGAGACTCTGGAGCTCTGCCTGCCTTTTGGGTCTTGCGCGTGGAACAGGAAGCATTTCGGAGAACGCTACCCTGGAAGTTCTGGATTTCAACTTCCTATCTAAAAGCCTAAATTTTGCCTCCAGAACCTCCCTACCACATTTTCCTATGTCATTGGTACCGACATGTACCAAGACAGCAGACTCCTCCCCAGCACTATCTAAGACCTTATCTAGGTGGCGCGTGAGGTCCGCTACCTTCGCACCAGGCAGGCATGTTACCAGGCGATCCTCACGTCCACCAGCCACCCAGCTATCTACATGCCTAATGATCGAATCACCAACTATAACGGCTGTCCTAACCCTTCCCTCATGGGCACATGGCCCTGGAGAAACATCCTCGGTGCGAGAGGGTTTTACATCACCTGGAGGACAGGTCCTAGTTACAGGATCACTTCCTGCCACACCAGGGTGATGCTCTCCTGTCACGTGACCTCTCTCCTCCATGGCAACAGGGGTGCTGCCAGACTGGAGGTGGGACTTCAGGACTATATCCCTGTAGGTCTCGTCTATGTACCTCTCTATCTGTCTTATGTTTTCCAAGTCTGCTACTTTAGCCTCTAGAGAACGGACTTGTTCCCTGAGAGAAAAGAGCTCCTTGCACCTAGTGCACACGTAAGACCTCTCACCAACTGGGAGAAAATCATACATGTGACACTCAATGCAAAAGACTGGAAAGCCCCCATCCCGCTGCTGGACTGCTGTCTGCATCTTAGTTTTAAGTTTGTGTCTAGATCTTTAAGTTCTTACTTACTAGGGGTTGCTATGGGTATTTATACCAATAAAACTGTACCTAATACGTTTAATATACCTTGTTCACCTGAAGCTTAATTAATCTCAGGTCCTTAGTGTATGACTGATTTGGGTAATGAGCTTCACCTGAAAGCAGCTCCTGTCTTTTAAGATGTGTAAGTACCTATAAAGCTATGATTATCCCAGGGGAGGGTGGGTGTGGGGAGGGAGGGAGGGAATTAACACTTATTAAAAAAAAGGGCTGCTACACAGTACCCTGTCTTGTGCTGCTGAGGTAAGCTAAATTCTGATTTGATTTAAATTATAGCTCTTAGCTGCTGCTAGGCTCTAACTTCTTATGAAATTTAAACTACAAGCTCTCTGCTGGGTATGAAATGTAACCAGAAAGCTCTCCTCTGTGTTTTAAATTCAAACTTTAATTGCTGCTACTAGGCCCTAACTGATCCAACAAAAAACAGTGGGTTCACAGATTAAGTAGCTTTAATACAAAGAATTCTTTTTAGAAAATTACCAGAAGTATATACTCACAGTTGCAGATTTCTCTCCAGAAGTAACAGTCCCCCTTTCGAGTCCTTCAAGGGACAGGCTGAAAACCTGAATGGTGTTTGGCCCTCCAGGACTGGAGTTGGGAACCTCTCACCTACTGTCTACATGCATGCATATGCAACTGAAGCATTCAGAGCATGCAAATGCAGGGGGGGGGGGGGCTATTAAGCAGTACACACCAGGCAGCTCCTGGACATGATCTGTCCTGCTCATCATCTGTGGACAGGCCAGTGACTGTATCTGGGACATGTTGGACACACATTTGTCTCTGCTGCTGCATCACCACACTGACCAATGTATTTAGTGGTATACTGATGATGTACATATCCCACTTGAGCTCACATCCCTGAACGGTGGCAGCTGTATGTGTGTCAGTCATATGCCACCACACAGGGAGCTACGGGTTTCCATACATACATTCCCTTTGGTAGAACATATTTGCGTTGTGATTGTTTGGGATAGTGGTTACAGACGTGTGTTGCGCCACCATAGGTAGTGGGTTCAATTCCCACATGTTCCTTTCCTTTTATTTTCTTGTGTTCTGCTAACCTTACCATACAAGGCTGCAGCTTCATCATTTCTCCACACATCCTTCCTTCTCGTCACTGTGCACTCCATGCAGCCTATCCGTCACATATTAGCTGTTACATATGGTCCCTTTCTTTGTGCTGTCTGGGTGAGCAGTTGGCTTGGGGGTTTGGTATTGCTGTTGGTGAGATGTGTTTGGACTCTTCACTGTGCCGGTTCAATTTTCACATGCTCCTTTTTCGATCTGTTCCCCATTGTGCCCTTGTACACACACAATCCACATGGCTGGCCCTTCAGACCAGCCCGACGCCCTTTCAGTTTGTTTACTCTTATGCAAGCTGTTTTCATTGCATACCATTTGATGGTGTGTGTGCATATGTTTAGCTGTGGCTCACATCCCAATTACAGACTGTGATATCAGCTGCCTATGACCTACGGCTCCATTGTTCATGTGGCACCATGTCTGCACATCCCTCAATGCATCTTATACTGTCTGCACGCCTTTGATTGCAACCCCTGTGGATGCACTGCTGCTTCCCATCGGCTGTGACATTAACATGCAGTAATTGTCCAGGGCACCCTGTACCGCTTGTTAACAGACTATGGTTACCTTAACGCCACACCATCCACTTCCTTATAAGGCATTGGTAACATTAGCGCTGCACTTACCGCCAGTGACATTACGGCACCTTAGTAAACATACCCCTTAGGGTTATATATTCAAGCTCTCCCATCTTATTTTGTAAACTTCTTGCATTTGCATACAGGCATTTTAGAGACTATTTTATTCATATGAATCTGGTTATCAGTTTATAGGGGTAATTTGAAATCTTTCAGTTCTGTACTTAAGGGCACCTGAGTTACTTTTATCTTTATTGGCATCTCTCTGTCAGGATGCCCTAACTTCCCTCTTTTGCTAATATCCATCAAGGATACTGTACATCCTTCTGAAGCATATGCTCTTGGGTGACTGATGCTTTCCCCTATTATCTAGTCTACTCTATCTCCTTTTTAAAGGTTAATGCCAGCAGCCGGGTACCATCCTGGTTAAGGTGGAGCCTACCCTGTCAAAAAAGCCCCTCCCTTCTCTAGAATGTTGCCCAGTTCCTAACAAATCCAAATCCCTCATCTTTATACCATTGTCTCATCAAAACATTGGGACTCCAGAGCTCTGCCTTTCTTTTGGGTCCTGCACATGGAGCAGGAAGCATTTCAGAGAATGCCACCCTGGAAATTCTGTATTTCAACTTCCTACCTAAAAGCCTAAATTTGGCCTCCAGAACCTCCCTCCTACACTTTCTTATATCATTGGTACCAACATGAACTCTGCTGGCTCCAACTCTGGCTATGAGACCAGTACTGACTGCAGCACAGGTCTTATGTTCAGATACCTCCACAGCACACAACACCAGCAGCCCTCTGACAGCTTGCCATTAAGAGTAGATACACACTTATAACAGGTGTTCTCCAGGAGCAGCAGGAATCAGTCCTCACATATGGGTGACGTCGGTGCCGACAGAGCTCCCATGAGGAGCATTTCCCCAGCTTTCACAGAAAGCCTTTGGGAATGCAGCACGCATGCACGGTCCCCTTCCCGCCCAAGGGTGCCATCTTGCTCAGTCTGATGACATAGCTAAAAAGCAGCAAAAAAGAAAAATGAAATATATGACTACAACTCCAAGGGGAGGAGAGAGGGTTGTGAGGACTGATTCCTGCTGCTCCTGGAGAACACCTGTTACAGGCGAGTAACTACTCTTTCTCCAGGACCAAGCAGGAAGTCAGTCCTCACATATGGGACTCCCCAGCTTAAGGCTACCGGGGACCCAAAGCTGAAAAATAAGCTCCCTCTAGAGCCTCAGCATGTGCAAAAAGAATCTTCTCTGAGAACGCCCCCGACCGGTAGCTCAACACCAGCGGCAGAGGGTAGGAGTTGCCTAAACTTCAAAGAGATTACGGAGTACCGCCTGTCCGAAAGCACTGTCTCTGCGGGACTCCCTCTCGAGGCAGTAGTGGGCCGCAAACATCTGGCTTGAAGACCAAGTAGCGGCCCTGCAAATGTCTGCCAACGGAACAGAGCGGAGATGAGCCACTGACACAGCCTTCGCCCTGACACAATGAGCAGTGACTCGACCCTGCAAGGAGAGGTCGGCTTCCCTATATGCCCAGGCGATACAGTCTGCCACCCAGATGGACAAGGTACGCTTGGAGACAGGCAACCCCAGCTTATTAGGGACAAAAGAGACGAAGAGCTGCACAGCCCTTCAGTGCCCCTGCATACGGTCAAGGTAGAAGGACAATGCCCTCCTACAGTCCAGGGTATACAAGACAGCCCGGCTGGCATGCGGCCTGGGAAAGAGTCGGAAGAACCACCTCCTGATTGAGGTGGAAGGAGGAGACAACCTTTGAAAGGAACTTAGAGTGAGTCCGTAAGACTACTCTGTTCCTATAGAATCTAGTGTACGGTGCATTTGACACCAGGGCTTGAAGCTCGCTCACTCGCCTTACTGAGGTAAGAGCTACCAAAAACAACACTTTCCAGGAGAGAAAGTGCAAGGGACAAGTAGCCATAGGCTCAAAAGGTGGGCAAGTAAGTTGTTGCAAGACCACACTCAAATCCCACTCAGGGGCAGGTGGACGAACTGGAGGCTTAAGCAAAAGTAGGCCTCTGAGGAAGCAAGCCACCAAAGGGTGGCTTGAGAGAGACTGACCCTCCACCGGTGAGTGGTGCGCTGAGAGAGCACCGAGATGGACTCTAACAGAGTTGGATTTAAGGCCAAGGTCGGACAGGTGAAGTAAATATTGCAGCACCACTGGTACCAGGCATGAGAAAGGATCTTCCTTGTGCTGAGCACACCAGGTGGAGAACCTACGCCACTTGAGGGCATAAGACGTCCGGGTGGACTGCCTCCTAGAGGTCAAGACCATGTCCTCCACCTCCCTAGGCAGCAGTAAGGGGGCTATAACTACCCTTTCATCAGCCAGGCCATCAGATGGAGGGACTGGAGGTTGGGGTGTAAGAGAGAGCCCTGCTCCTGAGACAGGAGATCGGGTTGCATCCCCAGAGGAAGAGGAGTGTCCACCGCTAGTTGCAAGAGAAGTGGAAACCACGGTTGCCTTGGCCATCTAGGGGCCACCAGGATCACCGAGGCCTTGTACCAGATCACTTTGAACAGTGTCTTGGGCACTAGAGGTGTGGGAGGAAATGCATATAGGAGGCCTGTAGACCACAGAATGAGAAACGCATCCGCTGCTACTCTGAGAGGATGCGGTTGTCTGGAGCAGAACCTGGGCAGTTGACGGTTCAATGGACTGGCGAAGAGATCTATGGTGAGAAGACCCCATTGCAGGAAGATCCGTTGAACCACCAGAGGAATCAACTTCCATTCGTGTGGCTGTAGGATCCTGCTCAATCTGTCTGCCAGGCAATTCTCCTGTCCAGGGAGATAGACCGCCTTTAGAACTATGCCATGATTGACTGCCCAGGAGCACAGGTCCTGTGCTTCCTAACAGAGAGGTCAGGACCCTGTGCCCCCCTGTTTGTTCACATAGAACATAGCAACTTGATTGTCTGTCTGAACTAAGACGGACTGGTGAGAGAGGACATGAGAGAAAGTCTGCAGGGCTAAGCGGATAGCTCTCAGTTCCAAGAGATTGATCTGCTGTGTGGCCTCCCAAGGAGACCACAGCCCTGAGTGCATGCTCCTTGGCAATGTGCACCCCAGCCTTGAAGAGAAGCATCGGTGGTTAGCACTTGTGAGTGTGGAGGTGCTTGAAAAGGCACTCCCTGCACCAGATTCAGAAGATGAAGCCACCACTGCAGAGAAGACGTTAGTAGCTTGGACACCCTCACTTTGTCCTTTAGGTTTCCTGTGGCCTGCAGTCACTGAGTTCTGAGGCCCCACTGAGCTGGCCTCATGTGCAGACGGGCATTTGGAGTTACATGGACCGTGGACGCCATGTGGCCTAAGAGCCTCAGAAATTGTCTGGCGGAGACCAGAAAATTGCTGTGGAATTGTCTGGGCAATTCCATTAGTCTGTGGGCCCTGTCCACAGGTAGAAAAGCCTTGGCCTGAAGGGTGTCCATTCTCACCCCTATGAACTCCATGTTCTGTGAGGGGCGCAAAGTGGACTTTGCGAAGTTTATGACAAACCCCAGATGCTGCAGAAGAGAGACAGTGCGGAGGGTAGCTTGATTGGTCTCCTGTGGAGACTGACCCCTGATGAGCCAGTCGTCCAGGTATGGAAAGACAGAGTCCTTGAACCCTGAGGTAGGCCGCCACCACCACCAGCCACTTGGTGAAAACCCTGGGGGCAGAGGTTAGGCCAAAAGGTAGTAACCTGTACTGAAAAGGGTTTCCTCCCACCACAAATCTGAGATATTGCCTGTGGTCTGGATGAATAAGGATGTGAGTATAAGCATTCTTGAGGTCTAAGGAGTATAGCCAATCTCCCTGCTGGAGGTAGGGCAGCAGTATCCCAAGGGTAAGCATCTTGAACTTTTCCCTCTCCAGGAACCTGTTTAGATTTCTCAAGTCTAAGAGGGGCCTGAGGCCTCCTGTCCTTTTTGGTACCAGAAAGTACCTGGAGTAGAAGCCTTAACCTCTCAGGTGGTGGGGCACCGGTTCCACCGCCTGCTCCTTTAGAAGACTTGCCAACTCCTGTAGGAGTAGGTCCCTGTGTAGAGGGAGTCTGGGAGGCTCCCCTGGAAAATAGGAGGGGGGAAATGGAGCAGATAGCCTTTCTGGACTATATTTAGCACCCAGTTATCCCCTGTTACGGCTGACTACCTGTGGGCATACAGGATCAGCCGGCCTCCTGTGCTGAGATGGCCCAGCTGAGGAGGAGAGGCTATGCCACTGGAGTCAAAACCCCGCTCCCTGCTGTGCAGGAGCCAGAGCTGGTGGCTTGGGGGTTTTCTACCTACGGGGCCCATGTCCCTGCCCCTTGGCCTGCTGACCCTGTTGGGGAGCTACAGAGGCCTGAAAGTGAGGGTAGGTTTTGTAGGCAAAGGGCTTCCTCGGGTAAAAGGTCTTTTTTCCCGAGCCCTTCTTCTTTTGAGAAGGGGCAGAGGTCTTCCTGGACAGCCTTGTCCGGGTGAGAGTCTCGGATACGTGTTCTGCAGCCTTTTCAGCCATGGGCTTGCCAAAGAGGTTTTCACCTCAGCAGAGGACATCGACCAACTTGTCCTGAACCCATGGTCCGATGACTGTAGCCAGGCCTGACGGCATGCACCGATGCCGGCCGCAGCTACTCGGGCCGAAGCCTCGAAGCCATCATAGGCTCCCCGGATCCCTGTTGACAGGGCTTTGAACCTCTGCAAAGGTTCCTCGGAAAGACCAGCAGAGAACCCGGCAATCTCCTTTGCCAGATCTCGAAGGTACATGCCCATGTACAGCTGGTAGGTCTGGACACAGCAAGCAAGCATAGAGCCCTAGAAGCACTTCCTACCGAGGGCATCCAGGTTTCGGGCCTCCCAGCCGGGAGGCACCAAGAAGTGCATCTTCTGACTCTTCAGACGATGCATGGCCGATTCCACAACCATGGAGTGGTGCGGTAGCTGTGCCTCTAGGAACCCGGGGCTCTTGCGGACTCGATAGATGGATTCGACCCACTTGCTCAGGACCGGCGTCAAAGCCGGCGCCTCCCACATGCGGAAGAGCAACCATTCCAGCATCGGAGGAACCGGTACAGTAAAGGCCTCCTTGGGGGGAGAGTCATACTGCAGGGCCTCGAGCTCCTCAGCTCGAGGCTCCTCCTCGGGATCCGTAGGGAAGGCCAAAGCCTTGGCCATATCCCGCACGAAGTCCGAGAACTGGGTGTCCTCCGGGGGGACCTTCTCCGAGGCTCGGACTCCGGTGAGTCCAAAGGGACAGACTGGGTCCAAAATGTGTCTGGGGACTCCTCGTCCTCCGTTTCCCAGCCCGACCCCTCGGAGGAGGAATCGAGCGGCTCCGGTCGGGCAGGCATCGATGCCATCCACCCCGACGCCGAGGGTACCGGCGTCAACAACCTTGGTCCCAAAGGGGAGGCCGAGGGAGACCTTGGCCGAGAATCGACTCGAGACCGCATGGACTCGAGGATCGGCTCGGCCGCCGGGGTCGACTTGGATGTCGAGATCCCAGTGGTCGGGGCAGATGCACCAGTGAGACCGGCGATCAGTGCCCGCTGCTGTTCCATGAAGGCAGCCAAGCTGCTCTCCATGGCCGTCAACCTGAGTCCGAGCTCAGGAGACTCAGCAGCCCCCGACTCGGGCCCCGACGTCAGCTCCCCCAGAGGAGAGTCCATGAGGACTACAGTACTCACTTGACTCGGGGCCTCCATCTCCACACAAGGTTGTTTGGCAGGCCGCTCCAACTCTGAAGACCCGGGACGGTGGTAGGGGCTATGCGACTTGGCCCTCGAGGAACCAAGTGCGTCCACCGATGCCACCCTCGTGGGTTTTTTATTCCTGAGGTGCTCCCGTGAGGGAGAACCCCTCTCAGAGGAGCCCTGGCGATGCTCGGGATCGGAGTCCCGAGACATCGAGGCCTCTGACGAAGTCCGGGCCCGGCTGGACACGGAGTCAGAGAAGATTCTTTCCTTCTGATGTTGACGGCTCCTCAACGCCTTCGAGGACATTTTCCCACACGGGCCACAGATCATCAAGTCATGATCGGGCCCGAGGCAGCAGAGGCAGCAGTCATGTGTGTCGGTGAGAGACATAAGTTTCTTACACCGATCACACTTTTTAAACCCGCTGGCAGCCATCGGGGGAAAAGAGCCCCTGCAAAGTCAAAAGAGAGGGCTGCCAGTGAAAAATAGAAAAATGGCGCGAACGCAAGTCTCGAAGGACAAAAACTGAAAAATGAGGTCTGGGCTCGATACCGTGTACCGGGCCCAGGCGGGAAAGGGAACCAGCGTTGAACCGAGTAGAAAACAAGGATCTATGCAGAAATCAACTTTTTCACGGGTAACGAGACACTTCCGTCGGGTTCCGCGGAAAAAAGAAGACTGAGCAAGATGGCACCCTTGGGCGGGAAGGGGACCGTGCATGCGTGCTGCATTCCCAAAGGCTTTTTGTGAAAGCTGGGGAAAAGCTCCGCATGGGGGTTCCATCGGCGCCGACGTCACCCATATGTGAGGACTGACTTCCTGCTTGGTCCTGGAGAACATATGTTGACATTAACCGCAGTCTGTCATGACAGCTATTGATGTTTCTGTGGATATTTTCCCACTGTCCCAGCAAGGTCACCCCTGACCTACAGGCCCTGATAGTCAGGCTGTTGTGGTCCACTGCTATGTCAGCTGCACTATGCAGCCCCTCCAAATAGGTGGTCTAAGCAGGTGCCTTGGTAGTCAGCTCACATCTCACCCACATATTATTCTTATGTGTTTGCACTGCTTCTGCCCTTCATATTTCCTAACACACGTCGGAGCTATGCAGTTGGTATGCGGTGGGCTAGGAATACAGTATAGAATCCCCTCCAAATACTATAGTTGTGATCAACATTATTGGCACCCTTGCAGTTCAACCCCTTAATGTCCAATATCTCAAAAAAAGTGGCTAGTGAAATGGTTTGGATTATATATGCACGTATATTGGACACACAAAAGAACCAAATAAAATAAGACCATTAAAAGTATAAGTATAAAGAGTATAAAAACTGGGACATTACCAGGATATGATTATTGGCACTCTTACAAACAATTCAAATCAGTTTGAACAGAAGAACCACATTCCTATTACAGTAAAATTAGATGCACCAGTGATCAATTGTCGGTACTCATATGATTTGAATCAACCAATGAATGATGGCTCTAATGTTTAAAATGGTCACATTAACTCCCTGTTCCATTTTCACAATGGTGAAGACAAGAGAGCTACCTGAAATCATCAGAAAAGCCATAATCACCAAACTTCAAAGAGGTATAATAAGGCCATCTCTGAAGACCTTAGGATTCCTGTGTCTACAGTTCACATTGAGGCCGATTCCGTACTGACTGCCCAACCCCTGTACAGCCGATCAGAACCGGCTCGAAGGGTGAACACGTAAGCTGCATGAGCACTACGTTCAGGTCCCACTCCGCCGGAGGAAGCCAGATGGGAGGTTTGGACAGCAAGAGGCACCACATAGGGCTGCTCCGATAGGGGTTTGCCCTCTACAGGGAGGTGATTCGCCGAGATGGCGCTCAGGTGTACCCTTACAGAGTTCAACTTCAGTCCCTCCTTAGAAAGATGGAGAACGTACTGGAGGACCCACCGAGTGGGATATGAGAAAGGGTCGATCTGGAGCTCGGAGCACTAGACCGAGAAGCGTTGCCATTTGAAGGCGTAAGCTTGTCTCATTGAGTCCTTCCTCGACCTCCTCTGGGAGGTCTAGCACGGCTAGGGAGACCCATTCAGTTGCCAGGCTGCAAGAGACAATGTGGCCAGGTTCGGGTGTAGCACCCATCCCTCCTCCTGCTTTAGCAGGCCTGGGGCACAGCCCAGGGGAACCGGAGGCTCGGACGCAAGCTGGAGCAGGAGTGGGAACCACAGTTGCCGAGGCCACAAGGGAGTGACGACTATCATCGACACTTGTTCCCGCTTAGCTTTGTGGAGGGTCCTCGCCATGAGAAGAGTGGGAGGGAATGCGTAGAGAAGCCTGGAGGTCCAGCTCAAGAGGAACGCATCCCGTTCCTCCCTGCTCGGGTGCGGGACCGGGCCGCAGAAGCGGGGGAGCTGTGTGTTCGCCGGGCTGGTGAACAGGTCCATGGTCAGGGTCCCCCACCAACAGAACAGCAAGTTCGTCACCTCCGGGTCCAGCCACCATTCGTGAGGGCGGAGGATCCTGCTGAGTTTGTCCACAAGGACATTCTCGTGGCCTGGGAGGTAGACCGCTCGTAGGTTCATTCCCTGATGGAAGGCGAAGGAGCAGAGGAGGACTGTTTCCCGGCAGAGGAGGTGTGATCCTGTGCCCCTCTCCTTGTTGATGTAGAATATCGCCACTCAATTGTCGGTCTGCACGAGCACCGACTTTCCTTGGAGATGGTCCTCGAAGGCCCACAGGACCGCCCAAAGCTCAGCAAGTTTAACTGCTGTTGAGACTCTTCAGGTGACCATCTCCCCTGCGTACACAGTGCACCGCAGTGGGCTCCCCACCCCAGCAGGGAAGCGTCCTTTGTCAGCACTAGTTCGTGCTGTGGGGTCTGGAAGGGCAGCTCTCGGAGAAGGTCGCAGGGGTCCTGCCACCAGTCTAAGGACCTGCGAAGATTGTGGGAGACCTGAATGTGTCCACTGAGTGCTGAGTGACCACTGGGCCATCTGCATGTGCATGCACATGGATGGTGGAGGCCATGTGCCACAGGAGGCACAGCATAGTCCATGACATGACCCGAGTGTTGCTTTGGACCTGGGTCACCAAGGCTCGGAGGCAAGCCGTGTGGTCTGCCAACAGAAAGGTGATTGCCCGCTAAGTGTCGAGGCGTGCGCCGATAAACTCCAAGTCTTGTACCAGTTCGAGGTGGGACTTGGGGTAGTTGACCAAGAACCCCAGGCACTCGAGGATCGTGCGTGATGCCGCCAAGCGGGCTTCCCTGGCTAAGGGCCCCGTGATGAGTCAGTCGTTGAGGTAAGGGAAGACCGGTACGCCCTGCCATCTTAGGGAGGCAGCAGCCGCGAAGAAGCACTTTGTGAAGACCCACGGAGCAGATGCAAGTCCGAAGGGGAGCACCCTGTATTGGTAATGCTCCCCTTGTACCCTGAAGCGCAGGAACTACCTGTGTGGGGGGTGAATCAAAATGTGGGTGTAAGCATCCCTGAGATCCTACTATTGAGCACTTATATAGCGCCACGCACGCAGCGCTGTACAGATAAACATACAAGAGAGAGTCCCTGCTCGTCAGAGTCATGCTTGTCGGAGCTTACAATCTAGTTGAGAGCATATCCAAGGAGCATAGTCAGTCGCCCTGCTGGAGGAAGAGCAGCAGGACGCCAAGTGATAGCATTTTGAACTTCTCCTGCACCAGAAACTTGTTTAGTGTTCTGAGGTCGAGGATGGGCCGTAGGCCCATCTTCTTCGGAATGAGGAAGTACCAGAAATAGAAGCCCCGACCTTGGAGGTGCGATGGTACCCTCTCGACTGCTCGCTGGGCAAGGTTGTTATCTAACTCCCGCTGTAGGAAGGTCTGGTGCGCGGGGAGTCGAGAAGGCTCCGCTGGGGAGAAGGGAGGGGGAAGCCTGTCCAGAGACGGTAGCCATCCCGGACTACTCGGAGGACCCAAGTGTCCAAAATGATGGACGCCCACTGAGGGGCAAAGGAGGACAGGCGTCCCCCCACCGGCTGCGGTGCTGCTGGGGGGCAAAAGGCTATGCTGCTGGCGTCAAAACCCCTGGGCAGGCTGATGCGACATCGGTGTTTGGGCCTTGGCCCTTTTGGCTTGCGATGACCGTGGGGTCCAGACTTTTCCCTGCGCTGCGGTGGTTGGTGCGTGAGGGGGTGGGTACAGTGGGTAGCCTCGGTAAGGAAGACCCTTCCATGGAAAGAACGGCTTCTTAGTTGGCTGTTTCTTCCGAGGGAGGGAGGAGGTCTTGCGCGAGAGGCGGGTTCGGGTGACAAACTCCGTTTCTATCTCGGCAGCCTTATCCTCCATCAATTTACCGAAGAGCTGCTCACCAAGGCAGAGTACGTCTAGGAGCTTTTCCTGCACCCACTGCTCCAAGTCTGAAGACCAGAACCATGCCTGGTGTTGGGCCCCAATGCCAGCGGCCACCACTCGAGCCGAGGACTCCAATCAGTCATAGGTGGTGCGGGAGAGGTATTTCGAGCACTCCACGACGGACTTTAGAAGGGTACGGAACCAGAGAAACCCCTGAGTTCCTTGGCTAGGTCTCGCAAAAACATGCTCATATACAATTGGTATGCCTAAATATGGCATGAGAGCATGGACTCCTGATAGGTCTTGCAGCCTAGGGCAGAGGGCTCTCGACTCCCTGCCCAGCAGAACCAAAGAGTGTGACTTCAGGCTCTTTTGTTTTCTCATAGCCGATTCCACCACCATGGAGGTGTGGAGGAGTTGGGTTTTCCTGATCCCGGGGCAGCGCTAGACCTTGTACATTGTGTCGAGGTGCTTGCTCACGATGCGGACCGAAGCAGGATCTCCCACATACGGAGTAGCAGCCTGGACAGAATGGGGGGAACTGGAACAGTAAGAGATTCCCGAGGCGGGGACTCGTACTGCAAGATATCAAGCTCTTTAGCTCGAGGTCCCTCCTCAGCCTGGGTAGCTAGGTTGAGAGCCTGTGCCATATCCCGTACAAATACCACGAAGGAGGTGTCTTCGGGTGGTGAATGCCTCTGAAAGGCGGGCTGAGATGTGTCCGACAGGAGGTCCCGATGGGCACGGGTCTCTGGGAAGGTATCCCTGTCTGACTCCCAGTCCGAGAAATCGGAGGAGGAACCCGATTCGGGCTGGTCACCTCGTCCAGAAGTCGAGGCCCTGGAGGATCTCGCCCCCAAAGAATAGGAGGGTGAGTGAGACCAACGCTGAGGACTCTCACGAGGCCCATGGCTCTCAGGGGTTTCCAGGGCAGATTTTGGTGTCCCTCTTGAGGGAACCTCGGTCTCTAGGCATGTGCCAGCGAAGCTGGATAAGAGCGCCTGCTAGGAAGCTATGAACGCAGAAACGCTACATTCTAGAGCCAGCATACGGGACTCCCATGTGGGCATAGGGCCCTGCGACGCCGACACCGGGGTCAGGCATTGAGAAAGAGAGAGGGTCCTCGCCGGGACGGCCCTCAGGAGACCTGGCGGCATCGCTGGGGGCCTCTGAGTCTGTACGGGGTACCTTACGAGGTCGCTCCTTGTCCAACTCTCGGGAATGCCGAGGGGGGCTAAGCGACCAAGCACGGGAGCGCTCCCACTTGTCGGGAACCCCCAACAGCGACTTCGAGGCCTTCTTCCTCTTACGTCGCTCCACTTCAGGGGACCCCTGGTCGGAGTGCCGTCTTGAGCATGGAGCCGAGGTGGGGGATCCCACCGGCAGAGAGACGACAGAGGACACCACTGGGGATTCAGAGACAGCCTTATGGAAAATGTCCTCAGACTTCTGCTTATGACTGAGCTTGGCTTTGGAGGACATTTTCTTACAAAGCGAACAGAGCTCTGGATAATGGTCGGCCCCAAGACACCACAGACAGCAGTCATGGGTGTCCATAAACGACATGTTCTTGGAGCATCTATTGCATTTTTACAAGCCGGTCGGGACAAAAAGGGCCCCTGCAAGGTCAAAGACCCACGCGGCCAGCGGTTGGGAGAAAAAAGGGCACGAAGCCCGTTAACAGCAAAAAATGTTATGAAAAATGTCCCCTATGCTCAAAAAGAATGGGAGCAGGGGAAGGACGGGTAGAGGATTGATGCAACCAGAAAAAATAGCAGGCTAGAGGCCAGGAAATGCAACACTTTTTCCAAGGGACGAGGATGTGCATCCAAAGGGCTCCACGGAAAAAGGGAGACTGAGCAAGATGGCACCCTTGGGCAGGAAGAGGACCACGTATTTGTGGCAGCAATCTCAAAGGCTTTCTTTGAAAGCTGGGGAATTGCTCTGTCGTTGCCGTCACCCATAAGCGAGGACTGACTTCCTGCTTGTTCCTGGAGAATTAGTTTGTTGTAAGACCTGAATTTGAACCTGAACCAACTGGATATATCAGTCGGATGCTACTCCTTGAAGAGGGAATATCCCAGGCAGGATTCAATTCTTTGGGGTTGAGCTTAAGATTTTTTATAAAAAGAACGATGGAAGATCAAACTTTGGTGGGACTTCTTTCTAAAGGTTTGCGAGTGGAGAGTGAAGAGATTTATTGTACTGGAATCAGAGAGGATTTATTTAATTTGCTTTCTCCCATGATAAGTTGTGAATAGTGAATAGCAAATGGTGCTCAGTCTGGATGGTGAGAAGGACATTGACCCCTAGTGAGGGTAACATTACATTGTATATTGAATATTGAGGGGGGGGGGGGTTGTGAAGAGTCATCAGATGTCTCTGACCAGTGGTCGCATCTGTTATTTTGAACCTGTCTTGTTGCACAGTGACATTGCATTATTGACTGATTTTCTCATTAGAAGATGTTAAGCATGAACTGATGAATTTGTTATTTTTATTGCTGGGTTCAGGCTATTACAAATTTATGATTTGATCTATATGTGTATGTATGATATGAATTTATGAAAGCATGTATGAACGAATGAGTGAAGAATTAAGATGTTGTGAGGTTTTAATTTGTGATTGGATGTATATATTGTAATTGTTATTCAATGTGGGAAATATTTTGTTATGAAAAATATGTATGATATGTGATAAAAAGATTTCTATAAAGACATATATACATAGAATGTGTGTATCTTTTGTAGTCTTATACCCTGTTAGGAGTCCTGTGTTATTGGATAAAGGATAGTGAAGAAGTGAGGCCTTTTAAAGCTGAGGTTTACATATTTTTTTTAAACTCAAAAAACAAAAACAAAGACAAAGACAAAGACAAGAAACTAAAATAATGAAAGAGCCCTGGTAATTTTTCATATTCCTTTCTCAGCAATTAATAGGAGCCAGCTGGATCCATCAGCAATGAGATGAAGTCTAGCAAGGCACCACTATGCTCATCCGTGTCTCAAGAAGAAGAATTAGAACCACCAAGTTGCTTGCCCTGAATGGGTCTCCTTCACTTGGGTGCTGTTGTATCCCTCTTTCAGAAGGATGACCCTTGAGGTCCATTTCAGCAGGGGCAGCCCAAGGGGGGTGGGGGGGGGGCATGTGTGGAGGCTCATTGTGGGGCCTCATTTGCATAAGTCTCATTTGCATAAATATTAGCATAATGTTAACATACCTCTTAATGAGTGTCTGGATAAAGAAAGACTACCAGATTTCTACATTTCTCTACTCCAGTGCCAACTGCCAGGCACATTAGAAAGTACTATAACACTGACCATTTAGAACCCATAGCAAACCCACTGTATCATAACAGTACTACCAGGATTCACAAAGGAGAAATTAGACCTTATCTGCTAATTGTCTTTCCTTGAGTACTCTCCGGGCCAGTCCAGGTACAGTTGGGTAGTCAATCCCCTCCAGCAGCTGAGGACTGAATCCTGAAACTTTTGCTGACAGCTCCCCTAGCTGTTAGGAAGCCAGTCACGTATTGTCAAAGCAGCGAAAAAAATACAGAAAGTACCTATCTCCACCCAAAAAGAACAGTAACTTTAGACAACAACAAGAACACCTAGAAAGTTACATCCCAGCGCTAAGAAGCTGCCCCTTAAGAATCTGTAAGAGGGTCTAAGCTTGCTGACCCCGAAATCCTGTGTTTTCTTCTTCTTTTTTTTTTTTTAAATCTGTAGGGCCTCAACTTAGCGGGAAGCCCCCCAATATCCTCTTCCATGAAATCTGACCGTCAGCCGTAACTGTGGACCCGCGAAGCAACCGAGAAGGAACACGCACGAACTACCGAACCAATGAATGAATCGCTGCTTGCAGACCATGCAGGCGGGACCTGGACTGGCCCGGAGAGTACTCAAGGAAAGACAATTAGCAGGTAAGGTCTAATTTCTTCTTCCTCTTCGTCTCTCCGGGTCAATCCAGGTACAATTGGGCAGTACCAAAGCAGTACCTAAACTTGGGGGGGGGGGGGACCTGCAAGCCCCGCTACAATGGCCAAAGCTCCAACCCTGGCATCCGCCCGGGCATGCACATCCAAGCTATAGTGCTTCGTGAAAGTATGTAAGGTGGACCAGGACGCCGCCCGACAGATATCTGCTGGCGGAGTCAAGGCCAACTCAGCCCAAGACGTTGCCTGAGCCCTTATTGAATGTGCCCTGAGCTCCAAAGGAGGCGATCTGCATTTTGCTTCATAAACCGCAGCTATCGCTCGCTTCACCCAGTGAGCTATAAAAGCCTTGGTAGCTGCCTTACCTTTGCGCGGTCCTCCAAACAGAACGAACAATCGATCTGACTTCCGAAACGGCTTTCTCCTCCGCAAATACTTCCGCAATACACGACCCATATCCAACTTCCATAGCACCTGATCCATATTACTGCCCCCCTGCGACCGAAAGGTGGGAAGCAAAATGGACTGATTCATGTGAAACCCCGACACCACCTTCGGCAAATACGAAGGCACGGGCCTTAGGACTACCTTTTCATTCGAAAAATACAGGTACGGCTCCCTACAAGAGAGAGCCTGCAAATCCGAAACTCTCCTAGCAGAACACAAGGCTACTAGGAAGGCTGTTTTCCAAGACAACTCTCGTAAACCTACAGAAGTACTGGTCTCAAAAGGCGGTCCCGTCAAGGCCTCAAGTACCAAATTTAAATCCCACAGCGGGACCACACGCCGAAGTGGACTGCCTTGAGGAATCTCTGTACATCCGGATGAGTCGAGAGTGCCCGCACACCCATCCTCTAAAACAAGCTAGAGCTGCGAGATGCACCTTGAGAGTATTAAGGGCTAGACCCCTTTCTAGGCCACATTGAAGAAACACCAGCACGTCCGGTAAATCTGCGGAGGAAGGCCGAATGCCTCTGTCACCAGACCATGCCTCAAAAATGCGCCAAACACAAACATACGCTAAAGACGTCGACCGTCTCCTAGATTTTAACATAGTATCAATTACGGACCCCGAGTATCCTCTCCGCCGCAATCGTTGCCTTTCAAGAGCCAAGCCGTAAGCAAGAATCGATCCACCTGAGGCATCAAAACCAGACCTTGACTCAAGAGGTTGAGCCGCTCAGGCAACCTCCAAGGAGGATCTACCAGAAGTCTCACCAGATCCGCATACCAGGGATGCCTGGGCCAATCCTGCGCAATGAGAATCACCTTGCCGCTGTACCTGGATATTCTGCGGATGACCCTCCCTATATCAAGGGCCATGGAGGGAACACATACAGAAGCTGTCCTATCGGCCAGGGCTGAACCAGACCGTCGAGACCTTCCGACACGTGCTCTCTGCGCCTGCTGAAAAACCGGGACAGCTTGGCATTGGACAGAGTAGCCATGAGGTCCATGACCGGCTGGCCCCAGCGAACCGTGAGCTCGTGAAAAATCGCAGAGTTTAATTCCCACTCTCCGGGATCCAGGCGATTGCGACCGAGATAATCTGCCTGAACGTTGTCCTTCCCTGCCACATGAGCTGCCGAGAGCGCCTCAAGGTGGAGTTTGACCCACTGCAGCAAGGCCTGACTCTCCTGCAGCAACATCGGACTGGACGTGTCTCCTTGCTTGTTGATGTAGGCCACTGTTACTAGGTTGTCGGAAAACACTCGCACTGCACGCCGCTCGAGGAGACCTGAAAAAGCCAGAAGCGCGAAATGAACCGCTCGCAGCTCCAAGCGATTGATTGACCAAGCGTTCTCCTCCTCCGTCCAGGTCCCCTGTGCCACCTGAGACAATCAGCCCCCCAACTGGAAAGACTGGCATCTGTCGTGACCAAAACCCACTCCGGATCCCTCAGCGGAACTCCTGCCTGAAGGTGCGCAGGAACCTGCCACCACTGCAGACCAACCCGAACATCTTCCAGGCACTCCAGCTTTTGAGACATGGGTTGAAGCTGAGGAGACCACCTGGAGAGTAAGGCTTGCTGCAGAGGCCGCATATGAGCTCTTGCCCAAGGAACCAGATCTAAGGCTGCGGCCATGGACCCCAACAACTGTAAATATCTCCAAGCTGTTGGAGCTGATAGACGCTGGAAAGCAGTCACCTGTGACACAATCTTCTGCACTCTGTCTGGTGGAAGTCGCACTTCTCCGCTCTCTGTGTCGAACAAGGCCCCAAGGTAAGTCAGCCTTTGCAATGGAATAAGCTGACTCTTCGCCTGGCTGATGACCCAACCTAGGTGCTCCAAAAACTGCACCACCCGAGCAGTCGCTGCTACCGACTCCTCTCGAGACCCTGCACGAATCAGCCAATTGTCCAGGTAGGGATGTACCTGGATTCCCTCTTTGCGCAGAGCCGCCGCTACCACCACCATCACCTTGGTGAAGGTACGAGGCGCGGTGGCCAGACCGAACGGCAAGGCTCGAAACTGAAAATGCCCTATGGGAACCGCAAACCGTAGAAACCGCTGATGCTCCGAGCGGATCAGAATGTGCAGATAAGCCTCCGTCAGATCTATGGAGGAAAGCCACTCTCCGGGCTTCACCGCCCGAATAACTGACCGTAGGGTTTCCATCCGAAAATGCGGAACCCTTAAGCACTGGTTCACGTGCTTGAGATCCAAAATAGGCCGAAAGGAGCCCTCCTTTTTGGGCACCACAAAGTAAATTGAGTATCGACCTAAACCGCAATGGTCTAGAGGCACCGGCACCACAGCTCACAGAAGCAGCAAGCGCTGCAGAGTGCTCGAGATAGCCTCCCTCTTAGACTGCGGCCTGCTGGGGGACAGCACGAAGGCGTCCGCCAGAGGAGAAGCAAACTCTAGCACATAACCTTCACGGATGATCTCTAGAACCCAGAGATCGGAAGTTATGGTGGTCCAGGCGGAGAGAAACCCCTGCAAACGTCCTCCTACCGGCAACTCTGCCTGGACCAGCCTCGCTTCATTGTGGCTTCTTAGACGAGGTTTGCTGGGCGTTAAAGAACTCCCTGCCAAAGCCTCTGGCTCCTCGAAAGCACTGACCCCTGGAAGGAAACCGACCCCTCTGGTAAGGAGCAAACCGAGATCCCCGGAACCGACGGACCTCCCTGTCATGACCTCTCTGCATTGTTCCGGTCTTGGACCCCAGAGGCCGATCTTCCAGCAGACGACCCCCTTTGGAGTCTCCTAAATTCTTAACAATTTTTTCCAACGCTTCCCCAAAAAGCAACTTGCCCTTGTATGGAAGCTTACCGAGGCGGGACTTTGAAGAGGCATCTGCCGCCCAGTTTCGAAGCCAAAGAAACCGCTGAGTAGCAATAACTGAAGCCATAGACTTCGCTGAAATCCTAATCAAATCATAGGAGGAGTCAGCGAGGTATGCCGCCGCTGACTCGAGTTTTGCTCCTTCCGGAGAAGGATCTTCCTGTTTCACCGGGCCCTGCTCACCTTGAATCCACCAGATGGAGGCCCTGGAGACATATGCCCCACAAACTGAAGCTTGCAAAGCCAACGCACTAGTGTCAAATGCTTGCTTTAAGAGAGCCTCTAATCTCCTATCTTGAAGATCCTTAAGGGCTGTACCCCCTTCAACTGGAATCGTGGTCTTTTTAGTGACCGCCGATACCAGTGCATCTATCTTAGGCATCTTTAGCAATTCCTTCTCCTCCTGAGGGACAGGGTAGAGGCACGCAATGGTACGCCCCCCCCCCCCCCTCAGGCTAGCTTCAGGGCATTCCCATTCCAACTCTATCATTTGTTTAATCACTCTGTGAACTGGGAAACAATGCTGCTCAGGTTTAAAACCCTGCAATAAAGGATCTTCAAGGGGCTCCTGCTGGACTGCTGGCAGCGCTATATTCAAAGCTGCGAGAGACTGCCCAATCAGAGTCCCCAATTCCTCTTTCTGAAACACTCGAAAAACATTTGGATCCTCTGCAGGCCCAAGCTCCCCTTCCTCCAACTCCATTGTCCAAGACTCTGGCGCTGCCGCAGATAAAATCTCCCCTTCTTCAGGGGGGAGGGAACTAGAGAACTGGGCATTCTAAAGGTCTGAGTCCAAGTCTCTACTCGGACACTGGGCTGAGGTCCCTTCTCCGGAATCTGAGAGCTGAAATTCCCTGAAAAGCACAGGCCCCTGTGCCACAGTAGCCTGGGTCTCCAATGGCTTAGAAAGCTTTAAGGTATATGCTTTATGCAACGCTAAAATAAACTCAGGGGAAAAAAGAGAATCCAACATTCCCTGAGCTACAGGAGCAGAAGAATGGCTAGTGTCCTCTACAGACTGCGATTTATGTGACTTAGACTTCCTTTTCCCTGAACGCTGTAAAAGCGCGGTAGAAGTCTCAGAGGACAGTATGGTTGCCATTCCTGCCTTAATTACTGGTCCCTGAGGCCTTTCCACAGACAGATCCACGGAGCTTGAGCCTTCCATAAGCAAAGATACCAAAACAAAAGAAAAAACAGAAAGAAAAACAAACGAAGGTCAAAAAGCCCGCCGAAAAAAAGAAGAGGGAAAATGGGAAAAGAGAAAAAAATCAAGCCCATGGCTTCAAACAAGTGCACCCATTAAACCGCCGGCCTAAATACCACAAAAAAGACCACAAATGGAACACGGAACCGGCAGCACTCGTAGCGATTCACAATCCTGCCAAAACCACGAAGCGCACCCGCTGCTCTCTTACCTGCGTCAGCGGGGCAGCTCCCGACTCCTGGAACTCGCTGCTAGCGGGCCACGGAACCAAAGGAACAGCGTCGGGGAGAGGATACTGGGGCTCCCAGATCCTAACTATTCCCCCCCGGTACACAAACCAATCCTCTTGAAGGCAGGCTCTGCCCCCAAATCAGCTCAAATCAGTGAAAAAGGGCTGCGGATTGCTGTACCTTTTTTTTTTTTTTTTGTACAAAGAAGGGAGCACCTCTTGCTATAGTGCCCTGCTAGGGCCAGTGAGCAAGGCTTTTTTGTTCTGCTATTTTTTCTCTTTTTGGAAGTCCCCAAAGTTAGATTTATCTTCCAAATATGACCCTGCTTAGATCCAGATTCTTTTCTCCTGGGAGCCTGCCAGAGATACGTCCTACACAGCTGCTGAGGACTGAAGACTGGCTTCCTAACAGCAGGGGGAGCTAGGGGAGCTGTCAGCAAAGGTTTCAGCATTCAGTCCTCAGCTGCTGGAGGGGATTGACTACCCAACTGTACCTGGACTGGCCCAGAGAGACGAAGAGGAAGCACCAAATCCTACCTATTAAAAAGGCAACACTGCAAATATTAAATCAATACATCTCCTACTTGGGAAAGAGAACAAGTGGCACTGTCAAACAGACTACAAGAATAGAATACCTCAGCTTGGTTACACATGCAGAACATAGACTGTCACCAAACAAAGAACAAGGAATCACAATTTAGAAATCGGAAGACAATAATTAAATTGGGAACCCGTAAATTCATAAGAACATAAGATATGCCATATTGGGTCAGACCGAGGTCCATCAAGCCCAGTATCCTGTTTCCAACAGTGGCCAATCTAGGCCATACGTACCTAGCAATATCCCCAAAAGACACAGGTTCCACAGTGCTTGTACTGGGTCAAGCATTGATTATCCTGGGTCCCTTTTTAATAGTGGTTTATGGACCTTTCCTCCAGGAACTTGTCCAAACCTTTTTTAAACCCAGCTACACTAACAGCCCTTACTACATCCTCCGGTAACAAATTCCAGAGTTTGATTACACGTTGAGTGAAAAAATATTTTCTCTTGTCTTAAATAGTTTACCCTGTAGCTTCATTGCATGTCCCCTAATCTTTCTATATTCTGATAGCGTAAACAATTGATCCACGTTTACCTGCTCCACTCCATTCATTAATTTATAGACCTCTATCATATCTCCCCTCAGCCGTCTCTTTTCCAGGTTGAAGAGCCCCAACCTTTGTAGCCTCTCTTCATAGGAGTAGCCTTCCATCCCCTTCACCATTTTGGTGGCTCTTCTCTGTACTTTTTCTAATAATGCTATGTCCTTTTTAAGATACGGTGACCAGAACTGCACACAATATTCAAGGTGCGATCGTACCATGGAACGATACAGAGGCATTATAATATCCTTTGTTTTATTTTCCATCCCTTTCTTTATGATACCTAGCATTCTATTTGCTTTCTTGGCTGCCGCTGCACACTGGGCAGAGGGTTTTAACATGTTATCCACGATGACTCCTAAATCTTTTTCCTGGGTGGTGGTTCCCAATGTGGAACCTTGCATTGTGTAACTATAGTGTGGGTTGTTCTTTCCTAGGTGCATAACTTTGCACTTGTCCACATTAAATTTCATCTGCCATTTGGATGCCCAATCTTCCAATTTATCCAGATCCTCCTGCAGTTTTCCACAATCCTCTTGGGTTTTAACAACTTTAAACAGTTTTGTATCATCTGCAAATTTGATAACCTCACTCGTTATTCCCTTTTCCAGGTCATTTATGAATATGTCAAAAAGTAGCGGACCCAGTACAGATCCCTAGGGTACTCCACTATTCACCTTTTTCCATTGGGAATATTGGCCATTTAGCCCTACCCTCTGCTTTCTATCTTTTAACCAGTTCCCAATCCACAATAGTACACTGCCTCCTATCCCATGACTTTTTAGTTTCGCCAAAAATCTCTGATGAGGGACCTTATCAAAAGCTTTATGAAAGTCCAGATACACTATATCAACCGACTCACCTTTGTCTACCTGTTTATGCACACCTTCAAAAAACATATCAGATTAGTAAGACAAGATCTTCCTTGTCTAAAGCCATGTTGGCTGTCTCCCATTAGGCCATGACTATCTACATGCTGTGTAATTTTGTTTTTTATGATGGTTTCTACCATTTTCCCTGGTACTGACGTCAGACTCACCGGTCTGTAATTTCCCGGGTCACCCCTGGAACCCTTTTTAAAGATTGGTGTTACGTTGGCGACCCTCCAATCTTCAGGTATTACAGATGATTATAATGAAAGTTCACAGATTACCAATAGCAGGTCCGCAATCTCATATTTCAGTTCTTTCAACAATCTTGGATGTATACCATCCGGTCCACGTGATTTGCTACTATTCAGTTTATCAAATAGTTGTAATATATCTTCCCGGTGTAGCGATATTTCTCTCAATTCCTCTGCAGTATCACCTTTAAATACCACTTCAGTCTTGGGTAAGATCCCTACATCTTCCTCAGTAAAGACCAAAGCAAAGAAATCATTCAGTCTCTCTGCTATAGCCTTGTCTCCTCTTACTGCCCCTTTTACCCCTCTATCATCTAATGGCCCAACTGACTCTCTCACAGGCCTTTTGCTACGAATGTACTTGAAAAAGTCTTTATTTCGTGTTTTTGCTTCCGTAGCAAGTTCATTCTCAAATTCTCGCTTTGCGTGCCTTATCAATGCTTTGCATTTAACTTGCCAGTGCTTGTGCTGTTTCCAGTTTTCTTCGTTTGACTCTTTTTTCCATTTCCTGAAGGATGCTTTTTTGGCAGCAACAGTCTCTCTGACCTCACCTTTAAACCATGCTGGCAGTTTTTTGGACTTTCTTCCACTTTTCTTAATGCTTGGAATACAGCTGGTCTGGGCTTCAAGGATAGTATTTTTAAATAACACCCAAGCTTGCTGTAAGTCTTTAACCTTTGCAACCGCTCCTTTTAGGTTTTTTTAACCGTTTTTTCTTAACTATATTCCTCATTTTATCATAGTCTCCCTTTTGAAAGTTAAAAGGTAGTACTGTGGATTTCTTTACTATCCCTCCTCCACTAATTAAATCAAACATGATCATGCTATGATCACTATTGCCAAGTGGTCCCAACACCCTTATTTCTTGCACCAGATCTGGCATTCCACTAAGGACTAGGTCCAGTATGGCTTCCCTTCTGGTCGGTTCATGAACCAGCTGCTCCAAGAAGCAGTAATTTATTTCATCTAGAAACTTTATCTCCCTAGCTTGCCCTGCCGTAACACTGACCCAGTCGATACCAGGGTAATTGAAATCACCCATTGTTACTACTCTGCTGTGACTTTTGTTAGCTTCCTTGATTTCTTTGAGCATTTCATCATCCATTTGTTCATTCTGGCCAGGCGGTCGATAGTACACTCCCACTGCCATCACCTTCCCCTTCATACATGGAATTTCAATCCATAGAGATTCTACAGCAAATTTTGTTCCCTGCAAAACTTCAATCCTTTCTAACTCAATGCCCTCTCTAACATAGAGCCCAACCCCTCCACCAATTTGATCAGTTCTATCATTACGATATAGTTTGTATCCAGGTATCACAGTGTCCCACTGGTTATCCTCCTTCCACCATGTCTCTGAGATTGCAATCATATCTAACCTCTCATTTAGTGCTATATATTCTAACTCTCCCATCTTATTGTTTAGACTTCTAGCATTTGCATACAAGCATTTTAGAGACTGTATTTTATTAATATTAATCTGGCTATTGGTAGGCATGGGTAATTTGGACTCTTTACGCTCTGTCTGCACATTATTCAAGGGCATTTGGGCTACTATACTCTTTTTTGGAACCTCACTGCTTTTGGTAGTATCCTTCAAAGATACCTTCGCCCGAACCATGCGCTCCTGGGCAACTGTCGGCTTTCCCCTATTTTCTAGTTTAAAAGTTCTCTATCTCCTTTTTAAAGGTAAATGCCAGCAGTCTGGTTCCATCCTGATTAAGGTGAAGCCCATCCCTTCGGAAGAGCCCCTTTCCCCAGAATGTTCCCCAGTCCCTAACAAATCCAAAACCCTCATCCTTGCACCATTGTCTCATCCATGCATTGGATTTCAACTTCCTAAAAGCTTAAATTTAGCCTCCAGAACTTCCCTACCACATTTTCGTACTTGGAAAGTACAACACCACTATAAATTAATTTCCTTTTGTACTAAACGAAAATGCAAAAATGTTAGTGATACACGTTTCCCAGAGCTGACATATTCCAGTTAATAAATTCAAAATAAAAAAGTATTTTTCTACCTTTTGTTGTGTGGGCATTTTATTTTTCAATTGCTCCAGTCATTTTCTTCTGTCTTCTGCTAATTCTCCATTGTCTGCTGTCCATTTGTCCTTTCTTCTTTCTCCTAGATTTTTTACATTCTATCTTCTACATCTGCTTCCAATTTCTTTTTTATTCCTTTATCATCCACTCAAATTTCACATTTCCATCCTCAATCCCCACTTACTCTGCCAATACCCAGCAACTTGTAGATTTTTCTTCCCTCCCACACAAAATATCTTCCCCCCTCCATCCTCATTCCCCCAGCCCCATCCTTCTAGTCCTGCCCCAAAATCAGCTCCCTTCTAATTCCAGCCCCACTCAGCATCCGCTCCCTTCTAATTGCATTCTCCCCCCTTGCATCAGCCCATTTCCAGTCCTAGCCCCCCCCCCCCAATCAGCTCATTTCCAGTCCTATTCCACCCATCAGCCCATTTCCAGTCCAAGCTCTCCCCATCAGCTCATTTGCAATCCTAGGCCCCCCAATAAACCAATTACAATCCTATTCCAGTGAGCTGATACAGGGGGGGGGGAGGGCACTGTTCCCTCTAAGCTGTGCGCGTGTGTGCGTGCGCGCGCGCGCGCACACACCTCGCCGAGCAAGCGCACATACTTTATAACAGAGCGCACAAAAATTATGGTTCTGATTCTGATAGAAAACAACACAGACGTCTTAAAATTTAAAAGTTGTTGTGTATTTACGGTTTTCACAAGTTCTACAATATTTTCTAGTGCAATAAATGTGGTGTACATACTGTATTCTGACATGTAGTCAAATTTTAAAGTACATAACTCCGAGTGTCGTTATGTGGCACACAAAAATTTAACCTTCCTTCAAAAGCTGCACAGCTGAAATTTTATGCGCACACAGCCTACAGAAAATTAGAGGGAACATTGGGGGAGGGGGTTGGACTGGAAATTGGGCCAAGTGTGGGAGAGCTTCAGCCCATTTCCAGTCCAAGCTCCCCCATACTCAGTCCATTTCCAGTCCAAGCCCCTCATCAGCTCATTTCCACTCTGCGCTGCGCCGCGCCGCGCCGCCCCCCCCCCCAAATCAACTCATTTCCAGTCCAAGCTGCCCCTATCAGCCATTTCTAAAAATAGACACCCCCCCCCCCATCAGACATTTCCAATCCTATTCCAGAACCACATCAGTCCATTTCCAATCCTGGCACCACAAAGTAGATTGAGTATCTGCCCTTGCCCCACTCGTCTGGGGGGACAGGCACCACCGCCTTTAGGCGAAGCAACTTGTCCAAGGCAGCCCACACAATGGCACCTTTGAGCGCAGAACACAGGGGGAGATGAAGGCATTGGGAATTGGCTCCTTGCCTTAGAGGACATAAGCAACCCAAACCCATTCCTGAAAGAAGAGGCAAAGTCTGTCATCCACTGGAGGCAGCAGGGAATGGGTCTCCAAATCTTCAATGTGGAGCCTGGGAGGGTCCTCCTTTGGAGGGCACGTCCCCGGGTACATGTGCTCCATGAAGGAGTGGAGAAGTGGCCTAGTGGTTAGAGCCCTAGCTTGGGAACCCAGAGACCAGGGTTCAATTCCCACTAGCATTCCTTGGGCAAGTCATTTAACCCTTCATTGCTCAGAAAAAAAAAGAGCAGTTACTCACCTGTAACAGGTGTTCTCCAGGAGCAGCAGGAATCAGTCCTCACATATGGGTAACGTCGGCACCAACGGAGCCCCCATGCGGAGCATTTCCACAGCTTTCAAAGAAAGCCTTTGGGAATGCAGCACGCCTGCACAATCCCCTTCCCGCCCAAGGGTGCCATCTTGCTCAGTCAGATGACATAGATAAAAGACAGCAAAAAACAAAATAAAGTATATGACTGCAACTCCAGGGGAGGAGGGAGGATCGTGAGGACTGATTCCTGCTGCTCCTGGAGAACACCTGTTACAGGTGAGTAACTACTCTTTCTCCAGGACCAAGCAGGAAGTCAGTCCTCACATATGGGACTCCACAGCTCTAGGCTACCGGGAACCCAAAGCTGAAAAAATGGCTCCCTCTGCAGAGCCTCAGCATCCGTGAGAAGAATATCCTGAGAACGCCCCTGTACGGTAGCCCAACACAAGGGCCGGAGGATAGGAGTTGCCTAAACCTCAAAGAGATTACGGAGTACCGCCTGTCTGAAAGCGCTGTCCATTAGGGACTCTCTCTAGAGGCAGTAATGGGCTGCAAAAGTCTGGCTTAAAGACCAAGTAGCGGCCCAGCAGATGTCTGCCAACGAAACAGAGCAGAGATGAGCTACTGACGCGGCTTTCGCCCTGACATGGTGGGCCGTGACTCGACCCTGCAAGGGGAGGTCAGCTACCTTGTACACCCAGGCGATACAATCTTCTACCCAAGAGGACAATGTACGCTTGGAGACAGGTAACCCCAATTTATTAGGGTCAAAGGAGACGAAGAGCTGAGTAGCCCTTCGATGCCCCCGCGTACGTTCAAGGTAAAAGGATAAACGCCCTCTTACAGTCCAGAGTATGCAAGACTGTCTCAGCCCAGCTGGTATGCGGCCTGGGAAAGAATGTCGAAGAACCACCTCCTGGTTGAGGTGGAAAGAGGAGACAACTTTTGGAAGGAACTTCAGATGAGTCTGAAGGACCACCCTGTTCCTATAGAACCATGTGTACAGTCTATAAGAAACCAGAGCTTGTAGTTCACTCACACGTCTAGCCAAGGTAAGAGCTACCAGGAAGAGTGCCTTCCAAGAAAGGAAGCGTAAATGGCAAGTAGCCATCAGCTCAAACGGTGGGCGAGTAAGTTGTTGCAAGACCACGTTCAAGTCCTACTCAGTGACAGGGGGATGAATCGAAAGCTTGAGCAAAAGCAGGCCTCTGAGGAAGCGGGACACCAAGGGGTGAGCCGACAGCGACTGTCCCTCCACCAGTGAGTGGTGTGCTGAAAGAGCACTGAGGTGGACCCGAACTGAGTTGGGCTTAAGGCCTTGGTCCGACAGGTGAAGTAGGTATTGTAGCACTACTGGCACCAGGCAGGAGAAAGGATCTTCATTGTGCTGAGCACACCACACTGAGAACCTTCGCCACTTAAGAGCATAGGACTTTCTGGTGGATTGCCTCCTCAACTTCCCTAGGTAGAAGTAAGGGAGCTAGCACTATCCTTTCAGCAGCCAAGCCATCAGATTGAGGGATCTGAGATTGGGCTGCAGGAGGGAACCCTGATCCTGAGACAGAAGATTGGGTTGCAACCCCAGAGGGAATGGAATTTCCACTGCCAGCTGCAGAAGAAGTGGAAACCACAGTTGCCTCGGCCATCTGGGGGCTACCAGAATGACCGAGGCCTTGTCCCGTAGAATCTTGAACAGAGTTCGGGCCACCAGGGGCATGGGAGGAAACGCATACAGGAGGCCGGTCGACCAAGAGATCAGAAAAGCATCTGCTGCTACCCTCAGGGGATGCAGCTGTCTGGAGCAAAACCTGGGCAGCTGACGGTTCAGTGGACTGGCAAAGAGATTGATGGATGGAAGTCCCCATCATAGAAAGAGGCACTGAACCACCAGTGGATTCAACTGCCATTCGTGAGGCTGGAGAATCCTGCTTAGTTTGTCTGCCAAAAGGTTCTCCTGACCAGGCAGATAAACCACTCTGAGAAACATGCCTTGTCTGACTGCAAAGGAGCAATGGGCCTGCGCCTCCTGACATAGGAGTCTGCACCCTGTGCCCCCTTGCTTGTTCACATAGAACATTGCTACCTGATTGTCTGTCTGAACTAAGACAGACTTGTGAGAGAGGGCATGAGAAAAAGTCTGTAGAGCAAAGCGGATTGCTCGCAGCTCCAAAAGATTGATTTGCTGTGTGGCCTCCCCAAGGAGACCAGAGGCCTTGAGTGCACGTACCCTGACAATGTGCACCCCGGCCCTTCAGGGAAGCATCGGTCGTCAGCACCCTTGTGTGTGCTGGGGCCTGAAAGGGTACCTCCCCCCCCCCCACCCCGAGAAGGTTTGGGAGATGTAGCTACCACTGCAAGGAGTCCAAGAGTGGTTTGGATACTCTTACTCTGTCTCGAAGGTCACCTGTGGCCTGCACCCACAGAACTCTGAGGCACCACTGAGCCACCCACATGTGCAGACGGGCATTCGGGGTCACATGTACCATGGATGCCATGTGGCCCAGGAGCCACAGGAAATGTTTAGCGTAGACCTGAGAATTGCTTATGAACTGGTTGGCTAAGTCCATCAGTCTGTGGGCCCTGTCCTCGGGCAAGTAAGCCCTCGCCTGCAGGGTGTCTAATCTTGCCCCTATAAACTCTAGGTTCTGTGAGCGGAGCAAAGTGGACTTTGCGTAGTTTATGACAAAGCCCAGATGCTGAAGAAGAGAGACAGTGCGAAGAGTGGCTTGTCTGGCCTCCTGGAGAGATTGACCTCTGATGAGCCAGTCGTCCAGGTATGGGAAGACAAAAATTCCCTAATTTCTGAGATAGGCCACCACCACCACCAGGCATTTGGTGAAAACCCTGGGGGCGGAAGTCAGGCCAAAGGGAAGTACTCTGTACTGGAAATGGTTTCCTCCCACCACAAACCTGAGGTATTGTCTGTGGTCTGGATGAATGAGGATGTGAGTATAAGCATCCTTGAGGTCTAAGGAGCATAGCCAGTCTCCCTGCTGGAGGTAGGGCAGCAGTATCCCAAGGGTAAGCATCTTGAACTTTTCCCTCTCCAGAAACCTGTTTAGGTTTTGCAAGTCTAGGATAGGCTGGAGGACTCCTGTCCTTTTCGGTACCAGAAAGTACCTGGAGTAAAAGCCTTGCCCTTTCAGGTGGTGAGGCAACGGTTCCACCGCCTGTTCCTTTAGAAGACTTGCCAACTCCTGAAGGAGGAGGTTTCTGTGCAGAGGGAGTCTTGGAGGCTCCCCTGGAAAGTAGGAGGGGGTAGCTGGTGGAAGTGAAGCCTGTAGCCCTGTTGGACTATGCTGAGGACCCAGGTATCCCCTGTGATGGCTGGCCACCTGTAGGCGTACAGGGTCAGCCGACCTTCTGTGCTGAGTGGAGCCGGCTGTGGAGAAGAGGCTATGCTGGGAGTCAAAACCCCACTCCCTGCTGTGCAGGAGCTGGAGCTGGCAGCTTGGGGGTCTTCTGCCTACGGGGCCCATGCCCCTGCCCCTTGGCCTGCTGGCCCTGTTGGGGAGCTGGAGAGGCCTGATAGTGAGGGTAGGATTTGTAGGCAGCAACCTTCCTCGGGAAAAAGGGCTTTTTCCCCGAGTCCTTTTTCTGAGAAGGGGCAGAAGTTTTCCTGGACAGCCTTGTCCTGGTGAGAGTCTCAGTCTCGATTTCTGCAGCCTTTTCAGTCATGGGTTTACCGAAAAGGTTTTCACCTCGGCAGGGGACATCGACCAACTAGTCCTGCACCCATGGCTCCAGATCCGATGACTGGAGCCAGGCCCGACGGCGTGCAACGATGCCGGCCACGGCTACCCAGGCTGAAGCCTCGAAGCCATCATAGGCTGCTTGAGAGATAAACTTCGAGCACTCTCGAATCACTGTTGACAAAGCTTTGAACCTCTGCAAAGGTTCCTCGGAGAGGCCAGCTGAGAACCCGGCAATCTCCTTTGCCAGGTCCCGTAGATACATGCCCATGTACAGCTGGTAGGTCTGGACACGGCAAGATAGCATAGAGCCCTGGAAGCACTTTCTACCAAGGGCATCCAGGTTCCAGGCTTCTCGGCCGGGGGGCACCGAGGAGTGCATCTTCTGACTCTTCAGGCAGTGCATGACCGATTCCACAACCATGGAGTGGTGTGGTAGCTGCGCCTTTTGGAACCCAGGGCTCTTACGGACTCGATAAATAGAATTGACCTGTTTGCTAAGAACCGGCTTTGAGGCCGGTGCCTCCCACTTAAGGAAGAGCAGCCGTTCCAGCAGCGGAGGAACCGGTACAGTAAAGGCTTCCTTTGGAGGAAAATCATACTGGAGGGCATCGGGCTCCTCCTCGGTATCTGCAGGGAAGGCCAAGGCCTTAGCCATGTCCCTCATGAAGTCCGAGAACCGGGTATCCTCCAGGGGGGACCGTCTCCGAGGCTCGGACTCCAGTGAGTCCAAAGGGACTCACCAGGTCCGGAAGGTGTCCGTGGACTCCTTGTCCTCCGTTTCCCACTCCGACTCCTCCGAGGAGTCGTCGAGCGGCTCCGGCCGTGTGGGCCTCGGTGCCACCCGCCCCGGCTTCGACGACCTTGGCCCCGCATGGGAGGTCGAGGGGGACCTTGACCGAGGATCGACTCGAGACTTCATCGACTCGAGGATCGGCTCGGTCTCCGGGGTCGACTTAGACGTCGAAGTCCCGGTGGTCGGGACAGATGCACCGGTCAGACCGGTGATCAGCACCCGCTGCTGTTCCATGAAGGCAGCCAAGCTGCTCTCCAAGGCTGTCAACCTGAGTCCATGCTCAGGAGACTCAGCAGCCCCCGACTAGGGCCCCAACGATGTCGGGCCCGACGTCGGCTCCCCCGGAGGAGAGTCCACGAGGACAACTGCACTTACGTGACTTGGGGACTCCGGCTCCACATGAGGTAGCTTGGAAGGCCTCTCCAACTCTTAGAGCCCGGGGCGGTGGTCAGGGCTACGCGACCTGGCCCTTGAGGAACCAGGCGCCTCCACCGACCTCACGAGCTTTTTCTTCCTTCGGTGCTCCCGTGAGGGAGACTGCCTTTCAGAGGACCCCTGATGATGCTCGGGGTCAGAATCCCCTGACAAAGTCCGGGCCTGGCTGGACGCGGAATCGGAGAATATTCTCCCACGCTGATGCTGACGGCTCCGAAGCGCCTTCAACGACATTTTGCCGCATGGGCCACAGGCCAGCGGGTCATGGTCTGGCCCGAGGCATCGGAGGCAGCAGTCATGTGTGTTGGTGAGAGACATAAGTTTCTTGCACCGATCACACTTTTTGAACACACTGGCAGCCATCGGGGAAAAAGGGCCCCTGCAAGGTCAAATGACCAGGCTGCCAGTGAAACACAAAAAGAGCGCAACGCTAGTCACGAAGGACAAAAACCGAAAATCACATGTCCGGACTCGATACCGGTGTACCGAGCCCAGGCGGTAAGGGGAACCAGCGTCAAACTGGAGAAAATAACGTGAAAATCACTGGAAAAAAACCCCCTTTTCCCAGGTGACACGAACTTACGTCCGTTGGGCTCTGCGGAAAAAGAAAGACTGAGCAAGATTGCACCCTTGGGCGGGAAGGGGACCGGGCAGGCATGCTGCATTCCCAAAGGCTTTCTTTGAAAGCTGGGGAAATGCTCCACATGGGGGCTCCGTCGGTGCCGATGTCACCCATATGTGAGGACGGACTTCCTGCTTGGTCCTAGAGAAATCCAAGTTATCAATGTCCCTGTTTAATGTACGTTTACCAAGTTTAAGTTACAATGTAAACCACTTTGATTGAAATGGTATAAAAAACCCCTGATAAATAAATAAAGAATTGAGAACGAGCCCAATACCCCAAGAGGCAGAGGGGAAGAAAGGTTTCCCCACTCAGTAGTGACGACAGTCCTGACACACCTGGAAATCCGGCCAGCACGCCCTTAGTGGTCAGGTGGAGGCTAATGAGAAAGAGGCACTTGTCTGCTTCAAGGGCCCCCTGGACTTGTCTTCTGGGAAGCGGTAAGATTTTGTCTTGCCTAGGTCCTTTACCAGCTTCTTCAAATCTGATCCGAATAGGAGATTCCCCTTAAAGGCCAGTTGAGCCAACTGGACCTTGGAGGACGTGTCTGCCGCCCAATGACAGAGCCAAATCCAACACCATGACACAGTAGTCAGGGCACCAACCCTGGTCGCCAAGCGCAGCAGGTCATACATGGCATCAGAAAGGAAGGCTGTAGCCGACTGCAAGACAGAAGTCGTATCATCAGGTAGAAGAGGCTGGATCCACTGGAGCAGTGCTCGAAAGGTCAAACTGGTACATACCCCCAGCTGTAGAATATCCGCCGCCATGATAAACTGACACTTCAGCAAGGAATGGACCTTGCAGTCCAGAACATCCTTTAAGGCTGATCCGCCTTCCATGGGAATGCTGGTCTGTCTGGTAACCACGGTGACCTGTGCATCCACCTTGGGAACACGAAACTACTCACCGCACTCCTCTTCTGCGAGAGAGCAGATCCTCTTATAGACCCTTAATCTTTTAGGCAGGGAGCTTGGCGAGTCTCTCCTGGACCAGATCAAATCTTTGATCACCTCCAGGAACGAGAAGACAGTAGTGGATTTCCTTTCCCCTTGAAAAAGCGGGTGTACTTTCAGCTCCTGCTCAGTGGCGGAAGCATCTGTCAAGTTCAAGGCAGATGAGACCCTGGAAATCAATGCCATCAGCTCCTCGTTCCCGAACAGCCAGATCATGCCGGCCTCTGCAAAGTCTTCTGAAGGTGATAGTAGGTCTTCCTCCACATCAGAGCCCAATACAGATTCATCTGGGTCCAAGGCATAGTCAACATCTCGGACAGCTCTCAACTGTTCCTCATCTTCAGGGAGCGTTCCACATCAGGGATGCTTAGCCAAAGGCAACTGAAAAGGGCTTCTGCCTTCAGCCTTTCCGGTACAAGACTGCATCTGGGGGGCACCTACTGCAGAGGCCGCAGGGTCTGAATTTCCACGCCAGAAGGACCAGGTCTATTGTAAAAAGGAAAAGAATTCTGGGGAGGACAATCTGGATTCTGGAAGCTCTCCTCTCAGAAAAGGCTCCCCAACACCAGTGGCATAGCTGCCATAGACCCCCCCTAGAGGATGAAGATCGGCTCACAACTTCAAACACTGGAGCCTCCGGCCAGCTGAGCATCCTTACCCTTAGCGCCATCCTGGAACACCTGTCCTGAGGCAAGGGTGGACTAATTGTATCCCCCGGCTGAGAGGAAAAAAGCATGCTCTCCAGGAGCAACTCAGAAGTTGCCATACAGGAGAGATAGAGTCCAGAATCCAAGGATGAGGCTCCTCGCTTGCCACTGGTCAAACGTTTCCTGGAAGAAGACATAATGAGTTAGGGTATCACCAGAGCACGCTGTTTAGGCCCGCAGACGCGTTTTAAATGTGCTTTTACAGAATGCATGTTAAAGGCGCTAGGGAAGGAGCACACATCGGAGCTATTTAGGAAGAACATGTGTTAGGACCATATGACCCCCCAGGTGCACAATAGGAAATAGCATTACTAATGGGTGCAGAAAATGGCCACAAACTCCACACAGCACCAATGGTTGCTAGCAGTCCACCCCGAATTGCATCCCTCAGAGATGGAACCGGGAGCCCGCAACAAGTACAATGACAAATTCAAGCCTTGGTATTCACCACCGAGAGACCGGGTCATAGGATACATGTCAGGACAGGCTCTACTCCCCTGGAACTGCTTCACTGACTGGGTTTATTTTTAACAGCACTGTGTGAAAGGTGCCGACAAGCAGATCTCTCTGAGAGCCTTCTGCAATCTTTAGGAGAGACACTGCTTTTGGTTCCTGATCCCTTGCTCCTTACCCTTCCTTATTTTACTCTTGTTCTCATCTTTTATCTTGTCTTGATTAGATTGTAAGCTCTGATGAGCAGGAACCATCTTTATATGAGTCTGTACAGTGCTTTTTATACCTTGTAGTGCTATATAAATGATTAATATAGCAACAGTAGTAATAGAGAGCAGGGGGAAAGGAGGAAGGAAGGGGTGCTGAGGTTGCGTGAGGCTGCTGTATTTTTCCAGATCCTTCCAGTTTGTGGCTGCTCAACAAGCCTATATCATTCATTTATTTATTTATTTAGTGTACACTTATATCCCGCTACTTCCAGCGATCAGCAGCAGTTTGCTATACATAACAGTATGGTTGTACGGGCCATGGATTAAAACATACATAATGATTCAGTACAGGACACAAACATTCAGATTACAGGTTTACACTTGATTGCAAGACATTGATTACACATGTATGTACATATTTACAGGTTGTCGGAGTCTATAGGTGTTTGACGTGTAGTGCTCTTTCCTTGTGCATGGTGAAAGAGGTTATGTAGGATTGAAGTGTGTCTGGAAAAGATGCGTCTTTAGCTTTTTTCTGAATACCAACAGGTCATTGATTGCTCTCATGGTAAGAGTATGGAGCTGAACCAGTTTTCCCTCCTCCTATGGCTACCAAAAAGACTGCAGTCTATTGGAGCCTCCCAAATTGTGCTCAAGTGAGAGAGTCACCCCTTTAGGGCTTGAAGTGGTCATTCATGAGCATTTAATCTCTTTTCCTCTCAATCCTCAGATTTTCTACAATGAGCAGAAAATCCACCATCTGCTGGAGACGAAGAAATACTAAAGGGGCTGCTGGTGGCTCAGGTGGATAGAAGCGATATTATTGAAACTTGGGCTTTTCATTGGTTTTGTCTCCACCAATCTGCTGGTAGGGGAACCCAACTTACTTGTCTGGACTGGTCTAGCAGGACGATATGGAAGAGCTTCTGAAGAAATTTCCCAACCCTAGATTCTGTCACAGGTTTAGACACAAACAGGCTAATGCAGAAACCCCATACTAGAGCCTAGTGTTTATATAGTTCTGGCGCAGGATTTCATAATACAACACCGACTTTTTGTGTTGCAATGCTATATGTAAATTAGTGAGCGAAAAGTCAGCGTTAAACTGGGAGAACAAGCCAAATACATGTGCACAGGAGTCAGCATGTTTGGCATCCTGTCCTGGAGAAACAGGGTCATCTGATGTGAAGTTTGACACTTCACCTCAGACGATCCAGCACTGGGAAAACACCCCAAAGCCATCAGCACAATGTCCGGGGCGGGTGCCCCTCCCAGACAGAAATAAACACATTGGTGGCCAGGACGACCCCGATCCACCTTCCCACCCCTTAAAACTCATTGATGGCCCCGTGGGCCCCAATCCCACCCTCACAACAGAAAAGGATCCAGTAGTCTAGTGTACCCTAATTCCTCACACCCTCCCCAGTAACTTAAATGTTCTGGGGCAGGAGCATGGCCCACATGCTTCTGTTCCCACACATGCATCCTGGGATGCACCATGCAAGGTCAAACTGTCATATAAGGCAAAAAAAAAAAAGCCTTATATAGCAGTGTGACTACCTGCATTGTGCATCACAGACTGTGACCTGGGAGGGGGGATCACTCTGCCATATGAAGTATGTTTTGCCTTATAAGGAAGTTTGATCCCACCTGATGCATATTTCAGAATACACCACATGGGGCCAGATGCCACCAATTTGCAAAATGGCAGCACAAGGGCAGGAGCATGTGGGCAACTCTCCCATCCCACAACATTTAAGGTACTGGAGGGTTAGGGTCCACTGGACCACCAAGCCCTTTTCTGTTTTGGCAGGTGGTAAGGTTGGTGTCACTGGGCCAACAAGCCCTTTTCTGTTTGAGGGTTAGTGCTACTGGGCTACCAGACTCTACAGGGGTTATTCTGTCACATGAATAGCAAGGATGGACATCCCAATGGGACGTCTATCCCATTTGTGCCCCCTCCCACCGGCATCTAGCTTCTGTGTCAGTTTATGGGGAAGCCAGTACACCACTTAGCACTGTCTCTTGATCCAATATTCTGGTCGCTCAGGCAATGAAATTAATCAGATTTTTCTGGCAAGACCTTCTAGTAAAACCATGCTGCCTCAGATCCTGGGTTACTGGTAAAGAGAGAACTGGAAAGAAGCAAAGAAAGGTACTCAAAGAAAAGCACAACAGCAAATAAAGAAAAACACAGATAAGAAAATCTCCTCAAATGTTTAAGTCACTTTATTGACAATGCAATTTATTTTTATTTTCTTTACAATTAAAGATGTGCAGTTTTAATACTCCACAAGAAAAGCAGAAAAAGGTTCTTATGAAAAACAAAAACACACTACTCCCCCCCCTTAAAACACCAACAGTATACTTGACATATTACCAATCATATGGTATTGAATACAAGACTGGCATTTGATTTTTCAAATTTCAATTTAAAACAAAAAAGGTATGTAAAGCAACAGCTGTTCAACTGCCAACATTAGAGGCGGCCATTTGTTAAAAAAAAAAAAAAAAAAAAAAAAAAGAGTTCCACAATCCCTCTCCCCCTCCCAAAAAAATTCCAATTTTCATGTGTTTGTTGCTTCTACAAGTCCCCAAATTTAATTGCATGGTATGTCCACCTAGCTACTTCTTTACACTGAACAGGAAAGTTGTTTCCCCCATTTTTTCTCCCTCAAACCTAAAATTTCCAATCCTGTTTCTCGATTTGTAGCTCATAATAGTGAATAAAAAACAAGTATGAAATTAGCAAAGGGCAATTTTTTTATGGGGGGGGATGGGGGCCTGCAGAAAAATGGTTTAATTTATTTAAGATTTCCTTGACAGCGGACTTCCTCTAGCAGAAAACATGACAGCTTCTCTCGAGGCTCACAAAAAGATGGGGTGACTAATCTGCCTGATTTTTATTTACATCTAAACTGGACTAGTGTCTGCCAGCTCTGCTCACCTTTTCATATTGTTCCTTTGAACAGCTGTAAACTAAACCATTGTACACATCTTCATAGAAAGCTACAGGACATTAACATGCCCTCTTATTAGATTTCTCCTGCTTCACGCTCCTCTGAACTCCTCCTATCTTCTGATTTTCCATTGGCGCTCTCATATGAACGCTTCCTTTCCCTGCGCTCACGGTCTCTTGACCTGTCTCTAGAACTGTCTTTGTCACGCGATGTCTTATCCTTGTCTCTTGATGAACTTTCTTTCGATGATCTGCAAAATAAGTGGAAACACCCCCCCCCAAACACACACATAAGAAAATGTGTTTTATTTTTATGCCATTTATAATGGTATTTCTAAGCAGTTAACATACATTCTAAATCAAGTAGAACAAAACTATCCATAGTTCTAGGTGGTTTCCAACTAATCAAAAGAACAGACAAGCATTAACAAAGACAGCCAGCATAACAGATTATTCACCAGAAGCAATAAAATTAGAGAAGTGCTCTTCAGTACAAGCAAGGGAGGAGAATACAGCTGCGTTGTCCTCTGCTGCTCTTACTCTGACTGTTGAATATGAAGCACTAATAGGCTCAAGCTTAATCATAATAAATCACAAGCAATGTGGATCACAGGAAGTAATATGAAATTTGATATGTCTCTTTCCATCAAAGGATTGCCTTGTATGTCATCTTGATTCTTAACTCACAAAATAAAGAGTAGTTACTCACCTGTAACAGGTGTTCTCCAGGAGCAGCAGGAATCAGTCCTCACATATGGGTGACATCGACGCCGATGGAGCCCTTGTGGAGCATTTCCCCAGCTTTCCAAGAAAGCCTTTGGGAATGCAGGCACGCATGCGCGGTTCCCTTCCCGCCTAAAGGTGTCATCTTGCTCAGTCAAATGACATAGCTAAAAACAGCACACAAAAATGTAAAAAACAAACTATGTACAACTGCAACTTCCAGGGGAGGAGGGAGGGTTGTGAGGACTGATTCCTGCTGCTCCTGGAGAACACCTGTTACAGGTGAGTAACTACTCTTTCTCCAGGATCAAGCAGGAAGTCAGTCCTCACATATGGGTGACTCCCTAGCTCTGGGCTACCAGGGAACCCAGGCTGAACAAGAGAACTTCCTCTAGTCCCAGCAACAAAGAAAGGCTTTTCACTGACAGAACCTCCACCGGTAGCCCAACGGAGGGCAGGAGTTGCCTAAACCTCAAAGAGATTCCGGAGTACTGCCTGGCCAAAAGCACTGTCCCTACTGGACTCCCTCTCCAGACAGTAATGGGCTGCAAAGGTCTGGCTTGAAGACCAAGTTGCAGCCCTGCAGATGTGCACCAACGGTACAGAGCGGAGGTGAGCCACTGAGGCAGCCATTGCCCTGACATGATGGGCCGTGACCCAACCCTGCAAAGGAAGGTCAGCTGCCCTGTAAGCCCAGGTGATACAGTCAGCTACCCAGGTGAACAAGGTACGCTTGGACACAGCTAACCCCAAATTCTTAGGGTCAAAAGATATGAAGAGCTGAGTAGCTCTTCTATGTCCCTGCGTACGGTCAAGGTAGAAGGATAAGGCCCTCCTACAGTCCAGGGTATGCAGGACTGCTTCAGCCTGGCTTGCATGAGGCCTAGGGAAGAATGTTGGAAGAACCACCTCTTGGTTAAGGTGGAAGGAGGAGACAACCTTTGGGAGGAACTTTGGATGAGTCCGAAGGACTACCCTGTTCCTACAGAAGCGGGTGTAAGGTCTGTCACAGACCAGGGCCTGAAGTTCACTCACTCGCCTGGCCGAGGTTAGGGCTACTAAGAAGAGTGTCTTCCAAGACAGGAAGCGGAGAGGACAAGTAGCCATCGGCTCAAAAGGTGGGCGAGTCAGTTGCTGTAAGACCACATTCAACTCCCACTCAGGAGCAGGACGACGGATTGGAGGCTTGAGCAAGAGCAAGCCTCTGAGAAACTGGGACACCAAGGGGTGAACCGACAGAGAATGTCCTTCCACCAGTGAGTGGTGAGCTGCTAGAGCTGAGAGGTGGACCTGAACAGAATTGGACTTAAGTCCCTGATTTGATAAGTGCAGTAGGTACAGAAGCACTACTGGCACAGCACAGGAGAAAGGATCTGCTGTATGTAGCTGATACCACACAGAAAACATTTTCCATTTTAGGGCATAGGTTTTCCTAGTGGACTGCTTTCTAGAGGCTAGGAGAATCTCCTCAACTTCCTGAGGTAGGCCCCAGGGAGCCAAAACTACCCTTGCAGCTTCCATGTCATCAAATTGAGAGCTCTGAGATTTGGGTGCAGAAGGGAACCTTGATCCTGAGAGAGAAGGTCGGACTGCAACCCCAGAGGCAGTGGGGGGGGGGGGGGGGGGAGATCCCCTGCCAGTTGAAGTAGAAGTGGGAACCAAGGCTGTCTCGGCCATCTGGGAGCTACCAGCAGGACCGAGGCCTTGTCCTGTAGAATCTTGAATAGGGTTCGGGCCACCAAGGGCATGGGAGGAAATGCATACAGGAGGCCCTGGGACCAGGAAATCAGAAAAGCATCTGCTGCTAGCCGCAGAGGATGCTGTTGCCAGGAGCAGAACCTTAATTGTGCAAACACAAAATCACAATGCCCTTGTTACTTGAACGATAGTACTGCAACAGTCAAGAAAATTTTTCGTTCACTATTAACTCCAATAGGATTAGAGTATCAAAACATTCTTCTTTAAGATGCAAGAAAATTGGTTTTCTTGCATCTTAAAGAAGAATGTTTTGATACTCTAATCCTATTGGAGTTAATAGTGAACGAAAAATTTTCTTGACTGTTGCAGGAGCAGTACCTTGGCAACTGTTTGTTCAATGGACTGGCAAACAGATCTATGGATGGAAGTCCCCATTTCAGGAAAATCTTCTGAACCACTAAGGGATGTAGCTGCCATTCGTGGGGCTGCAGGATCCTGCTCAACCTGTCTGCCAGGTAGTTGTCCTGGCCAGGTAGATACACTGCCTTTAGGAGCATGTTGTGCCTGAGAGCAAACAAGCAAAGGTCCTGTGCCTCCTGACAAAGGAGCCTGGACCCAGTTCTGCCCTGCTTGTTCACATAAAACATGGCTACTTGGTTGTCCGTTTGAACCAGGACAGACTGATGAGCCAGTGTTTGAGAGAAAGTCTAGAGGGCTAACTGAATAGCCCTGAGTTTTATTTATTTATTTAGTAAACATTTGTATACCGCTGCTTCCTACGATCAGCTGCGGTTTACTTTACAGAATCATCATGTATCGTACAATACAAAGAATTTTTAAGACTACAATTTAGATTTGAGCAATGATTTACATAACACACGAATTAGTGATTAGATACTTTTCACAAATCTGAACAAACATTAGATTAAAAGGTGCGCGGGAGGGGGATAAAATATACATATATACAGGATTACATATCGGTCGTCCATATGCTGCGTGTATTCCGAGTGTCATTATGGGGGTCAGATGAGAACTTGTTGTGGTAAGGTGCTGTAATTAGGTTGGGTTGTAGTATGCCTGAAATAAATGAGTTTTGAGGTTCCTTCTGAATTCATTCAGGTTATTTGACATTCGGAGTTCAGGAGAGAGCTGGTTCCAGTGGATCGGCGCTGCATAGGTGAATGCTCTGTTGCTTGTTTCTGTTTTAACGGATCTTATGCTGGTTGGGACACAGAGAGTGTTGAGATGTATGGTTCTTCTGTTCCTGTTGTGCGCTTGCTTAGTGATTAGGTTGTTAAGGTATGAGGGAGCAATATTGTGAATGAGTTTAAACGTTGTTATGAGTAGTTTGTAGATGATGCGGGCGGTTACCGGGAGCCAATGTAGTTCCATAAGTACTGGTGTTATGTGATCCGTGACGTTTTTTTCCATGATGATTCTTGCAGCAACATTTTGAGCCATTTGTAAGATATTTAGGGTGCTCTTCGGAAGCCCTTGTAGAATGGTGTTGCAGTAGTCCAGGTGAGGAATGATTAGCACTTGTGCGACAGTCCTGAAGTCAGATTTTTCTAGGATACTGCGAAGTGGTTGGAGAACTTTCAATTTGTAAAAGATGGCTCGGTTGACTGTTCGAAGATGTTTATTCATCTTAAGGTTGTTGTCTAGTAGGACCCCTAGGTACTTTATTGCAGGCTTCGCATGGTATATGTTTTTGTTGAGGGCGACTGTGGTGGGTGGGGAGAAGTTGGTTTTTTTGGAGATAAACATGACCTCTGTTTTTTTTGTGGTTTATTGACATGTTGTTTTGTTGAAGCCATGTTTGCAACATGTCAAGGCATTTTTCCAGTGGAGTGAAATCCGGCTGCGTTGTGTTTAGTCGTGTGTACAGCATCACATCGTCAGCATAGATGTGGTAATTGATGTTGCACTTCTGAAAGATCTGACAGATTGGTTTTATATAAAGGTTGAAAAGTAGAGATGACAAGGCAGATCCTTGCGGGATCCCCTGAGTCTGGGGGAAGGCATCAGCTTTGCCGTTGTTGAATAGGACTTGTTTCATCCTATTGGATATGTATGATGCAAACCACTTTAGGGGGGTTCCTGTTATACCTATTGATGATAGTCGGTTTAAGAGGGTGCTGTGATGTACTGTATCAAATGCTGCTGAGATGTCTATAAATACAAGTATGAACATGTCATTTTTGTTCTCAAGACCTCTGAGGAGGTTGTCGAGGAGTGCTAGCAGTAGGGTTTCTACTCCGTGATGCTGACGGAACCCATATTGATGTATGTCCAGGGCATTCCTATCGTCAATGTGATCTTGCAGCTGCTGCTGGACTGCTTTTTCAATTGTTTTTGCAAGAAAGATATACTCGAGATTGGCCTATATGACGCAGGATCACTTTTGTTGAGAGATCTGTTCTTTAAGATGGGCCTTATAAGCGATCTCTTGAGATAGGTAGGCATTGCACCTTGTTGAAGAGACTGATTGACAATGTGGGTGATTGGTTTTGCTATTTCATTTTTAGTTGCTTTTATCCATGCCGCAGGGCATGGGTCAAGAGGGGAGGTGGTGGATTTTAAATTGGTTACGATGTTTATGACCTGTTGTTCGTTTAATTGGTGGAAAGTGTTCCATTCTGCAACAGATTCCGTATGAGGGACCGTGTTGGTTTTCTGAGGGGTGAGTGTTAGAGACATACTGTGATCCGTGGCAGTGGGTACTTGCGGGTTAAGTTTCTTGGCGTAGTGGTCTGCAAGCGTCTGGGATTTGATTTCGTCGGTCCAGTTGGTATCCTGTGTTTTGGTGAGAGATTTGACAAGCTCAAATAGCTCTCTGGGTCTATTAATGGCTTTATTGAATAGGTTAGTGTGGTGATTCTTTTTTGCCTGGTTGACCTCATTCTTGTATTCCATGAGTAGAGTTAGGTACAGTCGCTTGCATTCCTCGGTTTGCGCTTTCCTCCATTTTTTCTCTAGCTTGCGTAGTTCCCTTTTCAGTTTGCACAATGTAGGGGAGTACCATGGTTCAGTTCTTGTTGCGTTTGCGGTTTTCCAGTTTGGACTTGCTGCTGCTTCGATCTTTGAGTTCCATGTGTCTACCAGCTTATCTAGGTCCGTGAGAGTGTATTCAAAGCACGAGGATATAGATGCTACCAGTGTTTCACTGTTGAATTTCCGGAACTTCCTTTGTGGTATTTTTTGTGTCGGCTTGAGGTTTCTCCTTTGTGGTTGGTAGTTGGATTTCCAATTCGATCAGGTAGTGGTCAGACCAGGGGACTTGCGTTACTCGAGTTTTAGGTTTCCGCATTTCATTTAGTTGTGTGTTGGATGATATGAACACTAGATCTAGGGTGTTATGAGTGGCTTCCTGAATAATTTGGTTAAATCCGAGCTGGTCCATTGCTTCAAGGAAAGTATCGGCCTGGGTGTGTGGTATGGAAGGAAGGTTAAGGTCTCCCAGTATAATTCGCTGTTTCTTTACTGCAGAGGTTGAGATAATTTCTAGTTCAGTGGCCAGGTTATCATGATGGGGTGTGGGGGGCCTGTAGATTAAGCATATTGTTAATGTTTTATTCTCAATTTTGAGTATATCTATGCCCTCAGAGGGAGCTAGGGATGTGTTAGTTAAAAGAAGGGAGGCTCTGGCGAGGATTAGGACTCCTCCACCTCTTCTGTTAGGACGTGGGCAGTTGAACATTGTATAGTCAGGTTGAGTTAGTTGGTTTACTATTGCTGGGTCGGTGTCTGTGAGCCATGTTTCAGTGATGCATAGAATATCAGGTTTGTTGTCAGTCATGATGTTCCAGTAGATTGATCTGCTGCGCAGCCTCCCAGGGAGACCACAGGCCCTGGGTGCACTTGCTTAGACAATGAGCCCCCCCCAGCCCTGCAGGGAGGCATCCGTGACAGTACATGTGACCCCCAATTCCAGGCTCCATATGAGGCCTGCACAATGGTGCCTTCGAACTCAGTGGTCACAGGTCACAGGCAGCCTCAGAGACAGAATAAGGGTGTCCAGACAATTTCTGAACTTCCTCCGCTGGTGGCTGCACCCACCCAATCTACTGCATGTGATGCCAAGAATCCTCAGGCAGAGTCTGGCGGAGACCAGTGACCTGCTGAGAAACTGGTTTGCGAAGTTTATCAGTCTTTGGGCTCTGTCTTCTGGCAAGGACGCCTTTGCCAGCAGAGAGTCTAACCTTGCCCCTATGAACTCCAAGTTCTGGGAGGGGAGCAAAGTGGATTTTGCGAAGTTTATGACAAACCCTAGGTTTTGAAGAAGAGCAATAGTTCAAAGGGTGGCTTGTCTGGCCTCCTGGCACATCTGACCCCTGATGAGCCAGTCGTCCAGATAGGGGAAGACAAAGATTCCCTGATTTCTCAGGTAGGCCGCAACCACTGCCAGGCATTTGGTAAAGACCCTGGGAGCGGAAGTGAGGCCAAAAGGCAGTACCCTGTACTGATAATGGTTTCCTCCCACAATGAACCTGAGGTACTTTCTGTGGTCTGGATGAATGAGGATGTGAGTGTACGCATCCTTTAGATCTAAGGAGCATAGCCAATCTCCCTGCTGGAGGTAGGGCAGAAGTGTTCCAAGAGTAAGCATCTTGAACTTTTCCTTCTCTAGGAACTTGTTGAGATTCCTGAGGTCTAGAATAGGCCGGAGGCCACCGGTTCTTTTGGGTACAAGAAAGTACCTGGAGTAGAACCCCTGACCCTGGAGGTGGGGAGGCACAAGCTCCACTGACTTGTCCCGCAACAGACCTTGGAGCTCTTGAAGAAGATCATCTGTGTGCAGGGGAGGCCTTGGAGGCTCCCCTGGAAAATATGGAGGAGGCAGCTGTTGGAAGTGTAGCATATAGCCCTTGTGGACGATGCTTAGCACCCAACTGTCTCCAGTGATGAGTGGCCACTTGTGGGCAAACAGGGCTAGTCGACCTCCTGTGCAGGGTTGGGAGAGCAGGGACGGAGAGGCTATGCCTAAGGAGTCAAAAACCCCCACCCTGCTGAGTGGGAACAGGGGCCGGAGGCTTGGGAGTCCTCTGCCTATGGGGCCCATTACCCTGCCCCTTGGCCTGCTGACCCTGAGGGGGAGCTTGGGAGGACTGGTACTGTGGGTACTGTTTGTAGGCAGTGCCCTTCCTCGGGTAAAAGGGCTTTTTACCCGGGCCCTTCTTTTTGTGAGAAGGGGCAGAAGTCTTTCTAGACAGCCTTGTCCTCGTGAGGTGCTCGGTTTCGAGCTGTGCGGCCTTCTCGGTCATGGGCTTGCCAAAAAGGTTCTCACCTCGGCAAGGGACATCGACCAATTTGTCCTGAACCCATGGCTCGAGGTCCGAAGACTGCAGCCATGCCTGGCGTCGAGCCGCGATGCCGGCTGCTGCAACACGGGCCGAAGCCTCGAAGCCATCATAGGCAGCGCGGGACATAAACTTGGAGCATTCCCGTATCCCTGAGGACAAGGGCTTGAACCTCTGCAAGGGTTCCCCGGAGAGACCAGCAGAGAACCCGGCCAGCTCCTTGGCCAGGTCCCGCAAGTACATGCCCATGTACAGCTGGTAAGACTGGACACGGCAAACTAGCATCGAGCCCTGGAAGCACTTTCTACCAAAACCATCCAGGTTTCGGGCCTCCCTGCCGGGGAGCAATGCGGAGTGCATCTTCTGACTTTTCAAGCGTTGCATGGTCGATTCCACCATCATGGAATGGTGTGGTAGCTGCACCTTCTGAAAGCCAGGACTCTTCCGGAGTCGATAGATAGAATCGACCCGCTTGCTTAGAACTGGCGCCGAGGCCAGTGCCTCCCACATCCAGAAGAGGAGCCGTTCCAGCATCGGAGGAACCGGAACAGTAAAGGCCTCCTTCGGAGGAGTCTCGTACTGTAGGGCCTCGAGCTCCTCGGCTCGAGGCTCCTCCTCGGGATCCGCAGGGATAGCCAACGCAGTGGCCATATCCCGGACGAACTCTGAGAACCGGGTATCCTCCGGAGGGGATCTACTCCAGGGCTCAGACTGCAGTGAGTCCGACGGGACGCACCGAGTCCTAAAGGTGTCGGGAGACTCCTCGTCCGATGAGGAATCAGGGTCCGACTGCGCGGGGCCTGTGAGCACCCGCCCCGATGCCAAAGGCACCGGCGTCGATGCCCTCGGTCCCGAACGGGAGGTCGAGGGAGACCGCGACTGAGGTCGACCTCGAGCCTTCATGGTCTCGCGTATTGGCTCGGTCTCCGGGGTCGACTTCGATGTCCCGGTGGTCGGGGCAGATGTGCCAGACAGGCTGGCCATCAGTGCCTGCTGCTGTTCCATGAAGGCAGACAATCTGCTCTCTAAGGCTGTCAGCCTGAGACCCAGCTTAGGAGACTCAGCAGCCACCGACTCGGGCCCGACGTCGGCTCTCTGGGAGGAGAGTCCACGAGGACTACAGGACTTACGTGTCCAGCAGACTCCGGCTCCACACGAGGTACTTTTGGAGGCTTCTCCTGTTCCACGGGCCCGGGGTGATGGTCAGGGGTCTGAGACCTAGCTCTCGAGGAGCCAGGGACCTCCTCCTCCGACGCCCTCGCGAGCAGCTTCTTCCTCTTTTGTTCCCGGTCAGGGGACCCCCTGTCCGAGGAGCCCCGATGGTGCTCGGGATCCGATTCCCGAGATGTCGAGGCCTCAGACGAGGTCCGGGCCCGGCCGGAGGCTGAGTCGGAGAAAAGTCTTTCCTTTTGGTGCTGATGACTTCGAAGTGCCTTGGAAGACATCTTCCCACATGGTCCACAGATCTTAGGATCGTGGTCAGGACCCAGGCACCGAAGGCAGCAGTCGTGTGTGTCGGTGAGAGACAGTTTCTTACACTGATCACACGTTTTGAAACCACTGGAAGCCATCGGGGAAAAAAGGGTCCCCGTGAGGTCAAAGGACCGGCCTTCCATGGAAAAAGAAAAAAAGGGCGTGAACGCCAGCCACGAAGGGCAAAAACCGAAAAAATAAGACTGGGCTCGATACCGGTGTACCGAACCCGGCGGGAGGGGAACCGGTGTCGAACCGGAGAAAAAATAGCGAACGAATCGCGAAAAAATCCAACTATTTTCCGGGAGGACTAGGACACACGTCTGACGGGCTTCACGGAAAAAGAGAGACTGAGCAAGATGGCACCTTTAGGCGGAAAGGGAACCACGCATGAGTGCCTGCATTCCCAAAGGCTTTCTTGGAAAGCTGGGGAAATGCTCCGCAAGGGCTCCATCGGCGTCGGTCACCCATATGTGAGGACTGACTTCCTGCTTGGTCCTGGAGAATGACATTTCTGCGTTAGTGCAATCGTGCTATTTTGCCCTGAAACAGCTTTGATATATCTGTTGTCTATTAGACAAATTCACTATCAGCACTAGTTACAGACCATCCATCATGTTGGCTCCAAAATATTGCTTTTGGTATTGAAAATGAATATAAGCCCAAACTTCCTGTTCCTCTTTGGTCAAATGGAAATTACACTTACCTGGTAATTGATGTTCCTTGAGGGAGTACAGTTCAGTCCTCCACCACTGGGTAGTGCACCTCCTCCTGCAACATGGAGACTGGACAAGTCAAACTTGTGACATCACCGGGTATATCCTGCTGGTCTTCTCCCATGATCCCCCAGTGACCTACTGTCAAAGCAGACTCAAAGGAGCAAACAAACAACCAGTTAAAGTACTAAATACAAAGCTATGATCAAACTTCAACTTTAAAATCACAGGGCCCCAAAAAGAAAGGCCGAAAAACACCCTCCTCCGTGCCCCTGTCCCCCTGCGCACCAAACAGCGGAAGACAGAGAGCTAGAAGGAAGGAGAACTAAGGAAGAGTATAGGCAGAAAAGGTTGCTCTCGTGATTACCGGACAATCAGAGCCCGTTGCCGACTCTAGGATCCGAAAGCTTACTCGGAACTGACGCCTCGCGTCTGAAACATCCATCCCCGGGCGGGAATGAGGACTGAACTGTACTCCCTCAAGGAACATCAATTACCAGGTAAGTGTAATTTCCATTTCCTTATCGGTCCTACAGTTCAGTCCTCCACCACTGGGATGTACCAGAGCAGTAATCATTGGGAGGGACCTATCCAGTCGGCTCGGCCCCTAAACGAACAGAGCAGGCACCGCCCCCAGCCCGCTCCTCACGTCAACAGGCGGTAAGCCAACCAGGAAGACACGACCGAGAGCCCACTTGGATCCTCTTCACTGGTGAAAACAGCACAGAACTCTGCCCCAAGCAGCGCTAGTGCTTCAGAAAGACAAACTCGCCATCGCAAACACACTGAACGCCCTAGAAACAGACCTACTGAGAAGGCTACCGGAGCTCCGCCTGAAAATTCCACTTGAGCTCCCCCTTGGCTCTCGACCCCACCAGGGTGTCAAGTGTTAGCAACCGCTGCTCTCCCGCAGAACCCGCCTCCACGGAGGGACAGGCAGCGAAGAGACCTCCCAGAAAGCGACGGAACCTCACCTAAGGTCCAAGGAACGCAGGTTACAAGCAAAGTGTTCTTGCGTAAGTCCCAAACCGACAACTAAACAGGCACAGCCGGATTCCACAAGGGAGAACGGAACCGAGGTCCATCCAGACAGAGGTGGGAAGCAAAATGAGGGAAATGGAAAAACCACCAGCGTCAAACACCCTATTTGTCACACCTCTTAAGGGCTTTATTCTTTGCAACACAAAGTAGCTCTACAGCTATGTCCTGGACCAGTTGGAGTCTTTTTAATTGAGAATGTGGAATGCAGCTAAGCAATGAGTTGCAATAAACCAAGCGTGATCCACCAAGGGCATATAAGAGGGTGTCAAGTGCCCCAGAGTCCAGCGTTGCTTCAGAAGATGTGGAGTCTTACATGGTGTGACAAAAAAGAAAGGAGACTCTGGTAGCCACGCCCACGACGCAATGCCAGTAGGCCAACCGCTTACATCACCTGGATATGCCCTCCGGAATTGGAGGAACCATGCAGAAGTAGCAATCGCCAACGTGATCCATGGGCCCTCTCCAGATCATTGGAACCGCAAAAGACTTTGATGGTCTTTTCCCATCCATCCACAGCCTGAGATCTGCTACACATGTATTGCAGCATATGTGTGGCGCCTAGCTTTTATCCTGATCTTTTATTCTGCACTATATAGGTTCTACAAAATATAAATTGTAGGCTTTCTGAACCGCCACAGTCATATGCCATTTTTGTGATGTAAAAGTCACATCACCACAACTAGAGCAGAAATTATCTGCATGATTAACACCAGGACGAGGAATCGCCAAATATGCTGTGAGTGACCTATCGGTATAAAATAAATATGTCTTTTTTTTTTTTTTTTTTACTGTCAAGCGAGGCAAATTTAAGTAGTGACTGCAGCGACTGGTTTTGGACAGTTATTTCGATTGGTTGCAAGTAAAGATTATGCAAGCTCACGCAAATGTTGCAGAATACACTGGTAATGGTCCCCACTGACTAATGAAGAGCACATATCTTAGCAACCAGACCCAGTCGGCCATTTTCACTATGACCTCTGAAAGGCATAGAATGGACCGGGCCACGGCCCCGTACCAATGCGTCGACGCTATCCAGTAGCCTCATATGTCCTCTGCTAAACATCGACCCGTCGCCGCAGACTGACAGGTCGCCATGAGGTCCAATATGGGCTGACCGCATCTGAGCACACGCGGCGCGCACACCGCCTGATGCAATCTCACTTCTCCGGCAAACACTCGGACCCCGCTAAGGACATTCGCCACCACAGTGTCCCCACCGAAATGTAGGCCGCCAAGGCTTCAACCGCACACGCTGTCCCTTCGCTCGGGCCACCCTGACCACCCGACCGACTCCACCCTGCCGATCGAAATAGGCCACCATCCCGGAGATCTCAGACAGCACCTACAGCGCTCGATCCGCTACCGTGTCCGTGAACGCCTGCCACGGCTGACGTACCGCGTACCGTTCCAGTCAGACGATGGAACACTGGGTGTGCTGCGTACACCAAAACGCCTTGTACATAAAGGATCCCCAAAATGTAGCTGAGTCTAACCACGCTCCGGCCAAGCTCCCGGAAGAGAGGGACAGAACCTTATAAAAAAGAAGCGGGGACAATTAGGAAGGCTTTCCTGTTTGATTATTCTTTTTTTTTTTTTTTTTCCTTTTTACAACTCCATAAGGGCCACAAGGCACACAACCGAACAGGGCATTGTCCAGAGAACACAAGGCCCCTCCTCCAGGCTGACTCCACAGCCTAAACCGGCAGTCACCTTGGCTGATGCCGAGCAGCGTGGAAGACAACTTGTAAGCCCAGCATATGAAGTATGCCTACTAGTACAGCATTCCACAATGGAGAGACATGTAACCGGACGGCTTTGAATATGAACCTACAGATATCCCGCGCTTGCTCCAAGACAAGCACTGTGCAGCCTACTGGTCTTCTCGGAGCACCGCCACGACCCGAAGACCTAAACCGGCCAGCAAAAGACGACGTACGCTGGGCCCGAAGGAACCTGGTTGAACGGATCCCAGCACTCCCTGTATTGTTAGGATCGGAGCCTCCCCCCAAGGACTCAGCCCTGGCTGAAACCGGCTGAGCATAACTCCAGGCCCTGCGGCGAGCCCCCACAAAGAAGTGGGACGCAACGATGCCTTGAGGAAAGGGAAGGCCCAATGGGTGAAGCAAGTTGCTAGCCGACCAAGGGAGTAAACCCCACACGCGCACCTCAACGGAAGGTCGGAAGAACCGAGGATTCTGGTCCCACAGGTGCGCCTGCTAGCCTTTAACATACACCTCCGCAGGTACAAAAAACTTAAATTGTGAGCACCTTCAGGGGCAAGGGGAATAGACGACAGCCTCCGACTGTTGACCACCTTGTCTTGCACAACAGACAGCAGCACCCCACCAAACAAATGATTGGGAATATATGACCTCAGAACCCCAAGACAGAGGTAAAACAGTAGAACGTGCAGTGGACGTGAATTTCCAGATCTGCCAGCCCCCCTGCCCACATTGAGAAGAGGCAGAGAAGAACTGGACCGGCGGATCTGGAGGGGTGCCTCCTGGACAGCCGGGCCTCCGAAGGGAAAGCTGATGACTGAGGCCCAAACTCCTCAGGATGGCCCCGTCTTGCATTGGCAACCCCATGCAATGCCATGACAACCCCGCTCACGATATCCTAAGCGATCTCTGTCATTGCTGCAACAATCACCTGAGCATGAGATCACAGACGGAACACGGACATGCAGACGCACTCAAGGAGAGCGCACCTAAGAAGTATGAGCCTATCCAACATCCAGCACCACATGTCCAGGTGTCCCACTCCTGTCACCCAAAACACAGGACGCTTGAACCTAGGTGACCGTCATAGCAAAGACAGGGAGGCCTGACTGCCGCTATCAACCCTTCCAGGACCCTGGAACACTAAGCCCCGGACTGTGCCATCCAGCAACACTTCTCACGATCCCCAGCAGGGGCCTTTCCCCAGATGGCCCAGACGGGCAGTGTTCCCGCCAAATGGGCAAGCTGCGCTCTGATAACATAGTGCAGAAAACCAAATCAAAGTGTCTTAACCTAGCTAATTTTTGTCTAATAGTGATCATTCATAATATCAGCCAGGCTCAATCATAACATTAGTATTAATGATCTCTAAAGATTGAAGAGTTACTAATGCAACACTAATTGTTTTTGTTTTGTTTTGTTTTGTTTTTAAAGAGCTTCAAAGGCGATCTTGGAAACTACAGACCAATGAATCTGAGTTCAGTGCCAGTTAAATGATAGAACTTGTTCTGAAAAGCAGCACCAAGCTGTCTTTTCAAAGGGTTAATAAACATGTGAGTAAGCCAAATGATATGTATCGGGATGTTTTAGAAGGTACTTGACAAAGCCCCTTATGAACTTCTCCTGAGGAAGGAGATGATGTGCTATTATAGAATGGGAAATGGATCAAAAACAGGAACACAATAGGACTAAATGGCCAGTTTTCTCACAGGAGACCCATAAATAGTGGAATGTCTCGGGATCTGCACTGGAACTGGCATCTGGTAACATCTACTGCACAAATGATCTGGAAAAGAGATCAGCAAGCATGGCGATCAAATTTGCAGATGGCATAACGACATTTAGAGGCTGTCTGCACAATTTCCAAGCGTATAAACATGGAAATAGCATCCTTATGTAAATGACAATTTCAGAAAGGGCTCAATTTGTAGGTGGTTGTGCCGCCGATGACCCTGAAAGCGTAGTTACTCACCTGTAACAGGTGTTCTCCAGGAGCAGCAGGAATCAGTCCTCACTTATGGGTGACGTCGGCGCCGACGGAGCCCTCGCGGAGCAATTTTCCCCAGCTTTCAAAGAAAGCCTTTGGGAATTGCAGCGCGCATGCACGGTCCTCTTCCCGCCCAAGGGTGCCATCTTAGCCAGTCAGATGACATAGCTAAAAAAGACAGCATAAAAATTTGCAAAAAACTAAAGCAGACGATTGCAACTCCAAGGGGAGGAGGGAGGGTCGTGAGGATTGATTCCTGCTTCTCCTGGAGAACACCTGTTACAGGTGAGTAACTACGCTTTCTCCAGGACCAAGCAGGAAGTCAGTCCTCACTTATGGGACTCCCAAGCTCAAGGCTACCGGAGACCTTAAGCACAAAAATGAGCTCCCTCTAGCTCAGCAGCACAGAAGGAAAGAATCTTCGCTGAATTATCACCCACCGGTAGCCCACATCCGGGATGGAGGGTAGGAGTTGCTCAGACCTCAAAGAGATTACGGAGGACTGCCTGTCCGAAAGCACTGTCCCTGCGGGACTCCCTCTCGAGGCAGTAATGGACCGCAAAAGTCTGGCTCGAAGACCAAGTAGCGGCCCGGCAGATGTCTGCCAGCGGAACAGAGCGGAGGTAAGCCACTGACGTGGCCTTTGCCCGAACGCAATGAGCCGTGACTCGACCTTCCAAGGAGAGTCCGGCTGCCCCATAAGCCCAAGTGATACAGTCCGCAACCCAGATGGACAGTGTACGCTTGGAGACCGGGAGCCCCAATTTATTGGGGTCAAAAGACACAAAAAGCTGAGCAGCTTTACGGTGCTCCCGCGTACGGTCAAGGTAGAAGTTCAAAGCCCTTCTACAGTCCAGGGTATGGAGGACCGTTTCAGCTCGGCTGGAGTGTGGCCTGGGAAAGAAGGTCGGAAGTACCACCTCCTGATTGATGTGAAAAGGGGAGACCACTTTTGGAAGAAATTTAGGGTGAGTCCGTAGGACTACCCTATTTTTGTAGAACCGAGTGTAAGGGGGATCAGACACGAGGGCCTGCAATTCACTTACGCGTCTAGCGGAAGTGAGGGCTATCAAGAACAGTGTTTTCCAAGACAGAAAACGGAGAGAACAGGTAGCCATAGGTTCAAAAGGCGGACAGGTGATCCGCTGCAAAACCACATTCAGGTCCCAGTCAGGCGCTGGCGGGCGCAGAGGTGGTTTAAGTAGAAGGAGACCTCGGAGAAACCTCGCTACGAGAGGGTCGCTGGAGAGAGGTCTGCCGTCCACCGGCACATGATGTGCCGAAAGAGCACTGAGGTGAACTTTGACGGAGTTGGACTTAAGTCCCAGATTAGAGAGGTGCAGCAAGTACTGCAAGATCACCGACACCGGGCAGGAGAAGGGATCCTGAGACTGTTGGGAACACCAAACGGAAAAGCGACGCCATTTAAGGGCGTAGCATTTGCGGGTAGAAGGTCGTCGCGAAGCCAAGACGACCTCCTCCACCTCTGCCGGCAGGAGAAGGGGAGCAAGGACTACCCTCTCAGCAGCCAGGCCATTAGGTTGAGAGACCTGAGGTTGGGGTGTAGCAGAGAACCCTGATCCTGAGTGAGGAGATCCGGTTGAAACCCCAGAGGGAATGGATCCTCCACCGCTAATTGCAGCAGGAGCGGAAACCACGGCTGTCTGGGCCAGCGAGGGGCCACCAGGATCATGAAGGCTTTGTCCCGGAGAACCTTGAAAAGAGTCCGAGAGACTAGCGGGATGGGAGGGAAAGCATACAGAAGGCTTCCCGACCATGAGAGTAGAAAAGCGTCCGCCGCAACCCGACGGGGGTGGGGCTGACGAGAGCAGAAGCGAGGAAGTTGCCGGTTGTGAGGACTGGCAAAGAGATCCACCGTGGGGAGGCCCCACTTCAGAAAGAGCTTCTGAACTACCAAGGGATCCAGACGCCACTCGTGCGGCTGTAGGATCCTGCTGAGTTTGTCCGCCAGGTAATTCTCTTGGCCTGGGAGATAAACTGCCTTGAGGAGAATGCCGTGACTGACGGCCCAAGAGCAGAGCTTCTGTGCCTCCCGGCAGAGGAGGAAGGAGCCCGTGCCCCCTTGCTTGTTCACGTAGAACATGGCAACTTGATTGTCCGTCTGGACAAGGACGGACTGATGAGAAGTCAGGTGGGAGAAAACCTTGAGAGCCAGGCGGATCGCCCTGAGCTCCAGGAAGTTGATCTGCTGAGCAGACTCCCATGTGGTCCAGAGGCCCTGAGTACGTGCCCCTTGGCAATGCGCACCCCAGCCCAGGAGGGATGCATCTGTCGTCAGCACCCGGGCCGGCTGAGGTGACTGGAAAGGCATTCCGAATATCAGGTTCGGCTGCTGAAGCCACCACCGGAGAGACGAGAGCAGCGGCTCGGAGACGCGCACTAGGTCTGCTAGGTCGCCTGTGGCTTGTCGCCACTGCTGGCGGAGACACCATTGAGCAGGCCGCATATTCAGGCGGGCATTGGGGGTCACATGGACGGTGGAAGCCATATGGCCGAGTAGTCTCAGGAAGCGCCTGGCGGAGACCAGGGGCTGGCTGCGAAAACGGTCGGCTAGGTCCATGAGCCGTTGAGCCCTGTCGAGCGGTAGGTATGCTCGTGCCTGAGGAGTGTGCAGTCTTGCGCCGATGAACTCGAGATCCTGTGATGGGAGCAAAGTGGACTTTGCGAAGTTTATAACAAAGCCCAAGTGCTGCAGAAGAGTCACCGTGCGGCGCGTGGCGTTGGTGACCTCCAGAGCGGACGCTGCTCTGATGAGCCAGTCGTCGAGGTACGGAAAGACATAGAGGCCGTGAAGCCGGAGATGGGCCGCCACCACCGCGAGACATTTTGTGAAGACTCGCGGTGCGGAGGACAGGCCAAAGGGCAGTACTCTGTACTGGTAATGATTTCCTGCCACCACAAACCTTAGGTATTGTCGGTGGCTTGGGTGGATGAGGATGTGCGTGTAGGCATCCTTTAGATCCAAGGAGCATAGCCAATCTCCCTGCTGGAGGTAGGGCAGAAGGATTCCAAGGGTAAGCATCTTGAACTTCTCTCGCACGAGGAACTTGTTGAGGTTGCGCAGGTCCAGGATGGGTCTGAGGCCTTCTGTTCTCTTTGGTATCAGAAAATACCTGGAGTAAAAACCTTGACCCTCCAGGTGGTGGGGCACCGGTTCCACCGCCTGTTCCTGTAGAAGACCTGCTAACTCCTGAAGGAGTAATTCCCTGTGCAGAGGGGGTCGTGGAGGTTCTCCCGGAAAAAAGGAGGGAGGGACCTGGTGGAAGTGGAGAAGATAGCCTTCTCGCACGACTTGAAGCACCCAGGCATCTGAGGTGATGCTGGACCACCTGTGGGCGAAGTGAACCAGCCGGCCTCCGGTGCTGGGAGGAACCAGCGGGGGGGGGAGAGGCTATGCTTAGTGAGTCAAAAACCCCCGGCTTGCTGCCTACGGGACCCGTTACCCCGTCCCTTGGCCTGCTGGCCCTGTTGGGGAGCTGCAGGGGCCTGATAATGGGGGTATTGTTTGTAGGCAGCCGCCTTCCTCGGGTAAAAGGACTTCTTTCCCGAGCCCTTCTTTTTCTGGGAAGGGGCGGAGGTCTTCCTAGAAAGCCTAGTCCTGGTGAGAGTCTCCGTCTCAATTTGTGCAGCCTTTTCAGCCATGGGCTTGCCAAAGAGGTTTTCGCCTCGGCAGGGGACATCGACCAACTTGTCCTGCACCCAGGGCTCAAGGTCAGATGACTGAAGCCAAGCCTGTCGGCGAGCACCGATGCCGGCTGCGGCCACTCGAGCCGACGCTTCAAAGCCATCGTAGGCTGCTCGGGATATGAATTTTGAGCATTCCCGAATACCAGTGGACAAGGCCAGGAACCTCCGCAAGGGTTCCTCGGACAAACCAGCGGAGAATCCGGCTAGCTCTTTAGCCAGGTCTCGGAGATACATGCCCATGTATAGCTGGTAGGTCTGGACACGACACGCAAGCATAGAGCCCTGGAAACACTTCTTGCCAAGGCCATCCAGGTTACGGGCCTCCCTGCCAGGAGGCACCGAGGAGTGCATCTTCTGGCTCTTAAGACGATGCATGGCCGATTCCACTACCATGGAATGGTGTGGCAGCTGTGCTTTTTGGAAGCCAGGGCTCTTGCGGACTCGATAGATAGAATCGACCCGCTTGCTCAGGACCGGCGAGGTGGCCGGACTCTCCCACATGCGGAAGAGTAGTCGTTCCAGCATGGGAGGAACCGGTACAGTAAAGTGTTCCCTTGCGGGAGAGTCATACTGGAGGGCGTCGAGCTCTTCGGCTCCTCCTCGGGATCCGCAGGGAAGGCCAAAGCCTTGGCCATATCCCTGACGAAGTCCGAGAACCGGGCATCCTCCGGGGGGGACTGCTTCCGAGGCTCGGACTCCGGTGAGTCCGAGGGGACACACCGAGTCCGGAAAGAATCAGGCGACTCTTCCTCCTCAGACTCCCAGACCGACTCCGACGAGGACTCGGTGGGGTCGGCCCGGGCAGGGCGCGGCGCCTGCCGCCCCGACGCCGAGGGAGTCGGCGTCGGCGACCTCGGTCCCGAACGGGAGGCCGAGGGTGACCTCGACCGAGGATCGACTCGAGTTCGCATCGACTCGAGGATCGGCTCGGTCTCCGGGGTCGACTTGGACGTCGACGTCCCGGCGGTCGGGGCAGCGGCGCCAGCGAAGCCAGCGAGCAGTGCCCGCTGCTGGTCCATGAAGGCAGACAATCTGCTCTCCAAGGCCGTCAACCTGAGTCCGAGCTCAGGTGACCCAACAGCCCCCGACTCGGGCCCCGACGGCGTCGGGCCCGACGTCGGCTGTCTCGGAAGCGAGTCCAGGAGGACCACAGGACTTACCCGAGCAGGCAGCTCCGACTCCAGGCGAGGTCGCTTCGTGAGATGCTCCTTCTCCAAGGACCCGGGACGGCTATCGGGGCTATGCGACCTGGCCCTCGCGGAGCCAGGAGCGTCCACCGACGCCGCCCTCGCGGGTTTCACCTTACGACGATGGTCCCCGGAGGGAGAACCCCTGTCGGAGGAACTCCGGCGACGGTCCGAGCTGGAACCTTTGGACGCGGAGGCCTCCGACGAGGTCCGGGTACGGCTGGGGTCAGCGAAGATTCTATCCCGCTGATGCCGCCGACTTCTCAACGCTTTGGAGGACATTTTGCCGCAGGGCCCACAGATCATTTCTTCATGATCCGGGCCCAGGCAGCGGAGGCAAAAGTCGTGTGTGTCAGTTAGTGACATATTTCGGTCACACTGACCACACCGCTTGAAACCACTGGCAGCCATCGGGGGAAAAAGGGCCCTGGCGAGGTCAAAGGACCGGGCTGCCAGGGAAAAACCGAAACGAAAAACTGACTAAGTCAGAAAAACCGAAAAATAAGAAGAGGACTCGAGACCGGCGTCGCGAGTCCGGCGGGAAAAAGACCGGCGTCGAACCGAATGGAAAATAAGAGAAATTCTGAAGAAAAAATCAACTTTTTCGCGGGGACACGACGGGTACGTCTGTAGGGCTCCGCGGAAAAAAGAAGACTGGCTAAGATGGCACCCTTGGGCGGGAAGAGGACCGCGCATGCGCGCTGCAATTCCCAAAGGCTTTCTTTGAAAGCTGGGGAAAATTGCTCCGCGAGGGCTCCGTCGGCGCCGACGTCACCCATAAGTGAGGACTGACTTCCTGCTTGGTCCTGGAGAATGGCCAAATCCTAGCACGGAAACCTGCTGCTGACAGACGTCGCTAACTGCCAGAATGCAGACAAAGGTAAAGGCACCCCCCAAGAAGTAAAACCCAAACCAATCACATTGCATTCAAAGAACTATAAACTATCATGAAATTAAAAGGAAATTAAAATTAGAATTAAAATTAAAAGTAACAGCAAAAGGAAGTCCTTATCTGGGTGTAGCCGCGTGGAACAGCGTCGTCTGCTCAAACGCGGGGCTGCTCCGCTCTCCGCCACGAGGCCTCAGCTCTGCCGAGAAAATGGCGCCAATCCGAAGCAGGCCCGTTTGGCGCCAAACACCACAGAGGCGGCAAGAGCTCAGAGCCCCTCCATGCGGACTCGAGAGACTCCCTTGTGGCGTCGGGATGCAGCAGTTACCCCACTGTAGCTGCGGGGTGAAGAGCTGTCCAGACACGCTGCTGCCTTGCGCCACCAGAAGTAGCAGACGCTGCGAGCCCCGGCCCACCGGCTAAAGAACCTCGAACGGCCTGAGGCTCCCGCCGCGATGGGAATCTGCCGCATGGACACTGCCAAAATGCAGGTGTTCCACAGAGCTCTCCCCCGTACAGTCCTGGGGGAGAGATCATCACCGGGCACAGAGACTGAAGAATCCCAAGCAGAGAGGCTAGCTGGCAGCGTGAACTTTGAAAAGGGACAGAACCCCCCTTTACACTAAGGCCGACTAGGTGAAAATAAATAAAGTAAAAGTAAATGAAATTAAATGAAAATGAATTCAATTTACAGGATTACACCTAAAGAAGGGCAAAAGAAATGCAAGGTAAATCAAATCCTGACTAACTGCTCCTAAACTGCTTCTCAAGTGAGCCCAGCACCTAGGCTCACTACGTCCTCATGCTGCATGGAGACTGGACACACTGGGGGATCATGGGAGAAGACCAGCAGGATATACCCGGTGATGTCACAAGTTTGACTTGTCCAGTCTCCATGTTGCAGGAGGAGGTGCACTACCCAGTGGTGGAGGACTGAACTGTAGGACCGATAAGGAACTGCCCATTCATATACCAGTAAAGACTATTAAAAGATGGGAAAGCGTAGTTACTCACCTGTAACAGGTGAACTCTGGGAACAGCAGGAATCGAGTCTTCACATATGGGTGACGTCGGCACCGACGGAGCCTGCGCAGGAACGCTCCCCAGCGTCCTATAGGAAAGCTTTTGGGAGCATCCCACTGCGCCTGCATAGCTGGCTTCCCACCTTTCCAACTCTCCCTCCTCAGTTGAGTTTGTAGCTGAGATAAAAGGAGAGAGAGAGAGGAATACAACTCCTAGGGGAGGAGGGTGGGTTGTGAAGACTCAATTCCTGCTGTTCCCGGAGATCATCTGTTACAGGTGAGTAACTACGCTATCTCCAGGAACAAGCAGGAATGTAGTCTTCACATATGGGACTCCCTAGCTTGGAGATGCCAGGGAGATCACCCCAGAGAGAGCAGTGAAACACAAGCCTAGGTGGGTCATGTATCCTCCCAAGGATCTCTGGTATCAAAACCCGGGACGGGAGGTAGGAGTTGTTCTAAGTCTGAAAGAGATGCTGGAGAACAGCCTGGCCAAATGAGGCATCCTGATGGGAGTCCTTGTCCAAGCAATAATGGGCCACAAAAGTGTGGACAGAGGACCAGGTTGTTGCTTTGCAAATTTCATCAATTGCCACTGAGTGTAGTTTTGCCATGGAGACAGCCATTGCTCGCACATTGTGTGCTGTGACATGACCTTCAAGAGAAAGTCCCTTACTCTCATAGGTAAAAGATATACAGTCTGCAATCCACTTGGAGAGTGTCCTTTTGGAAAGTGGTAGACCCAGGTGACTGGAATCAAATGCAACGGAAAGCTGTGAAGCCTTTCTCTGCTGCCTAGTTCTCTGAAGATAAAAGGCCAAAAGCACGCTTGCAATCCAGAGTATGTAGATTCCTTTCTGCACTAGAGGCATGAGGTCTAGGGAAGAAAACAGGAAGGTAAACAGACTGGTTTAAATGAAACAGCGAAACCACCTTTGGCATAAAGTGAGGATGAGTCCTAAGGACTACTTTATCATGGTGGAAATGTGTATAAGGAGGTCAGCCACTAAAACCTGGAGCTCACTGATGTGTCTTGCAGAAATGAGGGCAATCAAAAAGACAACTTTCCAAGAAAGAAACTTCAGATATGTAGTGGCTAAGGGTTCGAAGGGTGGCTTCATGAGCTGTCCGAGGACAAGATTGAGATCCCATGCCACAGGTGATGGCTTGATGGGAGGCTTAGTTAAGAGTAGACCTCTCATAAAGCGCGTTACAAGCGGCTAAGAAGAGACAGGCTGTCCATCAAAGGGCATGTGGAAAGCCGCAATGGCACTGAAGTGGACTCTTACTGAATTGGTTTTGAGTCCAGAGGACGAGAGGTGGAGGAGATACTCAAGTAACATCTCCACTGGAACAGAAAAGGGATTAATTCCCTCTTTGAACACCAGATTGAAAACCTTCTCCACTTAAAGGCATAAGCATGCCTTGTGGACGGCTTCCTTGAGGCCAAAAGAATATCTTTAACCTGTTGGGAGAGGTTGATATCCTGGAGTTCTAAGCTCTCAGCAGCCACGCCCTCAGGTGTAATGACTGGGGGTTTGGGTGCAGAAGCATCCTGTTCTCCTGGGATAGGAGATCTGGAGCATATCCCAACTCCAGAGGTTTGGCTTGAGAGAGATGTAGAAGCAGCGGATACCACGCTTGATGTGGCCAGCGTGGGGCTATGAGGATCCTGTAGCCCCTGTCTCTCTGAACTTTGAAGAGAGTCTTGGGGATGAGGGGAATGAGTGGGTAGGCATATAGGAAGTCCTGACCCCAGTGGAGATGGAAAGCATCCATCGCCTGACTGTTCTGAGAAGGTATTCTGGAACAGAAGCGGGGACGTTTGGCATTCTGAGGACTTGCAGAGATCTATATCTGGGGTTCCCCAAATCTGAAAGATTCGAGCTGTCTGATCCGAATGGAGGGACCACTCACGTGGCAGTAGTACTCGACTGAGTTTGCCTGCCAGGAGATTTTGTTTCATAAAATAAAATAAAGCCCTCAAAGGAAACGTGGGCTATGTTGCTATAACATTATGTAACCCAAAATATTTAAAGTGAAAGAACTTCAGGTCTCAGACTCCAGATAGGCACTATCTTATGGACTTAACCTTTGACGTGTGCCTCTTTCACATCAACGACCTTAGTACTTTCTTTTATTTATGTTAGACTAATGTTGTTTGACTTCCATCTATTGCTTTGTATCATGAAATATAATAGATAATAATAATGTATCTTATAAATTAGATTATTATTTGTTCAATTCTCTGAGGTCTAGAATGGGTCTGTGTCCTCCTGTTTTCTTTGGAATAAGAAAATAGGGGGAGAAGAACCCTGCACCCTGCTGAAAAATGGGTACCTCCTCTATTGCTCCTTGAGCAAGGAGTGTTGAGACCTCTTGATCCAGTAGATTGCCTGTAGAAGTTTGGGAATTGAACTGTCTTACGATTGTAGGAGGGGGCATACTGTGAAATTGAAGCTTGTACCCCTCTCCCACAATGGACAGAGTCCAGTTTTCTGTTATTTGGTGCCATCTGTTGGCAAAATGAAACAACCTGCCTGGAATGTTTAGGGGTTCTGGACCTTTCAGAGGCAGGAAGGCTAAGTTCTCTATGAAGAAGTCAAAGCCCTTGAGGGGGGCTGGGCCTGTGGAGCTGGTTGAGCTCTAAGGCCTTTTGGTTTCTTTTGTCTGGATTGTTGTTGTTGACCCTTCTAGGCAAGTTGACCCTGAGCTTGCCCTTGCTGGGTATAGGATGATAAAACTTCGCCTTTTTGCTGAAAAAGGGTTTTTTATAGGGTTTCTTTTTGGCTGGAGTGGCTGTAGATTTTGACAATCTAAAGTGATATTGTCAGCATCTATCTCATTAGCCTTCTCCTGCCAATTCTTGCCAAAGAGGTTTTCTCCTGTGCAAGGAATGTTTCCCAATTTATCCTGTACCCAAATCTCCAAGTCTGATGCCTGAAGCCAGGCAATCTGACGTGCACCAATGGCAATAGCAGAGGTTCTGCTGATGCATTCAAAGCAGTCAAAGGCTGCACGGTTTACAAACTTGGAGACATCTTCAGCATGCTTGACAAGAGTAAAAGTCCTGTCGTTTGTCCTCAGGGAGAAGGGGGCTCATAAGCTCCAAATCTCCTGTGACCTCTTTGAGGAACATTCCCATATATAAAATATATGAGCTGATCCTAGCTGAAAGCATGGAAGCCTGAAAAGTTCAACGCCCAAAAGCGTCATGAGTCCTGCATTCACAACCTGGACGATTGGATGCATGTCTCTTTGCACTTTTCATCCTAGGCATGGCTGACTCCACTACCATTGAATAGTGTGGCAGTTGAGTCTTTTGAAAACCAGGACATGGTGGAACTCGATACATGGTATCGAGTCTCCTAGAATGAGGAGATGTGGTCAAAGGTGTCTCCCACATTCTGAGCATCAAATCATGAAGAATTTCATGAATGGGCAGAGTGGCTGCCTCCTTGGGAGCCTTAGGGTATTAAAAAATTTCCAATTCCTTTGCTCTAGGTTCTTTTTCAGGAGCTACCGTGATTGAAAGGCCTCGGGCCACATCACAAATAAAATCCTGAAAAGACATGTCCTCCGGAGGAGATATTCTGCGTTGGGGAGAAGGAGTCTTCCGGGAGAAACACTCTGGTACTGGCAGATTTATCAGAGTCATCGGAATCGGAGGATTCGAAGTACCTCTGATCCCAATGTTCATGCAAAGCATGGTCTTGGCATCGATCGAAGTCGGTACCGAATTGGTCCGGTACCGATCTGTCGATGCCAGAAAAAGTTGGCATGGGAAGGATTCCCACCGGGGCCGGTACAGTCAGTGCTGGTACCGGTATCTGTACCGGTGCTGGTACCGGCATTGCTACCAGTGCCTGTTGAACCGCCAGCGTCAATGGTACCGCAGCTGTAAGGAGAGCTGCAAGACTGCATTCGATAGCGAGAAATCTCTGGTCTATCGATGCTGCCGATGCCTGGGTATCGGTACCGGTAAAAGCGGCCGGAATCCCTGAGCATGACAACAGTAGTTCTGCCGAGGTCGAAGCCTCGAGAACATCCTGGAACCCCGTTGATTCTTTGGAGGCCGAAGCCTCCCGCCGGGGCTGTTTTGCCGGTGTAGTTTCCTCAAGGGCAATGCCTATGGCCTCTCGATGCTTTGAAGGAGAGCTGCCCTTTGAGGACCGGCTTTTATGTTTAGTTACCTGAGATCCATGGGAGGAAGACGAGGCTCTTGAAGACGTCGATGCAATGGACCTGGTTTCCGAAGAAAATAGGGTACCGAGCTTTGCAGCTCGGTTCTGTCTTCCTCTTTTAGTCATCACCATACAGGAGGAACACTCAGATGGAGAATGGTCAGGGCCTAAACATTTTAGACACCAGTCATGGGTGTCGGTGACGGAGATGGTATCGCCACATTTAGTACATTTTTTAAAACCACTAGCTGGTTTTTCCATCTTTTGGGAAAAATGGGGCCTAATGCCCAAAATGGCGCCTAGCACCAAAAGAAAAGGTTTCTGAAGAGAAACAGTTCAAAAAGATATATATATATATATATATATATATATATATATATATATGTGTGTTTTGTTTTTTTTTAAAGAAAAAAAGAACTGGTGGTACCGGTAGGTGTCGTGCGGAGGCAAGTGTGATCACAAGAAAATAAGTTTAAAGAAGAAATTTTCTGCGGTGACAGGGTGTGTGTCCTGTCGGCTCCGCAGAAAACGAAGAGCTGAAGAGGGACACAGTTGGAAAGGCGGGAAGGCAGCACGCATGTGCTGAGGGATGCTCCCAAAAGCGTTCCTTTTGGATGCTGGGGAGCGTTCCCGCGCAGGCTCCGTCGGTACCGATGATACCCATATGTGAAGACTACATTCCTGCTTGTTCCTGGAGATAAGTGATAAACCTTGGTTAAGAAAGAATGAAGGGAAATGTTTTTTGAATGTATATTGTAGAAGGAATGGGGGGGCGTGGAAGAATGAGGGGGTTTATGGTAAATAGAAGTGGGTTGGTGGGAGCTGAAAAGAGCACTGGGAAGGGGCAGGAGGGGGTAGGGAACTGGGAGGGATATTAATAAGCAAAGTGGATTATATATATGGTGGGGGGGGGAGCAGGAGAAAGAACTTGCTGTAACAGAGGGAGCAGTAATAAAAAAAAATGGAGGGAAATGACAGATCAGAGGCACGAAAGCACTACAAATGGGGGTTGGGGGTTTGTTAAAGGTTTAAATTGCAATGCGCTGAAAAACAGGGAAAGGGATGGACATGGGATATGCTGAAGACTGGCTCACAGAGAGAACATAAGATATGCCATACTGGGTCAGACCAAGGTCCATCAAGCCCAGTATCCTGTTTCCAACAGTGGCCAATCTAGGTCATACGTACCTAGCAGTTTCCCCAAAAGACACAGGTTCCACAATGCTTGTACTGGGTCAAGCATTGATATCCTGGGTCCCTCTTAATAATGGTTTATGGACCTTTCCTCCAAGAACTTGTCCAAACCTTTTTTAAACCCAGCAACACTAACAGCCTTTACTACATCCTCCGGTAACAAATTCCAGAGTTGGATTACACGTTGCGTGAAAAAATATTTTCTTTTATTACTCTTAGTTTATCCTGTAGCTTCATTGCATGTCCCCTAGTCTTTCTATATTCTGATGACAAACAATCGATCTACGTATACCTCTTCCACTCTGTTCATTAATTTATAGACTTCTATCATATCTCCCCTCAGCCGTATCTTTTCCAGGGTAAAGAGCCCTAACCTTCCATCCCCTTTACCATTTTGGTGGCTCTTCTCTGAATCTTTTCTAATAACGCTATATCCTTTATAAGATACGGTGACCAGATATCCAGAGCCCCAAACTAAAAGGGGAGGGGGCGGTAGTCCAGAACTAGAGGGGTACACAGTGGCCTCCTTAAATGTAAGAGAACTGCACGGTCCAATTAGAGTAGTTACTCACCTGTAACAGGTGTTCTCCAGGAGTAGCAGGAATCAGTCCTCATATATGCGTGACGTCGGCGCCAACAGAGTCCCCGTGCGGAGCATTTCCCCATCTTTCAAAGAAAGCCTTTGGGAATGCAGTGCGCATGCACGGTCCCCTTCCCGTCCAAGGGTGCCATCTTGCTCAGTCTGATGACATAGCTAAAAAGACAGCAAAAAACCAAAATGAATCATATGACTGCAACTCCAAAGTGAGAAGAGAGGGTTGTGAGGACTGATTCCTGCTGCTCCTGGAGAACACCTGTTACAGGTGAGTAACTACTCTCTCCAGGACCAAGCAGGAAGTCCGTCCTCACATATGGGACTCCCCAGCTTAAGGCTACCGGAGACCCAAAGCTGAAAAATGAGCTCCCTCTAGAGCCCCAGCATGTGAGAAAGAATCTTCTCTGAGAATGCCCCCGAACGATAGCCCAACACCAGGGCCGGAGTGTAGGAGTTGCCTAAACCCCAAAGAGATTATGGAGTATCGCCTGTCCGAAAGCACTGTCCCTGCGGGACTCCCTCTCGAGACAGTAGTGGGCCGCAAAAGTCTGGCTTGAAGACCAAGTAGCGGCCTGGCAGATGTCTGCCAACGGAACAGAGCGGAGATGAGCCACTGACACAGCCTTTGCCCTGACGTGGTGAGCCGTAACTCGACCCTGCAAGGAGAGGCCGGCTGCCCTGTAAGCCCAGGCGATACAGTCTGCTACCCAAATGGACAGGGTACGCTTGGAGATAGGTAACCCCAACTTATTGGGGTCAAAAGAGACGAAGAGCTGAACAGCCCTCCGGTGCTCCCGCGTACGGTCAAGGTAGAAGGACAACGCCCTCCTACAGTCCAGGGTATGCAAGACCTTCTCAGCCCGGCTGGCAAGCGGCCTGGGAAAGAAAGTTGGAAGAACCACCTCCTGATTGAGGTGGAAGGAGGAGACAACCTTTGGAAGGAACTTAGGGTGAGTCCGTAAGACTACCCTGTTCCTATAGTACCTAGTATATGGAACATCCGATACTAGGGCCTGAAGCTCACTCACTCGCCTTGCGGAGGTAAGAGCTATGAGAAACAATGCTTTCCAGGAGAGAAAGCGCAAAGGACAAGTAGCCATAGGCTCAAATGGTGGGCAAGTAAGCTGTTGCAAGACCACATTTAAATCCCACTCAGGGGCAGGAGGACGAATTGAAGGCTTAAGCAAAAGCAGGCCTCTGAGGAAGTGAGCCACCAAAGGGTGGCTGGAGAGAGAATGACCCTCTACCGGAGAGTGGTGCGCCAAAAGAGCACTAAGATGAACTCTTAACAGAGTTGGACTTAAGGCCGAGGTTGGAGAGGTGAAGCAAATATTGCAGCACTACTGGTACCAGACATGAGAAAGGATCCTCCTTGTGCTGAGCACACCAGGCAGAGAATCTACGCCACTTGAGGGCATAAGATTTCCGGGTGGACTGCCTCCTAGAGGCCAAGACCACGTCCTCCACTTCCCGAGGTAGCAGTAAGGGAGCTAGAACTATCCTTTCAGCAGCCAGGCCATCAGATTGAGGGACTAGAGGTTGGGGTGCAGGAGAGATCCTTGCTCCTGAGACAGGAGATCGGGTTGCATCCCCAGAGGAAGTGGAGTGTCCACCGCTAGTTGCAAAAGAAGTGGGAACCACGGTTCCCTGGGCCATCTGGGGCTACCAGAATTACCGAGGCTCTGTCCCGGAGCACTTTGAACAGTGTCTGGGGCACTAGAGGTGTGGGAGGGAAGGCATAAAGGAGGCCTGAAGACCACGGGATGAGAAAGGCATCCGCTGCTAATCTGAGAGGATGCGGTTGTCTGGAGCAGAACCTGGGCAGCTGACGGTTCAGAGGACTGGCAAAGAGATCTATTGCTGGAAGACCCCATCTTAGGAAGATCTGTTGAACCACCAGTGGATTCAACTGCCATTCGTGTGGCTGCAGGGTCCTGCTCAATCTGTCTGCCAGGTAATTCTCCTGTCCAGGGAGAGAGACTGCTTTGAGAAGTATGCCATGATTGACTGCCCAGGAGCAGAGTCTCTGTGCTTCTTGACATAGAAGTCGGGACCCCATGCCCCCCTGTTTGTTCACATAGAACATAGCAACTTGGTTGTCCGTCTGAACTAAGATGGACTGGTGAGAGATGACATGAGAGAAAGTCGTCAGGGCTAAGCGGATAGCTCTCAGTTCCAAGAGGTTGATCTGCTGTGCGGCCTCCCAAGGAGACCACAGGCCTTGAGTACATGCACCCTGGCAATGTGCACCCCAACCTTGAAGATAAGTTTTGGTTGTTAACACCTGAGAGTGTGGAGGTGCCTGAAAAGGCACCCCTTGCACCAGATTCGGAAGATGAAGCTACCATTGTAGAGAAGACTCTAGGAGCTTGGACACCCTCACTCTGTCCTTCAGGTTTCCCGTGGCTTGGTGCCACTGAGTTCTGAGGCCCCACTGAGCCGGCCTCATGTGTAGGCGGGCATTTGGAATTACATGTTCCATGGAAGCCATGTGGCCTAAGAGCCTGAGGAATTGTCTGGCGGAGACCAGAGAATTGCTGTGGAACTGTCTGGCCAGATCCATCAACCTGTGGGCCCTATCCACGGGTAAGAAGGCTTTTGCCTGAAGGGTGTCCAGTCTTGCCCCTATGAACTCCATGTTCTGCGAAGGGCGCAAAGTGGACTTTGCGAACTTTATAACAAACCCCAGATGCTGAAGTAGAGCAACAGTGCGAAGGGTGGCTTGATTGGCCTCCTGTAGAGACTGGCCTCTGATGAGCCAGTCGTCCAGGTATGGAAAGACAAAGAGGCCTTGCACCCTGAGGTAGGCCGCCACCACCGCTAGGCACTTGGTGAATACCGTGGGGGCGGAGGATAGGCCAAAAGGCAGTACCCTGTACTGATAATGATGCCCTCCCATTACAAATCTGAGATATTGTCTGTGGTCTGGATGAATAACGATGTGAGTATAAGCATCCTTTAGGTCTAAGGAGCATAGCCAATCTCCCTGCTGGAGGAAGGGCAGCAGGATTCCAAGGGTAAGCATCTTGAACTTTTCCCTCTCCAGGAACTTGTTGAGATTCCGCAAGTCGAGGATGGGTCTGAGGCCTCCTGTTCTTTTTGGTACTAGAAAGTACCTGGAATAGAAACCTTGACCCCTCAAGGTGGTGGGGCACCGGTTCCACTGCCTGTTCCTTTACAAAACTTGCTAACTCTTGCAGGAGTAGGTCCCTGTGCAGAGGAAGTCTTGGAGGCTCCCCTGGAAAGTAGGAGGGGGGTACCTGGTGGAATTGGAGGAGACAGCCCTTTTGGACTATGCTTAGTACCCAGGTATCCTTTGTTACGCTGGCCACCTGTGGGCATACAGGGCCAGCCGGCCTCCTGTGCTGATAGGGGCCAACTGAGGAGGAGAGGCTATGCCACTGGAGTCAAAACCCCGCTCCCTGCTGTGGAGCCTGAGCTGGTGGCTTGGGGGTTTTCTGCCTACGGGGCCCATGTCCCTGCCCCTTGGCCTGCTGACCCTGTTGGGGAGCTATAGAGACCTGAAAATGAGGGGAGGTTTTATAGGCAGATGACTTCCTCGGGTATAAGGTCTTTTTCCCCGAGCCCTTCTTCTGAGAAGGGGCAGAGGTTTTCCAGGACAGCCTTGTCCGGGTAAGTCTCGGTCTCGAGTTCTGCAGGCTTTTCAGCCATGGGCTTGCCAAAGAGGTTCTCACCTCGGCAGGGGACATCGACCAACTTGTCCTGCACCCATGGCTCGAGGTCCGATGACTGTAGCCAGGCCTGACGGCGTGCACCGATGCCAGCCAGGGCTACCCGGGCCGAAGCCTCGAAGCCATCATAGGCTGCTCGAGAGATAAACTTCGAGCACTCTCGAAAACCTGATGACAGGGCCGTAAACCTCTGCAAAGGTTCCTCGGAGAGACCTGCAGAGAACCCGGCAATCTCCTTTGCCAGGTCCCGAAGGTACATGCCCATGTAGAGCTGGTAGGTCTGGACACGGCAAGCAAGCATAGAGCCCTGGAAGCACTTCTTACCGAGGGCATCCAGGTTCTGGGCCTCCTGGCCGGGAGGCACTGAGGAGTGCATCTTCTGACTCTTCAGATGATGCATGGCCGATTCCACAACCATGGAGTGGTGCGGTAGTTGTGCCTTTTTGAACCGGGGGCTCTTGCGGACTCGATAGATGGAATCGACCTGCTTGCTCAAAACCGGCGTCGAGGCCGGCACCTCCCACATGCGGAAGAGCAACTGTTCCAGCATCTGAGGAACCGGTACAGTAAAGGCCTCCTTGGGAGGAGAGTCATACTGCAGGGCCTCAAGCTCCTTGGCTCGAGGCTCCTCCTCGGGATCCGTCGGGAATGCCAAGGCGTTGGCCATATCCTGCACGAAGTCCGAGAACCGGGTATCCTCCGGGGGGGAACTTCTCCGAGGCTCGGACTCCGGTGAGTCCGAAAGGTGTCCGGTGACTCCTCGTCCTCTGTTTCCCAGCCGGACACCTCGGAGGAGGAGTCAAGCGGCTCCGGTCAGGCAGGCACCGACGCCGAGGGTACTGGCGTCGACGATCTCGGTCCCGAACGGGAGGCTGAGGGAGACCTTGGCTGAGGATCGACTCGAGAGCGCATGGACTCGAAGATCGGCTCGGCCTCCGGGGTCGACTTGAATGTCGGGATCCCAGTGGTCGGGGCAGATGCACTGGTGAGACCGGCGATCAGTGCCCGCTGCTGTTCCATGAAGGCAGCCAAGCTGCACTCCAAGGCCGTCAACCTGAGTCCGAGCTCAGGAGACTAAGCAGGCCCCGACTCGGGCCCTGATGGCGTTGGGCCCGACATCGGCTCCCCCGGATGAGAGTCCACGAGGACTACAGTACTCACTTGACCCGGGGACTCCATCTCCACACGAGGCTGTTTGGCAGGCCTCTCCGACTCCGAAGACCCGGGACGGCGCTCGGGGCTATGTGACTTGGCCCTCGAGGAGCCAAGTGCGTCCACCGATGCCACCCTCACGGGCTTCTTCTTCCTGTGATGCTCCCGTGAGTGAGACCCCCTCTCAGAGGAGACTCGGCGATGCTTGGGGCCGGAGTCCCGAGATGTCAAGGCCTCTGACGAAGTCTGGGCCCGTCCGGACGCGGAGTCAGAGAAGATTCTTTCCTTTTGGTGCTGCCGACTCCTCAACGCCTTCGAGGACATTTTCCCACATGGGCCACAGATCATTGGGTCATGATCGGGTCCGAGGCAGCAGAGGCAGCAATCATGTGTATCGGTGAGAGACATAAGTTTCTTACACCGATCACACTTCTTAAACCCGCTGGCAGCCATCGGGGGAAAAGGGCCAAAGACAGGGCTGCCAGTGAAAAATAGAAAAATGGCACGTACGCTAGTCACTAAGGACAATAAACGAAAAAAGTAGTACGGGCTCGATACCGACGTATCGAGCCCAGGTGGTAAAGGGAAACCAGCGTTGAACCGAAGAAAACAGGTCCATGCAGAATAAAATCAACTTTTTCCTCGGGTGAAAACGAAACACGTCCGTCGGGCTCCGTGGAAAAAAGAAGACTGAGCAAGTTGGCACCCTTGGGCGGGAAGGGGACCGCGTATGCGCACTGCATTCCCAAAGGCTTTCTTTGAAAGCTGGGGAAATGCTCCGCACGGGGGCTCCGTCGGCGCCGACGTCACCCATATGTGAGGACTGACTTCCTGCTTGGTCCTGGAGAAAAACGGAAAAGGGTGCTTTCTATGACTAACAAAGCTCGCACAGATTTCCTCCTCCTCCAAGAAACCCACCTAACCCCAAAGGAACACCTAAAATTGCAAGTGGGGGGATATCAACAGATGTTTTGCTCGGCTTATAACTTTAAGAAAAGAGGAGTGGCTATTTTAGTGTACAAGCAGGTACCCTTTGTCCTATATAACACAGGAGGGGACACAGAGGGCCGTATGATCTGGATCATGGATAGAGTAGTTACTCACCTGTAACAGGTGTTCTCCAGGAGTAGCAGGAATCAGTCCTCACATATGGGTGACGTCGGCGCCGACTGAGCCCTCGCGGAGCAATTTTCCCAAGCTTTCAAATAAAGCCTTTGGGAATTGCAGCGCGCATGCGCGGTCCCCTTCCCGCCCAAGGGTGCCATCTTGCTCAGTCTGATGACATAGCTAAAAGACAGCAAAAAATTAGCAAAAACGAAATCATAGGACTGCAACTCCAAGGGGAGGAGGGAGGGTTGTGAGGACTGATTACTGCTGCTCCAGGAGAACACCAGTTACAGGTGAGTAACTACTCTTTCTCCAGGACCAAGCAGGAAGTCAGTCCTCACATATGGGACTCCCAAGCTTAAGGCTACCGGAGACCCTAAGCACAAAAAAGGAGCTCCCTCAAGCTCAGTAGCACAGAAGGAAGGAATCTTCTCTGAGTACGCCTCCAACCGGTAGCCCAACATCCGGGATGGAGGGCAGGAGTTGCCTATACCTCAAAGAGATTACGGAGGACTGCCTGTCCGAAAGCACTGTCCCTGCGGGACTCCCTCTCCAGGCAGTAATGGGCTGCAAAAGTCTGGCTTGAAGACCAAGTAGCGGCCCGGCAGATGTCTGCCAATGGAACAGAGCGGAGGTAAGCCACTGACGCAGCCTTCGCCCTAACACGATGAGCCGTGACTCGACTTTCCGACGAGAGGCCGGCTGCCTCATAAGCCCAAGCGATACAGTCAGCAATCCAGATGGACAGAGTACGCTTGGAGACAGGGAGCCCCAACTTATTGGGGTCATAAGACACGAAGAGCTGAACAGCCCTTCGGTGCTCCCGCGTACGGTCAAGGTAGAAGGTTAACGCCCTCCTACAGTCCAGGGTATGCAGGACCATTTCAGCTCGGCTGGAGTGTGGCCTGGGAAAGAAGGTCGGAAGTACCACCTCCTGGTTGATGTGAAAAGGGGAAACCACTTTAGGAAGAAACTTAGGGTGAGTCCGTAGGACTACCCTATTCTTGTAGAACCTAGTGTAAGGAGGATCAGATACTAGGGCCTGTAGCTCACTAACACGTCTAGCAGAAGTGAGGGCTACCAAGAATAAGGTTTTCCAAGAAAGAAAACGAAGATGACAGGTAGCCATAGGTTCAAAAGGCGGACAGGTAATCCGCTGCAAAACTACATTCAGATCCCAGTCAGGGGCTGGTGGGCGCAAAGGTGGTTTAAGGAGAAGGAGGCCTCTGAGAAAACGAGCCACTAGAGGGTGGCTGGAAAGAGGTCTGCCATCCACCGGCATGTGATGCGCAGAAAGAGCACTGAGGTGGACCCTGACCGAGTTGGACTTAAGTCCAAGATCGGAGAGGCAAAGCAAGTACTGCAAGACCACTGATACCGAACAGGAGAAGGGATCTTGAGACTGCTGAGCACACCAGACGGAGAACCGACGCCACTTAAGAGCGTAGGACCTCCGGGTGGAGGGTCGCCTGGAAGCCAAGATGACTTCCTCCACATCTGGAGGCAGCAGGAGGGGAGCAAAGACTACCCTTTCAGCAGCCAGGCCATCAGATGAAGGGACCGGAGGTTGGGGTGTAGGAGAGTCCCGTGATCCTGGGTGAGGAGATCGGGCTGAAACCCCAGAGGGAGAGGAGTGTCCACTGCCAGCTGCATCAGAAGCGGGAACCAGGGCTGTCTCGGCCACCGGGGAGCCACGAGGATCATTGAGGCTTTGTCCCGGAGAACCTTGAAGAGCGTCCGAGACACCAGTGGCATGGGAGGAAAGGCATACAGAAGGGCTGTGGACCAGGAGAGAAGAAAAGCATCCGCCGCTACTCTGAGAGGATGCGGTTCTCGAGAGCAGAATCGGGGAAGTTGCCGGTTGAGAGGACTGGCAAAGAGATCCATGGTGGGTAGGCCCCATTTGAGAAAGATCCGCTGAAGCACTAACGGATCCAATCTCCACTCGTGTGGCTGGAGGATTCTACTCAGTTTGTCTGCCAGGCAATTTTCTTGACCCGGGAGATAAACAGCTTTGAGGAGGATAACGCGGCTGACGGCCCAAGAGCACAGCTTTTGTGCTTCCCGACAGAGAAGGAAGGAGCCTGTGCCCTCTTGTTTGTTCACGTAGAACATCGCAACTTGATTGGACCAGCACAGACTGGTGAGAAGTGAGGTGGGAGAAGGCCCTCAGAGCTAGGAGGATAGCTCTGAGCTCCAGGAAATTGATCTGCTGGGCAGACTCCCAAGGAGTCCAGAGGCCCTAAGTACATGTCCCTTGGCAATGTGCTCCCCAACCCAGGAGAGAAGCATCGGTCGTTAGGACCTGAGAAGGCGGAGGAGACTGAAAAGCCATTCCTAGCACTAGGTTTGGCAGATGAAGCCACCATTGCAGAGAAGAGACCAGTGGGTCGGAGATCTGTACGGAGTCCGCTAGGCTCCCAGTGGCCTGATGCCATTGTGTGCGAAGGCACCATTGAGCAGGCCGCATGTTCAGGCGGGCATTGGGGGTCACATGGACTGTGGAAGCCATATGGCCGAGCAGTCTCAGAAATTGCCTGGCAGAGACCAGAGAATTGCTGTGAAAGTGGCTGGCAAGATCCATGAGCCTGTTTGCCCTGACGAGAGGCAGAAAAGCTCGCGCCTGAAGCGTGTTTAATCTTGCGCCGATGAACTCGAGATCCTGAGAGGGGAGCAAAGTGGACTTTGCGAAGTTTATGACAAAGCCCAAGTGCTGGAGCAGAGCCACAGTGCGGTGCGTGGCGTGAGTGGCCTCTTGGGAAGACTGTGCTCTGATGAGCCAGTCGTCCAGGTATGGAAATACAAAGAGGCCTTGAAGTCTTAGATAAGCCGCCACCACTGCTAGACATTTGGTGAACACCCTTGGTGCGGAGGATAGGCCAAAGGGTAGTACTCTGTACTGGTAATGATTGCTCCCCACAACAAACCTGAGATATTGTCTGTGGCTGGGGTGGATGAGGATGTGAGTGAGGCATCCTTTAGATCCAAGGAGCATAGCCAGTCTCCTTGCTGGAGGTAGGGCAGCAGGATTCCAAGGGTAAGCATCTTGAACTTTTCCTTTACGAGGAACTTGAGGTTCCGCAAGTCCAGGATGAGTCTGAGGCCTCCTGTTCTTTTTGGTATCAGAAAGTACCTGGAGTAAAAGCCTTGACCTCTCAGGTGGTGGGGTACCGGTTCCACAGCCTGTTCCTGAAGAAGACTTGCTAACTCCTGAAGGAGTAAGTCCCTGTGCAGAGGGAGTCTGAGAGGCTCCCCTGGAAAGTAGGAGGGAGGTACCTGGTGGAAGTGCAGAAGATAGCCTTCTTGGACTATATGAAGCACCCAGGTATCTGAAGTGATTGCTGACCATCTTTGGGCAAAGTGGACCAGCCGGCCTCCTATGCTGAGAGAAACCAGCTGAGGGGGAGAGGCTATGCTGATGAAGTCAAAAACCCCCACCCTGCTGAGCAGGGGCCGGTGGTGCAGGCTTGGGGGCTTGCTGCCTATGGGACCCATTACCAGGTCCCTTGGCTTGCTTACCCTGTTGGGGAGCTGCTGAGGCCTGATAATGAGGGTAGTGTTGATAGGCAGGGCTTTTTCCCCGATCCCTTCTTCTTCTGAGAAGGGGCAGAGGTCTTCCTTGAGAGCCGAGTCCTGGTGAGAGTCTCGGTCTCGATCTGTGCAGCCTTCTCATCCATGGGTTTTCCAAAGAGGTTTTCACCTCTGCAGGGGATATCGACCAACTTGTCCTGCACCCATTGCTCGAGGTCAGATGACTGAAGCCAAGCCTATCGGCGGCCACCGATGCCGGCTGCGGCTACTCGAGCCGATGCTTCAAAGCCATCGTAGGCTGCTCGAGAGATAAAGCGTAGTTACTCACCTGTAACAGGTGTTCTCCAGGAGCAGCAGGAATCAGTCCTCACATATGGGTGACGTCGGCGCCGACAGAGCCCTCGCGGAGCAATTTTCCCCAGCTTTCAAAGAAAGCCTTTGGGAATTGCAGCACGCATGCGCGGTCCTCTTCCCGCCCAAGGGTGCCATCTTGCTCAGTCTGATGACATAGCGAAAAGACAGCAAAAAATTAGCAAAAAACGAAAGCATAGAACTGCAACTCCAAGGGGAGGAGGGAGGGTTGTGAGGACTGATTCCTGCTGCTCTTAGAGAACACCTGTTACAGGTGAGTAACTACGCTTTCTCCAGGACCAAGCAGGAAGTCAGTCCTCACATATGGGACTCCCAAGCTTAAGGCTACCGGAGACCCTAAGCACAAAAATGAGCTCCCTCAAGCTCAGTAGCACAGAAGGAAGGAATCTTCTCTGAATATGTCTCCAACCGGTAGCCCAACATCCGGGATGGAGGGTAGGAGTTGCCTATACCTCAAAGAGGTTACGGAGGACTGCCTGTCCGAAAGCACTGTCCCTGCGGGACTCCCTCTCCAGGCAGTAATGGGCTGCAAAAGTCTGGCTTGAAGACCAAGAAGCGGCCCGGCAGATGTCTGCCAATGGAACAGAGTGGAGGTAAGCCACCGACGTAGCCTTCGCCCGAACACGATGAGCTGTGACTCTACCTTTCAGCACGAGGCCGGCTGCCTCGTAAGCCCAAGCGATACAGTCAGCAATCCAGATGGACAGAGTACGCTTGGAGACAGGGAGCCCCAACTTGTTGGGGTCATAAGACACGAAGAGCTGAACAGTCCTTCGGTGCTCCCGTGTACGGTCAAGGTAGAAGGTCAACGCCCTTCTACAGTCCAGGGTATGCAGGACCATTTCAGCTCGGCTGGAGTGTGGCCTGGGAAAGTAGGTCGGAAGTACCACCTCCTGGTTGATGTGAAAAGGGGATACCACTTTGGGAAGAAACTTAGGGTGAGTCCGTAGGACTACCCGGTTCTTGTAGAACCTAGTGTAAGGAGGATCAGACACTAGGGCCTGCAACTCACTAACGCGTCTAGCAGAAGTGAGGGCTACCAAGAACAAGGTTTTCCACGAAAGAAAACAAAGTGGACAGGTAGCCATAGGCTCAAAAGGCGGACAGGTAATCCGCTGCAAAACCACATTGAGATCCCAGTCCGGGGCTGGCGGGCGCAAAGGTGGCTTAAGGAAAAAGAGGCCTCTGAGAAAACGAGCCACCAGAGGGTGGCTGGAAAGAGGTCTACCATCCACCGGCATGTGATGCGCAGAAAGAGCACTGAGGTGGACCTTGACCGAGTTGGACTTAAGTCCAAGGTTAGAGAGAGAGAGCAAGTACTGCAAGACCACTGATGCTGAACAGGAGAAGGGATCTTGAGACTGCTGAGTACACCAGACGGAGAACCGACGCCACTTTAGAGCGTAGGACGTCCGGGTGGAGGGCCTCCTGGAGGCCAAGACGACCTCCTCCACATCTGGAGGTAGCTGCAGAGGAGCAAGGACTATCCTTTCAGCAGCCAGGCCATCAGATGAAGGGACCGGAGGTTGGGGTGTAGGAGAGTCCCCTGATCCTGCGACAGGTCGTCGGGCTGAAACCCCAGTGGAAGAGGAGTGTCCACCGCCAGCTGCATCAGAAGCGGGAACCAAGGTTGTCTCGGCCACCGGGGAGCCACTAGGATCATCGATGCTTTGTCTCTGAGAATCTTGAAGAGCGTCCGAGACACCAGTGGCATGGGAGGAAAGGCATACAAGAGGCCGGTGGACCATGGAATCAGAAAAGCATCCGCCGCTACTCTGAGAGGATGCGGCTGTCGAGAGCAGAATCTGGGCAGCTGCCGGTTCAGAGGACTGGCAAACAGATCCATGGTGGGGAGACCCCACTTGAGAAAGATTTGCTGAACCACCATCGGATCCAGCCTCCACTCGTGTGGCTGGAGGATCCTGCTGAGCTTGTCGGCCAGGTAATTTTCTTGACCTGGGAGATAGACAGCCCTGAGGAGGATGCCGTGGCGGACTGCCCAAGAGCATAGCTGTTGCACCTCCTGACAGAGGAGGAAGGAGCCTGTTCCGCCTTGTTTGTTGACGTAGAACATGGCAACCTGGTTGTCCGTCTGTATCAGCAGCAACTGGTGGGACACCAGGTGAGAGAAGGCTCTGAGCGCTAGGCGGATGGCTCTGAGCTCCCGGATGTTTATCTGTTGAGCAGACTCCCAAGGAGTCCAGAGGCCTTGAGTACATGACCCTTGGCAATGTGCTCCCCAACCCAGGAGGGAAGCATCGGTCGTCAGGACCTGAGAATGCGGAGGGGGCTGAAAAGCCACCCCTAGCACTAGGTTTGGTAGATGAAGCCACCATCGCAGAGATGAGACCAGCTGGTCGGAGATCTGTACAGAGTCCGCTAGGCTCCCCGTGGCCTGATGCCATTGAGTGCGAAGGCACCACTGAGCAGGACGCATGTTCAGTCGGGCATTGGGGGTCACATGGACCGTGGAAGCCATATGGCCGAGCAGTCGCAGAAAGTGCCTGGCGGAGACCAGCGCATTGCTGTGAAAGTGGCTGGCGAGATCCATGAGCCGCCTGGCCCTGTCCAGAGGGAGGAAGGCCCGCGCCTGAAGTGTGTCCAACCTGGCGCCGATGAACTCGAGATTTTGAGAGGGGAGCAAAGTGGACTTTGCGAAGTTTATGACAAAACCCAAGTGCTGGAGCAGAGCCACAGTGCGATGAGTGGCCTGAGCGGCCTCTGTTGAAGATGGGGCTCTGATGAGCCAGTCGTCCAGGTATGGGAACACAAACAGACCTTGAAGTCTTAGATAGGCCGCCACCACTGCGAGGCATTTGGTGAACACCCTGGGGGCGGAGAATAGGCCAAAGGATAGCACTCTGTACTGGTAATGATTTCCTCCCACAACAAATCTGAGATATTGTCTGTGGTCTGGATGAATGAGGATATGAGTATACGCATCCTTCAGATCCAAGGAGCATAGCCAGTCTCCCTGCTGGAGGTAGGGCAGCAGGATTCCAAGGGTAAGCATCTTGAACGTTTCCTTTGCAAGGAACTTGTTGAGGTTTCGCAAGTCCAGGATGGGTCTGAGGCCTCCTGTTCTTTTTGGAATCAGGAAGTACCTGGAGTAAAATCCTTGGCCCTTCAGGTGGTGGGTTCCACGGCTTGTTCCTGAACGAGACTTGCTAACTCCTGAAGGAGTAAGTCCCTGTGCAAAGGGAGTCTGGGAGGCTCCCCTGGAAAGTAGGAGGGAGGTACCTGGTGAAAGTGAAGAAGATAGCCCTTTTGAACTATGTGAAGTACCCAGGTATCTGTGGTGATGTTGGACCACCTGTGGGCAAAGTGGACCAGCCGGCCTCCTGTGCTGAGAGAAACCAGCTGAGGGGGAGAGGCTATGCTGAGGAAGTCAAAAACCCCCACCCTGCTGAGCAGGGGCCGGTGGTGCAGGCTTGGGGGCTTGCTGCCTACGGGACCCATTACCCCGTCCCTTGGCCTGCTTTCCCTGTGGGGGAGCTGCTGAGGCCTGATACTGAGGGTAGTATTTATAGGCAGCACCTTTCCTCGGGTAAAAGGGCTTTTTCCCAGAGCCCTTCTTCTTTTGAAAAGGGGCAGAGGTCTTCCTTGAGAGACGAGTCCTGGTGAGAGTCTCCGTCTCGATTTGTGCAGCCTTCTCATCCATGGGCTTGCCAAAGAGGTTATCACCTCAGCAGGGGACATCGACCAACTTGTCCTGCACCCAGGGCTCGAGGTCGGACGTCTGAAGCCAAGCCTGGCGGCATCCACCGATGCCGGCCGCAGCTACTCGAGCCGAAGCCTCAAAACCATCATAGGCTGCTCGAGATATAAACTTGGAGCACTCTCGAATACCAGTAGACAAGGTTTGGAACCTCTGCAAAGGTTCGTCGGAGAGACCAGCAGAGAACCCGGCTATTTCTTTAGCCAGGTCTCGGAGATACATGCCTATGTAGAGCTGGTAAGTCTGGACTCGACAAGCAAGCATAGAGCCCTGGAAGCACTTCCTACCGAGGGCATCCAGGCTTCGGGCTTCCCTACCAGGGGGCACCGAGGAGTGCATTTTTGGACTCTTAAGTCTATGCATGGCCGATTCCACCACCATGGAATGGTGCGGTAGTTGTGCCTTTTGGAAGCCGGGGCTCTTGCGGACTCGATAAATGGAATCGACCCGCTTGCTTAACACCGGCGACGACGACGGGCTCTCCCACATGCGGAAGAGAAGTCGTTCCAGCATCGGAGGAACCGGTACAATAAAGGCCTCCTTCGGGGGAGAGTCATATTGGAGGGCATCGAGTTCTTCGACTCGAGGTTCCTCCTCGGGATCCGCGGGGAAGGCCAAAGCCTTGGCCATATCCCTCACGAAGTCCGAGAACCGGGTATCCTCCGGGGGGGACCGTCTCCGAGGTACGGACTCGGGGGAGTCCGAAGGGACACACCGAGTCCGAAAGGAACCAGGTGACTCTTCGTCCACGGATTCCCAGGCCGACTCCTCGGAGGAGGAGTCGAGCGGCTCCGGTCGGGCGGGCACCGATGCTATCCGCTCCGACGCCGAGGGAGTCGGAGTCGACGACCTCGGTCCCGAACGGGAGGCTGAAGGAGACCTCGACCGAGGATCGACTCGAGCCCTCATGGACTCTAGGATCGGCTCGGTCTCCGGGGTCGACGTCCCGGCGGTCAGGGCAGAAACACCGGCGAGGCCAGCGATCAATACCCGCTGCTGGTCCATGAAGGCAGTCAGACTGCTCTCCAAGGCCGTCAACCTGAGTCCGAGTTCAGGAGACCCAGCAGCCCCCGACTCGGGCCCCGACGGCGTAGGGCCCGACGTCAGGTCCTTCTGAGGCGAGTCCACGAGGACTACAGTACTCACGTGAGCGGGCGAGTCCATCTCGAGACGAGGATGTTTGGAAGGCCTCTCCGACTCCGAGGACCTGGGACGGCTATCGGGGCTATGCGACCCGGCCCTCGAGGAACCAGGAGCGTCCACCGACCCCGCCCTCGCGGGTTTCTTCTTCCAATGATGTTCCCGGGTAGGAGACCCCCGCTCAGAGGAACTTCGACGATGCTCAGGACCAGAGTCCCGAGACGTCGAAGCCTCTGACGAGGTCCGGGCCCAGCCGGAGTCAGAGAAGATACGTTCCCGCAGATGCTGCCGACTCCTCAACGCTTTTGAGGACATCTTGCCACACGGACCACAGATCATCGGGTCATGATCGGGTCCGAGGCAGCGGAGGCAGTAGTCGTGTGTGTCGATAAGAGACATGAGCTTCTTACACCGATCACACTTCTTAAACCCGCTGGCAGCCATCGGGGGAAAAAGGGCCCCTGCGAGGTCAAAAGACAGGGCTGCCAGTGAAAAAGAAAAAAAGGCGCAAAATCTGTCACGAAGGACAAAAAACCGAAAAATAAAGAACGGACTCGCAACCGGCGTCGCGGGTCCGGGCGGGAAAAGAACCGGCGTCGAACCGAGAAAAAACAAATAAAATCAACTTTTCTAGCAGTGAAGTACAAACAACGTCTGTAGGGCTCCGCGAAAAAAAGACGACTGAGCAAGATGGCACCCTTGGGCGGGAAGGGGACCGCGCATGCGCGCTGCAATTCCCAAAGGCTTTCTTTGAAAGCTGGGGAAAATTGCTCTGCGAGGGCTCCGTCGGCGCCGACGTCACCCATATGTGAGGACTGACTTCCTGCTTGGTCCTGGAGAACGGGTAGAAAACACAGAGGTCTCAATACTTAATATGTATGCCCCAACGGACCCAAGGCGGCCTTTTTTGAGGTGGAGATGAGAAAGTTTGTTAAAGAAACTAAAAGAGATTGGATTATTTGGGGGGGGGGGGGGGGGAGGAGACATGAACTGTGCGGTGGGTAAATTAGACCGGAGCAATTATACAGCGAAGGTCCACAAGAGAGAGGGACAAGAACTGCAGGCTGCTATGTTGCTATGGGAGCTAAAAGATGTCATCTGGAGGGCACAAAACGGAAGTAGTAGAGAATACACCTGCTCTACAGGAGGATCAGACATGTATTCCAGGCTGGATTACATACTATGCCACCAGGGCCAACTGTCCAGGTTCAGAGAGGCTAAGATACACACTAAAGTGTTAGCAGACCATGAGATGGTATATGTGCGATGGCTACCCAGAAGAGGCCCAGAGCATGCAATGGATGGCGGGCTAATACTTCTTTATTGCAGAAAGATGCCACACTGAATAGGATAAAAAAAGCGTGGAGAACCTTCCTACAGATTAATGATAATGGGGAGATCTCAGACGGTACCCTGTGGGACGCAGGGAAAGCATTTCCGAGGGGGATATTGATACAGCTCTCACAGAGGCGGCTCTATCATTGAAGTGAAGCAGTGGCCTCAGGCGGCAAACTTTTGGGGGCGGCAGAAACGCCCCCAAAAGAGCCACCTCATTCCGCCTTCAGTTAACCCCCCCTCAAAAAAAAAACCGCGTACAAACTGCTGCCCGCCCCCCTGTCGTGCATTTTGCTCTGCGTTATGAAATGACAGGAAACCAGTGCACAGCCTCCTGGCAGTAAGGAACCTCTGCTGCTGCTGCTGTGTCCTGCCCCCAAAAGGAAGTGATGCTAGAGCGGACAGCAGCAGCAGCAGAGGTTCTTTACCATCAGGAGGTTCCGCACCAGTTTCTTGTCATTTCAAATGAAGAGCAGAACGAATGACGGGGAGGCAAGAAGAGAAGAGGAAAAGGAATAAGTTGCACAGAGGGGGGAGGGGGAAAGGAGAGAAGAGATACGAGATGCACGGGGGGGGAGGAGAGAAGATACGAGATGCACGGGGGGAGGAGAGAAGATACGAGCTGCACAGGGGGGGAGGAGAGAAGAGATACGAGCTGCACGGGGGGAGGAGAGAATAAAAACGAGCTGCACGGGGGGGGGGAGGAGCTAAGAGGAATGAGCTGCGGGGGGGGAGGAGAGAAGAGGAATGAGCTGCACGGGGGGGGGGAGGAGAGAAGAGGTACGAGCTGCACGGGGGGGGGAGGAGAGAAGAGATACGAGCTGCACGGGGGGAGGGAGAGAAGAGGAACGAGCTGCACTGGGGGGGGAGAAGAAAGCTAACAGGGGGAAAAGAGAGCTGAAAGGGAACAAAGAGGGCTGAAAGGGAACAGAGAGGGGGAAGGAGATGGCTGAAGGGAACAGAGAGAGGGGAAGGAGATGGCTGAAGGGAACAGAGAGGGGAAGGAGATGGCTGAAGGGAACAGAGAGGGGAAGGAGAAGGCTGAAGGGAACAGAGAGGGGAAGGAGAAGGAGATGGCTGAAGGGAACAGAGAGAGAGGGGAAGAAGATGGCTTAAGTGAACTGAGAGGGGGAAGGAGATGGCTGAAGGGAACAGAGAGAGAGAGGGGAAGGAGATGGCTGAAGGGAACTGAGATGGCTGGAAAGCAAATCTCTGCTGACCCAGCGGCCCCGAACCCCCACTCCACTAAAAAATAAACCTGGTTTCTTCCGGTGAAACACCAAACCGCATGGATGGCTGAACATGAGCTCCGCCGTTCATCCCTGCAAAAGTAAGCGTAGTTACTCACCTGTAACAGGTGTTCTCCAGGGACAGCAGGAATCAGTCCTCACATATGGGTGACATCGACTGAGCCCCCATGTGGAGCAAATCCCCCAGCTTTTGAAGAAAGCCTTTGGGACTGCATCACACATGCGCGGTCCCCTTCCCATCCAAGGGTGCCATCTTGCTCAAATGACATAGCCAAAAAGACTATTCTTACGAATGAAAAATCATGAACCTATCAGAACCCAAAAATATATATAACCCTTCACCAATATGATCCTGATATAAAAACCCCAACCAAATCTTTCTTTTTTTTGTCGGAGCTGGTCAGCCAAGCAAACAGAAGCAGTCCATGTGCCACTGTGACCTCTCCTTTTTAATTTTTATATAACAAGTAAAAATTTCACTTAGCTTTATCTTAATTTAGAAGACAGGCCATACTGTCGGTTTGAAACAATTCATCCAGAATACAGAACTCGACGATGTGCCACGTTTCGGGCTGCAATATCCAATTTTCAACCCTGCTTCAGGTCCAATCCGATTCTGGTAATCACAAAGCTTTGAAGTAGCACGGAGGAATCTCCATTTTATACCGACTTCGGCGTCTGACGTCATGCCCATCCAGGGACAGCTGCCTAGCAATCAAATCCAAGAGCTCTGCACCCAATGGGGAAAACCCACAATCAGGGAAAGCCCTCACTGAAACAGCAAAATGTAATCCTGGCTAACATCCCATATCAGATGATAGTGTACCAGTCCACTTGAGCATTTAAACCCTCAGGGGTAACAGTGTCTAAATGATAAATCCACTTTTGTTCCAATAGTTGTAATCATTGTTCACGGTCACCTCCCCTGGGGTCTGCTGGTACATAGTCCAAAACTCTCCAGCGAAGAGACTCAAAATCAACAGTTATAGGAGAGCAGCAGTGGGAACCAGGGCTGTCTGGGCCACCTGGGGGCAATTAGTATTAACGATGCCCACTCATGCTGGATCTTGAAGAAGGTCTTGGCAACCAGAGAGATCGGCGGAAAAGGATAGATGAGACCTTCCATCCACAGGATCAGGAAGGTATCCCGCCGCCACCCTCTCTGGGTGTGGTTGTTGCGAGCAGACGCAGGGCAGCTGGGTGTTGTCTGGAGTGGCGAATAGGACCATCACGGGCCTGATCCAGAGGCAGAAGAGCCAAGCGGCCACTCTGGGGTCCAGGTGCCACTCTTGTGATCAAAGGACCCTGCTCAACCTGTCTGCCAGGAGGTTGTCCTGGCTCAGGAGCTGAACTGCTTGCAGGAGCATGTTGCTGCAAACTGCAAAGGAAAGAAGGGTCACCGCCTCCAGGCAGAGTGAGTACAACCCCGTGCCCCCCCTGTTTGTTAACATAAAACATGGCGACTTAGTTCATCTGAATCAGTATGGACTGATGTCACAGGCGGTGACGAAATGCCCGTAGGGCCAGGAAGATCACCTTGAGCTCCAGGAGATTGATCTGTAGCAGGAATTCCGCCTGAAACCAGATGCCTTGGGTGGGCTGTCCTCGCAGTGCGCCCCTAACCAAGGGAGGCAGGTGTCTGTGGTCAGAATTCTCTGGGGCACGGGTGCCTGGAAGGGCATCCCTGCTAGGAGGTGGCAAAGAAGCTGCCACCAGTCGAGGGAGTCTGTCAGCTGGCAGGTTACCCTGATCCTGTCCCACAATCTGCCAGTGGCTTGCGTCCACTGCGAGCAGAGGCACGACTACGTTGCTCGCATGTGTTAACAGATTAGTGGGTCTCGTGGACCGTAGAGACCATATGGCCCAGCAGGCAGAGGAGCCAACGAGCTGGCACTGACCAGCAGAGTTGTACTTCTACTGCTAGTTGTCTGAGGCGTTCTGCCCTCTCCCTGGGGAGAACGGCCTTGGTTTGTAGTGTGTCTAGCTGAGCACCTGTGAACTCCAGGCTCTGGGCTGGACAGAGATGGGATTTGGGGTAGTTTATGATGAATCCCAGGTGCTGCAGCAGGAGAGTCACTCGGCCTGACTGGCCTCTGTGGCTGTGCTGCCTCTGATGACCCAGTCATCTAGGTAGGGGAAGACAAAGGCCCCTTGCAGACATAGGTGGTCAGCGACCACTGCTAGGCATTTTGTGAAGACCCTTGGCGAGAAGGGTAGCACACTGTACTGGTAGTGTCCTCCTCCTACCATGAACCTTAGGTACTGGCTGTGGGAGGGGAGGATTAGGATGTGTGTGTACATATCCTTTAGGTCCAGGAACACAGCCAGTCTCTCTGGCAGAGGTAAGGCAGCAATGTTTCAAGGGACAGCATCTTGAACTTCTCCCTCATCAGAAACTTGCTTAAGTTTCAGAGGTCTACGATGGCCCTGAGGCCCCCAGTCTTCTTTGGGACAAGGAAGTGCCTGGAGTAGAAGCCTTTTCCCCACAGGTGTTTGGGTAAAGGCTCTACCGCGTTGTCCCTAAGAAGACCCGTGAATTCTTTGAGCAGCAGGGTCTGGTGAAGGGGGGTGGGGGGTCGAACCAGCTCTCTGGGAAAGAACCTGGGTGGAATCTGTTGCAGGCGGAAAAGGTATCCCTCCCTGACCACCTGCAGTACCCATTGGTCCGAGATGACTGGAGCCCATTTGTGGGCAAAAAGCATCAAGCACCCCCCCCCCATAGGCTGGTGAAGGTCTCCTGGGGGGAGGGGAGGCCCTGTTCTAGGAGTCAAAAGCTCCCCCCAGGCTGGGTGGGAGCTGGGTCTTGGGATTAGGTGCTTTTGTCTTCTGAGCCCCTTGGCCTTGCCTCTTGGGGGTGAGAAATCTGCTGCTAGCATGAGAAGGGCTGATATTGGTGACCCTGCCTAAAGGGCCTCTTTGTCCTCGGGAAAAGGGATCTCTTCCCCAATGTTTTCTTGCGGGGATGGGAGGAGAGCCTGACAAGTCACATCGGCCTCAATCTCAGCCCCCTTTTTCGGCCATAGGTTTGACGAACAGGTTCTCCACGGTGCAGGGAATGTCTAGCAGCTTGTCTTGGACTCATTGCTCGAGGTTGGAAGATTGCAGGCAGGCTTGGCGTCTGGCCCCGATGCCGGCCGCAGAGGAACTTGGAACAGTCCTTGATCCCCAAGGCTAGGATCTGGAACCACGGGAGGTGTTCCCTGATGAGGCCTGCTGCAAACCCCGATGGCTCTTGGGCCAGGGCCTAGATCCAGCACCCCAGCATTGAGCCTTGGTAGCATTTGTGCCCAAAGGCATTGAGGGCTCTGGCCTCCCTCCCAGGGGGAACCGAAGAGTGGGTCTTCTGGATCTTGAGTTTCTGCATGGCTGACTCAACGATCATGGAGTTATGTGGGAGCTGGGGTTTGTGGAACCCTGGGCCCTTTCGTACATGGTGTTGAGGTGCCGGCTCGCTACCGGCACCAACGCCGGTGTTTCCCACATCGGAAGTAGTAGCCTCTCAAGGATAGGCTGCACAGGCACCGTGAGTTTTTCCTTGGGTGGAGACTCATACTGGAGAATCTCAAACTCCTCAGTGCGCGGGTCTTCCTTCGCCTAGGTCTGCACCGAGAGGGCCCTGGCCATATCCCTGACAAAGTCACGGAAGGCCATGTCCTCAGGAGAAGCGTGGCGTCGGGGCATCTGGTCTGAGGGTATCTCTCAATGCTGCTTGGTGTCCAGAGAGGCTTCGTCATCCATCTCCCACTCGGAGTTGAGCGGTGACGACAAATCTGATGCTCTGTGACTCCTCGCCTCGAGGCTGGCGTCAAAGGGTCGGTGGCCTATGGAAGACCTGAGGTCTGAATCACAGACACTAGCCGGCAAAAATCGAATGCCCAAAGAATGGGATCGGGATATCAACCGGCACCAAGGGCTTACCCGAGGCTGATGGTGCTCGGAGCTTGGCTCGACAACCGGGGAGTCCCTTGCAGTCGAGGGTGCGGTTGTCAGGGTGGATGAACCAGCCATTATTGCCTGCTGCAGGGCCAGGATAGCAGTGGATGTTCTACTCCAGGATCGTCATTCTGGTTTCCAGGCCAGAAAATTTCACAGCCTTCAGCGCAGGCACAGAGGATCTCGACAAGGACTATGGCCTCGAGGAACCTCTCATGGTCTCTGCCGGCCGAGGAATCCTTCTTGAGGACCTTGGTAGGGCATTTCTCAGAGTCACCCGAGTCTCTCCGGGCAGATTTATGGATTTCTCTGGTGCAACCTCAGTGGACTTTGAAGACTACTTCTTTTTCTCTTGGTCTGAGGTTTTCTCTGAGGAGTCACCACAGCAGGACTCCGAGGACGTTCAGGCCTCATGGGATGTGCTGGGCTTTAAGCTCTATGCTGGGGCAGGGTCGGACCTGGGGAACAATTTCTCCTGCAACTCTGACTTTTTGTTGGTTTTGGGCGTCGTGGCCTGGCACAGGTCACAGTAGGTGATGTCATGGTCCAGGCCCAGGCAGTGGAAGCAGCAGTTGTGGGTGTTGGTTACCGACATGGTTTGACTACAGCGGTCACATTTTTTGAACACACCAGGAGACATGGTGGGAAGCATCAGTATGGGGTCGATGCCCCTCCCCCCCCAGAGCAAAAAAAGGCGCATATGCCAGTCGAGGAGACCTCGATAAAAAAGGGAGCCAAGAATGGTGCCAAAGACTGTGCCTGCTTGAGGCAGCAAGAGGAACCGGTTGCTAACTGGGAAAACTTAACTTTTAGGCTAATTAAATGGAAATTACACTAACCTGGTAATTGTAGTTCCTGGAGGGTCCAGTTTAGTCCTCCACAATCGGGTAGTGCCCCTCCTCCTGCAGCCGGGAGACTGGACCAATCAAATCTTCTGTAGTATATATGCAGCAGGAGCTCCCAGAAGTCCCCAGTGTACTAGTAACAAAGCATACTTAACGAAGCAACACATTAGATTAATATACAAAATGACCTAATTAAAGAACAATTTGTTCCCCCCCAAGGAATATCCAACCCCCTCCCCAAACGAGGAAGTCAGAACACTGCATTGCGCCGGCACCGACACCTCAGGAATCAAAACACCGCTCCCCACCAGAAGTTCAGGAGCTGCCTGAATCCCCGAGACAGGGAAGAGCCTCTGCAAAAAACGCGGCTGCCACAGAGGGACCGAACGGCAAGAGGAACCGTCTTAATATCAACCGTTCGGAAAGGCGCGCCGCACCACATTAGCAGATAGTCGGGAGGGAAGGAGGACTAAACTGGACCCTCCAGGAACTACAATTACCAGGTTAGTGTAATTTCCATTTCCTGTTCGGTAATCCAGTTTAGTCCTCCACAATCGGGATGTAACAGAGCAGTTAAGACCGGGCGGGACCTTGCCATCCGGCGCGCAGAACCGCCGAACCAAAACAGGAATCCCGAGCTGCTGACACATCTAAGCGATAGTGTCTACTGAAAGCATGCAGAGACGACCAATGTGGCCGCCCTACAGATATCTGCCGGCGGAACCAGGCTATACTCCGCCCAAGAGGTCGCCTGAGCCCTAGTGGAATGAGCCCTCAGACCCTCCGGAACAGACCGCTGTTGCAACAGATACGCGGACGCGATCGCCTCTTTGAGCCATCTAGCAATGGAGGCTTTAGCCGCCGCTTCCCCTTTACGCGCACCCCCGAAGAGCACGAAAAGCCGGTCAGATTTCCGAAAAGACTCGGTAACCTTTAAATAACGATGGAGCGTACGACCCACATCGAGCCGGAGAAGACCTTTGTCCGTTGACCCGACAGATTGCGAAGAAAGCACTGGAAGAAACACTGCCTGATTCATGTGAAAGGGAGACACCACCTTTGGCAGAAAGGAAGGAACCGGACGGAGAACGATCCGATCCGCGGAAAAAGACAAGAAAGGCTCTCGACAGGACAATGCATGCAGATCTGAAATGCGCCGTGCCGAACAGATGGCTACAAGAAAAACCTCCTTCAGCGTGAGATCTTTCAGAGACGCCCTGCGCAGGGGCTCAAAAGGTTCACGAACCGTAAGGAATTGGCGTACATCCGGATGAGCCCCGAGCAGACGACCCAAAACCGTGCCGCGGTAACACGGGATAGCCGCCAGCTGGACTTTTAGGGAACTAGCCGCAAGGCCCTTATCGAAACCATCCTGAAGAAAACTTAAAACGACGGGCACTGAAACCGTCGCCGCCCGGACTCTCCGCCGGGAGCACCAGTCTTCAAAAATCCTCCAAATCCGAACGTAAGTAAGAGAAGTGGACGTTTTCCTCGCCCGCAGAAGGGTAGAAATCACGCGGGGGAGTAGCCCTTCCTTTTCAGCCGAGCCCTCTCAATGGCCAAACCGTAAGCAAGAATCGATCCACTTGGGGCATCCGCAAGGGACCCTGAAGAAGAAGATCCACTAGAGCGGGCAGGAGCCAAGGAACGCCGTCGCGCAACCGGACCAGATCGGCATACCAGGGCCTCCGGGGCCAATCCGGGGCCACCAGTAACACGCGACCCCGGTGGCTCTCGATACGTTGTACGACCCGGCCGATCAGAGCCCACGGAGGAAAGACATAAAGAAGACCGGACGTGGGCCACGGCTGAATGAGAGCGTCGAGCCCCTCGGACATGCGCTCCCTTCGCCTGCTGAAGAAGCGCCCTGTCTTGGCTGATTGAAAGGTCGCCATGAGATCCATGATGGGTGGACCCCACCGCTGGACGATTTGTGCGTAAACCTGTGGGTTTAGCTCCCATTCTCCGGGGTCCACCCGCACTCTGCTGAGAAAATCGGCCTGGACATTGTCTACGCCCGCAATGTGAGCCGCCGAGATTGCTGGAAGGCGAGTTTGCACCCAGTTGAACAAGGCCGCCGCTTCTGCCTCCAGGGCCACGCTGCCGGTACCCCCTTGGCGATTGATGTAAGCTACAGTGGACGCATTGTCCGACAGGACTCTCACCGGCCGTCCGAGAACCAGGGTCTCCAGGTCCACCAGGGCTAGCCGAACTGCCCACAATTCGAGACGGTTGATCGACCAAGAGGCCTCCAGGGGAGACCATTCCCCCTGAGCAAAGCGGAACTCGCAGTGAGCCCCCCAGCCGGTTAAGCTCGCATCCGTCGTGAACGGAACCCACAGAGGAGGCTCCAAGGGAATCCCTCGCGACAGGTTCTCGGCGGAGAGCCACCACCGGAGGGATCGGCGAACCGTCTTTGGGCAAGGCAATCTCTTGTTCAACGAGTCGAACTGGTTGGACCAACGTCGCAGAAGAGCACTCTGCAGCGGACGCATGTGGAAGCGCGCCCAAGGCACCACCTCCAGGGTCGCCGCCATCGTGCCGAGGAGCCGCAGGTACCACCACGCCGACGGAGCTGGCATCCCCCGGAAGAGACGGACCAGAGCCCGCAACGCCAGCACGCAGCGCTCCGGAAGGCACACCAAGCCCCTTGCTGAGTCGAAGCGGACTCCCAGATACTCGAGATCCTGTGTCGGAGACAGACAACTCTTGCATTCGTTCACCACCCATCCGAGGGACCGAAGGAGATCCACCACCCTGCTCGTGACTTGCACACACTCCCGACTGGACTTCGCTCGAATCAACCAGTCGTCGAGATATGGATGGACCAGGATGCCCTCCTTGCGCAACGCCGCTGCGACTACAACCATTACCTTTGTGAAGGTGCGGGGAGCCGTGGCGAGTCCGAACGGCATGGCCCGGAATTGAAAATGGCCCCACGGGAGCGCAAAGCGGAGAAACCGTTGATGGGAGGGCCGGATGGGAATGTGTAAATAGGCCTCTGTAAGATCGAGGGATGTCAAAAATTCCCCTTGACGCACCGCTACGATGACTGACCGCAGGGTCTCCATGCGAAAGTGCGGTACTCTGAGAGCGCGATTCACGCCTTTGAGATCCAAGATCGGACGAAGGGAACCGCCCTTTTTGGGAACCACAAAATAGATAGAGTAGCGACCTGCGCCTCTTTCCAAAGGCGGGACCGGAACCACGGCCCCCAGAGAGAGAAGCCGATCCAGGGTCACGCGGATGTCCCGCGCCTTTTGAGCTCCCTTGCTGGGAGACAGAACAAACTAATCCGGAAGTGGGTGCGCAAACTCTAGGGCATAACCTTCTTCTATAATCTGCAGCACCCACCGATCTGACGTAATTTGGGCCCAAGAAGGAAGAAAGTCGCGCAAACGACCCCCGATGACCGGGTCTTCCTCTAGAGCCCGCCTCGTTTCATTGTGGCTTGCGATTAAAGGAAGAGGCCGAGGAAGAGGCGGCTCCGGAGAAGCCCCTTCCCGCTCCTCTGAAACCACGAAACCCTTGATGACGGGTTCCAAAACGACCGCGCTGCGAAGTCCACAGCCGGGAAGAACGAAATCTGCGCGCATCCCGAAACTGGCCGCGCGCTGAGGTGGACGACCTATTAAGCTTAGGCTTATCCTCTGGAAGCCGACCACCCTTCGACTCACCGAGATCCTTCACCAACTTATCCAGAGCCTCCCCAAATAACAACCTGCCCTTAAAGGGTAGTTTACTGAGGCGAGACTTGGAAGAACCGTCGGCCGCCCAATTGCGCAACCAGATGGACCGTCGTGCCGCTACCATGGAGGCCATGCTATTAGCTAGGGAGCGTATTAAATCATAACACAGATCCGCCAAGTAGGCCGATCCCGACTCCACGCGGGTAACGTCCAACAGCCCCTGTTGGTCCATACCGGACCCCGAGCGCAGGTGCTGCGACCATCGCAAACAAGCTCGAGCTACCCATGCCCCACATATAGAAGCTTGTAACGATAAGGCGTTGGTCTCGAAGGCCTGCTTCAACAAATTATCAACCTTTTTGTCCTGAACATCCCTCAGGGCCGCGGCCCCTTCAACCGGGATGGTGGTTTTCTTAGTCACTGCCGAAACGGCAGCATCCACCCGTGGAGACTTAAACAAGTCCCTGTCCTTGTCGGCAAGGGGGTAAAGACGATTCATGGTCCGAATCCCTTTCAAGCGGATTCCGGTTGCTCCCATTCCGCATGGATCATCTGCTCAACTACTCGGTGCACAGGAAAAACTACCTGGGCATCCCTGACCGCCTGAATGAGAGGATCCTCGAGACCCTCCTCCTCCAGCGGCCGCACCGCAGAGAGGTTAAGTGCTTGGAGGGACTCCGTGACCAAAGGTACCAGCTCATCCCTTCGAAACACCCGAATGATGCGAGCCTGATCTTCCGGCTCTGGAAGCTCTCCGTCTTCTAATTCCTCCGCCTCAATATCCGGATCCCCCTCAGCCTCGGAATCCGGGAGGCAAAGGGCGTCCTGATCCTGGTCCCCCAACCTGGGCCGCTTGACAGCGGGTTGGGAAGACCGCTGAACCCCCCCTGCGGAAGCTGGGGGGAGAGAGGCGGGCCAAGCCTCCGGCAAATGACCAGACCGGCTTAAGCGGAAGGCCTGATGCATGAGAAGAACAAAATCCGGGGAAAAGTCTATAGGCGACGCCACCATAGCCGCCTGCTGGAGCTCAGGGACCGACGTATTAGACGCCGGGCCCAGACCAGAAGGAAGGATGCTCGGTGAAGGGACACTGTCCCCCGAAAGAGAAGGGTCCCCGGGCACATGCTGTTCCTTAATTTCAATAGGCAGCTCCAGTTCTGAAGAAACTGTCCGACAGGACTCTCACAGTCATTGTACCTCTGCGGGAGCCACAAATTACACACTGAGGTTTGGCAGCCATGCCAAGGCCACCTGCTCTCAGGGAAAAATAAGGCAACAGGAACAGGGAAGCCCACACCAAGGGGACTAACCTTATTCAATTCAGCACAGTATTAAATTTAAAACCTTTTTTTTTTTTTTTTTTTTTTTTTACAGTAAACAAAATACTCCCCAGAATCCTAGGGGTGCCCTGAGCAAAATCGCCAACAAAAGAAACCCCAAAAACACCCGGGGAACCCGTGCGCAAGTGTTAAAAAGTGCCCTTAAAAAGCACACTTTAGAAATCCAAAATGGCCGCCGCACTTTTTCACCCGCGGTAAAAAACGGCGCGAAAATACAAAGGTACCCAAATAATATGGAAAAGAAAGAAAACGACCCTCTAATACAGGGCAAGCGAAAAAAGGCAGGAAAAAGTGCAATTTGGAAGCCAGGGGAGCCGACAGAGCCTCTGCCCAAGCAAAGCACAGAGAGCTGAAAGCTTAAAACAAGGAAAATTCCTACCAGCTCTGGGAACAGCAAGGAACTCAGCCCACTTCTCCAAGTGACAGGCAATGTTGCAGCCGGTATGGCTCTTCCCCGAACAGCCTTGGGGAGAGCTCAACCCAGGCTTCAGAGATTCCCAGGCAGAAAGGCAGGAGCCCAAGGCAGGTCTGGCTTTCCCCAGAAAGTCCCCTGTGTCTTTTTTTTTTTTTTTTTAAAGATACAGCTACCTAGCAAAAGAAATAGAACATAAAGGACCAGAAATAAACCCCAAAAGAACTAACTAGTGTTGCTCCTTCAAGTGTCACTTAGCGTGCCCAGCAGGGGCACAGAAGTCCTCCAGCTGCAGGGAGACTGGACACACTGGGGACTTCTGGGAGCTCATGCTGCATATATACTACAGAAGATTTGATTGGTCCAGTCTCCCGGCTGCAGGAGGAGGGGCACTACCCGATTGTGGAGGACTAAACTGGATTACCGAACAGGAACAGCAATTTTTCCGGGGAAACAGGACACACATCTGTTGGGCTCTGCAGAAAAAAAGAGACTGAGCAAGATGACACCCTTGGACAGGAAGGGGACCATGTATGCGTAGCAGCATATCACAAACGCTTTCTTTGAAAGCTGGGGAATTGCTTCCGCGCGGGCTCCATCGGCTTCGACGTCACTCATATGTGAGGACTGACTTCCTGCTTGCTCCTGGAGAACTATTTATAGAAAATACTAATTTTTCCATGCAGTATGTTGTAAATGTCTATAAATATAAAATTAAACTAGATGGACCATGCTGGTCTTTATCTGCCGTCATATACTATGTTATGTTATGTTAAACAAAAGAAAATACAAATTGGATAACTGAATAAAATTTAAAATTTACTGCTTGTTAAAGTCTACCACTAGATGGTAGCCTGGGGAAGCAGACCCTAATGGGAGGCATGCTGGCCAATCCCTCTCTCCCTCACAGCGTGGCACAGCCGCGGCCCTTCAGTGCTGCAAGGGGCCTTAAAGCAGCAGCACATGTGTGTATATTCAACTGCATGCTGCTCCTGCCCCACCTGGGTCGCCATGGCAAGGAAGGGAGGAATCTCCATGCCACTCTTCTCCCTAGAGGTGAGACAAGGGATGCCGGAGGGAGGAGGGGGTGGTATGGCGATTCCTCCCTTCCATGCCGCGGTGAGCCTCAAAGCAGCAGCATAATGGGCCAGCATGGGGGTCTGCTTAGGGTGGTAGAAACCCTTGAGCCGGCCCTGAAGTCAACAGTTGTGGATGAAAGTCTTTTTTTACACGAGTATGCCAAAAAAACACCTATATTGATATGCTTTGTCTGCATGCTATTTCTGACTATTGTTGAAGTTACTGATAAATGATGCTGTTTTGAGTTGCTTTGACTATCAGAGCGCTTTAAAGATGGCATAAATCACTGTGAAAACTGCATTCCTTTGTCACAGCCTGAGAGATTCTAACCACAACCTACTAATTGTATGAACCTTTGCAACAGGGCATTTTAATTAATTACAAGGCAGTGGTTTAAAAAGCATTGCTGGTTTAAAAAGCATTGCTCTGAAGTTCCTGCTACTTACTTTGACTTTGAGGTGCGTTCTCGGCTCCTGTCCCGGCTCCTCTGGTGGCTGCGACTCCGGCTACGGCTGTTAGAGCGAGATCTATGCCTGTGGCGCTTCTCACGAGATTTGGAGCGAGTTCCTCTTTTTCGTTCTCGTGAAGAGGAACGAGACCGATGTCTACGGCGCTCCCGGGATCTAGACCTATAAGTCAAAGAATAAATCAGCTGTATAATACGGCTTTTTAAATATATCATACAGTATTTAGGAGGGTTCTGTTTTATTGGAGGTTACATGGACTTACTTAAATTGCACCATAAGAACATAAGATATGCTATACTGGATCAGACCAAGGTCTACCAAAAGCTCAGTATCCTGTTTCCAACAGTGGCTAATCCAGGTCACAAGTACCTAGGCAGGTTCCCAAAAAAAAGACAGGTTCCACAATGCTTGTATTGGGGCAAGCAGTGGATTTCCAGAGTCTTCTTTAATAATGATTTATGGACCTTTTCTCCAGGAACTTGCCCAAATCTTTTTTTAAGCCCAGCTAACAGCTTTTACTACATCCACTGGTAATGAATTCCAGAGTTTGATTACGTGTTCAGTGAAAAAATATTCTCTCTTATTAGTCGTAAACGGGTTACACTGTAGCTTCATTGCATGTCCCCTAGACTTTCTACTTTTTGATAGTGTAAATCTCATTTACCTGTTCCACTCCATTCATTAATTTATAGACCTCTATCATATCTCCCCTCAGACATCTCTCCATCTACTCACAACTGGCTGCAGGCCAGAAGGCACAGAGCATTTTCTGCTGCTTTCCTGGCGATTAAACAAAGCTTTCTTTTCTCATCGGTAGAATATAGAATCTGGGAAAGTGCCTCTGGATTCATGCTTGATCTTTATGTTTTAATTTCCGATTAAAATTATATGCTCAGATGTGCTATGTTTCAATGCCAGAAATCAGATAACGTTATCTGGCATGCATAAAGAATAGGCAGTGCAGGTGAATCAAATACGCCAGATCCGAAACCCCTCTGCTTCCTGCTACTGTAGGGGTCTGAAGGGGGAGAGGTGACGCTAGAATAAACAAAGCACAGAGCAAAGCACAGAAGAGCTATTCCGCTCCCTAATTCAGTCCCTCTTTGTCATTCTCCCTTTCCTCCTGTCTCTGCTAGGGAGATGGGGAGAAGGAAAGAGTAGTTACTCACCTGTAACAGGTGTTCTCCAGGAGCAGCAGGAATCAGTCCTCACATATGGGTGTCATCGGCGCCGATGAAGCCCTAGCGGAGCATTTCCCCAGCTTTCTATGAAAGCCTTTGGGAATGCAGGCACGCATGTGCGGTTCCCTTCCCGCCTAAAGGTGCCATCTTACCTCAGTCAAATGACATAGCTAAGAACAGCATACAAAAATGAAAAATAAACTATGTACAACTGCAACTCCAAGGAACTGCAACTCCAAGGAAGGAGGGTTGTGAGGACTGATTCCTGCTGCTCCTGGAGAACACCTGTTACAGGTGAGTAACTACTCTTTCTCCAGGACCAAGCAGGAAGTCAGTCCTCACATATGGGTGACTCCCTAGCTCTGGGCTACCGAGGAACCCAGGCTGAACAAGAGTACTCCCTCTAGTCACAGCAGCAAAGAAAGGCTTTTCAAGGACACAACCTCCACCGGTAGCCCAACAGAGGGCAGGAGTTGCCTAAACCTCAAAGAGATTCCGGAGTACTGCCTGGCCAAAAGCACTGTCCCTACGGGACTCCCTCTCCAGACAGTAATGGGCCGCAAAAGTCTGGCTTGAAGACCAAGTTGCAGCCCTGCAGATGTCTACCAAGGGCACAGAGCAGAGATGAGCCACTGAGGCAGCCATTGCCCTGACACGATGGGCCGTGACCCTACCCTGCAAAGGAAGGTCAGCCGCCTTGTAAGCCCAGGTGATACAGTCAGCCACCCAGATGGACAAGGTACGCTTGGACACAGCCAACCCCAACTTATTGGGGTCAAAGGATACGAAGAGCTGAGTAGCCCTTCTATGCCCTTGCATACGGTCAAGGTAGAAGGATAAGGCCCTCCTACAGTCCAGGGCATGCAGAACTGCTTCAGCCTGGCTTGCATGAGGCCTAGGAAAGAATGTTGGAAGAACCACCTCCTGGTTGAGGTGGAAAGAGGAGACAACCTTAGGGAGGAACTTTGGATGAGTCCTAAGGACTACCCTGTTCCTATAAATCCTGGTGTAAGGCCTGTCACAGAACAGGGCCTGAAGCTCACTCACTCGCCTAGCCGAGGTAAGGGCTATCAGGAAGAGTGTCTTTCAAGAGAGGAAACGTAGTGGACAAGTAGCCATCGGCTCAAAAGGTGGGCGAGTCAGTTGCTGCAAGACCACATTCAGCTCCCACTCAGGGGCAGGACGACGGATGGGAGGCTTGAGCAAAACAAAAGCAAGTCCCTGAGAAAGCTGGACACCAAGGGGTGACCAGACAGAGAATGCCTCTCCACCAATGAGTGGTGAGCTGCTAGAGCTGAGAGGTGGAACCGAACAGAATTGGACTTAAGTCCCTGACTGGATAAGTGAAGTAGGTACTGAAGCACTACTGGCACAGTACAGGAGAAAGGATCCTCTGTACGTAGCTGACACCACACAGAAAACCTTTTCCATTTGAGAGCATAGGTTTTCCTAGTGGACTGTTTCCTAGAGGCTAGGACAACCTCCTCAACTTCTTGAGGTATGCCCCAGGGAGCCAAAACTACCCTTGCAGCCTCCAGGCCATCAAATTGAGAGCTTTGAGATTGGGGTGCAGAAGGGAACCCTGCTCCTGTGAGAGAAGGTCGGGTTTCAACCGCAGAGGCAGCGGAGGATCTACCGCCAGTTGAAGCAGAAGAGGAAACCAAGGCTGTCTCGGCCACCTGGGAGCTACCAGGAGGACCGAGGCCTTGTCCTGAAGAACCTTGAACAGGGTTCGGGCCACCAAGGGCGTGGGAGGAAACGCATAGAGGAGGCCCTGAGACCAAGATATCAGAAAAGCATCCGCTGCTATCCGCAGAGGATGTGGTTGCCTGGAGCAGAACTTTGGAAGTTGCTTGTTCATGGGACTGGCAAAGACATCCATCAAAGGGAGACCCCATTTCAGGAAGATCTTCTGAACCACTGAAGGATGCAGCTGCCACTCGTGGGGCTGCAAAATTCTGCTTAACCTGTCCACCAGGTAGTTGTCCTGGCCGGGAAGGAACACAGCCCTGAGAAGCATGTTTTGCTGGAGGGCAAATGAACAAAGGTCCTCAGCTTCCCGACAAAGGATCCGGGACCCAGTGCCGCCCTGTTTGTTCACATAAAACATGGCCAACTGGTTGTCTGTCTGAATCAGCACCGACTGGTGAGCCAGGGTAGGAGTAAAAGTCTTGAGAGCTAACCAAATAGCTCTGAGTTCGAGGAGATTGATCTGCTGTGCAGCTTCCCAGGGAGACCAAAGGCCCTGGGTGCACCTGCCCCGACAATGAGCTCCCCAGCCTTGCAGGGAGGCGTCAGTGGTCAGCACTACTGTGTACCCTGGAATCTGAAAAGGCACTCCCTTCAGTAGATTGGGTGGGTGCAGCCACCAGTTGAAGGAGTGCAGAAAAGGTCTGGACACCCTTATCCTGTCTCTGAGGCTGCCTGTGGCCTATGACCACTGAGCCCAAAGGCACCACTGTGCAGGCCACATACGGAGCCTGGCATCGGGGGTCACATGTACTGTCGAAGCCATGTGGCCTAGAAGCCTCAGGCAAAGTCTGGCGGAGACCAGGGACCTGCTGAGAAACTGATTTGCCAAGGCCATCAACCTTTGGGCCCTGTCTGCTGGCAAGAAAGCCTTTGCCAGCAGAGAGTCTAGCCTTGCTCCTATGAACTCCAAGTTCTGGGAGGGGAGCAAAGTAGACTTTGCGAAGTTTATTACAAACCCCAGGCTTTAAAGAAGAGCAATGGTTCTGAGGGTGGCCTGTTTGGCCTCCTGGCACATCTGACCCCTGATGAGCCAGTCGTCCAGATAAGGGAAGACAAAGATGCCCTGGTTTCTCAGGTAGGCCGCCACCACTGCTAGGCACTTTGTGAAGACTCTGGGGGCGGAGGTGAGGCCAAAAGGCAGCACTCTGTATTGATAATGGTTTCCTCCCACAATGAACCTGAGGTACTTTCTGTGGTCTGGATGAATGAGGATGTGAGTGTACGCATCCTTTAGATCTAAAGAGCATAGCCAATCTCCCTGCTGGAGGTAGGGCAGAAGGGTTCCAAGAGTAAGCATCTTGAACTTTTCCTTTACTAGGAACTTGTTGAGGTTCCTGAGGTCTAGAATGGGTCGAAGGACACCGGTTCTTTTGGGCACCAGGAAATACCTGGAGTAGAATCCGTGACCTTGCAAGTGGGGAGGCACAGGCTCCACCGTCCTGTCCACCAACAGACTCTGAAGCTCCTGAAGGAGAAGGTCTGTGTGCAGGGGAGGCCAGGGAGGCTCCCCTGGAAAGTATGGAGGAGGCAGTTGGTGAAAAAGGAGGGCATAGCCCTTGTGGACTATCTCCAGCACCCAACTGTCTCTGGTGATAAGGGGCCACTGGTGGGCAAAGAGGGCGAGACGACCTCCTGTGCAGGGCTGGGAGAGCAGTGGAGGAGAGGCTACGCTCAAGGAGTCAAAAGCCCCCACCCTGCTGAGTGGTAGCAGGGGCCTGAGGCTTGGGGGTCCTCTGCCTACGGGGTCCATTACCCTGGCCCTTGGCTTGCTGACCCTGGGAGCAAGCTTGGGCAGCCTGATATTGCGGGTACTGTTTGTAGGCAGTGCCCTTCCTCGGGTAAAAGGGCTTTTTACCTGAGCCCTTCTTTTTATGAGAAGGGGCAGAGGTCTTCCTCGACAGCCTTGTCCATGTGAGGTGCTCGGTCTCGAGCTGAGAGGCCTTCTCGGTCATGGGCTTGCCAAAAAGGTTTTCACCTCGGCAAGGGACATCGACCAACTTGTCCTGAACCCATGGCTCGAGGTCCGATGACTGCAGCCATGCCTGGCGTCAAGCCGCGATGCCGGCTGCCGCAACTCGGGCCGAAGCCTCGAAGCCATCGTAGGCGGTGCGGGACGAACTTCGAGCAGTCCCAAATCCCCGAGGACAAGGACTTAAATCTCTGCAAGGGTTCCCCGGAGAGACCAGCAGAGAAACCGGCCAACTCCTTGGCCAGGTCCCACAAGTACATGTCCATGTACAGCTGGTAGGACTGGACACGGCAAGCAAGCATCGAGCCCTGGAAACACTTTCTACCGACACCATCGACGTTTCGGGCCTCCCTGCCAGAAGGCACCGTGGAGTGCATCTTCTGGCTCTTCAGACGATGCATGGCCGATTCCACAACCATAGAATGGTGTGGTAGCTGTGCCTTCTGAAAACCAGAGCTCTTCCGGAGTCGATAGATCGAATCGACTCACTTGCTAAGAACCGGCGCTGAGGCCGGTGCCTCCCACATACGGAAGAGGAGCCGTTCCAGCATTGGAGGAACCAGGACAGTAAAGGCCTCCTTCGGAGGAGAGTCATACTGTAACGCCTCGAGCTCTTCAGCTCGAGGCTCTTCCTCGAGGTCCGCCGGAATAGCCAAGGCAGTGGCCATATCCCGAACGAACTCCGAGAACCGGGTGTCCTCCGGAGGGGACCTACTCCGGGGCTCAGACTGCGGTGAGTCTGACGGGACGCACCGAGTCTTGAAGGTATCAGGAGACTCCTCATCCTCCGTCTCACAAGCCGACTCGTCCAAGGAAGAGTCGGGGTCCGACCCCGCAGGACCCTGGAGCACCCGACCTGACGCCGGAAGCACCGGCGTCGACGCCCTCGGTCCCGAACGGGAGATCGAGGGAGACCGCGACCGAGGTCGACTCCGAGCCACGATGGACTCGAGTATCGGCTTGGTCTCCAGGGTCGACTTCGACATCGATGTCCCGGTGGTCGGGGCAGATGCGCCAGACAGGCTGGCCATCAGTGCCCGCTGCTGCTCCATGAAGGCAGACAATCTGCTCTCCAAGGCTGTCATCCTGAGACTCAGCTCGGGAGACGCAGCAGCCACCGACTCGGGCCCCGGAGGCGCCGGGCCCAACGTCGGCTCCCTGGGAGGAGTGTCCTCGAGGACTACGGGGCTTACGTGTCCAGCAGACTCCGGCTCCACACGAGGAACTTTGGCAGGCTTCTCCGGTTCCACGGGCCCGGTGCGACGGTCGGGGATCTTAGACCTGGCCCTCGAGGAGCAAGGGACCTCCTCTGACGACCCCCTCGCGAGCCGTTTCTTCCTCTTGCGTTCCCGGTCGGGGGACCCCCTGTCCGAGGAGCTTCGACGGCGCTCGGGATTGGAATCCCGAGATGTCAAGGCCTCAGACGAGGTCCGGGCCCGGCCGGAGGCTGAGTCCGAGAAAAGCCTTTCCTTTTGCTGCTGGCGACTTCGGAGTGCCTTGGAAGACATCTTTCTACAGGCCCCGCACGACTTAGGATCATGGTCGGGGCCGAGGCACCGAAGGCAGCAGTCGTGTGTGTCAGTGAGAGACATTAGTTTCTTACACCGATCACACTTCTTAAAACCGCTGGAAGCCATCGGGGAAAAAAAAAATCCCCGCGAGGTCAAAGGACCGGCCTTCCAGGGAAAAATAGAAAAAAGAGCACGAACGCCAGCCACGAAAAAGATGAATTGGGCTCGATACCGGTGTACCGAATCCGGCGGGAGGGGAACCGGCGTCGAACCGGGAGAAAAAAATAGCGAAAATCGCTGAAAAATCTAATTTTTAACCGGGAAAACTGGACACACGTCAGGTGGGCTTCACGGAAAAAAAGAGACTGAGGTAAGATGGCACCTTTAGGCGGGAAGGGAACCGCGCATGCGTGCCTGCATTCCCAAAGGCTTTCATAGAAAGCTGGGGAAATGCTCCGCGGGGGCTTCATCGGCGCCGATGACACCCATATGTGAGGACTGACTTCCTGCTTGGTCCTGGAGAATGCTCGAGTACACAGAGCATTGCAAAGCAAAAAAGCAAGACTGCTTACCTGTAGTGTTGGGAGTTTCTCAGTAGACAGGCAAGGGAATATAGCCATAATACAATACCGCCCTTGTCGGATCTTACTGCTCTTCGTAAAAGGTACCGTGTACCCTCCAGAACATGTGCAGGAGTTCACTATGCTGGTAACAGTCCTGACGCTTTCAGTTCTAACATAGCTCAAAATCCAGCAGTGGGGAAAGAGCTCCTTTACCACTGTCTATGGAGAAAGCACAGTTACTTATCTGTAACAGGTGATCTCTGGGAACAGCAGGAATAAGTCTTCACATATGGGTATCGTCGGTACCGACTGAGCCTGCGCGGGAACGCTCCCCAGCATCCAAAAGGAAAGCTTTTGGGAGCATCCCACAGCGCCTGCGCGCTGCCTTCCCGCCTTTCCTAACTGCCTCTCTCCAGTTCGAGTTTTAAAGCTGAGACAAAGAGAGAGAGGAAAGGAAAGATAGAGATACAACTCCTAGGGGAGGTGGGTGGGTTGTGAAGACTTATTCCTGCTGTTCCCAGAGATCACCTGTTACAGGTAAGTAACTGTGCTATCTCCAGGAATAAGCAGGAATGAGTCTTCACATATGGGGACTCCCCAGCTAGAGATGCCTAGGAGATCACCCAGATTGTGAGTCCCAGGGAAGGGCTCCACCTGCACCCATGAATCTCAGGCATCCAGTCAGGGATGGAGGGTAGCAGTTGATTAGGTATGGAACAGGTGTTTGAGAACAGCCTGACCAAACAAGGCATCCCGGCGGGAGTCCTTGTCCAAGCAGTAATGGGCTGTGAAGATATGAACCGATGCCCAGGTGGCTGCTCGACAGATTTGGTCGATGGACACAGAGTTAAGATGAGCCATAGAGGCTGCCATGGCCCTCACATTGTGAGCTGTGACATGGCCCTCCAGAGAAAGATTCTTGCTCTGGTAGGCAAAGGAAATACACTGAGCAATCCAATTAGACAGAGTTGTCTTGGAGACTCGAAGTCCTAAATGAGAAGGATCAAAAGCAACAAAAAGTTGAGAGGACTTTCTATGTTGCTGTGTCCTTTGTAAGTAGAAAGCAAGTGCTCTTTTACAATCCAGGGTATGAAGATTCCTCTCTGCACTTGATGCATGAGGTCCTGGAAAAAAGACAGGTAAATACACCTCCTGGTTTAGATGAAAAGGCGAGACCAATTTAGGCATAAAGTGTGGATTAGTTCTGAGGACTACCTTGTCATGATGGAACCTTGTATAAGGAGGATTAGCCACTAAAGCTTGCAATTCACTGATACGGCGAGCTGAAGTGACTGCAATGAGAAAAATAACCTTCCAGGAAAGGAATTTCAAGGAGGTAGTGGCTAAGGGTTCAAAGGGTGGCTTCATAAGCTGGCCCAGAACCAGATTCAAGTCCCATGCCACTGGAGGTGGTCTAATGGGAGGTTTAGTCAAAAGAAGGCCTCTCATGAATCTTGCTATAAGAGGATGAGAGGAAATAGATTGTCCATTGAGAGGCTTAAGGGATGCTGCAATAGCACTCAAATGGACTCTGATTGAATTTGTTTTAAGGCCTGCATGGGATAAATGCAGCAAATAGTCTAGTAAAGAATTCAAGGGTATTGCAAGAGGGTTGAGACCCTTCTCTGCACACCAAATGGAAAACCTTTTCCATTTAAAAGCATATGAACGTCTGGTGGAAGGCTTTCTGGAAGCATGAAGGATATCCTTCACTTGCTGAGAAAGGTGTAAATCTTGAAGGTCTAGGCCTTCAGCAACCAGGCCCTGAGATGAAGAGACTGAGGATTTGGGTGCCACAAGGTTCCGTCCTCCTGGGAGAGGAGATCTGGAGCAGACCCCAGGTCTAGGGAGGGAGCTTGAGAGATGCAGAAGTAGAGGGTACCACACTTGGCGTGGCCAAAGTGGTGCTATGAGGATCATAGTCCCTTTGTCTCTCTGAAGCTTGAACAGAGTCTTGGGGATTAGGGGAATAGGTGGAAAGGCATAAAGGAAGTCTTGCCCCCAATGAAGGAGGAAGGCATCCCTGGCCTGAACTCCCTGACATGGAATCCTGGAACAGAACCGGGGAAGTTTGGCATTCCACGGACTTGCAAACAGGTCTATGTCTGGGGTATCCCAAATCCGAAAAATTCTGGCTATCTGGTCCCCATGGAGGGACCATTCGTGCGGAAGCAGAACTCGACTGAGTCTGTCTGCCCAAGAGTTTTGAACTCCTGGAAGATATACTGCCATGAGATGGATTTGATGCTCTCTGGCGAAGGCCCACAATCTCAGAGCTTCGTTGCAAAGTGACAGAGAGCCAGTTCCTGCCTGCTTGTTCACGTAGAACATAGCTACTTGGTTGTCCGTGTGGATGAGGACTGTTTTGTAGCTGAGCAGGGTGTGGAAGACTCTGAGAGCCAGAAAGATTGCTCTGAGCTCTAAGAGGTTGATATGAAGATATGTCTCCTCTGGAGACCAGATGCCCTGGGTCGAGAGATCTTGTAGATGAGCCCCCCAACCCTTTGGAGAGGCATCTGTTGTAAGGGTTGCTTGGGGTAACACCTGTTGGAAGGGGGACCCCAGCAACAGATTCTGAGTGGACTTCCACCAGTGGAGGGATGAAAATAGGCGACTGGAGGTTGCTATTTTGACTGACAGGCAACCTGATGCCTTGGTCCATTGGGTGGATAGGGTCCACTGAGCTACTCTCATGTGAAGGCGAGCATAGGGAACCACATGCACCGTGGATGCCATGTGGCCTAAAAGTTGCAACATCTCTCAGCAGTTAAATGGGATTTTAACTGAATCTGGGAGGCTAACTGCACCAAGCGTAGGTAATGGGCCTGGGGAAGATAGGCCCTTGCAGTTGTGGTATCCAGTAAGGCCCCTATGAACTCTAGAGACTGAGTAGGGGTAAGATGGGATTTTGGAATGTTGATTACCAGTCCCAGGTACTGAAGAACACGCCTTGTGCAGGCTAGAGAAGTCTGGGCCTCTGACTGGGATGGAGCTCGGATGAGCCAGTCGTCCAGATATGGGAATACAAATATTCCTAGAGTGCGTAGGAATGCAGCTACTACTGCCATGCATTTTGTGAACACTCTTGGAGCAGAGGCCAGACCAAAAGGAAGCACTTTGTATTGGTAGTGCTTTCCCTGGTACAGGAAACGAAGGAATCTTCTGTGTGTTGGATAGATGAGAACATGGGTGTATGCATCCTTGAGATCTAGAGAACAAAGCCAATCCTGACTCTGGAGGTATGGAAGGAGAGTTCCGAGAGAAGTCATCTTGAATTTCTCCTTGCATAGAAACTTGTTCAATTCTCTGAGATCTAATATGGGTCTGTAGCCCCCTGTTTTCTTTGGGATGAGAAAATAGGGGGAGTAGAACCCTGAGCCCTGTTGAAGAAGGGGTACTTCTTCTATTGCCCCTTGGGCAAGAAGGGTAGTAATCTCCTGACCTAGAAGGGTGAGGAGAGATGTTGGAGAATTTAACTGTTTCACTATGGTGTGAGGAGGAAGGTTTAAGAAATGAAGTTTGTACCCTTCCCTTATGATGGAGAGGGTCCACTGCTCTGCTGTGATTTGTTCCCATCTGGGAGCAAAGTGAGCTAACCTTCCTGGGATGGTGAGGGGCTCTGGATGTTCTAGAGCCAGAAAGGCTAAGTTCTCTAGTGGAAAGTCAAAGGCCCTGAGGAGGCTGAGGCTGTTGGGCCGTAGCAGTCCTCGCAGCCTGGGTTTTGGCCTGTTTTGGTTGTTGCTGTCTCTATGTAGCAAAACGACCTTGAGAAGAGGCCTGACCATAAGAAGAAAAGTTCCCTTTCTTTGGGAAAGATCCCTTTTTGAACAACCTCTTTTTGAAAGGAGCAGTAGTAGACTTTGAAAGTCTATCTAAAGCAGAATTTTCAGCATCCATCTGGTTGGCCTTTGCTTGCCAATCTTTGCCAAACAGGTTTTCGCCTGTACAGGGAAGGTTACCTAGACCATCCTGTACCCAGGATTCCAAATCAGAGGCTTGCAACCAAGCAACTCTGCGTGTGCCTATGGCAATAGCCGAAGCTCTACTGACCCCCTCAAAAGAGTCAAAGGCTGCACGTTGGAAAACTTGGATACATCCTGTGCATGTTTAAGCCAGGTGATATATTCTTCTCTCTTGTCTTCTGACATAAAAGGAGATAAGGTTTGCAGATGATCTGTAACTTCTTTTAGAAACAACCCCATATAGAGACTATAGGAGTTGATTCTGGCTACAAGCATACTGGCCTGGAAGATTTTCCTGCCAAACACTGTTCCCTCTAAGCTGTGCACGTGTGCGCGCGCACACACCTCGCCAAGCGAGCGCACATACTTTACAACAGAGCGCACAAAAATTACGGTTCTGATTCTGATAGAAAACAACACAGACGTCTTAAAATTTAAAAGTTGATGTGCATTTATGGTTTTCACAAATTCTACAATATTTTCTAGTGCAATGAATGCGGTGTACATACTGTATTCTGACGTGTAGTCAAATTTTAAAGTATATAACTCCGAGTATCGTCATCTGGCGCATAAAAATTTAACCTTCCTTCAAAAGCTGCACAGCTGATATTTTATGCGCACACAGCCTACAGAAAATTAGAGGGAACATTGCTGCCAAAGGCATCTAGGGTTCTGCATTCTCTTCCTGGAGGAGCAGAGGAGTGCCTTTTTGTACTCTTGATCTTTTTCATAGCAGACTCTACCACAATGGAGTGGTGAGGAAGCTGAGTCTTATGAAACCCGGGACAAGGAGGAACACGATACATGGTGTCCAACCTTCTGGAATGAGGGGAGGTGGAAAGAGGAGTCTCCCATATGCCCAACATGTGTTCATAAAGAATCTCATGTATTGGTATGGTGGCTGCCTCTTTAGGAGCCTTAGGATATTGTAGGATATCTAATTTTTTGGCTCTAGGTTCAGTCTCAGAGGTCACTGAGATGGACAGGCCTTTGGCCACCTCCCTAATAAAGTCCTGAAAAGACAAGTCTTCAGGAGGAGACATTCTCCTTTTTGGAAAAGAGGATTCCTGAGGAAGGATCCCCGATGCTTCAATTGAGGCCTCTGAAGAGTCAGAGTCTTCAGAAGAATCGAAGTATCGACTGTCTGGATGCTCTCATAGAGCCCGATACGCGTACCGGGAGGTATCGACATCGGGTGTAATTGGTACCGGGCCGGTACTGATAGGCATCACTGGATAGTGTACCGCTGCCATCGATGCTGATGTCGATGCAAGCGGTACTGGTATCGGAACCGGAATCGGTACGGGTACCGACAACGGGGCTTGTTGCGGTACCGTAGGCGTTGCAGCTTGAATGAATGCCGTGATGGCACGCTGCATGGTCAGAATATTCTGATCCATTGACGCCACCAATGTCTGGATATCGGTACCAGCAGAAACTGCCGGTACCCCAGAACATTGTAACAGGTGATCGGTCGAGGCCGAGCCATCGATGTCAACCTGTGACCCCATAGGTAGTGCTTTGGAAGCCGGAGCCTCCCGCCGGGGTAATTTTGCCGGTGTGGTATCCTCAAGAGTAAGCCCGGGGGCATCTCGATACTTAGAGGGAGATAAACTCTTTGAGGACCGGCCAGATTTGAGTTTGGTTACCTGAGATCCATGGGATGAAGCAGCAGCCCTGGAAGACGTCGATGCCACGGAAGCTGCATCGGAGGGAAACAGGGTACTGAGCTTAGCTGCCCGATTCTGTAACCCTCTTTTAGACATCATAGAACAGGACTCACAATCCGCAATGGAGTGGTCAGGACCTAAACATTTTAGACACCAGTCATGGGTGTCAGTGACAGAAATAGTGCTGCTGCACTTTGTGCATTTTTTAAACCCGGAGGCGGGTTTTTCCATGAGGGAAAAATATTTCTGTAGGCCTAAGGCCCCAGAAGAAAAATGCACTGAAAAAAGTAAAAGGTTTTTTTTTTTTTTTTTTTTAAAAGAAAGAAAAAGAACCGTTAGTACCGGTGCGGAATCAAGAAGGCAGACACGCGACTAAAGAAAAATAAAAGAAAATAAGAAATTCTTCAGCGGTGACAGGAAACACGACCTGCTGGCTCCGCGGAAAAGAAGAACTGGAGAGAGGCAGTTAGGAAAGGCGGGAAGGCAGCGCGCAGGCGCTGTGGGATGCTCCCAAAAGCTTTCTTTCAGGACGCTGGGAAGCGTTCCCGCGCAGGCTCCGTCGGTACCGACGATACCCATATGTGAAGACTCATTCCTGCTTGTTCCTGGAGATAGAAACATTTACTGGCAGACGATCTAAGCACCTCTGCGGGGCTCTATGGAAAATGAAGACTGGAGAAGATGACACCATGGCAGGCAGGAAGACAGGTTCAGACGCGGAAGAGCCTCCCAAAAGCTTCCAATAGAAGCTAGGGAGTGTTATCACAAGGGGCACATCAGTAACATCAACCATCTGTGAGAACTGCATTCCTGCTTGTCCATGAAGAATGAACAAAACAAACCTTATCAGTGCTTCTGGTAGAGAAAGAAATAGGGTGCTCTGTATCCATGAGACAGTAATGGCAAAGACACTCCACAGGGCATGCCTGCCATTGGGTATTGCGCCATGGCTGTAAGAAAAGTGTAGTTACTCACCTGTATCAGATGTTCTCCGTGAACAGCAGGAATAAGTTATCATGTATGGGTGACATAGCACAGTTACTTACCTGTAACAGGTGATCTCTGGGAACAGCAGGAATTAGTCCTCACATATGGGTACGTCGGAACCGACGGAGCCTGCGCGGGAAAGCTCCCCAGCTTCCCAGAAAGGAAGCTTTTGGGGCCTCCCACTGCACATGCGCGCTGCCTTCCCGCCTTCCTGACCAGCTCTCCTCAGTTCGAGTTTATAGCTGAGACAATAGAGAGAGGAAAGGAAGATAGATAGAAGATACAACTCCTAGGGGAGGTGGGTGGGTTGTGAGGACTAATTCCTGCTGTTCCCAGAGATCACCTGTTACAGGTAAGTAACTGTGCTATCTCCAGGAACAAGCAGGAATAAGTCCTCACATATGGGGACTCCCTAGCTAAGATGCCTGGGAGATCCCCTTCCAAGGGTTCGCCATCTTCGTATGGATCTCAGGCATCCATCCTGGGAAGGTGGGCAGGAGTTGTTCAAGTATGGAACAGGTGTTTGAGGACAGCCTGACCAAACAAGGCATCCCGGCGGGAGTCCTTGTCCAAACAGTAATGGGCTGTGAAGGTATGAACCGAGGCCCAGGTGGCGGCTCGACAGATCTGATCTATGGATACAGAGTGAAGATGAGCCATAGAAGTGGCCATGGCTCTCACATTGTGAGCTGTGACATGGCCTTCCAGAGAAATGTTTTTACTCTGGTAAGCAAAGGAAATACACTGAGCAATCCAATTGGAAAGTGTACATTTGGAGACTGGAAGTCCCAAATGAGAAGGATCAAAAGCCACAAAAAGCTGGGAAGACTTTCGATGTGGCTGAGTCCTGTTGAGGTAAAAGGCAAGAGCTCTTTTACAATCCAGAGTATGAAAGTTCCTCTCTGCACTGGATGCATGAGGAGCCGGGAAAAAGACAGGTAGATATACCTCTTGATTAAGATGAAAAGGCGAGACCACTTTGGGCATAAAGTGGGGATTCGTCCTAAGGACCACCTTATCATGATGGAACCTAGTATAAGGTGGATGAGCCACTAAGGCCTGTAGTTCACTGATGCGGCGAGCCGAAGTGACTGCAATAAGGAAAAGGACCCTCCAGGAAAGAAATTTCAAGGAGGTAGAAACCAACGGTTCAAAAGGTGGCTTCATAAGTTGACCTAGAACTAGGTTCAAATCCCATGCTACCGGAGGAGGCCGGATGGGAGGCTTAGTTAGAGTCAGGCCTCTCATGAACCTTGCAATAAGAGGATGAGAGGAGACAGGTTGTCCATTTATAGGTTTTAAAGATGCTGCAATAGCACTCAAATGGACTCGTACTGAATTCGTCTTAAGGCCTGCATTAGAAAGATGCAGGAGATAGTCTAATAGAGAATTCAAAGGAAGTACTAGAGGGTCAAGACCCTGTTGAGCACACCAAATGGAAAAGCGTTTCCATTTGAAAGCATAGGAACGCCTCGTGGAGGGTTTCCTAGAGGCATGAAGGATATCTTTCACTGGTTGAGAAAGACTGAAGTCATGAAGGCTTAGGCCTTCAGTAACCAAGCTCTGAGGTGTAGGGACTTGGGGTTTGGGTGCCACAAAGTCCCCTCCTCCTGAGACAGGTCTGGCGCAGCTCCCAGGTCCAGGGAGGGTCCCTGGGAGAGATGCAGAAGTAGAGGGAACCACACTTGGCGTGGCCAGCGTGGAGCTATGAGGATCATCGATCCGTGATCCCTCTGGAGTTTGAACAGAGTCTTGGGAATCAATGGAATGGGTGGAAAGGCATATAGGAATTCCTGACCCCAATGTAGGAGAAAGGCGTCGTTGGCCTGAGCTCCCTGACACGGAGTCCTGGAACAGAACCGGGGAAGTTTGGCATTCCACGGACTTGCAAAGAGGTCTATGTCCGGGGTTCCCCATTCCTGAAAGATTCTGCGTATCTGGTCCATATGCAAGGACCATTCGTGTGGAAGCAGAACTCGACTGAGTCTGTCTGCCCGAGAGTTTTGAACCCCTGGAAGATACACTGCCAGAAGATGAATTTGATGCTCTCTGGCGAAGGCCCATAATCTGAGAGCTTCATTGGAAAGCGACAGAGAGCCTGTCCCTCCTTGTTTGTTTACGTAGAACATGGCCACCTGATTGTCTGTCTGAACTAGGACGGTCAGGTTGACAAGGAGGGTATGGAAGACTTTGAGGGCAAAGAAGATTGCTCGCAGTTCCAGGAGGTTGATGTGAAGGGTGGTCTCCTGTGGAGACCAAGTACCCTGAGTGGAGAGGGATTGTAGATGGGCTCCCCACCCTGTTTGGGAGGCATCTGTTGTGAGGGTTGCTTGGGGCAACAAAGGTTGGAAGGGGGCCCCCAACAACAGATTCTTGGTGGACATCCACCATTGGAGGGACCAAAACAGACGCTTTGAGGTGAGGATTTGGTCGGAGAGCGCTCCTGATGCTTGAGTCCACTGGGTGGCCAAGGTCCACTGAGCTGCTCTCATATGAAGACGAGCATAGGGCACCACGTGAACCGTGGAGGCCATGTGGCCCAGAAGTCGCAGCATTTCTCTGGCTGTCAAGTGACTGCTGGACTGAGCTTGGGAGGCCAAGCACACCAGACGTTGGCCCCGGACTTGAGGTAGGTAGGCCCTTGCAGTGGTGGTGTCCAACTGGGCCCCTATGAATTCCAGAGACTGAGTAGGGATAAGTTGAGACTTGGGAAGGTTTACCACCAGTCCCAGATACTGCAGAATGTGCCTTGTGCGGTCCAGGGAAATCTGGGCCTCTGACTGAGATGGAGCTCGGATGAGCCAGTCGTCCAGATATGGGAATACAAAAATTCCCAGACCTCTTAGAAATGCGGCAACAACTGCCATGCATTTGGTGAACACTCTTGGAGCAGAGGCTAGACCGAAGGGAAGTACTCTGTACTGGAAATGTTTTCCCTGAAACAGAAATCTTAGATATTTTCTGTGGGATGGGTGGATGAGTATATGTGTGTACGCATCCTCGAGATCTAGAGAACAAAGCCAATCCTGACTCTGAAGGTATGGAAGGAGAATGCTTAGAGAAAGCATTTTGAATTTCTCCTTGTACAGAAATTTGTTCAATTCTCTCAGATCTAGGATAGGTCTGAATCCCCCTGTCTTCTTTGGTATGAGAAAATAAGGGGAGTAGAATCCTGTCCCTTGTTGAAGAAGAGGAACCTCTTCTATTGCCCCTTGGGCAAGGAGAGAAGAGACTTCCTGACCCAACAGGCCCAGGAGAGATGGGGGAGAATTGAAGTGCCTCACCATGGTATATGGAGGAAGGTTGGAAAAATGAAGTTTGTAGCCCTCTCTGATGATAGAGAGGGTCCATTGCTCTGATGTAATTTGCTCCCATCTGGGAGCAAAGTGAGCTAACCTTCCGGGAATGGTGAGGGGCTCTGGTTGTTCTAGAGCCAGAAAGGTTAAGTTCTCTAGGGGCAAGTCAAAACCCCTGAGGGGGTTGAGCCTGCTGAGGAGTGGCAGACACTGCAGGCTTTGACCTTGCCTGTTTAGGCTGCTGACGTTTAGCAGCAAAGCGAGGCTGAGAAGATTGTTGGCCAGCATTTGTGGAAAATCTGGCCTTCTTGTAGTAAGGCCTCTTGAAAGACTTTTTCTTGTTGGGAGTAGAGGTAGACTTAGAAAGTCTATCTAAGGTAGCATTTTCTGCGTCCATTTGAGTGGCTTTAATTTGCCAGTCTTTACCAAATAAGTTCTCACCTGTACAGGGCAGATTCCGTAAGCCATCCAGGACCCAGGGTTCTAGGTCAGAGGCCTGGAGCCAAGCAAGTCGTCGGGCTGCAATGGCAATGCCCGAAGCTCTACCGGCACCTTCAAAGGAATCAAAGGCTGCTCTGTTGGAGAACTTAGAAACATCTAGAAGCTGTTTCACTATAGAAATGAACTCCTCCTTTTTATCCTCAGGGATAAAGGGGGCAAAATGCTGTACCTTAAGGGCAAGTTCCCTGAGAAACATGCCCATATACAGACTGTATGAATTAATCCTGGCTATAAGCATACTAGCCTGGAAGATTTTCCTACCAAAAGAGTCTAGGGTCTTACATTCTCGCCCTGGAGGGGTAGAAGAGTGCCTTTTGGTACTCTTAATCTTTTTCAGCGCAGACTTCACCACAATGGAATGGTGAGGCAGCCGAGTCTTTTGAAAACCAGGAGAAGGAGGGACCCGGTACATGGTGTCCAACCTACGAGAATAAGGATACAACGTTAGAGGAGCCTCCCATAAGTCCATCAAGTGTTCTTGAAGGATTTCATGGATAGGCAGGGTGACTGCCTCTTTAGGAACCTTAGGGTATCCTAAAATATCCAGTTTCTTTGATCTAGGTTCTTTTTCAGAGGATGTGGTAATAGAAAGTCCTTTAGCTAGTTCTATAATGAAGTCTTGAAAGGACAAATCCTCTGGTGGAGACATTCTCCTCTTTGGGGAAGAAGGGTCTTCAGGAAGAACTAGAGACAGCTCATCAGAGGAGTCAAAATCCTCAGAAGAATCAGAGTATCCTCTATTTGCTTCCAACGCACGATACGCATACCGTTCGGTATCGACATCGGGCGTACCGGGTATGGGATCGGTATCGGGTGAAAACCCGGATCCGGCATGCGGAACCGATCTGCGTTTGGAAGACGATGGTCTCGGTTCCGATATGGGAAACGATACCGGAACCGCTGGATGCGGTACCGAGGGCGTCGCAGCTTTAATGAAAGCCAGCATGGCCTGCTGCATGGTCTGAACAGTATTGCTCATAGACGCCACTGCTGCCTGGATGTCGGTACCGGTATGGGCCGGTACCCCAGAGCAGGCTAACAGGTGATCAGTCGAGGCCGTGCCATCGATGTCAACCTGTAACCCCATAGATGGAGCTTTGGAAGCCAGAGCTTCCCGCCGGGGTTGTTTGGCTGGGGCAGGATCCTCAGATTCAAAAGTGAGAGCCTCTCGATGGTTTGAAGGAGATTTGCTCTTTGAGGACCTGCCCGAAGAAGGTTTGGTTACCTGAGATCCATCCGGAGAGGAAGACCTGGATGACTGTGATGCTGGTTTATCTGAAGCAAACAGCACATGGAATTTGTTGGCCCGGTTCTGCAAACCACGTTTAGACATCTGGGAGCAGGATGGGCAGTCCGGAATGGAGTGGTCAGGTCCCAAACATTTAAGACACCAGTCATGGGTGTCTGTGACAGAAATAACAGCACTACACTTGGTACACTTCTTGAAACCAGGGGCTGGTTTCTCCATGAGGAGAATTTGTGTAGGCCTGAGGCCTAACCGAAGTCACCAAGTTGTGCAAAAATAAAGATTTTTTTTTTTTTTGAAAGAAAGAAAGAGAGAGACCGGCGGTACCGGTTTCGGTATGGGGAAGGCAGGTACGCGGTCTAAAGAAGCAAACTAAAACAAGAATTTCTTCAGCGGTGACAGGAACACGATCTGCTGGCTCCGCGGAAAAAGAGAAACTGAGGAGAGCTGGTCAGGAAGGCAGCGCGCATGTGCAGTGGGAGGCCCCAAAAGCTTCCTTTCTGGGAGGCTGGGGAGCTTTCCCGCGCAGGCTCCGTCGGTTCCGACGTACCCATATGTGAGGACTTATTCCTGCTTGTTCCTGGAGATCACCAACTGAGCCCCACACAACACTCCCCAGATTCCAAAGCAAGTTTATGAGAGGTACACATGCATGCGCACCTGCCTTTCCACCTGCCCGCTGCAGCAGCATATTCTCCAGTAAAACATAGCAGGGGCCAAAAAAAGACAATTCCCTAGGGAGGAGGGAGGGGTGAGAGAACTTATTCCTGCTGTTGACGGAGAAAGCACAGTTACTCACCTATGCGTTCTGAGAGGACAGCAGGAATCAGTTCTCGCATATGGGTCATGTTAGCGCTGAAGGAGCCTGTGCGGAAGCATCTCCCCAGCTTTCAAAGAAAGCTTTTGGGAGATGCATAACGCATGCGTGGTCCCCTTCTTGCCCAAGGGTACCATCTTGCCTCAGCCAAATGACATAGCTAAGATGGCCAAGGAAAAAAAAATACAGTAAAGAAGTAACTCCAAGGGGAGGAAGGAGGGTTGAGAGGACTGATTCCTGCTGACCCCAGAGAACACCTGCTACAGGTGAGTAAGTTTTTTCCGGAAACAAACAGGAAGTCAGTCCTCACATATACAGCTTGTGATAAGGAAGCTTATCATAGCTCAGGTAGGAGCTATAGAAAAGATGATGTGACTCTGAACAAGCAACCTGTCAGTTCTGGTAGAAGCAAGAAAACAGAGTTTTCACATAAAAGACTACCAGTCCCAGAATGCACCAGGTTTCCAGCAGCCATGAGAGGGGCTGAAGTGAGAGAATGTGTGTGCAATCAAGAGAGCTATGAGGTAATCCCTAAGCACTCATCTCAAAGGGCAGGGCCTGATTCAAGACAGCTGCGCTGTGTTAGGGAGCAGCACACATTAGAACAGGATAAGAGTAGAGCTTATTTCTTCAGATAACAGCTTCAGGGAGAGCTACAAGAACAGCTTCAGAAAGAGATACAGAGACAGCAACGGCTACAAGCTCAAGCACCAGTATCACCTGGAGAAACAGAAGCCAAGCCAAGCCAAGCGGATAGAGAAAGAAGGAAACTCTCTGGAAGGAAGAGAAGAAAGGCCATTGGAAGGTCTGGGAGATTCCAAGGCAGTACTCATACTGGGAGGTATTCTAAAAGCCAGCAGAGTCCATTGGACTGGATTCAGCCAGAGGAATGGAGTGGCAGAGATAGGAATCACCAGTGGCTACCTGGAAGAGAGAAGACTGCATGTGGAAGGGACTTTCAGACCAAGGCCAGAAGGTATGTGAGAGGAGATCCAGTGTCCAGGGATCAAGATTGGAAGGCTGGACATCAGAATTGGATTACATATTGGCCAGGCTATACAGAGAGGAATAATGATAGCAGGAGAGGCTCAGGTATGAACACTGATCCAGACCCTATCTATAATAGAGAATGGCAGCAAGGGAATAAGCATTCTCATGATAGTGCCTTAATGAAAGACTCATCTGTGCCAATGTATGATATAGACCCTATGATTGTTGATGAAGAGGGAGATACAGCAGATGAAACTATTTATATGGACTGTTCTCTATCTAAATGCTATTGCTAGCTTTCTATGAGCAAACACATCAGCCATCACAAAGAAACCTAACTTTGTTCTTTATTTCCACTGCAAACAGCTCTTAAAGCAGGATTTGGGCTCACACAGTAGCAGCCAGCCAGCTAAAGGCTTTCATCTGGTCCATTGATAGTAATTAGGGCTGCACCTGATTGTGTGGGTGAGCAAGGGAGAATCACTGCTGAGATCTGCGTGGAAAATAAGCAGAAGTTAACCTAACCAGCAAAGTTTATTCTTTTCTTTGTGCCTTTGTATTTGGTAATTATTTGCTAAGAAAACATTAGCTAATTGCCTGACAAGCTGAAGGTTGTTTCTGGTTTACTTTGTGACTTTTTGTTATCCATTTTTAAACACTGCAAGCAAGTAACCTCATTTATAGTGCTATCAAGCATACATGTGCTGGGTGAATTAAACCCCATCAATAAAAGAAGTATTTTATTGATCTTACCACTTGGTTTCACAACTCAAATTATTGTCATCAGCTGTGTTTGGGAGTGAATGAACTACAATACCCACAATACCTTGCAAGAATCATATGAATATATGCATCGTCAAGATTGTGTAAGTTCTCACCCTAGGCAGCCGTCTGACAAGCTACAGACTACCAAGAACCTGTAAAAACGCCACAGCGACCTGCAAAGGGTGAGCCGTGGTCAGTAGCAGTTAAGACTCCCCTGAGACACTCTTGCAAGACCCAAGCGTCTGGCAAAGAACCAGCACTCTGGTAGCCTAAACACAGAATGGGTCGGAGGGCAGGAGTTGCCTACACCTGAAGAGATTACAGAGTACGGCCTGACTGAAGGCAATGTCCCATTAGGACTCCCTGTCCAGGCAATAGTGAGCTGCGAAGATATGGACCAAAGACCAGGTGGCGGCTTGGAAGAGTGAGATCCCTGCTTGCACATAGACAAGGGTAATGCAGTCCGCCACTCAAGTGGACAGAGTTCACTTAGTTGCTGGGAGCCCCAGACGGCTGGGGTCATGGGATATGAAAAGCTGCAGTGCTTTGCGGTGGCCCAGAGTCTGTTGCAGGTAAATAGACAGGGCTCTCTTACAATCCAGATTGTGGAGAACGGTCTCTACCAATGTTCCCTCTAATTTTCTGTAGGCTGTGTGCGCATAAAATATCAGCTGTGCAGCTTTTGAAGGAAGGTTAAATTTTTGTGCGCCACATAATGACACTCGGAGTTATATACTTTAAAATTTGACTACACGTATGTACACCACATTGATTGCACTAGAAAATATTGTAGAACTTGTGAAAACCGTAAATACACAACAACTTTTACATTTTAAAACATCTGTGTTGTTTTCTATCAGAATCAGAACCAAAATTTTTGTGTGCTCTGTTGTAAAGTATGTGCTTGCTCGGCGAGGTGTGTGCGCGCGCACAAGCGCACAGCTTAGAGGGAACAGTGGTCTCTACCCTACCGGCGCGAGGCCTCGGAAAGAAGGTGGGGAGTACTATCTCCTGCTGAGGTGGAGTGGGGATACCACCTTTGGCAGAAACTTGGGGTATGTGTGGAGCACCACCCTGTTCTTGTAGAACCTCATACAGGGTGGTTCCGCCATCAAAGCCTGGAGCTCGCTGACACTGCGTGCTGATGTCAGTGCTACTAGGAAGGTGACCTTCCAGGACAGGTACCGGAGGTGCCAGGTAGCCAGAGGCTCAAACAGAGGCTTAGTGAGCTGTGAGAGCACCACTCTCAGATCCCACTCTGCCTCTGGAGGGCAGACGGGGGTTTTGGATAACATGAGGTTCCACAGGAATCGGGAAACAAGGGGCTGAGAAGAGAAGGGCTTTCCCTCAATGGAATGTCAATGCACTGCAATGGCGCTTAGGTGTACTCTGACTGAATTGGAGTTCAGCCCCACCTGCGATAGGTGAAGCAGACTGAGAATCGGCACCACTTTAAGGCGTACGCTCTTCTTGTGGAGGCCTTATGAGACCAGAAGAATCTCTTCCATGTCCCATGGGAGGTTGAAGGGGGCTAATGCTACCCTTTCAGCAGCCAAGCCGTGAGCAAGAGGGACCCCAGGCTGGGTGTAGGAGAGAGCCCTGTTCCTGTGAGAGTAGCCCCGGAACTCAGCCCAGGGGAATCGGCAACGCTGCCAATAGGGAAAGGAGTAGTGGCAACCAGGGCTGTCTGGGCCACCAAGGGGCTATCAGCATTAGCGATGTTCTGTCATGCTGGACCTTGAATAGTGTCTTGGCTACCAGCCATGTCGGTGGGAAGGCATACATGAGACCTTCTGTCCACGGGATGAGGAACGCATCCACTGCCACATGGGAGTGCGGCTGGCGAGAGCAGAATCAGGGCAACTACATGCTGTCTGGGCTGGCAAACAGGTCCACTGAGGGGATGATCCAGAGATGAAACATCCGTGAGGCTACCAATGGATCCAGGTGCCACTCATGCAGCTTGAGGACCCTGTTCATTTTGTCTGCCAGGGCACTGTCCTGGCCCGGGAGGTACACTGCCCTTAGAAGCATCCCTCTGAATACAGCATAGGAGCAGAGGGCTACCACCTCCTGGCAGAGGGGGTACGACCCTGTTCCTCCCTGTTTGTTCATGTAGAACATTGCGACCTGATTGTCAGTTTGGATCAGCACAGAGTGATGTTGGAGCTGGTGGCAGAAGGCTCGGAGGGCTAGGTAAATTGCCCGGAGCTCTAGCAGGTTGATTTTCATCCGGGATTTCCTCTGGGACCAGCAGCCTTATGTCTGGAGACTCCCACAATGTGCTCCCCAGCACATTAGAGAGGCATAAGTGGTGAGGACTTTCTGGGGATTTGGTGCCTGGACAAGCATCCCCACCTGAAAGTGACGTGGAATTTGCCACCATCCAAGGGAGTCTGACAGCTGACAGGTCACTTTCACTCTGTCCCTGAGCCTGCCTGTGGCTTGTGTCCACTGAGAGCGGAGGCACCATTGGGCTGCCCTCATGTGCAGGCGGGCATACGGTGTAACGTGAACTGTGGAGGCCATGTGTCCCAACAGGCGGAGTAGGAGCCAGGCAGGTAGTGTCTTGCGTCAGTGTACCTCTGTGGCCAACTCCCTGAGGTGTTATGACCTCTCCTGAGGGAGGAAGGATTTTTCCTGAAGGGTATCTAGTTGCTTCCCTATAAACTCTAGGCACTGGGCCGAAGTGAGGTGGGACTTGGAGTAGTTTATGATGAACCCCAGGTGCTGCAGGGCTTTGGTGGTGTGCCAGTGGCGCATTGTGCCTCTGCAGTCGTGTCCTGCTTTATGAGTCAGTCATCTAGATAAGGAAAGACAAAGGGCTCCTTGGAGCCAGAGGTGCGCTGCGACTACGGCAATGCACTTTGTGAAGATCCTTGGTGACGAGGCCAAACTGAAGAGTAGCACCCTGTATTGGTAGTGCTGTCCCCCACCATGAACCGGAGGTATTTTCTGTGGCTAGGATGAATTAGGATGTGAGTGTAGGCATCCTTTAGGTCTAAAGAGCATAGCCAATCTCCCTGCTGGAGAAATGGCAATAGTGTCCCAAGAGAGAACATCTGAAACTCTCCCTGACCAGAAACCTGTTGAGCTCTCGAAGGTCCAGGATGGGCCTGAGGCCCCCTGTCCTCTTGAGGACAAGGAAATATCTGGAGTAGAAGCCTGTGCCCCAGAGATGTTTTGGCACTGGTGCCACTGCTTTGTCGCTGATTAGACCTGCGAACTCAATGAGGAGCAGGATCTGGTGCGTCCTCCTGGGAAATACGAAGGTGGCGCTCAGTGTAAGTGAAGGAGATAGCCCTCCTTGACCACTTGTTGCACACCCAGGTATCGGTGGTGATGGCTGTCCAACTGTGGGCAAACAGGGCTAGCTGCCCCCCTGTGGGCAGCAGGGAACCCCCCTGGGGGTAGGGAGGTCGCACCCAGGCAGTCAAAGGCTCCCCAGGCTGGGCCAGAGCTGGTGCCTGAGACTTTGGGGCCTTTTGTTTTCTGGGACCATGTCCCTGACCTTTTTGTTGCTGGCCCTGTCGAGGGGCCGGGAAGGTCTGAAGTGTGGTGTATTGCTAAGGCCCCCTTTCTTCCTTGGGCTTTTTCCTTAGGGTTGCACAGAAGTCTTCTTTGAGAGCCTAGTTCTAGTCACGTATTCTATCTTTATCTCCACTGCCTTATCTGCCATGGGCTTCCTAAATAGGTTTTCTCCTATGCAGGCGACATCAATCAGTTTGTCCTGCACCCATTGTTCCAGGTCAGATGACTGCAGCCATGCCTGGCATCGTGCCCCAATGCCTCCAGCAGCCACCCTGGCCAATAACTCAAAGCCATCGTAGGCTGCCCAGGACAAAATCTTTGAGCATTCTTTTACCGCCAAAATCAGGGTCTTGAACTTCTGTAGGGGTTCCCCATCGAGGCCTGACGAGAATCCACCAAACTCCTTCGACAGTTCCTTCAGGTAAATGCCGATGTATAGGTGGTAGGACCGGATCTGCCACATTACCATCGAGCCCTGCCGGGTGGCACTGACAAATACGTTTTTTGGCTTTTAACCATGGAGTTGTGGGGAAGCTGGGTCTTTTGAAACCCAGGATTTCAGCATACCCGGTACATGGCGTCAAGGCCCCTACTAACGATTGGTACTGATGCCGGAGTTTCCAATATCCAGAGAGAGCGGCAGTCGAGGATCAGGGGCACCGGAACCGTAAGGGTTTCCTTCAGGGGTACCTCATATTGGAGTATCTTCAATTCCTCAGTGCAGGGGTCCTCCTCCACCTCGATAATGAAAGCCTTGCTATGTCCTGCACAAAATCGAGGAACGCAACGCTCTCAGGCGGGGGAATGGTATCGGGTTGTCGGGGGAGACAGGTCCGTGGGCCCATATCTGTTTTGCCTCGTGTCCAGGGACTCTTCGTTCTTGGTTTCCCATTCAGACTCAAAGTCCGAGTATGAGTCTGATGCCGCACGATCACCTCTGTCAAGGACCGCCTTCATGTTTGAAGCTCAAAGGACCAAATCTTCTCAGGGTTGAAGAGGGAGAAAATATGGAAAAATTGGTAAAAAGGAATGAAAAGAAAGCACAGTTACTTACCTGTAACAGGTGATCTCTGGGAACAGCAGGAATAAGTCTTCACATATGGGTACGTCGGTACCAACAGAGCCTGCGCAGGAACGCTCCCCAGCTTCCCAAAAAGGAAAGCTTTTGGGAGCATCCCACAGCGCCTGCGCGCTGCCTTCCCCCTTTCCTAACCAACTCTCCTCAGTTTGAGTTTAAAGCTGAGACAACAGAGAAAGAGAGGAAAGGAAAGATAGAAAAGAGATACAACTCCTAGGGAAGGTGGGTGGGTTGTGAAGACTTATTCCTGCTGTTCCCAGAGATCACCTGTTACAGGTAAGTAACTGTGCTATCTCCAGGAACAAGCAGGAATGAGTCTTCACATATGGGGACTCCCTAGCTGAGATGCCTGGGAGATCCCCAAGGATATGAGACCCTGAAAGGGGTCTGGGTCCTCCTATGGATCTCAAGCATCCATCCAGGGAAGGAGGGCAGGAGTTGTTTAAGAATGGTTGTTTAACCTCCCCGCACTGCAAGACACACAAACCAAGGCCTTCCTTGATGCCCTCAAAGCACTAGGCTACACTCAACTAGTTAACTCCCCCACTCATATCAAGGGAAACACCCTCGACTTGATATTTGCACCTCAAATAGCCACCCTACCCCTTTCACAAATTCAATCTCTCACTGAGCCCAGTACCATGGTCTGACCACAGTCTTGTCAGGTTCTCGCTGCCTTCCCTTCGCGGATCTAACTACCCCCCCACCACAATGGACAACACCATCACTACTCGGACACGTTATCTCCCATTCAACGAGCAGGAGATCATTGGGAGAATACACCCTCTCCTGGAAACACCTGAACTCAACCTCGATGACATGTTAACACTATGGAACAAGTCCCTCAACGCAGTAATTGACGCCCCAACTACCAAGAAAAACCTCAGGGGTAAGAAAAAAGCACCTTGGTATTCACCTGAACTAACAGCATCCCTCCGGCGGTTACGGCAACTCGAAAAACGATGGCGCAGATCAAGGACAACCGAGAGCCATGAAGCTTATTACACCCACCTTGACGACCATAGAACAGCAGTATCATCAAGAATGAAACAATACCATTCAGACGTCCTACTGAGAGCCATAAACAAACCACGTGAGCTATTCAATCTGGTCAAAAATCTGGCTAAGGAGCCCACCCCCAACCAAACAAATCTACCTGACCCCCAGGAATATGCGGACTACCTGCGCTCAAAGTCAAGCCAACACATTGCCCCTGCAAGTCACCACCTTCTGGAACATACAATCCCGCTACCTCCCGACTCCTTCCCTCTAAATGAGACAGCAGATAACCATCACATTCTTAACTCCTTCTCCCCCCCCAACAGCAAGGGAGATCCAAGATACCATCACATGCATCAATACCACCACAGCTCCGAGCGACCCATGCCCGGCACAATGGATAAAAGTGCTAAAATCAGACCTCAGCCCTTTCCTCGCCAAATTAATAGGAGCATCTTTCACTTCGGGGATATTCCCACAGAACCTGAAGCAAACCTCAATAAGACCCCTACTGAAGAACAAAAAGCTCGACCCCACAAAGATGGATTCCTACAGGCCCATATCGAGCATCCCGCTCCTAGCTAAAATCATCGAAAAAACAGTCCAACAGCAACTAACCCATCACATTGAAAACAACGCTCCCCTTGATTACTGCCAGCATGGATTCAGAGAGTCCCATGGAGTTGATACCCTTCTAACTACATTATTCAACTCCCTTATCATTGGGCTCGATAACATCAGGAAGGGTTTCGCCCTTATCTTTCTGGACATCGCAGCCGCCTTTGACTCGGTGGACCACAAGATACTCCTATCACGCCTCGCTGAGAAGGGCCTTCATGGCAATGCTCTAGCTTGGTGCGCCTCATACCTGAATAACAGATGGCAACATGTCCGCTCCGGATCCTCTTTATCTGACCCTTTCCCACTAGAAAAAGGCGTTCCCCAGGGCTCATCCCTCTCAGCCCTTTTATTCAATATCTATATGCAGCCCATCTGCAATCTCATCCGGTCCTTTAACATCAACTGCCTAGTATATGCTGATGATGTCCTAATGTTCACCCCAATAGACACAGATCATCCAAACCTGGACCAGCTCTCCTCTTGCTTCAATGCCGTCACAGATTGGCTACACAACCAAATGCTCAGAATAAATCTGAAAAAGACAGAAGTTCTATTCATAGGAAGAAACCAGTCATTCACTCCCCCATCTTCAATCAAGGTGAACAACGCAGAACTCCTCTCCAAGACAACGATCAAATACTTAGGTGTAACACTGGACCAGCGCCTGGACATGCATGCCCATATAGACAATACCATCAGAACAATATACCATAAATTACGGACACTACGCCTCATAAAGAACACCCTTGAACCAAACGACTTCAGAACAGTCTTCCAGGCCATAATCATGCCCCACTTCGATTACGCCAATTCCATCCTACTTGGACTCCCAAATAGCTCGATAAACCCCTTACAGCTTGCGATGAACACCGCAGCAAGAACCCTCTATGGCGCGTCTCGCAGAGAACATATCACCCCTATCCTGAAGAGCTTGCACTGGCTCCCCGTCCAGTACAGGATCACATTTAAGATCCTCACCTTGACATTCAAAGCAGTCAACTGTATCACCGCAACCACACTGTCAGATCTGATTCAACTTACTCCAAACAACAGATTAAGAAGAACCACATCCTGCAATACCATCCTCCTTCCAAAAGCCATCACAAAATGCAACAAATCCACTAGAAAGCGTGCCTTTGCCTTATTCGCCACTTCATGCTGGAATTCCCTCCCAACAGAAATCCGCACCATAAATAACCTCCCCCAGTTCAGAAAAGCCCTCAAACAGCACCTATTTATACAACACTTTGGTAACTCCGACAGCATCACCTAGCCAGTATCACATGATCTTATAGTCTAACAATCCAACGCTGCCTAACCAGTTTCCGACGAAAACTCTTCACCTCTTCCATCTATCCCCCTTAGGGCCTGTATCATAGACTTAGATGTGATGCAATCCCTTTGTATATAATGTATAAAGTTCACCTGTTACCCTTGTTTAAATCTCCCTTTGTATACTATGTATAAAGTTCACCTGTTATCCATGTTTAAATTCCCTGTTCTATGTAAGTTCAATGTATGGCTGTTCCTCATTGTACAAACTTGTTCATTGTAAACCGTGCTGATACCGAATAGTGCGGTATAGAAAAACCTTAAATAAATAAATAAATGGAACAGGTGTCTGAGGACAGCCTGACCAAACAAGGCATCCCGGCGGGAATCCTTGTCCAAGCAGTAATGGGCTGTGAAGGTATGACCAGAGGCCCAGGTGGCTGCTCGACAGATCTAAGAACATAAGAACATAAGACATGCCATACTGGGTCAGACCGAGGTCCATCAAGCCCAGTATCCTGTTTCCAACAGTGGCCAATCTAGGTCCTACGTACCTAGCAATATCCCCAAAAGACACAGGTTCCATAATGCTTGTACTGGGTCAAGCATTGATATCCTGGGTCCCTTTTTAATAGTGGTTTATGGACCTTTCCTCCAGGAACTTGTCCAAACCTTTTTTAAATCCAGCTATACTAACAGCCCTTACTACATCCTCCGGTAACAGATTCCAGAGTTTGATTACACGTTGAGTGAAAAAATATTTTCTCTTATTTGTCTTAAATAGTTTACCCTGTAGCTTCATTACATGCCCCCTAGTCTTTCTATATTCTGATAGCGTAAACAATTGATCCACGTTTATCCGTTCCACTCCATTCATTAATTTATAGACCTCTATCATATCTCCCCTCAGCCGTCTCTTTTCCAGGTTAAAGAGCCCTAACCTTTTTAACCTCTCTTCATAGGAGTAGCCTTCCATCCCCTTCACCAATTTGGTGGCTCTTCTCTGTACTTTTTCTAATAACGCTATGTCCTTTTTAAGATACGGCGACCAGAACTGCACACAATATTCAAGGTGCGGTCGTACCATGGAGCGATACAGAGGCATTATAATATCCTTTGTTTTATTCTCCATCCCTTTCTTTATGATACCTAGCATTCTATTTGCTTTCTTGGCCGCCGCTGCACACTGGGCGGAGGGTTTTAACATGTTATCCACGATGACTCCTAAGTCCTTTTCCTGGGTGGTGGTTTCTAATGTGGAGCCTTGCATCGTGTAACTATAGTGTGGGTTGTTCTTTCCTAGGTGCATAACTTTGCATTTGTCCACATTAAATTTCATCTGCCATTTGGATGCCCAGTCTTCCAATTTATCCAGATCCTCCTGCAGTTTTCCACAATCCTCTTGAGTTTTAACAACTTTAAACAGTTTTGTGTCATCTGCAAATTTGATAACCTCACTAGTTATTCCCTTTTCCAGGTCATTTATGAATATGTCAAAAAGTAGCGGACCCAGTACAGATCCCTGGGGTACTCCACTATTCACTTTTTTCCATTGGGAATATTGGCCATTTAGCCCTACCCTCTGCTTTCTATCTTTTAACCAGTTCCCGATCCACAATAGTACACTGCCTCCTATCCCATGACTTTTTAGCTTTGCCAAAAGTCTCTGATGGGGACCTTGTCAAAAGCTTTCTGGAAGTCCAGATACACTATATCAACCGACTCACCTTTGTCTACCTGTTTATGCACACCTTCAAAGAAACATATCAGATTAGTAAGACAAGATCTTCCTTGTCTAAAGCCATGTTGGCTGTCTCCCATTAGGCCATGACTATCTATATGTTGTGTAATTTTGTTCTTTATGATGGTTTCTACCATTTTCCCTGGTACTGACGTCAGGCTCACCGGTCTGTACTTTCCCGGGTCACCCCTGGAACCTTTTTTAAAAATTGGTGTTACGTTGGCGACCCTCCAATCTTCAGGTATTACAGATGATTTTAATGAAAGTTCACAGATTACCAATAGCAGGTCTGCAATCTCATATTTCAGTTCTTTCAACACTCTGGGATGTATACCATCCGGTCCAGGTGATTTGCTACTATTCAGTTTATCAAATAGTTGTAATATATCTTCCCGGTGTAGTGATATTTCTCTCAATTCCTCTGCAGTATCACCTTTAAATACCACTTCAGTCATGGGTAACATCCCTACATCTTCCTCAGTAAAGACCGAAGCAAAGAATTCATTCAGTCTCTCTGCTATAGCCTTGTCTCCTCTTACTGCCCCTTTTACCCCTCTATCATCTAATGGTCCAATTGACTCTCTCACAGGCCTTTTGCTACGAATGTACTTGAAAAAGTCTTTATTTCGTGTTTTTGCTTCCGTAGCAAGTTTCTTCTCAAATTCCCGCTTTGCCTGCCTTATCAATGCTTTGCATTTAACTTGCCAGTGCTTGTGTTGTTTCCAGTTTTCATAATTTGGCTCTTTTTTCCATTTCCTGAAGGTTGCTTTTTTGGCAGCAACAGCCTCTCTGACCTCACCTTTAAACCATGCTGGCAGTTTTTTGGACTTTCTTCCACTCTTCTTAATGCGTGGAATACAGCTGGTCTGGGCTTCGAGGATAGTATTTGGACATTTGGATAGGATGGACACAGAATTTAGATGAGCCATAGAGGTGGCCATGGCCCTCACATTATGAGCTGTGACATGGCTCTCCAGAGAAAGGCTCTTACACTGGTAGGCGAAAGAAATACACTGAACAATCCAATTGGACAGTGTTCTCTTAGAGACTGGAACTTCTCCTTGTATAAAAATTTGTTCAATTCTCTGAGATCTAGAATGGGTCTGTATCCCCCTGTCTTCTTTGGAATGAGAAAATAGGGGGAGTAGAACCCTGACCCTTGTTGAAGAAGAGGAACTTCTTCTATTGCCCCTTGGGCAAGAAGGGTAGTTATCTCCTGACCTAAAAGGTCGAGAAGAGATGTGGGAGAATTGAAGTGTCTCACCGTGGTGTGGGGAAGGAAGGTCTGAGAAATGAAGTTTGTAGCCCTCTCTTATGATGGAGAGTGTCCACTGCTCTGATGTGATTTGCTCCCATCTGGGAGCAAAATGAGCTAACTTTCCTGGAATGGTGAGAGGGTTCTGGCTGTGTTAAAGCCAGAAAGGCTAAGTTCTCTAGCATCAAGTCAAAAACCCTGAGGGGGTTGGGACTGCTGGGTTACAGCAGCCCCTGTAGACTTAGGCCTGGCCTGCTTAGGTTGCTGACGCTTAGCGGTAAAGCGACCTGTAGAAGATTGTTGGCCAGAAGTGGAAGAAAACCTGCCCTTTTTGAAAAAAAAGACTTTTTAAAAGTCTTTTTCTTGGCAGGAATGGAGGTAGACCTTGAAAGTCTATCCAGAGCAGAATTCTCTGCATCCATTTGAGTGGCTTTAATTTGCCACTCTTTGCCAAACAGATTTTCACCTGTACAGGGCAGATTTCCTAAGCCATCTTGAACCCAGGGTTCTAAATTAGAAGCCTGGAGCCAAGCAATTCTGCGAGCAGCTATGGCAATGCCTGAAGCTCTACTGGCACCTTCAAAGGAGTCAAAGGCTGCCCTGTTTGAAAACTTGGAGATGTCCTGAGTATGCTTAAGCCACATGCGGAATTCTTCCCTTTTATCTTCTGGAATAAAAGGGAGGTAAGTGTGCAGCTTTTCTGCCACTTCTTTCAGAAACATACCCATATGAAGGCTATATGAGTTGATTCTGGCAATAAGCATACTGGCCTGGAAGATTTTCCTACCAAAAGCATCCAAGGTCCTGCATTCTCTTCCTGAGGGGCAGAGGAGTGTCTCTTTGTACTCTTTATCCTCCTCATAGCTGACTGCACCACAATGGAATGGTGAGGAAGCTGACTTTTCTGGAACCCAGGACAAGGAGGGACACGATACATAGTGTCCAACCTGTGAGAATGAGGAGAGAGAGTGAGAGGAGTCTCCCATAAATCAATCATGTGTTCATGAAGAATCTCATGAATTGGTAAGGTGTCTGCCTCTTTAGGAGCCCTAGAGTATCCTAATATATCTAATTTTTTTGCTCTAGGCTCTGATTCAGAGGTTACTGAAATAGAGAGTCCTTTAGCTACTTCTCTTATGAAGTCTTGAAAGGACAAGTCCTCTGGAGGAGACATTCTTCTTTTTGGAGAAGAAGTCTCCTCAGGAAGGGCTATGGATACTTCAGAAGACTCATCTGATGTATCAGAATCAGAGGAATCGAAGTATGGCCTGTCAGGGTGCTCTTCTAACGCTCGATACGCGAATCGAGCGGTATCGACATCGGGCGTCCCCGGTACCGGATCGGTACCGAGAAGTAGCCCTGGACAAGGAACCGCAGCAGTCGGTATCCTGGTCAATGTCGATGCCCTCGGTACCGGCATCAGCGCTGGTGCCGGTACCGGAGCCGATACCGACAACGGAGCTCGTTGCGGTACCGCCGGCGTCGCAGCTTGAATGAAGGCTGAAATAGCCTGCTGCATGGACAGAACATTCTGATCCATCGACGCCATGAATGCCTGGAGATCGGTACCAGTAGATTGTGCCAGTACCCCAGAGCATTCTAACAGGTGATCGGTCGAGGCCATGCCATCGATGCCAACCTGTAACCCCATAGGAGGAGCTTTGGAAGCCGGAGCTTCCCGCCGGGGTTGTTTGGCTGGTGCAGGATCCTCGAGGGCAAGCCCAGAGGCATCTCGATGCTTAGAGGGAGATCTACCCTTCGAGGAACTGCTAGGTTTATGTTTGGTTACCTGAGGTCCTTCAGGAGAAGACCTGGAAGATGTCGATGCTACTGCCGGTGCCTCAGCGGGAAACAGGACATGGAGCTTAGCTGCTTGGTTCTGTAACCCCCGTTTAGACATTAGGGAGCAGGACGGACAATCCGGAATGGAGTGTTCAGGACCCAAACATTTAAGACACCATTCATGGGTATCTGTAATAGAAATAGTACCGCTACACTTAGTGCATTTTTTGAACCCGGAGGTTGGTTTTTCCATGAGGGAAGTTTTCTTGTGGGCCCTGAGGCCCTTAAGAAGAAAAGTACACCAAGTGAGGAAAAAATATTGATTTTTTTTTTTTTTTTAAAGAAAGAAAGAAAAGACCGGTGGTACCGGTCCAGAGTCGGGGAAGGCAGACACGCGACCAAAGAAATAAAATAAAATAAAGAACTTCTTCCGCGGTGACAGGGCTCGACCTGCTGGCTCCGCGGCAAAGAAGAACTGAGGAGAGTTGGTTAGGAAAGGCGGGAAGGCAGCGCGCAGGCGCTGTGGGATGCACCCAAAAGCTTTCCTTTTTGGGAAGCTGGGGAGCGTTCACGCGCAGGCTGCGTCGGTACCGACGTACCCATATGTGAAGACTCATTCCTGCTTGTTCCTGGAGATAAACAGTTAAGCACAGAGTGTGGGTGTGGGAAAGAGAAGAAGAGAAACAAGAGGGAGCATTACACACACCCACAGTTTTTCTGAACTCTTTTGGGCTCTGGGAGATCAGGTTTGACCAAGGCACTGTCAGCGATGACATCACCATTGTGTATGACTGATTATAGCCTAGCTTTTCCATGGAGCATATAGGGTACAATTTAAAGTGCAAAGAATAAGAAAAGCATTAAGTCATTCATCATAAAGCTTTTAGAGAACCTGAGGAAACTAAAATGCCAAACATACCTTTTCTGAGTCTTACTTCGAGAGCCAGACCTGAAATGGTAAAGAGACAATGAAAATAACATTAAGTCATGTAAGTCTGATAGTCATTTAGGTCTGTGCATTTAAAAACCCCCAAAAAAACATAGTACGTTAGAAAAGGCTTGGAAGTCTCCAAGGAGGGGACGGGGGAAGGGGAAGGGAGGTAAGGTGGGAGGGGGGAAGGGGGAAGGGAAGTAAGGGGGAAGGGGGGGGGGAAGGGAAGTAAGGGGGAAGGGGGGAGAAGGGTGAGCAGGAGGAGGAGGGAGGGGGGGGGAGGAAGTGGTTAAGAGCGGGGCGGGGGGAATTAATTCCAAAGGTGAGTTAAAAATAGTAATATTGAATGTAAAAGGACTTAATTTGCCATTTAAACGGCAGAAATTATATAAAGAAATAACACGCTAAAAGGCGTCGATAGGGCTTATACAGGAAACACACTTAACTCGGGCAACATAACATCTGGTTAAACATGAGGGGTATGGAGTGTGTCCCCATGCATCAAACACAGTAGAAAAAAAGAAAGGAGGAGTTGCAATCTTAAATTGATTCAAAATTAAAGATCGAGTTACAGAAAGTAATCATGGATAAAGAGGGGAGATATATACTACTGCGTTTAAAAATAGGGAATGAGTGGTATTGTATAATGAATATCTACGCGCCTACAGGAGCGCAAAGAGAATTTTGGACAAAGCTAAATGAAGAGATGGGGAAATTAGGAGAGGGTAAACTCATATGTGGGGGTGATTATAATTTAACAAGGAATCCTGCTAGAGACGCTACTGGAAAAAGAGAGGGCAAACGAGTGGATAGAAGGAGAAATTAGACCTTACCTGCTAATTGTCTTTCCTTGAGTTCTCTCCGGGCCAGTCCAGGAAAGTAGGGTAGTCAACCTCCTCCAGCAGCTGAGGGCTGAAAAGAACTGAAAAACTCTTTGCTGACAGGCGCACTAGCTCCCCCTGGTATCCGAGAGAGTCCATCAGTCTTATGGTATCAAAGCAGTGTGCCTAAAAACATACCAAACTGGAACAAAACAACAAAAGAACTAACCTCAAAGGATTGCCGATATAGTCAGAGAGTGTGTACTTGAACAGGAACTCCCCTGCTTTCCTTTTTTTTTTTTTTTGTTTCGGCAACAATTCTCTTTCCAATGTCACCAATGCCCCCAGCTCCGGCCATCAGCTAGGCAACCTGTTATGAGTGGAACACCTTTTTGCCGAGGACATTAACAACTTGCATACTCGCAGACAACAATGGGAGGGTCCTGGACTGGCCCGGAGAGAACTCAAGGAAAGACAATTAGCAGGTAAGGTCTAATTTCTCCTTCCTATTCGTCTCTCCGGGACAATCCAGGAAAGTAGGGCAGTACCAAAGCAGTACTTACAACCGGGAGGGTCCTGTGAGCCCCGCAACCACCGCCGAGGCCCCCACTGCAGCATCTGCCCTGGCCTGAACATCCAACCGATAGTGTCTAGCAAACGTATGCAAAGAAGACCACGTTGCCGCTCTACAGATATCCACTGGTGGAACCAAGGCATACTCCGCCCACAAAGTCGCCTGACTCCTAGTAGAATGCGCTCTGATCCCCACTGGAGCCACCACACCTTTTGTTTGATAAGCTGTCCGAATGGCATGCTTCACCCAACGAGTGATAGAAGCCTTGGTCGCCGCTCTCCCTTTAGCCGGACCCCCAAACAGCACGAATAACCTGTCCGACTTTCGAAAAGACTTTGCAACACACGTCCCAAATCCAACCTCTTCAGCGACCGATCCCATTTTTCCCCTTCACGCGGACGAAAAGTAGGAAGGAAAACGGCTTGATTCAGATGAAAACTAGAGACTACCTTAGGTAGAAAAGATGGTACCGGCCTCAATACTACCTTCTCCTCCGAAAACTGAAGGTACGGCTCCCTGCACGAGAGCGCCTGCAGATCCGAAACTCTGCGCGCGGAACACAAGGCAACTAAAAAAGCAGTTTTCCAGGAAAGCTCCCGTAGGTTACCGGGGGTCTTGGACTCAAACGGCGGCTCCGTCAGAGCCTCCAACACCAAATTCAAGTCCCACGGAGGAACCACTTGCCGAACCGGAGGCCGAATGATTTTGGCCGCCCTAAGAAACCTCCGTACATCCGGATGCGAGGAAAGTGAACAACCTTGCACCTTCCCTCTGTAACAGGCCAGCGCCGCCAGCTGCACATTAAGAGTGTTGAGGGCTAGTCCTTTTTCAAGCCCGTCCTGAAGGAAAGCTAAGACATCCGGTAGTTGCACTGCCGAAGGCCGAACCCGATGATCAGCACACCATGCTTCAAAAATGCGCCATACTCGAATGTACGCTACCGAAGTAGAGTTCTTCCTGGACCGTAACATAGTGGCTATCACAGACTGTGAGTATTCTTTACGAAGTAATCGTTTCCTCTCAAGAGCCAAGCCGTAAGCAAGAATCGATCCACCTGCAGCATTAATACGGGACCTTGACACAACAGATTTACCCAAGCGGGCAACCTCCAAGGAGGAGCCACTAACAAGACGCACCAGATCGGCATACCACGGGCGCCGGGGCCAATCTGGAGCAATGAGGATCACTGTCCCCTTGTAGTTTGCTATCCTTTGAATCATTCAACCTATCAGAGGCCATGGAGGGAAGACATAAAGCAGCAGACCCGTCGGCCAAGACTGAACCAGACCATCGAGACCCTCCGACATGTGCTCCCTGCACCTGCTGTAAAATCGAGCCACTTTGGCATTTGCTTGAGTGGCCATGAGATCCAGAACAGGCTGACCCCACCTCAGCGTGATATCGTGAAAAATTGCCCAGTTTAGTTCCCACTCTCCGGGATCTATAGCATTCCGACTGAGATAATCCGCCTGAATGTTGTATTTTCCTGCTACATGAGCTGCTGAAATCGCTACCAGATGCGTTTCCACCCAGAGAAACAGCTGTTGACACTCCTCTAGAAGTGACACACTGCCCGTGCCGCCTTGCTTGTTGATGTACGAAACGGTCACAAAGTTGTCGGAAAAAACTCGAACTGCCCGCCCCTCGAGCAGATCGACAAACTCTACGAGCGCCAAGCGAATCACCCGCAGCTCCAACCGATTGATCGACCAAAAACTCTCCTCCGCCGACCATACGCCCTGCGCTATGCGCGTCAAGCAATGCGCCCCCCAACCGGAAAGGCTGGCATCGGTTGTGAGTAACACCCATTCTGGTAAGGCTAACGGCACTCCCGCTTGCAGATGTGCAGGGACCAACCACCACTGCAGACTAACCTTCACCTCCTCCAGACACGGCAGTCGCCGAGAGAGAGGATGATCTTGCGGAGACCACCGCATCAGTAAGGCCTGCTGAAGAGGCCGCATATGAGCTCTGGCCCACGGAACTAGGTCTAAGGCCGCCGCCATAGACCCCAACACCTGTAAATATCTCCAAGCCGTCGGTGCCTGAAGGTGCAGAAAAGCTGTAACTTGCGCGAAAATCTTTCGAACTCTTTCCACAGGGAGAAAAACTGAGCCCACGTCGGTGTCGAATAACGCTCCCAGATAAGTCAATTGCTGCCCCAGTTGCAAATGACTCTTCGCTCGATTGATGACCCAACCGAGCTGCTCGAGAAACTCCACTACTCTGGCCGTTGCTGAGAGAGACTCCGCCCGTGACAGAACTCGTATCAACCAATCGTCGAGATACAGATGGACCTGAATCCCTTCTTTCCGTAGTGCCGCTGCCGCCACCACCATGACCTTGGTGAAGGTACGAGGGGCGGTAGCTAGTCCGAACGCCAAAGCTCGGAACTGAAAATGACCCATGGGGACTGCAAACCGGAGAAATCTTTGGTGTTCTCGCCGGATTGGAATATGCAAATACGCTTCCGTTAAATCTATGGACGATAGAAATTCCCCCGGTTTTACCGACCGGATTACCGATCGTAAGGTTTCCATCCGGAAATGTGGTACACTCAAACAACGATTCACGAGCTTGAGATCTAGAATAGGCCGAAAAGAACCTTCCTTCTTGGGAACAACAAAATAAATCGAGTATCGACCTAAGCCGCACTGGTCTGCGGGAACTGGTACAACTGCATGAAGACGCAACAAACGCACCAATGTGTCGTTGACTGCCATCCTTTTTGGCAGAGGACCGCACGGAGAAGCTACAAAGGCATCCACCAGTGGGTGCGCGAACTCCAGAGCATATCCGTCTCTGATAATCTCGAGAACCCACTGGTCCGTAGTGATGCGGGTCCAGGCGGAGAGAAACTCCTTCAAACGACCTCCCACAGGAATCTCCGCCTGGACCAGCGTCCCATCATTGAGGCTTTTTCGTTGAAGTGTGCTGGGCGTTGAAATAGCCCCTATTGAATCCCCTGGCTCCACGAAAGGATTGGCCTCTAGCTACAAAACGTCCACGTTGATAAGGCGTAAACCGGGACCCACGGAACCTGCGAAAATTGCGACCTTGACCTCTCTGCAACGACGGCATCATAGCCGCTCTCGGCCGGTCCTCGGGAAGGCGACCCCCCCTTGGAATCGCCTAAATCTTTCACAATCTTCTCCAAAGCCTCCCCAAAAAGCAGCTTGCCCCTGTATGGAAGCTTACTGAGACGGGCCTTAGACGACGCATCTGCCGCCCAGTTCCGTAACCAAAGAAAACGTCTAGCTGCTATGATGGACGCCATCGATTTCGCGGATATTCTTACCAAATCATAAAAAGTATCTGCTAGATAAGCCGCTGCCGACTCCAGCTTAGCGCCTTCCGCCGAAGAGTCTTCTTCCTTATCCTGAGCACGCTCTCCCTGAAGCCAGCGTATTGACGCTCTGGAAACATATGCCCCGCAAACTGAAGCCTGTAAGGCCAAAGCACTGGAATCAAAGGCTTGCTTCAAGAGTGCTTCTAACCGACGGTCCCGAAAATCCTTCAGAGCCGTACCTCCTTCCACCGGAATGGTAGTCTTTTTTGTAACAGCTGAAACGAGAGCATCTACCTTAGGCATAAGCAATAATTCCTTTTCCTCCTGTGGAATGGGGTACAGACGTGCCATCGCGCAACTGCCCCTTAGAGAGGCCTCAGGACACTCCCATTCTGATTCAATCATTTGCTTAATAACTCTATGAATGGGGAAACAACGCTGTTCTGACTTAAAACCTTGCAGGAGGGGATCCTCTAACGGCTCCTGCTGAACCGTAGGAAGCACAAGATTTAACGCCGCGAGAGACTGTGCAATTAAAGCTCCTAACTCCTCCTTCCTGAAAACTCAGAAAATATTGGGATCCTCTCCTGGTCCTAACTCACCCTCCTCCAACTCCCCAGGCCAAACATCAAGTCCGGCCTCTGACAGAATTTCTCAATCTTCTGGTAGCTGAGACCCTGAACTCAGAGGTCCCAAGCCTTCTAAGGCTGTTTCCCCTCCTGGTAGCATAGAGGAAACTCCTTCCCCAGGGTCTGCCTCGGAGGACTCCACTTTTTTTCCCACCTGACCTGCAGGTTGTAGTAGGAGAAAAAGAGGACTGTGATCTTTTCATTAAATAAGCGCTATGGAGCGCCAAAATAAACTCCGCCGAGAGAAAAGATTCTAACGATCCTGTCTCCTCTGACACAGCTGGCTTTTGTGTGACTTAGCTCTCTTTTTCCCCGACTTCACTGGCAACGCAGGAGAAACCGACGGCTGAAATAAAATGGCCACTGTCCCCGCTCTTTCTGTCACGCTCTGGGGCCTAACTACCTCTTCTTCCTTAGTGTCTTTGGTCTTTTGAGGCTCCATAAACCCTCGTTCAAAAAGAAATAAACAGAAGAAACTAAAAACCTCAAAACCGCACCGCCGCGATTTATCCGAGCTGGCTTACAAACCGCAGAGAACCAGGCGCGTCCCGGTAAACGAAGCCAGCCGGGAAACGAGGCACTTCCTGACCCCACAATCAGAAATCTAAACCCCGCGACAGCTTATGCCACAAGCCGAGAACACTATGAACACCCCGGAGCAGCTTCCTACCTGAAAAGCAACGGCGATGTTAAACTTGCAGCGAACCGCTTCCCTGCTGAAAGCGGGTAGCCGGAACTGCAGACATCCGAGACAGAGAATTGTTCCCTGGGGCTCCCAGAGTATTTCTCCATTGTCTCTCAATAAATAAATCTCCCAGAAGCAGGCTCTGCTTTTTAAACACACCCACCTGGTGGTTTCGGAGAAAAACGGAGGGGTTCTGCACTTTCCCCTGTTTTTTTTTTTTTTACAGGAAAGAACAAAAACAGAAAGTGGCTCCACTGAATAGCCCTGCTAGAGCTTCTCAGCCAGCGCTCAGAACACCTTATCCCCCGATCAGATGTTAAATATATAGAAATATAGTTTGTATGTTAAAATATAACTCTGTTCCTATTAGTCTCTCCGAAGCCTGTCAGCTATACGACCAGCTCAGCTGCTGAGGACTGAAAGGCTGATGGACTCTCTCGGACACCAGGGGGAGCTAGTGCGTCTGTCAGCAAAGAGTTTTTCAGTTCTTTTCAGCCCTCAGCTGCTGGAGGAGGTTGACTACCCTACTTTCCTGGACTGGCCCAGAGAGACGAATAGGAAGTAAGTATCACCATTTTGTAACACAACATTGCTTGATAGATGCATGGAGATTTCAACATCCCCGGAAAAGACAATTCTCATATTTCTCCCCAATACATGGTTCATACTCCAGAATAGACGCCATTTGGTAACCAAAGAGCTGGCAGGTAGGATTAAAGGGCGGAGATGGATCCAATAACGTGGTCGGACTACGCCTTAGTGGAAGTCAGGATTTCAATAGAGGGGGAGGGGAGAGGCACCCAGTTTTGGAGGTTGAATGAATCTCTATTAGAGGACGAGAGGATCAGAGAAGAGATAGAGAGGGAAACTAGGGAATACTTCAGATGGAACGATAATGGCGATGTGGCATGGGGTGGAGTTTGGGATGGTTATAAGGCAGTAGTGAGGGGCGTTCTAATTAAATGGGGGGCACGTAAAAGGAAGGAGAGGGAGGGACGAGATAGGGAATTGAGAGAAAGATTAATGAAACTGGAAGAATTAGATGCACAGGATAGAAAGGGGGCATACAGAGGCCAAGTGTTGGCAGTAAGAGCCCAGATAAATGCAATGCAGACAGAAACTATAAGGTATCGTATGCAGCTATTGAGACAAGAATTTTTTGATGGGGGAAATAAAGCTGGGAGATACATGGCGCAGAAATTGAAACAGAAATTACGGTCACAAATATTGAAAGTTAGAGATTCTGGAGAGAAGCTAGTACAGAAAGACGGGGACATCCGGGAGGCCTTTAAAAAATTCTACCAGTCGCTGTATGAAGAAAGAGCCCCTCCAGAGCTGGAGAGGACAAAGAGCTATCTGGACTCCATAAAGCTTCTGAAACTGGAAGAGGAGGAACAAAAAGAATTAAACAGAACTATAAAGGAAGAGGAAGCTTTGAAAGCTTTTTTTTTTTTTTTTTTTTTTAGTGCCATCAAGTCAGTGTTGACTCATAGAGACCCAGCTACCTCTGGGTTTTCTTGGCAATGTATCACCGGAAGTAGACTGACAGCCTTTTCTTCCGAGGCAATGGAGGGTAAAGTGATTTGCCCAAAGTCACAAGAATTGCCAGTGGGGATCGAACCCTTGATCTTCTGGGTACTAGGCAGTTACTCTAACCACTAGGGACTCCTCCATTCCCTGAAAGCTATAAAACAATTAAAAGTAGATAAGGCGCCGGGACTGGACGGGCTTACAGCGAGGTTTTATAGAAGATTTGGAGAGATACTAATTACACCATTAGTGAGGTTGTTTAATCTACCAAGAGAGGGGGTATGCTGGCAGATACTATGGGGTGGGCAGGAATAACAGTAATACATAAAGAAGGAAAGGACCCACAAGAATGCTCATCATACAGACCAATTTCATTGCTAAACTTGGACGCTAAATTATTGGCTAAAATATTGGCTACGCGTTTAAATGGGGTAATAGATCAAGCAGGATTTATCCCAGGTAGGCAGGTAGCAGATAATATTCGCAAGATACTAAACATTATTTGGTCAATTGAACAAAGTAAAGAGGAGGCATTGCTGATATCCCTGGATGCCGAAAAGGCTTTTGACCAGGTGTTTTGGCCTTTTCTTTTTCAAGTAATGGAAAGAATGGGGCTGGGGGACGAGTTCATGGGGTGGGTTCGAGCGCTCTACCGCAATCCGAAAGCTTGTGTTCGGGTGAATGGAGCCTACTCTGCTTTCTTTGAGCAGGGGAGAGGGACGAGACAAGGGTGCCCTCTGTCACCTCTCTTATTTGCGCTCTCCGTGGAGCCGTTTGCGGAGAGGGTGTGAGAACAGGAGGATCCAAAGGGCATAGTAGTAGGACAGACAGAATGTAGGATATCATTGTTTGCGGATGATATCATTATGAGCGTGACTAGACCGTGGCTCTCCATACCAATATTAATGTGGGAATTAGATGAATATGGAAGGATGTCGAGATTTACTATAAATTGGACAAAATCTGAAATATTGAACTTGTCATTACAAAAGGAAGCGCAGGGAATATTACAAATGAAATATCCATTTAGGTGGGCCAAGGGGGCTATTCGGTACCTAGGGATCCAAATAAGTAATAGTCTGGAATTATTATATGACTTAAATTACACAGGTACACTAAAAACATTTTTTTTAAACTGCCTCTAATGTTTCGATTGATTTTTACGTTTTTTGGTGCGCTGAATCCAAATCTGGTAACCAATTTGCTCCATCACGTACAGATTTTTTGCTACATTGGGTTAGCAGTTTGAGGTGAACGTTTCAGATTGAGTGCGATCGAGATAAAAGTTTCTTGGATGAATTCTTTATACTAATTGTTTAGTAGTTATTCAAATAAGAATAAAGAAAATTGTAACAAGGCAGCACATAAGAATAGAGTAATGTCAACAAAACACACTGTGATGGTAGCAAAATTGTCTGCACTTAAAACAGCCACATACATGTGCACAAACATTGAGCATATAAAAGCGAGGTTAGACACAAAGCAAAGCAAAGAAATGTGCAAAAAATGTTGTATAGGTATGTATGTAAGAATAGAAAACGCAAACCGCACCATTGCAATACATGAAGACAAACACCCAATGGTGTGAAAATAAAATTCTAATAAATGAGATCCGACACTGTGGTAATAACTAGCAAATTTTTATTTCAAAGTTTAGTAAAAACACGATATTTGTCAACACAGTTTAGATTTTAAAGTCATTCTTGGGTCAATCAATCTCCTGGTGGGCCCGTTTCTTCTTCCCCCGAATGCTTCTCTTGGTGCGCTGCTTGGCGTATTTTTCATCTGGGGTTTCCCGCAGCAGCAACCAGTAGAAATCAGCCATCATAGTGGTGTTCCATCTTCCTTGGTACCTTCTCTCTGCGTCCTTGATGTCCTGGTGAAACCTTTCACCTTGTTCTTCACTGTACGCCCCCAAGTTTTCGGGAAAGTAGTTCACATGGGAGTGCAAGAAATGGACTTTCAGGCTCATGTTACAGCCTTGTTCTTTGAAGGCATTGAGCATCCTGGCAACAATATCCTTATAGTTCTCATCCCGCCTGTTCCCCAAGAATTTGAGAACAACATCCTTGAAGGAATCCCAGGCTTCTTTTTCCTTCTCAGACATCGTTTCAGCGAATGCTCCATCTGAAATGAGTTTCCTTATATCAGGGCCAACAAACACTCCTTCCTTTAGCTTTGCTTCAGAAAGTCGGGGGAACTTTGAGCAAAGGTACCGAAAGCACTCACCATCTTTTGGAAGGGACTTGATGAATTGCTTAATGAGACCCAACTTAATGTGGAGAGGTGGTAATAGAATTTTATCACGAGGTACCAAGCTCTCATGAAGAACATTTTTCTCACCAGGTCTCAAATACTCCCGAATTGGCCAGTCTTTTTTCCCCCAGTGTAGGTCGCGGGCCCGGCTATCCCACAAGCAAAGGAAGCAGGGATATTTGGTGAAACCGGATTGCTGCCCTAATAGCATGGATAGAATTTTAAAGTCTCCACAAATCATCCACTTATGCTCATCATAACGAATCTTCTGAAGAATCAGGGCCAAATTCTCGTATTTTTCTTGGAGAATAACAGAGTGAGCAATAGGAACTGAAGCGAATGTGTTGCCATTATGAAGAACACCTTTTATGCTGTCTTTTGACGAATCAATGAACAGCCGCCATTCAGCAGGATCATACTTGAGTTTAAACTTTTCCATCACTCCGTATATATCGTTGCAAAATACCAAATCTTCCTCTTTGCTGAAATACTTCAAAAATTGTGTCTCGCGGTTGCGGTACCAATAAAAGTTGTTCCTGGTGACAATAGATTTTTCTGTTTAAGCCGAGAACCTAGCAGTTGGGCAGCATCTTTTGGGAGTCCTAAATCCCGGACTAAATCATTCAATTCAGCTTGAGAGAAAAGTTCAGGTTTCGGATCTGGTTCAGTTTCAAACTCGGAAGTACTGAACTCATCGGGAAAAGCCATCTGATGAGTCTCATCATGATCAGAACCGTCCACACAAATATGATCCAAAGATTTTGGTGGTTCAGGCACAGGTACTTCGTTGCTATGAGGCATAGGCCTAATTGCTGAGGGAAGGTTGGGGTAACTTATTACGTTCTTATTTTTTAAGTTGTATCCCTTCACAATGCAAGAGCAAAAATAGCAGTCACTGCTGTGGTCTCTTTGTTCACGCCACATCATAGGTATTCCGAAACGAAATGCTTGTTTTTTACCTTTCATCCATAAGCGTAGATCTTCCTCACATGTCTTGTACACTTTGTGAGGAGCCCACGGTTTGTCTTGATTGCCTAACTTCAAACCAAAATAGGCGATATATACTTTTTTAATAAATGCAGAAATGTTCCTCTGCCGCTTTTTCACGGTATATTCCCCACAAATAAAACAAAAACTGTCCGGAGAGTTGACGCAACCTCTGGCTCTGTGAGCCATCACAAATACACAGCACTGCAAACTACAACTGTAGTGAACCACTTTGGAATAAAGCTGGATTACGACTGAGCAAACAAAAGGTAATAATGAACTTGCAAGAAACTGAAATTTGACAGGAACGTTCATGTCGCAACCACTGTGTTTGAGCGAGCGAACGAGGCGAGGCGAACAGGAAAGAACATGCGCCAGCGCGAGTACTGGATTTAGCCCCCCGCCTCCCAATTGTCCTGTTAATGTATAAAATGAATACAAAACACTCTAAAATATCATGAGGGAGTGTTTCTAGTTAATTAACCATTACAACCTCTATTTTGGGCCAAGAAAATAAACTGCAGTCGGCTAAAAAGAAATTATGTGAACATTCCTTATATGGGTAAGAAATCTAATTTTGCAAGAAAACGTGATGTGATGGAACATTTTGGCTATTTTTCCTGGATTCAGCACCCCAAAATCTATAGGAATCAGTTGCAAAACTGGAGGCAGTTTTTTGGTAGTGTACCTGTGTTATCTAAAACTATTTGGGCAAGTTGAAAGCTTGCTGAGTGGGTGGGGGCAGGGATACCTATCTTGGTTTGGACGCATTGCAGCTATAAAGATGATGCTATTGCCCCACTTTTTGTTCGTTTCAAGCGCTGCTGATATTGGTACCGCATAGAAAGTTAAATCAATTGCAAAGAACCATTAATAGATTTATATGGCGAAATAGGAGGCCCAGGGTAGCTGTGTCAATTATGCAGAGAGCTAAGGGAGAGGGGGGGCTAGGGGTGCCCAATTTTCGAAAATATGTGGCAGCGCAGTTGAAAACGTTATACCAATGGCAAAGAGAAAAACAAACACTGGGTCCAAATGGGAGAAGACTCAGTAAGGGGAGTGGGATTGGAAAGGATGGTGTGGAGGGGAAGTTCAATGAGGTTGTACTTTTGAGAAATAGCTAAAGCTTCCGCAAAGTCCAAAAAATTGAACTTTTTGTCTTTGGTGCAGAATAAGGTCCTAGGAAAGAGTGGAGATAATCTGACTAGTTTGGATGAAAAGGCAGAAATACCCTTTGCAGAAAAAAGGGGATAGGTCTTTAAGACCCCCTTTATTCCAATGAAAGACAAAGACATTTGTATTAGGCGTTGAGCCTGCAACTTCTTGAGGATCTTTCAAAGTCAGATGTTGTATAGAGACTGACGCAATAACAAGAAGGATTAAGACCTACTTGAGAATATTGATGGAGAATCTTTGTCTGGTTAAATATGGAAGAACTATAGAGAAGTTTCGTGGAAACTGGTATTATGTTCTTCACTTACAGGGATAGGACTAGACTTCTTGAAAAGATCTAGCCCCTGAAATAACAAGGTCTCGAGACGTACGTGAATGAGTGCGGAGGAGATCCTTAGTCTTAAGACAGCAAGTCTTGATCCTTCTAATCTCACATAGTAGCTGGAGAAAAGAACGCAATATAAGGGGATACCATGTTTGCCTCTTTATGAGGGCAATATGAGTATCATGCGTTTTCTTGTTCAACATAAGCTACAATGAAGTAGTGAATAAGGACCAACTGCAGTGAAAAAAATGCATCCCTGTTGTGGAAGTTCCAGTGAGATGTGGAACAAACCAGGGAATTGTGCAATTTTCTATGCTTTCACGTGGTCTAAACCCTGGTTACCTTTTCTTAAAAGGAAATTTTAAGGAATATGGTAAGAGTAGGAAAAAACCAGTCATGTAGGAGCATGACTGGCAGAGTCTACCAGCTGAAGCCCTTCTTAACTATCTGGCCACTACCTATTAGGAGTAGCTCTGAGGCTCTCCGGCAAAGGCCCACAGTTGCAGAGCTTTGTTGTAGAATTGCAGAGAGCATGTTGTAGGTTACTTAGATCTGGCTGTTGAATTGCCAGTGTGCAACCTAATCTATTCTGTTGGAGCCAAAGAGAATTGAAGGTGGCTAAGAATAGTAGACAGGCCTGATGCCTGCAACAATAAATAATCCAAATGAGTTCTGGACCTCTTTTGGAATTATCTGTTATTAAGGCAGCATAAAAAGTTAGGTCCTATAGATTGGAGAGGACCGACAGATACAGTTTGGAGTAGTGATACCCAACTTCTGTTCAAAAAGCTGCCTCAAAAAGATATCTGAGAAGATGATGAACCGCAAAGGGGGAGAAAAACTCTATATGGAAACTACTTACTGAAGTAGGTATTGAAGAAAATCCTATGGCTTAGAGAATAAGCCCTCAGTTGATTAGTAGTACTCTTAGAGACTGAATGTCTGGGCTAAGAGGGATAGAAAGTAATACAGAGTTGAGAAGACTTACAATTTGGTAAGTCTTTGAAGAGATAGGGTCCCCTTGCAGTTAAAAGTATGAGATATCCTCGTACAGTAAACTGACAAGGTGAAGGGTATAGTTCACCCTGCTAGTTGTTAGTCCTCCTTTTGTTTTAAAAGGATGAACCTGTTATCTCTGGGGTATGATAGTCCTTAATAGCTCTTAGAGCTAGAAGGATAGATTTCTCTTGTAGCAAGAGATTCATGCCCAGAGTCGAGGATTGAGTCAATGTATGACTGATATCTCAGCATGGATGAGATGAATTTTAGATGCTTCTGTTGAAAAGAGTAGGCTCAAAAGTTCTAAACCTCACACAGAAAAAGTGATTAAAATATCAGAAACCCTGCGATTGCTGGGTTTGCTGAGCCTGTTGAGGTTTTGATTCTCTTAGCCTGGTGTGATGTTGCCCATCTTTGAAAACATCTGCATAATGGGTAGAAGATGGATAAAACTTTATCCCCTAGGGAATAAAGCTTTTTAGGAGATTTTTTATGAGCTGGGATAGAGGAAGGTTTTGACAATCCTCTGAAAGCAACAGCATCAGTGCTTAACTGATTAGGTTGAAATAAAGCCTCCTTGTTGAAGAGATTTTCACCAGTACAAGGAGTATTTCCCAGCCTTTCCTGAACCCATCTGTCCAAGTCTGAAGCTTGGAGCCAGGCTATGCGTCGTGCTCCTATGGCTATAGCAGAAGTTCTGCTAATAGACTCAAAACAGTCCAAGGAAGCACGATTAAGGAACTTAGAGATATTTTGAGCATGATTGACTAATAAGAAAGAGTCTGCTCTTTTATGCTCTGGAAGAAAAAGGTTCAAAAACTTTAAGTTCTTTGTGACCTCTTCAAGAGATAATCCCATATAGAAAATATATGAGATAATTCTTGCTGAAAGCATGGATGCCTGGAAGCATCGACGTCCTAAGGCATCTAAAGTCCTAGACTCGTGACCTGGCGGATAAGAAGAGTGCTTTTTTGCACTCTTAATACGCCTCATTGCTGATTCTACAACAATAGAATGATGAGGAAGTTGAGTCTTGAAAACCTGGAGAAGGTGGCACCTTGTACATAGTGTCAAGTGTCTTAGAATGTGGGGATACCGTTAAAGGAGTTTCCCACATTCTTAATAGTAGATCTTGTAAGATCTGATGCAAAGGAAGCATGATCACCTCCTTTGGAATGCAGGGGAATTACAGTGTCTCTGAATCCCCCGGTAGGGATTCTTTACCAGGTATAGAAATGGCAAGTAACTTTGCCATATCAAGCGGAAAAGCTTGAAAAGAAATCTCCCCCGAGGACCCCCTCTAAAATGAGGGATAAAGGCTAGACTTGTTGAAAAATCAGCCTTGGTACCGATGGAGTTATCCCAGTCATCGGGATCGGAAGACTTGAAAGGATGAAGCATCGGATTTTCTTTAAAGCGATGTCTTCGGTACCGCCCAAGGTCGGTACCGAGATGAATCGGTACCGAATCCTCCATGCTAGAGATTGATTCCAGGCTCGGCATCGAAGGAAGCGAGTCTGTCGAAGCAAGCATGGACGGTACCAACACCGATGCCGATACCGAAGCCGATACTCGAGGAACGGTCTGCAGCAACTCTAGTGGTACTGAAGTAACTGAGAGTGCTAGACTACATTCATCGGTGAGGAGTGTTTCATCCATCACCATAGCTGATGCCGAGGTGTCGGTACCGCTGGAAGCGGCCACAACCACCGAGCATGGCCCAGGTGTGTTCATCGAGGTAAGAACCCCGGGAACAACCTGAAGCCCCGTTAATGCTTTGGAACCCGAAGACTCCCACCGGGGCTTTATTGCCAAGATGTCCTCGAGGGCAAGGTTGGAGCCATCTCGATGCTGAGAAGAACAACTACCACTCGAGGACTGGCTAGTCTTTACAAACTTTTGTTTGGTTACCTGATCCTGTGAAGAAGAAGATATTCTAGCTGGTAACATCGAGTGCAATGTGAACCGGGTATCGAGTTGTGCTCAATTCTGAAGACTTCTTCTGTTTGAGCTCCAGCAGGAGAGACACTCCAGAGGGCAATGGTCAGGACCTAAACATTTTAGACACCAAGTATGAGTGTCTGAAAATATATCTGTACCGCCACACTTTGAGCATTTCTTAAGGATAGTGGCTGGCTTTTCCATAATGGAAGGATAGAGGCCTAGTGGCCTAGAAACCGTCAGCACTAAACAGGAAAAAATTTCTAAGAAAAGAAGAAATTCTTCAGAAAAAAGAAAGAAAAGCACCGGCGGTACCGATGGCATCGGGGGAAGGCAGACGCGACCACAAAAAACTAAGAATAAAAAGAAGAATTTTCTGCGGTGACAGGAATACATCCTGCCAGCTCCGCGGAAAACTGATGAGAGGGAGGTAAATGGGCAGGAAGGCAACGCGCATGGGATGCTCCCAAAAGCTTTCTTTTTGAACGCTGGGGAGCGTTCCCACGCAGGCTCCGTCGGTACCGACATACCCATATGTGAAGACTCATTCCTGCTTGTTCCTGGAGATATGCAGCTACTACTGCCATGCATTTCGTGAATACTATTGGGGCCGAAGCCAGATCAAAGGGAAGAACCCTATATTGGAAATGATTTCCCTTGAAAAGGAATCGTAAGAATTTCCTGTGATCTGGATGGATGAGAATGTGAGTATATGCATCCTTTAGATCTAGAGAACAAAGCTAATCCTGACTTTGAACTTTTCTCGGAACAGATATTCGTTCAATTCTCTGAGGTCTAGAATGGGTCTGTGTCCCCTGTTTTCTTTGGAATAAGAAAATAGGGGGGGGGGGGGGAATAGAACCCTGCACCCTGCTGAAGAATGGGCACCGCCTCTATTGCTCCTTGAGCAAGGAGTGTTGAGACCTTACGATTGTAGGAGGGGCCATACTGTGAAAATGAAGCTTGTACCACTCTCCCACAATGGAGAGTCCAGTTTTCTGTTGTTATTTGGTGCCATCTGTTGGCAAAATGACACAACCTGGCTGGAATGTTTAGGGGTTCTGGACCTTTCAGAGGCAGGAAGGCTAAGTTCTCTATGAAGAAGCCAAAGCCCTTGAGGGGGCTGGGCCTGTGGAGCTGGTTGAGCTCTAAGGCCTTTTGGCTTCTTTTGTCTGGATTGTTGTTGACCCTTCTGGGCAACTTGACCCTGAGCTTGCCCTTGCTGGGTATAGGACGGATAAAACTTCCTCTTTTTGCTGAAAAAGGTTTTTTTATAGGGTTTCTTTTTGGCTGGAGTGGCTGTAGATTTTGACAATCTAAAGTGATATTGTCAGCATCTATCTCATTAGCCTTCTCCTGCCAATTCTTGCCAAAGAGGTTTTCTCCTGTGCAAGGAATGTTTCCCAATTTATCCTGTACCCAAATCTCCAAGTCTGATGCCTGAAGCCTGAAGCCAGGCAATCCGACGTGCACCAATGGCAATAGCAGAGGTTCTGCTGATGCATTCAAAGCAGTCAAAGGCTGCACGGTTTACAAACTTGGAGACATCTTCAGCATGCTTGACAAGAGTAAGAAAGTCCTGTCGTTTTTCCTCAGGGAGAAGGGGGCTCATAAGCTCCAAATCTCCTGTGACCTCTTTTGAGGAACATTCCCATATATAAAATAAATGAGCTGATCTTAGCTGAAAGCATGGAAGCCTGAAAGGTTTGACGCCCAAAAGCGTCAAGAGTCCTGCATTCACGATCTGGAGGATTGGAGGCATGTCTCTTTGCACTTTTCATCCTACGCATGGCTGACTCTACTACCATTGAATGGTGTGGCAGCTGAGTCTTTTGAAAACCAGGATATGGTGGAACTCAATACATGGTATCGAGTCTCCTAGAATGAGGAGATGCGGTCAAAGGTGTCTCCCACATTCTGAGCAACAAATCATGAAGAATTTCATGAATGGGTAGAGTGGCTGCCTCCTTGGGAGCCTTAGGGTATTGGAGAATTTCCAATTCCTTTGCTCTAGGTTCTTTTTCAGGAGCTACTGCGATTGAAAGGCTTCGGGCCACATCACGAATAAAATCCTGAAAAGACATGTCCTCCGGATGAGACATTCTGCATTGGGGAGAAGAGGAGTCTTCCGGAAGAAACTCTCTGGTACCGGCAGAATTATCAGAGTCATCGGAATCGCAGGATTCGAAGTATCTCTGATCCCGATGTTCATGCAAAGCACGGTCTCGGTATCGATCGAAGTCGGTACCGAATTGGTCCGGTACCGATCTGTTGATGCCAGAAAAAGTCAGCATGGGAAGGATTCCCATCGGGGCCGGCATCTATACCGGTGCTGATACCGGCATCTGTACCGGTGCCCGGTGAACTGCCGGTGTCAACGGTACCGCAGCTGTAAGGAGAGCTGCAAGACTGCATTCGATAGTGAGGAATCTCTGGACTGTCGATGCTGCCGATGCCTGGGTATCGGTACCGGTTAAAAGTGGCTGGAACCCCTGAGCATGGCAACAGTAGTTTTGCCGAGGTTGAAGCCTCGAGAACATCCTCGAACCCCGTTGATGCTTTGGAGGCCAAAGCCTCCCGCCGGGGTTGTTTTGCCGGTGTAGTTTCCTCAAGGGCAATGCCATTGGCCTCTCGATGCTTTGAAGGAGAGCTACCCTTTGAGGACCGGCTCTTATGCTTAGCTACCTGAGATCTATGGGAGGAAGATGTCTTGAAGACGTCGATGCAATGGACCTGGTATCCGAAGAAAAGAGGGTACCGAGCTTTGCAGCTCGGTTCTGTCTTCCTCTTTTAGTCATCCCCATACAGGAGGAACTCTCAGATAGAGAATGGTCAGGGCCTAAACATTTTAGACACCGGTCATGGGTGTCGGTGATGGTACCGCCACATTTAGTACATTTTTTAAAACCACTAGCTGATTTTTCCATCTTTTGGGAAAAATGGGGCCTAATGCCCAAAATGGCGCCTAGCACCAAAAGAAAAAGTATCTGAAAAGAAACGGTTAAAAAAAAAAAAAAAATATATATATATATTTTTTTTTAGAAAAGAAGAAAAAAAGAACCGGCGGTACCGGTAGGCAGGCGCAACCATAAGAAAACAAGTTTAAAGAAGAAATTTTCTGCAGTGACAGGGCATGTGTCCTGCCGGCTCCGCGGAAAACGAAGAACTGAAGAGGAACAGTTGGAAAGGCGGGAAGGCAGCACGCATGTGCTGAGGGATACTCCCAAAAGCGTTCCCAATGGACGCTGGGGAGCGTTCCTGCGCAGGCTCTGTCGGTACCGACGATACCCATATGTGAAGACTACATTCCTGCTTGTTCCTGGAGATAGAATTTAACTGCTGGTTTTACAATTCACTTCTGGGAATATTCTGACTGCCTACATTCCTTGTGTAGCCCTCAAATCAGAAATCTAAGTGTGCCAAGTTACAGGGACCTTTGCACAAAAGACAGATAGAAATACAATAAGAATTCAGTTGACCAATTCAGCTTCCATTGTTTGAATTTGTCTGCAAACTTACTGGCAGGGAGGGGCTGGTTGCAAACTTGTTGACGGGGAGGGGCTGGTTGAATAGTGGAAGTCTTGCAGACACCTGGTAGAACCTGGGCTCCACAACTTCTCCTATAAACAGATAAGCTTCCAGCTTTGTATCTTTTAATAAGCTTCCAGCTTGGTATCTCTTACCTATTCTGTTGGTTGTGTAGCTGATATAAAAGTTAACTGCTGATTTTACATTCACTTCTGGTAATATTCTGACTGCCTACATTCCTTGTCTAGCCCTCAAATCAGAAATCTAAGTGTGCCCTCGGTTCATGTAAGGCCTGCTGGCCAAGGACACTTAGGTTCCCGCCCACCCTACCCCTCACCCCACCCACCCCAGGGCTGCATTGCCTATATAGCAGTCATATACGTTGACAACTATCCTCTTAATTTGGTGTTAGGTCCACCTTCTCTTCTCCTTCTAGGACCACACATGCCTTGTATTCAGTGAAATAATTGTGGTGCCTTCATTCTAAGACGAATCATCTGGAATCTAAGAGCTTGCCCTATATGCCTCAAGTTGGCAGCCATACATAAAGAATTCACTATTAATGGAAAAAGTAGCTGCAATGAAACACACCTCTAGGACACAAAGTCCTCCGCCGCTCCCAAAGAGGATCAAACATCCCAGGAACAAATGGATCACAGTGGGCTCTGGTAGACTGCATCCTGTAATGCATAAACACCCTGTGCATCATGATATATCACTGCATAATGCCTTCTCTGCTTTGGTTAATGAGGATGCCCAAGCCAGGGAAGCTGAAGGGCCCTTAAATGAGACAGCCAATGCCCAATCTCCTGATAAAGCACCAAATATGAAGAAAAACTCAAGGAATAGAAAACTACTACTACTTGGTGATTCCATCATCAGAGGCACCAACTTGGAAACGCAGTTCAAAGGAGGGAAGTCAGTCAAAATGCCTCCAAGACTCTTCAGCTAGCAAGAATACAAACCAAATTGTTCAAGTACTTAGCACTGAAAGTGAGCACTCCAAAACTGATGTTATCATCCATTTGGGTACAAATGACCTGGCTAGAAACAGTGCCACTACAGTTCAAAGGGACTTTCAAACACTGGGGGAGAAACTAAAGCCCATTGTTAACACTGTAGCATTCTCAGAAGTTCTACCTGTTCTTGGTAAGGGGGCAGAAAGGCTACATTGCATAAACAGCTTTAATGCATGGCTCCAGACCTGGTGCAAAGAGGAAGGATTCAGATTTATAGGCGACTGGGGAAACAGATGGACCAACAAGAGACTATACTGTGCTGATGGACTACATCTCTCTGTCGCAGGGAAAAGAATCCTAAGTGAAAAATTCAGGCAGTATGTGGATATCCATTTAAACTAGAAAAAGGGGGTGATGGATGGGGAAGGTCAAGTTCTGGACGTCACTCTCTGCAAAACCAGATCATCATCAGAAACAGCCACACTTTTAAACCACATATCAAAAACAAGTGGGAAGAAGTGGGCAGAACAAAATCAATGCAAAACACACGCAAAGCCAGTTAAATGCTGGAAAGCAATGAGCACAAATGCTCGAAGTTTAGCCAACAAAGTTCCAGACCTGGAAGCCCTAATGGTGGAAATGGACTTTGATATTGTGGCCATTACAGAAACATGGTTTAATGAATCACATGATTGGGATATAGCCATAGCTGGCTATAATCTACTCAGAAGAGACAGAGAAAATGGAAAAGGAGGAGGAGAAGCCTTGTATATCAAAAGCAATATTAAAGCTACCAAAATGCAGGGGGCATGGGGAAAAGAAGAAGCGCTCTGGATTGTGTTGGAAAGAGGAGATGGCACTGTCATCCATACTGCTGTAGTCTACAGACCTCCGACTCAAATCGAAGAGATAGATAACGAATTGATTATAGACAATGCCAAAATAGCCACAAAGGGGGAAGCAATCATATTGGGTGACTTTAATCTACCCGATGTGGATTGGATTACTCCTCCTGCAAATCCAGAAAGAAGAAAAAAAAAATTGTGGATGCTCTCCAAGATGCGTTACTTAGACAAATGGTGATGGAACCAACCAGGGAAAGTTCAACGCTGGATTTAGTGCTCACCAACGGTGATAGCATGTCGAATGTCTGGGTGGGTGCCCCTGTGAGCAGCAGCAGCAGCGATCATCACATGGTGTGGTTTGAGATAAAAGCCAAGGTGCAGTCCAATAGCAAGCTCAAAGTCCTAAACTTCAAAAACACAGACGTCAATAAAACAGCAGAGTACCTAAAGGAGTTGACAGGGTGGAAGGTGGCAATAAAAGGGGCAACAGATAAATATGTAAGAAAAGTAAATAAAAACAAAAGGAGAAGGAAACCTTGGCTGCTCAAATAAAGGCAAAAAACACAGCTTTCATAAAATTCAAAAGCTTGCAAACAGAGGAACACAGAAATGAATACAGGATCAAACTCAAAGAGAAATAAGGATAGCAAAATCAAAGACAGAGGAAAAGATGGCTAAAGATGTTAAGTGTGGCGACAAAACTTTCTTCAGGTATATTCGGGAAAGGAAGAAGGTCAGAGGTGGAATTGCAGGACTCAGCCACCAGATGTTCCTTCAGTATTTGTCCTAAAGCATATGGGAGAAACACGGCAACCTCAATCGTGGGCAACAAGGAGTAATCAACAGTTGAGAACTATGTACAGAAAAGCAGAAACAGAAGGCTGTCAGTAGAAGATGAACCCGCAGAGCCAAGAATAAACACTGTAACAGACCCAAAAGACACTGCAGAATAGAGCAAATACAGTTTCAGGGGCAGGCCCTGGACTGGTCTAGCAGGACTCAAGGAAAGCACATTAACTGGTAAGTAAACTATCAACTTCCTTATCATCTTGTTAGAAAAGTACAAATGGGATGTACCAAAGCTGCAACTCTACTGAGTCGGAAGAAGACAAAGCAGCTCGCAAATCCCTTGAGCCAAAAGCTGTGTCCGTCCATGCATGGACATCCAAGCAGTAATGCTTGACAAAAGTGGAAAGTGATGCCCTGCTGCTGCCAGACAAATGTATATAGGAGCTACCGAGTTACGCTCCGCCCATGAGGGCACGTGCTCGAGTACAATGGGTGTGCAAACCCTCCGGAATAAGACAGTTCTGCAACAGATATGCAGAGACAATGGCCTCTTTAATTCAGAGCCCCAAAGTTGACTTGGCCACTGCGCCATCCTTGCATGGGCCAGCAAACAGCACAAAAAGATGGATGGACTTACGAAAGGAATTCGTAACTCCAAGTAGCAGAGAAACACCCTCCAGACATCCACAAGGTGAAGATCCTTATCCTTCCACCAACACTGCTCCTTAAGGGAGGGGGGCAGGCAGACCGCCTGGTTCATATGAAGGGAGAAATCACCTTAGACAAGAAGGAAGGCCGAATGGAAATGGCTTCTTTTGAAAGAGACAGATAAGGATCTCAACAAGAACAAATAGAGACCAAGAAGACAGTCTTGAGGGAAAATCCTTCAAAGTAGCATGCTTCAACAGCTCAAAGGGTGTCACGATCAGGGTCTTGAGCACCAGACACAGATCCCAGGAAAGGATCACAGACCCAAGGGGAGGAAGCAGATGCCAAACCCCCTGTAGAAAGCACAAGATGTCTGGGTGCAAGGCTAGAGACTTACCAGCCACAAGACCCTGAAACAGGACAAAGCTGCCACCTGAACTTTCAGGGAGCTAAGGGAAAGGCCCTTATCCAGGCCATCATGTAGAAAAGGCCAACAGAGATGGCACCTTGGCCACCTCAGGTACCAACTGAGCACCACACCATCGTTCAAAGAGGCACTAGATCTGCCCATATGCTAGCTTGGTAAACCTCCCCCAGGCTCTGAGCAGAGTGAAGACCACCACCTGAGAATATCCCTTATGTGCTAGCAGTCTCCTTTCAAAAGCCAAGCCTATAAGCAAGAAAGGAACCGTGTCTTCCAGTACGATCAGTCTCTGCCGCAATAGGCCAAAGGATGGAGGCAACCAAAAGGGCGGCAACGCCTGCAGGAGCTGCATTAGGTCTCTGAACCATGCTCTCCTCAGCCAATCTGGCACCACAACAATCCTGCCCAGGTGGTGTTCTATACGCCAAATCATATGCCCCACTAGGGGTTATGGAGGAAACACATACAAGCAGGTGGTGACTTGTCAAGGTTGGGTGAAGACGTTGATGCCCTTGGACCTCCATTTCTGTGTGGTGAATGAAGCAGCAGCAAACTTTGGCATTGGAACGGGACGCCATTAGATCTATTTCCAGGTGACCCCAGCAGCGCAGAATCCACTGAAACACCTCTTGACTTAATGCCCACTCTCCAGGATCCAGAGAATGATTGAGGGTCCATCCCAGCAAAGTGCTGAGCAGACAAGGCTAGCAGGTTCTTCTACACCCAGGCAAACAGGAGAGCCAACTCCAGAGCTACCCCAGCACTCCTTGTGCTGCCTTACCGATTGACATAAGCCACCGCAGCGGCATCATCCAAAAACACTTGAACTGCCCGGCCCTCGACCTGGGGCTGGAAATGCAGAAGAGCCAATCTGATAGCCCTTGCCTCAAGGTGATTGATAGAATCGCAGGGAAGCGGTATGGTCCAATGACCCTGGGCTTGGCATCTCTCAACAGCAGGATCCAGGAAAAACCATCCAGCAGCATGCCCTTCTCCTCAGATGACAGGGCTGCTGCCTCCCACCACAGGTTGGTCTTCACCATCATCAGAAGTGGGAGTTTGCACTTGAACTCTTAACTCCTCAGGGACCACAGAGTCAGCAAGAATGGCTGGAGAGGCCGTATGTGAGCACGTGCCCATGGCAACATTTCTATGATAAGCGCCACCAATCAGAGAAGCTGAAGATAATCCCAGACTCTGGGAGCCTGCTACACACAGAACAGCACCAGGCAAAACAGTATTGTGACCTTTTCCTCTGGCGGGAAAACTCTGTCCACTTGAGTGTCGAAACGTGCTCCCAGAAACTCTAGTGACTGGGAAGGCAACAGCTGGCTCTTTCCCCGATTGATCACCCAGCTGAGGCTTTCCAAAAAAAGACACCACTTGGGACACCATCCAAGATACCTTTGAAAGGGAATGGGCCCGGATGAGCTAGTCACCCACATATGGATGGACACAAATCCATCGGTGACGCAGCTGCCACCAGCATGACCCTTAGAGAATGCCCTTGGGGCAGTGGATAGCCCAAAAGGGAGGGCAGAAAACTGATAGTGAGAGAGCCAAGCATGGCAAAATTAAGATAATTTTGCTGATCTGTCTGGATCAGGATATGAAAATATGCCTTGGCCAGATTCAGAGAAGTCATGAGCTCCCCTCGGCGCACTGCTTAAATCACAAAACGCAAGGTTTCCATCTGAACGTGCTGGTTGATCCCCCTTGAGGTCCAGAATGGGTCAGAAGGAACTGCCCTTTTTGGGCATTACAAAATAGATGCCCTTGCCCTACATGTTCGGGGGAATGAGCAAAATTTGCCTTTAGGCAACAACAACCTGTCCAAGGTTGTCCACACAGCGGCACTTTTGATCGCAAATCCACATGGGGAGATGACAGACATCTAGAATTGGCTTTTTGCATTCCAGGACATAGCTGAACTGAATGGTGTCTAGCACACAGCGATCCTTGGTAACCCGAGCCCATTCCTGAAAGAAAAGGCGAAGCCTGCCTCTAACCGGAAGAACCAGGGAACGTGCCTCCAAACCTTCATTGTACGACCTGGGAGGGTCGTCCTCTGGAAGGGACAGAGTCCCTGGACCCTTGCACTCCATTATAGGACTGAGAACGAGCTCAAAGTCCAACAAATCAGTAATGAGTGTCCCGAGAGTCCGGGGGATGGGCAGAAGCTGACGAGAAAGAAACACCTGCCTGCTTCACAGACCCCTTGGACCTGTCTTCCAGAAGGCAATAAGGTTTTGTCTTGCCCAGGTATTTCACCAGCTTCTCCAAATTGGCTCCAAAGAGAAGCTTCTTCTTAAAAGCCAGTTTGACCAACCAGGCCTTGGAGGATGTGTCCGCAACCGAGTGTCGGACCCAAATGCAATGCTGTGACACCATCAGAGAACCATCCCTGGCCACCAAATGTATCAGGTTATACATGGCATCAGAAAGGAAGGCCGTAGCAGACTCCAAAAGAGGGGTAGTATCATCCAGCGGAAGAGACTGAACACTGGCACAGGGGTCAAGCTGGTACGTACTGCCAGTTGCAGAATGGCAGCCACCACGGCGAACTGACTCAACAAATCCACCCTACAGTCCAGAAAATCCTTTAAGGCCGATCCACTTTCTAGAGGAATGGTGGGTGGTCTGTTTAGTAACCGTTATGACCTGCTCATCCACCTTGGGAACACCAAACCACTCAAAGCACTCCTCCTCCAGGAGAGTGAAATTATCTTTTTTTTGCAAATTTAGTTATCGTACCTATGACCGTACAACAATCAATCCTGAAACAACTTCCATGAACAGCAACCAAGGCAATTTTTGTGTTTATACAAAGGATACCCCCCTTCCTTCCCCCTCCCCCCCAGAAGTCATCTCAAACGCTAAAAAATCCAGCAAAGGTTGCCATTGTCCCCCTGTTGCTGCCACAGAGCCTTAGGCTTCTTCACTGACACCAGATGACGCAGCCAGATACTCTACCCTTCAAGTTCCGGAGCCAATGGTTGCTTCCAAGCCCAAGCGATTTCACTGTGGGCTGCTTGTATACAAGTCTGAAGTGGCCTGGCCCATTTTAAAGTCATATACTCAGGCCAAAACCCCAACAAGCAGAATCCCATATCTATAGCAATATCCAGGTGAAAAATACTGGCCATTTGAGACCGAATCTCTCCCCATTACCGAGCAATCACTGGACATTCCCAAATATGAAAAGAAGTGCCTTTCATCCCACAATTTCTCCAACATTGATCAGGTGTTACAGGGTACATCTTATGTAATCTATCAAGGGTGTAATACCTGTGGTAGAGGAGCTTATAGGAGGTCTCTCTAACTGGTACTGAGAGGGCGTGTTGCGATCGATTGTCACACACCTTCATCCACTCTCTCTCTCATCCACTTCCCTCCCCAGGTCCCTCTCCCACGCCCTCTGAAAGGGAAATTTATGGGGATTGGTCATCTGCAAGGTCCAATACAAGCAGCGGATTAGGCCCCTACTCCACCAATACCCCAGCCATAGTGTGTCTAAATCATTATACCCCGCCTCATATGTAACCTTAATATCCTTCTGCTGCAGATAGTGCAGTCTTGAAAGACTGGTAAGGGGGACTGTTGCTTCTGGAGGGAGATCTGCAACTGTGAGTATTTACTTCTGGTAATTTTCTAAAAGGAATTCTTTGTATTAAAGCTAATTAATCTGTGATCCACTATTTTTGTTAAATCAGTCAGGGCCTAGTAGCAGCAGTTTAAGTTTACATTTAAAACACAGAGGAGAACTCTCTGGTTACATTTCATACCCAGCAGAGAGCTTGTACTTTAAATTTAATAGTCACTCAGGGCCTAGTAACAGCAAAGTACTTTTAGTTTAAATTTAAAACACAGAAGAGAGCTTTCTGGTTACATTTGGAACCCAGCAGAGAGCTTGTAGTTTACATTTAATAGTCACTCAGGGCCTAGCATCAACAAAGTTCTTTTAGCTTAAATTTACAACACAGAAAAGAGCTTTCTGGTTAAATTTAGAACCCAGCAGAGAGCTTGTACTTTAAATTTCATAAGAAGTTAGAGCCTAGCAGCAGCTAAGAGCTATAATTTAAATCAAATCAGAATATAGCTTACCTCAGCAGCACAAGACAGGGTACTGTGTAGCAGCCCTCTTTTAATAAGTGTTAATTCCCTCCCACCCTTCCCACACCCACCCACCCCTGGCATAATCGTAGCTTTATAGGTACTTACACATCTTAAAAGACAGGAGGTGCTCTCAGGTGAAGTTCATTACCCAAATCAGTCATACACTAAGGACCTGAGATTAGTTAAGCTTCAGGTGAACAAGGTATATTACACGTATTAGGTTCAGTTTTATTAGTATAAATATCCATAGCAACCCTTAGTAAGTAAAGAACTTAGATCTAAACACAAACTTAAAACTAAGATGCAGACAGCAGTCCAGCAGCGGGATGGGGGCTTTCCAGTCTTTTGCATTGAGTGTCACATGTATGATTTTCTCCCAGTTGGTGTGAGGTCTTATGTGTGCACTAGGTGCAAGGAGCTCTTTGCTCTCAGGGAACGAGTCCGTTCTCTAGAGGCTAAAGTAGCAGACTTGGAAAGCATAAGACAGACAGAGAGGTACATAGACGAGACCTACAGGGATATAGTCCTGAAGTCCCACCTCCATTCTGGCAGCATCCCTGTTGCCATGGAGGAGAGAGGTCACGTGACAGGAGAGCATCACCCTGGTGTGGCAGGAAGTGATCCTGTAACTAGGACCTGTCCTCCAGGTGATGTAAAACCCTCTCGCACCGAGGAAGTTTCTCCAGGGCCATGTGCCCATGAGGGAAGGATTAGGACAGCCGTTATAGTTGGTGATTCGATCATTAGGCATGTAGATAGCTGGGTGGCTGGTGGATGTGAGGATCGCCTGGTAACATGCCTGCCTGGTGCGAAGGTAGCGGACCTCACGCGCCACCTAGATAAGGTCTTAGATAGTGCTGGGGAGGAGTCTGCTGTCTTGGTACATGTTGGTACCAATGACATAGGAAAATGTGGTAGGGAGGTTCTGGAGGCTAAATTTAGGCTTTTAGGTAGGAAGTTGAAATCAAGAACTTCCAGGGTAGCATTCTCCGAAATGCTTCCTGTTCCACGCGCAGGACCCAAAAGGCAGACAGAGCTCCGGAGTCTCAATGCGTGGATGAGACAATGGTGCAGAGATGAGGGGTTTGGATTTGTTAGGAACTGGGGAACATTCTGGGGAAAGGAGGGGCTCTTCCGAAGGGATGGGCTTCACCTTAACCGGGATGGAACCAGGCTGCTGGCATTAACCTTTAAAAATGAGATAGAGTAGCTTTTAAACTAGATATTAGGGGAAAGCCGACAGTCGCCCAAGAGCAGATGGTTTGGAAGAATGTATCTTTGAAGGATACTACCAAAAGCAGAGAGGTTCCACAAAAGAGTAAAGTAGCCCAAATGCCCTCAAGTATGGAGCAGACAGAGCTTAAAGATCCCAAATTACTCATGTCTAACAGACAAATTAATATGGATAAAATACATTCTCTAAAATGCTTGTATGCAAATGCTAGAAGTCTAAAAAATAAGATGGGAGAGTTAGAATATATAGCACTAAATGAAAGGTTAGATATGATTGGAATATCAGAGACATGGAAGGACGACAACCAGTGGGACACTGTGATACCTGGGTACAAACTATATCGTAATGATAGAGCTGATCAAATTGGTGGAGGGGTTGCTCTCTATGTTAGAGAGGGCATTGAGTCAGAAAGGATTAAAGTTTTGCAGGAAACAAAATCTGCTGTAGAATCTATATGGATTGAAATTCCATGTAAAAGGGGGAAGGCAATGGCAGTGGGGGTGTACTATCGAGCGCCTGGCCAGAATGACCAAATGGATGATGAAATGCTCAAAGAAATCAAGGAAGCTAACAAACGTTACAGCACAGTAATAATAATGGGTGATTTCAACTACCCCGGTATCGACTGGGTCAGTGTCACGTCAGGACATGCTAGGGAGATAAAGTTCCTAGATGAAATAAATGACTGCTTCTTGGAGCAGCTGGTTCATGAACCGACCAGAGGGGAAGCCATATTAGACCTAATCCTTAGTGGAACACCAGATCTAGTGCAAGAGATAAGGTTGTTGGGGCCACTTGGCAATAGTGATCATAGCATTATCGCCTTTGATTTAATTAGTGGAGGAGGGATAGTAAGGAAATCCACAGTACTACCTTTTAACTTTCGAAAGGTAGACTATGATAAAATGAGGAAAACAGTCAAGAAAAAACTAAAAGGAGCAGTAGCAAAGGTTAAAGACGTACATCAGGCTTGGCTGTTGTTGAAAAATACTATCTTGGAAGCCCAGACCAGCTGTATTCCACGCTTTAAGAAAAGTGGAAAGAAGTCCAAAAAACTGCCAGCATGGTTTAAAGTTGAGGTCAGAGAGGCTGTTGTTGCCAAAAAAGCATCTTTCAGGAAATGGAAAAAAGAGCCAAACGACGAAACCTGGAAACAGCACAAGCACTGGCAAGTCAAATGCAAGGCTTTGATAAGGCAGGCAAAGGGAGAACTTGAGAAGAAGCTTGCTGCGGAAGCAAAAACGCGAAGTAAAGACCTTTTCAAGTACATTCGTAGCAAAAAACCTGTGAGAGTGTCAGTTGGTCCATTAGATGATAAAGGGGTTAAAGGAGCACTAAGAGGCGACAAGGCGATAGCGGAGAGACTGAACGAATTCTTTGCTTCAGTCTTTACTGAGGAAGATGTAGGGATGTTACCCATGACTGAAGTGGTATTTAAAGGTGCAGAAGAATTGAAGGAAATATCGATACATCGAGAAGATGTATTAAACTATTAGATAAGCTGAAGAGTAGCAAATCACCAGGGCCGGATGGTATACATCCAAGGGTATTGAAAGAACTGAAATATGAGATTGCAGACCTGCTATTAGTAATCTGTGAACTATCATTAAAATCATCTCTAATACCTGAAGATTGGATGATCGCCAATGTAACACCAATTTTTAAAAAGGGTTCCAGGGGTGATCCGGGAAACTACAGACCGGTGAGCCTGACATCAATACCGGGAAAAATGATAGAAACCATCATAAAGAATAAAATTACTCAGCATGTAGATAGTCATGAACTAATGAGAGACAGCCAACATGGCTTTAGACAAGGAAGATCTTGTCTTACTAATCTGTTATGTTTTTTGAAGGAGTGAATAATCAGGTGGACAAAGGTGAGTCGGTTGATATTGTGTATCTGGACTTTCAGAAAGCCTTTGACAAGGTCCCTCATGAGAGACTTTTGGCAAAACTAAAGAGTCATGGGATAGGTGGCAGTGTACTATTGTGGATCAGGAACTGGTTAAAAGATAGAAAGCAGAGGGTAGGGCTAAATGGCCAATTTTCCCAATGGAGAAAGGTGAATAGTGGTGTACCCCAGGGATCTGTGCTGGGTCCGCTGCTTTTTGACATATTCATAAATGACCTGGAAAGTGGAATAACGAGTGAGGTTATCAAATTTGCAGATGACACAAAACTATTTAAAGTTGTTAAAACCCAAGAGGATTGTGGAAAATTGCAAGAGGATCTTGATAAATTGGAAGACTGGGCATCAAAATGGCAGATGAAATTTAATGTGGACAAGTGCAAGGTTATGCACCTAGGGAAGAACAACCCAAACTATGGTTACACGATGCAAGGTTCCACATTAGGAACCACCACCCAGGAAAAAGATTTAGGCTTCATTGTGGATACCATGTTAAAACCCTCGGCCCAGTGTGCAGCGGCGGCCAAGAGAGCAAATAGAATGCTAGGTATGATAAGGAAAGGAATGGAAAATAAAACAAAGGATATTATAAATGCCTCTATATCGTTCCATGGTGAGACCGCACCTTGAATATTGTGTGCAATTCTGGTCGCCGTATCTTAAAAAGGATAGAGTTATTAGAAAAGGTTCAGAGAAGAGCCACCAAAATAGTAAAGGGGATGGAAGGATACTCCTATGAAGAAAGGCTAAAAAGGTTAGGGCTTTTTAACCTGGAAAAGAGACGGCTGAGGGGAGATATGATAGAAGTCTATAAATTAATGAGCGTAGTGGAACGGGTAAACGTAGATCGATTGTTTACCTTATCAGAATATAGAAAGACTAGGGGACATGCAATGAAGCTACAGGGTAAACTATTTAAGACTAATAAAAGAAAATATTTTTTCACTCAACATGTAATCAAACTCTGGAATTTGTTACCGGAGGATGTAGTAAAGGCTGTTAGTGTAGCTGGGTTTAAAAAAGGTTTGGACAAGTTCCTGGAGGAAAGGTCCATAAGCCATTATTAAGAAGGGACCCAGGATATCAATGCTTGAACCAATACAAGCATTGTGGAACCTGTGTCCCTTGGGGAAACTGCTAGGTACATATGACCTAGATTGGCCACTGTTGGAAACAGAATACTGGGCTTGATGGACCTTGGTCTGACCCAGTATGGCATATCTTATGTTCTTAACTTGTAGGTGAGCAAAAAGGTCCCTGCCTGGCAGGTGGTATTTCTTCCAAAGTTCAGTAAAGGTGAGCAGGGCCCAATTATCAATTAATTTTGCAAACAAATCAAGTCCCAACTGCTCCCATCATTTAAATGTCCCTTTCCTACCTGGAAGAAACCCCTGGACCGCTCCCAATGGAGCCAAAGTAGTTAAGTGGGCAAGGGAAGCAATGTGTTTCTAGCCCCTTCACCATAGATGCCACATATAGGCGTTCTCGCGCCACCACCCCACTGGGGTGGTCTCCAACATCCATGGGATGTGCTGCAGTGCCAGGTCCGCTGCCCAGTATTGTTCCATCTTCCGGAAGCGTTTACTGTGCCAAGCACTTACCCACCACTTGTCATACTTGTGCTGCCAAATAATATAAGCCGAAATCCGGCACCCCGAGTACTCCCTTCCACCGAGCTGCATACATTTGTCACCCCACCTGTGGGCGATTAGGACTCCAGATAAAATCAAGAGACTGCTGATGTAAATGTCGATTATCCCCTGCTACCACCCCAGTTGTATTGCCCCACTATGATATTAAATTCAAGATCAGCCACACATGCATGGTATTTAATACGGCAATTAGCTAGAAAATATATAACAATATTAAAAGGACAACACATAGAACAATGCTTCACCAAAACTTCTGATATCATCACAGCCCTTATCAGCTGGGAGAGCCACAGCGAAGGCTGGAGAAAAGTCTAGGATTCCTCACGCGCTGGTACGCGGACATCAGCTCTCTACCTGTCCTGGTGTTCTAGCTCTTTTTTATAGGCTGTAACAAATGTGTCCCAGCTGGACAGCATGACTTCTCACGTGAGTTTTATTCTCCACGTCATACATCTTTGCTAAACAGTAATTTCAGGCCAGTTCTTCTCCAGCCTTTGTTTGTTCTCCGACTTAATAAACAATTCTGGTCAGTCATTCTCTACACCTTTGGTCTCCGGGCTAGTACACAGCTGGCTCAGCATGATTCCTCACATACGGGATGGTTCAAAAGTTCAATATTCCTTGCTGATTCAAAGATTAAATTAGACTTACCTGCTAATTGTTGTTCCTTAAGGAACTCTAGTCCAGTCCCGGAACCATAGAGTTTAGAATCTCCTCCAGCAGCCTTGGAGACTGAAATACATCATCGCTTTGCTGGCACCAGTATAAGTAGGCAAGGACCGCCCCTTCTCACCAGTACCTATTGACAAAGCACACTCAGCAGAGCAACAAATAAGTAGATTAAATAAGAATACATTCAACCCGTCATACACAAGAGAGTTTTGGTTATAGTTTATGTCTTGCTTTCTATCTCTGTCTCTTTTGGAATTTTTTTTTTTTTTAAAAACGAAAGGTACCACCTGAAACTGTAAGCTGGCTAGGTAGCAGTGCTATGGAAGAGGACCCCCAAAGGCTCCAGGCTGTGCTTCTTTAAACACCTACACCAGCTAAGGTACCACACAGACAAGGAGGGATCCGGGACTGGACTAGAGTTCCTTAAGGAACAACAATTAGCAGGTAAGTCTAATTTAATCTTCCTTTTTGTCCCTCTAGTCCAGCCCCGGAACCATAGAGGATGTAACAGAGCAGTGAATATCAACGGGAGGGACCAGCAAGCCCAGCCTGAATCACCGCCGAACCAAAACAAACGTCTCTGGACATCACCACATCCAGTCGATAATGCTTCGCAAAGGAATGCAAGGACGACCAAGTCGCCGCCCTACAAATGTAGTCGACCGGAACCAAGCTGCCGCCTGTGCTCGGGTGGAATGAGCCCGAAGACCCTCGGGAACCAATCTACCGTTCAGAAGATACGCCGAAGCAATCGCTTCCTTCAACCAATGAGAAATAGACGCTTTTGCCGCCGCCTCTCCTTTACGCGGCCCACCGAAGGCCACAAACAGCCTGTCCGACCTCCGAAAGGGCGCCGTCCAAGCAAGATACTTCTTCAGAACCCGCCTAGCGTCCAAACGATGTAACTTGCCCCCCGAATGCTGCTTTTGCCGCTCCGAAAACACCGGGAGGGACACCACCTGGTTGACATGAAACGCAGAGACCACCTTAGGCAAGAAGGCCGGCACCGTACACAGAACCACCTTGTGATCGTAAAAAGAGAGATACGGCTCCCTGCAGGAGAGCGCTTGCAACTCCGAAATCCTCCGTGCCGAACAAATAGCCACCAGAAAAACTGTTTTCAAGGTGAGATCCTTCATAGAGGCCTTGGCCAGCGGTTCAAAAGGCGCACCGACCAAGGCCTCCAACACCAAATTCAAATCCCACGGTGGCACCGCACAGCGCTGCAGTGCAGCGGACGCATGAGCAGCACCGTCCGCAAAAATCTCCGAATGTCTCCATGAGTACCGAGCACCTGACCTTGGATCTTACCCCGGTAACAAGCAATGGCCGCCAACTGCACACGCAAAGAACTCGCCGCCAAACCCTTGTCCACGCCATCCTGCAAAAAGGAAAGAATCTGAGACACCGAAGCTCGCAAGGGATCAATACTGCGCTCTGCGCACCAGGCCTCAAAAATACGTCAAACCCTGATGTACGCTAGGGAAGTAGATCTTCTACACGTCTTTAACAACGTGAAAATGACCGCTGCCGAATATCCCTTCGCCGTCATCCGAGCCCGCTCAAGAGCCAAGCCGTAAGCGAGAATCGATCCACCTGGGGCATGCGCAACGGACCCTGACGCAAGAGATTGACCTGCTGAGGCAATCTCCATGGTCGGTCCGCTAGGAGCCGCACCAAATCTGTGTACCACAGTCACCGGGGCCAGTCTGGCGTGACCAGAATCACCAGGCCGCGATGCCGCTCTATGCGCTGCACCACCCGGCCTATCAGAGCCCACGGCGGGAACACAGAGAAGACCGCCTTCCGGCCACCGCTGCGCCAGAGCGTCGAGGCCTTCGGACATCCGCTCTCGCCGCCTGCTGAAAAAGCGCGGTACCTGTGCCGACTCGAAACTCGCCATGAGGTCTGAGGAACCCCCAACGCTTCACCAACAATGCAAACACGTCTGGGTGGAGAGCCCACTCCCCCGGGTCCACCCTGCGGCGACTGAGAAAATCTGCCTCTACATTGTCCACTCCAGCCACATGCTGTGCTGACAGACCCGCCAGATGTCGCTCGGCCCAAGCTAAGAGAAGACCGGCCTCTTTCTCCAGAATCACACGCTGCCGGTACCGCCCTGCCGATTTATGTACGCCACGGTCGTCGCATTGTCTGACAGCACCCGAACTGCCTGCTGACTGAAGAGCTTTCGAAACGCCAGCAGAGCTACAAACACCGCTCTCATCTCCAACCTGTTGATGGGCCACTCCTTCTCCATGAGTGACCACCGCCCCTGGGCAAACCTGCCCTCGTAATGCGCCCCCCACCCCAGAAGACTGGCATCCATGGTCAACAGTCTCCAGGAGGGAGCTTCCAAAGGCATGCCCGCAGCCAAGTTCTCCGGTCGCAACCACCAAAGAAGATCCAGCCACACCTCCCCAGTGGACAGGGCAATCGCTGGGACAACGCATCTCGCTGATGAGACCAACGCCGGAGAAGCGCACTCTGCAACCAGCGCATATGTGCCCTGGCCCAGGGCACCACCTCGATCATTGCTGCCATCGTCCCTAGCAACTGGAGATACTGCCACGCCGTTGGAGCCGCCCTGGCCAAAAACTGCCGGACCAATCGCCTCAGCCCCTGCGCTCTCTGATCCGGCAGAAACACTGCGGCCTGCGCCGTCTCGAACCACGCCCCCAAGTATTCCAAGGACCGCGAGGGAACTAACCGGCTCTTTGCAAAGTTGACCACCCAGCCGAGGCCCTCTAACAGCTTTACGACCCTGGCTGTGGCGTCCACACTCTCTTCCCTTGACGTCGCCCGAATCAACCAATCATCCAGGTAAGGATGCACTAGCACTCCCCTCCTTGCGAAGCGCCGCCGCCACCACTACCATGATCTTGGTGAACGTCCGCGGCGCCGTAGCAAGACCGAAGGACAGTGCTTGAAACTGAAAGTGCCCCATGGGAACCGCAAACCGCAGAAACTTCTGGTGTTCTTGTCGAATCGGGATATGCAGATATGCCTCCGTGAGATCGAGCGACATTAGGAACTCTCCCGGCCGGACTGCCGCAATAACAGAACGCAGTGTCTCCATCTGAAAATGAGTGACCTGGAGACACCAATTTACCCTTTTCAAATCCAGAATAGGCCGAAACGTTCCTTCCTTCTTTGGCACCACGAAATAGATGGAGTATCGACCACAGCCGCACTGATCCGGCGGCACAGGAACCACTGCTCAGAGCTGCAGCAGACGCTGCAGCGTAGCTGAGACCGCGTGCCGCTTGAGAGGAGCTTTGCACGGTGACTGGACAAAGGAATCTAACACAGGACGGTGAAGCTCTAGCGCATACCCCTCTCGGATGACCTCTAGAACCCACTGATCTGACGTAATGTGGACCCAGGCAGGGTAAAACTCCCGCAATCGCCCCCCCACGGGAACTACCTCCACCTGAGTCCGCCTTCCTTCATTGTGACTTTTTAGCGGACGGGGACTGGAAGAGGGAGAAACCTCTGCCGGCACCACGGAAACCCCAAAACCCCTGGCTTCGAACCGGAAACCTCCCACGCTGGGGCTGGCTAAAACGAGATGAGCAAAACCTACGAAAGTCTCGAGGGGTTCCTCGGGGCCCCGCATTAGTCCGTACCTGCTTTGGCTTATCCTCCGGAAGGCGACCCCCCTTAGACTCTCCAAGATCCTTGACCAGTTTCTCCAAATCCTCCCCAAACAGCAGCTTCCCCCTAAACGGAAGCTTGCTGAGGCGAGTCTTAGAGGAACCGTCGGCTGCCCAATTCCGCAACCAGAGATACCTACGAGCCGCTACCACCGAGGCCATACTCTTAGCCAAGCCACGGATCAGATCATAGTGGATGTCCGCCAAATAAGCGGACCCTGATTCCAAACGCGCTCCATCCTCCACCTGCGCAGCCACCAGATCCCCCTGCAAACTCTGGGCCCAGCGCAAACAGCCTCTCGCCACCCACGCCCCCGAGGCTTGCATTGAGAGAGCGCACACATCAAAAACTTGCTTCAGGAGAGTATCTAGTTTCCTGTCCTGCACGTCCTTCAACGCTGCCGCCCCTTCCACTGGGATCGCAGTTTTCTTAGTAACCGCCGATACCTCCGCATCTACCTTTGGAGAGCGAAATAGTTCCCTATCGGAATCTGACAACGGATAGAGGCGTGCCAAGGCCTGGGAACCCTTCAGGGCCGACTCTGGGGAGTCCTACTCTTCCTGAATCATACTCCGAAACACCCTATGCAGAGGGAAGACCCGCTGGGACGTCCGCACTGCCTGCAACAAGGGATCCTCCAGAGCATCCTCCGGTCCCACCGTCTCATAGGGCATATTGAGGGTCTTGAGAGTCTCGGCTATCAATGCTGGTAGTTCTTCGCGCCAAAAGACTCTGGACAACCCTACTCTGCTGTTCTGCGTCAGGTAACTCTCCTTCCTCCAGCTCCTCACCAGAGAGTTCCTCCAGATCCGCGTACTCTGTTACCAGCTCGTCCCCCAGGCGCGATGACGGGTGCTCATCCACCGTCCCCTTGCTAATCTTCAAGGGAGGGACGCCCTCCTCAGGCAAGACCAGGGAACCCTGCCGCTTCTGAGCCACCGATCTCCGAGACGGCGAGGCCATCCCGGGCTGCAGAAGTGCAAAAGCCTGCTGCATGAGGGCAAAGAAATCGGGTGGGATCACCGGAGCCGACCCCAGAGGATTCATCCCGAGAGGACCCCTCCCCTGAGGAGGACCCCGGCCCTGGCACCACTGGGTCTAGCGACGGAGGCAGGACATCCCCTGCACCTGATGGACCTGCCTCCTGCGCCACGGCCGTTGGCATTGCTGCACTCTCCATCACCGCAGACTCAAGTGTGCAAGCCCCACACACCCCTGAATCTGCCAGCAATCCGCGCCGCGCGCCCCACACACTACACAGTGCGGTTTAGCGGGCATACTAATTCTCAAAGCCCCCCCTCTAAAGTCTCCCGACAGGCACTGTAGGAAAAGACCCCCGAGCCGGAGCCCCTCCGCCAAGCCAGTCAGGCCCGCAGTTCTGTGCTCTGTTTCTTGGTTTTTTTTTTTCTTTTCAGACAACTGCCGCCCCCCCCCCCAGAGAAGAATCTGCTAGTCCACTGCCCAAAACGAGGGCTAGAAATGGCCAAAACCCCCCAAATCAAAGAAAGTAAAGCAAAAGGAAAATGGCTTATCCCTGGGTTACCAACTCAAAATGGCCGCCGACGCAGTTTTCCCGCTCTGTACCACGTGGCCAGGCACCCTGACAGAAGTAAAGAAGCCGGCGGCCTACCCCAGCGCTCAACGCGCTCACGGCCCCATGAATTTAAGAAATGACAGTTCCCGCACTCACCGCTTCGTCCACAGAGAGCGTAGAATCATCAGCCGCGCCGGAGCTCAGCCGTGCCGCGGCTTCCGCTCCGACGCCCGAACACAAGCAGGACTGACTCACAAGCCTGCGGTGCTGCCGGTAAGCCTTCTACCTGCTCCTCACCCTTAGAAGCGGGTTCGGGAGCAGGGAGGCACACAAGTAATGCAGACAAGGGCAATGCTCGTTTAACCCCCAGGGCCTGCAAAGGGAGGGAGGGGGGGGGGAGAGAGAGTGGTTGAAGAGGAGATGGAGCCAGAGGAAGAACTCTTCAGCAAAAGTCCTGCTCCTGCAACAAACAGTAAAGGACCAATTAAAAGAAGCTAACAATTAAAATTCAAAAGAAAATTTAAACCCAAGCACCCCAGAAATTAAAACAGGGGATGTATCCAATCTACTCTATTTGCTTAGACTGAGCCCAACCTAGGCTCAGAATCTCCTTCAGCTGCTTGGAGACTGAAAGTACTGGTGAGAAGGGGCGGTCCTTGCCTACTTATACTGGTGCCAGCAAAGCGATGATGTATTTCAGTCTCCAAGGCTGCTGGAGGAGATTCTAAACTCTATGGTTCCGGGACTGGACTAGAGGGACGAAAAGGAATAAATCTTTAATTAGTAATACATTCCATCCGTGGATCAGCAAGGATATTGTACGTAAGCACTAGCTGAATTGCCCTTGTAGCTCATTTGGAAATACAATAAGTGAGAATACAGTTCCATAAAGTTAAGCCAATCAATATAATTATTATCATTATTATTATTAACATGGGATGAAACATTGTGGATAACATTAAAGTCGATGCTTGAGGGGACAAGAAGTCACGGTGTAAATTGGGTGATATTTTTCCAAGGTATCTAATATACCGTTCCCACCAGCACTGCAATTGGCGAAGCCAAATGGCTTGTAGATCTCACTTACCCTTATCAGTTCTCCATACAGTGGGGACTCATTTCACCTGCATATTCAGGACTTTTACTACTGTAGATCTGCCCCATGGATTTCAATCTACTAGTTACATGTAGAGGGTAGTGGAACAAGTGGTGAGGGACTAACAACCTCAATCATAAATTATTCTGTTTGGCTTAACCTTATGGAACTGTATTCTCACTTACTGTATTTCCGAATATCCACGAGGGTCTGCACTCGGGCAGCTAAAGGCTCCATAACTAGCGCAAAGAGCAAAGGAGACAGCAGGCACCTTTGCTGTGTCCCCCGCCACAGGGGAAAAAATTCGGAATAACCTTCATTAATATAGACCACAGCTTCTGGTGCAAAATATAAAGCATAGATCCAAGCTAAGAAATTGGGACCCAGCCCCAATCATTCTACGACCGCAAAAAGAAAGTCCCACTGGACCCTATCAAAGGCAACATAGCCTCCTGCCACTCCTTGTAGGCCAACCATGACAACTGGAGGATCCTCCTTACACTATTTGCCGCCTGCTGGCCCTGGACAAAGCCCTTTCTAAATGCTCTCAAGTTGGAGTTTCCAACCACCCACATTCCTCCCCTTCCATTCTCCAAATAGCCCGCTACATTATGCGCCTCATTTGGCGAGTCTGCGGTATACAAACCCCAATAGTAGGTCTTGAATTGCTCTCGTATGTCCGTGCCCTTATACAGAAACTCATCCCGAGGCCCCTTGAGTTTACTAATAGCTTGTCTCCACTCTCGAGTTCGCAACCTCTGAGCCAAGAGCATCACCGACTTATTATCAAACACGCAGTAAATCTAGTGCACCATCTGCAATTGTCACGAGATCCGCTCTAACTCCGAAGCTCTTCTAGTTGTGCTTGCACTTTCAAATCCCCCCACTGTTTGTGAACCCTTTCAAGGTCCTCCAATTGAGATGTCAACGATCCATCTGCTCTTCAAGTTGATGTTTTCGCCGGGCCCCCACTTAGATTAGGTGGCCTTGGAGAACAGCTTTCAACCCATCCAAAAACATCCCGGTTACCACGTCTCCTGTATCATTACAGGAGAGCTCCCTCGCTACTGGCACCTGCACTATGGAACTCCCTCCCTATGGGCTTAAGGACCCTATACGACATCAAAGACTTCCACAAGGCACTCAAGACTTCTCTTTACCGAGGCTTATGAGCAATCACTTTAAGTGCCCACCACTAGATACCACCCAATTGAACCAACAGCTACCTACACCACCTGGCCCTAACTACCCACTCCCATTTAGACCTACAAACACAGTATTTACATATGTGAGTCATATCCCCTCCTGTTAAATGTATCCCTCCAATTGTGTTGTGACCACTTTGATTGAAGGATAAGGTGGTATACAAATCTGTCTAAATAAATAAAATAAAATAAATTAATATCTAAATAATCCACAATCACCCTCTCTAATCGCTCAACCGCCTCGTCCCCCTGGATTAGGTATTCATTAAGCTTCCAGAATGTTTGTCTACACTGCTCCATTGGAGCCCCAAACCAAACTTCCAGAGGGGCATGGTCCAACCAGATAATGGGCCCGATTGCCGCTTTATCCAGACCATCAACCCGATATGCATTCCTAAAGATATGGTCAATGCAGCTGTAGGTCGCATGTACTGGAGAGTAAAAGGTAAAGTCCCGGATGGAGGGATTGCCCACCCTCCAAAGATCTGTAAGCCTGAATTCACGTAGCCAACTCCTGCAAAGCAATCAACCCAGGGTCCCCTCACCACTCATCCTTGACTGTCCTAGGGCAATATTACAGTCACCTCCCAACGAAGACCTGGCTATGTAATTTCCCCTCAGTCCACCTCCGGAGATCAGACCAGAAAGCCCCCTGCTCAGAATTTATGTCATAGATGATCAAAAAGGTCACTGCTTTCCCATACAATGTGTCCCTCACCAGTGCCCGCCCATCGACCTTACGGTACACCCCTCCCAATTGAAAGGAAATGTCCCCTTTAATCAGTATGGCCACTCCCGCTTTCCTATGACCACTTCCCTCGACCGTGAAAAAAGTCTGGAATGCCCAGTAGACGCTCATCCCTCCCCCGCAAATGAGTCTCTTGAACAAACACCATCTGCCAGTTCTGCTGTTTAATCTCCTGCAGCAGCAGTTTCCGCTTTTGTGGGGAATTTAAGCCCCATGCATTCAGTGTGTCTATCTTTAGGCTACAGGCCTATTTTACTGTGCCTCCCCACCCCCTCCCACCATGGCACTCGCTGATATACAGATGCCTTCCTCTCTCCCCCCTTCAGATCCCACACCCTCATCTCACAGAGCTTTCCTCCGATCCTAAACTGAAGGAAGTGACTCCTCATGGGCTCTCAAATGTTCCTACCTCGACGACCCCCCTCAGGTAATCCGCAAACCTCCCCCGCCCACACACACTGCTATCAACAATCACACATCCCCTTCCCCAGCATGGCCCCAACTTCCTAGATACCTCCCCAACCACATATGCATTCCCTCCTCTCCCCTCAAACACTCCCACCACTGAACTAAGCAAAGAAAACTTTCACAGCCAAGAGCACCAAAGATAAAGAAAACAATCAATCAGTCTCATGGCAAAAATGATAGGCCCCAGCGAGACTCCAGCTGTATCCATGCCACATTGTCAGGGCAAAGCTCAGGGATCTAGCCCCCCGCTCCTCTCCGCCGGGGCCGAGGCTCTTGCCCGCTCCTCCAGACTTGCGCCGCAGGTGCTGCCCCTTAGCCTGCACCCTCTTCCCACCGAGCATGGAACTGAGTGGGGGCAGAGCCAGTCCCAGCTGGGGTAGAAGCCAGTATATTTGGTGCTCCTTCCTGACGTAAGATGGTCCATGCGAGCATGGAAACCCGGCCATTGATGTCAAAAAGAAGGGCAAAGGGAAATAGCCAGTGATGTTTGCAATTTTCAGCCCGCAGATACTGTGTCATCGGCCACATGGCCGGATGTCACTGAAGAGTGCCAGCCAAGAGATTGTGAAAAAAACCTCTCTACTCCATCCCAGGAGAATTTCCCCTTCCATGCAGCTGTCCTTCTGAGCAAAAGAAGCCATGCAGGCCACAATGTCCCGTGGTCTGTTATTGGGGACCTAAAGCTCTATGGGTCCTCTCGATAGAAAAGGTCTCTGCTGCCCCCGGTCTGAGAAATCTTGTAGGACATGCTGACGTACCTTTTGGGCCACAGACGCAGCATCAGTATACCGATCCATTTCTGGAACCCCTCTGATGCGTAAATTACTGCGTCAAATGTAATTTTCTAAGTCGTCGATTTTATCTTGCATTAGTTCTTGTTCAAGCTGCAATTGCTGTATCTGAGCTGTGGCCGCACTAATTTTCTCCGCCTGTTGCTCCAGGCCCTCAACCCAGCTGTCCAAAGTGCATAAGTCACCCCTAATTCCATTAAGTGTCCAGGAGGTACTAACCAACTCCTTTTTCAAGGTGCGCATCCACCCCCATGTCTCCTCGGATACAGCTTTCCTCCACATGCTCCAACTCATCATCCGTGTTGTCCTCCATGGCCACGTGGTCAGCCGCCTCCTGCAGCTCCTGGTTCCCCTTAACAGTGTAGGGGGACTTGTACTGCTCCAGCTTTTTGCGAATTGACATACTGGGGTGTGAGCAGACTGGAGGGAAAAGCTTCACCTGCAGCCAGAGGTATGGTACTCTGTTTTCACCATGTTTATTCGTGTCCCGTTGGGAGCTCAAAATGTAAGTTGCCATCTACCCGGTGACGTCACTTCCTTTTCGTGTAGATCTTACACATCCATAACTCTTTAGGCAGGGAGTCGGGAGAGTCCCATTCCAACCAGATCATATCCTTGATCACATCCAAGAATGGGATACAGTAGTGTACATCCGCACCTCTTGAAGGAGCGGGTGCACCTTCGGTTCCTGCTCCATGCCAGAAATATCTGTCAAGTTCGAAGTGAATGAAACCCTGGCAATCAATGCCGCCAGTTCCTCCTTCTGGAATAGTTAAATCACCCTGGTCTCTTCACAACCTTCTGAAGGTGAGAGTACATCTACATCAGAGCCATAGTCAAAATCTCAGACAGCTCCCAGCTGTTCCCCATCTTCACGGGGCGTCCCTCACTGGGGACACTTAGCCAAAGGCAATCCAAGAGGGGTTCCATTCTCAGCCTGCCCCGCATGAGACTGCACCTGGGACATCTAGAAGCTGCAGGGTCCGAATTTCCACTCCAGAAGGACCAAGCCTGCTTCAAAAAAGAAAATAAAAAAATTCTGGGGAGAACAATCCGGAATCTGGAAGCTCTCCTCTTGGAAATGACCCCCCTTCCCCCCAAGGTAAGGCCTTGCAGGATAGTGTTAGAGAAATCAAAGTGGGGCGTAATGATTACATTGATGACGGAAGGAGGAGTTTTTGCATTTTAAGTTTATAGAAAATATTTTTTATTGTTTACTTTATATGTGATATCATATTGAGGGTGCGGTCAAGTATTACCCCGAGATATTTTACCTCAGTTTTGACTGAGATGCTTGTATCTTGAATCCTGATAGTTGTTGGGGGTGTGAAACTCTAGTTTCTTGTTACATACAGTGCTTCAGCTTTACTAAAGTTGATCTTGAGATTATGAATTTATAGCCATTTTTTCATCTCAGCAAAGCAATCTGTAATTTGTTGAATTGAAGGGTTAGAGATGTTAAATGGAAGATATATCATTATATCGTCCACGTATATGTGATAGTTTACCTGCAATTTTTTAAAAATGCAGTCAATTGGTTGGAGATAAATGTTAAAGAGAAGAGCTGAGAGGCCAGAACCTTGTGGTAGGCCTTGTTCTTCTTTGTAAGGTTCAGATATCTGCTGTTCAATTCTTACCTGTTGTGATCTACCCAATAGGTAGAAAGAGATCCATTTTAATATTGCATCCTTAATACCTATTTGCTGAAATCTGGAAAACATAATGTTATAGTTTATACTGTCAAAAGCTGCTGAGATGTCTAATATGAGGAGAAACCTGTTTTGTATTATTGCCACATATGAGACGGTCAAACAGGACAGTGAGAAGTGCCTCGATGCCGTGGTATGGCCGAAAACCATATTGGTATTCATCTAAAGGGGCAGAGGAGTCTATATGATCCTGGAGCTGGATTTGTACTATTTTTTCTATCAATTTAGCCATGAAAGGGAGACTAGAGATAGGTCTATATGATGTGGGAGAATTTTTAACCATTGAATTGTTTTTCAGGATAGAGCAAATTAGTGCATGTTTCAGGGAGGATGGTAGCTGGCCATGTTGTAGGCAGAGGTTAATGATGAGGAAGATAAATGGGGAGAGTTCTATTTTTGATGCTTTTATCCAGCTTACAGGACAGGGGTTGAGGTAGGAGGTGGTAGTGTTTAGCTTGGAGATGATGTTTCCAAGTGTGTCCTTTGATGTAGGAGAGAACATTGACAAGGGGGAAATCTGTGTTAGGTGGAGTATGTTTTGATTAATTATGAGTAGATTTTGATGCTTTAGTTTATCCTTGTAATTGGCTAGAGTTTGGGGAGCTATGACATGTTCAGTTGTGTTTTTGTTAGTGGTGCTATTAGAGATTTTACTATTTTGAATAGTTCCCTTGGGCGGTTTAGGGATTTCGATAATATGTTGGAGTAGTAGTCCTTCTTAATGGTGTTAATGGTTTCCCGGTAGAGTTTGAGTGTAGTCCAATATTGTGATTGGTGGTTTTTAGATTTTGTGAAGCGCAATTTACATTTGCTTTTACGCAGATCTGTTTTCAGTTGTTTTAGTTCAGGACTGAACCATGATGCTTTTTTTTTGTTGTTTTTTTTGAGGAATAGGTGTGATGTGTGTGTAGAATACCTGCCTTAGATATCATATGATTCCAAGAGGTTATTGTTTCTTCAAGGTTAGTTGGGTCTTGGGTGAGGTGCAAGAACACTAGCTCTAGTGTTTTGCCTTTGACATGGTTTATGGTTTAGGAACGTGAGAAACCGCCCTTTACTTATGCATCAGAGAGGTGTTACATGTATGTGTTTACTAACAGGTACTTTTTTAAAATTCTCTTGTGCCCGAAGGGCTCACAATCTAAGTGTACCTGAGGCAATGTGTTTGAGTGTTGATTATTTGGTGGTAATGCATGTCATTTAAAGTGGTTAGAAATGCAGACATATGGTTTTGTGGCAAGGATGGCAAATTAAGATCACCTAGTAGTATTAAAGGGTTTGTGTCTGTGGAGGAGCAAAGTAATTCAGTTAGTATATCTAGATTTTCGGGATCTGAGTCTGGAGGTCTATATGCTAGGCAGATGTATAAGTGTAAAAATCAATGTTTTGTATACTGTCTGAAGTGGTTAGAGATGCTTTCAGATTTTTTTTTGTATAATTAAGAGAACTCCTCCTCCTCTTTTTCTGGTTCTGTGAGAATGAAATATTTTATATCCTCGGGCTTTTAAATGGTTAATTATTACTGTGTCAGTGTCATTGAGTCATGTCTCAGTTATACAGATAAGGTCTGGGGTGTTTTCAGTAAGTCAGTCTTGAAAGATTGATGTTTTATTTCTTATTGATCTAGCGTTGACAATGTACATAAGAACATAAGATATGCCATGCTGGGTCAGACCAAGGCCATCAAGCCCAGTATCCTGTTTCCAACAGTGGCCAATCCAGGTCATACGTACCTAGCAGTTTCCCCAAAAGACACAGGTTCCACGATGCTTGTATTGGGTCAAGCATTGATATCCTGGGTCCCTTTTAAATAATGGTTTATGGACCTTTCCTCCAGGAACTTGTCCAAACCTTTTTTAAACCCAGCTACACTAACAGCCTTTATTACATCCTCCGGTAACAAATTCCATAGTTTCATTACACGTTGAGTGAAAAATATTTTCTCTTATTTGCCTTAAATAGCTTACCCTGTAGCTTCATTGCATGTCCCCTAGTCTTTCTATATTCTGATAATGTAAACAATCAATCTACGTTTACCCGTTTCACTCCGTTCATTAACTTATATACCTCTATCATATCTCCCCTCAGCTGTCTCTTTTCCAGGTTAAAGATTCCTAACCTTTCTAGCCTTTCTTCATAGGAGTATCCTTCCATCCCCTTTACCATTTTGGTGGCTCTTCTCTGAACCTTTTCTAATAACGCTATATCCTTTTTAAGATATGGCGACCAGAATTGCACACAATATTCAAGATGCATTTGCACCATGGAACGATACAGAGGCATTATAATATCCTTTGTTTTATTTTCCATTCCTTTCCTTATAATACCTAGCATTCTATTTGCTCTCTTGGCTGCCGCTGCACACTGGGCGGAGTGTTTTAGAGTAGTTACTCACCTGTAACAGGTGTTCTCCAGGAGCAGCAGGAATCAGTCCTCACTTATGGATGTCATCGACGCTGATGAAGCCACAGCGGAGCATTTCCCCAGCTTTCCATGAAAGCCTTTGGGAATGCTGGCACGCATGCGCGGTTCCCTTCCCGCCTAAAGGTGCCATCTTACCTCAGTCAAATGACATAGCTAAGAACAGCACACAAAAATGTAAAAATTAAACTGTGTACAACTGCAACTCCAAGGGGAGGAGGGAGGGTAGTGAGGACTGATTCCTGCTGCTCCTGGAGAACACCTGTTACAGGTGAGTAACTACTCTTTCTCCAGGACCAAGCAGGAAGTCAGTCCTCACTTATGGGTGACTCCCCAGCTCTGGGCTACCAGGAACCCAGGCTGAACAAGAGAACTCCCCCTCTAGTCTCAGCAACACAGGAAAGGCTTTGCAAGGACACACCCTCCCACAGGTAGCCCAACCAGAGGGCAGGAGTTGCCTAGACCTCAAAGAGATTCCGGACTACTGCTTGGCCAAAAGCACTGTCCCTACGGGACACCCTCTCCAGACAGTAGTGGGCTGCAAATGTCTGGCTTGAAGACAAAGTAGCAGCCCTGCAGATGTCTTGCAATGGGACAGAGCGGAGGTGAGCCACTGATGCAGCCATTGCCCTCACACGGTGGGCCGTGACCCTAGCCTGCAAAGGAAGGTCGACTGCCTTGTAAGCCCAGGTGATACAGTCAGCCACCCAGATGGACAAGGTACGCTTGGACACAGGCCTCCCCAAGTTATTGGGGTCAAAAGAAAGGAAGAGCTGAGAAGCTTTCCTGTGACTTTGCGTACGTTCAAGGTAGAAGCATATGGCCCTCCTACAGTCCAAGGTATGGAGAACTATTTCAGCCTGACTTGCATGAGGCCTAGGGAAGAAAGTAGGAAGAACCACCTCCTGGTTGAGGTGGAAAGAGGAGACAACCTTAGGAAGGAACTTAGGGTGAGTCCTGAGGACCACCCTGTTCTTATAGAACCTGGTATAAGGTCTATCACAGACCAAGGCCTGAAGCTCACTCACTCTTCTAGCCAAAGTAAGGGCTATCAGAAAGAGAGTCTTCCAGGAAAGGAAGCGTAGAGGGCAAGTAGCCATACGCACAAAAGGTGGGCGAGTCAGCTGCTGCAAGACCACATTCAGCTCCCACTCAGGAGCAGGAGGACGTATGGGAGGTTTGAGCAGAAGCAGGCCTCTGAGAAACCTAGACACCAAAGGGTGCACAGACAAGGAATGGCCCTCAACTAGTGAGTGGTGAGCTGCCAAAGCAGAGAGGTGGACCCGAACAGAGTTGGACTTCAGACCTTGATTGGACAAGTGCAGCAGGTACTGAAGCACTACTGACACAGTACAGGAGAAAGGATCCTCAGCACGTAGCTGACACCACACAGAGAACCTTTTCCACTTTAGAGCATAGGCCTTCCTAGTGGATTGTTTCCTGGAGGCTAGGAGAACTTCCTCAACCTCGGGAGGCAGGCCCCAGGGAGCTAACACTACCCTTGCAGCCTCCATGCCATCAGATTGAGAGTTTTGAGATTGGGATGCAGTAAGGAGCCCTGATCCTGAGAGAGGTCGGGTTGCAATCCCAGAGGCAGAGGCAGATCCACCGCCAATTGAAGCAGGAGGGGGAACCAAGGCTGCCTTGGCCACCTGGGAGCTACCAGGAGGACAGAGGCCCTTTCTTGGAGAATCTTGAACAGTGTTCGGGCCACCAGAGGGGTGGGAGGAAACGCATAGAGTAGGCCTTGAGTCCAGGGAATCAGAAAAGCATCTGCTGCTACTCTCAGAGGATGCAGTTGCCTGGAGCAGAACCTCGGCAGCTGGTTGTTCAGTGGACTGGCAAACAGGTCTATGGAGGGAAGCCCCCATCTCAAGAAAATCTTCTGAACCACTAAAGGATGGAGCTGCCACTCGTGTGGTTGCAGAATCCTGCTCAATCTGTCGGCCAGGGAATTCTCCTGGCCTGGAAGATAGACTGCTTTGAGGAGCATGTTGTGTTTCATGGCAAAGGAACAGAGGTCCTGGGCCTCCTGGCAAAGGGGCTGGGAACCAGTTCCGCCCTGTTTGTTTACATAGAACATGGCTACCTGGTTGTCTGTCTGGATCAAGACAGACTGTTGTGCCAGGGAAGCAGTAAAAGCCTTGAGGGCCAAGCGGATAGCTCTGAGTTCCAGCAGATTGATCTGCTGGGACGCCTCCCAAGGAGACCACAGGTCCTGGGTGCACTTGTCTAGGCAATGTGCTCCCCAACCCTGCAGAGAGGCATCGGTGGTCAGTACCACTGTATGAGGTGGGATCTGAAAGGGCACCCCCACCAGCAGATTGGGGGAGTGTAACCACAAGGTGAGGGAGGCCAGGAAACGGTGGGACACTCTGATCCTGTCTCTAAGACTGCCTGAGGCTTGTGACCACTGAGTCTGAAGGCACCATTGGGCAGGTCTCATATTGAGCCTGGCATTGGGGGTCACCTGAACTGTCGACGCCATGTGGCCCAGAAGCCTGAGACAGAGTCTGGCGGAGACTAGGGACCTGTGCAACTTGCTGGCGAGGTCCATGAGCCTCTGTGCCCGGTCCACTGGTAAGAATGCTCTTGCCAGCTGAGAATCCAACCTTGCTCCCATGAACTCCAAGTTCTGGGAGGGGAGCAAAGTAGACTTTGCAAAGTTGATGACAAAGCCCACCTTTTGGAGCAGTTCTATGGTCCTGCTGGTGGCCTGTTGAACTTCTAGAGAAGTCTGGCCTCTGATGAGCCAGTCGTCTAGGTAAGGAAACACAAAGATGCCATGATTTCTCAGGTAGGCTGCCACCACTGCCAGGCACTTGGTAAAGACCCTGGGAGCGGAGGTCAGCCCAAAAGGCAGCACTCTGTACTGATAATGGTTTCCTCCCACAATGAACCTGAGGTACTTTCTGTTGTCTGGATGAATAAGGATGTGAGTGTAAGCATCCTTTAGATCTAAAGAGCATAGCCAATCTCCCTGCTGGAGGTAGGGCAGAAGAGTTCCAAGAGTAAGCATCTTGAACTTTTCCTTTACTAGAAACTTGTTTAGGTTTCTGAGATCCAAAATGGGTCGAAGACCACCGGTTCTTTTTGGCACCAGGAAATACCTGGAGTAAAATCCGTGACCTTGGAAGTTGGGAGGCACAGGCTCCACCGCCTTGTCCAGCAACAGTCCTTTTAGCTCCTGGAGGAGAAGGGCTGTGTGCAGGGGAGGCCGGAAAGGTTCCCCTGGGAAGTGTGGCGGAGGTAGTTCGTAAAAATGCAGGGCATAGCCTCGACGGACTATGTCCAGAACCCAACTGTCCTATTAAGGGTCACTGGTGGGTGAACAAGGCCAGGCGGCCTCCTGTGCAGGGCTGGGTCTGCAAGGGAGCAATGGCTATACTCAAGGAGTCAAAAACCCCCACCCTGCGGAGTGGGAGCAGGGGCCTGAGGCTTGGGGGACCTCTGCCTACGGGGCCCATTACCCTGGCCCTTGGCTTGCTGACCCTGGGGGGCAGCTTGGGCAGCCTGATACTGAGGGTACTGTTTGTAGGCAGTGCCCTTCCTCGGGTAAAAGGACTTCTTACCTGAGCCCTTCTTCTTATGAGAAGGGGTAGAGGTCTTCCTCGACAGCCTAGTCCTTGTGAGGTGCTCTGTCTCGAGCTGGGCGGCCTTCTCGGCCACAGGCTTGCCAAAAAGGTTTTCACCTCGGCAAGGGACATCGACCAACTTGTCCTGAATCCATGGCTCGAGGTCCAATGCCTGGCGTCGAGCTGCGATGCCAGCTGCTGCTACTCGGGCCGAAGCCTCGAAGCCATCGTAGGCGGCGCGGGACATGAACCTAGAGCATTCCCAGATCCTCGAAGACAAGGACTTAAAACAATGCAAGGGTTCCCCGGAGAGACCAGCAGAGAATCCGGCCAACTCCTTGGCCAGGTCTCGTAAATACATGCCCATGTACAGCTGGTAAGTCTGGACACGGCAAGCAAGCATCGAGCCCTGAAAGCACTTTCTACCGACGCCATCTAGGCTTCGGGCCTCCCTACCAGGAGGCACCGCGGAGTGCATCTTCTGACTCTTCAGACGATGCATGGCATGGAATGGTGTGGTTTCTGTGCTTTCTGGAAGCCAGGACTCTTCCGGAGCCTATAGATGGAATCAACTCGCTTGCTCAAAACCAGCGCCGAGGCCGGTGCCTCCCACATCCGGAAGAGGAGCCGTTCCAGCATCGGAGGAACCGGGACAGTAAAGGTCTCCTTCGGAGGAGAGTCATACTGAAGAGCATCGAGCTCTTCGGCTCGAGGCTCTTCCTCGGGGTCAGCCGAGATAGATAAGGCAGCGGCCATATCCCGGACAAACTCCGAGAACCTAGTATCCTCCGGAGGGGATCTTCTCCGGGGCTCAGACTCGGGTGAGTCCGAAGGAACACACCAAGTCTTAAAGGTGTCAGGAGACTCCTCGTCTTCGGTCTCCCAAGCAGACTCGTCCGATGTTGAGTTGAGGTCTGACCCCGCGGGGCCTCTAGGCACCCGCCCCGACGCCGGTGGCACCGGCATCGAGACCCTCGGTCCCGAACGGGAGGTCGAGGGAGACCTTGACCGAGGACGACCTTGAGCCGCAAGAGACTCGAGTATCGGCTCGGTCTCCGGGGTCGACTTCGAAGTCGATGTCCCGGTGGTCGGGGCAGATGCGCCAGATAGGCTGGTCATCAGTGCCCGCTGCTGATCCATGAAGGCAGACATTCTGCTCTCCAAGGCTGTCAACCTGAGACTCAGCTCGGGTGACACAGCAGCCCCCGACTCGGGACCCGGCGGCACCAGGCCCGACGTCCGTACTCGGGGACGCGAGTCCACGAGGACAACAGGATTTACATGTCCAGCAGACTCCGGCTCCATGCGAGGAAATTTAGTTGGCTTTTCCTGGTCCACGGGCCCGGGACGACGGTCGGGGGTCTTAGATCTGGCCCTCGAGGGCTCAGGGACCTCCTCCGACGCCGCCATCGCGAGCCACATCTTCCTCTTACGTTCCCGGTTGGGAGACCCCCTGTCCAAGGAGCTCCGACGCTTCTCGGGATCGGAATCCCGAAATGTCAAAGCCTCAGACGAGGTCCGGGCCTGGGCAGAGGCCGAGTCCGAGAAAAGCCTTTCACTTTGTTGCTGACGACTTCGGAGGGCCTTGGAAGACATCTTTCCACATGGCCCACACGTTTTAGAATCGTGATCCGGGCCAAGGAACCAAAGGCAGCAGTCGTGTGTGTCGGTGAGAGACATTATCTTCTTACACCGATCACACTTTTTGAAACCGCTGGAAGACATTGGGGAGAAAAGGGTCCCTGCGAGGTCAAAGGACTGGCCTTCCAGGGAAAAAGAAAAAGATTTGGCGCGAGCGCCTAGCCACTAAGGGCAAAAACCGAAAAGGAAAAAAGGGGATTCGATACCGGTGTACCGAACCCGGCGGGAGGGGAACCGACGTCAAATCCGAGGAAAAAAGCGAATTAACGCCAAGAAAAAAACTTCTCTTTTCCGGGAAAAAAAGGACACACGTCCGGTGGGCTTCATGGAAAAAGAGACTGAGGTAAGATGGCACCTTTAGGCAGGAAGGGAACCGCGCATACGTGCCAGCATTCCCAAAGGCTTTCATGGAAAGCTGGGGAAATGCTCCGCAGGGGCACCCATAAGTGAGGACTGACTTCCTGCTTGGTCCTGGAGAAAACATGTTATCCCCAATGACTCCTAAATCTTGTGGTGGTTCCTAAGGTGGAACCTTGCATCGTGTAACCATAGTTTGGGTTGTTCTTCCCTAGGTGCATAACCTTGCACATGTCCACATTAAATTTCATCTGCCATTTTGATGCCCAGTCTTCCAATTTATCAAGATCCTCTTGCAATTTTCCACAATCCTCATGGGGTTTTAACAACTTTAAATAGTTTTGTGTCATCTGCAAATTTGATAACCTCACTCATTATTCCCTTTTCCAGGTCATTTATGAATATGTCAAAAAGCAGCGGACCCAGCACAAATCCCTGGGGTATACCACTATTCACCTTTCTCCATTGGGAGAATTGGCCATTTAGCCCTAACTCTCTGCTTTCTATCTTTTAACCAGTTCCTGATCCACAACAGTACACTGCCTCCTATCCCATGACTCTCTAGTTTTGCCAAAAGTCTCTGACCTTGTCAAAGTCTTTCTGAAAGTCCAAATACACTATATCAACCAACTCACCTTTATCTACCTGTTTATTCACACCTTCAAAAAAACATAACAGATTAGTAAGACAAGATCTTCCTTATCTAAAGCCATGCTGGCTGTCTCCCATTAAGCCATGACTTGTTCAGCAATTTTGTTCTTTTCTCGGTACTGACATCAGGCTCACCGGTCTGTAGTTTCCCGGATCACCCCTGGAAAGCACAGTTACTTACCTGTAACAGGTGATCTCTGGGAAGAGCAGGAATAAGTCATCACATATGGGTACGTCAGTACCAACGGAGCCTGCGCGGGAACGCTCCCCAGCGTCCAATCAGAAAGCCTTTGGGAGCATCCCACAGTGCCTGCGTGCTGCCTTCCCGCCTTTTCAACTGTCTCTCCTCAGTTGAGTTTTATAGCTGAGACAAAGAGAGAGAGAGGGAAAGGAAGAGAGATAGAGAGACAACTCCTAGGGGAGGTGGGTGGGTTGTGAAGACTTATTCCTGCTGTTCCCAGAGATCACCTGTTACAGGTAAGTTTATTTATTTATTTATTTTATTTAGTAGATACTTATATACCGCTACTTCCAGCGATCAGAAGCGGTTCGATTATAATTTTGGGATTTGTAAGTAACTGTGCTATCTCCAGGAACAAGCAGGAATGAGTCTTCACATATGGGGACTCCCTAGCTTTTGATGCCAGGGAGAGAGCCCAGAAGTTGTGTGTCCCTGGGACAGGGCTGCACTTCCCCACCTGGATCTCTGGCATCCCATGAGGGATGGCGGGTAGGAGTTGATTAAGTATGGAACAGGTGTTTGAGAACAGCCTGACCAAACAAGGCATCCCGGCGGGAGTCCTTGTCCAAGCAGTAATGGGCTGTGAAGGTATGAACTGAGGCCCAAGTGGCTGCTCGACAGATGTCATCGATAGACACAGAGTTCAGATGAGCCATTGAGGCTGCCATGGCTCTCACATTGTGAGCTGTGACATGGCCCTCCAGAGAAATGTTCTTGCTCTGATAGGCGAAAGAAATACATTGGGCAATCCAGTTGGAAAGAGTTCTCTTGGAAACTGGTTGTCCCAAATAAGAAGGATCAAAAGCAACAAAGAGTTGGGAAGACTTTCTATGTTGCTGTGTCCTCTGTAAGTAAAAGCCAGAGCTCTTTTACAGTCCAGGGTATGAAGATTCCTCTCTGCACTTGATGCATGAGGCCCTGGAAAAAAGACAGGTAGGTAGACCTCTTGGTTGAGGTGAAAGGGCGAGACCACCTTAGGCATAATGTGTGGATTAGTCCTAAGGACTACCTTGTCATGATGGAACCTTGTGTAAGGTGGATTAGCTACTAGTGCTTGCAACTCACTGATGCGGCGTGCTGATGTGATTGCAATAAGAAAGATAACCTTCCAAGAAAGGTATTTCAAGGAGGTAGTAGCTAAAGGTTCAAAAGGCGGCTTCATAAGCTGACCAAGAACCAAATTTAAATCCCATGCCACCGGAGGTGGTCTAATGGGAGGCTTTGTTAAAAGGAGGCCTCTCATGAACCTTGCTACAAGGGGATGAGAGTAAACAGGTTGTCCATTTAGAGGCCTGAGGGAAGCTGCAATAGCACTCAAATGGAGTCTTACTGAATTTGTTTTAAGGCCTGCATTAGAGAGATGCAGGAGATACTCCAGCAACAATTCCAGAGGTATTGAGCGGGGGTTAAGACCCCTTCCAGAACACCAGATGGTAAACCTTTTCCACCTGAAGGCATAAGAACGTCTAGTGGAAGGTTTTCTGGAAGCATAAAGAACATCTTTCACTTGTTGAGAAAGAGGAAGATCCTGAAGATCTAGGCCTTCAGCAACCAAGCCCTGAGATGCAGAGACTGAGGATTGGGATGCCACAACTTTCCGTCCTCCTGAGAGAGGAGGTCTGGAGCAGACCCTAACTCTAGGGAGGGAGCTTGAGAGAGATTAGAAGCAGAGGGTACCACACCTGCCGTGGCCAATGTGGAGCTATGAGAATCATGTGGCCCCTGTCTCTCTGAAGCTTGAACAGGGTTTTGGGAATTAGGGGAATGGGTGGAAAGGCATACAGGAAGTCTTGACCCAAGTGAAGTAAGAAAGCATCCCTTGCCTGAGCCCCCTGAGCCGGAGTTCTGGAACAGAATCGGGGAAGTTTGGCATTCCACGGACTTGCAAAGAGGTCTATGTCCGGGGTACCCCAAATTTGAAAAATCTCGGATACCTGGTCCATATGTAGGGACCACTCGTGTGGAAGCAGAACTCGACTGAGTCTGTCCGCCCAAGAGTTTTGAACACCTGGAAGATAGACTGCCAGAAGATGAATGTGATGCTCTCTGGCGAGGGCCCACAGTCACAGAGCTTCGTTGCAAAGCGACAGAGAGCCAGTGCCCCCCTGTTTGTTTATGTAGAACATGGCTACCTGATTGTCCGTGTGGACAAGGACTGTCTTGTGGCTGAGCAGGGTTTGGAAAACTTGCAGAGCAAGGAAGATTGCTCTGAGTTCCAAGAGATTAATATGTAGAGAAGTCTCCTGTGGGAACCAGATGCCCTGAGTGGAGAGGTGCTGAAGTTGAGCTCCCCAGCCCAGTGGAGAAGCATCTGTTGTAAGAGTTGCCTGGGGTAGAGGCTGTTGAAAGGGAGACCCCTGCAACAGGTTTTGAGGGGACGTCCACCACTGGAGGGACAAAATGAGGCGACTTGAGTTTGCTATTTTGTCTGACAGGCAGACTAATGCCTGGGTCCATTGGGTGGATAAAGTCCACTGAGCTGCTCTCATGTGCAGGCGAGCATATGGTACCACATGAACGGTGGATGCCATGTGGCCTAGCAACTGTAACATTTCTCGAGCAGTTAGTAGGGGTTTTGACTCTGCTTGAGAAGCTAACTGCATCAAGCGAAGGCAGCGGGCCTGAGGAAGATAGGCCCTTGCCTTTGTGGTATCCAGCAGAGCCCCTATAAACTCCAGGGACTGAGTAGGGATCAAATTGGATTTTGGGATATTTATTACCAGCCCTAAATATTGAAGGATACGCATTGTGCAGGTTAGAGCAGTCTAGGCCTCTGATTGAGTGGGAGCTCGAATGAACCAGTCGTCCAGATAGGGGAAGACAAATATTCCCAGGGTGCGCAGAAAAGCAGCAACCACTGCCATGCATTTCGTGAACACCCTTGGTGCAGAGGTCAGGCCAAAGGGGAGCACTTTGTATTGATAGTGCTTCTCCTGGAAAAGGAACCGAAGGAACCTTCTGTGAGTTGGATGGATGAGAACATGAGTGTACGCATCCTTGAGATCTAGAGAACAAAGCCAATCCTGTGAAGGTATGGCAGCAGAGTTCCTAGAGAAACCATCTTGAATTTCTCCTTGACTAGGAATATGTTCAGTTCTCTGAGATCTAAAATGGGTCTGAAGCCCCCTGTTTTCTTTGGGATAAGAAAATAGGGGGAGTAGAAACCCGTGCCCTGTTGTTGAGAAGGCACTTCCTCTATTGCCCCCTGGGCTAGAAGAGTGGCAACCTCCTTCTCTAACAGGCTGAGGAGGGAGGTTGGAGAATTGAACTGGTGCACTTTTGTGAGAGGGGGCAAGCTGGAAAAATGAAGTTTGTACCCCTCTCTTATGATGGAGAGTGTCCAATGCTCTGCTGTGATTTGCCCTCATCTGGGAGCAAAGTGACATAACCTTCCTGGGATGGTGGAGGGCTCTGGTCTTTCTAGAGCCAGGAAGGCTAAGTTCTCTAGGAGAGAGTCAAAGGCCCTGAGGGGGCTGAGATTGCTGGGCTGGAGCAGGCCTCGCAGCCTTTGCCTTGGTCTGTTTGGAGGATTGCTGACGTTTGGAAGGAAACTGAGCTGCAGAAGATGCTCTCTGACTATAAGCAGGATAGGATCTTCCCTTTTTTGAAAAAGGTGTTTTCTTGAACAACCTTTTCTTAGCAGGAGCAGCAGTAGATTTGGATAGTCTATCCAAAGCAGAATTTTCAGCATCCATTTTATTGGCCTTTGCTTGCCAATCCTTACCAAACAGATTCTCACCTGTACAAGGGATATTTCCCAATTCATCTTGGACCCAGGTCTCCAAATCAGATGCTTGAAGCCAAGCAATCCTATGTGCACCTATATAGCTGAGGCTCTGCTTACGCATACAAAGGAGTCGAAAGCTGCATGGTTGGAGAATTTGGAGATATCCTGGGCATGTTTGAGCCCAGAGAGAAATTCTGGCCTTTTACTGTCTGACATAAAAGGACTTAAAGTCAGCAAATGGTCAGTGACTTCTTTTAAGAACATTCCCATGTAGAGACTATAGGAATTAATTCTTGCAGCCAGCATGGAAGCTTGGAAGATTCTTCTACCAAAAGCATCCAGGGTTCTACATTCATGTCCTGGAGGATTAGAGGCATGTCTCTTGGTACTTCTAATCTTTCTCATTGCAGACTCAACCACAATAGAGTGGTGAGGAAGCAGAGTTTTATGGAAACCAGGACAAGGAGGGACACGATACATGGTGTCTAACCTGCGAGAATGAGGAGAGGTGGATAGAGGTGCTACCCACATCCTTAACATGAGATCATACAGAATCTCATGAATGGTCAGGGTAGCTGCCTCTTTAGGAGTTTTAGGATATTGTAGAATATCTAACTCCTTAGCTCTAGGCTCTGACTCTGGGGCTACTGTAATAGAGAGACCCCGAGCCACCTCTCTGTTAAAGTCTTGAAAAGACAAGTCCTCTGGAGGAGACATCCTTCGTTTAGGAGAGGACTCCTCCTGTGGAAGAAGCACTGCTGCATCGACAGACTCTTCAGAATCCTCAGAGTCATCAGAGGAATCGGTCTGTCGGGATGCTCTTGCAAAGCCCGATACCCGTACCGACCGGGTTCGGTATTGAGAATCATCGGTACCGGGGTATCGGTACCGGAGGGCTGCAGAGGGCAGGGTACCGGCATGGCTGACAGCGATGCCGATGTCGATGCCACTGGTACCGGAATCGGTGCCGATGGCGATACCGGAGCCGGTACCTGCAGAGTAGTCTGTTGCGGTACCACGGGCGTCGATGCCACAAGGAAGGCCGCCAGACTGCGTTCGATGGACAGAATCCTCTGATCCATCAACGCTGCCAATGCCTGGAAGTCGGTACCGGTGGAAGCCACCGGTACCCCAGAACATGGCACCAGGAGATCTGTTGAGGCCACGCCATCTAGATCGTCCTGGAACCCCGATGATGCTTTAGAAGCCGAAGCCTCCCGCCGGGGTAATTTTGCCGGTGCAGACTCCTCAAGGGCAAGGCCAGGGGCATCTCGATGCTTGGAAGGAGATTTGCCCTTTGAGAAACGGCTGGTTTTATGTTTAGTTACCCGAGATCCATGTGAGGAAGAAGCAGCCCTGGAAGACGTCGATGCCACCGAAGCTGCATCAGAGGGAAACAGGGTACTGAGCTTGGCAGCTCGGTTCTGTCGACCTCTTAGACATCATGGAACAGGACACACAATCTTTAATGGAATGGTCAGGGCCTAAACATTTGAGACACCAGTCATGGGTGTCGGTGACGGAAATAGTACCGCCACATTTTGTGCACTTCTTAAATCCTGAGGCAGGTTTTTCCATATTTAAGGAAACGATTTTGGGCCCAAGGCCCAAAACTGAAGTACACCTGAAGAAAAATAAAAGGTCTTTTTTTTTTAAAGAAAAGAATAAGAACCGGCGGTACCGGTATAGCATCGAGGAAGGCAGACGCGTACAGAAAAGAAATAAAGAAAAAATAAGGAAATTCTTCTGCGGTGACAAGAACACGACCTGCTGGCTCCGCGGAAAAAGAACAACTGAGGAGAGACAGTTGGAAAGGCGGGAAGGCAGCTCGCAGGCGCTGTGGGATGCTCCCAAAGGCTTTCTGATTGGACGCTGGGGAGCGTTCCCGCGCAGGCTCCGTCGGTACCAACGTACCCATATGTGAAGACTCATTCCTGCTTGTTCCTGGAGATCCCTTTTTAAAAATTGGCGTTACGTTGGCCATCCTCCAATCTTCAGGTATTACAGATGATTTTAATGATAGTTCACAGATTACTAATAGCAGATCTGCAATCTCATATTTCAGTTCTTTCAACACCCTTGGATGTATATCATCCGGTCCAGGTGATTTGCTACTCTTCAGTTTATCAAATAGTTGTAATACATCTTCCCGATGTATCGATATTTCCTTCAATTCTTCTGCACCTTTAAATACCACTTCAGTCATGGGTAACATCCTTACATCTTCCTCAGTAAAGACCGAAGCAAAGGATTCATTCAGTCTCTCCACTATCGTCTTGTCGCCTCTTAGTTTTTAGTTTTATATTGATTTATATTGATTAGTGTGTTAGTTTGTTTTGAAAGTGTATGCCTGTGTGGGATAGGGATGTATGTAGATATCTAGTTGGGTTGTAGATGATAGGTATGGATTGGAGATTGGTTGCTCTGGAATAATCTAGTAGTTTGGATTAGGCATTTTTTTTCCATTCTAAGATAACTGTCTGTAGCAAGGTTATGGAGATAGATTAGAGCAAGAGTCTCTAACTTACAGTTCAGTTGGATGTTCATAGAGAGATTATGAAAGGTTTGGGATGAGAGTTCCGTAGTAGTAGAAGTAGTATGGTTTGTTTGGACTTCGGAGCCGGTGTCTGGAGCGAGGCAGATGGCGTTTTGGGGAGCCGTTAGATGGTGTTCCGTGCTCGCCTATGTGCCCGGCCTAAGGGCCATGCCAAAGGGCCCTCTGGTGAGGGCTCGCCAGGCACGAGCGTGCCTGCAGCATGCCGGTTTTTTATAGTAGATCGCTGCTGCCGGTGATGATGCTAAAGGTGGAGCAGGCAGATCGCATACAGGGAGAGTTCTCTTTGGAGTTGGAGGAGCGTTAGCACTTGGGAACAGTCTCATCTCAGATGGTTCTTTTTCTTGCTAGGAGCTGGTTCGGAGATGCAGGATGAGCGAGGAAGCACTGTGCCCTTCCCTTAGGGGGAGGTAATAATGGTGTTCGCAGCCCGTTGAAGCCAATTTCCTCTTTCCTGGAGTTCTGCTAGACCGGTTCAGACAAGTGGATTATGTCCCCCTGTCAGCAGATGAGTGACATCATTGGTACTGGTGCAACTAGGGGCTCTCCTCAGTATTCGCTCAACAAAACACATAACCCAAAATTAAGAAATTATGAGGAGTAAACCCATGACCTAACACAATCTTCCTAATAACTGGAGAAGGGCAAAGAACCCAACCTGGGGCCATGGGCCCAATCCACGACAGTTCTGCAAAAAACTGATAAAATTTTGATGAAAGAAAGAGGTGCAGAAAACGTAGCAAGGTGGGTCCTAGACGGGTCTAGCAGAACTCCCGGAAAGGAAGTTATTGATAAATAAAATGTCATCTACCATATCATACTGCTAGAACACTGGGAAGTGCCAAAGCTATGATTCCAGTGGATGGGAAGACAACTGCTCTCAAAATCTTCGCTAAGTGCTGTCAAACCTCTGCACCAAAAACTGCACACATCACGGTGTAACCATTTATATGGAAATGCCTAACAAAGGCAGAGAGGGAAACCCATGTCACTGTTTAACATCAACTGGGGGCAACGCTAACTGCCTTTGCCCTGAAGCATGTGCTCAAGAGGGGCAAGCTTCCAATTCCTCTGGTACAGGCCTATTCTTCGAAACATAGGCCAAGGTCATCGCTCCTTATATTCAGGCACCAAAAAGTAACTTGGAAGACGCCTCCCTCTGCATAGTCCCTAATACCACACAAAGAATATGGCTCCCCTAATAGGTTAGTCACTGTCAAATAATGCAGAACGGTACTTTCCTCCAAGGGAGGAAACCGTAATAAGTTCCTCCTCTGGATGCAAGGCCGGCAGAGAAAGCGTACTTACTAACCTGAAACAGGTGATCTCCGGGAACAGCAGGAATTGAGTCTTCACATATGTGTATCGTCAGCACCGATGGAGCTTGCATGGGAACGCTCCCCAGCATCCAATAGGAAAGCTTTTGGGAGCATCCCACTGCGCCTGTGCCACTGCCTTCCCACCTTTCCAACTCTCCCTCTTCAGTTGAGTTTATAGCCGAGACAAAGGAGAGAAGGAGAGAGAAAGAGAGATAGAGATACAACACCTAGGGGAGGTGGGTGGGTTGTGAAGACTCAATTCCTGCTGTTCCCGGGGATCACCTGTTACAGGCGAGTAACTACGCTATCTCCAGGAACAAGCAGGAATGTAGTCTTCACATATGGGGGGACTCCCAAGCTGAGAGATGCCAGGGAGATGACCTCAGAAAGCTGCGAAACCCAAGCTGAGATGGGTCATGCTTCCTCCCATGGATCTCTGGCATTGAAACCCAAGACAGCGGGTAGGAGCTGTTCTAAGTGTGAAAGAGATGCTGGAGAACAGCCTGGCCAAACGAGGCATCCCGACGAGAGTCCTTGTCTAAGCAGTAGTGGCTGCAAAGCTGTATACCGAAGCCCAAGTGGCTGCTCTGCAAATGTCATCAATGGACATTGAGTGAAGGCTGGCCATAGAGGCTGCCACTGTTCTCACATTGTGAGTTGTGACATGACCAAGAGAAAGTCCCTTGCTCTCATAGGCAAAGGATATGCAATCTGCAATCCAGTTAGAAAGAGTTTGTTTGGAAATTGGTAATCCAAGATGACTGGAGTCAAAGGCAACAAAAAGCTGAGAAGCCTTTCTATGTTGCTTAGTTCTCTGAAGGTAAAAAGCTAAAGCTCTTTTACAATCCAGAGTATGAAGATTCCTTTCTGCATTAGAGGAGTGAGGCCTAGAGAAGAATACAGAAAGGTAAACCGACTGGTTTAAATGAAAAGGCAAAACCACCTTTGGCATAAAGTGAGGGCGAGTCCTAAAACTACTTTATCATGGTGGAACCTTGTATAAGGAGGATCAGCCACTAAAGCCTGTAACTCACTGATGCATCTTGCAGAAGTGAGGGCAATTAGGAAGATTACCTTCCAAGAGAGAAACTTCAGAGATGTAGTGGCTAAGGGTTCGAAGGGCGGTTTCATAAGCTGCCCGAGGACAAGGATCAAATCCCATGCCACGGGTGGTGGCTTAATGGGAGGTTTAGTTAAGAGGAGTCTCAAACCATGCTACAAGCAGTTGAGAGGTGACAGGTTGTCCATCAAAGGGCTTGTGGAAAGTCGCAATGGCACTAAGTTGGATCCTTACTGAATTAGTCTTAAGACCAGATGATAAAAGGGGGAGATACTCCAGTAATGCCTCCACTGGAACTGAAAAGGGATTAAGGTCCTTTTTTGAACACCAGATAGAGAACCTTCTCCACTTAAAGGCGTAGGCCCGCTTTGTGGAAGGTTTTCTTGAAGCCAAAAGGATATCCTTAACCTGTTAAGAAAGGTTGATATCCAGGAATTCTAGGCTCTCAGCAGCAACGCCATGAAGGGTAAAGACCGAGTATTTGGGTGCAATAGCGTCCCGTTCTCCTGGGAAAGAAGATCTGGAGCACATCCCAACTCCAGAGGTCTGGCTTGAGAGAGACGTAGAAGCAGTGGATACCACATCTGTCGTGGCCAGCGTGGGGCTATGAGGATCATATGGCCCCTGTCTCTCTGAAGCTTGAATAGAGTTTTGAGAATGAGGGGAATGGGTGGGTAGGCATAGAGGAAGTCCTGACTCCAATGGAGATGGAAGGCATCCCTTGCCTGACAGTTCTGAGCCGAAATTCTGGAACAGAACTGGGGAAGTTTGGCATTCTGAGGACTTGCAAAGAGGTCTATATCTGGAGTTCCCCAGATCTGAAAGATTCAAGCAATTTGCTCTAGATGAAGAGATCACTCATGTGGCATCAGTACTCGACTGAGTTTGTCTGCCAAGAGATTTTGTGTGCCTGGAAGATACACCACTAGTAGGTGGATTTGAAGATCTCTGGCGAAGGCCCAGAGGCATAGAGCTTTGTTGCATAGCACCTGAGAACCTGTCCCACCCTGCTTGTTCACAGAGAACATGGCTGCTTGATTGTCGGTCTGGACCAGAACCGTCTTGTAGCTCAGGTGGTCCTGAAATACTTGAAGAGCATAGAAGATGGCTCTGAGTTCCAGAAGGTTTATGTGAAGACAAGCCTCCTGCTCGGTCCAGAGACCCCGAGTGGAGAGATTGTCCAAGTGAGCTCCCCAACCTAACTTGGATGCATCTTTCGTCAAGGTGGCTTGGTGTAATGGCTGCTGAAAAGGAGACCCCACGGGAAGGTTTTTCAGAGATTGCCACCACTGCAGGGACAAAATGAGGCGTGTAGAGTTTCTGATTTTGTCCCCCAGGTGACCTGACGCCTGTGTCCACTGAGAGACTAGGGTCCACTGGGCTGCCCGCATGTGTAGATGAGCATAGGGAACCACATGAACAGTGGATGCCATATGCCCCAGCAGCTGAAGCATTTCTCGAGCAGTTAGAAAAGTTTTCATAGCTGCTTGAGAGGCCAGCTGGAGTTTTCAAGCACAATGTGGTTGTGGCAGGAAAGTCCTTGACTGACTTGTGTTGAGAAGAGCCCCTATGAACTCTAGGAACTGAGAAGGGGTGAGATGAGATTTTGGGAGGTTTATGACCAGTCCCAGGTACTACAGGATTTGCATTGTACAGGAGAGAGCAGAGCTGGCTTCTGGAGCTGTTGATGCTCGGATAAGCCAGTCGTCTAAGTAGGGGAAGACGAATATCCCCAGAGTTCTCAAAAATGCTGCTACTACTGCCACGCATTTTGTGAAGACTCATTTATTTATTTAATGCTTTTATATACCGCGCTTTTTAAAATCAGTGTGGTTTACAGATAACATTTTGTACACAGTAGGAAGAGCCTGCTCTGCACTTACATTGAACAGGTAATACAACTTGGATTCAGAACAGGGGTAACTATATACAGACTATATGCAGTCTAGGCAGGAAGTCGTTATGCGGTTGTGGCTACATGGCTTGCCCTTAGAAATATGTACAGGGATGTCATTTGTTTACTGGACTGTCTGTTTTTTATGATTAGGTTGTAGGGTTGTGTTAGGTGAGGATGTGTTGTTGGCCTGGGCGCAGTGTAGGAGGAGGTGGTGGTGCTTTAGTGCCTTTGTGAATTGGGCAAGGTCGGTGATCGTGCGGATTGTCATTGGGAGCTTGTTCCAGCAGGTAGGTGCATAGAACATGAAGGCTGTGTTTTCTGTTGCCCGAGTGCATTTTGTTACTTCGCTAGGCATTATTAGCGTGTTGGTGGCGAAGGACCTTCTTGCTCTGGTTGCAGGTGTGGGGTGGATAAGGTTCGTAAAGGAGCTAGAGGTTGTTTTGTTGATGGCCTTGAATGTTAACAGTGCTACTTTGTAGGTGAGCCGGCAGTAGATTGGTAGCCAGTGTAGCTCTTTAGGATTGGAGTAATGTGGTCCCTTCTAGAGGCCCCGTGTAGGAAGCGGGCAGCAGCGTTCATTGCTAACTGTAGTGGGTTTAGTGTGTTCCTAGGGAGCCTGTGAAGGATCACATTGGTGCAGTTAAAGTGGGGGGTTACTAGCACCTGGAAAACTGTTCGGAAGTAGTCTGGCTGCAGCAAGGGTCGAAGATGTTGAATTGTCCTCATCTTATGGTAGATTTTCTTGACGGTGTTGCCTATGTGCGCTTTCAAGTCGAGATGCTGGCCCAGCGTGACTCCTAGGTAGTGGATGGTGGATCGACTCGGGAGCTCGGCATCTCTCATCTTTAATGTTGCCGGTGGGGAGAAGGTTTGGTTTTTCGTGATGAACAGCACTTCTGTCTTACTGAAGTTTATCTTGAGACTGAGTGGAGCCAGTCAGTGACGGCATCAAAGCATTTTACTAGTGAAGAGAAGTCTGTTTGGTCGATAGTGAATGGGGTGAAGAGTAGAACGTCATCTGCATAAATCAGGCAGGAAATGTTGAAGGAGCGGATGATTGCACATATAGACTGCATATATATATTGAATAGTAGGGCAGATAGCGAGAAACCCTGGGGAACTCCATGTTTTTTGTTGAAAAAGCTCGACGGTCATTGAGCCTGTTCGTACCTGTTGCCATCTATCTGTTAGGTATGATTTGCACCAGCTCCAGGCTGAGCCCTGGATTCCCTTTTCCTGGAGCCGTGTCAGGAGCTGCTCGTGGTTGATGGAGTCAAAAGCCGCAGAGATGTCCAAGAAGATCAGGGCATACCCTTGTCTGTTGTTGTTAATCCCTGTGATTAATGTGTTGAGAAGTGTGGCAAGAAGCATTTTGATGCCATGCAATTCCCTGAAGCCATGTCGGAATGGATTGAGGGGGGCAGTGGAGTCAATGTGTTTTTGGATTTGCCATTGGACGACCTTCTCAATAATCTTGGCTAGAAGCGGGATGCTTGAGATTGGTCGCAGAAGCATGGGGCAGAAACCAGTCCAAAGGGTAGAACCCTGTACTGGTAATGTCTTCCTTGAAAGAGGAATCAAAGAAACCTCCTGTGATCTGTATGAATGAGGATATGTGTATATGCATCCTTTAGATCTAGAGAACATAGTCAATCCTGACTCTGAATTTAAGGAAGAAGTGTTCCAAGAAAGATCATCTTGAATTTTTCTCGGAACAGATACTTGTTCAACTCTCTGAGGTCCAGTATGGGCCTGTATCCCCCCGTCTTCTCTGGAATGAGGAAGTAGGGGGAATAGAAACCCATGCCGTGTTGGGACACAGGTACCTCCTCTATTGCTCCTTAAGTAGTGAGGTGACCTCTTGACACAAGAGAGTGGTGAAGGGGCCCCGAGAATTGAACTGTCTTGTGATGGTGGGAGGGGGGATACTGTGGAAATGGAGTTTGTACCCCTCTGTTACAATGGAGAGAGTCCACTGCTCTGATGTTATTTGTTGCCACCTTTCGGCAAAATGACAGTCTGCCTGGAATGGTGAGAGGCTCTGGACCCTTTAGAGGTAGGATGACTAGGTTCTCTAGGAAGGAGTCAAAGCCCCTGAGGAGGCTGTGTCTGCTGAGCTGGTTGATTCTGGGGGACTTGGGCCTTCCACTGTTTGGGTTGCTGCTGCCCCTTTTGGGGAGCATGGACTGGGCAGTGGACAGCCTGGGTGTAAGATGGATAGAATTTCTTTTTCTTGTTGAAAAAGGGTTTCTTAGCTGTCTTTTTCTTAGCTGGGTTGGCCGTGGTCCTTGATAGTCTGTTTAAGGTGGTGTTTTTGGACTCAAGCTGAGCAGCTTTGTCATGCCAATCCTTGACAAAGAGGTTTTCTCCTGTGCAAGTAATATTCCCCAGCTTGTCTTGCACCCATTGTTCTAAATCATATGCTTGTAACCAGGCAATGTGAAGTGCACTGATAGAAATAGCAGAGGTTCTGCTAATGCACTCAAAGCAATCAAAGGTTGCACGGTTCATGAACTTAAAGACATTCTGGACATATTTGACCAGAGTGAGGAAGTCGGCCCTCTTGTCATCGGGAAGAAGTGGAGCCATAAGTTCCAAATTTCTTGAAACCTGCTCAAGAAACATACCCATATAAAGTATGTAAGAGCTTATTCTAGCCGACAGCATCAAGGACTGAAAGCATTGATGCCCAAAGGCATTGAGCGTCCTCAATTCATGACCTGGAGGGTTGGATGAATGCATCTTAGCAATCTTCGACGCATCACCGATTCCACCACCATGGAATGGTGTGGTAATTGTGTTTTTTGGAATCCGGAACATTGCAGTACTCGGTACATTGTATTGAGTCTCCTAGAGTGTGGAGACATCGTCAGGGGTGTTTCCCACATCCTAAGCATGAGATCATGCAAAATTCGGTGGATGGGAAGGGTAGCAGCCTCCTTAGGAGCTGCTGGATATTGAAGAATTTCTAATTCTTCAGCTCTCGGTTCCTTCTCAGGGGTCACGGTGATCAAGAGTCCCCGTGCTATATCACATATGAAGTCCTGAAAGGACATGTCCTCCGGAGGAGACATCCGACGCTGTGAAGGAGAGGGATCATCCAGAAGAACCGCCCCGGTACCGACACAGTTCTCTGAATCATTGGAATCGGAGGATTCGACGTATTGTTGGGCCGGATGCTCTCATATTGCTTGTCGGCAGTATCTATTGAAGTCGGCTTCGGAATGCCTAGATACTGGACCCTCGATGCCGGAGACAGATTCCAGGGCCAGCATGAGAGGAAGCATGGAGAGAGGCGCATCGGTCGATGCAGATACATTCGGTACCGGTATCAGTACAGGTAAATGCATTGATTGTAGCGGTTTTAGTGGTACCGAGGCTGCTAATAAAGCCGCAAGACTGCACTCAATGGCCAGGATATGCTGATCCATGGAGCCTGTCGATGTCTGGGTATCAGTACTGGCAGAGCAGGCCACGACACCAGAAAATGGCATGAAGAGTTCTCCGTAGGTGGAAGCTTCGGGAACATCTTGGAACCCCGTTAATGCTTTGGAGGTAGGAACCTCCTGCCGAGGCTGTTTGGCCGGTGTGTTCTCCTCGAGGGCAACGCTAGAAGCATCTCGATGCTTAGAAGGAGATCTACCCTTTGAGGACCGGCCGGTCTTGGAAGATCTGGGTTTGGTTACCAGAGATCCATGGGAGGAAGATGAAGCCCTGGATGATGTTGATGCAACCGACACTGCATCCGAGGCAAAGAGGGTGCTGAGTTTTGCAGCTCTGTTCTGCAGGCCTCTTTTGGTCATCTTTCTACAAAGGAGACACTCTGATGGCAGATGGTCAGGACCTAAACATTTAAGACACCAATCATGGGAGTTGGTAGCAGAAATGGTACTGCTACATTTTGAACATTTTTTGAAACCACTAGATGGTTTCTCCATTTTGGAAGAAAAGAGTGCCTAGTGCCCAAAATGGCACCTAGCACCAAGAGGGGACAGACTCTCAAAAAAGAAGTTATTTATTTATTTTTAGAAGAAAAGAAATAAGAAAATAAAGGCGGCACCGTTGGTACCGGCATAGGTGTTGACGGGAAGGCAGATGCAACCACAAAAAAGAAAAGTTTCTGCGGTGACAGAGTTTGCTGCCTGTCGGCTCTGTGGAAAACGAAAAACCGAAGAGGGAGAGTTGGAAAGGCGGGAAAGCAGAGGAGCAGGCACAGTGGGATGTTCCCAAAAGCTTTCCTATTGGACACTGGGGAGTGTTCCTGGGCGGGCTCAGTCGGTGCCGATGATACCCATATGTGAAGACTACATTCCTGCTTGTTCCTGGAGATAGCATCTTGGTGAGGTGAAAGTCCGAAGCCCTTTGGGCAAGGGAGATAGGCCTAGATGGAGAGATACTCTTCCCTTCGAGAATGCCAGGTACAGATCTCTTCAAGAAAAGCCTTGGAGTCCAAATAACACAGCAGGCTGAGTTGAGAAAGACTTGCAAGATGGCTTTGAAATAATGAACTTTAAGTTTAATGCAGTTCAGCTGCTCAAAGGCAGCTTCATCAAAGCCCCAAAAATTAAGCTGATATCCCAAGGGAACAATCAGCCTAAAAAAAGAAAAGAAAAAAAAAAACAGCCCGACTCCTCGGAGGAGGAATCGAGCGGCTCCGGTCGGGCGGGCACTGATGCCCTCTGCCCCGACGCCGAGGGTACCGGCGTCAACGACCTCAGCCCCGAACGGGAGGTCGAGGGAGACCGTGGCCGAGGATCGACTCGAGCCCGCATGGACTCGAGGATCAGCTCGGCCTCCGGGGTTGAATTGGACGTCGAGGTCCCGGTGGTTGGGGCAGATGCACCGGTGAGACCAGCGATCAATGCCCGCTGCTGTTCCATGAAGGCAGCAAAGCTGCTCTCCAAGGCCGTCAACCCGAGTCCGAGTTCAGGAGACCCAGCAGCCCCCGACTCGGGCCCCGACGGCGTCGGGCCCGACGTCGGCTCCCTCGGAGGAGAGTCCACGAGGACAACAGCACTTACGTGTCCAGGAGACTCCATCTCGACACGAGGATGTTTGGCAGGCCTCTCCGACTCCGAAGACCTGGGACGGCTATCGGGGCTATGCGATCTGGCCCTCGAGGAACCAGGAGCGTCCACCAACGCCGCCCTCGCGGGTTTCTTCTTCCTACGATGTTCCCGCGAAGGAGACCCCCGCTCAGAGGAACCCCAACGCTGCTCGGGGCCAGAGTCCCGAGACGTCGAGGCCTCTGACGAGGTCCGGGCCTTGCCGGACGCGGAGTCAGAAAAGATCCTATCCTTTTGGTGCTGCCGACTCAACGCCTTCAAGGACATTTTGCCACACGGACCACAGATCATCGGGTCATGATTGGGTCCGAGGCAGCGGAGGCAGCAGTCATGAGTGTCGGTAAGAGACATAAGTTTCTTACACCGATCACATTTCTTAAACCCGCTGGTAACCATCGGGGGAAAAAGGGCCCCTGCTATGTCAAAAGACCGAACTGCCAGGGAAAAAAGAAAAAAGGCGCGAACGCCAGTCACAAAGGACAAAAACCGAAAGAGAGAAAAAAAGGACTCGATACCGGCGTATCGGTCCGAGCGGGAAAAGGATCCGGCGTCGAACCGGAGAAAAAAAGAGAAAAACAGGGAAAATCAACTTTTTCCTCGGGGAAAAACGAACTACGTCCGTCGGGCTCCGCGGAAAAAAGACGACTGAGCAAGATGGCACCCTTGGGCGGGAAGGGGACCGCGCATGCACGCTGCAATTCCCAAAGGCTTTCTTTGAAAGCTGGGGAAATGCTCCGCACGAGGGCTCCGTCGGCGCCGACGTCACCCATATGTGAGGACTGACTTCCTGCTTGGTCCTGGAGAAAGACTGAACCAGCCATGGCTCCACAAGCACATTGCCACCTGTGGAGCTGATCTCTTATAGACAACTGGAAAACCTTTTTACCTTGGCATTGACCTGAGTCACCATTTGCTGGAGGTATGAGTGCCTCCAGTGGTCCCCAATACTTTGGAATACTGATGGTGCAAGTTGCCACTCCCCTGACTCAAGAGTGTGCTGGCTGACATAATCCGCCTCGACATTTTCCATTCTTGTGCTGTGCTGCACCGAGAGCACCTGGAAGTGGTATTTTGCCCAAGGGAGAAATAGGGACATTTTGCGGGCTGCTCTCAAACCTTTGGTCCCTACCTGCTTGCTGAGATATTCCACGGCTGTGGTATTCTCAGACAACCCGAACTGCCTGACCCTGAACCAGGTGGCAAAATTGTAGCAGGGCTAACCTAAAGGCCCATGCTCCAAGGCGATTAACCAGCCATGCTGCCTCAGCGCTGGACCAGCTACCCTGAGCCCTGTGACCCAAAGCATGAGTACCCCAGCCTGACAGCGGAGGTCAGAATCAACTACCGAGGGCTCTCGAGTAGAATGCCACTGGACTGACGAAGCAACAAGAGGAGGTTCTGCTCTACTGACGGTTGAAAAGAAAGAGGAATGCCATAGTCCTGGGAGGGGGATGTGGTCAACACAACAGAAGGGCCCTTTGTAGTAGTTTCATGCGAGCTTGAATCCAATTCTGTAGTCACTGCCATCAAGCCCAGAAGCTGGAGATACACCCAGGCACTGTGAGACTGCCATCAGAGGAACATCTCTAGCAGAGACATCAGCGTGAACTGTCTCTTGCTTTTTAGATACACCTTTCTTGCCAAATCGTGCTTGGAGATACTCCCAAATCTGCTCGGGAATGGGATGACTTTGGTTCAATTCACCAGCCAACCTAAGTGCTCGAGAAGGATACCCGGGCAGCCTTGGCCGGTGACTTAATGCAAATAATCCAATCATCCTGATTTGGGTAGACACAGATGTACGACTGTCAGAGCCATGACCACAACATGCCAACCCATCAGAGCCGCTGTCATGACCAAAAGCACTTTCGACAAGACTATTGAACACTAAGGGCAGGGCAATGAACCGAAAATGTCAACACCACAAGGCACAGAAGCGCCACTGATCTTTTTGAACGTGAACATGAAGGCAGGCCCCAGCTAGGTCCAGGGAGGAGAGGGATCTTCTTTCGCACTGGCTGGATGAGAGACTACAGACCAATTCGCCTGACATTCTCCTTCCTAGCAATATGGACCAATATGGACTTGCTTACTCAAGTCTGCCACCACTACCACCATGACCTTGGTGAACACCAGAGGCACAGTGGCTAGACCAAAGGAAAGGCTTGAAACTGAAAATGACCCCTTGGCACCATGAAGTTCAGAAACCGCTGGTGCTTGGGGTAGATCAAAATATGCAAGTAAGCATTGGTCAAATTAAGGGAGGTCAGGAACTCTCCCTGATGCACTGTCACTATGACTGAGCTGAAGGTCTCCATGTGAAAGCACAAGACCCCTCAGGGTCCTGTTGACCCCTTTCAAATCAAGGACATCAAAACCCCTCCCCTTCTTGGGCACCACAGACTAGATGGAATACTGACTACAGCCCCAGTTGCCGGGAGGGACTGGCATCAGTCTCTAGCCACAACAGGTACTTGAGCATCTCTTCCACCACCCACACCTTGCCAGAATTCCAGTACGATGGGATCACAAAGGCATCTGGGAGAGAAGGAAAACTGTTGCAGACGGCCCATCTAAAGGCCAAATCTCTGCTAGGTCCCCACACCTTAATTAGGAAGACTTGGCAGCTCTGGGAGCTCCTGAAGCCCCTCCTCAGCCTCCAAGGGAACCCCCACCATAGGGCAGGCCCTGCTGCAGGAAATCTTTATATCTTTATTCAGCTTTTTGATATACCGCTCCACATTACAAACATCAGGGTGGTTTACAATTTTTTCAAACATGCTGCTGGAAAAGGAAAAGAATGCCATAAATTCGATAGGAAAGAGAAAGTAGGACAGGATACAAAAGAGAAGAGGTGGAGGGAAGAGAGCAGCAGGCCTCAGCGAGGAGGGGGGGGGGAAGAGAGATTAAAGGGAGAGCAAAAGAGGTGAGTTTTTAGCATTGACAAATTTGTTCAAGGAAAGTTCGTGTCGAAAGGTGGGTGGGAGGGAATTTCAGTCTGGGACCAAGGAAGAAGGCGGCGGACTTAAGGGTGGATTCTAGATGCGCTATGGAGGGGGAGGAAAGGGACATATGGTTGCAGTGAATAAATCGGAGTGAATGCTGGGGGGTATGGAGATGAACCAGATCTGAAAGATATTGATGAGTGCCTGTGTGGACTGCTTTGTGGACAAGGATCAGGACCTTAAACTGAATTCATAAGGTGATGGGGAGCCAGTGGAGACAGATGAATAGCAGGGATATATCTGCAAATTCACTGCCTGGGCAGGATGAAATCTGAGAACCCCAACCACGGCCCCTCAAATGAAACCCTCTGCCTGCCCCGCTGGGCTTATCCTCCAACAGCTTAGACACCTTGGAGTTTCCCAAATCCTTGACCAGCTTCTGCAAGTCTTCCCCAAACAGCAACTTCTCTGTGAAGGGGAGCTTGCTAAGACACGCCTTAGAGGCAACATCCACCAACCAAATGCGCAGCCATAACAGCCAGCGCACTGAGCTCATTGTGACCATGCTTTGGGCAGAGGCCCGGAGAAAATCATAAAGCAGTTTAGCCAGCCTAACAGCATCTGACTGGCCAACGAGATTTGCCCTAGTCACCTCAGGGATCCTTTGTGACTACCAGAGACAGGCCCAAGCCATGTACGCCCTGATATAGCTCCCTGCAGAGCTAGTGCCAACACCTCGAAAGCCTGCTTCAGCAATGCCTCCATCTGCCCATCCTGTGGGTCCTTTAAGGCCACACCATCCTCTACTGGGATGGTGGTCTTAAGTGTAACCATCATCACCAGTGCATCTACCCAAGGCAAATGCAACTTCTTTCTCTTCACATGGAATCAGGTACTGCTGAGCCATGCTCTGCCCCACATGCAAGCCTGCATCAGGAGTGTTCCACTCATCTGAAATCATTGCCTTCATCAAACCCTATGAACCAGAAAGGACCGTGGGGGTTTGCGGATGCCCTCCATTAGTGGATCTCCTCTGACGACTCTGCAGGCTCCGACCTTAGCTCTTCTAACAACGTGCAAAAATGCTAGGTACTCCGAAATAAGAGGGCAACTCATCCTGGTGAAAGATCCGTACTGCAGTCAGATCTTCCTCCACTGGGCGCTCTCCCTCCTCCAGAGGATGCTCATTTAGGTGATCTGCCATCCCCTCCAAAGGGTCCATTGATTCTAGCAATCCCACCCAAGCCTAGATCCACTTCCTCCTCCAACCTGTCACGATGTGTGTGCTTAGCCACCACCGAAGACCCCAGCCCCCTACCCAAGGGAGGCTTGCTAAAGACCAGGGGAGCCCTCACCCAAGCCCCGCTTCAGGACAAAGGCCTGGTGGAGCAAGAGGACAAATTCAGGGGAAAAGGTAGAGCCCCTGGTTCCCACGCTCCCAACTCAGCCCATGTCTTGGGTGAAAAACCACCCATGGGCTGCAGCATAGCGGGCTCCATTCCCTAAAACTGCGGTACCCGATGTATCTAAAATTATGGCAGTTTCCACCAGAACCACAGAACAGTCGCCATACCTGGGAACACAATCTAGCTCTCTAACAAATGCCCTGCATGATTTCAATCCTCCGAGCCTCCCCCGAGGCATTATGTGGTAGCCACGTTTCCCTGGAGGCAGACGTAGCACAGCCCAGCCTCAGAAAGCTGTGTTCTGTGGCTGCCACACGCAATGCACCGGCCGCAATCTGAATCTCAAAACACACGTAAGCAAAACAATCAAAAATGCATACCACAGGATGAGAATCATCAGAAGACTTAAACCCCTCCTCGCCACAGAACACTTCCGTACAGTATGCCAAGCTCTAATTACTCCCTTACTGGACTTCTGCAACCCCATCTACCTTGGGCTAGCAAAACAAACACTCAAACCACTACAACTAGCACAAAACACTGCAGCCCGCATAATATCTGGATCAACAAGACATGAACTCATTACTCCTGTTCTGAAAGACCTACACTGGCTCCCAATCAGTTCACGCATCAAATACAAAACAATCATAAACATATTCAAGATCAAACACCACACTTCAGCCAACAGCCTGCACACCCTCATACAACCAGACACCAACACTCGCCCAAGAAGAAAAGGAACCTCCAACAGAGTCAACACCCCGAGTGACTTCAGAAAAACACGCAAGGACACCACAGAGAGAGCACTCTCCCTGGCTGCCCCAACAATATGGAACTCCCTCCCAGACGAACTGAGATCGACAACGGACCTCAAAGACTTTCGCAAACAGCTGAAGACAACACTGTTCATAGAACACTATGGACACGTCACTTAATCATACTAACAGGAACTACCAACTTACCCCTTCCAACCCTGATAAGAAATTGTACAACGGCACATGATATATCTTAAACCCTAATTGTATAGAACAATGTATTATAGCTCATGCTGTACAATAGCGCACAATGTACATAGTTCAACCTAATCTAACACACTAACTTCTTACACGCAAATCATGACATTTCTTTCACTGCATGAAATACATGTCCACTACTTTTGATGGTATTGCTGTGACACCGCCTTGATTATAGGGTAAGGCGGTATAGAAATACTGTTAAATAAATAAATCTATGGCCTTGCTGCCCATGGACACACTCCCTTGCGGTCCTGCACCTCCCCAGAGCTGTCCCCCAAAGACCTCGCTGACTCAGCAGCTGCCTGCTTTTTTTTTTCTTTTTCTTTTTTTTTTTTAAAGATACAGGCACCAGCTCAACCCCTGCCCCCTCCCAAAGGTTGGGGAAGAGGACAGAGGAGCACCCTGGAGAGGAGAATCTGGGGAGAGAAGGGGGAAAGACCCAGCACCATCGGGTTATGCACTCTGGGCCTGGAACACTGCTGTTGGCCCAAACCCAGCACCATAATGCAAAGGCTATGCTCATTCACCCACTGGAGACTGAGAAATACTGGCTGTCAGTGGCACAGGCTAATAGCATGCTTTATGTTGTGTTCTCAATCTCCACCTGCTGGTAGATGAGCATAACCCACTTGTCTGGACTGGAATGGAGGGACAAACTGGAAGGGTATATTGCCTATTCCTGGAAAAAAAAACCTCTTAGTGGAGTGTCAGGAGAATCCCGCTCTGCCAAACTATGTGCTTCACCCTCTGAGAAAATAGAAAGGTCTTGGAGGGCCTATAGAAACCCCGTCAGCCCCACCAGGCGCCTCCAAAAACTGTAGGAAAGACTGACAACTAGGGAGACCTCCAAATATTCTTCCAGGTCCAGAGGGCTCATGTCTAGATTTATTTTCCCTGGTCACTCTCTGAGGTGGAATGGTCTCTTCCAAGGAGTGTTAAGAACATAAGAGATGGCATTCTGGGTCAGACCAAGGTCCATCAAAAGTTCAGTGTCCTGTTTCCAACAGTGGCCAATCTAGGTCACAAGTACCTGACAGTTTCCCCAAAAGACAAGGTTCCACAATGCTTGTATTGGGACAAGCAGTGGATTTCCCGGGTCCCCTTTAATAATGTTTATAGACTTTTCCTCCAAGAGCTACTACCTCCAACTGCTGCTGTTGACCTGCTGCTTGTTTGCATGCTGTCTCTCATTTGTTCTTCTCCTCTGTAGACTCCCCGGTGTTCTTCTGCCTCGGATTGCCTCCCTGTCAATTACCCAGCGAGGTCCTGCCTCCCGGATGTGCCGCGGACACATGCAATGCGTCCGCGTCATCCTCCAGGTACTCATCATTTAAATCCTTCAGGAGCTGCGTTTCATGCTGCAGTGGCGCACGCACAAGGAGCAGGACGTGCTCCTTGGGACGACGGTTGGGGCGATCAGTGCCTTCGGTCCCCTTCCAGCACTTTCTTTATTTGGCTGTGTCTCCTTTCCTCAGCACTCTCCACAACCCTACTCCCTCTCTGCCCTCTCCCCGTCTGTAACTGTGCTTCCACTATCTGGAACAGCCTGCTCTGCTGAACATGGCTACTATCCCAGTCTTTTGGGGCCACCACCCATCTTTACCTGCCCCCCCCCCTCCTGGCTTTATAGCGCGCAATCCGCTTAACCTTCTCTTTTGCTGCTCTCATCCGGTCCTCTTGATTCCTCCTCCCTCATCTTCTCTATCCCCTTCTGCCGCCTCCCTCATTACGCTCTCCCTGGCTCTCCTAAACTGTCGCTCTCTCCGTTCAAAAACCCACCTAGTCCACGATCTCCTAATCCATCACTCTCCAGATGCCCTCTTCATCACGGAATCCTGGCTCCGTGAGGGGGAGATGCTCTTCTCCATCAATGCCTTCCCCCAGGCTACTCTGCTTTTCACACTCCTCGCCTCCGCTGCTCTGGCGGCGGTGTAGCGTTAATTTTCAGATCCACCCTCTCACTATTGCTTGTCTCGCCTCCCCCGAATCCCTTCTAGTCTGCTCTGACTCTCCCACCCCAATCTATTTTCTCCTCCTCTATGTTCCCCCTTCCTTACGCTCAGGTCTCTGGGATTCTCTCTTGCCCTCCTTATCTGACTCTGTCCTCTTGTCCCCTCACTTAGTCATCCTGGGTGACCTCAATGTTCATCTGAGTACATAAGAACATAAGATATGCCATACTGGGTCAGACCAAGGTCCATCAAGCCCAGTATTCTGTTTCCAACAGTGGCCAATCTAGGTCATACGTACCTAGCAGTTTCCCCAAGGGACACAGGTTCCACAATGCTTGTATTGGTTCAAGCATTGATATCCTGGGTCCCTTCTTAATAATGGTTTATGGACCTTTCCTCCAGGAACTTGTCCAAACCTTTTTTAAACCCAGCTACACTAACAGCCTTTACTACATCCTCCGGTAACAAATTCCAGAGTTTGATTACACGTTGAGTGAAAAAATATTTTCTTTTATTAGTCTTAAATAGTTTACCCTGTAGCTTCATTGCATGTCCCCTAGTCTTTCTATATTCTGATAAGGTAAACAATCGATCTACGTTTACCCGTTCCACTCCGTTCATTAATTTATAGACTTCTATCATATCTCCCCTCAGCCGTCTCTTTTCCAGGTTAAAGAGCCCCAACCTTTTTAGCCTTTCTTCATAGGAGTAGCCTTCCATCCCCTTTACCATTTTGGTGGCTCTTCTCTGAACCTTTTCTAAAATTGCTATATCCTTTTTAAGATATGGCGACCAGAATTGCACACAATATTCAAGGTGCGGTCTCACCATGGAACGATATAGAGGCATTATAATATCTTTTGTTTTATTTTCCATTCCTTTCCTTATCATACCTAGCATTCTATTTGCTCTCTTGGCCGCCGCTGCACACTGGGCCGAGGGTTTTAACATGGTATCCACAAGGACGCCTAAATCTTTTTCTTGGGTGGTGGTTCCTAATGTGGAACCTTGCATCGTGTAACCATAGTTTGGGTTGTTCTTCCCTAGGTGCATAACCTTGCACTTCTCCACATTAAATTTCATCTGCCATTTTGATGCCCAGTCTTCCAATTTATCAAGATCCTCTTGCAATTTTCCACAATCCTCCTGGGTTTTAACAACTTTAAATAGTTTTGTGTCATCAGCAAATTTGATAACCTCACTCGTTATTCCACTTTCCAGGTCATTTATGAATATGTCAAAAAGCAGCGGACCCAGCACAGATCCCTGGGGTACACCACTATTCACCTTTCTCCATTGGGAAAATTGGCCATTTAGCCCTACCCTCTGCTTTCTATCTTTTAACCAGTTCCTGATCCACAGTAGTACACTGCCTCCTATCCCATGACTCTTTAGTTTTGCCAAAAGTCTCTCATGAGGGACCTTGTCAAAGGCTTTCTGAAAGTCCAGATACACAATATCAACTGACTCACCTTTGTCCACCTGTTTATTCACTCCTTCAAAAAAACATAACAGATTAGTAAGACAAGATCTTCCTTGTCTAAAGCCATGTTGGCTGTCTCCCATTAGGTCATGACTATCTATATGCTGAGTAATTTTATTCTTTATGATGGTTTCTACCATTTTTCCCGGTACTGATGTCAGGCTCACCGGTCTGTAGTTTCCCGGATCACCCCGCGAACCCTTTTTAAAAATTGGTGTTACATTGGCGATCCTCCAATCCTCAGGTATTAGAGATGATTTTAATGATAGTTCACAGATTACTCCATCGCATTTGCGAGATAAGGCTCTTTCCGCACTCTTTTCTGACCTGTCTCTTACCCAACATGTAACCTGCCCAACCCATGCTTCAGGCCAGACATTGGACCTTATTCTCACTCTCGACCCCTCCCCTCACTTTCCTTCTCATATTCACCCTATTCCTGTCCCCTGGTCTGATCATCTGTCTCCTTTTTTCCTTCCCTTTCCCCTCTCCTAGGACAGTAGGACCCCCCCCCCGCTATCCCTTCCATTCTGTCTCTTAAACGGCACATTGCTCCGCTCACCTAACACTCTTTCCCCCCGGCCGGCTCCCTCTTCCCTCCTGAATTCTCCTCCCTTTCCGTCGACCAACAAGTAGACACTTGGTCCTCCACTCTCTCCGCCGCTCTTAATACCTTAGCCCCCCTCCACCCTGTGTCTCTCCGCTCCTCTTCCCGTCACCCTTGGTATCACCCTGGGCTTTACCTCCATCGCACTCACCTTTGTCGTGCAGAACGCCTTTGGAGGAAGCATTGTTCAGCTGCCTCCTATTCTGCTTTTCGTCAGGCACACCTCTTCTATCGCTCCCTGATAACGACGGCTAAACACTCATATTACTCTAATCTCATAGCTTCCTCCTCTAATTCTTCTAGGTGCCTTTTTCACATCCTCAAATCTCTTTCTTCCACTTCCTCTCTTCCTCCTCATCCAACCCACTCCTCCCCCAGTCCTTCTACCCTCGCCTCCTTTTTCACCGATAAAGTTCTCTCCCTTCGCTCTTCCTTCCCTGCCTGCCCTCCTCCCCATTCTCCCCTTCCTGACCCCTCCATTCCCCCTGCTGCTGTCTCCAAGCCCCCTTCCTGTACCTTTCCTCATATTTGGCGCTCTTTCTGGCCCATCACTTCCCCTGAACTCATCAAAGCTCTCTGATCTGCCCATCAGACCACTTGTCCTCTCGATCCCCTACCTTCTTGGTTGCTCAATCCAGATCTTCGCTTATCCCTTACATTCTCTCTATTTTCAACTTCAGCCTTACCTCCGGTCACTTCCCTTCCAGCTGGAAACATGCCATCGTCCGCTCTCTTCTGAAAAACCCTACCCTCGATCCCACCATCCCCACTAACTGGCGGCCAGTTGCTAACCTCCCTTTTCTCTCAAAAATCCTCGAGAAGCTTGTCTTCTCCCAACTTGCTACTCATCTTGACTCCACCTTTGCACTTCACCCACGTCAATCAGGCTTTCATGCCGGCCACAGCACAGAGACTATTCTCGTAGCACTGCTCTCTGAACTTCACTGCGCTCACGATCGTGGTGACTTCTCTCGTGGTTTCTTTGGATCTTTCCTCTGCCTTTGACGTTGTCGATCACCGCACTCTTCTCACCCGTCTGTCTGATTTCGGTGTTCATGGCACAGTTTTGCAGTGGTTCCGCTCCTTTCTTTCCTCTCGCTCTTTCTCTGTTCATTCCGGTTCCTCTGCTTCCCTCCCTTCCCCCTCAATCTGTGGTGTTCCTCAGGGCTCTATTCTTGCCCCCTTGCTCTTTAATGTCTTTCTCGCCCCACTTGCCTTGCTTATTCAACAGTCTGGAATTTCTGCCTACATTTGCGCCGATGATATTCTTCTGGTTCATCACACCACCTCCTCCTCCCCTGACCTCGTCCCACTCAATCTATGTCTTACCTCTGTTGCTTCCTGGTTCGACCTAAACTTTCACCACGCCAATCCCGCTAAATCCTCTGTGATCTCGTTTTCTTTTGGACTTCCCCCTCCCGATCTGTCGCCTGTTATGTCCTCCCGCCCCATCCCCCTGGTGTCGACTCTTCGCTACCTGGGTGTCACCTTGGATTCTTCTCTTTCTTTTCACCAACACATTTCCTCTGTCATACGTACTTCCTTCTACCACCTTCGTCAGATAAGGGCTGTTCAGTCGTATCTTCCCCCTCCTTCCGTTGTCACTCTTGTTTTGTCGCTTGTGATCACACGTTTAGACTACTGCAAAGCACAGTTACTTACCTGTAACAGGTGATCTCTGGGAACAGCAGGAATAAGTCTTCACATATAGGTACGTCGGTACCGACGGAGCCTGCACGGGAATGCTCCCCAGCATCCAATCAGAAAGCTTTTGGGAGCATCCCGCGCACTGCCTTCCCGCCTTTTCCACTGCCTCTCCTCAGTTGAGTTTCATAGCTGAGACAAAAGGAGAGAAAGAGGAAAGGAAGATAGATAGATAGATACAACTCCTAGGGGAGGTGGGTGGGTTGTGAAGACTTATTCCTGCTGTTCCCAGAGATCACCTGTTACAGGTAAGTAGCTGTGCTATCTCCAGGAACAAGCAGGAATGAGTCTTCACATATGGGGACTCCCTAGCTAGAGATGCCAGGGGGAGATCCCATAAAAAGTGTGTCCCTGGATCAGGACTGCAGTTCCCACACATGAATCTCCGGCATCCTATGAGGGATGGTGGGTAGGAGTTGAAAGGAGAGGAGCTGTAAGGAAACATCAAAGCTAAGGACTACAGGAGAGGAGTCCTTGGTATGTATGATAAGTACCATTAAAATTATTTAATGAACAATCACAAAATGGATCTTACCTACTGGACTGTAGGAAGTAGAGAGCGTGATGGAGTCTACTGGAGATTCAGTAGAGGATCCTCAAGGTGACCTCACACAGTGAGGGTGAAGGTCCAAATCTGGAATTGGCAGGTGACCCAGGTGTCAACTGGGGTAGTATAAGAACGGCAGGTCTTCAGTGGAAAGCTTTATGGAAAAAAGCTGAAAACTCTTTTAGCTACAGAGTCATTGACATTGAGGAGTAAAAGAGGAAGATTGACCGATTTGGACAAGTAGCCCAGTCCTGGAGGGAAGACGGGGTATGGAAAAAAGCCCGTATTCCCAAGGAGGACAGATGTGTGAAGGGCTGAAACCTCAGAACTACTGAAAATCTACACTGTCTTTCCTAGCTGGTGAGAGATAGGAAAGATATTGAAGCATGATGCTTCAGGGATAGCGAGACCTAGAGTAAAGTGGAAGCTGCAAATACCACAGTAGTGGTTTTGTGCATGAGAGCCCCTACATACTGAGGGACAGTACGAAGATATGCAAACGCACTGTCTGGAACCTCTAAGAAGGTAAAAACCTTTATAGCAGAGACAGTTAGGGAGATAGTATGTAATACATATCTACCTATAAAAGCATCTCGACAGATACATATATAGAGGGATATATTTATTTTTATTTATTTAGACAGGTTTTGTATACCGCCTTATCCTTCAATCAAAGCAGTCACAACACAATTGGGGGATACATTTAACACGCAGGGATATGAGACACATACACTAATACTTACAGGGAACATGGGCAATGGAGGGTTAAGTGGCTTGCCCAAGACCACAAGGAGCATCTGTGGGACTAGAAACCCCAGTCCTTCCGGCCCAAGGTTGCTGTCCTCTAGTGGGCTTTGAACCCCCGACCTTCCGGCCTGAAGTACCTTGCCCCAACCACTAGGCTACTCCTCCCTATATTTTATTTAATTTATTTATTTACATTCTCTTATATACCACGCTATTCTGCATCAGTGCGGTTTACATTGAACAAACTGAAATTACATTGAACAGGGCATTATAACTTGGAGATAACTATTTTACAGGGAACATGGGCTATGGAGGGTTAAGTGGCTTGCCCAAGACCACAAGGAGCACCTGTGGGACTAGAAACCCCAATCCTTCCGGCCCAAGGTTGCTGTCCTCTTGTGGGATTTGAACCCCCGACCTTCCGGCCTGAAGTACCTTGCCCCAACCACTAGGCCACTCCTCCACTCCATATGTATATATATATTATTCTCTATATAGATTCTCTATATATCTTTTCAAGTAGGTTCCACCTTCTTGTTATTAGATGAATCTTTCTCATTCACATCTCTCATGTGAATGTTTTTATGGGGCTTAGTTGCAGATATGTATCTTCAAACTTACATATTCATGTATGTATATATCTCTATTATTTCTATACATACATATGTCTGTAAGCTGTGTGTGCATGGGTTATGCCCCTATATATAGGGGCATAACCCATGCACACACAGCTTACAGACATATGTATGTATAGAAATAATAGAGATATATACATACATGAATATGTAAGTTTGAAGATACATGTCTGCAACTAAGCCCCATAAAAACATTCACATGAGAGATGTGAATGAGAAAGATTCATCTAATAACAAGAAGGTGGAACCTACTTGAAAAGATATATAGAGAATCTATTCCTCCTGGGCTAAGAGGGTGCGGGAATGCTATCCAGTGAAATAACCAGGATGGTTGCTGAAAAAACTGAGGATAATATCAGTCTGTAGAGAGCAAGTCGTGAGTTCTGTAGAACTCTGATATGGTAAATGGACAGAAAACGCATAGAGGGAGATACCAGGATGACCCACTGGAGGGACACAGGGGTATCATGCGTTACTAGTAGAATATGTGCTGTCCATGAGGAGTAGGATTAGCATAAGGCCATAGCATAAGGCCAAGCTGTAAGGAAAAAAGAGCATATTCCTGCAGGATTGGGAAACTCCTTGGACATTCACGCAGAAAAAGCTTATATCCTGTATTATAACAGGAGACAAGAGGGTGTGGAGAACCCTCACAGTCATGGAAAATGACTGATAAGCCTTTTTTACTATATGGAATAGCCATCAGAGACAAAGTTCAATGCTCTCTAGCAAGGGCCCATAGTAGAAAGCTTCTCTGAAGATTGAAGAGAGCATTATGCAGGAGAATTAGGAGATAAAACTGACTGTAGGTCAGCTGTGTTGCCAAATCCAAGGAAATGGAGATGGCCAGAAAGAAGATAATGTAAGAAGCCTGAAGTGAGTATGATTATCCAAGATAGATGAGGACTATCTTGGAATCACTACTAAGGCTAGACAGACTGGAACTTGCGGAAAAGTACCAGTAGATCAATCACTGGAACTCCTGCATGAACAGCAACTGAAAGACAGCAGAGGGAATCTTCCTGTGAAAAACACAGAGAGAAAAGACAAAGGGAGAGGAGTAGTCCTGTCCCTGTCTGATAAGCTGTCCAGAGAATTTATTCAAAGAAAAAACTCTACACTGAAATGAAAGGTGTACAGTATGGTACCACTCAATCAGGAGAAAACCTGGATGAGAGGGTAGAAAAACAGGAAAGAGTAGTTACTCACCTGTAACAGGTGTTCTCCAGGAGCAGCAGGAATCAGTCCTCATATATGGGTGACGTCGGTGCCGACGGAGCCCTCGCGGAGCAATTTCCCCAGCTTTCAAAGAAAGCCTTTGGGAATTGCAGCGCGCATGCGCGGTCCCCTTCCCGCCCAAGGGTGCCATCTTGCTCAGTCTGATGACATAGCTAAAAGATAGCAAAAAAATTAGCAAAAACAAAATTATAGGACTGCAACTCCAAGGGGAGGAGGGAGGGTTGTGAGGACTGATTCCTGCTGCTCCTGGAGAACACCTGTTACAGGTGAGTAACTACTCTTTCTCCAGGACCAAGCAGGAAGTCAGTCCTCACATATGGGACTCCCAAGCTTAAGGCTACCGGAGGCCTCAAGTGGAAAAATGAGCTCCCTCTAGCTCAGAAGCACAGAAGGAATTAATCTTCTCTGAAAAACGCCTCCGACCGGTAGCCCAACACCAGGGCCGGAGGGTAGGAGTTGCCTAAACCTCAAAGAGATTATGGAGGACTGCCTGTCCGAAAGCACTGTCCCTGCGGGACTCCCTCTCTAAGCAGTAATGGGCCGCAAAGGTCTGGCTTGAAGACCAAGTAGCGGCCCGGCAGATGTCTGCCAACGGAACAGAGCGGAGATGAGCCACTGACGCAGCCTTCGCCCTAACACGATGAGCCGTGACTCGACTTTCTAACGAGAGGCCGGCCGCCCCATAAGCCCAAGCGATACAGTCAGCAACCCATATGGACAAAGTACGCTTGGAGACAGGTAGCCCCAACTTATTGGGGTCAAAAGAAACGAAGAGCTGAACAGCCCTTCTATGCTCTCGCGTACAGTCAAGGTAGAAGGATAAGACCCTCCTACAGTCCAGGGTATGCAGGACCATTTCAGCCCGGCAGGTGTGCAGTCTGGGAAAGAAGGTCGGAAGAACCACCTCCTGGTTGAGATGGAAAGTAGAAACCACTTTTGGAAGAAACTTAGGGTGAGTCCATAAGACTACCCTATTCCTGTAGAACCTAGTGTAAGGAGGATCAGACACTAGGGCCTGCAGTTCACTAACGCGCCTAGCAGAAGTAAGGGCTACCAAAAACAAAGTTTTCCAGGAAAGAAAACGAAGAGGGCAGGAAGCCATAGGCTCAAAAGGCGGACAGGTAATATCGCTGTAAGACCACATTCAGATCCCACTCAGGGGCTGGTGGGCGTAAAGGAGGCTTAAGGAGAAGAAGGCCTCGGAGAAAACGAGCCACCAAAGGGTGGTGGGAAAGAGGCCTGCCATCCACCGGTGCGTGATGTGCAGAGAGAGCACTGAGGTGGACTCTGACAGAGTTGGACTTAAGGCCCAGATTGGAGAGGTAAAGCAAGTATTGCAAGACCACTGCTACCAAGCAGGAGAAGGGATTCTCAGACTGCTGAGCACACCAAATGGAGAACCGACGCCACTTAAGAGCGTAGGACTTCCGGGTGGAAGGCCTCCTCGAGGCCAAGACAACCTCTTCCACCTCCGGAGGCAGCTGGAGGGGAGCAAGGACTACCCTTTCAGCAGCCAGGCCATCAGATGAAGGGACCGGAGGTTGGGGTGTAGGAGAGACCCTTGATCCTGTGTCAGGAGATCGGGTTGAAACCCTAGAGGAAGAGGAGTGTCCACCGCCAGCTGCATTAGAAGCGGGAACCAAGGTTGTCTCGGCCACCGAGGAGCCACTAGGATCAGCGAGGCTTTGTCTCTGAGAACTTTGAAGAGTGTTCGAGACACCAGCGGAATGGGAGGAAAGGCATACAAGAGGCCCGTGGACCATGGAATCAGAAAAGCATCCGCCGCTACTCTGAGAGGATGCGGTTGTCGAGAGCAGAATCTGGGAAGTTGCCGGTTCAGAGGACTGGCAAACAGATCCATGGTGGGGAGTCCCCACTTGAGAAAGATCGGCTGAACCACCAATGGATCCAATCTCCATTCGTGTGGTTGGAGGATCCTGCTTAGCTTGTCTGCCAGGTAATTTTCCTGACCTGGGAGATAGACTGCTTTGAGGAGGATGCCATGGTGGACGGCCCAAGAGCACAGTCTTCGTGCCTCCTGACAGAGAAGGAAGGAGCCTGTGCCTCCTTGTTTGTTCACGTAGAACATTGCAACTTGATTGTCCGTCTGGACCAGCACAGACTGGTGAGAAGTGAGGTGGGAGAAGGCTCTCAGAGCTAGGCGGATGGCTCTGAGCTCCAGGAAGCTTATCTGCTGCGCAGACTCCCAAGGAGTCCAGAGGCCTTGAGTACATGTTCCTTGGCAATGTGCTCCCCAACCCAGGAGAGAAGCATCGGTTGTTAGTATCTGAGAAGGCGGAGGAGATTGAAAATCCACTCCCAGTAGCAGGTTTGGCAGATGAAGCCACCACCGCAGAGAAGAGACCAGCAGGTCGGAGACCTGTACTGAGTCCGTCAGGCTCCCCGTGGCCTGATGCCATTGAGTGCGAAGGCACCACTGAGCAGGTCGCATGTTCAGGCGGGCATTGGGGGTCACATGGACCGTGGAAGCCATATGGCCGAGCAGCCTCAGAAATTGCCTGGCAGAGACCAGGGAATTGCTGTGAAAGTGGCTGGCAAGATCCATGAGCCTGTGTGCTCTGTCTAGAGGCAGGAAGGCCCACGCCTGAAGTGTGCTTAACCTTGCGCCGATGAATTCGAGATCTTGAGAGGGGAGCAAAGTGGACTTTGCGAAGTTTATGACAAAGCCCAAGTGCTGGTGTGATGAGTGGCCTGAGTGGCCTCTTGGGAAGACTGGGCCCTGATTAGCCAGTCGTCCAGGTATGGAAACACAAAAGCGCCGTGAAGTCTTAGATAGGCCGCCACCACTGCTAGGCATTTGGTGAACACCCTGGGGGCGGAGGATAGGCCAAAGGGCAGTACTCTGTATTGGTAATGATTTCCTCCCACAACAAACCTGAGATATTGTCTGTGGTCTGGATGAATAAGGATGTGAGTATAGGCATCCTTCAGATCTAAGGAGCATAGCCAGTCTCCCTGCTGGAGGTAGGGCAGCAGGATTCCAAGGGTAAGCATCTTGAACTTTTCCCTTGCCAGGAACCTGTTGAGGTTTCGCAAGTCCAGAATGGGTCTGAGGCCTCCTGTTCTTTTTGGTATCAGAAAGTACCTGGAATAAAAGCCGTGACCTCTCAGGTGGTGGGGCACCGGTTCCACAGCCTGTTCCTGAAGAAGACTTGCTAACTCCTGAAGGAGTAAGTCCCTGTGCAGAGGGAGTCTTGGAGGCTACCCTGGAAAGTAGGAGGGAGGTACCTGGTGAAAGTGTAGAAGATAGCCTTTCTGAACTATATGAAGCACCCAGGTATCTGATGTGATGGCTGACCACCTGTGGGCAAAGTGGACCAACCGGCCTCCTGTGCTGAGAGAAACCAGCTGAGGGGAAGAGGCTATGCTGATGGAGTCAAAAACCCCCACCCTGCTGAGCAGGGGCCGGTGTTGTGGGCTTGGGGGCCTGCTGCCTACGGGACCCATTACCCCGTCCTTTGGCCTGCTGACCCTTTTGGGGAGCTGCTGAGGGCTGATACTGAGGGTAGTGTTTATAGGCAGCCGCCTTCCTCGGGTAAAAGGGCTTTTTCCCCGAGCCCTTCTTCTTCTGAGAAGGGGCAGAGGTTTTTCTGGACAGCCTAGTTCTGGTCAGAGTCTCGGTCTCGATCTGTGCAGCCTTTTCAGCCATGGGTTTGCCAAAGAGGTTTTCACCTCTGCAGGGGACATCGACCAACTTGTCCTGTACCCATGGCTCGAGGTCGGATGACACAAGCCAAGCCTGTCGGCGGGCACCAATGCCGGCCCCGGCTACTCGAGCCGAGGCTTCGAAGCCATCGTAGGCTGCTCGAGAGATAAACTTCGAGCACTCTCGAATACCAATGGACAAAGCTTGGAACCTCTGCAAAGGTTCCTCGGAGAGACCAGCAGAGAACCCAGCAATTTCTTTTGCCAGATCTCAGAGATACATGCCCATATAGAGCTGGTAGGTCTGGACTCGACAAGCAAGCATAGAGCCCTGGAAGCACTTTCTACCGAGGGCATCCAGGTTCTGGGCCTCCCGGCCGGGAGGCACCGAGGAGTGCATCTTCTGACTCTTGAGTCGATGCATGGCCGATTCCACTACCATGGAATGGTGCGGTAGTTGTGCCTTTTGGAACCCGGGGCTCTTGCGGACTCGATAAATGGAATTGACCCGCTTGCTTAACACCGGCGCCGGGCTCTCCCACATGCGGAAGAGAAGTCGTTCCAGCATCGGAGGAACCGGTACGGTAAAGGCCTCCTTCGGGGGAGAGTCATACTGGAGGGCATTGAGCTCTTCGGCTCGAGGCTCTTCCTCGGGATCCGCGGGGAATGCCAAGGCCTTGGCCATATCCCGCACGAAGTCCGAGAACCGGATGTCCTCCGGGGGGGGACCGTCTCCGAGGTTCGGACTCGGGTGAGTCCGATGGGACACACCGAGTCCGAAAAGTACCAGGTGACTCTTCGTCCTCCGTTTCCCAGTCTGACTCCTCGGAGGAGGAATTGAGCAGCTCCGGTCGGGCGGGCACGATGCCCTCCGCCCCGATGCCGAGGGTGTCGGCGTCGACGACCTCGGTCCCGAACGGGAGGCCGAGGGAGACCGCAACCGAGGATCGACTCGAGCTCGTATGGACTCGAGGATCGGCTCGGTCGACTTGGACGTCGACGTCCCGGTGGCCGGGGCAGATGCATTGGCGAGGCCAGCGATCAATGCCCGCTGCTGGTCCATGAAGGCAGCCAAACTGCTCTCCAAGGCCGTCAACCTGAGTCCAAGCTCAGGAGACCCAGCAGCCCCCGACTCGGGCCCCGACGTCGGCTCCTTTGGAGGCGAGTGCACGAGGACTACAGTACTCACGTGTCCAGGCGACTCCATTTCGAGACGAGGATGTTTCGAAGGCCTCTCCGACTCCGAGGACCCAGGACGGCTATCGGGGCTATGCGACCTGGCCCTCGAGAAACCAGGAGCGTCCACCGACGACGCCCTCGCGGGTTTTTTCTTCCGATGATGTTCCCGGGTAGGAGACCCCCGCTCAGAGGAACTCCGACAATGCTCAGGACCGGAGTCCCGGGACGTCGAAGCCTCTGACGAGGTCCGGGCCCGGCCAGACGCGGAGTCAGAGAAGATTCGTTCCCTCTGATGCTGCCGACTCCTCAACGCCTTTGAGGACATCTTGCTACACGACCACAGATCATCGGGTCATGATCGGGTCCGAGGCAGCAGTCATGTGTGTCGGTAAGAGACATAAGTTTCTTACACCGATCACACTTTTTAAACCCGCTGGCAGCCATCGAAGGAAAAAGGGCCCCTGCGAGGTCAAAAGACAGGGCTGCCAGTGAAAAAGAAAAAATGGCGCGAACGCTTGTCACGAAGGACAAAAAAACGAAAAATAAAGAATGGACCCGTTACCGGCGTAGCGGGTCCGGGCGGGAAAAGGATCCGGCGTCGAACCGAGAAAGAATAAGAAATATGAAATAAAATCAACTTTTTCTGCAGCGATCACAAACAGCGTCTGTAGGGCTCCGCGGAAAAAAAAAGACTGAGCAAGATGGCACCCTTGGGCGGGAAGGGGACCGCGCATGCGCACTGCAATTCCCAAAGGCTTTCTTTGAAAGCTGGGGAAATTGCTCCGCGAGGGCTCCGTCGGCGCCGACGTCACCCATATGTGAGGACTGACTTCCTGCTTGGTCCTGGAGAACTGAAGGGTGACTTACCATATGGTGAGTCAGCTGAAGAAAAAAATGTTTATGTTGGGACAGAAACTATCATGGGATAGTAGTTAACTTCTCTTCTTGTTAGGAAGAAGAGGAGAAATCTGTAACCCATAGACAAGAATATCCTGACAGTTCAGTACATCCTGAAGAAAGGAAGCCATGTATAGAGCTTTAAAGAAAAAAACAGTGAACAAACTTCTGCTAAGAAGAGGTTAACTGTAGGTTGCAACCTTCAGGAACCTATGGTTGCTGGGTACGCTCAGACTGGCTAGAGTTTGGATTCTTCAGACCAGGACGAGGTGTCCCTTGCTTGGGTACATCTGGATGATGGGCAGGAGAAGAGTGAAACCTTCTTTTCTTAGGGAAAGAAGGTTTGGTAGGACATTTCCTACCTCCTGGGGAAGAAGGCGGCTTAGGATGGTTTCTAGAACCAGGGAAGTCAGTGGAGCAGAGAGCAACCTGACGTAAAGCCTCCTTATTGAAGAGATTTTCTCCAGTACAAGGAGAATTACCCAGTGTGTGTTGTGCCCATCTGCTCAAGTCTGAAGCCTGGAGCCAGGCTCTACGACGTGCTCCTATGGCAATAGCAGAGGATCTGCTAACAGACTCAAAAGAGTCTAGAGAAGCACGAGAAAGAAACCAAGAAAGATTCTGGCTATGACTAAGAAGTAAGGAATAGTCTGCAGCCTTAGGCTCTGATAGAAAAGGAGTCAAAGGAGATAATTTCTTTGTGACCTCCTGGAGAGATAGACTCATATAAAAAATATAAGAGATAATCCTTGATGCCAGCATAGATGTTTGGAAGGTTTGACGTCCAAAGGCATCAAGTGCTCTAGATGCACGACCTGGCGGATAAGAAGAATGCTTCTTCTTGCTTTTTACCTTCCTCATTGCTGATTCCACTACAATGGAATGATGGGGAAGTTGAGGCTTTTGAAACCCTGGAGAGGGGGGCACCTGATACAGAACATTAGTTGCTGTAGAAGGTGAGGGAACCCTTAAAGGTGATTCCCATATTCTCAGAAGAAGATCCTGCAAAGAATGATGTAAAGGAAGCATTATATTTTCCGTTTCTGCAGGAGAGCCTCGAGTAGGATCACAGCCAGGGATAGGAATAGCAAGAAACATTGCCATGTCAAGGAGAAATTTCTGAAAAGAGGGATCTCCAATGGGAACTATCCCTGGGCAGGCTAAGGTTGAAGGAGCAGCCTGAGCACCAGAGGATGTATTGGTCCGGTGCAGAAAAAGAACCCCACTAGATGGATAGTGGTACTGGTAGTCACGATTTGAGGCAGTCAGTACTGCATCGTCCATGCCAGGTATCGATTCCAAACTAGGCATAGAGAGGATCGATGGTGCCGATGTAACTGCAGGAACCGACATCGATACCGATACCGGTAGCTGAGTCGGAATCTGAGACGGTAACGCCCTCGAAGCAGTCATCGGAGGCTGCTCAAGCGGTACCGAGGCAACCAGAAACGCTTGGAGAATATCCTCGGTACTGCGTATCCGGAAACGATAAGGGTCGGTTCCGAGATGCGTCGGTACCCAGTCATCTAGACTAGATATCGATTCCAGACTCGGCATCGAAGGGAGCGAGTCCATCGATGCAGGTCTAGAGGGTACCGACGTCGGTGGTGGTATCGGCGATGTCGTTGATACAGGAAAGTCGGTACGAGTCGTATCGATTGGTCCCGAAGGTACCGAGAACGCCCGATGACGATCCCTGGTGAAGAGTGGATCACTCAACACCGGTGCCGATACCGGGGTATCGGTACCGCTCGAAGCGGATGCCATTACCGAGCATGGCTCAGGTATGTTCTGTGAGGGGTGAGCCCCAAGAACAACCTGAAACCCCTGAAATGCTTTGGAGCCCGGAGACTCCCGCCGGGGTTTTAATGCCAATGGGGTCTTGAGGGCAAGGCCGGAGCCGTCATCATGCTTGGCATGAGACCTACCACTCACGGATTGGCTAGTCTTAACAGACTGTTTGTGGGTTACCTGATCCTGTAGAGAAGAAAAGGCCGGTGCCCTCACTCCGGGAGGGAAAACGGTATCGAGGGAAACTCGAAAGAGGGAAGTTCTTCTCACAGTTTTGCAGCCTGATTGTTCAGGGGGAAAAGGGTCAGGACCCAAACAGGTTAGACACCAGGCATTGGAGTCTAAAAAGAAAACTGTGCTTCCACAGTGAATGCACTTCTTAGGAGAAGGCGGCTCCATGATGGAGAAGCCTTGTAGGCCCAAAAAATTTAAGACAGAAACTGAGGGAAAAATTTCCCTGAGTTTAAGAAAAGGAAAAGAAAAACCACCGGCGGTACCGGTGGCGGCGGGAAAAACAGCCGCGACCACAAGAAAACAAAAAAATAAAGAATTTGAAGAAAAAAAGTTTCTGCGGTGACAGGAGGACATCCTGCCGGCTCCGTGGAAAAACGAAAACTGAGGAGAGGCAGTGGAAAAGGCGGGAAGGCAATGCGCAGGCGCGAGGGATGCTCCCAAAAGCTTTCTGATTGGATGCTGGGGAGCATTCCCGTGCAGGCTCCGTCGGTACCGACGTACCCATATGTGAAGACTCATTCCTGCTTGTTCCTGGAAATTGCTATTTATGCAGGCCTCCCCTCCTTTCAGCTCCGCCGTCTCCAACTAGTCCAAAATGCAGCCGCTCGTCTCGTCACTTGCTCCCCTGCTCGTTCTCACATCACTCCCTGCCTCTTCACCCTTCACTAGCTTCCGGTTAAGTTCAGGTTTATCTTCAAATTGCTCATCATCGCGCACAGGGTTCTTCATGCTAGCACCCCCCAGTATTTGACTGATATCATCTATCTTCAACCCTCTCCGTGTCTTCTTCACTCGGCTCAGGGCAACAGTCTCTTCCTCCCCTCCCCTTCCCAGGCCCATCTGGAACTTACCCGTCACTCTGCTTTCTTCTTTCTAGGCCCCGCTTTATGGAATTCGCTCCCGCTATCGCTCCGCACTGAATTGTCTCACCCCCGCTTCAAAGCCCTCCTCAAAACCCATCTCTTTTGTCAAGCTTTCGATCTCTCCTCACCTGCCGATGGTACCTTATCCCCACCCCCCTTAATATCTCCCCCTTATACTTTCCATCCGCCCTTTTCCCTTATTCCCTCCCCATCCCCCGTCGTCTTGTTCTCTCTGGATCTTTTCTGTTTTCTATCTTCTTAACTGTCTCTCCCTGTCCTGTTGTTGATGGCGTTCTTTTCTGACTCTATTTTCAGTAGCCTACTCTTTTTGTATTGTACACCGCCCTGACATGGGCAGTTTATCAAATCCTGCGAATAAAGATAAAGAAAGAACTTTTTCCAAACCTTTTTAAAATCTGCCTACACTAACAGCTTTTACTACATCCTCAGGTAATGAATTCCAGAGTTTGATTACATGTCGAGTGAAAAATATTTTCTCTTATTAGTCTTAGTCTTAAACAGGTTATACTGTAGCTTCATTGCATTACCCTAGTCTTTCTATATTTTGATGACGTAAACAATCGATCTACGTCTACCCATTCCATTCCATTCATTAATTTATAGACCCCTATCATATCTCCCCTCAGGCGTCTTTTCCAGGCTGAAGAGCCATAACCTTTTTAGCCTCTCTTCATAGGGGTATCCTTCCATCCTCTTTACTATTTTGGTGGCTCTTCTCTGTACCTTTTCTAATAATGCTATATCCTTTTTAAGATATGGCGACCAGAATTGCACACAATATTCAAGTGCGATCGCAGCATGGAACTATACAAAGGCATTATAATATCCTTGATTTTATTCTCCATTCCTTTCCTTATGATTCCTAGCATTCTATTTGCTCTCTTGGCCGCCACTGCATACTGGGCGGAGAGTTTCAGCATGTTATCCACGATGACGCCTAAATCTTTTTCCTGGGTGGTAGTTCCTAATGTGGAACCTTGCATCGTGTAGCCATAATTTGGGTTGTTCTTTCCTAGGTGCATAACTTTGCACTTGTCTGCATTACATTTCATCTGCCATTTGGATGCTCAGTCTTCCAATTTATCAAGGTCCTCTTGCCATTTTTCACAATCCTCATAGGTTTTAACAACTTTGAATAATTTTTTGTCATCTGCAAATTTGATTACCTCTCGTTATTCCCATTTCCAGGTCATTTATGAAATGGTAATAAGCGAGGTAATCAAATTTGCAGATGACGGAGGACCTTGTTGAGAGTCCCACGGCAGCCTAGAGCAAGAGTGGTTCTGGAGGAGAAATACCCTACCCCATAGAATCCACAGTTGACGGGGAGGGCGAGTTAGACCTCCGGGGGCTTGCCATGCAGAAGAGAACGCAGAAGCAGCAGCCTGCCATCACCACCATGCCCAGCGCATGATTGCGAGAGTTGGCTGGTCACAGGTTCCAATTTTAGTCACAAGCACCGATTTCCAGAGGTCTCCTCATCCAAGACCACTGCTTCAGGCAAAAGGGCTGGAGAAGACTACTTTGAGTGAGATGAATCGTGGGGATCTCAAAATGGCCATTCCTGCCTTTGAGGCCTCTGCAGGCTGCCAGAACAAAGCACGGAAAGGCAGGCCCAACCACGAGAAAGATGCATGTAAGGCTGCCAACACTCCCACCCCCAAATGGACCACTAGAGCTGGCGCCACAGACATCACACCCAAATCAATACAAACTGGAGCATGGGAAAGAGCACAGAGTTCTAAATTGCCTCCTCTTGGCTCCAATCACTAACACTGTGGATGCTCGAGAAGCAGGTGCAGATAGTCCCAGACCATGGGAAGAGCACCGAACTTAAATGGCCCTCTCCCCCCTACCCCCCAGCTAGCACCAAGGGGCTGCCCAAAAAATGGCAGATGCAGCGGAGAGGTCCCCCAGATTTGCCTTCATGACTGATCTCTTCAGACCCGCACCCTAAGTAAGCATAGCAGCTTGAGAATGAAGGGAATTGTAAGAACAGCCAAAACTTCAGTGATAGCATAGTTACTCCGTCACCCCTCACATATGGGTGACATCGGTGCCAATAGAGTCCGCGCAGAGCATTTCCCCAGCTTTCAAAGAAAGCCTTTGGAAATGCTACCACACATGCGTGGTCCCTTCCCGCCCAAGGGTGCCATCTTGTTCAGTCAGATCACATAGCTTAGGCAAAAGATGAAATAAAGTAAATAAGGTAAAAGGAGGCAACTCCTAGGGGAGGAGGGAGGGTTGTGAGGATCTATTCCTGCTGTCCCCAGAGAACATCTGTTACAGCTGACTAACTAGGCTTTCTCCAGGAACAAGCAGGCAGTCAGTCCTCATATATGGGACCTCCCTAGCTCCAGGCTGCTGGGGACCAAACCACGACAGCACCAATGGCTACCAATAAGAAGGCTGTGAGTTGCAGAGGGTGAGCCCCTACCAAGAGACTCTGTAGACCCCAGCTTCCAGCATCACCATCACTCCAGTAGCCTGAACACAGAAGGGTTGGAGGGCAGGAGTTAACCTATACACCGAGAATGCTTCAGATTACTGCCTGGCCAAAGGCACTGTCCCTGTGGGACTCACTCTCTAGAAAGTAGTGAACTGCGAACATATGCACTGAAGATCATGTGGCAGCTGATCCGATGCTCTAAGGAGAGGCCAGCTCACTCATAAGCGAGGGCAATGCAGTCCACCACCCAAGTAGACAGGGTGCACATGGTCACAGGCAGCCCAAGCCTGCTGGGTCATAAGAGACAGAGTTGGGGAGCTTCGCGGTGGGCCTGGGTCCTTTGTAGATAGAAGCACAGGGCCCTCTTACAGTCCAAGGTATGCAGAACTGACTCTGCCTTACTGGCATGAGGCCATGGAGGGACCACCTCCTGATTGAGATGGAAAGCCGACCACCTTCAGGAAGAACTTGGAGTGCGTGTGAAGCACAACCCTGTTCTTATAGAACCTGGTATAAGGTGAATCCGCCACCAGGGCCTGTAGCTCGCTCACACTCTGGGCGGATGTCAAGGCCACCAAGGCGGCCACCTTCCAGGAGAGATACTTCAAGTGGCAAGTCACCAAGGGCTCAAATGGCGGTCTGATGAGCTGCGAGAGCACCACATTCAGATCCCACTCTGGTGAGGGGGGATGGAGGGGGAGCTTAGATAGCAGAAGTCCTCTGAGGAACCTGGAGACCAGGAGCTGGTTTGAGAAGGGTCTCCCCTCCACAGGGTGATGGTTAGCTGCTATGACGCTGAGATGCATTCTGACCGAATTAGATTTCAACCCTGGGCGGGAGAGATGCAGCAGGTACTGCAGTATGAGTTGCAGATGGCAGAAAGGATTCTCATTCTGCTCTGCACACCATAGAATCAATCTCCTCCACTTGAAGGCATATGCCCTCCTGGTGGAGGGTTTCCTGGAGGCCAGGAGGATCTCTTGCACTTCGTCTGAGACTGAAGGGGGCCAGTGCTACCCTTTCAGCATCCACGGAATTAATGTCAGGGATGCCAAGCTGGCGACAGAAGATCTGACTGATGGCCCAGTGGCACTGGGACCACTGACAAGGAGAGTAGAAGGGGAACCAGGGCTGTCTGGGCCATCTGAGAGCAACCAGAATTACTGCGGCATGGTCAGTGGGAATTCATAAAGCAGGCCCCTCGACCATGAGATGAGGAAGGCATCCGTTGCCAACTTCTGTGATGTGGCTGGGGAGCAGAATCTGGGCAGCTGTGCATTGTCCGGGGAAGCATACAGGTCTAGCCAGGGCCTGCCCCAGAGTCAGAAGAACCTCTGTGCCACCATGGGATCCAAGACGAGCACAAAAAGAGCAAGAAACTCTTGCAAAAAACACCCAGCAGTACACAAGAAGCATTGTACATTGATTTTTACATTACTTGATACTTCAATTTTGCCCTGTGTCTTCTGTGTATATTTTTTCTACATAATTGTATACATGTGGTTTTACTTATTTATTAGTTATATTGAATAATTATTGTGTTTTTATTTGTAAACATGTTTCATTGTTATATATTTTAATTGTTATTAACATGCCCACCTAATTTTAATTTGTTTGGTTTATTATGTTTTTAATATGGTTTCTTTTGTATTTAAGTACCCACCCCCCGAAGAAGGCATTGGCCGAAACGCGTTGGGGATCAATAAAGCACTTGTGCTCATCCTTTGCTCCACCATGGGATCCAGACACCACTCGTGTGGGCGAAGGATCCTGCTGAGCTTGTCTGCCAGGAGGTTGTCCTGGCCTGGCACGTACACCATTCTCAGGAGCATGCTGTTGCACACTGCGAAGGAGTGGAGGGCTACCGCCTCCTGACAAAGGGAGAAGGAGCCTGTGCCTCCCTGCTTGACGACACAGAACATGGCAACCTGATTGTCCATTTTTTATGAGGACAGAGAGGTTACTCAGGAGGTAGCAGGCGGCCTCTAGGGCTAGGAAGATTGCCCTGAGCTCGAGGAGGTTGATCTGTAACCGAGATTAGTCTGGGGAGCAGTTGCCCTGATTGCAATGGCCCTTGCAATGTGTGTCCCAACCCACCAGGGAGATCAACCTTTTGTGGTGCTGGTGTTTGGAAAGGCATCCCTGCCCTGAGATATTGCGGGGACTGCCACCAATTGAGGGAGGCTTCCAGTCGGTGGGTGACCCTTATCCTGTTCCCCAGCTTGCCTGTGGCCTGTGTCCATTGGGATCTGAGGCACCCATTGGGTTGCTCGCATGTGAAGGCGAGCCAAGGGTGTGACATGAACAGTTGAAGCCATGTGGCCTAACAAGCGGAGGAGCAGGCGGGCTGGCACTGACCTGCAGTTTTGAACCTTATCTGCTAACCGCATCAAGTGGCGGGCCCTTTCTATCAGGAGAAAGGTAGTGACCTGCAGAGTGTCCAGCTGGGCTCCTATGAACTCCAGGTCCTAAACTGGGGAGAGGCTGGACTTGGGGTAGTTGACAAATCCCAAGTTCCGCAGGGTGTGGATTGTAAGCCTTATGGCTTGGCTGGCCTTGATGACCATGCTGCCTCTGATGAGCCAGTCATCCAAGTAAGGGAAGACATGGGCCCCCTGGAAGCGCACATGGGCAGCCACGACCACCAGGCACTTTGTGAAGACCCTTGGAGAGGAGGCGAGGCCAAATGGTAGTACCTTGTACTGGTAGTGCTGCCCCCCCCACCGCAAATCTCAAGTACTGCCTGTGGGAGGGATGGACCAGGATGTGGGTGTATGCGTCCTTGAGGTCCAAGGAGCACAGCCAGATTCCCTGGCGGAAGTAGGGCAGCAGCGTCCCAAGGGGCAGCATCTGAAATGTCTCCCTCACCAGGAACTTCAAGTTGCTCAGGTTCAGAATGGGCTGGAGGCCCCCTGTTTTTTTCTGGGACAAGGAAATGAGTAGAAACCCTTTCCCCAGAGGTGTTGGGGTACAGGTTCCACTGCCCTGGTTCCTGAGTAAGCCTGCAAGTTCTGCGATGAGCAAGGCCTGGTGGAGAAGAGGCTGTGATGGTTCTCAAGGGAGAAGTCTGGAGGGTTCTATTGTAAATGGAGGTGATAACCCTCCCTCACCACCTGCAAGATCCAGCTATCCGAGGTGATGCTGGACCAGTTGTGGGCAAATGAGGCCAGCCGACCCCCTGTGGGCTGAGGTGGGACTCCTAGAGGAGGGGAGGCCCTGCCCAGGGAGTCAAAAGCTTCCCCCCGATTGGGTGGGAGCTGGTGCCTGAGGCTTGGGGGCCTGGTGATAGCCCTTTTTCTGTGGGAAACAGGGCTTTTCCCCTTGAGGAATTTTTTTCCTTCGGAAGAGTCAAGGTCTTTTTTAAACAGCCTTTGCCAGGTCACTATCTTGGTCTCGATTTCAGCCACCTTGTCGGACATCGGCTTCCCAAACAAGTTCTCACCATTGCAGGGGACATCCAGCAGCTTTTCTTGCACCCACTGCTCGAGGTCCGTGGTTTTTAACCATGCCTGGCACCGATGCCAGCGGCTGTCACCCTGGCCACAGACTCAAGCCTGTCGTAAGCGGCCCTAGAGAGGAATTTGGAACAGTTCCAGATGCCTGCCGCCAGGGACTGGAACCTCTGCAGGGGTTCCCCGGCGAGGCCTGCTGAGAAACCCGAGAGCTCCTGGATCAGGCTTTTCAGATACATTCTTATGTACAGTTCATATGCCTGTATCTGGCACCAGAGCCTGGCACCCTGATAACACTTGCAGCCTAGGGTGTCGAGGGCCCTGGCCTCCCTGCCGGGGGAACAGAGGAGTAGGTTTTTTTGACTCTTCAGTTTTTACATCGAGGACTCCGCCACCACGGAGTTGTGGGGAGTTGCTGCTTATGGAACCCAGGACCCTTCCAGGAGTTGACTAATCACCGGCATCAAGGACAGGGTCTCCTACATCCTGAGGAGTAGCCTCTTGAGGATAGGTGGAACTGGCACCGTGAAAGTATCTTTAGGCAGATTCATATTGTAGGATCTCGAGTTCCTCGGTGCGCGAATCCTCCTCAGAATCCGCCTGGACTGAAAGAGCCTGGGCCATTTCGCAGACAAAGTCGTGAAAGGCTACATCCTCAGGTGGGGAGTGGCGTCGAAGCTCCGCGGGAGATGGCTCAGAGGGGACATCCCTGTGTCGGGAGTTCTCCGGAGAGGCCTCGTCCTCGGTCTCCCTTTGGATCTCGAGAGCATCAAGGAAACGGCCTCGGAGGGGGGGGGGGGGGGGGAGTAGCCTCGAAGAACCAGGGTCCCCCAGAGGATCTGGGGTCAGATTCCCAAAAACTCGCCAGGGAGGACCGGATCCCTGAGAAGCACGATCGGGATCTCGATCAACACCGAGGACTTACCCAAGGCCAATGGCGTTCGGTGCCCAGTTTGATGCCCGGGGACTCCCAAGGTCAAGGGGCCCAGTGGAGGGGCAGATGATGCTGGAAAACCAGACAACACCTGTTGCAAGGCCAGGATGGAGGAGATGCTCTCTCCATGGCTAACATTCGGGACTCGAGGCCTGATGGATGTGCAGTTCCTGGCATGGATGCAGAGGGCCTCGGGTCTGACACCGGCACTCCAGACTACTGTCTCACGGGTCCTGGCGCAGTCTCCGCCGACCAAGGACTCCCGTCTCAAGACTTTGAGGGCACTGCTCAGAGTCGTCCAAGTCCCACTACAGGACTTTGCCAGGTTTCATTGGAGGCGCCTCAGCAGGCTTCAGTACCTTTTGGGAGGGTCCGGGCTAGAGAAGCTGGGGCAGAGTCAGATCTCAGGAACAGCTTCTCCTGCAACTTCAACCGCTTTTTGTTTGTTTTGGGGGTCATGGCCTGGCCCTGGTCACAGGAGGAGCTGTTGTGGTCCAGGCCCAGGCAGCAAAGACAGCAGTCATGGGTGTCAGTAACTGAAATGATATAACTGCAGTGGTTGCATTTCTTGAACCTACTGGGAGTCATGGTGGGAGAACACCCGGCTGGGGTTGACGACCCCTGGGCAAAAAATGGCACGAAGACCTGTCGAGGAGGAACCTTGAGTTTAAAAAAAAAAAAAAAAAAAAAAAAAAGGGAATGAGAGCAGAGGACGGTATCAAAGGTGTCGGCTCGAGGCGAGAAGGGAACTGGTACGCAAACCGGAGAATTTGAGGTATTTCAAGAACTTTTTCCAGGGAAGTAGAGGACAATGTCCGTTGAGCTCCGCGGAAAAAAGGAGACTGAGCAAGATGGCACCCTTGGGCGGGAAGGGGACCACTCATGCGTGGTAGCATTCCTAAAGGCTTTCTTTGAAAGCTGGGGAAATGCTCCGTGTGGGCTCAGACAGCGCCATCACCCATATGTGAGGACTGATTTCCTGCTTGTTCCTGGAGAATGGAACTATTTTTTAAAGGCTTAAAGTGACCACGGCTGGGGTAAAACATTACTTAAGAGAAAATTAAATAAAGTAAATAGAGAAATTAGACTTACCTGCTAATTGTTGTTCCTTGAGGAACTCCAGTCCAGTCCCGCACCTCTGGGTAGTGCACCTCCTCCAGCAGCATGGAGAATGGGCATGTCAGAATTCTGAGGCCACTAGCACATATACTGCTGGCACCTCCCACCAGCTCCCAGTGACCTATTGACAAAGCAGACTAAGAGTAACAAATAAATAGTTAATATTTGCATTAACAGTTATTAATCAAACAATGAAACCAACAGTTAAATATGATCATCAACTTTTAAAGTCCTCCCTCAAACCCCAAGGAATTCCTCCTTCACTGTCCCAAGGGCTGAGAAAATGAGAAAAAGGAGAGAAAGCCAGCGAGAACAACTAGTCTGAGACACGCAAACTTCGTGACTTCCCTTTTCACCGATTACACTGATGCAACCGTAGAAGTTCTTCGTTACTTGCCTGCACCGAAAAAACCCTGGGTGGGATTCGGGACTGGACTGGAGTTCCTCAAGGAACAACAATTAGCAGGTAAGTAATTTCTCTTTCCTTATCATCCCTCCAGTCCAGTCCCACACCTCTGGGATGTATCAGAGCAGTAAATCAACGGGAGGGACCCGCCAGACCAGCTCACAAGACTGCTGATCCGAAACAGTCATCCCCCACCACCTGAATGTCCAGACGATAATGCTTACTGAAAGTATGCAAAGAAGACCATGTAGCCGCCTTGCAAATTTCTACCAGAGGAACTAAGGTACACTCCGCCCACAAAGCTGCCTGAGCTCTGGTAGAATGAGCCCGCAAGCCTAAGGGAACTTGACGCCCTTGCCAACCAAATAAGCAGAAGAAATCGCCTCGCGGACCCATCTAGAAATAGAAGACTTGGCCACTGCTTCTCCCTTACGCGGGTCCTCCAAACAGAACAAACAACCGATCCGTCTTACGAAAAGACTCCGACCTTTTTAGATAAAGACGAAGAATCTTCTTTATATCTAGTGAACGCAAAGCACGCTCTGAACTACAATCCCCTGAAAGCCTCAGTACTGGTAAAGAAACCGATTGGTTCACATGAAAAAGTGACACTACCTTTAGTAGGAACGACGGAATGGGACACAACACTACCTTATCCTTAAAAAAGGTAAGAAAAGGCTCCCGACACGATAACGCCTGTAACTCCGAGACTCGACGCGCTGAGCAGATTGCTACCAAAAAGACTGCCTTCAAGGTCAAATCCTTCAACGAAGCCTGACGCAAGGGTTCGAAGGGCTCTTTTGTCATTGTATTCAGGACCAAATTAAGATCCCAAGGCAGAACCACCACTTTTGGGCAGCTGTAAATGAGAAACCGCCCTTAAAAAATGCAGGACATCTGGGTGAGAGACCAACCCGACACCCTGAACCTTTCCGCGATAGCAAGAGATAGCTGCCAACTGCACTCTCAAGGAGCTTGCCTCTAGACCCTTGTCAAAACCATCCTGCAGAAAACTCAAAATTTCCGGAACTGAAACCGCAGGACATGCTTGTTACGCCGCGCACCAATCTTCAAATATATGCCAGATGCGAATATACGCCAGCGAGGTTGATCGTTTTCTGACAAAAAGCAAGGGAGAGAGCACCACCCGAGAGTAAAGCACAGTTAGTTACCTGTAACAGGTGATCTCTGGGAACAGCAGGAATAAGTCTTTACATATGGGTACGTCGGTACCGACAGAGTCCGCGCGGGAACGCTTCCCAGCGTCCAATCAGAAAGCTTTTGGAAGCGCATCCCAACACGCCTGCGTGCTGCCTTCCCACCTGCCTCTCCTCAGTTAAGTTTTAAAGCTGAGACAAAGAGAGAGAGCAAGGAAGGGAAAGATAGAGATAGAGAAATGCAACTCCTAGGGGAGGTGGGTGGGTTGTGAAGACTTATTCCTGCTGTTCCCAGAGATCACCTGTTACAGGTAAGTAACTGTGCTATCTTCAGGAACAAGCAGGAATGAGTCTTCACATATGGGGACTCCCAAGCTCAGATGCCCAGAGGGAGTCCTAGCATGTTGCAAGTCTAGAACGAGCCATGCTATTCCTCAGGACCTCAGGCATCCCAGGGATGGAGGGTAGGAGTTGAATACAGAAAAGGAGCTGTGGAGAAGCTGGCTAGAACAGGGCTTCTGAAGGGGGAAGACCCTGTATAGAGGGCATTTAGTAGTGAAATATGGTAATCTGGGCCTCCCTTGTTGGCATTGCACAAGTCCATTGAGGTACATATGGATCTGTTAGAAGAGCCAGTGAATGTGCTCAAGGGGTACCTCACTGAGAAGTGGAGGTAATAAAAGTAGAAAAACAAGTGGAGGTCAGAACCCTTCAGGGTGAGAAATAGCCCCAGGGGAAAGCACAGTTACTTACCTGTAACAGGTGATCTCTGGGAACAGCAGGATTAAGTCTTCACATATGGGTACGTCGGTACCGACAGAGTCCGCGCGGGAACGCTTCCCAGCGTCCAAGCAAAGCTTTTGGAAGCATTCCAACACGCCTGCGTGCTGCCTTCCCAACTGCCTCTCCTCAGTTAAGTTTTAAAGCTGAGACTAAGAGAGAGAGAGAGCAAGGAAGGGAAAGATAGAGAAAGAGAAATGCAACTCCTAGGGGAGGTTGGTGGGTTGTGAAGACTTATTCCTGCTGTTCCCAGAGATCACCTGTTACAGGTAAGTAACTGTGCTATCTCCAGGAACAAGCAGGAATGAGTCTTCACATATGGGGACTCCCAAGCTCAGATGCCCGGAGGGAGTCCTAGCATGTTGCAAGTCTAGAACGAGCCATGCTATTCCTCAGGACCTCAGGCATCCTGGGGATGGAGGGTAGGAGTTGAATACAGAAAAAGAGCTGTGGAACAGCTGGCTAGAACAGGGCTTCAAAAGGGGAAGACCCTGTATCGAGGGCATTTAGTAATAAAATATTGTAATCTGAGCCTCCCTTGTTGGCATTGCACAAGTGCACTGAGCTACATATGGATCTGATAGAAGAGCCAGTGAATGTGCTCAAGGGGTACCTCACTGAGAAGTAAAGGTAATAAAGTAGAACAAAAAACAAGTGGAGGTCAGAACCCTTTAGGGTGAGAAAAATAGCCCCCGAGGAAAACGGGGGTAGTATAAGAGGTAGAGCTTCAGCAGAGACGCAGAAGGTAGTATTAAGGAAAGCTTAAGCTGCTTTGGTCCAAAAATAGTATAAATTTAGGACCAAGAGAAAACTTTAGTCTAACCCAACTGGACTGGGGTTAGAATCAGTCCATGTAGGGGAGAAAGGGTATGGAAACCCTTGTATCTGATAAAAAGGTAAGGACAGACTCAGGAGCGCTAAGCTTTAGAGCAACGGAAGCTCCGCAATGTCTTTCCTAAATGGGGTCAATTAGGAAAGAAAGGTACATGGAGAGCTTCAGGAGTACCTAACCTGAAAAGGTTAATTACCACAGGAGTGGTTCTAGGTGTAGTCCCCTAGGTATGCTGGTACAGCATTGATAGGGTTAGTGCCCATCTGTCAGGATCATAAAGGAATGTCAGGATATCTGATCCTAACAGACAGATATATTTTTAGATAGATCTGTATCCATCTACTTATCTATCTCATTATATGTATTAATATATTTATATATATATATATATGTATGTGTGTGTGTGTGTGTAGATTTAAATATATACACATATAGGGTATATATGCATATATCTATAAAGAGATATATATGGGCAGAAGACACACAGATAGATATAATCAGTATATATATATATATATACCTAGATGAATAGGCAGGCATATAGAGACATGTCTCCAGGTATATGGATGGAGAGATGTTCAGAGAACCCCATCCCCCCTTATAAGGGGAGAGAAAGATTTATCTAATAGCAAGAAGGTTGATACCTGCTTGAATAGATAAAATAGAAAAAATCCTCTTCTCCTGGTTATGACTGGCATAGTCAGAGAAAAGGTGTCCCTGACAAGAAGGCGGCTTAATTCTTTTCAGAATTTGAGCTCTTGAGTAACCAGGATGGCCTACGTGAAAATGGCAGAGGATAACAGCAGTCTGCAGACAGGAAGTCCAGATATCTCCAGAATTGTAGTATGGAGATTGGATAGAGGAGGCCTCTGGAGGAAGATACCCTAGTGATCCGCCTATGAGGGCAAGATGGGTATTAGGTGTCCTCTAGTTGCCAGTGAAGAATTTATCTCTGACGGGAGACCCCAGGAGATATGGGCCAAGCCAGGGAATTGGCCCTTCTTTAGGCTTTCACGTAATGAAAAGGCCTGAGGCTTATTCCTCAAAGATTTTTAAGATAAGATTGAAAGGGTAGAGAATACCTGCCAGGCATGAAACATGACTGGGGAAACCCCTTTTAACCATCTGGGGTTATCTGCTAGGCAAGATACTAATGCTCTCTAGCAAGGGCCCATAGTACAAAGCTACTCTAGTAGAGTTGCAGAGAGCATGCTGCAGGTTGGTCAGAAGAAACAACTGGCTGTGGGGAAAGCCAGCAGGTAACCAGCTATTCTGCCAAGGGCAAGGGGCGAAGAATAGAAGTTAACCAACCAAACTGTGACAATAGGGTTTCCCAAACGAGGTTGATACCCTGTTTGAAACTTAGCACTGAGGCTAGGAGGATTGCTAGTGGAGGGGAAACCCTGGTTGTGTAGTGAACAAAACCAGTGGTTTAACCACTAGGAATTGCTGCATTTGCAGCAACTATCAGGGCAGCATGGAGAATTTCTTTTCCCTCCTCTTTTTAGATTGGGAAAAAGAAACAGACATGGTAGGCCTTCCAAAAAGACAACTCCAGAAGGGAGAATCCCCCAGTAGAACAGGTAGAGGACCAAAAGGGCTTACCCGTGTAAAAAAGTCACTCTTACAAACTAAATGTTGTAGTAAGAAGGAGGTAAGACAGAGTTGCAAGAGACCAACTATGGAGGAAGTCTCCGACAGATGAGATGATACATGCCAATACAGGGAAACAACTGTCTATTGATAGTTGTTACCTCTCTTTCCTCCAAAAGGAAGAGGAAATCTGTTAAGTATGGGCAGGATCATCATAAAGACTCTTAGAGAAAAGATGTCTCATGAAGAGATATCTAGGAAGGTTAGGATAAATTTAGTGCAGATACTGCAAGTGAAAAGAAGCAGACTGCTACCCTAACAAGCAACCAAGAGGGACAATGATCTATTTGAAACCCTACGACTGCAGGGTTTGTTGACCCTGTTGAGTTTGTAGATTCTTCAGACCAGGGCGATGTTTCTCCTGTTTGGGAACATCTGTATGATGGGCAGATGATGGACAAAACCTTCTCCCCCTAGGGGAAGAAAGTTTGGTAGGACATTTCCTACCTACTGGAAAAGGCGGCGGCGTAGAATAGCCCCTGGAAACAGGAAAGTCAGTGGATAACTGAGTAACCTGGAGTAAAGACTCCTTGTTGAAGAGATTTTCTCCAGGGCAAGGAGTATTTCCCAGTCTTTCTTGTGCCCATTTGTCCAAGTCTGAAGCTTGGAGTCAGGCTCTACGTCGTGCCCCTATAGCTATAGCAGAAGTCCTGCTAACAGACTCAAAGGAGTCTAGGGAAGCACGAGTAAGAAACCTAGAGATATTACGAGCATGACTAACCAGTAAGGAATAGTCTGCTTGTTTGGGCTCTTGAAGACAAGGAGTCAAAAGATGTAATTTCCTTGTGACCTCCCTCAAGAGATAGACCCATATAAAAAAATATATGAGAGAATTCTTGCTGAAAGCATGGATGTCTGGAAGGTTTGACGTCCAAAGGCATCTAGTGTCTTAGATTCACGACCTGGCAGACAAGAAGAGTGCTTTTTATTACTCTTCACTCGCCTCAATGCTGATTGCACTACAATGGAATGATGAGGAAGTTGAGTCCTTTGAAACCCTGGAGGGGCACCTGATATAGGAAATCTGTTGCTCTGGAAATTGGGGGTACCCTTAAAGGAGCTTCCCACATTCATAGAAGGAGATCCTGCAAAGAATGATGCAAAGGAAGCATTATGTTCTCCTTTGCTTCGCTAGGAACGGAGAGGTATTCTGTATTCCCTTGTGTAGGATCTTGTCCAGGAATAGGAATGGCAAGTGATTTTGCCATATCCAGGAGGAAAATCTGGAAAGAAGGATCTCCAGAGGGAACTTCCCTTGGATAGGCTAGATCTGATGAAGAACTAGCGTTGGCACCGAGGGATCTATTCCAGTATATAGGAATAGAAGATCCTGAATGGTGCAGTATGGGATCCTTAGATGGTGGTCGCTGGTACTGCAGGTCAGAACCAGCGACAGTCGGTAACAGATCGTCCATGCTAGGGATCGATTCCAGATTCGGCATCGAGGGAAGCGAGCCTGAAGAGAGAAGCATGGAAGGTACCGACAGTAATGGTACTGTGGATATCGGTACCGATCTCGGTACCGTATCTGATACCAGCCGGTGGCAACTCTAATGGTATCGGAGGAACCGAGAGTTGCGGATCCGAAGTATCAGAACCGAGCCTTCGGTACCGACGGGAGTCGGTACCAAGGCGAGTCGGTACCCAGTCCTCCAGACTGGAGATCGATTCCAGACTCGGCATCGAAGGAAGCGAGTCTATCGATGCACGTCTGGAGGGTACCGACGTCGGTACTAGTATCGGTACAGATACTGGAAAGTCGGTCTGAAGCGTATCCACCGGGCCCGTAGGTACCGAGGACGCCAGACGACGATCCTTGGTGAGGAATGTTTCATCCAACACCAGTGCCGATGCCGGGGTATCGGTACCGCTCGAAGCGGATGCCACCACCGGGCATGGCTCAGATATGTTCTGTGAGGGGTGAACCTCAGGAAGAACCTGAAACCCCACACAGGCTTTGGAGGCCGAAGACTCCCACCGGGGTTTTGAAGCCAGTGGATTCTCGAGGACAAGGCCATAGGCATCTCTATGCTGTGCATGAGAAGTACCGCTCGAGGACTGGCTAGTCTTAACAGACTGTTTTTGGGTTACCTGATCCTGTGTAGAAGAAGATATGGTCGGTGCCCTGAAGTTGGAGGGGGACCGCGTGTCGAGGGGAACTCGATGTTGAAAACTTCTTCTCACCATACTGGTGCCTGAGGGCTCCGGAGGAAAATGGTTAGGACCCAAGCAGGTTAGACACCAATTTTGAGTGTCTAAAAATAAAGTTGTACCGCCACAGTTTGTACATTTCTTGGGGAAAGTGGCTGGCGGTTCCATGAGGAAAAATGGAGAGGCCTAGAAGGCCTGAGAACCGTGAGACACTAAAAAGAAAAATATATTCCTTAAAGGGAAAAAATTTTACAAGAAAAGAAAAAAGAAACACCGGCGGTACCGGTGGCGTCGGGGAAGGCAGCCGCGACCACAAGAAAACTAAAAAATAAAAGAAGAATTTTCTGCGGTGACAGGACGACGTCCTGCCGGCTCCGCGGAAAAACGAAAACTGAGGAGAGGCAGTTGGGAAGGCTGGAAGGCAGCACGCAGGCGTGTTGGGATGCTTCCAAAAGCTTTCTGATTGGACGCTGGAAAGCGTTCCCGCGCGGACTCCGTCGGTACCGACGTACCCATATGTGAAGACTCATTCCTGCTTGTTCCTGGAGATAAACTGGGGTAGTATAAGAGGTAGAGCTTCAGCGGAAGACGCAGAAGGTACTATTAAAGAAAGCTTAAGCTGTTTTGGTCCAAAAAACAGTACAAACCTAGGACCAAAAGAAAAATGAGTCTGACCCAACTGGACTGGGAATGAAATCAGTCCATGTAGGAGAGAAAGGGTATGGAGACCCTTGTATCTGATAAGAAAGTAAGGACAGACTCAGGAGCGCTAAGCTTTAGACTAACTGAAGCTCCGCAATGTCTTTCCTAAATGGGGTCAATTAGGAAAGAAAAAAGGTACATGGAGAGCTTCAGGAGTACCTAACCTTAAAAGGTTATGGTAAGGAAAAAGTTTATTAATTACCACAGGAAGTGGTTATAAGTGTAGCACCCTAAGTATGCTGGCACAGCATGGATAGGGGTAGTGCCCATCTGTCAGGATCATATAGGACTGTAAGGATATCTGACCCTAACAGACAGATAGATAAGTATGTGGATACATATCTATCTAAAAATATATCTCACTAGATCTATATATATATATATATACACATATATATATACATATATACATACATACACACATTTAAATATATACACATATAGGGTATATATGCATATATCTATAAAGAGATATGTATGGGCAGAAGACACACAGATAGATATAGATAAATATCTATCTATCTATCTATATATATATATCTATATCTATATATGAATATGTAGGCATATAGACACATGTCTCCAGGTATGTGGATGGAGAGATGTCTATAGAACCCGAACCCCCCTAGGGATATGGGGAGAGAGGATTATGACTGGCAGAGTCAGAGGAAAGGTCTCCCTGACAAGTAGTCTAGATTCTTTTCAGAATTTGAGCTCTTGAATAACCAGGATGGCCTACGTGAAAAATGCAGAGAATAACTTCAGTCTGCAGGCAGGAAGTCCAGATCTCTCCAGAATTGCAGTATGGAGAATGGATAGAGGACGCCACTGGAGGAAGATACTCTAGCAACCCGCCTATGAGGGCAAGATGGGTATTAGGCGTCCTCTAGCTGCCACTGAAAGAGAATTATCTCTGACGAGAAGACCAAAGGAGATATGGGCCAAGCCAGGGAATTGGCCCTTCTTTAGGTTTTCACGTGATGAAAGGCCTGAGTCTTATGTCTCAAAAGAGATTTACGATGAGATGGTATGGGTAGGGAATACCTACCAGTCATGGAACATGACTGGGGGAACCCCTCCTAACCATCTGGGATTATCTGATAGGAGAAAGCAATGCCCAAGCCAGACCCGACTACAATGGTTAAAATCTCAGCCAAACCCCGCAATAAACGCAGCTCCAGGCAAAAGAAAAACCACAGGAAACCGGCAGCCACAGCTAATAAACATAAGAACCAGCAACCATGACAAACATCACAATCCCCTATAACGATCTGCCTTATCAACGCCAGATCCATTAGAAATAAAAAACACATCATACACATCATTTCTGACAACAAACCCAATATCCTCTGCATCACCGAAACATGGCTCACTGACACAGACCCAGCAATAGTAAACCAATTAACTAAACCTGGCTATGCAATTTTTAACTGCCCACGACCTAGCAGGAGAGGAGGCGGAGTCCTAATCCTTGCCAGAACCTCCCTACTTCTAGCAAACATGTCACTTACTGCATCCGAGGGCATTGATATACTCAAGATTGAGAATAAAACGACAACCATCTGCTTAATCTACAGACCCCCCTCATCCCACCACGAAACCCTGGCCACTGCACTAGAAATCATCTCAACCTCTGCAATCAAGAAACAGCAAATTATCCTGGGTAACCTGAACCTGCCATCCGTACCCTCCATGCAGGCTGACACTTTCCTTGAAGCCATGAACCAGCTCGGATTCATTCAAATTATTCAGGAAGCCACTCATAGCAAAGGCAACACCCTAGATATGGTGTTCATATCATCCGACACGCAACTAAATAAATTACGAAAACCGGAAACACGGGTGTCACAGGTCCCCTGGTCTGACCATTACCTAATTGAATTTGAGATCCTATTACCATCCTTAAATGAACAATCCCAAGCAGACCCGAGAAGACATCACCAAAGGAAGTTCCGAAAATTCAATAGTGAAGCATTTGTAACATCCATTTCGTCACACTTCGAATACACTCACACGGACCTAGATAAGTTGGTAGACATATGGAACTCCGGGATTGAAGCAGAAGCAAGACCAACCTTGAAAGCCGCAAACACAGCAACAAGAACAAATTCTGAACCATGGTACTCTCCTACTCTAGCCAGAATAAAAAGGGAGCTACGCAAAATGGAAAAAAAATGGAGGAAAACACAAACCGAGGAATACAAGCGGCAATACCTAAAACTCCTCATGAAATACAAGAATGAGGTCAACCTTGCAAAAAAGGTTCATCACACTAACCTACTCAATAAAGCTCTTAATAGGCCCAGAGAGCTATTTGAGCTTGTTAAATCACTCACCAAAACCTCCCAGGACTCCGTCAATGCCAATGAAATAAAGGCCCAGACGCTTGCAGACTATTACGCCAACTACACCCGCAAGTACCCACAATCATCAATCAAAGCATGGCTTTAATCCTCACCCCTCGAGAAACCGACACCGTCCCGCAGTCAGAGTCTGCAGCAGAATGGAATACTTTTCAGCAAATAAGTGAACAACAGGTCATAAACATCATAACCAATTTAAACTCCACCACCTCCCCTCTTGACCCATGCCCAGCGGCATGGATAAAAGCAACTAAGAAAGAAATCGCAAAACCGATCTTACATTGTTAACCAATCACTCCAACAAGGAACAATGCCGACCCATCTCAAGAGATCACTTATAAGACCCATCTTAAAGAACAAAACACTCAACAAAAGTGATCCTTCATCATATCGCCCGATCTCGAGCATAGCATTCTTAGCTAAAACAATCGAAAAAAGCGGTCCAGTTGCAGCTACAGGATCACATCGACGACAGGGAAGCATTAGATATGCATCAATATGGGTTTCGTCAGCATCACGGAGTAGAAACCCTCCTGTTGGCACTCCTTGACAACCTCCTCAGAAGCCTCGAGAACAAAAATGCGATGTTCATACTTATATTTATTGATATCTCAGTCGCATTTGATATAGTACACCACAGCACCCTCTTAAACCGTCTTGCATCCATAGGTATAACAGGGACCCCTCTAAAATGGGATGCAACAAGACCAATTCAACGACGATAAAGCCGATGCATTCCCCCAAACCCAGGGGATTCCTCAAGGGTCCGCCTTATCATCGCTCCTATTCAATCTGTATATAAAACCGGTCTGCGAGATATTTCGAAAGTGCAACATCAATTACCACATCTATGCCGACGATGTGATGCTGTATACGCAACTCGACATAACGCAACCAAACTTCACCCCACTAGAAGAATGCCTTGACATGCTCCAAACATGGCTTCAACAAAACATGGCAATAAACCACAAGAAAACAGAGGTCATGTTTATCTCTAAGAAAACCAATTTCACCCCACCTGCCACTGCCACCCTTAACAAAAACATATATCATACGAAGCCTGCAATAAAATACCTAGGGGTCCTACTAGACAGCAACCTCAAAATGGATAAACACCTCAGAACAGTTAACCGAGCCATTTTTTACAAATTAAAAGTTCTTCCGCTTCGCAACATCCTCGAGAAATCTGACTTCAGGACTGTGGCACAAGCCCTCATCATTCCTCACCTAGATTACTGCAATGCCATTCTGCAAGGCCTGCCGAAGAACACCCTAAATATCCTGCAAATGGCTCAAAATGTGGCAGCAAGAGTCATCATGGAAAAAAGCGTCACAGAGCACATAACCCCAGTGCTAATGGAACTGCATTGGCTCCCGATGACCGCTCGCATCATCTTCAAACTTCTCACAACTTATAAGCTCATTCACAACATTGCACCCTCCTACCTCAATAAACTAATCACTATCCAACCACACAACAGGAACAGAAGAACCATAAATCTCAACGCTCTCTGTGTTCCGACCAGCATAAGGACAGTCAAAGCAAAAACAAGCAATAGGGCATTCACATATACCGCACCAACACACTGGAACCAACTCCCACACGAGCTGCGACTGACCAATACTCTGAATGAATTCAGAAAGAAACTCAAAACACATTTATTTCAGACTTACTACAACCTGACCTAAGTAAGACGCCTTGCCACAACTAGATGGCTCTGACTGCCACAACGGCACTTGGAATACCTGATGTAATCTTTTAAAACTTGTATATATGTATATTCTACGCCCCACCCACACAACTCAATCAAATGTATATTTAAATTTGAAAGCCTCAATTCAATGTATAATGTACTAAATTGCTACTTCCTGTGTGATTCAAATCATCGCCCAATCGAATTCTGTATCCTAAAAATTAATGTATTGTACGATACATTATGATTCTGTAAAGTAAACCGCTGTTGATTGTAGGAAGCAGCGGTATACAAATGTTTTCTAAATAAATAAATAAATAAAATAAGATACTAATGCTCTCTAGCAAGGGCCCATAGTGCAAAGCTACTCTGTAGAGGTGCAGAGAGCATGCTGCAGGTTGGTTAGAAGAAAAAACTGGCTGTGTAAAGCCAGTAGGTAACAAACTACTCTGCCAAGAACAAGGGGGCGAAGAATAGAAGTTAACCAACCAGACTGTGATAATAGGGTTTCCCAAACGAGGTTGATAACCTGTTTGGGACTTAGCACTGAGGCTAGAAGGATTGCTAGTGGAGGGGAATCCCTGGTTGTGTGGTGAACAGAACCAGTGGCTTAACCACTAGAAATTGCTGTATCTGCAGCAACTACCAGGGAAGTGGAGAAAATTTCTTTTCCCTCTCCCTTTTTTAGATTTGGAAAAAGAAACAGACATAATAGGACCTCCTATTGTCTGATGAGCTGCCCTAAGATAACAAAGGGGGAGACAACTCCGGAAGGGAGAATCCCCTGGTAGAACAGGTAGAGGACCATAGGGGCTTACCCTTGTAAAAGAGCCACTCTTACAAACCAAATGTTGTAGTAAGAGGGAGGTAAGACAGAGCTGAAGGAGACTGACTATGGAGGAAGTCTCCGACAGGTGAGATGATACATGCCAGTACAGGGAAACAACTGTCTACTGATAGATGTTACTTCTCTTTCCTCCAAGAGGAAGAGGAAAACCTGTTAAGTATGGGCATGATCATCAGAAAGACTCTTAGGGTTAAAGAAAATATGTCTCATGAAGAGATATCTAGGAAGGTTAGGATAATTTTAGTGCAGATACTGCAAATGACTGTCACTCTAATCACCAACCAAGAAGGGCAATGATGATCTATTTGAAACCCTGCGACTGCCTCTGGAAACAGGAAAGTCAGTGGTTAACTGAGCAACCTGGAGTAAAGACTCCTTGTTAAAGAGATTTTCTCTAGTGCAAGGAGAATTTCCCAGTCTTTCTTGTGCCCATTTGTCCAAGTTTGAAGCCAGGCTTTACGTCGTGCCCCTATAGCTATAGCAGAAGTCCTGCTAACAGACTCAAAGGAGTCTAGGGAAGCACGAGTAAGAAACCTAGAGATATTGTGAGCATGACTAACCAGTGAGGAATAGTCTGCACTTTTGGGCTCTTGAAGAAAAGGAGTCAAAAAATGTAATTTCTTTGTGACCTCCTCAAGAGATAAACCCATATAAAAATATATACGAGAATTCTTGCTGAAAGCATGGACCTGGAAGGTTTGGCGTCCAAAAGCATCTAAAGTCTTAGACTCACGACCTGACGGATAAGAAGAGTGCTTTTTAGTACTCTTCACCCGCCTCATTGCTGATTCTACAACAATGGAATGATGAGGAAGTTGAGTCCTTTGAAATCCTGGAGAGGGGGGCACCTGATATAGAAGATCAGTTGCTCTGGAAAGTGGGGGTACCTTTAAAGGAGCTTCCCACATTCGTAGAAGGAGATCCTGCAAGGAATGATGCAAAGGAAGCATGATGTTCTCCTTTGCTGTCCCAGGAATATAGAGGGATCCTGTATTCCCTTGTGTAGGATCCTGTCCAGGAATAGAAATGGCAAGTGATTTTGCCATATCTAGGAGGAAAGCCTGAAAAGAAGAACCCCCAGAGGGAACTTCCTTTGGATAGGCTAGATCTGATGAAGAACTAGCGTTGGCGCCGAGGGATCTATCCAAGTTTATAGGAATAGAAGATCCTGAATGGTGAAGTATGGGATTCCTTAGAGGATGGTCGCTGGTACTGCAGGAGGTCGGGACCAGCGACAGTCGGAAGCACATCGTCCATGCTAGGGATCGATTCCAAACTCGGTATCAAGAAAAGCGAGCCTGATGAGAGAAGCATGGAAGGCACCGACAGCAATGGTAATATGGATAGCGGTACCAACTTCGGTACCGTATCCGATACCGGTGGATGAAGGCCAGCCGGTGGCAACTCTAACGGTATCGAAGAAACCGAGAGTGCCGGATCCGGATTATCGGAACCGAGCCTTCAGTACCGTCTGGTGTCGGTACCAAGGCGAGTCAGTACCCAGTCCTCCAGACTGGAGATCGATTACAGACTCGGCATCGAAGGAAGCGAGTCTATCGATGCACATCTGGAGGGTACCGACGTCGGTACTAGTATTGGTACCGGTACCGATACTGGAAGGTCGGTCTGCAGCGCATCCAACGGCCCCGTAGGTACAGAGGACGCCAGACGACGATCCTTGGTGAGGAATGTTTCATCCAACACCATTGCTGATGCCGGGGTATCGGTACCGCTCGAAGCGGATGCCACCACCGGGCATGGCTCAGATATGTTCTGTGAGGGGTGAACCTCAGGAACAACCTGAAACCCCACACGGGCTTTGGAGACCGAAGACTCCCACCGGGGTTTTGAAGCCAGTGGATTCTCGAGGGCAAGGCTGGAGTCATCTCTATGCTGTGCATGACATCTGCCACTTGAGGACTGGCTAGTCTTAACAGACTGTTTTTGGGTTACCTGATCCTGTGTAGAAGAAGATATGGTCGGTGCCCGGAAGTTGAATGGGGACCGCGTGTCGAGGGGAACTCGATGTTGAAAACTTCTTCCCACAATACTATTGCAGGAGGGACACTCTGGAGGAAAATGGTCAGGACCCAAGCAGGTTAGACACCAATTGCGAGTGTCTAAAATTAAGTTTGTACCGCCACAGTTTGTACACTTCTTGGGAATAGTGGCTGGCGGTTCCATGAAGGAAAGTGGAGAGGCCTAGCAGGCCTAAAAAGCCGTGAGACACTGAGAAGGAAAAATATTCCTTAAAAAGGAAAAATTTTACAAGAAAGAAAAAAGAAACACCGGCGGTACCGGTGGCGTCGGGGAAGGCAGCTGCGACCACAAGAAAACTAAAAAATAAAAGAAGAATTTTCTGCGGTGACAGGACGACGTCCTGCCAGCTCCGCGGAAAAACGAAAACTGAGGAGAGACAGTTGGGAAGGTGGGAAGGCAGCACACGTGTTGGGATGCTTCCAAAAGCTTTCTGATTGGACGCTGGGAAGCGTTCCCACGCAGACTCCGTCGGTACCAATGTACCCATATGTGAAGACTCATTCCTGCTTGTTCCTGGAGATCCCTTTTTCCTTAACCTTGCCCTTTCAAGGGCCAAGCCGTGAGAACCGATCCACTTGCAGCATCCGAAGAGGACCCTGTTGCAGGAGATCTTCCCTGATCGGAAGACGCCAAGGCGAGCCTTCGAGCAGACGCACCAGGTCGGCATACCATGGACACCGAGGCCAATTCGGGGTGATCAAAATTACACGCCCCTTATGACCACCTTTGGAGTCCCCCAAATCCTTGATTAACTTGTCAAGATCTTCCCCAAACAGTTTGCCCTTAAAAGGAAGCCTGGTGAGTCGTGACTTGGAGGAACTATCTGCTACCCAATTCCGAAGCCAAAGATAACACCGAGCCGATACCAGAGACGCCACGCTATTAGCCAATGCTCTAATGAGATCATAATGTAGATCTGCTAAGTAAGCCGCACCAGATTCCAATCTAGTAACATCGGCCACATGATCCTGTGCCTGGTTGACCGGACGCTGCAGGTGCTGTGACCAGTGAAGGTAGGCTCTAGCCACCCAAGCTCCACAGATAGATGCTTGTAAGGATAGTGCATTGCCCTCAAACACTTGTTTCAACAAAGAGTCAAGTCTGCGATCCTGCCCATCCTTGAGGGCCACACTGCCCTCCACCGTAATAGTAGTCTTTTTGGTAACAGCCGAGACAGCTGCATCAACACATGGAGAACAAAATGTTTCACGTTCCTGATCAGACAAAGGGTAGAGGCGGTTCATAGCCCTTACCCCCCCCCGGAGTCCTAACTCAGGCAGATCCCATTCATCCTGAATCATCTGTCTGACCACACGATGAACAGGAAACACCGCCTGAGTCTTCCGTACTGCTTGAATGAAAGGGTCTTCTACCGTCTCATCCTCCGCCGGTGGCCCCACTGACAGATTAAGTGCCTGAAGCGACTCAGTAATTAAAGCCGTCAACTCCTCTCTGCGAAAGACACAAATAATCCTAGCCTGATCTTTCGGCTCTGGAATTTCACCTTCCTCCAAATCTTCTACGCCCGCTTCTGGTTCAATGTCCAACTCACCTTCCTCAAACCAGTCTGCTTGTGCCGACTGCTCTTCTAAGGAATGGGCTCTCTTAGCTGGTCTCGTACCCGAGAACTCCACAGTTTCCACAGTAGGCTGACCTGCCGCAGGTCCCGACCACTGAAAGTCCCGCAGCGGCCCCCTGCCAACGCAAACAAAAAGCTTGGTGCAACAGTACAAATTCCGGGGAAAACTCCCCCAGAGCAGCTGCCCCCAAAACTGTCGAGGCAGAAAGACCTGGTACGGACTGCACCAAGCTTTGCGACAAAGCAGGGGCTTCTAACCAGGGGAGTACTACCCAAAGGGAGTAGTCTCTCCTGCGCAGGCAAGGATGGTACCTCCTTAACTTTATCCTGGAGCTCCTGCTCCATACTTAGCACCTCGGACACGCAACCATGGGAGAACCCGGCGTCAGACTGTGCCACGACAGGTACCGCAGACAAGGCACTGAGGACGCGCTGGCATGAGCCTGAATCCCTGCGCTGTGCCCAAAAAATGATATGCAAAGTTAAAATGGCAGATCTACAGCCTGATCAGCTTTAAAAAAAACCCACTCAAAATCAAACGTCCTGTCTTTAATTAACCCACTCAAATACACAAAAAGAAAATTACAGCTTGAAATATAGCAAAACACTTAATAAAAAGAGCCCCGAAGGAGGAAAGAAACGCGCCAAGAAAAAACACGGGAAAAACGGCCCGTTGTGTGAGAAGACACCTCTTCACCCAACACTTCTCCCAAGGTATTACCTCCCCATCTTCGCCCCTTCCAACCCAAACTAATGAATATGGTTAGTCAAATAAATTCCCAAAACTCCATTCCTTGCCCCCGACCAAATCTAGTGCATTTCTAACCTACGAAGCTCAAAGCCTATGCTAATTTACTGTAAATAGTTGTGAATATTTGTTGTTATATTATCTTTAACCCCAGTTATCCCTGTTCCACTTCCTGTTAGCTGTAAACTTGACATATGTTTTATGCTTAAGTACAATGTTGTTAAAATGTAAACCGCACTGATGATGAATAGCGCGGTATATAAAAACTGTTAAATAAATAAATAAAATAAAAATAAGAGAAAAAAACATGCAAATCTAACCCCCACGAAGCTTTAGGCCGCAACGACAGACTGACCGGAGCCCTCCCGCAGTCGGGCACTCACCTCCAAGGCAGCAGCAGCTTTAAAACTTCTGTTCACCGCATTGCTGCAACCGGTCTAAGTGCCTCCCCCTGAGGCACTGAGAACCGCTGGCAAGCAGCCTGACAGGCTCCGACGAGAAAGACCTGCACTCCCAACGAGATTATGACCCAGCCAGGCAGCAGGGGACAACTAACAATCAACTCCCATCCATGCAGACAAGGAGAAGAGCGAAGGAGGAAGACAGAAGCGGCAGTCGAAGCCAGAAATCCCTCTTTCGGTTCAAGCCCCGGACTGAAAGCGTAGTTACTCACCTGTAACAGGTGTTCTCCAGGGACAGCAGGAATCAGTCCTCACATATGGGTGACAGTGGCGCAGACACAGCCCTCGTCCGGAGCAATTCCCCAGCTTTCAAAGAAAGCCTTTGGCATTGCATCGCGCATGCGTGATCCCTTTCCCGCCCAAGGGTGCCATCTTGCTCAGTCAAATGACATAGCTAAAGAGACAGCAAAATGAATAAAAATCAATAGTAGGACTGCAACTCCAGCGGAGGAGGGAGGGTCGTGAGGACTGATTCCTGCTGTCCCTGGAGAACACCTGTTACAGGTGAGTAACTACGCTTTCTCCAGGAACAAGCAGGAAGTCAGTCCTCACATATGGGACTCCCTAGCTATAGGCTACTGAGAACCCCTAGCTGAAAAATGGCTCCTTCTAGAAGAGCCGCAGCAGCTGTGATAGGAATTCAGTGGAGACGCAACACCCCCGGTAACCTGACACCAGAGGGCCAGAGGGTAGGAGTTGCCTAAACCTTAAATAAGTTACGGAGTACCGCCTGGCCGAAAGCACTGTCCTGTCAGGACTCTCCATCCAAGCAGTAATGGGCTGCAAAAGTCTGGCTTGAAGACCAGATTGCGGCCCGGCAGATGTCTGCCAGCGGAACAGAACGGAAGTAAGCCACTGATGCGGCCTTAGCCCTGACACGGTGGGCCATGACTTGACCCTGCGACGGGAGGTCGGCCGCCCTGTACGCCCAGGCAATGCAGTCTGCCACCCAGGTGGATAACATGCTCTTGGAGACAGGTAGCCCCAGTTTACTGGGGTCATAGGAGACGAAGAGCTGGGTAGCCCTTTGATGTCCCCACGTATGGTCCAGGTAGAAGGCTAACACCCTCTTACAGTCAAGGGTATGCAGAACCGCCTCTGCCCGGCTGGCATGCGGTCTGGGAAAGAATGTCAGAAGAACCATCTCAAAAAAATAGCCCCCACATCCCTAACAGACCTTGTTCACCCCATGTCAGTGAACAGAGCAAGGAGAACATGCACTGCCAATACCTTACAAATCCCTAGTGAAATAACAAAATGCACCAAGAAAACAAGGAACAGAGCCTTCAAGTTCTATGCTCCCAGCTGTTGGAATGCGCTCCCAACTACCATTAGAGCCATAACAGATCTTGACCAATTCAGAAAGGCATTAAAACACCACCTCTTTCTTTTGCACTACTCTCAGCCCACCAACCTAACTTCATCTATCTCATGCCCAACCACAAATGCATGAGCTACTGTCAACGCATTTACATACTGTAGATAAATTGAAATTGATGTATATAGTTCCCCCAGTTGTAAAACCAAGTTTAACTTCCTGTTCATTGTAAGTGCCTAATAGCCAACCTATTTGGCACAGAACCGTTGTATGTAAACCGCACTGATTTTTAAGAATGCGGTATATATGGATCACGTGATGTGGTAAGCCCGGGTGGACGTTGATCGCCTGGGCTCCGGACCTCTAACCCCTGTACCGATATTTTCGAGCCGTTTGTGGAGGGCAAGAGGAATAAAAACTGCTTCCCGAAGTGTGGTGAACAGGGGAGCTCATTTTTCCACCGTGATTGGCATTGGAGCTGATGACATCGGCGGTAAAATCGAACGGGCGGTAGGCCCGCAAAAGATGGTGGATCCCCCCTCGCCAAGTGCACCTTCCACAACCTTGGCTTCCGTTGAGATCTCAGCGGCGGTATCAGGAGCTCTATCGGTGCAGTTTGACGCCCTCCATGGCAAGATGGACATTTTGCAGAGCTCCGTGGATGGCCTGGGCACGCGGATGCAGGCTGCGGAGGATAGAATCTCGCACACTGAGGAGGAGGTACATACTTTAACGCGGGAGCTGGGGAAGGCGCAGGCCCTGCTCCAAGCGCACGAAGCTAAACTGGACGATATGGAGAATCGTTCCAGAAGGAACAATTTGAGATTTCTGGGGGTTGCTGAGCGGATAGCCGATAAGGATCTAAAATCGTTGGTGGAAGCCCTCTCCATGTCTCTTATGAGTGATGCGGAGGAGGGAAGACAGATACAGCTTGAGCGAGTTCACCGAGTTGGAGTCCGACCGCTGGAGGGTCATCGGCCCCGGATAGTCCTCGCTAAATATCTGCAATACCCACAGGAGGCGGCTGTCCTGAGCGCTGCTAAAAAAGCAGGTGCGGTTGAACATGATGGAATGAAAATACGGATAGCGCAGGATTATTCTGTTGCTTTGAGCCAACGCCGGAAGGCTTACGCGCCTTTGTGCCAGATTTAATTGAGGCCAAGATTCGATTCTCCATGCAATACCCGGCTCGGTTGCACATTGTGCACAATGGAGTGCACAAGGTTTTCGAGTCAGCGAGTGCAGCGGGCCCCTACATAGACCAGCTGCGGAGCGGGGACAAAAGATCTGGGCCAGAGTGATGTGGTGGGCCTGCTCGGCAGCGTGGTGGAGCCCCGTTCTACCCCCTGGATGACGGGGGCCTCTGGACTGAGTTGGATTCTGTTGCTGGGGGGCCTCTGCGGACTGCTGATGGGATACCCCCCTACCTCCTGAAGAGCTCCGGACATGGTGGGGGGGGGGGGACAAGTTGTGTCCTTGCGGGGCCCTCCTTTGCCGCTCTCTGCTTCCTGCGCAGGGCTGGAGCATGTTTCCCCTGGCGTCGGAGGAGCGCCTGCTTCCCATGGTGTGCTGGGCCTGCAGGGGCGGCACCACAGCGGCATGTTTAATGTTGTCGCTGTGCGTGCGTTGGTGAGGCCGCTCCTGCCTTCCTGTTGGCGGGCTACACAGGAGGTGAGAACTTGGGTCGGTTTGGCCTTTGGGCCTTCCTCCTTCCTGCACTGCCGTGTTTAGTGGGCGTGAGGCGAGGAATGAAGACGACGTCTTCCCCCGGCTGACAATACCTGCGGCTGTACAGGACTTCGGGAGGGTGGTTAATTGTTCTCGGGGTGGCATTAATTTGTATTATGTTTTGTGGAGGATATGTGGTTCTTGTAACTGTCTGGTTGTGGGGGAAGGAACGGGTGGGGGGGAGAGTAGGGTAGGTAAGTTGTGATGGATGAATGCGGGGGGAGGGAGCTTGGGCTATGCAAGGCGGGGGGGCAGAATGGGGGGGGGGGAAGTGGGGTTGGATATGAGTGTGGCTGTGGGATAGGAGAACAACGTATACCTGTAATAGAGAGAGGGGGAGGTTTCTAGCTGGCTGCCTCTACGGGGCAACGCTTCCTTTACCCCAGGCTCTGATTCCGTTTCTTTTTGGCGTTGGGAACAGTCGGGGATAAAGCACATTGGACATGTGGTGGATCCAGACGGAAGATGTAAGGCATTGGGGGTGCTATGTAGGGAGTATGGCTTGGACCCGGGGAAGTCGGTTTTCGCATATGTGCAACTGTCTCACTATGTGGGATCGCTGTCGGGGTGCGACCTGCGCAAGGAGCGTTCTGCAAAGATTCTTGAATTTTTTGCCCTGGGGGCGGAGTCTCCCCCGACCATCGCTCTGTTAAAGAGGCGGTTGGATCCCCTCGATCCGCCTCTTGATTATTCGGTGGTGGAGCACTCCTGGGCGAGAGACTTGGGTCGGGAGATACCCCCAGGCTCTGTCCGGGACACGTTGGGGCGGATTGCGCTATTGGTCGAGGGGGCCCGGTGGCGTGAGATTCAGTTTAAATGCATTATTCGAGCCCACTTCTCTCCGCGGCGAGCGTTGAGAAGCTGTATCGCAACTTATGGGGGGTGTCCAAAGTGCTCCTGTTCTTTAGCGGACCTGGGTCATATGTGATGGGGTTGCCCCCTTGTTCGGCGATACTGGTTGCGCATTGGGAGTATCTTAGTGGTCTGTTGCAACAGCGGGTCTGCTGGACGGGATCGCTGGTGGTCTTGGATCAGCTGGGACCACTTCACCCTAAGGGACGCTGGGAGAGAATATTGGTGCGGAAGGCCTGTCTGGTGGGTAAGGGCCCGATTCTCCATCGGTGGAGGGAACCTACGGCCCCCACGTTTTGCGAATGGCGTAATAGCCTGCATCAGTTTATGCTCATGGAAAGGAGGAGTGCGCAGCGGCACCCCCGGAGATGGGCCACCTTTTTGCTAGTTTGGATGCCTTATATTCAGGGGCTGGGGCCTAGATCCCATAGTGATGTGCTCAAAGTAGGGTTGTAGTGGGTGGGGGCGGTGAGTTGTTGCTCCTTGGTATGGTACTCTTGTGGAGTTCTGGGTCCTGGGGGGGGGGGGGGAGGGGGGGATTTGGGTACCTTGCTGTAGATATGTGCTGTTCCAATTCGCTGTCGTTATACTCCTCGGGCGGTGGACAAGACACAGCCCTGCCCGGGAGGTGCTAGTGTATAACAATGAATGTTATTGTGTATTAATGGATACTGTTTGGATGTTTGTTGTTATTGTTTATCTGATATTAATAAACAGATTTGGGAAAAAAAAAAAGAGTGCGGTATAACACAATAAAATAAATAAACCACCACCTCTTGGTTGAGGTGGAATGGAGAGACCACTTTTGGAAGAAACTTGGGATGGGTGCACAGGACCACCCTGTTCCTATAAAATCGTGTGAATGGTCTTTCTGACACAAGAGCTTGCAGTTCACTCACTCATCTGGCAGATGTGAGTGTCACCAGGAAGAGCACCTTCCAGGACAGGAAGCACAGATGGCAAGCGGACATCGGCTCAAAAGGTGGGCGAGTAAGTTTAAGTTTAAGTTTAAGTTTAATCACTTGATATACCGCTCAGGCCGAGGCATCAGAGCAAGCTGTTGCAAGACCACATTCAAAACCCACTCGGTTGCCGGAGGACAAACCGGGGGTTTTAGAAGAAGTAGACCTCTGAGGAATCTGGACACTAAGGGGTGAACCGAAAGAGGTTGTCCTTCCACTGGAGAGTGGTGTGCTAACAAAGCACTCAGGTGGATCCGGACAGTTAGACTTGAGGCCCAATTCTGAGAGGTGAAGCAGGTACTGTAACACCACTGGTACCAGAAAAGAGAAAGGGTTTTCTTTGTGCTGGTTACACCACACCTCAAACCTACACCACTTGAAGGCATAGGTTTTCCTAGTGGACTGCCTCCTTGAGGCCAGTAGCACTTCTTCCACATTCCTAGGCAGGAGGAGAGAAGCCAGCACTACCCTTTCAGCTGCCATGCCATAAGATTGAGGGACCTGAGGTTGGGGTGTAAGATAGAGCCCTGCTCCTGGGACAGAAGGTCTGGCTGCGTCCCCAGAGGGAGTGGGGTTTCCACTGCCAGCTGGAGGAGAAGCAGAAACCAAGATTGTCTTGGCCATCTGGGGGCTACAAGGATGACAGAGGCCTTGTCTCGAAGGATTCTGAATAGAGTCCGGGCCACCAGAGGCATGGGAGGAAACGCATACAGGAGGCCCACGGACCAGGAAATCAGAAAAGCATCTGCAGCCATCCTTTGGGGGTGTGGCTATCTGGAGCAAAAGTTGTGCAACTGATGATTCTGTGGACTGGCAAAGAGATCTATGATCGGATGTCCCCAGCACTGGAAGATCTGCTGGGCTACTTCCGAATTCAGTTGCCACTTGTGATGTTGGAGAATTCTGCTTAGCTTGTCTGCTAGATAGTTCTCCTGACCTGGCAGGTAAACTGCTTTGAGAGACATACCTTGTCGGATTGCAAAGGAACAGAGGTCCAGTGTCTCCTGACACAGGATGCGGGACCCCATCCCTCCCTGCTTGTTCACGTAGAACATAGCCAACCTGATTGTCTCTCTGTACTATGACAGACTGATGTGAGAGAACATGAGAGAAGGTTTGAAGAGCTAGGCATATCGCCTGGAGCTCTAAGAGGTTGATTTTTTGCGTCTTCTCTTGAGGAGACCACAACCCGCGTGCATAAGTCCTGGCAATGGGCTCCCCAGCCTAGTAGAAATGCATCTGTCGTCAGCACTCTTGTGTACGAGGGAGGCTGGAAAGGCACTCCCTTGAGCAGGTTGGATGGCTGAAGCCACCAGGTCAACGACTTCAGTAGTCGTTTGGACACTCTGATCCTGTGGCTTGTGTCCACTGATCTGAGGCACCACTGAGCTGTCCTCATGTGGAGACGGGCGTATGGGGTCACATGAACCGTGGAGGCCATGTGTCCTAGAAGGCGTAGAAAGTGCCTCGCTGATATCTGAGACTTGAGGCTGATTTGGGGCACCAGCTCCAGAAGCCTCTGTGCTCTGCCCTCTGGCAGGTAAGCCTTCGCTTGAAGGGTGTCTAACCTTGCCCCTATGAACTCAAAATTTTGAGTGGGGAGCTAAGTGGACTTGGCTTGATTTATGACAAAGCCTAGATGCTACAGTATGTTGATAGTGCGAGCTGTGGTCTGTTAGGCTTCTTGAGGCGACGGGGCCCTGATGAGCCAGTCGTCCAGGTATGGGAAAACAAAACTTCCCTGGTTCCTGAGGAAGGCCGCCACTACTGCCAGACATTTGGTAAACACTCTGGGGGGCAGAGACTAGGCCGAAAGGAAGTACTCTGTACTGAAAATGGTTTCCTCCCACTACAAATCTGAGATATTGTCTGTGGTCTGGATGTATGAGGATGTGCGTATAAGCATCCTTCAGGTCTAAAGAGCATAGCCAGTCTCCCTGGTGGAGGCAAGGCAGCAATATTCCAAGGGAAAGCATCTTGAACTTTTCCCTCACCAGGAACTTATTTAAGTTTCACAGGTCGAGGATGGGCCTGAGGCCTCCTGTACTCTTTAATATCAGGAAATACCTGGAGTAAAAGCCTTGTCCTAGCAGGCTGTGGGGCACTGGCTCCACCGCCTGATCCTCTAGAAGACCGGCCAACTCCTGTAAGAGGAGGTTCCTGTGTAGAGGGGGTCTGAGAGGCTCTCCTGGAAAGTAGGAGGGAGGTACCTGGTTGAAGTGGAGCAAATAGCCCTTTTGGACTATTTGTAAGACCCAGGCATCGGTGGTGATTGCAGGCCACCTGTGGGCGCACAGGGTCAACCTTCCTCCTGTGCAAAGCCTCATCCCTGGCTGGAGAGAGACTATGCTGTGACAGTCAAAAACCCCCTAATGGCTGGAAAGGAGCTGGTGCCTGGGGGTCTTCTGCTTACGCGGGCCAAGCCCCTGTCCCTTGGCCTGCTGCCTCCGTTGGGGAGCAGAGGAGTCCTGGTGAGTGAGGTAGTTGCAGTAAGCAGTACCCTTCCTCGGGTAAAAGGGCTTTTTACCCGAGCCTTTCTTTTTAGAAGGGGCAGAAGTCTTTTTGGAGAGTCTTGTCTGGGTCAAGTACTCGGCCTTGATTTCAGCAGCCTTCTCAGTCATGGGTTTGCCAAAAAGGTTGTCACCTCGGCAAGGGACATTGACCAACTTGTCCTGAACCCATGGCTCCTGGTCTGGGGACATCAACCACACCTGACGTCGAGCACCGATGCCGGCTGCGGCTACTCGGGCCAAAGCCTCCAAGCCGTCGTAGGCTGATCGGGACAAACTTCGAGCACTCCCGAATCCCAGTGGACAAGTTCTTGAAGCGCTGCAAGGGTTCCTCGGAGAGGCCAGCTGAGAACCCGGCAATCTCCTTTGCCAGGTCCCGTAAGTACATGCCCATGTACAGCTGGTATGTTTGGACACAGCATGGTAGCATCAAGCCCTGGTAACACTTTCTGCCGAGGGCATCCAGGTTCCAGGCCTCCCTGTCAGGGGGCACCAAGGAGTGCGTTTTTTGGCTCTTGAGCCTGTGCATGGCCAATTCCACAACCATGGAGTTGTGCAGCAGCTGTGTGCCTTTTGGAACCCAAGGCTCTCGCGGACTCGACAGATGGAATCAGCCCGCTTGCTGAGAACTGGCATCGAGGCCGGTGACTCCCACATGCGGAGCATCAGCCGTTCCAACATCAGAGGAACGGGGACCGTAAGGGCTTCCCGAGTGGGAAAATCATATTGGAGGGCTTCGAGCTCCTTGGCTCGAGGCTCCTCCTTGGTGTCCGCCGGGAATGCCAAAGCCAAGAAGTCTGAGAACTGGGTATCCTCCGGGGGGACGACCTTCTCTGAGGCTCGGACCCTGGAGAGTCCAATGGGACACACCGGGTCCGGTGGGTGTCCGGGGACTCTTCATCTTCTGTTTCCCATGCTGAGTCCTCCAAGGAGGAATTGATGGGCTCTGGCCATGAGGGCTTCGATCTCGACCGCCCCAACGCCGAGGGCACCGGCGTCGATGACCTCGGTCGCGAACAGGAGGTCGAGGGAGACCTCGGCCGAGGATCAACTCTAGCTCGAAGAGTCTTGAGGATCGGCTTGGCCTCCGGGGTCGACTTGGACGTCGAGATCCCGGTGGTCGGGGCAGTTGGACCGGTGAGGTCAACCATCAGCAGCCGCTGCTGCTCTATGAAGGCAGACATGCTGCGCTCCAAGGCCGTCATTCTGAGACTGAGCTCAGAAGAGTCCGCAGTCTCCGGCTTGGGTGCCGACGCTGTTGGGCCCGATGCCAGTTCTCCCGGAGGAGAGTCGAGGACAACAGCAGTTACCTTCCTCGGCGTCTCCGGCTCCGTGCGAGGTACTTTTGCAAGGCGCTTCGGCTCCGAGGACCCAGGGCGGAGGTCAGGACTCCGCGACCTGGTCCACGAGGGCCCAGGCCGATCAGAGGCATCCAATGACGCTGCCCTCACAGGTTTCTCCTTCTTTCGGTGTTCCCGCTAGGGAAACCCATGTTCAGAAGACCCCCGACAATGCTCGGAGTCAGATAGCTCCCGAGACGTCGAGGCTTCTGATGAGGTCCGGACCTGGGTGGATTCGGACTCTGAGAAAATCCTTTCACGCTCCTGCTGGCTTCTTTTAAGTGCCTTAGAGGACATTTTGCTGCACGGGCCACAGACCTTCGGGTCATGGCTGGCTCCGAGGCAGTGTAGACAGCAGTCATGTGTGTCGGTGAGGGACATCAATTTTTTACACCGATCACTTTTTAAAACCGCTGGCAGCCATCAGGGGAAAAAGGACCCCTGCAGGGCCAAATGACCAGGCTGCCAGTGAAAAAGAAAAAAAACCGCAAACGCTAGTCACAAAGGACAAAAACAAAAAATAAAGACCGGACTTGATACCGGTGTACTGAACCGAGGTGGGAAGGGGAACCGGTGTCGAACCGGGCCGAAGAAGAAAATCTTCAGGCGTTTTGACGCACTTTTTCCGTGAGGGAAGTTGGACTACGTCAGTTGGGCTCCGCGGAAAAAGGGAGACTGAGCAAGATGGCACCCTTGGGCGGGAAGGGGATCGCGCATGTGCAATGCAATCCCAAAGGCTTTCTTTGAAAGCTGGGGAATTGCTCCGCACAAGGGCTCCATTGGCGCCGACGTCACCCATATGTGAGGGCTGACTTCCTGCTTGTTCCTGGAGAATTAATTAATTTTATTTATTTTTTTTAAAACTTTACTAACCCCAAACAAAACTATTTTTAGCAGAGACCCCAAAAATTAAAGATTAAAAACTCTAAAAGAATTGCTCCTTATTCGTTCCTCAGTGAGCCCAGCACCTAGGCTCACCACCTCCAGCTGTAGGGAGACTGAGCACACTGGGAGCTGGTGGGAGGTGCCAGCAGTATATGTGCTAGTGGCCTCAGAATTCTGACATGCCCAGTCTCCATGCTGCGGGAGGAAGTGCACTACCCAGAGGTGCGAGACTGGACTGGAGGGACGATAAGGAACAACATAATTAAATTAGTTAACTAAATTGCCAATAAATTAAGGAAAGAAAAAATTTTTAAGGAGGCTGTGAGAGAATCTAGAGCTGAACACTAGCCTGTGGCCTACTTACTCAACCAGCCATCAAGGATGATGGGGAATTAGCCATCTCCTTCCAGGCAGGAATCTCTAGCAGGGCATCTGCAGATATGCCCTGTAGATATCTGTCATCCAAGTTCAACTGGGAAGGTGCCCTACAGGGAAAGCTTCTCAGGAACTTTAGGCCTAGGATGTACCGCTGTACCATGTCCAGCAACCACCATCTGCTGAAGACTGAAAATTACTGAGGACAGCCCCTAGCTGCACCAGCACTAGGTACCAGTGACGTTGTCATTGGACGTTTCTAGATGTTTCTCTGTCTCCATCATCTGCTATCAAGGAGACATAACCCACTTGTCTGGACTGGTCTAGCAGAACGATCCAGAAATGTTGAATAAAATTAATGAAACCGAGTGGAATGTTTCAGGTGTATCAAGTGGTGCGCTCAGTCTCTTCTTCTTTAAAAGGGCTGATCCACAGCACTTGCAGAGAACACACCTTTCAAATACTGTGACGATTCACATTGTTTTCTATGAAGAGAAGGGCTCTCTGGACTGTCTTATGTACCCCTACATAAAAAAATTGATGCACTTCAATCATAAATGGAGGTTTTCTGGACTGAGGGAGGGACTTGTTTTGGCCTCCATATGCATCTCGTCATCTGAGTCTGGAACAAAACATCAGATATCAGTATGAATGGTTTGATGCAATCCTCCCTGAACATTTCATATCTTTTGTCTTCACTCTGTAAGGAACAGTCTCTAGGTGTAAGAGGAGCTGGATTTTCCAACATTCCTTTAACCTGTTCCTATGTCTCATTTATCACCGAAACAGTGCCTCTAAACTTTGCTGAGTCTGGCATCCCAAGTCTTTTGATTCTAATCTGTCTTGCCTCTGTAATAGGCAGAACTGGAAGATCTTTTGAAGAATCTTTGTACCGTTTTAGGCAACCTCCCACCACAGAACCTTTAGAGAAAGTCAATTATTCACAGCTAGGCTTCTTGTCTGATATAAACTCTTACCTCTGGAAGACAACCTGCTAGATGATGATCTAGGACCGGACACTTGAAATCATTTAAGGAATTCTCTTTCCCTTGGAGAAATTCAAGTGTATTTTTCAGTTTGGCACATCATGAGTTTACACATATAGTTGACAAAGAGGTCATGCATATCAGCTACAGATATTTTCTTCTTTCATTTGTATCACTTCTTGAACGTCCTTTTTCCATCCAACATCCTTATGAATTCTGTGAGGTTATAAGCAAATTTTAAAGAGAAAGGGATGGCTTCTAGTTCATACTAACTGGATAGTGCTGGAGTGGTCTTTAGAGATATTCAGCAGCACTATCCAAATAGCACTGTTGAATACTGCGATTGGCACACCCTCAGCCGGCAGGTGGTCAGCCAGCTAAGGGCTTAGCATATCGACCTCTAAAGCACAGTTACTTACCTGTAACAGGTGATCTCTGGGAACAGCAGGAATAAGTCTTCACATATGGGTACGTCGGTACCGACGGAGCCTGCGCGGGAACGCTCCCCAGCGTCCAATCAGAAAGCTTTTGGGAGCATCCCACAGCGCCTGCGTGCTGCCTTCCCGCCTTTCCAACTGTCTCTCCTCAGTTGAGTTTTATAGCTCAAAGAGGGAGAGAGGGGGGAAGGAAGAGAGATAGAAAGAGAGAGACAACTCCTAGGGGAGGTGGGTGGTTGTGAAGACTTATTCCTGCTGTTCCCAGAGATCACCTGTTACAGGTAAGTAACTGTGCTATCTCCAGGAACAAGCAGGAATGAGTCTTCACATATGGGGACTCCCTAGCTTTTGATGCCAGGGAGAGAGCCCAGAAATTGTGTGTCCCTGGGACAGGGCTGCACTTCACCATCTGGATCTCTGGCATCCCATGAGGGATGGTGGGTAGGAGTTGATTAAGCATGAAACAGGTGTTTGAGAACAGCCTGACCAAACAAGGCATCCCAGCGGGAGTCCTTGTCTAAGCAGTAATGGGCTGTGAAGGTATGAACCGAGGCCCAAGTGGCTGCTCGACAGATGTCGTCGATAGACACAGATGAGCCATTGAGGCTGCCATGGCTCTCACATTGTGAGCTGTGACATGGCCCTCCAGAGAAATGTTCTTGCTCTGATAGGCGAAAGAAATACATTGGGCAATCCAGTTGGAAAGGATTAGTCCTAAGGACCACCTTGTCATGATGGAATCTTGTATAAGATGGATTAGCTACTAGTGCTTGCAATTCACTGATGCGGCGTGCTGATGTGATTGCAATGAGAAAGATAACCTTCCAAGAAAGGTATTTCAAGGAGGTAGTAGCTAAAGGTTCAAAAGGCGGCTTCATAAGCTGACCAAGAACCAAATTTAAGTCCCATGCCACCGGTGGTGGTCTAATGGGAGGCTTTGTTAAAAAGAGGCCTCTCATGAACCTTGCTACAAGGAGATGAGAGGAAACAGGTTGTCCATTTAGAGGCTTGAGTGAAGCTGCAATAGCACTCAGATGGACTCTTACTGAATTTGTCTTAAGGCCTGCATTAGACAGATGCAGGGGATACTCCAGCAACAATTCCAGAGGTATGGCACGGGGGTTAAGACCCTTTTCAGAACACCAGATGGTAAAACCTTTTCCACTTGAAGGCGTAAGAACGTCTAGTGGAAGGTTTTCTGGAAGCTTGAAGAACATCTTTCACTTGCTGAGAAAGAGGAAGATCCTGGAGATCTAGGCCTTCAGCAACCAAGCCCTGAGATGCAGAGACTGGGGATTGGGATGCCACAACTTTCCGTCCTCCTGAGAGAGGAGATCTGGAGCAGACCCTAACTCTAGGGAGGGAGCTTGAGAGAGATGTAGAAGCAGAGGGTACCACACTTGCCGTGGCCAATGTGGAGCTATGAGAATCATATGGCCTCTGTCTCTCTGAAGCTTGAACAGGATTTTGGGAATTAGGGGAATAGGTGGAAAGGCATACAAGAAGTCTTGACCCCAGTGAAGGAGGAAAGCATCCCTTGCCTGAGCCCCCTGAGCCAGAGTTCTGGAACAGAACCGGGGAAGTTTGGCATTCCACGGACTTGCAAAGAGGTCTATGTCCGGGGTTCCCCAAATCTGAAAACGTTTGGACACCTGGTCCATATGTAGGGACCACTCGTGTGGAAGCAGAACTCGACTGAGTCTGTCTGCCCAAGAGTTTTGAACCCCTGAAAGATAGACTGCCAGAAGATGAATGTGATGCTCTCTGGCGAGGGCCCACAGTCACAGAGCTTCATTGCAAAGCGACAGAGAGCCAGTTCCTCCCTGCTTGTTTATGTAGAACATGGCCACCTGATTGTCCGTGTGGACAAGGACTGTCTTGTGGCTGAGCAGGGTGTGGAAAACTCGTAGAGCAAGGAAGATTGCTCCGAGTTCCAAGAGATTGATGTGGAGACAAGTCTCCTGTGGGGACCAGATGCCCTGGGTGGAGAGGTCCTGAAGATGAGCTCCCCAGCCCATTGGAGAAGCATCTGTTGTAAGAGTTGCCAGAGGTAGAGGCTGTTGAAAAGGACACCCCAGCAAGAGGTTCAGAGGGGACTTCCACCACTGGAGGGACAAAATGAGGCGACTTGTGTTTGCTATTTTGTCTGACAGGCAGCCTAATGCCTGGGTCCATTGGGTGGATAAAGTCCACTGAGCTGCTCTCATGTGAGGGCGAGCATATGGCACCACATGAACAGTGGAAGCCATGTGGCCTAGCAACTGTAACATCTCTCGAGCAGTGAGTAGGGGTTTTAACTCTGCTTGAGAAGCTAACTGCATCAAGAGAAGGCAACGGGCCTGGGGAAGAAAGGACCTTGCCTTTGTGGTATCCAGCAATGCCCCTATAAACTCCAGGGACTGAGTAGGGATCAAAGTGGATTTTGGGATGTTTATTACCAGCCCTAAGTATTGAAGGATACGCCTTGTGCAGGTTAGAGCAGTCTGGGCCTCTGATTGAGTGGGAGCTCGAATGAGCCAGTCATCCAGATAGGGGAAGACAAATATTCCCAGGGTGCGCAGAAAAGCAGCAACCACTGCCATGCATTTCGTGAACACCCTTGGTGCAGAGGCCAGGCCAAAGGGGAGCACTCTGTATTGATAGTGCTTCTCCTGGAAAAGGAACCGAAGGAACCTTCTGTGAGTTGGATGGATGAGAACATGAGTGTACGCATCCTTGAGATCTAGAGAACAAAGCCAATCCTGACTCTGAAGGTATGGCAGCAGAGTTCCCAGAGAAACCATCTTGAATTTTTCTTTGACTAGGAATCTGTTCAATTCTCTGAGATCTAAAATGGGTCTGAAGCCCCCTGTTTTCTTTGGGATAAGAAAATAGGGGGAGTAGAACACTGTGCCCTGTTGATGAGAGGGCACTTCCTCTACTGCCCCTTGGGCTAGAAGAGTGGCAACCTCCTGCTCTAATAGGCTGAGGAGGGAGGTTGGAGAATTGAACTGGTGCACTCTTGTGAGAGGGGGCAAGCTGGAAAAATGAAGTTTGTACCCCTCTCTTATGATGGAGAGTGTCCAATGCTCTGCTGTGATTTGCCCCCATCTGGGAGGAAAGTGACATAGCCTTCCTGGAATGGTGGAGGGCTCTGGTCCTTCTAGAGCCAGGAAGGCTAAGTTCTCTAGCAGAAAGTCAAAGGCCCTGAGGGGGCTGAGACTGCTGGGCTGGAGTAGGCCTCGCAGCCTTTGCCTTGGTCTGTTTGGAGGATTGCTGACATTTGGAAGGAAACTGAGCTGCAGAAGATGCTCTCTGACTATAAGCAGGATAGGATCTTCCCTTTTTTGAAAAAGGTGTTTTCTTGAACAACCTTTTCTTAGCAGGAGCAGCTGAAGATTTGGATAGTCTATCCAAAGCAGAATTTTCAGCATCCATCTGATTGGCTTTTGCTTGCCAATCCTTACCAAACAGATTTTCACCTGTACAAGGGATATTTCCCAATTCATCTTGGACCCAGGTCTCCAAATCAGATGCTTGAAGCCAAGCTATCCTACGTGCTCCTATAGCTATAGCTGAGGCTCTGCTTACGCATTCAAAGGAATCGAAAGCTGCACGGTTGGAAAATTTGGAGATATCCTGGGCATGTTTGAGCCCAGAGAGAAATTCTTACCTTTTATTGTCAGACATAAAAGGACTTAAAGTTTGCAAATGGTCAGTGACTTCTTTTAAGAACATGCCCATGTAGAGACTATAAGAATTAATTCTCGCAGCAAGCATGGAAGCTTGGAATACTCTTCTACCAAAAGCATCCAGGGTTCTACATTCACGTCCCGGAGGATTAGAGGCATGTCTCTTGCCACTTCTAATCTTTTTCAGTGCAGACTCAACCACAATAGAGTGGTGAGGAAGCTGGGTTTTATGAAAACCAGGACAAGGAGGGACACGATACATGGTGTCCAACCTGCTAGAATGAGGAGAGATGGTTAGAGGTGCTTCCCACATCCTTAACATGAGATCATATAGAATCTCACGAATAGGCAAGGTAGCTGCCTCTTTAGGAGTTTTAGGATATTGTAGAATATCTAACTCCTTAGCTCTAGGCTCTGACTCTGGGGCTACTGTAATAGAGAGACCCAGAGCCACCTCTCTGATAAAGTCCTGAAAAGACAAGTCTTCTGGAGGAGACATCCTTCGTTTAGGAGAGGAACCCTCCTGTGGAAGAAGCATCGCTGCATCGACAGACCCTTCAGAATCCTCAGAGTCATCAGAGGAATCAAAGTATCGTCTGTCGGGATGCTCTTGCAAAGCCCGATACCCGTACTGACCGAGGTCCGTATCGGGAAAGCACAGTTACTTACCTGTAACAGGTGATCTCTGGGAACAGCAGGAATTAGTCCTCATATGGGTACGTCGGTACCGACGGAGCCTGAGCGGGAAAGCTCCCCAGCTTCCCAGAAGGAAAGCTTTTGGGGCCTCCCACTGCGCATGCGCGCTGCCTTCCACCTTCCTGACCAACTCTCCTCAGTTCGAGTTTATAGCTGAGACAATAGAGAGAGGAAAGGAAGAGAGAGAGAGATACAACTCCTAGGGGAGGTGGGCGGGTTGTGAGGACTATATCCTGCTGTTCCCAGAGAACACCTGTTACAGGTAAGTAACTGTGCTATCTCCAGGAACAAGCAGGAATAAGTCCTCACATATGGGGACTCCCTAGCTAAGATGCCCGGGAGATCCCCTGAAGGGTATGAGACCCTGAAAGGTTCTTCATCTTCCTATGGATCTCAGGCATCCATTCAGGGAAGGTGGGCTGGAGTTGTTCAAGAATGGAACAGGTGTCTGAGGACAGCCTGACCAAACAAGGCATCCCGGGAGTCCTTGTCCAAACAGTAATGGGCTGTAAAGGTATGAACAGAGGCCCAGGTGGCTGCTCGACAGATCTGGTCAATGGACACAGAGTTTAGATGAGCCATAGAGGTGGGCATGGCCCTCACGTTGTGAGCGGTGACATGGCCCTCCAGAGAAAGGTTCTTACTCTGGTAAGCAAAAGAGATACACTGAGCAATCCAATTGGAGAGTGTTCTTTTGGAGACTGGAAGTCCTAAATGAGAAGGATCAAAAGCAACAAAAAGCTGAGAAGACTTTCGATGTTGCTGTGTCCTGTGGAGGTAAAAGGCAAGAGCTCTTTTACAGTCTAGAGCAGTGATGGCTAACCTTTTTGAGCCCGAGTGCCCAAACTGCCGCACAAAACCAAAGAATTTCCTCAAAGTGCCAGCACGTCATTTGCATAAGTGGTCTTATTTGCATAAATATTTGCATAATGTTACCATACACTAACTTTTAGTAAACATGTCTCTTAATGAGTGTATGGATAAAGAAAGACTAAAAGATTTCTACATTACTATAATCCAGTGCCAACCGCCAGGCACATTAGGAACTACTACAAACGCTGCCCATTTAGAACCCATAGCAAACCCGCCGTATCCTGACAGCATTACCAGGACTCACAAAGCACCATACTCTACCTATCAAAAGGCAACACTGCAAATATTAAACCAATACATTTCAGAGAATACTGGGGAAAGAGAACAAGTGGCAACGTCAAATAGGAATTTCCTCTTGTACCAAACAAAGCGCAGATGTTAATGATGCACATTTCCCAGAGCTGACATATTCCAGTTAATAAATTCAAAATAAAGAGATATCTTTCTACCTTTTGTGCATTTTTTTTTCAGTTGCAATTGGTCCAGCCACCTTCTTCTGGTTTCTTCATGTTTTCTGCTAACTCTCCATCGTCTGCTGTCCATTTGTCCTTTCTTCTCTCTTCTAGTTTTTTTTCCATTCTCTCTCTCTCTCTACATCTGCTTTAACATACTAATCTTTCTCCTTTTGCTCTTTCCTCATTCCTATTTCATCCACACAAATTTTACCCCTCCATCCTCAATCCCCAATTACTCTCCCAATACCTGGCCAATTGTAGATTTTTCATCCCTCCTACACAAAATATTTTTCCCCTCTCCATTTTACTCTCCCAGCCCCATCCCATTCTAATCCTCCCCCAACATCAGCTCCCTTCTAGTTCCAGTCTCACCCAGCATCCATTCCCTTCTAGTCCCTGCATCAGCCCATTTCCAGTCCAAGTCCCTTCATCAGCTCATTTTCAATCCTAGCCCCACCATCAGCCCATGTCAAATCATAGCTCCCCTCCACTCAGCCCAATTCCAGTCCAAGCCCCCCCATGAGCCTACTTCCAGTTCTAGCCCCTCCATGAGTCCATTTCAATTCAAGCCCCCACCACAGCCCATTTCCAATCTTAGCTCCCCCCAACAGCCCATTTCCAGTCCTATCCTAGCTGTTCCATCAGCCCATTTTCAGTCCTAGCTCCCTTCCCTCACAGCCCATTTCCATTCCAAGCCCCCTCCCCATCAGCTATTTGCAGTTCAAGCCTCCCCTTCCACTCAGCCCATTTCCAGTCCTAGCAACACCCCAACCCATTACCAGTCCTAGCCCCCCATCAATCAACTTCCAGTCCTAACCCCCATCACCCCATTTTCAGTTTAAGCCCCCCCCTATAACCCTTTACCAGTCCTAACCCCCCATCAGCCCATTTCCAGTCAGCCCCCCATAGCCCATTGCCAGTCCTAAACCCCCCCATCAGCCCACAGCCCATTACCAGTCCTAACCACATCAGCCCACCTCAAGTCCTAGCCCCCCCCATAACCCATTATCAGTCCTACACCCCCATCAGCCCACTACCAGTCTTAACCCCCCCATAGCCCATTACCAGTCTTAACCCCCCCATAGCCCATTACCAGTCCTAACCCCCCCATCAGCCCACTACCAGTCTTAACCCCCCCCATAGCCCATTACCAGTCCTAACCCCCCCATCACCCCATTTCCAGACAGCCCTCATCAGCTCATAGCCCATTGCCAGCCCTCATCAGCCCACAGCCCATTGCTAGTCTTAACTCCCCCCCATAGCCCACTGCGTCTTAACCCCCCTCCCCAGCCCACTGCCAGTCTTAACCCCCCCTCCCTAGCCCATTGCCAGTCTCAACCCCCCTCCCTCCCTCCCTAGCCCATTGCCAGTCTCATCCCCCCTCCCTCCCTAGCCCATTGCCAGTCTCAACCCCCCTCCCCCCCTCCCTAGCCCATTGCCAGTCTTAACCTCCCTCCCTCCCTAGCCCATTGCCAGTCTCAACCCCCTCCCTCCCTCCCTAGCCCATTGCCAGTCTCAACCCCCCTCCCTCCCTAGCCCATTGCCAGTCTCAACCCCCTCCCCTCCCTCCCTCCCTCTCTAGCCCATTGCCAGTCTTAACCTCCCTCCCTCCCAAGCCCATTGCCAGTCTTAACCCCCCTCTCTCCCTCCCTAGCCCATTGCCAGTCTTAACCCCCCTCCCTCGGCTCATGGCAATAAAAAAAAAAAAAAGCTGCCCGCTGCCGCCGCCGCGGCATGGAGTGTCCCGCGGGGCTCCCTCTGCCCGGCGGGACTCTCCCGGCGCTGCTCAGCCCCTCTCTGCCGGCTTGCAGAGACGCGAAGGGAGAGAGAGTCTCCCTCGCGTCTCTCTTAAGCCCGCAGGGGCAGATGGGAAATTTCCCATCAGCCCCTGCGGGCTTAACAGATACGCGAGGGAGACTCTCCCTTCGCGTCTCTGCAAGCCGGCAGAGAGGGGCTGAGCAGCGCCGGGAGAGTCCCGCCGGGCAGAGGGAGCCCCGCGGGACACTCCATGCCGCCGCCGCCGCGGCAGCGGGCAGCTTTTTTTTTTTTTTTTTAAATGTGCGACCTTCCCGCGTGCCAGCTGCAAGGCCTTCGCGTGCCACAGCTGGCACGCGTGCCATAGGTTCGCCATCGCTGGTCTAGAGTATGAAGGTTCCTCTCTGCATTGGATGCATGAGGAGCTGGAAAAAAGACAGGTAAATAAACCTCTTGATTAAGATGAAAAGGTGAGACCACTTTAGGCATAAAGTGAGGATTTGTCCTAAGGACTACCTTATCATGATGGAACCTTGTGTAAGGTGGATTAGCCACTAAGGCCTGCAGTTCACTGATGCGGCGAGCTGAAGTGACTGCAATGAGGAAAATAACCTTCCAGGAAAGAAATTTCAAGGAGGTAGTGGCTAAGGGTTCAAAAGATGGCTTCATAAGCTGACCAAGAACCATAAGTCCCATGCCACCAGAGGAGGTCGAATGGGAGGTTTAGTTAAAGTTTATTTATTATTTATTTTATTTATTTATTTAAAGTCTCTTTTATACCGCGCTATTGACCTCAGCGCGGTTTACAGTGAACATTAAACTACACATCTCAGCTTGCTGATTTGTGTTTACAATAAACAGGTATCATAACTTAGGTATACATTAAAACAATTTTTAACAGGGAAAAACATGATAAATATATACAAACCACTTTATGTAGCTATAAAGAGTTAAATGAACTGTACAAGCATCTCATAGTGGGGGAAGGTTAAATGTGTGATTGTGAGTATTCAGTCAAGAGTGTGAGATGCATGTGCTTGGGGAGCTGCGTTGAGGTGTGGAAGTGGGTGAATGTGAGGTGGAGACTGAGGCATCATAGTGAAGGAGAAAAAGGTGATGTTTCAGTGCCTTCTTGAATTGACAGAGATCACTGATAGTTCTGATAGTTGCGGGTAGAGCGTTCCAGCAGGATGGTGCAAAGAAGGCAAAGGCTCTAGAACTGGTAACTTGGGAGCACTTAGTGCTTGCCTTAGGGAGAATGAGAGTATTTGAGGCATTGGATCTCCTTACCCGATTAGGAGGTGTAATTGATACTAGCTCAGAAATGGCAGTGGCTGGGCATTTCTTGATGGCCTTATGGGTCATAGTTAGAATCTTAAAAGAGATCCTGGCTTGTATGGGGAGCCAATGCAACTGTTTTAGTATTGGAGTAATGTGGGATCTTCTGGAGGCTCCGTGGAGGAATCTTGCGGCTGAGTTCATTGCAAGTTGTAAGGGGTTGGTCGTACTCTTTGGAAGGCCATGTAATATCGCATTGGCGTAATCAAGGTGGGGCATTATTAGGGCCTGAAAAACAGTTCGAAAGTCTTCAGGTTCTAACAGCTGACGAAGATGGCGAAGGGTCCGAATTTTATGATATACCAATTTTGTTATGTTGTTGATATGAGCCTTCATGTTGAGCTGCTGATCAAGTGTAACTCCCAGGTATCTTACTGAAGCCTTGCATATGAGCTCTGCGTCACGAACTTTGATGGATATGGGTGGAATAAATGCCGGATTCCTGGTGACAAAGAGGGCTTCTGTCTTTTTGAAGTTTAACTTAAGCCTTTGCGCATTTATCCAGTCTGTGACTGCGTCAAAGCATTTGATTAGAGGGGAGAGGTCAAGATGTTCAGTCGAGATTGGCATGTACATCAAGACGTCGTCAGCATAGACAAGGCAGTTGATGTTAAATGAGTGGATAAGGTCACAGATGGGCTGCATGTAAATGTTAAACAGCAAGGCAGATAGGGAGGAGCCTTGTGGAACACCTTTCGTTTGGAGGAAGGGGTCGGATGTGGAGGGGCCAGAACGGACGTGCTGCCAACGATCCGAGAGGTATGACGCGCACCATGATAGCGCCGAACCGTGGACTCCCTTCTCTCGGAGGCGTCGAAGAAGGACTTCATGGTCTACTGTATCGAAGGCAGCGGCAATGTCCATAAAGATTAGAACAAAGCCTTGTCTGATGTTATCCAGGCCTATGGATAGAGTGTTGAATAGGGTTGTCAGTAGCGTTTCAACACCATGCGCTTCACGAAATCCGTGCTGGCATGGGTGCAGGGGCGCGTTGGTATCTATGTGATCCTGTAATTGACGTTGAGTGATCTTTTCAATGATTTTCGATAGGAGGGGTATGCTGGAGATAGGCCTGTAGGATTCCATCATTGAGGGGTCCAACTTATTGTTTTTTAGGAGAGGTCTGATGGCGGCCTGTTTCAGGCTTCGAGGGAATGTTCCAGTAGAGAATGATACATCTATAAGCTTGGATAGGAAAGGGCTGAGCTCAGCACGTAGGGATTTTATCCAGGGAGCTGGACACGGATCAGAGGGTGATGTAGTGGTGTTTATACTTGATATAGTGTCTTGAATGACTCTGTTGGTTGGGGTAGAGAAGGATGTGATGGTGTGTTGGGTCACACTTAAGGAATGATCAAGTGGGGGTTGAGGAGCAGATAAGGGTGGACTAGTTGAGAAGAGGGGCTTAGTAGGTTGAATAAGCTGGTTACTTTTGTTTCGCAAGTAGTAAGCATATTCCTGGGGGTATGGGTGAGTCAAGTTCCCTTGAGATGGTTCTTTTGTTAGGGATTTTACAATTTGGAAGAGCTCGTGAGGTTTGTTTAGGGCGCGTTGTAGTCTGTTTGCATGATATTGTTTCATGCTTGATGCCACGGATAAACAATGTTTTCCTAATTGTGATGTGTATGCTTCGTGGCTCTCAGTTGTTCTTGATCGTCTCCAGTGCCTCTCAAGACGTCTGAGTTGAAGGAGCGATTCGCGTAGCTCTTGGGAGTACCATGGAGCATTCTTTTTCTTATGTGGTGCTTCGTTTGTAGCAGGTGCGTGGATAACAGCATCTAGGTTTGAGTTCCAGGAGGCGACCATGTCATCGAGGCCTTGATCATGAAGGTCAAGTAGGTTCTGTGTCCTCTTTAACAAATCTTCTCTGTTGAAAGGATGGAAGCGCTTTAATTGTTCTGAGGTGGGTTTAACATCAGGATTGGTTTTGGCAGAGATGGTGCCAGTTGGTATCTGGAAACGTATCAGAAGATGATCTGACCAAGGAACTGAGCTTACATTTAGTTGAGATTTATACCCGTGAAGGAGGGCTGGCTGTGGTGCAAAGATCAGATCAAGTATGTTACCTTTTATATGGGTAGGGGTATCGACCAGTTGAACGTAGCCTAGCTCACTGAGAGCATCATTAAAGGCATTGGTGTGACTGTCTTGAATGTTAAAGTCGCCTAATACCCAGTTCAAAGTATTCGGATTTGTGGTATTGCAAGCAAGATCAATTATTGTGGCTAAGTCATCTGGAGATGATGAAGGTGTTCTATATATCAAGTTGATGGTGATTTGTTTATTTGTAATGGTGATGGAGTCTAGGGTCGAGGTGCTACTTGAGGCAGCAAGCTGAAAGTTGAGATCGGCTTTTGTTAGGATGAGTACTCCACCACCACGCTGGTCAGTTCTGTGGCATGAGTGGACTGAGAAGTTGGGAGGGACACTCTGGTGAAGGATCACGGAGTCAGATGCAGATAACCATGTCTCTGTGATACATAGGATATCAAGATTATAAGTTGAGAGCATATCAGTTAAAGCTGGCCATTTCTTTCTTATTGATCGTGCATTTATTAGTGCACATTTAAGCTCAGGGGGAAGGTGGTGCTGCACACGTCGGGATAGGTTGTGTTGCTGTAGGTCCACATAGATAACATGTGGGCCTGGTAGGCTCCGGGGTGTTTCGGTTTGATGTTTAGTGAAGTCAGGGAATCTCCTCCAAGATCTTCGAAGGACAGGTATAGAATTATGAGGTGAGGTAAGAGCCAAGGTGTCAAAGGTCAGAGCTATTAGAATATAGCAAATGGCAAGGGTCAAGAGGTATGAAGGTACCCAGTGTGATAACATTGTGGGAAGTATAAATAGCAGACCACAGAAGTGGTATCAACAATTAATTGATAACTGAGAGGTAAGCACAGGATAACAGAAAGGCTATTGTATTGTAAGGCAAACAGTAAATCAGAATGGCTCAAAATAATGTAGACCATGAGCGCTAAAGCTAGCAGTATGACAGCAATTTGCATTAGGTAATGCTTGAGTAGTATACACAATGTGGTACTAATATACTTAGATATTATGTTACAAACTTGGTTGCTGGAACAATTCAATGGACTCTGGAACTTAAGAGAGGCAGAATGACTAAGCTGGAGTCGGTTGTGCTCTTCTTTTGTCCATAGGGAACTGATGAGCTTCTCTTCTCGCTGGGGACGAGGTAGTGAAGATGTCCGTTAACGTGGCTGCGGGCCCGCGCCTAAGGGCCACGCCAAAGGGCCCTCTGGCGAGGCCCTCAGGCGCGGGCCCGCCAGGCACGGGCGCGCCCGATCGGCGCTCCTTTAAAGTTGGCCGCAGGCTGCCCCGATTGGGCAGGGAGGCAGGAGGGGATGGTCTTCCTCGCGGTGCTCCGGCCTGCTCGATCCCGGCCGGGAGAGCTGCTGGCGGGCCGGAGTGCTGCAGGCAAGGGGAGCACGCGCCCGATCGGCGCTCCTTTAAAGTTGGCCGCAGGCTGCCCCGATTGGGCAGGGAGGCAGGAGGGGATGGTCTTCCTCGCGGTGCTCCGGCCTGCTCGATCCTGGCCGGGAGAGCTGCTGGCGGGCCGAAGTGCTGCAGGCAAGGGGAGCACGCACCCGATCGGCGCTCCTTTAAAGTTGGCCGAAGGCTGCCCCGATTGGGCAGGGAGGCAGGAGGGGATGGTCTTCCTCGCGGTGCTCCGGCCTGCTCGATCCCGGCCGGGAGAGCTGCTGGCGGGCCGGAGTGCTGCAGGCTAACTGTAGAGGTTTGAAGTTAAGCCTCTCATGAATCTTGCAATAAGAGGATGAGAGGAAACAGGTTGTCCATTGATGGGCTTAAGTGATGCCGCAATAGCACTCAAATGGACTCTTATTGAATTTGTTTTGAGTCCTGCATTGGAAAGATGCAGGAGATATTCCAAAAGAGAATTCAATGGGAGTGCCAGAGGGTTAAGACCCTTTTGAGCACACCAAATGGAAAATCTTTGGTGTGCAACCATACCACAATACCGCAACCATACCACAATACTACAAAACACACAAAATATATTTACCCATCACAATTTTGATGATATAATTTGTAAGTACCCATAATGTAAATACGTTCTAACTTTTTACCGTTCAAATGTTATATTGTTACTTGTAAATAGTTCTACCTGTTTTATGTAAAATGACTAGGTATGTACTTCCACATACCATATAATTTACTGTTCATTGTAAACCGCACTTGATACTTGGGAAAGTGCGGTATAGAAATAAGTGTTAAATAAATAAATAAATTTAAAAGCGTAAGAACGCCTAGTGGAAGGTTTCCTAGAGGAATGTAGGATATCCTTCACTTGCTGCGAAAGATTGAAGTGTTGAAGGTCTAGGCCTTCAGTAACCAAGCTCGGAGGTGAAGGGACTTGGGGTTTGGGTGCCACAAAGTCCCCTCCTCTTGAGACAGAAGGTCTGGAGCCGCTCCCAAGCCCAGGGAGGGGGCTTGGGAGAGATGCACAAGTAGAGGGTACCACACTTGGCGTGGCCAGCGTGGAGCTATGAGGATCATGGACCCTTGATCCCTTTGAAGTTTGAACAGAGTCTTGGGAATCAAAGGAATGGGCGGAAAGGCATACAGGAAACCCTGACCCCAATGCAGGAGGAAGGCATCCTTGGTCTGAACTCCCTGACACGGAATTCTGGAACAGAACCGGGGAAGTTTGGCATTCCACGGACTTGCAAAGAGGTCTATGTCCGGGGTTCCCCTTTTCTGGAAGATTCTGAGTACCTGATTCATGTGCAGGGACCATTCGTATGGAAGCAGAACTCGACTGAGTCTGTCTGCCCAAGAGTTTTGGATTCCTGGAAGATATACTGCCAGGAGATGGATTTGATGCTCTCTGGCGAAGGCCCATAATCTTAGAGCTTCGTTGCAAAGCGACAGAGAGCCAGTCCCTCCTTGTTTGTTTATGTAAAACATGGCTACTTGATTGTCCGTGTGAATAAGGACTGTCATGTTGCTGAGGAGGGTATGAAAAACTTTGAGAGCTAGAAAGATTGCTCGAAGTTCCAAGTGGTTGATATGAAGGGTGGTCTCCTGTGGAGACCAAGTGCCCTGAGTGGAGAGATCTTGGAGATGAGCCCCCCAACCTGTTTGGGAGGCATCTGTTGTGAGGGTTGCTTGGGGCAACAATGGTTGAAAGGGGGCCCCCAACAACAGATTTTGAGTGGATATCCACCATTGGAGAGACCAAAAGAGACGATTGGAGTTTGCTATTTGGTCTGAGAGAGCTCCTGATGCTTGAGTCCACTGGGTGGATAAAGTCCATTGAGCTGCTCTCATATGTAGGCGAGCATAAGGCACCACAAACCTCCCAGACATCAACTCCACCGTAAATCACTGGAACCTTACAGTTCAAAAAGCAGCTGCCCCCACACACCCCACGCATAGACAGCTAAAAAAGACAGAAAAATGGTTCATGAAAGAACTAGTGAACCTAAAAAAACAACTGAGAAAACAAGAAAAGAAATGGAGGAAAACTAAATCTGCTGAGAATAAATCCCAATACTTAAACACACTCAACGAATACAAGAATGCGATTAACAAATCAAAAAAGGATTACCACTCCAAGGTAATAAACCTAGCTATCAATCGCCCGAGAGAACTATTTGCAATTGTAAAAACACTGACAAAAGTCAAAAATCCAGAACCAAAACAATCAGCAATAAGTATCCAAACCCTAGCAACCCACTTTGCAGAAAAACTAAAATGCAAACTTAACACTACACAAACACTAATACACACAAACACCGAAACTAACAACAACTGGACAACCTTTCACACGATAGATCAAAAACACCTCCTCAGGATTATAACAATTATCAACACCACAACCTCCCCACTCGATCCATGCCCTGTGTCATGGATCAAAGGTGCTAAGGAAGAACTAGCTGGAAACATTCAATACATAGTAAATCAATCCCTATCCCAAGGCATTATGCCAGATGCCCTAAAACTCACAACAATCCGCCCAATAATAAAAAACAATAAACTCGACCCGAAAGACCCAATCTCATATAGACCGATAGCCAGCATTCCATTCATGGCTAAAATAATAGAAAAAAACTGTTCAACTTCAACTGCAAGAACATATAGACGAGCACAACTCCCTTGACTCCCACCAATTTGGTTTCCGCCCCTTCCATGGGGTAGAAACCCTCTTAATTACTCTGATGGACTTCCTCATAAGACACACAGACGATAACACTCAAGGCCTCCTACTCCTTTTCATAGACATTTCCGCCGCATTTGACAATATCAATCACCTCACACTGATTAACAGATTAGAAAACCTAGGAATAGGCGGGACTGTCCTCAATTGGTTCAAGTCCTACATCACACACAGACTAATGCGAATTCAATTAAACCAGGAAGCATCAGAAACCTTCCCCCAAGGACAAGGTATACCCCAAGGATCAGCCCTTTCTGCTCTCCTTTTCAACCTATACCTACAACCCATCACAAAAATATTTAAAAAACACAAAATCAGTCATTTTATCTACGCCGACGACATCATGCTCGCCCTCCCCATAACCATGAAAAACCCTAATTATAACACTCTATCCGAATGCATGGCGGAAACCTCATCCTGGATGGAAACCAACTTCCTCAGCATCAATCTCAAAAAAACTGAGGCAATGTTTGTATCAAGAGCACCTATAGCTGAAGACACCTACCCAACAACTATCTCCATCAATAACATAATGATACCTGTTAAAACAGAGGTAAAATACCTAGGCGTTATAATCGATCACACACTCACCATGCTACCACACATAAAGCAGACGGTAAAAACTATATTCTACAAACTTAAAACTATTCAACACTTAAGGCTCCTTCTTGACACGCAAGACTTTAGATCAGTCGTAAGTGCACTCATAACGCCTCACTTTGACTATTGTAATAGTCTCCTAACCGGCCTCCCACAAAAGAATATCTACCTATTACAAAGAGCACAAAACATTTGTGCAAACGTAGTCACTAAAGCCCACCTAGCAGACCATGTAACCCCTATACTGCTAGAACTACACTGGCTCCCCATAAATAACCGAATCAAATACAAAATACTACTAACAACCTTCAAACTACTAAACGATATTGCCCCCTCCCATCTATCTACACTCCTCCACGCCCCAAATGATTCAAGAGCCCGCAGACTAAATGCAACCCTCTCACTAGAGCTGCCAAAAACATTCACGAGGACTAAAAAATCCACCAGTGCCAGAGCCTTCACATTCACCGCTCCCACACTCTGGAATGACCTCCCAATAGACATCCGAATCATAAAAGACCTCTCCCAATTCAGGAAAGAACTCAAGACATACCTATTCTCTGAGCATTTCGGAATCCCCTACCCTCCAAGTCCAGCCACACAGCGTCCACAGGCACACAAACAAAAAAACCTGCAGACACACAATTAACACACACAACCCCTTCTTCAAACAGCCCCCAAAGACACCCCAAACAACCCACGAAAAAATGGAAATAAATTCCATCACACACACACACACCCACACACACACACACACACCCACACACACATACACACAAACTTGAATACTAAATCATATATCCTAACCTTTTTGTAAATAACATCTATAAATAGCAATGTCAGCTCGCTGACATTCCCCTGTAAATCCAGTAGTATACAAAAGCATACACCCTGTAAATAGTTTTAACAACTTACTGTTCTGTTTTATGTAAAAAGTTAAAAAGTTATATGTAAAAAGTTAAAAAGTTCTTGTTCTATGTAATGTTATACGAATGTATAGCGTAGTTACTCACCTGTAACAGGTGTTCTCCAGGAGCAGCAGGAATCAGTCCTCACTTATGGGTGACGTCGGCGCCGACGGAGCCCTCGCGGAGCAATTTTCCCCAGCTTTCAAAGAAAGCCTTTGGGAATTGCAGCGCGCATGCGCGGTCGTCTTCCCGCCCGAGGGTGCCATCTTAGCCAGTCAGATGACATAGCTAAAAAAGACAGCATAAAAATTTGCAAAAAGAACATAAGCAGACGATTGCAACTCCAAGGGGAGGAGGGAGGGTAGTGAGGACTGATTCCTGCTGCTCCTGGAGAACACCTGTTACAGGTGAGTAACTACGCTTTCTCCAGGACCAAGCAGGAAGTCAGTCCTCACTTATGGGACTCCCAAGCTCAAGGCTACCGGAGACCCTAAGCACAAAATGAGCTCCCTCTAGCTCAGCAGCACAGAAGGACAGAATCTTCGCTGAATTATCACCCACCGGTAGCCCACATCCGGGATGGAGGGTAGGAGTTGCTCAGACCTCAAAGAGATTACGGAGGACTGCCTGTCCGAAAGCACTGTCCCTGCGGGACTCCCTCTCGAGACAGTAATGGACCGCAAAAGTCTGGCTCGAAGACCAAGTAGCGGCCCGGCAGATGTCTGCCAGCGGAACAGAGCGGAGGTAAGCCACTGACGTAGCCTTTGCCCGAACGCAATGAGCCGTGACTCGGCCTTGCAAGGAGAGTCCGGCTGCCCCATAAGCCCAAGAGATACAGTCCGCAACCCAGATGGACAGAGTACGCTTGGAGACCGGGAGCCCCAATTTATTGGGGTCAAAAGACACAAAAAGCTGAGCAGCTTTACGGTGCTCCCGCGTACGGTCAAGGTAGAAGTTCAAAGCCCTTCTACAGTCCAGGGTATGGAGGACCGTTTCAGCTCGGCTGGAGTGTGGTCTGGGAAAGAAGGTTGGAAGTACCACCTCCTGATTGATGTGAAAAGGGGAGACCACTTTGGGCAGAAATTTTGGGTGAGTCCGTAGGACTACCCTATTTTTGTAGAACCGAGTGTAAGGGGGATCAGACACGAGGGCCTGCAATTCACTTACGCGTCTAGCGGAAGTGAGGGCTATCAAGAACAGTGTTTTCCAAGACAGAAAACGGAGAGAACAGGTAGCCATAGGTTCAAAAGGCGGACAGGTGATCCGCTGCAAAACCACATTCAGGTCCCAGTCAGGCGCTGGCGGGCGCAGAGGTGGTTTAAGTAGAAGGAGACCTCGGAGAAACCTCGCTACGAGAGGGTCGCTGGAGAGAGGTCTACCGTCCACCGGCACATGATGTGCCGAAAGAGCACTGAGGTGAACTTTGACGGAGTTGGACTTAAGTCCCAGATTAGAGAGGTGTAGCAAGTACTGCAAGATCACCGACACCGGGCAGGAGAAGGGATCCTGAGACTGTTGGGTACACCAGACTGCAAAGCGACGCCATTTAAGGGCGTAGCATTTGCGGGTAGAAGGCCGTCGCGAAGCCAAGACGACCTCCTCCACCTCCGCCGGCAGGAGAAGGGGAGCAAGGACTACCCTCTCAGCAGCCAGGCCATGAGGTTGAGAGACCGGAGGTTGGGGTGCAGTAGGGACCCCAGGTCCTGAGTGAGGAGATCCGGTTGTACCCCCAGGGGGATTGGATCCTTCACCGCCAGTTGCAGGAGGAGCGGAAACCACGGTTGCCTGGGCCAGCGAGGGGCCACCAGGATCATGAAGGCTGTGTCTCGGAGAACCTTGAAAAGAGTCCGAGAGACTAGCGGGATGGGAGGGAAAGCGTACAGAAGGCTCCCCGACCATGAGATCAGAAAGGCGTCCGCCGCAACCCGAAGGGGGTGTGGCTGACGAGAGCAGAAGCGAGGAAGCTGCCGGTTGTGAGGACTGGCAAAGAGATCCACCGTGGGGAGGCCCCACTTGAGGAAGAGCTTCTGAACTACCAAGGGATCCAGACGCCACTCGTGCGGCTGGAGGACCCTGCTGAGTTTGTCCGCAAGGCAATTTTCTTGGCCCGGGAGATAAACTGCCTTGAGGAGAATGCCGTGACTGACGGCCCAAGAGCAGAGCTTCTGTGCCTCCCGGCAGAGGAGGAAGGAGCCCGTGCCCCCCTGCTTGTTCACGTAGAACATGGCAACTTGATTGTCCGTCTGGACAAGGACGGACTGGTGGGAAGTCAGGTGGGAGAAGGCCTTGAGAGCTAGGCGGATCGCCCTGAGCTCCAGGAAGTTGATCTGCTGAGCAGACTCCCACGTGGTCCAGAGGCCCTGAGTACGTGCCTCTTGGCAATGTGCTCCCCAGCCCAGGAGGGATGCATCGGTGGTCAGCACCCGGGTCGGCTGAGGTGACTGGAAAGGCATTCCGAATATCAGGTTCGGCTGCCGGAGCCACCACCGGAGAGACGAGATCAGCGGCTCGGAGACGCGCACTAGGTCTGCTAGGCCGCCTGTGGCTTGTCGCCACTGCTGGCGGAGACACCATTTAGCAGACCGCATATTCAGGCGGGCATTGGGGGTCACATGGACGGTGGAAGCCATATGGCCGAGTAGTCTCAGGAAGCGCCTGGCGGAGACCAGGGGCTGGCTGCGAAAGCGGTCGGCTAGGTCCATGAGCCGCTGAGCCCTGTCGAGCGGAAGGTATGCTCGTGCCTGAGGAGTGTGCAGTCTTGCGCCGATGAACTCGAGATCCTGAGAGGGGAGCAAAGTGGACTTTGCGAAGTTTATAACAAAGCCCAAGTGCTGCAGAAGAGTCACCGTGCGGCGCGTGGCGTTGGTGACCTCCCGAGCGGACGCTGCTCTGATGAGCCAGTCGTCGAGGTATGGAAAGACATAGAGGCCGTGAAGCCGGAGATGGGCCGCCACGACCGCGAGACATTTTGTGAAGACTCGCGGTGCGGAGGACAGGCCAAAGGGCAGTACCCTGTACTGGTAATGATTTCCTGCCACCACAAACCTTAGGTATTGGCGGTGGCTTGGGTGGATGAGGATGTGCGTGTAGGCATCCTTTAGATCCAAGGAGCATAGCCTATCTCCCTGCTGGAGGTAGGGCAGAAGGATTCCAAGGGTAAGCATTTTGAACTTCTCCCGCACAAGGAACTTGTTGAGGTTGCGCAAGTCCAGGATGGGTCTGAGGCCCCCTGTTCTCTTTGGTATCAGAAAATACCTGGAGTAAAAGCCTTGACCTCTCAGGTGGTGTGGCACCGGTTCCACCGCCTGTTCCTGCAGAAGACCTGCTAACTCCTGAAGGAGTAATTCCCTGTGCAGGGGGGTTCGCGGAGGTTCTCCCGGAAAATAGGAGGGAGGGACCTGATGGAAGTGGAGAAGATAGCCTTCTCGCACGACTTGAAGCACCCAGGCATCTGCGGTGATGCTGGACCACCTGTGGGCGAAGTGAACCAGCCGGCCTCCGGTGCTGGGAGGAACCAGCGGGGGGGGAAAGGCTATGCTTTGTGAGTCAAAAACCCCCACCCTGCTGAGCAGGGGCTGGTGGTGCAGGCTTGGGGGCTTGCTGCCTACGGGACCCGTTACCCCGTCCCTTGGCCTGCTGGCCCTGTTGGGGAGCTACAGGGGCCTGATAGTGGGGGTATTGTTTGTAGGCAGCCCCCTTCCTCGGGTAAAAGGTCTTTTTCCCCGAGCCCTTCTTTTTCTGGGAAGGGGCGGAGGTCTTCCTAGAAAGCCTGGTCCTGGTGAGAGTCTCAGTCTCAATTTGTGCAGCCTTTTCCGCCATGGGCTTGCCAAAGAGGTTTTTCGCCTCGGCAGGGGACATCGACCAACTTGTCCTGCACCCAGGGCTCAAGGTCTGACGACTGAAGCCAAGCCTGTCGGCGGGCACCGATGCCGGCTGCGGCCACTCGAGCCGATGCTTCAAAGCCATCATAGGCTGCCCGGGACATGAACTTTGAGCATTCCCGAATGCCAGTAGACAAGGCCAGGAACCTCCGCAAGGGTTCCTCGGACAACCCAGCGGAGAATCCGGCTAGCTCTTTAGCCAGATCCCGGAGATACATGCCCATGTATAGCTGGTAAGTCTGGACACGACATGCGAGCATAGAGCCCTGGAAACACTTTTTACCAAGGCCATCCAGGTTACGGGCCTCCCTGCCGTGGGGCACCGAGGAGTGCATCTTCTGGCTCTTAAGACGATGCATGGCCGATTCCACTACCATGGAATGGTGTGGTAGCTGTGCCTTTTGGAAGCCAGGGCTCTTGCGGACCTGATAGATAGAATCGACCCGCTTGCTCAGGACCGGCGAGGAGGCCGGACTCTCCCACATGCGGAAGAGTAGTCGTTCCAGCATAGGAGGAACCGGTAGAGTAAAGTGTTCCCTCGCGGGAGAGTCATACTGGAGGGCGTCGAGCTCTTCGGCTCGAGGCTCCTCCTCGGGATCCGCAGGGAAGGCCAAAGCCTTGGCCATATCCCTAACGAAGTCCGAGAACCGGGCATCCTCCGGGGGGGACTGCTTCCGAGGCTCGGACTCCGGTGAGTCCGAGGGGACACACCGAGTCCGGAAAGAATCAGGCGACTCTTCCTCTTCAGACTCCCAGACCGACTCCGACGAGGACTCGGAGGGGTCGGCCCGGGCAGGGCGCGGCGCCGGCCGCCCCGACGCCGAGGGAGTCGGCGTCGGCGACCTCGGTCCCGAACGGGAGGCCGAGGGTGACCTCGACCGAGGATCGACTCGAGTTCTCATCGACTCGAGGATCGGCTCGGTCTCCGGGGTCGACTTGGACATCGACGTCCCGGCGGTCGGGGCAGCGGCGCCAGCGAGCAGTGCCCGCTGCTGGTCCATGAAGGCAGACAGTCTGCTCTCCAAGGCCGTCAACCTGAGTCCGAGCTCAGGTGACCCAGCAGCCCCCGACTCGGGCCCCGACGGCGTCGGGCCCGACGTCGGCTGTCGCGGAGGCGAGTCCAGAAGGACCACAGGACTTACCCGAGCAGGCATCTCTGACTCCAGGCGAGGTCGCTTCGGGATGTTGTCCTTCTCCAAGGACCCGGGGCGGCTGTCGGGGCTATGCGACCTGGCCCTCGCGGAACCAGGAGCGTCCACCGACGCCGCCCTCGCGGGTTTCACCTTCCGACGATGGTCCCCGGAGGGAGAACCCCGGTCGGAGGAACTCCGGCGACGGTCCGAGCTGGAGCCTTTTGACACGGAGGCCTCCGACGAGGTCCGGGTACGGCTGGGGTCAGCGAAGATTCGATCACGCTGATGGCGCCGACTCCTCAACGCTTTTGAGGACATTTTGCCGCAGGGCCCACAGATCAATTCCTCATGATCCGGGCCCAGGCAGCGGAGGCAAAAGTCGTGTGTGTCAGTAAGTGACATATTTCGGTCACACTGACCACACCGCTTAAAGCCACTGGCAGCCATCGGGGGAAAAAGGGCCCCTGCGAGGTCAAAGGACCGGGCTGCCAGGGAAAAATCGAAAACGAAAGCTGACAAAGTCAGAAAAACCGAAAAAAGTGAGAGGACTCGTGACCGGCGTCGCGAGTCCGGGCGGGAAAAAGAACGGCGTCGAACCAAAGGAAATAAGAAGAAAATAATGAAGAAAATCGACTTTTTCGCGGGGACAAGACGGGGACGTCTGTAGGGCTCCGCGGAAAAAAGAAGACTGGCTAAGATGGCACCCTCGGGCGGGAAGACGACCGCGCATGCGCGCTGCAATTCCCAAAGGCTTTCTTTGAAAGCTGGGGAAAATTGCTCCGCGAGGGCTCCGTCGGCGCCGACGTCACCCATAAGTGAGGACTGACTTCCTGCTTGGTCCTGGAGAAACAATTGTTCCATGTAAACCGCCCCTGATCTCTGGAAGGGGCGGTATAGAAGAAATAGATAAATAAATAAATAAATAAATAAAACATGCACTGTGGAGGTTATGTGGCCTAATAGTTGTAGCATCTCTCTGGCAGTCAAGTGGCTTCTGGACTGAGTCTGAGAGGCTAAGTGCACTAGACGTCGGCAACGGGCCTGAGGTAGATAGGCCCTTGCGCTGGTGGTATCCAACCAGGCCCCTATGAATTCTAGGGATTGAGTAGGGGTGAGTTGGGACTTTGGCAGACTGATCACAAGTCCCAGATACTGTAGAATTCGCCTGGTGCGATCCAGGGAAGTCTGAGCCTCGGACTGAGCTCGGATGAGCCAGACGTCCAGGTATGGGAAGACAAAAATTCCCAGGGCGCGTAGGAATGCAGCTACTATTGCCATGCATTTGGTAAATACCCTTGGAGCAGAGGCTAGACCGAAGGGAAGTACTCTGTATTGGAAATGTTTTCCCTGGAACAGAAACCGTAGGAATTTTCTGTGGGATGGATGGATGAGTATATGTGTGTACGCATCCTTGAGATCTAGAGAACAAAGCCAGTCCTGACTCTGTAGATATGGAAGGAGAGTGCCTAGTGAAAGCATCTTGAATTTCTCCCTGTATAGAAATTTGTTCAATTCTCTGAGATCCAAAATGGGTCTGTACCCCCGTTTTCTTGGGAATGAGAAAATAAGGCAAGTAAAAACCTGACCCTTGTTGTGGAAGAACCTCTTCTATTGCCTTTTGGGCGAGAAGAGTGGTCACCTCCTGACCCAACAGGTCTAGGAGAGATGGGGGAGAATTGAAACTTCTCACCATGGTATGGGGAGGAAGGTTGGAGAAATGTAGTTTGTAGCCCTCTCTGATGATAGAGAGGGTCCATTGCTCTGATGTGATTTGCTCCCATCTGGGAGCAAAATGAGTTAACCTTCCTGGAATGGTGAGAGGTTCTGGATGTTTTAGAGCCAGAAAGGTTAAGTTCTCTAGTTTTAAGTCAAAAACCCTGAGGGGGTTGGGACTGTTGGGCTGTAGCAGCCCTTGCAGGTTTTGCCCTGGCCTGTTTAGGCTGCTGACGCTTAGGAGCAAAGCGAGCTGCAGAAGATTGTTGGCCAGTATTTGTGGCAAATCTGGCCTTCTTGTAGAAAGGCTTCTTGAAAGATTTCTTCTTGACAGGGGTAGAGGTAGACTTAGAAAGTCTATCTAAAGCAGCATTTTCTGCATCCATTTGAGTGGCTTTGATTTGCCATTCCTTACCAAACAGATTCTCACCCGTACAGGGCAAATTTCCCAACCCATCCTGGACCCAGGGTTCAAGGTTAGAGGCCTGGAGCCAAGCAATTCTGCGAGCCGCTATGGCAATACCTGAGGCTTTGCTAGCACCCTCAAAGGAGTCAAAGGCTGCTCTGTTGGAGAACTTTGAAATATCTTGGGTATGCTTCAGCAGAAGGAACTCCTCCTTTCTATCCTCTGGGATAAAGGGGAGAAAATGGCGTATTTTTAATGCAATTTCCTTCAGAAACATGCCCATATAGAGGCTGTATGAGTTGATTCTGGCAATAAGCATACTTGCTTGGAAGATTTTTCTTCCAAAAGCATCCAGAGTCCTACATTCTCTTCCTGGGGGAGTAGAAGAGTGTCTTTTAGTACTCTTGATCCTTTTCATAGCTGACTGCACCACAATGGAGTGGTGCAGGAACTGAGTTTTTTGAAACCCAGGAGAAGGGGGGACACGATACATGGTGTCCAGACGACGAGAATGTGGAGATAGGGTGAGAGGAGTCTCCCATAAGTCCATCATGTGATCTTGAAGAATTTCATGGATGGGCAGGGTGACTGCCTCTTTGGGAACCTTAGAGTATCCTAAAATGTCTAACTTTTTTGCTCTAGGTTCTTTTTCAGAGGATACAGAAATAGAAAGACCTTTAGCTACTTCAATGATGAAGTCTTGAAAGGATAAATCCTCTGGAGGAGACATTCTCCTCTTTGGAGAAGAGGGCTCCTCAGGTAGAGTAAGGGATACTTCAGCAGAGTCATCTGATGAATCAGGACCATCAGAAGACTCAAAGTATCGTCTGTTTGCTTCCAGGGATGATAAGCGTAACGACCGGTATCGACATCGGGGGTACCCAGAACCGGATCGGTATCGGGAAAAACCCCGGAACCGGGATCGGTATCCTGGTCGATGTGGAAGGCATGGGTACTGGTATCGGTTGTGGTACCGGAACCGGAGTCGGTACCGCAGGGTGCGGTACAGAGGGTGTCGCAGCCTTAATAAAAGCCAAAATGGCCTGCTGCATGGATTGAACTGTATGATCCATGGACGCCACGACTGTCTGGATGTCGGTACCGGATGATTGAGCCGGTACCCCAGAACAGTCTAACAGGTGATCGGTCGAGGCCGTGCCATCGATGTCAACCTGTAACCCCATAGGAGGAGCTTTGGAAGCCGGAGCTTCTCGCCAGGGTTGTTTGGCTGGGGCAGGGTCCTCAGGGTCAAGCCCAGGGGTATCTCGATACTTAGAGGGAGATTTGCCCTTTGAGGACCTGCCAGAGGAATGTTTGGTTACCTGAGATCCATCAGGAGAGGAAGACCTGGAAGATGTCGATGCTGGAGTATCTGTAGAAAACAGCATGTGAAACTTGGCTGCCCGGTTCTGTAAGCCACGTTTAGACATCAAAGAACAGGATGGGCAATCCGGAATGGAATGGTCAGGCCCCAAACATTTAAGACACCATTCATGGGTGTCTGTGACTGAAATAGTACCGCTGCACTTGGTGCATTTTTTAAACCCAGAGGCTTGTTTCTCCATGAGGGAGAATTAGTGAAGGCCTAAAGGCCTCACAGAACTAACACACCAAGTGAGGGAAAAAAAATGATGATTTTTTTTTTTTAAATAAAAGAAAAAAGACCGGCGGTACCGGTCTAGAATCGGGGAAGGCAGACACGCGGCCAAAGAAATAAATTAAAATAACAACTTCTTCAGCGGTGACAGGAACACGACCTGCTGGCTCCGCGGAAAAAGAAGAACTGAGGAGAGTTGGTCATGAAGGCGGGAAGGCAGCGCGCATGCGCAGTGGGAGGCCCCAAAAGCTTTCCTTCTGGGAAGCTGGGGAGCTTTCCCGCTCAGGCTCCGTCGGTACCGATGTACCCATATGTGAGGACTTATTCCTGCTTGTTCCTGGAGATTCATCGGTACCGGGGTATCGGTACCGGAGGGCTGCAGAGGGCAGGGTACCGGCATGGCTGACACCGATACCGATGTCAATGCCACCGGTACCGGGATCGGTATCGATGGCGATACCGGAGCCGATACCTGCAGAGTAGTCTGTTGCGGTACCACGGGCGTCGATCCACAAGGAAAGCCGCCAGACTGCGTTCCATGGACAGAATCCTCTGATCCATCGACGCTGCCAATGCCTGGAAGTCGATACCAGTGGAGGTCACCGGTACCCCAGAGAATGGCACCAGGAGATCTGTTGAGGCCACGCCATCTAGATCATCCTGGAACCTCGATGATGATGCTTTAGAAGCCGAAGCCTCCCGCCTGGGGTAATTTTGCCGGTGCAGAATCCTCGAGGGCAAGGCCAGAGGCATCTCGATGCTTAGAAGGAGATTTGCCCTTCGAGGACCGGCTGGATTTATGTTTAGTTACCTGAGATCCATGTGAGGAAGAAGCAGCCCTGGAAGACGTTGATGCCACCGAAGCCGCATCAGAGGGAAACAGGGTACTGAGCTTGGCAGCTCGGTTCTGTCGACCTCTCTTAGACATTATGGAACAGGACAAACAATCTTTAATGGAATGGTCAGGGCCTAAACATTTGAGACACCAGTCATGGGTGTCGGTGACGGATATAGTACCGCCACATTTTGTGCACTTCTTAAAACCCGAGGCAGGTTTTTCCATATTTAACCCTTTCAAGGCCAGGTTTAAATTTTTAATCCACATTCTGCAGCCGGGTTAATTTTTGCATATTTCAAGAAAATTGTACCCTTCTTATTCAATATGTTCTAATAGTGATTTTCCTTCTGCTATGGTCATGTATTATATACCATTTGATAGGAATATTTAGTCAGAATTTTGGATTCCGAGAGTTTTGGGCTCGGCCTGGAAAGGGTTAAGGAAAAAGGTTTTGGGCCGTACACCTGAAGGAAAAATAGGTCTTTTTTTTCTTTTAAGAAAGAAATAAGAACCGGCGGTACCGGTATAGCGTCGAGGAAGGCAGACGCGTACAGAAAAGAAATAAAGAAAAAATATAAGGAAATTCTTCTGCGGTGACAGGAACACGACCTGCTGGCTCCACGGAAAAAGAACAACTGAGGAGAGACAGTTGGAAAGGCAGCACGCAGGCACTGTGGGATGCTCCCAAAAGCTTTCTGATTGGATGCTGGGGAGCGTTCCCGCACAGGCTCCGTCAGTACCGACGTACCCATATGTGAAGACTCATTCCTGCTTGTTCCTGGAGATGTGGTTATGTTAACCCATCATGTGATTTAGTCTACAGTACTTAAATATCTCTTTGGCTCGCTTCTTATAGGATTCACTTCCATCCAGTCAAGTTATAACGGTATTCCTCTATGTTGTGGATCAATGGTAGTGGAATACATGGGAGACTCCTTATGAAGGGATATGGCTATCAAGATGGTCTGCTGAATCAAGGAGTGGTGGTAGTACCACATCATCTGAAGCTGATACGTTACAATTCTAGAGCTGAGCACTGCAACTTGAAAAAGACCTTTCTGCCAACCACATAAAAGGTTATTTTATCTTTGCCTGGTGGTGTAGTAAGTCTGGGATTGAGGCCATGGCTCTTAATGGTTGCCTCCCATCACTATGCATGAGTAAGGAAACACTGGGTGCTCAAGTCCCAAGTGCAGGAAGTACCTTATATTTAAGGTCCTCTTTCTTGGATGTCACTTGAACAGAGACAGAAGTATGCCAGATTATGAGTTGCAGATCATGGAATACTTAATGGAATGGAAAGGTTCTCGGTCCCTTAGGAGTACTAACAGACTGGTATTATGGCAAAGTACTGTTAGTTCTACAGGTCCCCAAGGCCAGGTCAGGGAGGAGGATTTGGAGACTTCTGCAGGAATCTAGGATAGAACGAGTCTGCAGACTACCCTGTGTTTGGTTTAATCTTAGAATGTGTCTTCTTCCTGCGTATGTTCAAAGGGGGTGCACTCCGTGAATGGTGTATGTGAATGCAAAGGAAGCAAGGACTGCTGATATCAGAAGCTGCCCCCTTCATCCCAATTAGGCAAGTTGAGATTTCCAGCACCACAATCCCCATGGAAACAGTGGTCTCTATACTGGTGACAAGAGTGGTAGCGAGGCTCCAAGAGAGCTGGGTAGGACTCCACGTATTATGAAGCAGTTGGGGCTGGCTACATGAGAGACCACCTGCCTGGTGACAGACAGATGGTGTTCTCTTGTATGAGTTTTTGCAACCATTGCACCAGTAGGATACTTGAAGTTTTTGATGATGGCAGGTACTGCACAGGGGATATTTATAGGAGGGCTGGCACAAGGCACCAGACCTGATCTGCTGCATCTATGGCTTCTGGGGAGCTTGGAAGATGAATAGTAGTTGTCCATTCCTGGGGTGGCTGTCAGGTCTTTTGCTGGGGGGTGGAGGCAAAGGATCAGTTGCCCACGAGGCTTTAGAGCAATTTTTTTGTGGTCCTGCATGTCCTTGCTGACATTTCCCCAAGTCTACTCAGCTGTGGAGAGTGTCAGCAATCAACCTGGTTCAGCCTGTGTCTTGGGTGTAGCAGGTGCCAGAGCATTAATGTGTTGGCAGCGATCCTTTTTTCCCTTGGTAGGCCCTGTGCATAGAATGCAACGGTTGCACACCCACATCTGCCCCTTTAGGGTAAGTGAGGGGGTACTGTCTGCTAAACCACTTGTGCGTCCTTGTGGCTCTCTTATCTCATTATTTGTTGCTACTTTAAAAAAGAAAAAAAATATAAAGAATCAAAGAAATTTGCTGCCCTGTCCCACAGGTGCTTTTAACAAGATCCACTGGGAGGGGAGAGTGTGTCAGCTGCTCCTGAGCAGGTGGGTACCTTTCAAACAGGAGAAGTGGCAGCCATGAGGTCCTTTCATTATGATCTGCCACTGTTTAGCTGGGTTTTTTTAAGTCCTTTTTTTTTGTGTGTATGGGGAGAGCAAAGCATGACTAGTTAAGAGTCCGAGAAGGAATGACATCAGGGCTGTAGTACCCATGTATGGCTCAGTAAAGGTTCTACCATCTGCCGGAGACAGAGAAATACTGAAGTATGCCCCTAGGCGTACCGGCTATTATAGCAGAAAGAGGTCATAGGAAGCCTCTGGAATATTTCTCCACCTCCACACCTGGTGGTAGAGGGACACAACCCATTTGTCTGAACTGGTTTAGCAAGACGATATGGAAAGGATCCCTGAACATAAAGCCACTGCTCCATCTGGATATCACCACCATAAAATATGTGGCATGGAGGAGTAGGCTAGTGGTTATAACAACTGCCTAGTACCCAAAGATCAAGGGTTCGATTCCTACTGGCACTCCTTGTGACCTTGGGCAAGTCATTTTACCCTCCACTGCCTCAGAAAAAAAGGCTGGCAATCTACTTCCGGTGATATATTGGCAAGAAAACCCAGAGGTAGCTGGGTCGCTATGAGTCAACAATGACTTGATGGCACTAAAAAAAAAGAAAAAAAAATATGCAGGCACTTCTCCACTGACATACAGGTTCACAGAGCAGATTAAAAAACAAAACTCAGAAAAATTGGAGTAGGTGGCTTTTTTTAAAATCTGCTCTCTGTGCAGATATTATACAGCTTGTTAACAGAGAATGAGATGAGGCAGAAGGAAAAGAGGGAACCGAAAAAGGAAAAAAAAAAAAGCATACAGAATTGTACTGCTGGAGCAAGAGCTGGAGCTCTCTTCTTGCATCTATAACACTCAACTTGCACAAAAATAAATAAAAGATTGCTTGAATGGTATATATGATACAATACACAGAGCTCTGTGGTTAGAAAACAATGATTCAGTTAACGCCAGAGTAAAACAGAATCACAGCCACAAAATAAGGCTTGAAAATGAAACTTTGTTCTGGAGTGCAAGGCACTGCACAATAGCAACATTCTTACGAACAAAAGATATCCTACCTCCTCAGCTTCTCTTTCTCCTCTCTCTCACGTTCCTCTCTACGTTTCAGTCGCTCCTGGTTCCGCTTCTCTTGTTTCTCTGCTACAAGTCTCTATAAAAACAAGAAAAACACATATATAGTGCATCTGAAGAGAGCTTTTATCTGAAAAAGTTTACTTCTAGCTTACTGCAAACAATTTTCATATAAGAACTATTTTCTATTTCCAATCTATTTCCAATACACAAACTAATATAATAAGGCTTACCTTCAGTTCATCCAATTTCTCTCGAATTTCAATGAACCCCAAATGCAGTTTCCCCCCAAAGTGGTCTGCAAGTCTTCTGTCATTATCGTGGAGACCGAGGTAGGCAGAGCAAACCTCACAAACACGCAACTTCTGCTGCTGGAAACTGGAAGCTGGCATGGAGTTACGGTATATTTCCTGTGAAGACCAGAAAACCATGTTTATACCCAAGGCTCTGACTTTTATAGAAATCTGATATGCTGTACTAGGGCTTCAATTCAGTTTCTTAATCATCAGAAGTCAAATTGTCAAAAAGCGGGGTATACTTGGTTTTTATGTCACAATTTCAACATCACACAGATGAGGACTAGAAATCTCTCTGGCTCGTTGAATCAACAATGTTAAGAACAAGGTATATAACGTGCACACTTAATGTGAAACAATGTTTCCTCTCTTTCTATGGCCCCCAACAATCCCCCTCTCCCATTAACAAAATTACTAAAGTAGGGGCTAAGCTAATGTAATGCCCTGTGGAAATAGCCCATGCTGCTGCTGTCAGTACATTATTACTTCCCCAAGATCTGCTTTCAAAACAGGAGGAACCCTGGGAGAGGAATGTATGCAGACAGCCCTACATGACTAAACTATCACATGCTTCCACCACTACTGCCAGGCCTTGGATCAACCACCATTTCAGTAAGCTTATGACAGGAAGGCAAGGGAGAGAAGGGAGAAAGGTTTGTTAAGGGCAGCCGTCTCCGTCAGTCTTCAGGTATAAAAACTTGGGCTTAGGGCTGTTGCTACCATTTCTGCTGCCAGAGAGAATGATTACTGTACAGTCCCTTCCTCTAACAGTGGATTCCAATAGAGTTCTTCACGAGTTTCTTTTGTCCCAACAATAATTTAGGGCCAGATATTCAGCGGTTAGCTACCAGCGCTGACCCTTAGACTCTGATATTAGAAACACAGAAACATGACAGCAGAAAAAGGCCATATGGTCTGCCCTTCCATATCGACTACTACAGTCCCCCTTTACTCCTCTAGAGATCTTTTATGATTGTCACGGGTCACATCTGGCAACGGCACTGAATATCCAGGTTGGCCACAGAACATAGAAGTTAAGTGGCAATATATACCTTCGGCAGCAAAAGTTAGGGCAGCCTTTTCTGTGCCTAATTTCCACGGCCAAGGGGTAACAGGGCAGCGACTCAATATCGCCGTGGTCCAGTTATCCCCAGGTGCTGCTCCTGAAATGCCCCGATGCTAAATTATTATCATCGGGGTCGTACAATGGCAGGAGCTATGGATATTCAGTGCCACAGAGAGAGTAGTTACACACCTGTTACAGGTGTTCTCCAGGAGCAGCAGGAATCAGTCCTCACATATGGGTGATGTTGGCGCCGAAGGAGCCCCCGTGCGGAGCATTTTCCCAGCTTTCAAGGAAAGCCTTTGGGAATGCAGCACGCATGGGAGGTCCCCTTCCCGCCCAAGGGTGCCATCTTGCTCAATCTGATGACATAGCTAAAAGACAGCAAAAAACAAAATGAAGTATATGACTGCAACTCCAGGGGAGAAGGAAGGGTCGTGAGGACTGATTCCTGCTGCTCCTGAAGAACACCTGTTACAGGTGAGTAACTACACTTTCTACAGGACCAAGCAGGAAGTCAGTCCTCACATATGGGACTCCCCAGCTCTAGGCTTCCGGGAACCCCAAGCTGAAAAAATGGCTCCCTCTTGAGAGCCTCAGCATCCGTGAAAAGAATATCCTCTGAGAACGCCCCCATACGGTAGCCCAACACAAGGGCCGGAGGGTAGGAGTTGCCTAAACCTCAAAGAGATTACGGAGTACCGCCGGTCCAAAAGCACGGTCCCTTCGGGACTCTCTCTCGAGGCAGTAGAGGTCCGCAAAAGTCTGGCTTGAAAACCAAGTAGAGAGTGGAGATAAGCTACTGACGCGGCTTTTGCCCTGACACGGTGGGCCGTGACTCGACCCTGCAAGGGGAGGTCAGCTGCCTTATACACCCAGGCAATACAATCTGCTACCCAAGTGGACAACATACGCTTGGAGACAGGTAACCTCAGTTTATTAGGGTCAAAGGAGACGAAAAGCTGAGTAGCCCTTCGATGCCCCCGCGTACGTTCTATGTAAAAAGACAACGCCCTCTTACAGTCCAGGGTATGCAAGACTGTTTCAGCCCGGCTGGTATGCGGCCCGGGAAAGAAGGTCGGAAGAACCACCTCCTTGGTTGAGATGGAAAGAAACGACGACTTCTGGAAGGAACTTCGGGTGGGTCCGTAGGACCACTCTGTTCCTATAGAACTGTGTGTATGGTCTATCAGAAACCAGAGCTTGTAGTTCACTCACACGTCTGGCCAAGGTAAGAGCTACCAGGAAGAACGCTTTCCAAGAAAGGAAGCGCAAATGGCAAGTAGCCATCGGCTCAAACGGTGGGCCAGTAAGTTGCTGCAAGACCACGTTCAAATCACACTCAGTCGCTGGTGGACGAACCGGAGGCTTGAGAAGAAGCAGATCTCTGAGGAAGCGGGACACCAAGGGGTGACCCGACAGACTGTCCCCCCACCGGTGAGTGGTGCGCTGATAGAGCACTGAGGTGGACCTGAACAGAGTTAGACTTAAGACCTAGGTCTGAAAGGTGAAGTAGATACAGCAGTACCACTGGCACAGGGCAGAAGAAAGGATCTTCATTGTACTGAGCACACCATATTGTGAATCTACGCCACTTGAGAGCATAGGACTTTCTGGTAGACTGCCTCCTAGAGGCCAAAACCACCTCTTCAACCTCCTTAGGTAGAAACAAGGGAGCTAGCACTACCTTTCAGCAGCCAGGCCATCAGATTGAGGGACCTGAGATTGGGGTGCAGAAGGGAACCCTGATCTTGAGACAGGAGATCGTGTTGCAACCCCAGAGGGAAAGGAGTTTCCACCGCCAACTGTAGCAGAAGTGGAAACCACAGTTGCCTCAGCCATCTGGGGGCTACCAGAATCACCGAGGCCTCGTCCCGGAGAATCTTGAACAGAGTTCGGGCCACCAGCGGCATGGGAGGAAACGCATACAGGAGGCCCATAGACCAAGAGACCAGAAAAGCATCTGCTGCCATTCTCAGGGGATGCGGCTGTCTGGAGCAAAACCTGGGCAGCTGGCGGTTCAGTGGACTGGCAAAGAGATCGATGGATGGAAGTCCCCATCGTAGAAAGATGTGCTGGACCACCAATGGATTCAACTGCCATATTGTGGGGCTGGAGAATCCTGCTTAGCTTGTCTGCTAAGATGTTCTCCTGACCCGGTAAATAAACTGCTTTGAGAAACATGCCTTGTTTGACTGCAAAGGAGCAAAGGGCCTGCACCTCCTGACATAGGAGCCTGGACCCTGTGCCCCTTGCTTGTTCACATAGAACATTGCTACCTGATTGTCTGTCCGAACTAAGACAGACTGGTGAGAGTGCGCATGAGCAAAAGTCTGTAGAGACAAGCGGATTGCTCGCAGCTCCAGAAGATTGATCTGCTGTGTGGCCTCCCCTTTGGCTCGAGGCTCCTCCTCGGCATCCGCAGGGAAGGCTAAGGCTTTGGCTATGTCCCTCATGAAGTCCGAGAACCGGGTATCCTCCGGGGACTGGGGGGGGGGACCATCTCCGAGGCTCGGACTCCGGTGAATCCGAAGGGATGCACCGGGTCTGGAAGGTGTCCGGGGGCTCCTCATTCTCTGTCTCCCATGCCGAAACCTCCGAGGAGGAATCGAGCAGCTCCGGCCGTGTGGGCCTCGGTGCCACCCGCCCCGACGACCTCAGCCCCGCACGGGAGGTCGAGGGGGACCTTGATCGAGGATAGACTCGAGACTTCATTGACTCTAGGATCGGCTCGGTCTCCGGGTTCGACTTAGACGTCGAGGTCCCGGTGGTCGGGGCAGATGCACCAGTCAGACCAGCTATCAGCACCTTCTGCTGTTCCATGAAGGAAAAAATAAATCTATTACTCTATCGTTATGAGAATATCAGATGATACATCAAATTCAAACTTTTTAAACTTTTTTTTATGGAAATTCGGGTCTCAGACTATAAGGAGCCAAGGCATTAACTTTTTAGCCAGAATGCTCCATTTTTGCATCAACGACCCCTTTTTTTATATAGAAAAGTGCTTGATTAAATATTATATCCACTTAAAAATCAGCTTCATTCAAAAGCAACAAGTCAGGCTTATCTGAGATGAGAAGTCCCAACGCCTATCCCAGCGCTGTCGCGTTTCACGAAGAAATCGTTTCATCAGGGGTGAAACGATTTCTTCGTGAAACGCAACAGCCCTGGGATAGGCGTTGGGACTTCTCATCTAAGATAAGCCTGACTTGTTGCTTTTGAATGAAGCTGATTTTTAAGTGGATATAATATTTAATCAAGCACTTTTCTATATAAAAAAAGGGGTCGTTGATGCAAAAATGGAGCATTCTGGCTAAAAAGTTAATGCCTTGGCTCCTTATAGTCTGAGACCCGAATTTCCATAAAAAAAAGTTTTAAAAAGTTTGAATTTGATGTATCATCTGATATTCTCATAACGATAGAGTAATAGATTTATTTTTGGCTTAACAGTGGCATTACTCTAAGAAATCAGGACCATTTTTTAATTGTTCCATGAAGGCAGCCAAGCTGCTCTCCAAGGCCGTCAACCTGAGTCAAAGCTCAGGAGAATCAACAGCCCCCGACTCGGGGCCCGACGTCGGCTCCCCGGAGGAGAGTCCATGAGGACAACTGCACTTATGTGACTCGGGGACTCCGGCTCCACACGAGGTAACTTGGACGGCCTCTCTGACTCCGAGAGCCCGGGGCGGCGGTCAGGGCTATGCGACCTGGCCCTCGAGTATCCAGGAGCCTCCACCGACGACGCCCTCGCGAGCTTCTTCTTCCTTCTGTGCTCCCGAGTGGGAGACTCCCTCTCAGAGGAACCCCGACGGTGCTCGGGGTCAGACTCCCGAGATGTCAAGGCCTCTGACGAAGTCTGGGCCCAGCCGGATGCGGAGTCAGAGAATATTCTCTCACGTTGATGCTGATGGCTCCGAAGCGCCTTCGACGACATTTTGCCGCACGGGCCACAGGCCAATGGGTCATGGTCGGGCCCGAGGCAACGGAGGCAGCAGTCATGTGTGTCGGTGAGAGACATAAGTTTCTTGCACCGATCACACTTTTTGAACCCGCTGGCAGCCATTGGGGGAAAAAGGGCCCCTGTAAGGTCAAAAGACCGGGCTGCCAGTGAAAACACAAAAAGAGCGCAAACGCTAGTCACGAAGGACAAAAAACGAAAATCAAAACTCCAGACTCGATACCGGTGTACCGAGCCCAGGTGGGAAGGAGAACCGGTGTCGAACCGGATAAGAAAAAGCAAAAATTGCAGAAAAAAAAAAATCAACTTTTCCCTGGTGACACAAACTCACGTCCATTGGGCTCCGTGGAAAAAGAAAGACTGAGCAAGATGGCACCCTTGGGCGAGAAGGGAACCGCGCATGCATGCTGCATTCCCAAAGGCTTTCCTTGAAAGCTGAGGAAATGTTCCACACGGGGGCTCCGTCGGCGCCGACATCACCCATATGTGAGGACTGACGTCCTGCTTGGTCCCGGAGAATATCCCGTTCACCTCGATTAATGCAAGTTAATTGCTTTGAATATTACGCCCTCAATGTCTAAATCACCATTTACATACGTAGGTTTACAATAAGTACCAGATTTCTACAAGCCTTCCCTCCAGTCTCAACTTCTAGATTCCACAAAGAGACTCCTCAGAGCCTACAGCAAACTTGCTATACTGTAACAGCACTACAACCCCATGAAAAGGCAGCACTACAAATATGACACTGCGCCCCAAGAATACTGTATCTCCTACTGAAAAAAACAGAACAAGCGAGGCTGCTACACATCTCCACACAGAAACTACAGGCTAGCAGAATAGCATATCTCAGTCACACGCAACATAGACAGACTTCACCACATACAGAATAAGGGACCATAAAATTAGAAATTGAAATATGGAGACAAAAATTGAACTAGAAACCCCAAGTAGTGCAGTGCAGTGCAACACTAGGGAAATGAATTTTCTTCTTGTATTGAGAAAAATACAGCTATGAGAGATGCACAATGCCCAAAGTTGATTTCAACTAATACATTCAAAATAAAATACTTTCTACCTTTCTTGTCTAGGCATTTTTCTAGTTGCACTGGTCCTAGTCTCCCGCTTCTGCTTTTCTCCATCTTCTCCTAAATCAGTGCTTTTCAAACTTTTATCCCATATGATCGCATTTTCACATCTGAAAATTCGTGTGACTCCAGATGGTGAAATCAAAATAGCAGGTCTCCAGCTTCCTTCCCCTCCCTCTTCTCATCAAGAGTAGGAAGACAGCACAATAGTAGTAACAGCAGCAGCAGCGATCAGCACAGAGACCCTTGTGTCAGAGTGTGCTTACAGACCCAGTACTCGTTTCCAGTCAGTCAGGAAGCTCACCCAGGAGACAAGAGCCTATGAATGTTCATTGGCTCATTGGACACATACTGACTGGTAACTGCCACTACAGTGAAAAGCCCAGAGAAGGGGAAATGGCCATGTTTCTGTGACCCCATTCACTGATGTGACCCCATTTGGAGTCCCAACCCCAAGTTCGGGAACCACTGTCAAATCTTTCCATGTCTACTATGTATTTTCAATATCTCCTTTGTCCTTCAGTCTTCTTCCATTCCTTTCCCTTATCTTTTCCTTTCAGCTCTTTCCTCTATTTTTCATCTCACTCCTTCTCCAACCTTATTCCCTTCTGTCCTTCACCTACCCTCCCCCCCCCATTACCATATTTGCGACCTCTATACTCAGGCCCACCCCAGTCCTCATCTAGTTTGCTTTGTCTTATCTACTCAGCAAGTCCACCTCTTTTACCTGTCTGACATTCTCTCCAGCTCCTTGTTTCTCTCGTCCTGCCCCAACCAGTCTTTACCTGCTTTTGAAGCAAGCGTAGTTACTCACCTGTAACAGGTGTTCTCCAGGAGCAGCAGGAATCAGTCCTCACATATGGGGTGACGTCGGCGCCGACGGAGCCCTCGCGGAGCAATTTTCCCCAGCTTTCAAAGAAAGCCTTTGGGAATTGCAGCGCGCATGCGCGGTCCTCTTCCCGCCCAAGGGTGCCATCTTGCTCAGTCAGATGACATAGCTAAAAGACAGCAAAAATTAGCAAAAACGAAAGCATAAAACTGCAACTCCAAGGGGAGGAGGGAGGGTTGTGAGGACTGATTCCTGCTGCTCCTGGAGAACACCTGTTACAGGTGAGTAACTACGCTTTCTCCAGGACCAAGCACGAAGTCAGTCCTCACATATGGGACTCCCAAGCTTAAGGCTACCGGAGACCCTAAGCACAAAAATGAGCTCCCTCTAGCTCAGCAGCACAGAAGGAAGGAATCTTCTCTGAATACGTCTCCAACCGGTAGCCCAACATCCGGGATGGAGGGTAGGAGTTGCCTATACCTCGAAGAGGTTACGGAGGACTGCCTGTCCGAAAGCACTGTCCCTGCGGGACTCCCTCTCCAGGCAGTAATGGGCTGCAAAAGTCTGGCTTGAAGACCAAGTAGCGGCCCGGCAGATGTCTGCCAACGGAACAGAGCGGAGGTAAGCCACTGACGTAGCCTTCGCCCGAACACGATGAGCGGTGACTCTACCTTCCAGCACGAGGCCCGCAGCCTCGTAAGCCCAAGCGATGCAGTCCGCAATCCAGATGGACAGAGTACGCTTGGAGACAGGGAGCCCCAACTTGTTGGGGTCATAAGACACGAAGAGCTGAACAGCCCTTCGGTGCTCCCGCGTACGGTCAAGGTAGACGTTCAGCGCCCTTCTACAGTCCAGGGTATGCAGGACCATTTCAGCTCGGCTGGAGTGTGGCCTGGGAAAGTAGGTCGGAAGTACCACCTCCTGGTTGATGTGAAAAGGGGAAACCACTTTAGGAAGAAACTTAGGGTGAATCCGTAGGACTACCCGGTTCTTGTAGAACCTAGTGTAAGGAGGATCAGATACCAGGGCCTGCAGCTCACTAACGCGTCTAGCAGAAGTGAGGGCCACCAAGAACAAGGTTTTCCAGGAAAGAAAACGAAGAGGACAGGTAGCCATAGGCTCAAAAGGCGGACAGGTAAGCCGCTGTAAAACCACATTGAGATCCCAGTTCGGGGCTGGCGGGCGCAAAGGTGGTTTAAGGAGTAGGAGGCCCCGGAGAAAACGAGCCACCAGAGGGTGGCTGGAAAGAGGCCTACCATCCACCGGTAGGTGATGCACAGAAATAGCACTGAGGTGGACCTTGACCGAGTTGGACTTAAGTCCAAGATTGGAAAGGGAAAGCAAGTACTGCAAGACCACTGATGTTGAACAAGAGAAGAGGTCTTGCGACTGCTGAGTACACCAGACGGAGAACCGACGCCACTTAAGAGCATAGGACCTCCAGGTGGAAGGCCTCCTGGAGGCCAAGACGACCTCTTCCACATCTGGAGGTAGCTGGAGAGGAGCAAGGACTACCCTTTCAGCAGCCAGGACATCAGATGAAGGGACCGAAGGTTGGGGTGCAGGAGCGTCCCCTGATCCTGCGAGAGGAGGTCGGGCTGAAACCCCAGAGGAAGAGGGGTGTCCACCACCAGCTGCATCAGAAGCGGGAACCAAGGTTGTCTCGGCCACCGGGGAGCCACTAGGATCACCGACGCCTTGTCTCTGAGAACTTTGAAGAGCGTCCGAGACACCAGAGGCATGGGTGGAAAGGCATACAAGAGGCCTGTGGACCATGGAATCAGAAAAGCATCCGCCGCTACCCGGAGAGGATGCGGCTGTCGAGAGCAGAATCTGGGAAGCTGCCGGTTCAGAGGACTGGCGAACAGATCCATGGTGGGGAGGCCCCACCGGAGAAAGATCCGCTGAACCACAAGCGGATCCAATCTCCACTCGTGCGGTTGGAGGATTCTGCTCAGTTTGTCTGCCAGGTAGTTTTCTTGACCTGGGAGAGACAGACAGCTTTGAGGACGAGGTTGCGATGGACGGCCCAAGAGCAGAGCTTCTGTGCTTCCTGACAGAGAAGGAAGGAGCCGGTTCCGCCTTGTTTGTTCACGTAGAACATGGCAACCTGATTGCCTGTCTGGACAAGTACCGACTGGTCAGAAATCAGGTGAGAGAAGGCTTTGAGCGCTCGGCGGATGGCCCTGAGCTCCAGGAAGTTGATCTGCTGAGCAGACTCCCAAGGAGTCCAGAGACCCTGAGTACAAGTCCCTTGGCAATGTGCTCCCCAACCCTGGAGAGAAGCATCGGTCGTCAGGACCCGAGAATGTGTAGGGGGCTGAAAAGTCACCCCCAGCACTAGGTTTGGCAGATGAAGCCACCATCGCAGAGAGGAGACCAGCTGGTCGGAGATCTGTACGGAGTCCGCTAGGCTCCCAGTGGCCTGATGCCATTGTTTGCGAAGGCACCATTGAGCAGGTCGCATGTTCAGGCGGGCATTGGGGGTTACATGGACCGTGGAAGCCATATGGCCGAGCAGTCTCAGAAATTGCCTGGCCGAGACCAGGAAATTGCTGTGAAAGCGGCTGGCGAGGTCCATGAGCCTCTGGGCCCTGTCCAGAGGCAGGAAGGCCCGCGCCTGAAGTGTCCCCAACCTGGCGCCGATGAATTCTAGATCTTGAGAGGGGAGCAAAGTGGACTTTGCGAAGTTTATGACAAAACCCAAGTGCTGGAGCAGAGCCACAGTGCGATGAGTAGCCTGAGTGGCTTCTTGGGCAGACTGGGCCCTGATGAGCCAGTCGTCCAGGTATGGGAACACAAAGAGACCTTGAAGTCTCAGATAGGCCGCCACCACTGCTAGGCATTTGGTGAACAGTCTGGGGGCGGAGGATAGGCCGAAAGGCAGTACTCTGTACTGGTAATGGTGTCCGCCCACAACAAACCTGAGGTATTGTCTGTGGTCGGGATGAATAAGGATATGAGTATACGCATCCTTCAGATCTAAGGAGCATAGCCAGTCTCCCTGCTGTAGGTAGGGCAGCAGGATTCCAAGGGTAAGCATTTTGAACTTTTCCTTTGCAAGGAACTTGTTGAGGTTTCGCAAGTCTAGGATGGGTCTGAGGCCTCCTGTTCTTTTCGGAATCAGGAAGTATCTGGAATAAAACCCTTGACCCTTCAGGTGGTGGGGCACCGTTTCCACGGCTTGTTCCTGAACAAGACTTGCTAACTCCTGAAGGAGTAAGTCCCTGTGCAGAGGGAGTCTGGAAGGCTCCCCTGGAAAGTAGGAGGGAGGTACCTGGTGAAAATGAAGAAGATGCCCTTTTGAACTATCTGAAGCATCCAGGTATCTGTGGTGATGTTGGACCACCTGTGGGCAAAGTGGACCAGCCGGCCTCCTGTGCTGAGAGAAACCAGCTGAGGGGGAGAGGCTATGCTGAGAAAGTCAAAAACCCCCACCCTGCTGAGCAGGGGCCGGTGGTGCAGGCTTGGGGGCTTGCTGCCTACGGGACCCATTACCCCGTCCCTTGGCCTGCTTTCCCTGTGGGGGAGCTGGTGAGGCCTGATACTGAGAGTAGTATTTATAGGCAGCACCTTTCCTCGGGTAAAAGGGCTTTTTCCCCGAGGCCTTCTTCTTTTGAGAAGGGGCAGAGGTCTTCCTGGAGAGACGAGTCCTGGTGAGAGTCTCCGTCTCGATTTGTGCAGCCTTCTCATCCATGGGCTTGCCAAAGAGCTTATCACCTCGGCAGGGGACATCGACCAACTTGTCCTGTACCCAGGGCTCGAGGTCGGACATCTGAAGCCAAGCCTGGCGGCGTCCACCGATGCCGGCCGCGGCTACTCGAGCCGAAGCCTCAAAACCATCATAGGCTGCTCGAGAGATAAACTTGGAGCACTCCCGAATACCAGTAGACAAGGATTGGAACCTCTGCAAAGGTTCGTCGGAGAGACCAGCAGAGAACCCGGCTATTTCCTTAGCCAGGTCTCGGAGATACATGCCCATGTAGAGCTGGTATGTCTGGACTCGACAAGCAAGCATAGAGCCCTGGAAGCGCTTCCTACCGAGGGCATCCAGGCTTCGGGCTTCCCTACCCGGGGGCACCGAGGAGTGCATTTTTTGACTCTTCAGTCTATGCATGGCCGATTCCACCACCATGGAATGGTGTGGTAGTTGTGCCTTTTGGAACCCGGGGCTCTTGCGAACTCGATAAATGGAATCGACCCGCTTGCTTAACACCGGCGACGACGCCAGGCTCTCCCACATGCGGAAGAGAAGCCGTTCCAGCATGGGAGGAACCGGTACAATAAAGGCCTCTTTCGGGGGAGAGTCATATTGGAGGGCATCGAGTTCTTCGACTCGGGGCTCCTCCTCGGGATCCGCAGGGAAGGCCAAGGCTTTGGCCATATTCCTCACGAAGTCCGAGAACTGGGTATCCTCCGGGGGGGACCGTCTCCGAGGTTCGGACTCGGGGGAGTCCGAAGGGACACACCGAGTCCGAAAGGAACCAGGTGACTCTTCGTCCTCAGATTCCCAGGCTGACTCCTCGGAGGAGGAGTCGACCGGCTCCGGTCGGGCGGGCACTGATGCCCTCCGCCCCGACGCCGAGGGAGTCGGCGTCGACGACCTCGGTCCCGAACGGGAGGCCGAAGGAGACCTCGACCGAGGATCGACTCGAGCCCTCATGGACTCGAGGATCGGCTCGGTCTCCGGGGTCGACTTGGAGGTCGACGTCCCGGCGGTCAGGGCAGAAGCGCCAGCGAGGCCAGCGATCAATGCCCGCTGCTGGTCCAAGAAGGCAGACAAACTGCACTCCAAGGCCGTCAACCTGAGTCCGAGCTCAGGAGACCCAGCAGCCCCCTGAATCGGGCCCTGACGGCGTCGGGCCCGACGTCGGGTCCTTCGGAGGCGAGTCCACGAGGACAACAGTACTTACGTGAGCGGGCAAGTCCACCTCGAGTCGAGGATGTTTTGACGGCCTTTCCGACTCCAAGGACCCGGGACGGGAATCGGGGCAATGCGACCTGGCCCTCGAGGAACCAGGAGCGTCCACCGATCCCGCCCTCGCGGGTTTCTTCTTCCGATGATGCTCCCGGGTAGGAGATCCCCTTTCAGAGGAACTCCGACGATGCTCAGGACCAGAGTCCCGAGACGTCGAAGCCTCTGACGAGGTCCGAGCCCGGCCGGAGTCAGAGAAGATACGCTCCCGCTGGTGCTGCCGACTCCTCAATGCTTTTGAGGACATTTTGCCGCATGGCGTGCAGATCATGGGGTCATGATCTGGGCCGAGGCAGCGGAGGCAGAAGTCATGAGTGTCTGTAAGAGACATAAGTTTCTTACAGAGGTCACACTTTTTGAAACCACTGGCCGCCATCAGGGGAAAAAGGGCCCCTGCGAGGTCGAACGACCGGGCAGCCAGGGAAAAAGGAAAAAAAGCGCGAAATCTGTCACGAAGGACAAAAAAACGAAAAATAAAGGACGGACTCGCAACCGGCGTCGCGAGTCCGGGCGCGAAGAAAAAACAGAGAAAAATAGAGAAAAATCAACTTTTCTGCGGGGATTCACAGGCAACGTCTGTAGGGCTCCGCGGAAAAAAGAAGACTGAGCAAGATGGCACCCTTGGGCGGGAAGAGGACCGCGCATGCGCGCTGCAATTCCCAAAGGCTTTCTTTGAAAGCTGGGGAAAATTGCTCCGCGAGGGCTCCGTCGGCGCCGACGTCACCCCATATGTGAGGACTGACTTCCTGCTTGGTCCTGGAGAATCCCCAGCTCTATGTCCATCCTCCTATCACTAATCTTTGCTGCTGCTGCCGCCGATGCCATCCCCCATGCAGTCTCCCAGAGTTGAGCCTTGAGCAGATCTCCCACAGCTCAGAGAAGTTTTGTTGCTTCACTGAGCATGCATGCCTGCTTGTGCTGAAAGAATTGTCTTTTCTCTCTCTACTGTGCAGAAGCCTGCATGGGTCTCCCTCTTTTCACTTTTGCTTGCATTTTTACCTTTTTTTTGTGGGTTTTTTTTTTTTCAACAGTCCCTTCATTCGGTTCTCTCACCAGGTTGTCTCCGCTATTGTTTTCTTTTAGCTGCATGATTTTTAAGCTGTCGGGTAGGCAAAAAGATAAATATTTCTGACTGCACAGCTCTTTGGCTGTTGGAAGATAAACTTTTTCCCTTCATTTTACCATCAGGCTGACAAAACTTACACGGGCCTGCCTTCATGTCACAGCCAGACCGTGGCAAAGTGCTTTTTGAGCTGCCGACTTCGACGGCTGACTAAAAAAACAACAACAAATAAAACACGTGTTTTGGTCAGAATCACAAGGAGCTGTTTCTTCACTTTGTTTTATGAGCCAGGCCTTCAGATCAGTGTCTACTACCTCTGTGGCCAGCTCTTAAGGAGCTGTTTGTCACTTTACTAGAGCCAGGCCTTGCTCGGTGTCAGCTCTCATGTCACACTCTCCTGCCAGCCTTCCCCACAACACAAAAAACAAAACAGAATTACACCATTAAAAGGAAGCTGTAGCAGTTGACTTCAACACATATACTACCGTCCTCTCTCCACGAATCTTTGTGTCTGTTCTTCACTGCTCTGGTACGAACCGATTCTCTCAGCACAAGCAGACAGGAAGCAGGCACGCATGCTCAGTGAAGCAACAAAGCTTCTCTGAGCTGTGGGAGATCTGCTCAAGGCTCATTCAGGGAAACCTCACCAATGAGTGAAACTGCATACTCCTGCTGTCTACGGAGAAAGCATAGTTACTTACCTGTAACAGGTGATCTCCGGGAACAGTAGGAATTTAGTCTTCACATATGGGTGATGTTAGTACCGACGGTGCCCGCGTGGGAATGCTCCCCAGCGTCCAATAGGAAAGCTTTTGGGAGCATCCCATTTCGCCTGCGTAGCTGCCTTCCCGCCTTTCCAGCTCTTCCTCAGTTGAGTATGTAGCTGAGATAAAAGGAGAGGAGAATAAGACGACCTACAACTCCTTGAGGATGAGGGTGGGTTGTGAAGACTAAATTCCTGCTGTTCCTGGAGATCACCTGTTACAGGTGAGTAACTACGCTATCTCTGGGAACAAGCAGGAATGTAGTCTTCACATATGGGACTCCCTAGCTCGGAGATGCCAGAGAGATGATCTCAGAGTGAGCTGTGGATCACAGGTATAACTAAGTAGGTCATGTATCCTCCAAGGATGTCTGGTATCGAAATCCAGGACGGAGGTTAGGAGTTGATCTAAGTCTGAAAGAGATGCAAGAGAACAGCTTGGCCAAACAAGGCATCCTGGTGGGAGTCCTTGTCCAGGCAATAGTGAGCAGCAGAAGTGTGGACAGAAGACCAAATTGCTGCTTTGCATATCTCATCAATCACTAGAGCATAGATTTGCTATAAAGGCAGCCATGGCCCGAACATTTTGTGCAGTGACGTGACCCTTGAGAGAGAGTCCGGCACTTTCATAAGCAAAGGAGATGCAGTCCGCTATCCACCTGGAGAGAGTTTGCTTGGATACTGGCAATCCTAGGTGACTCGAGTCAAAGGCGATGAAAAGTTTGGAAGCTTTTCTGTGCTCTTGAGTTCTCTGGAGATAAAAAGCCAAGGCATGTTTGCAATCCAGAGTGTGAAGTGTTGCCTCTGCCCTAGAGGAATGAGGTCTAGGGAAAAAGACAGGAAGGTAGACTGACTGATTGGAAGGGCGAGACCACCTTTGGCATAAAGTGAGGATGAATCCTAAGGACTACCTTATGGTAGAATCGTGTATAAGGAAGGTCAGCTACTAAAGCCTGGAGCTCACTAATGTGTCTTGTTGAAGTGAGGGCAATAAGGAAGGTGACCTCCCACGTGAGAAACTTCAGTGAAGTAGTAAGTAGCTAGAGGTTCAAAGAGCTGCTTGAGAAGTTGTCCTAAAACAAAATTAAATCCCATGCCACTGGAGGGGGCTTAATGGGCGGCTTGGTTAATAGAAGACCCCTCATGAAGCGTGTTACAAGCGGCTAAGAAGAGATGGACTGGCCATCTAAGGGCATGTGAGAGGCCACAATTGCATTTAGGTGTACTCTTACCGAATTGGTTTTGAGTCCAGAAGAAGATAGGTAGAGAAGATACTCAAGTAATGCGTCCACCGGAGCTGAGAAGGGGTTAAGCACCCTCTGCGAAGACTAGAGAGAAAATCTATGCCACTTGAAGGCATAGGATCGCCTGGTGGATGGCTTTCTAGAAGCTAAAAGGATATCTTTAACCGTTGAGAGAGGTTAATGTCCTGGAAGGCTATGCCTTCAAAAGCCATGCTGTAAGATGGAGAGACTGCGGACTGGGATGGAGCAGCATCCCCTCCTCCTGAGAGTGGAGATCTTGATCAGACCCCAGATCTACAAGTTGAACCCAAGACAGATGTAGGAGAGGATACCACGGTTGTTGGGCCAGCTTGGGGCTATGAGTATCATGTAGTCCCTGTCTCTTAGGAGTTTGAAAAGTGTCTTGGGAATGAGGAGAATGGGAGAGAAGGCATATAGGAAGCCCCAGTGTAGGTGAAAAGTATCTACATGCTGGCTGTCCGGTGGAGGAGTCCTGGAGCAGAAGCGAGTAGCTTGGCATTCTGAGGACTCACGAACAGGTCTATCTCTGGGGTTCCCGAGATCTGAAAAAATGTGAACGACCTTGTCGGCAGGGAGAGACCACTCGTGGGGTAGAAGGACTCGACTCACTTTGTCTGCCAAGACATTGTGTTTGCCTGGAAGATACACCTTATGCAGGTGAATACAATGCTGTATGGCAAAAGACCACAGATGCAGGGCCTCACTGCAGAGGGTCCAAGAACCTGTTCCGCCCTGCTTGTTCAATAAGAACATGGCTAGTTAATTGTCTGTCTGGACTAGAACTGTGCGGAATTGAAGATGGTCCTGGAGCACTTTGAGAGCACTGTGAATGGCTCTGAGATCCAGCAGATTTATGTGAGGTTGTGACTCCTGATGAGACCAGAGCCCCTGAGTAGAAAGATTGTCCAGATGAGCTCCCCAGCCCAATTTGGACGCATCAGTTGACAGGGTACACTGATGTGCTGGCATCTGAAAAGGTGACCCTACCAGGTGGTTTTCTGGGGAGATGAGATTAGGCGGGTAGAGACCATTATTTTGTCTCCCAGGAGACCAGATGCCCAAGACCGCTGGGAAGCCAGTGTCCATTGAACTGCGTGCGCATATGTCGACGAGCATATGGAACAACATGCACTGTTGATGCCATATGACCAAGAGGTTGTAGCAGTTCTCGAGCAGTGAGAAAGTTCTTGAAGCATGCCTGAGATTCTGAGTCAAGCACAGAGGGGTTGGGGCAGAAATGCCTTTGATTGTTGAGTGTCTAGGAGAGCCCCTATAAACTAGAGTTTGAGGGGGAACGAGTTGGGACTTTGGAAGATTTATTACAAATCCCGAGAGTTGCAGCACCTGCATGGTACACAAAAGGGAAAGACTGGCCTCTAGAGAGGTGTTTGCTCAAATGAGACAGTCGTCTAAGTAAGGGAAGACAAATATCCTGAGTCTCCTTAGGAATGTGGCTACCACTGCCATGCACTTTGTGAAGACTCTTGGGGCAGAGGCGAGGCCGAAAGACAGGACTCTGTATTGATAATGTCTCCCCTGAAACATGAAGCACAGGAACTTTCTGTGCTGTGAGTGAATAAGTATTTGAGTATATGCCTCCTTTAGATCTAAAGAACAGAGCCAATCCTGACTGGAGATAGGGGAGAAGGGCCCCTAGGGAGATCATTTTGAATTTCTTCTGTAGTAGGCACTTTTCAGTTCTCCGAGGTCCAGAATGGGCCTGTATCCTCCTGTTTTCTTCAGAATGAGGGAGTATGGAGAATAAAAGACCATTCCCTACTGGGATGGTGGAACCTCCTCTATTGCATCCTGGAAGAGAAGGGAGGGTGACCTCTTGCAGCAACAGAGCAGTGAGAAGGGACCGAGAGCAAACTCTCTTGGAGGAGTCCGAGGGGGAGGGGAGACTTTGTAGATGAAGCTTGTACCCCTCCCGTACTATGGACAGTGTCCACTGCTCTGATGTGATAAGATGCCACCTGTGGGCAAAGTGAGAGTCTGCCGGAAATGTGGATGGGATCTGGAATCTCCAGAGGCAGAATGGCTATGTTCACCAGAAAGAAGTCAAAGACCCTGAGGAGGCTGGGTCTGCTGAGGTGGCTGTGACTTAGGAGTCTGAGCCTTCTTTTGCTGTTTTTGATGGCTGGTCTTGACATTGTACAGCAGGGGTGTAAGAAACATAGAAAAATGACGATAGAAAAAGACCACATGGCCTAGCTAGTCTGTCCTTCCATAACTACAACAGTCCCCTTTTTTCCTTTAGAGATCGTCTGTTTGTCCCATGCTTTTTTGAATTCAGATACTGTCCTCATCTCTACCACTTCCACTGGGAGACTATTCCACGGATCCACCACTCTTTCTGTAAAAAAATATTTCCGCATATCACTCCTAAATCTATCCCCTTTCACCCTCATCCCAAGTGCCCCCATAGCAGAACTTGCTTTCAATTGAAAGAGGCTCTCCCCCTGTGCATTTATGACATGGAGGTATTTAAACATCTCAATCATATCACCTCTATTCTGCCTTTCCTCTAAGGTGTACATATTAAGATCCTTAAGTCTGTCCTCATATGCTCTATAAATGAAGACCACTAACCATTTTCATAACCACCCTCTGTACTGACTCCATCTTGTTTATATCCTTTTGAAGGTGCAGTCTCCAGAATTGCACACAATACTCCAAATGAGGTTGCACAAAAGACTTATACAGAGGCATTATCACCTCCTTTTTTCTGCTAGCCATTCCTCTTCCTATGCACCCAAGCATCCTTCTAGCTTTTGTCGTCGCCTTTTCTACCTGTTTAGCTACTTTAAGATCATCAGACACAACCACACCGAGGTCCCACTCTTCTTTAGTGGACTGTCAGAGCAGGAGCTAATAAAAGTGATGATATAGGAAAAGAAGCTGTCCCAAAACAAATGAAGTGCAGAGAATGCAATTGTCTAGCAAAACAGCTAGAGGGAGCAGGCGTGCACTTACAGAGGCTGAGTGGACACACCTAGCTAATCAGCAGCACCTGAGAACTAGTCCGGGAAGCTCAAAGGCAGAAGACCTTTATAAGCAAGTGGCTGGAGACAGAAAGCAGAGCAGCACCAGAGAGCAGAGCAGCACCAGAAGGCAGAGCAGCACCGGAGAGCAGAGCACTGCTGAGAGACAGAGCAGTGGAACCAGGACTAGTGGCACAGCTGCAGGAACTGGAAGAGAACCAGAAAGTCCCAGGGAGAAAGACAGACGGAGGAGAGTCAGTCCTGTGGAAGTCGTGGTAGCCAGAAACTCCAGAGGTAAAGAGCTAAGAAGCAGGAAGCCAGGCTTGGAGAGAGGCCTACGCTTGCCAGAAAGCCCGGAGACCAGATTGAAAGGTACCAAAAGCTTTCAAGAGAAAGACTGCCAGAGAGACTGGGTCCTAAGGGAAATACCTGAGGAGGACACTTCCAGCCATGCCTATTACAGGAAACCAAGGTATGATGATTCTTTATTCACGAAGAAAGGCTCAGCTGCTAGAAGCCCTTATAAAACAGATGGCCAGTTTAAAGAAAGAGAAAGCAGGCCAGAGTTTCATCAGCCAAGATATAGAGGCTATAAAACAGGCCATGCTCATTTAAGAACCTTAGAACACTTGTATGGAAAACAAGGGAACAGAAATAGGGACTGGCCAGTGATAACAGCCAGAGAAGGCCCCAGCTCAGAAGAAGATAGTGATTTAGAACCGATGCAAGTGGAGCTTATAGACCCTATTCCCTCATCTCAGGAGGAATTGATGGATTGTCCCATGTGTGTTGTGGGTAGTTTGGAATCACTGCAGGAACTGCGAGCCTTACAGATATTACCTTAAGAAGTTTTCATATTTGTGCTGATTGAAAGAAGAACGTTCAGACATGTAATTTACTCCAATGTTGAAAGAATCCTTGGTTAAAATACTTTCCACAACTGTGAAGATTATAACAGTTTACTTTGTACCTTGAGTTTGGTTTATGCCTGAAAAGAAGGACTTTCTTTAATTGTTGTAGCCCAACGAATCTTTTTGTGAAAAGGGAAATAAAAGCCTTATTCTCCCCCATTTGGCTTACATGACTTATTTGCACCAGGAGCAGGACTACATGGACCAGGCTGCACCTGGCCTTAAAGAACCCTCCTCTCCTAAAATTAACTATATGCCCAGCCTCCCCGTTCAGCCACCGGCCACCAGGGGGAGGTTGGTGACAGGACAAAAGTACTTCATCCCCTATACTAAATTGCTCCCTTGGATTGCTGCAGCCCAAATACACGACCTTGCATTTTTTAACATTAAATCCCAGCTGCCAAATTCTAGACCATTCTTCAAGCTTAGATAGATCCCTCCTCAAGTTATCTACACCTTCCTGGGTGTCTACTCTATTGCAGATTTTGGTATCATCGCAAAGAAGCAAACCTTACCGGACAGCCCTTCCGCTATATCACTAACAAAGATGTTAAAAAGAATCGAACCAAGGACAGATCCCTGGGGCACACCACTGGTAATTTCCTTCTCCTCAGAGTGAGCTCCATTTACCGGTACCCTTTGTCGCCTCACACGCAACCAATTTCTAACCCAAGCAGTAACTTTAGGGTCCATCCCTAGCGTGCTCAGTTTGTTTATAAGTCACCTGTGAGGAATAGTGTCAAAGGCTTTACTGAAATCTAAATACACCACCATCTAGGGCTCTCCCTTGGTTCAACTCCCTGGTCACCCAGTCAAAGAAATCAATCTGATTTATCTGACAAGACCTGCCTCTGGTGAATCCATGCTGCCTCAGATCCTGTAATTCGCTGGACTCCAGAAGGATAGTAGTACTTTTTATTGAAAAAAAGCTTTCTTTGCTGCTTTTTTCCTAGCTGGGTTGGCAGTAGATCTAGATAGTCTATTAAGAGTGGTGTTCTCGGATTCTAGCTGAAAGGCCCTGTCCTGCAAATCCTTGCCAAAATGTTTTTCACCGGTGCAAGGGATATTACCCAGCTTATCTTGAATCCACTGTTCAAGATCCGATGCTTGGAACCAATCAATCCTGTGTGCATCGATATAGATGGATGAAATTCTGCTGATGCACTCAAAATAGTCAAAAGTTGCTCTGTTAAACTTTGAAATATTTTGAGCATGCTTTACAAGGGTGAGATAATCTGCTCTCTTCTCATTGGGGAGAAGAGGAGCCATTAACTCCAAATCTTTAGCCACCTCTCTAAGGAACATACCCATATAGAGTATGTAGGAACTGATCCTGGCCGATAATTATAACATGGAGGCCTGAAAACAATGACCAAAGGTGTCGAGGGTTCTTGATTCCCTGCCTGGAGGGTTCGAGGAATGTGTCTTAGCACTCTTTATTTGACACACTGCTGATTCCACCACGATGGAATGGTGCAGCAATTGTGTCTTTTGAAAACCGGGATATCGTGTCGTCAGGTATGTGGAGAGATGGTAAGGGTACTACCACATATGAAGCATATGGTCATGAAGTATGCAATGGACAGGGAGAGTAGCAGCCTCCTTCGGTGCTGTAGGGTATTGAAGAATTTCACAAAAAGTAAGAGTGTCTTTTACTGAGGCTCTGTTTTGTTCATCTTTATAAATTTTTGTGCATGCTCCAACACACACAATAGGAGGGCAAGAGCTGTGGATGTGGCGAGCCTAGGCAAGGCCACATGGGGATACAGCTCCAGCAGGGCAGCATTACACAGTGAATTGACTGGACTCATCTGTGATGGGCAGTAGCTGGAATTCCACTGTCCAGAAGCAGAGCTGTTTCTAGAGTTTGGAAAAGATAGGCAACAAAAAGAAAAGAGAGCCCTAGGCTCTTTCTCCGATGTCACTGTTATGGACAGACACTGAGCAACATCGTTAATAGAAGTCTTGGAAAGACATGTCCTCCGGAGGGAACATGCAACGTTGTGGAGATGGAGATGGGTCTTCCGGGATTGTTCTCATGTCCCATGTATTAGCTGATTCCTCATCCGACAAATCGGAATCCGAAGATGAGTGCAAGGAGGCTGGAGACCTGTTTTTTGATTTTGTCATCTGGGGGGTCACATGAATTTTCAGTTGCTAAAATGGGGTAAAACTTTGGAAAGCGCTGTTCCAGATGAAATAAATGACGGAGCCTGCACAGAGCAATTCCCCAGCTTTCAAAGAAAGCCTTTAGGATTGCTGCCACACATGCGTGTTCCTCTTCCCGCCCAAAGGTGCCATATCTTGCTCAGTCAGGTCCCATAGCTAGAGCCCTACTAAGCAGATGGCAAGGGAAGGATAAAAAAATAGCAACTCTTCAGGGAGGTGGGAGGGTAGTGAGGACTGATTCCTGCTGCCCCTGGAGAACACCTGTTACGCTTTCTCCAGGAACATGCAGGAAGTCAGTTCTCACTTATGGGACTCCCCAGCTACAGGCTACCGAACCTGTAAGCCAAAAAGCACCTCCGCAACCGTGAGCAGAAGCCGATGTCCGAAGGAAGCCAGAGTCCTCGGGCCCTCAGGGCAAGCTCTCAATAGCTGCAGAAGAAGAGTCGGAGGGCAGGAGTTGCTTATACCCCGAACAGACTACGGAGTACAGCCTGGCCGAAGGCGCTGTCCCAGCAGGACTCCCTCTCCAGGCAATAGTGCAAAGCGAAGGTATTTGCGGAAGACCAGGTCGCAACCCGGCAGATGTCAGTCAGAGGCACTGAGCACAGCAAAGCCACCGATGCTGCCTTGGCGCGGTGACCCAACGATCCAACGGGGTGCCCGCCTTTGCCTGGGCGAAGGCGATGCAGTCCGCCACCCAGATGGAGAAGGTGCACTTAGTGACTGCTAGCCCCAGGCAGCTGGGATCATAGGCAATGAAGAGCCGGTCGGACTTGCGATGACCCTGGGTGCGCTGCATGTAGAAGGCGAAAGCCCTCTTGCAGTTGAGTGTATGCAGAACTTCCGATGCCTGGTCGGCGTGAGGTCTTGGGAAAAAAGTCAGCAAGACCACCTCTGATTGAAGTGGAAAAACGAGACAACCTTTGGTAGGAACTTGGGGTGAGTGTGAAGGACCACCCTGATCATGTAAAACCTGATGAAGGGGGTCTCGACCATGAGGGCTTGAAGTTCGCCGACTCGCCGCACTAAGGTCAGTGCCACCAGGAAGACCTCCTTCTAGGAGTGGTGCCGGAGCGAGCATGTCACCATCGGCTCAAAGGGCGGCCGTGTCAGCTGCATGAGCACAATACTCAGGTCCTATTCCGGCGGTGGAGGCCGGATGGGAGGTTTGGACAGCAGGAAACGGGAGACCAGAGGCTGGTCTGAGAAGGGTTTGCCCTCGACAGGCAAGTGGTTGGATGAAATGGCACTCAGATGAACCCTGAGTTGGACTTCATTTTTTATGAATGGTTGTAGTACAGTTTAATTTTTATATTTTATGTATTTATGATTGTAGCATGCCAGATTACCCCTGAAGAAGGTAAAACAAAACACAGCCTGTGTCAGGTCTCTTTGGCGAGTTACCTCAGGTTATTGGTACAATAAAATAGCTCTGTCCTTCCTTACCATGTTTCTTAGACTGGGTTTCTTCAATTGACGTGGCTTTGTGCTTTTGTTGGTGGACTTGACCCGGGAGGTAGACAGCCCATAGGGTCATACCCCGATGCACCCCAAAGAAGCAGAAGAGGACCGCCTCCAGACAGAGGAGGTGGGAGACTGTGCTCACCTCCTTGTTTATGTAGAACACCGCGACTCGACTGTCGGTTTGCACAAGCACCGTCCTGCCCTTCAGGTGGTACTCGAAGACCTTCAAGGCCAACCGGACCGCTCGAAGCTCGAGCAGATTGATTTGCTGTCGAGATTCCTCAGGTGACCACCACCCCTGCATGCAGAGGTGGTCGCAGTGGACTCCCCAGACTAGCAACGAGGCGTCCATCGTCAAGATGAGTTTATGCAAACAAGCCTGGAAGGGCATGCCCCGAAGACAGCTCTGGGGGTCCTGTGATGAGACTAGGGACTCGACTAGGCTGCGAGACACCCGGATAGGGTACTGGAGGTGGCCCGAGGCTTGGGTCCATTGTGCTCTGAGGCACTACTGGGCCGCAGGCATGTGCATGCGAGTGTGGGGAACGATGTGGACAGTCAAGACCATGTGCCCCAGGAGGCGTACCATGGTCTGCGCTGAGACCCTGGGCCGGCCTTGGACCTCGGCAGCCAAAGCACAGAGTTGATCCGTGCGAGCATGAGGCAGGAAGGTGGTCGCACGTTCTGTGTCGAAAAGAGCGCCAATGAACTCCAGGGTCCGCACCGGTGTGAGGTGGGATTTGGAGTAGTTGATCAGGAAACCAAGGTGCTCGAGGAGGACGACCGTGAGCGACGCTGAGATGTGAGCCTCCTCTGCCGAAGTGCCTGAGACGAGTCAATCGTCTAGGTAAGGGTAGACGGATATGCCCTGCAGAAGGTACGCCGTGGCCGTTGATAGGCACTTGGTGAAGACTCGCGGGGCAGACACAAGTCCAAAGGGGAGCACTTTGTACTGGAAGTGCTCTCCCTGAACCCTGAAACACAGATACTTCCTGTGCTTGGGGTGGACCGGAATTTGGGCGTAAGCGCCTCTGAGATCCAAGGAGCATAGCCAGTCGCCCCGCCGGACGTATGGCAGCACGATGCCACAGGATAGCATTTTGAAGTTCTTTCGCGCCAGAAACTTGCTCAGATTCTGGAGGTCAAGGATGGGGCACAGGCCCCCCCCCCCCCGTCCTCTTCGGAACGAGGAAGTACCGGGAATAAAATCCCTGACCCCGGAGGTGCGGCAGAACTCTTGACTGCTTGCTGACCAAGGAGGTTGTTCAGCTCTTGCTGTAAGCAAGCCTGGTGCGAGGGAAGCCGAGTGGGTTCCACCAGAGAGAAAGGAGGAGGGAATCTGTCTAAATGAAGATGATACCCATCCCGGTCACATGCAGGAGCCAGGTGTCCGATGTCATAGCCGCCCATTCGGGGGAAAAGAGGGACAGGCGTCCTCCCAAGAGTGGAAGCGTCCCCAGGGGGCGAGAGGCTATATTTTTGGCGTCAAAACCCCAGAGCTGGCTGGGGTGGCGCCAGTGGCTGGGTCTTTGGCCCCTTGGGTTTCCAGTGACCCAGGGCACCCCCCTTTCCCTAAGTGCTGGTTGTCGGTGCAGGGGTAGGTGGGTACGCTGGGTATCCATGGTAGGGGAGCCCTTTCCTTTGGAAAAAAGGCTTTTTGGTGTGCTGCTTCTTCTGTGGAAGTGAGCAGATTTTGCAAGCGAGACGGGTGCGAGTCACAAATTCCATCTCGATCTCGGCTGCCTTGTCCTCCACGAGCTTGCCGATTAGCTGTTTGCCAAGGCAGGGGACATCTAGGAGCTTCTCCTGGACCCACTGCTCCAGGTCCAAAGACTGGAGCCACGCCTGATGTTTGGCTCCGATGCCATCCGCCGCTACACAGGCGGAAGACTCGAACCCATCATATGCGGCATGGGAAAGGTATTTCAGGAGAGTCTGGAACCTGAGAAGGTGCTCCCCATCTAGGCCCACGTAAAAACCGCCAAGCTCTTTAGCGAGGTCACGAAGGAACATACCCATATACATCTGGTACGCCTGGATGCGGTACACGCCAGCATGGATCCCTGATAAGCCTTGCGCCTGAGGGCATCGAGGGCACGGGACTCCCTACCGGGCAGGACTGAAGACTGCGACTTCAGGCTCTTATTTCCACATCGCAGACTCGACTACCATGGAAGTGTGAGGAAGCTGGGTTTTCCGAAACCCCAGGCCATGCTGGACCCTGTATGTGGCATCGAGTCTTTTACTGACAGTAGGGACTGAGGCGGATGCTTCCCACATGCGGAGAAGCAGCTGAGAAAATATGGATGGTCCCGGAACCATAAGAGACTCCCTGGGTGGAGACTCCTACTGCAAAATGTCAAGTTCCTCTGCCCTCGGCTTCTCCTCGGTCTGCGTAGGCAGATTGAGGGCCTGAGCCAAATCCCGCACAAACGCAAGGAAAGAGGTGTCCTTGGGAGGCAACTGCCTTTGCGAGGTGGGTGGGGACAGATCAGAGGGGAGATCCATGTGGGTGCAGGTCTCTAGAGAAGTGTCCCCGTCTGATTCCCAGCCCGAGAGGTCTGAGAAGGACTCGGAGTCAGGCTGATCCCCACGCTCCCTGGCCGAGGCAGGCTTGGAGCCGGAGGCACTGACAATGGGAGACCTCGCCCACCGAGAAACTGGACAGCGAGCGAGACCGATGTCGAGGACCCTCACGAGGCCCACAGCTCTCGGGGGTTTCCAAGGCAGTTTTCAGAACCCTGGTCGGGTGGACCCCCTGTCTAGGGCTGCAAGCCAGCCATACTGGGCAAAAGCACCTGCTGGGCAGCAAGGAAGGCAGAAACGCTGCACTCCAGTGCCAGCATACGGGACTCCCACTCGGGAATGGGTCCCTGTGTCGCTGACGCCAGGGTTACCGGGTCTGGCGTAGAGGAGGAGAGGGGGTCCTCACAGGGACGACCCTCAGGAGACCGGGTGCCATCACCGGAGGCCTCCATGCCCATACGAGGTACTTTTCGAGGCCGCTCCTTGTCAGACTCTCGGGAACGCTGAGGAAGGCTAAAGGAGTGAGCACGAGACCACTCGCGCTCGTCTGGAGCCCCAGACAGCAACTTTGAGGTCATCATCTTTGTTTTCTGTTCCACATTGGGTGAACCCAAATCGGAGTGACGCCTGGGGTGCAGAGAGACTACAGGGACCCTGCAAGCAGTGGATCGGCAGGGTGAGGTGCCCACTGGGGATCCCGGGGCTCTCTTGTGGACAATGTCATCAGATTTCTGCTTGCAGCTGAGCAGGACCTTAGCAGACATTTTCTTACAAAGCAAACAGAGTTCCGGGATGTGGTCAGCCCCCAGACAGCAGCCATGGGTTTCTGTGAACGACATTTTTGTAGCATCTGTCATATTTCTTAAAGCTGGTGGCCATGGGGGCAAAAAGGGCCCCTGCAAGGTCGAAAACCCTCGAGGTCAGTGGTTGGGAATAAAAGGGCCCGAAAGAGAAACACTAGAGACAAACAAAAAGGCCTCCTAGCCTGCCGTCGAAGCAGTGGCAAGGGGGGGGGGGGGCAGAGGACCAGGGCTACTGGAAATTTTTTTTTCCGAGGGACGAAGACGTGCATCCGAAGGGCTCCACAGAAAAAGGGAGACTGAGCAAGATGGCACCTTTCAGTGGGAAGAGGACCACGCATGCATGACAGCAATCCCAAAGGCTTTCTTTGAAAGCTGGGGAATTGCTCCGCACGGGCTCCGTCGGTGTCGACGTCACCCATAACTGAGGACTGATTTCCTGCTTGTTCCTGAAGAAAGAGAAATTAAAAGGGTTGCTATGGAAGCAAAAAATCATACTAAAAAATTAAACTACATTTGTAGCAAAAAAACTGTGAGAGTCAGTTAGACTATTAGATGATAGAGGGTAAAGGGGCACTAAGGGAGGACAAGGCCATAGCGGAGAGACAATGAAATTTTTGCTTCAATCTTTACTGAAAATGATGTAGGGAAGTTACTCAAATTATATTTAAAAGGTGATATTGCCGAGGAAATTAAACAAATCTATAAACCTGGAAGATATAATACAGCAATTTTTTAAACTAAAAGGTAGCAAATCGCCTAGATCAGATGGTATATACTACCTCCTACTGTTTTCTGTTAAATGTTTATCTCCAGGAAAAGACAGTTGTGCTACCCAAACCTCTCCCCCCCCCTCCCTTGGCCTCAGTTGAAGAACTTTGTTGTATTATGTAATGTTCCAATGTAACATATCAAATTATTTTGCTGTAACCCGCCTTGATGGAAAAATTGAAAGGCGATATAACAAATCTTTAAAATATAAATACATATAATACATCCCTGGGTGCTGAAAGAACTCAAAAAGGAGACTGCAGACCTACTATTAGTAATCTGTGAACTATTATTAAAAGTCTATAGCAGGCATGTCCAACTTTGAACAGGTCGTGATCTACTTCTTCCGGCCAACAGTGCAGGTGATCTACGACCATGAAAATTAAGTTTCAAATTAAATTTTAACCCGATAAAGTTGGAGGATTGAGGATCCACCCCCCCCCCCCATTTTTAAAGAACCTTCTGTCATTTACTTGGATGTGATAGAGTAGTTACTCACCTGTAACAGGTGTTCTCCAGGAGCAGCAGGAATCAGTCCTCACTTATGGGTGACATCGACGTCGATGGAGCCCCCGTGCGGAGCAATTCCCCAGCTTTCTATGAAAGCCTTTGGGAATACTGCACACATGCGCGGTCCCCTTCCCGCCTAAAGGTGCCATCTTGCTCAGTCCAATGACATAGCTAAAAAAGACAGCACACAAAAATGTAAAAATAAACTATGTACAACTGCAACTCCTAGGGGAGGAGGGAGGGTTGTGAGGACTGATTCCTGCTGCTCCTGGAGAACACCTGTTACAGGTGAGTAACTACTCTTTCTCCAGGACCAAGCAGGAAGTCAGTCCTCACTTATGGGACTCCCCAGCTTCAGGCTACCGGGGAGCCAGAGCTGAAAAATGAGCTCCCTCTAGGCGCCGCATCAGAGAAAGGATTTCACTGAAAACATACCCCCCCCCCGGTAGCCCAACCAGAGGGCTGGAGGGTAGGAGTTGCCTAAACCTCAAAGAGATTCCGGAGCACTGCCTGACCAAAAGCACTGTCCCTAAAGGACTCCCTTTCCAGGCAGTAATGGGCCGCAAAAGTCTGGCTTGAGGACCAAGTTGCAGCCCTGCAGATGTCCACCAACGGAACAGAGCGGAGATGAGCTACTGAGGCAGCCATTGCCCTGACACGGTGGGCCGTGACCCGACCCTACAAGGGAAGGTCAGCTGCCCTGTAAGCCCAGGTGATACAGTCAGCCACCCAGATGGACAAGGTACGCTTGGAGACAGGTAACCCCAAGTTATTAGGGTCAAAAGATATGAAGAGCTGAGTAGCCCTCCTATGCCCCTGCGTACGTTCAATGTAGGAGGATAAGGCCCTCCCCTACAGTCCAGGGTATGCAGGACCATCTCAGCCCGGCTGGCATGGGGCCTAGGGAAGAACGTTGGAAGAACCACCTCCTGGTTGAGATGGAAAGAGGAGACAACCTTTGGGAGGAACTTAGGATGAGTCCTAAGGACCACCCTGTTCCTATAGAAGCGAGTGTAAGGCCTATCACAGACCAGGGCTTGAAGCTCACTCACTCGCCTGGCCGAGGTTAGGGCCACAAGGAATAGAGCCTTCCAAGAAAGGAAGCGGAGAGGACAGGTAGCCATTGGCTCAAAAGGTGGGCGAGTCAGTTGCTGCAAGACCACATTCAACTCCCACTCAGGGGCCGGTGGACGGAGAGGAGGCTTGAGCAAGAGCAAGCCTCTGAGAAATATGGACACCAAGGGGTGAACCGACAGAGTGTCCTTCCACCAGTGAGTGGTGAGCTGCTAGAGCAGAGAGGTGGACCCGAACCGAATTGGACTTAAGACCTTGATTGGACAAGTGCAGTAGATACTGAAGCACTACTGGTACAGTGCAGGCGAAAGGATCCTCCTTGCGCTGCTGACACCACATGGAGAACCCTCTCCACTTCAGGGCATAGGTTTTCCTGGTGGATTGCTTTCTAGAGGCCAAGACCACCTCTTCCACTTCCCGGGGTAGGCCCCAGGGAGCCAACACTACCCTTGCAGCCTCCAGGCCATCAAATTGAGAGATTTGAGATTGGGGTGCAGAAGAGAACCCTGATCCTGAGAGAGAAGATCGGGTTGCAACCCCAGAGGTAGTGGTGTTTCCATGGCTAGCTGAAGCAGAAGTGGAAACCAGGGCTGCCTCGGCCACCTGGGAGCTATCAGAAGTACCGAGGCCTTGTCCCTTAGGATCTTGAACAAGGTTCGGGCTACCAGAGGTGTGGGAGGAAACGCATACAGGAGGCCCTGGGACCAAGAAATCAGAAAGGCATCCGCTGCCAACCTCAGGGGGTGCGGTTGCCTGGAAAAGAACCTGGGCAGCTGCCGGTTCAGGGGACTGGCAAAGAGATCTATGTATGGAAGTCCCCATCTCAGAAAAATTTTCTGAATCACCAAGGGGTGTAGTTGCCACTCGTGGGGTTGCAGAATCCTGCTCAACCTGTCTGCCAGGAAGTTTTCCTGGCCAGGGAGATAAACAGCCTTGAGAAACACGTGTTTGAGAGCAAAAGAGCAAAGGGCCTGTGCCTCTCGACACAGGAGCCTGGACCCCGTGCCTCCCTGTTTGTTCACATAGAACATGGCCACTTGCTTGTCCGTCTGTACCAGAACAGACTGGTGAGCCAAGGTGTGAGGGAAGGTTTTGAGGGCTAAGCGAATAGCCCGGGGTTCCAGAAGGTTGATTTGCTGTGTGGCCTCCCATGGAGACCACAGGCCCTGGGTGCACCTGTCCAAGCAATGTGCATCCCAGCCCTGCAAGGAGGCATTGGTCATCAACACCACTGTGGAAACTGGCACCTGAAAAGGCACCCCCTGTAATACGTTGGGGGGGGGGGTGTAGCCACCACTGTAGGGAGTCCAGGAATGGTTTGGACACCCGCACTTTGTCTGTGAGGCTTCCTGTGGCTTGTTTCCACTGAGTTCGGAGACACCATTGTGCAGGCCTCATGTGGAGGCGGGCATTGGGGGTCACATGCACTGTCGATGCCATGTGGCCCAGGAGCTTTAGACAGAGTCTGGCGGAGACCTGTGGCCTGCCCAGAAACTAGTTTACCAAGTCTATGAGTCTGTGAGCCCTGTCTCTTGGCAAGTAAGTCTTTGGTTGCAGGGAGTCCAACCTTGCCCCATGAACTCGAGGTTCTGGGAGGGGAGCAAAGTGGACTTTGCGAAGTTTATGACAAAACCTAGGTGTTGAAGGAGAGAAACAGTTCTGAGGGTGGCTTGCCGGGCCTCCTGGGAAGTCTGACCCCTGATGAGCCAGTCGTCCAGGTAGGGGAAGACAAAAACACCTTGATTCCTTAAGTAGTAGGCCGCCACCACCGCCAGGCACTTTGTAAAGACCCTTAGGGCGGAGGTCAGGCCAAAGGGCAGTACTATGTACTGGTAATGGTTTCCTCCCACAATGAACCTGAGGTACTTTCTGTGGTCTGGATGAATGATGTGAGTGTACGCATCCTTTAGATCTAAGGAGCATAGCCAATCTCCCTGCTGGAGGTAGGGCAGACGTGTTCCAAGAGAAAGCATCTTGAACCTTTCTTTCTCCAAGAACCTGTTGAGATTCCTGAGGTTGAGAATAGGCCTGAGGCCACTGGTTTTCTTTGGTACAAGGAAGTACCTGGAGTAGAACCCGTGACCTTGCAGGTGGGGAGGTACCGGCTCCACTGCCTGGTCTCGAAGCAGACCTTGACGTTCTTGAAGGAGGAGGTCTGTATGCAGAGTACGTCTTGGAGGCTCTCCTGGGAAGTAGGTAGGAAGCAACTGCTGGAAATGGAGCATATAGCCCTTGTGGACTATGCTCAATATCCAAGCATCTCCTGTAATGGGTGACCACCTGTGGGCAAACAGGACTAGACGACCCCGTGCAGAGATGGGACAGCAGAGGTGAAAAGGCTATGCTGTGGGAGTCAAAACCCCCCTCTCTGCTGAGTGGGAGCAGGAGCTGGAGACTTGGGGGTCTTCTGCCTACGGGGCCCATGTCCCTGCCCCTTGGCCTGCTGACCCTGCTGGGGAGCTGGGGAGGCCTGGTACTGAGGGAAAGGTTTGTAGGCAGCTGCCTTCCTCGGGTAAAAGGACTTCTTACCCGAGCCCTTCTTCCTCTGAGAAGGGGCAGAGGTTTTTCTGGACAGCCTTGTCCTAGTCAGGTGCTCGGTTTCGAGCTCAGCCGCCTTCTCGGCCATGGGCTTGCCAAAAAGGTTTTCACCTCGGCAAGGGATATCGACCAACTTGTCCTGCACCCAGGGCTCGAGGTCCAATGACTGCAACCATGCCTGGCGTCGGGCCCCGATGCCGGCTGCCACTACACGGGCCGAAGCCTCGAAGCCATCATAGGCCGCTTGGGACATGAACTTTGAGCATTCCCGGATTCCTGAGGACAAGGTCTTGAACCTCTGCAAAGGTTCCCCGGAGAGGCCAGCAGAGAACCCGGCAAGTTCCTTTGCCAGGTCCCGTAGGTACATGCCCACGTACAGCTGGTGGGACTGGACACGGCAAGCAAGCATCAAGCCCTGGAAGCACTTTCTGCCGAAAGCATCCAGGTTTCGGGCCTCCCTGCCGGGAGGCACCACACAGTGCATCTTCTGGCTTTTCAGACGATGCATGGCCAATTCCACCATGGAATGGTGTGGCAGATGTGCCTTCTGGAAACCAGGGCTCTTACGGAGTCGATAAATGGAATCGACCCGCTTGCTCAAAACCGGCGCCGAGGCCGGTGCCTCCCACATCCGGAAGAGGAGCCGTTCCAGCATCGGAGGAACAGGCACAGTAAAGGACTCCTTCGGAGGAGAGTCATACTGGAGGGCCTCGAGCTCTTCGGCTCGAGGCTCCTCCTCGGGGTCCGCGGGAATCGCCAAAGCCTTGGCCATGTCCCTGACGAACTACGAGAACCTGGAGTCCTCCGGAGGGGACCTACTCCGGGGCTCGGACTGTGGTGAGTCCGAAGGGACGCACTGAGTCCGAAAAGTATCAGGGGACTCCTCGTCCTCTGTCTCCCACGCAGACTCATCAGAAGAGGAGTCGGGGGGCTCCGACAGCGTGGGCCTCGGTGGCACCCGCCCCGACACCGAAGGCACCGGCGTTGACGCCCTCAGTTCCGAGCGGGAGGTCGAGGGTGACCGTGACCGACCTTGAACCTTCATGGTCTCGAGTATCGGCTTGGTCTCCGGGGTCGACTTAGACGTCCATGTCCCGGTGGTCGGGGCAGATGCACCAGCGAGGCTGGCCATCAGTACCCGCTGCTGATCCATGAAGGCAGACAATCTGCACTCCAAGGCTGTCAGCCTGAGTCCAAGCTCAGGAGACTCAGCAGCCACCGACTCGGGCCCCGGCGGCACCGGGCCCGACGTCGGCTCCCTAGGAGGCGAGTCCTTGAGGACAACAGGACTTACGTGTTCGGCAGGCTCCGTCTCCACACGAGGTATTTTGGACAGCTTCTCCTGCTCCCAGGGGCCGGGACGACGGTCGGGGGTCCGAGACCTGGCCCTCGAGGAACCAGGGGCCGTTTCTTCCTCTTAAGTTCCCGATCGGGGGGACCCCCTGTCCGAGGAACCCCGGCAATGCTCGGGGTCAGACTCCCGAGACGTCGAGGCCTCGGACGAGGTCCGGGCCCGGCCGGCTTCTCCTGCTCCAAGGGGCCGGGACGACGGTCGGGGGTCCGAGACCTGGCCCTCGAGGAACCAGGGGCCGTTTCTTCCTCTTAAGTTCCCGATCGGGGGGACCCCCTGTCCGAGGAACCCCGGCAATGCTCGGGGTCAGACTCCCGAGACGTCGAGGCCTCGGACGAGGTCCGGGCCCGGCCGGAGGCAGTCAGAAAAAATCTGTTCTTTCTGATGCTGGCGGCTTCGTAGTGCCTTGGTGGACATATTGCCACACGGGACACAGACCTTAGGATCATGATCCGGTCCAAGGCATCTAAGGCAGCAGTCGTGTGTGTCGGTGAGAGACATCAGGTTTTTGCACTGATCACACTTTTTGAAACCACTGGAAGCCATCGGGGAAAAAAGGACCCCCGCGAGGTCAAAGGATCGGCCTTCCAGGGAAAAGACAAAATGGGCGCGAACGCCAGCCACGAAGGGCAAAAACCGAAAAATAGAAAGACTCGATACCAGTGTACCGAACCCAGCGGGAAATCGCAAGAAAAAATATCAATTTTTCCGGGTGACACGGACAGACATCCAGTGGGCTCCACGGAAAAAGAAAGACTGAGCAAGATGGCACCTTGCAGGAAGGGGACCGCGCATGCGTGCAGTATTCCCAAAGGCTTTCTTAGAAAGCTGGGGAATTGCTCCGCACGGGGCTCCATCGACGTCGATGTCACCCATAAGTGAGGACTGACTTCCTGCTTGGTCCTGGAGAACAGCTGTTAAGCAAATCAAGCAAAAACAAAACAGAGAGACGAAGATCCAGTAAGAACTGCGAGGGGGAATGGAAAGTACATTTTTTCTTAAAGTTTTATTGAATAATAACTTTAACTGTCTTAATAACTTTCTTTAACTTTTATTGAGTAATTTGTGTTAAATTTAGGTTGAATATTGATCCAGGCTGATCTTGCACAATCTTTTAATATTTTGCTCTTGCTCATTAGTGAGACGTCTGAGCCTGCATTTCATCCACCAGCTTTTTGAAGTTTGCTGAATATTGCGTGAGGGCCAGTCTCAGGGAATCCTGGAAATGTTCATCTGTCATGTTGGAACGTTGTGTACTCCATTTTCAGATGGGAAAACGCAGATTCACACAAATAAGTTGAACCGAAACAGGAATGTACAGCTTCACTGCATCTTCTCAAGTTCGTAAATTTGTCTCTAGGCACTAGCTTAATACTACTACTGAGCATTTTTATAGCGCTACCAGTCGTACACAGCGCTGTACAATTATGTAAGAGACAGTCCCTGCTCATCAGAGCTTACAATCTAATCAAGACAAAACACAGAAGATGTAAACAGGGGTAAAAGGGGGAAGGAAAAGATCAGGTGAGTCAAGATCCAAAGGCAGCAGCGAAGAGGTGAGCCTTCAACCTGGATTTGAAGAGCATTAGAGCTTCCAAAACGATTTTTGCTCAGCACAGGTCTTGAGAAAAATGCCCTTTTTAAGGGTTAATATTTTTGTTTTCAAGAGATGGTTTGTTCAATGAGTAATTTTTACTGATAGCAGCTGCAGTTTCTTTAATGTCCACATCTACTTTGAATGGGTATGACAAGTACTCCAACAACTGTTCCAATTTTTTGGAAGTCACAGAATCTATTTTCAAATTCCTGGATAACAGAACAGATTTCTGTCACATCTCGTTCTGATAAACAAAATTTGGATATTGTCCCAGATGGTTCTACGTATTAGGAAAATGATCAAAAGTGTTGTTTGCAAGGTCAATCATCATTAGCTCAAATTTGCTCTTGTAGGATGAAACTGTAATCATCTCGCCAATGCATTTGTTTTCACCTTGTAGTTCAAGGTTCATATCACTTAGTTCGCCTGTAAAGTCAGCGAGAAATGCCAGATCACATAACCACTCATCTTCCAACTCTGCTTGGTCATCTCCCCTCTCCTTCAAAAAAACTTATTTCATTCAGCAAATCACAAAATATTTGCAGAAATTTGTGCCTACCTAGCTACCTTACATCTGTGTTCAAAATGATTTCCGCTGCCCCTTCATCAAGAGTAAGATTGAAAAGCAGTCTTTGAAGTGATCTTCCACAAGCTGAATTTACAATTTTCAAAGTGATGTCCATGACAGTTTTTGTATTGAGTCTCTTGTTTGACAAAACTTGCTGGTGAATGATGCAGTGGTTAAGATGTCTACAGAGGACTATGAAACCGTTTACCTCACCTGTCATTGGCTCTTGCTCCATCAAGTAGTGATGGAAACAAGTCTATGCAATGGAAGATTAAGCGTAGTTACTCACCTGTAACAGGTGTTCTCCAGGAGCAGCAGGAATCAGTCCTCACTTATGGGTGACGTCGGCGCCGACGGAGCCCTCGCGGAGCAATTTTCCCCAGCTTTCAAAGAAAGCCTTTGGGAATTGCAGCGCGCATGCGCGGTCGTCTTCCCGCCCGAGGGTGCCATCTTAGCCAGTCAGATGACATAGCTAAAAAAGACAGCATAAAAATTTTTCAAAAAGAACATAAGCAGACGATTGCAACTCCAAGGGGAGGAGGGAGGGTAGTGAGGACTGATTCCTGCTGCTCCTGGAGAACACCTGTTACAGGTGAGTAACTACGCTTTCTCCAGGACCAAGCAGGAAGTCAGTCCTCACTTATGGGACTCCCAAGCTCAAGGCTACCGGAGACCCTAAGCACAAAAATGAGCTCCCTCTAGCTCAGCAGCACAGAAGGATAGAATCTTCGCTGAATTATCACCCACCGGTAGCCCACATCCGGGATGGAGGGTAGGAGTTGCTCAGACCTCAAAGAGATTACGGAGGACTGCCTGTCCGAAAGCACTGTCCCTGCGGGACTCCCTCTCGAGACAGTAATGGACCGCAAAAGTCTGGCTCGAAGACCAAGTAGCGGCCCGGCAGATGTCTGCCAGCGGAACAGAGCGGAGGTAAGCCACTGACGTGGCCTTTGCCCGAACGCAATGAGCCGTGACTCGACTTTCTAAGGAGAGTCCGGCTGCCCCATAAGCCCAAGAGATACAGTCCGCAACCCAGATGGACAGAGTACGCTTGGAGACCGGGAGCCCCAATTTATTGGGGTCAAAAGACACAAAAAGCTGAGCAGCTTTACGGTGCTCCCGCGTACGGTCAAGGTAGAAGTTCAATGCCCTTCTACAGTCCAGGGTATGGAGGACCGTTTCAGCTCGGCTGGAGTGTGGTCTGGGAAAGAAGGTTGGAAGTACCACCTCCTGATTGATGTGAAAAGGGGAGACCACTTTAGGCAGAAATTTTGGGTGAGTCCGTAGGACTACCCTATTCTTGTAGAACCTAGTGTAAGGGGGATCAGACACGAGGGCCTGCAATTCACTTACGCGCCTAGCGGAAGTGAGGGCTATCAAGAACAGTGTTTTCCAAGACAGAAAACGTAGAGAACAGGTAGCCATAGGTTCAAAAGGCGGACAGGTGATCCGCTGCAAAACCACATTCAGGTCCCAGTCAGGCGCTGGCGGGCGCAGAGGTGGTTTAAGTAGAAGGAGACCTCGGAGAAACCTCGCTACGAGAGGGTCATTGGAGAGAGGTCTGCCGTCCACTGGCACATGATGTGCTGAAAGAGCACTGAGGTGAACTTTGACGGAGTTGGACTTAAGTCCCAGATTAGAGAGGTGCAGCAAGTACTGCAAGATCACCGACACCGGGCAGGAGAAGGGATCCTGAGACTGTTGGGTACACCAGACTGCAAAGCGACGCCATTTAAGGGCGTAGCATTTGCGGGTAGAAGGCCGTCGCGAAGCTAAGACGACCTCCTCCACCTCCGCCGGCAGGAGAAGGGGAGCAAGGACTACCCTCTCAGCAGCCAGGCCATAAGGTTGAGAGACCTGAGGTTGGGGTGCAGAAGGGACCCCTGATCCTGAGTGAGGAGATCCGGTTGTATCCCCAGAGGGATTGGGCCCTCCACCGCCAGTTGCAGCAGGAGTGGAAACCACGGCTGCCTGGGCCAGCGAGGGGCCACCAGGATCATGAAGGCTTTGTCTCGGAGAACCTTGAAAAAGAGTCCGAGAGACCAGCGGGATGGGAGGGAAAGCGTACAGAAGGCTCCCCGACCACGAGATCAGAAAGGCGTCCGCCGCAACCCGAAGGGGGTGTGGCTGACGAGAGCAGAAGCGAGGAAGCTGCCGGTTGTGAGGACTGGCAAAGAGATCCACCGTGGGGAGACCCCACTTGAGGAAGAGCTTCTGAACTACCAAGGGATCCAGACGCCACTCGTGCGGCTGGAGGACCCTGCTGAGTTTGTCTGCAAGGCAATTTTCTTGGCCCGGGAGATAAACTGCCTTGAGGAGAATGCCGTGACTGACGGCCCAAGAGCAGAGCTTCTGTGCCTCCCGGCAGAGGAGGAAGGAGCCCGTGCCCCCCTGCTTGTTCACGTAGAACATGGCAACTTGATTGTCCGTCTGGACAAGGACGGACTGTTGGGAAGTCAGGTGGGAGAAGGCCTTGAGAGCGAGGCGGATCGCCCTGAGCTCCAGGAAGTTGATCTGCTGAGCAGACTCCCACGTGGTCCAGAGGCCCTGAGTACGTGCCTCTTGGCAATGTGCTCCCCAGCCCAGGAGGGATGCATCGGTGGTCAGCACCCGGGTCGGCTGAGGTGACTGGAAAGGCATTCCGAATATCAGGTTCGGCTGCCGGAGCCACCACCGGAGAGACGAGAGCAGCGGCTCGGAGACGCGCACTAGGTCTGCCAGGCCGCCTGTGGCTTGTCGCCACTGCTGGCGGAGACACCATTGAGCAGACCGCATGTTCAGGCGGGCATTGGGGGTCACATGGACGGTGGAAGCCATATGGCCGAGCAGTCTCAGGAAGCGCCTGGCGGAGACCAGGGGCTGGCTGCGAAAGCGGTCGGCTAGGTCCATGAGCCGTTGAGCCCTGTCGAGCGGTAGGTACGCTCGTGCCCGAGGAGTGTGCAGCCTTGCGCCGATGAACTCGAGATCCTGTGAGGGGAGCAAAGTGGACTTTGCGAAGTTTATGACAAAGCCCAAGTGCTGCAGCAGAGTCACCGTGCGGCACGTGGCGTTGGTGACCTCCTGAGCGGACGCTGCTCTGATGAGCCAGTCGTCGAGGTACGGAAAGACATAGAGGCCGTGAAGCCGGAGATGGGCCGCCACGACCGCGAGACATTTTGTGAAGACTCGCGGTGCGGAGGATAGGCCAAAGGGCAGAGCACAGTTACTTACCTGTAACAGGTGATCTCTGGGAACAGCAGGAATTAGTCCTCACATATGGGTACGTCGGTACCGACGGAGCCCGTGCGGGAAAGCTCCCCAGCTTCTTAGAATAGAAGCTTTTGGGACCTCCCACTGCACATGCGCACTGCCTTCCCGCCTTCCTGAACAGCTCTCCTCAGTTTCGAGTTTATAGCTGAGTCAACAGAGAGAGGACAGGAAGATAGATAGATAAAAGATACAACTCCTAGGGGAGGTGGGTGGGTTGTGAGGACTAATTCCTGCTGTTCCCAGAGATCACCTGTTACAGGTAAGTAACTGTGCTATCTCCAGGAACAAGCAGGAATAAGTCCTCACATATGGGGACTCCCTAGCTTAGATGCATGGGATCCCCTGTAAAGGTTCGCCATCTTCGTATGGATCTCAGGCATCCATTCTGGGAAGGTGGGCAGGAGTTGTTTAGGAATGGAACAGGTGCTTGAGGACAGCCTGGCCAAACAAGGCATCCCGGCGGGAGTCCTTGTCCAAACAGTAATGGGCTGTGAAGGTATGAACCGAGGCCCAGGTAGCGGCTCGACAGATCTGATCTATGGAAACAGAGTGCAGATGAGCCATAGAAGTTGCCATGGCCCTCACATTGTGAGCAGTGACATGGCCTTCCAGAGAAATGTTTTTGCTCTGGTAAGCAAAAGAAATACACTGAGCAATCCAATTGGAAAGTGTACGCTTGGAGACTGGAAGTCCCAAATGGGAAGGATCAAAGGCCACAAAAAGTTGAGAAGACTTTCGATGTGGCTGAGTCCTATTAAGGTAAAAAGCGAGAGCTCTTTTACAATCCAGAGTATGAAGGTTCCTCTCTGCATTGGATGCATGAGGAGCTGGAAAAAAGACAGGTAGATATACCTCTTGATTAAGATGAAAAGGCGAGACCACTTTAGGCATAAAGTGGGGATTCGTCCTAAGGACCACCTTATCATGATGAAATCTTGTGTAAGGTGGATTAGCCACTAAAGCCTGCAGCTCACTGATGCGGCGAGCCGAAGTGACTGCAATGAGGAAGATGACCTTCCAGGAAAGAAATTTCAAGGAGGTGGAAAACATTGGCTCAAAAGGTGGCTTCATAAGTTGACCGAGCACTAGATTCAAATCCCATGCGACCGGGGGTGGTCTGATGGGAGGTTTAGTGAGAGTCAGGCCTCTCATGAATCTTGCAACAAGAGGATGAGAGGAGATAGGTTGTCCATTTATATGTTTCAAGGATGCTGCAATAGCACTTAAATGGACTCTTACCGAATTCGTCTTGAGGCCTGCATTGGATAGATGCAGGAGATAATCAAGAAGAGAATTCAAAGGAAGTGCCAGAGGGTCAAGACCCTGCTGAGCACACCAAATGGAAAAACGTTTCCATTTGAAAGCATAGGAACGCCTGGTAGAGGGTTTCCTAGAGGCAGAAAGGATATCTTTCACTGGTTGGGAAAGATGAAAGTCTTGAAGGCTTAAGCCTTCAGTAACCAAGCACTGAGGTGAAGGGATTTGGGGTTTGGGTGCCACAAAGTCCCCTCCTCCTGAGACAGGAGGTCTGGCGCAGCTCCCAGATCCAAGTAGGATCCCTGGGAGAGCTGTAGAAGTAGAGGGAACCACACTTGGCGTGGCCAGCGTGGAGCTATGAGGATCATAGTTCCATGATCCCTCTGGAGGTTGAACAGAGTCTTGGGAATCAAAGGAATGGGTGGAAAGGCATATAGGAATGCCTGATTCCAATTCAGGAGAAAGGCGTCCGTAGCCTGAGCTCCCTGACACGGAGTTCTGGAACAGAACCGGGGAAGTTTGGCATTCCACGGACTTGCAAAGAGGTCTATGTCCGGGGTCCCCCATTCCTGAAAGATTTGGTTTATTTGGTCCAAATGTAGGGACCATTCGTGTGGCAGCAGAACTCGACTGAGCCTGTCTGCCCGAGAGTTTTGAACTCCTGGGAGATACACTGCTAGCAGGTGAATCTGATGCTCTCTGGCGAAGGCCCATAGTCTTAGAGCTTCGTTGCAAAGCGACAGAGAGCCCGTCCCTCCTTGTTTGTTTATGTAAAACATGGCCACCTGATTGTCCGTCTGAACTAGGACAGTGAGGTTGGCTAGGAGGGAGTGGAAGACCTTGAGGGCAAGGTAAATTGCTCGCAGTTCCAGAAGATTGATATGAAGGGTGGTCTCCTGTAGAGACCAAGTGCCCTGAGTGGAGAGAGTTTGCAGATGGGCTCCCCACCCTGTTTGGGAGGCATCTGTTGTGAGGGTTGCTTGGGGTAGCAATGGTTGAAATGGAGCCCCCAACAACAGATTCTTGGTGGAAGTCCACCAGTGGAGGGACCAAAACAGACGATCGGAGGTTTGTATTTGGTCTGAGAGCGCTCCTGACGCCTGAGTCCACTGAGTGGCCAGGGTCCATTGAGCTGCTCTCATATGAAGACGAGCATAGGGCACCACATGCACTGTGGAGGCCATATGACCCAGTAGGCGTAGCATTTCCCTGGCTGTCAAGTGAGTGCTGGACTGAGCTTGGGAGGCCAAACTCAGGAGGCGCTGGCCTCGAACATGTGGAAGGTAGGCCCTTGCAGTGATGGTGTCCAACTGGGCCCCTATGAATTCTAGAGATTGAGTAGGGATGAGTTGGGACTTGGGAAGGTTTACTACCAGTCCCAGATACTGCAAAAGGCTCCTTGTGTGGTCCAGGGAAATCTGGGCCTGTGACTGAGTTGGAGCTCGGATGAGCCAGTCGTCCAGATATGGGAAGACAAAGATTCCCATGCCTCTTAGAAATGCGGCTACGACTGCCATGCATTTTGTGAATACTCTTGGAGCAGAGGCTAGACCGAAGGGGAGTACTCTGTATTGGAAATGTTTTCCCTGAAACAGAAAGCGAAGATACTTTCTGTGGGATGGATGGATGAGTATATGTGTATACGCATCCTGTAGGTCTAGAGAACAAAGCCAGTCCTGACCCTGGAGGTAAGGAAGGAGAATGCCGAGAGACAGCATTTTGAATTTCTCCTTGAAGAGAAATTTGTTCAATTCTCTCAGATCTAGGATTGGTCTGAATCCCCCTGTCTTCTTTGGAATGAGAAAATAAGGGGAGTAGAAACCGGACCCTTGCTGAGGAAGAGGAACCTCTTCTATGGCCCCTTGGGCAAGAAGAGAGGAAACCTCTTGACCCAACAGGGTTAGGAGAGATGGGGGAGAATTGAATGGTCTCACCATATGATGGGGAGGAAGGCTGGAGAAATGAAGTTTGTAACCCTCTCGAATGATAGAGAGGGTCCATTGTTCTGTTGTGATTTGTTCCCATCTGGGAGCAAAGTGAACCAACCTTCCGGGTATGGTGAGAGGTTCTGGTTGTGTTAGAACCAGAAGTGGCAAGTTCCCTAGGAGCAAGTCAAAACCCCTGAGGGGTTGGAGCCTGCTGAGCTACAGTAGCTGCTGCAGGCTTAGCTCGTGCTTGTTTGGATTGCTGACGCTTAGCAGTATAGCGAGGTTGAGAAGACTGCTGGCCAGTATTTGAAGCAACTCTGGCCTTCTTATAGTAAGGCCTTTTAAAAGACTTTTTCTTAGTAGGAATTGAAGTGGACTTTGAAAGTCTTTCCAAGGTGGCATTTTCAGCATCCATCTGGGTGGCTTTGATTTGCCACTCTTCCCCAAATAAGTTCTCACCTGTACAGGGCAGATTCCGTAAGCCATCTAGAACCCAAGGTTCCAGATCAGAGGCCTGGAGCCAAGCAAGACGTCGGGCTGCAATAGCAATGCCCGAAGCCCTACTGGCTCCCTCAAAGGAATCATATGCTGCCCTATTAGAGAACTTAGAAACCTCTAAGAGTTGTTTCACTAGGGAAAGGAATCCCTGCTTTTTATCCTCAGGGATAAAGGGGGCAAAATGCCGCACCTTTTTGGCAAGTTCCTCCAGGAACATGCCCATATAGAGACTGTAGGAATTAATCCTGGCTATAAGCATACTAGCCTGGAAAATTTTCCTACCAAAAGAGTCCAAAGTCTTACATTCCCGTCCTGGAGGGGTGGAAGAGTGCCTTTTGGTACTCCTAATCTTCTTCATTGCAGACTTCACCACAATAGAGTGGTGGGGCAATTGAGTCTTTTGGAAACCAGGAGAAGGAGGGACCCTATACATGGTGTCCAACCTACGGGAATAAGGAGACAAAGTCAAAGGATTTTCCCAGAAATCCATCAGTTGTTCTTGAAGGATTTCATGGATAGGCAGGGTAACTGCCTCCTTAGGGGCCTTTGAGTATCCCAAAATATCCAGTTTTTTGGATCTGGGTTCCTTTTCAGAGGATGTTGTAATAGAAAGGGCTGTAGCCATATCTAAAACAAAGTCCTGGAAGGACAAATCCTCTGGAGGGGACATTCTCCTTTTAGGAGAAGAGGGCTCCTCAGGTAAGTTGAGTGAAAACTCAGCAGAATCATCAGAGGAGTGAAAATCCTCAGAGGAATCGGTGCTTTCCTCTAACGCACGATACGCGTACCGATCGGTATCGATATCGGGCGTATCGGGTATGGAACCGGTATGGAGCGAAAGCCCATACGGTACCGACTTGCGTTTAGAGGTGGACGGCCTCGATACCGGCATGGCGGACGATACCGGTATCGGGCCCGGAACCGCTGAAAGCGGAACCGATGGCGTTGCAGCTTTAATGAAAGCCATGACGGCCTGCTGCATGGACTGTACAGTATCGCCCATGGACGCCATAGCTGCCTGGATGTCGGTACCGGAGTGACCCGGTACCCCAGAGCAGGCTAACAGGTGATCTGTCGAGGCCGTAGCATCGATATCAACCTGAGACCCCTGAATTGGCGTTTTTGGAAGTTGGACTTCCCGCCGGGGTTGTTTGGCTGGGGCAGGGTCCTCAAGTTCTAAGCTAAGAGCCTCTCGATGCTTTGAAGGAGATTTGCTCTTTGAGGACTTGCCCACAGAAGGTTTGGTTACCTGAGATCCATCCGGAGAAGAAGACCTGGATGACTGTGATGCTGTATTCTCTGAAGCAAACAGCACATGGAATTTGTTGGCCCGGTTCTGCAGCCCACGTTTAGACATGTGGGAGCAAGATGGGCAGTCCGGTATGGAATGGTCAGGCCCCAAACATTTCAGACACCAGTCATGGGTGTCTGTGACTGAAATAACAGCATTACATTTGGTACACTTCTTAAATCCAGGGGCTGGCTTCTCCATGAGGAGAAATTGAGTAGGCCGAGAGGCCTCTCTGAAGTGACCAAAAAGCTAAAAAATAAGAAAAAAGAATTATAATTTTTTTTTTAAAGAAAGAAAGAAAAGACCGGCGATACCGGTATCGGTATGGGGAAGGCAGGTACGCGGTCTAAAGAAACAAATAAAATAACAATTTCTTCAGCGGTGACAGGAACACGACCTGCTGGCTCCGCGGAAAAAGAGAAACTGAGGAGAGCTGTTCAGGAAGGCGGGAAGGCAGTGCGCATGTGCAGTGGGAGGTCCCAAAAGCTTCTATTCTAAGAAGCTGGGGAGCTTTCCCGCACGGGCTCCGTCGGTACCGACGTACCCATATGTGAGGACTTATTCCTGCTTGTTCCTGGAGATTACTCTGTACTGGTAATGATTTCCTGCCACCACAAACCTTAGGTATTGGCGGTGGCTTGGGTGGATGAGGATGTGCGTGTAGGCATCCTTTAGATCCAAGGAGCATAGCCAATCTCCCTGCTGGAGGTAGGGCAGAAGGATTCCAAGGGTAAGCATTTTGAACTTCTCCCGCACAAGGAACTTGTTGAGGTTGCGCAAGTCCAGGATGGGTCTGAGGCCCCCTGTTCTCTTTGGTATCAGAAAATACCTTGAATAAAAGCCTTGACCTCTCAGGTGGTGGGGCACCGGTTCCACCGCCTGTTCCTGCAGAAGACCTGCTAACTCCTGAAGGAGCAACTCCCTGTGCAGAGGGGGGCGCGAAGGTTCTCCCGGAAAATAGGAGGGAGGGACCTGATGGAAGTGGAGAAGGTAGCCCTCTCGCACGACCTGAAGCACCCAGGCATCTGCGGTGATGCTGGACCACCTGTGGGCGAAGTGAACCAGCCGGCCTCCGGTGCTGGGAGGGACCAGCGGGGGGGGAGAGGCTATGCTGAGCGAGTCAAAAACCCCCTCCCTGCTGAGCAGGGGCTGGTGGTGCAGGCTTGGGGGCTTGCTGCCTACGGGACCCGTTACCCCGTCCCTTGGCCTGCTGGCCCTGTTGGGGAGCTGCAGGGGCCTGATAATGGGGGTACTGTTTGTAGGCAGCCGCCTTCCTCGGGTAAAAGGACTTTTTTCCCGAGCCCTTCTTTTTCTGGGAAGGGGCGGAGGTCTTCCTAGAAAGCCTGGTCCTGGTGAGAGTCTCAGTCTCAATTTGTGCAGCCTTTTCCGCCATGGGCTTGCCAAAGAGGTTTTCGCCTCGGCAGGGGACATCGACCAACTTGTCCTGTACCCAGGGCTCAAGGTCCGACGACTGAAGCCAAGCCTGTCGGCGGGCACCGATGCCGGCTGCGGCCACTCTAGCCGAGGCCTCAAAGCCATCATAGGCTGCTCGGGACATGAACTTTGAGCATTCCCGAATGCCCGTGGACAAGGCTAGGAACCTCCGCAAGGGCTCCTCGGAGAGACCAGCGGAGAATCCGGCTAGCTCTTTAGCCAGATCCCGGAGATACATGCCCATGTAGAGCTGGTAAGTCTGGACACGACATGCGAGCATAGAGCCCTGGAAGCACTTCTTGCCAAGGCCATCCAGGTTACGGGCCTCCCTTCCAGGAGGCACCGAGGAGTGCATCTTCTGGCTCTTAAGACGATGCATGGCCGATTCCACTACCATGGAATGGTGTGGCAGCTGTGCCTTCTGAAAGCCAGGGCTCTTGCGGACCCGATAGATAGAATCGGCCCGCTTGCTCAGGACCGGCGAGGAGGCCGGACTCTCCCACATGCGGAAGAGTAGTCGTTCCAGCATAGGAGGAACCGGCACAGTAAAGTGCTCCCTCGCGGGAGAGTCATACTGGAGGGCGTCGAGCTCTTCGGCTCGAGGCTCCTCCTCGGGATCCGCAGGGAAGGCCAAAGCCTTGGCCATATCCCTAACGAAGTCCGAGAACCGGGCATCCTCCGGGGGGGACTGCTTCCGAGGCTCGGACCCCGGTGAGTCCGATGGGACACACCGAGTCCGGAAAGAATCAGGTGACTCTTCCTCCTCAGACTCCCAGACCGACTCCGACGAGGACTCGGTGGGGTCGGCCCGGGCAGGGTGCGGCGCCAGCCGCCCCGACGTCGAGGGAGTCGGCGTCGGCGACCTCGGTCCCGAACGGGAGGCCGAGGGTGACCTCGACCGAGGATCGACTCGAGTTCTCATTGACTCGAGGATCGGCTCGGTCTCCGGGGTCGACTTGGACGTCGACGTCCCGGCGGTCGGGGCAGCGGCGCCAGCGAGGCCAGCGAGCAGTGCCCGCTGCTGGTCCATGAAGGCTGACAGTCTGCTCTCCAAGGCCGTCAACCTGAGTCCGAGCTCAGGTGACCCAGCAGCCCCCGACTCGGGCCCCGACGGCGTCGGGCCCGACGTCGGCTGTCGCGGAGGCGAGTCCAGAAGGACTACAGGACTTACCCGGGCAGGCATCTCCGACTCCAGGCGAGGTCGCTTCGGGAGATGTTCCTTCTCCAAGGACCCGGGGCGGCTGTCGGGGCTATGCGACCTGGCCCTCGCGGAGCCAGGAGCGTCCACCGACGCCGCCCTCGCGGGTTTTTCCTTCCGACGATGGTCCCCGGAGGGAGAACCCCGGTCGGAGGAGCTCCGGCGACGGTCCGAGCTGGAGCCCTTTGACACGGAGGCCTCCGACGAGGTCCGGGTACGGCTGGGGTCAGCGAAGATTCTCTCGCGCTGATGCCGCCGACTTCTCAACGCCTTCGAGGACAGTTTGCTGCAGGGCCCACAGATCAGTTCCTCATGATCCGGGCCCAAGCAGCGGAGGCAAAAGTCGTGTGTGTCGGTTAGTGACATATTTCGGTCACACCGACCGCACCGCTTAAAGCCACTGGCAGCCATCGGGGGAAAAAGGGCCCCTGCGAGGTCAAAGGACCGGGCTGCCAGGGAACACGAAAATGAAAGCTGACTAAGTCAGAAAAACCGAAAAAACGCTAGAGGACTCGAGACCGGCGTCGCGAGTCCGGGCGGGAAAACGATCGGCGTCGAACCGAAAGAAAAAAGTATAAAATAAAGAGGAAAATCAACTTTTTCGCGGGGACAAGACGGGGACGTCTGCAGGGCTCCGCGGAAAAAAGAAGACTGGCTAAGATGGCACCCTCGGGCGGGAAGACGACCGCGCATGCGCGCTGCAATTCCCAAAGGCTTTCTTTGAAAGCTGGGGAAAATTGCTCCGCGAGGGCTCCGTCGGCGCCGACGTCACCCATAAGTGAGGACTGACTTCCTGCTTGGTCCTGGAGAAAGCATAGTTACTCACTTGTAACAGGTGATCTCCGGGAACAGCAAGAATTTAGTCTTCACATATTGTTATCGTCGGCATCGACGGAGCCTGCGTGAGAATGCTCCCCAGCATCCAATTAGAAAGCTTTTGGGAGCATCCCACAGCGCCTGCGTGCTGCCTTCCCGCCTTTCCCAACTGCCTCTCTCCAGTTGAGTTTAAAGCTGAGACAAAGAGAGAGAGAGAGAGGGAAAGAGATAGATAGAACTCCTAGGGGAGGTGGGTGGGTTGTGAAGACAATTCCTGCTGTTCCCGGAGATCACCTGTTACAGGTGAGTAACTATTGTGGTAAGGAAGCTCATCCTGAGTTAGGAGAAAGGGAAAAAAAAACAAAGAATTCACATTAATAAAAGGACCTATTTTGCAAGGTCAGAGAAATAAAACCAAAACCACACCTAGAAACCAGAAAATCCCATCTGGAACAGGTTTCAGAGTTCCCCTAGTGGAGTAAGGGAGAGTGAATGCAGACCCAAGGTAAAAGACCCTTACGTCAGTAAGCTCCCTGATTACCCAGGTGCCAGAGGGCAAGCTGATCTCAGTCACCTGGGAAGAGAAGAGGTGGAGCTGGAACCCTGCAGATTTAAGCCTAGGTTAGATTCTACAGAGGTTAGCAAGGAGAGCTGGAGGAGCAACAGGAACAGCAGGAGAATGCAGGAAAGAGCCTGAGAGAGGTACAGAGCATGAGAGAGGAGAAGCTGCTACAAGCCAAGGCACAGGTACAAGCCTTAGAAGCCTGTCCCATACTGAGCAGTGCAGAGTTGCAGGAGACACTCAACTCTAATGAGAGGCTGTCAGCTAAGCCCAGTGAGCTAGAACGAGAGATAGAACCAATGCAACTAGGAGAATCTGAGGCAGCTTTGAATGAGAAAGATATATTCATGGATTGCTCTTTGTGCCAAGCCTTAGCTACAGAGGGGTTGAAGGAAAGCCAACCTTAAGAGAAAACTCTCCAGAGCAAGGTAACTTTGAAAAGCAAGGAAGATGTTTTGTGAATTCCTTGTGTTAAAGAGGGGAAACTTACGCTGAGAACAAGCTGAAGCTGTATAATTCTGCTTGTTAAACACCTGCTATCCTCTGCAGTGAGACGGCAAGAAGCCAAGCTAACGGTGAGAGGAAAAAAAGCTTTTGTTTTGCTTTTGAATGTTCCTAAGAAAACCTGAGTAGAGCTTTGTTTGCCTATTGGAAGTTTATTCCTGTTGGAAGTTTTGCTTTGCTTATAAAGAGGAGTACAGCCTGGAAATGTTTGGAACTGAAAAGAAAGGAAACTGCCATTGAAGAAAACTGTTTGTGTTTATGCTTTAACCAGCAAGGCTAGAGAAAGCTGGAAGCCTTGCTGTTAAAGGGGTTTTTGCTTTTGAGCTGAAGAATACTGTAAGCTGATATTTTGTTTTGACCTTTTGCCTATGTCCTGTTTTGTTTTTGAAAGAAACCTGGAGAAATAATCCTGAAAGTAGTAATTTATGAACCTTGCATTTGAGTTTAATAAATTTCTGTCATTGCCTTACCACAAGAGCCAAACTAAAAGTTTTTTCTCTACCTGAAGCCGTATGTGTAGCAGTTAAACTACATTTCCCAAGTAGTATTGCGGGGGAACCAGTCAGAGAAGGCTGAAAAGGGAAGTTCCTATTATAACCACGACCCTCCATGCAAGGAGTAAGAGCGTGACACTGCTATCTCCAGGAACAAGCAGGAATGTAGTCTTCACATATGGGGGACTCCCTAGCTTTAGATGCCAGGGAGAGACCCCAGACGTTGTGCGTCCCTGTGAAAAGGGCTCCACTTCCCCCCATGAATCTCTGGCATCCAACCAGGGATGGTGGGTAGGAGTTGATTAGGTATGGAACAGGTGCTGGAGAACAGCCTGACCAAACAAGGCATCCCGGCGGGAGTCCTTGTCTAAGCAGTAATGGGCTGTGAAGGTATAAACCGAGGCCCAAGTGGCTGCTCGACAGATGCTGTTGATAGACACAGAGTGCAGATGAGCCATTGAAGTTGCCATGGCTCTCACATTGTGAGCTGTGACACAGCCCTCCAGAGGAAGATTTTTACTCTGATAGGCAAAGGAAATACACTGAGCAATCCAGTTAGACAGTGTTCTCTTGGAGACTGGAAGTCCAAAATGAGAAGGATCAAAAGCAACAAAGAGTTGAGAGGACTTTCTATGTTGCTGTGTTCTTTGCAAGTAAAAGGCTAAAGCTCTTTTACAGTCCAAAGTATGAAGATTCCTTTCTGCATTTGATGCATGAGGCCTTGGAAAAAACACAGGCAGGTAGACTGCTTGGTTTAGATGAAAAAGCGAGACCACCTTTGGCATAAAGTGTGGATGAGTCCTAAGGACTACTTTGTCATGATGAAACCTTGCATAAGGTGGATCAGCTACTAGTGCCTGCAACTCACTGATGCGACGTGCTGATGTGATTGCAGTGAGGAAGATAACCTTCCAAGAAAGGAATTTCAATGAAGTAGTAGCTCAGGGTTCGAAAGGTGGCTTCATGAGCTGACCAAGAACCAGGTTTAAGTCCCATGCCACCGGTGGTGGCCTAATGGGAGGCTTAGTTAGAAGAAGGCCTCTCATAAATCTTGCTATAAGAGAATGGGAGGAAATAGGTTGTCCATTTAGAGGCCTGAAAGAAGCAGCAATGGCACTTAAATGGACTCTTACTGAGTTAGTCTTAAGTCCTGCATTGGATAAATGAGATACTCCAGTAATGATTCCACAGGTATTGCAAGGGGGCTAAGACCCTTCTGCGAGCACCATATGGTAAACCTTTTCCACTTGAAAGCATAAGAGCGTCTTGTGGAAGGTTTTCTGGAAGCATAAAGAATATCCTTTACTTGCTGAGAAAGGTTAAGATCATGAAGATCTAGGCCTTCAGCAACCAAGCCCTGAGATGCAGAGATTGGGGATTGGGATGCCATAACATTCCGTCCTCCTGAGATAGATCTGGAGCAGACCCTAACTCCAGAGAGGGAGCTTGAGAGAGATGTAGAAGCAGAGGGTACCACACATGCTGTGGCCAATGTGGAGCTATGAGAATCATATGGCCTTGAACAGGATTTTGGGAATTAGAGGAATGGGTGGAAAGGCAAAAAGGAAGTCTTGACTCCAATGAAGGAGGAAAGCATCCCTGGCCTGAGAGCCCTGAGCCGGAATTCTGGAACAGTACCGGGGAAGTTTGGCATTCAACGGACTTGCAAAGAGGTCTATTTCCGAACTTCCACAAATTCGAAAAATCTTGGCCACCTGGTCTGCATGCACAGACCATTCGTGTGGAAGCAGAACTCGACTGAGTCTGTCTGCCCAAGAGTTTTGTATGCCAGGAAGATACACTGCCAGGAGATGAATCTGATGCTCTCTGGCGAGGGCCCATAGTCACAAAGCTTTGTTGCAAAGCGACAGAGCGCCTGTTCCCCCCTGCTAGTTCACGTAGAACATGGCTACTTGGTTGTCCGTATGAATGAGGACTGTCTTGTAGCTTAGCAGGGTGTGGAACACTCGAAAAGCAAGGTAGATTGCTCTGAACTCTAAGAGATTGATGTGTAGATGAGTCCCCTGTGGAGTCCAAGTGCCTTGGGTGAAGAGGTCTTGCAAATGAGCTCCCCAACCCATTGTTGAAGCATCTGTTGTAAGAATTGCCTGGGGTAAAGGCTGTTGAAATGGGAACCCCACCAACAGGTTTTGAGTGGACTGCCACCATTGGAGGGACAAAATAAGGCGATTTGTGTTTGCTATTTTGTCTGACTGGCACCCTGATGCCTGGGTCTACTGAGTGGATCAAGTCCACTGGGCTGCTCTCATATGGAGCCGAGCATAAGGAACCACATGCACGGTAGATGCCATGTGGCCTAGTATTTGTAACATTTCTTGAGCAGTGAGATGAGGCTTTCGTACTGCTTGAGAAGCTAAATGCACTATGCGAAGGCAACGGGCCTGAGGGAGATAGGCCATTGCTTTCCTGGTATCCAGTAAAGCTCCTATGAACTCTAGAGACTGAGTGGGAGTTAGGCTGGATTTTGGGATGTTTATAACCAGACCCAAATACTGAAGGATACGCATTGTGCAAGATAAGAGAAATCCTGGCCTCTCACTCTGATGGGGCTCGAATGTGCCAGTCATCTAAGTAGGGGAAGACGAATATTCCTAGAGTGAGAAGAAATGCTGCTACCACAGCCACGCAATTCGTAAACACTCTTGGTGCTGAGGCCAGGCCAGAAGGAAGCATCCTGTACTGGTAGTGCTTTCATTGAAAAAGGAAGCGAAGGAACTTTCTGTGAGTTGGATGGATGAGAACATGAGTGTACGCATCCTTGAGATCTAGAGAACAAAGCCAATCCTGACTCTGAAGGTATGGCAGCAGAGTTCCTAGAGAAATCATCTTAAATTTCTCTTTGAACAGGAATTTGTTCAATTCTCTGAGGTCCAAAATAGGTCTGTATCCCCCTGTTTTCTTTGTGATAAGGAAATAGGGGGAGTAAAACCCTGTACCCTGTTGAGTGATGGGTACCTCTTCTATTGCCCCTTGGGCAAGAAGCACAGTGACCTCTTGATCTAACAGGATGATGACAGAGGTCTGGGAATTGAACCGTCTTCCCACTGTGGGAGGTGGCATGCACAGAAAGTGAAGCTTGTATCCCTCTTTTATAATGGAAAGGGTCCAACGTTCTGCTGTTATCTGCCCCCATCTGGGGCAAAGTGACACAACCTTCCTGGAATGGTGGAAGGCTCTGGTTCGTTGAAAGCCAGGAAGGCTAAGTTCTCTAGATGGAAGTCAAAGGCCTTGTGGAGGCTGAGACTGCTGAGACGGTTGAGGCTTAGCAGTCTTTGCTTTCCTTTGTTTAGGTGGTTGCTGACTCTTTCGGCTGACCTGCAGAACGTCCCTGCTGGGAATAAGAGGGATAAAACCTCTTCTTCTTGGAGAAGAATGGTTTCTTGAAAGATTTCTTCCTTGCAGGATCAGCTGTGGCTTTGGATAATCTATCCAAGGTGGAGTTGTCAGCATCCAACTCATTGGCTTTCTCTTGCCAATTTTTGCTAAATAAATTCTCACCTGTACAAGGGATATTGCCCAGTTTGTCCTGCACCCAAAGCTCCAAATTGGATGCCTGGAGCCAGGCAATTCTACTTGCACCTATGGCAATGGCAGATGTTCTGCTTATGCACTCAAAACAGTTAAAAGCTGCACAATTGACAAACTTAGAAACATCCTGGGCATGTCTAACCAGTGTGAGAAAATCCTGCCTCTTATCATCAGGGAGGACTCAAAACCTCTAAATCTCCTGTGACTTCTTTAAGGAACATTCCCATATACAAAATATAGGAACTGATCCTGGCAGAAAGCATGGAAGCCTGGAAAGTATGACGTCCAAAGGCATCCAAAGTTCGACACTCACATCCTGGAGGATTAGAGGCATGCCGCTTTGCACTTCTGATCCTTCTCATAGCTGATTCCACTACAATAGAGTGGTGAGGAAGCTGAGTTTTCTGGAAAACAGGACACGGAGGTACTCGATACATGGTATCCAGTCTACGAGAGTGAGGAGAGGTGGTAAGAGGTGTCTCCCACATTCTCAACATGAGATCATGTAAGATCTCATGGATAGGCAAAGTAGCTGCTTCATTGGGAACCTTGGGATATTGTAAAATCTCCAACTCCTTTGCCCTGGGCTCTGTTTCAGGAGCCACAGTAATGGACAGACCCCGAGCCACCTCTCTGATAAAGTCCTGAAAGGAGATATCTTCTGGAGGAGACATCCTGCGTTTAGGGGAGGAAGGCTCCTCTGGGAGAAGTATTCCGGTACCAACGGAGCTGTCAGAATCCTCAGATTCCTCAGAGGATTCAAAGTACCTTCTGTCCGGATGCTCTTGTCGAGCCCAATACCCGTACCGACCGAAGTCGGTGCCGGGGGGAATCGGTACCGGTGTATCGGTACCGGAAAGCCTAGCATGACTGGGTGCCGGCAATGCAGACACTGATGTCGATGGTACCGGTACCGGTTGAATTGTCTGACGTGGTTCCGAGGATGTCAATGCCGCAAGGAGAGCTGCCAGACTGCGCTCAATAGCCAGGAATCTCTGGTCTATCGACACTGCCGATGCCTGGGTATCGGTACAGGATAAAAGCAGCCGATACCCCAGAGCATGGCACCAGTAGTTCTGCCGAGGTAGAGGCCTCGAGAACATCCTGGAGCCACGATGATGCTTTGGAAGCCGAAGCCTCCCGCCGGGGCAATTTTGACGGTACAGAACCCTCAAGGGCAACGCCAGAGGCATCTCGATGCTTGGAAGGAGATCTACCCTTTGAGGACCGGCTAGACTTGTGTTTAGTTACCTGAGATCCATGGGAGGAAGACGAAGCCCTGGTCGACGTCGATGCCACAGAGGCTGCATCGGAGGGAAAAAGGGTGCTGAGCTTAGCAGCGCGGTTTTGTCGACCCCTCTTGGACATCATGGCACAGGTCATAAACTCGGAGATGGAGTGGTCAGGACCTAAACATTTAAGACACCACTCATGGGTGTCGGTGACGGAGATGGTACCGCCACACTTGGTGCACTTTTTGAAACCCGAAGTGGGCTTTTCCATGGTAAGGAAATTTTGGGCCTAAGGCCCAAAATGGCGCATGCATCTGAGGAGAAAAAGTTTGGAAAAAAGATTTTTTTTTTTTAATATAAAGAAAGAAAGAACCGGCGGTACGGTATAGCGTTGAGGAAGGCAGACTCGACCACAAAAAAGGAGAATGGAAAAAAACTTTTCTGCGGTGACAGGAACGACGACCTGCTGGCTCCGCAGAAAACGAAGAACTGGAGAGAGGCAGTTGGGAAAGGTGGGAAGGCAGCACGCAGGCACTGTGGGATGCTCCCAAAAGCTTTCTAATTGGACGATGGGGAGCGTTCCCACGCAGGCTCCGTCGGTACCGAAGATACCCATATGTGAAGACTACATTCCTGCTTGTTCCTGGAGATCACTTTGTCACAAAAGAATGGAAAGAACTGAATATTTACTGACCGGTAGTTCTCCCTTTTAAAGAAATCATTCCAAGTAGCCACTGCCTCGACCTGATATTTTTCTCAAGTTGCTTACCCTCGAACCTCAATCGCTCAGTTCTCCCCTTATCTGAACATCATTTTTTAAGCTTCAATCTTCATCACCCGCTGCCTCAGCCTCGTCCTGTCTCCTCCAACCTATTTAGAAATCTTCATGCTATTAATCCCTTGGCTCTCTCTTCCACCATTTCTTCACCTCTTTCTTCCACTTTGACATCTAAGTCAGTTGACAAGGCACTATCTTCCTATAATGTTGCACTCTCTTCGGCTCTGGATGCTCTCGCTCCGCCCATCCCACATCCTGTGAGACATTCTGCTCCCCAGCCCTGGCTTTCATCCACTACCCGCTATCTATGTTCCTGTGCCTATTTTCTGCTGAGCGTGCTTGGCTCAAATCCCACTCCCGTGAAGACTTTCTACACTTCAAATTCATGCTTCTCTTTCCAGTCAGCCATAGCTCTTGCCAAACAAGACTACTATGTCCATCTGACTCTCTTGCCTCTGATCCTCGCCGTCTTTACTACTCTCAGCTCTCTCCTCAAAGTGCCTCCGCCTCTGATCCCTCCCCTCCCTTTCTGCCCAAACCCTGGCTGAATATTTCCATGACAAAATCCACAAGATCACCTTCCAATTCCCCACAAAATCAGCTACTTCCCCTCCTCCCCCTCTCCACTCCCAACTCTCCCCCCTACCTCTGCTACCCTCTTCCTTCTCTGTGATCTCTGAAGAGGAAACCGCACACCACCTTTTTTCCTCCAAATTCACCACCTGCTCCTCTGATCCTATCCCCACCCATCTCCTAAGCCCCATCTCCTCCACCGTCGTCCCTTCCATCTCTCATTCTCAACCTATCCCTCTCCACTGCAACAGTTCCTGCTGACTTCAAGCATGATGTGGTCACACCTCTTCTCAAGAAACCCTCACTTGATCCCACCTGTCCTATTGACCCATCTCTCGCCTTCCCTTCATTTCTAAACTACTTGAACGGGCGGTAAGAATGGACAGATAAAAGGGATACCAGAATCTCCAATATATAATTGAAGATAGACAAATTTCTTGATACAGATCTCTAAAATGTGCTGATAGAAGAACTTTGTTGACAATGACTGTCACACGCAAGTTTATCCTTTCACCTACTTCCTCTTAAATAGAATAGAATATCATGATCATGAGTTCTTTGTAATTGTCTTTAAAATAGTTTGAGAACATTGTTAACGCAAGCATAAAGAGTAAACAGGCTATGAACTGTGCAACCATAGTTCATTATACAGTCAACTATAGGTCACTGCTGGCACGGCATAATTTCTGCAACTCTGCAATTATAAATAATTCTGTCATAATCAAGTAAATTTCATCTAATACACTGTAATCAGCTCTTACTCTGTAAAAGAATTCTAGCGACACCTTGTGTTATTTCATGTTTATGATTAGTCACTGTGTTACTTACCCTTTTTCTTTAATAAAAAGGGCTTCAAGGGAGGAAGACTTTGAATCCAACAGAGGTGGAACTGTGCTGTGTCCATGGACCATCTATTGCTTTCCCTCTGAGCTCAAAGAAAGTATCACTTTGTGTGCGATTGTGTTCTGTGTTACTCTCTGCTTATTTCTCACTGCTTGAGGGACCAGAGACCGAAAGAGCTATGATATTGTGGCCAGATCACGGGTATTCTTCACTAAACTACTTGAACAAGCGGTTCACTGCCGCTGCCTCGACTTCCTCTCCTCTCATGTCCTCCTGGATCTCTTAGTCAGGCTTTCGTCCTCTACACTCTACTGAAACGGCTCTTGCCAAGGTCTCCAGTGACTTGTTCCTGGCTAAATCCAAGGGCCTTTACTCTGTCCTCATCCTTCTTGACCTCTCTGCTGCTTTTGACACGGTTGACCACAACCTTCTCCTCGATACCGTGTCCTCGCTTGGTTTTAGTGGCTCTGTACTATCCTGGTTCTCCTCCTCTCTCTCCCATCGCTCTTTCTGTATATGTTCTGGTGGCTCCTCCTCCTCTGCTACCCCACTCCCAGTTGGTGTACCCCAAGGATCTGTCTTGGGTCCGCTCCTTTTCTCCCTCTATACCCAATTCCTTGGTGCGCTTATCTCTTCCCATGGCTTTCAGTACCATTTCTATGCCGATGACTCCCAGATCTACCTCTCTACCCCTGAAATCTCTCCGGCAATCAAGACCCGGATCTCTGCCTGTCTTTCTGACATTGCTGCCTGGATGTCTCACTGTCGTTTGAAATTGAACATGACCAAGACTGAACTTCTTATCTTTTCCCCTAAAACCTCCCCTCCTCTTCCTCCTTTCTCAAGTCTCTCTGGATAACTCTGTAATCCTTCCTGTTTCCTCGGCCCGCAATCTGGGGGTTGTCTGACTCCTCTCTCTTTCTCCACACATATCCAGCTCATAGCTAAGACCTGCCATTTCTTTCTCTATAACATTAGCAAATCCGCCTTTCCTTTCTGAACACACTACTAAAACGCTTATCCACTCCTTAATCACCTCCCGTCTTGACTACTGCAACCTACTCCTTGCTGGTCTCCCTTTGAATCATCTCTCTTCCCCTCAATCTGTTCAACTCTGCGGCGTGACTAATCTTCCGCCAGCCTCACCATGCCCATATTACTCCTCTTCTCAAGTCACTTCATTGGCACCCTATCCGTTTCCACATCCACTTCAAAGGCTGTTAGTGTAGCTGGGTTTAAAAAAGGTTTGGAAAAGTTCCTGGAGGAAAGGGCCATAAACCATTATTAAGGGACCTAGGATATCAATGCTTGACACAGTACAAGCATTGTGGAACCTGTGTCTTTTGGGGAAACTGCTAGGTACTTATGACCTAGATTGGCCACTGTTGGAAACAGGGTACTGGGCTTGATGGACCTTGGTCTGACCCAGTATGGCATATATCTTATGTTCTCCTGCTGACCTATAAATGCATTCACTCGGCGGCTCCTCAGTACCTTTCTTCTCTTATCTCTCCTTATAACCCCCCTCGGGAACTCTACTCTTCCAACAAACTACTTCTATCTGTGCCCTTCTCTTCTACTGCTAATTCCAGACTTCGCTCCTTTCACCTTGCTGCACATTATGCCTGGAACAAACTACCTGAGTCGGCATGCCACTCACCCTCTCTGGCCCTCTTCAAATCCAAGTTGAAAACTCACCTCTTTGCTGCTGCCTTTGGTTCTTGACTCACCTGATCTCCTTTTTCTTCCCCTTTTTTTCCCCTAGTTTTATCCCTGCCTACACCTTCTGTGTTTTGTCTCGTATTTGTCTTGACTAGATTGTAAGCTCAGATGAGCAGGGACTGTCTCTTACATGTCTGTACAGCGCTGCGTATGACTGGTAGCGCTATACAAATGCTCAGTAGTAGTAGTAGTTCTTTAACACTAAAGTCATCAAAAAACATCCGGATAAAGATTAGTAACTGGGCTATGTCTCTTATGTCTGTAGATTTATCCAGTTGGAGTGAGAAAGCAACACAATTTGAAACATCCTCCAACAATTGTTCAGTTGTGTCTCCACACATCTTTTCTATTCGCCGCACGACGGTTTCTTGATAATTGTACATCTTGAATAGCAGCTATGACCTCTTTCTTATTTTTAAATCCTTCAAAAGGAAAGATTGTCAGCGGCTTCAAGAAAACAATCTTTTACATATTCCCCTTCAGTGAAAGGTTTGCATTTCTTTGAGATCAGGTTGCTGACCTTGAAGGATGCTATGGTTGCACTGACCGAATATGACCTTGGCTTCACCATCAACTGTTGCTGAGTAGCCAATTTCAATTTAAGTTCTTTGAGCTTCAGTTTACAAATTTCACTTTTGGATGGAAAATCAGCATCAAACCTATTGCTATGCAGAGCCTTATAATGACGTTCTAGATTGCCCTTTTTGGGCAAGGATACTGGGGCGTTACAAATTAGACAACACCACTTGTCTTTCACCATGATGAAGAAGTAGTCCATCTCCCATTCATCATGAAAGTGGTAGGTTTTGCTCTTCTTTGGAACACTCATCTTCGTTATACTGGGGTGACTGGATGTAAGAAGGCCAAATCTGCTAAGTTAGTATAAACACTGGCTGAATCTGGTCCAAAACTGACACTGTCCCAAAGTATTAAAGATCAACAGGAACTGAAGACCTCTGGATGATGTGCAATACAAGGACTGGAGATGCCAAAACCACACATGCAGTTCTAAAAGTAAAAATAAGAATTCATCATACTGGCACCAACAACACTGGTCAACAAATTTTACAAAAGTCATGTTACTGAAATAAAAATAGTCATTTCTTATCAATTTTTATATGCTGAACACGAATATGACAGTGAAATTGCAAAGTTGGCTCTAGGTTTTTTGCAATCTACAAGAATTAATGTTTACATCATGAAATGCATGTCAATAGTAAATAAAATAGGCCTTCGGTTAATACCTGTAAAAAAACAAGTCAAAGAATACTTCTTAGATTTTTTCACCTGTCTCTTGTACAGCTGTTCGGGAGCTTCTCTGGGGAGTGTCCAGCAGTAGTCAGCCAGCATTGTAGTGGACCATTTTCCCTGGTATCTTTGCTCCGTCGTTTCGATATCCTGGTGAAAATGTTCGCCCTGTTCACCACTAACCATACCACAGTTGTCAAGAAATAAATCGAGATGGGAATCAAGGAAATGGATCTTTAGAGACATATTGCAGCCAGGTTTCTGATACTGCATCAGCATGTCTTCTACTAGTTCCTTGTAGTTTTCTGCCCTAACATTCCCGAGAAAGTTTGTTGACACTAGGCGAAAAGCATTCCATGCTTGTTTCGCATCACCCTGCAGCAAGTTTTTGAACCGGTCATCTTTGAAGAGCTCCCGAATCTGAGGACCCACAAAAACGCCCTCTGTAATCTTTGCTTCGCTGAGTCGAGGGAATTTTTCATGCAGATATCGGGAAGCTGGCGAAGTGTGGTCCATGGCTTTCACAAAGTTTTTCATCAAACCTAGTTTGGTGTGAAAGGGTGGTGATAGGATTTTGTGAGCCTCAACCAGAGCTGGGTGCTGGATATTCTTCTCTCCAACTGTTACATTTTGTCTGCGATTCGATTCCTTCCGCAAGTAGTGCCAATCCCTTGCTCGGCTATCCCACTCACATAAACACATGTATTTTATACACCCCTGCTGCAGTCCCATTAAAAGGGCAACTACCTTCAAGTCACCACGGAGGTGCCAGCTGTACTTGTTATAGTTAATGGAAGTCAGTAGATGCTTTAAGTTATCGTATGTCTCTTTCATGTGGACGGCATGCGCTACTGGAACAGATGGAAGACGGTTTCCATTGTTCAAAAGCACAGCCTTCAGACTCAGTTTCGAAGAGTCTATAAATAGTCTCCAGTCTTGTGGGTCATGAGTGATTTTTAAGGCATTCATGAGGCTTTCAATATCGGAACAGAATACCAGATTACTTTCCTTTCTGAAGAAAGGTTCCAACTGCTGGTGGCGCTTTCGATATGAAGTAATATTGACATCTTCTTCTAGAGGACTCCATTGTTGGAGACTTGATCCTAGCAATTCTGCCTTGTTCTTGGATAAGTCCAAATCATGAACCAGGTCATTTAGTTCTTCCTGTGTTATTCTGTGTGGCGTTGATATGCATCCCAGTGAAAATCTGGGTCACTGCATGCTGACGGACCAGGAGAAGAACAGGTCGGCTCACCCTTGTCCTCATCAGATGAATCAAGAGAATATTCTGATGGAGGTTCTGGAATAGGAAGTCCCTCACCATGTGCAACTGGTCTCAATGCAGACGGAATGTTTGGGTAGACTATGCTCGACTTCTTTTGCTTCGTTATTCTGCTGGAAAGAGGAGGAACCAAGCAGAAGTTAACAGTCATTTATGTGGTTGCTTGGCTCTCTCCACACAATGGGGACTGCAAATGGCATTGATGGTCTTTTGCAATTCAACCACTGTTAAAGCTGTGTTGTATATGTAGTGCAGCATATATGCAGGGCCCAAGGCTTGTCTTGGTCACCAATTTTGCATCCGAAGTAAAGATGATATGACTTCTTCAGTTGAGAAGTGATACTTTTCTTCTGGTTGGCAAATGTCATTTCCCCACAAATGTAGCAGAAATTGTCAACGGTATTAACGCACTTTCGCGGCATTACTGTTCTGTATTGTACCTAAATGGCTAAAATTATATGATTAATAAAAGTTACATGTAACAGTAGCTTAAACTGTCTCGCACACAGTCTGAAATATTTTAAATGCTCAATCTTTCCGATTGCGTATAGTACGCTGCTGACGTCAGATGGCTTCAGCAGCCGTCTGGCAGTAGCATTGCATTGCATCAGAAAATGATGCAATCAACTCAGGATGATGTGAGCATGCTGGTATTATGCAATGTGATGCATTATTACATCATTCAAGGCTTATTTGGGATGTTGTTGATGTCCTACTGGATACATTTACAAGGTGAAACGTCAAAAATGAACTACATGCAATATCTTCAAAACGAGAGCCAATACAATTTTTTTAATGTTATATTTGAGTTCAGCTCACCAAGATACTACAGATTAGGGCCTTTTAAAGTCAGTAACGATTTCAATGTTGACCAGTGTAATCAAATACCACCAATCACCAAAAAAACTCAAACACCTGTCCAGCAAACCAAATAAAATCAAATACCGCCAAACAAGTTCAAATACCACCATATGCGATTTAATAAATTCTGCACAGTGTAGAATCAACGCAAAGGCAAGGCGAAATAAAATTGCAGTGTAGAATCAACGCAGACTAGGCAAAATAAAATTATAGAGGCAAGCAAAAGTCACAGTGGTTTGAACCAATTCGAAGACAAGGCATAGGCAAGTTAAAACAAAATTGGAAAAGCCCGCCAAAATCACCAAATTCCTGACACTTTGTTGTGTCTGCCTGAAAACGTTTAATGAAAGCGAACTATAAAGTGACCAACGACCAGCACACGACACAACTAATATGGTAAGTGTATTCAGGTAAAGCCCAGGCAAATTGATATCGCCCGGTATATAACACATTTCTAAGAGGTGTGGGGCGGGAGCAGGAATGGGTGATTCTGAGAGGCAGGAGACCAGGTATGCCGCCGGGCCTGTGGCGTCTTGTGGCAGGGCGGCAGGAAGCAGCCCCCTGGGGTACCCACAAACTATTGGCACGAAAACAACAAGCGCCCCCAATATACCTTCAGGCAAGATTCCCGCAGGCAGGGAAAAGAGACAGGCAAAGGATCAACAGCGGCGGCAAGCCCTCGGCAGACGACCTGCCGGCACAAGCTCTCTCCTAGCGACGGGGTGAGCTTCTGGAGAGATGGAGCCAAGCGAGGCTGGCGATCTACCTCTGACCCCTCCGCGATCTACAGGTAGATCATGATCTACCTGTTGGACATGCCTGGTATAGGCCAATCTCTAGTCTACCATTTATGGCAAAAATCATTGAAAAAAAATTGTGTACTCACAATTACAAGACCACATTGAGACATGTACCCCTTGACACATCAATATGGCTTCAGGTCATACCAGTGTGGAAACCCTTCCCACAGTACTCATTGATAACCCAACGCAAGCAATTCTACTGGTATTCCTAGATATTACTGCCGCATTTGACTCCATCAACCACTCAATTCTCATGGAAAGTCTTAAGCAAGTGGGGGTATATGGCACCACACACTCATGGTTCCAATCCTACCTTGCTGACCAATCTCAACAGGTTAAAACCGGAAACCTCACATCAAAATCTCTCTCTCTAAAACAAGGGATTCCATGGGGATCTGCTCTATCAGCTCTCCTTTTCAATATATACCTATAGCCAATCTGCAACATTATAAAGGAATGCAACAAAGTACGCAATATATGCAGATGTGATGATATAACTTCTGATGGACATTGAGTCTCTTGATCTCTCCAGCATCAAAACTTGGTTTGCTAAAATATCTCAATGGCTGTATATTCAATCTCAACATCAACCTCAAAAAAAACAGAGGCACTATTCGTGGACAAGGAAAGCACAGTTACTTACCTGTAACAGGTGATCTCTGGGAACAGCAGGAATAAGTCTTCACATATGGGTATCGTCGGTACCGACGGAGCCTGCGCGGGAACGCTTCCCAGCGTCCAAGAGGAAAGCTTTTGGGAGCATCCCACAGCGCCTGCGCGCTGCCTTCCCGCCTTTCCCAACCGCCTCTCTCCAGTTCGAGTTTTAAGCTGAGACAAAGAGAGAGAGAGAATAAGGAAAGGAAAGATAGAGAGATACAACTCCTAGGGGAGGTGGGTGGGTTGTGAAGACTTATTCCTGCTGTTCCCAGAGATCACCTGTTACAGGTAAGTAACTGTGCTATCTCCAGGAACAAGCAGGAATGAGTCTTCACATATGGGGACTCCCCAGCTAGAGATGCCAGGGAGAACCACAAGGTTGTGAGTCCCTGAGAAGGGCTCTACCTCCCTCCATGGATCTCGGGCATCCAGCCAAGGATGGTGGGTAGAAGTTGTTTAAGTATGGAACAGGTGTTTGAGAACAGCCTGACCAAACAAGGCATCCCGGCGGGAGTCCTTGTCCAAGCAGTAATGGGCTGTAAAGGTATGAACCGAGGCCCACGAGACCGCTCGACAGATTTGGTCGATGGACACAAAGTTTAGATGAGCCATAGAGGCTGCCATGGCCCTCACATTGTGAGCTGTGACATGGCCCTCCAGAGAAAGGTTCTTACTCTGGTAGGCGAAATAAATACACTGAGCAATCCAATTGGACAGAGTTCTCTTAGAGACTGGAAGTCCTAAATGAGAGGGATCAGAAGCAACAAAGAGTTGAGAGGACTTTCTATGTTGCTGTGTCCTTTGTAAGTAAAAAGCGAGCGCTCTCTTACAATCCAGGGTATGGAGATTCCTCTCTGCACGTGATGCATGAGGTCCTGGAAAAAAGACAGGTAAATACACCTCCTGGTTCAGATGAAAAGGTGAGACCACTTTAGGCATAAAGTGTGGATTGGTCCTGAGGACTACCTTGTCATGATGGAACCTTGTATAAGGAGGATTAGCCACCAAGGCTTGCAGCTCACTGATGCGGCGAGCTGAAGTGACTGCAATGAGAAAAATAACCTTCCAGGAAAGAAATTTCAAGGAGGTAGTGGCTAAGGGTTCAAAGGGTGGCTTCATAAGCTGGCCAAGAACCAGATTCAAGTCCCATGCCACTGGAGGTGGTCTAATGGGAGGTTTAGTCAAAAGAAGGCCTCTCATGAATCTTGCTATGAGAGGAAATAGGCTGTCCACTGAGAGGCTTAAGGGATGCTGCAATAGCACTCAAATGGACTCTTACTGAATTCGTTTTAAGGCCTGCATGGGATAAATGCAGCAAATACTCTAGTAAAGAATTCTGAGGTATTGCAAGAGGGTTAAGACCCTTCTCTGCACACCAAATGGTAAACCTTTTCCATTTAAAAGCATAGGAACGTCTAGTGCAGGGGTCGGCAACCCGCGGCTCCGGAGCCGCATGCGGCTCTTTCTCACCTTTGCCGCGGCTCCGGAGCACACTGCCCGCTTTAAACGTCGCGTTATGGGCTCCCTCCATGTCAGCTCCCTCCCTTCTTCTGCAGCCGCGGTTCCCTGTCTCTTAGGGAACCGCGGCTGTGCTTTTAAAATCATCTCGGAGCCCTTCCTGTCTTGACGGGCTCCGTGCAGCATTGTCCCGCCTCTAAAGTAAGTTTTGGAGGCGGGACAATGCTGCACGGAGCCCGTCAAGACAGGAAGGGCTCCGAGATGATTTTAAAAGCACAGCCGCGGTTCCGTAAGAGGCAGGGAGCCGCGGCTGCAGAAGAAGGGAGGGAGCTGACATGGAGGGAGGGAGCAGATATGAATGAATGGATGGATGGAGGGGGGGGGCTGACATGGAGGGAGGGAGCAGATATGAATGGATGGAGGGAGGGGGGCTGACATGGAGGGATGGAGGGGGCTGACATGGAGGGAGGGGGGCTGACATGAAGGGAGGGAGCTGATATGAATGGATGGAGGGAGGGGGTCTGACATGGAGGGATGGAGGGGGCTGACATGGAGGGAGGGGGGCTGACATGGAGGGATGGAGGGTGCTGACATGGAGGGAGGGAGCAGATATGAATTAATGGAGGGAGGGGGGCTGACATGGAGGGATGGAGGGGGCTGACATGGAGGGATGGATCGAGGGGGGCTGAAATGGAGGGATGGAGGGGGCTGACATGGAGGGAGGGAGCAGATATGAATGGATGGAGGGAGGGGGGCTGACATGGAGGGATGGAGGGGGCTGACATGGAGGGAGGGAGCTGATATGAATGGATGGAGGGAGGGAGGGAGGGGGGCTGACATGGAGGGATGGAGGGGGCTGACATGGAGGGAGGGGGGCTGACATGGAGGGAGGGAGCAGATATGAATGGATGGAGGGAGGGGGCTGACATGGAGGGATGGAGGGGGCTGACATGGAGGGAGGGGGCTGACATGGAGGGAGGGAGCTGATATGGATGGATGGATGGAGGGAGGGGGGCTGACATGGAGGGAGGGAGCTGATATGGATGGAGGGAGGGAGGGGGGCTGACATGGAGGGAGGGGGGCTGACATGGAGGGAGGGAGCAGAAATACATGGATGGAGGGAGGGGGGCTGACATGGAGTGAAGGAGGGGGCAGACATGGAGGGAGGGGGGCTGACATGGAGGGATGGAGGGGGCTGACATGGAGGGAGGGAGCAGATATGAATGAATGGAGGGAGGGGGGCTGACATGGAGGGATGGCGGGGCCTGACATGGAGGGCGGGGGGCTGACCTGGAGGGATGGATCGAGGGGGGCTGACATGGAGGGAGGGAGGGGGCTGACATGGAGGGAGGGAGCAGATATGAATGGATGGAGGGAGGGGGGCTGACATGGAGGGATGGAGGGGGCTGACATGGAGGGAGGGAGCTGATATGAATGGATGGAGGGAGGGAGGGCGGGGGGCTGACATGGAGGGAGGGAGCAGATATGAATGGATGGAGGGAGGGGGGCTGACATGGAGGGATGGAGGGGGCTGACATGGAGGGAGGGAGCTGATATGGATGGAGGGAGGGGGGCTGACATGGAGGGAGGGAGCTGATATGGATGGAGGGAGGGGGGCTGACATGGAGGGATGGAGGGGGCTGACATGGAGGGAGGGGGGCTGACATGGAGGGGGCTGACATGGAGGGATTGGGGAGGCGGGCTGACATGGAGGGAGGGAGCTGATATGGATGGAGGGAGGGAGGGAGGGAGGGAGGGGGCTGACATGGAGGGATGGAGCACTGGTAATGGGGTTGAGGGGACAAGCACTGGAAATGAGCTGATTAGGGGAGGCTAGGACTGGTAATGAGCTGATGGGGGGTAGGACTGGTATTGGGCTGATTAGGGGAGGCTAGCACTGGTAATGGGGTTGAGGGGGGATTAGCACTGGAAGCGAGCTGATTGGGGGGCTTTGACTGGGCATGGGCTGATTGTGGGGAGGGGAGGATAGAGCTGCTGGCCCTGGAAGATAACTGGGGGCTAAGGCTACAAATGGGCTGATATGAGGGGATGGGAGAATGGAACTGGATCTGAGAGGGGCTGCCATGGTATTTGTACTAGAAGGGACTGGTCAGTGGGGAAGGAGGGGGACTGGAAGGAAATGGACACCAGTGGCAATCATGGGAATGCAAGTTGACATTGGAAGGTACTGGGAGTGAGGACTGGAAAGGGGCTGATATTGGGGAGGGTTACTGGGACTGGAAATAGGCTGATGGAAAGAAGTGAAGAAAACGAAAGAAGAGATAAGAACTGGCAGATGGACCATAGACCACAGAAAGAGAGCTAAGAGAAGACAGGAAAGCAGAAGCCTCAGATCGGGACCAGCATGATCAAAGAATAAATTGGTCAGACAACAAAGGTAGAAAAAATAATTTTATTTCATATTAGTGATTTGACTACAAAATCATCATAATTTTGAAATCAAATATTGTTACTTCTTGTTGTTATATTTTCTGGCGTATTTTTTTTGGTGTGCGACGGAAGAGGGGTAGTCTTATACGGCGAGTATAGGCCAAACACCTATATTTTAACAGGAAAAGTAGGGGGTCGTATATAGCATTAAGGTAAGAAGAAACAATATATGCAGTGTTAGATTTGTTTTAAATGTCGCAATGGTTTTGCGGCTCCCAGTTTTTTTTTTCCCTTCGGAAACGGGTCCAAGTGGCTCTTTATGTCTTAAAGGTTGCAGACCCCTGGTCTAGTGGAAGGCTTTCTGGAAGCATGAAGGATATCCTTCACTTGCAGATAAAGATGCAAATCCTGAAGGTCTAGGCCTTCAGCAACCAGGCCCTGAGATGAAGAGACTGGGGATTTGGGTGCCACAACGTTCCCTCCTCCTGGGACAGGAGGTCTGGAGCAGATCCCAAGTCCAAGGAGGGAGCTTGAGAGAGATGCAGAAGTAGAGAGTACCACACTTGGCGTGGCCAATGTGGTGCTATGAGGATCATAGACCCCTTGTCTCTCTGAAGTTTGAACAGTGTCTTGGGAATTAGGGGAATGGATGGAAAGGCATAGAGGAAGTCTTGCCCCCAATGAAGGAGGAAGGCATCCCTGGCCTGAACTCCCTGACACGGAATCCTGGAACAGAACCGGGGAAGTTTGGCATTCCACGGACTTGCAAACAGGTCTATGTCCGGGGTTCCCCAAATTCGGAAGATCCTGGTTATTTGGTCCCCATGGAGGGACCATTCGTGTGGAAGCAGAACTCGACCGAGTCTGTCTGCCCAAGAGTTTTGAACCCCTGGAAGATACACTGCCATGAGATGGTTTTGATGCTCTCTGGCGAAGGCCCACAATCTCAGAGCTTCGTTGCAAAGCGACAGAGAGCCAGTCCCGCCCTGCTTGTTCACGTAGAACATGGCTACTTGGTTGTCCGTGTGGATGAGGACTGTCTTGTAGCTGAGCAGGGTGTGGAAGACTCAGAGCTAGAAAAGTTGCTCTGAGCTCTAAGAGGATGATATGCAGAGATGTCTCCTGTGGAGACCAGATGCCCTGAGTGGAGAGATCTTGTAGATGAGCTCCCCAACCCCTTGGAGAGGCATCTGTTGTAAGGGTTGCTTGGGGTAACACCTGTTGAAAGGGGGACCCCAGCAACAGATTTTGAGTGGACTTCCACCACTGGAGAGACCAAAAGAGGCGACTGGAGGTTGCTATTTTGTCTGACAGGCACCTTGATGCCTGGGTCCATTGGGTGGACAGAGTCCATTGAACTGCCCTCATGTGAAGGCGAGTGTAAGGAACCACATGCACGGTGGATGCCATGTGGCCCAACAGTTGTAACATCTCTCGAGCAGTTAAATGGGGCTTTAACTGAATTTGTGAGGCTAACTGCACCAAGCGTAGGCAACGGGCCTGGGGAAGATAGGCCCTTGCAGTTGTGGTATCCAGCAAGGCCCCTATGAACTCTAGAGACTGATTAGGGGTGAGATGGGATTTTGGGATGTTTATAACAAGTCCCAGATACTGAAGAACATGCCTTGTGCAGGCTAGGGAAGTCTGGGCCTCTGACTGGGATGGAACTCGGATGAGCCAGTCGTCCAGATATGGGAATACGAATATCCCTAGAGTGTGTAGAAATGCAGCTACTACTGCCAGGCATTTTGTGAACACTCTTGGTGCAGAGGCCAGACCGAAAGGAAGCACTCTGTATTGGTAGTGCTTTCCTTGATAAAGGAACCGAAGGAACCTTCTGTGTGTTGGATGGATGAGGACATGGGTGTACGCATCCTTGAGGTCTAGAGAACAAAGCCAATCCTGACTCTGGAGGTATGGAAGGAGAGCACCAAGAGAAATCATCTTGAATTTCTCCTTGCATAGAAACTTGTTCAATTCTCTGAGATCTAATATGGGTCTGTAGCCCCCTGTTTTCTTTGGAATAAGAAAGTAGGGGGAATAGAACCCTGAGCCCTGTTGAAGAAGGAGTACTTCTTCTATTGCCCCTTGGGCAAGAAGGGTAGCAATCTCCTGAACCAGAAGGTCGAGGAGAGATGTTGGAGAATTGAACTGTCTCACCATGGTGTGAGGAGGAAGGTTTAAGAAATTAAGCTTGTACCCCTCCCTTATGATGGAGAGGGTCCATTGCTCTGCTGTGATTTGTTCCCATCTGGGAGCAAAGTGAGCTAACCTTCCTGGAATGGTGAGAGGCACTGGTTCTTTTAGAGCCAGAAAGGCTAAGTTCTCTAGTTAAAAGTCAAAGGCCCTGAGGAGGCTGAGGCTGTTGGGCCGTAGCAACCCTTGCAGCCTTAGGCTTGGCCTGTTTAGGTTGTTGCTGTCGCTTTGCAGCAAAACGACCTGCAGAAGATGGCTGTTGACCATAAACAGGATAATATTTCCCCTTTTTGGGAAAGAAAGCCTTTTTAAATAACCTTTTTCTGACAGGAGCAGAAGTAGACTTTGAAAGTCTATCTAAAGCAGAATTCTCAGCATCCATCTGAGTGGCCTTTGCTTGCCAATCCTTGCCAAAAAGGTTTTCACCTGTACAAGGAAGATTTCCTAATCCATCCTGGACCCAAGATTCCAAATCAGAAGCTTGTAACCAAGCCACTCTGCGTGCACCTATGGCAATAGCCGAGGCTCTGCTGGCACACTCAAAAGAGTCAAAGGCTGCACGGTTGGAAAATTTGGAAACATCCTGGGCATGCTTAAGCCAGGTGAGAAACTCCTCCCTTTTATCTTCTGAGATAAAAGGAGATAAAGTATGCAGATGATCTGTAACTTCTTTTAGAAACATCCCCATATAGAGACTATAGGAGTTGATTCTGGTAGTAAGCATATTGGCCTGGAAAATTCTCCTGCCAAAAGCATCTAAGGTTCTGCATTCTCTTCCTGGAGGATTAGAGGAGTGTCTTTTTGCACTCTTTATCCTCTTCTTAGCAGACTCCAACACAATAGAGTGGTGAGGAAGCTGAGTCTTATGAAAGCCAGGACAAGGAGGAACACGGTACATGGTGTCCAACCTACGAGAATGAGGGGAGGTGGTGAGAGGAGTCTCCCATATGCCCAACATGTGATCATAAAGGATCTCATGAATTGGTAAAGTAGCTGCCTCTTTAGGAGCCTTAGGATATTGCAAAATATCCAATTTCTTGGCTCTAGGTTCTAGTTCAGGGGCCACTGAAATAGAGAGGCCCCTGGCCACTTCCCTAATGAAGTCTTGAAAAGACAAGTCCTCTGGAGGAGACATTCTCCTTTTTGGAGAAGAGGGCTCCTGAGGAAGGAGTACCGATGCTTCGACAGAAGCCTCTGATTCATCAGTGTTTTCAGAGGAATCGAAGTATCTCCTGTCTGGATGCTCCTGCAGAGCCCAGTACGCGTACCGAGTGGTATCGACATCGGGAGTGATCGGTACCGATTCGGTACCAATGGGCATCACAGGACAGGGTACCGCTGCAGTCGACACCGAAGCCGATGTCGATGCAATCGGTGCCGGCGCCGGAACCGACAACGGAGTTTGTTGCGGTACCGGAGGCGTCGCAGCCTGTATGAATGCTGTAATGGCACGCTGCATGGTCAGAATATTCTGATCCATCGACGCCACCAATGTCTGGATGTCGGTGCCAGTGGGAACCACCGGTACCCCAGAACATGGCAACAGGTGATCGGTCGAGGCCGAGCCATCGATGTCAACCTGTGACCCCATAGATAAAGCTTTGGAAGCCGGAGCCTCCCGCCGGGGTAATTTTGCCGGTGCAGGATCCTCGAGAGCAAGCCCGGAGGCATCTCCATACTTAGAGGGAGATCTACCCTTCGAGGACCGGCTGGACATATGTTTGGTTACCTGAGATCCATGGGAGGAAGCAGCAGCCCTGGAAGACGTTGATGCCACCGAAGCTGCATCAGAGGGAAACAGGGTACTGAGCTTGGCTGCTCGATTCTGTCGACCCCTTTTAGACATCATGTCACAGGACTCACAGTCCGTAATGGAGTGGTCAGGACCCAAACATTTTAGACACCACTCATGGGTGTCGGTGACAGAAATAGTGCCGCTGCACTTTGTGCACTTTTTAAACCCGAAAGCGGGCTTTTCCATGAGGAAAAATTCTCCTAGGCCTAAGGCCCAAAAGAAAAAAGCACAGATGTGGCAACGGTAGTTTTGTTTTTTGTTTTTTTTAAAGAAAGAAAGAAAGAAAGAAAGACCGGCGGTACCGGTCCGACGTCGAAGAAGGCAGACGCGCGACCAAAGAAATAAAATAAAGAACTTCTTCAGCGGTGACAGGGACACGACCTGCTGGCTCCGCGGAAAAGAAGAACTGGAGAGAGGCGGTTGGGAAAGGTGGGAAGGCAGCGCGCAGGCGCTGTGGGATGCTCTAAAAGCTTTCCTTTTGGACACTGGGGAGCGTTCCCGCACAGGCTCTGTCGGTACCGACGATATCCATATGTGAAGACTCATTCCTTCTTGTTCCTGGAGATAAACTTATTGTGCTGTTGCTAGTGGATCTTGAGTGCCTTACTGGACATCCTTTTGCAGAGACCGCAGGCTGCCGGGTCGTGGTCTGGCTCAAGGCAGCGGAGACAGCAGTCATGTGTGTCGGTCAAAGACAATTTTGGAGCACCAATCACACTTCTTAAAGCCACTGGTAGCCATGGGGGAAAAAAGTACCTCTGCAAGGTCAGAGACTCTCCGGGCTGCTAGTGGGAGAAAAAAGGCGCAAAAATGCCAGGAAAATAAAAATAAAAATTACAATAGACCCGAACTCAATACCAAGGCAACAAGGTCGGTGGCAGGGAGAGTACCAGTGCGATACCAGAGATCAGTATGAAACTCAGAGAGAAAAATCAACATTTTCTGTGGACAGGCCCCGAATCAGGTCAAAGAAGGCATCCACCAAATAGGCAGCCCCAGACTCCAGCTGAACTGCTTCAGGTGGCGGGGACTGCCCCTTGCCAGGATTTTTCAAAATGCCCTGTGTCCAGCACATACAAGCCCTGGCCATAAAACCCCCGCAGACCAATGCTTTTCCAACTATCTGTCCTGTACATCTCTAAGAGTGAAGCTACCTTCCATCGTTATGGTGGTTTTCTTAGTTACTGCCAACACCGCCGCATTCACCTTTGATGAGTGCATGATCTCTCTTTTCTTGCTCTGGGAGAGGATAGAGCTTGGCCATTGTGCGAGTACCCTTCAGGGCACCCTCTGGAACATCCCATTCATCCTGTTTAATACTGTTTAATCATCCAATGCAGGGGAAACACTAACTGCGTTTTGTGAATGGCCTGAAACAGCGGATCCTCCCAAGGACCATCATCCTGGGGAACTCCTGACGGCATATTCAGTACTTTTGAGGACTGTGATATGGAGAGCCGGTGACTCTTCCTTGTGGAAGACTCGTACAATGCAAGATTCCTCTTGCAGAATGTCTCCTCCTTCTCGTTCCCCCAGCACTGCCCCAGGTCCGCCTCATCCTCGAAGCCCACCGGGTCTTCCAAGTGGAATGACCCCATCTCCCCCAAGGGGTGTTTCAGCTGCTGCCTACTAACTGCAGGCTCCCTGCCAACCATCTCCTCTGAGAATCTTCTTTTTTTCCCCTCTGTCCAGTGCCCCAGAGGGTTCCACTACCTGCTGCTTCATGCAAAAGGCCTGATGCATAAGTAGCACAAACTCAGGCGAAAACAAACCCGTTTGCGCACTGCTCTTAAGAGCTTCTTGGGATGTCGACGCCCAAGGGGACAAAAACTCATTGCCCGCTCACTTGAGCAGGGCAGGCCCAGTTCTGTCCTAGAAGCCTTCCTCTATGGAGCATGACTGCCTCGCAACCATGGCAAAATCCCACAGTCAATACAGTTTAGTTTGGGGCCGCATGCCAAGCATGCGGCCTTGGATGACATTTTGTTATCAAGATGAAGGTGAGACCCCTTCAAGCCTTCCCCAAAGCTCACAGGATGCAAAAACAGGCAGAAGGAATTTTTTTTTCTTAAACCAAGCTGTTGTGCTGGATGAAGGGAAAAAAGAAAACACCACAACATGAAAGAAAGGACCCCCTGTGTTCAAAGTCTGCTTTCCCTCTTTGTTTCAGCATCGGAGGCACCTGCCAAAAATGCACCATTTCCCATGCTGTCGAAAATGGCTACCTCAGTCATGCGGTACTAAGTGCGGCCTTGAAGGCCTCCAATCTCAACGGAGAACCCCCGTCTCACCAAAAAAGAAGGGCTTACCTTTCCCTTGACCAAAAATCCCTTTGTCTCTGCTCCGGGAGACTAAATGAAATACCAGTTGCTCTGTTCAGTCCCTGTTACTGGCGTCCACCTGATTTGGAGTGCTGAACAAGGCTCTAACCAAAGTGCAGGCAGTGTCTCACCCAATGTGGATTCAGGAGTCGCTTTGTCTGCCAGTGCCTGAAGCCACCTCTCCCCCTGCACCTTGAGAATGGGCGGTTGCACAATTCTCCTCTTTTTTTTTTTTTTTTTTTTTTTTAAATAGCACAGTTACTTACCTGTAACAGGTGATCTCTGGGAACAGCAGGAATTAGTCCTCACATATGGGTACGTCGGTACCGACGGAGCCCGTGCGGGAAAGCTCCCCAGCTTCTTAGAATAGAAGCTTTTGGGACCTCCCACTGCACATGCGCACTGCCTTCCCGCCTTCCTGAACAGCTCTCCTCAGTTTCGAGTTTATAGCTGAGTCAACAGAGAGAGGACAGGAAGATAGATAGATAAAAGATACAACTCCTAGGGGAGGTGGGTGGGTTGTGAGGACTAATTCCTGCTGTTCCCAGAGATCACCTGTTACAGGTAAGTAACTGTGCTATCTCCAGGAACAAGCAGGAATAAGTCCTCACATATGGGGACTCCCTAGCTTAGATGCATGGGATCCCCTGTAAAGGTTCGCCATCTTCGTATGGATCTCAGGCATCCATTCTGGGAAGGTGGGCAGGAGTTGTTTAGGAATGGAACAGGTGCTTGAGGACAGCCTGGCCAAACAAGGCATCCCGGCGGGAGTCCTTGTCCAAACAGTAATGGGCTGTGAAGGTATGAACCGAGGCCCAGGTAGCGGCTCGACAGATCTGATCTATGGAAACAGAGTGCAGATGAGCCATAGAAGTTGCCATGGCCCTCACATTGTGAGCAGTGACATGGCCTTCCAGAGAAATGTTTTTGCTCTGGTAAGCAAAAGAAATACACTGAGCAATCCAATTGGAAAGTGTACGCTTGGAGACTGGAAGTCCCAAATGGGAAGGATCAAAGGCCACAAAAAGTTGAGAAGACTTTCGATGTGGCTGAGTCCTATTAAGGTAAAAAGCGAGAGCTCTTTTACAATCCAGAGTATGAAGGTTCCTCTCTGCATTGGATGCATGAGGAGCTGGAAAAAAGACAGGTAGATATACCTCTGATTAAGATGAAAAGGCGAGACCACTTTAGGCATAAAGTGGGGATTCGTCCTAAGGACCACCTTATCATGATGAAATCTTGTGTAAGGTGGATTAGCCACTAAAGCCTGCAGCTCACTGATGCGGCGAGCCGAAGTGACTGCAATGAGGAAGATGACCTTCCAGGAAAGAAATTTCAAGGAGGTGGAAAACATTGGCTCAAAAGGTGGCTTCATAAGTTGACCGAGCACTAGATTCAAATCCCATGCGACCGGGGGTGGTCTGATGGGAGGTTTAGTGAGAGTCAGGCCTCTCATGAATCTTGCAACAAGAGGATGAGAGGAGATAGGTTGTCCATTTATATGTTTCAAGGATGCTGCAATAGCACTTAAATGGACTCTTACCGAATTCGTCTTGAGGCCTGCATTGGATAGATGCAGGAGATAATCAAGAAGAGAATTCAAAGGAAGTGCCAGAGGGTCAAGACCCTGCTGAGCACACCAAATGGAAAAACGTTTCCATTTGAAAGCATAGGAACGCCTGGTAGAGGGTTTCCTAGAGGCAGAAAGGATATCTTTCACTGGTTGGGAAAGATGAAAGTCTTGAAGGTTTAAGCCTTCAGTAACCAAGCACTGAGGTGAAGGGATTTGGGGTTTGGGTGCCACAAAGTCCCCTCCTCCTGAGACAGGAGGTCTGGCGCAGCTCCCAGATCCAAGTAGGATCCCTGGGAGAGCTGTAGAAGTAGAGGGAACCACACTTGGCGTGGCCAGCGTGGAGCTATGAGGATCATAGTTCCATGATCCCTCTGGAGTTTGAACAGAGTCTTGGGAATCAAAGGAATGGGTGGAAAGGCATATAGGAATGCCTGATTCCAATTCAGGAGAAAGGCGTCCGTAGCCTGAGCTCCCTGACACGGAGTTCTGGAACAGAACCGGGGAAGTTTGGCATTCCACGGACTTGCAAAGAGGTCTATGTCCGGGGTCCCCCATTCCTGAAAGATTCGGTTTATTTGGTCCAAATGTAGGGACCATTCGTGTGGCAGCAGAACTCGACTGAGCCTGTCTGCCCGAGAGTTTTGAACTCCTGGGAGATACACTGCTAGCAGGTGAATCTGATGCTCTCTGGCGAAGGCCCATAGTCTTAGAGCTTCGTTGCAAAGCGACAGAGAGCCCGTCCCTCCTTGTTTGTTTATGTAAAACATGGCCACCTGATTGTCCGTCTGAACTAGGACAGTGAGGTTGGCTAGGAGGGAGTGGAAGACCTTGAGGGCAAGGTAAATTGCTCGCAGTTCCAGAAGATTGATATGAAGGGTGGTCTCCTGTAGAGACCAAGTGCCCTGAGTGGAGAGAGTTTGCAGATGGGCTCCCCACCCTGTTTGGGAGGCATCTGTTGTGAGGGTTGCTTGGGGTAGCAATGGTTGAAATGGAGCCCCCAACAACAGATTCTTGGTGGAAGTCCACCAGTGGAGGGACCAAAACAGACGATCGGAGGTTTGTATTTGGTCTGAGAGCGCTCCTGACGCCTGAGTCCACTGAGTGGCCAGGGTCCATTGAGCTGCTCTCATATGAAGACGAGCATAGGGCACCACATGCACTGTGGAGGCCATATGACCCAGTAGGCGTAGCATTTCCCTGGCTGTCAAGTGAGTGCTGGACTGAGCTTGGGAGGCCAAACTCAGGAGGCGCTGGCCTCGAACATGTGGAAGGTAGGCCCTTGCAGTGATGGTGTCCAACTGGGCCCCTATGAATTCTAGAGATTGAGTAGGGATGAGTTGGGACTTGGGAAGGTTTACTACCAGTCCCAGATACTGCAAAAGGCTCCTTGTGTGGTCCAGGGAAATCTGGGCCTGTGACTGAGTTGGAGCTCGGATGAGCCAGTCGTCCAGATATGGGAAGACAAAGATTCCCATGCCTCTTAGAAATGCGGCTACGACTGCCATGCATTTTGTGAATACTCTTGGAGCAGAGGCTAGACCGAAGGGGAGTACTCTGTATTGGAAATGTTTTCCCTGAAACAGAAAGCGAAGATACTTTCTGTGGGATGGATGGATGAGTATATGTGTATACGCATCCTGTAGGTCTAGAGAACAAAGCCAGTCCTGACCCTGGAGGTAAGGAAGGAGAATGCCGAGAGACAGCATTTTGAATTTCTCCTTGAAGAGAAATTTGTTCAATTCTCTCAGATCTAGGATTGGTCTGAATCCCCCTGTCTTCTTTGGAATGAGAAAATAAGGGGAGTAGAAACCGGACCCTTGTTGAGGAAGAGGAACCTCTTCTATGGCCCCTTGGGCAAGAAGAGAGGAAACCTCTTGACCCAACAGGGTTAGGAGAGATGGGGGAGAATTGAATGGTCTCACCATATGATGGGGAGGAAGGCTGGAGAAATGAAGTTTGTAACCCTCTCGAATGATAGAGAGGGTCCATTGTTCTGTTGTGATTTGTTCCCATCTGGGAGCAAAGTGAACCAACCTTCCGGGTATGGTGAGAGGTTCTGGTTGTGTTAGAACCAGAAGTGGCAAGTTCCCTAGGAGCAAGTCAAAACCCCTGAGGGGTTGGAGCCTGCTGAGCTACAGTAGCTGCTGCAGGCTTAGCTCGTGCTTGTTTGGATTGCTGACGCTTAGCAGTATAGCGAGGTTGAGAAGACTGCTGGCCAGTATTTGAAGCAACTCTGGCCTTCTTATAGTAAGGCCTTTTAAAAGACTTTTTCTTAGTAGGAATTGAAGTGGACTTTGAAAGTCTTTCCAAGGTGGCATTTTCAGCATCCATCTGGGTGGCTTTGATTTGCCACTCTTCCCCAAATAAGTTCTCACCTGTACAGGGCAGATTCCGTAAGCCATCTAGAACCCAAGGTTCCAGATCAGAGGCCTGGAGCCAAGCAAGACGTCGGGCTGCAATAGCAATGCCCGAAGCCCTACTGGCTCCCTCAAAGGAATCATATGCTGCCCTATTAGAGAACTTAGAAACCTCTAAGAGTTGTTTCACTAGGGAAAGGAATCCCTGCTTTTTATCCTCAGGGATAAAGGGGGCAAAATGCCGCACCTTTTTGGCAAGTTCCTCCAGGAACATGCCCATATAGAGACTGTAGGAATTAATCCTGGCTATAAGCATACTAGCCTGGAAAATTTTCCTACCAAAAGAGTCCAAAGTCTTACATTCCCGTCCTGGAGGGGTGGAAGAGTGCCTTTTGGTACTCCTAATCTTCTTCATTGCAGACTTCACCACAATAGAGTGGTGGGGCAATTGAGTCTTTTGGAAACCAGGAGAAGGAGGGACCCTATACATGGTGTCCAACCTACGGGAATAAGGAGACAAAGTCAAAGGATTTTCCCAGAAATCCATCAGTTGTTCTTGAAGGATTTCATGGATAGGCAGGGTAACTGCCTCCTTAGGGGCCTTTGAGTATCCCAAAATATCCAGTTTTTTGGATCTGGGTTCCTTTTCAGAGGATGTGGTAATAGAAAGGGCTGTAGCCATATCTAAAACAAAGTCCTGGAAGGACAAATCCTCTGGAGGGGACATTCTCCTTTTAGGAGAAGAGGGCTCCTCAGGTAAGTTGAGTGAAAACTCAGCAGAATCATCAGAGGAGTGAAAATCCTCAGAGGAATCGGTGCTTTCCTCTAACGCACGATACGCGTACCGATCGGTATCGATATCGGGCGTATCGGGTATGGAACCGGTATGGAGCGAAAGCCCATACGGTACCGACTTGCGTTTAGAGGTGGACGGCCTCGATACCGGCATGGCGGACGATACCGGTATCGGGCCCGGAACCGCTGAAAGCGGAACCGATGGCGTTGCAGCTTTAATGAAAGCCATGACGGCCTGCTGCATGGACTGTACAGTATCGCCCATGGACGCCATAGCTGCCTGGATGTCGGTACCGGAGTGACCCGGTACCCCAGAGCAGGCTAACAGGTGATCTGTCGAGGCCGTAGCATCGATATCAACCTGAGACCCCTGAATTGGCGTTTTTGGAAGTTGGACTTCCCGCCGGGGTTGTTTGGCTGGGGCAGGGTCCTCAAGTTCTAAGCTAAGAGCCTCTCGATGCTTTGAAGGAGATTTGCTCTTTGAGGACTTGCCCACAGAAGGTTTGGTTACCTGAGATCCATCCGGAGAAGAAGACCTGGATGACTGTGATGCTGTATTCTCTGAAGCAAACAGCACATGGAATTTGTTGGCCCGGTTCTGCAGCCCACGTTTAGACATGTGGGAGCAAGATGGGCAGTCCGGTATGGAATGGTCAGGCCCCAAACATTTCAGACACCATTCATGGGTGTCTGTGACTGAAATAACAGCATTACATTTGGTACACTTCTTAAATCCAGGGGCTGGCTTCTCCATGAGGAGAAATTGAGTAGGCCGAGAGGCCTCTCTGAAGTGACCAAAAAGCTAAAAAATAAGAAAAAAGAATTATAATTTTTTAAAGAAAGAAAGAAAAGACCGGCGATACCGGTATCGGTATGGGGAAGGCAGGTACGCGGTCTAAAGAAACAAATAAAATAACAATTTCTTCAGCGGTGACAGGAACACGACCTGCTGGCTCCGCGGAAAAAGAGAAAACTGAGGAGAGCTGTTCAGGAAGGCGGGAAGGCAGTGCGCATGTGCAGTGGGAGGTCCCAAAAGCTTCTATTCTAAGAAGCTGGGGAGCTTTCCCGCACGGGCTCCGTCGGTACCGACGTACCCATATGTGAGGACTTATTCCTGCTTGTTCCTGGAGATATGGCCTTTATTGAAACAAAAACCACCAAAACCCCAACAGACTATACAGAGCCCTTCATCCTTATCCTTAGCAATTGAAAACAAAAAATGCTCCTTAGTTGTCCCATCAGTGAGCCAAGACTCTGTGATCAGTTCTCTCTAGCTACTTGGGAGACTGAGTTTACTGGGGCTGGTGGGTGGTGCCAGCTGTCTAACAACACTGATGTCAGAGATGACATGCTCAGTCTCCAAGCTGCTGGCGAGAGCTGGTAATCCACATGTTGGGACTGCCCTGGAAGAACAATAAGGCAGAATCCTTTTCTTACGCCTTTCCAAAACGTCTGGCTGCTCAACTGGCCTTTAGTAAGGTTCAGGCGAGCAGCTAAACCAACTCCTCTCCTCAATATGGCAATACCCAAAGAGCACCAGTTTTAAGAGAGACTCTAGTGGAGCCTCCAGCATTGCGCTCTAGTGAGAAAACGTCACCCCAAAGGTGTTTGTTCACAAAGGGAATCAGTATTTTTCAGAGCTTTTCCAGATTTCATCACAGCTGTAAAACTTGCATCCACCATCTTCTAGAGACAGAGAAATATTGAAGTATATCCCTAGGAGTACTAGCTATTAATGGCAGGATGATGTCATAAGAAGCCTCTGGAGTGTTTCTCTGTCTCCACATCTGCTGGTAGCAGAGTTACCAAGTTACCCAGTTCTAGGAGTGAGATGATCTGCCAGTCCTGGATTTCTCACAATCTCATCAACCAGCAGCACTAATTACAATGGGTAAAATTAGTGACTGCAAAAACCATACTACATTGCAATGTAAAATTAAAACCAGAAGTGGCAAAAAAAAGTAAATAAAATCACACTCCTGGAACTGGTAACTAGGCAACTTTGCAGTATAGGAACTGGTCTAGCAGGAAAGCATAGTTTCTCACCTATAACAGGTGAACTCCGGGAACAGCAGGAAAGCGTAGCTACTCACCTGTAACAGGTGTTCTCCAGGAGTAGCAGGAATCAATCCTCGCATATGGGTGACGTCGGCGCCGACGGAGCCCCCATGCGGAGCATTTCCCCAGCTTTCAAAGAAAGCCTTTGGGAATGCAGCGCGCATGCGCTGTCCCCTTCCCGCCCAAGGGTGCCATCTTGCTCAGTCTAATGACATAGCTAAGAGAAAGCAAACCCCCCCCCCAAAAAATAAATCATATGACTGCAACTCCAAGGGGAGGAGGGAGAGTTGTGAGGACTGATTCCTGCTGCTCCTGGAGAACACCTGTTACAGGTGAGTAACTACGCTTTCTCCAGGAAGTCAGTCCTCACATATGGGACTCCCAAGCTTAAGGCTACCGGAAACCCCAAGCTGAAAAAATGAGCTCCCTCTAGAGCCTCAGCATGTTTGAAAAGAATCTTCTCTGAGAACGCCCCCGAACGGTAGCCCAACACCAGGGCCGGAGGGTAGGAGTTGCCTAAACCTCAAAGAGATTATGGAGTACCGCCTGTCCGAAAGCACTGTCCCTGCAGGACTCCCTCTCGAGGCAGCAATGGACCGCAAAAGTCTGGCTTGAAGACCAACTAGCGGCCCGGAAGATGTCTGCCAACGGAACTGAGCGGAGATGAGCCACTGACGCAGCCTTCGCCCTGACACAATGAGCAGTGACTCGACCCTGCAAGGAGAGGCCGGCTGCCCTGTACGCCCAGGCGATACAGTCTGCTACCCAAATGGACAAAGTACGCTTGGAGACAGGTAACCCCAACTTATTAGGGTCAAAAGAGACAAAGAGCTGAACCGCCCTTCGGTGTCCCTGCGTACGGTCAAGGTAGAAGGACAACGCCCTCCTACAGTCCAGGGTATGCAAGACCATCTCAGCCCGGCCGGCATGCGGCCTGGGAAAGTAAGTTGGAAGAACCACTTCCTGATTGAGGTGGAAGGAGGAGACAACCTTTGGAAGGAACTTAGGGTGAGTCCATAAGACTATTCTGTTCCTATAGAACCGAGTGTATGGTACCTCTGACACCAGGGCTTGAAGCTCACTTACTCGCCTTGCTGAGGTAAGAGCTACCAAAAACAACACTTTCCAGGAAAGAAAGCGCAAAGGACAAGTAGCCATAGGCTCAAATGGTGGGCAAGTAAGTTGTTGCAAGACCACATTTAAATCCCACTCAGGGGCAGGTGGACGAACTGGAGGCTTAAGCAACAGCAGGCCTCTGAGGAAGCGAGCTACCAAAGGGTAGCTTGAGAGAGACTGACCCTCCACCGGTAAGTGGTGCGCTGAGAGAGCACTGAGGTGGACCCTAACAGAGCTGGATTTAAGGCCTAGATTGGACAGGTGCAGTAAATACTGCAGCACCACCGGAACCAGGCATGAGAAAGGATCCTCCTTGTGCTGGTCACACCAGGTGGAGAATCTACACCACTTAAGGGCATAGGACCTTCGAGTGGACTGCCTCCTAGAGGCCAAGACCACGTCCTCCATGTCCCGGGGCAGCAGTAAGGGTGCTAGAACTACCCTTTCAGCAGCCAGGCCATCAGATGGAGGGACTGGAGATTGGGGTGTAAGAGAGATCCCTGCTCCTGAGACAGGAGATCGGGTTGCATCCCCAGAGGAAGAGGAGCGTCCACTGCTAGTTGCAAAAGAAGTGGGAACCATGGTTGCCTTGGCCAGCTGGGGGCCACGAGGATCACCGAGGCCTTGTCCCGGATCACTTTGAACTGTGTTTTGGGCACTAGAGGCGTGGGAGGAAACGCATACAGAAGGCCTGTAGACCATGGTATGAGAAAAGCATCCACTGCTGCTCTTTGAGGATGCGGGTGCCTGGAGCAGAACCTGGGCAGTTGACAGTTCAGTGGACTGGCAAAGAGATCCATGGTGGGGAAACCCCATCTTAGAAAGATTTGTTGAACCACCAGAGGATTCAACTGCCATTCGTGTGGCTGCAGGATCCTGCTCAACCTGTCCGCCAAGTAATTCTCCTGCCCAGGGAGATAGACCACTTTGAGAAGCATGCCATGATTGACTGCCCAGGAGCACAGGTCCAGTGCTTCATGACAAAGAGGTCGGGACCCTGTGCCCCCTTGCTTGTTCACATAGTACATAGCAACTTGATTGTCCGTCTGCACTAAGACTGACTGGTGAGAGAGAACATGAGAGAAAGTCCGCAGGGCTAAGCGGATCGCTCTGAGCTCTAGGAAATTGATTTGTTGTGTGGCCTCCGAAGGAGACCATAGGCCTTAAGTGCATGTTCCTTGGCAATGCGCAGCCCAACCTTGGAGAGGCATCGGTTGTCAGCACTTGAGAGTGTGGAGGTGCCTGAAAAGGCACCTCTTGCAACAGATTTGGAAGGTGAAACCACCACTGCAGAGAAGCTGCTAAGAACTTGGACACTCTTACTTTGTCCTGCAGGCTTCCTGTGGCCTGTAGCCACTGAGCTGGCCTCATATGTAGACGGGCATTTGGAGTGACATGGACCGTGGATGCCATGTGGCCCAATAGTCTAAGGAACTATCTGGTGGAGATTAGAGAATTGCTGTGGAACTGTCTGGCCAGATCCTCCAGTCTGTGGGCACTGTCCACGGGTAAAAAGGCCTTCACTTGAAGGGTGTCTAGCCTCGCTCCTATGAACTCCATGTTCTGCGAGGGGCGCAAAGCAGACTTTGCAAAGTTTATGACAAACCCCAGATGCTGGAGAAGAGAAACAGTGCGTAGGGTGGCTTGGTTGGTCTCCTGCGGAGACTGACCCTTGATGAGCCAGTTGTCCAGGTATGGGAAGACAGAGTCCTTGAACTCTGAGATAGGCTGCCACCACCGCCAGGCACTTGGTGAAAACCCTGGGGGCGGAGGTTAGGCCAAAATGGAGTACCCTGTACCGGTAATGGTTTCCTCCCACTACAAATCGAAGATATTGTCTGTGGTCTGGATGGATAAGGATGTGAGTATAAGCATCCTTTAGGTCTAAGGAGCATAGCCAATCTCCTTGCTGGAGGTAAGGCAGCAGGATTCCAAGGGTAAGCATCTTGAACTTTTCCCTTTGCAAGAACTTGTTGAGATTCCACAAGTCTAGGATGGGTCTGAGGCCTCCTGTTCTCTTTGGTACCAGAAAATATTGGAGTAGAAGCCTTGACCTCTCAGGTGGTGGGGCACCGGTTCCACCGCCTGCTCCCTTAAAAGACTTGCTAACTCCTGAAGGAGTAGGTTCTTGTGCAGAGGGAGTCTTGGAGGCTCTCCTGGAGAGTAGGAGGGAGGTACCTGGTGAAAGTGAAGGAGATAGCCACTCTGAACTATGCTTAGCACCCAGGTATCCCTTGTCACGGCTGACCGCCTGTGGGCATACAGGGTCAGCCGGCCTCCAGTGCTGAGAGGGGCCAGCTGAGGAGGAGATGCTATGCCACTGGAGTCAAAACCCCGCTCCCTGCTGTGCAGGAGCCGGAGCTGGTGGCTTGGGGGTTTTCTGCCTACGGGGCCCATGACCCTGCCCCTTGGCCTGCTGACCCTGTTGGGGAGCTACAGAGGCCTGAAAGTGCGGGTATGATTTGTAGGCAGACGACTTCCTTGGGTAAAAGGGCTTTTTTCCCCAAGCCCTTCTTCTGAGAAGGGGCAGAGGTTTTCCTGGACAGCCTTGTCCGGGTAAGAGTCTTGGACTTGAGTTCTGCAGCCTTTTCAGCCATGGGCTTGCCAAACAGGTTTTCACCTTGGCAGGGGACATTGACCAACCTGTCCTGACCCCACGGCTTGAGGTCTGATGACTGTAGCCAGGCCTGACGGCATGCACTGATGCCGGCCGCGGCTACCCGGGACGAAGCCTTGAAGCCATCATAGGCTGCTCGAGAGATAAACTTTGAGCACTCTCGGATTCCCGTTGACAGGGCTTTGAACCTCTGCAAAGGTTCCTCGGAGAGACCAGCAGAGAACCCGGCAATCTCCTTTGCCAGGTTTCGAAGGTACATGCCCATGTACAGCTGGTAGGTCTGGACACGGCAAGCAAGCATAGAGCCCTGGAAGCACTTTCTACCGAGGGCATCCAGGTTCTGGGCTTCCCAGCCGGGAGGCACAAGGAGTGCATCTTCTGACTCTTCAGACGATGCATGGCCAATTCCACAACCATGGAGTGGTGCGGTAGCTGTGCCTTTTGGAACCCAGGGCTCTTGCAGACTCCATAGATGGAATCAACCCGCTTGCTCAAAACCGGTGTCGAGGCCGGTGCCTCCCACATGCAGAAGAGCAACTGTTCCAGCATCAGAGGAACCGGCACAATAAAGGCCTCCTTGGGGGGGGAGAGTCATACTGGAGGGCCTCGAGCTCCTCAGCTCGAGGCTCCTCCTCGGGATCTGCGGGGAAGGCCAAGGCCAAGGCCTTGGCCATATCCCGCACGAAGTCTGAGAACCGGGTGTCCTCTGAGGGGGGGACCGTCTCCGAGGCTCGGACTCTGGTGAGTCCGATGGGACACACCGGGTCCAAAAGGTGTCCGGTGACTCCTCGTCCTCTGTTTCCCAGCTGACCCCTCAGAGGAGGAATCGAGCGGATCCGGTCGGGCAGGCACCGATGTCCTCCACCCCGACGTCGAGGGTACCGGCGTCAACGACCTCAGTCCCGAACGGGAGGCCAAGGGAGACCTTGGCCGAGGATCGACTTGAGAGCTCATGGACTCGAGGATCGACTCGGCCTCCGGGGTCGACTTGGATGTCGATGTCCCGGTGGTCGGGGCAGATGCACCGGTGAGACCGGCGATCAGTGCCCGCTGCTGTTCCATGAAGGCAGCCAAGCTGCTCTCCAAGGCCATCAACCTGAGTCCGAGCTCAGGAGACTCAGCAGCCCCCAACTCGAGCCCCAATGGAGTCGAGCCCGACGTCGGCTCCCCCAGAGGAGAGTCCACGAGGACTACAGTGCTCACGTGACCCGGGGACTCCGTCTCCACACGAGGTTGTTTGGCAGGCCTCTCCGACTCCAAAGACCCAGGACAGCAGTCGGGGCTATGCGACCTGGCCCTCGAGGAGCCAAGTGCGTCCACCAACGCCGCCCTCGCGGGTTTATTCTTCCTGCGATGCTCCCGTGAGGGAGACCCCCTCTCAGAGGAACCCTGGCGATGCTCGGGATCAGAGTCCCGAGACGTCGAGGCCTCTGACGAAGTCCGGGCCCGGACGGACGCAGAGTCAGAGAAGATTCTTTCTTTCTGGTGCTGCCGGCTCAACGCCTTCAAGGACATTTTCCCACACGGGCCACAGATCATCGGGTCATGATCGGGCCCGAGGCAGCGGAGGCAGCAGTCATGTGTGTCAGTGAGAGACATAAGTTTCTTACACCGATCACACTTTTTAAACCCGCTGGCAGCCATCGAGGGAAAAAGGGCCCCTGCGAGGTCAAAAGACAGGGCTGCCAGTGAAAAATAGAAAAATGGCGCGTACGCTAGTCACTAAGGACAAAAACCGAAAAATGAAAGCAGGGCTCGATACTGACGTATCGGGCCTAGGCGGGAAAGGGAAACCGGCGTCAAACCGAAGAAAAAAACGGATCCATGCAGAAAATCAACTTTTTCCTCAGGTGAAAACGAAACACGTCCATCGGGCTCCGTGGAAAAAAGACGACTGAGCAAGAAGGCATCCTTGGGCGGGAAGGGGACCGCACATGCGCGCTGCATTCCCAAAGGCTTTCTTTGAAAGCTGGAGAAATGCTCCACATGGGGGCTCTGTCGGCGCTGACATCACCCATATATGTGAGGACTGACTTCCTGCTTGGTCCTGGAGAATCAGTCTTCACATATGGGTGACATCGGCACCAACTGAGCCCGTGCGGGAATGCCCCACAGCATCCAATAGGAAAGCCTTTGGGAGCACTCCACTGCACCCGGTTTGCCTGCCCTCCCACCTTTCCAACTCCTCTCCTCAATAGAGTTTGCAACTCCTCTCCTCAATAGAGAGGATAAAAAAATTATAAATGAACCTTACAATTCTTAGGGGAGGAGACAGGTTGCAAAGACTGATTCCTGCTGTTCCTGAAGATAACCTGTTTCAGGTGAGTAACTACACTATCTCCAAGAAGAAGCAGGAAAGCGTAGTTACTCACCTGTTATAGGTGTTCTTCGGGGAGTGCAAGAATCAGTCTTCACATATGGGTGACGTTGGCACCGGAGCCCTCGCAGAAACATCTCCCCAGCTTTCAAAGAAAGTCTTTGGGAGATGCTATCCACACATGCATGGCCCCCTTCCCGCCCAAGGGTGTCATCTTGCTCAGTCAGATGAGATGGCTAAAAGATGGCAAAAAAGTAAAGATAGTAAAGAAGCAACTCCAAGGGGAGGAGGGAGGGTTGTGAGAACTGATTCCTGCTGTCCCTAGAGAACACCCGTTACAGGTGAGTAACTATGCTTTCTCCGGGAACAAGCAGGAAGCGTGTCCTCACATATGGGACTCCCTAGCTACAGGCCAAAGAAAGCCCATAGAGAAAAATCACGGTTACCCTCAGGGAAAGCCATGAGCAGCAGCAATTCAGCCCGCAAGTTGCAGACTGCAGTAGGACCCGTGTGTCCAATGGGAATCAGCACTCTGGTAGCCTGAACACAGAAGGGCCGGAGGGTAGGAATTGCCTAGACCCCGAAAGGATTACGGAGCACAGCCTGGCTGAAGGCACTGTCCTGTCAGTACTCCCTCTCCAGGCAGTGATGAGCTGCAAAGGTATGGACGGAAGACCAGGTGGCAGCATGGCAGATATCTACCATCGTGACAGAGCGCAGCTTTGCCAAAAAGGCCACCATGACCCTGACAGTACGCCGTGACCCGGCTATCCAGTGAAAGCACCACCTGCTTATAGGCAAGGGTGATACAGTCTGCCACCCAGACAGACAGCGTATGCTTGGTCACCGCTTGCCCTAGTCTACTGGGGTGGTACGAGACAAAATGCTGAGAAGCTTTACAGTGGCCCTGGGTACGTTGAATGTAGAAGACAAGGCCTTCTTACAGGCCAAGGTGTGGAGGACAGTCTCCACCCTACTGGCATGAGGCCTCGGGAAGAAGATGGACAGCATCACCTCCTGGTTGAGGTGAAAAGGCGATACCACCTTTGGAAGGAATTTTGGGTGTGTACAAAGCACAACCCTGTTTTTGTAGAACCTGCTGTAAGGCACCTCTGCCACTAAGGCTTGGAATTCGCTGACCCTGCAAGTGGAGGTGAGTGCAACCAGGAACACCACCTTCCACGAAAGGTATCACAGGTTGCAGGTAGCCAGGGGCTCAAAAGGCAGGTGAATAAGCTGCGCCAGTACGACATTACCTCTTTTGATAAAGAGTCCCCTCATTAAGTAGGTCACCAACAGCTGGGCCGAGAGAGGTTTGCCATCCTCTGGGTAGTGATGTGCCACCAGGGCACTGAGGTGCACTCTGATGGAGTTCGATTTGAACCTGGAGTGCAAGAGATGGAGAAGGTACTGCAGCACCAACTACACCAGACAGGAGAATGGGCTAATCCTGTGCTCTGCACACCAAATTGAAAATCTGTGCTACTCAAAGGCATATGCTTTCCTGGTGGAGAATTTACAGGAAGCCAGCAGGATCTCTTCCACTTCTTTTGGGAGGCTGAAAGGGGCTAGGGTCACCCTTTCAAAAGCCACACTGTCAGTGACAGGGACCCCAGGTTGGGGTGCAAAAGAGCCCCCTTCCTGTGACAGGAGCCCTGGAGAGCTCCCCAAAGGGATGGGAGTCTCAACCGACAGCCGGAGGGGTAGCAGGAACCACAGCTGCCTGGGGCATCGAGGGGCTATCAGGATCAGCAAGGCCTTGTCGCGGAGGGTCCTGGCAATTAGTGGTGTAGGCGGGAAGGCATACATGAGACCTTTCGACCACGAGATGAGAAACGCATCCACTGCCACCCAGGAAAGGTGGGCTTGCCGAGAGCAGAAGTGGGACAACTGGTAGTTGTCCAGGCTGGTAAACAGGTCTATCCATGGTCCCTCTCCACCCCCCCCCCCCCGAGGTGGAAGAGCTGGCTTGCCACTCTGGGGTCCAGCTGCCACTCGTGCGGCTGGAGGATCCTGCTTAGTCTGTTGGAACAGTGCATTGTCCTGGCTTGTATACTGCCCATAACAGTATGTCCTGCTGGAATGTGTAGGAGCAGAGGGCCATTGCCTTGTGGGAGAGGGCACGGGACCCCGTGCTTCCCTGCTTGTTCACAAAGAACATAGCCACCTGGCTGTCTGTTTGGACCAGCACTGGTTGGTGCCATAGGCGGAGGCAAAAGGCTTGTAGGACTAGGTGTATCGCCTGAAATTCCAGGAGGTTGATCTGCTGGTTGCTCTCGCCCTGCAACCAGCTGCCCTGGGTGTGGAGGCCCTCGCCGTGGACTCCCCATCCCAGCAGGGAGGCATCCGTCATGAGAACCTTTAAGGGGCACAGAGTCTGGAAGGGCATCCCTGCCTCGAGGTCCTGGGGATTTTGCCACCAGGTCAGGGATTCCGCCAACCAGCGGGTCACAACTCTGTTGCGGAGATAGCCTATGGCCTGCATCCACTGGTTCCGGAGCCACGACTGTGCTGCCCTCATGGAGGCGGACATCCAGGATGACATGGACCATGGATGTCATGTGTCCAAGTAGGCGCAGCAGGAGCCAAGCGAACACCGAGGGGCGGCGTTGTATGTCTAGGACCAGAGCCCTGAGCCTGACAGCTCGGTCCCATGTAAGGGAGGCCTTTACCTGGAGGTTATCTAGTCTTGCCCCTATGAACTCCAGACACTGTGTTGGGAAGAGGTGGGACTTTGGGTAGTTTATTACAAACCCCAGATTTTGCAGGACCTGGATGGTGCATGCGGTTGCCTGCTGCTCTTGAGGCCATGCCTCTCTTTAAGAGCCAATCGCCCAGGTAGGGGAAAACGACACCCCCTGGAGGCGGAGAAAGGCAGCCATGACTGCCAGGCACTTGGTGAAGACTCTTGGGGCGGAAGCCAAGCTGAAGGGCAGCTCCCTGTACTGGTAATGGCTGCCCCCCCACCACTGTTCCCTCTAAGCTGTGCGCGTGTGCGCGCGCACACACCTCGCCGAGCGAGCGCACATACTTTGCAACAGAGCGCACAAAAATTACGGCTCTGATTCTGATAGAAAACACAGACATCTTAAAATTTAAAAGTTATGATTGCAATTACTAGGAATTTCCCGCTTCCTTTAGTAATTGTCTATTTTCATTTAATTTGATTAAAATCAATGTGGTGTACATACTGTATTCTGACATGTAGTCAAATTTTAAAGTATATAACTTCGAGTGTCGTTATGTGGCGCACAAAAATTTAACCTTCCTTCAAAAGCTGCACACAGCTGATATTTTATGCGCACACAGCCTACAGAAAATTAGAGGGAACATTGCCCCCCACCATGAACTTCAGGGTATTGCCTGTGGTTGGGGTGAATAAGGATGTGGGTCTAGGCATCCTTCAGATCCAATAAGCATAGACAATCTCCCTGCTGGAGATAAGACAACAATATTCCAAGGGAGAGCATCTTGAACTTCTCCCTCACCAGGAATCTATTCAGATTGAACAGGATGAGGATGGGCCTTAGGCTCCTGTTCCTTTTGGTATGAGGAAGTACCTGGAGTAGAACTCTTTGCCCCTGAAATGGTGGAGAACTGGTTCTACCGCTCTGTCCTCAAGAAGACCTGCCAGTTCCTTCAGTAGAAGGTTCCAGTGAAGGGCAGACCTGGGGGGCTCTCCTAGAAAGCAAGGGAGAGGTGTCTGGGCCAGGTAGAGGAGGTAACCATCCCTGACCACTTGGAGTGCCCAAGGATCAGTGATGATGGCTGGCCACCTTTAGGCATAATGAATGAGACGCCTTCCTGTGGGCTGCTGACCTCCTTGGGGTAGAGAGGCTATGCCCCAAGGAGTCAAAAGCTCCCCCCTGGCAGAGCCACGGCCGACGCCTGGGGCTTGGGAGTCTTCTGCTTACGAGGGCCTTACCCATGTCCCTTGGCCTGCTGACCCTGCTGGGGAGCCGGGGAGGTCTGAAAAGGTGAGTAGTTTCTGTAAGCAGCCCCTTTTCTCAGACAGAAGGGCTTTTTACCAGAGCACTTTCATCGGGAAAGGGCAGTGGTCTTTTTAGAGAGCCTAGTCCTCGTCATGAACTCTGTCTCCAGCTCAGCAGCCTTTTCCATCATGGGTTTGCCGAAGAGGTTCTCTCCTTGGCATGGGATGTTAAGAACATAAGAACATAAGATATGCCATACTGGGTCAGACCAAGGTCCATCAAGCCCAGTATTCTGTTTCCAACAGTGGCCAATCTAGGTCATATGTACCTAGCAGTTTCCCCAAGAGACAAGTTCCACAATGCTTGTACTGGGTCAAGCATTGATATCTTCGGTCACTTCTTAATAATGGTTTATGGACCTTTCCTCCAGGAACTTGTCCAAACCTTTTTTAAACCCAGCTACACTAACAGCCTTTACTACATCCTCCGATAACAAATTCCAGAGTTTGATTACACGTTGAGTGAAAAAATATTTTCTTTTATTAGTCTTAAATAGTTTACCCTGTAGCTTCATTGCATGTCCCCTAGTCTTTCTATATTCTGATAAGGTAAACAATCGATCTACGTTTACCCGTTCCACTCCGTTCATTAATTTATAGACTTCTATCATATCTCCCCTCAGCCGTCTCTTTTCCAGGTTAAAGAGCCCTAACCTTTTTAGCCTTTCTTCAAAGGAGTATCCTTCCATCCCCTTTACCATTTTGGTGGCTCTTCTCTGTACCTTTTCTAAAATCGCTATATCCTTTTTAAGATACGGCGACCAGAATTGCACACAGTATTCAAGGTGCGGTCTCACCATGGAACGATATAGAGGCATTATAATATCTTTTGTTTTATTTTCCATTCCTTTCCTTATCATACCTAGCATTCTATTTGCTCTCTTGGCCGCCGCTGCACACTGGGCCGAGGGTTTTATCATGGTATCCACAATGACGCCTAAATCTTTTTCCTGGGTGGTGGTTCCTAATGTGGAACCTTGCATCGTGTAACCATAGTTTGGGTTGTTCTTCCCTAGGTGCATAACCTTGCACTTGTCCACATTAAATTTCATCTGCCATTTTGATGCCCAGTCTTCCAATTTATCAAGATCCTCTTGCAATTTTTCACAATCCTCTTGGGTTTTAACAACTTTAAATAGTTTTGTGTCATCTGCAAATTTGATAACCTCACTCGTTATTCCACTTTCCAGGTCATTTATGAATATGTCAAAAAGCAGCAGACCCAGCACAGATCCCTGGGGTACACTACTATTCACCTTTCTCCATTGGGAAAATTGGCCATTTAGCCCTACCCTCTGCTTTCTATCTTTTAACCAGTTCCTGATCCACAATAGTACACTGCCTCCTATCCCATGACTCTTTAGTTTTGCCAAAAGTCTCTCATGAGGGACCTTGTCAAAGGCTTTCTGAAAGTCCAGATACACAATATCAACCGACTCACCTTTGTCCACCTGTTTATTCACTCCTTCAAAAAAACATAACAGATTAGTAAGACAAGATCTTCCTTGTCTAAAGCCATGTTGGCTGTCTCCCATTAGGTTGTGACTATCTACATGCTGAGTAATTTTATTCTTTATGATGGTTTCTACCATTTTTCGCGGTACTGACGTCAGGCTCACTGGTCTGTAGTTTCCCGGATCACCCCTGGAACCTTTTTTAAAAATTGGTGTTACATTGGCGATCCTCCAATCTTCAGGTATTAGAGATGATTTTAATGATAGTTCACAGATTACTGATAGCAGTTCTGCAATCTCATATTTCAGTTCTTTCAACACCCTTGGATGTATACCATCCGGCCCAGGTGATTTGCTACTCTTCAGTTTATCTAATAGTTGTAAGACATCTTCCCGATGTATCGATATTTCCTTCAATTCTTCCGCACCTTTAAATACCATTTCAATCATGGGTAACATCCCTACATCTTCCTCAGTAAAGACCGAAGCAAAGAATTCATTCAATCTCTCCGCTATCGCCTTGTCGCCTCTTAGTGCTCCTTTAACCCCTTTATCATCTAATGGACCAACTGACTCTCACAGGTTTTTTGCTACGAATGTACTTGAAGGGGTCTTTATTTCGCGTTTTTGCTTCCGCAGCAAGCTTCTTCTCAAATTCTCTCTTTGCCTGCCTTATCAATGCCTTGCATTTGACTTGCCAGTGCTTGTACTGTTTCCAGGTTTCGTCGTTTGGCTCTTTTTTCCATTTCCTGAAAGATGCTTTTTTGGCAACAGCCGCCTCTCTGACCTCACCTTTAAACCATGCTGGCAGTTTTTTGGACTTCCTTCCACTTTTCTTAAAGCGTGGAATACAGCTGGTCTGGGCTTCCAAGATAGTATTTTTCAACAACACCCAAGCTTGATGTACGTCTTTAACCTTCACAACTGCTCCTTTTAGTTTTTTCTTAACTGTTTTCCTCATTTTATCATAGTCTCCCTTTCGAAAGTTAAAAGGTAGTACTGTGGATTTCCTTACTATCCCTCCTCCACTAATTAAATCAAAGGCGATCATGCTATGATCACTATTGCCAAGTGGCCCCAACACCCTTATCTCTTGCACTAGATCTGGTGTTCCACTAAGGACTAGGTCTAATATGGCTTCCCCTCTGGTCGGTTCATGAACCAGCTGCTCCAAGAAGCAGTCATTTATTTCATCTAGGAACTTTATCTCCCTAGCATGTCCTGACGTGACACTGACCCAGTCGATACCGGGGTAATTGAAATCACCCATTATTATTACTGCGCTGTAACTTTTGTTAGCTTCTTTGATTGACCAATTTGTCCTGAACCCATTGCTCGAGGTCAGATGACTGCAGCCAAAGCCTGGTGTTTGGCACCGATGTCCACCACCACTTTTTGAAGTCATAGGCTGCCCGAGACAAACTTGGAGCACTCACAGACGGCTTTGGCCAGGTTCTTGTATCGCTTGCAGGGATTCCTTGGAAAGACCAGCTGAGAACCCGGTGAGTTCTTTTGCCAGATCTCTCAGGTACATACCCATGTACAGCTGGTAATCCTGGATCTGGCCGATGTGCAGAGCCCTAGTAGCACTTTCTGCCGAGGCCATCTAGGGTGCGTGCCTCCCTGCCGAGGGGCACCTAGGAGTGCATTATCTGACTCTTCAGGCGACGCATGGCTGACTCCACTACCATGGAGTTATGCGGCAGCTGTGACTTCAGGAAGCCCGGGCTCTGATGGGCTCGATACATTGAGTCAAGTCACTTGCTCACCACCAGACCAATGCCTGCATCTCCCACATATGGAGCATTAGCTGTTCCAGGATGGGTGGATGGGCACTGTAAGCAATTCCCTTGGGTGGGGGAGGGGGTCTCATATTGGAGGATTTGTAGGTCCTCCCCCAATTACAAAGGGAACGCTAGGGCATTGGACATGTCCCTGATGAAATCAAGGAACACCATGTTCTCTGGTGGGGACAGACACCGGGGCTCTGCGGGAGGGGAGTCCTTGGGGATGTCGTGTGGCAAAGGGTGTCCGGCGACGCCTTGCCTCCATTTCCCACTCAGAATAGTCCATTGAGAACTCGAGGGAAAGATGACTCGCGGGCTCCATGGCTGATCCCCACCCATGGCCCTCTGAGGCACCGTGGCTGGCGCAGAGCACACTAGCTGGAGAAGAATGCAGAACCATGGAACAGGAACCAGATCGAGACCTTGGCCGAGGACCAACTCGAGGCCAAAAGACCTCGAGGATTGGCTCAGCCTCCTGGGACGTCCTTGACATCGAGGGCCCTGTGGTCTGTGTAGATGAACCGGTGTTACTAGACAACAGCGCCCGCTGCTGGTCTATGAAGGCAGACAAGCTGCGCTCCAGGGTCGCCATTCTGGACTCCAGGCCAGATTGCTCCTCAGCCATCGTCGCAGGCACAGAGCAAACTGGGCCCAATGCCAGTTCCTCCGAAGGGGAGTCCTCGACGAGGTTGGTGTCAGGCAACTGAGACCAGCCCGAGGTAGTGTCTTTCTGGGGACCTTCGCAGGTCACGCCTTCTCCGATACCTCAGACAAGCGTCTAGGACTGCAGGACCTGGCTCGGGACTTACCCGGCCCGTCTGAGTCATCCAGGGACATTGCCTTCGAGGCCACCTTCTTCTCGAGTTCCCTCAAGGGATACCCCCTTTCCGAGGAACCATGGCATTCAGTCGGGGTCCGTAAGACTACCCCAGGATACTGCGGTTTCGGAGGAGGCCTTGGCCTTCGGAGGTACCGGGGACTCTAGGAAAATTGTGCTGCTGCTGCTGGCGGCTTTTGAGGGCCTTGGTGGACATCTTCTTACAGAGGCCGCATGCCGTGGTCTGGTCCCAGGCAATGAAGGCAGCAGTTGTGTGTGTCAGTCTGGGACATTATTTTAGCACACCGATCACACTTTTTAAAACCATTGGTAGCCATAGGAGAAAAAAAGAATCCCAGCAAGGTCGAAGACCCACGGTGCTGCCAGTTGGAAAAAAAGGCACGGTGCCAAGAAGGGAAGAAGAACCCGAGAGACTATGCCGAGGCAGCAGGCTCAGTAGGCGGCAAGAGAATCGGTGCCCTACCGGAGGAGAGTATGGAACTCAGGTCAAAATAATCAAATTTTTCCAGGTGAAGAGCAGACAGACGTCTGAAGGGCTCTGTGGAAAAAAGGATAGCACACTGGGTGGGAAGCGGACCACATGCATAGTAGCATCTCCCAAAGGCTTTCTTTGAAAGCTGGGGGGGGGGGGGTGCGTCTGCGAGGGCTTCATCGGCACAGACGTCAACCGTATGTGAGGACTAACATCCTGCTTGTTTCTGGAAAATGCAGCCTTCACATATGGGACTCACTAGCTCCCAGGTACCAGACTGGTATGTTGGGGAGAGCTGTGGCTCCTGAGAACAAAACTTGTAGACAGAGTCTAGAAGAGTTGTGGGCCATTGGACTCTATTCCAGAAGGCGATAATCCCCCCAATGATAGTCTGGTCTCTTGTAGAAGTCTGGGACAGAGGGTAGGAGTTTTAATTTAAGTCCCAAAGAGGTGCTGGAATACAGCTTGGCCAAAGACAGCGTCCTGACGGGAGTCTCTGTCCAGACAGTAGTGTGCAGCAAAAGTATGAATGGAGGACCAGGTAGTTACCAGACAGATCTCTTCAATGGATACGAACAGACTGGCTACAGAGGTTGCCATAGCCCAGACATTATGAGCAATGACTTGATCCTCTAAAGAGTCTTACCTGTGCATAAGCAAAAGGAATGCAATCTGCTATCCATCTTGATAGAGTATGTTGCGTCACCAGTAGGCCTACATGACTAGGATCAAAAGGGACGAATATTTAAGAGGATCTCCTGTGATCCACTGTTCTATTCAAGCATAAGCCAGCACTCGCTTGCAGTCTAAGGTGTGTAGCATTGCCTCAACCTGAAACACATGTGGTCTAGGGGAAAAAAAATATTGGTAGAATGACAGACTGGTTTAGATGGAAGGGGACTACCTTCAGAAGGAAATGCGGATGGATACGAAGAACCACTATGCCATGGTGGAACCAGGTGTAGGACAGATCCGCCAGAGCCTACAGTTCACCGATGCAGCGAGCTGACGTGAGAGCTATGAGGAAGATTACCTTCCAAGATAGAAACTTCAGTGAAGTGGTGGCTAAAGGCTCAAAAGGAGGCTTTAGGAGTTGAGCAAAAACCACATTGAGATCCCAGGCCACCGGAGGCGGCTTAATGGATAATTTGGACAGCAGCAGACCTGCATGAAGCGTGAGAAGATAGGCTGTCCATCCAGTAGGCTGTGAGAGGTGGCAATGGTACTAAGGTGAACCCTCGCTGAGTTAGTCTTAAGACCTGTTAAGGATAAGTGGAGAAGATATTGAAGAAGGGACTCCACCAGGCAAGAAAAGGGGTCAATGTCTTTTGGGGGGAAACCAGAGAGCAAACCTATGTCACTTGAAGGCTTAAGATCGCCTGGTGGAATCTTTGCCTGATGAATACATCTTTGACTGCCTGTAGGAGGTCGAGGTCAGCAAGCACTATCCCCCAGGCATAGGGAGTGAAGATTGGGATGGAGGAGTGACCCATAGTCCTGAGAGAGGAGTTCGGGCGCAAATCCCAGGCTGATAAGTTGAGTCTTTCAAGTTGAAGAAACAGAGGAAACCACAGTTGTCAAGGCCAAAAGGCGGCTAATGAGGATCATGGAGCCCCTATCGGCCTATAGCTTGAAAAGCGTTTTGGGTATCAAAAGGATGGGTGGGAATGCGTATAGCAGTCCCTGTCCCCAACGCAAAACGAAGGCATCCTGGGCCTGTCTGTGCAGCGACGGGAGCCTGGAGCAAGAGAGTGGAAGCTGTGCGTTTTGCGGCAAGGCAAAAAGATCTATGCGTGGGTCCACCATGTGAGGAAGAGCCAGGCAGCTGTCTCCCAATGCAAGGTCCATTCGTGTGGACAAAGGATATGGCTTAGCCTGTCCGCAAGGACACAGAGTTCACCCAGGAGATACACCACTCTGAGGTGAATGTAGTGTGAAATGACAAAGGACCACAGTCAAAACGTTTCCTCAGAGGGGATGGGATCCCATTCCCACCCCCCCCCGCCCCCATTTGTTCACATAGAACATGGCAATTTGGTTGTCTGTCCTGACAAACAGGTTGCCCCGAAAGTTGGGGGTTGAAAAACCCAAGCACATGTATTGTTGCCTGTAGTTCCAGCAGGTTGATGTGCAGAGCAGATTCCTATGATGTCCACAGCCCCTGTGTGGTCAGGTCATTCAAATGTCCCCCCTCCCCCAACCTAGCTTGGAAGCATCCATCATCAGGATGCATATCGAGATGGAGGCATCTGAAAAGGTGACCCAACAAGAAAGTTCTGTGAAGAACACCACTGAAGGGATTGGATCAGTTGAGGGGTGATGTGAAACTTGTCAGATACCCGTTTGCTTGTGTCCATTGAGAAGACAGAGTCCACTGCACTTGTCATATGTGTAATCGAGCTTAGGGGTTGACAAGGACCGTGGAGGCCATGTGTCCTAATAGCCGTAGCATCTCTCGAGCTGTTACCCGGCTTAAGTTTTGCATCCTCTTTGCTAGCTCGATTAGGCGGGCAAAGCAATCCTGTAGAAGGAAAGCTCGGGCCTGTTGAGGTGTCTAAGAGCACTCCAATGAATGCCAGTCATTGGGTTGGAGCGAGTTGAGACACTGGGAAGTTTATGACAAAGACCAGGTGTTGGAGCACCGTGATGGTGCAATGAAGGGAGAGTCTTACCTCTCAAGGGGAGTCCTCCCTGATCAACCAGCTGTCTAAGTAAGAGAAAACGAATACCCTTAAGGTATGTAAGTAGGCAGTGACTACTGTCATGCATTTTGTGAAGACTCTTGGAGCACAGCTAAGACCGAAGGAGAGAACCTGGTTCTGATAGTGGTTTCCCTGAAACATGAAGCACAGATACTGTGTGAGGGATGGATCAGTAAATGCGTGTACGCCTCCTTTATGTCTAGAAAACATAGCCAATCCTATCTCTGGAGGTATAGTAGAAGAGTTCCTAGAGAAATCATTTTGAATTTTTCTAGGACCATAAATTTGTTTAGGTCTCTGGGATCCAAGATGGACCTGAATCCTCCTGTCTTCTTTGGAATGAGAAAATATGGAGAGTAGAAGTCCATCCCTTCTTGAGGAGGAGGAACTACTTCTATGGCACCTTGGGAGAACAAGGTGGTCACCTCTTCTTTTAAGAGAGTGCTTTGAAGGGATTATGTGGCATAATCCCCTGTAAAGCTAGTGAGGGGTAAGGTTTTGAAGTGAAGCTGAAAACCCCTTGGACAATCTGGCGTGTCCACTGTTCTGATGTTACGAGGTGCCACCTGTGGGCATAGTGACAGAGTCTGCCAGCTATGTAGAGGGGCTGAGGATACTCCAGGGGCAGACTGGCAATGCTCTCGAGGAAGGAGTCAAAACCAGGAGCAGGTTCTGCCTGTACAGTTGGTTGAGGTTAGGAGCTTTGGGCTTCTTGGGCTTGTGAGGGCCCCCTGCTGTCTCTGCTGAGTATGTTGAGGCTGATAGGCAACAGACAACAGGTAACATAGTAAAGTAAATGACAGCAGATAAAGATCAGTATGGTCCATCTATTCTGTCCAGCAAGGCAGTAAGAGTAGGTGCAGCTGCCGCTCCGTGCAGGTCACCCTTCCCCATGCCTTTGTTTGGGCATGTACCCACCTCTCCGTGTAAGTCACCCCTATTTGTTCTGATATAAGAAAGAGTTATGTTTATTTTGATTTTATCCTGTTGCTATAAAGGGATTCACTGTGTCTGTCCCATGCCATTCTGAATTCTGTCACTGATATGCCCCCACCATGTCCATCGGCAGGTCATTCCAAGCATCCACCACCCTTTCAGTGAAAAAAATATTTCCTGATTTTGCTTTTCAGTTTACCCCTTGCAGTTTCATGTTTATGTTTATGTTCAATGTTATGGCCTCTAGGTTTTACAGCTTCCCCGTCTTTGACAAAGGTTTATGTGTTCATTAATACTCTAAAGTATTTAAAGGTCTATATCAATATCTCCCCTGTCCCTCCTCTCCTCTAGCGTATAGATAGTTAGGAATTAAAGTCTCTTCTCATGTGTCTTTTGGCACAGGCTCCAAATCATTTTGGTCGCCTTCCTCTGAAAAGTTTCCAGTCTTTTTATATCCTTTGTAAGATATCGTCTCCAAAATTCAACAATCTCTTTTTTAGCATAAAAAGATTTTTTGGGAAGAGCCTTCCTTTTGGATGGGTCAGTTGTCTTCCTGGAAAGGCGTTTTAGGGTGAGATTGTCTCAATCTCTCCTGCTTTTTCTCTCCAATCCTTGCCAAAAAGGTTTTCTTCAATACATGGGATATTGGCAAGTCTACCTTGAACTCATTGCTCGAACTCATTGCTCGAGATCTGATGCCTATAACCAGGCCATTCTACGAGCCCCAATGCAGACTGCCGAAGCTCTGCTGGTTGATTCGAAGAGGCCCTGGTAAGAAACTTAAAAGTATTTTGGCCTTGCTTGACGAGTGTCCTCAGGCAGCATGGGGGTGAAGGTCTCTAGATCCCCGATGACATCCTTCAGAAACATGCCCATGTACAGCATGTAAGAATTTATTCTGGAAGCCAACATGCATGCTTGGAAGCATCGACACCCAAAGGCATCTAGTGTCGAATCTCTGCCAGGTGGCATGGATGAATGGTTCTTAGAACTCTATGTGATGCATTGCCAATTCCACCTCCATGGAGTGGTGGGAGAGCTGAAATGTTTGGAAGCCTGGGTACTCTGGTACTCAGTTCCTTATTATCGAGCTTCTTGCTGACAAGCGGAACCATGAGCGGGGCTTCCTACAAGCAGAGCATACATGCACCGGCAATGTAGCTGCCTCCTTGAACGTGGGTGGTTACTGGAGTATCTTCAGTTTCTCCACCCTCTGTTTCTTTTCTGAGGCAACTGTGATGACAAGCCCTGCTGCCATGTCACGTATGAGGTCCTGAGAGGACATATCTTCTGGTAGGAACAGACGCTGAGACAGCAAAGGGTCCGAAGGGATGTCTGACGAGGAATCCCCTGATTCCCAGGAACTACCAGACACTGAAGAACTGGAATCAGAGTCTGGCAAGAAATCAAAGTATCGGCGGTTCTGAGTTCGACCTCGATCTTTCATAGATGTCGAAGGTCGATGCCGATACCAACACTCAGAAGTATCGGAACAGAGAGCTACATCAGTTTGAGACGTTTGGATACCGAGGGACTCTGTTGGTTTCAACAGTGGTATCACCTCAGGGTTTCCATCAATCCCGGTTCAAGGACCGGCATAGAGGCCGATACACGTGGCTGAAGGCTCAGTACCGAAGCCTGCACTCCTGGAGCTCTCTAAGTTATCGGTACTGAAGCTGCCAGGAGTGCAGCCAAACTCCTCTCGAGAGCCAGCATGCACTGGTCCAGAGAGATGGTCAATGTCTGGGTGGAATCTCCTATGGGGCTTTGAACCACCGTCCCAGAACATGGAACCAGTAGCTGTCTGGCAGCTGGCTCCTTAGGAGCATCCCAAAGCCCTCTTGTACTTTGGAGGACAGATCTTCCCTCCAGGGCTGTTTGGCTGGCCAGTCTGCACCAGAGGCACCCCTAGGGATCGTGATGCTTATCTCTGGTCTCAGCATCAGTCTTTGATGCCGATGCCTTTGAAGCAGTCAGAGACAGACTTACTTTTATGTTTGGACGTTGAAGAAACCAGAGACCCATGAGAGGAAGACTATGCCCTTGAAGAAGTGGAAGCTACTGACAAGAGTACGAGGCAAACAATCCATATAGTCTGGCTCAGTTCTTTAGGCCTCTCTGTCATTTGCTGGCACAAAGGACAAGAACTGGGTTGATGTTCAGGCCCCAAACATTTGAGACACCAGTCAGGGTTTATCAGTGACTGATATACCAGCACACTTGGTACATGTTTTAAAACCACTAGTTGGCTTTTCCATGCCTCTAAAAGGTTGTTTTCAGAATGAAGCTAAGGCTATGGAAGCCTAAAGGTCTAGTTTAGCTGTAAAAACCACGTGAAAGAAAAAATAAAAATAAATGAAAAATAAAAAAAGAATCATCAGGACAGGTGTTGGATTCGACGGACCGGAGTTGACGGGAAGGCAGAAGCACAATGTTCCACATAAAAAGAAAGTTTTTCAGCAGTGACAGGATGATGCATCCTGCTGACTCCAAGGAAAACGAAGAAATGAGGAGAAGAGTTGGTAAGGGGGAAGGCAAGCACACAAGTGCAGTGGAGTGCTCCTAAAGGCTTTCCTATTGGATGCTGGGGAGCCTTCCCACGTAGGCTCTGTCGGTGCCGACGTCACCCCTATGTGCAGGCTGCATTCCTGCTTGTTCCTGGAGATCATATAGATTTGCTATATTAAGGGGCACTATTACTAAAGGTTAATGCATGTTAAGTGCTGTTGAAGCACTTAACTTTATCACATGTATTAACTTTTAGTAAATAGTCCCCTAAGAATCTAAAGCAAAAGCAGCAGCAGACTGTACATGAAAACAACTAATAAGAGATGACATGTGCTATTATTGCCTCTGTGGGATTGTAATTTTACAATTACCATTTTTTTCTTTTCTATTTCTCAGTGTTGCTGTTCTTAGGGATTTTATTTCTATCCATTTCTGCTGTATACATGATTGATTTTACTTTTCTTGTAAAAATGGCAAAAGTTCAGAACTATAATCTGTATACAACTATTGCTAGAATGACGAAGCATCCGGTACTATATTTTGGGAAATTTAGAAATACATGAATTATCGAAAAATTTCTAGACAATTGTTTTTATGTAGTACCTCAGCCTCTCTTTTCTTTGCTCGTGCTTTCTCCACTTCGTCCATCACTTTCTGCGACTCCTCCACATTTCCTTCAGCACCCTGCTGCTCTGCTTTTGCCAGAAGTTTACCAATTTCTTCATTCAACTCATGAACCCGTTCAGCCTTTGAGAGAAGAGCACAGCAGAAATCATTTTCTCTCCATACCGAGAACAGATATTTCATAAGTACCAAAAGAAAAACTGAAAGCTACCCAACCAGAGAGACTCATTTTTTATGCGTATCTTACACAAGAGCTTTCTAATATTACATTTTACTGTATTAATCGAGTCATTCACTCTACAGGCACCTCTTATACTCATCTCCATTCCAAACCACAGCTTTATTAATGCAGTCCCATGGACTAACACAATCAAGTCCACATTTTGTTATGCAACTGCTCTCAAAATACCATGATCTGCTCTGCACGTAGGCTTCTGTGCCTCATGCACTTTGAGCTCTCACCTTTGCCGCCACCTCAGCACTGATCTCTTCTTGAGTTTCAGCTAATCGCTTCTTGGCAACTTCTGTTCTTCTATCACAGTCTGCAATGAATGATTGCAGGTGATCCATTGCCTAAAACAAACCAAAACATGTATTATGGAAAAAAGTGCACATTTTCTTTATAGTCAAGACAGTCTCCATAGGAACTTAAAAGGAATGAAAATGGTTAGTTCTCCATTACCACCTTTGCAATTTGACAAACAAAAATGCACTGTCCTATGCCAGACTTCAGAGATAAAGTTGCTGGTAGGTAATATATGCATCAAGTACTTTCAGCTACATATTTCTAAATGTGAAAAGTGCTTTAGAAACATTAAACATAATGGCAGATAAGGATCATCAAGTATATCCACCCTGTCCAATTTTTCTGCTGTTACAAATGGGTACATCCCACTTAATCTCCACACTTCCTTGCTAACAAGGATCTCTTCTGCTGTTTCAGACTGCAGGACTAAAATCAACTCTGTTCAATCCAAGGACATTGCTTGCTGCACAGCACACTAATTAGCAGCACATTTCAGAAATCGGTCCATGCATCTGAAGCAGCAGCCTGCTCAGTTACCTATTGCTGGCAATATCCCTAAGTCTTCCTTTCCAAACCCCAAACAAAAGCAGGTACTTTATTTACTGCACCTTTGGTAACTAAGAAATAGTGACATTCAACTTACAGATAACGTCCTCTCTTTCAGTCCTGCTAGAGCAGTCCAGACAAGTTAGGTTGTGATCCCTACCAGCAGATATGGAGACAGAAAATATTTCAGAGGCTTCTTATGACATCACTATGCTATTATCAGCCTGAGCCACTAGACGCATATTCAGTATTTGTACCCATACATATGGTAAGGAATCTAACTTCACACAACCTCAACAAAAACAACATTCAACAAAACAGAAAGCATAACTATGTACATGAGTAGATTCAACAGAGGGCTTGCCAGAAGGTTATAAGCCTGCCAGGCCAACCACTGAGTGTATCACAGATCAATATAGGTATCAAGGGCTGATCATAGACTGGTCTAGCAGAACTCAAGGAAAGGGCATTAACTGGTAAGTAAAATGTCACCTTCCATATCATCCTGCTAGATAAGTCCAGACAAGTGGGATGCACCAAAGGTACGCCTTCACTAAGTGGGAAAGATACCGCAGCTTTTTAAGACCTCTGAGCTAAACTGTGTCTGCCAGAATATGGACATCCAAGCAATAATGCTTAACAAAGATGGAAAGTGATATCCATATTGCCACCCGAGTAATATCTGAGGGGGCTACAAAACTACACTCCATTCAAATGGCTAATTCCACAACAGATATGCTGAAATCATAGCCTCCTTGATCCAGCATCCCCAGGTAGACTTTACAGATCTGCGCAGGGTTGAGACAGAGGCCAACAGCACAAAAAGATTATCTCACTTGCGAAAAGAGTTAGCAACCTTCAAGTACCAGAAAAGCTCCCTCTGGACATCCACCATGTCCTTCCCATGGCACTGCTCCTTAGAAAAGGAGGGCAGACCAACTATTTGATTCACGTGGAAGGAAGATACCACCTTGAGCATAAAGGAACAGGCCGAATGCATAGGGCAGAGGTGGCCAACTCCAGTCCTAGTGCACCACGATCCAGCCTGCTTTTCAGGATGTCCCTAATGAATATTCATGAGATATTTGCATACAATGGTAAGCAATGGATGCAAATATACCTCACTATATACATCCTGAAAACCAGGCTGGATTGTGGTGCACTAGGACCGGAGCTGGCCACCCCTGACAGAGTCTCCTCTGAGAAAGATAAGTAGGGATCCCTGCATGTTACACCCCATCTCGAAAATATGTCTTGCCGAGCAGAATGAGACCAGGAAGACAGTCTTAAGAGTTAGATCTTAAGCATAACACGCTTCAAGGGCTCAGACAACAAGGCCTGGAGCACAAGGTAGAGATCACACGAGGGAACAAATGAACATAAAGGAGGACACAGGTGCAAAACCCCCTGAAGGAAACTGGAAACATTCAGGTGCAAGGTTATGGACCGCTCCATTACCGGTCCTCTCAAGGAGGATAAGCTGCAACCTAAACTTCAGAGAGCAAAGGGAAAGATCTTTGTCCAAGCCGCCTTGAAAGAAAGCAAGCGGAGATGGCAAATCTGCCATATCTGGTCTAGTCTAATGCACATGGCATCAATGCTTGAAAAGACATCAGACACACACACAAGCTAGACTGATAGAACCTCTCCTCTCCTTGAGGAATGTGGAAATCACAGTAGGAAAACAATCTTCATGTGTTAAGTGATGCCTCTCAAAAGCCAAACTAAGTGAGAACTGAGCCGGGTCATCCAGCAGGACCAGCCTTTGACGTAACAGGCTCTGGGCAAGGGGCATTCACAAAGGAGGTTCCTGCAGGAGCCACATCAAGTCCCAGAATCATAGCCTCAACAGCCAATCTGGCAACACCAGGACAATGCAGCCCGGATGCCACCCTATGCGTCAAACTACAAGTTCCACAAGTGGTCACAGAGGAAAACGTGGTTACTAACCTGTAACAGGTGTTCTCCGGGGACAGCAGGAATCAGTCCTCACATATGGGTGACATCGGCGTCGACAGAGCCCTCGTGCGGAGCAAATCCCCATCTTTCAGAGAAAGCCTTTGGGAGTTGCTACCATGCATGCGTGGTCCCCTTCCCGCCCAAGGGTGCCATCTTGATCAGTCGAATGACATAGCTAAAAAGACAGCAAAAAGAATAAAATAATCATAGGATTGCAACTCCAAGGGGAGGAGGGAGGGTCGTTAGGACTGATTCCTGTTGTCCCCGGAGAACACCTGTTACAGGTGAGTAAGTACGCTTTCTCCGGGAACAAGTAGGAAGTCAGTCCTCACATATGGGACTCCCCAGCTATAGGCTACCGAGAACCCATAGTTAAAGGCCCCCTCTACGAGAGCCGCAAGCAGCCGCAACAGAAAACGAAACTAAGGAAAAGTACTCCAGTAGCCTGAACACAGAAGGGTCGGAGAGCAGGAGTTGCCTAGACCTCGAAAAGGTTACGGAGTACAGCCTGGCTGAAGGCACTGTCCCATCGAGACTCTCTGTCCAGGCAATAATGAGCTGCGAAAGTCTGATCCGAAGACCAGGTAGCGGCCCGGCAGATGTCTGCCAGAGGAACAGAGCGCAAATGAGCCACTGATGCTGCCATGGCTCTGATATGGGCCATTACATGACCCTCCATCGCAAGCTCGGCTGCCTTGTATGCCCAGGCATTACAGTCTGCTACCCAGGTGGACAGCATACGCTCTGATACCGCTACCCCCAGCTTACTGGGGTCATAGCATACAAAAAGCTGAGAAGCCTTCCGATGCACTTGCATACGCTGGATATAGAAGGCCAACGCACTCTTAAAGTCCAGGGAATGCAGGACCGTCGCTGCCTGACTGGCATGAGGCCTGGGAAAAAAAAGTAGGCAGGACCACCTCCTGGTTGAGGTGGAACGAGGAGACCACTTTCAGAAAGAACTTGGGGTGCGTGCAAAGCTCCACCCGGTTCCTATTGAACCTGGTTTAAGGCCTTTCTGACACTAGTGCCTGGAGCTCACTCACCCTCCGGGCGGAGGTGAGCGCCACCAAGAAAACCACTTTCCAAGAGAGATAGCGGAGATGGCAGGTTGTCATCGGTTCAAAGGGCAGCCTAGTAAGCTGCCCTAACACCACATTCAGATCCCACTCGGTTGCCGGCGTGCGGACCGGGGGTTTCAAGAGAAGCAAACCTCTCAGAAACCGAGACCCCAAGGGGTGGGCAGAGAGAGGCTTCACATCCATCGAAAAGTGGTTCGCAGCAAGGGCACTGAGATGCAACCTGACAAGTCAGAGAGGTGGAGAAGGTATCTTAAACAACCCTCACCACGCAAGAGAAGGGGTCCACCTTCTCCTCGCACCACGAAGCAAATCTGTGTCACTTTAAGGCACAGGCCCATCTAGTCGACAACCTCCGGGAGTCAAGCAAGACCTCCTCAATATTCCTTGGAAGGAGAAGCGGAGCAAGAATCGCGAGAATCACCCTTTCAGCAGCTACGCCGTCAGGCAAGGGAGCTGAGGTTTGGGTGCAGGAGAGAGCCCCCCTCCTGAGATAGAAGGCGTGGGGAGGAGCCCAAGGGAATGGGCGCGTCCACTGCTAGCTGCAGTAGAAGCAGGAACCAGGGTTGTCTGGGCCACCATGGGGCTATAAGAATGACCTAAGCTCTGTCCTTGAGAATCTTGAACAGTCTTGACCACCAGAGGTGTCGGGGGAAATATGTACAGAAGGCCCACCGACCATGAAACCAGAAATGCATCGTGGCCACCCTGTGCGGGTGCAGCTGCCTGGAGCAGAAACTGGGCAACTGGTGATTGTCTGGACTCACAAAAAGGTCCATCACCAGCCGCCCCCAGGTCCGGAAAAGCCAATTGGCTACCCTCCAGTCCAGCTGCCATTCGTGGGGGTGGAGAATCCTGCTGAGCTTGTCGGCTAGCCAGTTGTCCTGGCCCGTCAGGTAGTCTGCTTGGAGACGAATGCCATGCCGGGCTGCGAACGAGAACAGGTCCAGGGTTTCCTGACATAGGGTACGGGACCCCGTCCCACCCTGCTTGTTCACATAGAACATGGCCACCTGGTTGTCTGTCTGCACCAAGACAGGATAGTGGGCCAGGAGCTGTCGGAAAACCTCCAGGGCTAGGCGGATAACACAGAGTTCCAATAAATTGATTTGTTGGGTCCTCTCGCTCAGGGACCAAACTCCCTGAGTACGGAAACCCTGGCAGTGGGTCCCCCAGCCCAGCAGGGAGGCATCTGTGGTAAGGATCCTCATGTGTAGAGGAGCCTGGAAAGGCATTCCCGCCTCCAAGTGATGCAGTTGGAGCCACTAGGCCAGGGACTGCACCAATTGCCTGGACACTTTGACCCTGTCCAGGAGGCGCCCAGTGGCCTGAGATCACTGGTCTCTGAAACACCATTGAGCGGTCCGCATGTGGAGGTGGGCATCTGGGGTCACATGGACCATGGAAGCCATATGCCCGAGAAGGCGCCAGGAATTGCCTTGCTGACACTACAGGCCTGCAGACTCACTTGTCCTGCCAGAGCCATAAGCCTGCTTGCCCTGTCTGCAGGTAGAAAGGCCTTCGCCTGAAGGGTGTTGATTCTGGCGCAATGAACTCCAGCTGCTGAGTCGGAGTGAGGCTGGACTTGAGGTAGTTGATTACGAGCCCTAGGTGTTGCAGCACCTGGATGGGGCGAGTTGTGGCCTGGTGGACTTCGATGGCTGAAGTGCCTCTGATGAGCCAGTCGTCGAGATAAGGGAAGACAAAGATCCCTTGGAGCCTGAGGAAGGCAGCCACCACTGCCAGGCACTCTGTGAACACCCTGGGGGCCGAGGCCAGGCCAAAGGGAAGAACCCTGTACTTGAAGTGACTGCCCCCCCACCACAAAGCGCAGATATTGCCTGTGGCTTGGGAGTATGAGGATGTTTGTATATGCATCTTTTAGGCCTCAGGAGCACAGCAAGTCTCCCTGGCGGAGGTAAGGCAGCAATATCCCAAGGGAGAGCATCTTGAACTTCTCCCTCACCAGGAATTATTTGAGGTTGCACAGGTCGAGGATGGGTCTGAGACTTACTATTCTCTTTGGCACCAGAAAGTACCTGGAGTAGAAGCCCCTGCCCTGCAGGTGGTGGGGCACCCGTTCTACCGCCTGTTCCTCGAGAAGACCTGCTAACTCCTTCAAAAGAAGGTCCCGGTGAAGGGGAGACCTGAGGGGCTCTCCTGGGAAATGAGGCGGCACCTGGACTAGGTGAAGATAGCCCTCCCGGACCACCAGTAAGGCACAGGCAATGGCTGTCCACCTGTGGGCATACAAAGCAAGTCGGCCTCCTGTGGTCTGCCTGGCTCCTGTTGGAAGAGGGGCCATGCTGCACGAGTCAAAAGCCACTCCCAGGTTTGGCCGGAGTCGGTGCCTGGGGTTTGGGGACTGCTTACGCAGGCCATGCCCCTGTCCCTTGGCCAGCTGCCCCAGTTGGGGAGCCGGGGAGGCCTGATAATGGGGGTAGCTTCGGTAAGCAGTACCCTTCCTTGGGTAAAGCATAGTTAACTCACCTGTAACAGGTGATCTCCGGGAACAGCACGAATTTAGTCTTCACATATTGGTATCGTCGGTACCGACGGAGCCTGCGCGGGAACGCTCCCCAGCGTCCAATTAGAAAGCCTTTGGGAGCATCCCACAGCGCCTGCGTGCTGCCTTCCCGCCTTTCCCAACTGCCTCTCTCCAGTTGAGTTTTAAAGCTGAGACAAAGAGAGAGAGGGAAAGAGAAAGAGATAGAGAGATACAACTCCTAGGGGAGGTGGGTGGGTTGTGAAGATTAAATTCCTGCTGTTCCCGGAGATCACCTGTTACAGGTGAGTAACTATGCTATCTCCAGGAACAAGCAGAAATGTAGTCTTCACATATGGGGACTCCCTAGCTTTAGATGCCAGAGAGAGACCCCAGAAACTGTGTGTCCCTGAGAAAGGGTTCCACTTCCCCCATGGATCTCTGCAATCCAACCAGGGATGGTGGGTAGGAGTTGATTAGGTATGGAACAGGTGTTGGAGAACAGCCTGACCAAACAAGGCATCCCGGCGGGAGTCCTTGTCTAAGCAGTAATGGGCTGTGAAGGTATGAACCGAGGCCCAGGTGGCTGCTCGACAGATGTCGTCGATAGACACAAGTGCAGATGAGCCATTGAAGCTGCCATGGCTCTCACATTGTGAGCTGTGACATGGCACTCCAGAGGAAGGTTCTTACTCTGACAGGCAAAGGAGATACACTGAGCAATCCAGCTAGACAGTGTTCTCTTGGAGACTGGAAGTCCCAAATGAGAAGGATCAAAAGCAACAAAGAGTTGAGAGGACTTTCTATGTTGCTGTGTTCTTTGTAGGTAAAAGGCTAAAGCTCTTTTACAGTCCAAATTATGAAGATTCCTTTCTGCATTTGATGCATGAGGCCTTGGAAAGAACACAGGTAGGTAAACCGCTTGGTTTAGATGAAAAGGCGAGACCACCTTTGGCATAAAGTGTGGATGAGTTCTAAGGACTACCTTGTCATGATGGAACCCTGTATAAGGTGGATCAGCCACTAGTGCTTGCAACTCACTGATGCGACGTGCTGATGTGATTGCAATGAGAAAGATAACCTTCCAAGAAAGGAATTTCAAGGAGGAAGTGGCTAAGAGTTCGAAAGGTGGCTTCATGAGCTGACCAAGAACCAAGTTTAAATCCCATGCCACAGGTGGTGGCCTAATGGGAGGCTTAGTTAGCAGAAGGCCTCTCATAAATCTTGCTATAAGAGGATGGGAGGAAATAGGTTGTCCATTTAGAGGCTTAAAGGAAGCTGCAATAGCACTCAAATGTACTCTCACTCAGTCTTAAGTCCTGCATTGGATAAATGAAGGAGATACTCCAGTAATGAATCCAGAGGTATAGCAAGGGGGTTAAGACCCTTCTGCGAACACCATATGGTAAACCTTTTCCACTTGAAAGCATAAGAGTGTCTTGTGGAAGGCTTCCTGGAAGCTAAAAGGATATCCTTTACTTGCTGAGGGAGGTTAAGATCATTGAGATCTAGGCCTTCAGCAACCAAGCTCTGAGATACAGAGACTGGGGATTGGGATGCCATAACATTCCGTTCTCCTGAGATAGGGAGGGAGCTTGAGAGAGATGTAGAAGTAGAGGGTACCACACTTGCAGTGGCCAATGTGGAGCTATGAGAATCATACGCCCTCTGTCCCTCTGAAGCTTGAATAGGTTCTTGGGAATTAGGGGAATGGGTGGAAAGGCATAAAGGAAGTCTTGGCCCGAGAGCCCTGAGCCGGGATTCTGGAACAGAACCGGGGAAGTTTGGCATTCAACGGACTTGCAAAGAGGTCTATGTCCGGAGTTCCCCAAATTTGAAAAATCTTGGCCACCTGGTCTGCATGTAGAGACCATTCGTGTGAAAGCAGAACTCGACTGAGTCTGTCTGCCCAAGAGTTTTGTATGCCTGGAAGATACACTGCCAGTAGATGAATCTGATGCTCTCTGGCGAGGGCCCATAGTCGCACAGCTTCGTTGCAAAGTGACAGAGAGCCTGTTCCTTCCTGTTTGTTCACATAGAACATGGCTACCTGATTGTCCGTATGATTGAGGACTGTCTTGTAGCTGAGCAGGGTGTGGAACACTCGAAGAGCAAGGAAGATTGCTCTGAGCTCCAAGAGATTGATATCTAGATGAGTCTCCTGTGGAGTCCAAGTGCCTTGGGTGGAGAGGTCTTGTAAATGAGCTCCCCAACCCATTGGTGAAGCATCTGTTGTGAGAGTTGCCTGGGGTAAGGGTTGTTGAAATGGGGACCCCAACAACAGGTTCTGAGTAGACTGCCACCATTGGAGGGACAAAATGAGGCGACTTGTGTTTGCTATTTTGTCTGACAGGCACCCTGATGCCTGGGTCCACTGAGTGGATAAAGTCCACTGGGCTGCTCTCATATGGAGGTGAGCACAAGGAACCACATGCACGGTAGATGCCATGTGGCCTAGTAGTTGTAGTATTTCTCGGGCAGTGAGGAGAGGTTTTAGCACTGCTTGAGAAGCTAACTGCACCATGCGAAGGCAACGGGCCTGGGGAAGATAGGCCCTTGCCCTTTTGGTATCCAGCAAAGCTCCTATGAATTCTAGAGATTGAGTGGGAGTTAGACTGGATTTTGGGACGTTTATGACAAGACCCAAATACTGAAGGATACGCATTGTGCAAGATAGGGAGGTCCTGGCCTCTGACTCTGATGGGGCTCGAATGAGTCAGTCGTCCAAGTAGGGGAGGACGAATATCCCTAGAGTGCGGAGAAATGCTGCTACTACAGCCATGCATTTCGTGAACACTCTTGGTGCTGAGGCCAGGCCAAAAGGAAGCACCCTGTATTGGTAGTGCTTTCCTTGGAAAAGGAACCGAAGGAACTTCCTGTGAGTTGAGTGGATGAGAACATGAGTGTACGCATCCTTGAGATCTAGAGAACAAAGCCAATCCTGACTCTGAAGGTATGGCAGCAGAATTCCTAAAGAAATCGTCTTGAATTTCTCTTTGAACAGGAATTTGTTCAATTCTCTGAGGTCCAAAATAGGTCTGTATCACCCTGTTTTCTTTGGAATAAGGAAATAGGGGGAGTAAAACCCAGTACCCTGTTGTTGAATGGGTACTTCTTCTATTGCCCCTTGGGCAAGAAGCATAGTGACCTCTTGATCTAACAGGCTGATGAGAGAGGTCTGAGAATTGAACTGTCTTACCATGGTGAAAGTTGGCATGCACAGGAAGTGCAGCTTGTACCCCTCTCATGATGGAGTGTCCACTGCTCTGCTGTTATCTGCTCCCACCTGGGGGCAAAGTGACATAACCTTCCTGGAATGGTGGAAGGCTCTGGTCCATTCAGGGCCAGGAAGGCTAAGTTCTCTAGATGAAAGTCAAAGGCCTTGTGGAGGCTGAGACTGCTGAGACAGTTGAGGCTTAGCAGTCTTTGCTTTCTTTTGTTTGGGTGGTTGCTGACCCTTCCGGGTAGGCTGACATATAGAACGTCCAAATAAGAGGGATAAAACCTCTTCTTTTTTGAGAAGAAAGAAATCTTTCAAGAAGCCTTTCTCGTAGGATCAGCAGTGGCTTTGGATAGCCTATCCAAAGCGGAGTTGTCAGCATCCAACTCATTGGCCTTTTCTTGCCAATCTTTGCCAAACAGGTTCTCACAGTACAAGGAATATTGCCCAGTTTGTCTTGTACCCAGAGCTCCAAATCAGATGCCTGGAGCCAGGCAATTCTTCGTGCACCTATGGAAATGGCAGAGGTTCTGCTTATGCACTCAAAACAGTCAAAAGCTGCACGGTTGACAAATTTGGAAACATCCTGGGCATGTTTGACCAATGTGAGAATATCTTGTCTTTTATCCTCAGGAAGAAGAGGGCTCAAAACCTCTAAATCCCCAGTAATTTCTTTCAGGAACATTCCCATATATAAAATATAGGAACTGATCCTGGCAGAAAGCATGGAAGCTTGGAAAGTACGACGTCCAAAAGCATCCAAAGTTCTGCACTCGCGTCCTGGAGGATTAGGGGCATGTCTCTTTGCACTCCTAATCCTTCTCATGGCTGATTCCACTACAATAGAGTGGTGAAGAAGCCGAGTCTTCTGGAAACCAGGACAAGGAGGGACTCGGTACATAGTATCCAGTCTACGAGAGTGAGGAGAGGTGGTAAGAGACGTCTCCCACATTCATAGCATGAGATCATGCAAGATCTCATGGATGAGTCGAGTAGCTGCCTCTTTAGGAGCTTTGGGATATTGTAAAATTTCCAACTCCTTTGCTCTGGGCTCTGATTCAGGAGCCACAGTAATGGACAGACCTCGAGCCACCTCCCTGATGAAGTCCTGAAAGGAAATATCCTCTGGAGGAGACATCCTGCACTTAGGGGAGGAAGGCTCCTCTGGGAGAAGCATTCCTGCATCGACAGAACTGTCAGAATCCTCAGATTCTTCTGAGGACTTGAAGTACCATCTGTCCGGATGCTCTTGAAGAGCCCAATACCCGTACTGACCGAAGTCGGTACCGGGAGTAATCGGTACCAGAGTATCGGTACCGGAGGGCATCGGATGACTGGGTGTCGGCAAGGCGGACACCAATGTCGATGCTATCGGTACCGGTGCCGGAGTCAGTGCAGCTATCGGTGCTGGTACCGGTTGAACTGTCTGACACGGTTCCGAGGGTGCCGATGCCGCAAGGAGAGCCGCCAGACTGCATTCAATAGCCAGGAATCTCTGGTCTATCGACGCTGCCGATGCCTCGATGTCGGTACCGGAGAAGACAGTTGGTACCCCAGAGCATGGCACCAGTAGTTCTGCCGTGGTTGAGGCCTCGAGAATGTCCTGGAGCCCCGATAATGCTTTGGAAGCCGAAGCCTCCCGCTGGGGCAATTTTGCCAGTGCAGAATCCTCAAGGGCAACGCCAGGGGCATCTCGATGCTTAGAAGGAGATCTACCCTTTGAGGACCGGCTAGACTTGTGTTTAGTTACCTGAGATCCACGGGAGGAAAGGAAGCCCTGGAATATGTTGATGCCACCAAGGCTGCATCAGAGGGAAACAGGGTACTGAGCTTAGCAGCTCGGTTCTGCCAACCTCTTTTAGACATCATGGCACAGGACATACATTCCATGATGGAGTGGTCAGGACCTTAACATTTGAGACACCATTCATGGGTGTCGGTGACGGAGATGGTACCGCCACACTTGGTGCACTTTCTGAAACCCGAAGAGGGCTTTTCCATTGTGGAGGAATTTTTGGGCCTAAGGCCCCAAAAAGGCGTGTGCACTTGGAAAAAAGTAGTAAGTATTTTTTTTCCTAAAGAAAAGAAATAAAGAAAGAAAAACCGGCGGTACCGGTAGAGCGTCAAGGAAGGCAGCCGCGACAACAAAAAAGAAAGGTAATAAGGGAAATTTTCTGCGGTGACAGGAACAATGACCTGCTGGCTCCACGGAAAACGAAGAACTGGAGAGAGGCAGTTGGGAAAGGCGGTAAGGCAGCACGCAGGCGCTGTGGGATGCTCCCAAAGGCTTTCTAATTGGACGCTGGGGAGCGTTCCCGCGCAGACTCCGTCGGTACCGACAATACCCATATGTGAAGACTACATTCCTGCTTATTCCTGGAGATAAAGCACAGTTACTTACCTGTAACAGGTGATCTCTGGGAACAGCAGGAATAAGTCTTCACATATGGGTACGTCGGTACCGACAGAGTCTGCGCGGGAACGCTTCCCAGCGTCCAATCAAGAGCTTTTGGAAGCATCCCAGCACGCCTGCGTGCTGCCTTCCCGCCTTTCCCAACTGCCTCTCCTCAGTTAAGTTTTAAAGCTGAGACAAAGAGAGAGAGAAAGGAAAGGAAAACTAGATAGAGATACAACTCCTGGGTAGGTGGGTGGGTTGTGAAGACTTATTCCTGCTGTTCCCAGAGATCACCTGTTACAGATAAGTAACTCTGCTATCTCCAGGAACAAGCAGGAAGAGTAAATTAGACTTACCTGCTAATTGTTGTTCCTTAAGGAACTCTAGTCCAGTCCCGGAAACGTAGAGTTGTCAACCTCCACCAGCAGCTTTGGAGACTGAATGATGTCATCGTCTTGATGTCACTGGTACAAATAGGCTAGATCCGCCCCCTTTCACCAGTACCTATTGACAAAGCAGACTCAGCAGAGCAACAAATAAGTAGCTATCTCAAAAAACTATAATGAACAGCATATACAGATAGAAAAGAACTGTAAGGAACAAGACAGGGCCACCCTGAAAGAACGGGCCATGGCCCCAAAGGACCGGGAACTGAAGCACCAGAGCCCCGGCGCTCCCCAGCCCCTGCTGCAAACACCACAGAGACCCCCGCTGAAAGCGCTTCTCATCCCTGCGCCTCCCCGAGAGCCCGGACACTAAGAAAATAGATTCTGGTATATATATATATATTTTTTTATTACAGGTTCAGCAGCTGTCCAATCTCACATCTCGCGCGGCTAAAAAACTTCAGGCTGTTCCACACCCACAGAACGGGAGGGATCCGGGACTGGACTAGAGTTCCTTAAGGAACAACAATTAGCAGGTAAGTCTAATTTACTCTTCCTTTGCGTCCCTCTAGTCCAGTCCCGGAAACGTAGAGGATGTAACAGAGCAGTACATATCAACGGGAGGGCCCTGAAACTCCAGCCTGAAGGACGGCTGACCCAAAACGACCATCCCCGCGCGCCTGCACATCCAAACGATAATGCCGAGCAAAAGAATGCAACGAGGACCAGGTCGGCGCCCTACAAATATCCGCCGCCGGAACGAAGCTGACTTCCGCCCACGACGACACCTGAGCTCTCGTAGAATGCGCCCGCAAACCGACCGGCACCTCTTTGCCTCTCAAAATGTAGGCGGAACCAATCGCCTCCTTCAGCCATCTAGAAATGGAAGACTTCGCCGCCGCCTCGCCCTTCCGTGGACCCCCGAAGGCAACAAAAAGCCTGTCCGACTTCCGGAATGACGCCGTACGACGGAGATACTTCTTGAGCACCCTCCGCACATCCAACCGGTGCAAGCGTCCACCCGCCTGAGCTCTCTGCTCTGCGGAAAACACCGGCAGCGACACCACTTGATTAACATGGAAAGCGGACACCACCTTCGGCAAAAAGGCGGGCACCGTCCGTAACACCACCTTGTCCGTAGAAAAAGTCAAAAAAGGTTCCTGGCAAGACAGCGCCTGTAGCTCCGAAATCCTCCTGGCGGAACAAATCGCCACTAGGAAAACAGTCTTGAGCGTCAAATCCTTAAGCGACGCTCTACCCAAGGGCTCAAACGGTTGCCCGATCAGGGCGTCCAAGACCACATTGAGATCCCACGGAGGAATAAACCGAACGCCTCGGCGGTCGCAAGAGCAAAACCGCTCGCAAGAAACGTCGAATGTCGACATGCGCCGCTATCACCTGACCCTGAATCTTGCCGCGAAAACAGGAGAGAGCCGCCAATTGTACTCGTAAGGAACTGGCCGAGAGTCCCTTCTCCATTCCCGCTTGCAAAAAGGAGAGGACGTTGGACACGGAAGCTCGCAAGGGGTTGATAGACCTATCGGAACACCAGGCCTCAAAAACACGCCAAACGCGTATATATGCCAGAGAAGTCGACCTCCGGCGCGATCGCAGCAGAGTGGCTACCACCGACGCCGAGTATCCCCGGGCCGTTAACCGCGCCCGCTCAAGAGCCAAGCCGTAAGCGAGAATTGACCCACCTGAGGCATCCGCAAGGGCCCTTGAAGCAACAGGTCCTCCCGAAGCGGAAGCCGCCACGGGACGTCGGCCACCAGTCGAACCAAATCCGCATACCACGGCCTCCTCGGCCAATCCGGCGCCACCAGCACCACCTGACCCTTGTGCCGCTCGATGCGTTGTATCACCTTGCCGATGAGCGCCCAGGGAGGGAACACATACAGAAGACCCTCCGCGGGCCACGGTTGCACCAGAGCATCCAGGCCCTCTGCCATCCGCTCTTTCCTTCGGCTGAAGAAACGCTCTACCTTCACCGACCGGAAGGTCGCCATGAGATCCATCACCGGAATCCCCCACCGGCGCACAATCATCGCGAAGACGTCCGGGTGCAGTGCCCACTCCCCCGGATCCACTCGGCAGCGGCTCAGATAATCCGCTTCGACATTGTCAACTCCTGCGACGTGCTGAGCTGACAGGGCCTGCAAGTTCTGTTCTGCCCAGGTCAGCAGGACACTCGCCTCCTCCTCCAGAGACGCACTGCCCGTACCGCCTTGCCGATTTATATACGCCACCGTGGTCGCGTTGTCCAACAGCACGCGCACCGCTGCATGCCCCAGCACTTGCCGAAACGCTAGCAGGGCCTGAAACACCGCTCGCATTTCCAACCGGTTGATGGACCATAGCCGCTCCTCCGGCGACCAAGTCCCCTGCGCAAAAAAGCCCTCGAGATGAGCCCCCATCCTGCTAGACTCGCATCGGCCGTGAGCAACCGCCAGCACGGAGGCTCCAGAGGCACGCCCTGCGTCAGGCTGTCGGGAAGCAGCCACCATTGCAGGCTGTCCTTCACCACCATTGGGCAGGGCAGGCACTGGGACAACGCATCCCTCTGATGAGACCACCGCCGGAGAAGAGCACTCTGCAACGGCCGCATGTGAGCCCTGGCCCACAACACCAAGTCTATCGTAGCCGCCATGGTGCCCAGCAATTGCAGATATTGCCACGCCGTCGGCACCCGAAGCCCCAGAAACCGATGCACCAGATCTCTCAAGGCCCGTGCCCTTGCGCTGGGAAGAAAGACCCGGCCTGGCCGAGTCTCGAAGCGCGCCCCCAAGTACTCCAGAGTCTGAGAGGGAGTCAGCCGACTCTTTGCCCCGTTGACTACCCAACCGAGGCTTTCCAAGAATTCCACAACCCGGGCGGTGGCTACCACGCTTTCCTCCCTCGACTTCGCCCGGATCAACCAATCGTCCAGGTAAGGGTGTACCAGTATCCCCTCTCTGCGAAGAGCGGCCGCCACAACAACCATAACCTTTGTGAACGTCCGGGGAGCGGTCGCCAGACCGAAAGGCAGCGCCCGGAACTGAAAGTGTCCCATCGGTACTGCAAAACGCAGGAAGCGCTGATGCTCCCTCCACACGGGGATATGAAGATAAGCCTCCGTCAGATCTAAGGACGTCAGAAATTCCCCCGCGCGAACTTCCGCAATGACGGACCGCAAGGTTTCCATGCGGAAGTGGGACACTCGAAGGCAACGATTTACCCTCTTGAGATCGAGAATCGGACGAAACGTACCCTCTTTCTTGGGAACCACGAAATAAATGGAGTATCGACCGGCGCCGAACTGGTCGACCGGGACGGGCATTATCGCCCGGAGCCGCTGGAGCCGCCTTAAGGTGTTGCCAACCGCTCGCAGCTTCCGAGGAGCCCTGCAGGGGGAAAGAACAAAGGAATCACCTACGGGGCGCTGAAACTCTAGGGCATATCCTTCCCGAATAACCTCTAAGACCCACCGGTCCGAGGTAATCTGGACCCAGGCAGGGTAAAACTCCCGTAACCTGCCTCCCACGGGCACCTCGCCCACCTGGGCCCGCCTCATCTCATTGGGACTTCTTGGCACTGGAGGACTGGAAGGTACCAAAGCCCCTGCCCGCTCCGCGAAACCCTCGAAAGGACTGACCACGCGACGGAAACCTGCTCCGCTGCGATTGCTGAAAACGAGGAGTGCGAAACCTATGAAAATCTCTCGAGAGGCCTCTAGACCCAAAAGCCCCTCGAGTCTGCTTCGGCCTATCCTCCGAGAGCCGTCCCCCTTTGGATTCTCCGAGGTCCTTAACCAACTTTTCCAGATCTTCTCCAAAGAGAAGCTTACCCCGGAACGGAAGTTAACTGAGCCGGGACTTGGAAGAACTATCTGCCGACCAGTTACGGAGCCACAAATAACGGCGAGCCGCTACTACCGAAGCCATACATTTCGCCAGACCACGAATAAGATCATAGTGAACATCGGACAGGTAAGCCGTGCCGGACTCCAGACGAGACCCATCCGCCAACTGGTCCTCTGAGAGGGAGCTCTGGAGACGTTGAGACCAGCGCAAACAGCCTCTCGCCACCACGCCCCCGCTATGGAGGCCTGCAGGAAAAGGGCACTCATATCAAATACCTGCTTCAGCAAAGTATCCAACTTCCTATCCTGCCCATCCTTCAAGGCTGCCGCCCCCTCCACCGGAATGGTAGTCTTTTTTGTGACCGCCGCCACTGCGGCATCCACCTTTGGAGAACGAAAAATCAGCTTATCCTGCTCAGAGAGCGGGTATAACCTGTCCAATGCCCTGGTTCCTCGCAACGCTGACTCCGGAGAGTCCCATTCCTCCTGAATCATATCCCGAAAGACTCTGTGTATAGGGAACACTCGCTGCGATGTGCGCAGGCCTGCAGCAGCGGATCCTCCAACGCCTCCTCGGAGGACGTGGCCCCCGCGGGCATATTCAACACCTTTAGTGTCTCAGAAATCAAAGCAGGCAGTTCTTCCCGCCGAAACACGCGGACCACCCTGCTCTGCTGCTCCTCCTCCAACAATTCCCCGTCTTCCAAGTCCTCATCCGAGACATCTTCCTCCAGATCCGGCATTCCCAGGTCCTCTTCCAAAGGAGCTGGCGACGCCTGATCCAAATCGTCCCGTCGCCTTTTAGGCAGCGCCACGTCCCCTTCGAGGAGATTGGACGACCGCCTCCTCTTTCCCCTCGGAGGACTGGGGGACTGAACCACCCGGTCCGGCTGCAGCAAGGCAAACGCCTTCTGCATCAAGGAGAAAAATTCGGAAGGGAACCCGGGCAACCCAGCCCCCTGAGACCCTTCCGGCAACAAAGGAACGCTGCCAGCGGAGGACGGGCCCGCAACCGGCTCCAAAGCAGTCAAGGAAGGGGGTCCAGACTCCCCGCCCTCCAGAGAAGCCTCTCCCTGACCTTGAGAGCCTTCCCCCAGAGACTTTTCCATGCCCATAGCCTCTAAAGAACACGCCTTGCACACCCCCGTGTCCAAAAGCTCTCTGCGCCTCATCCCACACACGAGGCAGCGGGGCTTGGCAGGCATGATCTATGAACAGCGCTGTAATGGTGCAGATGAAGCCTTGTATAGCCCAAGGAGCAGCTCTATTTAAACGTGGTTTTTTTTGTTTTTGCGTAGATCCACTAAGCCAGCTCTAACTAGCTGCCCCCTGACAACCGTTTGCCAAAACGAAGCTTCTAACCCCGAAAAAACAAACTTAGTAGCCCGAAGAAAAACGGCATCCAAAATGGCCGCCGCAACGTTCACGGCGCCAAAAATCACGCGGCCAGGCCTCCTGCACTCCCGTGGAGCTGTCAAAGCCCTACTCCAAGCTAGCGATCACTCCCCCAAGGGACCCTAAGGTCTGAATTACTCACCGGAATTCCCAAGCACCGGGAGGAGAGTGAGGAAGGGCAGCGCTGAACCCCTCAGAAGCACAGCCTTGAAATCGGCATCAGCTCCTGGAGAGACTGCAGTTCACCGTGGCTCTAAGTCCTGCCTGCTGCTAGCAGTCTCAACCGTCCTCAACCTGCTCCTCACCCTTCCAAGTGGGTTCGGGAGCAGGGAGCAAAGGGCAGGCACACTCTTGTGCACTTGCAATGCTTGTTTAAATGCTGGGGCACTAAGGCAGAGGAAGGGGGGGGGGAGGAGGAGAGGAGAGAGCAGGAACAGAGAAGAGAGAAACAGCCCCAGCAGTACAGAATCTCTGTCAGCAGCAGCAGGCACCTAAAAAAAAAAAAACAAGGGAAAAATAAAATCCTAAGTTCAATCAAAGAATTAAAACTCTGCTTATTTGTTCCTCTGAGCCCAGCCCCGGGCTCAGAACCTCCAAGCTGCTTGGAGACTGAAAGTACTAGTGAAAGGGGACGGATCTAGCCTATTTGTACCAGTGACATCAAGACGATGACATCATTCAGTCTCCAAAGCTGCTGGTGGAGGTTGACAACTCTACGTTTCCGGGACTGGACTAGAGGGACGCAAAGGAATGAGTCTTCACATATGGGGACTCCCAAGCTGAGATGCCTGGAGTCCCAGCATGTCATAGGTTGGAACATGCTATCTCCCAGAACACCAGGCATCCTGAGGATGGAGGGTAGGAGTTGAAGAAAGAAAGATGCTGTGGAACAGCTAACCTAGCATAGGACTGCAGGGAAGAAGTCCATATGTGGATGATAATTGTCAATGATATTGCAAAGAATAGTGCAATATGGACCTCCCTTGACAGGTCTTCACAGAAGGATGGAGGTTTATGGGATCTACTGGGAATTCAGTAGAGGAACCTTGACGAGGACCTCACTGAAAGTGGAGGTAATAAACCTGTAGAAAACACAGAGGAGGTCAGATGCCTAAAAAGTAACAGGTAACCCCAGTAGGAAAAACTGGGGTAGTACAGAAACGATGGGCCTTCAGCAGAAGGCTTTATGACAAAAACCCAACTCTTTTGGCAGCAGAGTGGCTCACTCTGAGGAGCAAAAGATAAAGGCTAACCGATTTGGACAAACAAGCAGAGTCCTTGTGGGGAGAAAGGGTATGGGAAGCCCTTGTATCCCAAAAAAGAGAGGACAAATGCCTGAGGCGTTAAGCCTGTGATTAAGTGAAAATCCACAATGTCTCTCCTAACTGGGGTAACCTAGGAGAGATATTGGAGCACGGAGAGCCTCAGCGGTACCTAAACCCTTAAGTTATGGTATAAAAATTGTTGACTACCACAGGAGTGGTTGTGTGTGTAGAACCCCAAACATGCTGGATAGCAAGGTCTGAGTAAAGCCCCTCTGTCAGAATCATATATATAGCTATATGAGCCTAGACCAGGGGTGGGCACCTCCGGTCCTGGAGGGCCGCAGACCAGTCAGGTTTTCGGGATATCCCTAATGAACATGCATGAGATATATATACATTAGAGATATCCTGCCAACCTGACTGCTTTGTGGCCCTCCAGGGCTGGATTTGGAGACCCCTGCCTTACACATCTGTCATTTCAGATCGTGAGTGGGCAAGGTACAGATGTCCTAGACATCGAAAGGGTATATAGAATGTGTCACATTCCTCCTCGATTCTCACCACCACCAAAAAGTTGTCTAATAGACAATTTTTTGGTGGTGGTGAGAATTGAGGAGGACTGTGACAAATTCTATCTAACCTTTTTGATGTCTTGGACATCTGCACCTTGTCCACTCACAATCTTAAATGACAGAGGTGTAAGGCAGGGGTCTCCAGATCTAGCTCTGAAGGGCCACAAACCAGTCAGGTTGGCAGGATCTCTCTAATGCATATATATCTCATGCATATTCATTAGAGATATCCCGAAAACCTGACTGGTCTGCGGCCCTCCAGGACCAGGTTTGCCCACCCCTGGCCTAGACAGTCAGATGGATAAGTATGTGAATACATATCTATCTATAATAAAATATCTCGACAGATACATATATATATATATATGTATATAATATATATATACATATAGATATATAGATAGACATATATAAAAATATATCTATAGTGAGATATGGAAGGGCATAAAATACACACAACAGATAACTATGAATATGTAGATCTAAATATGGGTGTCTGTAATTAAACAGAGATATGCCTACAGTAGGGCATTCACATAGGATATGTGGAGAGGAAAGATTCATTTAACAAGGAGGTGGAACCTACTTGAAAAGATATATATAGAATCTATTCCCCCTGGTTATGATCTGCAAGGATGCCAACTTGTGAAAATAACCAGGATGGTTACGTAAAAAGAGAGGATAATATCAATCTGCAGCCAGCAAGTCTCGAGACATCTAGGACACTAGCATGGTAAGTAGATAGAAGACGCATAGAGATGAGATACCAGGTTGACCTGATTAAGGGCAAAAAGTATCATGCGTTCTTACCATGAGGACGAGCTGCAAGAAAGAGCATACCCCCGATTGGGAATACTATGGACCAAAGCAGGGAATTGGCAACTCCTTAAGCCTTTACGTGAGAAGGCCTATGTCCTTTATATCAAAAAGGAGATAGTAAAAGAAGGGAGAACCTTCTAGTCATGGGAGACATGACTGAAAAGCCTTTTCCAACCATCTAGGATAGCTGTAGGAGAAAAAAAAAACCCATGCTCTCTAGCAAGGGCCCATAGTGGAAAGCTTCTCTGTAGAATTGCAGAGAGCATGATGCAGGAGAAGGAAGAGATAGAACTGGCTGCTAGAGAGCCAGTATCTCTGCCAACTATGCTGCCAAACCCAGGAGAATGGAGATGGCAGAAATAGAAGACAATGCAGAAAGCTTGTAGTGAGATAATCTCCAAGATAGATGAAAGCACTGACTTGGAGACACTACTAAGACTAGACATAATGTTAGTGGAGGACAATCTGGTTGTTTGTGGACAAGAACCAGTGGTCCAAACATTAAGGCTCCTGCATAGGCAGCTGTTAGCAAGACAGCAGAAAGAATCTTACTGTTCAAAAACAGAAAGAACAGAATAGGAGTGGAAAACTCTGGACATGTCTGATAAACTGCCCCAAAGAAAGATTGAAAGAGAGGAGGTAACTCAGAGAGGAAAACTCCGCACTGTAAAGTGACAAAACTAGAAAGGCTGAAGAAAAGCCTCCCAGTGAAGTGATTCCGCTCTTACAGAGGAAAAAGCCTGGTAAGAGGGTGAAGAGAATGGAGCTGAAGAAGACTTACCAAGTAGTAAGTCTATAGAAAGGAAAAAATACATGCTGGCACAGGAACTAACATTTGATAGTGGTTAGACCTCTTTCCCTAGGAGGAAAAGAGGAGAAACCTGTGACTTATAGGCATGAATATCCTAACAGTTCACAGAAATATAGGAAAAATGGATGTCTTTGAAAAAGAGATCCATGTGTAGGGGCTAGAATAAGCGGTGGATTGCCTCCATTGAGAAGAGGCAACTGTAGATTCTAACCCCAAGAGTCACAAGCATCTGAAGGATGATTGATCAGAAACCCTGCAGTTGCTGGGTTTGCTGAGCCTCGTGAGAGGTTAGATTCTTCAGACCAGGACGATGCCTCCCCTGTTGGGGAACATCTGTATGATGGGCAAGCGATGAATAAAACCACCTTCTCCTGTGGGAAGAACGTTTGGGAGGATATTTCCCACCTACTGGGACAGAAGATGGGGTAGAACAACCCTTAGGAACAGGTAAATCAGTGGACAACTGAGTAACCTGACGTAAAGACTCCTTGTTGAAAAGATTTTCCCCAGTGCAAGGAGTATGTCCCAGCCGTTGTTGTGCCCATTTGTCCAAGTCTGAAGCTTGGAGCCGGGCTCTACGTCATGCCCCTATAGCTATAGCAGACGTCCTGCTAACAGACTCGAAAAAGTCTAGGGAAGCACGAGAAAGAAACCAAGAGATATTCTGGATATGCTTAAGCAATGAGGAATAGTCTGAACTCCTGGAATCTGGAAGGAAAGGAGTCAAAAGATGTAATTGCTTTGTGACCTCCTCACGAGAAAGACTCATAAAAAATATATGAGAGAATTCTTGCAGAAAGCATAGATGTCTGGAAGGTTTGACGTCCAAAGGCATCTAGTGTCTTAGACTCACGACCTGGCGGATAAGAAGAGTGCTTTTTCTTACTCTTCACCCGCCTCATTGGGAATGATGGGAAAGTTGAGTCTTTTGAAATCCTGGAGAGGGGGGCACCTGATAAGAGAGATCAGTTGCCCTGGGAGGTGGGGGTACCCCTTAAAGGTGTTTCCCACATTCCTAGAAGGAGATCCTGCAAGGAATGATGCAAAGGAAGCATTATGTTCTCCTTTGCTGTGGTAGAAAAAGAGTCTTGTGCAGGATCATGTCCTGGGATAGGAATGGCAAGAGATCTTGCTATATCCAGGAGGAAAGTCTGAAAAGAGAGATCCCCAACAGGAATCTCCCTTGGACAGGTTAGATCTGAAGAACTAGCCTGAGCACCGACAGAGCTATCCAGATATATAGGAATAGAAGATCCTGCACAGTGCAGTGTGGAATGCTTAAGGGATGGTCGCCGGTACTGGTTGTCAGGAGCAGCGACCGTCATTACCACAGTGTCCATGCCAGGTATAGACTCCAAGCTTGGTATAGAAGGGAGCGATCCTGTTGAAAAAAAGCATGGCAGGAGTTGGCCACTGTGCTACTGTGGATACCGGTACCAATGCCGATACCGGTACCGATGTTGGAGTCGAGCACGACAGCGACATCGGAGCAGTCATCGGTGACAGTTCAATCGGCGCCGAGGTCACCGAAAAACTCCGGTTGCTATCCTCGGTACCAAGCCACCGGTATCGATAGGTGTCGGTACCAGAACGTATTGGTACCCAGTCTTTTAGACTAGAGATCGATTCCAAACTCGGCATCGAGGGCAGAGAGCCTGATAAGCGAAGCATGGAAGGCATCGACCGTAAAGATAATGAGGACGTCGGTACCGATTTCGGTACCGTGTCTGATACCGGTGAAGGAAGGTCAACCAGTGGCAACTCAATCAGCCTCGGGGGAACCGAGAGTTGCGGATCCGAATCATCAGAACTGAGCCTTCGGTACCGCCAAGAGATGGTACCAAGGCGAGTCGGTACCCAGTCCTCCAGACTGGAGATCGATTCCAGACTCGGCATCGAAGGAAGCGAGGCTATCGATGCACGTCTGGAGGGTACCGATGTCGGTGGTAGTATCGGTGCTGGTACCGATAATGGAAAGTCAGTCTGGAGAGTATGCACTGGTCCCGAAGGTACCGAGGATGCCAGATGACGATCCCTGGTGAGGAGTGTTTCATCCAACACCAGTGCCGATGCCAGGGTACCGGTACCGCTCGAAGCGGATGCCACCACCGGACATGGCTGAGGTATGTTCTGTGAGGGGTGAACCCCAGGAACAACCTGAAACCCCTTATATGCTTTGGAGACCGAAGACTCCCGCCGGGGTTTTGAAGCCAGTGAGCCCTCGAGGGCAAGGCCGGAGCCGTCTACATGCTGTGCATGAGACCTACCACTCGAGGACTGGCTAGTCTTAACAGACTGTTTGTGGGTTACCTGATCCTGTGTGGAAGAAGGGGACGGTGCCCCGAAGTTGGAGGGCAACCGTGTATTGAGGGAACCTCGATGTTGAAGACCTCTTCTCACCAAACTGTTGTCAGGACCCAAGCAGGTTAGACAGACATTGAGGGTCTAAAAATAAAGTTGTACCGCCACAGTCTGAACATTTCTTGAAGAAAGTGTCTGGCGGTTCCATGAAGGAAAAAGAAGAGGCCTAAAAGGCCTAAGAGACCGTGGGACACTATGAAGAAAAAATATCCCGTGGAAAAGGAATTTTTACAAGAAAAGAAAAGAAAACACCGGCGGTACTGGTGGCATCAGGAAGACAGCCGCGACCACAAGAAAACTAAGAAATAAAAAGAAGAATTTTCTGCGGTGACAGGAGGACGTCCTGCCGGCTCCGCGGAAAAACGAAAACTGAGGAGAGGCAGTTGGGAAAGGTGGGAAGGCAGCACGCAGGCGTGCTGGGATGCTTCCAAAAGCTCTTGATTGGACGCTGGGAAGCGTTCCCGCGCAGACTCCGTCGGTACCGATGTACCCATATGTGAAGACTCATTCCTGCTTGTTCCTGGAGATGGCCTTTACACCTGAGCCCTTCTTGCAAAAAGGGACAGAGGTCTTCTTGGAGAGCTGTGTCCTCGTCATGTACTCTGTCTCCAGCTCTGCGGCCTTGTCGGTCTTGGGTTTTGCCAAAAAGATTCTCCCCTTGGCATGGGACATCGACCAACTTGTCCTGAACCCATTGTCCGAGGTCCGATGATTGCAGCCAAGCCTGGCGCCAACTTGAACCCGTCATAGGCCACCCGAGACAAACTTCGAGCACTCACGGACGACTTTGGACAGACCCCTGAAGCGCTGCAAAAGCTCCTCGGAGAGACCAACCGAGAACCCAGCGAGCTCCTTTGCCAGATCTCTCAGGTATATTCCCATGTACAGCTGGTATGCCTGGATCCGACAATTCAGCATTACTCCCCTGGAAGCACTTCCTGCCGAGGGCGTCCAAGTTGCAGGCCTCCCTGCCGGGAGACACCGAGGAGTGCGTTTTCTGGCTCTTCGGCCTGCGCATGGCCGATTCCACAACTATAGAGTTGTGCGGCAGTTGTGACTTTTGAAAGCCAGGGCTCCAGCGGACTCGATACATCGAGTCGAGCCGTTTGATGATCACCAGCGTTGATGCCGGTGCCTCCCACATAAGGAGCATTAGTCGTTCCAGAATTGAAGGCACGGGTATAGTAAGGGCCTCCCGAGGGAGGGCCTCATACTGGAGGATCTCGAGCTCGGACTCTGTGGGGAACGCCAAAACCTTGGATATGTCCCGCACGAAGTCCAAGAACCTCATGTCCTCCGGGTGGGCCTTCTCCGAGACTCGGAAACCGGGAAATCGGAAGGGACATCCCTATGTTGGAGGGTATCCAGAGACTTCTCGTCTTCGGTTTCCCGTGCCGACACCTCCAAGGAGGAATCCAGGGGCTCGTCAGGCATCGAGGGACCTGGCGCCGACACCCTCAACGACGGCAGGCTCAGTGGCGACGACCTCGGTCCCGAATGGGAGGCCGAGTGTGACCTCGGCCGAGGATCGACTCGAGCCTGAAATGCCTCGAGGATCGGCTCGGCCTCCGGGGTCGACTTTGACGTCGAGGGCCCGGTGGTCGGGGCGCAGGAGCCAAACAGGCCGGCTATCAGCACCCGTAGCTGCTCCATAAAGGCAGTGAAATTGCGCTCCAAGGCCACCATTCTGGACTCGAGTCCGGAAGGCTCCGCAGCCGCCGGCTCGGGTGCCGACACGGTCGGGCCAGATGCCAGTTCTCCTGGTGGGGAGTCCTCAACGAGGACAGTCGGTACTTGCCTTGGCTGATCCGTCTCCCGACGAGGAGCCTTTGCTGGGCGCTCCTTCTCCGAAGATCCGGGCCGGCGCTCGGGGCTCTGCGATAGGCCCCGGGTTGCTCAGAGCCATCCAGAGACACTGCCTTCGAGGACTACTTCCTCCTCTTGTGTTCCCTCGAGGGGGACCCCCTTTCCGAGGAACTTCGATGCCGCTCGGGCTCAGAATGTTCCCCCTGAGACGTGGAGGACTCGGATGAGGTCCGGGCTCTTGGACGCAAGGGGGACTCAGAAAAAATCCTATCATGTTGCTGCTGGCGGTTCTTCAGTGCCTTGGAGGACATTTTACTACACGGGCCACAGACCGTCGGGTTGTGGTCGGGCCCGAGGCACCAGAGGCAGCAGTCGTGCATGTCTGTGAGGGATATCAGTTTCGCACACCGATCGCATTTCTTAAACCCGCTGGTAGCCATTGGGGGAAAAAGGGCCCCTGCAAAGTTGAAGACCCGGGCTGCCAGTGAAAAGAAAAAAGGCGCGAACGCTGCAAGTCAAAACTGACAAAAAACAAAAAGAGAGACTGACATGATACCGGCGTACCGAGCCGAAGGTGGAAAGAGGTATCGGTATCTGGTCGAAGGAAAATAAGAAAATATCAACTTTTTTTTCGGGGACACTGTGGACTACATCCGAAGGGCTCCGCAGGAAAAAAAAAAAAAAAGGATACCGAGCAAGATGGCACCCTTGGGCAGGAAGGGGACCGTGCATGTGTGGAAGCAACGCCCAAAGGCTCTCTCTGAAAGCTGGGGATTTGCTCCGCACAAGGGCTCTGTCGGCGCTGATGTCACCCATATGTGAGGACTGACTTACTGCTTGTTCCCGGAGAAAAACATACATCAGGCAGAGCTTTGGCCAGGACTGAACTATGGCACTGACACCTTAGCAGCCTGAAGCAACTAAAGACTCTGCATGCTTTGGCATTGGATCGGGTTGCTAACAGGTCTATCTCAGGACAACCCAAGAGGTGCAGAATTTGCTGAAACGCCACTTGATTGAACTCCCAGCGGTGACTAAGGAAGTCTGCTTCCATGTTGTCTATCCTGGCAATGTGTTGCGTCTACAGAATTGGGAGGTTCTTTTCCACACAGGAGAGTCATCTACAGGGCCACTCCGGCACTCTTCGTGCCCCCTTGCCATTTGACATACGCGACTACTATGGCACTGTCCAAATACACCTGGACCACTCTTGCCCTTGACTAGGGTCTGGAAGTGCAAAAGGGCCAATAGAATAGCCCTCGTCTCATGACAGTTGATGGGCCACACTACCTCCCAGTGGCTCCAACAGCCCTTGCTGTTTGATTTTTGCAATAGGCTCCCCCAGCCACAAAGGTTGGTGTTTGCTGACTAGAGAAGCCATACGTGATCGTCTAATGGCATACCCTTCCTCAGATGCCGTGGCTGCTGTCTTCACAAGCTAGACACCACCTCTGGATGGAGAGGAAGCCTGACCTTGAACTCTTGAGAGCTTGGGGACCACAGAGTCAGCAAGGACCTCTGAAGCGGCTTTATATAGGCTCACGTCACAGGCGCCATCAAGATGAGAAGCTGCAGATAATCCCAAATCTTGGGAGCCTGCTGAGAATGAAAGCCTGCCAAGGTGGTCAAACAACCTTTTCACACTCTCCTCAGGCAGGAAGACGCTGCCTACCCTAGCATCTAAATGTGCCCCCAGTTAGTCCAGCAACTGAGAAGCCTCCAAATGGCTCTTTACTCGATTGATCACCCATCCGAGATTCTCCAAGAAGTGCAACATCAGAGTCGAAACCAGAGACATTTCGGACTGAGACCTGGCTTGGATGAGCCAATAGTCCAGATATGAGTGAATACAGATCCCCTGGAGCCTCAGTGCAGCAACTGCCACCACCATGATTTTCAAAAATGACCTTGGGATAATGGAAAGGCCAAAGAGAAGATCAGCAATCTGAAAACGAGAACTGAGCATTACGAAACTGAGAAAACACTGTTGACCTTCTCGGATTGGAATGTGGAAATAAGCCTCAGCTAAATCCAGAGACACAAAGAACTCCCACGAGCGTACCGCCTAAATCACTGACAGTAGGGTCTTCATATGAAAGCATAGTGAATGCAGAAGTCGAGAACTGTCCATAAAAAAACATCCTCCTTTGCACCAAAGAATAGATGGAGTATAGGCCTTTGCCACACTCGGCATGGGAAAAGGCCACCACAGCTCACAGATGGAGCAACTTTTCCAATATCATCTCAAATGGCAGTTTTCTTGGCTACAGAACTAATGGGGAGATGAAGGTATCTGGCTCTCTGCATTTCAAAATACAGCCATGTTGAATGGTGTCCAGCACCCAGCAATCCTCAATGACCTAGGCCCACTCCTGTTAGAAAAGCCCCAGCCTGCCACCCACCGGAGGCATCCCAGAATGGGACCCTTGCCTGTCATTGCGTTGAACAGGAGGTGGCACCTCTGAAGGTAGAATTCTGGGGACCACAAGCCCAACAAAAGGACTGAGTCGGATTGTAAACTCAACAAGGAAGAGGAGGGGGGCTTTCCAGGTTGGTATCTATGGAAGTCTGAGGACCATGGGAGCACAAGTAGCATGAACAAGGAAAAACAGGCATACATCAAAGAGGAGGATGGTCCCATACGCAGGCCTCTATCTTCCAAGAGACGGTGAGGCTTGGACTATCCAAGGCAATCACCAACTTTTCCAAGTCAGTCTCTAAAGCGTAGTTACTGATCTGTAACAGGTGTTCTCCAGGGACTGCAGGAATCAGTCCTCACATATGGGTGACATCGGCACCGACGGAGTCCACACGGAGCATTTCCCCAGCTTTCAAAGAAAGCCTTTGGGAATGCCACCATGCATGTGTGGCCCCCTTCCCGCCCAAGAGTGTCATCTTGATCAGTCAGATGACATAGCTCAGGCAAAGGATAAACAAAAAAACACAAAAAAAACAAAAGAGTGGGCAACTCCTAGGGGAGGTGGTGGGTTGTGAGGACTGATTCCTGCTGTCCCTGGAGAACACCTATTACAGGTGAGTAACTACGCTTTCTCCAGGAACAAGCAGGAAGTCAGTCCTCACATATGGAAATCCCCAGCTACAGGCTACCGAGGACCTGTAGAAAACATGCCACGGCGAGCCGTGAACAAACACTGGTAACAGACAACAGCCCGAGGACCCCGGGTCCCCGGTAGCTGCAGAAGGGTCTGAGGGTCGGAGTTGCCTAAACCCCAAATAGATTATGGAGCATGGCCTGGCGAAGGCACTGTTCTGACGGAACTCCCTCTCCAGGCAGTAATGCGTCGCGAAGGTGTTAGCGTGTGCCAGAGATGCCACCCTTGCACGAACACCGTGCCTCGGCAATCCAGTGGTAGCCCAGCTTGAGTCTGGGCGAAGGTGATGCAGTCCACCACCCAGATAGAAAGGGTTCGCTTGGTGACTGCAAGCCCCAAACGCGCAGGGTCGTAGGAGACCAAAAGCCGCTCGGACCTGCGGTGTGCCTGGGTACGCTGCAGGTAGAAGGAGAGCGCCCTCCTACAGTCAAGAGTATGGAGGATCGCTGACACCCGGTCGGGCATGGTGCTTTGGAAAGAAGGTCGGCAGCACTATCTAATGGTTGAGGTGGAAATCCGAGACAACCTTCAGGAGAAACTTGGGGTGTGTTCAGAGAACCACCCGGCTCCTGTAGAATCTCATGTAGGGTGCGTCGGCCATCAGGGCCTGAAGCTCACTGACCCTTCAGGCTGAAATGAGGGCCACCAGAAAAATCACCTTCCAGGAAAGGTGTTAGAGCGAGCAGGATGCCATCGGCACGAAGGGCAGCTGGGTGAGCCACGTGAGGATAACACTGAGATCCCACTCCATGCATAAAGTGGGAAACCAGCGGTTGACCTGAGAGGGGTCAGCCCCTTACTGGATGGTGGTTGGCCGAGATCGCGCTCAGGTGGACTCTGACCGAGTTGGACTTCAGGCCCGCCTATGAGAGATGGAGCAGGTGCTGCAAGACCAAGTGGGTGGGACAACAGAACAGGTCAGCTTGTATCCCCGAGCACCACACTGAGAACAGACGCCATTTAAAGGTGTAGGCCTTCTAGTAGAGTCCCTGCACGAGGCCAGCAATATGTCCTCGATCTCGATCGGGCAATGAAGAGGGGCTAGAGTGACTCGCTCAGCCGCCAATCTGTGAGGGATAAGGACCTCTAGTTCGGGTGCAGTAGCAGACCCTCCTCCTGTGTCAACAAGTTTGGCGTGCTGCCGAGGGGAACCAGAGGCTCTGATGAGAGGCAGAGCAGCAGCAGAAACCAGGGCTGTCGAGGCTACAAAAATCACCAAGGCCCCGTCTCGTATTTTTGAGGAGCGCTCACGGTATGAGAAGAGTGGGGAAGGGGGGACATATACAGGAGGCCGTGCGTCCATGACAACAGGAAAACATCAGAGGCTTCCCTGTTCGGGTGGGGAATTGGGCCGCAGAACCACAGGAGCAACCAATTTGTTGGGCTGGCGAATAGGTCCAGGACCGAAGTCCACCAACACTGTAACAGCCACTGTGCTGTCTGCAGGCCAAGGCGCCACTCGTGTGGCTGGAGGATCCGGCTCAGCCTGTCTGCCAGGACATTATCATGGCCAGGGAGATAGATAACCCGTAGGGCTAAGCCTTGGTGAATCACAAAGGACCACAGGGCTACCGCCTCTAGGCAGAGGCTGTAAGAGCCGGTGCGCCCCCGTTTGTTTATATAGAACATTGCCACCCAGTTGTCCGTCTGGACAAGCACTGCCCGGTGGTGAACATGGTGCCTGAGCGTCCGGAGGATGAAGAGGACAACCCAGAGTTCAAGAAGATTGATAGACTGTCGGGACTCCTCCAAGCACCAAGCGGAGCTCGCCGCAGTGTGCTCCCCAGCCTGTGAGGGAGGTGTCCGTGGTCAAAACCACATCATGCTGTGGGGGCCTGGAACAGCATGCCTCGAAGCAGATTCCGAGCATCCCGCCACCAGTCGAGGGACTTGGACAGCTGAGGGGTGACTGTGCTGGCGACTCGGAGACGGAGCCCACTGCGCTCAAAGGTACCACTGCTCCACTCGCATGTGCAGTTGGGCATCAGGGATGACGTGGACCGTCGAGGCCATGTGGCCGATAAGACAGAGCATCACTCGGGCTGAGACTGTGCCACAGGCGCTGAACCACGGATGCCAAAGCGATGAGACCCTGTCCTGGGGAAGAAAGGATGTCGCCCGCCGAGTGTCAAGGCACATGCCAATGAACTCCAGGGATTGGACTGGAGTGAGGTGAGACATCAGGTAATGGACCACGAAGCCGAGATGCTTGAGAAGGTGGACGGTGCAGGCCATTACCCGCTACGCCTCATCAGCAGACTCTCCTGTAACAAGCCAGTCTAGATAAGGGTAGACAAAGGTGCCCTGCAATCGAAGGTGGGCTGCGGCCACCACGAGGCATTTGGTGAACACTCACGGAGCGGACATGAGGCCGAAGGGAAGCACCCTGTATTGGTAGTGGTTCCCTTGTACCCTGAAGCGCAGGTATTTCCTGTGTTTGGGGTGGACAAGGATGTGAGCATACGCATCTTGAAGGTCCACGAGCATAGCCAGTCCCCCTGCCGGAGGAAGGGCAGTAAGGCGCCAAGGGAGAGCATTTTGAATTTCTCCCGCACCAGGTATTTGTTGAGATTTCTTAAATCAAGGATGGGAGGGGAAACTGCCTGTCCGCTTTGGCACAAGGAAGTAGCGGGAGTAGACCCAGTGACTTCGTAGGTGTGGTGGGGCCTCTTCCACAGCTCGTTCCTCGAGGAGGCTGGCAAGCTGCTGTGCCAAGCAGCTCAGGTGCGCGGGGAGCTGAGGGGGCTCCATGGGGCAGAAGGGTGGGGGAAGCCGGTCCAGGTAAAGTAACCCTCCTGGACGGCCTGGAGGATCCAGGTGTCCGAGGTGGCAGACTCCAATCAGGGAGAGAAGTGGACCAGGCGACCCCCCCCCCCCCCACACTGGTAGCTGGGTCTACGGAAGGCGAGCGACTATGCATCTGGAGTCAAAAACCCATAGCCGACTGGGTCGGTGCCAGGGTCTGACTCTTGGGTCCCTTAGGCTTACGTGGGCCCTGGGGGCTGCTCTTTATCTGTCCACCATGGGGTGGAGCTGGCACCAGAGGGTAAAGTGGGTAGCCCAAATAGAGAAGACCCTTTCTCTGGAAGAAAGGCTTTTTGCCCTGTTTCTTCCGTGGGAGAGAAGTCGTCTTTCGGGAGAGATGGGTGTGAGTGACATACTCCATCTCAATCTCTGCTGCCTTGTCCTCCATCAGCTTGCCAAACAACTGCTCATCCAGGCATGGTAAATCAATCGTTTTTTCCTGAATCCATTGTTCGAGGTCTGAGGACTGGAGCCAGGCCTGCCACCTGGCCCCGATACCAGCAGCCACTATCCAAGCAGAGAACTCAAAGCTGTTGTATGCAGCACGAGACAGATATTTTGAACAGTCCCCCACTGACTTCAGGAGGGATTGGAAATGGTGTAGGTAATCGCCGCCGAGACCTGTCTGGAAACCTCCAAGCTCCTTTATGAGGTCACAAAGGAACATGCCTATATATAGTTGGTAAGCCTGGATGCAGCATGCCAGCATGGGGCCTTGGTAGGCCTTACGTCCAAAGGCGCTGAGGGCGCGAGATTTCCTACCCAGCAGACAGAGGAGTACGGTTTTGGGCTCTTCTGCTTCCTCATGGCAGACTCCACTACCATCAAGGTACATGGTGTCCAGGCGCTTGCTGACAATGGGGATAGATGCAGGTGTCTCCCACATGCAAAGGAGCAGCCGGGCCAGGATGGGTGGAACTGGGACCATGAGGGATTCCCTCGGTGGGTCCTCCTCGGATTGTGTGGAGAGCGCTAGAGCTCAGGACATGTCCCGCACAAACTCCAGAAAGGTTGTTTTCAGGAGACCGCTGCTTCTGAACCAGTGTAGAAGGATCCAAGGGGAGGTCCCAATGAATCTGGGATTCAGGGGAAGTGTCCCTGTCGGACTCCCAGCCTGAAATCTCCGAGGACGACTTGGAGCTGGGTTGCTCGAGCAGAGTCTGTGCTGTGTGCTGGGCTCTCGAGGCCGAAGCCCATCTGGAGCCAGAGGCACTGGCTTGAGAAGATCTCACACCTGAAGAACAGGATGGAGATAGAGACCTCTGACAGGATCCCTCACGAGGCCCCTGGCTCTTGGGGACTGTCACGGTGGTCTGGGGAGCCATCACGGGCATCGCCCTCGAGGTCTCAAGGCATGTGCCAGCCTGGCCTGGCACCAGCACCTGCTGGGCAGCAAGGAAAGCAGAAACTCTGTGCTCCAGTGCCAGCTTTAGGGCCTCCCACTCGGGAGTGGGGCCCTGCGACACCGATGCCAGGGTGACTGGGTCAGGAGTCGAGGAGGAGAGGGGGTCCTCGCCAGGATGACCCTCGGGAGACCGGGCACCATCTCCAGAGGCCTCCGTGTCTTTATGGGGTACCTCTCGCAGTCGCTCCTCCTCTGACTCTTGAGACTGCCTTGTCCAGAACCCCTCCGACAAGGTCCTCGAGGACTCCTCCTTCCGCTCCCTTTCGGGGCCCCCTTGCTCAGAGTGACACCGGATCCGCCGCGGGGGACCACAGAGGCTGAAGGTCGGTGGAGTGGGAAGCTACCGGGTACGCCTTGGGGATTATATCATCCAGTTTCTGCTTACGTGTCTGGATGACCTTAGAGGACATCTTTTTACAAAGGGAGCAGAGCTCCGGGTTATGGTCAGCTCCTAAAGCACCTAAGATAAAAATCATGGGTGTCCGTAAGCGACATGTTTTTGGAGCATCTGTCATACTTTTTGCAACCGGAGGCCATGGGGGCAAAAAGAATCACCACAAGGTTGAAGACCTTTGGCTCGGCCAGCGGGTGAAAAGGGCACGAAACGTACTAGAGATGAAGAAAATGTAAAAAATGAACAAACAGCAGTCCCGGGGCCCGCTGCCGAGGCAGGGGTACTGGGGATGGCAGGAAGAGGAATTAGAGAGACAATTAAGAGACTTTTTCTGAGGTACAGGGACGTGCGTCCGAAGGGCTCCGGGGTAAAAGGGAGACTGATCAAGATGGTACCCTTGGGCAGGAAGGAGATCATGCGTGCGTACTGGCATTCCCAAAGGCTTTCTTTGAAAACTGGGGAAATGCTCCACGCGGGCTCAATCGGTGCAGACGTCACCCATATGTGCGGGCTGATTTCCTGCTTGTTCCTGGAGAATAGGAGCTTCCCTTTAAAGGCTAGCTGTGTTAACTGGTACTTGGAAGACATATCCACCACCCAGATGCAAAGCTATATCCAACATCTCGTCACCATCAAGAGGGCAATGTCCCTAGCTGTCAAGTGGACAAACTCATACATAGCATCTGACAAAGGCTGTTTCAGACTCCAAGAAGGAAATATCCTGTAGGGTGAGGGACTGAATCCATTGGAAAAGGGCTCGAATCGTTCGGTGTGTACACACATCCAAATGGAGCATAGCAATTGCGGCTGTAAACTGATTCTTCAGGAGACAGTCCATCTTATGACCAAGGATGTCCTTTAAGGCTGATCTACCTTCTACTGGAATGGTGGTTGGCGTGCTGAACCATGTGAAGCAATCTTTCTACAGCAAGGCATAAAGTCTCTTGCACACCCTCATCCCCTTTACTGGGGCATCAAGAGAATCCTATTCCAGGTGGAACATAATTTTGATAACCTCCGGAAAAGAGAAGACACTCAGACTTCCGAATGTCCTGCAGGAGAGGATGGATTTGCGGCTCTTGTGCCACCACCGTAGGATTGGCCAAACATAAGTCAGACAACACTTGAGCAATCAGAGCCACCAGCTCATCTGTTCTGAAGAGGCAGATGATACCAGCTTCATTGTGATCTTCTGAAGGGGAGGGCAACTCTTCCTCTTCATCAGAGTCATCACTAAGAACTAAGGACTAGACTCCAGGTTTCAGCTTATGGGCAGTTGATCTGACTCTCCATATTCCAACCCCCACCAAAATCACAGAAGGCAGCACACTAGCTGGGCTGCGATTTGCCACCTGCTCCTCTTCCAAGTGAGTAGAAAGAGATCAAAAGGACCTGGAGGTTCCAGGTTGTTTTCCATGCCATAAAGACCAAGCTCACTGCAAAAATGAGAAGAATTCCAGGGAGGACAACCCGGAGTCCAGGATCCCAGACACCAGACCCTTATGAGACGGGGAGCAGTCAGAAGAGTGAGCGATGGAGTGTAAAGAACATAAGAACATAAGAACATAAGATATGCCATACTGGGTCAGACCAAGGTCCATCAAGCCCAGTATTCTGTTTCCAACAGTGGCCAATCTAGGTAATACGTACCTAGCAGTTTCCCCAAGGGACACAGGTTCCACAATGCTTGTATTGGTTCAAGCATTGATATCCTGGGTCCCTTCTTAATAATGGTTTATGGACCTTTCCTCCAGGAACTTGTCCAATCCTTTTTTAAACCCAGCTACACTAACAGCCTTTACTACATCCTCCGGTAACAAATTCCAGAGTTTGATTACACGTTGAGTGAAAAAATATTTTCTTTTATTAGTCTTAAATAGTTTACCCTGTAGCTTCATTGCATGTCCCCTAGTCTTTCTATATTCTGATAAGGTAAACAATCGATCTACGTTTACCCGTTCCACTCCGTTCATTAATTTATAGACTTCTATCATATCTCCCCTCAGCCGTCTCTTTTCCAGGTTAAAGAGCCCCAACCTTTTTAGCCTTTCTTCATAGGAGTAGCCTTCCATCCCCTTTACCATTTTGGTGGCTCTTCTCTGAACCTTTTCTAAAATTGCTATATCCTTTTTAAGATATGGCGACCAGAATTGCACACAATATTCAAGGTGCGGTCTCACCATGGAACGATATAGAGGCATTATAATATCTTTTGTTTTATTTTCCATTCCTTTCCTTATCATACCTAGCATTCTATTTGCTCTCTTGGCCGCCGCTGCACACTGGGCCGAGGGTTTTAACATGGTATCCACAAGGACGCCTAAATCTTTTTCTTGGGTGGTGGTTCCTAATGTGGAACCTTGCATCGTGTAACCATAGTTTGGGTTGTTCTTCCCTAGGTGCATAACCTTGCACTTCTCCACATTAAATTTCATCTGCCATTTTGATGCCCAGTCTTCCAATTTATCAAGATCCTCTTGCAATTTTCCACAATCCTCCTGGGTTTTAACAACTTTAAATAGTTTTGTGTCATCAGCAAATTTGATAACCTCACTCGTTATTCCACTTTCCAGGTCATTTATGAATATGTCAAAAAGCAGCGGACCCAGCACAGATCCCTGGGGTACACCACTATTCACCTTTCTCCATTGGGAAAATTGGCCATTTAGCCCTACCCTCTGCTTTATATCTTTTAACCAGTTCCTGATCCACAGTAGTACACTGCCTCCTATCCCATGACTCTTTAGTTTTGCCAAAAGTCTCTCATGAGGGACCTTGTCAAAGGCTTTCTGAAAGTCCAGATACACAATATCAACCGACTCACCTTTGTCCACCTGTTTATTCACTCCTTCAAAAAAACATAACAGATTAGTAAGACAAGATCTTCCTTGTCTAAAGCCATGTTGGCTGTCTCCCATTAGGTCATGACTATCTATATGCTGAGTAATTTTATTCTTTATGATGGTTTCTGCCATTTTTCCCGGTACTGATGTCAGGCTCACCGGTCTGTAGTTTCCCGGATCACCCCTCGAACCCTTTTTAAAAATTGGTGTTACATTGGCGATCCTCCAATCCTCAGGTATTAGAGATGATTTTAATGATAGTTCACAGATTACTGATAGCAGGTCTGCAATCTCAAATTTCAGTTCTTTCAACACCCTTGGATGTATACCATCCGGCCCAGGTGATTTGCTACTCTTCAGTTTATCTAATAGTTGTAAGACATCTTCCCGATGTATCGATATTTCCTTTAATTCTTCCACACCTTTAAATACCACTTCAGTCGTGGGTAACATCCCTACATCTTCCTCAGTAAAGACCGAAGCAAAGAATTCATTCAGTCTCTCCGCTATCGCCTTGTCGCCTCTTAGTGCTCCTTTAACCCCTTTATCATCTAATGGACCAACTGACTCTCTCACGGGTTTTTTGCTACGAATGTACTTGAAAAGGTCTTTATTTCGCGTTTTTGCTTCCGCAGCAAGCTTCTTCTCAAATTCTCTCTTTGCCTGCCTTATCAATGCCTTGCATTTGACTTGCCAGTGCTTGTGCTGTTTCCAGGTTTCATCATTTGGCTCTTTTTTCCATTTCTTGAAAGATGCTTTTTTGGCAACAACAGCCTCTCTGACCTCAGCTTTAAACCATGCTGGCAATTTTTTGGACTTCCTTCCACTTTTCTTAAAGCGTGGAATACAGCTGGTCTGGGCTTCCAAGATAGTATTTTTCAACAACACCCAAGCTTGATGTACGTCTAACCTTTGCAACTGCTCCTTTTAGTTTTTTCTTAACTGTTTTCCTCATTCTATCATAGTCTCCCTTTCGAAAGTTAAAGGGTAGTACTGTGGATTTCCTTACTATCCCTCCTCCACTAATTAAATCAAAGGCGATCATGCTATGATCACTATTGCCAAGTGGCCCCAACACCCTTATCTCTTGCACTACATCTGGTGTTCCACTAAGGACTAGGTCTAATATTGCTTCCCCTCTGGTCGGTTCATGAACCAGCTGCTCCAAGAAGCAGTCATTTATTTCATCTAGGAACTTTATCTCCCTAGCATGTCTTGTTGTGACACTGACCCAGTCGATGCCGGGGTAATTGAAATCACCCATTATTATTACTGCACTGTAACTTTTGCTAGCTTCCTTGATTTCTTTGAGCATTTCATCATCCATTTGTTCATTCTGGCCAGGCGGACGATAGTACACCCCCACTGCCATCGCCTTCCCCTTTTTACATGGAATTTCAATCTGTCTGTCATTCAAAGTCTGTCTGTCATTCTTCTTCATGGCACAGTCTGCCGCCTCCTGCAGAGAGGCTGGGTCACCTATGTCCTTTCGCTGGGAGAATGGGGAAATGGGCCCTCCAAAGGCATATCAGAGACTTCCATGCAAGAAGTGAAGATAATGGAATCCAGTGACAAGGCTCCACTTTCCACAAATTAAAAGGCACCTCTTAGAAGTTGGCAATGCATCGCTACCTCTGATGCAATGCAAGCTCAAGGCATGCTCATCTTGTGCAAAGCACTACATGCTAAGGCCATGCAAACAATCTGCACATGCTAGAGCTGCACTGGCAGTGAATGCACATTAGGGCCAAGCGAGCAAGGCATCACATGCTGTGGATGCATACCAGGGGAGGCACGTAAACAGGCAAAGTACAGGAAGCACAATCTGCATGCACCAGAAACTGGTTAAGGTGGAAAACACCAACACCCCACCAAGGGATGCCCAAGCAGCCCAATCTGACTTACACTCTGGCAACAGGTGGCTCCAACAAAACAGTCAGACAGGCAAAGATTGTCGGTACTCATCCGCAGCAAGCCCTAAGGGAGGTAAAACTGTGCTGGGCTCAGTGCTACTCCCCTGTTGCCAGACCTGCAGTCATATACCTCTAATAGCCTTCTTCACTCTTCGGGGGACAGCAGGATGAAGGAGGGGGGGGGGGGCACTGTCGTGTGAGGCTGTGAAGAAGCCTTTCCAAATTCCTTTTCCAATTTTCTGACTGCTCAACAGGTCCTTAACAGGATAAGGACATAGAACTGAACCAATTCCCCTCCTCCTTATGGTTTCCAAAAAGAGCACTGTTTGAAGGGCATCTAGTGGAGCCTCCCACGTTGCATTCTAGTGAATCACCTGTAGGTGGACATTCATGAACAAAAGCACACTCTCTCTTCAAGCTTCTTTTGTTCAGATTTCACTAGAGCAGAAAAACTTGCATATTTATTTATTTATTTATTTATAGTCTTTTCTATACCGCGCTCTTTAAAATCAGCTTGGTTTACAGTCAACAGCAAATTTGTACAGTGCAGGTACTTACAAAGAACAGGTTTTGCAACTTGGGCTAACTGGGGTAACTATGTACAGGCTACGCAGTAGCTTGGCTACTCATTTAAGTAACTATATACAGGCTAAGCAGTCGGGTCAACAGACGCGGAGTGGCGACAGTGCTGCTTGGCGACTATTTACAAGATTAGGTGACAATATACATGTGCATATACCATCTGCTGGTGACCATATACATGTGCATATACCATCTGCTGGAGACAGAGAAATACTTAAACCCCTAGTGGCTCAGGCTGATAATAGCATAGCAATGTCATATGTCAATGTCAATGTCGCCTGCAGGAAAAGGGAATTCATGGCCTGGCCTGGGAATGGTGCAAATCTTATCTAACCGACCGCTGGCAACATGTTCGGATAGCACCAGCAACATTCGAACCATTCCAACAACAAGGAGTACCCCAAGGATCCTCACTATCTGCTTTACTTTTCAATATATATATGCAACCCATTTGCGATATAATCCGCTCCTTTAAAATATCCAGCTTGATCTATGCGGACGATGTCTTGATATTTGCACCAATAAAAATCACGCACCCTGACCTCTCCCCAATAATAGAGTGCTTCAATGCAATCACTGATTGGCTCTTATTGAAAAATCTACACATAAACTTTAAGAAATCAGAGGTACTTTTTATAACCAAGAAGAACAAGAACTTCTCTCCCCCTACCTCATTGAAGGTGCAAGATGCAGAGCTCCCATGTAAATCTGTAATACGCTGCCTAGGTGTCACAACTGACCAACAGCTCAACTTCAAAGAACATATAAACACCACCAAGTCCATCTACAATAAAGCGTAGTTACTCACCTGTAACAGGTGTTCTCCAGGAGCAGCAGGAATCAGTCCTCACATATGGGTGACGTCGGCGCCGACGGAGCCCTCGCGGAGCAATTTTCCCCAGCTTTCAAAGAAAGCCTTTGGGAATTGCAGCGCGCATGCGCGGTCCCCTTCCCGCCCAAAGGTGCCATCTTGGCCAGTCTGATGACATAGCAAAAAGACAGCAAAAAATTTGCAAAAACTAAGTCATATGATTGCAACTCCAAGGGGAGGAGGGAGGGTTGTGAGGACTGATTCCTGCTGCTCCTGGAGAACACCTGTTACAGGTGAGTAACTACGCTTTCTCCAGGACCAAGCAGGAAGTCAGTCCTCACATATGGGACTCCCCAGCTTAAGGCTACCGGAGACCCTAAGCACAAAAATGAGCTCCCTCTAGCTCAGCAGCACAGAAGGAAGGAATCTTCTCTGATTAATCTCCAACCGGTAGCCCAACATCCGGGATGGAGGGTAGGAGTTGCCTAAACCTCGAAAAGATTACGGAGGACTGCCTGTCCGAAAGCACTGTCCCTGCGGGACTCCCTCTCGAGGCAGTAGTGGGCCGCAAAAGTCTGGCTCGAAGACCAAGTAGCGGCCCGGCAGATGTCTGCCAATGGAACAGAGCGGAGGTAAGCCACTGACGCAGCCTTCGCCCGAACCCGATGAGCGGTGACTCGACTCTCCAACGAGAGGCCTGCCGCCGCATAAGTCCAAGCGATACAGTCAGCTACCCAGATGGACAGAGTGCGCTTGGAGGCAGGGAGCCCTAATTTATTAGGGTCGTAAGACAGGAAGAGCTGAGCCGTCTTACGGTGCTCCCGCGTACGATCGAGGTAGAAGTTCAGCGCTCTCCTACAGTCCAGGGTATGCAGGACCGTTTCAGCTCGGCTGGAGTGTGGCCTGGGAAAGAAGGTCGGAAGCACCACCTCCTGATTGATGTGAAAAAGGGAGACCACCTTTGGAAGAAACTTAGGGTGAGTCCGCAGGACTACCCTATTCTTGTAGAACCGAGTGTAGGGAGGATCAGACACCAGGGCCTGCAGCTCACTAACGCGTCTAGCGGACGTGAGGGCTACCAGGAATAAGGTTTTCCAAGAGAGAAAACGAAGAGGACAGGAAGCCATGGGTTCAAAAGGCGGGCAGGTGATCCGCTGTAAAACCACGTTCAGGTCCCAGTCAGGGGCTGGGGGGCGCAATGGTGGTTTGAGGAGAAGAAGGCCCTGGGAGAACCGAGCCACGAGAGGGTGGCTGGAAAGAGGCCTGCCTGCCACTGGCACATGATGTGCTGAAATAGCACTGAGGTGAACCTTGACCGAGTTGGACTTGAGCCCAAGATTGGAGAGCGAAAGCAAGTACTGCAAGACCACCGACACCGAGCAGGAGAAGGGATCTTGAGACTGTTGAGTACACCAGTTGGAAAAGCGACGCCATTTAAGGGCGTAGGATTTCCGGGTAGAGGGTCGCCTGGAAGCCAGCACGACTTCCTCCACCTCCGGAGGCAACAGGAGGGGAGCAAGGACTACCCTTTCAGCAGCCAGGCCATCAGATGAAGAGATCTGAGGTTGGGGTGTAGGAGAGACCCCTGATCCTGGGTCAGGAGATCGGGTTGAAACCCCAGAGGCAACGGGGTATCCACCGCCAGCTGCATCAGAAGCGGGAACCACGGTTGCCGGGGCCACCGGGGAGCGATCAGGATCACGGAGGCCTTGTCCTGGAGAACCTTGAAAAGAGTTCGAGACACCAGCGGCATGGGAGGAAAGGCATACAGAAGGCCCGTGGACCATGAGAGCAGAAAAGCATCCGCCGCTACTCGGAGGGGGTGCGGTTCCCGAGAGCAGAATCGAGGAAGTTGCCTGTTCAGAGGACTGGCAAAGAGATCCAGTGTGGGGAGGCCCCACCGTAGGAAGATCCGTTGGACCACCAACGGGTCCAATCTCCACTCGTGCGGTTGGAGGATTCTGCTCAGTTTGTCTGCCAGGTGATTTTCTTGACCTGGGAGATAGACAGCTTTGAGGAGGATTCCCCGGCTAACGGCCCAAGCGCAGAGCTTTTGTGCTTCTCGGCAGAGAAGGAAGGAGCCCGTGCCCCCCTGCTTGATCACGTAGAACATAGCAACTTGATTGTCCGTCTGGACCAGCACAGACTGGTGAGACGTGAGGTGGGAGAAGGCTTTCAGAGCCAGGCGAATGGCCCTGAGCTCCAGGAAGTTGATCTGCTGGGCAGATTCCCACGGGGTCCAGAGACCCTGAGTACATGACCCCTGGCAATGTGCTCCCCAACCCAGGAGAGAAGCGTCGGTCGTCAGAACCTGAACCGGCGGAGGAGACTGGAAAAGCATTCCGAGCACTAGGTTGGGTAGGTGAAGCCACCATCGTAGAGAAGAGACTAGCGGGCTGGAGATGCGTACCGAGTCCGCCAGTCTCCCCGAGGCCTGACGCCATTGAGAGCGAAGGCACCACTGAGCTGGCCGCATGTTCAGGCGGGCATTGGGGGTCACATGGACCGTGGACGCCATATGGCCGAGCAGTTTCAGGAAGAGCCGGGCCGAGACCCGGGGATGGCTGCGAAAACGGCTGGCGAGAGCCATGAGCCGGTGAGCCCTGTCGAGCGGCAGAAACGCCTGCGCCTGAAGCGTGTCCAGTCTGGCGCCAATGAACTCGAGGTCCGGAGAGGGGAGCAAAGTGGACTTTTCGAAGTTTATGACAAAGCCCAAGTACTGGAGCAGAGTTACAGTACGTTTCGTGGCGTGAGTGGCCTCCATGGCGGACGGAGCCCTGATAAGCCAGTCGTCCAGGTAAGGAAAGATGAAGAGGCCTTGAAGCCGGAGATAAGCAGCAACCACTGCGAGACATTTTGTGAAGACTCGTGGTGCGGAGGATAGGCCAAAGGGCAGTACTCTGTACTGGTAATGATTGCCCGCCACCACAAACCTTAGGTATTGTCGGTGGCTGGGGTGGATGAGGATGTGAGTGTAGGCATCCTTTAGATCCAAGGAGCATAGCCAATCTCCCTGCCGGTGGTAGGGCAGCAGGATTCCAAGGGTAAGCATCTTGAACTTTTCCCTCTCCAGGAACTTGTTGAGGTTCCGCAAGTCTAGGATGGGTCTGAGGCCTCCAGTCCGCTTTGGTACCAGGAAGTACCGGGAATAAAACCCGTGACCCCTCAGGTGGTGGGGCACCGGTTCCACTGCCTGTTCCCGAATAAGACTTGCCAACTCCTGAAGGAGTAAGTCCCGGTGAAGAGGGGGTCGCAGAGGCTCCCCTGGAAAGTAGGGGGGAGGGGAGGTACCTGGTGGAAGTGCAGAAGATAGCCCTCTCGGACTATGTGGAGCACCCAGGCATCTGACGTGATGTTGGACCACCTGTGGGCAAAGTGGACCAGCTGGCCTCCCGTGCTGAGAGAAACCAGCGGAGGGGGAGAGGCTATGCTGAACGAGTCAAAAACCCCCACCCTGCGGAGCAGGGGCCGGTGGCGCAGGCTTGGGGGCTTGCTGCCTACGGGATCCGTTACCCCGTCCCTTGGCCTGCTGACCCTGATGGGGAGCTGCGGAGGCCTGATAATGAGGGTAGTGTTTATAGGCAGCCGCCTTCCTCGGGTAAAAGGGCTTTTTCCCCGAGCCCTTCTTCTTTTGGGAAGGGGCAGAGGTTTTCCTGGAGAGCCGAGTCCTGGTGAGAGTCTCTGTCTCGAGCTGAGCAGCCTTCTCGTCCATAGGTTTACCAAAGAGGTTTTCACCTCTGCAGGGGACATCGACCAACTTGTCCTGCACCCAGGGCTCGAGGTCGGATGACTGGAGCCAAGCCTGGCGGCGGGCTCCGATGCCGGCTGCGGCCACTCGAGCCGATGCCTCGAAGCCATCATAGGCTGCTCGAGAAATGAACTTGGAGCACTCACGAATACCAGTGGACAAGGCCAGGAACCTCCGCAAAGGTTCCTCGGAGAGACCAGCAGAGAACCCGGCTAGTTCTTTAGCCAGGTCCCGGAGATACATGCCCATGTAGAGCTGGTAAGTCTGGACCCGACAAGCAAGCATAGAGCCCTGAAAACACTTTTTACCGATGCCATCCAGGCTGCGGGCTTCCCTGCCGGGAGGCACCGAGGAGTGCATCTTCTGGCTCTTGAGCCGATGCATGGCCGATTCCACCACCATGGAATGGTGCGGCAGCTGTGCTTTCTGGAAGCCAGGGCTCTTGCGGACTCGACCCGCTTGCTTAAGACCGGCGACGACGCCGGACTCTCCCACATGCGGAAGAGAAGTCGTTCCAGCATCAGAGGAACCGGTACAGTAAAGTGCTCCTTCGCAGGAGAGTCATACTGGAGGGCATCGAGCTCCTCGGCTCGAGGCTCCTCCTCGGGATCCGCAGGGAAGGCTAAGGCCTTGGCCATATCCCTTACGAAGTCCGAGAACCGGGCATCCTCCGGGGGGGACTGTCTCCGAGGCTCGGACTCGGGGGAGTCAGAAGGGACACACCGAGTCCGGAAAGAACCAGGCGACTCATCCACCTCGGATTCCCAGGCGGACTCCTCGGAGGAGGAGTCGAGCGGCTCCGGTCGGGCGGGCACAGACGCCGTCCGCCCCGACACCGAGGGGGTCGGCGTCGACGACCTCAGCCCCGAACGGGAGGCCGAAGGCGACCTCGACCGAGGATCGACTCGAGCCCGCATGGACTCGAGGATCGGCTCGGTCTCCGGGGTCGACTTCTGACGAGGTCCGGGTACGGCTGGGGTCAGAGAAGATTCTCTCCCGCTGATGCTGCCGACTCCGCAAAGACTTCGCGGACATCTTGCTACAGTGCCCACAGATCATTTCTTCATGATCGGGGCCCAGGCAACGGAGGCAGCAATCATGTGTGTCGGTAAGAGACATAAGTTTCTTACACTTAACACACTTTTTAAAACCACTGGCGGCCATCGGGGGAAAAAGGGCCCCTGCGAGGTCGAACGAACGGGCCGCCAGGGAAAAATGAAAAAAGGCGCGAAGTTGTCGCGAAAGACAGAAAAAACCGAAAAAGAAGGGGAGGCCTCGCAACCGGCGTCGCGAGGCCAGGCGGAAAAAGGACCGGCGTCGAACCGAAGAAATACTGAAAATAATAAGGAAAAAAATCAACTTTTCGGCGGTGACTATTAGACAACGTCTGTAGGGCTCCGCGGAAAAAAGAAGACTGGCCAAGATGGCACCTTTGGGCGGGAAGGGGACCGCGCATGCGCGCTGCAATTCCCAAAGGCTTTCTTTGAAAGCTGGGGAAAATTGCTCCGCGAGGGCTCCGTCGGCGCCGACGTCACCCATATGTGAGGACTGACTTCCTGCTTGGTCCTGGAGAAAATACGGACACTAAGACACCTAAGACCTCTACTAACCCAAGATGACTTCAGAACAATATTCCAAACGCTTGTAATGCCTCACTTTGACTATGCCAACATCATCCTACATGGCCTCCTTAACAGCACCATCAATTCACTACAGCTGGCGATGAATGCAGCAGCCCGCATTCTCTACGGCATTTCTAGAAGAGATCACATTACACCCATACTTATGGAACTACACTGGCTACCGTTACAATGCAGAATCACCTACAAGGCACTACTCCTATCCTTTAAGGCAATAAACCAGCTATCCCCTTCATCCCTCTCTGCACTGCTGACTATCACCCCTACAATCAGACTAAGGAGGTCAGTATCTGACAACACGCTGATTATCCCACTTGAGTCTACCAAATGTACTCAAACAACTAGGAACAGAGCCTTCACCTTTTATGCCCCCAGATGCTGGAACAATCTCCCACATCATATCCGAGCAATCAAAGACCTCTCACAGTTCAGAAAAGCCCTTAAACACCACCTATTCTGCCTTCACTTCTACCCTAACCTAACACAATCACCCCCCGCACCTCAACTCACTCACTCAGCCTCTGACATTCCAACAACATAACTCCCGACAATGTACATAACAGACCCACCCTCAAGTACACTTATGTTTATAGATTACGTTGTTTCATACGTTACGATTCTATCTTGCTTTATAAACTGTAAATAGTTTCTACAACCACTGTTGTTGATTTGTATATAGTTACCCTCGTTATAACCCAAGTTACTATTCCTGTTACAATGTAAGCAAAAGACTGTTGTTCTGATGCAGAATTATGTTATTTATAAACCGCGCTGATTCTAAAAAGCGCGGTATATAAGAACTGTAAATTAAATAAATAAATAAAATAAGCAGCCTCCGGAATATTTTCTGTCTCCAGGGGGAACACAACCCACTTGTCTGGACAGGTCTAGCAGAACAATATGAAAGTTCCATTTAAGCTTTGTGAAAATGTTTAAATCCAACCCTTTACCTTGAAAATGATGCTCTTAAATTTAGCAGTCCATATATGCAGTATGTTTGGCAGCAAGAGAAAATTCCAAATTCAACAGAAATACATAACTATAACTCTTTAGGGCAGTGGTTCCCAAACTTGGGGTGGGAACATCAACGGTGTATGGGGTCACACAAATATGACAAAGCATAGTTACTCGCCTGTAACAGGTGTTCTCCGGGAACAGCAGGAATCCATCCTCACATCAAGGGTGATGTCGGCGCTGACAGAGTCCGCGCAGAGCATTTCTCCCAGCTTTCAAAGAAAGCCTTTGGGACATGCTACCACGCATGCGTGGCCCCTTCCCGCCCAAGGGTGCCATCTTGCTCAGTCAGATGACATAGCTAGGACAACAGCAAAGGAAAAATAAAAGATGTAATGACCTGACTTTTGTTCATTGTCGGATACCTTTTGTTTTATGTAAACCGCGCTGATCGCAAATAGTGTGGTATATAAGAAATGCAAATAAATAAATAAATGCAAATAAAAAGAAGGGAGGGTTGTGAGGACTGATTCCTGCTGTTCCCAGAGAACACTTGTTACAGGTGAGTAACTATGCTTTCTCCAGAAGCAAGCAGGAAGACAGTCCTCGCATATGGGACTTCCTAGCTCCAGGATGTCGAAGACCAAACCAAGACAGCACCAACAGCGATCAATCGAGCAGCCTTGAGTTGCAGAAGGTGAGTCCCCACTCAGAGATTCTGCAAGACCCTCGCATCCAGTGACACTATCACTCAGATAGCCTGAATAAAGAAGGGTCAGAGGGCAGAGAGTACTGCCTGGCTAAAGGCACTGTCCCTGCAGAACTCTCTCCAGGAAGTAGTGAGCTGAGAATGTATGAATTGAAGACCATGTGCCAGCATTGCAAATTTCAGTCACCAGCACTGAGCGGAGGTTGGCCACCGACATGGCCACTGCCCTCACGCTATACGCTGTGATCCGGTGCTCCAGGGAGGCGCCAGCTCACTCATAGGCAGAGTTTGCTTAGTCATGGGGAACACCAGTCTATTGGGGTCATAAGACATGAAACGCTGAGGAGTTTTGCGATGTGCCTGAATCCATTTTAAGTAGAAGGACAGAGCCTGCTTTCAATCAAGTGAATGAAGTACTAGTTCCTCCTTGCCAGCATGAGACCGTGGAAGGAAGGTGGGGAGGACCACCTCTTGGTTGAGGTGGAAAGGAGATACCATCTTCAGGAGGAATTTGGGGGGGGGGGGTGGAGCACCACCCTGTTCTTATAGAAACTCATATATGGTGAATCCACCACCAGGGCCTGGAATTCGCTCACCCTTCGAGCAGATGTGAGAGCCACTAGGAAGACCACTTTCCAAGACATATCTCAGATGGCAAGTGACTAGGGGCTCGAATGGCGGTTTAGTGATTTGGGAGAGCACCATGTTGAGGTCCCACTCCACCAACGGGGGCTTGGATAACAGGAGGCCCGGAGGAACCTGGAGACCAGGGGCTAGCTTGATAGGGGTTTCCCCTCGATAGGATAGTGGCGCGCAGCAATGGTGCTGAGATGCACTCTCACAGAGTTAGATTTCAGCCCGGTGTGCGACAGGTGTAGTAGGTACTGAAGGACCAGTTGCACATGGCAGAAGTGATTCGCCTCCTTTTCCACACACCAGGCAGAGAACCTTCTCCACTTAAAGGCATACACCCGCCTAGTAGAGGGTCAATAGGATCTCAACTTCCCCTGGGAGGTTAAAAGACTAAGGCTACCCTTTCAGCAGCCATGCTGTTAGCGATAGCAGCCCCAGATTGGGGTGCAGAAGGGAGCCCTTCTCTTGGGACAGGAAGTCCGGGTCCCAACCCAGTGGGACTGGGAGTGCCACCGACAGGGAAAGCAACAGAGGGAACCAGGGCTGCCTGGGCCACTTGGGTGCTATCAGTATCACCGATGCCCCCTCACTCTGGACCTTGAAGAGGGTCTTGGCAACCAGGGGGGCTCGGTGGGAACACGTAGAGTAGACCTTCTGACCACGAGATCAAGAAGGCGCCTGCCACCACTCTCCCTGGGTATGGTTGGCGCGAGCAGAAGCGAGACAGCTGCGCATTGTCCAGGGAGGCAAAAGGGTCCATCACGAACCTGCCCCAGTGGTGGAAGAGTTGCTTCATTACTCTGAGGTTCAAAAGTGCCACTCGTGCGGGTGAAGGACTCTGCTCAGCCTGTCTACTAAGCAGTTGTCCTGGCTTGGCAGATATACCGCTCACAGAAGCGTGCTGTTGCACACTGCAAATGAGAGGAAGGCCACCGCCTCCTGGCAGAGGGAGTACGAGCCCATGCCCCTCCTGCTTGTTGATATAAAAACATGGCCACCTGGCTGTCCATCTGGATCAGCACAGGTCGCTGCCTAAGCGGGGCGGAAGGCTCGCAGGGCCAGGAAGATTCTAGGAGACTGATCTGCAAGAGCGACTCCTTCTGGAACCAGTAGCCTTGCATACAGTGGTCCCCAGCCCAGGAGGGAGGCGTCTGTGGTCAGGATCCTCTGGAGTGTGGATGCCTGGAACAGTATCCCAGCCTGGAGGTGGCATAAGTTTTGTCACCAGATGAGGAACTCTGCCAGTTGGCAGATAACTCTGACCCTGTCCCATAGTCTGCCCGTGGCTCGAGTCCACTGTGAGGGGAGGCACCATTGGGCTGTCCGTATATGCAGGCAGTCTAATGGTGTGACGTGGACCGTTGAGGCCATGTGGTCCAGCAAGCAGAGGAGGCGGCGAGCCAGTACCAACCGGCAGCACTGTACCTCTCTTGCCAGCTGTATAAGATGGTCTGACCTTTCTCTTGGGAGGATGGCCTTGACCTGTAACGTGTCCAACCAAGCCCCTATGAACTCCAGGCTTTGGGCTGGAGAGAGGTGGGATTTGGGGTAGCTGATGACTAACCCAAGGTGCTGCAGCAGGAGGGTTGTACGCTCTGCAGCCTGGATTGCCTCTGAGGAAGTATCGCCTCTGATTAGCCAGTCGTCAAAGTAGGAGAAGACGAAAGCCCCTTGTAGGCACAAGTGGGCGGCTACCACCGCCAATCACTTGGTAAAGACCTTTGGCAAGGAGACCAGGCCAAAGGGCAGCACTCTGTACTGGTAGTGGCCTCCTCCCACCATGAACTGTAGGTACTGCCTGTGGTAGGGGTGGATCAGGATGTGGGTATACACATCCTTTAGGTCCAAGGAGTACAGCCAATCTCCCTGATGGAGGTAGGGCAGCAATATCCCAAAGGAGAGCATTTTGAACTTCTCCCTCACCAGAAACTCATTTAAATTTCGCAGGTCTAGTATGGGCCTGAAGCCCCCTATTCTTCTGAGGACAAGAAAGTTCCTTGAGTAGAAGCCCTTTCCCCACAGATGCTTGGGTACAGGCTCCACTGCACTGTCACTGAGCAGACCTGCAAGCTCCCAGAACAGAAGTGTCTGGAGAAGGAGAAGTCGCACTGGCTCTCCTGAAAAGAACCTGGATGGCACTTGTAAGTGGGAGTATCCCTCCTTTACAACCTGCAGCCCCCATTGGTCTGAGGTGACCCCGGCCCCCTGTGGGCATGTGAAGGTCTCCCCGAGGAGGGGAGGCCCTGCCCTGGAAGTCAAAAGCTCCCTCCTGGTTGGGCTGGAATTTCTGAGCCTTGGGCTTCTGAACTCCCTGGCCGTGCCTCTTAGTGCGAGAACCCTGTTGCTGGCCCAAGAAAAGCTGGTAGCAATAACCCTATTGGAAGTGCCCCTTTTTCCCTTGGAAAAGGGCCTTTCCCCCTGAAGGTTTTTGCAGGGGAAGGAAGAGGTCTTCTTTGAGAGCCTCTGGCGAGTCACCACTTTGGCTTCTATCTCAGCCACCTTGTCAGCCATGGGTTTGCCAAACAGGTTCTCACCAGTGCAGGGGACATCAAGTAACTTGTCCTGAGACCCACTGCTCGAGATCAGAGGACTGCGGCCATGCCTGGCATCGAGCCCCGATGCCAGCCACTGCTACTCAAACTGTCGACTCAAATCCGTCATAAGCCACCCGGGAGAGGAACTTCGAGCAGTCCTCGATCCCGGAGGTCAGAGTTTGGAACCATTGGAGAGGTTCCCTGGCCAGCCCCACTGAGGACCCGGAGAACTCCTGGGTCAGGGTCTTCAGTTACATGCCTATGTATAGCTCATAGGCCTGGATTCGACACCCCAGTATCGAGCCCTGGTAGCACTTGCACCCGAGGGCGTCGAGGGCTCTAGCATCCCTTCCAGCGGGGGGAGGGGGAGGACAGAAAAAGTGTATTTACCTGTAACACATGGTCTCCAGGGACAGCAGGAATCAGTCCTCACTTATGGGTGATGTCGGCACCAACGGAGCCCACGAACAGCAATTCCCCAGCTTTCAAAGAAAGCCTTTGGGATTGCTGCCACGCATGCGTGGTCCTCTTCCCGACCAAGGGTGCCATCTTGCTTAGTCAGGTCCCTTAGCTCAAGCCCTACCAAGCAGATAGCAAGGGAAGGACAAAAATCCAGCAACTCATCAGGTGAGGCGGGAGGGTAGCAAGGACTGATTTCTGCTGTCCCTGGAGAACACCCGTTACAGGTGAGTAACTACGCTTTCTCCAGGAATAAGCAGGCTCCCCAGCTATAGGCTACCGAACCTGTAACCAAAATCGCCTCCGCGAGGTCGTGAGCAGAAGCCGATGCCCCAAGGAGCCCGAGTCCTCGGGGCGAAGCCCTCGGTAGCCGTGAAGAAGGGTCGGAGGGCAGGAGTTACTTATACCCCGAACAGGTTATAGAGTACAGCCTGGCCGAAGGTGCCGTCCCGGCGGGACTCCCTCTTCAGGCAGTAGTGTGCAGCACAGGTGTTCGCTGAAGACCAGGTTGCCGCCCAGCAGAAGCCGCTTTGGCCCGAACCCCGTGCACGGTGACTCGACGATGTAGCGGGGCACCCGCCTTCATGTGGGCAAAGGCGATGCAGTCTGCCACTCAAATGGAGAGAGTGCGTTTAGTGACTGCCTGCCCCAGTCGATTGGGATCGTAGGTCACAAAGAGTCGGCCAGATATGTGATGAGTCTGGGTGCGCTGCAAATAGAAGGCAAGAGGCCTTTTGCAGTCAAGTGTATGGAGAACCGCCAACACTGTACCTTGTACATGGTGTCGAGGCACTTACTCATGATGGGGACTGAGGTGGGTGCCTCCCACATGCGGAGCAGCAGCCTGGACAGAATTCGAGGGATCGGGACAGTCAGAGACTCCCTAGGTGGGAGACTCGTACTGAAGGATGTCGAGCTCTTCAGCTCGAGGATCCTCCTCGGCCTGGGTGGCCAAGTTAAGAGCCTGTGCCATGTCCCGAATGAACACCAGAAAGGAGGTATCCTCGGGTGGCAAGCACCGCTGAGACACAGACGGGGAGGGGTCCGACGGAAGGTCCCAGTGGGTACGGGTTTCTGGGGAAGTGTCCCCATCGGATTCCAAATCCAAGAACCAGGCAGGTCGCGCTGTCCTGCGGCCGAGGCCCACGTGGAACCAGAGACCCTGGATGATTTCGCCCCGAGGAACGGGAAGGCGAGCGAGACCCTTGGGCGGGAAGAGGACCACGCATGCATGGCAGCAATCTCAAAGGCTTTCTTTGAAAACTGGGGAATTGCTCCGTGCGGGCTCCGTCAGTGCCGACGTCGCCCATAAGTGAGGACTGACTTCTTGCTTGTTCCTGGAGAATTAAGTCTTCTGGCTTTTGAATTTTTGCATGATTGACTTAACAGCCATGGAGTTATGTGAGAGATGGAGCTTGTGGAACCCTGGCCCCTTCCGGACATGGTATATGATGTTGAGGCATCAGCTGACCACCGGTACCAATGCCAGGGTCTCCCAATGCTTAGCAGTATCCGCTCTAGGATTGGCTGTACCAGCACCGAGGGAGTTTCCTTGGGTGGAGACTAACTGGAGGATGTCCAGTTCATCGGTGTGCGGGTGGTCCTCCGCCTCAGTTTGCACAGAGGGCTTGGGCCATATCCCTGACAAAGTCGTGGAAGGCCATGTCCTCTGGAGAAGAATGGCACTGGGGGAAATGGGTCCGAGGGGACATCTCGGTGAAGTCTGGTTTCCAGGGAGGCCACGTCATCAGTCTCCCACTTGAAATCGAGGGGGGAAGTTAAGTCTAAGGCCCTGCAACTTCTTGCCTCAAGGCCCACACTGAAAGGCAGGGGGCTCTCCCAAGGACATGAAACTGGTTGGGGAGGACCAGATTTATTTTATTTATTTATTTAACTGTATTTATATCCCGCTTTTCACTGGGTCAAAGCGGTGGGACATATAACAGGGGGGGGGACATATAACAGGACCAGATACCCGAGGAATGGGACCTCGACTAGGGCAGAGGACTTACCCAAGGCTGGTGACGCTCGGAGCTCAGTTCGATGACCAGGGACTCCCCCGCAGTTGGGGGCCCGGTCGTCGGGGTAAATGATGCAGACAAACCAGCCATCATTGCCTGCTGCATGGCCAGGATAGCAGTGACGATCTACTCCATGGCTGCCATTCTGGATTCCAAGCCAGAAGGCTCTGCAGCTTTCAGCACGGATACCAGCAATCTCGCAAGTGTGTCCTCCACGAGGACTACGGTCTCGAGGAACCTCACATGGTCTCTGCCGGCCAAGGAATCCATTTTGAGGGCCTTAGTGGAACACTTCCTCCGAGTCACCCGAAGCCCTCAGAGCCGTCTTACTGGGTTTCTCTGGTGGATCATCAAGGATTTTTTTCTTCTTTCATTCGGGGTCCGAGGTCTTCTCGGTGAAGTCGCTGCTGTGGGACTCTGAGGACGCTTGGGCCTCACGGGACGTGCTGGGCTTGGAGTTCGGCATCGGGGAGGCCGATGGCGAGCCGGACCTTGGGAACAGTGTCTCCTGCAACTCCGGCAGTTTTTTTTATTGGTTTTAGGCATCATGGCCTAGCACAGGTTACAGGAGGTGCTATCAGGGTCTGGTCCCAGGCAGCGTATGCAACAGTCATGGTGTCTGGGACAGATATAGTTTGACTGCAGCAGTTACATTTTTTGAACCCACTGGGGACATGGTGGGAAAAACACCCGGCCGTGGGTTGATGACCCCTTGGCGAAAAAGGGCGCGAACACCAGTCGAGGTAAGCCTCAATCAAAAATGAGGAAAAGGAGCCGAAAATAGCGCTGGGGATCGGCGCCATCTCGAGGCAGGAAGAATAACCGGTACGCAAACCGGGAACAGCTACTTTAAGGATATAGCAAGGATTTTTTTGGGGTGAAATTGGACAGATGTCCATTGGGCTCCGCAGAAAAAAAAAAAAAAAACTGAGCAAGATGGCACTGTTGGGCGGGAAAAGGTACACACATGCGTGATAGCATGTCCCAAAGGCCTTCTTTGAAAGCTGGGGAAATGCCGATATCACCCCATATGCGAGGACCAAATACCTGCTTGTTCCTGGAGAAAAACAACAATCACCTGTTAAAAACTTTCTAGTGCTCTTAATTGCTCCAAAAGACTGGGCAGAGTCTATAATCAGCTGCCAGTATTGCTGAGTGCTTGTCCAATGTTCCTGAGAGGACAACTTTCCTTTTTTGAAACAGTTAAAAACATCTAGAAAACTTATGTAACAGATATGAGGTTTATAAAAAACTAATATAAAAAGTAATTAAAATTCAGCAGAGGTTTTTCTGACCTGTGAGGATGTGTGCCCACGTTCTGCAAAACAAACCTCGACTGTGGAACTAAGGGACAAGTTGAGGTCTTTTTGCCTTAATATTTCTTTATAGGGATTTTATTAGTAAAGCTTGGAGCTATATAATATTCATTCATAAGATTGGAGTCATCTCTATTTGAAAATAGTCTTTTGGAACAATAAAGAGCATTGGAAGATTTTTAGCAGGCTATTGTTATTTTTGTGATATTAGTTTGCACCTGTTGTAGCCTTTGGATATTGGTCACAGAAATATGGCAATTTCTCCTCCTCTCTGGATTTTCACTGTAACTTATGCCAACCAGTGGCAGTCACCAGTCAGCATGTGGCCTGCGAACCAGTGAATATTGATAGGCCCTTGTCTCCTCCTGGGTAAGCTTCCTGTTAGAAACCCACACAGAGTACTGAGATCAGCAAGTACACATTACACACTGACACAAGTGACCCCCTAGTGCTGACTGCTGCTGCTGCTGTTGCCACTACTGTTGCTGCTGCTTTCCTGCTTTAGGTGAATGAAGAGGGGGAGGCTGGAGACTTGTTATTTTGATTTCATCATCATCATCATCTGGGGTCACGTGAATTTTTAGTTGTTAAAATAGAGTCATAGGGGACAAAAGCTTGAAAAAACTGCTTTAGGGACATGGCACTAATGGCTATATCTGAAAATGTCTTGTGTGTCATAAGAGACTCTGAGAAAACAATTTTGATATTAATTTCTCAACGGTTCTACAGGTTTAAACAACTGAACCTGATCAGCTAACTAAAATCAAAACAGTGAAATTTCAGAGTTAAATGGCAGCCCCAGCTAAAAAAGAAAGGAAAAAAAAATCAATGAGTACATTTAGAAATTTAGGTTAGACAATGAAAGCATTCTACAGAAATAAAAATTTACAACTGAAACAAAAGCACCAACTAAAATCCTCCATGACCCTTTCCTGTTGTATAAATATTCTTCATAGCAGTGGAATATGTTTATGTAACAAAATGTGATTAGTTGCTTTTGATCTAGAAGACAGTAGATTACAAAACTAAAAATATATTGTATAAGCAGTATAACAAACATAATAATTACATAAATACACTGCTTAAGGCAGCCCTGCTCGTACTGAATGTTTCAATGAGTCCTTAAGTGAAAAGCTGACATAACCTCTACATGGCTAAACATCTTTCTGCAATTCTTAATGCATAAATATATACAGTTTTTTTCTTCTACAAGTTTTAAAGAAGAAAACAATATAACAAGTGCAAAAGTCTGGCTACCCTTTCAGTAAATACTTTAACACCTCTAGAAATGACCGCTTCCAAATATTTCCTGTAGCTGTCTTGCTAGTCCGTTTTTGGATTTTTTTCCCCAACTCTATTTTCTATCATTTTAATGGCCTTTGAACCCCAGGAAATCAAGACAGTTGTAATTAAAAATGGAAGAACTAGATACATTGGTCTTTATGGCCGATCCTGAGCAGTTGATAGGGGGGACTCCGGCGGGTTATACAGGAATTCGCTCTGGTGTCAGGCTTCAAAGTCAACCTGGACAAGTTTGAGGTGTTACCTTTGGATATGGCCGGATGTTCGCTGCATCGGGACTGCCCTTTCCAGTTGGCCGCAGACTATTAAATACCTGGGAGTGAAGGTCCCTTCTACACTTAAGGATCTTTACAAACTAAACTATGACCCCCTTAATAGCCTCCATCATAGACGATCTAACTAGGTGGAAAGGACTCACAATGGGATGGATGAGCTGGGTGGCGGCTCTCAAAATAACAGCGATGCCCAAATTAATCTACTTCTTTACCCAGCTATCCATTCAGGTCCCCGTGTCCGTTTTCCATCGGCTTGAGCGGAAATTCAGTCGTTTTGTCTGGGGGAAACTGAAGGTGCCTTGTGCCATCCATCAGAGATGGGGGAGCTGGTTGTCCCAAGCCTTCCCTGTACTATGAAGCCACCGTGTTACGGGGGCTGCAATATCATTATGTACGCCCTCTGGATGTGTCATGGGTTACCATGGAATGACATTGACTACACCCTTATTCAGTATTTGAGGAGGTATGTGAAAATTCAAAAAGGGTTCGTAAACACCCTTTGCTGGGACCACTATTTCGAGTATGAGTTCAGGCCCTTCGAAAAGCCCAAATTCGGGGGTTCCTGTTTCCCAAAGCATAGATTATTACCCCTTTAGTAGCCCCTCCTTTGCAAACTTACATCGGGAATGAGCCTCTAACAATCTTTGATATTTTCGGTACTTTATTGAAAATGACACAATGTTAAGTGTAGGCCAGGAGACCCATAAGGAGATTGGGGGAAATATCAATCCCTTTTTTTAATACTTCCAATTGAGACACTTTGTTCTTGTTGCTGGGCACTTCACTCAGATTTTTTATTTATTTATTTAATTTATTTAACATCTTTTATATACCGCACTATTTAAAATCAGCGCGGTTTACATAGAACAATAAAACAACAGATAAGATACATATTATCTGTTTTTTTTTACATAGAACAGGAACAAAAACTTGGGTAACCGGGGTAATTATTTACAATGAATAATAGTCATTGACTATTTACATATGAACGGAATAATGTATGAAAGAACCTTGTTATTATGAGAGAGGGGTATGAAGTGTTACTGGGTTAGAAGAGGTTGCGTGTTAAGAACGGAATTGGTGCTATATGAGTGAGCTTGTGTTATTGTGTTCTCTGGGAAATATTTGATGAAAAGGTGATGCTTCAAGGCCTTTTTAAACTGGGAGAGATCAGCGATGGCCCTAATGTGTGGTGGGAGGGTGTTCCACAGTTTTGGAGCGCATAAACTGAAGGATCGGTTTACAGTTGCGGAAATGTATCTTAAGGACTCTTTTGGAACATTTAGCATGTTCAATTCCGTGGTTCTTCTAAGCCTGTTGGAAGGGATTGGTTGGATCAACTCTGATAGTGAAGAGGGAGCAAGTCCTTTGTGAGCTTTGAAGGCTAGTAGCAGGGTCTTGAAGGTGATTCTCGCTTGGATAGGGAGCCAGTGTAATTGTTTCAGGAGAGGTGTTACATGTTCTCTTTTTGGTACCCCGAAAAGCACTCTTGCTGCGCTGTTTAATGCTAGTTGAAGCAGGATAAGGGTAGATTGGGGGAGCCCCTGTAGTATACAGTTTGCGAAGTCAAAGTGTGGGATAATTAGAGCCTGGAAGACCGTACGGAAATCATCTGGATCAATCAGTTGGCGGAGGTGTCTGAGGGAGCGAATCTTGAAATAAATTGCCCTTACAGTGTTGGCTAAGTGGGTCTTCATATCTAGATTCTGATCCAGGGTAACTCCAAGGTATCGGATGTGGGATTTTACTTGCAGCTTGGCATCTTGAACTTCAAGGAATGTGGGTAGTGTGAACTTAGAGTTTCTTGAGATAAAAAGAACTTCTGTTTTTTTGTTCTGTATTCTGAGATTTTGAGTCAGTAGCCAATCTGAGATGGCGTTAAAACAGTTGGTTATGGGGGTGAGGTTCATCTTATCTATGCAGAACGGCATATATAGTAACACGTCATCAGCATAGATCATATAGTTAACTAGATAACTAGATTCTCCATGGGACTGGAACGGGTGCTCTCCAATAAAGTGTCCAACTGGAAGGGGTTGTCGCCGCGTCTATCTAGCTCTGCTCAAAGACTATACAGGGACACCAGACCTGCACTTTGAGGCCTGGCACAAGTTGCTGGGGCATACGTTTATACCGGCGGAATGGGGTACCATCCATCGTAAAGGTTATAGATGTATATGTAATACAAACTGCCGACAGACACAATATCAGTTACTAATACAGGCATATTTAACCCCAGTACAGCTCCACCATTTGGGCCTGCGGGCTGGGAACGTTTGTTGGAGAAGATGTGGGGGGATAGGGTCCTTTTTTCACTTGTGGTGGGATTGCCCACAGATTCAACTCTTTTGGAGGGAGATCATCACCTTAATCAACACTATTATAGGAGGCACTTTAGCGCCTGACCCTATACCTTGTCTACTAGGTTATATGCCACGCAGTGTGGGAATCCCCCCGGGAGGCTTTGTTTGGTCGAACTTCTATTATCGGGAGCTCGGATTGTAGTTGCTAAGAAGTGGAAAGTCACGGCAGGACCAACCCCACTAGATTGGCAGGTGAGGGTTAATGACTTAGGGATGATGGATCAATTAGCAAGCCTACTACAGGGTAGGGAGGAGGCCCATCAAGCTGTATGGGCACCTTACCAGACCTGGTCCCCGTTACGAGACCTTTTTTATCCCTATTTAGGGGGCGTTCAAGCAACAGTACTATTGCTAGTGTACCCCACTAGAACTAGATGAGAGGTGGCCGTAACAGACCCTCGATGCTTGTTTTTTTCCTTTAAAACCCTCTTATCGAGATGGAATTATTGGGGGGGGGGAGTTTGGAAGGCAATGGAACTGCATACTACTACTGAATACCTCCCCGGTCATGAGTAACAATTTAACTATCTCCCGTTCTCTGCCACTCTATATCTCTTTTAGCTCATATCATTGACTGCACAAAGGGGGGAGGGGGTTTATCAGTAGTATTTGGTTTTCTTTATACGTCGTCTTCGGTGTCGACCTTAAGTAGGATCAAAACGATTGATTTATACGTTGATTTATAGAGCTGGGGTAGATTTGACTGCTGCATCTTTGTAAGTTCTACACTGTTTCTTTGTTTTATCTTCCTCGAAGTGACTAAAGAATGATTTTTAAAAAATGGAAGAACTCTTCTTGCTTCAAAATACTTAAGTATCCCTACACAAATGCTTCACATTTCAGATGTTAAAAAGTATAAAAGTCTGGGAGCCAAGAAGGATATTCCAAAACCACCATCTTTCTTTCAGAGAATGGAAGGGGAAGAAGAAATTAGGCCTTACTGCTAATTGATGTTCCTTGAGTGACTCCAGTCCAGTCCTGCACCTTTGGGTAGTCACGCCCCTCCAGCAGCTTGGAGACTGAGCATGTCATGATTTTCATGACCTTCCCTTGGATTATGCTGCTGGCTCCACCCCCAGCCTTCACTATCCTGTCAACAAAGCAGACTCACGGAAATAACTATTAACCAAGAACAATCAAAACCTGAACTTGTGGAATTGAAAAAGGAACCAAATGGCCAAAGAAAAACCCCCTCACCGCCAGAGAAAGAGTCCAATACGCTCACCTGTCAAGGGCGCCAGCCTTCCATAGGCGACCAGATGCCAATTCCCTAATCGCCAACCTGGCTTTGCCGAACTTCCTCCCCAGCACATCTGCTGCATCTCCTACCTCTTACTTTATTCTTCTGCTTTTATTCAGTTTTTTTTTTTTATTTGTTTGTTTTAAACCATCCCCGGACCTACGCTGCTAAAGTAGCTGTAATTCTTACCCCTGGGGGGAAAAATGTTTAAGGGTTAGTCTCAGGGAGGGAATCTGGACTGAATTGGAGTCACTCAAAGAACATCAATTAGCAGGTAAGGCCTAATTTTCTTCTTCCATTTCGTTCCTCCAATCCAGTCCCAGCACCTTTGGGAAGTACCAAAGCAGTACTAACCACGGGATGGACCCGCTAACCCGGTCTGTAGAACCAGAGCCAAAATGAGCCACGTCTAACTGGTAATGTTTCACAAAGGATAAGAGGCTCAAATAGCCGTTCAACAAATGTCGACCAGAGACATCAGGCCAAACTCTGCCCACAACGTTGCCTGGGCTCACGTCAAATGTGCTCTCAAACCATTGGACACCGGCTTCTGATGCAGAAGGTAGGCCGAAAAGATGGCCTCTCTAATCCTTCTGGAAATGGACGCTTTGGACGCCACCTCCCCCTTTTGCAGCCCTCAAAACAAGACAAACAGGCACATTGTCTTACGAAAGGCCTGAGAAACCTTCAAGTACCTCTTTAATACCAGACGCACATCAAAACTTTGCGACGAAGCCTCAGCTTCTGGCTTCCCTTCCTCTCCCGAAAAGGCCAGGAGAGCCACTCATTGGTTCAGGTGGAAATCTGAGCACACCTTTGGCACAAAGGATGGCACCGTCCTCAGGACCACCTTATCCCTTACATAACCAGGTACAGCTCTCTACACAACAGGGCTTGGAGCTCGGACACCCTTCTGGCTGAGCAGATGGCTACCAAAAAGACAGCCTTTAAGGTAAAATCCATCAAGGTGCACCATGCTAACTGTTTGAATGGAGACTCAGTCAGAACCACCACCACCAAATTCAGATCCCAAGGAGGCACTGCTGATCACAGATGCATCCTCAACAGCTTCACTGCTCTAAGAAAACATGCTATGCCTGGATGTGAAGCTAGGGACCGAGCCCCCACGTGCCCCCTATAGCACAAGAGCCACCACCTGCATTCTCAAGGAACTGCAAGCCAATCCTTTATCCAGTCCTGCCTGAAGAAAGGAGAGCACCTCTGGCACCCCACACTTCATCACCGAGACCCCTCACTCTTGGCACCAATGCTCAAAAACTTTCCATACCTGGACATACGCTAGCGATGTCAACCGTCTGCATGCCTTCAGCAAAGTAGCTATTACTGCTGGCGCACAGCCCCTTTTTCTTAGGCGCGCTCTCTCAAGAGCCATGCCATAAGCGAGAACAGATCCACCTGCGGGATCCGAATAGGCCTCTGACACAGCAGGTCATCCCTCTGGGGCAAATGCCAAGGCCTGTCAATCACCATTCACTTCAGATCCGCATACCACGGATGCCTCGGCCAATCCGGAAGGATGAGGAAAACCTGACCCGAATGGACATCTATCCTCTGCACCACTCTGATAAGCGGCCAAGGTGGGAAGACATACAGTAGCCCTTTCGTGGGCCATGGTTGCACATCGAGGCCCTCTGGCATAGGCTCCCGCCTTCTGCTGAAGAACCTTGCCGCTTTGCTTGAATCGCAGGCCGCCATCAGGTCCATAATTGGCTGCCCCCACCGACCCACCAGCCTCCATTCTGCTGAGTCGATCCTCACTCCGCTGAGATAGTCCATCTGCACATTCTCTCACCCTGCCACGTGTGCCATCAACAGCACTAAGAGGTTCCTTTCCACCCATGCCATCAGCACTCCTGACTCCTCTTCCAGTTGTACACTGCCAGTTCCGCCCTGTCGGTTGCCACATTGTCCAAGAACACTCTCATGGCTTTCCCCTCTAACCTGTGCTGGAAATCTCACAGGCCCCGAAAGACGGCCTGCATTCAAACCGGTTTATAGGCCTCCGAGCCTCCTGTGCCGACCAGAGTCCCTATAGAAACTGGCCCTTGCAATGAACTCCCCAACTGACCAGGCTGGAATCTGTCGTGAGCTGCACCCAGTGAGGCACCTCCAACGGCATCCCTATCAGCAGCGTATCATCCATTAACCACCATTCGAGCACAATTCCCGCCTCCGTCGTACAAGGGAGATGGTGGGATACGGGGTGAATCTGCACAGACGAGCCCTCTGCACCAGTCGCATGTGCGCCAATGCCCACTGGACCATGTCTACTGATGCCGCCATGGAAACCAGCATCTGCAGGTAGTGCCACGCTGACGGCCGCCGCAGCTGCAAGAACCACTGGACCTGTCACTGGAGCTTGCGGGCTCTGGCCACCGGAAGAGACACGCTGCCTAAGCTTATTTGAAAGCTAACCCTGAAATACTCGAGGCCCTGTGATGGCACGATCTGACTCTTGGCATAGAGTTCATCACCCATTCTAGGCTCTGGAGGAACTGGATGACCCAGGCAGTCACCTTCCTGCTCTCCTCCAGGGGACTTTGCCCTTATAAGCCAGTCGTCAAGATAAGGGTGAACCAGAATGCCTTCCTGCTGTAAGGCCGCCGCCACTACCACCATGACCTTGGTGAAGGTCTGTGGTGCGATGCCAGCCAAAGGGCAAGGCTCGAAACTGGAAATGTCCTCCTGGCACTGTAAACCACAGGTACTGCTAGTGCAAATATGCCTCTGAGGTCGAGAGAGGTCAAGAACTCCTTTTTTCATACAGCCATTATCACGGACCACAAGGTTTCCATGCGAAAGTGCAGCACCCTCAGAGACTGATTGGCGTATTTGAGATCCAGGATGGGCCGAAACGCACCAGCCTTCTTTGGGACTATGAAATAGATGGAGTATCAACTGCACCCGTGCTGGCCTAGGGGCACGGGCACCACCGCCTGAAGCTCCAACAGCCGCTGGAGCATGACCTGCACCATCTCTCACTTCCTCCAGGCTTTGCAGGGAGAAACCATAAAGGCGTCCTGGAGAGGTCGGGCAAATTCTAAGTATCTCTAGCACCCATGATTCAGGTCCAGGCGTCGTAAAATTCCTATAGCCAACCTCCTATCAGAACTTGGTCCACCTGGCCCGTCTTTGCTTCATTGCTGCTTCTTAGGTGCTGCCAAGGCAGAAAAGTAGAAAACTCTTCCCGAGCCCCAGAAACCCCGAAAGGAAGGGCCCCTCACTGGGAAGCAGCCTCTCTGGTATGGGGTATACCTGCCTAAACTCTCTTGGGCTATCCTCTACCCAGAGTGGCCAAGCAATCCAATTTTCGCTTATCCTCCAGTAAGCGCCCACCTTTAGTCTCCCCCAAGTCCTTGACCAGCTTCTCTAAGTCCTCTCCAAACAAGAGCTTGCCCCTGAATGGCAGCTTGCTCAGCCTAGACTTTGATGACATGTCCGCCGACCAATTACAGAGCCAAAAGTAGCATCTTGATGCTACTACTGAAGCCATCCCCTTGGACATACAGCAAAATTAGGTCATAGAAGGTATCCGCCAGATATGCCGTCCCCGACTCCAGCTTGGCTGCTTCTGGCAGCCGACTCTGCTCCTCGTTCGTCTCCCCGCCGACTCTTTGCGCCCAGCAGAGACAGGCCTGGGCGACAAAAGCGCCAGATACCAACTCCTGCAATGGGAGGGCATATGCCTCAAACGCATGCTTTAAACAACGTTTCCAGCTTCTGATCCTGAACATCCTTCAGGACCGAGCAACCCTCAACTGGTATTGTGGTCTTCTTTGTCACCACAGAAACCGCTGCATCCACTCGAGGTGTACGATAAGAGTTCTCTATCCCACTCTGGGAAAGGGTACAACCGAGATATTATATGAGTACTCCTGAGCAGCCCCTTCCGGTACGTCCCATTTCCCCTGGATCATGCACCGCACCAGTCTATGTAAAGGAAAGACCTTTTGAGTTGAACACATGGCTTGGAACAGCGGATCCTCTACAGGCTTCTCTTCCTGTTCTGTATAAGTCTTTGGTGCGACCTCATTTGGAGTATAGTGTGCAATTCTGGAGACCACACCTTCAAAAGGATGTGAACAGGATGGAGTCGGTGCAGAGGGTGGCTACTAAAATGGTTAGCGGTCTTCATTATAAAGCATATGAGGACAGAATTAAAGATAACGGTGGGATAGAGGTGATATGGTTGAGACGTTTAAATACCTCCGTGGCATAAATGCACACAAGGAGAGCTTCTTTCGATTGAAAGCAAGCTCTATGAGGGGACATGGGTAGAGAGTGAAAGGGGATAGATTCAGGAGTGATATGCGGAAATATTTCTTTACGGAAAGAGTAGTGGATCCGTGGAATAGTCTCCCAGTGGAGGTGGTAGAGATGAGGACAGTAACAATTCAAAAAACATGGGACAAACACAGGATCTCTAAAGGAAAAAAGGGGACTGTTGTAGCTGTTGATATGGAAGGACAGACTAGATAGGCCATGTGGTCTTTTTCTGTCATCATATTTCTATGTTTCCTCTGGTGCCTCCAAATAAAAATTTAACACCTTAGCTGTCTGTGTTATCAATCTTAGTAGGTCAATAACTTCAGAGTAATGTAACTGTTGAGCCACTAAAAATTCAATTACTCCAATGAACAAATATTTCCCTTAATAATTCACATTAGTGATCTTATTCAGAATATTAGAACCGGGTCTCAGACTATTGGGGAGCTGTTTGTGATTAAAAAATCACTTATTGCTCCTTATTTGCATCAATGACCCTTTTTTTTGTGTGTGGTTTTGATTCACTTAATTTCACAAATCTTTAAAGTTAATTTTCCAGATAAACAGTAAGATATTATAAAAGTCAGGCTTATCTTTTCATTGGTATACTGTTTATCTGGAAAATTAACTTTAAAGATTTGTGAAATTAAGTGAATCAAAACCACACACAAAAAAAAAGGGTCATTGATGCAAATAAGGAGCAATAAGTGATTTTTTATCACAAACAGCTCCCCAATAGTCTGTGTTATCAAGGCCGCCAGCTCCTCCCTATGGGAGACTCTATGATGTGGGATTCCTCTGTCTGCGGCATCTCACCTTTCTCCAAACCTTCCTCCTGGAGGTCCTCCTCCTCCTCCCAGTCTTCCACGTCTCGTGAAGCATCCTCCCAGACACTGTCCTCTAGCCAGTGCTAACTGGGACCAGGCTCCTCATCTTCTTCTTCCAGAGCCCTAAGGGCTTCCACTGGGCACTTAGCCCCACTGCTTGGAGGTACTGTCTTCTCTGGCACCCCATGCTTCAAACCAAATGCCTTATACAGCAAGAGCACAAGCTCTGGTGAGAAATCTCCCAGGCTGCCAACACCTTGTGGGTCCTTTAACGCCCTTCAGCTTTGCTTCCTTCTTTCCTTTACCTTTGGGTGCAATTGTCAAGAGAGGCTCCTTCCCCTCTCCACTTCTGGTCTTCGTGCTTGGAGCTGCTGCGGGCACTACTACCTGCAGCTGTTTCTGCACGTGGAAACCTGCCAGAACTATCCCCCTGCAGCTCTACTTCAGCCGACCTGGATTCCACCTTGCAAAAGCTAGCTGTCGAAACCAAGCCCCTGAGTGACCCATTCTTCCCTTTTGACTTTTTTTTTAAAGCTGCCTTTCCGAGAGGCCTTGAATGCCTCTGCAAGTTCAAAAATGGCTAAAGCCCCACTCCTCTAGGGCCGGCCTGCTTACCACGCGCGGCTGCCGCTTCAGACCCTGTCTCATTTTTAAGATGACTAGCGCTATCCCTTCGCACACACCATGTGGCCCCAACACACCAGCTCTCCCCCACTGCCTTACTCCGACGCTCCACGGGTTGCTAGGCCACCGCCCCTCCCGGAATGTCTCCCCAGGGCTTCAGTTGGGTGCGGAAAGACCTCCAAAGTCCCCAGTCTCCTGCCCTGTACCTAGTCTCCTGCTGAACGATGATGTTGCAGTTAACATGCCGGCCACATGGCTAAGCCCCGGCTCTGACCCCGCACTGGTCTCTGCTGCCCTGGGTTGCCACGAAGCTTTGAGCACTCTACCGTGCCCCCTCCCCTCAGGGGAGCAGTACCGGTCCTGCCAACAGCCACCTTTTACTTACTTATTTTTTTAATACTCTGCCCAAGAAGCTCAGCGCTGAGCCGTAAAGGGCAGCTCCAATCTGCCTTTCCCTGCTGAAGAATCAGTGCTCTTATCCCCTTGCATGGAAACAGTAGTCAATTTGGCACAATTTCAGGTAAAATTGAAGGAAAAAATCTAAAGAAAAATAAAGCTCTCTGTTCCTTCAGTGAGTCCTGATTGGGAATCATGTCCCTCCAGCTGCTTGGAGACTGAGATACTGAAGGCTGGGGGTGGAGACAGCAGCATATCCAAGGGAAGGTCATGAAAATCATGACATGCTGAGTCTCCAAGCTGCTGGAAGGGCGTGACTACCCAAAGGTGCAGAGCTGAACTGGAGGAACGAAATGGATGGAGTTTTCGACTTTCCGCATGCCTTTTTAGGTGAGTTACATTCGAGTAGGTACTTTTCTGTTCCCAAAGGACTTACAATCTAGTGGGCCCTTTATTGCAAACGTGCTAAACAGTTGACATGCATTTTTGCATACAGTAATTCTGCGCATGGGTCCACAGTAATTGTTACTGTGCAGTGCCAGTTATGCAGTGGGGTGGTGAATGGGCAGGTTAGGGAATGGAATGTGGGCGTGGTGAGCACACTGCAGTTAGCGCAGAAAGACATATCACACAGTCAGTCAATGATGCAGTTAACATGGGTGCACCTAACACACCTCAATAGGTGGTTTAAGTGTACATGCGGTTAACACGGGTGCACCTAACACACCTCAATAGGTGTTTTAAGTGTACATGCGGTAATTCACAAAGGCCCAAATGCACGCCAAGGGACCTGTCTGCTCAGTAACTGTTGGGCATATGCTGGCCACGCCCCCGGCAGATAACACAGAGCAACTGCACTTAACTCACAATGCACATCAATTTTGATGCAAAACAAGCATTAGGTACCAAAACTTAGCACATTTTAGTAAGAGAGCCCTTAAATTTGTTCCTGAGCAAATGGAGGGATAAGTGACTTGCCAAAATCACAAGGAGTGAATATGGGATTTGAAATATAGCTTCCCTGATTCTCAGTCTGCTGTTCTGTTAGGCTACCACTCCACTCCACTTCATGGTTGGATTTTGAAATACAAGTCAGATTATTATCTTGCTGAAATATTTAACTTCTTTTCAGCTTTAATTGCTTCATCCAGTATGGGACATTAGGTTAGGTTCTAGGATATGTTGATATTTAAGTTGAACTCATTCTTCCTTCTACACAATAATTCTTGTGCCAATGGCTACTACACAAACCCAAAGCATTAAAGGATCCAACGCCATGCTTAAGAGCTGACAAGGTACTCTTCTACAAATGCATCATTTTTTCTTCTCCAATTATATCATATATGGTTGTGGCCAAACAATTAAATTTTCACTTCATCGGTTCAAAGTACTTTGTTCCAAGAGGTTATCAAGCTTTTGTCTGCATGTATTAGATGACACCTGTGATGCACTCACAGAAAATTACTCGATGTGGATTACCGTTTGCAAACACACTGTACTGTAGACAACTACTTCAGTGTAAAGTCATCTGTAGTGATTTGTGGGTTCTATTTTGCCGATATGACCAATTTTTGGACAGTTCTATCAAGTATTCTTTGTCTTCCAGATCTTGTCTCAACTTTGACAATTCCATGTTACTTTCATTTCTTAATGATTTTTCATAGTCAAAACTGCTAACTGGAAGTGTTCAGAGAATTTCTTTTTAATAGCCTTTCCCTACTTAGTAAGGATGAAATCTCTTCATACTCGCATGTTCAGACAGCTGGTTACTAAAAGCACATAAAACAATCACCACAAGTTAAATCAACTGAAAAATGTCCAAATGTTTTACAACTGTCATATTCATTACTTTCCATCTCTTAAATCAGCAAATGGTCATTTTGCTTTAAAATTTTCAGAAAGATGTGCTTAACTTTGTAAAATACAAAAGTTATGCCAGCTTCTGTTGACTAAAGGATTCACTGAAACATAATTTGACCAGGGATAATGCCTAATCTTTTGCATATAACTAATACAATCCTATTATTGTAACTGTATGTAAACTCATCTGTATACATCAATCAAATGTTACTCAAAAGTCTGTCCAAGAGAGAAGACAGAAAGGCAAATTAAACTTACCTGCTAATTGTTGTTCTTTAAGGAACTCAAGTCTAGTACCGACCTCTGGGTTTTGCTCCTCCTACAGCAGCTTGGAGACTGAGAAACGTCATCCTTTTATGACGACACTGGTCTATCCTGCGAGGATCCGTCTCTCTGCTCCAGTTATCTATTGACAAAGCAAACTCACCAGAGCAACAATTAAGTAGCAAACATAACCAGCAATATACCCAACTAAACGTCCCTCTTTTTTAATAATTCCCTGTAACTCATGCTAGAACTACTCAGGCCTGCACTCCCCTGAAACAGAGGATAGCCACCAAACTCCAACCCTGATGCCTAGAAGCTATTACTTCTTACCTGTGCTGTTCACCTGCTTCAGGCACTAGCTTCCTGAAAGAAACCTCTGGGAGGGATCCGGGACGAGACTTGAGTTCCTTAAGGAACAACAATTAGCAGGTAAGTCTAATTTACCTTTCCTTAGCGTCCCTCAAGTCTAGTCCTGACCTCTGGGTATGTAACAGAGCAGTAAATCATCGGGAGGGACCTGCTAGACCAGCCTGAAGCACTGTTGATCCAAAGCACGCATCCCGTTGTTGCTGAACATCAAGACGGTAATGCTTGACAAAGGGATTCAAGGATGACCAAGTAGCCGCTTTACAGATCACCACCACCACCAGCACTAGACGATATTCTGCCCAAGATGCCACTTGCGCTCTAGTCAAATGAGCTTTTAAGCCTTCCGGTACCGGCTTTCCCTTCAGAACATAAGCGGACGCTATGGCCTCTTTAATCCACCTGGCAATGGAAGCTTTTGACACCTGCTCACCTTTTCTCGGCCCTCCAAACAGGACAAATAGTCTATCTGACTTGCCGAAACCCTCCGTCCTCTTGAGATACTTCAAGGACCAACGAACATTCAAGGCATGAAACTTACCGGTAGCGGAACCCTTCGCAGAGTCTCCGAACACCGGTAAGGAGACCTCTTGATTTAAGTGAAACAGCGACACTACCTTGGGCAAAAACGATGGCACTGGTCTCAACACCACCTTCGTATCATAAAAAGACAAAAAAGGCTTCTTACAGGACAAAGCCTGTAACTCAGAAATTCTCCTAGCCGAGCAAATCACCACCAGGACCACCACCTTGAGAGTGAGATCCTTCAAGGATGCTCTCGACAACGGCTCAACGCTTCCAACACAAAAGGGAGACTCCACCTCAGCACTACCTGTCTACAGGGAGGCCTGATAAGGACCACCACCCTCAAAAATCTCGTAACATCTGGGTGTGACCCTAAAGCCACCCCTGCTACCCCTGTAACAGGACAACGCAGCTACCTGCACCCGCAAGGACGCAGCTGCTAAGCCTTTCTCTACTCCATCTTGCAAAAACGCAACAGTTGCGGAACTGATGCTCTTAACGGCTGCAACTGTTTGTCCCAACACCACTGCTCAAACACTCGCCAGACGCGAATGTACGCCGAAGTAGTAGATCTTTTCCTTGCCTTCAACATCGTGTCAATAACCGAAACGGAATAACCTTTCTTTACTAGCTGCGACCTCTCAATAGCCAGGCCGTAAGCGAGAACCGATCAACGTATGGCATGTGCAATGGCCCCTGAATCAAGAGGTACTTCTGACGCGGCAGACGCCATGGTTTCGCTACCAGGAGCCGCATCAAATCCGCGTACCACGGCCGCCTGGGCCAATCTGGCGCTATCAAGATCACCTGCCCCCGGTGCCCCTCGATGCGCTGTACCACCTTTCCGATCAGTAACCAAGGTGGAAACACGTAAAGGAGTTTGTCCTCCGGCCACACCTGAATGAGAGCATCCAGACCTTCGGACATCCGCCCTCTTCTTCTGCTGTAAAATCGACCAACTTTTGCCGACTGGAACATTGCCATGAGATCCATTACTGGCGGACCCCACCGATTCACCAGCATCTCGAACACGTCCTGAAGGATCCACTCCCCCGGGTCCACCTTTACTCGACTCAAGAAGTTGGCTTCCACATTGTCCACTCCCGCTACATGTGCTGCCGATAGCGCTGGTAGATGGACCTCAGCCCACTCGAACAATTGATCGGCTTCGGCTTCCAGGTGTATGCTGCTTGTGCCGCCCTGCCGATTGATGTAGGTCACTGCGGTTGCATTGTCGGAAAACACCCGGATCGCTCGCCCGCGCATCTTCCATTGAAACACTTGTAAAGTGAGGGTTACCGCTCTCAACTCCAACCTGTTGATCGACCAGCTCTTCTCCTGAGCGGTCCCACTGACCCTGAGAGAAGCTCCCTTGAAAATGAGCTCCCCAGCCTACCAGACTGGCGTCGGTCGTAAGAGGCAACCAACAAGGTGTCTCCAACGGCATCCCTTTCTCCAGATTCTCGCCACCCATGCCCCACAGATCGCTGCGTGCATGGAGAGAGCATTAACTTCAAAGACTTGTTTTAACAGGATATCCAGTTTCCTATCCTGGGAATCTTTAAGGGCTGCACTACCCTCTACTGGGATGGTAGTCTTTTTCATCATCGCCGAGACGGCGGCATCCACCTTTGGATCCAACTCTCGATCCTGCTCCACCAGCGGATATAGATGACCCATAACTCTGGAACCCTTGAGACTCGCCTCCGGCATGTCCCATTCTTCCTGAATCATCTCTCGGATTACCCTATGCACCGGAAATGCTCTTTGATTTTTCCGAAATACCTGTAACAACGGATCTTCCAACGTAGAATCCTCTGCTGGCCCGGGCGCCGGCATATTAAGCACCTTCAGCGTTTCAGCAATAAGAGCTGGCACTCATCTCTCCAAAACAAGCGGACCACTCTAGCTTGGTCCTCCCTGTCTGATCTTGCCTTCCTCCAACTCATCAATTTTCAAATCAGGGCCCCCTTCATCGGAGTGAATTCCCTCCGAGGCCACCAACTGATCCTTCAGTTCCACCTCCATTCTGGCCTTCTTCGCCCCGCTGCCCGTCACCCCTGCGCTCAGCGGAGTACCCGATCTCTTTTTCCTCCTTTCCTCATCTACAACACTTGTCGCCCTCTTCTTTTGCAGACCCCCACAAGCCTGCTGCAAAAGAACCATAAAATCTTGGGAAAAGATCGCCGCGAAACCCTCCGGCAATGATGCCTGTGAGGACGGGAGATCCGGTGTGGACGATGTCCCCGCTACCGGCACGGTAAATCCAGAGGACCTGACTCCTGCCCCGCGACTGGGGTATCTTGCAGAGCTCCACCCTCTGAGGAACCCTCCATCGCGTCTGCCTCTTGTACGCAGCCCCTGCAGACACCTGCGTCTGACAGCGCCCCCCCTCCTAGAACCGCAAACCAAGCACAGCGGCTTAGAGGGCATTACGCTGAAATTGGCACCCTGCCTACCAGACCTGAGGTAGGAACTGGGATGCGGAGCCTTTAATTTCCAAATTACCACTCAGGCTGCAACTGAAATGAAAAAACTGAAATGAAAACTGCAGGGGAAAATCTATATATATTTTTTTTAAACGATCGAGACCGCTTCCACTAAGCCCCCCGAGCTTAAAAATGTCTTCCTCACAGAAAAACAAAGCTTCCCACTTAAACTAGATGTCTCTTTAGGGCCCGAACAAAGACTGCATTTTCCCACCTTTCCGCCATGCGGCTAGGCCCACTGAGTTGACTCGCGCTCAAAAAAAACTCTTCACAGCCACACTGCGATCCGGTCCCCGCTTACCTCCTGTGCTGGTGCCGGCAGCCGTGCGGTCTGGCAATGCTGCTGCCTCTGCACTCCACCGACCTGCTGTTTCCAGTGTCGGGAGAACCGCAGCTTGGGAGGGAGAGTGAGAACGCGCTCTTCCTTCTGCCGGCGTTTTCCTGTCTCCGGTTTCGTTGCAATGACTAGCAGGCAAGGCTTCTGCTCTCGCTGTCTGCCGGAGCTGCGAAGCCTCTGCTGAACCGGTGTGCTACTCCCTCTTCGGAGTCCCGCTGTCCAGCCGAAACCCCCTGCACGGATGAGGAGGTGGGGAGGAGGGGGGGGGGAGGGTGGGTAGGAGAGAGAAGGCCTCAGCAGCCTCTTAAAGCTACAGAACCCCCCCCCCCCCCAAGAACGCTATGCTTTTTTTTTTCTTTTTCCTGTCTATTAAATACATTAACTCCCAAACAAAACAGACCCCCAACTTTTAACTAAATTTACAACTCTCTCTCCTTAATTGCTTCTCCAGTGAACCAGGAGCTCCCGGTTCACTGATCCTCCAGCTGCTTGGAGACTGAGGCAACTGGAGCAGAGAGGCGGATCTTCACAGGATAGACCAGTGTCATCATAAAAGGATGACGTTTCTCAGTCCCCAAGCTGCTGTAGGAGGAGCAAAACCCACAGGTCGGGACTAGACTTGAGGGACGCTAAGGAACAGAGCACTGCAAATCTATCATAAAGCTCTAGCTCTGTGAGCATTCTGGTCCCGTCAGACAAGAGCACAGCTCCACCAACAGTGTTTCCTTGGGTGGAATAACTGAATAGGGTTTAGAGTACGGGTTGGGGCTGGAATTTACGGATTCTTCTTTTAATTTTCATATATCTCCAGTGACAGTTATACTTTGAAATTCAGCAAGCTAATGCCACTTCCCCAATATCAGCTCCATAGACTTCAACTTATCCAGAATATTGCCAGCCGCCTCCTCACTCATACCTCCCCAAAATCACATCACCCCTTCTGATTTGTTTCCACTGGCTTTACATACAGTACAGAATCCGCTTCAAGATTCTCACACTGGTTCATAAAATCTCCTCAGGCATTCCCTCTTAACTCACACCTCTTCCCTCATTCTCCACACCCCACCCCTCTCCCTCCATTCACTTCACTCCAACTGGTTTCAACTCCTTTCCGCCTCTCTAAAGCCAAATATGAATCCACCTGACACTCTGCCTTCTGCTTCCTCTGCCTCTGGAATACTCTCCACCCGCTCTACAACTGGAACCTTCCTACATTACTCTCAAGTCCCAACTCAAAACGTTTCTGTTTCATGCTGCCTATGATATTTCCCATAACTTGATATGCCGGGTCCCCTGCTGTTATCTGCTCCTCTCTACTTCCCCTCCTCCCTCCCTCTTCACCCGATATGTATGTGCTCTCTTTTCCTATGATTTTATGGAGCTCTTATGACACTTCCTTTTATGAATTTTTATTATAAACCACTCTGCCATCTTTTTGAAGGGTAGTATATCAAATTTTAACAAACACTTAAGTTTATATTTTGTCACTGGAACCTAGAAGGTGAAACTGCTTACGAGGTGTTCTGCAGAGATGGCATGATAGTCACTTTAATGTTTGATTTATCACTAAACAGCAAAGACATGAACTAGCTCTCAAAGACTCCAAACTCATGAAATAACTTCAATTTAATAAAGAGTTTACAAGTCTATTTCCCAGAAAGATGGGCTGGTATGTGTGGCCTATTTCAATGCCTCGTTGGAATCGGGAGTGGTGCCAAAGGACTGGAGAGAGGCACATGTGGTCCTTTACACAAAAGTGAAAGCAAGGATGTGCTTGAAAACTACAGGCCAGTTAGTTTAACTTCGGTGGTGAGTAAATTATTGGAAGCGCTGCTGAAAGAGAAAATATTGAGGTTTCTGGAGTCCAGCAGATTACAGGAATAGAGGCAGCATGGATTCACCAGAGGCAGGTCTTGTCAGACAAATCTGATTGATTTCTTTGACTGGGTGACCAGGGAGTTGGACCAAGGGAGAGCCCTAGATGTGGTGTATTTAGATTTCAGTAAAACCTTTGACACCATTCCTCACAGGCGACTTATAAACAAACTGAGCACCCTAGGGATGGATCCTAAAGTTATTGCTTGGGTTAGAAATTGATTGAGTGGGAGGCGACAAAGGGTACAGGTAAATGGAGCTCACTCTGAGGAGGAGGAGATCACCAGTGCTATACCCCAAGGATATGTCCTTGGTCTGATTCTTTTTAACATCTTTGTTAGTGATATAGTGGAAGGGCTGTCGGGTAAGGTTTGCCTCTTTTTGGATGATACCAAAACCTGCAATAGAGTAGAGTAGACACCCAGGAAGGTATAGATAAGATGAGGAGGGATCTAGCTAAGCTTGAAGAATGGTCTAGAATATGGCAGCTGGGATTTAATGTTAAAAATTGCAAGGTCATGTATTTGGGCTGCAGCAATTCAAGGGAGCAATACAGTACAGGGCGTGAAGTACTTATGTCCACTAAAGAAGAGCGGGACCTAGGCGTGATTGTGTCTGATGTTTTCAAAGTAGCTAAACAGGTAGAAAAGGCGATGGCAAAAGCTAGAAGGATGCTTGGGTGCATAGGGAGAAGAATGGCCAGCAGAAGAAAGGTGATAGTGCCTCTGTACAAGTTTTTGGTGGGACCTCATTTGGAGTATTGTGTGCAATTCTGGAGACCGCACCTTCAAAAGGATATAAACAGGCTGGAGTCGGTACAGAGGGTGGCTACTAAAATTGTTAGTGGTTTTTGTTATAAAGCATATGAGGACAGACTTAAGGATCTTAATATGTACAGCTTAGAAGAAAGGCAGGATAGAGGTGATTATGATTGGAATAAATGCACAGGAGGAGAGCCTCTTTCGACTGAAAGCAAACTCTGCTATGAGGAGACATGGGATAAGGGTGAAAGGGGACAGATTCAAGAGTGATATGCAGAAATATTTCTTTACGGAAAGAGTGGTGGATCCATAAAATAGTCTTCCAGCGGAGGTGGTAGAGATGAGGACAGTATCTGAATTCAAAACAGCATGGGACAAACACAGAGGATCTCTAAAGGAAAAAAGGGGAATGTTGTAGTGGTTGATATGGAAGGACAGACTAGATAGAAACATGACAGAAAAAGACCACATGACCTGTGTTTCTATTTATCCTGCTGTCTACAAAGGATCCCCACTACATGTAAGCAACTCTGCTTTCTCTGTTGACAAGAAGGATGAACCAGAGACACAAGTGGGAAATCCCATAATTTAGGGGGGGGGGGGGGGGTTTGTTTGTTTTTTGGTGCCGCCAAATCAGTGCTTTCATTACCCCTTATGTCTGGATTTTTAAGGCAACCTGGGCAGAAAGTCTTCCAAATCAGAGTCCGGAGCCTCTTCCTCATTCGAATTCTCCGCCCCTAGCGGAGTCTCTTCCCAGAGACTTTCCTTTACTCGCATCTTGTTGGGACCCGGCTCACTCATCTCCCTCTGGTGAGAGACTTCTGTCTGAAGACGGCTTTGTCCCACTATGAGGGGTTGTAGGTTCCTCCCATGCTTTTTGCTTCAAACAAAAAGCCTTGTGAAGCAGTAGCACAAATTCTGGTGAGAAAGTTTTCCAAGAAAGAAAACGAAGAGGGCAGGTAGCCATAGGTTCAAAGGGCGGACAGGTAATCCGATGCAAGACCACATTCAGATCCCATTCAGGGGCTGGTGGACGCAAAGGAGGCTTAAGCAGAAGAAGGCCCCGAAGAAAACGAGCCACCAAAGGGTGGTTGGACAGAGGCCTGCCATCTACCGGTGCGTGATGTGCAGAGAGAGCACTGAGGTGGACTCTGACAGAGTTGGACTTAAGGCCCAGATTGGAGAGGTAAAGTAAATATTGCAAGACCACCGCCACCAAGCAGGAGAAGGGATTCTCAGACTGCTGAGTACACCACACGGAGAAGCGACGCCACTTAAGAGCGTAGGACTTCCGGGTGGAGGGCCGCCTGGAGGCCAAGACGACCTCTTCCACCTCCCGAGGCAGTAGGAGGGGAGCAAGGACTACCCTTTCAGCAGCCAGGCCATCAGATGAAGGGACCGGAGGTTGGGGTGTAGGAGAGACCCGTGGTCTTGTGTCAGAAGATCGGGTTGAAACCCCAGAGGAAGAGGAGTGTCCACCGCCAGCTGCATTAGAAGCGGGAACCAAGGTTGTCTCGGCCACCGGGGAGCCACTAGAATCACCGAGGCTTTGTCTCTGAGAACCTTGAAGAGCGTCCGTGACACTAGCAGCATGGGAGGAAAGGCATACAAGGAGGCCTGTGGACCATGGAATCAGAAAAGCGTCCGGCGCTACTCTGAGAGGATGCGGTTGTCGAGAGCAGAATCTGGGTAGTTGCCGGTTCAGAGGACTGGCAAACAGATCCAAGGTAGGGAGTCCCCACTTGAGAAAGATCTGTTGAACCACTAATGGATCCAATCTCCACTCGTGTGGTTGGAGGATCCTGCTTAGCTTGTCTGCCAGGTAATTTTCTTGACCTGGGAGATAGACCGCTTTGAGGAGTATGCCGTGGCCGACTGCCCAAGAGCACAGCCGGCGTGCCTCCTGACAGAGAAGGAAGGAGCCTGTGCCTCCCTGTTTGTTCACGTAGAACATTGCTACTTGATTGTCCGTCTGGACCAGTTCAGACTGGTGAGAAGTGAGGTGGGAGAAGGCTCTCAGAGCTAGGCGGATGGCTCTGAGCTCCAGGAAGTTTATCTGCTGCGCAGACTCCCAAGGAGTCCAGAGGCCTTGAGTACATGTCCCTTGGCAATGTGCTCCCCATCCCAGGAGAGAAGCATCGGTTGTTAGTACCTGAGAAGGAGAAGGAGATTGAAAATCCACTCCCAATACTAGGTTTGGCAGATGAAGCCACCACCGCAGAAAAGAGACCACAGGTCCGAGACTTGTACTGAGTCCGTCAGGCTCCGCGTGGCCTGATGCCATTGAGTGCGAAGGCACCACTGTGCAGGTCGCATGTTCAGGCGGGCATTGGGGGTCACATGGACTGTGGAAGCCATATGGCCGAGCAGTCTCAGAAATTGCCTGGCAGAGAACAGGGAATTGCTTCGAAAGTGGCTGGCGAGAGTCATGAGCCTGTGGGCCCTGTCCAGAGGCAGGAAGGCCCGCGCCTGAAGTGTGCTTAACCTTGCGCCGATGAATTTGAGATCCTGAGAGGGGAGCAAAGTGGACTTTGCAAAGTTTATGACAAAGCCCAAGTGCTGGAGCAGAGACACAGTGCGATGAGTGGCCTGAGTGGCCTCTTGGGAAGACTGGGCCCGGATGAGCCAGTCGTCCAGGTATCGAAACACAAAAAGGCCTTGAAGTCTGAGATAGGCCGCCACCACAGCCAGGCATTTGGTGAAAACCCGTGGGGCGGAGGATAGGCCAAAGGGCAGTACTCTGTACTGGTAATGATTTCCCCCCACAACAAATCTGAGATATTATCTGTGGTCTTTTTGGTATCAGAAAGTACCTGGAATAAAAGCCGTGACCTCTCAGGTGGTGGGGCACCGGTTCCACAGCCTGTTCCTGAAGAAGACTTGCCAACTCCTGAAGGAGTAAGTCCCTGTGCAGAGGAAGTCTTGGAGGCTCCCCTGGAAAGTAGGAGGGAGGTACCTGGTGAAAGTGTAGAAGATAGCCCTTCTGAACTATATGAAGTACCCAGGTATCTGATGTGATGGCTGACCACCTGTGGGCAAAGTGGACCAGCCGGCCTCCTGTGCTTAGGGAAACCAGCTGAGGGGAAGAGGCTATGCTGATGGAGTCAAAAACCCCCACCCTGCTGAGCAGGGGCCGGTGTAGTGGGCTTGGGGGCTTGCTGCCTACGGGACCCAATACCCCGTCCCTTGGCCTGCTGGCCCTTTTGGGGAGCTGCTAAGGCCTGATACTGAGGGTAGTATTTATAGGCAGCCGCCTTCCTCGGGTAAAAGGGCTTTTTCCCCGAGCCCTTCTTCTGAGAAGGGGCAGAGGTTTTTCTGGACAGCCTAGTTCTGGTGAGAGTCTCGGTCTCGATTTGTGCAGCCTTTTCAGCCATGGGTTTGCCAAAGAGGTTTTCACCTCTGCAGGGGACATCGACCAACTTGTCCTGGACCCATGGCTCGAGGTCGGATGACTGAAGCCAAGCTTGTCGGCGGGCACCGATGCCGGCTCCGGCTACTCGAGCAGATGCTTCAAAGCCATCGTAGGCTGCCCGAGAGATAAACTTCGAGCACTCTCGAATCCCAGTGGACAAGGCTTGGAACCTCTGCAAAGGTTCCTCGGAGAGACCAGCCGAGAACCCGGCAATTTCCTTTGCCAGATCTCGGAGATACATACCCATATAGAGCTGGTAGGTCTGGACTCGACAAGCAAGCATAGAGCCCTGGAAACACTTTCTACCGAGGGCATCCAGGCTCCGGGCCTCCCTGCTGGGAGGCACCGAGGAGTGCATTTTTTGACTCTCGAGTCTATGCATGGCCGATTCCACCACCATGGAATGGTGCGGTAGTTGTGCCTTTTGGAAGCCGGGGCTCTTGCGGACTCGATAAATGGAATCGACCCGCTTGCTTAACACCGACGCCGGGTTCTCCCACATGCGGAAGAGAAGTCGTTCCAGCATCGGAGGAACCGGTACAGTAAAGGCCTCCTTCGGGGGAGAATCATACTGGAGGGCATCGAGCTCCTCGGCTCGAGGCTCCTCCTCAGGATCCGCGGGGAATGCCAAGGCCTTGGCCATATCCCGCACGAAATCCGAGAACCGTGTGTCCTCCGGGCGGGACCGTCTCCGAGGTTCGGACTCCGGCAAGTCCGAGGGGACACACAGAGTCCGAAAACTACCAGGGGACTCTTCGTCCTCCGATTCCCAGTCAGACTCCGCGGAGGAGGATTCGAGTGGCTCCGGTCGGGCGGGCACCAATGCCCTCTGCTCCGACGCTGAAGGCGTCGGCGTCCTCGGTCCCGAACGGGAGGCCGAGGGAGACCGTGACCGAGGATCGACTCGAGTTCGGATGGACTCGAGGATCGGCTCGGTCTCCGGGGTCGACTTGGACGTCGACGTCCCAGTGGCCGGGGCAGACGCATTGGCAAGGCCAGCGATCAATGCCCGCTGCTGGTGCATGAAGGCAGCTAAACTGCTCTCCAAGGCCGTCAACCTGAGTCCAAGCTCAGGAGACCCAGCAGCCCCTGACTCGGATCCCGACGTCAGCTCCTTCGGAGGCGAGTCCACAAGGACCACAGTACTCACTTGTCCAGGCGACTCCATCTCGAGACGAGGATGTTTCGAAGGCCTCTCCGACTCCGAGGACCCGGGACGGCTGTCGGGGCTATGCGACCTGGCCCTCGAGGAACCAGGAGCGTCCGCCGACGCCGCCCTCGCGGGTTTTTTCTTCCTATGATGTTCCCGGGTAGGAGACCCCCGCTCAGAGGAACTCCGACGATGCTCAGGACCGGAGTCCCGGGACGTCGAAGCCTCTGACGAGGTCTGGGCCCGGCCGGACGCGGAGTCAGAGAAGATCCGTTCTCACTGATGCTGCCGACTCCTCAACGCTTTTGAGGACATCTTGCCACACGGACCACAGATCATCGGGTCATGCTCGGGTCCGAGGCAGCAGTCGTGTGTGTCGGTAAGAGACATGAGTTTCTTACAGCGATCACACTTTTTAAACCCGCTGGCAGCCATCGAGGGAAAAAGGGCCCCTGCGAGATCAAAAGACAGGGCCTGCCAGTAAAAAGGAAAAAAATGGTGCGAACGCTTGTCACGAAGGACAAAAAAAACGAAAAATAAAGAAACGGACCCGATACCGGCGTAGCGGGTCCGGGCGGGAAAAAGAATCCGGCGTCGAACCGAAAAAGAATAAATAATAAGAAAGAAAATCAACTTTTTCAGCGGTGAATACAAACAGTGTCTGTAGGGCTCCGCGGAAAAAAGAAGACTGAGCAAGATGGCACCCTTGGGTGGGAAGGGGACCGCGCATGCGCGCTGCAATTCCCAAAGGCTTTCTTTGAAAGCTGGGGAAATTGCTCCGCGAGGGCTCCGTCGGCGCCGACATCACCCATATATGAGGACTGACTTCCTGCTTGGTCCTGGAGAATGAGTCTTCACTTATGGGGACTCCCAAGCTGAGATGCCTGGAGTCCCAGCATGTCATAGATTGGAACATGGTAATCTGATGACACCAGCCATCCTGAGGATGGAGGGTAGGAGTTGAAAGAGAAAGGAGCTGTGGAAAACAGCTTAACCTAGCATAGGACTGCAGACAAGAAGTCCCTGTGTGGATGATAATTGTTATCAATGATATTGAAATGAAATATTCCAATATGGACCTCCCCTAACAGGATTTCACAGAAGTATGGAGGTTCATGGGATCTACTGGGGAACCCAGTAGAGGAACCTCGAAGAGGACCTCACTGTAAATGGAGGTAATAAACCTGTAGGAAAAACAGTGGAGGTCAGAATCCTGGAAGGTAACAGGTAACCCCAGTAACAAACTGGGGTAGTACAGAAATGGTGGGCCTTCAGCGGAAGGCTTTATGACAAAAAAACCAACTCTTTTGGCAGCAGAGTGGCTCACTCTTAGGAGAAAAAGAGAAAGGCTAACCAATTTGGACAAACAGGCACAGTCCTTGTGGGGAGAAAGGGTATGGGAACCCCTTGTATCCCAAAAGAGAGAACAAATGCCTGAGGCGTTAAAGCCTGTGATGAACTGAAGATCCGCAACATCTGTCCTAACTGGGGAAAGTTAGGAGAGATATTGGAGTATGGAGAGCTTCAGGGGTACCTAAACCATAAGGTTATGGTATACAAGTTGTTGACTACCACAGGAGTGGTTGTGTGTGTAGAATCCCAAACCTGCTGGATAGCATAGATATGGGCAGAACCCATCTGTCGGAATCATATAGGTATATGAGCATAGACAGTCAGATAGATAAGTATGTGAATACATATCTATCTAGAATAAAATATCTCAACAGATACAAGTATATATATATATATATATATATACACACATATATACACATATAGATATATAAGAATATATCTATATCGAGACATTGAAGGGCATAAAATACACACAAAAGATAGATATGAATATGTAGGCCTATATATGGGTGTCTGCAATTAAACAGACAGAGATATGCCTACAGGAAATGTGGAGAGGAAAGATTCATCTAACAAGGAGGTGGAACCTACTTGAGAAGATATATAGAGAATCTATTCCTCCTGGTTATAATCTGCAAGGATGCTAGCTAGTGAAATAACCAGGACGGTTACGTGAAAAACAAGGATAATATTAGTCTGCAACTAGGAAAATACCGAGTCTTCCAGAACTTTAGCATGGAAAGTGGACAGAAGACGCATAGAGATGAGATACCATGTTGACCTGCTTAAGGGCAAAAGGTAGCATGCGTTCTTACCATGAAGACGAGCTGCAAGGAGAAAAAGCCTATCCCCGATTGGGAATACTATGGACCAAAGCAGGGAATTGGCAACTCCGTAAGCTTCCAGGTAAAAGAAGGCCTATGTCCTTTATATCAAAAAGGAGATAGCAGAAGAAGGGAGAACCCTTCTAGTCATGGGAGACATGACTGAAAAGCCTTTTCCAACGATCTAGGATAGCTGTTGGAGGAAAAAACCCCATGCTCTCTAGCAAGGGCCCATAGTGGAAACCTTCTCTGTAAAATTGCAGAGAGGATGATGCAGGAGAAAGAGGAGATAGAACTGGCTGCTGTAGAGCCAGTATCTCTGCCAACTATGCTGCCAAGCCCAGAAGAATGGAAATGGCAGAGATAGAAGACAATCTAGAAAGTTTGTAGTGGGATGATCTCCAAGACAGATGAAGCACTGACTTGGAGCCACTACTAAGACTAGACAGAATGTTAGTGAAGGACAAATCTGGGTGTTAGTGGACAAAACCAGTGGTCCAAACATTAAGGCTCCTGCATAGGTGGTGCTAGCAAGACAGCAGAAAGCACAGTTACTTACCTGTAACAGGTGATCTCTGGGAATAGCAGGAATAAGTCTTCACATATGGGTATCGTCGGTACCGATGGAGCCTGCGCGGGAACGCTCCCCAGTGTCCTGAAAGCAAGCTTTTGGGAGCATCCCACAGCGCCTGCGCGCTGCCTTCCTGCCTTTCCAAACTGCCTCTCTCCAGTTCGAGTTTCAAAGCTGAGATAGAGAGAGAGTGAGGAAAGGAAAGATAGATAGAGAGATACAACTCCTAGGGGAGGTGGGTGGGTTGTGAAGACTTATTCCTGCTGTTCCCAGAGATCACCTGTTACAGGTAAGTAACTGTGCTATCTCCAGGAACAAGCAGGAATGAGTCTTCACATATGGGGACTCCCCAGCTAGAGATGCCTAGGAGATCACCCAGATTGTGAGTCCCTGGGAAGGGCTCCACCTCTACCCATGAATCTCAGGCATCCAGTCAGGGATGGAGGGTAGGAGTTGACTAGGTATGGAACAGGTATTTGAGAACAGCCTGACCAAACAAGGCATCCCGGCGGGAGTCCTTGTCCAAGCAGTAATGGGCTGTGAAGGTATAAACCGATGCCCAGGTGGCCGCTCGACAGATTTGGTCGATGGACATGGAGTTAAGAAGAGCAATAGAGGCTGCCATGGCCCTCACATTGTGAGCTGTGACATGGCCCTCCAGAGAAAGGTTCTTACTCTGGTAGGCGAAGGAAATACACTGAGCAATCCAATTAGACAGAGTTCTCTTACAGACTGGAAGTCCTAAATGAGAGGGGTCAAAAGCAACAAAAAGTTGAGAGGACTTTCTATGTTGCTGTGTCCTGTGTAAGTAGAAAGCAAGTGCTCTTTTACAATCCAGGGTATGAAGATTCCTCTCTGCACTTGATGCATGAGGTCCTGGAAAAAAGACAGGTAAATACACCTCCTGGTTCAGATGAAAAGGTGAGACCACTTTAGGCATAAAGTGTGGATTAGTTCTGAGGACTACCTTGTCATGATGGAACCTTGTATAAGGAGGATTAGCCACTAAAGCTTGCAACTCACTGATATGGCGAGCTGAGGTGACTGCAATGAGAAAAAACAACCTTCCAGGAAAGGAATTTCAAGGAGGTAGTGGCTAAGGGTTCAAAGGGTGGCTTCATAAGTTGGCCAAGAACCAGATTTAAGTCCCATGCCACTGGAGGTGGTCTAATGGGAGGATTAGTCAAAAGAAGGCCTCTCATGAATCTTGCTATAAGAGGATGAGAGGAAATAGGTTGTCCATTGAGAGGCTTAAGGGATGCTGCAATAGCACTCAAATGGACTCTGATTGAATTTGTTTTAAGGCCTGCATGGGATAAATGCAGTAAATAGTCTAGTAAAGAATTCAAAGGTATTGCAAGAGGGTTGAGACCCTTCTCTGCACACCAAATGGAAAACCTTTTCCATTTAAAAGCATATGAACGTCTGGTGGAAGGCTTTCTGGAAGCATGAAGGATATCCTTCACTTGCTGAGAAAGTTGTACATTTAGAAGGTCTAGGCCTTCAGCAACCAGGCCCTGAGATGAAGAGACTGAGGATTTGCGTGCCACAAGGTTCCCTCCTCCTGGGAGAAGAGATCTGGAGCAGACCCCAGGTCTAGGGAGGGAGCTTGAGAGAGATGCAGAAGTAGAGGGTACCACACTTGGTGTGGCCAAAGTGGTGCTATGAGGATCATAGTCCCTTTGTCTCTCTGAAGCTTGAATAGAGTCTTGGGGATTAGGGGAATAGGTGGAAAGGCATAAAGGAAGTCTTGCCCCCAATGAAGGAGGAAGGCATCCCTGGCCTGAACTCCCTGACATGGAATCCTGGAACATAACCGGGGAAGTTTGGCATTCCACGGACTTGCAAACAGGTCTATGTCTGGGGTACCCCAAATCCGAAAAATTCTGGCTATCTGGTCCCCATGGAGGGACCATTCGTGCGGAAGCAGAACTCGACTGAGTCTGTCTGCCCAAGAGTTTTGAACTCCTGGAAGATATACTGCCATGAGATGGATTTGATGCTCTCTGGCGAAGGCCCACAATCTCAGAGCTTCGTTGCAAAGTGACAGAGAGCCAGTTCCCCCCTGCTTGTTCACACAGAACATAGCTACTTGGTTGTCCGTGTGGATGAGGACTGTCTTGTAGCTGAGCAGGGTGTGGAAGACTCTGAGAGCCAGAAATATTGCTCTGAGCTCTAAGAGGTTGATATGAAGAGGTGTCTCCTGTGGAGACCAGATGCCCTGGGTTGAGAGATCTTGTAGATGAGCTCCCCAACCCTTTGGAGAGGCATCTGTTGTAAGGGTTGCTTGGGGTAACACCTGTTGAAAGGGGGACCCCAGTAACAGATTCTGAGTGGACTTCCACCAGTGGAGGGACGAAAATAGGCGACTGGAGGTTGCTATTTTGTCTGATAGGCAACCTGATGCCTGGGTCCATTGGGTGGATAGGGTCCACTGAGCTGCTCTCATGTAAAGGCGAGCATAGGGAACCACATGCACCGTGGATGCCATGTGGCCTAAAAGTTGCAACATCTCTCGAGCAGTTAAATGGGATTTTAACTGAATCTGGGAAGATAGGCCCTTGCAGTTGTGGTATCCAGTAAGGCCTCTATGAACTCCAGAGATTGAGTAGGGGTTAGATGGGATTTTGGAATGTTGATTACCAGCCCCAGATACTGAAGAATACGCATTGTGCAGGTTAGGGAAATCTGGGCCTCTGACTGGGATGGAGCTCGGATGAGCCAGTCGTCCAGATATGGGAATACGAATATTCCTAGAGTGCGTAGAAATGCAGCTACTACTGCCATGCATTTTGTGAACACTCTTGGAGCACAGGCCAGACCGAAAGGAAGCACTTTGTATTGGTAGTGCTTTCCTTGGTATAGGAAGCGAAGGAATCTTCTGTGTGTTGGATGGATGAGAACATGGTTGTACGCATCCTTGAGATCTAGAGAACAAAGCCAGTCTTGACTCTGGAGGTATGGAAGGAGAGTTCCGAGAGAAGTCATCTTGAATTTCTCCTTGCATAGAAACTTGTTCAATTCTCTGAGATCTAATATGGGTCTGTAGCCCCCTGTTTTCTTTGGGATGAGAAAATAGGGGGAATAGAACCCTGAGCCCTGTTGAAGAAGGGGTACTTCTTCTGTTGCCCCTTGGGCAAGAAGGGTAGCAATCTCCTGACCTAGAAGGGTGAGGAGAGATGTTGGAGAATTGAACTGTTTCACCATGGTGTGAGGAGGAAGGTTTAAGAAATGAAGTTTGTACCCTTCCCTTATGATGGATAGGGTCCATTGCTCTGCTGTGATTTGTTCCCATCTGGGAGCAGAGCTAACCTTCCTGGGATGGTGAGGGGCTCTGGATGTTCTAGAGCCAGAAAGGCTAAGTTCTCTAGTGGAAAGTCAAAGGCCCTGAGGAGGCTGAGGCTGTTGGGCCATAGCAATCCTCGCAGCCTGAGTTTTGGTCTGTTTTGGTTGTTGCTGTTTCTTTGTAGCAAAACGACCTTGAGAAGAGGCCTGACCATAAGAAGAAAATTTCCCTTTCTTTGGGAAAGATCCTTTTTCGAACAACCTCTTTCTAAAAGGAGTAGTAGTAGACTTTGAAAGTCTATCTAAAGCAGAATTTTCAGCATCCATCTGGTTGGCCTTTGCTTGCCAATCTTTGCCAAACAGGTTTTCGCCTGTACAAGGAAGGTTACCTAGACCATCCTGCACCCAAGATTACAAATCAGAGGCTTGCAGCCAAGCAACTCTGTGTGTACCTATGGCAATAGCTGAGGCTCTACTGGCCCCCTCAAAAGAGTCAAAGGCTGCACGGTTGGAAAACTTGGATACATCCTGTGCATGTTTAAGCCAGGTGATATATTCTTCTCTCTTATCTTCTGACATAAAAGGAGATAAGGTTTGTAGATGATCTGTAACTTCTTTGAGAAACATCCCCATATAGAGACTATAGGAGTTGATTCTGGCTACAAGCATATTGGCCTGGAAGATTTTCCTGCCAAAGGCATCTAGAGTTCTGCATTCTCTTCCTGGAGGAGCAGAAGAGTGCCTTTTTGTACTCTTGATCTTTTTCATAGCAGACTCTACCACAATGGAGTGGTGAGGCAGCTGAGTTTTATGAAAACCAGGTAAAGGAGGAACACGATACATGGTGTCCAACCTTCTGGAATGAGGGGAGGTGGAAAGAGGAGTCTCCCATATGCCCAACATGTGTTCATAAAGAATCTCATGTATTGGTAAGGTGGCTGCCTCTTTAGGAGCCTTAGGATATTGTAGGATATCCAATTTTTTGGCTCTAGGTTCAGTCTCAGAGGTAACAGATAGACAGGCCTTTGGCTACCTCCCTGATGAAATCCTGAAAAGACAAGTCTTCAGGAGGAGACATTCTCCTTTTTGGAGAAGAGGGTTCCTGAGGAAGGATGCCCGATGCTTCAATTGAGGCCTCTGAAGAATCAGTCTTCAGAGGAATCGAAGTATCGACTATCTGGATGCTGTCGTAAAGCCTGATACGCGTACGGGGAGGTATCGACATCGGGAGTAATCGGTACCGGGCCAGTACTGATAGGCATCACTGGATAGTGTACCGCTGATGTCGATGCAAGTGGTACTGGTATCGGAACCGGAATCGGATCCTGTACTGGAATCGGTACGGGTACCGACAACGGGGTTTGTTGCGGTACCGTAGGCGTTGCAGCTTGAATGAATGCCGTGATGGCACGCTGCATGGTCAGAATATTCTGATCCATAGACGCCACCAATGTCTGGATATCGGTACGGGTCGAAACCACCGGTACCCCAGAACATTGTAACAGGTGATCGGTCGAGGGCGAGCCATCGATGTCAACCTGTGACCCCATAGGTAATGCTTTGGAAGCCGGAGCCTCCTGCCGGGGTAATTTTGCCGGTGTGGCATCCTCAAGAGTAAGCCCGGAGGCATCTCGATACTTAGAGGGAGATGAATTCTTTGAGGACCGGCCAGATTTAAGTTTGGTTACCTGAGATCCATGGGATGAAGAAGCAGCCCTGGAAGACGTCGATGCCACGGAAGCTGCATCGGAGGGAAACAGGGTACTGAGCTTAGCTGCCCGATTCTGTAACCCTCTTTTGGACATCATGGAACAGGACTCACAATCCGCAATGGAGTGGTCAGGACCTAAACATTTTAGACACCAGTCATGGGTGTCGGTGACAGAAATAGTGCTACTGCACTTTGTGCATTTTTTAAACCCGGAGGCGGGTTTTTCCATTAGGGAAAATATTTCTGTGGGCCTAAGGCCCCAGAAGAAATGCACAGAAAAAAAAGAAGAAGTTTTTTAGTTTGTTTTTTTTTTAAAGAAAGAAAAAGAACCGGTAGTACCGGTGTGGAATCGAGAAGGCAGACACGCAACTAAAGAAAAATAAAAGAAAATAAGAAATTCTTCAGCGGTGACAGGAAACACGACCTGCTGGCTCCGCGGAAAAGAAGAACTGGAGAGAGGCAGTTGGAAAAGGCAGGAAGGCAGCGCGCAGGCGCTGTGGGATGCTCCCAAAAGCTTTCTTTCAGGACGCTGGGGAGCGTTCCCACGAGGCTCCGTCGGTACCGACGATACCCATATGTGAAGACTCATTCCTGCTTGTTCCTGGAGATTGTTCTTTCTGTTTTTAAACAGTAAGATTCTGACAGAACAGGAGTAGAAAACTCTGGACATGTCTGATAAGCTGTCTCAAAGCAAGATAGAAAAAGAGGAGTTAAGTCAGAAAGACTCCGCACTGGAAAGTGACACAAGTAGAGAGGCTGAAGAAAAGCCCTCCAGTGAAGTGAGACCACTTTTACAGAGGAAAAACCTGGTAAGAGGGTGAAGAGAATGGAGCTGAGAAAGACTTACCAAGTGGTAAGTCTATAGAAAGGAAAAAACACATGCTGGCACAGGAAACTATCATTTGATAGTGGTTAGACCTCTTTCCCTAGCAGGAAAAAGAGGAGAAACCTGTGACCTATAGGCATGAACATCCTGACAGCTCATAGAAATATAGAAAAAATGGATGTCTTTGGAAAGAGATCCATGTCTAGGGGTTAGAATGAAGCGGTGGATTGCCTCTATTGAGAAGAAGCAACTGCAGATTCTAAACCCCAAGAGTCACAAGCATCTGATGAAGATTGATCAGAAACCCTGTGGTTGCTAGGTATGATGAGCCCGGTGAGTTGGATTCTTCAGACCAGGACGATGGTTCCCCTGTTTGGGAACATCTGAAGGATGGGCAGGTGATGAATAAAACCTTCTCCTCCTATGGGAAGAAAGTTTGGTAGGACATTTCCTACCTACTGGGACAAAAGAAGGTGTAGAACAACCCTTAGGAACAGGTAAATTAGTGGATAACTGAGTAACCTGACGTAAAGACTCCCTGTTGAAGAGATTTTCTCCAGTGCAAGGAGTATGTCCCAGTCTTTGTTGTGCCCAGCTGTCCAAGTCTGAAGCTTGGATCCAGGCTCTACGTCGTGCCCCTATAGCTATAGCAGAAGTCCTGCTAACAGACTCAAAAGAGTCTAGGGAAGCACGAGAAAGAAACCAAGAGATATTCTGGATATGCTTAAGCAGTGAGGAATAGTCTGGACTCTTGGAATCTGGAAGGAAAGGAGTCAAAAGATGTAATTTCTTTGTGACCTCCTCAAGAGATAGACTCATAGAAAATATATGAGAGAATTCTTGCAGAAAGCATAGATGTCTGGAAGATTTGACGTCCAAAGGCATCTAGTGTCCTAGATTCACGACCTGGCGGATAAGAAGAGTGTTTTTTCTTACTCTTTACTCACCTCAGTGCTGATTCCACTACTATGGAATGATGAGGAAGTTGAGTCTTTTGAAACCCTGGAGAGGGGGGCACTTGATATAGGAGATCAGTTGCTCTGGAAAATGGGGGTACCCTTAAGGGTGCTTCCCACAGACCTAGAAGGAGATCCTACAAGGAATGATGCAAAGGAAGCATTATGTTTTCCTTTGCTTTGGTAGGAACAGAGCCTTGTGCAGGATCATATCCAGGGATAGGAATGGCAAGTGATCTTGCCATTTCCAGGAGAAAAGTCTGAAAAGAGGGATCTCCAATGGGAATCTCCTTTGGACAGGTTAGGTCAGAAGAACTAGTCCGAGCACCGAAGGATCTATCTAAATATATAGGAATAGGAGATCCTGGATGGTGCAGGGTGGTATCCCTAAAGAATGATTGCTGGTACTGGCTGTCAGAGGCAGCATCCATCAATACCTTATCGTCCATGCCAGGTATCGACTCCAAGTCTGGTATAGAAGGGAGCGATCCTGTTGAAAGAAGCAGGGCAGGATCTGGCCACGATGCTACTGTGGAGACCGGTAGCGATGCCGAGACCGGCACCGATGTCGGAGCCGAAGGCGACACAGACATCGGAGTAGCCATCGATGACAGCTTAATCGGTACCGAGGCAATCGAGGACCTCCAGCAGCCATCCTCGGTACCAGACCTGGGGTACCGATCGGTGTCGGTACCAATGCGTGTTGGTTCCCAGTCTTCCAGACTAGAGATCGATTGCAGACTCGGTATCGAGGGCAATGAGCCTGATGAAGGAAGTACAGCAGGCACCGACCGCAAAGGTAATGGGGACATCGGTACCGTGTCTGATACCAGTGGATGAAGACCAACCGGTGGCAACTCAGACGGCATCGGAGGAACCGAGAGTTGCGGATCCGAATCATCGGAACAGCGCCTTTGGTACCGAGGGGAGCCGGTACCCAATCCTCCAGACTGGAAATCGATTCTAGACTCGGCATCGAAGGAAGCGAGTCTATCGATGCATGTCTGGAGGGTACCGACGTCGGTGTTCGTAATGGTGTCGGTACCGATACCGGAAAGTCTGTCTGGGATATATCCACCGGACCCGAAGGTACCGAGGATGCCAGATGACGATCCCTGGTGAGGAGTGTTTCATCCAACACCAGTGCCCGAGCCGGGGTATCAGTACCGCTCGAAGCGGATGCCACCACCGGACACGGGGCAGGTATGTTCTGTGAGGGGTGAACCCCAGGAACAACCTGAAACCCCTTATAGGCTTTGGAGACCGAAGACTCCCGCCGGGGTTTTGAAGCCAGTGGGTCCTCGAGGGCAAGGCTGGAGCCGTCTACATGCTGTGCATGAGACCTACCACTCGAGGACTGGCTAGTCTTAACAGACTGTTTGTGGGTTACCTGATCCTGTGTAGAAGAAAGGGACAGTGCCCTGAAGTTGGAGGGGAACCGGGTATCGAGGAAGTCTCGATGTTGAAAACCTCTTCTCACCAAACTGTTGCCAAAAGGCTCCGGAGGAAAAAGGTCAGGCCCCAAACAGGTTAGACACCGGCTTTGGGGGTCTAAAAATAAAGTTGTGCCGCCACAGTCTGAACATTTTCTGAAGAAAATGGCTGGCAGTTCCATGAAGGAAAAAGGAGAGGCCTAAAGGCCTGAGAAACGTAAGACACTATGAAGAAAAATAGTCCTTGAAAAAGGAAAATTTCACAAGAAAAGAAAGAAAACACCGGTGGTACCGGTGGCGTCGGGGAGACAGCCGCGACCACAAGAAAAATAAAGAAATAAAAACAAAATTTTCTTCAGTGACAGGACGTCGTCCTGCTGGCTCCGCGGAAAACGAAAACTGAGGAGAGGCAGTTGGGAAAGGCGGGAAGGCAGCACGCAGGCGTGGTGGATGCTTCCAAAAGCTCTTTGATTGGACGCTGGGAAGCGTTCCCGCGCGGGCTCCGTCGGTACCGACGTACCCATATGTGAAGACTCATTCCTGCTTGTTCCTGGAGATAACAAATATCATAATGCCTCTATCGCTTCATGGTGTGACCATAACTTCAGCATTGTATGCAATTCTGGTCTCCACATCTCAAAAGATACAATGGCATTAGAAAAGGTACACAAGAGCAACCAAAATCATAAAGGCGATGGAACAATTCTATGAGGAGAGGCTAAATAGGTTACACTTCAGCTTGGAGAAGGCTGAGGAGAGATATGATAGAAATCTATAAAATCCTTAAGTGGAGAGGAACATGTAAACGTAACTAGATGGTGCTTCATGGCATGACCCCTAGTTCTTGTACTTTCCGAAAGAGTAAACAACGTAGAATATTTAAGAACAGATAGAGAAAATATTTCCTCTTTCAACATATAAGGTGAGATTTTACTTACCCAACTAAACTCCTTTCCTGAAGTCCTGCTAGACCAGTCCAGACAAATAAGTTGTGTTCCCCTAGCAGCAGATGTGGAGACAGACACTTTCAGTGACCTCACCACTACTACTAATGCTTAAGCAGCTAGCAAACACTTCAGTATTCATATCCAAGCATATGGTCAAGAACCCCCGATTGCACATATCCTTATTAAGGATAACAAGTAAGGAAAAGAGAATTATGTACACATACAGAACAGTCGAAGGACAAAATCTCTTCCTGGGAGGATATAGAAGTTCGCAGGCCATACAAGGCCGAACAGAACTCTTGATAGACCTAACTACTTCCAAGTAGACATGGAAGGACATAATACAAAGCCCAATGGACCTAAATAGTAGACAAACACCTTTCAAGACTGTCATAAGCCATGCAAGGCCAAATTGCAGAAACAGCCAAGTACAAGGGAGGGTCCTGGACTGGTCGAGGACTCCAGAAGAGGAGTTTATCGGGCAAGTAAAATCTCATCTTCCAAATCATCCTGCTAGGCCAGTCCAGAGTACGATGTACCCAAGCTACTACTCCACTGGGAGAGAAGACAACATGGCTGCTTTCAAAACTTGTACGTCAAAGGCTGCGTACGCCCTAGCGTGCACATCCAAGCAGTAATGCTTGACAAAGGGTAGAGACAAACATGTCATAGCCCTACAGATGTCAACGGGCGCCAAAGAACCATGCTCCATCCAGGACGCCGCCTGTGCCTTGGTGGAGTGCACCCGCAATGCAACCAGAATCAAGTGGTTCGGCAAAGGATACATCAAGGCCACTGTTTCCTTTAACCAGTGGTTCAAAGTGGCCTTAAAAGCAGCTTCACCCTTGCGAGGCCCCAAACAAGAATACAAACAGCCTGTCTGACTTACAAAAGAAGTCAATGACCTTCAGGAATCTAAGAAGCACTCTTCTGATATTGACCAAACGGAAGGTCTCTGTCCTTCTCTTGGCACTGCTCTGCCAAAAAGGAAGGGAGACAAACAATATGACTGACATGAAAGGAAGTCAGCATCTTAGGCAAAAAAAAGGAAGTGACTTGTCGAATGGACACGGCTTCCTCTGAGAAAGGCAAGAACGGATCCCTGCACAAGAGTCTGCAATTCTGAAATGCGAAGCACTGAGCATATTGCCACCAAAAAGATGGCTTTGAGAAACAGATCCTTAAGCAGTCTGCTTCAAAGACTCAAAAGGCATCAACATCAGGTCTGGAGAACAAGCCCCCAAGTCCCAAGGGGGGAATGATCGAACGCGGAAGACCATGCAAATACCACCCCCCACCCAAAGAAGCAGACAATACCCAAATGTGAACCCAGGGAGCAACCAGCCACTGATCCCAAAAACAAGACAAAGCTGAAGCCTGAACCCTTGAGGAATTAAGGGACAGCCCATTCTGAAAACCATCCTGGAGAAAGGTACACAAAGAGGGCAAGTCAGCCTTTCTGGAAGCTATATGGCAAATACACACTATATGCGAGGCACATAGAATAGCACGTTGCCTTCAGAAGTGTAGACACCATGACCAACAAATAGCCCTTATGTATTAGACACCACCTCTCAAGGGCCAAGCCATAAGTGAGAAGGGAACCAGATCATCTAACAGTACAAGCCCCTGATGCAGAGGCCCCAATACCGAGGGAGGGCACAGGAACAGTCAGTCTAGGAGCCAGGTGATGTCCACAAATTAAGGCCTCCACAGCCATTCTGGCACCACCAGAATGGCTAGGCCCAGATGGAACTCTATACAATGCAGCACGCACCCTATGAGAGGCCATGGAGGAAACATGCACAGCAATTATTACTACTCCTCCTCCTCATTTGTATAGCACTATAAGGCATAGGCCAAAGCTGAATGAGAGCATCAATCTCTAGGGAGCCATCCTCCTGGTGGTGACTGAATAATCGTCACACTGTGTCAATGGTTCAGGTTGCCAACAGATCCATCCATGAAGACCCCAAATGTCAGAATCTTCTGAAATGCTAACAGTGCTTGTTCCATTCTCCAGGATCAAGGGTTTAGCAACTAAGATAATCAGCCTCCACACTGTTGATTCCTGCAGTGCGGTGTGCTGAGAACATCAGCAGGTTCAACTTGGCCCACAAAACTTGGCAACTCCAATGTTCTTGGTATTCCCCTGCCGGTTGACATACATCAATGCCCTGACATGGTCTGAAAGGATCCGGACTGTTCTGCCCTAGATCTGATGGCAAAATTGCAGGAAAGCTAATCAAATGGTTTGTGCTTCAAGGCGATTTATGGGCCACATCAACTCAACTGCTCCAGCATTCCTGAGCTGCCTGTCCCTTCGCAATGAATTCTCCAGTTGGACAGATTGGCAGCCATCAACAGGAAGTCATGAAATATCATTCAGAGGCCTACCTTCCTGAGATTGGTTGGCTGACTCAGCCACACCAGGCTGGTCGCTAACAAAGGTAGAAGCAGAAGTCTGACTTTGAAGTCCTGAGAGCAAGGTGACCAACGAGACAGTAAGAACCACTGGAGCAGCCGCCTATGAGCCCAAGTCCAAGGGACTAGCGCTATTGTTGCTACAATTGAGTCCAGAAGTTAAAAATAGTTCCAAACCTTGGGAGCCTGCTGCTTCTGGAAGGCAGAGCTAACAGCATGATCGCACTCTTGGAAGTCTAAAAGATTGTCTGTGCAGGTATCGAAAAGTGCTCCAAAATACTCTGAGAAGAAATGAGGTAACTCTTGCTGTGAAAAAGAATTCTACCAAATATGGAATGAAATCTGAGGAGCCCTTGTCACTTCTTGCTGCTCAGTAAGAAGCATCCTCTCAACCACAATGCCAGATAGTGGTGGTATGAGAGGCAGGGAGTGGGGAGAGGAGAATGAGTCCTAGACTGAGGAAAGACATTTGATGTCATGGAGGCCCCCTTCTGAGCATCTGACTCTGCAACCATTAGGTATTCTTTATTGGTAGGGCCTGAGAATTCTACTCCCAACAGTTCTCCCTGAATCCTTTGCACACTGCCCACAGGCTAATATGACACTTGTCACAGGCCAAGCAGTATTCCAAGGGCTGACATACATGTTCCAATGATGTAAGCAGGTGAAGAGTATGTCCATCTGTGCCACTAACCCATGCAGCGGAACTGCGCAGCTTCAGCACATGCCAGGTATGCATACAGTGTATGTGTGCCAACAATACATGTGTAATAAATGGAAATTACACTAACCTGGTAATTGTAGTTCCTGGAGGGTCCAGTTTAGTCCTCCAACATTGGGTAGTGCCCCTCCTCCTGCAGCCTGGAGACTGGACCAATCAAGTCTTCTGTAGTATATATGCAGACGGAGCTCCCAGAAGCCCCCAGTGTACTAGTAACAAAGCATACTTAACGAAGCAACACATTAGATTAATATACAAAATGACATAATGAAAATGACATAATTAAAGAACAATTTGTTTCCCCCCCACAAAAATATCCAACTTTCTCCCCAAACGAGGAAGTCAGAACACTGTATTGCGCTGGAACCAACGCCCCAGAAATCAAAATACAGCTCCGTATCAGAAATCTCAGGAGCTGACTGAACACCTGAGAAAGGAAGAGCCATAGCCAAAAACGCGGCTGCAAAAAAGGTTCGAACGGCAAGAGGAACCGTCTTATGATCCACCGTTCGGAAAGCGCGCCGCATTTTTATAACAGATAGTCGGGAGGGAAGGAGGACTAAACTGGACCCTCCAGGAACTACAATTACCAGGTTAGTGTAATTTCCATTTCCTGTTCGGTAATCCAGTTTAGTCCTCCAACATCGGGATGTAACAGAGCAGTTAAGACCGGGCGGGACCTTGCCATCCGGCGCGCAGAACCGCCGAACAATAGAGGAATCCCGAGCCGCTGACACATCTAAACGATAGTGTGTACTGAAAGCATGCAGAGACGACCAGGTGGCCGCCTTACAGATATCTGCTGGCGGAACTAGGCTATACTCCGCCCAAGCGGTCGCCTGAGCCCTAGTGGAATGATCCAGTAGCCCCTCCGGAACAGACCGCTGCTGCAACAGATACGCAGACGCGAACGCTTCCTTGAGCCATCTTGCAACGGAGGCCTTAGCCGCCGCTTCCCCTTTACGTGCACCACCGAAGAGCACGAATAACCGGTCAGTCTTCCGAAAAGATTCGGTAGCCTTCAAATAACGACGAAGTGCACGACCCACATCGAGACGGTGAAGACTTTTGTCCGCCGACCCGACAGAGTGGGAAGAAAGAACTGGAAGAAACACTGCCTGATTCACATGAATAGGGGAAACCACCTTCGGCAAAAAGGAAGGGACCGGGGAAAAAGACAAAAAAGACAAAAAAGGTTCTCGGCAGGACAACGCATGTAGATCTGAAATACGCCGTGCCGAACAGATGGCTACAAGAAAAACCGTCTTCAGCGTAAAATCTTTCAGAAACGCCCTACTCAGGGGTTCAAAAGGTTCACGAACCAGGGCCCGCATCACTAGATTCAAGTCCCCCGGAGGAACGAAAATCCTGCGGGAGGGCCGCAAATGAAAAACAGTCGTAAGAAAACGACGTACGTCCGGATAAGAACCGTGGAGACGGCCTAAAACTTTGCCTCGATAACAAGAGATAGCCGCCAACCGGACTTTCAGGGAACTAGCCGCAAGGCCCTTATCAAAAGCAACCTGAAGAAACTTAAAACGACGGAAACGGAAACCGTCGCCGCCCGGACTCCACGCCGGGAGCACCAGTCTTCAAAGATCCCCCAAATCCGAACGTAAGTAAGAGAAGTGGACGTTTTCCCCGCCCGCAGTAGGGTAGAAATCACCGCGGGGGGAGTAACCCTTCTTTTTCAGCCGAGCCCTCTCCATGGCCAAACCGTAAGCGAGAATCGACCCACTTGGGGCATCCGCAAGGGTCCCTGAAAAAGAAGATTCGGCAGCGTGGATAGGAGCCAAGGAATGCCGTCGCTCAGCCGGACCAGATCGGCATACCAGGGCCACCCAGGCCAGTCCGGGGCCACCAGTAACACTCGACCCCGATGGCCCTCGATGCGCTGAACGACCCGGCCAATCAGAACCCACGGAGGAAAGACATAAAGAAGGCCGGACGTTGGCCACGGCTGAATGAGAGCGTCGAGCCCCTCGGACATACGCTCCCTTTGCCTGCTGAAGAAGCGTCCTGTCTCGGTCGATTGAAATGTCGCCATGAGATCCATGAAGGGCGCCCCCCCCCCCCCCGACGAACTATTTGCGCGTAAACTTGCGGGTTTAGCTCCCACTCTCCGGGGTCCACCCGCACTCTGCAGAGAAAATCGGCCTGAACATTGTCTGCCCCTGCAATAGGCGCTGCCGAGATGGCCGGAAGACGAGACTGCACCCAATTGACCAAGGCCATCGCTTCTGATTCCAGGGCCATGCTGCCGGTGCCCCCTTGGCGATTGATGTAAGCTACGGTGGTCGCAATGTCCGAGAGGACTCGCACCGGCCGGTCGAGAACTAGGGCTTTGAGGCCAAGAGAGCTAGCCGCACCGCCCGCAATTCGAGGCGGTTGATCGACCAAGAAGTCTCCAGGGGAGACCATTCCCCTTGAGCGAAGCGGGTCTCGCAGTGAGCCCCCCAGCCGGTTAAGCTGGCATCCGTTGTGAACGGAACCCAAAGTGGAGGCTCCAGGGAATCCCCCGCGCCAGGTTCTCGGAGGAGAGCCACCACCGGAGTGATCGGCGAACCGCCCTTGGGCAAGTCAATCTCCTGTTCAACGAGTCGAATTGGTTGGACCAACGGCGCAGCAGAGCACTCTGCAGCGGGCGCATGTGGAAGCGCGCCCAGGGCACCACCTCCAAGGTTGCTGCCATCGTACCGAGGAGCTGTAGCTATCACCATGCAGACGGAGCGGGCATCCCCCTGAAGAGTCGGACAAGAGACCGAATGCGGCGCTCCGGCAGGCACACCAAGCCCCGTGCTGTGTCGAGGCTCACTCCCAGATACTCGAGATCCTGAGTCGGGCACAGACAACTCTTGCATTCTTTCACCACCCAGCCGAGGGACCGCAGCAGAGCCACCACCCTGCTCGTGACGTGCACACACTCCCGACTGGACTTTGCCCAAATCCACCAGTCGTCGAGATACGGATGGACCAGGATGCCCTCTGTGCACAAGGCCGCCGCGACCACTACCATCACGTTTGTGAAGGTGCGGGGGGCCGTGGCGAGACCAAACGGCATGGCCGGAATTGGAAGTGGCCCCACGGAAGAGCGAAGTGGAGAAACCATTGATGAGATGGCCGGATGGGAATGTGTAATGTGGTCTGCAGCGGCTGTGGAAGATCCTGCAGCAGGGGCTCTGAGGAGGGGGGAGATAAGGTGCTGAGGGACCCAGCTAGCAACGCAGTGGGTATGGGGAAAGCCTCCGGGATGCAGCGTGCAGGTGTAACACAAGAAAGCTATTAATGTACCCTTCGGCTGATTACATTTCACATATAATACAGCCAGAGAAAAAAGCATTGTAGAGACTTAAACCACCTTTCCTCTTCTTGTGTGGGGTTTCATTTATTTATTTTTTTGCATTTAAAACAAAAAGCAAGGAAGGCTCAGGGAAACCCAAGACTGTTTAAGAAAAGGATTTTGAAACTCCACGTGCCTCCACAGCATGATTAAGTGTGTGGAAACTGCTGTTTAGAGCTGTTTCCTCTAAAAAGAAACACTGAAGAGAAAAACAAAACAGCCGCTGGCACCGAAAAACTGTCAGGTATTCGCAGAACTGAGAAGGGAACTGTCAGTCATTCACTGTGCTGGCATAGAGAAACTTTCAAGGTCAGGGTAAGGCAATTACAGTGACTGAAAGTAGGGAAATTAGAGTGGGATCCCTCCGCAGCCATTCAGACCTCCATGGTAGGGGCTGAAAGGTGTTTCTGGGGAGGGATGTAGAAGCTCAATCCAGCCATAGGAAAATTACAGTGAGCATGCTTAATTAGGCCGAGCCCAAAACAGTCAGGATCCAAAACACTGACTTAAAACCTCAACCAAATGGTATATTGAATAAGACAGGTACAATAATCAGTAGGACGTACAAAGTAACCCGGCTGCAGTTTGTGGACTAAAAAGTCAAAGTAGGCACTTCCAAACTCAGGGGCAGCCGGTCCGGATACAGCTGAAAGCATCCCAGAGCAGCTGAGGCAAGGAAGAAAAAACAAAAATAGAGTACTCACAGTTTTCTTACAGAAAATGATACCTGAACTTCCTGGAGGTATTCAAACTCTCGTGGTAAAGACTCAGTGCAGCGTAAAGCCAATGGAGAGCTCCCCCGAAGCCAAGCTCCGGAGTTCCCAAGTTCCTCAGGGGAAGCAAGATGCTGGGGGAAGAGCAGAGCTGATGCCTGAGGTCCCTGTGTTTCTTCTGACAGCCTATGCAGCGTAAACCTGAATAAGGCACAGGGAGAACTAAAAAGAAATAACTGCGTCCCGCAGGAACAGGCATTTAACAATATTCCCCATAATAGGTAATGCCTCAGCCAGCCTTCTATGTTGGGCACAGTGGGGAATGGAAGCCATGAGCCCTGCACCCTTCGTCAGTGACTCAGCATTGTACTGTGGCTCTGAATTGCATACTGTTCTCTATCCATGCCTTCTGTACTTTTTATCCATTATGTTCATACATAGGCAGAGAAAAAAGTAACCTCTGCACAACTGACATCTAGCAAGTGTTGTGGAAAGAAGAAAAAAAACTGAAACAATATAGCTTTTAGAAGCCAGCAGAGAAGTAATCTGGCTTCCCGCCAAAAACCGAGGCTCATTAGCTATTCAAAATGGCCACCAGCAAAAATAAAACACCAAAAGAGTGGGAGGAAGTGACGTCACCGGAGCCGATGGCGGCTTGAAAGAGCCGCTCCGGCACCGACCCAGCTAAAAGCCCTATATACAATTCCCTCGGAGGTGGCCAGTGGGCGCATTGAATGCAGACAGTGGGCAGGAGGCGCCGGGACCGATGAAAAGCCAACAGCGATAAAAGCTATTTTGGAGGTGCGGCGAATCATCGGGAGAGCAAGGCGGCAGCGTGTTGGGCCAAAAATGGCGCCCGGAGGCAGCGTTGAGAAGGGGACTAGGGCAGGCGGATGTTAGAGGCCTGTACCCTCGACAGTGCTGCGGCTCCCCAGCAGTGAGAAAGATCGGAGCCAGTGCCCTGGAGGTGAGCTGTATCGCGGAGTTTGGCAGACCGGAGAGGAGTAGGTCAGCTGTGTCAAGTGCTGCCGGTGGAAAGCAGGGGCTGAAGAGAACAGCCCAGCAGATTAGTGCAAGCTGCGAAGGCTGGGGGCTAGCAGTGTGAAGCCAGCGTGAGCACGGGGCCTGGTGGAAGGAAACTGAGGGGAGCTGGAAGAAGCCGGCCACCACTATCTGGGCAGCAAGTTGCAGTGATGGCCCTAAGGGCTCTGGAAATAAGTAAATCAGGAAAAGGAAAAAAAAAAAAAAATAATAATAATAAAGAGGGGCTGGGGAGCCCAAATACCAAAAATTGGACGTTTTCTGCTGGCCCTGCAAGAGGCATCCGGTACAACGATGACCACCAGACGAAAAGCGGCGGATCTCAAAGAATATGCCTACTCAGGGGCGCATGGAGGAAAAGGTGAGGTTGGGCAGATGGAGAACAAAAAGCTCCCAGAGGTGCCGGGAGAACAGGGGGGAGCTGAAGACATGGAGAATGTAAAAACGTCAGGAACTGACTCTATGCAACCTATTACGAGAGCGGAGCTTAGAGACTGGTTCCTTGAAATCAAAAATGAAGTGCAGTCAGTAGAGTGAGTTGAACGATGTGCTGGCCCCCCTGAAAGAAGAAGTTGGAGAACTGGTCTGTAGAATGGGAGACCATGAGAACAGGCTGCAAGAGATTGAACTGCACCAAGAAGAAGAGACAAAAAGATCGGTGCAGTTGGGGTCACAATATGAGACTTTGTTATATAAATTGGAAGATTTGGAAAACCGCTCTCGCCATAATAATCTGCGACTCCGTGGAATACCAGAGGAGAAAGAATTTCAAGATAGCGAGAAGGTAGCTCGCTCAGTCTGCTTGGAGGCCCTACGCTTGGGTGGTGGGGAGGTGACTGCTACAGATATACAACTTGAAAGAGCTCACCGAGCACTGGGGAAACCCGTGGGTAATAAGCCCCGTGACATAATCATCTGCCTGACACGTTATAAAACGAAGGAGGCGATAGTTAACAAAATCAGGCGAGAAAGAGCCCTCATGTGGCAGGGCTATCCGGTGCACATCTACGAAGATCTGTCTGCAGGAACATTGCAGAGGCGGAGGGCCATGCAGCCTGTAACACAACTATTACGCAGGAAGGACATTAAATATAGATGGTTGCACCCTTTTGGACTCTCATTTACCTACAAATGGCGGACATGGCGGGCGCAGACACCGGAGGAGGCCCAGAGAGCTCTCAGGGGCGCAGGCCTGAACATCCACGGGGCGGACCTGGAGGCAGGTTCTACCATTGGAGAGCGGCAGGGGCAGAGGGGAGGCAGCCCAGAGTGCGGGAAAATCGGAGGCCCGCGACATGGGCAGGAGCTGCACGAGGCCCAGAGGCTGGAAGACACTTGAACAGACTTGTGGACTGATAACATGATGGTCTATGGGTTGCAAGGTGGTGGAGGAAGGTTGTCTTTACGACTGCTAACATAAGTAACATATAGGTATTTTGTAAAGTAACTGGGGGAGAGGAGGGTGGAGGAGGAGGCGGTAGGGTGGGAAGGGTATAGGGGGGTGGGAGGGGGGGGAAGTGGAGGAGTACCGGGCGGGAGGTATAGGAGCGGGAGGAGGGAGGGGGAAGCTGGCGTGGCTGTAGGGGAATATACGGAGAAGAAAGGGGGGAGGACGGTATGAATGGCAGAAGGGGGGGAAGCGGGTTGCAGGAGGGTGGGGGAAGGGGTGCGGGACGGCGTATGGTTGGGGAGGGCATGGGGCGCACTACTCCTGAGTTATCCTCTGGAAGAGACAGGGGATGGGGATGGGGATGGGGGGAGGAGGGTGGGGGGGAGGGGGGATGTGGGTTGGAGAGGGTCGAGGGGAGGAAGAGGTAAGAGGGGAGGGGGAGGGGGAGGGAAAGGGGGCGGAAGGGAGGGAGGGGGGTATGGGAAGCGCAAAATGTTAAGTATTATAACCTTAAATGTGAAGGGGCTGCGAACTCGACAGAAACGCCAGTTGGTGGGAAGAGAGGGTAAAAGAATGGGGGCCGATATTATGTGTATACAAGAAACACCCCTGCGGGTGGGGCAGGAATACATGTTGGAATCCAGGCAATTTCCCAAGGTGGTTTTGGCGGGCCAGAGATTAAACTCTAGGAAGGGGGGGGTGGGCATTTTGGTGGGGGGGGGGGGAGTACCACAACATGGTGAAGGAAGTTCGACGGGGGAAAGGGGGGGGATGGGTGGGGGTATTATTGCAAATTGAGGAGGAGGAGGTCTGGGTGATCAGTGTGTACGGACCTAATGAGAAGCAGGGGGAGATGTACGAGCAACTCTTGAAAGAATTGGAAGGCCTGGGGAGTACACCAATAATCATGGGGGGGGATTTTAATTTAACGTGTAATCCTAGGATTGATACAAGTGGGGGGCGGGGGGGAGGAGGACGGGGGATAGACGAAGTCTACACGTGCTGCGAGAGCGCCTGGGGTTGGTGGATTTGTGGAGGAGTTGGCATCCGGGAGAACGGAAATATACTTACTACTCGCCAGTGCATAGCTCCTATAGTAGGTTGGATATGCTTTGGGGGGGAGGAATCTGGTTGGACAGAGTGCAGGAGGTGGAGCATGGTCAGATTACGTGGTCGGATCATGCCCCAGTGAGTGCACGCTTCGATATGGGCGGGCAGGATGAGAGTTTAAAATTCTGGCGACTTAACAATTCTTTGCTGGAGGAGGCAAACCATGTGGAGCAGCTTAAGGCTCATATAAAGGACTATCTCCAGCTAAACGATACGGGGGAGGTGTCTATGGGGGTGCTCTGGGATGGTTTAAAGGCAGTAATTAGAGGACAGCTGGTTGGGTTGGGGGCGCGGGTTAAACGTGAAAAAGGGGCCATGGAATTTGATTTATTGCAACAGTTGAGGCGACTAGAGGGGGTGCACCAGAGGGTGGCTGATCCCGGTACGCTTACGGAGTTACAGAGGGTGAGAGGAGAGTTGAGTAAATTGCGGGCCCAAGAAATAGCATTCCAAATGGCGGTTTTGAAGCAGGCCCATTTTGAGGGTGGGAATCGGGCGGGGAGGGTGTTAGCCAGTCGCTTGAAGGGGAGGAGGCAAGCAGGGTTCATTGGGGGCATTCGGAGCACTAAAGGTGAGTGGGTCCAAACCTCCAAAGGAATTAGGGGGGTGTTTCGGGAGTATTATAAAACTCTGTATGCAAGCGAACTGGAGGCGGGAGGGAGGGACGCTAAGGAATTTCTGGAGGAATGTGGGCTGACACAGGTGACGGAGGAGGAAAGGGAACATCTTGGGCGGGAGATTCAGGAAGAGGAGGTGCGGGGAGCTATAACCACATTGAAATTGGGAAAGGCACCAGGGTTAGATGGATACACGGCAAAATTTTATAAGGTAATGTCGGAACAGATTACGCCCATATTTACCAAAGTAGTTAATAGGGTGCTTCAGGGGGAGGGCCTCCCGCGCTCAATGGCGGAGGCTGGCATAACGGTCTTGCCGAAACCAGGCAAGGACAAGGGGGTGTGTGGTTCATATCGGCCCATCTCTTTAATTAACCTGGATGCGAAGTTATTGGCAAAGATTTTGGCCAACCGTATCCAGGACATTTTGCCGCACTTGATCCACCCGGACCAGACGGGTTTTGTGAAGGGACGTCAGGGTAGCGATAATGTGCGAAAACTTTTGAATATTATGTGGCACCTTCAGCGAACTACCGAAGAGGCTGTGGTAATCACTGTGGATGCGGAAAAAGCTTTCGATCGGGTGGAGTGGTCCTTTATGTTTCAGGTTTTGGAGAAAATGGGATTTGGAGAGACGTATATCCGTTGGCTTAAAGCTCTCTATCAGGGGCCGAGCGCCAGGGTGCGGGTTAACGGGGGCTATTCGGAGAGTTTTGAGTTACATAGAGGTACCAGGCAGGGCTGTCCGCTGTCACCCTTGCTGTTTGCCTTGGCCATAGAGCCGTTGGCAGCATATATTCGGCAGCTGGGGGACATTAAGGGAGTACAGATTGGTGGTAGGGAGGAGAAAATTGGACTGTTTGCCGATGATATTATTTTCACCCTGACGCAACCACTTACGACACTACCCGTGCTGATGACGGCTATACAACGGTACAGCCGCTTAGCGGGGTATAAAATCAATCAAGGGAAAACAGAACTGCTGGGATTCAATCTGGCGCCCCGGGTGGAGGAGAGTCTGCGGCATCATTTTAAATTTCGGTGGGTGGAGGGGAGGTTCCGGTACCTGGGGATCCAGTTGGGGGTCCCTCTCACTAGGATTAAGCAATGGAACTATCAGGGACTGGTTGAGAACATAAGACAAGACTTATCACGGTGGAGGGGGCTTTATTTGTCTTGGATGGGACGTGTTGCAGTAGTAAAAATGAATGTTCTTCCACGGTTGTTGTTCGTTTATATGTCATTGCCGTATTGGTTGGTCCGAAAGGAAATAGCTAGGATGCAAAATTTGTTGTTGCAATTTATTTGGGATGGAAAGCGACCAAAAGTAGCCAGGGCGACCATGTATAGGCATAAAACGGAGGGGGGGTTAGGGGTTCCATCTTTACTCCGATATTATGAAGCGGCGCAACTTAGGGCACTCTTTGCCTGGAAGGAGGGGGTGGAGAGGCCTGGGTGGGTGGGGATGGAGGGGGAGGTGGGGACCGAGGGGGGAGCTTGGATCTGGGACCCTGGGGGGGGTGGAAGGGGGAAGGAAGACGAGAATCCCTACAAAGATCTTACTAGACGGGTTTGGACGAAAAGGAAGGGGTGCCTGCTGGGGGGGAAGCAATACTCCCGAGAAACTCCAATCCAGATAGCGATGAAGGGTAGGATGGGGGAGGAGGCAGGGATTTTTAGGAGATGGGGGAAGGCAGGGTTACGGACGTTGGGACAATTGGTGGGGGAAGGGGGGAGGATTAGAGGCTTTGAGGAATTGCTGCAGAAATATTGTTTGGAGAAGCATGATAGGTTTGCTTATGCTAGTCTGTGGTACTGGCTTCAGAGGAAGGAGGTGAAGCAAGATTTGATGGCGAAACTTACGCCTTTTGAAGAGATGATGGGGGGTGCTGGGATACCAACTAGGATTATATCGAAGCTATACAAAATCCTGGGGGAACCCGAGCAAGGGGCCGTACGGGGTCAGAAGCAGTGGGAGGAAGACCTGGGGGGGCATTGGGACGATGAAAGGTGGGACAGAATCTATATCAGAACTCACCAATTAGCACCGGGTACCGCAATGCTAGAAAACAGCTATAAGCTAAGGCTGAGAATGTATTGGACCCCGGTGTGGCTACACGCTCTATACCCGGCTAGTTCGGATCGATGCTGGAAGGGGTGTGGGGCTAGAGGAGACTTGCTGCATATGGTGTGGGGCTGCCCAGTAGTTCAGGAATATTGGAGTGGGGTGGAAAGGCTCACGGCAGACATCACCGGGGTGCAGACAGGCTTTACGCCTAGTATGGTAATACTGAATGAGGGGGGGGACGGGAGAAGGCGGGAGAGACAGGGGGAAACTACAGGGATATTGTGTAATTGCAGGGCGGATGAGTCTTCTCCGCTGGTGGAAGAAGCCGGATGTTCCCCCCTTAGCAGAGGTGGTGGGGGGAATGGAGCAGCTTTGGGAATACTGTGCGATAGAAGCCCATCAAAAACATATTGTTTCAAGATATAATAAGGTGTGGGAAAGATATGAACAATGGAGGGTGGAGAGGAGGGGGGGGTCTCGAGGAAAGATGGGGTAGGGGAGATGGGGGGGGGAAGGGGGAGATTGGCGGTCATTATGCTAGCGTGGTTTTATAATGGAAAACTTTGGCAGGTGGGAGGGTGGGGGGTTCGTAGAATGAGGATGGATGGGGGGCGGGTGGGGAGAATTTAAGCTTGGGATAGTGTAAAGTGGTATAAGTAGGGTTAAATTGTCTAATGTATATAACTGAGCACCTACGTACACCGGGAGGGGGGGGGGGGGGGTCTGGGGGAAATGGCGGATACAGGGGAAGGCATTAGGCACAGGGGCCTTCCCAAAGGTCACTGGTGAATGTGATTGATGTATAGAATGTATTTAGGTTATAGGAGGGGGGGTTCACGGCTTCTGTTGTGTAATGTATGCTGTGTTGGTTGTTAATAATAAATAAAAAAAAAAAAAAACACCAAAAGAGTGAATTAAAACCCCCAAAAGCTAAGGAATTAACTTAAAAATGTCAAAGAAGAAGGTGGGAGGGATGCAGGCATGAGAGAAATGCCTAAAATCGCTGAAAAATCAAGAAAAATCAATCAAGTTACCACAGAGCTGCAAACAGCAGTGGGAGAAGACATTCCAGGTCTGAAGAAACTGCAGCACAGCTCTTGCAGATGCCAGAGTCAGTCATTGTACCTCTGCGGGACCCACAAATCACACATTGAGGTTTGGCAGCCATGCTAAGGCAACCTGCTTCCAGGGGGAAAGAAGGAAACAGGAACAGGGAAGCCCACAGCAAAGGGACTAACCGTATTCAAATCAGTACAGCTTTAAATTTAAAACCTTTTTTTTTTTTTTTTTTTTTTTTACAGAAAACAAAATACTCCCCAGAATCCTAGGGGTGCCCTGAGCAAAATCGCCAGCAAAAGAAACCCCAAAAATGCCAGGGGAACCCGTGCACAAGTGTTAAAAAGTGCCCTTAAAAAGCACACTTTAGAAATCCAAAATGGCCGCCGCACTTTTCCACCCACAATAAAAAAAGGCGCGAAAATACAAAGGTAACCAAATAATATGGAAAAGAAAGAAAACGACCCTCTAATACAGGGCAAGCGAAAAAAATCAGGAAAAAGTGCAATTCGGAAGCCAGGGGAGCCGACAGAGCCTCTGACAATGCAAAAAACAACAGAGCTGAAAAGATAAAGCAAGGAAAATTCCTACCAGCTCAGTGAACAGCAAGGAACTCAGCCAACTTCTCCAAGTGACAGCCAATGCTGTAGCAGGTATGGCTCTTCCCCGAACAGTCTTGGGGAGAGCTCAACCCAGGTTTCAGATATTCCCAGGCAGGAAGGCAGGAGCCCAATGCAGGTCTGGCTTCCCCCAGGATGTCCCCTGTGGCAATGCTCCTTTTTTCTTTTTTGTTTTTTTTTAAAGATACAGCTACCTAGCAAAGAAATGGTAAATAAAGGACCCAAAATAAAACCCCAAAAGAACTAACTAACTAGTGTTGCTCCTTCAAGTGTCACTTAGTGTGCCCAGAAAGGGCACAGAAGTCTGCAAGCTGCAAGGAGACTGGACACACTGGGGGCTTCTGGGAGCTCCGTCTGCATATATACTACAGAAGACTTGATTGGTCCAGTCTCCAGGCTGCAGGAGGAGGGGCACTACCCGATGTTGGAGGACTAAACTGGATTACCGAACAGGAACTGCCACACCAATGCACACCAGGTACATGCACAGCACACACACGCCACCAATGCGCAAATAACCATGTGGCTGCATAAATAGCTGTACATGTGAAAGCAAGAAGTACTGTTAGAAAGAAACTGATGCACCTGCCAGACCAGACAACTGACCAGTGCTTCAGATGGCCACAGGCTGTCCCCATGGCAGAACTGAAATACACATCCCCCCCTCCCCCAGGGGAAGCCCAAAGCAATCTTAGAAGTCTGGGCTCCAAACCGCCCCCTTGCAATCAATTCTTCTGGCACAAAAACTCTCTCCTACTGGAAAAGCCTTCTCATCAGTCAAGCAGTCCTGGGGGGGCCGAGGGAAGAGGGTGCTGAAGTAACAGGCTGTGTGAATACCAGGGCCTTGATCTGACCAAATCCAGACTGCATGCATGTACTATCCCAGGAAAAACAGGGTTGTTCACATTTCTCCCCACAGCGATGGGCTTCTTCTACCTCTCTATGCAGCAGATGCTGCTGAAGCTCTAGGGGCAATAGTTTGAGGACTCCGAGCATCTCTCCCCCCCTAATGGTGCAGCAGTCTCTTAGTATCTCCTACCCCCATGGTTCTGCATCTCCCCCGTTCAACCTCACAGTCCAGCATCTCTCCTCCCCTTCCATGCCCCTATGTTCCTTCTACTTGCTTTTACTCGCAACAGCCATTGGTAGAGGCAGCAGTGATTTGCAAATACTGCCAAAGTCTTCCCTTTGCCATGCCCAACCCCTTCTGACTCAACATCCCGTTTCTTGCAGGGCAGGAGGGAGTGAAGATAAAGCTTTGGATCCAGTGAGAGACAGCATTTGTAAAGTACCAGTTGCAGTTTGACTTCAATGGCAGTGGTGCAAACCAGGAGAAACAGGTCCACAGCCCAGTTTTGGCCTAAGGGCTATATTTTGGGGACCTTGTTCTAATGCAATAGTTCTCAACCTTTTTTCAACAGTGACACACCTGACAGACCATATTCAAATGAGTGATACACTGAACACTACAATGTGCACCTGAACCCAAAAGAACCTAAATATATTTTATTGTGGTTAAAAATAATGCAAGAGACATCTAAACTATTCTTAACATAACTTCTCTTTTTTTTAATAAACTTATTGAAATCAAAGTTTATTAAATTTTATTCTTTTGCACAAGTGTTAATCTTCACTTTATCAATAAGAAATCTGAGATCAATATGTTGAACACGGTTTTTTGATATGTAGTTGAATGCTACACAAATGCACACTAAGCTAAGGTTAAAAATAAAAGTTGCCGCCTATTTTGGAGTCTATATAGTTTTACAGCGTGCCATAAGTCACTTCAGTCACCTAATTAGCTTTGAAATCAATATATCAATTATTCTTAAGAGATAAAGGGACATACAAAATATGGGAAGATAGGGGGACCCTCAGCTGGGGGAGCCCTGCTACAAGTAAACACAGAGGCTAGGGTTCTCTCTCTACCCAGTATATCTTTCATTGATCCCCACCGCTGAAAATCAGCAAGATTTTTTTACATTTTTACATGCATATGAAACTTTAAAAAAATATGTCGCTTAAGTTGAAGTTCCCAGAATCAAACATTTCCCACTGTGAAACACAAAACAGAACGCTACTCTCCAAACAATGACGCTCCTGAAGCAACCACTTTAAATTACTGGCAAAACTTGAGTCAAATGTTGTTTCTCACAGTGGGAAACATTTGTTATGACTCTGGGAACTTCAACCTCAGCTAAGTATTTTTTTCAAATTTTTAGATACATTTAAAAATTTTAAAAAAATATCTTGCTGATTTTCAGCAGTGGAGGTCAATGAAAGATACTGGGTAGGGAGAGAATGCTAGCCTCTGTTCACTTGTGGCAGGGCTCCCCAACCTGAAATCCCTACCTTTCCATATTTTGTATGTCCTTTTATCTCTTTAGTGAGTACAGATGTGGTCAACATTATTGGCACCCTTGTATTTTAGGTATGTTGTGTACAATATCTTGAAATATAATTGGAAATATTCCAACTGAATGTCATCATAATATTTTAATAGTATGTTCAAAGGGATACGACAGAAAAAGCATAGTCACTCACCTGTAACAGGTGATCTCCGGGAACAGCAGGAATTTAGTCCTCACATATGGGTATAGTCGGTACCGATGGAGCCTGCGCAGGAACGCTCCCCAGCGTCCAATTAGAAAGCTATTGGGAGCATCCCACAGCGCCTGCATGCTGCCTTCCCGCCTTTCCCAACTGCCTCTCTCCAGTTGAGTTTTAAAGCTGAGAAAAGAGAAAGAGAGGGAAAGGAAAGAGATAGATAGAGAGATACAACTCCTAGGGGAGGTGGGTGGGTTGTGAAGACTAAATTCCTGCTGTTCCCAGAGATCACCTGTTACAGGTGAGTAACTATGCTATCTCCAGGAACAAGCAGGAATGTAGTCATCACATATGGGGACACCCTAGATTTAGATGCCAGGGAGAGACCCCAGAAGTTGTGCGTCCCTGAGAAGGGCTCCACTTCCCCCCATGGATCTCTGGCATCCTACCAGGGATGGTGGGTAGGAGTTGATTAAGTATGGAACAGGTGTTGGAGAACAGCCTGACCAAACAAGGCATCCCGGCAGGAGTCCTTGTCCAAGCAGTAATGGGCTGTGAAGGTATGAACCTAGGCCCAGGTGGCTGCTCGACAGATGTCGTCGATAGACACAGAGTGCAGATGAGGCATTGAAGCTGCCATGGCTCTCACATTGTGAGCTGTGACATGGCCCTCCAGAGGAAGGTTCTTACTCTGATAGGCAAAGGAGATACACAGAGCAATCCAGTTAGATAGTGTTCTCTTGGAGACTGGAAGTCCCAAATGAGAAGGATCAAAAGCAAAGAGTTGAGAGGACTTTCTATGTTGCTGTGTTCTTTGCAGCTAAAAGTCTAAAGCTCTTTTACAGTCCAAGATATGAAGGTTCCTTTCTGCATTTGATGCATGAGGTTTTGGAAAGAACACAGGTAGGTAAGACCGCTTGGTTTAGATGAAAGGGCGAGACCACCTTTGGCATAAAATGTGGATGAGTCCTAAGGACTACCTTGTCATGATGGAACCTTGTATAAGATAGATCAGCTACTAGTGCTTGCAATTCACTGATGCAACGTGCTGATGTGATTGCAATGAGAAAGATAACCTTCCAAGAAAGGAATTTCAATGAGGTAGTAGCTAAGGGTTCGAAAGGTGACTTCATGAGCTGACCAAGAACCAAATTTAAATCCCATGCCACCGGAGGTGCCTTAATGGGAGGCTTAGTTAGCAGAAGGCCTCTCATAAATCTTGCTATAAGAGGATGGGAGGAAATAGGTTGTCCATTTAGGGGCTTGAAGGAAGCTGCAATAGCACTCAAATGGACCCTCACGGAGTTAGTCTTAAGTCCTGCATTGGATAAATGAAGGAGATACTCTAGTAATGATTCCAGAGGTATGGCAATGGGGTTAAGACCCTTCTGCGAACACCATATGGTAAACCTTTTCCACTTGAAAGCATAAGAGCGTCTTGTGGAAGGCTTCCTGGAAGCATAAAGGATATCCTTTATTTGCTGAGGGAGGTTAAGATCATAGAGATCTAGGCCTTCTGCAACCAAGCCCTCAGATGTAGAGACTGGGGATTGGGATGCCATAACATTCTGCCTTCCTGAGATAGATCTGGAGCAGACCCTAACTCCAGGGAGGGAGCTTGAGAGAGATGTATAAATAGAGGGTACCACATGGGAATTAGGGGAAGGGGTGGAAAGGCATACAGGAAGTCTTGACCCCAGTAAAGGAGGAAAGCATCCCTGGCCTGAGCCCCCTGAGCCGGAATTCTGGAACAGAACCGGGGAAGTTTGGCATTCCACGGACTTGCAAAGAGGTCTATGTCCGGGGTTCCCCAAATTTGAAAAATCTTGGCCACTTGGTCTGCATGCAGAGACCATTCGTGTGGAAGCAGAACTCGACTGAGTCTGTCTGCCCAATGCCTGGAAGATACACTGCCAGGAGATGAATCTGATGCTCTCTGGCGAGGGCCCATAGTCGCAAAGCTTCGTTGCAAAGCGACAGAGAGCCTGTTCCCTCCTGCTTGTTCACGTAGAACATGGCTACCTGATCGTCCATATGAATGAGGACTGTCTTGTAGCTGAGCAGGGTGTGGAACACTCGAAGAGCAAGGAAGATTGCTCTGAGCTCCAAGAGATTGATATGTAGATGAGTCTCCTGTGGAGACCAGGTGCCTTAGGTGGAGAGGTCTTGCAGATGAGCTCCCCAACCCATCGGAGAAGCATCTGTTGAGAGTTGCCTGGGGTAAGGGTTGTTGAAAAGGAGACCCCAGCAACAGGTTTTGAGTGGACTTCCACCACTGGAGGGACAAAATAAGGCGACTTGTGTTTGCTTTTTTGTCTGACAGGCATCCTGATGCCTGGGTCCATTGAGTGGATAAAGTCCATTGGGCTGCCCTATTATGGAGGCGAGCATAGGGAACCACATGCACAGTAGATGCCATGTGGCCTAGCAGTTGCAGCATTTCTCGGGCAGTGAGATGAGACTTTAGCACTGCTTGAGAAGGTAACTGCACCATGCGAAGGCAATGGGCTTGGGGGAGATAGCACAGTTACTTACCTGTAACAGGTGATCTCTGGGAACAGCAGGAATTAGTCTTCACATATGGGTACGTCGGTACCGACGGAGCCTGCACGGGGATGCTGCCCAGCTTCCAATCAGAAAGCTTTTGGCAGCCTCCCTCGCGCCTGCGCGCTGAGTTTCCCGCCCTCTCCAGAGCCTCTCTTCAGTTGAGTTTCAAAGCTGAGACAAAGGCGAGGAGAGAAAGGAGAAGAAGATAAGAGATGCAACTCCTAGGGGAGGTGGGAGGGTTGTGAAGACTAATTCCTGCTGTTCCCAGAGATCACCTGTTACAGGTAAGTAACTGTGCTATCTCCAGGAACAAGCAGGAATGAGTCTTCACATATGGGGACTCCCTAGCTGGAGATGCCAGGGGGAGATCCCATAAAAATGCAGCAGCCTGGACCAGGGGTGCATTTTGTTTCCAGAAATCCCTGGCATCCAATGTGGGATGGAGGGTAGGAGTTGACAAAGGAGCTGTGAGGAAGAACAGCATAGCCAAGGACTAGAGGGCCGTACAGATTGTAGGAGTCCTTGGTGTATATGAGGAGGCACATGAATACATGTAACGTACCATTAGATATGTCACTTACCTACTGCACTGTAGGAAGTAGAACGCCTGATGTAGTCTGCTGGAGAAGCAGTGGCGGAATCTTGAAGGGACCTCCCAGCAGTGAGGATGAAGGTCCAGACCTGGAGGTAGTAGACGATCCAGGTGTCAACTGGGTAGGATGAGACGTCATGTCTTCAATGGAGAGCTTTATGAGAAAAAGCTGAAAAACTCCTTTAGTCATAATGGTATTAACAGGGAGGACTAAGGAAGAAGACTGACGGAGTTGGAGAACTAGCCCAGTCCTGACGGGGAGAGGGAAAGTGGAAAAAATCCCTATTCCCAAGGAGAAGAGCTGTGTACTCAAAGATAAAGATGTACACTGTTTTTCCTAACTGTCGAGAAATAGGAAAAAAAATATTGAAGCTTGATGCTTCAAGGGTTTAAGAAAAATTAGAGAAGTCAGCACCACAATGGTAGTGGTGTCTAACAGTTTCCGCATGGTAATATGGTATGCGAAATAGGGCGATGGACTGTCTAAATCCTTTAGGAGGTAACATTTAGTATAGACAGTAAGGGTGAGAGTATACTTAAGAAACCGCCCAAGAGACACATATATATACAGATGTTTATATATATATGTGGGTGGATCTAAACCTGAATCGATATGTCCAGATGCAGAAATCGGGACATGGGTGGAGAGATATATGAATATATATATATATATATATATATATAGATATAATATAGATATGAAATACGTAATTATAGATATCTTTGTGGGGCATGGGATTGCACCACCAGAGAAATGATATAGGTATGTAGACATATATAGAGATGCTACATACAAGATGACAGGTTGAAGAACATGTCTAGCACCCAGCCCCATGATTGTGACATGGGAAATAAAAAAGAAAAAGATTCTGCATACTACCAGAGGGTAAAGCCACTTGGGATATGTAGAGAGAATCTATTTCTATGAATTGAGGGATGCAGGAAGGCAATCCAACAAAATAACCGTGATGATTGCGTGAGAACAGATTATAAGATGAATCTGAAAGGAACAAAGTGGGAGTTCCACCGAGCACTGACACGGCAGAGGTGTAAAATGCAGGGGAAGATACCAGAGGGACCTATTAGAGGGACCCAGAGGTACCATGCATGAATGTCCGCCTTGGATCTTCACGCAGAAGAATATATCTCGTGCTAACACCCTAGGTTAAAGGGTGTGGAGAACCTTCACAGGCATGGGAAGGGTGAACAAGCTTTTTCCTACTAATAGCGAAGGTTCAGAAACAAGGTTAATGCTCTATAGCAGGCCCTCATAGTAGAAAGCTGCTCTGAAGATTGTAGAGAGCATTGTGCAGGAGAGATAAACTGACTGAAGTCAGGTTTGTTACCATATCCTAGGAGAGGAGATGGATAGAATAATGTGAGAAAGCCTAAGGGAGTAGGAGGATCCAAGGTAGCTAACGAATAGCTTGGAGATACTACCAAGGCTAGACAAAAATTGAACAAAAGACTGGAACTTGGCAAAAGTACCAGTAATACAATCACTGTAACTCCTGCAGGCACAGCAGCTGACAGAATCAGCAGAAAGATTGCCCTGTGCCCCATAAAGAAAAACAGATAAGGAGGGAGGAGATATCACTTCTCCCTGTCTGTGGAATAAGCTTGGTAAAAACTTTTTAGTATGGTACCCCTCCGTTAGGGAAAAAACCCCATTGGAGAGGGTAGCAAGCAATTAGAGGGTGACATACCCATAGGGTAATCAACAGAAGGAAGAATGTTCAATTGGGACAAAACCATCATGGGATAGGTGCAACTGCTCTTCTAGAGGATAAGAAGAGGAGAAGTTAGCAGTCCCTGAACATAAAATGTTTCACAAGGCAGTACCCTGAAAGAAACACAGTGTATAAACTTCTAATGAATTAGAAGGAAAGTATAAAGTATAAGGCCCAGCTCCTATGGTTGCTGGGAATGCTGAGACTGGTTAGAGCTGGAGGAGTTCAGACTAGGCTGAGGTGTCTCCTGTTTAAGTACAGCCGAATGATGGGCAGGAGAGGAATGAAACTTTCTTCTCTTAGGGAAAGAAGGTTTGGTAGGACATTTCCTACCTCTCGAAGAAGGAGGCGGCTTAGAAAGGTCCTTATTGGAAGGAGAGTCAGTGAAGCATTGAGCAACCTGACTTAAAGCCTCCTTATTGAAGAGACCCTCTCCTGTACAAGGAGAATGAGCCAGTATAGTTTGTGCCCATTTACTCAAGTCTGAAGCTTCAAGCCAGGCTCTGCGACGTGCTGCTATGGCAATAGCAGAGGATCTGCTAATAGACTCAAAAGAGTCTATCGAAGCACGAGACAGGAACCAAGATATATTCCGGCTGTGATTGATGAGTAAGGAATAATCAGTAGTCTTGGGCTCTGGTAAAAAAGGGGTCAAAAGAGACAATTTCTCTGTGACTTCCTGGAGTGTTAGACTCATGTGAAAAATATATGAGAGAACTCTGGAGGCCAACATAGAGTTTTGGAAGGCTTGACGACCAAAAGCATCGAGTGTTCTTGAAGAACGACCCGGTGGATAAGAAGAATGCTTCTTCTTGCTCTTAACTTTTCTCAGTGCTGATTCCACTACAAGGGAACGATGAGAAAGTTGAGGCTTCTGGAACCCTGGAGAGGGTGGCACCCGATACCGACCCTCAATGTTTGTAGAAACTGGAGGAAGTCGTAAGGGTGATTTCCAGACCCTGAGAAGGAGATCCTGCAGAGCAGGATGTAAAGGAAATTGTATATTTTCCATCTGTGCCTGTGAGGCCTGAGTAGGACCACTACCAGGGATAGATATATTGAGAAAGGTTGCCATGTCCCGGAGAAAAGCCTGATCTCCTATGGGAACCATCCCTGGCCCGGCTAAAGAAAAAGCCGGGGCTCCAGAGGAGGCACAGGGGACTACACCAATGCCAGGTATCGGTTCTAAAGTAGGCATGGGTGCCAGAAGAGGCATGGATACTGATACAGGAGTAGCAGATGAAGCAGCCATCGGGAACTGCTGCAGTGGTAGCGAGATCATGAGAGAGTTATGACTCTGATCTTTGAAACTGCCGATCTGGAATCGATCGGAGTCGGTTCCAGGGCACGTCGGTACGGAGTCATCGAGACTAGATATGGACTCAAGACTCGGCATCGAAGTAAGTGATACTATCGATGCGTGTCGCGAAGGCGCCGACGCCCATGGCAGTATCGGCAATGCCGATACCCCTAAGGCAGACTGGGTCACATCAACCGATACAGACGGTACCGAGGATACCCGATGAACACCCTTTTCAAAGGGAAAGGTGGTCCACCTCGATGTCGATGCCAGGGTATCGGAACCGATCGACGCCGGTACCGGCCCGGAGCATGGCTGAGGTTGAAGGAAGTCAATGCGGTGCGAATCGATCGGGCCCGAAGGTACCGAGGATGCCCAATGACAATCCTTGGTGACGAGTAGGCTACTCGACACCGGTGCCGATGCCGGAGGCTCGGTACCGCTCGAAGCGGATACCACCTCCGCGCATGGCTCAGGTATGTTCTGTGAGGGGTGAGCCCCAGGAACAACCTGAAACCCCTTTAACGCTTTGGAGCCCATAGACTCCCGCAGGTGTAATGCCAATGGATTCTTGAGGGTAAGGCCGGAGCCGTCACCATGCTGGGCATGGGACATACCACTCAAACATTGACTAGTCTTAACAGACTGTTTTTGGGTTACCTGATGCTGTGAAGTAGAGAAACCTGGTACCCTCACTGCCGAGGAAAAAACGGTATCGAGGGAAATTCTAAAATTTGAAGGTTTCTTCACAGAAATATCCCCCGACTTGCCAGGGGAAAAAGGGTCAGGACCCACACAGTTGAGACACCAAGCATTGGTATCTAAAAAGAAACAGGTGTTTCCACACCGAAGGCACTTCTTAGGAAAAGAAGGCTCCATAATGAAGAGGCCTGGTAGGCCCAACAAGTTAAGGCAAAAACTGAAAAAAACGTTTCTCAGAATTAAGTCAAAAATCCACCAGCGGTACCGGTGGGAGCGGGAAATACAGCCGCGACCACAAGAAAAGAAAAAAACTAAAGTATTAAAGTAAGTAAATAAGTAAGTTTCTGCGGTGACAGGAGGACGTCCTGCCGGCTCCGCGGAAAAACGAAAACTGAAGAGAGGCTCTGGAGAGGGCGGGAACTCAGCGCGCAGGCGCGAGGGAGGCTGCCAAAAGCTTTCTGATTGGAAGCTGGGCAGCATCCCCGTGCAGGCTCCGTCGGTACCGACGTACCCATATGTGAAGACTCATTCCTGCTTGTTCCTGGAGATAAGCCCTTGCCTTTCTGGTATCCAGCAACGCTCCTATGAACTCCAAAGACTGAGTGGGAGTTAGACTGGATTTTGGGATGTTTATGACCAGACCCAAATACTGAAGGATACGCATTGTGCAGGATAGAGAAGTCCTGGCCTCTGACTCTGTTGGGGCTCGAATGAGCCAGTCGTCCAAGTAGGGGAAGACGAATATCCCTAGAGTGCGGAGAAATGCTGCTACCACAGCCATGCATTTCGTGAACACCCTTGGTGCTAAGGCCAGGCCAAAAGGAAGCACCCTGTACTGGTAGTGCTTTCCTTGAAAAAGGAACCGAAGGAACCTTCTGTGAGTTGGATGGATGAGAACATGAGTGTACGCATCCTTGAGATCTAGAGAACAAAGCCAATCCTGACTCTGAAGGTATGGCAGAAGAGTTCCGAGAGAAATCATCTTGAATTTCTCTTTGACAAGGAATTTGTTCAATTCTTTGAGGTCCAAAATAGGTCTGTATCCCCGTTTTCTTTGGGATAAGGAAATAGGGGAAGTAAACCCTGTACCCTGCTGATGGATGGGTACTTCTTCTTTTGCCCCTTGGGCAAGCATAGTGACCTCCTGACCTAACAGGTTGATAAGAGGTCGGAGAATTGAACTGCCTTATCATTGTGGGAGGGGGCACACTCGAAAAATGAAGCTTGTACCCCTCTTTTAAGATGGAGAGTGTCCAATGCTCTGTTGTTACCTGCCCCCATCTGGGGGCAAAGTCGCACAACCTTCCTGGAATGGTGGAAGGCTCTGGTCCCCCGAGAGCCAGGAAGGCTAAGTTCTCTAGCTGAAAGTCAAAGGCCTTGTGGAGGCAGGGACGGCTGAGGCTTAGCAGTCTTTGCTTTTCTGTGTTTGGGTGGTTGCTGACCTTTCCTGACAAGCTGACCTGCAGACCGTCCCTGCTGAGAATAAGCAGGATAATATCTTTTCTTTTTAGAAAAGAATGGTTTCTTGAAAGATTTCCTTTCTTGCAGGATCAGCTGTGGACTTGGATAATCTATCCAAGGTGGAGTTGTCAGCATCCATCTCATTGACCTTTTCCTGCCAGTCTTTACCAAACAGGTTCTCACCAGTACAAGGAATATTTCCTAGTTTGTCTTGTACCCAGAGCTCCAGATCAGATGCCTGGAGCCAAGCAATTCTACGTGCACCTATGGCAATGGCAGAGGTTCTGCTTATGCACTCAAAACAGTCAAAAGCTGCACAGTTGACAAATTTAGAAACATCTTGGGCATGTTTGACCAATGTGAGAAAATCCTGCCTTCTATCCTCAGGAAGAAGACTCAAAGCCTCTAAATCACCTTTGACTTCACCTTCAGGAACATTCCCATATACAGACTATAGGAACTGATCCTGGCAGAAAGCATGGAAGCTTGGAAGACACGACATCCAAAAGCATCCAAAGTTCTGCACTCACGTCCTGGAGGATTAGATGCATGTCTCTTTACACTCTTGATCCTTCTCATAGCTGATTCCACTACAATAGAGTGGTGAGGAAGCTGAGTTTTCTGGAAACCAGGACAAGGAGGGACTCGATACAGAGTATCCAGTCTACGAGAATGAGGAGAGGTGGTAAGAGGTGTCTCCCACATTCTTAGCATGAGATCATGCAAGATCTCATGGATGGGCAAGATTGCTGCCTCCTGAGGAGTTTTAGGATATTGTAAAATTTCCAACTCCTTTGCTCTGGGCTCTGTTTCAGGGGCCACAGTAATGGACAGACCCCGAGCCACCTCCCTAATGAAATCCTGAAAGGAAATGTCTTCTGGAGACGACATCCTGTGCTTAGGGGAGGAGGGCTCCTCTGGGAAAAGCATTCTTGCATTGACAGAACTATCAGAAGGTTAAATTAGACTTACCTGCTAATTGTTGTTCCTTTAGGAACTCCAGCCCAGTCCCGGAACTTCTGGGATACAGGTTCCTCCTGCAGCTTGGAGACTGAACAATGACACTCTTCTGATGTCACCAGTATAACCTCCTGAGGGACCGCCCCCTTGCTTCAGTTTCCTATTGACAAAGCAGACTCAGCAGAGCAACAATTAAGCAACTTTCATAGCTACCTTACCTAATAAACATTTAATTAAGAGTTTCAATGTGCTTTAAATCAATTGATAAACATTTTCTTCCCCCCCCCCCCAAAAAAAAATATATCGCCCCCCATCTCTATATGGAGGAATATTGCTTTACCAAGAATATTCAAAAACATCCAGAATGCTAAGTGAAATCTAAGGCTTAACATGAAATTACCATATCTACAGGCTTCAGGCTAATCACTTAATTCAAACGCATATCAGGGAGGTATGCGGGACTGGACTGGAGTTCCTAAAGGAACAACAATTAGCAGGTAAGTCTAATTTAACCTTCCTTTACGTCACTCCAGTCCAGTCCCAGAATTTCTGGGATATAACAGAGCAGTACCAGTTAACGGGTGGGTCCCGCTAGACCAGCTTGAAGCACTGCGGAACCAAAACAGGTATCAGCCTGTGCCTGCAAATCTAGCCTATAATGCTTTTCAAAAGAATTTATTGACGACCAAGTAGCCGCTTTACAAATGTCTACAGGCAGCACCAAACTGTACTCAGCCCAGGACGCAGCTTGCGCTCTCGTTGAATGTGCTCTAAGCCCATCTGAAACTGTCTTACCTTTTAACAAATATGATGAAGATATAGCCTCCTTGAGCCACCTAGATATAGAAGCCTTTGAAGCCGCCTGACCCTTCTTTGGGCCTGCAAAGAGAACAATCTATCCGTCTTACGGAACTCATTTGTTCTTTTCAAATATATCTTCAATGCCCTACGAACATCTAAAAGATACAACCTATTGAGTTGACCTTCGTTACTCTTCTTATCGAATACTGCCAGAGACTTCCTGATTCATATGAAAAGCAGATACCACCTTGGGTAAAAAAGGCGGCACTGGCCTTAAAACGACTTTCCCTTTAAAGAATAATAGAAAGGGCTTTCTACAAGATAACGCTTGCAACTCCGAAATCCTTCTGGCCGATGCAATAGCCACCAAAAACAGCACCTTGAGCGAAAGATCTTTCAAAGACGCTCGAGACAATGGTTCAAAAGGTTCCCATACTAAAGCCTCCAAAACCAAATGGAGATTCCAAGACGGAACCCGTGGTCTACACGGTGGTCTCAATAATGTAACCGTTCTCAAAAAACATTTCACATCTGGATGTGTTCCAATCACTTCACCCTTTACCTTCCCCCTCTATAACAAGACAGACCTGCCAGCTGAACCTTCAATGACGCTGGAGCTAAACCTTTCTCAAATCCTTCCTGCAAAAAAGATAGGATCTGAGAAATAGAAGCTCTCAATGCTTCAGACTTGTCTTCGCACCACGCCTCAAATATTCTCCATGTGCGAATATAAGCCAAAGAAGTAGATTTCCTTCTTGATTTTAACAAAGTAGAAATCACCGCTGAAGAATAACCTTTGGCTCTTAATCTCGCCCTTTCAAGAGCCAAGCCGTAAGCGAGAATCGATCCACTTGAGGCATGTGTAATGGTCCCTGACTCAATAGATCTTCTCTCACCGGTAAACGCCAAGGACTGTCTACTAATAATCTCATGAGATCCGCATACCATGGCCGTCTTGGCCAATCTGGAGCTATTAATATCACTAGTCCCCTGTGACATTCCACTTTTTGCAGAACTCGACCTAACACCACCCACGGAGGGAAGACATATAGAAGCTGTTTTTCCGGCCAACTTTGAACTAGTGCATCCAGACCTTCTGACATTCTTTCTTGTCTTCGACTGAAAAATCGATCGACCTTTGCTGACTCGAATGTTGCCATGAGATCCATCACCGGAATTTCCCACCGCTTTATTAACTGAAAAACCTGGGGGTGCAGAATCCACTCTCCTGGATCCACCTTCACCCGACTCAGAAAATCGGCTTCCATATTGTTTACTCCCGCAATATGGCTCGCAGACAAAGCATCCAATTTTTCCTCGGCCCAATCGAACAACTGTTCTGCCTCGGCCTCCAGAGCAACACTGCTTGTGCCTCCCTGACGACTGATGTAAGCCACCGTGGTCACATTGTCTGACATGACACAAACAGCCTTCCCCTGAAGGTGACACTGAAATGCTCGTAGAGCTAACGTTACTGCTCTTAACTCTAATCTGTTTATTGACCACCCCTTTTCCTGCTCGGTCCATTGACCTTGAACGAATTGTCCTTCGCAGTGTGCTCCCCAGCCCACTAGACTGGCATCTGTCGTAAGCTGAATCCAAACTGGAGACTCTAGGCGCATTCCCATCTCTAAAACCTCCGGTCTTAAACACCAACGCAGAGCTTGACGCGTCTCCAGAAGACAGGGTAATCTTTCTGATAGAGGACTCCTCTGATGCAACCATCTTCTTAGTAATGCTCTCTGCAATGGTCACATATGAGCTCTCGCCCATGGCACTAAGTCCAAGGTTGCTGCCATGGTTCCCAGTAACATCAGATAATGCCATGCAGTTGGTTCTTCTCTGGTCAAAAAATTCTGCACTAGATTTCTTAGCGCTAGTGCTCGAGAGTGAGGAAGAAAAACTCTTCCCGTCTTTGTATCGAACCGAGCGCCCAAATGTTCCAGATTCGGCGATGGAATTGACTTGCTTTTCCTCATATTGACCACCCAACCTAAACTTTGTAAAAATTCCACTACTCTGTTTGTTGCTAACCTGCTTTCGTTTTCTGACTTTGCTCGAATCAACCAATCGTCCAGGTAAGGGTGAACCAGAATTCCTTCTCTTCTCAACGCTGCCGCCACTACTATCATTACCTTGGTAAATGTGCGCGGAGCTGTTGCCAAACCGAACGGCAACGCCTGAAACTGGAAATGGCCAATTGGAACTGCAAATCTTAAATACTTTTGATGTTCCTGATGAATGGGAATATGAAGATACGCCTCTGTTAAATCCAGAGATGTAAGAAATTCCCTTTTTCTTACCGCCATTATCACGGATTTCAACGTTTCCATACGAAAATGAGCTACCCGAAAATAAAGCACAGTTACATACCTGTAACAGGTGATCTCTGGGAACAGCAGGAATAAGTCTTCACATATGGGTATCGTCAGTACTGACGAAGCCTGCGCGGGAACGCTCCCCAGCGTCCAGAAAGCTTTTGGGAGCATCCCACAGCGCCTGCGCGTTGCCTTCCCGCCTTTCCTAACCGCCTCTCTCCAATTCGAGTTTTAAGCTGAGACAAAGAGAGAGAGAGAGAGGAAAGGAAAGATAGATAGGGAGATACAACTCCTAGGGGAGGTGGGTGGGTGTGAAGACTTATTCCTGCTGTTCCCAGAGATCACCCGTTACAGGTAAGTAACTATGCTATCTCCAGGAACAAGCAGGAATGAGTCTTCGCATATGGGGACTCCCCAGCTAGAGATGCCAGGGAGATCTCCAAGGTTGTGAGTCCCTGAGAAGGGCTCTACCTCCCCCCATGGATCTCGGGCATCCAAACAGGGATGGGGGGTAGTTGATTAGGTATGGAACAGGTGTTTGAGAACAGCCTGACCAAACAAGGCATCCCGGCGGGAGTCCTTGTCCAAGCAGTAACGGGCTGTAAAGGTATGAACCGAGGCCCAGGTGGCCGCTCAACAGATTTGGTCGATGGACACAGAGTTTAGATGAGCCATAGAGGCTGCCATGGCCCTCACATTACTCTGGTAGGCGAAAGAAATACACTGAGCAATCCAATTGGACAGAGTTCTCTTAGAGACTGGAAGTCCTAAATGAGAGGGATCAAAAGCAACAAATAGTTGAGAGGACTTTCTATGTTGCTGTGTTCTTTGTAAGTAAAAAGCAAGTGCTCTCTTACAATCCAGGGTATGGAGATTCCTCTCTGCACTTGATGCATGAGGTCCTGGAAAAAAGACAGGTAAATACACCTCCTGGTTCAGATAAAAAGGTGAGACCACTTTAGGCATAAAGTGTGAATTAGTCCTGAGGACTACCTTGTCATGATGGAACCTCGTATAAGGAGGATTAACTACCAAGGCTTGCAGCTCACTGATACGGCGAGCTGAAGTGACTGCAATGAGAAAAATAACCTTCCAGAAAAGGAATTAAGGAGGTAGTGGTTAAGGATTCAAAGGGTGGCTTCATAAGCTGGCCAAGAACCAAATTCAAGTCCCATGCCACTGGAGTTGGTCGAATGGGAGGTTTAGTTAAAAGAAGGTCTCATGAATCTTGCAATAAGAGGATGAGAGAAAATAGGCTGTCCATTGAGAGGCTTAAGGGATGCTGCAATAGCACTCAAATGGACTCTTACTGAATTTGTTTTAAGGCCTGCATGGGATAAATGCAGCAAATACTCTAGTAAAGAATTCAGAGGTATTGCAAGAGGGTTAAGACCCTTCTCTGCACACCAAATGGTAAACCTTTTCCATTTAAAAGCATAGGAACGTCTAGTGGAAGGCTTTCTGGAAGCATGAAGGATATTCTTCACCTGCTGAGAAAGATGCAAATCTTGAAGGTTGTCAGACGGCTGCCTGGGTGAGAATCTTCACAGTCTTGGCAAGTGCATATATCTATATGATTTGCAAGGGATTGTGGGCAATGCAGTTCATTCACACTAGACACAGCTGCTGACAATAATTTAGTTGTGCTCAAGTGTTAAAGCCAATAAGGTATTTATTTATGGGGTTATTTCTCCCAACACAGATATGCTGGGTAGCACCTAAATCAGGTTACTTGCTTCCAGTGTTTTTAACTTGGAAAAACAAAATCAAAATCAGGAAAACAACATTCAAACTTGTCAAGCATTAGCTAATGTTTTCTTAGCATATATCAAACAAACCAAAAGCCACAAAGAAAGAAAAAAACTGTTCTTTTCAGGTTAACTTCTGATAACTTCCCACATAGATTCAGAAGTGATTCTCTCCTAGCTCACAAGCAATTAGGTAAGGCTCAATTGCTAGTAGTTATCCAGCTGAAACCCCTTAGCTGGCTTGCTTTCTACTGTGTGGGTCAAATCCTGCTTCAGGAGCTTTTCTGAGTAGATTAAAGAACAAGTTTGTATTTCTTTGTGATGGTTGCTGTACTTTATAACAGAAAATCACCAAAGGAGTTTGGACAGAGAGCAGTCCATATAAACACATTCTTCATCTGCAATCATTCCCCCTTCTTCAACAAGCATGGGTTCAATATCATGGATTGGCGCAGATGAATCTCTCAATGGAGCACTTTCAGGAGAATACTTGTTTCCCTGCTGTCTTCCAAGGTTATAGCTAGGGCATAGATCAGTGTTCATACCTGAGCTTCCATTGCTGTTAGAGTTCCTCTCTATATAGCCTGGCCAGTATGTAGTCCAGTTCTTATGTCCAGCCTTCCAATCCAGATCCCTGGACACTGGATCTCTCTTCACATACCTTCTGGCACAGGTCTTAGGGTACCTTACACGTGCAGCCGTCTCCCTCACAGGTAGCCTCTGGAGATTCCTAGCTCTGCAGCACCATTCCTCTGGCTTTCCCCAGTCCAATGGTGTATGCTGGCCCTTGGAATGCCTCCCAGTATACGTACTGCTCTTCTAGACCTCTCAAAGACTTTTCTCCTCTTTCTTCCAGAGGGTTTCTTTCCTTCTCTGTCCGTCCGGTTTGGCTTCTGCTTCTGATGATCCTTCAGATGAAACTGATGATCAAGCTCAAGCTGATTCTCAGGATAATGAGGATGATTCTCTGTAGAATAAACTCTACTTTTATTCTGCCTAGATGAGTGCTCCTCCCTAACATAGCGCAGCTGTGCTGAATCAGGCCCTGCCCTTTGAGATGAGTGCTTAGGGATTACCTCATAGCCCTCCTGATTGAACACACGTTTCCCCACTTCAGCTCCTCTAATGGCTGTTGGAAACCTGGTACATTCTGGGACTGGTAGTCTTTTATGGGAAAATTCTGTTTTCTTATTTCTACCAGAACTGACAGGTTGCTTGTTCAGAGTCACTTCACCTTTTCTATAGCTCCTTCCTGAGCTATGATAAGCTTCCTTATCACAAGGTCTAGGCCTTCAGCAACCAGGCCCTGAGATCAAGAGACTGGGGATTTGGGTGCCACAACGTTCCCTCCTCCTGGGACAGGAGGTCTGGTTCAGATCCCAAGTCCAGGGAGGGAGCTTGAGAGAGATGCAGAAGTAGAGGGTACCACACTTGGCGTGGCCAACGTGGTGCTATGAGGATCATAGACCCCTTGTCTCTCTGAAGCTTGAACAGTGTCTTGGGAATTAGGGGAATGGGTGGAAAGGCATAGAGGAAGTCTTGCCCCCAATGAAGGAGGAAGGCATCCCTGGCCTGAACTCCCTGACACGGAATCCTGGAACAGAACCGGGGAAGTTTGGCATTCCACGGACTTGCAAACAGGTCTATGTCTGGGGTTCCCCAAATTCGAAAGATCCTGGCTATCTGGTCCCCATGGAGGGACCATTCGTGTGGAAGCAGAACTCGACTGAGTCTGTCTGCCCAAGAGTTTTGAACCCCTGGAAGATACACTGCCATGAGATGAATTTGATGCTCTCTGGCGAAGGCCCACAATCTCAAAGCTTTGCTGCAAAGCGACAGAGAGCCAGTCCCACCCTGCTTGTTCACGTAGAACATGGCTACTTGGTTGTCCGTGTGGATGGGGACTGTCTTGTAGCTGCGCAGGGTGTGGAAGACTCAGAGCTAGAAAAATTGCTCTGAGCTCCAAGAGGTTGATATGTAGAGATTTTTATTTATTTATTTTATTTAGACAGCTTTGTATACCGCCTTATCCTTCAATCAAAGCGGTTACAACACAATTGGGGGATACATTTAACACGCGGGGATATGAGACACATACACTAATACTTACAGGGAACATGAGCTACGGAGGGTTAAGTGGCTTGCCCAAGACCACAAGGAGCACCTGTGGGACTAGAAACCCCAGTCCTTCCGGCCCAAGGTTGCTGTCCTCTAGTGGGATTTGAACCCCCGACCTTCCGGCCTGAAGTACCTTGCCCCAACCACTAGGCTACTCCTCCCACACTCCACAGGAGATGTCTCCTGTGGAGACCAGATGCCCTGGGTTGAGAGATCTTGTAGATGAGCTCCCCAATCCCTTGGAGAGGCATCTGTTGTAAGGGTTGCTTGGGGCAGCAACTGTTGAAAGGGGGACCCCAGCAACAGATTTTGAGTGGACTTCCACCACTGGAGAGACCAAAAGAGGCGACTGGAGGTTGCTATTTTGTCTGAGGCACCCTGATGCCTGGGTCCATTGGGTGGACAGAGTCAACTGAGCTGCCCGCATGTGAAGGCGAGCGTAAGGAACCACATGCACGGTGGATGCCATGTGGCCTAACAGTTGTAACATCTCTCGAGCAGTTAAATGGGACTTTAACTGAACTTGTGAGGCTAACTGCACCAAGCGTAGGCAACGGGCCTGGGGAAGATAGGCCCTTGCAGTTGTGGTATCAAGCAAGGCCCCTATGAACTCTAATGACTGAGTAGGGGTGAGATGTGATTTTGGGATGTTTATTACAAGTCCCAGATACTGAAGAACATGCCTTGTGCAGGCTAGGGAAGTCTGGGCCTCTGACTGGGATGGAGCTCGGATGAGCCAGTCGTCCAGATATGGGAATACAAATATTCCTAGAGTGCGTAGAAATGTAGCTACTACTGCCATGCATTTTGTGAACACTCTTGGAGCAGAGGCCAGACCGAAAGGAAGCACTCTGTATTGGTAGTGCTTTCCCTGATAAAGGAACCGAAGGAACCTTCTATGTGTTGGATGGATGAGGACATGGGTGTACGCATCCTTGAGATCTAGAGGACAAAGCCAATCCTGACTATGAAGGTATGGAAGGAGAGCACCGAGAGAAATCTTGAATTTCTCCTTGCATAGAAACTTGTTCAATTCTCTGAGATCTAATATGGGTCTGTAGCCCCCTGTTTTCTTTGGGATAAGAAAATAGGGGGAGTAGAACCCTGAGCCCTGTTGAAGAAGGAGTACTTCTTCTATTGCCCTTTGGGCAAGAAGGGTAGCAATCTCCTGACCCAGAAGGTCGAGAGGAGAGATGTTGGAGAATTGAACTGTCTCACCATGGTGTGAGGAGGAAGGTTTAAGAAATTAAGCTTGTACCGCTCCCTTATGATGGAGAGGGTCCATTGCTCTGCTGTGATTTCTTCCCATCTGGGAGCAAAGTGAGCTAACCTTCCTGGAATGGTGAGAGGCTCTGGTTCTTCTAGAGCCAGAAAGGCTAAGTTCTCTAGTTGTAAGTCAAAGGCCCTGAGGAGGCTGCGGTTGTTGGGACTTAGCAGTCCTTGCAGCCTTAGGCTTGGCTTGTTTAGGTTGTTGCTGACGCTTTGCAGCAAAACAACTTGCAGAAAATGCCTGCTGACCATAAACAGGATAATATTTCCCCTTTTTGGGAAAGAAAGCCTTTTTGAATAACCTTTTTCTAAGAGGAGCAGAAGTAGACTTTGAAAGTCTATCTAATGCAGAATTCTCAGCATCCATCTGAGTGGCCTTTGCTTGCCAATCCTTGCCAAAAAGGTTTTCACCTGTACAAGGAAGATTGCCTAATCCATCCTGGACCCAGGGTTCCAAATCAGAAGCTTGTAACCAAGCAAGTCTGCGTGCACCTATGGCAATAGCCGAGGCTCTGCTGGCACACTCAAAAGAGTCAAAGGCTGCACGGTTGGAAAATTTGGAATCATCCTGGGCATGTTTAAGCCAGGTGAGAAACTCCTCTCTTATCTTCTGAGATAAAAGGAGATAAAGTTTGCAGACCTGTAACTTCTTTTAGAAACATCCCCATATAGAGACTATAGGAGTTGATTCTGGCAGCAAGCATATTGGCCTGGAAAATTCTCCGGCCAAAAGCATCTAAGGTTCTGCATTCTCTTCCTGGAGGATTAGATGAGTGCCTTTTTGCACTCTTTATCTTCTTCATAGCAGACTCCACCACAATAGAGTGGTGAGGAAGCTGAATCTTATGAAAGCCAGGACAAGGAGGAACACGGTACATGGTGTCCAACCTACGAGAATGAGGGGAGGTGGTGAGAGGAGTCTCCCATATGCCCAACATGTGATCATAAAGGATCTCATGAATTGGTAAAGTAGCTGCCTCTTTAGGAGCCTTAGGATATTGTAAAATATCCAATTTTTTGGCTCTAGGCTCTGCCTCAGGGGCCACTGTAATGGAGAGGCCCCTGGCCACTTCCCTAATGAACTCTTGAAAAGACAAGTCTTCTGGAGGAGACATTCTTCTTTTTGGAGAAGAGGGCTCCTGAGGAAGGAGTACCGATGCTTCGACAGAAGTCTCTGATTCATCAGAGTCTTCGGAGGAATCGAAGTATCGCCTGTCTGGATGCTCCTGCAGAGCCCGATATGCGTACCGAGTGGTATCGACATCAGGGGTGATCGGTACCGATTCGGTACCGATGGGCATCACAGAACAGGGTACCGCTGCAGTCGACACCGAAGCCGATGTCGATGCAATCGGTGCCGGTACCATCAACGGAGTTTGTTGCGGTACCGGAGGCGTCGCAGCTTGTATGAATGCCGTAATGGCACGCTGCATGGTCAGAATATTTTGATCCATAGACGCCGCCAATGTCTGGATGTCGGTACCAGTGGAAACCACTGGTACCCCAGAACATGGCAACAGGTGATCGGTCGAGGCCGAGCCATCGATGTCAACCTGTGACCCCATAGATAAAGCTTTGGAAGCCGGAGCCTCCCGCTGGGGTAATTTTGCCGGTGCGGAATCCTCGAGGGCAAGCCCGGAGGCATCTCGATTCTTAAAGGGAGATCTACTCTTCGAGGACCGGCTGGACTTATGTTTGGTTACCTGAGATCCATGGGAGGAAGAAGCAGCCCTGGAAGACGTCGATGCCACCGAAGCTGCATCAGAGGGAAACAGGGTACTGAGCTTGGCCGCTCGATTCTGTCGACCTCTTTAAGACATCATGGAACAGGACTCACAATCCGTGATGGAGTGGTCAGGACCCAAACATTTTAGACACCAGTCATGGGTGTCGGTGACAGAAATAGTGCCGCTGCACTTCGTGCACTTTTTAAACCCGGATGCGGGCTTTTCCATGAGGAAAATTTCCCCTAGGCCTAAGGCCCAAAGAAGAAAAAATGCACAGAAGTGGGAAACGGTAGGCTGTTTGTTTGTTTTTTTTAATAAGAAAGAAAGACTGGCGGTACTGGTCCGACGTCGAAGAAGGCAGACGCGCGACCAAAGAAAATAAAGAACTTCTTCAGCGGTGACAGGAACACGACCTGCTGGCTCTGCGGAAAAGAAGAACTGGAGAGAGGCGGTTAGGAAAGGTGGGAAGGCAGCGCGCAGGCGCTGTGGGATGCTCCCAAAAGTTTTCTTTCTGGACGCTGGGGAGCGTTCCCACGCAGGCTCCGTCGGTACCAACGATACCCATATGTGAAGACTCATTCCTGCTTGTTCCTGGAGATCTATTTACTCCGCAAAGATCCAAAACCGGCTGAAAAGAGCCCTCCTTTTTTGGAACTACAAAATAAATCGAGTATCGACCGTAACCGCGTTGATTTAACGGCACCGGTACAATAGCTTCCAGTTTCAAAAGTGTTTGCAAGGTCTCGCATATTGCAGCACCCTTGATGTGAGCCTTGCAAGGAGACTGAACGAACAAATCGACCAGTGGGCGCTGAAGTTCCAGAGCATATCCTTTTTGAACGATCTCTAACACCCACTGATCGTGATTTGAACCCAGGCGGAATAAAAATCCCGGAGCCGACCCCCTACGGGAATAAAATCCACCTGGGTGTCCCTCATCTCATTGTGTTTTTCTCGGGTTTGCAGAGTAAGAGGAGGCTGCAAAACCTCTGCCTGCTCCTCAAAATCCTCGAAACCCCTGACTCCTGAAATACTGACGTCCTCTCTGAAATTGACCAAAACGAACAGAACGAAAACAACGAAAATCCCTATACAGACCTCTAGACGTCTGAACTGATCGTCCTAATCTTTGCCTATCCTCAGGTAGCCTGCCTCCTTTATAATCTGCCAGATCTTTTACTAACTTGTCCAAGTCTTCTCCCAAAAGAAGTTTACCCCTAAAAGGAAGCTTAGAAAGTCTTGCTTTAGAAGAAGCATCTGCAGACCAGGTACGCAACCACACATCTTCTTGCTGCGACCACTGAGCCCATACCTTTTGATAATGCTCTAATAAGATCATAATGAATGTCAGCTAAATAAGCTGCTCCAATGCCTCTTCTGAAGAGCTCTCCTCAGTGTTACTATGTAATCCCTGTGACCAACGCAGACATGCTCTAGCTACCCATGCTCCACAAATGGATGCCTGAATGGACAGTGCATTTATATCAAACACCTGTTTCAACAAAGTGTCCAACTTTCTATCATAACTATCCTTAAGAGCTGCACCGCCCTCAACTGGAATAGTAGTTCTTTTAGTAACCGCTGAAACAGCTGCATCTATTTTAGGTGGATTAAATATTTCACAGTACCGATCCTGTAAAGGATACAAACTAGTCAATCCTAGAGCCTCTTAACCCAGCCTCAGGTATATTCCACTCTTGCTGAATCATGTCTTTTACCACTCTATGAACTGGAAAGGCCTTCTGCATTTTCCTAAACGTCTGCAACAAAGAGTCCTCTAATTCAGAGTCCTCCTCTGGCTCTGACACTGGCATATTCAATGTTTTAAGAGTTTCCATAATTAATGCTGGTAACTCTTCCCTACGAAAAACACGTACTATCCTAGACTGATCCTCCTACTCTACAAGTTTTTCCTTTTCTAATTCTTCCTCAACCTCTACATCTAAATCTGAATGGATTTCTTCAGATGCTATCGAAAAGTCCTTTGAATCCTTTCCTATCCTAGTCTTCTTACCAGGTAGCGGAGTCTCATCAATTTTCAAAGGAACAGCCGAACGCTTCCTTCCAAGATCAGATACCAGAGGTGATGATACTCTTTGATCATCCTTAAAAGTTTGTTGAAGTAGAGAAACAAACTCCTTTGAAAATAATGCTGCTAAACCTGAAGAAAAAGTTGAAGGTATCATAGGCACATCCGGAATAGAAGGACCTGGAACAGGTTCAAGTAAGAGTTGTGGAGGAGAATCAACCTCTCTTAATGGTGAAGAAGCCTGCTTAACACCCTCCGCAGTGGCTTCCAAAACATTTTGCAGATCTGCATTCTCCTGAACACAAGACTTGCAAACTCCTGAGTCCAAACATATGCCCCTTCTAGAACCACACATCAAACATTGTGGTTTAGATGGCATTTTGTAGTAAAGTGCCAAAGATATAAATACTATCCCTTAATTTAGTATCTTTTAATTTAAAATTGAAAAGTAAATAAAATACTACTAAATAGTCTTAGCAACACTTTTCTAAGAAGAAAACTTAAGAAAAAGTATAAGAATTACTCACAGCCATGTGTTTACTGTGCCTTCGTTGTTTAGCGCTGCCCCATGCACGCGCATAAATGATGCGGCCTCCAAAGAATCTAAACCACCAGTTTAACTGCGCAGCAATCAAATTACCTTAGCTGCAGCATTTCCAAGGAAAAATGTTTAAATTGCTTTCCTCCACCCCCGGATCTCCGATGCCAAGTCTGTATGCACTTCGGATAAACCCGGAAGTGCCGCGTCAAAAACAAATCAGCCAGATTGAGACCGGTGAATCACTTCTCCGCAGAGACAGAAACTTGTTTTCAAAAGACAAGACTTTACACCTTCGACGAAAAAACAAGGTAAAAGTCGCCTTACTCCTTCCAAGTACTCCTCTCCTAACCAAAGTAGGATCGGGAGACTTGACGAAGCCTCTAACACCGCGGCTTCCAAAAACAGCAGAGTAAACTCCTCCAGAGAGAGAAAGAGGGCATCTGTTAGCTCTTAAAGCTACGGTAAGCATTTAATCTGCACCTTTTTTTAAACCAAATAAAAGATTAATTAATTAAAAGAAATAAAACACTTAATTGTCCCTCTATAGAGCCAGAGTCCCTAGGCTCTACAACCTCCAGCTGCTTGGAGACTGAACAAAACTGAAGCAAGGGGGTGGTCCCTCAGGAGGTTATACTGGTGACATCAGAAGAGTGTCATTGTTCAGTCTCCAAGCTGCAGAAGGAACCTGTATCCCAGAAATTCCGGGACTGGACTGGAGTGACGTAAAGGAATCCTCAGATTCTTCAGAGGACTCGAAGTATCGCCTGTCCGGATGCTCTTGAAGAGCCCGATACCCGTACTGACCGAAATCGGTACCGGGAGTAATCGGTACCGGAGTATCGGTACCAGAAGGCATCGGATGACTGGGTGCCAGCAATGCGGACACCGATGTCGATGCTATCGGTACTGGTACCGGTGCTGGAGTCGGTGCCAGTACCAGTTGAAATGTCTGACGCGGTTCCGAGGGTGTCAATGCCGCAAGGAGAGCCGCCAGACTGCACTCAATAGCCAGGACTCTCTGATCTAACGACGCTGCCGATGCCTGGATGTCGGTACCGGAGAAGATCGCCGGTGCCCCAGAGCATGGCACCAGTAGTTCTGCCGAGGTTGAGGCTTCGAGAACATCCTGGAGTCCTGATAATGCTTTCAGACACCACTCATGGGTGTCGGTGACAGAGATGGTACCGCCACACTTGGTGCACTTTTTAAAACCCGAAGAGGGTTTTTCCATTGTGGAAAAAATGTTGGGCCTAAGGCCCAAAAAAACGCGTGCACCTAGAAAACAAATATGGAAAAAGTACTAACAACATTTTTTTTTTTTTAAAGAAAAGAAAGAAAAACCAGTGGTACCGGTAAAGCGTTGAAGAAGGCAGACGCGACCACAAAAAGGAAAATTTTCTGCAGTGACAGGAACACGACCTGCTGGCTCTGCGGAAAACAAAGAACTGGAGAGAGGCAGTTGGGAAAGGCGGAAAGGCAGCACGCAGGCGCTGTGGGATGCTCCCAAAAGCTTTCTAATTGGATGCTGAGGAGCGTTCCCGCGCAGGCTCCGTCGGTACCGACGATACCCATATGTGATGACTACATTCCTGCTTGTTCCTGGAGATAAAATAGATGTCTATGCAACTTAGATGTAGTAATTTCGGAGGAAAAAAAATACAACCGGGACAGGATTAATGCACCCTTCACTAATATTTGGTTGCACTACCCTTGGCAGCAAATAACAACCTTCAAACATTTCTTGCACATCTGTCTGCTGGTAATTTCTCCCACTCTTCAACTATGATTTGTTCCAGCTCAAGAATGTTTCCAGGAGTCCCTTTACCAATGGCAGATTTGAGCTCTTTCCCAAAGGTTCTCAGTTTAAAACAGTCCATTGCTTCATTTTTAAACATTCTGCTGGAGGACCCATGACCTTTGACCCAGACCTACTTTTTTGACACTAGGTAGCACATTTTACTCCAAAATACCTTGGTAGTCCTCTGAATTCATGATTCCTTTAATACGTTCCAGGCCTCCAGTTCCTGAGGCAGCAAAACAGCCCCACAACATGATGGAACCTCCACCATATTTAACTGTAGGAAGGGTGTTTTTTTTACCTTATAAGTGTCATTTCTTTGCTTGTAAATGTATCACTGGTCTGCACTGCTAAAGAGCTCAAGTTTGGTTTCATCTGTCCATAGAACATCTTTCCAGAAGGACTGTGGTTTCTCAAGGTGGGTTTGAGCAAATATCAGGCCCTTTGAGAAGTGGGATCCTCCTTGATCTTCACCCATTAAGTCCTTTGTTTAGTGCGCGGCGTATGGTGCGGGTTGAAACTACCACTCCAGACTGCTCCAGGTCAGGTTCTTTGGATGTTGTACATGGTGTTTTTCCAACAGTTCACACTAATCTTTGAAGATTTTTTGGATTCATTTTCCTCTTCCCACCACGTCCTGGGAGGTCCTTGACAGTTCCATGAGCAGAAAACTTCTTAACACTGAACTGTAGAGAAAGGAATCCCAAGGTCTTTGGAGATCACCTTGTACCCCTTTGAAGTTTGCTGATGGCGGCTCTTTGTTTTTTTTGTGTTTTTTTTTAAATCGGTCTCGGGCAGTTCTCGTCCACAGTTCTGAAAATGGAACAAGGAATGAATGTGGCCATTTTAAATATTAGAGCCATCATTCATTGGTTGATTCAAGTCATGTGAGTACTAACAATTGATCACAGGTGTGTCTAATTTTACTGCAATGGGAATGTGACTCTGTTCAAGCTGATTTAATTGTTTATAAGGATGCCAATATCATTTCCTGAACACAATCAAGCCCAAAGGAATCACCACATACATATTAAGTTTAGGTGAAAACCCAATAAACCCATACAGACATTCTTCCTATCTAAATAAGACTAATCTGTCAATTACTAATTTTTGTTGGATCACCTACCCTGAGAGGTCACCCTCTCCCGTAGTAGGCTCTCCTCCTTTTAATCAAATTTATAAAAAGGCTCAACGGCCTTTTTATAAATGTGTTTTGTACAACTCTTTTGGAATATCAAACATGCAAAGGAATTGGTCTTAGGTTACGAGCTCGAGGATACCCTGTGTCCTTGATAATTAAAGCTTACAATCAGGCTTTATACAATCATCCTGAGTGGTGGCAAGATGAAAGAGCTCTGGAGGTTGATAAAGAGAAATCTAGCAGATTCATTGGTATACTTCCATATATGCCAAATGCTATGGGGGCAACTCGTATTCTAAAAAATTACTGGTCTGTTTTGACTCTTCACAATTGTTTTCAAAGGCCTCTTATGATTGCTCATCAGAGGGGAGCCAATATTGGTGATTTAACACTAGAAGCCCCAAAAGGAATTTTACCTAAAAACCCCAAAGTGTGTCAATTGACACATTATCACGACGACTGCATTTAGCATGAAATGCAGATGTGAATTAATGTGAAGTTACTTATTTGTTAAATACATGCAGTATGTGATGTCACTACATGACGTCATCGTGTGTTTGTTTGTAATGTCGGAGTAAAACTGTAAAGAGGGATTGAGATGCGCCACCTAGTGGGAACATGAATTTATACCTAGAAGCCCCAAAATGCGTCAACTGACGCATCCAAGACAATTGAGTGCGTCAACTGACGTACTTTGGGGCTTCTAGGTATAAATTCATTTTCCCGCTAGGTGGTGCATCTGTCAATTTTCGATGCACATATTTGAACATCTTGACCTTGCTAACAAAGTCATGGAACATGACTGACATGGTTCTAGCAGTGGCGCTGGTATACAACTTCAAAGATGCATTTGCATCAATTGAAGCACTTTGGGGCTTCTAGTGTTAATAGTTCATACTTCATTTACAAGGGAAGGATTACATATACAGAATCAGGGCCATTAAGCTTATAGGTCCTGTGATTTTTATGATAAGTTGGAAGGTGAGCAATGGACTGATTTACAATCTGGTATTATGTACAAATTATACCACAAGACTTCATGTTTATCCTCCTTGTAATATATATTATCATCTGCTCCTGCCAGCTTAAATATGTGACCATTGTCAAAAAAACGCTCAATGATATCAATATGGAACAAAATTCTTCAATCTCTTATGATTATTCAAGAACATTTAATATCTCTGAAGGTCTCAGACTGATTCAGCACTCTATTATGGACTTGTAACATGTCCAACTGACGTGCCTAATAGCATCAATGACCTTCAATACAGATTTCCTAGTGGTAATGAAGCAGAGGGAGTCGCCAACCCTACAGTTCACTATAGAAACTTCTAAAGCCACTATTAAAAGCTTCTCCTTTATTATGGCGTTTCTCAACTCTTAGCTCTTGGCACTTAGCTTCTAGTGGATCGTGTCACAGCCAGCTCTCCACCATTGCTTCATTAAATCCCAACTCCTTTCTCAAGTACCCACTGCGTTTCACTAACGATGTTTCTTCAGGGGATATCACTCACTTCTTGATAATGTTCTATAAAATAAAACCCATATATATCTAAAACAATAAACTATTCCATCCTAAATTCCTACCTCTATCTCCAAAATTTAAATATACAAAAAATACTCCTACCAGAAACATAGCTGATGCTGCATGTCTTTCCGTCTTTCTCAATCAGGCAAGCACAATGTTTCTCAGAATTTCTTTCAAACTGCCCTTGAAAAAACGCCGCGCATGCGGAGTATTGGGCAGATCTTAACTTTTAAAGACCTAATGGGCTCCAGTGCCCTGCCCTGCCCTGCCCTGTTCAGACTTTCCTACAGGAGCTCTCCAGATCAACCAACAGTAAGGATTTAAGGGTGTGTTTTATTATAGTAAATTGTTAGCTCTCTGACTGGGAGCTCTTAAAAGGGTGTTTTGTACATTTTTAAAGCAAGGTTACTTTCTTTTTGGTGCTTTAGTGGGACTTTCCTTGAGCACAGTAGGTGGTTGAACTCCAGTCACCTCCTCAGCTTTGGGAACTGCTAACACCTAATCAGGTGTTAGTTCCCTCCCTACCCACCCTGACTCCCACCCACCCCTAGCGAGTAGTCTTGCTTTATAGGGCACCTCCCCATTTGACAAAGCACAGAGAATTGGACCAGCACATTTTGAATATAATTAAGGAGATTTAACTGCTTTTTCTCTGAAAGGACAGCTGGGAAACCGGCTGGTACTTGGTAGATCTCTCTCTTTTGCTTTAACAGATACCTAAGATCCACGAACAGAACAATGGCTGGGAAAAATCGTATCGCTAAAGCTGTTGCCCCTGTTACAGCTTCTGCCTCGGTTCCAGACAAAGGTCCTAATACCAGTTGAAGGACTGGTTCCATGTGCAGGGTGCCTGCATGCTGAAGCTCTGAGGAAACAAGTGGAGGAAGTCAGAGAGGAGGTGGCGAGGCTGAGGAGCATTCAAGACAGTGAGAAGTACATTGATGAGATGCTTCTTGCAGCAACCAAGCTCTCCAGCACAGGAGAAGATGGGTGCCAACAGAATGTCGATGGTTGGACACAAGTCACCAGGGCCTGCAAAATCACCAATCCAACTTCTCCAGCCCTTGACTTGAAGAACCATTATGCAGCCCTGGAAGTGGAGGAGGTGAAAGCATCCCTGGAAAAGGAAGAACCAGAGCTCAAGTGCCCCAAAGTTGCAGAATCAGTGACCACAAGAAAACGAAGGGTAGTGGTGGTTGGAGACTCTCTTCTGAGGGATACTGAGGCGTCCATCTGCTGACCAGACTTTATGTCCAGAGAGGTATGCTGTCTGCCTGGTGCCAAAATCCAAGATGTTACGGAGAGTTTGCCGAGACTCAACAAGCCCACTGACTATTACCCAATGTTGCTAATCCATGTTGGAACAAATGATACTGCCAGGTATACCTCGGAACGTATCAAAAGTGACTTCATGGCTCTGGGACAGAAGCAGATAGGTGCACAGGTGGTGTTCTCTTCAGTCCTCCCTGTTGAGGGTAAAGGCCAAGGCAGAGAGGCTCGCATCCTGGAGATGAATGCATGGCTGCATGGATGGTGTCATTGAGGGCGTTTTGGTTTCCTAGACCATAGGCTGCTGTTCCAAGGGTTGCAGAGCAGAGATGGCATCCATCTGTCCAAGAAAGGTCAACGCGTCTTCAGTAGTAGACTGGCTAATCTACTGAAGAGGGCTTTAAACTAGATTTATTGGGGATGGGTGAAGAAAGCCCCCAGGTAAGTGAAAGCCCCCAGGTAGGTGATACATTAAATAACTTTATGGAAATGGGTAACATATGGAAAGCAGTGTGTATAAATGCCCGTAGCATGGGAAATAAGATCCCTGATGTTGAAGCTTTGGTGGGAGTGGCTGACTTGGATTTAGTGGCAGTTACAGAAACATGGTTCACAGAAAACCATGACTGGGATGTTACTATACCTGGCTATACTTTATTCAGAAAGGACAGGGTAGGAAGTAGGGGAGGAGGAGTGGCACTATATGTAAAAACTACTATTAAAGCTTTGGATTTACAGAGCTTAAAAGGGAGAGGGGAGGCATTGTGGGTTAAACTAGGAAGAGGGAAAGAGAAATCTATTTACATTGGTGTGATATACAGACCTCCCTCACAAGAGGAAGAGGTGGACAGAGAGTTAATTGAAGACATGCACAGCATTGCTAGAAAAGGAGAAGTGCTACTGATAGGAGATTTCAATATGCCAGATGTTGATTGGCACATTCCTGCTGCAGTATCATCTAGAAGTAAGGAGATCCTGGATTCTCTACAGGGAGAACTATTCAGGCAATTGGTAATAGACCCCACACATGAAGGGGCCAAACTGGACTTGGTGCTTACCAATGGTGAAAGTGTTTCTGATGTTGTAGTGGGAGATCATTTTGCATCCAGTGATCACCAGATGGTCTGGTTCAGTATTAGGACTAGGGCTGTTAGAATCCATTCAAAGGCGAGGATCTTAGACTTTAGGAAGACTATTTATTTTTATTTATTTATTTATTTATTTTACATTTCTTATATACCGCACTATTTACGATCAGCGCGGTTTACATAAAACGAAACAGAATCCGACAATGAACAAGAGTCAGGTCATTACAATGAACATTACAATGACTAACTTTGTGAAGATGAGCCAATACCTCAGAGAGTCGTTAGTTGGATGGGAACAGCTGAGGAATGTAGAAAAACAGTGGGAAAAACTGGAGGGGGATATTTTAAGGGCAACCAACCTTTTTATTAAAATGGTAAATAAAGCTAAAAGGAAAAGGAGACCGCTATGGTTTTCCGAAAGTAGCTGAAAAAGTGAAGAAGAAGAGGGAGGCCTTCATGAAATACAAGAGATCACAGAGAGAGGAAGACAGGCATCTGTATTTGGAAAAACTTAGAGAAGCTAGCAAAGTAGTCAAGAAGGCAAAGATTCAAAAGGAGGAGGAAATAGCCAATGCAATAAAATGGGGGGGGATAAGACATTTTTCAGATATATTAGTGAGAAGAGGAAGGGCAAGAGTGCTATTGTCAGACTCAAGGGTGCAGGGGAGGAATATGTAGAAGCTGATAAGGATAAAGCGGAATTGCTTAACAAATATTTTTGTTCTGTGTTCACAGATGAAGAACCAGGAGCAGGACCTCAGAAAACACCCACAAATAGGAACAGAAGCAAAGGACATCTTGAACAATTTTCAAAAGACTGTGTTCGTGAGAAACTAGCTCAACTTAAAGTAGACAAAGCGATGGGACCGGATGGGATACACCCGAGAATACTGAGGGAACTTGGGGACGTTCTAGCAGCTCCACTGACTGACCTTTTCAATGCCTCATTGGAGTCAGCAGTGGTGCCAAAGGACTGGAGAGAGGCTCATGTGGTGCCTTTACACAAAAGCGGAAGTAAGGATGTGGTTGAAAACTACAGGCTGGTTAGTTTAACTTTGGTGGTGAGTAAATTACTGGAAACGCTGCTAAAAGAGAAAATAGTGAGGTTTCTGGAGTCCAGCGGATTACAGGATCCGAGGCAGCATGGATTCACCAGAGGCAGGTCTTGTCAGACAAATCTGATTGATTTTGTTGACTGGGTGACCAGGGAGATGGACCGAGGGAGAGCTCTAGATGTGGTGTATTTAGATTTTAGTAAAGCCTTTGACACTGTTCCTCATAGGCGACTTATAAACAAACTGAGCACCCTAGGGATGGACCCTAAAGTTACTGCTTGGGTTAGAAATTGGTTGGGTGGGAGGCGACAAAGAGTACAAGTAAATGGAGCTCACTCTGAGGAGTGGTGTGCCCCAGGGATCTGTCCTTGGTACGATTCTTTTTAACATCTTTGTTAGTGATATAGCGGAAGGGCTTTCAGGTAAGGTTTGCCTCTTTGCGGATGATACCAAAATCTGCAATAGAGTAGACACCCAGGAAGGGGTAGATAACATGAGGAGGGATCCAACACTCCCTAGACGCCCTTTTTATCACTGAATCCTGGCTCCGTGAGGGGGAGGACGCTCTCCTTCACCAGTGTCTTCCCCCCGGTTACTCAGCCCTTCACACCCCCCGCCTTCGTCGCTCTGGTGGTGGGGTGGCACTTATCTTTAAGTCCCCTCTGTCGTTTTCTTTGGTCTCGCCCTCACCTGCTTATCCTGAGTCCCTTTTGGTTTGGTCCGATTCCGCCCCTTCTCTTTTATTTCTCCTCTTATATGTTCCCCCTTCTCTGCGCCCAGATCTCTGGGATTCCCTATTTCACACGTTTTCTGACTCCGCCATTCTATCTCCACATTTAGTCGTCTTAGGCGACCTCAATGCCTACCTTACTCCCCCGTCCCGTCCCCGTGACAAGGCCCTTTCCTCTTTGTTCTCTGATCTATCTCTCACTCAACACGTACTTTGCTCTACCCATGCCTCTGGTCACTCCCTTGATCTTATTCTTACTCTTGATTCCTCTCCTTTTTCTCCCTCCAATATCCGATCTGTCCCCATTCCTTGGTCTGACCATTACTGTCTTTTATTTACTTTCCCTTTTCCTTCTTTAGACTCCACTAGCCCTTCTTCAGTTCCTATCCCTTCCCTCAGGCGACGTTTCACTCTAAACTCTCGGTCCTCTTTTCCATCTGCCCTCACGCTATTCCCTCCAGATTTTTCTTCCTTCTCCATTGACCGTCAGGTTGATCTCTTTTCCTCTTCTCTTTCGGTTGCTTTTGATTCTGTGGCACCTCTCCACTCTTCAGCCCCCCGTTCATCTTCCCATCACCCCTGGTACCACCCCGGTCTCCTTCTCCTCCGCTCCAATCTCCGACGTGCTGAACGGTTTTGGAGGAAGTCCCGCTCATCCGACTCTCATTCCAACTATCAGCTTGCTCACCTTTCCTACCGCTCTGCTATCACTTCTGCTAAACATTCATACTACTCTCGTCTCATCTCTACATCTTCTAACTCTGCTAGGCGTCTCTTTCTGGTCCTCAAATCTATTTCCTCCCCTTCTTCTCTCCCTTCTGCCCTTTCCCAGCCCCCCCCTCCCAGCCCTTCTTCTCTTGCTGCTTTCTTTACTAATAAGATTCTTGCTATTCGTTCCTCCTTTCCTTCATGCCCTTCCCCCCTCTTCTCCCTCCCTTCCCTTCTTCTTCCCCTTTTCACCCTTTGCCCACTTCCCCCTCCTCACCCATTCACACTCTCTCCCACACTTGGTGTTCCTTTTCTCCTATTTCTTCGCCCGAACTTATTAAGGCTATTTCTTCCGCTCACCAAACTACCTGTCCTCTTGATCCTCTCCCATCTCCCTGGCTACTTGACTCGCATATTGCTTTGGTGCCTTTCATCCTTTCTATCTTTAACACTAGTCTCTCTTCTGGTCTTTTTCCCTCTTTATGGAAGCACGCTATTGTCCGCCCCCTTTTGAAGAAGCCCACCCTCGACCCCACGCTTTCTACCAACTGGCGCCCCGTTTCCAACCTTCCTTTTCTGTCCAAAATCCTTGAACGAATTGTTTTTTCCCAGCTGACCTCTCATCTTGACTCCACCCACGCCCTTCACCCCCGGCAATCTGGCTTTCGTCCTGGTCACAGTACCGAAACTGTTCTCACGGCTCTGCTCTCTGAACTTCACCGTTCTCACGATCGTGGTGATATTTCCCTAGTGGTCTCTCTGGATCTGTCTTCTGCTTTTGATGTAGTCGATCACCGCACCCTTCTTTCTCGTTTGTCTGATGTTGGTATTCATGGCACTGTTCTTCAATGGTTTCACTCTTTTTTATCTTGTCGTACTTTTTCAGTTCACGCTGGTTCTTCAGTCTCTCCTCCTGCGTCTGTCACTTGTGGTGTCCCTCAGGGCTCTATTCTTGCCCCTCTCCTCTTTAACATTTTTCTGGCCCCCCTAGCTCTGCTAATCCAGCAATCCACTCTTTCTTTCTACATCTATGCTGATGATATCCTTCTGGTTCACCATACCTCTTCATCTGCCCCTGATCTCACTCCACTTAACCTCTGCCTCTCCTCCATCACATCCTGGTTTGAGTCAAACTTCATGCATGTTAATCCTACTAAATCTGCAGCTCTTTGGGTTACTTTTGGTCGTCCTTCTCCTTCAGTGTTTCCTGTCATGGGTTCTCATTCTATCCCTTCCACCTCCACTCTCCGCTATTTAGGTGTTACTCTAGACCCATCTCTTTCTTTCCACGATCACATTTCTTCTGTTGTCCGCTCCTCCTTTTTTCACCTACGTCGCATTAAAGCTGTTCGTTCCTACTTTTCACACTCTTCTATTATCACTTTGGTCATATCCCTAGTTATTTCGCGACTCGATTACTGCAATGTTGTTTATGCTGGTCTTCCCTCTCACCAACTTCACCGCCTTCAAATCGTTCAAAATGCTGCCGCCCGTCTTATTACTCTATCCCCTCTCCGCTCTCATGTTTCCCCCTGTCTCTCTTCTCTACACTGGCTCCCTATTAAGTTTCGGTTTGTGTTTAAACTACTTATCCTTGCACACAAGGCCCTCTTCTCTGACTCCCCCAATATTTAGCCAATATTATCCATCTCCAGCCCTCTCCCCGCCTTCTCCGGTCCGCCCATGGTAATCGTCTTTTTCTTCCCTCACCCACTCAGGCCCGTCTCGAATCCACCCGACATTCTGCTTTCTTCTTTCTATGCCCTGCCCTCTGGAATTCTCTTCCCTTATCTCTCCGTTTAGAACCCTCCTATACTCGTTTTAAAACTATTCTCAAGACTCATCTTTTCTGTCAAGCATTCAATCTCCCTCCCCCCACTGATGATGTCCTTCCCACTTAGCCTTTTATTCCCTCCCTCCCTCTTATTTCTCTATTTTCCCCTCTCCGCTGGTGTCATGTTCCCCTAGTCTCGCCTCTCGCTCCGCCTATATCTGGTTCGAGTCTCCTTCTCCTCCCCTCACTCCTTTAATTTTTATTGTTTTTAAGTTTTTAAGTTTTATTATTAGTATTATGGTTTTAAATTCCGTTGCTCTGCTGCTTTCTGTTGCCCCTCTTTATCTTTTGCTGTTTCTTTTACTGTCCTATTATTATTTGGCGTTCTTTTCTTCTCTTCCTTTCTCTGCAGCTGTCACTTTTTTATGATTGTACACCGCCCTGATGCTTTGGCCTGGGCGGTTTATCAAATGTTTTAATAAAGATAAAGATAAAGATAGTTAAGCTTGAAGAATGGTCTAGAATTTGTAAGCTGGGATTTAATGTTAAAAAATGTAAGGTCATGCATTTGGGCTGCAGCAATCCAAGGGAGCAATACAGTATAGGAGGTGAAGTACTTTTGTCCACTAAAGAAGAGCGGGACCTAGGCATGGTTGTGTCTGATGATCTTAAAGTAGCTAAACAGGTAGAAAAGGCGACAGCAAAAGCTAGAAGGATGCTTGGGTGCATACGGAGAGGAATGGCTAGCAGAAAGCACAGTTACTTACCTGTAACAGGTGATCCCTGGGAACAGCAGGAATAAGTCTTCACATATAGGTACGTCGGTACTGACGGAGCTTGCGCGGGAACGCTCCCCAGCTTCCCAAAAAGGAAAGCTTTTGGGAGCATCCCACAGCGCCTGCGCGCTGCCTTCCAGCCTTTCCTAACCGCCTCTCCTCAGTTCGGTTTTAAAGCTGAGACAAAGAGAGAGAGAGGAAAGGAAAGACAGATAGAAAGATACAACTCCTAGGGGAGGTGGACGGGTTGTGAAGACTTATTCCTGCTGTTCCCAGAGATCACCTGTTACAGGTAAGTAACTGTGCTATCTCCAGGAACAAGCAGGAATGAGTCTTCACATATGGGGACTCCCTAGCTAGAGATGCCTGGGAGATCCCTCAGGTTATGAGACCCTGGGAAGGGCTCTACCTCCTCCTATGGACCTCAGGCATCCATTCTGGGAAGGAGGGCAGGATTTGATTAAGAATGGAACAGGTGTTTGAGAACAGCTTGACCAAACAAGGCATCCCGGCGGGAGTCCTTGTCCAAGCAGTAATGGGCTGTGAAGGTATGAACCGAGGCCCAGGTGGCCGCTCGACAGATCTGGTCGATGGACACAGAATTTAGATGAGCCATAGAGGTGGCCATGGCCCTCACATTATGAGCTGTGACATGGCTCTCCAGAGAAAGGTTCTTACTCTGGCAGGCGAAAGAAATACACTGAGCAATCCAATTGGACAGTGTCCTCTTAGAGACTGGAAGTCCCAAATGAGAGGGATCAAAAGCAACAAAGAGCTGAGAAGACTTTCTATGTTGCTGTGTCCTTTGTAAGTAAAAGGCAAGAGCTCTCTTTCAATCCAGAGTATGAAGATTCCTCTCTGCACTTGATGCATGAGGAGCTGGAAAAAAGACAGGTAAATATACCTCTTGATTAAGATGAAAAGGTGAGACCACTTTAGGCATAAAGTGTGGATTGGTCCTAAGGACTACCTTATCATGATGGAATCTTGTATAAGGTGGATTAGCCACTAAGGCATGCAGTTCACTGATGCGGCGAGCTGAGGTGACTGCAATATGGAAAATAACCTTCCAGGAAAGAAATTTCAGGGAGGTGGTGGCTAAGGGTTCAAAAGGTGGCTTCATAAGCTGACCAAGAACCAGATTTAAGTCCCATGCCACCGGAGGAGGTCTAATGGGAGGTTTAGTTAAAGTTAGGCCTCTCATGAATCTTGCAATAAGAGGATGAAATTGGGTGTCCATTGATAGGCTTAAGGGATGCTGCAATAGCACTCAAATGGACCCTTACTGAATTCATCTTACGGCCTGCATTGGAAAGATGCAGGAGATATTCCAATAGAGAATTCAAAGGTAGTGCTGGAGGGTCAAGACCCTTCTCAGTAAACCAAATGGAAAACCTTTTCCATTTAAAAGCATAGGAACGTCTAGTAGAAGGTTTCCTGGAAGCATGAAGGATATCCTTCACCTGCTGAGAAAGATTCCAATCCTGAAGGTCTAGGCCTTCAGCAACCAAGCTCTGAGGTGAAGGGACTTGGGGTTTGGGTGCCACAAAGTCCCCTCCTCCTGAGACAGGTGGGTCTGGAGCAGCTCCCAAGTCTAGGGAGGGAGCTTGAGAGAGATGTAGAAGTAGAGGGTACCACACTTGGCGTGGCCAGCGTGGAGCTATGAGGATCATAGATCCTTGATCCCTCTGGAGCTTGAACAGAGTCTTGGGAATTAAAGGAATGGGTGGAAAGGCATACAGGAAGTCTTGACCCCAGTGAAGGAGGAAGGCATCCTTGGCCTGAACTCCCTGACACGGAATTCTGGAACAGAACTGGGGAAGTTTGGCATTCCACGGACTTGCAAAGAGGTCTATGTCCGGGGTTCCCCACTCTTGAAAGATTCTGAGTACTTGGTCCATGTGCAGGGACCATTCGCGTGGAAGCAGAACTCGACTGAGTCTGTCTGCCCAAGAGTTTTGGATTCAGCACAGTTACTTATCTGTAACAGGTGATCTCTGGAACAGCAGGAATTAGTCTTCACATATGGGGTTCGTCGGCGCCGACGGAGCCCGCACGAGAATGCTCCCCAGCATCCAATCAGAAGGCTTTTGGGAGCATCCCTCGCGCCTGCGCAGTAGCTTCCCGCCCTTCCCACTGCCTCTCCCCAGTTGCGTTTAACAGCTGAGACAGAAGGAGAGGAGAGGAAGGAAGAGAGAGAGAGAGAAATAGTTACAACTCCTAGGGGAGGTGGGTGGGTTGTGAAGACTAATTCCTGCTGTTTCGGAGATCACCTGTTACAGGTAAGTAACTGTGCTATCTCCAGGAACAAGCAGGAATGAGTCTTCACATATGGGGACTGCCTAGCTGAGGGTGCCAGAGGAGATCCCAGAGTGCGCGCCCCTGGACAGGGCGGCATCACCCAACCTGGATCCCCGGCGGGATGGAGGGTAGGAGTTGAGAAGAGTTGCCAAAGCACAGCAACCGAAGACTACAGGGGAGTCTTCAACCACATCAATTAGCATTAAACCGTTAATGATCTAGCACAATCTAGAGCTTACCTACTGGATTGTAGAAGGCAGAGCTGCGACGGGTACAGTAGATGCAGTGGCGAAGTCTTCAAGGGAACTTCACCGCAGAGAGGACGAAGTTCCCAGTCCGGGCGGGCTGGAGACGCAGGTGTCAACCGGCACCGGAAAGACGGCAGGTCTTCACGAGGAGCTCTAAGGAGCTGAGAACTCCAGGAGGAGCAGAGTCCCCAATCCGGAGGACTAATCAGAAGACTGACCGATCTGGGAGAACCCAGCCCAGAGAAGAACAGAAGTGTACCCCGGGATATCGAGGGGTACACTGTCTACCCGAGCCGGCAATTGTTCGAAAACCAAGGGGCTGTTGACATCACAGCAAGTATAAGCATAACCGGTCCGAGCACCCGAGCCGCAGAACGCAGGCAAGCGGGCCAGCCGGACCCCGTAAGGAATAACAAAACATCAGTACCGACAATTGGGGGATAGTCAGTAAGACACAGGGCGCTATAACATTTCCCAAAAAGCGCCCGCCTGTACCGATATATATCCAAAAACAGGTATAGATGTATATAGGGCTATAGGTGGACCCGGGAGCGCCCACCAAGGTTACTCAACCGGTATGGACACGTGAGAACGATACTGCCAACTCGGACTGGCCCTTGATCCACAGGAGGGCGCCTACCTGGAAGGTGGCGGGAGGAAGGGCCATCCAAGTGATGGGCCTATGTGTGTGGAGCAGGGCAGATCGGCAAGGGTAGCAGTATGGTTGCGTGACCGCCGATCAGTTGGGGAGGAGCACATCAGGAGTACGTAGACCCCTGAGGCGTCCACCTGACAGTCACCCAACGTGTCCTCCGTGCCACAGGGAAGGCAGGAGGATAGAAAACCCTATAGCCATGGCGTGACAGTGGGGCCATCTCCGGCCTATATAAAAAAACCCTCGGGGTTAGGGCCAAGGCCCTCCGCCGCTCCGAAGAGTGCAGGGAGCGGAGCCGGGGATCGGCATGGGTCAGTGGGACCCGTCCACCGTAACCTGACGGACCCAGGGATTTCCCTGCGAGAGCGGAGACACAGACCAGGGGGGGGGGGGGGGGTTGGTCCGGCCCGGCCCTGTCGAGGAATGGTTCGGCCACGCTCGGAGAGTAGCGGCCAAGGCCTACACTGGGAGAAGGAGATTCGGTGCGCGATCCCCTCAATCCGGGGGAACCAGGCAGAGGGGAATCCGAGGGATGTACCCGAGGGTAAGTCCGAAGAGATTAGCATGGCCCTGAGGAACCAGGCTAATCTAGCGTGGGAAGGTCCCCGTCCCCCCCCCGGGGGAAGGGGCTCCATACCTCCAATCAAGCAGCCGAACCGCTTGTCACACTGAAAGAACCCCAGTGTAGAACTGGACAGTAACTTCATATAAGAGGAGTTAAGCGCAAACTGCCTCATACCGCAGCCTAAGGCTGCCTGGCATGGGCAGCCTGGCGCGAGCCCTGGCACTGCCGACCGGTGTGAGACGTCCCTGGCATGGGCGCACCCGGCAGGCGGGCAGAGGGATGAAACCTCCTCCTCTTCGGACAGGAGGGTCAGGAAGGACATTTCCTACCCCCGGGAGAGGCGGAGGGCCGCGGGCGGCCAGCGCCAAACAGGTCGGCTGAGCACTGAGCAACCTGACGCAAAGCCTCGCCATTAAAGAGATTCTCCCCGGTGCACGGGGAAGTACCCAGGTTATGTTGTGCCCAGCTGCACAAGTCGGAAGCCTGCAACCAGGCTGTACAACGCGCCCCTATGGCTACCGCAGAGGACCTGCTAACCGACTCGAAAGAGTCCACGGCAGCCCGAGAAAAAAACCAAGAGATATTCCTGCAATGGTAAAGAAGCAAGGAATAGTCGGGGGCCCGAGGGGCCGACACGAAGGGAGACAAGAGCGATAACCTCTCGGTGACCTCCCGCAGCGCCAGGCTTATATAGAAGATATATGAGAGAATCCTGGAAGCCAACATGGACGCTTGGAAGGTTCGCCGCCCAAAGTTGTCCAGAGTTTTAGACGCACGATTCGGGGGACAGGAAGAGTGCTTCTTCTTGCTTCCGACCTTCCTCAGGGCCGATTCCACCACAATGGAATGATGGGGAAGCTGGTGCGTCGGGAAACCCGGAGAGGGGGGCACCCGATACAGGGCATGCATGGCTGCAGGCGGTGCCGGCACCTGTAAGGGCGAGCGCCAAATCCCGAGCAGGAGATCCCGCAGGGGAGGAGGTAAAGGAAGCATTACGGCTGCCTGTTCCGCAGTACCCAGACTTAGCGAAGGGCCCGGGATAGGAATGGCGAGCAAGTCCGCCATGTCAAGAAGGAAGTCCTGAAAAGACGGCTCTCCCAGAGGGGCTATCCCAGGGGAGGCCGAGGCGGAGGGGCCCGCTTGAGCACCAGGGGACCCACCGTGCTGGTGCACGGGAGGAATCGCTCTAAACAGAGGAGGGTACTGACAGCCCCAATTCGAGGTAGTCGGTACTGCATCGTCAGAGCCCGGGATCGACTCCAAGGGGGGCATCGAAGGGAGCGACGTCCCCGACGAGCCCGCGGAACTCGGCCTTGGCCCCGATTCCGGGGGCGGGTCCGCCCCCGGGGCAGTCCGCAAAAGCGGCTGGAGTGGTGCCGAGGCCGCTGGAGAGCAGGCGAGCGCAGCACTGCGCTGTCGGAAGAGACCGGGGTCGGATCCGAAATGCGCCGGAGCCACGCCTTCCAGACTGGAGGTCGATTCGAGACTGGGCATCGAACCGAGCGACGCCTCCTTAGGGGGCCCCGGTGTCAGCGGCCGCGCCGGTGCTGCCATTCCCGCGAATGAAGTCGAGGTCGCGACGATCGGTGCCGAGGGCAACGAGGGCTTCCCAGGCCGAAACTCGGCGAAGAGGGAAACACCCGAAGTCGGCTCCGACGCCTGGAGAGAGGCCCTCCTAGGCGCCGGGGTTCTGCCCGCGCCTGTTTTATTGAGCGGGAAACCCTTACGGGGCGTACTACGTGGCCTCGAGGGTACCCAGGTAACCCACCGACGAGCCCCGGCGGGGAGCGAGACGCCCAGCCCCGGCTCCGCGGCCACGGCGCTTCTTTGGGTCGACTCGACCGAAGGACCCGGGTCCCGCGGGCAGACTCCAGTGACGATTGGAGCACTCAACACCCGCTTAGATGCCGGGAGGTCGGTGACGTCCGGGGGAGGCCCCGGCCACGCGCAAGGTGGGGGTGCCGACCCGCCCGACCGGGATAGATCGATCGGCTCCGCAGGTGGAGCCCGGAGGCGACCCCTGGCGAAGTACGGGGCTCTTGTTCCAGAGACCGACGCGGGAGGGGCGGAGCCGCGCAAGGCCAGTACCGCCCCCGCGGAAGCCGGGGACGAGTCGATCGGCCCTGGCGGAGCCGAGGGCACCCGGTGCCGATCCCTGGCGGGGAATAGGGCCACCGACTCAGACGCCGATGACTTGGTCCCGCTCGAAGCGGTCACCACCTCCGCGCATGGCTGGGTTGTGGGCACGACATACCGGGTCAGGTTGGTCCGACGATCCCCGGTGACGAGTGGAACACTCGACACCGACGCCGAGGAATCGGCACCGCCGAAAGTGGGTACCACCCCCGTGCAGGGCCGGGATGCCATAGAGCCAGACTGGGTCGAGTCGATTGGCCCCGAAGGCACCGAGGACACCAGTCGACAGTCCCTGGCGAAGAGTGGAACACTCGACGCCGGCGCCGTTGCGGAGGGATCTGCACCGCTCGAAGCGGGTGCCACCCTCGGGCAAGGCTCGGGAATGTTCTGTGAGGAGCGAACCGAACCTCAGGAACAACCCAAAACCCCATGGAGGTTCTGGAGCTCGAAGACTCCCTCCGGGGTGTAAGGGACTGGAGGGGAAGGCCGGAGCCGTCGTCATGCGGCGCATGAGACTCACCCCTCAAGGCTCGGTTAGACTTAACAGACTGTTGTTGGGTTACCTGATCCTGGCGAGGAGAGAAAGAGTAGTTACTCACCTGTAACAGGTGTTCTCCAGGAGCAGCAGGAATCAGTCCTCACATATGGGTGACGTCGGCGCCGACGGAGCCCTCGGGGAGCAATTTTCCCCAGCTTCCAAAGAAAGCATTTGGGAATTGCAGCGCGCATGCGCGGTCCCCTTCCCGCCCAAGGGTGCCGTCTTGCTCAGTCTGAAGACATAGCTAAAAGACAGCAAAAAATTAGCAGAAACGAAACATAGGACTGCAACTCCAAGGGGAGGAGGGAGGGTTGTGAGGACTGATTCCTGCTGCTCCTGGAGAACACCTGTTACAGGTGAGTAACTACTCTTTCTCCAGGACCAAGCAGGAAGTCAGTCCTCACATATGGGACTCCCAAGCTTAAGGCTACCGGAGACCCTAAGCACAAAAAAGGAGCTCCCTCAAGCTCAGTAGCACAGAAGGAAGGAATCTTCTCTGAGTACGCCTCCAACCGGTAGCCCAACATCCGGGACGGAGGGCAGGAGTTGCCTATACCTCAAAGAGATTACGGAGGACTGCCTGTCCGAAAGCACTGTCCCTGCGGGACTCCCTCTCCGGGCAGTAATGGGCTGCAAAAGTCTGGCTTGAAGACCAAGTAGCGGCCCGGCAGATGTCTGCCAATGGAACTGAGCGGAGGTAAGCCACTGACGCAGCCATCGCCCTAACACGATGAGCCGTGACTCGACTTTCCAACAAGAGGCCGGCTGCCCCATAAGCCCAAGCAATACAGTCAGCAATCCAGATGGACAGAGTACGCTTGGAGACAGGGAGCCCCAACTTATTGGGGTCATAAGACACAAAGAGCTGAACAGCCCTTCGGTGCTCCCGCGTACGGTCAAGGTAGAAGGTTAACGCCCTCCTACAGTCCAGGGTATGCAGGATCATTTCAGCTCGGCTGGAGTGTGGCCTGGGAAAGAAGGTCGGAAGTACCACCTCCTGGTTAATGTGAAAAGGGGAAACCACTTTAGGAAGAAACTTAGGGTGAGTCCGTAGGACTACCCTATTCTTGTAGAACCTAGTGTAAGGAGGATCAGATACTAGGGCCTGTAGCTCACTAACGCGTCTAGCAGAAGTGAGGGCTACCAAGAATAAGGTTTTCCAAGAAAGAAAACGAAGATGCCAGGTAGCCATAGGTTCAAAAGGCGGACAGGTAATCCGCTGTAAAACCACATTCAGATCCCAGTCAGGGGCTGGTGGGCGCAAAGGTGGTTTAAGGAGAAGGAGGCCTCTGAGAAAACGAGACACTAGAGGGTGGCTGGAAAGAGGTCTGCCATCCACCGGCATGTGATGCGCAGAAAGAGCACTGAAGTGGACCCTGACCGAGTTGGACTTAAGTCCAAGATTGGAGAGGCAAAGCAAGTACTGCAAGACCACTGATGCCGAACAGGAGAAGGGATCTTGAGATTGCTGAGCACACCAGACGGAGAACCGACGCCACTTAAGAGCGTAGGACGTCCGGGTGGAGGGTCGCCTGGAGGCCAAGACGACTTCCTCCACATCTGGAGACAGCAGGAGGGGAGCAAGGACTACCCTTTCAGCAGCCAGGCCATCAGATGAAGGGACCGGAGGTTGGGGTGTAGGAGAGTCCTGTGATCCTGGGTCAGGAGAGCGGGCTGAAACCCCAGAGGGAGAGGAGTGTCCACCGCCAGCTGCATCAGAAGCGGGAACCAGGGCTGTCTCGGCCACCGGGGAGCCACGAGGATCATTGAGGCTTTGTCCCGGAGAACCTTGAAGAGCGTCCGAGACACCAGTGGCATGGGAGGAAAGGCATACAGAAGGCCTGTGGACCAGGAAAGAAGAAAAGCATCCGCCGCTACTCTGAGAGGATGCGGTTGTCGAGAGCAGAATCGGGGAAGTTGCCGGTTGAGAGGACTGGCAAAGAGATCCATGGTGGGTAGGCCCCATTTGAGAAAAATCCGCTGAAGCACTAACGGATCCAATCTCCACTCGTGTGGCTGGAGGATTCTGCTCAGTTTGTCTGCCAGGCAATTTTCTTGACCCGGGAGATAAACAGCTTTGAGGAGGATGCCGCGGCTTGTGCTTCCCGACAGAGAAGGAAGGAGCCTGTGCCCCCTTGTTTGTTCACGTAGAACATCGCAACTTGATTGTCCGTCTGGACCAGCAGAGACTGGTGAAAAGTGAGGTGGGAGAAGGCCCTCAGAGCTAGTCGGACTGTGGAAGCCATATGGCCGAGCAGTCTCAGAAATTGCCTGGCAGAGACCAGGGAATTGCTGTGAAAGTGGCTGGCAAGATCCATGAGTCGGTTTGCTCTGTCGAGAGGCAGAAAGGCTCGCGCCTGAAGCGTGTTTAATCTTGCGCCGATGAATTCGAGATCCTGAGAGGGGAGCAAAGTGGACTTTGCGAAGTTTATGACAAAGCCCAAGTGCTGGAGCAGAGCCACAGTGCAGTGCGTGGCGTGAGTGGCCTCTTGGGAAGACTGTGCTCTGATGAGCCAGTCGTCCAGGTATGGAAATACAAAGAGGCCTTGAAGTCTTAGATAAGCCGCCACCACTGCTAGACATTTGGTGAACACCCTTGGTGCGGAGGATAGGCCAAAGGGTAGTACTCTGTACTGGTAATGATTGCCCCCCACAACAAACCTGAGATATTGTCTGTGGCTGGGGTGGATGAGGATGTGAGTGTAGGCATCCTTTAGATCTAAGGAGCATAGCCAGTCTCCCTGCTGGAGGTAGGGCAGCAGGATTCCAAGGGTAAGCATCTTGAACTTTTCCTTTGCGAGGAACTTGTTGAGGTTCCGCAAGTCCAGGATGGGTCTGAGGCCTCCTGTTCTTTTTGGTATCAGAAAGTACCTGGAGTAAAAGCCTTGACCTCTCAGGTGGTGGGGCACCGGTTCCACAGCCTGTTCCTGAAGACGACTTGTTAACTCCTGAAGGAGTAAGTCCCTGTGCAGAGGGAGTCTGAGAGGCTCCCCTGGAAAGTAGGAGGGAGGTACCTGGTGGAAGTGCAGAAGATAGCCTTCTTGGACTATGTGAAGCACCCAGGTATCTGTAGTGATGTTGGACCACCTGTGGGCAAAGTGGACCAGCCGGCCTCCTGTGCTGAGAGAAACCAGCTGAGGGGGAGAGGCTATGCTGATGAAGTCAAAAACCCCCACCCTGCTGAGCAGGGGCCGGTGGTGCAGGCTTGGGGGCTTGCTGCCTACGGGACCCATTACCCCGTCCCTTGGCCTGCTGACCCTGTTGGGGAGCTGCTGAGGCCTGATAATGAGGGTAGTGTTTATAGGCAGCCGCCTTCCTCGGGTAAAAGGGCTTTTTCCCCGAGCCCTTCTTCTTCTGAGAAAGGGCGGAGGTCTTCCTTGAGAGCCGAGTCCTGGTGAGAGTCTCGGTCTCGATCTGTGCAGCCTTCTCATCCATGGGTTTGCCAAAGAGGTTTTCACCTCTGCAGGGGACATCGACCAACTTGTCCTGCACCCATGGCTCGAGGTCGGATGACTGAAGCCAAGCCTGTCGGTGGGCACCGATGCCGGCTGCGGCTACTCGAGCCGATGCTTCAAAGCCATCGTAGGCTGCTCGAGAGATAAACTTTGAGCACTCCCGAATACCAGTTGACAAGGCTTGGAACCTCTGCAAAGGTTCTTCGGAGAGACCAGCAGAGAACCCGGCTAGCCAGGTCTCGGAGATACATGCCCATATAGAGCTGGTAGGTCTGAACTCGACAAGCAAGCATAGAGCCCTGGAAACACTTCCTACCGAGGGCATCCAGGCTTCGAGCCTCCCGACCGGGAGGCACCTTCTGACTCTTAAGTCTATGCATGGCCGATTCCACCACCATGGAATGGTGCGGTAGTTGTGCCTTTTGGAACCCGGGGCTCTTGCGGACTCGATAAATGGAATCGACCCGCTTGCTTAACACCGGCGACGACGCCGGGCTCTCCCACATGCGGAAGAGAATTCGTTCCAGCATCGGAGGAACCGGTACAGTAAAGGCCTCCTTTGGGGGAGAGTCATACTGGAGGGCAGCGAGCTCTTCGGCTCGAGGCTCCTCCTCGGGATCCGCGGGGAAGGCCAAGGCCTTGGCCATATCCCGCACGAAGTCCGAGAACCGGGTATCCTCCGGGGGGACCGTCTCCGAGGTTCGGACTCGGGGGAGTCCGATGGGACACACCGAGTCCGAAAAGAACCAGGTGACTCTTCGTCCTCGGATTCCCAGGCTGACTCCTCGGAGGAGGAGTCGAGCGGCTCCGGTCAGGCGGGCATCGATGCCGTCCGCCCCGACACCGAGGGAGTCGGCGTCGACGACATCGGTCCTGAACGGGAGGCCGAAGGAGACCGTGACCGAGCATCGACTCGAGCCCTCATGGACGAGGATCGGCTCGGTCTCCGGGATCGACTTGGACGTTGACGTCCCGGTGGTCAGGGCAGAAGCACCGGCGAGGCCAGTGATCAATGCCCGCTGCTGGTCCATGAAGGCAGTCAGACTGCTCTCCAAGGCCGTCAACCTGAGTCCGAGCTCAGGAGACCCAGCAGCCCCCGACTCGGGCCCCAACGGCGTCGGGCCCAACGTCGGTTCCTTCGGAGGCGAGTCCACGAGGACTACAGCACTTACGTGAGCAGGTGAGTCCATCTCGAGACGAGGATGTTTGGAAGGCCTCTCCATCTCCGAGGACCCGGGACGGCTATCGGGGCTATGGACCCGGCCCTCGAGGAACCAGGAGCGTCCACCGACGCCGCCCGCGCGGGTTTCTTCTTCCGATGATGTTCCCGGGTAGGAGACCCCCGCTCAGAGGAACTTCGACGATGCTCAGGACCAGAGTCCCGAGACGTCGAAGCCTCTGACGAGGTCCGGGCCCGGCCGGAGTCAGAAAAGATACGTTCCCGTTGATGCTGCCGACTCCTCAACACTTTTGAGGACATCTTGCCACACAGACCACAGATCATCGGGTCATGATCAGGTCCGAGGCAGCAGTCGTGTGTGTCGGTAAGAGACATGAGCTTCTTCGGGGGGAAAAAGGGCCCCTGCGAGGTCAAAAGACAGGGCTGCCAGTGAAAAAGAAAAAAAGGCGCAAAATCTGTCACGAAGGACAAAAAAACGAAAAATAAAGAACGGACTCGCAACCGGCGTCGCGGGTCCGGGCGGGAAAAGAACCGGCGTCGAACCGAGAAAAATCAAATAAAATCAACTTTTCTAGCGGTGAATTACAAACAACGTCTGTAGGGCTCCGCGGAAAAAAGAAGACTAAGCAAGATGGCACCCTTGGGCGGGAAGGGGACCGCGCATGCGCGCTGCAATTCCCAAAGGCTTTCTTTGGAAGCTAGGGAAAATTGCTCCGCGAGGGCTCCGTCGGCGCCGACGTCACCCATATGTGAGGACTGACTTCCTGCTTGGTCCTGGAGAAAGCCGACAACCGCACCTCAGAGGGAAAGACGTCATCGAGGGACACTCGAAACAGGCAGAAGACAACGTCTCCACAGTGGGGGCACTTCTTAGGGGAAGAAGGCTCCATGCTGGAAAGCCCAGTAGGCCTCAGAATAACACGAGGAAGATGCTCCTCGAAGGAAATAAGGAAAACAAAAAAATAAGGAAAAAGGGGGCACCAGCGGTGCCAGTGTCAGCGGGGAAAAAAACGCGACCACAGGAAACAAGAAAAGAAGAAAAGGTTTCTGCGTTGACAGGAGGTACGCCCTGTCGGTTCCGCGGAAAAACGAAAACTGGGGAGAGGCAGTGGGAAGGGTGGGAAGCTACCGCGCAGGCGCGAGGGATGCTCCCAAAAGCCTTCTGATTGGATGCTGGGGAGCATTCCCGTGCGGGCTCCGTCGGCGCCGACGAACCCCATATGTGAAGACTCATTCCTGCTTGTTTCTGGAGATCTGGAAGGTATACGGCCAGGAGATGGATTTGATGCTCTCTGGCGAAGGCCCACAATCTTAAAGCTTCGTTGCAAAGCGACAGAGAGCCAGTTCCTCCTTGCTTGTTTAAGTAAAACATTGCTACTTGATTGTCCGTATGAATGAGGACTGTCTTGTAGCTGAGCAGGGTATGGAAGACCTTGAGAGCTAGAAAAACTGCTCGGAGCTCCAAGTGGTTGATGTGGAGATAGGTCTCCTGTGGAGACCAAGTGCCTTGAGTGGAGAGGTCTTGCTGATGAGCTCCCCAACCTGTTTGGGAGGCATCTGTTGTGAGGATTGCCTGGGGTAACAACTGCTGGAAGGGGGACCCCAGCAACAGATTTTGGGTGGACTTCCACCACTGGAGAGACCAAAAGAGGCGCCTGGAGGTTGCTATTTTGTCTGACAGAGCACCTGATGCTTGAGTCCACTGGGTGGACAAATTCCATTGAGCTGCTCTCATGTGAAGGCGAGCATAGGGGACCACATGCACTGTAGATGCCATGTGGCCTAGCAATTACAGCATCTCCCGGGCAGTTAAATGGCTCTTTGACTGAATCTGGGAGGCTAACTGCACTAGGCGTAGGCAACGGGCCTGAGGAAGATAGGCCCTTGCAGTGGTAGTATCTAACCAGGCCCCTATGAACTCTAGGGACTGAGTAGGGGTGAGATGAGACTTTGGGATGTTTACCACAAGTCCCAGATACTGGAGAATGCGCCTTGTGCAGTCTAGGGAAATCTGGGCCTCTGACTGAGATGGAGCTCGGATGAGCCAGTCGTCCAGATATGGGAATACAAATATTCCCAGAGTGCGTAGAAATGCAGCTACTACTGCCATGCATTTGGTGAACACTCTTGGAGCAGAGGCCAGACCGAAAGGAAGCACCCTGTATTGGTAATGCTTTCCTTGGAAAAGAAAACTGAGGAACCTTCTGTGAGAAGGATGGATGAGGACATGTGTGTACGCATCCTTGAGATCTAGAGAACAAAGCCAATCCTGACTCTGAAGGTATGGAAGGAGAGTGCCCAGAGAAAGCATCTAGAATTTCTCCTTGTATAGGAATTTGTTCAATTCTCTGAGATCTAATATGGGTCTGTGGCCCCCTGTTTTCTTTGGGATGAGAAAATAGGGGGAGTAAAACCCTGACCCTTGTTGAGGAAGAGGTACTTCTTCTATTGCCACTTGGGCAAGAAGGGTAGCCACCTCCTGACCGAGAAGGTCGAGAAGAGATGTTGGAGAATTGAAGTGTCTCACCATGGTGTGAGGAGGAAGGTTTGAGAAATGAGGTTTGTAGCCCTCCCTTATGATGGAGAGGGTCCACTGCTCTGTTGTAATTTGCTCCCATCTGGGAACAAAATGAGCTAACCTTCCTGGAATGGTGAGAGGCTCTGGCTGTATTAGAGCCAGAAAGGCTAAGTTCTCTAGCATCAAGTCAAAAACCTTGAGGAGGTTGGGACTGCTGAGTTGCAGCAGTCCCTGTAGACTTAGGCCTGGCCTGTTTAGGTTGCTGACGCTTAGTAGCAAAGCGACCAGTAGATGATTGTTGGCCAGAAGTAGAAGGGAATCTGCCCTTTTTGAAAAAAAGACTTCTTGAAAGGTTTTTTCTTGGCAGGAATGGAGGTTGACTTTGAAAGTCTATCCAGAGCAGAATTTTCTGCATCCATTTGAGTGGCCTTTACTTGCCACTCTTTGCCAAACAAATTTTCACCTGTACAGGGGAGATTTCCTAAACCATCCTGGACCCAAGGTTCTAAATCAGAAGCTTGGAGCCAAGAAATTCTGCAAGCAGCTATGGCAATGGCCGAAGCTCTGCTGGCACCTTCAAAGGAGTCAAAAGCTGCACGGTTGGAAAACTTTGAAATGTCTTGAGTATGCTTGAGCCAAAGAAGGAATTCTTCCCTTTTATCCTCTGGAAGAAAAGGGAGGAAAGTGTGCAGCTTATCTGCAACTTCTTTTAGAAACATACCCATGTAAAGACTATAAGAGTTGATTCTGGCAATGAGCATACTGGCTTGGAAGATTTTCCTACCAAAAGCATCCAAGGTCCTGCATTCTCTTCCTGAGGGGCAGAGGAGTGTCTTTTTGCACTCTTTATCCTTTTCATAGCTGACTGCACCACAATAGAATGGTGGGGAAGCTGTGTTTTATGAAAACCAGGACAAGGAGGGACACGGTACATAGTGTCCAATCTTCGAGAATGAGGAGAGATAGTGAGAGGAGTCTCCCATAAGTCAATCATGTGCTCAAAGAATCTCATTAATTGGCAAGGTGACTACCTCCTTAGGAGCCTTAGAATAACCTAAAATATCCAATTTTTTAGCTCTAGGCTCTGATTCAGAGGTTACTGAAACAGAAAGTCCTTTAGCCACTTCTCTTATGAAGTCTTGAAAGGATAAGTCCTCTGGAGGAGACATTCTTCTTTTTGGAGAAGGCGGCTCTTCAGGAAGGGCTATGGATACTTCAGCAGACTCCTCTGATGTATCAAAATCATCAGAGGAATCAAAATATCGTCTGTCAGGGTGCTCTTCTAAAGCTCGGTACGCGTATCGAGCGGTGTCGACATCGGGCATCGACGGTACCGGTTCGGTACCGACGAGCATCCCTGGACAGGGAACCGCTGCAGTCGGCATCCTGGTCGATGTCAATGCAGCTGGTGCCGGTACCGGAGCCGATACCGACAACGGGGTTTGTTGTGGTATCAGCGGCGTCGCAGCTTGAATGAAGGCCGTGATAGCCTGCTGCATGGATAGAACACTGTGATCCATCGACGCCATGAATGCCTGGAATTCGGTACCGGAAGGTTGCGCCGGTACCCCAGAGCATTCTAACAGGTGATCGGTCGAGGCCGTGCCATCGATGTCAACCTGTAACCCCATAGGTGGAGCTTTGGAAGCCGGAGCTTCCTGCCGGGGTTGTTTTGCCGGTGCAGGATCCTCGAGGGCAAGCCCGGAGGCATCTCGATGCTTGGAAGGAGATCTACCCTTCGAGGACCGGCTGGATTTATGTTTGGTTACCTGAGATCCATGGGAGGAGGAAGAAGCCCTGGAAGACGTCGATGCCACTGAAGCTGCATCAGAGGGAAACAGCACATGGAGCTTGGCTGCTCGGTTCTGTAAACCTCATTTAGACATCAAAGAGCAGGACGGACAATCCGGAATGGAGTGTTCAGGACCCAAACATTTAAGACACCATTCATGGGTGTCAGTAACAGAAATAGTACCGCTGCACTTAGTGCATTTTTTAAACCCGGAGGCTTGTTTTTCCATGAGGAAAAATTCTTTTGAGGCCTAAGGCCCAAAAGAAGAAAAACACACTAAGTGAGGGAAAAATATGTTTTGTTTTGTTTTTTTTATAAGAAAAGACCGGCGGTACCGGTCCGAAGTCGGGGGAGGCAGACGCGCGACCAAAGAAATAAAATAAAACAAAGAACTTCTTCAGCGGTGACAGGAACACAACCTGCTGGTTCCGCGGCAAAGAAGAACTGAGGAGAGGTGGTTAGGAAAGGCGGGAAGGCAGCGCGCAGGCGCTGTGGGATGCTCCCAAAAGCTTTCCTTTTTGGGAAGCTGGGGAGCGTTCCCGCGCAGGCTCCGTCGGTACCGACGTACCCATATGTGAAAACTCATTCCTGCTTGTTCCTGGAGATAAAAGGAGGTGATAATGCCTCTGTAGAAGCCTTTGGTGCGACCTCATTTGGAGTATAGTGTGCAATTCTGGAGACCGCACCTTCAAAAGGATGTGAACAGGATGGAGTCGGTGCAGAGGGTAGCTACTAAAATGATTAATGGTCTTCATTATAAAGCATATGAGGACAGACTGAAGGATCTTAATATGTACACCTTAGAGGAAAGGTGGGATAGAGGTGATATGATTGAGATGTTTAAATACCTCCGTGGCATAAATGTTCAGGGAGAGAGCCTCTTTCAATTGAAAGCAAGTTCTGCTACGAGGGGACATGGGATGAGGGTGAAGGGAGATAGATTCAGGAGTGATATGTAGAAATATTTCTTTAAGGAAAGAGTGGTGGATCCATGGAATAGTCTCCCAGTGGAGGTGGTAGAGATGGACAGTAACTGAATTCAAAAAAACATGGGACAAACACAGAGGATCTCTAAAGGTAAAAAAGGGACTGTTGTAGTTGTTGATATGGAAGGACAGACTAGATAGGCCATGTGGTCTTTTTCTGTCGTCATATTTCTATGTTTCTAATGCTGCGACTCAATTGGAGGTTCCATATGTCTCTAGAAATGACGTCATTAGTATCTACCACGCTATGAGTTTTGTTGCTCACAAAAATAACGCCCCCAAGTTGCCACGTGATCAGACCCTCAAAATATTTCTCAAAAACATTTTTTAGTCCAAGCATTAAGTTATTCACGTCCATACCCTGACTCCCTTCAACAAAAGCTATGTTTAGAAAACTCTTGATGTATGTTCAATTCACTATTAACTTATTTTTAAAAATATTCCCCTTTTTTTCACTTCTATTGTTGCCATACCCAACCCGTGTTGTAGCAATTACAAAACTAATTAAAATCATTGTTAACTTCTCCAACATCCACACAGTACAGTTACCCTAAAAATCTTTATTAACAGCGCTTTTCATAGGCAAGAAGCCCAATCTATGGCAGCATTTAGCCCCATGGGAATTACTGATTTAAACTTATAAATCCACTTCTGTTCTCTGAACAGAAGTGTCTGATCCTGAGTTTTCCCAGATACTCCAAATTACACTATCGATGCAAAAGCACCATAACTGTTCAAAAATGTGCCCTTGCACTATGCAATGCTGAACCAATGGAGCTTCTTTCACCTTACGGTTCAGCCAACTCTTGTGTTCCCCCATTCTTATTTTAAAAGAACGAATCGTTTTGCCCACGTAGATTAATTCATATGGGCATTGAATAACATATACTACCCCTGTAGAATCACATGTAGTGTAAGTTCTTAAAGAATGGGTGAACCCCTGGTACTTAAACTCATTCAGCTCTACAGTAAAGCACAGTTACTTACCTGTAACAGGTGATCTCTGGGAACAGCAGGAATAAGTCTTCACATATGGGTATCGTCGGTACCGACGGAGCCTGCGCGGGAACGCTCCCCAGCGTCCATAAGGAAAGCTTTTGGGAGCATCCCCCAGCGCCTGCGCGCTGCCTTCCCGCCTTTCCCAACTGCCTCTCTCCAGTTCAAGTTTTAAGCTGAGACAAAGAGAGAGAGAGGAAAGGAAAGATAGATAGAGAGATACAACTCCTAGGGGAGGTGGGTGGGTTGTGAAGAATTATTCCTGCTGTTCCCAGAGATCACCTGTTACAGGTAAGTAACTGTGCTATCTCCAGGAACAAGCAGGAATGAGTCTTCACATATGGGGACTCCCCAGCTAGAGATGCCAGGGAGATCCCCAAGGTTGTGAGTCCCTGAGAAGGGCTCTACCTCCCTCCATGGATCTCGGGCATCCAACCAGGGATGGTGGGTAGGAGTTGTTTAAGTATGGAACAGGTGTCTGAGAACAGCCTGACCAAACAAGGCATCCCGGCGGGAGTCCTTGTCTAAGCAGTAATGGGCTGTAAAGGTATGAACCGAGGCCCAGGTGGCCGCTCGACAGATTTGGTCGATGGACACAGATTTCAGATGAGCCATAGAGGTTGCCATGGCCCTCACATTGTGAGCTGTGACATGGCACTCCAGAGAAAGGTTCTTACTCTGGTAGGCGAAAGAAATACACTGAGCAATCCAATTGGACAGTGTTCTCTTAGAGACTGGAAGTCCTAAATGAGAGGGATCAAAAGCAACAAAGAGTTGAGAGGACTTTCTATGTTGCTGTGTCCTTTGTAAGTAAAAAGCGAGTGCTCTCTTATAATCCAGGGTATGGAGATTCCTCTCTGCACTTGATGCATGTGGTCCTGGAAAAAACACAGGTAAATACACCTCCTGGTTCAGATGAAAAGGTGAGACCACTTTAGGCATAAAGTGTGGATTGTTCCTGAGGATTACCTTGTCATGATAAAGCGAACTCAAAGAAGTAGAAACACAAACATAATATCATTACCTAAAGATTATAAAAAAGCTAAAAAACTAACCAATAACAGGGCCTTCTCTCACCGTGCACCGTCTCTCTGGAATAACCTACCTGACAATATTCGCCTCCTAACTGAACTTAAAGAATTTAGAAAAAAAACTAAAAACACACCTATATATCTTACATTACACACCTCTGACTAACCAAACCATACAAGGGGACACAGGGTAATAATCTTTAAATGGCACACACCTACATGATAAAAATAAATGCAAAATCTGATATTAAAAGGTCGTTCTCATGTATCTCAAATTGTATAAAATTAATGTAAATATGTAAAAGGTTTGACTACATCCACACAATACCTCTGGATGTAACCAATGTTTGTGTATCTTTAATTACACTGTTAATTGTAAAAAGTTAAATCTGTTCCCTATAAACGACTAGGATATGATTAATCATGTACCTTGAATTTTTTCTGTTCACTGTAAACCGCACTTGATACTTGGGAAAGAGCGGTATATAAATATGTGCTAAATAAATAAATGATGGAACCTTGTATAAGAAGGATTAGCCACCAAGGCTTGCAGCTCACTGATGGGGCGAGCTGAAGTGACTGCAATGAGAAAAATAACCTTCCAGGAAAGAAATTTCAAGGAGGTAGTGGCTAAGGGTTCAAAGGGTGGCTTCATAAGCTGGCCAAGAACCAGATTCAAGTCCCATGCCACTGGAGGTGGTCTAATGGGAGGGTTAGTCAAAAGAAGGTCTCTCATGAATCTTGCTATAAGAGGATGAGAGGAAACAGGCTGTCCATTGAGAAGCTTAAGGGATGCTGCGATAGCACTCAAATGGACTCTTACTGAATTAGTTTTAAGGCCTGCATGGGATAAATGCAGCAAATAATCTAGTAAAGAATTCAGAGGTATTGCAAGAGGGTTAAGACCCTTCTCTGCACACCAAATGGTAAACCTTTTCCATTTAAAAGCATAGGAACGTCTAGTGGAATGCTTTCTGGAAGTATGAAGGATATCCTTCACTTGCTGAGAAAGATGCAAATCCTGAAGGTCTAGGCCTTCAGCAACCAGGCCCTGATATGAAGAGACTGGGGATTTGGGTGCCATAACGTTCCCTCCTCCAGGGACAGGAGGTCTGAAGCAGATCCAGTCCAGGGAGGGAGCTTGAGAGAGATGCAGAAGTAGAGGGTACCACACTTGGCGTGGCCAATTTGGTGCTATGAGGATCATAGACCCCTTGTCTCTCTGAAGTTTGAACAGTGTCTTGGGAATTAGGGGAATGGGTGGAAAGGCATAGAGGAAGTCTTGCCCCCAATGAAGGAGGAAGGCATCCCTGGCCTGAACTCCCTGACACGGAATCTTGGAACAGAACCGGGGAAGTTTGGCATTCCACGGACTTGCAAACAGGTCTATGTCCGTGGTTCCCCAAATTCGGGGACCATTCGTGTGGAAGCAGAACTCGACTGAGTCTGTCTGCCCAAGAGTTTTGAACCCCTGGAAGATACACTGCCATGAGATGAATCTGATGCTCTCTGGCGAAGGCCCACAATCTCAGAGCTTCGTTGCAAAGCGACAGAGAGCCAGTCCCGCCCTGCTTGTTCACGTAGAACATGGCTACTTGGTTGTCTGTGTGGATGATGACTGTCTTGTAGCTGAGCAGGGTGTGGAAGACAGAGCTAGAAAAATTGCTCTGAGCTCTAAGAGGTTGATATGCAGAGATGTCTCCTGTGGAGACCAGATGCCTTGAGTGGAGAGATCTTGTAGATGAGCTCCCCAACCCCTTGGAGAGGCATCTGTTGTAAGGGTTGCTTGGTGTAACACCTGTTGAAAGGGGGACCCCAGCAACAGATTTTGAGTGGACTTCCACCACTGGAGAGACCAAAAGAGGCGACTGGAGGTTGCTATTTTGTCTGACAGGCACCCTGATGCCTGGGTCCATTGGGTGGACAGAGTCCATTGAGCTGCGCTCATGTGAAGGCGAGCGTAAGGAACCACATGCACGGTGGATGCCATGTGGCCCAACAGTTGTAACATCTCTCGAGCAGTTAAAAGGGACTTTAACTGAATTTGTGAGGCTAACTGCACCAAGTGTAGGCAACGGGCCTGGGGAAGATAGGCCCTTGCAGTTGTGGTATCCAGCAAGGCCCCTATGAACTCTAGAGACTGAGTAGGGGTGAGATGGGATTTTGGGATTTTTATAACAAGGCCCAGATACTGAAGAACACGCCTTGTGCAGGCTAGGGAAGTCTGGGCCTCTGACTGGGATGGAGCTCGGATGAGCCAGTCGTCCAGATATGGGAATACGAATATCCCTAGAGTGCGTAGAAATGCAGCTACTACTGCCATGCATTTTGTGAACACTCTTGGTGCAGAGGCCAGACCGAAAGGAAGCACCCTGTATTGGTAGTGCTTTCCTTGATAAAGGAACCGAAGGAACCTTCTGTGTGTTGGATGGATGAGGACATGGGTGTATGCATCCTTGAGGTCTAGAGAACAAAGCCAATCCTGACTCTGGAGGTATGGAAGGAGAGAACCAAGAGAAATCATCTTGAATTTCTCCTTGCATAGAAACTTGTTCAATTCTCTGAGATCTAATATGGGTCTGTAGCTCCCTGTTTTCTTTGGAATAAGAAAGTAGGGGGAGTAGAACCCTGAGCCCTGTTGAAGAAGGGGTACTTCTTCTATTGCCCTTTGGGCAAGAAGGGTAGCAATCTCCTGACCCAGAAGGTCGAGGAGAGATGTTGGAGAATTGAACTGTCTCACCATGGTGTGAGGAGGAAGGTTTAAGAAATTAAGCTTGTACCCCTCCCTTATGATGGATAGGGTCCATTGCTCTGCTGTGATTTGTTCCCATCTGGGAGCAAAGTGAGCTAACCTTCCTGGAATGGTGAAAGGCTCTGGTTCTTTTAGAGCCAGAAAGGCTAAGTTCTCTAGTTGAAAGTCAAAGGTCCTGAGGAGGCTGAGGCTGTTGGGCCGTAGTAGCCCTTGCAGCCTTAGGCTTGGCCTGTTCAGGTTTTTGCTGTCGCTTTGCAGCAAAACGAACTGCAGAAGAGGGCTGTTGACCAAAAACAGGATAATATTTCCCCTTTTTGGGAAAGAAAGCCTTTTTGAATAACCTTTTTCTGGCAGGAGCAGAAGTAGACTTTGAAAGTCTATCTAAAGCAGAATTCTCAGCATCCATCTGAGTGGCCTTTGCTTGCCAATCCTTGCCAAAAAGGTTTTCACCTGTACAAGGAAGATTTCCTAATCCATCCTGGACCCAAGGTTCCAAATCAGAAGCTTGTAACCAAGCCACTCTGCGTGCACCTATGGCAATAGCCGAGGCTCTGCTGGCACACTCAAAAGAGTCAAAGGCTGCACGGATGGAAAATTTGGAAACATCCTGGGCATGCTTAAGCCAGGTGAGAAACTCTTCTCTTTTATCTTCTGAGATAAAAGGAGAAAGTATGCAGATGATCTGTAACTTCTTTTAGAAACATCCCCATAGAGACTATAGGAGTTGATTCTGGCAGCAAGCATATTGGCCTGGAAAATTCTCCTGCCAAAAGCATCTAAGGTTCTGCATTCTCTTCCTGGAGGATTAGAGAAGTGTCTTTTTGCACTCTTTATCCTCTTCATAGCAGACTCCACCACAATAGAGTGGTGAGGAAGCTGAGTCTTATGAAAGCCAGGACAAGGAGGAACACGGTACATGGTGTCCAACCTACGAGAATGAGGGGAGGTGGTGAGAGGAGTCTCCCATATGCCCAACATGTGATCATAAAGGATCTCATGAATTGGTAAAGTAGCTGCCTCTTTAGGAGCCTTAGGAGATTGCAAAATATCCAATTTCTTGGCTCTAGGTTCTAGTTCAGGGGCCACTGAAATAGAGGCCCCTGTCCACTTCCCTAATGAAGTCTTGAAAAGACAAGTCCTCTGGAGGAGACATTCTCCTTTTTGGAGAAGAGGGCTCCTGAGGAAGGAGTACCGATGCTTCGACAGAAGTCTCTGATTCATCAGAGTCTTCGGAGGAATCGAAGTATCGCTTGTCTGGATGCTCCTGCAGAGCCCGATACGCGTACCGAGTGGTATCGACATTGGGAGTGATCGGTACCGATTCGGTACCGATGGGCATCACAGGACAGGGTACCGCTGCAGTCGACACCGAAGCCGATGTCGATGCAATCGGTGCCGGTGCCAGAACCGGTACCGACAACGGAGTTTGTTGCGGTATCGGAGGCGTCGCAGCCTGTATGAATGCCGTAATGGCATGCTGCATGGTCAGAATATTCTGATCCATCAACGCCACCAATGTCTGGATGTCGGTACCAGTGAGAACCACCGGTACCCCAGAACATGGCAACAGGTGATCGGTCGAGGCCGAGCCATCGATGTCAACCTGTGACCCCATAGATAAAGCTTTGTAAGCCGAAGCCTCCCGCCGGGGTAATTTTGCCAGTGCAGGATCCTCGAGAGCAAGCCCGGAGGCATCTCCATACTTAGAGGGAGATCTACCCTTCGAGGACCGGCTGGACTTATGTTTGGTTACCTGAGATCCATGGGAAGAAGCAGCAGCCCTGGAAGATGTCGATGCCACCGAAGCTGCATCAGAGGGAAACAGGGTACTGAGCTTGGCTGCTCGATTCTGTCAACCCCTTTTAGACATCATTGCACAGGACTCACAGTCCGTAATGGAGTGGTCAGGACCCAAACATTTTAGACACCACTCATGGGTGTCGGTGACAGAAATAGTGCCGCTGCACTTCGTGCACTTTTTAAACCCGGACGCGGGCTTTTCTATGAGGAAAAAATTCTCCTAGGCCTAAAGCCCAAAAGAAAAAAGCACAGAAGTGTCAACGGTAGTTTTTTTGTTTGTTTTTTTAAAGAAAGACCGGCGGTACCGGTCCGACGTCGAAGGCGGCAGACGCGCGACCAAAGAAATAAAATAAAATAAAGAACTTCTTCAGCGGTGACAGGAACACGACCTGCTGGCTCCGCGGAAAAGAAGAACTGGAGAGAGGCGGTTGGGAAAAGCGGGAAGGCAGCGCCCAGGCGCTGTGGGATGCTCCCAAAAGCTTTCCTTTTGGACAATGGGGAGCGTTCCCGCGCAGGCTCCGTCGGTACCGACGATACCCATATGTGAAGACTCATTCCTGTTTGTTCCTGGAGATTGTCACAGATACTGCATCCCCCACATTTTCTATGTCTCTTCACTGCTACAGTATCCCGTTGTCCTACTAAAGGATTAAATATCACCGGACTAAGACACTCCTTCAGGTTATGGTTTCTTTGCCATACACAGCGTATTCTCTTCCCCGCCAACCCGGGGACTGCTGCTATAATGTTCCCATGTTTTTTTAATATCCTTTGAATACCAGAACTCAGAGGAAAATATTTAGTTATCAAATTAATGTTATCAGGGTTAATATTTTCCTTTTTGTTAGAGCCCCTAGTCTCCAATAGCAAACTTCAATTATTATAAAGGGCCCTACAGTGTGCTCGTCTCACTGTCACTTTTGAGAGTTGTCTTGATAATTGCTTAAATTCACTATCGTTAGAACAGTTTCTCCTATATCGCAAAAATTGAGAAAAAGGGAGACTTTCCTTTAACTGTAAAGGGTGTACACTTTTAAAGTGCAAAAATGTATTTCTATCAGTGCTTTTCTTATAAACTGTTGTTAACCATTCTCCCCTCCCTTTACTGACTACTACATCTAAATAAGCCAATCGTTCTCTATGATGAATAGATGTGAATTTGATGTTTGAATCACACTCGTTTATCCACTGCACAAATAATACCAGTGTCTCCTCTGAACCGTTCTATAACAAAAACATCATCGATATAGCGATTCCATGATATAATATTAGACTTATACAGGGATTGAGCCAACCATTGCTCTTCAAATTTGCCCATATAAAAATTCGCTATGGAGGGGGCACACGTGGCACCCATAGCTACTCCTGATACCTGCTGATAAAGAACCCCTTCAAAACTAAAATAATTACGATAAATCGCCAACCTCACTAATTTTAACAAGAAAGTAATCTGTGCCTCTGTAAGGTCACCTCTCAAGTGTAATGTCTGCTGTACCACGTCATACGCCGCTGCTTGAGGAATGTTAGTATATAGGGATGTAACAGCCATTGGTTATCAATAAAACGTCCTTATTCCTCGACCATTGCGCTAAGAGCCCTTTAAGATGTTTAAAAAATGTGTAGTGTCTTTTATATATGATGGAATACTCAGCAATAACGGAAGCAGTTAAGAATCTACAAGCGTAGACAGAGGTTCCAAAATGGTGCCTCTAGTCGAAACAATTAGTCTACCAGAAGGTAGGTATTGGTTACCAGTAAAAGGTTTTATTGGTAACCATGGATGTTACATCCCTATATAAAGATTTATAGGGTAACTGTACTGTGTGGATGTTGGAGAAGTTAACAATGATTTTAATTAGTTTTGTAATTGCTACAACACGGGTTGGGTATGGCAACAATAGAAGTGAAAAAAAGGGGAATATTTTTAAAAATAAGTTAATAGTGAATTGAACATACATCGAGTTTTTTCTAAACATAGCTTTTGTTGAAGGGAGTCAGGGTATGGACGTGAACAATGATGCTTGGACTAAAAAATGTTTTTTGAGAAATATTTTGAGGGTCTGATCTCGCGGCAATTTGGGGGCGTGATTTTTGTGAACAAAACTCAGCGTGGTAGATACTAATGATGTCATTTCTAGAGACATATGGAACCTCCAATTGAGTCGCAGCAATAGGTCTTTAAAAGTTAAGATCTGCCAAATACTCCGCATATGCGGCGTTTTTATTCAAGGGCAGTTTGAAAGAAATTCTGAGAAACATTGTGCTTGCCCGATTGAGAAAGACGGAAAGACGTATGCAGCATCAGCTATGTTTCTGGTAGGAGTATTTTTTGTATAGTTAAATCTTGGAGATAGAGGTAGGAATTTAGGATGGAATAGTTTATTGCTTTAGATATATATGGGTTTTATTTTATAGAACATTGTCAAGAAGTGAGTGAGATCCCCTGAAGAAACATCGTTAGTGAAACGCAGTGGGTACTTGAGAAAGGCGTTGGGATATAATGAAGCAACGGTAGAGAGCTGGCTGTGACACGGATCCACTAGAAGCTAAGTGCCAAGAGCTAAGAGTTGAAAAACGCCATAATAAAGGAGAAGCTTTTAATAGTGGCTTTAGAAGTTTCTATAGTGAACTGTAGGGTTGGCGACTCCCTCTGCTTCATTACCACTGGGCAATCTGTACTGAAGGTCATTGATGCTATTAGGCACGTCAGTTGGACATGTTACAAGTCCATAATAGAGTGCCAAATCAGTCTGAGACCTTCAGAGATATTAAATGTTCTTGAATAACCATAAGAGATAGATTGAGGAAAACTTTGTTCCATATTGATAACATTGAGTGTTTTTTTTATAATAGTTTAATATTACTCGCTCTGAAGAAGACCACAATTTTCGTGAGCTTAAATATGTGGGCAGAACTTCTCGGCCCATTAAAAAACGTTTGCAAGAGCATCGTTCACGTATTAATTCTCGGGTCTTGGCTGCCCCAATAGTTTCACATTGTCTTCAATCAACGCATCAATTTGAGGATTTGAAGTGGTTAGTGATTGATCATGTCCCCTGTGATTTACAGGGGGGGGGGTGGCGATCGGATCTCCAAATTGCAATATAAAGAACAACATTGTATTTTTAAGTTGCGATCAGTGATTCCTCATGGCCTTAATTTGGATATAGATTGGTGGACTCTGCGTTGAGGTTCTACCTTATTTGGATTGGTTTTTATTCCATTAGATGCCTTGATTTATGAAGCCATTTGCTGTTTAATCATGACGAGAGAGATAAACCGGAAACGGATGCACAATGGGGTTACTTTGCTTGAAGAAGAGCTAGGAAAGCACGGAGCTTGAAACACAGCATTGTGTTGCACTACCCGATCGATGTTAATGAATTAAGTCATCTTTGAGGGAATTTGAACTTACACAGCGATATTTGTGATACTGGCAATCCTTGAGATGAGGTTACTCCCAATGATGTTTACAGGAAGGCAAAGTTTGGCCGCATACGACGAGGTATTTTAAATCGTCAAGATACCTTTATTAATGTGGCAGCCTGAAACAACTTTGGAATGGTGGGATGAAGGATACGCATTATTTCAGCTAAGAGTCTCTGAGGGGGCGCACTTGTAGGTGTCTTTCCTTAGAGTGCTTTTAGGCCGTTGAGCCTTTTCATAAATTTGATTAAAAGGAGGGTCTACTACAGGAGAGGGTAACCTCTCAGGGTAGATCAACAAAACTGAGTAATTGACAGAATAGTCTTCTTTAGATTGGCAGAATGTTTGTATGGATTTATTGGGTTTTCACCTTAATTTGAGAATAATCATTTCCTGGCAATGTCCAAGTTTTTAAACTATTTCCTTTTTAATTGGTCTTCTTGTATGTGTCAAATATGTAGGAGATATTGAACCTTAAGGGGTTAAACTGCAAGGTTGCCAATAATGTTTACCACAACTGTAACTGATATGTTGATTTCAAAGCTAGTTAGGTGTGTCTTATAATTTATGTGCCTACTGATTGGGTAGAGCACCATATTGTGGAGCTTTTTGTTTAGTGATCACTTCAGCAAAAGCAACATCAAATCCATCAGATACTTTGTGAATTAACCCCAAACCCTGCAAATAAGCTAATCAGAATCTATGTAGTAAACCAGGGGCTCCCAAACCTGCCTCCCAGTCAGTCGGATTTTCAGGATATCCACAATGAATATGTATGAGAGAGATTTGCATGCACTGCCTCCATTGTATGCAAATCTCTCTTATGCATATTCTTTGTGAATATCCAGAAAATCCAAATGGCTGGGGAGGCCCCAGGACAGGTTTGGGATCCCCTGTAGTAAACTTTTTATATCACCATTGTACCAACTCTCATGACACAAATAGCAAGAACTCTATTCTTTGCCAAGTTGGCACTGCAGATACAGGACGCCAATACACATCCTACTGGAAAGCCAAGTAAGTCTGACTGCTACAGATCCACACACAAACTATATGCCAGCAGAATCCCTCAGCTTAGTCATATGGAATACAGATTTGCTTTCACCAATTACAGAATAAAAGACCAAAATTTAGAAATGGAAATCCCAAGAAGCCGCAGAGTGTGAGCAGTACAGCACAGGAAAAATAAAAATAAAAATGTATTTCCTTTTGCAATGAGCAAAATACAGATGCAAGAAATGTACATTCCCAAAACAGATCTATTCCCAATCACTAAAATGATCCCAAAAATAATGATTCCCAAAAATAAAATGATCAGAATTGGCATGAGAAAGAATACAGGTGGTGGTGGGGGGAGGGGGTTCTTCCTTAGGCATCTCCTCCTCCTCAGCCAATGGCAGCAATAATGGCCACACGGGAGAGAAAGCACAGTTACTTACCTGTAACAGGTGATCTCTGGGAACAGCAGGAATAAGTCTTCACATATGGGTACGTCGGTACCGACGGAGTCCGCGTGGGAACGCTTCCCAGCGTCCAAAGAGCTTTTGGAAGCATCCCACCACGCCTGCGTGCTGCCTTCGCGCCTTTCCCAACTGCCTCTCCTCAGTTCAGTTTTAAAGCTGAGACAAAGAGAGAGAGAGGAAAGGAAAGATAGAGATACAACTCCTAGGGGAGGTAGGTGGGTTGTGAAGACTTATTCCTGCTGTTCCCAGAGATCACCTGTTACAGGTAAGTAACTGTGCTATCTCCAGGAACAAGCAGGAATGAGTCTTCACATATGGGGACTCCCAAGCTGAGATGCCTTGAGTCCCAGCATGTCATAGATTGGAACATGCTATACCTAATAACACCAGGCATTCTGAGGATGGAGGGTAGGAGTTGAAAGAGAAAGGTGCTGTGGACAACAGTTTAACCTAACATAGGACTGCAGACAAGAAGTCCCTGTGTGGATGATAATTGTCATCAATGATATTGAAATGAAATATTGCAATATAGACCTCCCCTAACAGGATTTCACAGAAGTATGGAGGTTCATGGGATCTACTGGGGAACCCAGTAGAGGAACCTCACTGTAAAGTGGAGGTAATAAACCTGTAGGAAAAACAGTGGAGGTCAGAAGCCTGAAAGGGAACAGGTAACCCCAGTAAAAAGAAACTGGGGTAGTACAAAAATGGTGGGCCTTCAGCGGAAGGCTTCAGGACAAAAACCTAACTCTTTTGGCGGCGGAGTGACTCACTCTTAAGAGCAAAAGAGAAAGGCTAACCGATTTGGACAAACAGGCACAGTCCTTGTGGGGAGAAAGGGCATGGGAACCCCTTGTATTCCAAAGAGAGAGGACGAATGCCTGAGGCGTTAAAGCCTGTGGTTAACTGAAGATCCGCAATATCTCTCCTAACTGGGGTAAGCTAGGAGAGATATTGGAGCATGGAGAGCTTCAGAGGTACCTAAACCCTAAGGTTATGGTATAAAGTTATTGACTACCACAGGAGTGGTTGTGTGTGTAGAATCCCAAACCTGCTGGATAGCATAGGTATGGGTAAAGCCCATCTGTCGGAATCATATAGTTATATGAGCATAGACAGTGAGATAGATAAGTATGTGGATACATATCTATCTATAATAAAATATCTCGACAGATACATGTATGTATGTATGTATGTATGTATATGTGTATATATATATATATGTGTGTGTGTATATTATATATATATATATATATATAGATAGATAGATAGATAGATAGATAGATAGATAGATAGATAGATAGATAGATATTGTGATGGGGAAGATCCGTCCCTTGCTATGCAGTCAGAGGAAACTGAAGAAAACAGGTCAGATTCTGACAGCCAGGCAATGCACATGGCTACAGGTTGCCAAGGGAGATGTAAACAAACCCAGCCACGAGTGCAGCAGCCCCGCCCAAGCTGCAAACAAGCCCCGTGCCCTGAGTGCAATAGGATTCACCTGGGTGGAGGAGGGGTGAAGCTAAGCACTGTGGAAGATAAAAAGCACTCATTAGAAAGCAGAGTAAGCTCAAGCTTCGGCTCTGGTTCAGGTGCTGGTTCGCATTCAGACTGGAGAGGAAGTTCAAGCTGGGGAGCAAGCTCAGGATCTGGATTAGGATTCGGGAGGAGTTCTGATGGAGCAGCTGTGAATTCCTGCAGCAGAGCTAGAACAGGAGCAAACATTGGAACAGACAGAGGAACAAAGAAAGCTCAAGCTGAAAAGGTACCGAGAGTTAAAACCCACAGTCTGCAGGAAAGCTTCTCTCAGTTAAAGCCTTGGGAGGAAGGCAGCTGGAGGGAGAAGCCACGCAGGGAGCCAGCTGGGGTATGTCCAGAAGCTCACGAGAGAGAAAGGTACAAATCTCTGAACTTTCCTAATAGTGAAAGAGCACTGCTCAGTAAGCCTTGCAGGCAGAAGCCAGAAGGTAGTTTCTATAAAAGGAACAGAGAGAAAACTAAGCCTAATAGTTTTCTCTGGGACACTAAAGCTTTCCAGAATTCTCTTAAAGCTAAAGAGAATGTTTTGAAAACCCTGTGTGAATGCATGCCCTTGTATCCAGCGGGGGATGGGCCGGAGGATATGCAGGTTGAATACACAGATGAAGGCATAAACGATGTACCCATGGATTGTACGTTAACCATTGCAGATAATAGGGAAACACTTTGCTGAATTGAATGTTTGAAGCTAATGGTATAGCTGGAGAAAGCAAAGTGAGCATTACTGCCATTGAAAAAGAAGCCTTTGTTATTTCCTGTGTTAAAGGACTGTGTATTTAAAAGCTGGAAGAAAAAGATGTCATTTTTCTGCAGTTGCTGAGTTACTATTCTTTATACCAGACGTATGGTTTTGTCCTGAGTTCATTTGTGTTTACCAAAACCCTGGGACGGGGAAATAAAACCTTATTTTGACCTTACCACTCTGTTACCTCAATTCCTTTGCCTGTGAGGTGTTTGGGACTTCATTACCCAGAGGGCCAGTGTACTACTACGCCTGCACTACCCCCACTTCCTGGCTTAGGATAGTCATCAGCTGAACCCTCTCTGCTAGCCCTAGGACCCAGGGTGGGCAACTGGTAACAATATATAGATAGACATAAAAATATATCTATAGTGAGATATGGAAGGGCATAAAATACACACAAAAGATAGATATGAATATGTAGGCCTATATAGGGGTGTCTGCAATTAAACAGAGATATGCCTACAGCACGGTATTCACATAGGATATGTGGAGAGGAAATATTCATCTAACAACAAGGAGGTGGAACCTACTTGAGAAGATATATAGAGAATCTATTCCTCCTGGTTATGATCTGCAAGGATGCTAGCTAGTGAAATAACCAAGACGGTTACGTGAAAAACAGAGGATAATATCAGTCTGCAGCTAGGAAATCCCGAGTCTTCCAGAACTCTAGCATGGTAAGTGGACAGAAGACGCATAGAGATGAGATACCATGTTGACCTGCTTAAAGGCAAAAGGTATCATACGTTATTACCAGGAGGATGAGCTGCAAGGAGAAAGAGCCTATCCCAGATTGGGAATACTATGGACCAAAGCAGGGAAATGGCAACTCCTTAAGCTTTCACGTAAGAGAAGGCCTATGTCCTTTATATCAAAAAGGAGATAGTAAAAGAAGGGAGAACCCTTCTAGTCATGGGAGACATGACTGAAAAGCCTTTTCCAACCATCTAGGATAGCTGTTGGAGAAAAACCCCCATGCTCTCTAGCAAGGGCCCATAGTGGAAAGCTTCTCTGTAGAATTGCAGAGAGCATGATGCAGGAGAATGAGGAGATAGAACTGGCTGTTGGAGAGCCAGTATCTCTGCCAACTATGCTGCCAAGCCAAGGAGAATGGAGATGGGAGAGATAGAAGACAAACTAGAGAGCTTGTAGTGGGATAATCTCCAAGACAGATGTTAGTGGAGGATAAATCTGGTTGCTTGTGGAGAGAACCAGTGGTCCAAACATTAAGGCTCCTGCATAGGCAGCTGCTAGCAAGACAGCAGAAAGAATCTTACTCTTTAAAAACAGAAAGAACAGACAGAACAGGAGTAGAAAACTCTGGACATGTCTGATAAGCTGCCCCAAAGCAAGATAGAAAAAGAGGAGTTAACTCAGAGAGAAAAACTCCGCACTGGAAAGTAACACAAGTAGAGAGGCTGAAGAAAAGCCCTCCAGTGAAGTGAGACCACTCTTACAGAGGAAAAAGCTTGGTAAAAGGATGAAGAAAATGGAGCTGAAGAAGACTTACCAAGTAGTAAGTCTATAGAAAGGAAAAAAGCTACATGCTGGCACAGGAAACAATCATTCGATAGTGGTTAGACCTCTTTCCCTAGCAGGAAAAAGAGGAGAAAACCTGTGAACTATAGGCATGAACATCCTGACAGCTCATAGAAATATAGAAAAAATGGATGTCTTAGGAAAGAGATCCATGTCTAGGGGTTAGAATGAAGCGGTGGATTGCTTCTATTGAGAAGAAGCAACTGCAGATTCTAAACCCCAAGAGTCACAAGTATCTGATGATGATTGATCAGAAACCCTGCGGTTGCTGGGTTTGTTGAGCCTGGTGAGTTGGATTCTTCAGACCAGGACGATGGTTCCCCTGTTTGGGAACATCTGAATGATGGGCAGGTGATAAATAAAACCTTCTCCTCCTATGGGAAGAAAGTTTGGTGGGACATTTCCTACCTACTGGGACAAAAGAAGGTGTAGAACAACCCCTAGAACAGGTAAATCAGTGGACAACTGAGTAACCTGACATAAAGACTCCTTGTTGAAGAGGTTTTCTCCAGTGCAAGGAGTATGTCCCAGTCTTTGTTGTGCCCATTTGTCCAAGTCTGAAGCTTGGAGCCAGGCTCTACGTCATGCCCCTATAGCTATAGCAGAAGTCCTGCTAACAGACTCAAAAGAGTCTAGGGAAGCACGAGAAAGAAACCAAGAGATATTCTGGATATGCTTAAGCAGTGAGGAATAGTCTGGACTCTTGGAATCTGGAAAAAAAGGAGTCAAAAGATGTAATTTCTTTGTGACCTCTTCAAGAGATAGACTCATATAAATAATATATGAGAGAATTCTTGCAGAAAGCATAGATGTCTGGAAGATTTGACGTCCAAAGGCATCTAGAGTCCTAGATTCACGACCTGGCGGATAAGAAGAGTGCTTTTTCTTTCTCTTTACTCGCCTCAGTGCTGATTCCACTACTATGGAATGATGAGGAAGTTGAGTCTTCTGAAACCCTAGAGAGGGGGGCACTTGATATAGGAGATCAGTTGCTCTGGAAAGTGAGGGTACCCTTAAAGGTGCTTCCCACAGACCTAGAAGGAGATCCTGCAAGGAATGATGCAAAGGAAGCATTATGTTTTCCTTTGCTTTGGTAGGAACAGAGCCTTGCGCAGGATCATATCTAGGGATAGGAATGGCAAATGATCTTGCCATTTCCAGGAGAAAAGTCTGAAAAGAGGGATCTCCAACGGGAATCTCCTTTGGACAGATTAGATCAGAAGAACTAGTCCGAGCACTGAAGGATCTATCTAAATATATAGGAATAGAAGATCCTGCATGGTGCAGGGTGGTATCCCTAAAGGATGATTGCTGGTACTGGCTGTCAGGGGCAGCATCCGTCAGTACCTTATCGTCCATGCCAGGTATCGACTCCAAGTCTGGTATAGAAGGGAGGAGCTGGCCACGATGCTACTGAGGAGACCGGTAGCGATGACGACACCGGTACCGATGTCAGAGCCGAAGACGACACAGACATCGGAGTAGCCATCGAAGACAGCTCAATCGGTACTGTAGGGCTGGTACCCCTGCAATTCTACATGCAAATCTCTGGCCTGCTCAGCAACTCAGGCCTGAACCAAACTGCACAAAACAAGATGGATTCTACACTTCACTTTTGCTGTGTTCAGCTATAAGCCTGTCCTTCATGCAACTGCTTGCACAGCGTTTCTAAGTGTGCATGCATACAGAGGCTATTGTCCGTGGCTGGCCTTGGACACTTGTACATGCCCAGAAGTTACATACTGTTGCTTCTGCCTGACTTTTACCATGGCTCCTTTGTTTGCAAGACGCTGCGCATCATCGACCTTCTGATTCGCTGAGAATACCTCAGACTGCCTGGTGCCCACCAATCATCGGACCTATGACGGAGGATTCTCGCACAGAATTCTGCATTCTGCGCTGGAAAAGGTTCTGAGTTCTAAGTAGCGGTGAGAGAAGGAGTTGGGGTTTTTTTTCCCCACCTGGACATAGACTTCTGCACCGGCCCTGCTGCTGTGCACTGCGTACCTGATTCCTGAGCCTTTCGCCAGACGTGTGGGCTAGGCCGTCCTTCACAGGTCTGAGATAAGACTTTCACTGATCCCTCCGGTTCGGACTTACTGCGGCTCGCCTCTGAAGGGGCTGGAGCCAGCATTAGCTAACAGCTGCATCCTTGGACGAAGCTGTCTCTGCCGACGGAGCTAAGGTACCGGCTTATCTCTCCTCTCCTGGAAGGGCAAAGGGGTTAGCAATATATTTCTTACTTTTCCTAAGTGCAGAGCGAATCAGTGACATCTGGTTTACTAGTCTGTAATTATTACGTTGTCCAAGTGTATATCTGTACAATAACAAATTGTTACTTTATGTTTCTAATTAGCCATATATATGTGTGTGTATATTTTTCTATTTGGTTGCCTATAATAAAGTCTAATATATATCTGCAGAACAGAATTCTTTCGTGGCTCATTGCCAGAATAACTTCCGAACCTTGGGCTGTATATTAGTAGCTATCTCCCCTAGACAACAACAGAGAGTCTAACTTATTTTTGTGCTACGAATATACCCGACAGTACCGAGGTAATCGAAGACCTCCGGCAGCCATCCTCGGTACCAAGCCTGCGGTACCAATAGGTGTCGGTACCAATGCGTGTTGGTACCCAGTCTTCCAGACTAGAGATCGATTGCAAACTCGGTATCGAGGGCAATGAGCCTGATGAAGGAAGAACAGCAGGCACCGACCGCAAAGGTAATGTAGACATCGGTACTGAGTTCGGTACCGTGTCTGATACCGGTGGATGAGAACCAACCGGTGGCAACTCAGACGGCATCGAAGGAACTGAGAGTTGCGGATCCGAATCATCGGAACCGAGCCTTTGGTATCGAGGGGAGCCGGTACCAAGGCGAGTCGGTACCCAATCCTCCAGACTGGAAATCGATTCTAGACTCGGCATCGAAGGAAGCAAGTCTATCGATGCACGTCTGGAGGGTACCGACGTCGGTGTTCGTATCGGTGTTGGTACCGATACCGGAAAGTCAGTCTGGGATGTATCCACCGGACCCGAAGGTACTGAGGACGCCAGATGACGATCCCTGGTGAGGAGTGTTTCATCCAACACCAGTGCCCAAGCCGGGGTATCGGTACCGCTCGAAGCGGATGCCACCACCGGACACGGGTCAGGTATGTTCTGTGAGGGGTGAACCCCAGAAACAACCTGAAACCCGCCGGGGTTTTGAAGCTAGTGGGTCCTCAAGGGCAAGGCCGGAGCCGTCTACATGCTGTGCATGAGACCTACCACTCGAGGACTGGCTAGTCTTAACAGACTGTTTGTGGGTTACCTGATCTTGTGTAGAAGAAGAAAGGGACGGTGCCCTGAAGTTGGAGGGGAACCGGGTATCGAGGAAGACTCGATGTTGAAAACCTCTTCTCACCAAACTGTTGCCTAAAGGCTCAGGAGGAAAAAGGTCAGACACCGGCTTTGAGGGTCTAAAAATAAAGTTGAAGAGAAATAGTCCTTGAACAAGGAAAATTTCACAAGAAAAAGAAAAGAAAACACCGGCGGTACCGGTGGCGTCAGGGAGACAGCCGCGACCACAAGAAAAAATAAAGAAATAAAACAGAATTTTCTGCGGTGACAGGAGGACGTCCTGCCGGCTCCGCGGAAAAACAAAAACTGAGGAGAGGCAGTTGGGAAAGGCGGGAAGGCAGCACGCAGGCATGGTGGGATGCTTCCAAAAGCTCTTTGATTGGACGCTGGGAAGCGTTCCCGCACGGACTCCGTCGGTACCGATGTACCCATATGTGAAGACTCATTCCTGCTTGTTCCTGGAGATCAAAATACACCATTTCCTGCATGGGCTGGTAACAGTGATCATGAGGGGAATATAGGTAAGTACAGGGTCTTATGGAGCCTACTGTCAGTTGGGGAGTAAAGAAAGCAGACATGCAACAGTACCAGCTTGGGCTAGCAGCAACAGTTGTCACTGGAGGGGGAAAGCAGAATTAGGGAACAGTTATAGAGATTTCAAGTAATTGGCTCCTTGCTTTGCACTCTCCCCAGCCTGCAGGCACCTGTGGTTGTTAGGGAAAGCATGGGCTTACTGTCTATGGCATATTTTTAACACTACCTCCCAGCTCTTGGTGACATACCATTGTTCTAATGGACGGAATATTTGCCATTTAGTCTTTTCTGATTTAGTTTGTCTTATGTATTCTTTTTTATATCCAACTAGCATTTTTCTGTATATGATGGAATACAAATTAATGAATAAAATTAAATTGTTTTAGGGAAGATAAGGATATCTAATTTCTTCAGAAAGCTGCAGCGATGATACAAAGGAGCATTCAAATCTATGCTAGTGAAAGAGTAGATGCTTGAGTGGAGAATCTTTCCTTGATCCTAACGTATTAGTGAAAAAGATTTCACTAGCTAAATCTATGTCTGGACTGACAACTACAGATGAAGAAATCATCTACTAAACGCAGTCAAGATGGGACTATGATGGACGGAGGCAACATTTTCTCACTCTATCTTTTGTGACTAGAGCTGATGTAAGGATATTAGGCATTCTAGGTAAACCATCATTCTTGATGCCCTTTTCCCTCCACTATCTTACTGACACATCTCCTCTGCAATCTGCAGTAGCAGCAGCAATAGCAACAAAACAGGAAAGAACGACGGCATGGAGCCTCTGAACCCCTGCATACTGTTCTCTGAAAATCTAGCCAGTCCACCCGCATGCAAACATGAAGTTAGAATCAGATGGAGAGGGAACCATCTGGACTTTTAGAGGCTTCGTACAATGCTACTTTGCCATTTTATTACAATTGCTGCCAGTGCCAGTTAGATATGGCAGCAACAGCAGCAGCAGTAATGGTAGCGATGGGAGATCAGAGGCCACCATTTTGGGGCACTTTCTGCCACCCGCCATGTTTGGTACTCTAGGCAAGCACTTAGTTTGCCTGATGTCGGCCTTGTCTGACATCTTAGATAGGGTGCTTTTCAAACATTTATCCCAAATGACCCCATTTTAACAAATGAAAATTCACATGACCCAAGATGATGATGAGTCAAAACAGATATCCAGCCCCCTTTCCCTCCCTCCACTCATCTAAAACAGAAAGGCACAGCAACAGTAGTGGCAACAGCAGCAGCAATCAGCACAGGCTCCCTTGTGTTATTTACAGACCCCAATACTCAGCATGGGTTTCCAGTCTAACAAGCAGCTTACCCAGGAGGGGACGAGGCGTATGAATGTTCACAGACTCATATGCCACATGCTGACTGGTGACTGCCACTACTTGGCAAAGGTCACAGAGAGAAGAGGAAATAGCCATTTTCTGTGACCCCATCCACTAATGTGTGATCCCACGTTTGGGAACTACTGCCTTAGATATTAACGGAATAGGGAGATACAGAAGTTGTAAAGAAGCCCTGCTTCCCAGTATACACAAAGCATCCACTACTAATCTGTTCTTGCCTGGTCTTCTAGATGAGAACAGTGGAGGTTTCTTATCTTCTGAAGCAAAGGACTCTACTGTTCGAATGCCCCACTGTTTGAAGATATTTTCTATTACTTTGTGTTTCAAAAACCATTTGTAAGGTTCCAGGCAGTGACAGAGTGTGCCTGCAATTACATTTTGTACTCCTGGAAGCTGTCTCTCTGAAAGGAAAAACAGAAACATGACGGCAGAAAAAAAAACCAGATGGCCTATCCATCTGCCCTTCCATACCAACTACTATAGTCCCCCCCTTTACCCTTTAGAGATCTTCTGTGTTTGTGCCATGCTTTCTTGAATTCAGATACTGTCCTGGTCTCTATCACCTCCACTGCGAGACTATTCCATGCATCTACCACTCTTTCCATAAAGAAATATTTCCACATACTACTCCCAAGTCTATCCATTTCACCTTCATCCTACGCCCTCTTGTTGCAGAGCCTTCTTTCAATTGAAAGAGGCTCTTCTCCTGTGCATTTATGCTACTGAGATATTTAAATGTCTCTGTCTTCCATCTTTCCTCAAAAGCATACACTGTCCCCATATGCCTTATGATGAAACCTACTGACCATTTTCATAGCCACCCTCTGCACTGATTTATATCCTGTTCATATTTTTTTGAAGGTATGGTCTCCAGAATTGCACACAATACTCCAAATGAGGTCTTACCAAATACAGAGGCACCATTGTCGCCGCCTCCTCCTTGTTGGACATTCCTCTCCCTATGCACCCAAGCATTCTTCTGGCTTTTGCTGTTGCCTGTTCTACTTGTTAGCATGTGACAAGACTATTCTGTTCCAGAGCTTTAGAGGTTATTTTCTGAAGATGTAAAATTCAGTTCATCCTGATTTGTTTATATTAAATACTGCCACTCACCTATTTCAGATCAATGATCTTTTCTGAACAGCACATTGGCGAAACCTCAAAGAGCATCTAAAATTGATTTTAGCTTTAAAAGACTAATCTAATATGCTTTCTTCCATCTCATCCAAATTCCTTGAGTGAAGGAAAGCATGAGCTCTCTATCTTATATTTGGTACACATACAGTAAACACTATCTGATTTTATACCTGCTGGAATGGAAGTCCCCGAATCAAGTTAGTACTGTACATGTCTTTCACCACTGAAGAGATCAAAGCACCACTGAAACTGAATCAACTGTTCTGCTGGAACCTTAATGCCTGCTGGAGTTGGTACCTGCTAAGGTATAAATAAGGAGTCACAGGTGGCTCTCATATCACCAAGAAATCACATGAGGGAGTCTGCTGATGAACTGGTTCTATTTGTGATCTTCTTGTCAAGTCCTATCTGTCTGTGCTCTGACCTCAGAGGAAGGTCTTCCCCTAGGGTACCTTTTAGGGCTTAAGAAGATCACTTTTAAAGATCAATTTCAGTAGGAAACCCAATGAAACCAGCATCTGAACAGTCATTTGACGCAACTGTTTGGCTTCTTCTAAAGAGGAAGCTATTACTACTAGGCATTTTGTGTAAATTCCAGATGCTAAGGGTTTGAAGAAATGTACTCTGTATTGGTAGTGGATTACTATGAAAATGGAAGAATTTTTCGTGCAGAGGCTGTATTAGGATATGCATATGGGGCTTCCTTGAGATCTAGAGAAAACAACCAGTAAATTACATCTAAGAAAAAAATGGTTTGTAAGCAATTAATGCTTTCCTACAGCAGGAAGTTGTTCAAATCTCTCTGGTCCATTGCCGGCCTCAAATATCCCAATTTCTTTGGCATTTAATATCTGAAATAGAAGCCCTTGTTAATTTCTGGCTTTGGTACTCACTCCACTGCTTTCTCCTGAAGGAAAGATTCCACCATCTTCTGTAGATCTGATGGGCGAAGTCCTGTTTGGAGATTTGAATGGGACAGTCTAATGGGCTGTTCAAGAAATACAGCAGATACCCTTTTAAAACCTTTTTGTGTTGGATTACTGAACCTCAACGACTTGCCGAAGAGATGAATTCTGTTTCCCATCAAAAGGGCCATTGTACTGGAGGGAGTAGTTATGCCATGTATTTTTAAAAGCTGAAGAAAGTGTTAGGCTGGAATATAGACTGGACCTTGGGCTGCCTTCTTTATCATGATCTTGGAGGCTTCTGTTGCTGCTGCCCCTGCATTGTCAGTTAAATATGGTTTTAAAAAAATCCCCAAGAAGGCTGTTTCATAGAATAGGTTAACTGCTACATTGTGACAGATGAGAAAGTCTACAGAATGGAGCTATGGTCTTATTTAAATCATAATACAAAATATACTCCTAGGAGTCAAAAATTGCCAAACAAAAAACTCCCAAACAGAACAAGAGAAGCAAAAAAAGAAGAAAAAGAAAAATTAAGTATGAAACACACACCAAAAAGAAAACAGTACCAATAGTAGTCGAGAAAAAAAGACCCTCAGCCAGCCTCTTGCCAACTAGAGTGAAGAGGACGAGCATATCGAATGGCGCCACAGCAACGCCTATCACTCGATAAAGCTCATGGTGACATCAGCGGTCTAAAAAAACCTCAGTGCTGGGGCACAAAATAAAAGCCCAAACCTAGCACATACTATTGGTGAAACTGTTAATACACCGTTCAGCATGACAGAGTGAATGAAAAACACAGCGCAACAAACATCAAGGGATAAATAGCTGAAGAAACTTAGCTTTGGGGGCAATGAAGAAAAAGCAGCCACATACGGCAAGGAGCAAAGAGCAGTGCAAAGAACCTCAAAAATGTCTGTCTTCATAGCAATGACACCGGAGCTCCGACACCAGGTGTTTCGCCAATCGGCTTCTTCAGGGAGCTCATCACAGGAAACACTGCACATCTTGAAATTAAAAAAGTCTCCAATTGAACATCCCCTAATATCATCCAATAGTGCAGGAATCAACAAAAAAGAAGAAAAATCAACAGTAGTACAAGAACACCAAGACTAAGAAAAACTCACTTCGGCAGACCAGCAGTTTACACAGCGGGCAGAGCACAGTCGTCTACTTGTTCTCTTGCTGCTTACCATAGACCTGTAACTCAGTTCTCCCCGTATCTGACCATCACCTTTTAAGCTTTACTCTTCATCACCTGCTGCCTCAGCCTCGCCCTGCCTCCTCTAACCTACTCAGAAACCTTCAAGCTATTGATCACTTGGCTCTCTCTTCTGCCATTTCTTCACCTCTTTCCTCCACCCTGTCATCTACATCCTTTGATGAGGCAATAACTTCCTATAACGCTGCACTCTTCTCGGCTCTGGATGCTCTCACTCCCCCCATCCCACGTCCTGCTAGACGCTCCGCACCCCAGCCCTGGCTTTCACCCACTGCCCGCCATCTACACTCCTGTGCCCGTTCTGCTGAGCATGCTTGGCTCAAATCCCGCTCCCGTGCAGACCTCCTACACTTCAAATTCATGCTCAACTCTTTCCAGTCAAGATACGAGAAACAAAGGAGGAGCGTAGCTCTTGCAGATACACAGGGGAACAAACGAAGCAAGAGACGGAAGGAGGTTTGGACCAGACTGCTTTATTGAAGATGATCTCATCTTCAATAAAGCAGTCTGGTCCAAACCTCCTTCCGTCTCTTGCTTCGTTTGTTCTCCAACTCTTTCCAGTCAGCCATAGCTCTTGCCAAACAGGACTACTATGTCCAGCTGACCGACTCCCTTGCCTCCGATACTCACCGTCTCTTTACTACTCAACTCCCTCCTTAAAGTGCCCCCACCTCCGATCACCCCTCCCTTTCTGCCCAAACCCTGGCCGACTACTTCCATGATAAAATCCACAAGATCACCCTCCAATTCCCCACAAAATCAACCACCTCCCCTCCTCTTCACTCCCAACCCTCCCCCCCCACCTCTCCTACCCTCTTTCTTTCCTGTGATCTCCGATGACGAAACGACACCTTCTCTCTTCCTTCAAACTCACCACCTGCTCCTCTGATCCTATCCCCACCCGCCTCCTACGCCCCCATCTTCTCCACCGTTGTCCCTTCCATCTCCCATATTCTCAACCTATCACTCTCCACTACAACAGTCCCTGCCGACTTCAAACATGCTGTCGTCACACCTCTCCTCAAGAAAACCTCACTCGATCCCACATGTCCTTCTAATTACCGACCCATCTCTATCCTCCCTTTCACTTCTAAACTACTTGAACGTGCGGTCCACCACCGCTGCCTCGACTTCCTCTCCTCTCATGCCCTCCTGGATCCCTTACAGTCCGGCTTTCGTCCTCTACACTCCACTGAAACGTCTCTTGCCAAAGTCTCCAGCGACTTGTTCCTGGCAAAATCCAAGGGCCTTTACTCCGTCCTCATCCTTCTTGACCTCTCTGCTGCCTTTGACACTGTTGACCACACCCTTCTCCTGGATACCCTGTCCTCACTTGGCTTCTCGGGCTCTGTACTATCCTGGGTTCTCCTCCTATCTCTCCCACCGCTCCTTCCATGTGTGTTCTGGTGGCTCCTCATCTGCTACCCCACTCCCAGTCAGTGTACCCCAAGGATCTGTTCTGGGTCCGCTCCTTTCCTCTCTCTATACCCAGTCCTTTAGTGCGCTTATCTCTTCCCTCGGCTTTCCTTACCATCTGTATGCTGACGACTCCCAGATCGGCCTCTCTATGCCCAAAATCTCCCCGGCAATCCAGACCCAGATCTCTGCCTGCCTCTCTGACGTCGCTACATGGATGTAACATAGTAACATAGTAAGTGACGGCAGATAAAGACCAGCATGGTCCATCTAGTCTGCCCAGCAAGATAGCAAGAGTAGGTGCACCTGTCGCTCTGTGCAGGCCACCCCTCCCCATGTTTTTGTTTCTGTTTAGGGGTGAACCCACCACTCCATGTAGGACACCCTTATTTGTTCAGACGCTAGATAGTTCAGAAGTTAGATGGTACCGTTTATTTTGCTTTTATCCTGTTGCTGTAAAGGGATCCACTATGTTTGTCCCATGCCATTTTGAATTCCATCACCGTGTTTGCCCCCACCACTTCCATCGGGAGGGCATTCCAAGCATCCACCACCCTTTCAGTGAAGAAATATTTCCTGACATTGCCTTTCAATTTACCACCTTGCAGCTTCATGTTATGCCCTCTAGTTTTACAGCTTCCCCGTCTTTGGAAGAGGTTTGTTTGTTCATCATTTCTCTAAGTATTTAAAGGTCTGAATCATATCTCCCCTGTCCCTCCTCTCCTCCAAAGTGTACATATTTAGGTCTTCAAGTCTCTTCTCATAAGGCTTCTGACGCAGGCTCCAAATCATTTTGGTCGCCTTTCTCTGAACAGTTTCCAGTCTTTTTACATCTTTTGCAAGATATGGTCTCCAAAACTGAACACAGTATTCCAAGTGAGGCCTCACCAGTGACTTGTACAGTGGCATAAGTACCTCTTCCTTTCTGCTGGTAATCCCTCTCTGTATGCAGCCCAACATCCTCCTGGCTTTTGCCACCGCCTTGTCGCACTGTTTTGCCACCTTGAGATCAATCAGAGATAATCACACCAAGGTCTTTCTCCTGAACCGTGCATACCAACCTCTCACCCCCTATTGTGTACTTTTCCCTTGGATTTCTGCTACCCAAGTGCATGACACTGCACTTTTTCACATTAAATCGTAGTTGCCAAGCATTAGACCAGTCTTCCAGCTTTTGTAGAACTTTCCTCATGTTATCCACTCCCTTGGGGGAGTCCACTCTGTTGCAAATGTTTGTGTCATCTGCAAAAAGACAGACTTTTCCATTCAGTCCTTCAGCAATATCACTCACAAATATATTGAACAGTGCCGGGCCAAGGACTGAACCCTGAGGCACCCTGCTAATCACCTTCCTCTCATTCAAGTGAGCTCCATGTACCATCACCCTCTGTTGTCTGTCAGTCAACCAATTTCTAATCCAGTTTACCATCTTGTGACCCATCCCCAAGCTACTGAGTTTATTGACAAGCCTCCTATGAGGAACAGTATCAAAGGCTTTGCTGAAATCCAGATAGATGACATCCATTGCATGCCCCAGATCTAGTTCCTTGGTCACCCAAAGAACTCAATCAGATTTGTTTGGCAAGACCGTCCTTCGGTAAAACCATGTTGCCTTGGATCTTGCAACCTGTTGGTTTTGAGAAAGTTCACTATTCGCTCTTTCAGGAGCGCCTCCATTACTTTTCCTGCCACCGAGGTAAGGCTCATGGGCCTGTAATTTGACACTTCTTCCCTGTCACCACTTTTGTGTAGAGGTATATTAGTCATTTTCCAGTCCTGAGGAACCACTCCTGTTTCCAAGGATCTGTTGAAGACATCCTTTAACGGTCCTGCAAGAACCTCTCTGAGCTCTTTCAGTATCCTGGGATGTACCCCATCTGGTCCCATGGCTTTGTCCACTTTCAGTTTAGCAAGTTGTTCTAACACCTCATCTTGTGTGAATGGTGTGGTATCTACTTCAGTCCTATTTTTATATTTGGGTGTCACAGCTGGTCCATCTCCAGGATCTTCTTTAGTAAAAACAGAGCAGAAGTATTTGTTTAGCAATTTCGCTTTTTCAGTGTCACTTTCCACAAGTCCTTTCCCAGCACTTCTGAGTCCTGCAATTCCAACTCTGATCTTCTTCCTTTCCTGAATATACCTGAAGAAAGTTTTGTCGCCACCCTTAACATCTTTAGCCATCTTTTCTTCTGCCTTTGATTTTGTTATCCTTATTACTCTTTTAGACTCTTTGAGTTGGATCCTGTATTCATTTCTGTGTTCTTCTGTTTGCAAGCTTTTGAATTTTGCGAAAGCTGTGTTTTTTGCCTTTATTTGAGCAGCCACCTCTTTAGAAAACCAAATAGGTTTCTTTCTCCTCTTGTTTTTATTTATTTTTCTTACATATTTGTCTGTTGCCCCTTTTATTGCCGCCTTTAGTTTAGTCCATTGCAATTCCACTTCCCTTATCTCCTCCACCCCATCATCTCCTCTAAGTACTCGGCCATTTTATTGAAGTCAGTGTTTTTGAAGTTTAGGACTTTGAGCTTGCTATGATTGGCCTGTACCATGGCTTTTATCTCAAACCACACCGTGTGATGGTCGCTGTTGCTCACAGGGGCACTCACGCAGACATTCGACACGTTATCACTGTTGGTGAGCACTACATCCAGCGTTGAGCTTTCCCTGGTTGGTTCCATCACCATTTGTCTAAGTAATGCATCTTGGAGAGCATCCACAATTTTTTTGCTTCTTTCCAGATGTGCAGAAGGAGTAATCCAATCCACATCAGGTAGATTAAAGTCACCCAATATGATCGCTTCCCCCTTTGTTGCTATCTTGGCAATATCTATAATCAATTCGTTATCTCTCTCTTCGAGTCGGAGGTCTGTCGACTACAGCAATATGGATGACAGTGCCATCTCCTCTTTCCAACGCAATCCAGAGCACTTCTTCTTTTCCCCATGATCCCTGCATTTCAGTAGCTTTAATACTGCTTTTAAACTGTGAAAAGCCCTCCAATTATAAAGAAAAAGTTCTAATATCATACCAGATTTCACACAGCCAGTTTGCCAACAGTTCTCAATTTGCTAAAAAATTGATGTAAATGAACCAATGGTCTCAGTTTAAAATTAAGCAACGCGGGGAGCTTGCCCCGAAGCTGCCAACTCCGATCACATCAACGACCATAAACCTGGTTCACAATGCTGTTAGCCAAACATTTTACGCTTGAATTGAAAATTAGAACTTATCTTGATATTAAATGGTTCTTGTTTGAAATTGCAAACAACGAACGTGCTGTAGTCCCACAATGGTTGAATTCCGTCCCCAACGCCACCTCTAAGGTACCATTTTCTGCACGTTTCGATTCTTCCTCAGGGGGTAAACATTGAATGAAACTGGCACTGTCTTCGTTTGTCTGCAAAAAATCATAACGGCATCTGAGAACATATCGACCTGCATCTTCATGCCCGTTTTCAATACCATGTTTGCACCATCATACTGGGGGGTCTCATGAAACAAAGTAGATCTTACCTTCGTTACTGCAAACCAATTTATTAGAAATAAAGAAAAGAGCGTGTTACAATGAAGCTCTTCGGCTTTCCCAAAAGACGCTGCGCATGCGGAGTACCGCTACTCATTTTTATAGGAGGGGCTAAGGAATGACGTGGCAGTGAGGTCACATACATGCTCGCCACTCAATCATATTATTTAGACCCCCTGGAATCACTGTGTTGAGTCGGTAAATCCATGTGCAGGCGGGCATTGGGGGTTACATGAACCGTGGAAACCATATGGCTGAGAAGTCTCAGGAATTGCCTGGCGGAGACCAGGGAATTGCTGTGAAACTGCCTGGCTACATCCATCAACTTGTGGGCCCTGTCCACTGGCAGAAAAGCCTTCGCCTAAAGTGTGTCTAACCTTGCTCCTATGAATTCTAAGTTCTGGGACGGGAGCAAAGTGGACTTTGCGAAGTTCATGACAAACCCCAAGTGCTGAAGCAGAGCCACAGTGCGAAGGGCGGCTTGACTGGCCTCCTGGGAAGACTGGCCCCTTATGAGCCAGTCGTCCAGGTATGGAAACACAAAAAGACCCTGAAGCCTCAGGTAGGCCGCCACCACCGCCAGGCACTTGGTGAACACCCTGGGAGCGGAGGCTAGGCCAAAGGGTAGTACTCTGTACTGGCAGTGGTTTCCCCCCACAACAAATCTGAGATATTGTCTGTGGTCTGGATGAATAAGGATGTGAGTATAAGCATCCTTTAGATCTAAGGAGCATAGCCAATCTCCCTGCTGGAGGTAGGGCAGCAGGATTCCAAGGGTAAGCATCTTGAACTTTTCCCTCTCCAGGAACTTGTTGAGGTTGCGCAAGTCTAGGATGGGTCTGAGGCCTCCTGTCCGTTTTGGTACCAGAAAGTAACTGGAATAAAAGCCGTGACCTCTCAGGTGGTGGGGCACCGGTTCCACAGCCTGTTCCTTTAGTAGACTTGCTAAATCCTGAAGGAGTAGGTCCCTGTGCAGAGGGAGTCGTGGAGGCTCCCCTGGAAAATAGGAGGGAGGTACCTGGTGAAAATGGAGAAGATAGCCCTTTTGGACTATATGGAGCACCCAGGTATCTGATGTGACGGCTGACCACCTGTGGGCAAAGTGGGCCAGCCGGCCTCCCGTGCTGATGTGAGCCAGCTGAGAAGAGGCTATGCTTGCTGAGTCAAAAACCCCCAACCTGCTGAGCAGGGGCCGGTGTTGGTGGCTTAAGGGCCTTCTGTCTACGGGGCCCATGACCCTGCCCCTTGGCCTGCTGACCCTGTTGGGGAGCTACAGAGGCCTGATAATAAGGGTATTGTTTATAGGCAGAGGACTTCCTCGGGTAAAAGGTCTTTTTTCCCGAGCCCTTCTTCTTCTGAGAAGGGGCAGAGGTTTTTCTGGACACCCTAGTCCTGGTCAGAGTCTCTGTCTCGAGTTCTGCAGCCTTTTCAGCCATGGGCTTGCCAAAGAGGTTTTCACCTCGGCAAGGGACATCGACCAACTTGTCCTGCACCCATGGCTCGAGGTCGGATGACTGTAGCCAAGCCTGTCGGCGGGCACCGATGCCGGCCCCGGCTACTCGGGCCGAAGCCTCGAAGCCATCGTAGGCTGCTCGAGAGATAAACTTCGAGCACTCTCGAATACCAGTGGACAAGGCTTGGAACCGCTGCAAAGGTTCCTCGGAGAGACCAGCAGAGAACCCGGCAATCTCCTTTGCCAGGTCTCGAAGATACATGCCCATGTAGAGCTGGTAAGTCTGGACACGGCAAGCAAGCATAGAGCCCTGGAAGCACTTCTTACCGAGGGCATCCAGGTTCCGGGCCTCCCGGCCGGGAGGCACCGAGGATGCATGGCCGATTCCACAACCATGGAGTGGTGCGGTAATTGTGAATTTTGGAACCCGGGGCTCTTGCGGACTCGATAGATGGAATCGACCCGCTTGCTTAACACCGGCGTCGAGGCCGGGGTCTCCCACATGCAGAAGAGCAGCCGCTCCAGCATCGGAGGAACCGGTACAGTAAAGGCCTCCTTCGGGGGAGAGTCATACTGGAGGGCCTCGAGCTCCTCGGCTCGAGGCTCCTCCTCGGGATCCGCAGGGAAGGCCAAGGCCTTGGCCATATCCCGCACGAAGTCCGAGAACCGGGTATCCTCCGGTGGGGACCGTCTCCGAGGTTCGGACTCCGGTGAGTCCGATAAGTGTCGAGTGACTCTTCGTCCTCCGTCTCCCAGCCCGACTCCTCAGAGGAGGAATCGAGCGGCTCCGGTCGGGCGGGCACCGATGCCATCCGCCCCGACGCCGAGGGTACTGGCGTCGACGACCTCGGTCCCGAACGGGAGGCCGAGGGAGACCGTGGCCGAGGATCGACTCGAGTCCGCATGGACTCTAGGATCGGCTCGGCCTCCGGGGTCGACTTGGACGTCGAGGTCCCGGTGGTCGGGGCAGATGCACCGGTGAGACCGGCGATCAATGCCTGCTGCTGTTCCATGAAGGCAGCGAGGCTGCTCTCCAAGGCCGTCAACTTGAGTCCAAGCTCAGGAGACCCAGCAGCCCCCGACTCGGGCCCCGAAGGCGTCGGGCCCGACGTCGGCTCCCCTGGAGGAGAGTCCACGAGGACTACAGCAGTTACGTGTCCAGGAGACTCCATCTCAATACGAGGATGCTTGGCAGGCCTCTCCGACTCCGAAGACCCGGGACGGCTATCGGGGCTATGCGACCTGGCCCTCGAGAAATCAGGAGCGCGTCTGACGCCGCCCTCGCGGGTTTCTTCTTCCTGCGATGTTCCCGTAAAGGAGACCCCCGCTCAGAGGAACCCCGACGCTGCTCATGGCCGGAGTCCCGAGACGTCGGAGGCCTCTGACGAGGTCCGGGCCTGTCCAGACGCGGAGTCAGAGAAGATCTTATCCTTCTGGTGCTGCCGACTCCTCAACGCCTTCGAGGACATTTTGCCACACGGACCACAGTTCATCGGGTCATGATCGGGTCCGAGGCAGCGGAGGCAGCAGTCATGTGTGTCGGTAAGAGACATAAGTTTCTTACACCGATCACACTTCTTAAACCCGCTGGTAGCCATCGGGGGAAAAAGGGCCCCTGAGAGGTCAAAAGACTGGGCTGCCAGTGAAAAAAGAAAAATGGCGCGAACGCTAGTCACAAAGGACAAAAACCGAAAAAGAGAGCGGACTCGATACCGGCGTATCGGGCCAAGGCGGGAAAAGGATCCGGCGTCGAACCGAAGGTAGAAAAAGAAAAAAACAGGGAAATCAACTTTTTCCTCGGCGAAAAACGAACTACGTCCGTCGGGCTCCGCAGAAAAAAGAAGACTGAGCAAGATGGCACCCTTGGGCGGGAAGGGGACCGCGCGCGCACGCACGCTGCAATTCCCAAAGGCTTTCTTTGAAAGCTGGGGAAATGCTCCGCAAGAGGGCTCCATCGGCGCCGACGTCACCCATATGTGAGGACTGACTTCCTGCTTGGTCCTGGAGAATATAAGAGAATGTAAATAAATAAATAAATAAATAAATAAATTCTGTTGTTTCCTTGTGTGCTTGTGGATTCTCACTCATTCCTTTTAGTTGCCTGAATGCTTGTCCAAGTTTGATGATAAAGAGAGATTCTGCACGTTTATTTTCATACTTCAACACTTTTTGCATACTTGCATCCGATTATGCTGTTAGGTAGACCTGGAGGCCTGTGATAATAGCTCTATACGTGTAATCGATCCGAGGCCTACCTCTCCTTCAGCTCTAGGAATGTAGCATCTTAGCAGACACTGATTCTTGTACACTACCTTGTGGGCATGGAGCAGTTCTTGTATTCACACATCTAGTTTTTCAAGATCTTTAAGAGGCCAGTCTACAATCTCAAAGCTGTATGAGAGTACAGGAATTGCCAGCTGATTCATAGTTTGTATTTTACTCCATAATGTTAAAATACTTTTCAATAAAGAATACTATAGAAAATTAAAAATCGTTATCTGCTCTTCTCTCACAGTAATTTCTGCTCCAGTGTTGTTCCTTCCTCTACTCCAAGGGATTTATTTTCAAAACAGTTTATTAAGAAAAAAGAACACACTATGGAATCCAAAATGATCCAAACAAATCTTCCACATGATATGCATGTATAAGTATATATGCCTTGCTGTTCAAGTTTCTTGATGTCATGGCCCTCAGCCAGGGAGACGTTTTCCATTTTGCTCAATTTTCCTCTTTAAAAAAAAAAAAAAAAAGTTGCCAGCACATTTGTCAAGGCCAAAAAGTCATCCTGAAGTCATCAGAAATGCTTTTCACTACTTGGAGTTACTCTAATTGTTGGTTGCTGGAACTGTAAAGCTTCAGGTCATCTACAAATAGTAAATGGGATGTTACCTCTAGATTGTTAATCTCTTTAGGATTCAGGATAAATCCGTATTCCGTAGAGTGATGAGAGCACTTAGCTCCTTGTTTTTTTACAAAACTCAATGCAAGCAACTCTTGGGGAGGTGGGAGAGACTGTGCACCTTACCAAACCTACTGTCTACAGAAACATCTGTTAAAAGCGAGCATGAAAACGGTGAAGGAATACTCCAGATGTTTATATGAAGAGTTCTCTCATAGATTAACCACATTCCCTGAGAATAATGATTGATGGATATGAGCACCCTAGCCTTGGTTTGAGGCATCTGAGGAGAGAAGCAACTGATACTGCCATAGTGCAAAGACCATTTGAACTGATATAATGGTGGACTCTTAAATCCAACCTAATATGAGGCGTAATAGAGCTGGCAGGTAAATTAAACTAGAAAAGCTGTTGACAGCGATAATGCCACTGGCATTTTAGACCCCACTGTGGATGCTGCATCTTCGAGGGGCCAAAGGTGACATGCATCATCGCTGCCATCATGTGCCTCAACATTTGCAAGCATGATCTTGCAGTAATTGTGGATGCCAACTGTATGGCACACATGAGACAGTTTGAATCCCATTCTCTGAAAGAAATGCTCTAGCATGGATAGTGTCCAAGATCACTCCTAATAAGAGATATTTGGCAGGACATAGGGTGGACCTTCTGAAAGCTGATAAGCAACCCTAGAGACTGAAGAACAATAATTTTCTGCAGATTTCAATTGCATCACTAGTAGCCAATTGACCAAGTAAGGGAATACCATATGTTCTTGCTTATGAAGGAGTGTGGCCACCATCACAAGGTATTTGGAAGATACCCTGGATGCTCAAAAAATCCAAAAGGAAGACTTTGTAATGAAAATGGCTGGAAGCAAGGGTAAACCTAAGGTACTTCTTGAAGTTCTGATATATGAAGGATATGCATGTAAACATCCTTCAGGTCTAGAGTACAGTACACATCCAGCACCCTTTGCTGAGCAACAGAAGAATGGAAGAAATGGTGGTCATTCTGAATTTCACTTTGAGCAGAAAATGATTGAGATCAATATCTAGGAAAGGGGAATAGACCAAGATTTTTTTCAGAATCGGAAAATATAAAAAGTAGAACCTGCAATTTATTTTCTGTGGCGAGATAGGTTCTATGGCCTGGGCTTGCTGTATGAGCTCTAGATCAGTGTTTCCCAACCCAGTCCTATGGGGCACACCGGCCAGTCAGGTTTTCGGGATATCCCTAATGACTATGCATGAGATATATATGCATTAGAGATATCCTGCCAACCTGACTGGTTTGTAGCCCTCCAGGGCTGGATTTGGAGACCCCTGCCTAACACCTCTGTCATCTAAGATTGTGAGTGGGCAAGGTGCAGATGTCCAAGACATCAAAAAGGTATATAGAATGTGACACATTCCTCCTCGATTCTCACCACCACCAAAAAGTTGTCTAATAGACAATATTTTGGTGGTGGTGAGAAGTGAGGAGGAATGTGACACATTCTATATACCTTTTTGATGTCTTGGACATCTGCACCTTGCCCACTCACAATCTTAGATGACAGAGGTGTTAGGCAGGGGTCTCCAAATCCAGCCCTGGAGGGCCACAAACCAGTCAGGTTGGCAGGATATCTCTAATGCATATATATCTCATGCATAGTCATTAGGGATATCCCGAAAACCTGACTGGCCGGTGTGCCCCATAGGACAGGGTTGGGAAACACTGCTCTAGATGGTCAGAAAGAGTAGTTACTCACCTGTAACAGGTGTTCTCCAGGAGCAGCAGGAATCAGTCCTCACTTATGGGTGTTGATGCCGATGAAGCCCCAGCAGAGCATTTCCCCAGCTTTCCATGAAAGCCTTTGGGAATGCTGGCACGCAGGCGCGGTTCCCTTCCCGCCTAAAGGTGCCATCTTACCTCAGTCAAATGACACAGCTAAGAACAGCACACAAAAATGTAAAAATTAAACTATGTACAACTGCAACTCCAAGGGGAGGAGGGAGGGTAGTGAGGACTGATTCCTGCTGCTCCTGGAGAACACCTGTTACAGGTGAGTAACTACTCTTTCTCCAGGACCAAGCAGGAAGTCAGTCCTCACTTTTGGGTGACTCCCCAGCTCTGGGCTACCAGGAACCCAGGCTGAACAAGAGAACTCCCTCTAGTCTCAGCAACACAGTAAAGGCTTTGCAAGGACACACCCTCCACAGGTAGCCCAACCAGAGGGCACGAGGGCAGGAGTTGCCTAGACCTCAAAGAGATTCTGGAGTACTGCTTGGCCAAAAGCACTGTCCCTATGGGACTCCCTCTCCAGACAGTAGTGGGCTGCAAATGTCTGGCTTGAAGACCAAGTAGCAGCCCTGCAGATGTCTTGCAATGGGACAGAGCGGAGGTGAGCCACTGATTTATTTTATTTTATTTTTATTTATTTACATTCTCTTATATACCGCGCTATTCTGCATCAGTGCGGTTTACATTGAACAAACTGAAATTACATTGAACAGGGCATTATAACTTGGAGATAACTATTTTACAGGGAACATGGGCTATGGAGGGTTAAGTGGCTTGCCCAAGACCACAAGGAGCACCTGTGGGACTAGAAACCCCAGTCCTTCCGGCCCAAGGTTGCTGTCCTCTAGTGGGATTTGAACCCCCGACCTTCCGGCCTGAAGTACCTTGTCCCAACCACTAGGCCACTCCTCCACACGGTGGGCCATGACCCTACCCTGCAAAGGAAGGTCAGCCGCCTTGAAAGCCCAGGTGATACAGTCAGCCACCCAGACGGACAAGGTATGCTTGGACACAGGCCTCCCCAAGTTATTGGGGTCAAAAGAAAGGAAGAGCTGAGAAGCCTTCCTGTGACCTTGCGTAAGTTCAAGGTAGAAGGATAAGGCCCTCCTACAGTCCAAGGTATGGAGAACTGTTTCAGCCTGACATGCATGAGGCCTAGGGAAGAAAGTAGGAAGAACCACATCCTGGTTGAGGTGGAAAGAGGAGACAACCTTAGGAAGGAACTTAGGGTGAGTCCTGAGGACCACCCTGTTTTTATAGAACCTGGTGTAAGGTCTATCACAGACCAAGGCCTGAAGCTCACTCACTCTCCTAGCCGAAGTAAGGGCTATCAGAAAGAGTCTTCCAGGAAAGGAAGCATAGAGGGCAAGTAGCCATAGGCTCAAAAGGTGGGCAAGTCAGCTGCTGCAAGACCACATTCAGCTCCCACTCAGGAGCAGGAGGACGTATGGGAGGTTTGAGCAGGAGCAAGCCTCTGAGAAACCTAGACACCAAAGGGTGCACACTGCACAGACAAGGAATGGCCCTCCACTAGGGAGTGGTGAGCTGCCAAAGCAGAGAGGTGGACCCGAACAGAGTTGGACTTGAGACCCTGATTGGACAAGTGCAGCAGGTACTGAAGCACTACTGACACAGTACAGGAGAAAGGATCCTCAGCACGTAGCTGACACCACACAGAGAACCTTTTCCACTTGAGAGCATAGGTCTTCCTAGTGGATTGTTCTCTGGAGGCTAGGACAACCTCCTCAACCTCGGGAGGCAGGCCCCAGGGAGCCAACACTACCCTTGCAGCCTCCATGCCATCAGATTGAGAGATTTGAGATTAGGATGCAGCAAGGAGCCCTGATCCTGAGAGAGAAGGTCGGATTGCAATCCCAGAGGCAGAGGCAGATCCACTGCCAGTTGAAGCAGGAGGGGGAACCAAGGCTGCCTTGGCCACCTGGGAGCTACCAGGAGGACTGAGGCCCTGTCTCGGAGAATCTTGAACAGTGTTCGGGCCACCAGAGGGGTAGAAGTTAACAGAGTAGGCCCTGAGTCCAGGGAATCAGAAAAGCATCTGCTGCTACTCTCAGAGGATGCGGATGCCTGGAGCAGAACCTTGGCAGCTGGTTGTTCAGTGGACTGGCAAACAGGTCTATGGAGGGAAGCCCCCATCTCAAGAAAATCTTTTGAACCACTAAAGGATGTAGCTGCCACTCATGTGGTTGCAGAATCCTGCTCAATCTGTCGGCCAGGGAATTCTCCTGGCCTGGAAGATAGACTGCTTTGAGGAGCATGTTGTGCTTCAGGGCAAAGGAACAGAGGTCCTGGGACTCCTGGCAAAGAGGCTGGGAACCAGTTCCGCCCTGTTTGTTTACATAGAACATGGCTACCTGGTTGTCTGTCTGGATCAAGACAAACTGTTGTGCCAGTGAGGCAGTAAAGGCCTTGAGGGCCAAGCGGATAGCTCTGACTTCCAGGAGATTGATCTGTTGGGACGCCTCCCAATGAGACTGCAGAGAGGCATCGGTGGTCAGTACCACTGTATGAGGTGGGATCTGAAAGGGCAGCCCCACCAGCAGATTGGAGGGGTGTAACCACCAGTTGAGGGAGGCCAGGAAACGGTGGGACACTCTGATCCTGTCTCTGAGACTGCCTGAGGCTTGTGACCACTGAGTCCGAAGGCACCACTGGGCAGGTCTCATATTGAGCCTGGCATTGGGGGTCACCTGTACTGTTGACGCCATGTGTCTGGCGGAGACCAGGGACCTGTGCAGAAACTTGCTGGCGAGGTCCATGAGTCTTTGTGCTCGGTCCACTGGTAAAAATGCTCTTGCCAGCTGAGAATCCAACCTTGCTCCTATGAACTCCAAGTTCTGGGAGGGGAGCAAAGTGGACTTTGCAAAGTTGATGACAAAGCCCACCTTTTGGAGCAGTTCTATGGTCCTGTTGGTGGCCTGCTGAACGTCTAGGGAAGTCTGGCCTCTGATGAGCCAGTCGTCTAGGTAAGGAAACACAAAGATGCCCTGAATTCTCAGGTAGGCTGCCACCACTGCCAGGCACTTGGTAAAGACCCTGGGAGCGGAGGTCAGTCCAAAAGGCAGTACTCTGTACTGATAATGGTTTCCTCCCACAATGAACCTGGGGTACTTTCTGTGGTCTGGATGAATAAGGATGTGAGTGTAAGCATCCTTTAGATCTAAAGATCATAGCCAATCTCCCTGCTGGAGATAGGGCAGAAGAGTTCCAAGAGTAAGCATCTTGAACTTTTTTTTTTACTAGAAACTTGTTTAGGTTTCTGAGATCCAAAATGGGTCGAAGACCACCGGTTCTTATTGGCACCAGGAAATACCTGGAGTAAAATCCGTGACCTTGGAAGTGGGGAGGCACAGGCTCCACTGCCTTGTCCAGCAACAGACCCTTTAGCTCCTGGAGGAGAAGGGCTGTATGCAGGGGAGGCCGGAAAGGTTCCCCTGGGAAGTGTGGCGGAGGTAGTTGGTGAAAATGCAGGGCATAGCCTCGATGGACTATGTCCAGCACCCAACTGTCCTGGGTTATCAAGGGCCACTGGTGGGCGAACAAAGCTAGGCGGCCTCCTGTGCAGGGCTGGGTCTGCAAGGGAGCTATGGCTATACTCAAGGAGTCAAAAACGCCCACCCTGCTGAGTGGGAGTGGGAGCAGGGGCCTGAGGCTTGGGGGCCTACGGGGCCCATTACCCTGGCCCTTGGCTTGCTGACCCTGGGGGGCAGCTTGGGCAGCCTGATACTGAGGGTACTGTTTGTAGGCAGTGCCCTTCCTCGGGTAAAAGGACTTTCTACCCGAGCCCTTCTTCTTATGAGAAGGGGCAGAGGTCTTCCTCGACAGCCTAGTCCTCGTGAGGTGCTCTGTCTCGAGCTGGGCGGCCTTCTCGGCCACAGGCTTGCCAAAAAGGTTCTCACCTCGGCAAGGGACATCGACCAACTTGTCCTGAACCCATGGCTCGAGGTCCGATGACTGCAGCCATGCCTGGCATCGAGCCGCGATGCCAGCTGCCGCTACTCGGGCCGAAGCCTCGAAGCCATCATAGGCGGCGTGGGGCATGAACTTAGAGCATTCCCGGATCCTCGAAGACAAGGACTTAAAACTCTGCAACTCTGGCACCGGCGTCGAGACCCTCAGTCCCGAACGGGAGGTCGAGGGAGACCTCGACCGAGGACGACCTCGAGCCGCAAGGGACTCGAGTATCGGCTCGGTCTCCGGGGTCGACTTCGAAGTCGATGTCCCGGTGGTCGGGGCAGATGCGCCAGACAGGCTGGCCATCAGTGCCCGCTGCTGATCCATGAAGGCAGACATTCTGCTCTCCAAGGCTGTCAACCTGAGACTCAGCTTGGGTGACGCAGCAGCCCCCAACTCGGGCCCCAGCGGCGCCGGGTCCGACTTCGGTACTCGGGAAGGCGAGTCCACGAGGACAACAGGACTTACGTGTCCAGCAGACTCCAGCTCCATGCGAGGAACTTTAGTTGGCTTATCCTGGTCCACGGGCCCGGGACGACAGTCGGGGGTCTTAGACCTGGCCCGAGGTCTCAGGGACCTCCTCCAAAGCCGCCCTCGCGAGCCGCTTCTTCCTCTTACATTCCCGGTCGGGGGACCCCCTGTCCGAGGAGCTCAGACGCCTCTCGGGATCGGAATCCCGAGATGTCGAGGCCTCAGACGAGATCCGGGCCCGGGCAGAGGCCGAGTCCGAGAAAAGCCTTTCACTTTGTTGCTGACGACTTCGGAGGGCCTTGGAAGACATTTTTCCACATGGCCCGCACTTTTTAGAATCGTGGTCCGGGCCAAGGCACCGAAGGCAGCAGTCGTGTGTGTCGGTGAGAGACATTATCTTCTTACACCGATCACACTTTTTGAAACCGCTGGAAGCCATCGGGGAGAAAAGGGTCCCCGCGAGGTCAAAGGACCGGCCTTCCAGGGAAAAAGAAAAAGATTTGGCGCGAGCGCCTAGCCACTAAGGGAAAAAACCGAAAAAGGAAAAAAGGGATTCAATATCTGTGTACCGAACCCGGCGGGAGGGGAACCGACGTCGAATCCGAGGAAAAAAGCGAAATAACGCCAAGAAAAAAAAACTTCTCTTTTCCGGGAAAAAAAGGACACACGTCCAACGGGCTTCACGGAAAAAAAGAGACTGAGGTAAGATGGCACCTTTAGGCGGGAAGGGAACCGCGCATGCGTGCCAGCATTCCCAAAGGCTTTCATGGAAAGCTGGGGAAATGCTCCGCTGGGGCTTCATCGGCGTCGATGACACCCATAAGTGAGGAATGACTTCCTGCTTGGTCCTGGAGAAAGGCACGGTGTCCATGATAAGCAATGATCCAGAGGTTGGCTGAGAAATATGACACAGCAACAATTTTTTGGTTACTGAAAAAAAACTGTGAAGGAAGAACTAAAACCAACTCCCTACAGGAAGTGTAGGATGTATTTCTGCACGGATTGGAGATTCAGCTGGATACTCCAAAAGAAGCCTGAAACCGGTTTAGTTTTCACTCTCTCTGTTTGCGGTGCCTGTGAATCTCTTGATTAAAAACAAAACACACCATCTTTATTGATTGAAAGAAATGCATCAAGAGACTGGGTTGATACAGAAGGTTACACAGCTGAGAGATGGTGTAAAGTAGTACAATGATCTTTAATGGTGCCAACAGTTTCTTCTACTTTCTCTCTGAAGAGTGAGTTCTTCTAAGTCAATGGCATCCCTTAACTTAGAATTGACGTCTATTATTTTATTTGATTCTGTCGATGAGGCAATCTCATACCGTAACACTATAGAAAGTATAGTGTTAGGGACATTCTTGCTCCTCCCATTCTATGTCCTGTAAGGTATACCAAATCTTAGCCTTCACTAACCTCTAGAATCCACTACCCATACTCCTGCTCTGTAGAGCACGTTTGGCTAAAATCCTGTGCCCATGTCGACTTCATACATTTCAAAATTCTTACAACCTCCTTCCAAGTCTGCTATCACATTTGCCAAACAAGAATACTATGTCCATTTGACAAACTCTCTTGTACGGTCAACTACATCCATGACAAGGTTCACAAGTTTCATCTTGAGTTCTTCAAGTCACTTCCATCTTCCTTTCCCCACTTCATTTTCATATACGTCCCACTGTACCTGAAAGTAACTCACCTTAAATGACTACTGGAAAGATGTGAGCTAAATAGATCAATTGATTCTTTATTTATTTTATTTATTTAGACAGTTTTGTATACCGCCTTATCCTTCAATCAAAGCGGTCACAACACAATTGGGGGATACATTTAACATGTGGGGATATGAGACACATACACTAATACTTACAGGGAACATGGGCAATGGAGGGTTAAGTGGCTTGCCCAAGACCACAAGGAGCATCTGTGGGACTAGAAACCCCAGTCCATCCGGCCCAAGGTTGCTGTCCTCTAGTGGGATTTGAACCCCCGACCTTCCGGCCTGAAGTACCTTGCCCCAACCACTAGACTACTCCTCCCCCTTTAACCTCTGCCACCCTCTTTCTTTCCTTCCTAAAATCATAGAGGAGGAAACAGCATTTCATCTCCTCAGCATCTGTTCCTCTGATCCCACTCCCACCCAGCTGCCTGTCATATACTCAACCTATCACTTTCCAGTGCAACTATTCAATGTTTTCAACACATGCAGTGGTTACACCGCTCTTCAATAAATCTTCACAGGACCCTACCTGCCCTTTCAATTATTGTCCCATCTCCTGCCTACCTTTTGCATCCAAGCTACTCAAACATGCTGTTCACCACCAATCTCTCATCTCAAACCACTCACACACCACTCCAATCTTGCTTTTGTCCTCTACATTCTGCAGAAACAGCCCTTGCCAAAGTCTACAGTGACCTGCATCTGGCCAAATCCAACAGCCTTTGCTCAATTCTCACCATTCTGGACTTCACTACTTTTGTCACTATTTTTTGTTTAATGGTTTTAACAAAATACATATGAACGTCAAAGATACAAAAGCCCAAATATGTCCACTGGGGCACACTAAATCACAAACCCTGCACACAACTACCACCAACCTCAACCCTTCTTCTAAACAAACTAAAAGCATAAAAAACAAACATGAATGTAAGCTTATACTAACCAGCAAGAAAAAACAGGATTAAAATCCCACCGATACTCCTTGTGGCCTTGGGCAAATCACTTAAACCCCCCCCCAATACCTCAGGTATAAATTTAGATTGTAAGCCCTCTGGGGACAGGGAAATAACTACTGTACCCAAATTAACTCATCTTGAACCTCTACTGAAAAAAGCATGAGCTAAATGTTAATAAATAAAATAACCATTTACGAACAGGGTTAAATCCTCTCCCCTCACCTCCCTTAAGCTTTCAGGGACAGTTCCCCTAGAGATAAATGTAGAGAGTTGAATAAGCTCTGGCATATGCAGACCAGCAACAGGACAACTTGAGAAAATAAGCAAAATGTGTCTGGGACCTTCCAGTGACTGAACCAAAAGCAGGCTAACCACCACATATGAAGACTCTATACAAGAAAACAAAGTGAGTAGAGGCCTCAGCAGCTGAAACCACTAGGCCTCGTGTGCTGCACTCAAACAAAACGGGGCCCGGTCTGTCTCAAATTGATGCAGCCTGTCATGGCAAACCAACATATGCCAACTCAAAGACGACACTGCAAAATCTTTGCAGAAGAATGCCCTAGCCCTGAATCTATGGAGATCTCTAGCACTTAATCAGTTTGCAACTGGTAGCCACAATAAGCGCTCTTGTCATACGCACTAGGATCTCATGGAAGACTTCCGGAAAGTTTTACAAAAGGAAGATCCTGGGCAACAAAGACAATCTAACACTGATAATATTGCAAAGCAGCACTACATGCATTCCCCAGAACTGACTGACTACAGAACACTGCCACCAAATGTGCAAGACCCACAATGGCACCAACAGCTGGAAAAACTCTATGCACAGAGATGTCATTCCAGTGATAAAAAGTCCTTGAAACCATTTCCTACTAGGTTGGCAGCAATAGATATTTGATACACTGCTCACTCTCCAAGGTTCCATAGTCTAGTACCTAACCAAATCAGTCTACCAGGAATTTTTAGGTTGAAATTTTACTTACCGATAATTTCCTTCACTGAGATGAGTACGGCAGCAACATGGTCTTCGTTGTCATAAGAACATAAGATATGCCATACTGGGTCAGACCAAGGTCCATCAAGCCCAGTATCCTGTTTCCAACAGTGGCCAATCTAGGTCATACGTACCTAGCAGTTTCCCCAAAAGACACAGGTTCCACAATGCTTGTACTGGGTCAAGCATCGATATCCTGGGTCCCTTCTTAATAATGTTTTAAGGACCTTTCCTCCAGGAACTTGTCCAAACCTTTTTTAAACCCAGCTACACTAACAGCCTTTACTACATTCACCGGTAACAAAATTCCAGAGCTTGATTACACGTTGAGTGAAAAAATATTTTCTTTTATTAGTCTTAAATAGTTTACCCTGTAGCTTCATTGCATGTCCCTAGTCTTTCTATATTCTGATAACGTAAACAATCGATCTACATTTACCCGTTCCACTCCGTTCATAAATTTATAGACTTCTATCATATCTCCCCTCAGCCGTCTCTTTTCCAGGTTAAAGAGCCCTAACCTTTTTGGCCTTTCTTCATAGGAGTATCCTTCCATCCCCTTTACCATTTTGGTGGCTCTTCTCTGAACCTTTTCTAATAACGCTATATCCTTTTTAAGATAAGGTGACCAGAATTGCACACAATATTCAAGGTGCGGTCTCAACATGGAACGATATAAAGGCATTATAATATATCTTTTGTTTTATTTTCCATTCCTTTCCATATGATACCTAGCATTCTATTTGCTCTCTTGGCCGCCGCTGCACACTGGGCCGAGGGTTTTAACATGTTATCCACAATGACGCCTAACTCTTTTTCCTGGGTGGTGGTTCCTAATGCGGAACCTTGCATCGTGTAACCATAGTTTGGGTTGTTCTTCCCTAGGTGCATAACTTTGCACTTGTCCACATTAAATTTCATCTGCAATTTGGATGCCCAGTCTTCCAATTTATCAAGATCCTCTTGCAATTTTCCACAATCCTCATGGGTTTTAACAACTTTAAAAAGTTTTGTCTCATCTGCAAATTTGATAAGCTCACTCGTTATTCCACTTTCCAGGTCATTTATGAATATGTCAAAAAGCAGCGGACCCAGCACAGATCCCTGGGGTACACCACTATTCACCTTTCTCCATTGCAAAAATTGGCCATTTACCCTACCCTCTGCTTTCTATCTTTTAACCAGTTCCTGATCCACAATAGTACACTGCCTCCTATCCTATGACTCTTTAGTTTTGCCAAAGGTCTCTGATGAGGGACCTTGTCAAAGGCTTTCTGAAAGTCTAGATACACTATATCAACCAACTCACCTTTGTCCACCTGTTTATTCACTCCTTCAAAAAAACATAACAGATTAGTAAGACAAGATCTTCCTTGTCTAAAGCCATGTTGGCTGTCTCCCATTAGGCCATGACTATCTACATGCTGAGTAATTTTATTCTTTATGATGGTTTCTACCATTTTTCCTGGTACTGACGTCAGGCTCACCGGTCTGTAGTTTCCCGGATCACCCCTGGAACCCTTTTTAAAAATTGGTGTTACGTTGGCGATCCTCCAATCTTCAGGTATTAGAGATGATTTTAATGATAGTTCACAGATTACTAATAGCAGGTCTGCAATCTCATATTTCAGTTCTTTCAACACCCTTGGATGTATACCATCCGGCCCAGGTGATCTGCTACTCTTCAGTTTATCTAATAGTTGTAATACATCTTCCCGATGTATCAATATTTCCTTCAATTCTTCCGCACCTTTAAATACCACTTCAGTCATGGGTAACATCCCTACATCTTCCTCAGTAAAGACCAAAGCAAAGAATTCATTCAGTCTCTCCGCTATCGCCTTGTCGCCTCTTAGTGCCCCTTTAACCCCTCTATCATCTAATGAACCAACTGACTCTCTCACAGGTTTTTTGCTACGAATGTACTTGAAAAAGTCTTTATTTTGCGTTTTTGCTTCTGCAGCAAGCTTCTTCTCAAATTCTCCCTTTGCCTGCCTTATCAATCCCTTGCATTTGACTTGCCAGTGCTTGTGCTGTTTCCAGGTTTCGTCATTTGGCTCTTTTTTCCAATTCCTGAAAGATGCTTTTTTGGCAACAGCCTCTGACCTCACCTTTAAACCATGCTGGCAGTTTTTTGGACTTCCTTCCACTTTTCTTAAAGCGTGGAATACAGCTGGTCTAGGCTTCCAAGATAGTATTTTTCAATAACACCCAAGAGCTTGATGTAAGTCTTTAACCTTTGCAACTGCTCCTTTTAGTTTTTTCTTAACTACTTTCCTCATTTTATCATAGTCTCCCTTTCGAAAGTTAAAAGGTAGTACTATGGATTTCCTTACTATCCCTCCTCCACTAATTAAATCAAATGCGATCATGCTATGATCACTATTGCCAAGTGGCCCCAACACCCTTATCTCCTGCACTAGATCTGGTGTTCCACTAAGAACTAGGTCTAATATGGCTTCCCCTCTGGTCGGTTCATGAACCAGCTGCTCCAAGAAGCAGTCATTTATTTCATCTAGGAACTTTATCTCCCTAGCATGTCCTGCCGTGACACTGACCCAGTCGATACCGAGGTAATTGAAATCACCCATTATTATTACTGCGCTGTAACTTTTGTTAGCTTCCTTGATTGCTTTGAACATTTCATCATCCATTTGTTCATTCTGGCCAGGCGGTCGATATTACACCCCCACTGCCATCGCCTTCCCCTTTTTACATGGAATTTCAATCCATAGAGATTCTACAGCAAATTTTGTTTACTGCAAAACTTTAATCCTTTCTGACTCCACCTTTGAAGCATTACCATTTGAACATCCAAGCTAGGGTGCAGCTCATTTTGGCACCAGAGTGCTCAACAACTAAAGTTTCTTCCTGTCAAGCTATGGAATACCTTTGGTAATTCCCACTAGTCTGGACTGGCCTAGAAGGAAGATCTGGAAGGTGAAATTTTAGTTACCGATAATTTCTTTTCCTGGAGGCCTGCTAGACCAGTCCAGAACCTGCCCCTTCTTTCAGCTTTGTGCCTTTGTAAGGGGCAATCTGTCCCTGTGATTGATCTGTACATAGTTAGAAGTTATGTTCTATGGTTACTCAGTTGGTTACTCACATTGCTCAGACATTCTCCCAGGTTCCATTGTCTAATACCTCACCCAAGTCCATCTGCCAGCACTTTATATAATGAGGTTTCTCGGGGCTGAAAATATCTAGAACCTTATACAATTTGGAAATTTGTGAGCCCATAAATTTCAGAAAGCTCTGCAACACTGCACAGTACATTACCTTCATAGAGCTGGGCCTCATATCTCAAACCCAAGGATTCCCACCTCCTTACCCCAGGCAAACAGACCTCAAGCAGTGCAAGTGCGTGAAATAGGAAACAATCTTGTTTCTTTATAAGCGTCGGGTAGACTTTCATATGATTCAGCAAAGTGAAAGCATAAAACTTACAGATACCTATTTAATATGCGTTTTGCAGAACTTCACACACCATATACATGTGGCAAGATTACCTGGTCTCAAATAATGCTGCTTTACCTTTGGCAAGTGCTACACATTAAGGGACAGCTCTCAGCTGGGCAGCATGGTAATATCGCTGCAAAGCAGGTGCCTCCATACTCCATCTACCTTCACCCTCATTAAAATTCTTTGAGAGACCCATGGGGGTCTACGCTTCCAAATGAAATGAATAAAATGTTCCTAGAGTGGCAATGGTAGAGAGTTTGGCACAAATAGAACTTAGATAACAGAGCCATTTTAATACTCACAATGCGCACCAATCGAAAAATGTGCCAGCCTGAGTCACCCCTCCATGTCCCTGCTTAAGTTTGGGAGAGAGGAGGGAAATTTTAAATTATACATTTTAAAATTCTTTCCCACCTGAACCTCACCTCCCACCATGTCTCTTACAGGATATATTAAGCAATTCAGACTTCATGAGGTTGACCTCAAAGTCTGAAAAGCCTCAAAATATAGCTAACACCACTTAGAAAGATTGTAAATGCCAGGTCACCAACAGCATATTATTGGCAAAAAGAGGTATCTTGAAAGTCTTGTTAAATAATTAAACCCCCCACCATAACACTGGCTTGGATTCTGACATTCCATCACAAGACAAACAACCAGGGCACCTCTCTCCTTCATGCCCCTATAGAGGAAAGGTGTGGAGTATCTCCCGTTCACCTGCACTCTAGCCAGAGGTGCTTAATACAGGGCCTCAATCCAACTCCAAAAATGTAAGCAAATCCAAGCTTTTCCTTCAGAAAATCACCTCAATTCTGTCAAATGTTTTTTAGTGTCAACCGTCAGTGCAACTAAAGTGATTTCACTAAGGTGTACCCATTCAGTCAAATTCATAAGCCTGTACACGATGTCATTTGCCAAACCCCAGAGATAAAGCCCAACTGATCTTAATATATTAGTGTAGAAATATACTATTTCAATTTCATCACCAAAATCCAAGCCAAAAGTTTTACATCAAGGGTTTGGGGGGGGGGGGGGGGGGTTTAAGTGCCATCACGTCACTGCTGACTCCTGGTAACCTAGCAGCCCCTGAGCTTTCTTGGCAAGGTATGACTGGAAGTAGATTGCCCTCCCTTGCCTTAAAAGAAAAGGCCTAGTAAAGTGACTTACCCAAGGTCATAAGGAGTGCCAGTGTGAATCAAACCCAGATCTCTGGGGTATGAAGCTGTTGCTCCAATCACTAGGCTACTCCTCCATTCCAAGGTTTAAGAGGGAGAAAAGGCTTAAAATTGCGCTGCTGGGGATCTTTATCTGGTTTATGTATAAACAGACGTCAGTCTCAGCCATATAGTGGCAGGCTTGGTCATCATCCTTCAGCAGAAAATTTAAAAGGGTCATCAGGGGTCAAGTGTGCAAATGTGAAAATCCCGTAAGAAACTCTGCCAGAGGCCATCCCACCCTGGGGCCAACTCCAGTTTAAAAGTTTTAATGGCAACAGCCACTTCACCTTCAGTAATCTCTGCCTTTAAGAGATCATGCTGAGTGGATGAAAGTTTTGGCAAAAATCTATCGCATCTAAATAGTCACAGATCTTTTCTCTAGTCCTAAGAAGCTCTGAGGTATATAATTTTTATTTAGATTGAACAAACTCGGTTCTAATATTGTCTTCATCCATGGTCAATATCTTGTTTTCACCCTTTATACTGAGAAAATAAATTCCTCATACTTAATTGTTTAAGATGGTGGGCTAGCAATTTACTTGCCCGGTTCCCTTCTTCAAAACACAATTGCTTAAGCTTAAATAGGTCGATGTGGATTTTTTCTGCCCAAAGGTCCCATAATTGGCACCCAAGAGCCTCCAATTCTGACCAGTTAAAGCCTGCAAAGCACTCATAAGAGACTTACTCTCCAGCTGCCTCAGTGACTTGGGCAAGCTGCTCAGCTTTAGCACCCCACTGCTTTTTTTTTCTAAAACCAATTGGCACACCAGAGCAAATTCCCTTCATCACAGCTTTAGCAGTGTCGCAGTGAATGACAACATAAGGATATGCCATACTGTGCCAGACCAAGGTCCATCAAGCCCAGTATCTTGTTTCCAACAGCGGCCAATCTAGGTCACAAGTACCTAGTAGTTTCCACAAAAGACACAGGTTCCACAATGTTTGTATTGTGGCAAGCAGTGGATATGCCAGGTCCCCTTTAATAATGAACTTCTCCAAATCTTTTTTTAAACCCAGCTATACTAACAGCTTTTACTACATCCTCTGGTAACAAATTCCAGAGTTTGATTACACGTTGAGTGAAAAAATATTTTCTCTTATTAGTCTTAAATAGGTTACCCTATAGCTTCAATGCAAGCCCCTTAGTCTTTCTATATTTTGATGGTGTAAACAATCGATCTACGTTTACCCATTCCACTCTATTCATTAATTCATAAACCTCTATCATATCTCCCCTTAGCCGTCTCTTTTTCAGGATGAAGAGCCCTAACCTTTTTAGCCTCTTTCATAGGGGTATCCATCTCTTTTACCATTTTGGTGGCTCTTCTCTGTACCTTTTCTAGTAACGCTGTATCCTTTTTTTTAAGATACGGCGACCAGAATTGCACACAATATTTAAGGTGCAGTTGCACCATGGAACAATACAAAGGCATTATAATATCCTTGGGTTTTATTCTCCATTCCTTTCCTTATGATACCTAGCATTCTATTTGCTCTCTTGGCCGCCACTGCACACTGGGCCAAGGATTTTAACATGTCATCCACGATGACGCCTAAATCTTTGTCCTGGGTGGTGGTTCCCAATGTGGAATTTTCCATCGTGTAACCATAGTTTGGGTTGTTCTTTCCTAGGTGCATAACTTTGCTCTTGTCCATATTAAATTTCATCTGCCATTTGGATGCCAGTCCTCCAATTTATCAAGATTCTCTTATTTATTTATTTATTACAGTTTCTTATATACCGCGCTATTTAGGATCAGCGCGGTTTACATCATAACATAACGACCATAACGACAACTGTCAGGTTTTTACAATGAACAGGAGTACAAACTTGGATAACCGGGTTAACTATATACATAAGCTATCTACACTGCAGATAAAAATTGTAAGGGCCTTTCTAGATTGGGTCATTTCTTGGGAGGGATATCTAGTTCAATTGCTGTCTGGGAAGTATTGGAGGAAAAGGTGGGTTTTGAGAGCCTTCCTGAATTGATATAGATTGGTAATGGCCCTAATGTCGGGGGGTAAAGCGTTCCAACATTTGGGGACGTAAAAACTGAATGCCCTGTTTGTGGTTTTTGTGTTGGACTTTGTCGAAGCCTTTGGAATTGCAAGCAAGTTTACAGCTGTTGTTCTTCTGGATCTGTTGGGGGGGGCCATGTGGATAAGATGCGCGAGTGAGAAGGATGAAGTACACTTGATTGCCTTGAATGCTAATAGAAGTGATTTGAAGGTGATTCTCCCATGGATCGGTAGCCAGTGCAGCTGTTTGAGAATAGGAGTCACGTGGTCGTTTCTGGATGCTCCGTAAAGGACCCTAGCTGCATTTTTCCACAATCCTCATAGGTTTTAACAACTTTAAATAGTTTTGTGTCATCTGCAAATTTGATTACCTCACTCGTTATTCCCATTTCCAGGTCATTTACGAATATATTAAAAAGCAGCAGACCCAGCACAGATCCCTGGGGAACTCCATTATCCACCTTTCTTCACTGGGAAAATTGGCCATTCAGCCCTTCCCTCCGCTTTCTATCTTTTAACCAGTTCCTGATTCACAGTAGTACAACTGCCTCCTATCCCATGACTTTTTAATTTTGCCTAAAGTCTCTCATGAGGGACCTTGTCAAAGGCTTTCTGAAAATCCAGATACACTGTATCACTCACTTTTATCTGTTTATTCATACCTTCAAAAAAACATAACAAATTAGTAAGACAAAAACTTACTTGGCTAAAGCCATGTTGGCTGTCTCCCATTAAGCCATGACTATCTACCTAGTAACATAGTAAATGACTGCAGATAAATACCAGTATGGTCCATCTAGTCTGCCCATTAGCTAGTTAAGTTTATTTTGATTTTATCCTGTTGCTGTAAAGGGATCCACTGTGTCTGTCCCATGCCATTTTGAATTAGCACTGTATTTGCCCCCACCACTTTCATCGGGAGGGCGTTCCAAGCATCCACCACCCTTTCAGTGAAAAAGTATTCCCTGACATTGCCTTTCAATTTACCCCCTTGCAGCTTCATGTTATGCCCTCTAGTTTTACAGCTTCTCGTCTTTGGAAGAGGTTTGTTTGTTCATTATTTCTCTTTAAGTATGATTCAGACCTTTAAATATCTCCCCTATCCCTCCTCTCCTCCAAAGTGTACATATTTAGGTCTTCAAGTCTCTTCTCATAAGGCTTCTGACGCAGGCTCCAAATCATTTTTGTCGCCTTCCTCTGAACAGTTTCCAGTCTTTTTACATCCTTTGCAAGATATGGTCTCCAAAACTGAACACAGTATTCCAACTGAGGCCTCTTCCTTTATGCTAGTAATTCCTCTTTGTATGCAACCCAACATCCTCCTGGCTTTTGCCACTGCCTTGTCGCACTGTTTTGCCACCTTGAGATCCTTTGTTCTTTATAACGGTTTCTAACATTTTTTCCGGGTATACGTCAGGTTCACTGATTTGTCGTTTCCCAGATCACCCCTGGAACCCTTCTTAAAAATTGGCGTTACATTAGCCATCCTCCAATCTTCAGGTATTACAGAAGATTTTAATGATAGTTCACAGATTACTAATAGGAGGTCTGCAATCTCATATTTCAGTTCTTTCAATACCCTTGGGATGTACACAATCTGGTCCAGGTGATTTGCTACTCTTCAGTTTATCAAATAGTTGTAAAGCATAGTTACTCACCTGTAACAGGCGAACTATGGGAACAGCAGGAACTTAGTCTTCACATATGGGTATCGTCGGTACCGACGGAGCCTGCGCGGGAACGCTCCCCATTGTCCAATTAGAAAGCTTTTGGGAGCATCCCACAGCGCCTGCGTGCTGCCTTCCCGCCTTTCCCAACTTCTCTCTCCAGTTGAGTTTAAAGCTGAGACAAAGAGAGAGAGAGAGAGAGAGAGAGAGAGAGAGGGGGAAAGAGAAAATAGTAATTACACTTACCTGGTAAAGCGTAGTTACTCACCTGTAACAGGTGTTCTCCAGGAGCAGCAGGAATCAGTCCTCACTTATGGGTGACGTCGGCGCCGACGGAGCCCTCGCGGAGCAATTTTCCCCAGCTTTCAAAGAAAGCCTTTGGGAATTGCAGCGCGCATGCGCGGTCGTCTTCCCGCCCGAGGGTGCCATCTTAGCCAGTCAGATGACATAGCTAAAAAAGACAGCATAAAAATTTGCAAAAAAGAACATAAGCAGACGATTGCAACTCCAAGGGGAGGAGGGAGGGTAGTGAGGACTGATTCCTGCTGCTCCTGGAGAACACCTGTTACAGGTGAGTAACTACGCTTTCTCCAGGACCAAGCAGGAAGTCAGTCCTCACTTATGGGACTCCCAAGCTCAAGGCTACCGGAGACCCTAAGCACAAAAATGAGCTCCCTCTAGCTCAGCAGCACAGAAGGATAGAATCTTCGCTGAATTATCACCCACCGGTAGCCCACATCCGGGATGGAGGGTAGGAGTTGCTCAGACCTCAAAGAGATTACGGAGGACTGCCTGTCCGAAAGCACTGTCCCTACGGGACTCCCTCTCGAGACAGTAATGGACCGCAAAAGTCTGGCTCGAAGACCAAGTAGCGGCCCGGCAGATGTCTGCCAGCGGAACAGAGCGGAGGTAAGCCACTGACGTGGCCTTTGCCCGAACGCAATGAGCCGTGACTCGACTTTCTAAGGAGAGTCCGGCTGCCCCATAAGCCCAAGAGATACAGTCCGCAACCCAGATGGACAGAGTACGCTTGGAGACCGGGAGCCCCAATTTATTGGGGTCAAAAGACACAAAAAGCTGAGCAGCTTTACGGTGCTCCCGCGTACGGTCAAGGTAGAAGTTCAATGCCCTTCTACAGTCCAGGGTATGGAGGACCGTTTCAGCTCGGCTGGAGTGTGGTCTGGGAAAGAAGGTTGGAAGTACCACCTCCTGATTGATGTGAAAAGGGGAGACCACTTTAGGCAGAAATTTTGGGTGAGTCCGTAGGACTACCCTATTCTTGTAGAACCTAGTGTAAGGGGGATCAGACACGAGGGCCTGCAATTCACTTACGCGCCTAGCGGAAGTGAGGGCTATCAAGAACAGTGTTTTCCAAGACAGAAAACGGAGAGAACAGGTAGCCATAGGTTCAAAAGGCGGACAGGTGATCCGCTGCAAAACCACATTCAGGTCCCAGTCAGGCGCTGGCGGGCGCAGAGGTGGTTTAAGTAGAACGAGACCTCAGAGAAACCTCGCTACGAGAGGGTCATTGGAGAGAGGTCTGCCGTCCACTGGCACATGATGTGCTGAAAGAGCACTGAGGTGAACTTTGACGGAGTTGGACTTAAGTCCCAGATTAGAGAGGTGCAGCAAGTACTGCAAGATCACCGACACCGGGCAGGAGAAGGGATCCTGAGACTGTTGGGTACACCAGACTGCAAAGCGACGCCATTTAAGGGCGTAGCATTTGCGGGTAGAAGGCCGTCGCGAAGCTAAGACGACCTCCTCCACCTCCGCCGGCAGGAGAAGGGGAGCAAGGACTACCCTCTCAGCAGCCAGGCCATGAGGTTGAGAGACCTGAGGTTGGGGTGCAGAAGGGACCCCTGATCCTGAGTGAGGAGATCCGGTTGTACCCCCAGAGGGATTGGATCCTCCACCGCCAGTTGCAGCAGGAGCGGAAACCACGGCTGCCTGGGCCAGTGAGGGGCCACCAGGATCATGAAGGCTTTGTCTCGGAGAACCTTGAAAAGAGTCCGAGAGAGACCAGCGGGATGGGAGGGAAAGCGTACAGAAGGCTCCCCGACCACGAGATCAGAAAGGCGTCCGCCGCAACCCGAAGGGGGTGTGGCTGACGAGAGCAGAAGCGAGGAAGCTGCCGGTTGTGAGGACTGGCAAAGAGATCCACCGTGGGGAGACCCCACTTGAGGAAGAGCTTCTGAACTACCAAGGGATCCAGACGCCACTCGTGCGGCTGGAGGACCCTGCTGAGTTTGTCTGCAAGGCAATTTTCTTGGCCCGGGAGATAAACTGCCTTGAGGAGAATGCCGTGACTGACGGCCCAAGAGCAGAGCTTCTGTGCCTCCCGGCAGAGGAGGAAGGAGCCCGTGCCCCCCTGCTTGTTCACGTAGAACATGGCAACTTGATTGTCCGTCTGGACAAGGACGGACTGTTGGGAAGTCAGGTGGGAGAAGGCCTTGAGAGCTAGGCGGATCGCCCTGAGCTCCAGGAAGTTGATCTGCTGAGCAGACTCCCACGTGGTCCAGAGGCCCTGAGTACGTGCCTCTTGGCAATGTGCTCCCCAGCCCAGGAGGGATGCATCGGTGGTCAGCACCCGGGTCGGCTGAGGTGACTGGAAAGGCATTCCGAATATCAGGTTCGGCTGCCGGAGCCACCACCGGAGAGACGAGAGCAGCGGCTCGGAGACACGCACTAGGTCTGCCAGGCCGCCTGTGGCTTGTCGCCACTGCTGGCGGAGACACCATTGAGCAGACCGCATGTTCAGGCGGGCATTGGGGGTCACATGGACGGTGGAAGCCATATGGCCGAGCAGTCTCAGGAAGCGCCTGGCGGAGACCAGGGGCTGGCTGCGAAAGCGGTCGGCTAGGTCCATGAGCCGTTGAGCCCTGTCGAGCGGTAGGTACGCTCGTGCCCGAGGAGTGTGCAGCCTTGCGCCGATGAACTCGAGATCCTGTGAGGGGAGCAAAGTGGACTTTGCGAAGTTTATGACAAAGCCCAAGTGCTGCAGCAGAGTCACCGTGCGGCACGTGGCGTTGGTGACCTCTTGAGCGGACGCTGCTCTGATGAGCCAGTCGTCGAGGTACGGAAAGACATAGAGGCCGTGAAGCCGGAGATGGGCCGCCACGACCGCGAGACATTTTGTGAAGACTCGCGGTGCGGAGGATAGGCCAAAGGGCAGTACTCTGTACTGGTAATGATTTCCTGCCACCACAAACCTTAGGTATTGGCGGTGGCTTGGGTGGATGAGGATGTGCGTGTAGGCATCCTTTAGATCCAAGGAGCATAGCCAATCTCCCTGCTGGAGGTAGGGCAGAAGGATTCCAAGGGTAAGCATTTTGAACTTCTCCCGCACAAGGAACTTGTTGAGGTTGCGCAAGTCCAGGATGGGTCTGAGGCCCCCTGTTCTCTTTGGTATCAGAAAATACCTTGAATAAAAGCCTTGACCTCTCAGGTGGTGGGGCACCGGTTCCACCGCCTGTTCCTGCAGAAGACCTGCTAACTCCTGAAGGAGCAACTCCCTGTGCAGAGGGGGGCGCGAAGGTTCTCCCGGAAAATAGGAGGGAGGGACCTGATGGAAGTGGAGAAGGTAGCCTTCTCGCACGACCTGAAGTACCCAGGCATCTGCGGTGATGCTGGACCACCTGTGGGCGAAGTGAACCAGCCGGCCTCCGGTGCTGGGAGGAACCAGCGGGGGGGGAGAGGCTATGCTGAGCGAGTCAAAAACCCCCACCCTGCTGAGCAGGGGCTGGTGGTGCAGGCTTGGGGGCTTGCTGCCTACGGGACCCGTTACCCCGTCCCTTGGCCTGCTGGCCCTGTTGGGGAGCTGCAGGGGCCTGATAATGGGGGTACTGTTTGTAGGCAGCCGCCTTCCTCGGGTAAAAGGACTTTTTTCCCGAGCCCTTCTTTTTCTGGGAAGGGGCGGAGGTCTTCCTAGAAAGCCTGGTCCTGGTGAGAGTCTCAGTCTCAATTTGTGCAGCCTTTTCCGCCATGGGCTTGCCAAAGAGGTTTTCGCCTCGGCAGGGGACATCGACCAACTTGTCCTGTACCCAGGGCTCAAGGTCCGACGACTGAAGCCAAGCCTGTCGGCGGGCACCGATGCCGGCTGCGGCCACTCTAGCCGAGGCCTCAAAGCCATCATAGGCTGCTCGGGACATGAACTTTGAGCATTCCCGAATGCCCGTGGACAAGGCTAGGAACCTCCGCAAGGGCTCCTCGGAGAGACCAGCGGAGAATCCGGCTAGCTCTTTAGCCAGATCCCGGAGATACATGCCCATGTAGAGCTGGTAAGTCTGGACACGACATGCGAGCATAGAGCCCTGGAAGCACTTCTTGCCAAGGCCATCCAGGTTACGGGCCTCCCTTCCAGGAGGCACCGAGGAGTGCATCTTCTGGCTCTTAAGACGATGCATGGCCGATTCCACTACCATGGAATGGTGTGGCAGCTGTGCCTTCTGAAAGCCAGGGCTCTTGCGGACCCGATAGATAGAATCGACCCGCTTGCTCAGGACCGGCGAGGAGGCCGGACTCTCCCACATGCGGAAGAGTAGTCGTTCCAGCATAGGAGGAACCGGCACAGTAAAGTGCTCCCTCGCGGGAGAGTCATACTGGAGGGCGTCGAGCTCTTCGGCTCGAGGCTCCTCCTCGGGATCCGCAGGGAAGGCCAAAGCCTTGGCCATATCCCTAACGAAGTCCGAGAACCGGGCATCCTCCGGGGGGGACTGCTTCCGAGGCTCGGACCCCGGTGAGTCCGATGGGACACACCGAGTCCGGAAAGAATCAGGTGACTCTTCCTCCTCAGACTCCCAGACCGACTCCGACGAGGACTCGGTGGGGTCGGCCCGGGCAGGGTGCGGCGCCAGCCGTCCCGACGTCGAGGGAGGCGGCGTCGGCGACCTCGGTCCCGAACGGGAGGCCGAGGGTGACCTCGACCGAGGATCGACTCGAGTTCTCATTGACTCGAGGATCGGCTCGGTCTCCGGGGTCGACTTGGACGTCGACGTCCCGGCGGTCGGGGCAGCGGCGCCAGCGAGGCCAGCGAGCAGTGCCCGCTGCTGGTCCATGAAGGCAGACAGTCTGCTCTCCAAGGCCGTCAACCTGAGTCCGAGCTCAGGTGACCCAGCAGCCCCCGACTCGGGCCCCGACGGCGTCGGGCCCGACGTCGGCTGTCGCGGAGGCGAGTCCAGAAGGACCACAGGACTTACCCGGGCAGGCATCTCCGACTCCAGGCGAGGTCGCTTCGGGATGTGTTCCTTCTCCAAGGACCCGGGGCGGCTGTCGGGGCTATGCGACCTGGCCCTCGCGGAACCAGGAGCGTCCACCGACGCCGCCCTCGCGGGTTTTTCCTTCCGACGATGGTCCCCGGAGGGAGAACCCCGGTCGGAGGAGCTCCGGCGACGGTCCGAGCTGGAGCCTTTCGACGCGGAGGCCTCCGACGAGGTCCGGGTACGGCTGGGGTCAGCGAAGATTCTCTCACGCTGATGCCGCCGACTCCTCAACGCCTTTGAGGACAGTTTGCTGCAGGGCCCACAGATCAGTTCCTCATGATCCGGGCCCAGGCAGCGGAGGCAAAAGTCGTGTGTGTCGGTTAGTGACATATTTCGGTCACACCGACCACACCGCTTAAACCCACTGGCAGCCATCGGGGGAAAAAGGGCCCCTGCGAGGTCAAAGGACCGGGCTGCCAGGGAAACCGAAAACGAAAGCTGACTAAGTCAGAAAAAACCGAAAAAAGTAAGCGGACTCGAGACCGGCGTCGCGAGTCCGGGCGGGAAAGCGATCGGCGTCGAACCGAAAGGAAAAAGAATAAAATAATGAAGAAAATCGACTTTTTCGCGGGGACAAGACGGGGACGTCTGTAGGGCTCCGCGGAAAAAAGAAGATTGGCTAAGATGGCACCCTCGGGCGGGAAGACGACCGCGCATGCGCGCTGCAATTCCCAAAGGCTTTCTTTGAAAGCTGGGGAAAATTGCTCCGCGAGGGCTCCGTCGGCGCCGACGTCACCCATAAGTGAGGACTGACTTCCTGCTTGGTCCTGGAGAATTGTAGTTCCTTGAGTGACTTTTCAGAAAATAAAATACTCTGGACAAAAACAAGAAAGTGTACTGTATTTTTTTGTGACTTATTTAGTGGCAACAGGTCTCAGAACTCCGGGCTGTTCTCAACTGACAACAAAATGTCAAGAAATGTCATGCCCTATGCACATCACCGACCTTGAAACAATCAAGCCACTGCTTATGTCAATTTTTCATAAAAGGTTTTTTATATATGTAAAACGAAGTCATAGTGCTTAATAGGAAAAGTGCAACTGGTGGCTTCCAAAGTAATTTTAAAAGGTCTTTTACTTAGCTTTCACCAAAGTCTTTGGAAGTTCTGTCAGGCGCGCTCTACAAAAGCGTTTCACCCTGGAGGCTTCATCAGGGGAAATTCATAGAAGCACTGTAAGAAAGATAAGTGCATTCAATACAAACTTTCATCCATCAATAGTATAATTGAGGAACCAATCAGAAACACATCATACCTTTTACGTTTGTCAAAATGGTATACCTTGTGAGCTTACTAGCTTCTTCGGCATTATCTGCTATATATAGACGCCACGCATGCGAGATGGTTAAAACTAGGTGTTCACCACTATATATAGACGTTGCGCATGCGGGATGGTTAGAGAACTAAATGTTATCTGATTTAGCATCGGAATGATCTAACCCCTCAAAAACAGGCTTCCCATTCTATCCGCATGTTTAAGCCCAGTGAGGTTACGGTTTGTAACCGATGAATCCAGCGTTCTATATACAGTAGCGCTTGTTCCCGTGTCCTGCCCAACTGAGATGTTGTCAGCTGTTCTATGCAGAAACATTTAAGATCTCCATATGCATGGCTAAACTCAAGACAGTGGTCAACCATCGGTGCTTCCCGTCTACGGCATTTTAACTTACTTTTGTGTTCATTCATCTGGACACGAAAGGGCCTAATAGTTTTGCCAACATATATTAAATTACAAGGGCATTTCACACAATATACTACGTGTGCAGAAGAGCATGAAGTTGAACACCGGAGTTTATATGTTTTACCATTGTGGCTGAATTCCGACAACTCTTGAGTAATCATGCAAATATTACAGGAACCGCATTGAACATGCCCTGCTGTTTCTGTTGTGGTAGGCATTACAGGACGTAAAATAGCAGGGCTGAGTAATTCCTTAAAATTGCGTTGTCTCCTCCATACACAACGAACTGTATGGTGTTCTAACCCCGGAACACTACGTAAAACATTCAGGTGACGCTTAAGACTACGTTTTAAATGTACACTAAACGGAGTGAAACTCGTGATCAAATTGACTTGCTGAACAATGTTGTCAGATTTCATTCTTTCTGGAGGATGCAATAATAGGTCACGATTAGCGTATAATGCCCGTTTGTAAGCTCGATCCACCACTTGGTGAGGATAACCTCGTTGATAGAAGTTGTTTTTCAATTGTTGGTACTGGATCTTAAAATCCCGGAGGTCAGAACAGTTGCGTCGATAATGAATAAACTGGGATAATGGTAAACTGTCCTTCAAAGATAAACGGATGTGCACTGTTGTAATGCAACACTGCATTTTTGTCTATAGGCTTTCGAAATGTTGAAGTGTGCCATCCCAGCGCTGATTTTTTCACAAGAATGTCCAAAAAAGTTATTTGTTCGGTATGATAATTCAACGTGAATTTGATATTTTCATCTCTACTGTTCAACCAATCATGAAATTGAATAAGGTTCGCCATTGTACCTTGCCATGTACCTGCCAACACCTGAATGTTTTACGTAGTGTTCCGGGGTTAGAACACCATACAGTTCGTTGTGTATGGAGGAGACAACACAATTTTAAGGAATTACTTAGCCCTGCTATTTTACGTCCTGTAATGCCTACCACAACAGAAACAACAGCGGGGCATGTTCAATGCGGTTCCTGTAATATTTGCATGATTACTCAAGAGTTGTCGGAATTCAGCCACAATGGTAAAACATATAAACTCCGGTGTTCAACTTCATGCTCTTCTACACACGTAATATATTGTGTGAAATGCCCTTGTAATTTAATATATGTTGGCAAAACCATTAGGCCCTTTCGTGTCCGGATGAATGAACACAAAGTAAGTTAAAATGCCGTAGATGGGAAGCACCGATGGTTGACCACTGTCTTGAGTTTAGCCATGCATATGGAGATCTTAAATGTTTCTGCATAGAACAGCTGACATCTCAGTTGGGCAGGACACGGGAACAAGCGCTACTGTATATAGAACGCCGCTGGATTCATCGGTTACAAACCGTAACCCCACTGGGCTTAAACATGCGGATAGAATGGGAAGCCTGTTTTTGAGGGGTTAGATCATTCCGATGCTAAATCAGATAACATTTAGTTCTCTAACCATCCCGCATGCGCAACATCTATATATAGTGGTGAACACCTAGTTTTAACCATCTCGCATGCGCGGCGTCTATATATAGCAGATAATGCCGAAGAAGCTAGTAAGCTCACAAGGTATACCATTTTGACAAACGTAAAAGGTATGATGTGTTTCTGATTGATTCCTCAATTATACTATTGATGGATGAAAGTTTGTATTGAATGCACTTATCTTTCTTACAGTGCTTCTATGAATTTCCCCTGATGAAGCCTCCAGGGTGAAACGCTTTTGTAGAGCGCGCCTGACAGCGTTGGGAGTTTGGAAATCTATGGTTGAACTTCCAAAGACTTTGGTGAAAGCTAAGTAAAAGACCTTTTAAAATTACTTTGGAAGCCACCAGTTGCACTTTTCCTATTAAGCACTACGACTTCATTTTACATATATAAAAAACCTTTTATGAAAAATTGACATAAGCAGTGGCTTGATTGTTTCAAGGTCGGTGATGTACATAGGGCATGACATTTCTTGACATTTTGTTGTCAGTTGAGAACAGCTTGGAGTTCTGAGACCTGTGTTGCCACTAAATAAGTCACAAAAAATTACAGTACACTTTCTTGTTTTTGTCCAGAGTATTTCATTTTCTGAAAAGTATACTACTCTGTTACTAAAGTGACCAATTTGTTCCTTGATGACAGTTTAGTCCTCCACTTCTGGGTAGTGCACCTCCTCCTGCAGCCTGGAGACTGGACCAATCAAAACTTGCCATCACTGCAAGTAGCATGCTGGAACTCCTCCTCAGCCCCAGTGAACTATTGACAAAGCAGACTCAACAGAGAAACAAATAAGTAGCTAACAGCCTATCATAAACTTAACTTGTCAACTAAACTTGAACCCTCCCTGAAATGGAAACGATGAGATTTCCCTTAAGAGAGACTTCCCCCTCCTGCCGAGCCACAGACAGCGAGCGAGAGAAGAGACCTCCCCTAGAGATTAGGCTAAAGGACAGGCCGACAATGAAAAACCACTCACCTGTAATATCCCCCGTCAGGGCTGAATGCGTGCCGAGCCAGCTAAGAACTCGAAGGGCGGGAATGAGGACTAAACTGTCGTCACTCAAGGAACTACAATTACCAGGTAAGTGTAAAGCACAGTTACTTACCTGTAACAGGTGATCTCTGGGAACAGCAGGAATTAGTCCTCACATATGGGTACGTCGGAACCGACGGAGCCTGCGCGGGAAAGCTCCCCAGCTTCCCAGAAAGGAAGCTTTTGGGGCCTCCCACAGCGCATGTGCGCTGCCCTCCCGACCAACTCTCTTCAGTTCGAGTTTAAAGCTGAGACAATAGAGAGAGGAAAGGAAAGAGAAAGAGAGAGAGAGATACAACTCCTAGGGGAGGTGGGTGGGTTGTGAGGACTAATTCCTGCTGTTCCCAGAGATCACCTGTTAGAGGTAAGTAACTGTGCTATCTCCAGGAACAAGCAGGAATGAGTCCTCACATATGGGGACTCCCTAGCTAAGATGCCGGGGAGATCCCCCTCCAAGGGTTTCTCATCTTCCTATGGATCTCAGGCATCCATTCAGGGAAGGTGGGCAGGAGTTGTTTAAGAATGGAACAGGTGTCTGAGGACAGCCTGACCAAACAAGGCATCCCGGCGGGAGTCCTTGTCCAAGCAGTAATGGGCTGTGAAGGTATGAACCGAGGCCCAGGTGGCTGCTCGACAGATCTGATCAATGGATACAGAATGAAGATGAGCCATAGATGTGGCCATGGCTCTCACATTGTGAGCTGTGACATGGCCTTCCAGAGAAAGGTTCTTACTCTGATAAGCAAAAGAAATACACTGAGCAATCCAATTGGACAGTGTTCTTTTTGAGACTGGAAGTCCTAAATGAGAAGGATCAAAAGCAACAAAAAGTTGAGAAGACTTTCGATGTTGCTGCGTCCTGTGGAGGTAAAAGGCAAGAGCGCTTTTACAGTCTAGAGTATGAAGGTTCCTCTCTGCATTTGATGCATGAGGAGCTGGAAAAAAGACAGGTAAATATACCTCTTGATTAAGATGAAAAGGTGAGACCACTTTAGGCATAAAGTGGGGATTTGTCCTAAGGACTACCTTATCATGATGGAACCTTGTATAAGGTGGATTAGCCACTAAAGCCTGCAGTTCACTGATGCGGCGAGCAGAAGTGATTGCAATAAGGAAAATGACTTTCCAGGAAAGAAATTTTAAGGAGGTAGTGGCTAAGGGTTCAAAGGGTGGCTTCATAAGCTGACCAAGAACTACGTTTAAGTCCCATGCCACCGGAGGAGGCCGGATGGGAGGTTTAGTTAAAGTTAGACCTCTCATGAATCTTGCAATAAGAGGATGAGAGGAAACAGATTGTCCATTGATAGGCTGAAGAGATGCTGCAATAGCACTCAAATGGACCCTTACAGAATTGGTTTTAAGTCCTGCATTGGAAAGATGCAGGAGATATTCGAGTAAAGAATTCAAAAGGTAGTGCTAGAGGGTTAAGACCTTTGTCTGCACACCAAATTGAAAATCTTTTCCATTTAAAAGCATAAGCACGCCTGGTGGAAGGTTTCCTCGATGCATGGAGGACATCCTTCACCTGTTGAAAGATTCAAGTCTTGAAGGTCTAGGCCTTCAGTAACCAAGCTCTGAGGTGAAGGGACTTGGGGTTTGGGTGCCACAAAGTCCCCTCCTCTTGAGACAGAAGGTCTGGAGCAGCTCCCAGATCCAGGGAGGGTGTCTGGGAGAGATGCAGAAGTAGAGGGTACCACACTTGGCGTGGCCAGCGTGGAGCTATGAGGATCATGGATCCTTGATCCCTCTGAAGTTTGAATAGAGTCTTGGGAATCAAGGGAATGGGTGGAAAGGCATATAGGAAGGCCTGACCCCAATGAAGGAGGAAGGCATCCTTGGCCTGAGCTCCCTGACACGGAATCCTGGAACAGAACCGGGGAAGTTTGGCATTGTACGGACTTGCAAAGAGGTCTATGTCCAGGGTCCCCCATTCCTGAAAGATTCTGAGTACCTGATCCATGTGCAGGGACCATTCGTGTGGAAGCAGAACTCGACTGAGTCTGTCTGCCCAAGAGTTTTGGATTCCTGGGAGGTACACTGCCAGGACATGGATCCTATGCTCTCTGGCGAAGGCCCACAGTTTTAGAGCTTCGTTGCAAAGCGACAGAGAGCCAGTCCCTCCTTGTTTGTTTATGTAGAACATGGCTACTTGATTGTCGGTATGAACAAGGACTGTCATGTTGATGAGGAGGGTATGAAAGACCTTGAGAGCAAGGAAAATTGCTCGCAGCTCCAAAAGGTTGATATGAAGGGTGGTCTCCTGTGGAGACCAAATGCCCTGAGTGGAGAGGTCTTGGAGATGAGCTCCCCAACCTGTTTGGGAGGCATCTGTAGTGAGAGTTGCTTGGGGTAACAAAGGTTGGAAGGGGGCCCCCAACAACAGATTTTGAGTGGATATCCACCACTGGAGAGACCAAAAAAGACGTTTTGAGGTTGCTATTTGGTCTGAGAGAGCTCCCCTTGCTTGGGTCCACTGGGTGGACAAGGTCCATTGAGCTGCTCTCATATGTAGGCGAGCATAAGGCACCACATGAACTGTGGATGCCATGTGGCCTAGCAGTTGTAGCATCTCTCTGGCAGTCAAGTGGCTCCTGGACTGCATTTGAGAGGCCAAGTGCACTAGAAGGTGGCAACGGGCCTGAGGAAGATAGGCCCTTGCAGTGGTAGTATCTAGCCAGGCCCCTATGAATTCTAGGGACTGAGTAGGGGTGAGTTGAGACTTTGGCAGATTGATGACAAGTCCCAGATACTGCAGTATGCGTCTGGTGTGGTCCAGGGAAGTCTGAGCCTCGGACTGAGATGGAGCTCGGATGAGCCAGTCGTCCAGGTATGGGAAGACAAAGATCCCCAGAGTGCGTAGAAATGCAGCTACTATTGCCATGCATTTGGTAAATACCCTTGGAGCAGAGGCTAGACCGAAGGGGAGTACTCTGTATTGGAAATGTTTTCCCTGGAACAGAAACCGTAGGAATTTTCTGTGGGATGGATGGATGAGTATATGTGTGTACGCATCCTTGAGATCTAGAGAACAAAGCCAGTCCTGACTCTGTAGGTATGGAAGGAGAGTACCTAGAGAAAGCATTTTGAATTTCTCTTTGTATAGGAATTTGTTCAATTCTCTGAGATCCAGAATGGGTTTGTACCCCCCTGTTTTCTTGGGAATGAGAAAATAAGGGGAGTAGAAACCTGACCCTTGTTGAGGAAGAGGAACCTCTTCTATTGCGTTTTGGGCGAGAAGAGTGGTCACCTCCTGGCCCAACAGGTACAGGAGAGATGGGGGAGAATTGAATTGTCTCACCATGGTATGGGGAGGAAGGCTGGAGAAATGTAGTTTGTAGCCCTCTCTGATGATAGAGAGGGTCCACGGTTCTGATGTGATTTGTTCCCATCTGGGAGCAAAATGAGCTAATCTTCCTGGAATGGTGAGAGGTTCTGGCTGTTGCAGAGCCAGAAAGGTTAAGTTCTCTAGAATCAAGTCAAAAACCCTGAGGAGGTTGGGACTGCTGGATTGTAGCAGCCCCTGTAGACTTTGTTCTGGCCTGTTTAGTTTGCTGACGCTTAGGAGCAAAGCGAACTTGGGAAGATTTGCTGGCCAGTATTTGTGGAAAATCTGGTCTTTTTATAGAAAGTTTTCTTAAAAGGTTTTTTCTTGGCAGGGGTAGAGGTAGACTTAGAAAGTCTATCTAAAGCAGCATTCTCTGCATCCATTTGAGTGGCTTTGATCTGCCACTCTTTGCCAAAGAGATTTTCACCTGTACAGGGCAGATTACCCAAGCCTTCTTGTACCCAGGGTTCCAAATCAGAGGCCTGGAGCCAAGCCAGTCTGCGAGCAGCTATGGCAATGCCAGAGGCTCTGCTTGCCCCCTCAAAAGAGTCAAAGGCTGCTCTGTTGGAGAACTTTGAAACATCTTGAGTGTGCTTTAGCAAAAGAAGGAATTCCTCTTGTTTATCCTCTGGGATAAAGGGGAGAAACTGACGTATCTTTAATGCAATCTCTTTCAAAAACATGCCCATATAGAGGCTGTATGAATTGATTCTGGCAATAAGCATGCTAGCTTGGAAGATTTTTCTCCCAAAAGCATCCAGAGTCCTACATTCTCTTCCTGGAGGGGTAGAAGTGTGTCTTTTGGTACTCTATCTTTTTCATAGCAGACTTCACCACAATAGAGTGGTGAGGAAGCTGAGTTTTTTGAAAACCAGGAGAAGGAGGAACCCGATACATGGTGTCCAAACGTCGAGAATGTGGAGATAGGGTGAGAGGAGCCTCCCACAAATCCATCATGTGTTCTTGAAGAATTTCATGTATGGGTAAGGTGGCTGCCTCTTTGGGAACCTTAGAGTATCCTAAAATATCTAATTTTTTTGCTCTAGGTTCCTTTTCAGAGGATACAGATATGGAGAGTCCTTTAGCTACTTCAATAATGAAGTCTTGAAAGGACAAATCCTCTGGAGGAGACATTCTCCTTTTTGGAGAAGAGGGCTCCTCAGGAAGAGTAAAAGAGACGTCAGCAGAATCATCTGATGTATCAGAATCTTCAGAGAATTCAAAGTATCGTCTATTTGCTTCCAGAGATCGATACGCGTACCGATCGGTACCGACATCGGGCGTACCGGGAATCGGAGCGGTATCGAAGAAAGCTCCGGAACCGGAGACCGGAACCGGCATGCTACTGGAAGTAGATGCTCTGGGTACCGGTATCGGTTGCGGTACCGGAATCGGAGTCGGAACCGATTGTCGCGGTACCAATGGCGGTGCAGCATTAATGAAAGTTAGTAAGGCCTGCTGCATGGATTGTACCGTAGTACCCATAGCCGCCACAACTGCCTGGAAGTCGGTACCGGTGTTAGCCGGTACCCCCAAAGCAGTCTAACAGGAGATCGGTCGAGGCCGTGCCATCCATGTCTACCTGTAACCCCATAGGAGGAGCTTTGGAAGCCGGAGCTTCCTGCCGGGGTTGTTTGGCTGGGGCAGGGTCCTCAGGGTCAATTACAAGGGCCTCTTGCTGCTTAGAGGGAGATTTGCCTTTTGAGGACTTGCCCGAAGAATGTTTGGTTACCTGAGATCCATCAGGAGAAGACCTGGAGGATGTTGATGCTGGAGTATCGGTAGAAAACAGCATATGAAATTTAGCTGCTCTGTTCTGTAAGCCCCTTTTGGACATCAGAGAGCAGGATGGACAATCCGGAATGGAATGGTCAGGCCCCAAACATTTAAGACACCACTCATGGGTGTCTGTAACTGAAATAGTACCGGTACACTTAGTGCATTTTTTTTAAAACCAGAAGCTGGTTTTAACATGAGGGAGACCTGAGAAGGCCTAGAGGCCTCACAGAAAAAATACACCAAGTGTAGAAAAAGTAATTATATATATATTTTTTTTTTTTAAATAAACGAAAAAAGGACCGGCGGTACCGGTCTGGAATTGGGGAAGGCAGACACGCGGTCAAAGAAACAAATTAAAACAATTTCTTCAGCGGTGACAGGAACACGACCTGCTGGCTCCGCGGAAAAAGAAGAACTGAAGAGAGTTGGTCAGGAAGGCGGGAAGGCAGCGCGCATGCACTGTGGGAGGCCCCAAAAGCTTCCTTTCTGGGAAGCTGGGGAGCTTTCCCGCGCAGGCTCCGTCGGTTCCGACGTACCCATATGTGAGGACTCATTCCTGCTTGTTCCTGGAGATTTACTATTTCCTTATCGTTCCTCCAGTTTAGTCCTCCACTTCTGGGATGTAGCAGAGCAGTATTAACGGGAGGGAGCCTGTCAGATGGCACGCAACACCGCTGAACCAAAACGGGCATCCTTTGACGCCAGCACGTCCAGCCGATAGTGTTTACTGAAAGTATGCAACGAAGACCACGTCGCTGCTTTACAAATTTCTACTGGCGGAACTAGACTGTGCTCCGCCCAGGACGCCGCCTGCGCTCTAGTAGAATGCGCCCTCAGCCCCATGGGAGCTGGGCGTCCCTGTAACATATAAGCAGAGGCAATCGCCTCCGTAATCCATCTGGAAATAGAGGCTTTCGCCGCCGCTTCACCCTTCCTGGCACCCCCAAATAGAACAAATAAGCGATCCGACTTGCGGAAGGACTCGGTGACCGCTAAATATCGACGCAAAACTCTCTGAAGGTCTAGGCGACTAAGACCGCGGTCCAAAGACTGCTCCCCTGCCACCCGGAAAACGGGCAGCTCCACTGACTGACTGACATGAAAAGGGAAAGCTACCTTGGGAAGAAAAGAGGGCACCGGCTGGAGCACCACTTTCTGAGAAGAAAAAGATAAAAAGGGTTCTCCACACGACAGCGCCTGGAGCTCAGAAATACGCCTAGCCGAACAAATAGCTACCAAAAGCACTGTCTTGAGAGTGAGATCCTTCACCGAAGCTTGAGCCAAAGGTTCAAACGGAGGCCTCACCAGTGCTCGCAACACTAAGTTGAGATCCCACGGCGGAACCGAAACCCGCCGCGCCGGGCGGAGCTTAGAAACGGCCTTAAGAAAATCGCAGGACATTGAGATGTGCCCCCAGGGCTACCCCTTGCACTTTACCTCTGTAGCAGGCTAAGGCCGCCAACTGTACCCTTAAGGAACTAGCGCCGAGCCCCTTATCGAAACCATCCTGCAAAAAATCCAACACTACTGGGATAGAGGCCGTGGCTGCGCGAATCTGATGTCTCGAACAACAGTCCTCGAAAATCCGCCATACGCGCACATAAGCGAGTAAAGTGGAACACTTACGCGCCTGAAGCAAGATTGTTACCACAGACTTGGAATAACCCCTCTTCCTTAGCCGAGCCCTTTCAATGGCCAAGCCGTAAGCGAGAATCTCTCCACTCGAGGCATCAGAAGCGGGCCCTGGAAGAGCAGATCCTGGGACAACGGGAGCCGCCACGGCATGCCGTCCAACAACCTTACGAGATCGGCATACCACGGGCGCCTGGGCCAATCCGGCACGATCAACAGCACCCGTCCCCTGTGCGCTTTGATGCGTTGAATCACTCGCCCAATGAGAGCCCATGGAGAAAACACAGAGAAGACCTACCGACGGCCAGGGTCGGAGAAGAGCGTCGATCCCCTCTGACATGGGCTCCTGCCTTCTGCTGAAGAACCGATGTACCTTTGCCGATTGGAAGGTGGCCATGAGATCCATGACTGGGGTTTCCCAACGAAGAACTAGCTGCTCGAAGACTGAGGGATGCAGCTCCCATTCCCCTGCGTCCACTCGAACTCTGCTGAGGAAATCCGCTTTTACATTGTCTTTTCCGGCGATGTGCGCCGCCAATGTCGCCTGCAACTGCAGCTCTATCCAGGAGAATAGCATTCGGGATTCCTTCTCCAAGGCCGTGCTCCCGGTGCCGCCCTGTCGATTTATGTATGCCACCGCCGCCGCGTTGTCGGATAGCACTCGCACTGCACGGTGCTTTACCTGGGCTTCAAAGCTTCGAAGAGCCAGAAACACCGCTCTCAGTTCCAACCGGTTGATTGACCAGCTGCTCTCCTCCGGAGACCAAAGCCCCTGAGCAAAATTGTCCCCGCAATGTGCTCCCCAGCCCGCTAGACTTGCGTCCGTTAAAAGTGGAATCCACTGCGGTTGTTCCAAAGGCATCCCCGCTCACAAGCATGACGGGCGCATCCACCATCGTAGATCCCTCCGGACGAGTTGCGGAACAGGAAGCCGCTTGCTCAAAGCATCGGACTGATTGGACCAGCGGCAAGCAAAGCTCGTTGCAGAGACCTCATATGAAACCTGGCCCAAGGAACAACCTCCAGCATCGCTGCCATGGTGCCCAGGACCTGAAGATATTTCCACGCCGATGGTGCTGAGAGACTTCGGAAGGCGCGTACGAGACTGCGAAGAGCCAAGGCTCTCCGCTCCGTCAGAAAAACCGCACCCCTCTGAGTATCAAACTGTACTCCCAGGTACTCGAGAAGTTGAGTCGGGCATAGAGAACTCTTGACCGGATTGACCACCCAGCCTAAAGATTGGAGCAGGGATACCACTTTTCCCGTGGCCTCCACACTCTCTTCCCGGGACTTTGCCCGAATTAACCAATCGTCGAGATACGGATGGACTAAGACCCCCTCTTTCCGCAACGCCGCTGCCACCACCACCACCATTATTTTGGTGAACACCCGTGGAGCTGTCGCCAAACCGAATGGGAGAGCCTGAAACTGGTAATGCCCACAAAGCAGCGCAAACCGCAAAAACATCTGATGGGATTTTCTGATGGGAATATGGAGAGAGGCCTCTGTGAGGTCGAGAGACGTCAAAAACTCCTTGTCGCACTGCTACGATAACTGACCAAAGCGTCTCCATCCGAAAATGGGGTACATTGAGACAGCGATTTACTCCTTTGAGGTCCAGGATGGGCCGCAGAGAACCATCCGTTTTTGGCACCACAAAATAAATGGAATATCGACCCATGCCATATTCTGCCGTGGGAACGGGAACAACCGCTCCCAACTGCAGAAGACGGTCTAGTGTCTGCCGCACCAGGCGCGTCTTTCGAGGACCTCTGCAGGGAGAATGAACAAACGAGTCCAAGACCGACCTCGCGAAATCTAGGGCGTAGCCGTTGCGGATGATCTCCAAGCCCACTGATCGGATGTGATGTGGGTCCAGGCAGAAAGAAAACTTTGCAGCCGACCTCCTATCGGTTGAATTCCTGCCTGGACCCGCCGCTCTTCATTGCGACTTTCGAGACGCTGCGGAAGCTGTACCTGCAAATCCTCTATTTGCACCTCGGAAGCCTCGAAACCCCTGGGTTCTAGACAGAAACCTTCCTCTTTGGGATCCGGCAAAGCGGGACGAGCGAAACCTCCGAAAGTCTCTAAACTGTCCCCGAAAGGCCGCTGAAGGCTTTCCGCGATTTGGTTTATCCTCCGGCAGGCGGCCGCTTTTGGATTCTCCCAGATCCTTCACTAACTTATCGAGATCCTCTCCAAACAGCTTCCCCTTAAAAGGAAGCTTGCCAAGCTGAGACTTAGAAGACCCGTCCGCCGCCCAATTCTTCAGCCAGAGGGATCTTCGCGCCGCCACTAAGGAAGCCATACTATTCGACAAGGCTCTGATCAGGTCGTAGTGTACACCGGCCAGATACGCCGTTCCGGATTCCAAACGCTGCAGCTCACGCACCTCGTCCAGTTCCAACGACGCCGACTGCCTTAGGTGTTGGACCCAGCGAAGACAAGCTCTTGCCACCCAAGCCCCACAGATCGAAGCTTGTAAGGCAACCGCATCTGCCTCAAAAGACTGCTTTAACAGGCCATCCATCTTCCTATCTGACGCCTCTTTCAAAGCCGCACTGCCTTCTACCGGAATTGTGGTCTTTTTAGTAACTGCGGAAACCGCAGCATCCACCTTTGGCGAACAGAATCTCTTTGTCCTTGTCCGCCAGAGGATACAGCTTATTCATGATCTTTATACCCTTAAGACCGGATTCGGGAGAATCCCACTCAGTTTGAATCATTTGGTCGATGACCTTGTGGATAGGAAAAACCACTTGCGTCTGACGCACTGCTTGAATGATGGGGTCCGCACCATCCTCCTCCACGACCGGTTGCTCCGCTGTAAGCCTGAGCGTTTGGAGAGCCTCCGAAACCAGGGCAGAGAGCTCTTCCCTTCGAAACACTCGAATGATCCTCGCCTGATCCTCCGGTTCCAGAATTTCTCCTGCCTCTAAATCATCCATCTCGGCGTCAAAATCAAACTCATTCTCCTCTCCCTCCTGCCAGTCCGCATCCGCCAGGCAGGGATCAGAATGCCGCGGTCTCTTGACTACCTTAGACGACAAGCGATCGTGCTCCACTACTCCGGCGCGCGCCGTAGAGGAAGCGACAGGCTGGGACCCCAAACCTAGCCCCTGCCGTCTGCGGCAAAAGGCCTGATGCATCAGTAAAACAAAATCTGGGGAGAAATTCTCTAAATGTAACTCCCCACCTAGCTCCGCTGGCGCCCCAGCCATTGCATCTGGCGTAGCAACTGAACCGCCCGCTACCGTTGTGTCCCCCTCCGCCCCCACGGGAGCCCCGTGCGAAGTGGAGGCCAGGACATTATCAAACTGCTGTTCCATCTGGTCCGAAACAGATGTACAGCGTTTGCAGACCCCTGTTTCAACACTAGTGCCCTTACGAGCGCCACAGATGACACACTGGGCACTGGAAGACATGGACTCCCAAGCCTGAGAGGGACCCTAAATTCACAGGCTTTGAAAGACAAGCGGGCTTCAGGCAAGGCCCCAACTCTCAGAAAGTTATGTACTGCTTAGAACGCCATTCCCCGTTTTTTTTTTTTTTTTTTTTTTAACTGCTATTGACTAGATTTCCTAAGTAAAGGAAAGCTCCTAAGAGCCTCTCATAGCTCAGCAAGCCCGGAAGAACAATAAAAATAAAAAGCAAACGAACGTAAAGAAAAAGGAAACCAAAGAAAAGAAAACAAAAGCAACTCAATCAGAAATCCTTGAAATGAGGACCGCAGGCCGCCGAAAACCACCGCTCCGGAGACCGGCGTTGAAACAGCGTGCCCCTAACACTGTCAGCCGCGCGGCCTCAAAATGGCCGCGGCTCTACACAAGAGATTTTGGTGCGCAAAAAATCAAAGGCCTGACTGACCGAACAGACGGCGATCTCCGATGACGGAGAGCCCCCTCCAAAATGAGCCCCTCAGCAGCTTAGCGTACCGAGGGGAGAGAAACGGAGCCGGTCGTTGAAAACGAAGCCGAGCACTGCAGCTGCGATCGAGGAGCCCGGAGCCGGCAGCGCACTTCAACAACGCTGCTGAAACTTAAAGCTTACTGCTTCAGTGTTGTGCTGCCCGAGGAGCTCTGCCCCGAAAAGCCCTGGGAAAGAGATCCTTCAATAAAAAAGGGAGAAAACTTAACCGGGCTGTGGCTAGACAGGGGAGGGAAGCCCCAAAGGATCTCACCCTGCTCCAAACCAAACAATCTCCCGATTTTGATTTACTGAGCCATGAATTTAGACTCAAAGTGGAAGCCCCTTAAATTTAGCAATTCCTAGGAAATAGGAATCACAAGAAAGAAAGAAACCAAACTAATTATGCCAATTAAGAAACTTTGAGAAAATTAGCTAACTATGCTGCTCCTGATCTGTTTCTCCAGTGAGCCCAGCACCTAGGCTCACTACGTCCTCCTGCTGCATGAAGACTGGACACACTGGGGCTGAGGAGGAGTTCCAGCATGCTACTTCCAGTGATGGCAAGTTTTGATTGGTCCAGTCTCCAGGCTGCAGGAGGAGGTGAACTACCCAGAAGTGGAGGACTAAACTGGAGGAACGATAAGGAAAAGAGAGATAGAACTCCTAGGGGAGGTGGGAGGGTTGTGAAAACTAAATTCCTGCTGTTCTTAGAGATCACCCGTTACAGATGAGTAACTATGCTATCTCCAGGAACAAGCAGGAATGTAGTCTTCACATATCGGGACTCCCTAGCTACAGATGACAGGGAGAAACCCCAGAAGTTGTGTGCCCTTTTGAAAGGGCTCCACTTCCCCCCATGGATCTCCGGCATCCTACCAGGGATGGTGGGTAGGAGTTGATTAAGTATGGAGCAGGTGTTGAAGAACAGCCTGACCAAACAAGGTATCCCGGCAGGAGTCCTTATCAGAGGAGTAATGGGCTGTGACGGTATGAAACGAGGCCCAGGTAGCTGCTCAACAGGTGTCGTCGATAGACACAGAGTGAAGATGAGCCATAGAGGCTGCCATGGCTCTCACATTGTGCGCTGTGACATGGCCTTCAAGAGGAAGGTTCTTACTCCGATAGGCAAAAGATATACACTCTGCAATCCAGTTGGACAGTGTCCTTTTGGAGACTGGAAGCCCTAAGTGACTAGGATCAAAAGCAACAAAGATTTGGGAGGACTTTGTGTTGCTGTGTACTTTGCAAGTTAAAGGCCAAAGCTCTTTAACAATCCAAAGTATGAAGATTCCTTTCTGCATTAGAGGCATGAGGCCTTGGGAAAAAACAGGAAGGTAAACTGCTTAGTTTAAATGAAAAGGAGAAACCATCTTTGGCATAAAGTGAGGATGAGTCCTAAGGACTACCTTATCATGATGGAACCTTGTATAAGGAGGATCAGCCACCAATGCTTGCAACTCACTAATGCGACGTGCTGATGTGATTGCAATAAGAAAAAACCTTCCAGGAAAGGAATTTTAAAGAAGTAGTTGCTAATGGTTCAAAAGGCGGCTTCATGAGCTGGCCAAGAACCAGATTTAAATCCCATGAAACCGGTGGTGGCTTAATGGGAGGCTTAGTTAGAAGAAGGCCTCTCATAAATCTCGCTATGATAGGATGAGAGAAAATAGATTGCCCATTTAAAGGTTTGAGAGAAGCTGCAATAGCACTCAAATGAACTCTCACTGAATTGGTCTTAAGCCCTGCATTAGACAAATGAAGGAGATATTCCAGTAATGATTTCAGAGGTATTGCAAGAGGGCTAAGACCCTTCTGCGAACACCATATGGTAAACCTTTTCCACTTGAAAGCATAAGAGCGTCTTGTGGATGGTTTCCTGGAAGCATAAAGGATATACTTTACTTGCTGAGAAAGGCTAAGACCATGAAGTTCTAGGCTTTCAGCAACCAGGCCCTGAGATGTAGAGACCAGGGATTGGGATGCCACAGCATCCCGTCCTCCTGGGATAGGAGATCTGGAGCAGATCCTAGCTGCAGAGATGGAGCTTGAGAGAGATGTAAGAGCAGAGGGTACCACACTTGTCGTGGCCAATGTGGGGCTATGAGAATCATACGGCCTCTGTCTCTCTGAAGCTTGAATAGGGTCCTGGGAATTAGGGGAAAGGGTGGGAATAGGTGGGAAGGCATACAGGAAGTCCCGACCCCAATGGAGGAGGAAGGCATCCCCCTGGCCTGACAACCCTGAGCCGGAATTCTGGAACAGAATCAGGGAAGTTTGGCATTCAGCAGACTTGCAAAGTGATCTGTATCCAGGGTTCCCCAAAATTGGAAAATTTTGGCCACCTGGTCTGCATGGAGAGACCATTCGTGTGGAAGCAGAACTCGGCTGAGTCTGTCTGCTCAAGAGTTTTGAATGCCTGGAAGATACACTGCAAGGAGATGAATCTGATGCTATCTGGTGAGGGCCAGAGTCGCGAAGCTTCGTTGCAGAGCGACAGAGAGCCTGTTCCACCCTGCTTGTTCACATAGAACATGGCTACCTGGTTGTCCATTTGAATTAGGACAGTTTTGTAGCTGAGCTGGGTGTGAAACACTCGAAGAGCAAGAAAGATTGCTCTGAGCTCTAGGAGATTGATGTGGAGATCGGTCTCCTGTGGAGTCCAGGTACGCTGGATAGAGAGGCCTTGCAAATGGGCTCCCCAACCCACCTGTGAGGCATCTGTTGTTAGAGTTACCTGAGGTGGGGGTTGCTGATAAGGGGACCCCACCAACAAATTCTGGGGTGACTGCCACCACTGGAGAGACAAAATAAGACGATCTGAGGTTGCTATTTTGTCTGACAGGCAACCTGACGCCTGAGTCCACTGAGTGAATAGAGTCCACTGGGCTGCCCTCATATGGAGCCGGGCATAAGGGACCACATGCACCGTGGATGCCATGTGGCCTAGCAATTGTAACATTTCCCAAGCAGTGAGGTGAGACTTTAGCACTGCTTGGGAAGCTAACTGCACAACGCGAAGGCAGCGTGACTGTGGAAGATAGGTCCTTGTCTGTCTGGCATCCAGCAGGGCTCCTATGAACTCTAGAGACTGAGTGGGAGCTAGGTTGGATTTTGGGAAGTTTATGACAAGTCCCAAATATTGAAGGATACGCATTGTGCGAGATAGAGAAATCCTGGCCTCTGGCTCTGATGGGGCTCGAATGAGCCAATCGTCCAAGTAAGGGAAGACAAATATTTTTAGGGTGCGGAGAAATGCTGCCACCACAGCCATGCATTTTGTGAACACCCTTGGTGCCGAGGCCAGGCCAAAAGGAAGAACTCTGCACTGGTAGTGCTTCCCTTGAAATAGAAAGCAAAGAAACCGTCGGTGAGTTGGATGGGTGAGAACATGAGTGTACGCATCCTTGAGATCTAGAGAACAAAGCCAGTGCTGACTCTGAAGGTATGTCAGTAGAGTTCCCAGAGAAATCATTTTGATTTCTCTTTGAACAGGAATTTGTTCAATTCTCTGAGGTCCAAAATGAGTCTGTGCCCTCCTGTTTTCTTTGGAATAAGGAAAAAGGGGGAATAGAACCCTGCACCTTGTTGATGAATAGGTACTTCTTCTATTGCCCTTTGGGCAAGAAGCAGACTGACCTCGTGATCTAACTGGGAGTTGAGAGAGGTCTGAGAATTGAACTGTCTTACATTTGTAGGAGGGGGCATGCTGAGGAAGTGAAGCTTGTATCCCTCTCTTACAATGGACAGAGTCCAACTTTCTGCTGTTATCTGCCCCCATCTGGGGGCAAAATAACATATCCTTCCTGGAATGGTGGAAGGCTCTGGCCCGTTTAGGGCCAGGAAGACAAAGTTCTCTAGAAGGGAGTCAAAGCCCCTGTGGAGGCTGAGTCTGCTGAGCCGGTTGATACCCTTGCTGGGTATAGGAGGGGTAGGAACTTCTTCTTTCTAGTGAAGAATGGTTTCTTGTAAGACTTTTTCCTTGCAGGATCAGCTGTAGATTTTGATAATCTATCCAAGGTGAGATTATCAGCATCTAGCTCATTAGCTTTCTCTTGCCAATTTTTGCCAAAGAGATTCTTTCCTGTGCAAGGAATATTCCCCAGTTTGTCTATACCCAAAGTTCCAAATCAGATGCCTGGAGCCAGGCAAGCCTACGTGCGCCTATGGCAATAGCAGAAGTCCTGCTTATGCACTCAAAACAATCAAAAGCTGCACGATTTACGAATTTGGAAACATCCTGAGCATGTTTGATAAGTGCAAGATAAACTTGTTGTCTCTTATAAGGAACATTCCCATATATAAAATGTAGGAACTAATTCTGGCAGAAAGCATAGAGGCCTGGAAGGTTCGATGCCCAAAGACATCGAGAGTTCTACATTCACGTCCTGGAGGATTAGATGCATGTCTTTTTGCACTCTTGATCCTTCTCATAGCTGATTCCACCACCATGGAATGGTGGGGCAGCTGAGGTTTTTGAAATCCAGGACAGGGAGAAACTCGATACATAGTATCGAGCCTACGAGAATGAGAAGTGGTGAGAGGTGTTTCCCACATCCTTAGCATGAGATCATTCAAGATCTCATGAATAGGCAAAGTAGCTGTCTCTTTGGGAGCTTTAGGATACTGTAAAATCTCCAATTCCTTTGCCCTAGGCTCTGTTTCAGAAGCCACTGTGATGGAAAGACCTCGAGCCACATCCCGGATAAAATCTTGGAAGGATATATCCTCTGGAGGAGACATCCTATGTTTGGGAGAGGAAGAATCCACAGGAAGAAATACTCTGGTAATCGACAGAGCTGTTAGAGTCTTCAGACTCGGAGGAGGATTCAAAGTATCTCCTGTCCGGGTAATCGTGCAGCGCACAATACTGGTACCGGTCGAAGTCGGTATCGGCAGGATCCGGTACAGACTTGTCAGTACCGGAGGGCGCAGCATGCATTGGTACCGGTAGTCCACCTGCCGACGTCGATGCAATTGGCCCCGGTACCAATGTAGGTGCCGGTGCTGGTACCAGTACCGGTTGAATTGTCTGAAGCGGTTTCGAGGGCATCGATGCCGAGAGAAGAGCCGCCAGACTACGTTCAAAAGCCAAGAATCTCTGGTCTATCAACACCGCCGATGCCTGGGCATCGGTATCGGATAAAGCGGCCGGTACCCCAGAGCACAGCACCAGTAGTTCTACCGAAGTTGGGGCCTCGAGAACATCCTGGAGCCCCGATGATGCTTTGGAAGCCGAAGCCTCCCGCCGGGGCAATTTTGACGGTGTGAGTCCCTCAAGGGCAACGCCAGAGGCATCTCGATACTTAGAAGGAGATCTACCCTTTGAGGACCGGCTAGACTTATGTTTAGTTACCTGAGATCCATGGGAGGAAGACGAAGCCCTGGAAGATGTTGATGCCACAGATGCTGCATCGGAGGGAAAAAGGGTGCTAAGTTTAGCAGCTCGGTTTTGCCGACCCCTCTTCGACATCATCCCACAGGCAACACACTCAGAGATAGAGTGGTCAGGACCTAAACATTTGAGGCACCACTCATGGGTGTCGGTGATGGAGATAGTACCGCCACACTTGGAACACGTTTTAAAACCCGAAGCGGGTTTTTCCATTGTAAAGGAAAGTTGGGCCTAGTGCCCAAAATGGCGCGTGGCACCAGAGGAGAACAAAAGCTGGAAAAGTATTCTTTTTTTTTTTTTTTAGGAAAAGAAAGAAAGAACTGGTGGCACCGGTGTAGCGTCGAAGGAAGGCAGACGCGACCACAAAAAAGAAGGATAAATGGGATATTTTCTGCAGTGACAGGAAGTGTGACCTGCTGGCTCCGCGGAAAATGAAGAACTGGAGAGGGACAGTTGGGAAAGGCAGGATGGCAGCACTCAGGCGCTGTGGGATGCTCCCAAAAGCTTTCTAATTGGACACTGGGGAGCGTTCCCGCGCAGGCTCCGTCGGTACCGACGATACCCATATGTGAAGACTACATTCCTGCTTGTTCCTGGAGATTACATCTTCCCGATGTATCGATTTCTTTCAATTCTTCTGCGGCATCACCTTTAAATACCATTTCAGTCATGGGTAACATCCCTACATCTTCCTCAGTAAAGATCGAAGCAAAGAATTCATTCAGTCTCTCCACTATGGCCTTGTCCCCCTCTTAGTGCCCCTTTTACCCCTCTTATCATCTAATGGTCCAACTGACTCACAGGGTTTTTTTTGCTATGAACGTACTTGAAAAAGTCTTTAATATGCATTTTTGCTTCCAAAGCAAGCTTCTTCTCAAATTTTCTCTTTGCCTGCCTTATCAATGCCTTGCATTTAACTTGCCAGTGCTTATGTTGTTTCCAGTTTTCATCATTTGGCTCCTTTTTCCATTTCCTGAAAGATGCTTTATTGGCAATAGCCTCTCTGACCTCACCTTTAAAACATTCTGGCAGTTTTTTGGACTTCCTTCCACTTTTCTTAAAGCGTGGAATACAGCTGGTCTGGGCTTCCAAGACAGTATTTTTCAACACCACCCAAGTTTGATGTAAGTCTTTAACCTTTGCAACTGCTCCTTTTAGTTTTTTCTTAACTATTTTCCTCATTTTATCATAGTCTCCTTCTCAAAAGTTAAAAGGTAGTACTATAGATTTCCTTACAGTCCTTCCTCCATTTATTGAATCAAATGCAATCATGTTATGATTACTATTGCCAAGTGGCCCCAACACCCTTATCTCTTGCACCAGATCTTGTCTTCCACTAAGGACTAAGTCCAAAATGGCTTCCCCTCTGGTCAGTTCATGAACCAGCTGCTCCAAGCAGCAGTGATTTATTTCATCTAGAAACTATCGCCCTAGTGTGTCTTGCCGTGATACTGACCCAGTCGATACTAGGGTAACTGAAATATAGAAATTACACTTACCTGGTAATTGTCGTTTCTTGAGTGACGACAGTTTAGTCCTCCACCTCTCGGTTGTGCACCTCCTCCTGCAGCTTGGAGACTGGGCATGTCAAAGTCGTAACATCACTGGATATAGCCTGCTGGTATCTCTCATCAGCCCCCAGTGTACTATTGACAAAGCAAACTCAAAGGAACAACAAAGTAGTAACTATACCATAACTTTAAATAACTCTCCATTCCTCAACCTGAGGAACCTTTTTAACCTTATCAGTCTTATATTTTCTTTTTTTAACTTTACGTTCACGTCCCCCCTATACAAACACGTTTCCTATACCATCCCTCTCGTTTAAATGAGAAGGAAGAAACAACAGAGAGGGATACTCACTGTGATCTAGAATCTGAAAGGATCCGTCTACTCCTTGAGATTGATGCTCCACTCCGCCTGAAAATAAACTCTGAAGAAATCACACCCCTGGGCGGGAATGAGGACTAATCTGTCGTCACTCAAGGAACGACAATTACCAGGTAAGTGTAATTTCTATTTCCTTATCGTTCCTCCAGTTTAGTCCTCCACCTCTGGGATGTAACAGAGCAGTAATCATTGGGAGGGATCTATCCAGCCAACTCACCACACCGTCGACACGGAACAGGCATCCTTTACTGCCAGAACATTTAGGCAGTAGTGGTTACTGAGGGAATGAAGAGACGACCTGGAAGCTGCTCTACCAATCCCCCCTGGTGGAATGACACAGTGATCCACCCATGAAGCTGCTTGCGCCCTGGTAGCAAGAGTCAGAAAGCCCCCTGGAATCGTACAACCTTGCCACCAGAATGCTGAGGCAACCACCGCCTTAACCCAGTGCGAAATGGCCGCCTTCATTGCTGCTTCCCCTTCGCGGGGACCTCCAACCAACACACAAAAACAAAGAAACGAATGCCGCACCCTGCATTTTATATTTCCTATCGGCGTAAGCTACGAATAAAAAACTCCCCTTCCAGAAAAAACAAGAACTGGAAGAGAAACCAATAGGCTCAGGAGAAAAATCAGATACCACCTTTTGGAAGGACAACGGGACTGGTCGCAAACACCACCCTCTATCCAGAAAGGGTGAAAACGGCTCATTACATGACAACGCCTGAAACTCCGAAACCCGTCGCACCAAACAAAGAGCTATCAAAGCCACTGTTTATAACAGCAAATCTTTTACAGACAGCTGGAGTAAAGAATCAAAGGGCTCTTTAGTTAACGCCTCTAAGGCCCAATCAGGATCCCAAAGCGGCACCCGAACTCTCCTTGAGGAGCGCAGTCGGGTCCCAACTTAAGTAAACGCCACACATCGATCCGAACACCTAGCGCTAGTCCCTTCACAGAACCTCTACAGCCGGAAACAGTTGCCAGCTGAACCCTCTAAGGAACTGGCTGCTAGTTCCTTCAGACACTGTCCTGCAGAGAACTCAGACCAAGGATACAGACAACTGTCACCCGGACTTGCCGCCGTGAACAGCAGCCTTCATTCAAAAAGGTGCTAAGCACGGACCTATGTACCAGACGCAGCCTGCCTCCTTGCTCTCAACAAGGTGGCGAAAACTGCAGCAAAATAACCCTTCTTAGAATCCATTCCAAGGTGAGGATCTCAGATTTTAGGAAGACTAACTTTGCGAAGATGGGCCAATACCTCAGGGAGTCGTTAGTGGGATGGGAACAGCTGGGGGATGTAGAAAAACAGTGGGCAAAACTGAAAGGGGATATTTTAAGGGCAACCAACCTTTTTGTTAAAATGGTAAATAAAGGCAAAAGGAAAAGGAGACCGCTATGGTTTTCTAAGGAAGTAGCTGAAAAAGTGAAGAAAAAGAGGGAGGCCTTCATGAAATACAAGAGATCACAAAGAGAGGAAGACAGGCATCTGTATTTGGAAAAACTTAGAGAAGCTAGCAAAGTAGTCAAGAAGGCAAAGATTCAAAAGGAGGAGGAAATAGCCAAATGCAAAAAATGGGGGGATAAGACATTTTTCAGATATATTAGTGAGAAGAGGAAGGGCAAAAGTGGTATTGTCAGACTCAAGGGTGCAGGGGGGGGAATACGAAGAAGCTGATAAGGATAAAGCGGAAATGCTTAACAAATATTTTTGTTCTGTGTTCACAGATGAAGAACCAGGAGTAGGACCTCAGAAAACACCCACAAATAGGAACAGAAGCGAGGGACATCTTGAACAATTTTCAGAAGACTGTGTTCATGAGAAGCTAGCTCAACTTAAAGTAGACAAAAGCGATGGGACCAGATGGGATACACCCTAGAATACTGAGGGAACTTGGGGATGTTCTAGCAACTCCACTGACTGACCATTTCAATGCCTCGTTGGAGTCGGGAGTGGTGCCAAAGGACTGGAGAGAGGCTCATGTGGTGCCTTTACACAAAAGCGGAAGTAAGGATGTGGTTGAAAACTACAGGCCGGTTAGTTTAACTTCGGTGGTGAGTAAATTATTGGAAACGTTGCTGAAAGAAAAAATAGTGAGGTTTCTGGAGTCCAGCGGATTACAGGATCCGAGGCAGCATGGATTCACCAGAGGCAGGTCTTGTCAGACAAATCTGATTGATTTCTTTGACTGGGTGACCAGGGAGTTGGACTGAGGGAGAGCTCTAGATGTGGTGTATTTAGATTTCAGTAAAGCCTTTGACACTGTTCCTCACAGGCGACTTATAAACAAACTGAGCACCCTAGGGATGGACCCTAAAGTTACTGCTTGGGTTAGAAATTGGTTGGGTGGGAAGCGACAAAGAGTACACGTAAATGGAGCTCACTCTGAGGAGAAGGATGTTACCAGTGGTGTGCCCCAGGGATCTGTCCATGGTCCGATTCTTTTTAACATCTTTGTTAGTGATATAGCGGAAGGGCTGTCGGGTAAGGTTTGCCTCTTTGCAGATGATACCAAAATCTGCAATAGAGTAGATACCCAGGAAGGTGTAGATAACATGAGGAGGGATCTAGCTAAGCTTGAAGAATGGTCTAGAATTTGGCAGCTGGGATTTAATGTTAAAAAATGTAAGATCATGCATTTGGGCTGCAGGAATCCAAGGGAGCAATACAGTATAGGAGGTGAAGTACTTTTGTCCACTAAAGAAGAGCGGGACCTAGGCGTGGTTGTGTCTGATGATCTTAAAGTAGCTAAACAGGTAGAAAAGGCGACGGCAAAAGCTAGAAGGATGCTTGGGTGCATACGGAGAGGAATGGCTAGCAGAAAAAAGGAGGTGATAATGCCTCTGTAGAAGCCTTTGGTGCGACCTCATTTGGAGTATAGTGTGCAATTCTGGAGACCGCACCTTCAAAAGGATGTGAACAGGATGGAGTCGGTGCAGAGGGTGGCCACTAAAATGATTAGTGGGCTTCATTATAAAGCATATGAGGACAGACTTAAGGATCTTAATATGTACACCTTAGAGGAAAGGCGGGATAGAGGTGATATGAGTGAGATGTTTAAATACCTCCGTGGCATAAATGTTCAGGGAGAGAGCCTCTTTCAATTGAAAGCAAGTTCTGCTACGAGGGGACATGGAATGAGGGTGAAGGGAGATAGATTCAGGAGTGATATGCGGAAATATTTCTTTACGGAAAGAGTAGTGGATCCATGGAATAGTCTCCCAGTGGAGGTGGTAGAGATGAGGACAGTAACTGAATTCAAAAAAGCATGGGACCAACACAGAGGATCTCTAAAGGTAAAAAGTGGACTGTTGTAGTTGTTGATATGGAAGGACAGACTAGATAGGCCATGTGGTCTTTTTCTGTCATCATGTTTCTATGTTTCTTCAGCCCCGCCCATTCAAAGGCCAAACCATAGGAGGGCACCGATCCACCTGAGACATTCGTTGCGGCCCTAGCCGCAGCAGAACGTCCGCTACCGGCAACTTCTAAGAAATGCCTGTCGAGTAGGCGAATGAGATCAGCCTAATACGGCCGTCTCATCCAACCAGGCGCTACCAAGAGTACCTTTCCCCGAAAGACTTGATACGCTAACTACTTGCCTATGAGAGCCCACGGGGAAAGGACAAGACAAAGACTTAACTGGGAGCTTACTGAGCCTCGACTTGGACAAACCATCAGCCACCCCATTCCTCCACCAGAGAGACCTCCGGGTGAACCCCAAGGAAGCCAATAATATTAGCTAGCGCTCAAATTAAACCATAATGCACATTTGCCACAAAGCAAATCAGGCTCTAGTCGATTCAACTCCCTGATCCTTTCCTGTTCCAGTTGAGTAGACTGCCGTAAACACTGCAACCACCTGAAGCATGATCTTGCCCCCCCAGGCTCCACAAATGGGAGCTTGTAAGGAAAGAGCATTGCCCCCAACGATTGCTTCAGTGAACCATCTACTTTCCTATCTTGCGCTAAAGAAGATTGCTAGGGCTCTCTTCCATACAGTGAGTCCACACCCCCTGGTAGTGCAAGGTGGGCACCCACCCACGTAGTACCCAGGCCTGCCCCTGCTTAGCCTCAAAATGTCAATCAAAAACAGGCAAATTCAGGACAGCTGAATACTTTTTTTTCTTTTCACAAAGATATCTCTTAACCAAAAATTCCTTCAGCATATGTTGAGAAGCTCTTTCCGTGCCAACAATATGAAGTAGAAAGACCTCCCAATCACAGGCATTCTAATCCATGGCCTTCCTGCTAGAGTAACGCCCCATTCCGTCTGACTGCACAAAGATGGACTTTATATTTTAAGTTCAACTAGCACCTGGTGTTAGGAAATACAGCTCTCTCATTCCGCAGTGGCAATTGAGTCAGCAATGAAGAAGCCGAGAAACTGCAGACAAGTTCCCACTATACCACCTGGTAAAGACTCCACATTTAGACCACTGAAGCAAAAAAGCATGCGAGAGTGCATTGTGTCCTGCCAGTAGCTGATCGAATTTAAATGATTCAGTGTATGCAGGGCATTTTCCAGAGAACACAAGGTCCCTCATCCAGGCTGCCTCCACATTCACAGTCTAAACCGGCAGCCATCTTGGCTGATGCCGATCAGCGTGGAAGCCATCTTGTAAGCCCAGCATATGATATATGCCTACTAGAATCTGAGCTGCTGCTATTGCTGCTAGAGAACTAGCCTGGCTGCATGCTTCTGGCCCCCATTAAGGCATTCGCTGAACACTAACAGATACTCTCCGTACTGGAGAACCTCTGATAAATGGAATGGGAGCATAGATAGCTTCAAAGGCCAGAGTTCTATTTTGCAACCTCTCTCCGCTGAGCTGCCTTTTCCATATGTAAAATTAAACCACATATAGCAAAAATTAAGACATTACAAATCTACCGTAAAATCTTATAATTTGGGCAAAGCCAAACTAAACAGGAATATTTTCCATTAAGAAACCACACAACTATAAAACTCCTCTCATGACATAATGCTTATGGCAGAGCATTCCACATCTGTGGACTGGCCATGACGCTCAACCAAGCACCTGTTACAACTGTCCAAGAGAGTTATCACCATAATTCCTTTTGACTTGAATATGTTTACAGCGGATCATAGTGCTATATCACAGCAGCTAAGCCAAAATATTACCCTGCCATATAAACCGACTTTAACGTTCTATGGATAGCGGAAGGAGATTCTTGTAAATCAACACAGCTATGCCCCTTTTTTTTTTTTTTTTTAAAGTGTAAGACTCCAAAAACCAAGTTTCCGCCACCTCCAATGAAATCAAAGCAGATCAGCTAAAATTACCCAAACTGCTCCTATAGCTTTGCAAGAAGCTACCAGCCCCCACTGCACCCAGCTTTCCTTCCCTCCTTATCCTGAGGGATTCAGCGTTGCGCACCCCCTGCCAGCCTGCTGCGTCTGCCAGGGAACTGAAGAGCGAAATAGAGAGTAGAACCCCTGGAAGCAAACAGTGTCCCGACCCTGGTGTTCAGGACGCAAAAGGCCACTGAATAAATCAACAGTGTTAGCTAAAAATGAACAAGGCTATCTCTCACTAAAGAGAGTTTCTTTTTCTTTTTGAAATCCGACCAAAGTCCGTGGGACCCAAGCCTTCGAATACAGCCCCTTAAAGCTATGCATTAACCATAACCGGATAAATGAAATGAAATCCTGCTCTAGAAATAGATGAGAATTTCCTGGGAAGGGCATGCTAAATGGAGCTATGAAACACATAGGCACCCCCCCCCCCCCACCCCTCCCCGGCCTTCCTGCAGTCAGAGAAATAGCAGTGGGATACACCGACAACCTTACAAATGGAAGTCTTAGAGGTTGCTGCCTGTGTGAACCTGATGAGTAATACGATTTTGTATTTTACCAACCCCCCCCCCCCCCAAGGATGGGGGCACTGAATACTATATGTGATTCATGAGCAGCACTGCCATCCGGTGGCCTTTAGGGCACCAGAGCCCGACAAACGATACAGACGTTAAGAGCTTTAAATCTTGGTCATATAATCTTGATTTGCAGAACATTACAGTTGCTTGTTTAGTCACTAACCCCTGAGAGCCCATGAGGTGGCCCTGTGGTTATTTCTTCCCTGCTTGCAGAGAATGATCAATCTGATATGGCTCCATACACACGGTCGCAGAAAGGCACTATTGAGTGTACCAGCTGCCCTCTGGTGGCCATATACCATAGCACAGACACTTCTTGGTTGACAGTTTAACTGTTATATACTTTTTTATATCCTAAGGTTTCCTAAACCTGTCCCTGTGAAACCACAGGCATTTGGGCAACTTTCACTATATAATACACAAAGGCACACTTCCAACATGTCCCTCCTTCCAACTACAAGTTAGGGCTCTGTTCTGGAATCTAAAAGCTGGCAATTTGCCTAATATCCCGGGACTTAACAGATGCTCCTCAGAGACATGATTAGGAAGGAAAGAACATGTGGTATCAGAGATCAATGCCAAAACTGCTGTCCTATAAAACTAAGAATAAACTTAAAAATAAAGAGGACTGACAACAGCCCCCTTAAGGCTGAGGAATCCCCCGAGCCTCAAAAAACCTACAAACAAAAGAAAGAAACACTAGGCCCAAAAATCTAGCTATTCTGCCTGTTGTCTTCCTCACTCAGGCAGCTCCCTGCAACTCTCGCCATGCGGTCCAAATACCTAGAGAGAAAATGGCCGCCCCTTCGCCAATGAATTTTGGCGCCAAGAACAGCCGCTGCAAAAAGGAGGCCTCAGCAGACCGACAGAGCCCAAAGGCCTTACCTGCAGGGCAGAAAGCCACGCAGCCTGCTCCTACTGCCTTGAATTCCTCCGATCCTCAAGCCGCGCTGATGCGCCTGGCAGCCGCGGCAAGGACCACTCAGCCGGTTCCACAGAGTAAAATTTAAATCCCGCAGCAATGGAGAGGCTCCGTCTCACACAGCTTCAGTGTGGCTGTACGGGTCCCGGAGCTCTCTCCTGTACCATCCAGGGAGAGAGATCCGCACCAGCGAATGCCTGCAGCAAGTGAAAATAACTGACAAGGAGGGAAGGCGAGAGCTGCTACTAATTTAAAGAGCCAGGCTCAAATTTAAAATTACTGTAAATATAAGGAAATTTGTTCCTAAAAACTAAAGGGAACTAATCCCTGATTGCCAATTAACCAAAGGTAATTGAATTAAAAGTAAAATTAAAAGTAAAAATCAAAAGTAAAATCAGAATAGAATTTGTCACACTAAATACTCCTTATCTGTTCCCCCCCAAGTGAGGCCAGAAGCTAGGCCCACTACGTCCTCCTGCTGCATGGAGACTGGACACACACTGGGGGCTGATGGGAGATACCAGCAGGCTATATCCAGTGATGTCACGACTTTGACATGCCCAGTCTCCAAGCTGCAGGAGGAGGTGCACAACCCAGAGGTGGAGGACTAAATTGGAGGAACGATAAGGAACACCCATTTACAGCACAGCAATAATTTTATTAGTTTCCCTGATTTCTTTGAGCAATTCATCATCCATTTGTTCATTCTGGCCAGACGGTTGATAGTACATCTCTACTGTCACATTACCTTCCCCGTCCCCTTTTTACATGGAATTTCAATCCATAGAGATTCTACAATGAATTTGGTTTCCTTCAAAACGCTAATCCTTTGTGACTCAATGCCCTCTCTAATGGAGTGCAACCCCTCCAACAATTTGATCTTCTCTATCATTACTATATAGTTGTACCCAGGTATCACAGTGTCCCACTGGTTGTACTCCTTCCATCACGTCTCTGATATACCAATCATATCTAATCTCTCATTTAGTGTTACATATTCTAACTCCCCCATCTTATTTTTTAGACTTCTAGCACTTGCATATAGCATTTTAGAGGCTGTGTTTTATTCATACTAATCTGGCTATCGGGGCCTGTATCCTGCTGATGATTAAAGATCAAAATAGTCCTGGATAGTTGCTTAATGACAAAGAAGTGGTAAAGGTAGTTGAGCAATACTATCATCCAATTTCCAAACATTTACGCCCATCTTCAGTTGCGCTAGTCTCCGTTCCACCCACCCAGGAGAATGATCAGACCATACCCTATCCTCAATTGTCAGCACTCACTACCAATGAAAACATCGTACAGTGATGCAGGATGTATTTGATTCTAGAACAGAAGGGCATATGTGGGGGAGAAAAAAAAAATAAAAGAATAGTTCCCAGCCACAGAACCTAGGTTTCCCCAAGCATCAATCAGTCCAAAAGTGTTCAAACTCTGAAGGTTCTCCTATCCTGTCTTTGATATTAATTTGGGACTGTGATAACTAATAAAGCAGTTAATACTACATCAAAATAGTCACCCACTATCCAATACTCCTTCCCCATTCCCAACAATTTACTACTTAGATTTGTACAGAAAGGGAATGGATTCATGTTCGGTGCATTGACACACACTATATTAAAGTGTACTGTCCGCAGAGAGCAAGAAATCTCCCTTCCGGATTCTTGATCGTATAGAGGATACAAGGGACCGATGCCCTTAGCAAAAATAATCCCCCCCCCCCCCACACACTCTTCTCCTCTTAATCTGACTGAAGGAAAAACACTCACCAAGAACTTAGAAGAGCTATCAATCCCTCTTCCTTTTTTATCAAGTGATGTAAAACCCTCTCGGCACCGAGGAAGTTTCTCCAGGGCCATGTGCCCATGAGGGAAGGGTTAGGACAGCCGTTAAAGTTGGTGATTCAATCATTAGGCATGTAGATAGCTGGGTGGCTGGTGGACGTGAGGATCGCCTGGTAACATGCCTGCCTGGTGCGAAGGTAGCAAACCTCACACGCCACCTAGATAAGGTCTTAGATAGTGCTGGGGAAGAGTCTGCTGTCTTGGTACATGTCGGTACCAATGACATAGGAAAATGTGGTAGGGAGGTTCTGGAGGCAAAATTTAGGCTTTTAGGTAGGAAGTTGAAATCCAGAACTTCCAGGGTAGCATTCTCCGAAATGCTTCCTGTTCCACGCGCAGAACCCAAAAGGCAGGCAGAGCTCCGGAGTCTCAATGCGTGGATGAGACAATGGTGCAGAGATGAGGGTTTTGGATTTGTTAGGAATTGGGGAACATTCTGGGGAAAGGAGGGGCTCTTCCGAAGGGATGGGTTTCACCTTAACCGGGATGGAACCAGGCTGCTGGCATTAACCTTTAAAAAGGAGATAGAGCAGCTTTTAAACTAGATATTAGGGGAAAGCCGACAGTCGCCCAAGAGCGGATGGTTCGGAAGAATGTATCCTTGAAGGATACTATCAAAAGCAGAGATGTTCCACAAAAGAGTAAAGTAGCCCAAATGCCCTCAAGTATGGAGCAGACAGAGCTTAAAGATCCCAATTTACCCATGTCTAACAATAGCCAAATTAACATGAATAAAATACATTCTCTAAAATGCTTGTATGCAAATGCTAGAAGTCTAAAGAATAAGATGGGAGAGTTAGAATATATAGCACTAAATGAAAGGTTAGATATGATTGGAATATCAGAGACATGGTAGAAGGAGGACAACCAGTGGGACACTGTGATACCTGGGTACAAACTATATCGTAATGATAGAGCTGATCAAATTGGTGGAGGGGTTGCGCTCTATGCTAGAGAGGGCATTGACTCAGAAAGGATTAAAGTTTTACAGGAAACAAAATCTGCTGTAGAATCTATATGGATTGAAATTCCATATAAAAGGGGGAAGGCGATGGCAGTGGGGGTGTACTATCGAGCACCTGGCCAGAATGACCAAATGGATGATGAAATGCTCAAAGAAATCAAGGAAGCTAACAAACGTTACAGCGCAGTAATAATAATGGGTGATTTCAATTACCCCGGTATCGACTGGGTCAGTGTCACGTCAGGACATGCTAGGGAGATAAAGTTCTTAGATGAAATAAATGACTGCTTCTTGGAGCAGCTGGTTCATGAACCGACCAGAGGGGAAGCCATATTAGACCTAGTCCTTAGTGGAACACCAGATCTAGTGCAAGAGATAAGGGTGTTGGGGCCACTTGGCAATAGTGATCATAGCATGATCGCCTTTGATTTAATTAGTGGAGGAGGGATAGTAAGGAAATCCACAGTACTACCTTTTAACTTTCGAAAGGGAGACTATGATAAAATGAGGAAAACAGTTAAGAAAAAACTAAAAGGAGCAGTTGCGAAGGTTAAAGACGTACATCAAGCTTGGGTGTTGTTGAAAAATACTATCTTGGAAGCCCAGACCAGCTGTATTCCACGCTTTAAGAAAAGTGGAAGGAAGTCCAAAAAACTGCCAGCATGGTTTAAAGGTGAGGTCAGAGAGGCTGTTGCCAAAAAAGCATCTTTCAGGAAATGGAAAAAAGAGCCAAACGACGAAACCTGGAAACAGTACAAGCACTGGCAAGTCAAATGCAAGGCATTGATAAGGCAGGCAAAGAGAGAATTTGAGAAGAAGCTTGCTGCGGAAGCAAAAACGCGAAATAAAGACCTTTTCAAGTACATTCGTAGCAAAAAACCTGTGAGAGAGTCAGTTGGTCCAATAGATGATAAAGGGGTTAAAGGAGCACTAAGAGGCGACAAGGCGATAGCGGAGAGACTGAATGAATTCTTTGCTTCGGTCTTTACTGAGGAAGATGTAGGGATGTTACCCATGACTGAAGTGGTATTTAAAGGTGCGGAAGAATTGAAGGAAATATCGATACATCGGGAAGATGTCTTACAACTATTAGATAAACTGAAGAGTAGCAAATCACCAGGGCCGGATGGTATACATCCAAGGGTGTTGAAAGAACTGAAATATGAGATTGCAGAACTGCTATCAGTAATCTGTGAACTATCATTAAAATCATCTCTAATACCTGAAGATTGGAGGATCGCCAATGTAACACCAATTTTTAAAAAGGGTTCCAGGGGTGATCCGGGAAACTACAGACCGGTGAGCCTGACGTCAGTACGGGAAAAATGGTAGAAACCATCATAAAGAATAAAATTACTCAGCATGTAGATAGTCACAACCTAATGGGAGACAGCCAACATGGCTTTAGACAAGGAAGATCTTGTCTTACTAATCTGTTATGTTTTTTTTGAAGGAGTGAATAAACAGGTGGACAAAGGTGAGTCGGTTGATATTGTGTATCTGGACTTTCAGAAAGCCTTTGACAAGGTCCCTCATCAGAGACTTTTGGCAAAACTAAAGAGTCATGGGATAGGAGGCAGTGTACTACTGTGGATCAGGAACTGGTTAAAAGATAGAAAGCAGAGGGTAGGGCTAAATGGCCAATTTTCCCAATGGAGAAAGGTGAATAGTGGTGTACCCCAGGGATCTGTGCTGGGTCTGCTGCTTTTTGACATATTCATAAATGACCTGGAAAGTGGAATAACGACTGAGGTTATCAAATTTGCAGATGACAAAAAACTATTTAAAGTTGTTAAAACCCAAGAGGATTGTGAAAAATTGCAAGAGGATCTTGATAAATTGGAAGACTGGGCAACAAAATGGCAGATGAAATTTAATGTGGACAAGTGCAAGGTTATGCACCTAGGGAAGAACAACCCAAACTATGGTTACACGATGCAAGGTTCCACATTAGGAACCACCACCCAGGAAAAAGATTTAGGCGTCATTGTGGATACCATGTTAAAACCCTCGGCCCAGTGTGCAGCAGCAGCCAAGAGAGCAAATAGAATGCTAGGTATGATAAGGAAAGGAATGGAAAATAAAACAAAAGATATTATATGCCTCTATATCGTTCCATGGTGAGACCGCACCTTGAATATTGTGTGCAATTCTGATCGCCGTATCTTAAAAAGGATATAGCGATTTTAGAAAAGGTACAGAGAAGAGCCACCAAAATGGTAAAGGGGATGGAAGGATACTCCTATGAAGAAAGGCTAAAAAGGTTAGGGCTCTTTAACCTGGAAAAGAGACGGCTGAGGGGAGATATGATAGAAGTCTATAAATTAATGAACGGAGTGGAACGGGTAAACGTAGATCGATTGTTCACCTTATCAGAATATAGAAAGACTAGGGGACATGCAATGAAGCTACAGGGTAAACTATTTAAGACTAATAAAAGAAAATATTTTTTCATTCAACGTGTAATCAAACTCTGGAATTTGTTACCGGAGGATGTAGTAAAGGCTGTTAGTGTAGCTGGGTTTAAAAAAGGTTTGGACAAGTTCCTGGAGGAAAGGTCCATAAACCATTATTAAGAAGTGACTGAAGATATCAATGCTTGACCCAGTACAAGCATTGTGGAACTTGTGTCTCTTGGGGAAACTGCTAGGTACATATGACCTAGATTGGCCACTGTTGGAAACAGAATACTGGGCTTGATGGACCTTGGTCTGACCCAGTATGGCATATCTTATGTTCTTATGTTCTTAAGTGTACTAGACACATGGATGCTAACTGTCATGTGGCCTCCTTATATAACAACTGACTTTTAAATGGGACATTAAACCCAAGGACATTGAGACTACTTTCAAGTTCACCATAAGAGCAACTCAAAAGGGCTCAACCCCAAGGGTCTTCAAGCAATTTTGCTTGCAATAAGACATCACCTCAAATCTTTTTGACTAGAAGAGGACCCTTTCCCCATACCAAGTAATCTATACCCATCCATAAACCCACAAATAAAACATAAAACACTATTCAACCTCATGGCAAACAACCTGGAACCTCTCCTCTTGCCAGGCTCTACTAGAAGAAGAACCTGGTTAACTACTCCACTCACACTAAATATATACCATCCTCAAATATCCTGTGCAAGTCTGCTAAAGCGTAGTTACTCACCTGTAACAGGTGTTCTCCAGGGACAGCAGGAATAAGTCTTCACATATGAGTGATGTCAGCGCCAATGGAGCCCACACAGAGGCATCTCCCTAGTTTTCAAAGAAAGCTTTTGGAAGATGCACCAAGCATGCATGGTCCCTTTCCCACCCAAAGGTGCCATTCTTCCTCAGTCTAATGACAGATAAGACGGCAAAAATAAAATACGGTAAAGAAGCAACTCCACAGGGAAGGAGGGGGGCTGTGAGAACTGATTCCGCTGTCCCCAAGGAACACCTGTTACAGGTGAGTAACTATGCTTTCTCCAAAGACAAGCAGGAAATCAGTCCTCATTTATGGACTTCCCCAGCTACAGGCTACCGAAAACCTGCACAAAACACCACGGGTGACCAGAGGTGGTGAGCCGTGAACTGCAGTAGTTGAGTTTCAACTGAGAGACTCTCGCAAGACCCAAGTGTCCCGTGGGAAACCAGCACTCCAGTAGCCTGAACACAGGAGGATTGGAGGGAAAGAGTTGCCTACACCCCGAAGAGATTATGGCGCACAGCCTGGCTGAAGGCGCTGTCCCATCAGGACTCCTCTTCCAGGCAGTAGTGAACTGTGAAGGTATGGACTAAAGACCAGGTGGCAGCACAACAGATTTCCATCAGAGGTATGGAACAATGATTTGCTACAGGGGTAGCCATGGCTTTGACGCAGTGCGCCTTGATACGGAGGTCTACTGAGATCCCAGCCTGCTCATAGGCGAGGGCAATGCAATCCACCACCCAAATGGACAGAGTTTGTTTGGTTACTGGAAGACCCAGTTGGCTGGAGTCATAGCAGGCAAAGAGCTGAAGTGCTCTGAGGTGGCTCTTACAATCCAGAGTATGGAGAATGGTCTCCACCTTGCTGGTGTGAGGCCCTGGGAAGAAGGTGGCCTCAGCTGGCTTCTCCGCTTTTGCCCTGCACTTTGAATTACTATTTGCCTTGCTCTTTCCCCCCTGCTGAGTCTGAGGAGAAGAAATGGCTGCCGGTGGCAAAATGGCCACGGTTCCCGCCATAACTGTGGGACTCATTGGTCTAGCTACCTCACTCCCATAGGCTACACTATCTTCCTCCATGCTAACTACAGGCAATGTACAATATAAAAACCTGCCCTGATGCATGCAAAAATGGCAGAGCCCTGCCACATCTAAACCGCGGCTACCCCCGCACACCAGGCATGTTTGAGCTGGGAGCATGCATGTGTGATTTCCCACCGCCATAGCGCCGACTCAGGGAACCCCCCTGCAGATGCCAAAAAATAAAGTACCACCTTGCAGCCGGCCCTGGTCTGTGCAGCCTCCCGACAATGGGAAAGTGCTTGTTACAGGGGGTTTTTTTGTTTTTGTTTTTTTTTAACCTGGTTCCACCAGTTCGGGAATAGCAACAGGGCCTGCAGCAACCGAACTCCAGGCTATCCTGTTGGTGAAGGGGGGGGGGGGACCTTGGGCTCCCAGGTATATCACCCCCAGGCAGTGTCTGGTGCTGTCAGCGTCAGTTGAGGCAGGCTGTGTCTCTGCTGACCCCTGTGCTTCCCCACTGCACAGAGGAGAGCGCTCCCGGCCTTCTCTGTTAATACCCGACTGAAAAGCCCTGCTAGAGTACTTCAGTGAAACCTCTTTGCCCTATATAGGCCCAAAACCCCATTTTTTTTAAAACAGATTTTTTATTTATATTGACTTTTCAGGAAGTCCACACCAACAGCTCTTCCTTCAGCTGCTGAGGACTGAAAGACTGGAGTCAATGGCGGTAGGGGGAGCTCTCATACTACAGCAGCAAAACTCTGTCTTGTTCCGTCTTCAGCTGCTGGAGGGGACTGACTACCTATCTATACCTGAACTGGGCAAGAGAGACTATAAGGACAGAATTTTTTCTTTACCAGTGCAATTCTGTGGAACCATCTACTTGTTAATCTGTGATTACTAAGTGATGATTTAGATTTTATAATGAAATTGAAGGGTTTCCCATTTATCCAGATTTATCCTAGCTTTTAGCTAATTTTAGGTCTTTATGTTTTATACTACGTTATGTTGTTTTACATTGTATGTTTACTTACAGTATGTTTTTGTGCTTGTCTAGTTTTTTGCCTCTATTTTTTTTTTAATTCCTGCCACGATATTATAATTCACCAACAATGACTAGATGTAACCTCTGGGAGACCGGGTGGGACTGTTCTCAGAGACAGGCACAGATGAGATGACCAGAAGTCTCCCTACAGGACAAAGCCTGTAGCTCTGACACATGTCTATATAACCGTTACCACCACCACCCTTCATGGTCGAATCCTTGAGAGAAGCCCTCTGAAGGGGTGAATCTTTCAACGCCTATAAAAGGGGAAAAAGAAAAAGAAAAAAAAACACACACACACTCCACTGTGGAACAAAATTGTATGTAAAAGGGGGGGGGGGATATCAGATCTGCATCACCCCTTTGAGAAAGGATACATCAGGATGAGCTGATAAGAACATTTTCTTAATGCGCCCTGTGCCCCCTCGCCAGTAACAAGGGCTACCACCTAAGCCTTGAGAGAGTAGAGAGCTAAACCCTGGTCCAATCCGGACTGTAAGAGGGACAAAACCACAGCTATGTCCACTTTACTGGCCTCCAGATCCTGAGAAAAATACCATTGCTCGAAGACATTCCAAGACACTCTGGGCCTTATGAAGGATATTGACTACCACTCCAGAGTAGCCCTATTAAGACAGCTTACACTTAGCAGCCTGGCCCTTGAGAGGCATGGGGGGAATGGGATCCTCCATAACCAGGGGACCCCGCCAACCCTGCTGCAGACGTCCCCTCTCCTGGGGAAGCAAGAGTGGGGACTCCACTAACATGACTTACATACCATTGCAATAAAAGCAACTATCACAATCTTCCGTTATGGTTAATGTGACAATATTAGGCAGGAATCCATGGACAACCATAACTGGGATGTAATTATACTGGGCTATACTTTATTCAGGAATCACAGGGTAGGGAAAAACAACCCCCCCATAATTAAAGCTACAGAATTACAGGTCTTACAAGGGAAGGAGGCGGCACTATAGGTTAAACTAGAAAGAGGGAATGGGGAATCCAGACAAGTGGACAGATTTAACTGAAGACATTCACAATATTGGCATGAAAGGAGAAGTGCTACTGGTAAGTGATTTCAATATGCCGGATGCTGACTGGCACATCCCTGCCAATCCCTGCTGTGATGTCATCTAGAAGTAAGGAGAACCTGGATTCTCTAGATAGAACTATTCCAGTAAATAGTAACAGAACCCATACATAAAAGGGTCATACTGGATCTGGTGCTTACCACTGAGGAAAGTGATTCTGATGTTATAGTAGGAGATCATCATGCATCCAGTGATCACCATATGATGTGATTCAGTATTAGACTAGGACTGCTAAAGTCCATTCAAAAGCAAGGTCCTAGACTTTACGTAAACTAACTCTGCCAAAATGGGACAATACCTCAAGGAGTCATGAGTGGAATGGGAACAGCTGGAAGATGTAAAAAGCAATGGGCAAAACTGAAAGAGCCACAAAAACCTTTTTTGTTCGGAAAGGCGGCTACTATGGTTCTCAAAAGAAGTGGCTGAAAAGGTCAAAAAAGGAGGTTGACTTTCATAAAATACAGAAATACAGAAAGAGGAAGACAAGCATCAATATTTAGAAAAACTTAGAGAAGCTAGGAAAGTAGTGAGGAAAGGAAAAATACAAATAGAAACAAAAATAGCAGTAAAACGGGGGTGGGAGGCAAAACATTTTTTTCAGCTATGTTAGCGAGAGGAGGAAGTGCAAAAGTAGTATTGTCAGACTTAAGGGGAAAGAGGAGGAATATGTGGAAGTTGATGAGGATAAAGCAGAATATCGCTTAACAAATATTTCTGTTCTGTGTTCACAGACAAAGGGCCAGGAGCAGGACCTCAGAAAACATACACAAATAGGAACAGAAGTGAAGGGAGATCTTGAACGATTTTTGCAAAGATTGTGTTCAGAAGGAACTAGCTAAACTAAAAGTAGACAATAGGTGATAGGGCCAGATGAGATACATCTGAGAGTGTTGAAGGAACTTAGGGAAGTTCTAGCGGCTCCACTGTCTGACATTTTCAGTTCTTTAGAGACCAGTATTGTCACAGTGGTCCCTTTACACAAAAATAGAAATAAGGATGAGATGGAGAACTACAGACCAGTTAGTCTAACCCTCTATGGTGGGTAAATTAATGGAAACGCTACTAAACAAAGGTTAGTGACGTTTCTGGAGTCCAATGGATTGCAGGATCTGAGACAGCATGGTTTTACTAGAGGCAGGTCTTGTCAGATAAATCTAAATTCTTTGACTGGACAACCAGAGAGATGGACCGAGGGAGAGCCCTAGATGTGGTGTATTTCAGTAAAGTCAGACATCATTCCGCCCAGGCGATTTATAAATAAATTGAGCACACTATGAATGGACCCTAAAGTAATTGAATGGTAAGAAACTGGCTGAGTGAGAAGCGACAGTGTACAGGTAAATGGAATTTGTTCTGAAGAGAAGGATGTTACCAGTGGTGTGCCGCAAGGATAGCGTAGTTACTCACCTGTAATAGATGTTCTCCAGGGACAGCAGGAATCAGTCCTCATTTATGGGTGACGTCGGCACCGGAGGAGCCCACGCGGAGCAATTTCCCAGCTTTCAAAGAAAGCCTCTGGGATTGAAGCCACACATGCGTGGTCCTCTTCCCGCCCAAGGGTGCCATCTTGCTCAGTCAGATCCCCTAGCTAGAGCCCTACTAAGCAGATGGCAAGGGAAGGACAACAATAGCAACTCTTCAGGGGAGGTGAGAGGGTAGCAAGGACTGATTCCTGCTGTCCTAGAGAATACCTGTTATAGGTGAGTAACTATGCTTTCTCCAGGAACAAGCAGGAAGTCAGTCCTCACTTATGGGACTCCCCAGCTACAGGCTACCGAGCCTGTAACCTAAAAACACCTCCATGAGACCGTGAGCAGAAGTCGATGCCTGGAGGAGCCTGAGTCTTCGGGTCCTCAGGGCAAAGCTCTCGGTAGCCATTAAAGAAGGGCCAGAGGGCAGGAGTTGCTTATACCACGAACAGATTACGGAGTACAGCCTGGCCAAAGGCGCTATCCCGGCGGGACTCCTTCTCCAGGCAGTAGCGAACAGTGAAAGTGTTTGCTGAAGACCAGGTCGCTGCCTGGCAGATGTCCGTTAGAGGCACTGAGCGCAGCAAAGCCACCTTGGCTCGGACGCCATGCACAGTGACCTGTCAATCCAGTGGGGCACCTGCCTTTGCCTGGGCGAAGGCGATGCAGTCCGCCACCCAGCCCGAGATGGTACGTTTGGTGACTGCCTGCCCCAGGCGATTGGTGTCCTAGGTGACAAAAAGCTGATCGGACTTGCGATGATCCTCAGTACACTGCAGGTAGAAGGCAGGAGCCCTCTTGCAGTCGAGTGTATGCAACACCACCGATGCTGGTCGGCATGCAGACTCGGGAAGAAGGTCGGTAAGACTATCTCCTGGTTGAGATGAAAGTCAGAGACCACCTTCGGTAAGAACTTGGGATGGGTGCAGAGGACCACTGTTCACTTAGAACCTGGTGCATGGAGCCTCAGCCATGAGGGCCTAAAGTTTGCTGACTTGGTGAGCCGAGGTCAAAGCCACCAGGAAGACCACCTTCCAGGAGAGATGCCGAAGCAAGCACGTCGCCATCGGCTCAAAGGGTGCCCGCGTGAGCTGTATCAGCACCACACTGAGGTCCCGTTCCACCAGTGGAAGCAAGATGGGAGGCTTAGAAAGCAGTAGACCTTGCATGAAGCAAGAAACCAAGGACTGCCTGCCACAAAAAGGGTTTTCCCTTAACGGGGAGGTGGTTCACCAAAATGGCACTCAGGTGTACCCTGACCGAGTTGGATTTCAGCCCTGCCTTCGAGAGGTGGAGTGCTACTGGAGGATCCACTTGGTAGGGCAGGAGAACAGGTCGATCTGAAGCTTGGAGCACCAGGTCGAGAAACATTGCCACTTAAAAGCGTACACCCGTCTCGTTGAGTCCTTCCTCGATGCGAGGAGGATCTCCTCAACATCCTCCAGGAGATGCAGCAGAGCTAAAGCAACCCGTTCAGCCGCCAAGCTGCAAGGGACAGCGAGGCCAAGTTCGGGTGGAACACCCAACCCTCCTCCTGCGTTAACAGGCCTGGGGCGGGGCGCAGCCCAGGGGAACTGGGGCTCCGACGCGAGCCAGAGCAGAAGCAGGAACCAAGGCTGTTGGGGCTACGAGGATCACCAAAGCTCGGTCCTGCTGAGCCTTGTGGAGAGTCCTGGCAATGAGAGGCGTGGGAGGGAACGCGTAAAGGCGGCCAGAGGTCCAGCTCAAGAGGAATGCATCTGGAGCCACCCTGCTCGGGTGCGGAATCGGCTTGCAGAAGCGGGGAAGCTGCGCATTCCCCGGACTGGCAAACAGGTCCATGGATGGGGTGCCCCACCGATGGAACAAGACGCCAGCGACCTCCAGATCCAGGAGCCACTCGTGTGGGCAGAGGATCCTGCTGAGTTTATCCGCAAGGACAGTCTCCTGGCTGGGAGGTAGACGGTTCGCAGGATCATCCCCCGGCGAGATGCAAAGAAGCAAAGAAGAATCACCTCTCAGCAGAGGAGGCGTGATCCTGTTCCTCCCTCCTTGTTGATGTAGAACATGGCTACCCTGTTGTAGGTCTGGACGAGCACAGACTTCCCCCCTCAGATGGTCTTCGAAGGCCCTCAGGGCCCATCAGAACGCCTGGAGCTCCAGCAGGTTGATCTGTTGCCGAGACTCCTCGGTCGACCACTGCCCCTGGGTGCACAATGCGCCGCAATGGGCTCTGCACCCCAGGAGGAAAGCATCCGTTGTTAGGACAAGCTCGTGCTGTGGGGTCTGGAAGGGCATTCCCCAAAGGAGACTTCAGGGGTCCCACCACCAACCCAAAGAGTCGTGGAGACTTTTGGAGACCCGGATAGGGCCTCTGAGATGGCCAAAGGCCTGGCTCCATTGTGCCCGAGGCACCAGTGGGCTGTCCGGATGTGCATGCGGGCGTGGGGGACCACATGGACGGTGGAGGCCATGTGCCCAAGGAGGCACAGCATCTCCCACGCCAAAACCCAAGCCCTGTTTTGGATGTGGGACGCCATGGCCCAAAGGTGATCTGCTCGGTCCGGGGGAAGGAAGGCAGTCGCCTGCACCATGTCGAGGCATGCACCGATGAATTTAAGGGTCTGCACCAGCTCGAGGTGGAACTTGGAGTAGTTGACCAGGAAGCCGAGGCGCTCGAGGAGAAAGATTGTGCTCGACACCGCCAGGCGGTCCTCGCTGATCGAGGACACCATGACAAGCCAGTCTTCAAGGTAGGGGAAGATGGGTATGCCCTGCCGCCTGAGGGAGGCAGCAGCCACAGAGAGGCACTTTGTGAAAACCAGTGGAGCGAACGCAAGCCCAAAGGGGAGCACTCTGTACTGGTAGTGTTCCCCCTCTACCCTGAAGGGCGGGTATTGCCTGTGCTGGAGGTGAACTAGGATGTGGGTGTAAGCATCCTTGAGGTCCAAGGAGCATAGACAATCGCCCTGCTTAAGGAAGGGCAGCAGGATGCCAAGCGATAACATTTTGAACTTCTCCTGCTCTAGGAACCCTGTTGAGGTTTCCGAGGTCGAGGATGGGGCACAGGCCCGCCCCCCCCCCCCCCGTCTTTTTTGGGACGAGAAAGTAGCACGAGTAGAACCCCTGACCTCAAAGGTGCCACGGTACCTTCTCGACCGCTCGTTGGATGAGGAGGTTGGACAGTTCCTGCTGCAAAAAAGTCTGGTGCGCGAGGAGCCGAGTAGGCTCAGCTGGGCAGAAGGGCGCCTGTCCAGGCGGAGATGGTATCAGTCTCGGATTACCCGGAGGACCCAGGTGTCTGACGTGATCGACGCCCACTCCGGGGCAAACAGGGACAGGCGTCCCTCCACCAGCAGAAGAACTGCCGGGGCAAGAGGCTATGCTGACTGCGTCAAAATCCCTGTGTAGGCTGAGGCGGTGCTGGTGGTTGGGATTTAGGCCCTTTAGGCTTACAGTGGCCATGTGCACCTCCCTTGCCCTGTGTGCTGGGAGGCGGTGCAGAGTTGGGTGGGAAAGGCGGGTAACCCCGATAAGGGGGCCCCTTCCTTTGGAAGAACGGCTTTTCCTAGGGAGGGAGGGAGGAGGTTTTGCGCAAGAGACGAGCTTGAGTCATGAATTCTGTTTTTTTTATCTCAGCAGCCTTATCCTCCATCGATTTACCAAACAGTTGTTCGCCAAGGCAAGGGACATCCAGGAGCTTCTCTTGGACCCACTGCTCCAGATCCAAAGACTGGAGCCATGCCTGTTGCCAGACCCCAATGCCGTTGCGGCCACCTCGGCAAAGGACTCAAACCCGTCATATGCGACACGTAAGAGGTACTTCTAACACTCCGCAACGGATTTAAGGAGGGTTTGGAACCTTGGGAGGAGTTCACCCCCGAGGCCTGCGGCGAAAGCGCCGAGCTCCTTGGCGAGGTCCAGCAGGAACATGCCCATATAGAATTGGTATGCCTGGATACAGGCAAGCGAGCATGGAACCCTGATAGGTCTTATGCCCCAGGGCATCGAGGGCTCTCAACTCCCTACCCTACCTGGGGGGGACCGAAAAGTGAGACTTTGGGCTCTTTTGCTTCCGCATCGCCGACTCCACAACCATGGAGGTGTGCGGGAGCTAGGTCTTCCGGAATCCCAGGCCACGCTGAACTCTATACATGGTGTCGAGGTGCTTGCTCACAATGGGGACCGATGCAGGTGTCTCCCACTTGCGGAGGAGCAGCCTCGACAATATGGGGGGGGGACTGGGACAGTAAGAAATTCTCAAGGTGGGGATCCGTACTGTAAAATATCAAGCTCCTCAGCTCGTGGTTCCTCTTCAATCTGTGTAGCCAGGTTGAGGGCCTGTGCCATGTCCCGCACGAACGCCAGGAACGACGTGTCCTCGGGCGGCGAACACTTCTGATCGGTGGGAATGGATCGGTCCAACGGGAGGTCCCTGTGGGCACAGGTCTCTGGGGAATATCCCCGTCCGACTCTCAGCCCGAGAGGTTCAAGGAGGAGTCCGACGTCCGCTTGGAGCCAGAGGCCTTGGAGGATCGCGCTACCGAGGACCAGGAGGGCAAGCAAGATAGATGCCGAGGACCCTCACAAGGCCGTGGCTCTTGGGGGTCTCCAGGGCAGATTTTGGCGTCCCTCTCGAGGGAACCTCAGTCTCGAGGTGCAGGCCAGCCATGCTGAGCATGAGCACCTGCGGGGCAGCTAGAAAGGCAGAAACGCTGCGCTCTAGTACCAGCATTTGGGATTCCCAAGCGGGCGTGGGACCTTGTGACGCCGACACCAGGGTTACCAGGTCTGGCGTGGAGGAGGAGAGGTCGTCCTCACCAGGACGACCCTCAGGAGACCAGGTGCCATCGCTGGAGGCCTCTGTATCCGTACGAGGTACCTTTTGAGGCTGCTCCTTGTCTGACTCTCAGGCACGACGCAGAGGACTGAGTGACCGAGCACGGGAGCGCCCTCGCTTATCCGGAGCCTCCAACAGCGCCTTTGAGGCATCCTTCTTCGTATGCCGCTCCACTTCAGGGGACCCCTGGTCGGAGTGCCACCAAGAATGTGGAACAGTAGTGGGGCATCCCACCAGCAGAGGGGCAAACGAGGGTGTCGCCAAGGATTTCAGGGTCATTTTCCGGAAAATGTCATCGGACTTCTGCTTACAGCTGAGCAGGGCCTTGGAGGACATTTTCTTACAAAGAGAGCAGAGCTCCGGGTCATGGTCTGCCCCAAGACACTGAAGACAACAGTCATGGGTGTCCATGAGCGACATGTTTTTGAAGCATCAGTCACATTTTTTTTTTTTTTAAAACCAGTGGCCATAGGAACAAAAAGGACCCCCGTGAGGTCGAAGACCTTTGCGGCCAGAGGTTGGAAGAAAAAAAGAGCATGAAGCCCGCAACAGGGAAAAGGCTTTTAAGAAGAATATCCCCTCGCACAAGGAAAAAAGGAGAGCAAGGGGGGACGGAAGAGGACCAGTGCAACCAGAAAAAAAACACGGCCCGGGACAGAAAAAGAAACATTTTTTCTGAGGGACGAGGACTTCAGTCCAAATGGCTCCGTGGAAAAAGGGAGACTAAGCAAGATGGCACCCTTGGGCGGGAAGAGGACCACGCATGCGTGGCAGCAATCCCAAAGGCTTTCTTTGAAAGCTGGGGAAATGCTCCATGCGGGGTCCATCGGTGCTGACGTCACTCATAAGTGAGGACCGACTTCCTGCTTGTTCCTGGAGAACTCTCCTTAGTCCAATTCTTTTTAACATTTTTGTTAGCGATACTGTGGAAGGGCTCTCAGGTAAGGTTCGCCTCTTTGCAGATAATACCAAAATCTGAAATAGACTTGACTCCCGGGAAGGAGACGATAACTTCAGGAGAGATCTAGGTAAGCCTGAAGAATGGTCTCGAACTTGGCAGCTGAGATTTAACGTTAAAAATGCAGTGTCATGCATTTGGGCTGCAAAAATGCAAGAGAGCAGTACAGTATAGGGGGTGAAGTACTTCTGTCCATGAAAGAACAGTGGTACCTGGGGGTGATTGTTTGAAATCTTAAGATGGCTGAACAGTTAGAAGAAGCAACAGCAAAAGCCAGAAAGATGCTTGGGTGCATAGGGAGAGGAATGGCCAGCAGGATAAAGGAGGCGATAGTGCCTCTGTATAAGTCTTTGGCAAGACCTCATTTGAAGTATTGCGTGCAATTCTGGAAACCGCATCTTTAAAAGGATATAAACAGAATGAAGTCGGTGTAGCGGGTGGCTACCAAAATGGTTAGTGGACTTCATTATAAAGCATATGGGGACAAAGATCTCCATATGTATACTTTGGAGGAAAGGCGAGAGAGAGGAAATATGATAGAGATGTTTAAATACCTCTATGACATAAGTGCACAGAAGGAGAGCCTCTTTCAATTGAAAGAGCTCTGCAACAAGGGGGCAAAGGAGGAGGGTGAAAGGGGATAGACTCAGGAGTAATATGCGGAAATATTTCTTTTACAGAAAGAGTGGTAGCTGCATGGAATAGTCTCCCAGTGGAGGTAGTGGAGACAGTATCAGAGTTCAAGAAAGCATGAGACAAACACAGAAGATCTCTAAAGGAAAAGAAGAGACTATAGTAGTCAGTATAGAAGGGCAGACTGGATAGGCCATATGGTCTTTTTTCACTTCATGTTTCTATGAATCTGAAATGATCTGATAGGACTCAAGGGGAAAGAAAATCATCATGCAGTCAAAATTTCTCCTTCCTTATTCAGACCAGACCAGTAGAGACACAAACACCCAAAGCCTTAAGTACGCCCTCTCCGAAGGGCAGAATCCTCCTTAGCTAAGATATCTAGCTGATAATGTTTAGCAAAAGAACAAGGACGGTCAAGTAGCAACCCTGCAAATCTTTACAGCCAAAACAGTGCACACTTCCACCCAGAATGCTGTTATTTTGCTGGTCAAGCAAGCCCTCAGACCCTTCAGAACTATATGTCCCCTAAGAATATAAATTGATGAGATAACTTCTTTAAGCAGAGATACCACCAACATTGTCACAGTTTCCCCTGTCTTCCAATCCCCAAAGAGGATCATTAAACAGATTTCCAAAACTCACTGATGCTCTCCGGAATCCCCCCTTTGAAAACGATATCTGCTAAGAGATGTGAAAGGTCAACACCAGTTTCCGTAAGAAGGTAGTCACTGTTGAACACAACAGTTTTGATAAACTTTAAAAAGGGTACTCTGCAAGTCCCAAACTCTCCTTACTAGATTACTTCATTTTCAGCATAAAATCCTTTATAGATTCTCTCCACAGCAGCTCAATACAGAAAAGAGTAATTAGCCCTTACCTCCTAATTAGCGTTCCTGAAGGAACTCCAGTCCAGTCCCTACCTCTGGAGTTGTGCTCCCCTTCCAGCAGCTTGGAGACTGAGCACGTCATCTTTTTGATGACCCAGACATATAAATACCGCTGGCACCTCCCAACAGGACCAGTATCCTATTGACAAAGCAGACTCAGCGGAGAGACGATCAAGTAGAACATACTAACTAGAACTTCAAACACAAATCCACTCTCCCTCCCGGAAGGGACCCCCCCCATGAGGAGGCAGCTTACCTCTGAATCTACTAGCCATCGAGGCCACATAGTGAAGGGCGGACAGCTCCTCCACCCCGCCCCCATTGCCGCCGCCCTACAAGGCATGCCAAACTAAATACTGACCACAAAATCCCTGAATCTTCTTTGTCAGGCTGGGGTCGCCTCAGCGAAATTCCTTCAACAGAGCAAACCGGACAGGATCTGGGACGGGATTGGAGTTCCTTCAGGAATGCTAATTAGCAGGTAAGGTCTAATTACTCTTTCCCATTCATCCCTCCAGTCCAGTCTCGCACCTCTGGGAAATAACAGAGCAGTTTGATCAACGGGAGGGACCTGCAAGACTAGCAAGTAAGACCGCTCTGCCAAAGCCTGCATCCCCCAGCGCCTGGACATCCAAGCGATAATGCTTAGCGAAAGTATGCATGGAGGACCACGTTGCCGCCCTACATATATCCACCGGCGACACCAGACTAAACTCTGCCCATGAGGTTGCCTGGGCCCACGCGGAAGGAGCCCACAAGCCCACTGCAACAGGCTTGCCCTTCAAAATATACGCCGAAGCAATAGCTTCTTGATCCATCTGGAAATGGAGGCCTTGGTCGCCACTACTCCTTTGCGTGGACCTCCAAACAAACAGCCGTTCCAATCTGCGGAACGCCTCAGTCCTCTAAATAGCTCTTCAGGATTCTCCGAACATATCACTGGTCAACAAATTTTTACAAAAGTCATGTTACTGAAATAAAAATAGTCATTTCTTATCAATTTTTATATGCTAAACACGAATATGACAGTGAAATTGCAAAGTTGGCTCTAGTATTTTTGTAATCTACAAGAATTCATGTTTACATCATGAAATGCATTTCAATAGTAAATATAATAGGCCTTTGGTTAATACCTGCAAAAAAACAAGTCATAGACTACTTCTTAGATTTTTTTCACCTGTATCTTGTACAGCTGTTCGGGAGCTTCTCTGGGGAGTGTCCAGCAGTAGTCAGCCAGCATTGTAGTGGACCATTTTCCCTGGTATCTTTGCTCCATCGTTGCGATATCCTGGTGAAAACGTTTGCCCTGTTCATCACTAACCATACCACAGTTGTCAGGAAAGAAATCGAGATGGGAATCAAGGAAATGGATCTTTAGAGACATATTGCAGCCAGGTTTCTGATGCTGCATCAGCATGTCTCCTACTAGTTCCTTGTAGTTTTCTGCCCTAACATTACCGAGAAAGTTTGTTGACACTAGGCAAAAAGCATTCCATGCTTGTTTTGCATCACCCTGCAGCAAGTTATTGAACCGGTCATCTTTGAAGAGCTCTCGAATCTGAGGACCCACAAAAACTCACTCTTTAATCTTTGCTTCGCTGAGTCGAGGGAATTTTTCATGCAGGTATCGGAAAGCTGGCGAAGTGCGGTTCATGGCTTTCACAAAGTTTTTCATCAAACCTAGTTTGATGTGAAGGGGTGGTAGCAGGATTTTGTGAGCCTCAACCAGAGCTGGGTGCTGGATATTCTCCTCTCCAACTGTTACATTTTGTCTGCAATTCCATTCCTTCCGCAAGTAGTGCCAATCCCTTGCTCGGCTATCCCACTCACATAAGAAACACGTATTTTATATATCCCTGCTGCAGTCCCATTAAAAGGGCAACTACCTTCAAGTCACCACAGAGGTGCCAGCTGTACTTCTTATAGTTAATGGAAGTCAGTAAATGCTTTAAGTTATCATATCTCTCTTTCATGTGGACGGCATGCGCTACTGGAATAGATGGAAGACGGTTTCCATTGTTCAAAAGCACAGCCTTCCGACTCAGTTTCGAAGAGTCTATAAATAGTCTCCAGTCTTGTGGGTCATGAGTGATTTTTAAGGCATTCATGAGGCTTTCAATATCAGAACAGAATACCAGATTACTTTCCTTTCTGAAGAAAGGCTCCAACTGCTGGTGGCGCTTTTGATATGAAGTAATGTTGACATCTTCTTCTAGAAGATTCCATTGTTGGAGTCTTGATCCTAGCATTTTCTGCCTTGTTCTTGGATAAGTCCAAATCACGAACCAGGTCATTTAGTTCTTCCTATGTTATTCTGTGTGGAGTTGATAATGCATCCCAGTGAAAATCTGGGTCACTTCATGCTGACGGACCAGGAGAAGAACAAGTCGGCTCAACCTTGTCCTCATCAGATGAATCAAGAGAATATCCTGATGGAGGTTCTGGAATAGGAAGTCCCTCACCATGTGGAACCGGTCTCAATGCAGACGGAATGTTTGGGTAGACTATACTCGACTTCTTTTGCTTCGTTATTCCGCTAGAAAGAGAAGGAACCAAGCAGAAGTAACAGTCATTTATGTGGTTACTTGGCTCTCTCCACACCATGGGGACTGCAAATGGCATTGATGGTTGTTTGCAATTCAACCACTGTGAAAGCTGTGTTGTACATGTAGCGCAGCATATATGTGGGGCCCAAGGCTTGTCTTGGTCACCAATCTTGCATCAGAAGTAAAGATATGATGCCTTCTTCAGTTGAGAAGTGATACTTTACTTCTGGTTGGCAAATGTCACTTCCCCACAAATATAGCAGAAATTGTCAACGGTATTAACGCACTTTTGTGGCATTACTGTTCTGTATTGTACCTAAATGGCTAAAATTATATGATTAATAAAAGTTACATGTAACAGTAGCTTAAACTGTCTCGCACGGAGTCTGAAATATTTTAAATGCTCAACCTTTCCGACTGCGTATAATACACTGCTGACGTCAAATGGCTTCAGCAGCCGTCTGGCAGTAGTATTGCATTGCATCAGAAAATGATGCAATCAGCTCTGGATGATGTTTGCATGCTGGTATTATGCAATGTGATGTAATATTACATCATTCAAGACTTATTTGGGATGTTGTTGATGTCCTACTGGATAAATTTACATGGTGAAACGTCAAAAATGAACTACATGCAATATCTTCAAAACGAGAGCCAATAATTTTTTTTTAATGTTATATTCGTGTTCAGCTCACCAAGATACTACAGATTAGGGCCTTTTAAAGTCAGTAACTATTTCAATGTTGACCAGTGATCCAACCAATGCAGACGTGCATCCGCGGTCTCCTCTCCCACCCTCACCAGGGCCGCTAGGGAGACCGGCTGACTTACATAAAAGGCCGAAACCACCTTGGGCAAAAAGGAGGGCACCATTTGGAGGACCACCTGTTCCTTAAAAAAGGAAAGAAACGGGGGCCGACAAGATAAGGCCTGTATCTCTGAAATTCATCTTGCCAAGCAAATCGCCACCAGAAACAGTCTTGAGGGTCAAATCCTTGAGGGACGCCTGCCCCACTGGTTTGTAGGGCTCCCTGCCAGAGAATCTAGCACCAGATGTAGATCCCAGGGCAGGACCACCGTCCTCCATAGCAAGCAAAGACACCCCACCACCTTCAGGAACCGGACAACGTCAGGGTGTTCTCCCAATGGCTTCCCCTGGACCCTTCCCCTATAACAGATCGCTGCCAGTTGAACCCTCAAGGAGCTGGCGGCCAGGCCCTTTTCGAAACCTGCCTGCAAGAACTCCAGGACATCCAGAATGGACCCAGCCGTCAGCCGACTCTCCTGGGCTGTGCATCACCCCTAAAAGATGCACCAGACCCCGATATAGGAGAGCAGGTTGATTTCTTGTGAGCCTTAAGCAAGGTTGAAATTACTGACCACAAGTACCCTCGCAGCAACAGCTTTGCTCTCTCAAGAGCCATGCCGTAAGCGAGAACCGATCCACTTGTGGCATCCAGACCAGACCTTGGGTCAAAAGATCTTCTCGCACTGGGAGCCTCCAAGGCCGATCTACTAGTAATCACACCAAATCAGGCATACCATGAGCGCCTTGACCAATCCGGGGCTATCAGGATGACCAAGCCTTGATGAGCCTCTATGCGATGGATGACCCTGCCTATGAGAGCCCACGGCGGAAGCACATACAGTAGACCCTCCGTGGGCCACCTCTGAACCACAGCGTCCAAGCCCTCCGACAATCTTTCTTTTCTTCTGCTGTAAAGACGGCTGGCCTTGGCCGAACCCCATCTTGCCATGAGATCCATGAGTGGAGGACCCCAACGGCTCACCATCTGCTCGAAGACCTCCGGGCAGAGCTCCCATTTGCCGTGATCCACCTGAATGCGGTTCAAGTCTGCCATAACGTTCTCTCTCCTCGCCACATGCGCTGCCCGCTGACAAGGCCTGAAGATGAGCCTCCACACATTCCATCACACTCTCTGCCTCTTCTTCCAAGGAGGTGCTGCCCATGCCTCCCTGGTGGTTAATGTAAGCCACTGTGATCGTACTGTCCGAGAATACCTAGCCCGCCTTTCCCTGCAACCAGTGCTCGAAGGACCGGAGCGCCAGAGCCACCACCCGCATCTCCAACGTGTTGATTGACCAGAGGGGCCTCGTGAGTACCCCAGAGTCCCTGGGCAAAGCACCCCTCGCAGTGGGCCCCCCAGCCAGAAAGTCTGGCATCTGTCTTCAGCAGGATCCACTGTGGAGACTCGAGGGGCATGCACTCCGCCAGACTCCCCAAACGGAACCACCACCTGAGTGCCCGTCTGGTCACTGGAGGACAGGGAAGCCTCCTTGACAGAGGATGATGCTGGTGGGACCAGCGACATAGCAGAGCCCACTGCAGTGGCCTCATGTGTGCCCTTTTTCCAGGGGACAAGCTCCAGTGTTGCCGCCATGGTTCCCAACACCTGGAGATAATGCCAGGCTGAGGACTCTGCCATCACCAGGAACCAGCACACCAAATGCCGAAGCTCCTGCGCCCGGTGACTCAGCAAGAACACCTTGCCCTCTCAAGTATTGAATCTTGCCCCAAGGTACTCAATCTCCTGAGCCAGGGTCAACCTGCTCTTGGCCAGGTTGATCACCCAGCCCAGACTCTGCATGAGCTCCACCACTCTGGGCGTCGCCTTCGTGCTCTCCTCCCTGGTTTTGGCCCTGATCAACCAGTCTTCGAGGTATGTATGGACGAGAACTCCCTCCTTGTGGAGCGCCGCAGCCACCATGACCATGACCTTGGTCCGGGGGGGCCATCGCCAGGCCAAACGGCAAGGCTTGAAACTGGAAGTTACCCATTGGCACTGCAAACCAGAGGAATACTGATGAGCCAGACGGATGGGAATATGCAGGTACGCTTCCGTCAGGTTGAGAGACGTTAAGAACTCTCTGCTGTGGACCGCTACAATAACCGACTTCAGCGTCTCCATGTGAAAATGTGGCGCTCGCAGGCAACAGTTGACCTGCTTGAGGTAGAGGATTGGTCAAAAGGACCCCTCCTTCTTGGGTACCACGAAATAAATGGAGTACTGACCGCAGCCGCACTGGTCTACAGGCACCGGGGCCACCGCTCCTAAGAGTATGAGACTCGCCAAGGTGTCCCTTAATGCTGCGATCTTGGTTGGAGTCACACAGGGAGACTGAACAAAAGATGGGAGAATCAGGCATTCTAGCTCGAGCACGTAGCCATTTTGGACAACCTCCAGGACCCACTGATCTGACTCGACTCGGACCCAGGCAGGGTAAAACTGACGCAGCCACCCCCCTGGGACCCCTTCTCTTCATTGCGTTTTCCTAGGTCCCGAGGAGGAAGAGGGCGCGCTAAATCCCTTACCGGCTCCTTGAAACCCCCGAACAACCTGGCCCTTCGAGAGAAATTGCCCCCTCTGATAAGGAGCCAGAAGGGTTGTCCGAAACCTCCAGAATTCTCATGTCTGGGTTCGCGCAAGAGGGGGACTGTGACTCTGCTTCGGCTTATCCTCCGGGAGCCTTCCTCCCTTTGAGTCACCTAACTCCATTACCAACTTATCTAAGTCCTCCCCGAAAAGCAGCTTCACCTTGAAGGGGAACTTACTGAGTCGGGCCTTGGAGGAACCATCCACTGCCCAATTCTGGAGCCAGAGGTAACAGCATGCTGCCACCACAAAGGCCATACTCTTTGAAAGGCCCCTGATATGATCATAGTGAGTGTCCACGAGGTAAGCTGCCCCTGATTCTATTCTTGCAGCTTCTCCTGCTGGATCTCGACAGGTCCCCTGGCTGCTGAATCCACTGAGACTAACGGAGTTAAGCCCTGGCCACCCAGGCCCCACATACCAACGCCTGGAGGGCTAGGGCGTTAATGTCAAAGGCTTGCTTTAACAAAGTGTCCAGCTTTCTATCCTTGAGCACCGTGCTGCCCTCTACCGAGATCGTTTTCTTAGTCACTGCCGACACAGCCACGTCCACCTTCGGGGACCGGAGCAACTATTTTTCTTGTTCCGGCCATGGGTACAAGCGCAACATAGTACGTACCCCCTGCAGGCCGGCCTCTAGCAGGTTCCACTCACCCTGTATCATCCGTTTGACCACCCGATGGACCGGGAAGACCTTGTGCATCTTTCGCATCACTTGAATCAACAGATCCTCCAATGTCTCCTCACTGGCCTGGAGCCCTGTGGGAATAATGAGGGCCTTTAGGGATTCGCTGATCAGGGCCGGCAACACCTCCCTGCGGAACACACCAAACAATCCACGCCTGTTGCTCCGTGTCCGGAATCTCACTCTCCTCCAGTTCTTCATCCTTCCATCTCCAGGCCAGGCTTTCCCCATCTTGAGCCTCAGAACGTGGGAGAGTTGTCCCCCCCGTCCTCTGCAAGCCTGGCCCGCTTCACAGTATCTGTCCCAGACCCAACCTCCTTCGGGTCAGCAGTCCGATTTATCGTGCATTCCTGCACCAGAGCTGAACCTTGCGCCTCCTGCTGGCGAAGACAAAATGCCTTATGCAATAGCAAGATGAACTCTGGTGAGAAACCTCACCAGCCTCCTCCTTCCTCCACCCTCTGAGAAGTGGAGGGTCTAGGAAGAGGCTGGAAGCCAGATAGCAGCTCCGGTCGCGGGGATACAGGGATCTCTGCCCCGGCTACCGCTTCCGTGGAGTCTCTGAACTCCTGGGAAACTGGGAGTGAGCGCTCCTGGCTCTTACTCGCTTGCATCCCCTGCTTCAATGACGCAGCTTCCATGGCGGAACCTCAGCAGAAGCCTGTGTCAAACTGCTGCACGCCGAGATCCACACACCAAACAATGCAGTCACGCCAGCATGGCGCAATAAGGGACAGCCCTCTGCCTTCTTCCTCACCCTTTCTCCCCTAAGAGAACAGTAGGGAAGAAATAAACCAAGTAGAAAAGGGATTAAATAAAGACTTCTCTTCTCTGACTTTTTTTTTTAAACTAACTTAAAATTTTTTAACCCCTCTCTCCTCCTGCTTTAGCTTCTATGTCTTCTTCCCCCCCCCCCCCCCCCCGCCCAAATAGTCCCTTCTGGCCCTGCAGGAGACCCAAAGGCTGCGGCCCGAAAAAAACAAGGAGAGGCACTCGAAACACACACGTGGGCAAAAAAGAGGAAGGCCCAAGCAACCCGATCCTACCAGCGTGCTGCTAGGCCTTCCAAGGACTGCTTACCCCACCTCGTGGTCTGCCGCCGCAATCTACTGCTTCCGATCTTCTTCTCTGCTCCTCTGAAGTGCTTCCTGAGCCCACATGCTGCCGTCCCATTCCCACGCTCGGCCGCGATGTAGTGCTTTGGCAGCGAGATCGGACGGAAAGAACTGGCCTGCCCCTCTCTGCCAGCACTGGTGCCTCCGGTCAGTGGCTCCTCACCCGTTCACGGGTTTGGGAGCCACAACCACCCAATCGATCCTCCGGCAGGTGCTCTCTTCTACCCCAAAGTCGTCTCCGTCACCCAGCCTGCAGGAAGGAAAGAGGGAGGCCTCTTCTACAAAGAAAACACTGCCAATAGGAAAAACGTGCTGGCTCCAGCCCAAGTGAAAGAAAGGGCTATAGGAACAGTTTACAAAGAAATTAAAGTAAAAGCAAAGGCAAAACAAGGTAAACTAAGGTTGTTGTTGTTAAGTGCCGTCGAGTCGGAGTCGACTCATGGCGACCCTCTGGATAGCTATCCTAAATTGTGTTCGGTCTTCAGTCAGGCGGCTCATTGTTGACAGACTGGTACCCGTAGCTGCTGTTATTGTATCGATCCATCTCATTGCTGGCCTTCCTCTTTTGCGTTGACTTTATCTTGCCAAGCATGATGTCTTTCTCTAATGATCTCTCTCCCTATTCTCTCCTTAGCCGTCTCTCCAGTAAGCCCAGCACGCTGGCTTACTGCTCTCTCTCCAGCTGCTTGGAGAATGAGCATACTGGTCCTGGTGGGAGGTGACAGCGGCATTTATATTCCAGGGTCATCAAAAAGATGACGTGCTCAATCTCCAAGCTGCTGGAAAGGAAGCACAACCCCCAGAGGTGCAGGACTGGACTGGAGGGATGAATAGGAACAGCCAGCACCCACAGGACGAAGGTAAGATCCCAGATGGATGGAAACAATACACTGGAGACCAAGGTGTATTACTCCCTTTAAGAAAAGGGCTACATCTCTAAAGGAGGCCAACAAAACACCCTGAATACATCCGTGAAAAACACACAATTACCTGCACCTTTAGTGAACTACACCAAAATCTTTATCAAACCTTCCTGCAGAAAAGGCCAGAAAGTCAGGCAAGGAAATGTATAATGGAGCAAAACTTTACTCCCCACACCGGACTTCAAAAACTTTCCAAACTCTAGCACAGACTAAAGAAGCTGACCACTTACAAGCTGGAAGAAATGTCATAACCGCCTCAGAGAAGTAGTTTTTACATTTCAGGTGATACCTTTCAAGGGCCAAGTTGCAAGTCAAAACAGGAGATGGCACATGCGGCAGGACTAGACCTTTATCAGAAGACCCTGCTCACTTGTGGTAGTCTGAGACCATCTGTAAACTACAGCCTAATTCCACAAACCATAACCTCCTGGGCCAATCCAGAGCCACAAGAATTACCATTCAGGGATTTGATGCTGCAATTCCTTTATCTACTGTAAGACACAGCCTGGGAAAGGCCATAGTGGAAACACATGCAGGACTCTGCCCCCTTCTCCCTCAGGGCCAAAGCTGCAAAAGGACATCTATCCCAACCAACAAATCTCTTCTTCAGCTGAAGCAAAAAGAGACCTCCATAACCAACTGCCCCACTACTCCTGAAAGACAGAAGGCCACCTCAGAGTTCCCACTCTCTCCAGATCCAGGGAGCACCAGTTCAAAAAAAAAAAAATCCACTTTGGTGTTCTAGATCCATGTGACATGAGCCACTGATAAGGCTCTCAGCTGAACCTAGGCCACCTGAACAAAAAAACAAAACAAACTTCTGCGCTCTACTGTGCTCTTCATGCTTCCCCACCAGCTGACATAAGCCACTACTGTGGCCCTGTCGGAAAAAGACCTCTGATCATCTTGCCTCAAAAGCAACTACTCAATGCCTTCAGAGCTATCCTAATGGCCATCGACTCCAACTTGTTTGCTGACTAGCTGGCTTCTATCACTAACCAGCAAACCTGAACAACTTGACTCTGACAATGGCTTCCCAAACGATCAGGCTGGTGTCTGTAGTCACCACAATCCAGCCTTGTGTCTTCAGGTCCATGCCCTTCATCAGATTCAGAGTTTGCGGCCACCAACACAGACTGGCCCTGGTCTCCGGAACCCATAGCATCTTGGCTTTTTAATTCAGTATGTGTGGGCCACAGGCACTGCAAAACCCTCTGAAGTGGTCTCATATGCGCCAGAGCCCCCAACGTGCTGGACGTAACATGTGCTCGGCACTGTCATACACAGGCCTTCCCTCTTATGGCAAAACTACTCAAACCGGAGCACATTTTACTGCTGTCCTCATCACTGGCTCTCTTTTTTAAACTAAGAGGAAATAAAAGAGAGGCAGTGTTGACAAAGAGGAAGCAGGAAAATAGCAGCAGCAACAACAAAGTAAATAAGAAGGACCTGGACTCACTCCTCCAGGCGTAACCCCTCCAATGCCAGAGGACAGGCTTAGCCCAGGCTTAGGGATCCCTTTAAAATTGACCCTGCTCACCTGGAAGTCCAATTCTCCAACTGGGCCCCAGGAGTGCATCCAAAATGCTCCTGATTGAAGTTGTACTATTGCCCATCCACTATCTGCCAGAGATATAAATGAGGAGTTGCAGTCTGCAATGCCCAATATAGGCAGAATTCTAAAGCTTTTCTTCTTTGTATCCATCTGCTTGTAAGGGGGAAAAACAAATGCAGCTGGACCGGTCTGATATGATGAAAAGGAGACTGGTTTAATTTTTTTTTAAACTGCAGCACGAAGGATGACTCAAAAGGAATATGTCTGGAACGATTGTATTTTAAAAAAATTAATTCTGCAAGCAGTATGGTGAAATTAGGCCTAACATGCTAGTTTTCTTTCCTCAAGTTCCTCCAGTCCAATCCAGGTGCATGGGACATGCCAAAGCAGTATCTAACAAGGGGGGGGGGGTTCCAAATGTCCAGCCTACAAAACTGTCACTCCAAACTACATATCTCCTGTGGCCTGAACATCAAGGCAATGATGCTGTGATAAACAATGAAGGGAAAATCAGATCACTGCCATACAGATTTCCAGGGATGACACAAAGCCATACTCCGCCACGACGATGCCCGAGCCCAAATGGAATAAGCTCTAAGCTCAACCAGTGCAGTTGTCCCTTTGAGTAAATAAGACTACACAATCACTTCCTTCAAGCAGAAGACAATAGACACCTCTTCAAGTACTGCCAAAGAACTCTACAAATGCCCAGCTTATGCAAGGCTCAGGACACTGCATTACAGACTGAATTCACAGACACCATTAAGGTCATTGACCAATTACGGTGAAATGCAGACAGCACCTTAGGCAGAAAAGGCGGCACGGCCAATAGACCACTTTCTAATTGAAAATTAAGAGACAAGGCTCTCTACAGGACAAAGCCTGGAGCTCCGATATTCAACATGCCAAACACACGGCCACTAAGAATACAATTTTCAACAAAATCTTTCATGGAAGCTTCCGGAAGGGTCTCCAACGGCCCTCCCTCAGTGCCATTAGAATCAACTTAAGATCCCAAGAAGGATCCACTGTGCATGTCCCTCACAATAACACAGATTGACACCTGGATGCAAAGCCAGGAAAACTCCCCGGACTCTAGCTCGAAGACAGGCCAATTCTGCCACCTGTGCCCACAATGAATTAAGGACAAACCCTTTTTCAAGCCCTTAAAAAGCTGCCATAACCGAATGTAAGCCAGAGAGGTAGAATGCTTGCACACCTTCGGAAATGTCGCTATAACCATAGAAACATGTCAGTAGAAAAAAACATATCTAGTCTGCCCATCCATATCAAATACTAGAGTCCTTTTTTTCCTTTAGAGATCAGTCTAAAAAATAAGATACAGTTAAAATGCAAATATAGCACTAAATGAGAGGTTAGATATGACTGGAATCTCAGAAACACGGTGGAAGGAGGACAACCAGTGGGACACTGTGATACCTGGGTACAAACTATATCGTAATGATAGAGCTCAAACTGGTGGAGGGGTTGCGCTCTATGTTAGAGAGGGCATTGAGTCAGAAAGGATTAAAGTTTTGCAGGAAACAAAATTTGCTGTAGAATCTCTATGGATTGAACTTCCATGTAAAAAGGGGAAGGCGATGGCAGTGGGAGTGTACTATCGACCGCCTGGTCAGAATGAACAAATGGATGATGAAATGCTCAAAGAAATCAAGGAAGCTAACAAAAGTTACAGCACAGTAATAATAATGGGCGATTTCAATTACCCCGGTATCGACTGGGTCAGTGTCACGGCAGGACATGCTAGGGAGATAAAAGTTCCTAGATGAAATAAATGCTTCTTCGAGCAGCTGGTCCATGAACCGACTAGAGGGGAAGCCATACTGGACCTAGTCCTTAGTGGAACACCAGATCTGATGCAAGAGATAAGGGTGCTGGGGCCACTTGGCAATAGTGATCATAGCATGATCGCGTTTGATTTAATTAGTGGAGGAGGGATGGTAAGGAAATCCACAGTATCACCTTTTAACTTTCGAAAGGGAGACTGTACAGAAATAAAAGCAAAAAGACAAGTCAACACAGAACAATAGACAGATCGGGAGAACAATTATGGTTACACGGAGCAATAGTTAATTACATATATACATCCAAGGATGTTGAAAGAACTGAAATATGAGATTGCAGACTTGCTATTAGTAATCTATGAACTATCATTAAAATCATCTAATACTTGATGACTGGAGGATGGCCAACGTAACGCCAATTTTTAAAAAGGGTTCCAGGGTGATCCGGGAAACTACAGACCAGTGAGCCTGACGTCAGTACCGGGAAAAATGGTAGTAACGGGGGAGGAAGTGACGTCACCCGTCAGCATGGACGTGTGAGGAGATAGCTCTGGACCCCACCGAGAGAAAACTGAGTGAAGGAAGCCCTTACCGGGAGCAAACGGTGCCGCTAATTGAGGTTGACGGTGCCGCAAGAGCAGGGGATGCATGGCGACCCGAAAGAAAACCGCCAATTTGCGGGACTATGCTTTTAGTGTGGCAGCGGTGAGCAGGCAAGCGGCTGACACCAAAATGGCGGGGGAGGAGAGAGAGTGTGGCGTGCAGGCCGAGCAGACTGGAGAGGAGCAGGACGGAGGCTCGGGAGGGAGTGGAGAGCCGGTGGTGCCCACGGTTACAAGGGAAGAGCTCAAGGAGTGGTTTGCTGAGCTGAAGGAGGAGGTGAAATCCACAAAAAATAGCGCTGGGAGACATTATGAAGGGATTGAGAGAGGAGGTGGAGGATGTTGTACACAGGATGGGGGACCACGAAAATCGGCTCCAAACGTTGGAGCAGCAGCAGGAAGAATGGGAGGCGCACCACAAAGGTGAGGAGTAGAAGGAGCAAATAAAGATGAAGTTGGAAGATTTAGAAAACTGCTCCAGGAGGAATAATTTGCGCATTAAAGGAGTGCCAGAGGAACCAGAGTTTCGGGACTGTGCTAAAGTGGCTGTAGCTGTGTGTCAGAAGGCCTTGAAGCAAGGAGGGGAGGAGGGCAAGGTTGGAGAAATACAGCTGGATCGAGCACATAGGGCCCAGGGATATAGTGGTCTGTGTGCGGGACTATAAAGTAAAGGAGAGAATTGCTGCAAAGATGAGGGGGCTGCACAACTTTATGTGGCAAGGTTACTCTGTAGCTATATATGCTGATTTGTCTATGGGGACGCTACAGAGGAGAAGAGCTATGGCACCCATTACTAGTCAATTGAGAAAGTTGGACTTGAGATATCGGTGGTTGTACCCCTTTGGACTTGCATTTACTAAAGGGGAACGGACATGGCGAGTGCAGTCCCTGGAGGAGGCGATGGTGGCATTGAAAGCAGCCGGGGTGCCGAGCATCGAGAGGGAGGCGTCGGCGGAGAACTCCAGACAAGCACAGGCGGTTGGGCTGAGGCAGCAGAGAGAGTCTGACACCAAGGAGAGGTCGGCGGAGACGGAGCGAGATCAGAGGAGATCGCACCGGAGAGGAGCCAAGCGCTGACTTGCCACATTGAGTCAGTGGGACTGGAATGTTTGGGTGGATAGCACTGAGTGAATGGACTATTGATATAAGGGGAATATATATGCTTGCATGGGGGGGGAGGGTGGTAAGGGGCTGGAGGGGGTTAATGTTGAATGTTGAGAGAGGGGAGGTGCGGGGAGGAGGGGGGGGAGAGGCGGGGAAGGTGAGGGGTTAGGGGAGTAGGGGGTGAGAAGGGCACTGGTAGAAGAGGTAGAGGGGAAGGGCGGGTTGGGGAGTTGGGGAGTTGGGGTTCTGGGGGTGGCGGGTGGGGCACGACTCCGAGATAGCCTCGCCTAGGAGCGAGGGAGAAGGGGGGGGGAAGGGGGGGAGGGGGAGGGCAGGGGATCAAAGAGTTGGTAGGGGGAGGAAAGTGGATATGGACAGCCTAGTGGTGAGTACCCTGAATGTCAAGGGGTTGCAAACATGGCGCAAGCGGAGGTTGGTGGAAAGGGAGGGGAGGAGGCTGGGGGCTGATTTTTTGTACCTTCAGGAGACTCACTTGAGGGTGGGGCAGGAGGGTTTGCTGTGCTTGGTGAGGTACCCTAGGGTGGTGTTGGCGGGTCAACAGGCGCAGCCCTGGAGAGGGGGGGTAGGACTCTTGATAGGGGCAGCATATAAAGATGCAGTGTTGGAGGAGCAGAGGGATAAGCAGGGAAGGTGGGTAGCAGTAAGGGTCATGATTAAGGAGGAGCAAATGTGGATCTTGAGTTTGTATGCTCCCAATGTGCGGCGGGGAGAGGTTTTTTCATACGGTATTGCGGGAGGTTGAGGGTTGGGGAGACGTGCCTTTGATAATAGGGGGGGGACTTTAAAATTACGGTTAACCCAAGGTTGGATAATACGAGAGGTGGGGGGGAGGGGTGTGGAAAGGATCGCCGTAGTTTATTGCGCTTACGCAATAGGTTAGGGTTGGTGGATATGTGGCGCGGTCGGCATCATGGGGAAAAGGGGTACACTTTTTTTTCTACCGCACATGGGACGTATAGTAGGTTGGACATGGTGTGGGTCAGTAAGGCATGGCAAGCTAAGGTACGGGAAGTGGAAATAGGGCACATCACGTGGTCCGACCATGCACCAGTACATGTTAAGTTCGAGTTGGGGGAAAGAGACCCGGGTATTAGGTTTTGGAGGTTGAATGAGGGGCTCTTGGGGGAGTCGAAGGTGGTGGAGAGTTTGAGGAGTGTCATAAAGGAGTATGTGGAGTTTAATATGGATGGGGAAGTGTCGATGGGTATGGTGTGGGATGGAATGAAGGCGGTGGTGAGAGGGCATCTTATTAGCTTAGCAGCGCAAGAGAAGAGGAGGAGGAAAAAGGTGGAAGACGAGTTAGTAAAACAAATTGGGGATTTGGAGCGGCAACACCAGGCGTGGGCAGATCCAACAATTTGGACCAAATTGCTAAAGGTGAGGGGGGAATTGTGCCAGCTGGAGGCGGTGGCGGTGGCATATCAGCTGATGAGGTTAAAGCAAGGGTGGTTTGAAGGGGGGAACAAAATTGGGAAGAGGTTAGCACGGCGCTTAAAGGTGCGGCAAGAGAGAGCCACTATTGGGGGTATTCGGAACGGACAGGGGAATATGGTGTATAGATCCCCAGAGATACGGCAGGCTTTTGTGGAGTACTATGAGCGGTTGTATAGTAGTGAGGTTACGGGTGGAGGGGAGAGGGGGGCAGAGTTTTTAGCTGAGTGTACGTTGCCCAAGTTATCGATAGAGGAGATGGAAGAGTTGGGGCGGCCGGTGGGGATGGCAGAGGTGGGCTGGGCCATAAAAACCCTTAAGGAAGGGAAAGCACCCGGATTAGACGGGTTAACTGGCAAATTTTATAAGGTACTGCAAGAGAGTGTTCAGGGGTTGTTAGTGCGAGTGTTCAATGGAGGGTTACGGGGGGAGGAGTTGCCCCCTTCCATGGCGGAGGCGGGAATTACGGTCCTACCAAAGCCTGGGAAGGACCTTACTACGTGTGGGGCCTATAGACCGATATCCCTTATCAATGTTGACGCAAAGTTATTAGCGAAAGTACTGGCAGCTAGACTCCAAAAAGTAATGCGGAAATTAGTGCATCAGGATCAGTCTGGGTTCATCAAGGAGAGGTATGGGGGGGATAATATTCGCAAACTGCTGAATGTGATTTGGAGGTTGGAAGGGTCAGGGAAAGAAGGGGTCCTGTTGACAGTAGATGCCGAAAAGGCATTTGATAGGGTGGAGTGGGGTTTTATGTGGCAGGTTCTGGAGAAAATGGGATTGGGAGGTAGATTTATAGGATGGGTAAGGGCCCTCTATAAGTGTCCGAGTGCCCGGATAAGGGTGAATGGGGGGACGCGGCAGGGTTGCCAGCTGTCACCTCTGCTGTTTGCGCTCGTTATTGAGCCCCTGGCAGCGTTTGTTCGCCAACAGATGGATATTGAGGGGATTGGGGTGGGCGGTCAACTTAGCAAGGTGGCCCTGTTTGCAGACGATGTTATTTTTACTCTTAGTAAACCATTCTGGAGTCTGCCTAACTTGGTGAAAGCTATTGAGCGCTATAGTGTGGTGGCGGGATATAAGATGAATGTTAGTAAAACGGAAATATTGGGGTTTAATTTGGAAGAGGGGTTGGAGCAGCGGTTGAGGGCGGCATTCCCGTTCAAGTGGGTATAGGGGAGTTTTCGGTATCTGGGGATCCAGATGGGAAATGCACTGACGTATATCAATAAATGGAATTATGGGCCACTCATCAGGACTCTTCGGCAGGATTTGGCTAGATGGCAGGGGATACATTTGTCCTGGTTAGGTAGGATAGCAACGATCAAGATGAATGTCTTGCCGCGGATTTTGTTCGTCTTTATGGCGTTACCGAGTGGGGTGCCGAGGAGGGTTCTTAAGAGCCTTCAGGATATGATCATGGGCTTCATCTGAGCAGGAAGAGCCCCAAGGGTGAGCCGGGCAATGATGTTTCGAGCACGGGAGGAAGGGGGATTGGGCGTCCCGAATGTTGGGTGGTGTTATACCGCAGCCCAGCTGAGGGCGGTGTTTACATGGAGGGGGGGGGGGGGAGATACCACAGTGGATGGCCATGGAAAGGGAGCGGGGGGAGAATTTGGAGGCGGAGGTATGGGGCAGTTTGGGAGAGGCAGGGGGGAAATGGAAGAGATTTTTGCAGCAGGATAAGAAATGGTCCCGCGAGATGTACTTACAGTGTATGCCTGGGTTTGTGCCAGGGAGGGGAGGGGGGATATTCCAAGATTGGGCGGGGAGGGGGTTAATTAGGGTGGGTCAGGTGGTGGATAAGAGTGGGAGGTTGGTGCCATTTCGGGAATTAAAAGATAAGTTTGGGGTTTTAGACAAGGAATACTATGCATATGTGCAGTTGTGGCACTATTTGCAACGAGGGGAGGTACGAGCAGACTTGGCCCGCGGGGAGACGGACTTTGAGGGGCTCATGGCAAAAAAGGAGGGATTAAAAGGCTTGGTATCCAAATTGTATAAAATACTCAATGGCAAAACAGGGGGGGGGGGCAAAGTGAGATGGCAAGAGAAGTGGGAGGGGGATATTGGAGGGTCATGGGACGGGGAGAGATGGCAGGCTATCTATGAGAATGAAAGGCGGATGGGGTGGGGGACTAATTTGGTGGAGAATTGTTTGAAGCTCCGCCTGAGAATGGTGTGGACACCAGCGCGACTCAGGGCTCTGAGTGAAGGGGGTGAGGGCCAGTGTTGGAGGGGGTGTGGGCAATGGGGTGATTTGGGGCACATGATTTGGGATTGCCCAGTAATACAGAAGGTGTGGGTGGAGGTGGGTAAGTTTTATCAGGAGGTGACGGGGGTGTGGATGCAACCTAACAGGGGTAATATCCTGTTATTGGAGGGGGAAGTTGGGGGGGGATAGGGGGCACCTTCGGTTCTGGCATTATTGTGTGGTGGCGTGCCGGCTGGTGACGCTACAGAGGTGGAAGGCGAAGGAGGGACCTACGGTGGGGGAGGTGTTGAAAAAAATTGAATATTTGTGGCAGATGTGTGCAGTTCGTGCCCATAGCAAGAACCAGAACGGGCAGTACAGGGATATCTAGCACGCCTATGAGGAGTGGCGGGAGGAAGGGTGGAGGAGATGGGAAGGGGGGGGTGGCTAAAGGTCTTTGTGAGCGGGTATCTAATGTCAGGTGGTGTCTGGGGAGGGAAGCAATAAGGAGGGCTGATTGTTGGTGTGGTAAATGGGGTGTATTCCTACTGGGGTAATTAGATTGGACAGAGGATGGGGGGAGGGGGGTATGGGTAAGAACGAAAAGGGGTTGTGATTTGGAGTTTATATTTTTCTCTTTAACGTTTACAGTGTATGTAACTGTTTAGAGCAACTATTGTCTAGGTATTGGGTGTTTGGATTGGGGGCTTTGTGTTTACTTGTACATGTGTGGACCATTATATATGGGAAAACTATAAAAATAAAGTTACAAAAAAAAAATGGTAGTAACCATCATAAAGAACAAAATTGCTGAACATGTAGATAGTCATGGCTTAATGGAAGACAGCCAACATGGCTTTAGACAAGGAAGATCGTGTCTTACTAATCTGTTATGTTTTTTTGAAGGTGCGAATAAACAGGTAGACAAAGGCGAGTCGGTTGATATAGCGTATTTGGATTTTCAGAAAGCCTCCGACAAGGTCTTTCATCAGAGACTTTGGGCAAAACTAAAGAGTTATGGGATAGGAGGCAGTGTACTACTGTGGATCAGGAACTGGTTAAAAGATAGAAAGCAGAGGGTAGGGCTAAATGGCCAATTTTCCCAGTGTAGAAAGGTGAATAGTGCTGTATCCCAGGGATCTGTGCTGGGTCCGCTGCTTTTTGACATATTCATAAATGACCTGGAAAAGGGAACAACGAGTGAGGTTATCAAATTTGTAGATGACACAAAACTAAAGTTGTTAAAACCCAAGAGGATTGGAGGAGGAAATGACGTCACCGGTCCGAGCGGGAGCGTGAGAGCAGAGCTCCGACGGCCCGGGAATATAATTGGCATACAATAAGCTTTATATCAGCAGGGAAGTCCTCAACTTTGTTGGAGAAGTAGGCAAAGGTGGGCGGAGGAGAGCCGCGATGAAGAAGGGGGCGGCGGAGTTGAAAGCATTCGCCTATAAAGGAGGATCGGGGAGCACCGCGCCGAAAAGCAAAATGGCGGCGCCCGGGGCTTCCGTGGAGGTGGCGGCGAAATCCCCTACATGTGCGGAACCTGCCCAGACCAGTGAGATTGAGGGTCTGCGCGGCGAATTGAAATCATGGTTTGGCACACTCCGGCAGGACCTTGCTAGTTTTCAGGCAGATGTCCAGATCTGGCTGGAGGACTTGAAGGGGGAGTTGCGAGAAGTGGGAGGCCGCTTGGAGGAGGTGGAAAATAAAATGGAGGCCCAGGACAATGTGGTGCAGGGTCTGAAAGAAAAGATGGAGACCTTGGATGGTGATCAGGCCGAGCTGTGGGCGAAGATTGAAGACCTGGAGAATCGGTCCCGGAGGGCTAACATTCGCGTTCGTGGAGTGCCTGAAAGCCAAGAGAAAGAGGATTGTATACGGCTGGTGGAGCAGCTTAGCAAACAAATTTTGGAACAAGCTGAGGGGCCTGACAGCACGCGGTGCTTGAAGCTGGAGCATGCCCATAGGGCGCTGGGCCCGCGGCGGGAAGGCAGGCCTCGAGATATTGTGGCCTGCTTCCATGAGTATTCAACCAAGAATGCTATTATGGGGATAGCGAGGTGTCTGCCTGAATTGAAGTGGGAGAATCATCGGGTCGAGCTCTACGCCAACCTCTCTGCCATCACCATTCGGAAAAGGAGGGACATGATCCCCATAACGAAGAGGCTACGAGAGCAACAGGTTAAATATAAGTGGACTTTCCCTTTTGGGCTTCAATTCTCCATTGGCGGGGTGGCCTCCCATGTTAGAACCCCGGAGGAGGCGGCGAGAGTGCTTAAACAGGCGGGCTGGGCTGACGTCCCGGGCCTGTCGGCGGGGGAGCCAACGAGCATTTCCCAGACAGCGGAACGCGCGGGAGGATGGCAGAGAGCACAAAGAGGAGATAAGCGGCTGCGTCGGCAGCAGCAGAGCTCCCCCAGGGCTGGTGACTGCGGCTGAAGGACTGGACTGTTGAGTTTAGGAGTAAGAGCTAATCATGTTATGTGTGCCATAGGTTATGTGCTATACGTATTGGCGGGTGTTGTGGGGCTGGGATGTCATGCCTCTTATTGATCATAAGGATGGTCTGGGGAAGGGGGGTGAGGTGGGAGGGGGGGAGCAGGGGGTGGGGGGGTAGGGGGGGGTCAGGGTGAGGATCTCTTACCTGGGTTAGAATTGTGGAAGGGGAGGGGGGTAATGTGACGGATGGATAAACTACGGGTGATTACATTGAATGTGCGTGGGCTGAATGCGCCGGTTAAGCGGCAGCGAGTGTTCAAGGAAATTGAGAGATTGCGGGGGGATATCATCTTCCTGCAAGAAACACATCTGAAGAGACAGGATGAGTGGCGTATGTCTCATAAAAAATTTCAGGGTCAATGGTTCTCCTCCAACAGACTGGCGTTGCGTAAGGGGGGGGGTATTCTGTTAAGAGGGACTATTCCACATGAGGTGTGTGATATTAAGAAGGTCCAGGGAGGGCGGTGGTATATTCTTCTTAAGCTTAAAATGCATGACCAGGTCTTCACCCTTGTGAATTTATATGGTCCAAATGATGCGCAGGGGCCCTTCTACCAAGAGTTGAACTCAGTTATCGACCAGTTTGCTGAGGGCCCGGTGATTTTGGGGGGTGATTTTAATTTGACTGTCAATCCCAAGTTGGATAATTCTACGGGGCATGTAGATGGGAATGTTAGAGGCCGACGAATGTTAAAGATTATGGGTAACAATCTTGGGGTGGTTGATACCTGGAGAGAGTTAAGAGGTCGTGAAAAAGATTACACCTTTTACTCTCCGGTACACCACTCTTTCTCCCGGTTGGATATGATCTGGGTTTCTCGACCCATGATGCAGGAGGTAGTGAGTTGTGAGATTGGGGAACGAACTCTATCTGACCACGCGCCTGTGTGGATTGAGGTGCGAGTTGGGCCTCCGGGTAGGAAGGGGGGAGGATGGTTGCTAAATGAGTCCCTACTGGAAGATCCGGGGGTAGTGCAGAGTGGAACTGGGGATAAAAGAGTACTTAGCCATTAATGACACTGATGAGTGTGGGATTGGTTCGATATGGGAGTGTCTGAAGGCGGTAGTGAGGGGGGAGTTGATATCTATTGGCGCACATATGAAGCGGCTGAAGGAGGGGAAAAAAAAAAAAAAGAGGCTCTTAGGTTGCAGATTCGGAATTTGGAAGCTATGCAGAAAGTGGGGCAATTGAAGAATCATCAGGAGCAAGAGCTGAGAAAGTGTAATAGAGACCTGGGGGACCTGGAGCTGGCGGAGATTAAATTTGCCCAGGAGAAGTTGAAACAACAATTCTTTGAATGGGATAATAAACCCTTGCGCATGCTGGCTCGTAGGCTGAAGCGGTTGCAGACCCGGAATTTTATAACAAAAATTCGGGATGCCCAGGGACGCGAGTTGCGGGGAGGGAAACAGATTCAGGAGAGATTTGTGGAATTCTATAAACAGTTATATTCGGTGGAGGGGACCGGTTCGCAAGCGCCCATAGAGCAATTCTTACAGGTCAATTTACCGAGTCTAGGAGTGCAGGAGTCTGCGCTGCTTTCTCGTCCCATTGAGGAGCGGGAAGTGGTGGATGTTATTAAGGCCTTGCCGGCTTCGAAGGCCCCGGGGCTTGACGGTTTCTCAAATAAGTTTTACAAAACATTTGTGGAGGTCTTGTGCGACCCATTAGTGAGGCTCTATAACTCTTTTGCGGCCGGGGGGCGGATACCTGAAACTATGCGTATGGCCGGCATAACTATCCTGCCGAAAGAAGGGAAAGATCCCAACCTGTGCGGATCCTATCGGCCTATCTCGCTTTTGGGGTCGGATTTTAAGATTTTCACAAAAATCCTGGCCAACAGAATCCTGGCCTTCTTGCCCCGGCTGATTCATGAAAACCAAGCGGGGTTTGTTCCTGGGCGTCAGGCTGGGGATAATATTAGGAGGGTTTTGAATGCGGTATGGCAGGGGAAGAAGCGGGAGGATCCATTGGTCTTGTTAGCTATTGATGCTGAGAAGGCTTTCGACAGAGTCTGTTGGCCTTATTTGTTTAAAGTCCTGGAAAGGATGGGGATAGGAGGGGCGTATTTGGAGTGGGTGAAAGCTATTTATGATCGGCCTTTGGCTAAAATTTGCATAAACGGGGAGTATACGTCAGCTTTTGAATTATTTTGTGGAACCCGGCAGGGGTGTCCTCTTTCCCCAATTTTGTTTGTTCTGTCTATGGAACCTCTGGCTCAGTTTATACGGGAGAGTAAGGAGGTCTATGGGGTTACTGGACGGAAAGTGGACTGTAAAATTTCGCTATTTGCTGATGACCTTCTCTTTATGCTGACAAGGCCAATGGAATCCCTGGTGGCGTTAGATAGTGTCTTGCGGGAGTTTGGGGAGTGTTCAGGCTTTAAAGTTAATGCCTCCAAGTCGGAAATTCTTAATATCTCAGTGGATCGGGTGACTCAGGAGAGAATTCGGGAGCGGTTCCCCTAAAAGTGGGCCCGCGACGGGATTAAGTATTTGGGAATCCATTTGACCCCGAATGAGGGGGCCTTATTTGGGGCTAATTTTGGAAGATTGGAACACAAGATTTGTAGGGAATTGGAGGTATGGCAGAGCAAGGGGCTTTCCTGGATGGGGAGGATTGCGGCTGTGAAAATGGTGGTGTTACCGCAGTGGCTGTACCTCTTCCGGGCTTTGCCCATATGGGTAGGGAAGCAGTCTGTGGAGCGGTGGCAGAGATCCCTGATGCAGTTTGTGGGGGGGGGGGGGGAAAGCACCGCCGAGTGGTGTGGCGGATTTTGATGAAACGTAAAGAGAAGGGGGGGTTGGCGGTCCCTGATCTTGCGCACTATTTGGAAGCCTCGCAATTGGGGGCCCTTGTAGACTGGTGGGGGGATGAGGTGAAAGAATGGGTGCAAATGGAGGAGGAGGAGTTGGGAGTGCGGAACTTGGGGGAGTGGATATGGCTCCCGCGGGATCAGCGAAAAGGGTACCCGGTACAGAACCCCTATACTAGACGGACGGTGGAATTATGGAATAAGTGGCAGCAGGCCTGGCTGGGGAGGTCGGGGAAGTCTAGACTGGTGCCCATCCGGGGGAATCCAGAGTTTCCGCCGGGCCTGGGGAGCTCGGGGTTCGCCAAATGGGAGGAGAATGGGCTACTTCGAGTAGGACAACTGCTAGAAGGTACTCGTATTGTAGCTTTCCACACCCTGGCGCCCCAATACCATCTGGAGGGCAATGAGGAGTTCCATTATACCCAACTTAGCCATTATGTTCGGCATAACATTCTGCCGGAGCTTGCAAGGGATCCCACGGGCATTGAGGTGTTGGGTTTGATGGGTCAGACCAAGCGTGTGGTAACGCAGCTTTATCACCTCATGGCTATGGAGGGGGGGGAAGAGGCCTTTCAGAAAAAGTGGGAGAGGGATTTAGGTGAATGTTGGGAAGAGGCCCAATGGGAGCAAATTTTTAAGTCTAGGTATAAGGGGTTGATGGCGGCTCACCTGTTGGAGAACAACTATAAAATTTTGTATAGATGGCATTTGACGCCGGTGAGAATACAATCTATGTATCACCTTACTGACGAGCAATGCTGGCATCAATGTGGAGAGGATGGCACTTATTTGCATATTTGGTGGCAGTGTAGGGAGTTGCAAGTGCTATGGGGAGTAGTGTTTGGCTGGGTAAGTGAGATTACAGGTAAGGAAATTATTCCCCTACCGGCAGTGGCCTTGTTGGGGCTGAATGCTGGGGGGTTAACTAAAGCAGAGGGGGGCTTTTTGAATTTTTGTTGTGTGGCTGTGCGCATCTTGGTGGCCAGGAGGTGGAAACAGACTAGTATCCCGGGAATGGGGGAAGTTCAGGCCACTATGGGGCAGATCTTCCTGATGAGCAAGCTCACAGCACTAAAAAACAGGTGTATACAGAGCTTTTCTAACACCTGGGGGAAATATTTGGAGTGGGAGGAGGGCCCCGTGGGGTAATGGTTTGGGGTAAGAGGTCCTGGGGGGGGGGATGGGGGGGTTCAGGGAGGGGGGGTATCATTGGGGGAAAAATTGTTTGTATTTAAGTTGGACAATGTGAGGATTGTGGGTACTTGTTATTGGCTCTACAACAAAGTTGAGGGGTGTGTAATCAAGGTTACAAAAGGCCCCACTTATTTGGAGGGGGATCTACATTACTTAGATATTGTTTAGTTATACTAGGCAAGGACCCTCTAGTGTGTAGCAGCGCCCTTGGTGAATGCAGCCATGATATTATAGACTGCCTGTATATGTGGGTAGCCTTATTTGGGGTGAGGTTTCAGTTTTGTGTGCTTGTTATGCTTTTGGGTTTCACCTGTGTAATATCTGGGATTCCCCAGTATCACTGTTGGTTCATGGGGGCTGGGAGAATGCGTTTTGGGGCCTGGCATTTTTTGTACTGCAATGCATTGTTTCTTTTGATGTGTGCAATAAAAATTATAAATAAAAAAATAAAAAAAAAAAAACAACCCAAGAGGATTGTGGAAAATTGCAAGAGGATCTTGATAAATTGGAAGACTGGGCATCAAAATGGCAAATGAAATTTAATGTGGACACGTGCAAAGTTATGCACCTAGGGAAGAACCACCCAAACTATGGTTACACGATGCAAGGTTCCAAATTAGAAACCACCACCCAAGAAAACGTAGTTACTCACCTGTAACAGGTGATCTCCGGGAACAGCAGGAATTTAGTCCTCACATATGGGTATCGTCGGTACCGACGGAGCCTGCGCGGGAACGCTCCCCAGCATCCAACAGGAACACTTTTGGGAGCATCCCTCAGCACATGCGCGCTGCCTTCCTGCCTTTCCAACTGTCCCTCTTCAGTTAAGTTTGTAGCTGAGTGAAAGGATAGAGGAAGAGAGGAAAGAGACACACAACTCCTAAGGGAGGTGGGTGGGTTGTGAGGACTAAATTCCTGCTGTTACCGGAGATCACCTGTTACAGTTGAGTAACTACGCTATCTCCAGGAACAAGCAGGAATGTAGTCCTCACATATGGGGACGCCCGATGCTAGGGAGATAGCCCCAGGAAGGTGCCACCGTGGAAGGTGAGAATCCTTCCTCCCATGGATCTCTGGCATCCCACCAGGGTTGGTGGGTAGGAGTTGGTTTAGGCTTGAAAGAGGATTTTGAAGAACAGCTTGGCCAAAGAAGGCATCCCGACAGGAGGCTTTATCTAGGCAGTAGTGGGCTGTGAAGGTGTGTACCAAAGCCCAGGTGGCTGCTCGAAAAATGTCATCAATAGACACAGAGTGGAGATTAGCCATAGAAGCTGCCATGGCTCTCACATTATGAGCTGTGACATGGTCATGGAGAGGAAGACCCTTACTCTCATAAGCAAAGGATATGCATTGGGCAATCCATTTAGATAAAGTTCTTTTGGAGACTGGAAGCCTCAAATGACTAGGGTCAAAGGCTACAAAACGTTGCGAGGACTTTCTATGTTGCTGTGTTCTTTGAATGTAAAAGGCTAAGGCCCTTTTACAATCCAAAGTATGAAGGTTTCTTTCTGCATTAGAGACGTGAGGCCTCGGAAAAAATACAGAAAGATAAATTGATTGGTTTTAATGAAAAGGCGAAACCATCTTTGGCATAAAGTGTGGGCGAGTTCGAAGAACAACCTTATGATGAAACCTAGTATAAGGAGGATCAGCCACTAGAGCCTGCAATTCACTAATGCAACGGGCAGAGGTGATTGCAATTAGGAAGATGACCTTCCAAGTCAAAACCTTAAGGGCTGTAGTGGCCAAAGGTTCAAAAGGCGGCTTCATGAGCTGCCCAAGGACTAGATTTAGATCCCATGCTATCGGTGGTGGCTTGATGGGAGGTTTAGTTAATAAAAGGCCTCTCATAAATCTTGATAAGAGTGGATGAGAGGAAATTGTTTGCCCATTTAGAGGCGTATAAGAAGCTGCAATTGCACTAAGATGGACTCTTACCGAATTGGTCTTTAATCAAGAATTCGATAAGTGAAGGAGATACTCTAGTATTGATTCTAAGGGTATGAACAGGGGGTTTAATCCCTTCTTGGAGCATCATACAGTAAAACGTTTCCACTTGAAGGCATAAGATCTTCTTGTGGAAAGTTTCCTAGAAGCCTGAAGGATATCTTTTACCTTCTGGGACAGGTTGAAATCCTGGAAGTCTAAGCCTTCAACAACCAGGCTGTGAGGTGCAGGGACTGGGGATTCGGGTGCCATAGTGTCCCATTCTCCTGGGAAAGGAGATCTTGAGCATGCCCTAACTCCAGAAGTGCCACTTGAGAGAGATGCAGAAGCAGGGAATACCACATTTGGCGTGGCCATCGTGGTGCTATGAGAATCATGCGACTCCTGTCTCTCTGAAGCTTGAAGAGTGTTTTGGAGATGAGGGGAATGGGTGGGAAGGTATAAAGGAAGTCCTGACCCCAGTGAAGGAGGAAGTTGCCTGACAGTTGTGCGCCGGAATCCTGGAACAGAACCGGGGAAGTTTGGCATTCAGTGGACTTGCAAAGAGGTCTATGTCTGGAGTGCCCCATAGATGAAATATCTTTGCCACCTGGTCTAGGTGGAGTGACCACTCGTGAGGTAGCAGTACTCGACTCAGTCATGGAGATCGATTGGGCAGCTTGTGTTTAGAATCACTAAAAGGACGCCAATCAAATAAGAGCTTGTAGGAAAGTAGGGGTTTAAAACCGAGAGTGAGAGGGCTAATCCGCATGCGCAGCGTTTTTTGGATGATATCAGGTCAGCACCAGTGGGAGTCCTTAGAGAACTAATGGCAAAATGTGGGCAGCAACAGACAAAAGGTACTGTTGATCTATGTAGTAATAGCTAAACAAATGGAATGTAATCAAAACGAAATGTTTACAGAAGTTCAGTTACCGATATAGATTGTTTTTTGTAGAACTAAAAAGGTACAAATGAATGAAGTCCCCTAACGAACCCGCAGAGGGGAAACGCGTGGGCGCCTAGAACAATGGCGTTGGGGTGTTGAATAAGAGGAAGTTTGGAGTGACCAGCAAGTTTAGAGCCAAGTACTCCATTATGCATGTTCTATATAGCAGCAGATCATTGATGTCAACAAGCACAGAACTGGAGATATCTAACCCAGAATTTGGTGCTTATTGTTTATCTGAGATTTGCTGATAGTTAAGGAAGATTGAATTCTGAATTTTTGATTGAAAGGAAACAAGTTTTGTTACTGGGAAGTATTCATTCACAAAGAAGACCCAAATAATTTTGTGATATTACAGATATATGGAGGGTCATCTAATTTGGCAGAAGACTTAGGGGCTTGTTTACAAAGCTGCGGTAGCGATTCGCGATCGTTATCGGAGCCGCGGCCCCACTGAAATCAATGGGGCCGCGGCTCCGATAACGATCGCGAACCGCTACCGTGGCTTTGTAAACAAGCCCCTTAGTTTCCCCCAAGATTACATCACAACGTTGCTAAAAGTAAAAACACCGTTTGCGCAACAGACGCCTGACAAAACAGGTGATGATGTAGAAACAATGTGGGAGAACATGTCAAAATTGCTCAAGAGGAGCGTTCCCGCGCAGGCTCCGCCGGTACAGACGATACCCATATGTGAGGACTACATTCCTGCTTGTTCCTGGAGATAAAGATTTAGGCGTCATTGTGGGCAACATGTTAAAACCCTCCGCCCAGTGTGCAGCGGCAGCCAAGAGAGCAAATAGAATGCTAGGTATCATAAGGAAAGGAATGGAAAATAAAACAAAGGATATTATAATGCCTCTGTATCATTCCATGGTGCGACCGCACCTTGAATATTGTGTGCAATTCTGGTCACTGTATCTTAAAAAGGATGAAGAAATTAGACCTTACCTGCTAATTGTCTTTCCTTGAGTTCTCTCCAGGCCAGTCCAGGAACCTTAGGGTAGTCAACCTCCTCCAGCAGCTGAGGACTGTAAACTGAAAGTTTTTCTGACAGGCTATCAGGCTCCCCCTGGTGTTAGCAACTCAGTCTACCATTGCCAAAGCAGACTCTATACTCTGTAAAAAAAAAATACCATCTGAACAAATTTGTGAAGCCATAATCTAAGAAAACCGACCAACCTCACCTCCTTCTCGATATACTGTCCTATTTTATTTTTTCTTGATTCCCCTATAACCCTAGAGGGCCCCCAAAAAACACTTCTTGCCCTCCACTGGAGAGCCTCCGCTAATCATGCGCACTTCTGGAAAAACCACTGGCCTAAATCCGGACCTCACCATCAAACTCGCAGACTAACTGGGCGGGTCCTGGACTGGCCCGGAGAGAACTCAAGGAAAGACAATTAGCAGGTAAGGTCTAATTTCTGCTTCTTCTTCATCTCTCTGGGCCAGTCCAGGTATCTTAGGGAAGTACCAAAGCAGTTCCTAAACTTGGGAGGGTCCTGCGAGTCCTGCCACAATGGCTGAGGCCCCCACCTTTGCATCACCTATGGCTTGCACATCAAAGCAATAGTGCTTTGCGAAAGTGTGGATAGATGACCACGTAGCCGCCCGACAGATATCCGCCGGAGGAACCAAAGCCAGCTCCGCCCAGGAAGCCACCTGTCCTCGGGTAGAATGAGACTTAATCCCCTCAGGAGGCGATCTGCCCCTTACTTCATATGCTATTCTTAAAGCCTGCTTCACCCAATGGGCAATAGATGCTTTGGAAGCCGCCGCTCCTTTATGTGGTCCCCCAACAAAACCAACAGCCTATCGGACCTTCGAAACGGCTTTGTTTTCCTCAAGTACCTACACAGCACTCGCCCCATATCTAATTACCGAAGCAACGGATCCCTCTTACCCCCTTCCCGGCTCAGAAAGGTTGGAAGAGAAACAGTCTGGTTCAAATGAAAACTAGAAACTACTTTAGGGAGAAAAGATGGTACCTGTCGCAACACCACCTTCTCTGCCAAAAACCGAAGGTACGGCTCCCTACACGAAAGCACCTGTAGATCCGAGACTCTCCTAGCGGAACAGAGGGCCACCAGAAAGGCGGTCTTCCAAGTCAGATGCTTCAAACTACTTAGCTCCACCGATTCAAAGGAGGCCACGTCAAGGCCTCTAACACCAAGTTCAAATCCCAAGCCGGCACCCCCTGATGTACAGGCGGCCTGATATTCCTCGCCGCCCTAAGGAAACGATGAACATCTGGATGAGCCAACAATACGACTCCTTGCACTCTACTTCGATAGCACGCCAGCGCCGCCAGCTGTACCTTGAGAGTGCTGAGGGCCAAACCTTTCTCTAACCCCCCTTGCAGGAATGCCAGGATATCAGGCAAGGATGCGGAAAAGGGTCTCATGGTCCGGTCCGCACACCACGCTTCAAAAATGCGCCACACCCGGACATACGCCAGCGAAATAGACCTCCTTTTGGACTTCAACATAGTATCTACCATGGCCACCGAGTACCTCTGGCATCGTAACCACTCCCTTTCAAGAGCCAAGCCGTAAGCAAGAACCGATCCACCTGCGGTATTAGGACAGGTCCCTGATACAACAGACTGGTTCAACTGGGTAACCTCCAAGGATGCTCCACCAGTAGCCGAACCAGATCCGTATACCAAGGACATCTGGGCCAATCTGGAGCAATGAGAATCACCTTCCCATCGTGCTTCGCTATTCTCCGAATGACTCGCCCAATCATCGGCCACGATGCAAACACATACAGCAACTCCCGAACTGGCCAGGGCTGCACTAGGCCCTCGAGGCCCTCTGACATGCGCTCCCTGCACCTGCTGTAAAACCGGGACACCTTGGCATTGTTGAACGTAGCCATGAGATCCATGATCGGCTGACCCTAACGCATAGTGATGTCGTGAAAAACCACCGCGTTCAGCTCCCATTCTCCGGGATTCAACACATGGCATAAGAACATAAGAACATAAGACATGCCATACTGGGTCAGACCGAGGTCCATCAAGCCCAGTATCCTGTTTCCAACAGTGGCCAATCTAGGTCATACGTACCTAGCAGTTTCCCCAAAAGACACAAGTTCCACAATGCTTGTACTGGGTCAAGCATTGATATCCTGGGTCCCTTTTTAATAGTGGTTTATGGACCTTTCCTCCAGGAACTTGTCCAAACCTTTTTTAAACCCAGCTATACTATCAGCCCTTACCACATCCTCCGGTAACAGATTCCAGAGTTTGATTACACGTTGAGTCTGAGGCGTCTGAGATAATCGGCCTGCACGTTGTCCTTTCCTGCTACATGCGCCGCTGACAAGGTGTCAGATGGTCCTCTGCCCACTGCATCAGAAGCTGACTCTCCTCTAACAAGACAGCACTGCCAGTGCCGCCTTGTCGGTTGATATACACTACTGCTACCAGATTGTCTGAGAAAACGCGCACTGCTCTGCCCTCTAGTAGACTCCTGATCCCTAGCAGTGCCCAATACACCGCTCTCAGTTCCAACAAATTGATCGGCCACCTGCTCTCCTCCGTGGAACAGACGCCCTGCGTTACATGCAACTGACAATGAGCTTCCCAGCCCAAAAGGCTCACATCTGTGGTGACCAAAGCCACTCCGGGTCTAACAGAGACACTCCTGCCTGAAGATGTAGCGGATCCAACCACCACTGAAGACTGGAGCTCATGTCTGCCGGGCACACCAGTCGTTGAGACGGAGGATGATGTTGAGGAGACCATCTGGACAGCAACGCCCGCTGCAGCGGACGCATATCAGCCCTGGCCCACGGAACTAGGTCCAAAACCGCTGCCATGGAGCCCAGCAACTGTAATTATCTCCAGGCGGTCGGCGCCTGTAACTGCAAGAAGGCCTGAACCTGCCTCAGAATCTTTTGCACTCTGTCCTCGGGAAGGAAAACCGAGCCCCTCTTGGTATCGAACAACACTCCTAGGTACATAAGATGTTTTACTGGTTGCAAGTGACTTTTCGCCCGGTTGATCACCCAACCAGGGCTTTTAAGGACCTGAACGACCCGAGGAGTTGTGGAGACTGACTCTGCTAGAGACCCCGCTCGTCGAAATAGGGATGAACCTGAATTCCTTCCTTTCTCAACGCAGCTGCGACCACAACCATCACCTTCGTGAAGGTTCGAGGAGCGGTAGCCAGCCCGAAGGGTAACGCTTGGAAATGAAAATGCCCCATGGGAACGGCAAAGCGCAAAACCTTTGATGCTCCGCTCTGATGGGAATGTGAAGATATGCCTCTGTTAGGTCTATAAAGGAAAGCATCTCTCCAGGCTTTACCGCTCGAATCACAGATCTTAGGGTTTCCATCCAAAAATGCGGAACCCGCAAACATCGAATGACATGCTTGAGGTCCAGTATCGGAAGAAAGGATGCCCTCTTTCTTGGGGACCACAAAGTAAATCGAGTACTGACCTAAGCCGCACTGGTCTGGAGGCAAGGGCATTACCGCCTCGAGTCGCAACAAACGCTGGAGCGTATCGCCAATTGCTTTTCTCTTTGTGAGAGGCCTACACGGACACATCACAAAGGACTCCACCAGCGGTTGTGCGAACTCCAGCACATAACCCTCACGGATGATCTCCAGCACCCACCTGTCCATAGTTATAGTGGCCCCGACAGAGAGAAACTCCTGCAAATGTCCGCCTACGGGAATCTCCGCCTGCACTTCATTGTGGCTTCTTGGCAGAGTTCTGAGAGGCATTAAGGTATCCCCTACCGAACCCCCTAGCCCCAAGAAAGGGCTGACCTCTTGCGGCAAAACGACCTCTGTGATAAGGAGCAAAGCGAGATCCTCGAAACCGGCGAAACTCCCTACCTTGACCTCTGAGCAGAGCTCCAGGCCTTGCCATTTTAGGGCGATCCTCCGGTAACCGACCTCCCTTGGAATCTCCTAAATCTTTCACAATCTTCTCCAAGGCTTCCCCAAAAAGCAGCTTGCCTTTGTAGGGAAGCTTACTGAGCCTAGTCTTTGAAGAGGCATCTGCCGCCCAATTACTTAGCCAAAGAAACCTCCTAGCGTCAAATCACTGACACCATGGATGTTGCTGAAATCCTGATCAAGTCATAGAAGGCATCCACCATATAAGCCGCTGCCAATTCCAGCTTAGCCACCTCGGCCACCGGCCCCTCCTCTTTGACCTGGCCCGACACCCCCTGGAGCCAGCGAATCAAAGCTCTGGACACATATGCTCTGCATATGAAAGCCTGCAACAAAAGGGCGCTGAAATTAAACACCTGCTTGAGAAGCGTGTCTAACTTGCGGTCCTGAAGGTCTTTGAGGGCCGCACTACCTTGCAGCAGGATGGTAGCCTTCTTTGTGACCGCCGAGACTAACACATCCACTTTAGGCATCTTCAGCAATTCCTTCTCCTCCTGTGGAACCAGGTAAAGACGCCCAATAGCTCGGCCACCCCTCAGGGAAGCCTCTAGACACTCCCACTCTGACTCAATCATCTGCTTAATCACTTTGTGGACAGGGAAACAGCGCTGCTCCACCTTAAACCCCTGTAAGAGGATCCTCTAGTGGCTCCTGCGGGACCGCCGGGAGAACAATATTCAGAGCCGCCAGAGACTGCGCAATAAGAGCCCCTAGCTTTTCCTTGTGAAAAAACCCGAAAAACATTTGGATCCTCGCCTGGAGCAATCTCACCTTCCTCAAGATCACCTGCCCACGAGTCCAAACCTGCCTCCGTTGCAAGGAGCGGCCCGAAGCTATTGGGAGCTGCCTCAGAACCCCTTACTCTGAGAAGTTCCTTCCTCTGGATCTGAAACCTTAACCTCCCCCAGCTGTGATCCTAAGAGACTGGGAGAAGCAATACTGCTACCAGACTGTTCAACTCTTAAACAATAAGCCTTATGCAAGGCAAGGATAAAGTCTGCCAAAAACACAGACCCCATACCTTCAGAATCTCCAGCCAGCTGTCCTTGCACTTGAAGATCATCAGGGGAAACTCTTAGTCCTGATCTTTTTCTTACTTGCCTTGCGGAGTGGGAGAAACGGCAGCTCCCGACAAAATGGTAGCCGTTCCCACCTTCAGCTCCATGCTGTGCGGCCTTGTCTGTCAGCTCCCCCGATGGCACATTTGGCTCCATGCTCTCAGTCTTTCTAAACAGCCGCTGCTCCGAATACACGAGCGGTAAAACCCCAGCCCCGACAGCCCGCGGCGGTTCCCACACTGCACGCAAGCCGTTGGCACCAGAAACATGCGATGAAACTGCCTGACGAAGCTCCCCGCGATCGCCAACACCTCAGAGGCAAAAAGCCCGCCAGCGCTCCGTCTCTGCTTAAAAAGCTCCTACCTGCCACAGAATCGCTGGCACAGCCGCTCTCCCTACACCCACTGCTAGCGGGATACAGAGAATAATCAGTGGAGGCAGAGGGGTGGATTCTGGGGCCCCCAGTTTCTCCCTCATCTGATCCCGAGACGGCTCCTCCGTACCTCGAGCAGACTCTGCTCTAACCCCCCGACTGTAAAGACTTCAGTCAGATGAGGGCCGTCTCTTCACACAGCTTCTCCCCCTTCCCCCCCCCACCCCGTTTTTCTTGTAAACCAAACTGTCCTGGTATTACAGCCCTGCTAGGGCAGCCCAGCAAACAGTGTCTCTTGTCCCCAAATTGGATTTCTCTCCACTATTCGTCTTCTTCTCACCAGGGAGCCTGCCAGCCAACTGTCCAGTTCAGCTGCTGAGGCCTGAAAGACTGAGTTGCTAACACCAGGGGGAGCCTGATAGCCTGTCAGCAAAACTTTCAGTATGCAGTCCTCAGCTGCTGGAGGAGGTTGACTACCCTAAGGTTCCTGGATTGGTCCGGAAAGACAAAGAGAAAATAGCATTATTAGAAAAGGTACAGAGACGAGCCACCAAAATGGTAAAGGGGATGGAAGGATACCCCTATGAAGAAAAGTTAAAAAGGTTAGGGCTCTTTAACCTGGAAAAGAGACAGCTGAGGGGAAATATGATAGAAGTCTATAAATTAATGAATGGAGTGGAATGGGTAACTTCGATCGATTGTTTACTTTATCAGAATATAGAAAGACTAGAGGACATGCAATGAAGCTACAGGTTAAACTATTTAAGACAAATAAGAGAAAATATTTTTCACTCAACGTGTAATCAAACTCTGGAATTTGTTACCAGAGGATGTAGTAAACGCTGTTAGTGTAGCTGGGTTTAAAAAAGGTTTGGACAAGTTCCTGGGGGAAAGGTCCATAAACCATTATTAAAAAGGGACCCAGGATATCAATGTTTGACCCAATACAAGCATTGTGGAACCTATGTCTTTTGGGGATACTGCTAGGTACGTATGACCTAGATTGGCCACTGTTGGAAACAGGATACTGTTTTTGATGGACCTTGGTCTGACCCAGTATGGCATATCTTATGATCTTATGTTCTTATCTACGTTTGTCCCATGCTTTCTTGAATTCAAATACTATCCTTGCCTCTACTACCTCCACTGGGAGACTATTCCACACATCTACCACACTTTCCGTAAAGAAATATTTCCGCACATTACTCCTGAATCTATTCCCTTTCACCCTGATCCTATGCCCCTCATTGCATAGCTTACTTTCTATCAAAAAAGGCTCTCTTATTGTGCAGTTATGCCATGGAGGTATTTAAAAGAGAAATTAGACTTACCTGCTAATTGTTGTTCCATGAGGAACTCCAGTCCAGTCCCGCACCTCTGGTAGTGTACCTCTTCCAGCAGCTTGGAGACTGAGCATGTCGTCTTTTTGATGACTCTAATGTACATATGCAGCTGGCACCGCCTACCAGCCAGTACCTAGTGACAAAGCGGACTCAGAGGAGCAACAAATTAGTAGTTAAACATGCAACACACACTTCTACGTCTAAATAAACTAGTACCCCCCCCTCCATCCCCTGGGAAGGATACCCCCCCCCTCCAGGATGGAGAGGCCTACCTGTTGAGTGCCTGAGCAACTTCAACCAGCGGGGCGTGAGTAACCGACAGCTCTTTTGCCCCCCCCCCCCCCCCCTCCCCAGCCAAATACTGATTACACACCCTCCCCGGCTAACCCTGGCCACTTCCTCCACCAAGGGAACCAGCTTCAGGACTGCGGTATGCACAGATTATCACAAAAAGCACTCAGGGAGGATTCTGAGACTGGACTGGAGTTCCTCAAGGAACAATTAGCAGGTAAGTCTAATTTCTCTTTCCTTATTGTCCCTCCAGTCCAGTCCCGCACCTCTGGGATGTATCAGAGTAGTTAAACTAATGGGAGGGACCCGCACAACCAGCCTGAAGCACTGCAGATCCAAAACGAGCGTCCACCGCCGCCTGGACATCCAGGCGAAAATGTTCAGAAAATGTATGTCACCCTACAGATCTCCACCGGCGGAACTAAACTATATTCTGTCCACGAGGCTGCCTGAGCCCTCATGGAATGCATCCACAACCCTGCCGGCACTGCTCTACCCTTCAAGATGTATGCCAACGTGATTGCCTCACAGATCCATCTGGAAATGGAGGCCTTAGCTGCCGCCTCACTTTTGCGCAGCCTGCCAAACAGAATCAACAGATGGTCCGATCTACAAAAGGACGATTCCCTTTTCACATACCTTTGCAGGACTCTTTTACCATTCAGGTGGCATAGCTGTGGAGTGGCAGGACCCATATCCGCTCTCGCCCACATCCGTGCTCGCCAGAGCCCGTAAAAAAACGACCTGATTTACATGAAATGCTGACACCACCTTGGGCAAAAATGAGGGTACCAGGCGCAGGACCACTTTCTTCTTGGAGAAGGAATGGCTCCTGGCATGACAGGGTCCGAAGGTCCGAAATCCTGCGTACCGAGCAAATCGCCACCAGGAATACCATTTTCAGATTCAAATCCTTCAGGGAAGCTTGACTCAATGCCTCAAAGGGTTCCCCAGACAACACCGTCAGCACCAGATTGAGATCCCAAGGCGATAACACCGCTCTCTTTGGCAGACGGAGATGGGTCACCGCCCCTAGAAAGCTCAGCACGTCTGTGTGTGTACCCAATGGCACCCCGTGGACTTTCCTGCGATAACCAGAAATCGCAACCAGTTGTACCCTCAAAGAACTGGTGGCTAGACCCTTATTGTAAGCTTGTAAGCTCTGACGAGCAGAGACTGTCTCTTACGTCTGTAAAGCGCTGCGTACGAATGGTAGCATTATATAAATGATAAATAGTAGTAGTAGTAGTTATCAAAACCAGATTGCAAGAACGCCAAGATGCTGATGGAGGCAGTGGAAGGGTACACCTGCCTCTCTCCATACCAGGATTCAAAGATGCGCTCTACGCAGATGCACGAAAGGTTTGTAGACCTCCTCTGGGCCTGTAGCAAGGTCGCTATCACCGAGTCCGATTATCCTTTCTTATTCAACCTCGCCCTTTCAAGAGCCATGCCGTAAGTGAGAATTGGTCCACCTGGGGCATGCGAAGCGGCTCCTGCATTAAAAGGTCCTTCCGAACCGGAAGCCACCACAGTCAATCCGCCAGTATCCGAATCAGGTCAGCATACCACGAGCACCTCGGCCAGTCTAGTGTCACCAGAATTACAAATCCCCGATGCGCCTCTATCTTTTGAACTAACCGGCCTATGAGCGTCCACAGGGGAAAAACAGAGAAGACCCTCTTCGAGCCACTGCTGAATTACAGCATCCAGGGGACAACTCAAACACTGCCATTAGGTTCATGACCGGTGTGCCCCATCGGCGGACCATCTGCTCGAACACCTCCTGATTGAGCTGCCACTCTCCGGGGTCCATACGCACTCGGCTGAGGTAGTCTGCCGTCACATTGTCAACTCCCACTACATGCACCGCCAATAATGCCTGGAGACGAATCTCTGCCCATCTGAACAGCCTTTCAGCCTCCTCCTCCAGGGCTGCACTGCCCATGCCTCCTTGCCGGTTGATGTAAGTCACCATGGTCACATTGTCCGAGAGGACTTGGACCACCTTCCCCTGCAACCATGGCTCGAAACTTTCTAGCGCCAGGGTCACCGCTCGCATCTCGAGCCTGTTGATCGACCACCGGGCCTCTTGCGGACTGCTGTCATGAACATCTTTTGCAATGGGCTCCCCCAACCTGACAAGATGGCATTGGTCATCAGCGGAACCCACACTGGGGAATCCTTCCAGGCTCCCCACATGCAGCCACCAACTGAGGGCTCTACTGGCGCTCCGCAGGCAGGGGAGTACTTGGGACAGGGGCCAACTCTGATGGGACCATCGACGGAGCAGACCCCTAGGCAGCGGTCGCATGTGCACCCTTGCCCATGGGACTAGCTTGAAAGTGGCTGCCATGGCTCCCAGAATTTGCATATAATACCACACTGGTCTTGCCATCTTCAGGAACTGCCATATCAACTGCCACATTCTCCGAGTAAAGCTTACATTTTTATTCTAATACTACAAATGTCTATAAGGGAGTACAGCTTCCCTTACAAGCAATATCACAAATTTCATAGGTACATAATCTGGGCTAAGAGATAAGGGATGATCATGTCAGGTTACTCACTGAACACAGAGGGAAGGATTTCATTTGCCTCCTATTCAATGACTGACTATCTTTCAAATTACACTCATTTCTATGCAGGTACTTCCTGTTTTTCACAGAGCTGTAGCTGCTACAAACCTATATGCAGCACTTTTTTCCCCTTCCCCCACTTATCTTTCATTTATTTCTGTTTGACTTTTTATCTGACCCTGTCTCAACCAACTGTCACTTAGATCACCTGACCAAGCACAACAGCACTCTGAAATCCGCCTAGCAACAATGGCATATCTGAATAGGCTTTTCCCACAGGTCTGCATCAAGTCACTGTGCACTGAATAAGTTTTGAGCTGTATAAGACAAGGAATGCTTAAGGATTAAAGTGGGGTTCACCCCTCTCATATCACCATCCTATAACAGGCACTGCGGTCTGGCCAGCATGGTGGGCAGGGCTGGGGGCACTCCCCAGGAATGCCCTCAATCTGTATCCGGGTAGTTAAAGGATCCCTAGCACAGTGCACCTCCACAGGCTCAGGCACAGAGTACTAGAGTACTTGAACTAAAATAAAATAATATTTTAAAAAACACACAATCTAATTAACTGAAACTGAAATTAAAAAGAAACTGCATATGGCCCCTTAGGAAGAGGCTGCTCTGTCCTGCTTTATTCTCTGGTGGCTGCCTCTCCCGGGCACCCAAAACACAGCAGGGGGTTAAAAACACATGCTGGCCTGAATAATAAGAAATCATGCCTAAATACAGCGGGGGGGGGGGGGGTTGGGGGGGTTCACGCACTGCTGCAGGCTCCCAAATATGCGGCTGCAGGCCGCTCCCTATCTTGTGTTCTGGCGGTTGCTAGAGGTTCCTGCTGTCCCCCCGCCCTGCCACTCTTACCTTGAAGCCTCTTTGCCGCATGGCTTTTCCACCACTCGCGCTCAGCCTTCCTTCCCAGCTTCGGCGTTGAGGGGGGCGAATCAGGGCTGCCAGCTTTCACTCCTGTCAATCAACTGCAGCCCCAGCGGCAGCTCCTCACCTGATAACAGGTTTGGGAGCCACCAGAAGTCTCGGACTGAAGGCGGCCTCCACAAAACTCCCCCCCCCCTCCTCCCCCTCGAAATCCTGGGGGGGGAAGAAGGACTATCCTCCCCTCAGCCCTGTTGTCCCCGGGGTTCTAGCGGTTCCTTCTGATTTTTTTTTTTTTTTTTTACACACACTTCTGCCTTTAAAAACAAAGAAAACTGCACCTTAACAGGGGAAATAAAAAGCAAACTTCAACTAAACCTTAGTTGTCCCTTCAGAGAGTCCAGCACCATGGCTCACTACCTCTTCCAGCTGCTTAGAGACTGAGCATACTGGGGCTGGTAAGAAGTGCCAGCTGCATATGTACACTAGAGTCACCAAAAAGATGACATGCTCAGTCTCCAAGCAGCTGGAATAGGTACACTACCCAGAGGTGTGGGACTGGACTGGAGGGACGATAAGGAACATCTATCATATCTCCTCTATCCCACCTTTGCTCTAACATATACATGTTAAGATCTGTAAGTCTGTCCTCATATGGTTTATAACAGACCATGGACCATTTTAGTAGCCACCTTCTGCACAGACCATCCTGTCTATAATCCTTTGGAAGGTGGGGTCTCCAGAATTTACACCCAATACTCCAAATAAGGTTGCACCAGAGACTTATACAGAGGCACTATCACCTCCTTTCTTCTGCTGGCCATTCCTCTCCCTATACACGCAAGCATCTTTCTGGCTTCTACCTATTTAGCCACTTTAAGATCAGAACAACAAATTCAACCAGGTCTCGCTCTTCTTTCGTGGACAGAAGTACTTCGTCCCCTACACTATATTGCTCCCTTGGATCTTTGCAGCTCAAAATGCATGACCCTGCATTTTTAAGCATTAAATCTGAGCTGCTAAAGCACAGTTACTTACCTGTAATAGGTGATCCCTGGGAACAGCAGGAATAAGTCTTCACATATGGGTATCGTCGGTACCGACGGAGCCTGCGCGGGAACGCTCCCCAGTGTCCAGAAAGAAAGGTTTTGGGAGCATCCCACAGCGCCTGCGCGCTGCCTTCCCACCTTTCCCAACCGCCTCTCTCCAGTTCGAGTTTTAAGCTGAGACAAAGAGAGAGAGAGAGAGGAAAGGAAAGATAGAGAGAGAGATACAACTCCTAGGGGAGGTGGGTGGGTTGTGAAGGCTTATTCCTGCTGTTCCCAGAGATCACCTGTTACAGGTAAGTAACTGTGCTATCTCCAGGAACAAGCAGGAATGAGTCTTCACATATTTTGTGAGTCCCTGAGAAGGGCTCTACCTTCCCCCATGGATCTCGGGCATCCAACCAGGGATGGGGGGTAGGAGTTGATTAGGTATGGAACAGGTGTTTGAGAACAGCCTGACCAAACAAGGCATCCCGGCGGGAGTCCTTGTCCAAGCAGTAATGGGCTGTAAAGGTATGAACCGAGGCCCAGGTGGCCACTCAACAGATTTGGTCGATGGACAGAGTTTAGATGAGCCATAGAGGCTGCCATGGCCCTCACATTGTGAGCTGTGACATGGCCCTCCAGAGAAAGGTTCTTACTCTGGTAGGCGAAAGAAATACACTGAGCAATCCAATTGGACAGAGTTCTCTTAGAGACTGGAAGTCCTAAATGAGAGGGATCAAAAGCAACGAATAGTTGAGAGGACTTTCTATGTTGCTGTGTCCTTTGTAAGTAAAAAGCAAGTGCTCTCTTACAATCCAGGGTATGGAGATTCCTCTCTTCACTTGATGCATGAGGTCCTGGAAAAAAGACAGGTAAATACACCTCCTGGTTCAGATGAAAAGGTGAGACCACTTTAGGCATAAAGTGTGGATTAGTCCTGAGGACTACCTTGTCATGATGGAACCTTGTATAAGGAGGATTAGCCACCAAGGCTTGCAGCTCACTGATACGGCGAGCTGAGGTGACTGCAATGAGAAAAATAACCTTCCAGGAAAGGAATTTCAAGGAGGTAGTGGCTAAGGGTTCAAAGGTTGGCTTCATAAGCTGACCAAGAACCAAATTCAAGTCCCATGCCACTGGAGGTGGTCTAATGGGAGGTTTAGTTAAAAGAAAGCCTCTCATGAATCTTGCATTAAGAGGATGAGAGGAAATAGGCTGTCCATTGAAAGGCTTAAGGGATGCTGCAATAGCACTCAAATGGACTCTTACTGAATTCGTTTTAAGGCCTGCATGGGATAAATGCAGCAAATACTCTAGTAAAGAATTCAGAGGTATTGCAAGAGGGTTAAGACCCTTCTCTGCACACCAAATGGTAAACCTTTTCCCCATTTAAAAGCATAGGAAGGTCTAGTGGAAGGCTTTCTGGAAGCATGAAGGTTATCCTTCACCTGCTGAGAAAGATGCAAATCTTGAAGGTCTAGGCCTTCAGCAACCAGGCCCCGAGATGAAGAGACTGGGGATTTGGGTGCCCCAACGTTCCCTCCTCCTGGGACAGGTCTGGAGCAGATCCCAAGTCCAGGGAGGGAGCTTGAGAGAGATGCAGAAGTAGAGGGTACCACACTTGGTGTGGCCAACGTGGTGCTATGAGGATCATAGACCCCTTGTCTCTCTGAAGCTTGAACAGTGTCTTGGGAATTAGGGGAATGGGTGGAAAGGCATAGAGGAAGTCTTGCCCCCAATGAAGGAGGAAGGCATCCCTGGCCTGAACTCCCTGACATGGAATCCTGGAACAGAACCAGGGAAGTTTGGCATTCCACGGACTTGCAAACAGGTCTATGTCCGGGGTTCCCCAAATTTGAAAGATCCTGGCTATCTGGTCCCCATGGAGGGACCATTCGCGTGGAAGCAGAACTCGACTGAGTCTGTCTGCCCAAGAGTTTTGAACCCCTGGAAGATACACTGCCATGAGATGAATTTGATGCTCTCTGGCGAAGGCCCACAATCTCAAAGCTTCATTGCAAAGCGACAGAGAGCCAGTTCCTCCCCTGCTTGTTCACGTAGAACATGGCTACTTGGTTGTCCGTGTGGATGAGGACTGTCTTGTAGCTGAGCAGGGTGTGGAAGACTCAGAGCTAGAAAAATTGCCCTGAGCTCTAAGAGGTTGATATGTAGAGATGTCTCCTGTGGAGACCAGATGTCCTGGGTGGAGAGATCTTGCAGATGAGCTCCCCAACCCCTTGGAGAGGCATCTGTTGTAAGGGTTGCTTGGGGTAGCAACTGTTGAAAGGGGGACCCCAGCAACAGATTTTGAGTGGACTTCCACCACTGGAGGGACCAAAAGAGGCGACGGGAGGTTGCTATCTTATCTGACAGGCACCCTGATGCCTGGGTCCATTGGGTGGACAGAGTCCACTGAGCTGCCCTCATGTGAAGGCGAGCGTAAGGAACCACATGCACGGTGGATGCCATGTGGCCTAACAGTTGTAACATCTCTCGAGCAGTTAAATGGGGCTTTAACTGAATTTGTGAGGCTAACTGCACCAAGCGTAGGCAACGGGCCTGGGGAAAGATAGGCCCTTGCAGTTGTGGTATCCAGCAAGGCCCCTATGAACTCCAAAGACTGAGTAAGGGTGAGTTGTGATTTTGGGATGTTTATTACAAGTCCCAGATACTGAAGAACACGCCTTGTGCAGGCTAGGGAAGCCTGGGCCTCTGACTGGGATGGAGCTCGGATGAGCCAGTCGTCCAGATATGGGAATAGAAAGATTCCTAGAGTGCGTAGAAATGCAGCTACTACTGTCATGCACTTTGTGAACACTCTTGGAGCAGAGGCCAGACCGAAAGGAAGCACTATGTATTGGTAGTGCTTTCCTTGATAAAGGAACCGAAGGAACCTTCTGTGTGTTGGATGGATGAGGACATGGGTGTACGCATCCTTGAGATCTAGAGAACAAAGCCAATCCTGACTCTGAAGGAATGGAAGGAGAGCACCGAGAGAAATCATCTTGAATTTCTCCTTGCATAGAAACTTGTTTAATTCTCTGAGATCTAATATGGGTCTGTAGCACCCCGTTTTCTTTGGGATAAGAAAATAGGGGGAGTAGAACCCTGAGCCCTGTTGAAGAAGGGGTACTTCTATTGCCCCTTGGGCAAGAAGGGTAGCAATCTCCTGACCCAGAAGGACAAGAAGAGATGTTGGAGAATTGAACTGTCTCACCATGGTGTGAGGAGGAAGGTTTAAGAAATGAAGCTTGTACCCCCCTCCCTTATGATGGAGAGGGTCCATTGCTCTGTTAACTTGTTCCCATCTGGGAGCAAAGTGAGCTAACCTTCCTGGAATGGTGAGAGGCTCTGGTTCCTTTAGAGCCAGAAAGGTTAAGTTCTCTAGTTGTAAGTCAAAGGCCCTGAGGAGGCTGAGGCTGTTGGGCCGCAGCAGTCCTTGCAGCCTTAGGCTTTGCCTGTTTAGGTTGTTGCTGTCACTTTGCAGCAAAACGACCTGCAGAAGATGCCTGCTGACCATAAACAGGATAATATTTTCCCTTTTTGGGAAAGAAAGCCTTTTTGAATAACCTTTTTCTAACAGGAGCAGAAGTAGACTTCGAAAGTCTATCTAAGGCAGAATTCTCAGCATCCATCTGAGTGGCCTTTGCTTGCCAATCCTTGCCAAAAAGGTTTTCACCTGTACAAGGAAGATTTCCTAATCCATCCTGGATCCAAGGTTCCAAATCAGAAGCTTGTAACCAAGCCACTCTGTGTGCACCTATGGCAATAGCCGAGGCTCTGCTGGCACACTCAAAAGAGTCAAAGGCTGCACGGTTGGAAAATTTGGAAACATCCTGGGCATGCTTAAGCCAGGTGAGAAACTCCTCCCTTTTATCTTCTGAGATAAAAGGAGATAAAGTTTGCAGATGATCTGTAACTTCTTTTAGAAACATCCCCATATAGAGACTATAGGAGTTGATTCTGGCAGCAAGCATATTGGCCTGGAAAATTCTCCTGCCAAAAGCATCTAGGGTTCTGCATTCTCTTCCTGGAGGATTAGATGAGTGTCTTTTTGCACTCTTTATCTTTTTCATACCAGACTCAACCACAATGGAGTGGTGAGGAAGCTGAGTCTTATGAAAGCCAGGACAAGGAGGAACACGGTACATGGTGTCCAACCTACGAGAATGAGGGGAGGTGGTGAGAGGAGTCTCCCATATGCCCAACATGTGATCATAAAGGATCTCATGAATTGGTAAGGTAGCTGCCTCTTTAGGAGCCTTAGGATATTGTAAAATATCCAATTTCTTGGCTCTAGGTTCTGGTTCAGGGGCCACTGAAATGGAGAGGCCCCTGGCCACTTCCCTAATGAAGTCTTGAAAAGACAAGTCTTCTGGAGGAGACATTCTTCTTTTTGGAGAAGAGGGCTCCTGAGGAAGGAGTACCGATGCTTCGACAGAAGCCTCTGATTCATCAGAGTCTTTGGAGGAATCGAAGTATCGCCTGTCTGGATGCTCCTGCAGAGCCCGATACGCGTACCGAGTGGTATCGACATCGGGAGTGATCGGTACCGATGGGCATCACAGAACAGGGTACCGCTGCAGTCGACACCGAAGCCGATGTCGATGCAATCGGTACCGGCACCGGAACCGTTATCGGTGCCGGTACCGACAATGGAGTTTGTTGCGGTACCGGAGGCATCGCAGCTTGTATGAATGCCATAATGGCACGCTGCATGGTCAGAATATTCTGATCCATCGACGCCACCAATGTCTGGATGTCGGTACCAGTGGGAACCACCGGTACCCCAGAACATGGCAACAGGTGATCGGTCGAGGCCGAGCCATCGATGTCAACCTGTGACCCCCATAGATAAAGCTTTGGAAGCCGGAGATTCCCGCCGGGGTAATTTTGCCAGTGCGGAATCCTCGAGAGTAAGCCCGGAGGCATCTCGATACTTAGAGGGAGATCTACCCTTCGAGGACCGGCTGGACTTATGTTTGGTTACCTGTGATCCATGGGAGGAAGAAGCAGCCCTGGAAGACGTTGATGCCACCGAAGCTGCATCAGAGGGAAACAGGGTACTGAGCTTGGCCGCTCGATTCTGTCGACCTCTTTTAGACATCATGGCACAGGACTCACAGCCTGTGATGGAGTGGTCAGGACCCAAACATTTTAGACACCAGTCATGGGTGTCGGTGACAGAAATAGTGCCGCTGCACTTTGTGCACTTTTTAAACCTGGAAGCGGGCTTTTCCATGAGGAAATTTTTCCTAGGCCTAAGGCCCAAAAAGAAAAAAATGCACAGAAGTGGGAAACGGTAGGGTTTTTTTTGAAGAAAGAAAGACAGACCGGCGGTACCGGTCAGACGTCGAAGAAGGCAGACGCGTGACCAAAGAAATAAAAGAAAATAAAGAACTTCTTCAGCGGTGACAGGAACATGACCTGCTGGCTCCGCGGAAAAGAAGAACTGGAGAGAGGCGGTTGGGAAAGGCGGGAAGGCAGCGCGCAAGCGCTGTGGGATGCTCCCAAAAGCTTTCTTTCTGGACACTGGGGAGCGTTCCCGCGCAGGCTCCGTCGGTACCGACGATACCCATATGTGAAGACTCATTCCTGCTTGTTCCTGGAGATATTCTAGACCATTCTTCAAGTTTAGCTACATTCCTCCTCATGTTATCTACGGTACTCCTTGCTGGGAGTCAAGTCTATTGCAGATTTTGGTATCATCTGCAAAGAGGCAAACATTACCCGAGAGCCCTTCCGCAATATCACCAACAAAGATGTTAAAAATAAATCAGACAGAGGACAGATCCTTGCGGCACACCACTGGTAAAATACTGTTCCTCAGAGTGAGCTCCATTTACCTATATATACTTTGTCGCCTCACACTCCAAAAGTTTTTAACCCGAGGGAGTCACCCCTAGAGTGCTCAATTTATTTATAAGCCACCTGTGCGGAACGGTATCAAAATCTTTACTGAAATCCAAGTACACCACACCTAGGGCTCTCCCTCGGTCCATCTCTCTGGTCATCCAGTCAAAAAAATCAATCAGATTTGTCTGACAAGACCTACCTCTGGTAAACCCATACTGCCTCTAACCCAGAAACCTCACCATCCTCTGTTTTAGCAGCATTTCCATTAATTTACTCACCATAGAGGATAGACTAAACAGCCTGTAGTTGACAACCTCGTCCTTACTTCTGCTTTTGTGTAAGGAGATCACATATGCCTTTCTCCAGCCCTCTGGAGCCACTCCCGACCCTAAAGAAGCAATAAAAAGGTCAGTCAGTGGAGCCTCTAGAACATCCGCAAGTTCCTTTAATATTCTCGGATGTATCCCATCCAGCCCCATCACTCTGTCTACATTTAGTTTTGCTACTTCCTCACAGTCTTCTGAAAACTGTTCAAAGATCCCCTTCATTTCTGCTTCTATTTGTGGGTATTTTTTGAGGTCCTGCTCCTGGCCCTTCATCTATGAAACAAAAATATTTGTTAAGCAAGTCCGCTTTATCCTCATCAGCTTCTACATATTCCTTCCCTTCACCAGAGTCCGACAATACCACTTTTGCACTTCCTCCTCTCATTAACATATCTGAAAAATGTCTTATCCCGTCATTTTATTGCATTGGCTATCTTTGCTTTCCTGATTACTTTCCTAGCTTCTCTAAGTTTTAGCCAAATATTGATATTTGCCTTCCTCACTCTGGATCTCTTCTATTTTATGAAGGGCCACCCTCTTTTTCTTCACTTTTTCAGCTACTTCTTTTGAGAATCATAGCAGCCTCCTTTTCCTTACACATTTATTTACCTTTATAACAAAAAGGCTTGTTGCCCTTAAAATATCCCCTTTCAATTTTGTCCATTGCTTTCTACATCCCCCAGCTGCTCCCATCTCGAATGACTGCTTGAGGTATTGTCCCTTCTTTGCAAAGTTAGTTTTCCTAAAATCTAAGGCCCTCGCTTCAGTCCTAATACTGAACCACACCATCCAGTGATCAATGGATGCGAGATGATTTCCCACCATGACATCAGAAACACTTTCCCCATGGGTAAGCACCAAGTCCAGTATGGCACCTTCACGTGTGAGTTCAGTTACTAGTGGCTGGAATCGTTCTCCCCGTAGAGAATCCCAGATCTCCTTGCTTCTAGTTGACAGCACAGCAAGGACATGCCAACATCCAGCACGTTGAAATCACTTATCAGTGGCACTCCTCCTTTTGTGACATTACTGTGTATGTCATTTATTAAATCTCCGTCCACTTCTCCCTGTGATGGAGATTTGTATAATCAAACTAATGCAAATGGATTTCCCGTTCCTTAATTTAACCCAGAGTGCCTCCTCGCTCCCTTTTAAACCCTGTAATTCTATAGCTTTAATATTTTTTACATATAGTGCCACTCCTCCTGCCCTTCTTCCTACCTTGTCCTTCCTGAATAACATATAGCCCGGTTTAATTACATCCCAGCCATGGTTATCCATTAACCATGTCTCCATAACCGCCACTAAATCCAAGTCAGCCTCAACATCTGGGATCTTATTTCTCATACTACAGGCATTTATGCACAATGTTTTCCAGATGTTGCACCTTTACAACAGAGGTATTTAATGTTTTACTTATCCGAGGGCTTTCACTTACCTGGGGGCTTTCTTCACCCATCCCCAACGAACCTAGTTTAAAGCCCTCTTCAGTAGGTTAGCCAGTCTGCTGCACAAGACACTTTTACCTTCTTGGCTAGGTGGACACCATCTCTGCTCTGCAGCCCTTGGAAAATCATCCCAAGGTTCAGGAAATCAAAATGCTCTCGATGACACCAACCACCACTCAACTCCACGATGCAAGCATCTCTCCCCTCAGCCTCTACCCTCAACAGGGAGGATTGAAGAGGACACCACCTGCACAGCTATCTGCTTCACCCTCTGTCTTAGAGCCATGAAGTCACTTCTGATACGCTCTGAGGGATACCTGGCGGTATTATTTGTGCCGACATGGATGAGCAACATCGGATAATAGTCAGTAGGTTTGTTGAGTCTCAGCAAACTCTCCTTAACATCTCAGATTTTGGCACCTGGCAGACAGCACACCTCTCTGGACATCAAATCTGGTAGGCAGATATATACCTCAGTACCCTTTAGAAGAGTCACCAACCACCACTACCCTTTGTCTCCTTGTAGTCACTGATTCCACATTTTGGAGTGCTTCAGCTCTGGTTCCTTCTTTTCCTGTGATGCTTTCACCTCCTCCACTTCCAAGGCTGCATACTGGTTCTTCCGTTCAAGGGCTGGAGGATTTGGGTTGTCGATTCTACAGGCTCTGGCGACTCGTGTCCAACTCTCTTTATTCTGTAGCATCCCATCTTCACCTCTGTCAGAGAGCTTGGATGCTTTAAGAAGCATCTCAATGTACTTCTCACGGTTTCAAATGCTTTTCAGCCTCACCACCTCTTCTCTAACACTTCCACTTGGTTTCATGAGGGCTTCAGCTTGCAGGCATCTTGCACATGGAACCAGTCCCTCAACTGGCATTGGGCTGTATGGACAAAGGCAGAAGCTGTAACGGGGGCAACAGCTTTGACAATGTGATTTTTCCCAGCCATCGTTCAGTTAGAGGAGCTTTGGTACCCATTTAAGTAAATGAGAGAGAGACCTACAAAAGTCCCTAACTTTTCCTCAGCTGTCGTTTAAGAGAAAAAGCAGCTAACCTCTTATGTGTGTTCTAACAGCACTGTTGTATGTCCCTGTGTGTAGCCCTGCTTACCTAAGCAAAGCTCCTTGAAGGATGGCAAAGTGTTTGACAGCAAGCTAATTGGGGAGTTGCCCTATATAGCAAGAATTCTTACATAGGGTGGGTGGGAGATGGGGTGGGAAGGGAGAGAGCTAACACCTGATGAGGTCAGTGACTTCAAAGAGCTTTCTTACCCCTTTGAACTTGAAGGCTGGAGGAGGAAAAAAACAAATAACTCTAAAAGTAGCTTTACCCAAGAACACAAAAAATTCTCCTTTTGCAATACAAATGAACATATCAGCTATTAAAAATGAGAAACAAAGGAAAAACAAAACCCCCATTAAGAGCTCTCAACCAGAGGAACATAATCCTTTTACCTCAACCTAGCCCTCTCAAGAGCCAAGCCATAAGAGAGACTGATGTGTCTCTAGTATAACAATTGTACCTTACAAACAGGAAATCGTGCACCGTTGGTACCAGGAACAGTTCCTCCACCATCACACAAGATCTGCATACCACAGTCTCAGAGGACAATCTAGCGCCATCATGATCACCAGAGGGGCCACAGGAGAAACATATACAAGATCCCCTTCCCAAGACTCTCTCTGGACCAAGGTATTCAGACCCTCTGACATTCCCTCCCATTAGTGACTGAAAAATCTGGCCACCTTGGCAATGACCACTAACGCCATGACATCCATCACTGGCAACAGCCTATCAACATCTAAAACCCGACTCTCCAAGAGACTATTTCCCTAGGTGCAAGAGATTCCAACTTGCATGTTTTCCTTTCTGGCCATATGAGCCACCGACAGAGCTATCAGATGGGCCTCCCTACTCCAGTAGAGGGGCCACCTCATCAGCCAGCAGGAGGCTGCCACTGCCTCCCTGCAATTCATGTATGCTACCACTGTCACATTATCTGACAAGATTCGCACAGCCCTATATGTGTATATCCCTATGCAACGGAAATGATTTAGAGGGCTTGCAGATACCCTCCAACAAAGTATTTTCTAATGTTTAATGATGCCAGATTTTGCAAAATAAGGGTGAATAGTTCATCCCTATGGAAGGCTGTCAACACCATAGAATCCTCTCTAGCCAGGATCTCCCTTTTCTCAAGATCTTCGCCTAGGGGTTCATCCCATCTACTAGACATACACTCCATAGGATCATCTATGGCCCAAGAGAACAGATTGGTAGAAGATGGATAGAAGGTATCAACTTCCGCACAGAAGAATCTTATCTACATTAAAAAAAAAAAATGGAAACCAAACTCAAAATTCAGCGGTGAGCATCTTTTTTCCCCCTATTTGGTGTCTGGTGTATTTAGCATCTTATTGTTGGTGCTCTCAATTGAGACACACTGCTGCCATTTGGAGTTTGAAATGCTTTATTTTGTATGTGTATATTACATCTTTCAGACCCCCGACGAAGGCTGGTCCAGCCAAAACTTGGTCAAGTATTTTAATATAGACCATGGGGTAAAAAAAAAAGTCTCTCGGCTCCTTGTATGTAGGCCGAGAGAATTGAGACCAGGCCCCCCCCCCCCCCCCCCCTCCGCTTCAGACTCCATAAACTGCTGCTTAGCCCCTGGCCACCAAATTCCCTAAGGTAGGAGAGGATGTAACAACCTCACTGATCTTCAAACCTTGCATCAGGTCCTGGGTAAGGCAAAAGGCCTGGTGCCAAAAAAACAAACACACACACACAAATTTCCCCACCTCAAGGCAAGTGCCCCCAGAGCCACCCCTGCTCCCTCAGTCTGCGGGCCAGAGCCTTCTGGGCCCGCTGTCTAGAAGCTGCAGTACCCTCAAACATGGCAACGCTTCCCATAAAAAGAAGCAGCGCCAACAATGTGAGGCAAAATTGTCAATCAATTCCAGCAGCTGCCACTGATCACAGACATTGAGTGCACTATTCTGCACCACTTCTTCCCACCCCACTGAAACCAATCACACTGGCCCCACTTACTACTGCCGTAGCCAGCAGCAGGATTCACTGAATCCACCCTCTGGCATCTCTTGGGTCTCTGCTGCTGTGTTGGCTGCCCTTTAAAGGGTTCTATGTCCTTCTGTTGTCTGAACCCCCAGTGAAGCTATGAACAGAGTCAGGGAGCTCGCTGCAATTCTTTCCGTATCTTTATTTTTTTTTGGTCCAATGGAGTCCAGCTGTACAGAAGCCTATGCTACCTCTATCTGCTGGAGACTGAGAAATACTGGAGAGAGGATGGCTGCACCCTTATTGGGTGACATCATCGACCAGTTGTTCTTAATCTCCATCTGCTGGTAAGATGGCATAAACCAAAGTGCCTGGACTGAAGAGATGAGGAGGAATTTAAAATTCTTCAGAAGATTGCATTCTTTGTGTGTAGTATTTTCATGTAGATTTTCCCATATCATAAAAGCCTGGCAACCCCCAGCTTTCTCCTTGCTCAAGTTCTGACCTCCACCCTCCCCCCGCCCCCCCCCAAGTCCCTAGCTGGTTCAACCCCTAGCTTTCTCTGCCCACTCTCCAGGCTTGGCCTCTTGCTTTCTTTCCCCCCTCCCCAAAAACTGTTCTGCTCAAACTGAAATTGTGGACTCAATCCAGACAGCAAGACTGGAGACAAAATTGTCCAGGAAGAGAATATAAAAATAAAAGTTAGCCCCTTACAGAGGCTCATGTAACCTTCTGAGGGCAGCATGTCCTGGAAGATATAAATCAAATATCCAGCTTTGGTGGGGAGAGGGGGGCAGGACCACTTCTCTCATCAGTCTGAGGCAGCAAGAGCCTTCAGAAGAAAACAGAAAGGTCAGCCAAGTACTGCTCCACCAGTGGTAAGTTGGATCTCCTCCTCTCCCCAGAGCACTGTAGCTCCATTTTTCTGAGCTTTAACCCTTTCCATTCTGATAAATTTTCTATGTCGCTCATGTCAGATTAGAATAAATTTTAACAAGCAACTGGCCAAATTACAACCAATATAACATGTTATGAAATGTCCCACAAGGTGAGACTTGTCACAAGCCAGTTTATGGCTCGTATGTCCCATAGGGTAGGAGAGATGATCTGAATGGAAAAATGTAAATTCCTCACAGGTGACAGCTGTCCCATGTCTGCATCATGAGAAGGAGTTGCCTACTTGTGTGACCAATTTATCCTATTGGATACATTTTTCTCTTTTACACAGCTGAAGTAAAATCTTGCTAGAAAAGTGAACCATGCCAGAAACTTCTATATTTCTACATCTGCTACAGATGATGCTTACAGATCAATTGCTGAAACTATCACTGTGGATATCAGGACATGCTTTGAGTTGGCTGCTTTATTTCCTACTGACTAGTTACTGGTTGTGTCAGTTTTTCAGAACTCTCTTTTGAAAGAATTTTCACAAAAGCGGTATGATTATTTACTGTAATATTGTGGACACTCACAAGTGGATTCTTCCCTGCATCAAAACTTTTTCCTAAATAAAATGCTCTTTAGAATGCTGGGTCCAATGATTAGAATTTAGGCTGGGTGGTTTTCACCTGTACTTGCATAATTTTATGAGTTTCTATGTTAAAGTATATGGGTACATTTTTCTTATTTGATATTACTTGTTGATCAATCATTAAAATAAAGTAACATTTCAGTTTCATTCATTATTTAAACAGCACACCAAGTTCTTCATAATTACTCACCAGAGGTAACAAAATTATTATGAAAATAGTACTTACATCAAGTTCAAAGAAATAGTCCTGCTGCTTGGATGCAATTTCATAATCTGCTCTCAGCGCAAGATCATGAACTTTCAGGCATTCTCCCAGATCCATCCTCTGAAAATAAGAGCATAAAATCTCTTGTTAGGAAAAGATAGTTTCTGGGTTGACTAGCATATGAGTGGGATGGGGGTGGGAACAAGAACAGTAGAAAAAGGACAGCTTTACAAAAAATATATGCGCTAATCTGATCACTTGAATTATGATATCTAATATTTCTGTATCATTCAACTGCCTTATCAGACATACCCAAAAACTTCAAGTACACAGATTATTTCAGTGCTTAATCTCCAGTGCACAAAGACAAAGCACATACATACAGATATATGATTATTTAAAACGGTACTTCTCACTGACAAAAATGTCACTTAAGTAATATAAAAATAGTCAACTATCACAATTAAAATATTTAATAAGCAGCACTCAGGGCCGGCCCTAGTGTTTCTACTGCCCCAGACATAAGCCCGGCCGTGCTGTCCCCCACCCCCCATGCTGAGCCGTGCAACCACTCCCTCCCCCCACCAATTCCGACAGTGGGATCGGGGCAGCAGGCCATATGCATCAGCACACATGGCCTGCCACAAGCTGCTGCCACTGAGCCTAGCCGCCTCCCAACCCCGTTGCCAGAATCAGCGGGTGGGGGGGCAGCGACAGGCCATGTGTGCCGAAGCACATGGCCTGACGCCCGCAGAGATCTGCCACCCTAGGCAGCTGCCTAGCGGACAGGCCAGCTCTGACACCACCACTAACATTACCAAATTCATTTCCAAAACATGTGCGTTTAATCAAAGCAGATCACAAAGTTCATTTAATGGAAAATTAATGACCATTTGGAAGAAAAGTGGCATTTTACTTACCAATGTCATTTCCTTGAGGTCTGCTAGACCAATCCAGACAAATGAGTTGTGTCCTCCTACCAGCAGATGGGGAGACAGAGAAACATTCCACAGGCTTCTTATGATGTCATCCTGCCATTAACAGCCATAATCCCTAGGGGCATACTTCAGTATTTGTACCCAAGCACATGATCAAGAATCTCTGACCGCAGACAACCTCAGCGAAGATAAAGCTCAGCAGAACAAGAACCATAACTATGTACAGGATCAGCTTCAAACAGAAGGCTTGTCAGAAGTTTATGAGCCCACAGGGAAATCACAGAGCGTACAGCAGACCTAAACAGATTCTAGTGGAAGGTCCTAGACTGGTCTAGCAGGACTCAACAAAAGGACATTTTACTTATGAGATAATGTCACCATCCTGCTAGACCAGTCAAAAGAAGTGGGACATATCAAGGCTACGACTCCACTGGGCAAGAAAGCAGCCATGCCCGCCCGAGCATGGTTATCAAGCAGTAATGTTAGTCAAAAATGGGAAAGCAATGTTGCCGCCCAACAAATGTCTGAGAGAGCAATCGAGCTGTGCTCTGCCAATGAGAATGCCTGCGTCTGGGAAGAATGCACATGAGAACCCTCCAGAACCATCCAGTTCCACAACAGATACACAGAGGCGATGGTCTTCTTGATCCAGTGCCCCAGGTTAGACCTGGCAGCCGCATCAACCAAGCGGTCCCGCAAACAGAACAAAGAGACCGAAAAAACACTCTCCAAACATCCAAAATATCCACAAGGCAAATGTCCTGGTCCTTCCCATTGCGCTGTTCCCCAGTAAAGGAGAACTGACAACCTGATTAAGAAGAAAAGGTGACACCACCTTGGGTAAGAAGGGAAGGATGGCTGCACATAGATGACCTCCCTCTGAGGAGGCCAAGTAAGGGTCCCTGCAAGACAAAACACCTGCAGCTCAGAGTTAAATGTCCCCTAGCAGAATGCAACCAAGATGGTCTTAAGGGTCAGATCCTTAAGAGTGGCCCACTTCAAGAGCTCAAAAGGGCTCCGATATCAGCACCCATAGAACTAGGCAAAGATCCCACGAGGGAAAGAATGAATGCAGGGAAGGACGCAGATGTTGTATCCCCGCGAAGGAAACAAGACACATCTGGGTGCGAGGCTATAGACTGCCCAACTACCGGTCCCCTGAAGCATAAGGCTGCCACCTAAGCCTTCAGGGAACTAAGAATATGGCCAATGAAGCTACAGGGTAACCTATTTAAGGCTAATAAGAGAAAATATTTTTTTCATTCAACATGTAATCAAACACTAGAATTTGTTACCGGAGGATGTAGTAAAAGCTGTTCGTGTAGCTGGGTTTAAAAAAGGTTTGGACAAGTTCCTGGAGGAAAGGTCCATAAACCACTATTAAAAGGGACCCAGGATATCACTGCTTGACCCAATACAAGCATTGTGGAACCTGTGTCTTTTGTGGAAACTGCTAGGTACTTATGACCTAGATTGGCCACAGTTGGAAACAGGATACTGGGCTTGATGGACCTTGGTCTGACCCAGTATAGCATATCTTATGTTCTTATGTCTAGATCAAGCAAGAAAGAAGTCTGCCATATTAAGACTAACCAGTCAAGGCACCAGCAAATAAACAAAGTTGGAAGAACCTCCTCACCTCTTCAGGGAGCATGAAAACCACGGTGGAAAAATAGCCTTTCTGCGCTAACCAATGCTTTTCAAGAATCAAGTCATGAGTGAGAAGGGGAAAGGGTCATCCAGAAGGACCAGTCCCTGCCACAACAGCCCCCCCCCTAAACTGGGGAAAGTTGCCAAGAAGGTTCCTGCAGGAGCTGCATCCGGTCCCTGAACCACAGCCTCTTGTCTAGTCCAGTGCCATCAGTACCACCCAGTCCAGATGTCATTCTATGCGGTGAAGCACATGCTCCACAAGCAGCTATAGAGGAAACACTTACAGCAGACACTGCTTCGGCCAGGACAGAACGAGACCATTGACGGCCTCTGAGCTCTATTCCCTAAAACGACTGAAGAATCTGCAAGCTTACACAATGAATTGGGTCGTGAACAGTTCCATCATAGGACTACCACAGAGGCACAGAATCTGCCGAAACACGGAATGACTCAACTCCCACTCCCTGAAATCAAGAAAGTGGCAACCGAGAAAGTCTACCTCCACACTGGTTACTCCTAAAATGTGTTGTGCAAAAAGAACCAGGTGGTTTCTTTCTGCCCAGGAGTATCATCTACAGGGACACATTAGCACTCTTCATGCCTCCTTGCCAGCCACAGCCACGGCATTGTTTGAGAATACCCAGACTACTCTGCCCCGGACTAGGTATTGAAGTGCAAAAGGGCCAAAATGAATGGCCCTTGCCTCGAGGTGGATGATGAGCCATGCTGACTCCCAGCTGCTCCAACAGCCGTGAACTGTTTGGTTCTCGTAATGGGCTCTCCAGCCAAACAGGCTGGCATACATCGACAGGAAGAGATAAATGATCAGCCAAAGGCATGCCCCTTTTCAGATGCTAGGGCTGCCTCCACCAACACAGGCTGGACACCACCTCTAACTGGAGGGGGAAGACTGGCCTCGAAATCCTGAGAACCTGGAGACTAAGGAGACAGCAAGGACTTCTATAGTGGTCTCATATGAGCATAAATCCAAGACACCATTTCAATCGATACCACCATTGAGTCAGGAAACTGTAGATAATCCCAATCCTGGGAGCCTGCTGAGTCCGGAAGGCTGCCAGTTGAGAAAACTAACCGCTTTGCCCTCTCCTCAGGTAGGAAGACCCTGCCAGCTGAGTATCAAACTACGCTCCCCAGTACTCCAGCAATTGGGAAGCTTCCTAGCGACTTCCCACATTGATTACAAAGCCAAGACTCTCCATGAACTGCACCACATGGGTTAACAGAGATGCTCCCCACTGCAACTTGACTCAAATGAGCCAATCGTCCACATATGAGTGAACACAAATCCGCGGCACCACAGCACTGCAGCTGGCACCACCATGACCTTCAAAACATACTTGGGATGGTGGAAAGCCAAAAGGGAAGAGTGGCAAATTGAATATGAGAGCCAAGCAGGCAAAAAGGAGAAAGATGTTGATTCTCACAGATAGGAATGTGGAAATAAGCTTTGGCTAGATTCAGAGAGATAAGTAACTCCCTATGCCACACCACCTGGATCAGTGACCAGTATCCATACAAAAGGGTAGAGTTTGCAGGTGGGAATTGACCCCTTTAAGGTAGAGGAATGGCAGGGGGGGGGGAGGGAAAAACCCTTACCTCTTTGGCACCATGAAGTAGATTGAGCACCAGCTTAGTAGGGAGAATCGAGACCACTGCCCACAGATGGAGCAATCTTTCCAGAGTGAACTGAACGGAAACTCTTGGCCGCAGAGCCATACTGGGAGAAAATGAAGGCACTAGGATAGTTTCCCTGCATTCCAGAACATAGCCATGCTGAATGGTGTTAGCACCCAGCAATCCTCAGTGACAAAGACCCACTCCTGGTAAAAAAATAAATAAAAAAAATGGAGGCAAAACCTGCCACCTACTAGAGGCATCCGACAATGGGCTTCCAAGCCATTATTGCACTAAACAGGAGGTGGCATTTCTGTAGGCGATAGGATCCCAGGGTCTGTGTGTCCCACAAATGGACTGAACCCCAGACTGAAAACCAAAAAGAGAAAAGGTGGGCATTCTGGGGCAATACCTATGAGGGCTCCCAGCAATACCAGGATTCCAGATATCAGCAATAAGAAAAATCAGGCAGATACAGAGGATGAGGATGCACCTGTTCGCTTCCCAGACCCCTTTGGCCTATTCTCTGAGAGGTTAGGTGGTTTGAACTCAGCCAAATCCTTAACCTGCTTCTCCAAGTTCCCTCCAAAACAAAACTTCCCTTTCAAGGCAAGCTAGAACTAAGACTTGGAGGCCATGTCTCTGCCCAGTGGCGAAGCCACAGCCAGCATCGTGTCACCACTGACAGAGCAGTATCTTTAGCCACCAAGTAAACGATATCCTACAAAGCGTTCAACAGAAAGGCTGTTGCCAACTCCAGGATGGCAGTACCCTCGGAAGCAAGTGACTGAATCCACTGAAGAAGAGCTTGAGTTGTCAGATCTGCACACCTCAGCCAACTGGAGCATAACAGAGGAAGTCAAGTCTCTCTTCAAGAGAGATTCCATCTCACAATCCAGGGGTCTTTTAGGGTGTGTACTTAAATGCACAGCATAGCAAGGTACTTAAATGTGTGTGAAGCTCAGTTAACACACAGGCAGCTCAGCAAGCCAGGGTAACGGAACACTGACACTGCACCAACAGACACAGAGCGACCCAAACCCAATAGACGCACTGGTTGGGTAGCCCCCACAAAACAAATCAGAGACTCAGTTTTGTTATTCATCCCCATGGATTCCAAGGCAGGCAAACCATGCTAGGCTCAGTGCTACTACCCTGCTGCCAGGATCTGCAGGCACATAACTCTGAGGAGCCTTCTCTTCTGATCTTTAAGAGAGCCAGGTGGGAGGAAGGAGGGAGGGAGAGCGCATCGATGTTGTACGAGGCTTGAAAAATTATTTTCAAACTCCATTCCAAACTTCTGGCTTCTCAACTGGCCCTTAGGAAGATAACGACAAGGAGATGAAACAATTTCCCTCTTCCGTATGGCAAGGCTGGGGGGGGGGGGGGGGCACAACTTATTTGTCTGGACTGGTCCAGCAGGACTATATGGAAAGAGTGAATTACCATACAATACTGCCTATAGCCAGGATCCTTGGTCTCCTATGATTCTTTTTGTGAGGTCCAGCCACAGAATCAGAGAAGATCAGGGACAGGTAAAAACTGCCATACTGGATTAGACCAGTCAACCCAAGTCACAAGTGCCTGGCAAAATCTAAAAATATATAGACAAGATTTCATGCTGCTTACCCCAAATCTACCACAGCAACTGCTTATGGACATTCCCTTCAGGAACTTGTTCCAACCCTTTTTAAACATAGTTACGCTAACCGCTCTTACAACATCCTCTGGCAACAAATTTCAGAGCTTAATTAGGTAATGAATGAAAAATGTTCTCCAATTTGATTTAAACTTCATAGCATGTCCCCTAGTGAAGAGAACAGTATCTTACTGAACCACTAGAACATGCTGGGGTAAGCAAACTTGCATTTGCACTGCCCCTCTCACCTTCCCTCCCTACTAAGCATCATCAGGAGGTAAATCCAAAGAAGAGTGGTTGCACTCAAGCTGTTCTCCTCCTCCTTCCTATGCTGCCTGGGTTTATTTGGGGTTTGAAGAATAGGACCTTCTGGCACTTCAAACTCTGAACTCATTCCTGGGTGGCACAGAAAAGACATGGCCCGAGGCACAGCTGCTCGTCTCTTCCTGCCAACCCAATCAGTATGGGGAGATGAGAAAATCCGTGCAGATGGGGAGAAGAGAGCAGTGTGACAAATGGACATAGTTGGGAGGGGGGGGGCACGCATAGAAGCACTTTGCTTCTCCCTTCCCCCCCAACACTGCAAATCATAGGTAGCAGAAGCAGCACCTGACTCCCACTATTTATGCCGCCATCACCTCTACCATCTTGCTATCCCTCCCCTCCCTATATGCCCTATTGTCCACCATCTTTCCCTTAAAAACTTTCTCCTTGCCGTGATTCCCTCGTGTTGCTGGGCCACAGCTGTAATGGCAATAAAGACAGGGTATGCTGAGAATCAGTACAGTTGAAGAGGTCCAAGGACCTAAGACCCATGTGATAAGTATTGTAATATGGAATATTACAGATTGAAGTCATGATCTGAGGGTCCAGAGTTTGGTGTTTTGTCATTAGGGTGGTGGATGGGTTAAAGACAGGTTTAGGCCTTTGATACCCTAGCAGATAATGAATGTGAAGTCATAAGCTAGAGTGAGATGTTGAAGAAAACAGGTTTCTACACAAGATTTTTTAATGGCTTAATAGGGTGAACAGGGAAAACAGATTATATCATCAGCTAGGTTGCTAGCCAGTTATTATCCCAAGGTTTCTGGAGAACGCTTATTGCAGGTGGGGGGGGGGAGGCGCATCACAAGAAGCAGCAGACACTGCAATAGGCTGTAAGGGAACAAACAGAAGGTGCTATAGGTTTACGTCCTTGGAAAAAACATTGTGCGCACTATTTCTCAAATTTGTAATTGTCTCTGGTTTTAAATGTATACATTGCTTAGGAGATGAAAAATCACAAGTATATATGAGGGTTGCTCAGAAAGTAATGCCCCACATGTTTTTTCTCAGTCCAGAATGAAGATAGAGGTGTGAAACTGAAAGGGTAGTAACTTGGAACTTCAAAGGACACGTGTGTAATTTTACAGTCATCCGACAAATGAGGCGGTAGTGATCCTTCAAATGGCGTCTGAGTGACACACGGTACAAACGACGAGCTGTAATTGAATACTTGGTGGAGGAGAAAGTCCTGCCTCAGCCACCAGTCCAGATCGGTGCATCACGAGTCGGGAATTGTCCATACAGCTTCCCGTCAGTAGAGGTAGTGCAATGGCAATTATTGACTCTTTGGGATATTCATAGGTGTGTGCAAGATGGGTTCCGCGAATTCTCACAACCGAACACAAACGCCAAAGGAAAGACATCTGCTCTGATTTGTTAGAGCGTTTTGAAGCTGAGGGGGAGGCCTTTATCCCAAAGAGTCATAATTGCCATTGCATTACCTCTACTGACGGAAAGCTGTACAGACAATTCCTGACTCGTGATGCGCCGATCCGCACGAATAATGTCAGCGCGCTGCAACTTGTCTGGAATGGTGGCTGAGGCAGGTGGATCTTCCAGTTCCGTTTTACCACTTCCTGAAGCCTTTACTCTCTTCACCCATCGTCCAACGGTGCTCCTATCTACCGCAGAACTTCCATACACAGCACACAACCGTTTGTGAATGTTTCTCACCCTTTCTTTCTCCTCCACCAAGAATTCAATTACAGCTCGTTGTTTGTACTGTGTGTCACTCACAGACGCCATTTGAAGGATCACTACCGCCTTGCTATTTGTCGGAAGACTGTAAAATTACACACGTGTCCTCTGAAGTTCCAAGTTACTACCCTTTCAATTTCACACCTCTATCTTCATTCTGGACTGAGAAAAAAACGTGTGGGGCATTACTTTCTGAGCAACCCTCGTATAAAGGGTCAATCTTCAAAGGAAGCCCCATGGTAGAATTCCCCTTTGAAAATATATTTTAACAGAATCCAGATACCTTGTACCCAAGTGCAAAATACACATGGAAATTTCACCTACTTTACCCTTTAAGCACCAAAGGCCCTATGCAGCACAGGGTGAAATCTCTCAAAGATCTAGAGGCAATTTCAAGCAGGCCAACTTCTTATTTGGACCTTCCTTTATTGCAGAGACTATTCAGATGGCACCTAATTGACTCCCTGCTTTAAAGACCTTGAAAATGCTCATTAAATACATAAATACCTATATGAGGCCCACTGCAGGACATTCTAGTAGTCTCCTCAGAGAGAGGAAGGTCTGGACATTTAAAAAAAAAAAAAAAAAAAAAAGCTAAGCCAAGGTTTGTTAGGTTTGGTTTTGTGGGGGGCATTTTTGCACTAGGAATCCATAGTTTCCAGTTTTTGATCTGATCGGCTAAAGGGAGGAGGGAGGAGTGGTCTAGTGGTTGGGGCAAGGTACCACAGGCCGGAAGGTCGGTGGTTCAAATCCCACTAGAGGACAGCAACCTTGGGCCGGAAGGACTGGGGTTTCTAGTCCCACAGGTGCTCCTTGTGGTCTTGGGCAAGCCACTTAACCCTCCATTGCCCATGTTCTCTGTAAGTATTAGTGTATGTCTCTCATATCCCCTTGTGTTAAATGTATCCCCCAACTGCTTTGACCCGGTGAAAAGCGGGATATAAATGCAGATAGATAAAAAAATAAATAGATAAAGAAAGAAAGACAGAAAGAAAGAACGAAAGAAAGCAAGCAAAGCTGGCAGAGCTCATAAAAACTAGATACAAATTTGGCTCATCGGAAGACAGGCTTGGCTTTTTTTATGGATAAGGCTATGAGGTTCTACTATGCTAGACTGGAGACTGAGAAATGACCTCATGACTTTGGGATTGTTATGGGATCCTAGAACTTAATTGCCTTTTTTAAATCAATTTTAAACAATATAACAAGCAAATCCAACTTGTACTGAAATGATATACATTTGCCGAAAAGAAAGAGGAAAAAGTACAAGCATGTAAATACAAAGCAAATTACATCTTTAGTCCACAAAAGGTGGGGTCATGGCTTGAGTATTAAAATTGAGGGAAACCACCAATTCACCAAGAAACAATAATACAAGATTAAACAGCGATAGGAGCAGACAATGATCAAAACTTCATTGAAGAACTGGACCTAAAGGTGAAGAAGCTGCTGCATGGGAAGTGATAAAAGACGACAATTCCACAGGTTGAAAAAACACAAATTTCTGCGAGCGATATTGTACTATACATCTACATGGGAACCTCAACACAAATGAAGCCCCCATCTGAAGCACACCAGGTCTTAATGCAAGAAAAGCTTTCCGCCGCTTCTGTGTTTCCCTTGAAACAGGGAACACCGAAATTCTCTTACCCAAAAACAAACTAGCCCTTTTTTTATAAAACAATTTGAGTAACCAATCTCTACCAGAGGAAATGGCAAAAGAAACTAGCAATGTGGATACAGAAATTTCATCTACCTTGGGAGACTGAAGTAATGCAGATACATCGAGAGAATCAAATTCTAATTGCCCAACAACCACTTGAGCCCCTTTTTTTGCAACAGGAATATAGTAAGCTTTCACAATTGGTGGAAACAATTCAGATGGTACCAAAAGAGAATCCTGCAAGTATCGCTTAAATAAATCTAATGGCGCCACCCCTGGAAGTAAAGGAATATTAAGCAAACGCACATTATTTGCCCGGATAGCATTTTCTAATGTCTCTGATTTTATCTTCAAAGCAGTATTGTCTTTCATTAAAGAAAAAGTCAAGTCAGAGACTTGTACAAGCCTCTGGTCGATAGAATCCAATTTACTGCCAGTGTCAGAAACATCACTAGATAAGGAAGCAACCTTCTCCTCCAAAGAGATAATTTTCATAGAAGACTGGGCAAGTTGTTGGTTGACCACAAAAGACAGTTGAGTGAGCGCTTCCCAAATATTTTCAAGAGTTACAACAGCGGGATGGGATAATGCAAAGGCAAAAGACGGTACCATCTCAAGTTCTCCTGCGGACACCGCCTTCTCAACGCTTCCAGCTGCAGTCACAACCCGGTCCACACCTCCTGCAATTTTTCCCGTCAAAACTGGCGATCGACTCTCCAGGCATACCTCCGTCGCTCCCCGCTCAGACTCATCCGCCCCCCTTCTTCAGGCAAGGCCGAAGCACCAGCCGACGGAGGCGTCTTGGACGAACAATCTGGAGCAGGAGGGACCGCTCATTCTTCTGGGGAGAGAGAGACGGTTCTAGGGCGGCAGACGCCAGCATCTCATCTGCTGACGCCACCAAGCCCGCTCTAACCTCCCTTCATTGATCATCCGTAAGTTGTACAAACCAATCCATAGGACCCTTCGCCGCAGACTCCGACTCCGTGGGGAGAGTCTTGAGTTTGCCCTTCCGCTTCGGCATCCTGAATCGGCTCACTCCGTCGCCATCTTGAGATAAGCCACACACCCCCCAGTTTGGCAATCTTAAAAGTATGCTAAAGAACTTAATTGCTTTTAATCTCTGTTCTAATTAGTGTTTGTTCAGTCTGTTTTTGAGTCACCTGGCCTGCTAGCTTGAGGAGGCAGGGGGGGGGAGAGAAGGGGGAGAATAGGGACAAAGAACCACCAAGACAAAATAAAAAAAAAACAGAAAAGCAAAGCTTGCATGAGATTTTGTAGCATTCTTCAACTATTTCCCCTATCAGAGTCTGGTAAAATTTAATTATACATTAAAGCTGCCCAAGACAAAAGAAATATTAGATTTACAAGAATTCTAAAAAAAAATGAATACATAGCACAAACCCAATAAAATATAAAATTACATAAACCAATAAAAAGAAAAAAATGCATACTACACAATAAACGAGCCAATAAACCAATTAATATTTACAAGAAAACCTACAAATTACATGCACCTACTTTATATGCTCCTAGACAGCGCCATGGAAGTTTGAATGTACTTGGTTCACTCTATTTAACAGTACCACAATTATGGACAGATGGACCGAACCACCACAAACATTAAAAAAGGGAAAATATTACAGTAGCTGCAGAGCAGCAGCCAGAGTAGACAGAAACAAAAAGAAAGCAATTTATGCATGTATTGGAATGGCAGCAAGTGAACAATTTACAGCTATCTTGTGGCACTTAGACAAAAGGTTATGGGAATCAGGGACCTGCTTAAAGCAAACTTAGGAAGAACAGTTGCTAGGTCTTTTTGATTGACTCCTTTCAGCCCAAAAAAAATGAAACATGCATCACCCCTGAACTCTATCTTGGATAAATTGAAGAGTGAAAGGAAATATTTGAAGGTTAACTACAGAGGACCTTCAATCACAGTAATAAGGTTCTGTACCACTAATTGCTGCACACTTTCATTAAATAGCCTGGCTAGGAGGAAGTGACGTCACCTGGCAGATGGCAGCTTAGTTCTTGAGCTCCCATCTGAGCGAACTTAAGAGGTGAAAAGTGTGCTAACCCCCCCTCAAAAGTTGGTGAAAATCTACCCGCTTGCCATCTCAATACCCCACCATGTCCATCAGGAAAAAAATTGGAGAAATTCAAGTCCTCCTATGCAGCAAACGAAAACCGTGAGTTGCAGGACTCGACAGACCACGTGGCTTCAGAGGAGGATACAAAGAACGACAGAGCAGGCAGAGGAAAGCTACACCCGGGGAGATATTTGGGGATGAATGCGCACTTTGAGAAAAGAGATTGTCTCAACCCAGGGGACAGACGGGATTGCCTTTACAGAGATCCGGGGTGACCTGCGTGATCTAGGTGGAAGTGCAGGCAAACAACAAGTGGTAAAAGAGCACCTGGCAGCCCAGATGCAGCAGCTTCAAGCAGAACAGGAGCTCCTGAAAGACAAGCTTGACGATATAGAGAATTGCACTCAATGTAGCAATTTACGACTACGAGGGATTCCTGAAGTGGATCGTTATTCGGATGCTTCTTCAGTGGTTCAAAAGGTTTGCCAGCAGATTTTGCAGGTCTCCTCTGACCAGACCGAGGCTCAGCCAATTGTGATTGAAAGGACTCAGAGTGCTGGGACCCTGAGGGATGCGGGTGGCAGCACGGAAGGGCTGCTTTGCTTGGTAGAGTATGGACATTGAACTCTTTAATGATCTGTCAGCAGGAACTCTGCAGTGCCGCCAAGCAATGAGGCTTTGGATGTAATATCTATAGGCCAAGAAGTCCAAGTATCGATGGCTCTTTCCTTTTGTCCTCCTCGATGTCAAAGGTCAGAGTTTCCAGGTGCAAACGGCAGAAGAAGCTTGGACAATTCTCTGCTAGGAGGGTACACCGAATCTATCTGAGCAGCCCCTAGGCCAAGGTGGATCCTGCTCCACCACGTCCCTCATCTAATTGGGAGAGGGTATCTGCTAAGGATCAATGACTGAAGTGCCGGTCAGGTGGTTCTAGCAAACGTGCAGCTCCAAGAGGCAAGGAGTTTGGCCCAGCCATGTGAACGCTCCTTAGGAGATTGCTGGATGTGAGGGATATGAATGAGGGACAGGGGGAATGGGTGATGCGTGCTGGCTCAATGGGGGGGGTGGGGGGGGGAGGGGGTTGATATGTGCGATTCCATAGGGAGGTCTCTTCCTCAATATAAAGGATCGGTGGGGGCAGGATAGCTGGGCAGGGCTGGGAGGATGGCCTCTAGGTTAAAAGTAGGGACGCTGAATGCACAGGGCCTCAATTCCCCACAAAAGTGGAAAATGTTGCTGTGGGAGATTAGGAAACACCACTGGCAGGTGGTATTTGTCCAAAAGAAGCATTTGCAGGGGAGAGATGAATGCTTGAGTCCCAGGCTTTTCAGACCTTTTTTTTGCAGGAGAGGGGGGAGTCCGAAGGCAGGCGGGAGTGGCGATTCTGATTTAAAAGAGGATGCCCCTTCATTTTGGGTGAGACGTATCACAAAATGGATGGGAGGGCGCTGGTAGTGTGGAGGGAAATGTATGGGGAAACAGTGACTTTTGTATCTATTGATGGTCTCAATGAAGAGCAGGTGACCTTTTGGACAGACAAGCGATAGTGGATAGAGAAGATTGATGAAAGGGTATTGGTGGGGGTTGACTGCAACATCACACTGGATAGCTGGTCATGAGGGAGTGTGGGGGAGGGGGAAGAGGACCCTGGGCTGAAGGCCATACAAGAATGGTTGCGTGAATTTGGGTTGGCTGATCTCTGGGGGACTGATGAAAATCCTCTTCACCTTCACTTTTGAGTTTTGTTTAAGCCACTAGCTTCATGTGGCCAAAACAGTGTTATTACCCTACAGGAAAAGAATTATGCACAATGCAATTCTTGAACATAGTTTAGAAGAACTGCAACATTAACATTCGCCTATGGAGGTGAAATTAGACCTTACCTGCTAATTTTCTTTTCTGGAGTCCCTCCAGTCCAGACGCATGGGTTATGCTCATCCACCAGAAGATGGAGATTGAGAACAACAAACTGAAAACCCTCTCACTTAAGTAGCCTGTGCTCCCTTGCAAAGCCAGTATGAACCTCACAAAGCAGTAGAACAGAATCCCCCACCCAGGGAACAGGGTCTGGAATGTGGAGAACCAACAGAGCAGCAATACAACATAAGATCAACAAAGGAAGAACCAATCCAAAAAACTGGCCCTGACCCGCCTGCTCCCAGCACTGACCTTTCGGAAGAGACAAGACCAGCATAAGACAGTAGCCAAGTCCCAGGAGGGTTGTGGAACTCCAGGAAAGAAAATTAGCAGGTAAGGTCTAGTTTCACCTTTTTACTTGTCCAGCCAGTCCAGTCCAGATGGTACGTAACAAAAGCAGTACTACCGCAGGGTGGGTACCGATACGCTGACCTGCAGCACCCGAGCCCATCAAACTGGGTCCTGATGGGCCTGTACATCCAGCTGGTAAGGACATGCAAATGAATTAAGGAATGACTATGTCCCCATCCTGCAAATGTCTAGAGGCGGAACCATACTGAACTCCGCCCAGGAAGATGCCAGAGTCCTAGTAGAATGAGCCCGCAAGACTGCCGGAACCATACATCCTTTCAGCAAATACGTGGATTCAATAGCAATCCAGATCCAGTGAGGAAATGATCGCCTTAGAGGCCACCTTGCACTTTTGAGGCCCACCAAACAGCACCAAGAGGTGCTCTAAACACCAAAACATCTCTGAGAACTTCAAGTACTGCTTAAGCGAGCTGCAGACATCCAACGCACGCAGATCAATAGGCTCAGCCAAACCAGGGGAACCAGCAAAGGCTGACAAGGCCACCATCTGGTTCAAGTGAAATTCAGCAAAAAGGAGTGAACATGACAAAGCACCACTTTCTCTTCAGTTACCACCAAAACAGAGCTCCTTAGACAGAGCCTGCAGTTCCAAAATGCGGCATGCTGAGCAATCGCCACCAGAAATACCACCTTCAGCGTCAAGTCCTTTAATGAAGCACTCGAAAGAGGCTCCTACAAGGATGCCGTGATGGCAGAGAGAACCAAATTAAAGGTTCTAGGACGAACGGAACAGGGCAGTCTCAAATGCTTAATCCCTCAAAGAAAATGGACAATGTCCCAATGAGAGGCAAGGACACACCCTGTGTGCAGCCTCGGAAGCAAGTCAGGACCACAACTTGTACCTTCAAGGAGTTCAAGGTCAAGCTCTTGTCCAGACCATCCTGCAAGAAGGCCAAAATCTCCAAAGGGAGGCCCCTAGAAGTTGCACTCACTTCTTTCCGCATCAAGCTTCAAAAGACGTGGCAGATCCACATATAGGCCAAGGTTATTTAACTATTTTTCTATACCTCCTTTGTCCAAGGAAAATGGAACATAATTATAAAGAAATTGCTTTTACATTTAACGTGGGAAGTCAACTTGGAGATAAGTATGGGGTTGTTTGATGGATATATTATATGTGGCGTGACCCGGTCATCCAGCATGCACCCAGCCTTCTCATAGGCGAGGACAATGCAGTCCGCCACCCAGGTGGGCAGGGATCGCTTGGTCAGATGACTGGGGTCGTAGGAAAGGAAGAGCTGAGCAGCTTTTCGGTGACCCTGGGTATGTTGAATGTAGAAGGACAGGGCTTTCTTACAGTCCAAGGTGTAGCACCACCTCCTGGTTGAGGTAAAAAGACGACTTCACCTTTGGGAGAAATTTCGGGATGCATGCATAGCACAACCCTGTTCCTGTAGAACTTGGTATACGGCGCCTCTGCCACCAGGGCTTGGAGCTCACTGACCCTGCGAGCGAAGCTGAGCCCCACCAGGAACACGACTTTCCACGAGATACCCCTCAGGTAGCAAGTAACCAGGGGCTCAAATGGCAGACAGGTGAGCTGTACCAGCACTACATTTAGGTCCCACTCCGTTGCTGGAGGGCAGACGGGGGGGTTTTGTCAGCAGGAGCCCCCTCAGGAAGCAGGTCACCAGAGGCTGGGCCAAGAGGGGCTTGCCTTCAACAGGATGGAGTGCTGCCAGGGAACTGAGGTGCACCCTGACGGAGTTTGATTTGGGCCCGAATTGTGAGCTGCACCGGGCAGAATAGGTTCACCTGTTGCTCCAGCAACCACACCGAGAATCTGCACCATTTGAAGCCATAAGCCCTCCTGGTGGAGGTCTTATAGGAGGGCCAATAGGATCTCTTACACTTCCTCCGAGAGGTTGAAAAGGGCTAAGATTACCCTTTCAGCAGCCATGCTTGTCAGTGATAGGGACCCCACATTGGGGTGCAGGAGAGCGCCCTCTTCTTGAGACAAGAGCCCCGGGGAACTCCCGGGGGGGGGGGGGGGGAAATCGGTGCCTCCATTGACAATCTGAGGAGCAGCAGGAACTATGGCTGCTTGGGCAACCTTGGAGCCACCAGGATCAGCAATGCTCTCTCACAACGAGCCTTGAAGAGGGTCTTGGCAATCAACGGTGTGGGCGGGAAGGTGTACATAAGGCCTTCCGACTATGGTATGAGGTACACATCTGCCACTACCCAGCTCAGGTGGGGCTGATGGGAACAGAAGCAGGGCAACTGTTAATTGTCCAGGCTGGCAAAAAGGTCCACTCATGGGGTCCCCCAGAGTCAGACGAGCCGGGAGGCCATTCTGGGGTCCAGCTACCACTTGTGCAGTTGGAGGACCCTGCTCAGTTTGTCTGCCAGAGCATTGTCCTGACCAAATAAATATACCACCCATAGGAACATTCCCTGATTAATTGTGTAGGAGCAGCCGCGGCAAAGGGTGCGAGACCCTGTGCTTGTTCTCATAGAACATCACCACTTGTTTATCCATTCGGAGCAGCACCGGCTGGTGCCTCAGACGATGGCGAAAAGCTCGGAGGACTAGATATATTGCCCGAAGCTCCAGAAGGTTGATTTGATGGTTGCCTTCGGCTTGTGACCAACTGCCATGAGTGTGAAGTTCCTCGCAGTAGGCTCCCCATCCCAGGAGGGAGGTAACCTTTGTGAGGACCCTCAGAAGACTAGGGGCTTGAAAGGTGTGGATTTTGCCACCACGCCAGGGAGTCTGCCAACTGGGGGGTCATTGAGACCCTGTCTAGGAGGTGGCCCGTGGCCTGTGTCCACTGGTCTTGAAGGCACCACTGGGCAACCCTCATGGGCAGACGAGCGTTTAAGTCGACATGGATTGTAGAGGCCATGTGGCCGAGTAGGCGCAGTAGAAGCCGAGCCGACACAGAGTGACGGTGTTGCATGTCTGCGGCCAATTCCCTTAGTCGGCCCGATCCAGGGGGGGGGGGGAAGACCTTTGCCTGAACAGTGTCCAGTTTTGACCCTATGAACTCCAGACATTGTGTCGGGAGAAGGTGGGACTTGGGGGGTGATTTATCACAAACCGCAGATGTTGTAAAACGTGGATGGTGCGTGCCATAGTTTGCTGCACCTTGGCGACCATGCCTCCTTTTATAAGCCAATCGTCCAGGTAGGGGAAGATGAATCCCCCTTGGAGACTGAGGTAGGCAGCCATTACTGCCAGGCATTTGGTGAAGACTCTGGGGGCGGACTCCACACCGAAGGGTAGTACCCTGTATTGGTAGTGGCCTCCCCCCACCATGAAGCGAAGATACTGCCTGTGGCTGAGGTGAATGAGGATGTGGGTATAAGCATCCTTCAGAACCAAGGAGTATAGCTAATCTCCCTGCTGGAGGTAAGGCAGCAACGTTCCAAGGGACAGCATCTTGAACGTCTCCCTCACCAGGAACTTGATTCAGGTTCCGCAGGTCTAGGAAGGGCTGAAGGCCCCTTGTCATTTTTGGCACGAGGAAATACCTGGAGTAGAACCCTTTACCTCTGAGATGTTGAGGTACTGCTTCCACTGCCTTGTCCTCGAGAAGGCCTGCAAATTCCTGCAGGAGGTGGTCCCGGTGAAGGAAGAAAGGAGCTGGTGTCAGCCCTTCCTGACCACCTGGAGTGCCCAGGAATCAGTGGTGATGGCTGGCCACCTGTGAGCAATGTTCCCTCTAATTTTCTGTAGGCTGTGTGTGCATAAAATATCAGCTGTGCAGCTTTTGAAGGAAGGTTAAATTTTTGTGCGCCACATAACACTGAGTTATATACTTTAAAATTTGACTACACGTCAGAATACAGCATGTACACCACATTGATTGCACTAGAAAATATTGTAGAACTTGTGAAAACCGTAAATACACAACAACTTTTACATTTTAAGACCTCTGTGTTTTCTATCAGAATCAGAACCGTAATTTTTGTGCGCTCTGTTGTAAAGTATGTGCGCTCGCTCAGTGAGGTGTGTGCGCGCGCACACGCGCACAGCTTAGAGGGAACAGTGCCTGTGAGCCTAATGGATCAGACGTCCCCCTGTAAGCTGCTGTCCTCCTTGGGGTAGAGAGGCTATGCCCAAGGAGTCAAAAACTCCCCCCCAGGCTGGGGCCGGGGCCGGGGCCGGAGCCAACGCCTGGGGCTTGGGAGCCTTCTGCTTACGGGGGCCTTGCCCATGTCCCTTAGCCTGCTTACCCTGCTGGGGAGGCCCGAGAATGTGGGTAGTTTCTGTAAGCAGCCCCTTTCCTCGGGTAAAAGGGCTTTTTATCACAGCCCTTACATCAGGGGAGGGTAGCTGTATTTTTGGAGAGCCTGGTCCTCATCATGAGTTCGGTGTCCAACTCGGCAGCCTTTTCCAACATGGGTTTGCCAAAGAGGTTCTCCCCTTGGCATGGGACATCAACCAATTTGTCCTGAACCCATTGCTCAAGGTCGGAAGACTGCGGGGCCAGCCACAGATGCCCACCACGGCTACTCTAGTGGCCAACTCGAAGCAGTCACAGGCTGCTCGAGTCATAAATTTGGAGCACTCGCAGACGGCTCTGACAATGATCTTGAACCGTTGTATGGGTTCCTCGGAGAAACCAGTTGAGAACTCAGCGAGCTCCTACGCCAGGTCTCTCAGGTACATGCCCATGTACTGCTGGTAGGCCTGGATCCGGCTGATGACCATCGAGCCCTGGTAGCACTTTCTGCTGAGGGCATCCAAGGTGTGGGTCTCCCTACCTGGGGGCATCGAGGAGTGCGTCAGCTGGCTCTTCAGCCAATGCATTGCCGACTCCACCACCATGGAGTTATGCGGCAGCTGTGCCTTTTGGAAGCCCGGGCTCCAACACCCAATACATCGGGTCAATCCGTTTGCTCACAATGGGCACTGCCGCCAATGTTTCCCACATGCAGAGCATGAGCCATTCCAGGATTGGCAGAATGGGTACCATCAGCGATTCCCTCAGTGTTGACTCATATTGGAGGATTTCTAATTCCTCCATCAGAGGGTCCTCCTCCGATTCTGTTGGGAACGCCAGCGCCTTTGACACAGTCAAGAAATACCATGTCCTCGGGTGGAGACAGATAGAGACTCTGAGGGGAACTGTAGGCAGGGTCCACCTACAAAAGTTTCCCCAAAAATATCCCAATATTACCAATTACCAATTAAATAGCTCAGACAGCAATTGCTTGGCTACAAGAACTCTTTATTTGGCATAGCAAAATAATTGGTTACAAATGCAGATAGCAAGTGTCAGTCTGAAAAAATGGCGAACAGTGTTCCCCCTCTTAAGTGAGAGCGAAAACTGCCCCCGATGCTCTACAGAAGCACTCATATACTTCTCTATAGCAACACTCTGAATTACTGACGTCAGTGGCCAAACTTCAAAAGCCTGAGCAAAACTTGCAAAAACTTGCAAAGTCAGAAGACCTTCCTTCTGCAAGTACTTCTTCCCTTAGGTCCAGGACTCTCCTATGTTTATCTTTAAACAACAGTTGGTATTTCAAGGTCTGCTCAAGGTTTGCTTATCTATGCAGTTGAATGCGGCTGGACACAGCCCCCCTTATCTCTGCCTGCCTGAGTCCTGTATGATCTGACACTGTGCTCTTCAAGGTTCAGAGTATGGCTCAACTGAGTTTTGTTTTTTCAGCTTCTGGGCCTGTATTCCATTTGACCTGTTTTCCTAGGCCCACATCCGCTTGTACACTTCTGCACAAAAGTGTGATTCACCAGGCTCTCCCATACAAGGCCGCAAAATACTCTGTTTCATAACCCACATGCGTGTCTTCTTGTGTCAATCATATGTTCCTGTGTATATTTTCAGGCAGACAAGGGTGCAATCGTATAAAGCAAACATATAAAGCAGGCCTGAAATCCAGACTTGGACTGATTACCCCTTCAGAACGGATCCAAGGGGAACGGATCCAAGGGGACATCACAGTGGCAACAGGTGCCAGGATACTCCTCGTCCTCGGTCTCCTATTCGGTGGAAGTCTTGAGGAGAGGGCAGCCCAGAGACTCCGGGCACCAGCCTTGGAGGCCACACGGCTGGTGTTGTGCATGCTAGCCAGGAAAGACCTTGGTCCCCTAGAATGGAACCCAGATCAAGACATCGGCCGAGATCAAATCGGGGCCGTATGCTCTCAAGGATCAGCTCAGCCTCCAGAGACATCCTCAAAATAGAGGGCCTCTGTGGTCTGGGTGGAGGAACCGGCCATGAAGGCAGACAAACTGTGTTCCATGGCCGCCATTCTGGTCTCCAGTACAGAAGGCTCTGCAGCCTTCGGCGTGGGCACAGAGTAACTCAGGCCCGGAGTCAGTTTCCCAAAGGGACGTCCTCAACGAGGATGGCCTCAGGAGTCCGGGGCCAATCTTTGGGCGATTCCTTCCGAGCCCTCTGACAAGCAGTGTGGCCTGTGGGACCTAGCTCAGGGCTTACCCGGCCTGCTGGAAACATCCAGGGACGCTGCCTTCAAGGGTTTCTTCTTGTGTTCCCTCAAGGGAGAGCCCCCCTTTCTGAAGGCCCACAGCGTTGACCAGAGTACGCAGGGGTGCCACGGGAATCTGAGGCTTCAGACGGGGCCTTGGCCTCCAGAAGCACCAGGGACTCCGGGGGGGGGAGACACAAAAACACACACTTATCGTGCTACTGCTGACGGCTCAAAGACCACAGGCCGCAGGGTCGTGGACTGGCCCTAGGCAGCGCAGGCATCAGTCATGTGTATCAGTAAGTGATATAATTTTTGTAGACCAATTACACTTCTTGAAGCCACCGGTAACCATCGGGGGGGGGGGGGGGGGGGAAGTACCCCAGCCAGGTCAAAGACCCACGGTGCTGCCAGTTGGAAAAAGAAAGGGTGCTAAAGGTGCCAAAAGGCAGTGGCTCGGGTGGCGTGAAGAGTACCAGTGCACAACTGAAGCGTATAAAACTCAGGCAAAAAAAAATAAAGCTTTTCTAGGGGAAAGCAGACAGATGTCTGAAGGGCTCCATGGAAAAAAGGAGACTCAGTAAGTTGGCACCCTTGGGCAGGAGGGGGACCACACATGTGTGGTTGCATCTCCCAAAGGCTTTCTTTGAAAATGGGGAGGGGGGGGAGATGCTTCTGTGAGGGCTCCGTCAGTGCTGATGTCACCCATATGTGAGGACTGACTTCCTGCTTGTTCCCAGAGAAATAAGGGATACTAGGACCCCTGCTTCCTCAGGGCTGCCGCTACCACCACAATCACCTTGGTGAACATCTGGGGAGCAGTGGCAAGACCAAAGGGGAGGGCTTGAAACTGAAAATGCCCCTGCAGAACCACAAAACCGCTGATGCTCCAAGCAGATGGGAATATGCAGATACGCTTCAGACAGATCCAAGAATGTCAAAACATTCCCTTGTCAGACAGCCACTAAAACGAACCGCAGTCTCTCCATCTGAAAATGATGCATCCAGAGGACCTTGTTACCCCCCTTCAGATCTAAGATGGGCCGCGAAGAGCTGTCCTGCTTGGGCAAAGTAAATTGAATAGCGTCTCATGCTCCATTCTTCTGGGGACACAGGGACAATGGCCTCAAGCTGCAGGAGGTGGATGAGCACCCTCTGAACAATCAATGCCTTAGCTGGTACTTGGCAAGGAGACACCATGAAGGCATCCGCAAGAGGCCTGGCAAAATCAAGGATGTTCTCTTCACGGACCACCTCCAGAAATGAAGTGTCCATTGTGATTTGGGCCCAGGTGGAATAATATACTTAGGCGGCCGCCTATTGACTGCACCTCCACCAGGGGCCCCAAACCTTCAATGGGAGGGCTTGGCAGCTCTGGGACCTCCTGTGGCCCCACTTCTGCCACCACATTCATCGCAGAGAAAGGAGGGACCCCATCGGGAGAAACTGGGATCTCTGCGGGTTCACCCCTCGAGCCAGGCAAACCTTTCGTGCCGCACACCCATGACCCCTCAGGAAGGACCCACAGTCAGCCACCTTTGGCTTATTCTCCGGGAGCAGAGGTACCTTTGTGTCCCCCCAGTTCCTTATTCTCCAGATCCTCCCCAAACAACCACCTCCCTAGAAAGGGAAACTTGTTCAGCCACATCTTGGAGGCAACATCTACCAACCAATTCCTCAGCCACAAAAAAAAAAAAATCCACTACCACAGTAGCCATCGACTTAGCAGATACTCTAATTAAATCATAAAGGAGGAAACCGTACCAGACTCCAACTGTGCCTCAACCTCAGCCAGAGCAGCCTCCGGGATCTTCTGCAACCAATTTAAACAAACCCACGCCACGAGGTCTCTGCAGGGCTTAGGCAGAGACCTCGAAGGCTTCCTTAAGCAGTGCTGCCATCTGCCTATCTTGCAAGTCCTTCAAGGCTATCCCCCCTTCCACCAGAATGGTAGTCTTCCTGGTGACCACAATCACCAGCGCATCCACCCGGGGAAGGCATAAGCGCTCCCTCTCATCCGGAGGGATAGGATAATGCCGGACAATTCTCCTACCAACTAGCAAGCTCATATCAGGGACCTTCCATGCCTCATTAATCACCTTCACTGCCGGTGGACAGGAAAGAATTGAGGCGGCTTACAAATATCCTCAAGGAGAGGGTCCTCCGCGGCTCCTCTGCAATCCATAAGGCTGCTAAGGTTTTCACAATCAGAGAGGGAAGCTCATCCTGATGAAAATCTGGACTACTGACAAGTCTACTCTAACTGGGAGCTCCCTCCCTCTTCCAGCTCCTCCTGGTCAAGGTCCTCCAGAAGAGCCAAAGGACCTTCCAAGGACTCCAAGGAACCCAAAGACCTCAGAGGCCCCATCCTCAATTTCGGGAGACCTCTACTGGCACGGCTATTTACGCGCTACTGAGACCGTTTGCCGATAACCAACAAGGGAGCAACACCAACAAGGAAGCCCCCTAACCAAGTCCCTGTTGTAAGATAAAGGTTTGGTACAGTAAAAGGACAAACTTGGGGTGGAAAAGGGGAACTACCCACACTGCCCAATTACCTCCAGTGGGGGAGGGAGGGTCCCCAGGGACACCAGATTCAACACCGGAGGCTCCCCTCTCTCCAGAGCAGGCAATGAGGCAGAATACAAAATGGCAGCTGTTACTGCGAAACCGCAGGTCCTCCGGCCTCCCCTATCAACCGATCGTGGCCAGCCTGCTCTCTCCTGTGACTGCCTCCATGGCTCCCAACTTACCAGCAAAGCTCTCTGTGAAAACTGCATTCTCTTTCACGCACCCACAGCAAAGCAACTGAGGAGAGCAGATCCTGTTGGCTGCCACAGCCACACATCAGCCCCTCTGACTTGGCCATGTGCGTGCTGCGCAGGAAAGACCCCTGCTCCAACTCAGCCATGTGCACGCCTGAGGCCAACAGATCCCAGATTCTGCTGTGCTGCCATTTCTCCTCAACACTGCCCCTGTTATTTTTCTTCCCCCCCCCCCCCAACTTGATCCAGCATCTCTACTAGAACTCAACCCCCTCTGGCCTCCTCCAAAGAGCTGGGGAAGAGGAGAAGAGGGAGCAGCTCCTTCTGCCCCCTCTGAGTGTCCTGAGTGACTAGGGAAGAAGAGGGGGGAGGGACCCAGCTCTACCCCACGTAGCTGCAGCTTAGCACCAAAGAAGAAAACCAGCCAGTACAGGCTACGCTCATGCACTTGCTGGAGACTGAGAAATACTGGCTCTGTAAGGGAGCACAGGCAACTTAAGTGAGAGGGGTTTTAGTTTGTTCTCTGTCTCCATCTGCTGGTAAATAAGCATAGCCCACACATCTGGACTAGACTGGAGGGATGATGAGGAAATGGGAGTTACAGTAAGCTCTGATGGGAATGGCTTGATTGAATATTTGCTAGTACCATAGTTAAGCACCACCACACTAATGTATTTTAATTCTGAACATGATCATTCACTTGCCAGCTAAATCGTAATACAGAAAAAATTCCTCTTCCTTACTCTGAAAATGTGCTCAATACTTTCAAAATCATATTTGCAGCTTTTAAAAAAGTCACATTATAAATTGGGGATGGTGCCTCTTATGTAAACCTCTCATGTTTCCCCTTTCTCCATTATCTTTCTCACCATTGCTCTTGGGCCCCTCTTCCCCTCTTTTATTATGGATACGACTCAAAGTACACAAAAATACTGCAAAGCCTTGCAAGTCAAATTGCTTCCACAGTTCTAAAAAAGTAGATCTTTTGACCAAGGTTCTAATTTCCCATTTCTTCCTGAGAAAATTTCTAAAAGAAAAAATCCTGCACTAGCAGAAACTTATACAAAAAACGCTGCCCAAATCTTTAGCTCAATGCACTATACAGAAGTGATCACTACAGGTGCTGTTACAGGTCAGTGAACAAAAAAACCACCACCTCAGCGTTTCTCTGTCAGCTCTAACTTGCGAGCATAGACTACAATATAATCATGCATAAATAAAAGACTGCCTGTCTACGTACGGTTCCAGAGAGGATGTCATGAGGGCAGCAGTTAAGCAAATGGCTCTTACACACTCTCTCATCACTAAATTTGATCCGCTGACGTGTAGTGTCTCCTGCAACATAGAAATTAACAATCCAGGTTAGACAAACTGAGATCATCATCTTCACTTGGCCTATGTTTACTTTTTCTTTTCTGGAGAAAACATGTTTTATGCCAATCTTTAACCTCCTCCCCAATACCAAAAATCGTAGTATATGTTTACTACGGTATATATTGTTATGTTTTAAAATATATAAATTATTACATGCTGCTTGAGATTATATAGCTATATAATGCCATGTATAAATAAGTGTACTTGTGTCAACTGTCACAAAGCTAATTATTTTTAGAAATTATAAAAGCAGCACACATTTATTGCTAGTACAGCTTCTTTATATTAAATTTAGGTGCTGTATAGCTCTGTTTTTCATTCATATAAAACAAAAATATTTTTATCCATAATTTGTAATGAATATTAAAAACAAAACTTGCAAATGTTTTAGAATACACACTGTGAGTCCCCACTGCACCCCCGCCGACATTTCTTCGACTATATTGCTCTTGGGTGCTTAGTGCATTCCCTCGCTGCTGAGGGGGTTAGAGGGTAGAAGAATGGGTTTATAAACGTACAAACCTGCAAGAAGGTACTTACACCAGTCAAACACATGGACATTGCCTTTATGCAACATATTATAACAAATAAATGCCCCACAAACAGCATAATTTACAGGCTCCGTGGTGGAAGGACTGGGAGCAGGTTTAATTCCATGCCATCTTCCTGGGTGCTGGATGTACTCCCTGCAGCAGCATGCTCGCCATATATTGCAGACCTTCTAAACTTCAAGTTAAATACTCCACCAGGGAACAAGGGGCAGTCTTATGAAGCCAAACTAGACCAAGAAAAATTGTTCCTAACATGTTGCAAACTGGAATAATTTGGGTCAATATCTTAAACACAAAATCTAAAATTTACGGGATTAATGTTGGGGACGGTAGTTAGGTTTTCAGTGGAAGCATTCATTGTGTATAAATTTATTTCATTCCATTAAGGGCAGCATCTGATATTTTGTCAGAGCCGAGTATATACACAGGCATATTCAAAGTTCCCTTAAATACCTTATAAGTCCACAATGATTTTACTATTGTGAAGGTTAAAAAAAAAAGTCAAAGATAAGATATAAAACTTGATGATATGAACATATCATATGTTGCTTTTCTGCTCTAGTTTTACTGCACACACAATCAAGAAAGCAATGTCCAATTCACAATGGAAATATCTTAAAGGATTTGCAAGCTCGCAAAATGTTGCCCATAGAGAACATGCAAGTGGACAAAAGGTATTTAAACATAGATAGATTTTGTATTTGCTGGGTTCCCTGAAGTAGACCAGTCTGCAACACATGAAGAAGCATTTTTCTTCTGAGTTGTTTCTCCTTTAAAAAATTCTGAAATATAAATGTTCAGGCTACAAAATGCAAAAAGTTATTTTCTCGGTTAGAGAACTCAAAACCGATATAGAACTCAATCACTAATCCTTCATAGGAAAGGCGGCCACGCATCATTGGTTTTATCCTGGAACGCTGCAGAAATTGACTTTTCCTGAAAAGTTTAGATAGAAAACATTTCCCTGAAGCAGCTCTGTTCACTAAGGGGTTTTCCCCAAGTCCTACATTAAAAACACCCCAAATGAACAGGGCCCCTCAGACTTTCACTTAACAGAGGAAAACCTATTGCTGAATGTCTGGACAGCTGCTACTTTACATTATTTCTTTTGCTGCCTTATACTAAACTTTTTTCCCATAGATAGAGAATAGGGGAAAAATAAAAGCGTTAGCACATCAGGCCCTACGAGGTAAGGCATTCAGTAGTTTAGCTAGTTCTATGCATCTTACACCTGAAAACTGTAGGTGACTGTTAGCTCTCATTATGTTAGATTTTTTTTTAAGTTCTAGAGTTATAAGACTTAGCCCAAGAAATTAGAAAGGAATTATTCTGATGAGCTACTCTCAGACTAGAAAACTGCTGGCAAAAATCATTTTTAAAAATTGCCATTAACCACTGGATTGGTGTTACCCTGTGTGGACTTCAATTACTGTAGCACATTCCAGTCATGACTGGTCAGGAATTTGTTCCAATTGCTAGCAATTTTTTAATTTCAGGAATACAAGCAAAAATGAAGTCTACTATAAAGCAGTATGAAATACATGCATAATTCACAAATTGAATGTTCTTCAGAACACTTCAACAATAGGTTTTCTAATGATTCTTTTCAAACTGGGTTGTTCCGATTTGGAATGTAAAATCTGGATCCGCTTAGGTCAGGCCTGCTGCTGCTGCTGTGAATTCTTTGGTCCATTCCTTTTCTTTTTAAACACATAACTGCGTTTGTTCCACATTCATTAACACATCTGAAAAGTTAGTTATAACTCACGGCTCGGCGAATGCGGGGCCTTTCTGATACTCCCTTGCAGATTGAAGTAGGCAGGCATAGATACATTGAACCTTTATAAATAAAACAAGGGGGCCAGATTGTTCAGTTTGTATAGAATACACAGATTCTGCCAGCAATTTCAACACAGCATCTAGAAGTACGTTTGATTGCAAGATTGTTTTACATGAAAATAAAAAAGTAATAAAATAAAAGTTGTCTTTGTTTCCAGCAACTGTTATCTGTAGTGCAAAAAGGATGCTGTTTCAAAGAGTCTTGAAAAGATCAGCAAAGTTTGAAAGATAATGCACTTGGGATCAACAATTTTGATTGGGAAAATTGTTCAGACACTTAATATAAGCAGGCCAAAAGGCAGAATCTTTATATAGTCAATGGCAGTCATCTAAGAACTGCCGCAGAACTTGATACTTTATGGGGGGTTTGCCATGTTGTGCCTAAGAGAAAAATGCTTACTAAAAAGGCCCCATAAGCAAGTAAGACACTGTAGGTTATGGTTTAATGCTGTTAAACAACAGAAAAGATCATTCATTTACATGCTGACTGAATTTGTATTTAGCAATTTCTGACCTCCTATAGTACTTTTCATGAAAACACTACATCTCTATAAACCATCCACCCAAAAGAATATAGAGTACTGCACTACAAATCAGGAGAGCTTCTAGCAATGTCAATTCCTGCTCCCCAATGAATAACCACATGCACTTGGGTAAGTTATTTTATTTACCCTGCACCTGTTTATCTAGTGATAATTGACCATATATATTAAAAAAGGGGGTATTTAGCCATAATCAATAAGAGGCCATTTTCAGCAGGCATTAACTAACAGCAATAAACCAAGGCATTTCAACACCTGCATGACAATAAAAGGTTTAAAAAAATGAATTTCAAAATATATTTAAATACCAATTGCACTCACAGTGCTACACATTCAAAAACTTGCCACTGCCTCTGGCTAAAGACTATAAACATAAGCTTGGGCAATTATTTCTGTTTGCTCACTGCCAAAGGCACCAATGCTTAAATAAAAGCAAAGCATTCAACTAGTCAGCACTGTACACAACCACTTCATTAGTGTGTATTTTAGCACTATTTCTGCAATGGGACCTAGTTACTAGTAACTAGTTGATTGACAACTTAATAGAGAGAAGATAGATAACGACATGCAAGTTAATAACAAGATTTGCCCGTTTCCAGGTGGTTATATGCAGACTTCTAAATTGAAAAGGATGTCAGGATCCTGTTTGGATGCAAAATGCTCTAATGCAAATTAGCAGAAAACCACACTCTACAGTTTGAGGCAACTATCTGCAGGCTTGCCAGGAGTCAACTGACTCAACAGCAATATTCTTTATGTACACTGCAATACTGGAAACTACACACAGCAAGCAGTAAATTTGTATTAGGGGAAAAAAAAAAAAAAAAGAGTTGTGCTGCATTCTTTAAAGCTGCAAATTTCTTGAACCTTTAGGAATAGCGCACATAGAACAATGCTACAAAGTTTCACAAATGGAAGAGGAACTGGCTGGTTCATGCAGTGCATGAGATCATTTTATCACACCAGTCAGTTGAAGCAACTTCATACAGTAAGTACAAAATAATTACTTTACCCACACAGCTATTCCAAAGTTTAAATGATGTGCAAAGAAATGGATAATTTAAAAAAAAAAGTGGCAGTAAAAAAAAACCCCAGATATTTACTGGTTAGCAAGTATATGGCGAAATTAGACCTTACCTGCTAATTGTCTTACCTTGAGTTTTCTCCGGGCCAGTCCAGGGAACGATAGGGTTGTCAATCCCCTTCAGCAGCTGAGGACTGTAAACCAAAGTTTTACTACCAGACTAAGCCACTCCCCCTTGCTGCACTTCTCCAGTCTCCTATTGCCAAAGCAGCCAAGAACTGCACTGTGAAACTCGCAAAATAAAGAATCCCAACACTGAGAACTATGCATATTTCCCCGAGGTAAAAACCTCACTGATCAAACTAAGGAACGGACCGGCAAAAATTTTTTTCCTTCAACTCCACCCTCCACGGCCAACTGGAGGGAGCCCAAAAATCCACGCCAACCAGACATCCCACTCTTAAGTCATGTAGGACTCCAGTACAGGTAGCGTGCTTTAACCAAAGAACAGGAAACCGCTGATTCTAGAGGAAAAAAAAAACCAGGGTGGGCCCTGGACTGGCCCGGAGAAAACTCAAGGAAAGACAATTAGCAGGTAAGGTCTAATTTCGCCTTCCTTCTCGTTTCTCCGGGCCAGTCCAGGGAACGATAGGGCAGTACCAAAGCAGTATCTAAAGTTGGGAGGGACCGGCGAGCCCCGCTACTATAGCAGCAGCGCCAACCCTCGCATCCTCCCTGGCGCGAACATCCAATCTGAAGTGTTTTGTAAACTTATGCAACGAAGACCAGGTGGCACCTCGGCAAATATCTACTGGAGGAACTGCGGCATATTCCGCCCAGGATGCCGCCTGACCCTGTGTAGAATGGGCCTTGAGACCCTCTGAAGGCGACCGCCCCTTGAGCTCATACGCCGAGATTATGGCCTGCTTTATCCATCTGGAAATGGTCGCTTTGGAAGCCGCCAGCCCTTTACGCGGTCCACCGAAAAGCACGAACAATCTATCCGATCTCCGGAAAGGCCTAGTGGCTCGGAGGTATCTCTTCAAGACTCTGCCGAGATCCAAACTCCTGAGCGCACTATCCATCGGAGAGCCTGTAAGGTCGGAAAACACCGGCAATGACACCGACTGATTTAAATGAAAAGTTGAAACTACCTTCGGAAGAAACGAGGGCACCGGACGCAAGACCACCTTCTCGGCCAAAAACTGCAGGTAAGGCTCTCTACACGAAAGCGCTTGCAAGTCAGAAATTCTTCTCGCTGAACATAAGGTCACCAGAAATGCTGTCTTCAAGGACAATTCCTTCAAGCCCCCCGACGCCGGTGTGGTAAACGGAGGCTGCGTTAGAGCCTCCAGAACGCTGTTCAAATCCCACGCCGGAACCACCTGGCGAACCGGAGGCCTGAGAAGTCCAGCCGCCCGGAAAAAACGGCGAATATCGCCATGCGCAGTCAACCAACGGCCGTGCACTGCACCTCTATAGCAGGCTAGAGCCGCCAAATGAACCTTGAGAGTGTTCAGCGCTAATCCCTTATCCAGACCACTCTGTAGGAAGGACAAGATGTGTGAGACTGCCGCCGAAAAGGGACGAATACTACGCTGCGAACACCAAGTCTCGAACACAGGCCAACGACGTGAACTTTCTGCGCGAACCCAACATGGTGTCTATCACCGGAGTCGAGTACCCATTGCGTCTCAGCCATTCCCTTTCAAGAGCCAAGCCGTAAGCAAGAAGCGATCTACCTGCGGCATCAATATCGGACCTTGATTCAAAAGGTTGCAACGGACCGGTAGACGCCACGGAGAATCCACCAACAGTCGAATCAGATCCGCATACCACGGCCTTCTGGGCCAATCTGGAGCCACGAGAATCACTCTCCCGGCATGGCTCGCAATGCGCTGGACTACTCGACCGATGAGAGGCCACAGAGGAAACACATACAGCAGGAGATCCGCCGGCCATGGCTGAACGAGAGCAGAGGCCCTCCGACATGCGCTCCCTGCGCCTGCTGTAGAACCGAGACGCCTTGGCATTGGACAGAGTAGCCACTAGATCCATCGCTGGAGGCCCCCAGCGTTGGGTAATGCCATGAAACACCGCTGCATTCAGTTCCCACTCTCCAGGATCCAAAAGATGTCGACTGTGAAAATCTGTCTGCACATTGTCCTTTCCTGCCACATGAGCCGCCAACAAGGTCCTGCAGGTCCTTAACAAGATGACCTTCCGCCCAGTGCAGCAGCTGTTGACTCTCCTCTAGCAAGGCCGCACTGCCAGTCCCGCTCTGCCGATTGATATAGGAGACCGTTGTCGCATTGTCCGAGAAAATCCGGACTGCTCTTCCCTCGAGCAAGGGCTGGAAGTGTTGAAGTGTGAGGCGTACCGCTCTGAGCTCCAACCGATTGATCGACCAAGAGCTTTCCAGCAGCGACCATAGTCCCTGCATCACTCGAGCCTGACAATGAGCTCCCCAGCCTGCTAAGCTGGCGTCCGTGGTGAGCAACACCCAACTCGGATCTTCCAACGGAACCCCTGCTCGCAGATGACTGGCATCCAACCACCAATGTAGACTGAGCCGCACCGTGTCTGGGCAAACCAACCGTTGCGAGAGAGGCTGATGCTGAGGAGACCACCTGGTCAGCAAGGATTGCTGCAGAGGCCTCATATGCGCCCTGGCCCACGGAACCAGTTCCAGAGACGCCACCATGGACCCCAGGAGCTGCAGGTATCGCCAAGCCGAAGGCGCCGACTGCTGCAAGAAAGTCTGAACTTGGCGTAGGATCTTTAGCACCCTGTCTTCGGGCAGGTACACCAACCCCACTTGTGTGTCGAACAATGCTCCTAGGTACGTAAGCCGATGCCCCGGGGTCAGCTGACTTTTCGGAAGGTTGACTACCCAACCGAGTTGCTCCAGGACTTGTACCACTCGAGCAGTTGCTGCTACGGCGTCCGGAAGAGAGCTCGCCCTGATCAACCAATCGTCTAGATAAGGGTGCACTCAAATACCTTCCCGGCGTAGTGATGCCACTACCACCACCATGACCTTCATGAACGTCCTCGGGGCCGTCGCTAAGCCGAATGGCAAGGCTCAAAACTGAAAATGGCCCCTGGGCACCGCAAACCTCAAAAAACGCTGATGATCCGCTCTTATCGGAATGTGTAAATAAGCTTCCGTGAGATCTACAGACGAGAGGAATTCCCCCTGTCTCACTGATCGAATGACGGATTTGAGCGTCTCCATCCGAAAATGAGTTATCCTCAATGAGCGATTTACGTGCTTGAGATCTAGCACGGGCCGAAAAGAACCCTCTTTCTTGGGTACCACGAAATAAATCGAGTATCGACCTAGTCCATACTGGTCTTGGGGTACGGGTACCACCGCCTGTAGTTGCAATAACCGTTGAAGCATATCGTTGACAGCCTTCCTTTTCTGTTCCATTCCTGCGGAAGACACCATGAAGGCGTCCCGTAACGGGTACGCAAACTCCAACGCATACCCCTCTCGAATGATTTCCAGCACCCACTGGTCTGACGTAATCGCGGTCCAGGCAGAGAGAAACCCCTGCAATCGACCTCCAACAGGTCTCACTACCTGGACCAGCCGACCTTCATTGAGGCTTCTTTGCGGAACTCTGCTGAGCATTGAAATAACCTCTGCCGAAGCCTCTGGCACCTCAAAAGGATTGACTGCGAGGACCGAAGCGAGGCTTAGGATAGGGAGCAAAGCGAGCCCCTCTGAATCGGCGAGAATCTCGACTTTGACCCCGAGCCACTAAGTTCGCCCTAGGCGCCTTAGGACGGTCTTCCGGCAAGCGACCCCCTTTGGAGTCCCCAAGATCTTTCACTATCTTTTCCAAGGCTTCCCCAAAAAGCAGCTTGCCTTTGGTAGGGGAGCTTGCTGAGCCGGGCTTTGGAGGAAGCATCGGCTGCCCAGTTACGTAGCCAAAGAAAACGTCAGGCAGCAATCACCGAAGCCAAGGATTTTGCAGAAATTCTAACCAAGTCATAGAAAGCGTCCGCGAGGTAAGCCGCCGCCGACTCCAACTTAGCGTCCTCCACCGACGAGCCTTCCGCGGCCTCTGCAGCAGAGTCCCCTTGGAGCCAACGGATGGAAGCTCTGGACACATATGCCCCACAAATGGAAGTCTGCAAAGCCAACGCAGACGAATCAAAAGCCTGTTTCAGGAGTACCTCAAGCTTACGCTCCTGCAGGTCCTTAAGCACTGCACCTCCTTCGACGGGTATCATGGTCTTTTTTGTTACTGCCGATACCAAGGCGTCAACCTTAGGCATCTTTAACTTCCGCTCCTCCATGGGAATCGGGTACAGACGCCCGAGCACCCCTAAGCGTAGCCTCGGGAAACTCCCACTCCGACTCCACCATGTGCTTAATCACGCGGTGCACCGGAAAACAGCGCTGCTCAATCTTAAATCCCTGCAACAATGGATCCTCTAAAGGCTCCTGCGGCACCGAGGGCATCACAATATTGAGCGATGCCAAGGACTGCGAAATAAGCGCTCCCAGTTCCTCCTTACGGAACACCCTAAAGACATTCGGGTCCTCGCCCGGCGTTAGCTCACCCTCTTCTAGCTCCATCGGCCAGGCGTCGACGCCTGTCTGAGAGGATTTCACCATCCTCTAGCGCTTGAGGCATCGAGACCTACGGCTCTGTGGTGTCTAGCCCAGGTCCCAGTAAGGCCATGCTCTGGGAAGGACCCTCCCCCGGATCCATTATAGCCACCTCAGGCTTTAACCTGTCTTCACTAGCAGCAGGCAAGGAGGGACTAACCCCCTGTGAGGCCTTTAACAAATAAGCCTTATGCAACGCTAATATGAAGTCTGACGAAAATAGAGAAGAAATCCCCTCCTGAGCTTCAGGACAGGGTGGAGCTGTGTTGACAGGCGCCGGAGACACTTTATGTGATTTAGCTTTCCTCTTAACATGCTTTGTTTGCCCTGCGGGAGAAACGGCCGGCTCCCCCAACATGGCCGCCGTTCCCGCCTTTTCTGAGGCGATCTACGGCTTCTCATGGTCTTTCATCCCCGGCTAGCCTTCCATTCTGCCGGGCGAAAACACGGGGAAAGAGCTCACTAACACTAACAGGGGGAACCGCCAGCCGCAACAATAACCGTCACTGAACTACAACGCGAACCGCCGGCCGGCACTCACCACGCCGACTCCAAGGCTTTGCCCCGCCAGCTAACCGCGGCCGCAAGCACTGAGCCGGTACACGATGTGGGGCATGAAAGCAATCACATACCTGCAGGAGGAGCGCTATCGTTCGTGTCTCCGCTTTCCCGCAGCTAGCGGGAGCCGGAGACCACGATCTCAGGCAAGGACTGGTGGATTCTGGGGCTCCCAGGCCAACGTCCTGAAAGGCACAGCGCAAGTGAGGCAGGCTCTGCCTCTCACGCTGTTTAGGTCAGCCTGCTTTTTCGATGCCGGTTAGTTAGATCAGAGAAGACTTGGCAGGGAAAACAGCATAGCCTAGCTCAGCCAGAGCCAAACTGCTAACTGATGACCCTAATTCACCGAACTATCCGCCCCTTAAGTAGGGAGCGACACTGAACCTACGTCCTGTTCAGCTGCTGAGGACTGTAAGACTGGAGAAGTGCAGCAAGGGGGAGTGGCTTAGTCTGGTAGCAAAACTTTGGTTTACAGTCCTCAGCTGCTGAAGGGGATTGACAACCCTATCGTTCCCTGGACTGGCCCGGAGAAACGAGAAGGAAGCCTGAAATACTGCAAAAGCCAGAGTTTCCTTTTTAAAGTCAGATTTTGGAATTTTATAGTCTTAATACAACACTCTTGACAGCATTAACTGCAGCATACACTCTTCTCATCCATCATCTAGTTACTAAAGATATTTTTTTCAATAAATGCTTTTATTAGCCTTTATATTTGTGCAGTTATGCAGTAATATTGCTTGTGTTTAAAATTAACTCTCCATAAACCATATTAAATTCCATTTTCTCCCTCATGAAGGGAAAAAAAATCAATCTTCAGTTTGTTACAACATCCAGTACTTGAACACTGGTAACAGATCTTTTAAGAATCCTGTGAATAGACGTCAAATATAAATCAAGCCACAGCTGCTGAAGAGATGACAAATGCAAAATTAGACCTTACCTGCTAATTGTCTTCTCATGAATCCCTCCAGTCCAGTCTCGACGAATGGGTTCTCTCCCATCTTCAGCAGCTGAGAACTGAGCATGTCAGAATTCCGATCTCCCACATAAGAGCTCCCTCTTCAGCTCCAGGATCCAGTATCCTATTGATAAAGGAGAACAACAAGAGCATTTCCCATATCTAAAACCTGAATCTCTCTAAGACCCTCTGACAAAACTGTCCCTTGGAGACCAGAGAAGCATGTACATGAAAGGGCTACCAGGCACAGCCAGAGCTGCCAGGAAAACAGCAGTGCCTGTGAACTCAGAAGAGCCCCCAGAGAGGATATTGTTCACTTTTTCTTCTGAGCATCCTCTATTTTATGTTTTATTTTGGGGGTTTTTTGGTTTGGTATGCATGTATTTTGCTGGACTCCCCAAACATCACCCTTGAGACCTCAACAACTTAACTGATTCTGGGAGGGAACGAGACTAAAGTGGAGGAATTCATGGAAAGACAATTACAAGACAAGGTCTAATTTTGCCTTCCATATCATCCCTCCAGTCCAGTCTCGATGAATGGGATGTAACAAAGCAATACCCTAAACATGGGAGGGGCCTGTGAGTCCTGCTCGGAGCACTTGTGCCCAAAAATCCACATCCTTTGTTGCCTGTACATCAAGACAGTGGCGAGCAAAGATATGCAGCAATGCCAGTGTTGCTGCCTTACAAAGGTCCAATGGTGGAACCTGACCATGCTCCGCCCATGATGCCCCAAAAGCTCGAGTCGAGTGGGCCAGCAGTCCTGCTGACACCCTTCTGCCTCTGGCCACAATAGTCTCCTTCACCCAGCACGTTCTAGTAGCCTTTGGCACTGCCTCTCTCCTGCGAGGACCCCAAACAAGACAAATAAACAGTCTGTTAACAGAATGGTGCTGGCAGTCTCAGACACCGATACAGCACTCTACGCACATCACACTTGCACAGCTGCCAGTCCCCCTCTGAGCCTCAAACTCGGGAACAGTGGGAAAAACACTGTACAACCGACAGGGGGAAAAAAAAAAAAAAAAAAACCAGACACCACCTTAGGTAAGGAGGACAGCACCAGTCGCAAAACGACTTTTTCCTTTGATGAGAAAAGGCTCTCGGCACGACAGCATTTGCAACTCCGAAATCCAGCCTGCCGAGCACATGGCCAGAAGGAACACGGTTTTGAAGGCGACATGCTGCAGCAAGGTACCTTTGGTGGCTTTTTGGCTTGAAGCTGGATTCATTACCTTGTGTTCTGAGGCTTTTTGTTTCTTCCTTCCTGCTTTTAAAATCTTGTGTAAATGTTTTGCTGAGTACCTGATATGAGGTTTTGTTAATCTAGTGGAGTGATTATCTTATTGATTTTGGCAGCAAGGTACTTGACAATGGCTCAAAAGGAGCTGCTACCAGCTCTGACAGCACCAGATTGAGATGCCAGGGGGACACCCCCAGGCATACCAGCAGCCGGATCTGCTTCAATGCTCACAAGCAGACCAAATCCAGATCCACTCGCTCTCGAATACTCACCAGAAATGTATACAGGCCAGCTTAGTGGACTTCTTCCTGGCTTGTAGGAGGGTGGCAATGACTAAGGCCAAATATCTTTTACGCCTCAATTGCGCCCTTTCAAGGGCCATGCCATATCGAGAACCGATCCACTTGCAACAGCCGTACCGGACCCTGTTTTAATAATGCTCTGGTAGGGAAGCCACCATATCTCGTCCGCCAGAAGCTGTACCAGTTCCGCGTACGGGGTCTGCGAGACCAATCCAGGGCTATCAGAATTACCTGCCCTCCGTGCAATTTTATGCGTTGCAAGAGCTGACCGATCAGCACCCAAGGCAGAAACACATACAGGAGTCCGTTCCTCCGCCACTGTTGTGCTAGGGCATTGAACCCTTTGGAAATGCGCTCCCCAAGTACGCCATTAGGCCTAGAAGGAAGGGTAGAATGGACATTCCTGCTAAAAGCCCCAGGAAACAAAAGAAACAAAATAAAATAAAAAATAAAGCAAAAAACAGTTAAATACCGTCTCTAAGGCAACCGAGAGAAATGTTTATGTTTATTTCACTTGAGAAGCGCACCCCCCCCCCCCCCTTTGAGGCCCGCTTCAGAGATCTTCCATTCCGTTTCTATCATCGTTTTGATTACTCTATGCACTGGGTAGCACCTCTGGCCACCCTTGAACCCCTGTAGGAGGGGATCCTCCAATGGCTCCTCCACCAACCCCGCAGGATAGACAATAGTTAAGCCGCCAAGAAGAGCTTGATAAGATCTGCTACTTTCTCTTTATGAATAACCCTGAACACATTAGAGTCCTCCCCCATAGGGAACTTACCTTCTTCCAAATCCGGGCTAGCAGAAATCACCCCCGAGATCTGAGACACACTCCCCAGCATCCTCTGAAGTCTGGGAGTAGGGGGATTCCGATGCCCCCAACAGATCCATTTCAGTTTTATCTTTCTGCCCTGGAGGATCTTAACTAGGCAGGAGAGATTCTTGCAGTGCCTCAGTCGGCATAATGGAAGGCAAAGTAGACTGCAGAGGGCTTGAACCTGCTGTCTCTAACTTATTGGCCTTATGTAATAATAAACTAAAATGAGAAAACCGGATCCCCCTGCTCACTAGCCAAAGACGCTGTTCATGATGCCGAGCTGTGGTTTGATTGCTATTTTGCCTTTGTTTTCACAGCTTTTCCCTTAGCCAAGGAAATGGCTGCCAAATCTAATATGGCAGCTGCTCTCGCCAAAACTGCAGGGCCTCTGGCTCTATCAGATCAGAATCTGGCTTCTCCCCTGAGCGATCCAAGGCCAATCCACGTTCTAGGGCTCTTCCCTGCTTTAAACATGTCAGAAGCTGTCAGCTGACAAACGCAGTCCACCGCCGACACAAAGCGAAAGCCACGCACATGTACTGTTCCCCAGGGACCCCCTGTCAAACAGAAAAAAAAAAAGACATGTTCGCTGATCTAGCTAACAAACCTGAAGCAAAACACACTGGCTGTAAGTAGAGTTCTGTAGTAAACCCAGTACAGAAGTAAAATGCAAGCTGCTTTTATTATTGAAAGTGAGACTCTCCTTAAAGAGATCAGATTCCTAAAATAGACCCTTTAACAGAGGTGTGGGTGAACCAGCCGAAGGAGAAAGGCACCTAGGCCCACCAAACCCAAAGAATCCTGGTGGCAGAGAGACCTACTTCGGCCTCGTCATCCCTCTCACTCAACCCAGCTCTGACTGAGAAAGCATTATTAATCACCTTTAACAGGTGTTCTCCGGGGACAACAGGAATCAGTCTTCACATATGGGTGATGCTGGCACCGACGGAGCACGCGTGGATCCAATCTCCAACTTTCAAAGAAAGCCTTTGGGATCTACCCCGTGCATGCGCAATCACCTTCCCGCCCAAAGGTGCCATCTTACCTCAGTATGACGACACAGCTCAAAAGCAGAAAAAGAGGGGGGGGGGGGAAGACACACACCACACACATAACCACCCCATGGGGAGGAGGGAGGGTTGTGAGGACTTATTGCTGCTGTCCACAGAGAATACTTGTTACAGGTGAGTAAAGAGAAATTTGACTTACCTGCTAATTGTTGTTCCTTGAGGAACTCCAGTCCAGTCCCGCACCTTTGGGCAGTGTACCTCTTCCAGCAGCTTGGAGGCTGAGCCTGTCATCTTTTTGATGACACTAGGGTACATATGCAGCTGGCACTGCCCACCAGCCCCAGTACCTATTGACAAAGCAGACTCGGAGGAGCAACAAATAAGTAGTTAAACATGCAACAAACACTTCTACGCCTAAATAAACTAGTACCCCCTCCATCCCCTGGGAAGGATACCCCATCCCCCCCTCCAGGATGAAGAAGCCTACCTGTTGAGGGACTGAGCACCTCCAACCAGCAGGAAGTGAGCAACCGACAGCTCTTCCGGTCCACCCCTCCCCCAAACACTGATTACACACCCCTCCCCGGCTCCTCCCGGCCACTTCCTCTACCAAGAGAACCAGCTTCAGGACCGGAGTGTGCACAGATCATCACAGGAAGCACTCAGGGAGGGTTCTGGGACTGGAGTTCCTCAAGGAAAAACAATTAGCAGGTAAGTCTAAATTTCTCTTTCCTTATCATCCCTCCAGTCCAGTCCCGCACCTCTGGGATGTATCAGGAGCAGTTAAACTAACGGGAGGGACCCACACAACCAGCCTGAAGCACTGCCGATCCGAAACGAACATCCCCCCGCCGCCTGGCCATCCAGGCAAAAACGTTCAAAGTATGCCACCCTACAGATCTCCACTGGCGGAACTAAAATATACTCTGCCCATGAGGCTGCCTGAGCCCTCATGGAATGCGTCTGCAACCCTGCCGGCACTGTTCTACCCTTCAAGATGTATGCCAACGTGATTGCCTCACTGGTCCATCTGGACATGGAGACTTAGCTGCCGCCTCACTTTTGTGCGACCTGCCAAACAGAACCAATAGACGGTCCGATCTCTGAAAGGACAATGCCCTTTTCACATACCTTCGCAGCACTCTTACCATCCATTTGGCACAGCTGTGGAGTGGCACGGCCCATACCCGCTGTCGCCCACATCCACGCTCGCCAGAGCTGGTAAGGAAACGGCCTGATCTACATGAAATGCTGACACCACCTTGGCAAAAATGAAGGTACTGGGCGGAGGACCACTTTCTCCTTGGGGAAGGAAAGGAATGGCTCCTGGCATGACAGGGTCTGAAGCTCCGAAATCCTGCGTGCCAAGCAAATCGCCACCAGGAATACCATTTTCAGGACCAAATCCTGCAGGAAAGCTTAACTCAATGGCTCAACGGGTTCCCCAGGCAGCAGCAGATTGAGAGTCCAAGGTGGTACCACTGCCCTCTGACAGATGGAAGTGGGTCATCACCCCTGGGTGTGTACCCAATGGCACCCTGTGGACTTTCCCGCAATAACCAGAAAATCGCCGCCAGTTGCATCCTCAAGGAACTGGCAGCTAGACCCTTATCAAAATCAGATTGCAAAAACACCAAGATGTCCGGGACGGAGACAGTGGAAGGGTGCGACTGTGTGTCCTAAGCAGATGCATGACAGGCTCGTAGACCACCTCTGGGCCTGTAGCAAGGTCGCTATCCCCGAGTCTGATTATCCTTTCTTCTTCAACCTCGCCCTTTCACGAGCCATGCCGTAAGCGAGAACATATCCACCCGAGGCATGCAAAGCGGCTCCTGCATCAAAAGGTCCTTCCGAACCGGAAGCCACTACAGTCAATCCGCCAGTATCCGAATCAGGTCAGCATACCACGGGCACCTCGGCCAGTCTGGTGCCACCATAATCACAAATCCCCGGTGCGACTCTAGCCATTGCACTAACCGTCCTATGAGCGCCCACCGGGAAAAAACAGAGAAGACCCTCTTCGAGCCACTGCTGAATTAGAGCATCCAGGTCCTTTGACTTCTTCTCTTCTTCTACTGAAAAACTGGCAGGCCTTGGCCATGACCAGTGCGCCCCATCGGCGGACCACCTGCTCGAACACCTCCTGATTGAGCTGCCACTCTCCAGGGTCCATGCGCACTTGGCTGAGGTAGTCAGCCATCACGCTGTCAACTCCTGCTACGTGCAACGCTGATAATGCCTGCAGACGAATCGCTGCCCATCCGAACAGACCTTCGGCCTCCTCCTCCAGGGCTGCACTGCCCATGCCTCCTTGCCAGTTGATGTAAGACACCGTGGTCACATTGTCCGAGAGGACTTGGACCACCTTCCCCTACAACCATGGCTCGAAACGTTCTAGCGCCAAGGTCACCGCTCACATCTCGAGCCTGTTGATCGACCACAGGGCCTCCTGCCGACTCTTGTCCCTGAACAAAAGCACCCTTCGCAATGGGCTTTCCAACCTGACCAGCTAGTCATCCGAGGAACCCACACCAGGGACTCCTTCCACATGCAACCACCAACTGAGGGCTCTCCTGGCACTCCGTGGGCAGGGGAGTACTTGGGACAGGTGTTGACTCTGATGGGACCATTGACAGGGCAGAGCCCTCTACAGCAATTGCATATGCACCCTTGCCCATGGGACTAGCTCGAGAGTGGCCATCATGGTCCCCAGAACATGCAGATAATGCCACGCTGATGGTCTTGCCCTCGTCAGGACCTGCTATATCAACTGTCGTAGCTCCTGTGCCCGGCGAACCGGCAGGAAATTCCTGCCCACGCAGGTATCAAAGCATGCTCTCAAATACTCTAACTCCTCCGCCGGCCATAACTGGCTCTTTGCCAGGTTGACCCCAACCGAGACTTTAAAAGGAACTCTCCCACCCGTGCTGTTGCTCTTTTCGTTATCATCCCTGGACTTCGCCTGGATCAGCCAATCGTCTAGGTACGGGTGAACAAGAACCCCTTCCTTGTGGAGAGCCGCCGCTGCCATCACCACCATTACCTTGGTGAAGGTAAGGGGGTGGTCGCCAGATCAAAGGACAACGCTCGAAACTGGAAATGGCCCCTTGGCACCGCAAAGCAGAGAAACTTCAGATGTTCTGGATGGAAGGGAACACGCAGATACGCCTCTGTGAGATCGAGATTCGCCAAAAATCTCAGTTTCCTACCGCCATTACTACTATGAAAATGCAGTATCTGGAGACTGTAGTTCATGCCCTCAAAGTTGAGAATAGGGCGAAAGGAACCTTCCTTTTGGACAAAACGAAATACATGAAGCATCGACCGCAACTGGTCGCATGGAACCAGTTTCACAGCTCTCAGCTGCAGGAGACAAGTCAAGGTCTCTTCTACTGCTGCCAAAACCACTGCGCCCACTTTGGGCAATCAAAGGAGCTCATTCTTGCTCCAGCAGCGGGTATAGGCGTGTCATGGATTGCACCCCTTTAAGGCCAACCTCTGGCAGATCCCACACATCCTGGATCATCTGTCTTACTACTCCATGTAATGGTAAGATTTTCTGCGATTTCCGTACTGCCTGGAACAGCGGATCCTACAGCGCCTCTTCCTCTGCCGGGAGCAGGCATATTCAGGGCCTTGAGGGTTGCCAAGGTACACATACAGTAGAATGTGAGCCCTTTGGGGACAAGGAATTGTATCAGTACCCGCTTGTAGTGACTGTAAACCACCCTGATGGCCTTCGGCCTAGGCGGTATATTGAGAAATTGCATAAACATAAGCATAAAGATGAGCGCTGGTAGCTCTTCCCGGCAGAAAACCCGAACAATGCAGGCCTGATCCTCCTGTTCTGGGCTCTCTCCTTCGTCCAACTCCTCCTGCAGATCTAGCTCTGTGTCAAGGCCTTCCCTATCCAGTCCCCCTGACAACAGCGATTGCTGCCACGCCTCTAAGCCTCTAGCCCGCTTAGAAACCACTGCTCCTGACTCGTGCTCTTTTGCGTCTGACATCCTCTTAGCCCTGTGTTCCGGGGCAGAGGAGCCACTTGGTAGGCAAAATGCCTTATACAAAAGTAAGACAAACTCCGGTGAGAACTCCCCCGGGAGCCCTATCGCTCCCTGGGCTTGAGGGGTGGATGGTCCGGGCATCGTGCAGGGACCGGGGGCCAGATCAGTTGAAGGTAACATGGCGCCCCCAGAGTCTCTTGCAACCGGGAGGGACTCTCCTGCCTCATCTCATTTTGCAGGTTCTGCTCCCATGACCGCCTCTTGCGTGCAGTTTAGGACGACACCTGCCTCCGAGATCACACCATATCAGGGACCGCATATCTTGAGGATTTTTAGATTTCATATCTTTAAGATACAACACTGCAGTGCAATGGACCTTGCCCTGATCCAATCAAATTGACACATTCTCCGAGTAAAGTTTACGTTTTTAATTCTAATACTACAAATGGCTACAAGGGAGTACAACTTCCTTTACAAGCAATATTACAGATTTAATAGGTATATAATCTGGGCTAAGAGACAAGAGATGATCATGTCAGGTTACTCACTGACCACAGAGGGAAGGATTTCATTTGCTTCCTATCCACTATCTTTCAAATTACATTCATTTCTTGTATGCAGGTACTTCCTGTTTTCCACAGAGCTGTAGCTACTACAAACCTATATTCAGCAACTTTTTTTTTAAACACTTATCTTTATTCCTGTTTCTGACTTTCTATCAGACCCTTCTCAGGAGAAAGAAAGAATGTCTCCTTTTAGATCACCTGACCAGGCACACAGCCCTCTGAAATTTGCCCAGCAACAACAATGGCCTATCTGATTAGGCCTTTCCCACATGTCTGCATCAAGTCATTGTGCACAATTAGTTTTGAGCTGTATAACACAAGGAATGCTTAAGGATTAAGTGGCGTTCACACCCCTTAATACCATCCTATACCAGGCACTGCGGTCTGGCCAGCATGGTGGGAAGGGCTGGGGGCACCCCCTAAGAACTCCCTCAATCTGTACCCGGGTATGTAACAGGATCCCCAGCACAGTGCACCTCCACAGGCTCAGGCACAGAGCGCTAGAGTACTTGAACTACAATAAATAAAATAAAATCTAATTAACTGAAACTGAAATGAAAAAGAAACTTCAAATGGCCCCCTAGGAAGAGGCTGCTCTGTCCTGCTTTATTCTCCGGTGGCTGCCTCTCCCAGGCACCCAAAACACAGCCACTCTTACCTTGGAGCCTCTTTGCCGCATGGCCTTTCTACCCCTCGCGCTCAGCCTTCCTTCCTGGCTTCGGCGCTGAGGGGGGGGGGGATTCGGGGCTGCCAGCTTTCACTCCTCTCAAGCAACTGCAGCCCCTGCAGCGGCTCCTCACCCAATAACGGGTTCAGGAGCAGCCAAAAGTCTCGGACTAGGGAAGGCCCCCACAGAACTCCTCCCCCCCCCGAAATCCTGGGGGAGGGAGAGAATGAATATCCTCCCCTCAGCCCTGTTGTCCCCCAGATTTTCTCTGTTCCTTCTGTTTTTTGTTTTGTTTTGTTTTTTTTACTTCTGCCTTTAAAAACAAAGAAACCTGCACCTTAACAGGGGAAATAAAAGCAAACTAACTAAACCTCTCTCCTTAGTTGTCCTTTCTGTGAGTCCAGCATCCTGGCTCACAACCTCCTCCAACTGCTTGGAGGCTGAGCATACTGGGGCTGGTGGGCGGTGCCAGCTGCATATGTACACTAGTGTCATCAAAAAGATGACAAGCTCAGCCTCCAAGCTACTGGAAAAGGTACACTACCCAGAGGTGCGGGACTAGACTGGAGGGACGATCAGGAATTATGCTTTCTCTAGAACAAGCAGAAAGTCTGTCCTCACATATGGGACTCCCAAGTTACAGGCTACCAAAAAAAACCTGTACAAGCCACAGGCAACCCAAAAGGTGGACCATAAAGGGCAGCAAGGGACACTGATTAGCTGGAAGTCTGAAACTGCAAGAGCAGCATTGAATATGCAATCCCCATTCCAGTAGACTGGACATCCCAGGCTGAAGAGAGGAGTTGCACTATTCCCCAAAAAGGTGAACAGAGTACCACCTGGCTGAAGGCGCTATGCTTCCAAGAGGTCTCTTCCCAACAGTAGTGCGCAGTGAAAGTGTACACAAAAAGATCAGCTGGCGTCACAGCAGATGTCTATTAAGGGCACAGAGCGCAAGCTTGCCACCAAGGTCACCATGGCACGCACACTGAGCCATCACATGATGCTCCAGAGAGCACCACCTGCTGATAGGCGAAGGGAATGGAGTCGGCCACCCATCGAGAGAGGATGCACTTGGAGACGGTGACCCCAAGTCAACTAGTGTCAAAAGAGACAAAAAGCTGCACCGAGCAGTGATGGGGATGCGTTCCTTTGGATCTAAAAGGACAAGACACGCTTGCAGTCCAACATGTGTAGGGAGGCCTTCACCCTGGAGGAATTAGGCCTTGGAAAGAAGGTGGGCAATACCACCTCCTGATTCAAGTGGAAAGTAGAGACAACCTTTGGTAAGAACTTGGGATGAGTCCAAAGGACGACCCCCTTTGTGGAACCTGGTGTAAGGTGCATGTGCCACCAGCACCTGCAGCTCACTCACACGCCTGGCCGAGGTGAGCACCACTAGGAACATGACCTTCCAAGAAAGGTACTTGAGGTGGCAAATAGCCAGGGGAGCGAATGGTAGAGCCATGAGCTTCCCCAAAACCACAATGAGGTCCCATGTCACCAGTGGCAAATGGATCGGAGGAGATTTTGCATAAATCAGCCCACCAGAGGGTGCACTGACATGGCCTGACCATCCACAGCGTAGTGGTGAGCCGAGATGGCACATAGATGCACTCTGACCAAGTTGGACTTTAGGCCAGCCTTCGACAGATGCAGACGTTATCGTAAGATATCTGGTATCATAGAGGAGGAGGGGTTAAGACCCTCATTGGCACACCAGTGCGAAAACCTGCACCACTTAAAAGCATATGCCGTCGCATTGAGTCTTTACGCCAGGCAAGGACGACATCTTCAACCGCCCTTGGAAAGCGATGCTGCGCTATAGCTAGCCACTCAGAATCCAGGCCATCAGGGCAAGGGACTGAAGGTTGGGGTACAGTAGCGTCCCGTCCTCCTGAGACAGCAGGTCAGGGGCGCTCCTCAGCGGCAATGGGCTCAGCTGGGACAAATGCAAAAGCAGAGGGAATCAGGGCTACCTGGATGCAATGAAGATGATTGAGGCCGCTTCCACCTAGATCTCAAGGAGGGCCTGTGGCACCAGGGGCATAGGTGAAAATGGATACAGGAGGCCCCTGGACCAGAGAAGAGAAAGGTATTCGCCGTCTCTCATCCCCGGGCCGGCCTCCTAGAGTAGAAGTGCGGCAGTTGCGTGTTCTCTGGACTGGCAAAGAGTTCGGGTTGTGTCTCCACTCATGGGGCTGGAGGACTCTGCTCAGGTGGTCAGCCAGTATTTTGTCCTGGTCCAGCAAGTACACCGTTCTTATGGAGATGTTCTTCCCTACTGTGAAGTTCCGGAGGCGATATCCATGCCTCCCTGTTTGTTGATGTAGTACATTTCCACCTGGTTGTCCGTCTGTACTTGAACCACCTGCCCTTACAGATGATCCTGGAAAACCCGCAGGGCATGAGAGACTGCTTCAAGTTCCAGCAGGTTCACCTGGGAGGCACTATCCTCTGGTGACCATGGACCTTGCAACTGTAGGTGATCACGTCTGTTGTGAGAATGCAGTGCACTGGTGGAGCCTGAAAGGGCAAGCCGGCTCTGAGGTTGAGGGGGTCAGCAGGGCCAGCGTGACTCAGGTGCGGTCCTCTAGGCAGCCAGAAGCCTGTGTTCACTGGGTGCTGAGCATCCATTGAGCCTGTGCATTCGGAGGTGGGAAAAATGGGTGATGTGGTGGGTGGAAGCCATGTCATTATTGAGCCGCCTTATACAGCTTGGGCTAGGATAGATAGGCGCTGTGCCCAATCAAGAGGCAGGAAGTCCCTCACCCGAGTGGAATCCAACAGGGTGCCGAACTCCAAGCGCTGGGTGGGCTATAGGTGAGGCGACTTCAGGAAGTTCTCCACAAAGCACAGGCACTGGAGCAATGCTATGGTGCACTACCTACCTCCTCCGGCATGCTGGTTCGTATGAGTCAGACATCCAGGCAGTGGGAAAACAAACACCCCTGGGAGCCTGAGGCGAGCAGCCACGACTGCCAGGCATTTGGTGAATACCCTAGGAGCCAAGGCAAGGCCGAAGGGGAGTACCCTGTACTGATAATACATCTGCCGATGACGAATCAGAGGTACTGACTTGGATGGATCAGGATGCAAGTATAGGCATCTTTGATATCCAAGGAGCATATCCAATTTCCCTGCAGAAGGTAAGGCAGCAAGGTTCCAAGGGATACCATTTTGAACTATTCCTTGACCAGGAAGCTATTCAGGTCCCGCAGATCCAGGATGGGCCAGACACCCCCTAAGTTCTTGGGGACAAGGAAGTAGTAGGAGTAGAATCCCTTGCCTTGAAGAGGTTGGGGGACATGCTCCACCACTTGATCCTCGAGCAAAAACTCAAGCTCCCTTTGCAGAGGCTCCTTATGCATGGGGTCCATGGATAATTCCCCTGGGAAGAAAGAAGGTGGTAGCGAGGCCAAGTGGAAGAGTTAACCTTCCCTGACCACGTGCAACACGCAGACACCCGTAGTGATGCTTGGCCACTGGTGTGCGAAGTGGACCAGCCATCCTCCCATGAACCTTGGGCCTTGTAACTCCTGAGAGAGGGAGGCTATGCCCAAGGAATCAAAAGTTCCCCCCAGGCTGCGGCTAGGGTGCTGTTTGGGGGCCTTTGGCTTACGGGGGCATTGCTCCTGGCCCTTGGCCTGCTGACCCTGTGGGGGAGCATGATAGGCCTGAAACTTAGGGCAGTTTCCATAAGCCTTCTTGGTTTTCAGGTGGAAGGGCTTTTTCTCTGAAGTCTTCCTACGGGAAGGTTCAGACACATTCTTGGACAGCCTGGTTCTGGTCATGAATTTCTTCTCCAGCTCATCCGCCTTCTCAGCCATGAGCTTGCCAAAGAGGCTTTCCCACAGCAAGAGAGAGACATCTGCTAACTTGTCCTGAACCCACTGCTCCAAGTTGGAGGGCTGTAGCCAGGCAAGGAGGCAGGCAGGCACTAATGCCCACCACAGCTACCGACTCTAAACCAATGAAGGCTGCCCGAATATGGAACTTGGAGCACTCCGTGACCGATGACACCAGGATCCTGACGTGCTCAAGAGGTTCACTTAAGAGAGCTGCCCGAGAACCCGATGAGGTCCTTCACCAGTTCCCGCAGGTGCATGCCCATCTATAGCTGGTATGCCTGGATCTGGGCTGAGCATGGGGTCCTGGAAACACTTCTTGCCAAAAGCATCCATGGTTTGTGCCTCCCTGCTGGGGAGCACTGAGGAGTGCATCTTCTGGCTTTTAATGGGACGCATAGCTGACTCCATAACCATGAGGTTATGTGGCAGTTGGGTTTTCTGGAAGCCGGAGCACCGGTTGACTTGATACTGTGAATCAAGTTGACAGTTCACAATTGGCACCATCACCAGGGTCTCTCACATCCTGAACAGCAGCCGTTTGAGGATGGGGGGCATGGGCACCATCAGTGCCTCCCGAGGAACAGCCTCATACTGGAGGATCTCAAGATCCTCACTATGCAGCTCGTCCTCTGGCACAGCCACAGCATCCCCCACACAAACTCCAGGAATGCCAAGTCCTCTAGAGGTGAATGCCGCCAATGGTGTGGCGGAGACAGGTCAGAGGGGGATGTCCTGGTGGAGGATGGTGTCGGGAGACTCCTTGTCTGTCTGCCACGCCGACTCAGAGCTGGAGAAGTTGGCGAGTGCCACACAGCCGACACAGCCATGCCCTACCTCCATTCAGTCACTGACAGAATTGACACTGATCAAGCCAGCGTCTCGAGAATGGGAGGGGCATCCTCCGGGGAGGTCCTGGTCAAGGATGGTCCCTTAACAGGTGCTGACGACCCAGAATGACTGGGAGTTGGGCACCACTAAGACTCAATGAATGCTGCAAAGCTGCATTCCAGGACTACTATCCTGGCCTTGATGCCTGGATGGCGGGTCCCTAGCATGGGAAACCTGGGAAATGATGGCGTCGGGGGACCCGACTTGATCCCCCGACTCAATCTATGACACCTCCCTCCTGGGTTGCTTGGAGGGGCGCTCTGTCATCATCGGCGTCAAATCAAGGGCTCCGTGGTCCGGTCCCAGAGATCTTACCCCCCCCCGGGCTGGGGTCAGACCTAGACTTTGACCAAGCCTTCAATGCCCGAGGAAGGTCCTCCGAGGATGACTCAGACACACAACGATCCTGTGGCTCTGACCAAACCCAGGAGCGAGATGCGTATCCTAAGGCAAACAGATTCCCCTACTGCCTTTCACGTTCCTTCCAGGTCTTTTCTTGCCTGTTTCGTCTTTTGATGTTGGCTGACATGTCATGGTCCACCCAGAGGCATTTAATGCAGCTATTGTGGTGGTCCATTGAGGACACAGTGCGGTTGCACTTGCCACACTGCTTAAATCCGCTGGTCAAAGACATAGCGGGAAAAACAAGTCCCGTGAGGTTAATCTCTGACCTCTAGACCAGCTAGGCCAGAAGTAAAAAAACCCACGGGCCAAAAAAATAAGAGAATACCTAAGCCAAAAACATGACACCGAAGCATTTGACTCAGGCAGCAGAAGGTGATCAATACCAAGAAAAGAGAAGAAAATTACCAAGAACAGTGCAACCTGGATGCACAGACAGCACGTCTGCAGGGCTCCACAGAAAAAAAAGACGACTAAGGTAAGATGGCACCTTTGGGTGGGAAGGTGACTGCACATGCACTGTGTAGATTCCAAAGGCTTCCACGCAGGCTCCATCAGCACAAATGTCACCCATATGTGAGGAGTGAGTTCCTGCTTGTTCCCAGAGAATATGGAAATTCAGCAAAAGGAAAAAACAGATCCGTTTGGATGAGAGGTGTGAGTAGTCCAGCAGAGGAGGGGGGAGGGGAGAGGACCTGGATTGCCCGGTATTTAACCCCTTAAGACCCACCAAAGGATCCTGGTGTTAGACAGGCCTCCTGCAGCTCTATCAGCCCTTTCGCTCAACAGTTCTGAGTGAGAATAACCCTGCATAAGGCTACAAGACTTCTGTATCCTTTCTTAGCCTTTAATGTCCAATTAGTGGGAGTACTTTGCTCAGTAAAATTCCCTAACCCTAAGAATGTGTCTTCAGCTGCTGAGAACTGAGGATACTGGATCCTGGATCTGAAATGGGAGCTCTTATGTGGGAGATCAGAATTCTGACATGCTCAGTTCTCAGCTGCTGAAGGTGAGAGAAACCATTCGTCGAGGGATGATATGGAAGCTGCATTTAAAAGAAACAGAAACCCTAGACACGAGTCAAAAATTCTGCACACACTAGGAATATTCTTTTTATGGTCCAAGTCTGCCAGTGCTCCTTCCGGCACTGGCTGAGAGTCTCCCTGTCTCCTCCTCTCCCCAGTTCCTCATTCCAGTCCTGGGCCTGGACCACTAGTACATTTTTTCTTTTTGTCCTAAGTTTCCAACACTGCTCTTTCTGGCAACAACTCTTTCTGGCATCAATCCACCCCCCCCCCCAACCCAGGGTGCTACTGCTCCTCCATCACTCCTGATTTTACTACATGGCAGCAATTACTAGGTTACAGAATTTAGTCGGCTATGGCTTTAAATTGACTTGACTATTATAATGCATTGTATTAGGAATTACAGAATGACCATGCAAGCTTTCCAAAAAGAATAAAATGCTTCCACGTGGTTATTGATAGCTGCAAGGAGAATGGGACCATATCACCCCACTTGGCTGGGTTACATTGGCTTCCAGTTGTACATAGGACCTAAAAGGTTCTTTTCTTCATTTTTAAGTTGCTTCAGCATGGAAGGCCTATATACCTAGGAGAGTTATTAATCTGATCTACTGCCTTTGCGTTTTACTCTCCGAGAATGCTGTTCAATCAATAAATGCAGTCAAATTGGCTACAACACGAGCTTCCATATTTTCTGTTGAGTTTCAGCTCCAAAATCTGTACTTTAGAAAGGAATTAAAGGTGTGATTTTTGTGTGCACTTTTAGTTGCTAGAAGTGAGGCAAGCAGGTAGGCATTCTACTTTGTGTGTTTTTGCAAATATATGATTTATCAATAAATTAAAAATGGCCATAAAATCAAGTTTATACTGCCTTCCTAGTGCAAACTAATTAGTATACAAAGTAGATCCTAATGACACTTACGGGTATGTTTACTAAAGGGCATTAAGGGAGGGAGCAGGCGTTAGCGAGCATCAATGGCAGAAATAAAGGGTTTTACATGCGAAAAGGACTCAGATGTAGGAGGCATTCCAGCGTTAAGGGCCAGTTAATGTGCATTAACCTACTTGGATCAACTATCAATAAAGAAGCAACAAGCAGTCAAGAAATCCAACAACGCATTGCTCTTGGCAGAATGGCTATGAGGGACCTAGACAAGATTCTCAAGAGCAGAGAAGTCTCTCTCCATACAAAGATTTGACTTGTTCAAGCCATGGCATTTTCAACAACATATGGATGTGAAAAGTTGGACAGTGAAAAAGATACAGGAAAAAAATTGATGCCTTTGAATTATGGTGCTGGTGACGAATTCTGTGTATACCATGGACTGCCTGAAGAACAAACCAGTCAGTACTAGAAGAGATCAAACCTAAGCTTTCTTTAGAAGCTCAGATGACAAGACTGACTTTCATACTTTGTACATATCATGTGGAGAGAGATCATTAGAGAAGGACATCATGCTTGGCAAGGTAGAAGGTCAACGCAAAAGAGGAAGGCCAACAATGAGATGGATCGATACAATAAGGAGCAGCTATGAGTGCCAGTCTGTCAACAATGAGCCACCTGACTGAAGATCGAACACAATTTAGAACTATCCCACAACGGGACATTGGGTGTTAAGATGTCAAGTATGCACCTTAACGTCCGAAAACAGTTGTAACCCTAACACTGCATAAAGGAGCAGCAAGAAAAGTCAATCTGAAGGTGATGAATGGAAGAACTGGAGGGAGCAGATGGACCTGCCAGATCTATGGGCACCCTACGTGGAGCTAGTAAAGTGAACGAGCATGTGGGAAGCAACTGTACCAATGTACAGGGGGGTGCCAATGTAAGTGTGTGGCATAGGACTGGAAAGACATGTCCTCCAGCGGAGTCAGAAGTGGCAGGATGTGTGCAGCAATAGGAAGAAAGAGTAGGAGTGGCGATGTGCAGATCAGGCACAAGAGGCGTGCGTGAAGAGTTGAAATGCGGAAGACAGTACCAGTATAGGCCATGGTGTAGCAGCTTGCACAAGACAACATGACTGCACACAGCCAACAGAAGCGGATGGATGGACTGAAGAAAGGATGGTGGCCGAGGAGAGGGTGGTATGGGTTGGCAGCACTGATGTGCCTTAGGTGCAATCCCCAACGTATTTGTATTGTGTGTGAAAATGTGCGCCAGTGCCACTTGGAAAGCCTGATACCACACATGTGGGTGGAACAGGTGGGAGCCCCACAACACCTCAAACAAATGTGCAGATAACTGCACAGGTATCATCCAAACTGAGCAAATAGGACACATATGGACATGAGGTGATACCTGCAGGTGGCTATCCGAAGGGTAGAATGCATCCGCATGTACTGCAGAGATGTAATGGAGCCAAAGCTGTACAGTCACAGTCATGTTGCCCAAGCAGGTTACAGCTGTATGCATCTTAGTATGCAGCTGTAGCAATGCAGTCACATCAGGGTACATCTTTCCATCAATTGGTAATGTCTAATGATAAACAGGGACTGTACAGATCTGCAGTCTGCTGAGCCACTGATGGGTTAAGTGATCTGCTCAAGGTCACAAGATGGTGTTGCAGTTCATGAAGGTTGTGGCAGACATAAAATGTGACAGGAACACATTCCGAAATGTCATATAAGGGAGTGGTAGTGGGCCTCAAACTGTGGTATCTTGGCACCCAAGACATTGCCATGACCATCCCACCATGCCTCCAAGCAGGGAGCCTGACATCGACAGGGTGAACGTCTGACCCCCTCCAATGAGCTGCAGCAAAACCAATAAAGCCATGCTCTCAGAAGGCAATGATGGGGAATAGCATGTCTGCTGACCCAAAACGTGGCCAGAACGCATAAAAAGTGTCTACAAGTCACAGCAGAGCTAGGGCTGTTACAGGCAGGTAAACGACCCGAATAACGCACAGACTCAAAAACAAGTGGGAATCAAACCCTTGTCCCCCTGCTTATGGAGACATTGCACTAACCAGTAGGCTACACCTCCACACAGCAATGTCTGGATACAAGGAGCCTGCATGTCTCTGCCTAAACTGTCTGCTGTGTATGCCAGTATAGGTTAGCCCCTCCAGTACCCATGATGCACGGCACACACAGAACAGCAGTCTGCAGCTGATCACCAAATGGATAATGCACTGACCCTACACTGACCCATCACACCAGCTCAGTAAGACGCACTGACTGTGTGTGCTACAAGCACAACAGCTACAAACCATGTTACTGAGCAGTTTTAACAGTCACACTGAAGATGAATATGGGTGCCCAGCACCTGGGTCCCCAGAACTTGCACTGCTAGAGATGGTCTCTGCCGGCCATGTGGCAGGTCCAGATCACTGTCAGTGTGTGACAGGTATTGTCCCCTGCACAACTGCAGCATGCTGTAGGTGCCGGTCACAGCTGGACCTTGTGTCCTGCCCTTTTGGCCAGGGACCTTCCTAGAACAGTGCATGTCAATGCCCAGTGTTACTAAGCTGATGCCATGGACACCAAATGCAGTGGGGGCTTCTAGGCTTGCGTGGGGCAGCTGCTCTTGTCCTGCTATGTGCACAGTGAATAGTCCAGGAACAACTGCTGTCCCAACCATCAAGGACTAACAATCCAACACAGCAAGCTCAGTCAGACTGCACCTGCTATTTCAGCCATTCGTGTACCAACTGCAGCCAGTCAGCACACAATGCATGTGCACAGAGCAACCATGAGCACCCTGTCTTGGGATAAACGGCATGGACACCCAGTATTTGGGCTTCCCAGACAGAGACTGCACCACATCATTGGAGCCAGACATCATATAGCACTATTGGCTACATAGCCGTGCCAAGGTCACTGCTTGATCAGAGTATGCTCAGTAGTAGTAGTAGTAATAGTAGAGTGAAAGTGCCCTCTCAGCATGACATGCTATGGCCACCTAGGACATGCACTTGGCAGACAGGCACTACAAAGTCTCAGCCATTGACCCTACCACAGAGGCAAACACATCCTGGCCAATCCACTCTGTTTCAGGCCATATTCACAATCTTCTGCTCCTCATCATGCACATTTGCAGACTAATGCTGGGAACAACTTTGGCAATGCGAGGCACAGTGAAATGCAGAAAGCCACACACACATCACTGAGTTGTGCAAAAGTGGGGATGGTTGGCATTCAGGTCTGCCACTTTGGCCTCTATATCAGTTCAAGCATTATTAATGTGTGCTCATTGTGCAGGAGCTAGTAGCACGCTCTAACATTAACGTCCATTGTTATTGCCTGCTCCTCCATCCAGCTGTGGATAGTGTCTATCTGTGTGGCTGACGAGCGTCTGTACTTGCACTGTAGGCTAACGTTTAGCCACAGGGACATGCATACATGATCCACAGCTAGGACTTGAACCTGTGACCCTCTGACTGTGGGTATTGAGCCACAGTGCTGCCATATGGATACAACAGTCCTTGGGGCCAACATGCTCCCTCACCATCAGATAGACCTTGGCACATGTTGCAATGCACACAGCAGACAGGACCAGGACATGGTTTTGGTCTGCTACGAGCAGGTGCAGGTGCCGCTGCCCCTGCCGCTAACACCCCCACACCATGCTGATATTCCCATGTGCTGTCAGTGCATCATCCCAACCTGTCCAACACGTGGGTTTGGCAGGCGCAAGGTCCAGATTGGGAGAGGGGGCAGAGGCACACATGGACGGCCACATATACCCCCCAACCATCTGCCTCTGCAAGGACCCCATCACTGTCTGCCACTGATACTTCTCGTGGGGGGGGGGGGGATGACAGTCACTGCTATGGTAGTTCCCCGGGCACCTGCATTATGCAGTTACCTAGAGCAGCGTTTTTCAACCACTGTGCCGCGGCACACTAGTGTGCCGTGAGATATTGTCTGGTGTGCCGTGGGAAAAATTCCAATTTCATCCGTAACATGTGGCCTCGGCTCACAAATTAGGGTTGCCAACCGGCCGGTTTTCAGCCGGCCTGGCCGGTTTTTCCATGGCCAGGCCGGCTGCCAGCACAGTTGTAAAACCGGCCATTGAAAAGCCGGTTTTTTGCTCTGGCCGCAAGATCGGGAGCGGCCAGAGAAAAAAACCGGTTTTTGTGTCGACGTCCGCGGCGCTACCGCGATTCCCTTTCGCTGTGCCGCCGGTGGTTCTGTTTTTTACAGAGCCGCGGCTGCACTACACTTACATTGAAAAGTAAAGAGAAACTGTCAGGAGCCCTCCGATCATGCAGAGCCCGAGGAAGTGATGTCATGGGGGCGGGCTCCTCACAGGCTGTCTTTCCTTTTCAAATTAACTTTATTGCAGCTAAAGTTAATTTGAAAAGGAAAAAGACAGCCTGTGAGGAGCCCGCCCCCATGACATCACTTCCTCGGGCTCTGCATGATCGGAGGGCTCCTGACACAGTTTCTCTTTACTTTTCAATGTAAGTGTAGTGCAGCCGCTGCTCTGTACAAAGCAGAAGCAGCGGCTTGGGCAGAGGGGGGGGGAGTGTGTGTGTGAGTGAACCAGCAAGGGGGGGGGGGGGAGTGTGAGTGAACCAGCAGTGGAGGGGGGGGGTGGTGTGAGTGAACCAGCAGGGGAGGGGGGGTAAGTGAGTGAGTGACCCAGCAGGAGGGGTGAGTGAGTGACCCAGCAGGAGGGGTGAGTAAGTGACAGGGGGGTGGGTGAGTGAACCAGCAGTGGGGGGGGGGGGTGGTGTGAGTGAACCAGCAGGGGAGGGGGGTTGGTGTGAACCAGCAGGGGAGGGGGGTTGGTGTGAGTGTTTGATTCCTATTCAAGAGAATTACTTTATATATAGTCAATATAGGCAAAGAGGTAAATTTTTTTAACATTTTCTAATGGTGGTGTGCCTCGTGATTTTTTTCATGAAAAAAGTGTGCCTTTGCACAAAAAAGGTTGAAAAACACTGACCTAGAGGGCAACATCTGTTATCGCTATTGGCTTCTTCCTCCACAGCTGGGTTCAGCGGCAGTGGTGGGGGTGGCAGCCAGTATCTCTGACTAGGGTGCCAGGATCCTTGGACTACTCCATGTGGCTCATCACTTTTCCAAAGCAGCAATTAGCATGTTTGTGTGCCATCACTGTCACTGCGAGATCATGACGGATATCACAGATGGTAATGGACGGATACTACTATGTGGCGAGGCTAAAAAGGTTAGATCTCTTCAACCTGGAGAAGAGGCGGCTGAGGGGAGGTATGACAGAGGTCTATATATTAAATGAGTGGAGTGGAACGGGTAGACAGATTGATTGTTTATGCCATCAAAACATGGAGAGACTAGGAGACATGCAATGAAGCAACAGTGTAACCCATTTAAGATTAATAAGAGAAAATATATTTTTTTCAGTCAACACATAAATCAAACTCTGGAATTCATTACCAGAGGACATAATAAAAGCAGTTCGTGTAGCTGGGTTTCAAAAAGGTTTGGACAGGTACCTGGAGGAAAGTTCCATAAACCATTATTCAAGGGGACCTGGGAAATCCACTGCTTGCCCCAATACAGGCATTATGGAACCTGTGTGTCTTTTGGGGAAACTGCTAGATACTTGTGACCTAGATTAGCCACTGTTGGACACAGGATACTGAGCGGTTTGATGAACCTTGGTCTGACCCAGTATGGCATCTCTTAGATCTTATGAGCTTTTAAAAACACATTGCACAACAGGTGTTAAGGGAGCACACACTGTTAATGCCCACTCTCTATCTACAGCATCATTAACCCTGCTGGAACCGTTAATGCCCATTAAAGCAGCTTTTTCACAGCGTTAAGGGCGCAAGGATGCCATTAACAGCAGACTGGCTCCCTTAACGCCCTTTAGTAAAGATAACCCTTTAGTCAGCTATTAGCTGTACTGGCAGAAAATAAATGAATGAAATGACCTAGTTGAGGGGGGTTTCAGCCTTGAATACTTGATTTGTGTAGAAAGTATTTGGGGAATGCAACTGATGAAACTTGGTAAGAAAAAAAAATAGAATACTAGCTTGGTTTTACAAAAATATCAACATTCAAAATTTCTTGGCCTAATTGTATCCTCTTATGCCTTGTTTGAATGGAAGTGACTAGCAAGGAATATGCAGAGATTAAAAATTCTAAAAACCCACAATCCCACACATTTGCCCTCTGCAGACCAAGGGCTCAATAACTACTTATCTTTGAATTATCACACAGAACAATTACTTTCATAAAAGAGCAAGAACAAAATCTATACATGAACAAAGGTCTACCCGTGGTATCTCAACTTCGGTCTGTCCTGCATGCATATCTCAGGTGAAACAAATTACACAGTTACTATTGCTTTTGGATAAAAAAGACCTTTTAGGGAAGTAATACAAGCCTCAGTAAGTAAATTAGGCTTGACTATTTTAATGTGCTTCTGATTTTTTTTTTTTTAGGAAAAACAAAGTTATTATGTTCATGGCTTACAAAATGGGAACAATGATGCGACTGTCATTTTACACCTAAAATGATACCAACTCTTGTGGACCTATACTGGTTGCCCATAGACACGTCAGATTTGGTCGAAAACCCTGTTTTATTTTGAAGACCATGATGAGAGGTGGTGGTGTCTACTCAAGGAATCACCTGGAATGGTACGGGTCAGGGAGAGAACTGAAATCATCATAAAAGGTGTCTCAGTAAAGGAGATAAGTAAAAAAAAAAAAATTCCTGCATCTGATCAGCACTTGCCATAAGGACTGCAGCTGTAGTAAACCACAACTAAAGAACAGGTTAGTGCCCGAAGTCGATCTTATAAAACCTATTATAGTTCATTCAGTAAATCTAGTTAAATCCTTTTATTACAAGAAATCTTTAAAAAGTTTTATAAAAGCACACAGAGTGGAAAACGTAGTGCAGGCTTTTTGGCAGGGTAATCTTGCAAGGTTAAAATAAATAGAACTAGGCAGAAAATAAAAATTCTATCTTTTTTTTGTTTTTTTACTATGTTTGTGTATAGTGAATATTGTTATGGATGGCTTACACTGCTTTTATTGTCGACACTATCCTCACCTAGAATAATTAAGTGAAATTAGCAGGATAATTTTATTTTATAAATGGAATTCTGTATTTGGTCCTACTCCTAATATTTTGTTTTACGTTTTCACATTTGGAATTTATTTTAAAAAAAACCACCACACACACACTATGCATGCATCAGTTTTCTTCCCAGGACCTTCTGAATGGAAGTGACATGCAGCGAATTTTACTGACTGCCCGACTTAGAGGCATGTATACTAAAGCAGGGTAGACGGGAACAAGGGGTTTAGTGTGTGGCTAATGTGCATTTTCAGCCTTCAGTAGCCAGGAAAATGCATCCAGGAGGCTCCCACATTAATACCACGCTACCTGAGCAGCATGCAAATAGGCAGTTAGAGCACAGTTGGTAACAGCTGCACGCTAGAGGCACAGAGACACCACTAGCACAGGTGCAACTAATGCCAGTCTCCAACCAGGTGGTAGTTGCATCTGCCTTGTTAGCATGAAGTGAACATGTTGTCCGGCCGCATATCCCATACGGTTTAAAGGTTAGATCCATCCCGGCAACGTTTGCATGTGAATCAGGCACTCACCTAGGGCACCGGTCTGAGTCAGCATGGTGCAGCTGCCATGTTAACGGAATACCATAGCTCAACAGCCACAAAACCTGGCCATGCAGCATATGAGAGTACACAGCAACAGCTATCTTGACAATGTGCAGTTCACGTCTATATATGCACAGATGTGGGAGGGCTGCTAGTGTGATCAGCTGCGGAGAAGTTGGGAGACAGGGCCTGTGCTCAGTGAAACAGCCAGTATCGTCCACATTGCTGTATCCAACTCTAGCTGAGTTCAGCTGGGGGCAGGGCATACAAACGTGGTAGTCAAATCACTAGCAGAAGGAATGTTTTGCATTAAACTGTCTTCTCAGACCACCATCTTCCCTCCATGGTAGGAAAGGGGGGCAACAGGACATGTCTGTGCCATGGGCCCTGCTCCTGTGGGAAGATGGTCCCTTACCATGACCATATGAAGGACATGTCTTTGGCTTACTGGTTCTGAACAGATACTTACATTTTCACCACTGAAAATGAGCTAGCTTGGATGGAGTTCATAGATCGATGTCTTCTCACCCTGCCTAGAGAATGAGGTGTTCCACAGACCTGAGGTGCTTTGTGTGTGCCCCTAACAGATTTTGGGTAAATCAATTCCCTGACATCTGGAGAATGCCAGCTGGGAACAGATTGAGATTGCCCATCTCCATAAGGAGGGGGGGGGGGAGAAGTGTACCCAGAGCCCTCTCCATTGTGTAAGTATGGGTGTACTGTGTGGGCTGCCCAGAGGTTAAGAACATAAGAACATAAGATATGCCATACTGGGTCAGACCAAGGTCCATCAAGCCCAGTATTCTGTTTCCAACAGTGGCCAATCTAGGTCATACGTACCTAGCAGTTTCCCCAAGGGACACAGGTTCCACAATGCTTGTATTGGTTCAAGCATTGATATCCTGGGTCCCTTCTTAATAATGGTTTATGGACCTTTCCTCCAGGAACTTGTCCAAACCTTTTTTAAACCCAGCTACACTAACAGCCTTTACTACATCCTCCGGTAACAAATTCCAGAGTTTGATTACACGTTGAGTGAAAAAATATTTTCTTTTATTAGTCTTAAATAGTTTACCCTGTAGCTTCATTGCATGTCCCCTAGTCTTTCTATATTCTGATAAGGTAAACAATCGATCTACGTTTACCCGTTCCACTCCGTTCATTAATTTATAGACTTCTATCATATCTCCCCTCAGCCGTCTCTTTTCCAGGTTAAAGAGCCCCAACCTTTTTAGCCTTTCTTCATAGGAGTAGCCTTCCATCCCCTTTACCATTTTGGTGGCTCTTCTCTGAACCTTTTCTAAAATTGCTATATCCTTTTTAAGATACGGCGACCAGAATTGCACACAATATTCAAGGTGCGGTCTCACCATGGAACGATATAGAGGCATTATAATATCTTTTGTTTTATTTTCCATTCCTTTCCTTATCATACCTAGCATTCTATTTGCTCTCTTGGCCGCCGCTGCACACTGGGCCGAGGGTTTTAACATGGTATCCACAAGGACGCCTAAATCTTTTTCTTGGGTGGTGGTTCCTAATGTGGAACCTTGCATCGTGTAACCATAGTTTGGGTTGTTCTTCCCTAGGTGCATAACCTTGCACTTCTCCACATTAAATTTCATCTGCCATTTTGATGCCCAGTCTTCCAATTTATCAAGATCCTCTTGCAATTTTCCACAATCCTCCTGGGTTTTAACAACTTTAAATAGTTTTGTGTCATCAGCAAATTTGATAGACCAAGGAGCTGCATCTGGACAGTGTGAGCCCCATGGGTCGGAGGGACTGACTGACTTACCCCATCCATATAACCCCCCCCCCCCCCAAATCTGTATGCTCACTGTGTTTGCATGCAGATCAGAAGTTTCTAGCACCACCCCTCTCTCCCACATGGTGGCAGAACTCCTCAAAGCCTGGGGTAGTGTGCCCAATGTATAAGGGAAGTAAGTGATAGGGAGAGGTCCCAAACGTCTTCCCCACCCCCGAGGGCTGGTAACCTGACCAATGCAGCCTAGGTAAACAGGCACCCCGAGGGACAGGGATTCCTACGTTCGCTCCACATGACAGCCACTGCTGACATCTTGTGCTCCTATACAGGGCCTCTTTGCTCCTTCAGTTGCTCATTTGCACCCTACCTCCCACAAAAAGGACTGCAGAATTACTATGCATGTGTTGACTTTCCTAGTTTGCATGCCCAGCCCCTTGTACTATGGCCCATAGCTCAGAGTTCTGGCAACAAGATGTGCCTATTCCCCAGTGGGCCCTCTGTCCTGCACTGCCCACTTTCTACCGGTCCTGTTAGCAGGGGTAAGATGCCATGAATTGTTGTCTGCTCTCTGTAGGGGTTTGGTTGCCCACTGGCACCCATAACATTGCTTTGGTAGTAAGTATAGGGCACACTTAGGATGCGCATGTGCCCTGGCAGCATGATCAGAACAACTGTGTGACTGCCGTAGCTAGTATGGCATTATCTCCCTGCCGCAGCAGCTATGCCTCACCACAGTATAACCACGCATTAGCCCTGCACCACTTGTGGCACTTTAGAAAACATGCCCCTTAATCTGATGAATTGACAAAGCAATGAGCTGGAATGGAAAAAAAATTTACATGATTTTTGTAATTAATAATTTAAAAAATGAAGTATAGTATGAATGCATTAGAGACAAATGAATTTGAAACAGCAACGAATGAAAGCATTATATAGGGAACTTCCAGAAAGCCTACTAGTTACAGTGTCTGCTACCGGCTTATAGTGCAGCCCATCCAGTACTACCTCATGCCACTCGTCTGGCAAATATTTCCAGGAGAACAGCGATGCATCTATAACTAACAGTAAGCTTTATGCTTAAAAATATTTTTTTGGGGGGGGGTTTTGTTGTTTTGTTTTTTAGAGTTTACTTTAAATTAAAATATGCTATATATGTATCTATGCATTGCCTGGATGAATTATATAAGGCTAATTGTTAATGTTGGCATTTATAACAGCTTATATTAGAGCTCAAAGTATGGGTGTCAAGGGAAATGTAATTAATCAAAGTGGTGGTTAAGTGGTCTGTTCTGATGCTCAGACAGGCAAAGTCTTTCAGAAGTAAGCCATTTACAACCAGGAAATCCCTACTGTCCACAGCAGCCCTTAATAATGCCATAAAAAAGCCAGGACCAATTTATCAGAGATCTTCCCCAATTTGATGCCTATAGGAAATAGGAAAATCCTTTGATAAATGACAAGGTCCAAAGATCTTGGAAGCTGCAATTCTGCTGAATTTGATTTGATCCCCTATCTACTTCTCTTCCTACATAAACTTCCTATCTAAAAGGAGAAACATGACTTCACAATGTATGTATGTCTTCATCTCCAAATACTACTTATGTTAACCCCAATAACAAAAAAACCCACAATCTTGCCATTACATATTGCTGCTCTTGAACTTTAAAGAATACTTAAGAACATGCAATATCTGTTCAAATATTAACTACCATTATAGCACACAAAAGTTGATACATAATTCAGTGGTTTACAATGTCCCTTAAAAAAGGGCAGTTTGAGCACAGGGCACGAAATAACTTCAAGTCATACAGATCTACAGTTTATACCGTTTATGGGACCAAATAAATTAGTGGTAATCTACTACTGTATGACTTAAGTGCATAGACACTGCCTACTCTATGAATCAGCATCCCCTGCTACATTACCAGTTGCAGTGGGCTTCTCCTCTATTTTATGTATGTATCATGCATTGATTGACAGTGGATTTATGCTGAAATAACACACAACAGGAAGGACTTTACTTTTATTAAGGAACAGCAGCTTGTAAGCAGGATATCTGGCCCAACCCATGATATGGATAACTTTAAGGAGACAGACAAAAAGAAGAACAGAATTACAGTTCTATGACAACATACTGACAAGCTGATAAAGACCATGAAAAGCAATCATGCTACATAAAAATAAATGAAATCACTACAAGTGTACAGTATTTTATATTAGATTCAAACTGCACACACTTGAATGGGAAATAAAGTCTTTAGGAAAATTAAACTATGAACTTTTTCAACAAGATTATGAAATCTGGTGAAAAAAGTTAAGCAAAAAAATCCTGTCTTAAAGCAATTTGTTGCTATATCTTACCAGACCTTGTAAAATGATAAACATGTGTCAGCCAGATCTAGTAGAAATCAGTTGAAAAGCCTTCAAGTCTGACAGCACATTATTTAATACAGTAAATCTGAAAAAAATTTACAGTGCAAAATAAAATCAAAATTACAGATCAAATTGTTTAGAAATAAATCATACGAAAGCTTAACATTATAAAAGAACCAAGCTGAAAATCTTGCAAGACGCCTCAAAAAAAAACTCTGAATTCACTGTCTCCCCAATGGGGCAGAAATCCAGAAAAACAACTGCATCGGTAGATGTCAATCCTTACTGACCTAAAACTGTTGTGACATAAAAGCTAATCTACTGCAGATATATGAGGTGTGATCAAAAGTTATTGAGACTTGTTGTGTAGCTATATAACAATATGTTGCACCACGATGCTATTAAGCATGCAGTGACCTAATTTAACAGGGTTTTTTTTATACCGCTTTATCATTCAGTCAAAGCAGTTTTACATTGTAATGTAAACTTGGAATGTTTACATCAAAAAGGGACATTGATAACCCTCCACTGCCTCAGAAAAATCCAAGTTAAGTGACTTGCCCAAGGCCACAAGGAGTGCTAGTGGGAACTGAATCCTGGTCTCTTGGTTCTCAAGCCAGTGCTTTAACCATTAGGCAACCCTCCACTTCAGTTATGTGCTCTGTGTAGCTTGGCTGCAGCATACCTGTACTTTTTTTAAATCACGTGATGTTTGATATCATGTAAAAGCAGTTCATCAGATTTACAATGATGAAAAAATTGAATGGCAAATTTGCCTTAAATTCTGCCAGAAACTTGGAGATTCACACAAAGAGACATATGACAAGATACAGCAAGTGTATGGCGATGCATGTATGAGTCATGCTCAAGTTTATGACTGGTACAGACATTTCCAACAGGGCTGCCAAAGTGTTGACAGTGATGAACAGGTTCTGGAAGGCCATCCACGAGCAGGAATGAAGACAGCGTTGAAGCAGTGTGTGCCGCAATACACTCAAATCGTTGACTATCAAGGAGTTTGTTGAGGACATGGACATCAATTTCAGGTCTATAGAGTCCATTCTTACTGTTGATTTGGGGATGAGACCTGTGTCTGCAAAATTCATGCCAAAACTCCTGTCCCCTGATCAAAAAGAAGATAGACTGTCTGCAGCCAGAGAGGAGATGGAATATGTTGAAAATGACTCCAATTTCATCAAAAAGATTATTACTGGTGATGAATCATGGGTTTATGGTTATGACCTGGAAACTAAGGCTTAGTCCTTACAATGGAAGATTCCAAACTCTCCCAGGCCCAAGAAAGCCTGCCAGGTGAGAAGCAATGCTAAGGTCATGCTCACTGTTTTCTTTGATTATCAGGGTAATTGTTCATCATGAGTATAGCTCCAAAAGGTCAAACAATAAGTAGTACTACATCCAAGTTCTAACTCATTTGAGAGATGCAGTTCGTCATAAGAGGCCCGAGTTGCACAGGAATGATGAATGGTTGCTTTATCACGATAACGCCCCAGCTCACGCATCACATTTTGTCCAGCAGTCTCGGCCAATCACCAAATTAAGCCTCCGTACTTACCTGACCTTGCAACCTGTGATCTTTTTCTTGTTTCCAAAACTGAAATTACCATTGAAAGGAAGGAGATTTGACAACTTGGAGACAATTAAGCAAAATAAGACACAGCAGCTTCACAGCATAACAAAAGAGGCATTTCAAAATAGTTTCCAGCAGTGGCAGGAACGCTGAAAGAAATGTGTTTTATCGGAAGGGGACAGCGTTGAAGGAGACAGAGTGCAATAACTGACAGTATTATACTTCTTGTATTACTGTACAAGTCTCGATACTTTCTGATCGTACCTCGTATGCTGTGTTATTAATAACCTAAATCACTCATCTGCTTTCATCCCTACCTTACTTTTGTTTTCCTGAATCAATTCAATACATGACAGCAAACTGTGATGCTTGAAATACTAGAATATTGTGTGGGATGATCAATTCTGAACCTCTTAAAACAAGCTCCACATATATGCTGCATTTTAAGGGCTGGAACAGAATTTGGATTTTAGATTTATAGGTTGGTCAGTTTGAAGCACTTAAATGATTGACTTCACCAAGAACATACTGGAGTAAAACAAGAGTCCTTTCCTAAAAGTGCATTCAAGAGACATACTAGGAACTGGGATTTCTAATCCACAAATGAAAATAAATAGGACACTGTTTTTCAAAAGAGCTACATATGATTTATGGCGCCTCATTTATACAATGAAAGTCATTTTACTGCCCTTTATATTCCCTCTCTGGGCTTACCTTACACTAAGAGACCAGGTCTGCTATTATGCATGATCATTTTCTGCTGTAGAAGCTCCAAAACAAGAATTTCAACTAATTTAGATGAGACGTAAAAGTCCTTGAAAACTGTCAAAGTCTGTTTGGATTTTTCATTTTGTTTTCAATGGCGCCTCTCTCATTTTACAGGCAAAACATGTGTGATCTCAAGGAAAATCTGCAGCATCACTGAATACACACAGGAGTCTGAAATAGCCTTCTGTCTCAATAAAGTTCTTTCCCTTGATCAGCTGTTTCTTCCCACACACTCTTTTACAATAAGTGTGACTCTTTTTCTTCAGTACATGCTTCAACAGGGAAGCACAGTATGGCATATTATCCTTGAAAAAAGTGCAGGCTCAGCTCTCCAGCAGATTACATTGCAGACAAAGTTCTCACAGGATAATTAGGAGAACACCACCTGTGTGGCTAAATCTGCCACTCGGACATCCCTTCATGGTGTAACAGTGCAATATTTTCATAAAAAAGTGAACACACTCGTGCTGATAGATGTTCTATTGTCAAATTCATTGTTCAACCCTTGAGTTCATAACTTTTAAGGCCACTAAAGCCTACATGAACATTTCATCATAGCCTTAGATTCTAGAAAATAACTTTGTTAAATTGTTGTAAATTCAGTGAATTATAATAAATGAGATGTGTCTTAACTTCTGTTTCACAACAGCTGGACAACTACTAAAAGGGAAATTATAATCATCCTGAAATGATTGATCTGTCTTTCTTTCCTCTAGTTCTCCAGTTTATTTATTTAGTTTCTGGCGCTGAGGCAAATAACTCTGAAAACAGTACAGGGGAGGTTGTTTCTGAAGTTATTAGTCTAGAATTTTGACTGAAGGTCTTGTTTAAATTATATGGATTTCAGATAGTATTTTGGAACATGATAAAAAAATGTTAACCGGTTAATTTCAAACTGTGTGTATAGTTTAAAGTTTCATATTGCACTTTCCCCGTGTATTAACAGAACTCTTTAATAGACATACCAAAATCATGTGATTGAGGTCTGAAAAAAAATCACCTTTGACCCAGAAAAGAATTTTGAACAAATTTTACCAGCTAACACTAAGGCATGACTAGCATATACAAGTAGCCATTCAGCTGTCTCAAACTCATACACGCTAAGAGTATATTTCATACAACCATACAAATACACGTACATGAAAGATATTACAATCTGTAGAAATCAGAGTCGCTGTCTATACATTCAACGGACAGTAACAAAATAGAAACCGCAAAAGAAAAATCAGTACGATAATCCACACGTTAATCTTATGTTGAGTATTACGAACTTTGAGTCATGTCAAATGAGTTATGTGAAAACGCGACTCATCACCATTAGACACATTAAAAGGAACAAAGCCATTACTAGAACAGCACAAAACAATGTCTGAGCTGTGTCTGTTTTGCATAACCAACACCACATCTCTGAGGAAAACAGAACTCAGAAGGTACCGTATAAAAGATGAAAAGCTTCCACGAACGCCTAACGTAAAAATAAAGTAAACAATTCGTGAGAACTAGGGATGCCGAGGTTCAGGAGAACCTGGATTGCTATCTCAAACCTTACACGAACAAAACCTTTAAATCTAATAACCGAATAACCCATTTCTTTGTAGCTCTCAAAATGACTACCGGAAGCGGAAATGCCACTGAAAATAGGTGACGAAGCACACTGTGTACAGTGATGGTTTAGGCCAGATTTCCTCCACTTTACAAGAATGAATAAGCCGCTCCCGGCCTGGACACGTCGCCGCCTCGTGAAGCAGCTGGGGACACAAGGAAATCACGGCGACGCGTTCAGGGCCCTTTTCCTCCCACTTCCTTATCACAGGCCCGGTACAAACACACACCCCCTTTCGCTCCCGGATTGGCCAGCATGCCCGCCAATCCACAAGAAACAGCGTCCCTGCTCTCCGGTCGCACCTAATTGGTGGAAATTTCAGTGAATCGCACTGTCAATCATCCTGACGAAAGCACCTCGGGCAGAAAAATACAGCAAAATGAGACCCTCCCCGTTCTCTCCCCACCAAAGAAAAATAAACAAACGTTAACAAATATGTCCAGCTCTCAAAACATGAAGCTTTAGGAACTAGAACTACAAAACAAGCGGGTAGTAGGAAAAAAACATTTTCGCGGTCAGTACTTACCGTCCCTGGATGTCCCCATGAGCTGGTCCAGCATGGCTCGCATCTGGGCCTGAGCCGACATTTTGAGGGAAAACAAACAGAGCGTTTCCCCTCTTCGGATTGTTTTTTTTTCTTTATTTACCACAGCTTCTAGGAATGGCGTCCTCCTTTCCCTCCACAATGGTGCTGATGGCTAGATACTCCTTTCCTCTCTTATTTTCGCCGTTTTCTTTAATGGTATTTCGTTCAATCTTCGGCGGCTGGACACATACAGCTTAGGCAACACCACCTCTACACGTTCCTCCACAGGAAAGCGCTAAGCGCCGATTCCAAGTCCGGCCCCAGCGTCCGCCTGCGCAACTGCGTCTGAGTCCCCGCCCTATGACGTCATTGCCAACGGTAAGCGCTCGGGCTGCTCCTGGACCGCGGACAGCTGCTGAGAGGATGGAAGAACGAGTGCCTAGCTGTTACCCCGGATGACTTTCCCATCATGCATTTGTCTGGCACTCCATGTTTTTATTAAAATGAAATACAATTTTAAAAAGAGATTTTTTGCTCCAGATGCTTATCTACGCTTAGTATTTCGGAGAGTGATTATCAAAGCTTCCAAATCTGAAGTATATTTCCTATTACATATTCCTTAGTTGTTTGTGGTTTGTTTCTAGGTAGGTTGGAGACCATAGTCACACCCAACATTTTTTGTGCAATGTTTTTCATTAAAAAAATATATTTTTTCCTGAAATAGATTTTAGAGGTAGCTAATGTGCCATCTGATGTAGTAGATAATGCAGCAAAGGGCTTGAAACATCTTTGAAGGGCCTGGAGAAATGTCATGGATAATCCATCACCATCAACAGCTATTTTTATTCTATTCCAGCAGCTTCTTTTCATATTTTGGGAGGGATTGTAAAACAGCAGTTCTGATGGACGAGCAGGCTATTTTTATTTATTTATACATTTCTTCTATACCGCCCCTTCCAGAGATCAAGGGCAGTTTACATTTTCTGTTTCTTATTCCTAAAGAGATCTGGGACCTATGTACAAATTAACATACATACTAACAGGGCTTTTCCTTATCGTCTTTCCAGTCCAGTCCCACAATTCTAGGTAGTACACCTTTTCCAGCAGCCTGGAAACTGAGCACTTCATCTTTTGATGACAACAATGTACTTAATCTGGCTCCTCCCACCAGCCACAGTATGCTCAGTCTCCAAGCAGCTGGAGGAGGTAGTGAACCAGGGAGCTAGACACACTGAAGGGATAACTAAGAACCATAGTTAGCTTAACTTTCTTTAATTTCTTAGGCTTAATTGGCTGTTCCTTATCGTTCCTTCAGTTCAGTCCTCAACCTCTGTGTGATCAGTCTCCATGCAGCAGGAGGACGTTGTGAGCTTTGACAGGGGCTCACTGGAGGATCAGATAAGGAGCTTCTAGTATTGTGGCAGGCTATGGCCTAGCATGGCCTGCTACTATGAAAGGCCTGTGAGTTAGGCCTGGAACCTAACTCCCATTATAGCTAGAAAAGAACCAAAAATCTGTGAAAAATTAGAAAACTGTTTTAAACTGCTTATTAAGAAGTTTTACATGAATTCATAAGTCTTTCATTATTCTCTTCTGTGCAAAAGAAAGAAATGTTTCAATATATGCATTCCTGGAGCTAGGGATAACCTTGCAGTAGAGAAGTATCAAACCTAGAAACTGCACCATTGTTAGAACAGTCCTAAAGAAGGGGACTGGTTGCTAGGCCCCGGAGGGATCTCTAATTGGACAGGTGCAGGGGGCGTTGGAGCCAATAGGAAGTTTGCATGGATCAAGCTGGAACCAATAGAAAGTTCTCATGTATCAAACAGAAGAAAAGGGTATAAATGGTTATGTCTCTGTAAAAACTTTGCTCAGTTCCTTTTGAAGCTTTGACGGACTGGGCCTGTGCACAATAAACTGGCTTGGACCCTGTCAATTGACTCCTGGATTTATTCATTGATTGCACTTTACTGCAACATATTCTTGGTGCATTGGCCGGGAAGTGCGAGTAGTAAATGGTATTCAAGTGAATAATCTACGAAATTCGCCCCGAGGTTTGGTCCGGTTGGAACCATGTCTGTCCGAACGCAGGGGAACTTCTCAGGCACCGCCGATCCCTTTGTATCGGAGAGGGTTCCGCCTTGCCTCGGCAGGCCACTGGGTCCAGCTGGCTAACACCTCAGAACCCGATGGGAGTCCAGGGTCCAACCCAAGAACTGGTTTGGTATCAGGAAATGGATCCGGTGAGTAGATATTTTCTTGTTTAAAAGTCAGTGCAGCCTGGGGAAAAAGTCTTGCATGAGTATGCGCAAGACTGATTTGGTATAGACTAACTGGGAAAATCTCGCATGAGTATGCACGAGACAAGAGAGCCCGATCACCTCTCATAAGGGCGGTCCTAGTACACTCCGCATAAGTGAAAGCGGAAGGCGAAGCCATCGATCCTTCTTGTTTGAAATAGTCAGTTAGTCAGAAAAACCTGGGCACTTGAAAAATGATTTCTTGTTAAAATATGATTGCTTGTGTGAGTGAGAGGTCTTGAAATACAGGCCGAACGAGAGCGGACTCCTGAGTAGCGCAGTTCCTGGCCAGGCGACTGCGCCCAGGTCGCGAAAAGGAGGAAGCGTTTGGTGTTTGTCTGTCCTTACTGTGTATCTGATTTTTGTTATCTGTTGAAACCGCGAGTTTCCCTTCTGGTATAAATGTGAGATTATTCTGTTGGGTAATTTGTGGAACAGTTTACCGATTAAGAAATAGTATTAAGCAGAAAAGAAGACAGAAAGAAACAAACTCAGTGTCACTTTTTCAGTAAAGAAGCTGTCTCATGCATTCCAGTTTTTTTTTTCCTTTCGCACACCATGAAACTGGCTAGCGGAGAGAGAAGGGGTGTGTCTGAAGAAAGGAATGTGCAGTGTCTTTTTAACCCTGTGAAGGCTTAAACACTCTGTAGCTGGGTTAATTTGTGCTTATTTCAGGAAAATTGTACCTGTTTTATTCAATATGTTTTAATAGTGATGTTCCTTCTGCTATGGTCATGTATTATATATCATTTAATAAGAATGTTTAGTCAGGATTGTGGATCCCGACAGTTTTGGGCTTAGCCTGGAAAGGGTTAAGTTCTTATTAACCCCTTTCGAGTTCCTGTACTTGTACGGACCAAGTGAGAAGAAGTTTTGTAGGGCTATAGGTATAATGCATTTGTGGGCTTAGCTTTGTTTTGTGTTATTTATGTTCAAATCTTCAGTAAGCACTGTAATGGTTTAAATAGGCAATGATAGAAAATTTCAGGAAACTGCTTTTGTTTTCCCTTTGTCCTACAAAGTAGAGGTTAAGAACCCTGACAGAACCTATGAAGCATCCCGAGCCAGTAGTACCAGATCGCGACTTGAAAGTGATTTAAATCCTGAGTGAATAAGGAGTTCATTGTGCTTGAATTCTAGTTCCTGATATACTGCGGCAAGCTTATATACTTATTGTTAATAAAAATAAAATAGGAAGAAAAAGAGGTGTATATGTATTCTAGATATCCACCCACTTTATGGAAAAAGTATTCGGAATGTCTTTTGAATATCTGCTTCCTAAAACTGTAAGATTTAAAGTAATTTATTTTGCAGAGACATGCTGATTATGGCTGGCAGTTAGTTTTCATGCCAAGTAATTTTATTCCAGTCATACGTAACAGATATGTGGCCATCATGTTAGGAGCTATAGTTATTTCTGTTGGGATTGTTGTTATAACATGTTGCAAAATAGTAGTTTTATATTTTAAGGACTTTATCTAAATTGTACTTATTTAGAATGAGCACACATCCATTATGCTTAGTCCACAGGAAAATGCAGCCTGACTGGTGTGTGGGGGGTCAGAGTCCATGCAGATTTTGTTGAAATGTATGACTAGGAATTTTAGCAAGGACTTTGCTGAAGACTACAGACTTAAAATGTCTCTGTCCCTATTAGAAATGCTCTGTGGAAGAGGGTGGCCAGTGTTAGTTACTTCATGGCCCCATAGTTTCCCGTGTTTATCAGATTGTACAGAGAATGTTCCCTGATCGGTTCCCCTACATAGGATTCCTGGTTAAATGTTTGAGAAAAGAAGAAAAAAAGAAAACAAGCCCTCCTGGATGGAGCGTTGCTATGAGAAACAGTGTAGGAGATTAGTAGCAAACACAAGGGAGGGGGGCCCGGAAGTCTGGAGGAAAAAAAAAACAAAAACCTGCCCGTTTATTATCTTTATAGGCCAGTTCCCTCAGCTCTGCCACCACCCCGGGCAGAGCCTGGGGCAGGGGGGGGATACCTCCCTGCAAATGTCACCAGCCACCTCCTCAGCAGAAGGACGTACACCCCCTCTTGACCGAAAGCCACGGCACAGTTTAAAGTACTCAGAGTAGGCCACAGTCCACCGATGACACTACAAGCAGGGATTCATTTGCCAGTTCAGGGTCACTCACAGCCAGCGCCCGAGAACATGAAGTGGAACCCAGACAGTCCCGATTGCCATATGCCTTCAGAAGTACAACTACCAATAAAAGGGAGGGTCACGTTATCGCATTGCACTAGGTCCAGGGCCAGCTTTGCACTAGCCAGCTGACCAGCTTTGTTTCTGCCACTGATTTACTGAACTGAAAGCTGCATTATGCCTCCTACACTGAGAAACCATAGGATTTGATTGAACTAATGAACAGTATTATGCAGACCCATCAGCCTTGATGGCCCCAAGTGGGATCCAAATAGCGCAGGCAGCCCTCACTATATACCCCATGCGATCCAGCAGCCCAGGAGAATTTGCATTCTTGTCAGTCAGTCCCAGAGAGATATAAAACAGAAATTGCAGAAACTGGATGGATTTGCGGGCATGAATACAGCACAGTTAATGGAAGTTGTTCAGAAAGTTTGTGAATTGTGGAAATAAATGTGACAGAGAAAGTGAATGTAAGATAAGGAAGAAAACAGATCTTCTTGCTGATACTTTAGTTGAATGATGTGGAGGAGGTTTTCCTAATCGAAGGAGCAGAGAAAGTGAAAGGGGTCGTGAAAATGATCGGCCCCCACTGGGTGCGAATCAGTGCGCCCATTGCAGAGAAGAAGGACATTAGAGAAGTGAATGCCCGTATCTTGACTCCACCCCCAGGAGGGGAGGAGGGAGTACTTGATTTTAGAAAGAATAAACCGAGCACAGTGTTCCAGCAAGAGAGGGAAACAGCTATAGAGTGAGTGGCAGCCGAAGAGGGCTACAGCATGGATGAAGACTAGGCCAGACCGGACTCCAAGTTTCCCTGGGTCCCCAGGAGCCTATGGTCAGTCTGAAAATAGGGGACCAATATATGGACTTTATGGGGGATACAGGTGCAGAATACTAAAGCCAGTAGGCCCTTTGTATTCTCGATGCATCACCATTGTCAGAGCTACTGGGGCTAAGGCCACAAAGCCTCTCCTGCAGAACCGCATGTGTGAACTAGGGGGACAGAAAATAATGCACCAGTTCTTGTATATGCCTGAATGCCCTATTCCACTTCTGGGCCGAGACATGCTTGATAAGCTCCAGGCACAAATATCCTTTGCTGAAGGGGGAGAAATGCAAATGACTGTGAACCCAAAGCCTGCTGGATTGATGGTGCTGACTGTTCCTCGAGAAGAAGAGTAGCAGTTCTATAGTGCATCTCCAATCAAGCCAGCTAGTTCCTGTATACTGTCAGACGGCTGCCTGGGTGAGAATCTTCACAGTCTTGGCAAGTGCATATATCTATATGATTTGCAAGGGATTGTGGGCAATGTAGTTCATTCACACCAGACACAGCTGCTGACAATAATTTAGTTGTGCTCAAGTGTTAAAGCCAATAAGATATTTATTTATGGGGTTATTTCTCCCAACACAGATATGCTTGGTAGCACATAAATCAGGTTACTTGCTTCCAGTGTTTAACTTGGAAAAACAAAATCAAAATCAGGAAAACAACATTCAAACTTGTCAGGCATTAGCTAATGTTTTCTTAGCATATATCAAACAACAAACGAAAAGCCACAAAGAAAGAAAAGAATCCTGTTCTTTTCAGGTTAACTTCTGATAACTTCCCACATAGATTCAGAAGTGATTCTCTCCTAGCTCACAAGCAATTAGGTAAGGCTCAGTTGCTAGCAGTTACCCAGCTGAAACCCCTTAGCTGGCTTGCTTCCTACTGCGTGGCTAGAAATCTTACTCAGGACCTTTTCTGAGTAGATTAAAGAACAAGTTTGTATTTCTTTGTGATGGTTGCTGTACTTTATAACAGAAATTCACCAAAGGAGTTTGGACAGAGAGCAGTCCATATAAACACATTCTTCATCTGCAATCATTCCCCCTTCTTCAACAAGCATGGGTTCAATATCATGGATTGGCACAGATGAATCTCTCAATGGAGCACTTTCAGGAGAATACTTGTTTCCCTGCTGTCTTTCAAGGTTACAGCTAGGGCATAGATCAGTGTTCATACCTGAGATTCCATTGCTGTTAGAGTTCCTCTCTATATAGCCTGGCCAGTATGTAGTCCAGTTCTTATGTCCAGCCTTCCAATCCAGATCCCTGGACACTGGATCTCTCTTCACATACCTTCTGGCACGGGTCTTAGGGTCCCTTCCACGTGCAGCCGTCTCCCTCACAGGTACCGTCTGGAGATTCCTAGCTCTGCAGCACCATTCCTCTGGCTTTCCCCAGTCCAATGGTGTATGCTGGCCCTTGGAATGCCTCCCAGTACACGTACTGCTCTTGACTCTTCTAGACCTCTCAAAGGCTTTTCTCCTCTTTCTTCCAAAGGGTTTCTTTCCCTCTCTGTCCGTCCGGTTTGGCTTCTGCTTCTGATGATCCTCCTGATGATGAAGACGATCAGGCTCAAGCTGATTCTCAGGATAATGAGGATGATTCTCTGTAGAATAAACTCTACTTTTATTCTGCCTAGATGAGTGCTCCTCCCTAACACAGCGCAGCTGTGCTGAATCAGGCCCTGCCCTTTGAGATGAGTGCTTAGGGATTACCTCATAGCCCTCCTGATTGAACACACGTTTCCCCGCTTCAGCTCCTCTAATGGCTGTTGGAAACCTGGTGCATTCTGGGACTGGTAGTCTTTTATGGGAAAATTCTGTTTTCTTATTTCTACCAGAACTGACAGGTTGCTTGTTCAGAGTCACTTCACCTTTTCTATAGCTCCTTCCTGAGCTATGATAAGCTTCCTTATCACAATACCCACCAACCTTATAGCCCCACCTGGAGTATGGGCAGAAGATAATCCACCTGGCCTAGCGAAGAACATAGCCCCTGTCATTGTCACCCTCAAGCCAGGAGTAGAACCAGTGCATGTGAAGCAGTATCCTCTCCCTCGACCAGCCATTGAAGGAATCCACTGCCATTTGATGAAACTGCTGAAGTATGGACTTCTCAAGGAATGCCAGTCACCCTGGAACACCCCCCTTCTCCCAGTACAAGATCTGAGGCGAGTGAATGATGCAGCTGAAACTATACACCCAGTGGTACCAAATCCTTATATTCTCTTGGGACTGATCCCCGCTGAGGCTACTCATTTTACCGTCTTGGACCTGAAAGATGCCTTTTTCTGTGTACGCCTAGCCCCCACCAGTCAACTTTCGTTTGCTTTTGAATGGCAAGACCCCACAACAGGAAGGCGGGGCCAACTCACCTGGACTAGATTACTTCAAGGATTCAAGAATTCACCTACTCTCTTCAATGCTATTTTAAATCAAGATCTTTCAAGCTACTATGTGAACCCAGGAGAAAGGGTTCTTCTCCATTATGTGGACAACTTGCTCATAGCCACCAACTCAGAAAGTGAATGTCTATAAGCCACCAGTGAACTCTTGCACCTTTTTAATGAGGCTGGATACAAAGTCTCAAGAGCCAAGGCATAATTATGTCAAACAAGTTAAATACCTAGGATTCCAGTTGTCCAGCAGAATTAGACGCCTGGGACCAGAACGCAAAGAAGCTGTATGCAGTATTCCTACTCCAACCACCAGGAGGCAAGTGAGAGCCTTCTTGGGTGCCGCAGAGTACTGTCGTATATGGATCCCCAATTTTGCGCTGCTAGCAAAAACCATTGTATCAAGCTACCAAAGGAATGGAAAAGTCTCCATTGGAATAGGGACTTGAACAGGATGCAGCCTTTTGATCTTTGAAAACTGCTCTGATGTTATCACCAGCTCTGGATCTACCAGATGTCCAGAAAACCTTTCTGTCTCTATGTTCATGAGTCACAAGGAAATGTTCTAGGAGTGTTGACTCAATCTCATTGGATCTTGGCAACGACCAGTAGCCTATTTGTCAAAACAATCGGATGTAATTGCAAAAGGCTGGCCACCTTGTTTGAGAGCTGTTGCAGCTACAGCCCTCCTAGTGAGCAATCTTCAAGTTACTGTACCACACTCTGTTCTAACCATTATGAAACACAAAGGAAACTTCTAGCTAATTCACGAATGTTGAGGTATCAGAGTATGCTGTGTGAAAACCCCCAGATACAATTGAAGGTCAGTCAAGCTCTGAATCCTGCTACATTGTTACCAGTTGGTCTTGACCCCCCTGATCATGACTGTTTAGAAACTATAGACACTATATTCTCAAGTCACCCTGATTCGACTGATGTTCCTTTGGAGAACCCTGGACGGACTTTCTTTGTAGATGGAAGCAGTCTTGTCATCATTAATGGACATTGTTGTGCCAGATATGCAGTAGTGACCCTTGATCTGGTAGTTGAGTCCTCAGCCCTGGCCCCAGGAACCTCAGCACAGAAAGCTGAACTGATAGCTCTTACTAGAGCACTGACAATAGGAAAAGGGGCTCTGTCTAAATGTGTACCCAGATTCCAAGTATGCCCTTACAACCTTGCATGCACATGGGGCCCTGTACAAAGAATGAGGGTGGATAACCTCAGGAAGCAAGTCCATTAAGTATGGCCCCGAGGTATTGATATTATCAGATGCATACTGCCTACAGATTTCAGAATTTAGGAAAAGTAGAATGTATGAATAGAACCCTGAAATCTCAGTTGTCCAAACTTTGCCAAGAAGTTCACCTGAAGTGGCCCCAGGTTCTTCCTATAGCCCTTCTTAGGATATACTTAGCCCCTGCTAAGTCTTTAGGAGTTTCCCCTTTTGAGATTCTGTATGGGTGACCCCCGCCTATTGTATAAGAAATAAAGGGAGATATGGAACAGATTAGATCTGAAATTACTAGACAAGAACTATTGGTTTTAAGTTCTGTTTTGCAGAGTCTTCATACGTGGGTACATCCATCTAACAGAACCCCTGCATCCTCTCAAGCCTGGAGTCTCGGTGTGGATCAAAGAGTGGAGAAAGACACCATTGACACCTCATTGGAAGGGACCTTATGTTGTCATCTTGTTAACCCCAACAGCAGTTAAAGTTGCAGAACTCGAACCCTGGATTCATCACAGTTGAATAAAGTTAGCAGCCATTGATAGCAATGTAGAAAGGAAGGCAGCTACAAAGATATTAGCTATGTGGCAATATTACCCTAGACCCCACGATGATGCTATTACACCTGTATAATGTGTTAATTGACTAATGAGTGATTTAATTCTCATCCTTTCTCACTTGCGGGTGAGAATAATCAAAGGGGGGAATGTGGCAGGCTATGGCCTAGCATGGCCTGCTACTATGAAAGGCCTGTAAGTTAGGCCTGGATCCTAACTCCCATTATAGCTAGAAAAGAACCAAAAATCTGTGAAAAATGAGAAAACTGTTTTAAACTGCTTAATAAGAAGTTTTACATGAATTCATAAGTCTTTCATTATTCTCTTCTGTGCAAAAGAAAGAAATGTTTCAATATATGCATTCCTGGAGCTAGGGATAACCTTGCAGTCGAGAAGTATCAAACCTAGAAACTGCACCATTGTTAGAACAGTCCTAAAGGAGGGGGCTGGTTGCTAGGCCCCGGAGGGATCTCTAATTGGACAGGTGCAGGGGGCATTGGAGCCAATAGGAAGTTTGCATGGATCAAGCTGGAACCAATAGAAAGTTCTCATGTATCAAACAGAAGAAAAGGGTATAAATGGTTATGTCTCTGTAAAAACTTTGCTCAGTTCCTTTTGAAGCTTTGACTGACTGGGCCTGTGCACAATAAACTGGCTTGGACCCTGTCAATTGACTCCTGGATTTATTCATTGATTGCACTTTGCTGCAACAGTATTGTGTAGTGTAGTTGGGAATCCGTTGATTGGTAAATTTTGGGTACTATCTTTAAAAAAAAAAAAAAACAGAGAAAGGCATTCTTGCTTCCTGCCTGTCTTATAGAGCGCTGGTAGTATATAAAAGGAGTTAAGCGCTGTTGGTGATTGAGCCGGGAGATCTCTTCCCCCCTGACTCTACGGGGGACAGCCCTTCTGCAGGTGCAATCATCTCCTCGAGCAGCGGAGGCTGCATAGACGCTCCCATTCTCCTGCATCTACTTGAACCCTGCTGAGGAAGTCAGCCGTTACATTGTCCTTTCCTGCTATGTGCGCCGCCGAGATCGCCGTCAATCGACTCTCTACCCAGGCGAACAACTGGTCCACCTCTTCTTCCATGGCTGCACTCCCGGTGCCGCCCTGGCGATTGATGTAGGTGACTGTTGCCGAGTTGTCGGATAGGACTCGGACTGCCCGACCGACCACAGCCTCCTCGAACGCTTGGAGCGCCCGGGAGACTGCTCGAAGTTCCAGATGATTTATCTACCACAAAGCCTCCAGAGGCGAGCAAAGCCCCTGTGCAAACCTGTGTCCGCAGTGGGCTCCCCAGCCCGCCAGGCTGGCGTCCGTTAGCAAGGGAATCCACTCCGGCTGTTCCAACGGCATTCCGGCCGATAGCGACGACGGAAGCAGCCACCACCGCAGGGACTGCCGCACCTGTAACGGGCAGGTAAGCCGCTTGCTCAAAGGATTGGACTGATGCGACCAGCGACGTAGTAGGGCCCTCTGCAGAGGGCGTTTATGCACTTTGGCCCACGGCACGGCCTCCAGAGTCGCCGCCATCGTTCCCAGAAATCAAAGGTAATCCCATGCCGACGGTGCTGGAGTGGCCCTGAACTTTCGCACCAGACCCCAAAGCGCTAGCGCTCTCCTGTGTGGCAAAAACACCTGACCCTTCTTCGTGTCGAACCAGACCCCCAAATATTCGAGGTCCTGAGAGGGTCACAAACGGCTTTTGACCGGATTGACCACCCAACCAAGACTCTGCAAGAACTCTACTACTCTGCCCGTCACCCGGGTGCTCTCCGCCTCCGTCTTGGGTCGAATTAACCAATCGTCAAGGTACGGGTGAACTAAAATTCCTTCTTTGCGCAAGGCCGCCACCACCACCACCATTACCTTGGTGAAGGTACGCGGCGCCGTGGCTAGACCGAAGGGCAAGGGCAAGGCTTGGAACTGGTAGTGCCCCCAAGGAAAGGCAAACTTCAGCCACCTTTGATGAGCTGCTCGGATGGGAATGTGCAAGTACGCTTCCGTAAGATCCAGGGACGTCAAAAACTCTCCCTGACGCACCGCTACAATGATGGACCGCAAGGTTTCCATCCGGAAGTGCGGTACTCGTAAGCAATGGTTTACGCCTTTGAGATCTAAAATGGGCCGTAAAGCTCCACCCTTCTTGGGCACCACGAAATAAATGGAGTACCGACCCACTGCGTACTCCACTTTCGGTACCTCCACGACCACCCCCAACTGCAGAAGCCGTTCCAAAGTATTGCGAACCGCTAGAGTCTTCTTTGGACCCCTGCAAGGGCACATGACGAAGGAGTCTCGCACGGGACGAGCAAATTCCAGTGCGTATCCCTGACGAATTACTTCCAACACCCATTGGGCGGAAGTGATGTGGGTCCAAGCAGAAAGAAACCCCCGAAGCCGCCCTCCTATGGAGGCACGTTCTGCCGGGACCCGCCTCATCTCATTGTGACTTACGAGCTGCTGAAGCTGGGCTTGAGGAGAAACCTCTATTCGCTCCTTGAAACCCCCAAAATCCCTGGGCCCGCGACTGAAAATGACCCCTTTGGAAACCACCGAACTGTGATCCCCGAAATCTCCTGAAGTCTCGAAACTGGCCCAGGCCAGACTTTCCCTACTTTGGCTTATCCTCAGGAAGCCTGCCACCCTTGGACTCCCCAAGGTCCTTCACCAACCTATCGAGGTCTTCGCCAAACAGCAACTTTCCTTTAAATGGGAGCTTGCTGAGCCAGGACTTAGAAGAACCATCCACCGCCCAATTTCGCAACCACACCAACCTCCGAGCGGCCACCATGGAAGCCGTGCTATTCGCCAGGGCTCTGATCAGATCATAATGAACGTCCGCTAGATAGGCCGCCCCGGACTCCAGGCGCCCCAGCTCCTTAAGCTCCTCGAGATCCAGGTGCGGGGAGCGGCGCAGCCGCTGAACCCAGCACAAGCACGCTCGAGCCACCCAAGCTCCACAGATGGAAGCTTGTAAAGAAATCAAATCCGCCTCAAAGGTCTGCTTCAGCGAACCGTCCACCTTATGGTCATGAGCATCTTTCAAGGCAGCACTGCCTTCCACCGGAATGGTGGTCTTCTTAGTAGCCGCCGACACCACGGCGTCCACCCGCGGAGCTCGGAACCATTCCTTATCCTTATTGACCAGAGGATACAGCCGATTCATCGTCCGTATCCCCCTGAGCCCCGATTCCGGTTGGTCCCATTCCTCTTGTATCATTCTGTCAACTACTCTATGCACCGGAAAGGCTACCTGAGGCTGTCAAACCGCTTGAATAACCGGATCCTTAATCTCCTCCTCCGCAGGCGTCGGGGTAGCAAGATTCAATATCTGCATTGATTCTGTGATCAAGGCTGTAAGCTCCTCTCTACGAAAAACCCTAATGATCTTAGCCTGATCTTCGGGTTCTGGGAGCTCTCCTTCCTCTAGATCAGGGGTTCTCAACCCTGTCCTCGGGACCCCACTAGCCAGTCGGGTTTTCAGGCTATCCACAATGAATATGAATGAGATATATATGCATTAGAAATAGCCTGCCAAACTGACTGGTTTGTGGCCCTCCAGTGCTGGATTTGGGGACCCCTGCCGTACACCTCTGTCAAGTACGATTGTGAGTGGGCAAGGTACAGATGTCCTCGACATCAAAAGGGTAGATAGAATGTGTCACATCCCTCCTAGTTTCTCACCACCACCAAAAAGTTGTCTAATAGACAATATTTTGGTGGTGGTGAGAGGCGAGGAGGTATGTGACATATTCCATCTAATCTTTTTGATGTCTTGGACATCTGTACCTTGCCCACTCACAATCTTAAATGACAGAGGTGTAAGGCCGGGGTCCCCAAATCCAGCATTGGAGGGCCACAAGCCAGTCAGTTTGGCAGGCTATTTCTAATGCATATATATCTCATTCATATTCATTGTGGATAGCCTGAAAACCCGACTGGCTAGTGGGGTCCCGAGGACAGGGTTGAGAACCACTGCTCTAGATCCTGTGCGCCCTCTTCGCGCTCCCAGTCCAGATCCTCGCCTTCCGGCCACTTGCTTTCCGTGGAGGACGCAGCTTGGGCCCGCACTCTCTTAGGCGCCGACGGTGCTACACCTACCCCGTCCGGCCCCTCCATCTGCTGAGCGGGGATGGAAAGCGGCAAAGCTCCTGGTACCTGACCTTGACGCCGCAAACAAAAAGCCTGATGCATCAATAGAATGAAATCAGGACAAAAATCACCAAGCGCCATTGACTGTTCCGCTGACAGAACCCCAGAGGGGCCCGCTGCGACCTCTACCGCGGGGCCTTGCCCCGAAGGCTGCAGAGACTCCGCTGCCACTTCAGGCGTCGCCACCTGCCCCTCCGGAGCTTCTTTAAGCGCCATCTGGTGCTCCACCGCAGAAGATAGAGTAGCACACCCGTGGCACACACCCGAATCAACCCCCATGCCCTTACGGATGCCACAGACAATGCACTGTGGTTGGGCCGCCATGAGGAAGGCAAACACACCAAATCAAGGAGCTAATGGTATCAATAAGTTCTTTTGTTACCGTTTTCCCTTTTTTTTTTTGGTATGTGTTTTTACTCAGCACCCCTTACAATCCTGAATGCTAAGAAACTGTCCGGCTGTGCAGCCCCGTTGCCACCGAAGCCGCCAGAGGAGACCCCTCCCCCCCCCTTAGCAGCCACGACGCAAGAAAATCGAAAATTAACCTGAACGCGAGTAAGGAGAGAAAGGAACAGAAAACAACCAAAACAAAGAAAATAAAGAAAGTCCCAAACTGCCAAAAGAAACTACTGCTGCACAGCCAGTGGGATTCAGCGCGTCAGGCAGCCACGTGGTAGCATAAAATGGCCACCGACAGACCGGGAGGAGAAAAAGGGCGCCAAAATGCCCCGGAGCCTGGCTAATCCTCCCCCCGCCCACGAGAACAGCCTGTAACCGGTGGAATGCTTACCGGCCAGGCCTGTTCTGCTCGTTCGATGCACTCTGAAGTACCGGACCAAAAAGCGGCGCGCAGGAAAGGAAACCGCTTGGCTATGCTCAGCTGCCGAGCCGGAACCCCGAAGCAGCGTCTATGCAGCCTCCGCAGCTCGGGTAGATGATTGCAGCTGCAGAAGGGCTCTCCCCTGTAGAGTCAGGGGGGAGAGATTTCCCGGCTCCCAGCAAAATCACCAACAGCGCTTAACTCCTTTTATATACTACCAGCGCTCTATAAGACAGGCAGGAAGCAAGAATGCCTTTCTCTTTTTGTTTTTGTTTTTTTAAAGATAGTACCCAAAATTTACCTAACAATCAACAGATTCCCAACTACACTACACTATACTAGAAGCTCCTTATCTGATCCTCCAGTGAGCCCCTGTCAAGGCTCACAATGTCCTCCTGCTGCATGGAGACTGGTCACACAGAGGTTGAGGACTGAACTGTCGTCACTCAAGGAACTACAATTACCAGGTAAGTGTAATTATATTTGTTTGGATAGAGCTAAAAAAAAAAAAAAAAAAGGAACAGCAAGAAAAAGGACTTAAGAGAGAGATCCCCTCCCCTGCAGGTTCCCGTGGGGAGAGGGGGGGCTTCTGGCGGCTCCTGAACCTATTACCAGGTGAGGAGCCACCGCACACACACAAACAGGCAGCATCCGGTCTCTCCCTCAAAGCTGATGCTGATATTGGCCGGCTGAGTGCGAGGTGAAGGGAAAAGAATGCCCAAGGCACAAAGTGTGGACAGCAGGTAAACGCCACATGCCACGGCTGTGGGTGGATGTCTGCTTTCACCGTCGCAGTCTGTCAGAGCATGAGGAAAGCGTAGTTACTTACCTGCAACAGGTGATCTCCAGGAACAGCAGGAATTAAGTCTTCACATATGGGTATCGTCTGTACCGACAGAGCCTGCGCGGGAAAGCTCCCCAGCATCCAATAGGAAAGCTTTTCGGAGCATCCCACTGCACCTGCATCACTGCCTTCCTGCCTTTCCAACTCTCCCTCTTCAGTTGAGTTTATAGCTGAGAGAGAGAAAGACAACTCCAAGAGGAGGTGGGTGGGTTGTGAAGACTTAATTCCTGCTGTTCCTGGAGATCACCTGTTACAGGTGAGTAACTACGCTATCTCCAGGAACAAGCAGGAATGTAGTCTTCACATATGGGGACTCCCCACCTGAGAGATGCCAGGGAGATGACCCCAGAAAGCTGCGAAACCCAGGTTGAGATGGGTTATGCTTCCTCCCATGGATCTCTTGCATCGAAACACAGGACGGCAGGTAGGAGTTCTAAGTTTGAAAGAGATGCTGTAGAACAGCCTGGCCAAATGAGGAATCCAGACGGGAGTCCTTGTCTAAGCAGTAGTGGGCTGCAAAGGTGCGTACCGAAGCCCAAGTGGCTGCTCTACAAATGTCGTTGATGGACACAGAGCGAAGGTTAGCCATAGAGGCTGCCATTGCTCTCACATTGTGAGCTGTGACATGACCTTCGAGAGAAAGTCTCTTACTCTCATATGCATAGGATATGCAATTCGCAATCCATTTATTTATTTATTTAAACAGATTAGTATACCACCTTATCCTACAATCAAAGTGGTCACATCACAATTGGAGAGTTACATTTAACATAGGGGAACGTAACAATAATTTAGACAAAGTTCACTTGGAAACTGGTAGTCCAAGATGACTAGAGTCAAAGGCAACAAAAAGCTGGGAAGACTCTATGTTGCTTAGTCCTCTGAAGATAAAAATCTAAGGCTCTTTTACAATCTAGAGTGTGAAGATTCCTTTCTGCATTGGAGGCATGAGGCCTAGGGAAGAATACAGGAAGGTAAACCGATTGGTTTAAATGAAAAGGCGAAACCACCTTTGGCATAAAGTGAGGGTGAGTCCAAAGAACAACTTTATCATGGTGGAACCTTGTATAAGGCGGATCAGCCACTAAAGCCTGTAACTCACTGATGCGTCGTGCAGAAGTGAGAGCAATTAGGAAGATTACCTTCCAGGAAAGAAACTTTAGAGATGTAGTGGCTAAGGGTTCGAAGGGCGGTTTCATGAGCTGCCCAAGGACAAGATTCAAATCCCATGCCACGGGTGGTGGCTTAATGAGAGGTTTTGTTAAGAGTAGACCTCTCATAAATCTTGCTATAAGTGGTTGAGAGGAAACAGGTTGTCCATCCAGGGTCTTGTGGAAAGCTGCAATGGCACTAAGATGGACCCTTACTGTATTGGTCTTAAGACCAGTGGATGATAAATGGAGAAGATACTCCAGTAACGCCTCCACTGGCACTGAAAAGGGATTAAGTTCCTTTTTTGAACACCAGATAGAGAATCTTTTCCACTTGAAGGCATAGGCCCGCCTTGTGGAAGGTTCTCTTGAAGCCAAAAGGATATCTTTTACCTGTTGAGAAAGGTTGATATCCTGGAATTCTAGGATCTCAGCAGCCACGCTCTGAGGTGTAGAGACTGAGGATTCGGGTGCAATAGCGTCCCATTCTCCTGGGAAAGAAGATCTGCAGTATATTCCAACTCCAGAGGTTTGGCTTGAGAGAGACGTAGAAGCAGATCCTCATAGCCCCACGTTTGTCATGGCCAGTGTGGGGCTATGAGGATCATATGGCCCCCGTCTCTCTGAAGCTTGAACAGAGTTTTGGGAATGAGGGGAATGGGTGGGAAGGCATAGAGGAAGTCCTGACCCCAGTGGAGGTGGAAGGCATCCCTTGCCTGACAGTTCTGAGCTGGAATTCTGGAACAGAACCGGGGAAATTTGACATTCTGAGGACTTGCAAAGTGGTCTATATCTGGAGTTCCCCAGATCTGAAAAATTCGAGCAATTTGCTCTGGATGAAGAGACCACTCGTGTGGCAGCAGTACTCGACTGAGTTTGTCTGCCAAGAGATTTTGCGTTCCTGGAAGATACACCACTAATAGGTGGATTCAAAGATCTCTGGCGAAGAGCCTCATTGCACAACTTTAGAGACCCCATCCCACTCTGTTTGTTCACATAGAACATGGCTACTTGATTATCAGTCTGGACCAGAACTGTCTTGTAGCTGAGGTTGTTCTGAAAGACTTGAAGAGCATAAAAGATCGCTCTGAGTTCCAGGAAGTTTATGTGAAGACAAGCCTCTTGCTGGGTCCTGAGTGGAGAGATTGTCCAAGTGGTGTGGTAGTTGAGTCTTTTGAAAACCAAGGCATTGTGGAACTCGGTACATGATATCGAGTCTCTGAGAGTGTGGAGACACGATTAAAGGAGCTTCCCACATTCTTAGCATAAGATCATGCAAGATCCGGTGAATGGAAAGAGTTGCAGCTTCTTTAGGAGCTGCCGGGTAATGAAGAATTTCTAATTCTTCTGCTGTCGGTTCTTTCTCGGGAGTCACTGTGATTGAAAATCCTTTGGCTACATTATGTATGAAATCCTGAAATTACATATCCTCCATTGAGAAGGAGAGGGATCCTCTGGTAGAATCACTCCGGTACCGGCGGAGTCTTGAAGGACTAGAAAAGGGGACTGTTACTTCTGGAGAGAGATCTGCAATTGTGAGTATATACTTCTGGGAATTTTCTGAAAGGAATTCTTTGTATTAAAGCTAATTAATCTGTGAAACCACTATTTTTTGTTAAATCTGTCAGGGCCTAGTAGCAGCAGTTCAAATTTAAATTTAAAACACAAGGGAGTGGCTTTTCTAAGATGGCGGCGGCGTTCGTTGAGCACAATGCCTAAACATAAAAGCAAGCTTCGGGTTCTCCCCACGGAGCCCGTACCTGCAGTTTCCGGCCCGATGGATCGTTTTGTGCGGCTCACTGAGGAACAGAAAGGGGAAGATTCGGCAGGGCTTGGTGACGCCGGCTGAGGAGGGCTTGGCTGCTTCCGTCCATGAGATCTCTCCCCGAATGGTCGCTCTCCTCCTGCAGCCCCGGCACTATCGAGCGGCACTTTGGAGCATGGATCTACAGTGACGCCTGAACAGGCGGAAGTGGAGACGCCGATGTGGGGCGCACGGGAGCTAGCCGCTGATAGTGTTTTGGCCGGGTCTGAAGGCCGGGTGTCTCTTCCTGGCAAACAGCATGATGAGGTGGAAGGTGCCTCTTGCTTGGTGGTTGGAGCCGAGGGAGGGAAGATGGCCACTGGAGCTCCTGTTGCTGGGAATCCCTCGCTGATTGTCCTTACCCGGCCTACCACGGTGACTCTTGAGAATATCTGGGAAGCCATAAATCAGCTTACACAGGTTGTGAATCAACAGTTGACTGTGTCTTTCTCTAATCTAGCTGAATTGAAGTGTAATGTCGATAAGTTATCAGCGGATTCTGTGGAAACAAAGAAACAAGTAGTTGCTTTTGACCAGAAACTATCACAGATCTCTGGTCTAACTGAGTCATTGATGAAAGATAATATGGTATTGAAAGGGAAATTGGAGATCCTGGAAAATGCTACTAGAGCTTCGAATGTACGTTTGCTGAATTTTCCTGTTATTCCGGCGGTAGCACCAGTTGAACTTTTTAAGAAGTACCTTCATGAATCTCTAATGATTCCCTCTGATTTGATTCCTCCGGTTTCGAAAGCATTCTTTCTTCCAGCTGGTAAAAAGGAGGGGAAATGTGCAGTTGGCGTGTTGGAAATGGATTCGCTGGATGTATCAGCATTGCTTCGGTCCCCTCAATCAGAAGATGTTGTGGTTTCAACTCTGTTGGTCACTTTTGCGTTGCCTTCGGACAGAGATTGGCTTCTTAAAATATATTATAAAAAGAGGAATGTTCAGTTTATGGGGAAAAAGATTTCTATCTTTCCAGATATTTCCCGAGATACCCAGAGAAGGCGCAAAGCTTTCTTATTGTTAAAACCTGGGGTTCTTCAGCTGGGAGCTTCTTTTTTGTTGAGGTTTCCTTGCAAATGTATTGTGGTTCATAATTCTCAAAAATTTGTTTTCTTCCAGCCTAGTGATCTATCTACCTACCTTAGTACTCATATTGTAACATCTTCCCCTGCTTGAGGTGCCTTGCGTCCATTGTTTTGTAATGTTTCTCTGTCTCCGGCGCTATGCTTAATTCTCTTAATTTTTCTTTCTAAGAATATATACATATGGGGGTCTCCTACCCTGTGTGGTATTTTTGCTTTATCTCCCCCTCTAATTGGGGACTAATGATGTCACTTTACTTTTCTTTGCATGATGTTTTCTTGATATTGATTGTTGTGCATCTTTTCTGTACAAGCGTGTTGCTTGGTTTTTGTTATTTGAAAATTCAGAAATAAATAATTAAAAAAAAAAAATTTAAAACACAGAAGAGAGCTTTCTGGTTACATTTCATACCCAGCAGAGAGCTTGTAGTTTAAATTTAATAGGCACTCAGGGCCTAGCATTAGCAAAGCACTTTTAGTTTAAATTTAAAACACAGAATAGAGCTTTCTGGTTAAATTTGGAACCCAGCAGAGAGCTTGTAGTTTAAATTTAATAGTCACTCAGGGCCTAGCATCAGCAAAGTACTTTTAGTTTAAATTTAAAACACAGAAGAGAGCTTTCTGGTTAAATTTGGAACCCTGCAGAGAGCTTGTAGTTTAAATTTCATAATAAGTTAGAGCCTAGCAGCAGCAAAGAGCTATAATTTAAATCAAATCAGAGAGGATCACGTGATGCAGTGAGCCCGGCAGGAGCGTTTTCTGTCTGGCTCTGAGGGCTCCCTCCTAAGAAGCTGATTAAAGGCACTGCACCCCCTTGGAAACCTTGATTTGGGGTGGACGGAGTGGTGGAAGGACCTTGGCACTGCTGGGCCACGGCGGGAGTGGTAGAGTGTGCATGACAGCGAAAGTAACACGGAAAGAAAAAGTGCGGGTGGTGGAGGACAAATGGCAGCTAAAGCGGCTTCAAGCCCGCGGACAGAACGGGAGCTGGACCTCATTGAGGAAGTCTCAAGTGCTGTAGTTGCAGCCTTAGAAAGCCGATTCCAGAGTCTGGCAGAGAAATTAGCCCAAGTAAACCACTCTATTGGGGTATTTGGATTGCGCATGGGGCAAGCCGAGCAGAGAATTTCAGAGGTGGAAGATGTGCAGGCAGCACAGGCCCAGTGCGTGCAACGACTTGAGGAGCTGATTAAGAGGCACGAGGAAAAGTTGGACGATCTCGAGAACCGAGGCAGGAGAAAAAATTTGAGATTTGTGGGGATTCCAGAGGCCATAACAGATGGAGAGCTGAGAAGATACCTGGAAACCTGGCTGGCGACGAATTTTCAGTTGGACGCTGCTCTGGGCTTGGTTAAGATCGAGAGAGCACATAGATTAGGAGCAAAGAGAGGCCTTGGAGACAGGCCTCGGGTGGTCATAGCCCGGTTTTTGAACTATGCTCAGAAGGAAGATGTGATCCGGGCGGCGCGGAGATATCGGGTGCAGACATCGGGTCCCGCAAAACCTTTGGTCTTCCAGCACTATTCTGCTTCCGTGAGTAAGAAGCGCAAGGAATATGCTGGAGTGTGTGCTGAGTTGGCTTAGAGGGGAGTGCGTTTTGCCCTCATGTACCCGGCACGTCTGCGCGTTGTGATAAGGAAGCTTATCATAGTTCAGGAAGGAGCTATAATAGAGGTGAAGTGACTCTGAACAAGCAACCTGTCTGTTCTGGTAGAAATAATAAAACAGAATGTTTCCATAAAAGACTACCAGTCCCAGAATGCACCAGGTTTCCAACAGCCATTAGAAGAGCTGAAGTGGGGAAATGTGTGTTCAATCAGGAGGGCTATGAGGTAATCCCCAAGCACGCATCTCCAAGGGCAGGGCTTGATTCAGCACAGCTGCACTGTGCTAGGGTGGAGCATTCATCTAAGCAGGATAAAAGAAAAGCTAATTCTACAGAGAATCATCAGAAGCATCATCTTGATCATCAGAAGCACCTTGATTATCCTCACCATCATCATCAGCAGAAGCCAGAGCTGACGGACAGAGAGAGCAAGAAACACTTTGGAAGAAAGAAGAGAAAAGCATTTGGGAGGTCTAGAGGAGTCCATAGCAGTACGTATACTGGGAGGCATTCCAGAGGCAAGCATACACCACTGGACTGGGGAAAGCCAGAGGAGTGGGGCTGCAGAGCCAGGAATCCCCGGACCCCACCTGTGAGGGAGACGGCTGCACTTGGAAGGGACCCTAAGACCAGTGCAAGAAGGTATGTGAAGAGAGATCCAGTGTCCAGGGATCTTGATTGGAAGGCTGGACATAAGAACTGGACTACATACTGGCCAGGATATTTAGAGAGGAACTCTAACAGCCATGGAAGCTCAGGTATGAACACTGATCTATGCCCTAGCTCTTCACTGGGAAGACAGCAGGGAAACAAGTATTGTCCTGAGAGTGCTCCATTGAGAGATTCCTCTGTGCCAATCCATGATATGGAACCTATGATAGTTGAAGAAGGGGGAGATGTTGAATACATGGATTGCTCTCTGTCTAAACTTCTGTGGTAATATGCTGTCACAAAATACAACAACCATCACAAAGAAATATAAACTTGTTCTTTAATCTACTCAGAAAAGCTTCTGAGTAGGATTTGAGACACGTAATAGAAAGTAAACCAGCCAAGAGGGTTTCAGCTGGTAATTGTTAGCAATTGAGCCTTGCCTAATTGCCAGTGAGCTCTGAAGGGACACTTCTGACTGTGTGTGAAGATACAAGAGGTTATCCCTGAAAAAGAACAGTTTTTTTTCCTACTTTGTGGGGGTTTTGTTTGTTCTTTGAAGCACTGCTATTAGCAGGTGCCTACAGAAAAGACCTGTCTGTTCCCATCCAGGTCTTTATGCTTTGATTTGATTGCTTAACAAGTTCAGCTGTTGTTTTTCCTTATTTGTTTTTCTAATTATAATACTGAAAGCAAGTATCCTTATTTATGTGCTACCAAGTATATCTGTGTTGGGAGAAATAACCCCATAAATAAAATATCTTCTTTGCTTTACATTCGAGCAAGCACAACTAATTTATTGTGAACAGCTGAGTCTGGTATGAATGGACTACATTTCCCACAATCCTTTGCAAGTCATATTAATATTTGCCTTTGCCAAGACTGTGGACATTCTCACCTAGCGCACCGTTTACAGATGGAGTAGTTTTTCGGATTGCTTTTGCGCAAAGGATTTACATGCTAAGGATTACAACTAAAGTCTGAAGAAAAAAAGAAAGTTCAAGTTTAAAAGCTGGAAAAAAAGATTTCCCTTAACTACACTTTGGAGGAAGGTGGTGCACTGTGGGGTTTTTTTTCTTTGTTTTCTTGCAGGGATCAAGATGGATCCAAGGGAAATGGCTAGCTGGATGGCAGCCCAGTTTAGCAGGCAACAGGAGCTATCGCAGCAGGCTCAGGACACTGCTATGAAAGCCTTAATGGACCAGCAGAGGCCAGTGCTTGAGCTGGTGGAAGCCTTAGTTAAGCTGCAGAACCAAAGTGGACCAGATGCAAGACCAGCAGTAAATACTGGTATACCACATGTGGACAGTGTGGGACTCAATCAGGGAATTGGGGCATTTAGTTTTGGGAAGCTAACTCCAGATGATAATGTTGATGATTTTCTAGAGTCTTTTGAGAGAGTGGCACAAGCATTAGCATGGCCAGAGACCCAGTGGGCAGTAAGGCTGGCAGCCTCATTAACTAAAGAGGCGCTTGCAGCTTATAGAGCAATGCCAGCAGCTCAGGCATTGAATTATAAGGATGTAAAGGCTGCTATCAGAGATCGCCTAGGGTTGTCTATTTCAGAGTATAGGCGAATGTTTAGAGCTACTGCATTAAGAGTGGGTGAAACACCCAGGGCTCTGAGTCAGAGAATCAGAGGATTGGCTGTAAAATGGTTGGAGCCTGAGGGAAAGACTGTAGAGATGTTATTAGACATTATTATGCTTGAACAATTTATGTCTGCTGTACCTAAAGATCTGCACACTTTCCTTATACAGCAAAATTGCCAAAATCTTGGAGAGGCAACCATGCTAGCCGAGAGATTCTTGGAAGCCACGCAGGCTTGCCATAGAATGGGTGGCCCTCTGAAGATTGGTGCTGAGGCAAGCTGTGCTGTATCAGAAAAGAAAATGGTTAAAAATGTTTCTGAAAATAAATGTACTGTGCCAAACCAGATGACACAGTGGAGTAAAAAGAAATGTTTCAAATGTGGAAAATGGGGACATTTAGAAAGGGGATGCCAGACACACACTAGCTTGATGGGGGTTGATTTAAAACAGCCCAAAGAAGGATTTCTTTTGATGGTTGATGTGCAGGGAATTACCACAAATGCTCTGTTAGACTCTGGGGCAGACCAGATTATGTTGTCAAAGAGGCTTTGGAAGAGGATAGAGGCCCAAGAAGGATTTGTGCCTAGAACCCCTGAAAGCCAAGTTCACATCAGATGCATTCATGGTGCTGCAACATCATATCCCACCTATAGGCTAATGGTTAAGTGCCTAGGGAAACAAGAGGAAGTTCTGTTAGCAGTGGTGCCTAGGCTACCATTTGATTTGGTTCTAGGAAGAGACTGGCCAAGATTTAAGCAGGGTCTAGTGGAAGGACTAGGAAAGAAGGAGGGAGAAGGAATGATGGTAATAGCTCCCGAGCCTTTGTTTGGAAGTCCTCAGACCCCAGCTAAAAAGATGGTTAAGCGTCCAGAAGACCAAACTATCCCGAAGCAGACATTTGTCTTAAAGTACCATAGGGTCACAGAGAAGGCCCAAGCTCCTAAGCGGGCAACCCCTCAAGCTGCTGGGTTTGACCTCTGCAGTAAAGAGAATGTGACTGTACCTAGCCAAGGGAGAGCACTGGTGGACACTGGTCTCCAAGTAGAAATACCTATTGGATGCTATGGGAGAGTAGCCCCAAGGTCCGGATTAGCCCTTAAATATTTCATCGATGTGGGAGCGGGAGTAATTGATCCCGATTACAGGGGCAATCTTAAAGTTCTGTTATTTAATTTTGGACAGAATGATTATCATGTGAAGATAGGAGACAGAATTGCCCAATTGATATGTGAGAGACTGGGTTTTCCACCTGTGGATGAGGTCACATCCCTGGCAAATTCTGAGCGTGGAACCAAAGGCTTTGGTTCTACTGAAGACAAAGGGGTTAAAAGCTTAGCTGCCACCTGTGCCCGAGAAAGGGAGGTGAATGAAGAGGAAGATTTGGGACCCCAGGTATCTGATTGTAAAGAAAAATCAGATCCCCAAATAGGTGAAGACCTGACAGTGGTACAACAGGAAGAAATTAGAAAAATGCTTAAAGAATTCCCAGATGTGTTGACGCCCATACCTGGGGAGACACATTTGGTTGCCCATGAGATAATAACTCCACCTGGGAAATTAATTCGTCAAAGGCCATACCGCTTGCCTGAAGCAAAGAGACAGGAAGTAGTGGCACAAGTCCAGGAAATGTTGGACATGGGAGTAATAGAGGAGTCGAAGAGTCCCTGGAATAGCCCCATAGTCCTGGTGCCAACGCCTGATGGCTCTTTAAGATTTTGTATTGACTTCCAGCAGGTAAACGCAATATCAATTTTTGATGCATATCCAATGCCAAGAATTGAAGAGCTGTTGGACCAGCTTGGACAAGCTCAATATTTAACCACCCTTGATATGACAAAAGGATATTGGCAAATCCCTCTAACCAGGGAGTCGAAGCCGAAGACTGCGTTCAGCACCCCCGTTGGCCTTTTCCAGTTCAAGAGGATGCCTTTCGGACTGCATGGAGCGGCAGCTACCTGCCAAAGGTTAGTGGATCAGGTACTTCGACCCCACCAAAATTATGCCTTTGCATATATGGATGATGTCATAATCCATAGTAACATCTGGGCGGAACATCTAAAGAGGATCAGGGCAGTCTTGTGCTCCATGAAGGAAGCGGGAATCACTTTAAACCCGAAGAAGTGTGCCTTTGCTAATAGGGAGGTAATATACCTGGGCCACCTAGTGGGAAGAGGAAAAATTAAACCTCTAATGAGCAAGGAGGAAAGCATCAGGACTTAACCCCTCCAACAACAAAGAAACAACTAAGAAGTTTCTTGGGACTTATTGGATACTACCACAGATTTATACCACAATTTGCAGAGAAAAGTGCAATTTTCACAGATATGCTGTGGAAGAATTGCCCAAACCAGTTAAAATGGACTCCTGAAGCTGAAAAAGCATTTTCAGTCCTAAAAGGGAAATTGTGTACAGGACCAGTACTGAAAGGGGTGGATTTCAGGAAACCCTTTCTGGTTCAAACAGATGCATCGGATGTAGGGCTAGGAGCGGTTCTGTCCCAATGTCATGAAGGGGAGGAGCATCCTGTGATGTACCTGAGCAGGAAGTTATCACCGGCTGAACAAAAGTATTCCACTATAGAAAAAGAATGTTTAGCTATAAAGTGGTCAGTGGAGGCATTAAGGTTTTACCTTACAGGGAGGAAGTTCCAATTGGTCACAGACCATGCCCCACTTAATTGGTTGCAGCAAATGAAGAACCACAATGCCAGGTTGACACGCTGGTACATGGCCTTACAGGCATTTGATTTTCAAGTGGAACATCGTGCTGGGAAGTTACACAAAAATGCGGATGCCCTTTCCCGTATTACGGACTGTAAAGAAGAAGTTTCACCAGTTACACCAGTCTGTAATTTATTTATTTATTTATTTTTATTTTTATTTATTTAATTCTCTTATATACCGCGCTATTCTGCATCAGTGCGGTTTACATTGAACAAACTGAAATTACATTGAACAGGGCATTATAACTTGGAGATAACTATTTTACAGGGAACATGGGCTATGGAGGTTTAAGTGGCTTGCCCAAGACCACAAGGAGCACCTGTGGGACTAGAAACCCCAGTCCTTCCGGCCCAAAGTTGCTGTCCTCTAGTGGGATTTGAACCCCCGACCTTCCGGCCTGAAGTACCTTGCCCCAACCACTAGGCTACTCCTCCACTTTTAATTTCTTATATACCGCACTCTTTGACATCAGCGCGGTTCACAGAGAACACAAACAAAACCAGAACAGGCTGTTCGGTATTACATATAACAGGAGTATAAACTTGGAGCAACATGGGAGAACTATTTACATGGAATATGCAATCTGTTAACTGGATAACATACTCGAACTATGTACATGACTTAGTAAGGGTGCTGTAATAACTTAAGCAGGGGGGTATGTGATAAGGAAGCTTATCATAGTTCAGGAAGGAGCTATAATAGAGGTGAAGTGACTCTGAACAAGCAACCTGTCTTTGCTGGTAGAAATAATAAAACAGAATGTTTCCATAAAAGACTACCAGTCCCAGAATGCACCAGGTTTCCAACAGCCATTAGAAGAGCTGAAGTGGGGAAACGTGTGTTCAATCAGGAGGGCTATGAGGTAATCCCCAAGCACTCATCTCCAAGGGCAGGGCTTGATTCAGCACAGCTGTGCTGTGCTAGGGTGGAGCATTCATCTAAGCAGGATAAAAGAAAAGCTTATTCTACAGAAAATCATCAGAAGCATCATCTTGATCATCAGAAGCACCTTGATCATCCTGACCATCATCATCAGCAGAAGCCAGAGCTGACGGACAGAGAGAGCAAGAAACACTTTGGAAGAAAGAAGAGAAAAGCATTTTGGAGGTCTAGAGGAGTCCATAGCAGTACGTATACTGGGAGGCATTCCAGAGGCAAGCATACACCACTGGACTGGGGAAAGCCAGAGGAATGGGGCTGCAGAGCCAGGAATCCCCGGACGGCACCTGTGAGGGAGAAGGCTGCACTTGGAAGGGACCCTAAGACCAGTGCAAGAAGGTATGTGAAGAGAGATCCAGTGTCCAGGGATCTTGATTGGAAGGCTGGACATAAGAACTGGACTACATACTGGCCAGGATATTTAGAGAGGAACTCTAACAGCCATGGAAGCTCAGGTATGAACACTGATCTATGCCCTAGCTCTTCACTGGGAAGACAGCAGGGAAACAAGTATTGTCCTGAGAGTGCTCCATTGAGAGATTCCTCTGTGCCAATCCATGATATGGAACCTATGATAGTTGAAGAAGGGGGAGATGTTGAATACATGGATTGCTCTCTGTCTAAACTTCTGTGGTAATATGCTGTCACAAAATACAACAACCATCACAAAGAAATATAAACTTGTTCTTTAATCTACTCAGAAAAGCTTCTGAGTAGGATTTGAGACACGTAATAGAAAGTAAACCAGCCAAGAGGGTTTCAGCTGGTAATTGTTAGCAATTGAGCCTTGCCTAATTGCCAGTGAGCTCTGAAGGGACACTTCTGACTGTGTGTGAAGATACAAGAGGTTATCCCTGAAAAAGAACAGTTTTTTTCCTACTTTGTGGGGGTTTTGTTTGTTCTTTGAAGCACTGCTAAGAAGATATTAGCAGGTGCCTACAGAAAAGACCTGTCTGTTCCCATCCAGGTCTTTATGCTTTGATTTGATTGCTTAACAAGTTCAGCTGTTGTTTTTCCTTATTTGTTTTTCTAATTATAATACTGAAAGCAAGTATCCTTATTTATGTGCTACCAAGTATATCTGTGTTGGGAGAAATAACCCCATAAATAAAATATCTTCTTTGCTTTACATTCGAGCAAGCACAACTAATTTATTGTGAACGGCTGAGTCTGGTATGAATGGACTACATTTCCCACAATCCTTTGCAAGTCATATTAATATTTGCCTTTGCCAAGACTGTGGACATTCTCACCTAGCGCCCCGTTTACAGCGTGGACTATAAAAACAGGCAGCGGTTGTTTGAATCACTCACGGAGGCCACCAAGTTTGTGACTGAGCTTGCAAAGGGAGGTGGAGATGTGCTGCAGAGTCAACAGTAACCCACTGGTGGCAGTTAAGGAGAAGATGTGTGGGACTGTGTTTTGCTGTTAATTGTGTTTGATTCACAATCCTTTTGCTGTTGTCTGAAGTGCTGGGTCTTTAGCTGGTACAGGGGATGGGGATGTTGGATGTTTGCATAAGCAGAGATGTGCTCAGTGGATGTTTGGGGGGTTGTAGTACAACGAGGGTGTGAGATGAGGAGGAGGGGGAGAATTCAGGGAAGTTTGCTATTTAGGAGGGGGGAGCCCAATGTGACACAGTGATCAGGTGGAGTACTCCTTATGGAGAGAGAATGGTGGTGTGTGGGGGTGGGGAGGACTTGGGGGAAGGGGGGAGGGAGGGGTGGGGAGGTGGGTGGGGGACATTGGGATATTCTGGGACTGCTCGGAAGAGTTTTAGGGGGTGGGTACAAGGGTTGGAGGAGTATATGGGACCATTGTCTACAGTGGGATGCAGAATTGGCGTGATGTGAGATGCCGGGGTCATGCTTGGATGGAAGGGGATGGTGAGTAGGGCTCTGAGTTGGGGGAGTCCTTTCCACTTCAGAGATGTGAGTTGGGTGCGAGACTTTGTAGAATGAGTGCATATCATAGTGGGTGAGGACTTGCGGTTGCTTTCCTGGAATGTCTGTGGGATAGGGTCTCCGGTGAAACGTTATAAGATATTGCGTGTGCTCCGAGATAAAATGGCAGATTTGGCGTTTTTACAGGAGATACACCAGAGTGATCGGGAACATGGCAAGCTGGAAAGAGGATGGGTGGGCAATGTTTACGCAGCTTCCTCCGGGGGGAAGAAAGCGGGAGTAGTGATTTTGGTTAGGAAAGGGCTGGGGTTGGAGGTGGAACGAAGCATCAAAGATCCAGGTGGGCAGTACATCATTTTGGTGGGGGCAATTAAAGGCATAAAAGTAGGATTGGTAAATATCTATGCCCCAAATGTGTATGATGCTTCCTTCTACAATAGATTAAGTAAATGCTTGAGTGAAATTGGCCCAATCCCGTTCATTATGGGAGGGGATTTTAACTGTGTCCTAGATGAGGCTATGTATAGGTCAGGGGTGAGAGGGGTCACTCAGGATAGGAGATCTCAGTGGGTACGGGGTGTTTGTGAAGGTTTTGATTTGATTGACTATTGGAGAGTTTTACACCCATTGGATAGAGATTACACACACGTATCTAGAGCGCACAACACTGGGTCGCGGATAGATTATCTATTGGGGTCCAAGGGGCTCTTTGATAGGGTGGGTAGAGCAGAGATAGGCCCGTAGAGGTGTCTGATCATGCATATGTCTGGGTGGATGTTAGGTGGGGGGTAGGTAGTGTCGGACACCCCCCGTGTGGCCAGGCGGTTGCCTAGTGGTATGGGGAGCGCCCGATCGTCCTTTGTTTGAATCAGCCCAATAGCGTGTAGTTGCGTCCCCGAAACGATTGGAGCCAAGTGCCAAAGGTCACAGGAATATTTCTTTATTTTAGAAATAAGGAGTTCCTAACCGGATTCAATTCTTTGGCAAGAATTGATTGAAGCATACAAAATTAAAGTTCAGGATACTTCTCCATAGAATACAACACAAGCCTATTGTACAGTCCTTGGCTTGGTACCGCTTTAAATCTTTCTTTCACATAAAACTCTATTTACATCGGTATTCTGTTCCTGGTCTCCAGGAGGCGCTATAAACCCCTGTTACTTTCACAGCAGGTCTAACAAGGCTTCCTGGTCCACCCAGATACTTTTTCACAGCAATAGAATTTTCTTCAATTTATATTACAAGCTTTTAGCTTCTGCCTAGCTTTCCTTCCAAGCAGCTTTAATCAGGCCAGCTACTTTTAAAAGCACAGCTAAAAGAAATGGGCTTTTTAAAATATCCTTGTAAAAGAACTTCTGGTTTCTTCCAGATAACAAACTTCATTCAGTTCTTTTACTCCAGCACAAGGTAACACAGACACATTCACTGATTAGGAGCAGCTGAGATTCCTTCAGCTCTTCAAACACTATTTGGTTCCTTTACTCCTCTTTAGCACAAATTGCACAGTCTATCTCCATGTCTGAAACACTGCATGAATCCACACTGTCCCCCACGTCCATCTCCTCCACACTAGACTCTCTCTGGTAAATGCTTTCTCTGGTATCTTCCTGAGAAGCCTTTCTGTCTTGTACAGCCTTCAAGAGCTTCTCCCAGGTACCCTTAGCATTGTGTGAGCTTGTGGGGGAAGGGCAGGAAAAACTCTCTTTGTTTAGTAGCTCTTTTAAGAGTTGTAAAGGGCTCACCTTGCTTGTAGTGTTTTTCCTCCCTGTAGACTCCTTACTAGGAGAAGAGTTAAGCCAAGAACTTCGGGAGAATATTTCCTCCTCTGAGGACTCCTCCCCTGAGCTCTCCACTGGCCTTGTCAGCTCTCTGCTCCTACTTCTCAATTGCTTCTGTGCAAGTGGCTTCCATGTTTCCTTCCAATTCTGTTTCTCTGCCCGAGACTGTTTCTCTCTTGTGCTTCCTTGCTTGTTCCCTTGTGTCTGTTTCTGCTGCTTCTCAATCTCAATCTGAAACTGAGCCTCCGTCTCCATCTGCTTCTGAATCTCAACCTGTTTGTGTGTGCAACTTCCCTGCCTAAATGTTTGGGGCTGTCCTATGGATCTTGACTCCACCTCCAAACCACTCCCTTCTCCTCCCTCTATCTCCATGGGAACAGGGTGTGTTCTTAGGTCTGCACTTCTCTGCAGGGAATCTCTGTCCTTAGTTTGAGAGTTAACTCTTCCTTTGCCTGCAGTTTCTTTGTGGAAAGGAAAAAAAAGTCTGTTTTTTCTTTCTCTCACTGCTTTCTGAGCCTGCTTCTCCACCACAGTAGGAAGGGGACTTTGTGGAGATATCCACTTGGGTATACTCATAGTAGTCATTTTAAGTTTTTTTTGCACTCCCAATGGGATGACTATGTGGAGTTTAATGGACGGCACAGTGATAACCCGATTTTGTTTTGGGAGGCCGCAAAGGCGGTACTAAGGAGGAGAATTATTGAATTTGGGGCTAGGAAGAGGAAAGCATATAATAAAAGATTGATCCTACTGGAAAGTGAGCTCTGTCAAGTCAGGAGGGCCCTGATGCAGACACCGACGTTGGAGAGGAGATTGGAGTTGAGCCGATTGCAGCGGGAGGTAAATGTTTTACTACAAGAAAAGGCAGCTCAGTCTTTGTTGTATTACAAATACAAATTATACAAATATGGTAATAAGGCGGGGCGGCTGCTTGCATGCCTGGTGAAGACCAATAGGGGACAGACACATTATCAGCGCATTGCGGGATGCATGTGGTACAATACAGACGGGGCAGGTTAATGTTGAGGAGGGGTTCCAAGAGTACTATCGGAATCTTTATGCTGCTGGTGATGGAGATCTGGACCAGGCGGCGCATTTTCTACGTAAAGTGGGGTTGCCTAGTTTGTCTGAAGAGGAGCGAGAAATTCTCAATGTCCCAATTAGAGAAGAGGAAGTACGGGGAGTTATACGACAGCTACATAACTGCCGGGTCCCGATGGTTACCGGGGTGAATTTTATAAGCTAATGGTTGATCGAGTGGTGGGGCCCCTGACAAAGTATTATACTGCTTTGGTGGAACGTCAGGCCTTCCCGTATGAGAAAAATAGTGCAGTGCTCACCCTTATTCCTAAGCCAGGTAGAGATGGGCTACTGCCAGAATCGTACAGGCCAATTCCGCTGCTAAATGTTGATATAAAAGTGTTGGCTAAAATAATGGCGAACAGGCTGGCTGAGTTCATCCCACAATTAGTCAATGAGGATCAGGTGGGTTTTGTGAAAGGTAGGCATGTTGTTAAAAATTTACGTATGATTATTTTGTCGTTGTACATGACTGCTGAAGCTGGGGAACCGGCGTTTTTGATCAGCTTCGACGCCGAAAAGGCATTCGATCGGGTGGACTGGCAGTATATGTATCACTTGTTAGAGGTTATGGGGATAGGGGGCTTCTTCTTGGATACAGTTAAACTTTTGTATGCGGACCCGAGGGGGAAAGTGTTGGTAAATGGTTCTGTTTCAAGAGATTTTCAGATCCGAAGAGGGACCCGACAGGGTTGCCCCCCTGTCCCCACTTCTATTTGTTTTAACTTTGGAGCCCTTACTGGAGAGAATAAGGACGCACAAGGGACTGGTGGGGGCGAGGGTGGGAAGGGAGGAATTTTGAATTTCTGCTTTTGCCAACGACATATTAGTATATTTGGGGATTCCCAAGAAGACTTTGCCAATATTATTGCAAATTGTTCGCGAATTTGGGACTTTTTCGGGGTTGAAATTAAACCTAGACAAATCTGAGGCAAATTTGCAGCAGGCCCTCCATAGGGATTGGGACACTTTCCCATTGAAGTGGGCGGAGTGCAGGCTCCAATATTTGGGTGTTTATTTGCCAGCTGATGTGGCTAAACTCCAGAGCTCTAATGTAGGGGCACTGCTGGCACAAATGAAGGAACGATTGGCTAAATGGAGGGATCTCCCATTATCCTTGGGAGGCCGTATAGCGTTATATAAACTGACCATTTTTCCTAAACGGTTGTATCTGTTACAAACTTTGCCTATACTATTGATGCGAAAGGAGGTAGTGAATGTGGAGAAATGTTTAAATGCCTTTTATTGGAAAGGGAAGCGGCCTAGGATAAATATTAGGACACTCCAGCGGCCCTGGCAGGGTGGGGGTATGGGAGCCCCAGATCTACGAAGTTACAATCTGGCCTGTCTGATGAGGAACTTGCGGGATTGGCTGGGCACTACAGTGAACTACACACCTTTGAAGTATGAGCAGGAAGTGGCAAGTCCGTTGGCCTTAAGATATATTTTGCATGTGGCAGCAATTGATTTGGCCCCAACGGTTGGGGGTCACCCGATTTTTAGGGTGATGAGGAGGACGTGGCGTCTGCTGTGTCAGGTATGCTCATGTAGTCCTGGAGTGACCCCGTTTTTGCCCCTTTATGGAAATGGTGCTTTCCCTCCGGGGATGCAGGGCGGAGTCTTTCAGAGATGGGAGTCATTGGGAATAGTGGCGTTAGAGCAAGTAGTAAGTGAATCGGGGCAGATCTTGAAGTTTCATGACTTGCAGAGTAGATATGGACTAGCAAGCAAGGATTGGTTCCATTATACGAGTATGCAACTGAATAGCTATGTGCGCAGTTTGGATAGGAAAGATCTGCATGCAGGAATCTGTACTAAATTTGAGGAACTGATGTATGCTGGAGGGGAGCCACGGGCGCGGATTGCTACTTTGCAAAGGGAGTTTTTTCAATTAAAGGGGTTTCCCACAGAGAGGGAGTTGGCTGCTGCTTGGACTCATGTTTTGGGGGAAGAAGTACGGGCGGTGGATATGGCAGACGTGTTAGCGGATATTCCTAAAATGATTAAGACAGCAGAGTTTCGGGAAATGCAATATCATATTTTGAGACGGAGTCACTTCGCCCCCTGTAGAGCATTTCGAGCGGGCAGCAGTGCTTCAGCGAGCTGCCCCCGGTGTGGGGTTGCTAGAGCCGTTTTGGGTCATATGTGGTGGCAGTGCTTGGCAGTGGTAAGATTTTGGAGGAATATAGTGAAATATCTTGCCACCCTTCTGCCCGATTAAAAGGGACCCTAGGGTGTTGGTTTTGGGTATGGTTAGATGGGTAGAAGGCCTGGGGGGGGGGGTCTGAGAATTTGGTTGGGCAAGGTTTTACTGGTAGCGCGGAAAATGATATTGTTGAACTGGATCATGCCCAGAGGCCCGTCCATGGGTCAGTGGAAGGGGGAAGTGTATCGGCTGTTACTCCTTGAACATCGGCTGTTACTCCTTGAACATCAGTGGGTAAGCAGCCACTGGGAAACCTTTGGAGGAATGGGGCCCCTTCATTCAAATACTGTCCCCGAGGAATAGGAGTAGAATTCTCAATGTACTTTGTTGAGGGTTCATCCATGGGAGGTTGGGAGTTGCTGTGTCTCTCTGCAATGGGGGGGGGAGGGGACAATGTCTTGTAGGAATGGAATATGGGGTTAGGAGATAGGTAAGGGGGGTGGGAGAAGGGGTGGGGAATAAGTACGTGGGAAGAGGGCTTCCTGATACTATTAGATTGGACAGGGAGGAGATTGGGAACAGAGGCAAAGTGTGTGACAGTTCTTTACTTTGAGTCCATTTTATAGGCCTCTGAGTTAAGGGGGTTAAAGAGAAAATGCTGGGACGCAACTTTTTTGATTAGATGAGTTTTAAGTTTCTTTATTTGCTGCTATTCTGAGTGATGTATGTGGCTAATGGACATTATGATGCATAACTGTTGGGTTGTTATTTGTTTATTCTGTGGTGCATTGTTTATGTTGCTGTCTCAATAAAGAAAAATTTGGCATAAATCAAATCAGAATATAGCTTAGCACAAAAGGCAAAACAGGGTCAGTACTCTTTGAGCAACAAATAAAGTCTTCTAGAGACCTTTACAAAGAGGTCTTCTACCTAGGGGGCAAGAGACCTGTGAAACGTTTTCAATAGGTGTTAACACCAGGTGGCAGGTCAAAAGGCCATTTTGAAAGACTCCTTCTATCCAAGCAAGGACTGTTAATCACCCAGGAAGTTGGTCACAGCTTACCTCAGCAGCACAGGCATAAATAGCTCAACCAGAACTCTGTGATCCTCAGTCTTGAAGGACTAGAAAAGGGGACTGTTACTTCTGGAGAGAGATCTGCAATTGTGAGTATATACTTCTGGGAATTTTCTGAAAGGAATTCTTTGTATTAAAGCTAATTAATCTGTGAACCCACTATTTTTTGTTAAATCAGTCAGGGCCTAGTAGCAGCAGTTCAAGTTTAAATTTAAAACACAGAAGAGAGCTTTCTGGTTACATTTCATACCCAGCAGAGAGCTTGTAGTTTAAATTTCATAATAAATTAGAGCCTAGCAGCAGCAAAGAGCTATAATTTATGAAATATCATTTTATTATGAATTCCATGGTCAGAATACACTCACATCAACTATAATAACAATTCCAAACATCTTATATAACTTTGACATCTCCATCAGTTTGTTCTACCATAGAGTAACACAACAACAATACATCAACTTTCTTGCTCCAGGTCCCCACCCACAAAGTTTCAGATTAGCTCCAACCACCACAAAAGATAACCAGCAATCCCCTGTCCTTTCCCCCTCATGTTATCCCCAGACTCCCATGTAAACAAAACTTAAGTTCACACAACCTACCCCCCCCCAAAACACTTACCACCACTTGCCACTTCCATCCCCTATCTACCTTCTCTCCTTCTTCATCGTCTTCTTCTTCTAAACCCCCTTCCCACCCCCCTCCCTTCCACCCTCCCCTACACTCCCCCCCTCCCCTACATTCGATCATCCATCCAACCCTCCTCCTCACATCTCCAGAGCATTCAGTCCTCTCTCTACTTCAGACCAACACTGCCCCAGCTCTGTTGGTTTCCAGACATCTTAGAATTCAGAAAGCCTAGTGTTAGGTTGTATATTCAATGCCCGCTTCCACTGTCCACTAGTCCCCGGGGCAAGTGGACTAAAGCCGGGTCCCATACTTCCCCAAACTCACGTAGCTTAGCTTCCCCCAATAATCGGGCTGTTCTAAGTTCCATACACATCAAATCGCCCATTAGTTGTTCCCATTCCCACATCACTGGGGCACTATTAGACATCCATTGACGCAAGATGCATTGTTTCGCCACAAGGAAGCCTTTCTCATACAATTTCTTATGTGTTGTACTCCCCATCTCCCCCCCTTGCCACAGGTTAAACAAACACCATTCCGGTGGGAGAGTCAGAGTCTCCCTTGTCCAGACCATCAGTTTCTCCCCCAATTTCTTCCAAAACTCCTGCACTCCCGCCCAGGCCCAAAACCGGTGAGTGAACGTCCCCCTCTCTGTCCCACAGAGTCTACACGCATCCGTCTCCGAGATACCCATTCTAGCTGCCCAGACATCAGTCACATACACTCGCCAGAGGAACTTGTATTGCATTTCTTGCAAGCGCACCGACTCAGAGAGGCCCTTAATCCCCACAAATGCCTGTTGCAGGTGTCCCACCATGATAGCCTCCAGGCCATCTCGCTGCCATCTCCTCGCCAGAGCTGATAATGACTCTAAGTCTCCCCCGGACATAGCTCATCTCTAAGACTGCGTACCGGGCCTTTCTCTCGTACCTTCCGTAAAAGTTCCCACATCCCCTGCTGCCCCATCACCTCTGCTCCCTGCTGGTCCAAACCTCCCACATAGTGATGTACTTGCAGATAAAAATAAAAGGTCTTCGTTGCCAGAGCATATCTCTTACACAGCATTTGAAACGAGTCCATTTTCGGCAATGCCTCCATCCGTACCTGTGCCACATACGTTATCCCGCCCCCTCTCCAGTCGACTGGGAGTCCCCCCTGCATCCCTGGTATGAAATCTCTATTCCCTTCCAATGGAAGGCAATTCGTAGCTCTCCAGTTCCACTTTCTCTGCTGGCATAGAGCCTTCCAGGCTTCCCTAATGGCCCCTAAGTACTGCGACTCCTTCCATTCCGGTGGCAAAGCTACATCAGGTTGGTGCATCAGATATGCCCGGTGACAGGCTCCCGACAACTGATCTATCCGATCTATCGGTGTTCTTCCCTCACTCCCCACAATGATATCACCCAGAGGTCTGATCAGACAGATCAAGTTGTATATTCTCAAGGATGGCAGTTCCGCTCCGCCCTCCTCCCTCGGTCTCATGAGTGTGGAGAGCGCTATACGCGATCTCCTGCCTTTCCATAAAAATCTGCCTATCTGCCCTTGTATTATTGACAGGTCTTTTCGCTTTATCCAAAGCGGCAACTGCCTCAATAAATACATCCACCTCGGCATTTTAATAACTTTCAACAGTGCTATTGTAAACGGGGGCTCTGGGTGAGAATGTCCACAGTCTTGGCAAAGGCAAATATTAGTATGACTTGCAAAGGATTGTGGGAAATGTAGTCCATTCATACCAGAATCATCCGTTCACAATAAATGAGTTGTGCTTGCTCGAGTGTTAAGCAAAGAAAATATATTTTATTTATGGGGTTATTTCTCCCTCACAGATTTACTTGGTAGCACAAAAAGGATACTTGCTTTCAGTATTATACTTAGGAAAACAAATCAGGAACAACAACTGAACTTCTTAAGCAATCAATCAAACAAACAATAAAGACCTTGATGGGAACAGAAAGGTCTTTCTGTGGGCTCCTGCTAATACCTTTTAGCAGTGCTCCAAAAACAAAACCAAAACCCAAAAAGTAATCAAAAACTGTTCTTTTTCAAGGATAACTTATTGTATTTCCACACACACCCAGAAGTGTCCTTTTCGAGCCCACGTGCAATTATGCAAGGCTTAATTGCTAACAATTAACCAGCTGCAAACCTCTTGGCTGGTTTACTTTCTATACGTGGCTCAAAACTTACCCAAAAGCTTTCTTGTAAACTATTCTAGGTAGATAAAAGAACAGGATATATTTCTTTTTGATGGTTGGTGTATTTGGGAAGGTAAATTACCACAGAAGCCTAGATAGAGAGCAATCCATGTATTCACTCTGATCAGGTAAAGTATCTCCTTCTTCTTCAACTATCATAGAATCAATATCATAGACTGGTTCAGGGGAATTTCTTAATGGAGCACTCTCAGGACAATACTGGTTTCCCTGCTGTCTTCCAAGTGAAGAGCTAGGGCACAGATCAGTGTTCATACCTGAGCTTCCATTGCTGTTAGGGTTCCTCTCCAGAACTCCTGGCCAGTATGTAGTCCAGTTTTTATGTCCAGCCTTCCAATCAAGATCCCTGGACACTGGGTCTCTCTTCACATACCTTCTTGCACTGGTCTTAGGGCCCCTTCCAAATGCAGCCGTCTCCCTCACAGGTGCCGTCCGGGGATTCCTGGCTCTGTAACTCCACTCCTCTGGCTTCCCCCAGTCCAATGGAGTATGCTTGCCTCTGGAATGACTCCCAGCACACGTACTGCTATGGACTCCTTTAGACCTCCAAGATGCTTTTCTCTTCTTTCTTCCACGCTGCTTCTTGCTCTCTCTGTCCTTGAGCTCTGGGTTCCTCATCAACTCCAACTCCAGCTCTCTCGTCTGCAACTGCTGCTCCGTCTGCTGATTCTGTGTAGAATCTGTTTTTCTTTTAACCTGCTTAGAGGGATACTCCACCCTAGCACAGCTCAGCTGTGCTGAATCAAGCCCTGCCCTTGGAGATGAGTGCTTGGGGATTACCTCATAGCTCTCCTGATTGAACACAAGATTCCGCACTTCAGCTCTTCTAGAGGCTGTTTGAAACCTGGTGCATTCTGGGACTGGTAGTCTTTTATGAGAACATTCTGTTTTATTATTTCTACCAGCAAAGACAGGTTGCTTGTTCAGAGCCAATTCACCTCTATTATAGCTCCTTCCTGAACTAAGATAAGCTTCCTTATCACACTATACGTCCCATAAGAGAGACAGGAAGATCCCTCCACCGGTTTAAGCGTTTCACCATGCTATCTATCATTGGGCCCACATTAACCTCATACAATTGTTTCATGCTTTCCGGAAGTTGCACTCCCAAATACCGAATCTGTCCTGATGCCCATACCATTGGGAAATCCCCGCGCCACCGCTCTCGGGTTTTGCCTCCTGTGATAAGGAAGCTTATCATAGTTCAGGAAGGAGCTATAATAGAGGTGAAGTGACTCTGAACAAGCAACCTGTCTGTTCTGGTAGAAATAATAAAACAGAATGTTTCCATAAAAGACTACCAGTCCCAGAATGCACCAGGTTTCCAACAGCCATTAGAAGAGCTGAAGTGGGGAAATGTGTGTTCAATCAGGAGGGCTATGAGGTAATCCCCAAGCACTCATCTCCTAGGGCAGGGCTTGATTCAGCACAGCTGCGCTGTGCTAGGGTGGAGCATTCATCTAAGCAGGATAAAAGAAAAGCTTATTCTACAGAGAATGGTCAGAAGCTTAATCATCATCTTGATCATCAGAAGCATCTTGATCATCTTGAAGATCATCATCATCAGCAGAAGCCAGAGCTGACGGACAGAGAGAGCAAGAAACACTTTGGAAGAAAGAAGAGAAAAGCATTTTGGAGGTCTAAAGGAGTCCATAGCAGTACGTATACTGGGAGGCATTCCAGAGGCAAGCATACACCACTGGACTGGGGAAAGCCAGAGGAGTGGGGCTGCAGAGCCAGGAATCCCCGGACGGCACCTGTGAGGGAGACGGCTGCACTTGGAAGGGACCCTAAGACCAGTGCCAGAAGGTATGTGAAGAGAGATCCAGTGTCCAGGGATCTTGATTGGAAGGCCGGACATAAGAACTGGACTACATACTGGCCAGGATATTTAGAGAGGAACTCTAACAGCAATGGAAGCTCAGGTATGAACAGTGATCTATGCCCTAGCTCTTCACTGGGAAGACAGCAGGGAAACAAGTATTGTCCTGAGAGTGTTCCATTGAGAAATTCCTCTGTGCCAATCCATGATATTGAACCCATGATAGTTGAAGAAGGGGAAGATGTTATAAATGGGGACTTTGAATACATGGATTGCTCTCTGTCTAAACGTCTGTGGTAATATGCTTCTGAGTAGGATTTGAGCCACGTAATAGAAAGTAAACTAGCCAAGAGGGTTTCAGCTGGTAATGGTTAGCAATTGAGCCTTGCCTAATTGCCTGTGAGCTCTGGAGGGGCACTTCTGAGTGTGTGTGAAGATACAGGAAGATATCCCTGAAAAAGAACAGTTTTTTTCCTACTTTGTGGGTTTTGTTTGTTCTTTGAAGCACTGCTAAGAGGATATTAGCAGGAGCCTACAGAAAAGACCTTTCTGTTCCCATCAAGGTCTTTATGCTTTGATTTGATTGCTTAACAAGTTCAGCTGTTGTTTTTCCTTATTTGTTTTTCTAAGTATAATACTGAAAGCAAGTATTCCTTTTTATGTGCTACCAAGTATATCTGTGTTGGGAGAAATAACCCCATAAATAAAATATCTTCTTTGCTTTACATTCGAGCAAGCACAACTAATTTATTGTGAACGGCTGAGTCTGTTATGAATGGACTACATTTCCCACAATCCTTTGCAAGTCATATTAATAGTTGCCTTTGCCAAGACTGTGGACATTCTCACCCAGCGCCCCCGTTTACAGATGGCGTAGTTTTTCGGATTGCTTTTGCGCAAAGGATTTACATGCTAAGGATTACAACTAAAGTCTGAAGAAAAAAAGAAAGTTCAAGTTTAAAAGCTGGGAAAAAAGATTTCCCTTAACTACACTTTGGAGGAAGAGGTGGCTGATCCAGGTAGCTGTCCCGGGAGGAAAAGACCCTGTGCAGAGCTGGATTCATCACTGGCATAAGGTAATAAGTACCTGGGCAAGTCTAGTGGTGGATGGGAGTAAGGCACAGGGGTAATTGAAAAAAAAATTAGGAGAAAACACCTGTTTGGAAGGTGGTGCACTGTGTTTTTTTTTTCTTTGTTTTCTTGCAGGGATCAAGATGGATCCGAGGGAGATGGCTAGCTGGATGGCAGCCCAGTTTAGCAGGCAACAGGAGCTAGCGCAGCAGGCTCAGGACACTGCTATGAAAGCCTTAATGGACCAGCAGAGGCCAGTGCTTGATCTGGTGAAAGCCTTAGTTAATCTGCAGAACCAAAGTGGACCAGATGCAAGACCAGCAGTAAATACTGGTATACCACATGTGGACAGTGTGGGACTCAATCAGGGAATTGGGGCATTTAGTTTTGGGAAGCTAACTCCAGATGATAATGTTGATGATTTTCTAGAGTATTTTGAGAGAGTGGCACAAGCATTAGCATGGCCAGAGACCCAGTGGGCAGTAAGGCTGGCAGCCTCATTAACTGGAGAGGCGCTTGCAGCTTATAGAGCAATGCCAGCAACTCAGGCTTTGAATTATAAAGATGTAAAGGCTGCTATTAGAGATCGCCTAGGGTTGTCTATTTCAGAGTATAGGCGAATGTTTAGAGCTACTGCATTAAGAGTGGGTGAAACACCCAAGGCTCTGAGTCAGAGAATCAGAGGATTTGCTGTAAAATGGTTGGAGCCTGAGGGAAAGACTGTAGAGATGTAATTAGACATTATTATGCTTGAACAATTTATGTCTGCTGTGCCTAAAGATTTGCACACTTTCCTTATACAGCAAAATTGCCAAAATCTTGGAGAGGCAACCATGCTAGCAGAAAGATTCTTGGAAGCCACGCAGGCTTGCCATAGAATGGGTGGCCCTCTGAAGATTGGTGCTGAGGCAAGCTGTGCTGTATCAGAAAAGAAAATGCTTAAAACTGTTTCTGAAAATAAATGTACTGTGCCAAACCAGATGACACAGTGGAGTAAAAAGAAATGTTTCAAATGTGGAAAACGGGGACATTTAGAAAGGGGATGCCAGACACACACTAGCTTAATGGGTGTTGATTTAAAACAGCCCAAAGAAGGATGTCTTTTGATGGTCGATGTGCAGGGAATTACCACAAATGCTCTGTTAGACTCTGGGGCAGACCAGAGTATGTGGTCAAAGAGGCTTTGGAAGAGGATAGAGGCCCAAGAAGAATTTGTGCCTAGAACCCCTGAAAGCCAAGTTCACATCAGATGCATTCATGGTGCTGCAACATCATATCCCACCTATAGGCTAATGGTTAAGTGCCTGGGGGAACAAGAGGAAGTTCTGTTAGCAGTGGTGCCTAGGCTACCATTTGATTTGGTTCTAGGAAGAGACTGGCCAAGATTTAAGCAGGGACTAGTGAAAGGGCTAGGAAAGAAGGAGGGAGAAGGATTAATGGAAATAGCTCCCAGACCTTTGTTTGGAAGTCCTCAGTCCCTAGCTAAAAAGATGGTTAAGCTTCCAGAAGGCCAAACTATAGGTAATAAGAGGGGCCTTGTATCCACCCGCTCGCAGGCTAAGGTAGAGAGCCAGAAGGAGGAGGGGGAGCAGGCAGAGTTATTAGGAGACTTACCCTCTCATGATGATTTAATAACTCCACCATCTGGGAAAGTAAGAAAGTTGAAAGCACGAAAGCGGCGTGAGAGACTTTGCAGAGCACAGGGTAGGGCTGACATGTTGGCAGGTCAAAGTTTACCCTGGGTGCCAGCTGAGTTAGTGGCAAAGTTTCCTAACTTTCCACAAGAACAGCGAGCTGATCAAGCTCTCATCCGAGCTTTTAAGTATGCTCAGGAGGTCAGGGAGGAGTTGCCCAGATTCAGACTAGATAATGAAATATTATATAGAGAGAGTCAGGACCCCAGAAATTGGACCATATGTAAACAATTGGTGGTACCCACAACTTTCAAAGGGCTAGTACTTAGATTAGCACATGATCATCCAGTTGGAGGTCATAAAGGGATGCAAGGAACGCTGGATCAAATACTTATGCGTTTTTACTGGCCAGGTATTTTCAAAGAAACTGCCCAGTTTGTGCTGCATGTCCAGCGTGTCAGCGAGTTACAGCGGCTCACCCACCGGTGGTGCCTTTGATTCCCATGCCAATTATCACAGACCCAATTGGTCGCATTGCCATGGATATTGTAGGCCCATTAGTCAAAACGCCCCGAGGTTTCCAATACATCCTAGTTATGGTAGATCAGGCAACAAGGTTTCCCTGGGCCATACCATTGAGGAATGTTTCTGCAAAAACAATAGCTTTAGAGCTAGTAAAATTGTTTTGCGAAGTGGGATTCCCAAGAGAGGTGTTGACTGACCGAGGGTTCAATTTTGTATCCAAATATTTGGCCCAGGTCTGGGATGCCTTTGGCATTCATCACGTGAAAACCTCAGCCTACCATCCACAATCAAACGGTTTGGTGGAGAGATTCAACCAAACTCTCAAACAAATGTTGAGAAGGGGGTTAGCAGGAGAGGTAAAAGAATGGGATATGTTATTGCCCTTTGCCTTATATGCCTGCAGGGAAAGAATTCAGGTGTCCCTAGGTGTAACTCCATATGAATTGATGTATGGTAGGGCTCCACGGGGTTTGTTAGATATTTTGAGGGAACAATGGATTGATCCTGAACAGGAAGTCAGGAGGTGCCACAGTTTCTACGTGACCTGAGAGCACGTTTGAAAAGGACCTCGCAGGTTGCTGAAAGGAACCTGCAGGACAGCCAAGTGCGCCAGAAAGCGTGGTATGATAGGAAGGCCAAAAGCCGCCAATTAAGCATTGGTGAAAAGGTTTTGGTTCAAGTAGCAGGTACAGCCCCAAAATTTGAAGTACAGTGGAAAGGGCCATGGAAGGTTGTTAGACAAGTGAGCCCAGTATCTTATATGGTAGAAAATGCAAGAGGGCGTAGACAGACCTACCATATTAATGTACTTAAGTCTTGGAAGGAGAGGCCTGTAAATAATAATGACCCTGAAGCCAGTCAGGAAGTAGGTGAGCTTCACAAAGATAATACTCTCGTAGGTATTACGGACTGTAGGAAAAACGTTTCACCAGTTACACCAGTCCGTAATAACTTAAGCAGGGGGTATGTGATAAGGAAGCTTATCATAGTTCAGGAAGGAGCTATAATAGAGGTGAAGTGACTCTGAACAAGCAACCTGTCTGTTCTGGTAGAAATAATAAAACAGAATGTTTCCATAAAAGACTACCAGTCCCAGAATGCACCAGGTTTCCAACAGCCATTAGAAGAGCTGAAGTGGGGAAATGTGTGTTCAATCAGGAGGGCTATGAGGTAATCCCCAAGCACTCATCTCCTAGGGCAGGGCTTGATTCAGCACAGCTGCGCTGTGCTAGGGTGGAGCATTCATCTAAGCAGGATAAAAGAAAAGCTTATTCTACAGAGAATGGTCAGAAGCTTAATCATCATCTTGATCATCAGAAGCATCTTGATCATCTTGAAGATCAGCAGCAGCAGCAGAAGCCAGAGCTGACAGACAGAGAGAGCAAGAAACACTTTGGAAGAAAGAAGAGAAAAGCATTTGGGAGGTCTAAAGGAGTCCATAGCAGTACGTATACTGGGAGGCATTCCAGAGGCAAGCATACACCACTGGACTGGGGAAAGTCAGAGGAGTGGGGCTGCAGAGCCAGGAATCCCCGGACGGCACCTGTGAGGGAGACGGCTGCACTTGGAAGGGACCCTAAGACCAGTGCCAGAAGGTATGTGAAGAGAGATCCAGTGTCCAGGGATCTTGATTGGAAGGCCAGACATAAGAACTGGACTACATACTGGCCAGGGTATTTAGAGAGGAACTCTAACAGCAATGGAAGCTCAGGTATGAACACTGATCTATGCCCTAGCTCTTCATTGGGAAGACAGCAGGGAAACAAGTATTGTCCTGAGAGTGTTCCATTGAGAAATTCCTCTGTGCCAATCCATGATATTGAACCCATGATAGTTGAAGAAGGGGAAGATGTTATAAATGGGGACTTTGAATACATGGATTTCTCTCTGTCTAAACTTCTGTGGTAATATGCTGTCACAAAATACAACAACCATCACAAAGAAATATAAACTTGTTCTTTAATCTACTCAGAAAAGCCTCTGAGTAGGATTTGAGCCACGTAATAGAAAGTAAACTAGCCAAGAGGGTTTCAGCTGGTAATGGTTAGCAATTGAGCCTTGCCTAATTGCCTGTGAGCTCTGGAGGGACACTTCTGAGTGTGTGTGAAGATACAGGAAGATATCCCTGAAAAAGAACAGTTTTTTTCCTACTTTGTGGGTTTTGTTTGCTCTTTGAAGCACTGCTAAGAGGATATTAGCAGGAGCCTACAGAAAAGACCTTTCTGTTCCCATCAAGGTCTTTATGCTTTGATTTGATTGCTTAACAAGTTCAGCTGTTGTTTTTCCTTATTTGTTTTTCTAAGTATAATACTGAAAGCAAGTATTCCTTTTTATGTGCTACCAAGTATATCTGTGTTGGGAGAAATAACCCCATAAATAAAATATCTTCTTTGTTTTACATTCGAGCAAGCACAACTAATTTATTGTGAACGGCTGAGTCTGGTATGAATGGACTACATTTCCCACAATCCTTTGCAAGTCATATTAATATTTGCCTTTGCCAAGACTGTGGACATTCTCACCCAGCGCCCCCGTTTACACTCCCACGTCCAAGACGACCGACTTATTCCTATTTATTCGTAGGCCGGAAAACCGCCCAAATCGTTCTATGTATTGCAATGCAACATTCAATGACCTCTGAGGATCACGCAGACATAGCAGCATATCATCCGCGAAGGCGCTAACCTTGACCCCCCCCCCCCCCCACTCCACTCTATTCCTTTTATCTCTTCTGCTTTGATGAGCGACATCAACAACGGCTCCAGCTGAAGCACAAATAAGAGTGGGGACAGGGGGCAACCCTGCCGCGTGCCCCTCCGCAGCGAGAAAACAGGAGACCTCTCTCCCGCATTGACCACTACTGCCAGAGGGTCCCTATGCAGTGCTGATATCCACTGCAAAATGTGCCCTTGAAATCCAAAAGTGCATAGCACCTCAAATATATAGCTCCAAGAAACCCTGTCGAAGGCCTTTTCTGCGTCTAAGCTTACTAGCAACAGCGGATCATCTGCCTTGCTACACATTTCCATTCCCAGCAAGACCCTACTAATATTCGAGGAGGCCTCTCTGCCCTTCACAAATCCAGATTGGTGCTCCCCCACCAGCCCCTAAATCACCTGCTGCAGTCTGTTCGCGAGAACAGAAGCCAGAATTTTCATGTCGTAGTTGATTAACGAAATCGGTCGATATGAGGCGGGGTCCTCTGGATCCTTCCCCGATTTGGGAATCAGAGTAATGAGCGCTGTTCTCATCTCTCTTTGAAATCCTCCTATCTCCAGGGCCTCTCCATATACAGCCGCCAACGTGGGCGTGAGCTGCAGCAGCAGTATCTTGTAAAACTCCGTCCCAAACCCATCCGGCCCCGGGGCTTTATGCGGTTTCCCTTTCTTAATGACTCTCTGTATCTCTTCCCCCATTATTGGTTTATTTAGCTCCTGCACCTGCTCCTCCGATAAAGTTGGAAGTTGGACTTTATCCAAAAATTGCCTTACGCGCTTCTCCTCCTCCTCCTCTGGGGTATAAAGAGCCTGATAAAAGTCCCGGAAGAGCCGCACAATTGCTCCCACCTCACAATGTTTTAGCCCCTCACCATCCCGGATAACCGCGATCCCTCTAGGTCCTGCTCTCTCTCTCACCAACTGCGCTAGAAACTTCCCCGTCCTGTCTCCATATCTAAAAAATTGATGACAGTAATATTGCATAGAGTGAATCGCTCTCTCCTGCAGTAGTACATTCAGTCTTTTTTGCAGGTCAAGAAAAATCTGCGTATGCCCCCGATTCCACAAAGCCGTCGTCTTTGCTTCCTGCAGTTCTCTGGAAAGTCTCACAATATTTTCATTGATTCTACATCTGTCAGCTGCCACACAGGCTATGATGTGGCCACGCATAACGGCTTTCCCTGCCTCCCAAAACATCGCCACCGTGCTCGACTGATCATCATTGAATTTTACATATTCTTCCCAGTGCTGCATCAAATACGTTTGAAATTCCGACTGCCGACACAGATGGCCTGGAAACGACCACTTTCCGCCCCCCCTCGCCCTCCCCTCCAATCTAACCGTACCATAGCGTGATCAGACACGACTATAGGCTCAATCTCTACATTCACTACCTTCCCAAAGGATTGCCTCAAGACTAACATATAATCGATTCGAGACCACGATTGTTGCGCCCGTGACAGATGCGTAGTCTCTTTCACCTGCATGCAAAACTCTCCAAGCATCCAGCAACTCTCCGAATCTACACAGATACCCCACACCTTTTTCCATCCACCCTCCAACTCTACTCACCTGTGACCTATCTAAAGCAGGGTCATGGGGGCAGTTAAAATCTCCTGCTATTATCAAAGGTATTTTCGGGGCCCCCAGAATTTTCGTCAAAATCCGCTTAAAAAACTGATGGTCATAGACATTTGGGGGCGTATATATTTCCCAAATATATCTCCTCCCCTTGGAGTCGAGCGTGCAAAAACACGAATCTTCCCAGCGGGTCTACCTCTTCACTGATGACTTCTAATGTAGTGTTTTTATTTACCAAAATTGCCACTCCCCTCTTCCTCCCCCAAGCTGGTGCCGCTATTACCTGGCCCACCCAATGCCTTTTCAGCTTCTCGTGCTCTCATGCACTTAAATGTGTCTCTTGCAACAACGCCACTTGGGTATTTTTTTGCTTTAACGCCTACAATATTTTTGTGCGTTTTATGGGCGAACTCACCCCCCACCCCCACATTCCATGTAACTATTCGCAAATCATGTCTCATTTCTTCTTGTTTTAAGGGGTATGCTCAATCGTTTCCTCCAAAAGCAGGCTCAGGGTTGCCCAGCCTCAACCCCCGGCTCTGTCTGTCGCCCAGCTTCACTAAACTTTCATTTCCTGTACTGATAAGGTTGGATATATCGGCCTTGTTCTTCAAATACACTTAAACGCCCCCTTCCCCTCCCTCAAATTCCCTGATCCACCCCCCGTCCCCGTCCCCTTCCCCCCCCCCTCCCCACCAAAATCTTCTCTCCCCCACCCCTCTTTCCCCCTTCCATCCCTGGATCCCCCCCCCCGGTTCCCTCTCCCCATCCCATCTTCCCCTAAAAACATAGCTACGTTGATCCCCAGCTCTGCCCAGCTGAGGCCTAGTCCCTGCTGATGCTGCAGGGATACCTCGAAACTGAAGTTTCCTCCCCCCTCCCGCCTTGTGTACAGCATTATTGCCCAAACATTATACTATCCTACTAGTCAATAGATTAACATTCCAAAACATTTTAAGCCCCAATTGCAGATCACCTCTCACCCCTCTTGCTTACACATCAGGTCAGCACAGCCCAAAGAGCTTGCGGCCCTGAGAAGCTCTCTGACTCTGTGATGCTTTTGAATGTAATCCCAGTCACAAGTTAAATTCGCTCCATACCGCTCCACCAAATCCGCGAAGGCTGCTATTGCCTCTCTTCTGCTACCGCAGTCCAACTGTTCATCCACTCAAGTCTTTGTAAGCTCCCCTTCTTGCGGGCTCTCCAGCCAGTCCACAAATTGCTTTGCCGCAGCCGCCATCTCGAAAATGTAATTCTTTCCTTGCCATGATACTCTCAGCGTTGCAGGGAAGGCCAAGGTAAAGCGCAACTTGTGTTTGAATATCGCTGAGCAGGCGGTAGAAAACTCCCGCCGCTTTGCCGCCACTGTCGCCGAGTAGTCCTGGAAGAGCAACAGCTTATGATTACCCAGCCGAAGTTCGCCTTTCTTTCTGTAAGCCTGTAGCACCTGCATTTTGTGCTGGAAATTAAGAATTCGCAGGATCACCACTCGCGGTCTGCTCCCCTCCTCCCTCTGCATGCCAATGCGATGGGCTCGTTCTACTTTGAGTTGGCCCACGAGTTCTTCCAGGCCCAGCTCCTCTAGCAGCCACTTTTCCAGCAGGGGAAGCAACATGCGGTCCGTCGTTGACTCTGGGATCCCTACAATTCGCAGGTTGTTCCTATGCTATCTATTTTCAAGATCGTCAATTTTAACTTGCAAGGCTTCAATTTGTTTTTGCTGCTTCAGACTTTCCCTCTCATGCCTTCCTTCACCATCCTCAAGTCCTGCCACACGTTGTTCCAGCTCCTCCATTCTCCTCCCAAATTCTGTAAGCACTTCTCCCACACCTTCTATTTTTTTCATGATTAGGTCGAATTTGGAATCAAGTAGCTTAACCACTTCTCTTGCCAACTCCTCCTGAGCCGAATCAACACTTTCTCCTCCAGGCGATGCCGGCTGCTGTGCCGTAGCAGGTACGGGCCCCGACCTGCCAGCCCTTTCTCGATCTTTTTTAACCGGCAATGGCATCTTTCGCTCCACTTTCAATCACCTCCTGTCTTTTTCCAGCTTCTTGCTCTTTGCTACTCCAACTTATCCACTTTTTATTTGTAGGGGTGAGAATAATTCAGATTAATTATATTAAGGCAGCGCCGGAGCGAGTCAGGAGATGTCCTCACTCACTCATGCATCACGTGGACTCCCCAAGAGCTATAATTTAAATCAAATCAGAATATAGCTTACCTCAGCAGCACAAGATATGGTACTGTGTAGCAGCCCTCTTTTAATAAGTGTTATTTCCCTGCCTCCCTCCTTCCCCAACACCCACCCACCCCTAGGATAATCGTAGCTTTATAGGTATTTACACATCTTAAAAGACAGGAGGTGCTCTCAGCTGAAGCTCGTTACCCAAATCAGTCATACACTAAGGACCTGAGATTAATTAAGCTTCAGGTGAACAAGGTATATTAAACGTATTAGGTACAGTTTTATTAGTATAAATGTCCATAGCAACCCTTAGTAAGTAAAGAACTTAAAGATCTAAACACAAACTTAAAACTAAGATGCAGACAGCAGTCCAACAGCGAGATGGAGGCTTTCCAGTCTTTTGCATTGAGTATCACATGTATGATTTTCTCCCAGCTGGTGAGAGGTCTTACGTGTGCACTAGGTACAAGGAGTTATTTGCTCTCAGGGAATGAGTCCGTTCTCTAGAGGCTAGAGTACAGGACTTGGAGGACAAAAGGAAGACAGAGAGGTACATAGACGAGACCTACAGGGATATAGTCCTGAAGTCCCACCTCCAGTCTGGCAGCATCCCTGTTGCCATGGAAGAGAGAGGTCACGTGACAGGAGAGCATCACCCTAGTGTAGCAGGAAGTGATCCTGTAACTAGGACCTGTCCTCCAGGTGATGTAAAACCCTCTCGCACCGAGAAAGTTTCTCCAGGGCCATGTGCCCATGACAGAAGGGTTAGGACAGCCGTTATAGTTGGTGATTCGTTCATTAGGCATGTAGATAGCTGGGTGGCTGGTGGACATGAGGATCGCCTGGTAACATGCCTGCCTGGTGCGAAGGTAGCGGACCTCACGCGCCACCTAGATAAGGTCTTAGACAGTGCTGTGGAGGAGTCTGCTGTCTTGGTACATGTTGGTACCAATGACAAAGGAAAATGTGGTAGGGAGGTTCTGGAGGCTAAATTTAGGCTTTTAGGTAGGAAGTTGAAATCTAGAACTTCCAGGGTAGCGTTGTCTGAAATGCTTCTCGTTCCACACGCAGGACCCAAAAGGCAGGCAGAGCTCCGGAGTCTCAATGCGTGGATGAGACAATGGTGCAGAGATGAGGGTTTTGGATTTCTTAGCAACTGGGGAACATTCTGGGGAAAGGAGGGGCTCTTTCGAAGGGATGGGCTTCACCTTAACCGGGATGGAACCAGGCTGCTGGCATTAACCTTTAAAAAGGAGATAGAGCAGCTTTTAAACTAGATAATAGGGGAAAGCCGAAAGTCACCCAAGAGCGGATGGTTCGGAAGAATGTATCCTTGAAGGATACTACCAAAAGCAGAGAGGTTCCAAAAAAAGAGTAAAGTAGCCCAAATGCCCTCGAGTATGGAGCAGACAGAGCTTAAAGATCCCAAATTACCCATGTCTACCAATAGCCTAATTCATATGAATAAAATAAAGTTTCTAAAATGCTTGTATGCAAATGCTAGAAGTCTAAAAAATAAGATGGGAGAGTTAGAATATATAGCACTAAATGAGAGGTTAGATATGATTGGAATATCTGAGACATGGTGGAAGGAGGACAACCAGTGGGACACTGTGATACCTGGGTACAAACTATATTGTAATGATAGAGCTGATCAAATTGGTGGAGGGGTTGCGCTCTATGTTAGAGAGGGCATTGAGTCAGAAAGGATTAAAGTTTTGCAGGAAACAAAATTTGCTGTAGAATCTCTATGGATTGAAATTCCATGTAAAAAGGGGAAGGCGATGGCAGTGGGGGTGTACTATCGACCGCCTGGCCAGAATGAACAAATGGATGATGAAATGCTCAAAGAAATCAAGGAAGCTAACAAAAGTTACAGCGCAGTAATAATAATGGGTGATTTCAATTACCCCAGTATCGACTGGGTCAGTGTCACGTCAGGACATGCTAGGGAGATAAAGTTCCTAGATGAAATAAATGACTGCTTCTTGGAGCAGCTGGTTCATGAACCGACCAGAGGGGAAGCCATATTAGATCTAGTCCTTAGTGGAACACCAGATCTAGTGCAAGAGATAAGGGTGTTGGGGCCACTTGGCAATAGTGATTATAGCATGATCGCCTTTGATTTAATTAGTGGAGGAGGGATAGTAAGGAAATCCACAGTACTACCTTTTAACTTTCAAAAGGGAGACTATGATAAAATGAGGAAAATAATTAAGAAAAAGCTAAAAGGAGCAGTTGCAAAGGTTAAAGACTTACATCAAGCTTGGGTGTTGTTGAAAAATACTATCTTGGAAGCCCAGCCCAGCTGTATTCCATGCTTTAAGAAAAGTGGAAGGAAGTCTAAAAAACTGCCAGCATGGTTTAAAGGTCAGGTCAGAGAGGCTGTTTTTGCCAAAAAAGCATCTTTCAGAAAATGGAAAAAGGAGCCAAACAACGAAACCTGGAAGCAGCACAAGCACTGGCAAGTCAAATGCAAGGCATTGATAAGGCAGGCAAAGGGAGAATTTGAGAAGAAGCTTGCTGCAGAAGCAAAAATGCGAAATAAAGACTTTTTCAAGTACATTCATAGCAAAAAACCTGTGAGAGAGTCAGTTGGTCCATTAGATGATAGAGGGGTTAAAGGGGCACTAAGAGGCGACAAGGCGATAGCGGAGAGACTGAATGAATTCTTTGCTTCGGTCTTTACTGAGGAAGATGTAGGGATGTTACTCATGACTGAAGTGGTATTTAAAGGTGCAGAAGAATTGAAGGAAATATCGATACATCGGGAAGATGTCTTACAACTATTAGATAAACTGAAGAGTAGCAAATCACCTGGGCCGGATGCTATACATCCAAGGGTGTTGAAGGAACTGAAATATGAGATTGCAGACCTGCTATTAGTAATCTGTGAACTATCATTAAAATCATCTCTAATACCTGAAGATTGGAGGATCGCCAATGTAACACCAGTTTTTAAAAAGGGTTCCAGTGGTGATCCGGGAAACTACAGACCGGTGAGCTTGACGTCAGTACCGGGAAAAATGGTAGAAACCATCATAAAGAATAAAATTACTCAGCATGTAGATAGTCATGGCCTAATGGGAGACAGCCAACATGGTTTTAGACAAGGAAGATCTTGTCTTACTAATCTGTTATGTTTTTTTGAAGGTGTGAATAAACAGGTGGACAAAGTTGAGTCAGTTGATATAGTGTATCTGGACTTTCAGAAAGCCTTTGACAAGCTCCCTCATCAGAGACTTTTGGCAAAACCAAAGAGTCATGGGATAGGAGGCAATGTACTACTGTGGATCAGGAACTGGTTAAAAGATAGAAAGCAGAGGGTAGGGCTAAATGGCCAATTTTCCCAATGGAGAAAAGTGAATAGTGGTGTACCCCAGGGATCTGTGCTGGGTCCGCTGCTTTTTGACATATTCATAAACGACCTGGAAAGTGGAATAACGAGTGAGGTTATCAAATTTGCAGATGACACAAAACTATTTAAAGTTGTTAAAACCCAAGAGGATTGTGAAAAATTGCAAGAGGATCTTGATAAATTGGAAGACTGGGCATCAAAATGGCAGATTAAATTTAATGTGGACAAGTGCAAAGTTATGCAATTAGGGAAGAACAACCCAAACTATGGTTACACGATGCAAGGTTCCACATTAGGAACCACCACCCAGGAAAAAGATTTAGGCGTCATTGTGGATAACATGTTAAAACCCTCGGCCCAGTATGCAGCGGCAGCCAAGAGAGCAAATAGAATGCTAGGTATCATAAGGAAAGGAATGGAAAATAAAACAAAAGATATTATAATACCTCTATATCGTTCCATGGTGAGACCACACCTTGAATATTGTGTGCAATTCTGGTCGCCGTATCTTAAAAAGGATATAGCGATATTAGAAAAGGTTCAGAGAAGAGCCACCAAAATGGTAAAGGGGATGGAAGGATACTCCTATGAAGAAAGGCTAAAAAGGTTAGGGCTCTTTAACCTGGAAAAGAGACGGCTGAGGGGAGATATGATAGAAGTCTATAAATTAATGAACGGAGTGGAACGGGTAAATGTAGATCGATTGTTTACGTTATCACAATATTATAGAAAGACTAGGGGACATGCAATGAAACTACAGGGTAAACTATTTAAGACTAATAAAAGAAAATATTTTTTCACTCAACGTGTAATCAAACTCTGGAATTTGTTACCGGAGGATGTAGTAAAGTCTGTCAGTGTAGCTGGGTTTAAAAAAGGTTTGGACAAGTTCCTGGAGGAAAGGTCCATAAACCATTATTAAGAAGGGACCCAGGATATCAATGCTTGACCCAGTACAAGCATTGTGGAACCTGTGTCTTTTGGGGAAACTGCTAGGTACGTATGACCTAGATTGGCCACTGTTGGAAACAGGATACTGGGCTTGATGGACCTTGGTCTGACCCAGTATGGCATATCTTATGTTCTTATGAGTCATCTGAATCGGAGGACTCAAAGTATCTCCGTGCCGGGTGCTCTTGCATTGCTTGATGCCGGTATCGATCGAAGTTGGCATCGGACTGTCTCGATACCGGTCCCTCGATACCAGATATTGATTCAAGAGCCGGCATGGGGGGAAGCACATCGGTTAAAGCAGGCGTGGTTGGTACCAGTATCGATGACTCCGGAACCGTCTGAAGCGGTCTTAGCGGTACCGAGGCTGCTAAGAGAGCCACTAGACTGCGTTCGATAGTGAGGATGCCCTGATCCGTAGCCCCTGCCAATGCCTGGAAGTTGGTACCAGTGGAACAGGCCATGACACCAGAACATGGCACCAGGAGTTCTCCGGAGGTGGAAGCTTCAGGAACATCCTGGAGCTCCGTTAATGCTTTGGAGGCCAGGGCTGTTTTGCCGATATGTTTTCTTCGAGGGCAACGCTAGTAGCATCTGGATGCTTCGAAGGAGATCTACCCTTTGATGACCGGCCGGTCTTAGAAGACTTGGGTTTAGTTACCTGAGATCCATGGGAGGAAGATGAAGCCCTGGAAGAAATTGATGCAATGGACATTGCATCTGCAACAAAGAGGGTGCCAAGTTTTGCAGCTCTGTTCTGCAGGCCTCTCTTGGTCATCTTTCTACAGAGGAAACACTCCGATGGTAAATGGTCAGGACCTAAACATTTAAGACACCAGTCATGGGAGTCGGTAGCAGAAATGGTACCGCTACACTTTGAACACATTTTGAAACCAATAGATGGTTTCTCCATTTTAGAAGAAAAGAGGGCCTAGTGCCCAAAATGGCGCCTGGTGCCTAGAGGGGACAGACCCTCCAAAAAGAAGAATTGTTTTTTTCCTTTTTTTTTTTTTTTAGAAAAGAAGTAAGAAAATGAAGAAAAGACCAGTGGTACCAGTATAAGCATTGACGGTGAAGGCAGACGCGACAACAAAAAGAAAATTTTCTGCAATGACGGGGTTTGCTTCCTGTCGGCTCCACGGAAAACGAAAAACTGAAGAGGGAGAGTTGGAAAGGCGGAAAGGCAGCGACGCAAGCACAATGGGATGCTCCCAAAAGCTTTCCTATTGGATGCTGGGGAGCCTTCCTGCACAGGCTCCGTCGGTACCGACGATACCCATATGTGAAGACTACATTCCTGCTTGTTCCTGGAGATAGAGTGATTCTCTGGAGGCCCGACCTGATTAAGAGCAGGGGAAACCACGTGGCTAGCAATTCTCTCAGCTTCGTGGTTTTTTTTCTTTGACAGAGAACCGACACTGGGATATAAAAAATAAATAGCTAAATAAGAGAAAAGCCTGCACTTCCCTCCCTAAACAGAGTGGTGGGAGAGGGCAGCTGTAATCAGCCTTGTTTAAATTGAGATTTACTTTTACATTTCAATTTAATTGGATTTATTTTTGTTTATTTTCTTGGGTTCATTTTGGTTTAGGGAGTTGGGCAACCTGGAGGGTTTTTGTAGCTTTCGGGGGCCATAAGGGGGTCAGTACAGTAAATGCCAGCATGCCTGCCAGACCACAGTGTTTGGTATGCGGGGCCCGACGGGCAACAGTTTCTGAATCTGGCATTTGCCAAGGTTGTGCGCATGAGGCCACATATATTTATTTATTTAACCAGTTTTGTATACCACCTTATCCTTCAATCAAAGTGGTTGACCAGACAACAAAGGCTTACATACTGAGGGTATGGGAAAACAAAAACGATACATTACAATATAAATACAAAACAGTATGTGATAATACTATATCATAGTGAAATTAAATATACATAATGGTTAATTTAAGTTATTTCACCAAATGATTCTATAAATAAATAAGTCTTTAAAGATTTGCGAAAGTCCTTAATGTCTTCCTGAGTTCTTAAGTCTTCAGGAATAGAATTCCATGAATCTGGTTCCATAAAGGAAAACACTCTTTTAGAAGTCATTTGTTTTGATTTCTTGAAGTTCAAAGGAGTATTAAGTTTATTAATATTTTGAGATTGCCTTGGTCTTATGCTCTTGTCTTTTGAAATTACAGATTGTAGAATATCCGCTGAGGATTGGTGAAAATTTTTTAAAATAGTCATTAGGTTTTTATATTTTGCTCTTGCAATAACCAGAGGAAATGTAACTGTTTGAGGACAGGAGTTATGTGTTCAAATTTTGTAGAGCCAGTTATAATACGTGCAGTGGTGTTCTGAACTAATTGGAGAGGATGGATAGAGTGTTTAGGAAGACCTTGATATAAGATGTTTCCAAAATCAAGTAGAGGTGTTATGACTGCCTGACATACCGTGCGAAAGTGATTTGTATTTAGTATTGGTTTTAGTCTTCTTATAATCTTTAAACGATGGTATGCTTTTGACGCAATTTTGTTTATATGAGATTTTAAAGCATAGTTACTCACCTGTAACAGGTGATCTCCGGGAACAGCAGGAATTTAGTCTTCACATATGGATATCGTCGGTACCGACAGAGCCTGCGCGGGAACGCTCCCCAGCGTCCAATTAGAAAGCTTTTGGGAGCATCCCACAGCGCCTGCGTGCTGCCTTCACGCCTTTCCCAACTGCCTCTCTCCAGTTGAGTTTAAAGCTGAGACAAAGAGAGAGAGAGAGGGAAAGGAAAGAAAAGAAAAGAAAAGAGAGATAGAGAGATACAACTCCTAGGGGAGGTGGGTGGGTGGTGAAGACTAAATTCCAGCTGTTCCTGGAGATCACCTGCTACAGGTGAGTAACTATGCTATCTCCAGGAACAAGCAGGAATGTAGTCTTCACATATGGGGACTCCCTAGCTACAGATGCTAGGGAGAGACCCCAGAAGATGTGTGCCCCTGTGAAAGAGCTCCACTTCCCCCCATGGATCTCTGGCATCCTACCGGGGATGGTGGGTAGGAGTTGATTAGGTATGGAACAGGTGTTGTAGAACAGCCTGACCAAACAAGGCATCCCGGCGGAAGTCCTTGTCTAAGCAGTGAAGGTATGAACCGAGGCCCAAGTAGCTGCTCGACAGATGTCGTCGATAGACACAGAGTGTAGATGAGCCATTGAGGCTGTCATGACTCTCACATTGTGAGCTGTGACATGGCCTTCCAGAGAAAGGTTCTTACTCTGATAGGTAAAAGAAATACACTGTGCAATCCAGTTGGACAATGTTCTCTTGGAGACTGGAAGTCCAAAATGAGAAGGATCAAAAGCAACAAAGAGTTGAGAGGACTTTCTATGTTGCTGTGTCCTTTGTAAGTAAAAAGCAAGTGCTCTTTTACAGTCCAAAGTATGAAGATTCCTTTCTGCTTTGAAGCATGAGGCCTTGGAAAAAATACAGGCAGGTAAACCGCTTGGTTTAAATGAAAAGGTGAGACCACCTTTGGCATAAAGTGTGGATGAGTCCGAAGGATTACCTTATCATGATGGAACCTCATATAAGAAGGATCAGCCACTAATGCTTGCAACTCACTGATGCGACGTGCTGATGTGATTGCAATGAGAAAGACAACCTTCCAGGAAAGGAATTTCAAAGAGGTAGTAGCTAAAGGTTCAAAAGGCGGCTTCATGAGCTGCCCAAGAACCAGATTTAGGTCCCATGCCACCGGTGGTGGCCTAATGGGAGGCTTAGTTAGAAGAAGGCCCCTCATAAATCTTGCTATGAGAGGATGAGAAGAAATAGGTTGTCCATTTACAGGCTTGAAAGAAGTTGAAATAACACTTAAATGGACTCTTACTGAGTTAGTCTTAAGCCCTGCATTAGATAAATGAAGGAGATACTCCAGTAATGATTCCAGAGGTATCGCCAGGGGGTCAAGACCCTTCTGCGAACACCATATGGAAAACCTTTTCCACTTGAAAGCAAAAGAGCGTCTTGTGGAAGGTTTCCTGGAAGCATAAAGGATATCCTTTACTTGTTGAGAAAGGTTAAGACCATGAAGGTCTAGGCTCTCAGCAACCAGGCCCTGAGATGCAGAGATTGGGGATCAGGATTCCACAACATCCCGTCCTCCTGAGACAGGAGATCTGGAGCAGATCCTAACTCCAGAGATGGAGCTTGAGAGAGATGTAGGAGCAGAGGGTACCAAACCTGCCGTGGCCAATGTGGAGCTATGAGAATCATATGGCCTCTGTCTCTCTGAAGCTTGAATAGGGTCTTGGGAATTAAGGGAATGGGTGGAAAGGCATATAGGAAGTCCTGACCCCAAAGGAGGAGGAAAGCATCCCTGGCCTTAGAAACTTGAGCCGAAATTCTGGAACAGAACCGTGGAAGTTTGGCATTCAGCGGACTTGCAAAGAGGTCTATGTCTGGAGTTCCCCAAATTTGAAAACTATGGCTACGTGGTCTGCACGGAGAGACCATTCGTGTGGAAGCAGAACTCGACTTAGTCTGTCTGCCCAAGAGTTTTGCATGCCTGGCAGATACACCGCAAGGAGATGAATCTGATGCTCTCTGGCGAGGGCCCATAGTCGCAAAGCTTCGTTGGAAAGCGATAGAGAGCCTGTTCCTCCCTGCTTGTTCAGATAGAACATAGTTACTTGATTGTCTGTCTGAATTAGGACTGTCTTGTAGCTCAGCTGGGTGTGGAACACTCAAAGAGCAAGGAAGATTGTTCTGAGTTCCAAGAGGTTGATGTGTAGATGGGTCTCCTGTGGCGTCCAGGTACCTTGGGTACAGAGATCTTGCAGGTGAGCTCCCCAACCCACCAGTGAGGCGTCTGTTGTTAGAGTGACCTGGGGTGGGGGCTGTTGGAAAGGGGACTGCCACCATTGAAGGGACAAAATAAGACGATTTGTGTTTGCTATTTTGTCTGATAGGCAGCCTGATGCCTGAGTCCACTGAGTGGATAGAGTCGATTGGGCTGCTCTCATATGGAGGCGAGCATAGGGAACCACATGCACAGTAGATGCCTTGTGGCCTAGTAATTGTAACATTTCCTAAGCAGTGAGATGGGTTTTTAACATTGCTTGGGAAGCTAACTGCACAATGCGAAGGCAGCGGGGCTGTGGAAGATAGGCCCTTGCTTTCCTGGTATCCAGCATAGCTCCTATAAACTCTAGAGATTGAGTGGGAGTTAGGTTGGATTTTGGGATGTTTATGACCAGGCCTAAATACTGAAGGATACGCATTGTGCAAGATAGGGAAATTCTGGCCTCTGGCTCTGATGGGGCTCGAATGAGCCAGTCGTCTAAGTAGGGGAAGACGAATATTCCTAGAGTGCGAAGAAATGCTGCTACCACAGGCCATGCATTTCATAAACACTCTTGATGCTGAGGCCAGGCCAAATGGAAGAACCCTGTACTGGTAGTGCTTCCCCTGAAATAGAAACCAAAGGAATCTTCGGTGAGTTGGATGGATGAGAACATGAGTGTACGCATCCTTGAGATCTAGAGAACAAAGCCAATCCTGACTCTGAAGGTATGGCAGAAGAGTTCCTAGAGAAATCATCTTGAATTTCTCTTTGAACAGGAATTTGTTCAATTCTCTGAGGTCTTAAATGGGTCTGTGTCCTCCTGTTTTCTTTGGAATAAGGAAATAGGGGGAGTAAAACCCTGTACCCTGTTGGGAAATGGGTACGTCTTCTATTGCCCCCTGGGCAAGAAGTAAACTGACCTCTTGACCCAACTGAGTGTCGAGTGAAGTCTGAGAATTGAACCATCTTACAACTGTAGGAGGGGGGGACTTTGAGGAAATGAAGCTTGCATCCCTCTCTTACAATGGAAAGAGTCCATTCTTCTGCTTTTATCTGCTCCCATCTGGGGGCAAAATAACACAACCTTCCTGGAATGGTGGAAGGCTCTGGCCCGTTGAGGGCCAGGAAGGCCAAGTTCTCTAGATGGAAGTCAAAGCCCCTGTGGAGGCTTAGTCTGCTGGGCTGGTTGAGGCTTAGAAGTCTTTGTTTTCCTTTGTATTGGTGGCTGCTGTCCCTTTCGGGCAGACTGACCTGCAGAATGCACCTGCTGGGTATAGGAGGGGTAAAACCTCTTCTTTTTAGAGAAGAATGGTTTCTTGTAGGATTTTCTCCTTGCAGGATCAGCTGTAGCCTTGGATAGTCTATCCAAAATGGTGTTATCAGCATCCAGCTCATTAGCTTTCTCTTGCCAATTTTTGCCAAAGAGATTTTCGCCTGTGCAACGGATATTCCCCAGTTTGTCCTGTACCCAGAGTTCTAGGTCAGATGCTTGGAGCCAGGCAATCCTACGAGCACCTATGGCAATGACAGAGGTTCTGCTTATGCACTCAAAGCAGTCAAAAGCTGCACGATTAACAAACTTGGAAACATCTTGGGCATGTTTGACAAGTGTAAGATAATCTTGCCTCTTATCATCAGGAAGGAGAGGGCTCATAAGCTCTAGATCTCCTGTAACCTCCTTAAGGAACATGCCCATGTATAAGATGTAGGAACTAATCCTGGCAGAAAGCATAGAGGCCTGGAAGGTTCGACAACCAAAGGCATCAAGAGTCCTACATTCACGTCCTGGAGGATTAGATGCATGTCTTTTTGCACTCTTGATCCTTCTTATAGCTGATTCCACCACCATGGAGTGGTGTGGTAACTGAGTTTTTTGAAATCCAGGACAAGGAGGTACCCGATACATGGTATCAAGCCTACGAGAATGAGGAGAGGTGGTAAGAGGTGTTTCCCATATTCTTAACATGAGATCATGCAAGATCTCATGAATAGGCAAAGTAGCTGCCTCCTTGGGAGCTTTAGGATATTGTAAAATCTCCAACTCCTTTGCTCTGGGTTCTATTTCAGGAGCCACTGTGATGGAAAGACCTCTAGCCACCTCCCGGATGAAATCCTGAAAGGATATATCCTCTGGAGGAGACATCCTACGTTTAGGAGAGGAAGGCTCTTCAGAGAGAAGTACTCCGGTACTGACAGAGCTGTCAGAATCTTCAGACTCATGGGAGGATTCAAAATATCTCCTGTCCAGGTGCTCTTGCAAAGCACGATACCGGTACCGATCGAAGTCGGTACCAGAGGGGTACGGTACCGGCCTGTCGATACCAGAGGAAATAGCATGACTTGGGGGTATGTTTACTAAACCGGGCTAATGGTTAACCCGGGCTATCTGCAACTAGGTCCCATTGAATAATATGGGACCTAGTGACAGATAGCCCCGGTTAACCGTTTGCCTGGTTTAGTAAACATACCCCTTGGTGTCAGTAACACACTTGCCGATGTCGATGCTGTTGGTACCGGTACCGGCCTGTCGATACCGGTTGAACTGTCTGAAGCGGTCCCGAAGGCACCGATGCCGCAAGGAGAGCCACCAGACTGCGTTCAATAGCCTAGAATCTCTGGTCTATTGACGCTGCCGATGCCTGGGTATCGGTACCGGACGAAGCGGCCGGTACCCCAGAGCATGGCACCAGTAGTTCTGCCGAGGTTGAGGCTTCGAGAACATCCTGGAGCCCCGACAGTGCTTTGGAAGCCGAAGCCTCCCGCCGGGGCAATTTTGCCGGTACAAGTCCCTCAAGGGCAACGCCAGAGGCATCTCGATGCTTGGAAGGAGATCTACCCTTTGAGGACCGGCCAGATTTATGTTTAGTTACCTGAGATCCATGGGAAGAAGACGAAGCCCTGGAAGACGTCGATGCCACAGATGCTGCATCGGAGGGCAAAAGGGTGCTAAGCTTAGCAGCTCGGTTTTGCTGACCTCTCTTTGACCTCATCCCACAGGCAACACACTCCGAGATGGAGTGGTCAGGACCTAAACATTTGAGGCACCACTCGTGAGTGTCGGTGACGGAGATGGTACCGCCACACTTGGAACACTTTTTAAAACCCGAAGCGGGTTTTTCCATTGTTGAGGAAAAATTGGGCCTAGTGCCCAAAATGCCGCGTGGCACCCGAAAGAAAAAAGGGCTGGAGATTCCAGAAAAAAGATTACAAATTTTTTATATTTTTTTTTTAGAAGAAAGAAAGAACCGGCGGTATCAGTATAGCGTCGAGGAAGGCAGATGCTACCACAAAAAAGAATAAAAAAATGGGATAATTTCTGCGGTAACAGGAAAACGTCCTGCTGGCTCCACGGAAAACGAAGAACTGGAGAGAGGCAGTTGGGAAAGGTGGGAAGGCAGCACGCAGGCGCTGTGGGATTATCCCAAAAGCTTTCTAATTGGACGCTGGGGAGTGTTCCCACGCAGGCTCCGTCGGTACCAACGATACCCATATGTGAAGACTACATTCCTGCCTGTTCCTGGAGATATTTAAATATTTATCTAATGTTACACCTAAATATCCTACTTCATCTTTAATTTTTATTACTGTATTTAATAAATTAATTTCAATTGGTAATTTTAAGGACTGGCATTTAGATATGAACATTGCTTCGGTCTTGTCAGAATTTATTTTTAAGTTGTTGTTATTAAGCCAATCATTCATATCAGCCAAACAGTTATTAATTTTTGTTGTATCAAAAGTATTTTGGTCAATTATAGTATAAACCATAATGTCATCAGCGTATACATGATAATTAATTTCATAAAGATTATTTGACATATGGGTTGAATATAAATATTAAAGAGAATAGATGATAAAGCTGAACCTTGAGGTATGCCTTGTCCAATCGAAAATTGAGAGGATTTTTTGTCACCATATTTTACTAACTGTGTACGATTGGTTAGATAAGAGGCAAACCATTTTAATGTATTGTTGCATAAGCAAATATCTTGTAGACGTTGTAACATTATTGTGTGAGACAAAGTATCAAATGCTGCTGAGACATCGATGAAAATTAACAGAAATAACTTTTTTTTCAAGGCCTGTTATAAGATTATCAAAGAGAGAAATAAGTAGAGTTTCCACATTGTGATTAGGTTTAAATCCATGCTGATGTATATCCAAAGGGGCATACGAGTCAATGTGATCTTGCAGCTGATTTTGTACCACCTTTTCTATAATTTTTGAGATAAATGGTAAACTCGAAATAGGATGGTATGACTTAGAGTCAGTGATGTCCATTGATTTCCCTTTATAGACTGGTTGAATTATAGCACTCTTTAGTATAGGTGGTAAGTAACCTTGTTTTAACGAATTATTTACAAAATTTACAATATAAAAGCTAATATGATTTTTAGTACTTTTAATCCATTCTACTGGACATGCGTCAGTTGGTGAAGTTGTTGTATTAAGTGTGCTGATTGTATTTTCAATCTGTTTTAAAGTTGGTAAAGAAAAATCCTTCCAAACTTTTGTGGATTGAGTGCAAGGTTTAAAACAAAGTTGGTGGAATTGTGATGTAGATAAGTTGTTTGACGAAATAGCATTCTTGCTTATCAGGTAATTTGCAAATTTTTGGGGGTCTATTTGAGGATCACCATATAAAGTGGTCACTTTTGTAAGTTGTTGAACAATGTTGAATAGTTCCCTTGGTTTGTTAGTTGCTTTCATTATTAGATTTGTATGGTATTGTTGTTTACAATCATTTATTAACTTATTATATTCCATTTGTTTTACATTAAATAGGAATTTTACATCTTGAGATTTAGTTAGTCTCCATTTACGCTCAAGTTTTCTTAGCAAACGCTTTGCCTCTCTGATTTCATTAGAATACCATGGTGCGTTCTTCTTCCTATGCATTTGTACTTTATTATTTTTTGGGGGTTAGCACAGCATTTGAAATGATATTATTCCAATTTTCAATGGCTTTATCCAGTTCAGTGCAATTTTGTTGCAATTGTGGAACAATGTCCTTAAGAAAGTCTAGTCTTGTAATCATCTTTTATGTTGTTAGGGGATGTTTGTAGTTGTAAGGTAAATGAGATAATATAATGATCAGACCAAGGTACTGGGGTAGTTTTTGGGACTGTAATTTGGTTTTGTGAAAAGAGTTGCTGAGGGCACAAAAAATTAGATCAGGAGTGGTTCCATGTTGGTGTGTAGGCTGATTAATTATCTGCTGATACCTAAAAATTTCACTGCTTTCAAGAAGGATCTGTACTCATTAGAAGGTGATGATGATAGATTGTAATCACCTAATGCAATTAATGGTTCCTTATCGTTCCTCCAGTTTAGTCCACACTTCTGGGTTGTGTACCTCCTCCTGCAGCTTGGAGACTGGGCATGTCAAAACTCGTGACATCACTGGATGTAGTCTGCTCGTCTGCTGGCATCTCCCATCAGCCCCAGTGTGTCCAGTCTCCATGCAGCAGGAGGACATAGTGAGTCTTAATGCTCGGCTCACTAAAGGAACACATAAGGAGCTTTTAGGGTAGCATAGGAGCTGTTTTGGTTTAATTTGGGAAGTTCTGTAGTGGTGAGATTTTTGCAGGGGCTCAGTTGGGGAGTCAATACGGCGAAATGTCACCTGAGCCCGTCCCAGAACCTAGAGTACCTGGGAGTGTGTTTCGACACCCAACGGGGAGCGGTGTTTCTCCCGGATCGTTGCGTACGAATTCTTCGGAAAGTGGTGCGTCAGTTCACGGCATGGAGTTACCTCAGGGTGCTGGGAACAATGGCGGCGTCCTTGGAAGCGGTGCCTTGGGCCAGATTTCATATGCGGCTGCTGTAATGGGCGTTACTTCGCCGTTGGTCTCATCAGGCCGATCCGTTGAGCAAACGACTGCCCTGTCCCCTAGGGGTCAGGCAGGCGCTGACATGGTGGCTGCGTCCAGGGTCTCTGTCGGCCGGGATGCCTCTGGAACAACCAAAGTGGCTGTCGTTGTTGACGGACGCGAGTCTTGCGGGCTGTGGGGCTCACTGCGGAGAGCTCTTCGCGCAAGGCCTTTGGTCAGAGCAGGAGACCGCTTGGTCAATCAACAGGTTAGAGCTCCGAGCGGTGATGCTAGCGCTGCGCGCATTCGAAGCAACAGTGAAGGGCCGTGCAGTGCGTGTGCTGTCGGACAACTCCGCTACAGTAGCTTACATCAATCGACAAGGCGGTAAAGGAAGTACAGCCATGGAAGAGGAGGCGGACGAGTTGTTCGCTTGGGTAGAGCAGCGCCTGCCGGCAATTTCAGCTGCGCACATTGCGGGCAAGGACAATGTGACGGCGGATTTCCTCAGCAGGGTTCTAGTGGATGCCGGAGAATGGGAATTACATCCGGAGGTGTTTGCGCAGATAGTTCTTCAATGGGGGCCGCCAATCATGGATCTTATGGTGACCTTCCAGTCCGCGAAGGTGAGCCGCTTTTTCAGCAGGCGACGGGAGCGGATGTCAGAAGGGATCGACGCTCTAATGCAGAGTTGGCCGCTGTAGGGTCTTCTCTACGTCTTCCCACCATGGGCGATGATAGGCCGAGTGGTGCAGCGTATAGAGGCGTAGAGAGAGTGTTGCTAGTGGCTACAGACTGGCCGAGGCGGCCGTGGTACGCCGACCTCATGCGGCTTCTCGACGGAGAGCCGTGGAGGCTGCCAGTGTCGGAGAGTCTGTTGATTCAAGGGCCCCTGAGTATGCCTCAAGTGGATCGGTTCTCGCTTATGGTCTGGCCATTGAAAGGACACAGCTATGGCAAAATGTTTATTTGGGAGCAGTTATATCTACTCTACTTAAAGCGAGAAAGATGTCTACGCCGCTGGCGTATGTTCATATATGGCGCATATTTGAGGATTGGTGTTCAAGAAGACAGGTGCGAGTGGCGAAGGTGTCTGTTCCGATAGTCTTAAGTTTCCTTCAAGAAAGCTTTGGTAAGGGACTGGCGGCCAGTTCCTTGAGCGTTCAGTTGGCAGCACTGGCTTGCTATAGAGGCAAAGTCCAGGGAGTGGCGCTAGGCGTGCATATGGATGTTTTGCATTTTCTGAAGGCAGTCGCCAGGTTACGTCCTTCTCGTAGAGTTGTGGTGCCTCCATGGGATCTCAATTTAGTTTTGGGAGCGCTGGTTAAGGCACCTTTCGAGCCATTGCAGCAAGCGTCCTTAAAGGACTCTGAAGATGACAGTGTTTTTGGTGGCTATTTGTTCAGTGAGGCGTGTTTCGGAATTACAGGCTTTTTCTTGCAGAGAGCCATTTTTATCATTTTCTCCAGAAAAGATGGTGCTTCGGCCCGTGCCATCCTTTTTGCCTGAAGTAGTTTCTCCATGTCATTTAAATCAAACAGTTTCTCTTCCGGTGCTAGATTCTCTGAGTGGGGACACTACTGACCGGGGGCTTCGCCGTTTAGATGTTAAACAGGTGCTTAAGCATTATTTAAAAGTGTCAGAAGCCTTTCGCAAATCGGACCGGCTGTTTTGTTTGGGGGTGCTCGTAAGGGCGAAGCGGCTGAGAAAGCGTCTATTTCTAGGTGGATTAGGGAAGCGATTGCGTTGGCATATCTCTTGTCAGGTCGACAAGTTCCATTGGGCTTACAAGCTCATTCCACCAGAGCGCAGGCGACTTCTTGGGCGGAGCATAGCTTGGTACCGCCTGTGGAAATTTGTAGGGCGGCTACGTGGTCGTCCTTGCATACTTTCAGTAAACATTACCACCTAGAAGTCTTGTCAGCAAAGGATGCCGTATTTGGTTCGGCGGTGTTGAAAGCCGGCTGGAGAGGTCCCTCCCAATAAGTACTGCTCTGTTACATCCCAGAAGTGTGGACTAAACTGGAGGAACGATAAGGAAATGGAAATTACACTTACCTGGTAATTGATGTTCCTGGAGGAACTCCAGTTTAGTCCTCAATTCCCACCCGGGATCGAATGATGATAATGACTGTCCTATCGGACGCAGGTTTCAGTAACTGGTAGGTATCTTTATTCTTTTCATTTTCTGTATATTCTTGTGCTTCTATTCTGTCACTCTGCTGAGGCAGAAGGAAATGGCACAGGGAAGAAGTACTCCTTCCGAGGGGACGTTTTCTTGTATATAGTTATACTACAGTTGTTTGGTTATAATTGGCTACTTATATGTTGCTCCTTTAAGTGTGCTTTGTAAATAGTTCACTGGGGCTGATAGGAGATGCCAGCAGACTACATCCAGTGATGTCACGAGTTTTGACATGCCCAGTCTCCAAGCTTCAGGAGGTGGTACACAACCCAGAAGTGTGGACTAAACTAGAGTTCCTCCAGGAACATCAATTACCAGGTAAGTGTAATTTCCATTTTAATTTGAGAGCTATAAGTACAAATTAATTCTAAAATTGTTGAGAGGTGAACCTTAGCAGCATTAGGTGGTCTATATGTGAGGCAAACATTGAGGTGGTGATTTGATATAATAATTGAAGTTGTTTCAGTTGAATTGTTAGTTGTAATAGATTTAAACTTAAAGGTTGTTTTTGTTAATATTAAAATTCCTCCTCCTTTTTATGTTCTCTAGGACAATTAAATATATCATAATCTAAAGGGGTAATTTGGTTTAAGATAATTTGATCTGTGTCTTTTAACCAGGTTTCAGTGATGCAAATAATATCAAGCTCTTGATCTTTAATATAATCATAGATAATATTTGGTTTATTCCGTATTGACCTTGCATTCATTAAAACACACTTAATGGGTGAATAAAGGATTGGATTTCTAGTGCTATGTTTAGATGATGAAGAATGAATTTTATTTAATTTCTTACGTTTTTGATTATGATGATGAAGTTGTTTGAAACAATTATTATTATACCTAGCATAGTTTGGACAAATAAGATTAATTACTACAGTGTTTGGTAAGGCTTGCTGTGTAAGGAATGCAAAATATAACATATTAAAATATAAAAGTGTCCTGTTCCCCGATCCTTCCCCAGCCCTCTACTTCTAAAGCTCTGGGGAATGTGGCAGTCCCTGGTGAGTTTTCACCAGAATTCGTCCTACTCCTACATAGGGCATTCTGCTTGTGCCAGCAGGGATCACTGGCCTCCTTGGCACGGAGCGGGGCACTAAAAGGACAGCAGACATGAGAGAGAGCGGAATGCTGGCAGCCATGTTAAAGAGCGCTAAACCCTCAGAGGAAGAGTGGTCCCCCTTGTCAGAAGAACCGGACAGGGAGGACCTCGACTTGGAGTTAAATTTGGAAGGCGACGAATTAGAAGAGGGCAAGATCACGGAACAGGCATGGATTGTGAGGGTGTTCCGCCGGGAAGAGTTGCCGGTGCTGATCATGCAGTCCTTGAAGGCCCTGAATATGCCACTAGCCTCCCAGTGGAGGATGAGGCACTAGAGGACCCACTGCTCCAGGCAGTGTGGAAAATGCAAAAAGTCTTCCTTGTGCACAGAGTAGTTAAGCAGATGATCCAAGATAAGTGGGAGCTGCTGGAGTCTGGCCTTAGGGGAGTGCAGACCATGTCGCGCCTGTACCCATTGCCAGAGCAGGAATGCGAGTTGCTCCAATCTCCTAAGGTGGACACAACGGTTTTGGCAGTTACCAGAAAGACAACAATCCCGGTAGAAGGCAGTGCGGTTTGCTCAAGGATGTCCAGGACAGGAAGTTGGACACCTTGTTGAAACAGGCTTTTGATATCAAAGCTGTCTCGCTGCAGACTGCCATTTGTGGGGCCTGGGTAGCTAGGGCCTGTCTACACTGGTCGCAACGGGTTCAGCAGCTAGAAGAACCTGTGATGGAGCCATCAGGTGAGGCCGCCAAGTTGGAATCAGGAGCGGCCTATCTTGCGGATGCCCACTACAATCTCATTAGGGGTCTTTCAAAAAACATGGCCTCGGTGATGGCGGCTCACCGCTACCTGTGGCTGCGGACAATGTTCCCTCTAATTTTCTGTAGGCTGTGTGTGCATAAAATATCAGCTGTGTGAAGCTTTTGAAGGAAGGCTAAATTTTTGTGCGCCACATAACGACACTCGGAGTTATATACTTTAAAATTTGACTACACGTCAGAATACAGTATGTACTCCACATTGATTTTAATCAAATTAAATGAAAATAAACGAGTACTAAATGAAGCGGGAAATTTCTAGTAATTACAATCATAACTTTTAAATTTTAAGATGTCTGTGTTTTCTATCAGAATCAGAGCCGTAATTTTTGTGCGCTCTGTGGTAAAGTATGTGTGCTCGCTCGGTGAGGTGTGTGCACGCGCACATGCGCACAGCTTAGAGGGAACAGTGGCTGCGGAACTGGGTGGCAGACAGTTCCTCCAAGTCCCGCCTCAGCAAGCTCCCTTTTAAGGGGAAAATTTTGTTCGGTGAGGAGTTAGACAAGTTGATCAAGGACTTAGGAGAATCGAAAGGGGGATGGCTGCCCGAGGATAAGCAGAAACAGTCCCACAACCCGCCCCCAGTTCGGACCCAGCAGCAGGACTTTAAGCATTTTCGTACGTCCCGCTTTGCCCCTTACCAAAGGGGAAGGTTCTCCTCCAGGGGACAGGGTTTTCAAGGTTTTTGAGCCACCTAGTCCTCAGGACCCAAGAAAACCCAATGAAGTGAGGGAGCCCAGGTGGCGGTGCAGCCCATGGGAGGTCGGCTGCAGGATTTTAACCCTGCCTGGGTCCAGATCACTTCCAACCAATGGGTCCTGGAGGTCATCTGGGAGTTGGAACAACCAGTGGACCATGCTTTTGTTCAGTCTCTCTGCAAAGTGCCCGGTAAAGCTGCAGCGGTAAAGGACACCGTGACACGGTTTCTGAAACTAAGAGCCGTGATTCCGGTCCCTCAAGACCAGTGTGGATGCGGTCGGTGCTCCATTTACTTCGTGGTAACAAAAAGGGAAGGCTCTTTTCAGCCGATTCTCAATCTCAAGCACGTGAACCGCTGTTTGCGAGTGCTGCATTTTCACATGGAAACCTTGCAGTCCATTATAGTGGCAGTAAGAGAAGGGGAGTATCTGACGTCTCTCGATCTCGTGGAGGCATATCTGCACATTCCCATCTGACCAAAACACCAGCAGTTTCTCCGCTTTGCGGTACCCATGAGCCTTTTCCAGTTTCAGGCTTTGTCGTTTGGACTAGAGACGGCTTCTTGTACCTTCACCAAGGTCATGGTGGTAGTAGTGGCGGCACTTCGCAAGGCAGGTGTTCTGGTCCACCCATACCTCGACTGGCTGATTTGTGCAAAGTCCAGGGAAAAGAGCATGCGTGCAACGGCATGAGTGGTGCAGTTCTTGCAAAGTCTCGGTTGGGTGGTCAACGAGGCCAAGAGCCATTTGGTTCCGTCTCAAGAGCTTGAGTACTTGGATGTGCACTTCGACACCCGCTCAGGAAGAGTTTACCTGCCAAGCCATTGGGTGCAGGGACTACGACTATTGCTACGCCAATTTCTGAAGAAGTCTGAACCGACAGCCTGGGAATATCTGCAGATACTAGGGACCATGGCAGCCACTCTCGAGCTAGTTCCGTGGGCAAGGGCGCACATGTGACTGTTGCAGAGGGCTCTGCTCCACCAGTGTTCCCACCAGAGGCAGCCCTTTTCACAGAAATTTCTCTGTCCAAAGGTGACCAGGAGAGCACTCACATGGTGGCTTTGCCCAGGGAATCTGGAGAAGGATATGTCCCTCGAGTCTTCACAATGGATCCCTCTGATCACCGATGTCAGGCTGGGGGGGCTCATTGTGAATGGCACAGGGGCACTGGAACCTGCAGGAGGCACACTGGGTGATCAACAGGCTGGAGATGCAGGCACTCCAGAGCTTCCAGATGTTGTTGCAAGGCCAGGTGGTATGGGTCCTCTCGGATAATGAGACCACAGTAGCCTACATCAATAGCCAGAGAGGCACAGGCAGTGCATCGTTGGAAGAAATGGCCGAAGCACTACTAGGTTGGGCAGAGTTTCATCTCCAGGCACTGTCGGCGGCGCACATAGTGGGAGTCAACAATGTGATTTATTTATTTATTTATTTAACATTTTCTTCTATACCGCGCTATTAAAATCAGCGCGGTGTACATCGAACAAGAATACTGCAATCGTGATGGCGGACTACCTGAGCCGGGTGTGAATAGACCCAGGATAGTGGTTGCTCAACTAGGTGAGTGATGGGGTATGCCAATGATGGACCTGATGGCGATGTTGGTGTCCGCCAAGGCGGACCGGTTTTTCAGCAGGCACCGAGAAAGTTTGTCAGAAGGTCTAGATGCCCTTCTGAAAATGTGGCCCACAGAGGGGCTTCTTTATGTGTTTCCTCCGTGGGCCCTCATAGGTAGAGTCATGCAGCAGATCGAGGCTCACCAGAGTCTGGTCATTCTGATCGCCCCAGATTGGCCAAGATGCCCATGGTATGTTGACCTGGTATGGCTCCTAGCGGATTGACCTTGGCGGCTTCCGGCCCAACTGGATCTCTTGATGCAGGGGCCTTTCTGTATGCCTAAATTGGATCAATTCTCACTCTTGAAAGGGTGCAGTTGAAGAAGAAAGGTTACTCAGCTCCAGTGACTGCAACCTTGCTGAAGGCAAAGAAGAGGTCTACCTGTCTGGCATATATCTGAGTCTGGCGCATCTTTGAGGTGTGGTGTGGAGACAGGAAGTCTCACCTGTCCACGGCATCCATCCCGAACATCCTAGCATTCTTACAGTCTGGTTTCGAGAAGGGCTTGGCCACCAGTTCTTTGAGGGTGCAACTGGCAGCAATCTCCTGTTATCGTGGAAGGGTCCAAGGGGTAGTGTTGGGTATGCACCCGGACACAATGCGATTCCTGAAGGCGGTGGTCCACCTTCGCCCTCCACGAAGGTCAGTGGTCCCGCCATGGGATCTCAATTTAGTGGTAGCAGCACTTACCAGAGAGCCCTTTATGCTGCTGAGCCGGGCTTCGTTGAAGGACCTGACTCTTAAGATGGTGTTTCTTGTGGAGATATGCTCGGCACGCATAATTTCGGAGCTTCAGGCTTTGGCTTCCCAGGAGCCATTCCTTTCATTCTCAAAGGAGAAGGTGATCCTGCAGCCAGTGCCTTCCTTTTTGCCTAAGGTGGTTTCAGCCTTTCATGTGAATTAGGTGGTTTCTCTGCCGGCCCTGAAGACCACAGGGGACGAGTCCATAGATTTGCAGTTGTGCCTCTTAGATGTGCGCAGAATCCTGAGGCATTATTTAAAGAAGACAGCGTATTTTCAGAAATCGGAGCGTCTGTTTGTGCTTTTTGGAGGACCTCGCAAAGGAGAGGCAGCGGACAAGGCCTCCATTTCCCAATGGATCAGGGAAGTGATCACATCAGCCTATATCCTGAAGGGAAAGTCGGTGCTAGTAGGTTTGCATGCTCATTCCACGATGGCTCAGGTGGCCTCATGGGCAGAATATAGTTTAGTGCTAGCGGTAGAAATCTGTAGGGCAGCAACGTGGTCTTCACTTCGTACTTTTGCGAAGCATTACCGCCTGGATGTTCAAGCGGCAGGGGATACTTTTTTCGGTTTGGCAGTGCTTAAGGCCGGTTTTGCAGGTCCCTCCCATTAATCCAGTTGCTCTGTTATATCCCAGAAGTATGGGACTGGACTGGAGGGATGATAAGGAAGGTGAAATTAGACTTACCTGCTAATTGGCTTTCCTTGATGAACTCTAGTCCAGTTCCGGATCCCTCCCCATGGTTATAAGAATCTGGTTTTGTGACCGGGCCCTGAAGTGAGTTTCTGTGGTGAGAGATCTCGCCAAGGGATGCTCGGTAATTTTCAGTGGGGGGTGGGGGGGGGGAGAAGGCGTTCGATGGCAGACCGGGAAAGTTGTCTGTTTCATGATCAAGACTGGACATCAGCGCCCTTGTACTCCACAGGTAAGCCTCCTAGTTCTGGGAGCAGTAGGGGAATTCTTTCTTCACGGGGGGAGGGTGCTAGGTTAGTTCGTTTTTTAGTTATTTATTCCTGTTTGACAACTTATTTGTTGCTCCTGTGTGTCTGCTTTGTCAATAGGTTACTGGGGCTGGTGGGAGGAGCCAGCTTCTTAAGTACATTGCTGTCATCAAAAGATGATGTGCTCAGTCTCCAAGCTGCTGGAAGAGGTGCACTACCGAGAAGTGTGGGACTGGACTGGAGTTCCTCAGGGAAAGCCAATTAGCAGGTTAAGTCTAATTTCACCTTTTTGGAGGGGATATTTGGCAGTACTGTGTATTAGTGCCTTTTTCATAGCTGAAATTGGCCAATGGCCCTCGTATATTAACAGGGCAAGCACAAGGAGATGAGGCGCCTTAGATGAACTTCATCTTCCCCAGCCAGCCACCACTGCTGTTGCCCCTCTCTAGGACCTACAGCTGCAGCAGTAGTCTGAAACAGTCCCACGGCGCTTATTTATTTAATTTATTTATTTAACGGGGGGGGGGTTATACCTCTTTATCATTTCAGTCAAAGTGGTTTACATTGTACAGTGGTGGACATAGGCTGCATGATCAAGCTATTTTCTGCTTTATGTTGACAATCCTTCCAAATGCTGTGGCAGAATCCTGGCTTATTATATACTGTCTTGTTGCAAATTTAATTTGACAGCCATCTCTGCATGTAAAATTACTTGTCTGTGAACTTTTGTATGGCTGTCATGAGGAAACGATGTCCCAGTACGATCAGATTCTGTGTCAAAGCGGGATCGAAATGAACCAATAGAATGTTGTGCTTCCTTAGCCAGTCAGTGCATGGTATTTTGGCAGCACACAGGGTTTGACTTTAATGTGGATCAACTGGTGTGTATCACATCTGATACTCAATGTCCTGGCATGATGAAGAGTTCACATTTTCTATCAATGGAGGACCGGGACTGGATGATAGTTTTGTACGAGGAGGGATATTCCAGCCCGCAGATTGCAGCAAAGGTAGGCTGTAATCACAGCACAATTGTCCACATTCTGCAGAAGCATACGAAGACAGGAAATACACAGGACTGATATCATAGCAGACAGCTTATTAAGTCAACCAAGAGGGATGACAGGGCCTTGATAAGGACAGCTCTTGGCAATCGCAAGCTAACCTCCCCTGAGCTTCTGTGAGAATGGATAGAGAAGTGCTCCGTTGCAGTTTGCTTTTCAACTGTGAGAGGACGATGCTTGGAGTACGGGTTGGAGGGCTGTAAGGCACGGAGGAAGCCGCTACTAATGATGGAACAGAGGAAAGGACGCATTGAATACTCAAAATGTAGCAATGCTGACTGGGAGAAAGTTATTTTCAGCGATGAAAGCACGTTATGCATTCTGAATGACCAGGGCAAAACCTATATGAGGAGGTTTCCTCATGAAGAGTACAAACTAGAGTGCTTGAATATCTCTGTGAAGCATCCAACCAAGGTCATGATCTAGGGATGCATGGCAGCCAGTGGTTTTGGAAGACAGGCTACGCACTTCATCCTCGGCCCGAATCCTGTATGGAGCCTCCAGATTTGAATATGTCACGCCCATCCTAAGGCAACTGCATTGGTTCCCAATAGCAAGCTGCCTAAATTAAAAAGCTCTATTGATGACATTTAAAGTACTACATAACCTCTCTGCAGTCTCCCTCGTGGAAATCATACAATGGACACCGAACAACAGAATGAGAAGGACAAACATGACAAACCCACTCACCATCCATTCAGCAATAAGAAAGAGTTCCCAAGCCGCTAAGAACTGAGCTTTCTCATTATACGCACTAACTCTTTGGAACACCATCCCTGCTCCGATCCGATCCATCTCCGACCTGTCAACCTTCTAGTTAGCAATAAAGACTCATTTGTTCCAACTATACTATGACCATATATCATAGCTATGATAAAGAATGCCTACTGCCAGCCCTAGCTCCAACCAACCACCCTAACTGCTTACGGACCACATACCAGCTTGTAACTTAGTTCCCCCTGTTACTACACAAGTTTATCCCCTGTTCAATGTAATATGCTTACTGTTTATTGTGCAATGTTAGATGTTTAGGTCCTGATTCTGTCCCGGACGTAGATCCCCTCTGTGCATCCGGTCTGAATCGGACGCACAGAGGGGATTGCGATTCTGATCCCACGGGGCACGTCTAGCCCCATGGGATCAGAATCGCGAACAGTCCTGCACATGCAGGCCTGGACTGCGATTCTGTCCAGCCTGCACGTGCAGGACTGCACCCGGCTAACTCAGTCAAGGCTCTTCAATGGAGCCACGGCGCCATGGCGTCATGTTGCCATGGCACCTACTCCACTGAAGAACCGTGATGCTGGCCGTCAGAGAATAAAGTTAATTCCCCACAGCCCAACCCCCAATCTGGCCTCCTAAGGCCAGGGTCGGATTGTGGGGAATGTCCTCCGGACCCCCTGCCCCATCCACGCACCGGCAGCAGAAAAACATCCAGGGAAGTTATTCCACCTCCGAGGTGGACTAATTTCCCTGGACATTTCGCTGGCCCTGGACGTACTGGGTCAACATTAGAATCGGCCCTGTACATCTGGGGCTGGCGACCACCCACTCTCCACCCCCCATCTAACTTCCTCGCACAACCAGCGGGGAAGTTACTCGGGGACAGGTAAAGCCATGAATAGCAGGGATGGACCCATCGGGCTGTCCATCCCCACTATTTGTGGCTCAGAATAACCCCCTTATTGTATTGTTCTGTGATGCCTGTTCAATGTAAAATGTTTATTCTGTTCTGTGTAAACGGCACTGATTTTGAAATAGTGTGGTATATAAAATCAAATAAATAAGAGACTCCATATCATTGATGGGATGGTGAATGCCGCGAAATACATAGGAATTCTGCAGAAGTGCATGCTGCCGTCAGCTGAACAACTGTTTCCTAGCAGATATTTCTTCCAGGATGACAATGCATCTTGCCACCAAGTGAAAACTGTCTCAGATTGGAAGGAAATAAATGGAGTTCAGAATATTGACTAGCCAGGTCAATCACCTGATCTCAACCTGATCGAGAATCTTTGATACACGGTATCAGTTGAGATCGCCAAGAAGCAGCCGTGGACTAAGTGAGAACTAATTGAGTCACTGATTGCAGCCTGGAACCGCATCATAACGTGAGAACACCTCACCAAACTGGTCATGCCAGACAGATTCATCTGGTGAGAAAGAGCAAGGGCTGGCTCATCAAGTACAGATGGCCACCACCAACAAAAAACAACCCTTCCTTATCGTTCCTCAAGTCCAGTCCCACAGTTGTGGGTTGTTTCCCTTCACTAGCAGCTTGGAAACTGAGCATGTCATGTTTTCATAACATCGGCATAGATAGGGAGCTGGCACCTCCTACCAGCCTCCAGGATTTCAGTCTCCAAGCAGCTGGATCCCATAAATAGGGGCTCACTGAAGGAACAAAAATAAGAGGGGTTTTTTGGTAGTTTTTGATATTCATTGGTACAGAAGTTATTTTTGAGAGCTAGCCTTTTAACACAGGGTGCTTGGGGGGGGGGGGTGAAGAATAAAGCTTTTGATGTGGCTGCTTAGTCTCTTCCTAGGAGTGCTTTGCTGGCAGCGGAGGTGAGTAGTTTGGTGGCTTCCAGTCCCCCCAAGAGGGGAGGGTGTTGTGGGTTAGCACACTGTTCCTAATCCAGTGCTCTTCTAAGCCCCAACACTGCCGAAGCCACTAAGTTCAGCTGAGTGGTTTGGCGGGAGGCTTTCTGGGGATCGCAACCACTGAGAGCAGAGGGTACAGTCGACCCCCGCCTATTCACGGTTCAGTATTTGCGGATTCACCTATTCGCGGATTTTTCTGTGGAATGTAACTCTAAATTATTTGCGGAAAATTCGCCTATTCACGGATTTTTTCGTAGAGCATATCTAAAATATTCACTAATTATTTTCATTTTATTTTTGTGACTAAATACATTTTTTATGATAAAAAAATGATTTACTAATTTTCAAATATTAATATTAATGTAAGCACAGCAAAAATCAATAAAATGTATTTTTTTCTTAAAAAACGTTTGCCAAACGATGCGCAAATTCCAAACACAAAGCTCCCAGGAAAGAAAATGCAGTTTGGGAAGCTGAAATACAGTCAACTCTGGATAACTCGATATGCTGCGGACCCCTGGAAATTATCGAGTTAAGCGAATATGATTGAAATCCCACACCCGTAAACCTCTGCTGTTCGAGTGTTTCACTGCGTATCTGTGTACTTTGCGTATCTTTGTGTCTCGTTTTTAATCTTTGTGTATCTTTTTTAATCGTGCCCTAAGATGCCTCCTAAACGCCCTGCTTCTTCTAAGGCTTCTGGCAAAGAGCCTAAGCGCCAGAAGAAGGTCATGACGCTCCAGGAGAAGGTATCACTTCTTGAAATGTTGAAGGAAGGGAAAAGTTACGCCACAGTAGCCCGCCATTATGGCGTGAATGAGAGTACCGTCCGGTACATCAAGAAGAAAGAGGCGGAGATAAGGAAGACCATGGATGTTGTCTTGGCACTACCGCAGAAGCTGGTTTCCACTGTGCATGATAAGAGCATCGTGAGGATGGAGTCAGCCTTGGCGTTGTGGATAACGGAATGCTGTAAGAAGAGCATCCCCCTCGACGGCAACATCATCTGCAAGAAGGCACAAAAACTCTACCAGCAGTTTTCGACTGTTACGGAAGGCAGCGATGTACAGGAAGTAGACTTCTTAGGCTTCGACGACCCCGCCGAAGAAGAAGAGGAAGAAGCAGGACCATCATCAGCTCCTGAAGGTTTTCGGGCCAGCAAGGGGTGGTTCCACCGTTTCCAGAAGCAGTTCCACCTAAAGTGTGTTTCTCTGCATGGGGAAATGGCATCGGCAGACACGGAAGTGGCCGCAAAATATCCCGAGACCTTCAAGAAGATCATCAGGGACAAGGGTTACCGTCCAGAACAGGTGTTCAATATGGACGAGACTGGTTTGTTCTGGAAGAAAATGCCTTCACGGACATACCTCATGAAGGACAAAGCCAGAGCCCCCGGGTTCAAGGCCCAGAAGGCTAGGGTTACCCTCATCATATGTGGCAATGCTGCTGGCTTCATGCTGAAACCAGGCCTCATTTACAAGGCTGCAAACCCCAAGGCCCTCAAGAATAAGAACAAGAACTTGCTGCCTGTGTTTTGGATGCACAACGCCAAGGCCTGGATCACCAAAGTCCTTACGTCTAACTGGTTCATTCAGAGCTTCATCCCTCAAATTAAGGATTACCTGAACGACTTGTGCATGGAGTTCAAGGTGTTGTTGATTATGGATAATGCTGGTGGTCACCCTGTGGATCTTTATTACGAGGGAGTCCGGCTCAAGTTCCTCCCTGACAACACCACCTCTCTCCTCCAGCCTATGGACCAGGGCGTGATCCGTGCCTTCAAGGCACTCTACACCCAGAACTCCCTTGAGCACCTTGTGAAGGAAATGGACACTGACAGTGAATTTACGCTGAAGGGGTATTGGCGTAAATTCATGATATGGATGTGAAGAAGGAGACCCTTAATGCATGCTCGAAGAAGTTGTGGCCGGTGTGTGTTCACGATTATAAGGGCTTCTCTCCTGAAGAAATTCAACATTTGGCCATTGATAAGGCAGTCCAATTGGTGAGGATGCTTGGTGGAGAAGGCTTTGATGACATCACCGAGGATGAAGTCGGCACCCTCATTGATGCCCACTCTGACCCCCTGACGGACCAGGATTTGGAAGAGCTGACGAAGTCTGCCAGTGAGGAAGAAGACACGGCAGGTTCAGGGGATGAGGAGGAGGATGAGGGCCTGTCTTTGGAAAGTCTGTCCCGAATTATGAGGGCAGCCAGGGCAGGTGCAGGAGATGACTGGGGCATGGGATCCTTATATGGAATGCTCCATAAAGTTTTCAAATGCCCTTGATGTGTGCATGGGGCCCTATAATAACCTCCTCGTCAGCATGAAGAAGCAGCAACAGCAGCTGCCTAGCACCATGTTTCTAGAGCCCATGAAGAAGGACCCTCCAAAGCCTCCAGAATGTTGTAAGATGACTTTGAAATGAAATTAAAGTGTTTTAGGATGATAGTTTAAGGTATATTTGGTGTTTGAACTATTAAAATAGGCAGTTATAAGCGTTTTTAGAGGGGGTCTCAAGTATTCGCGGATTTCAACTATTCGTGGGCAGTTGTGGTCCCTAACCCCCGCGAATATCGGGGTCGACTGTAATTATTGTTCTTCTCAGGATTATGATCCTGAAGTACCTGGCATTCAACGGGTTGGACTTCTGAGGCCCATGTGGAGTTGGGGGACCATGTGGCTGGAACAGCCAGTTCCCGTGCAGAGTGGGAAATGCTACCATTTTCAGGTGCCTGTCAGCAGTAGTGAGGGAGACTCCGGGGCACATGTCGAACCCTACAGGAGCCTGCCTTCACGTTTTGTTGTTTTGTTTACTTTGGTAATAGAGTATTTCCTCATTGTAAAGAACATAGAACAGGAAGTACAGCAGTAAAAAAAAAAAGGAAAAAACAGTTTGAAGGCCTGCAGCACTGCTGAAAGTTTGAGCAGACAACATACCTTCCCAGGCCACGTGCTCTGTCTCAGCTTCTGTCTTCACCAGGGCTGTGAGGCAAAGTCTAGATCAGTAGAGGAAGATCTGTGGGAAGAGCGCTCAGCCAGGCTGGAGGGACCTTCAGGGGGCTCAGGGATCCCTTACCCTTCAGAGGACTGCCATTCTGGTACAGCGGGAGAAGACTCCATGCCTGTTCTAGAGGGAAATGACAGTCCACCCCCGATGGTGTTGGAGCCAAAGCCTATGACCCCTAAATCCCCCAGGCCCCAATCATCCAAGGATAGACTTCCGCAAGGCCCTTAAAACCCTGCTCTTTACAGAAACCTATGAACAAATAGACAACAGTCTCCACCCGAACAGTAATGCAACTACCTCCACCAACCCAATACTCACTTATCCAAAATAGACATACGAGTTCAGTGTATAATGTTGTCAAGTACCCTCATGTTAAATGTAACCCTCCAGTTGTGATGTGACCACTTTGATTGTAGGATAAGGTGGTATACAAATCTATATAAATAAATAAATATCAGTAGAGAGGTTCCAATAAAGACAAAAGTAGCCCAAATGCCCTTGAGTACAGAGCAGACATAGCTTAAAGAGTCCAAATAACCCCTGCCTACCGATAGCCAGATTAATATGAATGAAATACAGCCTCTAAAATGCTTATATGCAAATGCTAGAAGTCTAAAAAATAAGATGGGAGAGTTAGAATATATAGCACTAAATGAGAGGTTAGATATGATTGGTATCTCAGAGACATGGTGGAAGGAGGACAACCACTCTGACACTGTGATACCTGGGTACAAACTATACCGTAATGCTAGAGAAGATCAAATTGGTGGAGGTGTTGTGCTCTATGTTAGAGAGGGCATTGAGTCACAAAGGATTAAAGTTTTTCAGGAAGCAAAATTCACTGTAGAATCTCTATGGATTGAAATTCCATGTAAAAAGGGGAAGGGGAAGGCGATGGCAATGGGGGTGTACTATCGACCGCCTTGCCAGAATGAACAAATGGATGATGAAATGCTTGAAGAAATCAGGGAAGCTAACAAAAGTTACAATACAGTAATAATAATGGGTGTTTCAATTACCCCGATATCGACTGGGTCAGTGTAACGGCAGGACATGCTACAGAGATCAAGTTTCTAGATGAAATAAATGACTGCTTCTTGGAGTAGCTGGTTCATGAACCGACCAAAGGGGAAGCCATTTTGGACTTAGTCCTTAGTAGAACACAAGATCTGGTGCAAGAGATAAGGGTGTTGGGACCACTTTGCAATAGCGATCATAGCATGATCGCTTTGATTTAATAAATGAAGGAAGGACAGTAAGGAAATCCACAGTACTACCTTTTAACTTTCAAAAGAGAGATTATGATAAAATAAGGAAAACAGTTAAGAAAAAACTAAAAGAAGCAGTTGCAAAGGTTAAAGATTTACATCAAGCTTGGGTGTTGTTTAAAAATACTATCTTGGAAGCCCAGACTAGCTGTATTCCACGCTTTAAGAAAAGTGGAAGGAAGTCCAAAAAACTGCCAGCATGGTTTAAAGGTGAGATCAGAGAGGCTGTTGTGGCAAAAAATGCATCTTTCAGGAAATGGAAATAGGAGCCAAATGATGAAAACTGGAAACAACACAAGCACTGGCAAGATAGAAGAAAGGCATTGATAAGGCAGGCAAAGAGATTATTTGAGAAGCTTGCTGTGGAAGCAAAAACGCTTAATAAAGACTTTTTCAAGTACATTTGTAGCAAAACACCTGTGAGAGAGTCAGTTGCACCATTAGATGATAGAGGGATAAAAGGGGCACTAAGAGGGGACAAGGCCATAGCGGAGAGACTGAATGAATTCTTTGCTTCAGTCTTTACTGAGAAAGATATAGGAATGTTACCCATGACTGAAATGGTATTTAAAGTAGAGGCTGCAGAATAATTAAAAGAAATATTGATACACCGGGAAGATGTATTACAAGTATTTGATAAACTGAAGAGTAGCAAATCACCTGGACCCGATGGTATACATCCAAGGGTGTTGAAAGAACTGAAATATGAGATTGCAGACCTGCTATTAGTAATCTGTGAACTTTCATTAAAATCATCTGTAATACCTGAAAGATTGGAGGATGGCCAATGTAACGCCAATTTTTAAAAAGGGTTCCAGGGATGATCCAGGAAACTACAGACCGGTGAGCCTGATGTCAGTACTGGGAAAAATGGTGGAAACCATCATAAAGAATACAATTACTGAACATATAGATAGTCATGGCTTAATGGGAAACAGCCAACATGGCTTTAGCTAAGGAAGGTCTTGTCTTACTAATCTGTTATGTTTTTTTGAAGGTGTGAATAAACAGGTAGGCAAAGGTGAGTCAGTTGATATAGTGTATCTGGACTTTCAGAAAGCCTTTGACAAGGTCCCTCATGAGAGACATTTGGCAAAATTAAAAAGTCATGGGATAGGAGGCAGTATACTATTGTGGATCAGGAACTGGTTAAAAGACTGCAAAGCAGAGGATAGGGCTAAATGGCCATTTTCCCAATGGAGAAAGGTCAATAGTGGAGTACCCTAGGGATTTGTGCTCGGTCCGCTGCTTTTTGACATATTCATAAATGACCTGGAAAAGGGAATAACGAGTGAGGTTATCAAATTTGCAGATGACACAAAACTATTTAAAGTTGTTAAAACCCAAGGGGATTGTGGAAAATTGCAAGAGGATCTTGATAAAGTGGAAGACTGGGCATCCAAATAGCAGATGAAATTTAATGTGGGCAAGTGCAAAGTTATGCACCTAGGAAAGAAAACCCCAAACTATAGTTACACGATGCAAGATTCCACATTAGGAACCACCACCCAGGAGAAAGATTTAGGTGTCATCATAGATATCATGTTAAAACTCTCCACCCAGTGTGCAGTGGCAGCCAAGAGAGCAAATAGAATGCTAGGTATCATAAGGAAAGGAATGGCGAATAAAACAAAAGATATGATAATGCCTCTGTATCATTCCATGGTGCGACTGCACCTTAAATATTGTGTGCAATTCTGGTCGCCGTATCTTAAAAAGGATATAGTGTTATTAGAAAACGTACAGAGAAGAGCCACCAAAATGGTAAAGGAGATGAAAGGATACCCCTATGAAGACAGGCTAAAAAGGTTAGGGTTCTTCAACATTGAAAAGAGACGGCTGAGGGGAGATATGATAGAGGTCTATAAATTAATGAATGGAGTGGAACGGGTAAACATAGATTGATTGTTTACGCCATCAATATATAGAAAGACTAGGGGGCTTGCAATGAAGCTACAGGGTAAGACTAATAAGAGAAAATATTTTTTCACTCAATGTGTAATCAAACTCTGGAATTTACTACCGGAGGATGTAGTAAAAGCTGTTAGAATAGCTGAGTTTAAAAAAGATTTGGACACATTCCTGGAGGAAAGATCCATAAACCATTATTAGAGTGGACTCAGAATATCCACTGCTTGCCACAATACAAGCATTGTAACCTGTGTCTTTTGGGGAAACTGCTAGGGACCTGTGACCTAGATTGGCCACTGCTGGAAACAGGATACTGGGCTTGATGGACCTTGGTCTGACCCAGTATGGAATATCTTATGTTCTTATGCCGCCATTTCAGCAGTCACAAAGAAGACCCCTATTCCCGTGGAGGGCGATCAACCCTCAAGGATGTGCAGGATCAGAATTTGGAGACCTTGCTCAAACATGCATTTGATATGAGTGTCCTGTTGCTGCAGGCGTCGATCTGCAGTGCCTTCATGGCACATGCATGTTTGCTCTGGGCACAGGCTATTTTAGAAGGCTCCGTGGAATCCGTGCTGCTCTTCCCAGAGGCAGCCAAGCTGGAGTCTGGTGCGGCTTTCCTGGCAGATGCCTTTTATGATTTGATTTGCTGCTTGTCCAAAGGGATGGCCTCAGTAGTAACCACTCATTGCTACTTGTGATTATGTAATTGGTTGGCAGATGTCACCTCCAAGTCATGGCTCAGTAGGCTCACGTTCCAGGATAAGCTTTTGTTTGGTGAGGACCTAGATGAATTGGCCGGCGTCCAAAGAATAAGCAGAAATTGGTTCGCACCGGAGGGCGGAGCCTGGTTGTTGGTCAAGATGGACGTGTAAGAGCTGAGCTGCAGAGGGTAATTGGCAAGAATCCTGACTTCTGCTGTCTTTAATCAAATAGTTCCTACCTATTTGGTTATTATTCGACTCCGGATATGTCAGGCCCCCAACCAATGCGGCTGGATTATCAAGTTCCTCAAAACGCCAGCGCAAAGAGAACCAAAACAGAACCTCTCTCTCCTCACATGATGGCAGTTATCCGAGACTGTCCTTAGACTTTGCAGGAGCTCCTGGCTGAGATTTGGGCAGTCAAAGAACTGGTCAAGTCTAATGGTGACTCACTATGTGCAATGCAGGAAGATATTAATGCTTTGAGAACTTCCATGGAGGCAATTACGGCTCGTTTGGAGAAGGTGGAGGGCGATGTGGCATGACATGGGGAAAGGCTCAAGGCTGTTGAGAAGTAGGCCAAGCTGATATGGTCACTATAGAGAGAGGTGGAAGACGGCAATAACCGTTCAAGAAGAAATAACATAAAAATATTAGGAGTGCCTGAGGATGCAGAGGGTCCTGATATGGTGTCCTTCCTGCAGGCCATCATTTCGGGTATGTTGAAATTGCAGTTTGTTATGCCATTTGAGATCGAACGTGCCCATAGAGTGCCTACTCAGCCTGTGGCCGCGGGTAAGCATCCACGCCCAATCATTTTGAAAGTTCTACGTTTTCAACAAGTAATACAAATAATGGGAGCTGCCAGAGTACTTTCAAATTTGGAATACCAGGGACACAAACTCCTGTTCTTCCCAGACTTCGCGAAGGCGACAGTGGATCGTAGGAAAGGTTTTCTGGCATTGCATCAACGTTTGTTGCAGCTGCAGGCCCGTTTTGGTCTGCTCTACCCGGCCCGCATGAGAGTCACGGTGCATGTTATCCAAGTTGTTTTCTCCTGTTCTATGTGAAGCCAAACAGTTTGTTATGGTCATTTTGTTGTATGTAAACCGCGCTGACAATAGTGCGGTATATAAGAAATTGTAATAATAATAATAATAATAATAACCAGACCAAGACCTTTGATGATCCAGGAGAGTTATATGTGTTTCTAGAAGATAAGGAAGCAGCGATGATGCAGTGAATTATTTCGCAGTTTTATTTGATGCAGTTTGCTGGCGCTCAATATCATGGCGTTGGACTGGTCGAAAGGTCGTGTAAAGGAGTTTTATTTATGCAGAAGTGACATTTTATCATGCAGTTCTAGTATGTATCGGGACATCCATTCTGTTTTTCTTTGAAGGAAGGTCAGGGTACTTCCTGGTCATGATGTTATTTTCTTGTCTTTCTTTCTTTCCTCAGCTTCTCTTTGTTGTTTTCTTTCTCTTTCTTCTTTTGTGTTCCATGTTGTTTGTGCTGTCTATAGAGGTCGAGAGAGTTTGGAGCTTGAGAAAGCGAAAAGGCCCCTAGTCAGTCGGCGGGGTCCTTCAGCTCATAAACTGTTTCGGTAAAGGTTCCACTGCCATGCAGTGTTGGTAGTTAGGGTTTTGGGTACATTGTCTTTCTTTACTGTGGGAGGTGGGGAAAGTGTGATACTTTATATCAGGGGTCACCAACCTGCGGCCCGCAACCCTCCGTGCGGCCCGCGAGACTCTACCCCGGTGCGGCCCGCCAAGGCAAACTCACCAACTCCTTCTTCTGCAGCCGCGGCTCCCTGCCTCTTAGGGAACCGCGGCTGTGCTTGTAAAATCATCGCGGAGCCCTTCCTGTCTTGACGGGCTCCGTGCAGCATTGTCCCGCCTCCAAAGGAAGTGGTAAACAACTTCCTTTAGAGGCGGGACAATGCTGCACGGAGCCCGTCAAGACAGGAAGGGCTCCACGATGATTTTACAAGCACAGCCGCGGTTCCCTAAGAGGCAAGGAGCCGCGGCTGCAGAAGAAGGGAGGGAGCTGACATGGAATAATCAAAGTACAGGTATGAGCAGGTTTTTTTTTCGCGCGGGGGGGGAGGGGGGGTGCGGCCCGCGAGTCTGCCGGTAGTTGGCTGTGCGGCCCGCGGCCCTCTGGAGGTTGGTGACCCCTGCTTTATATAGTAACAGAAGTGGGAATGTAGTAGGTCATTTTACCTTCCGTGTCTGTCTTGTCCTGGTGGGCTCACCCGCTAACTTTGTGGGTTGTATAGCCTCCCGGGTTTAGGTTGGTGGGTTTGGTGTTGTGTTTCTCAGAATTACGTTTTTTTTTATTATGGGCGATCATGTACAGGGGCTAAAGACAAACTATATTATTTATTTATTTTATTTCTCTTATATACCGCGCTCTTCAATATCAGTGCGGTTTACATGGAACAATTATGTTTTATGGTGGGTTAACCGTAAAACTACAGTTAAACAGGTAATTCAACTTGGATGGTCAGTTAAACAGGTAATTCAACTTGGATGGTCAGAAAATATCTCCTTTTGTTGGGCTTTCTTTGTTGGGCTATAATTGCAGCTAGTACTCTGAGGGCGTTTAAGATACTGTTCTACAATGCAAAACTATGTGCCAAAATTGAGTATGTCTTTGCAACATTTGACAATCAACGTGACCTATTTTATAAGTATATCTTCCTTTAAGATAGATTCACTGAATGATAAGGGCATTAATAATCCCATTAAGAGGAAAAGGATTCTTCTATATGGTAAAAAGGAAAGCACTGACATTTTACTGCTGCAGGAGACACATTTGAATGCAAAGAAGTTGTTAAAACTAGGGACAAATCCTTTTTCTTTAGTGTCTTTCACTGCTGCCCAGCATAAGAAAAACGGGGTAGCCATTTTAGTAAGGAAAGCTCTGTCCCCCATGATTATTCAAACTAGGTCTGATACTCAGGGCCGGATTTACCAATACGCCATGTACACCATGGCGTAGGGCCCACAGCTGGCAAGGGCCCACAAAAATGAACAAGTTAGGCTTTTTTTAAAAAATAAAATTTAAAAAAAACCTGCTGGCTGCCGCCGCGGGGCCCCCTCTGCTGCCGCGGCAGCATGGACTGACCCGCGGGGGCCCCCTCTGCAATGTCGATGCCTCCCTCCCTCCCTCCCTCCGTGCAGGCTGTGAGACACGCGAAGGCAGACTGTCTCCCTCGCGTCTCTGTTAAGCCCGCAGGGGCTGATGGGAAATTCCCCATCAGCCCCTGCGGGCTTAACAGAGACGCGAGGGAGACAGTCTGCCTTCGCGCCTCTCACAGCCTGCACGGAGCCATCAGACGCGAGGGAGACAGTCTGCCTTTGCGCCTCTCACAGCCTGCACGGAGGGACCGACCGACCAACATTGCAGAGGGGGCCCCCGCGGGTCAGTCCATGCTGCCGCGGCAGCAGAGGGGGCCCCACGGCGGCAGCCAGCAGGTTTTTTTTTAAAATTAAATTTTACTTTAGGCCGACGGGGGGGGGGGGGGGGAAGTAGGACTGGTAATGGGCTATTGGGGGGGCTGGGACTGGAAATGGGCGGGGGGGGTTAAGACTGGAGGTGGGCTGATGGGGTTAGGACTGGTAATGGGCTGGTGGGGGGGTTAGAACTGGTAATGGGCTTTGGGGGGGTTAAGACTGGTAATGGGCTGTGGGCTGATGGGGGCTGTCTGGTAATGGGCTATGGGGGGGCTAGGACTGGAAATGGGCTGGGGGGGTTAAGACTGGAGGTGGGCTGATGGGGTTAGGACTGGTAATGGGCTGTTGGGGGGGGTTAGAACTGGTAATGGGCTTTGGGGGGGTTAAGACTGTTAATGGGCTGTGGGCTGATGGGGGCTGTCTGGTAATGGGCTTTGGGGGGGTAAGGACTGGAAAGGGGCTGGGGCTTAAGCCTGGAGGTGGGCTGATGGGGTTAGGACTGGTAATGGGCTGTTGGGGGGGTTTTGAACTGGTAATGGGCTTTGGGGGGTTAATACTGGTAATGGGCTGATGGGGGCTGTCTGGTAATGGGCTATGGGGGGGTTTAGAACTGGTAATGGGCTTTGGGGGGGTTAAGACTGGTAATGGGCTGTGGGCTGATGGGGGCTGTCTGGTAATGGGCTATGGGGGCTAGGACTGGAAAGGGGCTGGGGGGTTAAGACTGGAGGTGGGCTGATGGGGTTAGGACTGGTAATGGGCTGTTGGGGGGGGTTAGAACTGGTAATGGGCTTTGGGGGGGTTAAGACTGGTAATGGGCTGTGGGCTGATGGGGGCTGTGGGCTGATGGGGGCTGTCTGGTAATGGGCTATGGGGGGCTAGGACTGGAAATGGGCTGGGGGGGTTAAGACTGGAGGTGGGCTGATGGGGTTAGGACTGGTAATGGGCTGTGGGCTGATGGGGGGGGGGTTAGGACTGGCAATGGGCTATGGGGGGCTGACTGGAAATGAGTTATAGGGGGGCTTAAACTGAAAATGGGGTGATGGGGGGTTAGGACTGTAAGTGGGTTGATGGGGGGCTAGGACTGGTATTGGGTTGGGGGGTTGCTAGGACTGGAAATGGGCTGATGGGTGGCTAGGACTGGAAATGGGCTGATGCAGGGACTAGAAGGGAATGGATGCTGGGTGAGGCTGGAACTAGAAGGGAGCTGATGTTGGGGGAGGATTAGAATGGGATGGGGCTGGAAGAGTAAAATGGAGAAAGGAAAAATATTTTGTGTGGGAGGGATAAAAAATCTACAATTGGCCGGGTATTGGGAGAGTAAGTGGGGATTGAGGATAGAGGGGTAAAATTTGAGTGGATGAAATAGGAATGAGGAAAGAGCAAAAGGAGAAAGATTAGTATGTTAAAGCAGATGTAGAGAGAGAATGGAAAAAAACTAGGAGAGAAGAAAGGACAAATGGACAGCAGACGATGGAGAGTTAGCAGAAGACACGAAGAAACCAGAAGAAAGTGGCTGGAGCAATTGCAGCTGAAAAAAATGCACAAAAGGTAGAAAAATATCTCTTTATTTTGAATTTATTAATTGGAATATGTCAGCTCTGGTAAATGTGCATCATTAACGTCTGCGCTTTGTTTAGTACAAGAGCAAATTAATGTATAGTTTTATTTCTACAGTGTTGTACATTCCAAGTTTGGCTTTTGGGATTCCCAGTTTAATTATTGTCTTCCTGTTTCTAAATTGTGATTACTTGTTTGGTGATGGTCTATGTTCTGCATGTGTAACTGAGCTGAGGTGTTCTGTTTATATAATTCCTATTTGACATTGCCACTTGTTCTCTTTCCCCAATAGGTCATGTATTGTTGTTCTCTGAAATGTATTGGTTTAATATTTGCAGTGTTGCCTTTTGATTGGTAGAGTATGGTGCTTTGTGAGTCCTGGTAGTGCTGTTAGGATACGGCGGGTTTGCTATGGGTTCTAAATGGGCAGTGTTTGTAGTAGTTCCTAATGTGTCTGGCAGTTGGCACTGGATTATAGTAATGTAGAAATTTTTTAGTCTTTCTTTATCCATACACTCATTAAGAGGCACGTTTACTAAAAGTTAGTATATGGTAACATTATGCAAATATTTATGCAAATGAGGCCCCGCACCCCCCTTGGGCCGCCCCTACTGGGGGCCCACAATTTTTGTTGGCGTAGGGCCTCACTCAAGGTAAATCCGGCCCTGCTGATACTGATGGGCTGTGGACTATGGCTGTCATTAAAATTGGATCCACTGATTTGGCCTTAATCAACATTTATGCTCCTAACATTGATTGTCTTACCCTTTTTTGCTCCATTGCGGCCTTGACGCAGGAAGTGTCCAAATATCCGACTATAGGGGGTGGGGACTTCAACCTCGTGCTAGACCCATTGATAGATAGGAGTACACTGAGAACTATTAGGGTTTCCAGGGCTCATCCAGTTCTTGTATCTCTAAATGCAGGACCCTACAGATAAAGAATTCACCTTTTTCTCTCCCCCTCATAACTCGTTATCAAACACATAGATTTTTTCTTAATCTCCAAAGGACTTTGTTCTAAAGTTAGTGAGACTACTATTCATGCAGCTCATATTTCAGACCATTCTGCAATCTCTCTCACTTTACTTGATTCAACGAGCTGTCAACCTCACTCTAGATGGCAATTTGATAGGACTCTTTTAACCAGTCAGGAATTTTGGGAGACCATCCTAGTGGCCATAGAGGAGTACTTTCAATTCAATCTACTGCAAGATTCCTCGGGGTGGGCTTGGTGGGAAGGCTTTAAGGCTAGTATACAAGCCACTATTACTAGTTTTGCTATAATGCAGGCTAAACAGCGTAAAGCAGAACTTAGTACACTAGACAAACAAATTAAAGTGGGTGAATGTATTTTAGGCCAGAAATCTGATCCTAATATTCTGCTAAGATTGCAACGTCTTAGATTTAAATATAATTCGACCACAGAGGCTTCACAGAATATACAAGGGCAGAAAGGATGATATTACTTAGAGGGTAATAGAGCTGGATGGCTGCTAGCCAACTCATTAAAGAGTCGTAAGGAATCTTCGTGTGTTGCAGCTCTAAAGGATCCTCAGGTGCAACAATTGATTGTCAAGGATCCTGACATTGCGGAGACCTTTTGCCAATTCTATGCCCAGTTATACTCCCCAGAAATTGAATTTTCTGCAAAGGAGTTCGATAGTTTGCTAAAGAATATCCAAAAGGCCAGTGTTAGGTCAAGAAACTGTTGCGAGGTTAGACAGGCAGATAACCGTCATGGAAATCATTCAGGCTATTGACTCTACACAAAGTGGCAAGGCTGCAGGATCAGACGGTCTGCCGGCTGAATTTTATAAAGCTTGTCAGACGGCTGCCTGGGTGAGAATGTTCACAGTCTTGGCAAGTGCATATATCAATATGATTTGCAAGGGATTGTGGGAAATGCAGTCCATTCACACCAGACACAGCTGCTCACAATAATTAGTTGTGCTTGAGTGTAAAGCCAATAAGATATTTATTTATGGGGTTATTTCTCCCAACACAGATATGCTTGGTAGCACATAAAACAGGATACTTGCTTTCAGTGTTAAACTTAGAAAAACAAAATCAGGAAAACAACAGATGAACTTGTCAGGCAATCAAATGAAAAGAATAAAGACCTGGTTGGTAACAAACTGGTCTTTTCTGTAGGCTTTAGCTAATATTTTCTTAGCAGTGTTTCAAACAACAAGCAAAACCCACAAAGAAGAAGGGAAAAACTGTTCTTTTCAGGTTAACTTCTTATATCTTCACACATAGATTCAGAAGTGATTCCCTCAGAGCTCACAAGCAATTAGGTAAGGCTCAATTGCTAGCAGTTACCCAGCTGAAACCCCTTAGCTGGCTTGCTTTCTATTGCATGGCTCAAATCCTACTTCAGGAGCTTTTCTGAGTAGATTAAAGAACAAGTTTGTATTTCTTTGTGATGGTTGTTGTACTTTGTAACAGAAAATTACCAAAGGAGTTTAGACAGAGAGCAATCCATATATTCACAGCCTGTATCTAAGACCGCTCCCCCTTCTTCAACAATCATGGGTTCAATATCATGGATTGGCACAGAGGAATTTCTCAATGTAGCACTCTCAGGAGAATACTTGTTTCCCTGCTGTCTTTCAAGGTTATAGCTAGGGCATAGATCAGTGTTCATACCTGAGCTTCCATTGCTGTTAGAGTTCCTTTATAAATAGCCTGGCCAGTATGTAGTCCAGTTCTTATGTCCAGCCTTCCAATCCAGATCCCTGGACACTGGATCTCTCTTCACATACCTTCTGGCACGGGTCCTAGGGTCCCTTCCAAGTGCAGCCGTCTCCCTCACAGGTACCGTCTGGAGATGCCTAGCTCTGCAGCACCACTCCTCTGGTTTTCCCCAGTCCAATGGTGTACGCTGGCCTTTTGAATGTCTCCCAGTATACGTACTGCTCTGGACTCCTTTAGACCTCCCAAATGCTTTTCTCTTCTTTCTTCCAAAGGGTTTCTTGCCCTCTCTGTCCGTCCGCACTGGCTTCTGCTTCTGATGATCCTCCAGATGAAGCTGAGGATAATTCTGAGGATGATGATCTCCCAGATGAAACTGAGGATGAGGATAATTCTCTGTAGAATAAACTCTACCTTTATTCTGCTTTGATGAGTGCTCCACCTTGGCACAGCGCAGCTGTGCTGAATCAGGCCCTGCCCTTTGAGATGAGTGTTTAGGGATTACCTCATAGCCCTCTTGATTGAACACACGTTTCCCCACTTCAGCTCCTCTAATGGCTGTTGGAAACCTGGTGCATTCTGGGACTGGTAGTCCTTTATGGACAAATTCTGTTTTCTTATTTCTACCAGAACTGACAGGTTGCTTGTTCAGAGTCACTTCACCTTTTCTATAGCTCCTTCATGAGCTATGATAAGCTTCCTTATCACATACCCCCCTGCTTAAGTTATTACGGACTGGTGTAACTGGTGAAACTTCTTCTCTACAGTCCGTAATACGGGAAAGGGCATCCGCATTCTTGTGTAACTTCCCAGCACGATGTTCCACTTGAAAATCAAATGCCTGTAAGGCCATGTACCAGCGTGTCAACCTGGCATTGTGGTTCTTCATTTGCTGCAACCACTTAAGTGGGGCATGGTCTGTGACCAACTGGAATTTTCTCCCTGTAAGGTAAAACCTTAACGCCTCCACTGACCACTTGATAGCTAAACATTCTTTTTCTATTGTGGAATACTTTTGTTCAGCCGGTGACAACTTCCTGCTCAGGTACATCACAGGATGCTCCTCCCCTTCATGACACTGGGATAGAACCGCTCCTAGCCCTACATCCAATGCATCCGTTTGAACCAGAAAGGGTTTCCGGAAGTCCACCCCTTTCAGTACCGGTCCTGTACACAATTTTCCTTTTAGGACTGAAAATGCTTTTTCAGCTTCAGGTGTCCACTTTAGCTGGTTTGGACAATTCTTCCGTAGCATATCCGTGAAAATGGCACTTTTCTCTGCAAATTGCGGTATAAATCTGTGGTAGTATCCAATTAGTCCCAAGAAACTTCTTAGTTGTTTCTTTGTTGTTGGAGGGGGAAAATTCCTGATGCTATCTACTTTACTCATTAGAGGTTTAATTTTTCCTCTTCCCACTAGGTGGCCCAGGTATTTTACCTCCCTATTTGCAAAGGCATACTTCTTCGGGTTTAAAGTGATTCCCACTTGCTTCATGGAGCACAAGACTGCCCTGATCCTCTTTAGATGCTCCGCCCAGGTGTTACTATGGATTATGACATCATCCATATATGCAAAAGCATAATTTTGGTGGGGTCGAAGTACCTGATCCACTAACCTTTGGCAGGTAGCTGCCGCTCCATGCAGTCCGAAAGGCATCCTCTTGAACTGGAAAAGGCCAACGGGGTTGCTGAACGCAGTCTTCGGCTTCGACTCCCTGGTTAGAGGAATTTGCCAATATCCTTTTGTCATATCAAGGGTGGTTAAGTATTGAGCTTGTCCAAGCTGGTCCAACAGCTCTTCAATTCTTGGCATTGGATATGCATAAAAAACTGATATTGCGTTTACCTGCCGGAAGTCAATACAAAATCTTAAAGATCCATCAGGCTTCGGCACCAGGACTATGGGGCTATTCCAGGGACTCTTTGACTCCTCTATTACTCCCATGTCCAACATCTCCTGGACTTGTGCCACTACTTCCTGTCTCTTGGCTTCAGGCAAGCGGTATGGCCTTTGACGAACTAATTTCCCAGGTGGAGTTATTATTTCATGGGCAACCAAATGTGTCTCCCCAGGTATGGGTGTCAACACATCTGGGAATTCTTTAAGCAATTTCCTAATTTCTTCCTGTTGTACCACTGTCAGGTCCTCACCTATTTGGGGCTCTGATTTTTCTTTACAATCAGATACCTGGGGTCCCAAATCTTCCTCTTCATTCACCTCCCTCTTTCGGGCACAGGTGGCAGCTAGGCTTTTAACCCCTTTGACGTCAGTAGAACCAAAGCCTTTGGTTCCACGCTCAGAATTTTCCAGGGATGTGACCTCCTCCACAGGTGGAAAACCCAGTCTCTCACAGATCAATTGGGCAATTCTGTCTCCTGTCTTCACGTGATAATCATTCTGTCCAAAATTAAATAACAGAACTTTAATATTGCCCCTGCAATCGGGATCAATTACTCCCGCACCCACATCGATAAAATATTTAAGGGATAATCCGGACCTTGGGGCTACTCTCCCATAGCATCCAATAGGTATTTCCACTTGGAGACCAGTGTCAACCAGGGCTCTCCCTTGGCTAGGTACAGTCACATTTTCTATGCTGCACAGGTCAAACCCAGCAGCTTGAGGGGTTGCCCGCTTAGGAGCTTGGGCCTTCTCTGTGACCCGATGGTACTTTAAGACGAATGTCTGCTTTGGGGTAGCTTGGTCTTCTGGACGCTTAACCATCTTTTTAGCTGGGGTCTGAGGACTTCCAAATAAAGGCCCGGGAGCTATTACCATTAATCCTTCTCCCTCCTTCTTTCCTAGTCCTTCCACTAGACCCTGCTTAAATCTTGGCCAGTCTCTTCCTAGAACCAAATCAAAGGGTAGCCTAGGCACCACTGCTAACAGGACTTCCTCTTGTTCCCCCAGGCACTTAACCCTTAGCCTATAGGTGGGATATGATGTTGCAGCACCATGAATGCATCTGATGTGAACTTGGCTTTCAGGGGTTCTAGGCACAAATCCTTCTTGGGCCTCTATTCTCTTCCAAAGCCTTTTTGACATCATACTCTGGTCTGCCCCAGAGTCTAACAAAGCATTTGTGGTAATTCCTTGCACATCAACCATCAAAAGAAATCCTTCTTTGGGCTGTTTTAAATCCACACCCATTAAGCTAGTGTGTGTCTGGCATCCCTTTTCTAAATGTCCCCATTTTCCACACTTGAAACATTTCTTTCTATTCCACTGTGTCATCTGGTTTGGCACAGTACATTTATTTTCAGAAGCATTTTTAACTATTTTCTTTTCTGATACAGCACAGCTTGCCTCAGCACCCATCTTCAGAGGGCCACCCATTCTATGGCAAGCCTGAGTGGCTTCCAAGAATCTCTCTGCTAGCATGGTTGCCTCTCCAAGATTTTGGCAATTTTGCTGTATAAGGAAAGTGTGCAAATCTTTAGGCACCGCAGACATAAATTGTTCAAGCATAATAATGTCTAATAACATTTCTACCGTCTTTTGCTCAGGCTCCAACCATTTTACAGCTAATCCTCTGATTCTCTGACTCAGAGCCCTGGGTGTTTCACCCACTCTCAATGTAGTAGCTCTAAACATTCACCTATACTCTGAAAAAGACAACCCTAGGCGATCTCTAATAGCAGCCTTTACATCCTTATAATTCAAAGCCTGGGCTGCTGGCATTGCTCTATAAGCTGCAAGCGCCTCTCCAGTTAATGAGGCTGCCAGCCTTACTGCCCACTGGGTCTCTGGCCATGCTAATGCTTGTGCCACTCTTTCAAAAGACTCTAGAAAATCATCAACATTATCATCTGGAGTTAGCTTCCCAAAACTAAATGCCTCAATTCCCTGATTGAGTCCCACACTGTCCACATGTGGTGTACCAGTATTTACTGCTGGTCTTGCATCTGGTCCACTTTGGTTCTGCAGTTTAACTAGGGCTTGCACCAGATCAAGCACTGGCCTCTGCTGGTCCATTAAGGCTTTCATAGCAGTGTCCTGAGCCTGCTGTGCTAGCTCCTGTTGCCTGCTAAACTGGGATGCCATCCACTGAGGTAGTTCCCTTGGATCCATCTTGATCCCTGCAAGAAAACACAAAGAAAAAAAAACACAGTGCACCACCTTCCAAACAGGTGTTTTTTTCTACTCTTTTTTTTTTTCAATTACCCCTGTGCCTTACTCCCATCCACCACTAGACATGCCCAGGTACTTGTTACCTTATGCCAGTGATGAATCCAGCTCTGCACAGGGTCTTTTCTTCCTGGAACAGCTACCTGGAACAGCCACCTCTCCTCCAAAGTGCAGTTGAGGGAAAATCTTTTCTTTCAGCTTTTAAGCTTGAACTGTTTTTCCTTCAGACTTGAGTTGTAATCCTAAGCAAGTAAATCCCTTTGCGCAAAAGCAATCCGAAAAACTACGCCATTTGTCAGACGGCTGCCTGGGTGAGAATGTTCACAGTCTTGGCAAGTGCATATATCAATATGATTTGCAAGGGATTGTGGGAAATGCAGTCCATTCACACCAGACACAACTGCTCACAATAATTAGTTGTGCTTGAGTGTAAAGCCAATAAGATATTTATTTATGGGGTTATTTCTCCCAACACAGATATGCTTGGTAGCACATAAAACAGGATACTTGCTTTCAGTGTTAAACTTAGAAAAACAAAATCAGGAAAACAACAGATGAACTTGTCAGGCAATCAAATGAAAAGAATAAAGACCTGGTTGGTAACAAACTGGTCTTTTCTGTAGGCTTTAGCTAATATTTTCTTAGCAGTGTTTCAAACAACAAGCAAAACCCACAAAGAAGGGAAAAACTGTTCTTTTCAGGTTAACTTCTTATATCTTCACACATAGATTCAGAAGTGATTCCCTCAGAGCTCACAAGCAATTAGGTAAGGCTCAATTGCTAGCAGTTACCCAGCTGAAACCCCTTAGCTGGCTTGCTTTCTACTGCGTGGCTCAAATCCTACTTCAGGAGCTTTTCTGAGTAGATTAAAGAACAAGTTTGTATTTCTTTGTGATGGTTGTTGTACTTTGTAACAGAAAATTACCAAAGGAGTTTAGACAGAGAGCAATCCATATATTCACAGCCTGTATCTAAGACCGCTCCCCCTTCTTCAACAATCATGGGTTCAATATCATGGATTGGCACAGAGGAATTTCTCAATGTAGCACTCTCAGGAGAATACTTGTTTCCCTGCTGTCTTTCAAGGTTATAGCTAGGGCATAGATCAGTGTTCATACCTGAGCTTCCATTGCTGTTAGAGTTCCTCTCTAAATAGCCTGGCCAGTATGTAGTCCAGTTCTTATTCCCAGCCTTCCAATCCAGATCCCTGGACACTGGATCTCTCTTCACATACCTTCTGGCACGGGTCCTAGGGTCCCTTCCAAGTGCAGCCGTCTCCCTCACAGGTACCGTCTGGAGATGCCTAGCTCTGCAGCACCACTCCTCTGGTTTTCCCCAGTCCAATGGTGTACGCTGGCCTTTTGAATGTCTCCCAGTATACGTACTGCTCTGGACTCCTTTAGACCTCCCAAATGCTTTTCTCTTCTTTCTTCCAAAGGGTTTCTTGCCCTCTCTGTCCGTCCGCACTGGCTTCTGCTTCTGATGATCCTCCAGATGAAACTGAGGATAATTCTGAGGATGATGATCTCCCAGATGAAACTGAGGATGAGGATAATTCTCTGTAGAATAAACTCTACCTTTATTCTGCTTTGATGAGTGCTCCACCTTAGCACAGCCCAGCTGTGCTGAATCAGACCCTGCCCTTTGAGATGAGTGCTTAGGGATTACCTCATAGCCCTCTTGATTGAACACACGTTTCCCCACTTCAGCTCCTCTAATGGCTGTTGGAAACCTGGTGCATTCTGGGACTGGTAGTCTTTTATGGACAAATTCTGTTTTCTCATTTCTACCAGAACTGACAGGTTGCTTGTTCAGAGTCACTTCACCTTTTCTATAGCTCCTTCCTGAGCTATGATAAGCTTCCTTATCACAAGCTTTTTCAAAAGCTTTAGGGCCATACCTACAACAATACTATAGAATTCTTCTTGACAATGTGGCACAGACTAGAGCGTTTGCCTCTGCAAACATTGTTGTCCTAGAAAAACCTGGGAGAGACCCTCAGTTTGTCAGCAATTATTGGCCAATTTCATTGTTAAACACAGACTACAAAATATTTGCGACCATTGTTGCAAGGCGTCTCTCTAAACTGATCCCTTCCTTGATACACCTAGACCATTGCGGCTTTACTGAAGGACGTTCTACAGCCGATAATGCCAGAGTGCTTTGTCATGTCCTGGAAGGTGCAGAGGAAAAAGACGACCCTCTTGTGGGACTCTCGGTTGGAGTGGCCTTTTTTGTTTGCTGTCCTGAAGTGGTTTGGATTTAGTGAAGGTTTCTGCAATCTAATTAAATTTATGTACGCAAGACCGAGTGCGAAAATTTCTGTGAATGCGACTCTGTCTAGAGAGTTTCTCCTAGGGCGGGATACCCAGCAGGGTTGTCCTGTTTCCCCCATTCTTTTCAATCTGGCCTTGGAACCGTTGCCTTATTAATAAGGCAAAGCCTCGCGATTAAGGGAGTATCCATTGCTGGCATGGAAATTAAACTATCCACATATGAAGATGATCTATTGCTTTTCACCACACCTAGCTCTATACCGAGTATTTTAAAGTTGATAGATAAATATTTAGGATTATCTGACTATAAAATAAATTGGTCAAAATCTGTTGCCTTCCCCCTAAACTCAAGAGCACGTAGAACGGATATGGAAGAATTTCCCTTTGTATGGGAACCTAAGATGGTGAAATACTTGGGAGTTCACTATCGTTACCCACTTAGTGTAACCCTACAGCACAATGAAGAAGAGATCCTAACTACAGTTCATAATATAACAGCAAAGTGGTTGCCAGTCTATCTTTCCTGGTGGGGTCGTCTTGAAGCTATAAAAATGACTATCACTCCTAAAGTGAATTATGCTACCTGTCTTTCTCACAAGTAAAATGTACTGTCAAATTGAAAAGATTCTGGTCCAATTCCTATGGAAGAATAAACCGCCTAGAATTGCTCTTAGGAAATTCAAATCTAAAAAAGAGGAAGGGGGGGGGGGTGAATTTCCCTGACTTTCAGGCCTATCACTGTGCTTTTTTGCTGAAACAAGGATCACAATGGGTAGAAGGGGCCGTAGGTATACGCTCAATATGGCTTGAAATAGAAGAGAGATTGAGTGATTCTCTCCCCTTGAATGTTCTCCCTGGCATGGTGTCTATCAAGACATTTTTCAGATATATTAGTGAGAAGAGGAAGGGCAAAAGTGGTATTGTCAGACTCAAGGGTGCAGGGGGGGGAATATGTAGAAGCTGATAAGGATAAAGCGGAATTGCTTAACAAATATTTTTGTTCTGTGTTCACAGATGAAGAACCAGGAGCAGGACCTCAGAAAACACCCACAAATAAGAACAGAAGCGAGGGACATCTTGAACAATTTTCAGAAGACTGTGTTCGTGAGAAACTAGCTCAACTTAAAGTAGACAAAGCGATGGGACCAGATGGGATACACCCTAGAATACTGAGGGAACTTGGGGACGTTCTAGAAACTCCACTGACTGACCTTTTCAATGCCTCGTTGGAGTCGGGAGTGGTGCCAAAGGACTGGAGAGAGGCTCATGTGGTGCCTTTACACAAAAGCGGAAGTAAGGATGTGGTTGAAAACTACAGGCCGGTTAGTTTAACTTCGATGGTGAGTAAGTTATTGGAAACGCTGCTGAAAGAAAAAATAGTGAGGTTTCTGGAGTCCAGCGGATTACAGGATCCGAGGCAGCATGGATTCACCAGAGGCAGGTCTTGTCAGACAAATCTGATTGATTTCTTTGACTGGGTGACCAGGGAGTTGAACCGAGGGAGAGCTCTAGATGTGGTGTATTTAGATTTCAGTAAAGCCTTTGACACTGTTCCTCACAGGCGACTTATAAACAAACTGAGCACCCTAGGGATGGACCCTAAAGTTACTGCTTGGGTTAGAAATTGGTTGGGTGGGAGGCGACAAAGAGTACAAGTAAATGGAGCTCATTCTGAGGAGAAGGATGTTACCAGTGGTGTGCCCCAGGGATCTGTCCTTGGTCCGATTCTTTTTAACATCTTTGTTAGTGATATAGCGGAAGGGCTGTCGGGTAAGGTTTGCCTCTTTGCAGATGATACCAAAATCTGCAATAGAGTAGACACACAGGAAGGTGTAGATAACATGAGGAGGGATCTAGCTAAGCTTGAAGAATGGTCTAGAATTTGGCAGCTGGGATTTAATGTTAAAAAATGTAAGGTCATGCATTTCGGCTGCAGCAATCCAAGGGAGCAATACAGTATAGGAGGTGAAGTACTTTTGTCCACTAAAGAAGAGCGGGACCTAGGCGTGGTTGTGTCTGATGATCTTAAAGTAGCTAAACAGGTAGAAAAGGCGACGGCAAAAGCTAGAAGGATGCTTGGGTGCATACGGAGAGGAATGGCTAGCAGAAAAAAGGAGGTGATAATGTCTCTGTATAAGTCTTTGGTGCGACCTCATTTGGAGTATGGTGTGCAATTCTGGAGACCGCACCTTCAAAAGGATGAGAACAGGATGGAGTCGGTGCAGAGGGTTGCTACTAAAATGATTAATGGGCTTCATTATAAAGCATATGAGGACAGACTTAAGGATCTTAATATGTACACCTTAGAGGAAAGGCGGGATAGAGGTGATATGATTGAGATGTTTAAATACCTCCGTGGCATAAATGTTCAGGGAGAGAGCCTCTTTCAATTGAAAGCAAGTTCTGCTATGAGGGGACATGGGATGAGGGTGAAGGGAGATAGATTCAGGAGTGATATGCGGAAATATTTCTTTACAGAAAGAGTAGTAGATCCATGGAATAGTCTCCCAGTGGAGGTGGTAGAGATGAGGACAGTAACTGAATTCAAAAAAGCATGGGACCAACACAGAGGATCTCTAAAGGTAAAAAGTGGACTGTTGTAGTTGTTGTTATGGAAGGACAGACTAGATAGGCCATGTGGTCTTTTTCTGTCATCATGTTTCTATGTTTCTAAGAGGTTGAAATCTCATAGAACCATATCAGAGACACTCAGAAGGCTTTTCAACAGTTAGCAAATGCAATTCCCAAGGAAGATTGCATTCAAAATCAATGCCTATCTGGCATAGTCCCCTTTTTAAAATTAACCAAAGCTCATTTGCATGGCAAAAATGGTTTAGCAAAGGCATTTGGTGTGTTGGCCAACTAATATTAGATGGCAAGTGGAAACCCTTTTCCATTTTGCAAAGTGAATTTGATCTACTTCAGTCTCTATATTTCCAGTGGATACAGCTGAGACATTGCATAGAAAAATCCTAGTTAGATATTACTTCATTGGCTGATGATTGGGGGTTAATGAATAAGATAAGTTCTATATGTATGACCTCTGGAGTAACTTCCCAATATTATAAACTAGTGGCTTAGAACAATAGTTCTCAGGTCATTGGGGTTCAACGAATATGGGAACATGACACTGGAGAAGTCCTCTCTCCTGAAACTTGGACAGACCTTTGGGGTAAAGTAAATAGGGTTTCTCAGTCTGCCTCTGTCTCACAAGCTTTGTACTTTTTTGCACACAGAGCACACTTTACCCTGGTAAAGGTTGCTAAATGGGATATGGCAGCTGGGAATGAGTGTTGGTCTTGTTGGTGAGATGTCGGCACTTTGAAGCATGTGGTGTATATGATTGCCCTAACATTCAGTCTTATTGGATTTCAATATGGAATCGTATTCAGGAGGTGCTGGGATTTCAGGCCACTCACTCTTCGTCTGTGATTGTTTTTCGATCAAGTGATAACTCATCGGTACAGAGGGATTGTCAGTTTTTGCTGGACTTCATGCTGGGAGTGGCCCTACTTCTTGTTATCTCTAACTGGAAACATACTGCAGAGCTCAGTTGGCATGAATGGTGGAACCACTTGTGCTTATGCTGCAAATATGAACAAATGCCATGATGTGGCAGAACCCTCACGCCCTCCACTCTTCTTAAGTGGAAACCCCTACAGAAATACATTTCTAAAGCGAGATATGAGATATAATAAAGGGTTATTAATCAATCCTCATGCCACTTAGGTTTTGAAGTGGTGATTTTCTAAAGCCCTTAAAGGTATGGTTGGCCTTCAGTTGTGCTGTTTCTATGCCCCCTGATGGTCGCATGTTGATGGGAGGGATAGGGTGGGATGGGCTATGACTTCATGTTACAGAGAAGAATTGTGTATTTTTTTATTTACTGTAATTTTGTTTTCCCTTTGTTTGCACTTTGTTGGAAAATATAAATAAATTAGTTAAAAAAAAGAAATTGGTTCGCACCTCAATTCCAGCAAGGGGTCAGTCATGGGACTTCCGGGCTTTCTGGTTTGCACCCTACCAGAGAGGACGCTTTCCTGCTAGAGGGCAGGCCTTTTGGGGGTTTCGAGGATCTGGAAGCTGTTTCTATAACCCTCCCTCCTCAGCTTTCAAGAAAGCGCAATGAGGCCAGAAAGGCTTAGTTCCCGTGGGAGGTCAGCTGCAGGAATTTTATGCCGCCTGGGCCAGGATCATTTCAGATCAGTGGGTGCTGGAAATCATCAGTGACAGTTACGCATTGGAATTTGCTCAGCCTCTAGCATATATCTTTGTCAGATCTCCCTGCAAGGTGCCCTGAATACTCGAGGCTGTATTGCCCACACTTCAACATTTTCGCCAATTGCAAGCGGTGGTGGACGTTCCAGAAGACCAATGCGGGTATGGTTAATACTCCATCTATTTTGTTGTTCCCAAGAAAGAAGACTCCTTCAACCCCATCTTGGACATCAAACACGAGAATCATTGCTTAAAAGTGCCTAATTTTCACATGTAAACACTTCGGTTATAGTGGCAGTCCAAGGCGGCAAATTTTTTACCTTGCTCGACCTCACGGAAGCATATCTGCACATTCAGAATCAAAGTTTTGTGGTGCCCATGGGACATTTCCTGTTTCAGGCCTTGTTCTTCAGTCTACCTACCACCCCCCACACCTTCACCAAGGTGATGGTGGTGGTGGTGGTGGGGCTTCGTTAGGAAGGGATTCTGGTTCATCCCTACCTGGAAGATTGGCTAATTCAGGCAAAATCCAGGGAAGAAAGCGTCGGAGCCACGGCACATGTAGTGGACTATATGCAGAATTTGGGCTGAGTCATCAATTTTTCCAAGAGCCAGCTTAAGCCATCACAGGACTTGGTGTACCTGAGAGCTCAGTTTCAAACGGGCAAGGGACCTGTGTCCCTGCCGATGGACAGAAAGCTCATGCTGCAGGAGCAGGTGTGACAGTTCCTCCACATGAAGAATCTGACTGCATGGCACTACCTTCAGGTGTTGGGCTCAATGGCTGTGTCAATCAAAATGGTACCTTGGGCAAGAGTTCACATGAGGCCTTTGCAGAGGGTGCTGTTATTCAGATGGTTGGCACAATGCCATCAGCTGACACAGCCGTTGCCCTCCCCAAGAGCAGTTCAAGGTGCTCTCCATTGGTGGTTGAGCGCAGACAAATTATTGGCAGGGATGCCCCTGGAGACGCCACATTGGGTCCCGGTGATGACCAATACCAGCTTGTCAGGCTGGGGAGCGTACTGTGAATCCCAGAGAGCCCAGGGACTCTGGTCACTGCAGGAAAGGCTGGAGATGAGGGCTGTGTACCTGGCACTGTGGAACTTCCAACCATTCCTGATGGGAAGGGCGGTAAGAGTGTTCTCAGACAATGCCACCACCATGGTGGCTTACACCAATCATCAAGGCGGCACAGGCAGTGCACTTCTGGAACAAGAAATCGGCCCACTGATGGACTAGGCGGAGGATAACCTACTGGCGCTCTTGGCAGCTCACATAACTGGGAAGGAGGATCTGGCAGTCAACTATCTTAGCCATGTGCGCCTAGGCCCTGGAGAGTGTTTTCTCAAGATGGAGGTTTTTGCTTAATTGGAAAGGTGCTGGGGTCACCCAGTCATGGATCTGATGGCAACCTTTGGGTCCACAAAAGCAGCTCAGTTTTACAGCCATAGATGGGAATGCATGTCGGAGCAACTCAATACACTGGTGCAGAGCTGGCCGGCAGAGAGCCTGTTCTACATGTTTCCCTCCCCCTCCCCCCCCCCCCCGTGAGTGCTGATCAGGCACATAGTACAGAAGATCGAGGTGCTTTGGGGCCTTGTTGTCTTGATTGCACCAAACTGGCCACATCGACCACGGTATGCCGATCTGATCCGCCTGGCTGGTGGAGGGTCCAGTCCTGATGCCTCGTGGATTGATTCTCGCTTATGGACTGGCTCTTGAGAGGGCTAGGTTAAGAAAGAGAGGCTATTCAGCACTGATGATCACTACTCTGTTGAAGGCATGTAAACGCTCCATCTCCTTGGCGTATGTGAGAATGTGGCGAGTCTTTGAGGAATGGTGGGGGACATTCTTAATTTTTTGCAGGTGAACTTGGACAAAGGTTTGGCTTATAGTTCCCTTTGCGTGGCTGCTATAACTCGTTATCGCGGTAGAGTCCAGGGGATGTCCCTGGCGACACATCCTAATTTTGTTTCTTTTCTGTGAGCGGTGAAACAGGTCCTACCACCAGTGAGAGCGGTTGTCCGGTCTTGGGATCTCAATCTGATATTACTAGTGTTGACGGAGGCTCCCTTTGAGCCGATGAGTGGCTGAATCCTCAAAGATCTGACATTAAAGACCATCTTTTTGGTGGCGATTTGTTTGGCCATTAGGATTTCGGAGCTCCAGGCTCTCTCGTGTTGTCCTCTTTTTCTCTCTCTCTCCAGTGAGAAAGTTGTGCTGCGGCCAGTACCATCCTTTCTACCTAAAGTAGCAGCTCAATCAGTCCGTGACATGTCCAGTATTTTCAGGAGGCCGGAGGGGTGGTGGTGGATCCCTTATTGCATCTCCTGGATGTGCACCATGTTTTATACGTAATGTTATTTAACACTAGAAGTCCCAAAGTGCGTCAATTGACGCAAATGCATCTTCGAAGTTGTATACCAGCGCCACTGCTAGAATGTCAGTCATGTTCCATGACTTTGTTAGCAAGGTCAAGATGTTCAAATATGTGCATCAAAAATTAATGACAGATGCACCACTTAGCGGGAAAATTAATTTATACCTAGAAGCCCCAAAGTATGTCAATTGACGCACTCAATTGTCTTGGATGCATCAACTGACGTACTTTGGGGCTTCTAGGTATAAATTCATGTTCCCACTAGGTGGCGCATCTCAATCACTGTTTACAGTTTTATTCTGACATTACAAACAATAAACACACGATGACGTCATGTAATGACATCACATACTGCACGTATTTAACAAATAAGTAAGGTGAAATTAGACTTACCTGCTAATTGGTGTTCCTTGAGGAACCTCCAGTCTAGTCCCAGACCTCTGAGTTTAAGCACCTCCTCTCACAGCTTGGAGACTGAGCACGCCACCCTTTTTTGGTGTCACCAGTATAAGTAATCCAGGAACCACCCACCTGCTCCAGTAATCTATTGACAAAGTAGACTCACCAGAGCAATAAGTAAGTAGAAACATATTCATAAAGTTCATCTAAGCTACATAACTATAAAAACTGAAACCCGTACTTAACATAGTTACCTGGCCATTCACCAGGCCGCTTTTTTTTTTCTAATAATGTTCACTCTAAGTCTTACTTTATCTCCAGAACTACCCAGCAGTCACTGCCGACCTTGGTTGGGCCTCTCTAAGACTTTCAAAGTCCCATGCTCCCTACCGGAACCGCAGCCAACCCAGCGGCAACCACCGCTGAGCTTTAAACGTTCTCCTACAAGCTACTGTCCACCATACTATATCAGGGAGGGATATGGGACTAGACTGGAGGTTCCTCAAGGAACAACAATTAGCAGGTAAGTCTAATTTCACCTTCCTTATCGTCCCTCCAGTCTAGTCCCAGACCTCTGAGGATGTAACAGAGCAGTGTACACTTTAATGGGAGGGACCTGCCAGACCAGTCTGAAGTACCGCCGATCCAAACCCAGCATCCCCTTGTGCTTGTACATCTATCCTGTAATGCTTAATAAAGGAAGACAATGACGACCACGTAGCCGCCTTACAAATCTCTACCGCTGGAACTAAGTTGAACTCCGCCCAGGAAGCTGCCTGAGCCCTAGTCGAATGAGTTCTTAAGCCCTTTTGAACGGCCTTGCCCTTCAAGATATACGTCATCTTGCAATTGAAGCTTTAGACGCCGACTCACCTTGCTTTGGCCCGCCAAACAAGACAAACAACCTGTCAGTTTTGCGGTAGGAAGCCGTTCTCTGCAAATAAACTCTTAAGCTCCGACTTACATCCAACCGATGCAATCACCCTTTGTCCCCATCCTTGCCACCTCTTGCAAACACAGGCAAGGATACGGCCTGATTCACATGAAACCCGGACACCACCTTTGGTAAGAAAGAAGGAACTGTTCTCAAAACCACCTTCCTTTCATAAAACGTCAAAACAGGCTCCCTACACGATAAGGCCTGTAATTTTGAAATTCTTCTTGCTGAAGAAATAGCCACCAAAAAGAACACTTTAAGCATAAGATCCTTCAAAGTTGCGTTCGCCAATGGCTCAAAAAGCGCCCCTACCAACGCCTGCAACACCAAGTTGAGATCCCAGGTCGGCACCGGCATCCTGCACAGTGGTCTCAAAAGCACCGTGGCTCTTAAGAATCCCCTAACATAAGGATGTGTCCCTAGCAGCACCCCTTGCACTTTCCCCCGATAACAAGAAAGCGCCGCTAGGTGAACATGTAGCGTAGCTGCTGCCAATCCTTTATCCAACCCATCTTGGAGAAAAGAAAGTATCTGCGGAATCGAAGCCCTTAATGCCATCACGTGCTTCTCCGCGTACCATGACTCAAAAATACGCCGCACTCGAATATATGCCATCAAAGCTGACCGCCACCGCGATCTCAACAATGTCAAAATGACCGCCAAAGAGTACCCCTTGGCCGTCAACCTTGCCCTTTCAAGAGCCAAGCCGTAAGCAAAAACTGATCCACTTGAGGCATATTCAATGGGCCCTGTATCAGCAGATCGTTCCTGACTGGCAATTTCCACGAAGGCTCCCTCAGGAGACGCACTAGGTCGGCATACCACGGCCTTCTCGGCCAATCTGGTGCAATTAGGATCACGGGACCCTTGTGCATCTCTATGCGTTGCAGCACCTGGCCGATCAACGCCCACGGAGGGAATACGTACAGGAGCTGATCCTCCGGCCATCTTTGAATCAGGGCGTCCAAGCCCTCCGACATCCTTTCTCTCCTTCTGCTGTAAAATCTTTCCGCCTTTGCCGACTCGAACGTCGCCATGAGGTCCATGACTGGAGGCCCCCAGCGACCTACTAATAACTCGAACACCTCCTGGTTCAGCACCCACTCTCCTGGATCCACCTTGACTCTGCTCAAAAAAATCGGCTGTCATATTGTCCACTCCAGCTACGCGGGCTGCCGATAACGCTTCCAGATGCAACTCAGCCCAACCCAGCAGCTCTTCCGCCTCTTCTTCGAGAGCCACGCTGGTTGTGCCCCCTTATCGATTGATATAAGCCACTGCTGTGGCATTGTCCAACATCACAAGAATCGCTTTTCCTTGTACTAACTGCCGAAATTCTCGTAGGGCTAGAGTGACCGCCCTTAATTCCAACCTGTTGATCGACCACTTCTTTTCCATTTTGTTCCACTGACCTTAGGCAAACTGTCTTTCGAAGTGTGCCCCCCAGCCGAACAGACTTGCATCTGTTGTCAGCGGTCTCCACTCCGGCGACTCCAATGGCATTCCCTTTTCTAAACAACCTGGAGCCAGCCACCACTGCAAGGCCTGCCTCATCCGCAACGGGAGGATCAGCCACTGGGACAACTGATCTGACTGATGCAACCATCTCCTGAGAACAGCTCGCTGCAACGGCCGCATGTGCGCTCTTGCCCACGGCACCAAATCTAGTGCAGCTGCCATTGTTCCCAACAGCTGCAAATAATGCCATACCGACGGGGCTCCTCTCCCTAAGAATTCTTGCACCAGCTGCCTTAGCCGTAGGGCCCTGGTATGTGGGAGAAACACCCTGCCCCTCTTTGTGTCGAAGCGAGCCCCCAAGTACTCCAACTCCTGAGAGGACTTGAACTTGATCTTCTCCACATTCACTACCCAACCTAAACTCTGCAGAAACTGCACCACCCGGAGGGTAGCTTTCTCGCTTTCGCTCTTCGACTTTGCTCGAATCAACCAATTGTCCAAATAAGGGTGCACCAATACCCCTTCTCTGCGCAACGGCGTTGCCACCACCACCACCATTACCTTGGTGAAGGTGCGCAGCGCCGTTGCCAAACCGAATGGTAAGGCCTGGAACTGAAAATGTCCCATAGAAACTGCAAACCGTAGGTACTGTTGGTGTTCCAATCTGATCAGTATATGCAGATAAGCCTCCGAGAAATCTAGCGAGGTGAGGAATTCTCCCTGCCTGACCGCTACTATGACCGACCTCAGCGTTTCCATGTGAAAGTGGGATACTCAGACACCGGTTTACACTCTTGAGGTCTAGAATAGGTCTTAACAAGCCCTCCTTTTTTGGAACCACAAAGTATATTGAGTATCGACCGGACCCGCACTGGTCTACGGGAACTGGTACTACTGCCTGGAGGGCTAGCAACCTTTCCAACGTCTCTCAATCTGCCTGCAGCCGTGACTTTGTCCGGCATGGAGATAGAACAAACGCTTCTCGCACTGGGCGCTGGAATTCTAGGGCATAACCTCTTTGAATGACCTCCAACACCCATTGATCTGATATGATTCGGGTCCAGGCAGGATAAAACTCCCTTAGTCGCCCCCCCCCCCCTATGGGCACTAATCCTGCCTGGACCCCCCTCGCTTCATTGCAACTTCTTGAGGTTCGAGGAAGTGGAGGCTCCAAACCCTCTGAACCCCCGAAACCCCTGGGATCTGTAATTAAAATGCCCTCTCTGAAACTGACCGAACCTTGACGGATGAAATCTCTGAAACTCCCTTTGTTAGCTCCTAGAAGGCGCTAGCAGGCGACCCTGCTTCTGCTTATCCTCCGGCAGCCTACCTCCTTTAGACTCTCCGAGGTCCTTCACCAATTTTTCCAAATCCTCCCCAGAAAGGAGTTTACCCCGAAAAGGGAATTTAGCTAACCTCGCCTTAGAAGCACCATCTGCTGCCCAGTTACACAGCCACAGATATCTGCGCGCCGCTACCACCGACGCCATACTCTACGCCAGACCGCGAATGAGGTCATATTGTATATCTGCCAAATAAGCTGCCCCCAACTCCATTTGGGCCGCTTCTTCAACTACCTCAGCTTCCTGATCCCCCTTCATCTTTTGGGACCACCGCAGACAAGCCCTTGCCACCCATGCTCCACAAATGGAAGCCTGCATGGAAACGGCATTAACTTCAAAGACTTGCTTCAACAAACCATCTAACTGCCTATCTTGCGCATCCTTAAGGGCGGAACTGCCCTCCACCGGAATCGTCGTCTTTTTAGTAACTGATGAGACCGCTGCATCCACCTTGGGAGATTTGAACAGGTCCCTATCCGGTTCCTTCAGCGGGTAAAGGCGCGCCATCATTCTGGAGCCTTTCATCCCTGCCTCTGGCGTGTCCCATTCTTCCTGAATCATTTCCTTAAACACTCTATGGACTGGGAAGGCTTTCTGGGGACTTCCTAACCGCCTGCAACAGCGGATCCTCCAACAAGGAATCCACCGCCTGCTCTGCTGCTGGCATGTTCAGCGCTTTCAGTGTCTCCAAAATCAAAGCTGACAACTCCTCCCGCCTGAAGACTCTAATAACCCATGCCTGATCTTCTGGCTCTGCTATCTCGCCTTCCTCCAAGTCCACCTCTCCATCCGAATCCTCCAAAACCTCCGACTGAACTTCCGACTCCACAGCCTGCTCTATCTTGTCTGTCCCTAACTTAGGCTTTTTGCACAGAACGCTATCCGCTGCCCCTCCTAGGGGGGCCCCTGCGCGCTTTCCTCTGATCCCTTCCTCTGCTTCCTCAGCCCCCCCGTTTCCCAATAACCTGTTGAAGCAGAGCCATAAAATCCTGGGAAAAAATTGCTGCCAGTCCCCCCTGCAACAAGGGCTGCGAACTTGTGGCCTCTGGCGCCGTAGAAGAACCCGGCCTAGGCTCCGGAGGAGGCCCGCCAGGAGAAATAGGCTCCGGGGAGCTAGCATCCTTTTCCCTAAGGACCTGTCCTTCCACAGTTTCTCCCCCTATAGCCCCCTCCTGCACACAGGATCTACACACACCGTCCTCCAAAACAGACCCCCTCTTGGCCCCACACATCACGCACTGAGGCCTAGAAGGCATAATTATAAAGTAGCCAAGTTCCCAAAAACAGAACTGACAGAGACAAAAATTTAAAAGTTTTCTCTTTTTTTTTTCTCAAACACACACGCGCCTACCACAACGCAGCCCCAAGACTGCTTATACACCAATCTTGAGCAGCCCCGCACTAATCGCACGGTCGCAATCACACCCTGAAGAAAAGGGCCTCTTCACCTTTTTCCCACGCGTCTGCCGCGTGGCTCTGGCCTGACCGCTTTAATCCGCCTGCTTCTCAGCTGCGCCGTCCTTCTGAGGCTCCATGTGGCCCGAGCCGCGTCTCACTGCTGTTACTCTCCACAGAGATCTACACACCCCCGGGTAACGTGCACAGTTCCGCTTACCTCGCCCTGCGCCGTGAGCCCCAAGGGACGCCTCTGACACTTCTTCTGCCTCAGCTAACAACCGCGCGGCCAGGAAGACAGGCCGCTTCACTCTTTCCTGCCGCGCGTCTCACTCTCCTCTGTGGCTCCTCACCCGTTTTGCGGGTTCAGGAGCCGGAGGGCCCAACAAGCACTCCCGCACACTTCCCTGAGCATCGACCCCTGCAGGGAGGGGGGAGAGAGGGGGATAGCGTCAGCCTGCAGCCCCGCTCCAGCCGTTCTGCCAGAGAGATTAGCTGTTTCTCACAATGTTTTAAAGGAACGCAGTCCCTTTATTTATTTCTTATTTTATTTTATTTGAAATCCAATCAATCCTAAACTCCACTAACTATCTAACCCTACATCTCGTTAATCATTCCTCCAGTGAGCCCCGGACCTCTAAGCTCACGACTCCTCCAGCTGCTTGGAGACTGAGACTACTGGAGCAGGTGAGCTGTTCCTGGACTACTTATACTGGTGACACCAAAAAAGGGTGGTGTGCTGTCTCCAAGCTGCGAGAGGAGGTGCTTAAACTCAGAGGTCTGGGACTAGACTGGAGGGATGATAAGGAACTTCATATTAATTCACATCTGCATTTCATGCTAAACGCAGTCGTCGTGATAATGTGTCAATTGATGCACTTTGGGGTTTCTAGGTAAAATTCCTTTTGGGGCTTCTAGTGTTAAGAAGGACCAAGTCCTTTTCTAAATCTGATCGCCTGTTCTTTTCAGAGGTCCACGCAAGAGGATGGCTGCCTCCAAGGCTACCATCTCGCAGTGGGTGAAGGAGACTATCTCCTTTGCTTAATTTTTGCGCCATAGAGAATTGCCCAAGGGGGTGAGAGCCCATTCGACTCAGACTCAGGCAGCATCATGGGCAGAGTCCCAGTTGGTGCCTCTAGGGGATATCTGCAGGGCGGCGACCTAGTCATCTGTACATACATTTGTAAAGCATTATTGCCTGGATGTGCAGGCAGTGGAGGGTGCGTGGTTTGGTTTGGCAGTGCTTCAGGCCAGGCTTGTTGGTCCCTCCCAAGGTTAGTACTGCTATGGTACATCCCACAAGTGCGGGACTGGACTGGAGGAATGATGAGGAAGGTGAAATTAGGCCTTAACTACTAATTAGCTTCCTTGAGTTCCTCCAGCCCAGTCCAGGACCTTCCCTGATTCCTGGCGATTATGGCACATTGGCATTTCCGGGGCCTGATGAAGTTCCTCTTGGTTTGCTTGGTCTGGATCTTGGGGATTCAGTATCATGGGTGCATGTGTACCCTTTTTTTTATCTCCGGGGAAAAAGCATCTGATGAGAACAGTGTACCCTGAATTCCAATAAGTTTGACTGTAAGTAACCTTTGTGATCTCCGTTTCGTGGAAGATCAGCTAGTTTTTGGTAAAGAGGGGGTGTTGTTTTTTTCCTATTTTTTGGGGATATGTATACTCCATTCTGTTGTTTGGTCAGCACAATTCTTAACTGTTGCTCCTGTGATCAACAGAATACTGGAGGCTGGTAGGAGGTGCCAGCTACCTATCTATGCCAATGTCATGAAAACATGACATGTTCAGTCTCCAAGCTGCTGATGAAGGGAAACAATCCACAGGTGCTGGACTGGAGGAACTCAAAGAAAGCCAATTAGCAGGTAAGGCCTATTTTCACCTTTTCAGGGCTTCCTAATGAAATTAAGAAGAAAACATGCACACTGCCAACATACATGAAACAGAAAGCACAATAACGTTTTGGGCACACATTGCATCTTTGCGCACAGGTTCACAAACAAACAAACATGGGTATTAAACAATCATAAAAGAATGCTCAATTCTTGGCAAATTTGTCAGATTTGTACAAAAAACAAAAGGGAAGAAAATGGCATGCAGAAGGGGTTGTAAATTGTAACACATTTTGTCCCTATGATCCAAACAACTAAAAACTGCCAATTCAGCACTACCTATGCAAGACTTTTTCACACCATTGTAATTTAAACGCTTAGTAATGTACATTAAACTGGAACATCGACAACTTGGATTTTTCTGAGGCAATGGAGGGTTAAGTGACTTGCCCAAGGCCACAAGGAGTGCTAGTGGGAATCAAACCCTGATCTCTTGGTTCTCAAACAGTTCTGTTTTTTATTTATTTATTTACATTCTCTTATATACCGCACTATTCTGCATCAGTGAGGTTTACATTGAACAAACTGAAATTACATTGAACAGGGCATTATAACTTGGAGATAACTATTTTACAGGGAACATGGGCTATGGAGGGTTAAGTGGCTTGCCCAAGACCACAAGGAGCACCTGTGGGACTAGAAACCCCAGTCCTTCCGGCCCAAAGTTGCTGTCCTCTAGTGGGATTTGAACCCCCGACCTTCCGGCCTGAAGTACCTTGCCCCAACCACTAGGCCACTCCTCCACTCCAAGTTTTGAAGTTATAGCCCCAATTCACTGTGGCATTTGTAGACCCAGATTCTACCCTTTAAACCAGTGTCACAGATCCTATAATACAACAGGATAGGATTACCAGAAATCTAGGACTGGTCTAAAATCACCCTTGTCAAATTGTTTGAAAGATGTCAAGGTTGGGGCTTCCGGTGACATCACCGACAGATGGAGGCATAAAAGATGAGCTCTGTCGCCCTTTCCCCAAAAAATGAAATTGGAGCGAACCCAAAAGCTTTGTAGTAAGAATCAGCTGATGGACCCTTTCTAGATATTGTCGGAGTGATGGTGGGGAAAAAGAAGCAAATAGACTTGGCAGAATACGCGTTCAATTGCTCAACAGCCCCAAAGGCAGATGTAGCAAAAAATGGCATCGACAGAGATCACAAGGCAATGAGGAGCATTAGAAATAAGTGACTCATGACAGGAGGAAGAATCCACTGCAGAGAAAGGATTACTGCCAGGAGAATTACGCCAGTGGCTAAACGAGATTAAGGCCAAATACAATATTTAAGAAATGATTTTGCAACGCTGGCCACAGACCTTTGGTCTGAGATGTCAGACTTTGAGCGTAAAATAGAGGATGTTTTAAAGCCAGATCGAAGCACAAGCCAAACCTGCAGTAATCTGGAAAGCCGCATTAAAGAGCTTGAGCAAACTAGGGTAGTAATGGAAGATAAACTATAAGATATCGAGAACAGGAGTAGAAGTAACCATCTAAGAATTAGAGAAGTCCTGGAGGCGTCCATGTATAAAGACTGCAGAGGTGGTGAGATCCATTCGTTCCACCTTATGGGGAGATGAAGTGCTTCCCTCTTTCACTCTGGACAGAGCACACAGAGCATTGGGACTAGCACAAGCTACCTTGCCACGGGACATTATTGTATGTATACACCAGTACCCCATAAAAGAACAAATTATGGCCTGCACTCACAAACAGGGCTCCATTAAGTGGAACACTCATACAATAGAGCTTTTTGAGGATCTAGTACTCAGTACACTACGATGATGGAGAGAGATGAGAGACATCACCCAACAGCTATGCAATGCAAGGCTGAAATATAAATGGTTATTTCTGTTCACACTAGCAGTAATGAAAGATGGTCATACCATGAGGGCTCGAACCAGGGTGGCAGCTTTATCAGCATTGATGGAACTGAAAATTGTGGGAGCTGTGCCCTACTAAAAGATCAACCAGTTGCCGGGGGAAGAAAAGCCATGTGGCAGAGAGTGGAAGGCGGTAAAAGATTGAAAAGGCAGTGAGAACATACCCAAGAGCCACAGTCTATGGATGAAAATGATTGATGGATTGTTTTCTAGTGTAGACTGGACTGAGAACAGCTGATTGGATCTGTCTAGTGTGCAAGTAGGATTACAGAAGTGAATTTCTGCTGTGGTATAACTGTATGGGATATAAAAGGGAGGGAAGAGAATACATGGTTAGGAGGGGACAAGGGTGTAACGGGCATGGGGACAAAAAGAGTACGCATGCATGTAAAAGAGGTGTGAGAAATGTGGAAGGGGTAAGAAAATTGAGGCAGTGGCTATGGGATCCTAGAGAAACGGTTAGATGCATATGGAATGGAGAGGGTTCCATAATGGAGCACAAAGGGGTTAGGAACAAGAGAGGGGAGCCACAAATAGCTGGGTGACATCTTGGTAGCAGCTAAAGGCGCTGCCAAGGGAGTTAAGGCGGTGTATTGCAGGGGGTGGGAGAAAGGGAGGGGGGAACAGGGAATCCCATCAAGATCAGGAGAAAAGCTGGGGAAAGGGAAATGGGTTCAAATGGGGAGTTTAAAAGTATTAATGCAAAAGGTTAAACACACCCCATAAGCACCAATTGCTCTTTAAGGAGGTAGGTCGACTACAACTAGATGTGGTCTGTATGCAGGAGACTCGTCTTAAAGTACAGGACCAGGGGCTTTTATCCCATCCACATTATCTACACAAATACTGTGCTTCAGCTAAGGGGGGTGGGAAAATAGGAGGGACAGCCATATTATTGCAGAATACAATGTCATGGGAGAAGGAAGGGGCAATAAAGGATAAAGGGGGTAGGTATGTTGTGATCAAAGGAAGGGATCAAGGCAAATTACTGACACTCAGTGTATACGCTCCCAATGTGGAGCAGAGTGGGTATTTTGAAAAGTAAAACACAGAGTTGAGTGGTTTTATAGAAGGCGCCATTGTGATGGCGTGAAATTTTAATATCACTCAACTCCAAGTTAGACAACTCACAGGGGGAGGGCAAGGAGGGAAGGGGCTTCATCGGCGTCTGGTGGAGTTGATGAGCACCTGGCAAATACTGGATGCTTGGCGCAAGAAAAAACTCAAAAAGCAGGGTATATTCATATTATTCCCCACCTCATCAAACTTATTCTAGAATAGACCTGATTCTGGTGAACTCATATCTTTCTTCAAGTGGTGACAGGAGCAGATTAAGCATAGTTACTCACCTGTAACAGGTGATCTCCGGGAACAGCAGGAATTTAGTCTTCACATATGGGTATCGTCGGTACCGACGGAGCCTGCGCGGGAACGCTCCCCAGCGTCCAATAGGAAAGCTTTTGGAAGCATCCCACAGCGCCTGCGTGTTGCCTTCCTGCATTTCCCAACTGTCCCTCTCCAGTTGAGTTTAAAGCTGAGACAAAAGAGAGAGGGAAAAAGAGAAAGAGAGACAGAGATAGGAAGATACAACTCCTAGGGGAGGTGGGTGAGTTGTGAAGACTAAATTCCTGCTGTTCCCGGAGATCACCAGTTGCAGGTGAGTAACTATGCTATCTCCAGGAACAAGCAGGAATGTAGTCTTCACATATGGGGACTCCCTAGCTGCAGATGCCAGGGAGATGGCCCCAGAAAGTTGTGTGCTCTTGGGAAAGGGCTCCACTTCCCCCCATGGATCTCTGGCATCCTACCAGGGATGGTGGGTAGGAGCTGAATAAGTCTGGAACAGAGGTTGAAGAACAGCCTGACCAAACAAGGCATCCCGGCGGGAGTCCTTGTCTAAGCAGTAATGGGCTGTGAAGGTATGCACTGAAGCCCAAGTAGCTGCTCGACAGATGTTGTCGATAGACACAGTGAAGATGAGCCATTGAGGCTGCCATGGCTCTCACATTGTGAGCTGCGACATGGCCTTCAAGAGGAAGGTTCTTACTCTCATAGGAAAAAGATATACACTGGGCAATCCAGCTGGACAGTGTCCTTTTGGAGACTGGAAGTCCCAAATGACTACGATCAAAAGCAACAAAGAGTTGAGAGGATTTTCTATGTTGCTGTGTCTTTTGCAAGTAAAAGGCCAAAGCTCTTTTACAGTCCAAAGTATGAAGTTTCCTTTCTGCATTTGAGGCATGAAGCCTTGGAAAGAATACAGGAAGGTAAACCGCTTGGTTTAAATGAAAGGGCGAAACCACCTTTGGCATAAAGTGTGGATGAGTCCTAAGGACTACCTTATCATGATGGAACCTTGTATAAGGAGGATTGCAATTCACTGATGCGACGTACTGATGTGATTGCAATGAGAAAGATAACCTTCCAGGAAAGGAATTTCAAAGAGGTAGTTGCTAATGGTTCAAAGGGCGGTTTCATGAGCTTCCCAAGTACCAGATTCAAGTCCCATGCCACCGGTGGTGGCTTAATGGGAGGCTTCGTTAAAAGAAGGCCTCTCATAAATCTCGCTATGAGAGGATGAGAGGAAATAGGTTGCCCATTTAGAGGCTTGAAAGAAGCTGCAATAGCGCTCAAAAGGACTCTCACTGAATTGGTCTTAAGCCCTGCATTTCATAAATGAAGGAGATACTCCAGTAATGATTCCAGAGGTATCGCAAGAGGGTTAAGACCCTTCTGCGAGCACCATATGGTAAACCTTTTCCACTTAAATGCATAAGAGCGTCTTGTGGAAGGTTTCCTGGAAGCATGAAGGATATCCTTTACCTGCTGGGAAAGGTTAAGACCGTTAAGTTCTAGGCTTTCAGTAACCAGGCCCTGAGATGCAGAGACTGGGGATTGGGATGCCACAGCATCCCATCCTCTTGAGAAAGAAGATCTGGAGCAGATCCTAACTCCAGAGGTGGAGCTTGAGAAAGATGTAGAAGCAGAGGGTACCACGGTTGCCGTGGCCAACATGGAGCTATGAGGATCATATGACCTCTGTCTCTCTGAAGCTTGAACAGGGTTTTGTGAATTAGGGGAATGGGTGGAAGTCCTGACCCCAATGAAGGAGGAAAGCATCCATGGCCTGACAACCTCGAGCCGGAATTCTGGAACAGAACCGGGGAAGTTTGGCATTCAGCGGACTTGCAAAGAGGTCTATGTCCGGGGTTCCCCAAATTTGAAAAATTTGGGCCACCTGGTCTGCATGGAGAGACCATTCGTGTGGAAGCAGAACTCGACTGAGTCTGTCTGCCCAAGAGTTTTGAATGCCTGGAAGATACACCGCAAGGAGATGAATCTGATGCTCTCTGGCGAGGGCCCATAGTCGCAAAGCTTCATTGCACAGCGACAGAGAGCCGATTCCGCCCTGCTTGTTCACATAGAACATGGCTACCTGATTATCCGTTTGAACTAGGACTGTCTTGTAGCTGAGCTGGGTGTGAAATATTCAAAGAGCAAGGAAGATTGCTCTGAGCTCCAGGAGGTTGATATGGAGATAGGCCTCCTGTGGAGTCCAGGTACCCTGGGTAGAGAGGCCGTGCAGGTGGGCTCCCCAACCCACCTGTGAAGTATCTGTTGTTAGAGTGGCTTGGGGTGGGGGTTGCTGAAAAGGAGACCCCACCAGAAGGTTTTGGGTGACTGCCACCATTGGAGGGACAAAACAAGGCGATCTGAGTTTGCTATTTTGTCTGACAGGCAACCAGACGCCTGAGTCCACTGAGTGGATAAGGTCCACTGGGCTGCCCTCATATGGAGGCGAGCATAAGGAACCACATGCCATGTGGCCTAACAATTGTAGCATTTCCCAAGCAGTGAGGTGAGGTTTTAGCACTGCTTGGGAAGCTAACTGCACAATGCGAAGGCAGTGGGGCTGTGGAAGGAAGGCCTTTGTCTGTCTCGTATCCAGAAGAGCTCCTATAAACTTAAGTGGGAGCAAGGTTGGATTTTGGGAAGTTTATGACAAGTCCCAAATACTGAAAGATGTGCATTGTGCGAGACAGAGCAACCCTGGCCTTTGGCTCTGAAGGGGCTCGAATGAGCCAGTCGTCTAAGTAAGAGAAGACGAATATTCCCAGGGTGCGGAGAAATGCTGCTACCACAGCCATGCATTTTGTGAACACTCTTGGTGCAGAAGCCAGGCCAAAAGGAAGAACCCTGTATTGGTAGTGCTTCCCTTGAAACAGGAATCGAAGGAACTTTCAGTGAGTTGGATGGAAGAGAACATGATTGTACGCATCCTTGAGATCTAGAGAACAAAGCCAATCCTGACTCCGAAGGTATTGCAGCAGAGTTCCTAGACAAATCATTTTGAACTTCTCTCTGAACAGGAATTTGTTCAATTCTCTGAGGTCTAGAATGGGTCTGTGTCCTCCTGTTTTCTTTGGAATAAGGAAATAGGGGGAGTAAAACCCTGTACCCCGTTGGGGAATGGGCACCTCTTCTATTGCTCCTTGAGCAAGGAGCATTGTGACTTCTTGACCTAACCGGTTGTTGGGAGAGGTCTGAGAATTGAACTGTCTTACTATTGTGGAAGGGGGCATGCTGAGGAAATGAAGCTTGTACCCTTCTCGTACAACAGACAGAGTCCAATTTTCTGCTGTTATCTGACACCATCTGTGGGCAAAATGACATAACTTTCCTGGGATGGTGGAGGGTTCTGGGCCGTTCAGGGCCAGGAAGGCAAAGTTCTCTAGATAGAAGTCAAAGCCCCTGTGGAGGCTGAGTCTGCTGAGTCGGTTGAGACTTAGCTGCTTTTGGCTTCCTTTGTTGCCTAGGTTGTTGCTGCTGTCCCTTTTGGGCAGACTGACCTGAACGATGTCCCTGCTGGGTATAGGAGGGATAAAACTTCTTCTTCTTACTGAAGAATGGTTTCTTAGAGGATCTTTTCCTCGCAGGATCAGCTGTAGATTTGGACAACCTATCCAAAGTGATATTGTCAGCATCTATCTCATTAGCTTTTTCCTGCCAATTCTTGCCAAAGAGATTCTCTCCTGTGCAAGGTATATTCCCCAGTTTGTCTTGTACCCAGATTTCTAAGTCAGATGCCTGGAGCCAGGCAATTCTACGTGCACCTATGGCAATAGCAGAGGTTCTGCTTATACATTCGAAGCAGTTAAAGGCTGCATGATTCACAAACTTGGAAACATCCTGAGCATGTTTAACAAGAGTAAGATAATCTTGCCTTTTATCATCAGGAAGGAGAGGGCTCATAAGCTCTAAGTCTCCTGTGACTTCCTTAAGGAACATTCCCATATACAAGATATAGGAACTGATCCTAGCAGAAAGCATGGAAGCCTGGAAGGATCGACGTCCAAAGGCTTCAGGAGTCCTACACTCACGTCCTGGAGGAGTAGATGCATGTCTTTTTGCACTCTTCATCCGTCTCATGGCTGATTCCACCACCATGGAATGGTGTGGTAATTGAGTCTTCTGAAACCCAGGACAAGGAGGAACTCGATACATGGTGTTGAGTCTTCGAGAATGAGGAGATGTGGTTAGAGGTGTTTCCCACATCCTTAACATAAGATCATGCAAGATCTCATGAAGAGCTAAGGTAGCTACCTCCTTGGGAGCTTTAGGGTATTGTAGGATTTCTAATTCCTTTGCCCTAGGCTCTTTTTCAGGAGCCACTGTGATGGAAAGACCTCAGGCCACATCTCGGATAAAATCCTGAAAGGACATATCCTCTGGTGGAGACATCCTACGCTGAGGAGAAGAGGAATACTCGGGAAGGAGTACTCTGGTATCGGCAGAGCCTTCAGACTCATCCGAGGATTCGAAGTATCTCCGATACGGGTGATCGTGCAAGGAACGGTACCGGTAGCGATCGAAGTCGGCATCGGAGTGGTCCCGTACTGACTTGTCAATGCCGGATAGATACGCATGACTCGGTCCCGGTAGAATACCTGCTGATGTCGATACAGTCGGTGCCGGTGTCAGCATACATTTCATGCAGCTGTGGACTCTGGTGAATTCAGTCTCCAAAGTTAAACTCTGACCCCCTGGTGATGTCAGTCTCTAGGACCTGTCTGCAGCCCCTCCTTGCTAAATCAAGAAGGGCAGACCTCAAAGGGAGTGGCCAAAGACAATAGCAGACCTCAAGGGGAAGTGCTGGAGAGGCACTATAAAGGACAGACACACTTCCTGCTTCTCTCTCTCTCTCTCCTTCATCGGACAGGTTTGGACACTACCATGAGGCTCTGATCCACATGTTCTGGCCTACCATGAGGCCCTGACCCACATGTTCTCTCTCTCTCTCACACACATGCACATGCACACACAGATTCATTGATGCACATTGAAACAGCTCTGCAACAATCACTATATACCTCTGTTAAATACCTATGTAATAAGCCTATTTCTACATAAAAAATTTTCTCCAAGCCACACCTGTTTGGTTGTCTTATTACAAGCCCTCCTGCCTCTGTGAAGTGAAATGAACCCAGGACCAAGCGGAGACTAGACTAGAAGATTACATATTCAGAAGATTACATATGGGGGCTCGCCTTCTCAGATTTCACAGCAGATCTCCAGTTGGGTAAGTAATAATTTTGTATAATACATTAAGTAGATTTCAGACAGAGTGAGACAGAATCGAAAGTCCATGTGACCATTTACAATTTTGTTTTGTGGGTTAGACAAGGTGAGATTTTTATTGTCAAAAGGCTCTGTAAGAATCTAGAATTTTAAGGACATCACACAGAGTGGCTTGCAATTGTCTTATTTTGATGTATAGGCTTGCTAAAGATTTTTCTATAGTATTTGAGCTGCTAAGAAAATACAGAGTTACACAGTTAAATATTCCCTCATAGAGTACAATATACATCTTTCCTGGTAACACTAATTTACCTCCTGTCTGTTTGACTTTTATTTCTCTCTCCTGTCAGTATATATCTTGGTGAGAGCAGGAATATCTGACAATTCTGTTAATCTCCTGTCCCTTTTAACTTTTATTTCTCTGTCTCCTGTCAGTAACTATCTTAGTGAGAGCAGGCTTAAAGCTGGCTGCAATTGATACAACAATACTGTTAATCTACTAACACCCTTCTTACTATAACTTCACCCTAAAACTTCCACCCTGTTAAATAGGTGAGAAGCACTTTTTATTCAGGTATAATTTTAAGGTGTGGTCTTTATGCCAGTACTCTTTACTGAACACCCATAAAATTTATACCATTCCAACAATAATTCTAAGTCTCACTTCTTCATAAAAGTGAGCATTCCTCCTTCTAAGGTTACACATTTGAGATAGTCCAACTACAGCCTTTCTGCAGTATCAAATATGGAAGCCTTTGATTTTAAAGAACTTAAAGAAAGTTTAATTTCATATTGTAAGAGGAAAGGGGGTCCATTTGAAGGGGAATTCCCTGAGTCATCATGGTATAATATTCAAAGACAAATGTTAAACCATTATCAAGAATTCAAAAAGAAAACAAATAAAAGAAAATGCCTTTTTATCCAAGGCATGTGCAGGGGACTCATTAGCATGAGTCAAGAAAACTCTGAACTGACTTCTCAGTGTACCCAATTGACCAAAGACCTTGAGGGGGCACAAATTTGCATCTCTATACAAAGAACTCAAGTGATACAAGCCACAAATTCTTTTATAACTGTTAGTGAGCAATTAGAAGCACTTAAACTTGAATTGAGGCACGTTAAAGATCAATTGGCCTCTGCAAGAAAGCCAACACCCACCCCTCCCTCAGCCCCCTATGCCTATGATCAGCAACAAAAGAATACAGAAGTATGCATAGTTGGACTTAGGAATGGGAAGAACACAGATGAATCACAGCAGGAAAATCATGATAATTTATCTCAGCCAGATCCCAGCAATAACCAGGATCTCTGTCAGGAGGATACTTCAGATGACTTAGACATGGCACCCAGTACTGAACTCAAAGCACCAGTTAAAGTAATGTTGCATGAAAATTTAAAAGATAGAGATATAGAAAAAATAGTTGAGAAAATTGGCCCTATGCCTCTTAATGTAAATCAGTGGGTTAAATGGGCGATTGATATTCTGATTCACTGGGGTCTAGGGAAATACAGAAGAAAGCAATCAGACTTTGATAGACTTATGCATTTGGCTCTGGGGCCACACTATTATAGAGTTGGCTCTCTCACTCACCCATACCAGTTGGTTAAAAGGGGTACTGAGAAACTATTTCACTGTTCCCCAATGCAAGTATTTAAAATTATTTCACCTTTACCAAATGATACACTGGAACAGTTTGCATATAGAGCCTGGATTTTAAAAGCAGTTCTTAATGAGCAGGAGTCCTGGCCCAAGGCAGAAGATTATGGGGAGAGCATGCATAAGGAATTTTTATTAGAATTGCTATCCCCTGAGATTACAAAACACCTTCTGTTATTTTCTGAAGACCCCGAAGCAACCCCTTTTGATACTTTAATGCTCAGAATTGGGTCTGTTTGGAAGACCCAGCCCTCGCAGGTCATTACAGTATCAGAAGCACGGAAGTGGCAAGCCAAGGAATCCTCTCAGTACATAAGAAACACAGACAGAGGACACACACCTAAGTGGCAAGCCGAGGGATCCTCTCAGTACACAAGAAACACAGACAGAGGACACACACCTTGGAGAGCACATGGCAGAGGTACTTTTAGAAACTCCTCAGGTTACATTCCTTTTCAGGAGCTCAAAGCACAGAGAGATGGGCTAGAAAAGGAGAAAACTAAATGGGAACAAGACAAACATATACTGCAGATAGAAATAGATAAATTAAAACAGGATTTACAAGCAGCTCAGGACAAACACAAGGCTAGTGCATAGGGGTGTCCTGACCTCTTGAGTTCAGATATCAAAATGTCTCAAGCCTTCATAGCCCAGCCTGCCTCCTTTATCTCAGCAGAGGACTCAATTCCAGAGCCTCTGGATGATGAAATGGATACAGGCCCAGGACACAATTTAAGGCTTGTAACACCCTTGATACGGGACTCTTGTGCACGCCCCAATGTTATCAGCAGAATAGGGGGTCAGGATAAATTAGCTTTGATTGACACAGGGGCTGGAATTAGTTTTACTAACAGTGCTTCTCCCACTGCAGATCAGAAAAATATGGAAATTTATGAAATTCAAGGAATTAATGACACAGCTTCCAAATGTGTGGCTATCCCAGTTAAATGGGGTATCCCTGTGCACAGTGAACAAAACAAGGAAATGTTAGAAACCACTGCCTCCACTATAGTGAACACACCAAAAGAAATAATTGGAATTGATGTTCTCAACCAGTTAAATTTGGTGGTGGATATGGCTAATCTTAAATTGTGGCAGTATTCAGGAACTTCAAGTGCTTCTAAAACTTTAGTGCATGAAGTCATTCCCATGCAGTTAGCAACTCAGTGCACTAAGGCAGCTCAGCAGTATGATCTGTGTGTAATTCCCTCAGAAGTGGCTGATATTCCAGTCTGGGCTCAAGACAAGTTAGATTGTGGGAAAATGCACACAGAAATACTGTTGGAAGGAGAGGATCCTCCACCACAGAAGCAATACCCAGTACCTCATCAGGCTATAGAACCAGTGACTAAAATTGTGAAGATACTGGAGGAGAGGGGTCTGATTAGACCTATTTCTTCCACATGCAATTCACCAGCCTGGCCGATAGTTAAACCGGGGGGTTCCTTCAGGCTCACTATGGACTTTCGTGCCCTGAATCAAGTTTCAAAATCTGTAGTGCCCGTGGTAGCCTCATACCCTGAAATGATCTCTAAACTGAATCCCAAATGTAAATTTTTCTCTGTTTTACACATATCCAATGGGTTTTGGAGTCTGCCCCTGGCCCTTGAGTGCCAGTACAAAACAGCCTTTCAGTGGCTGAATAAACAATATGCATGGACTGTGCTCCCACAGGGATATAAGGATTCCCCATCAATATTTCATGAATACATGAAGGAAGCCCTGTCACTAGTGTCTTGCAGAGATGAGACCTAGACCAAAGCTCCCCTTTGGAACTGCACAGTGGGAGGTACCGTACTTAGTTACTGATACCTTAGGCCCAAGCCTATACCAGATCCTAATGCCTGACAACCAGCAGTACTGGAAACACATCATCCAGTTAAAACCATATGGGTAATACGTGTTTTATCAGTCTTTGTTTTCAGACACCACCTGAAGACAGCACGGACAGCTGCTTTCTGAACAAAAGTCGCTTGAGGACGGTAACTGGTTACTCCTGCTGTACATGTGTTTACTAGTTATGTAAATAAGTAGTTATGTAAATAAGTAGTAGAAATTATTTTTTTTTTGTAGAAATTATTTTTTTTGTTGTTTTGTTGTTACATAGTATAAGTGGGGAGCATTAGTTTACTCCCTAGTAGAGTGAAACAAGTTTGCTTTTATTATGTCTCGGTTTCCTGTTGTTCTTGTATCTGCTCTCTTCTACTCAAGTCTCATTACAGGAACTATCATCCGAATATGCACGATTGGCTGGGCTAATTCCACAGGTGGAGTGTATCGCTACCAAGAAATACCCCCACCTTTCCCGGAAGGAAAGGATCTGGTCATCCTGAGTTTCTGTTCGGTACAGGACAAGCCAGTGTTCTATTTATTAAACATCACTCAAGTACAGTGGGAGCCACCAGTTTCCACTTCTCTAGAAAGGACACAAGAATTGAGGGCACGCCCAGAACGTTACTTTCTAGGTCCTCCTGCTTTGATTTTGTACAATATTTCCTGTCAGGACAAAGGTACCTAGAAAATAACTTATACATGGGTTGTGAGTGATCAACAGCACATCACTGAGACTTCATTCCTTTTGAATGTATCTTGTTTACCTACCACCCCTCATCCCACCCCTCCCACCACTTCTGCTCCTCCTGTACTCTACCTTTCTGATATCCACCCATTTCAGGAATGACATCCCTTTCAGATTAAATATGATGCACCACACGATGTTTTATATGATGTGGAATACCATTTTCTTACTTGGCATCTATTTCCTAAATTGTTTCTAGTTACTCACAAATATCCAAATTGCTCTCAGTTGGTTGCCAACCACAGACAAATGCTCAATACTTGGTTAGATATGCAGTCAGTAATACCCCGAGCCAAGCAATTTCGAAACAAGCGTGAATTAATTGATACAATTTTAGGTGGCACAGGGACTGCACTGGGTGCCCTTAATATAATTGATATAGAGGTGCTCCGTAATAAAATGGGTTCCACTGCTCAGCATGCGGCTGATGGTTTTACCTCACAACATATTATTAATGAAGCTTCCTCTAAACTGTCCAATGTAGTTGTAGACACCTTTGCTCTTATATCTCCCATTATAGAACAGAAAATTGTTACCTTAGCACATGCAGAATATAGATTGGGAAAGAATATTTCCTGGGCTCTTGCCTGTGATCAAGTACAGATCGAGCTTATTACTATACTAAAGGAAATTCTGATCACTGCTAAGTTAGGACACTGGCCACCATCTCTCATTCATATGGCTAGTACCAAAATACCTGAATTTGCTATAGCTCACCTTGATTGGTGGATAGTTAGTGTTCCCATTTGTTCACCACAAGGCTGCTCTATCTGTACTTTGATCCTATGGTCAGGACAACACACAGTTATTTATCCTATTGTTAATATTGGGGTGCAGTTTGATAATATGCTTATGTATCCTGTGGACCATCTCACATGGGTGCAGCCACTGGACGACACCTGGACTTCATTCAAGCCGATGGACCCCAGTTTGTGTGAGCAGACTACATTTCAGTTCAAGTGTCAACCTCACCAGTTTAAAGAGGCTGACACCTCCTGCTGGAACAATTCCTCCTCTTGCTCCCTGACTGTTAAGCTCTCATATTCCTTGACTACCTTGGAGCTGGCTCCAGAATGTTTCTTTTTCGATTGCTCCCAGAATGCACGACATTCGCCTTCCCAAGAACACTTTGTTGTACAGTTCAAACTATTTACCAAACAATACCTGGTGCAGTCATACACCACTGGTCTCCCTCACCATTAATGGGACAACTTATTCCACACCGCTGGTTACCAATGACTCTATGGACATTCCAGACTTTATCTCATATGCTGTGCATCCATTACCACTTGGCATGGGAGACAGAACTCCATGTCTATATGGATCACCTTAAAACAACATCCACTGAAGTGAATCACACCATCGCTTATGAGAATGGACACATTCAACAAATTGTTGGACACTTGCGACAAGATGCTCATATGTCTGTATGGGAATTGTTATTTGGTTACTCACCTACTGCTGATCATGTCTTTAATGTATTTTTATTCACCCTATTATTATTTTAACTGCTGTACAAATATTTCTATGCATTATCGTAATTTTCCTGTGCTGTAAGATGAAAAAAATATACATTTCCTTGCAGCACATGTCATACAGAACAACAACATTTTAAGGTAGTTACACTGAACTTCTCCAGCATCCACCCCTACATCCAGGCTAATTTGGCCTGCTAATTTGGCATTTCCTATTACACTGAATACCAGAGTCAGCTGCAGTCTAGTATTGCTTCCTATCCTCACTCATAGCATCCTGGTACCTTTTGGTTTTATCCTCCTTATAAATTCCTGCAGACCTTATGCACTGTTCACTCTCTCTAAGACGGGCACGGAAGTGGCATATTGGGTTCCCCCCCCCCCAGTAGTGGCTGCTCTACCTAAGACACGAGGTTTGGACTCATAAGGAGACTTGTTTATCTCTAGAACACTAGAGACAGTACTGTGCAGGACAGGGGACCTGCTAGACATGGAAAGGTATTTAATACAGGAGGTATTAGACAAGCTGCCTACTCTCAGGTAATGGCAGCTGGGACAGGTACCACAGGTTTGCTTCCACCATTTCCAGGCACAAATAATAAATAAAAATAAAAAAGGTGTGGGAGATGTCAGCATACATTTCATGCAACTGTGGACTCTGGTGAATTCAGTCTCCAAAGTTAAACTCTGACCCCCTGGTGATGTCAGTCTCTAGGACCTGTCTGCAGCCCCTCCTTGCTAAATCAAGAAGGGCAGACCTCAAAGGGAGTGGCCAAAGACAATAGCAGACCTCAAGGGGAAGTGCTGGAGAGGCACTATAAAGGACAGACACACTTCCTGCTTCTCTCTCTCTCTCCTTCATCGGACAGGTTTGGACACTACCATGAGGCTCTGATCCACATGTTCTGGCCTACCATGAGGCCCTGACCCACATGTTCTCTCTCTCTCTCTCACACATGCACATGCACACACAGATTCATTGATGCACATTGAAACAGCTCTGCAACAATCACTATATACCTCTGTTAAATACCTATGTAATAAGCCTATTTCTACATAAAAATCTTTCTCCAAGCCACACCTGTTTGGTTGTCTTATTACAAGCCCTCCTGCCTCTGTGAAGTGAAATGAACCCAGGACCAAGCGGAGACTAGACTAGAAGATTACATATTCAGAAGATTACAGCCGGTACCGGTTGAATTGTCTGAAGCGGTTTCAGGGGCATCGAGGCCGTGAGAAGAGCCGACAGACTGCGTTCCAATAGCCAAGAATCTCTGGTCTATCGACACTGCCGATGCTTGGGTATCGGTGCCGGTTAAAGCGGCCAGAACCCCAGAGCATGGCACCAGTAGTTCTGCCGAGGCTGAAGCCTTGAGAACATCCTGGAGCTCTGTTAGAGCTTTGGAAGCCGAAGCCTCCCGCCGAGGCAATTTTGCCGGTGAAAGTCCTTCAAGGGCAACGCCAGAGGCATCTCGATGTTTAGAAGGAGATCTACCCTTTGAGGACCGGCTAGATTTATGTTTAGTTACCTGAGATCCATGGAAGGAAGATGAAGCCCTGGAGGACGTCGATGCCATGGAGGCTGCATCAGAGGGAAAAAGGGTGCTGAGCTTAGCAGCTTGGTTTTGCCGGCCCCTTTTTGACATCATTCCACAGGCAACACACTCTGAAATAGAGTGGTCAGGACCTAAAAATTTGAGGCACCACTCATGGGTGTCGGTGACGGAGATGGTACCGCCACACTTAGAACACTTTTTAAAACCTGAAGCGGGTTTTTCCATTTTGAGGGAAAAAGTTGGGCCTAGTGCCCAAATGGCACGTGGCACCCGAGAAGAAAATTACTGGAGAAAGACTCCAGAAACAAAGTTGTTTTTTGGGGGTTTTTTTCAGAAAAAAGAAAAGAAGAACCGGCAGTACCGGTATAGCGTCGAGGGAAGGCAGATGCGACCACAAAAAAGAAGTATAAGAAGGGAATTTTCTGCGGTGACAGGATGTGCGACCTGTCGGCTCCGTGGAAAATGAAGAACTGGAGAGGGACAGTTTGGAAAGGCGGGAAGGCAGCACGCAGGTGCTGTGGGATGCTTCCAAAAACTTTCCTATTGGACGCTGGGGAGCGTTCCCGCACAGGATCCATCGGTACCGACGATACCCATATGTGAAGACTACATTCCTGCTTGTTCCTGGAGATTGAGCTGATCACGTGTTCGGACTACAGTTTAGAGTGGGTAGTATTGAGTGGCTGGGGGCCCAAATGAGGGATACGGTTCTGGCGTATGAATGACAGTTTGTTGAGGAATCTTAGAGCGGTGGAAGAGGGGAGGAGTAGCCTAGTGGTTGGGGCAAGGTACTTCAGGCCAGAAGGTCGGGGGTTCAAATCCTACTAGAGGACAGCAACCTTGGGCTGGAAGGACTGGGGTTTCTAGTCCCACAGATGCTCCTTGTGGTCTTGGGCAAGCCACTTAACCCTCCATTGCCCACGTTCCCTGTAAGTATTAGTGTATGTGTCTCATATCCCCGCGTGTTAAATGTATCCCCCAATTGTGTTGTGACCGCTTTGATTGAAGGATAAGGCGGTATACAAAACTGTCTAAATAAATAAATAAATAAAAAAGGATATCCAAGAATTCTTTGAACTTAATACAGACAAGATAATGGAGCTACCGGCTGTTTGGGATGCCTTTAAGGCCTTCCTCAGAGTATGTTTGGTTAAGTGGGAGGGGCAGTAAAGAAATTGTCATACAGTATAGTTTGAGATAAAAGCCAAGGCGGAATCCAATCATAGCAAGCTCAAAGTCTTAGACTTTAAAAACACTGACGTTAGTAAAATGGCCAAGTGCCTGAAGGAGGAGTTGGCAGGGTGGGAGTGGATAAGGGAAGTGGAATTGCGGTGGGCTAAACTAAAGGAGGCAATAAAAGGGGCAATAGATACATATGTAAGGAAAGTAAATAAAAGCAAGAGGAAAAGAAAACCTATTTGGCTCTCCAAAGAAGTGGCTGCACAAATAAAGGCATAAAACACAGCTTTCACAAAATTCAGAAGTTTGCAAACAGAGGAACACAGAAAAGAACACAGGATAAAACTAAAAGAGACAAAAGGAGAAATAAGTATAGCAAAATCCAAGGCAGAAGAAAAGATGGCTAAAGATATGAAGTGTGGCAACAAAACGTTTTTCAGGTATATTCGGGAGAAGAGGAAAATCAGAGGTGGAATTGCAGGACTCAAAAGTGCTGGGAACAGATTTGTGGAAAGTGACATTGAAAAAGCGAAAATGTTAAACAAATACTTCTGTTCTATTTTTACTAAAGAAAATCCTGGAGAAAGACCACCTGTGATTGACAAATATACAGATGGGAATGGAGTAGATACCACACCATTCACAGAAGATGATGTGTTAGAATAGCTTGCAAAACTGAAAGTGGACAAGGCCATGGGACCAGATTGATACATCCCAGGATATTGAAAGAGCTCAGAGAGGTTCTTGCAGGGCCGTTAAAAGATGTTTTTAATAGATCCTTGGAGACAGGAGAAGTTCCACAGGACTGGAGAAGGGCTGATGTTGTACCTCTTCACAAAAGTGGTAATAGGGAAAAAATGACAAACTACAGGCCAGTAAGCCTTACGTCGTTGGCGGGAAAAGTAATGGAGGTGCTCCTGAAAGAGCGAATAGTGGACTTTCTCAAAACCAACAGGTTGCATGATCCAAGGCAACATGGTTTTACCAAAGGATGATCTTGCCAAACAAATCTGATTGCGTTCTTTGACTGGGTGAACAGTGAACTAGATCAAGGGCATGTGATGGATGTGATCTATCTGGATTTCAGCAAAGCCTTTGATACGGTTCCTCATAGGAGGTTTATCAATAAACTAAACAACTTGGGGATTGGTCCCAAGGTGGTAAATTGGATCAGAAATTGGTTGACTGACAGATGACAGAAGGTGATGGTAAACGGAATTCATTCGGATGAAAGGAAGGTGATTAGTGGTGTACCCCAGGGTTCGGTCCTGGGACCGGTACTGTTCAATGTATTTGTGAGAGATATTGCTGAAGGAATGAATGGAAAAGTCTGTCTTTTTGCAGATGACACGAAAATTTGCAACAAAGTGGACTCCCCGGAGGGAGTGGACAACATGAGGAGAGATCTACAAAAGCTGGAAGAATGGTCTAATGCTTGGTAGTTAGGATTTAATGTGAAGAAGAGCAGTGTCATGCACTTAGGAAGCAGAAATCCAAGGGAATTGTATGTGATAGGGGGTGAGAGGTTGGTGTACACAGACCAGGAGAAGGACCTCGGAGTGATTGTTTCTGAGGATCTCAAGGTGGTGAAACAGTGTGACAAGGCGGTGGCAAAAGCCAGAAGGATGCTGGGTTGCATACAGAGAGTAATTACCAGCAGAAAGGAAGAGATACTAATGCCACTGTACAAGTCGCTGGTGAGGCCTTACTTGGAATATTGTGTTCAGTTTTGAAGACTGTATCTCGCAAAGGATATAAAAAGACTGGCAAAGGTTCAGAGGAAGGTGACCAAAATGATTTGGAGCCTACATCAGAAGACATATGAGAAGAGATTTGAAGACCTAAATACCGTATTTACTCGAATGTAATGCACACCTTTTCTGGCCAAAGGGAGGCTCTAAATTCAGGGTGCGCATTACATTCGAGGGCGCCTTAGATTGGGGGGCAAACTGCTCTACACCGGTCTGGTGCCAGCGGCTTTGGCAACGGTGGCTACAAAAACAGTTTCAGTAATGGTGGGAAGGGCCCCGGCAGCCTCGGTAACGGTGGCAACGGCAAGGGTGCCGATCGCTGCTGCTGCTGAGACTTCTCTCACTTTGGTGGCGCTGAAGATGAGCAGGAGACACGAGTGAGGGAGAACAGGAGACTTCCGCAGCGCCGGTTAAAAGGAAAAGCCAAACGAAACCTGTGATAGGCTGGGAACTCCTTCTGCAGTACCCGCCCCCTCTGACATCACTTCCTTGGGCGCTGCTGAAGAAGGAGTTCCCAGCCTCTCACAGGTTTCGTTTGGCTTTTCCTTTTAACTGGCACTGTGGAAGTCTCCTCTTCTCCCTCGCTCGTGTCTCTGCTCATCTTCAGCACCAACGAGGTGAGAGAAGTCTCAGCAGCAGCAGCGATTGGCGCCCTTGCTGTTACCGAGGCTGCGGGCACCCTTCCCGCCGTTACTGAAGCTGTTTTTGTAGCCACTGTTGCTCAAGCCGCCGCTGGCACCGAGCCAGTGTAGAGCAGTTTGCTGTCGCCGTTGCTGCTGCTGTAGCCACCTTTGCCATTCCCGAAACCGCCTTTGCCACATGAAACAGCACTAAGGGGGGTGCGGGGGTGAAGCAGCACTAAGGGGGGGTGCGGGGGCGCAGCAGCAGCACTAAGGGGGGGGTGCGGGGGGCGCAGCAGCACTAAGGGGGGATGCGCACTACAATCGCCAGCAAACATTTTTTCTAACTTTCAAGCCGTTCACAATAGGGGTGCGCATTACTTTCGATGGTGCATTAGACTCGAGTAAATACGGTATGTACACCCTGGAGGAGAGGAGGGACAGGGGAGATATAGAGTAGTTACTCACCTGTAACAGGTGTTCTCCAGGAGCAGCAGGAATCAGTCCTCACATATGGGTGACGTCGGCATCGACGGAGCCCCCATGCGGAGCATTTCCCCAGCTTTCAAAGAAAGCCTTTGGGAATGCAGGCACTCATGCGCGGTTCCCTTCCCGCGCAAAGGTGCCATCTTGCTCAGTCTAATGACATAGCTAAAAGACAGCACAAAAAGAAAATGAACTATATACAACTGCAACTCCAAGGGGAGGGAGGGTGGGTCGTGAGGACTGATTCCTGCTGCTCCTGGAGAACACCTGTTACAGGTGAGTAACTACTCTTTCTCCAGGACCAAGCAGGAAGTCAGTCCTCACATATGGGTGACTCCCTAGCTCTGGACTACCAGGAACCCAGGCTGAAAAATAGAGCTCCCTCTAGAGCCCCAGCAACAGTGAGAGAATCTTCTCTGAGACCACACCCGAACGGTAGCCCAACACCAGGGCCGGAGGGTAGGAGTTGCCTAAACCTCAAAGAGATTACGGAGTACCGCTTGCCCGAAAGCACTGTCCCTGCGGGACTCCCTCTCGAGGCAGTAGTGGTCCGCAAAAGTCTGGCTTGAAGACCAAGTAGCGGCCCGGCAGATGTCTGCCAACGGAACAGAATGGAAGTGAGCTACTGATGCGGCCTTCGCCCTGACCCGGTGGGCCGTGACTCGACCCTCCAGGGAGAGGCCGGCTGCCCTGTATGCCCAGGCGATACAGTCTGCCACCCAAATCGACAACGTACGCTTAGTGACAGGCAACCACAATTTATTAGGGTCAAAGGAAATGAAGAGCTGAGAAGCCCTTCTATGCCCCTGTGTACGTTCTAGGTAAAAGGACAGCGCCCTTCTACAATCCAGGGTATGCAAGACAGTTTCGGCCCTACTGGTGTGCGGCCTGGGAAAGAACGTCGGAAGGACCACCTCCTGGTTGAGGTGGAAGGAGGACACTACCTTTGGAAGGAACTTAGGATGAGTCCGCAAGACTACCCTGTTCCTATAGAACCTGGTATACGGCCTGTCCGAGACCAGGGCCTGAAGCTCACTCACCCACCTAGCCGAGGTGAGTGCTACAAGGAACAACACCTTCCAGGAGAGGAAGCGTAAATGGCAGGTTGCCATAGGCTCAAAAGGTGGGCGAGTCAGTTGCTGCAAGACCACACTGAGATCCCACTCAGTGGCCGGTGGATGAATAGGAGGCTTAAGCAGAAGCAGACCTCTGAGAAAGCGAGACACCAGAGGGTGGCCTGAGAGAGATTGTCCATCTACCGGCAAGTGGTGAGCTGAGAGGGCACTGAGGTGAACCCGGACAGAGTTGGACTGAAGTCCTAGGTTGGAAAGGTGGAGCAGGTATTGTAGCACCATCTGGACAGAGGAGAAGGGGTCCTCTTGCTGGTGAGAACACCAAGTAGAGAACCTACGCCACTTCAGAGCATAGGCCTTCCTAGTGGAATGCTTCCTGGAGGCCAACACCACCTCTTCAAACTCCCTTGATAGGAGCAAGGGAGCAAGGACTAGCCTTTCAGCAGCCAGGCCATCAAATTGAGGGATTTGAGGTTGGGATGCAAGAGGGACCCCTGATCCTGAGTCAGGAGGTCGGGTTGCAACCCAGAGGAAGTGGAGTATCCACTGCCAACTGCAGAAGAAGAGGGAACCACGGCTGCCTGGGCCATCTGGGGGCTATCAGGATCACCGTGGCTCGGTCCTGCTGGATTTCGAATAGAGTCCGAGCCACCAGAGGTGTGGGAGGAAAGGCATACAGCAGGCTCTCTGACCAGGAGATCAGGAATGCATCTGGGGCTGTTCTCAAGGGATGCGGTTGCCTGGAACAGAACCTGGGTAGTTGCCTGTTCAGTGGACTGGCAAAAAGATCCATGGTCGGAAGACCCCACTTCAGAAAGATCTGTTGAACGACCAGAGGATCAAACTGCCACTCGTGAGGCTGCAGGAGTCTGCTTAGCCTGTCCGCCAGGTAGTTTTCTTGGCCTGGGAGGTAGACTGCCCGGAGGGTCATGCCCTGAGTGACAGCCCAGGAGCAGAGAGCTTGTGCTTCCAGGCACAGAAGTCTGGATCCTGTGCCTCCCTGCTTGTTGACGTAGAACATAGCCACCTGGTTGTCCGTCTGAACTAGGACAGACTGGTGAGAAAGGATCTGAGAGAAAGTCCGTAAGGCTAGTCGAATGGCCCTCAATTCCAACAGGTTGATCTGCTGGGTGGCCTCCCACGGAGACCACAGGCCTTGGGTGCAGGCTCCCTGGCAGTGTGCTCCCCAGCCCTGCAGGGAAGCATCAGTTGTCAGTACCTGAGTGTGTGGGGAGGCCTGAAAAGGAACACCCCTGACCGGATTTGGGAGATGCCTCCACCAGCGTGAGGAGTCCACCAAGAGTTTGGACACCTTTACTCTGTCTGACAATTTCCCTGTGGCCTGCAGCCACCGCGCCCTGAGGTGCCACTGAGCCGGCCTCATGTGTAGCCGGGCATGTGGGGTGACATGCACTGTGGAAGCCATGTGACCTAAGAGCCGGAGGAAGTGTCTGGCTGAGACCAGAGAGCTCGCCCGAAACTGGCCAGTCAACTTTATCAGCCTGTGAGCTCTGTCCACAGGCAAATAGGCCTTTGCATGGATGGTATCCAACCTTGCCCCTATGAATTCCACGTCCTGTGAGTGGACCAAGGTGGACTTTGGGAAGTTTATAACGAACTCCAGGTGCTGAAGCAGGGATATGGTTCTGCAGGTGGCTTGCCTGGCCTCTTGTGGAGACTGGCCTCTGATTAGCCAGTCGTCCAGGTAAGGGAACACAAAGATCCCCTGGTTCCTGAGGTAGGCCGCAACCACCGCCAGGCATTTTGTAAAAACTCTGGGGGCGGAGGTGATGCCAAAAGGAAGCACTCTGTACTGGAAGTGCTTTCCTCCCACCACAAACCTGAGGAATTGTCTATGACTTGGATGGATGAGGATGTGAGTATAAACATTCTTCAGGTCTAAGGAGCATAGCCAATCTCCCTGCTGGAGGTAGGGCAGTAAGATCCCAAGGGTAAGCATCTTGAACTTTTCCCTCTCCAGAAACTTGTTCAGATTTCTCAGGTCGAGGATGGGTCTGAGGCCTCCTGTTCTTTTTGGTACCAGGAAGTACCTCGAGTAGAAACCTTGCCCTTCCAGGTGGTGAGGCACCGGTTCCACCGCCTGGTCCCTTAGTAGACCTTCCAACTCCTGAAGGAGTAAGTTTCTGTGCAGAGGGGGTCTTGGAGGCTCCCCTGGAAAGTAGGAGGGGGGTATCTGGGAGAAGTGGAGCAGACAGCCCTTTTCGATGATGCTTAACACCCAACTATCCCTTGTAATGGCTGGCCACCTGTCTGCGTACAGGGTCAGCCGACCTCCTGTGCCCTGGAGAGGAGGAGAGGCTATGCTGGCATAGTCAATAAAACTCTCCCTGCTGAGCAGGAGCCGGAGTAGGAGGCTTGGGGGCCTTCTGCCTACGGGGCCCATGACCCTGCCCCTTGGCCTGCTGGACCTGTTGGGGAGCTGCAGAGGCCTGGTAGTGAGGGTAGGTTTTGTAGGCAGCGGTCTTCCTCGGGTAAAAGGTCTTTTTCCCCGAGCCCTTCTTCTTCTGATAAGGGACAGAGGTTTTCCTGGACAGCCTTGTCCGGGTAAGAGTCTCGGTCTCGAGTTCCGCAGCCTTTTCGGCCATGGGCTTGCCAAAGAGGGTTTCACCTCGGCAAGGGACATCGACCAACTTGTCCTGTACCCACGGCTCGAGGTCCGAGGATTGTAGCCAGGCCTGGCGGCGTGCACCGATGCTGGCCCCTGCTACACGGGCCGAAGCCTCAAATCCATCGTAGGCTGCTCGAGATATAAACTTCGAGCACTCTCGAATACCAGAAGACAAGGCCTTGAACCTCTGCAAAGGTTCCTCGGAGAGACCATCAGAGAACCCGGCAATCTCCTTTGCCAGGTCTCGAAGGTACATGCCCATGTACAGCTGGTAGGTCTGGACACGGCAAGCAAGCATAGAGCCCTGGAAGCACTTTCTACTGAGGGCATCCAAGTTCTGGGCCTCCCTGCCGGGAGGCACCGAGGAGTGCATCTTCTGACTCTTCAGGCGATGCATGGCCGATTCCACAACCATGGAATGTTGCGGTAGCTGTGCCTTTTGAAACCCGGGGCTCTTGCGGACTCGATAGATGGAATCGACCCGCTTGCTTAGAACCGGCATCGAGGCCGGCGCCTCCCACATGCGGAAGAGCAACCGCTCCAGCATCGGAGGAACCGGGACAGTAAAAGCCTCCTTGGGATGAGAGTCATACTGCAGAGCCTCGAGCTCCTCGGCTCGAGGCTCCTCCTCGGGGTCCGCAGGGAATGCCAGTGCCTTGGCCATGTCCCTTACGAAATCCGAGAACCTGGTATCCTCCGGAGGGGACCTTGTCCGAGGCTCGGAACTCGGTGAGTCCGAAGGGACACACCAAGTCCGGAAGGTGTCAGGGGACTCCTCCTCCTCTGTTTCCCACGCCAATTCCTCCGAGGAGGAATCGAGCGGCTCCAAGTGGGCGGGTACCGACGCCATCCGCCCCGATGCTGAGGAAACCGGCGTTGACGACCTCGGTCCTGAACGGGAGGCCGAGGGTGACCTCGGCCGAGGATCGACTCGAGTTTGCATGGTCTCGAGGATCGCTCGGCCTCCGGGGTTGACTTGGACATCGATGTCCCGGTGGTTGGGGCAGATGCGCCGGTGTGACCGGTGATCAGCACCCGCTGCAGCTCTATGAAGGCAGACAATCTGCTCTCCAAGGCCGTCAACCTGAGTCCGAGCTCAGGAGACCCAGCGGCCTCCGACTCGGGCCCCGACGGTGTCGGGCCCGACGTCGGCTCCCCCGGAGGAGAGTCCACGAGGACTACAGTACTCACGTGACTTGGGGCCTCCGACTCTACATGAGGATGCTTTGCAGGCCTCTCCGACTCTGAAGACCCTGGACGGCAATCGGGGCTATGCGACCTGGCCCTCGAGGAGCCAAGAGTGTCCACCGATGCCGCCCTCGCGGGTTTCTTCTTCCTTCGGTGCTCCCTTGAGGGGGACTCCGTTTCAGAGGAGCCCCGACGATGCTCGGGGTCAGACTCCCGAGACGTTGAGGCCTCTGACGAAGTCCGGACTCGTCCAGAGGCAGATTCGGAGAAGATCCTCTCACGCTGGTGCTGACGGCTCTGTAATGCCTTGGAAGACATTTTGCCACAGGGACTACAGACCATAGAATCATGGTCTGGCCCCAGGCACTGGAGGCAGCAGTCGTGTGTGTCGGTGAGAGACATCAGTTTCTTGCACCGATCACACTTCTTAAAGCCACTGGCAGCCATCGGGGGAAAAAGGGCCCCAGCAAGATCAAAAAATTGGGCTGCCAGAGAAGAGAAAAAAGGCGTGAACGCAGTCTCTAAGGACAAAAACCGAAAAAAGAGATCCAGGCTTGGCACCGGTGTACCGAGTCCAGGCGGGAAAGGAACCGACGTCGAACCGAAGAAAAAACTTGACCCAACGCAGAAAAATCAACTTTTTTCACGGGTGACAAGGACAGGCGTCCGTAGGGCTCCGCGGAAAAAAGAAGACTGAGCAAGATGGCACCTTTGGGCGGGAAGGGGACCGCGCATGCGTGCCTGCATTCCCAAAGGCTTTCTTTGAAAGCTGGGGAAATGCTCCGCATGGGGGCTCCGTCGACGCCGACCTCACCCATATGTGAGGACTGACTTCCTGCTTGGTCCTGGAGAAGATTCAGACCTTTAAATACTTAAAGAGTATTAATGAGCAAACAAATCTCTTCCAAAGACGGGGAAGCTGTTAAACTAGAGGGCATAACATGAAGGTGCAAGGGGGTAAACTGAAAGGCAACGTCAGGAAATACTTTTTCACTAAAAGGGTGGTGGATGCTTGGAATGCCTTCCCAATGGAAGTGGCGGGAACAAATATGGTGACAGAATTCAAAATGGAATGGGACAGACACAGTGGATCCCTTTAGAGCAACAGGATAAAATCAAAATAAATAAAACTTTCTCTTACATCTCAACAAATAGGAGTGACCTACAAGGAACAGTGGCTACACCCCTAAACAAAGGCATATGGAGGGGTGACCTGCATGGAACGGCAGCTGCACCTATTCTTACTGCCTTGCTGTGCAGACTAGATGGACCATGCTGGTCTTTATCTGCCATTATATACTATGTAAATGCCTTTCAAATATAGGACCCAAACTGTTTTTAGAATTGGAGAGATGGGAAAAATGATAATTACACTTACCTGGTAATTGTAGTTCCTTGAGTGACGACTGTTCAGTCCTCTACTCCTGGGTTGTCAACCTCCTCCTGCAGCTGGAGACTGGTATGTCAGAATGATGACATCACTGGATATAGCCTGCTGAGCTCCACCTCTCCTTCCAGTGTAAACTATTAACAAAGCAGACTCAAAGGAGCAACAAATAAGTAGTTTTAACACATGTAATTAAGGAACCCAACACAACTATGGTATGAGAACTACCTACAAAGCTAGCTTGCGTACATCGCGCCCTGTCACCAAGCCCACCAGGCCAAGGCATACGGGCAACGCAAACAAGGAAACCGACTTACCTGTACCAATGGCGTCTGTGCCAGCCGGCTGTCACATCACTGAAATGAAAGTATTTGGGCGGGATGGAGGACTGAACGGTCGTCACTCAAGGAACTACAATTACCAGGTAAGTGTAATTATCATTTCCTTATCGTTCCTCCCGTTCAGTCCTCTACTCCTGGGATGTACCAGAGCAGTATTCAATGGGAGGGACCTTTCCAGCCGGCCCACAATACAGCTGCCCCGAAACAAGCATCCCGAGATGCTGCCACATCAAGACGGTAATGTCTACTGAAGGTATGAAGAGAGGACCAAGTGGCCGCCCGACAAATTTCACTCGGAGGCACCAAGCTATGCTCCGCCCACGAAGCCGCTTGCGCCCTAGTGGAATGCGCTCGTAAACCCACCGGAGCAGCACGACCACGGAGCAAACAGGCAGAGGAAATCGCCTCCCGAATCCACCTAGTAATGGAAGCCTTAGACGCTGCTTCCCCCTTGTGCCGACCACCAAACAACAGAAAGAGCCGATCCGACTTTCAAAACGATTCCGTAGATTTCAAATACTGACGCAGAGCTCTCTTGACATCTAGCTTCCGTAAACTGCGGTCCCCCGCAGCACCCTCCGAGGACCCCAGCACCGGCAGGCACACGGACTGCTGTAAGTGAAAGGGAGAAACCACCTTGGGTAAAAACGACGGCACAGGCCGTAGAACCACCTTCTCTTTGGAGAAAACCAAGAAGGGCTCCCTAGCCGACAATGCCTGCAACTCAGAAATACGCCGCGCCGAACAAATCGCCACCAAAAACACCGTTTTCAAAGTTAAATCCTTCAACGACGAGCGATGTAAGGGCTCAAAGGGAGGCCCCACCAAGGCAGACAAGACCAAATTAAGATCCCAGGACGGTACCGTCACTCTACGCGAGGGACGCAGCCTAGTCACCGCTCTTAGAAAACGCACCACATCCGCATGAGCCCCCAAAGCCATGCCTTGAACCTTACCACGATAACATGACAGCGCTGCCAACTGCACTCGCAAGGAGCTAGCTGCCAAACCTTTCTCAAAGCCCTCCTGCAGGAAGCTGAGAACCGCAGCTATAGAGACAGTCGCCGCCCGAATCTGCTGGCGCGAACACCAATCCTCAAAAATACGCCAAATGCGCACATACGCTAAGGAAGTGGAATGCTTGCGTGCTCTCAGTAGCGTAGAAATAACAGACATAGAATAGCCCTTCTTCCTTAACCGAGCCCTTTCAATGGCCATGCCGTAAGCGAAAATCGATCCACCTGAGGCATGAGGAGGGGACCCTGCCGCAACAGGTCCGACCGAACGGGAAGGCGCCAAGGCAGCCCGTCGAGCAGGCGCACCAGATCCGCGTACCACGGTCGCCGAGGCCAGTCGGGCGCAATCAGAAGTACTCTGCCCCTGTGTCTCTCTATCCGCTGAACTACCCGCCCGATCAACGCCCACGGCGGGAAAACATATAGGAGACCCCCGGAAGGCCACCGCTGTAAAAGCGCGTCGATGCCCTCGGACATTCTTTCTCTTCTCCTGCTGAAGAACCGCAGAACCTTTGCCGTCTGAAAGGACGCCATCAAGTCCATGACGGGCAGCTCCCAGCGGAGGATCAATTGTTGGAACACCTCGGGGTGCAACTCCCATTCCCCGGCATCCACCTGAACTCTGCTGAGGAAGTCCGCCATCACATTGTCCTTCCCTGCAATGTGTGCCGCTGAAATCGCCGTCAGCCGACTCTCCACCCACGCGAACAGCAAATCGGACTCCTCCTCCATCGCAGCACTGCCCGTGCCGCCTTGACGGTTTATGTAAGCGACCGTGGCGGAATTGTCGGATAGCACCCGAACTGGACGTCCGAACACTAGGCCCTCGAACGCCTGTAGGGCTCTGACTACCGCTCTTAACTCCAAACGATTTATCGACCACGTCGTTTCCAGGGGGGACCACAGACCCTGCGAGAAGCGTCCCTCGCAGTGTGCCCGCCAGACTGGCATCCGTCATCAATGGCACCCATTCCGGCTGTTCCAGTGGCATTCCGGCCGCTAACGAAGCCGGCCCCAACCACCACCGGAGCGACTGTCGCACTTTGAAGGGACAGGGGAGACGCTTGCTCAAGGAGTCGCGCTGATGCGACCAGCGTCGGAGCAATGCTCTCTGTAAGGGACGCATGTGAACCTTGGCCTAAGGCACCGCCTCCAGCGTTGCCGCCATCGTACCGAGGACGCGAAGGTACATCCATGCCGTCGGAGCAGGAGTAGCCCGGAAGCTGCGGACCAGATTGCGAAGAGCTTGCGCCCTTCTGGCCGGCAAAAACACCTGCCCCTTGAGAGTATCGAACTGGACGCCTAAGTACTCCAGCACCTGCGAAGGCTGAAGCCGGCTTTTCGTCGGATTGACCACCCAACCGAGACTCTGCAAGAAGTCTACCACCCTTCCAGTTACCTGACGACTTTTCGTCTCGGACTTTGCCCGAATCAACCAATCGTCCAGGTAAGGGTGCACCAAGACCCCTTCTTTGCGCAATGCCGCCGCTACCACCACCATGATTTTCGTAAAGGTGCGTGGTGCCGTCGCGAGGCCGAAGGGCAGCGCCTGGAACTGATAATGACCCCAGGGCAACGCGAACCTCAGCCAGCGCTGATGAGCCTCCCGAATGGGAATGTGCAAGTAAGCCTCCGTCAGATCCAGCGACGTCAGATACTCGCCCTGATGCACCGCGACGATCACCGACCGCAATGTCTCCATACGGAAGTGGGACACCCGCAGGCAACGATTCACGCCTTTGAGATCTAAGATAGGCCGCAGCGCTCCACCTTTCTTTGGCACCACGAAATAGATGGAATACCGACCCAAACCGCACTGCGCCTTCGGGACTTCCACGACTGCCCCCAAGCGTAACAGTCGGGACAGAGTGCTGCGGACCTCCAAAGACTTCCTTCGACCTCTGCAAGGAGACATTATGAACGAATCTCGTATGGGCCGCGCCAGCTCCAGCGCATAACCGTACCGAATCACCTCTAGAATCCACTGGTCGGACGTGATAAGGGCCCAGGCAAAGAGAAATTCCCGGAGCCTCCCCCCTACGGAAATGTCCTCTGCCGGGACCCGCCTCATCTCATTGCGGTCTGCGAGCCGCTGGGGCGGAGCTGGAGGAGAAACCCCTACTCGCTCCCCGAAACCCCCGAAATCCCTGCGCTCGGGAAGTAAACCGACCCCTCTGAAAGGACCCGTAGCGCGGGGACCGAAATCTGCGGGAGTCCCGAAACTGGCTTCGAAACCCTTGCGGTGACTTCCCCAGCTTCGGCTTGTCCTCAGGAAGCCGACCCGCCTTAGTCTCCCCGAGGTCCTTAACTAACTTATCCAGATCTTCTCCGAACAACAACCTACCTTTGAAAGGAAGCTTACTAAGCCGAGATTTAGAAGAACCGTCCGCCGCCCAATTGCGCAACCACACAGACCTGCGGGCGGCAACTACGGACGCCGTGCTATTTGCGAGCGCCCTAATCAAATCATAGTGGACATCGGCCAAATAAGCCGCACCGGACTCAAGACGCCCCAACTCCTTGAGCTCCTCCAAATCCAAATGAGGGGAAAGACGCAATCGTTGCACCCAGCGCAAACACGCCCTAGCCACCCAGGCACCACAAATAGAGATTTGCAACGAGAGCGAATCAGCCTCGAAGGTTTGCTTGAGTAGACCGTCCACTCTACGGTCCTGGGCATCTTTCAGCGCTGCGCTGCCCTCCACTGGAATGGTGATCTTCTTGGTGACTGCTGACACTACAGCATCTACGCGGGGCGTCCGAAACCGCTCCTTGTCCTTATCCACCAGGGGATACAGCCTATTCAAGGTACGTATGCCTCGGAGCCCTGTCTCCGGCTGATCCCATTCATCCTGAATCATCTTATCAACTACCTTGTGAACCGGAAACACCACCTGGTTCTGCCGGACCGCCTGAATAACGGGATCCTCCACGTCGTCCTCCTGCGACGTCGGAGCTGCCAGTTTTAATATCTGCAGTGACTCCGTAATCAACGCCGGAAGCTCCTCTCTACGGAAGACCCTGATAATTTTAGACTCTCCTTATCTGTTCCTCCGGTGAGCCCTCTCCCGGGCTCACAAAGTCCTCCTGCTGCAAGGAGACTGGTAACACTGGAAGGAGAGGTGGAGCTCAGCAGGCTATATCCAGTGATGTCATCATTCTGACATACCAGTCTCCAGCTGCAGGAGGAGGTTGACAACCCAGGAGTAGAGGACTGAATGGGAGGAACGATAAGGAAACTCCCATTATCATAGCTGGGTAGAGTGGTTTGTATTAAAATGGTAATTCTGCCAAAGGTGCTCTATCTCTACCAGATGCTGCCACTTGGAGTTCTCCGAGGAGACATTAGGAAGGCCCAACGCAAGGTTTTCCACTACACCTGGAACCACAGGCTACCTAGGATAGTGAGGACTGTGCTCTATCGCCCTAAGGTGGAATGGGGATTAGCAATGCATAAACTATAGTGGTACTATCTTGCAACTCAACTTGCAAACATAGTGGGGTGGCAGGATGGAGACTTGAGGAGATGGGTACAAATTGAAGAGGTGCAGACAACGGGGCCCCCCTCATATTTCTTTCCCAGATGATAAGGCAAGATAGGCAACCTGACAGCCCTTTTATGAAGCAAGTGGTGCATACGCTCTTATATGGAGGAGAGTGGGAGCGGTACGGAAGCTTCGTAGAGAATACTCTCTTTTGCAATCCTTATGGTACTACCCCACTTAACCACTAAGTCTGGATGACCCATTGTATCGTAGATAGGAAGAGCAGGGCCTGGCGGTGTTGCATCAGTTTTGCAAGGAGAGCTATGAGGTCTCTTAAGCAGATTTGGTAGACAAATATAACTTCCAACTGCAAGACTTTTATGGGTACCTTCAGGTACGGCACTGGCTTTCTAATGAAAAGTGCAAAACAGTGATAAGCGGAGGCCTATCAGATTTTGAAAGCTTGTGTTGGAGGGAAGGTACATGCAGGAGAATATTATCAAAAATTTACCACCTACTGATGAGTGCTCATACACAGGAGAAGGCATGCTTTATAATACAGTGGGAGGATGATTTAGGCAAGAAAATAGAAGTTCAGACATGGGGCAATATTTTTTAAGGTTTGCTTAAAGAGTGCGTGGCTACACAACATAAGGAGAATCAGTACAAAATATTATTTAGGTGGTATTTGACCAGGACACCCCTCCATGATATGACAGGGGAGGGTGACAATCATTGCTCGAAGGGATGCCCAGTGCAGGGGATTATCGTCATATGTGATGGACCTGGCAATATGAATCCGGGTTTTGGCAGGCACTGAAGAGAGAAATGGAGGATATGGTGGGAGACAAGATAAGTTGGAACTATGACAATATAAAGTTGGGAATGAAGAGGAAGGGCTGGGAGGGTCGAAGTGGCAAGCTATTATGATTTTTTGTTATTGCTGCATGATGTGAGATTGCGGCAGGCTGAAAGCTAGCAATGCGTCCAGAGATGAGCTCTTGGAGGACCCGTATGCATGCAGTTTATTGATGGAAAAACTGACTGCGAGCCAGAGGGACAGTCTATCAATCTTTCAAGACATGTGGACTCCATTTATAGATAAATATTTAAATAAAGGTCATGTTGGGGAGGGGAGGGCATAGGGATTTGACTTTACATATTATGTTTAAAAAGCTTGTATTATATGTTGTTCGTTTACACTTTATATTAAAATCCCAATAAACATTTATATTTAAAAAAAGATGTCAAGGTTAAGAATTTAGAATACAATGTTCTAGGCTGAAACTAAAACTATATATGGGCTTCCATAACACCTGTATGCTAAAACTGAAATAAAATAGGAAAATATTCTGTGCCAGTGTATTTTGCTAGCAAGAAGGAAATAGAGAGTACAGCATGGTGTACTACAATCTATAATTCTCTCTGACCATTACGGCCACAGCTTCCAATTTTATAGAGATACATCAAAAGATAACTTGTTATCTAAGAATGCCCAAGGTTTAGCATTTGCCAAATTCTCATTATATGTATACTTCTTATCTGAACAGAAGTTCTTGTATCCACACAGACGTCCTTGATATATGCTTGCCCTCTAATGTTCTGGTTGAGAATGTCCATCTAGTTCACAGTTCCAGATCTTGAAACAGTTTACCTATGCCATACTTGAACGAAGTAAAATACAGTTATTATGAAATGTCTAAGAGTGTCAAGTGTTATTAACCCTTTACTTTCACACATACAAACTTTTAGCCAGCTTAAAATGATTTATTACTGGGAGTATATTTAGGTTGAAGGAATTAAAACACATGTGCATTTCATTTTCAAAAACATGCTCCCTATTTTATGCTTTTCCTCACTCACACAAATAGGAATAGTAAGTAGGTGCTTCTAATGCAGGTACTTTATCGCTGCTAATATTAAAAGGAGAACAATCTGCATGCTTTAAAAAATCTGATTACAATACAAACTGCTGAACAACATGGGCTGCTCTATGACCATATCTTTTTTTTCACTAACTAGGGCAAGTGGGACTGTCCCATCCAAACTGACTTCAGCATTTACTTATTAAATATTCTTATGTCACAGCAGGTGGGGAATTGGTATATGTGGTGACTAACAGATGCACGTTTATTGAAGTAACAATAACAAAAAGAAGGGGGGAGGTGTACTGTACATGTCTTAGTGTTCTGATATTAATTCTACTCCACACACTCACAGACCAAAAACCTTTCTACCAACATATAATTCAAAAACAATTTTTAATAAATATAAAGCACTTACCATGAACTTAATCCCAACTACAAACAATCTGCAAAGATTCAGAAGTGAGTAGACAAACAGACTAAACAACGGGTAGGAGAAAAAGCCTCAGATAACTTAACTTCCCTTTATGTGGCTACTCAAAGCCATGAACAAACAGCTCCACATCATAGGCTGAAAAAACTCCTCCCATCAACAAATTAAAAAATGTTTTTATTATAAAATACTTAAAAACCTCCAAGAAACAACTACAGCAGAAGGTACCCCAGGGTGCCCTGACAGTAACAACCACTCAAATGATATTATAACACTAATTCTATAGGAGCTATTTAAACAGGAATCACAGACCAACACAATGGCCACCTATAAAGGAATAAAGAAAGAAGCAGTCACAAAACTTCTCAAACACAATTCAAAAGCCTGCCCACAGCCCCATACTTAGCTGAGGACAGCAGCTTTTCAAGCTTGCAGCACTCCAAGCTTCAAACACTCCTGCACAGAACTGCCCTGTATTTCCAAGACATTTTTCTGATATGGAATCAATGGGACATTATAAATGTGGCTGTTGCATCTTTTGTGGGATTATGGAAGAAGGATCTACCTTTGTAATCAATCATTACACAGTGTGTATTCATGGGAGTATGACATGTTCTTTTCAGTTTGCTGTGTATGCCCTGCGCTGTCCGTGTAATAAGTATTATGCGGGGAAGAAAGTGTGCCAGTTAAAGATAAGGCTCTCTCAGCGTAAGAACATTTTTAAAGCCCATGAAGACGTTCCTTTGGTACTACATTGCTTACAGTTTAATCATCAGCTTACTGATCTACGATGTCTGGTGTTGGACTCAGTTCCTAATAACCCCCGTGGGAGGGGATGATTGTGGGAGATTGCTAGTCCATCATGAACAGAAATGGATATTTAAATTTAAGACTCTTGAGCCAGTAGGGCTTGATAACAAAATTGACTGGAGTGTGTTTCTGTGATTTTAGCTTTGGGTTTACTGTGTGTTCCAAACATAGGAGAGTGAATGTGTGGGGCTTATCCAACCAGAGGGTAGCATGCTTCTGATTGGGTGGAGCTAGGTATTTAAATGGTGTTGGCTTTTTGTGTCAGTTTCTTTGCACGAAGAATTTCGGCTGGTAGTGTAACCCCTGCAGAAGCTGTTTTTAGCGAAACAAAGATCTTTGTAGTTATTCTGAAAAATGGTATGGCGGTGGATTCAGTGGTCAGTGTAGCAGCGGTGCCTGGTAATTTGGCGTCCTGTGCAGGAGTGTTTGATGCTTGGAGTGCTGCAAGCTTGAAGAGCTGCTGAAGAGCATAGGTGGCCATTGTGTTGGTCTGTGATTCCTGTTTAAATAGCTCCTATAGAATTGGTGTTATAATATCATTGAGTGATTACTGTCAGGGCGCCCTGGGGTACCTTCTGCTGTAGTTGTTTCTTGGAGGTTTTTAAGTATTTTGTAATAAAAACATTTTTGAATTTGTTGATGGTAGGAGTTTTTCAGCCTCTGATGTGGAGCTGTTCATTCCCCTATGGCTCTGAGTAGCCACATAGAGGGAAGTTATTTGAGGCTTTTTCTCCTACCCATTGTTTAGTCTGTTTGTCTACTCACTACTGAGTCTCTGCTGATTGTTTGTAGTTGGGATTAAGTTCGTGGTAAGTGATTTATATTTATTAAAAATATTTTTTTAATTATATGTTGGTAGAAGGGTCTTTGGTCTGTGAGTGTGGGGAGTAGGATTTATGTTTTTCTCCAGACCAGTGGGTTTGATAGCTTGTTTAGTGATCTGTTACTGAGACTTTCAGCAGTGCAGTAGTCTCTAAAATGGCCTGCATCAAAGCCAGTTTTGGCAACTATGCTGTCAGTGTTAAGGCCAGGAATCGAGGTGGGCACTGACACAACATACTGAATCCTCCTCTTCCAGATCCTCCTCACAGACTACTGGGGTTGAGACACTGTGGCCCACAATAGGTACTGTGTCATCCTCTTAGGTCACCTGAGGTAACCAGCGGCTTGAACAGGGATCCTTGAAGGCCAATGCATCTCCTGTGCTATTGATGAAGATAAATGGACCTTCATACAGAGGCATGTTGAAGGACTGATGGTGGCCACCAGTATCTCTATACTTCTGGCATTGTGCTTTGACAATATGTACTCTTCTCAGCCTCCACTTAGTGTATGGCATCAGTATCTTTTGATGCTGGTACTGAAGAGATGGAATACTTTGACTTATTCGGGCAAAAGTGAACAGTCCCAGTGGCCTCCATCAATCCTCAACCTTGAAAATGGCAGATGCATTGATATCAATGCATCCCCCTGCATCTGATGCAATTTTGTGGTTCATGTGAGTTGATGTCGCTACATCTGGATCAGACATACTTGAACTAAAAAGCTCTTTTTTACACTTCATAGTCTGAGAGACCTCTCACTGATATTCATAACACCATGAGGAATCATGTTCAAACCCAAAGCATGCCAAGCATAAATTATGAGTTATTGAAATGGTCCTGCCACTCTGCCTGCATTTTCTGAAGCTGCAGAAGGCCCTTTCCTCTAGAACAGGGGTCTCAAACTCCACTACTGGAGGGCCGCAAACCAGTCAGGTTTTCAGGGTATCCCTAATGAATATGCATGAGATATATTTGCATGCACTGCCCCCATTGTCTGCAAATATATCTCATGCATATTCATTAGGGATACCCTGAAAACCTGACTGGTTTGCAGCCCTCCAGGACTGGAGTTTGAGACCCCTGCTCTAGAATGTCAATGAAAAAATGGTCGCAGTGAAATCAAATAGTTTAGTATTAAAAATCAACCAGTACCACTTGAACCAGTGCAGACCGCACTGCACAAAAAAATCAAAGAAACTTGGAAAATGTCCAAAAAACTATAGTGAACCATAGGGGAGGAAATGGATTTACTGATGTTAGTAATGCAAAAAAAGGCACCATACTTAGAGAAAAGTTCAGACCACAGAGAATCATGTCTGAGAGGCTTTGCAGAAAAACAGTTACTCACTTGTAACAGATGATCTTCGGGAACAGCAGGAATCAGTCTTCACATATGGGTGATGGCACCAATGGAGCCCAGTGGGAACACTCAGCATCCAATAGGAATGCTTTTGGGAGCTTTCCTCCACGCATGCGTGGCTGCCTTCCCTCCTGTTCTCCTCAGTCAGGTGAATAGCGGAGAAATAAAAATCTTTGTATACTAGAAATGAGAAAAAATGGGACAACTTGATGGGAAGGTGGGTGGGTTGTGAAGAATGATTCCTGCTGTTCCCGGAGATCACTTTTTACAGGTGAATAACTATGCTATCTGCAGGAACAAGCAGGAAGTCAGTCTTCATATATGGGACTCCCTAGCCTAGGACAACCGAGCAAGAGAAGAATCCCGGCACAGCTGGAGACTGCAGCAGGGATTCGACAGCCCATTCAGAGCACTCCTTGCGAGGTAGTCATTTGGGTGGTGGGCAAGTTGTCTAAATTTTAAAAAGGTTATGCAGAACAGCTTGTCCAAATTGAGCATCAGCTCTAGCATCTTTGTCCAGGCAATAGTGTGCTGCAAAGGTTTGCAGAGAAGACCATGTTACCGCTTGGCAGATCTCTGAGATAGGGACAGAATGGAGATGAGCTACAGTAGTAGCCATGGCTCTGACATGAGCTGTCACACAGTGTGGAGGAAACAGCCCAGCCAGCGAATAAGCAAAGGATATGCAATCTGCTAGCCAGTTTGAAAGGGTTCTTTTGGATACTGATGTCCCCAGATGACTTTGGTCAAAAGAGATAAACAACTGAGAGGATTAGCGATAGTCCTTAGTATGGTCTAGATAGAATGTCAATGCTCTCTTGCAGTCTAAGGTATGAAGTTTGGCCTCAGCCGAGGAGGTATGGGGCCTTGGAAAGAAAGTTGGTAGCGAGACAATGGGTCAGGTGGAAGGAGGTGACAACCTTTGGCAAGAACTTAGGATGTGTGCGAAGGACCACCTCATCATGGTCAAAAGTGGTATAGGGGAACATAGCTCACCATAGCTTAGAGTTCACTGACTCTTTGAGCTGAAGTGATTGCTATGAGGAAAAGAAGCTTCCCTGTTACAAACTTTAAAGGAGCTGAAATCATTGGTTTAAAGGGCCCGTGCATGAGTTGTGCAAGAACAACATTTAGATCCCATTGTGCAGGAGGTGGGCGGAAAAGTGGCTTGGTCAGGAGAAGACCATGCATAAGTCTAGCTATTAAGGGGTACACCGAGATAAGGCAGTTCTCTAAAGTATGGTGGGAGGCCACAATGGTGGATAAATGTATCTGCACCGAGTTGGTCTTAAGGACAGAGGAGGACAAATGGAGTAGGTATTGGAGTATTCCAAAATTGGACATGTGAAAAGATCTAGTGTTTTCTGAGAACACCAGATGGAAACCTGCACCATTTAAAAGAGTAAGAATGTCTGGTTGAATCTTTTCTTGAAGATAGGAGCACATGTAACACATCCTCTTTGAGATTTAAGTGCGAGAGAGCAAAGCACTCAGCCTCCACACTGTCAAGCGGAGTGTCTTGAGACTGGGGTACAGAAAGATCCCCTGTTCCTGAAAGTAGAGTTGGTGAATAACTGAGCCTGAGGGGAGGCGCTTGAACAAGTTGAAGAAGCAGAGGAAACCACGGTTGTCTGGGCCAGTAAGGGGCAATGAGAATCATTTGTCCCCGGTTGGCCTGGAGTTTGAAGAGTGTTTTTGCTATGAGTGGAAGGGGAGGGAAAGCATAAAGGAGATCCTGTATGTTTATGTATGTTTATGTAGTTTATGTATATAGTTAACCCAGTTATCCAAGTTTGTACTCCTGTTCAATGTAAAACCTGACAGTTTGTCGTTATGGTCGTTTTGTTATAATGTAAACCGCGCTGATTCTAAATAGCGCGGTATATAAGAAACTGTAATAAATAAAAATAAAATAAAATAAAATAAATAAATAAATGGATGAGGACAGGATCTCCTGTGAAGGGAAGAAATCCTTGAGCAGAAGCGAGGTAGTTGGGCATTGAAGGGAGAAGCAAAAAGGTTGATTAGTAGCGTCCCCCAGAGGTGGAACAAGTGTTGCGTTACTTGAGGTTCCAGCATCCACTCGTGTGGATGGAGGATCCAGCTTAGTCTGTCTGCTAAGTGATTCTCTGCTCCTGGAAGGTATACTGCATGAAGGTGAATCCTTTGAGGAATTGCCTATTCCAAAGGCGAATGGCTTCCATACATAGGGCCTGAAAGCCTGTCCCCCTTGCTTGTTTATATAAACATAGCCACCTGGTTGTCCATCTGTATGAGAAGAGAGTTTCCATTGAGTTAGGGAGAAAAGAGACTGATGCCATTGAAGACTGCCCTGAGCTCTAGAAGACTGATCTAGAGAAGCGCTTCTTGAGTGGCCCAAGGACCCTGTGTTCTCAGGCTGTTGAGATGTGCTCCTCAGCCTAATTTTGATGCATCGGTCCTTAGGGTATACTGCGGTGCAGACTTCTGAAAAGATGACCCTACGACCATTCTGTGGTGTGCACCACCATAGAAGGACTGTTCTGATTTGCGGAGTGACGTTGATGAGGTCGGATAGGCAATCTGTGAACTGCTTCCATTGTCGTGAGAGTCCACTGCTCGATCCTCATGTTGAGACATGCATGGGACACAACATGGACTGTGAAAACCATGTGGCCTAAGAGGCGTAGAAATGTTCTGGCCATAACTGATGATTGTTGCTGGACATGTGTATCTAAGGCAATGAGACAGAGGCGTCTGTCCTCTAGCAGAAATGCCCTGCTTCTTAGCGTGTCTAATCGAACTCCTATGAACTTGAAGTCCTGAGTTGGCGTGAGATGTAATTTTGGATAATTTATCACGAAACCTAACTCCTGGAGGACATGAATGGTTTGATTTAGGGCGGAGGTGAGTGCTGAAGTGGAATCTGCCCTTAGCAGCCAGTCGTCTAAGTAGAGGAACAGAAAGATCCCCAAAGTTCATAGGACTCTGTAAAGACTCTGGGTGTTGAGGCCAGTCCGAATGGGAGGACTCGGTACTGGTAGTGGTTGTTCTGAAAAGTGAACCTGAGAAACTTTCTGTGGTCTGGGTGGATCAGATGTGTGTATAAGCATCCTTTAGATTCAGAGAGCATAGCCAATCATTTTGTTAGAAGTATGGCAGAAGAGTGCCTAGAGAAATCATCTTGAATTTCTCCTTGATGAGAAATTTGTTGAGATTTCGGAGATCTAATATAGGCCTGTGACCTCCCATCTTTTTTGGAATTAGGAAGTATTGGGAGTAGAATCCCAGGTCCTGCTGAGATGGGGGAACCTCCTCTATAGCCCCTCGTCTCAGCAGTGAGAGAATTTCCTGCTAAAGCAAGGAGAAGTGAAGGAGATCCAAGGAGAGTTGTCCCTCAAAGTGAGCGGGAAGAAGATCCTGGATTTTCAGCTGTAGGCCCTGACTGACTAGATGTAAAGTCCAGGGCTCGGAAGTAATGTTGATCCAATGCTGTGCAAAATGCACTAGTCTTCCTGGGATCATAGGAGGAAGAAGGAAGATTATGGGAGAATTGGCCATGCTCTTTTTGAGCAAAACTCTGCTCAAAAAGAGCATGGCAAAAAACTCTAAGGAGGTTAAGTAGTATCTGCAGGCTGTGATTTGGTGACTTTGGGTTTCCTGACCTATTTCTGGCCCTGTTGTCTCTGTTGCTGTGGTGGAGCAGAGTAGCCAGACTAGGAATGATATGGAGGATAAAGCCTTTTCTTCTTAGGGAAGAAAGGTTTCTTAGTGGTAATCTTCTTAGAAGAGTCTGCTGTCTTCCTTGAAAGCCTCTTCATGGTGAGGTCGTCAGTTTCTTTCTCACCGACCTCTGACCAAAGAGGTTCTCACCATTACAAGGTAGGTTGATTAATTTGACTTGGACCCACTGTTCCAGGTCAGATTCTTGGAGCCATGCTGTTCTCCTAGCCCCTATGCAGGCTGTAGCAGATCTGCTATTGGCCTCAAATGCATTGAATGCTGCTCTTGTTAAGAACATTGATGTATTCTGAGTAAATGTTCCTAAGACCTGATGAGCCACCTTGACGAACAGCTTAGCGATGCTGCACTCAATGGCGATGACTTGGTCATCCAATGATGGTACTGGGGGAGGAGTGGCTCCAGACACAGCTGTGTGGGCCACAACTCCCGATGCTGGTATTGGGGGTTCCACCAAGGATTGGACCCTGAGGGCATCCCCGAACTCCTGTGTGGCTATGGACGGTGACACCACCTGCCGGGGTTGCTTTGATGGACAGTCAGCATCTGAATGCGATGAATGACGGTGCCGATGCCGATGCTCAGTGTCCAAAGCCGATGCTGACCTGGAAGTTGATGACCTCGATGCCGAGGCAGATGTTTTCTTTTTCTTAAACAATGGTGACTCCAAGCGTTGCTTTTCCTTTGCTGGTGAGGACTTAGACACATGGGAAGACTTTGAAGGAGTCGATGCTCCCAAGGAGTGCACCAAAGGAGCGGAGTCTGTAGGAAACAGCTTAACCTTCTTTTTGTCTCAGTTCTTTCTACCTCTAGAAGACATGTGGCGACAGAAGGGACAAGAATCAACATCATGGTCTGGGCCTAAACATTTTAGGCACCAAGAATGCTCATTAGTGATAGAAATTGTGCTGGAACACTTGGAGCATTTTTTGAAACCACTTTGGAGCTTCTCCATATTAGTGAATAATATGGAGGCAAAATCGAACTGGTGCCTGATGAGGCCACAGGCCTCAAACAAAGTTTGTGAATAAAAATTGAAAATAAAATAAAAATTATGTAAAATAACAATAAAAAGGGGAACCAGAATTGACAGGGAGTCGAGTCAGTTGACGGGAAAGCAAGCTAAGTACTTTTGACAGTACTAGTGAAAAACCTTTGAAGTCTCTAGACACAGCTGACAGGGACGAGATCCCGATGATTCTGCAGAAAAAAGACGACTGAGGAGACCGGGAGGGAAGGCAGCCATGCATGCATGGAGGAACGCTCCCAAAAGCATTCCTTTTGGATGCTGGGGAGTGTTCTTGCGCCGGGATGCATCAGTGACAATGTCACCCATATGTGAAGACTGACTTCTTGCTTGTTCCTGGAGATAAAAAGAATGGAGGTGACCCCATGGGTGAGATGTCCCATGCTGTTGTCATCACATGTGTGATAGTCCATGCTGGAATGCTCTGTAAAACGTATTATTCAGCACCACACTGGGCCTCATTGAATGGCATCACCCAATAGTAAGGATATAGACGGCTTGTCCTCACAGAAACCCATTTTATTCCAAGGCCCTTATTTTAGAAGTATCTAGACATGCAAATGGAATTGTTTACCTGTCGAGATTGCATATGTGTGCAAATGGCGATTTTAAAAAGCTGCAGTCTGTACCTTGGGACATATTAATTATAAGGGAACCTGGCAGGGGCATAGCTTGGGTATGCCTCCAAAGTAGACATCTACATCCCATTTTACGATGGAAACATAGAAATATAATGACAGAAAAAGACCACAAGGCCCATCTAGTCTGTCCTTCCATAACAACTACAACAGTCCACTTTTTACCTTTAGAGATCCTCTGTGTTGGTCCCATGCTTTTTTAAATTCAGTTACTGTCCTCATCTCTACCACCTCCACTGGGAGACTATTCCACGGATCCACTACTCTTTCCGTAAAGAAATATTTCCACATATCACTCCTGAATCTATCTCCCTTCACCCTCATCCCATGTCCCCTCGTCGCAGAACTTGCTTTCAATTGAAAGAGGCTCTCTCCCTGAACATTTATGCCACGGAGGTATTTAAACATCTCAATCATATCACCTCTATCCCGCCTTTCCTCTAAGGTGTACATATTAAGATCCTTAAGTCTGTCCTCATATGCTGTCCTCATATCCTTAAGTCTGTCCTCATAAGCCATGTCTATACTAAACAATTTTGCATAAAGTTTTTTGCACCTTCTCCAAGGCACACTAAAGTGCCAATTCTCAGATTAGACCTGAAGTCTCAGGCAAGGGGCAGGTGCAAAGGCCAATGGAACCCTCCTGGCATCCCAAACCCCTCACCCCAGCACAGGCCATATCTTCCCTCCCAACACCATGACAGCCATCCAACCACAACCCAGCACCCCCTTACTCTTACTGGGTTCACCCTTGTGGTCTAGGGTTGTGCAGGAGTAATCCCCAGTTGCTCCTGCTCCGTTGGTCACCCAGCATCAAAACAGCACCTCTGACTCTTAACAGTAGTTTCACAGTATTACCACTAGGGGTCAAGCTGCTAAATAAAGACATAGGGCCTGATTTTCAACTGGGCAGGCTATGTGCCGCTATGGCGCATAGCTCTGTCCGCTGACCCTTAGACCTGGATATTCAGTGCTGCGGCGACAGCATTGAATATTTAGTGATTGCCACAAAAGCCAGAGGTTGCCAAAGCTAACTTGACAGCAGCAATATTGGATGTTGCCCGGTTAGTTCCTGAGCCTTAAAGATAGGTGAGGGTTTTCCTCGTCTATCTTTAAGGCACAGATTGATAACCGGACAGTAGCCAATATCGCTGCTGCCCAGTTAGTGCCATTCTCCGCCTCCGTCCAAAATGCCCCGATGCTAACCAGATAGTATCGGGGCGTGTAGGCGACTTAGATGGCGATATTCAATGGCATTAACTGTGTACATGCCATTGAATATGCTCATCTAAGACATTTACATGGTTTACTGGGCTGTAAACCATGTAAATGTCTTTGGAATATCGGGCCCATATAGTCCTTATTTGGCAACTTGAACCCTAGCAATAGGTACAAGACAATTATTAGGGATCACAAGCACCATTTTGTTGGCAGGTGCTCGACGGAGCATGAGTGACTGGAAATCACTCCTGCTCTCTGCTAGGCCACCAGGGAGACTCCCAGTAAGAGCTAGGAGAGATGACAGAGGTGTGCTGTTATAGTTTTGAGGGGGAATGGTGATGTAAGTGGACTAGGAGATGGATATGTGGATGCTAGGCTTCACGAGGAGGAACTTGATTCCACCACTGGTCCCTTTACCAGATAATGGGCCCAACTTGCGGCCCACTATTTGGGTTGCTGCAACCAGGAACCCGCAATTTTCCTGACAGTACAAAGATGTGAAATGGAGATACTTTTTTCAGTGTCTCCATTTCTAAAATCAAATGGATGTGCATCCTTTATTTCCTTTTAGGTATTTTACAAAAGGCTGCATATTCGGCAGAGCCAGGTCACTACCAGATCCCAGGCTTAGAGGAGTGATGTCATCCAAATGCGCCAGCATAGCAACAGATAACAGCAAGCTTCCCTCAGCAGCGATGGAATCTGCTCCAGAGGATTCAGTGATGGTTTCTCCTCCAACAAAGAAAACTTACCTCATTTGCTTCAGCAATGGGACTGTGCTCTTCTGTTGATCAGGACAGGACAGCACAGCCACAAACTCCAAAACCTTCCTCTGCACTGGGTTAGTTTCAGTACCCAATGCACGGTAAGCCCAAACTTTCTCCTTCCTCTTGGGAAACATAACAGGCAAAAGGAAATAAGCTTAACACAAAGCACCAAGAGCCTGCTTGAGCCATGACTGCTCAGGCCACCATATTAACACATTTTTTTAAACTTTTTTTTTTATTGGCTTTACATTTGTACAGATATACACTTGTATCAGAAAACAGGAAAATGATAACTCTCCAAAAAATAATACAGTTATACCAAATAAGAAAAACAAACAACCATAATCCAAAATACGTAATGGAGCAGTGCTTCACAAACGTTTATCCAGTATGAACCCATTTTAAAACTTAAAAATTCAAATGACCTCATATAATTTTGAAACCGAAACAACAGACCCTGATTCTAGGGCCAGTGCTAGGGTCTCTAGCAACTTCTGCAACCTACAGATCAGCACCCACCCCCTGATTATTAAGGTTAAACTGAATCCCCTCCCCTTTTCCAAAATTCTTTTGTGAACTCTGTTCATGTGATGCTAGTATTTCTCCTTCAAAACAAATATTGTAACAAGAAAACTACCATGAAGGAGCAAATGCCTAGCTGGAATAAAAACAAGTACTGAGAAGTAAATATTTAATATCGTATGAGCAGGCTGTGATAGTCTAAGGGTTAATGTGATTGAAGCAAACAAAATCAATGTATTTATTTATTTAACTGAGAAAAGTTCTACAAAGGTTACAACTACTTAGCTTTTCATGCCCCTTAACTCGCCTATTAATTGTTGCTACAGATACTACCACTGCTCTCTCTCTGCATGTACTGTTACAAAGCTCTTTTATAAATCCAACAAAAAGGAGGAGGCGATAAAGCATTTAGTGTAACTGGGTTTAAAACAGATTTGGACAAGTTCCTGGAGGAAAGATAGGTGACATAAATAAATTGAGTACCTAAGGGGTGGACCATAAAGTGACTGACTAGGTTAGAAACTGGTTGAGGCAACAAAGGGTACAGGTAAATGGAGCTCACTCTGAGGAGAAAGTGTGTGCCATAGGGATCTGTCCTTGGTCCAATCTTTATAACATTTTAGTAAGTGATATTGCGGAAGGGCTGTCTGGTAAGGTTTGCCTTTTTGCAGATGATACCAAAATCTGCAATAGAATAGACACCAATGGAAGTGTAGATAGTATAAGGAGGGATCCAGAAAAGCATGAAGAATGGTCAAGAGTTTGGTAGCTGAGATTTAATGCTAAAAAATGCAGAGTCATGTATTTGAACTGCAAAACTCCAAGAGAGCAGTACATTATAGGGGGTGAAGTATTTCTGGCTACAAAAGAAGAGCGGGACCTAGGGGTGATTGTTTCTGATGATCTTAAAGTTGCTTAACAGGTAGAAAAGGAGATGGCAAAAGCCAGAAGGATGCTTGGATGATCAGCAGGAAGAAGGACGTGATAGCGCCTCTGTAGCGCCTTTAGTGAGACCTTATTTGGAGTATTGTGTGCAATTCTTGATACTGCACCTTTAAAAGGACCTAACTAGGATGGAGTCAGTGCAGAGGGTGGATATCCAAATGGTCAGTGGGCTTTGTCATAAGGCATATGGGGACAGACTTAAAAATCTCAATATGTACACTATGCAGGAAAGGAAAGAGAGGGGAGATATGATAGAGATGTTTAAATACCGCCATTGCATAGGTGCACAGGAGGAGAGCCTCTTTCAATTGAAAGAAAACTCTGCAATGAGGGGGCATAGGATGAAAGTGAAGGGATAGACTCAGGAGTAATATGCGGAAATATTTCTTTATGGAAAGAGTAGTAGATGCATGGAATAGTCTTCCAGTGGAAGTGGCAGAGACAAGAACTATATCTTAATTCAAGAAAGAATGAGACAAACAGAGAAAATCTCTAAAGCAAAAAAGGGACTATAGTAGTTGGTATGGAAGGGAGACTGGATAGACCATATGGTTGTTATCTGCCACCATATTTCTATTTTTCTAGAGTGACACAATAGCATGTTTTCCTCATTCACAGGATCAGACATTTGGGGGCTTCATCTTATGTGCGTCATAGGATGTGTTGGAGGGTACACGTGTGTGTGCATGTCAGTGGGTGCATGCGTTTGTGTCTGTGTGTCATGGAGACTGCTGGAGACTACATGCACATGTGGGGATGTATTTGCATGCCATGGGGACTGTTGGGTGCTATATTTATGCATGTGTGAGTGTTTTTATGTATGTGTGTGTGTGATGGGGCATATTGGGGGCTGCATGAATGTCTGCATCATGAAGAGTATCAGGGGCTACATACATGATTGTGTATGTATGTGGTGCAGGGGTAGGGTGCCTTTGTGTGTGTGTGTGTGTGTATTTGCTCGCTGCGCTGGTCAGGTGCCCGTGTGTGTGTGTGGTGCGGGGGTGGGGTGCCTCTGCATACATGTTTATGTGGTGTGGAGGAAGGCTGCCTATGTGTGTAGGGTGGGGATGGAGTGCCTTTGTGCCTTCTTGGGGGGGGGGGGGGGCTGCTTCCTTTAGCATATATTCATTGTGCCTTTTTCTTCCTTCTCTCCAACCTCCAGTCCCTTGCACTCCCTTCACCTCTCCCTGCAGACTCTCTCCTGCTGCCTTTCCTCCACTTTCTTTTCCCAACCTCTGTCCCTTTCTGTTACCCCCTTCCATTCTCATCCCTTGCCCTCCATTCATTCCCCTCCCACAACTTTATTTCCTCAGTCAACTGCCCCTTTAAATTTTCCTTACATCCTGTGTGTCTTTGATCCCTGCAGTACTCCTGCCACGAGTCTCTCCTCATCGACCTATGTGAGCAGCCTTTCCTGCAGGCATACAGCAGCACTGCAGGCTGCTCCCATGGGCACACGCGCTATTGCTGGCCATGATCTTCATCCCGCAGGAACAGCCTGTCCCACGGGCATACAGCAGTGCTGCAGGGAATCGTGTTTTGCGACTCTCTTGGTTTTCAGCCTGCAGGACAGGCTGCTCCCATGGGCACACACACACACTACTGCTGGCTGTGATTTTGGCGCAACTTCACACTGCCACCCCCCCCCCCCCCCCCCCGCCGTGCTTACCCGGCTTACCAGGTAGCACCGGCCCTGCCTTATTCCCCTCCCCTCTCTCATCCATTTCCTCCTTCCCCTTCTTATCCAAAGCATAAAGGCAGCAGTGGTGAAAGATGGTTAAGAAAATTTTTAAATAAACTTAACTAAACGGTGTGTCAGTTTGTGTTCATAGAGACGCCGGTACTCTACATGCATTTCTACACAGGAGGAAAGGGGGCAGGGCCTGTGAATATTTATTGACTCCCAGACCCCAGACTGACCGCTACTACTCGGTGTAGGTGACAGAGGAAGTCCAGAGGGAGAGGGAGCAGCCTTGTTTTATGATTCCATCTACTGATGATGCGACCCCATTTGGGTTCCTGATCCATAGTTTGGGAATCACTATAAGAAAGATATCTCAGTATGAAAGTAAGAAAGCAGTACAAGAAAACTGTAAAAAGAGAGGATAACCACCCCATTATATCGATATAAACATAGATCATATAAATCCTTATAGTGGTTTAAGTTCAAGTGAGGGTTCTCCAAGCAAAATTTTGCTAAAGATTCCCCATTATTGTGCTAGCAAGAGGGCCTTCTTTTTCCACCCTTTTGTCCCCAGTCCCCAGCCCTTAACTCTTCAAAACTTAGGGTAGGCAGAGCACAACAAACATAACTTACTTTATAAAAAGATGCCAAGCTACCTCCATCTAGCTTGTAGCAATCATCACACTAATCTTATCTGGCCTGGCAGGAGGTGAGTTACTGATGTGCTCCTCCAGTTGCTGGGGGCAGAACAAAATTAATGTGCTGATCCTTGACAACCAGAAAGAGGCAGTGTGGCAACTTTTTACAAAGTAAGTTATGTCTGTCCCACTCCACAGTACAGGGTTGCTGGGCTCCCTTCTTGACTGGGCCTGCCAACACTGTGGAGGCTGTTTGAGTGGAATTTATACCACCGAATCCTCAGGTCTGCCTCACTGCAATCAGATCAAACAGATAAGAGGCTCCCCACTTCTTAGCATCAATAAAGATCTTTAATTGAGGAAGCTAGAAAAACATGAATCCAACATTATCAACATTTATAGGGAAACTGTAACAAAAATGAAGTGCCAAGATATAAAACATCTTTTCCTGGGTAACACGGCACAATTCAGGAAGCAAACAGGCAGATGCAGAAAGCTAGCGTGGCTTTTAAGCACCAATAATGCCACATTTAACCACATTTTAAGCATTTTTAAATTCAGAAAACAGACAAAATCTAGTGCCCAATTAATGCCACGAGTATTTAAATGTATTTTTAAATATCTTCAATTGCCCAAGAGCTAATAAAAGAGGTGGGGGCACACTTATAATGGCTAGATCAGACCTATAATTCCAATGCCTCACCTCTCATAACTCTAACAGCCTTGACTCTATCTTGATTGCGAATAAGCACTCAGCAACAGCAGTATTCTATTGTGCCCTATCCACCTGTTCAGACAACTTCTCCATAGCACTGGATCTAGTCTGTAATCACTCACCATAGGCGAGACCTCTCTGGATTCTGGGCGACTTCAATCTCCCTGTCTTATCAAAGAAGAACTCCAAAGCTTTTCTTGATGCAATGTCTGCTCTGAATTATGAGCAACTAATACATGTAGAGGCAACACATTGGACCTTATCTTTTCACTCTCCTTTGCATATGGTACCAATAATGCTGTCCAGCCACAAGTTTTTCCAGTACCTTGGTCAGACAACAAGGCCATCTTATTCCATATACCTTCTAACATATCTGATCCAAATGATTCTGTTAATTCTGAATTACCACCTGCTCGTCGTTTTAAACCATTTAACAAAGAGACATTCCTTGCAGAAACATTACCGAACTTTGACTCCTCTGATTTAGCTGACATTTTACACTCTTGGAACTCGACCCTAAGCCAAGCTGCCCTACTAACCCAGCACAAGCGCTCAAATAATAGGTCTCATACTGCGATTTGGTTTACAGCTGATCTATGCAAATCCTTACTGAACCTCAGGAAACGAGCAAAAATGGCACCATTCCAGGCTCCCACATGACTGAGAAATATACATGAAGACCTTGCAAGAACACCGCATTGCCATTACTCAAAAGAGGAAAGGATACCACACTAAGATCCTTATGCGCTCCCTCAATAGGCCCTGTGAGCTCTTTAGACTAATTCAGTCCCTCACTAAGGACACATCATTGCATCAAACAGATAATATACTCCACCATCAAGACCTTGCTACCCACTTTTATAATAAAACCAAATTGATCTTCAATAATATGGAAGACCTCTGCACTGATTCTCCATTGTCTGAAAGCACCAATATCCCTGCTCTGTTTTTACCCATACTCCCCCAATTAAATTGAAAACATAATAAAAGGTCATAATTCTAACACTTCGCCCACTGATCCTTGCCCATCTCACTGGATCAAGTCTGCTTGTGCTGAACTAAGTCCACATATCTCCAGAATCGTCCACCTCTCCTTCAACAAGGGACTGGTTCCATCACCACTGAAAACTGCCACTATCAAACCTCTACTAAAAAAAACAAGTTAGATCCTCAGGATCCAAACTTTTATCATCCCATATCTAGTCTTCCTTTCTTGGCTAAGATAATGGAGAAGATAGTACAACAACAAATTCAAGACCACATAGATTCTTATGCACCACTGGATCCTCAACAAAATGGTTTTCATCAACATCATGGTGTCGAGAACCTGCTCATCTCCCTGTTTGATAGACCACCAACTAGTCACTTTCTGTCAGGGCACCAGCCCCTGGCAGTATTTTGATGGCATCGGGGGCTTTTCCCAAAGCAGCGATCGTCCCCAATGCCATCAAAATACTGTTGGGGGCCGATATGCAAATTAGCCATGCGGTATACATTTCTCTGGAAGAGCATGCCAAACTAGTGCCAACTTCTTGTGCGCATGTGTTTGGCTTGCTTTCCCAGTTTAACACTGCCATTTTAAATCCAGTTTAACAGGTGGCTCATTTGCATGTGCACGGTTATAGCATCCTTAATTTGCATATCCTATTTTTGCATCGTGGTTAAAAGGTATGCTTTGTCAGGCACGTAAAAAATTGATTCAGTGCACGTCTAGCACTGGCTTTCTGAATCTGCCTGTAAGTTAGTTACCAGTAGGGGGGTCCTCTGTGGAAAGTAGGGAAATGTAGCCTCACCACCCTGTTCTCCTTCCCCTGCTCTACATACAGTACTGCTGTATCATTGAACTTCTATGGGAGAGAGGGAGGGCCACAATAAGGAGATTCCAGCACATGCTCAGTAGGGTTTCTACTACATTCCTGGGCTCTGGAACTGAACCAATCCAGTAAAGAAGCCCGCCAAAGATGATGCCACTCAATTGTGTGGCAGCATTTCCCTGTAGTCCACTGAGAACCACACATTACTCCATGGACAAGAAGGAAAGATTCATCTACATGACTAGGTGATTCCAAAGCTAAAGGTTGCTGTGTCTAAAATGTGGAGCAACCCACAGATGTAGCTATTGGGTGGTTGGAGAGGATTGGTGATCAAGCAAAGAGGTTCTGTAAAATGGATTGTCCAAATGCACCAACCATGAACAATGAGGTATACAGGCTGTAATGCTTTATGAAGGTATGACAGAAGACCAAGTTGTGGGTCTGCAAATGTCATCTTTGGAGGCCAGTCTGAGGCCAGCAGTAGATGCCGGATCTATTGTGTGTGGAGTTGAGGCATTCTGATGCGGCCTGGTGAAAGCAGATTGGCCTAGACATAGCAGAAATAGATACAGTCTAATATCAATCTGGAGAGGGTATGCTTGGTGATCCATACACCTAAATTAGATTAAAACAAACCTTTTGGATCAAGGGCCACATTGGACCTTTCAGATCACTGAAGGTGCCAGGGAATTTGCTAAGGGGAGGGTGGAGGGTCCCTCTTGCTTTACATTTATTGAGGGGAATATGACAATGGTACATTTTGGATGTAATTTTACAAAGGAGTTTTCATCTGTAAAAGCCTTTTTTTAAATGTTCTGTTTAAGCTGAGTTTTCACACAATAACACAACCCCCTTTCCCTTTACTTATGAACAATTGGCATTGTTTCATACCTATCAGCTAATACAATAAAATTCTGCTGCATACCCCCTACCAATTGTCCCCTCCCTCAACGATAAAGTAAACACAGGTTAAATATTACCGAGTAACGGGAGCGAGCGGGGACAGCTGGAGCCGGTGGTGGAATTAGCGGCAGGAGGAGCGTTGTAGCCCCGCCCCCCAGGACCTTTAAAAACCTGGTCCCCCGCTGGAGTACCGGAGCGAGCGGGGACAGCTGGAGCCGGTGGTGGAATTAGCGGCAGGAGGAGCGTTGTAGCCCCGCCCCCCAGGACCTTTAAAAACCTGGTCCCCCGCTGGAGTACCGGAGCGAGCGGGGACAGCTGGAGCCGGTGGTGGAATTAGCGGCAGGAGGAGCGTTGTAGCCCCGCCCCCCAGGACCTTTAAAAACCTGGTCCCCCGCTGGAGTACCGGAGCGAGCGGGGACAGCTGGAGCCGGTGGTGGAATTAGCGGCAGGAGGAGCGTTGTAGCCCCGCCCCCCAGGACCTTTAAAAACCTGGTCCCCCGCTGGAGTACCGGAGCGAGCGGGGACAGCTGGAGCCGGTGGTGGAATTAGCGGCAGGAGGAGCGTTGTAGCCCCGCCCCCCAGGACCTTTAAAAACCTGGTCCCCCGCTGGAGTACCGGAGCGAGCGGGGACAGCTGGAGCCGGTGGTGGAATTAGCGGCAGGAGGAGCGTTGTAGCCCCGCCCCCCAGGACCTTTAAAAACCTGGTCCCCCGCTGGAGTACCGGAGCGAGCGGGGACAGCTGGAGCCGGTGGTGGAATTAGCGGCAGGAGGAGCGTTGTAGCCCCGCCCCCCAGGACCTTTAAAAACTTGGTCCCCCGCGGTACGCGACCCGCGGGCGCGCACCCGTGGTCGCGTGACCGAAGGGGCGTGACCAAAGGGGCAGGACACGCCCCTTTGGAGCCCCTTCGGAGCATCGAGGAGGTACAGAAAGGTCTTGCGTGTCCATGGGCAAACGACGGAAGAAGGTGTTCCCTGCGACGAACACCCAAAAGGCCCCTAAGATCGTGGGCCCGATGGATGTGCATTTGCAAAAAGCTCAGGGAGAGCGTGAGCTGCCGGACTTGACCCTAGGGTCCGTGAGTACTGTTTCTGACTCTTCTTTAATTGCGCAGGGTGTTTCCCTACCCAGTCAGGAAGTTGAGACTTTCAAGGAGTCCTCCCCCAGAAGAGTTAGTCTGGGGATGGGATCCTTATTGGATAATACTAATGTTGCTGCTATTTCGGTTGTTCAGGAGGATAAAGAATTATTGTCTGTTCTTCCTACACCATTGGAGTTCCCCACTACCGTCCCATCAGTGGTCTCTCCAACAGATGTTTCCTTAAGAGATGTGTTTGAGGTAGTCACCCGCATGGAGTTATCCTTGCGGGTTTCTCTCTCTCAGGTTTCACAGTTTTCCAAGGATGTGGTACGGAAGTTGGGAACCCATGATGAATCTTTGGCAAAACATAATGTTGCTTTAAATAAATTAGGGGGTCAAGTCTCTGCTGTGCAGGCAGTTGCTTCTTCATTTACCCGTGATAATATTAATATTCATCATCAGATTGAGTCTCTTGAAAATGCTGTGCGCTTAAAAAATTTAAGGTTTCTTAATTTTCCCCAGACTCACTACCTTTCTCCTACTATTTTGTTGCATAAATATTTTAAAGAGGTCTTATCAATTGATGATGTTAATTTAATAAAGTTTTCCTCGGTTTATTATATTCCTTCAACCTTAGCGGAGACCTCCTCCCCTCTTGCCAACGACGCGGGTAAGGTTCCAGTATCCTCTTCACTAGATGTCTCCGCGTTTCTTGAGTCTTCCACGGATGAGATTCCTAATCGCGCCACCTTAATTGTTTCCTTTGTGTCATTGTCCGATAAAAATTTAATATTGCGGCTGTATTTTCCTAAAAAGAAACAATTATTTTGTGGTGGCAAGATACAGGTGTTCCCAGACGTGTGTAGACTCACTCAGAAACGAAGGAAAGCTTTTTTGGCACTGAAACCGTGCGCTGTGGCAATAGGGGCCTCCTTTTTTCTTAAATACCCTTGCAAATGTATTTTGATTTTTCAACAGACAAAATATGTCTTTATGGAATCTGATTCATTGATAGTTTTTTTAGATAGTAAAGAATGTGTTTAGGATTATTTCTTTACTTCCTTTCTAAGTCTTAGGGTTAGAATTATTATTCCTATCTGGCTTTGTTAAAATGGTCGTTGTATTATTATGCTTGTTTTCTGTGATCCTCTCGCTTCCATGACGTGGACTTGATTGTAATTCCTATCTTTATTTATAATAAAGATTGTTAAAATTCAAAAAAAAAAAAAATATTACCGAGTAACAATACATTACCCCATCAGATGTAATTGCCTCCACCATTTTACAAAACCTTACATGCCATATTTTCCTTTATGCTACAATTTCACTCATCAGATACACAAAATTCAGGCACCTTACCACCATACTTTTAGTTGGGAGTTGTGACTGTTTCCAATACCCCGCTAATTCCACTCTGGTGGCTATCACACATATGTATCCCTAAACATTTGCCCATATCTCCCTCCCATCCATCCTTAATCTGATTTCATAGCACCAGTTCCAGCTTCAATGGAATGCCTGAGATGTCTCTAAAACAGGAACTCCACCATTCTCCAATATTTTTACATCCTTGGCCATTCCCAAAATATGTGCAGCAGATCCCCCTCATCTCCACAGTTCCTCCAATACCGATACTTGTATTTTTTTTTACTGAGAGCATTGGGTCTCATTGGAGTCCAATACATACGATACAATACTTTGAAGCTATTTTCTAACATCTCAGGCCTAGGTGTCCATTTTCTCCCAGCTTCATAAAAGGCCTCCCTACTGTCCTCCATCCATTCACTTGATCTCTCATCCTCTCAGCGTTTCAGATAGGTAGGTTTCTGACTCCATTTGGGTAACAATAAGGTGTACAATTTGGAAAGCAGACCTTTAGACTTATTTACCTTCTCCATTACCTCCTCAAAGGGATTATGTGTGTTTTTGGACAAATGAGGGCAATGACGTCTATGAAAAAGTATGATATTGGGGAGGAACAAGAATACCTTACAATAAAGCTGTCACCACTGAAATTTACTGATGCATTCTACAGCAGTCTGCTTTGTCTTTTACCTTACTGTAAACAGGTTAGAGTGAAATTGCTGATCGTAAATTACAAACTGTTAGGTGTAACAACATTTAAGTTGTATTCCACGACTAATTTTTCTGCACTGTCTGGTCACTGTCAAGTTTTATCATGCTATTATAGGACATATTATAAGTCCCTTGTCCCAAAGAGCTTACTTTAAACTGATAATGTACAAACATTTAAAGGAAAAATTAACAGTATCCCAGGTTGTCTGCAATGTGCAAAAGATCACTTATAAAAATAAAGTAATCACCTGGTCACAGATCCCCAGCACAGCTCTCCTGTCTGTACAGCAACTATGTAACTCCCGTGGCCGCACAATGTTCTTTTGGCTTGGAGATTAAAAGCACTGGGGGCCTAAAATTCAGCTGCAGTGGCTAGTGCATCTTTATCTTTATTTGTTTTTTGATATACTGCTCTATGCTCAAGCACCAGAGCGGTTTACAATACACAAAACATAAAAGACTGCTGAAAGGAGAAACGAATGCCATGGTATTTATAGGAAAGAGAAAGAAGAGCGAGAAGTAACAGGAAAAGGCAGAAAAGGAGGGGGGAAAGCCACCTCAGCATAGGGGGTAGAGGGAGGGAGATTAAATGCAGAGCAGAAAAGATGAGTTTTCAACATTGACTTGAACTTAGTGAATGAGAGTTCAAGTCACAGGTCCAGAAGAGGGAGTTCCAAAGTTTGGGGCCAAGGAAGAAGAAAGCAGAGTTGCGGGTAGACTTCAGGTGAGCTTGTGAGTGGGAGGGAAGGGACATACGATTGGAATGGATGAGCTGGAGTGAACGCAGAGGGATGTGGAAATGAACCAGATCTGAGAGATATTGTGGAGTGCTGGTGTGAATAGCTTTGTGAACCAGAATTAGGACCGTATACCGTATGCGGAAGGTAATGGGGAGCCAATGGATGTGAATAAGAATTGGGGTGATGATTGGTGCAGGAGGCATGGGTGGCAATTGTGGCGGCGCGCAGTCCGTCTAGGCCAGGAGTGGGCAAACTACGGCCCGCGGGCCGTATACGGCCCGGCGGACCTTTTAATCCGGCCCCTCCCAACATTCATAAGCCTGTATGGACGGCATGGTAGTGGCTGGGCCGGCCAGCAGCTAGTGGGGGTGCGGGGCCGTGGGCGGAGTACGGATTGAGCCATACGTGCAGGCGCAGGCAGGGAGTTGACGTCACGTCAGATGACGTCAACTGCCTTTCCGCACGCCTGCTAGTGAGGAGCGATCCATGCAGCGCCCGGCAGTCATTTTGTGATGCAGCTAGAAGAGAAGAAAGCGCTAGCCAACATAACAAGCAGCCTATGGGCAGATGCGTCTTATAGGGTGAAAAATATGGTAATCTCCTGAGGCCTTCTGACTAGTGTCCGTGATGGTATCTGCTTCTTCTTCAATTGCACGCTATTATTTGCACTTGCTTATTTTAATTTTTATTATTCTTCTGTTGTGTTTAGTAATTTCTGTTTTAACTCCTATTTTTATTTATAGATCTTTATTGCAGAATCCCAAAATGTATATTAATTCACACATACACACCGTCCATCTACTCTTGGTCCGGCCCCCGGGTCCAATATATGAACCCATTGCGGCCCTCGAGTCAAAACGTTTGCCCACCCCTGGTCTAGGCGGTTGCCTAGTGGGGTGCGCTGGTCATCACTCTTTTTGTGTAGTTGTGGCCTGCTTTGTAAGCAGTACGAGTGGATGAGGACACAGGACAATTTGTAAAAATAAATTGCTTTTTATTGTTTTCTTCGTGGAATCAATTTTTGACAAATGACCATGATAAGGCAAACCAAAATATAACCAAAAATAGGATACTTTCTCCAGTAACTTTCTTAGCAAAAACTCTCCAAGTAGTTTTCTCCACTCTTGTTAACTTTTTCCTTCTTCCATTTAACAGAACCAGCAAAATACTGTTAAGTGCACAGTTCAACAAAACTTCAATAAGACAGTTTTGAATTCACGTTCTCAGCTGCTGCAGATTAGGATACCAGCCATGTGCTGCCTCTTAGTTTAAAATCATTAGCCTTCTTAACCGGGCTTTAGCAGTGGTAAAACTGGCTGCTTTTAAACACGAGGTTTCTATCTTTTTGACTGCCCTTCTCCTAGGCATTCATTGACACCAGCACATATGTTATCTTCTTAACCTGTATCATACAGCCTTCCATAAAAGCATTAAACATTTCTCACACAAAGTCCACACTCCATTGACTCTGCTGAAGATACTGGACTGTCTGGATAAAGCTCCACTTCCATTTCCTCCGGTGAATTATAAAGCTCAGGGCTTGGGGCAACTTCTGGCACACTCTGCTGCACTTCTTTTAAAAGTTTAAAACGTTTTCCCCATTTTAGCTTCTGGCTCCCCTTTTTAACTGGGTCAGAACCTCTTGCCCTTCTCTCCCTTAACAACTCCACCTCAGGGAATATATGAGTTGTTTGGTTGGCAGAAACCCTCCTTTTATCAGACTTTCTGTACTGTCTGTTCAAGGGCCCAGGACTTGAGCTGCTGCCTTCAGAATCAGACGTATAGTCCTGACTTCTTCCCCAGCTCCTTTCTTGCCCACAACCTTGACACTTGCCTTGGGAGTTGTGGCTGGTCCCCTTTGAACCACCAGGTCTCACAGCCTTGCAATGCTGCCTCTTCCCCTGGTCTCTCTGGACTCTCTGCCTCTCCTCCTGGCTTCTGGCCAGCAGTCTTTCCTGCCCTCTGGCAGTCTCTCTCTGCAGTCCTTCCTGTGCCTGAGCACGTCCTGCTTGCTCTCCTGATTCAACTGGTTCTCTTCCTTGTTCTGCCGGTCCTGCTGAGAAACCCTGTTCTGCCTCAATTCCTGTGTGACGCAGCTTAAATGTTCTGTGGCTTGTTTCCTTCCCTGGCCCCACCCTCTCTCTGCCTGCAACTATTCTAGAGGCTGGGTGTGGCTTCAGGCTAGCTCTGCTAGTGTGTGCTTTAGTTTCTCTTTCTGTTTGGGAGCTATGTTTTGGTGAGCCCATCCCCCGTTTATGAAAAAAAACTCTTTTTTTTTCAGTTTTAAAGGGCTCTGCTACATGTGCATCACCACATATCCCCCCCCCTTAAGCTATTACCGGCTGGCGCCACAACCCGCGCACAGCTGGTAATCCTAGACAGGGCATCCGCGTTGGTATGGAGCTTCCCGGCCCTATGTATATTGTATCCTCTATACATTTTTACATTTTCGTCTGTAAATCCCTCAAGCTTGGCCTTCCTTTCTAGAGACTCCATTTTGTCCTTTTTAAAAACACCCTCTTTCTCTGGGCTTAATTTATTAGCCTCCAGAAAGCGGTCAGTCAATGCAATGGCTTCCCGAGTGTTTTTGCAATTTTGGAGTACTAGGAAGGTTTGCACGCTGCTTGGTACAGACTCCATATATTGCTCAAGGATTATCGTATCTAAAATAGACTCTATATCCTTTACTTCTGGCATCAGTCACTTGTATACCAGGATTTTCACACGGTGATATAATGCCTGAGGTGTCTCACCTGACCTCAACTTACATGAGCGCAGTTGCCTGCGATAGACCGCTGGATTTAAACCTAAGCGATCTTTCACTGCTTGCTTTACATCATCATAACTCTTAATTAAACTAGCAGGCATAGCTCTGTAGGCCGCTAAGGCTTCGCCCGTGAGAGAAGCAGCGAACCTTAGCGCCCACTGCTCTTTTGGCCACCTGGCTGAAAGAGCTATTCTCTCGAAAGCCTCGATGTAATCATCCACATCGTCATCTTTCGTGAGGCGCCCACCCGAGAAAGTCCCAGTACCTGGCCAGTCCCAGCCCTGAAAACCTGCCCCTGCACCTGGCACAGTCCCGGCAGCATCTTCTTTCTTTCCCTGGGCTGCAAGCCAGCTGGACTTTGCCTCAATGAGTGGTGCTTGCTGCGACTGGAACAACGCCTTTGCCTGCTCCAGGCTCTGTGCGGACAACTCCTGCTGTCTGGCTATCTGGCCAGCCGCCCAGTCCAGAATGTCGCGTGACTCCATGGTTCTGTTTTTCTATGGAGAGAACAAAAGACACAAACACCAAGTGCGGACTTCTTCTCTTTTCCCCTGCCTTGGTGATTACTTCCCCCACAGCCACCCTCCTACACCAGTGCTATCCAGATTAACCCTCCAGCCTACGGGTTACCTGGTTCTGGTGCAGAGTCTCACTTTGTCAACTCCGTTGATCCGGAATCCAGCTCCACCGCCACTCTGGATTTTCCCTTCTGCTCCGCAGACCTGGGGTTGACACAGCTGTTCCTGGGGATGTCTCTCCTTCCTCTTTGGTCCGGATTGCTTCTCTGGCGTGCCAACTTGATTCCAGCAAAAAATCCTGCCAACTACGCCACCTGTGGCGGCACGCAGTCCGTCTAGGCAGCTGCCTAGTGGGGTGCGCCGGTCATCACTCTTTTTGTGTAGTTGTGGCCTGCTTTGTAAGCAGTACGAGTGGATGAGGACACAGGACAATTTGTAAAAATAAATTGCTTTTTATTGTTTTCTTCGTGGAATCAATTTTTGACAAATGACCATGATAAGGCAAACCAAAATATAACCAAAAATAGGATACTTTCTCCAGTAACTTTCTTAGCAAAAACTCTCCAAGTAGTTTTCTCCACTCTTGTTAACTTTTTCCTTCTTCCATTTAACAGAACCAGCAAAATACTGTTAAGTGCACAGTTCAACAAAACTTCAATAAGACAGTTTTGAATTCACGTTCTCAGCTGCTGCAGATTAGGATACCAGCCATGTGCTGCCTCTTAGTTTAAAATCATTAGCCTTCTTAACCGGGCTTTAGCAGTGGTAAAACTGGCTGCTTTTAAACACGAGGTTTCTATCTTTTTGACTGCCCTTCTCCTAGGCATTCATTGACACCAGCACATATGTTATCTTCTTAACCTGTATCATACAGCCTTCCATAAAAGCATTAAACATTTCTCACACAAAGTCCACACTCCATTGACTCTGCTGAAGACACTGGACTGTCTGGATAAAGCTCCACTTCCATTTCCTCTGGTGAATTATAAAGCTCAGGGCTTGGGGCAACTTCTGGCACACTCTGCTGCACTTCTTTTAAAAGTTTAAAAAGTTTTCCCCATTTTAGCTTCTGGCTTCCCTTTTTAACTGGGTCAGAACCTCTTGTCTCTCTCTCCCTTAACAACTCCACCTCAGGGAATATATGAGTTGTTTGGTTGGCAGAAACCCTCCTTTTATCAGACTTTCTGTACTGTCTGTTCAAGGGCCCAGGACTTGAGCTGCTGCCTTCAGAATCAGACGTATAGTCCTGATTTCTTCCCCAGCTCCTTTCTTGCCCACAACCTTGACACTTGCCTTGGGAGTTGTGGCTGGTCCCCTTTGAACCACCAGGTCTCACAGCCTTGCAATGCTGCCTCTTCCCCTGGTCTCTCTGGACTCTCTGCCTCTCCTCCTGGCTTCTGGCCTGCAGTCTTTCCTGCCCTCTGGCAGTCTCTCTCTGCAGTCCTTCCTGTGCCTGAGCACGTCCTGCTTGCTCTCCTGATTCAACTGGTTCTCTTCCTTGTTCTGCCGGTCCTGCTGAGAAACCCTGTTCTGCCTCACTTCCTGTGTGACGCAGCTTAAATGTTCTGTGGCTTGTTTCCTTCCCTGGCCCCACCCTCTCTCTGCCTGCAACTATTCTAGAGGCTGGGTGTGGCTTCAGGCTAGCTCTGCTAGTGTGTGCTTTAGTTTCTCTTTCTGTTTGGGAGCTATGTTTTGGTGAGCCCATCCCCCGTTTATGAAAAAAAACTCTTTTTTTTCAGTTTTAAAGGGCTCTGCTACATGTGCATCACCACACAATGTGTGCTGCAGTGTTCTGTAGGAGCTGCAATCTGCGTAACTGATACTGTGGTAGATCAGCAAGAGTGATATTGCAATAATCTATACAGGAGATCACAAGAGAGAGTAGTAATGTGACCAGGGATGGGGTGGTGAGAAAGGGGCAGACGGCATGGAGCAGAAAGAGTGACATATGATGGAGGATAGGTGGTTGTGGAATGATAAGGCGGAATATAGAGTGACACTGAGATAGTGCAAAGATGGGAATGGGGGAGGAGGGGAGTGAGGGAGCTAGGGAGGAAACGGGACTACCAAAGATGAACTAGATGGCTAGTGTTTTATCAGGGTTAAGGTGGAGGAAGTTTGAAGACATCCAGGCACTGACACAGGAGAGGCAGGTATTAAGAGGGGAAATGTCAGGCATGGTGGGGCTGGTATGGTGTACGAGAAGGATGTCGTCGGCGTAGTAATAAGCGGAGATTCCATGCAGTTGTATCAGAAGACTGAGAGGGGTCAGAAAAACATTAAAAAGGAGAGGGACAAGAACGGAACCCTGGGGGATACCGCAGGGAAGGGGGATGGCTGGTGAGGTGATAGAACCAGAGAAGGACCTGGAGATGAGAAAGGAGCGAAACCAGTGAAGGACAAAGCCAGTGATCCCAGTGTCACTGAGGCATGTACGGAGAGACGGAGAGTGAAGTGATCGACTAAATCGAAGGCGGATGACAGATCTAGTAAGACAGCTAGTGAAATAAGACCGCGATCGTGAGAGACGTGAAGTTCGTTCAAGAAAAAAAGGAGAATGGTCTCGGACTTCCGGTTGGGCAATGAGGGACTTCCGGTTGGGCAATGAGCTGATCGGGTCGCCTACGATCAGCTCCGGGAAATCTGCCCCGTATATCGGCTATTAACTCTCTTAAAAGTGGGCGCAAACCCTGTATCCCTACCACCTGAGACACGAGGGATCTCTTGAGCTGAGTGCAGTCTCTTACCGTCACCGGGAGCCCGATGGCAACGAAAGCACCACGGAAAGAGAAGCTGAGAGCCACGGAGGGTAAAATGGCGGAAGGCTCTCCAGCCAGCCCGAAAGCTAACGGTTCCCCAGATTTGGTGAAGGAGGTGAGCGCGGCAGTGGTCCAGGCTCTAGATGCTCGCCTCCAGGAGTTGGTGGATCGGATCCAGACTGTTAGCCAGAATCTGACTGATTTCACAGGGCGCATGGACCAGGTGGAAGCCAGGGTCTCTGATGTTGAGGACGCCCGACACTCCCTGGAAATCAAAGTTGCGGCTCTGGAGGCTATGGTCAAGCAACAAGGAGACAAGTTGGACGAACTTGAGAATCGGGGACGCAGAAAGAACTTACGTTTCATCGGTATCCCGGAGAGTGTGGCTGATGGCGCGCTGTTTGCAAACTTACAGTCCTGGATAGAAAACCTACTGCAGGGCCAGAACGCGGATCCCATCAAGCTGGAACGTGTCCACCGGCTGGGCCAACGGCGGGAACAGCTGCGACGCCCGAGGGCAGTCATAGCCCGATTTTTGGACTATAGACAGAAAGAAATGGTGCTCCGGGCTGCCCGTGGCCGTACCCTACAGCAACAGGACTCGCCACAAATCCTTGTCTTCCAGGATTACTCGGCGCTGGTGAGCCAGCAGCGGCGGGCCTTTTCCGAGGTCTGTACGCAACTTCGGAATCGCGGTGTGCGCTTCTCGCTTCTCTATCCAGCTCGCCTGCGAGTGGAGACTAACGGACAGACACGTTTCCTGACGACACCGGCGGCGGCTGCCTCCTTACTGGAAACGATATCTTCCCCAGCCGCGTCTCCCTCATGAGGCTTACACCGCGCACATGGCTGGAGAATCACTGGTTCCTCGACGGTGTGAGCCTTGGGCTCAGTTTGAGGCCTGGACTGTAGTGCTGGTAATAGCTTGATATTAGAAGCTACACGGTAGCATTTTCAGCACTACCTCAGATGTAACCTGCTACAGTTAGTTACATTATTACACTGTTCACTTTGCTGAAATTGTCACTGTTATTGCTGTTTCATTGTTGCCATCTCCAAGCTACCCGGTAGGAGGTAAACTAGGAGTAGTTCAGAGCCCCGAGGGTGCTGGTCGGGAGGGGGGAGTGGGGTGGGGGCAGACTTGCGATGTGAAGTAACTTCGCTAACAGATTCCATTCTTTTTTTTTATTTTTTTATTATTATTGTTTTATTTTTACCACTTTATGTCCTCCATTCAGGGATCGGTGCTCCTCCCCCCCCCCCTCTCCTCTCCCGCTAAGCGGGAATAGCACTGGCCTTCGCACGCTAGGTGCTGACCCGGCCCCTCGGTAAGTTTAATTTTTCTTATAACTGGGAGCCAGCTGAAGCGGCATTTAAAATTGTGAAGTGGGGTAACTTCGTTGGCAGGTTCCATTTCTTTATTATTTTGGGCTCCCCCTTGAATGATTGAAGCTCCCCCCCCCCTCCCCTCTCTCCTCCTCTGCTGAGTGGGCCTAGTAATGGCCCTCGCCCGTTAGGTGCTGGCCCGACCTCTATGTAAATTTAATTTGCACCGTAGCTGGGAGCCTGATGAGGCGGTGCTCCGGGACCAGCTTGCAGTGCATCCTTATGTTAATAGTTTAGCGAGGGCCTGCCTCGTGCAGGCAGACCGGCGGAGCCAGAGCCGGTTAAAAGCTTGAACGTGCAGGCTCCGTCCGGAAATCTATCTCCTTGTGCCCTGCAGACGACGTTGGGTAGATCCCCTGACGGGATACTTGGGCCGGGCCGTGTATCCGGGGTCCCGAGGGCTACAAAGCTGAATTGCGGCTGCTATGGGGCCCCTGGAGCTGAGCGACGAATGGAGGCCCTCTCCTGGGGGGAGAGAGGACTCTCATTAACGTTTATTGGGAGGGGGGCCTAACTGGGCGTATTGGATGGTTCAGGGGGGCGTCTAGATAGCTGGGTTTGATTTTTGGTTAACTCCAAGGGCTTGTGTGGAGTCGCTCGGGTGGGGGTGTGGGTGGGGTGCTTAGGGAGTCGCCTGGACCCCCTCCGTTCGGGCCAGTGATGTAGATCCCTGTTAGGACTGCTTTAGGCTCACTGTAGGGATCGGGGATGTTTGGGGCAGTCCCGACTGCCATAGGGAAGTCGCCCAACCATGGGTGGACTGGTAAGTTGGATAGTGGGAGGGTTGGGGGGAGGTAGTTGGGCGGGGGGGGGGGGGGAGGCGTAGGGAAGGGATAGTACACACCTTATTGTCTCCAGATACGCTGTATTGTATGGCTCTGATGACCACTGGAAGGGAGCTCCAGGCTGGGGGAGCTCCCTTGATGGGCTTAGGTTTTTTGTTTTGGAGGATTTTTGACACTGCCCCATGCCTCTGAAAGTAGTCACTTGGAATGTCTGTGGCTTAGGGACCCCAATCAAGCGTTATAAAATCTTGCAGGCCTTATCCAGACAACACTGCGATGTGGCCCTGCTCCAGGAAACACATCAGTCTGCGGCAGAACATGCCAAACTCTGTCGGGGTTGGGTGGGGCAGGTTTGGGGGTCCCCGGCGCGAGGAAAAAAGGGCGGTGTAGCCATTCTGATACACAAGAGGGTGCGATTCGCCATGGAAACAATGGTGGCGTCGGAAGATGGGCGGTTTCTTCTCTTGGCGGGGAGCCTGGAAGGGCGATCGGTGATTATTGGCAATGTATATGGCCCAAATGGTATAGACTCTGGCTTCTATAACGCTCTTGCCTCCAAAATCGAACAGCTCCCGGAATATCCGCTACTCTTGGGGGGAGATTTCAACGGGGTTCTGGACGTCGACCTTGATACCTCTCGGGGTGAGGCGGCGAGAGAGCGGATTCTGTTGGCCCGGGTGCTACAGCGCCTCCGCGATAGGCTAGGATTAGTTGACCCATGGCGTTTGCTTCACCCTGCTGAAAGAGATTTTACCCACCAATCTCGGGCCCACGGTTCTAGTGCCCGCATTGATTATTTCTTAGTGTCCGGGCCCTGTTTACTCATGTAGGGGAGGCGCAGATCGGCCCCCTGGAAATTTCCGACCACGCGTTGGTTGGGATGGAGTTACACTGGGGGATAGTACAGAATCGGTCGAGACTCTGGAGACTTCCTTTGGGGTTGTGCCAGGACGTTGAGTTTCAGCATTTCTTGCAGCAGCGTTGGCGGGAGTTTGTGGCTGACCATCAATGCCATAATGATGACCCCGAGTTGGTGTGGGAAACCGCAAAAGTGGTGCTGAGGGGTGACATTATCGGGTTTGCTGCCCGGAAGCGTCGGCTGATAGCGGAGCGAGTGATTGGCTTGGAGCGACTGGTTACCCGTCTGCGACGGGTGTGTGCTCATCACCCGACTGCAGCGAACAAGAAGACGCTTTGGGAAGCCCAGGTAGACCTTAATGAATTGCTCCATCAAAGGGCTAAGAAATCTGTCCTTTATTATAAGTACTGTCTACATTGTTTTGGAAATAAACCAGGGAAGCTGCTGGCGCGTTGTTTGCGGGGGCAGCGGGGATCCCCCTTAGTGACTGCCCTTCGAGATGAACAGGGACGCTTATTGAAAGACTCCGTTGAGATAGCTCGGGCCTTCCGGGACTTTTTTCACAAATTATATAAGGCGCAGCCCCCATCTTTGGTGGAGCTCGATGAGTACCTGAATTCGTTGCACCTACCACGGCTTACTGACGAACAGAGAGAGGCCCTAGAATTGCCTATCACCGCACAAGAGATATCTTCCGCAATCTCCACAGCTAGCTGCCATAAATCCCTGGGGCCGGACGGCCTGGGAGCCGAGTTTTATAAACTTCTGGCTGAACCGGCGAGCCCTCTGCTTGCGGAGGTTTTTAATGGGAGAGCGGAAAGAGGGGCTTACCGTTGGGGGCATAACCATGCCCATCTTACGTTGATCCCCAAGCCGGGTAAAGACCCCTTATTGGTGGGGTCATACCGCCCCATCTCCCTGCTTAACTTTGACATTAAATTGAACGCGAAAGTGTTGGCGACGCGACTGGCCGAGGTTATAGGTCAGCTGGTGCACGACTCCCAGGTGGGGTTTGTTAAGGGGAGGCATGCGGTTCGTAACCTACGTAAGATTCTGGCGTCCTTAGAGTGGGTGCATGCCCAACAATTGCCTTCCCTGCTTATAAGGTTTGACGCCGAGAAGGCTTTTGACAGAGTGGATTGGCACTTTCTTCGTCAACTTCTTCCGCGATATGGACTCGGAGATAAATTTTGCGGGATGATTGGGAGCTTATATGCGCAGCCCACGGCGGGGGTGCTTTGCAATGGTATCCTCTCCGAGGAATTTCCTCTGGAGCGGGGCACGAGACAGGGGTGCCCTCTTTCCCCTTTATTATTTGTGTTGTCATTGGACCCATTGATTCAGACTATAGAGACTTCCAAAGAGATACACGGGATTCGAATAGGCTCCCAGGAATTCAGGCTCTCGGCCTTTGCTGACGATATTTTGGTCCATTTACTCTCTCCAGAACGCTCGCTGCCGAAATTATTGGAGGAATTTGAGCGATATGGCACCTTCGCCGGATTGCGCATTAACCGCGATAAGTCCGAGGTGTTGGACATATCCACCCTGTTGGCCGGGAGCTGGGCGGGGACCTTTCCCCTTAGGTGGGCGGGCGACGAATTTACCTACTTAGGTATAGTGTTACCTCGTAACCCACAACTGTTGTATTCGCGTAACCTAGCGAGATCCCTACAACGGCTTCAGCAACAGCTAAAAACCTGGGAATTGCTCCCGCTATCCCTTTCTGGGAGGATTGCAGCGATTCAAATGGTGATCTTACCAAGGCTATTGTATTGGTTTCAAACATTGCCCGTCTGGTTGTTAAGACGTGACATCCGGCGTTTCGAGATCACCATTAGACGGTTTCTCTGGAAGAGAGGGAAGGCACGCATCGCATGGGCACGGATGGTGGGGTCTTGGCGTGAGGGGGGATGGGCCTTCCGGATCTTAAGTGTTACGCAGTGGCATGCCAGGCGCGCTACCTTGGGGACTGGTTGGGAGGAACAGAGGTTTATACCCCTCGAGCCCTTGAAGAGTGTTTTGTGGCGCCTTGGGCATTACTGGGGGTTTTGCATGGGACACAACATACCCTTCCTCGTCATGTAGTGCGTAGTGAGCTGATTGGCTCTGCTCGGCGTACTTGGAAGTATCTTAATCTTTGCTGGCGTAGCTCGTGGAGGGTCTCCAGCTGGCTCCCCTTACGGGGGAATGCAACATTCGCCCCCGGCTCGGAGACGAAGGTGTTTCGGGAATGGGCCGCCCGAGGTATTCAGAATATCGGACATGTGGTTGAGCCTTCTGGACACTGCAAATCTTTCTCGACCCTGAGTAGAGAGTATGACCTATCCCCTCGGCACTGTTTTGCCTACCTACAGCTTGCGCACTACGTGTCGTCCCTTCCTCGCGAGGAGATACAGGTGGACCGCTCGGCGAGGATTTTGGAGTTTTTTGGCTTGGGAGAGGAGAACCCCCTAACGATCTCGGCTTATAAGAAGCGTTGGGCTAGGTTTTGTTCGGCCCCTGATTATCGGGGCGTCGAGGCAGCCTGGGGAAGGGAATTGGGAGAAGAAGTGCCCCCAGGGGCAGTCCTTCAGGCCCTAAAAGGCATAGGCAAGCTGTCTCTAGAGGCCCGATGGAGGGAAACTCAATTTAAATGTGTCACGCGGGCGCATTTTTTCTCCGCGGAGGGCGTTCCGCAGCTGCATAACGTTAGACGGGTCTTGCCCGAAATGCTCCGAGCCTATGGCAACTCTTTTCCATATGTGGTGGGGGTGTAGATTCGTGCGCTCTTATTGGGTTAGGATTAGTGCTTTTCTAAACCGATTATTACAGCGGCGAGTGCGATGGACTGGGGCCCTTGTTGTGCTGGACCGACTTGACCCACCCTGCCCAGTGACGGAGGGGGAACGGGTGTTGGTGCGTAAGGCCTGCTTGGTTGGGAAGGGACCCATTCTGCGCCTCTGGAGGGAGAATAGCCCACCTTCCTTTGGTGAATGGCGCAACTGTTTCCACCAACTATTGCTCACCGAGAGATGGAGGGCACGGGGCAGTGTCAAACGCTGGACAGCTTTTATGCGTGTCTGGGAGCCTTACATACAGCAGCTTACTACCAGGTGTCGCAATGAGATTTTACATGTTGGTAACTGAGGAGTCATGTGTTTGGAGATCATGGGGAATTGTATGAAACACAGTGGGGGGAGCCTGGAGGCAGTCGGGTGGTGTGCTTTGGGTGGGGGGCGGTGGGGGGGTGGGTAGTGGGTGGGAGGGGAACGGGGGATTAAGGGGGAAAAATCATTCCATCTGTTATCTCTGCTTTGTTTATCCTCTGTGAGGGGATCAGAGTACACCCCTCTGAGGATTGTTGTACATTGTATGCTAACTGTGATGATGGTTATTAAATAAAGTATGTAAAAAAAAAAAAGGAGAATGGTCTCTATGCTGTGGCCGGGGTGAAAACCAGATTGGCGGGGGTGAATGGTGATGGTAGCGTCGAGGTGAGAAGAGAGTTGTGAAAAAATCATTTTTTCCAAAAGCTTGGAAAGAAAATTGAGGTTGGAGATGGGGCGCCAGTGTGTGGGGCTGGAAGGGTCCAGAGAGGGATTTTTAAGCATAGGGCGAATCAGGGCATGCTTCCAAGGGGATGGGAAAGAGCCAGAAGAAAGACTAGATTTAAAAATACTAAGGATAATAGGGAGGAGGGCCAGGGAGAGTTCAGAAAGCCAGTGAGAGGAGATGGGATCGAGCTGACAGGTAGTTTTACAGGAGGTGGAAAGAGTCTTTTCCAGTTCAGGGAGGGTTATAGGATGGAAAGAGGACCAACGGTGAGAAAGGGAAGAGCCCTCTGATACAGGGGTGGGAGGGAGGGGAAGGAAAGGGGTAGTGGGAGAGGGGCAGGAGGGAAAAGTAAGGCAAAGAGCATGCACTTTGTCTCTGAAATGGATGGTCAGAAGAGCAGGATCCGGGGAAGCAGGTAAGGGGGCTGTGGAAGTAGATGAATGAGGGGCTGAGAGGATACAGAGAACAGTGTAAAGTTGGCGGGAGGAGTTGGAGGAGGAAAAAATTAGATTAACATAGCAGGATTGCTTGGTGCATGTAAAGCGCATAGCCATCACTGCTGAAGAGTAACCCCAGATATTCAATGCTGCAGCCATATCTGACCACCGGCATTGAATATCTGGAGTAGCTGCAAACCCTGAAAGCATACCAGGCAACTGTCTCATTGTTTCTGTGGGTAAAATTAGGCCAGCATTTGCCACGCCTGACTTTATCCACAGGTCATGAACCGAGCAGGGGCTCAATATCGTCACTGCCGAATTAGCGATGGGTGCCACCTCTGCTTCGCCCCAGAATGCCCACAAACACCCCAATGCTAACTGCGTAGCATCAGGATGTGTAGTGGCAGCACCCATGGATATTCAGCAGCACTAACTCTCTTAGTGCCACTGATATCCCGCTAACTGACATTTACACGGTCTGCAAACTGTGTAAGTGCCTTTGAATATCAGGCCCTGGGTTTCTACCGTCACTCATCTGATGTCATGAGGAGGCGCCATAGCTGAGGGGGCCTGAAACACCTCCTCATATCACTTGCATGCTGGAAAAAGCCACTGACTCATGGACTGGACCACAGGTAACCGCAAATTTGGGAGTGCAAGCAAGCCATGGATAACATCTCTGTGGGTTGGTTTTGGACCACAAGCTATAGTTTGTAGCCTCTGGATTAAAGGAAATGAATAGCTGGTAGCCCCATAGACAGTAAAGAAGAGTACGTCTGCAGTCCGAGTGCAGGGTTTTCATGGCCAAGTAGAGTGAAGCTTAAGAAAAAATACTGGAATAACAAAGCTTTGGTTTAGATGGAAGTAAGATACCACCTTGGGTAGAATGTTAGGATAAGATCGTAGAACCATCCTGGCAGAGAAGAACTAGGTGCATGGTGGGCAGTGGACTGAGTGCCCTAGATGAACCTTCAGCTTTACCCCCACCCTGCAAGATTTTGATTGAACTTAAAAGTCAAAATCATCGAAACACCACCTTTCTCACAATCCTGTAAAAATGCATAATTGGACATGATAACAATGAAACTGTTCTCAAATCTCTCTTGAGTGAGAGCCATAGCGCCTTTGATAATGGTAAAATCGCCTTAGCTGTCTCATTAGATTTGTTTGCAGTCTTTGATCTGGTCATCATTCCATTCTACTCCTATGTTTGGCTACCATTGGTATTTGTGATACAGTTCTTACCTAGTTAGCGTAGTTACTCACCTGTAACAGGTGTTCTCCAGGAGCAGCAGGAATCAGTCCTCACATATGGGTGACGTTGGCGCCAACAGAGCCCTCGTGCGGAGCATTTCCCCAGCTTTCAAAGAAAGCCTTTGGGAATGCAGCACACCTGCACGGTCCCTTTCCCGCCCAAGGGTGCCATCTTGCTCAGTCTGATGACATAGCAAAAAGACAGCAAAAAAACAAAAACAAAATGAAGTATATGACTGCAACTCCAGGGGAGGAGGGAGGGTCGTGAGGACTGATTCCTGCTGCTCCTGGAGAACATCTGTTACAGGTGAGTAACTACGCTTTCTCCAGGACCAAGCAGGAAGTCAGTCCTCACATATGGCACTCCCCAGCTCTAGGCTACCGTGAAACCAGAGCTGAAAAAATGGCTCCCTCTCAAGAGCCTCAGCATCCGTGATAAGAATTTTATCTGAGAACATAGCCTGTACAGTAGCCCAACACAAGGGCCGGAGGGTAGGAGTTGCCTAAAACTCAAAGAGATTACAGAGTACTGCCTGGCCGCAAACACTGTCCTGCCGGGACTCTCTCTCCAGGCAGTAATGGACTGCAAAAGTCCAGCTTGAACAGAGCGGAGATGAGCTACTGACGCGGCCTTCGCCCTGACACAGTGGGCCGCGACCAGACCCTGCAAGGGGAGGTCGGCTGCCCTGTATGCCCAGGCGATGCAATCTGCTACCCAAGTGGACAACGTATGCTTGGAGACAGGTAACCACATCCTATTAGGGTCAAACGAGACAAACAGCTGAGTAGCCCTTCGATGCTCCCGAGTACGTTCTATGTAAAAGGACAACGCCCTTTTACAGTCCAGGGTATGCAAGACTGTTTCAGCCCGGATGGCATGCGGCCTGGGAAAAAAGGTTGGAAGAACCACCCCCGATTGAGGTGGAAAGAGGAGACCACTTTTGGGAGGAACTTGGGATGGGTCCTTAGGACCACCCTGTTTCTATAGAACCACGTGTACAGTCTATCAGAAACCAGAGCTTGTAGTTCACTCACACGTCTGGCTGAGGTAAGAGCCACCAGGAAGAGCGCTTTCCAAGAGAGGAAACGCAAATGGCAAGTAGCCATCGGCTCAAACGGTGGGCGAGTAAGTTGCTGCAAGACCACGTTCAAATCCCACTCAGTCGCTGGTGGACGAACTGGAAGCTTGAGTAGAAGCAGACCTCTGAGAAATCGGGACACCAAGGGGTGAACCGACAGAGACTGTCTATGGTGCGCTGACAAAGCACTGAGGTGGACCCAAACAGAGTTAAACTTAAGGCCTAGGTCTGAAAGGTGAAGTAGATACTATAGTACTACTGGCACAAGGCAAGAGAAAGGATCCTCATTGCGCTGAGCACACCATACCGTAAACCTACGCCACTTGAGGGCATAGGACTTTCTGGTGGACTGCCTCCTAGAGGCCAAGACCACCTCCTCAACTTCCTTAGGCAGAAGTAAGGGAGTTAGCACTATCCTTTCAGCAACCAGGCCATCAGATTGAGGGACCTGAGATTGGGGTGCAGAAGGGAACCCTGCTCTTGAGACAGGAGATCGAGTTGAAGCCCCAGAGGGAATGGAGCTTCCACCGCCCACTGCAGAAGAAGTGGAAACCACGGCTGTCTCGGCCATCTGGGGGCTACCAGAATCACCGAGGCCTTGTCCCGGAGGATCTTGAACAGAGTTCGGGTAGGGGTGTGGGAGGAAACGCATACAGGAGGCCCATAGACCAAGAGATCAGAAAAGCATCTGCTGCCATTCTCAGGGGATGCGGCTGTCTGGAGCAAAACCTGGGCAGCTGACGGTTCAGTGGACTTGCAAAGAGATCGATGGATGGAAGTTCCCATCGTAGGACGATCTGCTGGACCACCAATGGATTCAACTGCCATTCGTGGGGCTGGAGATCCTGCTTAGCTTGTCTGCTAAGAAGTTCTCCTGACCAGGTATATAAACTGCTTTGAGAAACATGCCTTGTCTGACCGCAAAGGAGAAAAGGTCCAGTGCCTCTTGATATAGGAGCCTGGACCCTGTGCCCCCTTGTTTGTTCATGTAGAACACTGCTACCTGATTGTCCGTATGAACTAGGACAGACTGTTGAGAAAGAGCATGGCAGAAAGTTTGCAGAGCTAAGCGGATTGTTCGCAGCTCTAAAAGGTTGATCTGCTGTGTGGCCTCCTGAGGGGACCACAAGCCTTGAGTGCACATGCCCTGACAATGTGCTCTCCAGCCCTTTAAGGATGCATCTGTCGTTAGCACCCTGGTGTGTGCTGGAGCCCGAAAAGGTATGCCCTTGAGAAGGTTTGGCAGATGTAACCACCACTGTAAGGAGTTCAGAAGTCGTCTGGACACCTTTACTCTGTCTCGAAGGTTACTGGTGGCTTGTGTCCACTGATCTCTGAGACACTATTGAGCAGCCCGCATGTGCAGGCAGGCATTCGGGGTCACATGTACAGTGGATGCCATGTGGCCCAGAAGCCGCAGGTAGTGCCTGGCGGAAAGATGAGAATTGCTTTGGAACTGGTTTGCCAACTCTATCAGTCTGTGGGCCCTGTCCTCGGGCAAGTAAGCCCTTGCCTGAAGGGTATCCAGTCTCGCTCCTATAAACTCTAGGTTCTGAGAGGGGAGCAAAGTGGACTTTGCGTAGCTTATGACAAAGCCCAGATGTTGAAGAAGAGAAACAGTGCGAAGAGTGGCCTGTCGGGCCTCCTGGAATGACTGGCCCCTGATTAGCCAGTCATCCAGGTATGGGAAGACAAAAATCCCCTGATTTCTGAGAAAAGCCGCCTCCACTGCCAGGCATTTGGTGAAAACCCTGGGGGCAGAGGTCAGGCCAAAGGGAAGTACCCTGTACTGAAAATGGTTTCCTCCCACCACAAATCTGAGATATTGTCTGTGGTCTGGATGGATGAGGATGTGAGTATAAGCATCCTTTAGTCTAAGGAGCATAGCCAGTCTCCCTGCTGGAGGTAGGGCAGCAGTATCCCAAGGGTAAGCATCTTGAACTTTTCCTGCTCCAGAAACTTGTTCAGATTTCGCAAGTCTAGGATAGGTCTGAGGCCTCCTGTTCTCTTTGGTACTAGGAAGTACCTGGAGTAGAAGCCTTGCCCTTCCAGGTGGTGTGGCACCGGTTCTACCGCCTGTTCCTTTAAAAGACTTACCAACTCTTGAAAGAGGAGGTTCCTGTGCAGAGGGAGTCTTGGAGGCTCCCCTGGATAGTAGAATGGAGGTAGCTGGTGGAAATGGAGCAAATAGCCCTTCTGGACTATGCTCAGTACCAAGATATCCCCTGTGATGGCTGGCCACCTGTAGGCATACAGGGTCAGCCGACCCCCAGTGCTGAGTGGAGCCACCGGCGGAGGAGAGGCTATGCTGTGGGAGTCAAAAACCCCGCTCCCTGCTGTGCAGGAGCCGGAGCTGGCGGCTTGGGGGTCTTCTGCCTACGGGGCCCATGTCCCTGCCCCTTGGCCTGCTGGCCCTGTTGGGGAGCTGGAGAGGCCTGATACTGAGGGTAGGTTTTGTAGGCAGCACCCTTCCTCGGGAAAAAGGACTTCTTCCCCAAACCCTTCTTTTTGTGAGAAGGGGCAGAAGTCTTTCTGGACAGCCTTGTCCTGGTGGGAGTCTCAGTCTTGATTTCTGCAGCCTTCTCAGTCATGGGTTTGCCATATAGATTGTCACTTCGGCAGGGGACATCGACCAACTTGTCCTGTACCCATGACTCCAGGTCCGACAACTGTAGCCAGGCCTGACGGCGTGCACCGATGCCGGCCGTGGCTACACAGACCAAAGCCTCAAAGCTGTCATAGGCTGCTCGAGATATAAACCTAGAGCACTCCCGGATCCCTGAAGACAAGGCTTTGAACCTCTGCAAGGGTTCCTCGGAGAGGCCAGCCGAGAACCCAGCAATTTCCTTTGCCAGGTCCCTTAAGTACATGCCCATGTACAGCTGGTAAGTCTGGACATGGCAAGAGAGCATAGAGCCCTGGAAGCACTTTCTACCGAGGGCATCCAGGTTCCAGGCATCCCGGCCAGGAGGCACCAAGGAGTGCATCTTCTGACTTTTCAGTCTGTGCATGGCCGATTCCACAACCATGGAGTTGTGCGGTAGCTGCGCCTTCTGGAACCCATGGCTCTTACAGACTCAATAAATGGAATCGACCCGCTTGTTCAGAACCGGCACCGAGGCTTCCCACATACGGAAGAGCAGCCGTTCCAGCATCGGAGGAACCGGAACAGTAAAGGCTTCCTTCGGAGGAAAATCATACTGGAGGGCATCGAGCTCCTTGGCTCGAGGCTCCTCCTCGGCATCCACCGGGAATGCCAAAGCCTTGGCCATGTCCCTGACGAAATCCGAGACTCGGGTATCCTCCAGGGGGGACCTTCACCGAGGCTCGGACTCCGGGGAGTCCAACGGGATGCACCAGGTCCAGAAGGTGTCAGGAGATTCCTCATCCTCCTCCGTCGAGCAGCTCCAGCCGTGTGGGCCTCGATGCCACCCACCCCGACGGTACCAGCGTCAATGATCTCGGCCCCGAACGGGAGATCGACTCGAGACTTGATTGACTCGAGGTCCCGATGGTCAGGACAGATGCACCGGTCAGACCGGCGATCAGTACCCGCTGCTGCTCCATGAAGGCAGCCAGGCTGCTCTCCAGGGCCGTCAGCCAGAGTCCAAGCTCAGGAGACTCTGCAGCCCCTGACTCGGGCCCTGACAGCATCTGGCCCAATGTCGGTTCTCCTGGGGGAGAGTCTACGAGGACAACAGAAGTTACTTAAATCGGGGACTCCGGCACCAGGCGAGGATGCTTGGTTGGCCGCTCCTACTCCGAGAGCCCGGGGTGGCGGTCAGGGCTGCGCGACCTGGCCCGCGAGGATCCAGGTGCCTATACCGACGCCGCCCTCATGAGCTTCTTCTTCCTTTTGTGCTCCCGGGTGGAAGACCCCCTCTCAGAGGACCCACGATGCTGCTCAGGGTCAGAGTCCCGAGATGTCGAGGCCTCTGACGAAGTCCGGGCCCAGCCGGACGCAGACTCTGAAAAAATTCTTTCACGCTGATGCTGATGGCTCCGAAGCGCCTTCGACGACATCTTGCCACACGGGCCACAGACCAGCAGGTCATGGTCGGGCCCGAGGCATCGGAGGCAGCAGTCATGTGCGTCGGTGAGAGACATAAACTTCTTACACCGATCACATTTTTTGAACCCGCTGGCAGCCATCGGGGGAAAAAGGGCCCCTGCAAGGTCAAAAGACCGGGCTGCCAGTGAAAATAACAGAAAAAGCTCAAACGCTAGTCACAAAGGACAAAAACCGAAAAAGAAGTTCCGGACTCGATACCGGTGTACCGAGCCCAGGCGGGAAGGGGAACCGGCGTCGAACCAGAAAAAGAAAAGCGAAAAGCGCAGAAAAAAATCAACTTTTTCCTGGGTGACACGAACTACGTCCGTTGGGCTCCGCAAAAAAGAAAGACTGAGCAAGATGGCACCCTTGGGCGGGAAGGGGACCGCGCAGGCACGCTGCATTCCCAAAGGCTTTCTTTGAAAGCTGGGGAAATGCTCCGCACAAGGGCTCCGTCGGCGCCGATGTCACCCATATGTGAGGACTGACTTCCTGCTTGGTCCTGGAGAAATAAATTAATATTTATCTTTATGTTTTATAACATATCCTTTAAATATATGTACACATATTTATGTATATATATTATAAAAATTGTGCACCATCGACATGTTTATTTTATGCCTGCTTATGTTATTAGTTTAATTATTTATCATTTCATTATTTATGGTTGTTCATTATAATTTTTTAATTTTAAGCATTGTATGGATTGTATATGTATTTATTTGTTTATATGTTTTACATTTAAAGATACACCTGTGATGAAGGTGCATGCTGAAACATGGCAGTATAGAGTAGAAAAAGATGGAGAAGTTTTAAACTAAATAATAGAGGAAAGTCAACAGTCACTCAAGAGAGCATGGTTTGGAAGAATGTATCCCTGAAAGATACTAGCAAAAGAGGAAAATTAGGACATTCGATAAAGATAAAAGTAACTCAGATGCCCTTAAGTACAGAGCTGAAAGATTCCAAATTACCCCTATCAACTGATAACCAGATTAATATGAATAAAATACAACCTCTAAAATACCTATATGCAAATGCTAGAAGTCTAAAATATAAGATGGGAGAGCTAGAATATATAGCACTAAATGAAAGGTTAGATATAATTGGCATCTCAAGAGACTTGGTGGAAGGAGGACAAACAATGGGACACTGATACCTGGGTACAAACTTTAACGCAATGATAGGGTAGATGAAATTGGAGGAGGGATTGCGCTTTATGTTAGAGAGGACATTGAGTCATATAGGATTAAAGTTCTTCAGGAAACAAAATACACTATAGAATCTCTATGGATAGAAATTCCATGTAAAAAGGGGAAGGTGATGGCAGTGGGGAGTATACTATTGACTGTCCAGAATGAACAGAAAGATGATGAAGTGCTGAAAGAAATCAGGGAAGCTAATGAAAGTTACAACACAGTAATAATGGGTGATTTCAATTACCCCAGTATCGACTGGGTCAATGTTACAGCAGGACATGATAGGGAGATAAAGTTTCTAGATGAAATAAAAGACTACTTCCTGGAGTAGCTGGTTTATGAACTGACAAGAGGGGAAGCTATTTTGGACCTAGTCCTCAGTAGAACACAGAATATGGTGCAAGAGATAAGGGTTTTGGGGCCACTTGGCAATAGTGATCATAGTATGATTGCATTTGATTTAAGAAATGGAAGGAGGACAGAAAGGAAATACACAGTACTACCTTTTAACTTTCAAAAGGGAGACTATGATAAAATGAGGAAAATAGTTAAGAAAAAACTAAAAGGAGCAGCTGCAAAGGCTAAAGAATTACATCAAGCATGGACATTGTTTAAAAGTACTATCTTGGAAGCCCAGACCAGATGTATTCCATGCTTTAAGAAAAGTAGAAGGCCAAAAAACTGCCAGCATGGTTTAAAGGTGAGATCAGAGAGGTTGTTGTTGCCAAAAAAGCATCTTTAAGGAAATGGAAAGAGTCAAATGACAAAAAACGAGAAACAACATAAGCACTGGCAAGTTAGATGCAAGGCACTGATAAGGCAGGCAAAGAGAGAATTTGAAAAAAACAAAACAAAACCAAAAAACCTTACTCAAGTACATTCATAGCAAAAAACCAGTGAGAGAGTCATTTGGAACATTGGATGATAGAGGGGTAAAAGGGGTGTAAAATGAAGACAAGGCCATAGCGGAGAGACTGAATGAATTCTTTGCTTTAGTCTTTGCTGAAGATGATTTAGGGATGTTACTCATACCTGAAATGTTATAAAAAGGTGATGTATTGGAAGAATTGAAAGAAATATCGATAAACTGGGGAGATGTATTACAACTATTTGATAAACTAAAGAGTAGCATTTCAGCTGGACCAGATGGTATATGTCTGAGGGTGTTGAAAAAACTGAAATATGAGATTGCAGACCTACTATTATTAATCTGTGAACTATCATTTAAATTATCTTAGTATTGGAAGATTGGCAAATGGCAACATAACGCCAATTTTTAAAAAGGGTTCCAAGGGTGATCCGGGAAATTACAGACTGGTGAACCTGACAACAGTAACAGGCAAAATGGTAGAAACCATTATAAAGAATAAAATTACTGAACATGTAGATAAGGTTTAATGAGAAAAAGCCAACATGAATTTAGCCAAGGAAAGTCTTGTCTTACTAATCTGTTATGTTTTTTTTTAAGGTGTGAATAAACAGGTAGACAAAGGTGGGCTGGTTGATATAGTATATCTGGATTTTCAGAAAGCCTTTGACAAAGTCTCTCATGAGAGATTCTAGGTGAAATTAAAAAGTCATGGGATTGGAGGCAGTGTGGTATTGTGGTTAAAAGATAGAAAGCAGAGAGTAGGGCTAAATGGCCAATTTTCTCAATGGACAGATGGAATCAGGACCCAAGAGGATTGTGAAAAATTGCAAGAGGACTTTGATAAATTGGAAGACTGGCCATCCATATGCAGATGAAATTTAATGTGGACATGTGCAAAGTTATTACCTAGGAAAGAACAACCAAAACTTTGGTTACATGATGCAAGGTACCACCTTAGAAACCACCACCCAGGAAAAATGATTTAGATGTCATCATGGATGATACATTGAAACCCTCCGCCCAATGTGCAGCGGCGGCCAAGAACACAAATAGAATGTTAGGAATCATAAGGAAAAAATGTAGAATAAAACCAAGGATATTATAATGTCTCTGTATCATTCCATGGTGCGACTGCACTTTCAATATTGTGTGCAATTCCGGTCGCCACATCTTAGAAAAAATATAGCAGAATTAGAAAAGGTAAAGAGAAGAGCAATGAAAATGGTAAAGGGGATGGAACGATACCCCTACGATTAGAGGTTTAAAAGGTTGGGGCTCTTCAACGTGGGAAAGAAATGGCTGAGGGGGAATATGAAAGTGGTCTATAAATTAATGAATGGAGAAGAAAGGGTAAACATAGATCAATTGTTTATTTATTTTATTTTATTTAATGTCTCTTCTATACCGTGCTATTCACATCAGTGCGGTGTACATTTAACAGAACCTTATACAATGCAGTCAGGGCTGCATTGTATTTACAGAGAACAGGGACTGTAACTTGGACATAACTGGGGTAACTTTCTACAAATTATTTACACTAATAAATATACTATACACCTGAAATCTACTTGGGGTTGCACCAGTGGGGCTAGTTGCCCTCTAGTGTGCTGGATATGCTATTGGGAGAGTTGTGGTGATTAGTGGGAGTGTTTGCAAGTAGATCTTTAAGGCTGATCTCTGGGTAGTGCCGTATGAATAGGTGGTGCTTCAGTGCCTTCCTGAACTGGGCCAGGTTGGTGATTGCTGAATGGGTGTGGGGAGGGCATTCCAACATCTGGGTGCATAGAGCATGAAGGTCCTATTAGATGTCGCCTGGGTGCATTTTGTTGTTTCCTTTGGAATTCAGTGTATTGACAGCTGTGGATCTTCTGAGTCTGTTTGGGGGTGTGAGGTGGATTAGCTCGGTGATGGAGGTGGAGGGTTGATTGTTTATGGCCTTAAAGGTCATTACTAAGATCCTGTAACATAGTCTACCATGGACTGGTAACCAGTGGAGTCTCTTCAGGATAGGTGTAATGTGGTCCACTCTTGATACTCCGTATATTTTATTTTTTTATTTATTTAGCTGTATTTATATCCCGCTTTTCACCGGGTCAAAGCGGTCAATTGGGAGATACATTTAACATGAGGGGATTTGACACACACATGTTAATACTTACAGGGAACATGGGCAATGGAGGGTTAAGTGGCTTGCCCAAGACCACAAGGAGTGCCTATAGGACTAGAAATCCCAGTCCCTCCGGCCTGAGATTGCTGTCCCCAGGTGGGACTTGAACCCCTGGCCCTCCGGCCTGAAGTACCTTGTCCTAACCACTAGGCCACTCCTCCCACGGAGGAGTATAGAACTCTAACGGCTGCATTGATTGCAAGCTGGAGTGGGTTTAGTGATGCTTGAGGGAGTCCGTATAGGACTGCATTGGCGTAATCAAAGTGTGGGGTTACTAGGTCTTGATAGATTGTTCGAAAGTCGTCGGGGTCCAGTAGAGGTCGTAGATGCCGTAGTGTCTGTAATTTATGGTATATTTTCTTGACTGTGTTTCTTATGTGGGTTTTCATGTCCAGCCATTGGTTCAAAGTCACACCTAGGTAACGGATTGTGGATTTGGTTATCAGCTCGGCGTTCTTCACCTTTAAGGAGGGTGGAGGGGTGAATCCTTGGTTCCTCATGATGAAGAGGACGTCTGTCTTGTTATGGTTTATTCTGAGGTTTTGCATATGGAGCCAGTCAGCAACTGCATCGAAGCAGCTTATTAGAGGGGAGAACTCTGGCTGGTCTGTTGCAAATGGCATGTATAGTAGAACTAAAGTACACATAGCACCACCTTTCACAACCCACACTTATACCTATATATTAAAGAATTGAATACCTTCTAATAACGCTTCAAACAAGACTTTGGGTACAGACAGGCCTCAGTAAAAGCTCATGCCGTTCATTTGGCGAACAGTGTCACCATAGGGCAGAACTCAAGACTTATGCATCACAGGCCTCACCCTACCAATTTTAATAGAATTACACCAACCATTAAAGCTATATCCAAAAAAGTACTTTTAAAGGATTCGCACATCAATTAAAATCTTTCTTTTAATCCCAATTTTCACATTAATATATAAATAAATTTTAAATATTTTAATTTTTATTTTCAAAATAAAGAACAGTTTTCTTCTTATTCACACCGAAGATACGTTTTTTACGCTGAGCAAAACAGCTTAACGCCTACTATAAGCGATTGAACATCTAAAAAAAATAGAGAAAGAAAATCTAAATAGTTAACATGCTTTCTCTTAACCGTTAAAGCAGTAATGCGTTACTTATCTGAGTAATCGACTAAAGACATTCATCTCTCGTCTCCGACGCCACAGCTTCAAACTTTCAGAAGAACTGCCTCAAAAGTCTAACGTCGCTGCAGCTAGACAGAAAGACCCTGAGCAGACACTGGGTATTTACTGCACTGTAGATCCGACAAAAGCTTTTGTTTCACCCTGCCGGGCTTCGTCAGGGATCCTACATTCGACCCAAAAAAGAATTATTCCGTCTAAATCGAGCGACCATTTTGCTTCAAAAGTTTTCAGAGCGTCTGACATCACTACCCTTTAAACGAGTATCAGACAAAGCTGATACACGTAAAAACCTTGACGTCATCCTCCCCGTCTAAAACAAACTTTATTGCTTAGACGTTCCACATCGAACAACTAATACCAGCTTTATTCCCTGCAATAAAGTATTAAAACAAATAGGTACACCCTAGACACTACATATCTACCCCCTACCGGGGAAGTTAAATTACCCAAACAAACTCACATAAAACCTATTACAAAAACTAACAGATCTTTATCTTTATCTTTATTCGGTTTCTTGATAAACCGCCTAAACCATAAGGCATCAAAGCGGTGTACAATAAATGGGCTGCAGGGAGGAAAGATAGAAAAGAACGCCATGGTATGACAGGAAAGAAACGAAAAGGAGAAAAGAGGAGAGAGAGTAAAAAGGACAGAGCGACACAAATAGAAACTTACAACAAGAGAGAGGGGACTGAGGGGGGTAAACGAGGGTAAGGGGTACCGGAGTGAAGGGTTCTATGAATGGTGAAGAAATATTAGAGGGTACTGGGAGCAGTAAGTATGAATGAGGGAGCCAATAGTGTCAAAGAGAAACTGGAAGATCAAAAGCTTGTGTAAAGAGGTGTGTTTTAAGGAGGGACTTGAATTGTGGAAAAGAGGGCTCAGTACGGAGGGGGAGGGGGAGGGAATTCCACAGGGCAGGAGCGAGGAAGAAGAAAGCGGAGTGGCGAGTAAGTTCGAGGTGCGCTTGAGAAGGGGAAGGGAGAAAGAGACGGTTACCATGGGAGGAACGAAGAAGGCGAGGAACAGGCTGGTGAAAAATGAGATCGGAGAGATACTGAGGGATACCGGAGTGGAGGGTTTTATGAATGGTAATGAGGTATTTGAAGATAAAGCGGTATCGAATAGGGAGCCAATGGAGGGAAAGGAGACAAGGGGTGATGTGATCACGGGGAGAGGAGAAAGTAACTAGGCGGGCGGCGGTATTTTGAATAAGTTGGAGACGGCGTATCTGAGAGGAGGGGAGACCAGCAAAAATGGAATTACAGTAATCAAGGTGAGAAATTACAAGGGAGAGGACTAAAGTAGTGAGAGAACTAGAGGAAAGATAAGGACGAAGGGACCTGATACGACGAAGGTGGAAGAAGCAGCTGCGGACCAAGGAGGAGATGTGGGAGTGGAAAGACAAGGAGGTGTTGAGGGTTACACCAAGATAACGAAGGCAGGATACAAGAAGAATGGGCAGGGATGACATTAAAGGAGCCAAGGTGGGAGGGGAAGTTGAGAAGGAAAACCAAATAGCCGATGATTTGGAGGGGTTGACACTGAGAAAATTAGTGGAGAACCATGAGGCAGTCAGGTCGAGACAAGAATTGAGAGGGGAAAGATCTGGAGAAACAGAGCTAGTGTGGTGGACAAGAAGAATATCATCAGCATAAAAGTAACAGGAGAGACCAGACTGTTGGATAAGAAGGGCAAGTGGGGCAAGGAAGATGTTGAAGAGAAGGGGGGCAAGAATAGAATCCTGCGGAACACCACAGAGAAGAGGAGAGGGAGCAGAGTCAGTGGTACCGGAGCGGACGGAAAAAGTACGAGAGGAGAGAAAGGAGCGAAACCAGCAAAGTACTGTGCCACAGATACCAGCATCAGATAAATGGGTGAGATGGGTATGATGGTCAATAACATCGAAAGCAGCGGAGAGGTCGAGAGAAACAGCGATAGAGAGATTACCCTGATCATGTGAGCGGTGAAGATCACTAAGAAGTGCAAGCATGATAGTTTCGGTACTGTGCCCGGGCCTAAAACCAGATTGCCGAGGATGAAGGAAAAGCATGGAATCCAAATGTGCAGAGAGCTGTGAAAAGACTAGTTTTTCAAGAACCTTAGAAAGAAAGGGGAGATTAGAAACGGGGCGCCAGTTGGCAGGGAGGGCGGGATCCAGGGTCCAGATAAAAAAATCAATAAAAGGAAATCAGATATGGAACTCATAAATCAACTGGCTGTTATGTCAAAAAATAGAAAACGAACCACAATATCAAAAAAATAATGTCCATTCAATTTTGTCGTTCAAACCTTCTGGAACTAAAGTATGCAACTTATGGATCCAATGCTGTTCTTTTTGAAGAAGCAAACGTCCTCTATCTCCCCTGCGTATATCCGGGAGTACTTGTTCTATAACCGTACACCGGAATTCTTGAAATGTATGATTCTCAGCAATACAGTGTTGGATTAGCGGAGTCTCCAACCGTGCCTTCACCACACTGTATTTATGTTCAGCCAATTGGGTACGCAATGGACGTGTAGTCTTCCCAATATACATCAATGGGCATGGACACCATAAGGCATAAACGACATATGAAGAATTGCAATCAGTTGACTGTTTCAATTTATATTTACACTGAAAATGAGGGCACACTTCACTCTTCATCATATTACAGTAAAGACAATGGCCACATTGTTGATGTGAAGATGGATAATTATCTGCTTTTCTAGGAACTGCAGAACACAACCGATCACGGAAATTCTTGCCTCTTTGATAGGCCATACGTACGTGATGCTGGGACAAAACAGGATGCGATGAAAAAATTTTCCAGTGTTTATAGACAGAAGCTGCCATTCTACTGGAAAGACTCGAAAAAGGCAAAACACATGTAAGAGAACGCTCAGACGAACTTAAACCTTCAGTCACAGGATGCAAAAGCCACTCTCGATGATTATACTTAGCTCGCTTATAAGCCTTCTTTAAAAGAGAGAGAGGATAACCACGTTCTTGAAACTTAGCCATCATGTGTTTTGCTTTTATCTCAAAATCCTTCGAAGATGAGCAGATCCGTCGACATCTCAATAGTTGTGAATAAGGTAAACTATTTTTTAAATGGCTGGGATGATAGCTTGAATAATGCAGTAAAGTATTTTTTATCAGTGGGCTTAGTATACAGTGTTGTCTCAAAGCCTTCAATAGTTTTAGTAATCTTGACGTCCAAAAAATGTACTGTAAACTGATGCCTAGTCATCTCAAATTGAATATTAGTATTACAGCCATTCAAATATTGAAAAAAAATCTTCTAAGGTATCCACCAGACCTCCCCATAATAGGAAGATATCGTCAATATATCGGTACCAACGTATAATATAAGGATAATATTGAGATGTATAAATCCAACGATCTTCAAAAATATACATGTAGAGATTAGCCAGAGAGGGCACAAATGTAGCTCCCATAGCAGTTCCAGAAATTTGCTGAAAAAACTCTTCCTTGTAGATGAAATAATTCTTTTTCAACGCTAATTCTGCTAGACTGCATAAAAAATTCGTAGGCACTCTATGCGGTTGCGGTCGAGCTTCCCAAATTTGGTTTAAAGCTAATAAGGCTTCATCTTGAGGAATGGAAGTATACAACGCTGTCACATCTAATGTAGCCATCCAAGTAACTTGCTCAATAGAAGTAAAGTCATTCAAAATAGTCAAAAAAATGCATAGTGTCTTTAATATAAGAAGGGATAAGGGGAACTTCATCCTTCAAAAACATATCTAAGTATCGACCTACTCTCTCAAGGAGGGAGTCGTTACTAGATAAAATCGGACGGCCAGGAGGGTTCTGTAAATTCTTATGTATTTTAGGAAGAATGTAGAACACTGGAATTTTGGGATATACGGGATTTAGAAATGTTTTTTCTTTAACTGTAAGATACCCTTCGGTAATGGCTAGTGTAGTAACTTCAAAAATGATCTTCTGTAAACATTCCGTTGGGTCTCCAGAAAGCCGTACATAATTATTTACATTATTTAACTGAGATAACACTTCAGCATCGTAGCTAGAGGTGTCCATAACTACAACTGCTCCTCCTTTATCGGCACGTTTGATAGTAATTTCTGAGTTACTGGCCAGTTCCTGCAAAGCCCGAAATTCATCCGTTGATAGATTTTTAGGAAAATTATTAATTTTAGTTTCCAGTTTACTTAAATCATCCAACACCAATTGGCGGAAAGTATACACCATTGGGTCTAACGGGCCAGGAGGTGTCCAATCAGATTTCAATGTGACTACTGAAGCATCGGACGACACAGGTCGCCCATGAAAATAAATCTTTAGTTGTAAAGAACGGGTCAGTAGTTCAACTGCAATTCGACTTTTAAAACTATCATAATTAGGGCCATCAATATACGATAAACCTTGAGACAGCACTCTAAGTTGTACTGTAGTTAATAAGACATGAGAGAGATTGACCACTGTATCGGTCATTGAAAAGTCACAGTCTCTTTTTTGCGCCGTGCTCTGGTGGAATGCCCGGGAAAATTTTCTTGATCAGAATGTAAAGAAACTTGCTGCTGTACAGGGGAGCTTTTTTTGTTACCATACTGAGATTGGGCATCAGAACGTCTGCCTTCTACACTAGAGTCTGAAGAAAATGTGGATGTATCAGTATACTCAGTTCGTTTCTGATTATCAATTTGTCTAGACCTTTTGGAAGACCAATTATATATAGAGCCTTCCTTCATCCGTCTTTCATGTTTAAACAATTTCCTAATCTTTGAATTCTTCAACTCAGTCTTATATTTATCCAATTGCTTAGAAATTTCAGCATAATGTTTTTCAAAATCTTCAGTATCTTTCATCAACGCCAGATCATCGGTTAATTCTTTAGTTAATATTTCATGTTTTGAATGTGCAGACTCAATCACCAATAACATTAAATCCAATGAACACTTATTTAAAATTTGATTCCAGCGCGCTACAAAAGCTTCATCTTCAAGAAACATACCTGGGGCTTTCCAAATTCTCAAACCTTGAGGTATTACTTCCTTCCGACAATATTCAGCCAAAGTCAAACTATGAAGTTCCAATCTGATATTCCTTTTAGATCTATTGAAAAACGAATCCCAATCTGGACTACCACGCATATTATCATCTAATAATGAAGGGCGTTTCAAAATCTCCTCTCGCCTTTCTGAGCTGAAGCTAAATGAGTCCTTCCACCGGACAGCCATAGCAGTAAACTAATAACTTTTACAAAATCACTGCCGAAAGGATAAATATCAATAAAGTACACACAGCACCACCTTTCACAACCCACACTTATACCTATATATTAAAGAATTGAATACCTTCTAATAACGCTTCAAACAAGACTTTGGGTACAGACAGGCCTCAGTAAAAGCTCATGCCCTTCATTTGGCGAACAGTGTCACCATAGGGCAGAACTCAAGACTTATGCATCACAGGCCTCACCCTACCAATTTTAATAGAATTACACCAACCATTAAAGCTATATCCAAAAAAGTACTTTTAAAGGATTCGCACATCAATTAAAATCTCTTTTAATCCCAATTTTCACATAAATATATAAATAAATTTTAAATATTTAAATTTTTATTTTCAAAATAAAGAACAGTTTTCTTCTTATTCACACCGAAGATAAGTTTTTTACGCCGAGCAAAACAGCTTAACGCCTATTATAAGCGATTGAACATCTAAAAAAAATAGAGAAAGAAAATCTAAATAGTTAACATGCTTTCTCTTAACCGTTAAAGCAGTAGTGCGTTACTTATCTGAGTAATCGACTAAAGACATTTGTATAGTATAACGTAGAACGTTAGTATAGTAGAACGTCATCTGCGTATACCAGGCAGGAGACGTTAAATGAGCGGATCAGGGCGCAGATGGGTTGCATGTATATGTTGAACATCAATGCTGATAGCGAGGATCCCTGAGGCACACCTTGTTTTTGTATGAACGGTTCCGAGCTTGTGGTGCCAGTTCTCACGTGCTGCCATCTGTTGGACAGGTAGGATTTGCACCAGCTTAGAGCTGTGTCCTGTATTCCCTTTTCCTCGATACATCCCAGGAGTATCTTGTGGCTTACGGAATCAAAAGCCGCTACGATATCCATGAAGATAAATGCAAATCCTTGTCGAATGTTGTCAATTCCCAAGATTATGGTATTGAAGAGGGTGCTGAGGAGGGATTCTACACCGTGTGCCTCCCTAAATCCATATTGAGAAGGGTCCAAAGGGGCATCATTCTCAATGTGTTGTTGAATTTGTCATTGGACTACCTTTTCAATTATCTTGGCGAGAAGTGGGATGCTTGAAATTGGTTTAAAGGACTCGACCTTTAGAGGGTCCAGTTTGTTGTTTTTCAGCAGCGGCCTGATGGAGGTATGCTTCAACCTTTCTGGGAAGGCTCCCGTTGAGAATGACTGCTCCATGATTTTATTCAGGAACTGGCTGAGATTGCAGCGTAGTTCTCTTATCCAGAATGCTGGACAGGGGTCATTTGGTGCAGTAGTGGTGTTAATGGAGGCGATGGTGTCCTCAATCTCTCTCTTTGATATGATGGTGAATTTGGTCAGTGGCGTTGGGTTGGTCGGCTTGTGTAGCAGAGTATGGCTTGTGGGACGTGAGGTCTTGTCAGTCTGGAGCATTTTTGATTGGAGATAATCTGCAAAAGCCTGCGGCTGCGGCATGTATGGTTGGTCTGGGGCTGGTTCCCTTGTCAATGTCTTCACTATATTGAAGAGGTCGTGTGGCTTGCTCAACGAGCGCTTCAGGAGGTCCATATGGAATTGCTTCCTTCTCTCCGTTATTGCTTCTCGGTGCTTTTTTAGGTGTAAGCTATATGCACTCTGTGCTTCGGTGGAGCGTGATCGGCGCCATCGTCTCTCTAGCTTGCGTAGGTGGAGGAGTGATGATCGCAGTTCGGTGGAATACCATGGTGTGGGCTCTTGTCTCTTTGGAGGTTTGTTCGTGGTTGGGAGCTGAGCGATGGCACTGAGGCTGTTGTCCCAGTTAGAGATCATCTCATCCAAGTTAGGGGCTGTGGCATTGAGGATTGGAATGGCTTTCTCCAGTATTTCCACTTTGATAAAGGGTCGGAATCGTCTTGCTGATGTTCTGGGGAAGACAGTAGCTCTACTGGTGTTGATATAACTGTGCCGGTGGGCAGGTATTTGGAATCTAATCAGGCTGTGGTCGGACCAGGGTACTGGTGTTATAGATATCGCCAAGTCATGGGTTGATTCCACAGCTGTTTGTGGGGCAAAGACCAGGTCCAATTTGTTTCCTCTCACGTGTGTGGGTGTGTTGACTAATTGTTTGTATCCCAGCTCGTCGAGTGCTTCGAGGAAGGTTGTTGCTTGGGTATCTTGTAGAGTAGGCAGGTTAAAATCGCCTAGTAACCAGTTTGGGGAGCGTGGATTACTGGTGTTGCAGGCGAGGTCTATAATTGTTGAGAGGTCATCTGGTGATGTCACTGGTGCTCTGTAAAGTAGGTTGATTGTGCAAAGATTGTTTGATATGATGATTGTGTCTAAGTGGGCTGTGATGGTGGCGTTGATCAGTTGAAATTGTAGCTCTGTTTTGGAGAGGATGAGTGCTCCTCCTCCTCTCTGGTTAGCTCTGTGGAAGGTATGGAGTGAGAAGTTGAGGGGTAACATCTGGTTGAGAAGAACGGTGTCGCAATCAGATAGCCATGTCTCTGTGATCATTAGGATGTCCAGGTCATAGAGGGTTATTAGATCTGTGACCACTGGCCATTTTTTGCGGATTGAGCGGACATTGATGAGGGCACACTTCAGCATGTGTGGGAGCTAGTGTTTCTCAATGTGAGGCGTTTTGGAGTGTTGTAGTGCAGTATGTGGGGGTGGAGCATGCGGTTGGCATCTGTTGAGGAGTGGTGAGGATTACCTGCCCATCTCTTCCCATCGCTCCGTAAGACTGGAATATGATTGGAGACTAGATTAAGGGCATGTGATCCAATGGGTAGCCCAGTGAGGAGGTAGAAACTGGCTATTGCTATGATTGGGTGTATCATTTTGGCTGCTCCTTCCATGGCTTGTTTGAAACGGGATGCTATCTGTTCAAGTGTGATGAGGCAAACTCTCGGATCTGATACAGGCAGATAACAACAGGCACGCTGTCTGGTATGGGTACAGGCAGATAAAACAGGCACGCTATCTAGTGTGAGTATCGGCAGGTAAATCAGTCACGCACTCATTGTTTGTTCACTCTGGGGTCGGTATTTAGTTAGTAGGTTAGTGTTCTAAACTCTGATCGAGGTAGTGTGTGGAGCTTACTTGAGTCTGATCTTGGTGGGTTGATGATTACTTCTCTGGTCGTTCTGGTGACCTCAGTGGCAGGGTGTGGCCTCCGCCTAAGGGCCACGCCAAAGGGCCCTCTGGTGAGACCCTCAGGCGCGGGCCCGCCAGGTGTGGGTGCGCCTGATGGCGCTCTTCTTAAATGAGCTGTGGGCTTCCTCGATTGGGCCGATGTGAGGCTGGCTTGCTCCGGTTCCCAGCAGCTCAATCCTGCTCGGGAAAGCTGTGACCGGGCCGGAGGAAGAAGAAAGAAGCGGGAGTCCTTTGTTCCATGCGCCGATGGCGCTCTTTTTAAATGAGCTGTGGGCTGCCATCAAAAAGTAAAAAGACTAGAGGACATACAAGGAAGCTACAATGTAACCCAGGGCTGCGTGGATGGTGTCATCGAGAGCGTTTTGGTTTCCTAGACCATGGGATGCTGTTCCAAGGGTTGCAGAGCAGAGATGGCATCCATCTGTCCAAGAAAGGTCAACGCATCTTCGGTAGTAGACTGGCTAATCTACTGAAGAGGGCTTTAAACTAGATTCGTTGGGGATAGGTGAAGAAAGCCCCCAGGTAAGTGAAAGCCCCCAGGTAGGTGATACATTAAATACCTTTATGGAAATGGGTAACATATGGAAAGCAGTGTGTATAAATGCCCGTAGCATGGGAAATAAGATCACTGATGTTGAAGCTTTGGTGGGAGTGGCTGACTTGGATTTAGTGGCAGTTACAGAAACATGGTTCACAGAAAACCATGACTGGGATGTAACTATACCTGGCTATACTTTATTCAGAAAGGACAGGGTAGGAAGAAGGGGAGGAGGAGTGGCACTATATGTAAAAACTACTATTAAAGCTTTGGAATTACAGAGTTTAAAAGGGAGAGAGGAGGCATTGTGGGTTAAACTAAAAAGAGGGAAAGAGAAATCTATTTTCCTTGGTGTGATATACAGACCTCCCTCACAAGAGGAAGAGGTGGACAGAGAGTTAATTGAAGACATACGCAGCATTTCTAGGAAAGGGGAAGTGCTACTGATAGGAGATTTCAATATGCCAGATGTTGATTGGTACATTCCTGCTGCAGTATCATCTAGAAGTAAGGAGATCCTGGATTCTCTACAGGGAAAACTATTCAGGCAATTGGTAACAGACCCCACACGTGAAGGGACCATACTGGACTTGGTGCTTACCAATGGTGAAAGTCTTTCTGATATTGTAGTGGGAGATCATTTTGCATCCAGTGATCACCAGATAGTGTGGTTCAGTATTAGAACTAGGGCTGTTAGAATCCATTCCAAGGTGAGGATCTTAGACTTTAGGAAGACTAACTTTGCGAAGATGGGCCAATACCTCAGGGAGTCGTTAGTGGGATGGGAACAGCTGGGGGATGTAGAAAAACAGTGGGCAAAACTGAAAGGGGATATTTTAAGGGCAACCAACCTTTTTGTTAAAATGGTAAATAAAGGCAAAAGGAAAAGGAGACCGCTATGGTTTTCTAAGGAAGTAGCTGAAAAAGTGAAGAAAAAGAGGGAGGCCTTCATGAAATACAAGAGATCACAGAGAGAGGAAGACAGGCATCTGTATTTGGAAAAACTTAGAGAAGCTAGCAAAGTAGTCAAGAAGGCAAAGATTCAAAAGGAGGAGGAAATAGCCAATGCAATAAAATGGGGGGATAAGACATTTTTCAGATATATTAGTGAGAAGAGGAAGGGCAAAAGTGGTATTGTCAGACTCAAGGGTGTAGGGGGGGGGGAATATGCAGAAGCTGATAAGGATAAAGCGGAATTGCTTAACAAATATTTTTGTTCTGTGTTCACAGATGAAGAACCAGGAGCAGGACCTCAGAAAACACCCACAAATAGGAACAGAAGCGAGGGACATCTTGAACAATTTTCAGAAGACTGTGTTCGTGAGAAACTAGCTCAACTTAAAGTAGACAAAGCGATGGGACCGGATGGGATACACCCTAGAATACTGAGGGAACTTGGGAACGTTCTAGCAACTCCACTGACTGACCTTTTCAATGCCTCGTTGGAGTCGGGAGTGGTGCCAAAGGACTGGAGAGAGGCTCATGTGGTGCCTTTACACAAAAGCGGAAGTAAGGATGTGGTTGAAAACTACAGGCCAGTAAGTTTAACTTCGGTGGTGAGTGAATTATTGGAAACGCTGCTGAAAGAGAAAATAGTGAGGTTTCTGGAGTCCAGCGGATTACAGGATCCGAGGCAGCATGGATTCACCAGAGGCAGGTCTTGTCAGACAAATCTGATTGATTTCTTTGACTGGGAGACCAGGGAGGTGAACCGAGGGAGAGCTCTAGATGTGGTGTATTTAGATTTCAGTAAAGCCTTTGACACTGTTCCTCACAGGCGACTTATAAACAAACTGAGCACCCTAGGGATGGACCCTAAAGTTACTGCTTGGGTTAGAAATTGGTTGGGTGGGAGGCGACAAAGAGTACAAGTAAATGGAGCTCACTCTGAGGAGAAGGATGTTACCAGTGGTGTACCCCAGGGATCTGTCCTTGGTCCGATTCTTTTTTTTTTTTTTTTTCCATTAAATGTTTATTGAAGGTTGACACAAAGAAAAAAACAGCATTTCACAATACACAGTCAACTGCTGATATAACACTAACACACTAAAGCACAACAGTAGTTCCGCTTTCCACCGTAAACACCTCCAAGACTATAAGTCGCAAAATAAACCCACTTTCTCCTCCCACCTCCCCCCTCCCCCCCGAGGATGGCACCTGTATTGGCAGTAAAGGATAACCCTAAAAAAGGGAACCAGCACTGAATACCTTAAGCAATACGCTACCCGTTAAGCTAAATGATATTCGCATAGAGACTCTAGGAGTCTGAGACACCCAGTCAAGCATGAGAAAAGATCCCCCAGCCTCTGCACCGTAACCGAACATGGTGGGAAGGTGGGAACCCCCCCCCCCCCCAATTATACAGAGGGAGAGGAGAAAAACTATTGCCCGGAGCATCTAAAGTGGGATCAGGCCCAAGAGCAGACCCCCCACCGTGACAGGCTCCCACTAGGGGCCACCGTTGATTGGGGTCCCCCCCTCCCCGCGAGTATCGGGGCCTTGTAAAGTCCCCCTCCCTTCCACCCACTGGAGGTAAGGGCCCCAGGTGTCTTGGAATTTCACTAGCCGTTTCCTGCGCAGGGCCGTCAGGCGATACATGAGAGATAGGTGCGCTACTCGCAATTGGATATCCTCCAGTGTGGGTGGGGAAGGAGTCCGCCATTTCCGCGCAATCAATTGTCTCATTGCCCCACAAACCACCTTACGCCACTTTGACCCCCCTCCCACATTCAGCAGCGCCAAACAGGGTCCAACAACCACACCATCATCCAACACCACTTCCATCCACTCTGCCACAGCCTGCCAGCTAGGCTGGAGTATCGGGCACTCCCACCAAATATGTAGGACAGAGCCGGTCGCACCACACTCCCTCCAGCAAAGACCCAACCCGCCCCGCCATTTCTGTAATCTCTGGGGAGTCAAGTGCCACCTATAGAGCATTTTGTAGTTTTGTTCCAAAATTGAGCTGGATAACACACCCCTAAACAACCCCTTGTAAATTCCTACCCAATGATCCTCTTCCCAACACATATTCAAATCTCGCTCCCATGCTTTTTTGTGGGCCCAGCCCCCAATATCCACCTGATCCATTAACCCATACAACCGGGAAATCAAGCCTTTAATCACCCCATTTTCCACCAAACCATCTACAGCAGCACCCTGCCCGTCACCCCCCCAGCCCCCCAAACTTTTACAAAAGTGCCGGGCTTGCATATACTGATATCTAGCACCCTCCAGCACCGAAAACTCTTTCTGTAAATCATCAAAGGACACCCAGGCCCCCCCATCTTTAAACTGCCCCACATAGCCCAACCCCTGCCGAGCCCACCTCTGAAACACAACATCATCCCTCCCCGGTGGGAAATCCGGGTTGTCACACAAAGGCATAAACTTGGAACAGCCCCGAGCGCCATACCACCGGGCGCGCCATTTTAACCAATAGCGCAGCGTGAGTGCTACATAGGGATTTCCCCCATCCGGACTCACAAGACCGGGTTTCCTCACCCACACAAGATTTGATAGGCGTCTACCCTCCCCCAAACCCGCCTGTTCCAATTCCACCCAATCCACTGCCTCCCTCAAAATCCACTCAAAGACCGCTCGCACCCTGGCCGCTTCATAATATCTACCCAGGTGTGGCATCCCCATGCCCCCCCTATCACGGCCTGCATGCAGAATGCTCCGAGCTACCCTCGGTCTCCTACCCCGCCATACAAAAACCAGGAGCTTCTCCTGTAGTTTCCGCAGGTAGGTCATCGGGACCTCAATTGGCAGGTTGATAAAAAGATAAAGAAGCCGAGGCACCAAAATCATCTTAATGAGGTCTATTCGGCCCAGCCACGAGATCTCAAACGTCCCCCATCGCTCAAGCTCTCTAATCAGCTTACACTGGGCGGGTAGATAGTTCTCCTGAAATAAGTCCCGGCATTGGCCCGTGATTTGCACCCCAAGGTACCGAATGCTAGATTTGGCCCACCTGAAGGGAAAGGCCTTCTTCAAGCCCGCCACGGTCTCCCTACCCAAGGAGAGGTTCAAAATTTCTGATTTTGTGGGATTCATACGAAACCCTGACAAAGCTCCATATGTGGTTATCTCCTCCAAAATGGCAGGGAGCGTTCGCAATGGGTCAGAGACAAAAAACAAAACATCATCGGCAAAGAGGGAAATCTTGTGGGGAATATCATTCACTACTACACCCCGGACCTCCCTACGAGCCCTAATCCTCTGGGCCAGTGGTTCCATAGCAAGAATAAAGAGCAGAGGGGAAAGGGGGCACCCCTGCCTCGTCCCCCTGTGCAATTCAAAAGTTTGGGTGGTGGAGCCGTTTATTTTTAAACAGGCTAAAGGATGCCGATATAGGGCTCGCACCCAATCCAAGAAAGCCCCTCCTATCCCCACCCGCTCTAGCGTCAGAAACAGAAAGGGCCAGCTCACCCTATCAAAAGCTTTTTCAGCATCTACTGCTAATAAGGCCATCTCCGCCCCCTCTCTCTTGCCATGCCATATTAAATTTAACACTCTCCTGATGTTGTCGGAGGTGTACCTCCCAGGCACAAAACCAGATTGATTAGGGTGTACTAGCTTCCCCAGAAAGGGGAGCAGCCTATTGGCTAGGACTCGGGTGAAAATCTTAAAATCGCTACCCAATAGAGAGATAGGCCTATAGGAGCCACACTCCAGTGGATCCTTACCCTCCTTATGGAGAATACTGACCCCCGCCAGCCGCATAGATGGCGGCAGAATACTATCCCTTTGAAAGGAATTATACATTCTCACCAAGGGTCCGACCAGCTGTCCTGCAAAAACTTTATAAAAGCTGTTGGGGTAGCCATCCATGCCTGGGGCCTTATGGGCCCGCAGGCCTTTAATCACCGTGAGGACCTCAATTTCACCAATAGGAAGGGAGAGACTCTCAGACTCTGCAGTGGACAAGTTCGGCAATTGGACAGTATCCAAAAAGTCCTTAATCGCTACTTCCGACACTACCGTTTCCGGCGTATACAGCTCTTGATAATACTGGACAAACCTGTCTTCAATCTCCTTACCCAGCCACAACAATCTACCCTCTCTCCCCTTTACTTTCACTATAGCATTCCGAGCGGCCAGTTTCTTGACCCGACGAGCTAGCAACCTCCCAGCTTTATTACCAAATTCAAAAAACCTCTGCTGGAGGAGATTTAATTTATGTCGGATCTCCTCCATATGTAATTCGCTCAGGTCTAGCTGAGCCTTCCTCAATTGGCCCTGCACGAGAACATCCTGCGGCCTCTGCTTCAAGCGCACCTCCAACTCTCCAATCAAAACCAGCAGCTCCTCTTGCTTTTTTAGCCGCACTTTCTTTCTGTGGGCACCTATAGCTACCAGCCGCCCCCTAACCACCGCCTTCAAACAATCCCAAACCATTCCTGGGGAACACTCACCATTATCGTTCAATAGCAAATATTCCTCTATATCTTTCCCTAATTGTTCTACTACTGCCGAATCTTCTAACAGGGACTCATTCAACTTCCACCACCGCCTGACCGGGCTTGGATCCCCTAAAGGTAAGGTACAAAGAACAGGGGCATGGTCTGACCAGGTCCGCTCTCGAATCTCACATTTCTCCACCCCAGCCAACAAAGCTTTATCAATAAGCAGCAAATCAATCCGGGAGTACACTGCATGCACGGGGGAGAAGAAAGAATAATCCCTTTCGCCATAATTCACTTCCCGCCAGAGGTCCACCAAATCCAGAGATTCCATCAACTGCTTCAGGCGCAGGCGATGCTTCCGAGTAAGGGACGACGCCCCCCTAGAGGTGTCCACCACGGGATTAAGGGCAACGTTGAAATCACCCCCAATCAGCAGCTGCCCCTCCCCCTTGCTTACAAGGACTGCTTCTAATTCTCCAAAAAAGGTGGCCTGCTCCGTGTTGGGAGCATACACACTGGCCAGCGTATACTTCTGCTGTCCCCATTGCAACTTAACCACCACATAACGTCCTCTCCTATCCCGGATGACCTCCTCCACCCTCCCCAGCACCCTACCAGACATCAAGATCCCCACTCCACCCTTTTTCTTCTCTAATTTGTTGGAAGCAAAATATTGTTGGGGGAAACGGGAGTGTCGCAAACGATCTTCATCCTTAGGAAGCAGGTGGGTCTCCTGAATAAAAACCACATCCCCCTCCAACCGGGAGCATTCTTTGAAAAGCAATTGCCTCTTATTATAGGAGTTCAGACCCCTGACATTAATAGTCATCAGCTTAAAGGCAGCCATAAACCCTTCCCTCCACTCTCTGCACCTGAGCCATCCCCGTTCCCCCTCCTCCCCCCCCCCGGCCAGTCCCTCCCCCCCCACCCTCCCTCCCCCCTCCCTCCCCATCCCCACCCCCCACCCCCGCCCCCCACCTCTCCACCCGATCCATCAAGATAGATCGGAGCCAGGTCCCGTCAACCAGAGCAGCCCCCTGCTTTTTTTTTTTTGTTTGTTTTTTAAGAAATAACCCCCCCCCCTCGAAACAGCACCCAACTTTACACCCTCCATACTTATTAGGCAAACGAGCAAAACGAAAGCTTCCCCCCATTCCTCCATCCGCTGTAACAGGTCCCCGTCCACTACCACTTAACATCACAGACATCTCAGAACATAAAGGAAAAACATAACTCCCCTTTCTTACATCCTATGCAGCACCCCCACCCCACACCCCCCATGCAGACCCAACAGGCTCAGACTCAATAACATAACTAAAAGTGGACCATTACAACATAGTTCATGTGGCCGATTCGGCAGGCTGCAGAGCTGGCTTTGTCTTTCGCAGCCTCCGCTCTCCGCCGGACACTCTACTCCAATTCCTCTGTGGGCAGTTGTGGGGGTCTCCCCTCTCTCCTGCCGCCAACTCCCCCGAATCTGCTGTCGGGAGATTGGACCAGCCGGCCTGCTTCAAAGCTGAGATGGCCTCCTCCACAGTATGTGCCACGTAGGCCTTTGTATTAATGGTGAACTGCAGGCCCACAGGGAACAGCCAGCGGTATCGGACATTCTCCTCCCGAAGCCGCTTCGTCACCTGCTGGTACTCCCGTCGTTTCTTCATAGTGATGCTCGAAATGTCTGCAAACACTTCCACGTCGGCCCCATGCCAGTTAAGTTTCCCCAGCTTCCTGGCGGCCTTAAACACCAGTTCTTTGGACCGATATTCATGCAAACAACAAACAATATCTCTGGCTCTATTATCGCGCTTGGGGCCAAGAGACCGGTGGGCCCGATCTACTCGGAGGCACACGCCCTCTACTTCCATATCGGCGGCTTTCAAAACAGCGCTGCAAAACTCCTCTGCCAAGGAAAGATAATTTACTGCGCCATCCACCTCCGGGAGGCCCCGTATGCGGATATTCGAGCGGCGGGATCTATTCTCAAGATCTTCCAGCTTCTGCAATATTTCAGCCTGCGAATGCTCTATCTCAGCAGTGCGCTGCGCCACCGAGCCTAAATGTCCTTCATGCTCCTCCGCCCTAGTTTCCAACTCCTCCAGGCGGGCGCCCAGCGTTTGCATGTCACCCTTCAGCTCCTTAAACCAGTTCTGGACCTCCAGTTTGAAGGTGGATATTTCTGATTGTGTAGACTCAAACCAGCCTCTTAAGTCTTCACGCAGGCTCAGAATTTCGCCAGCAGCGCCCTGTCCGGCCCCGCCATCCGCCACCTCCACTGCCACGGTTGTACTCGCCGTTGGTTTCGGGGCCGGGGACTTTCCCCCTGCTCCACTCCTAAAGGAGAAAGATTTTAAGTCCGCTCCTGGCTTTTTACCAGCCATCTGATCCCAAGAAATAAAGCTGGCTTTCCAAATAGCACCTCACAGGGGGGGGGCCCCACAGGGCCTGCTTCCACCAACAGGCTGTCAGTTGGTACTCCTCTCCCTGGCACAAGGCCAGTCAGCCCACAAAATAAAGGCACTCGTGGAAGGTGCAGATGGAGGCCTGCCGGGTCGCAGAGCAGGAAAAGAAAGTCCGGGAGGGCTCCAATAAAGTAGAGGCAATACTGCCCGGTGCAGAAAGGAAAACTGTCCGTGGGGTAAATGAGAACCCCCGCTGGGTTCAAGATTCTGTGCTATCAACCCAGTGCCCCTAAGGACAACGATCCGGCCGTCTCAGGCTTCTCCGCGGCCCACTCTGCACCAGAATTTTCACTCTGGACCCGGACCGTGTGGTGCTTGCGTCGCCGGAATTCCCCGTTCGGCACCGGCCGCCTGGAGATTTTTGCCTCTCTCTCCGCTCGAGGCAAACAGTGCAGCCCCCCGCTACTCACGGCCCTCGCTCACCGAGCCGATCAGCTGCTCTCCTCTCACACGTGGCTGGCAGGCACGGAGCGGAGGGAGACAATCCAGGGCCCACAGCCGCCCGACGCTCTAATATCTCTCCCCGCTGCCGCGGGCACTCCAAATATGCCGCCAATCTTCACCGGAGCCACCGCTGTCCCGAGCCCACTTCACTCCGCTATTTTCCGTTTCGAGGGGGTGCTTAAATTCCGCAGTTTGCAGGGGATTATGGCGGAGCTAAGCTAAAGCACCGCCATGCTGCCTGGTGACGTCACCGGAACTTGTCCGATTCTTTTTAACATCTTTGTTAGTGATATAGCGGAAGGGCTGTCGGGTAAGGTTTGCCTCTTTGCAGATGATACCAAAATCTGCAATAGAGTAGACACTCAGGAAGGTGTAGATAACATGAGGAGGGATCTAGCTAAGCTTGAAGAATGGTCTAGAATTTGGCAGCTGGGATTTAATGTTAAAAAATGTAAGGTCATGCATTTGGGCTGCAGCAATCCAAGGGAGCAATACAGTATAGGAGGTGAAGTACTTTTGTCCACTAAAGAAGAGCGGGACCTAGGCGTGGTTGTGTCTGATGATCTTAAAGTAGCTAAACAGGTAGAAAAGGCGACGGCAAAAGCTAGAAGGATGCTTGGGTGCATACGGAGAGGAATGGCTAGCAGAAAAAAGGAGGTGATAATGCCTCTGTATAAGTCTTTGGTGCGACCTCATTTGGAGTATAGTGTGCAATTCTGGAGACCGCACCTTCAAAAGGATGTGAACAGGATGGAGTCGGTGCAGAGGGTGGCTACTAAAATGGTTAGTGGGCTTCATTATAAAGCATATGAGGACAAACTTAAGGATCTTAATATGTACACCTTAGAGGAAAGGCGGGATAGAGGTGATATGATTGAGATGTTTAAATACCTCTGTGGCATAAATGTTCAGGGAGAGAGCCTCTTTCAATTGAAAGCAAGTTCTGCTACGAGGGGACATGGGATGAGGGTGAAGGGAGATATTCAGGAGTGATATGCGGAAATATTTCTTTATGGAAAGAGTAGTGGATCCGTGGAATAGTCTCCCAGTGGAGGTGGTAGAGATGAGGACAGTAACTGAATTCAAAAAAGCATGGGACCAACACAGAGGATCTCTAAAGGTAAAAAGTGGACTGTTGTAGTTGTTGATATGGAAGGACAGACTGGATAGGCCATGTGGTCTTTTTCTGTCATCATGTTTCTATGTTTCTATTTAAGAACATAAGATATGCCATACTGGGTCAGACCAAGGTCCATCAAGCCCAGTATTCTGTTTCCAACAGTGGCCAATCTAGGTCATATGTACCTAGCAGTTTCCCCAAGAGACACAAGTTCCACAATGCTTGTACTGGGTCAAGCATTGATATCTTCGGTCACTTCTTAATAATGGTTTATGGACCTTTCCTCCAGGAACTTGTCCAAACCTTTTTTAAACCCAGCTACACTAACAGCCTTTACTACATCCTCCGGTAACACATTCCAGAGTTTGATTACACGTTGAGTGAAAAAATATTTTCTTTTATTAGTCTTAAATAGTTTACCCTGTAGCTTCATTGCATGTCCCCTAGTCCTTCTATATTCTGATAAGGTAAACAATCGATCTACGTTTACCCGTTCCACTCCATTCATTAATTTATAGACTTCTATCATATCTCCCCTCAGCCGTCTCTTTTCCAGGTTAAAGAGCCCTAACCTTTTTAGCCTTTCTTCATAGGAGTATCCTTCCATCCCCTTTACCATTTTGGTGGCTCTTCTCTGAACCTTTTCTAAAATCGCTATATCCTTTTTAAGATACGGCAACCAGAATTGCACACAATATTCAAGGTGCGGTCTCACCATGGAACGATATAGAGGCATTATAATATCTTTTGTTTTATTTTCCATTCCTTTCCTTATCATACCTAGCATTCTATTTGCTCTCTTGGCCGCCGCTGCACACTGGGCCGAGGGTTTTAACATGGTATCCACAATGACACCTAAATCTTTTTGCTGGGTGGTGGTTCCTAATGTGGAACCTTGCATCGTGTAACCATAGTTTGGGTTGTTCTTCCCTAGGTGCATAACCTTGCACTTGTCCACATTAAATTTCATCTGCCATTTTGATGCCCAGTCTTCCAATTTATCAAAATCCTCTTGCAATTTTTCACAATCCTCTTGGGTTTTAACAACTTTAAATAGTTTTGTGTCATCTGCAAATTTGATAACCTCACTCGTTATTCCACTTTCCAGGTCATTTATGAATATGTCAAAAAGCAGCCGACCCAGCACAGATCCCTGGGGTACACCACTATTCACCTTTCTCCATTGGGAAAATTGGCCATTTAGCCCAACCCTCTGCTTTCTATCTTTTAACCAGTTCCTGATCCACAGTAGTACACTGCCTCCTATCCCATGACTCTTTAGTTTTGCCAAAAGTCTCTGATGAGGGACCTTGTCAAAGGCTTTCTGAAAGTCCAGATACACAATATCAACCGACTCACCTTTGTCCACCTGTTTATTCACTCCTTCAAAAAAACATAACAGATTAGTAAGACAAGATCTTCCTTGTCTAAAGCCATGTTGGCTGTCTCCCATTAGGTTGTGACTATCTACATGCTGAGTAATTTTATTCTTTATGATGGTTTCTACCATTTTTCCCGGTACTGACGTCAGGCTCACCGGTCTGTAGTTTCCCGGATCACCCTGGAACCCTTTTTAAAAATTGGTGTTACATTGGCGATCCTCCAATCTTCAGGTATTAGAGATGATTTTAATGATAGTTCACAGATTACTGATAGCAGGTCTGCAATCTCATATTTCAGTTCTTTCAACACCCTTGGATGTATACCATCCGGCCCAGGTGATTTGCTACTCTTCAGTTTATCTAATAGTTGTAAGACATCTTCCCGATGTATCGATATTTCCTTCAATTCTTCCGCACCTTTAAATACCACTTCAGTCATGGGTAACATCCCTACATCTTCCTCAGTAAAGACCGAAGCAAGACCAGTAAGAGAAAATATTTTTTCACTCAATGCATAATTAAACTCTGGAACTCGTTACTGGAGGATGTAATAAAAGCTGTTAGTGTAGCTGGGTTTAAAAGAGGTTTGGAGAAGTTCCTGGAGGAAAAGTTCATAAATCATTATTAAAGGGGGCCTGGGAAATCCACTGCTGACCCCAGATAAGCATTGTGGGATCTGTTTACCTTTCTAGGAACCTACCAGGTACTTGTGACTTGGATTAGTCACTGTTGGAAACAGGATACTGGACTTGATGGACCTTGGTCTGACCCAGTATGGTATTTCTTATGTTCTAAAAAGGACAATAAATCTATTTTACAATTCACTTTAGTGGGCTATTATTGTTTATCCACCTTGTTTCTTGTTTGTACTTTGGACCTGTGAGTGTATGTGTTTTTTTTGACATTGCCGTATCATATGCATCATAAATGGATCCTATTAAATACAACATGCATTCCTCTAGATCAGGGGTCTGGAACCTGTGGCTCTCGAGCCATATGTGGCTCTATTGATGGCTGCATCTGGCTCGCAGAAAAATCTTTAACTAAAAAAAATGTTTCTTTATACTCTTTTGATCTACATATTCATTGCATATCAAAATTCCTTTCTACAAATGAGTTAAAGTCTACTGCAGCTGAGCATCAGAAGTGTTAAGAGAGATAAACTGCACTGACCTAAATGGCAGAAATATTGCAACCATGCGTTCGTTGTGCTGCCGCGCAAGGCACTTATTTCTCTTTAATAACTCTTGCCTTATCTCCAAATTCAAATCAGGCTGTAAGAGTAGCCACCCCTACACTCCTTCACGTGCCGAAAAAAAGTGCGAAATAGAAAGCCGGTTTGCAGTGATTTCTGCGGCTTGTCGTGAGATCAGAAACTTAACTTTTATTTCAATCGCGTTGTCAGCTAACTAACTTTAGAAACCCTTTTGACAAGATGGCTAAAAGAAAGAGAGACAATGAGTATCGTACTTTTCAGCAGGAATGGACAGAGGAATTTGCTTTTGTGGAGAGAACGGGTTCTGCAGTGTGTCTAATATGCAACGATAAAATTGCATCTATGAAACGATCAAATGTTAAGCGACACTTCGAGACACGCCATTCTGCATTTGCATCGAAATATACTGCATTTGAAAACAAGCTTGAACTCTTCATTGCCGACATTGAAACAGGTCGTTTACTGCACTTTGAAAAACTGGGAGAGTTCAGAGATGCATGCACATCAAGAGACCCTGATCAACAACTTAATCTTCAACAGCTGGCAGGCTTCACGTCTAATCTCCTGCAGTCATTCAAAGCGCGCTTTGGAGAATTTCGTGAGCACACTCGTCTTTTTAAGTTCATCATCCATCCACACGAGTGTGCAGTGGACAGCACTGACCTGAGCTGCATCCCTGGGGTCTCCGTCAGAAATTTTGAGCTACAAGCTGCTGAACTGAAAGCCTCAGACATGTGGGTGAATAAGTTTAAGTCACTGAATGAAGATTTGGAAAGACTTGCACGACAGCAAGCAGAGTTGGCGAGCCAACACAAGTGGGCAGAAATGAAAAATCTTCAACAAGCAGACCAGCTGATTGTCAGAACTTGGAACGCGCTTCCCGTTACATACCACACACTGCAGCGCGTGAGTATTGCTGTACTGACAATGTTTGGCTCTACGTATGCATGCGAGCAGTCTTTCTCACACCTAAAGAACATTAAGACCAACCTGCGATCATGTTTAACTGATGGAAGTCTCAACGCCTGCATGAAGCTCAACCTCATCACGTATGAACCAGACTACAAAGACATCAGCAAAGCCATGCAGTACCAGAAGTCGCATTAAGGGTAAGAAATACTCATCATTTATTAGCAACAGCATAACAATGTTATGTTATTCAGAGACATTTTGTACTTTGTGTTGAAATTACACTGTACACAAAATGCATACATTTATTTGTGTTTTTATGGTATTGAACATAATATGGCTCTCACAGATTTACTTCTAAAAATATGTGGTGTTCATGGCTCTCTCAGAGAAAAAGATTCCCGACCCCTGCTCTAGATCATGTAGCAGAGATCAACATACAGGCCACCCAATGGAATGTCCTGACCAATGAAACTGTCTGCTGCAATAGGGCATGTGGATATGTTATCATTTGCAGCTGGTGCATTGTAGTCCTTCCCCTGCTCAACTTACAGCACAGCTATATCTTTGGACTGCCATGGGTGAGAGGGAGGGGCCTAATAAGAGGATTTCTGCACATATTTATGGGGTTTCTACCACTTTCCTAAGCTGTGGAAGCAGTGGCCTTCCTAGCCTCCCCCTGCTGCTGGCGCCCCCCTCCTCGGTTTGGTCCACATAGGCAGCATGGCAAACTTAAAATTAAACTGGTTTGCCATGGTGCCTCATGCTTCATAGGCTGGGCGCTCTTCTTTCCTGCCCGAAGTCTGATGAATCATGATTCATCAGACTTTGGCTGGGAGAGAGGAGCATCTGGCTCTTGGAGCACGATGCACGGCAACAAACCAGCTTAATTGTAAGTTTTCCGTGGTGAATCATCTAGGAAATTGTTAAGAGATTACCTTAGAAGCATAGGTCAGGGCAATGTGTAGCAAGCCAGCTTTTACTAGATGTTCTTTCCCACCCACCCCAGGCATAATCTTAGCTTTATAAGCCTATTAAAGGGGAAGAGGGGTCAAATTTACTTCAGGTCAGCTGGTTATCCTCACCAGGATTAGATTGATTAATCTTGAGGTAAACTAAGTCCCTTAAACGTATTAGGTACAGTTGTAACAGTACAAGTATCCCTAGCAACTTTAAGTAAGTAGACAACTTAAAAAGACAAACAAAACCTTAAAACTAAGATGTAGACAACAGTCCAGCAGCGAGATGTGGGCTATCCATTCTTTTGCATTGAGTGTCACATGTACAATTTTCTCCCAGTTTTATTTATTTATTTATTTATTCGAATTTGATATACCGCTCAGACCAAAAAGGCATCAGAGCGGTTTACAATAACACATCATTTAGTGAAAAAGAAAGGAACGCCAATTATAAGATAGGACAGAGCAGAGTAAAGAAACAGATGAGAGGAGAGAGACATGGAACAGCACATTACCCAGATAGATATGCAGGACATCAAACTAGCCTCCAGACACCGACGCCACGGACCAACGCCTAAGGGCCACGCCAAAGGGCCCTCTTGCGAGGCCCTCAGGCGCGGGCCCGCAAGGCGCGGGCGTGCCCCGGCAATGGCAGATTTTATGCTGTTGAGCTGGTCAGGTGATTGGCTGCTCGGGGAGGAAGGGGGAGCTCCTGCTCTCACCCCAGATCACAGCGCCGCTCAGTAGAAGCCCCGGCAACGGCAGATTTTATGCCGTTGAGCTGGTCAGGTGATTGGCTGCTCGGGGAGGAAGGGGGAGCTCCTGCTCTTACCCCGGATCACAGCGCCGCTCAGTAGAAGCCCCGGCAACGGCAGATTTTATGCCGTTGAGCTGGTCAGGTGATTGGCTGCTCGGGGAGGAAGGGGGAGCTCCTGCTCTTACCCCGGATCACAGCGCCGCTCAATAGAAGCCCCGGCAACGGCAGATTTTATGCCGTTGAGCTGGTCAGGTGATTGGCTGCTCGGGGAGGAAGGGGGAGCTCCTGCTCTCACCCCGGATCACAGCGCCGCTCAATAGAAGCCCCGGCAACGGCAGATTTTATGCCGTTGAGCTGGTCAGGTGATTGGCTGCTCGGGGAGGAAGGGGGAGCTCCTGCTCTCACCCTGGATCACAGGGCCGCTCAATAGAAGCCCCGGCAACAGCAGATTTTATGCCGTTGAGCTGGTCAGGTGATTGGCTGCTCGGGGAGGAAGGGGGAGCTCCTGCTCTCACCCCGGATCACAGCGCCGCTCAATAGAAGCCCCGGCAACGGCAGATTTTATGCCGTTGAGCTGGTCAGGTGATTGGCTGCTCAGGGAGGAAGGGGGAGCTCCTGCTCTCACCCTGGATCACAGCGCCGCTCAATAGAAGCCCCGGCAACGGCAGATTTTATGCCGTTGAGCTGGTCAGGTGATTGGCTGCTCGGGGAGGAAGGGGGAGCTCCTGCTCTCACCCCGGATCACAGCGCCGCTCAATAGAAGTTGGTGAGGGGTCTTACATGTGCATTAGATGCAAGTAGCTCTTTGCCTTCAGGGAATAAGTCCAAACTCTGACTAGAATGGCAGACTTGGAGGACATACAAAAGAAAGAGAAGTATATAGACGAGACCCACAGCAACGTAGTACAGAAGTCCCACCTCCAGTCTGGCAGCCTCTCAGCTGCCATAGAGGAGAGAGGTCGCGTGAAAGGAGAGCATCATCTTGGTATGGCAGGAAGTGATCCTGTAGCTAGGTCCTTTCCTCCAGGTGATGTAAAACCCTCTCACACAGAAGAGGTTTCTCTAGGGACATGTGCCCATAAGGGAAGGGTTCGGATGGCTGTTATAGTTGGCAATTCAATCATCAGGCATGTAGATAGATGGATGGCTGGTGGACATGAGGATCGCCTGGTAACATGCCTGCCTGATGCGAAGATACGGACCTCATGCGCCACCTAGACAAGGTTTTAGATAGTGCTGGGGAGGACTCTGCTGTCTTGATATATGTTGGTAACAATGGCATAAGAAAGTGTGGGAAGGAGGTTCTGGAGGCCAAATTTAGGCTTTTAGGAAGGAAGTTGAAATCCAGAACTTCCAGGCTGGCATTCTCTGAAATGCTTCCCGTTCCATGAGCAGGACCCAAAAGGTAGGCAGAGCTCCAGAGTCTCAATGTGTGGATGAGACGATGGTGCAAAGAAGAGGGTTTTGGATTCGTTAGAAACTGGGCAACATTCTGGGGAAGGGAGAGGCTTTTCTGAAGGGATGGGCTCCACTTTAACTGCGATGGTACCAGCCTGCTGGCATTAACCTTTAAAAAGGAGATAGAGCAGCTTTTAAACTCGATAATAGGGGAAATCTAATAGTCACCCAAGAGCGCCTGGTTTGGAAGGATATATCCTTGAAGGATACTAGCCAAAGAGGGAAGCTAAGGCATCCTTGCAGAGAGGTTCCAATAAAGATAAAAGTAACCTAGATGCCCTTAAGTACAGAGCTGAAAGATTCCAAATTATCCTTAGCAACTGATAACCAGATTAATATGAATAAATTACAACCTCTAAAATGCCTGTATACAAATGCCAGAAGTTTAAAAAATAAGATGAGAGAGCTTGAATATATAACACTAAATGAAAGGATAGATATGATTGGCATCTCAGAGACCTGGTGGAAGGAGGACAACCAATGGGACACTGTGATACCTGGGTGCAAACTTTATCGCAATGATAGGGTAGATCAAATTGGTGGAGAGGTTGCACTCTATGTTAGAGAGGGTAGTGAGTCACACAGGATTAAAGTTTTGCAAGAAACAAAATACTGTATGCTGTATAATGGCAGTGTGGGTGTACTATCGACCGCTTGGCCAGAATGAATAGATGGATGATGAAATGCTAAGAGAAATCAGGGAAGCTAACTAAATCTCCAGGAACAAGCAGGAATGTAGTCATCACATATGGGTATCGTCAGTACCGACGGAGCCTGCGCGAGAACGCTCCCCAGTGTCCAATTAGAAAGCTTTTGGGAGCATCCCACAGCGCCTGCGTGCTGCCTTCCTGCCTTTCCCAACTGCCTCTCTGCAGTTCTTCGTTTTCCACAGAGCCAGCAGGTCGTGTTCCTGTCACCGCAGAAAATTTTCCTTCTTTTTTGTGGTCGCGTCTGCCTTCCTCGACGCTTTACCGGTACCGCCGTTTTTCTTTCTTTCTTTCTTTTCTTTAAAAAAAAATAATTTCTTAGTACTTTTCCCATTTTTTCCAGGTGCACGCACCATCTTGGGCCTTAGGCCCAGGATTTTTTCCATCATGGAGAAACCCTCCTCGGGGTTTAAAAAGTGCACCAAGTGTGGCGGTACCATCTCCGTCACAGACACCCATGAGTGGTGTCTGAAATGTTTAGGTCCTGACCATTCCATCTTGGAATGTATGGCCTGTGCCATGATGTCCAAGAGAGGTCAACAGAACCGAGCTGCCAAGCTCAGTACCCTGTTTCCCTCTGATGTAGCTTCGGTGGCATCGACGTTTTCCAGGGCTTCGTCTTCCTCCCATGGATCTCAGGTAACTAAACATAAGTCTAGCCGGTCCTCAAAGGGTAGATCTCCTTCTAAGCATCGAGATGCCTCTGGCGTTGCCCTTGAGGATTCTGCACCGGCAAAATTGCCCCGGCAGGAGGCTTTGGCTTCCAAAGCATTATCGGGGCTCCAGGATGTTCTCGAGGCCTCGACCTCGGCAGAACTACTGGTGCCATGCTCTGGGGTACCAGCGATCTTCTCCGGTACAGATATCCAGGCATCGGCAGCATCGATAGACCAGAGAGTCCTGGCTATTGAGCGCAGTCTGGCGGCTCTCCTTGCGGCATCGACACCCTCGGAACCGCGACAGACAATCCAACCAGTACCGGTACCGATAGCATCGACATCGGTGTCTGCATTGCCGGTACCCAGTCATCCGATGTTTTCCGGTACCGATTACCCCCAGTACCGACTTCGGTCAGTACGGGTATCGGGCTCTTCAAGAGCATCCGGATAGACGGTACTTCTAGTCCTCAGAAGAATCTGAGGATTCTGATAGTTCTGTCGATGCAGGAATGCTTCTCCCAGAGGAGCCCTCTTCCCCTAAGCATAGGATGTCTCCTCCAGAGAATATTTCCTTTCAAGATTTTATCAGGGAGGTGGCTCGGGGTCTGTCCATTACTGTGGCCCCTGAAACAGAGCCCAGAGCAAAGGAGTAGGAAATTTTACAATATCCCAAAACTCCTAAGGAGGCAGCTACCTTGCTCGTCCATGAGAGTTTGCATGATCTCATGTTAAGAATGTGGGAGACACCTCTTACCACCTCTCCTCATTCTTGTAGACCGGATACTCTGTATCGAGTCCCTCCTTGTCCTGGTTTCCAAAAAGCTCAGCTTCCTCACCACTCTATTGTAGTGGAATCAACTATGAGAAGGATCAAGATTGCAAAGAGACATGCCTCTAATCCTCCAGGACATGAGTGCAGAACTCTGGATGCTTTTGGACGTTGTGTCTTCCAAGCTTCCATGCTCTCTGCCAGGATCAGTTCCTATAGTCTATACATGGGAATGTTCCTGAAGGAGGTCACAGGTGATTTAGAGGCTTTGAGTCCTATTCTTCCTGAGGATAGAAGGCAGGATTTTCTCACATTGGTCAAACATGCCCAAGATGTTTCTAAATTTGTCAACCGTGCAGCTTTTGACTGCTTTGAGTGCATAAACAGAACCTCTGCCATTGCCATAGGTGCACGTAGAATTGCTTGGCTCCAGGCATCTGATCTGGAGCTCTGGGTACAAGACAAATTGGGAAATATCCCTTGTACTGGTGAAAACCTGTCTGGTAGAGATTGGCAGGAAAAGGCCAATGAGTTGGATGCTGACAACTCCACCTTGGATAGATTATCCAAGTCCACAGCTGATCCTGCTAGAAAGAAATCTTTCAAGAAACCATTCTTTTCTAAGAAGAAAAGATATTATCCTGCTTATTCTCAGCAGGGACGTTCTGCAGGTCAGCTTGTCAGGAAAGGTCAGCAACTACCCAAACAAAAGAAAGCAAAGACTGCTAAGCCTCAGCCGTCCAGCAGTCTCAGCCTCCACAAGGCCTTTGACCTTCAGCTAGAGAACTTAGCCTTCCTGGCTCTCGTTGGACCAGAGCCTTCCACCATTCCAGGAAGGTTGTGTCACTTTGCCCCCAGATGGGGGCAGGTAACAGCAGAGCATTGGACACTCTCCATCATAAAAGAGGGGTACAAGCTTCATTTTTCCAGCATGCCTCCTCCCACAATAATAAGGCAGTTCAATTCTCCGACCTCTCTCATCAACCTGTTAGGTCAGGAGGTCACTATGCTTCTTGCCCAAGGGGCAATAGAAGAAGTACCCATCCATCAGCAGGGTACAGGGTTTTACTCCCCCTATTTCCTTATCCAAAAGAAAACAGGGGGATTCAGACCTATCTTGGACCTCAGAGAATTGAACAAATTCCTTGTCAAGGAGAAATTCAAGATGATTTCTCTGGGAACTCTGCTGCCATACCTTCAGAGTCAGGATTGGCTTTGTTCTCTAGATCTCAAGGATGCGTACACCCATGTTCTCATCCATCCAACTCACAGAAGGTTCCTTCGGTTCCTTTTTCAAGGAAAGCACTACCAATACAGGGTGCTTCCTTTTGGCCTGGCCTCAGCACCAAGGGTGTTCACGAAATGCATGGCTGTAGTAGCAGCCTTTCTCCGCACTCTAGGGATATTTGTCTTCCCCTACTTAGACGACTGGCTCATTCGAGCCCCAACAGAGTCAGAGGCCAGGACTTCTCTATCCTGCACAATGCGTATCCTTCAGTATTTGGGTCTGGTAATAAACATCCCAAAATCCAGTTTAACTCCCACTCAGTCTTTAGAGTTCATAGGAGCTTTGCTGGATACCAGAAAGGCAAGGGCGTATCTCCCCCAGGCCCGCTGCCTTCGCATGGTGCAGTTAGCTTCTCAAGCAGTGCAAAAGCCTCATCTCACTGCCCAAGAAATGCTACAACTACTAGGCCAGATGGCATCTACTGTGCATGTGGTTCCCTATGCTCGCCTCCATATGAGGGCGGCCCAGTGGACTTTATCCACTCAATGGACCCAGGCATCAGGATGCCTGTCAGACACAATAGCAAACACAAGTCGCCTTATTTTGTCTCTCCAGTGGTGGAAGTCCACTCAAAACCTGTTGCTGAGGTCCCCCTTTCAATAACCCTTACCCCAGGCAACTCTCACAACAGATGCTTCTCCAATGGGTTGGGGAGCTCAACTGCAAGACCTCTCCACCCAAGGCACCTGGTCTCCACAGGAGACTCATCTACATATCAATCTCTTGGAGCTCAGAGCAATCTTCCTTGCTCTTCGAGTGTTCCACACCCTGCTCAGCTACAAGACAGTCCTCATTCATATGGACAATCAAGTAGCCATGTTCTATGTGAACAAGCAGGGGGGAACAGGCTCTCTGTCGCTTTGCAACGAAGCTTTGCGACTATGGGACCTCGCCAGAGAGCATCAGATTCATCTCCTGGCAGTGTATCTTCCAGGCATACAAAACTCTTGGGCAGACAGACTCAGTCGAGTTCTGCTTCCACATGAGTGGTCTCTGCATGCAGACCAGGTGGCCAAGATTTTTCAAATTTGGGGAACCCCGGACATAGACCTCTTTGCAAGTCCGTGGAATGCCAAACTTCCCCGGTTCTGTTCCAGAATTCTGGCTCAGGGGGCTCAGGCCAGGGATGCTTTCCTCCTTTACTGGGGTCAAGACTTCCTGTATGCCTTTCCACCCATTCCAATAATTCCCAAAACCTTGTTCTAGCTTCAGAGAGACAGAGGCCACATGATTCTCATAGCTCCACATTGGCCACGGCAAGTGTGGTATCCTCTGCTTCTACATCTCTCTCAAGCTCCCGCCCTGGAGTTAGGGTCTGCTCCAGATCTCCTATCTCATAAGGACAGAATGTTATGGCATCCCAATCCCCAGTCTCTGCGTCTCAGGGCTTGGTTGCTGAAGGCCTAGATCTCCATGATCTTAATCTCCCTCAGCAAGTAAAAGATATTCTGTTTGCTTCTAGGAAACCTTCCACAAGACACTCTTATGCTTTCAAGTGGAAAAGGTTTACCATATGGTGTTCGCAGAAGGGCCTTAACCCCCTTGCGATACCTCTGGAATCATTGCTGGAGTATCTCTTTCATTTATCCAATGCAGGACTTAAGACTAATTCAGTAAGAGTCCATTTGAGTGCTATGGCAGCTTCCTTTAAGCCTCTAAATGGACAACCTATTTCCTCTCATCCTCTTATAGAAGATTTATGAGAGGCCTTCTTCTAACTAAGCCTCCCATTAGGCCACCACCGGTGGCATGGGACTTAAACCTGGTTCTTGGGCATCTCATGAAGCCACCTTTTGAATCCTTAGCTACTACATCCTTGAAATTCCTTTCTTGGAAGGTTATCTTTCTCACTGCAATCACATCAGCACGTCGCATTAGTGAGCTGCAAGCGCTAGTAGCTGATCCACCTTATACAAGGTTCCATCATGACAAGGTAGTTCTTAGGACTCATCCACATTTTATGCCAAAGGTGGTCTCGCCTTTTCATTTGAACCAAGCAGTCTACCTACCTGTGTTTTTTCCAAGGCCTCATGCATCAAATGCAGAGAGGAATCTTCATACCTTGGACTGTAAAAGAGCTTTAGCCTTTTACTTACAAAAAACACAGCAACATAGAAAGTCCTCTCAACTCTTTGTTGCTTTTGATCCTTCTCATTTGGGACTTCCAGTCTCCAAGAGAACACTGTCTAACTGGATTGCTCAGTGTATTTCCTTCGCCTATCAGAGTAAGAACCTTCCTCTGGAGGGCCATGTCACAGCTCACAATGTGAGAGCCATGGCAGCCTCAATGGCTCATCTGCACTCTGTGTCTATCGACGACATCTGTCGAGCAGCCACCTGGGCCTCGGTTCATACCTTCACAGCCCATTACTGCTTGGACAAGGACTCCCGCCGGGATGCCTTGTTTGGTCAGGCTGTTCCCCAACACCTGTTCCATACCTAATCAACTCCTACCCAACATCCCTGGGAGGATGCTAGAGATCCATGGGGGGAAGTGGAGCCCTGTTCAGGGGCACACAACCTCTAGGGTCTCTCCCTGGCACCTAAAGCTGGGGAGTCCCCATATGTGATGACTACATTCCTGCTTGTTCCTGGAGATAGCATAGTTACTCACCTGTAACAGGTGATCTCCAGGAACAGCAGGAATTTAGTCCTCACAACCCACCCACCTCCCCTAGGAGTTGTATCTCTCTATCTATCTCTTTCGCTTTCCCTCTCTCTCTCTTTGTCTCAGCTTTAAAACTCAACTGGAGAGAGGCAGTTGGGAAAGGCGGGAAGGCAGCACGCAGGCGCTGTGGGATGCTCCCAAAAGCTTTGTAATTGGACGCTGGGGAGTGTTCCCGCGCAGGCTCCGTCAGTACCGACGATACCCATATATGAGGACTAAATTCCTGCTGTTCCCGGATATCACCTGTTACAGGTGAGTAACTATGCTTTACCATACAGTAATAATGGTTGATTTCAATTATCCCATTATCGACTGGGTCAATATCACAGCAGGACATGCTAGGGAGATAAAGTTTCTAGATGAAATAAATGACCGATTCTTGGAGCAGCTGGTTCATGAACCAACAAGAGGGGATGCTATTCTGAACCTAGTCCTTAATGGAACACAGGATCTGGTGCAAGAGATAAGGGTGTTCGGGACACTTAGCAATAGTGATCAGAGCATGTTTGCTTTTGATTTAATAAATGAAAGGGCGGCAAGGAAATCCACGGTACTACCTTTTAATTTTCAAAAGGGAGACTATGATAAAATGAGGAAAATAGTTAAGAAAAAACTAAGAGAAGCAGTTACAAAGGTTAAAGATTTATATCAAGCATGGACGTTGTTTAAAATACTATCTTGAAAGCCTAGACCAGATGCATTCCACACTTTAAGAAAGTGGAAGGAAGGCCAAAAAATGCAAGCATGGTTCAAAGTTGAGGTCAGAGAGGTGTTGAAGCCAAAAACGCATCTTTCAGGAAATGGAAAAATAAGCCAAATGAGAAAAAACGGGAAACAATATAAGCAATGGCACGTTAAATGCAAGGCACTGATAAGGTAGGAAAAGAGAGAATTTGAAAAAAAGCTTGCTGTGGGAGCAAAAATACATAATAAAAAACGTTTTCAAGTACATTCGTAGCAAAAAAACCTGTGAGAGAGTCAGTTGGACCATTAGATGATAGAGGTCGCTAAGGAATGACAAGGCCATAGCGGAAATATTGAATTAATTCTTTGCTTCAGTCTTTACTAAGGAAATCCACTGCTTGCCCCGGGACAAGCATTGTGGAACCTGTGTGCCTTTTGGGAACCTGACAGGTACTTGTGACCTGGATTGGCCACTGTTGGAAACAGGATACTGGGCTTGGATGAATCTTGGTCTGACCCAGTATGGCATTTCTTATGTTCAATTCAATGAGGGAGCCGCCAAGAAGACATCACCCATAATCCATATTATTCTGCCTAGATATAAACATGTAAATTATGAAAGTAAAGACTATGAATACTATCATACTCTTGTACAAAAACAAAGGGCATCAAAAGTGTACCCCTGATGCACTCTTCCTCAGAGTGTCAAATATCAAAATAGACTCTTTTATATAGTAATCCTCAAACTGGATTGTGGGATTGAGGCAGGAAATTTGAATTTAAAGTTTGGATGGAAAGTCCGTTGGAGAAAGGCAGGATTCTCCATGGACAAGCAGGAAGTAAATTCTCACTTATGGGTGATAGCCCCAGTGGAGCCCTACCTAAGAACACTCCCCAGCTTCCACTAGAAGCTTTTGGGAGGCTCCACCGCACATGCGTCCCTGCCTTTCCACCTGCCATGATGCCAATCTTTTTTTTTCGTGGAGCTCCTAGGACATGTTCCTGCCATCAGTGGAACAAGTTTGATTTTTGACTGCATTGTGGGTCGTTTTCCTTCTTATTGTCTTACCGCCTGTCATCAGCTGCATTGGCTCCAGGGCTGACATCCATTTTTCAGTTGTTTTTCTCTTTGCGTTTTTTCTCGACTTTGCCACGACTCTGTTTCCAGACATGTCCAAGCCAGCCAATGGTTTTTAAAAGTGCACTAAGTGTGCACGCACCATTTTGGTCACCAACAGGCATAACTGGTGTCTACAGTGCCTTGGGCCTGACCACCAGTCCACCTCGTGCAATCTGTGCCTGCAGATGACGAGGAAGGGCCTAAAGAGCTGGTAGAAACAGAGTGAGTCCCTCTTCGGGCTGTCAGATTCAGCGTCCCTGGTCCCAGCATTGACGGCCTTGTGGGGCTCCACTGAGGCGTCATCATCAAGAGGTGCCCATGCACACTCAGAGCCAAGGGGCTGCGGTGCCACAGAGCGGAGACTTTCCATCGACCTCCGATCAGAATAAAGGAAGGATCTGTCATCAACTCCGTTGACACTGAAGGGGCTGTCCAAGCACCAGGCAAGGACCATGTGCAAGGCCAAGTCAGAGAGGCTCGCATCCTGGAGATGAATGCATGGCTGCGTGGATGGTGTCATCGAGAGTGTTTTGGTTTCCTAGACCATGGGATGCTGTTCTAAGGGTTGCAGAGCAGGTGGCATCCATCTGTCCAAGAAAGGTCGACACATCTTCAGTACTAGACTGGCTAATCTACTGAAGAGGGCTTTAAACTAGATTCGTTGGGGATGGGTGAAGAAAGCCCCCAGGTAAGTGATACCCATTTCCATAAAGGTATTTAATGTAACAGGGGTAACATATGGAAAGCAGTGTGTATAAATGCCCGTAGCATGGGCAATAAGATCCCTGATGTTGAAGCTTTGGTGGGAGTGGCCGACTTGGATTTAGTGGCAGTTACAGAAACATGGTTCACAGAAAACCATGACTGGGATGTAACTATACCTTGCTATACTTTATTCAGAAAGGACAGGGTAAGACGAAGGGGAGGAGGAGTGGCACTATATGTAAAAAATACTATTAAAGTTAAAGCTTTGGAATTACAGAGCTTAAAAGGGAGAGAGGAGGCATTGTGGGTTAAAGTAGAAAGAGGGAAAGAGAAATCTATTTGCATTGGTGTGATATACAGACCTCCCTCACAAGAGGAAGAGGTGGACAGAGAGTTAATTGAAGACGTATGCAGCATTGCTAGGAAAGGGGAAGTGCTACTGATAGGGGATTTCAATATGCCAGATGTTGATTGGCACATTCCTGCTGCAGTATCATCTAGAAGTAAAGAGATCCTGGATTCTCTACAGGGAGAACTATTCAGGCAACTGGTAACAGACCCCACACGTGAAGGGGCCATACTGGACTTGGTGCTTACCAATGGTGAAAGTGTTTCTGATGCTATAGTGGGAGATCATTTTGCATCCAGTGATCACCAGATGGTGTGGTTCAGTATTAGGACTAGGGCTGTTAGAATCCATTCAAAGGTGAGGGTCTTAGACTTTAGGAAGACTAACTTTGCCAAGATGGGCCAATACCTCAGGGAGTCATTAGCAGGATGGGAACAGCTGGGGGATGTAGAAAAACAGTGGGAAAAACTGAAAGGGGATATTTTAAGGGCAACCAACCTTTTTGCTAAAATGGTAAATAAAGGTAAAAGGAAAAGGAGACCGCTATGGCTTTCGAAAGAAGTAGCTGAAAAGGTGAAGTAAAAGAGGGAGGCCTTCATGAAATACAAGAGATCACAGAGAGAGGAAGACAGGCATCTATATTTGGAAAAACTTAGAGAAGCTAGCAAAGTAGTCAGGAAAGCAAACATTCAAAAAGAGGAAATAGCCAATGCAATAAAATGGGGGGATAAGACATTTTTCAGATATGTTAGTGAGAAGAGGAAGGGCAAAAGTGGTATTGTCAGACTCAAGGGTGAAGGGGAGGAATATGTAGACGCTGATGAGGATAAAGCAGAATTGCTTAACAAATATTTCTGTTCTGTGTTCACAGATGAAGAAGCAGGAGCAGGACCTCAGAAAACACCCACAAACATGAACAGAAGCGAGGGACATCTTGAACAATTTCCAGAAGACTGTGTTCGTGAGAAACTAGCTCAACTTAAAAGTAGACAAAGTAATGGGACTGGATGGGATACACTCTAGAATACTAAAGGAACGTGGGGACGTTCTAGCAGTTCAGGAGGATGGGACCTTGTTGCACCCCATCATCTGGTCCTTGGCCCTCATGGCTGGGATGCTGAGCAGATAATTCTCTCGGAACTCAATGCTCAGGAATGTAACTGAAGTCCTCCTGGTCTCATGCAGGGTCTGCACACGCAGATCTTACGTGTTCAAGTGGTGGAGGTTCTCCATCTGGTGCACAGACAGGGCTCTGAATCCCTTCTCCTGCACTGTGGACAAGCTGCTGGAGTACCTCCTGCATCTCTCAGACTCCGGTCTAAAGTCCACCTACAATTGTGGCTCAGAGGGAAAGCCCATCTCAGCTCAGCCCCTGGTGGCTTGCTTCATGCGGGGCTTACTCCTCTTTAATCCTCCGATCAAGCCCTCACCGGTGGCATGGGACCTTAATGTGGTTCTGGCACAACTCTTGTCGGCTTCCTTTGAGCCTCTTGCTTCCTGCCCTCTGAAATTCCTGACCTGGAAGGTCTTCTTCCTGGTGGTGACTTTGGCATGCCATGTCAGTGAGCTCCAGGCCCTGGTGGCTCACCCGCCATACACCAGCTTCTATCATAATAGGGTGGTTTTGCGAATGCATCCGCGCTTTTTGCCAAAGATGGTCTCTGCTTTCCACCTCAATCAATGGTCATTCTGCCCACCTTCTTCCCCAGGCCTCAAGCCAACTGTGGGGAGGCTCCGCTGCACATGCTGGACTGCAAGTGCACTCTAGCTTTCTACCTCTAGTGGACAAAGGCCCACCAGAGGTTCTTCCATGTGTTCATCTCTTTTGACCCCAGCAAACTGGGTGCTGCCATCCCCAAATGCATCTTCCTAGCAGACTGCATCTCTTTCACTTATGCCCAGGCAGGCCTGAGCCTTGATGGTCATGTCTCAGCTCACAATGTCTAAACCATGGGTGCATTGGCAGCCAACTTCCACTCGGTTTCCATTGAGGAGATTTGCAGGGCTGCAACGTGGACTTCTGGCCACACATTCACAATTCATTACTGTCTGGATGGGGATTTCCGACACGACAGCAACTTCAGCCAAACCATCCTCCGGCATCTCTTTAAGACTTAGGTTCAACTCCTTCCCACCAGCCCCTCTATCCATCCAGACTACAAAAACGGGACGTCTCAGTGTTGATGTGCGCTAAGGATGCTGTATCAGTCAAGTCCTCTGTTTCTTCCAGTTCTCCAGTTCTGTTGCTCCTGGTGGGCTTGATCCCTTTGTTTTTCGGTAGCCCTTAGCTTGGGAGTCCCATACATGAGGACTTACAGTACTTCCTGCTTGCCAATGGAAAAAACATGGTTATTCACTTGTAGCAGGTGTTCTCCATAGACAGCAGGAATAAGTCCTTACAACCGTTCCACCTCCCCATGGAGCTGTTTTTGACTACTAGTTCTGTTATTGTACTGGAGATAAAATGGTTGCGACAGACGGGAAGGCAGACGCGCATGCGCAATGGAGCCTTTCCAAAGCTTCCATTCGAAGCTGGGGAGCATTCCCACATGGGGCTCCATTGGGAATATCACCTATATGTGAGGACTTATTCCTGCAGTCCACGGAACACCTGTTACAGGTGAGTAACTATGTTGACTTCTCTTTTCTTATAGATTGGAAGGTTCTCTTATGAGTTTAAGATGTTCTGCTCCTAGTGTTTCTTTAAACTATTCTGTTCTTTTATATAGTAGTCCTTATAAGAATATAAGATATGCTATACTGGATCAGACCAAGGGTCCATCAAGCCAAGTATCCTGTTTCCAACAGTGGCCAATCCAAGTCATAAGTACCTTTCAGGTTCCCAAAAAGGTACTGTAAACGGGGGCGCTGGGTGAGAATGTCCAGTCTTGGCAAAGGCAAATATTAATATGACTTGCAAAGGATTGTGGGAAATGTAGTCCATTCATACCAGAATCTGCCGTTCACAATAAATTAGTTGTGCTTGCTCGAGTGTAAAGCAAAGAAAATATATTTTATTTATGGGGTTATTTCTCCCAACACAGATTTGCTTGGTAGCACAGAAAAGGATACTTGCTTTCAGTATTATACTTAGAAAAACAGAAAATCAGGAACAACAACAACTGAACTTCTTAAGCAATCAAATCAAATCATAAAGACCTTGATGGGAACAGAAAGGTCTTTTCTGTGGGCTCCTGCTAATATCTTTTTAGCAGTGCTTCAAAAACAAACAAAACCCACAAAGTAAGAAAAAAACCTGTTCTTTTTCAGGGATAACTTCTTGTATCTTCACACACCCCCAGAAGTGTCCCTTCAGAGCTCACAGGCAATTAGGCAAGGCTCAATTGCTAACAATTACCCAGCTGCAAACCTCTTGGCTGGTTTACTTTCTATTACGTGGCTCAAATCCTACTCAGAAGCTTTTCTGAGTAGATCAAAGAACAAGTTTATATTTCTTTGTGATGGTTGTTGTATTTTGTGACAGCATATTACCACAGATGTTTAGACAGAGAGCAATCCATGTATTCACACTGCTCATTCACCACATCCCCTCTTCTTCAACTATCATAGATTCAATATCATGGATTGGCACAGAGGAATTTCTCAATGGAGCATTCTCAGGACAATACTTGCCTTCCAAGTGAAAAGCTAGGGCATAGATCAGTGTTCATACCTGAGCTTCCATTGCTGTTAGAGTTCCTCTCCAAATATTCTGGCCAGTATGTAGTCCAGTTTTTATGTCCAGCCTTCCAATCAAGATCCCTGGACACTGGGTCTCTCTTCACATACCTTCTTGCACTGGTCTTAGGGTCCCTTCCACTTGCAGCCGTCTCCCTCACAGGTGCCGTCCGGGGATTCCTGGCTCTGCAACCCCACTCCTCTGGCTTTCCCCAGTCCAATGGTGTATGCTTGCCTCTGAAATGCCTCCCAGCACACGTACTGCTATGGACTCCTTTAGACCTCCAAGGTGCTTTTCTCTTCCTTCTTCCAAAGTGTTTCTTGCTCTCTCTGTCCATCAGTTCTGGCTTCTGCTGATGATCATGATGATGAGAATGATCAAGATGATTCTTCTGTGTAGAATAAGCTTTACTTTTAACCTGTTTAGAGGGCTGCTCCACCCTAGCACAGCGCAGCTGTGCTGAATCAAGCCCTGCCCTTGGAGATGAGTGCTTGGGGATTACCTCATAGCTCTCCTGATTGAACACACGTTTCCCCACTTCAGCTCTTCTAGTGGCTGTTGGAAACCTGGTGCATTCTGGGACTGGTAGTCTTTTATGGAAACATTCTGTTTTATTATTTCTACCAGCAAAGACAGGTTGCTTGTTCAGAGCCAATTCACCTCTATTATAGCTCCTTCCTGAACCATGATAAGCTTCCTTATCACATACCCCCCTACTTAAGTTATTACGGACTGGTGTAACTGGTGAAACGTCTTTCCTACAGTCCGTAATACCTACGAGAGTATTATCTTTTTGATGCTCACCTACTTCTTGGCTAGCTTCAGGGTCATTATTATTTACAGGCCTCTCCTTCCAAGACTTAAGTACATTAATATGGTATGTCTTTCTACGCCCTCTTGCATTTTCTACCACATAAGATACTGGGCTCACTTGTCTAACAACCTTCCATGGCCCTTTCCACGGTACTTCAAATTTTGGGGCAGTACCTGCTACTTGAACCAAAACCTTTTCACCAATGCTTAATTGGCGGCTTTTGGCCTTCCTATCATACCACCCTTTCTGGCGCACTTGGCTGTCCTGCAGGTTCCTCTCAGAAACCTGTGAGGTCCTTTTCAAACGTGCTCTCAAGTCACGTAAAAACTGTGGCACTTCCTGATTTCCTGGTTCAGGATCAATCCATTCTTCCTTCAAAATATCTAACAAACCACGGGGAGCCCTACCATACATCAATTCATATGGAGTTACACCTAGGGACACCTGAATTCTTTCCCTGCAAGCATATAAGGCAAAGGGCAATAACATATCCCATTCTTTTACCTCTCCTGCTAACCCCCTTCTCAACATTTGTTTGAGAGTTTGGTTGAATCTCTCCACCAAACCGTTTGATTGTGGATGGTAGGCTGAGGTTTTCACGTGATGAATGCCAAAGGCATCCCAGACCTGGGCCAAATATTTGGATACAAAATTGGACCCTCGGTCAGTCAACACCTCTCTTGGGAATCCCACTTCGCAAAACAATTTAACTAGCTCTAAAGCTATTGTTTTTGCAGAAACATTCCTCAATGGTATGGCCCAGGGAAACCTTGTTGCCTGATCTACCATAACTAGGATGTATTGGAAACCTCGGGGCGTTTTGACTAATGGGCCTACAATATCCATAGCAATGCGACCAATTGGGTCTGTGATAATTGGCATGGGAATCAAAGGCACCACCGGTGGGTGAGTCGCTGTAACTCGCTGACACGCTGGACATGCAGCACAAAACTGGGCAGTTTCTTTGAAAATAACAGGCCAGTAAAAACCCATAAGTATTTGATCCAGCGTTCCTTGCATCCCTTTATGACCTCCAACTGGATGATCATGTGCTAATCTAAGTACTAGTCCTTTGAAAGTAGTGGGTACCACCAATTGTTTACGTATGGTCCCATTTCTGGGGTCCTGACTCTCTCTATATAATATTTCATTATCTAGTCTGAATCTGGGCAACTCCTCCCTGACCTCCTGAGCATACTTAAAAGCTCGGGTGAGAGCTTGATCAGCTCGCTGTTCTTGTGGAAAGTTAGGAAACTTTGCCACTAACTCAGCTGCCACCCAGGGTAAACTTTGGTCTGCCAACATGTCAGCCCTACCCTGTGCTCTGCAAAGTCTCTCACGACGCTTTTGTGCTTTCAACTTTCTTACTTTCCCAGATGGTGGAGTTATTAAATCATCATGAGAGGGTAAGTCTCCTAATAACTCTGCCTGCTCCCCCTCCTCCTTCTGGCTCTCTACCTTAGCCTGTGAGCGGGTGGATACAAGGCCCCTCTTATTACCTATTTCCTTCCTTATAGTTTGGCCTCCTGGAAGCTTAACCATCTTTTTAGCTAGGGACTGAGGACTTCCAAACAAAGGCCCGGGAGCTATTTCTATCATTCCTTCTCCCTCCTTCTTTCCTAGTCCTTCCACTAGACCCTGCTTAAATCTTGGCCAGTCTCTTCCTAGAACCAAATCAAATGGTAGCCTAAGCACCACTGCTAACAGAACTTCCTCTTGTTCCCCCAGGCACTTAACCATTAGCCTATAGGTGGGATATGATGTTGCAGCACCATGAATGCATCTGATGTGAACTTGGCTTTCAGAGGTTCTAGGCACAAATCCTTCTTGGGCCTCTATCCTCTTCCAAAGCCTCTTTGACAACATACTCTGGTCTGCCCCAGAGTCTAACAGAGCATTTGTGGTAATTCCCTGCACATCAACCATCAAAAGAAATCCTTCTTTGGGCTGTTTTAAATCAACACCCATTAAGCTAGTGTGTATCTGGCATCCCCTTTCCAAATGTCCCCATTTTCCACATTTGAAACATTTCTTTTTACTCCACTGTGTATTCTGGGCTGGCACAGTACAATTATTCTCAGAAACATTTTTAACCATTTTCTTTTCTGATACAGCACAGCTTGCCTCAGCACCAATCTTCAGAGGGCCACCCATTCTATGGCAAGCCTGCGTGGCTTCCAAGAATCTCTCTGCTAGCATGGTTGCCTCTCCAAGATTCTGGCAATTTTGCTGTATAAGGAAAGTGTGCAAATCTTTAGGCACAGCAGACATAAATTGTTCAAGCATAATCATGTCTAATAACATTTCCAGTCTTTCCCTCAGGCTCCAACCATTTTACAACCAATCCTCTGATTCTCTGACTCAGAGCCCTGGGTGTTTCACCCACTCTTAGTATAGTAGCTCTAAACATTCGCCTATACTCTGAAATAGACAACCCTAGGCGATCTCTAATAGCAACCTTTACCTCTTTATAATTCAAAGCTTGAGCTGCTGGCATTGCTCTATAAGCTGCAAGCGCCTCTCCAGTTAATGAGGCTGCCAGCCTTACTGCCCACTGGGTCTCTGGCCATGTTAATGCTTGTGCCACTCTCTCAAAAGATTCTAGGAAATCATCAACATTATCATCTGGAGTTAGCTTCCCAAAACTAAATGCCCCAATTCCCTGATTGAGTCCCACACTGTCCACATGTGGTATACCAGTATTTACTGCTGGTCTTGCATCCGGTCCACTTTGGTTCTGCAGAGCAACTAAGGCTCCCACCAGATCAAGCACTGGTTTCTGCTGGTCCATTAAGGCTTTCATAGCAGTGTCATGAGCCTGCTGCGCTAGCTCCTGTTGCCTGCTAAACTGGGCTGCCATGCATTCAGCTAGTTCCTTTGGATCCATCTTGATCCCTGCAAGAAAACAAAAGAAAAAAAAACACAGTGCACCACCTTCCAAACAGGTGTTTTTCTCCTAAATTTTTTTCTCAATTACCCCTGTGCCTTACTCCCATCCACCACTAGACATGCCCAGGTACTTATTACCTTATGCCAGTGATGAATCCAGCTCTACACAGGGTCTTTTCCTCCTGGCACAGCTACCTGGATCAGCCACCTTTTCTCCAAAGTGTAGTTAAGGGAAAATCTTTTTTTCCAGCTTTTAACTTGAACTTTCTTTTTTTCTTCAGACTTCAGTTGTAATCCTTGGCATGTAAATCCTTTGCGCAAAAGCAATCCGAAAAACTACGCCAACTGTAAACGGGGGCGCTGGGTGAGAATGTCCACAGTCTTGGCAAAGGCAAATATTAATATGACTTGCAAAGGATTGTGGGAAATGTAGTCCATTCATACCAGAATCTGCCGTTCACAATAAATTAGTTGTGCTTGCTCGAGTGTAAAGCAAAGAAAATATATTTTATTTATGGGGTTATTTCTCCCAACACAGATTTGCTTGGTAGCACAGAAAAGGATACTTGTTTTCAGTATTATACTTAGAAAAACAAAAATCAGGAACAACAACAACTGAACTTCTTAAGCAATCAAATCAAATCATAAAGACCTTGATGGGAACAGAAAGGTCTTTTCTGTGGGCTCCTGCTAATATCTTTTTAGCAGTGCTTCAAAAACAAACAAAACCCACAAAATAAGAAAAAAAACTGTTCTTTTTCAGGGATAACGTCTTGTATCTTCACACACACCCAGAAGTGTCCCTTCAGAGCTCACAGGCAATTAGGCAAGGCTCAATTGCTAACAATTACCCAGCTGCAAACCTCTTGGCTGGTTTACTTTCTATTACGTGGCTCAAATCCTACTCAGAAGCTTTTCTGAGTAGATCATAAGAACATAAGACATGCCATACTGGGTCAGACCGAGGTCCATCAAGCCCAGTATCCTGTTTCCAACAGTGGCCAATCTAGGTCATACGTACCTAGCAGTTTCCCCAAAAGACACAAGTTCCACAATGCTTGTACTGGGTCAAGCATTGATATCCTGGGTCCCTTTTTAATAGTGGTTTATGGACCTTTCCTCCAGGAACTTGTCCAAACCTTTTTTAAACCCAGCTATACTATCAGCCCTTACCACATCCTCCGGTAACAGATTCCAGAGTTTGATTACACGTTGATTGAAAAAATATTTTCTCTTATTTGTCTTAAATAGTTTACCCTGTAGCTTCATTACATGTCCCCTAGTCTTTCTATATTCTGATAGCGTAAACAATTGATCCACGTTTATCTGTTCCACTCCATTCATTAATTTATAGACCTCTATCATATCTCCCCTCAGCCGTCTCTTTTCCAGGCTAAAGAGCCCTAACCTTTTTAGCCTCTCTTCATAGGAGTAGCCTTCCATCCCCTTCACCAATTTGGTGGCTCTTCTCTGTACTTTTTCTAATAACGCTATGTCCTTTTTAAGATACGGTGACCAGAATTGCACACAATATTCAAGGTGCGGTCGTACCATGGAGCGATACAGAGGCATTATAATATCCTTTGTTTTATTCTCCATCCCTTTCCTTATGATACCTAGCATTCTGTTTGCTTTCTTGGCCGCCGCTGCACACTGGGTGGAGGGTTTTAACATGTTATCCACGATGACTCCTAAATCTTTTTCCTGGGTGGTGGCTTCTAATGTGGAGCCTTGCATCGAGTAACTATAGTGTGGGTTGTTCTTTCCTAGGTGCATGACTTTGCACTTGTCCACATTAAATTTCATTTGCCATTTGGATGCCCAGTCTTCCAATTTATCCAGGTCCTCCTGCAGTTTTCCACTTTCCTCTTGGGTTTTAACAGCTTTAAACAGTTTTGTGTCATCTGCAAATTTGATAACGTCACTCGTTATTCCCTTTTCCAGGTCATTTATGAATATGTCAAAAAGCAGCGGACCCAGTACAGATCCCTGGGGTACTCCACTATTCACCTTTTTCCATTGGGAATATTGGCCATTTAGCCCTACTCTCTGCTTTCTATCTTTTAACCAGTTCCCGATCCACAATAGTACACTGCCTCCTATCCCATGACTTTTTAGCTTTGCCAAAAGTCTCTGATGGGGGACCTTGTCAAAAGCTTTCTGAAAATCCAGATACACTATATCAACCGACTCACCTTTGTCTACCTGTTTATGCACACCTTCAAAAAAACATATCAGATTAGTAAGACAAGATCTTCCTTGTCTAAAGCCATGTTGGCTGTCTCCCATTAGGCCATGACTATCTACATGCTGCGTAATTTTGTTCTTTATGATGGTTTCTACCATTTTCCCTGGTACTGACGTCAGGCTCACCGGTCTGTAATTTCCCGGGTCACCCCTGGAACCCTTTTTAAAAATTGGTGTTACGTTGGCGACCCTCCAATCTTCAGGTATTACAGATGATTTTAATGAAAGTTCACAGATTACCAATAGCAGGTCTGCAATCTCATATTTCAGTTCTTTCAACACTCTGGGATGTATACCATCCGGTCCAGGTGATTTGCTACTATTCAGTTTATCAAATAGTTGTAATATATCTTCCCGGTGTAGCGATATTTCTCTCAATTCCTCTGCAGTATCACCTTTAAATACCACTTCAGTCTTGGGTAACATCCCTACATCTTCCTCAGTAAAGACCGAAGCAAAGAATTCATTCAGTCTCTCCGCTATAGCCTTGTCTCCTCTTACTGCCCCTTTTACCCCTCTATCATCTAACGGTCCAATTGACTCTCTCACAGGCCTTTTGCTACGAATGTACTTGAAAAAGTCTTTATTTCGTGTTTTTGCTTCCGCAGCAAGTTTCTTTTCAAATTCCCGCTTTGCCTGCCTTATCAATGCTTTGCATTTAACTTGCCAGTGCTTGTGCTGTTTCCAGTTTTCATCATTTGGCTCTTTTTTTCCATTTCCTGAAGGTTGCTTTTTTGGCAGCAACAGCCTCTCTGACCTCACCTTTAAACCATGCTGGCAGTTTTTTGGACTTTCTCCCACTCTTCTTAATGCGTGGAATACAGCTGGTCTGGGCTTCGAGGATAGTAGTTTTAAATAACGCCCAAGCTTGCTGTAAGTCTTTAACCTTTGGAACCGCTCCTTTTAGTTTTTTCCTAACTATATTCCTCATTCTATCATAGTCTCCCTTTTGAAAGTTAAAAGGTAGTACTGTGGATTTCTTTACTATTTGTTCTCCAATAATTAAATCAAACATGATCATATTATGGTCACTATTGCCAAGTGGTCCCAACACCCTTATTTCTTGCACCAGATCTGGCGTTCCACTAAGGACTAGGTCCAGTATGGCTTCCCCTCTGGTCGGTTCATGAACCAGCTGCTCCAAGAAGCAGTCATTTATTCCATCTAGAAACTTTATCTCTTTAGTTTGTCCTGCCGTGACACTGACCCAGTCGATACCGGGGTAATTGAAATCACCCATTATTACTACTCTGTTGTGACTTTTGTTAGCTTCTGTGATTTCTTTGAGCATTTCATCATCCATTTGTTCATTCTGGCCAGGCGGTCGATAGTACACCCCCACTGCCATCACCTTCCCCTTCATAAGTGGAATTTCAATCCATAGAGATTCTACAGCAAATTTTGTTCCCTGCAAAACTTTAATCCTTTCTGACTCAATGCCCTCTCTAACATAGAGCGCAACCCCTCCACCAATTTGATCAGCTCTATCATTACGATATAGTTTGTATCCAGGTATCACAGTGTCCCACTGGTTATCCTCCTTCCACCATGTCTCTGAGAGTGCAATCATATCTAACCTCTCATTTAGTGCCATATATTCTAACTCTCCCATCTTATTGTTTAGACTTCTAGCATTGGCATACAAGCATTTTAGAGACTGTATTTTATTCATATTAATCTGGCTATTGGTAGGCATGGGTAATTTGGAATCTTTATTCTCTGTCTGCTCCTTACTCAAGGGCATTTCGGCTACTATACTCCCTTTTGGAACCTCATTGCTTTTGGTAGTATCCTTCAAGGATACCTTCGTCCGAACCATGCGCTCCTGGGTGACTGTCGGCTTTCCCCTAATTTCTAGTTTAAAAGCTTCTCTATCTCCTTTTTAAAGGTTAATGCCAGCAGTCTGGTCCCATCCTGATTAAGGTGAAGCCCATCCCTTCGGAAGAGCCCCCCCTTTCCCCAGAATGTTCCCCAGTTCCTAACAAATCCAAAACCCTCATCCTTGCACCATTGTCTCATCCACGCATTGAGACTCCGGAGCTCTGCCTGTCTTTTGGGTCCTGCACGTGGAACAGGAAGCATTTCGGAGAATGCTATCCTGGAAGTTCTGGATTTCAACTTCCTACCTAAAAGCTTAAATTTAGCCTCCAGAACTTCCCTACCACATTTTCCTATGTCATTGGTACCAACATGTACCAAGACAGCAGTAGACTCCTCCCCAGCACTATCTACGATCCTATCTAGGCGGTGCGTGAGGTCCGCTACCTTCGCACCAGGCAGGCATGTTACCAGGCGATCCTCACGTCCACCAGCCACCCAGCTATCTACATTCCTAATGATTGAATCACCAACTATAACAGCTGTCCTGACCCTCCCCTCATGGGCACGTGGCCCTGGAGAAACGTCCTCGGTGCAAGAGGGTTTTACATCACCTGGAGGACAGGTCCTAGTTACAGGATCACTTCCTGCCACACCAGGGTGATGCTCTCCTGTCATGTGACCTCTCTCCTCCATGGCAGCAGGGATGCTGCCAGACTGGAGGTGGGACTTCAGGACTATATCCCTGTAGGTCACGTCCATGTACATCTCTGTCTTTCTTATGTCTTCCAGGTCTGCTACTCTAGCTTCTAGAGAACGGACTCGCTCCCTGAGAGCAAAGAGTTCTTTGCACTTAGTGCATACGTAAGACCTCTCACCAACTGGGAGAAAATCATACATGCGACACTCAATGCAAAAGACCGGAGAACCCCCATCTCGTTGCTGGACTTCTGTCTGCATCTTAGTTTAAAGCTTGTGTTTAGGTCTTTTAAATTCTGTATATACTAAGGATTGGTGTAGATGCTTATACCAATAAAAGTGTATCTAATACCCCTAATACACCTTGTATACCTGAAGCTTAATTAATTAAGCTCAGATCCTCCGTGTATGACTGATTTGGATAACGAGCTGCACCTGAGAGCAGCCCCTTTCTTCTAAGATGTGCAAGTACCTATAAAGGTACAATTAGCCAAGGGGTGGGTGGGTGCTGGGGAGGGAGGGAGGGAGAAAAGTCCTACTAAAGAGGGCAGTTACAAGTTTATATTTCTTTGTGATGGTTGTTGTATTTTGTGACAGCATATTACCACAGAAGTTTAGACAGAGAGCAATCCATGTATTCACACTGCTCATTCACCACATCCCCCTCTTCTTCAACTATCATAGATTCAATATCATGGATTGGCACAGAGGAATTTCTCAATGGAGCATTCTCAGGACAATACTTGCCTTCTAAGTGAAAAGCTAGGGCATAGATCAGTGTTCATACCTGAGCTTCCATTGCTGTTAGAGTTCCTCTCCAAATATCCTGGCCAGTATGTAGTCCAGTTTTTATGTCCAGCCTTCCAATCAAGATCCCTGGACACTGGGTCTCTCTTCACATACCTTCTTGCACTGGTCCTTAGGGTCCCTTCCACTTGCAGCCGTCTCCCTCACAGGTGCCGTCCGGGGATTCCTGGCTCTGCAACCCTACTCCTCTGGCTTTCCCTAGTCCAATGGTGTATGCTTGCTTCTGAAATGCCTCCCAGCACACATACTGCTATGGACTCCTTTAGACCTCCAAGGTGCTTTTCTCTTCCTTCTTCCAAAGTGTTTCTTGCTCTCTCTGTCCATCAGTTCTGGCTTCTGCTGATGATCATGATGATGAGAATGATCAACATGATTCTGCTGTGTATAATAAGCTTTACTTTTAACCTGTTCAGAGGGCTGCTCCACCCTAGCACAGCGCAGCTGTGCTGAATCAAGCTCTGCCCTTGGCGATGAGTGCTTGGGGATTACCTCATAGCTCTCCTGATTGAACACACGTTTCCCCACTTCAGCTCTTCTAGTGGCTGTTGGAAACCTGGTGCATTCTGGGACTGGTAGTCTTTTATGGAAACATTCTGTTTTATTATTTCTACCAGCAAAGACAGGTTGCTTGTTCAGAGCCAATTCACCTCTATTATAGCTCCTTCCTGAACCATGATAAGCTTCCTTATCACAGTACACAGATTCCACATTGCTTATTCTTGGGTAAGCAGTAGATTTCTCTGGTCCTCTTTAATAATGATTTATGGACTTTTCTTCCAGGAACTTGCCCAAACCTTTTTCAAAACACAGCTACACTACCAGCCTTTACCACATCCTCCAGTAACGAATTCCAGAGTTTGATTATGCGTTGAGTGAAGTAATATTTCTCAGATTAATCATAAATGTGCTACATTGTAGCTTTGTAGTACTTTTTGAAGGATTAAGCAACCGATCTGCATTTACCTGTTCCACTCCATTCATTATTTTATAGACTTCTATTATATTTCCCCTCAGCCATCTTTTTTCCAAGTTGAAGAGCCCTATCCTTTTCAGCCTTTCCTTATAGGGGTATCCTTCCATCCCCTTTACCATTTTCCAATTAAGAAGACGCAGCATAATCTGGAAAACTACAAAGATGATCATACTAGCTGTGGAAGCCCAAGAGATCATTTAAAGAAACTCTATGGAAAGAGCATCTTTCAGCTCACCAAAGAACCTTCTGATTTATCAGAAAAGAGAGTTCTCCTACCTTTTTCCAAAAGACTTTCCCTCCAAAATTTAAATTTCCTGCCTCAATCCTATCAATCCGGTTTGAGGACTACTAGACATCCACTGCTTAACCACTTTGCCCTGAAGAAAGCAACAGTATGGTGACTGCAACGTTGGTTCCAGTTACAAAGACGCAGCATGACCCTGCAAACTACAAAAATCAGGACTTAGCATGTTCCAATAATCCAAATACGAGTTTCCTTACAAGAAAACCAGCATGCATTGATTCCAATTCTTTGTTGTTTTTAAGTGCCGTCGAGTCGGAGTCGACTCATGGCGATCCTCTGGATAGCTATCCTAAATTGTGTTCAGTCTTCAGTCAGGCGGCTCATTGTTGACAGACTGGTACCTGTAGCTGCTGTTATTGTATCGATCCATCTCATTGCTGGCCTTCCTCTTTTGCATTGACCTTCTATCTTGCCAAGCATAATGTCTTTCTCTAATGATCTCTCTCTTCGCATGATGTGTCCAAAGTATGAAAGTCGAAGTCTTGTCATCTGAGCTTCTAAAGAAAGCTTAGGTTTGATCTCCTCTAGTACCGACTGGTTTGTTCTTCGGGCAGTCCATGGTATACACAGTATTCGCCGCCAGCACCATAATTCAAAGGCATCAATTTTCTTCCTATCTGTCTTTTTCACTGTCCAGCTTTCACATCCATATGATGTTATTGAAAATACCATGGCCTGAACAAGTCGAATCTTTGTATGGAGAGAGACATCTCTGCTCTCGAGAATCTTATCTAGGTCTTTCATAGCCATTCTGCCAAGAGCAATGCGTCGTCTGATTTCTTGACTGCTTGTTGCTTCTTTATTGATAGTTGATCCAAGTAGGTTAAAGTTGTTCACAATTTCAATTTCTTCTCCTTCAATGATGAACCTGTTGATTATGCCAGTTGTCATGATCTTTGTCTTCTTTACATTAAGGTGCAGGCCCATTTTGAGACTATGTTCTTTGATTGTGAGAAGCAAATGTTTCAGATCATCTTCACTTTCGGCCAGTAATGTGGTATCATCAGCATAGCGAAGGTTGTTGATGAGTCTTCCACCAATCTTCACACCTCTCTTGTCTTCATACAATCCTGCTTCTCTGATGATTTGTTCTGCATATAAATTAAACAGGTAGGGGGAAAGTATGCAGCCTTGTCTTACACCTTTGCTTATTTTAAACCATTCTGTTTCTCCTTGTTCCGTTCGAACTGTTGCTTCTTGATCAATGTACAGATTGCGCAAGAGAACGATCAGGTGTTCTGGTATACCCATGCTTCTTAATGTGACCCAGAGTTTCTCATGGTTTACACAGTCAAAAGCCTTGCTATAGTCGATAAAGCACAAATAGATATCCTTTTGGTATTCTTTAGTCTTTTCAAGGATCCATCTCACATCTGCAATGATGTCTCTCGTTCCTCGCCCTTTCCTGAACCCTGCTTGCACTTCAGGTAGTTCTTGTTCCAGATATGGTTGTAGTCTCTTTTGAATAATCTTCAGTAGAATCTTGCTGGCATGTGGGATCAGAGCGATTGTGCGATAATTTCCACAGTCAGTTGAATCACCTTTCTTTAGTATTGGTATAAACACAGATCTTTTCCAGTCAGTTGGCCATGATGTTGTCTTCCATATTTCTTGGCAGAGCATTGTGAGTACGGTAACAGCTGCATCAGATTGCTGCCATACTTCTATGGGAATGCTATCAATGCCTGGTGCTTTGTTCTTTGATAAGGCTTTCAATGCTGCTTCAACTTCTTCTTTCATCACCAATGGTTCCCGATCATAAGGTACAGGTTGAAACGGCTGTTGGTCCACTTGATCTTTATCATATAAAAACTCTGTATATTCCTTCCACCTTTTCTTGATCTTCTCAGCATCATTCAACATAGAACCTTGAGCATCTTGTAACATTCCAATTCGAGGCTGGAACTTTTTCTTTAACTCTCGTAGCTTTAGGAAAGCCGATCTTGTTCTTCCTCTAATAGTTTCTGCTTCTATTTCCTTGCAAGTGTCATTGTAGTACTTTTCCTTGTCCTGTCTTGCTGCACATTGGAAATCTCTGTTAAGTTCTGCGACTGTCTTTCTTTCTCCTCTGGCTTTAGCTTCTCTGCGTTTCTGGGCAATTTTCAGAGTTTCTTCTTCCGTCATCCATTTTGGCCGTTTTTGCTTTTTCACCTTTTGTAGAGACTTCTCACTTTCTTCCAACACAACCTTCTTGATGTCATTCCATAACTCTTCCGGAGCTCTGTCATTTGTATCTAAAGCAGCAAATCGATTTTGTAGGCAGTCTTTAAATTCCAGTGGTATATTCTCAAGGTCATATTTTGCTGCATTCATGAGTGGTTTGCTCTTTTTCAACTTTAGCTTGAATTTGCATACTAGTAGTTGATGATCTGTACCACAGTCAGCTCCAGGTTTTGTCTTTGTTGATGTTACAGAGCTTTTCCATCGTTGATTTCCACAGATGTAGTCAATTTGATTTTTATACAATCCATTGGGTGAAGTCCATGTGTACAGTCGCCGCTTGTGTTGCTAGAAGAAGGTGTTTGAGATGAATAGATCATTGGTCTTGCAAAATTCTATCAGTCTTTCTCCAGCTTCATTTCTGTTGCCAAGTCCATATTTTCCAACTACTTTGCCTTCTTCTCTGTTGCCAACTTTTGCATTCCAGTCACCCATGACTATCAGGATATCCTGTTTGCATGTTCTGTCAATTTCAGCTTGTACTTGTTCATAGAACTCTTCAATTTCATTCTCTTCTGCAGCTGTTGTTATATAGTTGTGTTGATAGGCAATCCTCATAGACGAATAGAGATTAAGCGTTCGCTGACTGCATTGTATTTCATTACAGTTCTTGCAAGTTTCTTCTTTATTATAAATGCAACACCATTTCTTCTTTGTCTTTCATTTCCAGCATAGTAGACCATGTGATCATCTGATGCAAAGTGCCCCATGCCAGTCCATTTCAGTTCGCTGACACCCAACAGATCAAGTTGTACACGTTCCATTTCATTCTTGACCACCTCCAACTTTCCTTGGTTCATGCTTTGAACGTTCCATGTTCCAATGTGTAAGACATCTTTACAGCTTCTGACATTTCATGTGCAGCTACATCAGCAGTCAGACTTCCCGAGGGCTTTGATCCAACCACATCATAAATGCTGGCTTTACTCTGAAAAGTCTTCAGCTCTTCCCCAGTAGCTAGTTGAGTGCCTTCCGACCTGGGGGTCTCATCTTCCAGCACCATAGCACAATTTGTTTTGTTGTAACTATCCATTGGGTTTTCATGGCAAGATACAGAAGTAGATTGCTGGGCCTTTCTTCTGCGCAGTTTAAGTTTGGTGTTGTTGCCGTTGTCACAAAAATGTGATCCTCCGCCGTCAACACTGTCCCATTCTGCTGCTGCCCAGATGGGTGGTTTGTCTTGGTCTGGCACCTCAGCTGAGACCTGTCCATCTTGGGAGACCCTGCCAGTAGTTAAACTACCGATAGTTTAGCTCTCAGCATCACTGATGCATCACTGATGCACACAAGCCCTCACAGCACGACAAGCTGCAAACCAAGTGAGAGTCCAATTCTTTATCATCCTTTTAATTATATTTCCCTTACAATTTAGAATAACTTTCTCTGCAGGATCAGGCATCAGTTTGGAATTCAAAGGTAAAGCTCTTGCCTCGGCTGCTCCTCTTTGTCCCGTCTCATACCCTAACATTCTAAAACGTCGGTGGTGCCAGGCAGAACCACACCTACTAAAAGTTCAGGTAAGAAGATCCAAGGGATTTTGGAGAAGCACCAAATCATTTTTTGATCTAGCCAATTACAAGGAGTGCTACTCATTTTATCATTCTCAAATGACAGCAGCCAAAAGGCTCTATTTTACCCATCTTATCAATAAATCAGTTAACCAGCTGAAGAAATTGTTCTCTGTTGTGACTCAGCTTACTTCCAAGAATTGTCTGTCTCAGTTTGGGCAGGTCCTCACACTGACACACTTGCCACTTATTTTAGTACTAAAGTCCTTTTTTGTTTATAGTGATTTTAAAATACCTATTGACCAGCAATCAGCACCATATCTGGATACCACTAAGGCTGCTTCAGAATCACTTCCCCCTCCAGATTCAGATCTCCCCAGTTTTCTTTCACATCAGTGGTCCCTCTTCAATCTGGCCACTACTTTCTCTGTCTAAACTGTCCACATAAATCAGGATACTACTTCTGCTCTAGACCCCATGCACTCTAAAATGGGTTAGACTCTTGGCCTTCAGGCCATCGCGCTTCTTATTATCAAGCATAACCTCTCCACCGGTTTGGTTCCAAGAATCTTTAAACAGGCCTTAAGAAACTAAAACTTTCAATACCAGCAAATTATCATCTAGTGTCAAATCTCTCATTTCTATCCAAACTTGTTGAGACATTTTTTCCAGTTATCTGATTTTTTTGAAAAAATGCAGTGCATTACATCCTCAACAATCTGGTTTTCATGCAGGCCACAGTATAGAGACCATTCTAACAGCTCTTCTCAGTGAAATTCATAGTTATATGGACTGTAGCTGCATTGCCCTGGATGTCTCACTTGATCTTACTCCTGCTTTTGAAATGGTCGATCACAACATTCTTCTTTCTACACAAAATAGGTTCCTCCTTTTTATCAGAACACTCTTTTTCTGTTTCAGCAGGATCTTCCACCTCAATCTCTCATTTGTTAGTATGTGGGGATCTACAATGGCTCTGTTATCCCTTCTCCGCTTGAATAGTTTCTTGAGCCCACTAACTAATTTTATAAGCTAGATACATATACCAACTTCTACACCCTTGACCTAACCATATTAAACCAGTGCTTGGAGAGAGTATCTGCCTGGCTGCAATCCAGTTATCCTATCAAGCTGAATCCCAACAAAACTACTGCCAGCTGGATCACAAGCCTGTCTGTCCAGCTAACCATTTATTCTCTACTTCTTAGCAGTGCCATTGCTCTTATGGACTCTTTTAAATACTTAGGAGTAATTATAGTTTCTGAACTTTCTTTTCACAGTCGGGTCTCGGCAAGAGCCAAATCTACCTTCTGTGCCCTTCATTAGTTCAGAGCAATTTGTCCCCTGCTTAATCTTGCAGCATAAATTACTTTAATTCATGCTCTTATCACATCTCAAATCAATTATTGCAGCTCTGTTTATGCAGATATTCATGAAGCTGGCTTAAAACGTCTCCAGACAGTCCAAAATACAACAATTAGGATTCTTGCATATGCCAGTAAATTTGATCACATTATGCCGTTGTTGATACAGTACCATTGGCTTCCAGTATTTTTCCGAATACATTTCAAAATACTAGTTTTACAGTGCTTTGCAAAAGTATTCATCCCCTTGGTTTTTGTCCTGTTTTGTCACATTTCAAACAAACTGGAATGAAAATAGAGGTTCATTTGGATGTTAGGTAATGGACCTAACAATATAATCCAAATTGGTAAAGTTAAATGACAATAAAATACCTTGTATATATAAAACAAGTAAAAACTGAAAAGATGTGAGTGCATATGTCTGCATCTCTTTTGCTATGAAACCCCTAAATAAGATCTGGTCCAACCAATTAACCTCAGAAGTCACATAATTAGTTGATTAGGGTCCACCTGTGTGCAATCAGTGTCACGATGCCTGTATACCTGTTCTGAAAGGCCACTGCCTCTGCAACACCACTAAAGCAAGCAACATGAATACCAAGGAGCACTCCAAACAGGTCAGAGACACAGTTGTGGAGAAGTATTGATCAGGGTAGGGTTATAAAAAAATATTCCAAATTCTGAATATCCCACGGAGTACCATTAAATCCATTATAACAAAACAGAAAGAAAATGGCACCATTACAAACCTGACAAGAGAAGGCCACCCACCAAAACTCACAGACCAAGCAAGGAGGGCATTAATCAGAAATGCTACAAAGACACCAAGGATAACACTGAAGGAGTTGCAAATTTCCACAACGGAGATGGGAGTATCTGTTCATATGACCACTTAAAGCCATACACTCCGCAGAGTGGGGCTTTAAGGAAGAGTGGCCAGAAAAACCTTTGAGTATGCCAGTTTTGAGGACAAAATATTTTCTTCTTCAGAGGACCAGGATGATTCACTTATCGACCTTTTCAGAAAGGAAGAGCTGGCGGTACTGAATGCCCTCCGATCTGCAGTTCGCTGATCTCCCAGTAGCAGATTATTTCTACAACCATCTCCCAGGTCACCCTTCTGTCATATTATCCACAAGAAAGAAATAAGAAAACATGTTTGCAGTTTGCACAACAGCATGTGGCGGACCTCCCAAACACATGGAAGAAGGTTCTCTTGTCAGATAATACGAAAAGTGAACTTTTTGGCCATCATGGGAAACACCATGTGTGGTGCAAACCCAACATTTCCTATCACCCCGAGAACACCATTCCCACAGTGAAACATGGTGGTGGCAGCATCATGCTGTGGGGATGTTTTTCATTGGCAAGGACAGGAAAACTGGTCAGGATTGAAGAAACAATGGATGGCACTAAATACAAGACAATTCTTGAGGAAAACCTGTTTCAGTCTGCCAGGGATTTGAGACTGGGACGAAGGCTCACATTCCAGCAGGACAATGACCCTAAACATACTGCTAAAGCTGGTTTAAAGGGAAACATTTAAATGTCTTGGAATGGCCTAGTCAAATCCCAGACCTCAATCCAACGGAGAATCTGTGGCATTATTTAAGATCGCTGTACACCAATGCAACCCATTTAACTTGAAGGAGTTGGAACAGTTTTGCCTTGAGGAATGGGTGAAAATCCCAATGTCTAGATGTGCTAAGCTAATAGAGACATTGCAGCTGTAATTGCAGCAAAAAGTGGCTCAAAATTGTATTGACTTTGGGGGGTGAATACATATGCACTCTCCTACTTTCAGTTTTTTTTTCTTAATTATTGTTTGCGTCACAATAAAGGATATTTTGCACCTTCAAAGTCATAGGCATGTTGTATATATCACATGGTGCTAACCCAAAAACTCCATTTTAATTCCAAGTTGTATTGTGACAAAACAGGACAAACACAGAGGGGATGAATACTTTTGCAATGCACTGTAACTCACACTCCATACACCAATACCTCCTCATTATACCCCTGGTTGTGCCCTTCACTCTGGCCATGAGAACAGACTATGCACCCCTAGGTATATTCTATCAGATTGGAATCAACAAGGAACGCTGGCTTTTTTTTCATGGCAACCACTCTTTGGCACGCACTCCCCCCATCCACTCCAGATCAAAACAGCCCATAAAGGCTCACCTTTTACAAATGTCATTTGAGAGCGACTGATCACCAGTCAGGGCCAGCATATTGTAGGCTGTCTATCCCCCAACTTGGCTGTCACCCATTAATCTCTACTATTTCTTCCTTCTCTTTCCTTTCAAATAAGCTGGTGTTAATTTCTCTCTATGTAGTAATTGTATTTTGTAAACCACTTTGCCAAGTCTCTTTGAAAGGTGATATATCAAATATACAAAAAGGAATTTTTGATTTGTATTTTGATTTTTTATATAATCACAATCACCATAAAATAACACAAATAGAAATGTATCCTTGAAAATGAAAGAGCACAGGTACTGTAGAAGTGACAATTTAACCATCTCCCAGGTCACCCTGTCTGTCATATTACCCACATCAGAAAACAAATTTAATTTAGTTTACTTTATTGACATATATTTATACCATCTTTCAATTAAATACCAAACCAGTGCATAATAAAAAACCCAAGACCTGTACAATAAAATAGATTTAGAATAAGACTGAGCGAGAAAACCAAAAGGAAAGGGAAATAATACAATATGGGGAATAAGGGGAAAAAGAAAGGGTGTGTGTGTGTGTGGGGGGGGGGGGGGGGCAGATAACATTCAGAGTCATTCTAAGGCTGAGCCAGGTTCAGGTTAAGAGGAGAAAACTTTACTTTTTCAGTAGGCTTCCAGACCAGACTTGAATTTAACAAGGGAGGGTTCTTTCCTCCCTTCCTAACGTGGAAGGGAATTCCATAGGGTAGGGGCTAAATATGAAAATGTAGAGCAATCCCTTCATCGTTTTCCCTAAGGGACAACCCTCCCTTTAGCAGAAGAATGATATATTATTTCTACAACCAAACTGTACAACATTCCCAATGCTGGGCTGTTAGCGACGCATAAAGCACACAGTATTGACATAGGCAGATGGCTTCTTCTGAGAAATGCTGCCTGGTCTGCAGAAAGTTACGTCATTGAATTTCAGCTTCTACACTTCTTGCATGGAGGCTTTGGATGTGCCCTTGGAAGACCCATTTCCCCTCTTGCAGCAGGGGGACATGGGAGCCCTGGTCTTGTCATGCTCACTGCAGGAGGCAGCAGACAGAGTGGTGAAGGATTCCCAAGCTTTGGATTCCGGCTCTCTCTCTGTTGGTAATTCCCCATATTTCAGGGGCCCGGGGCAAGCCTGCCCCCCACTGCTGGTGGGGCTAATTCTGACACGGAGCTCCTGGTCTCTGGGTTTCTTCCCTGGAATTCTTTTAACTCCTTCTTGTCATTCTTTCAGCAAATGTGGCCCTTCTTGTGAGGCAATTCGGACCTTGGCATTCCGGGTCCTCTCCCTCGCTCTACGCATAGTCAGCCAAGGCTTGGCCCACGTTTAACCACTTAAACAAGCTCAGCAGGGATTGGAGTCAGAAGGTTCAGACCGTCTCTTTGCCTGGAATTCAGAGTCCATTTCCAGTATCTTTGATGAGTATGCCAGTTTTGAGGACAAAATATCTTCTTCTTCAGAGGACCAGGATGATTCCCTTATCATCCACCTTTTCAGAAAGGAAGAACTGGCGGTAATGAATGCTCTCCATTCTGCAGTTCACTGATCTTCTGGTGGCAGAACACACATCATTGGTGCCCCCCTTCTTGCAGGGGGTTCGGAAGCTCACAAGGGTTCTTACCTTTCCAGTAAGAGGTAATCAAGAGCATCATCCGCTCAGAGTGGGACCTGCCCAACTCTGCCTTGAAAGGGGTCAGGTTCATGAAGAAGCTCTAGGCCCTGTCACAGGAGGATTGTGCCACATGGTTGAGCATGCCTCAGGTGGATGTGCCTGTCACTGCAGTCATGAAGTGGATCACCATCCCAGTAGAGGGTGGTGTGGTTCTAAAAGACTATTTCGATCGCAAGATGGAAGGTCTCCAGAAAAGTCAGTTTTTGACTTGCTCTGTTATTCTCCAGTTAGCGATTTGTGCAGGTCTGTCCACTGGGCAGCAGACTTGGTCTCCAAATCCTGGGTGTCCTGGCCTGCCTTTTAAGGGAAACTGTTGTTTGGAGAGCACTTTGAGAAGTTGGTTAAAGATTTGGGCGAGTCCAAACCTCATTGCAGAGTGTGTGACTGTTTCCTGCAACATTTACCTTGCTTGTGATTGGAGCTGCTGTTCCGTCCCAGTGAGCACTGAGGACCATGTGACCAGATTGGGCTATATCAGCTGAGCCCCCACCGTAGGATGCCGAGTGTGTGACTGTTTCCTGCAACCTTTATCTTGCTTGTGATTGGAGCTGCTGTTCCGTCCCAGTGAGCACTGAGGACCACGTGACCAGATTGGGCTATATCAGCTGAGCCCCCACCATAGGACGCTGAGTGTGTGACTGTTTCCTGCAACCTTTACCTTGCTTGTGATTGGAGCCGCTGTTCCATGCCGGTGAGCACTGGGAACCACGTGACCAGATCAGGCTATATCAGCTGAGCCCCCACCACAGGACACGCACCGCAAGCACGTGCTCTTTAGGGGCGTGTCCAAAGGGGCAGGCATGCCCCTTTGGAGCCCCTTCGGAGCATGAAGGAGTATACATCTTGGTTGGAGAAAACGTAAGAAGAGACCTCTTCCATCTTCTTTGTCTACTGTTAAGTCAGCGAAGGTGGTTGATCCCATGGACAGTTTGTTAAAGTCCATGGCTCCTCCTGCCATAACTAATCCATTGGAGATCTCTTCGGCTTCTGTAAGTACTGTGTCTCCTGTTATACAATGGGTACTACTCTCAACCAACAAAGGAGCTCCTTTAGAGGTGAAGGACTCTACTCCTATTAGTGTGAGTGGAGCCCTTCCTACTTTGGGTCTTCTTCCTGATACTTTTTTGAGGTTAAGTTCTTCGAATGTTGCTTTGCCTCTCCCTTTTGAGTATTATACAAGCCCTGAGAATCCTCAACCACCGAAAGATGTTACACTTCAAGATATTTGGCAGATTGTGTCTAGAACTGAGTTATCATTACAGTCGTCACTAGTGAAACTTTTGAAGTTTACTAAGGAAACTGTGGACTCTCTGGCTGGACATGAGGTTAGATTATCTGCCATTGAGGTTCATTACTCTAAGGTCGATTCCCAAATCATGTCATTGCAGGGAGTTGTAGCTTCTTCAGTACAGGATTCTTTAATGCTGCATCAGCAAAATGAATATTTTGAAAATGCCTTTCGTATAAAACGTCTTCGCTTCTTGAACTTCCCCGCACCCATTATCTTTCCCCTACAATATTGTTTACTAAATATCTGAAAGATGTTTTGAAAATTTCTGACCCCGATTTTATATCTTTATCAAAAATGTATTACCTTCCTATGGGGACTAGGGAGATTCAGGAAGTTGATCAGGCAAAAGTGAATGATAGTGTAGATATGAGGGAAATTGATCAATTATCAGTCCCGAGTTTAGACCTATCTGTCTTTTTAGAGACTTCCTTGGAAGAGATCTCTAACCATGCGACTGTTTTAGTTTCCTTTTCACTTGAGAAAGATAAGCCCTTAAGCACCATCTGTTCCTTAAACACTTCTCACAACCCAACAACGCCGCCCCTCCTCCCTCTCCACAACCCAATCCTTTACTATGACTTACTAATTATGCAATTTTCAGAACATGTAACACAGACCAGAGAGTATTTGTAATCAATTGTACTGCTTCCAAATGCACATTACTGGAAATAGAACTCCAACATTGTAAATAGAACTCTGTTATCACTCCTTACCAAAATTGTACATAGTTCCCCCAGTTCAAATCCATGTTACTATCCCTGTTATATGTAAACTCAGGACAGATTGTTCCTGACTGAGAGTTATATTGTTAAATGTAAACCGCACTGATAATAAAGAGCGCAGTATAGAAGAGCTGTTAAATAAATAAATAAATAAATGATCTTGTTCTTTGCTTATATTTTGCTAATAGACATGAAAAATATTTTGGTCAACCTATACAAGTTTTCCCAGATGTGTCTCGCAGTACACAGAAGAGAAGGAAGGCCTTCCTTGAGCTTCGACTTCGTGTCTTAGCTCTGGGGGCCTCCTTTCTTCTTAAATATCCTTGTAAATGTATTATTGTATCTCGGGGCAAGACATGTTTTCTTTGATTCTTCTCAGTTGGAGGGGTTTCTACAGGGTCAGGGATGAGGTTATGTGTTATTTGTTCTATTTTAGTTTCTTTGTTTAGTAAATAGGGAATTAATAGATTTTTTTAGGTTGCTCCAATTATTTTTCTTATTTTAAGTGCAGTCCTTATAGTGGGCTGTTTCTACTTGTTTGTATGATTACTGATGTTTTGTATTATTTTCTTGTATTTACTGTTTGATTCCTTAAATAAAAGGATTATAATGGAAAAAAAACCCTCAATGCCCTCCTGGAAACTAGGCCTAATGGGCCCGGGAAGTGAGTGGGCCCGTACTCCTTCTCTACGTCCGCCCATTATCCTAATTCACAATACCAGGAATCCCAGGATTCTCATTGCTATTGCCCCAAAAAGCTTGTCTTTTCTTCTTCGGGTTTTCGCTTTAAGGCTCAATACTTTCATAGGGCTTGTTGATCATAAGAGTCTATTGCCTCCAGATGTGCCTGCTTCCATCCAGTGCAATGACAGGTTGGAGGCTCATTATGGGGTGGAAGCCCATCCAGTGGGTGGCAGACTATGCCTTTTCTACCCAGAATGGGCCCGGTTCACCAAGGATCTCAGGATGCTATACACCATTCAGCATGGCTAAATTCTGGAAAGCAGAAAGCCTATCCAGGTTGCCTCGTCATCTCCCCAGGTGGCTCTATGGCCAAGAGGGCTGTAATTCAGGCTACACTGGAAGGATTGCTCAGTCTACAGGCAGTCGCCCTGGTCCTCTCTGTCAAGCAGGACAAGGGCTGGTGCTCCATTGGAGTTGAGGAGTAGCCTAATGGTTGGGACCAAGAGACCAGGGTTCAATTCCCACTAGCACTCCTTGTGGTCTTGGGCAAGTCACTTAACTTAGATTTTTCTGAGGTAATGGAGGGTTATCAATGTCCCTTTTAATGTACATTACCGAGTTTAAGTTACAATGTAAACCGCTTTGACTGAAATGATAAAGAGGTATAAAAAAAACCTGTTAAATAATCAATCAGTCAATCTATTTCATGGTGCTGAAGGACAGGTCCTTCTATCCAATCCTTGATCTCAAGAGGCTCAACGTCCATCTGCAGATCTTGCATTTCCATTTGGAGACTCTGCGCTTAGTAAACCAGGTATTGTGGCGCAAGGAGTTTCTCACATCCCTAGATTTGGCAGAGGCCTAATTCCACATTTCCATCTGCAAAGATCAGCAGCGCTGCATGCATTTCACTATTTTCAGCTCTCATTTTCAGTTTGCCACTCTTCCCCTTTGGCCTCTCCACCGCTCTGAGAACATTTTAAAGTTCATGATAGTGCTGTCTGCTGTGCTGAGGCATAAAGGGATCTGTATTCACCCATATCCAGACGACTGGCTAATCTGAGCCAGGTCGTAGCTGGAGGAAGTTTGGGTATCAGACCAAGTGGTACAGGTCCTGGAGAGTCTTGGCTGGGTGACCAACTGTGGGAGAAGTAATTTGCAGCCTTCCCAGTTGCTGGAATACCTGGGAGCACAGTTTGACATTTGTGTAGGGAGAAGCAGAAATGTAACCCTGGCTTTTCTGGTTCTTAGCCTACTGCTCAATTAGTCTTATCCTGCATGCCAAAACATTTGCTTTGGCTGGTGAGTAGCTCAACATTTCCCTGTGCTGGAATCGGGGTATGATTCCTGGCTCAGGGTATGTGGATAGATGGAGAGAGTATGCGGGCAATGAGAAGGTGTGTATATATGTGTGTGTGGAACAACAGAAAAGTAGGGGTGGACATGTCTGTACTTCAGATTCAGCAGGCACTTTGCTGGAGAAATGCTGGGAAAGAGCTGCCTGTTAAACTTAACATTTTGCAAATTATTCTCCTGTACTTTCCAGATGCCCTAGTTTATTCGCTGCACTTTACATGGTGCTTTTAGATTCTGTTGTTCAGGAGTCAGCTATTGATAATTTGAAGACAAGGGGGAATACAATACAACAATTGGTCAGATATAACAGACCTATTACAAGTAACAGGAAAATTAACATGGAAGTAAACAGGGAAATCATTTATATTTCTAGAAAATACATGTTGGAGATATATAAAATCTATACAGTTAGTTAGGGTAGGTATGAGGTTAAAAGGATGGGGGGGGAAGGGGTGTTTAGGTGTTTGAAGTGTGTGATGAAAAGGTGGTGTTTAAGGGCTTTTTTGAATTGTTTGATGTCTTTAATTGCTCTGATATTGGGAGGGAGTTTGTTCCAACATCTAGGAGCATAATTAGAAAAAGCCCTATTGATGGATGATTGATTAGCTTTTAAGGAAACTTTTGGTATAAGTAGTGTGTCAACAGCTGGAGATCTCCTGGACCTGTTATTTGCTGTGTGTATGATGAGATCAGAGATGGAATCTGGAGAAATATTATTGAAGGCCCTAAAGGTGGTAAGGATGGCCTTATATTGGATTCTACAGTTTATTGGTAACCAATGAAGCTTCTCTAGAATGGGGGAAATATGCTCACACTTTGATGATCCGCAGAGGACACGAGCAGCTGCGTTCATGGCTAATTGTAGAGGATTAATAGTTATATTTGGTAAGCCATGGAGTATTATGTTAGCATAATCAAAGTGCGGCGTGACTAGAGCTTGAAAGATGGTGCGGAAGTCATCAGACTTCATCATAGGTCTCAGATGACGAAGGGTTTTTATCTTGAAGTAAACGGCCTTTACGGTGCGTTTTATATGTTCCTTGAAGTCTAACCTTTGATCCAGAATTACTCCTAGATATCGAATATTTGATTTGACTGGGAGATCAGCATCTCTGACTTTTAGAATTGATGGAGAGGAGAAAGATTTATTCCTTGTGATTATTAGAACCTCTGTTTTTTTAAAGTTAATACGGAGGTTTTGAGAGAGAAGCCAATCAGTTATTGAATTAAAACAGTTGATTAGCACTGTATAGTTTGGGTATGATACAGATATCGGTGAGAATAATAGCACATCATCCGCATACATAAGGCAGGATATACCAAAAGAGCGTGCAATGTCACAGATTGGCTGCATATAGATGTTGAACAGCAGCGCTGACAAGGAGGAGCCTTGTGGTACACCTTGTTTCTGCTGAAAGGGATTTGAAGTAGCATTACCAATACAAACTTGTTGTAATCTACCTTCCAGGTAGGATTTGCACCAGTCCCAAGCACGGTTCTTGATTCCTTTCTCATGAAGTCGCTTTAGTAGTTGTATTTGATCCACAGAATCGAACGCAGCAGCTATATCAAGAAATATTAGAGCAAAGCCATTTTTCAGATTGTCAATGCCGTTGATAAGTGTATTGATTAATGATGTTAGGAGAGTTTCTACACCGTGGGCTTCCCTGAATCCATGTTGACATGGATCTAAAGGGGAAAATGCTGTTGTATCTGCCTGAGAGTTAATTTCTCAAGAATTTTGGCTAGAAATGGGATACTAGAGATTGGACGGTATGAGTCCTCCTTCTTTGGGTCAAGCTGGTTGTTTTTCAGCAGTGGTCGGATGTATGTATGTTTGAGAGCATCTGGGAAGACACCAGATTCAAATGACAGCTTCGCTATGTTAGCTATAAAAGGGCTGAGTTCTGTGCGCATAGATCTTATCCAGTGTGCTGGGCATGGGTCAGATGGTGAAGTTGTCGTGTTGATGGAGGTAATAACTTTATTTATGGTTTTTACAGAGGGTGGTGAGAAGTTGGTGATTGAAAACTGCGGAAGGGAAGTTTGGACAGGTTCATGTAATGATGTAGTATTTGTTTTTATTGATAAAGGAATAAGGTAAATAAAAGAAGAGGGGTAAAAGGGGCAGGAGTTAGAAGTAAACAGAGGCGGAGATTCACATAACCTAAATAAAGATCACTAATAGGTAGGAGATTAGAAGTACCTGCACCAATAGAATAACAGGGGAGGAATTTGTAGGAGAAATGAATGTAATAAATATGGAACTGTTTACATGACAAGTATGCTCACTAATAAACAAATTGTGGCCACCCGTCTTGCAAGATTGAATAATAAATAAATAAATAAATAAAATAAACTTTGGTTTCACTGAGGTGTCTGTTATTGTGATAAAATTATTATTGTTTATTACAAACTTGAGTCTGCAGTAGTGGGAGTTCATGCTAATTTTACACCTGCCTTGTTTGTGTGTGCTCAGACTGTGGTCAGATTCATCACTGCTTGCCGAAGCTTGTTCATTTTATCCTTTCAAACAGACATACAATTAACTTTTTCTGGAAGTCAGCGCCGCAGCTGGAGTATTCGATGCAAGTGGCTGAGATTGCAATTACTGAGATTCACTTTCATAATGAATGGTAGATTGTCATACTTCTCCAAAGTATGGGCTCCCTACCAGAAGCATTTTTGGAGGACTGCTCAGTGACAGGCCTCACCCACATGGGTTATTGTTTTACTGTTGAGACCTATGTTAAAATACACTACTTATTTACAATTGTGTTTTCCTGACTATACAGACTGATCTGTATCATCATTACATGCATTCTATTTCTCAATGTGATTGATGAGGACATTTGTGTTAACTTGCTCTGTGAGTTTTCATACTAAAAAGTTAAAAAAGCACAGTTACTTACCTGTAACAGGTGATCTCTGGGAACAGCAGGAATAAGTCTTCACATATGGGTACGTCGGTACCGACGGAGTCTGCGCGGGAACGCTTCCCAGCGTCCAATCAAAACGCTTTTGGAAGCATCCCACCACGCCTGCGTGCTGCCTTCCCGCCTTCCCAACTGCCTCTCCTCAGTTAAGTTTTAAAGCTGAGACAAAGAGAGAGAGGAAAGATAGATAGAGAGCTACAACTCCTAGGGGAGGTGGGTGGGTTGTGAAGACTTATTCCTGCTGTTCCCAGAGATCACCTGCTACAGGTAAGTAACAGTGCTATCTCCAGGAACAAGCAGGAATGAGTCTTCACATATGGGGACTCCCAAGCTGAGATGCCCAGATGGAGTCCTAGCATGTTGCGGATGTAGAAGAGCCATGCTACTCCCCAGAACCTCAGGCATCCTGGGGGTGGAGGGTAGGAGTTGAATACAGAAAAGATGCTGTGGAACAGCTGAACAGGACCTCTACAGAGAAGAACCCTGTAGAGAGGAGATCTAGTGGTAAAAATTGAGATATGGGCCTCCCTTGTTGGCACTGCAAGTCTACTGAGGTTGATATGGATCTGTTAGAAGAACCATTGGAAAACCTCAAGGAGTACCTCACTGAGAAGTAGAGGTAAGAAAAGTAGAAAAAACAAGTGGAGATCAGAACCCCTCAGGGTGAAGAAATAGCCCCAGGGAGAAACTGGGGTAGGGAAAGAGAGGTAGGACTTCAGCAGAAGACGCAGAAGGTACCATTAAGAAAGCTTGAGCTGTGTTGGTCCAAGAAAAATCCAATCCTAGGACCAAAAGAAAAAAAAGAGTCTGACCCAGCTGGACTGGCAGTGAAACAGTCCATGTAGGAGAGAAAGGGTGTGGAAACCCCTGTATCTGATAAGAGGTTAAGGACAGACTTAGGAAGCGCTAAGCTTTAGATAAATGGAAGTTCCTCAATGTCTTTCCTGAATGGGTTAAGGAAAGAAAAGGGGTACATGGAGAACTTCAGGGGTACCTAACCCTGAAAGGTTATGGTAAGAAAAAGTTTGTTGATCACCACAGGAAGTGGTTATGTGTGTAGAACCCCAAGTATGCTGGTACAGCATTGATAGGGGTGGTGCCCATCTGTCAGGATCATATAGGAACATATGAATATCTGAATGAAAACAGACAGATAGATAAGTATGTGGATACATATCTACCTAAAAGATATATCTCTATAGAGACATTATATATATATATATAGATAGATAGATACATACATTCCTAAAGTTATACACATATAGAGGATATATGCATATAAATACGGAGAGACCTGTATGGGCAGAAGATACACAGATAGATATATATAAATATATATATATATATATATATATATATATATATATATATATGTATATGAATATGTAGGCATGTAGACAGATGTCTCCAGGTATGTGGATGAAGAAATGTCTATAGAAATTGATTCCCATATGAGTATGGGGAGAGAAAAGATTCACCTAACAGCAAGGAGGGTGATATCCACTTGAATAGATGCGTCAAGAATCTTCCTTCCCTGGTTATGATTGAGAAAAGTCAGGGGAATAGTGTCCCTGACAAAAGAGAGTCTAAATCCATTTCAGAATTTGAGCTCTTAAATAACCAGGATGGCCTACGTGGAAAAAGGCAAAGGATAACTTCAGTCTGCAGGCAGCAAGTCCAGATTTCTCCAGAACTGTAGTATGGAGAATGGATAGAGGACGTCACTGGAGGAAGATACCATAGTGACCTGTCTACAAGGGCAGATGGGTATCAGGTGTCCTTTAACTGCCACTGAAACAAAAAAGATCTCTGGCGAGAAGACCAAGGGGATATGGACCAAGCCAGGGAATTTGCCATTCTTTAGGTTGTCACATGAAGAAAAGGCCTGAGCCTCAGGTCTCAAAAGAGATTTTAGATGAGATGGTAGGGGTAGGGAACACCTACCAGACATGAAAAATATGACTGGGGAAACCCCTCCTAACCCTCTGGGGTTATCTGCTAGATAAGATATGATGCTCTCTAGCAAGGGCCCATAGTGCAAAGCTACTCTGTAGAGTTGCAGAGAGCATGCTGCAGGTTTGTTAGAAGAAATAACTGGCTGTTAAAAGCCAGTGGGTAAGAACTATTCTGCCAAGGACAAGGGGCAAAGAATAGAAGTTAACCAAGCAGTCTGTGATAATAGGGTTTCCCAAACAAGGTTGATAACCTGTTTGGGGTTTAGCACTGAGGCTAGAAGAATAGCTAGTGGAGGAGAAGCCTTGGTTGTGTGGTGAACAGAACCAATGGCTTAAGCACTAGGAATTAGTGTATCTGCAGCAACTACCAGGGCAGCGGGCGAAAAATTTCTTTTCCCATCTTTTTAGATTGGAAAAAAGAGACAACAGACATAGTAGGACTATCTAGTGTCTGATGAGCTGCCCTAAGGAAATAAAGGGGGAGACAACTCTTAAATGGAGAATCCCCCTGTGGTAGAGGACCATAGGGGCTTACCAGTGTAAAAGAGCCACTCTTACAAACCAGATGCTGTAGCAAGAGGGAGGTAAGACAGAGGTGAAGGAGACTGACTATGAAGGAAGTCTCTGAACGGTAAGATGATACATGCCAGTACAGGGAAACAACTGTCTTATTAATAGTTGTCATTTCTCTTTTCCCGAAAAGGAAGAGAAATCTGTCAAGTGAGGGCATGATCATCATGAAGACTCTTAGAGTAAAGGAAAAAATGTCTCAAGAAGAGACATCTTGAAAAAGTTAGGATAAATTTAGTGCAGATACTTCAGCAAAAAGAAGTAGACTGCCCCTGTAACCAGCAACACAAGGGGAAAAATGACTTATTTAAAACCCTGCGACTGCTGGGTTTGTGGACCCTGTTGAGGTTGTGGTTTCTTCAGACTAGGGCGATGTTTCCCCTGTTTGGGAACATCTGAATGATGGGCAGAAGAAGAATACAACTTTTTCCCCCTAGGGGAAGAAAGTTGGGTAGGACATTTCCTACCAACTGGGAAAGAGGAAGGCGTAGAACAGCCTCTGGAAACAGGAATGTCAGTGATTAACTGAGCAACCTGGAGTAAAGACTCCTTGTTAAAGAGATTTTCTCCAGTGCAAGGAGTATTCCCCAGTCTTTCTTGAGCCCATTTGTCTAAGTTTGAAGCCTGGAGCCAGGCTTTACGTCGTGCCCCTATAGCTATAGCAGAAGTTCTGCTAACAGACTCAAAGGAGTCCAGGGAAGCACGAATAAGGAACCTAGATATATTTTGAGCATGACTAACCAGAGAGGAATAGTCTGCACTTATAGCCACTACCGCCAGGCATTTGGTGAAGACACTTGGGGCGGAAGCCAGACCGAAGGGTAGTACCCCTGTACTGGTAGTGGCTGCCCCCCACCATGAACCGCAGGTTCTGCCTGTGGTTGGGGTGAATGAGGATGTGGGTATAAGCATCCTTCAGATCCAAGGAGCATAGCCAATCTCCCTGCTGGAGGTAAGGCAGCAATGCTCCAAGCGAGAGCATCTTGAACTTCTCCCTTACCAGAAATTTGTTCAGGTTGCGCAGGTCGAGGATGGGTTTAAGGCCCCCTGGTTCTTTTTGGTTTGAGGAAGTATCTGGAGTAGAACCCCTTTCCCCTGAGATAGTGGGGAACTGGTTCTACTGCTCTGTCCTTAAGAAGTCCTGTGAGTTCCTTCAGTAGAAGGTCCTGGTGAAGGGGAGATCTGGGGGGCTCTCCCGGAAAGAAAGGAGGTGGTGCCTGAGCCAGATGGAGGAGGTAGCCCTCTTTGACCACCTGGAGTGCCCAGGAATCGGTGGTGATGGCTGGCCACCTTTGGACATAATGAAGGAGACGTCCTCCTGTGGGCTGCTGACCTCCTTGGGGTGGAAAGGCTATGCTCAAGAAGTCAAAAGCTGTCCCCTGGCTGGGCCAGGGCTGACTCCTGGAGCTTTGGAGCCTTCTGCTTATGAGGGCCTTGCCCATGTCCCTTGGCTTGTTGACCCTGCTGGGGAGCCGGGGAGGCCTGAAAAGATGGGTAGTTTCTGTAAGCAGCCCCTTTTCTTGGGTAGAAGAACTTTTTCCCTGAGCTCTTCCATTGGGGAGGGACAGCGGTCTTTTTAGAGAGCCTGGTCCTCATCATGGGTGCAGAGTTTCTCGCAGTGGGCTCCCCTCCCCAGTGGACTCCAACCCGGCAGCCTTTTCAGTCATGGGTTTTCCGAAGGGATTCTCTCCAAGACATGGGACATCAACCAATTTGTCCTGAACCCAGTGTTTGAGGTTGGACAACTGTAGCCAGGCCTGGCATCGGGCACCGAAGCCCGCCGCCGCTACTTCAGTCGCCAAATTGAAGCCGTCGTAGGCTGCTCAAGATATATACTTGGAGCACTCACGGACGGCTTTGGCCAGGTTCTTGAACTGCTGTAGGGGTTCCTCGGAGAGATCAGCAGAGAACCCAGCGAGCTCCTTCACCAGGTCTCTCAGGTACATGCCCATGTAGAGCTGGTAGGCCTGGATCTGGCCGATGATCATCGAGCCTTGGTAGCACTTTCTGCTACTGGGGGGCACCGAGGAAGACGTCTTCTGGCTCTTCAGTCGACGCATGGCTAACTCCAACACCATGGAGTTGTGCTGCAGTTGTGTTTTCTGGAAGCCCGGGCTCCGGCAGACTCAGTACATCAAGTCGAGCTGCTTGCTCACCACCAGCAATGATGCCGGTGTCTCCCACATGCGGAGCATTAGCCATTCCAGGATCGGTGGGATGGGCATCATAAGAGATTCCCTCAGAGGAGCCTTGTATTGGAGAATTTCTAGCTCCTCCATCCGAGGGTCCTCCTCTGACTCCGTAGGGAACACCAGGGCCTTGGACATGTCCCTCACGAACTCGAGGAAAGCACAGTTACTTACCTGTAACAGGTGATCTCTGGGAACAGCAGGAATTAGTCATCACATATGGGTACGTCGGTACCGACGGAGCCCGCGCGGGAAAGCTCCCCAGCGTTTCAGATTAAAAGCTTTTGGGGCCTCCCACTGCACATGCGCGCTGCCTTCCCGCCTTCCTGACCAGCTCTCGTCAGTTCGAGTTTAAAGCTGAGACAATAGAGAGAGAGGACAGGAAGATAGATAGATAGAGATACAACTCCTAGGGGAGGTGGGTGGGTTGTGATGACTAATTCCTGCTGTTCCCAGAGATCACCTGTTACAGGTAAGTAACTGTGCTATCTCCAGGAACAAGCAGGAATGCGTCATCACATATGGGGACTCCCTAGCTAAGATGCCTGGGAGATCCCCCTCCAAGGGTAAACCATCTTCGCATGGATCTCAGGCATCCATCCAGGGAAGGTGGGCAGGAGTTGTTTAAGTATGGAACAGGTGTTTGAGGACAGCCTGACCAAACAAGGCATCCCGGCGGGAGTCCTTGTCCAAGCAGTAATGGGCTGTGAAGGTATGAACCGAGGCCCAAGTGGCTGCTCGACAGATCTGATCTATGGACACAGAGTGAAGATGAGCCATAGAAGTGGCCATGGCCCTCACATTGTGAGCTGTGACATGGCCCTCCATAGAAATGTTCTTACTCTGGTAAGCAAAAGAAATACACTGAGCGATCCAATTGGAAAGTGTACGCTTGGTGACTGGAAGTCCCAAATGAGAAGGATCAAAAGCCACGAAAAGTTGGGAAGACTTTCGATGTGGTTGAGTCCTGTTGAGGTAAAAGGCAAGAGCTCTTTTACAATCCAGAGTATGAAGGTTCCTCTCTGCACTGGATGCATGAGGAGCCGGGAAAAAGACAGGTAGATATACCTCTTGATTAAGATGAAAAGGCGAGACCACTTTGGGCATAAAGTGGGGATTCGTCCTAAGGACCACCTTATCATGATGAAACCTAGTATAAGGTGGATGAGCCACTAAAGCCTGCAGTTCACTGATGCGGCGAGCCGAAGTGACTGCAATAAGGAAAACAACCTTCCAGGAAAGAAATTTGAAGGAGGTAGAGTCCAAAGGCTCAAAAGGTGGCTTCATAAGCTGACCTAGAACTAGGTTCAAATCCCATGCTACCGGAGGAGGTCGGATGGGAGGTTTAGTTAGAGTCAGGCCTCTCATGAAACGTGCAACAAGAGGATGAGAGGAGACAGGTTGTCCATTTATAGGTTTTAAGGATGCTGCAATAGCACTCAAATGGACCCTTACTGAATTCGTCTTAAGGCCTGCATTTGAAAGATGCAGGAGATAGTCCAAGAGGGAATTCAAAGGAAGTGCTAGAGGGTCAAGACCCTGCTGAGCACACCAAATGGAAAAACGTTTCCATTTGAAAGCATAAGAACGCCTCGTGGAAGGTTTCCTAGAGGCATGAAGGATATCTGTCACAGGTTGAGAAAGATTAAAGTCTTGAAGACTTAGGCCTTCAGTAACCAAGCTCTGAGATGTAGGGATTTGGGGTTTGGGTGCCACAAAGTCCCCTCCTCCTGAGACAGAAGGTCTGGCGCAGCTCCCAGGTCCAGGGAGGATCCCTGGGAGAGATGCAGAAGTAGAGGGAACCACACCTGGCGTGGCCAGCGGGGAGCTATGAGGATCATAGTCCCGTGATCCCTCTGGAGCTTGAACAGAGTCTTGGATATTAGAGGAATGGGTGGAAAGGCATAGAGGAATTCCTGACCCCAATGCAGGAGGAAGGCATCGTGGGCCTGAGCTCCCTGACACTGAGTTCTGGAACAGAACCGGGGAAGTTTGGCATTCCACGGACTTGCAAAGAGGTCTATGTCCGGGGTCCCCCATTCCTGAAAGATTCTGCGTATCTGGTCCATATGTAGGGACCATTCGTGTGGAAGCAGAACTCGACTGAGTCTGTCTGCACGAGAGTTTTGAACTCCTGGAAGATACACTGCAAGAAGGTGAATTTGATGCTCTCTGGCAAAGGCCCATATTCTGAGAGCTTCGTTGCAAAGCGACAGAGAGCCTGTCCCTCCTTGTTTGTTTATATAGAACATGGCTACCTGATTGTCTGTCTGAACTAGGACAGTCAGGTTGACAAGGAGGGTATAGAAGACCTTGAGGGCAAGGTAAATCACTCGCAGTTCCAGGAGGTTGATATGAAGGGTGGCCTCCTGTGGAGACCAAGTGCCCTGAGTGGAGAGGTTCTGAAGATGAGCTCCCCACCCTGTTTGGGAGGCATCTGTTGTGAGGGTTGCTTGGGGCAACAAAGGTTGGAAGGGGGCCCCCAACAACAGATTCTTGGTGGATGTCCACCATTGGAGGGACCAAAATAGACAGCTTGAGGTGAGTATTTGGTCGGAGAGCGCTCCAGATGCTTGAGTCCACTGGGTGGCCAAGGTCCATTGAGCTGCTCTCATATGCAGACGAGCGTAGGGCACCACATGTACCGTGGAGGCCATGTGGCCCAGAAGTCGCAGCATTTCCCGGGCTGTCAAATGACTGCTGGACTGAGCTTGGGAGGCCAAACTCAGCAGGCGTTGGGCCCTGACCTGAGGCAGGTAGGCCCTTGCAGTGATGGTGTCTAACTGGGCCCCTATGAACTCAAGAGACTGAGTAGGGATTAGTTGAGACTTGGGAAGGTTTACTACCAGTCCTAGATACTGCAGAAGACGCCTTGTGCGGTCCAGGGAAATTTGGGCCTGGGACTGAGAGGGAGCTCGGATGAGCCAGTCGTCCAGGTATGGGAATATGAAAATTCCCAGGCCTCTTAGAAAGGCAGCTACGACTGCCATGCATTTGGTGAACACTCTTGGAGCAGAGGCTAGACCGAAGGGGAGTACTCTGTACTGGAAATGTTTTCCCTGAAACAGAAATCGAAGGTATTTTCTGTGGGATGGGTGGATGAGTATGTGTGTATACGCATCCTTTAGGTCTAGAGAACAAAGCCAATCCTGACTCTGAAGGTATGGAAGGAGAATGCCCAGAGAAAGCATTTTGAATTTCTCCTTGAAAAGAAATTTGTTCAATTCTCTCAGATCCAGAATTGGTCTGAAGCCCTCTGTCTTCTTTGGTATTAGAAAATAAGGGGAGTAGAATCCCGTCCCCTGTTGAAGAAGAGGGACCTCCTCTATTGCCCCCTGGGCAAGGAGGGAGGAGACTTCCTGACCCAAGAGGGCCAGGAGAGATGGGGAAGAATTGAACTGCCTCACCATAGTATAAGGAGGAAGGTCGGAAAAATGGAGTTTGTAACCCTCTCTGATGATAGAGAGGGTCCATTGCTCTGATGTAATTTGCTCCCATCTGGGAGCAAAGTGAGCTAACCTTCCGGGTGTGGTGAGGGGCTCTGGTTGTTCTAGAGCCAGAAAAGTTAAGTTCTCTAGGGGCAAGTCAAAACCCCTGAGGGGGTGGAGCCTGCTGAGGCGTAGCAGACGCCGCAGGCTTTGACCTTGCCTGTTTAGGTTGCTGACGTTTAGCAGCAAAACGAGGCTGAGAGGATTGTTGGCCAGTATTTGTAGAAAATCTGGACTTCTTGTAATAAGGCCTCTTAAAAGACTTCTTCTTGGCAGGAGTGGAGGTAGACTTAGAAAGTCTATCTAAGGTGGCATTTTCTGCATCCATTTGAGTGGCCTTAATTTGCCACTCCTCACCAAATAAGTTCTCACCTGTACAGGGCAGATTTCGTAAGCCATCTAGGACCCAAGGTTCTAGATCAGAAGCCTGGAGCCAAGCAAGACGTCGGGCTGCTATAGCAATGCCCGAAGCCCTACCAGCACCCTCAAAGGAATCAAAAGCTGCCCTGTTGGAGAACTTTGAAATATCCAAAAGGTGTTTCACTAAGGAAATGAACTGCTCCCTCTTATCCTCAGGGATAAAGGGGGCAAAATGCCGAACTTTTAGAGCGATTTCACTGAGAAACATGCCCATGTAAAGACTATAGGAATTAATCCTGGCTATAAGCATAGTAGCCTGGAAAATTTTCCTGCCAAAAGAGTCTAGAGTCTTACATTCTCGCCCTGGAGGAGTAGAAGAGTGCCTTTTGGTACTCTTTATCTTCTTCATTGCAGACTTCACCACAATAGAATGGTGAGGCAACTGGGTTTTTTGGAAACCAGGAGAAGGGGGGACACGGTACATGGTGTCCAACCTGCGAGAAGAAGGAGACAATGTTAGAGGAGCCTCCCATAAGTCCATCAAGTGTTCTTGAAGGATTTCATGGATAGGCAGGGTGACTGCCTCTTTAGGAGACTTAGAGTATCCTAAAATATCCAGTTTCTTTGATCTGGGTTCCTTTTCAGAGGATGAAGCAATAGAAAGACCTTTAGCCATTTCTATGATGAAGTCCTGAAAGGACAAATCCTCTGGTGGAGACATTCTCCTGTTAGGAGAAGAAGGCTCCTCAGGAAGATCAAGGGAGAACTCATCAGGGTCATCAGAGGAGTTAAAATCCTCTGAAGAAGCAGAGTATCCTCTATGTGCTTCCAACGCACGATACGCATACCGTTCGGTATCGACATCGGGCGTACCGGGTATGGGATCGGTACCGGGCAAAAGCCCGGATCCGGCATGCGGAACCGATCTGCGTTTGGAAGACGATGGCCTCGGTTCCGGTATGGAAGCCATTACCGGAACCGGACCCGGTACCGCTGGCTGCGGTACCGAGGGCGTAGCAGCATTAATAAAAGCCAGAATGGCCTGCTGCATGACTTGGACAGTATTGCCCATAGACGCCACTGCTGCCTGGATGTCGGTACCGGTATGGGCCGGTACCCCAGAGCAGTACAACAGGTGATCTGTCGAGGCCGCGCCATCGATGTCAACCTGTGACCCCATGATTGCTTTGGAGGCCGGAGCCTCCCGCCGGGGTTTTTTGGCCTGGGCAGAATCCTCGAACTCAGAATTGAGAGCCTCTCGATCTTTAGAAAGAGATTTGCTTTTAGAGGATTTGCCCACTGGAGTTTTGGTTACCTGAGATCCATCCGGAGAGGAAGACCTGGATGACTGTGATGCTTCTGAAGGAAACAGCACATGGAACTTGTTGGCCCGGTTCTGCAATCCACGTTTCGACATCTGGGAGCAGGATGGGCAGTCCGGTATGGAATGGTCAGGTCCTAAACATTTAAGACACCATTCATGGGTGTCTGTAAGAGGAATGACAGCACTGCACTTGGTACACTTTTTAAAACCAGGAACTGGCTTCTCCATGAGGAGAATTTGTGTAGGCCTGAAGGCCTAACAAAGTACCAAGCTGTGCTGAAGAAAAGAAAAATATTTTTTTATTTTTTTAAAAGAAAGAAAGAGAGACCGGCAGGACCGGTTTCAGAATGGGGAAGGCAGGTACGCGGTCTAAAGAAAAACAATAAAATCAACAATTTCTTCAGCGGTGACAGGAACACGACCTGCTGGCTCCGCGGAAAAAAGAAACTGACGAGAGCTGGTCAGGAAGGCGGGAAGGCAGCGCGCATGTGCAGTGGGAGGCCCCAAAAGCTTTTAATCTGAAAAGCTGGGGAGCTTTCCCGCGCGGGCTCCGTCGGTACCGACGTACCCATATGTGATGACGTATTCCTGCTTGTTCCTGGAGATAGCCATGATCTCAGGTGGGGACCGACACTGGGGATATGAAGAAGGGGAGTCCAAGGGGACATCGCAGTGGCAATGAGTGTCCAGCAACTCCTCATCATTAGTCTCCCACCCAGAATAATCTATCAAAGACTTGAGGGAAAGATGGTTTGTGGGTTCTGGGCCTGAGCCTCGCCCGTGTCCCTCAGAGGCTCCGCGGCTGGCACCTGATGCACTAGCTGGGAGGACCTTGGTCCTATGGAATGGGAATTGGATTGAGACCTCGGCTCAGTCTCCAGGGACGTCTTCGACGTCAGCAACGGCCTGGAGGTCCGAGCAGAGGAACCAGTGGCTCCGGACAACAGCACCCGCTGCTGGTCCATGAAGGCAGAAAGACTGTGCTCCAGGGCCACTATTCTGGATTAGAGTCCAGAAGGCTCCGCAGCCATCGGCACGGGCACCAAAGAACTTGGGCCTGACGCCAGTTCCCCCAAGGAGTCCTCGACGAGGATAGGTTCTGGCAACTGAGGCCAGTCCGAAGTAGAGTCCTTAAAAGGGACCTTGGTAGGCCACTCCCTCTTCGATCTCTAGGACAAGCGTCTAGGACCGTGGGACCTAGCTCGAAGCTTACCCAGCCTGTTGGAGCCGTCCAGGGACGCCACCTTCGAGGTTTTTTTCTTCTTTATATGTTCCCTCAAGGGAGATCCCCTTTCTGAAGAGATGTGGCATCATTCGGGGTCCATGAGGCTGCCCTGAGATTCTGCTGCTTCAGAGGATCCTTGGCCTTCAGAGGTACCGAGGATTCCGGGGAAAACTTATCATGCTGCTGCTGGTGGCTCTTGAGGGCCTTGGTGGACATCTTTTTACAGAAGCCGCATACTGCGGGGTCATGGTCGGGCTCCAAGCAACAAAGGCAGCAGTCGTGTGTGTGTCGGTAAAGGACATGATTTTAGAACACCAATCACACTTCTTGAACCCACTGGTAGCCATGGGGAAAAAAGAACCATGCAAAGTTGAAGACCCGCGGTGCTGCCAGTTAGGAAAAAGGGTGTGAAGGCGCCAAAAAGGAACCCAAGGCTCAATAACGAAAGCAACATGCTCGGGTGGCGGGAAGAGTACCAGTGCACAATTGGAGAGTATAAAACTCAGGTCGAGAAAAATCAACTATTTCCGGGGAAAACCAGACAGATGTCTGAAGGGCTCCATGGAAAAAAGGAGACTGAGCAAGATGGCACCCTTGGTGGGAAAGGTACCAGGCATGCGTAGTGGCATCTCTCAGAGGCTTTCTTTGAAAGCTGGGGGATGCTTCCACGAGGGCTCCGTTGGTGCCGACATCACTCGAATGCAAGGACTGACTTCCTGCTTGTTCCTGGAGAAACAACTGATCTATGCTTACCTATTTAACTCCATTCATTATTTAATAGCCCTCTGTCATATTTCCCTCAGCTTTCTCTTTTCCAAGTTGAGGTGCCCTAACCTTTTAATCCTTTCCTCTTAGAGGTAGCCTTCCAACCCCTTTACCACTTTGGTGGCTCTTCTCTGTACCTTTTCTAATTCTGCTATATCCTTTTTAATGTATGGCAATCAGAATTGCACACAATATTCAAGGTGCGGTCGCAACATGGAACAATACAGGAGGCATTATAATATCCTAGGTTTTATTTTTAATTCCTTTCCTTATAATTCCTAGCATTATATTTTCTTTCTTGGTCGGATACTACCACTGAATATTCAGAATATATTTTAGCATTACGGCTCACTGCCCCAAAATTTTATGTTTAAATCTGTTTATTCAGTATACACAGCAAACAGAAAGAAAAGTACACCCACTAATAGTAGAAGCAGTACAGTGGTGGAATATATACAATAGAACAGTACAACATCAAAACGAACTATACTGTAAACCATAATGACCAGTAAACCATGATGGACAGCCCCCAGCTCCACCAACCCTCGTGTGCCATAGATCTACAAAAATTGGCAGCAGCATATTCGTACAGAGTGCCATACGGCAACCAAGCATTAAGCTACTACCCAAAGACGCTAGACTGGGATACCCCTGCAGGAGGAGCATGTCACACAACTACGGGCAGCAATATGACACAGATGTGACGCCATCCCCAAGTAGACATCCAACAGACCCATACCTCCTGCCAGCTTCCCATCCTAGAGCATTAACGTGTACCATAAGTTGAGGAGTTCCCCAAAAAAAAAAATATATATATTATAATAATATCCACGGTAAAGGTGGAAAGAGGACAGGAAAGACACCAAAGAGCCAGAGCAGAGGGCTGCATAAACAACCAGCCCCGCAGTCCATCCCATCTCCCATCCACCCAGAACCTCCCCCCCAAAGCGTTACCCCATAGCTAGCGTCGTCCGCCAAGTACTCCCCCCTCCTCAGTGTACCCCCCCTTCCCCTCCCCCCCCCTCTATTACTGACCGGCCCACCAAACGTACACCTATGGAGAGATACCAGTAAACCCAGGGTTGAGTCTTCTCCTGGGTCCACCCGTATGCACCCAATCGACTGGGCCAAAGGTACAGCGTAGTTACTCACCTGTAACAGGTGTTCTCCAGGAGCAGCAGGAATCAGTCCTCACTTATGGGTGACGTCGGTGCCGACGGAGCCCTCGCGGAGCAATTTTCCCCAGCTTTCAAAGAAAGCCTTTGGGAATTGCAGCGCGCATGCGCGGTCGTCTTCCCGCCCGAGGGTGCCATCTTAGCCAGTCAGATGACATAGCTAAAAAAGACAGCATAAAAATTTGCAAAAAGAACATAAGCAGACGATTGCAACTCCAAGGGGAGGAGGGAGGGTAGTGAGGACTGATTCCTGCTGCTCCTGGAGAACACCAGTTACAGGTGAGTAACTACGCTTTCTCCAGGACCAAGCAGGAAGTCAGTCCTCACTTATGGGACTCCCAAGCTCAAGGCTACCGGAGACCCTAAGCACAAAAATGAGCTCCCTCTAGCTCAGCAGCACAGAAGGATAGAATCTTCGCTGAATTATCACCCACCGGTAGCCCACATCCGGGATGGAGGGTAGGAGTTGCTCAGACCTCAAAGAGATTACGGAGGACTGCCTGTCCGAAAGCACTGTCCCTACGGGACTCCCTCTCGAGACAGTAATGGACCGCAAAAGTCTGGCTCGAAGACCAAGTAGCGGCCCGGCAGATGTCTGCCAGCGGAACAGAGCGGAGGTAAGCCACTGACGTAGCCTTTGCCCGAACGCAATGAGCCGTGACTCGACTTTCTAAGGAGAGTCCGGCTGCCCCATAAGCCCAAGAGATACAGTCCGCAACCCAGATGGACAGAGTACGCTTGGAGACCGGGAGCCCCAATTTATTGGGGTCAAAAGACACAAAAAGCTGAGCAGCTTTACGGTGCTCCCGCGTACGGTCAAGGTAGAAGTTCAATGCCCTTCTACAGTCCAGGGTATGGAGGACCGTTTCAGCTCGGCTGGAGTGTGGTCTGGGAAAGAAGGTTGGAAGTACCACCTCCTGATTGATGTGAAAAGGGGAGACCACTTTAGGCAGAAATTTTGGGTGAGTCCGTAGGACTACCCTATTCTTGTAGAACCTAGTGTAAGGGGGATCAGACACGAGGGCCTGCAATTCACTTACGCGTCTAGCGGAAGTGAGGGCTATCAAGAACAGTGTTTTCCAAGACAGAAAACGGAGAGAACAGGTAGCCATAGGTTCAAAAGGCGGACAGGTGATCCGCTGCAAAACCACATTCAGGTCCCAGTCAGGCGCTGGCGGGCGCAGAGGTGGTTTAAGTAGAAGGAGACCTCGGAGAAACCTCGCTACGAGAGGGTCGCTTGAGAGAGGTCTACCGTCCACCGGCACATGATGTGCCGAAAGAGCACTGAGGTGAACTTTGACGGAGTTGGACTTAAGTCCCAGATTAGAGAGGTGTAGCAAGTACTGCAAGATCACCGACACCGGGCAGGCGAAGGGATCCTGAGACTGTTGGGTACACCAGACTGCAAAGCGACGCCATTTAAGGGCGTAGCATTTGCGGGTAGAAGGCCGTCGCGAAGCCAAGACGACCTCCTCCACCTCCGCCGGCAGGAGAAGGGGAGCAAGGACTACCCTCTCAGCAGCCAGGCCATGAGGTTGAGAGACCTGAGGTTGGGGTGCAGTAGGGACCCCTGATCCTGAGTGAGGAGATCCGGTTGTACCCCCAGAGGGATTGGATCCTCCACCGCCAGTTGCAGTAGGAGCGGAAACCACGGCTGCCTGGGCCAGCGAGGGGCCACCAGGATCATGAAGGCTTTGTCTCGGAGAACCTTGAAAAGAGTCCGAGAGACTAGCGGGATGGGAGGGAAAGCGTACAGAAGGCTCCCCGACCATGAGATCAGAAAAGCGTCCGCCGCAACCCGAAGGGGGTGTGGCTGACGAGAGCAGAAGCGAGGAAGCTGCCGGTTGTGAGGACTGGCAAAGAGATCCACCGTGGGGAGGCCCCACTTGAGGAAGAGCTTCTGAACTACCAAGGGATCCAGACGCCACTCGTGCGGCTGGAGGACCCTGCTGAGTTTGTCCGCAAGGCAATTTTCTTGGCCCGGGAGATAAACTGCCTTGAGGAGAATGCCGTGACTGACGGCCCAAGAGCAGAGCTTCTGTGCCTCCCGGCAGAGGAGGAAGGAGCCCGTGCCCCCCTGCTTGTTCACGTAGAACATGGCAACTTGATTGTCCGTCTGGACAAGGACGGACTGGTGGGAAGTCAGGTGGGAGAAGGCCTTGAGAGCTAGGCGGATCGCCCTGAGCTCCAGGAAGTTGATCTGCTGAGCAGACTCCCACGTGGTCCAGAGGCCCTGAGTACGTGCCTCTTGGCAATGTGCTCCCCAGCCCAGGAGGGATGCATCGGTGGTCAGCACCCGGGTCGGCTGAGGTGACTGGAAAGGCATTCCGAATATGAGGTTCGGCTGCCGGAGCCACCACCGGAGAGACGAGATCAGCGGCTCGGAGACGCGCACTAGGTCTGCTAGGCCGCCTGTGGCTTGACGCCACTGCTGGCGGAGACACCATTGAGCAGACCGCATATTCAGGCGGGCATTGGGGGTCACATGGACGGTGGAAGCCATATGGCCGAGTAGTCTCAGGAAGCGCCTGGCGGAGACCAGGGGCTGGCTGCGAAAGCGGTCGGCTAGGTCCATGAGCCGTTGAGCCCTGTCGAGCGGTAGGTATGCTCGCGCCTGAGGAGTGTGCAGCCTTGCGCCGATGAACTCGAGATCCTGTGAGGGGAGCAAGGTGGACTTTGCGAAGTTTATAACAAAGCCCAAGTGCTGCAGAAGAGTCACCGTGCGGCGCGTGGCGCTGGTGACCTCCCGAGCGGACGCTGCTCTGATGAGCCAGTCGTCGAGGTACGGAAAGACATAGAGGCCGTGAAGCCGGAGATGGGCCGCCACAACCGCGAGACATTTTGTGAAGACTCGCGGTGCGGAGGACAGGCCAAAGGGCAGTACTCTGTACTGGTAATGATTTCCTGCCACCACAAACCTTAGGTATTGGCGGTGGCTTGGGTGGATGAGGATGTGCGTGTAGGCATCCTTTAGATCCAAGGAGCATAGCCAATCTCCCTGCTGGAGGTAGGGCAGAAGGATTCCAAGGGTAAGCATCTTGAACTTCTCCCGCACAAGGAACTTGTTGAGGTTGCGCAAGTCCAGGATGGGTCTGAGGCCCCCTGTTCTCTTTGGTATCAGAAAATACCTGGAATAAAAGCCTTGACCTCTCAGGTGGTGTGGCACCGGTTCCACCGCCTGATCCTGCAGAAGACCTGCTAACTCCTGAAGGAGTAATTCCCTGTGCAGAGGGGGTCGCGGAGGTTCTCCCGGAAAATAGGAGGGAGGGACCTGGTGGAAGTGGAGAAGATAGCCTTCTCGCACGACTTGAAGCACCCAGGCATCTGCGGTGATGCTGGACCACCTGTGGGCGAAGTGAACCAGCCGGCCTCCGGTGCTGGGAGGAACCAGCGGGGGGGGGAGAGGCTATGCTTTGCGAGTCAAAAACCCCCACCCTGCTGAGCAGGGGCTGGTGGTGCAGGCTTGGGGGCTTGCTGCCTACGGGACCCGTTACCCCGTCCCTTGGCCTGCTGGCCCTGTTGGGGAGCTGCAGGGGCCTGATAATGGGGGTATTGTTTGTAGGCAGCCGCCTTCCTCGGGTAAAAGGACTTTTTCCCCGAGCCCTTCTTTTTCTGGGAAGGGGCGGAGGTCTTCCTAGAAAGCCTGGTCCTGGTGAGAGTCTCAGTCTCAATTTGTGCAGCCTTTTCTGCCATGGGCTTGCCAAAGAGGTTCTCGCCTCGGCAGGGGACATCGACCAACTTGTCCTGCACCCATGGCTCAAGGTCTGACGACTGAAGCCAAGCCTGTCGGCGGGCACCGATGCCGGCTGCGGCCACTCGAGCCGACGCTTCAAAGCCATCATAGGCTGCCCGGGACATGAACTTTGAGCATTCCCGAATGCCAGTGGACAAGGCCAGGAACCTCTGCAAGGGTTCCTCGGACAGACCAGCGGAGAATCCGGCTAGCTCTTTAGCCAGATCCCGGAGATACATGCCCATGTACAGCTGGTAAGTCTGGACACGACATGCGAGCATAGAGCCCTGGAAACACTTCTTACCAAGGCCATCCAGGTTACGGGCCTCCCTGCCAGGGGGCACCGAGGAGTGCATCTTCTGGCTCTTAAGACGATGCATGGCCGATTCCACTACCATGGAATGGTGTGGTAGCTGTGCCTTTTGGAAGCCAGGGCTCTTGCGGACCCGATAGATAGAATCGACCCGCTTGCTCAGGACCGGCGAGGAGGCCGGACTCTCCCACATGCGGAAGAGTAGTCGTTCCAGCATAGGAGGAACCGGTACAGTAAAGTGTTCCCTCGCGGGAGAGTCATACTGGAGGGCGTCGAGCTCTTCGGCTCGAGGCTCCTCCTCGGGATCCGCAGGGAAGGCCAAAGCCTTGGCCATATCCCTAACGAAGTCCGAGAACCGGGCATCCTCCGGGGGGGGGACTGCTTCCGAGGTTCGGACTCAGGTGAGTCCGAGGGGACACACCGAGTCCGAAAAGAATCAGGTGACTCTTCCTCTTCAGACTCCCAGACCGACTCCGACGAGGAATCGGTGGGGTCGGCCCGGGCAGGGCGCGGCGCCTGCCGCCCCGACGCCGAGGGAGTCGGCGTCGGCGACCTCGGTCCCGAACGGGAGGCCGAGGGTGACCTCGACCGAGGATCGACTCGAGTTCTCATCGACTCGAGGATCGGCTCGGTCTCCGGGGTCGACTTGGACGTCGACGTCCCGGCGGTCGGGGCAGCGGCGCCAGCGAAGCCAGCGAGCAGTGCCCGCTGCTGGTCCATGAAGGCAGACAGTCTGCTCTCCAAGGCCGTCAACCTGAGTCCGAGCTCAGGTGACCCAGCAGCCCCCGACTCGGGCCCCGACGGCGTCGGGCCCGACGTCGGCTGTCGCGGAGGCGAGTCCAGAAGGACCACAGGACTTACCCGAGCAGGCATCTCCGACTCCAGGCGAGGTCGCTTCGGGAGGTGTTCCTTCTCCAAGGACCCGGGGCGGCTATCGGGGCTATGTGACCTGGCCCTTGCGGAACCAGGAGCGTCCACCGACGCCGCCCTCGCGGGTTTCACCGTCCGACGATGGTCCCCGGAGGGAGAACCCCGGTCGGAGGAACTCCGGCGACGGTCCGAGCTGGAGCCTTTTGACGCGGAGGCCTCCGACGAGGTCCGGGTACGGCTGGGGTCAGCGAAGATTCGATCACGCTGATGCCGCCGACTTCTCAACGCTTTTGAGGACATTTTGCCGCAGGGCCCACAGATCAGTTCCTCATGATCCGGGCCCAGGCAGCGGAGGCAAAAGTCGTGTGTGTCAGTGAGTGACATATTTCGGTCACACTGACCACACCGCTTAAAGCCACTGGCAGCCATCGGGGGAAAAAGGGCCCCTGCGAGGTCAAAGGACCGGGCTGCCAGGGAAAATCGAAAACGAAAGCTGACAAAGTCAGAAAAAACCGAAAAAAAGTGAGAGGACTCGTGACCGGCGTCGCGAGTCCGGGCGGGAAAAAGATCGGCGTCGAACCGAAGGAAAAAGGATAAAATAATGAAGAAAAATCGACTTTTTCGCGGGGACAAGACGGGGACGTCTGTAGGGCTCCGCGGAAAAAAGAAGACTGGCTAAGATGGCACCCTCGGGCGGGAAGACGACCGCGCATGCGCGCTGCAATTCCCAAAGGCTTTCTTTGAAAGCTGGGGAAAATTGCTCCGCGAGGGCTCAGTCGGCGCCGACGTCACCCATAAGTGAGGACTGACTTCCTGCTTGGTCCTGGAGAATCATATATTCCACCTACCTACCCCCCCCCCTACCCACCCCCCACCCTCCCAATAGCACACTATAAGAAGGAAGTGCGATCGAATACAATAAACCTACAAATATATGAGGGCAAACAGACGTGAGCAAAGTGCCCTCCCTCATTGCTAACACCATGACCAACCCAGATGTTTCTCCATAGAGGAACTAAAGAGGCTCCCCCAAAAGGCGTCGCCGCACCCCAGCAGGCATCAGTTGTAGATGAGGACCCCACATCTGCAGAAAGCGTGTCCACCGTCTCTCCACTCCCGCCGCATGTAGCCGATCCCAAAGTAGAACCCTATGGAGTCGAATCCGCCAAACACCAAAACTCGGACCTCTACTGTCCAACCACTGTTGTAGCACCACCATATGTGCCTCCATTAGCATCAATCTTATCCACTGCAACCCCATAGCTCCCAGCCCATCCCTCCATTCATCCACCCAAACATCCAACACAGCATTTCGTGCAGCAAGAGGCTCCAGTGCTGGGAAGCATCGACTCAAGTGCCCAAACACCCGCCCCCAGAAAGCCTGAACCGTAGGGCAACACCACAACATATGACCCAGAGTCGCTCTAACCGCCCCACACCTAGGGCAACAGTGGCTCGCACACACCCCAGCCCTCCAGGCCCGCACGGGGGCAAAGTACAGACGGCGCACTATACGATACTGGGTGTCGCGGTGTACCACCTGTACACTTAAGGTCGGAATTGCCTCCAACCCACCCAAAAGCTGCTCCACGGTAACCTCCTCCCCCAATTCCGCAGACCAAGCCACCGCCAGGGTTTCCACCTCCAGGGGAGGCACCCCTTCCCACAACATTGCATGAAGTCCGGACACCCTCACCCTCATGGACCCCCCCAGCAAAGCCAGTTCAATAGCCGCGCAGACCTCGCCCCTCAGAACCGCCACCGGGAACGTGCGTACATAGCTCCGAAGCTGGATATATTGAAACACATCTCGAGCCCTGAGCGGATATTGCCGACACAAGTCCGAGAAAGACACGAGAGTCCCTTCAGGGGTCAGCACGTGCTCCAGATTCACCACCCCAAGCATCTCCCAAAAACGAAAGGGAGACCGCCCCATGCCCGGCTCAAAGTTTGCATTTCCCCTAATTGGGAGATACGGCGTTTGCGTTGCCGATATCCTACGACCAGAACAAAAGTAGCGCCACGCCTGTCTAATAGGCCGCAAAAGGAACATCCGAATATCCACCGGCATGGTCCTCAATGTCCGAGCATGCAGCAAGTACCGCAGGTGGTAAGGGGCCAATACCTCTGCCAACATCGCTACCGGGGAGAAGTCCGTCAAGTCCCACAACCAGTCGCGTACATACCGCAGCAGGCACGCGATATTGTAACGACGTATATCTGGGAAGCCCATACCCCCCAAAGCCCAAGATTGTCTTAAAATCGCCAGACGCACCCGAGGCCTGCGCCCCCTCCACAAAAGCCGATTGAACAGTCTCTCCAGGTGCCGAAGATCCGAGTATTTGAGGAGTAATGGAAGAATCTGGAGCGGGTATAGAATTTTAGGAAAAATTGCCATCTTACATAGGGCTATTCTGCCTCCCAGGGAGAGCGGCAGATCTCCCCATCTATCAACACAGGACGACACCTCCCCAAGTATCTTAGAGACATTAAGAGAATAAAGATCTCCCAACCTCGCCGGCAGATAAATGCCTAAATATTTAAAATATCCCGTAGCCCATTTTAATGGAAATGAACCCTGCCACCCCGAGTGCCCTGCGGGGGCCAAGAACATCGCCTCGGACTTATCTAAATTCAGGCGAAGGCCCAAGGGCACCCCATAGTCCTCTATAAGCTTTAACAGACAAGGCAACCCCACTATGGGGTCCCCCAAATGAACTAGCAGATCGTCTGCGAATGCGGCTAAACGAAACTCCTCCCGCCCCATCCTAATACCCCTGAACTGTGAGGAAGTCCTGATAAGAGACAAAAGTGGCTCCAGAGATATCACAAACAAAAGGGGTGAGAGCGGGCAACCTTGTCGAGTCCCTTTTTGAATGGCGAAATCTACCGATAAGTTCCCATTGATCCTCACAGCACCTATCGGGCTAGCATAGAGCAGATGAATCACTTCTACAAAAAATCCCGCGAATCCCATTGCTTCCAGAACCTGGTACATAAAGCCCCAGTTCACCCGATCAAACGCCTTCTCGGTGTCAAAACTAATGAGAAGCGAGGGGTCACCCGTCAATTCCCCCACCCCAAGAGACAGCAGTATCCGCTGCAAACTATGCGCAACCTGACGTCCACGTACAAACCCAACCTGATCCCTGTGAATTAAAAGGGGCAGGTATTGCGCCAACCGATCCGCCATTATCTTAGCCAATAGTTTGATGTCCACATTGAGCAAGGAAATGGGGCGGTAAGAACTCGGCAATAGGGGATCCCTCCCAGGCTTTGGCAAAATAGTAATCACCGCTTTATTAGCCTCAAAGGGGAACCTACCCCGCTGCACTAGGTCGTCAAAGTATCCCACCAGGGGAGACACCACAATGTCGCCTAAAGCTTTGTAGAACTCACCCCTGTACCCATCGACACCCGGAGCCTTCCCGTTCTTCAAGTGCTTTATGGCAGCTTGTACCTCCTGTCCCGCAATAGGACGATTGAGGGTGTCCAATTGCTCCTCATTAATTCGAAGCAACACACAGCGCTCGAGAAGGAGACGACCTTCTGGTCCTTTATCGCCGTCGCTAGCGTAGAGTCCCTGGAAGAAATCAACGAAGACCTTCTCAATAGTTGCGGAGTCTCGGGTAACAGTACCATTGGCCTGTCTAATGGCCCCTATCTGTTGGGAGCCTCCAGCAGGGCGCAACAACGAGGACATCAACTTGCCCGCCCTATTCCCAAACCTAAATAGTTTATAACGATAATACAGCATTGACTTCTGGGCCCGCCTGTGAAGCAACATCTCCAGCTCGGTCTGTACCTCTTTGAGCCTACGCTTATTTAACACAGTAGGCGAACCCGCTACCAACCTACGTGCCTTCCCAAGCTCTTTTTCCAGATGTAAAATCTGCTGATTTAGCCGTCTGCGCCGTTGGCACTGATAGCTAATGATATCCCCCCGTAATACTGCCTTCCCGGCCTCCCACAACAAAGCAGGTGATACATCCGGGGCCGCATTCAATTGCTCATAGTCCTTCCATCTCTCCCGCAGAAAGGCTTCAAAATGGGCATCCCCACATAGCTCCAAGGGGTATCTCCACGACCTTCCCAACGGCACGCCACTCCCCCTGAGATCCAAAATCACCATCGCATGGTCAGATATAACCAAAGACCCAATGTCCGCCCGTGAGACCCCGCTGAATAACGAGTCCGTTATCAAAAAGAAATCAATGCGGGACCACGTTCCATGCGCTCGAGAGAGATGTGTATAATCACGTTCTCCAGGGTGCAACACCCTCCAGATGTCCAATAAACGGTACGCTTCGCACAACCCCCACAAACGCTGACGTGCCCGACGGCTCCCTCTTCCCCCCCTGCCTGACCAGTCCAGCTCTACATCCAAGACTTCATTGAAGTCACCTCCCAATATAACCTGATAATCACCCGCAGCCGTAAGCAACTGAGAAATATCCCGAAAAAAGCGAGCCTCATATACATTTGGTCCATAGACCGAGCACAGCATCACTCTTCTCCCAGCAAGTCTACCCCATACACTCACATATCTACCATCCGCGTCAGAGAGGACTTTTTCTTCGACCCAGCTAACCGATTTCGCAATAAGAATAGCAACGCCACGCTTCTTACCTACCGCCGGGGACCCATACACATGCGCAATGTGGCCTGAGCCCAACTTCGCAGACTCTACTGCCGACTGGTGCGTCTCCTGCAACATAACCACATCTGCACGTTGCCGTTTAAGGTATTGCATGACTTTGTACCGCTTCACCGGGGAGCCCAGTCCGCATACATTCCAGGAAACCACTCGGGGACCATTAGCCATCGTGCAGTAAGAAACTACTATACCACGGGATAAGATCCCAAGATAAATCCTGGCAGCGGCCCCCCCAGCCCAGGGCCTCCGCCACATCAACCAGCCGGTATAGCCCAAAAAGGTACATGCAGCCATCTGTTCCAGACACTCCCACGCATTCGAACAGCACTCTTCCCCTTACACCAGTACAGTTGGTTATCCCCCCCCGCACCCCCCCCCACCCCTAGCCCAATTCTACTCCTTCCCATCCTAGATGCTACACTACCCCTCCCCTCCCCCGACCCACCACTTCCCCTACCCACTCCCACCACCAATCCTTCCACCATCCACCTCCCAGTCGCGCCCAGCACCACCGGAACTTCCTAAACATGCAAAGCCCCCCCCCCTCCCCCCCATCATGGCCAACCAATCCACCTTCTAGGGCCAAAGTCCCGGTACTAAACCAAAAAGCGGCTCCCACTCCCTCCCAGCCGAGAGAGCAGGGGCAACCCCAGGTAACAAGGCAGGGGTGAAGCACCCCAACATATTGACCAAGACTATGAAGAGCACCCAAAACTTGAACCCCCCGCCCCAGCCCGTCTGTCCACTGCTATTACCCCCGGGGTCGACCCACCCGCCCTCCGGAAAGCGGAGGGACCTCGGAGCCGAGCAGCCAGCCCCCCTACCAGGGGAGCTAAGCTTCTGAGGATAAACAGAAGAAAGAGCAAAGGAGATGGAGTCAGAGAGGGGGCCCCACGAAATTCGGACATTCGCGGTCAAGGACCACCCCATGGGAGCTGAACATGGAAAAGAGTAACTCACCCATGTGGAGCTAATCTACACTCCGTCAACAGCATTAGCCCAAGACACAACCCCTTGGGGCACCCCCCGCCATTCCCCGAATCTCATCTACCCTCCCTCCAGTCCCCCCAAATCAGAAAGTTCGAACCCTCCTACCCTCCCCGCTCAGACCTCCCGGGCAGGGCGAGATCTTCATAGGACCGGGGTGGGTATCTGAGCCTAAATCAGGTAAAACTAGTTGAACTGGGGTAAACCATCGCCCTAAGCATCCCCACCCTTAGGAGGGGGATTAAGAAGTGACCTAGATGAGGGAAGAACCGCACTTACCAAAGACAATGCCCCACTGGCGTGGCATTAGACCAAGCAAGGGCCAGTATGAGGAGCAGGAAGTACTAAATAAGCTAAGTGAAGGGAAGTGACACGAGCAAATAAAGATACATAAAACAAGGTTTAAGAACCAATTGAGATCTACCATATATAGGAACTATTCAATCAACAATATAAAATTACAGAAATTGCAAAAAATTAGTTATAATATAGAGCAAACCACTCCCGTTCTAACAGCCTCTCGAGACCCCAAAGAGCCTCCGAGCTGACACTCATCCTTACTGTGTAGTATAGAAATGTCCTCAGAAGGAAATCTAAACAGCTGCCATCCAGCAGAGGCCGGAGCTCCGGACCGCGCCTTGCAGCTCAGCCCCAGGATCCAAGGGCCTCCAGCGCGCAAAGATCCGCCCGCCATGCTGTCCTCATATGCACGTGGCTCTGACCAGCAATACACGAGCTAAAGGAAGTACTAAGGGAGTGAAAACATGATACAACCATGGGAACCGATACAGAAATAAATATAAGGTAAATTAAATACAAGGTAGGAGTAGTTTAAATGAGACGCTTAACGGAAGATAAATTAGAACATAAATAAAAATTAGGACATAAATAATACAGAAATAGTACAGCAACCCCACGTGTTTACTCGTCCGTGGGGTGTCCAACAGGCCTCTAAACTGGCCTTTAACCATAGCGTCCATCAGAGCAGTGTCTCAAAGCAAATGTCAAGCAGCTACCTCCGGGGGAAAACCAGAGCACCAGGCAATGCCGCTCGGCCCCCGGGCCCAGGAATCAATCAGTACACGGGGATCATCCAGCCGTGCTGCAGTCAACGGTCCAGACCATTACAATAATCCATTACCTCCGCTGGGGAGGAAAAGGCACGATTCCCCCCTTCACCGTGTATTCGCAGGGTTGCTGGGTAGGCCAGGGTGAATCGGATGCCCCGCTCAATCAATTTGCTGCAAGCTTCCTTGTATGCCCGACGCTTCAGGGACACATCCGCCGAATAGTCCTGGAAGACCAAGATCCCACCAGCGGAGGCTCCATCTCGGCGCTGCTGCCTCGCAGCCCTCAGGACCTCTTCTTTTTGCGCCGCGTTGAGAAAGCGGGCAATCACTGCTCGTGGCCGCCGCTCCCCGGATCTATGAGGCCCCAGCCTGTGGGCCCTCTCCACCACGATATCCCCTACACCCGCCGGCAGGGGCAGATTATCTGGCAGCCACTTCTCCAAGTGCCTCCGGAGATCTTTGTCAGGCACTGATTCGGCAATACTGATGAAACGCAGATTGTTCCTTCTACTACGGTTTTCTAGATCTTCAATCTTGTCCTGCTGCTTTGCCAAAGCCTCTTCCAGGTATTTAACTTTAGCTGCATCCTGTGTCCTCAGGTCTTCCAGCGAGCCGATGCGTGCCTCAGCATGCTCGACCCGCTTCGTAAACTCAGACACCGCTTGAGCAACCGCATGGATCTGCGCAGCCAATCCCCCGAAGCGGTCTTCCAGGGCCACCACAACCGCCTTCGAGACCTCTGCCACCATCGTCGAGGTTGGTGGCGGCAATGCTGCTTCCTGCGGGTCCTCCGCCATCTTTGCTTCGCCGCCGCGTGTGCGTTCACGGCGGGGGATTTTCGTGGCCATGTGCTTTATACCACACCGCTGAGTGAGCAATCAAAGTAGCAATCACCTCCCAAGATCGCCCCCCACGATAGGTCTAAGTTAAGCCGGCAAATTTGCAAAAGTCATAAAGGGGGAGAGAGCGGGCTCCGGAGCTGCAGAGGATGCGTCCTCTCAGCTCACCATGTCACCGGAAGTCCCGCCCCAAAATTTTAATATCAACTATATTGAATATTGGATTTTTTTTTTTTTAAATTTGGGGGATTCTTGATCTCAGGAGTGTTTACTGTCTTTTGATCATCATTTTAACTCATGGTTGTCCCTTGTATATCTTGCAGTAATGGTATAGCACTCCTTTTATAAAAGCAGCCCTTACGTGTCATCTGCAAATTTTATTACCTCACTCATTATTCCCATTTCCAGGTCATTTATGAATATGTTAAAAAGGGGTATCCTTTCATCCCCTTTACCATTTTGGTGGCTCTTCTCTGTACCTTTTCTAATAACGCTATATCCTTTTTAAGATAGGGCGACCAGAATTGCACACAATATTCAAGGTGCAGTCGCACCACGGAACAATACAGTGGCATTATAATATCCTTTGTTTTATTCTCCATTTCTTTCCTTATGATACCTAGCATTCTATTTGCTTCTTGGCAGATGCTGCACACTGGGAGGAGGGTTTCAACATGTTGTCCACGATGATACCTAAATCTTTTTTCTGGGTGGTTCCTAATGTGGAACCTTGCATCATGTAACCATAGTTTGGGTTGTTCTTGCCTAGGTCCATAACGTTACACTTTTCCACATTAAATTTAATCTGCCAATTGGATGCCCAGTTTTCCAATTTATCAAGGTCCTCTTGCAATTTTTCACAATCCTCATGGCTTTTAACAACTTTGAATAATTTTCTGTCATCTGCAAATTTTATTACCTCACTCATTATTCCCATTTCCAGGTAATTTATGAATATGTTAAAAAGCAGCGGACCCGGGGGGGCGCTCGTGAGCCCGCTGCGTGATGGCCGCACTCTAACTGAGCTCCCGCTCCAAATACCACAAATCTTAAGCTAACATGCGCTAGCTGCAGCAATTTTCCCCACCTTTGCCTGCCCTGGACCAGCTCAAACCTGCGGTGTCCATCGAAGCCCGGATAAGCCGCCCGGTAAGCTCTTTGGAGGCCGAGAAGTCGAGGTGTCCATCCTTGAGAGCGTGGCCTGCTGTGTGCCTCGTGGCGGCGCCTGCCTCGGGCCTGAATACTCCCGCGGCTGCTCTTTGCGATTTGGGGGACTCGGACGGCTTCCGGGCGGGCCCTCTCTGGGCTGCGCTTCAGGACCCTTTGTGTTGGATCGGAGAGTGTGTTGTGGGCCTTTGCTGGGCGGAGCATCTTCCCCAAGGTAGGGGCGTTTGACCGCGGAACTGCAATCCTGCCTCCGAGGCTGCGACGAAGGCCTGGACTCCTCGAGGCAATCGCTAGCGTCCACCACCTTATTCTGCCAGCATTAATCCTCCTGAGGGGGGCAAGCATGCGGGCTAATTTTAGTCTTTCATACTCTTTGGATTTCACCCGGCCCCGCGACAGTGGCAACTTGCTAGCAATCTCTAACTGAGAGATCTGTTTTTCAACGTGGCTCCCATGTGCTTTATTGGACTGTTTCTGCGTGCTCCCTGGCTTCAGAAATCTAAATGATCTGTACCACCCTGCAGCTGTGGGCACCTTGTGATTTATCTCTGCCTTTCCACAGTGCAATTTGAGCACTTTCTCTGACAGCTCGCTTCTCCGGGAGGGCCAAGAGCAGCTCTCCTCACATTGCTCAGCGGTTTCTCTGGGGCCTTGGGCCTGGCTGGCATTGCTTGAATCTATCTCCTTACACTGTGTGGTGGTGACTGCATTGTGGGCTAGTGTGGCCCTGTGAGCGGCTCTCTCCCTGAGGTCTCTACCCTTGCTGACATTGGCTGTTCTCCTCTCTTAACACTGTGTGGTCCTGGTGGCTACGTGGAATGGCTGCTAAAGCTAAAAATTCTGAAACTCGGGAGGGGATGCGCTCCTCACAACGACTGCAGAACAAGTCCGGGCCCCCAAGCAGCCCGCGTGAACAGCTTTCTCCAGCAGGCACTGAGGATGATGAGACAGTCAGTGAAGATGAACTGGACTCTCATAAACAACTCTCCTCTGCTCAACTTAAACAAGAACTTCGCAGGGGATTTGCGGAGTTAGCTAGCGAGTTTCGCTCGCTCCGTGAGGAGCTGCTGAAAGATGTCGCAGAACTACGGACTGATGTTAAAGAGCTGGGAGCCCGAGTAGAGGATGTGGAGACTAAAGTGGTTGATCAGGATGGGACTCTGATGGATCTACAATGTGCGCTTGATCGGCAACATGCGCAAGCAATGGAGCTGACTTATAAAATTGATGACATTGAAAACCGCTCCCGCCGCAATAATGTGCGCTTCCGCGGAATTCCAGAAGTGGTCGGGGGCGGTGAAGATTTACCAACTGTGCTTAAACTGTTGATGGCGGAGTTGCTCCCGCCGGAGGACTTGGCAACGCATGCTTCTGGGATGGAAATCGAGCGAGTCCATCGCGCCTTGGGAAAACCTCCCAACAATCAACCTCGCGATGTTATTGCGAGGTTTTTTGCGATATTCTGATGCTGAGCTTCTCATACGACGAGGCCGGGAGAAAAAGACAGTTCGCTTCCAAGATGCAACAGTGTCCATCTACCAAGACCTTTCGACATTCACCCTGGCGCGTCGGAGAGAGATGAAACCAGTTACAACGGTCCTGAACAACAAGGGGATTCGCTACTCTTGGTCTTTTCCATTTCGAATAAACTTTCTTTTGGGCAACAAAAAAATTTCAGCAAAGGACTATACCGAAGCCTGGCGAGCCCTTCGCCAGGCGGGTCTAGTTGATGATAATGCTCAGCCTCATCCGCCGCCCCCTAAGCCTCAGCATTCCAAGTGGACTCGAGTGGGCAAGCCCGCTTGAATTTTGTGTGGAATGGGAGAGCTTCTCTTATCTTTTAGGGAGCCTTATTCTGCGGATCTCCTGTCTTTTTGATATGGGGTGACATGCCCGGCCCTTGGCGACCGGTTGTTATTTGCTTTTTTCACCTCTTTTTGCGCAATATTTTTTATTGAGTTATTAAGCCCTTGGCACAGGTCAGCCTGGGCCTCCATTATACTATACATAGGGGGCGGCGGCTGACATGCAAATCCTTCGATGATGATATTGTTTTGATGTGGAGGCATGGTGGGCTGGGCGGCCCGGGGTGGGTGGGGGAGTAGTGGGGGACAGTGATAATATGCCTAAGCTGTATTGCTGCTTTGTGGGGTTTGGGGGGGAGTGGGGCTTGTGGTCAATTTACCGTGTCCTGTATTAACTTTGACAGGCAGGTGGTATTGACGGGAAGGGGGAGGGGGGGTTTTGGGCTTGGGGGAGGGTTTCTCAACCTGGGGTTGGTGGGTGTGTTTGGGTTTGGGGGGGGGGCTATGGCTCTTGCTTTTAGAGTGTGGAATAGGTGGGCCTGGCTAATTAATCCCTTGGGTTGCGGGGGGGAAGCTGTCATCGGGACCCTCCGGATAGATGGAGGGACAGAGGGTTTAGATTGTGAGTATCAATGGTGCGCTTTATTTCTTTGAATGTTAAGGGTCTTAACTCCCCACAGAAGCGGTCGCGGCTGTTTTCAGAATTGCGCGCTTTGCAAGGGGACATTGTTTTCTTACAGGAGACCCATCTTCAGACTTGTAAGCAGGGCTGGCTAAAGCGATCCCCGTACACTGAGGGGCGGGTGGCCTCTGATATGCAGGGCCGGAAGAAGAGGGGAGTGGCCTTCCTATTTCATCGAGGCCTCTCCTTGCAGATTGAGGACCTGCAACGAGATACCCTGGGGAGGTGGCTCTTTTTGAATGTTCGCTTGGAGGGGCACTTGCTAACATTAGCTAATATTTACGCGCCCAATGCAGGTCAGGGATCCTTTTTTACGCGACTGAAAGCCTTATTGGCGGATTTTGCAAAGGGCCCCATTGTTTTGGGTGGGGATTGTAATACGCCTCTGGTGCCCCACTTGGATTCCACAGGCCGTGCGGGGGGGGGGCGTGGTCGGGTCGGCTAGAGCCCTTCAACGCCTTTTGCTAGATTTAGGTTTGCGAGATGTTTGGAGGGACACTCATGAGGGGGTGAGGGGTTATACTTACTACTCCCCGGTCCATCAGGTTCATACCCGCATTGACTATTTTTTCTTGGATCAGCGCCTGATGGATGGGAGAGTAAAGGCTGGGCATGGAGCGCTGAGTTGGTCCGATCATGCCCCGTGCTGGCTTGCCCTCCCGGCCGGTTTGTACAACGAGCACCAATGTGGCGTTTAGATGCGCGGTTCCTGCGGCGGCAGGGTGCGGTGCAGGATCATATTCGCTTTATTAATGAATTTTTTGAGCTTAATAACTCTGGGGATGTTCCCCTTCCCACGGTGTGGGATGCCTATAAGGCCACGGCTCGAGGTCAGCTCATGGCGGAGGCGGCCCGCACGCGGAAAATGTGGACGCGTGACCAAGACCAATTGGTACATGAGGCTACTCATCTAGGTTTGGAGCACGCCCGAACTGGTTCGCGGCAGGTTTTGCGGCATTGGAGGGCTGTTCGAGCCAAGTTAGATGCGTGTTCACAGAGAGAATTAGATAATAAGCGCCGGAAACTACGGCAAACCTTTTATGAGCATGGGAACAAAACTGGGCCGCTTCCTGGCTTTGCGTCTTCGGCAACAGCAATCCACGAGAGTGGTCCGAGAACTGCGTGACTCTGGGGGGCGGAAAAGGGTTATTTCTCGGGAGATACGAGACCTTTTTGCTGACTATTTGGAGCTGCTTTATAAGGCAGAGCCTTTTGATCGGGATTGTGTTCAGGACTATTTACAGCGGATTACCTTGCCGGGTCTTTCTGACCCTGACCGAGCTCAGTTAGATTCTGAATTCACGGTTGACGAAGTGGAAAATGCCATTCGGCGATTGAAAACTGGCAGTGCGCCGGGTAGTGACGGCTTCCCAGCGGAATATTATAAGAAGTTTCGGGCACAGCTAGCGCCCACCTTGACCATTTTGTTCAATGAGGTCTTGTGGGGGGGTTCCTCTCCCCGCGTCCCAACGTGAGGCACTGATAGTGATGATACGTATCGCCCCATCTCTCTGTTAAATGTCGATGTCAAAATTTTTGCTTCTGTGCTGGCTGCGCGCTTGAATCGGGTCCTTCCGGGCTTGGTTCACCCGGATCAGGTTGGATTTGTGCCAGGGCGCCAAGCTGCCGATAATATAAGGCATATGCTACAGATTATTCATGTGGCTCAACGGGAACTGCAACCAGCTTTGTTGGTGGGGATCGACGCCGAAAAAGCCTTTGATCGGGTTGGTTGGGGATATCTCTGGTGTGTTTTGGAGACAATGGGCTTTGGCCCTAATTATATCCGTTGGGTTCGTAGTCTTTATCAGCATCCTCAGGCATGTGTCCGAGTTAACGGGGGACATTCGAGAGGTTTCTCTCTGGAAAGGGGCACGCGTCAGGGTTGCCCTCTTTCGCCTTTGCTCTTTGCGCTCGCGATGGAACCCTTGGCTCAGGGCTTTCGGGAACACCTAGGCTTGCAGGGGGTCCGCGTTGGCCTTGCGGACTATCGGATTGCGCTTTTTGCAGATGACATCATCTTGTCCCTGGTGGATCCATCCACCTCTCTTCCAGCCGTGATGCAGCTGTTTGAAAACTTTTCTCGGATATCAGGTTTTAAAATTAATTATGCTAAGTCGGAGATCTTGAATGTCGGGGTCTCCGGGGCGGTTTGTGCGGAGCTCCGGGCGGCCTGTCCTTTTCGATGGGTGTCAGGAGCTTTACGCTACTTAGGGGTGAATTTGACCGTGGAGCGGGCAGACCTTTTTAGAGCTAATTATGATCCCCTGCTTCGTCAGGTTCGGCGAGACTTAGAGATTTGGAATGGCCTGCTCCTTTCTTGGTTTGGGCGTATTGCAGTAGTTAAGATGGTGGTTGTCCCCCGCTTTCTCTATTTTTTTCAGGTATTACCGCTTCCTATCGCGTGGGCTACCCTGGCGACTTGGCAACAGTTGCTTATGAAGTTTATATGGCATTATCGTCGTCCGCGCTTGGCGCGGCCTGTTCTCTATGCCCGCACACATTCTGGAGGTATGGGCATGCCCAATTTGCATTGGTACTATGCGGCGGCGCAGTGTCGGGCGGGGGTGGAGTGGATGATTGCAGATAGCACCAAACGCTGGGTACAAATGGAAATGAGTTTGGCGGGGGGAGCGGGGCTAGGGGACTGGCTGTGGCTCGGCCCAAAACTTCGACGTGCTAAGTGCCTCAGTAATCCTTATGTTCTTCATACCCTCCAATGTTGGGACCAGCATTTTCGGAACCGGGATGTAGATTTGTCCCCTTTGGCCCCTATCGTAGGTAACGCCTCTTTCCCGCCGGGGTTGAGCGACATAGCTTTTCGGCGGTGGGGACACCATGGCCTTAGCCGGGTCGGACAGCTCTTTGCTGATGGACGGTTACAATCTTTTCGTGAATTACAAGATGAATTTGACATTCCGGCCGAGCATCTTTATCAATACACGCAAGTGACACATTGGGTTCGCTCTAGGCTTGTTCGGCCCCAGGTTGCTCGGGACCTGACGGATTTGGAACATTACTGTGAGGGATGTACTACCACTAAGGGACTCGTGGCGACCCTATATGCCCACTTGCAGGGGTCCCAATCGTGCTCTTCAAAGCATAGGGAGCTTTGGAACTCTGATTTGAATCTTTCCTATACTGTGCAACAGTGGGAGGGGGTGGAAGCGCGTTTGTGGAAGAGTTCGGTAGCGATCAATGCCCGTGAAACTAATTATAAAATATTGTACCGTTGGTATATGACTCCGGCAAGGATCGCTCGTATTTATCCTGGAGCTGTGGCCCTATGTTGGCGTAATTGTGGGCAACGGGGTACTCTGGGACATATTTGGTGGGGTTGTCCTCGCATTCGCGCCTTTTGGAAGGGTGTACAATTCCGGCTGCAGCTACTTTTGTGAGCGAGTATCCCATGGGACCCGGGGATTTTCCTTTTTGGGGGCTCGGTGCCGGGTGTGCGGGCTTTGCAGCTCGCTTTACTCCGCCATGGCCTGAATGCGGCCCGATTGTCCCTTGCAGCGGCCTGGAAGCGCACTTTGGCCCCCTCCATCCAGGTTTGGCTGGAACGCATGTGGGATTTGTATACTATGGAGCGGGGGGTAGCAGTCAGCAGGATGCGTTTGGTGCGCTTTGAGATGGTGTGGGCACCCTTTGTTTCTCGTTATGGTGCGTGATTGCTTTGGATCAGAGGGGGGGGCCTATATCTCCTCCCCAGGGAATTTGCTCTTTGTGTGTGCCCCTTTTTTTTCCTAAGGGTTAGCAAGCCATAGTCGGGGGGATTGGGAGGTGGGGGGGGGGGGTTGTTGGGCTAGGGAGGTTTTTTTTTTGGGGGGGGAGGGAGGTTGGGGGGGGTTGCAACTCCCCGTTTCCTTATCCTAAAACTATAAAATTGAAGGAGTTTTGCAGACTACTATTGTGAACTGCTGTTATGCTGCTGTTGTTGCATTCTTTTTGATGATCTTTGTGGTTCTTGTTTCTTTTATGTATTCCTTGGAAGCCTTTCAATAAAAATAAAAAAATAAAAAAGCAGCGGACCCAGCACAGATCCCTGGGGTACTCCACTATTCACCTTTCTCCATTGGAAAAATTGGCCATTTAGCCCTACCCTCTGCTTTCTATCTTTTAACCAGTTTCTGATTCACAGTAGTACACCGTCTCCTATCCCATGACTTTTTAATTTCACCAAAAGTCTCTCATGAGGGACCTTGTCAAAGGCTTTCTGTAAATCCAAATACACTATATAAACCAACTCACCTTTGTCTACCTTTTTATTCATACCTTCAAAAAAACATAACAGATTAGTAAGATAAGTCCTTCCTTGGCTAAAGCCATGTTGGCTGTCTCCCATTAAGCCATGACTATCTACATGTTAAGTAATTTTGTTCTTTATAATGGTTTCTACAATTTTTCCCGGTACTGACGTCAGGCTCACGGGTCTGTATTTCCCAGATCACCTCTGGAATCCTTTTTAAAAATTGGCGTTACATTGGCCATCCTCCAATCTTCAGGTATTAGAGATAATTTTAATAATAGTTCACAGATTACTAAGTCTGCAATCTCATATTTCAGTTCTTTGAACATCCATGGATGAATACCAGGTCCAGGTGATTTGCTACTGTTCAGTTTATCAAATAGCTGTAATACATCTTCCCGGTGTATTGATATTTCTTTTAATTCTTCTGCGGCATCACCTTTAAATACCATTTCAGTCATGGATAACATCCCTTCATCTTCCTCAGTAAAGACCGAAGCAAAGAATTCATTCAGTCTCTCCGCTATGATCTTGTCCCCTCTTAGTGCCCCTTTTACCCCCCTGTCATCTAATAGTCCAACTGACTCTCTCACCATTTTTTTGCTACAAATGTACTTGTAAAACTCTTTTTTCGCATTTTTGCTTCCACAGCAAGCTTCTTCTCATATTCTCTCTTTGTCTGCCTTATCAATGCCTTTCTTCTAACTTGCCTGTGCTTGTGTTGTTTCCAGTTTTCGTCATTTGGCTCTTTTTTCCATTTCCTGAAATATGCTTTTTTTGCAACAGCAGCCTCTCTGACCTCACCTTTAAACCATGCTGGCAGTTTTTTGGACTTCCTTCCAGTTTTCTTAAAGTGTGGTATGGTTTCCAAGATAGTATTTTTAAAACACCACCCATGCTTGATATAAATCTTTAACCTTTGCAACTGCTCCTTTTAGTTTTTTCTTAACTATTTTCTCATTTTATTATAGTCTCCCTTTTGAAAGTTAAAAGGTAGTTCTGTGGATTTCCTTACAGTCCTTCCTCCATTTATTAAATCAAACGCGATCATGCTATGATCACTATTGCCAAGTGGCCCCAACACCCTTATCTCTTGCACCAGATCTTGTGTTCCACTAAGGACTAGGTCCAAATGGCTTCCCCTCAGGTCGGTCCAAGAAGCAGTCATAAGTTTCATCTAGCAACTTTATCTCCCTAGCATGTCCTTCCGTGAGACTGACCTAGTTGATACCGGGGTAATTGAAATCACCCATTATTATTACTGTGCTATAACTTTTGTTGGCTTCCCTGATTTCTTTTTTACATGGAATTTCAATCCATAGAGATTCTACAGTGAATTTTGTTTCCTGTAAAACTTTAATCCTTTGTGACTCAATGCTCTCTCTAACATAGAGTGCAACCCACCACCAATTTGATCTGCTCTATCACTACGATATAGTTTGTACCCAGGTTTATCACATTATCACACTGGTTGTCCTTCTTCCACCATGTCTCTGAGATACCAAATCATATCTAACCTCTCATTTAGTACTATATATTCTAACTCTCCCATCTTATTTTTTAGACTTCTGGCATTTGCATACAAACATTTTAGAGGTTATATTTTATTCATATTAATCTGGCTATCGGTAGGCAGGAGTAATTTGGAATCTTTAAACTCTGTCTGCTCTATACTCAAGGGCATTTGGGCTACTTTTGTCTTTACTGGAACCTCTCTGCTGATATGCCTTAACTTCAATCTTTTGCTAGTATCCTTCAAGGATACATTGTTCCAAACCATGTGTTCCTGGGTGACTGTCTGCTTTCCCCTATTATCTAGTTTAAAAGCTGCTCTATCCCCTTTTTAAAGATCAGTGCCAGCAGCCTGGTTCCATCCCAGTTAAGGTGGAATCCATCCCTTCAGAAAAATCCCTCCTTTCCCCAGAATGTTCCCCAGTTCCTAACAAATCCAAAACCCTATTCCTTGCACCATCGTCTCATCCATGCATTGAGACTCCAGAGCTCTGCCTGCCTTTTGCGTCCTACGCGTGGAATAGGAAGCATTTCGGAGAATGCTACCCTGGAATTTCTAGATTTCAGCTTCCTACCTAAAAGCCTAAATTTAGCCTCCAGAACCTCCCTACCACACTTTCCTATGTCATTGGTACCTACATGTACCAAGACAGCAGAATCCTCCCCAGCACTATCTAAGACCTTGTCAAGGTGGCGCATGAGGTCCACTACCTTCCCACCAGGCGGGCATGTTACCAGGCAATCCTCATGTCCACCAGCCATCCAGCAATCTACATGCCTAATGATCAAATCACCAACTATAATGGCTGTCCTAACCCTTCCCTTGTGGGCACATGGCCCTGGAGAAACCTCCTCGGTGCGAAAGTGTTTTATATCACCTGGAGGACAGGTCCTAGCTACAGGATCACTTCCTGCCACACCATGGTGATGCTCTCCTGTTATATGACCTCTCTCCTCCATGCAACAGGGATGCTGCCAGAATGGAGGTAGACCTTCAGTACTACATTCCTGTAGGTCTCATCTATGTACCCCTCTGTCTTCCTTTTGTCCTCCAAGTCCTGTACTCTAGCCTCCAGCGATCAGACTCGTTCCCTGAGATCAAAGAGCTCCTTGCACCTAATGCACACAGACAACCCTCACCAACTGGGAGAAAATCATACATGTGACACTCATTGCAAAAGACTGGAAAGCCCCCATCTCGCTGATCTGACCTCCCTTGGGCAGGGTCGGGCTGCAGGGAATCTCCTGCACCCCCTCAGCTGGGCCTCCCATCCCCTGACGTCTAGGGGGACTTATTCCACCTCCGAATTGGAATAAGTCCCCCATCCAGTCTGCTGGCCCTGGACGTACAGGGCTGACTTCAGAATCGGCCCTGTACATCCAGGGCCGCAGACCGCCCACTGCCCGCCCTAATTCTGCCTCCGCACTGCCCCTGTCTAAGCCTCCCCACACAAACTCCTTATTCGTACAGGGAGGCTTAGTAGAGGATGGCAAAGGGGGGGGGGGGGTGAATAGCGGGGATGGATGTCCCAACAGACAGAATATGGTGGGGTATGAAAGAGAGACAGACTGCATGAGGATGAGTAGCTTTAGAGATATTGATGGGGCCTAGGCTGCAGTGACAGATGAAGTCAAGAAGTAAATACCTCAGGCACAGCTATAAGGTGGGCGCTCATACACTGCTGACTATACCTTTTGAAGGGAGGGGAGTGGTTGGCTTTTGACAGTGCTATGAAACAGCATTAACGGTAACCCCCCTTTCACATAGACAAAAAAAAGAAAAATGGCTTTTGAAAAACAGGCCCCAGTGAACTATGATAGATTTTGGAGGGGATGCCCTTAGTATTAGTATTTAGCTCATGCCTGTAGTTCAAGGTGAGTTACATTCAGATAGCTAGGTATTTCCCTGTCAATCTTACAATCTAAGTTTGTACCTAAGGCAATGGAAGATTAAGTGACTTGCCCAGGGCAATAAGGTTTGTCAGTGGGATTCAAACCCTGGTCTTTCCACTTCCAGGCTGCTGTCCTAACCACTAGGCTACTTCTCCACTCCCCAACCCTAGATGTTGTTAACAATGGTGGAGATGAGGCAGCGCAAAAAGAGGTATAGTTCTGGCTCCTAGAGTAAGTTTTGGGGCCGGCTCCTAAGTTCAAAGAAAACACAGGTCTGCAACTAAAAAGCTGTTTGATTATTTTCATCTAATTTCCATGTATTTTGGTGTGCTGAAAACAAATAAAATATTGAAAAAACTCCTAGACGTCATGATTTGCCACAACATACAAAAATTGTCTTCAAATTTATCAAATTTTTTCAAATTACTATTAATTAATTCAAATTACTATTAATTAATTCACATAAGTGCATCTAAGATATAAAATGCCAAAAAAACCTTAAAGGGGTTGTCCGAGTTATGTAAAAAAAAATATAGCACTGTAAATCTGATGGTCAGCAATATATACATAAGCTAAGCAAGTTTTAAGTCCGTGCTTCTAATGGTAGAAGGGGTTAATCTTTCCTGAAGAATCCAGTGGGAGGGAGACACAGGGCAGATAGCAGCAGCTCCGGTCAGTGCAGGGGGGCGTGGCCAGCACTGTGACATCTCGTGTACAGACACAGAGCATCTCTCTCCTGCATGCCACACTTGTGCACGAATCATCATCAGGTTCTTGGTTCTAGGCTGTTCACACTTTTTCATCGCAATTTGTGTTAGCTCGTCATTCTTCAACCGTTATGTTACGGCTCCGCGAAAGTGTATTAATTCACCAGACAGTTTCTGTTTCATCTGTGGTGAATATACAGTGTTGAAGCAACAGCAGAATATTACAGACTTTGTGAAAAAAGTATACTTTGCATACTTTGGACTAAAAATTGGAGATCAAGATAAAGTCTGGGCGCCTCATAAAGTGTGCAAACGGTGTGTTGAGGACCTCCGAAACTGGTTCAAGGGTAAGAAAAAATCTTTCTGTTATGGGATTCCTATGGTATGGCGAGAGCAAAAGAACCATAGTGACAACTGTCACTTTTGTTCATGCGATGTGAAAGGGTTTAATTCCAAATGGAAGCATTCCATTTCATACCCCAATCGGCAATTCGTCCCATCCCCCATGGCACAGATATACCAGTACCCAAGCCCCCTGCTACCCTGGAAGAGATACCTAGCTCCGATGAAGGTGAAGTCATACCTGAACCAGATGACGAATCAAGTTCTGACTTTAAAGATGATACAAGACCAAAATTGTTTTCTCAGGAGGAGATGAATGATTTGGTAAGAGACTTGAATCTTCCCAAAGATGCCACTGAGTTACTCGGATCAAGGCTGAAAAGCAGGAATTTATTGTTGCCAGGAGTGTCATCTTCATGATTCAGACATCGTGAAAAGGAGTTCGTTCCTTACTTCGCCCAGGAAGACAAGTTGGTTTATTGCATCGATGTCGAAGGTCTGATGGGTCAATTTAAAATCCAATATGATTCAGAGCAATGGCATCTTTTTATAGATTCTTCAAAAAGAAGTCTCAAAGCAGTTTTACTCCACAACGGTTTTTACGCTTCCATACCTGTAGGTTATTCCGTACACTTGAGGAAACCTACAAGAACTTGGAATTGGTTCTTCATAAACTTAAATATGAAGACCATGGTTGGCAAGTGTGTGGGGGACTTGAAGGTCTTGTGCATGCTGCTCGGGCAACAAGCTGGGTATACCAAATATCCTTGTTTTCTGTGTCTATGGGACAGTCGAGACCGACAAAATCACTGGACCAAGAAGAGTTGGCAGCTGAGGGTGCTAACAGTCGGTGAAAAAAATGTCCTCCGAGAAACTTTGGTACCTTCCCATAAAGTTCTTCTACCACCTCTCCACATAAAATTGGGATTGATGAAGCAATTCGTAAAATCACTTCCAAGAGATGGAGAATGCTTCAAATACTTGGTCACCAAGTTTCCAGGCCTGTCGGAGGCAAAATTGAAGGAAGGTATGTTCGTCGGACCAGACATTAGAAGGCTTATAGTTGATCAAGAGTTTGTCAATACCATGACGGATCCTCAAAAAGAAGGGTGGATTGCATTTAAAGAAGTCGTACAGAAACTTTTAGGCAATAACAAAGATCCTCACTACAAAAAGATCGTCGGACGAATGCTGAAAGCATTTCAAGCTTTAGGTTGCCTGATGAGTTTGAAAGTGCATTTCCTCCAGTCCCACTGACTACTTTCCTGAAAATTTGGGAGCTGTGAGTTAAGAATAAGGTGAACGATTCCACCAAGACATTAAAGAGATGGAAAGGAGATACCAGGGAAAATGGAGCATTACAATGATGGCAGACTACTGTTGGATGCTTCAGAGAGACATTCCAGATGCTACTCACAAGCGTAAATGCACCAAGAGGAGCCTCACAAGGAAGAAGAATTGAGTTTAGTGTGTGTAGGTGAGCTCATTTCAGTTCAAAAAAGGATTTTCATGAAAATATTGTAATAAAACTTTAATTTTATAAGTCTATTTCCATTTATTTTGAGGTATTGCCTTATTTAACATAGTTACCTAAATTGTCAGGAAACATGATGTCCTATGACAAAATGGAGGTCATTTTCGGAAGCAGCACACCAAAAAAAAATAAAGATTATGTGGAATAACCAAAACAGCTCTCGAAAAAAATTTTTTTTGCAGACCTGTGAAATTTGTCAAGATCTGCCTTAGAAGCCCTGCAAACTCTAGTACATATCTCTGACTTGGAACCTCTAGGACCCACTGATGTGATATGGTGACACTCCAAGAGAAACAGTTGGAGCCACCCCCCTCAAGTGGCTTTACCTTGGAAGAGATCCGCCAGATCTCATTGCAAGGGCTCACTGGCTCTGGTGGGAACTGCCAGTGAGATTGCCAAGAGCTCTGAATCAAATGCCCCTTCATGGACCTGGGTCCATAACAGGAATAGGCCTTATCTGGGCATCGCCCGTATGAGACCATTGAAGAGGCAGACATAGCACCCCTGGGTCCTGTCTTCCAGAAGCCTTTGAGGGTGTGACTCCCAAAGATCTTTCACCCACTTTCACTACTCACCCACAAAACCATCCACCAACCACAAGCCACCCCACTCCGCACCCTACTGCCTCGTCCGACCCACAGCAAAACAACCAGACAATCCTCCAACAGCTCCATTGCCATCTCCCACAAAAGAACCAAGACAACACAAAGGACCTGCAACAGGGCCTTTGAACTCTATGCTCCATCCCTCTGGAACTCTCTACCAAACCACATCAGGAACAACGGTGATCTACCATCATTCAAAAAGCAGCTAAAAACCATCCTATTCCGAGAACATCTCTGAATAAGAATCCCCCATCTTTTCCAAGAACTCCGGACCAAGAACTATGCTATCTTGTCAGTCTCTATGTTCACCCAAAATCATCAATGTTGAGCCCCTGGTGATGGCCCCCCCCATTTGATCGCCCCCCCCCCCCTGTTATGTGTTCCACCGCTTTGACCCGGTGAAAAGCGGGATATAAATACAGTTAAATAAATAAATAAATATCTTTCACCAACTTTTCAAGATCCTCCCAAAAGAGCAACCTGGCTCAAAGAAGAACTTGCTCAGTCGCAACGTGGAGGCCACATCAGTTGACCAATTGCGAAGCCAGAGCCACCCCTAGCCACAGCAACTGTTTTCATGGACTTGGAGGAGATCCTGATCAAATCATAGAGGACATCTGCCACATATGTCTCTCCAGATTCCAATCTGGCCATATCTGGGCTGTCCGACAGCAGCTGAACCCAGCACAAGAGCACTCAGACCACTAGGTCTGCAACACAAGGCTGCCAAGGAGTTCAAGGCCACGGCCACAAAGGCAAAGACATTCTTAAGGAGGGTCTCTACCCTATCATGAAACTCCTTGAGTACAGTGCCTCTTTCCACTGGAATAGTTGTGCACTTGGTCACTGTCATGACGAGAACATCCACCTGAGGGAGCCCAATAAGTTGATCCACCCTGCCCCAGGGAAGAGAATATAACTGAGGACCTTAGGGCCCTTAAAGCCCAGCTCCGGATTTTCCCACTAAGAGACCAGGAGATGCTGCATGGGCTCAGGCAAAGAAAAGAAGCCAGAAGGATACCTGATAGGGTCCACTTGTGAGGCTGCCACTCGTGCAGGCTCCAAAAGGTGTAAGGATGCCATAGTGTCCTGAATCAGCACAAAAAAGTCCTCTTTGTGAAAAAGGCAGATAGCATAGTTACTCACCTGTTAACAGGTGTTCTCCAGGGACAGCAGGAATCAGTCCTCACTTATGGATGACGTCGGCAACAACGTAGACCCTGCGGAGCAATTCCCCAGCTTTCAAAGAAAGCCTTTGGAATTTGCTGCCATGCATGAGTGGTCCTCTTCCCATCCAAGGGCGCCATCTTGCTCAGTCAGGTCCCTTAGCTCGAGCCCTACCAAGCAGATGGCAAGGGAAGGACAAAAATCCAGCAACTCATCAGGGAAGGTGGGAGGGTAGTGAGGACTGATTCCTGCTGTCCCTGGAGAACACCTGTTATAGGTGAGCAACTATGCTTTCTCCAGGAACAAGCAGGAAGTCAGTCCTCAGTTATGGGACTCCCCAGCTACAGGCTACCGAACCTGTAACCAAAAAACACCTCCGCAAGGTCATGAGCAGAAGCCAATGCCCGAAGGAGCCCAAGTCCTCAGGTGCTCGGGGTGAAGCCCTCGGTAGCCGTGAAGAAGAGTTAGAGGGCAGGAGCTGCTTATACCCCGAACAGGTTATGGAGAACAGCCTGGCCAAAGGCGCCGTCCTGGCGGGACTCCCTCTCCAGGCAGTAGTGTGCAGCGAAGGTGTTCGCTGAAGACCAGGTTGCCGCCCGGCAGATGTCCATCAGGGGCACGGAGCACAGCAAGGCCACTGAAGCCGCTTTGGCCCGAACCCTGTGCGCAGTGACTTGACAATCTGGGGGGGCACCCGCTTCGTGTGGGCAAAGGCGATGCAGTCTTCCACCCAGATGGAGAGAGTGCGTTTAGTGACTGCCTGCCCCATTCGATTGGGATCGTAGGTCACAAAGAGTCGGCTAGACTTGCGATGAGCCTGGGTATGCTGCAGATAGAAGGCAAGAGCCCTTTTGCAGTCAAGTGTATGATGAGCCGCCGATGCCTGGTCGGCATGGGATCTCAGAAAAGAAGTCAGCAAGACTATCTCATGGTTGTGATGGAAGTCCGAAACAATCTTTGGCAGGAACTTGGAGTGGGTACGGAGGACCACCCTATTCCTATAGAATCTAGTGTAAGGGGCATCAGCCATGAGAGCCTGGAGCTTACTGACTCGGCGGGCCAAGGTCAGAGCCACCAGGAAGGTCACCTTCCAGAATAGGTGCCGAAGCGAGCACGTCGCCATCAGCTCGAAGGGTGAACGTGTAAGCTACATGAGCACTACGTTTAGGTCCCATTCCACTGGGGGAGGCCAGATAGGCGGCTTGGACAGCAAGAGACCCGCATAAAGCGGGAGACCAAGAGCTGCACTGAGAGGGGTTTTCCCTCGACAGGAAGGTGATTCACAGAAATGGAGCTCAAATGCACCCTGACAGAGTTCGTCTTCAGGCCTTCCTTCGAGAGATGGAGGAGGTACTGAAGAACCCACCGAGTGGGGCAAGAAAAAGGATTGATCTGGAGCCCGGAGCACCAGACCGAGAAGCGTCGCCATTTGAAGGCGTAAGCTCGCCTAGTCGAGGTCTTCCTCTATGCGAGGAGGACCTCCTCCAAAAGATCCAGCAGGGCTAGGGAGACCCGTTCAGCCGCCAGGCTGTGAGGGATAACGAGGCCAGGTTTGGGTGCAGTACCCGTCCCTCCTCCTGTGTTAGTAGGACCGGGGCACAGCCCAGCGAGACCGGAGGCTCTGTCGATAGCTGGAGCAGGAGCGGGAACCAGGGCTGTCGAGGCCACGAGGGAGCTACGAGTATCATCGATGCCCAGTCCCGCTGAACTTTGTGGAGGATCCTGGCATTGAGAGGAATGGGGGGGAAACGCATACAGCAGGCCGGAGGACCAGCTCAGGAGGAACGCATCCAGGCCCTCCCTGCTCAGGTGCGGCATTGGGCCACAGAAGCGGAGGAGCTGTGCGATCAATGGACTGGCAAATAGGTCCATGGCCAGAGTGCCCCATCGATGAAACAGCCAGCCAGCCGTTGTCGGATCCAGCCGCCATTCGTGAGGGCAGAGAATTCTGCTGAGTTTGTCCGCCTGGACGTTCTCCTGGCCCAGGAGGTAGACCACCTTGAGGATCATCCCCCGACAGAAGGCGAAGGAGCAAAGGAGGGCCGCTTCCTGGCAGAGGGAGCGCAATCCGGTACCCCCCTCCTTGTTGATGTAGAACATCGCCATGCGGTTGTTGGTTTGGACGAGCACCAACCTCCTGCTGAGCTGATCCTCGAAGGCCCTCAGGGCCCATCGAACTGCCCGGAGCTCGAGCAAGTTTATTTGCTGCTGAGACTCCTCGGACGACCATTGCCCCTGCATGCACAATGCACCGCAGTGGGCTCCCCACCCCAGCAAGGAGGCATTCGTTGTCAGTACTATTTCATGCTGCAGAGCCTGGAAAAGCAACCCCCAGAGGAAGTTGCAGAGGTTTTGCCACCAGCCCAGGGACAGGCGTAGGCCGTGGAAAACCCTTACGGAGTCCCTGAGGTAGCCAACGGACGGGCTCCACTGGCGCCGAGGCACCATTGAGCTGTCCGTAAGTGCAGGCAGGCGTAGGGAACCACATGGACAGTCGAGGCCATGTGGCCCAGGAGGCGCAGCATAGTTCGGGCCATGACCCGAAGAGTGCTTTGGACCCGAGCTGCCAGGGCTCGAAGGCGGTCGGCACGATCCACTGGCAGAAAAGCTGTCACCCGCTGAGTATCTAGGTGTGCGCCGATGAATTCCAAGTCCCAACTCAAACCGGTGCAGCTGATCAAGAAACCCAGGTACTCAAGCAGGAGGATCGTGTGCGACGTCACCAAGCGAGTTTCCTCAACCGAGGATCCCGTGACGAGCCAGTCGTCGAGGTAGAGGAAGACCAGTATACCCTGATGCCTGAGGGAGGCGGCGACTGCGGAGAGGCATTTCATGAAGACCCGCGGGGCAGATGTGAGGCTGAAGGGGAGCACCCTGTATTAGAAATGCTCTCCCCGCACCCTGAAGCGCAGGTACTGCCTGTGCTGGGGTGGATCAAAATGTGGCCACAATCGTCTTTTAGATCCAAGGAGCATAGCCAGTCGCCCTGCCAGAGGAAGGGCAGCAGAACGCCAAGAGATAACATCTTGAACTTCACCCGCACTAAGAACTTGTGTAGCTTTCGGAGGTCGAAGATGGGCCACAGACCCCTTGTCTTTTTCGGGACGAGGAAGTACCGGGAATAGAAGCCCCGACCTCAGAGGTGCGACGGCACCCTCTCGACCGCCCGCTGGGTGAGGTGGTTAACTAATTCCCATTGCAGGTAGACCTGATGCACGGGGAGTTGAGGGGGCTCTGCTGGGGAGAAGGAAGGGGGAGGCCTATTGAGGCGGAGGTGATAGCTGTCCCAGATAACCCGGAGGAACCAGGTGTCCAAGGTGATGGAAGCCCACTGAGGGACGAAAGAGGACAGGCATCCCCCCACCGGCTGCTGAGTCACTGTGGGGTGAGAGGCTATGCGGCTGGCATCAAAACCCCTGCAAGGGTTGAAGTGGTGCCAGGGTTTGGGCCTTGGGCCCTTTCGGCTTGTGGTGACCTTGGCTGGACTTCCCTTGTGCCAGGGTGGTCGGCTTGGGAGTGGGTTGGTAGCCACGGTAGGGCAGGACCTTCCTCGGAAAGAAAGGCTTTTTGGTTTGTTGTTTCTTTCAAGAGAGGGTGGAGGTCTTGCGCAAGAGACAGGTTCGGGTGACGAACTCCGTCTCTATCTCCGTGGCCTTGTCCTCCATCGGTTTGCCAAAGAGCTGCTCACCAAGGCAGGGTATATCCAGGAGCTTCTCCTGCACTCACTGCTCCAAATCTGAGGATTGGAGCCACACCTGGCGACGGGCCCAGATGCCGGCAGCTGCCACTTGAGCCGAGGACTCTAAACCATTGTAGGCGGCACGGGAGAGGTACTTTGAGCCCTCCGCGACAGACTTTAGCAGGGTACTGAATCTATTTAGGGGTTCACCCTCAAGGACCGCGGAGAAACCTCCGAGCTCCTTGGCCAAGCGCGCAAGAACATGCCCATGTATAACTGGTATGCCTGAATACGGCAGGAGAGCATGGAACCCTGGTAGGCCTTGCGGCCCAGAGTGTCGAGGGCTCTCGACTACCTGCCCGGGAGAACCGAAGAGTGAGACTTCGGGTTCTTTTGCTTTCTCATGGCCGACACCACCACCCTGAGATACCACAGGCAACAGTCATGGGTGTCCGTAAGCGACATGTTTTTAGAGCATCTATCGCATTTTTTAAATCCATAGGGGCAAAAATGGCCCCCGTGAGGTCGAAGACCCACGTGGCCAGAGGTTGGTGGAAAAAAGGTTGCGAAGCCCATTAGGGGACGTTTTTCTTCATCTTTTTTTTGCTTTAACGGCTCTAAAAAGATAGAGTAGGGGAAGGACTGGTAGAAGACCGGTGCAACTGGAAAAGAAATTGGCCTGTGGGCCGAAAACAAAATACTTTTTTCGAGGGACGAGGACGTGCGTCCGAAGGACTCCACAGAAAAAGGGAGACTGAGCAAGATGGCACCCTTGGGCGGGAAGAGGACCACGCATGCGTGGCAGCAATCCCAAAGGCTTTCTTTGAAAGCTGGGGAATTGTTCCACGCGGGCTCCTTCAGTGCGGACGTCAACCATAAGTGAGGACTGACTTCCTGCTTGTTCCTGGAGAACATAGAAGGATCCTTGCCCTCCATAAGGGGAAACTCCCCTTCTTCCTCAGACTCACTTTCTGGAGAAAAAAAAAAAAAGAGACCTCTTCAGCATCCCAACCAGCCTCCATAGGGGAGGAGGCTGGACTCCCAAGTGTAACGCACAGGCAAAAGGGTGAAGCATGGACACTTAACCTTCTTGTCAGCTGTGGCAGAATCACCTGGGGGCCAAGGGTCCCCCCACAGGAGAGGCCTCAACCTCAGACCACTACAAAGGGAGTTGACAAACGGCAAACTAAGGAATGAAAACAGCCCATGAACTATTTCAGTAGTAGTTGTTCAAAAACAGTAGAAATGGAGTCCTGGGACCCTAAGGACCTGCTGACCAGAGCCTGAGGCCTCCTCTCCCCTCTCCCTCTGCACAGACACCTTATGAGTCTCCAAAAGGACTACCTGCCCCATGGGCAGGAAGGGCATGGAGGGCTCAGAGGAAGCAATGGAATCGGCATTGGGACCCACGCCCTCACATCCATGGGGGATCCCAATAATTGCAAAAAAAAAAAAAAAAAAAGGCTCTGAGCATCTGCATTACATAGGGCAGAAAGAGCCCACTACAGAGCTGACCTGATGAGAGTCACAACACCAGGAAAGCTCCATGTGGTAAAAAAGGGATTCCCCAACCGCCTACGCAGGGTGTGGAGGCCCTGCTGCCAGAGACAAGGCTTTACCTTTTTAAAAATTTGAAACTACTTTATTAAAAGCAGCACAGAGAGCAAATGAAGCCTAATAGGAATGAATGGGCAAATCAAATTCAGAAAAAAATCTCAGCAAGCAGGTAAGAGGACAGCAAGAAGGAAGGGGAGCTCACAGCCCAACTTACCACCCCACCTCAGTAGCCCTGTGGGGTCCTCCTGTCTGCTCACTGGGCTAGCAATGCTTAAGCCTATGGGAAACAGCGTTGGATACAGGGCAGCTGCTGACTCAAGGAAACAGAGTCTAGGCCAGGGGGGACAGGCCTATCTGCACCGCTACACCAATCCAAACACCTTAGCACCTGCTCGAGGCACACAAATATTGGCTTCTCTCAGGGCTACACCAGAGGATAATGGATATACCAAGTATATAAAAGGTTGCTTAAGTCTGCTGTCACCTGCTGGCAAGGGAGCAAAACTAACTCATCTGGACTAGATTAGCAAGATAAGGAAAGGTGGTTTAAATGCCCTGGTGTATTTGAGCTATTAGAATGTTGCCGACATCTTAAGTGGGCAGAAGCTGATGGTAATTGTTCAAGTGGTGCCATTTTAAGGCCAGTGCGAGAAGGAGCAGGCGCAACTGGGAATTGACTCTTATCCCCCTGAATGCTGGATCATCAATGCATTTACAAGGTACTACTGGGGGGGGGGGCGCCTAGGAGAGGGGGAAAGGGGGGGATCTTCCCAGGCTGTGGGGCAGTCTTGAGGGGACGGTCCCTCCAATGGCTTCAGGGGGTGGACATTCTTTCAGGCCCTGTTCTCTAAGATGGCAACTAGCAGCATTGGGCTATATCTTAAAAACTAGATGCTCCCAGCAGTGACAACCACCACCAGGTTTGAGCTGGCATGATTTTTCTTTTAGAAATAATTCAACGTGCCGTGATCACCGCACACTCCGTTACTCCTTTACACCAGGATTGAGGGAATCAAGGCCTGCCATGGGGAAAGTCGATGCTCACAGCACCAGCTCTCGAAGAGACATAAGCCAGGGAGGTGGAGCAATGTCTGGCCTTTAACAAGGTTCTCACAACTGCTGCTGAGTATCCCCCTTCCACATCAAGTGACGGCTTTCAATGGTCAAGCCATATGTGAGAAGGGAGCCGGATCTTCCATGAGCACGGGGCTCTGATGCAGCAACCCCTGCCGGACACCGAGATTCAGGGACTGCGCGACGAGAAGGTGAACAAGGTCCATGTACCAAGGAAGACGAGGTCAGTCCAGGGCAAACAGGACTATGAGCTGTGGATGACCCTCTATTCTCTGAAGAACCAAAGTTATCATAGCCCATGAGGGAAACACATACAGGAGGAAGTCTGGGCCAAGGCTGGACTAACGCATCTACCCCCTGGGACTTGTTCTCCTTACGACGACCACCGTCACCATCAAGTCCACCCCCGGAAGCCCCCAACGATCCACTATTCATTGGAATGCCCACAAAGCTCCCACTCACCAGGATTGAGGAGATGACGGCTGAGATAACTGGCTTTCAGATTCTCTTCTCCTGCATTATGCTGAGCTGTGATAGACTGTAGGTGCAGTTCCACCCAGGGAAACAGAAGGGATATCTCCCTCGATACTCCCAGTCATTTTGTCCCACCTTGGCGACTGACATATGCCATGGCATTGTCAGAGAAGACCCTCACCGCGCAACCCAGGAGTAACTCGCAAAACTGGAGCAAGCCTAAATGAATGTCCCTCGCTTGAAGCAATTGATAGCCCATTTGGCTTCCACTGGAGACCACTGACCTGCCAAGCAGCCCTGCCAAGACATTGATCTCCCCAACCAGTGAGGCTGGCATCGGTCGTGAGAAGCACCCAAGCTGGTGTCTTGAGAGGCATGCCCATAAGCATCTTGTCGGGAGAAGCCCACCAAACCAGACTGCGCCGCACCACTGGAGGAAGCAGTAGATGCACCCGGTAGTCCTGTGAACATGGAGACCAGCGAGTCAGCAACACTTGCTGTAGGGTCCGCATATGCACTCGCACCCAGAGAACAAGTTTCAAAGTTGTGGCCATCACTTCCATGAGTTGTAGATAATCCCATGTCACAGGAGCAGGATTCCCTAGAAAGTTCCAAAGCTGGCAGCTGAACTTGGACCAGCACTCCTGTGTAAGGAAAAACCCAACCTGCACACATGTCGAAATGGATTCCAAGAAATTCCAGATTCTGGGAGGGCATCAGACAGCTTTTGCTGGAGTTGATGACCCAGCCAAGCTGTTCAAAGAGCTGGATCACTCAATGTAGGGCACAGACTGCCTCCGCCTGAGACTTGACCCAGATGAGCCAGTCATCCAGATAAGGGTGGACGCAAATGCCCTCGTGCCGCCCCAACTACCACATCACCTTGGAGAAAGTCTGAGGAGCAGATACCAACCCGAAGGCAACACACAGAACTGGTAGTGGGAGCCTAGCATGGTGAACCTGAAGCAGCACAGCTGGTCTTCCCAGATGGGGATATGTAAATAGGCCTCCGCCAAATCCAAGGAGGTGAGGAACTCACCTGTATTGCCCAATGATGGAACGTAGCATCTTCATGCGGAATCCTGAAACTGCAGTTGATGCCCTTGAGGTCCAGAATAGGACAGAAGGAGCCATCCTTCTTGGGGACAACTTAGTAAATAGAGTACCTTCCCTGGTCTCTTTTGGCAGGAGGCACGGGAAGGATAGCCTGAAGGGCCAGAAGGCACTGAAGGGTAGCTTGGATAGCTAACGAGGGTGGAACTGCAAGAGAAAATTATGAAGGAGTCTTTTTTGGGCCTTGCGGACTCTAGTACATAGCCTTGTCATATGACGTTGAGAACCCAACAATCCATCGTCAAACAGGCCCATTCATGGTAAAAAAGACAAAAATGACCTCCCACCTGTGGGAGAGTGGAATGGTCCCCCAAGCTGTCAGTGGGAGAGGTGGGATGAACTGGGCTTTTCGGTAGTCGAGATCTATGAATATGTCTTCTGTTTGCCATAAAAGAACTGCAACTTTGATCTGGCACCTGATGAGACGGACTGCTTAGCTGGACGGTAGCAACGGAAGTCCCGGAATGTCAATCGTGAAGAGGACATCCCCAAGGACGAAGAGGAATGCTTGGACAATCCCTTGGGCTCATCTTCCAGCAATCTCTGTGGCTTGACTTCACCGAGATCTTTGACCAACTTGTCGAGGTCCTTGTCAAACAGGAGCTCACCCTTAAAGGGCAATTAGAGGCCAAGTCTGCAGACCAATTTCTGAGCCATAACCAGCAGCAGGCCACCATTGCCGTCACAATGAGGTGTAAGATATCATAAAAGAAATCTGCCAAGAAGGCCACCAGAGACTCGAGGCAGGTCAAATTAGTGTCCTCGGAAAGAAACTGGACCCAGAAGAGAAGTGCACAGGCATTGAGACCACCACAAGCCGCCATCTGCAGAGCCAGGGAGGAAGCGGAGAAAGCGTAGTTACTCACCTATAACAGGTGTTCTCCAGGGACAGCAGGAATCAGTCCTCAAATATGGGTGACATCGACGCTGACGGAGCACACGCGGAGCAAATCCCCAGCTTTCAAAGAAAGCCTTTGGGAATTGCTATCACGCATGCGTGGTCCCCTTCCCGCCCAAGGGTGCCATCTTGCTCAGTCAAATGACATAGCTAAAAAGACAGCAAATAAAGAAAAATAATTGGACTGCAACTCCAAGGGGAGGAGGGAGGGTTGTGAGAACTGATTCCTGCTATCCCCGGAGAACACCTATTACAGGTGAGTAACTACACTTTCTCTGGGAACAAGCAGGAAGTCAGTCCTCACATATGGGACTCCCAGCTACAGGCTACCTTGAACCTATAGCCAAAGGCTCTCACATTAAGAGTCGCAAGCAGCCGCAATGAAAACCCTAACCAGGGAAGTAGCACTCTTGGTAGCCTGAACACAGAAGGGTCGGAGGGTAGGAGTTGCCTAGACCCTGAAAAGGTTACGGAGTACAGCCTGGCCGAAAGCACTGTCCTGTCGGGACTCCCTATCCAGGTAATAATGAGCTGTGAAGGTATGAATTGTAGACTAGGTGGCGGCCCGGCAGATGTTTGCCAGAGGAACAGAGCGGAGGTGAGCCACTGATGCCGCCATGGCTCTGACCCTATGAACCGTAACACGGCCCTCCAACGGAAGCCTCGCTTCCTCATAAGCCTGGGAAATACAATCCGCCACCCATGTGGACAGTGTACGCTTGGCCACCGCCTCCCACAGCTTACTGGGGTCGTAGGAAACAAAAAGCTGAGAGGCTTTCCGGTGACCTTGAGTATGCTGAATGTAGAAGGACAGAGCCCTCTTACAGTCCAAGGTATGGAGGACTGCCTCTGCCCGACTGGCATGCAGCCTGGGAAAGAAGGTAGGAAGAACCACCTCCTGGTTGAGGTGAGAAGAGGAGACCACCTTCAGAAGGAACTTGGAGTGCGTGCGAAGAACCACCCTATTCTTGTAGAACCTGGTATAAGGCCTCTATGCCACGAGGGCTTGGAGCTCCCTCACCCTCCGGGCAGAAGTGAGCACAACCAAGACGACCAATTTCCAGGAAAGGTAACGGAGGTGGCACGTGGCCAGTGGTTCAAAGGGCAGCCAGGTGAGCTGCCCCAACACTACATTTAGGTCCTATTCGGTCACCGGGGGACAGACCGGGGGGCTTTAACAGGAGCAGGCCCTTAAGAAACCGGGATACCACTGGATGAACAGAGAGAGGCTTTCCGTCCACGGGATAGTGGTTCGCCGCTAGGGCATTGAGATGCACCCTGACAGAGTTGGACTTAAGCCCCGTCTCAGAGAGGTGGAAAAGGTATTGCAACACCACAACCACCGGACAAGAAAAAGGGTCCACCCCTTGCCCAGCGCATCAAAGCGCAAATCTGCACCACTTAAAAGCATACGCCCATCTAGTAGACGGTCTGTGCAAAGCCAGCAAGACCTCCTCTACATCCTTTGGAAGGAGGAGCGAGGCGAGAGTCACCCTCTCAGCAGCCACGCCATCAGCAAAAGGGAGCCGAGGTTGGGGTGCAAGAGAGAGCCCCCCTCCTGGGAGAGAAGCCATGGAGACAAACACAAGGGAATAGAGGTCTCCATCGCTAGCTGCAGGAGAAGCGGGAACCATGGTTGCGTGGGCCACCGTGGAGCGATCAGGATGACAAAAGCTCTGTCTTGAAGGATCTTGAACAGAGTCTTGGTGATCAGAGGCAACAGGGGGAAAGCATACAGAAGACCCACTGACCATGAGATCAGAAAAGTGTCGGCTGCCACCATAGCCGGGTGCGGCTGCCTTTTAAGCAGAAACGGGGTAACTGGTGATTGTCTGGGCTTGCAAACAAGTCCATCACCAGTTCTCTCCAAGTCTGAAAAAGCCTGCTGGCCACCACCCGGTCCAGTTGCCACTTGTGCGGTTGGAGCATCCTGCTGAGTCTGTCGGAAAGCCAGTAGTACCTGGCCCGGGAGGTATACCGCCTGGAGGAGTATCCCCTGCCGGGTTGCATAAAAGCACAGGTCCAGGGCCTCCTGACAGAGGGTATGGGATCCCATACCACCTTGTTTATGTTTCTGTTTATTTAAAACTTTATATACCGCCCAATACAGGGTATCAGAGCAGTTTACAAATTAAAAATCACAAAAAGCGCTGCAGAAAGAGAGAAGAGAACGCCAATTTGAACATTTCAAAAGGGGGAGAAAGAACATAGTCAGAAGAAAAGGACAAGACAACCAGTAATAGAAAAAGAAGAGAGAGATGTTAGTTTATTTTATTTCAGCTACTTGGGAAGGGAGAGAAGGGGGAGGAAGATCAAAAGCTGTGCAGAAGAGGTGTGTTTTTAACTGAGTTTTAAATGATTTGAAGGAGGGGTCTAATCGGAGGGCGGGGGGAGCGAGTTCCAGAGTCGCGGTCCAAGGAAGTAGAAGGCGGAGGATCACATAGAACATGGCCACTTGGTTGTCTGTTTGGACTAGGACAGTCCTGTGGCCCAGGAACTGCCTGAAAGCCTTCAGGGCGAGACAGATTGCACGCAGCTCCAACAGGTTAATCTGTTGGGCAGTCTCGTCTGGGGACCAAACTCCCTGAGTGCGGTACCCCTGGAAATGGGCTCCCCAGCCCAGCAAGGAAGCATCTGTGGTGAGGACCCTCAAGTAATGAGGGGTCTGCAAGGGCATACCCGCCTCCAGGTGATGGAGCGAGAGCCACCAGGTCAGGCACTGTACCAGGCGCCTGTTCACACTGGTCCTGTCCTGGAGATGTCCTGTGGTCTGGGACACTGGTCCCTGAGGCACCACTGCGCAGTTCACATGTGGAGGCGGGCATCTGGAGTGACATGGACCATGGAGGAACAGCAGTTGCCTTGCTGGCAATGAGAAGCGGTGACTCACGTGCTCGGCCAGGGCGATAAGCCTGCTTGCCCTAACTGCAGGCAGAAAGGCCTTCGAATGAAGGGTGTTGATCCTTGCCCCAATAAATTTGAGTTCTTGCGTTGGGCAAAGGCTGGATTTGGGGTAGTTGATGATAAACCCCAAGTGCTGCAGGACTTGGGTGGTGCGAGTGGTGGCCTGCTGTACCTCGGTGGCTGAAGTGCCCCCGATGAGTCAGTCGTTGAGATAGGGGAATACGAAGATTGCTTGAAGCCTGAGGAAGGCGGCGACCACTGCCAGGCACTTTGTGAATACCCTGGGGGCCGAAGCAAGGCCAAAGGGGAGTACTATGTATTGGTAATGGTCACCCCTACCACAAAGCGTAGGTATTGCCTATGGCTTGGGTGGATTAGGATGTGTGTGTAGGCATCCTTTAGGTCTAAGGAGCACAGCCAGTCTCCCTGGCGGAGGAAAGGCAGCAATATTCCAAGGGAGAGCATCTTGAATTTCTCCCTCACCAGGAACTTGTTTAGGTTGCGCAGGTCGAGGATGGGTCTTAGGCCTCCTGTCATTTTTGGTACAAGGAAGTACCTGGAGTAGAAGCTCTTGCCCTGGAGGTGGTGGGGCACCGGTTCCACCGCATGATCCTCGAGAAGACCTGCCAACTCCTTCAAAAGAAGGTCTTGGTAAAGGGGAGACCTGATAGGCTCTCCTAGGAAATAGTGTGGAGGCACACTTGGGCTAGATGGAGGAGGTAGCCGTTCCTGACCACTTGTAATGCCCAGGTTCCCCACCTGTGGGCATACAACTCGAGCCAACCTCCTGTGGGCTGCCCAGCTCTGGCTGGGAGAGGGGCCATGCTGCAGGAGTCAAAAAACCCCACTAGGCTGGGCTGGAGCCGGGGCTTGGGAGCCTTCTGCTTATACGTGCCATGCCCCTGTCCCTTGGTCTGCTGCCCCTGTTGGGGAGCTGGGGAGGCCTGGTAAGGGGGGTAGTTTCGGTAAGCAGTGGACTTCCTCGGGTAAAAGGACTTTTTACCCAAGCCTTTCTTACGGGAAGGGGCAGAGGTCTTCTTAGAGAGCCGTGTCCTCATCATGAACTCGGTCTCCAGCTCCGCAGCCTTGTCGGTCATAGTTTTGCTGAAGAGATTCTCCCCCTGGCATGGGACATCGACCAACTTGTCCTGAACCCATTGCTCAAGGTCAGACGACCACAGCCAAGCTTGGCAGCGTGCAGCGAAGCCAGCCACGGCTATCTGGGCTGCCAACTCGAACCAGTCATAAGCCGCCCGAGACATAGACTTGGAGCATTCACGGACAGCTTTGGACAGGCCCTTGAAGCGCTGCAAAGACTCCTCGGAGAGACCAGCCGAGAACCCGGTGAGTTCCTTCACCAGGTCCCTCAGGTACATGCCCATGTACAGCTGGTATGCCTGGATCCGACAATTCAGCATCGCGCCCTGGAAACATTTCCTGCTGAGGGCACCCAAGGGGCGGGCCTCCCTACTGGGGGGGCACCAAGGAGTGTGTCTTCTGGCTCTTCAGCTGACGCATGGCCGACTCCACAACCATGGTGTTGTGCGGCAGTTGCGATTTTTGGAATCCAGGGCTCTGGCGGACTCGATACATCGAGTCAAGCCGTTTGCTGATTGCCAGTGTCTCCCACATGCAGAGCATGTCATTCCAGGATCGTAGGAATGGGTACCGTGAGGGCCTCCCGAGGGGGAGCCTCATACTGGAGGATCTCGGAATCCGTGGGGAAAGCCAAAGCCTTGGACATATCCCACAGAATGTCCAAAAATCCCATATCCTCTGGTGGGGACCTTCTCCGAGGTTCAGATACCGGGTAATCAGAAGGGACGTCCTGATGCTGTTGGGTGTCCGGGGACTCCTCGCCCTCGGTCTCCCAAGCAGTCTGCCCCGATGCCTGCAGGCTCGGCAGCGATGATGACCTCGGTCCCGACAAATGGAAGGCCGAGTGTGACCTCGGCCGAGGATAGACTCGAGCCCGGAAGGTCTCGAGGATTGGCTCGGCCTCTGGGGTCGACTTTGATGTCGAGGGCCCGGTGGTCGGGACAGATGAACCGGACATACCGGATATCAGCGCCCGCTGCTGCTCGATGAAGGCAGTAAAACTGCGCTCCAAAGCTGCCATCCTAGACTCCAGACCGGGAGGCTCCGCAGCCTCCGGCTCAGGTGCTGTGCTCGGCCCTGAAGCCGGTTCCCCCAAGGGGAGTCCTTGACAAGGATAGTCGGTACTTGCCTAGACTGATCAGCTTCTTTACAAGGAACCTTGGCCAAGTGCTAGGGGCTCCGCAACCGGCCCCAAGTGGAGCCTGGTTGTTTGGAACCGTCCAGAGACGCTGTCTTCAAGGGTTTCTTTTTCCTTTTGTGTTCCCTCGAGGGAGACCCCCTCTCTGAGGAACCTCAATGACGCTTGGGTTCGGAGTGCTCCTCCTGAGACGTGGAGGCTTCAGATGAGGTCCTGGCTCTCGGAGGCCCAGGGAAGTCAGGAAAAATCTTATCATGCTGCAGCTGGTGGCTCCTCAAAGCCTTAGAGGACATCCTCTTACACAGACCACAGACCGTTGGGTCATGGTCCGGGCCGAGACACTGGAGGCAACAGTCATGAGTATCGGTGAGGGACATAATTTTCCCGCACTGATCATATTTCTTGAACCCGCTGGTAGCCATGGGGGGGAAAAAGGACCCCAGCAAAGTCGAAGACTCTTCGGGCTGCTAGCGAGGGAAAAAAGGGTGCGAAGACGCCTCAAAAAAAAAAAGTGAGACAAAACTCAGAGGGACCTACCCGATACCAAGGAACCGAGGCCGGAGGCGGGAAAAGTACTGGTGTTGGACCGGTGAAGCCAAAAGGCACAAAGAAAAAAATCAGCTTTTCCCGGGACACTGCAGACTACGTCCGATGGGCTCCACGGAAAAAAGGAGACTGAGCAAGATGGCACCCTTGGGCAGGAAGGGGATCACGCATGCGTGGTTGCAATTCCCAAAGGCTTTCTTTGAAAGGAATGCCAGTGGGAATTGAACCCTGTACTCTAGGTTCCCAAGCCAGTTCTCTAACCATTAGGCTACTTCTCCATCTAATCTGATCTCAGCAGCACTATCTTCTTCTATTGGAGAGAGCTATTCATCCTCAATGTCAGACGTGCTGGATGCTGATCTTTACTGGAAACCATCGTCCAAGCTCATGCCTGCCCAAGGACTCGACTTCACTCCAATAGGAGACATTGGCAGGACAAGGGGCCTCGCGGAAGGAGTCTGGAGCACAAGAGCGCTTCCAGAGCCCGCTCACTGAAGCTGCTGGAGGAGTAGTGGGGGCTGGGACCAGCTGAGGGGGAGAAAGACCTTGGTTAGCCTTCCAAAGGCACCAAGCATGCTGTAACAGGATGAAGAACTCGGCAGCCATGGGATCCAGAAGCTGTAATGACTGCAGTGGCTGCCGAGTACATTGCGGCTGGGAAATCTGCTGTGGCTGCAGGAGCAAGAGGAGTTTTAAGACAGTGAAATTGAGCCAAAGATTGATAAGGGGGGCTATGGGTGGAATATGATAGCCATAGGGATTTATGGATATATTTATCCCCCCCTACCCCACTCAGACGGTTCTTTTACCCCCATTTTCTATAGGTTTACATATGTGTGCTGACATTTGTAATAGATATTCCTTTTTGTGAGGGAAATGTATTTTTCTCTTTTGGGTAGGTTTATTTTCCCTTTATCTCTAGGGTTTTTTTTTCTGCATCAAAGTGATAATGTCACAGCATCGTATGAGTTCTCTTTTTCTGTCTCCATTATTTCCTGGCAGGAAGAGATAACCCATTGGTCTGGACTGGTCAAATAGGACAATCTGGAATGTCAGATGGTACCTCACCATAATAACCATTCCCTTTAAACTTGAAGATGTTCTGAATTTTTTGTGTTTTTGAGCAATGAACGATGATGCATGTTTATTGTCATGTTAAGTCCAGTCAGGAATATTTTTCCAAAGTGTAGTCATTAGAGAAATAGAGCAAACCAATACAGTGGTTTGGTTCATTTACAACACGCTTATGAGCACACCATTATTTTTTAAATGATGTGTATTCTTCTCAGTATTAGTTGCACATAAATGTATGTTGAATGATACGGTAAAAAAACATGTATGATATTAAGGTGAAGGAGAGCTTTTTGTGGCTAGAATAATCCAAAAAATGCATTGACAAAAGACACAGAAAGAGAAAAACATCCAGCCCCTGAAAAACATTGCTAGCTAGATCTACAATACCAACAATAAGTTACGAAGCACATTTTGTATCTTTTTCATTCTGTTTTATTTAGGATTTTTTTTATTATTTCCTCTTGTGATAACATCCACTATTTTGTGTGCACTGAACAAAATGCACATGCTATCATAAAGTAAAATGATACAAAAATGCACACCAGTAGTAAAAATACTCCACTGTTAAACATTTTAGTATTTCAAAACTCACATACAAAAATGTGTTAAAACGTCTGAGAATTTAACACTCCCTAACTGAGAAAGCATAGTTACTCACCTGTAACAGGTGATCACCAAAACAGCAGGAATTTAGTCCTCACCAATGGGTATCGTCGGTACCGACGGAGCCTGCGCGGGAATGCTCCCCAGCATCCAATCAGAAAGCTTTTGGGAGCATCCCACAGTGCCTGCGTGCTGCCTTCCCGCCTTTCCCAACTGCCTCTCTCCAGTTGAGTTTTAAAGCTAAGACAAAGAGAGAGAGGGAAAGGAAAGAGATAGAGAGATACAACTCCTAGGGGAGGTGGGTGGGTTGTGAGGACTAAATTCCTGCTGTTCCCGGAGATCACCTGTTACAGGTGAGTAACTATGCTATCTCCAGGAACAAGCAGGAATCTAGTCATCACATATGGGGACTCCCTAGCTTTAGGTGCCAGGGAGAGACCCCAGAGGTTGTGTGTCCCTGATAAGGGCTCCACCTTCCCCCATGGATCTCTGGCATCCTATCAGGGATGGTGGGTAGGAGTTGATTAGGTATGGAACAGGTGTTTGAGAACAGCCTGACCAAACAAGGCATCCTGGCAGGAGTCCTTGTCCAAGCAGTAATGGGCTGTGAAGCTATGAACAGAGGCCCAAGTGGCTGCTCAACAGATGTTGTCAATAGACACAGAGTTCAGATGAGCCATTGAGGCTGCCATGGCTCTCACATTGTGAGCTGTGACATGGCCCTCCAGAGAAAGGTTCTTACTATGATAGGCGAAAGAAATACACTGATCAATCCAGTTAGATAGCGTTCTCTTGGAGACTGGAAGTCTCAAATGAGAAGGGTCAAAAGCAACAAAGAGTTGAGAGGACTTTCTATGTTGCTGTGTCCTTTGTAAGTAAAAAGCTAGAGCTCTTTTACAGTCCAGGGTATGAAGATTCCTCTCTGCATTTGATGCATGAGGTCCTGGAAAAAAGACAGGTAGGTAGACCTCCTGGTTGAGATGAAAAGGCAAGACCACCTTAGGCATAAAGTGTGGATGAGTCCTAAGGACTACCTTGTCATGATGGAACCTTGTATAAGGTGGATTAGCTACTAGTGCTTGCAATTCACTAATGCGGCGTGCTGATGTGATTGCAATGAGAAAGATAACCTTCCAAGAAAGGAATTTCAAGGAGGTGATAGCTAAAGGTTCGAAAGGTGGCTTCATGAGCTGCCCAAGAACCAGGTTCATGTCCTATGCCACCGGAGGTGGTCTAATGGGAGGCTTAGTTAGAAGGAGGCCTCTCATGAATCTTGCTATAAGAGGATGAGAGGAAATAGGTTGTCCATTTAGAGGCTCAAGGGAAGCTGCAATAGCACTCAAATGGACTCTTACTGAATTTGTTTTAAGGCCTACATTAGACAAATGGAGGAGATACTCCAGCAAAGATTCCAGAGGTATGGCAAGGGGGTTAAGACTCTTTTCAGACCACCACATAGTAAACCTCTTCCCCTTGAAAGCATAAGAACGTCTAGTGGAAGGTTTTCTGGAAGCATAAAGAACATCTTTCACTTGTTGAGAAAGATAAAGATCATGGAGATCTAAGCCTTCAGCAACCAAGCCCTGAGATGCAGAGACTGGGGATTGGGATGCCATAACATTCCGTTCTCCTGAGATAGGAGATCTGGAGCAGACCCTAACTCCAGGGAGGGAGCTTGAGAGAGATGTAGAAGCAAAGGGTACCACACTTGCCATGGCCAATGTGGAGCTATGAGAATCATACAGCCTCTCTCTCTCTGAAGCTTGAACAGGGTTTTGGGAATTAGGGGAATGGGTGGAAAGGCATACAGGAAGTCTTGACCCCAGTGAAGGAGGAAAGCATCCTTTGCCTGAGCTCCCTGAGCCGGAGTTCTGGAACAGAACTGAGGAAGTTTGGCATTCCACGGACTTGCAAAGAGGTATATGTCCGGGGTTCCCCAAAGTTGAAAAATTCTGGCCACCTGGTCTGCATGCAGAGACCACTCGTGTGGAAGGAGAACTCGATTGAGTCTGTCTGCCCAAGCGTTTTGAACGCCTGGAAGATACACTGCCAGAAGATGAATCTGATGCTCTCTGGCGAGGGCCCACAGTTGCAAAGCTTCATTGCAAAGCGACAGAGAGCCTGTTCCCTCCTGCTTGTTCACGTAGAACATGGCTACTTGATTGTCCGTATAAATAAGGACTGTCTTGTAGCTGAGCAGGGTGTGGAACACTCACAGAGCAAGGAAGATTGCTCTGAGCTCCAAGAGATTGATATGTAGACAACTCTCTTGTGGAGACCAGGTGCCCTGGGTGGAGAGGTCTTGCAGATGAGCTCCCTAACCCATTGGAGAAGCATCTGTTGTAAGAGTTGCTTGGGGCAGGGGTTGCTGAAAGGGGGACCCCAGCAACGGGTTTTGAGTGGACATCCACTACTGGAGAGACAAAATGAGGTGACTTGTGTTTGCTATTTTGTCTGACAGGCACCCTGATGCCTGGGTCCATTGGGTGGATAAAGTCCTCTGAGCTGCTCTCATGTGAAGACGAGCATATGGTACCACATGCACGGTGGATGCCATGTGGCCAAGTAACTAACATTTCTCGAGCAGTTAAAAAGGGCTTTATTTATTTATTTATTTATTTAACAGGTTTTTTATACCGCCTTTTCCTTAAATCAAAGCGGTTACAAAGACATACAAAAGCTAAACATAGGCATGGGAAGTGAAAGGTGGGATACATAACATGGTGAACTATTACAAAAAAACACAATGTAGAGAGGTTACAATTAATATGAGTTGGTTAAGTGTCATAGCCGTAGTGCTCAATGAAAAGAACGAACTTTAGTTGTTTTCTGAATTCCTTCAGTTCCTCAATAGATCGTAGGTCGGGGGGGAGAGAGTTCCATATTCGAGGGGCCGATAAGGAAAGAGCTCTTTGTGAGGTGAGTTTACAGACTTTAGTATAGCTACTTGGGGTGCCGAGGGTGTCAGCTGTGGTTTTCCTTCTAGGTCTTTTGCTGGTGTTAGGGAATAAGAGGGCTTGGAGACTGATTGCTGAAGTCTTATGTCTGATTTTGAATATATTGATGACCAACTTGTATCTGATACGGAGGCTTATTGGGAGCCAGTGGAGTTCTTTAAGGATTGGGGTGATGTGGGCTTGAGTTGAAGAGCCGGCGATTATTCTGGCAGCTGTGTTCTGAGCCATCTGAAGTGGCTGGAGGGAGTGTTTCGGGATTCCGTTGTAAATAGGGTTACAGAAGTCAAGAATTGGAGTTATTAGAGCTTGACAGACTGAGCGGAAATGTTGTTGGGAGAGAAGGGGCTTCAGGCGTCTAATAATTTTCATTCTATAGTAAGCGCTTTTAACAGTTCTTCTGATATGAGATTGACGGTTGAGTCGCTTATCAAGGGTTACTCCGAGGTATCTTACTTCGTCCTTTAACGGTATTGTTGTATTTTTAAATTTAATAAAAGGTGGGGGGCTGAAGTCAGTGTTTCGAGTAATGATGAGAGCTTCTGTTTTGTTATGGTTCATGGCCAGGTTGTTGAGAGTAAGCCAGGCAGACATGTTGTCGAGGCAGTTCGTGATCTTGTTATAATCAGGGCTGTTCAGGTTGACTGTCGTGTAAATCATTATGTCATCAGCATAAATAGTATAATCTATTTGATGGGCAACCATGATGTTGCATATTGGTTGGATAAAAATGTTGAATAGAAGAGACGAAAGCGCAGAACCTTGGGGAACACCTTGTTTAATCTTAGTGAGTAGAGAGGTGACATTATTAATTTTTACCTTGAACTGCCTATCAGTTAAGTAAGATTTAAACCAATTTAGGACAGTGCCAGTAATGCCAATGCTTTGGAGTCTGGTTAGTAGGATACTGTGGTCCACTGTGTCGAAGGCCGCTGATATATCTATAAAAATCAATAATGTTCCTTGATTGTAATTGTCTATGGTGTGGATGATATCATTGAACAGATAGAGCAGTAAGGTTTCAACTCCATGATTAGGGCGGAAGCCATGTTGGTGAATGTCGAGCAGGGCATGTTCGTCAATGTGGTCCTGAAGTTGTAGTTGGACTGTTTTTTCGATGATTTTAGCAAGGAGAGGTATGCTGGAGATTGGCCTGTATGCAGCTGGATTGCTCTTTTCTAGGTTAGTTTTTTTGGGGATAGGCCTTATTGTGGCTAATTTTAGTTGTTCCGGCATTATTCCTTGAGTTAGGGAGTTGGTAACAAGGTTGTGTAAAAAACTGATGAAGTTTTGCTTGGTTGCTTTGATCCATGGGACTGGGCAAGGATCGGTGGGTGCAGTACTTGTGTTGAGAGAAGAGATGATTTCTGAAACCTGCTTGGTTGAAGGAATATGGAACCTATCCCAACTTGTGACGGGTATGGTAAGAATAATGGTTCCTGTGAGTTTTTGAGGGGGTGTAAGGCCTATTTTTTCTTGAAGAAAATGTGCATATATTTGAGGGTTGACTTGTATGTCTATGTCAGAGCTGGGTTCATTGGTAAGTTTTTTTACTATATCGAATAGTTCTCTGGGTTTGTTAAAAGATCTCATGATTGTATTAGTGTGATATTCACGTTTTGCTTCGTTGATAAGATTGTTGTATTTAATTTGCTGTGTAGAATATGAGTTCTGTGAGGTGGGCGATTTGGAACGTCTCCAATGGCGTTCTAACTTTCTTAATTCTCTTTTAGCGTGGCGTATGCTATTGGAGTACCATGGTGCGTGAAGTCTTTTGTTATTCGAATTTCTGACTAAGTTAGTTTTCGCTGCTGTGTTGATGGTATTGTACCAATTGTTTACTTGCTTGTTTAGATCGAGTTCTTTTAAATTAAGGTAAGGTATTGTTTCTTTTAGGAACTGTTCTTTTTTGAAAGCTTTGAATCTTCTTAACCTAAATAAAGAAGATTGTGTATTTTTAAGCTTATCCATTTTGTTTAAGAATTCTATTTTGATTCTGTGGTGGTCAGACCAAGGAACAGGAGTAATTACAGGTGATGATATGAAGCCTCTGTCCATGATGTGTTTTGGTGCGAAAATGAGATCTGGGGTGGATCCGTATCTATGCGTGGGAGTGCTTATAAGTTGGGTGTATTGTAAAGAGTCCATTGCTTGTAGGAAGGTTACCTTATCATTATTTGAGGCAGAGCTGAGGTTAAAGTCACCTAGTAGGATTAGCGGTTTGTGGTTCGTGTTCATTGCACAGATGGTTTCAAGAATGGAGGTTAGTTCTTCCGCTGGAGTGTGGGGGGGCTCTGTAAATTAGGCAAATGGCTAAATGCTTATTTCCTACTACAATAGAGCTGCAATGGTCAGAACTGTTAGCAGTAATAGTTTTAAGCTTTAGTGAGTCTTTTGCGATGATTAGCACTCCACCTCCTCTTTTGTGAGTGCGAGGGTTGTTAAAGGCGGAGTATGAGGGGGGGACCAGTTGGTTGAGGAGAACGTGGTCAGTGGGATTGAGCCAGGATTCTGTAATGCATAAGATGTCAGGATGTTGATCCTCAATGTGGTCTCTGATGATATTGATCTTGTTTCTTACAGATCTGGTGTTCATAAGTTCTATGGATGTGGAGTTTACGTTATAGGGCATTTTAGAGTGTGCCTCTGGATTTAAATGATTACGCTGTTTAAGGCTATTGTCATTGTTTCTGGCTCTATTGTGTACGTTCAACGAAGGATAGTGAAGCATGCGATACGTTGATATGATTGTTGGTAACCATATGAATAAGGGGTGTATGTGTAAAGTTACTAAATTCATGGGGTAGAGTAGGTTGTTGAATAAAACTTTAGGGTGGTAGGAAGGCACTGCCATAGTTGAAGATTGTTGTCCTTATCTTTAACCATCAAAGGATAGTGTGGTTTGACCTTTAGTAACTAATAAAATACCTTAATTGGTAGAGTGCAGAATTAGAATAATTAGTGTTGAGAATAATATTCGTACTCTAAAATACACAAAATAAATACCAATCTGATGAGAAGTGGTAAGGAACTATTTCAATTAAAAATAGTATTGGCATAAACAGAACAATATATCAGATATTTGTTTCAAGACAATAGAAGGCAAAACTGAAACTAATACGTGCGTTTAGATGTTTGCTCTTATAGTTGATGAAGTATTGTTTACTGCTATGAAGCATGGATTTTTCCGTGTTGAAACCTTCTTTAGCCTAAGTGTCACGCCAAAGGGCCCTTTGGCGTGGCCCTAAGGCGCGGGCACGCCTCAGCTGCAGCGATTTTATAGCCATTGAAGGGATCAGTAATTGGCAGCAGGTTTCCCCTACGTGGAGCACAATTCTGGCAAACAGCTGATTTAGTTCTCTCTCCCCGATTCTAATCACACCTCTGCTGCAGCGATTTTAGAGCCGTTGAAGGGATCAGTAATTGGCAGCAGGTTTCCCCTACGTGGAGCACAATTCTGGCAAACAGCTGATTTAGTTATCTCTCCCCGATTCTAATCACACCTCTGCTGCAGCGATTTTAGGACTACTCGAGAAGCTAACTGCACCAAGCGAAGGCAACGGGCTTGGGGAAGATAGGTCCTTGCCTTTGTGGTATCCAGCAAGGCTCCTATGAACTCTAGAGTCTGAGTAGGAGTTAGACTGGATTTTGGGATGTTTATTACCAGCCCTAAATACTGAAGGATACGCATTGTGCAAGATAGAGAAGTCTTGGCCTCTGACTGTGTTGGAGCTCCAATGAGCCAGTCGTCCAAGTAAGGGAAGACGGATATTCCCAGAGTGCGTAGAAATGCTGCTACCACAGTCATGCATTTTGTGAACACCCTTGGTGCAGAGGCCAGACCAAAAAGAAGCACCCTGTATTATCTGTGCTTTCCTTGAAACAGGAACCGAAGGATCCTTCTGTGGGTTGGATGGATGAGAACATGGGTGTACGCATCCTTGAGATCTAGAGAACAAAGCCAATCCTGACTCTGAAGGTATGGAAGCAGAGCTCCGAGAGAAACCATTTTGAATTTCTCTTTGACGTGGAATTTGTTCAATTCTCTGAGATCTAAGATAAGTCTGTACCCCGCTGTTTTCTTTGGGATAATAAAATAAGGGGAATAGAACCCTGTGCCCTGTTGATGAAGAGGCACTTCTTCTATTGCCCCCTGGGCAAGAAGGATGGTAACCTCCTGACCTAACAGGTCGATGAGAAAGGTCGGAGAATTGAACTGCTTCACTATTGTGGGAGGGGGCACGCTGGAAAAATGAAGTTTGTACCCCTCTTTTATGATGGAGAGTGTCCAATGCTCTGCTGTTATTTGCCCCCATCTGGGAGCAAAATGGCATAACCTTCCTGGAATACTGGACGGTTCTGGTCCTTCCAGAGCCAGAAAGGCTAAGTTCTCTAGCTGAAAGTCAAAGGCCCTGAGGAGGCTGAGCCTGCTGGGCCGGTTGAGGCCTAGCAGCCTTTGCTTTCTTCTGTTTGGGTGGTTGCTGACGTTTGGTTGAAAACTGACCTGCAGAAGATGCCTGCTGACCATAAGCAGGATAAAATCTTTTCTTTTTAGAAAAAGTTGTTTTCTTGAACAACTTTTTCCTAACAGGATCAGCAGTAGATTTGGATAGTCTATCCAAAGTGGAATTTTCAGCATCCATTTCATTGGCTTTTTCTTGCCAATCTTTACCAAACAGGTTCTCACCAGTACAAGGGATATTTCCCCAATTTACCTTGTACCCAGAGCTCTAAATCAGATACTTGGAGCCAAGCAATTCTACGTGCACCTATAGCAATAGCAGAGGTTCTGCTTATACATTCAAAGCAGTCGAAGGCTGCATGGTTGGAGAATTTAGAGACATCTTGGGCATGTTTGAGCCAAGTGAGAAACTCCTGCCTTTTATCCTCAGAGATGAAAGGACTTAAAGTCTGTAGATGATCAGTAACTTCCTTTAGGAACATTCCCATGTAGAGACTACAGGAACTGATTCTTGCAGCAAGCATGGAAGCTTGAAAGACTCTACGTCCAAAAGCATCCAGAGTTCTGCATTCACGTCCTGGAGGATTAGAGGCATGTCTTTTTGCATTTCTAATCCTTCTCATAGCAGATTCCACCACAATAGAGTGGTGAGAAAGCTGAGTTTTATGGAAGCCAGGACAAGAAGGGACACGATACATAGTATCTAACCTACGAGAATGAGGAGAGGTGGTAAGAGGTGTTTCCCACATCCTCAACATGAGATCATATAGAATCTCATGAATGGGTAGGGTAGCTGCCTCCTTAGGAGTTTTAGGATATTGTAAAATATCCAACTCCTTGGGCCTTGGCTCTGTCTCAGGGGCCACAGTGATGGATAGGCCCCGAGCCACCTCTCGGATGAAGTCTTGGAAAGACATGTCCTCTGGAGGAGACATCCTGCATTTAGGGGAGGACAACTCCTGTGGAAGAAGCATCGCTGCATCGACAGAACTTTCAGAGTCCTCAGATTCTTCTGAGGAATCGAAGTATCGTCTGTCCGGATGCTCCTGCGGAGCCCAATACCCGTACCGAGCAAAATCGGCATCGGGAATAACCGGTACTGGGGAATTGGTACTGGCGGGCATCGGAGGACAGGGTACTGGCATAGCAGACACCGATGTCGATGCTATCAGTACCAGTTGCAATGCCGATGCCGGTGGGGTTGTCTGTCGCAGTACCAAGGGCGTCGATGCTACAAGGAAAGCTGCTAGACTGCGTTCTATGGACAGAATTCTATGGTCCATAGACACTGCCAATGCCTGGAAGTCGGTACCGGTGGAAACCGCCGGTACCCCAGAGCATGGCACCAAGAGATCTGTCGCGGCCGAGCCATCGAGAACATCCTGGAACCCCGATGATGGTGCTTTGGAAGCCGAAGCCTCCCGCCGGCGTAATTTTGCCAGTGCAGAATTCTCGAGGGCAACGCCAGAGGCATCTCGATGCTTAGAAGGAGATCTACCCTTCGAGGACCGGCTAGATTTATGTTTAGTTACCTGAGATACACGGGAAGAAGCAGCAGCCCTGGAAGACGTTGATGCGACCGAAGCCGCATCAGAGAGAAACAGGGTACTGAGCTTAGTAGCTCGGTTCTGTCTACCTCTTTTAGACATCATATCACAGGACACACAATCTGTGATAGAGTGGTCAGGACCTAAACATTTTAAACACCATTCATGGGTGTCGGTGACGGAAATGGTACCGCCACATTTTGTGCACCTTTCAAAACCTGAGGCAGGTTTTTCCATGTTAAGGAAAGTTTTTGGGCCTAAGGCCCAAAAAGGCGGGTGCACCTGAAGAAAAGGAAAAACAGATAAATTTCTTTTTTTTTTAAATAGAAAAGAAAGACCGGCGGTACCGGTAGAGCGTCGGGGAAGACAGACGCGACCACAAAAAGAAATAAATAAGGAAATTCTTCTGCAGTGACAGGAACACGACCTGCTGGCTCCGCGGAAAAAGAAGAACTGGAGAGAGGCAGTTGGGAAAGGTGGGAAGGCAGCACGCAGGCGCTGTGGGATGCTCCCAAAAGCTTTCTGATTGGACGCTGGGGAGCGTTCCCGTGCAGGCTGCGTTGGTACCGACGATACCCATATGTGATGACTAGATTCCTTCTTGTTCCTAGAGATCAGGTGATCTCCAGGAACAGCAGGAATTTAGTCTTCACATATGGGTATCGTCGGTACCGACGAAGCCTGTACGGGAACGCTCCCCAGCGTCCAATTAGAAAGCTTTTGGGAGCATCCCACAGCACCTGCATGCTGCCTTCCCGCCTTTCCCAACAGCCTCTCTCCAGCTGAGTATAAAGCTGAGACAAAGAGAGAAAGAGACAGGGAAAGAGAAAGAGATAGATAGAGAGATACAACTCCTAGGGGAGGTGGGTGGGTTGTGAAGGCTAAATTCCTGCTGTTCCCTGAGATCACCTGTTACAGGTGAGTAACAATGCTATCTCCAGGAACAAGCAGGAATGTAGTCTTCACATATGGGGACTCCCTAGCTTTAGATGCCAGGGAGAGAACCCCAGAAGTTGTGTGTCCCTGTGAAAGCGCTCCACTTCCCCCATGGATCTCCGGCATCCTACCAGGGATGGTCGGTAGGAGTTGATTAGGTATGGAACAGGTGTTGGAGAACAGCCTGACCAAAGAAGGCATCCCAGCGGGAGTCCTTGTCTAAGCAGTAATGGTTTGTGAAGGTATGAACTGAGGCCCAAGTGGCTGCTCGACAGATGTCGTCAATAGACACAGAGTGCAGATGAGCCATTGAAGCTGCCATGGCTCTCACATTGTGAGCTATGACATGGTCCTCCAGAGGAAGATTCTTACTCTGATAGGCAAAAGAAATACACTGTGCAATCCAGTTGGACAGTGTTCTCTTGGAGACTGGAAGTCCCAGATGAGAAGGATCAAAAGCAACAAAGAGTTGAGAGGACTTTCTATGTTGCTGTGTTCTCTGTAAGTAAAAAGCTAAAGCTCTTTTACAGTCCAAAGTATGAAGATTCCTTTCTGCATTTGATGCATGAGGCCTTGGAAAAAACACAGGCAGGTAGACCACTTGGTTCAAATGAAAAGGCGAGACCACGTTTGGCATAAAGTGTGGATGAGTCCTAAGGACTACCTTGTCATGATGGAACCTTGTATAAGGAGGATCAGCCACTAGTGCCTGCAATTCACTGATACGACCTGCTGATGTGATTGCAATGAGAAAGATAACTTTCCAAGAAAGGAATTTCAACGAGGTAGTAGCTAAGGTTTCGAAAGGTGGCTTCATGAGCTGGCCAAGAACCAGGTTTAAGTCCCATGCCACCGGTGGTGGCCTAATGGGAGGCTTATTTAGAAGAAGGCCTCTCATAAACCTTGCTATAAGAGGATGGGAGGAAATAGATTGTCCATTTAAAAGCTTGAAAGAAGCTGCAATAGCACTAAAATGGACTCTTACTGAGTTAGTCCTGCATTGGATAAATGAAGGAGATACTCCAGTAATGATTCCAGAGGTATCGCAAGGGGGCTAAGACCCTTCTGCGAGCACCATATGGTAAACCTTTTCCACTTGAAAGCATAAGAGCATCTTTTGGAAGGTTTTCTGGAAACAAAGGATATCCTTTATTTGCTGAGAAAGGTTAAGATCATGAAGATCTAGGCCTTCAGCAACCAAGTCCTTAGATGCAGAGATTGGGGATTGGGATACCATAACATTCCATCCTCCTGAGACAGGAAATCTGGAGCAGACCCTAACTCCACAGAGAGAGCTTGAGAGAGATGTAGAAGCAGAGGGTACCACACTTGCCGTGGCCAATGTAGAGCTATGAGAATCATACAGCCTCTGTCTCTCTGAAGCTTGAACAGGGTTTTGGGAATTAGGGGAATGGGTGGAAAGGCATAAAGGAAGTATTGACACCAATGAAGGAGGAAAGCATCCCTGGCTTGAGAGCCCTGAGCCGGAATTCTGGAACAGAACCGGGGAAGTTTGGCATTCAACGGACTTGCAAAGAGGTCTATGTCCGGGGTTCCCCAAATTTGAAAAATCTTGGCCACCTGGTCTGCATGTAGAGACCATTCGTGTGGAAGCAGAACTCGACTGAGTCTGTCTGTCCAAGAGCTTTGAATACCTGGAAGATACACTGCCAGGAGATGAATCTGATGCTCTCTGGCGAGGGCCCATAGTCGCAAAGCTTCGTTGCAAAGCGACAGAGAGCCTGTTCCTCCCTGCTTGTTCACGTAGAACATGGCTACTTGATTGTCCGTATGAATGAGGACTGTCTTGTAGCTGAGCAGGGAGTGGAACACTTGCAGAGCAAGGAAGATTGCTCTGAGCTCTAAGAGATTGATGTGTAGATGAGTCTACTGTGGAGTCCAAGTGCCTTGGGTGGAGAGGTCTTGCAGATGAGCTCCCCAACCCATTGGTGAAGCATCTGTTGTGAGAGTTGCCTGGGGCAAAGGTTGTTGAAAAGGGGACCCCACCAACAGGTTTTGAGTGGACTGCCACCATTGGAGGGACAAAATAAGGTGATTTGTGTTTGCTATTGTGTCTGACAGGCATCCTGATGCCCGAGTCCATTGAGTGGATAAAGTCCACTGGGCTGCTCTCATATGGAGGCGAGCATAAGGAACCACATGCACGGTAGATGCCATGTAGCCTAGTAGTTGTAACATTTCTCGAGCAGTGAGATGAGGCTTTAGCACTGCTTGAGAAGTTAACTGCACCATGCGAAGGCAACGGGTCTGGGGAAGAGAGGCCCTTGCTTTTCTGGTATCCACCAAAGCTCTTATGAACTCTAGAGACTGAGTGGGAGTTAGGCTGGATTTTGGGATGTTTATGACCAGACCCAAATACTGAACGATACGCATTGTGCAAGCTAGAGAAATCCTGGCCTCTGACTCTGATATAGCTCGAATGAGCCAGTCATCTAAGTAGGGGAAGACGAATATTCCTAGTGCGAAGAAACGCTGCTGCCACAGCCATGCATTTCGTAAAGACCCTTGGTGCTGAGGCCAGGCCAAAAGGAAGCACCCTGTATTAGTAGTGCTTTCCTTGAAAAATGAACCGAAGGAACTTTCTGTGAGTTGGATGGATGAGAACATGAGTGTACGCATCCTTGAGATCTAGAGAACAAAGCCAATCCTGACTCTGAAGGTATGGCAGCAACGTTCCCAGAGAAATCTTGAATTTCTCTTTGAACAGGAATTTGTTCAATTCTCTGGAGGTCTAAAATAGGTCTGTGTCCCCCTGTTTTCTTTGGGATAAGGAAATAGGGGGAGTAAAACCCTGTACCCTGTTGTGGAATGGGTACCTCTTCTATTGCCCCTTGGGCAAGAAGCATAGTGACCTCTTGATCTAACAGGCTGATGAGAGAGGTCTGAGAATTGAACTGTCTTCCATTGTGGGAGGGGGCATGCAGAGAAAGTGAAGCTTGTACCCCTCTTTTATAATGGAGAGAGTCCAATGTTCCGCTGTTATCTGCCCCCATCTGGGGGCAAAATGACACAACCTTCCTGGAATGGTGGAAGGTGCTGGTCCGTTGAGGGCCAGGAAGGCTAAGTTCTCTAGATGGAAGTCAAAGGCCTTGTGGAGGCTGAGACTGCTGAGACGGTTGAGGCTTAGTCGTCTTTATTTTCCTTTGTTTAGGTGGTTGCTGACTCTTCCGGGAAGGTTGATCCGCAGAACGTCCCTGCTGAGAATAAGAGGGATAAAACCTCTTCTTTTTGGAGAATGGTTTCTTGAAAGATTTCTTCCTTGCAGGATCAGCTGTGACTTTGGATAATCTATCCAAAGTGGAGTTGTCAGCATCCAACTCATTGGCTTTTTCTTGCCAATTTTTGCCAAATAGATTCTCACCTGTACAAGGGATATTCCCCAGTTTGTCGTGCACCCAGAGCTCCAAATCGGATGCCTGGAGCCAGGCAATTCTACGTGCACCTATGGCGATGGCAGGGGTTCTGCTTATGCACTCAAAACAGTCAAAAGCTGCACGACTGACAAATTTAGAAACATCCTGGACATGTTTAACCAGTGTGAGAAAATCCTGCCTCTTATCTTCAGGAAGAAGAGGGCTCAAAACCTCTAAATCTCCTGTGACGTTCTTAAGGAACATTCCCATATATAAAATATAGGAACTGATCCTGGCAGAAAGCATGGAAGCCTGGAAAGTACGACGTCCAAAGGCATCCAAAGTTCGACACTCACGTCCTGGAAGATTAAGCGTAGTTACTCACCTGTAACAGGTGTTCTCCAGGAGCAGCAGGAATCAGTCCTCACATATGGGTGACGTCGGCGCCGATGGAGCCCTCGCGGAGCAATTTTCCCCAGCTTTCAAAGAAAGCCTTTGGGAATTGCAGCGCGCATGCGCGGTCCCCTTCCCGCCCAAAGGTGCCATCTTGGCCAGTCTGATGACATAGCGAAAAGACAGCACAAAAATTTGCAAAAACTAAATCATATGACTGCAACTCCACGGGGAGGAGGGAGGGTTGTGAGGACTGATTCCTGCTGCTCCTGGAGAACACCTGTTACAGGTGAGTAACTACGCTTTCTCCAGGACCAAGCAGGAAGTCAGTCCTCACATATGGGACTCCCAAGCTCAAGGCTACCGGCGACCCCAAGCACAAAAATGAGCTCCCTCTAGCTCAGCAGCACAGAAGGAAGGAATCTTCTCTGACTAATCTCCAACCGGTAGCCCAACATCTGGGATGGAGGGTAGGAGTTGCTTAAACCTCGAAAAGATTACGGAGGACTGCCTGTCCGAAAGCACTGTCCCTGCGGGACTCCCTCTCGAGGCAGTAATGGGTTGAAAAAGTCTGGCTCGAAGACCAAGTAGCAGCCTGGCAGATGTCTGCCAATGGAACAGAGCGGAGGTAAGCCACTGACGCAGCCTTCGCCCAAACCCGATGAGCCGTGACTCGACTCTCCAACGAGAGGCCTGCCGCCCCATAAGTCCAAGCGATACAGTCAGCTACCCAGATGGACAGAGTACGCTTGGAGACAGGGAGCCCTAATTTATTAGGGTCGTAAGACAGGAAGAGCTGGACAGTCTTACGGTGCTCCCGCGTACGATCAAGGCAGAAGTTCAGCGCCCTTCTACAGTCCAGGGTATGCAAGACCATCTCAGCTCGGCTGGAGTGTGGCCTGGGAAAGAAGGTCGGAAGCACCACCTCCTGATTGATGTGAAAAGGGGAGACCACTTTTGGAAGAAACTTAGGGTGAGTCCGCAGGACTACCCTGTTCTTGTAGAACCTAGTGTAAGGGGGATCAGACACTAGGGCCTGCAGTTCACTAACGCGCCTAGCGGAAGTGAGGGCTACCAGGAATAAGGTTTTCCAAGAAAGAAAACGGAGAGGACAGGTAGCCATGGGTACAAAGGGCGGACAGGTGATCCGCTGTAAAACCACGTTCAGGTCCCAGTCGGGGGCTGGGGGGCGCAAAGGTGGTTTAAGGAGAAGGAGACCTCAGGAGAACCATGCCACAAGAGGGTGGCCGGAAAGAGGCCTGCCTTCCACCGGCACATGATGTGCAGAAATAGCACTGAGGTGAACCTTGACCGAGTTGGACTTAAGTCCAAGATTGGAGAGGGAAAGCAAGTACTGCAAGACCACCGACACCGAGCAGGAGAAGGGGTCTTGAGACTGTTGAGTACACCAGGTGGAGAAGCGACGCCATTTAAGGGCATAGGATTTCTGGGTAGAGGGTCGCCTGGAAGCCAGCACGACCTCTTCCACCTCCGGAGGCAGCAGGAGGGGAGCAAGTACTACCCTTTCAGCAGCCAGGCCATCAGATGAAGAGATCTGAGGTTGGGGTGGAGGAGAGACCCCTGATCCTGGGTCAGGAGATCGGGCTGAAACCCCAGAGGCAACGGAGTATCTACCGCCAGTTGCATCAGAAGCGGGAACCACGGTTGCCTGGGCCACCGGGGCGCTATCAGGATTAGCGAAGCCTTGTCCTGGAGAACCTTGAAAAGTGTTCGAGACACCAGTGGCATGGGAGGAAAGGCATACAGAAGGCCTGTGGACCATGAGAGCAGAAAAGCATCCGCCGCTACTCGGAGGGGATGCGGTTCCCGAGAGCAGAACCGAGGAAGTTGCCTGTTCAGAGGACTGGCAAATAGATCCAGCGTGGGGAGGCCCCACTGGAGAAAGATCCTTTGAACCACCAGCGGGTCCAATCGCCACTCGTGTGGTTGGAGGATTCTGCTCAGTTTGTCTGCCAGGTAATTTTCTTGACCTGGGAGGTAGACAGCTTTGAGGAGGATCCCTCGGCTGACGGCCCAAGCGCAGAGTTTTTGCGCTTCCCGACAGAGAAGGAAGGAGCCCGTGCCCCCCTGTTTGTTCACGTAGAACATGGCCACTTGATTGTCCGTCTGGACGAGGACGGACTGGCTAGCGGTAAGGTGGGAGAAGGCCCGGAGAGCCAGGCGGATCGCTCTGAGCTCCAGGAAGTTGATCTGCTGGGCAGATTCCCACGGGGTCCAGAGACCCTGAGTACATGCCCCTTGGCAATGTGCTCCCCAACCCAGGAGAGAAGCGTCGGTCGTCAGTACCTGAACCGGCGGGGGAGACTGAAAAGGCATTCCGAGCACTAGGTTGGGCAGATGAAGCCACCACCGTAGAGAAGAGACCAGCGGGCCAGAGATTCGTACTGAGTCCACTAGTCTCCCCGAGGCCTGACGCCATTGTGAGCGGAGGCGCCATTGAGCAGGCCGCATATTCAGGCGGGCATTGGGGGTCACATGGACCGTGGAAGCCATATGGCCGAGCAGTTGCAGAAAATGCCTGGCCGAGACCCGGGAGTGGCTGCGAAAGCGGCTGGCGAGAGCCAAGAGCCATTGTGCCCGGTCGAGCGGCAGGAAGGCTCGCGCTTGAAGCGTGTTCAACCTGGCGCCGATGAACTCGAGATCCTGAGAGGGGAGCAAAGTGGACTTTTCGAAGTTTATGACAAAGCCCAAGTACTGGAGTAGAGTCACAGTACGTTGCGCGGCGTGAGAGGCCTCCGTGGAGGACGGTGCTCTGATGAGCCAGTCGTCTAGGTAAGGGAAGACAAAGAGGCCTTGAAGCCGGAGATAAGCCGCCACCACTGCGAGACATTTTGTGAAGACTCGTGGTGCGGAGGATAGGCCAAAGGGCAGTACTCTGTACTGGTAATGATTGCCTGCCACCACAAACCTAAGGTATTGTCGGTGGCTTGGATGGATGAGGATGTGAGTGTAGGCATCCTTTAGATCCAAGGAGCATAGCCAATCTCCCTGCCGGAGGTAGGGCAGCAGGATTCCAAGGGTAAGCATCTTGAACTTTTCCCTTTCCAGGAACTTGTTGAGGTTCCGCAAGTCCAGGATGGGTCTGAGGCCCCCAGTTCGCATTGGTACCAGGAAGTACCTGGAATAAAAGCCTTGACCTCTCAGGTGGTGGGGCACTGGTTCCACCGCCTGTTCCCGAAGAAGACTTGCCAACTCTTGAAGGAGTAAGTCCCGGTGGAGAGGGGGTCGCAGAGGCTCCCCTGGAAAGTAGGGGGGAGGTACCTGGTGGAAGTGTAGAAGATAGCCCTCTCGGACTATGTGGAGCACCCAGGTATCGGACGTGATGTTGGACCACCTGTGGGCAAAGTGGACCAGCCGGCCTCCCGTGCTGAGACACACCAGCGGAGGGGGAGAGGCTATGCTGAAAGAGTCAAAAACCCCCACCCTGCGGAGCAGGGGCCGGTGGCGCAGGCTTGGGGGCTTGCTGCCTACGGGACCCGTTACCCCGTCCCTTGGCCTGCTGACCCTGTTGGGGAGCTGCTGAGGCCTGATAATGGGGGTAGTGTTTATAGGCAGCCGCCTTCCTTGGGTAAAAGGGCTTTTTCCCCGAGCCCTTCTTCTTCTGGGAAGGGGCAGAGGTTTTCCTGGAGAGCCGAGTCCTGGTGAGAGTCTCTGTCTCGAGCTGTGCAGCCTTTTCGTCCATAGGTTTGCCAAAGAGGTTTTCACCTCTGCAGGGGACATCGACCAACTTGTCCTGCACCCAGGGCTCGAGGTCGGATGACTGAAGCCAAGCCTGTCGGCGGGCCCCGATGCCGGCTGCGGCTACCCGAGACGATGCCTCGAAGCCATCATAGGCTGCTCGAGAGATAAACTTGGAGCACTCCCGAATACCGGTGGACAAGGCCAGGAACCTCCGCAAAGGTTCCTCGGAGAGACCAGCGGAGAATCCGGCTATTTCTTTAGCCAGGTCTCGGAGATACATGCCCATGTAGAGCTGGTAAGTCTGGACCCGACAAGCAAGCATAGAGCCCTGAAAACACTTCTTACCGATGCCATCCAGGCTGCGGGCTTCCCTGCCGGGGGGCACCGAGGAGTGCATCTTCTGGCTCTTGAGCCGATGCATGGCCGATTCCACCACCATGGAATGGTGCGGCAGCTGTGCTTTTTGGAAGCCAGGGCTCTTGCGGACTCTATAGATGGCATCGACCCGCTTGCTCAACACCGGCGACGCCGCCGGACTCTCCCACATGCGGAAGAGAAGTCGTTCCAGCATCGGAGGAACCGGTACAGTAAAATGCTCCTTTGCAGGAGAGTCATACTGGAGGGCATCGAGCTCTTCGGCTCGAGGCTCCTCCTCGGGATCCGCAGGGAAGACCAAGGCCTTGGCCATATCCCGCACGAAGTCCGAGAACCGGGCATCCTCCAGAGGGGACTGTCTCCGAGGTTCGGACTCGGGGGAGTCCGAAGGGACACACCGAGTCCGAAAACAATCAGGCGACTCATCCACCTCGGATTCCCAGGCGGACTCCTCGGAGGAGGAGTCGAGCGGCTCCGACCGGGCGGGTACAGACGCCGTCCGCCCCGACGCCGAGGGGGTCGGCGTCGACGACCTCGGCCCCGAACGGGAGGCCGAAGGCGACCGAGGATCGACTCAAGCCCGCATGGACTCGAGGATCGGCTCGGTCTCCGGGGTCGACTTAGACGTCGACGACCCGGCGGTCAGGGCAGAAGCGCCAGCGAGGCCAGCGATCAATGCCCGCTGCTGGTCCATGAAGGCAGCAAGGCAGCTCTCCAAGGCCGTCAACCTGAGTCCGAACTCAGGAGACCCAGCAGCCCCCGACTCGGGCCCCGACGGCATCGGGCCCGACGTCGGACCCCTCGGAGGCGAGTCCACGAAGACAACAGCACTTACGTGAGCAGAGGAGTCCATCTCCAGACGAGGCTGTTTGGACGGCCGCTCCAGCTCCAAAGACCCGGGACGGCTGTCGGGGCTATGCGACCTGGCCCTCGAGGAGCCAGGAGCGTCCACCGACGCCGCCCTCGCGGGTTTGTTCTTCCGGTGATGTTCCCGGGTAGGGGACCCCCTCTCAGATGAGCTCCGACGGTGTTCAGAGCCAGATTCTCGGGACACCGAAGCTTCTGATGAGGTCCGGGTACGGCTGGGGTCAGAGAAGATTCTCTCCCGCTGATGCTGCCGACTCCGCAAAGATTTCGCGGACATCTTGCTACAGGCCCCACAGATCATTTCTTCATGATCTGGGCCCAGGCAACGGAGGCAGCAATCATGTGTGTCGGTAAGAGACATCAGTTTCTTACACTTAACACACTTTTTAAAGCCACTGGCGGCCATCGGGGGAAAAAGGGCCCCTGCGAGGTCGAACGAGCGGGCCGCCAGGGAAAAAGTGAAAAAACGCGAATTTGTCACGAAGGACAGAAAAAACGAAAAAGAAGGGGAGGCCTCGCAACCGGTGTCGCGAGGCCGGACGGAAAAAGGACCGGTGTCGAACCGAAGAAATACTTAAAATAAGAAAGAAAATCAACTTTTTAGCGGTGACTGTTAGACAACGTCTGTAGGGCTCCGCGGAAAAAAGAAGACTGGCCAAGATGGCACCTTTGGGCGGGAAGGGGACCGCGCATGCGCGCTGCAATTCCCAAAGGCTTTCTTTGAAAGCTGGGGAAAATTGCTCCGCGAGGGCTCCGTCGGCGCCGACGTCACCCATATGTGAGGACTGACTTCCTGCTTGGTCCTGGAGAAGAGGCATTGCTCTTTGCACTTCTGATCCTTCTCATAGCTGATTCCACTACAATAGAATGGTGAGGAAGCTGAGTCTTCTGGAAGCCAGGACACGGAGGTACTCAATACATGGTATCCAGTTTATGAGAGTGAGGAGAGGTGGTAAGAGGTGTTTCCCACATTCTTAACATGAGATCACGTAAGATCTCATGGATAGGCAAAGTAGCTGCCTCCTTAGGAGCCTTGGGATATTGTAAAATCTCCAACTCCTTTGCCCTGGGCTCTGTTTCAGGAGCCACAGTAATGGAAAGACCTCGAGCCACCTCCCTGATAAAATCCTGAAAGGAGATATCTTCTGGAGTAGACATCCTACGTTTGGGAGAGGAAGGCTCCTCAGGGAGAAGTTCTCCGGTACCGACGGAGCTGTCAGAATTCTCAGACTCCTCCAAGGATTCAAAGTACCTTCTGTCTGGATGCTCTTGTAGAGCACGATACCCGTACCGACCGAAGTCGGTGCCGGGGGAATCGGTACCGGTGTATCGGTACCGGAAGGCATAGCATGACTGGGTGCCGGCAATGCAGACACCGATGTCGATGCTGTCGGTACCGGCTGAACTGTCTGACGCGGTTGAGAGGGTGTCGATGCCGCAAGGAGAGCCGCCAGACTGTGTTCAATAGCTCAATGGTTTATCGACGCTGCCGATGCCTGGGTGTCAGTACCAGAGAAAGCAGCCGGTACCCAAGAGCATGGCACCAGTAGTTCTGCCGAGGTTGAGGCCGAGAACATCCTGGAGCCCCGATAATGCTTTGGAAGCCGAAGCCTCCCGCCGTGGCAATTTTGCCGGTACAGAACCCTCAAGGGCAACGCCAAAGGCATCTCGATGCTTGAAAGGAGATCTACCCTTTGAGGACCGGCCAGACTTATGTTTAGTTACCTGAGATCCATGGGAGGAAGACGAAGCCCTGGAAGACATCAATGCCACAGAGGCTGCATCGGAGGGACAAAGGGTGCTGAGCTTAGCAGCTCGGTTTGGTCGACCCTTCTTGGACATCATGGCACAGGCCATACACTCCAAAATGGAGTGGTCAGGACCTAAACATTTAAGGCACCACTCATGGGTGTCGGTGACGGAAATGGTACCGCCACACTTGGTGCACTTCTTGAAACCCGAAGCAGGTTTTTCCATAGTAAGGGAAAATTTTGGGGCCTAAGGCCCAAAATGGCGCGTGCACCTGAAGAAGAAAAGTTTGGAAAAAAATATTATATATATTTTTTTGTCTTGAAAAGAAAGAGAGAAAGAACCGGCGGTACCGGTATAGCGTCGAGGGAAGCCAGACGCGACCACAAAAAAGGAGGAGAATAGGAAAAATGTTCTGCGGTGACAGGAACGAAGACCTGCTGGCTCCGCGGAAAACAAAGAACTGGAGAGAGGCAGTTGGGAAAGGCGGGAAGGCAGCACGCAGGGGCTGTGGAATGCTCCCAAAAGCTTTCTAATTGAACGCTGGGGAGCGTTCCCGCGCAGGCTCCGTCGGTACTTACGATACCCATAGGTGAAGACTACATTCCTGCTTGTTCCTGGAGATTAACTGATATCCCGTCTATAAAACCATTTTCTGTACTCCTTAAGTGGCGATAAGAGTGATGATGAAAATAATGAAGGCATGAAGATTTTTCCACATTTCAGACCATTTACAGGTCCATGCAGGAAGAAGTTAGATAAACAGCCTGGAGTCTGGCATAGGCAACAGGTTAGCATCCTTGTTTGCGCACAATGAACCATGAGGACTTTAAGGGATAATTTTATAAAGCTTTTTCCACACATAATGCTGATTTACACAGAGAAAAGGGCTTTTATAAAATTAGGTCCCACCTAAAAGTATACATTTTACAAACCAGCGCATAGAGTAGGTATGCTCAAGAAAGATGTTAGGGCAGAGTATGGACAAAACTGTATGTGCATAATGTGCTTGCAAAGGTTTATGCCTGCCCCTGAGCAGACAGAATGTCCATACCAGGCCTCAACAAATTTTTCTTGGAACTTAGCAGCCAGCCACCGAGACCTCAGTCACAGTGCTCCCCCACTCCCCAAAAGGGCTATCCCAAGAGTTTATGCTGCCCTCCACAGAAGCCCTGGCCGTGATGCCTCCCCGTGCTAAGCCACGCTATCGCCAATTCCATCAGCAGGGTTGAAGTGGGTAATGCGGCTCAGCAGCAGGCCATGTGCTTCAGCCTAGGGAAACAGTCTACTAGGTGGGCTAGGCGACTGCCTAGTGCAGTAGATCTCTTTGGATGGAAAGCCATGTGCTTCGTCACACATGGCCTGCTACCCCTGCGCTGCCTTCCCTGGAGGTTCAGAAGCAGCAGGCCATGTGTGCTGAAGCACATGGCCTACCACCGACCCTAGCTGTCCCACCTGGAGCTGGAATCAGCAGCAGCATGGCACGGTTCAGCATGGGGGGGGTGAGGCGGTGCAGCTCAGATTGGCACGCAGGGGGCAGCAGGCCATGTGTGACAAAGCACACGGCATGCCACTCAAAGAGATCTACAGCCCTAGGCAGTCACCTAGCCCACCTAGTGGACGGGCCAGCCCTGGATGCATTACATCTCCTTTTTAAGGGCCTGATTTACCATTTTCTATGAGAAAAGAAAGCTTAATAAATCAGCCCTTAATGTGCCATCACAATACCAATAGAAGGCAGCAACCACTCTCCTCCTACTAACCCCAATCAGTACATTAGCAGCAGCATATTTGTGACCCTTTATAGTTGCACCCAAGATAACTAACCTTGGCAAATCACCATGGCATAGTAATATGTGAAGCAAAAAAAAAACCCAACTCATAGCCCCTGCCTTCATCCAGTCTCTCTCTCTCATAGCCTCCCCAGCCATCAGCCAGTCTCTTTCTCTCTCACTGCCCCAAGCCATCAGCCAGTCTCTCTCTCCTCTCTGTCATAGCCACCCCAACCATCACCCCAGTCTTTGTCTCATAGCCCCCCATCATCACCCAGTCCCTCTCGCTCATTGCCCCCTCCCCCTGCCATCATCCAATATGTTTTACTATTCTGCCACATTATTTGCTGCTCCACCGCAATTGGCTCTGCAGGTAGCTTGAGCCATGTGGTTGAGGAAGGTTGCTGATCTCAAGCAACTTGAACCTGCAAGATCAGCCATCTTCCTCCATGCATGAGCGCAAGCTACACACAGAGCCAATCACAGTAGAGCAGCAAACAATGCAGCAGAATGGTAAAACATAATGGGATGATGGCGGGGGGGGGGGGGGGAAGGGGGGCAGTGAAATCCCAGATACCAGGGTGCAATTATAATCACCATGGTGACCTCATGACGGATTTGTTGAGCCTAGTCCATGACTTCAAGGCACGATTTCTTCAGGATTTTTGTTAGTATTTTAAAGACAAATAGATGCCTGTCTTTTTATACAATAGGCAGAAAATACACTCTTTCCTGCCATATTAACCTAGGCACCATATAAATAACCTCTTACAAGATACCAACCACATAAATGTATGCACTTTGATATGAAGGCATATACTTTATTGGTAGGCATAGCTGGGGGGGCACAGTCTGGGCAGAGTTTTCATATGCGCATGTAGATTAAAAATATACCTTAATCTATGCACACACATGTGTAAAGTATGTACAAACCTTCACATCTGCTGGCAAGTAGGTATAGGTGATTGCACCCATATTCAAGGTGTTCTTTGCCACATATGCTAGTATTTTATAAAAGACAAGTAGGCAACTACTTGTCTTTATAAAATAGCACCTACACAGGTGCTTATCCATAATGTATTGTTATAAAATTGCCCTCTAAGTAGCCCCAGGACAGACAGAATCTCAATTTAACATTACGTCCAGCTGTAGAACATTGCCTGGCAGCTAGACACTACTGGAGCTTCCAGTAGCATGTCCCATTCAAGCACTGCCCATGTTTAATCCAGTTTAACATCACCATACTGAATCCCAAGATGGATCCATTTGCAGTTATCTTCACTTTCCAATGGAAGGCATCAAAAATTGGTCTCTGAAGATGAGATTAGGAGTTCCAATTAGACATTTCACTAAAGATATTTTTTATTTAAATGCAAAAACAAAGAAGAGAAGAGAAAAAAATAACTCTTAGTCATTCTGAATACAGCATGAAGGGAATATTCCATACAGTTACTAGCCTCTAGTAGAGACTAGGCCTAGATATTTTTCCATAGTCACTGCTCCCAGCCCTTCCCTCCTGGCTGCTGGGGCAGTTTCAGTCCCACCAGGTAGGCAACATCCTCTGGCGATCGCTCACCCTTGCCGTGGTACTCCTTATGTAGTGCCAAGTGCTCCCGCACGCTGCGCAAAAGGCAAAGGTAGGTGGTGGCCTGGAAATGCAGCTCATGCTGGGCCCTGCACAGCTTCTCACTGGTCATCTACATAGGATGAGAATGAAGCCAAAAATAAGCACCCAGAAAGTGAAATCCCCTCTTTCTTGTTGTCAAAACCGCAGCCCATGTCAGCTGACCAGATTTTTCATACTCATGGAAAAAAACTTTGTCAATTAGTATATGAATTCTGAAAGTATTGCTGTGAATTTTGTTTGGATAAATAGAAGCCCAAACCTAGAAACAAGTAAGCAGTAAAGAACTAGAAAAATAACATGTTCCTTCTTTACCTAACAACTATTTAGTATAGCAGCCAAAGAGCAGGATACAACCAGGTACTATCAGACAAGCTGAACCAGTCTTGGTTTTGGCCCCCTGGCAGCTAGGTACTACTCTTGCTCTTCCTAGAAAACTGAAACATGTTCAGAAATGCCATGGAACAAAACCAGAAACGATCCAGTCTTTCCAGGATGACCTAGTGCCAGCTGCTAACCCTGTGGCTGTTTTTTTTGTTTGTTTGTTTTTTGAGTATGCAACTTTCCAATTTGCCTCTTTGGCTATGTCTATGTCTGCATCTGCTTTTGAAGGGCTCTTCTGTAATCAAGACAGCATCTGCAAGCAGCCTATGGCTGGCTTGCCTGCCATATTTGCTCATAGAGAAAGGGTAACTAGCCTTGAGCTACTCCTGAAAACACCACAAGCTAAATTAAAAAAACAAAAAAAAAACCACACAACCTCGTTCATGTATTTTTTTATTTATTTATACTTTATTAATTTTCAAATACACCAGAGTAAAACTACGTTTAATTAGAATACAGACACCAAAAAGGAATATCTAATCATCAAAAATAACATAAACTTGGTATAGACCACAAAATATCCCTCTATAAGGTTCCAAGAAAAAAGAAATTAATCCAAAAGTAACAGCCAACAGGCCATAACAAGTAGAGCTTAGATGGAACTTGTGGCAGCCGGTACGGGGCCCAATCCCTCCCCTTCCCTACCCTCAGGAAACAATTTCAATTGAGGGGGTTCAAAGAAAAGAAACTGCTTGGTATTATGAACTATTATACACTTACATGGGTATTTCAACTTAAACTGTACCCCCAGGTTAAGAGAGCGCTGACGTAAAGCCAAAAACTCTCTCCTCCTTTTCTGGGTATCTCTCGCCAAATCTGGGAAAATCAAATCTTAGACCCCATAAATTGGGAAACATTCATCTTAAGAAAATATAAGCGCAGAACAGAGTTCCGATCCGACTCAAAGGCAAAGGACACCAGTAAGGTGGCTCTGCTGGTTACCACTTCAAGCGAGCTTTCAAGGAATCCTGTCAGATCCATCTGAGCTGGAACACTAGGCTCCACCGAGGCTTTCCCACCCAGTTCATCTGTTGAGGAAATAGAAACATACTGCACACGAGTAATGGGAGGTAAATTCGCAGATGGCATAAGCAGTACCTCAGTAAAGAACCTCCGAACCAGCTCTAGAGGGTCCAGCAAAGGAGACCTGGGAAAGTTCAGCAAACGCAGGTTATTCCTCCTTGCTTGATTATCCAAAAACTCTAGCCGCCTTCCCATAATTAAAGCTCCTTTTGCCTGGGTAGCACCCAGGTCCTGTAATACAGCAGTCTGAGTCTCCAGTTGTGACAACCTCGCAGCATGCCCATCCACTCTTGAGCGTTCAGCCTCATCCTGCACCTTCACCAAGCTCAAATCCTTAGAAAGAGCAGCCACAACAGGTATGAGAGTCTTTTGAAGGGAAGTTATGGCGTCCCATAGGCTTTCTAAAGTAACTGTTGCCGGTCTACCCAAAGCCTGAAACTCGGAAGAAACCAGAGAGAGAGAAGAAGCCAGAGATACACTCTCCGAACCTCCGCTTGCCCGAACTGTCGATGACAACTCTCCTCCTCCCAACGCGGCAGCGGGAACCATCTCACTCTGGATCGGGGCAGCACCCTCCACTGCAAGCGAACTCCCATCTTCCGGGGGTACGCCGACAGGCAAACCAGCCCCAGAAACTCTTCTGGGTTGCGGCGGCAACTGCTGTCGGGGGCTCTAAACTACCCCATTGCTCAAATCAGACGAAGAACGCGTCTGATCCACCGAAGCCACACAAGGAACCATCGGGGAAAAGAAGCCAGGAATCACCGACTGTGATGCCGCAACGGTAGGTGTAGAGGTTTCAGGGGGTTTCTGTGAAAATTGCTTCCTCTTTCTCCCCATAGCGGCGTCTCAAACCGGAGCCCGCTACCAGACACCCGACAGACCGTAAAGCTCATCCGCCGTCTTGGAACCCTTCTCTTGCCGTTCATGTATTTTTTTAATAAAATAAAGCACAGACATTATGAGTTAAGACTTCCCAAATCTATTGTCTTTATTTATACCAAGTGCTTTGAATCCAGCGTTATGGGCCAAGAGGCTGCATTTCTGGCAGCATACAGGTTACCACTACGCAAGAGAAGAGTATCAGAGAGGAAGTAGATAGGGGAACAGAGGTTACTTTATTTAAGAGTAGCATGCCAGTTACTGTGTACTTGGCAAGTGTCAAAAAAAACTCTCAAGAAACTGACAGTTGAAAGGGAAAGTTCATCACTGTGTAAATAGGCTATAATGTGGGCCAGCCTGGTAGCTCAGATGAGCAACGTCAGGGATGGAGATGCTGTGAAAATAGCATTCACAGCTCGTGCGAGTAGAGAAAGCTGTGGCCACTGCATGGAGCAATACCTAGATAGCCGACAGGGGGATCATGATATCAGGTTCCAAAGGGAGCCAGGCTACATGCCCTACAGTCCAGGATAGTTCATGCAATACCCTAATTAAAAGTGTGCGGGTGTATGGGAAGAGAGGATATAATATAGGGGGAAAAATCTTACTAGTGCCAATGAAATCTCAGGGTACCAGATCCCAGCTTAGCTCTGACTAAACTAAAAGAAATAGGAGCGAGAAGGAATGTCCAATGGGTTCTGGCGACATCACAGCCAAGATGGCAGCCTATTCCGGGAGGGGTAAATCCAACCCATATTTAATTGGATCCTGAACCCCCTTAGGGAGAAAACCTTGGCAATATGTATGCTTACCCTCAGGATGGCATTGGTGACGAAGAAGCAGTCCACTGACCTGAAATCCCTTGCCTATAAGAGCAGAGAGACCAGCACAGGAGGAAAGCATAAAATAGCGGCATCAGGCATGGTGCAGGCCAGTAAGGCCTCGGAACAAAATGGAAAATAGTGCTGAAGTGCCAGAGATTATTGCCACATTCAAATCAGAGGTCCAGCAGTGGTTCGTAGATCTGAAGAACGATGTAAATGCCACACAGCAGGACTTTCAAACTTGGATGGCAGATATCCATGATCTAGGCTGAGTGGAAGATACAGAAACGAGGGTGGAGGAACATGCAAAGTCTTTAAACTGTGCCACTGCTAGCATTGCAAAACAGCAAGAGAAAACATGAGGAGCTGTGGACAAAATTGGAAGACCTTGAAAACAGATCTCGGCGGTCAAATCTACATATCCGAGGTCCAGTGGATTATGTGGACTTGGCAGAGGGGGTAGGCAGTGGCACAACAAACCTAGGTGGTTTTGGGACATGTATGTTTTAAGACTGAGAGAGCCCACCACACCTTAAGGCAGCCATGCGATGGTAGGCCAAGAGAGATTTTGGTCTGCATGCATGAGTATTGTTCGAAAGAACTGATTTTGCAAGCTGCACGTAAAGTGGGTCAGCTGAGTTGGGACAATGCAAAACTTGAAATTTTTGGAGATCTCTCCGTGGTGACCATGAGGAAAAGGCGGGCATATCAGCTGATAATACAATGCTTAAGAGGGACATTTTCTTGCAGCCTGCAATTTTCCCTGGCAGGATGTCAACATCAAGCCACGCCCCCGGAAGAAGTACTTAATGTGCTTAAGGAATCGGACTGGTCAGATTTGCTACCGCAAACTGAGATTGCAAGGCCTACCCCTTCTAAGCCACAATGGGAAAGAGTGAAACAAGGTGGAAAGCATTTGTGTCAGCAGACAGGGCGCACAGACAATAGCCCAAAACCATGCACCTGACCGCGCTCAAGTTTTGCTTGGACTCTTTCTATGAGTGGACTCCAAGTTGGATGTATATTAAACTTTCATGCCTGCGGTGAGCAGGAGTCTGGTGTGGGGGAGTGAATGAGTGAATATTGGGGAGCTGAGAGAGAGAGAGAGTTGTGCAGTTTGGCGGTGTATATGGAGTTGATTATGATGGTTGCTGAAAGGGGGCGGGGAGGTTTGGGAGTAAGCACAAGATGTGGTTTGTGGGTAGCACAGGTGAGTCTTTATTTATTGTATGTTATATGGGGGCTGCTGCTGGCTGTATTATTGGAACCCAGGAAGAATCATGTGGTTTATGTGGGGGGGTCTGTGGGGGTGGAGGAAGGGAGGGGGGAGAGAGAGGAGAGCATATTGGGTGGATTTGGGAAGATGGATAGAGGACCGGGGAACTTATATAGAATGGCATTGAATTCATTGATGGGAGACAATGGGGGCAGTAAGAGGGGTAATTTTTAATGTTAATGGCCTTAACTCTGTAACTAAGCACCAGCCAGTATTTAAAGAACTGTTGTGGGTGAAAGCTCAAATAGCATTTTTGCAAGAAACGCACTTATTGGGAAGGGATGAATTTTGTTCTCTCACAAGAGCTATGGGAGAAAATGGTTTGCATCTAATAAAGACAATCATAAGACTAACGAGGTTGCTATTATCATGCAGTCATCGGTCCCCTTTAGAGAAATGGAGGTCTGTAGGGATCGGGAAGGGAGATATATATTTCTCTGGGAACAAGCAGAAAGTCAGTCCTCACATATGGGTGACGTCGGCACTGACGGAGCCCTCGCAGAAGCATCCCCCCAGCTTTCAAAGAAAGCATTTGGGAGATGCCACCACGCATGCGCGGTCCCCTTCCCGCCCAAGGGTGCCATCTTGCTCAGTTTCATTTTTTCCATGGAGCCTTTCAGACGCTGTCTGACTTTCCCCCGGAAAAAGTTGATTTGCTTGTGCCTGAGTTTTCAACTAGACTCCGGTCTTGCACCAGTACTCTTCCCGCCTACCGTCCTCGGTGCCTCGGCATAGAGTTCGGTCCATTTTTATAGTCTTCGTTCTTTTTATTTTCTGGTGCCTTCATGCCTTTTTTCCCTGCTGGCAGCCAAGAGAGTCTTCGACCTCGCAGGAGTACTTTTGTCCCCCCCATGGCTACCAGTGGCTTTAAAAAGTGTGATCGGTGCTCTAAAATAGATGTCCTTAACCGACACACACGACTGCTGCCACCACTGCTTCGTGCCAGACCATGACCCGGCAGGCCTGCAATCTCTGCAAAAGAATGTCCAGCAAGGCCCTGAAGAGCCGCCAGCAGAAGCATGATAAGTTCTTCCCCCGAATCCCCAATGCCTCCGAAGGCCAGGGCCTCGTCTGAGGCCCCAACATCTCGGGAGGAGCTTTCCGAACCAGAGCGCTGTCGTGGGTCCTCAGAGAGAGGTTCCCTTTCGAGGGAACACAGGAAGAAGAAGAAACCCTCAAAGGTGATGTCCTTTGGTGGTTCCAACTGACTGGACCACAGTCTGAGGTGCTCGTCCGAGGTGTCGGAAAAGGAGAGACCTGCCAAAGTCCCCCCAGAAGGACCCGGCCGCAGACTGGCCTCTGTCTCCAGACACTATCCTCGCCAAGGATTCCCCTTTGGGGGAGCTGGCATTGGGCCCAAGTTCATCGGTGCCCACGCCAAAGGCTGCGGAACCTTCTGGCCTGGAGTCCAAAATGGCAGCCCTGGAGCACAGTTTGTCTACCTTCATCAGCCAGCAGCAGGCACTGCTGTCTGGCACGTCTGGTTCATCCGCCCCGACCACCAGGCATTCAACATTCAAGATGTCTCCAGAGACCGAGCCGATCCTTGGTCGAGGTACACTTTATCAAAGGTGAGCTATACAGGTTGAAAATAACATTGGGAAATATGTATGCACCGAATGTGGGCCAAAAAGAATTTTATAATCAAGTAGCAAAAGTAATGTCTGGGTTTGTGGATGGAATAGTCTTGGTTGGTGCGGATTTTAATTTAGCCTTCAATCCACGCGGTTGATACTTCCACTGGCCAAGGTAAAAGGCTCACCCCAGGGCATAAGAGTTTGGAAGCACAGGCACACCTTTTCGAGTTATTTAACAATTTTTCTATACCGCTTTATCCACTGGTCAAAGCGGTTTACATTGTAACAGAACATATTACACAGAACAAGGAAAACAAACTTGGAAATAATCTATAAAAAAAAAACCGGCAGAAAACTTATAAGTGTTTGGATTGGATTATCTTATTAGTAATTAGTCAAGGCATATTGTCCAAGTAGTAGCCTTTAGAGGATATATGGAGAGCGAGACACCCTGGTAAAAGATTACACTTTTTACTTGGGAGCTCACAATATGTATACCATAATTAACTACTTATGGGGGAGTAAAGCTCTAGGGGGGTGGGTCAAGGAATATAAAATTGAAGACCGCACATGGTCGGAACACTCCCCACTGTGGGTAGATCTGTTGATAGTTCCCGCAGAACATCCTAATAGTCTCTAGAAACTTAATGATTCACTGCTGGAAGACCAGGAAATAAGGGCAAAAATAATGGGGGTCATTCAAGATTACCTGGATATTAATGATAACGAAGAATGCCCACCAGGTATAGCATGGCATAGATTGAATGCAGTCTCTTAAGGGTCACCCTATTAGTCTTGGGGCCCATAGAAAGAAGGAAAGGGAGCGGAGGACAACTACCCTATGAGGACATCACAAGGCTAGAGGAACTCTTAAAACAGGGTAACAGACAACCCACTGTCCTTAGGGAATTGACCAATGCAAAGAAAAGTTTAGAAGAGTATTAATTAGCAGAAATACATTTTAATTTGGATAGATTAGGCTAAGAGCACCGAGTTTGGAAACAAGGCGAACAAGGTCTTGGCCTTTCATTTAAAGAAAGTACGGACCAAAAACAGCATTTGGAAAATTAAGAACAAGGGGCAGTGATATCTGATCAAAAGGGGATACAAGTGTGCTTTGTGGATTTTTATAAGCAACTATATACCCCGGAGTGGAAAGCATCTGACCCATCGATAGATCAGTATTTGGAGGACTGTCATTTGCCTAAACTCACTGAGGTGGAGATGGAAAGGATTGGATGGCCAATCTCAGGAATGAAGGTTTTTCAGGTCATCAAAGGCCTTCCAAGGTCCAAAGCTCTTGGTTTGGACGGATACACAAATTTTTTCTACAAAACGTTCTAGGACAAATAGTGGAGTTGCTTGTAAGGGTGTACAACAGTCTCCTGACAGAACGGGTTTTGCCTCCCTCTATGAGAGTGGCGGGGATCTCACTGATTCATAAAGAGGGGAAAGACCCCCCTACAATATGGCTCTTATCAACCTATATCATTGTTAGGAATATATAGTGAAATTAGACTTACCTGCTAATTGTTGTTCCTTGAGGAACTCCAGTCCAGTCCCGCACCTCTGGGTAATGCACCACCCACCAGCTCCCAGTAACCTATTGACAAAGCAGACTCACAGGAGCAACAAATAAGTAGTTAAACAAGTTAATAACCAAAACAAATGACTAATCTAAACTTAACACCTCCCTGGCCCCAAGGAGGAACTCCATCACACCTCCCCCCCACAAGAGACGACGGGGCCCACCTGAGGAATTCGACACCAAAGAGCTGCCAAGAGCTAGAGCACTCCTGGCCCGCCTCGGCATGCCAAGGCACCGGTGACGCCTCGTTACCCAGCACTACTGACGCCTACAGCAACTAAGTAGACAAACTGATCACAACGACCAAGGCCCTCACCAAAACCCCTGGGTGGGATCCGGGACTGGACTGGAGCTCCTCAAGGAACAATTAGCAGGTAAGTAATTTCGCTTTCCTTATCATCCCTCCAGTCCAGTCCCGCACCTCTGGGATGTAACAGAGCAATATACATAATGGGAGAGTCCTGCAATAGTGGCACGCAGCACCGCAGCCCCAAAACAGGCATCCCCTGCAGCCTGAACATCCAGGCGATAGTGCTTACTGAAAAAGTATGCAGAGAGGACCAGGTTGCCGCCTTGCAGATTTCCACCGGCGGCACCAAGCAGCCACCTGAGCCCTTGTGGAATGAGCATGCAGACCCACCGGGACCAGACATCCCTGCAAAATATATGCCGAAGCAATCGCTTCACAAATCCATCTGGAGATCAAGGCCTTAGCTGCCCCCTCACCCCTGCACGGACCCCCAAAGAGCACGAATAGGCGATCAGACTTGCAAAAACTCGCTGTCGCCTTCAAGTATCGCTTGAGAGTCCTTCGCACATCCAAGAGATGCAAGCTGAGGCTGGCGGCATCAGACCCCGAGCCCTCCAGGATGGGCAGGGACACAGGTTGGTTGACATGAAACACTGAAACCACCTTCAGCAGGAAGGAAGATACAGGACGTAACACCACCTTCTCCCATGAGAACGAAAGATATGGCTCCCGACAAGATAAGGCTTGCAACTCTGAGATCCTACGCACAGAGTAGATCGCTACCAAGAAAACCGTCTTCAGAGTTAGGTCTTTCAGCAAAGCATGACTCAAGGGCTCGAATGGCACCCTAGCGAGTGCCAAGAGAACCATATTGAGCTCCCACTGTGGCACCACTGCTCTGTGCGGCGGCCGCAAATGAGCTACCACCCTCAAGAAATGCAACACATCTGGGTGAGAACCCAACAGCACCCATTGCACCTTTCCAAGATAGCAGGCAATAGCCGCCAGTTGCACCCGCAATGAGCTGGCCGCTAGGCCCTTATCAAACCTATCCTGTAAGAAGGCCAAGATCTCCAGGACGGAAGCCGCCGTGGGTCGCACCTGCTTCCCTGCACACCAAGCCTCAAAAACTCGCCATATCCTAACATAAGCAAGTGAGGTAGACCTCTTTCACGCCTTCAACAAGGTAGAAATCACTGGGCCCAAATAACCTTTCCTCCTCAACCGTGCCCCTTTCAAGGGCCAAGCCATAAGCGAGAAATGATCTACGTGAGGCATAATCACTGGACCCTGCACCAGAAAGTCAGTTCGAGATGGCAAGCGCCATGGCCAGTCCTCCAGAAGCCGAACCAAGTATGCATACCACGGACGCTGAAGCCAGTCCGGGGCTATCAGAATGACACACCCCCTGTGAGCCTCGATCCGCTGCACCACTTGGCCGATCAGCGCCCAAGGAGGAAAAACATACAATAGGCCCTCTGCAGGCTATTGCTGTAGCAGAGCATCTAGACCCTCAGACATTCTTTCCCGTCTTCTGCTGAAAAGCCGGCCTGCTTTGGCGGTCTCAAACGTGGCCATCAGATCCATGACCAGAACTCCCCACCTGCACGAACACCTCCACCTGGAGGGACTACTCCCCCGGGTCCACGTACACCCGGCTGAGATAACCTGCTATCATACTGTCGACTCCTGCAATGTGCGCCGCCGAGATCGCCTGAAGGCGAGACTCCGCCCAGGCGAATAACTGCTCTGCCTCCTCTTCTAGAGCCACACTGCCATGCCTTCCTGACGGTTGAGGTAGGCCACCATTGTCGCGTTGTCCGAAAGGATTCTGACTGCCTTTCCTCGCAGACCCAACTTGAAGGTGCAGAGCACCCAGGCCACAACGCGCATCTCTAGCCGGTTGATTGACCACCACACCTCCTGTGAGCTCCAGGTCCCCTGGGCGAAGGATCCCTCGCAGTGGGCCCCCCAACCTGTCGGACTGGCATCAGTCATCACCAGGATCCACTGCTACGTCTCAAGGGGCATGCCCGCCGCCAACTTCTCTGGACAGAGCCACCACTGGAGCGCTCGCCTCACCTCCCGTGGGCAAGGGAGTCTCTGGGACAGGGAGTCCGTCTGATGCGACCACCGCCAGAGCAGGGCCTTCTGCAGAGACCATATATGCACCCTTGCCCACAGCACCACCTCCAGGGTATCTGCCATGGTCCCTAACACCTGCAGATACTGCCAAACCGTCGGCTCTGGCAGGCCCAGAAAGTGCCGTAGCAATCAACAGTCCTCGAGCCCTCTGCTCTGGCAGAAAAATGCGACCCTGATGAGTGTCGAACCTTGCTCCTAAATACTCCAATTCTGCGATGGGACCAAATGGCTCTTTGCCACGTTGACCACCAGCCGAGGCCTTCGAACAGACTCACCATCCACGAGGTTGCTAACACACACTCGTCTCTGGACTTCGCCCAAATGAGCCAGTTGTCGAGGTAAGGGTGCACGAGCACCCCCTCCTTGCGGAGTGCAGTGGCCACCACCACCATGACCTTGGTGAAGGTGCGGGGGGCCGTCGCCAGGCCGAATGGCAAAACCTGAAGCTGGAAATGGCCCATTGGTACCGCAAAATGCAGGAACCGCTGGTGCTCCGACCTGATAGGAATATGAAGATACGCCTCTGTGAGATCAAGGGACGTCTGAAACTCTCCCTTTCTCATTGCGACCATCACCAACTTCGTTTCCATCCGGAAATGCGGAACCCACAGACAACGGTTCACTCGCTTGAGATCTAGAATCAGGTGAAAGGACCCATCCTTTTTGGGGGCCACGAAATAAATGGAGTATCGACCACAGCTGCACTGCTCCCAGGGAACAGGGACGGCGGCTCTGAGACGAAGCAGCCGCGACAGGGTATCCCATATGGCTGCTGCCTTGCCGGGAGCTTTGGAGGCGGACCGGCTGAAGGACTCGCTCATCGGTCGAGCGAACTTGAGGGTACGGCATTCACGGATAACTTCCAGGACCCACTGGTTGGATGTTATCTGGACCCAAGTAGAATAAAACTCCCGTAGCCGACCCCCCCCCCCCCAAAGGGCTGCACCTCTGCCAGGGCCCCCCTCGCTTCACTGGGGCTTCTTGAACCCCAAGGTAAAGGCGGCAGAGAAACCCCTGCCGGCCCCTCGGAAACCCTACCCCTGAGCGGGAACTCTACCCCTCTGGATGTACGAACACACCAAATGTCATGGGCCTGGCCCTGAGACAGCACCGAACTACAATCCTGCTTTTGCTTATCCTCCGGCAAACGCCCACCTTTAGATTCTCCCAGATTCTTCACCAACTTATCCAGGTCCTCCCCAAAGAGAAGCTGCCCCTTAAAGGGCAGCTTACTCAGCCGAGAGTTGGAAGAGCTATCTGCTGCCCAATTACACAGCCAGAGATAGCAACAGGCCGCCACCACCGATGCCATGCTTCTGGTGAGTCCACGAATAAGATCATAATGAACATTGGCGAGGTAGGCGACCCCGGACTCCAGCTTGGCCACCCCCGCCCAACCATGGAGTCCTCTGCCTGCTGCAGACGCTGCGACCAATGCAGACAGGCCCTTGCCACCCAGGACCCGCAGATGGAGGCCTGCAAGGCTAGGGCATTGACGTCAAATGCCTGCTTCAACAAGGTGTCAAGCTTCCTCTCCTGACCATCCTTCAGGGCTGCGGCCCCTTCAACAGGGATGGTGGTCTTTGTCACCGCTGCCATTGCGGCATTCACTCGCAAGGACCGTAACACCTCACGCTCCTGATCCGCCAGGGGGTAGAGTCGCGACATTGTCCTGACCCCCCTTAAGACCCACCTCTGGCAGTTCCCACTCATCTTGAATCATCTGCTTGACTACCCGGTGCACCGGAAAGACAGACAGACCTCCGCACCACCTGTATTAACGGGTCCTCCAGAGTGTCCTCATCCGCCGCCAGGCACCCGGGCAAATTGAGGACCTTAAGAAACTCTGCGATCAGGGCAGGCAACTCCTCACGCCGAAATACCTGGACAATCCGAGCCTGATCTTCCGGCTCCGAGAGCTCTCCGTCCTCGAGCTCATCACCATTTAAGTCCAGCTCGACCTCCAGCTCATCCCCCTCCGGTCCCTCAGACCCAGGAGACGGCTCCGGCCACATCTCTGAAGGCCTGGCTCTCTTAACCGGCACTGTACCAGGAGCCTCTTCCCTCCCCGCGGAGCCTCTCTTCACACCAACCCCTTGCTAGGGCGGGGTCCCCTGTTGCGCCCTGCTGGCGCAAGCAGAAAGCCTGGTGCAGCAGGAGCACAAATTCTAGGGAGAATCCCCCCAAAGTTCCCACGACCCCCACCCCCTGTGATGTCAAGGGCCCGGGAACTGCCCCCAGCAGAGAGCAAGGGGGCTCTAGCAAGGTCTGAGCTTCCTGGACCAGCACAGGTGCAGACTCCTGCGCCTTGTCCTGCATCACCTGTTCCATGTTAATAGCCTCTGCCACTCAGCCGCAGCACACACCTTCATCTGATATGGACTCTCACCGGGTTCCGCAGACCAGGCACTGCAGACGCGACAGCATGGGAGCACGCCAACTACCCTCCGATCGACAGGGAAGGCCTGAGGCCCCCTATCCAACAGGCCAAGCAAAAGGAAGTCCTGTCAGTGCTGGTCTGCCTTATTAATTTTTTTAAAAATTTTATTTTTTTACTAACCAAAGAAACCAGAAGCACAGGAGAGCATGAAGAAGCCCCCAACAGCAGCTGTCAAACACCCCCGGCGGCAGAGTGGGCCACTCCTAGCGTCACAAAGCACGTGAGAAACAGAGCAGTCTTGCCTTCCCCACACCTCAGCCGCTGCCAAAAACCACAAGGCGCTAGGCCCGAACCCTAGCAAAGCCTCTTTGTGCCGAAACACACAGCGCCCCAGGAGACCTCCTACCTGAAAGCATGCTGGAAGGCAGAAGGGCCTTCAATGACTGCACCGGACCTCACTGCTCTCGCTGCCGATCAGTCCTCTGCACTTCCGCCGGCCCTCCTCAAGCTCAGCCTGCATGTGACTTCGGCACCGAGGGGGAGGAAGCAGGAGCACTCATAACCCGCAGCACAGCACAGACAGCTCCTCACCCATTCACAGGATCAGGAGCAGTCCTCCAGCCCCAGATCCCCGGCAGACACCTGCACATTCCTCCTAACCCAGCGAGGAAGGGGGGATCCTCCTCAGCACAAGCCCTGCTCCTCAGGGCTGGAGCCTACAGTATCTTCCCTGCTGCTTTTTTTTTTTTGAACTAAGAAATGAAAGTGAAAGGAAACTAACCAAAATAAACCAAAGGAAAACCCTAACCAAACAGATTCCTTATTTGTTCCTTCAGTGAGCCCTGCACCGTGGCTCATTACCTCCAGCTGATTGGAGAGTGAGCATACTGGGAGCTGGTGGGTGATGCCAGCTGTACTAATACTGGTGACTTCAAGTTTGGACATGCTCAGTCTCCAAGCTGCTGAAGGAGGTGCACTACCCAGAGGTGCGGGACTGGACTGGAAGGACAATAAGGAACAGAAGATTTCTGCAAAAGTACTAGCCAATCAGTTACAGCCCCACTTACCAGAAACTAATTCACATCAGCCAGTCTGGTTTTATCCCAGGGAGACCATGCTCGGATAATGTGCAGAAAATTTTGAGCCTGATCCATCGTACAAAAACAGGATGGAACCCCAGCTTTACTTCTTATTGTAGATGCAGAGAAGGCCTTTGATAGGGTCTACTGGCCATATCTGTTCAAAGTGTCTGACAAAAGGATCCACCCAATCCAAAATTTTCTATGGATTCAGGTTCTCTACACACAAACCTCAGCCAGGATAAAGGTGAATGCTTCTTACTTGCAACCCTTTGAGCTGCAGAGAGGGACTTGGCAGGGGTGCCCCCTATCCCCTTTTTGCATTGGTTATGGAGCCTCTAGCTTACCAAATTCAAACACGGGCTGAGATTGTGGGGATGGCTGGATTTCACACGCAGCATAAACTCTTTGTTTACGGATGATTTAATATTTACCCTGAATAGACCCTCTCTCAGTTCCTAGAGGGAGTGGGAACAGAATTGAAGATATTTAGTCTAATCTCAGGCTTTAAAATGAATCCATCAAAATCGGAGCTACTAGAAACAGTCTTGGACCCGGAAGAGCGAAAGGCCATTTGTGAAAAATTTCCATATAACTGGGCCACCTCATGTTTGGTATTTGGGCATTAACCTGACAGCTGATTTGGGCCGACTAAGTCAGTTACTGTAAATTATGACCGACTATGGAAATCAGTTAGCGATTCATTGTTGCAGTGGAAAAATTTGGGGCTCTCTTGGTTTAGCAGAATAAATAGTATCAAAATGATGATTTTACCTAAATTCTTGTATTTGTTTAATTCACTGCCAATTAAACTACCACTGGTAATATTTAAAAAATGGCAAAGAGAACTTATGAAGTTTATTTGGGGTAATAAGAGGCCCAGAATTTCCCGCAGGATTCTTTACTGTGTGAGAGAGTAAGAGGGCCTGGCAGTTCCTGACTTGCAAACTTATTATGAAGCAGCGATACTTCCAAGGGGCAGTCGATTAGCAACTGTCTACGTGGAAGGAGTGGGTATCTCTGGAGCAGGGGTTGGCAGGGGGCAGGCCTTTATAATAGTTATGGTGTGGATCCATACAGTGGGACTCTTTATTGGAAAAGAACTCAATGGTATTGTTGACCCTGAGGACTTGAGATAAATATAGGAGGAAAAAAACCCTGTTTTTTAATTTAACACCTTTGAGATATAATCTGTGCTGTCCCCTGGGGCTAAAGCGTAGTTACTCACCTGTAACAGGTGTTCTCCAGGGACAGCAGGAATCAGTCTTCGCATATGGGCGACATCGGCACCGATGGAGCCCTCATGGAAGCATCCCCCCAGCTTTCAAAGAAAGCCTTTGGGAGATACCACCATGCATGCGTGGTTCCCTTCCTGGCCAAAGGTGCCATCTTGCTCAGTCAGATGACATAGCTAAAAGACAGCAAAAATAAAAGATGGTGAAGGAGCAACTCCAAGGGGAGGAGGGAGGGTTGTGAGGACTGATTCCTGCTGTCCCTAGAGAACACCTGTTACAAGTGAGTAACTATGCTTTCTCCGGGAACAAGCAGGAAGTCAGTCCTCACATATGGGACTCCCTAGGTACAGGCTACCAAAAGCACATAGCAAAAAACACGGACTCCCTCACGAGGAGCTGCAAGCAGCAGCAGCAATTAAGTCTGTATCTTCATATCACAGTAGGACCCCTGTGTCCGATGAAAACCAGCACTCCAGTAGCCTGAACACAGAAGGGTCGGTGGGTAGAAGGAGAAATTTCACTTACCGTTAATTTCCTTTCCTGGAATACTGCTAGACCAGTCCAGACAAACGGGTTATGCACCCCTGCCAGCAGATCTTGGAGACAGAGAATTCTACCAGAGCTCTGATAGGCTGGAGCCTGGTGATATAATCCTACCCCTAGGAGTCTCCCTCAGTTACGTCCACAAGCTAATGCAACATGAACTGTAACATCACCCCAGAGGGTCTCAAGTGAACTATATACAAGGGAGCCGAAGAACTCCCTAGAGCTGAAAACAGTATCCACCTACGAACCCATGGACTGCCCATGGCGAGGCATACCGGCAAAGAGAAGAACCGCGGTCGGCGGCTGCACCGCACCAGCGGCACTCCAACCAACAGCAGGACGTGTCCTGGACTGGTCTAGCAGTATTCCAGGAAAGGAAATTAACGGTAAGTGAAATTTCTCCTTCCAGTTCATACTGCTAGACCAGTCCAGACAAACGGGCAGTACCCAAGCTACCTGCGTTCAAGGGGGGCAAGGCCGCCGACAGCTCAGCAACTCCAAAACGGACCTCCTGACGGGCATGAACGTCCAACCTATAATGACCGACAAAGGTGGACAGCAACGACCAAGTCACCGCCCGGCAAATATCGAGAGGAACTACATGAGACCTCCCGGCCTACAAAGTTGCTTGCGCCCGAGAGGAGTGAGCACGGAGTCCCGGTGGAGCTGGCTCTCCCAGAAGAAGGTACGCCACCTCAATGGCTTCCGTAACCCATCTAAAAATGGTAGATTCGGAGGCTGCGGATCCCCGACGAGAACCCGCGAACAAGACAAAAGAGCAACAGTCATATGGAAGGGTCCCGCGACCCCCAGATACCGAAAAAAGAACCTTCTTAAAGTCCACCGCCCGCAACGGAGACCGACCACTGTCACACTGCGCCTTTGTTAAAGACGGAAAGAAAAGAGGCTGGTCAACAGTGAACGGCGTCAGCACTTTGGGCAACAAAGGAAGGGACAGTTCTCAGAGAAACGCCTTCGGAGGAAAACGAGAGATAGGGATGTCGACACGAGAGAGCCTGGAGCTCAGAAAGACGGCGTGCCGAAGTTATGGCCACCAAGAAGACTGCCTTCAGAGTCAAATCTAGAAGAGAACATGCCCTCAGAGGCTCAAAGGGAGGAGCAACGAGGGCACAGAGGACAAGCACGAGAGCTCACGCCTGCACAGGCGAACGCAGAGGAGGCCGGAAGGCCTAACTCCGGAGGAACCGAGACACGTCCAAATGCGAAGCCATCGATCGCCCCGCTATAGGACTCCGAAAACAAGTTGAGGCGACCACTTGTACTCGCAAGGAATCTAGCACTAATCCCTTATCCACTCCGGCCTGTAAAAAGGACAGGATATCCGGAACACCGCAACGCCAGGGTGAGAGGTTATTTCGCGAACACCAACCATCAAGAGACGCCAAACCCGAGCGTAAGTCAGTGTCGTGGTAGACCGCCGCGCCGTGAGAAGCGTCACGACCACGCTAGGCGAATAGCCGTAGCTAGCAAACCGGCGGCGTGGAATTGCCAGGCCGTAAGCGAGTAAGGAGCCGGGTCTTCCATCTCCACCGGTCCCTGAATCAGAAGGCCGAGAAACACCTCGAGGCGGAGCATCGACGCCCCAGACAGACGGAATAGATCCGCATACCATGGTCCGCGAGCCCAACTCTGAGCCATCAGGAGTACAGGGTCGCGACGGTCTCGGAGCCGCTGGAGAACCATGCATATCACAGATCAGGGAGGGAAAACACACCGGAGAAGATGAATCGGCCACGGTTGAGAGAGAGCATCTATGCCGTGCGTTCCCTCGTCCCTCCAATGGCCGAAGTACAGCGAAGCCGTGGCAGTCTGTGCCATAGCCATTAGATCCACGGTCAGTAGGCCCCACAGGTGAACAATGGACCGGAACGCATCCGGCTGCAGAGCCCAGCCCCCGGGCTCCAGAGAGTGCCGGGTGAGAAAATCGGCCTACACATTGTTCACGCCTGCGATGTGCTGTGCCGACAGCATGAAGATGTTCCCCCGCCCACGGGAGGAGCAAACGCCTCTCCTGTGAGACATCCGGACATTGCGTGCCGCCTAGGCGGCTTAGGTAAGCAACCATCGTGGCGTCGGACAGGATCCGAACCGCACACCGCCGCATTAGAGGCTGAAACTGAAGAAGGGCGAAGCGCACTTTCCGCGTCTCGAGAGGATTGATAGACCCTTGGGCTGCGCGAGGTGACCAACACCCCTGCGCCGAGGCTAAGCCACAAGGCGCTCCCCAACCGGAGAGGTCGGCGATTGGCGTCACCAAGATCCAGCGCAGAGACTCCAGAGGGACCGCCCGTAGAAGATTGTGTGCCTGAAGCCACCAGCGGAGGCTGCGGCGCACCGGCAGAAGCAAAGGCAACCAGATTCGATAACTCTCCGATACCGGCGACCAACGAGATAGAAGCGCCGTCGGCAAGCAGCGCAAGAGCGCTCTTGCCCATGGAACGAGGGCTATCGTTGCTGCCATGGACCTCAAGAGTTGAAGGTAGCCCCAAGGCCGAGGCGCCGCTTGATCCAAGCAGCGGCGGAGCTGAAGAGAGATCTTCTGAAAACGTTCCTGAGGTAGAAACACCCGTCCCCTACGAGTGTCGCACCCAGCCCCGAGAGAATCCAGGACCTGAAGCATTCCAAAATAGACAGAGTAATGGCCCAGTCCTCCTTCCAACGGTGGACCGGGACGAATGGCATCTAAACGCTGGAGCCTTTAAATGAAGCAACATCCGCTGCCCATTGACGCAGGCTGAGCCATCTCCGAGCTACCGACACCGGTGCTAGGAAGCGAGCTGACAGCTGCAAGAGATCACAGAATGCCTCTGCCCGGAATGCAGCAATGGATTCGAAATGAACCAACTCGGGAACACCTGGAAGCTGCGGAATCCATCGAAGGGAGGCCTGAGCTGCCAGACCTCCGCACACCTGCAAGAAGGAAATAGCGGGCGAAGGAAAACCAGATGTAGCAGTCTCCCAACTCTTCAGGTCTGGCTGGTCGCGGGGCGCCTCTCCGCCCTCAACCGGAAGTGTGGTATGCCTGATGACCCTGGTCAGAATGCATCAACCGTCGGGTATTGCAGCCAACGGTCAAAGTGAAAGGGAGACCAAGGGTATAACCGACCAATACCGCGTGCCGTACGAATGCACTGGAAAATGGGATGCGGCTGCAACCGGATTTGAGAATCCGGAGGAGCTGGCGTGTCGGCTAGGGGGAGCGACTCCATCACCTGTGTGATTAGAGCCGGCAACTCCTCTTACCGAAAAAGGCGGAGAACCGTCAGCGAAGAAAACAGACGGAGAATATTCCCCATCTCCGTACTCCAACGAGTCAGGGCTGACCTCCGAAGATTTAAAGTCTTCTTGAATATCCATAGTACCCCGCAAGGCACATGCTACGCCCCAAGGAGGACATACTGCTCTAAAGTCTGAGGACTTATGGGACCACTTGCGAGACCATGCCATATGCTCGCCTGCTACTGGGCAGGTGTAGGAGATAATCCAAAAGACTGCAAAAGTCACAGGCGTCATGCCAGATGGAAGAGTATGAGGAAGGCACTGTCAGTCAAGGCTGCTGTGGTCTCCAGCGGCTGTGGAAGCGACATGGGAGCTGACTGAATCTTCTCCTGCAGGAAGATCCTGCAGCAGGGGCTCTGAGGAGGGGGTAGATAAGGTGCTGATGAACCCAGCTAGCAACGCAGTGGGAATGGGGAAAGTCTCCGGGATGCAGCGTGCAGGCGGAACACAAGCAATCTATTAATGTCCCCTTCGGCTGATTACATATCACATATAATACAGCCAGAGAAAGAAGCATTGTAGAGACTTAAACCACCTTTCCTCTTCTTGTGTGGGGTTGTTTTTTTTTTGAAACAAAAAGCAAGGTAGGCTCAGGGAAACCCAAGACTCTTCAAGAAAAGGATTTTGAAACTCCACGTGCCTCCACAGCATGATTAAATGTGTGGAAACTGCTGTTTAGAGCTGTTTCCTCCAAAAAGAAACACTGAAGAGAAAAACAAAATGGCCGCTGGCACCGAAAAACTGTCAGGTATTCACTGAGCTGAGAAGGGAACTGTCAGTCATTCACTGTGCTGGCATAGAGAAACTTTCAAAGTCAGGGTAAGGCAATTACAGTGACTGAAAGTAGGGAAATTAGAGTGTGATCCCTCCGCAGCCATTCAGACCTCCATGGTAGGGGCTGAAAGGTGTTTCTGGGGAGGGATGTAGAAGCTCAAATCCAGCCGTAGGAAGATTACAGTGAGCATGCTTAATTAGGCCGAGCCCAAAACAGTCAGGTTCCAAAACACTGACTTAAAATTCCAATCAAATGGTATATTTAATAAGACAGGTACAATATTCAGTAGGACGTACAAAGTAACCCAGCTGCAGTTTGTGGACTAAAAATTTAAAGTAGGAACTTCAAAACTCAGAGGCAGCCGGTCCGGATGCAGTTGAAATCATCCCAAAGCAGCTGAGGCAAGTAAGAAAAAAAACAGGGTACTCACAGTTTTCTTTCAGAAAATGATACCTGAACTTCCTGGAGGTATCCAAACTCTCGTGGTAAAGATTCAGCGCAGCGTAAAGCCAATGGAGAGCTCCACTGAAGCCAAGCTCAGGAGTTCCCAAGTTCATCTGGGGAAGCAAGATGCTGGGGGAAGAGCAGAGCTGATTCATGAGGTCCCTGTGTTTCTTCTGACAGCCTATGCAGCGTAAACCTGAATAAGGCACAGTGAGAACTAAAAACAAATAACTGCGTCCCGCAGGAACAGGCATTTAACAATATTCCCCATAATAGGTAATGCCTCAGCCAGCCTTCTTTGTTGGGCACAGTGGGGGATGGAACCCATGAGCCCTGCACCATTCGTCAGTGACTTAGCATTGTACTGTGGCTCTGAATTGCATCCTGTTCTCTATCCATGCCTTTCGTACTTTTTATTCATTATGTTAATACATAGGCAGAGAAAAAAAGGAACCCCTTCACAACTCACAGCTAGCAAGTGTTGTGGAAAAAAACTTAAACAGCAATAGAGCTGTTAGAAGCCAGCAGAGAAGTAATCTGGCTTCCCGCCAAAAACCAAGGCTCATTAGCTATTCAAAATGGCCGCCGGCAAAAATAAAACACAAAAAGAGTGAATTAAAACCCCCAAAAGCTAAGGAATTAACTTAAAAAGTCAAAGGAGAAGGTGGGAGGGTTGCAGGCATGAGAGAAATGCCTAAAATCGCTGAAAAATCAAGAAAAATAAATCGAGTTACCACAGAGCTGCAGACAGCAGTGGGAGAAAGACAGTTTCTGTACTTACAGTACCGAAAGTGCAGAGAAGCCACGGACCGCTGCTCAAACCACTACAGCTGCCTCACCACTAAAATCAGCCCCAGGGACTGGATTTTAGGAGGCGTACCATCCAGCTAAATAGCCCTCATGACTAGTGCTGGGGAGTCTGCACATCAGCGATCTCTACTGTGACAGAGGACACAGGAGCTTCAGCTGGAATCATCCTGGTGCTCAGGGCATAATCTCTCCAAGAGAAATCACAAAGAAATAAAGCATTTTAAATTTTGTTTGAAGGAGCAAAAAAAAAAAAAAAAGCATCCAGATCTGCTGGAGACAGAGAAAAACTGAGGGAGACCCCTAGGGGTAGGATTATATCACCAGGCTCCAGCCTATCAGAGCTCTGGTAGAATTCTCTGTCTCCAAGATCTGCTGGCAGGGGTGCATAACCCGTTTGTCTGGACTGGTCTAGCAGTATGAACTGGAAGTTGCCTGAACTCTGAAAAGGTTACGGAGCACAGCTTGGCTGAAGGCACTGTCCCCATCGTAACAGGCTGCAAAGGTATGGACTGAAGACCAGGTGGCGGCCTGGCAGATGTTCACCATCAGGACACAGTGCAAGTTTGCCACTGAGGCCATCATGGCCCTGACACAGTGTGCCTTGACACAGCCTTCCAGCGGGAGCCCTGCCTGCTCATAGGCGAGGGCAATACAGTCTGCCACCCCCAGCCTACTGGGGTCGCAGGAGATGAAAAGCTGCGTAGCTTTGCGGTGGCCCTGAGTACATTGGATATAAAAGGACAAAGCCCTCTTACAGTCCAAGGTGTGAAGGACTGTCTCTGCGCTATTGGAGGTCTCGGAAAGAAGGTAGGGAGTACTACTTCCTGGTTGAGATAGAAGAACGATACTACCTTCGGAAGGAATTTAGGGTGCGTGTGGAGTACCACTCTGTTCTTGTAGAACCTGGTAATAAGGCGCCTCCGCCACTAAGGCCTGAAGCTTGCTAACTATGCAAGCAGAGGAGAGTGCAACCAGGAATGCCACCTTTAAGGGAGGTAGCATAGGTGGCAAATAGCCAGAGGCTCAAAGGGTGGGCGAGTGAGCTGCCCCAACACCACGATGAGGTCCCATTCGGTTGCCAGAGGGCAAACCAGAGGCTTTGATAAAAGCAGACCCCTAAGAAAGCGTGTCCCCAGCAGCTAGACCAAGAGGGGCTTGCCATCCATCGGGTGGTGGTGCACTGCCAAGGCACTGAGGTGCACCCAGACGGAGTTAGGCTTGAGCCCGGATTGCAAGAGGTGAAGAAAGTGTTGTAACACCAAACTCACCGGGCAGAACGGGTCAGCCCCATGCTTGGCACACAGACTAAAAACCACACCATTTAAGGGCATAAGCTTTTCTAGTAGAGGCCTTGTGAGGGGGCAACAGGATCTCTACCTCACCCAAGAGGTTGAAAGGGGCTAGGGTCACCCTTTCAGCAGCCACGCTGTCAGCAACAGAGACCCCAGGTTGGGGTGCAGAAGAGAGCCCCCTTCCTGAGACAGGAGTCCTGGAGAGCTCCCCAACGGGATGTGGGTCTCCACTGTTAATCAGAGGAGCAGCAATGTGGGAGGGAAGGCATACATAAGGCCCTTAGACAATGAACGAGGAACGCGTCCGCTGCCACCCTGGATGGATGGTTTTGCCAGGAACAGAAGCGGGGCAACTGGAAGTTGTCCGGGCTGGCGAACAGGTCCATCATGGGTTTCCCCCAGATCTGGAAGAGCCAGTCAGTCACCTTGGAGTCCAGCTGCCATTCATGCAGCTGGAGGACTCTGCTCAGCCTGTTGGCCAGCAAGTTGTTCTGGCCTGGTAGGTATACTGCCTGCAGGAGGATACCCTGTTGGACTGCGTACGAACAGAGGACCCCGTGCCCCACTGTTTGTTCACATAGAACATCGCCATCTGGTTGTCTGTCTGGACCAGAACCAGCACCAGCTGGTGATGCAGGTGGTGGCAAAACGCTCGCAGGGCTAAGTATATCACCCGCCGCTCCAGGATGTTGATTTGCTGGGTGCTCTCGCTTAGTGACTAACTGTTCTGGGTGTAGAGCTCTCCGCAGTGGGCTCACCAGCTGAGCAGGGAGCAGTCTGTGGTGAGGACCCTTAAGGGGCTTGGGGCCTGGAAAGGCATGCCCGCCTCAAGATACAGGAGAGACTGTCATCAGACCAGAGAGTCCGCCAGTTGGCAGGTTACAGAGATTCTGTTTCAGAGATGCCCTGTGACTTGAGTCCACTGTTCTCGGAGACACCACTGTGCCACCCTCATGTGGAGGTGAGCATCTGGGGTGACATGGACCATGGAGGCTATGTGCCCGAGAAGGCGCAGAAAAAGCCGAGCAGGCACAAAGGGACGGTACTGTATATCCTGTGCCAGAGTCCCGAGACGGTCAGCTTGGTCCCTGGGCAAGAAGGCCTTTGACTGGAGAGTGTCCAACTTTGCCCCAATGAACTCCAGATATTGGGTCGGGAGGAGGTGAGACTTGGGTTAGTTTATGACAAAACCCAAGTGCTACAGAACCTGGATAGTACGTGCAGTGGCCTGCTGAACCTCTGAGGCCGTGCCTCCCTATATGAGCCAGTCGTCCAGGAAGGGGAAGACAAAGACCCCCTGGAGACGGAGGAAGGTGGCCATGATTGCCAGGCATTTTGTGAAGACCCTTGATGCAGAAGCCAAGCCGAAAGGGAGCACCCTGTACTGATAATGTCTTCCCCCCACTATGAACCGCAGGTACTGCCTGTGATTGGAGTGAATGAGGATGTGGGTACAGGCATCCTTGAGGTCTAAGAAGCATAGCCAATCTCCCTGCTGGAGATAGGGCAGCAATGTTCCAAGGAAGAACATCTTGAACTTCTCACTCATCAGGAATTTGTTGAGGTTCTGCATGAGCCTTAAGCCCCCCTGTTCTTTTTGGCATGAGGAAATACCTGGAGTAGAACCCTTTGCCCTTGAGATGGTGGGGCACCAGTTCCACTGCTTTGTCCTCGAGAAGACCTGCCAACTCCTTCAGTAGGAGGTCCCGGTGAAGAGGAGACCAGAGGGAATCTATCGGAAAATAAAGGGGGTGGTGTCTGCGTCAGGTGGAGGAGGTAACTCTCCCTGACCACCCAAAGTGCCCAGGAGTCGGTGGTGATGGTCAACCACCTCTGGGCATAGTGGGCCAGACATCCCCCTGTGGGCTTGCTGATCTCCTTGGGGTAAATAGGCTATGCTCAAGGAGTCAAAAACTCCCCCCTGGCTGGGCCGGAGCCGGTGCCTGGGGTTTTGGAGCCATCTGCTTATAAGGGCCATGCCCATGTCTCTTTGCCTGCTGACCCTGTTGGGGAACTGGGCCTGAAAAGGTGGGTAGTTTCTGCAAGTAGTTCCTTTCCTTGGGTAGAAGGCCTTTTTACCCAAGCCCTTCTGTCAGGGAGGGGCAGCAGTCTTTTGAGAGCCTGGTCCTCGTCATGAAATCTGTCTCCAGCTCGGCAGCATTGTCGGTCATGGGTTTGCCAAAGAGGTTCTCTCCTTGGCACAGGACATCGACTAATTTGTCCTGAACCCATTGCTCGAGGTCATATGACTGTAGCCAAGCTTGGCACCGTGCATCGATGCCCGCTGCCGCTACTCAAGCCGCCAACTCGAACCCGTCATACATGAACTTGGAACACTCACGGACCACCTTGGCCAGGTTGTTTTTTTTATTTATTTATATTCTCTTATATACTGTACCGCACTATTCTGCATCAGTGCGGTTTACATTGAACAAACTGAAATTACATTGAACAGGGCATTATAACTTGGAGATAACTATTTTACAGGGAACATGGGCTATGGAGGGTTAAGTGGCTTGCCCAAGACCACAAGGAGCACCTGTGGGACTAGAAACCCCAGTCCTTCTGGCCCAAGGTTGCTATCCTCTAGTGGGATTTGAACCCCCGACCTTCCGGCCTGAAGTACCTTGCCCCAACCACTAGGCCACTCCTCCACTCCTGAGAGACCTGCAGCGGTTGTTGAACCGCTGCAGGTCTCTCAGGTACATGCCCATGTACAGCTGGTAGGCCTGGATGCAGCCGATGATCATCAAGCCCTGATAGCATAGTTACTCACCTTTAACAGGTGATCTCCGGGAACAGCAGGAATTTAGTCTTCACATATGGGTATCGTCGGTACCGATGGAGCCCACGCGGGAACACTCCCCAGCATCCAATTTGAAAGCTTTTGGGAGCATCCCACAGCACCTGCATGCTGCCTTCCCGCCTTTCCCAACTGTCTCTCTCCAGTTGAGTTTAAAGCTGAGACAAAGAGAGAGAGAGAGATACAACTCCTAGGGGAGGTGGGTGGGTTGTGAAGACTAAATTCCTGCTGTCCCCGGAGATCACCTGTTACAGGTGAGTAACTATGCTATCTCCAGGAACAAGCAGGAATGTAGTCTTCACATATGGGGACTCCCTAGCTACAGATGCCAGGGAGAAACCCCAGAAGTTGTGCGCCCTTTTAAAAGGGCTCCACTTCCCCCCATGGATCTCTGGCATCCTACCAGGGATGGTGGGTAGGAGTTGATTAAGTCTGGAACAGGTGTTGAAGAACAGCCTGACCAACAAGGCATCCCGGTGGGAGTCCTTGTCCAAGCAGTAATGGGCTGTGAAGGTATGAACCGAGGCCCAGGTAGCTGCTCGACAGATGTCATCAATAGATAGAGTGAAGATGAGCCATAGAGGCTGCCATGGCTCTCACATTGTGCGCTGTGACATGGCTTTCAAGAGGAAGGTTCTTACTCCGATAGGCAAAAGATATACACTGTGCAATCCAGTTGGACAGTGTCCTTTTGGAGACTGGAAGCCCTAAATGACTAGGATCAAAAGCAACAAAGAGTTGAAAGGACTTTCTATGTTGCTGCGTCCTTTGCAAGTAAAAGGCCAAAGCTCTTTTACAGTCCAAAGTATGAAGATTCCTTTCTGCATTAGAGGCATGAGGCCTTTGGAAAAAAAACAGGAAGGTAAACTGCTTGGTTTAAATGAAAAGGTGAAACCACCTTTGGCATAAAGTGAGGATGAGTCCTAAGGACCACCTTATCATGATGGAGCCTTGTATAAGGAGGATCAGCCACCAATGCTTGCAACTCACTGATGCGACGTGCTGATGTGATTGCAATAAGAAAAATAACCTTCCAGGAAAGGAATTTTAAAGAGCTAGTAGCTAATGGTTCAAAAGGCGGCTTCATGAGCTGGCCAAGAACCAGATTTAAATCCCATGCCACCGGTGGTGGCTTAACGGGATGCTTAGTTAGAAGAAAGCCTCTCATAAATCTCGCTATGATAGGATGAGAGGAAATAGGTTGCCCATTTAAAGGTTTGAGAGAAGCTGCAATAGCACTCCAATGAACTCTCACTGAATTGGTCTTAAGCCCTGCATTAGACAAATGAAGAAGATATTCTAGTAATGATTCCAGAGGTATTGCAAGAGGGTTAAGACCCTTCTGTGATCACCATATGGTAAACCTTTTCCACTTGAAAGCATAAGAGCGTCTTGTGGATAGTTTCCTGGAAGCAGAAAGGATATCCTTTACTTGCTGAGAAAGGTTAAGACCATGAAGTTCTAGGCTTTCAGCAACCAGGCCCTGAGATGTAGAGACTGGGGATTGGGATGCCACAGCATCCCATCCTCCTTGGATAGGAGATCTGGAGCAGATCCTAACTCCAGAAATGGAGCTTGAGATAGATGTAAGAGCAGAGGGTACCACACTTGTCGTGGCCAATGTGGGGCTATGAGAATCATATGGCCTCTGTCTCTCTGAAGCTTGAATAGAGTTCTGGGAATTAGGGGAATGGGTGGGAAGGCATACAGAAAGTCCCAACCCCAATGGAGGAGGAAGGCATCCCTGGCCTGACAACCCTGAGCTGGAATTCTGGAACAGAACCGGGGAAGGTTGGCGGACTTGCAAAGAGGTCTATGTCCGGGGTTCCCCAAAATTGGAAAATTTTGGCCACCTGGTCTACATGGAGAGACCGTGTGGAAGCAGAACTCGACTGAGTCTGTCTGCCCAAGAGTTTTGTATGCCTGGAAGATACACTGCAAGGAGATGAATCTGATGCTCTCTGGCGAGGGCCAAAGTCGCAAAGCTTTGTTGCAGAGCGACAGAGAGCCTGTTCCACACCGCTTGTTCACATAGAACATGGCTACCTGGTTGTCCGTTTGAATTAGTACAGTTTTGTAGCTGAGCTGGGTGTGAAACTCTCGAAGAACAAGAAAGATTGCTCTGAGCTCTAGGAGATTGATGTGTAGATCGGTCTCCTGTGGAGTCCAGGTACCCTGGGTAGAGAGGCCCTGCAAATGGGCTCCCCAACCCACCTGTGAGGCATCTGTTAGAGTTACTTGAGGTGGGGGTTGCTGAAAAGGGGACCCCACCAACAGATTCTGGGGTGACTGCCACCATTGGAGACAAAATAAGACGATCTGAGGTTGCTATTTTGTCTGAGAGGCAACCTGACGCCCGGGTCCACTGAGTGGATAGAGTCCACTGAGTGGATAGAGTCCACTGAGTGGATAGAGTCCACTGGGCTGCCCTCATATGGAGGCAGGCATAAGGGACCACATGCACGGTGGATGCCATGTGGCCTAGCAATTATAACATTTCTCGAGCAGTGAGGTGAGACTTTAGCATTGCTTGGGAAGCTAACTGCACAATGCGAAGGCAGCGGGACTGTGGAAGATAGGCCCTTGTCTGTCTGGTATCCAGCAGGGCTCCTATGAACTCTAGAGACTGAGTGGGAGCTAGGTTGGATTTTGGGAAGTTATGACAAGTCCCAAATATTGAAGGATACGCATTGTGCGACAGAGAAATCCTGGCCTCTGGCTCTGATGGGGCTCGAATGAGCCAATCGTCCAAGTAAGGGAAGACGAATATTTTTAGGGTACGGAGAAATGCTGCCACCACAGCCATGCATTTTGTGAACACCCTTGGTGCCGAGGCCAGGCCAAAAGGAAGAACTCTGTATTGGAAGTGCTTCTCTTGAAATAGAAAGCAAAGAAACCTTCGGTGAGTTGGATGGATGAGAACATGAGTGTACGCATCCTTGAGATCTAGAGAACAAATCCAGTGCTGACTCTGAAGGTATGGCAGTACAGTTCCCAGAAAAATCATTTTGATTTCTCTTTGAACAGGAATTTGTTCAATTCTCTGAGGTCCAAAATGGGTCTGTGCCCTCCTGTTTTCTTTGGAATAAGGAAAAAGGGGGAATAGAACCCTGCACCTTGTTGATGAATAGGTACTTCTATTGCCCTTTGGGCAAGAAGCAGACTGACCTCGTGATCTAACTGGGAGTTGAGAGAGGTCTGAGAATTGAACTGTCTTACCATTGTAGGAGGGGGCATGCTGAGGAAGTGAAGCTTGTATCCCTCTCTTACAATGGACAGAGTCCAACTTTCTGCTGTTATCTGCCCCCATCTGGGGGCAAAATAACATAACCTTCCTGGAATGGTGGAAGGCTCTGGCCCATTCAGGGCTAGGAAGACAAAGTTCTCTAGATGGGAGTCAAAGCCCCTGTGGAGGCTGAGTCTGCTGAGCCGGTTGAGGCTTAGCAGCCTTTGTTTTTCTTTGTTTAGGTTGCTGCTGACTCTTTTGGGCAGACTGACCTGAACGATTCCCTTGCTGGGTATAGGAGGGGTAGAACTTCTTCTTTCTAGTGAAGAATGTTTTTTTGTAGGACTTTTTCCCTTGCAGGATTAGCTGTAGATTTTGATAATCTATCCAAGGTGAGATTATCAGCATCTAGCTCATTAGCTTTTTCTTGCCAATTTTTGCCAAAGAGATTCTCTCCTGAGCAAGGAATATTCCCCAGTTTGTCCTGTACCCAAAGTTCCAAGTCAGATGCCTGGAGACATGCAATCCTACGTGCGCCTATGGCAATAGCAGAAGTTCTGCTTATGCACTCAAAACAATCAAAAGCTGCATGATTTACGAATTTGGAAACATCCTGGGCATGGCAGTGGGGGTGTACTATCAAGCACCTGGCCAGAATGACCAAATGGATGATGAAATGCTCAAAGAAATAAAGGAAGCTAACAAAAGTTACAGCGCAGTAATAATAATGGGTGATTTCAATTACCCCGGTATCGACTGGGTCAGTGTCACGTCAGGACATGCTAGGGAGATAAAGTTCCTAGATGAAATAAATGACTGCTTCTTGGAGCAGCTGGTTCATGAACCGACCAGAGGGGAAGCCATATTAGACCTAGTCCTTAGTGGAACACCAGATCTAGTGCAAGAGATAAGGGTGTTGGGGCCACTTGGCAATAGTGATCATAGCATGATTGCCTTTGATTTAATTAGTGGAGGAGGGATAGTAAGGAAATCCACAGTACTACCTTTTAACTTTCGAAAGGGAGACTATGATAAAATGAGGAAAACAGTTAAGAAAAAACTAAAAGGAGCAGTTGCAAAGGTTAAAGACGTACATCAAGCTTGGGTGTTGTTGAAAAATACTATCTTGGAAGCCCAGACCTGCTGTATTCCACGCTTTAGGAAAAGTGGAGGAAGTCCAAAAAACTGCCAGCATGGTTTAAAGCATCTTTCAGGAAATGGAAAAAAGAGCCAAACGACAAAACCTGGAAAGAGCACAAGCACTGGCAAGTCAAATGCAAGGCATTGATAAGGCAGGCAAAGAGAGAATTTGAGAAGAAGCTTGCTGCGGAAGCAAAAACGTGAAATAAAGACCTTTTCAAGTACATTCGTAGCAAAAAACCTGTGAGAGAGTCAGTTGGTCCATTAGATGATAAAGGGGTTAAAGGAGCACTAAGAGGCGACAAGGCGATAGCGGAGAGACTGAATGAATTCTTTGCTTCGGTCTTTACTGAGGAAGATGTAGGGATGTTACCCATGACTGAAGTGGTATTTAAAGGTGTGGAAGAATTGAAGGAAATATCGATACATCGGGAAGATGTCTTACAACTATTAGATGAACTGAAGAGTAGCAAATCACCTGGGCCGGATGGTATACATCCAAGGATGTTGAAAGAACTGAAATATGAGATTGCAGGATCTGTACTCTTATTCTACTTCTTTTACTTCTAATCCCTTCTTTTACTTATTCTACTTCTTTTACTTCTTCTGATCAGAAGAAGAGTACAGATCCTTTTCACTTGGGGAAGAAGATATTATCATTTTTGTTATGCTATTTTACAGCGTTTTGAGAAGAACTTGTTTAAAGCAAAACTCCATAGTGATTTTGGGTTCTGTTTTTATTTCTGAAGAGGTCACTGATGTGAACATGCAATCGGCCTCATTATGACTCAAGTCTAAAAGGCAATGCTACTGTTTTAACTGAGACCTCGAAGAAATTCTTGTATACTTTAATTTTTGAGGACTATTGCTAGATTTCTCTAGTCCAGTGTTAGTGTTACAGTGAACGACTTTTTTTTCAATAAGAGAAAAGAACTGTGGCTTCAGCATCAGGTGGGAGAACTGAACAGAGGCGCTGCTGCCGCGAACAAGCAAAAATCGCTAATGCCGGCCTCAGCGTTCCCAAAGTCTTTTGATCTGCGCTCTCTGTATAAGTCGCCGGCTCCTCACCCATAAATGTGGGTTCGGGAGCCAGAGCCTTGCCCTTACACTCGCTTGTTTCTCCGCTCCACTGGAGAGAAGGAGGGGGGAGGCCATACAGCACCTCTTGCTCTTAAAGCTACAGACAACTTTACCCTTTACCAATGTATTATAAAAACATTTAACCACAGTCTACATAAATCACCCCGAGCTACTCTAACTCTCCTTAATTGTTCCTCTAGCGAGCCCTGAACCTCCGAGCTCACCAACCCTCTAGCTGCTTGGAGACTGAGGTAACTGGAGTGAGGAGGCAGTTCCTGTGGCTTTATTGAACTGTTTCAATGCAATATCCGAATGGCTTCTTTCTCAAAACCTTAGAATACAACATAAGAAAACGGAAGTACTCTTCATTACGAGGAACCCCAACTTTACCCCACCACAATATCTTAAGGTAAAAGAAGCTGAGCTGCAATCTAAATCCTCAATACGTTACCTGGGAGTCACTTTAGATCAGCATTTGGATTTGAAGGCCCATATAGGAAACAGTCAAATCAGTATACCACAAGATCCGCACACTTAGGCATCTACGTTCCATGCTTGAACCAACTGATTTCCGGACAATTTTCCAGGCGTTGATCATACCCCATTTTGACTATGCCAATGCCATCCTACAAGGTCTTCCCCAATCTACATTGAACCCGCTGCAGCTAGCCATGAATGCTGCAGCAAGAGTACTCCATGGAGCCTCCAGGAGCGACCACATAACGCCTCTGCTGATACAGTTGCATTGGCTACCCATCCAGGCCAGAATAGTTTTCAAGACCTTGATAACCACTTTTAAAGCTATCAACAATCTGTCACCTGCATCCTTAACCTCACTCATTCATATCACTTCCCCAAATAGAGCAAGAAGATCCACGGCTATTAACTCCCTAAAAGTCCCGAAGGCAGTAACTGTTTACTCCAACTCGCCAGCCAACAGAGCCTTTAGTCTCAGTGCCCCAAGATTCTGGAATGCATTACCTCCTGAGATCTGGGCTATTAAGAACCTACCACAGTTTAGGAAAGCCCTCAAATGCTACCTCTTCAACAAATACCTTATAGAGCCTAACGACAACCCCTAGAGCCCAAAGTCTCCTGGCGATACCTTTTCCATACAAAGTATGGTATCTCAACAACACACCAAGTATGATACTCAAACCCTTAGTGGTGGTTATATTTCTGCGAAACTACTGTTATTATGACTCCATATAATAAATTTTGTAAATAGTTTTCCCCTGTTATCCAAGTTTTTGTGCCCTGTTACCTGTAAAACTCATACGCTTTCAACTGTACTGAGCATTTTTGTTACATGTAAACCGCGCTGATGCTGAATAGTGTGGTATATAAGAGACTATAAATAAATAAATAAAAAATAAATACCAGTGCCATCAAAAGGATGACGTTTCTCAGTCTCCAAGCTGCTGGAGGAGCAGCAAAACCCCAGAGGTTCGGGACTAGACTGGAGGGACAATAAGGAATGCAACATTCATAAGGTGGGGCAAAAGACGGTTGGCATACCTAAGGCAATTTTGGAGGGAGAACAAAATGATCCCCTTCGCTGAGTTACAGAATGAGTATGGCCTGGAGAGTATAAATAAATACTAGAACTTGCAAGTTGCTCTTTGAGTAGGGAAGAGTTGGTCCACAAGGATACAGTAGTACCAATCTTAGAGTTTTGTTTTTTAGGTGAAAACATGAAAAGATGTCTATATAAATTTTAAAAGGCTTTGGGAGAGGGACTGGGGGAGAAAGCATGCTTCCTCACACAATGGGAAGCCGACCTAAATGTGTCTTGGTCATGGGATGATTAGGGCTTAATATTCCAGCATTTCTGTAAGAGCATAACAGCACTATATTTGATTGAGAATATATATAAAATGCTATATCATTGGTATTACACCCCAGATTAACTGGAGAAATTTGGACTTAGCAAGGGGTTATATTGGTGCTTGTGTGGGGAGAAAGGCTCCTTCCTATGCATTTGGTGGTCCTGCCCACAAGACATACCTTTCTGGGAAGAGATATTTAATTTATCAGCAAGGTCCAAGGGAAATGCACTACCCCCAGAATTGGTATGGCTCTTCTGGGGTTGGGTGAAGGGGGGAGGTGGGCAGAGCAGTCGCTGACCCCTTGCAGAGGCATTTATTGACCGCAGCCAGACTCACTCTAGCCCAACATTGGAATAGGGTGGAGACCCCCTCCTTAGGGATGGTGGTTCAAAATGCAAAATATAGTCAAAAGATGACAAAACTAACAGCTATGAGACGACAGATAATGCCCACTTATGATAGAATATGGTCCACCTTTGTTGAGTGGTGCAGAGAGAAGGAAGGCGAAGCCCTACTTCAAGCGAAAGGCACCTGGATAGTCTGCTGCGGGTGCACGTGGGGGTTGAGGCCTTTGGGGAGGTTTATGAGTATCTGATAGAGAAGACTGACTGGAGTTGCATTGTATGGCAGATCCATAGAGTACTTCTCCTCAACTATATGATCTAGTCCTCAGGGGGGGGGGGGGTAAAGGGGAACACTAGCAACAATACTCGGTTATGTTTATTTGTTAGAAGTTGAATACTCCCTTGTTGCAAATATTGGTATGTAACCGTTTTATTTCCTTTGTAAAGTGTACAAGTTCCTGTTAATAAATAAAAACATACAATTTAAAAATATATATCCGGGTCAATAAAATAAATAAAATGAAATAAGGACAATCACAAATCATGGCACCAGACTGTAGTAGCCAGTTTTCAGAGGACTTAAAAAATGTTCACATCATTTGCATGTAGGCATTTCATATAAATCAGTGATAACTGGTGAGCCACAAAATGATAATTACACTTACCTGGTAATTGTAGTTCCTTTAGTGACGACAGTGCAGTCCTCAACCTCTGGGTTGTCAACCTTCACCTGCAGCTAGGAGACTGGCATGTCAAATTTATGACATCACTGGATATAGGCTGCTGCTCTCGCTCCACCTCCCCAGTGTGAAACTATTAACAAAGCAGACTCAAGAGAGCAACAAATAAGTAGCTACAATAAAACATGACTAAGTAAACTGAACCCGGCCCAACCTAGGTCGAGCGGTCTTAAACCTTCCCTGCGGCACTAAGACGCAGATACTGAAACTAATACTGGAAAAATCCGAGTGAAGAGAAACGACTAAGCGTAAACTTACCCGAAATTGTGTGTTCCAAATGCTGAGCTGAAACGGAAAGAATCCCGGGCGGGACAGAGGACTGCACTGTCGTCACTAAAGGAACTACAATTACCAGGTAAGTGTAATTATCATTTCCTTAGCGTTCCTCCAGTGCAGTCCTCAACCTCTGGGATGTACCAGAGCAGTAATCATGGGGCGGGACCTTTCCATCCGGCACGTAAAACCGCCGAACCGAAACAAGCATCATTGGCCGCCGCCACATCGAGACGATAATGCTTACTGAAAGTATGCAAGGACGACCAAGTCGCCGCCCTACAAATCTCCCCAGGGGGAACCAAGCTGTGTTCCGCCCAGGAAGTCGCTTGCGCTCTAGTAGAATGAGCCCGGAACCAGACAGGCACGGCCCTTCCTTGAAGCATGTAAGCGGAGGCAATCGCCTCTCGGATCCATCGGGCAATAGAGGCTTTAGCAGCTGCCTCTCCCTTGCGAACACCGCCAAACAACACAAAGAGCCGATCCGACCTACGAAAAGGCTGAGTCACCTTGAGATAACGTCGTAACACCCTCTTCACATCCAATCGGTGCAAGCAGCGATCCTGATCGGAACCGTCTAGCGACACCAACACCGGTAAGGTAACGGCCTGATTCAAATGGAAAGACGACACCACCTTAGGAAGAAAGGATGGGACGGGGCCGCAAGACAACTTTTTCCTTAGAAAAAGACAAGAAAGGATCCCTGCAAGACAAGGCTTGCAGCTCGGAAATGCGCCGAGCAGAACAAATGGCCACTAGAAAAACCACCTTCAAGGTCAGATCCTTCACCGACGCCTGACTCAACGGTTCAAATGGAGAAGCGGACAAAGCCCGCAGTACTAGATTGAGGTCCCAAGGCGGTACCACAACCCTGCACGCTGGACGCAGACGAGAAACAGCCTTGAGAAACCGCAAAACATCAGAGTGAGCTCCGAGAGACACCCCTTGAATCTTGCCTCGATAACAAGAGAGGGCCGCCAGCTGCACCCGCAAGGAGCTGGCCGCAAGACCCTTATCAAAGCCCTCCTGAAGAAAACTGAGAACCACCGGAATAGAGGCAGTCGCAGCCCGAATCCACCGCCGCGAACACCAATCTTCAAAGACACGCCAAACGCGTACATAGGCCAAAGACGTAGACGGTTTTCGGGCTCTGAGCAACGTATCCACAACCGAAGGCGAATAGCCCCTTTTCTTCAGGCGAACCCTTTCAATGGCCAAACCGTAAGCGAGAACCGATCCACCTGCGGCATGAACAGGGGCCCTTGCCGCAACAGATCCGCTCTCTCCGGCAACCGCCACGGCTCCCCGTCTAGAAGCCGAACCAGATCGGCGTACCATGGGCGCCGCGGCCAATCGGGAGCTACCAGCAGTACTCGACCTGGATGAGCTCCGATCCTTTGAACCAGACGGCCTATTATGGCCCACGGCGGAAACACGTACAGAAGACCCGACACCGGCCAACGTTGTAACAGGGCGTCGATGCCCTCGGACATTCTCTCCCGTCTTCTGCTGTAAAACCGAGTGGCCTTTGCAGAGTGAAAAGTCGCCATCAAATCCATTATGGGCGGCCCCCACCGAAGGACGATCTGATCGAACACCTCTGGATGCAGTTCCCACTCCCCTGCATCCACCTGAACTCGGCTGAGGAAATCGGCCCATACGTTGTCTCGCCCCGCGATGTGGGCTGCCGAAATCGCCGATAACCGGCCTTCTATCCAAGAGAAGAGGAGATCCGACTCCTGTTCCATCGCTGCGCTTCCGGTGCCGCCCTGTCGATTGATGTAGGCTACCGTTGCCGAGTTGGAGAGAACCCGAACCGACCGACCCATCACGAACCTCTCGAATGCTAGAAGCGCCTGGGCCACCGCTCGAAGTTCCAGCCGATTGATCGACCAGGAAGCCTCCAAGGGAGACCAGCGACCCTGCGCAAACCGGCCCTTGCAGTGGGCCCCCCAGCCCAACAGGCTGGCATCAGTCAAAAGGGGAAGCCACTCCGGAGGCTCCAACAGCATCCCCGCCTCCAGAGACTGCCGCTGTAACCACCACCGCAGGGACTGCCGAACCCTGGGCAGAACCGGCAACCGGCGGCCCAGGTAATCCGACTGATGAGACCAGCGCCGAAGCAGCGCCCTTTGCAACGGACGCATATGGAATCGAGCCCACGGCACCACCTCTAAGGTCGCCGCCATCGTCCCTAACACCCGAAGGAAGTCCCATGCCGACGGCGAAGGAGTGATCCTGAAGTTGCGTACCAGAGTCCGCAGGCCTTGGACCCTTTGACACGGCAAGAAGACCTGCCCCTGTCTCGTATCGAAGCGGACCCCCAGATACTCCAGCACCTGAGAGGGCTCCAGACAACTCTTGGTCGGGTTGACCACCCAACCGAGACTCTGCAGAAACTCGACCACTCTGCTTGTCACCTGCCTGGTTTCCGCTTCGGATTTGGCTCGAATCAACCAATCGTCGAGATAGGGATGCACTAGAATGCCTTTCTTGCGCAACGCTGCCGCCACCACCACAATTTTGGTGAATGTGCGGGGAGCCATAGCAAGGCCAAAAGGTAAGGCTTGGAATTGATAGTGGCCCCACGGAAGAGCGAACCGCAGAAACCGTTGATGCGCCGGTCGAATCAGAATGTGTAAATACGCCTCCGTCAGATTGAGCGACGTGAGGAACTCTCCTTGACGAACTGCCACTATGACGGAGCGCAAGGTTTCCATCCGGAAATGAGGCACCCGCAAACAGCGGTTTACGCCTTTGAGATCCAAAATTGGCCGTAATGCTCCACCCTTCTTTGGCACCACGAAATAAATAGAGTACCGACCCAGACCGCGTTCGGCCTCCGGCACATCTATAACCGTGCCCAAGCGCAACAGGCGGTCCAAAGTGCTGCAGACCTCCAGGGACTTCCTGTGGCCCCGACAGGGGGACAGGACAAAGGAATCCCACACGGGACGCTTGAACTCCAGTGCGTACCCTTCTCGGACAACTTCCAATACCCACTGATCGGAAGTGATGTGGGCCCAAGCAGAGAGAAACTCCCGAAACCTCCCGCCTATTGAAGGTTCCTCTGCCAGGACCCGCCTCATCTCATTGCGCTTTGCGGGCTGCTGGAGGAGCAGTCGAGGAGAAACCCCTATTGGCTCCTCGAAACCCCCTAAACCCTTGGGCCCGTGCCGAAAAACGGCCCCTCTGGTAGCCGGTGTAACGGGAGGTACGAAACCTCCGAACATCCCGAAACTGGCCCCGAAAACTTTGCTGACCCTTAGATTGCTTGGGTCTATCTTCCGGGAGCCTACCAGCCTTGGACTCGCCGAGATCCTTTACCAATTTATCGAGATCCTCTCCAAAGAGCAATTTCCCCCGGAAGGGGAGCTTACTCAACCGGGATTTCGAAGAACCGTCCGCCGCCCAGTTGCGCAGCCAAACCGCTCTACGGGCGGCTACCACGGAAGTCGTACTATTAGCCAAAGCCCTGATCAAATCATAATGTATATCTGCCAAATATGCAGTACCGGACTCCAGCCGGCCGAGCTCCCGCAGCTCCTCAGGCATCAGCTGCGGTGACCGACGCAAACGTTGAACCCAGCGCAAACACGCCCGGGCCACCCATGCGCCACAGATAGAAACTTGCAAAGACAGACTATCCACTTCAAAGACCTGCTTTAGCAACCCGTCAACCTTCCGATCCTGCGTATCCTTTAAGGCAGCACTGCCCTCAACCGGAATTGTGGTCTTTTTTGTGACCGCTGACACTACTGCATCGACACGCGGTACACGGAACCTATCCTTATCCTTGTCAGCCAGCGGGTAGAGCCTGTTCATCGTCCGAATACCGCGGAGCCCCGCTTCCGGCTGATCCCATTCGTCTTGGATCATTTTGTCAACCACTCTATGCAAAGGAAACACCACCTGCGTAGAGCGCACTGCCTGGATCACCAGATCTTCCAGCTCCTCTTCAGCAGCGGCCGGCGTCTGGAGGTTTAAAACCTGCATAGACTCCGTAATCAGGGCTGACAGTTCTTCCCTACGGAAGACTCGGATTATCTTGGCTTGATCCTCGGGCTCGGGAATCTCACCATCTTCGAGATCCTCCAAACCCTCCTCAGGCTGCCAGTCGGAGTCTTCGACGTCTAGACATTCACCCTCCGTCTCACACACCGCCTTCGCCTTCTTAGGCGCGGAAGGACCCTCGCTGGCCAGATCGGGCCCCTCTAGGGGATGTGGTAGTAAGGAGGCCGGTAACGTAGCCGGCAGCCTACCTTGGCGGCGCAGGCAAAAAGCTTGGTGCATTAACAATACAAAATCCGGGGAAAAATCCGCAAGATCCGCCGGCTGAGTACTCTGGAGAGAATCCATTGGCTTCCCCACAGCCTCAACCGCGGGACTGTGCTCCGAACTCTGCAAAGGGTTCTCCCCCGCCAACAGCGGTGTCCCCTGCAGCTCAGAGGACTCCTTAAGGTCCATCTGCTGCTCCACAGAGGAGGAGAGAGAAGCACAGCCGCGGCAAACTCCGGAGTCCGCTACCGTTCCCCTCCGAGTGCCGTAAACTACACACTGTGGTCTGGTGGACATAACTGAAAGAATGCCCCCCTTGGGCTGCGGTTCCGTGTTGCAGGGATGTGTCTTTTTTTTTTTTATACCTAGCCTAATCAGCTACCCTAGCCTATATCGCTCCTTATCTGTTCCTCTAGTGAGCCCCAACCGAGGCTCACAACTTTCTCCTGCTGCAAGGAGACTGGTCACACTGGGGAGGTGGAGCGAGAGCAGCAGCCTATATCCAGTGATGTCATAAATTTGACATGCCAGTCTCCTAGCTGCAGGTGAAGGTTGACAACCTAGAGGTTGAGGACTGCACTGGAGGAACGCTAAGGAAATAAATGGATGTCACAAGGCAGGGTGTCATCCTCTCCCTCTCTCTTCTCTTGCCCTTCACCCATGCCCATTTGATTTCTCTTGCAGTGGCAGGTCTCAGCTTATTGTATTTCCCAGGCTCAGTCCAGTTTCATTTTTCCTGGGCCTCAGGCCTGGCAACAGCAATAGGGGCTCAGCTTCTGCCAAATAAGAAATGTCTCTGGCAATTGACTCTTCATCTCCTGCCCTACTAGCTGGGCGCCTCCCCTCCTGTGCTGCCGCCTGGCTTCACCTTCACATCAAGTCTTTGAGCAGAGACTGAGCAATTCGTATATGAAGGTCTCATTACAGATCTTCCCACCTCCTCTTCTATGCCAGCTGCACACAGAGTGAATGAGCTTAGTCATACCTGAGGATCTGGTGACAGTGAGATTTCTACCAGACAAAAGACTTCTGAACTCAAAAGGGCTCTCCCCTTAGCTCTACACAGAGCAACTGAGGCAGCATTCATCAGCGCCTATCTAATAAGGGCAGACAGAAATCTTGGATCGATGAAGTGATGTCATCAGCCAAGACAGTGCACAAGGCTAAAGCTCCAACCTAAATAAGCATTAAAAACTTTCAGCTAGCCTGCAGCATCGCTAGCTCCTCATTTTGGCAAGAAAAGTTAAGCTAGAGTGAAGAGAATGCATCTAGTATTCAGAGCAAGAAAGTGGCTGTTGATCTTAGAGAGCTCTCATACAGCAGGGCAGAGGCTGGAAACTGCAAGTCTATTCTCAAGGCAAGAAAAACTCCAGGTATGCTAAATGCAGCACAGTCCTGTGCAAGTGATGTGGAGGTGGTGAGGCAAAAGCTGACTGGCCTTAAACTTGATATTGCTGACTTAAAGAAAAATTTGGCTAGCATACCCACATACTTAAAATCCGATGTTACCCAGACTTCCAGTAAAGCACAGTTACTTACCTGTAACAGGTGATCTCTGGGAACAACAGGAATTAGTCCTCACTTATGGGTACGTTGGAACCAACGGAGCCTGCGCGGGAAAGCTCCCCAGCTTCCCAGAAAGGAAGCTTTTGGGGCCTCCCACTGCACATGCGCGCTGCCTTCCCGCCTTCCTGACCAGCTCTCCTCAGTTCGAGTTTATAGCTGAGACAATAGAGAGAGGAAAGGAAGATAGATAGAAGATACAACTCCTAGGGGAGGTGGGTGGGTTGTGAGGACTAATTCCTGCTGTTCCCAGAGATCACCTGTTACAGGTAAGTAACTGTGCTATCTCCAGGAACAAGCAGGAATAAGTCCTCACTTATGGGGACTCCCTAGCTAAGATGCCTGGGAGATCCCCTCCCAAGGGTTCACCATCTTCGTATGGATCTCAGGCATCCATCCAGGGAAGGTGGGCAGGAGTTGTTCAAGTATGGAACAGGTGTTTGAGGACAGTCTGACCAAACAAGGCATCCCGGCGGGAGTCCTTGTCCAAACAGTAATGGGCTGTGAAGGTATGAACCGAGGCCCAGGTGGCTGCTCGACAGATCTGATCTATGGATACAGAGTGAAGATGAGCCATAGAAGTGGCCATGGCTCTCACATTGTGAGCTGTGACATGGCCTTCCAGAGAAATGTTTTTACTCTGGTAAGCAAAGGAAATACACTGAGCAATCCAATTGGAAAGTGTACGTTTGGAGACTGGAAGTCCCAAATGAGAAGGATCAAAAGCCACAAAAAGTTGGGAAGACTTTCGATGTGGTTGAGTCCTGTTGAGGTAAAAGGCGAGAACTCTTTTACAGTCTAGAGTATGAAGGTTCCTCTCTGCACTGGATGCATGAGGAGCCGGGAAAAAGACAGGTAGATATACCTCTTGATTAAGATGAAAAGGCGAGACCACTTTGGGCATAAAGTGGGGATTCGTCCTAAGGACCACCTTATCATGATGAAACCTGGTATAAGGTGGATGAGCCACTAAGGCCTGTAGTTCACCGATGCAGCGAGCCGAAGTGACTGCAATAAGGAAAAGGACCTTCCAGGAAAGAAATTTCAAGGAGGTAGAAACCAACGGTTCAAAATGTGGCTTCATAAGCTGACCTAGAACTAGGTTCAAATCCCATGCTACCGGAGGAGGCCGGATGGGAGGTTTAGTTAAAGTCAGGCCTCTCATGAATCTTGCAATAAGAGGATGAGAGGAGACAGGTTGTCCATTTATAGGTTTTAAAGATGCTGCAATAGCACTCAAATGGACTCGTACTGAATTCGTCTTAAGGCCTGCATTGGAAAGATGCAGGAGATAGTCTAATAGAGAATTCAAAGGAAGTGCTAGAGGGTCAAGACCCTGTTGAGCACACCAAATGGAAAAGCGTTTCCATTTGAAGGCATAGGAACGCCTCGTGGAGGGTTTCCTAGAGGCATGAAGGATATCTTTCACTGGTTGAGAAAGATTGAAGTCATGAAGGCTTAGGCCTTCAGTAACCAAGCTCTGAGGTGTAGGGACTTGGGGTTTGAGTGCCACAAAGTCCCCTCCTCCTGAGACAGAAGGTCTGGCGCAGCTCCCAGGTCCAGGGAGGGTCCCTGGGAGAGATGCAGAAGTAGAGGGAACCACACTTGGCGTGGCCAGCGTGGAGCTATGAGGATCATCGATCCGTGATCCCTCTGGAGTTTGAACAGAGTCTTGGGAATCAAAGGAATGGGTGGAAAGGCATATAGGAATTCCTGACCCCAATGTAGGAGAAAGGCGTCGTTGGCCTGAGCGCTCTGACACGGAGTCCTGGAACAGAACCGGGGAAGTTTGGCATTCCACGGACTTGCAAAGAGGTCTATGTCCGGGGTTCCCCATTCCTGAAAGATTCTGCGTATCTGGTCCATATGCAAAGACCATTCGTGTGGAAGCAGAACTCGACTGAGTCTATCTGCCCGAGAGTTTTGAACCCCTGGAAGATACACTGCCAGAAGATGAATTTGATGCTCTCTGGCGAAGGCCCATAATCTGAGAGCTTCGTTGCAAAGCGACAGAGAGCCTGTCCCTCCTTGTTTGTTTATGTAGAACATGGCCACCTGATTGTCTGTATGGACTAGGACGGTCAGGTTGACAAGGAGGGTATGGAAGACTTTGAGGGCAAAGAAGATTGCTCGCAGTTCCAGGAGGTTGATGTGAAGGGTGGTCTCTTGTGGAGACCAAGCACCCTGAGTGGAGAGGTGTTGAAGATGGGCTCCCCACCCTGTTTGGGAGGCATCTGTTGTGAGGGTTGCTTGGGGCAACAAAGGTTGGAAGGGGACCCCCAACAACAGAGTCTTGGTGGACATCCACCATTGGAGGGACCAAAACAGACGCTTTGAGGTGAGTATTTGGTCGGAGAGCGCTCCTGATGCTTGAGTCCACTGGGAGGCCAAGGTCCATTGAGCTGCTCTCATATGAAGACGAGCGTAGGGCACCACGGTTACCGTGGAGGCCATGTGGCCCAGAAGTCGAAGCATTTCTCTGGCTGTCAAGTGACTGCTGGACTGAGCTTGGGAGGCCAAGCACACCAGACGTTGGCCCCGGACTTGAGGTAGGTAGGCCCTTGCAGTGGTGGTGTCCAACTGGGCCCCTATGAATTCCATAGTCTGAGTAGGGATAAGTTGAGACTTGGAAAGGTTTATCACCAGTCCCAGATACTGCAGAATGTGCCTTGTGCGGTCCAGGGAAATCTGGGCCTCTGACTGAGATGGAGCTCAGATGAGCCAGTCGTCCAGATATGGGAATACAAAAATTCCCAGACCTCTTAGAAATGCGGCAACAACTGCCATGCATTTGGTGAACACTCTTGGAGCAGAGGCTAGACCGAAGGGAAGTACTCTGTACTGGAAATGTTTTCCCTGAAACAGAAATCTTAGATATTTTCTGTGGGATGGGTGGATGAGTATATGTGTGTACGCATCCTTGAGATCTAGAGAACAAAGCCAATCCTGACTCTGAAGGTATGGAAGGAGAATGCCTAGAGAAAGCATTTTGAATTTCTCCTTGTACAGAAATTTGTTCAATTCTCTCAGATCTAGGATAGGTCTGAATCCCCCTGTCTTCTTTGGTATGAGAAAATAAGGGGAGTAGAATCCTGTCCCTTGTTGAATTAGAGGAACCTCTTCTATTGCCCCTTGGGCAAGGAGAGAAGAGACTTCCTGACCCAACAGGTCCAGGAGAGATGGGGGAGAATTAAAGTGCCTCACCATGGTATATGGAGGAAGGTTGGAAAAATGAAGTTTGTAGCCCTCTCTGATGATAGAGAGGGTCCATTGCTCTGATGTAATTTGCCCCCATCTGGGAGCAAAGTGAGCTAACCTTCCGGGAATGGTGAGGGGCTCTGGTTGTTCTAGAGCCAGAAAGGTTAAGTTCTCTAGGGGTAAGTCAAAACCCCTGAGGGGGTTGAGCCTGCTGAGGAGTGGCAGACACTGCAGGCTTTGACCTTGCCTGTTTAGGCTGCTGACGTTTAGCAGCAAAGCGAGGCTGAGAAGATTGTTGGCCAGTATTTGTGGAAAATCTGGCCTTCTTGTAGTAAGGCCTCTTGAAAGACTTTTTCTTGGCAGGAGTAGAGGTAGACTTAGAAAGTCTATCTAAGGTAGCATTTGCTGCGTCCATTTGAGTGGCTTTAATTTGCCAGTCTTTACCAAATAAGTTCTCACCTGTACAGGGCAGATTCCGTAAGCCATCTAGGACCCAGGGTTCTAGGTCAGAGGCCTGGAGCCAAGCAAGTCGTCGGGCTGCAATGGCAATGCCCGAAGCTCTACCGGCACCCTCAAAGGAATCAAAGGCTGCTCTGTTGGAGAACTTAGAAACATCTAGAAGCTGTTTCACTAAAGAAATGAACTCCTCCTTTCTATCTTCAGGGATAAAGGGGGCAAAATGCTTTACCTTTAGGGCAAGTTCCCTTAGAAACATGCCCATATACAGACTGTATGAATTAATCCTGGCTATAAGCATACTAGCCTGGAAGATTTTCCTACCAAAAGAGTCTAGGGTCTTACATTCTCGCCCTGGAGGGGTAGAAGAGTGCCTTTTGGTACTCTTAATCTTTTTCAGCGCAGACTTCACCACAATGGAATGGTGAGGCAGCTGAGTTTTTTGAAAACCAGGAGGAGGAGGGACCCGGTACATGGTGTCCAACCTACGAGAATGAGGAGACAATGTTAGAGGAGCCTCCCATAAGTCCATCAAGTGTTCTTGAAGGATTTCATGGATAGGCAGGGTAACTGCCTCTTTAGGAACCTTAGGGTATCCTAAAATATCCAATTTCTTTGATCTAGGTTCTTTCGCTTCCAACGCACGATACGCATACTGGTCGGTATCGACATCGGGCGTACCGGGCATGGGATCGATATCGGGTGAAAACCCGGAACCGGCATGCACCGATCTGCGTTTGGAAGACGATGGCCTCGGTTCCGGTATGGAAGCCAATACCGGAACCGGACCCGGAACCGCTGGATGCGGTACCGAGGGCGTCGCAGCCTTAATGAAAGCCAGGATGGCCTGCTGCATGGTCTGAACAGTATTGTCCATAGACGCCACTGCTGCCTGGATGTCGGTACCAGCATGGGCCGGTACCCCAGAGCAGTCTAACAGGTGATCGGTCGAGGCCGTGCCATCGATGTCAACCTGTAACCCCACAGATGGTGCTTTGGAAGCCAGAGCTTCCCGCCGGGGTTGTTTGGCTGGGGCATGGTCCTCAAATTCAAAATTGAGAGCCTCTCGATGCTTTGAAGGAGATTTGCTCTTTGAGGACCTGCCCAAAGAAGGTTTGGTTACCTGAGATCCATCCGGAGAAGAAGACCTGGATGACTGTGATGCTGGATTATCTGAAGCAAACAGCACATGGAATTTGTTGGCCCGGTTCTGCAAACCACGTTTAGACATCTGGGAGCAGAAAGGGCAGTCCGGAATGGAGTGGTCAGGCCCCAAACATTTAAGACACCAGTCATGGGTGTCTGTAACAGAAATAACAGCACTACACTTGGTACACTTCTTGAAACCAGGAGCTGGTTTCTCCATGAGGAGATTTTGTGTAGGCCTGAGGCCTAACAGAAGTCACCAAGTTGTGCTAAAAAATAAATTTTTTTTAAGAAAGAAAAGAAAAGAGAGACCGGCGGTACCGGTTTCGGTATGGGGAAGGCAGGTAAGGTTTAAGGTTTAATTATTTGATAAAAACCGCCTTTCAAAACAATCAAGGCGGTGTACAATAATAAAATACATAAATCACACGATGCATATAGACAATACATAATACATAAAAACTGTGGCCAATAGTAAAATACATAAAAAGGTCATAAATACATAAATCACAGAATGCATATAAACAATACATAATACATAAAAACTGTGGCCAAGGCCAGAAAAGAAAAAAAAGAAATGTACATATTTTATAAAGGACAGAAGAGCGAGAGCAGGGGAACACAGGACAGGAGACAAAAGGCAGATAGGTACAGTAGAAAAGGACTCACACAAATGGGGAGGGAACATTAAAGGCTATGGAGAAGAGATGGGTTTTGAGATTTTGTTTAAAGATAGTGAATTGTGATTCCAGACGGAGGGAAGAAGGGAGGGAGTTCCAGTGTGCGGGGCCAGCGAAGTAAAATGCAGATAAGCGTGTGAATTGGAGATGGGCGTGGGAAGGGGAGGGAAGAGCAAGACGGTTAAGGTGGAAAGAACGGGGTGTGTACCGAGGGGAATGGAAGGATAGAAGGTCGGACAAGTAGGATGGAGTACCAGTGTGATAAACCTTGTGAAGGAGGGTCAGTAGCTTAAACTGTGAACGATAAGAAACAGGCAGCCAATGAAGATTAAAAAGCAAGGGAGTAACGTGATCTCGAAGATACGCGGTCTAAAAAAAGAAACTAAAAACAATTTCTTCAGCGGTGACAGGAACACGACCTGCTGGCTCCGCGGAAAAAGAGAAACTGAGGAGAGCTGGTCAGGAAGGCGGGAAGGCAGCGCGCATGTGCAGTGGGAGGCCCCAAAAGCTTCCTTTCTGGGAAGCTGGGGAGCTTTCCCGCGCAGGCTCCGTCGGTTCCGACGTACCCATAAGTGAGGACTTATTCCTGCTTGTTCCTGGAGATAATCATCAACCTTCATGAACAGCCGAGTAGGAGCTCTACCAGAGAAACCCACAAATAGCTGGAAAAAAATCCCTCCCGAGGAGCAAGAAAAGACCCCAAAACAGAGAAACGCTCAAAATACAACCGGCAAAAGAAGTGATGGCAGCGACTCAAAAACAAATCGCAGACCTACGAGAGTTTGTGTATTTGGGCCTACGTAGTGAGCATAAAGCACAGTTACTTACCTGTAACAGGTGATCTCTGGGAACAGCAGGAATTAGTCTTCACATATGGGGTACATCGGTACCGACGGAGCCTGCACGGGAATGCTGCCCAGCTTCCAATCAGAAAGCTTTTGGCAGCATCCCTCGCGCCTGCGCAGTGACTTCCCGCCTTCTCCACAGCCTCTCTTCAGTTGAGTTTCAGAGCTGAGACAAAGGCGAGGAGAGAAAAGGAAGAAGATAAAAAAAGATGCAACTCCTAGGGGAGGTGGGAGGGTTGTGAAGACTAATTCCTGCTGTTCCCAGAGATCACCTGTTACAGGTAAGTAACTGTGCTATCTCCAGGAACAAGCAGGAATGAGTCTTCACATATGGGGACTCCCTAGCTGGAGATGCCAGGGGGAGATCCCATAAAAATGCAAGTGCCTGGATCAGGGGTGCATTTTGACTCCAGGAATCCCCGGCATCCAATGTGGGATGGAGGGTAGGAGTTGACAATAAAGGAGCTGTGAGGAAAGAACAGCATAGCCAAGGACTAGAGGGTTGTACAAACTACAGGAGTTCTTGGTAGACATAATGAGTAGCATTAAAAGACATTTAATGTACACTTAAAATATGCAGCTTACCTACTGTATTGTAGGAAGTAGAAAGCATGATGGAGTCTACTGGATAAGCAGTAGCAGAATCTTCAAGGTGACCTCTCAGCAGTGAGGATGAAGGTCCAGACCTGGAGGTAGTAGATGATCCAGGTGTCAACTGGGTAGGATTTGACGTCAGGTCTTCAATGGAAAGCTTTATGGGAAAAGCTGAAAACTCCTTTAGGCATAAGGTCATTAACATTGAGGACTAAAGGAAGAAGACTGACGGAGTTGGACAACTAGCCCAGTCCTGGCGGGAAGAGGGGAACTGGAAAAAATCCCCTATTCCCACGGAAAACAGTTGTGTACTCAAGATAAAGAGGTACACTGTTTTTCCTAGTTGGCGAGAGATAGGAAAAATATTGAAGCTTGATGCTTCATGGACTTAAAGAAAAAATGGAGATGTTAGCACCAAAGAGGGTATTGGTGCCTAACAGTTTCTGCATCGTAAGATGGCATGGGACGTAGGGCGACAGACTGTCTAAAACCTCTAGGAGGTAAAAGATGTAGTCTAGACAGTAAGGGTGATAGTGTGTAAGACAGATCAACCCTTAAGAGGCCCCCTATCAAACACATATATATATAGGGATATATACATGTGGCTGGAAAATATATGTATATATTTATATTTATATATATATATATATACATATACATATGTTCAGATGTGTATATTAGGATATGGGTGGTGAAATATATATATATATATAAATATAGATATGATACACCTGAAGATATGTAAATTTGTGGGGCTTGATTTAGCACCCCCAGAGCAATGATATAGGTATGTAGACATATATGGAGATGCTACATACAAGGCAACAGGTTGAAGATACACGTTTACCACCCAGCCCCATAATTGTACATGGGGAATATAAAAGAAAAAGATTCTGTGCTCTACAAGAGGGTGAACCCACTTGGGATATGAATAGAGAATCTATTTTCATGGATTGAGGGATGCAGAAAGGCAATCTAAGCAGATAACCGTGATGTTCGCGTGCGAACAGATGAACATATGAATCTGTAAAGAACAAGGCGGGAGTTCCACAGAACACTGACATGGTAGATGTGGAGAAACGCAGGGAAGATACCAGAGGGACCTATGGAAGGACCCAGAGGTAGCATGCGTAAAGAGAAGCCTTGGATTTTCACACAGAATAACTGATATCTCGTGTTAACACCCCAGGCTAGAGGGGGTGTGAAGAACCCTCACAGGCATAGGAAGGGTTTATAAGTTTTTCCCTACTAATAGAGAAACTTCAGAGACAAGGTCAATGCTCTATAGCAAGGCCCTCATAGTAGAAAGCTTCTCTGAAGACTGCAGAGAGCATTGTGCAGGAGAGTTATGAGATAAACTGACTGAAGTCAGGTGTATTGCCATATCCTAGGAGAGGAGATGGCTAGAATAATATGAGAAAGCCGAAACGAGTAGGAGGATCCAAGATAGTTTGGAATCACTACTGAGGCTTGACAAAATTTTGAACAAGGGACTGGAACTTGGAAAAAGTTCCAGTAATACAATTACTGTAACTCCTGCAGGCAGAGCTGCTGACGGAAACAGCAGAGAGATTGTCCTGTGCTGAATAAAGAAAAAGAGACAAGAAAAGAGAGGAGATATCTCTTCTCCCTGTCTGGGGAACGAGCTTGGCAGAGAAGCTGTTCAGTATGGTAACCCTCAAGTGATTGGAGGGTGACGTACCCATAGGGTAAGTCAACTGAAGGAAAAAATGTCCAGTTGGGATAGAAACTATCAGGGGATAGTTGCAACTGCTCTTCTAGAGAGTAAGAAGAGGAGAAGTGTGTTGTCCCTGAACAAAAAATTTTTTCCCCGTCAGGTTAGTACACTGAAAAGAAAAGCACAGTGAATAAACTTCTAATATGTAGAAGTGAAGTGTAAGTTACAATTCCCGGCCCCTATGGTTGCTGGGAATGCTGAGACTGGCCAGAACTGGAGGACTGCAGACTAGGCTGAGGCGTCCCCTGTTTAGGTACAGCCGAATGATGGGCAGGAGATGAATGAAACTTTCTTTTCTTAGGGAAAGAAGGTTTGGTAGGACATTTCCTACTCTTTGAAGGAGGAGGTGGCTTAGAATGGTTTTTAGTGGAAGGAGAGTCAGTGGAGCATTGAGCAACCTGACGTAAAGCCTCCTTATTGAAGAGACCTTCTCCTGTACAAGGAGAATGAGCCAGTATAGTTTGTGCCCATCTGCTCAAGTCTGAAGCTTCAAGCCAGGCTCTGCGACATGCTGCAATGGCAATAGCAGAGGATCTGCTAATGGACTCAAAAGAGTCTATAGAAGCACGAGATAGGAACCAAGATATATTCCGGCTGTGATTGATGAGCGAGGAATAATCCGTAGCCTTGGGCTCTGGTAAAAAAGGGGTCAAAAGAGACAATTTCTCTGTGACTTCCTGGAGTGTTAGACTCATATGAAAAATATATGAAAGAACTCTGGAGGCCAGCATAGAGTTTTGGAAGGCTTGACGACCAAAAGCATCGAGTGTTCTTGAAGAACGACCCGGCGGATAAGAAGAATGCTTCTTCTTGCTCTTAACTTTCCTCAGTGCCGATTCCACTACAAGGGAACGATGAGAAAGTTGAGGCTTTTGGAACCCTGGAGAGGGTGGCATCCGGTACCGAACCTCAATGTCTGTAGAGACTGGAGGAAGTCGTAAGGGCGATTTCCAGACCCTGAGAAGGAGATCCTGCAGAGCAGGATGTAAAGGAAACTTTATATTCTCTATTTGTGCCGGTGAGCCATGAGTAGGATCACAACCAGGGATAGAAATATTAAGAAAGGTTGCCATATCCCGGAGAAAAGCCTGGAAAGACTGATCTCCTATGGGAACCATCCCTGGTAAGGCTAAAGAAAGAGCCTGAGCACCAGAGGAGGTACAGGGTACTGCACCAATGCCAGGTATCGGTTCCAAAGTAGGTATCGGTGCAAGAATAGGCATCGATACTGATACAGGATTAGCAGATGAAGTAGCCATCGGGAACTGCTGCAGTGGTACCGAGATCATGAGGGAGTTATGGCTATGATCTGCGGAACTGCCTATCTGGAAACGACAGGAGTCGGTTCCGGGACGCGTCGGTACGCAGTCCTCGAGACTAGATATCGGCTCAAGACTCGGCATCGAAGTAAGCGATACTATCGATGCATGTTGCGAAGGTACCAATGCCGATACCACTAAGGCAGACTGGGTTACATCGATCGATACCGACGGTACCGAGGATACCCGATGAGCACCTCTTGCAAAGGGTAATGTGGTCCATCTCGATGCCGATGCCAGGGTATCGGAACCGATCGACGCCGGTACCGTCCCGGAGCATGGCTGAGATTGAGGGAAGTCAATGCGGTGCATATCGATCGGTCCCGAAGGTACCGAGGATGCCCGATGACGATCCCTGGTGAAGAGTGGAATACTCGACACCGGTGCCGATGCCGGAGGCTCGGTACTGCTCGAAGCGGATACCACCCCCGCGCATGGCTCAGGTATGTTCTGTGAGGGGTGCGCCCCAGGAACATCCTGAAACCCCTTTAACGCTTTGGAGCCCGAAGACTCCCGCAGGGGTAATGCCAATGGGTTCTTGAGGGTAAGGCCGGAGCCGTCACCATGCTGGGCATGGGACATACCACTCAAGCATTGGCTAGTCTTAACAGACTGTTTTTGGGTTACCTGATCCTGTGAAGTAGAGAAACCGGGTACCCTCACTGCTGAGGAAAAAACGGTATCGAGGGAAACTCTAAATACTGAAGGTTTCCTCACAAAATTATCTCCTGACAAGTCAGGGGAAAAAGGGTCAGGACCCACACAGTTGAGACACCAACTATTGGTGTCTAAAAAGAAACAAGTGTTTCGACATCGAATGCACTTCTTAGGAAAAGAAGGCTCCATAATGAAAAAGGCCTAGTAGGCCCAAGAAGTTAAGGTAAAAAAACTGAAGAAAAGTTTCTCAGAATTTAGCCAAAAATCCACCGGCGATACCGGTGGTAGCGGGAAATACAGCCGCGACCACAAGAAAACAAAAAACTAAAGTAATTAAAGCAATTAAAAAGAAAAGTTTCTGCGGTGACAGGACGACGTCCTGCCGGCTCCGCGGAAAAACTAAAACTGAAGAGAGGCTGTGGAGAAGGCGGGAAGTCACTGCGCAGGCGCGAGGGATGCTGCCAAAAACTTTCTGATTGGAAGCTGGGCAGCATTCCCGTGCAGGCTCCGTCGGTACCGACGTACCCCATATGTGAAGACTCATTCCTGCTTGTTCCTGGAGATAAAGAGGGGGGGGGAGTTGTAGGAGAGTCTGCTGCGGGGTGCAAGGACGACGAGCCGACAAATGTAATGGAGTTTCTAAAGGGCAAGGGAGCAGTAATACAAATATCTAAAGAAATACGCTCCTGGTTCGGCGAATTGCGTTCAGAGATGGCAGGTTTCAGAGTGGACATGGAGGCAGCCATTACGGAGTTCCGCGCTGATGTACAAGATCTTGGCAAATGGGTCGAGGATGCAGAAGGACAAATTGAGGATATGCAGGGCACTGTGAATGGCATAAATAACAGTCAAGGCCCTGGAACTATCTAGAGAGCAAATGGAGCTTAAGCTCAAAGATTTAGAAAACCGGGCAAGACGCAATAGTCTACGAATAAAAGGCATACTGGAAAATGAAGAATACAGGGATTGTGAACAAACAGCACGGGAAATCTGCAAAGCTGTGTTGGCTGAATCAGAGGAAGGAGAAGATATGTTGGAGATAAAAATGGATAAAGCACATAGGGCACTGGGCCCTAGAAGGGGCGAGTTCCCCCGAGATATAATTATTGCCTCCAAGACTAAGGTTAAAGGAAAAATTGCCACTTGGATGGAACAGCATGTCAATTCAAATGGAAGGTCGTACCGTGGCCTTATATATGGATTTGGCTACTGCTACACTACAGCGCAGGAGAGTCTGGCGAGAATATACAAAGTGACTCCAGGAAGAGAACATTAAGTACAAATGACTATACCTTGCAAGTATTGCTTTTACCATCAATGGAGTTACAAAAAGAGCAACTTACAGTGTCCCAGCTGGTAGCAGTGATGAAAGAAGCAGGAATCTCCCACATTCAAGATAGAAGAACCAAAGATGCCAATGGCAGGGAAGACAACCATGTGGCAAAAAGTGAACAATAAAGAGAAGAAAAGCAAACAAGGTCTCTTAAAGATGACACTGGACAGTTGAGAATACTTCTAAATTCAGAGCTGTGAACATGGTAGACATTATGGGCAATTCCAGAGATATGTAGCGGGAGGAGGGGGAGATAGAGGAAAAAATGATAACCATAAGGGAAGAGGTATGATAGATGGATGGCATGGGCATTAAGACGTAATTAGGTCTTACCTGCTAATTATTGTTCCTGAAGGAACGACAGTCCAGTCCCTTACTTCTGGGTTGCGCAACCCTTCCAGCAGCTTGGAGGCTGAGCTCATCCTTTTTGAGGATGGGACGGTATAAATACCGCTGGCACCACCCCCAGAACCCAGTATACTAATGCAAAAGTAGGCTTAAACTGAAAACCAACATATTAAAAATTAGTCCAAAGAAACACACGAAAACCCAAAGTAATTTTTTTTTTCAAACTTGTAAAGGTAGGAGGTAAGAAAAAAACGGGTGGGAAGGAGGGGGGGGGGGAAGTTTGTCCGAGTTTGCCAGAATTCTCCTTCTCCTGGGCCTTCGACCCTGGTCCAATGGTCTTTCTGTGCTGGTTCGGCCCTGCCTTCGGTCCGCTGTGCTTTACCTACCCTATTGGAACATAAAACGGATCTGGGAGGGAACAGGGACTGGACTGTCGTTCCTTCAGGAACAATAATTAGCAGGTAAGACCTAATTACTTCTTCCTTATCGTCAATCCAGTCCAGTCCCTTACTTCTGGGATGTAACAGAGCAGTTCAGGCCTGGGAGGGATCCGCTATCCCGGACCGAAGAACCACCTCTCCAAACCGAGAATCAGCAGACCCCTGAATATCCAGCCTGTAACATTTGGTAAAGGTATGCAGAGTGGACCAGGTGGCCGCTCTGCAAATGTCCAGCGGCGGAACTAGGCTATACTCCGCCCAAGAAGTGGCCTGCACCCGCGTTGAATGTGCGCACAGACCCCCTGGAACCTGCTTTCCCTTTAGGATATAGGCCGAAGCAATAGCTTCCCTGATCCACCGAGAGATAGAGGCCTTGGCCGCCGCCTCCCCTTTGTGAGGTCCTCCAAACTGAACGAATAGACGTCCGGACTTCCGAAAGGATGCCGTGCGGGAGAGATAAATCTTCAGTGCTCTGCGGACGTCCAGGAGACGTAGTTTCCCCCCATGTTCTCCTTGCTCTTCTGCCGGGAAGGACGGGAGCGAAATCGTCTGGTTCACATGAAAAGGGGAGATGACCTTGGGTAAGAAAGAAGAGACTGTCCGCAAGACCACCTTCTCCCTGAAAAAGGTAATAAAGGGGGTCTGAGAGGACAGAGCTTGAAGTTCGGAGACTCGTCTGGCCGAACAAATGGCCACCAGGAAGACTGTCTTCAGAGTGAGATCCTTTAGGGAGGCTCTCTTTGCCGGTTCGAAAGGCTCCCTGGTTAGGGCATTTAGTACCAGATTGAGATCCTAAGGGGGTAAAACCGATCTAAGCTGCGGCCTCAGGCGTCTAACCGCTCTTAGGAATCTGGCCACATCCGCGTGCTCCCCTAAGGGCTTACCACGAATCCTACCTCGATAACAAGCGATAGCAGCTAACTGTACTCGTAAGGAGCTGGGAAAAAGGCCCTTCTCGAAACCAGCTTGTAAGAATTCCAGGACCTGCGGAACCGAAGCCGACAGGGGTTTCTTTCGGTGATCCGCACACCATGCCTCGAAGATGTGCCAGACCCTAACATAAGAAAGACAGGTCGAGCGCTTTCGAGCGTTCAATAAAGTAGAGAGATTACTGAACCCGAATACCCTCGCTTCAGGAGCCGTGCCCTTTCAATAGCCAGGCCGTAAGCGAGAATCGACCCACGCGAGGCATCAGGATCGGCCCCTGCCTCAACAGACCCTTCCGGCAGGGGAGCCGCCAAGGTCGGTCGATCGATAGTCTTATTAGGTCCGCGTACCAGGGTCGGCGCGGCCAGTCCGGAGCTATGAGGATAACCAAACCTCGGTGGGCTTCTATCCGCTGTAGAACCTTTCCGATGAGGGCCCATGGGGGAAATACATATAGGAGACCCTCCGAGGGCCATCTCTGGGCTAATGCGTCTAGGCCCTCGGACATCCTTTCCTTCCTTCGGCTGAAAAATCTGCTCGCTTTGGCTGAGGCATATCGTGCCATGAGGTCCATGACCGGGGGCCCCCAACGAGCTACAATCTGAAAGAAGATCTCCTGATCCAGCTCCCACTCCCCCTGGTCGATGATGACCCTGCTGAGGTAATCGGCCATGGAGTTATCCGTTCCCGCTACGTGTTGTGCCGATAGGGCCTCTATGCGTGATTGGTCCTCCTCAGGATCTCCCCTTCTTCGAGCTCCTCCTCATCTTCCGCTAGATCCTTGTCTGAGGCCTCCTCTTCCTGGGTATCATGTGAGAAGGCCAAGAGAGGCTTGTCACTCACCAGCCTCGTGCGCTTGAGTGGAATCTCGGAAACCTGGGAACTGGCCTTCAATGGTCTGGACCCCAGGCAGTAGGAGGACGAAATCATGGGAGAAAAGGTCGCTGGCACTCCCCTCCCCCAGGGTAGGGGGGCAGGGAGGGAGGGGAGGCAGGTAAGTCCGAGGTCGAAGGTGGAGGGGAGAGGGGTTCCCTAGCTCCTTCCAGAGGGTCCCCTGACCCTTGCCCGGCTTGGAACATGGACAATAGTAGAATGCCCTGCTCCACAGAGGCAGCTTCTGCAGCACAACCCTTGCAGATTCCTGACTCTGAGGCCGTCCCCCTACGTGTGCCACAAGATGGACACCGCGTCTTGCCAGTCATGGCCTTATGGCAAGCTTAAGGGATCTGCAAGTCAGTAGCCAATTGTAGCCTGTAAAAGGTGGACTAAACAATAACAACTTGCCGAAGTTCCAGGCAGGAAGGGCAATAAAAGAAAAAGGCAATGCTTCCTCTCCTCTCCTAGACTGGGCTATGAGATTGCAGATATCAAATTAACTGAAACCAAATAAAAACAAAATTAAAATCAAACTTAAACTAAAAGATTAAAAACTACACCTAAAACTGGCTAAAATATATGCCCCAGTACTTGCGTTTCAGAGTTCCTTGTAGACGCGCTGCTCCGTGGCCGATCGCCACACTACGGAGGCTCCCACGTGGAAGGCCTCAGCCACGTGGAGCACTACCGGTCGGCGATATCGCCGGAGGTTTTTCCCCTCTGGCCCGCAGGCCTGAATGGGGCTGGCAGCGAGTGGTGTCCAACAACCCCGAACGTTCCGAATCTGCCGCACCAAGCCAGAGAAGCAGGGAAGTGGAGTGCTGCCGCCTCAAGCGCTCAGCCGCCGGAGGGCTTCGGCGCGAGGTCGGGCAGGTCTGTGCACAGGTCCATGGAGCCGGAAGACTCAGCAGGAGGGGAATAACGTGGTCCTTTGCCTCCATTGACGGCAGGATTTCCTGGGCTCCGGAAGCCTGCTGCTACCCCGGATCAACCTCCTCCTCAGCCCGGTACCAGTGAGAACGGACGGGGGGGGGACGGGGGGGACGACTTAAAGGAACAGAACCTAAAGGGATTCCCCAAAGGAAATAAATGAAATAAATGCAAGAAATAAAGAAATAAAATAGGTGAAATAAAACTATAAGGAAGACTCCAGTAAGCCCTTGGCTTATGGAACCCTCCAGCTGCTTGGAGGCTGAGAATACTGGGTTCTGGGGGTGGTGCCAGCAGTATTTATACCGTCCCATCCTCAAAAAGGATGAGCTCAGCCTCCAAGCTGCTGGAAGGGTTGCGCAACCCAGAAGTAAGGGACTGGACTGGAGTGACGATAAGGAACAATAATGAAGGCGAAAGAGGCTGGAGGTGAATGGGAAGGATGAATGGAAGGTATGAATGAGATACCAGGGGTAGATACACAGAAACAAATAAAGGGAAAATGAGTGAGGGATTGATAAGGAATGTTAAAAGGGAAGTGGGTAAGGGAACGGTGGGGATACAGAGGAAGAGACAACTACTCATTAGTAGCTTTAAGGTTGGGGGGGAGAAGAGGGAGGTCAGAAGGGTACAGGGAAGGGGGGGGAGTGTGGAGGGCTGGGAGAAGGGTGAGGATGGATTCTGTGTAAGGGAAAATGGTAATACATATAATTGCAGACATGAGGGATAAACAAAAAGGACTAGTGACATGTAAAATAGTAACCATCAACACCAAGGGCCTCAATTCCTGATATAAGCAACAGGCGTTATTAAAAAGAGGGTAGCAGGCTTAAGACAGATATGTTATTGATATAAGAAACACTTAAAAAGAGTGCAGGAAAAGTGGTTAGTTAGTGGGGGATATGATAGAGTTTACTTTGTGCATAACCACAAACATCCAAAAAAAGGGGGGGGGGGGGAATTCTGTTTGCACTAGTACTAATATTGGAAGAAGGGTAGGTGGTGTGAGACCCGGGTGGTACATTCCTTTTATGAAAGGGCAAAATAGCCGGGATGCCCTTAATGATATGTAGCGTCTATGCACCAAATACCCAACAATGAACCTTTTATGCTCAATTATATAGGGTGTTAGAAGAACAACTACAAGAACCAATGATAATAGGCAGGGACTTTAAGGCAACCCTGAACCCCCGAGTGGATACGACAGGGGAGGGAGGGCCTCAAAGGAAGTCAGGGGTGAGTAAAAGACTAGGTAAATTTATAAAGAAATTGGGTGCAATGGACACTTGGAGATATATCAATGATACCTAGAGAGAATATACATACTTTTCCCACCCACACAAAACATTTAGCAGACTTGATATGGTATGGGTGGATGGCAGGATAGTGGAGTGGGTTAAAAGGGTAGAGACTGGGCCCATTAACTGGAAAGACCATGCACCCATGGAGGTGGTGCTAAATTTACAAGTTGGGGGGGGGGGGGTACGCTTTTGGAGGCTGAATGAATACCTCCTGGATGAAGAAGAAAGGCTTAAAAACATAAAAACAGTTATAAAAGAGTATATGCAACACAATAATAATGGAGAGGTAGGACCTGCAATATTATGGGATGGGCTTAAAGCTGTTATAAGAGGGCACTGTATAGCTATGGCAGCTAGGCAGAAATGCCAGAAAGAACAAAGGGAACAGGAGCTCTTAGCCCAATTGAAGCAAGTAGAGGTAGTCCAAAAACAAAAAAGGAGGAAAAAAAGAGGCTCCTCCACATTAGACAGATTTGGGAGGAACTATATATGCTAAGGATGGAGGAAGAGGCTTATCAGTTGAACAAAATTAAACATGAATTCTTTATACAGGGAAATAAGCCGGGGAAATATCTGGCAAGAAAGCTTAGGGAAAGGATAATGCAACAGATTCTCTGAATCAAGAATGAGGAGGGAAGCCTGCACACCCTCATACAACCAGACACCAGCACTCGCCCAAGAAGAAAAGGAACCTCCAACAGAGTCAACACCCCGAGTGACTTCAGAAAAACACGCAAGGACACCACAGAGAGAGCACTCTCCCTGGCTGCCCCAACAATATGGAACTCCCTCCCAGACGAACTGAGATCGACAACGGACCTCAAAGACTTTCGCAAACAGCTGAAGACAATGCTGTTCATAGAACATTATGGACACGTCACTTAACCGTACTAACAGGAACTACCAACTTACCCCTTCCAATCCTGATAAGAAATTGTACAACGGCACATGATATATCTTAAACCCTAATTGTATAGAACAATGTATTATAGCTCATGCTGTACAATAGCGCAAAATGTACATAGTTCAACCTAATCTAATACACTAACTTCTTACACGCAAATCATGACATTTCTTTCACTGCATGAAATACACGTCCACTACTTTTGATTGTAGTAAATTCGTTTTTTATTGTTTTCACATAAACAGACAATTACAGTTACAGTTAAGCTAGCTGGCACATCACACATCTAGAACAACCAAAGAATGTACAGTTTTCAAATACAAACTTTCAGGGGGAATTGCTGGGGGCAACTAGTGAGCAGTCTGATAGCCTGAAAACTAGACTGTACAAATAAGACAGCAATGAATGCATCACAGAACAATAAATACAAGAAATTTAAAGGCAGAGAATAAAATTCAAAGGAGTTAACGCAGTATTCTTCATCTTCACAGGGGCTGCCTCGGGTCTGTAGGGCAAGGCTAGCATTGAACGGTCCCAAGCCAGGGGTCTACCCCCCCAGGCGCCAGCCAGAGCAAGCACGACTACCTAATCATCCACCTAAGCAACCCCCTCCCCGCCCCCTGCCCTCTTTACCCCTAACCCACCCACCCACCCCCCCGCCAGAACCAGAAAAAGCCCCACAGGTCTCTCCAGCCATGTTCAGGGAACACCTCCCCCCCCATGGAGTCAGGGCCCAGTCTCGTAAGCCTGACCTAATCCTGCGCCAAATCCCTCTCAGAACCCGCCCCTGGGGGATTGAGCAAGGGAGCCCAGATGAGAAGGAATCGGGACAACACAGGACCTCCCAATAGCCGGGCCGTTCGGCCCTCCATTCCCATGAGATCCCCCATCAGAGCTTCCCACTCTCTTATCCCCGGACCACTCTCGGAAAGCCACTGTCGGAGGATACAGTGTTTGGCCACTAAAAAGCCTTTTGCACACAGCTGCCTCTGGGCATCCGCTCCCTGCACCCCTGAGGGTCCGACATGAAACAAACACCACACAGGGTGCAGGGCCACCCCCCCATTCACCCAAAGGAGTAGCCTGCCTCGCACCGCGCTCCAAAATAATTGAATCTTAGGGCAAGACCAAAATCGATGGAACAAAGTTCCCACTTCGTTATTACAGAGGGCACACACATCAGACAGCAAAAGTCCCATCCTCCTCGCCCCAGCCTCAGATACGTATGCTCTCCACAGAAGTTTAAACTGCAGCTCCCTGTACCGAACAGCCTCAGAGAGCCCCCGGATTCTGCAAAAAGCCAGCCCCACCATTTCCACCGTCCACTCCACCAAGCCGTCCTGATGCCAGCGCTCCACCAATCGAACGAAATGCCCCAGGCCGCTCGGGGGGGACAACAGCAGCCGTAGCTGCCCAGCAGCAGGGGAAGCCTGACATTGTTCCAGTACCGACCAGAGGCTGCTGTCAGAGATCAGGAAGACCCTCTTCCCGGGAATGCTATCTACGTAGTGGCGCACCTGCAGATAATAATAAGTCTCCTTCGGCAAATCATATTTCTTCGCCAGCTCCTGAAAAGAGGCAAGCCGATCCGAACCCTCCAGGCGCAAATGTCCAAGATACTCGACTCCAGCCCTCCTCCAAAGCCGTCCGCCCCCGCCAAGCCTTCCCGGCGGAAAGTCTCCATTCCCTAGCAAGGGCAGACAGTCCGTCACTCGCCAGGGCCTAGCCCGTTGACGGCATAGAAATTTCCATCCTACTCGCAGGGTACGCAAATAGTAGGACTCCCGCCATGCCCGCGGTAACATCGCGGCCCCACAGTGAAGCAAGTACACTCTATGCCACTTCTCAGAAAATTGGTCGAGCAGATCAATCGGCAGTCGTTCAGCATTTCCCAAAACCAGATCACTTATCCTCCTTGTCATATAGCACAAATTAAATAATCTCAGGGAAGTCAAGCCCAGACCACCCTCCTCGGCTGGTCGCATAAGTGCCTCCAACGCAACACGGGCTCTCTTGGCTCTCCACAGATATCGCCCAACCTGTCCATGCAACTCCCGCAAGTCCCGTCTGCCCAACCAGAGGGGAAGGTTCCTTAGCAGATAAAGCCATCGTGGCCACTCCATCATCCTCACCAGGGCAACCCGTCCCATCAGAGACAAGGGTAGATCCCTCCATCGCCGTAGTCGTGAAATCGTAGAGTGCAACAGGGGGCGAATATTTACCTCATAGAGGGAGCGTAGACATGTCGGAATATGGACGCCTAGATAACGTATGTGTCCCTCCGCCCATTGCAGCGGGAAGGCACCCCCCCATCTACCCCGCGACTGATTCTCGACATCTAGAACCATCGATTTCGTGCGATTAATACGAAGCCCCGAGAACCCACCAAATCGCTCAATCAGGTCTAAAGCTTTCGGGAGGGATGCCATCGGGTCCGTCAAACACAGCAGAAGGTCGTCCGCGAACGCACTCACCTTAAGGCAGCCACCTTGCCAGGTAGCCCCTTTAATCTGCTCAGATTCCATCAACGAGAGTAAGAGAGGTTCTAATTGTAAGACGTAAAGAAGAGGAGAAAGGGGACAACCCTGCCGTGTACCACGCTGCAACAGAAAGGGGGGAGAGCAGGTTCCGCCAACATCGACCACAGCTCGGGGAACAGCATATAAAGCTTGCAATCCCCGCAAGAACATCCCTTGAAAGCCGAAGCGCTCCAGGGCCGCAAACATATAACGCCATGACACTCTATCAAAAGCCTTTTCGGAATCTAGGCTAACAAGTATCATCGGGTTCCTCGCCAGCTGTGTTTGTTCCATACCCAGCAGCACCCTACTAATGTTCACCGAGGCATCCCAGCCTTTAACGAAGCCTGCTTGATGGGAGCCCACCAACTCCGGCAAAAACAGCTGGAGCCGCGCCGCCAGAATCGAGGCAAAGAGCTTCTGATCGACATTTATTAATGAGATGGGTCTGTAAGAGGCAGGGTCCTCCAGATCCTTGCCCTGCTTCGGAATTAAGGTAATGCGGGCTGTGCGCATATCTCTAGGGAATGAACCGAAGTCCACCACCTCGGCAAACAATGCCGCCAGGGTCGGGACCACCGAGATTTCCAACAATTTGTACGCCTCATATGTAAAACCATCAGGGCCGGGAGCCTTGTGCGTTTTGCCAGCACGAATCGCTTTCTGAATCTCCACACCCGTTATGTCCCGGTTAAGCACGTCCAGTTGCGCCTTCCCCACACTGGGGAGCGACACACGTCCCAGAAATTCTTCTATGGAAGACGGATCCCCCTCCTCGGAAGTATATAGTTGTTCGTAGAAGTCGCGGAAGACACGGGCCACTTCCACCGCCCTAGTATGTCGCCTCCCCTTAGTGTCCTTAATCCCCAGGACCCGACGGGAACCCATTGAGTCCTTCACTAAATGGGCCAGCAATTTCCCAGACCGGTCTCCATACCGGAAAAACTGATGGCGATAATATTGCTGGGACTGGATGGCCCGTTCCTGCAACAAGTCATTCAGGCGCTTCTGTAGCTCCAAGTAGACCGGCAGACCACTCCGCCGCCCAGAGGCCGTCGTCTGGGCCGCACGGAGTTCTCTTGACAGCCGAAGTATCTCGGCATTAGCTCTCTTCCGCTCCGCTCCGACATAGGCTATTATATGCCCTCTGAGAACTGCCTTCCCCGCCTCCCAAAAGGTAGCCAGCGAGGCAACCGTCCCCTCATTGAACTCAACATATTCTGCCCAGCGCTGGGTCACAAAGTCTCGAAACTCCGTCTTATGCACCAGGTGGCTAGGAAACGACCAGTTGGCGGACCTCTCCCGCTCCCCGCGCCAGGTCAAACCAACCATGGCATGATCTGAGACGATAATGGGCCCAATCTCTACACAGGACACCTTCCCAAACCATTGCTGCGGTACCAAGAAGAAGTCAATTCTCGACCAGGTTTGGTGGGCTCGTGAGAGATGCGTGTATTCTCTGCTGGTAGGATTTAACACTCGCCAGGCGTCCACCAACCCCCCCAGCTCACAGAGGTACCCTATGCCCCGCTTACTCCATCCCCTCCCTGTGGAAGGGTGTGAACGGTCTAAGGAAGGATCGTGGGGACAATTAAAATCTCCTGCTATCACCATCGGGATCTTTGGGGCCCCCAAAATTTTATGCAGAATATTCTTGAAGAAATCATGATTGTAATTATTGGGGGCATATACAGTCCCAAGGAACATTTCTTCTCCTTGGAGTTTGACATGGGCAAACAGAAATCTACCTTGGGGGTCAGAATCTACCTTGAGGACCTCGCAAGCTAGACCTTTGTGTATCAGAATTGCCACCCCTTTTTTCCGAGAATCCGAGGACGCGGATAGGACCGTCCCGACCCAATCCCGCTTTAATTTGGCATGCTCTAGAGCCGTCAAGTGTGTCTCTTGTAGCAGAGCCACCTGGGCTTTTTGCCGCCTGAGAGCTTGCAGAATTTTGGTGCGCTTCACTGGAGTGGTTATGCCACCGACATTCCATGTTACAAAGTGCAAATCAGGGAGGGTAATGTATTCTCTCGATGCAGACCTTCCTAGGATGAAACAGCTGGGATTGTGTGCGGGGCAGCCCAGCCTCTACCCCACCATCACAGAGTTGAGCTCTATACTCAGGGTAAAACCACCCATGGAGAAAACCAGTTCTGGCCAGAATTGGGAGGGAGGGAGGGAGGGAGGGAGACGACGCACCCATATGTCTCCCGTTGTCTAGAATCCCCCCACCCACCCCCCTCCCCTTCCACCCACAGCCCCCCACCCCCCCTCCCCCTCCCCCCCCTCCCCCCAATCCACCTACCTCCTCTCTCCTATCTTTACCCCCCCTAAAACTATCACCATCCATACCCTCAGTGCCTCGACTGAGGCCCGAGTCTTAGCAATGCCTCGGGGCAGCCCCGAGGTACTTCCCCTCTCCCCACGCACTCCAGCAGGAGTGCTAATGCAGGGCCATATCAGCGCAGCCCTTGGAAACATAACCCAGGATAGTGGAGCAGGGTAATAAAGAGGAGAAAGGAGAAAAGAGAAGAGAGAGAAAACAAATTATATTATTGTATAAAACACATTGAACTAATCGGAAAGTCCAGGGTTCTGTCCAATTTCTCCTCTTCCTCCAGGACAAAGATCAGTGCCCTCCATCTCCAGGCCGCCATAGCAAGGGCCCATCTAATTGCAGAAACATGTTTTTCCATGCAGATTTTCTCAGCGCGCTACCGGGGCAGTAAACAGGACTCTCACTCCGCCGCTGGTTCAGCAGGCAATTGCGCCAGAAATTGGTTTTGCCTTACCGGCTTGTTCAAATTGGTGTACTTTCCCGTGCAAAGTAACTCTCAGGTGGGCCGGAAAAGCCAGTGTAAAGCGCACTTTGCGGCGGAACAGCTCCGCACAAACCGGAGCAAATTCCCTCCTTTTTGCGGCCACCTGCGCTGAGTAATCTTGAAACATTAGGATTTTCCGGTTTTTCAGCAGCAGCTCAGGCATTTTCCGGTAGGCTTGCAGGATTAGAACTTTGTGTTGGAAATTGAGGACCTTCAATATCACCACACGCGGCCTGGCATCTTCTGTCCTGCGGGCTCCCAGCCGATGTGCGCGCTCAATTTTAAGTAGGCCTCGCAGGTCTTCCAGGCCCAAGGCCTCCGGGAGCCAAGATTCCAAAAATGGGAGCAGCTCGCCCTCAGGTTGCTCCTCACCTATGCCCAGGATACGCAGATTATTGCGGCGCGATCTGTTTTCCAAATCGTCAATCTTTAGCTGCAGGTCTTGCAGTTGCTGCGCATGTTGTGCCGCCTCTCTCTCTCCCCGCCGTCCCTCCTCGCTCTCAAGGCTGGCGACCCGATGCTCCACTTCATCCACTCGTTTCCCCAGGTCAGCTAACGAATCCTCTAAGTTATCCAGCTTTTTTAGAAGCAGGTCGAACTTCGGGTCGAGAAGCTTAACCACTTCCTTGGCGAGCTCCGCTGGCGCAGAGTCGATACTCTCCGCTCCCGGAGAGGCCGGCTGAGTTAGCCCCGGGGTAGCAGGCCCGGCTTTGGAGGCCTTCTCCCTCTCCTTCCGCGGTGCCAGAGGCATGGTCAAGGCTGGTAATGTCACCAGTGAGTAGGGGGCAGCGTCCGAGACACCCTCCGAGAGTGGGGGAGCGTTAGAAGGCAAAATGCAGACTTTTAAGCAGATTTATCCTCGCGGCTGCCCCGGAGCGAGCGGGAAGCGTCCGCACTCACTCACGCATCACGTGACTCCCCCTACTTTTGATTGTATTGCTGTGACACCGCCTTGATTATAGGATAAGGCAGTATAGAAATACTGTTAAATAAATAAATAAGATAGGTAAACACTACCGAACATATACAACAGGTCTTTAGAGAATACTACTACAAGCTCTATTGCTCAGAACAGGGAGAAAATGTAAACATAGAACAATATATAGAAGGGGTAAACTTAGAGCAGTTGGATGAGGAGGAACAGCAGTGGATAAATAGGGTGATCGAAGGAATAGATGTGGCAGATGCAATTAAAAGTCTGAAAGAGGGAAAGGCTCCAGGTGTTGATGGATTTCTGTAGAGCTGAGTCCAATGCTGAGGGATATCTTTAACGAAGTGATATAAGGGGGTAATCTCAATGGAGGTGGCAGGCATTACGGTGTTGCCTAAGCCAAAAAATAAAGGACTTTGTGGGTTCTTCAGACTGATTTCTCTTATTAATTAATTTAGATGCCAAGATCCTTGCTAAAATTCTGGCAACCCAGTTACAGAGATTTATCCCACAGTTGATTAAAGCGGATCGGTCAGGATTCATACCGGGCAGGCAAGCTAGAGATAATGTCCACAAACTTTTAAATTTAATATGTTAGGCATGTAGGACACAGAGACCATCAATACTAATGGCAACAGACTTAGTAAGAAGCGTTTGATCGGGTTAAACGGGGGTTTATGTTTGCAATCATGCAGAAGATGGGACCAGGGGAGGAGGGGGGGACCTTCCAGACTTGGTGCATACAGTTCAAAGGATCATATACATATTTGTTGGGATGATTTTGTTAGTGCATGGGGGATGATTAAGATGTTCTTGGTGGATTGTCTTCTTGCGCGGTTCTGTTGCGGGATGTGGAGCAATGTCCGAAGGTGTGATGCCAGGCTGATGACCTTGTGAGTTATTAGGAGCAGCTTGTACCCGATCCGGATAACGAAAGCTAGTATAGCAGTTTCAGAGTGGATATAATGTAGTCATATCTTGAAGTTCCCATAAGGGTGTGTGCTGCTGTGTGCAGGCCTGTTTGGAGGGGGGAGTAGAGTAGAGTGCGGAAGGCCTTGGTAAATGCAGTAATCTATATGTGTCGCATGGCTCCAATAACACATTTCAAAAAGCATTTTCATTTCTACATTCAATCTGTGGATTATCCTAAAGATGATGGTAAGCAATTTGAATTTAGCTCTTTGTAGGAGGAGTGGTCTAGTGGTTAGGACAAGGTACTTCAGGCCGGAGGGCCGGGGGTTCAAGTCCCACCTAGGGACAGCAATCTCAGGCCGGAGGGACTGGGATTTCTAGTCCTATAGGCACTCCTTGTGGTCTTGGGCAAACCACTTAACCCTCCATTGCCCATGTTCCCTGTAAGTATTAACATATGTGTGTCATATCCCCTCGTGTTAAATGTATCCCCCAATTGACCGCTTTGACCCGGTGAAAAGCGGAATATAAATACAGCTAAATAAATAAATTTGTAGGATTGGGAGCCAGTGCAACTGTTTTAAAGTTAGAGTTAGAACATAAGATATGCCATACTGGGTCAGACCAAGGTCCATCAAGCCCAGTATTCTGTTTCCAACAGTGGCCAATCTAGGTCATATGTACCTAGCAGTTTCCCCAAGAGACACAAGTTCCACAATGCTTGTACTGGGTCAAGCATTGATATCTTCGGTCACTTTTTAATAATGGTTTATGGACCCTTCCTCCAGGAACTTGTCCAAACCTTTTTTAAACCCAGCTACACTAACAGCCTTTACTACATCCTCCGGTAACAAATTCCAGAGTTTGATTACACGTTGAGTGAAAAAATATTTTATTTTATTAGTCTTAAATAGTTTACCCTGTAGCTTCATTGCATGTCCCCTAGTCTTTCTATATTCTGATAAGGTAAACAATCGATCTACGTTTACCCGTTCCACTCTGTTCATTAATTTATAGACTTCTATCATATCTCCCCTCAGCCGTCTCTTTTCCAGGTTAAAGAGCCCTAACCTTTTAGCCTTTCTTCATAGGAGTATCCTTCCATCCCCTTTACCATTTTGGTGGCTCTTCTCTGTACATTTTCTAAAATCGCTATATCCTTTTTAAGATACGGCGACCAGAATTGCACACAATATTCAAGGTGCGGTCTCACCATGGAACGATACAGAGGCATTATATCATCTTTTGTTTTAATTTTCCATTCCTTTCCTTATCATACCTAGCATTCTATTTGCTCTCTTGGCCGCCGCTGCACACTGGGCTGAGGGTTTTAACATGGTATCCACAATGACGCCTAAATCTTTTTCCTGGGTGGTGGTTCCTAATGTGGAAACCTTGCATCGTGTAACCATAGTTTGGGTTGTTCTTCCCTAGGTGCATAACCTTGCACTTGTCCACATTAAATTTCATCTGCCATTTTGATGCCCAGTCTTCCAATTTATCAAGATCCTCTTGCAATTTTTCACAATCCTCTTGGGTTTTAACAACTTTAAATAGTTTTGTGTCATCTGCAAATTTGATAACCTCACTCGTTATTCCACTTTCCAGGTCATTTATGAATATGTCAAAAAGCAGCGGACCCAGCACAGATCCCTGGGGTACACCACTATTCACCTTTCTCCATTGGGGAAAATTGGCCATTTAGCCCTACCCTCTGCTTTCTATCTTTTAACCAGTTCCTGATCCACAATAGTACACTGCCTCCTATCCCATGACTCTTTAGTTTTGCCAAAAGTCTCTGATGAGGGACCTTGTCAAAGGCTTTCTGAAAGTCCAGAAGATACACAATATCAACCGACTCACCTTTGTCCACCTGTTTATTCACTCCTTCAAAAAAACATAACAGATTAGTAAGACAAGATCTTCCTTGTCTAAAGCCATGTTGGCTGACTCCCATTAGGTTGTAACTATCTACATGCTGAGTAATTTTATTCTTTATGATGGTTTCTACCATTTTTCCAGGTACTGACGTCAGGCTCACCGGTCTGTAGTTTCCCGGATCACCCCTGGAACCCTTTTTAAAAATTGGTGTTACATTGGCGATCCTCCAATCTTCAGGTATTAGAGATGATTTTAATGATAGTTCACAGATTACTGATAGCAGTTCTGCAATCTCATATTTCAGTTCTTTCAATACCCTTGGATGTATATCATCCGGCCCAGGTGATTTGCTACTCTTCAGTTTATCTAATAGTTGTAATACATCTTCCCGATGTATCGATATTTCCTTCAATTCTTCCACACCTTTAAATACCACTTCAGTCATGGGTAACATCCCTACATCTTCCTCAGTTAAGACCGAAGCAAAGAATTCATTCAGTCTCTCCGCTATCGCCTTGTCGCCTCTTAGTGCTCCTTTAACCCCTTTATCATCTAATGGACCAACTGACTCTCTCACAGGTTTTTTGCTACGAATGTACTTGAAAAGGTCTTTATTTTGCGTTTTTGCTTCCGCAGCAAGCTTCTTCTCAAATTCTCTCTTTGCCTGCCTTATCAATGCCTTGCATTTGACTTGCCAGTGCTTGTGCTGTTTCCAGGTTTCATCATTTGGCTCTTTTTTCCATTTCCTGAAAGATGCTTTTTTGGCAACAGCTGCCTCTGACCTCACCTTTAAACCATGCTGGCAGTTTTTTGGACTTCCTTCCACTTTTCTTAAAGCGTGGAATACAGCTGGTCTTGGCTTCCAAGATAGTATTTTTCAACAACACCCAAGCTTGATGTACGTCTTTAACCTTCGCAACTGCTCCTTTTAATTTTTTCTTAACTGTTTTCCTCATTTTATCATAGTCTCCCTTTCGAAAGTTAAAAGGTAGTACTGTGGATTTCCTTACTATCCCTCCTCCACTAATTAAATCAAAGGCGATCATGCTATGATCACTATTGCCAAGTGGCCCCAACACTCCTATCTCTTGCACTAGATCTGGTATTCCACTAAGGACTAGGTCTAATATGGCTTCCCCTCTGGTCGGTTCATGAACCAGCTGCTCCAAGAAGCAGTCATTTATTCCATCTAGGAACTTTATCTCCCTAGCATGTCCTGACGTGACACTGACCCTGTCGATACCGGGGTAATTGAAATCACCCATTATTATTACTGCGCTGTAACCTTTGTTAGCTTCCTTGATTTCTTTGAGCATTTCATCATCCATTTGGTCATTCTGGCCAGGTGCTCGATAGTACACCCCCACTGCCATTCGCTTCCCCCTTTTATATGGAATTTCAATCCATATAGATTCTACAGCAGATTTTGTTTCCTGCAAAACTTTAATCCTTTCTGAGTCAATGCCCTCTCTAACATAGAGCGCAACCCCTTCACCAATTTGATCAGCTCTATCATTACGATGTAGTTTGTACCCAGGTATCACAGTGTCCCACTGGTTGTCCTCCTTCCACCATGTCTCTGATATTCCAAATCATATCTAACCTTTCATTTAGTGCTATATATTCTAACTCTCCCATCTTATTCTTTAGACTTCTAGCATTTGCATACAAGCATTTTAGAGAATGTATTTTATTCATGTTAATTTGGCTATCGTTAGACATGGGTAAATTGGGATCTTTAAGCTCTGTCTGCTCCATACTTGAGGGCATTTGGGCTACTTTACTCTTTTGTGGAACCTCTCTGCTTTTGGTAGTATCCTTCCGAACCATCTGCTCTTGGGCGACTGTCGGCTTTCCCCTAATATCTAGTTTAAAAGCAGCTCTATCTCCTTTTTAAGGGTTAATGCCAGCAGCCTGGTTCCATCCCGGTTAAGGTGAAGCCCATCCCTTCGGAAGAGCCCCTCCTTTCCCCAGAATGTTCCCCAGTTCCTAACAAATCCAAAACCCTCATCTCTGCACCATTGTCTCATCCACGCATTGAGACTCTGGAGCTCTGCCGGCCTTTTGGGTCCTGCGCGTGGAACAGGAAGCATTTCGGAGAATGCTACCCTGGAAGTTCTGGATTTCAACTGCCTACCTAAAAGCCTAAATTTTGCCTCCAGAACCTCCCTACCACATTTTCCTATGTCATTGGTACCGACATGTACCAAGACAGCAGACTCCTCCCCAGCACTATCTAAGACCTTATATCTAGGTGGCGCGTGAGGTCCGCTACCTTCGCACCAGGCAGGCATGTTATCTGAGTTATGTGGGCATCCCTTGGTATTCCAGATATTATTCTTGCTGCTGTGCTTTGTATTAGTTAAAGCGGGTGGGTACTATATTTTGGGAGGCCTTGATAGATGGAGCTAAAGTTGTCCAGAATCAGCATGAACATGGCCTGGCAGATTGTGTGGAAGCTCTTCTCATCCAGGAGTGGTTGGAGTTTTTGTATTAGTTGGAGTTTATAGTAAGCTGATCTTGCTGCTTTGCCTATGTGTGTTTGGAAATTTAAGTGTAGATGTCACCTAGAGTAAGACAGAGCAAGTAACCATGTCTCATGTTGCATATCTGCCTCTATCTCTCTGCATGCCCTCTCCCTTCTTTCCTGTTGCAAAATGGAGTTCTTTTTCCTTTTTCTCTCTCTGTGTTTTATAAGATTTATTTTATGACTGTGAACCGCTCAGTTTGCCTTGCAAAGGGTGGTATATCAAGCTTCAATAAACCACGAGGTGGTTTGAGTGCTTCAGAAACAGGTACTTCTATTAGACAAAGAGAAGCAAGACCTAGCAGGAAAAATTATTGATCTTGAAAATAGATCAAGGAAAAATAATCTGCGCTGACAGGTCTTATCAGAGACAGAGGTTTATGCAGATTGTGTGGATGTAGTAAGGAAAATCAGGGTGGGAGTCCCGGCAGCTGGAGAGGAGCTGCCAGCAAATCTTGAGATTAAGATTGAAAAATCTCATAGAGCTATTGGGCTGAAGCACAAATCTCCCCAGAGATATAATTGTTTGTTATTATGAATGTATTTTTAAAGAGAAGATTCTGGTAGCTGCACAGTGGATGGGCATCCTGATGAGGGATGGTCAAAAGCTAGCGGCATACTTGAATTTAGCTCCAGTCATGCTGAAACACTGGAGAGATTGGTGTACTCTATCCTAAAGAGCTGAAAATATCAGATACTGATAGGCTTTCCTGATGGGTTCTGCTGTCACCATTAATGGTGTGAAAAAGAGTTGCACATTAGAAAGGGAATGAAGAACCCTTAGCGATGTAGGCTCTCAAGATCTGCCTGCTCTGCAAACAATCATGCCTTCCAACCAGTTAAAGGAGCTCCTTAAGTGGCAACTAGTGGGCCGAGAAGGCAAAGATTGCATTGGACCTCTGATGGTTCGGGTGAATCAGTAGCATTCTCTGCAGGGGGATGAGGAGTTTATGGAAGCAATAGGAAAATCTTCTGTTGGATCAATGGTCTCCTGGAAGAGAGTCAATTTTCTTTGATCTTTTGGATTATATAAAGGTGACATTTTACTTACCAGATAATGTCCTTTCCTCGAGTCCTGCTAAACCAGTCCAGACAAGTGGGTTGCGTTCCCCTGCCAGCAAATTGATGGAGACAGAGAACCAATGAAAAGTCCAGATTTCAATGACATCACTCCCATGCCCCTCTCAGTCTGAGCCACTAGAGGGCAACTCAGTATATGTCCCAAAGAATACGGGAAACATGGCACACCTCGCACAACCTCAACGTGGGCAACAATGATAAATCAAACAATCAAGAAACTATGTAGAGAAACTATGTACAAGAGAGGCTGACCAGAAGGCTGTCAGTAGGATATAAATCTGCAGAGCCAAGCAGAAAAAAAAAAAAAAATTATAGCAGAGACCGCCACAGAATAACAGAGCAATCACAGTTTCAGGAGCAGGCCATGGACTGGTCTAGCAGAACTCAAAGGGAAGGACATTATCTGGTAAGTAGAATGTCACCTTCCATATCACCCTGCTAGACCAGTCCAGACAAGTGGGACTGACCAAAGCTGCGCCTCCACTGGGTGGAAAGAAGCCACATCAGCTCACAAAACCTTGGAGCCAAAGCCATGTTCGCCCGAGCATGGACATCAAAGTAATAATGCTTGGCAAAAGTAGAAAGCAATGCCCATGTTGCCATCTGACAAATGTCTGAAGGCACTACCGAGCTACGCTCTGACCACAAGGATGCTTGTGCTCAAGTAGAATGGGCGCGCAAACCCTCCAGAACCGGACAGTTCCACAGCAGCAATAGTCTCCTTGATCCAGCTCCCCAATGTAGACTTAGCCATCACATCATCTTGTCGTGAGCCAGCAAACAGCATGAAAAGATGATCTGATTTACAAAAGGAATTTGTAACTTTCAAGTACCGGAGAAGCATGCTCTGGATATCCACAAGACAAAGATCCTTATCTATCCCCCGACACCACTCCTTTTGAGCATCAAATCCTTCAGAGTAGCGAGCTTGAAAGGCTCAAAGTGCTCCAACATCAGGGCCCTGAGCACCAGACATAGATCCCAGGAAGGGACAACTGACTGAAGGGGAGGACGCAGATGCCCAACTCCCTTAAGAAAATGCAAGACATCTGGTTGCACAGTCAGAGACTTACCAGCTACTGGACCTCTGAAACAGGCAAAGGCTGCCACCTGAACTTTCAGGGAGCTAAGAGAAAGGCCCTTCTCCAGACCATCCTGCAGAAAAGCCAAATACAGCACCTTGGCCGCCTCTGGAACTAGCTTTCAAGTACCACACCATTGCTCAAAGAGGCACCAGACCTGCACATATGCCAGGCTGGTAGAACCCTGTCAGGTTCTGAGCAGAGTGGAAACTACCGCAGGAGACTAACCCTTATGTGCTAGCTGACTCCTTTCAAGGAGCTAAGGAAAGGAGCCGGGTCGACCATGGTAATTGGTCCCTGACACAACAGGCCCTGGAACAGGGGCAGACAAAGGAGGTGGCTCCTGCAGGAGCTGCATCAGATCTCTGAACCACATTCTCTTTGGCCAGTCTGGTGCCACCAAAATAATCTGACCTGAATGGCTCTCTACACACCAAATCACAGGCCCCAACAGTGACCATGGAGGAAACATATACAGCAGGCATTGCCTTGGCCAGGGCTGAACCAGGGTATTGACACCTTCAGACCCTGCTTCTGTGTGGTGACTGAGGAATCGACCCACCTTGGCATGGACTGGGTCACCATCAAATCCATCGGGGGGGGGGGGGGGGGATGGAGCGTGATGGCATCAGGCAAGATGGCCACCTAAATCAAAGCTCCGGCAGGCCACAAGAGAAAATATAGCCTCTACCCCAGCGAAGTCAGCTTAAAGGATCGCCCTAATCGTTGTGATAGTCCCCGAAAGGGGCCGATGGCAGCGAAGGGAAAAAAAAACAAAAAAACGACTTACGGGACTTTGCATATGCTGGGATAACTGTGATGCAAAGACGAGAGGTGGAAAGATGGCACCGGCAGCGCCTAAGAGCAGAGAAGTGAGTAGTGCAAGCCCCAAGAACACATCTCGCAAAGAGTAGGAAAACAAAGAAGGAAAACAAAGTGAGATTGGAGGTGGAACAAGACTTTCAGGGTGAGATGTGGCACGGTTCCGAGATTTAAAGGCAGACATTACTTTGGTGTGTGAGGCAGTAGGCTAAAGGCATAGAAAGCCTCAGAACAGACCTGTGCGACCTTGGGTAATGGGTAGAAAATTACTTGAAGGCCATCTAGAGGAGCAAGGAGAAACTTCCATCGTACTGGAGCAGAGATGGACAGAGCTGGATAATCGGCAACTGGAAATGGAAGAAAAACTGGAAAACCTAGAAAATAGGTCTCAACATCAAAACCTACAGTTCAGGGGAATACTGGAAGGAGAGCAATGGTGAAATTAGAGCTTACCTGCTAATTGTCTTTTCTTGAGCCCCTCCAGGCCAGGCCAGTCCAGTCACGTTTGGGTAATCACCATCCTCCAGCAGCTGTGAACTGAGCATGTCAGGATTATGATCCTAGTAGAAGAGCTCCCTCTTGAGCCTCAGGCTCCAGTCTCCTATTAACAAAGCAGCCTCCACCTCGGCCACCATCGCAAACATATCCTGGAAGCATTTTCCACTCAGTGTATATATCATGTCTCTTTGTATCTTCCTCAGAAGCTTTTCCTTTTTTTTTTTTTATTTAAATAATCGCTGAGAGCAATTAGGCAAAAGACTAGACAAGTGTAGAGGGCCTGGCCTGTCCTGCTAGGAACCCCCCCCCCCCTCCTCCTTAGGGAACCTGTTTGCTTTGGAGTGCTGTACCTCTTCTGTCCTTACCTATCCAGCTGGTCCGCCCCCCCCCCTCCCCCCACATATGGCCATCAAGACACCGAAATCCTCCTTCCTGTCAGGAAGCCTCCAGGGGAGATCCACCAGTAACTGTTTGAGATCTGCATACCAAGGCCACCGTAGCCAATCTGGTGCGATGAGGATCACCTGCCCTTTGTGAGCCTTTATTCTCCATATCAGGCATCCAATCAACGAACATGGTGGAAAAGCATAAAGGGTGTCCATTGGCCATGTTTGAGTGAGAGCATCGAGACCTACGGACATGTGCTCTCTGGGCCTGCTGAAAAACAGGGATGCCTTGGAGCTGTCGTGCATTGCCATGAGGGCCATGAGGACCATGACTGGTTGCCCTCAATGTACGATGATGTCATGGAACACCACCGCATTCAACTTCCATTTGCCCAGATCCAACCAGTGTTGGCTGAGGAAATCTGCTTGGATATTGTCCTTACTCACAACGTGTGCTGCTGAGAGAAACACCAAGTTCTCTTCCGCCCAAGTAATGATGGACTGACTCTCCCCCAGTAGGGCTGCACTTCCTGTGCCACCCTGCTGGTTAATGTACATGACTGTGGTCGCATTGTCCAAGCACATCAGCACCGATTGCTGCACAATCAACGGCTGGAAGTGTTGCAGAACAAGAAACACGGCCCTCATTTTGAGATGGTTGATGGACCTCGATCTCTGCTCTGAAGTCCAATGCCCTTGCACCACCTGTGACAAGCAATGCACTCCCCAGCCCGTGAGGCTGGCCTCTGTCGTTACTAGGATCCAGTTCGGGCATTCCAACGGCACTCCCGCTGCAAGCCGAGCTATCTGCAACCACCATTGCAGGCTGTTTCTCACGACTTCCGAACACTCCAACCAATGAGTCAAGGGCTGAGTCTGCGGAGACCATCGGGACAGCAGCACCTAATGCAAGGAACACATGCGGGCCAGAGTCCAAGGAATAAGGTCCAGAGCCACCGCCATGGAGTCCAGAAGCTGCAGGTAATACCATGCTATGGGCGCTGGTCTGCTCAGGAAGCACCGTACTTGCATCTGTATCTTGTGTATTCATGCCTCAGGGAAGCGAAACCAGGCCCTCCCGAGTGTCGAAGAGGGCCCCTAGATAGACCAAACGTTGAACTGGTTGAAGCTGGCTCTTGGCCAAATTGACCACCCAGTCAACTCTCTGCAAGACCTCCATCACCCACCTTGAAGCAGTGGAGGATTCCACCTCTGACTTTGCTCTGTTGAGCCAGCTGTCCAGATATGGGTGCACCAAGATCCCTTCTTGCCGAAATGCTGCCGCTACTACCACCATCACCTTGGTGAAAGTGCAGAGGGCAGTGGCCAACCTGAATGGCAGCGTCCAGAACTAAAAATGTCCCATTGGCACAGCAAAGCAGAGGAATTGCTGATGCTCTGCCCAAATAGGGATGTGCAGATAAGGTCCAGGGCAGTGAGAAACTCTCCCTGTCGCACCACCAGAATAACCGACTGCAGGGTCTCCATATGGAAATGCAGCACTCATAGTGCCCGATTCACATACTTGAGATCGAGAATGAGCCAAAAGCCACCATCCTTCTTTGGCACCACAAAGTAGATGGAGTATTGTCTGAACCCACACTGGTCTGCAAGTACTGGCACCACCGCCCCATCTGCCGCAACCTGTTGATTCAAACAGCCTCCTCCTTTTGCAGGCCTTGCAGGACGATCAAACAAAGGCCTCGTGAAGGAGTCTGGCAAACTCGAGCGCATACCCCTCTCGAATAATCTCCAAGACCCACTGGTCAATTGTGATGTCGACCCAGGCGGAATAGGACTTTTGTAACAGACCTCCAACTGCGACTTCCACCTGGGCTCTTCTGGCTTCATTGGGGGTTTTTTGTTTTGTCCCATGGAGGTGGGATAATACCCCCACCTGGTCCCCTGGGACCCACGAAAGGGCTGCCCTCGCGCCCCATAGTGGCCTCTCTCACAGGGCACAAACCGCACTTCTGAACCTCCGAAATTCTCTAGCCTGCCTCCTCTGAGGGGCCCCGGCTTAGGCCCTTCGTGTCTATTTTCCAGTAAGCAGCTTCCTTTACAGTCCCCCAAGTCCTTCACGATTTTCTCCAGTGCCTCCCCAAAGAGTAGCTTACCTTTAGAGGGGAGCTTACTAAGTCTGGACTTAGAGGAGGCATTCGCCGACCAATTACAGAGCCAGAGGAACCGCCGAGCTGCAATAAGCAATGCCATGGTCTTAGAGGCCACGTGCACGAGGTCATAGAACGTGTCTGCCAAGTAAGCCACCGATAACGCCAGTCTGCTGCTGTCCATCACTACACAGCCTTCCATGTCCTGAGGCGCAAGTCCCTTATACAGCGAATGGAGGCCCTGGAGACACAGGCCCCACAAATGGAGACCCACAGAACCAAGGCACCGGAGTCATATGTCTGCTTGAGCTGTGACTCCAACCTCTGGTCCTGAAGGTCCTTTAGCATCGCCCCCTCTTCCACGAGGATGGTGCTCTTTTTGGTCACTGCCGAGACCAATGCATCCACCTTAGCCATTTGCAGGAGGTCCCTTTCCTCTGGCGGAATGGGGTAGAATTGCCCCAGCGCCTGGCCACCTCTCAAGGTAGCCTCTTGGAACTCCCACTCCAACACTATCATTTTTTTTTAATGACTCTATGCACCAGGAAACATATGTAGGGATGTTACCCATGACTGAAGTGGTATTTAAAGGTGCGGAAGAATTGAAGGAAATATCGATACATCGGGAACAATGTTCCCTCTAATTTTCTGTAGGCTGTGTGCGCATAAAATATCAGCTGTGTGCAGCTTTTGAAGGAAGGTTAAATTTTTGTGCGCCACATAATGACACACTGAGTTATATACTTTAAAATTTGACTACACGTCAGAATAAAGTATGTACACCACATTGATTTTAATCAAATTAAATGAAAACAGACGATTACTAAATGAAGCAGGAAATTTCTAGTAATTACAATCATAACTTTTAAATTCTAAGACGTCTGTGTTGTTTTCTATCAGAATCAGAGCCGTAATTTTTCTGCGCTCTGTTGTAAAGTATGTGCGCTCGCTCGGCGAGGTATGTGCACGCGCACAGCTTAGAGGGAACAGTGATCGGGAAGATGTATTACAACTATTAGATAATCACCTGGACCGGATGGTATACATCCAAGGGTGTTGAAAGAACTGAAATACGAGATTGCAGACCTGCTATTAGTAATCTGTGAACTATCATTAAAATCATCTCTAATACCTGAAGACTGGAGGATCGCCAATGTAACACCAATTTTTAAAAAGGGTTCCAGGGGTGATCCGGGAAACTACAGACCGGTGAGCCTGACATCAGTACTGGGAAAAATGGTAGAAACCATCATAAAGAATAAAATTACTCAGCATGTAGATAGTCATGACCTAATGGGAGACAGCCAACATGGCTTTAGACAAGGAAGATCTTGTCTTACTAATCTGTTATGTTTTTTTGAAGGAGTGAATAATCAGGTGGACAAAGGTGAGTCGGTTGATATTGTGTATCTGGACTTTCAGAAAGCCTTTGACAAGGTCCCTCATCAGAGACGTTTGGCAAAACTAAAGAGTCATGGGATAGGAGGCAGTGTACTATTGTGGATCAGGAACTGGTTAAAAGATAGAAAGCAGAGGGTAGGGCTAAATGGCCAATTTTCCCAATGGAGAAAGGTGAATAGTGGTGTACCCCAGGGATCTGTGCTGGGTCCGCTGCTTTTTGACATATTCATAAATGACCTGGAAAGTGGAATAACGAGTGAGGTTATCAAATTTGCAGATGACACAAAACTATTTAAAGTTGTTAAAACCCAAGAGGATTGTGGAAAATTGCAAAAGGATCTTGATAAATTGGAAGACTGGGCATCAAAATGGCAGATGAAATTAAATGTGGACAAGTGCAAGGTTATGCACTTAGGGAAGAACACTAACTATGGTTACACGATGCAAGGTTCCACATTAGGAACCACCACCCAGGAAAAAGATTTAGGCGTCATTGTGGATACCATGTTAAAACCCTCGGCCCAGTGTGCAGCAGCGGCCAAGAGAGCAAATAGAATGCTAGGTATGATAAGGAAAGGAATGGAAAATAAAACAAAAGATATTATAATGCCTCTATATCGTTCCATGGTGAGACCGCACCTTGAATATTGTGTGCAATTCTGGTCGCCGTATCTTAAAAAGGATATAGCAATTTTAGAAAAGGTTCAGAGAAGAGCCACCAAAATGGTAAAGGGGATGGAAGGATACTCCTATGAAGAAAGGCTAAAAAGGTTGGGGCTCTTTAACCTGGAAAACAGACAGCTGAGGGGAGATATGATAGAAGTCTATAAATTAATGAACGGAGTGGAACGGGAAAACGTAAATCGATTGTTTACCTTATCAGAATATAGAAAGACTAGGGGACATGCAATGAAGCTACAGGGTAAACTATTTAAGACTAATAAAAGAAAATATTTTTTTCACTCAACGTGTAATCAAACTCTGGAATTTGTTACCGGAGGATGTAGTAAAGGCTGTTAGTGTAGCTGGGTTTAAAAAAGGTTTGGACAAGTTCCTGGAGGAAAGGTCTATAAACCATTATTAAGAAGGGACCCAGGATATCAATGCTTGAACCAATACAAGCATTGTGGAACCTGTGTCCCTTGGGGAAACTGCTAGGTACGTATGACCTAGATTGGCCACTGTTGGAAACAGAATACTGGGCTTGATGGACCTTGGTCTGACCCAGTATGGCATATCTTATGTTCTTATCTGTGCCCCCTTGAAACCCTGCAATAAGGGGTCTTCCAGAGGCTCCTTTGTCAGTGCCAGAGTGGCTAAAATATTCAGCGCTGTTAATGATTGGGAGATAAGAGCGTCTAGCTCCGTCCGATGGAAAACCCTGAACACATTAGGATCCTCACCCAGCGGAATCGCCCCTTCCTCCATCTCTTGTACCACCGGGTCCCCCCAGAGGTCTGAGGGCCCCTCCTCCAAGTTCTCAGAGGCCTGCAACAGAGGTGAGTCCTGAGCCAGCCAGGCTTTCAGGATCCCCCTTACTCCATTTCATTGGAGGGAACCCCAACATGCAATCCTCTCCCTGCAGAGACTGCTCTTTAGATACTGATTGTTGAAAACTTGACAAACTCCCCCTCCCAAGCCTGGGACTGATTCCTCTTCAAAAAATCAGCACTACACAGAGATAAAATAAAGTCCGGTTTAAAATAAGGCTCTGGACCTTGAGAAGGAAAAGCTACCTCTGTCCATGGCTCTGACGTTGTTCTCGGGCTTCCCCCCTTGCACCACGTTTAACTTTTGTCTCCAGAGAAATGGCTGCACTTTCCACCAAATCCTCAGCGGCCTCCCCAGTGAGCCCCCAACATGCTAATCCAGCCTCTGCTGATTCCATCGGTGCGAGCCCAAACACAATATGCAAACCTCTGTCCTGCCAAAAGCAAAGCCTGCAAATGCCTGAGGGAGACAAGCCGCGGGAATACGCAGACTGACAGCCATGGCAGCATGCATCGTCACATCTCAAGCCTGCCACGCTAGAGCAGACAACTGATGGGAAATAACCTGCCATAGGAATCCCCAAAAAACAAACTGCACTGCACTCACTGGCTCACCTCCGGTCCACGCAGCCCAAGACCAGTGTCCACCGACCTTGCTAACAGGAAGTTTGCCTCGCTCTGTCTCCTTCGGTGCTCACTTCCAAGTCAGAGAGACAACAGCAGCCAAGCAATAGGGAGCCCAGACTCCTGTAAGTAACAGGTTCTGAGCTACCCAGTCAAGTGTGGAAGGGGACCTGGGACTCCCAGGCAATTTAACCCTGGGCAGCTCCTGAACCCTCTGAGGGCTTGAGGAAGGAAGGCAGGCACCGCCACACTGTCTGCCCAACTCTTCTATCCCAATGGAAGGGAACCTCAGCCAACCCTGCAGAATTTAAGATCTCCTTAGCTTCTTTTATCTGTATTCTAGAAATCAGGAATTCCAATTGTCCCTACAGGCCCACTGTGAGAGCTCTTCCCACAGCTGCCGAGAACTGACAGACTGAAAACTGAGGCTCAAGGGGGAGCTCTTCTACTAGGATCAGAATCCTGACATGCTCAGTTCTCAGCTGCTGGAGGACGGTGGTTACCCAAGTGTAACTGGACTGGCCTGGAGAGATGATTAGGAAACCAGGATTGTAAGGCCATAGTCCATAACATCATTACAACTTTGCTGCTAGAGTCAGGAGTGGAGGTAGAGGGTAGAGACTACAGGATCGACAGACCACATCGGGTGGCAGGCATAGCAAGCATGGACTATAATAAACTGTGGGATATAACTGCCTGCTTCCACGATTACAGCTTGAAAGAAATTATGGCAAACAAAGCCAGAATACATGGGACATTAAAATGGAAGCTCAACACGGTAGACATTTACTCGGACCTAGTTCAAATAACTTTATAAAAACAGAGAGAAATGAGACACATAGTGCAAAAACTGCATGGCAAAAACATCCATTACGGTTGGACCTTTCCATTCAGCCTGACTTTTAATTTGAGGGGGAAACGCTGGCGTGTATGTACCAGAGGGGATGCTATCCAGGTCCTAACAGAGAATGGGATCCCAGGGCTGGAGCACCACACTCCCAGGGACACAGCAAAACAGAAAGAATACCCACAATGGCAATGTGTGCAACACAGCAGAAAGACTACATTGGAATTCTGGAGAGGGGACTAAAAAGAGACAAACAGGAGAGCAGATATGAATCAACCCAGGACAGGTACTGGACTTCCATATAGAGTGATCCCAGAAGGGATTATGTTCCAGTGCTAATGTGGTGCCCATATCTGCCATATATCCTGACTGTGATGGACACTGTGAGAATGGCTTGAGGGGAGTGAATGGAGGAGGGGGGAGTGGAGGAGTGAATATGTGAAGGGGCGAGGGAAGATTAGGGTTGCTGGCATGAGTGGCGGGGTACGGAGGGAAGGATGAAAAGGGAGAAGTGAGATGACATATGTCAATGGACAAAGTGGAGAGATGGTCGGGGGAAAAATGGCTAGGTTCTACTGCACTAATGTCTCGGTGCCCCAATATATTGAGTGGGGCACACAGGGAGGGAGGGAGAAAAAACGGGGGGGGGGGGGAAGAGTTAAACTGCAAGGAGGGTGTGGGGAGGTTTCAGCATGGCTACGTTTAAAGTGATATCCTTTAATGTACGAGGTTTAAATTCCCCAGTAAAAAGGCAAAAGTTGTTTAAGGAATTGGGGAGACAATGCGACTATTGCCCTAATCCAAGAGACACACCTACAACACAAACACGAACACTTTGTTGGACGTTTTTAGAATTAACTCTCTCTTTTTGCATTCAATCAGTAGAGAAGAAGGGTGGAGTGGCAATATTGGTGGCAGAGGGGAGCGCGAGTGTAAATGGGGGAAGTGTTGCGGGACAAAGCTGGCCGCTATATAAGAGCATGTTTGAAGACAGAAGCAGAGTGCTAGGTATCATAAGGAAAGGAATGGAAAATAAAACAAAGGATATTATAATGCCTCTGTATCGTTCCATGGTATGACCGCACCTTGAATATTGTGTGCAATTCTGGTCGCCGTATCTTAAAAAGGATATAGCGTTATTAGAAAAGGTACAGAGAAGAGCCACCAAAATGGTAAAGGGGATGGAAGGCTACTCCTATGAAGAGAGGCTACAAAGGTTAGGGCTCTTCAACCTGGAAAAGAGATGGCTGAGGGGAGATATGATAGAGGTCTATAAATTAATGAATGGAGTGGAACAGGTAAACGTAGATAGATTGTTTACGCTATCAGAATATAGAAAGACTAGGGGACATGTAATGAAGCTACAGGGTAAACTATTTAAAACTAATAACAGAAAATATTTTTTCACTCAACGTGTAATCAAACTCTGGAATTTGTTACCAGAGGATGTAGTAAGAGCCGTTAGTGTAGCTGGGTTTAAAAAAAGGTTTGGACAAGTTCCTGGAGGAAAGGTCCATAAACCATTATTAAAAAAGGGACCCAGGATATCAATGCTTGACCCAATACAAGCATTGTGGAACCTGTGTCTTTTGGGGATACTGCTAGGTACGTATGACCTAGATTGGCCATTGTTGGAAACAGGATACTGGGCTTGATGGACCTTGGTCTGACCCAGTATGGCATATCTTATGTTCTTAGTGTATAGGGTAGTGAATATCTATGCCCCCAATGGTGTCCAGGGACATTTTTTTCAAGAGGTGGGCAATTTGCTGAATAAGATGGGAGATGGCCTAACCATCTTGGGAGAGGACTTCAACATAACCTGGGACCCTAGATGAGACGCAACAGGGAGGGAGAATAGGAAAGCTGATAAGACTCGTTTTAAGTGTTTTGTTTGAGCTCAGAGAGTGATGGATGTGTGGCGAATTCTGAATCCGGGTCACATACTACTCCCATGTCCACTCAACCTACTCTCGAATTGACATGATATGGGTGGGAAAGGAAGGGATGGGATGTCTAGGGTAAAACTAGCAGAAATAGATGCAATCACATGGTCTGACCATGCTCTTATGCGCAATGGTGGCGGGGCAGGACGTACTGGAGTCTCAATGACTCCCTTCTAGATGATGCTAGAGTTGTAAGGGATGTTGAGGGGTGTATAAGCGAATATTTTGCTGTAAATGGTAATGGGGAGGTGGGACGGGAAGTAATGTGGGACAGTTTTAAAGCAGTACTGAGAGGCACCCAGCTTACGTGGGGGGGGGGGGCGTGAATAAAAAAAGGAAAGGCTGACACCACTGCGTGGACAGCTCTTACATGCAAAGGAAGAAGATGCTAGGAACAGGTCTGGAAGATTTACGGTCAGGTAATGGCCCTATGGGCACAACTCAATGCCCTTGAAATGGCAGAGATCAGCCACCAAATGAAAATGGCTCGGCAGAATTTTTTTGCAGGGGGGAAATAAGGGAGGCAGACTACTGGCTCGGCAGTTGAGAAAGAAGAGGGTCCGTAACTAGATCACAGCGTTGAGAGGGGCCCAAGGACAGACATGCATCAAACTGTGTCCGTAAGTGACATGTTCTTGGAGCACCTGTTGCATTTTTTTAAAAAACGGTGGCCATTGGGGCAAAAAGGGCCCCTGCGAGGTTGAAGACCCGCACGGCCAGTGGTTGGGGGAGGAAAAGGGCGCGAAGCCCACAAGCAATGTTCCCTCTAATTTTCTGTAGGCTGTGTGTGCATAAAATATCAGCTGTGCAGCTTTTGAAGGAAGGTTAAATTTTTGTGCGCCACATAACACTTGGAGTTATATACTTTAAAATGGAGGAGTGGAGGAGTGGCCTAGTGGTTGGGGCAAGGTATTTCAGGCCAGAAGTTCGGGGGTTCAAATCCCACTAGACGACAGCAACTTTGGGCCGGAAGGACTGGGGTTTCTAGTCCCACAGGTGCTCCTTGTGGTCTTGGGCAAGCCACTTAACCCTCCATAGCCCATGTTCCCTGTAAAATAGTTAACTCCAAGTTATAATGCCCTGTTCAATGTAATTTCAGTTTGTTCAATGTAAACCGCCTTGATATCATGAAAGGCGGTATATAAGAAATGTTAAATAAATAAATAAAATTTGACTACACGTCAGAATACAGTATGTACACCACACTGATTGCACTAGAAAATATTGTAGAACTTGTGAAAACCGTAAATACACAACAACTTTTAAATTTTAAGACGTCTGTGTTGTTTTCTATCAGAATCAGAACCGTAATTTTTGTGCGCTCTGTTATAAAGTATGTGCGCTCGCTTGGCAAGGTGTCTGCGCACGCACACGCGCACAGCTTAGAGGGAACAGTGCCCACAAGGGAAAAAATGCTACAAAAAAAAACTGTCCCCCTTTTGCTCAAAAAGAAAAAGGAGTGGGGGGGGGGGGAGGGTAGAGGACCGGTGCAACCGGAAAAATAGCAGGCCAGAGACCGAAAAATGAATGCTTTTTCCGAGGGATGGGGACGTGCATCCGAAGGGCTCCGCGGAAAAAGGGAGACTTAGCAAGATGGCACCCTTGGGCGGGAAGAGGACCACGCATGCATGGCAGCAATCCCAAAGGCTTTCTTTGAAAGCTAGGGAATTGCTCCGCACGGGCTCCGTCGGTGTCGACGTCACCCATAAGTGAGGACCGACTTCCTGCTTGTTCCTGGAGAATTGGTGTTCCGTTGGATATTCAACTGAATCTACATGATTAAATTCAAAGGGTGGTTAAAGCTGCTTACTATAAGTTATATCTTCTTCGGTGCTTGAAGCCATATCTTTCATGTAGTAACTTTCATTCTGTATTACAAGTTTTAGTACTTTCACCCGTGGACTATTGTAATAGTCTTTTTTAGGTCTCTCAATAGCTACTATGTCTCCTTTACAGTCAATTCAAAATGCTGTTGCATTTAACTGGCTGCAAACGATTTGAGGATATTAGATCTCAATTGTTTGCTCTACATTGGTTGTCAGTTGAATTTCGGGTAATATACAAGGTGATATGATTACCTTTAAATGTTTGCACAAAATGGCTCCTATTAGTTTGTCATCTCTGCTTAAACCATCCTGTCTTTCTCACATTTTGTGCTCTCAAGAGACACATTTACTGGATGTTCCTTTTTTTTTTTTTTAAATTAAATTCATCTTCAGTCCATATACAAGAGAATTTTCTCTATGACTGCTCCATCTATTTGGAACCCTTTGCCAGTTGATGTGTGCTGAAATAAAACTGATGACTTTTCGAAAAAAAAAAAACGGAAATGTCATATTTAAACAGGCTTTTCCTGAATTTGTCTGATGGGCAAGTGTGCTGTGTGGGCATTTATAATCCAATGTTGAGCCTCTGATGGCAATTATGATATAATATAGCAATGTTTTTTAATGGCTATTTTTAATTATAATGTTTGTATTTGTCCTTGTTGTACATGACTTATTGTATATGTATTTTGTAACCCACCTTGGCAATTGTGCGGGATATAAATCGTTTTAAATAAAGGGGAGGAAATGTGTAAGGAATTTGCAGAATTTTCTAGGCAACTTTATTCAGCATCTGCCCCCCCCCCCCCACCCCACTGCAACTGGAAATATAGATAGCTATTTGACCTCAGTCCCGTTGACAAAGCTTGAGCAGGAACATAGGAATAACCTGGAGGGAGAGATGGGGGGGGAGGAGATCCAAAGGGTGATAACCCTTAAATTGGATAAGGCCCCCGGACTGGACGGCCTTACAGCCTGCTTTTAACACAAATTTGGGGACCATCTCTTAGCACACATCGTGCAAATCTTCAACTTGCCCAGAGAGTGGGGACAGGCTTGCAGATACGATGAGCTGGGCAGGAATTAATCTGATCCCTAAGCCAGTAAAGGACTCAGCCCTATTGCCCTATATCATTACTAAATCTATACACTAAGATCCTGGCAAAGGTGCTAACAAATCGCTTAAATAAAGTTATCCTGACACTAGTACATGATGATCAGGCAGACTTTATACCTAGAAAACTAGCGATAAACAATGTATGTTAAGATCTTAAACTTAGTCTGGGCAGCACAACAATAATAAGAACAATCCCTTCTACTATCACTCAACGCAGAGAAAGCGTTCGATCACATTTTGTAAGAGATTATGTTTCGGGTACTTGCTAAAATGGGCTTTGGAGAGAATTTTATGGCATGGGTGAGGGCTGTTTATAGGACACCGAGAGCATGTGTCAAGGTAAACAGAGTACTCCCAATTCTTCCCGACTGAAAGAGGCATGATGCAGGGGTGCCCACTCTCCCCGTTATTTGCACTGACCCTGGAACCGTTAGCTGCGCAGATAAGGATGAGTAGAGACCTGTACGGACTACAGGTTGGGTCCTGAGACTATCGGATTAACTTATTCGCAGATGACATTATTTTAGCAGTGTCCAGACTACAAGTCTCCTTGCCACTGATTATGTGGGAGTTAAAGTTTGGGAGTTAAAGTAATATGGGTGTCTTTCTGGTTTCAAGCTTAATTGGACCAAATCAGAGATTTTGGAGATCACAATCCAGGGGCTTTAGGCATGACCCTACAAAGCAGATATTCATTTAGGTGGGCCATAAAGGGTATTCGCTATTTGGGGATCAATACTGGGCAGGTGGCTAATGAGTTGTACACGTGAAATAACCAAAAGTTGGTGGAGGAGGTGGATAGTCTCTGGAGAAGGTGGAATCAAGGCTGCCTCTCATAGATGGCTAGAATAGCAGTGGTGAAGTTGTTGGTACCGCATTTCATATACCTCTTCCAGGTACTCCCAGTGGAGGTACTTGCGAAGGTTTTGAACTGCCTCCAAAGCAAGATAACATGCTTCAAATGGAGTGACAGGGCACCTAGGGTTGCCTGGAAGATGCTCCAGAGGCCAAAAAGCGAGGGAGGCCTGAGTTTGCCAGACCTCCAAATATATTATGAGGCAGCACAGCTGAGAGGAGTCTACAACCTGGATAAAAGAACCCTCAAAAACAATGAGTTAAGTTAGAAGGTGAGCTGGCACAGGGAGGAAACTTGGGGAAATGGGGCATGAAGATGGATAACCCACAGATGTTGAGCGTATGGTATCAACATCTTCAAGCCTTATTAACAGGGAGATTAGTGTTGGTGGTAATGCCATTGTCCACCTGTTTCAGAGAGGAGGAAGGTCCGGACCCAAAGGTATGGAACAAATGGATGACAAGGAGGGTCACACAGATAGGCCACAGCTTCCTTGTGTGTAGAAGTTGCCCTTTGGAGGGACTCTGCGACCTATATAAAATTAGATATGCAAGACCTCTACAGCTAGACACAAATACATTATAGGCCTTCCCACTGATTCTTGTTCGGTCAATTCCGACACCATACCATAGGCACCTGAAGCGTTTCACTATCACTGATTTCTTCAGGGAACTGTATGGTGCCAATTCCCGCACAATTCCCTGAAGAAATAAGCGATAGTGAAACGCTTCAGGTGCCTATGGTATGGCGTCGGAATTGACTGAACAAGAATCATTGTAAAAGAATAGCATCATCTTTAAGTTAAGTGGAGTAACAAAAAAATTTTTTATGATAAATTTGATAAAAGTAAAAGAAAAACAAAAAAGACAATATCGGAGGTCATTGATGTCAAAACTAGCACAATATAAGGACGACTGTCTGAGTCCAAATTTTTAGTGCTACTAGTTTGTCTGAGACCTTGTTTATACAGGAAATGAAGAGTATTGTTATTTTCTAGTAAATTTCATGTTTCTAGTAGTAAGAATTGAGCATGTTGTTGTTCTATTATTACGAGTTGTACTCACTCAACAAAGTGACTATTATACATTGAGAGGTCATTGTTGTTAAGTGCCGTCGAGTCGGAGTCAACTCATGGCGACCCTCTGGATAGCTATCCTAAATTGTGTTCGGTGTTCAGTCAGGCGGCTCATTGTTGACAGACTGGTACCCGTAGCTGCTGTTATTGTATCGATCCATCTCATTGCTGGCCTTCCTCTTTTGCGTTGACCTTCTATCTTGCCAAGCATAATGTCTTTCTCTAATGATTTCTCTCTTCGCATGATGTGTCCAAAGTATGAAAGTCGAAGTCTTGTCATCTGAGCTTCTAAAGAAAGCTTAGGTTTGATCTCCTCTAGTACCGACTGGTTTGTTCTTCGGGCAGTCCATGGTATACACAGTATTCGCCGCCAACACCATAATTCAAAGGCATCAATTTTCTTCCTATCTGCCTTTTTCACTGTCCAGCTTTCACATCCATATGATGTTATTGAAAACACCATGGCTTGAACAAGTCGAATCTTTGTATGGAGAGAGACATCTCTGCTCTTGAGAATCTTATCTAGGTCTTTCATAGCCATTCTGCCAAGAGCAATGCGTCGTCTGATTTCTTGACTGCTTGTTGCTTCTTTATTGATAGTTGATCCAAGTAGGTTAAAGTTGTTCACAATTTCAATTTCTTCTCCTTCAACGATGAACCTGTTGATTATGCCAGTTGTCATGATCTTTGTCTTCTTTACATTAAGGTGCAGGCCCATTTTGAGATTATGTTCTTTGAATGTGAGAAGCAAATGTTTCAGATCATCTTCACTTTCAGCCAGTAATGTGGTATCATCAGCATAGCGAAGGTTGTTGATGAGTCTTCCACCAATCTTCACACCTCTGTTGTCTTCATACAATCCTGCTTCTCTGATGATTTGTTCTGCATATAAATTAAACAGGTAGGGGGGAAGTATGCAGCCTTGTCTTACACCTTTGCTTATTTTAAACCATTCTGTTTCTCCTTGTTCCGTTCGAACTGTTGCTTCTTGATCAATGTACAGATTGCGCAAGAGAACGATCAGGTGTTCTGGTATACCCATGCTTCTTAATGTGGTCCAGAGTTTCTCATGGTTTACACAGTCAAAAGCCTTGCTATAGTCGATAAAGCACAAATAGATATCCTTTTGGTATTCTTTAGTCTTTTCAAGGATCCATCTCACATCTGCAATGATGTCTCTCATTCCTCGCCCTTTCCTGAACCCTGCTTGCACTTCAGGTAGTTCTTGTTCCAGGTATTGTTGTAGCCTCTTTTGAATAATCTTTAGTAGAATCTTGCTGGCATGTGGGATCAGAGCGATTGTGCGATAATTTCCACAGTCAGTTGGATCACCTTTCTTTAGTATTGGTATAAACACAGATCTTTTCCAGTCAGTTGGCCATGATGTTGTCTTCCATATTTCTTGGCAGAGCCTTGTGAGTACGGTAACAGCTGCATCAGATTGCTGCAATACTTCTATGGGAATGCTATCAATGCCTGGTGCTTTGTTCTTTGATAAGGCTTTCAATGCTGCTTCAACTTCTTCTTTCATAACCAATGGTTCCCGATCATAAGGTACAGGTTGAAACGGCTGTTGGTCCACTTGATCTTTATCATATAAAAACTCTGTATATTCCTTCCACCTTTTCTTGATCATCTCAGCATCATTCAACATAGAACCTTGAGCATCTTGTAACATTCCAATTCGAGGCTGGAACTTTTTCTTTAACTCTCGTAGCTTTAGGAAAGCTGATCTTGTTCTTCCTCTAATAGTTTCTGCTTCTATTTCCTTGCAAGTGTCATTGTAGTACTTTTCCTTGTCCTGTCTTGCTGCACGTTGGAAATCTCTGTCGAGTTCTGCGATTGTCTTTCTTTCTCCTCTGACTTTAGCTTCTCTGTGTTTCTGGGCAATTTTCAGAGTTTCTTCCATCATCCATTTTGGCCGTTTTTGCTTTTTCACCTTTTGTAGAGACTTCTCGCTTTCTTCCAACACAACCTTCTTGATGTCATTCCATAACTCTTCTGGAGCTCTGTCATTTGTATCTAAAGCAGCAAATCGATTTTGCAGGCATTCTTTAAATTCCAGTGGTATATTCTCAAGGTCATATTTTGCTGCATTCATGAGTGGTTTGCTCTTTTTCAACTTTAGCTTGAGTTTGCATACTAGTAGTTGATGATCTGTACCACAGTCAGCTCCAGGTTTTGTTTTTGTTGACGTTACAGAGCTTTTGCATCGTTGACTTCCACAGATGTAGTCAATTTGATTTTTATACAATCCATTGGGTGAAGTCCATGTGTACAGTCGCCGCTTGTGTTGCTGGAAGAAGGTGTTTGAGATGAATAGATCATTGGTCTTGCAGACTTCTATCAGTCTTTCTCCAGCTTCATTTTTGTTGCCAAGTCCATATTTTCCAACTACTTTGCCTTCTTCTTTGTTGCCAACTTTTGCGTTCCAGTCACCCATGACTATCAGGATATCCTGTTTGCATGTTCTGTCAATTTCAGCTTGTACTTGTTCATAGAACTCTTCAATTTCATTCTCTTCTGCAGCTGTTGTTGGGGCATATACTTGAATTATAGTTGTGTTGATAGGCAATCCTCGTAGACTAATAGAGATTAAGCGTTCGCTGACTGCATTGTATTTCATTACAGTTCTTGCAAGTTTCTTCTTTATTATAAATGCAACACCATTTCTTGTTTGTCTTTCATTTCCAGCATAGTAGACCATGTGATCATCTGATGCAAAGTGCCCCATGCCAGTCCATTTCAGTTCGCTGACACCCAATAGATCGAGTTGTACACGTTCCATTTCATTCTTGACCACCTCCAACTTCCCTTGGTTCATGCTTCGTACGTTCCATGTTCCAATGTGTAAGACATCTTTACAGCTTCTGACTCTCATTTCATGCTAGGTACTAATGAGAGGTCATTAGTACCTAGCAGTTTCCCCAAAAGACACAGGTTCCACAATGCTTATATTGGGTCAAGCACTGATATCCTAGGTATCTTTTTAATAATGGTTTATGGACTTTTCCTCCAGGAACTTGTCCAAACCTTTTCTAAACCCAGCCACACTAACACCCTTTACTACATCCTCCAGTAACAAATTCCAGAGTTTCATTACACGTTGAGTGAATAAATATTTTCTTGTCTTAAATAGTTTACCCTGTAGCTTCATTGCATGTCCCCTAGTCTTTCTATATTCTGATAACGTAAACAGTCGGTCTACGTTTACCCGTTCCACTCCGTTCATTAGTTTATAGACGTCTATCATATCTCCCCTCAGCCGTCTCTTTTCCAGGTTAAAGAGCCCTAACCTTTTTAGCCTTTCTTCATAGGGGTATCTTTCCATCCCCTTTACCATTTTGGTGGCTCTTCTCTGTACCTTTTCTAATAACACTATATCCTTTTTAAGATACGGTGACCAGAATTGCACACAATATTCAAGGTGCAGTCACACCATGGAACGATAGAGGCATTATAATATCCTTTGTTTTATTTTCCATTCCTTTCCTTATGATACCTTGCATTCTACTTGCTCTCTTGGCCGCCGCTGCACACTGGGTGGAGGGTTTTAACATGTTGCCCACAATGATGCCTAAATCTTTTTCCTGGGTGGTGGTTCCTAATGTGGAACCTTGCATCATTTATTTTATTTATTTAACAGTATTTCTATACCGCCTTATCCTACAATCAAGGCGGTGTCACAGCAATACAATCAAAAGTAGTGGAAGGGTATTTCATGCAGTGAAAAAATGTCATGAGTTGCGTGTAAGAGGTTTAGTGTATTAGATTAGGTTGAACTATGTACATTGTGAGCTATGGTACAGCATGAACTATAATACATTGTTCTATACAATTGGGGTTTAAGATATATCATGTGCCGTTGTACAGTTTCTGGTCAGGGTTTGTAGAGGTAAGTTGGTGGTTCCCGTTGGTACGATCATGTAACCATAGTTTGGGTTGTTCTTTCCTAGGTGCATAAAACTTTGCACTTGTCCACATAAAATTTCATCTGCCATTTGAATGCCCAGTCTTCCAAGTTATCAAGATCCTTTTGCAATTTTCCACAATCCTCATGGCTTTTAACAACTTTAAATAGTTTTGTGTCATCTGCAAATTTGATAACCTCGCTCGTTATTCCTTTTTCCAGGTCATTTATGAATATGTTAAAAAGCAGCAGCACAGATCCCTGGGGTACACCACTATTCTCCACTTTCTCCATTGGGAAAATTGGCCATTTAGCCCTACCCTCTGCTTTCTATCTTTTAACCAGTTCCTGATCCACAATAGTACACTGCCTCCTATCCCATCATTCTTTAGTTTTGCCAAAAGTCTCTGATAAGGGACCTTGTCAAAGGCTTTCTGAAAGTCCAGATAAACTATAATCAACCGACTCACCTTTGTCTGTTTATTCACACCTTCAAAAAACATAACAGATTAGTAAGACAAGATCTTCCTTGTCTAAAGCCATGTTGCCTGTCTCCCATTAAGCCACGACTATCTACATGTTCAGTAATTTTGTTCTTTATTGTGGTTTCTACCATTTTTCCCGGTACTGATGTCAGGCTCACCGGTCTGTAGTTTCCTGGATCACCCCTGGAACCCTTTTTAAAAATTGGTGTTACATTCGCCATCCTCCAATCTTCAGGTATTAGAGATTATTTTAATGATAGTTCACAGATTACTAATAGCAGGTCTGCAATCTCATATTTCAGTTCTTTCAACACCCTTGAATGCATACCATCCAGTCCAGGTGATTTGCTATTCTTCAGTTTATCAAACAGTTGTAATACATCTTCCCGATGTATCATTATTTCTTTCAATTCTTCCACAATATCACCTTTAAATATCACTTGAGTCATGAGTAACATACCTACATCTTCCTCAGTAAGGACCGAAGCAAAGAATTCATTCAGTCTCTCCGCTATGGCCTTGTCCCCTCTTAGTTCTCCTTTTACCCCTCTATCATCTAATGGTCCAACTGACTCTCACAGGTTTTTTGCTACGAATGTACTTGAAAAAGTCTGTATTAAGCGTTTTTACTTCCACAGCAAGCTTCTTCTCAAATTCTCTTTGCCTGCCTTATGAATGCCTTGCATTTAACTTGCCAGTGCTTGTGCCGTTTCAAGTGTTCGTCATTTGGCTCTTTCTTCCATTTCCTGAAAGATGCTTTTTTTGGCAGCAGCAGCCTCTCTGACCTCACCTTTAAACCTTGCTGGCAGTTTTTTTGGACTTCCTTCCACTTTTCTTAAAGCGTAGAATACAGCTGGTCTCGGCTTCCAAGATAGTATTCTTAAACACCCAAACTTGATGTAAATCTTTAACCTTTGCAACTGCTCCTTTTAGTTTTTTTCTTAACTAATTTTCCTCATTTTATCAGTCTCCCTTTCAAAAGTTAAAAGGTAGTACTGTGGATTTCTTTTACCATCCCTCCTCCATTAATTAAATCAAACGCAATCATGCTATGATCACTATTGCCAAGTAGCCCCAACACCCTTATCTCTTGCACCAGATCTGGTGTTCCACTAAGGACTAGGTCCAAAATGGCTTTCCCTCTTGGTTCATGAGCCAGCTGCTCCAAGAAGCAGTCATTTATTTAATCTAGAAACTTTGTCTTCCTAGCATGTCCTGCCGTGACACTGACCCAATCAATACCGGGGTAATTGAAATCACCCATTATTATTACTGTGCTATAACGTTTGTCAGCTTCCCTGATTTCTTTGAGCATTTCATCATCCATTTGTTCATTCTGGCCAGGCGGTTGATAGTACACCCCCACTGCCATCGCTTTCCCCTTTTTACATGGAATTTCAATCCATAGAGATTCTACAGCAAATTTTGTTGCCTGTAAAACTTTAATCCTTTGTGACTCAATGCCCTCTAACAGAGCGCAACCCCTCCACCAATTTGATCAGCTCTATCATTGTGATATAGTTTGAACTCAGGTATCAGTGTCCCACTGGTTGTCCTCCTTCCACCATGTCTCAGATACTAAATCATATCTAACCTCTCATTTAGTGCTATATATTCTAACTCTCCCATCTTATTTTTTAGAATTCTAACATTTGCATACAAGCATTTTAGAGACTGTATTTTATTCATATTAATCTGGCTATTGAAAGGCAGGGGTAATTTGGAATCTTTAAGCTCTGTCTGCTCCGTACTCAAGGGCATTTGGGCTACTTTTGTCTTTATTAGAACCTCTGTTATGCCCTAACTTCATTCTTTTGGTAGCATCCTTCAAGGATACATTGTTCCGAACCATGCACTCTTGCTGCCCCCTATTTAGTTTAAAAGCTGCTCTCTCTTTTTTTTTTACCATTTGTCACCATTGTGGCATTGTCCAAGAACACTTGCACTGCCCAACCCTTGACCAAAGGCAGGAAGTGCAAAAGAGTCAGCCTGATGGCCCTGGCCTCAAGACAGTTGATGGATCATACCGCCTCCCCGCAGTTCCAACAATCCTGAGCTATTCGGTCTAGGCAATGGGTTCCCCAGCCAAAAAAAAAAAAAAAAATGGCATCCGTCATCAGAAGGATCTACGAGTAATCGTCCAGTGGCATGCCCTTCTACAGATGATGGGGCTGCTGCCAACACCACAGACTGATCCTCACCATCAGTTGGAGTGGAAGCCTGAACGTGAACTCCTGAAAACTCTGGGACGACCGAGTCAGCAAGATTGCTGGAGCAACCGCATATGAGCACACGGCTATGGCACCATCTCATTCGTTGCCACCATCAATCCGAGGAGCTGAAGATAATCCCAACCTCTGGGAGCCTCTTGCAAACAACATTGCAACAATCTTCCTACTTTCTCCTCTAGCAGAAAGATTCTGACCACTCAAGTATCAAACTGTGCTCCCAGGTACTCCAGGGACTGGGAAGGCACCAATTGACTTTTTCCTCAGTTGATCACCCAGCCGAGGCTTTCCTGGAAGGATACAACTTGGGCCAATACCAGAAATGCCTCTGACAGAGGACAAGCTCAAATGATCCAGTCGTCCAGATACGGGTGCACACAAATCCTTTGGCATCGCAGTTACCACCACCACCATGATCCTGGAGAATATCCTCGGGGCTGTGGGCAGGCCGAATGGAAGGGTGGCAAACTGAAAGCGAGAACAAAGCAAGGCAAAATGCAGAGGTCTTTGCTGACCCTCCTAAATCAGGATATGGAAATATGCTTCCGCCAAATCCAGAGATGCAGGGAACTCTTTGGGGCACCGCTTGAATCACTTATCTCAGAGTTTCCTCCCATCTCTCTCCTAATGCTTCTTTTCCCGTGCTCTGCCCCCTCTCTCCCGTCTGCTCCTCCTTCCTGTCCTCCTGTTTTTCATTCCTGTCAAATTAATGACATTCTTTTCCTTTTCTGGCAGTTTGCTTTTTATACTCTGTAAACCGCTCCGATGTGCTTTTGTAGAGGATAAAGATAAAGTGCAGTATGTGCAAATGAACATTGACCCCCTTGAGGTCGAGAACTGGATGGAAGAAACATAGTAACATAGTAAATGACGGCAGATAAAGACCAGCATGGTCCATCTAGTCTGCCCAGCACGATGGCAAGAGTAGGTGCACCTGCCACTCTGTGCAGGCTACCCCTCCCCACGTCCCTGTTTAGGGGTGAACCCACCACTCCATGCAGGACAGCCCTATTTGGTGAGAAATTAGATGGTTCAATTTATTTTGATTTTATCCTGTTGCTGTAAAGGGATCCACTGTGTCTGTCCCATGCCATTTTGAATTCCGTCACCGTGTTTGCCCCCACCACTTCCATCGGGAGGGCATTCCAAGAATCCACCACCCTTTCTGTGAAAAAGTATTTCCTGACATTGCCTTTCAATTTACCATCCTTCTTTGGCACCATGAAATAGATGGAATATCTGCCCTTGCCCCAATTGGCCAGGGAGACAGGCACCACAGCCCTCAGGTGCAGCAACCTGTCCAAGGTGACCTGAACAGCAGCTCTTTTCTGCAGTGAACCACAGGAGGAGACAAAGGCCTCTGGGATCAGTTCTTTCCATTTCAGAACATAGCCTAGCACCCAGTGATCCTTGGTGACCCAGGCCCACTCCGAAAAGAAAAAGCGAAGCCTGCCTCAAAACTGGAGGTAACTGGAAATAGGCCCCCAAACCTTCAATGAGTAGGCCAGGAGAGACCTCCTCTGGGGGGTCCAGATTCCCCGAGTCCCCCAAAAGGATTGAGAATGAGTCCGAAATCCAGAGGAAGAGAGGCTTTTCAGGATGATAATGATAGGAGTCCCGAGACCCCTGGATGTCTGACCAACGTGACCGCGAGAGGCAGTTGGGGACCAAGGAAAATGTGGCCCCCTGCCCTTTTCCAAGGCCCTTTTGGCCTATCTTCCGAAAGGAGATAATGTCTGGGCCAATCCAAGTCTTTTACCAACTTCTCCAAATCGGCCCCAAAAGAGCTTCCCCTTAAAGGCCGATTGTGTCAATGGGCTTTGGAAGATGTATCCACTGCCCAGTGATGAAGCCAAATCCAACACCATGACATCGTCAAAAAGGTGCTATCCCTAGCTGCTAGGCAAATGAGATCATACACTGCATCAGAAGGATGGCCGTAGCCTATTCTAAAAGAGGGGTAGTATCATCTGGCGGTAGAGACTGAATCCACGAGAAAGGCTTGAGAAGTCAAGCCTGCACACACTGCCAACTGCAGAATAGCAGCTGCTGCTGTGAACTTATTCTTCAGCAAAGAATCCACCTTTCAGTCCAGAGCATCTTTCAAAGCCAATCCACCTTCCACGGGAATGGTGGTCTGTCTCATAACAGCTGTGATCTGCGCATCTACCTTAGGTGTGCCAAACTGCACAATACACTCTTGCTCCAGGAGAGCATATATCTTCTTATACACCCTCAGCCCCTTAGGCACAGAGTCAGGAAGACCCTCCACTCCAACTGGACCATCTCCGGAAACAGGAAGACTATAGTGGATTGCTACACGCCCCGTAGGAGTGAATGAACCTTCGACTCCTGTTCCGTCCCTGGAGCAACCATCAGGTTCAAGTTGGATGAGACTCAGGCAATCAATGTCGCCGGTTCCTCCTTCCGAAACAGGCAGATAATGACAACATCTTCATAATCTTCTGAAGGCAAAAGTACTTCTTCCTCCATATTTGAGCCCTCTGCCGAGGTGTCCGAACCAAGATCTCATTCCAAATCGCAGACAGGGCCTGGCTGATCCACACTTCCAGAAGGCGACCTCTGCCAGGGATGCTTAGCAACAGGCAACTGAACAGGACTTCCACGTTCGGCATACATTCAAGAAAATCCAAAGGCCACAGGGTTTGCACACCAAAATGACCAGGCCTGTTGTAAGGAAAAGAAGTCCAGGCAGGACAGCCCAGATTTTGGGAGCTCCCTTCTAGGAAATGAACCCCCAACTACAGGGGACATAGCTGCCACCAAGCCCTTAGAGGAAGGGGAGCGGCCCGAAGAATGGTCGCCAGAACCTCCAGCGGCTTACCATCCTTACCCATAGCACCATCCGTCACCTCCTGCCCTGAGGCAGGCCAGGCCAGGCTAGAGGAATCCCCTCACTGGCAAAGGGGAAATGGACACTCCAGGGAAGATGCCGAAGCTGCATACAAGAAGAGCAGGGTCCAGAATCTGGAGACTAAACACCTCGCTTGCCACAGGCCAAACATTTCCTGGAAGAAGGCATAGAAAGTTAAGGTAAGCACAACAGCTGTACACGTTAAGGTCGTGCCAGCACAGAAAACGGGCATTAGCAGCACGTAGAGTATTGCGCACAAAGGGCACTTGGGTAGGAACGCGCATTGGAGCCATTCAGACACAGCACACACTAGGACTGCATGACCGCAAGGTGCACAAGAGTAAAAAATGCTATTAATGAGCGCCGGAAAGGGTAGGAAACCCCCACACTGCACCCAGGGTCGCCGGCAGTCCATCCCGAACTGCGCCCTAGAGAGGTGGAATCAGAAGCCCCCAATAAGGACAATGACAAGGTCAAGCCTTGATACTCACCCCCCCCCCCTGAAAGCCCCAGGCAGAAAACTCATGCCGAGCTCAACGATGCTCCCCTGGAACTGTTTCTCTGTTTTTCAAAGACTTCACTGTGGCTTGTAGACAGATACCTCTGAGAGCCTTCTTGCGATCTTTGGGGGAGAGCAGGGGGGATCGGGGCTTTGAGGTTGTGTGAGGCTGCTGATCTCTTCCAAATCATTCCAATTTTCTGGCTACTCAACAGGCCCTTATTATAAGAGCGTGGAGCTGAATCAATTTTCCCTCCTCCTTTGACTACCGAAAAGACCTTAGTCTAGTGAAGCCTCCCATATCATGTTCAAGTGAGACAGTCACCCTCAAAGTGGTCTTTTATGAGCGAAATATCAAAATTACACTTACCTGGTAATTGTAGTCCCTGGAGGGACTCCAGTTCAGTCCTCCACCTCTGGGTTGTGCACCTCCTCCTGCAGCCTGGAGACTGGGCATGTCAAATTCACATCATCACTGGATATAGCCTGCCGGTCTCTCCCATCAGCCCCAGTGAACTATTGACAAAGCACACTCAACAGAGCAACAAATAAGTAGCTATCACCTCAATCATAACTTTAAGAACTTTAATACTATGAACTATATGAACAGTAACTCTCCTTCTGGAAAAAGATTGAATGCTTCTTGTACCTCTTTCTTTCTGCCTGCTCAGACCATAGGCAAGAGAAGAAGAAATAGACAGAAACCAACAGAAAGGACCTAACGAACCGGATCCCCATAAAACTCATACCCACCTGTAGATTGATCCCTTATTCCACTGAAACTCTTCTGCCAACGAAACCACCCCGGGCGGGAATGAGGACTGAACTGGAGTCCCTCCAGGAACTACAATTACCAGATAAATGTAATTTCAATTCCCTTATTGGTCCTCCAGTTCCGTTCTCCACCTCTGGGATGTAATAGAGCAGTACTCATGGGGGGGGGGGGACCCTTCCAGCCGACTTGTAACACTGCTGACCCGAAACCGGCATCACTTGCCACTAAGACATCAAGACGGTAGTGCTTACTGAAGGTATGAAGAGACGACCAGGTAGCCACTCTACAAATGTCCCCGGGCAGAACCAAGCCATGTTCCGCCCAGGAGGTTGCTTGCGCTCTGGTAGAGTGCGTTCGTAATCCCAAGGGAATCGAGCACCCCTGCACTAGGTATGCTGATGAAATCGCCTCTCTGATCCACTTAGAAATGGATGCCTTTGCCACTGCTTCACCTTTGCGGGGACCCCCAAACACAAAAAGGCGATCCGATTTGCGAAAAGGTTCCAAGACTTTCAAATACCGTCGCAAAACACGTTTTAAATCCAGCAGGCGCAAGCTACGATCCGCTGCATTTGTCTCACTAGAACCCAAAAAAAGGAGAGAAACAGTTTGATTTAGGTGAAACAGTGAAACCACTTTTGGCAAAAAAAGGACGGCACTGGCCACAACACCACCTTTTTTCTAGAAAAAGCCAGAAATGATTCCCTACATGACAATGCTTGCAACTCTGAAATTCGCCTCGCCAAGCAAATGGCTACTAAGAATACTGTTTTCAAAGTTAAGTCCTTTACAGTCGCTAGGTGTAATGGTTCAAAAGGCTCCTTAACTAATACCCCTAAAACCAAATTGAGATCCCACAGGAGGCACGAAAACTCTACGAGCAGGCCGCAGCCGGGTCACCGCTTTAAGGAACCGCAAGACATCTGCATGCACCCCTAATGGCACACCCTGAACCTTGCCTCTATAGCACGCCAGCGCTGCTAACTGTACTCTCAGGGAACTGGCTGCCAAGCAGTTATCAAAACCATCCTGTAGGAAGCCTAACACCACAGATACGGACACAGTAGCCGCATGAACTTGTTGCCTTGAGCACCAATCCTCAAAAATCCGCCAGATGCGAACATATGTCAGCGAGGTCGACTTTTTCCTTGCTCAAAGTAATGTCGCGATCACCGCGCCAGAGTATCCTTTTTTCTTTAATCTTGTCCTTTCAATGGCCAAACCGTAAGCGAGAACCGACTCACTTGCGGCATTCGAAGCGGACCCTGGCGTAACAGATCCACCGAGACCGGAAGCCGCCAAGGCTGCCTGTCCACGGTCGCCATGGCCAGTCCGGAGCCACCAGTAGCACTCTGCTGCGATGAATCTCGACACGCTGAACCACGCGCCCGATCAGTGCCCACTGCGGAAAGACTGGGAAGACCCAACAACGGCCAAGGCTGCATTAGGGTGTCGAGCCCTTCTGACATCCTCTCTCGATGTCTGCTGAAGAAGCGACTCGCTTTTGCTGACTGAAACGTCACCATGAGATCCATGATCGGCGGGCCCCATCGGCGGACTATTAGGGCAAACACACCCGGATGCAGTTCCCATTCTTCGGCATCCACTTGGACCCTGCTGAGAAAATCCGCTGTCACATTGTCCTTCCCTGCAATGTGCGCTACCGAGATTTCCGGAAGACGGCTCTCCACCCAAGAGAACAACGTGTCCGCCTCTTCCTCCATGGCTGCACTTCCTGTGCCGCCTTGCCGATTGATGCACGCCACTGTTGCAGAATTGTCCAACAGCACTCTCACCGCTTGACCTGTTACCGCCGCCTCGAATGCTTGAAGTGCTAGAGAAACCACTCTCAACTCTAGCCGATTGATTGACCAAGTTCCCTCTTGAATGGACCACGTACCTTGTGTGAAAAGATCTCAGCAATGCGCGCCCCATCCCGCGAGACTCGCATCCGTTAACAGCGGGAGCCATTCCAGCTGCTCCAGGGGCATCCCTACCCTGAACGTATTGGGGCGTAGCCACCAGCGCAAGGACTGCCGGACCTGGAGCGGACAGGGAAGACGTTTGTTCAGCGAGTCGGACTGATGAGACCACCGACGAAGTAGTGCTCGCTGCAAGGGCCTCATATGAAACCTGGCCCAGGGCACAGCTTCCAACGTCGTAGCCATTGTTTCTAGTACCCGAAGGTAGTCCCATGCAGACGGCGCCTGAGTGGAGCGGAACTTGCAAACCAGTTGTCAGAGACCTAGAACCAGACGATTTGGGAGAAATACAGCCCCTTTCCAAGTGTCAAACTAAACTCCCAGGTACTCGAGATCCTGGGATGGAATTAAGTGGCTTTTGGCCGAATTGACCACCCAGCCTAAGTCCTGTAAAAAACTTCAGCACCTTGTCTGTGGACTTGTACACTCTCGGCTTGCGATTTCGCACAAATCAACCAATCATCGAGATAAGGATGAACCAGAATTCCTTCCTTTCGCAAAGCCGCCACCGCCACCACCACCACCACCATAATTTTGGTGAAAGTCCACGGTGCCATTGCGAGACCGAATGGAAGAGCTTGAAATTGATAATGCCCCCAGGGAAGGGCGAAGCGTAGGAACTTCTGATGGGCCGCTCTGATTGGAATATGCAGATACGCTTCTGTGAGATCTAGGGAGGTCAAATACTCTCCCTTGCGGACCACCACAATGGCGGACCGCAATGTTTCCATCCGGAAATGTGGTACCCGCAAACGATTCACTCCTTTCAGATCCAAAATAGGTCGAAGAGATCCATCCTTTTATAGAACCACAAAATAAATTGAGTATCGACACACACCGTAATCCGTCAATGGCACCAGCGTGATTGCCCCCAAGTGTAACAGCCAATCCAGGGTATTGCGTAACGCTAGCGCTTTCTGTTGCCCTTTGCAAGGAGATATCAAAGGAATCACGAGCTGGTCTTACAAATTCCAACGCGTAACCCTCGCAAATTATCTCCAAGACCCACTGGTCGGACGTTATTCGGGTCCAGGCAAGAAGAAACCCTCGAAGCCTCCCGCCTATGGGTTGACTTCCTACTGGGACCCGCCAGCCTTCATTGGGGTTTTTGAGAGGTCGTGGTGGACCCCGCCGCAAAGCCTCTGCTGGCTCCTCGAAATCCATGAAACCCCTGGGCTAGCGAAGCAAATCTCCCTCTCTGGAAAACACCCAGACGAGAAGTTCTGAATCTTTTAAAAAGTCCCTAAACTGCCCCCGAAAGGCTGACGAGGCCTTCCCTTGCTTAGGCTTATCCTCTGGGAGTCTACCACCTTTCGACTCCCCTAACTCCTTCACCAACTTGTCAAGATCTTCTCAGAAGAACAGCCTCCCTTTAAAGGGAAGCTTGCTGAGCCTTGATTTAGACGAGCCATCTGCCGCCCAATTCCGTAACCAGAGAGCTCTGCGTGCGGCTACCAAGGAAGCCATACTATTAGCTAGCGCCCTGATCAAGTTGTAGTGCACGTCCGCCAAATATGCGGATCCTGATTCCAACCGACCCAACTCTCTAATACCCTCCTGATCTAGCTGAGGGGACTGTCGCAAGCGCTGAGAACATCGAAGGCATGCTCTTGTCTCTGCAAGCTTCTATTTGCGGAGCTTGGGTGGCAAGGCATCCGCCTCAAAGGACTGTTTCAACAAACTATCCACCTTCCTATCCTGCGCATCTTTTAATGCCGCGCTACCTTCCACTGGAATAGTGATCTTCTTGGTGACCGCCGACACCGCTGCATCAATCTGCGGGAAGCGGAACCTTTCCTTGTCCTTGTCCGCTAAAGGATAGAGTCTCTTCATAGTTCGGACCCCTCTGAGACCAGACTCCGGTTGATCCCACTCTTCCTGTATCATCCGGTCCACCACACGGTGCACGGGAAACACGACCTGTGCTTGGCGCACCGCTTGAATGATATCGTCTTCTACACTCTCCTCCTCAGTTGACTGTGCTGTAGCCAGATTCAAAGTCTGGAGGGATTCTGTAATGAGTGCCGTCAGTTCGTCCTTCCGGAGCACTCGAATGATTTTCGCCTGATCCTCAGGCTCCGGAATTTCTCCTTCCTCCAAGTCATCCACCTCTGCTTCAGGATCCGACTCAGCCTCCCCTGTTTCCTGCCACTCATCCTCAGAGGGCGATCGCTCGGGAAGCCTTGATCTTTTTGGAGGTCTTGGCGGACTGCTGCCTCTTTCGGCCGGCCCGGGCTGCTGCGACAAAGTAGGCAATGACAAGGGTTCCGGTAGCTTCCCCTGACGACGTAAACAGAATGCCTGATGCATTATCAGCACGAAGTGAGGGCAGAAATCTCCGAGCTGCAGACCGGTCCCCAGGCTCTGGAGCACAGATGATGGCCCTGTAGCGGCTTCCTGACCGCTACCTGCGGCAGAAGCTAGCGGGGTCACATAGTCAGGTCCCAGCGCTGCATCCTGGGGTTCCGGAGCAGCCTTAAGCTCCATCTGCTGCTCCACACTGGTAGAAACTGCAGTGCAAGCCTTGCAGACCCCTGAATTAGCGGCCGTACCCCTACGAGTGCTGCAGACTACGCACTGAGGGCACGATGCCATCCTGCCAACTCCAGCACCGCGGGTGGACCGCAAAGGAAAGATTTCTGGCTTAACTTTCCCCTTTAAAAAAAAAAGGTCAGGAAAAGGAAACAAAGCAAATGGATATACAAGAAAACACCTTCTGATATAGTAGGTTTCCCTTTTTTTTCCAGTCAAAATCCCCGGATTCTAGTTATTTGAATTTGTCGAATGACTCCAAAGACAAATTAACCTGCCAAAGGAAACTCCAAACCCTAAGAACCCCCCGGCAGGACAGAAAAATTAACAGAAAATTCTCTTTCAGCTCCGGAGCTCAAGCCATGCTGCGAGCACGCTCCAGAAATGGCCGTCGCAAGCACCAGGAAGAAAAGGGCGCCAAAAGCACCACGAAGAACAGCGGCGCGGCTGCAGCCCACTCCCTGTTCGCTGGACCAGGCTGCTGCCCCAAATCAGCTGTATTTATTGAAAGGCTTTACACTTACTGTTCTTCGATGGGGCTCCAGCCCACACGGCCCCGCTCACTGCAGACCCGAGTGGAGAGCCGTTGCCGGACAATCAGTGGAATCATGGCCGTTCGCCGCCCAGAGACCTCCGGTTCTGCTACAGCTCTCTCCTCCGTCCCATAAAGGAGGAGAGATCTGCGAAAACGAAGCCAACAGCTCCGCACAGCGAGAGAGGCACAAAGAAAGCGGCACCAGGAAAGTTTACTGGGGGGTTTTTTGTTTGTTTGTTTTTTTTAAGTGGCAGTACCCAATAAAGAAAGATAAATTTAAAGGAAAAGAAGTGAAATCCAAAACCCAAAATATTAAAAGGGGATGACTAACTACAGCTGCACTATTGCTCCTTATCTGCTCCTCGAGTGAGCCCTGCACCTAGGCTCACTACGTCCTCCTGCTGCATGTAGACTGGACACACTGGGGCTGATGGGAGAGACCAGAAGGCTATATCCACTGATGTCGTGAATTTGACATGCCCAGTCTCCAGGAGGAGGTACACAACTCAGAGGTGGAGGACTGAACTGGAGGACGGAGAAGGAACAATCTTTGTCCTCTAAATTGTTCAGTTGAGAAAATCCATCCAACATCTGCTGGAGACAGAAGAATATTGAGTTGCCCTTTAGTGGCTCAGGCTGAGAGGTGCATGGGAGTGATGTAATTGAAACCTGGGCTTTTCATTGGTTCTCTTTCTCCACCAATCTGCTGGTAGGGGAACACAACCCACTTACCTGCACTGGTCTAGCAGGACGACAGGTAGCAGACCAATATAATCTGCATTCCCTTCGACGAGACATACTTTCTGAAGTATAACATTATGCAATTCCTAGATCACATGTCCAGTGAAAATAGACGTGTGGTACCTCATGAGGCTGACGTTACTTTTCTCTGGTACGGCTTGCCCAGGACTGGCAGACGCAAATAATGTTAGTGGCTGAGGGAAAGGATGAAGAGGGGACCAGGATGGAAGTGAGGGGGTGTATGAATGGGGGCTATGCTGAGAATGGTTATATGATGGCGAGTGCAAGAGTTTTGGCAGGAGGGAGTTTGAGGGAGATATATATATATATTTTTTTTTTTTTCCCCCTCCCCCCACAGTGGCTGGCTCTAAATTGAAAATTTTGAGTCTTAAATGTGAAAGGCCTGAACGCACCTATGAAGCTAGGTGTCCTAGTTCAAGAAGCCAAAATGCAGAAGGCCGATATCCTATTTATACAGGAGACCCACCTGAACAGGAGTAATGAGGGGCTGTTTTAGCACAGCGATTATCCCACAATCTTGTTCTCTTTTAATCACCACAAGTCCTACAAAGGTTGAGTGGCAATGGCATTTGCCAATTGCTTAAAGTCCACGTACAACGTATATAGAGAGATGAGTATGGACGAATACTGATAATTAAAATAGTACTGGATGGAATTAAACTTACTGGGGGAGGCGGATATTCAAAGGCTGGGGAGACAGTTTGCAGGCTTTCAAACCATGTAAATGCCGTTCACAGTTAGTGCTGCTCAATATCCACAGTTTGTGCTGCTAAACACCCTGATGCTAACATGCTTAGCATCAGGGCATTCCGGGAGCAGCACCATAGGTTAACCGAGCAGCAGAGATATTCAGCTGCTGCCTGGTTAACCCTAACCAGCTTAAGTTGGGACCGTTCAATGGCTGTCTCAATTTTAGCCGGTTTTGCAATCTGGACAATGCGGATATGGCCCTGGCATTGAATATCTGGGGCAAATTTAAAGTGGTGATGGCCAGACATTTTAAGTGTGCTGGTCACTACCGCTGCACACACCCCCCCCCCCCCACACATTAACCTACATGCCCCTGAGAACCAGTCAGCTTTCTTTAGAGAGGTTGCTTCAACTTGCCTTTTTGGTAGAGCAGCCAAAAGAATGGTCGCCAGAACCTCCAGCACCTTACCATCCTTACCCATAGTTAGCAAGCCAGTACTCTAACCATTAGGCTACTCCTCCACTCCATAGTAAATAGCTTTAGGAAATTTCTTTAATATTGTGTGTACATGAAGTATGATGTACAATTATGCATTTTTAAAGAATAATCCTGGAAGACGATATTGGGAAAATTGTGACTGCTGAAGATTTTTTTACCAATTTCATTTTAAACCTCTACAGACACATAAACCACCCCCCCCCCCCCCACCCTCTTCTCGAGTCACTTCACTATCTCCCTATACATTTCCGCATAGGGACATGATGACAGAAAATGACCACATGGCCTGTCTAGTCTGCCCTTCCACATCACCTACAATAGTCTCCTTTTTACCTTTGGAGATCCTGTGTTTGTCCCATGCTTTAAATTCAGATACTATCCTTGTGTCCACCACCTCCACTGGGAGACTATTCCATATATCTACCACTCTTTCCGTAAAGAAATATTTCCGCATATTACTCCTGAGTCTATCCCCTTTCACCTTCATCCTATGTCCCCTCAGGGCAGAGCTTTCCTTCAATTGAAAGAGAGCTTTCTGTGCATTAATGCCATGGAGGAATTTAAATATCTCTATCATATTGCCCCTATCCCGCCTTTCCTCTAAAGTATACATATTAGGAACTTTAAGTCTGTCCTCATATGCTTCATAACGAAGACCACTAACCATTTTAGTAGCCACCCTCTGCAATGACTCCAACCTGCCTTCTGAAGGTGTGGTCTCCAGAATTGCACACAATACTCCAAATGAGGTCACACCAGAGACTTATACAGAGGCATTATCACCTCCTTTTTCTGCTGGTCATTCCTCTCCCTATATACCTAAGCATCCTTCTGGCTTTCGCAGTCACCTTTTCTACCCATTTAGCTACTTTAAGATTGTCAGACACATTCACACCCAGGTCCCGCACTTCTTTTGTGGACAGAAGTACCTTATCCCCTACACTGTACAGCTCCTTTGGATTTTTGCAGCTTAAATGCATGACCCTGCATTTTTTAGCATTAAATTTCAGCTGCCATATTCTGGACCGTTCTTCAAGTTTAGCTAGATCCCTCTTCATGTTGTCCACTCCTTCCTGTAGGTATAATCTACTGCAGATTTTGGTATCGTCTGCAAAGAAGCAAATTTTACCAGACAGTCCTTCTGCAATATCACTAACAAAGATGTTAAACAGAATCGGACCAAGGACAGATCCCTGCAGCACACCACTGGTAATCTCCTTTTCCTCAGAGTGAGCTCCATTTACTGTACCCTTTCTCGCCTCCCACTCAACCAATTTCTAACCCAAATCAGTAACTTTAGGGTTCATCTCTAGGGTGCTCAGTTTGTAAGTCACCTGTGCGGAATGGTTTCAAAGGCTTTACTGAAATCTAAGGCTCTCCCTCGGTCCAACTCCCTGATCACCTAGTCAAAGAAATCTATCAGATTTGTCTGACAATACCTGCCTCTGGTGAATCCATGCTGCCTCGGATCCTGCAATCCATTGGACTCCAGAAACGTCACTATTCTCTCCTTTAGTAGCCTTTCCAGAGGTTAGACTAACCAGCCTGTAGTTCTCAATGTCATCCTTGCATCTGCTTTTGTGTAAAGGGAGCACATGTGCCTCTCTCCAGTCCTCTGGCACCACTCCTGACTTCAAAGAGGCAATGAAAAGATCAGACAGTGGAGCCGCTAGAACATCCCTAGGTTTCCTCAGTATTCTTGAATGTATCCCATCTGGACCCATGTATTTGTCTACTTTTAGTTTATCTAGTTTTTCTCGAACACAGTCTTCTGAAAATCATTCAAGATTCCCGTCACTTCTGTTGCTATTTGTGGGTGTTTTCTGAGGTTCTGCTCCAGGACATTCATCTGTGAACACGGAAAAGAAATATTTGTTAAGCTATTCTGCTTTATCCTCATCAATTTCTGCATATTCCTCCTCTGCACCCTTGATTTTGACAATACCACTTTTGCCCTTCCTCCTCTCACTAATTTTAATAGCGCGGTATAGAAGAGATGTTAAATAAATAAAAATAAATAAATAAACTAACATATCTGAAAAATGTCTTATCCCCACATTTTATTGTATTGGCTATTTCTTCTTTTTGTACCTTTGCTTTCCTGACTACTTTGCTAGCATCTCTATAGGTTTCTCCAAATATAGATGCCTGTCTTCCTCTCTCTGTGATCTCTTGTATTTCATGAAGGCCTCCCTCTTTTTCTTCACCTTCTCAGCTACTTCTTTTGAGAACCATGGCAGCCTCCTTTTCCTTTTACATTTACTGTATTTACCTAACAAAAAGGTTTGTTGCCTTTAAAATATTCCCTTTCAGTTTTGCCCACTGTTTTTCTACATTCTCCAGCTGTTCCCATTCCACTAATGGCTTTCGGGGGTGTTGTCCCATCTTTGCAAAGTTAGTTTTCTTAAAATCTAAGACCCTCGCTTTTGAATGGATTTTATCAGTCCTAGTCCTAATACTGAACCATACCACCTGGTGATCACTGGATGAGAGTTGATCTCCCACTGTAACCTCAGAAACACTTTCCCCATTGTTAAGTACTAAGTCTAGTATGGCCCCATCATGTGTGGGTTCTGTTACCAGTTGCCTGAATAGTTCTCCCTATAGAGAATCCAGGATCTCCTTACTTCTAAAGGACACCACAGCAAGGATGTGCCAATCCACATCCGGCATATTGAAATCACTTATCAGTAACACTTCCCCTTTCATGGCAATACTGTGTATGTCTTATATTAAATCTTCATCCACTTCTACCCCATGTGATGGGGATCGATATCGATATATAACTCCAATGCAAATGGATTTCCCGTTCCCTCTTTCTAGTTTAACCCATAGTGCCTCCTCTCTTCCTTTTAAGCCCTGCAATTCTATAGCTTTAATATTATTTTTAACATATAGTGCCACACCACCTCCCCTTCTTCCTACCCTGTCCTTCCTGAATAAAGTATAGCCTGGTATAATTACATCCCAGTCATGTTTTTCTGTGAACCATGTCTCCTTAACTGCCACTAAATCCAAGTCAGCCTTTTCCATTAAAGCCTCAACATCTGGGATCTTATTTCCCATACTACAGGCATTTATACACACCACTTTCCAAATGTTGCCCCTATTACCCACTTCTACATAGGTATAGTGCAGTTACTCACCTGTAACAGGTGTTCTCCGGGGACAGCAGGAATCAGTCCTCACATATGGGTGACATCGGCGCTGATGGAGCTCGCATGGAGCAAATCCCCAGCTTTCAAAGAAAGCCTTTAGGATTGCTACCACGCATGCGTGGTCCCCTTCCCGCCCACGGGTGCCATCTTGCTCAGTCAAATGACATAGCTGAAAGACGGCAAAAACAAATAAGATGGTATGACTGCAACTCCAAGGGGAGGAGGGAGGGTTGCGAGGACTGATTCCTGCTGTCACCGGAGAACACCCATTACAGGTGAGTAACTACACTTTCTCTGGGAACAAGCAGAAAGTCAGTCCTCACATATGGTATTCCCCAGCTACAGGCTACCAACCTATAGTCAAAAAAGGACTCCCTCGTGGAAAGCCACAAGCAGTAGTAATGAAGTCCGTATAATGGACTAAGCAGGACCCCTATGTCCGATGGAACTAGCACTCCGATAGCCTGAACACAGAAGGGTTGGAGGATAGGAGTTGCCTAGACCCTGAAAAGGTTACGGAGCATGGCCTGGCCGAAAGCACTGTCCCGTTGGGACTCCCTATCCAGGCAGTAATGAAGGTATGGACTGAAGACCAGGTGGCAGCCCGGCAGGTTAGCTACCGAGGTTGCCATAGCCCTGACCCGGTGTGCCATGATCCAGCCTTCCAACGGAAGCCTCACCTTCTCGTAGGTCCGGCCAATACAGGCCACCACCCATGTGGAGAGCGTACGCTTGGACACCGCGTCCCCCAGCTTACTGGAATCATAGGAAACTAAAAGCTGAGAGACTTTCTGGTGGCCTTGAGTGCGTTGTATATAGAAGGCCAATGCCCTCTTACAGTCCAAGGTATGGAGAACCGTCTCTGCCCTACTGGCGTGCGGTCTGGGAAAGAAGATAGGAAGGACCACCTCCTGGTTGAGGTGGAAGGAGGACACCACCTTCGGAAGGAATTTAGGATGTGTGCGAAGCACCACCCTAGTCTTGTAAAACCTGGTGTAAGGCGCTTCAGCCACAAGTGCCCGGAGCTCGCTTATCCTACGGTCAGAAGTGAGCGCGATCAGGAAAAACACCTTCCAGGAGAGATAGCGAAGGTGGCATGTAGCCAGAGGCTCGAATGGTGGCAGGGCGAGCTGCCCCAAAACCACATTGAGATCCCATTTGGTCACGGGGAGGCGAACCGGGGGCCTAGACAGGAGTAGGCCCCGTAGGAAGCGGGACACCACCGGATGGGCCGAGAGAGGTTTTCCGTCCACCTGATGGTGGTTCGCTACTAGGGCACTGAGGTGAACCCTAACAGAGTTAGACTTGAGCCCCACCTGAGAAAGGTGGAGTAGATATTGCAACACCAGGACCACCGGGCAAGAGAAGGGGTCGGACCCCCCACTCAGTGCACCAAAGTGCAAATCTGTGCCACTTAAAGGTGTAGGCCTGTCTGGTAGATGCTTTGCGTGAGGCCAGCAGAACATCTTCCACCTCTCTAGGGAGGTGGAGTGGGGCTAAAGTCACCCTCTCAGCTGCCACGCCATCAGCGAAACGGAGCTGAGGTTGGGATACAGGAGAGAGCCCTCCTCCTGGTACAGGAGTTGGGGGGCGGACCCCAGGGATATGGGGTCCTCCATCGCCAGTTGCAGGAGCAGTGGAAACCACGGCTGCCTGGGCCACCCTGGAGCTACCAAGATGACCGAGGCCCTGTCGTGGAGAGCCTTGAACAGGATTCCTGGCGATCAGTGGCATCAGAGGGAAGGTGTACAGAAGTCCCTCTGACCATGAGACCAGGAAGGCATCAGTGGCCACCCTAGCAGGGTGAGGCTGCCAGGAGCAGAAGCAGGACAACCGGTGATTGTCCGGGCTTGCAAATAGGTCCATCACCGGTTCCCCCCCCCCCCCCAGGTCTGGAAAAGCCTGCTGGCTATCCCTGGGTCCAGCTGCCACGCATGCAGCTGGAGAATACTCCTGAGTCTGTCGGCCAGCAAGTTGTCTTGGCCCGGCAGGTATACTGCTTTGAGGAGAATGCCCTGTTGGACTGCATAAGAGCACAGATCTAGGGCTGCCTGGCAGAGGGCCCGTGCCTCCCTGCTTGTTCACATAAAACATGGCCACCTGGTTGTCCGTCTGAACTAGGACTGACCGGTGGCCTAGCTGATGATGAAAAGCCTTCAGTGCGAGATGAATGGCTCGCAGCTCCAAAAGGTTGATCTTCTGCGCACTCTCATCCAGGGACCAAGTGCCCTGCGTGCGGTAGCCCTCACAATGGGCTCCCCAACCCAGCAAGGAGGCATCCATGGTGAGGACCCTCGAGTGGTTGGGGGTCTGGAAGGGCATGCCCACCTCCAGGTGCAGGGGCAACCGCCACCAGATCAGTGACTTTACCAACTGGCGGGTCACTCGGACTCTGTCCTGGAGGTGGCCCGTGGCCTGGGACCGGTGGCCCCAGAGGCACTCACTGTGCTGTTTGCACTGTGGAGGCTATGTGCCCGAGAAGGCACAGAAGATAACTGGCTGGCACCGAGGCACGGGCTAACGCCATGAGTCTGGCTGCAGGCAAGAAGGCCTTCGACCGAAGGGTATCAATTCTTGCCCCAATGAATTCCAGCCCTTGTGTCGGGCAAAGGTTCAACTTGGGGTAGTTTATAACGAAGCCCAAGTGTTGAGGGACCTGGGTGGTGCGTGTCGTGGCCTGCTGCACTTCGGGGGCTGTGGTGCCCTTGATGAGCCAGTCTTCGAGATAGGGGAAGACAAATATCCCCTGAAGCCTGAGAAAGGCGGTGACCACTGCCAGACACTTTGAGAATACCTTGGGGGCCGAGGCTAGGCCGAAGGGCAGCACCCTGTATTGGAAATGATGGCCTCCCACCACAAAGCGTAGGTATTGTTGGTGGCTTGGGTGGATTAGGATGAGAGTATAGGCATCCTTTAGGTCTAAGGAGCATAGCCAGTCTCCCTAGTGGAGGTAAGGCAGCAATGTTCCAAGGAAGAGCATCTTGAATTTCTCCCTCACCAGGAATTTGTTGAGGTTGCGAAGGTCGAGGATTGGCCTTAGGCCTCCTTTCCTCTTTGGCACGAGGAAGTACCTGGAGTAGAGCCCCTTGCCCTAGAGGTGGTGGGGCACCGGTTCCACTGTTTGGTCCTCGAGAAGACCTGCCAACTCCTTCAGAAGGTGGTCCCGGTGAAGGGGAGACCTGAGGGGCTCTCCCAGAAAGTAGTGTGGAGATACTTGACTCAGATGGAGGCGGCAACCCTCCATGTTGGCTGCTGATCTCCGTGTGGGAGAGGGGCTATGCTGTCAAAGTCAAAAACTCCCTCCTGGCTGTGCCGGAACCGGAGACTGGGGCTTGGGAGCCTTCTGCTTACGCAGGCCATGCCCTTGTCCCTTTTCCTGTTGCCCTTGCTGGTGAGCCGGGGAGGCCTGGTAAGGTGGATAGTTTTGTTAGGCAGTGGACTTCCTCGGGTAAAAGGGCTTTTTACCCAAGTCCTTCCGTCAGGGAGGGGTAGTGGTCTTCTTGGAGAGCCTAATCCTTGTCATGAACTCAGTCTCCAGCTCTGCGGCCTTGTCGGTCATGGGCTTGCCGAAGAGGTTCTCCCCCCGACACGGGAAATCAACCAACTTGTCCTGAACCCATTGCTCAAGGTCAGACGACTGGGGCAAGCTTAGCGGCATGCACCAATGCCCACTGTGGCTACCCGGGCCGCCGACTCAAAACCATCATAGGCCACCCGAGACATAAATTTGGAGCACTCATGGATGGCTTTGGACAGGCTCTTGAAGCGCTACAAAGGTTCCTCGAAGAGATCAGCTGAGTACCCGGTGAGTTCCTTCACCAGGTCCCTCAGATACATGCCCATGTACAGCTGGTAGGCCTGGATCCGGCAATTCAGCATCGAGCCCTGGTAGCACTTTCTGCCGAGGGCATCCCTGCTGGGGGGCACCGAGAAGTGCTTCTTCTGGCTCTTCAGTCGACGCATGGCCAACTCCACAACCATGGAGTTGTGCGGCAGCTGTGACTTCTGAAACCCAGGGCTCCAGCAGACTCGATACATTGAGTCGAGCTGCTTGTTGACCACTGACGCTGGTGTCTCCCACATGCAGAAATAAGCCGCTTCAGGATGGGAGGATGGGCACCGTGAGCGATTCCCAGGGAGAAGCCTCATATTGGAGGATCTCGAGCTCGTCGGCCCGAGGATCCTCCTCGGGCTCAGTAGGAAAAGCCAAGGCATCGGACATATCCTTGACAAAGTCCAAGAAGCCCATATCCTCCGGTGGGGACCTTCTCCAAGGTTCAGAGACCAGGGAATCAGAAAGAACATCTCAGTGTCGATGGGTGTCCAATGACTCCTCGTACTCAGTCTCCCAGTCAGAATATTCCGAGGACGACTCGTGGCGTTCTTTGGGCCTCGAGGGCCCCGGCGCCGTACACCCTGAGCCTGGAAGACTTATCGGCGATGACCTCAGCCCCGACAAGCAGGAGACCGAGCGCAACCTTGGCCAAGGATCTACTCGGACCCACGTGGCCTCAAGGAGCGGCTTGGCCTCCGGGGACGTCTTTCGACGTCGAACACCCGGTGGTTGGGGCGGAGGTACCAGACATCAGCGCCCACTGCTGGTCCAAGAAGGCAGTTACACTGCGCTCCAAAGCCGCCATCCTGGACGCCAGTCCCAGTGGCTCTGCAGCCTTCAGCGCAGGCCCGACACCAGCTCCCCAGGATGGGAATCTTCGACGAGGACTGTGTCTATCTGCCGAGGCAGGTCCGCAACTGGATCCTTCCAGGGAATCTTGGCCAGCCACTACCTCTCCGACGGCTCGAGCGGACTTCCGGGGCTCCGCTACTGGGCCCGGGAGGATCCCAGCCAATCGGAGCCATCCAAGGATACCGCCTTTGAGGGCTTCTTCTTCAGTTCCCTCGAGGGAGACCCCCTGTCTGACGATCCACGATGACGCTCAGGTTCAGAATGTTCCTCCCGAGGTATCACGGCCTCAGATGAAGGTCCTGGCTTTCGGAGGCATCGGGGAGTCGGGAAAAATTTTGTCATGCTGCTGCTGGCAGCTCCTCAAGACCTTGGAAGACATTTTCTTACAAAGGCCACAGACCACCAGGTCGTGGTCCAGGCCGAGGCACCGGAGGCAGCAGTCATGCGTGTCGGTGAGGGACAATCTTACCACACCAATCACACAGCATGGGACAAACACAGAGGATCTCTAAAGGTAAAAAGGGGACTGTTGTAGTTGTTGATATGGAAGGACAGACTAGATAGGCCATGGGGTCTTTTTCTGTCATCATATTTCTGTTTTAAAGCCGCTGGTAGCCATGGGGGGAAAAAGAACCCCAGCAAGGTCGAAGACCTTTCGGACTGCCAGCGGAGAAAAAGGGCGAAAATAAAACAAAGTAAAAAGAATCGACCCCGATACCGAGGCATGGAGGTTGGGGCGGGAAAGGTACCGGTGCAAGACCGGAGACGAGTAAAACACTAAAAAAAAAAATCAACTTTTTCCAGGGGAAACACAGAAGACATCTGGTGGGCTCCGCGGAAAAAAGGAGACTGAGCAAGATGGCACCCTTGGGCAGGAAGGGGACCACACGTGCGTGGTAGCAATCCCAAAGACTTTCTTTGAAAGCTGAGGATTTGCTCCAAGCGGGCTCCGTTGGTGCAGACGTCATGCACATGTGAGGATTGACATCCTGCTTGTTCCCAGAGAATTAATGTTTCGCTTACCTGGAGGCTTTCACCACTTACCTGGGGGCTCTCTTTACCCCATCCTACTGACCTACAAGTGCATTCATCCTGTAGCTCCTCATTACCTCTCCTCTCTTCCTATATCACTCCTCAGGAACTCATTAGGCAAATCCTCTTTAACTGTGCCCTTCTCTTCCTCTCAACTCCAGATTTTGTACATTTTACTTTGCTGCACCTTATATCTGAAACAGACTACCTGAGTCAATGTCTGGTTCTATTCAAATCCAGGCTAAAAATCCACCTTTTCAAGGCTGCTTTTGGATCCTTTACTCTCCCGTTTAACACCTATGTGGGTTATACCATTTCCCCTTAACTCTTGGATAGTTATAACTGAGCCGCATTGCTGCCACTACACCCCTCTCCCTCCAGCTGATTTGGGCAGCTAAGCTTAGCAGCAGGCCATGGGTGCCAAAACCCATGGCCTACTGCCGAGTCAAATCACCCCACCCCACAGCCAGAATCAGTGGCAGTGGGAGCAGTGCTGCAGAGGTGAGGGCAGCATGGGGGGGGGGGGGGGGGGAGGGGGGAGGGGGGGGGAGGGGGGGGGAGGGGGGGGGAGGGGGGAGGGGGGGGGAGGGGGGAGGGGGGGGAGGGGGGGGCAGCAGAAACCTTTGGGTTGGCCCTGCATGTATAACATTATGCATGCCTTCTGGCGCTATAAAGATGATTAGTAGTAATAGTAGTCGTCATCATCCTGGGTAAACATGGGTTGGAAGGAGCATTATGAGCCATCAGAAATCCACTCTGCTGAGGCTGCCACAAGGAACATATGCCACAGGCTAGTGTCTACAAGGGCTACACCAAGCCAAGAGAAAGCAGCAATCAAAATCTGCCATCAAGTTCAAAAAGATCCGTGTTTCACTAAGGGGCAGTTTCTCCAAAGGGGTTAGTTTTGTGTATACCATGACCGTCAAACAGCTTTTGTATTCTGCAAGCCTAGCTTCTGCCTCAAGCCACACCAGAATATTGTGTCAGTTGATCCTAAAATCTCTCAGCTCAGGGAAAACTCCCACCCTTAGTCTTGAGGGGAGGGGGAGGGGGAGGAGGAGGAGGAGGAGGAGGAGGAGGAGGAGGAGGGGAGGGAGGGGAGGGAGGGGGTGCGCAACCAGAATCACACTGGCAGGAGCACAGCGAGGAAGGCTTCCTACCAGGGGTCCACTGCCACGTTAAATTCCATGCTATTCGAACGGGGCTTGGACACACAAAAATCAATTGAAAGACACCAAAAGCAAGAAAGCAGTTTACTATAAGATCTAAAACAAGGACAAGTGTTCTCCCTGTTATCACGATTCAAGCTGAGGTCTTTTCCCTTTAAAATATATATCTTTTTTTTTTTAAAGTGACATCTTTTCCCTTTATATAGAAACATGACGACAGAAAAAGACCACATGGCCTATCTAGTCTGTCCTTCCATATCAACAACTACAATAGTCCCCTTTTTACCTTTAGAGATCCTCTTTGTTTGTCCCATGCTTTTTTGAATTCAGTTACTGTCCTCATCTCTACCACCTCCACTGGGAGACTATTCCACGGATCCACTACTCTTTCCATAGAAACATGACGACAGAAAAAGACCACATGGCCTATATATTTTTTTTAAGTGCCATCAAGTCAATGCTGACCCCTGGGTTTTCTTTGTAAGGTATGACCAGAAGTAGATTGCCAGGCTTTTTCTTCCGAGGCAATGGAAGGTAACCAAGGTCACAAAGAGTTTCAAATAGGAATCAACCCAGATCTCCTGAGTACTAGATTGTTGCTCTAACCCCTAGAGCTACTCCTCCACTCTTAACAGATATAATAAATTGTCCCAGATTTGTCCGGTAAATTCTGATAACCTTACCAATCAAACACACACTAGAGCTCACTCATTCACTTCCGCCCGTTTCATTTCTCCTACCCGGTTTCGGTGGAACTGCTCCCGGATGTATCTATAGGCTGCCGTGTTCCGGTACGGCAGCCCGGAGACGCCGCCTGCGTGACGCAATTCCCGGAAAAGAGCCCTGAGCGTTCGAGCCGGAGATCCCAAGGGTGCCGCCATCACCTTGCGCTGCAACGGATCGTCGGTAACATAGAGCAAGCCAAGGGGCAGGCAGAGCATGCGCACTAGGAGAAACTAAATGAACGTGGAGATGTAACCTGTTCTCCATCCCCTGCCTTCACTGGCTGCACGCGAGGGAAGTGGAATAGTTGGCTCGTGTCGGGTGGCGATTTTGTTCTTTAATTATCATTCTGAATATTTACCGTTGAAACAGAAAACAGATCTAATACTAAAAAATGACAATTAAATATATATGCATATTTATGTATATAATGTGAGAGAAAGACGTTTTGGTGAAAGACAACAGCACAACTCGGAAACTAAATAACAGTTGTTTAAACATTTCATCTTAACGTGACTATTAAAATCTCACACCAGTCTTGCTTAGTTGGAATCCATAACGCGTGCATACCCAAACCAGTAAATACCAAGCGGCACTATGGCACAGGAATGTACTTAAAAAAATGGTAAAAGGTTTTGTCTGTAACTGGTGAACACGAGTAATGTTTTAAGTAACTTGAGCGTGTAGAACAGCATTTTTCATACTCCAGTAGATGTTTATAAAATTGCCTAAAACTAGGCTTTCAGAAAACAATCGATGTCTGAGTCAATGCTGACTCCGGACGACCCAGCTGCTCCTGGGATATGCAGTATGAGGGTAATTATTATAACTCCAGTTATAGCACCCTGTTATAAAACTGGTGCTGTTTTATAAACACAAGTAGGCACCTACTTATCTTTATAAAATAATAGTGTAGGTAGCTGAGAATACACCTTGAATGTAGATTCAATCACTTATGGAAATACTACTGCTATTATTTATAATCTGTGAAAGCCGGATTCTCTAAATCTAGGTTATACTGCTGTAGCGAAGTGCAGTCAATGAATAAGTCCAGGAGTCGATTGACAGGGTCCAAGTCAGTTTATTGTGCACAAGGCCCAGTCAGTCAAAGTAGCAAAAGGTACTGAGGGAGGTTTATACAGAGACATAACTTTTTATACCGCTTTTTCAGTTTGATACATGAAAACATTCTATTGGTTCTAGCTCAATACATACAAACTTCTCATTGGTTATACATTCCCTTCATTTGTCCAATTAGAAATCCCTCCGGAGCCTAGCAACCGGCCCCCTCCTTTAGGATTGCTTGAACAATGGTATAATTCTAGATCTGCTACTTTTCTACTGCAAGGTTAACTTCGGCTGCTGGAATGCATACACTGTTACTTTCTTGTTCTTTCACATACTGTAGCAGCAGAGTGCAGACAAACCAATAATACCAGGAGTCTGTTCAGAAGGTCCAAATCATTTATTTGTGCACAAGTCTCAAGCAGAATCAAATTCAAAATGGCTGAGCAATGGTTTCTAGTAAAACAACAATTTTTATAGCTCTTTCCCATTCTAGACATAGGCAAACCTTTCATTGGTCCCGGTAACCCCTCGTACACCTTCTATTGGTCCCGGTACTGATATGGCTATCCAATTGGGACTCTGGTCTGGGCCCAGCACCTGCTCACCCCCTTCTAGTCCCAATTACAATGGTCAGTGTCTCTAACTTGTTATGTGGCAGGTGAAGGCCTGTGATCCACGGTGTCTGACATAAGCAGGCCAGCATGGCTAGCTTGACCTGTAAATGAAGCCTGTGGAGAGGCACATAGGAATTGCACATCCCCCAATATGCTGCTATTGTAGGATAGAACTCTGTAAGAGAACTAAACTAACTTAGGTAAGCAGAACTGAGAGATGGAAAAATACAGAAAAATGTGTTTAAAAGTTACTGATAAGAAAAAGTACATCTGCAAGGAATATAATTGGGAGTGCTGACAGATGAGTTGCAGAGCCCTGCTCCCCTGCATGCACAAATTGGCTCTATGGCCTTGAGAGTGTGAAAGTAACAAGTTGATGAACTGACCATTGTAATTGGGACTAGAAGGGGGGTATGCAGGTGCCATGCCCACTGAAGGAACATAATTGGATAAACTTATCAGTACCGGGACCAATGGAAGAGGTACGGGAGAGTACCGGGACCAATGAAATGTTTTTCTATACCTAGAATGGAACAGAAGTCTATAAAAGTTGTTGTAATGCTTGAAAACTTTGCTCAGCCATTTTGAAATTGACTGGTTCGAGACTTATGCACAAATAAATGATTTCGACCTTCTGAACAGACTCCTGGTATCATTGGTTTGTCTGCGCTTTGCTGCTACATATTCTTGGTGCGTTGGCCGGGAAGTTGTGGAATCAAAGTGTATATAGGGCAATATACCACGACTTTCCGCCTCTATAGGCTTGGTCCTGCCGGGATCGCGCCCTTCCGATGAGGGCTGCTCCCTGGTGCCGCCGGTCCCTTGTATCGGAGGGAGCTGGTCGGACCTCGGCGGGTGCCGGGCCCGGCTGGAGCCAACGCCTCGAACCCGAGTGAGGGGAGTCCGAGGTCCAACTCATGCGCCTGCTTGGGAAGTTTGAGGACCGGATCCGGTGAGTATAGTTTTGATTTGGTGTCTAGACAGAAATAGAAAGAGCAGTACTGCCATTGGAACTTGGAGTTTGGAATTTGTAATCTCGAGATATTGGGAATTGGTAAGAGAGCCTGATCACCTCTCAAGGAAGGGCCGAGTAACCCCGTATGGGAATTCGCCGGGTGAAACCCTCATCCTTATTGTAATTGGGAAAAAGACTAGTCAGAATAGATAGAAACGAATGCATTCTGGGATACGTTGCTAGCATGATTGTGTGAACGAAGTGTGAATGAGAGGTCTGGCAGCACGGACCAAGTGAAGGCGGACCCCTGAGTAGCGCATTTCCTGACCGGGCGACCGCGTTCAGGTCGCAAAAAGGGGGAAGCGATTGTCGTCTTGTCTTGTTATTTGTACTCCCTATACGTTTCTAGGGCCGTGAGGACCCCTTACCCACGGTCCGACCTCCTTTTCCCTTTTGTCTGTTGTTGCGCGCACACATCGAAATGGGAGGGGCGGGGTCTACTAGAAACACTCCATTAGAATGTATGATCACACATTTTAAAGAGGGATATTCAGGAGATTATGGTATTAAAATGACAGCAGCCCGTTTGCAGATTTTGTGTACTAGGGAGTGGCCCGATCTAGACCCCATCTGGCCCCGAGAGGGAATGTTTAATGTAGAGATTATTCAGTCAGTACACCGTAGAGTGCGGATAGCGCACCCCGATCAGTACCCCTATATAGATTCCTGGTTAAGTATTTGTGAAGATCCGCCCCCCTGGGCGCAGCGCTGTTATGAGGAACAGTGTAGAATAATGTTAGCTAAAACAGATTCTAGACAGAAAACGGAACAGCCCAAAATGAAAGAGCAGGATAAGAAATCCAGAAAGAAGCCCATCCTGGTAGATCCTGATTCCCCAGAGATAATTCCCAGACAGCCCCGAACCCCAGGTCCGATAAGAGTAGCCCGGCGTCCTGCCCCAGAACCCCAGAGACGGCCGGAGCGGGACCCAACCCCTGAACCCCCTCCTGGAGGGCAGAGAGAGGAATCAGCTGAAGAAGAGGATGCCATAAAAAGCGAGTCAGAAGTAGAGGGAGAAGAGGATGAAAAAGAAAATGTTCAAAGTGAAGACGATAGCGTACAAGCAGTTGCTAGTGCCAGCGAGCCGGCAAAAGAGACACCCAAAGTGAAACCTGTTGAGAAAGCAAAAGTAGCCCCCGGGAAGATAGTTAAGAAAACAGTCCTTAGATCCCAAAAGACAGCTCCCGCCAAGATGCTGCCTTTACGGCAAGTCCCTGGAGTGCCCATAAAGAACGATAATGAAGAGGTGGTGGCGGGACCCTTAACTTATGTGTATATCCCTTTCTCAACAACTGATCTGTTAAATTGGAGGTCGCATTATGCCTCCTATACTAGCAAGCCCCAGGAGCTGACAGAATTAGTAACTACTATTATGGAAACCCACCAACCCACCTGGCCAGATTGCCGTCAGCTCCTGACCACCCTATTCACGACAGAGGAGCGAGCACGAATTAGAAAAGCAGCTATTGAGTGGATGTCAGATAACCCTGTAGCTCCGGGGCAGGGACTGAGCAGAATAGACTATCGGGAAGCGGCTCAGAAAGAATTCCCGAATGAAGACCCCCATTGGGACCCAAATACCGAAGAAGGAACCACAGCCCTAGCCCGTTTTCGCCAGGGCTTTTTACAAGGTCTGAAAAGGGGGGGCCAGAAAGCTATGAACCTTTCCAAAGTTGCAGGAGTTATCCAAGGTGTAGATGAGAGCCCAGCAGATTTTTACGAAAGACTAACTGAAGCATACAGGATGTATACCCCCTATGATCCCGAGGCACCAGGAAGTTTATGTATGGTGAATTCTGCTTTTGTAAACCAGTCTCAACCAGACATTAGACGTAAATTACAGAAGTTAGAAGGGTTTGCGGGCATGAATGCAACACAGTTACTGGAAGTCGCTCATAAAGTGTATGTGAATCGTGATAATGAAAGACAGAGAGAATGTGATAGAAAGATGAAGAAGAAAGCTGATTTTTTGGCTGCGGCCATAGTTGAACAGAAAAGGGGAGGTGTCCCTAGTCGACGGAGCAGAGGAAGAGGGCGGGGTCAAGGCGGAGGCCGGACCCAGAAGCTAGGCGTGAACCAATGCGCCTACTGTAGAGAAGAAGGACATTGGAGAGATACGTGCCCGCAACTCGAAGACGCCCAGCAAGATGACGACAGCAATCATCAGTGGCAAGAAGAAAGACGAGGCTATCCCCGGAATCGCGGAGGAGCCAATCGAGAACAATTCCAGCGAGAAAGAGGAGGAGGAGCCATTCAAGCATTGGCCACACCGGTCCATGATGAGAATGACGTGGATTAGGACAGACCGGGCTCCAAGTTTGCTTTAGGTCTCCAGGAGCCTATGGTCGGAATACAAATAGGAGACCAAATTATGGACTTTATGGTTGATACTGGAGCACAACATTCAGTAATAGACAAAAAGATAGCCCCATTCTCTACAAAAGCAGTCACCATTATAGGAGCAACTGGTGCCAAAGCCACAAAGTCTTTTCTTCAGAATCGTATATGCAGTCTAGGAGGACAGCAAATAACTCATCAATTCCTTTACATGCCCGAATGTCCAGTGCCACTACTGGGACGAGATATGTTAGCCAAACTCCAAGCACAAATATCTTTCTCTGAAGAAGGAGAAATGCAAATGACAGTAAATCCCCAAGCCAAACCAGCAGGAATAATGCTGCTGACAGTGCCCCGAGAAGAAGAATGGAGATATTACATCGATGACTCTATTCAGGACACTTATTTTGAACAAACTTTAAAGAACATTCATGCACCACCTGGAGTATGGGCAGAAGGCAGTCCCCCAGGCCTAGCCAAGCATATAGCTCCAGTGATTGTAACCCTCAAGCCTAGTGCTACACCAGTGCACGTCAAACAGTACCCTCTCCCAAGAGCTGCAATTGAAGGCATTCATCGCCACCTACAGAGATTGCTTGAGTATGGCCTATTAAAAGTATGTCAATCCCCATGGAACACTCCACTTTTGCCAGTAAAGAAACCTGGGACGGATGACTACCGCCCAGTACAAGACTTAAGAAGAGTAAATGATGCAGTTGAAACTATACATCCAGTTGTACCCAATCCTTACACTCTTCTAGGACTGATACCTGCTGAAGCTACCCATTTCACTGTACTGGATTTAAAAGATGCATTCTTTTGCATAAGATTGGCCCCTGTAAGTCAGATATTGTTTGCCTTTGAATGGCAGGACCCCATCTCTGGAAGAGGGGGCCAACTCACCTGGACAAGATTACCCCAAGGATTCAAGAATTCGCCTACCATCTTTAGTGCTGCACTGAATCAAGACCTTTCAAGCTATCCAGTGGCCCCGGGGAAGAGAGTGCTTCTCTAATACGTGGATGATCTGTTGATAGCTGCCATATCAGAAAGTGAATGTATACTAGCCACCAAAGATCTCTTGCAGTTACTAGATGAAGCTGGATACAAAGTTTCCAGAGCCAAAGCACAGCTATGCCAAAAAGAAGTGAAATACTTGGGTTTTCGTATTACCCAAGGAAGCAGAAGATTAGGCAGAGAAAGAAAAGAAGCAGTATGCAGAATTCCAACTCCAACAACCAGAAAGCAAGTCAGAGCCTTTCTGGGAGCGGCAGGATATTGCCGAATCTGGATACCTAACTTTGCCCAAATTGCCAAACCACTGTATGAAGCCACAAAAGGAGAAGAGAAGTCACCACTGGAGTGGGGACTTGAGCAGGATACAGCCTTCCAGAAATTAAAGGAAGAATTGATGTCATCACCAGCACTTGGACTACCAGATGTCCACAAGCCTTTCCACTTGTTTGTACATGAAGCACAGGGAAATGCCTTAGGCATGTTGACTCAGAAATTGGGAAATTGGGAGCGACCTGTAGCATACCTATCGAAACAATTGGACCCTGTGGCCAAAGGATGGCCACCATGCCTTAGAGCCGTTGCAGCTATAGCACTATTAGTGAGCGAAGCAGACAAGCTCACACTAGGACAGAACATACGAGTCACTGTGCCACATGCAGTCCTTGCCCTCATGGAACAGAAAGCAAATTATTGGCTCACCAATTCCCGAATGTTGAAGTACCAGAGCATGTTATGTGAAAACCCACAGATACAACTAGAAGTGAGTCATGCCTTGAATCCAGCCACCTTGATACCCATCAGTGAAGAACTCCCAGAACATGACTGTATCGAAGTCATGGAAACTGTGTTCTCCAGTCGACCCGACTTGACAGATGTGCCCATAGACAATCCTGACCAAATCTATTATGTTGATGGGAGTAGTCTCATCCTTGATGGACGACGCTGTGCCGGATATGCAGTCGTCACTCAACATGAAGTAGTTGAATCATCAGCTCTAGCCTCAGGCACATCAGCCCAAAAAGCCGAATTGATAGCACTCACCAGAGCATTATTGTTAGGAGAAAAACTCGTGCTAAATGTATATACAGATTCCAAATATGCCTTCACTACCTTGCATGCCCATGGAGCTCTCTATAAAGAAAGAGGACTCATCACATCCGGAGGAAAATCAGTCAAGTATGGTCCCGAGATATTGATGTTACTTGATACAGTTTGGGCCCCAACACGTGTAGCTGTCATGCATTGTAGAGGACATCAAGCAGGAAAAGGAGAAGTTGCCCGAGGAAATAGATTTGCAGATGCCTCAGCACGACAAGCAGCTATGACAGGACAGATTGCCCCACAAGCTATGCCAATGCAAGCAGCATTGTTTCCAGTACCTCTGAATCTATGGACACCACGATATACCACCAAAGAATTGGATTACTACTGTAACAAAGAAGATGGAGTACTGAAAGATGGATGGATTGAGCTGCCACCAGAAGAGGGCAGTCAACCCCCTGGACGAATAGTAATTCCTGAACTGTTAGGACCATCCTTTGTCAAAGCTTTCCATGAAGCCACCCACTATGGGAAAAGTGCTATGGAAAAAGCACTCAGACCACATTTTTACATCCCTCTGCTGACAACCATATCAGCCTCAGTAGCACGTCAATGTCTAACCTGTGCCAAAAATAATGCCAAGCAAGGCCTTATAACGGCACCCCGAGTTCAGTCAGGAGGTGTCACCCCCATGCACAACCTCCAAGTTGATTTTACCGAAATGCCAAGAGCCAATGGATACCATTACCTGTTAGTATTAGTTTGTACTTTCTCTGGGTGGGTAGAAGCCTTCCCAACCAGAACTGAGAAAGCCCGAGAAGTTACCAAAGTCTTAATGAGAGAGATTGTCCCTAGGTTCGGAATTCCAGCAGTAATAGGGTCAGATAATGGACCCTCATTTGTCTCCCAAGTTACTCAGCAGTTAGCAAAAGCTTTGCAGATACAATGGAAACTCCACACTGCATACAGACCCCAGAGTTCAGGGAAAGTTGAGCGAATGAATCGTACCCTAAAAGCCCAAATGTCCAAGCTTTGTCAGGAGACACACTTGAAGTGGCCCCAAGTGCTCCCCATAGCTTTACTCAGAATACGCTCAGCTCCTGTAAAGTCAACAGGATTTTCCCCTTTTGAAGTTCTGTATGGTAAACCCCCACCAATAGTGCAGGGAATCAAAGGAAGTTTAGCCCAAATTGGTTCAGAAGTAACCAGACAAGAACTCCTAGCTCTTAGTTTTGTTCTGCAGACTCTCCATGCGTGGATCCAAGATCAGTTGCCTATCAACTTGACAGAACCCTTGCATCCCTATCAGCCTGGTACTTCGGTGTGGATCAAAGATTGGAAGAAGACACCGTTGGAACCCCATTGGAAGGGACCGTACACCGTCATCCTGTCTACCCCAACTGCAGTAAAGGTAGCCGAGATCGACGCCTGGATCCACCACAGCAGAGTCAAGCCTGCCGCTGATCCTGAACCTGAGCAGTGGACAGCAGAACAGCATCTTGATGCACCCTTGCGAGTTACTCTGAGACGGCAACCAGCAGCTTAGACACTTCATCACAAGTGCTTTGCAGTAGCCAAGTCTTTCGAAGAGGATTGCTGTTTTCCATGCAGCAACAGTTTTGTTTCAACGAACCCAATTTGCGTGCGATTTGGCACACTACTTTGATACTACATTGACTAGCCAGACTTCACAAGCCAACTGAAAGTGCTAATAAGTTGGTTAATGTGTACTGGACAACCTGAGGATCTTCAATCAACACTCAGCACCCGTTAAATTGCTTCATTAGCAAACGGGACGAAGAATAAAAGACCGTCGTGATCAAGATCAGCAAGCTGAGGATTCAGAAGAACTCCAATCAACATCAACATGCATCTTTACTTTTGCTTTGCCTTGGTTGCCTTATTTGGAGGTTTTGAACAGACTTATGCTCTACCTCCATGCACTGCCTGCATTACTTCTACTCGAACTGGACTGAAAGTAACTCAGACTTTGATTTATCATTCTTACTATACCTGCAAGGGAACAGTGACACGGTGTATTTATAACACCACTGAACTAAATGTTTGCACTCATGGCAAAATTAGAGCATGCTATAATCCGCATCAGAATCCATCCTATTACACGTTGGAAATACGATGGAAGGATGCAGATGGACCTATACTAGCTGCTACACCACCACTTAAAGACATTACTAAACCTGCTGTTTTGAATTTTGATGCATGTAATGCCATTAATAGAGATAGTTATTCCACCTGTGGTACTTGGGAGAAAGCGTATCGGAATGACCATAAGTACATGTGTCCAGAAGGTGCCACAAATTGGTGGAAGTGTACAGGTAAAACGGGATCAGGCTATAGTACTGCACCAGCGGCAGACTACTATTGCCCGTATTGGGGATGTGTTTTTTATGCTACCTGGAATACTGGTATAACTGATGAGAAAATAGATAAACGAATGGCTACGTTAACCAAGCCAACCACAAATGATAAATGTCAGAAAGATGCTTGCAACCCCTTACACTTACGTATACACAATCCCCATGCATGGAAACAAGGATACAAGTTTGGTTTACGTATTGCTGGAGGGGCAATAGATCCAGGAACCATTGTGTATATCAGATTGAATACCCAAGCCCACAAGTCATCTAAATATCATATTCATAATACCTTTTATGAAGCTATGCATGTAAATAAGTTTGAGATCCCTCATCCCTCACAGAATTTATTTTTAGAATTAGCTGGAGCAGTAGTATCTAGTCTTAAGATCTCAGATTGCTATTTCTGTGGCGGAACCCAAATGGGAGACCAGTGGCCATGGGAAGCCCAAGAATTGAATTATTCTTTAGTTTACAATCAGACTGAATTACACAAGACTACCAGTGAGTGGGTGTTAGCGCACTCAATCGTTGGACGTCTTTGCTATGCCAGAACTGGACCCCAGTTCACCCAGAAGGTAGGACAGCTGGTCTGTCTTAGCCAGAAGTACTATAATGCCACGACCAAAAAGACAGCATGGTGGTCAGGAATCAGACACCCTGAACCTCCTAACCCATTGGCCAGATTTCCTGAACTTGCTGGTTTATGGACTAACCTTGCCAAAGTCCAAGCCTGGCAAGCCCCACCTGGCCTATATTGGATCTGTGGAAACCGAGCATATGCACAACTCCCGCCACACTGGGGAGGAGCATGTGTCTTAGGAACCATCAGACCTTCTTTCTTTCTGTTAAACACTGAACACGGAGAACAATTAGGATACCCTGTATACACTACCCACTGACACAAACGAGCACTAAGACAGAAAAGAGAAGCCTTACAGATAGGCAAGTGGGAGAAGTGGCAAGGTGATGATTGGCCACCAGAAAGAATCATTGAGTATTATGGGCCTGCCACTTGGAATGATGATGGTATGTATGGTTATCGTACTCCAATCTATATGATTAATCGTTTTATTCGCTTACAAGCAGTAGTTGAAATAATAACCAATGAAACTAGTCATGCTCTTACGCTCTTAGCTAGACAAAGTACTCAGATGCGCACTGCTATATATCAGAACCGCTTAGCACTTGATTATTTGTTAGCAGCAGAAGGAGGAGTATGTGGTAAACTGAATCTAACTAATTGCTGTTTGAAAATAGATGATAAGGGTCAAGTAGTTGAAGAAATTGCTAAAGATATGCAAAGACATGCTTATGTACCCGTACAGACTTGGCACTCATTGAAATTTCCTAACTGGTTTGCTAACCTTTTCTCTTGGCTGGGAGGATTTAAGACTTTCATTGTCTTAGTACTAATTCTTGTTGCTGTTATTTTCTTATTACCATGTTTAATCCCATGTTGTATGCGTTCCATTCATAATGCTATTGATAGCACAGTAGAGCGGAAGACCGCAACTAAAATAATGGCTTTATACAAAGCCAGCCCTAGTCGAAATCCTTCAATCATGATGTGATTCTTCTAAAGGTGATTTAACTCTCACACCTTATTAAGTAATAGGGTGAGATTAATCAAAGGGGGGAATGTGGCAGGTGAAGGCCTGTGATCCACGGTGTCTGACATAAGCAGGCCAGCATGGCTAGCTTGACCTGTAAATGAAGCCTGTGGAGAGGCACATAGGAATTGCACATCCCCCAATATGCTGCTATTGTAGGATAGAACTCTGTAAGAGAACTAAACTAACTTAGGTAAGCAGAACTGAGAGATGGAAAAATACAGAAAAATGTGTTTAAAAGTTACTGATAAGAAAAAGTACATCTGCAAGGAATATAATTGGGAGTGCTGACAGATGAGTTGCAGAGCCCTGCTCCCCTGCATGCACAAATTGGCTCTATGGCCTTGAGAGTGTGAAAGTAACAAGTTGATGAACTGACCATTGTAATTGGGACTAGAAGGGGGGTATGCAGGTGCCATGCCCACTGAAGGAACATAATTGGATAAACTTATCAGTACCGGGACCAATGGAAGGGGTACGGGAGGTACGGGAGAGTACCGGGACCAATGAAATGTTTTTCTATACCTAGAATGGAACAGAAGTCTATAAAAGTTGTTGTAATGCTTGAAAACTTTGCTCAGCCATTTTGAAATTGACTGGTTCGAGACTTGTGCACAAAGCGTAGTTACTCACCTGTAACAGGTGTTCTCCAGGAGCAGCAGGAATCAGTCCTCACATATGGGTGACGTCGGCGCCGACGGAGCCCTCGCGGAGCAATTTTCCCCAGCTTTCAAAGAAAGCCTTTGGGAATTGCAGCGCGCATGCGCGGTCGCCTTCCCGCCCAAGGGTGCCATCTTAGCCAGTCTGATGACATAGCTAAAAGACAGCATAAAAATTTGCAAAAAAACTTAAGCAGATGATTGCAACTCCACGGGGAGGAGGGAGGGTTGTGAGGACTGATTCCTGCTGCTCCTGGAGAACACCTGTTACAGGTGAGTAACTACGCTTTCTCCAGGACCAAGCAGGAAGTCAGTCCTCACATATGGGACTCCCAAGCTTAAGGCTACCGGAGACCCTAAGCACAAAAATGAGCTCCCTCTAGCTCAGCGGCACAGAAGGAAGGAATCTTCACTGAATTATCACCCACCGGTAGCCCCCATCCGGGATGGAGGGTAGGAGTTGCTCAAACCTCGAAGAGATTTCGGAGGACTGCCTGTCCGAAAGCACTGTCCCTGCGGGACTCCCTCTCGAGACAGTAATGGACCGCAAAAGTCTGGCTCGAAGACCAAGTAGCGGCCCGGCAGATGTCTGCCAGCGGAACAGAGCGGAGGTAAGCCACTGACGTAGCCTTCGCCCGAACACAATGAGCCGTGACTCGACTTTCTAAGGAGAGTCCGGCTGCCCCATAAGCCCAAGCGATACAGTCAGCAACCCAGATGGACAGAGTACGCTTGGAGACCGGGAGCCCCAATTTATTGGGGTCAAAAGACACAAAAAGCTGAGCAGCTTTACGGTGCTCCCGCGTACGGTCAAGGTAGAAGTTCAATGCCCTTCTACAGTCCAGGGTATGCAGGACCCTTTCAGCTCGGCTGGAGTGAGGCCTGGGAAAGAAGGTTGGAAGTACCACCTCCTGATTGATGTGAAAAGGGGAGACAACTTTTGGAAGAAATTTTGGGTGAGTCCGTAGGACTACCCTATTTTTGTAGAACCGAGTGAAAGGGGGATCAGACACGAGGGCCTGCAATTCACTTACGCGTCTAGCGGAAGTGAGGGCTATCAGGAATAAGGTTTTCCACGAAAGAAAACGCAGAGAACAGGTAGCCATCGGTTCAAAAGGCGGACAGGTGATCCGCTGTAAAACCACATTCAGGTCCCAGTCAGGTGCTGGCGGGCGCAGAGGTGGTTTAAGTAGAAGGAGACCTCGGAGAAACCGTGCTACGAGAGGGTCGCTGGAAAGAGGTCTGCCGTCCACCGGCACATGGTGTGCTGAAAGAGCACTGAGGTGGACTTTGACGGAGTTGGACTTAAGTCCCAGATTAGAGAGGTAGAGCAGGTACTGCAAGACCACCGACACCGAGCAGGAGAAGGGATCCTGAGACTGCTGTACACACCAAACGGAAAAGCGACGCCATTTAAGGGCGTAGCATTTGCGGGTAGAAGGTCGCCGAGACGCTAGGACGACCTCTTCCACCTCTGCCGGCAGGAGAAGGGGAGCAAGGACTACCCTTTCAGCCGCCAGGCCATTAGATTGAGAGATCTGAGGTTGGGGTGTAGCAGAGACCCCTGATCCTGTGTTAGGAGATCCGGTTGAAACCCCAGAGGGAACGGATCCTCTACCGCTAATTGCAACAGGAGTGGAAACCACGGCTGTCTGGGCCAGCGAGGAGCCACCAGGATCATGGAAGCTTTGTCCCGGAGAACCTTGAATAGAGTTCGAGAGACTAGCGGGATGGGAGGAAAAGCATAGAGAAGGCTTTCCGACCATGAGAGTAGAAAAGCATCTGCCGCTACCCGAAGGGGATGTGGCTGACGAGAGCAGAAACGAGGAAGTTGCCGGTTGAGAGGACTGGCAAAGAGATCCATCGTGGGGAGGCCCCACTTCAGAAAAAGTTTCTGAACTACCAAGGGATCCAGACGCCACTCGTGCGGCTGGAGTATCCTGCTGAGTTTGTCCGCCAGGCAATTCTCTTGGCCTGGGAGATAAACTGCCTTGAGAAGAATGCCGTGACTGACGGCCCAAGAGCAGAGCTTCTGAGCTTCTCGGCAGAGAAGGAAGGAGCCCGTGCCCCCCTGCTTGTTCACGTAGAACATGGCAACTTGATTGTCCGTCTGGACAAGGACGGACCGGTGAGAAGTCAGGTGGGAGAAAGCCTTGAGCGCCAGACGGATTGCTCTGAGCTCCAGGAAGTTGATCTGTTCAGCAGACTCCCACGCGGTCCAGAGACCTTGAGTACATGCCCCCTGGCAATGTGCTCCCCAACCCAGGAGGGAAGCATCGGTCGTCAGCACTTGAGCCGGCTGAGGCGACTGAAACGGCATTCCGAGCACCAGGTTCGGCCGATGAAGCCACCACTGTAGGGAAGAGGCCAGCGGCCCGGAGATGCGCACTAAGTCGGCTAGTGCGCCGGTGGCTTGTTGCCACTGCTTGCGCAGGCACCATTGAGCAGGCCGCATATTCAGGCGAGCATTGGGGGTCACGTGGACGGTGGAAGCCATATGGCCGAGTAGTCTCAGGAAGCGCCTGGCGGAGACCAGGGGCTGGCTGCGAAAACTGCCGGCTAGGTCCATGAGCCGTTGAGCCCTGTCGAGAGGCAGGAAAGCTCGTGCCTGAGGAGTGTGCAGTCTTGCGCCGATGAACTCGAGATCCTGTGAGGGGAGCAAAGTGGACTTTGCGAAGTTTATGACAAAGCCCAAGTACTGCAGAAGAGTCACCGTGCAGTGTGTGGCATAGGTTACTGCCGGAGAGGACGATGCTCTGATGAGCCAGTCGTCGAGGTACGGAAAGACATAGAGGCCGTGAAGCCGGAGATAGGCCGCCACCACCGCGAGACATTTTGTGAAGACTCGCGGTGCGGAGGATAGGCCAAAGGGCAGTACTCTGTACTGGTAATGATTTCCTGCCACCACAAACCTTAGGTATTGGCGGTGGCTTGGGTGGATGAGGATGTGCGTGTAGGCATCTTTTAGATCCAAGGAGCATAGCCAATCTCCCTGCTGGAGGTAGGGCAGAAGGATTCCAAGGGTAAGCATCTTGAACTTCTCCCTCACGAGGAACTTGTTGAGGTTGCGCAAGTCCAGGATGGGTCTGAGGCCTCCTGTCCTTTTTGGTATTAGGAAATACCTGGAATAAAAGCCTTGACCTCTCAGGTGGTGGGGCACCGGTTCCACAGCCTGTTCCTGAAGAAGACTTGCTAACTCCTGAAGGAGTAAGTCCCTGTGCAGAGGGAGTCGAGGAGGTTCTCCCGGAAAATAAGAGGGAGGGACCTGATGGAAGTGGAGAAGATATCCTTCTCTCACGACTTGAAGCACCCAGGCATCTGAAGTGATGTTGGACCACCTGTGGGCGAAGTGAACCAGCCGGCCTCCTGTGCTGGGAGGAGCCAGCTGAGGGGGAGAGGCTATGCTGAGGAAGTCAAAAAACCCCACCCTGCTGAGCAGGGGCTGGTGGTGCAGGCTTGGGGGCTTGCTGCCTACGGGACCCGTTACCCCGTCCCTTGGCCTGCTGGCCCTGTGGGGGAGCTGCGGAGGCCTGATATTGAGGGTAGTGTTTATAGGCAGCCGCCTTTCTCGGGTAAAAGGACTTCTTTCCCGAGCCCTTCTTTTTCTGGGAAGGGGCGGAGGTCTTCCTAGAAAGCCTAGTCCTGGTGAGAGTCTCCGTCTCGATTTGTGCAGCCTTTTCAGCCATGGGCTTGCCAAAGAGGTTCTCACCTCTGCAGGGGACATCGACCAACTTGTCCTGCACCCAGGGTTCAAGATCAGACGACTGAAGCCAAGCCTGTCAGCGGGCACCGATGCCAGCTGCGGCTACTCGAGCCGATGCTTCAAAGCCATCATAGGCTGCTCGGGACATGAATTTGGAGCATTCCCGAATACCAGTTGTCAAGGCCAGGAACCTCCGCAAAGGTTCCTCGGACAGTCCAGCGGAGAATCCGGCTATCTCTTTAGCCAGGTCTCGGAGATACATGCCCATGTATAGCTGGTAGGTCTGGACACGACAAGCCAGCATAGAGCCCTGGAAACACTTCTTACCAAGGCCATCCAGGTTACGGGCCTCCCTGCCCGGAGGCACCGAGGAGTGCATCTTTTGGCTCTTAAGCCTATGCATGGCCGATTCCACTACCATGGAATGGTGCGGTAGCTGTGCTTTTTGGAAGCCAGGACTCTTGCGGACTCGATAGATGGAATCGACCCGCTTGCTTAATACCGGCGACGATGCCGGACTCTCCCACATGCGGAAGAGTAGTCGTTCCAGCATGGGAGGAACCGGTACAGTAAAGTGTTCCCTGGCGGGAGAGTCATACTGAAGGGCGTCGAGCACTTCGGCTCGAGGCTCCTCCTCGGGATCCGCAGGGAAGGCCAAAGCCTTGGCCATATCCCTGACGAAGTCCGAGAACCGGGCATCCTCCGGAGGGGACTGCTTCCGAGGTTCGGACTCAGGTGAGTCTGAGGGGACACACCGAGTCCGAAACGAATCAGGTGACTCTTCCTCTTCAGACTCCCAGGCCGACTCCGAGGAGGAATCGGTGGGGTCGGCTCGGGCAGGCAGAGGCGTCGGCCGCCCCGACGCCGAGGGAGTCGGCGGCGGCGACCTCGGTCCCGAACGGGAGGCCGAGGGTGACCTCGACCGAGGATCGACTCGAGTTCGCATGGACTCGAGGATCGGCTCGGTCTCCGGGGTCGACTTAGACGTCGACGTCCCGGCGGTCGGGGCAGCGGCGCCAGCGAGGCTAGCGATCAGTGCCCGCTGCTGGTTCATGAAGGCAGATAGTCTGCTCTCCAAGGCCGTCAACCTGAGTCCGACCTCAGGTGACCCAGCAGCCCCCGACTCGGGCCCCGACGGCGTCGGGCCTGACGTCGGACATCTCGGAGGCGAGTCCAGAAGGACTACAGGACTTACCCGAGCAGGCAACTCCGACTCCAGGCGAGGTCGCTTCGGGAGGTGCTCCTTCTCCAAAGACCCGGGACGGCTATTGGGGCTATGCGACCTGGCCCTCGCGGAGCCAGGAGCGTCCACCGACGACGCCCTCGCGGGTTTTGCCTTCCGTCGATGGTCCCCGGAGGGAGAACCCCTGTCGGAGGAGCTTCGGCGATGGTCAGAGCTGGAGCCTCTGGATGCCGAGGCCTCCGACGAGGTCCGGGTACGGCCGGGGTCAGCGAAGATTCTATCCCGCTGGTGCCGCCGACTCCTTAACGCTTTGGAGGACATTTTGCCACAGGCTCCACAGATCAGTTCTTCATGATCCGGGCCCAGGCAGCGGAGGCAATTATCGTGTGTGTCAGTGAGTGACATATTTCTGTCACACTGACCACACCGCTTGAAACCACTGGCAGCCATCGGGGGAAAAAGGGCCCCTGCAAGGTCAAAGGACCGGGCTGCCAGCGAAAAACCTAAAACGAAACTGACCAAAATCAGAAAAACCGAAAAATAAGAGAAGGACTCGCAACGGCGTCGCGAGTCCGGGCAGGAAAACGACCGGCGTCGAACCGAAGTGAAAAAAGAGAAAAAACTCACGAAAATCAACTTTTTCAGCGGGGACACGACGGGTACGTCTGTAGGGCTCCGCGGAAAAAAGAAGACTGGCTAAGATGGCACCCTTGGGCGGGAAGGCGACCGCGCATGCGCGCTGCAATTCCCAAAGGCTTTCTTTGAAAGCTGGGGAAAATTGCTCCGCGAGGGCTCCGTCGGCGCCGACGTCACCCATATGTGAGGACTGACTTCCTGCTTGGTCCTGGAGAAATAAATGATTTGGACCTTCTGAACAGACTCCTGGTATCATTGGTTTGTCTGCGCTTTGCTGCTACAGTTACATCTCTCCTTCAAGGTCATTGGGCTAGTTAATACGTGCAGGGAAGCAGGGCTCTGTAACCTTTCTGTCAGCAGTTTTAATTAAATCCCTTACAGCTGTATTTTCTTATCAGTGGCTTTTAAACATATTTTTCTGTATTTTTCCAGGTTCAGTTCTGCTTGTCTAAGCTAATTCAATTGCTTTACTGAGTTCTAATTCTATAATAGCAGCATATTGGGGGATGTGCAATTCCTATGGGCCTCTTCACAGGCTTCATTTACAGGTCAAGCTAGTTAGGCCTGTCTGATTAGTTCAATTAGCATGGAGCATAGGCCTTCGCCTACCACATTCCCCCCTTTGATTATTCTCACCCGCAAGTGAGAAAGGGTGAGAAGCAAATCACATAGTACTAAATAAAGATATCACTCTGTGGTATAGGGTAGTAGTTTCACATAGCTGGTAGCTTTGTAGCTGCCTTACGCTCTACAGTGTCATTAATAACTGAAGTTATCATCCGCAAGCAAAATGACAAGAAACAAGGGAGCAACAAGCAGATAGTCAAAGTCCATAGTTTGGCAAGAGTGGGAAAAAGAACTAAAAGAATTAGAAGGTTCAGGAGCATTTATGCCGGACCACCAAGATGTCTTCTTTGTTGTGCTGTTGTAAAACCTCTGATTTAGACAGTCCAGCTGTCCGATCTTCATAGCAAATTGTGGTCCGGTGCGAACAAAACACAAACTGTCAACAATGGGGTGGGCCAATACCCACTCACTAGTAGTATTATGTAAATCAGTCTGATCATAGGGGATGGAATGATTCAGTTCTTGAGAACAAACAGTCATAAATGTGGAGACTAGATGCTACTGCTTTGGCAAGTTCAAGAAACAAGTTCTGGGAGGCATGAAGAACCTTCAGCCCAGTTCGCGTGGTACTTATACAGGCTGCACAGGGTGGTAAAGTAAAAGTCATTTCAAAGCACTCCAAGGCTGCTGCCAAAATAAAGCAATAATAAGAATTCATAATGGGCATAGTCTCTGGAAAATTGGTGGAACTGTTGGCATCCACAATAGATAACAAATGTAGAGTTGATTGTAGATCCTCAAGCTTCTGCCGTACGTAGACCTACCAGCTTTGTGGCAGGAGTAGGGCTGTAGATCCCAAAGCATCACTGTCCTCTGGGATGTCTCAGGTTCTTAAAATATCATAGTACAGTCTCTCAGGCTATTATTGCTTCCTTAGAGCAGTTCACTTCTTCAGAAGATCAAAATAGTCTTTTCAGAGCATTTAAACACAGTCTCTTAGAAGACTCAATTTCTTAACACAACACAGTCTATTTCTGATGATTGCAGCTTTCTCCAGATGCGAGGCTTACCTTCAGATAAACAGATAGTCTTGAAATAGTGCAGTTTCTGAGGGACCAATGAGTCTTAGGTCCGTGGTTGTTGTCATAGGGTGAGGCGCAATGGAGTCTCAGGATGCTGTACAGTAGTCCAGTGATCAGGTTCAAAAGCAGTTGCTGGCTTTACTCGACTATAATGGATCCAAGGTTCGAATTCTGCGACTTTTACTGCAGTTGGAGTTGACAGGATGACAACATAGGGTCTCTTCCAATGCAGGGCTAACGGTATTCTTCTCCACTCTTTGATCCACACCGAGACTCCAGGCTTGAAAGGATGCAGGGGTTCAGGCAAATTGATGGGTGATCGATTTTGTACCCAGGTATGAAGACTCTGCAAAATAGAACTTAAAACCAATAGTTCATGTCTGAAAATTTCAGATCCTATCTGTCTCACATCTCCTTTTATTCCTTATAAATAGGCTACAGATTCTCAGAATCTCAAAAAGGGTAAACTCCTAAAGACTTAGCAGGGGCTAAGTATATCCTAAGAAGGGCTATAGGAAGAACCTAGGGCCACTTCAGGTAAACCTCTTGGCAAAGTTTGGACAACTGAGAGTTCAAGGTTCTATTCATTCATTCTATTTTTCCTAAAGTTTTGAAAGCTGTAAGTAGTATGCATCAGATATTGTCAATATCTTGGGGCCATACTTAATGGACTTGCTTCCTAAGATTATCCACCCTCATTATTTGTACGGGGTCCCATGTGCATGCAAGGTTGTAAGGGCATACTTGGAATCTGGGTACACATTTAGACAGAGCCCTTTTCCTATTGTTAGTGCTCTAGTGAGGGGTATCAGTTTCAGGTTTCTGTGATCAATTTTCTGGGGCCAGGGCTGAGGACTCAACTACCAAATCAGGGGTCACTACTGCATATCTGGCACAACAATATCCATAGTTTCTGAACAGTCATGATCAGGGGGTTCAAGACCAACTAATAACAGTGTAGCAGGATTCAGAGCTTGATTGACCTTCAATTGTATCTGGGGATTTTCACACAGCATACTCTGATACCTCAACATTTGTGAATTAGCTAAGTTTCCTTTGTGTTTCAGTGGTACAGTAACTTTTATTTATTTAGCAAGCATTTGTAGCCCGCTCCTTCCAGCGATCAGAAGCGGGTAGGATTACTATTGTGAAACTGCCGAATCAAGGCAGGTACAAATTTTGTTTACATACAGATTGTCAGAAAAGCACATCATACAGAGTTAACACTTCTTCTTGAAGATTCTGTCTCAAAGTGATCTTGTTAGTTTTGCTCACTAGGAAGGCTGTAGCTGTAACAGCTTCTCAAATAAGGTCCAAGAGATTGAGTCAACACTCCTAGAACATTTCCTTGTGACTCATGAACATAGAGACTTGAAAGGTTTTCTGGACATCTGGTAAACCCAGAATTGGTGACAACATCAGAGTGTTTTTTTCAAAGATCAAAAGGCTGCATCCTGTTCAAGTCCCCATTCCAATGGAGACTTTTTCATTCCTTTGATAGCTTGATACAACGGTTTTGCTAGCAGCGCAAAATTGGGGATCCATATACAACATACTTTGTGGCACCCAAGAAGGCTCTCACTTGCCTCCTGATGGTTGGAGTAGGAATACTGCATACAGCTGCTTTGCGTTCTGGTAAGGGTCCCAGGCGTCGAATTCCGCTGGACAACTGGAATCCTAGGTATTTAACTTGTTTGGCATAATTGCACCTTAGCTCTTGAGACTTTGTATCCAGCCTCATTAAAAAGGTGCAAGAGTTCACTGGTGGCTTGTAGACATTCACTTTCTGAGTTGGTGGTTATAAGCAAGTTGTCCACATACTAGAGAAGAACCCTTTCTCCTGGGTTCACATAGTAGCTGGAAAGATCTTGATTCAGGGTAGCACTGAAGAGAGTAGGTGAATTCTTGAATCTTGAGGTAATCTTGTCCAGGTGAGTTGGCCCCGCCTTCCTGTAGTGGGGTCTTGGGCTAAGCGTATGCAGAAAAAGGCATCTTTTAAGTCCAGAATGGTGAAATGTGTGTAGCGTCAGCAGGGATCAGTCCCAAGAGAATATAAGGATTTTGGTACCACTGGGTGTATAGTTCCAGCTGCATCATGCATTCTTTCTTAGATCCTGCACTGGGCGGTAATCACCTGTCCCAGGCTTCTTAACAGGAAGAAGGGGAGTGTTCCAAGGTGACTAACATTCCTTTGAAAAGTCCATACTTCAGCAGTTTCATTAAATGGCAGTGGATTCCTGCAATGGCTGGTCAGGGAAGAGGATACTGCTTCACATGCACTGGTTCCGCTTCTGGCTTGAGGATGACAATGACAGGGGCTATGTTCTTTGCTAGGCCAGGTGCATTATCTTTTGCCCATACTCCAGGTGGGGCTATAGGGTTGGCGGGTATACAGGAACTTGTTGTCTTAACTGGAGGTGTGTTATAGAACCGCTACTTCTCTTCTCGGGGAACAGTCAGCACCATCAATCCAGCAGGCTCTGGGTTCACAGTCATTTGCATTTCTCTCTCTCCAGCAAAGGATATCTGTGCCTGAAGCTTTGCAAGCAGATCTCGGCTCCAAAAAGTGGAATAGGGCACTCAGGCATATGCAGGAACTGGTGCATTATTTTCTGTCCCCCTTGTTCACTCATGCCGTTCTGCAAAAAAGGCTTTGTGGCCTTAGCCCCAGTAGCTCTGATAATGGTGGTGCATCTAGAAAAACACAGGGGCTACTGGCTTTAGTATTCTGCTCCTGTACCCCCTATAAAGTCCATATATTGGTCCCCTATTCTTCAGACTGACTCCTGGGGACCCAGGGAAACTGGAGAGTCCGGTCTGGCCTAGTCTTCATCCATGCTGTAGCCCTCTTAGGCTGCCACTTACTCTATAGCTGCTTCACTCTCGTGCTGAAACACTGTGCTTGGTTTTATTCTGTCTATGACTCTGCAATCAAGTACTCCCTCCTCCCCTCCTGGGGTGGAGTCAAGATACAGGCATTCACTTCTCTAATGTCCTTCTTTTTCTACAATGGGCGTACTGACTCGCACCCAGTTTTTACTTCCTCTGCTCCTTCGATCAGGATAACCTCCTCCACATCATTCAACTAAAGCATCAGCAAGAAGATCCGCTCTCTTCTCCATCTTCACATCCACTCTCTCTATCACATTCAACAATTCACATACTTTCTGTTCAACTCTTCCAGTAACTATTATGCCCGCAAATCCATCCAATTTCATTTCTGTTTTATATCTCTCTGGGACTGACTGACAAAAATGCAAATTCTCCTGGGCTGCCTGCACTATTTGGATTCTGAATAATACTGTTTATTAATTCAATTAAATCCTAAAGCTTTCAGTTCAGTAAATCAGTGGCAAGGAAAAAAAACCACCTAAACAAGTCTGGTCAGCTAACTGGCTGGCAAACTACCTGGGAATCTGCAGGGAGGAGTCTCCCCCCCCCCTCTCCCTAGGCCCACACTGTTTCTCCTAGCAACGCTCTATCCGGGAAAGGTTTTTTTTTTTTTTTTTTTAATGTTCTACTTCTCTGCTGTGGGCACATTAGTTCACGCCTACCGGGGGGTGACATCATTGGTGGACTGGGCTCCATCCCCCCCTTAAGCACTCTGAACGGAGCTACTTACAGAGAGAGAAACTGATGGGACAGGATATCTAGAGATTCTGGGGCAAAATATGGTGAACAGCAGAAACCACTCCCTTTCACATAGCATTCCTAATTGGGACAGAGACATTTATTACCATAGTCTTCAGTAAATCCCTTACTGAAATTCTTGATCATACTTGAAAATACACTTATTAAAAAAACCTTATTACCGTAAACATAAGACAGGCAGAAAACATAAGCTTAGATTGAGCACAGACATACAATTTAGATACAGTTCTTAAAATATCTTATAGCGAGAACTATAGCTATCTGTTACGTATATTCAAGAGACATGAAACGGATACTTTTCCATAGCTGTGGTGGATATCTAAAATGCATATACACCCTCTTTTTGTTTTGTTTTGTTTTTTTAACAATAAATATGTCTTCTATCAGGTGCTTGCCACAGTATATCAGGAAATAACGTCTTGAAATTTTTAAAAGACTCTAAAAAAACGAAGTACCCCCTTTTCCTCTGGACACAGACACACAAAGTTCAAATACAGAAAAGCAGATGAATTTATCCTGAATTGTAAAGGTCGTCATTAGTCACTAGTACAGATTTCAAAGATAAAATCCTAACCCAATTTTCTTATTCACTCAGAATTTAAACCATTCATTCTCAGGTTGCAATCTGGTACACTTCCAACCCAGAATGCCGCACCGTCCCCCAAGGTTCTTAACCTCTATTTTTGAGGGACAAAGGAAAAACACTTTATTTTCTCTCTCTTGTCTGTGTCCGTTAGTTTTTGAAACAACAGATATACTTCCTTTATTTTAAACAAGCAAGAGACTGCTCAATCGGGAACGGCTGTCTCATTTTTTTTTTCCTAGCAAGCTGTGTGAGCCACACCCCTTCGCTCACTGGAAACGAAATGATCACAGTTTCACAGACACACAGAGACATGCTAGCAAGAATCATTTAAATCAGTATCAAGTCGTGATCTAATAATTACTTTGTAGGTTTATAAGTCAAAGGAAAAAAAAAACCCAAAACAGTTTGCTTAGTTTCTCTATCATTTCTGAAAGGTAACAATAATATAACAGGAGTAGTTGACAAAAAAATAGACAGAGCAGAGAATATAACTAAAAGCAGTTTACGGAGCTCCGATGAGGTTAATTCGACCTTTAAAGCTAAAATTCTGACTAAATATTCCTATCGAATGGTATATAATACCTGACCATAGTAGAAGGAACATCACCATTAAAACACAGTGAATAATTGCCCTAAAATGAGCTCTAATTAGCCCAGCAGAACGTTGAAAATATGCCTTCATAGGGTTAAAAAGGCACCTCTGCACAGACACGCCCCTTGTCAGCCTCACACTCTATTGTAGGAAAAACTGACTAAGTGAGACATGTTCTTGATTTTTCAGTGAGTCAAGCGGTAAATTGTCATAAATTACCCAACTGAATATAATCTTACATTATACTAGAAGGGAAACTCGTGGTTTCAACAAAAAACAAAAAACAAAAACACACAGAACGACAAACATGCTAGCAACATATTCAATCTTGTCTATTCTGACTAGTCTTATTCAAATTCCAAAATACAAGAAGACGGGCGTTTCGCCCTGCGACTACTCATGCAGGGTTAATCGGCCCGTCTTTGAGAGGTGATCAAGCTCTCTTACCAAGTTCCAAGTTCCAAAATTCAAGATGCAAGATTCAAGTGGCAGAACTGCTCTCTCTTATCTGTCTAGACATACCAAATCAAAACTCTACTCACCGGATCCGGTCCTCAAAGTTCCCAAGCAAGCGCATGAGTTGGACCTCGGACTCCCCTCACTCGGGTTCGAGGTGTTGGCTCCAGCCGGGTCCAGCACCCGCCGAGGTCCGGCCAGCTCCCTCCGATGCAAGGGACCGGTGGCGCCAGGGAGCCGAGTCCACGTCGGGAGGGCACGATCCCGGCAGGACCAAACCTGTTGAGGCGGAAAGTCGTGGTATATTGCCCTGCATACCCTCTATTACCATACCTTCCCGGCCAATGCACCAAGAATATGTAGCAGCAGAGCGCAAACAACCCAATAATACCAGGAGTCAGTTCAGAAGGTCCAAATCATTTATTTGTGCACAAGTCTCAAGCAGAATCAAATTCAAAATGGCTGAGCAATGGTTTCTAGCAAAACAACAACTTTTATACCGTTCTTCTCCATTCTAGACATAGGCAAACTTTTCATTGGTCCCAGTAACCCCTCTCACCCATCTATTGGTCCCGGTACCACTACGTAGCTATCCAATGAGGACCTTGATCTGGGCTCAGCACCTGGTTGCCCCCCTTTCAGTCCTCATTACAATGGACAGTTCTTAGACTTTCGATACTTCTCTCCTCCAAGGTCACTGGCTTGCTAGAATATGAGTGAGAGCGGGGCACTGTAACCTTGCTTTCTGCAGAGTTAATTAATTCCATAGAAGCTGTGCTCTCTTATCAGTACCAATTCTATACTACCTTATTAGCCCTGGGTTTTGTTTTGTTTTTTGCTAGCCTTTTGCCAAAAGTATGCCGAAGGTGAAAAAAAGCCGCGGGTGGAGAAATCCATTAAGGAGATATATGCGGAAAAAAAACCCTTACTGCCTGGAGCACAAGTGGACCATGTGGCTGTCTCTGGAGGAGGGAGGTGTGAGGTTACTGAATCAGGGGCTGATGTGATGGCTGTGCACCTTCAAGCAATACGGAGCTCTAAAGCAGAAATCATAGCTACCGTGACAGCTAATTTTGCGGAGCGCTTTGACCCATGCTATCTTGACTGACAGAAGTGGAAGAACAGATAGGAGGCTTGGAAGACAGAGACATTAAAACCTCTGAAGAGCTTACCTGTCTCCGCAAAGTGATCTGGTGGTTGGAGGACAAAGCTGAAAATCAGGAGAACCGGGATTGCCGACAAAATATACGAATCTCTGGAGTGCCGGAAGGTGAAGAACTGCCAGATGTGTGGTGTTTCATCAAGCGGCTCCTGGACTCCTGTTTTCCCATTCAAATCACAACTCTCACATATGAGATTGAGAGGGCACACCATGAAACGAGACCAAAGCCAGGTCAAGGAAATCTTCCTTGCACCCTTATTGTCCGTTAGCTGCACTATCAAGAAAAAGAACATGTCATCTTAAAGGCATGCTGGTCGAAATCGGTTCCATACAATAACTGGAAAATCGCTATGTTCCCGAATTTAAGTGCGGAGACTATTCGCAAATGAAGTCTCTTGTGCAGTACTGAGATGCGCTACTGAAAGCTGGCTTTTGAGCTAGTATGTGGTTTCCTTCTTGCCTGACAGTGGTAATCAAGGGTTAGCGCTGGTTTCTGCAATCCCCGGATGGGATGACCAAGCTACTCAAGCGAGTAAAGAAGAGCCCAAGCCTTGCCGATGTCCCAACTGCGGGATCGATTGGAACCACTTCCAAAATCACCAGACACTCAAGAACTTTCTGTTAGGGGCACAAGGCTCAGGGAACAAGCAGTAGAGAGCAGGATGAAGCAGACCCTGAAGATGACAAGCGTGGGAGTCGATGCCTCCACAATCACAGGAGATAATGAGCAGGCCATATCTCCTACCCCTAGCGCTGCTGTGGACTGTGTTATTTTTATAGTTTGAGGACTGAATAGTTATACAGCTGTATGCAATTTCTATATATAGAACCGCTTTGACCTGGTGAAAAGCAGGATATAAATGCAGCTAAATAAAAAAAAAATAAATATATGGTGCATTTTCAAGATTTCTTCCCTTTATCTTCCTTACTATGGATTATGTTCGCAAGCTATCCCAGGATATTCTAAAAGGGAATACTATAGAGGCCATATTTAATGGGTGGACAAATGTTTCTCTTTTCATTTTCTGTTTACCAACTTTCTCAGGGGCTGATGGGTGCCACGATGGATTTTCTCTCGTTTAGCTCCCCCGTTTTGAAGGGCTTTGAGGGTTGATTATGGATATTAGATGTTGTGTGCCAGAGTGTGTGGGGAGAACAAAAACCATGTATATGTGAACTGTCTAAGGGAGAGAAAGGATGGGATTAACGGTGTGGTATGGATGAATCCTGCGGTTAAAATTGATTAATATACCAGTGCTTGCCATCTCTCTTTAAATGCAGTATAGTTTTGGGAGAGACAAAAGGAATGTAACTCTCCTTCAACAATAGTCCTGATTACATGCTTTGAACTTCTTTCTCTTGTTGATTGGGAGATGTTCGTTCTTGAATGTGAGGGCTGTGGCGGTGAGTGCAATGGCCCTTACGGCCTACATCTTGAATATTTTGTTCTGGGCTCCTCTCTTTGGAAAGAATTGGATTTCTGAGACTAATAGTGTGAAAGGGCTGTAAATGGGTATTGTACTGTTAATGGATGCCTGTGACTGTATGGGTAGGTAGGTTGGTTTCAAAGTGGTGCAAGGCCTACTTTGGAAAAGTTGGACGATGAGATTTGGAGTCCAACTACAATGGAAGCATGCATAATTTATCTTTTGTCAAAATAGAGGATATAAGTTTAGTATTTTGGATATTATATGTTTGGATCTAGGAAATATCTTTTGATTTTAAATCTTTGGTAAGTGTGTTCTTTCTGTAGTGTCTGCGGGAGGGGGGTAGCGAGAATTTTATCGTAACTACTTGATACCCCAGAGGAGCCATGGGTTTGCCTTTCTCATATCACTAATATGGTGCTTAAGATTGGAACTTTGAATGTGGGGGTTTAAACAACCCCATTAAATGCAAGAGAGTTCTGGCATATCTGCAGAAAGAGCGGGTGGACATTGCTCTACTTCAGGAGGTGAAGCTAGTTCCCTCTGAGATGGAAAAACTGATGGGGGGCATTGGGGGCAGGGGTATTTCTCTGCATATAATTCAAAGAAAAGAAGTGTGGTCTTCTTAATCAGCTCCCGAGTACCATTCACCTTGTATGACTCTGAGGAAGACAGACAGGATAGGATTGTCTGGGTGGTGGATAGAGTTGAATGACAGGAAATTTCCTTGCTCAACATTTATGCTCAGAATGGCCCTAAGAGTACCTTCTTTCAGCAGGCATTTGACACCTTTGCTGGGAAAGTTAAGGGCTCGCTGTGGATGGGAGGGTATGAATTGTGCTCTCAAATCAGAGGATAGGTCTAGAGTACAGACATCAGTACATTTATTACCTGAGGGCAGATCACATAGTAAAGCATTAGAGACATGATTGGGTTGACATCTGGCGAACTCTGCACCCCAGAGAAAGAGATTACACGCATTGTAATGCCTTGATTTGTTTTGTGACTTAGAAATAGACCTTTCTAAGGTGGAAAAGATTTCCATCTGCTCCCCCGTTGTAAGTGATCATGGCATGGTATGTTTGTTATTAGATTTAGGTGGAGGGCCCCATAACACAGGTGACACTGGTCAACAAATTTTTACAAAGGTCATGTTACTGAAATAAAAATAGTAATTTCTTATCAATTTTTATATGCAGAACACGAATATGACAGTGAAATTGCAAAGTTGGCTCTAGGTTTTTTGTAATCTACAAGAATTAATGTTTACATCACGAAATGCATGTCAATAGTAAATATAATAGGCCTTCGGTTAATATCTGTAAAAAACCAAATCATAGACTACTTCTTAGATTTTTTCACCTGTCTCTTGAACAGCTGTTTGGGAGCTTCTCTGGGGAGTGTCCAGCAGTAGTCAGCCAGCATTGTAGTGGACCATTTTCCCTGGTATCTTTGCTCCATCGTTGCGATATCCTGGTGAAAACGTTCGCCCTGTTCATCACTAACCATACCACAGTTGTCAGGAAAGAAATCGAGATGGGAATCAAGGAAATGGATCTTTAGAGACAAATTGCAGCCAAGTTTCTGATACTGCATCAGCATGTCTCCTACTAGTTCCTTGTAGTTTTGTGCCCTAACATTCCCGGGAAAGTTTGTTGACACTAGGCGAAAAGCATTCCATCACCCTGCAGCAAGTTGTTGAACCGGTCATCTTTGAAGAGCTCTCGAATCTGAGGACCCACAAAAACTCCCTCTTAAATCTTTGCTTCGCTGAGTCGAGGGAATTTTTCATGCAGGTATCGGAAAGCTGGCGAAGTACGGTCCATGGCTTTCATAAAGTTTTTCATCAAACCTAGTTTGATGTGAAGGGGTGGTAGCAGGATTTTGTGAGCCTCAACCAGAGCTGGGTGCTGGATATTCTTCTCTCCAACTGTCACATTTTGTCTCCGATTCCATTCCTTCCACAAGTAGTGCCAATCCCTTGCTCGGCTATCCCACTCACATAAGAAACATATATTTTATATATCCCTGCTGCAGTCTCATTAAAAGGGCAACTACCTTCAAGTCACCACAGAGGTGCCAGCTGTACTTGTTATAGTTAATGGAAGTCAGTAGATGCTTTAAGTTATCGTATGTCTCTTTCATGTGGACCAATATTACAAAATAACTATCACTCTATGTGAAATTACTCAAACAAAAATAGAGCAAAAATCCTAAAATCATGAGCTAAAGTGTGTGTACGTGAATATATTAATGTTGAAAGATAAGCCGTGAGGAAAAGTCGAAAAAAAAAACACGAAAATAAGCATGCGCTGGCGTCCCGAAGATTTGGGGAAGCTGGGCGATAGTCTGCAGTTAAGCAAAGCATTGAAACAGGGCACTAAGACTGGTTTGCCCGAAACGCAGTTCTGTGTACTTGGTCAAAAGCTGCTGACATTTGCGAAGTTTTAATTGAGTCTTGAAAATCATCATGACTCAGTTTCATCTGAACAACAGATAAGTAATTTTTTTCGACTCTGTTTGGTCCTATTCATGGTGTATGTGTGAAGTTGGAAGCAATATAATTTTCAACATGTTTGGTGTAGAGTACACTATTTTTATGGTGTTTTTACCTACTTTTTAAACTCCGATTGGGGCTTATTAATATTGAGTAAAACAGAAGTATAGCTACGAGAGGTAGTTGGTTTCCTCACGGCTTATCTTCCAACATTAATACATTCACATACAGACATTTTAGCTCATGATTTTAGGATTTTTGCTCTATCTTTCATGTGGACGGCATGTGCTACTGGAATAGATGGAAGACGGTTTCTATTGTTCAAAAGCACAGCCTTCAGACTCAGTTTCGAAGAGTCTATAAATAGTCTCCAGTCTTGTGGGTCATGAGTGATTTTTAAGGCATTCATGAGGCTTTCAATATTGGAACAGAATACCAGATTACTTCATATCGAAAGCGCCACCAGCAGTTGGAGCCTTTCTTCAGAAAGGAAAGTAATGTTGACACCTTCTTCTAGAAGATTCCATTGTTGGAGTCTTTATCCTAGCAATTTTGCCTTGTTCTTGGATAAGTCCAAATCACGAACCAGGTCATTTAGTTCTTCCTGTGTTATTCTGTGTGGAGTTCATAATGCACCCCAGTGAAAATCTGGGTCACTGCATGCTGACGGACCAGGAGAAGAACAGGTTGGCTCACCCTTGTCCTCATCAGATGAATCAAGAGAATATTGTGATGGAGGTTCTGGAATAGGAAGTCCCTCACCATGTAGAGCTGGTCTCAATGCAGACGGAATGTTTGGGTAGACTATGCTGGACTTCTTTTGCTTCGTTATTCCGCTGGAAAGAGGAGGAACCAAGCAGAAGTAACAGCCATTTATGTGGTGCTTTGCTCTCTCTACACCATGGGGACTGCAGACGGCATTGGTCTTTTGCAATTCAACCACTGTGAAAGCTGTGTTGTACATGTAGCGCAGCATATATGCGGGGCCCAAGGCTTGTCTTAGTCACCAATCTTGCATCCGAAGTAAAGATGATATGCCTTCTTCAGTTGAGAAGTGATGCCTTTCTTCTGGTTGGCAAATGTCACTTGTAGCAGAAATTGTCAACGGTATTAACGCACTTTCACGGCATTACTGTTCTGTATTGTACCTAAATGGCTAAAATTATATGATTAATAAAAGTTACATGTAACAGTAGCTTAAACTGTCTCGCACACAGTCTGAAATATTTTAAATGCTCAACCTTTCCGACTGCGTATAGTGCACTGCTGATGTCAGATGGCTTTAGCAGCCGTCTGGCAGTAGTATTGCATTGCATCAGAAAATGATGCAATCAACTCTGGATGATGTGTGCATGCTGGTATTATGCAATGTGATGCAATATTACATAATTCAAGGCTTATTTGGGATGTTGTTGATGTCCTACTGGATAAATTTACACGGTGAAACGTCAAAAATGAACTACATGCAATATCTTCAAACGAGAGCCAATAACATTTTTTTAATGTTATATTCGTTTTCAGCTCACCAAGATACTGACTTTAAAAGGCCCTAATCTGTAGTAACGACTTCAATGTTGATCAGTGTGATCGGAGATGGCGCGCAAATGTGTAGCTGATGCAGGAGACTACTGTGAAAAAGCAGATGTTTGAGTGGCGATCCGATTATCTGACATGTAGTGATGATGGGTTAACCCCCGCTGGACTATTGTGGGAGGCAGGTAAAGGCTACATGCAGGGTAGGTTGCTCCAGCTGGCCTCTTGTAGGAAGCGACAACATGAGGCTGAACTTGAATGGCTTCGCAGCCTGCTGGAGAGCTTATAGGGGAAACTGTCTTTTGGGGAAACTGCTAGGTACGTATGACCTAGATTGGCCACTGTTGGAAACAGGATACTGGCTTGATGGACCTTGGTCTGACCCAGTATGGCATATCTTATGTTATGTTAATAAAAAGGGAGCAAAAATGTATATCACCGGCTACTCGAGATGCGGCAGAAAATTGAGGCTATAGACGTAAGCTGAATTGCATTCTTGCTTCAACTCTTGAAACAAAACTTTCTAGAACATGGTGGAAGAGCCGGAAAAGTGCTTGCCTGGCAGCTACGTAAGCAACGGAGTAGTCGCCTAATCAGCACATTATATGGCCCACATAGAACTCTCCATCAGGATAGTAGGGGTATCTCTCAGGCCTTTTGAGCCTTCTACTTTCAGCTATACTCATCCAAGGTGTCTAAGACCCCTGCTGAGATATCTACCTTTCTAGACCAGACTCGTCTTCTCCAACTGTCTGCTTCTCAGTGAGATCTACTTGATCATGATATCTCACAATCCGAAATTCAAATTGCTATCCTGCCTCTGGCTTCCGGGAAAGCTATGGGAACTGACGGATTCCCTGTGGAGTGATGCAAAGTTATGTAGAATGCACTCACTCCTGTCCTACAACTCGTCTTCAACAAAGTTTTAGTTTCAGGGCAGCTTCCCCACAACCATGTATGAGGCAGAGATCTTGCTGATCCCCAAAGAAGGTAGAGCCTCGGATGAGTGCAGAAACTACTAACCCATCTTGTTATTAAATAGCGATGTGAATGATGACCCTGGTACATCCAGGCCAGTCTGGATTCATACAAGGTAGACAGATCACTGACAATGTGCGCCAATTGTTAAATATTATTATGAGTATATTGCAGGAAGATAAAGCAGCCGGCTGTGTCTTTTTGGATGCTGAGAAAGCCTTTGACTGTGGAGTGGGAATATTTGTTTAGTGTTTTGACCCATGTAAGGCTGAGTGAATGATTTGTTGGGTGGGTCTGGGCTTTATATGCCGCACCCTTGGCCCAAGTAGTAGCAAATAGCTGTTGATCCGAGCAGTTCTCCCTGTGTAGAGGCACTCATCAGGGATGTCCCCTCTTTCCCCTTTTGTTTGCCCTGGCCATTGAGCCATTGGCTTGGATGCTTTGGGCAGCCCATGATATCAAACCCATCACTGTTGGTTCCACCTCATATCAAGTGTCAATGTATGCTGATGACAATTTAATTTTTCTGGAAGAACCCACTTCCTCCTTAGTGGAACTGACTTGGCTCCTGGATGAATTTTCCAAGATATCTGGATTCAAGGTCAATGTCGATAAGTCCAAGGTGCTGCCTCTGGGGCATACTCCAGTGGTATTGCCAGCGGCTTGCCAGTTTCATCTGGCAGGCTCCCATATCAAGTACTTGGGGGGTGAAACTCTCAAGGAAAGTTGAAGATCTATTTTCTCTTAACTATACCAGCTTAGTAACAACAATATGAGAAGAACTAACCAGATGGAAGGCGCTTATCTTAAGCTGGATGGGGCGGGCTGCCACCGTAAAGATGGTAGTCCTTCCCAAGTTTTTATAACTGTTTTCTCAATTCCCCCTTCTTTCTTTAAGAAATTAGAACTCTAGCTTAGTAAATTTGTATGGGGCTCTAACAGAGCCTGGGTAGGTTGTAACCGCCTTGTTCGCTCATTTAAGAGTGGTGGCCTGAACTGCCCCATATTGGAGATGTAATACAAAGCAGCAGTACTTCATGGTCTCCGATTTCACTATGTTTGCCCCCCAGATGTATACTGGGTATAAATGGAGAGGGACTAGGTGTCACCATCATCCATCTTTGAATTAACAGGGTGGGGAGGGAAAAGGAGCTGGTAGCGGATCATGTGCTGCTTGCTCTACCAGTTCGAATATGGATGCAGATGAGGTGGAGGGTGGTGGGGTAGGATCTTTGTTCTTAGATGCCCTCATTTCTGACTTTCAGCCCTTTAGAGGAATTGCCTTTAGGGACCTCCACCATTGTTGGGTCTGACCTGGTTCCAAGACTTCACTGAGAACAGTTCATTCTTAAGTTTGGATCAGCTGGTCCATTTAGGGGGACAATGTGTCCCCTTCTTTCAGTATGTCCAACTGTGGTATTTTATCCAGCAGGAGGTGCACTGATCTCAGCTAGCACGAACTCCGACAACCCTAGAGAGGATTCTCTTTCAGGCGGTGGATCGATGGAAAGGGCTTTTATCCCGGCTTTATAGCACTCTCTTGGAATCCTATTTTGTAGAACCGGACCCATACATTGAGCGGTGGCATGAGTATTTAGGATGACAATTTATGCCGGAAGAATGGCGGGTTATTCACCGATGCCACTTTCGATGTGTTCGAAGTGTGAACTGCAGACAGACTCAATATAAGCTTATGATGTAGGCCTATCTGTCACACGTCACTGCCTGAAATACCTTGGAACTCATGAATCAGACCGCTGTTGGAGAGAGTGCGGGCATAGAGGTAACTTTTTTCATATGTGGTGAGACTGTGTGGAGTGGGAAGATTTGTTTAGTGTTCTTGGACATCAGAATATTGGACTAGAATAATGGGCTTGATCACCAAAATTAGGGGGGGGGGTGTTCTTCCTGTGGACCCAATGATGTGCTTATTGCGGTATTTTGAATCCACCATGCTTGCAGAAGGTGGAAGTAGAGCCTTTCAACTGATTGAATTGCTATTCGTGGCAGCCCATATGGTTGTCGCCCACTGTTGGAAAAAGGTGCAGGGCCTAGAGATAATGCATTGGAGAGTGTGGGTGAACGAAATGATGAACATGGACAGGGTCTCCTCTCTGATGGGGGGACGGCTTGACCAGTTCAAGGAACTCTGGGGGCCATACATACAAAAGCTGGGTGGCTTCCCAGTTGCATGCTAACTGATAGAGGGCCCTCCAATAAATCTCTCTCTGGCTCTCTCTCCTACTCTCCCCTGTCCGGTTCACATGCACACACACACTCTTTTCGACAGACCTCCAGAAGACATCGCTTATCGCCCAATTTCTCTGTTAAATACCGATGTTAAAATATTGGCCTCTGTGCTGGCAGCCCGATTGAACCGAGCCCTCCCTGATCTGGTGCACCCTGACCAGGTTGGCTTTGTGCCGGGCTGACAGGCTGCGGACAATGTTAGATGGATGTTACAGGTGATACATGCTGCATGTCAGGGATCTCAACCGATGCTATTGGTGGGAGTTGATGCCGAGAAGGCATTTGATCTTGTTAGCTGAGGCTTCCTCTGTTGTGTGTGCTGGATAAGATGGGGTTTGGACCTAATTTTACCCGATGAGTACACAGTCTCTATCAGGGACCTATCGCCAGAGTCCAGGTCAATGGGGGTCAATCAAGGAGTTTTGAGTTGGAGAGGGGAACCCGGCAGGGGTGCCCACTATTGCTGTTGCTGTTTGCATTGGTGATGGAACTACTGGCGCAAAGCTTTCGTGAGCATCCCGATGTAGCTGGAGTGAGGGTGGGCTCTTGTGAATATAAAATAGCGCTTTTCGCAGACGATATTATATTATCGCTAGCGCACCGTACCGCTTCCCTTCCTGCTGCAATGCGGCTTTTTGAGGCCTTCTCACGGGTTTCAGGGTTTAAACTTAACTATGCTAAATCATAAATCTTGAATGTGGGGGTTCCGGAGGCAACATTTGCGCAATTGAAAGCCTGTTTCCCTTTTCGATGGATGGATAAGGCCCTTTGCTATTTGGGTGTGAACCTTACAGTAGATAGGGCTGTGTTATATAGGGCGAATTACGGACCCTTAATCCAACAAGTTAAACGGGATCTGAACTCTTGGTCAGGCCTGATGTTGTCCTGGTTTGGGCGCATTGCGGTGACCAAAATAGTGGTAGTTCTGCATTTTTTGTATCTTTTCCAGGTGCTCCCTATACCCCTCCCTCGTGGAGTTTTGGAAACCTGGCAGGCGCTGATTCTGAAGTTCATATGGAAGTTTAAACATCCTCAAATAGCTCGCAGGATTTTATATGCCCAAACAAGGCGGGGGGGGGGGGGCATGGGGGTCCCTAAACTTCACTGGTATTATGCGGCGGCACAGTGTCGCGCTGGGGTGGAATGGATGAACTCTACTAGCACTAAATGCTGGGTACAAATGGAAATGGACTTAGCGGGTGGGGCTGGGTTAGGGGACCAGTTGTGGCTTTGTTCTAAGTTGCAGGGAGGTCCGCGTACTACTAATCCATACATAACACACACTTCATTACTGGAATTGGGGGTTTTTTTTGGTCGCAAGGGGCGACTATGACCCCCTTGGCGCCCATAGTTGATAATAATTCTTTCCCTCTGGGTATGAGTGATATGGCTTTTTGGCAGTGGGGGCATAAGGGACTTAGTCGTATGGGCCAACTATTTGAGGATGGTGTGCTCCGCTCTTTTTGCGATCTGAAGGAGGAGTTTGCCATCCCAGACCGCCATGCCTCCCAGTATGCACAGGTGGCACATTGGGCGGGAAACCGTGCTGTTAGGCAGCAAGTTGCGCAAGACCTGACAAAATGTTGAAAGCCTATGTGAGGAACATACAAACACTAAGGGCCTCATTACAGCCCTGTATGCACACCTGCAGACACAACATCCTGGAATAGGCAAACATAGTGCTCAGTGGACACAGGAGCTGCGTCTTTCATATACTGAACAGCAGTGGGAACAGATTGAGGGTCGGCTTTGGAAAAGGTTCGGTGGCTGTTAATGTTCGAGAAACTAACTATAGATTCATTCCCGGGTGGTACATGACGCCAGTGCGAATAGCCCGAGCATTTCTGGGGGTATCTGATTTGTGCTGGCGGAATTGTGGCGAGAAAGGCAACTTGGCGCATGTGTGGTGGCTTTGCCCACGTGTCCAAGTTTTTTGGAGAGGGATACAATATCGTTTGAAACAAATGGTTGGTTTGGATATTCCTTGGGACCTGGGTATTTTTCTCTTTGGGAAGAACGTCCCTAATGGACGGCTCTCCCAGTTGGTGTTAATTCGCCATAGTTTGAATGCAACTAGGCTGACCCTGGTGACTGCATGGAAGCAGGTACTGCCTCCGGCATTGTCGTGCTGGTTGGACCGGATGTGGGACATATATACAGTGGAACGAGGGGTGGCGGTCAGGAGGATGCATTTACTCCAATTTAAGCAGGTGTGGGAAGCCTTTATTTTGAAATATGGCTCACAACCTGCAACGTCCTTAAAAATTTAGCTGAAGGAGCAACCATAGGAATATGAGGAAAGTTTAAAAGCCCTGCTTCCTCTTCCTAACAGAATTCTCCAAGGCCTCAAGCTTATGTTGAGTCTCATAAATATCATTCCTTATCATCCTGCTAGACCAGCCCAGAAAAGTGGGTTATGTTTCCCTACCAGCAGATTGGTAGTGACAGAGAACCAATGAAAAGCCCATGTTTCAATGACATCACTCCCATGCTTCTATCCAGCTCAGCCACCAGAGGTCCCTTCAATATTTCTTTGTCTCCAGCAGATGGTGGATGGATTTTCTTCTCGCTGTAGAAAATCTGAAGATTGAGAGGAAAAGAGAGTGATTAAACGCTCATGAACGACCATTTCAATCCCTAAAGGGGTGACTCTCAATTAAGCATGATGTGGGAGGCTCCACTAGACTGCAGTCTTTTTGGTTGCCATAGGAGGAGGGAAAATTGGTTCAGCTCCATGTCTTATCATGATAAGGGCCTGTTGAGCAGCCACAAATTGGAAGGATTTGGAAGAATCTTGAAGAGTACAGCAGTCTCATACAACCTCAGCGCCCCCTTCCTCCTCCTCCTCCTTTCCTTCCCTTTTCTCTCCTGAAGATTGCAGAAGGCTCTCAAAAGGATCTGCCTGCCATCCACCTTTCACACAGTGCTGCTGAAAAATAAACACAGCCAGTGAAGCAGTTTCAGGGGAGTAGAGCTGAGCCTGGCACGGATTCTATGCCCGGGGTTCTCAGAGGGTAAGTACCAAGGCTTGATTTTTGTCATTGTCCTTATTGAAGGCTCCTGGTTCCGTCTCCAAGGTGTGCAATTTGGGGTAGATTGCTAGCAACCTTTGACAAAGTGTGGGGGTCTCCTGACATTTTCTGCACACGTTAGTAACGTTTTTGCCTATTCTGTGCCTGGGGGTTGCTCAGTTCTAACACATGTTCCACGCAAGCGGTTCCAAGGTGCACTCCTTCCCTAATGTGTTTAACGTGCATTCTGTAAAAGCGCAGTTAATGCGCGCTTGCGGGCCAATGCAGCCTTAGTGCACACTCTGGTGATACCCTAACTCTCTATGTCTTCTTCCAGAAAACGTCGTTTGAGAAACCTCATCCTTGAATCCTGGACGCTGTCTTTCCTGTATGGCAGTGTCTGAGTTGCCCCTGGAGGGCATGCTTTCCCCCTCTCAGCCAGGGGATACAGTTAGTCAGCCCTTACCTGCCTCAGGGCAGGAGATGCAGGATGGCACTAAGGGTAAGGATGCTCAGCTAGCCGAGGGCTCTGGCAACTGTGCTGTGAGCCGCTCTTCATCCTCTAGGGGGTCTGTGGCAGCTATGCTCCCTGGTGTCGGGGAGCCTTTTACGAGAGGAAAATTTCTGGATTGTCCTCCCTGGAATTCTTTTACTTTTTGCAACAGGCCTGTACTTCTGGCATGCAATTTCGACTCTGCGGGCAGGCTGGAAGCAGAAGCCCTACTCGATTGCCTTTGACTAAACGTCCCCGGTGCAGGACACTCCCTGAAGATGAGGAGCACTGGGGAGCTGTCCAAGATGTTGAATATGCCTCAGACCCAGTTGAATCGGTATTGGGTCTGATGTGGAGGACCTCCTATCTCCTTCAGAAGACTATGAAAAGACCAGCATGATCCGCCTGTTCTGGAAGAAGGAACTGGCGGTGTTGATTTCCAGGATCTCATCCGCCTTGAACTTGGCAGATACTTCCGGCATGGAGCAGGAGCTGAAAGTACACCCGCTTCTTCAAAGGGTACAGACATCCACTGCTGTCTTCCCATTCCTGGTGGTGATCAAAGATATGATCCAGTCCGAGTGGGATTCTACTGACTCCCTGCCTAAAGGGTTAAAGGTCTATAAGGAGATCTGCACTGTCCCGGAAGAGGAGCATGGTGAGTAGTTTGACATTCCCAAGGTGGATGCACAGGTCATGGCAGTTACCAGACAGACCACCATTCCCGTGGAAGGCGGATCAGCCTTAGAAGATGTTCTGGACCACAAGGTTGATTCCTTGCTGAAGTACCAGCTTGTCATGGTGGGGGCTATTCTACAGCTGGGGGTATGCACCAGCTTGACTTCTCGAACTCTGCCTCAATGGATTCAGTCTCTTCTGCCTGATACTACTTCTCTCTTGGAGTTGACTACAGCCTTCCCTTCTGATGCTATGTATGATTTGGTGCAACTGGCAGCCAGGGATGGTGCCTTGACTACTGTGTCATGGCACTGGATATGGCCATGTTACTGGACATCCTCCAAAGCCCGGTTGATTCAACTGGCCTTTAAGGGGAAACTTCTGTTTGGAACAGATTTGGAGAAACTGGTGAAGGACCTAGGCAAGATAAAATCTTACCACCTCCAAGACGACAGGTCCAGGGGGCCCGTGAAGCGGGTGAATGCCCTTTTCTCATCAGCCTCCGCCCAACCAGCAAGGGCACACTGGCTGGATTCCCAGGGATCTTGGGACTATCTTTATTACCGACCTGGAAAAACTTTCTTCCCTTCAGCTACAAGGCCTTAGGCTTGTTGTCGGTCCTTTCATGGAGCACGTGGACCCAGGGACGCAGCCCCTTCCAGAGGAGGACCCTCTCGAGTCACGCAATGAAGGTTTGGGGGCCCATTCCCTGGTATCTTTGATGGACAGCAGGCTTCGCCTTTTCTTTCAGAAATGGGCCTAGGTTACCAGGGATTGCTGGGTGCTAGACACCATTCAATTCAGCTATGTCCTGGAATTCAAGGGGTTGATTTCCGATGGCTTCATCATCTCCCTCTGCGAGTCTGCGATCAAAGGTGCCGCGGTGTAGACTATCTTGGACAGATTGCTTTGCCTGAAGGCGGTAGTGCCTATCCCCCCAAATGAGCATGGCACAGGCAGATACTCCATCTACTTTATAGTGCCAAAGAAGGACTGTTCCTTCTGGCCCTTCCTGGACCTCAAAGGGGTCAACAAGCACTTGCGCGTCCTGCATTTTTGAATGGAAACCTTGCTCCATGATTAAAACAGTGCACCGAGGAGAATTCTTGGCTTCTCTGGATTTGGCCGAGGCATATCCCAATCCAGGTGGATCAGCAGAGGTATCTGCATTTTGCTGTGCTTGGCTCTCACTATCAGTTTGCTGCCCTTCCTTTTGGGCTCTCCAACGCCCCAAGGACATCTCCATGGTTATGATAGTGGTGGCTGTGGCACTGTGGCATCAAGCGATCTGTGTCCATCCCTATCTGGATGACTGGCTCAACTGGGCCCATTCCCAGTCAGAAGCGTGACATCCCGAGTGTTGTTCTTTTTGGAAAGCTTCAGCTGAGTGATCAACCAGGAAAAGAGCCAGCTTTTCCCTTCCTAGTTGGAGTTTCTGGGAGCACATTTCGAGACTTGAGTGGGCCGAGATTTTTTTGACAGAAGAGAAAGTCAGAAGATTGTTGAATTGCCTGGTGATGTTCTGTGCGCATCAGGCTCCCAGAGTCTGGGATTATCTTCAGCTCCTCGGATTGTTGGCAGTGACCATAGAGATGGTCCCGTGGGAGCGTGCTCAACATATGGCCGCGCCAGTGGTCCTTGTTGACTCAATAGTCCCAGAGTTCTCACGAATTTGAGCGCAGGCGGCTGCTCCCATTGATGGTGAAGTCCAGCCTGCGATGGTAGCTGCAGCCCTGTCATCTGAAGTAGGGCGTTGTGCTGGACGATTTTTCTGGATTCCACTGACAACAAATACCAGTCCCTTGGGCTGGGAAGCCCATTGCTGAGACCATATAGCCCAGGGCCATTGGAACCACAGGGAAGTGGTGCGGTCCATCAACTGCCTCAAGATGAGGGCCATCAGGTTGGCTCTTCTGCATTTCTAGCCATTGGTCGTGGGCCAGGCGGTTTGAGTGTTTTTAGACAATACCACGGCAGTGGTTTACGTCATTCAGCAGGGCAGCACAAGAAGCGCTGGAGTGACTCTGGAGATGAATCTCCTGTTTGCCTGGATGGAGAAAAACCTTTTTGTCTTGTCGGCTCAGCACATTGCCAGAATGGACATTGTGGACGTAGACTTCCTCAGCCGGCATTTTAGTTGATTCTACACTACTGGTGTTGCCCTGAAATGGATCTGATGGGGACCCACTGCAATGCCAAAATGTGCTGCTTCAGTCACTGCACAAGATAAGAGTCTGAGGGCATCGATGCCGACCCAGCCTTGGCCCAGTCAATAGCTGCTGTACATATTTCTTCCGTAGCCCCTGGTGGGGTGTGTGATTCAACTTATAGAGTGCCACCTGGGCAAGATTGTTCTGGTGACACCAGATTGGCCACAAAGAGCATGGTTCAGAGACCTGATGCAGCTCCTTCAAGCACTTCCTCTTAGGCTGCCTTCATCTTGGGGGCTATTGTGGCAGGGACCAGTTGTCCTGGAGGATCCGACTCCCTTCTTGCTTACAGCATGGCTCTTGAAAGGAGATTACTAGCGTGTAAGGGCTACTCTCCAGAAGTAATATCTACTATACTTGGTACCCGGAGGAGGTCTACCAAGCTAGCAAACGTATGGATATGGTGCCTCTCCAAGCATTGGTGCGGCGCATGGCACTTGGCTCCTGAGACGGTTAAAGTGCCCTCCCTGTTGACTTTTCTGCAGGATGATCTAGACAAGGGAACACACAAAGCGAGAGACGTGTGTTGGTCACAGGTGCCTTTATTGATAAACCCCAACGTGTTTCGGCAACGCCTTCCTCAGGGGGTATGCAGCTCATAAAAGATAAAAACATACATCATAAAAATAATAAGAACATCAATATTAAAAACATACAAATAAGAAATAAAAAGTTGGATAAACATGACCAAACCATTATAAACAAAATAATATCATATTAAAACCATATGGAAATAAACACATTAAAACCATATATAAAACAGAACATAATAATATAATAATTACTAAAAAACAAAACATAATATAGTGTCACCAGCAGAGGCTAAACTAAGGTTATTTAGCTTAGTGCACTACTGGCCCTGACCTTTCTATAAAAAGAAAGTGTAGTTGCAAGTCGAGGGTCAGGTTTAAACAAGGATTTATTCCCCTCCCGGGGTTTTGCTGGACTTTCAAAAATAATACACTTCCAAACTCAAAAGATAACCATACTTCTGGTATAAACAAATGGATAAAGAAAAGTAGCTTCTTGCTTCACAAATCAAATGACAAAACAAAATATATCATCAAGGTAAACACCTGGGCAGTTTCCACTGTGCAGACCTGTCTCTCTAGCAGGCTTATCTGCTCTCAGCGCAGAGAGGTCTCTTCAGTCATCACTAGAGAACAGTCCATCTTTTCCTCATAAGATAAACATTCATTCTGGTCAGTACACATGGGCTCCTCAAGTGCCTCGTCTTCCCTCTGGCAGAGAGTTTGTAACCTCCTCCAGTCAGTGACTGGTCTCTCTCCTCAAAACTCTCTTCCTGGTCAGGGAGATAATTATCTGAGCCTTGATAAAATTGCTTTTCAGCTTTTCTGTTACACCTTGCTCTTGTCAGTTTGCTGCCAGGCTTCTCACACAAACATTCAGGCTCTGCTCTCATACAAATATCCTGAAGCAGTTCACTATCTCTATTATAAGGATGTGAATACCTTAAAAGCTTCTGGCTTTCATTAGCAAAGGGTTTTCTGTGGTTAAACTCACTGTTGGAGAATGACTGTCTGTTATGTCTCCCAGCCCTTCTTGGCTTCTTATTCCAGGCCTCAGAATACACAGGGTTAGGCTGACAATACTCTGACCTTTTGTTGAAGGGTTTTAGGTTCTCTCTAACCTGCCAGGTTTCACAAATGCTTGCAGCTTCTGTGTCATCAAAACCTTCGTCAGAAAGCATACAGGAATCACATTCAGCCTCTCTTCCTGGATTCTCTCTCTCCTGGATTCGAGCATAATAAGGATTCTCCTTTCTGGCCTGCTCCCAAGCTCTGGCCTGTTCCTGCTCCTGCACTCGAACTCCAACCAACTCTGTTTGCCTGCCTGCTTTCTTATGCAGAGTTATGGGCGTTTTTCTGCACATGTGCAGAGTGTTTCCCTCAGTGTTTGGGGAGTGTCTGTTGGCTGGGCGTGCCTTCAGGTCTCGTGCCTCAGCCTGCTCTGGTTGCCTATAGCAACTAGGAAGCTTTTTCTCTCCCTTTCTGTCAGTGTCTGTGCCGTACTCTTCAGCTTTTTGTGTCTTAAAGTTACAGGGCACATTTTCGGTGTTACACATCCCCCTTCTTAAGACATTACGAGCTGCTGACGTCCCCGTCGGACAGCGCGTAATTCTGCTCAACGCATCCGCATTACCATGCAGCTTCCCTGCACGGTGCTGTACCTCAAAACTAAAGGCTTGCAAAGCTAAATGCCAGCGCGTCAGTCGTGCATTATTGTTGCGCATTTGGCTTAGCCATTTTAACGGTGCATGATCTGTTATTAATATAAATTTTCGCCCTGTCACATAATATCGCAATGCTTCTACCGCCCATTTGATGGCTAAGCATTCCCTTTCTACCGTAGAATACTTCCGCTCCGCATTGGACAGTTTCCTACTTAAGTAGGTAATCGGGTGTTCTACACCATCAAATTTCTGGGACATAACTGCCCCCAGTCCAGTCTCAGAAGCGTCTGTCTGGATAATGAATGGAAGCCGGAAGTCAACTCCCTTTAATACAGGAGCTTTACACAACTTCTCTTTAAGAGCGATAAAAGTCTCCTCGGCCTCGGGAGTCCAATGCACTTTATTTGGGGCATTTTTCCTAATCATGTCTGTAAAAAGGCTGCTCTCCTCCGCAAACCTGGGGATAAACCGCCGGTAGTAGCCGATTAGGCCCAAGAAGCTGCGGACATGCTTCTTTTCTACCGGTCGTGGGAAGTTCCGGACACTCTCTATTTTGTCCGCTAGAGGCTTTACCATCCCATTCCCAACTAAATGACCCAGGTATTTGGCTTCCTTAGCCGCAAAAAGACATTTTTTGGGGTTCAAAGTGAGACCCGCTTTTCGAATGGCGTTTAATACCGCCTCTACCCGTGATAGGTGTTCTAGCCAGGTGCCGCTATGGATAATAACGTCATCCATATAGGCCAACGCGTAATCTTGATGTGGCCTTAGGACCTGGTCAATAAGACGCTGGCACGTTGCCGCTGCGCCCTGTAGCCCAAATGGCATACGCCTAAACTGGTATAGGCCTAAAGGGGTGGAAAAAGCTGTTTTTGGCTTCGAATCCCTCGTCAAGGGGATTTGCCAATAACCCTTGGTTAAATCGAGGGTTGTTAGAAACCGGGCCTGCCCTAGCCGATCTAACAGATCGTCGATTCTTGGCATGGGGTATGCGTCAAACTGTGAGATCGCATTTACCTGCCTAAAATCAATACAAAAACGAAGGGAGCCATCCGGTTTTGGGACGAGGACTATTGGGCTAGACCAAGGACTATGAGATTCCTCGATCACCCCCATTTCCACCATTTCCTTGACTTGGGCAATGACCTCGTTTTGCTTCGCCTCTGGCAACCTATAGGGGCGTTGTCTAATAACTTTCCCCGGAACTGTAATGACCTCATGGGCTACCAGGCGTGTTTCACCGGGCACCGCTGTCAAAACATCGGAGAATTTCCTTAATAGCCGGGCTAACTCTACCTGCTGATGTTCAGACAGGTCAGTACCTGTACGTATTTCGGGTTGTTCCCTCCAATCTGAGAGCTGAGGGCCTAAGTCCTCCTCTTTCCTTTCCTCAGCGATGGCTGCTAAGCCCTTAACATCTTTTCTGCCTGTGGAGCCAAACCCCCCAGACCCACGGCCTGTAGAGGGTAATGAGGATGTCTCTAACAATACCGGGAAGCCCACCCGTTCACATATCAACTGGGCTATTCTTTCACCCCTTTTTATTATGAAATCTTCTTCCCCGAAGTTAAACAGTAGGGCCTTGACCACCCCCCGATAATCCGGGTCTATTACCCCGGCCCCAATGTCAATTGAATGATTGACCGCTAGGCCAGACCGCGGTGCTATGCGGCCATAACATCCTTCAGGGATTTGAATACTCAACCCGGTATCCACGAGGGCTTTCCCTCTCTTGGGGACTACTGTATCCTCATTGCTGAAAAGGTCATAGCCCGCTGAGGCTTCAGTAGCTCTTTGGGGACTCTTTACCTGCTGGGATGTTTTCGTGAAGTGCAACACAAACCCTTTTTTAATTGGGGTTTTCCCTTCCACCCGGGGTTTCCCAAATAAAGCACTTGGGATCTTTTGTGCAATGGCTTCAGTTATGGGGGTTTCGGACGATACCTCTCCCCTTAGTGGTTCTTCGGGGCCTACTTTCCCCTCAAGGCCTTTCCCCAATTCCTCCTTAAACGGGGGCCAGTCACGGCCTAGGACCACCTTAAAGGGAAGTCGGGGGACAACTGCCATGTGTACCTTTCCTCTGGTATTTAACCCATTCACACTCATGTCATATATCGGGTAAAAAGAGGAAGCACCATGCACACATCGCACTTTCACACGACCATCCGTACTATCCCACTGGGTAGGATTGTGGGCCTGAATGGCCTTCCACATTTCCTGGGAGACCATACTCTGGTCTGCCCCAGAATCCAGGAGTGCCACCGCATCTATACCCTCCACTTGGACATCTATAATAAACTCCTCCCCACCGTGTATTTCTCTCCCTGATACAAGGGCTATGTGTTCTTTACAGTCCCTATATACATGACCATTTTTTCCACAGTGGAAACATCTTATCAGATTATTATAGCTTTTTACATTTTCTTTTGAGACCGTAGAAGCATAAGCTTTCCTTATACCAGGCATCCTTCCCATGCCTGTTACCTGCATCATACTATTACTAGAAGCTCCGGCCAATGCAGCTTCAAAATAGCATTCGGTCATTTCCGCTGCTTCTCTAGTGGATTGACATTTTTGTAACAGCAGGAAAGCTTTTACTTCGGCGGGTACAGCTTCAAAATACTGCTCTAGCAGCACCGCATCCATTAAAGTTTCTATCGTGGCCCTTTCTGGAGCCAACCACTTTGCTGCTAAACCTTTCAACCTCTGCATTAAAGCTTTAGGGGTCTCCTGGGGCAAAAGCCTTGCCTCCCTAAAAAGTCGGCGATAATGTGTAGGTGTTAAACCTAGCCTATCTTGAACTGCCAATTTTACATCTGGATAACTGGTCACTAGGCCAGCGGGCATCGCCTTATAGGCCGCCAATGCCTCTCCAGTTAACGACATGGCGAATCGGACTGCCCATTGGTCTAGGGGCCATTTAGCCGCCTGAGCGATTCGCTCGAATGCGTCCGAATAATCATCAAAGTTATCACTTTTTTGTAAAGGTCCTAGTGCCAATGCACCATAGTGTTGTACTCCTACCGCCGCTGGTACTGGTACATTTTCCTCCGCAGCTGTAGTAGTGGATGTCCGCTGTAGTAGCGTGGTCACCAAGTCCAACAGGGGCTTTTGTTGCGCAGCCAGTGCTGCCATAGTCCTGTCCTGGGCCTGTCGTGCCAGCTCACTTTGTGCCTTCCACTGCTCTTCCATCCATTTCATCATTTCTTTGGAATCCATCTTGGCGCTTGCGGTATACCTGTATAGGCGAGAAAAAACAGAGGGCCCACCAAGTGCGGCACACAATATATTTCCTTCTCCCTATCTACTTTTATCCAGGTATCTCTCCCCCTTTCTCCACAATCCTTACCACCCGTGCCCAGCCACTTGTACCTTAGCACGGTGAAGGATCTTATTTTGAGAAAGGTTCTCTGCACCTCCGTCCGGTCAGCTTGTGGATGTCCTCTTAGTATCAGGATTTTCTTCCTCTCAGGATTTCCTTTGCTGCTGTGAGTTTTTTTTTTCTTCTTCCAATCTGTTTCTCTTTTGAAAAAACTTTGGATAGTAGTATTGCTTTTTTTTTTTTTTTTCAAAAATCCAACGTGCTACGCCATTTTATATGTCACCAGCAGAGGCTAAACTAAGGTTATTTAGCTTAGTGCACTACTGGCCCTGACCTTTCTATAAAAAGAAAGTGTAGTTGCAAGTCGAGGGTCAGGTTTAAACAAGGATTTATTCCCCTCCCGGGGTTTTGCTGGACTTTCAAAAATAATACACTTCCAAACTCAAAAGATAACCATACTTCTGGTATAAACAAATGGATAAAGAAAAGTAGCTTCTTGCTTCACAAATCAAATGACAAAACAAAATATATCATCAAGGTAAACACCTGGGCAGTTTCCACTGTGCAGACCTGTCTCTCTAGCAGGCTTATCTGCTCTCAGCGCAGAGAGGTCTCTTCAGTCATCACTAGAGAACAGTCCATCTTTTCCTCATAAGATAAACATTCATTCTGGTCAGTACACATGGGCTCCTCAAGTGCCTCGTCTTCCCTCTGGCAGAGAGTTTGTAACCTCCTCCAGTCAGTGACTGGTCTCTCCTCAAAACTCTCTTCCTGGTCAGGGAGATAATTATCTGAGCCTTGATAAAATTGCTTTTCAGCTTTTCTGTTACACCTTGCTCTTGTCAGTTTGCTGCCAGGCTTCTCACACAAACATTCAGGCTCTGCTCTCATACAAATATCCTGAAGCAGTTCACTATCTCTATTATAAGGATGTGAATACCTTAAAAGCTTCTGGCTTTCATTAGCAAAGGGTTTTCTGTGGTTAAACTCACTGTTGGAGAATGACTGTCTGTTATGTCTCCCAGCCCTTCTTGGCTTCTTATTCCAGGCCTCAGAATACACAGGGTTAGGCTGACAATACTCTGACCTTTTGTTGAAGGGTTTTAGGTTCTCTCTAACCTGCCAGGTTTCACAAATGCTTGCAGCTTCTGTGTCATCAAAACCTTCGTCAGAAAGCATACAGGAATCACATTCAGCCTCTCTTCCTGGATTCTCTCTCTCCTGGATTCGAGCATAATAAGGATTCTCCTTTCTGGCCTGCTCCCAAGCTCTGGCCTGTTCCTGCTCCTGCACTCGAACTCCAACCAACTCTGTTTGCCTGCCTGCTTTCTTATGCAGAGTTATGGGCGTTTTTCTGCACATGTGCAGAGTGTTTCCCTCAGTGTTTGGGGAGTGTCTGTTGGCTGGGCGTGCCTTCAGGTCTCGTGCCTCAGCCTGCTCTGGTTGCCTATAGCAACTAGGAAGCTTTTTCTCTCCCTTTCTGTCAGTGTCTGTGCCGTACTCTTCAGCTTTTTGTGTCTTAAAGTTACAGGGCACATTTTCGGTGTTACAATAGTAATTGCTAAAAAAACTAAAAAACGTAGGGCAGAGGATGGGTACTAAACAACATAGGATGGACTATAAAACTCAGGTGAAACATGCAAATGCAAACAAACATTAAAATATGTATAAGTAAAACAAATTGAATGATGAACTTAAGAAACAAGAAAAACATATAAAAGCAGATAACAAATAAAATATATACTTACTAATTGCACCCTGTGGTAATCTTTTAAAGGAATGTCACCTGTCTGGTTCTCTTTTCTAAAAACACTAAATGTAATAATGACAACGCATGAATAAAACAACATGAAAAGGGTGGGGAAGAAAAGAGAGGGGAAGGAGGAGAGAAAAAGAGAGAGAGAGAGAGAGAGAGAGAGGAAAAGGGTAAAGGACTCAACCTAAATTTAAGCTAGCATAATCTTGCCTTGATAAAGAAGGTGTCCAATGTTATAACATCTCCAAATGGAGTGATAAGTACTACATAATTTGAACCAAAGGAAATCATGATTTAAAATTGTAAAAGTAAACATGACACCTTCCGATCAAATAAACCTAGCACCTTAAACAGCATGTTGTACCACTTGGGACAGTCTCAGTGCCAGGGCCGGCCCGTCCATTGAGCAAGACTGTTTTTTTGCACAGGGCCCCGCACTTCAGGGGGCCCCGCGCAAAAAACATTCTTCATCCCAAGTTAAAAAAAAAAACAAAACAGCTGCTTCTGCTGTGGCAGCATCAAGAGTGCCGCCGCGGGCCCCCCCCCCTGCCCGGCAGAGCCTCCCTGCATCGTAGGCTATCGTCGAATCCCCGAACGCGGGCTTCTTTCAGAGCCGCGAGAGTTTCCTTTCTCGCGGCTCTGTTAATCCCATATAGATTAGCAATATCTGGTGCCATCGAGGAGCCCATGGCAACACCCTTTATCTGCTTTTAGAAAACTCCTTTGAAACAGAAAAAATTCTCTGTCATTGCAAGTGCTGCTGAGTCAGGAAAAAAGTTGGTATACGGACTGGTTTTGGTCTCTGAATGAGAACATTCGAGAGGACCTCAAGAGCAGCTCGTAGTATATTCGTATATAAGGAATTAATGTCAAGGGTAACCAATAGCAACTGATCATGAAAATCCCCAAATCCTTGTAAGATGTTGATTACATGTGCAGAATCGCGTATGTAAGAATCCACCTGGGTCACAAAAGGCCTTAAAAAGATATCTAGAAACTTGGACAACGGTTCAAACAATGAACCAATAGCAGAGACAATTGGGCGTCCTGGAGGATTGTCCATAGATTTATGTATCTTTGGTAGTGTATATAAGGTGGGGGTCACAGGGTGAGGGACCGTAAGGAAATCAATTTCCTTTGGTGTCAAATAACCGGCTTTTTTTCCTATATATAGAAGTGTATCTACTTCTTTTTGAAGGGAAACTGTTGGGTCATCATACATTTTCAAATAAAAATCCTTATTATTTAGTTGTAGAACTTCATTGATATAAGTAGTTCTATCTTGCATAACAAGGGCACCTCCTTTATCAGCTGGTTTTATCACTATGGCCTGGTTATCTTTCAAACCTTGTAGCACAGTTTTTTGGGGAATAGTTAGATTGTAAAAAGTATGACTTTTTCTCTTATATAATTGTTCAACCTTCAATGTAACAATATTTTCATATGCTGTTAGCACAGCATTGGAATTAGCAGGCGGGACCCAAGTGGAGGGATTTTTATCACAGAGTGGTCAGTCTCAACAGGGACTATTTTATCAAAGTAATCAATAATCTTTAACTTCCGGAAGAATTTATATAATTCAACATGAGTAGTGAATTTGTCATGTTTTCTTGTGGGTACATAAGACAGACCTGTCTCTAAAACCTGAATTTCTACTTCCGAAAGAAGATGGCTGGCGAGATTGAAAATACCACTTGGTGGTCGGAATCCAGATGTTTTTTGGATGTTCGGCCCCAACCCCTCCCCCTCCCTTGTGCTGGGAATTGATAATTCTTGGGGGACCTTTGAGGAAATTGAAAGGTGCCACGCTACGTCTCTTGGGCCACATGGCCTCGACCGTGCATGTGGTTCCTCACTCCCGCCTGCACATGTGGATGGCCCAGTGGTGTCTCAGCTCTCAATGGAGCCAATCCCTCGGACACCTCAGGGACTCGGTCAGGGTTCTCCCCGACCTCTGTTTGTCCCTGAACTGGTGGCAGAACCCCTGCAACCTCCTGCGGGGATCGCTCTTCCAGGCCCCACAGCACGATGTGGTTCTGACCACAGATGCCTCTCTGCTAGGGTTGGGAGCTCATTGCAGCTCTCTCTGCATGCAGGGGCAGTGGTCGCCTGTGGAGGCTCAACAGCAGATAAACCTGCTCGAGCTCCGGAACATCCGATGGGCCTTGAGGGCCTGCGAGGATGTCCCCAGCGGGAAGTCGGTCCTGGTGCAGACCGACAACCGAGTAGCGATGTTTTACATCAACAAGGAGGGGAGCATGGGGCCGCACTCCCTCTGAAGGGAAGCACGGGGTCACGCGCCCTCTGAAGGGAAGCAGTCCTCATCAGCTCTTTTGCCACCTGGTGGAGGATGTCCCTCAAGGCGACGTACCTCCCGGGTCAGGAGAACAGCCTGGCGGACAAGCTCAGCAGAATTCTTCGCCCTCACGAGTGGCGCCTGGATCCCAGAGTGGCAGGCTGGCTGTTCCTGTGCTGGGAAACTCCGGCAATGGACCTCTTTGACAGCCCCCAGAACACTTGGCTCCCTCGCTTCTGCAGCCCAGTACCGCACCTGGGCAGGGAGGGCCCCGATGCATTCCTCCTGGACTGGTCGTCCAGCCTCCTATATGCATTCCCTCCTTTCCCCCTCAGTGCGAGGACTTTGTTCAAAGCTCAACGGGACAGGGCATCGCTGATTCTCGTGGCCTCCTCTCGGCCTCGGCAGCCTTGGTTCCCACTCCTGCTCCGACTGTTCGAGGAGCCTCCAATTCCCCTGGGCTCTGCCAGGGACTTGCTGACGCAGGAGGAGGGTCGGGTGTTGCACCCAAACCTACCCTCCCTATCCCTCACGACCTGTCGGCTGAATGGATCTCTCTAGCCTCTCTGGTCCTTCCGGAGGAGGTCGAGGAAATCTTCCTTGCCTCGAGGAAGGACTCCACTAGGCGGGTTTACGCCTTTAAGTGGAAGCGCTTCTCCATCTGGTGCTTCTCATGCTCGGTTCGGTGGGTTCTACAGTACCTTCTCCACCTCTCGAGGGAAAGGCTGAAGTCGAACTCTGTTAGAGTTCATTTGAGCGCCATATCGGCTAATCATCTCCCCATCGAGGGAAAACCTCTCTAGGGGCAGCCACTAGTCTCCCGCTTCATGCAGGGCCTTCTGTTATCCAAGCCACCCATCAGAGTTTATCTAGTTTCTGGTGCTGAATATCTGGGTTCGCTGGATAGCGATTGTCACCACCCTCGATCCACCCATAGTCTGCCCTAGATTTAACCGGACATTTTTTATGATATTTAGTGGCACTAACCATTTAGTGACGGTGAATGTCAGGCTCAATGCATTTTAGCCAGTTAGCAGGATATGCTCTCAGCCAGGGCCATAGCAGCCATGCAGAGTGCAAGTATGGAAGAAGCACTAACTTCATCACGGGGGCTTCCAGAAAGCCCAATAACTGAGTTCCTGTGCATGACTCGGGGTGAGGCACCAGGTTCACAAGTCACACAGGTACCCACTCCACATTCTTTATCCATTCACTGCAGTTTCAGCCATTCTGAAGAGTTGCTGTCCAAGTCCTTCTCTGATCTCTCTCCCCACCATGCGACTCCCCCCCTCTTCCCCCAGTTATAAGCAGGAGAAGTGTTTAATCAGACCTCATTTGCTTAGGAGGTGCTGCTGCTGGGGGTTATTAGGCATCCCTACTTTTTCCTTCCTACCTCTCTTCTCTTTCAGGCACTTATCTTCTCTGCTATCTGTCACCCCCTTATTTCCTGCTTTTCTCCCTTAGATACCATCTTCCCAATCCACAAGGGCCCATGCTTTTCCACCTCTCAGAATTCGCACCTCTTTTTCTCCTAACATTCCCCTTCTGTGTTCTAGTGCCGTGCCATAACTCCCTTTCCATGCAGTTCACTGATCTTCTATTTGAACCCTGCGATATAGGTCTGGTCTAACCACTGGGCAAAACCAGACAGTTGCCTAGGGAAACAGCTTATGGGTGGGGGGAGAATGCAAAAAGCAGCAGCAGTTAAAGCAAAGCAATAGATTTTGACAGCCAGACAAACTCAAAGAGCCATCAGCACATTCTTTTACCCACAGGAAGAGCAGGTACACTCAATTAGGCATCTTTACAGGATTGTAGTTAGAAGGGTGGTGTTCAGATGATTATGATCATTGAGTTTAATTATAAAAATCTTGGGTGGGGGGGGGGTATCTTAAGGTTTGCCTAAGGTGCCCAATATCTTGCACCAGCCCAAGGGCCAGCCCTGCTGCAATGTCATATTCCTACAGAGCCCTATGCAATGCAAAAAGATAAGTGAACCACACTAGAGGGTGAGAAGCGCCAGCACTAGAGGAGCCGCAGAGGTGACAAAGGGAGAGAACAGTGGAACTTAAGAGACAGCAGCACCCCTTGTCCCTGTTCCTGTGTAGCCAGCCATGGACACTATAAACTGCCTCAAAAACCAGACTGGTCAAACCCTGAGCAGTTGGTCTTCCTATTGTCACCCCTTCCCTCCCTCGCCCTCTTCCCTTCGCATTGCCGCCTCCTCCTCAATGTAAAAAAATTGACTAGCACTTTTTTTCATTGCATCAATGCTGTTTCTTTCAGTAGCCCCTTAATTTTTTTTTGTTCCAACAATCACTGTCTCTGTGCTAGTCCTGTGCTAGCATTTTGTTTTTGTGTGGGCCGTATTAGTTGTAACAGCTCCTTTATTGTGGGTCCTTTTAACTGCAGCATCACGCTTGTTCATGGTAACCCGGCCCTTCTGGGTCCGCTGCTTCCCTCTCCTGCACATCCCCACTCCCCCTTCTGCAACCTGCAACAGCAAAAGGAAGCAGAAGTGTTCCCCACCATGGCCTCTCTCTTTGACTGAATTTCCTCCTGCTGCTACAGGACTACAGGACTTGGATTGCCACTGATTCCTGCTGTCTGCTTCTGCTTATCCAAGTAGGCCAAATAAAGAAGTTAAATGGGCCAGAAGTGATCCTGCAGGCCTTATGTTTGACACCCCTGTTTAATCCCTGTGCAGTCTTTTTTGGTCGATCCATGCTTCACATGTTGTTGTTAGGTGCCGTCGAGTTGGTGTCGACTCCTGGCAACCCTCTGGATAGCTGACCTAAACTTTGTTTGGTCTTCAGCCAAGCGGCTCATTGTTGATAGAGTGGTATCCATAGCTGCTGTTATTGTATTGATCCATCTCATTGCCGGCCTTCCTCTTTTACGATGACCTTCTTCCTTGCCAAGATTATGTCTTTCTCCAATGATCTCTCTCTCCGCATGATATGTCCAAAGTATGAAAGTCGAAGTCTTGTCATCTGAGCTTCTAAGGAGCTTAGATTTGATCTCTTCTAGAACTGACTGGTTTGTTCTTCGGGTAGTCCATGGTATACACAGTATTCATCGCCAGCACCATAATTCATAGGCATCAATTTTCTTCCTGTCTTTTTCACTGTCCAATTTTCACATCCATATGACATTATTGAAAATACCATGGCCTGGACAAGTCAAATCTTTATATGGAGAGAGACATCTCTGCTCTTGAGGATCTTGTCTAGGTCCTTCATAGCCATTCTACCAAGAGCAATTCGTCATAGGATTTCTTGACTGCTAGACCTTTCTTTATTGATTGTTGATCCAAGTACATTAAAGCTGTCAATCATTTCTTCTCCATCAATTATGAACTTATTGATTTTGCCAGTTGTCAAGATCTTTGTCTTCTTAACGTTAAGGTGCAGACCCATTTTAAGACTATATTCCTTGATCTTGAGAAGCAAATGTTTCAAATCGTCTTCACATTCAACCAGTAATGTAGTATCATCAGCATGGTGAAGGTTGTTGATAAGTCTTTCACCAATCTTCACACCTCAGTTGTCTTCATACAGTCCTGCTTCTCTGATGATTTGTTCTGCATATAAATTAAACAGGTAGGGGGAAAGTATGCAGCCTTGTCATACACCTTTGGTGATTTTAAACCATTCTGTTTCTCCTAGTTCCGTTTGAACTGTTGTTTCTTGAGCAATGTAAAGGTTGTGCAAGAGAACGATCAGGTGTTCTGGTATACCCATGCTTCTTAATGTGGCCCAGAGTTTCTCATATATTACAGTCAAAAGCCTTGCTGTAGTCAATAAAACACATATGGATATCCTTTTGGTATTCTTTTGTCTTTTCAAGGTTCTATCTCAAATCCGCGATAATGTCTCTCGTTCCTCGCCCTTTCCTAAACCCTGCTTGCACTTCAGGCAGTTCTCGTTCCAGGTATGGTTGTAGTCTCTGCTGAATGATCTTGAGTAGATCTTGCTGGCATGTGGGATCAGAGTGATTGTGTGATAATATCCCCAGTCAGTCGAATCACCTTTCTTCAGTATTGGTATAAACACAGATCTTTTCCAGTCAGTTGGCCATGAATTTGTCTTCCAAATTTCCTGGCAGAGCCTTGTATGTATGGAACAGCTTCATCCAATTGCTGTAATATTTCAATGGGAATGCCATCAATGCCTGGTGCTTTGTTCTTTGATAAGGTTTTCAATGCTGAATCGACTTCTTCTTTCATCACCAATGGTTCCAGATCATAAGGTACAGGTTGAAACGTCTGTTAGTCCATTTATCTTTATGGTATAATGACTCTGTATATTCTTTCCATCTTTTCTTGATCTTCTCAGCATCATTCAACATGGATCCTTGAGCATCTTGTAGCATTCCAATTTGAGTCTGGGATTTTTTCTTTAACTCTCGTAGCTTTAGAAAAGCCAATCTTGTTCTTCCTCTGATTCTACTTCCTTGCATGTGTTATTGTAGTACTTCTCTTTGTCTTGTCTTGCTGTATGTTGGAAATCTCTGAGTTCTGTGATTGCCTCTCTTTCTCCTCTGACTTTAGCTTCTCTGTGTTTCTGGACAATTTTCAGAGTTTCTTCAGTCATCCATTTTGGCTGTTTTTGCTTTTTTGCCTTATGTAGAGACTTCTCTCTTTCTTCGAACACAAGAATCTTGTTGTCATCCCATAACTCTTCTGGAACTCTGTCATTTGTATCTAAAACAGCAAATCGATTTTGCAGGCAGTCTTTAAATTCTGGTGATATATTCTCAAGGACATATTTTGCTACATTCATGAGTGGCTTGCTCTTTTTCAACTTTAGCTTGAGTTTGCATACTAGTAGTTGGTGATCTGTACCACAGTCAGCTCCAGGTTTTGTCTTTGTTGATGTTATCAAGCTTTTCCATCGTTGTCTTCCACAGATTTAGTCAATTTGAAGTCCATGTGTATAGTCAGCCCTTGCATTGCTGGAAAATGATGATTGAGATGACTAGATCATTAGTCTTGCAGAATTCTATCAGTCTTTCTCCAGCTCGTTTCTATTATTAAGTCCATATTTTCCAACCACTTTGCCTTCTTCTTTGTTGCCAACGTTTGTGTTCCAGTCACCCATGACTATCAGGATATCCTGTTTGCATGTTCTGTCAATTTCAGCTTATACTTGTTCACAGAACTCATCAACGTCTTCCTCTTCTGCAGCTGTTGTTGGGGCATATACCTGAATTATAGCTGTGTTGATAGGCTTTCCTAGTAGACGAATAGAAATAAGCATTCACTGCTTGCATTGTATTTCATTACAGTTCTTGCAAGTTTCTTCTTAATTATAAATGCAACACCATTTCTTCTTTGTCTTTCATTTCCAGCATAGTAGACCATATGATCATCAGATGCAAAGTGCCCAAGGCCAGTCCATTCCAGTTCACCGACACACAACAGATTGAGTTGTACACATTCCATTGCATTCTTGACCACCTTCAACTTCCCTTGGTTCATGCTTCGTACGTTCCATGTCCCAATATGTAAGACATCTTTGCAGCTTCTGACTCTCTTTTCATGTGCAGCTACATCAGCAGATCCAACCACATTATAAATACTGGCTTTACTCGGAGAAGTCTTCAGCTCATCCCCAGTAGCCATTTGAATGCTTTCCAACCTGGGGGAATCATCTTCCGGAACTATAGTGCAATTGGTTTTGTGACTATCAATTAGGTTTTCATGGCAAGATACAGAAGTAGATTTGCCAAGCCTTTCTTCCGCACAGTTAATTCCAGTGTTGTTGCATTTGTCACAGAAATATGATCCTCTGCTTACAACACCGTCCCATTCTGCTGCTGCCCAGATGGGTGGTTTGTCTTATACAGGTCTCATCTGAGATGCCAGACTATCTTGGGAGACCCTGCCAGTAGCTAAGCTACTGATAGCTTAGCTGTCAGCATCACTGATACACACAGGTCCTCACAGCACGACAAGCTGCAAACCAAGTGAAGGTTCTTCAAATGATCACACCAAATTTTGTTCTTGTAAATTGAGGTTATAAAATCTGGACCTTCACAGGGGAAACAGTTTGTGTGTTAAATTATGTGTTAAAGCGTTAGATTATAATGCAGTTCAATTCTTTGAACCATGAGTCTCTTAGCCCCAGTTCTATCATGTATAAGCAGGGCCGGCCCTAGAGTTGGTTCAAAGTGTTGGTGCCCTAGGCAAACTTAACGTTTTACACCCCCTATCGCTGTCAAAACCTATTATTTAGTTTTGAATGCCCTGTTTTTGCTGCCCTCTGGAAGTTGCTGCCCTAGGCGACCGTCTAGTTTGCCTAGTGGTTGGGCCAGCCCTCTGTACAAGGTGTGACAAAAAAGAAATGACTGTCCCATAATTTTTTTATTACAAAATCTACAGAGAAATTATGCATTGTCACCTTCAAAGTAATGCCCCCCAGAGTTAATGCATGTCTGCATTCGCTCCTGCCATGTCGGAAGCACTTGGTAAAGTCCTCTTCCTTGAGGTCCCTCAGCTCCCTCGTCACAGTGGCCTTAATCTCTTCTACAGGGGTGAAATGAGTTCCTTTGAGCAGTCTTCAGCCTGGGGAAGAGCCAGAAGTCGCACAGTGCAAGATCTGGGGAATAAGGAGGGTGGTCGAGAGCTGTGATCTGTTTGTTGGCCAAGAACTGCCTCACACTGAGCACGGTGTGTGCAAGCGCATTGTCATGGTGGAGCAGCCACGACTTGTCTCTCCACAGAGCCTGCCTGCTGTGCCGAACCCGGTCATGGAGGCAATTGAGGACCTACTGGTAGAAGTGCTGGCTGACTCTCTGACCCTCAGGCACAAACTCATGATGGACCACTCCCTTCTGGTTGAAGAATGCGATCAGCATGACCTTGATCCTTGATTTAGACATGCATGCCTTCTTGGGTCTGGGTGACAGTCGAGTCTTCCATTGCAGGCTCTGTCTCTTACTTTCAGGGTCGTACTGGAAGACCCAAGTCTCATCTCCTGTGATGACTTGGCCAACGAACTCTGGATCTTCTCCGATCTTCTCTAGCAAGTCTCGACAAACATTGACCCAGTGCTCCTTCTGGTCGCCCGATAAGAGCTTGGGCACCATCTTGGCGCACACCTTCCACATCCCCAGCTCCTGTACCAAGATGGCCCACACTGACTCCCTGTTCAGGCTGAGCTCCTCAACTATCATCTGCACCATCAATCTGCGATCACTCCGCACCAGCTGGTGCACTCTGTCAATGTTCTCAGCCGTCTTTGTCGTGGAAGGCCGTCCTAACTTGGGGTCATCCTCCACCTCCTCGTGGCCAGTCTTGAAGTGTTTGTGCCAGTCGAAGACTCGCGGCCTTGACATTGCATCTTCTCCGTAAGCCTTTTGGAAAAGTTGGAGACACTCAGTTGGGCCCTTCTCCAACTTAACCAGAAATTTCAAGTTGATTCTTTGCTCCATATTTCTGCCACCTCCAGTTGCGTGACAAAGTGATGAAGCAGTGTGCTACAAAAAAACCTGAAAAAGAAAAACAGAATGAGAGCGATGAAAAATATTATAGCAGAATAGTGGCGAGATGTTGCACAACACAGTGACATAAGCGGTTAGCCAGTTGGCATGGGCGTGGCTGCCACATTCTCATTTCTTTTTTGTCACACCTTGTATAAGGCTAGCAGATTTTTTACAGGTAAATCTGGGATACTTATCCAAAGTGTGTGTGTGTATGTCTGTGTAGGGGGGGGGGGGGGGTGTGAAGGGAAGAAGGGACACCTTAATTCCAGATTTGAGCAACAAAGCATGAGGCATGCCTCCCTCCATCCATCCATCCCATGACAGCAACAATGTCACTTCCAAGCAGACAAATTAACAGAGCAATAGAAACATTGAGATAATGGATGTAAATTCTAAAAACTGATATATTCAAATCACTAAATGGAACATAGCATTTTTTTCTACTCCCTCTGCCCCCACTGCTGGAAATGGGGACAGGAGGCTGTCAAACAGGTAGGAGTTGGGGACATGACTCTAAAATCGGTGACAATCCCTGAAAATCAGGGACATCTGGTAACTTCAGTCATGTATATTTGGTCCAAACCAATGGGGATACAGTCAAACCTTGGTTTTCGTTTGCCCCAGTTTTCATATGCTTCGGTTTTCGACGTCTTTTTCCATTGAGATTTTGTCCCGGTTCTCGTCCATCTGCTCGGTTTTCGTATAATTTTAAAATGGTCCGTTCCAGGGGGGATCGTTCAGTAAAGTACACTACTTAGCTTGTTTTTGCGATCCAGACCTCTTTGCTTTCAGCGATCCTTTGAGAAATACAAGAATCAAAGCAATCAAATACAAGAATCAAAGGAGTGAGAGTGTGGCTGATCTGATGCTTCCGACATGCTCAGTTAGAGGACCCCATACTGGGACTCCCTGCTGACGGCGAAACTTTGATCGGTCTTCCAAACATGCCAGTCCTGATGGGTCTTCCATACTTGCTGCTGAGCATTTCTTCCAGCTTGTAATTTGCTTTTGAGACGGAATCGGAGGCCAGTGAGAGAGTCGGCGATCAGATTACAGTGCTGTATTTGTGTGTGTGTGCTGTCCTGTGACGATCGGGCAGGTGAAAGAAGTGACAGGAGCTGTTCTACTGCCTGGCTGAGGCTTCGGGGACCCGTGCTGCTGCAGCCATTGCCACATGGCTCTGGAACGCATGCTCAGCTCTGTGTTCCAGGTTGCCTGAGCAGGAGAGTGGTGTTTCCGGTGGCTGTGGCTGGTGCCTTTACTGGAGGCTTTATTTTTGTGGATCCTTCTTGTTGTTTTCTTTTTTTTTTTAATTCCTGTGCCCAATCTCCTTCTCTGGGTGTCTGGCTGAAGATCTGCATGTTGATCACTGTGTTAATCTTTCTCCCTTCTCAGCAGTTTAAACGATCTGTCTGCCAAAAATATCTCTGGAGCACCATCTTGTGGCCAGAAGTGGGATTGATTCTCTTCCTGATTGTATTTTTTTGTGAATATTTTTGGGTGTCTGGAACGGATTAATTGGATTTACATTATTTCTTATGGGAAATATTGCTTCAGTTTTCATACGTTTCAGTTTTAGTCGGATGTTTTTGAACGGATTAATCATGAAAACCGAGGTTTGACTGTATATCTGTGTTAAAAGCCATTCATAATAATACCCAGCTGACTGAGGGATATCCTCACCTTATTGCTGCCTGGCCACTTTTCCGATATGATTATAATTGCAGCTTGATCAGGACTGCATTCCATAAATGGAATCTCTCCTGATTCTTGAGACATGCCACTATTACAGCTCAATCAAAGCTATTAAGCTTTAAACCAGCAGGTTGATAAAAACAGATAATCCTCTAGATTTCACCTAGATTTGCTAGGAATTTGTATCAATTGCTGGGTCTCTGTTGGGGGGGGGGGGGGGAGAATACTAGAAAACTTCTAGCAGGTGCCCATGCCTATTTTTTGTGTTCTTAAGTGCCATTGAGCCGATGTTGACTAATTGTGATCCTGTGGATAGTTGTTCTAAACTCATATAACCCCTCTTCTCAGGTCACTTCTTTGGCTTCCCTTCCGTTTCCGTATCCAATTCAAACTCCTCCTTCTGACCTTTAAATGCATTCATTCTGCTCTTCACTACATTTCCTCTCCCCCTATACCCCTCCTTGAGAACTCTGCTCTTCTACTGGCTTGCTCCTGTCTTTGCCCTTTTCTTCCACTGCTAACTGCAGACTTCAGGCCTTTCACCTTGTTGCTCCTTATGCCTGGAACAAACTTCCTGTGTCTGTACATCAGGCTTCAGCTCTGCTTCTTTTCAAATCTATTCTAAAGGCTCATCTCATTGAGGTTGCTTTTGGATCCTGATCCCTTGTGTCTCCTTACCCTTCCCTGTTCTATTCTTCTTATCTTTTGTCTTGTCTGTCTTTTTTTTTGGTACTTAAATTTTTACTCAATACTTCTTGTTTTACTGTAGCAGCTGATAAGTATGCAATAAATAATACCAGGAGTCAATTGCAGGATCCAAGCCATTTAATGTGCACAGGCTCAGAACAGACTAAAAGGGACTGAGCAATGGAGAACAGAAGCAAATTCCTTAGATACAATTTTTACAGTTTGATACAGGCAAACTTTCTATTGGTCCCAACGCCCCCTGCACCTGTCCAATCGGGGACCCTCTCTGGGCCTAGCACCATGTTCCCCCTTCTCAGGCTATTCTAACAAAGGCACAGTTTTTAGACATAGATACATTTCTACTGCAAGGTCATTTCTAGCTCAGAGAATGTGAGAATGCAGAACACTGGAATATATCTATCATCAGCATGGAAGAATTTAATAAAAGGATTCATACAAACTTATCAAAAACAGTTTAAAGCAGTTTAAGGCAGATCCTCAGACTTTCATTGACTTTGGTCTTTCTCAGCACTACTAGTCTCAGGTGGGGGTGTGGACTCAGGCCTAGCTTACAAGCCTCCCATACGTATTGTAGGCCCTAGCCTGCCACATTCCCCCCTTTGATTATTCTCACCCGCAAGTGAGAAAGGGTGAGAATTAAATCACATATTATACTCGTGTAAAAGCATTATTTTGGGGTATAGGGTAATATTACCACATAGCTAATACTTTTGTAGCTGTTTTCCGTTCTACAGTGCTATCAATAATTGAGGTTATCATGCGTAAGCAAAGGGGTAGGAGACATGGGAGAAACAAGCATGTAGCCACTATGAATAATACAATGAATACGAGTGTTTTCAGGCCGCCCAACCCTGAAAACATAGAACCAAACCATCCATCAAGTTTCAAGCCATGCCAGGTCTGGACTGGTACATAGGCTTGCTTCCGCATCTGATTAGCTATATCTTCTACAACTTGACCTTCATTATCAATTTGCAAACAACAGTTAGTTAAATTCAATTTTCCACACACTCCACCTTCAGTTGCTAGTAAATAATCCAGTGCTAAGCGATTCTGATAAATAACTGTATGCATTTGTGTACTCTGTTTAGCTAAAAGGGTTAAAGCTTTACTAGTTTCATTTGTTATTTCAACAACAGCTTGTAAGTGTATAATACAATTTATCATGTACACAGGTGTGCGGTATCCCCAGGTCCCATCTTGTGTCCAAGTAGCGGGTTCATAGTATGAAATGATTCTCTCAGGTGGCCATTCCTCATCATCCCATTTATCCCAGTTCGGGTAGTAGTTATATAGGCTGCACAGGGGGGTAGGGCAAAAGTTGTCCCAAAGGACCCCAGGGCTAACGCAAAAATGAAACAATAATAGGAAATCATCATAATCACAGTCTCTGATAGATGGATTGAAATGTTGAGAACTCTGAACTTGAAGGCTTCTTTTCCCAGCTTCGACCGTACGTAGACCTGTCAGCTTCCGCGCCGTGTGACAGGCGTAGGGTTGTAGATCCTCAAGCTTCTGCCGTACATAGACCTGCCAGCTTCCAGTGGGTGGCAGGAGTAGGGCTGTAGATTCTCACTTAAGTTCTTTCACAGTGGTGGCTGCCGTCGCAGCGTGAGCCGCAATGGGGTTGCAGGGTCATTTACTAAAGTCCAATGACCAAGTTCAGAAGCGGCTGCTGCCTTTACTCGACTGTGATGGATCCAGGGTTCGAGTTCGACAACTTTGACTGCTGTTGGGGTTGATAAGATAACAACATAAGGCCCCTTCCAATGCGGTGCCAACGGTGTCTTTCTCCACTCTTTAATCCACACCGAGACTCCAGGCTTGAAAGAATGCAGTGGTTCTGTTAGATTGATGGGCAGTTGATCCTGTACCCACGTATGAAGATTCTGCAAAACAGAACTTAAAGCCAATAGTTCTTGTCTAGTAATTTCAGATCCAATCTGTTGCATATCTCCTTTTATTCCTTGTACAATAGACGGGGGTCGCCCATACAGAATCTCAAAAGGGGAAACTCCTAATGACTTAGTAGGGGCTGAGCATATCCTAAGAAGGGCTATAGGAAGAACCTGGGGCCACTTCAGGTGAACTTCTTGACAAAGTTTAGATAACTGAGATTTCAGGGTTCTATTCATACGCTCTACTTTTCCTGAACTCTGAGGTCTGTAAGCAGTATGCAATTTCCACTGCACCTGTAGAGCTCGTGCTAACTGCTGAGTCACCTGAGATACAAATGTGGGCCCATTATCTGACCCTATAGTCAACGGTATCCCGAATCGGGGAATAATCTCATGAATCAGAATTTTAGTGACTTCTCTGGCTTTCTTAGTTCTGGTGGGGAAAGCTTCTACCCACCCAGAAAAGGTACAGACTAAGACCAACAGGTAATGATATCCATTTGCTCGTGGCATTTCAGTAAAATCCACCTGGGTATTACTCACGGGGGTAACTCCTACTGACTGAACTCTTGGGGGTGGACCAGGACCTTGCTTGGCATTATTCTTAGCACATGTTAAACATTGTTGAGCCACTGAGGCAGACAGGGGTCCTAATAATGGAATATAGAAATGAGGTTTGAGAGCTTTTTCCATCGCAGTCTTCCCATAATGTGTGGCCTGATGAAAAGCATGAACAAAGGCTGGACCTAACGCTTCAGGAATTACTGTGGGCCCTGGAGGTGAGCCACCCTCTGGAGGTGGCAACACTATCCAGCCCTTTTCTGTTAGGACACCCCCTTCCTTCTCGCAGAAATAGTCTAACTCTCTCATGGTGTATTGGGGGGCCCATGAGCTAAGGGGCACAGGGAATAAGGCTGCCTGAACTGAGGTATCTTGGGTCAAAACTTTTCAAAACTTCAGCATTTCACATCTTCATCAACAGCCATGGTACACTGTACTAAATGTATAATAATCAGTTCATCAAGTGGCTGCTTTAAATAATTCTCTGTAAATAGTAAATGATTGATGTAAATAGTTTTTAAAGAGTTAAACATGTTCCATGTATCATAGTTTATTTTTTGTGCCAAAATGTTCTATGTAATTCAATGTTCAATGGTTATTAACTTGTTCTCTGTTAACCGCCCCTGATCTCTGGAAGGGGCGGTATAGAAAAGCACACAAATAAATAAATAAAAATAAAAAAAACGTGTCCAATTGTGGCTGCTTTTTGAGCAGTGGCATCGGCAAACCTATTCCCTTTGTGTAATTTCTCCTTCTCCTGCCTGATGACCTCGGCAGTGCATGACTGCAACCTGCTTAGGGGCCCACACAGCGTCTAACAATGTCAATATCTCTGGGCCATATTTAATGGACTTGCCTCCTGAAGTTATCAACCCTTGTTCTTTGTACAAGGCCTCATGCACGTGCAAAGTTGTAAAGGCATACTTGGAATCTGTGTACACATTTAAATGGAGCCCTTTTCCTAGTATTAGTGCCCTAGTGAGGGCTATCAGTTCAGTTTTCTGTGCTGAAGTCCCCGGGGCCAGAGCTGAGGACTCAACCACCAGATCAAGGGTCACCACTGCATACCCGGCACAACGATGTCCACTGATGACGAGACTACTTCCATCCACAAAGAACGTCTGTTCAGGGTTCTCCAAAGGGACATCAGCCAGATCCAGGTGACTTGAGAAGACAGTATCCATAATTTCCAGACAGTCATGATCAGGGGTGCCAGGACCAACTGGTAACAACATAGCAGGATTCAAAGCCTGACTGACCATCAATTGCAATCGAGGATTCTCACACAGCATACTTTGATACTTCAACATTTGTGAATTTGTGAGCCAGAAGTTTCCTTTGTGCTCCATAAGGGTCAAGACAGAGTGTGGTACGATGACTCGAAGATGCTGTCCCAAAGTGAGCTTGTCAGCTTCGCTCACTAAGAGGGCTGTGGCTGCAACAGCTCTCAAACAAGGGGGCCAGCCTTTTGCAACCGTATCCAATTGTTTTGATAAATAGGCCACTGGTCGCTGCCAAGATCCAAGAGATTGAGTCAACACTCCCAAAGCATTTCCTTGTGACTCATGAACATAGAGACGAAAAGGTTTCTGGACATCTGGCAGACCCAGGGCTGGTGATGACATCAAGGCGGCCTTCAAAGATCGAAATGCTGCATCCTGTTCAGGTCCCCATTCCAATGGAGACCTCTCCATTCCTTTGGTGACTTGATACAATGGCTTTGCCAACAGAGCGAAGTTGGGTATCCATATTCGACAATAACCTGCAGCCCCTAAAAAAGCTCTCACTTGCCTCCTGGTGGCTGGAGTAGGAATACTGCATACAGCCTCTTTGCGTTCTGGTCCCAGGCATCGGATTCCGCTAGACAATTGGAATCCTAGATATTTAACTTCAGTTTGGCACAGCTGAGCCTTGGCCCTTGAGACCTTGTATCCGGCTTCATTCAGAAGATGCAAGAGATCACTGGTGGCTTCTAAACATTCACTTTCCGAATTGGTGGCTATTAGCAGGTCATCCACATACTGGAGAAGAACCCTTTTCCCTGGGTTCACAGGGTAGCTTGAGAGATCTTGATTTAGAGCAGCACTGAAGAGAGTAGGTGAATTCTTGAATCCTTGGGGTAATCGAGTCCAGGTGAGTTGGCCCCGCCTTCCTGTTGTAGGATCTTGCCATTCAAAAGCGAACAAAAGCTGACTGGTGGGGGCTAGGCGTATGCAAAAGAAAGCATCTTTTAAATCTAAAACGGTGAAGTGAGAAGCCTCAGCAGGGATCAGTCCCAAGAGAGTATAAGGATTTGGTACCACTGGATGTATAGTTACAACTGCATCATTCACTCGCCTCAGATCTTGTACTGGGCGGTAATCTCCCATCCCTGGTTTCTTAACTGGGAGAAGGGGGGTGTTCCAAGGTGACTGGCACTCTTTAAGAAGTCCATACTTCAGCAGTTTCATCAGATGGCAGTGGATACCTTCAATAGCTGGTCGAGGAAGAGGATACTGCTTCACATGCACTGGTTCCGCTCCTGACTTGAGGGTGACAATGATGGGGGCTATGTTCTTCGCTAGGCCAGGTGGATTATCCTCCGCCCATACTTCAGGCGGAGCTGAAAGGTTGGTGGGTATACAGGAACTAACTGTCTTGGTCGGAGATACACTATAGAACCGCCACTCTTCTTCTCGGGGGACAGTCAGCACCATCAATCCAGCAGGCTTTGAGTTTACAGTCATTTGCATTTCTCCCCCTTCAGCAAAGGATATCTGCGCCTGGAGCTTGGCAAGCATATCTCGGCCCAAAAGTGGAATAGGGCATTCAGGCATATACAGGAACTGTGCGTTATTTTCTGTCCCCCTAGTTCACACATGCGGTTCTGCAGAAAAGGCTTGGTGGCCCTAGCCCCAGTGGCCCCAAAAATGGTGACAGATCGAGAGGACAAAGGGGCCACTGGCTTTGCCACCACTGAATGTTCTGCTCCTGTATCCACCATAAAGTCCATATATTGGTCCCCTATTTTCAAACTGACCATAGGCTCCTGGGGACCCAAGGTAAACGTGGAGCCCGGTCTGGCCTAGTCTTCAGCCATATCATAGTCCTCGGCAACTGCCACTCCCTCAATAGCTTCTTCTCTCTCTTGCCGGAACTGTGCTCGGTTTATTCCTCCCCGACTCTGGAATCGACCTCCTGCTCTCCAAGTGCTCCCTCCTCCCCTCCGAGGGGTGGAGCCAAGATGCGGGCATTCATTTTTCCAATGTCCTTCTTCTCTCGAAGGAAGTAGCTGAAAAAGTGAAGAAAAAGAGGGAGGCCTTCATGAAATACAAGAGATCACAGAGAGAGGAAGACAGGCATCTGTATTTGGAAAAACGTAGAGAAGCTAGCAAAGTGGTCAAGAAGGCAAAGATTCAAAAGGAGGAGGAAATAGCCAATGCAATAAAATGGGGGGATAAGACATTTTTCAGATATATTAGTGAGAAGAGGAAGGGCAAAAGTGGTATTGTCAGACTCAAGGGTGCAGGGGGGGAATATGTAGAAGCTGATAAGGATAAAATGGAATTGCTTAACAAATATTTTTGTTCTGTGTTCACAGATGAAGAACCAGGAGCAGGACCTCAGAAAACACCCACAAATAGGAACAGAAGCGAGGGACATATTGAACAATTTTCAGAAGACTGTGTTCGTGAGAAACTAGCTCAACTTAAAGTAGACAAAGCGATGGGACCGGATGGGATACACCCTAGAATACTGAGGGAACTTGGGGACGTTCTAGCAACTCCACTGACTGACCTTTTCAATGCCTCGTTGGAGTCGGGATTGGTGCCAAAGGACTGGAGAGAGGCTCATGTGGTGCCTTTACACAAAAGCAGAAGTAAGGATGTGGTTGAAAACTACAGGCCGGTTAGTATAACTTCGGTGGTGAGTAAATTATTGGAAACGCTGCTGAAAGAGAAAATAGTGAGGTTTCTGGAGTCCAGCGGATTACAGGATCCGAGGCAGCATGGATTCACCAGAGGCAGGTCTTGTCAGACAAATCTGATTGATTTCTTTGACTGGGTGACCAGGGAGTTGGACCGAGGGAGAGCTCTAGATGAGATGTATTTAGATTTCAGTAAAGCCTTTGACACTGTTCCTCACAGGCGACTTATAAACAAACTGAGCACCCTAGGGATGGACCCTAAAGTTACTGCTTGGGTTAGAAATTGGTTGGGTGGGAGGCGACAAAGAGTACAAGTAAATGGAGCCCACTCTGAGGAGAAGGATGTTACCAGTGGTGTGCCCCAGGGATGTGTCCTTGGTCCGATTCTTTTTAACATCTTTGTTAGTGATATAGCGGAAGGGCTGTCGGGTAAGGTTTGCCTCTTTGCGGATGATACCAAAATCTGCAATAGAGTAGACACCCAGGAAGGTGTAGATAACATGAGGAGGGATCTAGCTAAGCTTGAAGAATGGTCTAGAATTTGGCAGCTGGGATTTAATGTTAAAAAATGTAAGGTCATGCATTTGGGCTGCAGCAATCCAAGGGAGCAATACAGTATAGGAGGTGAAGTACTTTTGTCCACTAAAGAAGAGCGGGACCTAGGCGTGGTTGTGTCTGATGATCTTAAAGTAGCTAAACAGGTAGAAAAGGCGACAGAAAAAGCTAGAAGGATGCTTGGGTGCATACGGAGAGGAATGGCTAGCAGAAAAAAGGAGGTGATAATGCCTCTGTATAAGTCTTTGGTGCGACTTCATTTGGAGTATAGTGTGCAATTCTGGAGACCGCACCTTCAAAAGGATGTGAACAGGATGGAGTCGGTGCAGAGGGTGGCTACTAAAATGATTAGTGGGCTTCATTATAAAGCATATGACAGACTTAAGGATCTTAATATGTACAGTACACCTTAGAAGAAAGGCAGGATAGAGGTGATATGATTGAGATGTTTAAATACCTCCGTGGCATAAATGTTCAGGGAGAGAGCCTCTTTCAATTGAAAGCAAGTTCTGCTACGAGGGGACATGGGGATGAGGGTGAAGGGAGATAGATTCAGGAGTGATATGCAGAAATATTTCTTTACGGAAAGAGTAGTGGATCCATGGAATAGTCTCCCAGTGGAGGTGGTAGAGATGAGGACAGTAACTGAATTCCAAAAATCATGGGACCAACACAGAGGATCTCTAAAGGTAAAAAGTGGACTGTTGTAGTTGTTGATATGAAAGGACAGACTAGATAGGCCATGTGGTCTTTTTCTGTCATCATGTTTCTATGTTTCTATGTTACAATGGGCGCACTGATTCGCACCCAATGGAGGCCAGCTATTTCCACGGCCTCTTCCACGTTCTCTGGTCCTTCGATTAGGACAACCTCCTCCACGTCGTTCAACTAAAGCGGCAGCAAGAAGATCTGCTTTCTTCTTCATTTTTCATTCACTTTCTCTGTAACGCTCATTTTCATGATTTACAAACACTTTCTGAGCAACTTCCATTAACTGTGCTGTATTCATGCCCGCAAATCCATCCATTTTCTGTAATTTTCATTTTATATCTCCCTGGGACTGACTGACAAAGGCTGCGTTCACCATACGCAGATTCTGCTGGGCTGCTGGATCGTATGGAGTATATAATCTATAGGCTTCAGACAACCGCTCATAAAAGGCCGCTGGGCTCTCATTCGGACCCTGGATGACTTCTGACACCTTCCCGATATTCATAGCTCTCTGGCTTCCCCTCCTCAGGCCCTGCAACAAGGCCTGGAGAAATTGAGTTAGGGCCGCCGCCCCCCTTTCATCATTCGGCTCCCATCCGGGATCCTCATTTGGGAAAGCTGCGGCGGCTGCTTGCGGAAGATTCATATCTGCTACTTCTACAGGGTTCTCTTCTAGCCAGCGAATAGCCGCTTGCCCGATTCGCGCTCGCTCCTCAATAGTAAAGAGAGTGGACAGGAGCTGGCGGCAATCAGACCAGGTAGGCTGATGAGTTTGCATTATACTAGACATTAATTCAGTTAAATCTTGGGGTTTTTCAGTATAAGATGCATAATGCGTTCTCCAGTTCAATAAATAAGAAGTGGAGAAAGGTACATAGATTAGACTGGCTGGTCCTGGCGCCATCTGGCCCTGCTCATTCAGGACAAGTAAACCAGGTACCTGATGCAATGGCATTAGGCGTCCCTCTCCTTTCTTCTTCTTTGCAGTGGCACTTCTTAAATCATAAGATTGCCGAGTATAGGCATCCTCAACAGGTGACCCTGATCTGGCGAGAGAGTCTCCACTCTCGGTATCCTCAGGGGACGCTGGCCCTCCTGAAGCACTCGGGCTAGACTCGGGGCCATCAATCGGGGGAGGGGACTCTTTGCCGTTGCGGTGGTAATTGCTGGGCTTCTGCATCAGGCTCTGCCGGGAGTGCCAGAGCCGTAGGAACTAGCCTATATAGATACTGAGGTAAACGGGTCAGGATATCTGGGGACTCTGAGGCGGAATACACAGGTAACTTCCCTTCCTCAAGCGTCAGAGTCTCCCTTGTGGTTGCAACTAATATTCTACATTGTTCCTCATAGCAACGCCTTATCCAAGGGGGCTGTTTCTCACAAATACTTAACCAGGAATCTATATACGGGAATTGATCAGGGAACATTTTTCGTACAATCTGATGGACACGGGAAACTATGCTAATATCAAAGGTGCCCTCATGGGGCCATGAAGTGACTAACACAGGCCACTCCCTTTCACAGAGCATTCCTAATCGGGACGAAGACATTTTAATCCCATAGTCTCCGGTAAATCCCTTGCTAAAATTCCTAGTCATACATTTCAACGGAGTTTGCGTGGACTCCGACCCCCCCATGATGATGTACTTGACAACAGACAGAGGGGGCGGGCAGTCAGGCTGCATTTTCCTGTGGACTACGAGTCAGAACTATGCAACAATGTTCCTCTGGGTGCACTTATTAAAAAAAACTTATTATTAAAAACTTATTATTGCTGTAAACAAAGGGTAGGCAGAAAACACGTAAGCTTAGATTAGTTGCAATAATCCAATAATGGATGTATGTGCTCATTCTAAATAGGAACAATTTAGATAAAGTCCTTAAAATATAAAACTATTATATTGCAACATGTTATAATATCAATCCCAATAGAAAAAAATATGGCTCCTAACATGACGGCCACATATCTGTTACGTATGACTAGAGTCTATCGTATACACTGTTCTCAATGAGAATGCTGTAGGAAACTTAAAAATACTTGGCATGAAACTAACTGCCAGCAGTCATCAGCACTAAGCTGAACAATGCAAAGAAATTACTTTAAATCTTACAGTTCAGAAAGCAGATATTCAAAGGATATGAAATGGATACTTTTTCATAAAGTTGGTGGATATCTGGAATGCAAACACTCCCCTTTTTAAGTTAGTTGAAAGCAAATTACTGAGAGCTTCAGCCAACCTTGACGGTATCTTAACAAAATAAACAATAGGTTTCTTTTCTGACTTTCAACTAATTACCATGCAGCTGAGTTACAGCTTTCTTTTTTTTTCTGTAATTTATGAACAATAAGTATGTCCTCTATGAGGTGCTTGCCACAGTAAAATTCAAGCATGATTAACTCCTCATTCACTCAGGATTTAAATCATTTTCAAGTCGCAATCTGGTAACTACTGGCTCGGGATGCTTCATTGTCCTGTCAGGGCTCTTAACCTCTACTTCGAAGGTCAAAGGAAAAACAGAAGCAGTTTCCTTAATTTTTCTATCATTTCTGTTTGTTTCATTTAGCTAAAGTAAAGAACTTTAATCAGTTCAGCTCCAGGGACCATAAAATCTACTGGAGTAGCCATCAATGAAAGAAGGACAGTGTTTGCTGAGGACTAAAACATAAAAACACAGCAAAGCTAAGCCCACAAATGCATTATACCTAACAGCCTATCTGATCAGAATAAGGTATTTCTTTTAAGGAATCTCACCCTGCACACTAAAACTGAACTAGACCCTCCCCCTGGATAGTTCTGAAAGGTAACATGCCGTAACAAGTAATACTAGCTCTACAGAATCCTCCTCACTCGGACCTCTAACAGTTAACGTAGAAATACAGGCAGGGCTCAGATATAACAAGAACAGTTGAGGAGCTCCGAAGGGGTTAATGAGAACTAGGCTGTGTGAAAGACACACCCCTTCTCCCTCTGCTTACTCTCACGCTGTGCTGAAAAAAAAAATAAAATCACTGAAACAGCTTGTGCTGTGCTTAGATTCGTTTCCTTAAAATGAATCCAGGGTGGGGTTTTTTTTCTCTTTTTTTCTTTCTCAGTACTGTCCCTTAATCGGTAAACTGTTTATATTACACCAGAAGGGAAATCAGCGGTTTCAACAGATAACAAAACCAGATACAAACAACAGACAGGGGGTCCGTACAGCCCTAGAAACAGCGAGGGACACAAATACAAGACGCTTCCTCCTTTTTGCGACCTGGGCGGGTCACCCGGCCAGGAACTGCGCTACTCAGGAGTCCGCACTTGCTTGGTCTGTATTTCAAGACCTCTCATCCACACACACACAGAAACATGCTAGCAACGTTTTTCCCAAATTCCCAAGGCCTTACTGACTAACCATACCATAGGGTCTGTGGCTTCTGCTTCGCTAACACCTATGTGAGGCATACTAGGACAGCCCTGGAGAGGTGATCAGGCTCTCTTTTTACCATACCATATTCCCAAAACTGACTATCTATCTGAGTAGTAAAGAAAACTTCTACTCACCGGATCCGGTTCCCGATACCAAACCAGTACATGGGTTGGATCCTGGACTCCCCTCGGGTTCGGAAGTGTTGGCCAGCCGGACCCAGTAGTCCGCCGAGGCAAGGCAGAACCCTCTCCGATACAAGAGCACCAGTGGCACCTGAGGTTTCCCCTGCGGTCGAGGCGAAATTACGTGGAATATTCACTTGAATACCATCCACTACTCGCACATTCCCGGCCAACGCACCAAGAATATGTAGCAGCTGATAAGCATGCAATAAATAATACCAGGAGTCAATTGCATGATCCAAGTCATTTAATGTGCACAGGCTCAGAACAGACTAAAAGGGACTGAGCAATGGAGAACAGAAGCAAATTCCTTAGATACAATTTTTACAGTTTGATACAGGCAAACTTTCTATTGGTCCCAATGCCCCCTGCACCTGTCCAATCGGGGACCCTCTCTGGGCCTAGCACCCTGTTCCCCCTTCTCAGGCTATTCTAACAAAGGCACAGTTTTTAGACATAGATACATTTCTACTGCAAGGTCATTTCTAGCTCAGAGAATGTGAGAATGCAGAACACTGGAATATATCTATCATCAGCATGGAAGAATTTAATAAAGGATTCATACAAACTTATCAAAAGCAGTTTAAAGCAGTTTAAGGCAGATCCTCAGATTTTCACTGACTTTGGTCTTTCTCAGCACTACTAGTCTCAGGTGGGGGTGGGAACACATGTCTAGCTTACAGGCCTCCCATACGTATTGTAGGCCCTAGCCTGCCACATTACAACATACATCATATTCTGTAACTTATACATCTACGCATTTAACAGTACCAGGTTTCAATACTTTCCAACATTCATGTGTTGCAAATTCACTAACTGTAAATATAATCTATAATAAACCAACAGGTATATACTAAGAGACTGTATTGGGTGTTTTCATTGCTTTTTATAACTCTCCCCCTTGCCCCCTCTCCCATCTATTTTCCACCATAATTCTACATTATAAATCTCTTATGGTTCCTTGACACTCCCCCAAACATATATTATTTGTCAGAACTGTGCCAGTGAACACATTGTTATCTGTCTTCATTCTTTTAACTTTTGAGTCCTGCCCCCCCCCTCCCAGACTCCCTCCCACAAAGATCCTGTCAGTATTGTGGTATTCCATACCTATAACAGAAACATAGTCAATAGTGTCCAATAAATTATTCAGCCCCTCTGCTGCAGCCACATTATATGAAAGATCTCTATACTTTGATTCTTATATGCTGTGACTTCATTTATTTTATAGATGTATACAAGCCTGCTTAAAATTTTTCATGGGTCTGGGCCCTTTGGCATTTTCCATTCTTTCAAAACTTCCATTTGCACCCCAATTGCTAACATTCTCAGCATGTATATCAAATCACCACCCATATCTTCTCCCCATTCACCCAGTAGAGCCCCCCCCCCAGTAGACCACCCCACCCTAACATGTCTCATGCAGTATTACGCAGCCACTTCCAAGTGTCCTGAAATACTGGAGATGTCCACCACATATGTAGATAATACCTCTACCCCCCTCCAGCATTGTTGGCTATTCCCTCCTCGCATCCTGCTTGTTCGTACTGGTGTGAGATACATTCGGTAGAGCATTTTATAACAATGCTCTTGAATGGATGCTGAAACCAACGGTATTTTAGTTGCCTTATAAATCTTTTCCCAACTGTCATTATCCCAGACACCCCCTAGGTCTTTCTCCCATGCCATTAGATGGGTACTATGTGTCTCTAAGTCAGTACCGTACCTAGCCCTGTGCGAGCAGTGCAGCCATACAGGGCACAAAGGCTTAGGAGGCGCATTTTTGTTCTCTCAGTGATGGCAGGTCAACAGCAGGTAGCCGAAATGCACCCCCTAAGCCTTTCTGCAGGTCTGGTCCGTCCCTCATCTGATGCGACATCAGAGCAGGGAGGGATCCGATCTGCTTAATGTTCGGCAGCAGCTGAGCAGAGTAGACCTGTGACTTGCACATCGGGCATGCACCCCCCCTCCTCCCCATACCTCTGTCCAGCCACTGCCTGCTCTTGCCCTGCTGCTGGCAGCGCCATGGAGAAAACAGAGGGCGGCAGCAGCAGGGCGAGAGCAGGCAGCGACTGGACGGAGGTATGGGGAGGGGGAGGGCATGCACCCGATGTGCAGGTCAGACAGGGCGCGATTCTGGCTCAGTACGACCATGCTCTGAGCTACGCAGGGCTCCATACAACCTTGAAACAAATCCTCTAGAGCAGTGGTTCTTAACCTGGGTTCGATCAAACCCTAGAGGTTCGGTGAGTCAGTCTCAGGGGTTCGGCGGAGGTCAAGACACAAGACACGCACCCGACTCATATGATTCGTGATGACACGCCCCGCTTGGCCATCATTGGCTGCAGGTGATCACGCTACATTGCTTGACCAATCTGTGCTGCAGGGAATTTGGTGCACTCAGTAGTCGACTTGTGACTTTTGTGATGGTATGTCGTGTGATTTCTTTCTTAATATTTTAATCCATACTATGTCGAGCAAAAAAAGAAAGTGGTCGGACGAATATGTACAACATGGATTCGCATATATAACAGAACGTGATGGGAGTCAGCATCCTATCTGCATGATTTGCAATGCCAAGTTAAGCAATTCTAATCTAGTACCGGCAAAACTAAAGGAACACTTCCTTAACCTGCATGGAGATGGGGAATAGAAGAACAAAACGCTTGCTGAAAATTCAAGGTGAAGAGAGCCAGATTCGATGAAAAGGCTACTCTGCCTGCTCTCGGCTTTGTACCCATCAACAAACGGATCCTCACAGCATCGTACGAAGTTGCTTACCTGATCGCAAAGCAGGGCAAACCACACACCATTGGTGAAACACTCATAAAACCAGCTGTGTTGAAGATGGCGAATCTGTTGCTGGGAAAAGCGGCCGAAGTTAAATTATTCCAAATTCCTCTTTCAAATGAAACCATCAGCGACAGAATAGAGGACATGAGCAAAGACATCGTGGCTCAAGTAGTTGCAGATCTGATTTCAAGCCCAGCAAAATTCAGCCTCCAACTCGACGAGACCACAGACGTTTCTAATCTAAGTCAGCTTGCTGTATTTGTGCGCTGTGTGAAAGACGACATGATAAAGGATGATTTTTATTTTGTAAGCCTCTTACAACAACAACTAAGGCAGCCGATGTGAAGAAACTTGTGGATGACTTCTTCAGAGACAACAATCTTTCGTGGGATATGGTTTCTGCAGTTTGTACGGACGGAGCTCCAGTCATGTTGGGAAGAAAGTCTGGTTTTGGGGCGCTAGTGAAAGCCGATGCACCACACATCATTGTTACGCATTGTATTCTCAAAGGCATGCGTTGGCAACAAATACCTTGCCTCCAGAAATGACAGAAGTATTAAAAATTGTAGTGGAATGTGTGAACTATGTGCGAAATAGTGCACTGAGGCACCGCATCTTCAGTGAGCTGTGTAAAGAAATAGGCTCTGAATTCGAGGTACTGTGGTGAAGAGCGCCCTCCTGAGGAAATGGAGACTGAAGGAAATCCTGAAATGCGGCAGGATTTACACAGGATTTATAATCCTAAAAGGAAAAAAAAGCCCTCTTCTGGTGAGCTGAGAATGAAGACCAGCCCAGGGGAGGAGTTGAGCAGGGCTGATTGGGCACACCCAGGGGTTGGACGGGGTGTGGCTGAAAAAGAATCCCTTTATGAAGTGGTGAATGACGCTGCTAAACAGAACTGGAGGGGAAAGACCCGGATTGAGATCAAGCAGATGACCAAGCAGACCAAGGGGAAGCAGAAGCAGAAGAGCTGTGAGAAACAGGAAAGCCATGAGCAGAGGACCAGGAAGCAGTTTGGCTGCACGTCTGAGCCTGGTAGCAGCAGAGGACCTGCAAGGATCTTAACAGGTGCTTGGAAAGGAAGTCCTACGAGAAGTGGACGAAGCCCTGCTTTAGAGTCTTCGGAAAAGGCAGAGCCCTCATGGATACAGTTTGGACTGGAGAGACCCAGAAGCCCTCACAGCTACAAAGCTTTTGAGCTACCTAAAAGGAGAGGAGCCTGGCAGAAAGACAGCAGTTTCTATAGGAACCTGGATAGAGAAGGTAAAGTCCCATCTCCTATATTTAAGGCTGTTTTAAAAGATCCCAATTGTTACCCTGAGTCATTCAAGCCAAGAGCTGAAGGGGGAAACATTATTGACTGGGAGAAAAACTCAGTGTTGGCTGACAACGGTTTGTCAGGAACTGAACAGGCTGAATTGCTCCTTCAGGACTTTAAAGATTTCTTAGAATTGAAAGCAGGCAGACAGTCAAAGCTGAATGAGGACAATAGCTCTGTGCAGTCAGAAGATTTTATGCAAGTGGAAAATGCCTTACCTTTGATAAACTCTGACGATAATAGCATGGACTGTTCAATATGCTGTAAGGAAATGGCAGTATAACAAAGCTTGCCTGTACCTTGTATGAAAAGAATACAACGTGGAAGTTTCTGCTGCCGTGCTCTGAAAACCTAATTGTTTGCACCTGAGTTTGAGTTCACACTGTGAAGGGAACAGTGATTGCATGAGGCTGCAATATATGTAAGTCACCTCTTGAGGCAGAGCTGAGTTAAGCTCCATAAAAGAAAAGCTGATCTCACTTTACGTTGTCTTATATTCCTGAGTTTCTTCTGTTACCATTTAAAGCACCATTTATGTTCATGTATCTGAATTTTGATGCGCTGGAGGAATCTCCCCAATACGAATAAAATATTCTTGCAAAGCCTTACCGTCTCTGGCGCAACTACATTTATCAGTGAGAGAAAGGAGAACAAAACTACATCTCCCATCATTCCAAGGGAATAGTTTTAATCCATTCCTCACGGGACAATAGGCCACTCCTGTCCTTTAGCCCTAGGGCGGGGACAGGAGCGTCGCAAGTGGCTTCGTTTCGAGGATTCTACGCATGCGCTAAAGGTGCCACGCGGAAGACCTACAGGAAGGCAACTGCCCAGGAGGAGCCCGACTGCAGACTATCCAGAAGGGAAGAAGTCACAGCATCAGAGGGCTACTGGCTGCAACGTGGTTGAACTGCCTGAAGCAACACCTAAGCCAGGTAAAAAGTATCCACCCGGGAGAGGTCAGGATACAGGGCAAAGGGGTGATTGCTGGGCCAGGTTGAGGAAAAAAAAAAAAAGAGAAGTTTTGTTTTTTTTTGGTGTGTGATACCGCACTTGGTTTTTTTGTCTTTGTGTTTGTATTCACAGAGGTTCCAAGATGTCTCTAGATACTGTCGCCGGGCAGCCCCGTCTACGCGTTACTCATGTTGGGGGTGAGCCCGGGCAAAGATTTTTCTAGGTAGTCAAGGGAATGTAAGTTCACTCGGCGTAGTTGAAAGAAGTGACCTCACAGATTCCAACTACCTAGGAGCACTGACTTGTGTGGTCAGTCGGTCCCTGCGGCTGAATCCCCGATTGAAAACCGGCTGGATAGACTGGCATCCAAACTCTTCCTGATCAGAGGTCTGGTAAGTACTGCCTTACTGTTTTGGGTAGTAAATTCTGTGAACCTGTAGCGGCCCGATCACCCGCACGAACGGTTCTAGTAGGGACCCCGGGGGGGGGGGGGTTTCTGAAGCCATTGTTCGTCCAGTTTTGAGTAGAAATCAGAGTACCAGTAAGATAACTGCAGTATAAATTAATTTTGCTACCTTGGGCCCCTTAAAAGTATTTAAAGTGCAGCGCTGCCAAAGCTATTGAAGAAAATTGCCTAGGATATTAGTATTAACTCCCTTAAGTGTGCCAAGCTAATTATTAAAATTTTGTACTGACCGCAATTTGTCTTTGTCCGCGGGCCGGCTGGCTCTCCTGGATCCGTGGTTCTTGTTTGTGTGCCACGGGCCGGCTGGCCCCTTTTAAACTGTTCCCTTCTTGTTTGTGCTTTGATTTGTTTTTCTTTTCTCCCTTTCTTCTCCCGTTCCCTGCTTCCCGATGCTGCCGCTGTGCTCCACTGCTGATCTGTGTGCCCCGATGCTGCCGCTGTGTTCCCGCTGCTAATTTCTGCTCCCCCATGCTGACGCTGTGTTCCCGCTGTTAATTTCTGCTCCCCCATGCTGCCGCTGTGTTCCCGCTGCTAATTTCTGCTCCCCCATGCTGCCGCTGTGTTCCCGCTGCTAATTTCTGCTCCCCCATGCTGCCGCTGTGTTCCCGCTGCTAATTTCTGCTCCCCCATGCTGCCGCTGTGTTCCCGCTGTTAATTTCTGCTCCCCCATGCTGCCGCTGTGTTCCCGCTGCTAATTTCTGCTCCCCCATGCTGCCGCTGTGTTCCCGCTGCTAATTTGTGCTCCCCCATGCTGCCGCTGTGTTCCCGCTGCTAATCTGTGCTGCCCCGGTGCTGCCGCTGTGCTCCCGCTGCTGATTTGTGCTGCCCCGATGCCTATCCCTGTTTTTCCCTTTGAGCCCAGAATCGGCAAGAACGGAGTCATTGGAGGAGAAGCCTGGAGGTCCATCACTTTCCTTCTTTCCTCATCTGTGAGTGGAGAGTGAGCCGGTGTGAAGAGCACGAGGAGGTAGCAGCCATCTTGGGAACACCACGTGTAAGAAATCCTCTGCACCGAGGTATTAAAACGGAAGAAACAGCACTCAGAAGCAAAACTGGAGCTCCATCTGGTGGACACTTAAAGAATAGCTAGCTGTAGTCTCTCATTGAAAAACCGGAGCTCCATCTAGTGGACATTTTTTAAAATAGCTAGATATATTTTTATATTACTATTGTATACTGCCTTTCTTTAAATTGAGATTAGATAAGAAGATCTATATTGTACAATTTTATTTTATTTTATTTTTTTTTGTGTTGTCGTTTTGTTTTGTTTTGTTTTTAGATCAGCAGATCCATATTGTACATTGCAATTCCAGAAGTAAGAATAGATTAGAAGACCCACATTGTATACGGCATTTAGTCATTGAACTAGAATTAAAGCATGGGGTCGGGGAAGTCAAAAGTGCAAACGCCCCTACAGTGCATGCTTCACAATTTTAAATCTGGGTTTAGAGAGGATTACGGGGTACCCCTCTCCGCCTCCAGATTATCTTTTCTGTGTGAGAGGGAATGGCCGGCCTTAGTTAAGCTATGGCCTTCCCAGGGGTCCACTGACCTGGCCACTGTGTCTTTGGTCCACCAAATTGTAGCAAAAGAGCGCCCTGACCAGTTCCCCTATATTGATTCATGGTTGGCCGTATGCCAGCTCAGGCCGAAGTGGCTCCAGCGCTGTCACGAGGATCAGTGTAGAATAATGGTGGCGGCCAGTGATCGCCAAAAGGAATGGACACCCGCCTCTATCTACCAGGGGCGGGACTTTCCAGATATTTCTCCACACCCTCTCCCTCTGCTTCAACCTCATGTCCCATCTGCACCACTGCAGGGTCCGCCCCCAGCTGAAAGGTCAGGAAAACCTCTTCTTGGGGTGGGTGATACCAGATTTAGGGAAGATTCTACGGACTCCGGCCTCTCATCTCCAGATTCCCCTCCCACTTCTGGTGCCACCTCCAGTGCCACCATCTCCTCCCCTGAGAGCACAGAGGCTGAGCTTGAATCGTCACCCCCGGTAGCCCACCGCCTGCGGTCGCATGATCTCCAATTGCCACTACGACAAGTACAGGGGCTCCCGTACCTTGATGCTGCTGGGCGTGTGACACTGGGACCATCCAGCCTGATTTATGTCCCTTTCTCCACCACGGACCTGTTGAACTGGAAAACCCATTATGCTTCCTATACTGAAAAGCCCCAAGAACTGACAGACCCTATGACCAGTAGTATGCAAACACACCAGCCTGCCTGGTCGGACACTAGACAACTGCTTTCTACTTTGTTCAGCACAGAAGAACGAGGGCGAGGCCGCGGATACGGGGGGCCGAGGTTTCCCCTAGCCCCCAATCAATGTGCCTACTGCAAAGAGGAGGGACACTGGAAGAATGAATGTCCAAATCGTAACACAAGACGAGAGAGATACCCATCCACAAGGGGCGCGAGAGCACCTGTACGTACTACACGGGAGCAAAAACCAGTATGATGCTTTCCCGCCTCCACCGGAACCAGCCACTGAAGGCCTTGTAACCATGGAACATTATGACTCAGATGACTACTAGGCCAAACCGGGCACCAAGTTTCTGTTGGGTCCCCAGGAGCCTATGGTCAACATGAATTTAGGGGACCGGAGAATGCAATTCATGGTCGATACCGGAGCAACGGGGGAGAGGGCCCAGAGACCTTTTTCTGCAAAACCACATGTGCCAGTTGGGGGGGATGGACCATCACTCACCAGTTCCTGTATATGCCTGAATGTCCCATACCCTTGCTGGGTCGGGATGTTCTGGCAAAACTCCAGGCCCAAATCTCATTCGGGTCTGACGGCCAGGCTGAGCTCGAAATACCCAGCCTGGGCCCAACAGTTTTGATACTGTCCGTCCCCCGAGAAGAAGAATAGCGGTTATATGAGAACAGGCCCAGTTCTGATGTGGCTACCCTGGATACGTGGGAATCAGTGCCCCCTGGAGTATGGGCTGAAGGAAACCCCCCCGGAATGGCCATTAACATCCCTCCCGTATGTGTTGAAATGAAGCCGGGAGCCTCCCCGGTACATGTGCGACAATACCCGCTGCCGCGGGCAGTTGTAGAAGGAATTCATCATCATCTGGTGCAGCTACTACAGCATGGTATCCTGCGGCCCTGCCAATCGGCATGGAACACTCCTTTGCTGCCAGTTCGAAAACCTGGAACCACCGACTATCGACCTGTTCAGGACCTCCGTCGTGTCAATGAGGCCACTGTGACTCTGCATCCAGTAGTACCAAACCCTTATACACTGTTGGGCCTCATCCCGGCAACTGCTTCTCACTTCTCAGTACTGGACCTAAAAGATGCCTTCTTTTGTATACGCCTAGATACTGCAAGCCAGCACCTGTATGCTTTCGAGAAAGAGGACCCTGCTACTGGCAGAAAGTCCCAAGTTACCTGGACTCGTTTACCACAGGGATTCAAGAACTCCCCTACCATTTTCAGCACAGCATTGGCACAAGATCTTGCTAGTTTCCCTCCGGGGGAGCCCGGCAGACGAGTACTTCTGCAGTACGTTGATGACCTACAAATCGCTGCTGACTCTGAGGCTGAATGTGTACTGGCAACCACAGAGCTTCTCCAACTTCTGTACGATGGGGGATACCGAGTCTCCAGAAAAGGCTCAGTTATGTCAGTCGGAAGTGAAGATCTGGGATTCCATCTGTCAAAAGGAAGCCGGTGGTTGGGCAGCTGAGGGAGGAAGCAGTGTGCCGGATCCCAGTGCCAACAACCTGCAAGCAAGTACGTGCCTTTCTCGGGGCCGCTGGGTACTGTCGTATCTGGATTCCCAACTTTGCAAAGATCGCAAAGCCTCTCTATGAGTCTACAGAGGGCCCAGAGAAGAGCCCCCTTGAATGGGGTCGTGACCAACAGGAGGCCTTCGAACATTTGAAAAGGGCATTACTGTCATCACCAGCCCCAGGCCTTCCAGATGTCACCAAGCCTTTCACCCTCTATGTGCACGAGGCAGCAGGAACAGCTTTGGGGGTCTTGACCCAACAACTGGGGTCTTGGCCGCGACCAGTCGCCTACCTGTCTAAACTGCTGGATCCAGTGGCCAAGGGATGGCCACCTTGTCTGAGAGCAATAGCAGCAACAGCCTTGTTGGTGGAAGAGTCTGATAAACTGTCCATGGGCCAAGGCCTTCCAGTCACCGTCCCACATTCAGTCGGAACATTGCTAGAGCATAAAGGAAGTCACTGGTTCACCAGCTCCCGGATGTTGAAATACCAGAGCATGTTATGGGGAAATCCCAGAGTGCAAATAACTACCAGTCAAGCCTTAAACCCTGCTACATTCCTGCCTGTTGGCCCCGGACCACCTGATCACGACTGCCTGGAAGTGATGGATACAGTCTTCTCCAGTCGTCCTGACCTGACAGATGTACCGTTAAGCAATCCGGATGAAACCTACTTCGTAGATGGAAGAAGTCTGGTGTTGGAGGGCCGCAGGTGTGCAGGGTACGCGGTGGTGATGATGGAAGAGATAGTCGAAGCTCAGCCTTTACCCCTGGAACATCCGCACAGAAGGCGGAACTCATTGCCCTTACCCATGCCTTAACCCTTGGGACTAACAGTTGTATAAATATATACACAGGCTCCCGGTATGCCTTTGCCACTCTCCATGCCCACGGGGCCCAGTACAGGGAAAGAGGGTTAGTTACTGCAGCTGGCTCTGAGATAAAGAATGGCCCCCAGATATTGGCCCTGTCCCAAATACACCCCTCTGCGGCTTGCCTCCAGTAATACAGCCCTCTACCGCCTCTAGCGGTTGAGGTCTCACTTAAAAAGGGGGGAATGAGGCAGCCATGAGGCTCTTACACAAGTGCCTGACCCTTCCCCCAAGCCATGAGGCTCTTACACAAGTGCCTGACCCTTCCCCCAAGCCATGAGGCTCTTACATAAAGTAATCAGCCTGCTATTTCAGTAGACACCCTTCCCCCACTCCAGGTCTGAGCACAGTATCCCCTAGCCCAGAAACCAACAAACCAGAGCACACCGGTTTGGACAGGTCACCCAGGTACCTTCCCCAGGGGCTGCTGATTGGTGGACAGGAAATACCTATGGCAAATGGGATTATAGAATGAGTTTGAAATTATACTGTATTTAAGGCATTGAAGGACGTCCCTCGGGGCTCAGACTCTTTTGTGGAGGGTACTGGCTCTCTGTCTGAACCTGTGCACATTAAAGATCCTGTTTGCATTCCAGCCTGTCTGTGAGTTTTCCTTCTGTGGGTAAGTGATTGAACAAGAGCTTTTCACAGCGTTTGCTATAACAATTCATGAGACCAGGTGGAGGGAAATAAAGGCTTTTATTCCCTGGTTAATGCAAAGGTTCAACATAAGATATAATCCATGAAACAGAAAGTCCTTTGTGTCAAAAGGTACCAGTATTTACAATGGGTTTGCTTAACTGTTGCTTCACAATTAAGGCAGGTTGCACAAGTAGAATTCAATACATGAAACAGCAATCACATTTCATTCATTCCTCTTCATTATATAGAGCATATAGACTCTGGAGCTGAGGCAGTGCACCAATCACATTCCATGAGTTCTGGCATAGGTAAGGGAACAGTGTTTGGATATTCAATCTCCATGGACTCTCCTTCGCTATACTCAGTAGAGGAGTATTCACTGTCCCTGTCTGACCTAGCCTTGTAAATTAAGACTCTGGAGTCTGGCTTCCCATAGCCAGCGGTTCTCAAGGTTGCAGGAATTTTACTGAACCAATCTGGTTTCTTTTCCCTCACATAAGGAGCGTGGGTTTTAGCAGAGCCTTTATGAGCCCAACAGTCACAGTCATTGGTTAATGTTTCATACCTGGATTTTGCTGAGTTAGAATCCACAGTGTTTTCTCTTCCAGCCACTCTCCCTTGGTAGCTGAGTCTCTGCCTGCCTGCTTTGGACACAGCTGGGCTTCTAGGCAGTTGAGTAAAACTTGTCCTGGATTCTCCTCTCTCTCTGGGTAAAAACTCCAGGTGATCATAAAAGTGCTTTCCTTTCTGACCTGGTAAAACTTGGCAGTAATCCTTCAGAGATTGTAAGCTCTTCTCAGAACCCTTCTCCCTGGTTCTTAGCTTCTGTCTCTCTGTTCTGGATTCAGGCAGACTGTGAGAACAGGGCGTGGCAGACACTCTCACCTTAGAGCTGGCTCTATCAAACTTCCCTTGTGCAACAGGGTCAGTTTGTGCCTTCTGGCCCCCAACCTTGTGAAGTCTGTTCCCACTTAGGTTCTTCTCAGTCCTCTCTTGATGCCTCTCAGCTTTCTCTCTCTCCTTCCTTGCTCCTCCTCTGTGGCTCTCAGCCTTCTCTGTTCTAGAAGCATTCTGCTCTGACTTATAAAGCAAAGTGCTTGGGATGACTTCCGGGTTTCTTTTCAGGTGCAAGTCATCAGAGTTCCTAGGCTCATTAACTCCCGAATGTCTGTTCCTGCTCCCTCTAGCTGTGCCTGAGGGTAATTGCACACCTAGTTCCTCAAAAGAAACAGGATTTCTTTTCAACCACTCATCTTTATTGACACACGCCTCATAACAATACCCAGGAAGTGTTTAAGTGGATGGCCACGCAGCTGGAGAGACAGAGAGACTTGACCTTGGAAGCCCAAGAAAGAAATGCTGCCAGCCTTCAAGCTCAGCAGAAGCCATTATTGGACATGTTACAAGCATGGGTAGCCGAGCAGAAGAAACCATCGGAGACACCAACCGCTCCCCCAGGTTTTTCCGCAGCAGCTACACCTAGCTTAAACACAGGGACAATGTTCAATTTTGGACAATTGAAAGATACAGATGATACAGATGATTACTTTGAATGTTTTGAAAGAGTGGCACAGTTAAGCGCTTGGCCAAAAGCACATTGGGCCATTCGCTTTGCGGCGTCCCTTACAGGGGAGGCTATGGCCGCGTATAGAAGCATGCCACCTGATCTCGCTGGAAATTATGATGAAATTAAGAGAGTGGTCAGGGAGAGGCTTGGCCTTACTCCGCTAGTTTATCACAATCTCCTGCGAGCAGTAAAATTAAAACAAGATTAAACCCAAAAGCATTATGTTATAGGATTCGTATGCTGATAAACAAATGGCTTGATCCAGGGGGTAAATCTAAAGAGTCCATCATAGACAGTCTCATTGTAGAACAGTATTTGAGTGCTGTACCCGCCGAAATACGGACCTTCCTGATTTTGCAGATCTGTAAAACCCCGCAAGAGGCTATTGACCTCACGGAGCGCTTCTTGGAAGCCAAGTTAATGGCCCAGGAAGGCGGTAGGGCTCCTAAGGGGACAGCGACTCGCGAATCAGAAAGGAGGTGGAGGTTAAGTGATGAGACAGGAAGAATGTGTATGCCAACTATGAAGGGTACAATTTCGCCTAGGAAATGTTTTAAATGTGGGCGAGAGGGTCATCTGCAGAAAAATTGCTATTTTAAGACTGCTTTAGTAGCAGTAAATGCACAGAAGGCCAGAGAAGGATTTCTCATTGAAGTAGAGGTGCAGGGAATTGCCACCACCGCGTTACTTGACTCCGGCGCGGAGCAGACAATGCTGTCCAAGACGCTGTGGCAGCAAATCAAATCATCAGGGGTAGCAATTCAGCCTGTGCACAATGTAAAAATCCGCTGTGTTCACGGAGGCACTTCATTATACCCCGTGTACAACCTCCAGGTGAAAGCGCTAGGAGCTATTAAGAAAGTTCCCATAGCAGTAGTGCCCAAGCTACCGCACAATATAGTCCTGGGTAGGGACTGGCTGCAGTTCCAGAAGGGCCTACTCCTAAAAGAACCGGAAGCTTCCCGAGAATCACCAGTAGAAGCTCTAACCCAGACCTCAGGGAAAAATATGATTCCTAGTCCCTTGTTTGCTCAGCTGAAGAAGCAAAAAGGAAAAACACGAGCCCTGAAAGAAGAAGTAGTGAAAAAGCCAGTTTTCGTGCTTAAATATTGCAAGATGAGCCCAAATGCTCAGGCCCCTAAAAGAGCCTCAAGTAACTCTGCAGGTTATGACCTTTATAGTACAGAGGATGTGGTGGTTCCTAGGCAAGGGAAAGCCTTAGTTGATACGGCTTTACAAATGGAGATGCCATTGGGTTGTTACGGCCGAATAGCCCCACGGTCGGGCCTCGCCGTAAAACACTTTATTGATGTAGGAGCCGGAGTTATAGACCCGAACTATAGGGGTTCTATAAAAATTCTCCTGTTTAATTTCGGCAAGGAGGACTTCAAAGTAATGGTTGGAGATCGAGTGGCTCAACTAATCTGTGAGCGCATGGGCCTGCCTCCTCTGGAAGAAGTGTCCAGCCTGTCAACAACGGCCCGTGGAACAGGTGGTTTTGGGTCGACAGGAGGCACCACTCTCCAAGGCTTAGCGGCGATTCTGGAAGAGAAGGAAGAAGAAGATCTGGGACCACAACTTGCCGTATGTAACAGTAACCCAGAGCCCAGAATCGATGAAGGCCTTTCCTGGGCACAGAAGCAGGAATTTGCCCAGCTACTAACCAGATACAAGGATGTCCTCACGCCAATGTCGGGTAAGACGGACTTGATCGCCCATAAGATCATAACGCCGCCCGGTGAAATAGTACGCCAACGCCCATATAGGTTGCCGGAGGCGAAGAAGGAGGAGGTCGTGCGGCAGGTACAAGAAATGTTACAGATGGGCGTTATTGAGGAGTCGCGGAGCCCATGGAACAGCCCAATTGTTCTGGTTCCCAAACCAGACGGTTCCATAAGGTTCTGTATCGACTTTAGAAAAGTTAACTTGATATCTCGCTTCGATACTTATCCGATGCCACGGATAGAAGAACTCCTTGATCGCCTAGGTCATGCCAAATACCTCATTACATTGGATATGTCGAAAGGGTACTGGCAGGTCCCACTGACCAGGGATGCCAGACAGAAGACCGCATTCAGTACCCCAGTCGGCCTGTACCAGTTTAAAAGAATGCCTTTTGGCCTACACGGAGCTGCCGCCACGTGTCAGCGCCTAATGGACCTGGTTTTGCGACCGCATCAAACATACGCTGTAGCCTACATGGATGATGTGGTTATTCATAGTGACAACTGGACACAACATCTCCCTAGAGTTGAAGCCGTTCTTATGGCACTACGGGATGCTGGCCTCACGTTAAACCCGGCCAAATGTCTATTTGGAAGCCGGGAAGTAAAGTATTTGGGCCACCTGGTGGGTAATGGGGTGGTGAAACCTCTTACTGACAAAATAGCCGCTGTTCAAGCCTTCCCAAAACCAACTACTAAGAAGCAGTTAAGGAGCTTCCTTGGGTTAGTGGGGTACTACAGACGGTTTGTTCCAGGTTTTGCAGAGAAAAGCACCCCTTTAACTGAGATGTTGAAAAAGAATGCGCCAAATCAACTGAGATGGCGGGAGGATGCTGAAGGGGCATTCCAATTGCTGAAAGATAAGTTGTGTGCAGCACCCGTTCTGAGGGGTGTGGATTTCACCCAACCGTTTCTAGTGCAGAAGGACACATCGGAGACAGGCCTCGGTGCAGTGCTATCCCAGCGGCATGACGGTACGGTACACCCGGTGCTGTATCTCAGCCGGAAGCTGGCCCCTGCTGAAAAGCGATATTCAACGATTGAACGTGAATGTCTGGCCATTAAGAGGGCCATTGACGCACTCCGCTTTTATCTCACGGGAAGAAGATTCACCTTGATTACGGACCATGCACCACTAAAGTGGTTAAATCAGATGTATAACCATAATGCAAGGTTAACCCGTTGGTTTATGGCTCTTCAGGCATTCGAATTTAACGTGGAGCATAGAGCGGGAAAGCTCCATCAGAACGCAGACGCCCTGAGTAGAATCACTTGCTGTGCCCCTGGTCAGAAGCCAGCCCGTGATATCTTAAGGGGGGGATCTGTGGTGAAGAGCGCCCTCCTGAGGAAATGGAGACTGAAGGAAATCCTGAAATGCGGCAGGATTTACACAGGATTTACAATCCTAAAAGGAAAAAAAAGCCCTCTTCTGGTGAGCTGAGAATGAAGACCAGCCCAGGGGAGGAGTTGAGCAGTGCTGATTGGGCACACCCAGGGGTTGGACGGGGTGTGGCTGAAAAAGAATCCCTTTATGAAGTGGTGAATGACGCTGCTAAACAGAACTGGAGGGGAAAGACCCGGATTGAGATCAAGCAGATGACCAAGCAGACCAAGGGGAAGCAGAAGCAGAAGAGCTGTGAGAAACAGGAAAGCCATGAGCAGAGGACCAGGAAGCAGTTTGGCTGCACGTCTGAGCCTGGTAGCAGCAGAGGACCTGCAAGGATCTTAACAGGTGCTTGGAAAGGAAGTCCTACAAGAAGTGGACGAAGCCCTGCTTTAGAGTCTTCGGAAAAGGCAGAGCCCTTGTGGATACAGTTTGGACTGGAGAGACCCAGAAGCCCTCACAGCTACAAAGCTTTTGAGCTACCTAAAAGGAGAGGAGCCTGGCAGAAAGACAGCAGTTTCTATAGGAACCTGGATAGAGAAGGTAAAGTCCCATCTCCTATATTTAAGGCTGTTTTAAAAGATCCCAATTGTTACCCTGAGTCATTCAAGCCAAGAGCTGAAGGGGGAAACATTATTGACTGGGAGAAAAACTCAGTGTTGGCTGACAACGGTTTGTCAGGAACTGAACAGGCTGAATTGCTCCTTCAGGACTTTAAAGATTTCTTAGAATTGAAAGCAGGCAGACAGTCAAAGCTGAATGAGGACACTAGCTCTGTGCAGTCAGAAGATTTTATGCAAGTGGAAAATGCCTTACCTTTGATAAACTCTGACGATAATAGCATGGACTGTTCAATATGCTGTAAGGAAATGGCAGTATAAAAAAAGCTTGCCTGTACCTTGTATGAAAAGAATACAACGTGGAAGTTTCTGCTGCCGTGCTCTGAAAACCTAATTGTTTGCACCTGAGTTTGAGTTCACACTGTGAAGGGAACAGTGATTGCATGAGGCTGCAATATATGTAAGTCACCTCTTGAGGCAGAGCTGAGTTAAGCGCCATAGAAGAAAAGCTGATCTCACTTTACGTTGTCTTATATTCCTGAGTTTCTTCTGTTACCATTTAAAGCACCATTTATGTTCATGTATCTGAATTTTGATGCGCTGGAGGAATCTCCCCAACACGAATAAAATATTCTTGCAAAGCCTTACCGTCTCTGGCGCAACATTTATCAGTGAGAGAAAGGAGAACAAAACTACATCTCCCATCATTCCAAGGGAATAGTTTTAATCCATTCCTCACGGGACAATAGGCCACTCCTGTCCTTTAGCCCTAGGGTGGGGGCAGGAACGTCGCAGTACTTCTGTACCATTCTAATGTTCGGTGGTTATCCCGGGGACAGGTGCTGAATCGTGTTTTTGCCATGCGTGTGGAATTAGCCCTGTTTTTGCAAGAGCACCAACATCGTCATGCAGATTGCTTCAAAAATTCTAAGTTCATTCTCATTTTAGCGTACATGGCTGATATATTCGCATTTCTCAATCATCTCAATCAGCAGATGCAGGGTGGTGGAGTCAACATCATCGAAGCGGAAGAAAACCTGAAGGCTTTTCAAAAAAAGCTACCGTTATGGAAACGACGAACAGAGAACAATAACTTCGCAAACTTTCCCCTGCTGGACGACTGTGTAAGTAAGATCGAAGATGTGTCTGGAATCGGAGACATTTCTGTACCCACGGAACTGAAGCAAGCAATTGCCACGCACTTAGATGAGCTTGCAAAGTCTCTCGACGGATACTTCCCTACAAGAGAGTCATATCCAGCATGGGTGAGACAGCCGTTCACGTTTGGTGTTGAGACAGCAGATGTCAATGATGAATACCTCGACGAAATCATTGAAATTCAGCAGAGCCAGGTTCAACAGCAACTCTTCAGAACAACAACGCTCTCAACGTTTTGGTGTCGACAAATGGTAACGTATCCTGTTATTGCTAGGAAAGCCCTGGAAATTTTTATACCATTTGTTACAACATATCTTTGCAAGCAATCCTTTTCGAAGATGCTGGACATAAAAACGAAGAAAAGGAACAGACTTTGCTGTGAAAATGACATGAGAGTGGCACTTGCCAAGGTGAAGCCACGCATTTCTGAACTGGTCTCTCAAAGGCAACAGCAGAAGTCACACTGTTTTGCAGTAAATATTCATTATTATTGTAGCGGTGTAGCCTGATGGAAATTAGGTGATAGGTGTGTGTTAAAATGTTAAAAATAATAAATAGCATAAATAAATAAGTTCATTATTGGAATACATAAGGTTAAAAATTAAAACCATTTCAGTGTGGTAGTATTAAAAAAGGTCATGTCTTTGTGAAAAGTTATGTATGTAATTTGTTGTGAGTTCATGCATTGTATTGGTTTTGTTCTTTGAACACAGTAATGTTAATGCATGATTCATTTTGTGAACCAGTAAAAACATATACCTATGTCTTGAATTTGAAAAAAAATCATATTTTATTTTTCAATAAAGAAGGGTTCGGTGAATGTGCATATGAAACTGGTGGGGTTCAGTACCTCCAACAAGGTTAAGAACCACTGCTCTAGAGGTATCACATTACCAATATATTTTCTCAAATGGAGTTTCCTTACTTTCTAAATCTACCTTGTTTTTTTATACTTCTCAGAAAATGTGCCACCTGAAAGTATCCATACCAGTCTCCCACCTCAAGGTTGAACTCCTGTTTGAGTTCCTCAAATGGCCTGAGTAGTCCTCTCTCTGTTAGTAGTTGACCTAAATATTCTATCCCTTTTATTGCCCAGGTCTGGAATATTTTTGAGATCCCCCTTCCATAAATCCCTCGCATTGCAGTCTGAGCCCTCTTCTGCTCCCATTAGCTGTTGTTGCGCCTTTTGCAATACTCAAAGAGTATTGTTTATGTAAGGGTTGCTTCCCCTTTTTCCTCCCTATGAACCACTCGGTCCCCAGAGGAGATCCATTATGGGCTTAGGGCCTGCAATGATTTGTTCGATTCTGCCCCACTGAGGTCTTTGTTTTTCCTGTCTCCAACCCAGTAGAGCTCGCAGTTGTGCTGCTTGATAGTACCTTTCCACCTCTGGGATCGCTAGTCCTCCATCTCCTTTCTTTTTATACATAACTGACCTCTATACCCTTGGGGGTCAGCGACTCTAGATATAGGAAAAAATTCTTCGCTGTAATAGTGTGTCACGCCCTCACCACTCGCCTCCAGCTTAGAGGGGCATGGTTGTATAAGGAACTTTCCCCTTTCAGCCTTAACTGACTAGTTCCCCGCAATGCTTTCTGGGAAATGTAGTTTAATTGCGATATATATTGGCTTCAGGTAGAAAGCTGTAGTCGGGCTCCTTGGGTAAGGCAATGACAGAAATTTATTGAGCACAAAAAAGGTTCCTAAATACCACATTCAGGCATACTTCTCCAGGCTTCTTCAAAGTACAACAGGTTATAAGCAAAACAAAACCCCAAACCAAAATGACAGCTTAAAGTATTCTTCAGCTCAGAAAAACATAGCCTTTTAACAGCAAGGATACCAGCTTCCTATAGCCTTGCTGGTTAAAGCATAAAACACAAAAACAGGCTTTCTTCTGTGGCAGTTTGCCTTCTTTTCCAGTTTCAAACCTTTCCAGGCTGTTTTCCAATTTACAAGCAAAAACAAAAACTCCAATCAGAAACAAATTTTCAACGTGCAAGCAAAGTTCTATTCAGGTTTCTCAGGAAAATTCAAGAGTAAAAAGAAAGCTTTTTCCTCACAGTTAATTTGGCTTCTTGCCATCTCACCTCACAGGTAGCAGGTGGTTAACAAGCACAATTCACAACTCCAGCTTGTTGTTACATCTTAGTAAAACTTCCCCTCTTTACCACGTGGGAATTTACAATCCATCTACCTGCTCCTTATGGTTACCTTTCTCTGGAGGGCTTTCTCTCAGGGCTGGCTTTCCTTCAACCCTTCTGTGGCTAAGGCTTCGCACAAAGAGCAATCCATGAGGGTGTCTTCCTCATTCAGCTCAGCATCAGGCTCTCCTAGCTGCATAGACTCTGACTCTCCTTCTGGCTCACTGGGCTCGGCTGACAGCCTCTCGTTAGAGCTGAGAGTGTCTCCTGCTCCTCTGCACTGCCCAGCATTAGTCAGGCTTCTCCTGCTTTGCTCAGCATTAATCAGGCTTCTTAGGCTCATACCTGTGCCTCGGCTTGTATCAGCTTCTTTCCCTCTTTCTCCTCTTCTTGCCTTTGCCTCTGCCCTTGCTTCTGGCATTCCTTCCACCCTCTCTCTTTCTCCTTTACTATAATCTAGCATAGGCTTATATCTCCAGGGTTCTAGCCCCACCTCCTCTCTTCCTAGGTGACGGAGATCACTCTGCTTTCTGGCACCTGAGTAATCAGGGAGCTTATTGACGTAAGGGTCTTGGACATTAGGTCTGTATTCACTCTCCCTTATTTCACTAGGGGAAACATAAAACCTGTTCCAGCTGGGGGTTTTCTGGTTCCTAGGTGAGGTTGTGGCTTTGTTCCCCTGACCTTGCAAAAGGGGCCCTTTTACTAGGGTGAACTCTTTGCCTTTTTCCCTTTCCCCTAAGTCAGGATAGGCTTCCTTACCACAAGTGTTAGTGTGGATACGGGTACTTCTATAGGTAGGGCTAAGAATAGGAACAATAGTCTGGGCAGGATGTTCATTTTGACAATAACAATTCTGCTAAACCAAGAGAAATAGGGTTTATCCCATCTCAACAGATCTATTAACACTGTTCTGATCAGTGGTTCAAAGTTAAGTTTATACATATCCATCTATTCCCTGCTTACTTGGACCCCCAAATATTTTATGCTATTGTTTGCCCATTGGAATGGGAAATTTCCCCGTATGTATAATTCTTCCTTGAAATCTAGATAGATTTTGAGGACCTCAATTTTTCCCATATTTACTTTGTAGCCCGAGACCATATTATACTCATGAATTTCCTGTATTAAAATCAGTAAGGAGGTCCTCGGTGTTTCCAGTGTATAGATTACATTGTCTGCAAACAGCAATATTTTATAATCTCCAGGAACAAGCAGGAATGTAATCTTCACATATGGGTGATGTCGGTACCGACAGAGCCCACGCAGAATTGCTCCCCACTACGCCTGCGTAGCTGCCTTCCAGCCTTTCCAGCTCTCCCTCCTCAGTTCTTCATTTTCCGTGGAGTTGACAGGAAGCAAATCCTGTCATCGCAGAAAATTCCTGTTTTCTTATTTTGTGGTTCGCGTCTGCCTTCTTGTCGACGCTGGTACCGACTCACTTTAAAAAAACAAAACAACAAAACCAAACCTGTGAAGAAGAAAGTTCCACTTTCTTCAGGTGCATCAATGCCATCTTAGGCCTAGGCCTTCCATTTTGTCACAGACACAATGGAAAAACCATCCAGTGGTTTTAAGAAATGTTCCAAGTGTGACAGTACTATCATTTGCCACCAACACCCATGTCTGGTATCTAAAATGCTAGGGCCTGATCATCAATCATCTGAATGTCCTTTCTGCAGGAAGATGATGAAGAGAGGCCTGCAGAATTGAGCTGCAAAGTTGGGCACCCTCTTTGCCTCAGATGCCGTCTCTCTAACATCAACGTCATCGAGAGCTTCATCTTCCTCCCATGAATCTCAGGTATCGAAACATAAGTCTTCATCGAAGACTGGCTGTCCTCCCAAGGATAGATCTCCTTCTAAGCATCGAGATGCCTCAAGTGTTGCCCTGCCCGCGGGAGGACCTTTCCTCCAAAGCCATCGTGGGGTCCCAGGATGCTCCCAAGGCCTCTAACTCCGGAGAGCTCCTGATGCCATGCTCAGGGATCATGGCCGCAATTCTGTTACCAATACCCAAGCATCGTCAAGCTCCATGGATCAATGCATCCCTGCCATCGAGCGGAGCTTAGCAGCCTTACTGGCAGCCTTGGTTCCAGTGTAACCTTTACAGTCTATTCCGCAGATGTTGGCACCGTCACTGGTACCGATACAGGCTTCAGTCTGCATCAACTTTCCTGCCACTTACCATGACACCGCCCATGCCAGCCCTCGAATCCGTTTTCAGTACCGAGGTTCCAGCTACACAAATTCCAAGTACTGGCTTTAACCAGTACCGAGTTCATATGGAGCAGGAGCACGCTGCCCGTCGATACTTCGAGTCTTCGGATTCCGATTCGTCTTACGATGAATCGGCCGATACTCGAGACTTACAAACTCTACCGGAGGACCTGTCCCCGTCTTCACAACTTCGCATGTCCCAACCAGAGGACATGTCTTTCCAAGACTTTATTTGTGATGTTGCCAGGGGCCTGTCCATAACAGTAACATTGGAGAAAGAGAGCCCCGGGCTGAAGAATTGGAAATTCTTCAATACCCAACAGCTCCAAAAATAGCGGATACGCTTCCTATTCACCGTATACTCCACGACCTCATGCTTCGTATGTGGGAGACACCTCTTACTATTTCTCCCCATACCCGCCGGCTTGATACCATGTACCGGGTACCGGCATGTCCCGGTTTTCAAAAGACACAATTGCTGCATCATTCCATGGTAGTGGAATCGGTAATGCGTTGAATCAGAAGCGCGAAGACACATTCTTCTAACCCTCTAGGTAGGGAATCGAGAACTCTTGATGCTTTTTGACAACGTTGCTTCCATGCTTTCAGCAAGAATCAGTTCTTACATACTCTACATGGGTATGTTCCTCAAGGAAGTAACTAAGGATTTGGAGTCAATGGCTCCTCTTCTCCCAGATGATAAAAGGGCAGTTTATCTTACCCTTGCAAAGCATGCTTAGAATGTCTCAAAGTTTGTCAACAGGGCAACTTTTGATTGCTTTGAGTGCACCAGCAGAGTTACATCGATCTGCATCGGTGAACGCAGGATTGCATGGCTCCAAGCATTGGATCTTGAAAAATGGGTTCGAGATAAGCTGGGTAATATCCCTTGCACTGGGTAATATCCCTTGCACTTTTTGGCAAGGAATGTCAGAACAAGGCCTCTCAGTTAGAATCTGAGAACACTACCCTGAATAGGCTCTCTAGATCTACTGCCAACCCAGCTAAAAAGAAGGCAGCAGCAAAGAAGACCTTCTTTATTAAAAAGAAGTATTATTATTCTTATACTCCTGCTGCTCAATGTCTGCATCATGCTCCTCAAAAAGAACAATAACCTCCAAAACATCAAAAGAAGGCTCAGACTCCCAAGTCTCAGCCACTTCAGCAGGCTCAGGCTGCTCCAGGTTTTTGACTCCTTTCTGGAGAACATAGCTGTCCTGCCTCTGAAGAATCCCGACCCTATCCACATTCCCGGCAGACTCTGTCATTATGCCCACAGATGGCATCTCATCACCTCAGAGCAGTAGACATTAACAATAGTATGTGAGGGCTACAGACTTCATCTGCAAAGCATACCCCCCCTTGACCTCACTAAGAGAATTCCATTCTCAGCACCATCTCACTACTCTGCTTCTGCAAGAAGTCACCTCTCTTCTACTGCAGGATGTAATAGAAGAGGTTCCAACATCCCAGCAGGGAATGGGCTTCTATTCTCCCTACTTTCTTATTCCAAAGAAAAAACAGGGGGATACAGGCCCATTCTGGACCTCAGGGACCTAAACAAGTGTCTCGTATGGGAGAAGTTCAAGATGGTCTCCCTGGGAACCCTTCTCCCCTATCTCCAGAGTCAGGACTGGCTCTGTTCTCTAGATCTAAAGGAAGCGTACACTCGTATTCTTATTCATCCGGAACACAGAAAGTTCCTGCGCTTCATGTTTCAGAGAAGACACTATCAATACAGAGTCCTACCTTTCGGCCTTACCTCTGCCCCAAGAGTCTTCACAAAGTGCATGGCAGTAGTAGCCGCATTTCTAAGAACTCTAGGGATATTTGTCTTTCCTTACTCAGACGACTGGCTCATAAGAGCAAACATCTCTCAGGAGGCCAGCCTATCTCTCTCACGAACCATACAGGTGTTACAACACTTGTGATTTGTCATAAATCTTCCAAAGTCCCAACTCGTCCCTTCTCAAACTCTGGAGTTCATAGTTCATAGGGGCCCTCTTAAACACTCAGCAGTCAAGGGCAATTCTGCCCCATCTAGCATCTCGGGCATGTCTCAAGGATTATCTCACTGCCCGAGAAATGCTACAACTTCTGGGTCATATGGCATCAATGGTGCATGTAGTTCCCTATGTCCATCTGCACATGCGCACAGCCCAATGGACTGGCCTCCCAGTGGACTCAAGCCTCAGGTCGCCTCAGGGACAAGATAAAAGTGTCTACCCCTTTGGTCACATCTCTCCAGTAGTGGTGTTCCCTAGAAAATCTCCTTGTAGGGTCACCTTTTCAGATGCCTCCACATCAATGTACCCTGATGACGGATGCATCCAAACTGGGCTGGAGAGCCCATCTGGGATCTCTCTCCACTCAGGGCCTCTGGTCACAGCAGGAGTCACAACTCCAGATGAATCTACTGGAGCTCCGAGCTATTTTCAATGCTCTCAAGGTGTTCCAGGATCACTTACTTTACCACAGGGTCTAAACCGACAACCAAGTGGCCATGTTCTACATGAACAAGCAAGGCGGAACAGGTTCTTGGTTCCTCTGCAAAGAAGCTCTACATCTCTGGTCCTTTGCCATACATCATAACATTCACCTTCAAGTGGTTTATCTTCCGGGCAAACAGAATGTCTTAGTAGACAGATTAAGTCGGATCCGTCTTCCCCACAAATGTTCCCTTCATGTAAATGCAATGTCCTACATCTTTCAGACCTGGGGGACTCCAGAGATAGACCCCCCTTTGCCACTCCTCAGAATGCCAAGCTACCTCACTTCTGTACCAGGACTCCTGCATCAGACAGCCAACAGGTGGATGCTTTTCACCTCCGCTAGGGACATGGCTTCCTTTATGCCTTCCCTCCCATTCCCCTAATTCCCAAGACTCTTTTCAAACTCCAGGTGGACAGGGGCTTCATGATACTCATAACTCCATGCTGGGGGGGCGGAGCCTGGAGCGGAGCGGCATGGACGGCTAGAGCGTGTGCTCTGGAGGGACTTGTGCCTGAATCCTGTGTCTGCACCAATTCTAGTGAGATATAAAGTGCTCCTTGTGTGGTGGAAGAGCCTGGAGATGTCGAATCCCAAGCCGGTTCGTTTGGATTTTGCATCGGGACAGAACACAAGTGCTAAACGGTCGAAGACAGAGCCTCCATCTCCCCAGAAAATGGCGGCCATGCGGGAGCAGCTGGAAGCACTGCAGGAGTTGCTGCAGGAGATACGGGCGGTCAAAGAAATTGTCTCTGCCAATGGTGACTCTTGCGAATATGAAGGAGGATATTGGGCAGCTTAGAAGCAGTTTGGAGAATTTGGCTGTTCGGCAAGAAACGGCAGAGCAAAGGCTGGGGGTGCAGGAGGAGAGATTGAAGGTACTGGATAAACATGCTAAACAAATTGATCGGCTACAGAAGGAGCAGGAGGACATTAATAATCGGGCCCGGAGGAATAATGTTAGAATGGTGGGGGTGTCGGAGGGAGCAGAAGGAAAGGACATGTTTGCTTTCTTGCATAAATTCATTTCTTCTACTTTAAAGCTCTCCTTTGAGGCACCTTTTGAATTAGAGAGAGCTCATCGTGTCCCCACGCATGCTTTACTTCATAATAAAAGGCCACGGCCGATTATATTCAAGGTTCTGCGTCATCAGTAAGTTGTTAAGATTATGGAGACAGCTTGCGCTCGATCACCACTGGAGTTTGAGGGCCATAATATTATGTTTTTCCCGGACTTTGCCAAATGTACGGTGGATAAAAGGAGAAGATTTTTGGAATTGAGACCGAGGTTACAGTGGCTGCAAGCAAGGTTTGGGCTGCTTCAACCAGCTAGAATGAGAGTTACCTTGCATAATTCCATGAGAACTTTTGACCAACCGGATGACTTGCTTGCTTTCATTGAAGACAAGGAGGCAGAGTTAATGAGCTGAGAACTTTGGCGAAGTAGTCTCCAGAATGGCTAGCGGCGAGCTGGAGATTGTGGGGGAATGATGGTGGTATGGTGCTCCCATAATCTAGTGGGAAGTTTTCCCTTACGGACTTCTGGTTGCCTGAGTTACAGTAGTTATTAACCTTGTGTCAGGGTGCAGTCACTTTGGGAATGTTTGTTTCTGTCCCTTTGTGTGTATTCTGTTTGCTCTGCTCTGGGTTCACCCAGATTTTTCTTTGTTATAATTTCCCACCCTCTGTGGCCCAGGGGAACTTATGTAGGGTATGTTCAGGTTGGTTCTCAAATAAACTATGTGAATGTGATGGTGTTATGGCTGGGGAACCGAGCTGCGTTTTTGAGAAAGGAATCATTTTTGCAATGGTTAGGGAAACAACATAATGGGTGGGTCAGGAAGCAGTTTTTGGTATTGGTAATATGGCTCCTTTGAGATTCCATTCTCTAAATGTGAATGGTATTAACAATCCCATAAAAAGAAAGAAAATTATACTCTATGGGAAGCAGGTGAACAGAGACATTTTCATGTTACAGGAAACGCACTTGAATGAGCGAGAGTCGCTGAAATTGAATGTAAAGCCCTTCACACTTGTGGCTTTCTCGCCGGCGAGGGGTAAGCACAATGGGGTGGCTATTTTAGCGAGGAAGTCCCTCAAGTTGACGGTGGTACAGACGAGAAGGGATCAGGAGGGTAGATGGGTCAAGGTTTGAATTAAGGTAGCGGCTTTGGATCTAACCCGAATAAATGTTTACGCCCCTAATGGTGACTGTCCAGAATTCTTCTGGAATTTGGCGGAGGAATTCTATACAGATGTTGCAACTCCCACAATAATAGGGGGCGATTTCAATTTAGTACTGGATGCGTTAGTGGATAGAAAACCTCCTAGGTCTTTCAGGGCGAGTAAAGCTCAGAGGACTTTGTTATCTTTGGTAAAGGAGGGTGGGCTGATTGATGCTTGGAGATGGCTGCATCCGGGAGATCAAGAATTTACCTTTTATTCTCCCCCTCATAAGACCTTATCCAGAATTGACTTCTTTCTAATGTCTAAATCCCTGGCTCCTATTCGGGTTGCTGCAGATATACTTACGTCCCATATATCTGATCACTCAGCTCTGTGTTTGGAGTTGGAGGATGCAAAGCCGGATCCGGTGCCAGGGAGGTGGTTTTCTGATAGGTCTTTGATAGAGAATGTTGAATTCCAACTGAAGCTGAAAGCTGCTATTAAAGAGTACTTTGATTTTAATCCCCCGCTGTTGACTAAGGGGTGGACCAGATGGGAAGGTTTTAAAGCTTCCATGCGGGCAGTGATAACTAGTTTTAGTATAGGTCAAGCAAGACTCAATAGGGAGAGACTTAAGGTACTTATTTGCAAATTAAGGCAGGGGAGCGCATTTTAGCCAGGCGTTCAGATCCTTGTATACTGTTGCGTTTGCAAAGATTGAGGTTCAAGTATAATCAGATCCTTACCTCAGAGGCTGTGCAGCTTGTCAAGTCACAGGCAGGCACTTACTATAGGGAAAGTAACAGGGCTGGTAGGATGTTAGCTAATAAATTGAAAGCCTGTAGGGAGGCAGGTCGCATAGCTGCCCTTAGGGACTGCCGTAATGCTAAGGTGGCAGTGTCAGATTCTGAAATTGTTGGGATCTTTAGAGCTTTTTATGAGCAGCTCTATACGTCGGAAATGGCATGCTCCCCAGATCGCAAGCTTAGTGGATAAGGTTCAGAGGCTGATCCTGGACTCTGACATGGTAGCAGATAGCCCAATTTCTTTGGCAGAAGTCAGTGGGTCTATCGAGCCTTCAGCAGTGGGGAAGACGGTGGGCCCTGATGGTTTCCCCTCAGAGTTTTTTAAGGCCTTTTCTAAGGAATTGGGCCCTTTTTTGCAACAATATTTTCAAGCATTACTGGAAGAATGTCCACAAGTGGGCTCCTTTGCATCGGTGAATATCATTGTGTTGGAGAAAGCCGGGCGTGATCCGTTAGAAGTAGGTAATTACCGCCCCATTTCATTATTAAACGTTGACTAAAATTTACGCGACCATTTTGGCAAAGCGTTTGACGGTAGTTACCCCCTTTTTGATTCACCCTGACCAATGTGGTTTTGTGGGGGGCCGGTCAACTGCTGATAATGCCAGACTTCTGTGTCATGTGCTGGCGGCAACTGAAACTACGGACGGGCCAGTAGTGGGATTATCCCTAGACGCTGAAAAAATGTTTGACCGTTTGGAATGGTCATTTCTTTTCCCTGCTTTGCGGTGGTTTGGCTTTGGAGAAAGATTTATTAACTTAGTGAAAGTGATGTATGCCCGGCCTTTTGCAAGTATTTGTGTAAATAATGTATGCTCTCAGGACTTTAAGCTGGGTCGGGGGACTCGTCAGGGTTGCCCGCTTTCACCACTGCTATTTAATCTAGTGCTGGAGCCTTTAGCCTTACTGATTAGGCAAAATTCCCTTATTCAGGGGGTCCGTATATTGGGGAAGGAGGTTAAATTGTCAGCGTATGCTGATGACTTGCTGTTGTTTACGAACCCAGAGTCGGTGCCTCACATCCTTTTACAGATAGATAAATATGCGGCCCTTTCGGGGTATAAGATAAATTGGTCAAAATCCATTGCGTTTCCATTAAACGTGAGGGTATTTAAGTCAGACATGTCCAAATTCCCCTTTGTGTGGGAGGCGAAAATGGTTAAGTATTTAGGGGTGTTTTATTGTTATCCCTTGGAAGAGACAGTCCGGTTTAATGCCGAGAATTTAATATCTATTATGATTTCCAAATGGTCGCCTTTGTTATTGTCGTGGTGGGGGCGCCTGGAGACCATTAAAATGACAATTGCTCCCAAAATTAATTATATTTTAGAAATGCTACTGATATATTTTCCAGATCAGGTATATAAGCGGATGGAGAGAACGCTTGTGAGTTTTTTATGGAACAATAAGCCCCCTCGAATAGCACTTGCAAAGCTGAAGGCTCCTAAGGAAGAAGGGGGTGTCAGCTTCCCAGACTTTAGGCTATATCATAGCGCATTCCTAATGAAGCAAGGGGGTATGTGGGTGGAGAAAGTGACTGGGTCAAGTCCGAGCTGGTTGGTGCTCGAAGAGAGGGCAGCAGCTCCGTTCCCATTGGGTCTAGCTCCTGAAATGCTCTTTAGTCAGTCCCGTGGAAGGCCTCAAATGATGACTGATACTCAAAGGGCTTTTCAAGACCTAATTCATTCGGGTCCGCAGGAGGAGAGACTTGCATGGAGCCTTCCGTTATGGTATAACCCCCTTTTTAAGATCCAGGGAAGGTCAGTGGCTTGGAAGCAGTGGTACAGCAGAGGCATTTGGACCCTAGGTCAATTGATTGATAATGGTAAATGGAAGGATTTTAATAGGCTTCAGTTGGAGTTCAAATTGCCCGGGCTGCTATTTTTTCAATGGGTGCAGCTGCGGCACTGTGTGGAAAGATCTGTGGGGGATATAAAGTTATTGCAAACGTAAGGTGAGCTACGTGCCAAAATTAACCAAGTCCAGGCGACAACTGGCAAGGCTTCTTTTTGGTATAAAGCCTTACGCCAGAAGAGCTGTCCGAAATTAGCTTGGGTGCAGTGAGCGTGGGAGCAAGATACGGGCACTACCCTTTCACCGCAGAGCTGGGTGAGGTTTTGGGCGTATCAGACTAGAATATCAAAATCGGCCTCTATTACTCAGTCCTTGTATTTCTTTGCTCAGAGGGCCCATCTTACCCCGGTGAAAATCGCTAAATGGGATAGCTCTGCAAATAACAATTGCTGGCTGTGCCAGCGTGAGGTGGGTACTCTTAAGCATGTAGTATATGATTGTGTATACCTTCAGTCTTATTGGGTGCAGGTGTGGGAGCGAATTTAGGGGGTTTTAAGATTTAGAGCCTCCCTCTCCTGGGAGATTTTAGTTTTCCGTTCGGCGATACCAGTCCCATTGCAGAGTAAGCCTGATTCCTTTCTACTTGATTTTATGTTGGGGATTGCCCTTTGCTGCCATTTGCGTTGTTTGAAGGTGATTTCTGACCTCCACTGGCAAACGTGGTGGAACCAAATTTGTTTGTATAGTAAATTTGAGACGATGCCTTGTAAAGGTTCTAGGCAATCGCTATTTTCTTGGAAAAAGTGGCAATCTCTTTTAGATTTTGGTAACGCTGCTCGGTGTCCAAGTGGTGGAATAATCTTTTGATACACCTTTGATATAAGAATAGGGGAAGTGATAATGGTATTTCGGTATATTTGTATGGGTAGGATGGGTGGGAGTGATGCTGCTGTTTTGGTTGGGCCATGGGGGTGGGGGAGGTGATTTGTTGGGATTGTTGTTGTATTTGACTGTTTTTGGTGTTTTTGTTTGATGGAATTTTAAATAAAGCTATTAAAAAAAAATAACTTCACGCTGGCCACGTCAGCCGTGGTACCCTCTCCTGCTACGTCTGTATCAGATTCAATCCATAGATCTGGGATCTGCTCCAGATCTCCTTTCTCAAGAGGAGGGAACACTGCTCCATCCCAATCCGCAGTCTCTCCATCTCACAGCATGGCTGCTGAAGACATAGCCTTTCAAAATATTAACCTTCCCAAGGAGGTTAAGGACATTCTTTTAGTTTCTAGAAAGCCATCTACCAGATGGTCCTACGCCTTTAAGTGGAGTAGGTTTTCTACCCTCTTAGCCCTTTCCTCCATGGCACCGCAGCTACATTCAGGAGTCCTGACTGAGTTTGCCGGGGAAGGCCTGTATGTGCAGGCCGACCGGAATCGGGGTTCCGGCCTGCACGTACAGTCCTGGACGCAATTCTGATCCCACAGGGCTAGATGTGCCCCGCGGGATCAGAATCCTGGCTAACTCTGTACGTCCAGTTCCGACCAGGCACACAGAGGGCTGGGACGTCCAGAACAGAATCGGGCCCTTAGTGTTTATGGTAACAATCTTGCATACTTGAGGTCTGTTATTATGGTCTCCCATCCCTCCTTTCATTTAAACTTCCCATAACCACCGCACAGGATCCTTCCTCCTTCCCTCCCCTCTCTCCCTCCTCATCCCCCTTTTGTCTCTGCCCATCGTTCCTTTTTTGTAGCTTCCCTCATTTATTCCCCTCCCCTGTCCATGAGCGACTAAATTGCCACTCTGTACTCTTGTGTGGCCCCATCATTCCCATGCCCACTTCTCACTTGAATTCTCTTAATAGACCCCACATTCATCTTCTCACTTGTCCACTCTGTCATTCACTCCCCATTCATACCTTCCCTTCACTTCCCCCTTCTCCTCTGCCCTTCTTCCCTACTTATGCATTCATTCCTGCCCTCCCCCTTCACATCACCCATCCCTTCAACAAACATTTTGTTCTCATGTGTTTCCCCCTTCTCACCCCTATAACTGGTCTGCAGTTTTCCATATAGTCAATAATGTTCATAGTGGAGGATTATGCTCATCTGTCAGATAGCTTCTTTGGGCCACCGTGCTTGTTCTTCTTAATCTTTCTTGTCCATTCTTTTCCATGTAGTATTCTTCTCTGACCGCTGCATCCTCGATTCCTCAACCTCTGGGATGGAAGCAATTCCTGCTTCTTTCATCGCTGCTGCCAGTTGCTGTATAGTGGTAACTTGTCAGGTGACTCCATTAATTGAAAAAGTCTCCCCTATGGAGTACAACCATTTATATTTGGCATTTTCCTCTCAGAGCTGTGCTGTGAATTCCCGCCAGGCCCTTCTGCACTGTAATGTCCCCGTCGCTAAGTCAACATATATGGCTATAGTGTGTCCTTGCTGTTTGAAATGTCCAGTGGTTCTCATTCTAGATGTGATTTTTGCTTTGGATTATGGTCTTTCTCTGAGCGATTACTTATTGGTAATACAAAAAGCCTTTAACACGCTCAATAATATCAATATGGAACCTAAAACTTCTTTTGGTTATCTCTTGTGGTCACTCTGAACACTCAAATTCAATATCACTGAAGGTCTCAGACTTCTATGGCACTCATTTTCGGACTCACAGTGCATCCAACATTAGTGCCTGATAGCATCAACGACCTTTCAATGGGAATACTCAGTGATTATGAAAGTGGATGAAGCTTTCCCTCACTCCTCTTTTCTCGAGAGATAATACTGTTGATTTCATTATATCATTTCACAAATAGTTCAATATCCAACTATCGAAGAATACTTAGCTTCTTATCATGATTTTCTTCTTCATGCTCCCTTCACGCTTTCAGGTCCCAACGCCTTCCCCGGGCGCCTCACTAGCATTTCACTATTACTGTTTCATCAGGGGATCACTGTTCTCTGTTTTTTCACTATAAAATAAAACCCGTTTCAAAAACCACATAAATCATCTAAGTTCCTAATTTCATTATTAATTAATCTTACGAACTATATAAACATAAAACACCTACCACACATATGAACGATGCTGCACACGTTTCCTAATGAAGTATCTTAAACTCGTCCGATAAATCCCAATTCCATTCATCGCATTCTTGAAGAAACGCCGCGCATGCGGACTACAAATTACTTCTACAAATTTAAAGACCTCTCACTACTCCCCTATTGGTGGTATCGACTCCTTGAAGAAACGCTGCGCATGCGGACAGAGTAGTTACTCACCTGTAACAGGTGTTCTCCAGGAGCAGCAGGAATCAGTCCTCACATATGGGTGACGTCGGCGCCGACGGAGCCCTCGCGGAGCAATTTCCCAGCTTTCAAAGAAAGCCTTTGGGAATTGCAGCGCGCATGCGTGGTCCCCTTCCCGCCCAAGGGTGCCATCTTGCTCAGTCTGATGACATAGCTAAAAGACAGCAAAAAAATTAGCAAAAACGAAATGAGAGGACTGCATCTCCAAGGGGAGGAGGGAGGGTTGTGAGGACTGATTCCTGCTGCTCCTGGAGAACACCTGTTACAGGTGAGTAACTACTCTTTCTCCAGGACCAAGCAGGAAGTCAGTCCTCACATATGGGACTCCCTAGCTTAAGGCTACCGGAGACCTCAAGCGGAAAAATGAGCTCCCTCGAGCTCAGTAGCACAGAAGGAAGGAATCTTCTCTGAAAACGCCCCCGACTGGTAGCCCAACACCAGGGCCAGAGGGTAGGAGTTGCCTAAACCTCAAAGAGATTATGGAGGACTGCCTGTCCGAAAGCACTGTCCCTGCGGGACTCCCTCTCCAGGCAGTAATGGGCCGCAAAGGTCTGGCTTGAAGACCAAGTAGCGGCCCGGCAGATGTCTGCCAACGGAACAGAGCGGAGATGAGCCACTGACGCAGCCTTCACCCTAACACGATGAGCCATGACACGACCCTCCAACGAGAGGCCGGCTGCCCCATAAGCCCAAGCGATACAGTCAGCAACCCATATGGACAAAGTACACTTGGAGACAGGTAGCCCCAACTTATTGGGGTCAAAAGAAACGAAGAGCTGAACAGCCCTTCTATGCTCCCGCGTACGGTCAAGGTAGAAGGACAACGCCCTCCTACAGTCCAGGGTATGCAAGACCATTTCAGCTCGGCTGGCGTGCGGCCTGGGAAAGAAGGTCGGAAGAACCACCTCCTGGTTGAGATGAAAAGGAGAAACTACTTTTGGAAGAAACTTAGGGTGAGTCCGTAAGACTACCCTATTCCTGTAGAACCTAGTGTAAGGGGGATCAGACACTAGGGCCTGCAGTTCACTAATGCGCCTAGCAGAGGTAAGGGCTACCAAAAACAAGGTTTTCCAGGAAAGAAAACAAAGAGGGCAGGTAGCCATAGGTTCAAAGGGCGGACAGATAATCTGCTGCAAGACCACATTCAGATCCCATTCAGGGGCTGGTGGGCGCAAAGGAGGCTTAAGGAGAAGGAGGCCTCGGAGAAAACGAGCCACCAAAGGGTGGTTGGAAAGAGGCCTGCCATCCACCGGTGCGTGATGCGCAGAGAGAGCACTGAGGTGGACCCTGACAGAGTTGGACTTAAGGTCCAGATTGGAGAGGTAAAGTAAATATTGCAAGACCACTGCCACCAAGCAGGAGAAGGGATTCTCAGACTGCTGAGCACACCACACGGAGAACCGACGCCACTTAAGAGCGTAGGACGTCCGGGTGGAGAGCCGCCTGGAGGCCAAGACGACCTCTTCCACCTCCCGAGGCAGCAGGAGGGGAGCAAGGACTACCCTTTCAGCAGCCAGGCCATCAGATGAAGGGACTGGAGGTTGGGGTGTAGGAGAGTCCCCTGATCCTGTGACAGGAGATCGGGTTGAAACCCCAGAGGAAGAGGAGTGTCCACCGCCAGCTGCATTAGAAGCGGGAACCAGGGTTATCTCGGCCACCGGGGAGCCACTAGGATCATCGAGGCTTTGTCTCTGAGAACTTTGAAGAGCGTCCGAGACACCAGTGGAGTGGGAGGAAAGGCATACAAGAGGTCTGTGGACCATGGAATCAGAAAAGCATCCGCCGCTACTCTGAGAGGATGCGGTTGTTGAGAGCAGAATCTGGGAAGCTGCCGGTTCAGAGGACTGGCAAATAGATCCATGGTGGGGAGGCCCCACTTGAGAAAGATCTGCTGAACCACCAATGGATCCAATCTCCACTCGTGTGGTAGGAGGATCCTGCTCAGCTTGTCTGCCAGGTAATTTTCTGGACCTGGGAGATAGACAGCTTTGAGCAGGATGCCGTGAAGGACGGCCCAAGAGCACAGTTTTTGTGCCTCCTGACAGAGAAGGAAGGAGCCTGTGCCTCCTTGTTTGTTTACGAAGAACATTGCAACTTGATTGTCCGTCTGGACCAGCACAGACTGGTGAGAAGTGAGGTGGGAGAAGGCTCTCAGAGCTAGGCGGATGGCTCTGAGCTCCAGGAAGTTTATCTGCTGAGCAGACTCCGAAGGAGTCCAGAGGCCTTGAGTACAGGTCCCTTGGCAATGTGCTCCCCAACCCAGGAGAGAAGCATCGGTCGTTAGCACCTGAGAAGGCGGAGGAGATTGAAAATCCACTCCCAGCAGCAGGTTTGGCAGATGAAGCCACCACCGCAGAGAAGAGACGAGCAGGTCGGATACCTGTACTGAGTCCGCCAGGCTCCCCGTGGCCTGATGCCATTGAGTGTGAAGGCACCACTGAGCAGGTCGCATGTTCAGGCGGGCATTGGGGGTCACATGGACCGTGGAAGCCATATGGCCAAGCAGTCTCAGAAATTGCCTGGCAGAGACCAGGGAATTGCTGTGAAAGTGGCTGGCGAGATCCATGAGCCTGTGTGCTCTGTCTAGAGGCAGGAAGGCCCGCGCCTGAAGTGTGCTCAACCTTGCGCCGATGAATTCGAGATTTTGAGAGGGGAGCAAAGTGGACTTTGCGAAGGTTATGACAAAGCCCAAGTGCTGGAGCAGAGTCACAGTGCGATGAGTGGCCTGAGTGGCCTCTTGGGAAGACTGGGCCCTGATGAGCCAGTCGTCCAGGTATGGAAACACAAAAAGGCCTTGAAGTCTTAGATAGGCCGCCACCACTGCTAGGCATTTGGTGAACACCCTGGGGGCGGAGGATAGGCCAAAGGGCAGTACTCTGTACTGGTAATGATTTCCTCCCACAACAAACCTGAGATATTGTCTGTGGTCTGGATGAATAAGGATGTGAGTATAGGCATCCTTCAGATCTAAGGAGCATAGCCAGTCTCCCTGCTGGAGGTAGGGCAGCAGGATTCCAAGGGTAAGCATCTTGAACTTTTCCCTTGCCAGGAACTTGTTTAGGTTTCGCAAGTCCAGGATGGGTCTGAGGCCTCCTGTTCATTTTGGTATCAGAAAGTACCTGGAATAAAAGCCTTGACCCCTCAGGTGGTGGGGCACCAGTTCCACAGCCTGTTCCTGAAGAAGACTTGCTAACTCCTGAAGGAGTAAGTCCCTGTGCAGAGGGAGTCTTGGAGGCTCCCCTGGAAAGTAGGAGGGAGGTACCTGGTGAAAGTGTAGAAGATAGCCTTTTTGAACTATATGAAGCACCCAGGCATCTGATGTGATGGCTGACCACCTGTGGGCAAAGTGGACCAGCCGGCCTCCTGTGCTGAGAGAAACCAGCGGAGGGGAAGAGGCTATGCTGATGGAGTCAAAAAACCCCACCCTGCTGAGCAGGGGCCGGTGTTGTGGGCTTGGGGGCCTGCTGCCTACGGGACCCATTACCCCGTCCCTTGGCCTGCTGACCCTTTTGGGGAGCTGCTGAGGCCTGATAATGAGGGTATTGTTTATAGGCAGCCGCCTTCCTCGGGTAAAAGGGCTTTTTCCCCAAGCCCTTCTTCTTCTGAGAAGGGGCAGAGGTCTTTCTGGACAGCCTAGTCCTGGTCAGAGTCTCGGTCTCGATTTGTAAAGCCTTTTCAGCCATGGGCTTGCCAAAGAGGTTTTCACCTCTGCAGGGGACATCGACCAACTTGTCCTGTACCCATGGCTCGAGGTCGGATGACTGAAGCCAAGCCTGTCGGCGGGCACCGATGCCGGCTCCGGCTACTCGAGCCGATGCTTCGAAGCCATCGTAGGCTGCTCGAGAGATAAACTTCGAGCACTCTCGAATACCAGTGGACAAGGCCTGGAACCTCTGCAAAGGTTCCTCGGAGAGACCAGCAGAGAACCCGGCAATTTCTTTTGCAAGGTCTCGGAGATACATGCCCATATAGAGCTGGTAGGTCTGGACTCGACAAGCAAGCATAGAGCCCTGGAAGCACTTCCTACCGAGGACATCCAGGTTCCGGGCCTCCCGGCCGGGAGGCACCGAAGAGTGCATCTTCTGACTCTTGAGTCGATGCATGGCCGATTCCACCACCATGGAATGGTGTGGTAGTTGTGCCTTTTGGAACCCGGGGCTCTTGCGGACTCGATAAATGGAATCGACCCGCTTGCTTAACACCGGCGCCGACGCCGGTCTCTCCCACATGCGGAAGAGAAGTCGCTCCAGCATCGGAGGAACCGGTACAGTAAAGGCCTCCTTCGGGGGAGAGTCATACTGGAGGGCATCGAGCTCTTCGGCTCGAGGCTCCTCCTCGGGATCCGTGGGGAATGCCAAGGCCTTGGCCATATCCCGCACGAAGTCCGAGAACCGGGTGTCCTCCGGGGGTGACCATCTCCGAGGTTCGGACTCGGGCGAGTCCGATGGGACGCACCGAGTCCGAAAAGTACCAGGTGACTCTTCGTCCTCCGTTTCCCAGGCTGACTCCTCGGAGGAGGAATCGAGCGGCTCCGGTCGGGCGGGCACCGATGCCCTCCGCCCCAACGCCGAGGGTGTCGGCGTCGACGACCTCGGTCCTGAACGGGAGGCCGAGGGAGACCGGGACCGAGGATCGACTCGAGCTCGCATGGACTCGAGGATCGGCTCGGTCTCCGGGGTCGACTTGGACGTCGACGTCCCGGTGGCCGGGGCAGATGCACTGGCGAGGCCAGCGATCAATGCCCGCTGCTGGTCCATGAAGGCAGCCAAACTGCTCTCCAAGGCAGTCAACCTGAGTCCGAGCTCAGGAGACCCAGCAGCCCCCGACTCGGGCCCCGACGGCGTCGGGCCCGACGTCGGCTCCTTCGGAGGCGAGTCCACGAGGACTACACTACTCACGTGTCCAGGAGACTCCATCTCAAGACGAGGATGTTTCAAAGGCCTCTCCGACTCCGAGGACCCGGGACGGCTATCGGGGCTATGCGACCTGGCCCTCGAGGAACCAGGAGCGTCCACCGACGACGCCCTCGCGGGTTTTTTCTTCCTATGATGTTCCCGGGCAGGAGACCCCTGCTCCGAGGATCTCCGACGATGCTCAGGACTGGAGTCCCGGGACGTCGAAGCCTCTGACGAGGTCCGGGCCCGGCCGGACGCGGAGTCAGAGAAGATTCGTTCTCTTTGATGCCGCCGACTCCTCAACGCTTTTGAGGACATCTTGCCACACGGACCACAGATCATCGGGTCATGATCGGGTCCGAGGCAGCGGAGGCAGCAGTCGTGTGTGTCGGTAAGAGACATAAGTTTCTTACACCGATCACACTTTTTAAACCCACTGGCAGCCATCGGGGGAAAAAGGGCCCCTGCGAGGTCAAAAGACAGGGCTGCCAGTGAAAAAGAAAAAAAATTGGCGCGAACGCTTGTCACGAAGGACAAAAAACCGAAAAATAAAGAACGGACCCGATACCGGTGTAGCGGGTCCGGGCGGGAAAAGGATCCGGTGTCAAACCGAGAAAAGAATAATAAATAATAAATAAAATCAACTTTTTCTGCGGCAATCACAAACAGCGTCTGTAGGGCTCCGCGGAAAAAAGAAGACTGAGCAAGATGGAACCCTTGGGCGGGAAGGGGACTGCGCATGCGCGCTGCAATTCCCAAAGGCTTTCTTTGAAAGCTGGGGAAATTGCTCCGCGAGGGCTCCGTCGGCGCCGACGTCACCCATATGTGAGGACTGACTTCCTGCTTGGTCCTGGAGAATACAAATTACTTCTACAAATTTAAAGACCTCTCACTACTCCCCTATTGGTGGTATCGATTCCCATCCCCAAACGTCATCATTATCACCGAGGATCCCTAAACAATTCCATCAATGCCCCAATGATGCCTCTGGGGTCTAACTATCAAATAGCAGAATCAGTTATTACTTCCCTTCTCTTTTTTAACATCCTCCACTACCCTTACACATTTATATACAAGAAGACCAGTCAATAGTGGCATTAAGCCCCATAGGTGATACTGATTTTAAATTAAAAATCCACTTTTGTTCTCGAATCCGTTCCAGTTTCGTATTGATTTTGAAAGTTTAATGAGGAAGTTAAGTTAAAAAAATTATTTTGTTGTGTCACAAACATCAAAATGAGGATCTACAGGTTACACCGGAAGATCAGGTGACATGCTGGATAAAGTTACCATTGAAATCCACCTGGTCTCCTCCAGGTCCATTGCATCCCGCCCTAGCGATTTTTAAAGAATTAGTTCTGAAAGAAGTACAGAATTTAGAAACATCCAGTAGGAAGAAACGTACTATGTTCACAAGAAGGGAACAAAAAGCGCTAGAGGAATTGCAATACAGGACTGATATAGTAATAAGACGAGCTGATAAAGGGGGAGCAGTGGTGGTGTTGAATAGGGAAGATTATATGGCTGAAGCATTGCAGCAGTTACAGGATCAGTTGACCTATAGAGTTTTGACAATAGATCCAAGGCCCACTCTACAAAAGGAAATAAAAGAGATTACACAGGGGGCTCCATGTAATAAACTAATTACTCAGAAAGAATATCAGTATCTTAATGTGAAGACGTCGGTGACAGCAAAATTCTAAACAGTTCCAAAAATCCATAAAAATACGCAAAAACCTCCAGGTAGACCAGTAGTTTCCACCAAAGGTACCAAATTAGAACCTCTATCTACATTTTTAGATTCTTATTTGCGCACATTATTGGTGGATATTCCATCATACGTAAAAGACACCACGCATTTTTTAAATATTCTTAACAATTTAGCTCACTGGGCGACCCATACAGATACATTATTGGTGACTATGGATGTAACGTCTCTATACACTAGTATTCCTCAACCGGCAATGTATCATGTGGTAGAACAGACGTTACGCCACCGAAAGGATCTTTCAGAGATGCAGATCACATTTTTATTATGCTTAGCGAGTTTGGCTATTTTTCAAAATTATTTTATATTTCAAGGAGTTTTATATCAACAAATATCAGGGGTGGCAATGGGGGCTACGTGTGCGCCCTCGATTGCTAATCTTTATATGGGTGAATTTGAAGATTGTTGGATGTCACAATCCCCATATGTCTCTAATGTGATAGCATGGAGTCGCTATATAGGTGATGTATTCATGTTATGGAAAGGTACAGAGGAAAGGTTAACATCTTTTATACAATGGATAAATCAATGTGATTCAAATATACATTTTACTTATACGTATCATAAAGACACATTGGCATATTTGGATATAGTGATTCTTAGGGGGAATGACGAATGGCTGACATCAGTTTATCGAAAAAGTACAGACCGAAATACATTTCTGCATTTCAAAAGTGCACACCCTGCACAATTGAAAGAGAGTCTTCCTTTCTCCCATTTCTTATGGTATAGGCGGAATTGTTCAGATGATAGTGAATTAAAAAATTTATCAAAGCAATTATCAAGTAATTTTAGAGCGAGAGGTTATCCGAAAATGGTGGTGAAACGAGTATACTCTAGAGCGCTTTATAATAGGAGTTTATTATTGGGGCTAAAAAGTCCAGTAAGCAGGAGAATATGGATTCTAATAGCATCAATTTGATTACTCGATATTCCCCATTGAGTTCAGGGATTAAAATTTTTTTTAAAAAACATGGCAACATTACAGAAATTGTTCCCGGATTAACAGGTAAAAAAATACATTGTGTATGGCAGCATAATCGTAACTTGAAGGAACAGCTGAGTCCGACAGTATTGAAACCTTTAGTTCCACCAGTAGCTATGTTAGGAATGGAGAAGGGCCATAGGAAGTGTGGACGTTGCAATATATGCAACATCATCATGGATATCACTTGAAGTTTTTACACATAGGATTACGTATAGAATAAGAGGTTACACCACATGCGAATCCTCTAATGTAGTGTATGTTATTCAATGCCCATGCGAATTGATTTACGTGGGCAAAACGATTCGTTCATTTAAAATCAGAATGGGGGAACACAGGAGCCGTCTGAAATGTAGAATTAAGGAGGCACCACTGGTTCAACATTGTATAATCAAGGGACATATTTTTGAACAGTTGAGGTGCTTCTGTATTGATCAAATAGAATCGGGTATAATGGGGAAATCGCAAGAACAAACTTTTGATTCGAGAACAAAAGTGGATTTTTAATTTAAAATCAGTATCACCTATGGGGCTTAATGCCACTATTGACTGGTCTTCTTGTATATAAATGTGTAAGGGTAGTGGAGGATGTTAAAAAAGAGAAGGGAAGTAATAACTGATTCTACTATTTGATAGTTAGACTCCAGAGGCATCATTGGGGCATTGATGGAATTGTTTAGGGATGCCCGGTGATAATGATGACGTTTGGGGACGGGAGTCGATACCACCAATAGGGGAGTAGTGAGAGGTCTTTAAATTTGTAGAAGTAATTTGTAGTCCGCATGCGCGGCGTTTCTTCAAGAGTGCGATGAATGGAATTGGGATTCATCGGACGAGTTTAAGATAATTCATTAGGAAACGTGTGCAGCATCGTTCATATGTGTGGTAGGTGTTTTATGTTTATATAGTTCGTAAGATTAATTAATAATGAAATTAGGAACTTAGATGATTTATGTGGTTTTTGAAACGGGTTTTATTTTATAGTGAAAAAACAGAGAACAGTGATCCCCTGATGAAACAGTAATAGTGAAACGCTAGTGAGGCGCCTGGGGAAGGCGTTGGGACCTGAAAGCGTGAAGGGAGCATGAAGAAGAAAATCATGATAAGAAGCTAAGTATTCTTCGATAGTTGGATATTAAACTATTTGTGAAATGATATAATGAAATCAATAGTATTATCTCTCGAGAAAAGAGGAATGAGGGAACAGCTTCATCCGCTTTCATAATCACTGAGTATTCCCGTTGAAAGGTCGTTGATGCTATCAGGCACTAATGCTGGACGCACTGTGAGTCCGAAAATGAGTGCCATAGACGTCTGAGACCTTCAGTGATATTGAATTTGAGTGTTCAGAGTGACCACAAGAGATAACCAAAAGAAGTTTTAGGTTCCATATTGATATTATTGAGCATGATTTTTTCTTTGACTTTGTAGTCCTGGAAGCATAGTACATCCTGAGGGAAGTCCCCTTTACTGGGGTCTAGGGGCCTATGTGCTCTATCCATCTGATTTCTAATGGTTCCGCTCCCTCTTCAACTGTTAGAATTGCGGTACAGATTTCCCACACTATCTGCTTGCAATCACTATATTCTTCTTTTTCCGGGATGCCCTTTCTTCTTAAATTTTTGTGTCTCGCTTGGTTTTCTAAGTCCTCAAGTTTAAGCTCCAACACCTCCCGTGATGCTTCTAGTGTTTTAACACCTTGTTTCAAGTCACTCATGGTGCTTTGCACCTCATCCATTTGCTCTTCCACGTCTTCAACATGCTTGCCCAGTTCTAGTATCTTGGCACAAAATTCGGTAACCGCTGCTTCAATGTCAGCGTGCATCCCAGCCATCTCCATTCGAAGTTCCCCAAACCAGGATTGTAATTCCTCCTTGGACATCTGGACTACTGCGCCTTTGCCAGGTATCAGCTCTGCTGTGCCTGCCATGACCTCTCTTCGTGCCCTTCCGTGGCCTCTCCCACCATTTTCTCCCTCTATTTTTGCTCACTGCATAGGCCCACATATGCAAATTCTTTCAAATCTGCTCTTTTTTTGCTTGTTGAAGCCATCTCGTTAAAGGGGGTGCTTGTGCTCAGCAATAGTACTTTTTGGGGACATTATTACCTGCAATTCAGGGTCTTTATGTCTCTTTTTGTTGGTTTGTCCAGCGGAGTTCAGTACTCAGCCGTCCATGCGGATTGGTGATGTCACCAGAAGTCTGTATTGATTAAATTGTAAGCGCTGATGAGTAGAGGTTTAATCTGTGTTTGTACAGTGCTGTGTATGCCTTGTAGCGCTTTATTAATGTTTAATAGTAGTAGTGTTTGGTCTTCATTCAGACAGCTGATTGCTGATAGAGTGGCATCCATAGCTGCAGTTTTTGTATTGATCCATCGCATTGCTCGCCTTCCTCTTTCTTCAACCTTGCCAAGCATATCTTTCTCTAATGATCTTTCTCTTTGCATGATGTGTCCAAAATTGGAACATTTTCAGGACATGCTTCCTGCCCTGCCCTGCCTCGCTCCCCTCCCCTACCTTCAACCCCTTGTCCCCTCCTCTTTAGGCAGCCTGCAGGGATTAGGAGGGGAGGAGCAGCAGAAGGGAACAGAGAAGTTGTTTTCTGCTCTGTAATGTCTGTTCCGGAGTGGAGGAGTAGCCTAGTGGTTAGAACACTGGCTTGTTAACCAAGCAACCAGGGTTCGATTCCCACTAGCACTCCTTGTGGCCTTGGGCAAGTCACTTAACCCTCCACTGCCTTGGAAGAAAGGCCTGGCAATCTACTTCTGGTGACACTGCCAAGAAAACCCAGGAGCTTCTGGGTCGCCAGGAGTCAGGACTGACTCGAAGGCACACATTGCATTGCATTGCAATGTCTGTTCTAGCCTCTTCTTCTCCCTTTTTGTGGGACAGATGGGGAGGGGATGAGGCTGGAGCAGATTTTACATGCAGCATGAGAGCAGAAACAGAAGACGACTGGAGCAGACACAGTCCAGCCTGGAACTTTCTGTGATCCAAGGAATGAGGACTCAGCTAAGGGTAAAGAGCAGACAACAATAAGAGAGCAGTGAGTGATTTATAGGGAGTGGGAGGTAAGGGAGAGTACTGGGGTCAGGGAAAAATATAATGGGGGAGGAGGGAGAGAGCGTGTGTAATGTGTATATGACAGAGATGTCAAGGGTGAACCATCCCAAAAAGTGAGATTTATCGCCCCAAAGATTGAGATTTTTTTCAGATGGTGCATCTAGGATATAAATCTAGAAAATATTTAAAATGTAGTATTGCTTTGCAAATGAAAAAAAAATAGCATAAAATGATATTTGCTTTTCTTCAGAACCTATAAAAAGGAGACAGGCATAGTGAAGGCAATATAGATAAATTGTCTGGGCTGAAAATTGCTCTGCACTCAGTGGCTAAAAGCATGTGCAGAGGTTTCACAGCACCTGTTCTGCACCTGTACTTTTTCACAGCATCTGTACTTGTACAAATACACCTCCTACAAAATACATAACATAGACCATATAGTTCTGTATCTATGCATGAGCTACCGTAATGTAAATAGAATTACCATCATGATATCTGTTAAAATGTAAATAGTTTTCCCCCAGTTTAAGTCCATGTTATGCTCCCTGTTATCTGTAAACTTAAGACAGGTCCTAACTGTCTGAGTAAAATTTTGTTGTATGTAAACCGCACTGATAACAAAGAGCGCGGTATATAAGAATTGTTAAATAAATAAATATAGTACAGGAGGAGGCAGGACACAGGAAGGGGGGGCTCAGATTTCTTCCCACTGGCTGGACAACTTGATTTTTCTTCTCTTGGGCTTGTCTCTTATGAAAGCAGCGAAAAGCATCAGTGCACTGACTCTGAGGCTCTAATGCTTGAGAGAAAGGGCTCAAAGAGTGTGAGAGCGAGAAGGCCTTCAAATGAGTGTGACACACTCCTAATGAGTGAGACTTGGCAGCTCTGATATGAGAAAGTGTGGACTAATGGTGGAAGAGTGGAAGTTGATAGTGCATTTCTCTGTCCCCCACCCAGGGCTGGCCCGTCCATTGAGTAAGATTGTTGTTTGCACAGGGCCCCGCGTTTCAGGGGGCCCCGTGCAAACAACATTCTATATTAAAAGACCACCGCCGCCAAGAGCAGTGGCAGAATCAAGTGTCCCGCGGCCGCAGCCCCTCCCCCCCTGCCTGCCTGGCAGAGCCCTCCCTGAGTCAGCTCCCTCAGCGCCGGCTTTTCAAGCTCTGTTAAGCCCGCTGGCGCTGACTGGAAACAAGAAATGCCTGTTTCCCATCAGCCCCGGCAGGCTTAACAGAGCTGCGAGAAAGGGAAACTCTCCCTTCGCAGCTCTGAAAAGCCGGCGCTGAGGGAGCTGACTCAGGAAGGGCTCTGCCGGGCAGGCGGGGGGGCCGCGGGACACTTGATTCTGCCACTGCCACGGCGGCAGCGGCAGCAGCCAGGTTTTGTTTTAAATTTCCCTGGGCTGATGGGGAGTGGGGGTTTGGACTGATAATGGGCTATGGGGGGGGGGGCTAAGACTGGAAATGGGCTGATGGGAGGGTTAGGACTGGAGGTGTGCTGATGAGGGGGTTAGGACTGGTAATGGGCTATGGGGGGGCTAAGACTGAAAATGGAGTGATGGGGGGTTAGGGCTGGAAATGGGCTATGAGGGGGCTAAGACTGGAAATGGGCTGTAGGGGGGGTTAGGACTGGAGGGGGGCTGATGGGGGGGTTAGGACTGGTAATGGGCTAGGGGGCATTAGGACTGGAAGTGGGCTGATGGGGGGGTTAGGACTGGTAATAGGCTATGGGGGTTGCTAGGAATGGAAATGGGCTGAGTGAAAGGGGGGCTTGAACTGCAAATAGCTGATGGGGAGGGGGTCTTGGAATGGAAATGGGCTATGAGGGGAGGGAGCTAGGACTGGAAATGGGCTGAGTGGGGGGAGGAGCTAGGACAGGAAATGGGCTGATGGAGGGGCTAGGATAGGACTGGAAATGGGCTGTTGGGGGGTGCTAGGATTGGAAATTGGCTGTGGTGGGGTCTTGGACTGAATGGACTCATGGAGGGGCTAGAACTGGAAGTAGACTCATGGGGGTTTGGATTGAGTGGAGGGAAGCTAGGATTTGACATGGGCTGATGGTGGGGCTAGGAAAGGACTAGAAATGGGCTGATGGGGGGCTGGGATTGGAAATGAGCTGATGGAGGGACTCGGATAGGACTGGAAATGGACTGATGGTGGGGCTAGGATAGGATTGGAAATGAGCTGATGGGGGGCTAGGACTGGAAATGGGCTGATGCAGGGACTAGAAGGGAGCGGATGCTGGGTGGGGCTGGAACTAGAAGGGAGCTGATGTTGGGGGAGGATTAGAATGGGATGGGGCTGGGAGAGTGAAATGGAGAGGGGAAAATATTTTGTGTGGGAGGGAAGAAAAATCTACAATTGTCCAGGTATTGGGAGAGTAAGTGGGGAATGAGGATGGAGGGGTAAAATTTGAGTGGATGAAAAAGGAATGAGGAAAGAGCAAAAAGGAGAAAGATTAGTATGTTAAAGCAGATGTAGAGAGAGAATGGAAAAAACTAGAAGAGAGAAGAAAGGACAAATGGACAGCAGACGATGGAGAGTTAGCAGAAGACACAAAGAAAACAGAAGAAAGTGGCTGGAGCAATTGCAACTGAAAAGGTAGAAAATATCTCTTTATTTTGAATTTATTAACTGGAATATGTCAGCTCTGGGAAATGTGCATCATTAACGTCTGCGCTTTGTTTAGTACAAGAAGAAATGTTTTATTTCTACAGTGTTGTTGTAAATTCCAAGTTTGGCTTTTGGGGTTCCCAGTTTAATTATTGTCTTTCTGTTTCTAAATTGTAATTCCTTGTTCTTTGTTTGGTGAAGGTCTATGTTCTGCATGTGTAACTGAGCTGAGGTATTCTGTTTATGTAGTTTCTATTTGACATTGCCACTTGTTCTCTTTCCCCAGTAGGTCATGTATTGTTATTCTCTGAAATGAATAGGTTTAATATTTGCAGTGTTGCCTTTTGATAGGTAGAGTATGGTGCTTTGTGAGTCGTGGTAGTGCTGTTACGATATGGCGGGTTTGCTATGGGTTCTAAATGGGCAGTGTTTGTAGTAGTTCCTAATGTGCCTGGCGGTTGGCACTGGATTATAGTAATGTAGAAATCATTTAGTCTTTCTTTATCCATATACTCATTAAGAGGCATGTGTACTAAAAGTTAGTGTATGGTAACATTATGCAAATATTTATGCAAATGAGTCTCCGCACATGGTCCCGCACCCCCCTTGGGCCGCCCCGCCCCCACCCTCCCACTAATTAATAGCAGTCTCACAATGACTGCAACTCATTAGTTCCCAGGTATGATAAGAGGACTTTTCCCCTGTAAGTATCTGGCAAACCCATCATAGATCCTCATACGTTCTTCAACTCTCTTTCATTGTCTGGTTTTCTCACACCCCCTACAGGGAAAAAATATATCATTTCTGTAATTGAGAAAATGAATTTCTTTATGTAATCCATTACGCTTTAATAACATTTAAGTTGGAGATTTGAGACTCAATTATCAGATGGCTGATAGTTTTTATATACAGCCTTTACATTGATCAAGAAGCAACAGTTTGAACAGCACAGGGAGAAACAGAATGGTATAAAATCAGCAAAGGTGTACGACAAGGCTGCATACTTTCCACAGAACTGTTTAATTTATATGCAGAACAAATCATCAGAGAAGCAGGACTGTATGAAGACAACTGAGATGCGAAGACTGGTGGAAGACTCAATAACCTTTGCCATGCTGATGTTAGTGGCTGAAAGTGAAGACGATCTGACACATATGCTTAGCAAGATCAAGGAAATACTTAAAATGGGCCTACACCTTAACATGAAGTAGACAAAGATCATGACAACTGGCAAAATCAAATCATTTGACCCTTAATGGAGAAGAAAGAGAAATAGTAGACAACGTTTTAAAAAATATTTTTATTTATGCAATTATCAAATTACAATTAAACAGAAACACTTATTTTTTCATAAATGTTTTTTGTCTGAAGCCAAGTTCCATATAAGTACAAATATAATAAAGCAGAAAAAAATTAAATATTAATCGTCCGAAGTTCTCCAAGTCCTCAATATGGGTAGGAGACAAGTAGATAATAAAAAGAAAGAAAAACAAACCATAAAGGTCTTATCATAAGGAAAAAAGATACACCATACACGTATCAGAAGTATATAAATTCCTTGAGATTTAGGCATCCTCCTTTAGAGGCACTAAGGCTGGCATCAAGGCTGGACATTGTTTGGTAGCCAGAGAATCAGGTGGCTAGGGTCATAAAAATATATTTCAAAGATTGATATTTAATAATATATGTAAGCAGGAAGTTGAGAAAGAACAAAGCAAAAATGCAATGTGTGCCTTCGAGTCAGTCCTGACTCCTGGTGACCCAGAAGCTCCTGGGTTTTCTTGGCAGTGTCACTGGAAGTAGATTGCCAGGCCTTTCTTCCGAGGCAATGGAGGGTTAAGTGACTTGCCCAAGGCCACAAGGAGTGCTAGTGGGAATCGAACCCTGGTTGCTTGGTTACCAAGCCAGTGTTCTAACCACTAGGCTACTCCTCAGCACCTAGCTGTAAAACCCCGGATGTAGTAACAAAAACTGCCTCCTCCTCTTTTATGTTTCTTTAGTCACATCAGGATAGATCTGAACCAAGGTACCCATAAATTTAACATCATGTTTCCTAAAATAGAACTTAAAGGTCCCGATTTTCATCTGGGCGGTGCTATGCACCGCATCGGTGCATAGCCTGCCCGCCATCCGTCTAACCAGATTTTCAATGCTGGGGTCATATGTGGCCCCGGCATTGAAAATCCGTGTCTCGCCACACAACCCGGAAGCCGCAGGAGCTAACCGGGTAGCACCTATTTTCGATGCTACCTGCTTAGCCCCTGTACCTGAAAGATAGACGAGGTTTTTCCTCACCTATCTTTAAGGTGCAAAGTGAGTAGCATCGAAAATTGCTGCTACCCTTTTAGCCCTTTCCTCCACCCATGTTCCACCCTGGAAAACCCCAATGCTAACCGCATAGCATCTAGGTGTATTAGAGACATATCTGGGATTTTCGAAGGGCACTACCCATGTAGGTGTCTTTCGAAAATCCTGGATAAGGCATTTACACAGGTAACTAGAGTAGTTACTCATCTAAATGTCTTCAAAAATCAGGCCCAAAGATTTTGTCCCTATCCATCATTGAACCATAAGTTACCACCAAAGTAGCAACCTTAACGTCATCAGAGGTAGCCACTTTTTCTAAATGTAACTGCTCTACTAATAAATCCATACCCACTTTAACTTGTTACTGAGACATATTACCAACCTCAGCATGTTTTAAAGACAGAAGATAGTAAGCTTTTACAATAGGGACAAAGTCCACCAAAAAGCCCAAAGCTCAACTAAATCTAACAAACACTTCCCTTGGTGGAGAAGTTGTAACTCGAGGAAAGTTCAAAATGCGCAAGTTACAGTTCCTAGCAGTGTTCTCCAAACTTCAATCTTTAAAACACAAGCTGGACACATCTTTCACCAAAACAGATTGAAGAGTAGAAACCTCTTGCATAGGTTGATCAAGTTCCTTTAAATTAGTCCCTCTCATCTATTGAATTGGAGCCCCAGGAACACTACTGCAATGTGGGGGTAAGCTCCTTCTACCCTGCCAACACTCTACATCGGCATCCACTGAGCTCATTCAAAGCAGTCAATTCCAAGGCCTGGTGGGCCCACACCTGAGGCGTGGACCAGCTATAAACAGCTCAAACTCTGACAAACACAGCAACTCTCCACCTTGGAGGACCCCTCTTGAACTCCAGAAACATCGCAATGCCACAGGACACTATCCTCAGGGACTGCTGCCTATGTCCCTGCGACCTCACCAGCAGCCCTACACACTATGCTGAAGAGGACCACAGAACTGTCCCTGCTCCTCACAGCATCAACTCCACGTGCTGGTAAGCTCTGCCCTACACACCCGGTGTCACATCACGCCTGGACCACCAGCACCAAAAGACCAAACAAGACCACCTAGCTCACTAATGGCTCCCCTAGCCATCCTCCTCACCCTCTGTTTCACCTCACTACTCGCAACCATCATACCACATCGCTAACCCCCACCCCTGCACACATACCAATCATTCGCTCATATCATATCACCTCCCACTTTTCACAAAAACAGACCCAGACCAACCCAACACCTCATCCAAATCAAAACACACCCACCCACTGCCACATCAGCGCTACGCAAACTCAAAAGCAGCACTTCATAGCTAAAGTGCACCTTACTCAATGCTCGCTCTGTAAGAAATAAAATCCAGCTCATCACAGATCTCCTACCTGACAACAAAGATACACATCCTAAGCGTCACTGAATCATGGTTAACTGAGACAATGTCCTTCTGAACCAACTAATACCACATGGCTATGATCTATTCAGTTCCCCAAAAACACAACGCTGAGGCAGAGGTGTATTCATCCTAGCTAAGAAACACCTCAACTTCCGCACCCTCACCAACAGCATGGGCAAGGACTAGACACTATAACTTAAACAAATGGCACCATAACCCTCCTCCTCACCTACAGATCCCCAAGTGTTAATCCAGATGAGCTGGATACTCTACTAGAAGCAGTATGCAATCACAGATCACCAACTATCTCATGCTCCTAAGAGAACTCAACCTTGCATCTACAGCTCCAAACAACGCAAAAGCCCTTGACTATGCACAACTCATCAATCAGCCAACCTATGACAAAGGAAACACCCTGGACATGCTACCACAAAGCATCCTCAGAAACCACTCCATCTCGCCTCACACAATCCACACAGTCCCCTGGTCTGATCATTAAGAGGCATGTTCTAATCAGGCCATCCAGCCCCCTGTGTGGCCGATCAGAAGCGGGATGCCCAGAGGTAGACCCGATTCTGATCCCATGGCGGCTGCCCGCCGGATCAGAATCGGGTCTACGGTCTGAACATGCAGGCCGGGCCCCGAATCTGATCGGCCTGCCTGCCCAGCCACATGCCTGGCTACCTCAGTCAGGCTCCTGAATGGAGCTGCAGTGCCATGGCATCCTGTCACCATGGCACCGCGGCTCCATTCAGGAGTTGTGAATGCTGGCCGCTGCCAAAATCCTCCTTTCCCCACAGCCAGACCCTCCCATCCAGCTTTCCATGGCCAGGGTCCGGCTGCAAGGAACTTACTGCACCCCCTACCTTTTTTGGCAGGCCTGGCAGCATCATCCCTCGACGTCCAGGGGAACTTATCCCACCTCTGCAGTGGAATAAGTCCTCCGTCTAAGTTCATGGCCCCGGACGTACAGGGACGACTTTCAATCGGTCCTGTACGTCCGGGGTCACGGCCCACCTATGCTCCGCCCTTGCTCTGCCTCCAAAACGCTCCCTCTCACCCCCGTCTAGATCTCCCCGTACAAAAGTGCTCTTTGTACAGGGAGGCTTTAGCTGGTGCCAGCAAGGGGGAAAATAGCGGAGATGAACGTCCAAACGGGACATCCATCCCCGCTATTTGCGGGACAGAATGACCCCCAAATTCTCTTTCATCACTCCACACAACATGCTGAATCAGAAGCACCACAGCACAGAATCCACCTCATGCAGGTTCCAAAACCTTGAAAAGAAAGGCTTCTTGGAAAGCATCCTATCACGACTATAAAGTACTCCTGAGGACCTCAGCGCCCTCATACAAACCTGGAACAAAACCATAACCAATACAGAAACAAAGCCTCCACACCCAGACATCACCAAAGACACAAAGCAGCAATATGGTACACATCATACTTAAGGATACACAACGAGCAAGAGTCGAAAGACGTAGGATAGGTTCAAAGTTCTTTTATTGAAGTGGAACCCCAATGCGTTTCGGCATGAAATGCCTTCCTCAGGGGGTAGAAACTAAAACATAAACATAAAAACTTATAACAGTAATAATAAATAACATTAATAGTGATGATAAGCCCCATTAACACTAAAAATCACTAAAAAACAACAACTTAAAATACAAACTTATAGCTCCAAAACTAATTATAAACGCAGGACACAAAGTTGTACTTATTGTAAAATGTAGATAAAGCGTAGTTACTCACCTGTAACAGGTGTTCTCCAGGAGCAGCAGGAATCAGTCCTCACTTATGGGTGACGTCGGCGCCGACGGAGCCCTCGCGGAGCAATTTTCCCCAGCTTTCAAAGAAAGCCTTTGGGAATTGCAGCGCGCATGCGCGGTCCTCTTCCCGCCCAAGGGTGCCATCTTAGCCAGTCAGATGACATAGCTAAAAAAGACAGCATAAAAATTTGCAAAAAAGTAAAGCAGACGATTGCAACTCCAAGGGGAGGAGGGAGGGTTGTGAGGACTGATTCCTGCTGCTCCTGGAGAACACCTGTTACAGGTGAGTAACTACGCTTTCTCCAGGACCAAGCAGGAAGTCAGTCCTCACTTATGGGACTCCCAAGCTTAAGGCTACCGGAGACCCTAAGCACAAAAATGAGCTCCCTCTAGCTCAGCAGCACAGAAGGAAAGGATCTTCGCTGAATTATTACCCACCGGTAGCCCACATCCGGGATGGAGGGTAGGAGTTGCTCAGACCTCAAAGAGATTACGGAGGACTGCCTGTCCGAAAGCACTGTCCCTGCGGGACTCCCTCTCGAGACAGTAATGGACCGCAAAAGTCTGGCTCGAAGACCAAGTAGCGGCCCGGCAGATGTCTGCCAGCGGAACAGAGCGGAGGTAAGCCACTGACGTGGCCTTTGCCCGAACGCAATGAGCCGTGACTCGACCTTCCAAGGAGAGTCCGGCTGCCCCATAAGCCCAAGTGATACAGTCCGCAACCCAGATGGACAGCGTACGCTTGGAGACCGGGAGCCCCAATTTATTGGGGTCAAAAGATACAAAAAGCTGAGCAGCTTTACGGTGTTCCCGCGTACGGTCAAGGTAGAAGTTCAAAGCCCTTCTACAGTCCAGGGTATGGAGGACCGTTTCAGCTCGGCTGGAGTGTGGTCTGGGAAAGAAGGTTGGAAGTACCACCTCCTGATTGATATGAAAAGGGGAGACCACTTTTGGAAGAAATTTTGGGTGAGTCCGTAGGACTACCCTATTTTTGTAGAACCGAGTGTAAGGGGGATCAGACACGAGGGCCTGCAATTCACTTACGCGTCTAGCGGAAGTGAGGGCTATCAAGAACAGTGTTTTCCAAGAAAGAAAACGGAGAGAACAGGTGGCCATAGGTTCAAAAGGCAGACAGGTGATCCACTGTAAAACCACATTCAGATCCCAGTCAGGCGCTGGCGGGCGTAGAGGTGGTTTAAGTAGAAGGAGACCTCGGAGAAACCTCGCTACCAGAGGGTCGCTGGAAAGAGGTCTGCCGTCCACCGGCACATGATGTGCTGAAAGAGCACTGAGGTGAACTTTGACGGAGTTGGACTTAAGTCCCAGATTAGAGAGGTAGAGCAAGTACTGCAGGATCACCGACACCGGGCAGGAGAAGGGATCCTGAGACTGTTGGCCACACCAAACGGAAAAGCGACGCCATTTAAGGGCGTAGCATTTGCGGGTAGAAGGTCGCCGAGAAGCTAGGACGACCTCCTCCACTTCTGCCGGCAGGAGAAGGGGAGCGAGGACTACCCTCTCAGCAGCCAGGCCATCAGGTTGAGAGACCTGAGGTTGGGGTAGCAGAGACCCCTGATCCTGAGTGAGGAGATCTGGTTGTAACCCCAGAGGGAATGGATCCTCCACCGCTAATTGCAGCAGGAGCGGAAACCACGGCTGTCTGGGCCAGCGAGGGGCCACCAGGATCATGAGGGCTTTGTCTCGGAGAACCTTGAAAAGAGTCCGAGAGACTAGCGGGATGGGAGGGAAAGCGTACAGAAGGCTCCCCGACCATGAGAGTAGAAAAGCGTCCGCCGCAACCCGAGGGGGGTGTGGCTGACGAGAGCAGAAGCGAGGAAGTTGCCGGTTGTGAGGACTGGCAAAGAGATCCATCGTGGGGAGGCCCCACTTTAGAAAGAGCTTCTGAACTACCAAGGGATCCAGACGCCACTCGTGCGGCTGGAGGATCCTGCTGAGTTTGTCCGCCAGGTAATTCTCTTGGCCTGGGAGATAAACTGCCTTGAGGAGAATGCCGTGACTGACGGCCCAAGAGCAGAGCTTCTGTGCCTCCCGGCAGAGGAGGAAGGAGCCCGTGCCCCCCTGCTTGTTCACGTAGAACATGGCAACTTGATTGTCCGTCTGGACAAGGACGGACTGGTGAGAAGTCAGGTGGGAGAAGGCCTTGAGAGCCAGGCGGATCGCCCTGAGCTCCAGGAAGTTGATCTGCTGAGCAGACTCCCACGTGGTCCAGAGGCCCTGAGTGCGTGCCCCTTGGCAATGCGCTCCCCAGCCCAGGAGGGATGCATCTGTTGTCAGCACCCGGGCCGGCTGAGGTGACTGGAAAGGCATTCCGCAGATCAGGTTCGGCTGCTGAAGCCACCACCGGAGAGACGAGATCAGCGGCTCGGAGACGCACACTAGGTCTGCTAGGCCGCCTGTGGCTTGTCGCCACTGCTGGCGGAGACACCATTGAGCAGGCCGCATATTCAGGCGGGCATTGGGGGTCACATGGACGGTGGAAGCCATATGGCCGAGTAGTCTCAGGAAGCGCCTGGTGGAGACCAGGGGCTGGCTGCGAAAACGGTCGGCTAGGTCCATGAGCCGTTGAGCCCTGTCGAGCGGTAGGTACGCTCGTGCCTGAGGAGTGTGCAGCCTTGCGCCGATGAACTCGAGATCCTGTGAGGGGAGCAAAGTGGACTTTGCGAAGTTTATAACAAAGCCCAAGTGCTGCAGAAGAGTCACCGTGCGGCGCGTGGCGTTGGTGACCTCCAGAGCGGACGCTGCTCTGATGAGCCAGTCGTCGAGGTACGGAAAGACATAGAGGCCGTGAAGCCGGAGATGGGCTGCCACCACCGCGAGACATTTTGTGAAGACTCGCGGTGCGGAGGACAGGCCAAAGGGCAGTACTCTGTACTGGTAATGATTTCCTGCCACCACAAACCTTAGGTATTGTCGGTGGCTTGGGTGGATGAGGATGTGCGTGTAGGCATCCTTTAGATCCAAGGAGCATAGCCAATCTCCCTGCTGGAGGTAGGGCAGAAGGATTCCAAGGGTAAGCATCTTGAACTTCTCTCGCACGAGGAACTTGTTGAGGTTGCGCAGGTCCAGGATGGGTCTGAGGCCTCCTGTTCTCTTTGGTATCAGAAAATACCTGGAGTAAAAGCCTTGACCTTTCAGGTGGTGGGGCACCGGTTCCACCGCCTGTTCCTGTAGAAGACCTGTTAACTCCTGAAGGAGTAATTCCCTGTGCAGAGGGGGTCGTGGAGGTTCTCCCGGAAAAAAGGAGGGAGGGACCTGGTGGAAGTGGAGAAGATAGCCTTCTCGCACGACTTGAAGCACCCAGGCATCTGAGGTGATGCTGGACCACCTGTGGGTGAAGTGAACCAGCCGGCCTCCGGTGCTGGGAGGAACCAGCGGGGGGGGAGAGGCTATGCTTAGTGAGTCAAAAACCCCCACCCTGCTGAGCAGGGGCTGGTGGTGCAGGCTTGGGGGCTTGCTGCCTACGGGACCCGTTATCCCGTCCCTTGGCCTGCTGGCCCTGTTGGAGAGCTGCAGGGGCCTGATAATGGGGGTATTGTTTGTAGGCAGCCGCCTTCCTCGGGTAAAAGGACTTCTTTCCCGAGCCCTTCTTTTTCTGGGAAGGGGCGGAGGTCTTCCTAGAAAGCCTAGTCCTGGTGAGAGTCTCCGTCTCAATTTGTGCAGCCTTTTCAGCCATGGGCTTGCCAAAGAGGTTTTCGCCTCGGCAGGGGACATCGACCAACTTGTCCTGCACCCAGGGCTCAAGGTCAGATGACTGAAGCCAAGCCTGTCGGCGGGCACTGATGCCGGCTGCGGCCACTCGAGCCGACGCTTCAAAGCCATCGTAGGCTGCTCGGGATATGAATTTTGAGCATTCCCGAATACCAGTGGACAAGGCCAGGAACCTCCGCAAGGGTTCCTCGGACAAACCAGCGGAGAATCCGGCTAGCTCTTTAGCCAGGTCTCGGAGATACATGCCCATGTATAGCTGGTAGGTCTGGACATGACACGCAAGCATAGAGCCCTGGAAACACTTCTTGCCAAGGCCATCCAGGTTACGGGCCTCCCTGCCAGGAGGCACCGAGGAGTGCATCTTCTGGCTCTTAAGACGATGCATGGCCGATTCCACTACCATGGAATGGTGTGGCAGCTGTGCTTTTTGGAAGCCAGGGCTCTTGCGGACTCGATAGATAGAATCGACCCGCTTGCTCAGGACCGGCGAGGTGGCCGGACTCTCCCACATGCGGAAGAGTAGTCGTTCCAGCATGGGAGGAACCGGTACAGTAAAGTGTTCCCTTGCGGGAGAGTCATACTGGAGGGCGTCGAGCTCTTCGGCTCGAGGCTCCTCCTCGGGGTCCGCAGGGAAGGCCAAAGCCTTGGCCATATCCCTGACGAAGTCCGAGAACCAGGCATCCTCCGGGGGGGACTGCTTCCGAGGCTCGGACTCCGGTGAGTCTGAGGGGACACACCGAGTCCGGAAAGAATCAGGCGACTCTTCCTCTTCAGACTCCCAGACCGACTCCGACGAGGACTCGGTGGGGTCGGCCCGGGCAGGGCGCGGCGCCTGCCGCCTCGACGCCGAGGGAGTCGGCGTCGGCGACCTCGGTCCCGAACGGGAGGCCGAGGGTGACCTCGACCGAGGATCGACTCGAGTTCGCATCGACTCGAGGATCGGCTCGGTCTCCGGGGTCGACTTGGACGTCGACGTCCCGGCGGTCGGGGCAGCGGCGCCAGCGAGCAGTGCCCGCTGCTGGTCCATGAAGGCAGACAATCTGCTCTCCAAGGCCGTCAACCTGAGTCCGAGCTCAGGTGACCCAGCAGCCCCCGACTCGGGCCCCGACGGCGTCGGGCCCGACGTCGGCTGTCTCGGAGGCGAGTCCAGGAGGACCACAGGACTTCCCCGAGCAGGCAGCTCCGACTCCAGGCGAGGTCGCTTCGTGAGATGCTCCTTCTCCAAGGACCCGGGACGGCTATCGGGGCTATGCGACCTGGCCCTCGCGGAGCCAGGAGCGTCCACCGAAGCTGCCCTCGCGGGTTTCACCTTACGACGATGGTCCCCGGAGGGAGAACCCCTGTCGGAGGAACTCCGGCGACGGTCCGAGCTGGAACCTTTGGACGCGGAGGCCTCCGACGAGGTCCGGGTACGGCTGGGGTCAGCGAAGATCCTATCCCGCTGATGCCGCCGACTTCTCAACGCTTTGGAGGACATTTTGCCGCAGGGCCCACAGATCATTTCTTCATGATCCGGGCCCAGGCAGCGGAGGCAAAAGTCGTGTGTGTCAGTTAGTGACATATTTCGGTCACACTGACCACACCGCTTGAAACCACTGGCAGCCATCGGGGGAAAAAGGGCCCCGGCGAGGTCAAAGGACCGGGCTGCCAGGGAAAAACCGAAACGAAAAACTGACTAAGTCAGAAAAACCGAAAAATAAGAAGAGGACTCGAGACCGGCGTCGCGAGTCCGGCGGGAAAAAGACCGGCGTCGAACCGAATGGAAAAAAAGAGAAATTCTGAAGAAAAATCAACTTTTTCGCGGGGACATGACGGGTACGTCTGTAGGGCTCCGCGGAAAAAAGAAGACTGGCTAAGATGGCACCCTTGGGCGGGAAGAGGACCGCGCATGCGCGCTGCAATTCCCAAAGGCTTTCTTTGAAAGCTGGGGAAAATTGCTCCGCGAGGGCTCCGTCGGCGCCGACGTCACCCATAAGTGAGGACTGACTTCCTGCTTGGTCCTGGAGAACTTATATATATAAACATGTAAAACTGTGAAGATAATGTATATAAAAATAATGTGTGTAAACGCAGGACACAAAATTTACTTATGGTAAAGTGTTGATGACTTATATATATAAACATATAAAATTGTGAAAATAATGTACATAAACAAACTTATGTATAGGAGAACCAAAAGAAACAGAGTTAAAAACATCAAAATGTACTCACATTGACCCAATTCTAATTTTCTAATATATCCTGGGTGAGTGATGATGACACGCTAATTCTGAAGCGCTAGTCTAGCATAGCATCAATCATAACTGTACTGGAAGTGAACCATCTTTATGATACAACAAATAAAGAGTAAAAAGTAATAAAAAGATAAAAACCTATATACATATTAAGAATTACTATAAAACCCATTATTATTTAAAAAACATAAATAAAATAAAATATGCTTTCATAGTACTATGATCATTATACACAAGAGGAAGTGATGTTGGATATTGATCAAACCTTATAATTGTAATAGAGTATAATCCAGTACCTATTATTACATTGCTCCTCTAAAGGATATGAACCTTAACTCGATGACATTTCTGAACTATATTATAAATTTTAACAAAAAACTCTATTACCATGATAATGTCTGATTTGATCTTATTGCACTTGTTAAAACCATTCTAACAATCTACTTTAACTTCTGCTTTAGTGTTGACAATGTTGCCCAACTTATGCTACATTGTATAATAACGGATAAACTAGGGCTATTAACTACTGTTATCCAAAGACTTATGTCATACCATAATACCCAACAATCAATTAAGTGTAAGTAGACGATAAATTATGGAGTTAATATAAGGAGATAACTTCATCTTAGTTATAACCTAGCCTAAGGTTGAGCTAAAAAGGTAAACATTGTGACAATGTGATCTCAACTCTATTATTTATTATTGTAAAATAATCATGATAAAACTTCCTCCTAAAATTATACTGGTACTGCACTAGTATTAAAACTTCAGAATTAATTACATGACGAACTTATGCTAGCCTGAACAGGTTTCTTACTAAAGATGTTATAACCCTGTAATTACCGGTACTTACAGAACGGCTATATATAGTATATGTAATTAGTGTACAAGCAACTTGTATATATGTCGATGAAAAAGCTGTATGAGTCAAACTGAACCAAATTGAAGTAAAACTATGGCACTATGATGGAAATAAACTGTAACTACATATGGACATTAAATATTGTTGACTGAAGTGACAATATGTCTTATGTCAATAGACACCTTGATTTAAAAATAATAGTAATCCAATAATTTGCTTTGGCCGTATGAATATGGTTGAAATCATATTATATTGGCAGCTTATCTGGCTATCATATATTTACTGGCTTTGTAAACAGAGATTAGCCATGGCCGAGAATATGTATCACAATTGGATATTAAAAAGCGCAGAGGGACGTTATATAGTATAGTATTAGACAGACCACTGTTTGTAGTATTAAATACCATAGTTAAGCATTATAACCTTGCCGCCAAACTTAAACAGCATAGTATAACATGGGGGTTACCTCAAAGGAACGGAACCGCCGTCAAACGTGACGTCTTGCATGTAGTGAAACAAATTGTTGAATGCTAAAATCGCATAAAAACATGCGTTATTAATAAGGCTGGAGCTTCTTTCGCCATGCTATCTTGCATGAGGTAAAACTAATTCTAAAACTTAAAAGCTCATGAAATTAAATAGTACTGACTCAAAAATGAAAATACCAAGTATCGGTTCTGATACTTTACCGATCAAAAGGATCACCGAACTTTTGTACCGCATATGCGGAGCTTGCAGCTGACAGGTGTTTAAGCACTGAAACGTTTACACCAAACAACTTGTGCCTACTGTAACAATAAGATTACCTATGAAGGGCTGAGTGCCCCGTCAGCCGTGCCTTATTGTGTGAATAGAAACTGTACACTGAATGCTAAAATCGCCTAAATATACATTCTTCATGAAATTAAAGCTGCTATCGAACATACTGACTTGGATATAGTAAAACTGATTACTAGAAACTATTGGCTCATGAGAATCAGCTGGGTAAAAAGCATGGGTCTGTATTCTAACACTTTGTGGTAAAAACTAATCATCGGGGTGGTATCTCATCATGTAAAAATTAGGGTTACCTCGGGAGAGCGGGAACCGCTAGCAATCGTTGCGTATTTCAGGAAGTGAAACCAGAATTGCTCCAGGGTAAGCATTTTAACAACCGTATTCGCGCCAAAAGAGGAGGAGATTGAGTGGGTGGAGCTAACAGAGCCTAGCAGTTCATTGGTCCATCAACTTAATACAGCCAAGGATTATCTCTGCGATCCAGTGTTGCTGTTGCTGGCTTTTGAAGTAAACTATTGTGCCTTGACCAATAATGAATAAGTGGAGAGCTTTTCAAAGAGGTTAAATCCTTAACAAAGAACACAACCCAACGAAGAGAAGAAACAAGCTTAACCTCATAAATAAGAACATAAGAACATAAGATATGCCATACGCCCCAAAAGACACAGGTTCCTCAATGCTTGTATTGGGTCAAGCAGTGATATCCTGGGTCCCTTTTTAATAATGATTTATGGGCCTTTCCTCCAGGAACCCAGCTAAAGTAACAGCTTTTACTACATCCTCCGGTAACAAATTCCAGAGTTTGATTACACGTTGAGTGAAAAAATATTTTCTCTTATTAATCTTAAATAGGTTACCCTATAGCTTCATTGCATGTCCCCTAGTCTTTTTATATTCTGATGACGTAAACAATCGATCTACGTTTACCCGTTCCACTCCATTCATTAATTTGTAGACCTCTATCGTATCTCCCCTCAGCCGTCTCTTTTCCAGGTTAAAGAGCCATAACCTTTTTATCCTCTCTTCATAGGAGTATCCTTCCATCCCCTTTACCATTTTGGTGGCTCTTCTCTGTACCTTTTTCTAATAACGCTATATCCTTTTTAAGATACGGCGACCAGAATTGTGCACAATATTGAAGGTGTGGTCGCACCATAGAACAATACATAGGCATTATAATATCCTTTGTTTTATTTTCCATTCCTTTCCTTATGATACCTAGCATTCTATTTGCTCTCTTGGCCGCCACTGCACACTGGTCCGAGGGTTTTAACATGTTATTCACGATGACGCCTAAATCTTTTTCCTGGGTGGTGGTTCCCAATGTGGAACCTTGCATCGTGTAACCATAGTTTGGGTTGTTATTTCCTAGGTGCATAACTTTGCACTTGTCCACATTAAATTTTATTTGCCATTTGGATGCCCAGTCTTCCAGTTTATTAAGATCCTCTTGCAATTTTCCACAATCCTCTTGGGTTTTAACAACTTTAAATAGTTTTGTGTCATCTGCAAATTTGATAACATCACTTGTTATTCCCTTTTCCAGGTCATTTATGAATATGTCAAAAAGCAGTGGACCCAGCACAGATCCCTGCGGTACTCCACTATTCCCCTTTTTCCATTTGGAAAACTGGCCATTTAGCCCTACCCTCTGCTTTCTATCTTTTAACCAGTTGCTGATCCACAATAGTACACTGCCTCCTATCCCATGACTTTTTAGTTAGGAGGCAGTGTACTATTGTGGATAAGGAACTGATGGCCGACTACTTCCAGACCCTGATCTCAGCAACAATGCAAACGCCTCCATGGATTTAACAAACCAACAATGGACAAGACCTAAGAACATTTGGAATTCCTTTGCAATAATTACAGCTGAACATCTAGAAAGAGTAATTGCAAGCATCAACACAACCACCTTCCCACTTGACCCATGCCCAGTCAGCTGGATCAAGGCCACCAGACAAGAACTCATACCATTACTCAAAATCACCCAGCTATCAATGCATCAAGGAATCGTACCCCCAGAACTCAAAATGATTTCCATTTGTCCAGTAAGAAAAGGAACAGCTAACGATACAGACCCATAGCTAGCCTGCCATTCATGGCCAAGGTACTAGAAAAAAAATTATACAACAGCAGCTCCAGGATCACGTCGACATACACTCTCCACTTGATCCTCTGCAATATGGATTTAGACCCCACCATGGAGTTGAATCCTTCATGACCACATTAATGGACAACCTAATAAAGGGCACTGATAAACCCAACACAAGATTTATACTGATCTTTCTCGACAACAAGGTGGCGTTTGATTCAATACCACACAATCTACTCATTCAGCCACTTCAAGCAATTGGCCTAGAGGACACCCCTTTGAACTGGTTCAAATCCTACCTATCAAACCAACAGTTCCAAGTAAAAGTAGGCACCACAAAATTAGCACCATACACACAACTTCAAGGAGTCCCTCAAATCTCTGCTGCCTTCTCCTTAATATTTAACATCTTCCTCCAACTGATCTGCACAGTCATACAGGCACACAACATCCTATACCACATATACGCAGATGACATTATGATATATGCTCCCATTAACACAACTGACCCAGCAATCACTCACAAAAAAAATGCTTCACCTCCATTAATACATAGGTCACAGAGCACAACATTACTACAAACCTCAAAAAAACAGATGTGCTATACATTACAGGGACAGCAGCTTCACTCCGCCTGACACCATAACCATCAATGGAACCCAATTAAAAGTAAAGCAGGAAGTGCATTACTTAGGAATGACCCTGGATCAGTGTCTATCTTTCTCAATTCACATCAGTAACATCACCAAAAACATCTACTATGAACTCAAAACAGTCCAACACCTCAAACCTCTCCTAACCCACCACGACTTTCGCACAGTTCACCAAGCACTCGTCTTCTCACATCTCGACTACTGCAATCTTATCTTCTAAGGCTTACCAAAGTCAGCAATCCACCCGCTCCAACTTGCTAACACCGCAGCCCGCACCCTCTGCAACGCCCACAGAACTGAACACATAACTGAACACATAACTCCCTTACTCATACAGCTACACTGGGTACCCATCACGGAATGTATAAAATACAAATCCATCCTCACAATCTTTAAAGTCATCAATGGCCTAACATCCATCCACCTTCAATCACTAATACAAATGCGACCGATAACCGAAAAAGAAGAACCGGCTCCCTCAACACACTAATTCTGTCCCGCACGGCTATCTCCTTTGTACATCTGGTTTGAGCCAAACATACAAAGGGGATTGCGATTCTGATCCCATGGGGCACAAACAGCAGGTTCAAGGGGGAGCAAGAGATTTTCACCGGTTTTACGTGGCGTGCTTTGCTTCTCCACAGTGAGGCTGTTTTCCTTATAGGGGCCAGTCCTTTCAAGGTACCGGGGCAGCCTGTGACTATTACACAGGATCCTCCAACCCTACCAAGAAGTCACAATGAAGCAAGGTGACCCAGGAGGGAGTAGAGCTGATCTGTAGATGTCTTCAGCGATTTTACCACTCCTGCGTTCAAATTCTCGGATCACTGAGTCCTGGAGATCATTTGTGAAAGATATGCCCTAGAATTCATGTGCCCTCTCCCAAATGCCTTCATGATCTCTCCTTGCAAAGCTCCACAAAAGCGTGGCAGTGAAGGTTACCCTAGAATGTCTGCTGGCGTTGGATGCAGTAGTCAGGGTGCCACGAGACCAGTGTGGTGCCAGTCGATACTCCATCGATTTTGTGATACCCAAAAAAGAGGTCTCCTTTTGGCCCATACTCAACCTCAAACTCGTCAACAGGGCATTAAAGGTGCCGTGCTTCCTATGGAGACCTTGTGTTCAGTCATTGTGGCTGTGCAAAAAGGAGAGTTCCTGACAGCATTGGACCATAGAGGCATACCTTCACATTCCTATCTGCCTCAACAATCATAAGTTTCTATACTTTGCGACACCCATGGGATATTTCAGTTTTGAGTGATGCAGTTTGGATTGGCGATAGCGCCCAGAACGTTCACCAAAGTAATGGTGATAGTGGCCGTGACCCTCAAAAAGCAGGGCATCCTCATCCACCCATATCTGGACGACTGGCTCATTCAAGCAAAGATGAGAGAAGTAAGCCAGGAGGTGACACAGAAGGTGATAACGTTCCTGCAGGGTCTAGGATGGCTCATCAGCTCTGCCAAGAGCAAGTTGACTCCATCTCAACAATTGGTGTACCTGGGAGTACAGTGGAGAGTGGCCTGGTGGCATTACCACCAGATCGGGTTGACAAGTTGCAGCAGCTTCTGAGTCAGTTTCTGTGGATGACTGTGCCATCGGCTTGGCACTATCTTCAGGTGTTGGGCTTGATGGCGGCAGTGCTGAATCTAGTTCCCTGGGTCACAGCACACATGAGGCCATGCAGAGGGTGCTTCTCTCGAGATGGTCACCTCACCCGCACCCCTTGTCCATGAGGATTCAATGACCAAGGGACACCAAAATCAGTTTGCGGTGGTGGTTGAGCTGGCAAAATCTGAGCAGAAGGGTGCTGCTGGAAACATTGGACTAGCTAGTAGTCCCCATGGATGCTAGTCTCTACAGTTGGGGAGCACAGTTCCAGTCTCAGGTGGCCCAGGGATAGTGGAAGGCAGAGGACAGCTCCTGACCCATCAACTGCCTTGCGATCAGAGCAATGTGGATGATGCTGCAGCGGTTTGCGCCCCTATTACAGCAAAAGGTGGTGTGTTCTCAGACAATACTGCAGCAGTGGCGTATCTAAACAGGCAGGGGGGCATGGGCAGTGCACTTCTAGCTTCAGAGGTCGTTCCATTCCTGCAGTGGGCTGAACGACACCTAACGGCACTATCAGCAGCTCATGTGGTTGGCAAGAACAACATGCAAGTGGATTACCTGAACAGATATCGGTTGGATCCCGCAGTGTGGTCCCTGGAGAATCTGGTGTTTGCTAACATAGTACAGTGCTGGGGCCAGTCAGTAATGGACCTCATAGCGTCTGCGGCCAATGCCAAGGCCAGTCATTTGTACAGTCAGGGGAGAGAACAAATGTTGGAGGATCTGGATGCCCTGGCCTCGGGAAGGACTTCTATACATTTTTCCTCTGTGGGCTCTGATCGGTTGACTTCTGCAAAGGATAGTGCAGCATGATGGCTGGGTGAGTCTGGTGGTTCTGGACTGGCCGCAAAGATCCTGGTCTGCATGGTGGTAGAGCAACTGTGGCAGCTGCTGGAGCGACATTACCTTCTCTCTCAGGGTCCAGTGCTCATGCCACAGGTAGATCGATTCTCGCTTATGACTTGGCTCTTGAGTGGGCACAGCTGAGAAGACACAGCTATGTGCCTAGTGTGATTGCGACCCTCCTGTAGGCTTGGAAGAGATCTACTTCCTTGTCCTATTATCTGGATTTGGTAAGTGTTTTAGGATTTGTGTGAGAGCCACTGGCAGCTTCGGTAGTGGACGTTTTGGCATTCCTACGGCAGGGCTCAACAAAGGCCTGGCCTTGAATAGCTTGCAGGAACAAGTTGCAGCTCTGGCGTGCTACTGGGGCAAGGTGCAGGGGGCTCTGTTGGCATGCCATCTGGATGTCATGCACTTTCTACAGACAGTGTAACAGGTCAGACTGCCGGCAAGGATGGTGGTACCACCCTGGGATCTTAATTTCATGTTGTCAGTGCTGACGACACCTCCCTTTGAGCTGCTCAATAGCATCTCATTGAAAGATTTGACATTGAAGGTGACATTTCTTGTGGCCTTTTGTTCAGCCAGGCATATTTCCGAATTGCAGGCACTGTCCTGTAGGGAGTCGTTTCTGGTTATTTCCATAGAGAAGGTGGTCTTGTGGCCAGTACCTTCATTTTTGCCTAAGGTGGTATTGCCGTTTCATGTCAACCAGGTAGTGGCACCCCCAGTATTTGGAACAGCAGAGGCCGGTGCAGCGGAAAAGCACCTGCACAGTTGGATGTCTGCAGGGCACTGCAGGGTTATCTTAAGCACACTCAGTGTTGCAGGAAATCGGAGCAGTTGTTCATCCTGTTTGGAGGACCGTGCAAAGAGGAGGTGTCCTTGAAGGCTTCCAGTGCCTGGTGGGTGAAGGAAGCGATTGCATTGGTGTACCTCCTCAAACACAGAGCAGTGTCAGAGGGCCTACATGTGCATTCCATGAGGGCTCAAACAGCGTCATGGGCTGAGTTTAGTCTGGTGCTGCCAGTGGACATCTGTAACGCAGCAATATGGTCATCCCTGCATACTTTTGTCAGGCACTACCATCTTGATGTACAGGCAGGGCAGGATGTGAGATTTGGGGAACAGGTGCTACAGGTGAGGCTTGCGGAACCCTCCCATCTGTAGGTACTGCCGTGGTACATCCCATCTGTCTGGACTGGACTGGAGGGACAGGAATGAAGATGAAATTAGACCTTACCTGCTAATTTTCTTTCATGGAGTCCCTCCAGTCCAGTCCAGAACCCACCCAAATTGGTTCAGCTGGAGTAATGAGCCTGTGAAGCGTAGTTGGGCACAATAGTGCAGGTCTTTGAGACCTTGGATGGGCTGACTGTCAAGCTGGTAAGAGAGGTCTCTTTCACTTCCACTCGGCGACTGCTCAGATCAAGCTAAGAGATATGTTTAAAAAAAGAAAAAAGAAGCGAAACAGAACAGAGTAAGAGGAGCAAGATGGTGAAAGTGAAGCATGAGGCGGGAGAACTCAGTTTCTGCTGTTCACGAAGCATTGTTGGTTGTATAGTCTTGCCTCTCGGGTGGTTTTAGTTTGCTTTGTCATTAGTATACTGAAGGGAGGAGGAAGGTTCTCATCTACTATAGGGTGACATCACAAAAGATTTGCATAATCAGTCTCCAGCTGCTGGTGGATGGACATAACCCATCTGTCTGGACTGGATAGATTCCATAAAAGAAAATTAGCAGGTAAGGTCTAATTTCACCTTTCTTTAGAAGTTGAAATGTCAAAAGTTTGACTTTCATACTTGGCACAGATCATACGAAGAGAAAGATTGTTAGAGAAAGACATCATGCTTGGCAAGGGTAAAAAGTCAGTGCAAAAGAGGAAAGCCAGCAATGCAATGTATTGATACAATAACAGCAGCTGTGGATGCCACTCTAACAATAATTAGTTACCTGACTGAACACAGATTAGGACAACTAGCCAGAGGATCAATATGATAGCACTTAACAGCAATTAAAAAAACAAAACGAACAACTTCAAGCATAGGTCACATTAGGAGCAGAGACTCCAGAAATTTCCTTCTTCAAAGGGCCATCAAAATTAATGGAACCCTTGTGGATGCCTTAACGCCACTGAATATCCCCGGGTGCTACCACTAAACATCCCGATGCTAACCAGTTAGCGTCAGGGTGTTCTTAGGGCGGAGGAGAGATGACACCTGGGGATCAGCTGCTAGCCAGTTATTCCAAAGCAGCAAAAGATAGGCACCTGGAAGGCTCGCCTAACTTTCGCCGCTGCTGAATTAGCTATAGTGTTATCCAGGCAACCTAGATATTCAATGCAGGTGGCCAGATATGGCTCCAGCATTGACTATCTGGGTGCAAAGTTCAATGGCAATGGCTAGCCGCTATACAAGCACTAGCCACCACCAGTAAATACCACCCCCCCCCCCCATGATGTCCTTTTATGAATTTTTACAGGATTATTGTTGGAAGGATGGTGTTCAGATGATCATGATTGTTGAGTTCATTTATCAACTTGGAGGTTGGATGAGCATAAGGCTGAGGGTTACGTAGCTCACCCACTACCTTGCACCAGCCCTGTATGGATCCAGCACCTAGCAGTTCTATCTAGTAGCTACTGCAAAGCCTCTGCAGTCCTTAGCTTAAACGATTTTGTACACCCCTCCTCAGAAGATATGAAGCAGCTCCTGATGTTGCTCCTCGCTTCTCCTCCAATTATTCCTTTAACTGAGCACAAGATTGTACCACTTCTCCTTCACCTCCTTGATGCTCATCTGAATGCTAGAGAGATATCACACGTTGGTACAATGGCTGTGGAGCCAAAAAACCCTACCCAGAGCCAGTGCTATCTTTTTTGCTGCCCTGTGCAAATATAATTACTTGCTGCACCCCCTCCCCCCACCATCACCAAGGATTCCAATGGAAGCCTTCACAAGCTTCTCTTCTCTGAGCAATAATTTCTTAAGTATTGGAACACCTTTTATACATGCAATAGGGTTACAAGATGGTTACACAACTTCCGTTCCGTGCCAACTGCCATATACATTATGAAATACTACAAAACCCCTACTCATTCAGAGTCTATAGCAAACCTGCTATCTTGTAACAGCAGTGTCAGGACTCACAAAGCAAACCCTACTTATAAAAAGACAGCACTACACTTACTATTTTGGGCCCTAGAACAGCAATACTCCACCTATTAGGGAAAACAGAACAAGCAGAAAAAGTTAACATTAACAGAAAAGCTAAAAGTTAACATAAGCAGAATACTGTATCTTAGTCACATATGCAAAACTTAGACAGCTCATCAGCAGATACAGAGGAAGAGGCTGCAAATTAGAAATATAAATATGCAGACAAAAATTTAACTCAAAACCCAGAAAGTCAGGTTCTTCATGGAGTGCAACACAAAAAATAGAAGCAGAAATCCATTTCCTCTTATACTGAGCAAAATACAAAGGTAGAGATTTCCTAACACTAACATATTCCAATTAGTAAATTCACAATAAAGCACAGTTACTTACCTGTAACGGGTGATCTCTGGGAACAGCAGGAATTAGTCTTCACATATGGGTACGTCGGTACCGACGGAGCCTGCACGGGAATGCTCCCCAGCATCCAATCAGAAAGCTTTTGGGAGCATCCCTCGCGCCTGCGCGCTGACTTCCCGCCTTTCCCACTGCCTCTCCTCAGTTGAGTTTCATAGCTGAGACAGAAGGAGAGAAAGAAGAAAGGAGATAGATAGATACAACTCGTAGGGGAGGTGGGTGGGTTGTGAAGACTAATTCCTGCTGTTCCCAGAGATCACCAGGAACAAGCAGGAATGAGTCTTCACATATGGGGACTCCCTAGCTGTGGGTGCCAGGGGAGATCCCATAAAATGTGTATCCCTGGAACAGGACGGCATTTCCCAAACCTGGATCCCCGGCATCCCCTGAGGGATGGGGGGTAGGAGTTGAATAGAGAAGAGCTGTAGAGGAACAGCGAATCTAAAGACTACAGAGAAAAAGAGTCTTTAGAATGTATGTCAAGTATCATTAAAATATTTAATGAACTAGTACAATATAGAGCTTACCTACTGGATTGTAGGAAGTAGAACTGTGATGGAGTGTACTGTAGATGCAGTAGCGGAATCCTCAAGGTAACTTCACAACAGTGAGGATGAAGTTCCAAACCTGGAATGGGCAGGTGACCCAGGTGTCAACTGGGGTAGGAGAAGAAAGGCAGGTCTTCAATGGAAAGCTTTATGGGAAAAAGCTGAAAACTCTTTTAGGTACAGAGTTATTAACATTGAGGACTAAAAGAAGAAGACTGACCGATCTGGAGAATTAGAAAAGAAAAGAATAAAACACCAGCGGTACCGGTATCGGCGGGAAGAACAGCCGCGACCACAAGAAAACAAGAAATAAGAATTTTAAAGAGAAAAGTTTCTGCGGTGACAGGAGGACGTCCTGTCGGCTCCGCGGAAAAACAAAAACTGAGGAGAGGCAGTGGGAAAGGCGGGAAGTCAGCACGCAGGCGCGAGGGATGCTCCCAAAAGCTTTCTGATTGGATGCTGGGGAGCATTCCCGTGCAGGCTCCGTCGGTACCGACGTACCCATATGTGAAGACTCATTCCTGCTTGTTCCTGGAGATAATACTTTCTACCTTTGTGATTAAAGAAAGCATAGTTACTCACCTGTAACAGGTGATCTCCGGGAACAGCAGGAATTTAGTCCTCACATATGGGTATCATCGGTACTGACGGAGCCTGTGCGGGAACGCTCCCCAGCGTCCAATTAGAAAGCCTTTGGGAGCATCCCACAGTGCCTGCCTGCTGCCTTCCCGCCTTTCCCAACTGCCTCTCTCCAGTTGAGTTTTAAAGCTGAAATAGAGAGAGAGAGAGGGAAAGGGAAAGAGATATATAGAGAGATACAACTCCTAGGGGAGGTGGGTGGGTTGTGAGGACTAAATTCCTGCTGTTCCCGGAGATCACCTGTTACAGGTGAGTAATTATGCTATCTCCAGGAACAAGCAGGAATGTAGTCATCACATATGGGGACTCCCTAGCTTTAGATGCCAGGGAGAGACCCCAGAAGTTGTGCGTCCCTGAGAAGGGCTCCACTTCCCCCCCCATGGATCTCTGGCATCCCTACCAGGGATGGTGGGTAGGAGTTGATTAAGTATGGAACAGGTGTTGAAGAACAGCCTGACCAAACAAGGCATCCCGGCGGGAGTCCTTGTCCAAGCAGTAATGGGCTGTGAAGGTATGAACTGAGGCCCAGGTGGCTGTTCGGCAGATGTCATCGATAGACACAGAGTGCAGATGAGCCATTGAAGCTGCCATGGCTCTCACATTGTGAGCTGTGATATGCCCCTCCAGAGGAAGATTCTTACTCTGATAGGCAAAGGAAATACACTGAGCAATCCAGTTAGATAGTGTTCTCTTGGAGACTGGAAGTCCCAAATGAGAAGGATCAAAAGCAACAAAGAGTTGAGAGGACTTTCTATGTTGCTGTTCTTTGTAGGTAAAAGGCTAAAGCTCTTTTACAGTCCAAAGTATGAAGGTTCCTTTCTGCACTTGATGCATGAGGCCTTGGAAAGAACACAGGTAGGTAGACCGCTTGGTTTAGATGAAAGGGGGAGACTACCTTTGGCATAAAGCGTGGATGAGTCCTAAGGACTACCTTGTCATGATGGAACCTTGTATAAGGTGGATCAGCTACTAGCGCTTGCAACGCACTGATGCGACGTGCTGATGTGATTGCAATGAGAAAGATAACCTTCCAAGAAAGGAATTTCAAGGAGGTAGTAGCAAAGGGTTCGAAAGGTGGCTTCATGAGCTGACCAAATTTAAGTCCCATGCCACAGGAGGTGGCTTAATGGGAGGCTTAGTTAGCAGAAGGCCTCTCATAAATCTTGCTATAAGAGGATGGGAGGAAATAGGTTGTCCATTTAGAGGCTTGAAGGAAGCTGCAATAGCACTCAAATGGACCCTCACTGAGTTAGTCTTAAGTCCTGCATTGGATAAATGAAGGAGGTACTCCAGTAATGATTCCAGAGGTATGGCAATGGGGTTAAGACCCTTCTGCGAACACCATATGGTAAACCTTTTCCACTTGAAAGCATAAGAGCGTCTTGTGGAAGGCTTCCTGGAAGCATAAAGGATATCCTTTATTTGCTGAGGGAGGTTAAGATCATGGAGATCTTGGCCTTCAGCAACCAAGCCCTCAGATGCAGAGACTGGGGATTGGGATGCCATAACATTCCATCCTCCTGAGATAGGAGATCTGGAGCAGACCCTAACTCCAGGGAGGGAGCTTGAGAGAGATGTAGAAGCAGAGCGTACCACACTTGCCGTGGCCAATGTGGAGCTATGAGAATCATATGGCCTCTGTCTCTCTGAAGCTTGAACAGGGTTTGGGAATTAGGGGAATGGGTGGAAAGGCGTACAGGAAGTCTTGACCCCAGTAAAGGAGGAAAGCATCCCTGGCCTGAGCCCCCTGAGCCGGAATTCTGGAACAGAACCGGGGAAGTTTGCCATTTCACGGACTTGCAAAGAGGTCTATGTCTGGGGTTCCCCAAATTTGAAAAATCTTGGCCACCTGGTCTGCATGCAGAGACCACTCGTGTGGAAGCAGAACTCGACTGAGTCTGTCTGCCCAAGAGTTTTGTATGCCTGGAAGATATACTGCCAGGAGATGAATCTGATGCTGTCTGGCGAGGGCCCATAGTCACAAAGCTTCGTTGCAAAGCGACAGAGAGCCTGTTCCCCCCTGCTTGTTCACGTAGAACATGGCTACTTGATTGTCCGTATGAATGAGGACTGTCTTGTAGCTGAGCAGGGTATGGAACACTCGCAGAGCAAGGAAGATTGCTCTGAGCTCCAACAGACTGATGTGTAGATGAGTCTCCTGTGGAGACCAGGTGCCTTGGGTGGAGAGGTCTTGCAGATGAACTCCCCAACCCATCAGAGAAGCATCTGTTGTGAGAGTTGCCTGGGGTAAGGGTTGTTGAAAAGGGGACCCCAGCAACAGGTTTTGAGTGGACTTCCACCACTGGAGGGACAAAATAAGGCGACTTGTGTTTGCTATTTTGTCTGACAGGCATCCTGATGCCTGGGTCCATTGAGTGGATAAAGTCCACTGGGCTGCCCTCATATGGAGGCGAGCATAGGGAACCACATGCACAGTAGATGCCATGTGGCCTAGTAGTTGTAACATTTCTCGGGCAGTGAGATGAGGTTTTAGCACTGCTTGAGAAGCTAACTGCACCATGCGAAGGCAACGGGCTTGGGGGAGATAGGCCCTTGCCTTTCTGGTATCCAGCAATGCTCCTATGAACTCCAAAGACTGAGTGGGAGTTAAACTGGATTTTGGGATGTTTATTACCAGACCCAAATACTGAAGGATACGCATTGTGCAGGATAGAGAAGTCCTGGCCTCTGACTCTGTTGGGGCTCGAATGAGCCAGTTGTCTAAGTAGGGGGAGACGAATATCCCTAGAGTGCGGAGAAATGCTGCTACCACAGCCATGCATTTCGTGAACACCCTTGGCGCTGAGGCCAGGCCAAATGGAAGCACCCTGTATTGGTAGTGCTTTTCTTGAAAAAGGAACCGAAGGAACCTTCTGTGAGTTGGATGGATGAGAACATGGGTGTACGCATCCTTGAGATCTAGAGAACAAAGCCAATCCTGATTCTGAAGATATGGCAGCAGAGTTCCAAGAGAAATCATCTTGAATTTCTCTTTGAGAAGGAATTTGTTCAATTCTCTGAGGTCCAAGATAGGTCTGTATCCCCCTGTTTTCTTTGGGATAAGGAAATAGGGGGAGTAAAACCCTGTACCCTGCTGATGGATGGGTACATCTTCTATTGCCCCTTGGGCAAGAAGCATAGTGACCTCCTGACCTAAGAGGTTGATGAGAGAGGTCGAAGAACTGAACTGCCTTATCATTGTGGGAGGGGGCATGCTCGAAAAATGAAGCTTGTACCCCTCTTTTATGATGGAGAGTGTCCAATGCTCTGCTGTTATCTGCCCCCATCTGGGGGCAAAGTGACACAACCTTCCTGGAATGGTGGGAGGCTCTGGTCCAACGAGAGCCAGTAAGGCTAAGTTCTCTAGCTGAAAGTCAAAGGCCTTGTGGAGGCTGAGACTGCTGGGACGGCTGAGGCTTAGCAGTCTTTGCTTTCCTTTGTTTGGGTGGTTGCTGACCTTTCCTGACAAGCTGACCTGCAGAACGTCCCTGCTGAGAATAAGCAGGATAATATCTTTTCTTTTTAGAAAATAATGTTTTTTTGAAAGATTTCTTTCTAGCAGGATCAGCTGTGGACTTGAATAATCTGTCCAAGGTAGAGTTGTCAGCATCCAACTCATTGGCCTTTTCCTGCCAATCTTTACCAAACAGATTCTCACCAGTACAAGGGATATTTCCCAGTTTGTCTTGTACCCAGAGCTCCAGATCAGATGCCTGGAACCAAGCAATTCTACATGCACCTATGGCAATGGCAGAGGTTCTGCTTATGCACTCAAAACAGTCAAAAGCTGCACGGTTGACAAATTTAGAAACATCTTGGGCATGTTTGACCAATGTGAGAAAATCCTGCCTTCTATCCTCAGGAAGAAGAGGACTCAAAGCCTCTAAATCACCTGTGACTTCCTTTAGGAACATTCCCATGTATAGACTATAGGAACTGATCCTGGCAGAAAGCATGGAAGCTTGGAAGACACGACGTCCAAAAGCATCCAAAGTTCTGCACTCACGTCCTGGAGGATTAGAGGCATGCCTCTTTGCACTCTTGATCCTTCTCATAGCTGATTCCACTACAATAGAGTGGTGAGGAAGCTGAGTTTTTTGGAAACCAGAACAAGGAGGGACTCGATACAGAGTATCCAGTCTACGAGAATGAGGCGAGGTGGTAAGAGGTGTCTCCCACATTCTTAACATAAGATCATGCAAGATCTCATGGATGGGCAAGGTAGCTGCCTCCTTAGGAGTTTTGGGATATTGTAAAATTTCCAAATCCTTTCCTCTGGGCTCTGTTTCAGGGGCCACAGTAATGGAGAGACCCCGAGCCACCTCCCTGATAAAATCCTGAAAGGAAATATCTTCTGGAGGAGACATCCTGCGCTTAGGGGAGGAGGGCTCCTCTGGGAGAAGCATTCCTGCATCGACAGAATTATCAGAATCTTCAGATTCCTCTGAGGACTCAAAGTACTGCCTGTCCGGGTGCTCTTGAAGAGCCCGATATCCGTACCGACCGAAGTCGGTACCGGGGATAATCGGTACCGGAAGGCATCGGATGACTGGGTGCCAGCAATGCGGACACCGATGTCGATGCTATCGGTACCGGTTGAAATGTCTGACGCGGTTCCGAGGGCATCGATGCCACAAGGAGAGCCGCCAGACTGCGCTCAATAGCCAGGACTCTCTGGTCTATTGACGCTGCCGATGCCTGGATGTCGATACCGGAGAAAATCGCCGGTACCCCAGAGCATGGCACCAGTAGTTCTGCTGAGGTTGAGGCCTCGAGAACGTCCTGGAGCCCCGATAATGCTTTGGAAGCCGAAGCTTCCCGCCGGGGCAATTTTGCTGGTGCAGAATCCTCAAGGGCAACGCCAGAGGCACCTCGATGCTTAGAAGGAGATCTACCCTTTGAGGACCGGCTAGACTTGTGTTTAGTTACCTGAGATCCACAGGAGGAAGATGAAGCCCTGGAAGACGTCGATGCCACCGAAGCTGCATCAGAGGGAAACAGGGTACTGAGCTTGGCAGCTAGGTTCTGTCGACCTCTCTAAATTAGATGAACCTGAAGCAGGGTAGCAAGGTCCTTTTTGGCAGCACCCGAAACGTGGCACGTTGGCATTTCTGAATTCTGGGGAATTTTTCAAGTTGGAATTACTTGCTTGTTTAATGTCAGCGAACGAAGCTAAGTATTTAATTTTTCACTTTTTCTAGTGTTTTCAAATATAAAAAAAGGAGCAGTCACAGTGGTGGTCGGAGGACCTTTTGGCTACTGGGCTGACTAACTCCGACAAAAATTGTAGGGGATGATATATCAGAATTTTACATACTGCTGGACTTTAATTTGGGATTCTGATTAGGTTTTATAGATTGGACCTCTCTTGGACATCATGGCACAGGCCATACATTCCGAGATGGAATGGTCAGGACCTAAACATTTCAGACATCACTCGTGGGTGTCTGTGACGGAGATGGTACCGCCACACTTAGTGCACTTTTTAAAACTCGAAGATAGTTTTTCCATTATGGAAAAAATCTTGGGCCTAAGGCCCAAAAATGGCGCATGCACCTGGAAAAAATGGGAAAAAAGTACTAAGAATTTTTTTTTTTTTTTAAAGAAAGAAAGAAGGAAAGAAAAACCGGCGGTACCGGTAAAGCATCGAGGAAGGCAGACGTGACCACAAAAAAGAAGGAACATTTTTGGTGGTGACAGGAACACAACCTGCTGGCTTCGTGGAAAATGAAGAATTGGAAAGAGGCAGTTGGGAAAGGCGGGAAGGCAGCAGGCAGGCGCTGTGGGATGCTCCCAAAGGCTTTCTAATTGGACACTGGGGAGCGTTCCCGCGCAGGCTCCGTCAGTACCGACGATACCCATATGTGATGACTACATTCCTGCTTGTTCCTGGAGATTTATTTTCGCAGTCATGTTAGTTTCAGTCTCTTTTTTCTGCTTTCTTCTGTTTCTCTCTAACTCTCTCTTTCCAGGGTCTGCTGTTAGTTGTCGTTTCACCCCTCTCCTGTTTTCACCCATTCCTCCCTTATGTCTGTCTCTGACATTGATCTTTCTCTTCACTTTTTTTTCCCTTGTCTCTCTTCTGCTTGTCCATTCACACTGCACCTGCCAGTCTTCAATTTCCCTTTTTTTAAATCTTTCACCTATCCATTTTCTATCTCCTCACCTCCTTCATAGCCCATATCATCACTTACCCTCTCCCTAGCTCTCCCATTTCACCTCTCACTTCTTCCCAGCCTCTTTTCCCCTTCTTTCATAGAAACATACAAATATGACAACAGAAAAAGACCACATGGCCTATCTAGTCTGTCCTTCCATAACAACTACAGCAGTCCCCTTTTTACCTTTAGAGATCCTCTGTGTTTGTCCCATGCTTTTTTGAATTCAGTTACTGTCCTCATCTCTACCACCTCCACTGGGAGACTATTCCACGGATCCACTACTCTTTCCGTAAAGAAATATTTCCGCATATCACTTATGAATCTATCTCCCTTCACCCTCATCCCATGTCCCCTCGTAGCAGAACTTGCTTTCAATTGAAAGAGGCTCTCTCCCTGAACATTTATGCCACGGAGGTATTTAAACATCTCAATCATATCACCTCTATCCCACCTTTCCTCTAAGGTGTACATATTAAGATCCTTCAGTCTGTCCTCATATGCTTTATAATGAAGACCACTAATCATTTTAGTAGCCACCCTCTGCATCGACTCTATCCTGTTCACATCCTTTTGAAGGTGCGGTCTCCAGAATTGCACACTATACTCCAAATGAAGTCGCACCAAAGACTTATACAGAGGCATTATCACCTCCTTTTTTCTGCTAGCCATTCCTCTCCGTATGCACCCAAGCATCCTTCTAGCTTTTGCCGTCGCCTTTTCTACCTGTTTAGCTACTTTAAGATCATCAGACACAACCACGCCTAGGTCCCGCTCTTCTTTAGTGGACAAAAGTACTTCACCCCCTATACTATATTGCTCCCTTGGATTGCTGCAGCCCAAATGCACGACCTTACAGTTTTTTAACATTAAATCCCAGCTGCCAAATTCTAGACCATTCTTCAAGCTTAGCTAGATCCCTCCTCATGTTATCTACCCCTTCCTGGGTGTCTACTCTATTGCAGATTTTGGTATCATCTGCAAAGAGGCAAACTTTACCTGAAAGCCCTTCCGCTATATCACTAACAAAGATGTTAAAAAGAATCGGACCAAGGACAGATCCCTGGGGTACACCACTGATAACATCCTTCTCCTCAGAGTGAGCTCCATTTACTTGTACTCTTTGTCGCCTCCCACCCAACCAATTTCTAACCCAAGCAGTAACTTTAGGGTCCATCCCTAGGGTGCTCAGTTTGTTTATAAGTTGCCTGTGAGGAACAGTGTCAAAGTCTTTACTGAAATCTAAATACACCACATCTAGGGCTCTCCCTCGGTCCAACTCCGTGGTCACCCAGTCAAAGAAATCAATCAGATTTGTCTGACAAGACCTGCCTCTGGTGAATCCATGCTGCCTTGGATCCTGTAATCTGCTGGACTCCAGAAACCTCACTATTTTCTCTTTCAGCAGCGTTTCCAATAATTTACTCACCACCGAAGTTAAACTAATCGGCCTGTAGTTTTCAACCACATCCTTACTTCCGCTTTTGTGTAAATGCACCACATGAGCCTCTCTCCAGTCCTCTGGCACCACTCCCGACTCCAACGAGGCATTGAAAAGGTCAGTCAGTGGAGCTGCTAGAACGTCCCCAAGTTCCCTTAGTATTCTCGGGTGTATACCATCCGGTCCCATCACTTTGTCTACTTTAAGTTGAGATAGTTTCTCACGAACACAGTCTTTTCAAAATTGTTCAAGATGTCCTTTGATTCTGTTCCTATTTGTGGGTGTTTTCTGAGGTTCTGCTCCTGGTTCTTCATCTGTGAACACAGAACAAAAATATTTGTTAAGCAATTCCACTTTATCCTTATCAGCTTCTACATATTCCTCCCCTGCACCCTTGAGTCTGACAATACCACTCTTGCCCTTCCTCTTCTCACTAATATATCTGAAAAATGTCTTATCCCCCCATTTTATTGCATTGGCTATTTCCTCCTCCTTTTGAATCTTTGCCTTCTTGACTACTTTGCTAGCTTCTCTAAGTTTTTCCAAATACAGATGCCTGTCTTCCTGTCTCTGTGATCTCTTGTATTTCATGAAGACCTCCCTCTTTTTCTTCACTTTTTCAGCTACTTCTTTCGAAAACCATAGCGGTCTCCTTTTCCTTTTACCTTTATTTAACATTTTAACAAAAAAGTTGGTTGCCCTTAAAATATCCCCTTTCAGTTTTTCCCACTGTTTTTCTACATCCCTCAGCTGTTCCCATCCAACTAACGACTCCCTGAGGTATTGGCCCATCTTCGCAAAGTTAGTCTTCCTAAAGTCTCAGATCCTCGCCTTTGAATGGATTCTAACAGCCCTAGTCCTAATACTGAACCACACCATCTGGTGATCACTGAATGCAAAATGATCTCCCACTACAACATCAGAAACACTTTCACCATTGGTAAGCACCAAGTCCAGGATGGCCCCTTCACATGTGGGGTCTGTTACCAATTGCCTGAACATTTCTCCCTGTAGAGAATCCAGGATCTCCTTACTTCTAGATGATACTGCAGCAGGAATGTGCCAATCAACATCTGGCATATTGAAATCTCCTATCAGTAGCACTTCCCCTTTCCTAGCAATGCTGCGCATGTCTTCAATTAACTCTCTGTCCACCTCTTCCTCTTGTGAGGGAGGTCTGTATATCACACCAATGTAAATAGATTTCTCTTTCCCTCTTTCTAGTTTAACCCACAATGCCTCCCCTCTCCCTTTTAAGCTCTGTAATTCCAAAGCTTTAATAGTAGTTTTTACATATAGTGCCACTCCTCCTCCCCTGCTTCCTACCCTGTCCTTTCTGAATAAAGTATAGCCAGGTATAGTTAAATCCCAATCATGGTTTTCTGTGAACCATGTTTCTGTAACTGCCACTAAATCCAAGTCAGCCACTCCCACCAAAGTTGCAACATCAGGGATCTTATTTCCCATGCTACGGGCATTTATACACACTGCTTTCCATATGTTACCCCTGTTATATTAAATAACTTTATGGAAATGGGTATCACCTACCTGGGGGCTTTCACTTAACTGGGGGCTTTCTTCACCCATCCCCAACGAATCTAGTTTAAAGCCCTCTTCAGTAGATTAGCCAATCTACTACTGAAGACGCCTTGACCTTTCTTGGACAGATGGATGCCATCTCTGCTCTGCAACCCTTGGAACAGCATCCCATGGTCTAGGAACCCAAAACGCTCTCGATGACACCATCCACACAGCCATGCATTCATCTCCAGGATGCGAGCCTCTCTGCCTTGGCCTTTACCCTCAACAGGGAGGATTGAAGAGAACACCACCTGTGCACCTAACTGCTTCACCCTCTGTCCCAGAGCCATGAAGTCACTTTTGATACGTTCCGAGGTATACCTGGCAGTGTCATTTGTTCCAACATGGATTAGCAGCATTGGGTAATAGTCAGTGGGCTTGATGAGTCTTGGAAAACTCTCCGTAACATCTTGGATTTTGGCACCAGGCAGACAGCATACCTCTCTGGACATCAAGTCAAGCCCGGCAGATGGACACCTCAGTACCCCTCAGAAGAGAGTTTCCAACCACCACTACCCTTCGTTTCCTTGTGGTCACTGATTCTGCAACTTTGGGGTACTTGAGCTCTGGTTCTTCCCTTTCCAGGGATGCTTTCACCTCCTCTTCTTCCAGGGCTGCATAATGATCCTTCAATTCAAGGGCGGGAGAAGTTGGATTGGTGATTTTGCAGGCCCTGGTGACTTGTGTCCAACCATCGACATTCTGTTGGCACCCATCTTCTCCTCTGCTGGAGAGCTTGGTTGCTGCAAGAAGCATCTCATCAATGTACTTCTCACTGTCTTGAATGCTCCTCAGCCTCGCCACCTCCTCTCTGAGTTCCTCCACTTGTTTCCTCAGAGCTTCAGCATGCAGGCACCCTGCACATGGAATCGGTCCTTCAACTGGTATTAGGACCTCTGGCTGGACCGAGGCAGAAGCTGTAACGGGGGCAACAGCTTTAGCGATACGATTTTTCCCAGCCATTGTTCTGTTCGTGGAGCTTAGGTATCTGTTAAAGCAAAAGAGAGAGATCTACCAAGTACCAGCCGGTTTCCCAGCTGTCCTTTCAGAGAAAAAGCAGTTAAATCTCCTTAATTATATTCAAAATGTGCTGGTCCAATTCTCTGTGCTTTGTCAAATGGGGAGATGCCCTATAAAGCAAGACTACTCGCTAGGGGTGGGTGGGAGTCAGGGTGGGTAGGGAGGGAACTAACACCTGATTAGGTGTTAGCAGTTCCCAAAGCTGAGGAGGTTACTGGAGTTCAACCACCTACTGTGCTCAAGGAAAGTCCCACTAAAGCACCAAAAAGCACCTACTCTACTTCCGCCCATTTCCACCCTTTGTTCTTACTCCCTTCCCAGTCATCATCTACTTTTCTGTGTCTCTCATCCCTTCAGTGGCCCCAGTTCTTTCTCTGCTGTTCAGTCTATCTAGCCCAATAGCTGCCACCGTTCCCCTTCCTCCTCTCCCAGTCTAGCCCAGACTACTTTCTCCCCCCCCCCAGTCATGCCCAGCCCAGCATCTGTCACCTTTCCCTTCCCCCTTCCAATCTCATTCAGCTCAGTGTCACCCCTTTCCCATTCCTTCCTCCAGTCCAGTCCAGTACCACAACCCCTGTCTTCGTCCACTATCTCTGTTTCAGGGCTGATGACAGTAGCACAAATTTAATTGAATTTAATTATATCATTTATAGTCTGCTTTTATCATCCAAGGATGTACAGAGCAGAGAACAAAACCATAATATAACTACATATAAAAACAAAATCACATCAAACACTATCTAAAAAAATATTTCCTCCATAACCAGGTCTTTAAAGATTTGCAAAACTGGACATAGTCCATAAGATCACTAATCTCAGAAGGTAAATTATTCCACAATTTCGGCACCGCATCCAAAAACCTTCGCTCTCTCTAACCATCACCTGTTGAAAAGAGAAGACAGAAGGGAGCACCAACGTACAATGGGTCGTGGAACATAAAGACCTTAATGAAGAACAAATCAACCTCTTTTGATAAATAAACTGGACCAATCTTATGAATGACTTTAAAAGCAAAGAAAAAAGCGCGCGCTCTTGCAGTAACGTCCAGAGAGTCACAAGGAGCAAAAGACGTATGGTGGTCAAAGATGATTTTATTGAAAAGGGCCCCAACGCGTTTTGACAAATGCCTTCCTCAGGGGGCATACAGCTTAAACAACAAAATAAATAGAGGTCACGTGATGCGGAGAAGGTAGTGGTCGCATCCTGCGTGTGCTCCGACATCCCCAGCCCTCGCCGGCGAAATAGAGCCGTTTGAAGTAGCCCTAACTGGTCGCGGGCCCCCCCGACTTGAGCGGACTGCCTGCAGAGTTGTTAACATCGGGGAGTGGGCTGTGATTGACATGGCGGCAGCCGCAAAAACATCTCGTAGAGACAGGGAGCGCGTAGACGGCTCCAGTAAGATGGCAGAGGTGCCGGCCGCGCCGAACTCACCGAGCTCACCGAACTCTCCTGCCTTTATCGATGAAGTCTCGGCGGCGGTGGCAGCAGCATTGTCCTCTCAGTTTGCGGCTCTCCACGAAAAGATTGACGGGCTGCAGGCCTCGGTCGGCAATATGGGGAATAGAATCCAGGAAGTAGAAGAACGCCTTGGGTGTGCAGAGGACACCATTGAGACGTTGACCAGGGAGGTAGCAGGCCTGAAATCGCAAGCATGTCTGCAAGAAGCAAAAATGGATGACCTTGAAAATCGGTCGAGATGGAATAAATGGAAATTACACTAACCTGGTAATTGTAGTTCCTGTAGGATCCAGTTTAGTCCTCCACAATCGGGTAATGCCCCTCCTACTGCAGCCTGGAGACTGGACCAATCAAATCTTCTGTAGTACATATCCAGCAGGAGCTCCCAGAAGCCCCCCAGTGTACTAGTAACAAAGCAAACTTAACGAAGCAACACAACAGATTTTTATTAGGCTATCAATAAACTATGTACTTCCCCCCCTGGAATAACCAACTCCCTCCCCAAACGAGGAAGTCAGGACACTGCATGGCGCCGGTATCGACGCCTTTAAATTTACACCGAGCTTCCCCCAGAAACTAAGGAGCTGACTGAACTCCAAAAGAAAGGGAAGAGCCATAGCGATAAGCACGACTGCCGACAGAGTCCGAACGGGACGAAAACCATCCTACAGGCACCCGCTCGGGACAGCGCGCCGCAAAATCATACAGATAGTCGGGAGGGAAGGAGGACTAAACTGGATCCTACAGGAACTACAATTACCAGGTTAGTGTAATTTCCATTTCCTGTGCGGATATCCAGTTTAGTCCTCCACAATCGGGATGTAACAGAGCAGTTAAGACCGGGCGGGACCTTGCAGGCCGGCGCGCAAAACCGCCGAACCAAAACAAGAATCCCGAGCCGCTGACACATCCAAGCGATAGTGCCTGCTGAAAGCATGCAGAGACGACCAGGTGGCCGCCCTACAAATCTCTGCTGGTGGAACCAGGCTATGCTCCGCCCAAGAGGCCGCCTGAGCCCGAGTAGAATGAGCCCGGAGCCCCTCCGGGACCGGCCACCGCTGCAACAGATACGCGGACGCGATCGCTTCCTTGAGCCATCGAGCAATGGAGGCCTTAGCCGCCGCCTCCCCTTTTTTTGTACCCCCAAAGAGCACAAAAAGCCGATCAGTCTTTCGAAAGGACTCGGTAGACTGCAAATACCGCCGCAGCGCGCGGCCCACATCAAGCCGGAGAAGACTCTTGTCCACCGACTCGACCGAGCATGCCGAAAGCACTGGCAGAAATACCGCCTGATTTAAGTGAAAGGGAGACACCACCTTTGGTAGAAAGGAAGGAACCGGACGGAGCACAATCCGCTCCGAAGAGAAAGACAAGAAAGACAAGAAAGGCTCTCGGCAGGACAGGGCCTGCAGATCCGAAATACGCCGTGCCGAGCAGATGGCAACCAGGAACACCGTCTTCAATGTGAGATCCTTCAAGGACGCCCTCCGCAAGGGCTCAAATGGTTCCCGAACCATAGCCCGCAGAACTAAATTCAAGTCCCACGAAGGAATCACCGCTCTGCGGGAAGGCCGTAAATGAAAAACGGCGGTCAAGAAACGCCGCACATCTGCATGAGCACCAAGAAGGCGGCCCAAGACCTTGCCTCTATAACACGAAATCGCCGCCAGCTGGACCTTCAGGGAACTGGCCGCGAGACCTTTCTCGAACCCATCCTGAAGGAAGCTTAACACGACGGGCACAGAGACCGTCGCCGCCCGGACTCCCCGCCGGGAGCACCAGTCCTCAAAAATCCTCCAAATCCGAACATAAGTGAGAGAAGTGGAGGACTTTCTCGCCCGCAGTAAGGTGGAAATCACCGCGGGCGAATAACCCTTCTTTTTCAGCCGAGCCCTCTCAATGGCCAAACCGTAAGCGAGAATCGAGCCACCTGGGGCATCCGCAAGGGGCCCTGAAGGAGAAGGTCCGGCAACGCCGGGAGGCGCCACGGCACGCCGTCTTGAAGCCGGACGAGGTCGGCATACCAGGGCCTCCGGGGCCAATCCGGAGCCACCAGCAGCACCCGGCCCCAATGGCACTCGATGCGCTGTACGACCCGGCCGATCAGCGCCCAAGGAGGGAAGACATACAGTAGCCCGGACGTCGACCACGGCTGAATGAGAGCGTCGAGTCCTTCGGACATTCGCTCCCGTCGTCTGCTGAAGAAGCGACTCGTCTTGGCCGATTGGTAGGTCGCCATGAGATCCATGATGGGCGGACCCCACCGCCGAACTATTTGCGCATACACCTGTGGATTTAACTCCCACTCTCCGGGGTCCACCCGCACTCTGCTGAGGAAGTCGGCCTGGACATTTTCTGCGCCCGCTATGTGCGCCGCCGAGATCGCCGGCAGGCGAGTCTGCACCCAACTGAATAAGGCCGTCGCCTCCATCTCCAGGGCCACACTCCCTGTGCCCCCTTGGCGATTGATGTACGCCACCGTGGTCGCATTGTCCGACCAGACGCGGACCGCCCGACCCCGGACCAGAGGCTCCAGGGCCAACAGGGCTAGCCTGACCGCCCGAAGCTCGAGACGGTTGATCGACCACGCAGCTTCCCGAGAGGACCACACCCCCTGCGTGAAGCGGGCCTCGCAGTGAGCTCCCCAGCCGGCTAGGCTCGCATCCGTAGTGAGGGGAACCCACAGGGGAGGCTCCAAGGGAATCCCCCGCGTCAGGTTCTCGGAGGAAAGCCACCATCGAAGCGACCGCCGCCCTGCCTTCGGACAGGGCAGCTTCTTGTGCAAGGAATCGCACTGGTTGGACCAGCGGCGAAGGAGCGCCCTCTGGAGCGGGCGCATGTGGAACCGTGCCCATGGCACCACCTCCAAGGTCGCCGCCATCGTTCCGAGAAGCCGTAGGTACCACCACGCCGACGGAGCGGGCATCCCCCGAAAGAGTCGGACAAGAGCCCGCAACGCCAGGACGCGGCGCTCGGGGAGACACACCAGTCCCCGAGCGGTGTCGAAGCGCACTCCCAGATACTCCAGGTCCTGCGAGGGACACAGACAACTCTTTCTTTCGTTCACCACCCAGCCGAGAGATCGCAGCAGAGCCACCACCCTGCTCGTGACTCGCAGGCACTCCCGACTGGATTTTGCCCGTATCAACCAGTCGTCGAGATATGGATGGACCAAAATGCCCTCCTTGCGCAAGGCCGCCGCAACGACCACCATCACCTTTGTGAACGTGCGCGGAGCCGTAGCCAAGCCGAACGGCATGGCCCTGAACTGGAAGTGGCCCCACGGAAACGCAAAGCGGAGAAACCGCTGATGAGATGGATGTATCGGGATGTGCAAATAGGCCTCGGTGAGATCGAGGGACGTCAAAAACTCCCCCTGTCGCACCGCTACAATGACTGACCGCAAGGTTTCCATACGGAAATGCGGCACCCGGAGCGCGCGATTCACGCCTTTGAGGTCCAAAATCGGACGCAGGGAATCGCCCTTTTTGGGAACCACAAAATAGATGGAGTATCGCCTGGCGCCTCTTTCCAAAGGAGGAACCGGGATCACCGCTCCCAGCGCTAACAACCGATCCAGGGTCACGCGGATGTCCCGCGTTTTTTGCTCTCCCCTGCTGGGAGACAGAACAAATGAATCTGGAAGTGGGAACGCAAACTCCAGAGCGTAACCCTCTCCTATAATTTGTAGCACCCAGCGATCCGACGTGATTTGGGCCCAAGAGGAAAGAAAGTCGCGCAAGCGACCCCCGATAATCGGGCCTCCCTCCAGAGCCTGCCTCGCGTCATTGTGGCTTGCGCCCAAAAGAAGAGCCCGAGGAAGAGGCGGCTCCGGAGAAGCCTCTGCCGGCTCCCCTGAAGGTACGAAACCCTTGATTACGGGCTCCAAACCTGCCCCGCTGCGAAGCCCACAGGCGGGAGGAACGAAACCTGCGCTGATCCCGAAAGGACCCCCTCGCCGAGGGGGAGGACCTGTTGGACCTTGGCCTATCCTCCGGGAGCCGGCCCCCCTTGGACTCACCGAGATCCTTTACCAACTTCTCGAGAGCCTCCCCAAATAACAATCTGCCCTTGAAGGGCAGCTTACTGAGGCGGGACTTGGAAGAACCGTCCGCCGCCCAGTTGTGCAACCAGAGGGACCGGCGCGCCGCAACCGCGGATGCCATACTGTTAGCCAACGCGCGGATTAAATCATAAAACAGATCCGCCAGATAGGCCGAGCAGGACTCCAGCCGGGTAACCTCCAACAGGCCCTGCTGGTCTAGCCCGGGGCTCGAGCGCAAATGCTGCGACCATCGCAGACATGACCGAGCCACCCAAGCCCCACAGATAGAGGCCTGCAATGACACGGCATCAGTATCGAAGGTTTGCTTGAGCAAATTATCAATCTTCTTGTCCTGACCGTCCTTGAGGGCAGCCGCCCCCTCAACCGGGATGGTGGTTTTCTTGGTCACTGCGGAAACCGCAGCGTCCACCCGGGGGGACCTGAACAAGTCCCTGTCCTTGTCGGCAAGGGGATAAAGCCATTCATGGTCCGAATCCCCTTCAAGCCGGATTCCGGGTGCTCCCACTCCGCCTGGATCATATGATCCACCACGCGGTGAACGGGAAAAACCACCTGGGAATCCCTGACTGCCTGAATTAGAGGATCCTCAAGACCCTCCTCCTCCAGGGGCCGCACCGCCGAAAGGTTAAGCGCCTGCAGGGACTCCGTGACCAGAGGAACCAGCTCGTCCCTACGGAACACGCGAATGATCCGAGCCTGGTCCTCCGGCTCAAGGATCTCCCCATCCTCCAACTCCTCCGCTTCAGTCTCAGGATCGCCCTCTGCCTCGGAATCCAGGAGACCTAGGGCGTCCTGCTCCTGTTCCCCCAACCGAAGACGCTTGCCCCCGGGTTGCGAGGTGCATTGAGCCGCCCCAGAGGACCCCGGGGGGAGAGAGGGGGGCCAAACTGCCGGCAACTGACCGGACCTGCTCAAGCGAAACGCCTGATGCACGAGGAGCACAAAATCCGGGGAGAAATCCATAGGCGGTGCAGCTATAGCCGCCTGCTGGAGCGCAGCCACCGACCCGCTGGCCGGTGGAACCGACCCAGACTGAGGGAGGCTCGGGAAAAGAACACTAACCCCTGAATTAGAAGCATCCCCAGGGGTAGGCTGATCCGGGAGACTCACAGATTGCTCTAACTCTGCAGGCACTGCAGCACAGCTCCTGCAGATGCCAGAGTCAGTCCCTACTGCTCTGCGGGACCCACAAATCACGCACTGGGGCTGGGAAGCCATCCCAAGGCCACCTCTGCCCAGCGGGATAGAATACAACAGTCACAGGAAAGCCCACACCACAGGGGCAATCCTATGCAAATCAGCCCCGATTTGAAATTAAAACGTTTTTTTTTTTTTTTTTTTACAAGAAACAAAATATGCCCCAGACTCCCTGGGGTGCCCTGAGCAAAATCGCCAGCAAGAGGAACCCCAAAAACGCCAGGGGAACCTGTGCACAAGTGCTCAAAAGTGCCTCTAAAGCACACTTTTAAAATTCAAAATGGCCGCCGGACTTTTACACCCGCGGTAAAAAACGGCGCGAAAATACAAAAGCCACCAAATAATATGGAAAAGAACTAAAACGACCCTCTAAGACAGGGCAAACGACCAAATTTAAGAAAAATTGCCAAATGGGCTCAGGAGAGCCTACAGAAATGCTGGCAGCTCTAACAGAGCACTGCACACAAGAAGAAATGAAATGAAAATCTCCTACCAGCTCAGGAACCACCAGGATTCAGCCAACATCTCCCAGTGCCAGCCACTACTGTATCAGGTATGGCTTTACCCCGTACTGTCCAGGGGAGCTCACCCAGGGCTGTGAAAATTTGCTAGGCAGGAACACAGGAGCCAACAGGTCTGACTACCCCCTAGTCCCCTGTGGCAGTGCTCCAGAGAGACAGACTTCTTCTTTTGTCTTCCTTTTAAAGATACAGCTAGCTATCAAAGAAATAGCAAGGAAATGCCCCAAAACAAACCCTAAAACAACTAACTAACAAGTGTTGCTCCTGCAATAGTCACTCAGTGTGCCCAGGAGGACACACTTTTACGTCTTCAAGCTGCTAGAGACTGGACACACTGGGGGCTTCTGGGAGCTCCTGCTGGATATGTACTACAGAAGATTTGATTGGTCCAGTCTCCAGGCTGCAGTAGGAGGGGCATTACCCGATTGTGGAGGACTAAACTGGATATCCGCACAGGAACCTGTGGATATTGGGCGTCCCCGAAACAGTGGCAGACAAAGAATTGACAGGTTATTTGGAGGTGCTGATGTGGTGGCTGCTTGGGAGTATGGAATCTGGGGATAAGATACATATTGAGAGAGCACACCACGTGGGAAGCAAGCAAACCCGGGATCGCCGGCCACGAGTGGTAATTGTAAAATTCCTGCACTTTCCCCAGAAGGAAGCGGTATTACGAGCTGCTCGGCAAAAAGGGGATGTGGTACATGACAATATCAAACTCCGGATTGCACAACATTATTCTATAGTGCTCAGTCAGAAACGCAGAGCATATGCCCCTCTATGTGAAAAGCTGCTGAGCGCTAAGATCCGCTTCTCTGTGCAGTATCCTGCTAGATTACACATGTTATATGAAGGCTCACACCGCACGTTTGAATCAGCTGCAGAGGCCGGTCCTTATGTGGACCAGATTGTCACTCGGGAGGTACCTGGCTCGGCGCCCCCACCAAGATGAGCGCATGGTAATTGTTTCTATCCTTTGGCTGCTTGAATCCCTCAGGAACTTTGTACTGGCCTGGGAAACTGCGGAGGTCGCTGATTGAACTACCTGGACTGGACTGTTTAATTGCACTAAAGGAGGGAAGGGGGGAGGTTGGGGGGGGTATAGGGGAAGGCCCCTCTTGACTTGGGGGCCCGGCAAGCTTGGCAGAGCCGCTTGACATATAGATAGGCAATCACTGGAGCCCCTCATACCAGGACATGGCCGCAGCAGGGTGGACGTGGCGGTCCCTTGGTATGGGGCTTAACGGAGCTTGGCGCTGCCGCTCTGTAGCACAGTTAGGTACGAATTGTAGAGCCGGCCGTGCTATGACGTCCTGTGCCCCCACCCTGGGGTGTCCGGGGGCCACGTGAGTCCCTGGGTTTCCCCCCCCCCTCCTCTGTGGGGGTAGTGGGGCATGAGCGTGCTCCCCCGGGCACGGGGAGGGCGCCCCGGACTCGTGCTATTATGCTGGGAGCCGGGCTCTCTGCGATTAAAATATTTTTTCTTTAATAAGGGTACTGGGCAACGGTACTGGGCAAGCTTAGGGTTAGGTCAGGGAGGAGTGTTGTTGTTTTCCTAAGCTGATGGCTGGGAGCTGGGACGAGGGCTAGAGGGTCTGAGAAATGTGGGTATTTGGGTGTGTTGGGCGCGCCAGCGGGACCTCAGCTGGGTTCTCTTAGGGAGGGGAAGAGGAGAGAACCCAAGGATCAGAGGGGGGAGGGGGTAAAGGGGGTTAGAGCGGGTGAGGGGGGGAGTTGGGGGAAGGGAGGGATGAAGGGGTAGGGCCAGGTTAGCAGGCAGAGGGTTGGAGTCCGGGGACTCAAGGGAGGGGGAAGGGGAGGAAGGGGGGTTGGGAGGGGGGGGATTAGGGAATAGCCACATCATGACAATGGGTGCAGAGTGTGGAAGCATCTTAGAAATTCAGGGTGGATCTCAGGCTGGGGAGGTCGACCCTTATCTGAGTGGGATGATCTTGTGGTTGGTTATGGATTTATATCATCTATCCTGAAGTTTATATCATGGAATGTATGTGGGGTGGGTAACCCTATTAAGAGATATAAATTGTTGCAAGCATTGGCCCGCTTAAACTGTGATATTGCTATGTTACAAGAAACTCACAGTCAGCGGAAGAACATGCTAAATTGAAATGGGGGTGGGTTGGGCAGGTGTGGGGCGCTCCTGCTAAAGGGAAAAAGGGTGGAGTGGTCCTTTTGATTAACAAACGGATTCGGTTTGATCTGGAGAAAGAGTATGTGGACCCGGATGGTAGGTACATGTTGTTGTATGGAAGATTGGAGGGGAGACCCATTGTCCTCGGCAATTTGTATAGCCCGAATGTATTGGACAGGGCGTTGTATGCCCGACTGGCTTCTAGAGTCGAGCAATGGCCTGATGTCCCCTTGATATTAGCTGGTGATTTCAATGGGGTATTAGACGTCGAAATGGATACTATGGGAAGTGGAGGGGAGAGAGCTCGGGTTCCGACTACTAAGGCACTACAGGCTTTGCGAAATAGACTAGGAACGGTGGACCCCTGGCGTTTGTTGCACCCGATGGAGAAGGATTTCACCCACCAATCAAGGGCACATGGCTCTAGTGCTAGACTGGATTATATTTTAATTTCGGAAAGGCTTTTCGCAATGGTGGGAGATGCGCAAATTGGCCCTCTGGAGATATCAGATCATGCGCCGGTTTGGGTGAATTTGACCTGGGGTGCCTTGGCTGCCCAGGCCAAAATTTGGCGATTCTCCATGGGGCTGTATAGGAATGCTGACTTTCACATATATCTCAAACAATGCTGGCAAGATTTCATGAATCATCACGAGCAGCATAAAGAGGACCCTGAATTGCTATGGGAAACGGCGAAAGTGGTTTTGCGCGGAGATATTATTGCGTATGTAGCGAGGAAGCGAAAATTATTGGCGGCATGGATTGTCCAATTGGAAAAGCAAGCCGTGAGAGATAGGCGGCGGTGTGCGCATGATCCTACTGTGGCAAATAAGAGGCGGTTATGGGAGACTCAGTTGTCTCTCAATGAATTGCTTCATCAGAGAGCTAAAAAATCTTTCATGTATTACCGGTATCAATTATATCGATTTGGTGATAAACCTGGGAAGCTCTTAGTGCGCTGTCTCCAGGGTAGCAGGGGGGCTCGGTCGATAGCGGCATTGTGGTACGACCAAGGGCAGTTGCATAAGGATAGTCAAGCGATAGCCCAGGTTTTTCGAGCCTACTTCCAAAAGCTGTATGCGGAGCAGGAAGGGTCTTGGGAGGACATGGTGAAGTATATTCGTGAATCGCGATTGCCTAAGTTGACGGCGGACCAACAGGCACAGCTGGATGAACCGGTCACGGTTGAGGAAGTATACAGGGTTGTTCAGAAGGCCAGCTGCTGTCGAGCACCTGGCCCAGACGGCTTTGGGCCAGAATTTTATAAGCTGCTGGGGGATCAGGTGCCCCCTACCTTAGTAGAGATGTACCATCAAAGGATAGGTCAGGGATGATTTGGCTGGGGGATGAACCATGCGCATATCACTCTGATACCTAAACCAGGGAAGGATCCCACGCAGGCTGCCTCTTATAGGCCCATCTCTCTTCTAAACTTTGATCTGAAGGTACTGGCCAAGGTCCTGTCGGATCGTTTGGCACCACTGTTGGGGATACTGGTGCATGAATCGCAGGTGGGTTTTGTGAGAGGGCGTTATGCGGTGCAGAATATGCGTAAAATCTTGGCATCGATTGAGTGGGTTCGGGAGCGGGACCTGCAGTCCTTGCTAATTAGCTTCGATGCAGAAAAAGCATTTGATTGGGTTAATTGGGATTATTTGAAGTTTCTTTTGCCTTATTATGGTATTGGAGATTCTTTTTGTAAGATGGTGGAACTCCTTTATGCGGGCCCTACTGCTGGAATATTCTGCAATGGTGTGCTGTCGGACACTTTTAATCTAGAAAGAGGTACACGTCAGGGTTGCCCCCTGTCCCCCTTGCTTTTTGTGTTAACTTTGGATCCTTTGGTGCAGAGAGTGGAAGCTTCTGCGAGTATATGTGGAGTGTGTCTTGGGCCGTGTGGGTTTAAGATAGCGGCTTTCGTGGATGATATGTTGGTGCATTTGCTGTCTCCCCGACAGTCCCTGCCTAGCCTGCTTGATGAATTGACTTTGTTTGGTAGCTTTGCTGGATTACGTATTAACATGGATAAGTCCGAGGCTCTGGATGTGGCGGGCACGCTTCAAGGGAGCTGGCAAGGGAACTTTCCGCTTTGCTGGGCAGGTAACTCTTTTGTCTATTTAGGTATATTGTTGACTAGGGAGCCGGCGGCGTTGTACAGGAAAAATTTGGACCGTGTCTTCTCTAAACTCCGAGTGCAATTACAGGCCTGGGCTCCCCTCCCACTGTCTCTCTTGGGTAGAGTGGCGGCTTTAGGGATGGTTATCTTCCCGCGATTGCTCTATTGGATACAAACCTTGCCAGTTTGGCTGCTGCGTTGTGACTTGATACGTATAGAGCGGGAGATTCGAGGGTTTCTTTGGAAAGGGGCGAGAGCACGTATACCGCTAAAATGGCTGAGAGGGGGGTGGAAATCGGGAGGGATTGGAGTCCTGGATTTGGGGAAATATGCCTTGGCTTGTCAAGCCCGGCATCTTGGGGATTGGTTGGGAGAAACAGATTATTATACCCCTAGGGCCTTTGAGGAAGCCTTCGTTGCGCCGCATGCTTTAACAGCAGTCCTGCATCTGGACCGAACCTCTCTGCCAAGCCGCACGTTGCGTAGTGTCTTGGTACTCCCAATGCGACGTACATGGCAGCAATTGAATAAATATTGGGGTAGCTCTCCTGCGGTTTCGAGCTGGCTGCCCTTACAGGGGAATGTCTGCTTTACCCCGGGATCGGATTCCGCTCTTTTCCAGCTGTGGAAACGGCGGGGGATACAGAGCCTTGGACACGTGGTTAACCTAGAGGGGCGATGTAAGGCGCTTGATGTGCTCTGTAGGGAATATGATTTGGCCCCAGGGACTTCCTTCTTTGCGTATATGCAAATCTCTCACTATGTTGATACCCTACCGCGGCAAGAATTAAACATGGAACATTCTGCGCGGATTTTGGAATTTTTTGCTTTGGGGAAGGGGACACCGCCAACTATAGCTGAATTGAAGAAGCGACTGGATCAGTGTGCCCCTCCTCCCGATTACTCGGCAGAGGAAATCTCGTGGGCGAGAGAGTTGGGCTGTGAGTTGGCCCCGGGCTCGGTGAGTAGTGCACTGGGCTGGATTGCGCGTTTGGTGGAAGGGGCTAGATGGCGGGAGGTACAGTTTAAATGTATTATTCGAGCCCATTTCTCCCCGAGACGAGCGCTGCGAAGCCACCTTACTGACTATGGGGGGTGTCCAAAGTGTTCTTGTGCCTGGGCGGATTCGGGTCATACGTGGTGGGGGTGTGTGTATATTCGCCGCTATTGGATGTGCATTGAGGCCTATTTGAGCGGTTTGCTGCGACAGCAGGTCTGCTGGACAGGCCCATTGGTTGTGTTGGATCAATTGGGACCACTCCACCCGAAAGGAAAATGGGAGAGAATCTTAGTGCGGAAGGCCTGCTTGGTAGGGAAGGGCCCTATACTCCATCGGTGGAGGGAATCGGTTGCCCCTACCTTTTGGGAGTGGTGTAACAGTCTACATCAGCTCATGCGTCTGGAACGAAGGACTGCGAGAGGGAATGTTCAGCGGTGGGGCTCCTTTCTTCTGATTTGGATGCCTTATATTCAGAACTTGGGGCCTAAGTCCAGAAGTGAGGTGTTACATGTGGGATAGGCTGTGGCGTTTACTGTTAAAGGGATCCCATAGGGGAATAAAGGGTTGCTTACATTATGACATAGGGGGATAGTTGCTTCCTGGAGGAAAGGTATCATAGCTGTGGCTTAAGGGAGGAGGAGGGAAGAGTGGGGGGGAGTGGGCGGGTAAATGAATCTTTGGTTATTATATAATGTGCAATTATTGTTATCTTGCGTTGTTGTATTACCCCAGGGTGGTGGACAAGAAACAGCCCCGCCCGGGGTGTTATATGTCTAAAAAGAGACAAATACTGGTTTCTGTATTGTTCTTTGATATACTGCGTTGTCTCAATAAACAGATTTTTGAAGAAAAAAAAACCAAAATAAATAAATAAAACTGATTAAAACAATTAAAGACAATTAAAACAACGTTTGTCAATGTCAAACATGTATATACAAAAAAAATCATAATCGAGAATGCATTACATTGATAAACCAAAAAGTGAGTAAAAACGCAGGGCAGCAAGAAAGGATAAAAGCTATATTGCTTAGAAAACATAATAAATAGAGGCTTATAAAAGAAAATAAATACTTACAAGGGTTGTCTGTATAATTGAACACATACAGGACGTATTATAAGATGAATGTTATAATACTTCAAAGACAAATAGTATAGGAAAGTTAGAACCAAAGACTGTAACATTTGTTTTACCAAACAATAACAATCAAACAATGATAAAACAGGATACTTGTCAACAAGTACAAAAGGTGGTAGGCTAAAGGGAAGAAGGGGGGAGGGAGAAAAGGGGGAAGGGGGGGAAAGGAGAGAAAGGAGGGAGAGAGGGGGGAAGGGGAAGAAGGGGATAGGGGGAGGGGGTGGGTGTTAGGGGGAAGGGGAAAAAAGGGGGGGAGAGGGGAAAAAAGGGGGGAGGGGGAAGAAGAAGTAAACCATGTTTGAAGAGAAAACATACAAATATACATATAGACCTTATGAATAATGCTGTGATAAATGAATGACCTGGGGTATAATGATAATAACATTGTATGTATGTAACAAAGCCCCAATGGAAAAGTGACTGTAAACATCTTGGAAAACAAAATCTGAAAAAAATATATATATATATTGTATCTATTTGTAAACCCGTGAAGCTTTATAATCTTTGCTTATGAAGGTATACATGTGTGTAGATAAAGAATTATAACGGAGCTATGAAACGGAAATGTTTAAAAAAACATAAAGTAGAAGATAATATAGGGAACATGATGATCATGCAACGGTTCCCTGTAAAATAGTTATCTCCAAGTTATAATGCCCTGTTCAATGTAATTTCAATTTGTTCAATGTAAACCGCACTGATGCAGAATAGCGCGGTATATAAGAGAATGTAAATAAATAAATAAATAAATATAAGTGCTAAAAAGTATTAAAGAAAACCGGAACAGTATAACTCAGTGTATTATAAATTTCACGTGAATGTCGGAAGACTCACCTGAGTTAAAACTACAACAAATAATATCTTAAATGCGTGCTTGCAAAGAAGAACTGTGTGTAGCTGAAACATAAAAAATGATGCAAAGTTAAATGCTGATGATGCCCTTCGAATCTGTTACAAGGTCCTGCAGTAAAATATACAAATAAACAAACCTTAAACAATGAAATGTCTGCGATCTATCAAAGCTGGTTCTGGTTGAAAAGAGAGAGAGGTGAAAAACTGAGTATATGTAGACGCCAGGTTTCGTGCCGAAAAAAGGAAACTTGATCTCATGGGCGGAGTCAAATAAGGTGAAAGAATAACACATTCCAAAACATATTTGAAAATAGAAGTAATGTGTGTTATGTGAAATATGAAAAAGTGATAATGAGGTCAGAACGATCATCAAATATAAACTTAGAAAGGTAACTTACTAAAACATATGCTTTCCAAATGTAACAGTGATGTAAACAAGGACTGTGACTAAGAGCTAATCATTGGTAATAAACTGAAGCATGAATTACTGAAAACTGTGAAACTTGTATGGTTAAAAAATAATAAATAACATCTATCTCATAAGTTAAAATGTATGTCTATGACAGTACTGTTAAAAAGTAATTGCAAGAGTATATTGGAAGGAACATGTATAATAAAATAATATAAAGAACGCTATGGTATAATGTGGGTAAATGAATTTAAAAGAATTTATGTAAAAACATAAGATGATCAAGATGTATAAAATGAATCTGTTATGAATTAAAACTGGTACTTAAAAACTATTAAATCTATGTCGTGAGTGTGATTAATAGTTGGGACTTGAAGCAATTACTAAGACTAGAGTGAGGGGAATGATGGTCAAATTGCTAGTGATATTGGACAACTGGAAAAAGGGTGGCATAAACACGAGAATATTATATTAGAAATGTGCTGAATGAAACATGAAATGAAGCCAAGGACTGTACTGTAGTGAATTCTAGATACTAATTGAAAGATAAAACCAAGAGTTGATAAAACTGAATGTACTAAACTTAAATTAATAAGGTAATAAGTAGACATCTTAAAAATAATAAATATAAAATAAAGTGAATCATGATTATGAATTATGAACTATAAATACAATCAGTAATGTGAAGCTGATTGAAGTATAAAACAACTTACTAAAACATGTGCTTTCCAAACATAACAGTAATGTGAACAAGGACTATATTAAAGAGCGAATTGTTGGTAAAAAACTGAAGCATGAACCACTGAAAACTGGATACATGAAACTTGTATGGATAAAAAATAATAAATAGATAAACAACATATATCACATAGGTTAAAATATGTGCCTCGAGCAGTACTGAATGTGTTGGGAGAAACATGTATAATAAAATGTAATGAACGCTGCGATATGATGTGGGTGAATGAATTTAAAGAAGTTTATATAAAAAAATGAGATGATCAAAACATATAAGGTAAATTTGTTATGCATTTGAAACTTATACTTAAAAACTGTTAAATCTGTCGATGTCATAAACTCGTAATTGTAATTAATAGTAGAGACTAAAAACAAAATCCAAGACCGGAGTGAGGGGAATGAAAACCAAAATGCTGATGATATTGGACAACTAGTATGAGGGTGGCATAGACAAGAGAATATTATGTTAGGAACCAAGGACTGCACTGTAGTAAGATCTAAATACTAATTGAAAGATAAAAACAAGTATTGATAAAACTGAATGTACCAAACCTAAATAAATTAAAATAGGTAAAAAATGCCCACTGTCAACTGAATCACTGTCTGGAATTCATGTGGTCTTAGAATTATCTTAATTGTCTCTCTAGTTTCAACTTATATCATGCCTTATTTTACACATATGGTTCAAAACTCAGATTGAATCAATATCAACTCCCAAACTACGTACCTCATGGGAGATATCCACCTTCTGTCCTAAAAGCTGAACAAATTTGGTATTATCTGGAATCTCAGTCTTCCCTACCCATAAAATTTCAGTCTTCCCTAAATTCAGCTGCAATTTATTTTCATTCAGCTAATTCCCCAGGGCACATAAGCCCTGTTCCAATTGGTCCAACAATTCTTGAAAATACTTCTTTATTGGTATAAAGAATTGAACATCATCTGAGTATATATATGGGAAAAGCCCTAATTTCCTAATATACTGTGCTAAAGGACTAAAATATATATTAAACAATAGTAGGGATAATGGAGACCCCGTGGCACACCTGTTCTACAATCAAAAAAGCCTTTGAAATTTTTCTATTAAACTCTACCTTAAAAAGATCTATTTGTCAGAGAGGAGGCACACCATGTTAAGGCTATACCATCAACATCCATCGACCGCAGCCTTGCCAATAACAGATTATGGGAGACTGTACCAAAGACTGAAGATAAATGTAACAAAACTAAAAAAATGCAACCTCCTGTGTCCTTCCATCTCTGAATCTCATCCAATGGAGCCACTACCATAGTTTCAGTACCAAAAGCAGCCCTAAATCCAGATTGACAATCTAACCCTCCTATCTCTTCCATATAAGCCTGTAGTTGAGAAGTCACAATAGATTCCAATATTTTAGCAATTCATGGCAGATTAGACACCGGCCGAATTATTTACATCGTCTACTGCTGAAGATTTTTTTTAAAACTGGCCATATCAAGGCCTGTTTCAGCATTGAAGGAAAACACCCTCCTGCAAAGACTGAGCTAACATCGATCTTCAATATAAAAAAATATTTCTCCAGAGTAGATTGCAAAACCTGCTGGACAAGGATCAATAAGACTATATCCCACCATAAAACAAATAAATAACTTCTGCAAATAATTATCAGATGGCACAAAAAGTTGTAAGACTTTGAAGTAGCCATTTCCCCTTCTTCTAAAACTTGCACCTTTGTAAATTCTTTCTGAATAACCTCAATTTTATCTACAGTACAAAAAAATGAGCCAAATCTTCACTACTTAATTTTGACTGGACCTTATATGGTATACTCCCTCCTGATAACTCCCTAACAATGGAAAACAATTTCTTCCCCAAACCCTTATTGAGTCCAAAATTATTTTAATAAAATAATCTCCTTTCAACTTGTGTAATAACTGTCTACATATCTTAATATTTTCTTTCCATAACTTCTCCCCTTTGCTTCTTTCGCCATTTCCTTTCCAGTCAGTGAACCTCTAATTCTAACAGTTTAGCTTCCGTTGAGAAAGGAGAGAGGAATCTTCTACTTTTCGGTGAAGCTACTTCCAAAGCATTAGCTAGCAGCTCATTCCAAGTTCCCAACTTCTGCTCTAAGCTACTATCATTTTGTAAAACCATAGCTTTTTCCAACTGAATATGAAAAGTTTCCACATTCACCTCCCTAAGGGACCTTACAACAATTACACCCTGGTCCTTCTGACAAGATGTAGTTGTTGTAAAGTCCCTTTTTTCTTTTTTTAATTTAGAGCTCCTTCCTGAGTCACTGGGGTGTGTGTGCTTACCCCAGGATAAGCAAGGCGGAATCTGTGTACCTTTTTGGGAACCTGACAGGTACTTGTGACCAGGATTGGCCACTATTGAAAACTGGATACTGAGCTTGATGGACCCTTGGTCTGACCCAGGGCCGGATTTACCTTGAGTGAGGCCCTACGCCAACAAAAATTGTGGGCCCCCAGAAAAGATAAAAATGAGCACGCCGGATCAGCTGCGCGCTGTTGGCCCTGACGTCATAATTAAACTGGGAATCCCAAAAGCCAAACTTGGAATGTACAACACTGTAGAAATAAAACTATACATTAATTTGCTCTTGTACTAAACAAAGCACAGACGTTAATGATGCACATTTACCAGAGCTGACATATTCCAATTAATAAATTCAAAATAAAGAGAGATTTTTCTACCTTTTGTGCATTTTTTTTCAGCTGCAATTGCTCCAGCCACTTTCTTCTGGTTTCTTTGTGTCTTCTGCTAACTCTCCATCGTCTGCTGTCCATTTGTCCTTTCTTCTCTCTTCTAGTTTTTTTCCATTCTCTCTCTATATCTGCTTTAACATACTAATCTTTCTCCTTTTGCTCTTTCCTCATTCCTATTTCATCCACTCAAATTTTACCCCTCCATCCTCAATCCCCACTTACTCTCCCAATACCCGGCCAATTGTAGATTTTTTATCCCTCCCACACAAAATATTTTTCCCTTCTCCATTTTACTCTTCCAGCCCCATCCCATTCTAATCCTCCCCCAACATCAGCTCCCTTCTAGTTCCAGCCTCACCCAGCATCCATTCCCTTCTAGTCCCTGCATCAGCCCATTTCCAGTCCTAGCAACCCCCCAACCCAATACCAGTCCTAGCCCCCCCATCAACACACTTCCAGTCCTAACCCCCCATCACCCCATTTTCAGTTTAAGCCCCCCCCTATAACCCATTACCAGTCCTAACACCCCATCAGCCCACTTCCAGTCCTAACCCCATCAACCCATTTCCAGTCAGCCCCCCATAGCCCATTGCCAGTCCTAACTCCCCCCATCAGCCCACAGCCCATTACCAGTCCTAACTCCATCAGCCCACCTCAAGTCCTAACCCCTCCCCATCAGCCCATTTCCTGTCCTAGCCCCCCCATAGCCCATTATCAGTCCTAACCCCCCCATATCCCATTACAAGTCCTAACCCCCAATCAGCACACAGCCCATTACCAGTCCTAACCCCATCAGCCCACCTCCAGTGTTAGCCCCCCCATCAGCCCATTTCCAGTCCTAGCCCCCCCATAGCCCATTACCAGTCCAAACCCCCTCCCAACAGCCCACAGCCCATTACCAGTCTTAACCCCATCAGCCCACCTCCAGTCTTAACCCCCCAGCCCATTTCCAGTCCTAGCCCCCCCCCCCATAGCCTATTACCAGACAGCCCCCATCAGCCCACAGCCCATTACCAGTCTTTACCCCCCATAGCCCATTACCAGTTCTACCCCCCCCAGCCCACAGCCCATTACCAGTCCTAACCCCATCAGCCCACCTCCAGTCTTAACCCCCCCAGCCCATTACCAGTCCTACCCCCCATCGGCTCAAGTAAAATTTAATAATAAAATTAAACGCTGGCTGCTGCCGCTGCCGTCGCAGCAGCGGCAGCATGGACTGTCCCGCGGGGCCCCCTCCGCCCGACTGAATCCGTCCCTCCCTCCCTGCCTGCCTGCCGGCTTTGAGAGGCGCGAGGGAGACACTCTCCCTTCGCGCCTCTCAAAGCCAGCACGGAGGGAGGGACGGAGGGAGGGATTCAGCCGGGCGGAGAGGGCCCCCGCGGGACAGTCCATGCTGCCGCGGCAGCAGAGGGGGCCCCGCGGGACAGTCCATGCTGCTGCGGCAGCAGCCAGCGTTTTTTTTTTTAAATTTAATTTTAAGAACCCTAACAATTTTTTCAATTTTTGTGGGCCCTTGTCAGCTGTGGGCCCTACGCCACGGCGTAGTTGGCGTATAGGTAAATCCGGCCCTGGTCTGACCCAGTATGACATATCTTATGTTCTTATGTGGCTCTAATTAAAATGCTTCACTTTCAGTGCATGGGGGCAGGCTCAAGAACAAAGCCACACACTGTAAGTAATGCATTTAACAAGAGCTGCAGGATGGGAGTGTTCCTAGAAAAAAAAGATGCTGGTAATCAAATTGCAGGGATTTACAGTCCAAAACCCTACTCCCTACAGTAATCACACACCCTGAAATCAGCTAAAGAACCTATGAAAAGATAGAATTTTGAAATATACCCAACACTTCACTTTGGCCACATACATAGAATATGGACAGACCTTCACCTAATACACAAGACGCCACAAATTAGAAAAAAGACAAAATTTGGCAAATTCTGAAAATGGAAGCCCTAAAAAGTCAAACAATGAGCATTTCTTCTCTCCTCCTGTCTTCCCGTTTGTCTTTTATCATTTAGTCAACCTATCTTTAAGCACCTCCCCAACCCCATTCCTACCTTCTTATCCACTTCAGAGACCCCTCACTTCCCCTTTTCACTCTTATACTGCCTATTACCCTCTCTTCAGTCATCCAGGTTATCCACATTCTTAAGCCCCCTTCTCTTACCATATCACACTCTACCCCCAGCTTCTTATCTCTCCTTACACCCCCCCCCCTCGGGAACTCCGTTCTTCTGGCAAATCGCTTCTATCTGTGCCCTTCTCTTCTATTGCTAACTCCAGACTTCGCTCCTTTCACCTTGCTGCACCTTACGCCTGGAACAAACTACCTGTGTCTGTACGCCAGGCACCTTCTCTAACCCTCTTCAAATCCAGGCTGAAAACTCACCTCTTCTCTGCTGCTTTTGGTTCTTGACTCACCTGATCTCTTTGTTTCTTTACCACTCCCCCTTGTTTTATACCTGCCTACACCTTCTGTGTTGTCTTGGCTAGATTGTAAGCTCTGATGAGCAGGGACTGTCTCTTACATGTCTGTGCAGTGCTGCGTACGACTTGTAGCGCTATACAAATGCTCAGTAGTAGTAGTACCCAATTTCCAAGCACCCAATCTCCTCCCAAATCCCTGATCCATCTTTGTGTCCTTATTCTCATCTTCCCTCTAACCCTGCTCTGCCCACACACTTCACAAGTATCTCCAAGCCTCCAGTCATCCTCATTCCCACAATACTTGCTCTTCCCCAATCTCTTAAGTACCTGCTCTCCCCCAATTCCCAAGCTCCAATCCATGAGTCTCTTTTTTTCTGTTCTCCCTCCCCTTCCCTAAACCAATTTGAATCCCTCCTCTCCCTAACATCCTCAAATCTTTGTTCGCTTCTCCACTGCTCTCAACTTCTCACCTTACGCCACTTTCTTTACTGCTGCCCATGTCGATGGATCCTGAAGCTGCCGGGGTAAAATGTCAAGTTGGAGCTCGTGCTGGCACTTGATTTCTCTCTCCTCCATTTTTAACCCATGCCACGATCCTGTGCAGTTCAAACATATGTTTGAACCACACAGGCCTCCGTAAATACAGAGCATCCCCCCCCCCCCCATATGGTTCAAACAGGAATATGCAAAATGGCATGGATTGAAAACAGAGGAGAGAGAAAGCAAGCAGCAGCCTGGGGATTCTCTTGCATGGCAACAGAAGAAGGAAGAGAGGAAAGAAGGTGGAATCAAGGACTGCAGAGCTCCATAACAAGTTTTAAAAGTGTTCTGCTCTATCTGGTTGCCATATTTGTGCTGTTCCTCTCTGCCAAAATTTGTGCTACTGCTGCTGGAATTGGGTTTTGCGCAGTCGCTGCCCTACAAGCACTGCCATTCTGTGCAAGTGCACAGCTTACACAGTGGGTTGCGCCGGCCCTGCCCCTACCCTCTTAGGGCAGATTCCTATTCCATCTCTGTGGTGCAGTGGCATGGAGCCAAAGACCTACAGTAGTGACCAAAAAATTAAGGCAGGTATCTTTTTCTACAATTTATTGTTAAATAATGTACTGTGGAGATGTCACACGTGCTTACTTATTTAATCAGCATGGCGATTAGTCACGCTATGCGTCTGGCGTCCATTTTAGTTTACTTACACTCTGTAGTAGGTTTCTTGGATGAAGTTTTGAATTTTTACAACTAGGAAAAGATTGAAAGTTACATGTAAAATATACAATCAAGATGGGTAGAAAGTGCGATATTAATGACTTTGTAAAGAGACAAGTTGTCACAGTCCATGCTGAAGGATATTCGCAATGTGCTATTGCAAAACATTTGCATATATCAATGTGTGCAGTTCAGAATGTTCTGAAATCAGGTGGCCGTACACGTCGTTCAAAATGTGGGCGCAGACGGATAACTACTGGACGAGATGACCGATTCCTCAAAAGCATTATTACATCTAGTCCACATAACTTCATCTCAACATGTGGCTCAGTTAGCTAATGATCGAGGAATAAAGATAAGTGCCAGATCTGTCCGACGACGGCTTGTGGATGAATTCAGACTCGTGGCCAGAAGAACTGCCAAGAAGCCTATGATGACCAGGAAACAAATTGCTGCCCGCATACAGTTTTGTAGCAAGATGAAAGACAAATCTGTTGAATGGTGGGAGAGGGTAATGTTCACAGATGAAAGTACATTTCAACAAGTACATGGGAGCTATGTCCGTCGACCAGCAGGTGAGAGACTAAATCCGAAGTACATGATCAAGACTGTTAAACACCCACCATCGGTCATGGTATGGGGTAGTATCTCGGCGAATGGACGATGTGGCCTGCACATTTTTGAGAAAGGTGAAAGAGTAAATGCTGCAAAATACATATCCTTGCTGAATAGTAAAGTTAAAATACACATGAATGTTTCTGGCACAACTATATTTCAGCAGGACTCGGCACCGTGCCACACTGCAAAAACAGTCAAAAAATGGCTCGTGGACAACAAGATCGAACTGCTACCAAGTTGGCCATCAAACTCTATGGATCTCAATGTAATTGAAAACTGTTGGAATCTTATGAAGAAAAAGGTGTCAGCACACTGTCCAACTTCAGAAGCAGATTTAAAGGACATACTCAAGCATGTAGGGGGCAACAAAATCACTCCGGCATACTGTAAAACGCTAGTTAACAGTATGCCTACAAGAATCCAGGCTGTGCTGAAAAATCATGGACACCCTATCAAATATTGACACATATATTGTTTCCTGAATAAAACTTTGAAAATGGCATATATATCTTTGGTTCTTAAAGCTTTTGACCATGAAAGTGACAACAACATGTACTTTTCTAATAAAATTCTGATATTTTGGACTCTGCCTTAATTTTTTGGCCACTACTGTAGATTTGAATTTGCACTGGAATTTTATACCCCCTACAGTTTCTCTCCAAAACTACTCTCCTCTCTGCTCCATATTCATATCAGGGACAGAGATCAGCTCAATGAATCAGAGGCTGGAAACGTCCCTCCTGTTCTAGAAACAAGTAGGTTACATAAAGGTTAGATAGAACTTTTGTGGTATAGTCACTAGAGGTCCTAGGGAAATAAAAATACAGGACCTGAGTATTTTTGCCAATGATTTGACTAAATGGAATATACTTTAAAGGGATAATTTTATAAACTTTTTCTTGTGGGTAAACTCTGTTTACCCATGGAAAAAGGCTTTAATAAAATTATCCCAGGGATTACTCACATATAAAGTAAGCATAAAGAATGTTCATACCTACTTTTACAGGACCCAAGGGTAGGCTTGGTAGGAGAGGAATTTGGCTGGACTGCAGGCAAAGTCGAGAAGTCCTCAAAAAGACTGCATATCACCTGAGTACGTATGTACTGAATGTGTTCTCATTTACACTAGTTCCTGAGCACATGTAAATGTACAAGGGGCAATTATTCACAATTGTTTCAAGTTTTGTAAGGCAATTTTACAACAGGCTTTGACAAATTTACTTGGAATCTAGGAGCCAGCTTAAAAATTTAGGAGCCGATTGCCAAGACGTCTATCACAGTGCCCCCACCCCTCAAAAGGTATATTACAGCTCTTTTTTGAAGAGCCTGATTTACTATTTTCTATGAGAAAAAAAAGAGTTTAATAAAAATCAGGCCCTTAATGCGCCATTACACAGTGCCAACAGAAGGCAGCAACTATTGTGTGCAATTCTGAATATTGTGTGCAATTCTGGTCGCCGTATCTTAAAAAGGATATAGCGTTATTAGAAAAAGTACAGAGAAGAGCCACCAAAATGGTAAAGGGGATGGAAGGCTACTCCTATGAAGAGAGGCTACAAAGGTTAAGGCTCTTCAACCTGGAAAAGAGATGACTGAGGGGAGATATGATAGAGGTCTATAAATTAATGAATGGAGTGGAACGGGTAAACATAGATCAATTGTTTACGCTATCAGAATATAGAAAGACTAGGGGACATGTAATGAAGCTACAGGGTAAACTATTTAAGACAAATAAGAGAAAATATTTTTTCACTCAACGTGTAATCAAGCTCTGGAATTTGTTACCGGAGGATGTAGTAAGAGCTGTTAGTGTAGCTGGGTTTAAAAAAAGATTTGGACAAGTTCCTGGAGGAAAGGTCCATAAACCATTATTAAAAATGGACCCAGGATAATCAATGCTTGACCCAGTACAAGCATTGTGGAACCTGTGTCTTTTGGGGATACTGCTAGGTACGTATGACCTAGATTGGCCACTGTTGGAAACAGGATACTGGGTTTGATAGACCTCGGTCTGACCCAGTATGGCATATCTTATGTTCTTATGTTCTTAACTCTTCTCCTACTCTCCCCCACTAAACAAACCCCAGTGAATATGCTGTCAGCAGCACAATAGTGACCCTTTACAGCTCCACCTGAGGCAACTTCCTTTTTTGCTTCACATATCACCATAGCCTGGTAATATATGAAGCAAAAATATCTATCAAAGCTCCCACATCCTGCCTTCACCCACTTACGCCCCACCCCCCACTATCACCCAGTCTCTTTCATTCTTTCTCTTCAATTGCCTTCACCAGTGCCTCTCTCACAAGCCCCCCCCCCCCATTTCCTTTTACCAGTCTCTCTTCCATCTCTCATATGTGGGACAAAAGAAAATGTTTTACCTAGGCTACTGCAATTTTGCAAGTGTTCAGGAAGCCTCTGGGGAGCAGGTCTACTCTGTGGTTTTTTTTTTAGAAGCAAATGTTCCAGTAGGATGGCGTTGCTAAAAACAGGTGGGAGGCATGGCCACCAGGACTTTGGGATTGCTGCCCTGTCGATTGATGTAGGCCACCGTAGTCACATTGTCGGAAAGCACCCGAACTGCCAACCGACATGAGGCTGCTAGAGAGGGTGTTGCTGCGGCGTTGGTCGCACCAATCGAATGTGCTGTCGCAGCATCTGGTTTGTCCGCCGGAGGTGAGAGGGGATCTTCTCTGGTGGACGCGGCAAGAGAACTTGGAAAAAGGCATGTCCTGGAGACCCCGGCTTGGAGGCTCTTGACGACAGATGCAAGTCTCACGGGCTGGGGGCGCATTTCGAGGGTCAGTTCGCGCAGGGTCAGTGGTCGGTGCTGGAGGCGAGCTGGTCAATCAACAAGCTGGAGATGAGGGCGGTGTATTTGGCTCTATTACAGTTCTATTACAGTAATAGAGCCAAATACACCGCCCTCATCTCCAGCTTGTTGATTGACCAGCTCGCCTCCAGCACCGACCACTGACCCTGCGCGAACTGACCCTCGAAATGCGCCCCCAGCCCGTGAGACTTGCATCTGTCGTCAAGAGCCTCCAAGCCGGGGTCTCCAGGACATGCCTTTTTCCAAGTTCTCTTGCCGCGTCCACCAGAGAAGATCCCCTCTCACCTCCGGCGGACAAACCAGATGCTGCGACAGCACATTCGATTGGTGCGACCAACGCCACAGCAACACCCTCTCTAGCAGCCTCATGTGCACCCTGGCCCACGGCACCACCTCTGTCGTGGCTGCCATTGTTCCGAGCAACTGTAAATATCGCCAAGCCATGGGAGCCCTTTGAGCTAGAAATCTCCGCACCATCTCCCTCAAGCGGAGCGACTACTCCATTGGAAGAAACACTTTCCCCTACGCTGTGTTGAACTGCACCCCCAGATACTCCAGGGACTGTAATGGGACCAGCCTGCTCTTGGAGATATTGACTACCCAACCTAGGCTCTGCAAAACCTGCATTACCCGGGAAGTAGCCGACCTGCTCTCCGCCTCCGACTTCGCCTGAATCAACCAATCGTCCAAATATGGATGCACCAGCACTCCTTCCTTGCGAACAGCCGCTACAACTACCACCATCACCTTGGTGAAAGTCCGCGGAGCCATTGCCAGGCCAAACGGCAACGCCTGGAACTGGAAATGCCCCATGGGCACCGCAAACCGGAGAAATTGCTGATGCTCTTGCCGAATGGGGATATGCAAGTAAGCCTCTGTGAGATCCAGCGAGGTAAGAAACTCCCCTTCTCTGACTGCCACAATCACGGACCGCAGCGTCTCCATATGGAAGTGCGAAACCCGGAGACAGCGATTTACGCTCTTTAAGTCTAAAATGGGCCGAAAAGCGCCCTCCTTTTTTGGCACCACGAAATAAATGGAGTATCGACCGTATCCGCACTGCTCCAGTGGCACCGGCACCACTGCCTGCAGCTGCAACAATCTGTGAAGAGTCTTGAGCACCACCCGGTACTTGACCTGCACTCTGCATGGCGATTGGATAAACACGTCCGGCACTGGCCGTTGGAGCTCTAGAGCGTATCCCTCTCGAATAACCTCCAACACCCACTGATCCGACGTTAAGTGGACCCAGACAGGGTAAAAATCCTGCAGCCGTCCCCCGATGGCCTCGCACCCTACCTGAGCCCCCCTCATCTCATTGTGGCTTCTTAAAACTGGAGGCTGCCCCGGGCGTAAAACCTCTACCTGCTCCTCGAAAACCTCGAAACCCCTGGCTTTGCCCAGGAAATCTGCCTCGCTGAAACTGCCCGAAGCGGGGTGACCGAAATCTTCGAAACTCCCGCTGCGCCCTCTTGGGAGCCGGGCTAGGGCGGCCCTGCTTCGGCTTATCCTCCGGCAACCGACCCCCTTTGGACTCTCCCAAATCCTTAACCAACTTATCCAAATCCTCTCTGAACAATAGCTTCCCTCTAAAGGGTAGCTTACTAAGCCGCGCCTTGGAAGAACTGTCTTCTGCCCAGTTGCGCAACCACAAATACCTCCGGGCTGCCACCACCGAAGACATACTCTTGGCCAGCCCCCGGATCAGGTCATAATGGATATCCGCCAAATAGACGGTCCTGGATTCCTGCCGAGACGCCTCATCCACCTGCTCCATAGCTGGATCCCCTTGCAGCCACTGAGACCAACGGAGACAGGCTCTCACCACTCAAGCCCCCGCGATTGAGGCCTGCATGGATAGCGAGCTTATGTCAAACACCTGCTTCAACAACATATCCAACTTTCTATCCTGACTATCCTTAAGTGCCGCAGCCCCCTCTACTGGGATCGTCGTCTTCTTAGTGACCGCCGACACCGCCATGTCGACCTTAGGAGAACGAAAAAGATCCCTATCCTGGTCCGCCAGCGGATAGAGTCTAGCTATTGCCCTAGACCCCCTGAGGGCTGACTCGGGCACATCCCACTCTTCCTGAATCATATTGCGGAACACTCTATGAACAGGGAATACCCGCTGTGTCGTACGCACCGCCTGCAACAACGGATCCTCCAACGCCTCCTCCGTCGACGGAACCACCGCTGGCATGTTAAGGGATTCAGTAATCAGGGCCGGCAACTCCTCCCGTCGAAACATCCTGACCACTCTAGCCTGCTGTTCTGCTTCCGGCAGCTCGCTCTCTTCTAACTCTTCTGCAGGGTCCTCCTCCAGATCCCCTTCTGTAAGTTCGAGATCTTCCAAGGACCGAAACGTCGACCTCTCTGCCCCCGCTCCCTTATGCCTTTTAGCAGAGGTACCAGCCGTCTCCTGCGCTACCGGACTGCCCAGACGTTTCTCCCCCCATCCGGCAGCCAGGAGAGTGGACATACCGGGCTGTAGTAGCGACAAAGCCTGTTGCAATAACACAAAGAAATCTGGAGGGACCAAAGGCTGTCCGCCCGTTGACCCCTGCACCTGCGCTAGCAGAAGCTCTCCTGCCATAGACGGCCCCGCTACCAGCTCTGAAGGGAGCAGAGAGGGAGGGAGGTCGGCTCCCTGACACTGGGGCCCCCTGTCCTGCCCTCCTGACCCCCCTTCCAGCGCCTGCTCCATCACAGCTGCTTCCTGGGTGCACGCTGTGCAAACACCCGACTCCAGGAACGAGCCCCACCTCGTGCCACACACAAGACACCAAGGCTTAGCCGGCATGCTCCCCCTGAGCGCAGCTCCCCCAGAAATACCGCCTTCCAAAAACTCTACAGCTATATAGGTATAGAGCTATATATACCCCTACTCAAACCCATATATAGATGTATACCAAACCTAAATCTCAGATCTGCTTCTAAGCTCTTATAAACCTGTACCATTGCTATTAACCTTCTTCTTTTTTTTTTTTTTTATTGAAAGGCTTCCAAAAGATACATATTTTTTAACAGAAAGCACTTCCATGGAAAAACAGCAGCCCCAACCTGCTACCAAAAGAAAAAGAGCCTCTGCTCGTCCCGACGCGCTGTACCGACTAAAAACAACAAAAAATGGCCGCCTCCGCGTTTCCCGCACGAGCACCACACGGTCAGTGCTGCACCCCCGATTAACACTGCCCGCGACGATCCGAGCTCCCCAGACCTGACCGGCCCTCAAAGCAAGAAAACCAAAGTCTTACCGCCTGCCGCTGACTCTGAAGATCTTGATCTATCCGAGGGCCTCGATCTGCCGCCGGAGCTCAGCCCGATCGGCGGCTTCGGCTCCGCAGCAGAGAGACAGAGTTTTAAATGCTGAGATTCCCCTCAGTCATGATACCGGCGGCGCCTGCCACCTGCTCCTCACCCTTTTACGTGGGATCGGGAGCAAGGAGGCTCTTCTCACCGTACCGGCTTCCAGTCAGCAGCCACTACCGGGGGGGCGGGGGGGGGGGAGAAGGCAGGAGGCCTGAAATAAGAGAAAAAACAGATGGAGCCAACCAGCCCCTGCAGAACCAGCCTGTCATTAGCTGCTAAATACCCCCCCCCCAGGTAATTTATAGCAAACTAATCTCAAAAAAGTCAAATTCTGCTTATTTGCTACCGTCTGAGCCCAGTCCCTAGGCTCAGCACCATCTCCAGCTGCTATGGAGACTGAAACTGGAGGGGAGAGGCGGTCCTTGCCTATTTATACCCAGACCATCAAAGTGATGACATGTGTCAGTCTCCATATCTGCTGGAGGAGGTGCAGAGCTCTCAGGTTCTGGGACTGGACTAGAGGGACGCAAAGGAATCTACATATTATGGACATCTACATATAATCTCCAGATTTTCCACTTGAAAATTGCAAATAAAGCTTCTAAGATGTAATATAGCAATTTGATAAACTAAAGCGTAGCAAATCACCTGGACTAGATAATTACAATCCCAAGGTGCTGAAAGAACTAAAAAATTAAATTGTAGACCTACTGTTAGTAATTTGTAAACTGTCATTAAAATCTATAGTACCTAAAGGTTGAGAGTAGCCAATGTAACGCCAATTTTAACACCAATAGCGTTCCAGAGGTGATATGGCAAACTACAGATCTTTGAGGCTAACGTCAGTGCCAGGCAACATGGTAGAAACCATTACAAAGAAAAAATTACTGAACATATAGATAGTCATGGTTTAATGGGAAAACACCAACATGAATTTATCCAAGGAAAGTCTTATCTCACTAATCAGCTATATTTTTTGAAGGTGTAAATAGACAGGTAGATAAAGGTGAGCTGGTTGATATAATATATCTGGATTTTTCAGAAAGCCTTTGACAAGGTCCCTCATGAGAGACTCTTGAGCAATGGTTCCCAAACTTGGAGTTGGAAACCCAAATGGGGTCACACATCCCCAGTGAATGGGGTCACAGAAACATGGTCATTTCCCCTTCTCTCTGGGCTTTCACTGTGACCTATGCCAAGTAGTGGCAGTCACCAGTCAGCATGAGTGAGTGAACATCCATAGGCTCTTGCCCCCTCCTGGTTAAGCTTCCTGTTAGACTGGAAACCCATGCCAAGTACAGAGAGTATGTAAGCATACAATGCACACCGACACAAAAGACCCTGTGCTGACAGCTGCTGCTGTTGCCACTGCCTTTCTGTTTTAGATGAGTGGAGGGAGGGGAAGACCTGCTATTCTGATTTTATCATCATTTGAGGGTCATGTGACTTTTCAGTTGCTAAAATGGGGTCATATGGGATAGACATTTGAAAAGCACTGCTCTTGAGGAAATCAAAAAGTCATGGGATGGGAGACAGCAGGGTGGCTTCTTTTATGTCTTTTTCCTCCCATCCCACCTTTCCCATTCCAGTCCTTATTAGTGGTTTAGTATTTTTAATAAGGCAAGGATACCACCTTAATTGGTTTATGTTTTATTAGCTTTTTTCCTACCTCTCTCTCCTTTACCCTCCTTCCCCTGGCCCTGGCCCAGCCCCCACAGGTCACTTCTGTCCCCATTCTCACAGGTCACTTCCGACCCTGTCAACAGTTCCACTTCTTTTTTTGTTTACAAATTAAGCCCTTGGAGGCAGTGTACTATTGCAAATTGGGAACTGGTTAAATGAGAAATAACAGAAAGCACATAAGAACATAAGAGATGCCATACTGGGTCAGACCAAGGGTCCATCAAGCTCAGTATTCTGTTTCCAACAGTAGCAAATCCAGGTCACAAGTAACTGTCAGGTACCCAGAAAGGTACACAGATTCCATGCTGCTTATCCCAGGGATAAATGGACAATTTTCTCAATGGAGAAAGGTGAATAGTGGAGTACCTCAGGGATCTGTGCTGGGTCCACTGCTTTTTAAGATATTCAAATATGACCTGAAAATGGGAACGAGTGAGGTGATCAAATCAGCCAATGACACAAAATTATTCAAAGTTGTTAAATCATAAAAGAATTGTGAAAAACTGCAAGAGGACTTTGAGAATTTGAGAGACAGGGCTTCCATTTGGCAGATGAGATTTAATGTGGACAAATGTAAAGTTATGCACTTAGGGAAGAACTAACCAAACTCCAGTTACATGATGCAAGGTTTCACATTAGGAATCATCACCCAGGAGAAGGATCTAGATGTTATTGTGGATAAATACATTGAAATCCTCAGCTCAGTGTGTAGCGGTGGCCAAGAAAGCAAACAGAATGCTAGGAATCATAAGAAAAAGAATGGAGAATAAAACCAAGGATGTTATAATGGTGTGACTGTACTTTGAATATTGTGTGCAGTTCTAGTCACCATATCTCAAAAAGGATATAGTGGAATTAGAAAAGGTACAGAGAATAGCGACCAAAATGATAAAGGGGATGGAAGGATACCCCTATAAGGAAAGGCTTAAAAGGTTAGGGCTCTTCAGCTTGGAAAAGAGGCAACTGAGGGGAGATATGATAGAGGTCTGTAAAATAATGAGTGGTATGGAATGGATAAATGTAGATCGGTTATTTAATCCTTCAAAAAGTAGAAAGTCTAGGGGACTCACAGGGAAGCTACAACATTGCACATTTAAGATTAATGAGAGAAAATATGTTTTCACTCAGTATGTAATCACATTCTGGAATGCATTGCTAGAGGATATAATAAAAGTTGTTAGTGCAGCTAGATCTAAGAGAGGATTGGACAAGTTCCTGGAGGCAAAGTCTATAAACGTAGAGTGGACTGGTGAAATCCCCAGCTTACACCTGGGATAAACAGCATGGAATCTGTCTATCTTTTGGTAACCTGACAGGTACTTGTGACCTGGATTGGCCACTGTTGGAAACAGGATTTTGGGTTTGATGGATGTTTAGTCTGAACAGGTATGGTTTGTCTTATATTCTTATAAAATAACTCCCTGAATCTCTCACTGACCTGTATTTCTTTATAACTTTGAAGGGGCTTAGTAACTTGGTTTAAGAAATCATCAGTTTCCAGAACCTCTGGATTTAACTTTCTGCATGGGTGACGTCCTCCTCACGGAGCCTACATGGGAACACTCCCCAACTTATATTGGAAGATTTTGGGAGGTTCCACTGCACCTGTGTGGCTCCTTCCTACCTGCTGCTGAAGCACCATCTGAAACCAGTCTTCGTTTTTCCACAGAACCCTATGGACGTGTTCCAGTCTTCTCCATTTGGTAATCCATTTATTTTCCCTGAGAAGATCCTGTGCTTCCATTTTCACTCAGCTACTGCCTCCTATCACGGTTTTTCCCTTTTGTTTTTTGTCCTTCGCAGTTATTCAATTTTCTTTCTTCCACAGTACCTCAGCCCCATTAGGTGTTGGTACATCGGCCAAGGCCTTGATCAAAAATCAAGCTATTTGATTTTGCTGTGGCTATTTTTCTAGATGACATGTCCCAGAAACCAGCCAGTGGGTTCAAAACGTGTTTCCAGTGTAGTAGGACCATATCTGCAATGGATACCCATAGTTGGTGCCTTCGGTGCCTAGGAACCGATCATCAGCCCTCTTCTTGTAATTTATGTTTGCAGATGACAAAAAGAAAACTCAAAGGTTGAGAGAAGCAGGGCAAATCACTTTTTGGCACTCACAAGTTTGATCCATTGGTATTGGCATCGACGGCACCGGTCTCAATGGCTTCCAAGGCTGCATCGGATGCTAGCGGTGCATTGACATCGAGGAATTCTCAATCCCCACTCGGAGCCAAGCACTTCAAGTTGTAGTGCTCCGGAGCATTGGCCATCGATCGATCTCCACCCAAAGATGAGGAAAGATTCTGCTTAGTCTTCGTCAATATTGAAGGGTGATCGAACCGAGCACCAAGTGAAGACTCTGGTGCTTTGGCATCGGGGCCCCTCAAAACTGCCCCGAAGGGAAGAGAGCTCATCCTCCAGAACATCGGAGGGTCATCGACAGCCTACTGAGAGCCGAGACCAAGCCGCCGATACTTCTGGACAGATACCAGATACCAGATACCAGATACCAGGTACAATCAGAAAAACTAGACCCACTAATTGACTTTTTAAGTTCCTCCACTGAACAAAATCCAATTATTATGCTTGGAGACTTCAACACCCCATCACTACCAGCATCATATGCCTCCCTCTTTATGGAATCAACAATAGACATGGATTTTCACCAAATAATAAACACTAGCACACATGAAAAAGGTGGTATCCTTGACATGGTATTCCTACCAAACGAACTCTACCAACTCTATAACCCAACATCCCTCAATTGCACACGGACCCCATGGTCAGATCACTACCTTATCAACTTTAAGATCACAATAAACACATCAGTTAAACGAACAACAACTAATGCACATACATCAAGATTTAAAAAATACAATGAAGAAGAATTCCTCGACATAATAATCCCTAATTTATCTACATCACCAATAAACCTAGATGCAGCAGTAACGAACTGGCACAAAACCATCAAAAATGCTGCAGCTAATAAACAAATAACTAAGAAAAACACACACCCTAAAAAAGATCAAACCCCCTGGTACAATAAAGATTTAAAGCTAATGAAAAAGAACTTAAGAAAAGCCGAATATAAATGGCGGAAAAATAAAAACACAATTACAAAAGACTCATACCTCACGCAACTCAACAAATATAAAGACGCAATAAACAATGCCAAGAAAAACTACCACGCCTCTATCTTAAACAACGCAATAAATAGACCTAGAGAACTTTTCTCAATTGTCCAAAAGCTGACTAATAATAATCACAACTCCAGTAATGAAATCACAGACATTACCCCACAAACACTGGCAAATTACTACATGAACAAGACAAAGTACCATCCCATACCACCTAAGCCAGTAGACACTTCACAAATACTTAACACAGATGAATGGTCTGTATTTCAACCCTTAACCAAAGTTGAACTCAAATCCATCATCACAAACATTAATACTACTACATCTCTACTTGACCCCTGTCCAGTAACCTGGATAAAGAACTCCCTACCTGTACTCTCTCAGTTCATCCTCCCAATAATAAACCTCTCCTAAAAAGTGGATACCTACCCGCTACTCTAAAACACGCACAGATCCGCCCAATTCTAAAAAATACTACCCTTGACAAATCATCACCTAATTCTTACAGACCCATATCGAGTATTCCATTCATGGCCAAATTAATCGAAAAAACTGTACAAATTCAAACACAAGAATTCATTGATAGCTCAGCCCCACTTGACGACCAGCAATATGGGTTTCGCCCCAGACACGGAGTAGAATCACTACTAACAGTGCTAATCAATACACTTGTGAGAGGAATAGACAAACCTAAACAAGCATTCTTACTCATATTCATAGACGTGTCTGCAGCCTTCGACAGTGTTCACCACTCAATAATGATCAATAAACTTAAACAAATAGGTATTAAATCCACTGTCCTAAAGTGGTTTACTTCTTATCTAACAGAACGATCACAAACGGTACAAATCGGTAATCTCTCATCAAAAACATACAAACAAGAACTAGGCCTCCCACAAGGCTCAGCTCTATCAGCGTTGCTTTTTAACATATACCTAAAACACATCTGTACAATATTTAAAAAATTCAATGTCCTCTATCACCTATATGCGGACGACATAATGATGTATGTCCCATTCAAAATCCCAAATATCCCTACACAACTCATTAACGACTGCCTCACTGAAATCAACACCTGGCTAAATGAAAACAATCTGCACATCAATCACTCAAAAACAGAAGCCCTAATAGTAACTAAATGCACAACATTTATTCCCCCCTTGCATATAACATTGCAAAATAATAATATCATACTGAAAACTGAAATACGCTACTTAGGTGTGATACTGGATAAACATCTCAGCATGGACACACATGTAAGAAACATAGCAAAAAAAGTTTACTTTAAACTAAAAATATTAAAGCAACTCCGCCCACTAATGCACTTACAGGACCTCCAACGCGTCATACAAGCAATCATAACCCCACATTTCGACTTCGCAAACCTAACCTTACTTGGCGTAAGCAAGGAAGCCATAAAAAAACTTCAATTAGCACAAAACGCAGCAGCAAGGACCATAACGAAAGCCCCACCTTTCCAACATATAACCCCAATCTTAGAATATCTACACTGGCTCCCGATTCAAAGCCGCATAGAATATAAAACTATATTAACCACCTACAAAGCCATAACAAAAACAGCACCCCTGCCCATAAATAACCTTATCAAAATAGAACCTACACACAATCTACAAAGGAGAGACCAGCTTAATAAACTAACCACTCCAAAAGAATTCATTAGGGCCAATAAATCCACTAACAAAAAAGCCTTCTCCCATGCAGCACCTATCTTGTGGAACACAATCCCAATAGAACTAAGACAATTACCCGACATAATGGAGTTCAGAAAAAAACTCAAAACACACTTATTCACAAAGCATTATGGATCTCTGACCAGCACACCACACACCCCCCAACTGGATAAAGGATAATCCCACCCCGAGTAATACACAACTCATCAAAAGAATGAAGTGATACACCCTAAAACAAAGCGAATAAGTAAATGAAAAACAAAACAATGTATATAGTTTAATTATGTTCAACTGTACATAGTTTACTAATTGTTAATTGTTAATTATTAATTGTTAACTGTATTTACCTAGCTACAAATGTTATATGTAAAAACAGACCACACTGTTTATTGTTGCTATATGGAAACCGCACCTGATCAATGGAAGGAGCGGTATATAAATAATCTGTTAATTAAATTAAATTAAATTAAATTAGTCAAAGTTGCTGAGGCCCCACAGCCTTTGAAATGGAGACGTGCCTTCTGCAAGCTCTCAAGGAAAGCATTGTGGTGTTCTTGGTGGTGCAACATGCTAGGGCCTCGATGTCAGTTGCATGAACATCGACCGCTGTACAGCCAATCCTCAAGATGCATGCCTTGCCTGCGAGAGATACATCAACATTGTGGCATCAAAGGACCTGACACAAGGGGCCTGCCTGGCTGATATCCCACTCTAGCCTTTCGGGGTCCGATGCACCCTTGAAATCTAGAAGAGCATCAGTGCATCATTGTTCCTGATCCCCTCGAGCTAGAAGAGAGATCCAGGCAGAGACTCAAAAGTACTTCAACTTCCTTTCTGAGTCTGATTCAGAAGGCTGAGTAACCCATGTGGAATCAGAAGACTTGTTGAAGGACAGGTCTCCTGAACTTCCATCAGACCCTTCTCCACCTCATGAGTGGTGCAAGTCCCCTCCTGTGGACATGACCTTCCAGGATTTGGTGACGGATATGGCAAAGGCCATACCAATTTCTTTGGAGACTGAGGATGAACCCAGGGCAGAAGAGTTGGAGATCCTGCAGTACTCCTTGGCCCCTAAGGAGGCAGTGACAGTGCCCGTGCACTGTATCCTACAGAGAGTATAGATGAGCATGAGAACATAAGAACATAAGACATGCCATACTGGGTCAGACCGAGGTCCATCAAGCCCAGTATCCTGTTTCCAACAGTGGCCAATCTAGGTTATACGTACCTAGCAATATCCCCAAAAGACACAGGTTCCACAATGCTTGTACTGGGTCAAGCATTGATATCCTGGGTCCCTTTTTAATAGTGGTTTATGGACCTTTCCTCCAGGAACTTGTCCAAACCTTTTTTAAACCCAGCTATACTAACAGCCCTTACTACATCCTTCGGTAACAGATTCCAGAGTTTGATTACACGTTGAGTGAAAAAATATTTTCTCTTATTTGTCTTAAATAGTTTACCCTGTAGCTTCATTACATGTCCCCTAGTCTTTCTATACTCTGATAGCGTAAACAATTGATCCACGTTTATCCGTTCCACTCCATTCATTAATTTATAGACCTCTATCATATCTCCCCTCAGCCGTCTCTTCTCCAGGCTAAAGAGCCCTAACCTTCTTAGCCTCTCTTCATAGGAGTAGCCTTCCATCCCCTTCACAATTTGGTGGCTCTTCTCTGTACTTTTTCTAATAATGCTATGTCCTTTTTAAGATACGGTGACCAGAATTGCACACAATATTCAAGGTGCGGTCGTACCATGGAGCGATACAGTGGCATTATAATATCCTTTGTTTTGTTCTCCATCCCTTTCCTTATGATACCTAGCATTCTATTTGCTTTCTTGGCTGCCGCTGCACACTGGGCGGAGGGTTTTAACATGTTATCCACAATGACTCCTAAATCTTTTTCCTGGGTGGTGGTTTCTAATGTGGAGCCTTGCATCGTGTAACTATAGTGTGGGTTGTTCTTTCCTAGGTGCATAACTTTGCACTTGTCCACATTAAATTTCATCTGCCCAATTTATTCAGATCCTCCTGCAGTTTTCCACAATCCTCTTGGGTTTTAACAACTTTAAACAGTTTTGTGTCATCTGCAAATTTGATAATCTCACTAGTTATTCCCTTTTCCAGGTCATTTATGAATATGTCAAAAAGCAGCGGACCCAGTACAGATCCCTGGGGTACTCCACTATTCACCTTTTTCCACTGGGAATATTGGCCATTTAGCCCTACCCTCTGCTTTCTATCTTTTAACCAGTTCCCGATCCACAATAGTACACTGCCTCCTATCCCATGACTTTTTAGCTTCGCCAAAAGTCTCTGATGGGGGACTTTGTCAAAAGCTTTCTGAAAGTCCAGATACACTATATCAACCGACTCACCTTTGTCTACCTGTTTATGCACACCTTCAAAAAAAACAGATCAGATTAGTAAGACAAGATCTTCCTTGTCTAAAGCCATGTTGGCTGTCTCCCATTAGGCCATGACTATCTACATGCTGTGTAATTTTGTTCTTTATTATGGTTTCTACCATTTTTCCTGGTACTGACGTCAGGCTCACCGGTCTGTAATTTCCTGGGTCACCCCTGGAACCCTTTTTAAAAATTGGTGTTACGTTGGCGACCCTCCAATCTTCAGGTATTACAGATGATTTTAATGAAAGTTCACAGATTACCAATAGCAGGTCTGCAATCTCATATTTCAGTTCTTTCAACACTCTGGGATGTATACCATCCGGTCCAAGTGATTTGCTACTATTCAGTTTATCAAATAGTTGTAATATATCTTCCCGGTGTAGTGATATTTCTCTCAATTCCTCTGCAGTATCACCTTTAAATACCACTTCAGTCTTGGGTAACATCCCTACATCTTCCTCAGTAAAGACCGAAGCAAAGAATTCATTCAGTCTCTCTGCTATAGCCTTGTTTCCTCTTACTGCCCCTTTTACCCCTCTATCATCTAATGGTCCAATTGACTCTCTCACAGGCCTTTTGCTACGAATGTACTTGAAAAAGTCTTTATTTCGTGTTTTTGCTTCCGTAGCAAGTTTCTTCTCAAATTCCCGCTTTGCCTGCCTTATCAATGCTTTGCATTTAACTTGCCAGTGCTTGTGCTGTTTCCAGTTTTCATCATTTGGCTCTTTTTTCCATTTCCTGAAGGTTGCTTTTTTGGCAGCAACAGCCTCTCTGACCTCACCTTTAAACCATGCTGGCAGTTTTTTGGACTTTCTTCCACTTTTCTTAATGCGTGGAATACAGCTGGTCTGGGCTTCAAGGATAGTATTTTTAAATAACACCCAAGCTTGCTGTAAGTCTTTAACCTTTGGAACCGCTCCTTTTAGTTTTTTCCTAACTATATTCCTCATTCTATCATAGTCTCCCTTTTGAAAGTTAAAAGGTAGTACTGTGGATGCCTTTACTATCTGTCCTCCACTAATTAAATCAAACATGATCATACTATGATCACTATTGCCAAGTGGTCCCAACACCCTTATTTCTTGCACCAGATCTGGCGTTCCACTAAGGACTAGGTCCAGTATGGCTTCCCCTCTGGTCGGTTCATGAACCAGCTGCTCCAAGAAGCAGTCATTTATTCCATGTAGGAAAGCCCCCTCACTGTGCCCCCCCAGTCAGTAGAAGGCTTGACTCTACAGTATATACAGAGTTCAGAAGACACTGGGATTCGAGAAGCCTCAGTTTCCTCACCATTCCTTGGTGGTCAAATCTGCCTTTAAGAGAACCAAGACTCATTCCTCAGTACCCCCGGGGAAGGAGGCTCAGACATTGGACTCTTTAGGGAGAAGATATTTCAGAGCTCCATGCTCACAGCTCGCATGGCCTCTTACCAGCTCTACATGGGCACGTTCTTGAAGAACATCATGTGTGACCTTGCTGAGCTGTCTTAGTTTCTCCCTCCATAGAAATTGGAACAGCATCATTCCCTAGTGGCTCACAGCAAAGACTGCTCAAAGTTCATGGTTTGAGTGACCTATGACATCTTTGAAACAACATCGAAAGCTTCTGTCATAGGTATTGGCACCCAGACATTCGTCTGGCTCCAGTCCTCAGACTGGAACAAACAGTGCAGAACAAACTTGCTGACATATCTTGCTGTGGAGAGAATCTCTTCGGGGAAGAGGTCAAAGAGAAGGCTGGCTTAACTGAAAAGCAGCATATCACCCGTCGTAATCTCTCAAGGTGCACATCCAAGCCAGACTCGTATCTCAGGAGGTACCAAGGGGAGGGGCGGCAGAAAAAGATCTATTACTCATAAGCGTACATACTTTCCTGGGCCCCAAACCTCTCAGCTCAAACAGGCTTCTTGTCCACAATAGCATCAAGACAAGCCGATGGACGTCCGGTGATGTCGGAGAGCAAATGGCTGCAGAGTAGCCTAGCTCTGTACTATTCCCGTTGATTTTGCAACTAAAGCTAGTTCCCAGAGGACAGCGTGGTGTGGAGAGCAGGTGTGGAGGAGGAGATGTCTGTCCGGAAAAAGTTGGCAGGCTTTCAGTCGGCTTACGCCCACAAAGTGGAGAGGGCTCGGAGGAATTCCGATGACTCGGAGGAGACGGAGGGCCTATAAAACGTGGTCGATGGTGCAGTGGGAGGCGAGCTGGAGCACGATGCAGCGGATCTGAAAGACTGGCTCCGGGAGTTCAAGAGAGAGATGAAGGAGGAGCTGCTTGCCATGTGAGTGGACTTGAAAGAGACCCTCAATTCAATGAGAAAGGATATGAATAGCATGGGCCAGCGGATAGAAGATGTGGAGGAGCAGGTGGAGAGCCAGGCCAGTGAGCTCCAAGAATTACTGGAGGTGCAGAGCAAGGTGGTAAAAGCGCAGGAGAAGTTACAAGAGAAGATTGAAGAAATCGAGGACCAGGCTCGGCGAAATAATCTGCGCATACGGGGGATCCCTGAAGTGGAGAAATTTAAAGACTGCAGTCAGGTAGTCAAGGGGCTTTGTGTGCATATCCTGAAGCTGGCTGGGAGCGCAGAGGAAAGGGTGGAAGAGATCGGAATAGAGAGAGCACACCGGAGTCTAGACCCCAGGCGGGAGAAGGAGAGCAGAGACATTATAGTCTGTTTGAGCAAATTTCCCACCAAAGAAAGAGTGCTTGCAGCCGCTCAAAAGTATGGGCGGATAGCGTGGGAGAACTATGAGGTCGAGGTGTACAATGACTTGTCTCTTGGCACGTTGGAGAGGCGAAGAAAATTGAGGGATGTGACAGCGTTTCTCAGGGACAAGAACTTGCGCTACCACTGGATGTTTCCTTTTGGGTTGATGCTGTCGGTGGGGGGAGCCTCGCAGAAGGTGAAGACGGCGGAGGAGGCTTGGCGGGCTCTGGAAGAGCTGGGCTGTGATCAGGTGCCGCGGCAGATGGAGAGGAGTAGAGGCCTGGACAGTAAAGCCAGGGCACTACAAGCCGGGCCGGGTCAAAGTGGCAGCGGGTGAATGAGCAGGGGAAGCGGCTGAAACGTCTCTCACAGGAGCATAAGTGTGCAGCGGCGGAGGAGGGCGAGTGAAGGACTGTGGTTCCTGTGGTGGTAACGAAAAGAAGAGCAGAAACGGGGCTCGGCTGTTGGATGGACATTAAGACTTGCTTTTTCCATTAAGTTTTACCTTTTTCAGGGTTTATAATGCAATGGATGTTATAATGTTATAATGGTGGGGTATGTGGGGGAAGGGGTGGTTTTAAGGGATGGACACTGGGAGAGGGCAACGGGATAAGTACATGACGCACGTGGAAGGGCTGGTGGAAGGGGGGTGGGCGGGGGGGAGGGGACAGGGGGGTGGGCGGGAGGGGGGGGGAAAGGAAGCAGTTCGGTATAACTCGAGGTAGGGGGGTGGTAGCGGAGGGGTACAGACCAATATGGTGAAGATTGGGTCCTTGAATGTAAAAGGGTTAAACTCGCCTTCTAAACGCAGGCAAATGTATAGAGAAATACAGTGGAATGGTTGGGATGTGGTGCTTATCCAGGAAACTCATCTTAGGAGGGGGGATATTGGGAGGCTTAAGCACGGGAGGTTTCAGGAACAATTCTACTCTTGCGCTCGGGGGGGGGGGGGTAGCTATCTTGGTCAAAGAGGGCTGCAGGGTACAAATCCAGGGTAGTTTTCGGGATCAAGAGGGTCGGGTGGTGGGGGAGGAGGCTATCACAATAGTTTCAATTTATGGGCCAAATAGGAGTCAAAGACTCTTCTGGGAAGAGGTGGGGAAGTTACTAGTTAAAGGGGTAAAGGGGAAGCTTCTGCTTGGGGGGGATTTCAATGGGGTGTTGCAGCCGGGGTTGGACCGGCACCCAAGGGAGAAGGACAATGGGGGGGTAAATAGGAGAGAGTTGAAGCGGGTGATGAAGCGTTTTCATTTATTGGATGTTTGGAGGGCTAGAAATCTGGGGAGGAGGGAATATACATTTTATTCTGCCCCTCATGATAGTTGGAGCAGGATTGATTTGCTGCTGGTGGATGTGGAATGGCTGGGGAAGGTGGGGATTGAGCAGGTGGTATGGTCGGATCACAGTGCTGTATGGGTAGAACTGAGGGGGAGGAGGCAAGAAGGGGTGAAGTTTGGAGGTTAAACGAGAGTTTGCTGAGGAGGAGGGAGGTGGTGGCTGATATCAGGGGGGCAATCAAGAAATATTTAGAGCTGAATGATATGGGTGAGGTGAGGACAGTGATGGTGTGGGAAGGGTTGAAGGCATATATAAGAGGGAGGTTTATAATGTGGGGGGTGAAACTTAAAAGAGAGAGGGGAATACGGGAGGAGGAGCTGCGGCAACAGTTGAAGGTGGCGGAACGGGATTGGCAGCGGTCTGGGAGGGATAGGGAGAAGAAGGAGGCAGAGCGGTTGAGGGGGGAGTTACAAAAGCTACAGATCAATCTTTTAGCGTTCCAGATGAACCAGGTGAAACAGGTCTTTTATGAATGGGGCAATAAAGCTGGTAGGCTATTGGCCAGGAAACTGAAGCAGAGGAAGGTCCAGTCCCTGATTTATCGAATTAAGCGAGAGAATGGGAACGTGTGCACGGAAGAGGAGGATATTAGGGAGGGGTTCGCACAGTTTTATCAAGACCTCTATCAGAAGGATGGTGGGATAGAGGAGGGAGGCATACAACAGTATTTGGACGAGATTCAGTTGCCAAGATTGCTGGAGGAGGCTCAGGAGCTGTTGGAGAATGATATTACGGTTGAGGAGTTGGGGAGGGCAGTTAAGGGGTTGGCAGGGGAGAAAGCCCCTGGGATTGATGGGTTGCCGGGGAGTTTTTATAAGATTTTTTTTGAGGATATAGGATGGGTGCTGGGAAGGGTATTTAATGGAATGTTAGCGGAAGATGGGGTGTTGTCCAAAGATATGCTAACTGCTGGGATCACCATTTTACCGAAGAAGGGGAAGGATTCGCTTTATTGTAGTTCTTATAGGCCCATTTCATTATTGAATGTTGATGTCAAGCTTTTGGCGAAGGTGCTAGCGGGTAGATTGGCGCCGCAGATGCCGGGACTGATCAAGGGAGATCAAACGGGGTTCATTATGGGGAGGCAAGCGGGGGATAATATACAGCGGGCAATGGGAGTGGTGTGGGAGGTCAGACAGGGGAAGGAAGAGTGCATCCTCATGTCAATCGATGCCGAAAAGGCTTTTGATAGGGTGCATTGGGATTTCTTACTGAAGGTGCTGGTTAAGATGGGGTGTGGGCCAAAGTTTCTGAAATGGGTGGGGGGGTTGTACTCTGGGCCCAGGGCGAGGGTGAAGGTTAATGGGAGTTACTCAAGGGATTTCGAGTTGGGGAGGGGGATGAGGCAGGGGTGCCCGATGTCACCGTTGCTATTTGCCATGGTGGTGGAGCCATTGGCACAGAGGATTAGGGATAATGGGGGAATAGTAGGGTTAGAAAGGGGGGGGGGTGAAGCATAAGATATCCTTGTATGCGGATGACATACTTTTGTATATCTGTGAACCTCAGAGGGCTCTGCCGGAGTTTATGCGAGAGATAGAAAGATATGGGAGGGTCTCGGGTTTCAGGGTGAATGTGGATAAAACGGAAGTCCTAAATATATCGGTGGCCAAGGAGAGGGTGGTATGGTTAAAAAGGGAATTCCTGGTAAGATGGGTGGAGGGCTCATTGGGGTATTTGGGGGTGCAGATCACAGTAAAGCATGAGGAGGCCTATAATGCAAATTATCCAAAAGTCATGCGGGGTATTAAGAGGGATTTAGAGGAGTGGATGGGCTATGAAACATCATGGTTGGGGAGGATAGCGAGCGTTAAAATGAACGTGCTTCCGCGGTTGCTCTACCTATTCCAGGCGCTGCTTGTGAAGATTCCAGGGGCAGTGTTGAGAGAACTGCAAAGGAAAGTGTTTCAATACATTTGGAGACGTAAACCTCCAAGGATAGCAAGGGAGGTTATGTACGCGAAACAGGGGGAAGGAGGGTTGGGTGTCCCTAATTTACATGATTATTATAGGGCTGCACAGTTGAGCCACGGTATGGATTGGCGGGGCGGAGTGGGGCTGAAGCCAGGGGTGGCACTGGAGCGGACTTATGTGAAGGGGAGAAGACTAGATGCTTGGTTGTGGGTGCCTGTTAGTGTCTGGAAGGGTTTGGGGGGAGGAACTCCGGGAATGAGAGTGGTGGCGGGGGTCTGGGATGGGGTTTGGGCGAAAGCACGGAGGGCAAGGTGGTCAGATTTCTCTCTGGTGACTCCGTGGAGGGGGAGGAGAGAGTTCCGACCTGGGTGGGAAGGGGGGTGCTTTGACCACTGGACGTCTAAAGGGCTGGAGTGCTTTTTCCAGCTGATGGAGGAGGGGGAGGTGATAGGGTTTGAGCAGCTACAGGAATTGTATGGGTTGGGACGGATAGATTTGCGTATATGCAGGTCAGGCATTTTATGCGGGATTTAGCAAGGAGAGGGGGGTTGGTGGAGGGGCTGTCCATGTTAGAGGCTATCTCGGTGGGGAAAAGAGCTCGAAGGGGGTTGATCTCAGGGTTATATACGGGGGTGCGGGAAGTAAGGGGTGGGAAGTTTAAATATATGCAGGATTGGGAGAAAGAGTTGGGGGAGACAATGAAGGATAAAGATTGGAATGTGGTGTGGGCCCAGGTGAAAAAAGTTACGATGGCTAGTAGTATAAGGGAGAATTGCTATAAGATTATGTTGCGATGGTATTACATGCCAGATAGGGTGCATAGGATGTTCCCGGGGGCTTCGGCTGATTGTTGGAGGGAATGTGGGGAGATCGGCACGTTTTGGCATATTTGGTGGGGGTGTGCTAAGGTGCAGGAGTATTGGAGCAGGGTTCAGAAGTGGATACGGCGGACAGGGGGGGTGGAGGTGGCTCTGAAACCGGGTATCTATTTGCTGTCTTGGTGGGGGGAGGAGAGACAGCAGGGGGGGGCGTATAGTGGTGGCGTGTCTGTGTGCGGCACGTTGCGAGCTGGCAGCAGCCTGGAAGCAGAGGGACACGCCGTCGGAGGCGTCCTTTGAAAGTAGATTGCGGAATGTGGTCCTGATGGAAAAATGAACTGCGGCACGCAGGGGAAGGACAGAAAGGTTTGAGGTGCATTGGGGGGAGTTATGGTGGAGTTTAAGTGGGGGAGAGGGGTGGGGGGCAGGAGGGTTGAAGAGGGGGGAGGGGGAAAGTAGAAAATGGGGGAAAAGTTCTGTGTTGTGGAAAAGGGGTTTGTACGGATTGCAAGGTACGTTTTTTGTGTTTAAGGGTGGTGGAGTATGTGGCGGGGAGGTGAAGTGGTTAGCTTGGTGGAGGGTTTGATATCTTGTACTGTATGGTGTTTGGATTTTGTTGGATGTTTGGTTTCAATAAACAGTTAAATTAAAAAAAAAAAAAAAAAGACAAGCCTCAGAAAATTTAGCCGGCTCCTTAACCAAAACCTGGGGTGGGGTTTTGACTGGTTCCTTCAGAGCATAGCCACTCTGCCAGTAACCACAGTTGGAAACCCTCCCGTTGGAGGAAGGCTCACTTTATTTGCCTAAAGGTACCACCTCATAACCTCAGATTCATGGGTTCTACAGATAGTCCAGAGCGGTTACAAATTACATTTATTGGATTTGCCACCAAACTACCCCCCCTCCCCCCGAGGGTGCATCACCTCGACCCTCTGTATCAGGAACTGCTTCAGAGAGAAATCACTGCCCTTTTGTCAGATCTCACGATCAAGCTTGTGCCTCCAGAGCAAAGAAGACAAGGTATTTCCAGGTACATCCTGATCCACAAGAAAATGGGGGGGGGGGGGGGATACCGTCCCATCCTAGACCTAAGATCCAAACATGAACTTGGTAAGAGAAAAGTTCAGAATGATTTCTCCAGGCACCCTGCTTCCTTACCTTCAAAAAGGAGATTAATTATGCTTCCTGGATCTGAAGGATGCGTATACCCACATACTGTACAGATACTTCCTGTGAGCAGGATGTATTTCAGATTCATCCTGGGGGGATACCACTTCCAGTACCAAGTGTTGCCTTTTGGCCTAACCTCAGCATCTTGTGTGTTCACAAAATGCCTTGCAGTAGTAGCAGCATACCTCTGGACGCTAGGAGTGTTTGTCTTCCCCTATCTGGATGATTGGCTGATCAAGAATACCACTCTGGTAGGGGTTCAAGAATTGACCATTCGGGTGTTGAAACTACTAGGGTTCATTATAAATTACCCAAAGTCCTACCTTCAACCCACCCAGCAGTTGGAATTCATAGGAGCCCTGCTCAACACGACTTGGGTGAAAATCTTCCCCCTGCACGACTTGGGCGAGAACCTTCCTCCCACGCGACCAACGTCTCAGTCTGACAGCACTAGTGTGGGAGACTCAATCAAATCAGCAAGTATCGGCTCACAAGATGTTGATTGTATTAGGCCACTTGGCCTCTACACTGCATATCACTCCCTTGATACCCTCCAGATGAGGCAGGCTCAATGGACCCAAGTCATGGGTCGCCTCAGAGATAGTCTATATGTCACCAATCCTCTCGTTCAGTCATTGCAGTGGCTGACAGTCCACCACAATCTGATCAAGGGCCTCCCCTTCCAAATTGCTCCACCCCAAAACCTTTTGATGACAGATGCATCCAAGCTGGGGTGGGGAGCTCATCTTGATGGGTTTCACACTCAGGGTGTTTGAAAGTCTCCACCAGATCAACTTCTTGGAATTAAGAGCCATGGCACACATTCTAAAGGCTTTCCGAGATCGATTGACCAACCAAATTGTTTTTATTCAGACTAATATATAAACATGATGGCAGAAAAAGACCACGTGGACTATCTAGTCTGCCCTTCCATCTCAACTACAATAGTCCCTTTTTTACCTTTAGAGATCCTCTGTGTTTGTCCCATCCTTTTTTGAATTCAGTGTCTCTATCATCTCCACTGGGAGACTATTCCTGCATCTGCCACTCTTTCCATAAAGAAATATTTCTGCATATTACTCCTAAGTCTATCCCCTTTCACCCTCATCCTATGTCCCCTTAAAGCACAGCTTGCTTTCAATTGAGACTCTCCTCCCATGCATTTATGCCATGGAGGTATTTAAACATCTCTATCATATCTCCTCTATCCCACATTCTTTCTAAAGTATACATATTAAGATCTTTAAGTCTGTCTTCATATGCTTTATAATGAAGACCGCTAACCATTTTAGTGGTCACTCTCTGCACCGACTCTAACCTGTTTTTATCCTTTTAAAGGTGTGGTCTCCAGAATTGCACGTGAGGTCTCACCAGAGACATATACAGAGGCACTATTGCCTCCTTTTTTCTGTTGGCCATTCTTCTCCCTAGGCACCCAAGCATCCTTCTGGCTTTTGCCAACAATTAGGCCATCATGTTCTACATCAATAAGCAGGGAGGAACCGGATCACACCTCCTGCGTTGGGAAGCAGTCAGGTTGTGGAAGTTTGCCATCACATTCAGGATGGACGAGAGCCATGTACCTGCCAGACAAGCAAAACACTCTAGGAAATAGATTGAGTCGAGTCCTCTAACCACATGAGTGGACATTGGACAGAGAGGGCGCAGCTCATATCTTTTGGGAGTGGGATATCCTCTCGATAGTTCTGTTCACCATGCCGTAGAATGCCCAGGTGGATCAGTTCTGTTCCAGAGTGAAATCACAAAGCAGAATAGCCTCAGATGCTTTCCTCTTGCTTTGGGGGGGAAGGGTCTTCTGTATACATATCCTCTAATACCTCCCATTGCAAAGACCCTCCTGAAGCTCAAAAAAGACAGAAGCACAATAATTCTCATCATTCCCTAAAAGTCCAGACAGCCTTGGTTTCGCCTTTTGCTACAACTCTCCAGCCAGGAGCCCTTCTGGCTCGGCCATGCACCAGATCTGATTTCACAGGAAGACGGGATGATGTTGCACCCCAACATCCAGTCCTTGGCCTTCACGGTGTGGATGTTGAGAGACTAATGTTGTCTGAGTTCAACCTGCCGACCAGTGTGATCAATGTCCTTTGGGCCTCCAGGCAGGCCTCAAGCAGAAAGTTGTATTCTTGCAAGTGGAAGAGGTTTGCTGTTTAGTATGAGGGCCAGACCTTAGATCCTTTCGTCTGTTCTACACAAAAACTGCTTGAATATCTTCTGCACCTCTTCAAGTCAGGACTTAAGTCCAATTCAGTCAGGGTCCACCTCGGTGCTATTGGAACTTATCATTGAGATGTCGAAGGAAAGTCCATTTGGTACAGCCTTTAGTTGTTCGCTTTATGCAGGGTTTCTTTCTTATGAAGCCTCCCTGTAAACCTCCTGCAGTGTCTTGGGATCTCAATGTGGTTCTTGTGTGTAGACTCTGTAGGTCTGGAATCCTACACACAATATCTGGATTCTTTTATATTTCTATACCTCTCAATAGGAAGAAAAGACGAGACACAATTAATTAATCAATCACTATGGAGCTCTATAGGGAGGAAACACATGGAGTCTAAGTCAGACATATCCATCGAGTTTCTTCAAATATGGCTTCACAGGGCTCCCACTTTTATTAGAAAATATCAGCTGACTCAGTTAATCTTTAATTAACATCTGGTGCTTTCCAAATTACAACGTGTACATAAAATTTGCTAACATAGGCAACATTGTCATATAGAAAGAAGAAGTTACACCTCATAACTATGTTCACTAAATTCAGTAGGTGTCGCTGTGATTCTACTATTCAACAGAAGCTAATTAGTTACTTATAATATTTGCTGATTTCTACTATTTACGCAAGCTATGTTTGCGGTTAACTGAAAAGAGCAGTTCATCCTGCCCTAGCAACCTCTTTAGCCTATCAGATTGCAGGATAAAGCAAATGTACCCTATGTTCTATTTATTTAGAGAAGTTCAATCTGACCTAATATCTATTTCTACACAAGCTCTATTTGCTAATCACACACAAGCCCTATTTGCTGAGTCCAATGTCCTAAAGAAAGCAGAAGTGCACTTAAAGAGATAGTTTTACTGCAGTTCAAACCTGTACTTTCTGTGGCCTATAGCTAAGTTAGGTTCTATAATCCGGTTTCATGTATAGATTGGCTGCTTCCTATCCCTATGGATATTATGGATCCTGATCTGCTGTCTGTTCCTGAATCTGATAACTCCAAATCTCCATATCCTGGGTGAATCATAGTTGTATAAATTTGTTTGTCAGAGGCTGCTTCATCCAATTCACTAATTATATCCAATTTACGGTACTTTTGGGGCCTGGCCTAGTTAGCCCTTGTCTACATTGTGCAGCTCACGAAAGCTCCTTTTGAACTGCTCCTTTCCTCTGAAGTTCTTGACCTGGAAGGTGTTGTTTCTGGTGGTGGTCACTTCAGCATGCAAAGTGAGCAAGCTTCAGGCTCTAGTGGTTCATCCGGTTACACCAAATTCAATCATAATAGAGTGGTCCTCCGTCCTCATCCTAAATTCCTTCCAAAAGTGGTATCGGATTTCCATCTTAATCAGTAAGTTGTTCTACCAACATGTTTCCCAAGGCCTCATGCCCACAAAGGGGAAGCTGTGTTGCACATGTTGGACTGCAAGCGAGCCTTAGCCTTTTATTTGGCATGGACAAAAGCCCATAGAAAGTCCATCCAACTTTTTGTTTCTTTTGACCTAAGCAAGCTAGGGGCTGCCATTTCCAAATGCTCTCTTTCTATTTGGCTAGCAGACTGCATTTCATTTGCTTATGCCCAGGCAGGCCTTAGCCTCGATGGTCATGTCACAGCTCACGTCAGAGCTATGGCCACGTTGATGGCCAACTTACGCTCGGTCTCCATGGAAGAGATCTGCAGGGCTGCAAGCTGGTCCTCTGTCCATACATTCACATCTCACTACTGTCTAGATGGGGATTCCTGATGCAACAGCAACTTAGGCCAATCTGTACTCTGGAATCTGTTTGGGGATTAGAATCCAACTTCATCCCCACTAGGCCCATTCTATTCTGTCCAGGCTACCCCCAAAAAAAGGGAAGAAAGAATTGCTCATATTTTACATAGTTGGTCTCTTGATGGCTAAGGCCTGTTTCCTTTATGCAGATGGGTTGTGGACCCTGTTGGGCTTGTCTGAGTGCTCCTTGGTTTTCGGTAGCCTGTAGCTGGGGTGTCCCATATGTGAGGACTCATTACTACTTGTCCATGGAGAAAAGGTAGTTACTCATCTATAGCAGGTGTTCTTTATGGACAGCAGTAATATGTCCTTACAACCCTCCTACCTCTCCAAGAAGTTTATCAGACTGGTTTAAGATGGCACCACAGCAGCAGGTGGGAAGGAGGTGCACAGGCATGGTGGAGCCTTCCAAAAGCTTCCAATAGAAGACAGAGAGCTCTCCCGTGCAGGCTCTGTTGGAGAACATTACCCATAAGTGAGGATTTATTCCTGCTGTCCACAGAGAACATCTGCTAAAGGTGAGTAACTATCTTTTCCAGAATATAAGGAACTATGAAAAAGTGGAAACTGTAAATGCACTTGTAAATAACCACTAGGTAAAACTCTGCAGCTAACCTCATCTGAAACATGCTGAATGCCTTGTCAAATGGCATCTTGTGCCTCCCAGAATGAGATTATTCTCTCCATATTAATACAATTAAATTTCTTTTAAATTATGGGTCCACATTTTCACAAATTTTATATACCTTACTGGTTCAGATTCTACAAAAGCAGTGTTGGAAGCTGTATGGATTGGTAGAGAATACTCTGCCATCAATAGCCCCTTCTATTTCCAGAGTCCATATTCCCCTCAAAACAACTGTATCAAGGGGAATTACTTTGGGATTTCACCTGAATTTTCATTCACATGTTTCTTTGCAGATAAAAAAAGTCTTTATTCATTATTCCATCTAAAGAGCAATGAAAGGCACCTAGTAAATTTACCAGCACACATACAAATTATTAAACAGGAGAAAATGGCTTCAGTAACTCCCAGTTACCTTTATACAGGCAATTACTTGCCTGAAGGGGAACATATTACACCTTACCATCACAGGCCTAAAATAACTCCCTTTTATTATCACCATAAAATCACAATTTCTTTTTTAATAATCAACTATATTTGTTTAGCAATTTATATATATATAAAAATAACAAGCAAAAAGCTTTTAAACATAGCTTTTCATAGGCAGCATGACTTGGCCATTACAGCAACTCTGACACATGCACGCTAACGTCTTACATGCAGACAAAATTAACTGTTTTACAGCTCCACTGCTTTTCCTGAAATAAAGAATGAATAGCTTTACTGGAGGGTACAATCAAACAACCACACACACAGTGCTCAAAGACATCTCAAAACCGCCAGCTCTTCAGATGGAACGGCCACTCAACAAAGATCCTTGTTTCGCCAGAGAACTGGCTTCATCAGGGGCGTGACTAAGAAGAAACCAGTCAAAATCACTCCAGCAGCAAAGAAACCTATTGCCACCACCGTTTTTAAACTGAAATCAAGCCAATCAAGGAGAATGCAGGTGGAGCCGCACGCACCCTCAATCTTTACATGACAAGGCACCCTTAAGGCAACTCCTACTATGGAAGCAATGGTAGTACACACTGATAAATAAAATTTTAAAATATATTCCACTCAATCTTATTATTGAGTCCTTCTGGTTCCATTGCATGTAATGTAAAAATCCATCTTTGTTCCTGTTGGAGAAGCAATTTACCACGATCACCACTCTGCAATAGTGCTGGGACATGGTCCATCGTGACACAGCATAAATCATTGAACATAAGAACATAAGAACATAAGATATGCCATACTGGGTCAGACCGAGGTCTATCAAGCCCAGTATCCTGTTCCCAACAGTGGCCAATCTAGGTCATACGTACCTAGCAGTATCCCCAAAAGACACAGGTTCCACAATGCTTGTACTGGATCAAGCACTGATTATCCTGGGTCCCTTTTTAATAGTGGTTTATGGACCTTTCCTCCAGGAACTTGTCCAAACCTTTTTTAAACCCAGCTACACTAACAGCCCTTACCACATCCTCCGGTAACAAATTCAAGTTTGATTACACGTTGAGTGAAAAAATATTTTCTCTTATTTGTCTTAAATAGTTTACCCTGTAGCTTCATTGCATGTCCCCTAGTCTTTCTATATTCTGATAGCGTAAACAATTGATCCATGTTTACATGCTCCACTCCATTGAATGTATGCTGAAATCTCACACAGTGCTCAACCAATGCTGATTCAGCCTGTTGTTTAGAAAGGCTATATTTATGTATAGACAGACGTGTTCGCAACTGCCTGATTGTTTTCCAGATATAAATCTTCTGGCAAGGGAACTGTATCAAGTATACTACAAATTGCAATGTACAGTTGGTATCAAATTTCAAATACACAGTCTTAGCTGAGAGAACAATTTTATCTGTCATGTCCGTCATTGAACAAAACTGACAATGTCCACAGCAGGAATGGCCGCCCACCTCTCTATATACAGTCCTAAGCATGGCAGGGCACAGAATATCACATAAATCCCTTCCTCGGCTTTAAGCTATCCTTGGTCTCAGCATAGAAAAAAAAAGAGGGTGCACAGATAACACCGGCCAGTGCTTCTTTATAGCTGCTGCTATTCCTGACGATAAAGAAGAGTATTGAAACACACAGGTAAGATGTCCTAAAAGGGCTCATCAATGCCCAAAGGCTTAAATTAACCCAATAGCCATTCATGATGATTATTATGAGCCCTTTTATAAGCTTTCCAAAGCACTGCTCGTGGATATCCTCTCTCTCTGCAAATTTATCTACCATTACAGTAAGCTTATTTATTTATTTACAGTCTCTTTTATACCGCGCTATTCAACATCAGTGCGGTTTACATGAAACAGAATGACTAGCACAGTGCAGCAAGCTGATCTGTGTTTACAAAGAACAGGTACTACAACTTGGATAAAACTGGGGTAACTATTTACATCTAGGCGACACGTTATGTCGTGTCAAAAGTAATCGTAGTCATGGATGACTTGCGGGGTATGTTGCTGTGGCTGTACTAGCTTGTTTTTTTATACTCAATATTAGTGGAACAGCGTAGCAGCTGGGAAAAAGGCAAGCTGTTCGTCAATGGGGCTGGATGAAAACTTGTATACTGCAACAACGTATTCCTATTGTTGGCTTTGAAAACAAAGTAGTCTCAGCAGTCTTATAGATCATAATATCCAAAAATGTTATTGAAGATTCATGACACGTCATTTCAAAATGAATTGCAGGATTTCACCCATTCAAAATAAAAAAAAAAAAGCTTACCAATCTTCCTTTGTCTCTTTCCATAGGAAAGAAACATCATCAATATAATGTTGCCATTCATTCAATCACATCCCCCATATATGTGGTGGAATAAACATACTGCTTCTCAAAGCTCTGCATATATAGGTTTGCCAAAGAGGGAGTGAACGTGGCACCCATTGCCATGCCTGATATCTGCTGAAAAAAATTTCTCCTTATACAAAAAATTTTTTTTTTCAAAGACATTTCAACCAATTGAACCAAAAAAACAGTAGGCACCCTATGGGGTCGAGGCCTACCTTCCACACATCCTTCAAAAGAATCAACGCCTCGTCCTGTGGTATTGAAGAGTACAGCAAGGTTACATCCATGGTAACTAACCATTGTACTGATGTACCCGTTGTAAGATCTGAAGAAAATGGGAGGTAGCCTAATATATGAGCAAATCTTGAGCACTTCATATTTTAAAAAAAAATTGCCTAGATGGTACTTCCCAACGAACTCCAGCAAAGTATTGGTCTACCAGGCGGATTGACAAAAATCTTATGAATCTTTGGCAAAAGGTAAAAAAAACGGAGTCCTAGGATATCTAGGGTTCAAAAACAAAAAAATTCTCTCTCAGTCAGTCAGATACCCACATGTATAAGCAGTACTACATATAGCAGTGATACTATTCTGTAACACAGGAGTAGCGTCAGCCTCAAATGGTTTATAATGTAACTCATTGGTCAGCTGGCGTTGGGCCTCAAGATCATACAAGGAGGCATCCATCACCACTATCACTCCTCCCTTGTCATCCCGTTTAATGACTAAAGAAGAATTGCCCTGAAGTTCTTTAAGGGCCAGCATCTCATCTTTTGACAGATTAGAAGAAAACAAACTCTGAAGATTCCAACGCATCAAGATCCTTCAACAACAAGTTTTTAAATGTTGCTATAGCAGGGTCTAATGGGCCCGGGGTATCCATACTGACTTTCAGCGAACTGAAGATGAATCAGGGTTGCTGGAAGTGTCAGCAAAAAACAGTTTGATCTGTAATGAACAAATAAACTTTTATACAGTGACCTGACTTTCAAAGGCATCATAAAAAGGGCCTGGAACATAAAGATAACCCTTTAGATAGCAGGGCTAGTTTTGAAGAAGTCAACTGCACAGAAGACAAATTAATCACATTATGAGATGCTACTGATCCTGATATTGCTGTTGCCGAGCCCATGTATTGGGGCCACGAATATTTGTCCCATCATTAATTACCCCGGTTTACCCAAGTTATTGTGCCTGTTATATGTATAATACTCAGATATTGTATTCTGTCTGATGTTTTCTTGTTCTATGTAAACCGCGCTGATTATAAATAGTGCGGTATATAAAAGATGTTAAATAAATAAATAAATAATAAATAAATAAATCATACATTTGATCTTGTTGATTCCATTTCTGTTTGCACACCAATTTTCATCTTCCTAAAAAAGATACCGAGGCTGATGATTCCTTAGAGTCATCATCTCTGCTCAATAGAGGACTCTCAGATGACAAATCAAAGCCAACTCTTCTCTCCTCTTCCCAGACCCATAAGACCAAGGATGGGGATACTGTCAGTTATATACAGACCCTTCCTTCATCTCCTTTTCATCCCAGAAAATGTCTTTATTTTTGCTGCCTTCAGATCCAATCTATATTTTTCCAGCTGTTTAGTGATCTCTGTATAACGGCTGTCAAATCCTTCCACAGTCTGCAATTTTTTCAGATCTTCCTCCAATCCCACCTTTAGCATCTTATTCTTGTCCTGAGCAATCTCTATAACTAACAGCATCAAGTCCAAGGAACACTTATTCAGGACACTATTCCACTTTTGCACGAAAGAATCATCATCAAGGAACATACCAGGCTCCCTCAGGAAACGTAAACCTCTCAGTATCACCTTCTTTCTACAATACTCAATAAAAGTAACGCCATGCAGCTCAAGCCTAATACTTCTCCTTGATTGGCTCAAAAAAGAATCCCAATCTGGACTACTTCCTTCAATTTCTTCCTGCAGTAAAGATGGTACTCAAATGATAATTACACTTACCTGGTAATTGTAGTTCCTTTAGTGACGACAGTTCAGTCCTCTGCTTCTGGGATGTAACAGAGCAGTGATCATAGGGAGGGACCCTTAACTCCAGCTCGCAAAACTGCAGAACCGAAACAGGCATCCTTCGCCGCTAGAACATCAAGGCGATAATGCTTGCTGAAAGTATGAAGAGACGACCAAGTCGCCGCCCTACAGATATCCCCTGGCGGAACCAAGCTGTGTTCCGCCCAAGAGGCCGCCTGCGCCCTGGTCGAGTGTGCTCGCAAACCGGACGGGACTAAGCGCCTCTGCACCAAATATGCGGAAGCAATTGCCTCTCTGATCCATCGGGAAATGGATGCTTTTGCTGCTGCTTCGCCCTTGCGGGACCCCCCCAAACAGCACAAAGAGACGATCAGTCTTCCGAAAAGATTCGGAAACCTTTAGATACCGGCGCAGCATCCGCTTGACGTCCAAGAGGTGCAACATACGATCCTACGACGTACCCACACCCGCACGTAGCACCGGAAGCGATACTGATTGACTCAGATGAAAAGGAGACACGACCTTAGGGATAAAGAATGGCACCGGTCTCAAGACCACTTTTTCATTGGAAAACTGAAGGAAAGGCTCTCTACAAGATAAAGCCTGCAGCTCTGAAATTTGTCTTGCCGAGCAGATGGCAACCAAAAACACGGTCTTTAAGGTCAAATCCTTTACTGTAGCTTGGCCTAAGGGCTCGAAGGGCTCTTTCACTAAGGCCCCTAAAACCACATTTAGATCCCACGACGGCACGACTACTCGACGAACCGGCCTAATTCTGGACAGCGCCTTCAAGAAGCGTAAGACATCTGGGTGCGACCCTAGGGACTTGTCCTGAATCTTACTCCTGTAACAGGCCAGGGTTGCAAAGTGCACTCTCAAAGAACTGGCCGCCAACCCCTTATCAAAACCATCCTGCAAGAAACTCAATATGACTGCTACAGAGGCTGTGGCTGCTCGGATGTGCCAACGAGAGCACCAATCCTCAAATATATGCCAAACGCGGACGTAAGCCAGCGAGGTGGACCTTTTCCTCACCCGCAGCAAAGTTGCTACTACCGCCGCCGAATAACCTGTTTTCCTCAGCCGCGCCCTTTCAATGGCCAAACCGTAAGCGAGAATCGATTCACCTGAGGCATTCGAAGCGGGCCCTGCACCAGTAGGTCGTCCGACGCTGGCAACCTCCACGGCTCCCCATCCAACAGCCGAACGAGATCGGCATATTTATTTATTTATTTAGACAGTTTTGTATACCACCTTATCCTTCAATCAAAGTGGTCATAACACACTTGGGGATACATTTAACACAAGGGGATATGAGACACATATGCTAATACTTACAGGGAACATGGGCAATGGAGGGTAAAGTGGCTTGCCCAAGACCTCAAGGAGCACCTGTGGGACTAGAAACCCCAGTCCTTCCGGCCCAAGGTTGCTGTCCTCTAGTGGGATTTGAACCACCGACCTTCCGGCCTGAAGTAACTTGCCCCAACCACTAGGCCATGCCTCTTTGGCCAGTCCGGAGCCACCAGGAGCACCCTGCCGTGATGGGCCTCGATCCGCTGCACCACGCGACCTATCAGTGCCCACGGAGGAAAGACGTAAAGTAGGCCATCTGCTGGCCATGGTTGCATCAGGGCGTCGAGCCCCTCAGACATTCTTTCCCTCCGTCTGCTGAAAAATCGGCTTGCCTTCGCCGACCGGAAGGTTGCCATAAGATCCATGATTGATTGCTCCCACCAGCGGACTATGCGCGCAAACACCTCCGGATACAGCTCCCATTCCCCGGCATCCACTTGAATTCTGCTGAGAAAATCCGCTGTCACATTGTCCTTCCCCACAATGTGCGCCGCTGATAGAACTGACAGGCATTGCTCCACCTAGGCGAACAACAACTCTGCCTCCTCCTCCATGGCCGAACTGCTGGTGCCTCCCTGCCGATTGATGTAGGCTACCGTTGTGGAATTGTCCGACAGCACTCTCACCGATCGACCTGTCACCTTCGGCTCAAAATACTGCAGCGCGAGATACACCGCTCTCAATTCCAGCCGGTTGATAGACCATCCGCTCTCTTGTCGCGACCAAGTGACCTGCGCAAACAGTTCTCCGCAGTGAGCTCCCCCGCCCACCAGGCTCGCATCCGTTAACAGGGGAAGCCACTCCGGTTGTTCCAGAGGCACCCCTGTCTGGAGGGACTCGGGACGGAGCCACCACCGCAGGGAAGCTCTGACCGGAAGCGGACAGGGGAGACATTTGCTCAGTGAGTCGTTCTGATGCGACCACCGCCAAAGCAGTGCCCGTTGAAAAGGCCTCATATGGAGTCTGGCCCAGGGAACGACGTCCAGCGTCGCCGCCATAGTGCCCAAGAGCCGCAGATACTCCCACGCCGTTGGTGCTGGAGCGGCCCTGAACCCACCGACCAAGCACCGGAGCCCCAGCGCACGTCGATGTGGAAGAAACACGAGCCCTTTCCGCGTGTCGAAGCGCACTCCCAGGTACTTGAGATCCTGTGACGGCACCAAGCAACTTTTGGCCGTGTTGATCACCCAGCTGAGACTCTCTAGGAACTTCACCACCTTGGAGGTAAGAACATAAAAACATAAGACATGCCATACTGGGTCAGACCGAGGTCCATCAAGCCCAGTATCCTGTTTCCAACAGTGGCCAATCTAGGTCATACGTACCTAGCAATATCCCCAAAAGACACAGGTTCCACAATGCTTGTACTGGGTCAAGCATTGATATCCTGGGTCCCTTTTTAATAGTGGTTTATGGACCTTTCCTCCAGGAACTTGTCCAAACCTTTTTTAAACCCAGCTATACTAACAGCCCTTACTACATCCTCCGGTAACAGATTCCAGAGTTTGATTACACGTTGAGTGAAAAAATATTTTCTCTTATTTGTCTTAAATAGTTTACCCTGTAGCTTCATTACATGTCCCCTAGTCTTTCTATACTCTGATAGCGTAAACAATTGATCCACGTTTATCCGTTCCACTCCATTCATTAATTTATAGACCTCTATCATATCTCCCCTCAGCCGTCTCTTCTCCAGGCTAAAGAGCCCTAACCTTCTTAGCCTCTCTTCATAGGAGTAGCCTTCCATCCCCTTCACCAATTTAGTGGCTCTTCTCTGTACTTTTTCTAATAACGCTATGTCCTTTTTAAGATACGGTGACCAGAATTGCACACAATATTCAAGGTGCGGTCGTACCATGGAGCGATACAGCATTATAACATCCTTTGTTTTATTCTCCATCCCTTTCCTTATGATACCTAGCATTCTATTTGCTTTCTTGGCCGCCGCTGCACACTGGGCGGAGGGTTTTAACATGTTATCCACGATGACTCCTAAATCTTTTTCCTGGGTGGTGGTTTCTAATGTGGAGCCTTGCATCGTGTAACTATAGTGTGGGTTGTTCTTTCCTAGGTGCATAACTTTGCACTTGTCCACATTAAATTTCATCTGCCATTTGGATGCCCAGTCTTCCAATTTATCCAGATCCTCCTGCAGTTTTCCACAATCCTCTTGGGTTTTAACAACTTTAAACAGTTTTGTGTCATCTGCAAATTTGATAACCTCACTAGTTATTCCCTTTTCCAGGTCATTTATGAATATGTCAAAAAGCAGCGGACCCAGTACAGATCCCTGGGGTACTCCACTATTCACCTTTTTCCATTGGGAATATTGGCCATTTAGCCCTACCCTCTGCTTTCTATCTTTTAACCAGTTCCCGATCCACAATAGTACACTGCCTCCTATCCCATGACTTTTTAGCTTCGCCAAAAGTCTCTGATGGGGGACTTTGTCAAAAGCTTTCTGAAAGTCCAGATACACTATATCAACCGACTCACCTTTGTCTACCTGTTTATGCACACCTTCAAAAAAACATATCAGATTAGTAAGACAAGATCTTCCTTGTCTAAAGCCATGTTGGCTGTCTCCCATTAGGCCATGACTATCTACATGCTGTGTAATTTTGTTCTTTATGATGGTTTCTACCATTATCCCTGGTACTGACGTCAGGCTCACCGGTCTGTAATTTCCTGGGTCACCCCTGGAACCCTTTTTAAAAATTGGTGTTACGTTGGCGACCCTCCAATCTTCAGGTATTACAGATGATTTTAATGAAAGTTCACAGATTACCAATAGCAGGTCTGCAATCTCATATTTCAGTTCTTTCAACACTCTGGGATGTATACCATCCGGTCCAGGTGCTTGTGCTGTTTCCAGTTTTCATCATTTGGCTCTTTTTTCCATTTCCTGAAGGTTGCTTTTTTGGCAGCAACAGCCTCTCTGACCTCACCTTTAAACCATGCTGGCAGATTTTTGGACTTTCTTCCACTTTTCCTAATGCGTGGAATACAGCTGGTCTGGGCCTCGAGGATAGTATTTTTAAATAACACCCAAGCTTGCTGTAAGTCTTTAACCTTTGGAACCGCTCCTTTTAGTTTTTTCCTAACTATATTCCTCATTCTATCATAGTCTCCCTTTTGAAAGTTAAAAGGTAGTACTGTGGATGCCTTTACTATCTGTCCTCCACTAATTAAATCAAACATGATCATACTATGATCACTATTGCCAAGTGGTCCCAACACCCTTATTTCTTGCACCAGATCTGGCGTTCCACTAAGGACTAGGTCCAGTATGGCTTCCCCTCTGGTTGGTTCATGAACCAGCTGCTCCAAGAAGCAGTCATTTATTCCATCTAGAAACTTTATCTCTTTAGCTTGTCCTGCTGTGACACTGACCCAGTCGATACCGGGGTAATTGAAATCACCCATTATTACTACTCTGTTGTGACTTTTGTTAGCTTCCTTGATTTCTTTGAGCATTTCATCATCCATTTGTTCATTCTGGCCAGGCAGTCGATAGTATACTCCAACTGCCATCACCTTCCCCTTCATAAATGGAATTTCAATCCATAGAGATTCTACAGCAAATTTTGTTCCCTGCAAAACTTTAATCCTTTCTGACTCAATGCCCTCTCTAACATAGAGCGCAACCCCTCCACCAATTTGATCAGCTCTATCATTACGATATAGTGTGTATCCAGGTATCACAGTGTCCCACTGGTTATCCTCCTTCCACCATGTCTCTGAGAGTGCAATCATATCTAACCTATCATTTAGTGCTATATATTCTAACTCTCCCATCTTATTGTTTAGACTTCTAGCATTGGCATACAAGCATTTTAGAGACTGTATTTTATTCATATTAATCTGGCTATTGATAGACAGGGGTAATTTGGAATCTTTATGCTCTGTCTGCTCCTTACTCAAGGGCATTTTGGCTACTATACTCCCTTTTGGAACCTCACTGCTTTTGGTAGTATCCTTCAAGGATACCTTTGTCCGAACCATGCACTCCTGGGTGACTGTCGGCTTTCCCCTAATTTCTAGTTTAAAAGCTTCTCTATCTCTTTTTTAAAGGTTAATGCCAGCAGTCTGGTCCCATCCTGATTAAGGTGAAGCCCATCCCTTCGGAAGAGCCCCCCCTTTCCCCAGAATGTCCCCAGTTCTAACAAATCCAAAACCCTCATCCTTGCACCATTGTCTCATCCACGCATTGAGACTCCGGAGCTCTGCCTGTCTTTTGGGTCCTGCACGTGGAACAGGAAGCATTTCGGAGAACGCTATCCTGGAAGTTCTGGATTTCAACTTCCTACCTAAAAGCTTAAATTTAGCCTCCAGAACTTCCCTACCACATTTTCCTATGTCATTGGTACCAACATGTACCAAGACAGCAGACTCCTCCCCAGCACTATCTATGATCCTATCTAGGCGGTGCGTGAGGTCTGCTACTTTCGCACCAGGCAGGCATGTTACCAGGCGATCCTCACGTCCACCAGCCACCCAGCTATCTACATTCCTAATGATTGAATCACCAACTATAACAGCTGTTCTGGCCCTGGAGAAACGTCCTCGGTGCGAGAGGGTTTTACATCACCTGGAGGACAGGTCCTAGTTACAGGATCACTTCCTGCCACACCAGGGTGATGCTCTCCTGTCACGTGACCTCTCTCCTCCATGGCTCGAACACTCTCTTCATCAGACTTCACTCGAATTAATCAGTCGTCGAGATAGGGATGAACCAACACACCTTCCTTCCTTAGCGTCGCCGCCATCACCACCATCACCTTGGTGAAGATGCACGGCGCCGTCGTGAGCCCGAAGGGCAATGCTTGAAACTGATAATGACCCAAAGGAAGTGCGAACCGTAGCCACTTTTGATTGGCCGCCCTGATCGGAATGTATTTCCTGTTTTTTCTGTAAACACAAAGTACCGTTGAATTGTGTAACTCCTTGTTTATTGTAAACCGCGCTGATGCTGAATAGTGCGGTATATAAGAGACTATAAATAAATAAATAAATATGCAAATAGGCCTCCGTAAGATCCAGAGATGTCAGATACTCGCCCTTGCGAACCGTGACAATCACTGACCGCAGGGTTTCCATGCGGAAGTGTGGAACCCGTAAGCACCGATTCACCCCTTTGAGATCTAAGATAGGGCGCATGGAGCCGTCCTTCTTTGGCACGACAAAATAGATTGAGTATCGACCCGTACCGTAATCTGACAAAGGAACTGGAACGATCACTCCCAAGAGTAGGAGCCAGTCGAGGGTACTGCGAATCGCCCAGGCTTTCCGCGAATTTCTGCAAGGAGACATTACAAAGGAATCCCGGACGGGTCTTGTCAATTCTAGCGGGTAGCGCTCCTGAACAATCTCCAAGACCCACTGGTTTGTCGTTATGTGGGCCCAGGCTGAAAGGAATCTTGAAAGTCTCCCACCTATCTGCTGCCTTTCCGCCTGGACCCCCACACTTTCATTGGGATTTATGGAAGGGCTGGGCAGGCGGCGCCGAGAAGCCTCTACCTGTGCCCTGGAACCCCCGAAACACTTGAGCTCTGGAAGCAAACTTGCCACTCTGATAGCTGCCCAACTGGAACCCCCGGAATCTTCTGCTATCTCTAGGCAGTGGTGTGCTGTGACCTTGCCAGGGAACTAAAGTGATGCTTGATGATAGAAGGCAATGCATGCTGCTATGCAGGACGAAAGAGTCCTCTGTGATGGGTCATCCGGAATAGTTGAAATAAGACAGCGAGAGCAATGATGTCTGATGTGGTTTTGTGTAGTGCAATCCAGGGTGTACAAAAATTGGTCCTACTGGGACAAATGACAAGGTGGAAAGAGTTTGGGAGGTGTAAACGGGGGCGCTGGTCGTGAATGTCCACAGTCTTAGCAAAGGCAAAATATTATTATGACTTGCAAAGGATTGTGGGGGTTGTAGTTCATTTGTACCAGAATCAGCCATTCACAAAATAATGAGTTGTGATGCTCGAATGTAAGCAAAGAAAACAGATTTTATTCATGGGGTTAATTCTCCCACACAGATTTACTTGGTAACACAAAAGGACACTTGCTTCAAGTATTGTACTCAGGAAAAACAAAACATGTTATAAGGCAAACTGAACTTCTTAAGCAAAAATCAATAAAGACCTTGATGGGAAACAGAAAAGGTCTTTTTGATGGCTCCTGCTAATGACCTTCTTAGCAGTGCTCCAAAAGGCAAAAAAAACAAACCCAAAAGTAACAAAAAACCTGTTCTTTATCAAGGATAACTTTCTTCTATTCACACACACAAAAAAAAAGAAGTTTCCTTCCAGAGCTCACATGCACTTGTGCCTGGCTCAATTACCAATAATTAGCCAGCTGCAAACCCCTTTGCTGGTTCACTCTCTCTACGTGGCTCAATCCTACCCTAAAGCTTTCTTGCAGAGACTTTTCTGGGTAGATAAAAGAACAAGTTACAGTTCCTTTTGGTGGTTGTTGTATTAGTGAGAAACTACTTTAAAACAGCAGCCTAGACAGAGAGCAGTCCATGTATTCTAACTGATCATTTGAAATATCTCCTTCTTCCTCAAATATCATGGAATCAATATCATGGTCTGGCTCAGAGGAATTCCTTAATTGATCACTCTCAGGATAATATTTGTTTCCCTGCTGTCTTCCTGGAGAAGAGCTAGGGCATAGATCAAAGTTCATACCTGAGCTTCCTATGCTGTTAGGTTTCCTCTCCAGGTATCCTGGCCAGTAAGTAATCCAGCTTTTATGTCCAGCCTTCCAATCAAGATCCCTGGACACTGGGTCTCTCTTCACATACCTTCTTGCACCGGTCTTAGGGCCCCTTCCAAATGCAGCCGTCTCCTTCAAAGGTGCCGTCTGGGAATTCCTGGCTTTATAACCCCACTCCTCTGGCTTCCTCCAGTCCAATGGAGTATGCTTGCCTCTGGAATCACTCCTAACACACGTACTGCTGTGGGCTCCTTCTTTAGACCTCCAAGATGTCTTTCTCTTCTTCCTTCCACGTTGCTTCTGCTGTTGTAATCCTCTCTCTTCTTTCTCCAATGGCTTCTGCTTCTGTCTCTCCTTGTTCTCTCTGTTCTTTCTCCAATGGCTTCTGCTTCTGTCTCTCCTTGTTCTCTCTGTTCTGTCTCTGTGTAGAATATCTTTTACTTTTAACGTGCTTAGAGGGACACTCCACTCTAGCACAGCCCAGGTGTGCTGAATCAAGCCCTGCCCTTGGAGATGAGTGATTGGGGATTACCTCATAGCTCTCCTGATTGAACACACGTTTCCCCACTTCAGCTCTTCTAGAGGCTGTTTGAAACCTGGTGCATTCTGGGACTGGTAGTCTTTTATGAAAACATTCTGTTTTAGTATTTCTACCAGCAAAGACAGGTTGCTTGTTCAGAGCCAATTCACCTCTTTTATAGCTCCCTCCTGAACTATGATAAGCTTCCTTATCACATACCCCCCTGCTTATTACGGACTGGTGCAACTGGTGAAACTTCTTTCCTACAGTCCGTAATACCTACGAGAGTATTTTCTTTTGAATGCTCACCTACTTCTTGGCTGGCTTTTGGGTCATTATTATTTACAGGCCTCTCCTTCCAAGATTTAAGTACATTAATGTGGTAGGTCTGTCTACGACCTCTTGCATTTTCTACCACATAAGATACTGGGCTCACCTGTCTAACAACCTTCCATGGCCCTTTCCACTGTACTTCAAATTTTGGGGCTGTACCTGCGACTTGAACCAAAACCTTTTCACCAATACTTAATTGGCGGCTTTTGGCCTTTCTATCATACCACCCTTTCTGGCGCACTTGACTGTCCTGCAGGTTTTTCTCAGCAACCTGCGAGGTCCTTTTTAAACGTGCTCTCAAGTCACGTAGAAACTGTGGCACCTCCAAATTCTCTGGTTCAGGATCAATCCATTGTTCCCTCAAAATATCTAACAAACCCCGTGGAGCCCTACCATACATCAATTCATATGGAGTTACACCTAGGGACACCTGAATTCGTTCCCTGCAGGCATATAAGGCAAAGGGCAATAACATATCCCATTCTTTTACCCCTCCTGCTAACCCCCTTTTCAACATTTGTTTGAGAGTTTGGTTGAATCTCTCCACCAAACCGTTTGATTGAGGATGGTAGGCTGAGGTTTTCACGTGATGAATGCCAAAGGCATCCCAGACCTGGGCCAAATATTTGGATACAAAATTGGACCCTTTGGTCAGTCAACACCTCTCTTGGGAATCCCACTTCGCAAAACAATTTGACTAGCTCTAAAGCTATTGTTTTTGCAGAAACATTCCTCAATGGTATGGCCCAGGGAAACCTTGTTGCCTGATCTACCATAACTAGGATGTATTGGAAAACTCGGGGTGTTTTGACTAATGGGCCTACAATATCCATAGCAATGCACCCAATTGGGTCTGTGATAATTGGTGTGGGAATCAAAGGCACCACCGGTGGGTGAGTCGCTGTAACACGCTGACACGCTGGACATGCAGCGCAAAACTGGGCAGTTTCTTTGAAAATACCTGGCCAGTAAAAACGTATAAGTATTTGATCCAGCGTTCCTTGCATCCCTTTATGACCTCCAGTCGGATGATCATGTGCTAATCTAAGTACTAGTCCTTTGAAAGTTGTGGGTACCACTAATTGTTTACGTATGGTCCCATTTCTGGGGTCCTGACGCTCTCTATATAATATTTCATTATCTAGTCTGAATCTGGGCAACTCCTCCTTGACCTCCTGAGCATACTTAAAAGCTCGGGTGAGAGCTTGATCAGCTCGCTGTTCTTGTGGAAAGTTAGGAAACTTTGCCACTAACTCAGCTGGCACCCAGGGTAAACTTTGACCAGCCAACAGGTCAGCCCTACCCTGTGCTCTGCAAAGTCTCTCACGACGCTTTTGTGCTTTCAACTTTCTTACTTTCCCAGATGGTGGAGTTATTAAATCATCATGAGAGGGTAAGTCTCCTAATAACTCTGCCTGCTCCCCCTCCTCCTGGCTCTCTACCTTAGCCTGTGAGCGGGTGGATACAAGGCCCCTCTTCTTCCATATTTCCTTCTTTATAGTTTGGTCTTCTGGAAGCTTAACCATCTTTTTAGCTAGGGACTGAGGACTTCCAAACACAGGCCCGGGAGCTATTACCATCATTCCTTCTCCCTCCTTCTTTCCTAGCCCTTTCACTAGTCCCTGCTTAAATCTTGGCCAGTCCCTTCCTAGAACCAAATCCAATGGAAGCCTAGGCTCCACTGCTAAAAGAATTACCTCTTGTTCCCCCAGGCACTTAACCATTAGCCTATAGGTGGGATATGATGTTGCAGCACCATGAATGCATCTGATGTGAACCTGGCTTTCAGGGGTTCTAGGCACAAATCCTTCTTGGGCCTCTATCCTCTTCCAAAGCCTCTTTGACAGCATACTCTGGTCTGCCCCAGAGTCTAACAGAGCATTTGTGGTAATTCCCTGCACATCAACCACCAAAAGGAATCCTTCTTTGGGCTGTTTTAAATCAACACCCATCAAGCTAGTGTGTATCTGGCATCCCCTTTCCAAATGTCCCCATTTTCCACATTTGAAACATTTCTTTTTACTCCACTTTGTAATCTGGGTTGGCACACTACCATTATTCTCAGAAACATTTTTAACCATTTTCTTTTCTGATACAGCACAGCTTGCCTCAGCACCAACCTTCAGAGGGCCACCCATTCTATGGCAAGCCTGCGTGGCTTCCAAGAATCTCTCTGCTAGCATGGTTGCCTCTCCAAGGTTCTGGCAATTTTGCTGTATAAGGAAAGTGTGCAAATCTTTAGGCACAGCAGACATAAATTGTTCAAGCATAATAATGTCTAATAACATTTCCACAGTCTTTCCCTCAGGCTCCAACCATTTTATAGCCAATCCTCTGATTCTCTGACTCAGAGCCCTGGGTGTTTCACCCACTCTTAATTCAGTAGCTCTAAACATTTGCCTATACTCTGAAATAGACAACCCTAGGCGATCTCTTATAGCAGCCTTTACATCTCTATAATTCAAAGCTTGAGCTGCTGGAATTGCCCTATAAGCTGCAAGCGCCTCCCCAGTTAATGAGGCTGCCAGCCTTACTGCCCACTGGGTCTCTGGCCATGCTAATGCTTGTGCCACTCTCTCAAAAGATTCAAGGAAATCATCAACATTATCATCTGGAGTTAGCTTCCCAAAACTAAATGCCCCAATTCCCTGATTGAGTCCCACATTGTCCACATGTGGTATACCAGTTGTTACTGCTGGTCTTGCATCCGGTCCACTTTGGTTATGAAGAGCAATTAAGGCTTCCACCAGATCAAGCACTGGCTTCTGCTGGTCCCTTAGTGCTTTAATTGCAGTGTCCTGAGCCTGCTGCGCTAGCTCCTGTTGCCTGCTAAATTGGGCTGCCATCCAGCCGACCAGTTCCTTCGGATCCATCTTGTATCCCTGCAAGAAAACAAAAAAAAAAAAACCCACAGAGCAGCACCCTCCAAACAGGTGTTTTTCTCCTATTTTTTTTCAATTACCCCTGTGTCTTACTCCCATCCACCACTAGACATGCCCAGGTACTTATTACCTTATGCCAGTGATGAATCCAGCTCACACAGGGTCTTTTCCTCCTTGGAACAGCTCCTGGAACAGCCACCTCGTTTTTTTTTTTCAAAGTGTTGTTAAGGGAAAAATCCACTTTCCAGCTTTTGACTTGAACTTTTTTCTTTCAGATTTCAGTTGTAATCCTTATAAATCCTGTAAATCCTTTGTGTAAAAGCAATCCGAACTACTACGCCACTGTAAACGGGGGCGCTGGTCATGAATGTCCACAGTCTTAGCAAAGGCAAAATATTATTATGACTTGCAAAGGATTGTGGGGGTTGTAGTTCATTCGTACCAGAATCAGCCGTTCACAAAATAATGAGTTGTGATGCTCGAGTGTAAGCAAAGAAAACAGATTTTATTCATGGGGTTAATTCTCCCACACAGATTTACTTGGTAACACAAAAGGACACTTGCTTCAAGTATTGTACTCAGGAAAAACAAAACATGTTATAAGGCAAACTGAACTTCTTAAGCAAAAATCAATAAAGACCTTGATGGGAAACAGAAAAGGTCTTTTTGATGGCTCCTGCTAATGACCTTCTTAGCAGTGCTCCAAAAGGCAAAAAAAAACAAACCCAAAAGTAACAAAAAAACTGTTCTTTATCAAGGATAACTTTCTTCTATTCACACACACAAAAAAAAAAGAAGTTTCCTTCCAGAGCTCACGTGCACTTGTGCCTGGCTCAATTACCAATAATTAGCCAGCTGCAAACCCCTTTGCTGGTTCACTCTCTCTACGTGGCTCAATCCTACCCTAAAGCTTTCTTGCAGAGACTTTTCTGGGTAGATAAAAGAACAAGTTACAGTTCCTTTTGGTGGTTGTATTAGTGAGAAACTACTTTAAAACAGCAGCCTAGACAGAGAGCAGTCCATGTATTCTAACTGATCATTTGAAATATCTCCTTCTTCCTCAAATATCATGGAATCAATATCATGGTCTGGCTCAGAGGAATTCCTTAATTGATCACTCTCAGGATAATATTTGTTTCCCTGCTGTCTTCCTGGAGAAGAGCTAGGGCATAGATCAAAGTTCATACCTGAGCTTCCTTTGCTGTTAGGTATCCTGGCCAGTAAGTAATCCAGCTTTTATGTCCAGCCTTCCAATCAAGATCCCTGGACACTGGGTCTCTCTACACATACTTTCTTGCACCGGTCTTAGGGCCCCTTCCAAATGCAGCCGTCTCCTTCAAAGGTGCCGTCTGGGAATTCCTGGCTTTATAACCCCACTCCTCTGGCTTCCTCCAGTCCAATGGAGTATGCTTGCCTCTGGAATCGCTCCTAACACACGTACTGCTGTGGGCTCCTTCTTTAGACCTCCAAGATGTCTTTCTCTTCTTCCTTCCACTTTGCTTCTGCTGTTCTTTCTCCAATGGCTTCTGCTTCTGTCTCTCCTTGTTCTCTCTGTTCTGTCTCTGTGTAGAATATCTTTTACTTTTAACGTGCTTAGAGGGACACTCCACCCTAGCACAGCCCAGGTGTGCTGAATCAAGCCCTGCCCTTGGAGATGAGTGATTGGGGATTACCTCATAGCTCTCCTGATTGAACACACGTTTCCCCACTTCAGCTCTTCTAGAGGCTGTTTGAAACCTGGTGCATTCTGGGACTGGTAGTCTTTTATGAAAACATTCTGTTTTTAGTATTTCTACCAGCAAAGACAGGTTACTTGTTCAGAGCCAATTCACCTCTTTTATAGCTCCCTCCTGAACTATGATAAGCTTCCTTATCACAGGAGGACAGTGGTCTAATTAATTTGAAAGAGACCAACTTGGGGCAGAAAACATTGGATGAGTTCTTAAAACATCCTTGCTGGGTGTATGGCTATTAATGCACTAGAGCTTGCAGCTTGCTGTTCCATTAGGTTCAGCAGATGGTAACAAAGGCTCTTAAGTGGGTGGGGGGTGGGGGGGATCTGAGATGACAAAGATGCAACAGGAGGCTTCATAAGCTATGTGAGAGCATTAAGGTTCCAGAAAATGACAGGGTTTTTGAATCTGGAAGCCATGGACTGGCAGACATGTAGGTACTATTTGTATATACTATATGGCAAGAGCATTAAAGTGTAGCTTGACAGTTTGTCTGGAATTAGAGTAGGTAATGGAAGATGTGTGGAATGGTGCATATCCAAAGGTGTCATTTGTTGCACCAAACCCAACATCTTTTCCAATTAAGGTGATATGATCTTAATATCAAAAACTATCAAAAACTATCAAAACACAAAATAAACACGAAATAAAGACTTTTTCAAGTACATTCGTAGCAAAAGGCCTGTGAGAATCAACTGGACCATTAGATGATAGAGGGGTAAAAGGGGCAGTAAGAGGAGACAAGGCTATAGCGGAGAGACTGAATGAATTCTTTGCTTCGGTCTTTACTGAGGTAGATGTAGGGATATTACCCAAGACTAAAGTGGTATTTAAAGGTGATACTGCAGAAGAATTGAGAGAAATATCGCTACACCGGGAAGATGTATTACAACTATTTGATAAACTGAATAGTAGCAAATCACCTGGACCGGATGGTATACATCCAAGAGTGTTGAAGGAACTGAAATATGAGACTGCAGACCTGCTGTTAGTAATCTGTGAACTATCATTAAAATCATCTGTAATACCTGAAGATTGGAGGGTCGCCAATGTAACGCCAATTTTAAAAAGGGTTCCAGGGGTGATCCGGGAAATTACAGACTGGTGAGCCTGACGTCAGTACCGGGGAAAATGGTAGAAACCATCATAAAGAACAAAATTACACAGCATGTAGATAGTCATGGCCTAATGGGCGACAGCCAACATGGCTTTAGACAAGGAAGATCTTGTCTTACTAATCTGATATGTTTTTTTGAAGTGTGAATAAACAGGTAGACAAAGGTGAGTAGGTTGATATAGTGTATCTGGACTTTCAGAAAGCCTTTGACAAGGTCCCTCATCAGAGACTTTTGGCAAAACTAAAAAGCCATGGGATAGGAGGCAGTGTACTATTGTGGATCGGGAACTGGTTAAAAGATAGAAAGCAGAGGGTAGGGCTAAATGGCCAAATTTCCCAATGGAAAAAGGTGAATAGTGGAGTACCCCGGGGATCTGTACTGGGTCCGCTACTTTTTGACATATTCATAAATGACCCGGAAAAGGGAATAACTAGTGAGGTTATCAAATTTGCAGACGACACAAAACTGTTTAAAGTTGTTAAAAACCAAGAGGACTGTGGAAAACTGCAGGAGGATCTGGATAAATTGGAAGACTGGGCATCCAAATGGCAGATGAAATTTAATGTGGACAAGTGCAAAGTTATGCACCTAGGAAAAAACAACCAACACTATGGTTACACGATGCAAGGTTCCACATTGGGAACCACCACCCAGGAAAAAGAATTAGGAATCATCGTGGATAACATGTTAAAAACCCTCTGCCCAGTGTGCAGTGGCGGCCAAGAAAGCAAATAGAATGCTAGGTATCATAAGGAAAGGAATGGAAAATATAACAAAGGATATTATAATGCTTCTATATCGTTCCATGGTACGACTGCACCTTGAATATTGTTTGAAATTCTGGTCGCCGTACCTTAAAAAGGATATAGCGTTATTAGAAAAGGTATAGAGAAGAGCCACCAAAATGGTAAAGGGGATGGAAGGCTACTCCTATGAAGAGATGCTACAAAGGTTAGGGCTCTTCAACCTGGAAAAGAGACGGCTGAGAGGAGATATGATAGAGGTCTATAAATTAATGAATGGAGTGGAACGGGTAAACGTAGATCGATTGTTTATGCTATCAGAATATAGAAAGACTAGGGGACATGTAATGAAGCTACAGGGTAAACTATTTAAGACAAATAAGAGAGAATATTTTTTCACTCAATGTGTAATCAAACTCTGGAATTTGTTACCGGAGGATGTAGTAAGAGCTGTTAGTGTAGCTGGGTTTAAAAAAGGTTTGGACAAGTTCCTGGAGGAAAGGTCCATAAACCATTATTAAAAAGGGACCCAGGATATCAATGCTTGACCCAATACAAGCATTGTGGAACCTGTGTCTTTTTGGGATACTGCTAGGTACGTATGACCTAGATTGGCCACTGCTGGAAACAGGATACTGGGCTTGATGGACCTTGGTCTGACCCAGTATGGCATATCTTATGTTCTTATACAGTCCACGAAAGGCTGACGAGGCCTTCCCTGCCTTTGGCTTGTCCTCAGGAAGCCTACCCCCTTTGGTCTCTCCTAACTCCTTCACTAACTTATCCAGATCGTCCCCAAACAACAACCTGCCCTTAAAGGGGAGCTTGCTACGACGTGATTTAGACAAACTATCTGCTGCCCAATTCCTCAACCAGAGGGAGTAGCGCACGGCCACCAAGGAGCCATGCTGTTGGCTAGTGCTCGAATCAAGTCATTATGGATGTACGCTAGGTATGCCGTGCCGGACTCCAGACTATTCAGCTCTGCCTGCCCCTCAGAATCCAACTGGGAGGACTGGCGCAAGCATTGAGACCATCTGAGGCATGCCCTTGCCACCCAGGCTCCACAAATGGAAGCTTGAAGTGACAATGCATCCGCCTCAAAGGATTGTTCTAACCAACTGTCCATCTTCCTATCCTGTGCATCCTTTAAAGCCGTGCTGCCTTCTACCGGTATAGTAGTTTTCTTGGTGACCGCCGCAATTGCTGCGTCAACCCGGGGAGAACGAAAACGCTCCTTGTCCTTATCCGCTAGGGGGTATAGCCTATTTATCATTCGAACTCCTCGGAGCCATAACTCCGGCTGATCCCATTCATCCTGAATCATCTTGTCCACCACCTGGTGGACAGGAAACACTATTTACTATTGTTGCACCGCTTGGATGACGGGGTCTTCCACACTGTCTTCCTCTGCGGCTGGGACGGCCGCCAAATTCAAAGTCTGGAGGGACTCCGTGATCAGAGCCGCAAGCTCTTCCCTCCGAAAGACTCGAATAATCCTCGCCTGGTCCTCTGGCTCCGGGATCTCTCCTTCTTCCAGGTCAGTCGCTTCCATTTCGAGTTCTGGATCGACCTCATCCGATCCAATTCCCTCTACCTCGGAAGGGGACCAGTCACAGGGTCGCGGCCTTTTAGAGGGTCCAGGGGAAGGCGATCCTTTCCTTAGAAACATAGAAATATGATGACAGAAAAAGACCACATGGCCTATCTAGTCTGTCCTTCCATAACAACTACAACAGTCACCTTTTTACCTTTAGAGATCCTCTGTGTTTGTCCCATGCTTTTTTGAATTCAGTTACTGTCCTCATCTCTACCACCTCCACTGGGAGACTATTCCACGGATCCACCGCTCTTTGCGTAAAGAAATATTTCCGCATATCAATCCTGAATCTATCTCCCTTCACCCTCATCCCATGTCCTCTCGTAGCAGAACTTGCTTTCAATTGAAAGAGGCTCTCTCCCTGAACATTTATGCCACGGAGGTATTTAAACATCTCAATCATATCACCTCTATCCCGCCTTTCCTCTAAGGTGTACATATTAAGATCCTTCAATCTGTCCTCATATGCTTTATAATGAAGACCACTAATCATTTTAGTAGCCACCCTCTGCACCGACTCCATCCTGTTCACATCCTTTTGAAGGTGCGGTCTCCAGAATTGCACACTATACTCCAAATGAGGTCGCACCAAAGACTTATACAGAGGAATTATCACCTCCTTTTTTCTGCTAGCCATTCCTCTCCGTATGCACCCAAGCATCCTTCTAGCTTTTGCCGTCGCCTTTTCTACCTGTTTAGCTACTTTAAGATCATCAGACACAACCACGCCTAGGTCCCGCTCTTCTTTAGTGGACAAAAGTACTTCACCCCCTATACTATATTGTTCCCTTGGATTGCTGCAGCCCAAATGCATGACCTTACATTTTATAACATTAAATCCCAGCTGCCAAATTCTAGACCATTCTTCAAGCTTAGCTAGATCCCTCCTCATGTTATCTACCCCTTCCTGGGTGTCTACTCTATTGCAGATTTTGGTATCATCCACAAAGAGGCAAACCTTACCCAACAGCCCTTCCGCTATATCACTAACAAAGATGTTAAAAAGAATCGGACCAAGGGCAGATCCCTGGGGCACACCACTGATAACATCCTTCTCCTCAGAGTGAGCTCCATTTACTTGTACTCTTTGTCGCCTCCCACCCAACCAATTTCTAACCCAAGCAGTAACTTTAGGGTCCATCCCTAGGGTGCTCAGTTTGTTTATAAGTCGCCTCTGAGGAACAGTGTCAAAGGCTTTACTGAAATCTAAATACACCACATCTAGGGCTCTCCCTCGGTCCAACTCCCTGGTCACCCAGTCAAAGAAATCAATCAGATTTGTCTGACAAGACCTGCCTCTGGTGAATCCATGCTGCCTCAGATCCTGTAATCCGCTGGACTCCAGAAACCTCACTATTTTCTCTTTCAGCAGCGTTTCCAATAATTTACTCACCACCGAAGTTAAACTAACCGGCCTGTAGTTTTCAACCACATCCTTACTTCCGCTTTTATGTAAAGGCACCACATGAGCCTCTCTCCAGTCCTTTGGCACCACTCCCGACTCCAACGAGGCATTGAAAAGGTCAGTCAGTGGAGCTGCTAGAACGTCCCCAAGTTCCCTCAGTATTCTCGGGTGTATCCCAACCGGTCCCATCGCTTTGTCTACTTTAAGTTGAGATAGTTTCTCACGAACACAGTCTTTTCAAAATTGTTCAATATGTCCCTCGCTTCTGTTCCTATTTGTGGGTGTTTTCTGAGGTCTTGCTCCTGGTTCTTCATCTGTGAACACAGAACAAAAATATTTGTTAAGCAATTCCACTTTATCCTTATCAGCTTCTACATATTCCTCCCCTGCACCCTTGAGTCTGACAATACCACTCTTGCCCTTCCTCTTCTCACTAATATATCTGAAAAATGTCTTATCCCCCCATTTTATTGCATTGGCTATTTCCTCCTCCTTTTGAATCTTTGCCTTCTTGACTACTTTGCTAGCTTCTCTAAGGTTTTCCAAATACAGATGCCTGTCTTCCTCTCTCTGTGATCTCTTGTATTTCATGAAGGCCTCCCTCTTTTTCTTCACTTTTTCAGCTACTTCTTTCGAAAACCATAGCGGTCTCCTTTTACTTTTACCTTTATTTAACATTTTAACAAAAAGGTTGGTTGCCCTTAAAATATCCCCTTTCAGTTTTTCCCACTGTTTTTCTACATCCCCCAGCTGTTCCCATCCAACTAACGACTCCCTGAGGTATTGGCCCATCTTCGCAAAGTTAGTCTTCCTAAAGTCTAAGATCCTCGCCTTTGAATGGATTCTAACAGCCCTAGTCCTAATACTGAACCACACCATCTGGTGATCACTGGATGCAAAATGATCTCCCACTACAACATCAGAAACACTTTCACCATTGGTAAGCACCAAGTCCAGTAGGCCCCCTTCACGTGTGGGGTCTCTCCTTGCGCGAGTGGGCTGCTGCGCGAACGCCACGAGTGACACATAATCCGGCATTTTCCCCTGCCACCTCATGCAGAAAGCCTGGTGCATGAGCAGCACAAAATCTGGGCAAAAATCTTCCATCTGCGATCGAGCCCCAGAAGCTGGCCTCGCCGGCGGAAGTACTCCGCTGATCTCCAGAGCATCACGTGAGGTAGAGGCACCTAGTTGCCCTTCCTCAGGGGCTTCTGCTGACAGTGCTTCCTCAGGACTGGCTTTCGCCTCTATCTGCTGTTCCACATCTGTGGACACCGCAGCGCAACCCCTGCAAATACCCAAGTCCGCTACGGTGCCCCTGCGAGTACCACAGACTACACACTGCGGTCGTGATGACATTTTAATAAGTCAGCAACAATTGAAAAATAAAACTGGTGTATATATATATATATATATATTTCATTAGTCTTTTTTTTTCCAGAACCTTGACCTGGATCACAGGAGCAAAGCAGAAACCTAGGGCCCTGACCCCCTGGACCGCGCACGGCAGTTGGGCTGAAAAAACAAGCTCTTTCGCCTGAGCGTTTAGTGTAAGCCCTCCAAATCTTCAAAATGCCCGAGGGACTTTAAAAACCGCTGGAGAGAAGAGGCACAATTGAAAGAAGCAGGGCTATCCTGCCAAAAGGAGACTGCCCCAGTGCTGCAAGCCCAATGTCTAGAGGCCTCCCCGGAGCTCGAGCCATGCGGTCCCCAAAGATCTAAGATGGCCGCCGCTACTGGTGAAAACAAAAAAGGCGCCAAAACACACATGCGGAAGACGGTGGGACTCCCGCTCGATCCCCTGCCCCCGAAGAGAGCCGCGCAGCTAGGGAAAGCCCCTAAAATTCACTCACCGCTCATCGACGGGGCTCTGGCCCGCGCGGTTTTCTCGATCCACAAGCTGTGAGAAAAACCTTCCGGGCAAGCCTGCCGTCTGTGCCTTACCGCCGCCGGAGGAGATCCCTTGTTCACAGCACCACCGGGGAAGCCTGCCTCCGCTCCTGCCTAGAGCTCTCCTCCGTCCAGTCCAGGAGGAGAGATCTGTGGATGCAAGCCTTCGAGCCCCCCAAAGCCCTGCTGAAAAAAAGGCAGGCAGGAACCGGCACCAGGACAACTTTATTAACAAACAGCTCTGACCTTAAAGGTATAGCACCCGCAAATAAAGAAAAGTAAAGTAAGTAAAAGGAATGAAAAAAATCTCCCATTGATTACTCTAAACTACTCTAAAACTATTCTATCGCTCCTTATCCGTTCCTCCAGTGAGCCCAGCACCCTAGGCTCACTACGTCCTCCTGCTGCGTGGAGAATGGACACACTGGGGATTATGGGAGGCTCCAGCAGTATACATCCAGTGATGTCATTAATTTGACATGTCCAGTCTCCAAGATGCAGGAGGAGGAGCACAACCCAGAAGTAGAGGACTGAACTGGAGGAACGCTAAGAAAAATTTATTTAGTTCTTTCAGCAGTACATGTATATTAAAACTCATCTTTGATAGGTTCCCCTGGTGTTGGTTTTGGTTATTGGCATTTACAGCCCAGTAAACCATTTAAATACCTTAAATTGGGATATTCAATGGCACTTACATGGTTAGTGCTGTTGAATATCTCCTTCCAATTCCCCTACGTGCCCTGATGCTATCCGGGTAGCATCGGTGCATGTTGGGGGCGTTCCAGGAAGGAGCAGAGGCGGTGACAAGCAATAACCGGGCAGCAGCGATATCGCATACTGCGTGGTTAGCGATCAGCACTGAAAAGATAGGTGAGGAAAACCCTTGCCTATCTTTAAGGCGCAGGAGCTAACTGAGCAGCATGCAATATCGCTGCTGCCTGGTTAGCTTTGGCAGCCTCCAGTGTGTGCGGCGATCCCCGAATATTCAATGTTGTTGCCGCGGCATTAAATATCCGGGTTAGAGGTTGGCGGGGAGGGCTATGCGCCTTCAAAAATGAGCCTAGCTCAATATCGGGCCCTTAGACTCTATCTAACCTGCGGAAATGCTGTTTATTTTACAAATGGCATAAATGCTCATTCATTTCACTACCTGCAATTAACTGAAAATACCACCATCAAACTGTTGTGTAATATCCACAGATATGGAAGAAAAAAATGATCTAATCAAACAGGTTAGAAGACTATTATTCAATACAGCAAACACCCACTCATTTAACTCTGGTTACTGAAATTGCATTTTTTGTTGGGCTTAGCATACCAACCAGGATAGTTAAATCATGGTATTATCGTATACTTGAGCCCATTTTAGTCTTATGGCTATGTCGCCTCCCTTCCAGCCAAAATACTTCTGGATATCATATCTTATGGGATTACATTTAAGATCCTTACTTTGCTTTCAAAGGTTCTGCTGTTCAATTGCCCCAATTATATCATAGATCTCTTTTTCCCTCATTCCCTTTTGCATAGTTTGAGGTCCTCCAAATTCAACTGCTTAATGCTCCTGTCCCTTTCTAGAATCCATTTCAAAAACACACAACATAGTGTTTTCAGTTACTAAGTCCCGATACTATAGAATTGCATCTCTGTTTGTCTCTAGACTAATTGCTCATAGTCATCTTTTTAGAAAGAATCTTAGAAATATAGAAAAATGATGGCTAATAAAGACCATGCAGCATATCCATTATGCCCTTCCACACCATCTACTAAGCTCTGCAATCCCTTTCTTTTCCTCAGAGACCCTCAGTGCTTGTCCCATATTTTCATGGATTCAGATACAGTCTTCGTTTCCACCACCTCCACTGCAAAGTTGTATCAAAGCATCTAGCACCCTTTCTGTATAGAAAAATTTCTTTAGATTATACCATTTCCTGAGTCTATTCCCTTTTACCCTCAGCTTATAACCCCTCATTCCAGAGCCTCCTGCGTGTTCATATCTTGGAACTATATAAATATCTCTATCATATATCCTTTCTACCAAACTATTCAGATTAAGATGTTTGGGCCTGATTTTCTTCTGGGCAGGCTATGCGCCGCTATGGTGCATAGTCCTGCCTGCCTACCCTTAACTCTGGATATTCAATGCCATGGTGATGGCATTGAATATTGGGTTGTACGCCAAGGGATCAACGCCACAGAGCCTAACCATGTAGTGGCGATATTGGATTACTACATTAGTGGTCTGCGGCTAGAACTAGGCAAGTCAAAAGCTGGTCTAGTTTTAGCTGCGGACCACTAACCGTGTAGCGTTCCAATATCGGCGCTACATGGTTAGTGGCAGTCACCGCCTCCGCTCCGCCCCTAATCGTATAGCATCGGGGCGTGTAGGGGATCGTAGCACGCTGTGAGTGCATCAGGAACAAACCCCAATGGAGCCAGGTGGACGGTCAAAGGAAAAGCTTTTATTTACAGGGAGTTCACAGCAGTAGCAGACATAACTATTCTCTCCTCCTCCAAAATTTCTTCACTCTGGGCTTAAAACAGTTGCAGAGAAACAGTTCTTCCCAAAGCTCCTTCACTCTTGGTTTAAAACAGTAAAGTCCAGCAGCCTGTCCTCCTTGTGCCCATGCCCGTTGCCGAGACCCCATTTGAAAGGGTTGCGATGGATTTGGTGGGACCACTGAACGTACTCCTCGGGGAAATAGATTTATCCTGGTGGTCATGGACTATGCCACGCGGTACCCAGAAGTGATAGCCATACAGAATATAAAGACCACTATGTTAGCCAATGCTCTTTGGGAGTTGTTTTGCAGATCAACATGGCAACATCCCAGCTCCTACCTTCTCCTGGGATCCCTCAGAGGTAGGTGGTGACGTCATACCCTGGAACATCTCAGGCTCTTCTCTCTCCCCCTCTGTCTCTTCTCTCCAAGTTAAAAGGGCTGCTCCTGGCCACACCCTTCCCAGGTAGGTTCAAGCCAGGCTCCTTAAAGGGACCCGGCGTCTGGTGTTTAAAGGGGCATGCATTCCCTCTGGCTGAAGAAATATTAGTACGGGGGAGTCTCTCATATACCCCATCACAAGGACATAGTCGGGGATATTCAGCGTCATTAACCATATAGGTTCTGTTGAATATCCACATTTAAGGCATTTACACAGTTTACTTGGCTGTAAACTGTACAAATACCTTTTGAATATCGGACCCTTTAAGTCTGTTCCTATATGCTTTATGACAAAGACCACTGACCATTTTATTAGCTGTCCTCTGTATCTACTCCATTCTGTTTATAACTACTCAAAGTATTCAAAATGACGTCTCACCACAGATTTATATAGAGATACTATCGCCTCCTTTTTCCTGCTGGCCATTCCTCTCTCCAGGCACACAAACTTCTGTCTTTCACTGTTGCCTTATCTACTTGTTTGAGAACACCACGAAAAGCAAGATTACCACATAGGAGCAAGAAACCAGTCCAGGCGTGGTAAAATGGAAAGACAGAGCTTTATTTGTCATAAACCAGGGACAACCCGACACAGCCAGTGTTTCGATAACCTTCGTCAGGGGTTAAATTTGGCACACTAAAATCATAAAGACATAAAAGTAAATAAAACAAATAAATCACAAATTACAACATATAGTAAAACATTAAAAAATCAATAAATAATCAAATTATAACATGAACAATAATAAAATGATCACATATAATAAGTATAAAAACGGTTACATAGTAAACAAATTAGAATCATAAATATTCACATAATAATATGTAAGAATATGTGAAAAAAACAATGAAAAAAACAAAATAGGGGTGTGACAAAACTCAAATATGAAACATATGCCTCTGTTTAAGCCTTAGCCCTTACAGGTCTTTATAAACTGGAAAGAGAAAATAAAAGAATCAACAATACTCAAATGAACATAAACAAAACTATCTAATGCATCATGAGAATCAGAAGGGACTATCTTGTTATAAACAAAAACGGGTTGGGGTATCACAACAAACTCATAGTATATTGATTGATAAGAGCAGGAGCGAAACTGCTTGACAGAAAGCAATTTTTCTAATGATGACAGCAAGGAACTTATACTTGCAACACTCATTTATCTAATGGGGAGAAAGCAAAACTACAAACATATATGAATAAAACTTTAAAATGCCAAAGACAATATAGCAAACATTTTAAAACACTAAAATTAGCCTGCATTGATGTATGGAGGTAGTTCACTTGATTTAGAAACCACTTACACATAGGAATGACTAACAATGGCAAAAACAGCCGTCTAGATGCCAAGGTGGACTGCTAACCCAAAATATAAAGAACACTTTTATTAAATGTATACATGAACTATTTTTATATTGCAAAGGATCCTTTCTTATAATATCAAGCATGAAAAAGAAGAAAAAAAAGAAAATATGATTCTTTTGCATCCAAAAATGCTAAGGAGTTCTTTGACGATCCTCTGATTGTCAGACGTATTATGCGAATGGTCAGGAGAGCGCCCGCACATGCGCTCTGAAGAAAGAGGTGGCGTGCATGTGTCCTAGGATCGTGCATTACACATTTTTTTAGCCTGCCAGTATAACGACTGTTTGCCTGCATTTTTTACTTATTTTAAAGCAGCGTACGTGTGTCATACGGATCATACAATCTTCAGCCTGTCAGTAAGACGACTGCTCTTCTACAGTCAGGTTTTTTAAGGTAGTGTGTGGGTGTTTCATAGCGGACAGCTTTAACTTAAAAAGTAGTGTGCGGGTGATCGCCGAATCACGTCCACATTTATATTGATAGAACACTAGTTAGAAGTGACTTTGAGGTATAAAAGTTTTTTTACAGATTACATAAGAACATAAGATATGCCATACTGAGTCAGACCAAGGTCCATCAAGCCCAGTATTCTGTTTCCAACAGTGGCCAATCTAGGTCATATGTACCTAGCAGTTTCCCCAAGAGACACAAGTTCCACAATGCTTGTACTGGGTCAAGCACTGATATCTTCGGTCACTTCTTAATAATGGTTTATGGACCTTTCCTCCAGGAACTTGTCCAAACCTTTTTTAAACCCAGCTACACTAACAGCCTTTACTACATCCTCCGGTAACAAATTCCAGAGTTTGATTACACGTTGAGTGAAAAAATATTTTCTTTTATTAGTCTTAAATAGTTTACCCTGTAGCTTCATTGCATGTCCCCTAGTCTTTCTATATTCTGATAACGTAAACAATCGATCTACGTTTACCCATTCCACTCCGTTCATTAATTTATAGACTTCTATCATATCTCCCCTCAGCCGTCTCTTTTCCAGGTTAAAGAGCCCTAACCTTTTTAGCCTTTCTTCATAGGAGTATCCTTCCATCCCCTTTACCATTTTGGTGGCTCTTCTCTGAACCTTTTCTAAAATCGCTATATCCTTTTTTAAGATACGGCGACCAGAATTGCACACAATATTCAAAGTGCGGTCTCACCATGGAACGATATAGAGGCATTGTAGTTCCTTGAGAGACGACAGCTTAGTCCTCCACGAATGGGTAGTGCACCTCCTCCTGCAGCATGAAGACTGGACCAATCAAATTTCAGCTCCACTGGAAATAGCATAGCAGGCATCCCTGGAATTCCAGTGAACTACTGTCAAAGCAAACTCAAAGAAAAATAGCTAACCTTTTAGAAGATAAAGCAACAGTCTAAATGTCAAAAAATTTTATTTTTTGTTTTTGTTTTTATAACGCCACCAATTTAAAATATCCAGCAAACCGAATGTCCCGCTCCTGCCGCAGCACAAGCAGAGAGCGAAAGGAAGAGGAAAACACCGAAGACAAATGGAGAAAGAAAAAACACACTCACCTGTGAATACTGACTGCTGAAACCATGGCGTGCCGAGCGAAAACACCAAAGGGAGGGAAGGAGGACTAAGCTGTCGTCTCTCAAGGAACTACAATTACCAGGTAAGTGTAATTACTATTTCCTTATCGAGCCTCCAGCTTAGTCCTCCACGAATGGGATGTAACAGAGCAGCCTTAACGGGAGGGATTATTCCAGCCGGCACGCAGAACCGCGGACCCAAAACTGGCATCGCCTGCCGCCAAAACATCAAGATGATAGTGCTTACTGAAAGTGTGAAGAGAAGACCATGTCGCTGCCTTACAGATTTCCACCGGCGAAACCAAACTAAACTCCGCCCAGGACGCCGCATGCGCCCTGGTAGAATGAGCTCGCAAGCCAACAGGCGGCACCCGACCGTGCAACAAATAAGCCGAGGCGATTGCCTCTTTAAGCCACCGAGCAATAGAGGCTTTCGCCGCCGCCTCTCCTTTCCGATGGCCTCCAAACAGAACAAACAAACGATCAGATTTACGGAAATCGCTGGTAACCTTTAAATAGCGACGTAAAACTCTCTTGAGATCCAGACGACTAAGACCGCGATCTGCAGCCTGTTCCCCGGACGCCGGGAATACCGGGAGCGATACAACCTGATTCACATGAAAAGGGGAAGCCACTTTAGGCAAAAAGGAAGGTACCGGCCGTAAGACCACCTTCTGATCCGAGAAAGACAGAAAAGGTTCTCTACAGGACAGAGCCTGTAGCTCGGAAATACGTCGCGCCGAACATATCGCCACTAAGAACACCGTCTTAAGGGTCAAATCCTTTACCGAGCTGCGAGAGATAGGCTCAAAGGGAGCCTCACTGAGTGTCTGCAAAACTAGGTTGAGATCCCACGACGGAACAGCAATCCTGCGGACCGGACGGAGCCGAGAAACCGCTCTCAAGAATCGGACGACATCGGCATGTGCCCCCAGCGAGACGCCCTGAACTTTACCTCTGTAACAGGAAAGCGCCGCCAACTGTACCCGTAGGGAACTGGCAGCCAAACCTTTACCAAACCATCCTGCAAAAAATCTAGCACCACCGGGAGAGAGGCCGTAGCAGCCCGAACTTGACGTCGAGAACACCAATCCTCAAAAATACGCCAAACGCGGACATAGGCCAGCGAAGTGGACCTCTTACGCGCTTGAAGCAGGGTCGATACCACGGACTTCGAATAACCCTTTTTTCTTAGCCGCGCCCTTTCAATAGCCAGGCCGTAAGAGAGAACCTCCCCACTTGCGGCATGCGAAGAGGACCCTGACACAACAGATCCGGATCTACCGGAAGACGCCACGGAGGGCCGTCCACCAACCTCATCAGATCGGCATACCAGGGCCGACGAGGCCAATCCGGCGCTATTAACAGCACCTGACCCCGGTGAGCCTCGACCCGTTGAATCACACGCCCCAGAAGCGGCCACGGGGGAAAGACGTAAAGAAGACCCGTCGAGGGCCAAACCTGCAAGAGAGCATCGATGCCTTCTGACATTGGCTCTCGCCGACGACTGAAGAACTGAGCTGCCTCCGCCGACCGGCACGTGGCCATCAGGTCCATAATCGGTTGACCCCAACGCAGAACCACTTGCGCGAATACGTTTGGATTGAGCTCCCACTCGCCGGCATCCAGCTGAACCCTGCTGAGATAATCCGCTGTCACGTTGTCCTTCCCGGCAATGTGCGCCGCCGAGATGGCCTGCAGCCGGGGTTCTACCCATTGGAACAGCGCTTGGGCTTCCATCTCCATGCCCACGCTTCCGGTGCCGCCCTGACGATTTATGTACGCCACCGTCGCGGCATTGTCGGAGAGGACCCGCACTGCCCGGCGAAATAACTGGGTCTCGAAACTGCGCAACGCCAACCGCACCGCTCGAAGCTCCAAGCGGTTGATCGACCAACTGCTCTCCTCTGGAGACCAGACCCCTTGAGCAACCTGCTCGTTGCAGTGTGCGCCCCAGCCCGTCAAACAGGCATCCGTCAACAGCGGAACCCAGACCGGCTGCTCCAAGGGCATCCCCGCTCGGAGCGAAGTTGGTCGAAGCCACCACTTCAGGTCCCGACACACCGCCAGCGGCCAAGGGAGACGAGTGTTCAGAGAATCGGACTGGTTGGACCAGCGTCGGAACAAGGCTCGCTGAAGCGACCGCATGTGGAAACGAGCCCAAGGAACCACCTCCAGGGAAGCCGCCATCGTTCCCAGGAGCTGAAGGTAGTGCCAGGCCAACGGGGCTGGGCGTAGTCGAAACCTGCGTACGAGAGACTGAAGCCCCGACACCCTGCGGTCGGGAAGGAAGACCGAGCCCCCTCGGGTATCGAACCGAACTCCCAGATATTCGAGAGACTGCGTCGGAATTAAGTGGCTCTTGCCGGGGTTGACCACCCAGCCGAGAGACTGCAGAAGCTCGACGACCCTCGATGTCGCTGACATGCACTCCGCTCGAGATTTTCCGCGAATCAACCAATCGTCGAGATAAGGATGGACTAACACGCCTTACTTGCGCAAGGCCGCTGCCACGACCACCATGACTTTGGTGAATACACGAGGGGCCGTCGCCAGACCGAATGGCAAGGCCTGAAACTGGAAGTGACCCCATAGCAGGGCGAAGCGGAGATATTTCTGATGGTCCTTTCGAATAGGAATATGGAGATAAGCTTCCATAAGGTCGAGAGAGGTGAGAAACTCGCCCTTGCGAACGGCAACCATCACTGACCGAAGGGTGTCCATTCGAAAGTGCGGTACCCGCAGGCAGCGGTTCACGCCTTTGAGATCTAAAATGGGGCGAAGAGTACCATCCTTCTTTGGCACCACGAAATAAATGGAATACCTGCCGAGACCATACTCTGCCGGTGGTACGGGCCCCACCGCTCCCAACCGCAGCAGACGATCGAGGGTTTGACGCACCTGAGCCGTCTTCCGAGCTCCCCGACAGGGAGACGCCACAAAGGAATCGAGCACGGGTCTGGCCAAGTCCAGGGCATATCCGTCCCGGACGATCTCCAAAACCCACTGATCGGATGTAATCTGGACCCAAGCAGAGAGAAAGCGTCGAAGGCGTCCCCCGATCGCTGGAATCTCCGCCTGGGCCTGCCGCCCTTCATTGGGACTTACGGGCGGCCGCAGGAGCGGCTGTTGCGAAACCTCTAGAGGCTCCTCGAAAGCCCCGAAAACCGGAAGCTCTCGAGATATATCTACCACGTTGGAATCCAGCCGTACGGGGAGAACGAAATCTACGAAAGTCCCGAAATTGTCCCCAAGAGGCCGGAAGCGACTTCCCCCGCTTGGAGCGATCCTCCGGAAGGCGACCGCCCTTGGATTCACCCAAATCCTTGACCAACTTGTCAAGGTCCTCACCGAAGAGCAGCCTACCTTTAAAGGGCAACCTCCCTAAACGCGACTTGGATGAACCATCTGCCGCCCAATTCTTCAACCAAAGAGCTCTGCGCGTCGCTACCACGGACGCCATGCTATTGGAGAGTGCCCTGATAAGATCATAATGGACATCCGCCAAATACGCTGAACCAGATTCCAAACGGTGGAGCTCACTTAGGTCGTCGGCCCCCAAGGAGGGCGCCTGACGCAACCCAGCGCAAACAGGCCCGAGCAACCCAAGCCCCGCACACGGAGGCCTGCAACGCCAGAGCGTCTGCCTCAAAGGACTGCTTCAAAAGGCCATCCATTTTCCGGTCTTGCGGCTCTCTCAACGCCGCACTACCTTCCACCGGGATCGTTGTCTTTTTAGTCACAGCCGACACCGCCGCATCAACCTTAGGCGCTCGGAAACGTTCAAGATCTTTTTCAGCCAAGGGATACAACCGACGCATGACCTTCACGCCCTTGAGACCCGATTCAGGAGCATCCCACTCCGCCTGGATCATTTGGTCAATGACCTTGTGAATGGGAAAAACCACCTGAGTCTGACGCACCGCCTGAATGATGGGGTCCGCCCCGTCTGCGTCCTCAACCGGAGGTGGCGGCGCCAGACCAAGAGTCTGAAGCGCTTCCGAAACGAGCGCAGGCAACTCTTCCCGTCGAAACACACGAATAATCTTAGCCTGATCCTCCGGTTCAGGGAGTTCGCCTTCCTCCAAGGCCTCCCTGTCTGCCTCCAAGTCGAAATCCGGATCCTCCCCCTCTGGCCAATCCGCTTCAGACTGGAAGGGTTCGTGAAGCCTCCGCCGTTTGGCCGCCGGACAACAGCTGCTCCGCCGCCGACGACGACTGGGCCGCCACCCCGGTCACCGAAAGGGAACCAGTGGCTATGCTCTGACGCCTACGACAGAACGCTTGATGCATTAACAAAATGAAATCGGGAGAGAAATCCTCCAAGGGTAAGGCCCCCCCGAGGTCCGACTGCTCCCCTGCGCCCAAAGGAAGAGCCGACGGAATCCCCGATGGACCTTCCAGGGGGGAGTCCAACTCCCCAGCGGAGGGGCCTGGCTGCACAGAAGAAGCCAAGGCACCCTCCAGGCGCTGTTCCATACTGCAAGACACTGAAGTACAGCGTTGGCAAACGCCTGCCTCCAAAGCGGAGCCCCTCCGGGATCCACAAATTACACAAATGGACCCCGCGGGCATGAGATCTCAAGGGCAAAAAACAAAATGCCTGTCAGCACTGCAATAAAAAAGGAACTCACCGCCCCAGAAGAACCAGCACACAAGCTGGGGACTGGGTAGTCAGATTTTTTTTTTTTTTGGTCAGATATGTAGATATGAAAGTATGAGCCGTTTGCAGTTAATGAGACAGTGAAGAACTGCCCGTCGGACAGCCCATCAGAGAACCGTGCCAAAACCGCCAAAATGCCGTGGCAGCTACAGAGAGACAGGCAGTCCCGATAAGAAGCAGCTCAGCAAGAAAGGAACTGAAATAAATGAAAACAAAATAACTGAAAGAAAAGAGACCCCGGGGCAAGCAGCAGTGTTCGCCCCAGGCCCACAGAAAAGGGAAAAACCTTCGCGTGCAGCGCACGCTGCTGAAACCGCGGCCCCAAAAAAAAAATGGCCGCCGCAAAGGAGAAGCTTTGGCGCGCTTTTGTCCGGCGCGTGGTATCCGCTCGAGAAATTGCAGAAACCACCGTCGCCGAGCGACCCCCTCACACCCGCAACCTGAGCGACCCGGGGACCCCCACGAAAAAGAAAGAAAACCGCAAAGACTAAGCGGATGTGACAGACGGCAGGCCAGAGCAGCGTTGTGACTGCCGACCGCCGTAGCACTCACCGGCACTGGCGAAGCACGCTCCCGACACCCTGGAGAGGTGCTACCTCGCAGCCGCCGCCGGAGCTCTGCCCCGAAGAGTCGTGGGGCAGAGATCCTAATCAGAAAAGGAGACAGGCAGGCAAAGGCAAGGCGGCTTAGGCTGGGCCGGAGAGAGACCTCAGTCCGGTCCCCCCCCCCCCTACGGAGTGCCGGTTGTTCTTAAAAACTGAAAATTTAAAGACACAGGTCCCCTAAATTAATAAATGAAAAGAAGTCCTAATAGGACAAAAAAGAAATCACCAAAAAGGTTAGCTAGAGAAGCAAAGATAAACTAAGATGAGTAACTAGTGAGCCCAGCTCAGCTCACTAACATCTTCCTGCTGCATGAAGACTGGACACACTGGAGTTCCAGGGATGCCTGCTATGCTATTTCCAGTGGAGCTGAAATTTGATTGGTCCAGTCTTCATGCTGCAGGAGGAGGTGCACTACCCATTCATGGAGGACTAAGCTGGAGGCTCGGTAAGGAATTATTATTATTATTATTTTTCAGTCATTGTTTTTAATTTAATTTGTGACACATAAGGTAGTTTTACCTCCCCTATGTTTCATCCATGTTGTCTTTTAAGGCTCATAATAGAGTTTACAATGTACCTACAAGTTTTTTTTTCATTTCAAAATATGCGTTCTGAATGACGGCGTTTTTTTACCGCGGTTCAAGGGGTTTTCTTCAGAGCGCATGTGCGGGCGTTCTCCTGACCATTTGCATAATACTTCTGACAATCAGAGGATCATGCAAAGAACTCCTTAGCGTTTTTGGATGCGTAAGAATCATATTTTCTTTTTTTTCTTCTTTTTCATGCTTGATATTGTAAGAAAGTATCCTTTGCAATATAAAAATAGTTAATGTTTGACTTCCGGTGACGTCGGCTGACTAGATGGTGGCGTTCTGAACGGGCTCCGCCGCAAGACTCATCAAAAGTGATGAGTAATAAAAATAAAATATACCCCCGTGAAGAGCCAGATGGTAGTGGAGGAGGGAGGAGAACAACGGGCAAGTAAACCCCAGAGGTACAGGCTGAGACAACGCTGAGCGAGCGGGGTGGAGGGCGATCCATCCCCCTCGAGCCGCTGCCTGTGAGAGTGCACAGAGAGGAGAGGCCTGGGAATCCCTAGTGCAGGGGCTGGAGATCATAGAGCATGCTGCGAGAGAAGTGCGATGCAGATTTGCAGCCTGCATTGTGGGCGCTGGCAGCAGAGTAGACACAGCAGAAAGGAGGTTGGTGCAAGGAGAGTCAGCCGTAGCAGGAGTAGGACTGCGAGGAGGAGCAAACGCATGTGGCGGTGAGGCCCGGGAGCTAGGAAAGGCCACAGGAGCACTGTTTGCTATTGGAAGCACCTGGCAGTTAACCCGGAGAGGAGGGGAATACCTGCGTCTACAGGTTATCAGGAGTCAGCAGGAGCAGGTGTATTGCTCGCGAAAAGTGCCCCGTGCTCTGGGGGAAGGGTAATTAAAGCCTCCTGAGGGGTGACGAGAGAAGCGGATCTAAATAAAGGATTAGAGGGAGAGGAGCATGAGCAGCAGATGGTGGCAAGAAAGTCCGAGGTAGACCTCAAATCCTTTTCCTTTAAAGGTACGGGGAGTGCCAAGAACCACGCGGCAAAAATGGCGGAAGCAGCGGTGAGCAAAAGGAGGTGGAAGAGGCTGGCATGACGGGAGGTACGTCTAATGACATACAAGCTCTAAGAAATTATTTGCAGAAGTGGTTTGAGTCAACGAGAGCTGAGTTGGGAGCATTAAAGAAAGAAGTGCATGGATGGCTACAGGAGATAAAGTCAGATATGGAAAATATGGGGACTCACTTGGATGAAGTGGAAAACCAGATCGAGGAGCAGGAAGGAAGATGGGCTATTAAGGATCGACAGATGGACACCATAAGTGGAGTTCAAGAGGAGTTGTGACAAAAGATTGAGGACCTAGAGAATAGGTCAAGAAGATCAAACATCCGGATAAGGGGCTTGCCCGAGAGTGATGGAACAGTGAACTATATCTCTTTGGCAGAGGAATTCTGTGGAGCGGCGCTCCGGGCGGCTGATATGGAAGTGGAAGGAGTCTGCCTGACGGTGGACAGAGCACATAGAGCCCTGGGGCTGTGGACAGAGAATAAGGTGTGGGATGTGGTAGTATACCTCCATGAATTTCGATCAAAAGAGCTGGTGATGAGGGCGTCACAGAAGCTTGGTAAGATTAAATGGCAAGGATCTGAAGTGGAGGTGTTTGCCAATATCTCCAGCCTTACCATTAAAAAGCGCAGAGAATATCAAGTGGTGACCCGGAGGCTACGGGAGGAGAACGTGAGATATTGATGGCTTTTTCCGGTGGGATTACAATTCACTATAAATGCGAAAACAGCGACAGTACACTCAGTGGAGGCGGCAATCAGGAGTATGCAACAGGCAGGCTGGGTGGATCTCCCTGTGATCAGCAGGCCTGAGCAAAGTCAGCGGGAGGCTGGTGAAGAGGAGAAGGAGCGAACGCACCAGTGGAGTCGAGTGCCAGGCAAGGAAAAGAGATTAAGAAGTCAAAGACTGTTAAAGTGAATATGGACTGCTGTTGTTGTATGTTGTAATGTTGTGTTATGGGGGTAAGTGTAGCCTGGGGAAGCGTAATGGAGAGGGCGGTGAGGGGGGTGGCATGGTCTGCCCCTTCCCTGGGTTGATATCTCGGGAGGTGGAGGAGCATGTAAGGGGGATATGGAGATTGGGGGATAGTCCTCTGGAATAAAGGGTGGGAGTTGGATGGGGGAGGATTAATATCTAAGAGGGGGAAAGTTGAGATAAGGTGATAGGATGGGTGGTCGGCTGGAGGTCACTTGAAGGGTTCCAGTTGGAAATGATGGAAGGAGGGGGAGGGGGAGGGGAGGAGGGGAAGGGGGGAGGGAGGGGGCAGGGGGTGGGGGAGAGGGCAGAGGAGGGGGCAGAGGAGGGGTGGGGGTGGACAGGGACATGGGGAAAACAGGGGTGATGGCAACGAGGGAGGAGAGGAAAGGTACAATGCCTGACATTAATTTAATGAGTATGAATGTTAGAAGCCTAAATTCATATGCTAAGAGGCAGATGTTAATGAAAGAATGTACCAGATTGAAAGGGGATATTGTCTTTATACAGGAGACACACCTCTTGACTAAGGATGAAGGCCGGGTGGGACACCCTCACTACCCTCAGCAATTTTTTGCTTCTAACAGATTGGAAAAAAAGAAGGGTGGGGTCGGTGTTTTACTATCGGCACGGGTTTTGGGACAAGTGGGGGAAGTAATTAGAGACAAAATGGGAAGGTTTATTGTTGTGAAATTGAAATGGGATCAGAAGTTATACATGCTGGTTAGTGTGTATGCCCTGAATGTTAAGCAAGCTCAATTCCTTCGGGAGCTGCATAATAAGCTCGTTGGGCTGGTGGAGGGGTGTCTGCTGATGGGGGGAGATTTTAATGTGGCAATTGACCCTGGTGTGGATGCGTCCAAAGGGGTAGTGTCCTCACCAAGGCAACATAGGATAGTGCTGAAGAGGTTAATCACTGGTCTCGGACTGGTTGATGTATGGAGGGAAGCAAACAGGGGGCAGCGGGACTATACCTTCTACTCGGGGGTGCATGAGGTATACTCCCGAATAGATATGATTTTTGTGGATAATGTCCTGATGCCAACTGTAAAGGCATGTGACATACGAGAGCGGACATGGTCAGATCACTCCCCAGTGACCTGTGAGATTCAAATTGGGGGGCTGAGATTGAACAGAGGGTGGTGGAAATTGAATGAATCCTTCCTGGAGGATGAAGAGGTGGTGAGTCAGATTAAGGAAGGAATAGTAGAATATCTATTGTTAAATGACACAGGGGAATGCTCACCGGGGACAGTGCGGGACTTGAAAGCGGCAGTTAGGGGAAAGCTGATTGCAGTAGGAGCCTATCGGAAAAAGATGAAATTGCAGCAGCAAGAACATTTGCTAGCAATGATTGGGAGGGTGGAGAAAGAATTAAAGAGGGCCCCACAGGACAGTAAGTTAAAAAAAAGAGCTAGGGGAATTAAGAGGAGAATGGAGTGGAGGAGTGGCCTAGTGGTTGGGGCAAGGTACTTCAGGCCGGAAGGTCGGGGGTTCAAATCCCACTAGAGGACAGCAACCTTGGGCTGGAAGGACTGGGGTTTCTAGTCCCACAGGTGCTCCTTGTGGTCTTGGGCAAGCCACTTAACCCTCCATAGCCCATGTTCCCTGTAAAATATTTGTAAATAGTTTACAAGCTTATGTAGCAAGTTTTTGTAAATAGTTTACCCCTGTTATCTAAGTTACTTGCCCTGTTATCTGTAAACTCATACATGTTAACTGTACTGAGCGTTTCTGTTCCATGTAAACCGCGCTGATGCTGAATAGTGCGGTATATAAGAGAATGTAAATAAATAAATAAATAAATAAAAATAGTTATCATGCCCTGTTTAATGTAATTTGTTTGTTCAATGTAAACCGCACTGATGCAGAAAGAGTAGTTACTCACCTGTAACAGGTGTTCTCCAGGAGCAGCAGGAATCAGTCCTCACTTATGGGTGACATCGGCGCCGACAGAGCCCTCGCGGAGCAATTTTCCCCAGCTTTCGCAGAAAGCCTTTGGGAAATGCAGCGCGCATGCGCGGTCCCCTTCCCGCCCAGGGATGCCATCTTGCTCAGTCTGATGACATAGCGGAAAGATAGCAAAAAAGTTAGCAAAACAGATAATAAAAATGACTGCAACTCCAAGGGGAGGAGGGAGGGTAGTGAGGACTGATTCCTGCTGCTCCTGGAGAACACCTGTTACAGGTGAGTAACTACTCTTTCTCCAGGACCAAGCAGGAAGTCAGTCCTCACATGGGACTCCCGAGCTTAAGGCTACCGGAGACCTCAAGCCGAAAAATGAGCTCCCTCCAGCTCAAAAGTACAGAAGGAAGGAATCTTCTCTGAATACGAATCCGGCCGGTAGCCCAACACCAGGGCCGGAGGGTAGGAGTTGCCTAGACCTCAAAGAGATTGTGGAGGACTGCCTGTCCGAAAGCACTGTCCCTGCGGGACTCCCTCTCCAGGCAGTAATGAGCCGCAAACGTCTGGCTTGAAGACCAAGTAGCGGCCCGGCAGATGTCCGCCAACGGAACAGAGCGGAGGTGAGCTACTGATGCAGCCTTCGCCCTGACACGGTGAGCCGTGACTCGACTCTCTAAGGAGAGGCCAGCTGCTCCATAAGCCCAGGCGATACAGTCAGCTACCCAGACGGACAGAATACGCTTAGAGACGGGTACCCCCAACCGATTGGGGTCAAAAGAGACGAAAAGCTGGACAGCCTTTCGATGCTCACGCGTACGGTCAGGGTAGAAGGATAAGGCTCTTCTACAGTCCAGGGTATGCAGAACAGTTTCAGCTCGGCTGGTATGCGGTCTGGGAAAGAAGGTCGGAAGAACTACCTCTTGATTGATGTGAAAAGAGGAGACCACCTTCGGAAGAAACTTAGGGTGAGTCCGTAAGACCACCCTATTCTTGTAGAACCTAGTGTAAGGGGGCTCCGACACTAGGGCCTGTAGTTCACTAACGCGCCTAGTGGAGGTAAGGGCTACCAAGAAGAGAGTTTTCCATGAGAGGAAACGAAGAGGACAGGTAGCCATGGGTTCGAAAGGCGGACAGGTAAGCCTTTGCAAGACCACATTGAGATCCCAGTCAGGAGCTGGAGGGCGCAACGGGGGCTTAAGCAGAAGAAGGCCCTTGAGAAAACGCGCCACCAGGGGGTGCGCGGAAAGAGGCTGGCCCTCCACCGGCGCATGATGTGCAGAGAGAGCACTGAGGTGGACCCTGACAGAGTTGGATTTGAGGCCTAGATCGGAGAGGTGAAGCAAATATTGCAGTACCACCGATACTAAGCAGGAGAAGGGGTCCTCAGAGCACTGAGAACACCAGACCGAGAAGCGACGCCATTTAAGGGTGTAAGATTTCCGGGTGGAAGGTCGCCGAGACGCCAGGACGACAGCCTCCACCTCCGGAGGAAGTAAGAGCAGAGCTAGGACTACCCTTACAGCAGCCAGGCCATCAGATGAAGGGCCCGGAGGTTGGGGTGGAGGAGAGTACCCTGATCCTGGGTCAGGAGATCGGGCTGAAACCCCAGAGGAAGAGGGGTGTCCACCGCTAGTTGTAGGAATAGAGGGAACCAGGGTTGTCTCGGCCACCTGGGCGCTACCAGGATCACGGAGGCCTTGTCCTGGACAATTTTGAACAGCGTCCGGGACACAAGTGGCGTGGGAGGAAAGGCATACAGTAGGCCCGTGGACCACGAAATGAGGAAAGCATCCGGCACTACTCTGAGAGGATGCGGGTGCCGGGAGCAGAACCTGGGAAGTTGCCGGTTTAGGGGACTGGCAAAGAGATCCACGGTGGGGAGGCCCCACCGGCGGAAGATCTGTTGGACCACTACGGGGTTCAACCTCCATTCGTGCGGCTGCAGAATCCGGCTCAGTTTGTCGGCTAGGCAATTGTCCTGCCCGGGCAGGTAAACAGCCTTGAGGAGGATGTCGTGGTCAACTGCCCAAGAGCACAGTCTCCGAGCCTCCTGACATAGAAGGAGGGAGCCCGTGCCCCCCTGTTTGTTCACGTAGAACATGGCGACCTGATTGTCCGTCTGCACCAGCACAGACCGACGAGAAGTGAGGTGAGAGAAGGTCCATAGAGCTAGGCGGATCGCCCGCAGCTCCAGGAAGTTTATCTGTTGAGCAGCCTCCCAAGGTGTCCAAAGGCCTTGAGTGCATGTTCCTTGGCAATGCGCTTCCCATCCCAGGAGAGAGGCATCCGTCGTGAGCACTTGAGAAGGAGGAGGAGACTGAAAAGTCATGCCAAGTACCAGATTGGGCAGGTGAAGCCACCACTGCAGAGAGGAGACCAGGCGGTCGGAGATCTGTATTAAGTCCGTCAGTCTCCCTGTGGCCTGATGTCCTTGAGTGCGAAGGCTCCACTGAGCAGGTCGCATATGCAGACGGGCATTCGGAGTGACATGGACCGTGGAGGCCATGTGACCGAGCAGTTGCAGGAATTGTCTGGCAGAGGCCGGTGACGCGCTGTGGAACTTGCCGGCCAGAGCTATGAGCCTGTTGGCCCGTTCCAGGGGTAAGAAGGCCCGAGCCTGCAGAGTGTCCAGCCGTGCTCCTATGAATTCGAGATCCTGAGAGGGGAGCAAAGTGGACTTTTCGAAGTTTATGACGAAGCCCAAATGCTGAAGCAGAGCCACTGTGCGTTGAGTGGCCTGAGTGACCTCTAGGGAAGACTGTGCCTGGATGAGCCAGTCGTCCAGGTAGGGGAAGACGAAGAGGCCTTGAAGCCTCAGGAAGGCTGCCACCACTGCCAGGCATTTCGTGAACACCCTGGGAGCGAAGGAGAGGCCAAAGGGCAGTACGCGGTACTGGTAATGATTCCCTGCCACCACAAATCTCAGATATTGCCGGTGGTCCGGATGAATAAGGATGTGAGTGTAAGCATCCTTTAGATCCAAGGAGCATAGCCAATCTCCCTGCCGGAGGTAGGGCAGTAGGATTCCAAGGGTAAGCATCTTGAACTTTTCCCGCTGCAGGAACTTGTTGAGGTTGCGCAAGTCCAGGATGGGTCTGAGGCCTCCCGTTCTTTTCGGAACCAGGAAGTACCTCGAATAAAACCCGTGACCCCACAAGTGCTGGGGCACTGGCTCCACAACTTGTTCCTGGAGCAGACTTTGCAGCTCCTGAAGGAGTAAGTCCCTGTGCAGAGGGGGTCTTGGAGGCTCCCCTGGAAAGTAGGGAGGAGGTACCTGGTAAAAATGTAAGAGGTAGCCCTTTTGAACCACCTGCAGCACCCAGGAATCGTATGTTATGGCTGACCACCTGTGGGCAAAGTGGGTCAGCCGGCCCCCCGTGTTGAGCGAAAGTCGCGGAGGGGGAGAGACTATGCCGGCATAGTCAAAAACCTCCACCCTGCTGAGCAGGGGCCTGTGCAGTGGGCTTGGGGGCCTTCTGCCTACGGGACCCATTGCCCTGTCCCTTAGCCTGCTGGCCCTGGTGGGGAGCTGCGGAGGCTTGATATTGTGGGTGGTGCTGTTTATAGGCAGACACCTTCCTCGGGTAAAAGGGCTTTTTCCCCGAGCCCTTCCTCTTCTGTGAAGGGGCAGAGGTCTTTCTGGATAGGCGAGTTCTGGTGAGAGTCTCGGACTCGAGTTCTGCCGCCTTATCAGCCATGGGCTTGCCAAAGAGGTTCTCACCTCTGCAGGGGACATTGACCAACTTGTCCTGCACCCATGGCTCGAGGTCGGATGACTGAAGCCAAGCCTGACGGCGAGCACCGATGCCGGCTCCGGCTACTCGAGCCGATTCTTCGAAGCCATCGTAGGCTGCTCGAGAAATAAACTTCGAGCACTCTCGAATACCAGTGGCCAAGGCCTGGAACCTCTGCAAAGGTTCCTCGGAGAGACCAGCAGAGAACCCGGCAATTTCCTTTGCCAGGTCTCGAAGATACATGCCCATATACAGCTGGTAGGTCTGGACTCGGCAAGCAAGCATAGAGCCCTGGAAGCACTTCCTACCGAGGGCATCCAGGTTCCGGGCCTCCTTACCCGGAGGCACCGAGGAGTGCATCTTCTGACTCTTAAGTCGATGCATGGCCGATTCCACCACCATGGAATGGTGTGGCAGTTGTGCCTTCTGGAATCCGGGGCTCTTGCGGACTCGATACATGGAATCGACCCGCTTGCTTAACACCGGCGTCGAGGCCGGGCTCTCCCACATGCGGAAGAGCAGTCGCTCCAGCATCGGAGGAACCGGCACAGTAAAGGCCTCCTTCGGGGGAGAGTCATACAGGAGGGCCTCGAGCTCTTCGGCTCGAGGCTCCTCCTCCGGATCTGCGGGGAAGGCCAAAGCCTTGGCCATGTCCCTCATGAAATCGGAGAACCGTGTATCCTCCGAGGGGGGACCGTCTCCGGGGCTCCGACTCGGGTGAGTCGGAGGGGACGCACCGAGTCTGAAAAGAACCAGGTGACTCGTCCTCCTCCGTGTCCCAGCCCGACTCCTCCGTGGAGGAATCGAGTGGCTCCGTGCGGGCAGGGGCCGAGAACCTCCGCCCCGACGCCGAGGCCGGCGTCGACGACCTCGGTCCCGAACGGGAGGCCGAGGGAGACCTTGGCCGAGGATCGACTCGAGCTCGTATGGACTCGAGGATCGGCTCGGCCTCCGGGGTCGACTTGGACGTCGACGTCCCAGTGGTCGGGGCAGATGCACTGGCGATGCCGGCCATCAATGCCCGCTGCTGGTCCATGAAGGCAGCGATACTGCACTCCAAGGCCGTCAATCTGAGACCAAACTCAGAAGACCCAGCAGCCCCCGACTCGGGCCCCAACGGCGTCGGGCCCAACGTCGGTTCCCTGGGAGGTGAGTCCACGAGGACTACAGTACTCACGTGTCCAGGAGGCTCCACTTCGAGACGAGGATGCTTCGATGACCTCTCCGCCTCCGAGGACCCGGGGCGGCTGGCGGGGCTATGCGACCTGGCCCTCGAGGGACCAGGAGCGTCCTCAGACGCCACCCTCGCGGGTTTCCTCTTCCGACGATGTTCCCGGCCGGGAGACCCCCGCTCAGAGGAACTCCGACGATGCTCGGGGCCGGAGTCACGAGACGTCGAAGCCTCTGACGAGGTCCGGGCCCAACCGGACGCGGAGTCAGAGAAGATTCGTTCCTTTTGTGACTGCCGACTCCTCAATGCCTTCGAGGACATTTTGTTGCACGGACCACAACCCACCGAGTCATGATTGGGTCCGAGGCAACGGAGGCAGCAGTCATGTGTGTCGGTAAGAGACATAAGTCTGGTACAGCGATCACACTTTTTAAAACCGCTGGCAGCCATCGGGGGAAAAAGGGCCCCTGCGAGGTCGAAGGACCGTGCTGCCAGGGAAAAGGGAAAAAGAAAAAAGTGGCGGGAACGCCCGTTACAAAGGACAAAAACTGAAAAAATGAGAACGGACTCGATATTGGAGTATCGAGGCCGGGCGGGAAAGAGACACCGCGTCGAACCGAGAAAAAACAACGAAAGAAATCAACTTTTCAGCGGCGATCACAAACTACGTCTGTAGGGCTCAGCGGAAAAAAGAAGACTGAGCAAGATGGCACCCCTGGGCGAGAAGGGGACCGCGCATGTGCGCTGCAATTCCCAAAGGCTTTCTGCGAAAGCTGGGGAAAATTGCTCCGCGAGGGCTCCGTCGGCGCCGACGTCACCCATAAGTGAGGACTGACTTCCTGCTTGGTCCTGGAGAATAGCGCGGTATATAAGAGAATGTAAATAAATAAATAAATTGAGTGAGTTAAATATGCAGGAAATTAGATATCAACTTAAATTGCTGCAACAGAAGAGTTTTGCCTTTAGCAATAAAGCTGGGAGGATGCTAGCCCGCAAGGTTCAAAAATTAAGATCTAGGAATGCCATAGTTCGCATTAAGGATACACAGGGGAAGGATCTATGGGAGGGTAGTGCTATTGAGGAAAGATTTATCCAATATTATCAGCAGTTATACACACCGGAGAAGTTAGTGGCGGATAGTAAAATACAGGAATATCTGGATGGCGTTACGCTACCTTCCCTTACGGAGGAAGAGGGGAAGGAGTTGTCAGACCTAATTCGCGAGCAAGAAGTCCTAGCAGTGATTAAAGGGTTACCGGGACATAAGGCACCAGGGTTGGAAGGCTTTTGCGGGGGTAGTGGTCGGTCTTCTGGTACAAATATATAACTCCTTTAGTGCAGTGGGGCAGATGCCGGCTTCATTGCGGATGGCGGGAATTAGTCTTCTACATAAAGAGGGGAAGGACCCTGCAGATTGTGGTTCGTATAGGCCCATCTCATTGTTGGGGGGTGATTTAAAGATTTTTACTAGGATCTGGCAAATAGGCTGGGGTCGCTCCTGGGGAAGTTAATCCATCCTAACCAGTCTGGGTTTATTGCGGGGCGCTACACCTCGGATAATATATGATGGCTCTTAATGTAATATGGCAGGGGGAAGAGAGGGGGGAGGGGATAGCATTGCTGACAGTTGATGCTGAAAAAGCCTTCGATAGGGTTAACTGGGCCTATCTCTTTGGGGTGCTGGGGAAAATAGGGATAAATAGGGATACTTACGTTCCTTATGTTATTGTTACTTCAATCTTGTTCCGTGTAAATATTTCATGTATATAGTTCACCCCTGTTATCCAAGTTTGTACTCCTGTTCTATGTAAAACCAAACAGCTTGTTGTTATGGTCATTATGTTATAATGTAAACTGCACTGATACCGAATAGTGCGGTATATAAGAAATTGTAATAAAATAAATAAATAAATAAAGGGGAATTTTTTGAGGTGGATCCAGACTCTTTACCAAAGGCCGATGGCATGTTTAAAGATGAATGGCTCGATCACAAGGGGGTTTGAATTGTTTAGGGGTATGGGTCAAAGGTGCCCCTTGTCACCCTCGTTATTTATACTGTCAATGGAACCCATAGCGCAAAGGATACGGGAGAGGGCGGACATAGTAGGGGTGTCATTGGGTCCACAGGTCCATAAGATTTCCTTATTCGCAGATGATGTCCTGTTCTTCATCTCAGAACCACAGAGGACTTTGGGGGCAATAGTAGCGGAACTTAGTGAATATGGGGCAGTGTCGGGTTTCCGGATGAATGCCACAAAATCGGAGATTTTGAACCTCACTATAAACAAAGGGGATGAGGCTAGATTGTGTCGGGATTTCCCCTTTCGGTGGGCAAGTACTGGTATTCGGTATTTGGGAGTACAAATTACACCAAGATGGGAAATGCTGTTTCGGGAAAACTATGTGGTAGCTCAGAAAATATTGGGGAAAATACGAGATGTCATGGTTAGGAAGGAGAGATCTGGTAAAGATGATTTTACTCCCTCGGCTGTTGTATTTGTTTATGAATCTCCCGGTGGATGTCCCAAGGGGATTTCTCAAGCAATTGCAGGATCGGATTATGAAATTTATTTGGAAGGGTAGGAGACCTCGAGTGGCCCAGAGGATCCTGTGCGCCAATAAGGGGGCTGGGGGAATGGGGGTCCCCATGTTGGCGAGGTACTATGAAGCGGCGCGAGTAAGGGCAATGTTCGAATGGGAACTGCGTGGGTCAACGGAATGGGTGCAGTTAGAGAAAGAAGGGCTGCGACCTGAGGGAGACCTAAAAGGGAAAATATGGATTAAAGGGGGGGACCCTATTCAAGGGCGACAGGGGAATCCCTATGTTACACTAACACTGCGGTACTGGAGGAAATGGCAGTCAGTGGTATGGGGCCTTGGGAGGCTCTAGATTCATACCCTTTGTGGGGAACTCAGAGTTTCCATCAGGTATGACGGACCCTGCCTTTCAGAGATGGGCAGAGGGGGGGTTATGTGTAGTGGGGCAATTTAAAGAAAGTGGAAACTGGGTGACGTTTGAGGAGTTGCAGGAAGAATAAAGATCGGTTCAAATATCTGCAGGCCTGGCATTACTGTAAGGTGGTTGCGCAGAGGGGTCAGGGCCCTAAGGGAGAGATGATAGATGGGCTGTTTGGGAAAGGAGAGGTTAAGGGACTTATCTCCCACCTCTATAAAGCAATGTAGGAGGAATCAGAGACTACCTGGGCACACAGGAAAGCATGGGAGGTGGACCTGAAGAAAAGTTGGGATGGATCCCAATGGGAACGGGTATGTAGGGGGTTGTTCAAAGGAGTGATATCGAGTAACATTTTGGAACATAATTATAAAATGTTGTACCATTGGTACATGACACCGCAGCGATTGCAGAGTGCTGGAGGGGATGTGGAAGGGTGGGGTCCTTCTTACACATTTGGTGGGAGTGCCCAAGATTGGACCCCCTAAGGCAAAGTGTGGCGGGATGGTTAAATGAGGTTTCTGCTTAATTTAGAGGCGGGAGGGATGAGAAAGGCAGGCCGGGGTTGGTGTGGACTGGTGTGCACAGCGACTCGGCAATTGATAGCAAAGAAGTGGAAGTCGACATTGGTGACGACACTAGCGGAGGTTCAAGGGAGGGTAGAGCATTTCTGTTCAATGTATCGTTTTACAGCTGTGCATCAACATAGTATGGTGCGTTTCCAAAATACCTGGGGCCTGTACCTAAAGTGGAGGGACCCGGGTGGGAGGGAGGAGGAAAATGCATGAGAAGGTATGAGGAGGAGGATAAAGAGGAGTGGGGGCCTCTGGCGTTGAATAGTGTAATACTGAATAAGCGGATATTGGTTAATATGCCACTGAATAATATATATGAATAATGTGGCTAAAGAGGTGGGACTGATGGGATTGTCAGGAAAAATGTTTATATGCTTCAGATATTTGGCTAAAAACTGACTGCGTAATGCCATATCCCTTGGAAATTTGTATTTTGTATTTAGTATGATGGGGGGTGGGAGGGGAGGGGTTGAGGGGGAATAGGGAGGAAGGGGGGTTATAAAATGTCATGGATGTATTGATTGGTTTATGGAACTGATGTTGCTTTTCATAAATAATAAAGAGGAAAAAAATAGTTCATGTATAAATTTAATAAAAGCGTTCTTTACATTTTGGGTTAGCAGTCCATCTTGGCATTTAGACGGCTGTTTTTGCCATTGTTAGTCATTCCTATGTGTAAGTGGTTTCTAAATCAAGTGAACTACCTCCATACATCAATGCAGGCTAATTTTAGTGTTTTAAAATGTTTGCTATATTGTCTTTGATTGGTATTTTAAAGTTTTATTCATATATGTTTGTAGTTTTGCTTTCTCCCCATTAGATAAATGAGTGTTGCAAGTATAAGTTCCTTGCTGTCATCATTAGAAAAATTGCTTTCTGTCGAGCAGTTTCGCTCCTGCTCTTATCAATCAATATACTATGGGGCTTGTTTACAAAGCCGCGGTAGCGTTTCGTGATCGTTATTGGAGCCGCGGCCCCATTGAAATCACTGGGGCCGCGGCTCCGATAACGTTCGCAAACCGCTACCGCAGCTTTGTAAACAAGCCCCTATGAGTTTTTTGTGATACCCCAGCCCGTTTTTGTTTATAACAAGATAGTCCCTTCTGATTCTCATGATGCATTAGATAACTTTGTTTATGTTCATTTGAGTATTGTTGTATGTTTTATTTTCTATTTCCAGTTTATAAAGACCTATATGGGCTAAGGCTTAAACAGAGGTACCCACGTATATGTTTCATATTTGAGTTTTATCACACCCCTATTTTGTTTTTTTCATTGTTTTTTTTCACATATTTTTACATATTATTATGTGAATATTTATTATTCTAATTTGTTTACTATGTAAGTTTTTATACTTTTTATATGTGATCATTTTATCATTGTTCATGTTATAATTTGATTATTTATTGATTATTTAATGTTTTACCATATGTTTTAATTTGTGATTTATTTGTTTTATTTACTTTTATGTATTGTCACAACCAGGTGGGCAGGCTGCCGCCTAGGGGTAGCAGGTCTGTGTTTGATGGTGGTTATGAAGAACAAGTAGTTGTAGACACGAATGGTAAAGGTAAAGTAGTAATTACACTTACCTGGTAATTGTAGTTCCTTGAGAGACGACAGCTTAGTCCTTAACGAATGGGTTGTGCACCTCCTCCTGCAGCATGAAGACTGGACCAATCAAATTTCAGCACCACTGGAATCAGCATACCAGCCATCTCTGGAACTCCAGTGAACTACTGTCAAAGCAAACTCAAAGAAATAGCTAACCTTTAAACCAATGGTATGTAAATTTTTTTTATTTTTTTTTTTTATATATACCGTAGCCAACGGCGCAAAACCAACAGACCCAGAATGTCCCGCGCCTGCCACAGCTTAAGCAGAGAGCGAAGAAAAAAGGAAAACAGTGGAGCGAAAGAAAGAAACCAAGAGACACACTCCCCTGGGAATACGGACTTCTGAACCCAAGGCGTGCCAAACTAAAGAAAGGTATAAGGAGGGAAGGAGGACTAAGCTGTCGTCTCTCAAGGAACTACAATTACCAGGTAAGTGTAATTACTACTTCCTTATCGTTCCTCCAGCTTAGTCCTCAACGAATGGGATGTAACAGAGCAGCCTAACGGGCGGGATTCTTCCAGCCGGCACGCAACACCGCGGAACCAAAACTGGCATCTTCCGCCGCCAAGACATCAAGTCTATAGTGCTTACTGAAAGTGTGTAGAGAAGACCACATCGCCGCCTTACAAATATCCACTGGCGAGACCAAACTAAACTCGGCCCAGGACGCCGCCTGCGCCCTGGTAGAATGAGCGCGCAATCCAGCAGGCGGCACCCGACCGTGTAAAAGATAAGCCGAGCCAATTGCCTCCTTAATCCATCAGGCGATGGAGGCTTTCGCCGCCGCCTCACCTTTCCGAGGACCTCCAAGGAGTACAAACAAACGATCAGACTTACAAAAGTCGCTGGTAACCTTCAAATAGCGACGTAAAACCCTCTTGAGATCCAAACGACGAAGACCGCGATCTGACGCCTGCTCCTCCGACGCGGGAAACACCGGGAGCGATACCACCTGGTTCAAATGAAAAGGAGAAGATACCTTGGGCAAAAATGAAGGCACCGGCTGCAGCACCACTTTCTGAGCCGAGAAGGACAGGAAAGGCTCTCTGCAAGAAAGAGCCTGAAGCTCGGAAATACGCCGCGCCGAACAAATTGCCACTAAGAACACTGTTTTAAGCGTCAAATCCTTTACCGAACTCTGAGAAAGAGGCTCAAAGGGCGCCGCACTGAGAGTCCGCAGGACCAAGTTGAGATCCCACGAAGGCACAGAAATCCGGCGAGCCGGACGAAGTCTAGAAACGGCCCGCAAGAAACGAACCACATCAGCATGGGCACCCAGCGAAACGCCGTGAACCTTACCGCGGTAGCACGAAAGCGCCGCCAACTGCACCCGCAAAGAACTGGCGGCCAATCCTTTAGCAAAACCGTCCTGCAAAAAATCGAGTATCACCGGAAGAGATGCAGTAGCAGCCCGAACCTGACGTCGAGAGCACCAATCCTCAAAAATACGCCAAACCCGTACATAGGCCAGCGAAGTGGATCTTTTGCGTGCCTGTAACAACGTGGCCACGACAGACTTGGAATAACCGCGCTTTCTTAGCCGAGCCCTTTCAATAGCCAGGCCGTAAGAGAGAATCTCCCCACTTGCGGCATGCGAAGAGGACCCTGACACAGCAGATCCGAATCCAGGGGAAGCCGCCACGGGGATCCGTCCACCAACCTCATCAGATCGGCATACCAAGGACGTCGAGGCCAATCCGGCGCGATCAACAGCACCCGACCCCGGTGAGCTTCGATACGCTGAATCACGCGACCCAGAAGGGGCCACGGAGGAAACACGTAAAGAAGACCCATGGATGGCCAAGTCTGTAATAGAGCATCGATGCCTTCGGACATCGGTTCCCTTCGGCGACTGTAGAACCGAGCTGCCTTTGCGGATCGCAAGGTGGCCATCAGGTCCATGACCGGCTGGCCCCAACGCTGAACCAGCTGTGCGAACACTCTGGGGTGGAGTTCCCATTCGCCGGGATCCACCTGCACTCTGCTGAGAAAATCTGCCGTCATGTTGTCTTTCCCGGCAATGTGCGCTGCTGATATAGCCTGCAGTCGGGGCTCGATCCACTCGAACAGCATCCGAGCCTCCGTTTCCAAGCCTACGCTTCCGGTACCGCCCTGCCGGTTTATGTACGCCACGGTCGCAGCATTGTCGGAGAGTACCCGTACTGCCCGAGTTGATATCAGGGCCTCGAAGTGTTGTAACGCCAACTGCACGGCACGAAGCTCCAGGCGGTTGATCGACCAATTGCTCTCCTCCGGAGACCAGAGCCCCTGAGCGAACTTCTCGCCGCAATGAGCGCCCCAGCCCGTCAAACAAGCATCCGTCAAGAGCGGAACCCAGATCGGCTGTTCCAGGGGCATTCCCGCCTGCAGCGAGGACGGCCGAAGCCACCATCGCAGATCCCTCCGAACCGCCAGCGGGCAAGGGAGACGTTTGTTCAGGGAATCGGACTGGTTGGACCAATGACGGAGCAATGCTCTCTGAAGCGAACGCATGTGAAAGCGAGCCCAAGGTACTACCTCCAGGGAAGCTGCCATCGTCCCCAGCAACTGAAGGTAGTGCCAGGCCGACGGAGCGGGAGTCTGCCGAAAACGTCGCACGAGAGACCGAAGTGTCAACACCCTGCGGTCGGGAAGAAAGACCGATCCCACGCGAGTATCGAACCGAACCCCCAAATACTCGAGGGTCTGCGTCGGTACCAAATGGCTCTTGCGCGGGGTTGACCACCCAGCCGAGGGACTGCAATAGCGCTACGACCTTGGAAGTTGCCGCCAGGCTCTCTGCGTGAGACTTTCCGCGAATCAACCAATCGTCCAGATAAGGATGGACCAGCACCCCTTCCTTGCGCAGGGCTGCCGCCACTACCACCATGATTTTGGTGAACACTCGCGGCGCGGTCGCAAGACCGAAGGGCAACGCTTGGAACTGGAAGTGCCCCCACGGCAGAGCGAAGCGGAGATACTGTTGTTGGTCCTCCCGAATAGGGATATGGAGATAGGCCTCCGTGAGGTCGAGGGAAGTGAGGAACTCGCCCTTGCGGACGGCGACCAGCACTGACCACAGGGATTCCATTCGAAAGTGTGGCACCCGCAGGCAGCGGTTCACGCCTTTGAGATCCAGAATGGGGCGAAGAGTAGTATCCTTCTTTGGCACCACGAAATAAATGGAATATCTTCCGAGACCATATTCCGCCTGCGGAACGGGTACTACTGCCCCCAGCTGAACAAGACGATCGAGGGTCTGCCGAATCTGAGTTGTCTTGCGTTCTCCCCGGCAGGGAGATGCTACAAAGGAATCCAGCACGGGTCTGGCCAAGTCCAAAACATACCCGTCCCGGATGATGTCCAAGACCCACTGGTCGGAAGTAATCTGGGCCCAAGCGGAGAGAAAGTGTCGAAGTCGGCCGCCGATCACTGGAATCTCCACCCGGACCCGCAGCTCTTCATTGGGGCTTGCGGGCGGACGAAGGCGTGGCAGTCGCAAATCCTCTACTGGCTCCTCGAAAGCCTCGAAAACTCGAAGTCCTCGAGAGATATCTGCCCCGCTGGAAACCACCAGGACGGGGCGACCGAAACCTACGAAAGTCTCGAAACTGCCCCCGAGAGGCTGGAAGCGACCGTCCTCGCTTCGGCCTATCCTCCGGTAGGCGACCGCCCTTGGACTCACCCAAATCTTTGACCAGCTTATCCAAATCCTCACCAAACAGCAACCGACCCTTAAAAGGCAGTTTGCCTAACCGCGACTTGGACGAACCATCGGCTGCCCAATTCTTCAACCAAAGAGCTCTGCGTGATGCTACCACGGATGCCATGCTATTGGATAGAGCTCTGATGAGATCATAATGAACATCTGCCAAATACGCCGAACCAGATTCCAAGCGGTGGAGCTCACTTAACATCTCGGCCTCCAAGGTGTGTGTTTGTTGAAGCCGCTGAACCCAGCACAGACAGGCCCGGGCAACCCAGGCTCCACAAACAGAGGCCTGCAACACAATGGCGTCCGCCTCAAACGCCTGTTTCAACAGACCGTCCATTTTTCGGTCCTGTGGCTCTCTCAAAGCCGCACTACCTTCCACCGGAATCGTGGTTTTCTTAGTCACCGCCGACACAGCCGCATCGACCTTCGGAGAACGGAAACGCTCAAGATCGTTGTCCGACATAGGGTAGAGCCGACGCATGACCTTCACCCCCTTGAGACCCGATTCAGGAGTATCCCACTCAGACTGAATCATCTGGTCAATTACTCGGTGAATGGGAAAAACCACGTTAGTCTGACGAACCGCCTGAATAATCGGGTCCGCTCCGTCCGCCTCTTCCACCGGAGGCGTAGGGGCCAAACCAAGAGTCTGAAGTGACTCCGAAACAAGAGCGGGCAATTCTTCGCGCCTGAACACACGAATAATCTTTGCTTGATCCTCCGGCTCAGGGAGTTCGCCCTCTTCCAAGGCCTCCCCATCCGCTTCCTGGTCGAAATCCGGATCCTCTCCTTATTTATTTATTTATTATTTATTACAATTTTTTATATACCGCGCTATTTACAATCAGCGCGGTTTACAGAGAACCAAAGACCAGAACAACAGGCTGCTCGGTTTTACATAAAACAGGATGATCAACTTGGATATGATAAACTTGGATAATATGGGGGTAAAACTATTTACATAGAATGTTGATCTGTTAATTTGATTACATGAGAGAGGTATTTACATGAAATTGACAATGGTGCTTGGGAAAGGAGGCAATGTGGTTAAGTTTGTAGTGAATATTTTGCACTTTATGTAGGGTAGTATTTGATGAATAGGTTATGCTTGAGGGCCTTTCTGAATTGGACTATGTTAGTTATGGCACGAATTTCGGGTGGTAGGGAGTTCCAGTGTTTTGGGGCGCAGAACATGAAGGCTCTGTTCGCTGTTGATCGGCTACAAGTTGTTATGGCCTTCGGCATTATTAGGGTGTTTATCGCTATTTGTCTTCTGGATCTAGTTGGTGGTAATGTTTGTGTGAGATCAATTAGTGAGTTTGCAGATAAACCATGGATGGCCTTGTATGTGAGGATTAGGGTTTTGAATTCGAGCCTGCCTTGTATCGGGAGCCAGTGAAGCTGTTTGAGGATTGGTGTCACATGCTCGCTCCTGGATGCTCCTTGTAGAATCCTTGCAGCAGTATTCATGGCAAGTTGAAGAGAACTTAGGGTGGATTGTGGGAGACCTTGTAGAATTGAGTTGGCGAAATCGAAATGCGGTAAGATGAGTGCTTGGAAGATGGTTCTAAAACCGTCTGGGTCCAGTAATGAGCGTAGATGCCTGAGTGTGCGTATTTTGAAGTACACAGCTTTTGTAATATTGTTTACATGTGTTTTCAAATTGGGACGGTGGTCCAGCGTGACTCCAAGGTATCTTATTGTTTCTTTTGTGGCTAGATCAGCTCCTTTCACACTTATATGTGATGGTGGAATGAAGTTAGGGTCTCGCGTAACAAAGAGAACCTCAGTTTTCTTGTGTTGGATGCGGAGGTTCTGTGAGAGAAGCCATTCTGATACTGCATTGAAGCAATTTATTATGGGCAATAGGTCTAATTGCATTGTAGAAAATGGCATATAAAGTAGGATATCATCTGCATATATCATGCATTTCACGTTGAATGATCTGATGATATTGCAGATAGGCTGCATATAGATGTTAAACATGAGAGATGAGAGAGATGACCCTTGTGGCACACCTTGTTTTTGATGGAAGAGATTTGATTCTCCCGTTGCAGATTTTACATATTGCATTCTGGTGTCCAGGTAAGATTTACACCATTCCAGAGCTGAACTACCGATGCCTTTTTCCTTCAAACGTGTAATGAGTATCTCGTGATTTACCGAGTCAAACGCTGCTGCTATATCTAAGAAGATTAGCACAACGCCTTGGCGGATGTTGTCTATGCTGGTGAGTAAGTTATTGAGGAGAGTGGTGAGGAGTGTTTCAACTCCATGATGTTCCCTGAAGCCATGTTGAAAGTAGTCGAGAGGGGCTGTGGAGTCTATGTGGTCTTGAATTTGGCGTTGCACCTCTTTTTCAAAAATTTTTGCTAGGAGGGGAATGCTCGCAATAGGCCTGTATGAGTCAGCTCTTTTTGGGTCTAGTTTGGGGTTTTTTAAAAGTGGTCTGATGGATGTGAGCTTTAGAGCAGATGGGAAGGATCCAGTTGTAAATGAGAGGTTCATGATTCTTGCGATGAACGGGCTAAAAGCACTTCTAAGGTCCTTTATCCAGAAGGCTGGGCAAGGATCGGTTTGAGCGGTAGAGGTATTGAGTGAGGAGATTGTGTCTTCAATTTGTTTAGCTGAAGGTGCGGAAAGTGATGTTAAGGTGCTTTGGCAGGTTGATTCTCGGATATCTACTTTCTGTAGCTCATCCGTCTGTAGGAGTTTAGATTGCAAATAATCAGCAAATTCTTGTGGGTGAATATCATATTTTCGTTCTGATGACGGTTCATTTGATAGTGATTTTACTAGGCTGAAAAGATCACGGGGTTTGTTTAATGATCTTTTGAGCATCTCAGTGTGATACTGCTTCCTCTTGGTTGTAATTGCTTCACGGTGAGTTGCTAAATAGAGATTGTAGGCTGTATGATCATCAATGGCAAGTGATCGGCGCCAGCGTTTTTCGAGTCTTCTAAGGTGCGTAAGAGAATCTCGCAGATCGGGAGAGAACCATGGAGCGGAGGTTCTTTTCCTTGAAGTGTTATTTTTGTGTGGTTGAATAGCAATGGCATTGAGGCTGTTATTCCAGGCTTCAATTGCTTCTTCCAGGTTGAGTGTTGTATTGTTGAGGAGTGGTTGGGTCTTTGTCATTATAAAATCCTTATTGAAGGGCCGAAAGCCTCTTGATGGGGCTCTTGGTGTGTTGTCAAGGTTTCTGTTGTTTAGGGAATGAGTGTTGTCCCAGGGAATTTGTAGGATTATGAGTTTGTGGTCTGACCATGGTACATTAGTGATAGATTTTATCACGTTGCTGATTTGTGTAGAAGCAGATTGTGGAGCGAAGACCATGTCGAGAATGTTTCCTTTGATGTGTGTGGGCTCCATGATTAGTTGTTGATATCCAAGACTTTCGATGGCATTGAGGAATGAAGAGGACTGATGTTGCTGTAGTGAAGGGAGATTGAGATCTCTCATTATCCAGTTTGGAGTGTTGAAGTTGCTGGTATTGGCCGCAATGTCCAATATGGTAGGAAGGTCGTCCTGGGAGCTTGACGGGGTTCTATAAATCAAGTTGATGGAGCATTGCTTGTTCACTATGGTGATAATTTCCAGATTGTCAGAGCTGTAGGAGTTAGCTGTATTGAAGAGGAGTTCAGACTTGGTGAGAATGAGTGCTCCTCCTCCCTTCTTGTTTTCTCTGTGAGTTGTGTGTATGGAGAAATTTGGTGGAATGAGTTGGTTAATGAGGACATTATCTTCTTTTGATAGCCAGGTTTCAGTGATCAAGAGTGCGTCAAGATTGTGATGGGTAACTATATCTTGGATTACAGGCCATTTTTTTCTAATCGAGCGAGCATTTATAAGGGCACATTTTAGGCTTTGGGAAGGTGGGGAGTCTTGTTGCTTGGGGTTACTGTTTTGGAGTAATGCGATGTGAATCAAGTGGGAGTGCCATATACGAGCTTCCTTAGCTGGATAATGGTAAGAGTTACTGGACCATTTTTTTCCGTGTTTTTTGAGGATAGGGATATGAATGGTGGAAGAAGAGTAGGCAGAGGAGGTCTCAAGCCAGTCTGTGAGAAGGTAAAAACTAAGAAGAGTGATGAGGTGAGGAAACATTTTGGTTCTTGTTGAGGAGGTATTGGGTGTTTCTGTGAGCTGTCTATACTATCAGGTAGGGATAGTACTGATTATGCTGCGGGTAGAAGATGTTATAGTACAATGCAGGCAATTGTAGAACTGTAACAACTGTAGGAATGGCAATTAAAGGCAAAAATGGCAACTGTATCAGGTGGCAGTTATAATACAATACAGGCTACTGTAACAAATCAGGCAATACAGGCAACTGTAACAAACTGTAACAAATATGATTGTCTATAGAGTAGGTACAGAGCTGCAAGAGAGTGTGCTATCAATGACACTGAAGGCAGTGATATTGAAACTAGAGCAGCGGTTAGTTCAGCTTTATAGATAGTGAATACTTGCTGTGCGTTTAGCCCGAGGACGTGCTGGTGAATGTAGGGTAGCCCTGTTGCAGGATGTGCGTGGAGCTGTGGGCTTCTTGGACGATTCCTGGGTTCTTTGGAGGGGCCTTTGCCTAAGGGCCGTGCCAAAGGGCCCTCTGGCGAGGCCCTCAGGCGCGGGCCCGACAGGCGCGGGCCTGCCTGTCGGCGGCTTGCTTTTGCTGTGTGAGGCTCCGCCTCCCACAGCCCCAATTGGGCTGGAGGCTCCTGAGCAGGGGAAGATGGCTGAACCCTGCTCAGGTGTGCTCAACCCCGATCGGGGAGCACGGAGCCGGCTGGAATGAGAAGGGAAGCTGTTCTTGTCGGCGGCTTGCTTTTGCTGTGTGAGGCTCCGCCTACCACAGCCCCGATTGGGCTGGAGGCTCCTGAGCAGGGGAAGATGGCTGAACCCTGCTCAGGTGTGCTCAACCCCGATCGGGGAGCACGGAGCCGGCTGGAATGAGAAGGGAAGCTGTTCTTGTCGGCGGCTTGCTTTTGCTGTGTGAGGCTCCGCCTCCCACAGCCCCGATTGGGCTGGAGGCTCCTGAGCAGGGGAAGATGGCTGAACCCTGCTCAGGTGTGCTCAACCCCGATCGGGGAGCACGGAGCCGGCTGGAATGAGAAGGGAAGCTGTTCTTGTCGGCGGCTTGCTTTTGCTGTGTGAGGCTCCGCCTCCCACAGCCCCGATTGGGCTGGAGGCTCCTGAGCAGGGGAAGATGGCTGAACCCTGCTCAGGTGTGCTCAACCCCGATCGGGGAGCACGGAGCCGGCTGGAATGAGAAGGGAAGCTGTTCTTGTCGGCGGCTTGCTTTTGCTGTGTGAGGCTCCGCCTCCCACAGCCCCGATTGGGCTGGAGGCTCCTGAGCAGGGGAAGATGGCTGAACCCTGCTCAGGTGTGCTCAACCCCGATCGGGGAGCACAGAGCCGGCTGGAATGAGAAGGGAAGCTGTTCTTGTCGGCGGCTTGCTTTTGCTGTGTGAGGCTCCGCCTCCCACAGCCCCGATTGGGCTGGAGGCTCCTGAGCAGGGGAAGATGGCTGAACCCTGCTCAGGTGTGCTCAACCCCGATCGGGGAGCACGGAGCCGGCTGGAATGAGAAGGGAAGCTGTTCTTGTCGGCGGCTTGCTTTTGCTGTGTGAGGCTCCGCCTCCCACAGCCCCGATTGGGCTGGAGGCTCCTGAGCAGGGGAAGATGGCTGAACCCTGCTCAGGTGTGCTCAACCCCGATCGGGGAGCACGGAGCCGGCTGGAATGAGAAGGGAAGCTGTTCTTGTCGGCGGCTTGCTTTTGCTGTGTGAGGCTCCGCTTCCCACAGCCCCGATTGGGCTGGAGGCTCCTGAGCAGGGGAAGATGGCTGAACCCTGCTCAGGTGTGCTCAACCCCAATCGGGGAGCACGGAGCTGGGACAGAGATCCTAATTTAGCAAAAACGATCAGGGAAGAAAAAAAAAATACAAGCGGCTTAGGCTGGGCAGAAGAGAGACCTTCTTCAGGCCCCCCCCCCCACGGAGTGCCGAAAGGAGAAGGGAAATTTAAAGAAACAGTAACCCTTAATTTAAGAAAGCAAATAAGTCCTAAGAGGACACAAAATAAATTAGTCAAAAGGTTAGCTAGTGCAAAATAACTAAAACTGAGTAACTAGTGAGCCCAGCTAAGCTCACTAACGTCTTCCTGCTGCATGAAGACTGGACACACTGGAGTTCCAGAGATGGCTGGTATGCTGATTCCAGTGGTGCTGAAATTTGATTGGTCCAGTCTTCATGCTGCAGGAGGAGGTGCACAACCCATTCGTTGAGGACTAAGCTGGAGGAACGATAAGGAATTAGGATTTATTTCCCCTCCCGGGGTTGGATTCTTCAAAAGGTACAACACATAAACTTAAGACAAGTAAGCCATACTTTCTGGCATGTTATAAAGGAAAACAGGAAAGCTTCTTCTTGCTTCTTAATTAAATGATAAATGAGAATCTTAGGAATATTCAGCATACAGTTCCTCTATAGACAAACAGGCACACTTGACCTTCAGTGTTAACCTTAAGCATTACACAGCTTCTGTCTAACATAAAGAGGTTATTCTGTCAGAAATTGTTAATGTACAGTCCATTGGATCATCCAAAGAGCATTCACTGGGACAATCAATGACCATGGGTTCCTGCAAGGTTTCAGAAGGACCTGTGTTTTCCTTGCCACAGAATGTTTGTAAGTTCCCTTGCAATGTCTCGTTACAGAGCCTATCTGACCAGCTCCCTCTAGGGCTGGAATAGCTGTTACCGTATTCCTCTGAGTCTGGGAGAGAAGGAAGCCACCATTCAGGGTTTCCAGAATCCAACTTCTTATAAGAGTTTCTAACTCTAGAATATCTGTTGGTTCTACCTTCAGGCTTCGGCACAGAATAAAAGAATTCTCCTCCCCTATCAGCACAGGGTTTAGCTCTGCGTGTCTCTCTCTGAGGCTTGGGAGTTTCAAACACTTCCTCTTCTGATATGCAAGTGTCTTCAATAGAATACCTCTCTCTTTCAGGGGCTTGGAACTGCTCTCTCACTAGCTCTCTGGGTAAATCCCTCGGTTCGTCTTTACAGCACTGCTTTCCCCTTGGATTTCTCCCACGAGGCTTCTGAGCATTAACCCTCCAGGTATTTCTACTGCCAGCAAACTTTCTTAACTCTATTTCAGAATCACTCTCAGGTTTATAGCGTTCATATACATACTGTTTCACTTTCTCAGGCTTCCATTCATTCTGGGTGGAACGTTGCCTCTGAGTTTCAAACTGCGTCACATCAGATGAACACTCACAGCTGTTCTCTGACTCCACGGCTCCTAACTGCTTTCTCCTGAGGTGTTCTGGGTATCTTGTGGATTGAACTCTTCCTGGTTCCTGTCTCTGCCAGGGTTCCTGTTCCTGGCTCTGCCCTTGTTCTTGTTCCTGTCCTTGTTTTAACTCTGTATTTCCTGAGTGACTCTTATAGTAGCTATTAGCCCTTCCTCTATTCAGGTGCAAGCTATTAAGAACTGGGGATTGTTTGTCAGCTGGGCGTGTTTGCAAACCTCGTGGCTGGGTTTGTTTATGTTGCCCCTGACAACTACTGCTCATTTTGCTTGCCTGCCTGTCAGCTTCCAAGCTAGAATTCACAGAATCCTGTGTTTTTAAGGCAGAGAATGGATCTTCCTCATTACAGTATTTATGATTTTAGTGTGCCAAATTTAACCTCTGACAGAGGTTATCGAAACACGGTTGTCCCCGGTTTATGACAAATAAAGCTCTGTCTTTCCATTTTACCATGCCTAGACTGTTTTTTTATCTACTTGTTTGGTCAGCCTAGTATCATCAAATATGATTACTCTGAGATCGTACTTTTCTTTAGTGTACAAAACCTCTACCCTATACTGAACCGCTCTCTTGAGTTTTCATAAGACCTGGCTCTTTTGGCAGGCCTTTTGTCATAGTCTCTCCCTCTCCACTCCCCTCTGATTGTCCACTCCTAATCTTTCCAAACCAACCTCCTGTCTACAACCTTTTCTCTAAGATTTCTGTAACTTTCTCTGTGACTCCTCTCTTTCTTTTTTTTTTTAATGTATTCCTCTGCCTTCTCAAGTTTTATTACTGTAAACCACTTTACTGGACTACCAAAAGGCGATATATCAAACACAATAAACTAAACTAACTAAACCTCTCTCATGCAGGCAACAGGTACATACAATGCACTAATGCCAAGCAGAACATAATGAAACAACATGAAATCTGAGGAACAGGACTGCTGTGCCACCAATTTCACCAAACACATTCAACTTAGCAACTCGCTCAACTGTTCCATCTTCATTTTCAATAGAATCTATTCACTGGCTTCTCTGCTGAAAGAAGGTCACAGACAAACAGATTCCCAGACAATTACCCCATTAGGTACTCGGGGGATATTCAAAAAGCATTTACATGGTTAATGCTGCTGAATATCCCATTTGTATCAAACAGGGGAATATCCCATTTGTGCCGCTAAATAGAGCGACACTAAGCACTTTGTGTCGTGGGGTTCTGGGAGCGGAGCAGGAGTGGTAACAAGGGTTAACCGGGCAGCAGCAATATTGAGCCACTGCACAGTTAACCCTAATCAGCAAAGGTTAGGACAGCCAGTTTTACAATCTGCTCAGCGACTGAATATCGCTGCTGACTGGATTGCAAAACTGCAATCCGGGCAACCCGGATATTCAGTACCAGTGCCCGGATATGGCCCTGGAATTGAAAATCTGAGGCAAATTTAAAGTGGTGACGGCTAGCCACTTTAAGTGTACTGGCCACTGCTGCTGAAAATCCCCACCCTCAGTCTTTTACTTTCAAAATTAACACCTAAAACCCACAAGCAGCGGAAAGGGGAGGGCCACAGGGGCCATGGCCCCACCAATATTTTTCTCAACACAGCATCAGGAATAGAAAGTTTAGGGGCAGAGCTGGAGATTTCCCCCTCCAACTAAAAAGGTATTCCACTGCCCCTGCTAAAATCAAAAAGTAAAATCAGTTTAAGAAGTTACTGCAGGGTCCAGCTCAATGGCATTGGCATGTGAAGGGACCTGAGTTTCATTTCTGTGTCAAGTCTTTCACTTTCCATGGCAGCTATGGAGGCAGTGTTCTCAATCCTTGGTGAGTGGGGAGGGACCGGCGTACCTGTCTTCATACAGTACTGACATCTCTTTATCATATTTAGGGCTTGTCACTGAAGGCTTCAGGAAGGAATGTTGATGCATGGACTTCCAACCCAGGAACATCACTGCAAGGACTTGTCTAGGCTTATTTATTTCTTAATATTCATTTACCTCTTTTTCAAAGAAAAAGTTGAAAAGGGATATAAAATAGGGACAAGATATTCTTCTGAAAGTTGCAAATGAAGGGTAATGGTGACAGATCCCAGAGCTTAAAAACCAGTGGAGAAGGAAGAACGTCCCTAGATCCCTCTTCAAAATTAAGCTAAGTATGACAGCTAAAGAAGTGTGTGACTGCTTAATATGGTGTGACTTTGTGATCTGTATGCCAAAATACCTGTTAAATACAGTTGTGCACGTGAAAACTATCAAATTAGGGAAAAGCAAAAAAAAAAAGTCATTGCCAAAATCATATGACAGCATACCAATTGTACTCTAGAACTGGGGAGAGAGAAGTAGGGGATTGAGGTGACAGACTAGCATGAAATGCTGCTATTCTATACCAGAAGAGTTCTATGGAAAAATTTCCATGCCTGTTAATTTTCTTTCCTTGTATCCTGCTAGACCAATCCAGATAAGTAGGTTATGCTCCCCATCCAGCAGGTGGAAGCAAACAAGCAGGGCAGGTGTTAAACATACAGGGGCCCAGGGCAGAAATTGTGTGAGGGGGGCCAAAAGCCCACCTTCAAGCTATTTCTCCTTTAAATTGAGGCAGGCTTGGAGCCCTTGTGGCATGGGAGCCCAGGGCAATTGCCCTGTTTGCCCTGTTTGCCATCCCCTAATGACGGCCCTGCAAACAAGGCATTTTCAGTGATGTCATCATATGGCTAGAAGCTGGTGCAGCACTGACAGAAGCCAGTATGACACTTCCCAAGCTGTAAGCAAGATGGAAAAATTCAAACTGATCGAATGATTAACCAGCAAAAACTATGTAGAATCTTTGACTCTGTTGCATTACCTGACTCTGAACAGGCAGCACTAAGGAGATACAATGAACAAAACACCCAAGAGGCAATGAGATTCCCAAACCTGCAGGAGAAGTCTTCCATGGCGAGTGCTGGACTGGTCTAGCAGGATTCAAGAAACAAAAATTAACAGATAATGGAACTTTTTCCTTCCTTATCATCTTGCTAGACCGGTACAGATGAGTGGGATGTACCCAAGCAGTCCAGACCCAGGGCAGAAAGAAGATGCTCTAGATAGCACTGCTCTGCCAAAGGCACTATCTATACTAACTCCCGCATACCACCTGAAATTTCACCAAAGTGCTCAGGGAAGATCATGTAACCACCCTATATATGCCATTTGGAGACATCAATGCGGAATCGGCCCAGGAGGAGGCCTGTGCCCTAGTAAAGTGAGCTCTAACTCCCTCTGGCACCCACTTGTCACACAGGAGACAGACTGAGCTGATAATCTCTTTAATCCAATGAGCAATAGAGAATTTAGCTACTATCTGTCTTTTCCCAAGGCCACTTAATGTGACAAAGAGGGGATTCAACTGAGGGAAGGAGATAATAATCTCCAGAGACTGCAGGAAGGCCTTCTGATCATCCAACAGATGTGTGTGATTAGCTTACACATCCTGCTCTGCAAAGGAGGGCAGGACCACCATCTGATTAAGATGAAAGGAAGAAACCACTTTCAGGAGAACGGAAGGAATCATCCTCAAGGAGGTGTACCCCACTGAAATGGCCAGAAATGGCTTGTATCAGGACAAGGCCCTGACACCCTCCTGGCAAATATCATAGCCACGAGAAACACCAATTTAGAGACAAATCCTGTAGGGAAGCCTTCTGAAGGGGCCCAAAAGGGGAAACCTCAGAGCCTTCCCAAACTAGAGTTAAATTCTACTGTGGCACAATTGGGCACACAGGCGGATGAATGTGCTTCACTACATGAAGAGGCAAGGCATCTTGGGGTGCGCTGCTAAGGACATGCCCAGCACTCAAATATAGGAGCACGCTAGGACTGACAGCTGAACTCGGAAATAGGCCAAGCTAAACCCTGGGCTAAAAGAGTGTGAGAAGATCAAATAGTGACTATGCTCGCCTGTTTGCATCTGGGGCCTGAGAGGAACACAGGATCATACCAAGGGCTGTGCAGGCCGTGTGGCTGCATGCGGCACAAGAACAGAAAGGGCGCTGATTTAATCACCAGGCTTCCAGAAAGCTCAAAAAGAATGAGTTACTGCACATAGCTGGGGCAAAGGGGGGCTCTTGATTTGTTAGCTGCACAGGATGCATTTCTAGCTTGGTGCAGTCCTGGAGAAACACCATCTCTCGAAGACTCTCCAGACATAGGCTCAGGACAAAGAGATGCCAGCCACCATTTCAAAATATCCTTTCCTAAACCGTGTATATTTCCAAAGAACCAGGCTGAAAGCAAAAAGGGAAACAGATCCGTCCGAATAAGGGGCCCTAGCCATAGCAGGCCCCTTTATGAGAAACAATAGAGAGAAACCCTTTAATAGGTTCAAGAGATATGTCCATCAAGGTTTATGTGGCCAAACTAGTGTTCCCAGAATGACCATGCCAGGGTGAGAACATATCCTGTAAAGAAGACCACTCAGGAAGGACTATGGAGAAAATGACATACAGGTCCCCCTTCCTGGCACCCTTCATGAACGGGAGCAGCAAAGCCTGCCACTTGTGGATCTGTCCTGCGGCTGGCAAAGGTCATGACTTTTGGAAAGCCCCTGGGCAGCCAGATCATATCAGACACTGCATGATGAGATCTCTCTGCATGATGAGATCAGGCACACAAGGGCATAGGCCCACTCACAGGGATCTGCAAGGTAGGGTTGCCAACTGACTCCAGATGCGCCCGACAGACTTGATCCAGTCCTGTGTTTACCCCATTGCATGCAGGGACTTGTAGTCTTGCTTTTCTTATGGAGTGCAATGGAGAAATCAGAACTACATCTCCCTGCATGCAATGGAGTAAACTCAGGACTGGATCAAGCCTGTCGGGCGCATCTGGAGCCAGTTGGCAACCCTACTGCAAGGTTACATCTCAAGATGTCGGCCCGCATGAAGTCCACTCCGGCTAAAGAAGCCACCAAAACAGTCATGTAGCCAATGCTGCCATGCAGATGCTACATTGCCAGCTGATGTATGCCACTGCTGTGGCCTAGTCCAAGAACACCCTGTTTTGCACTTCAGAAAGGTCAAAGGTCTGAAACTTCACCAGAGCTAGGGAGACTGCCCTAGCCTCAAACCTGATGAATAATCCAGAAGCTTGCAAAAGGGACCATCGCTCTTGTACAAACGGACCCTGACAATGCACTTTCCCAGCACCATAGGCTAGCATCCATGGCAACTATTCCCCAATTCAGAGCCTCGAAAGGCAACATGTCCAGCAGTGGGGGAACCTGAAGCCACTATGCCAATTCCTCCTTGATCTGCTGGGAGAGGGGCTGGCACTGCTTGAACATTTGGGAGCAGGAAGACCAGTGAGCTGCAAGGTCTTCCTGCCGGAGGCATATGTGTGCTCAGCCTCAAGGTACCAATCCCAAGGTCAATACCATAGGAGCCACAGGTAGTCCCAGGCCTTGTGAGCTACCTGAGGGCAGAAACATTGAGCTGCACAGCAGCTCACCCAACCTCTCCACAGAGAGAAACATCCTGCCTGTGTGATGAAGCAGGCTCCCAGCTACTGAATGATCTGGAAGGGAACTACTCTACTATCACTCTAATTCAGAGATTCCCAACTCCAGTCCTGGAGGGCCAAACACCATTCAGGTTTTCAGGCTTCCCCTAATGAATATGCAGGAGATACATCTGAATACAATGGGGCAGTGCATGCAAATGCATCTCATGCATATTTATTAGGGACAGCCTGAAAACCTGAATGGTGTTTGGCCCTCCAGGACTGGAGTTGGGAACCTCTGCTCTAATTGATCCCAGGAACCAGATCTGCTGGTCTGTGTCTGTCCTGGACTATCCCAAGGAATTGGATTGAATTAGCTAGAAGTCCAGGTACATGGGAACCTGGCTTCCTTGCTTGTGCAGAAATGCAGCCACTACCACCAAGAATGTCAAGCAGGTGCAAGGCAGCTCAACTAAGCCAAAGGGCGGAGCACAAACATGAAAACAACAGCCTAGTATGCAAAAGTAGAAGAACCACAAATGCTGCTCCCAGAAAGGAATATGGAAGGCACCATGCCTTCTATACTGGACTGTCTGTTTGCACTCCCTTCTCATCTCATACTGCCCTGCTCGTGCACTTTGTGCCGCAAATGGAAATTTCCTAGTCATTCCAAGAACATGCATGCTACGTTTTGAGACCTACAGAACCTTGGTCTTCAGTTTTCAAGCCCCTTATCTATGGAATTCTCTCCCAAGTAAAATTTGTTCTGAGTCATACAGGAAATTTAAGGCAGCATTGAAGACCTGTTTTTTTACTCAGGCTTTTTACTGACTTCCTTCCCTCTTTCCTTTTTTAAGTGATCAGTTATCTTTCCCTATTGTGTCTTTCTTTCTTGAAATTGGTGTGCTATTCCACTCCCTCCCTTTTGTGTCCAAAGATTGTTTGTCATGTTCCATTATGATGTCGATTGTCTCTGTATAGCTACACTTGGATACTGTAAACAGCTATGAATACTAGCACCTTTGGCGACATACCAGCTTCTATAAATAAGCTAAAGTTGCCCCATTGCTACATTTTATTTAACAGTAACCGCTTGCAAGTCCAGAATGGACCAAAGGATAAGCCTTTTTTGGGCAACACTAGGTAAATGAAATACTACCCTTAAGGCTGTCCTGCAGAGCGAATGGCTACCACGGCCTGCAACTGCAGGAGGCACTGAAGAATTTCCAAAACTGCTACTATCCTGGCCAAAGATTATGAGGATGCTCGACCAGGTATCCATAAGAGACCCTGCCAACTCCAGCGCACACCCATTAGAAGGATCTTAAATAGAAAAGCTGAAGAAGTCTGATTGCCTGCCCCTTGGTAGGGATCCACTGGATCCCACTGTAAGGACTCACGAGTTCCCAAAGGAGGCACCCACTGTATCCTGACATCACAAAAAAACCTTGAAGGACCATTTGCACTTGGGCTGGGCCCCACAGGAATCGTAGGCTGTGCCTGAACTCCTTCCAGCCCTGAAACTGCTCCTATTTCATGCCAGTCCTACGGGAGGAATCACTAGAACTCTTAGGTCTGACCTTCAGGAGACCTTGTGGACAAGCCTCCATTATGTCCTATACAAGCTGTTCCTGATGTCCTCCAAGAGCAACCTGCCTTTCAAGAGGAGCTTGCTCAGACACAGTTTGGATGTGGCATCTGTATCTCAACTCTGAAGCTAGAGCCATCATTGGGCTAGCACAGCAGCCACCGTGGTCTTAGAGATAAATAATCTAGCATAAGTTGTATGGGGCCTCAGCCACCAATGACATATGAGATTCCATGCTAGCTACCTCCAGATGAACTAGCAACCACTGAATTCAATATAAGGAAACAGGATAGTGGGCTTGATGGACTATTGGTCTGACCCAGTATGGTATATCTTATCTTATGTTCTTAAGATGCTTGCAGCCCAAGTGTCCATGGCCAAAACCGAGAAAGAATTCTTGAAGAGGGCTACAAGCCTCCCAACAAGAAAGACTCCTGCAGTGCAGGATAGGGAGTGCATCACCTCATTGCCTTATTCAAGGCATCCACCTCAAGAAGAACCAAGAAGTGTTCCATCTCCCCTTGGGGTAAAGGATATAGTCGCACAAGACCTTAATATCCCTTAGCCCTAGCTCCAGTGACTCCCACTGCCACTAGCTTCCTGAGGGCTCAGGGAGGGCAAAGAAGCTAGTGGAGCTCTCAAACCATTCAGGATAGGATCCACATGTGAAAAACTCTCTCAGATGTGGGTCAGCAGGGTGTAGGACCACCATGGTGGCCTGGATGAAGATGGATAGGATCTCCCTTATACAGGAGACATCTCCTTTCACCAAGGAAAATCTCCTGATCTGGTGCAAAGAATTTCCCTTCCTCTATGCCGGCAGCAGATATGGCACTTACTAACGCATCAGCTTCCAGTGCTGCACAGTGTCAATCTTGCAAGACTGGCCTTGCACAATGCAAAACACTGATGCGCTAGTAAGCTTCTGCTGCCAGTTTACAGGGTGGATTGAGAGGATAATGTGGGCCATTCAAACCAGGGGAGAAGAAATAAAAGTTCTGTTCCATTGATCTTGTTATAAATCAGGCACAGGAGGTTACTGTAATCTGAGGAATTGGGGACACTGCTTCAAAATCAGGGACAATCTCTGAAAATCAGGGATGTCTGGTAATCTTAGTGTAACAGGAAGCTTACAGAAAAGGATGGGACAAGGTCACTGACTAACAGGCCCCATGCTAACTGCCAAGAATGGGCATAGGTCACAGGGTAAGACCAGAGGAAAGAGGAGCTGGCTTGTTTCTCTGACTCCATTTAGGGTCCCAAGTCCCGACATGAAGCTTGGGGATCACTGCTCCAGAGAGTAAAGACAGCAAGTGCAGGGCTGGTGCAAGGGCATGCATTAATTTATTTATAATGTTTATATCTCTTTTCTGAAAAAGATCAATCAAAAGGATGTACAATCATAACATTTTCTTTAAAGAACAACCCACTCAAAATGCCCATCCCCACCCCACTCTACAAACCCTATCCCATCCATATTACACTCCTGAAAAGTGATATGTCTTTAAAACTCTCCTAAAGCCTATCATAGTAGACATCACCCACAGTTCCTCCAGCAACTCATTCTGTCTCTTGGATGCTGCCTGCCACTCTAAAAGCGCATGACGACCAGCCCACTTCCCAGGCCTCGTCTAATCCAGGAACCATCCATAAACGACCCTGCGAAGAACGCAATGGTTGAGGAGGAACCTACCAATGCAAACTCTCTCCTATATATGTTGGGCGCAAGTTATGCAATATCCGAAAGGTAATAACCAACAACATAAAAATACAGCGCTGTCAAATTGGTAATCAATGCAAATGGACCAATAAAGGACGCACACTGTCCTGTCTGTGCGCTTCCAAGAGGAGACGAACCAGGGTATTCTGCAAAATCTGAGGCCTACATACACATTTCATCTGCAAACCCCCAAGGAGAACATTACTACTACTAGTACTACTTATCATTTGTATAGTCCTACAAAGTGTACACAGCGCTGTACAGAGACATGTAAGAGACAGTTCCTGAATATAAGAGCTTACAGTCTAATCAAGATAGACAACACAAGTGGCGACTAGGATATGTAATCTAAAGCTCCCTGCACTAGAGAGTGTGCTATTAATTTCAATGCTCCACTATCCAAGGACGGACACAGCTGGCGAACCAAGCGCAACTTCAAAAACAAAGCCCTGGACACCTGACTAATCTGCTTCATTACAACCCCCTCACTCTCCAGGAATACTCCCAGAGATTAGGCGCCCTAGACAAATCTTCAGCCCTGTGGCCCCTCCCCTTCCTCAATGACCTTTCAGGCACCTAGGACCCCCTCCCCCAGATTTTAATAATTAAACAACTGTAATAACCCCAGTATTATCCCTTCCAGGATGATCCTGTAGAAACGCATAACTGGTCATCATACTTTTAAATATTAAGCAGGTAAAAGCATGGGTTTATACTTCTCTGAATTTGCGTGGCTCTTGGGACCTATTTTGCCTTGACTGCAGCTGCTGTTTGCAGCTCCCCTAGTAGTTTCCATCTCAGGAACCAAAGAATTACATTTCTTTTTGAAATTAAATTATTATTATTATTTTACACTTAAAGCACTACTATGTGTACAAAGCGCTGTACAAACATAGAAATAGACAGTCCCTGCTTGAAAAGCTTACAGTCTAGCAAATAGACAAACCATACAGCACAAGCAACAGCTAGAGGACAGGGAGGAATCAAGAGATGAAAGAAGCCACAAAAAGGTAAGACGTTAGCATAGATTTGAATAGGGAGAGAGAAGAGGCTCCACACAAGGGTAAAGGAAGTTTGTTCCAGACAAAAAGAGCTAGCAGTTGGATGTGCGTGAGGGAGAGGCAGGGCTGGTCCTGTTACATACAGTTAAGAGATGCTTAATCATGCTCAGATAGACTTTAAGAGATAGGTTAGTGAAAAATTCCTTTTAGGGAACCAACAAGTTGGCTACCACCCTGGTCCAGAGCTTTGGCAACCTATGCTTGCTCGAAATAGTGTAAAAACCAAACATGGGCAAGTCAGTGTAGATATTTAGATGAACATTTGCTCATCTTGTTAGGACATTTGTTCTTATTCCTGGCTGGATGTCTTCTTTTGTAAGTTTCCAAGAGTAAATTAGACTTACCTGCTAATTGTTGTTCCTTAAGGAACTCTAGTCCAGTCCCGGAAAGATAGAGTTGTCAACCTCCACCAGCAGCTTTGGAGACTGAAAGATGTCATCGTCGTGATGTCACTGGTACAAACAGGCTCGCTCCGCCCCCTTTCACCAGCACCTATTGACAAAGCAGACTCAGCAGAGCAACAAATAAGTAGTTATTTCAAAAACCTATACAAAACAATTATGTACAGATAGAGATATATCTCTAAGAAAAGGATAGAGCCAGGGCGCGCCCTATAACGGACGTGGAACGGAAGGGCGGAAGCCCGGTTCCTCTGCGCCCCAGCCGCCTGCCGCCAACACCACAGAGATCCCCTCTGAGAGCGCTTCCCATCTCTGCTACCCCCAGAGCGCCCTGAAAGTGTAGTGGGTACGGAAATATATTCACGGGACCAAGTGTTCCGTTTGGTTGTTTTCTTCTTTCCGTTTTTTTTTTTTGAAAACTGCACGGGTTCACCAGCTGTCAATCTCACTCTCCCCGCCTGTGGACACTTCAGGCTGGCTAACACCCACTGAACGGGAGGGATCCGGGACTGGACTAGAGTTCCTTAAGGAACAACAATTAGCAGGTAAGTCTAATTTACTCTTCCTTAGCGTCCCTCTAGTCCAGTCCCGGAAAGATAGAGGATGTAACAAAGCAGTAAATCTCAACGGGAGGGGCCTGAGATCCCAGCCTGAAGGACGGCTGATCCAAAACAACTATCCCTGCGCGCCTGCACATCCAAGCGATAATGCCGAGCAAAAGAATGTAACGAGGACCAGGTCGCCGCCCTACAAATATCCGCCGCCGGCACTAGGCTAACTTCCGCCCACGAGGCTGCCTGCGCTCTCGTGGAATGCGCACGCAACCCGCCCGGCACCGCTCTGCCTCTCAAAATGTAGGCCGAAGCAATCGCCTCCTTCAGCCACCGAGAAATGGAAGACTTCGCCGCCGCCTCGCCCTTCCGCGGGCCTCCGAATGCGACAAAAAGCCTGTCCGACTTCCGAAACGACGCCGTATGACCAAGATACTTCTTGAGCACTCTCCGCACATCCAACCGGTGCAAACGTCCACCTGCGTGAGCACCCTGCTCCGCGGAAAACACCGGGAGCGACACCACTTGATTAACATGAAAAGCGGACACCACCTTTGGCAAAAAGGCGGGTACTGTACGCAAGACCACCTTGTCCGCAGAGAAAGTCAAAAAAGGCTCCCGGCAAGACAGCGCCTGCAGCTCGGAAATCCTCCTGGCCGAACATATCGCCACGAGAAACACCGTCTTGAGCGTCAAATCCTTGAGTGAAGCCCGTCCTAATGGCTCGAAGGGTTCCCCAACCAAGACGTTCAGGACCAAATTAAGATCCCACGGAGGAAAAACAGTCCGCCTTGGCGGTCTGAGCAACAACACCGCTCGCAAGAACCGACGAATATCGCCATGCGCTGCGATCACCTGACCTTGAATCTTTCCCCGAAAACAGGAGAGAGCCGCCAACTGCACCCGCAAGGAGCTGGCCGAAAGGCCCTTATCCAATCCAGCCTGCAAAAAGGAAAGAACATTGGACACCGAAGCTCGTAAGGGGTTGAGAGAGAGATCGGAACACCAGCTCTCAAAGACACGCCAAACTCGGATATAAGCCAGGGAAGTCGACCTCCAACGCGACCGCAGGAGAGTGTCTATAACCGCTGCCGAGTAACCGCGGGCCGTCAACCGCGCCCGCTCAAGAGCCAAGCCGTAAGCGAGAACCGACCCACCTGAGGCATGCGCAAGGGACCCTGAAGCAACAGGTCCTCCCGAAGAGGCAACCTCCACGGAACGTCGACCAACAGACGAACCAAGTCTGCATACCACGGTCTCCTCGGCCAATCGGGCGCTATCAGGACCACCTGGCCCTTGTGCCGCTCGATGCACTGAACCACCTTGCCAATTAGCGCCCAGGGAGGGAAGACATACAGCAGACCCTCCACCGGCCACTGCTGCGCCAAGGCATCCAGGCCCTCCGCCATCCACTCTTTCCGCCTGCTGAAGAATCTCTCCACCTTTGCCGACCGCAAGGTCGCCATGAGATCCATCACCGGAAGCCCCCAACGATGCACAATCATCTCGAAAACGTCCGGGTGCAGAGCCCACTCCCCCGGATCCACGCGGCACCGACTCAGATAATCCGCCTCGACGTTGGCGACTCCGGCGACGTGCTGAGCCGACAGGGCCAGCAAATTCCGTTCCGCCCAAGCCAGCAGCACACTCGCCTCTTCCTCTAGGGCCGCACTGCCCGTGCCGCCTTGCCGATTTATATACGCCACCGTGGTCGCGTTGTCCGATAGCACGCGAACCGCCGCTTGCCGCAGTTTCTGCCGAAAAGCCAGCAGAGCCTGAAAGACTGCGCGCATTTCCAGACGGTTTATGGACCATAGTCGTTCCTCCTTTGCCCATGTTCCTTGCGCAAACGAGCCTTCGAGATGAGCCCCCCATCCCGCGAGACTCGCATCCGTCGTGAGCAACTGCCAGCACGGAGGCTCCAGGGGGACGCCCTGCGTCAGGCTCTCGGGATGCAACCACCAAAGAAGGCTGCCCTTCACCGCCGCCGGACAGGGCAGACACTGCGACAACGCATCCCTCTGATGAGACCAGCGCCTGAGGAGAGCACTCTGCAAAGGCCGCATATGAGCTCTGGCCCACAACACTAAGTCTATAGTAGCCGCCATGGTCCCCAGTAACTGCAGGTACTGCCAAGCCATCGGCGCCCGAAGCCCCAGAAACCGACGCACCAGGTCGCGCAAGGCCTGCGCCCTTGAGCTGGGAAGAAAGACCCGTCCTTGTCGAGTCTCGAAGCGCGCCCCCCAGGTACTCCAGGCTCTGCGAGGGGGACAGCTGACTCTTCGCCTCGTTCACTACCCAACCGAGGCTCTCCAAGAACTCCACCACACGAGTGGTGGCCACCACGCTTTCCTCCCTGGACTTTGCCCGAATCAACCAGTCGTCCAGGTACGGGTGCACCAGGATCCCTTCTCTGCGCAGCGCGGCCGCTACAACTACCATAATCTTTGTGAACGTCCGAGGAGCCGTCGCCAGACCAAAAGGCAACGCCCGGAACTGAAAGTGTCCCATCGGTACCGCAAATTGCAGAAAACGTTGATGCTCCCTCCGCACAGGAATGTGAAGATAAGCCTCCGTCAGATCCAAGGACGTAAGAAATTCGCCCGCGCGAACGGCCGCAATTAATGAACGGAGTGGAACGGGTAAACGTAGATCGATTGTTTACCTTATCAGAATATAGAAAGACTAGGGGACATGCAATGAAGCTACAGGGTAAACTATTTAAGACTAATAAAAGAAAATATTTTTTCACTCAACGTGTAATCAAACTCTGGAATTTGTTACCGGAGGATGTAGTAAAGGCTGTTAGTGTAGCTGGGTTTAAAAAAGGTTTGGACAAGTTCCTGGAGGAAAGGTCCATAAACCATTATTAAGAAGGGACCCAGGATATCAATGCTTGAACCAATACAAGCATTGTGGAACCTGTGTCCCTTGGGGTAACTGCTAGGTACGTATGACCTAGATTGGCCACTGTTGGAAACAGAATACTGGGCTTGATGGACCTTGGTCTGACCCAGTATGGCATATCTTATGTTCTTATGTTCTTATGACGGAGCGCAAGGTCTCCATGCGGAAGTGGGACACTCGGAGACAACGATTCACCCTCTTGAGATCGAGAATTGGCCGAAACGTATCTCCCTTTTTGGGGACCACGAAATAAATGGAGTATCGTCCTGCGCCGCACTGGTCGATCGGAACGGGTACGACTGCCCCGAGTCGTTGGAGACGGCCCAAGGTGTCCGCAACCGCTCGGCGCTTCCGAGGCGCCTTGCAGGGGGAAAGAACAAAGGAATCTCGCACTGGACGCTGAAACTCCAGGGCATAGCCTTCCCGAATGACTTCTAAGACCCACCGGTCTGATGTAATCTGGACCCAGGCAGGGTAGAACTCCCGCAACCTGCCTCCCACGGGCACCTCCACTACCTGGGCCCGCCTCATCTCATTGTGATTTCTTGTTCGCACCGGAAGACTGGTAGGGACCAAAACCCCTGCCTGCCCCCCGAAACCCTCGAAAGGACTGACTCCGCGCTGGAAACCTGCTCCGCTACGATTGTTGAAAGCGAGATGTGCGAAACTTACGAAAATCCCTCGAGAGGCCTCTAGATGCCGATCCTCCTTGAGTCTGTTTCGGTCTATCCTCAGGGAGACGTCCCCCTTTGGACTCCCCGAGGTCCTTAACCAACTTCTCCAGATCCTCTCCAAAGAGGAGCTTGCCCCGGAAGGGAAGCTTACTGAGCCGAGCTTTGGACGAACTATCCAGGTACGCCGTGCCAGACTCCAGCCGAGACGTATCTGCCATCTGGTCGTCTGAGAGGGAGCCCTGAAGACGTTGAGACCAGCGTAAACAGCCTCTCGCCACCCACGCCCCCGCTATGGAGGCCTGCAAGGAAAGGGCACTCATGTCAAACACCTGCTTCAGCAAGGTATCCAACCTCCTATCCTGGCCATCCTTCAATGCTGCCGCTCCTTCCACCGGAATGGTGGTCTTCTTCGTGACAGCCGCCACCGCGGCATCAACCTTTGGAGACCGAAAAATCAACTTATCCTGTTCCGAGAGCGGGTACAAGCGGTCCAAAGCCCTGGTCCCCCGCGACGCCGACTCCGGCGCGTCCCATTCCTCCTGAATCATATTCCGAAAGACTCTATGGATAGGGAACACCCGCTGCGAGGTGCGCACAGCCTGCAACAGCGGATCCTCCAACGCCTCTTCTGAGGGAGCGGACCCCACGGGCATATTTAAAACTTTTAGGGTCTCGGAAATCAAAGCAGGAAGCTCCTCTCGCCGAAAAACACGGACCACCCTGCTCTGTTGCTCCTCCTCTAACAACTCACCATCTTCCAAGTCTTCGTCCGAGACCTCCTCATCAAGGTCCGGCATCTCCAGGTCCTCCTCTAGATGGGCAGGCGACTGCGGGTCCAAATCGTCCCGTCGCCTTTTGGGTAGCGCCATCTCCCCTTCCTGAAGACTGGCAGCCCGACTCCGTTTCCTGCTAGAAGGACCGGGAGACCGAACCCCCCTGTCCATCTGCAGCAAGGCAAACGCCTTCTGCATCAAGGAGAGGAATTCGGAAGGGAGACCTGGAATCCCAGAGCCCTGGGACCCTTCTGGCACCAAGGGAACACTGGAAGCGGAGGATGGACCCGCTACCGGTTCCGAAGCAGGCAAGGAAGGAGGGTCAGAACCCCTGCCATCCTGAGAAGCAGTCGCGTGGTCCTAAGAACCTTCCCCCAAGGACTCCTCCATGCCCATGGCCTCTAAAGAGCATGCTTTGCAAACGCCAGTATCCAAAAGCTCCCCACGCCGCACCCCACAGACTAGGCAGCGTGGTTTGGCAGGCATGGTAAGTAACAGCGCTTCAATGCCAGTAAAAGAGCCTTGCACAGCTACAAGAGAAGCTCTAATTTAAACGCGTTTTTTTTTTTTTTTTTTTACTTTTTGGCAGTGATCAATCAAGCAAGATGTAACTAGCTGCCCCCTAACCACCGTTTTTCAAAACGAAGCTTCTAAACCCGAAAAAATTAACTTTGATAATCGAAAATTAAAAATTCAAAATGGCCGCCGCAACGTTTTCGGCGCGAAAAATCACGCGGCTAGGCCTCCCTGACTCCTAAGGAGCTGCCAAAACACCTCACCTAACCCCCAAATACCTTCCCCAGGTAAACCCCAAAGTCCAGAGTACTCACCAGACCTCGGGAGAGAGAGAAGAAGGGCAGCGCTGGACCCCTCAGGAGCACAGCCTTCAAAGCGGCATCAGCTCCTGGAGAGACTTTAAATCCTGTGGTAATAACCACTGCCTGCTGCTGTGAGTCTCTATAGCCTTCTACCTGCTCCTCACCCTTCCAAGTGGGTTCGGGAACAGGGAGGCAGAGGCAGGCACACTCCTGTGCTACTGTAATGCTCGTTTCAGTGCTGGGGCAGTGAGGGGAGGAGGGGGGGGGGAAGGGTTAGGGAGCAGAGAAAAGAGAAACAGCCTCAGCAGAACAGATCTCTGTAGCAGCAGCAGGCACCTAATCAAGCAAGAAAATCTAAATTTAAAACAAAGAATGAACTAAAGAAAAAATTAAGCTCTGCTAATTTGTCCCTCTGAGCCCAGTCCTGGGCTCAGAACCTCCAAGCTGCTTGGAGACTGAAAGTACTGGTGAAAGGGGGCGGAGCGAGCCTATTTGTACCAGTGACATCACGACGATGACATCTTTCAGTCTCCAAAGCTGCTGGTGGAGGTTGACAACTCTATCTTTCCGGGACTGGACTAGAGGGACGCTAAGGAATGTACTGATACTTAGGTGAGAACTTCTGCTTTGTATAATTCTGTTCTTATCCTCCATCTTACTATCTTGTTGGCTAGCCAGAAATTATATGTACAGTTAGCGTGACTTGTCATTTTACCTGTGTAAATATATGCGGGTTCCATGTCTTACTTCAGAGAACTCATCTTACTGGGAAAGACTCTGTCCCTCTCATTTGTGATTTCTCTCTTGCCTGGCAATATATTGGTCTGAATAAAAGCTCTTTTTATTTAGAAACATAGAAATATGATGACAGAGAAAGACCACATGGCATATCTAACAATCTTAAGCTCTATTCATTTCTCAGACTATACATCATGTCCTAAGCAACACTTACTTTGTTTAAAGGTTAAGCTGGCCCTGAGTGATTGTTAAAAGACGGCATGAACTACCAAAGAACTCACCCAAAGCTAAAATGGGTTTCAGACCCCAATTAATGTTTCCTCTATAGCCCAGACACTGCATTGCAGTGCAGGTCCTTGGCAGGACAGTTCTCAGATCAAGCCTGTCTCTGAAACTCTGTGGACATAGACCCAACACACAACCAGCAGATGTTACTGTTATTCAGTGGCTAATGTTCCCTCAATGACAGGGTTATCCCTGGCTTTACAGCACTTTCAGTTCCTGTTGGCCCTGTGAAAAGGAGTCAGGTCTGAGACCCAAACCCACTACCTGCTCCTCTGATAACTATTCCCAACTGTATACTGAGCTCCATCTCCTCCTCTGTCATTCCTTCCATTTGTTATATCCTCAACCTATAACTTTCCACTGTAACTATTCCTGCAGCCTTCAAGCATGCTGTGGTTATATCTCTCCTCAAGAAACCCTCACTAGACCCTACCTGTCCTAATTATTGACCCATTTCCTTCCTCCCCTTTATTTCTAAACTATTTGAACATGTAGTTCACCACTGTTGTCTTGACTTTCTCTCATCTCAAGTCCTTCTGAATCCATTGCAATCTGGCTTTCATCCTCTATATTCTACAGAAACGTCTCTTGCCAAAGTCTCTAGTGACTTATTCCTGGCCAAATCCAAGGGCCTTTACTGGATTGGCCACTGTTGGAAACAGGATACTAGGCTTGACGGACCTTGGTCTGACCCAGTATGGCATTTCTTATGTTCTTATGAGACTCATCCTTCTTGATCTTTCTGCTGCTTTTGACACTGTTGACCACCACCTTCTCCTCGATACCTAGCCCTCACTTGGTTTTAAGTGCTCTATTCTACCCTGGTTCTCTTTTTATCTCTTCCACCACACTTTTAGTATATGTTCTGGTGGATCCTCCTCTACTGCTATCCTGCTCTCAGATAGTGTACCCAAGGGTCTGTCTTGGGACCATGCCTTTCTCTCTCTATACCCAGTCCCTTGGTGCACTCATCTCCTCCCGTGGTTTTCAGTACCATTTTTACACTGATGACTCTCAGATCTACCTCTCTACACCTGAAATCTTTCTGTGAATTGAGGTCCATATCTCTGCCTGCCTATCTAACACTGCTGCCTGGATGTCTCATCGCCATTTGAAACTGAACATGGCCCAAACTGAGCTTATTATCTTTCCACCAACCCACCTCCTCCCTCCTTTCTCTTTTTCTGTGCATAACGCTCTACTCTTCCCTGTTTCCACAGCTCGCAACTTTGGGGTCATCTTTGACTCCTCCCTCTCCTCAGTGGCAGCATGAGAGTTTCTGCAGCCCTAGGCAGAACCTCCGTACCACCGCCCCCAAAAGACTGCACCTCCACCCAGGCCACCATGCCGGTCCCCCTTGTGCTAAAGAGGCAGTGGCTGAACTGCCACTTCAGTGCTGCATCGAGCCTTAAAGTGCCCATTATAGCCCACCACTCCTGCCCCCCCTCCGATGCAACTGTGTGCACATGCGTTGGCAATTTAAAGCCCACCACAGTGCTGAAGGAGCAGTTCAGCTGCCGCTTCTGGGGGGTTGGGGTAGTGGTGCCACCCACCAGGGTTTGGCACCCTAGGTGACCGCCTAGTTTCGCCTAGTGCACGGACCAGCCCTGCCTCTCCTCCATGCACATCCAACTGCTAGCTAAATTCTGTTATTTCTACATAAGAACATAAGATATGCCATACTGGGTCAGACCAAGGTCCATCAAGCCCAGTATCCTGTTTCCAACAGTGGCCAATCTAGGTCATACGTACCTAGCAGTTTCCCCAAAAGACATAGGTTCCACAATGCTTGTACTGGGTCAAGCACTGATATCCTGGGTCCCTTCTTAATAATGGTTTATAGACCTTTCCTCCAGGAACTTGTCCAAAACCTTTTTAAACCCAGCTACACTAACAGCCTTTACTACATCCTCCGGTAACAAATTCCAGAGTTTGATTACACGTTAAGTGAAAAAATATTTTCTTTTATTAGTCTTAAATAGTTTACCCTGTAGCTTCATTGCATGTCCCCTAGTCTTTCTATATTCTGATAACGTAAACAATCGATCTATGTTTTACCCATTCCACTCCGTTCATTAATTTATAGACTTCTATCATATCTCCCCTCAGCCGTCCTCTTTTCCAGGTTAAAGAGCCCTAACCTTTTTAGCCTTTCTTCATAGGAGTATCCTTCCATCCCCTTTACCATTTTGGTGGCTCTTCTCTGAACCTTTTCTAATAACTCTATATCCTTTTTAAGATACGGCGACCAGAATTGCACACAATATTCAAGGTGCGGTCTCACCATGGAACGATATAGAGGCATTATAATATCTTTTGTTTTATTTTCCATTCCTTTCCTAATGATACCTAGCATTCTATTTGCTCTCTTGGCCGCCGCTGCACACTGGGCCGAGGGTTTTAAAACCCTTTCCAGGCCGAGCCCAAAACTCTTGGGATCCAAAATTCTGACTAAATATTCCTATCAAATGGTATATTGTAGCAGCTGATAAGCATGCAATAAATAATACCAGGAGTCAGTTCAAAGATCCAAGCCAATTTATTGTGCACAATGCTCAGAAAGTCAAGCTTCAAAAAGGACTGAGCAAAGCTCTTACAGAAACATATTCATTTTATACATTCCTTTTCAGTTTGATACATGCAGACTTTCTATTGGTCTCAACGCCCCCTGCACTTGTCCAATCGGAGATCCTTTCTGAGCCTAGCTCCCTGCTCCCCCTTCCCAGGCTATTCTAACAATGGTACAGTTTCTAGGTATTGATTCAAATCTACTGCAGGGTCATTTCTGGCTCTAGGAATTTATTTCTTTATTTATTTATTTGCAGTCTCTTTTATACCGCGCTATTCGAATGCAAGTATTGAAACATTTCTATCATCAGAACACAAGAGAATAATGAAAGATTTATATATTCATGAAGACTCCTTATTAAGGGGTATGTTTACTAAACTGCGTTAGTGTGATTCGCGTTAGGAGCCGCGTTAGTGGAAGGAAAGCCAAAAAAGGACATCGGCGGTACATCGTTACCGATAACGCGCAATAACGCGCGTTGTAAGGTGCCGCGCAGCAACGATCGTTACAGGGCGCGTTACTGCGCGTTAAGTGTAAGAAGGCGCGCAGACACCCAGATACAGAAACAGAGCTGTAGCACAATGGTTACTACACAGACCAATGGTGCAAGGGTCAGGGGTTTGATTCCCCAGTGTGCCTAATGAAGAAGGCTGGCTGAGGCATCATGTGTAACCCTTTGAAAGCCTACTATAATATTTTAATCCACATTCTGCAGCCGGGTTTATGTTTGCATATGGCAGGAAAATTGTACCCGTCCTATTCAATATGTTCCAATAGTGACATACCCTCTGCCATGGTCATGTATTATATACCATGTGATAGGAATATTTAGGCAGATGTTAGGATCCCGAAAGTTATGGGCTTGGCCTGGAAAGGGTTAAGTATTGGGCTGTGAGGAAGTTTAGTAATACGTTAATAGTGCTGCCAGCAAACATACCCTCACAGTGTGTAACCTAAGGTGCCACATAAGGCACCCTAGAAGGCACTCCATAGGGCACATTATAAAGTGCCAAGGCACCCTATAATGTCCCCCATAGGACACCATATAAGGCACCTTATAAGGCACTATATAGGCATCCAGAACTGTAGCACAATGGCCAATACACTGACAAATAGTGCAAGAGAAGTGAGTTCGATCCCCCCTTGAGCTCAATGAGTAAAGCTTGCAGAGACATCACCTTTTACGCAAAATCAGTGCTATATGAAGCAGTTTGTCTGTTAAGATTAATTAGTGCTGCCAGCAAACATACCCTCACAGGGCCGCAACCGAAGGTGCTGCAGAAGGCACCCTATAAGGCACCCCAGAGGGCACATTATAAAGTGCACTGTCCGCCAAGGCACCCTAGAATGTTCCCTATGGGTCACCCCACAGGGTGCAGTACAGGGTCCTGCAGCGGGCACTGTATAGGGCGCCTGATGAGGCACTGTAAGGAGACAGCACTATGAGGGTCTCATGCTGGCAGCACCAATTGAACTTAAAAAAACAAAATGCCACAGACAGCGCTAACAAATATCCCCACTGTGGGATCAAACCCATGACCCCTGGCCCCACAGGCAGTGAAGTAACCAGTGGGCCACATTGCTAGTGCTATGAACAAATCCCTGGCTGGCAGATGAAGGTTGTCAGGTCACCACACAAACTGTCGGCTATGGTGGCCAGGATCAGGGTCAGCCCACTCATACCCATGGTGCACTGCACATGCAGATCTGCAGTCCATAGATGAACACAAGACGGGGTATGCACCCCCACAGCACCTCGGCCTGGTTGAGGGAACTGACCGTGTGTCCCACTGGCACAGAGCACCTACAGACAGTAATCCAACAGGGTGTCCCACACAGTGCATGAAAAGGTGACTAGCAAGGCATCCAGAGCTACAGCACAATGGTTAATATACCGACCAATGGCGCAGTGGTCGTGAGTTCAATACCCCTGTGGGTCGAATGAGTAAAGCTGGCGGAGACATCACTGTGTACCTTCTAGCAGTGCTGAGAGAAGCATTTATTATGTTAACCATAAGTAATGCTGCCAGCAAACACACCCTCACGGGGCCATAACCTAAGGCGACGCAGAAGGCACCCAATAATGTACCCCAGAGGGTACATCATAAGGTGCACTGCCCACCAAGGCACCTTAGAATGCCCCCTATGGGCCACCCCACAGGGTGCATCAAAGGGTGCTGCACATGGCATGTGAAAGGGTGCCTGATGAGGTACCGTAAGGAGACAGCACTGTGAAGGTGAGGTAGCTGGCAGCACCACTGCAAATAACAAAAAGAATATGCCTCACACAGCCCCACCAAGTAACCCCACTGTGGGTTCCAACCCATGACATCTGGCCACACAGGCAGTGAAGTAACGTGTGGGCAATATTGCCAGTGTGACCAACAATGTCCTAATAACGATGTGGCCAACCTATGGAGTATAAATGACAGATGGTCAAAGGTCCCACACCAGAGCAACAACAGATTAGCTAAGTACAAACCAGAAATGCCTGACAAGCAAACAAACCAAGGTCTCAGCAAACAAGGGCATATAGCAAACACGATCAAGACCAAGGTCAAGACCATTACCAAAAACAACACGCCCAATAACATCACTGACCTTGTCAAATACAGACAGTTACTGTCAAAATCCAAAGAAACACCCAAACTACGATGAATACATGGAGACAGACTAGCCAGATGCCTGTTCCCCCAGCTCTAACAAATCCCTGCCTGGCAGATGAAGGATGTCAGGTCACCACACAAACTGTCTGCTGTGGTGTCCAGGATCTGGGTCAACCCACGCATACCCACAGTGCACTGCACATGCAGATCTGCAGTCCATAGATGAACACAATATGGGGTATACACCCACACATCACCTCGGCCTGGTAGAGGGAACTGACCATGTTTCTCACTGGCACAGAGCACCTACAGACAGTAATCCAACAGGGCGTCCCATACAGTGCATGAAAAGGTGACTAGCAAGGCACCCAGAGCTACAGCACAATGGTGAATACATTGAATAATGGCACAGGGGTCGTGAGCTCAATACCCCTGTGGGTTGAATGAGTAAAACTGGCGGAGACATCCCCAGTTATCCTAAAGCAGTGATGACAGAAGCATTATTTTGTTAACCTTAAGTAGTGCTGCCAGCAAACACACCCTCACGGGGCCGTAACCTAAGGTGGCGCATAAGGCATTGCAGAGGGCACATAATAAAGTGCACCGTCTGTCAAGGCACCACATAATGTCCCATATGGGAGACCCCATAGGGCGCATGGAAGGGTGACTCATAGGGAATGGTATAGGGCGCCAGAGGAGACACCCTAAGGAGACAGCACCGTCGCCATCACACATCAGAGCCATGCTGCAAGGTGCCCTACCTGGTGCTGTCCAAGGACCCCAACCACCCTGCTTCCCACCCCAGTGTTGTCACCCTAACCCCTGTCCCCCAGTCTGCCACCTGTCCTAACCAGACTGTATGATGTGGTGAGGAGGGTGGCAGCACGACATGTCCCCACAGTGCCCACCCCCACCGTATGCACATCAGTTACCATCCCCAAACCCCCACAGACCCATGTTGAGGCATGCAGAGTAAACAGAGACCATGCAACATCCCCAGTGACATGTCAATGTTCCACAACAATGCTCAAGTGATCCCTGCAGCTGCAAACAATGAAACACCAAGACACGTCATGTCAGTGACGGTGTGTCATGTATCCGAGTGACAGTCAACAAAGCAGGCCAACAAGAAGGTTCAAAAAAGGCTGTGTCCAACATGCAGAGGTCCATCTACCAGTGGCAACAACAGGCATGGACAATTTCACACAGGTGCTGTGTCCAAACAAATATGGAAGATGGGGCTCCAGAGGAAGTGTGGTAGATGTGCCATGTCTGTGGGCTGTGTCCTGTGTGAAAAGGGGTAGAAAGAAGGTAAGGGAAGGGCACACCCACCATCAGGTCAGAAACGACACGCTGACAGCAGAATATGTGCATCAGGAATGCTGAAACACCACAACATGACATGACCATAACAGACAGCATAGTGCACATGGACCACAGTAGGAGATGGCCCTGAAGACCATGACACAATCCCACAATCCCAACATGGTCATGTGAATGCCCATGGCACACAGGCATCCCAGAGATCTACAGCATGTCCAGCAGTGGTGGTGCACCGAGATACCACAGAAATGCACGTTGCAATGAACAGGCCAAATGCAGCATCTGCATGTGGCCTATGACCCAGAGGAGGGAAGGTGAAGCTTACCTGAAAGGTACAGCATTGGACTGATGGGGAAAGCCAGAGTCAGGCAAGGGCACAAGGGGCCCCAGGAGAGGCTGCCGACATCGATGAACTGCGTCCATCACCATGACCTCATGATCAGCTGTCAGTGGAGCATGGCCTAGGAACGCTGTGTTGCGGGGAAACATAATGGTTACGTGAAGTGTCCTGCCAACAAACATGGGACATGTCAGGGAAGAGAATATGACACATGCACACAATGTACAGAAGGGCAGAAACAGAAGGGCATAGAGAGATGGATGAACATCGCCTGACAGGTGGGAAGACACACACGTCTCAAATACACAGACACACACACTGTGAGAAAAGGTAAGCATGCTGCAAGCTGTAGTTGGCTGGACTGCAGACAATCAGGGACAGGTGGAGACCTGGGTGCACCTAGGCTGTACAATGCAGCAATGGCAGTGAGGTCTCTACGTGTACCTAAGCATTGCAATTGCCTGTGTCCAGAGACACACTCAGCCTGGTAACATGTGCACAGGCAAAGTATGTAGACTCCCAAGATGTGCACAGGCAATGGTCACATGTGTGTCAAACGGAGCATATGGCGGATGGAGTGTGAGGCCAAAGACATGTGCAACAGCAGAGGAACGGTGGAGAGGGAAACACATATGTGTCAAGTGGTGCTGCCACCACAGCACACCTAGCTGTATGTCCACCCAGCCCAGCCACCTTAATGCCGCTGTGACATACACACACTCCTCACATGAACCACAGCAGTGGGAAGTATCGGCAGCCCATCCCTGGGAGGCAGGAACACAGCAGCCAATCCTGGTGAGCCGAAACACAAGAGACAAATAGAGATATGTCAGTACAGTGCTGTGAAACACACATACCAGCTCACACATGGTGACCCATAAGCACATCCCCCCACATGCAGAACTTACAGGAGAAGAGCTCCTCGATCAGATGTTGCCTGGCTGCCATCCCCTCACGTGTGTCACCATGGCCATGTGCAGGAGGGCACACAGGATCCTCTCTGAGATCCTCATTAATATCGACTGGGACATTGTGCCTGAGAGCAATGTTGTGGAGGATGCAATAGGACAGAATGATCTTTGCCACAGTCAGGGGTCCGTACTGTAAGGCACCGCCGGTCCTATCCAGACACCTGAAGCGACTCTTGAGAACGCCAAAGGTGCGCTCAATGACTGAACGGCTGGAGGCATGGGCCTCATTGTACCACATCTCTGCACCTGGCCGAGGGAGACGCACAGGGGTCAGCAGCCAGGCACGACACCCATATCCTGCATCACCTGCAAACAGAGATGGCATAAAGTCACACATGAGATGATGGACCTATGGAATCATTGATGTAGCAATGCCCAACTGGACAGCAGAGAAGCATGGACACACACATCTGACGTCACAGCATTGCACACGATGGGAGTGCACCAGAGTCTGATGCTGGGAGTCCAAGAGCATACTTGGAGGGGCAGAGATGCGCAGTTGTGCAAGTCGGGGACCGTCATGATACATTGCACACAGGGCATAGGTCAACGGAACACATCCCCGGGGGGCCAGGTGGGAGTGGCAGTGCAGACAGGCCAAAGTGAACAGTCATGCAGCATACATGTGTGATAGCAGGTTCGCCCACAGCTCAAGACACGTGTCACCCCCTACATGGCAAATGAGGAGGCCCCATACACACTGTACACCATGTGTATGGTTCTGTGCCCCCAATCCTCCCCCTTCCCCCCCTGGATGGCACATGCACAAACCTGTGGCACATGGGGTGGGAAAGGGACACACCCCACAGGCAGACATATGTACAACTGCCCGTGCATTATGGCCTAGGCAAGGTGCAGGAGCCACATCCATGGAGGGGACACACCATGCGTGTCCAGAGTGCCCCTGTACACGGGAGCTTGTTAAGTGAACAGCAGAGGCAGGGTACAGCCCACACCACATGTGTGCGGGGACACCCAGATGAGCAAGAACACACACATGGTAGGCAGAGAGACGTGTGGCAGCGCACAGAGGTATGTGACCACATTCCACGTGACAGGGTGTGATGTAGTGTCAGGCCCAGAATAGGCTGCACCAGGAAACAACACCACAATGTCAGGCATGCAGAGGACACAGGTGACAATGGTGCTCTGCGAATCATATACGGTAGGCGCACGTAAGATATGGGGAATACCTACCCAGCAGGACATAGTCCTCATATTGTCCGGCCTCAAACTGGCCGAACAGTGCCGAGTTCTGCAGGATATAGGAGTCATGGGCTGACACTGGGAACCGTGGAACCACATTCAGAATCCGCATACTTGCATCACAAACCACCTGCACATTCAGGGAATGGAAGTGTTTGTGGTTGCGGTACACAACCTCCCTGTCGTGGGGTGGGACCAGGGCAACATGTGTGCAATCTATTGCTCCCATCACGTGTGGTATCCCTGCAATCTGCTGGCATGCCTGTCCCAGGGCCACCCAATGTTGCCTACTGTTGGGAATGGCAATGTAATTCCCAACCCGGCTGACCATGGCCCGCAGTACCTGGTGGAGGCAGCGAGAGAATGTTGACCTACTCATCCCACCCACTGTGGCCACTGAGGATTGGAAACAGCCAGATGCAAAGAAATGTAGGGCAGCCAGGAGCTTGGCCAATCCCGGTATAGCACGTGACCGGGCAGTCAGGGGCTCGAGGTCAGGTTGGAGATCCTCATAGAGCTCCCTAATAGCCCCTGTGTCCAGCTGGTAGAGGGAGATTACCTGGTCCTCCCTGATGTCCTGGAGCATGGCCCTGGGCCTGTAGAGGCGTTGCAGGCGGGGCCGTGCCACAGCACGCCTACGGCGCCGTTGTTCCCCCCACACCCGCCTGTGGACCCCCCACAGCTGCAGGCCTGAATTGCAGCGGGATAGCACCCATGCCCAGTGCCGCAGCCCCAGGAACATCATCTCCCTCTTCCGGAAAGCTCAGCCCAGCCAGCTCCAGCAATGCAAATACTGCACCACCTGCATTCACAGTCTGAGCCATGATAGACACAGGATGGAGGACAGGTGGTTGGGAAATAGGGTGCGGGGCGGGCACAGAAATCACAATAACGATACACACCTGGTCAGCCAGGAATATCCATCACAGCCAACACCCTGTACGCAGCCATGTAGCGCGCGCAGGAGCGCATGTTCCCCGCATTGCATCCGACAAAAGCCATCGACGTGTCCCTGTGACGCAGCAGGGTGTAAAGCTACTGCGAAGTATACCCCTTTCCAAATATGGAAAACGCCAAGATGGTACAGGGACGCTAAACGCGTTCGCACGCGTGTACACGCAATGCGCAACGTACGTCTCATGTAATGTGCGTCATGGAAATTTAACCATCACCCAACGCGCGTGGTAGCGTGCAGACAAAGAAAATACGATTACTATCTCATAGAGCAGTTGATTCACTTACCAGCAGAAAACTGGATCGTAGGAGGAGGGCGCGTGTAGTGTGTACTCCCAGGGTTGATTCGGAGGAATACTAGAACGCTGCAATCCGTGCACAGTAAGGCACGTAGGGTACGTAACCACGGCACGTCCATGTGTGCGCAGGGGGAACGCGCTGCGCTGGGCGCGTATGCAATGCGTGTAGAGCCACACCCAAAATATACCTATATATATATAGTGAGCACAAAATGGCACGCACCTCAGTACACATCAGGTATGGAGTTCACCAACCAGGGACGTGAGGAGACTGGACTGGAGCAAACACCACTGCCAAACCCAGATGGAGATGATCAGAGGCCAAGCCCATCTGGGCCACAGCAGCACCCACGTGAGGAGGCCATTGGCACACAGGGGCAAAGGCGGCACAGGCCCACACTGCCAGAGGAGGTCCGTAAGAGGGCAGTGTGGTTCAGCCAGGAGGAGAATGATCTCCTCCTGGCAAGCATACTAGAACACTACAAGCTACTTTTCGGACGCCTCAGCACAACAACAACGATTGCCACACGTGCCAGGGCATGGGCGGAGGTGCAGGCAGCGGTGGCAACTGCTGATGGCCCACATCGTGACATAGAGAGTCTATGTAAAAGATACCGTGATATCAAGCGAAACATACGTAATGAGCTCGCCAGGGAGAGGCGAGGGGCACAGGGCACTGGAGGGGGCCCAGCACAGGTGGCCAACCTAAGTGATCTGGAGCGGCGCCTGGCTGACCGACTGGGGCCTATGTACATCCATGGCCTGCCCCCTGCGTTGGACACAGTGCACCCACGTGCCAGTAAGTGTGAGAGTGAGCTGCACCAGTGTGAGACAACAAACGCACATGTGTAGAGGTGGACCAAGGGTGGGGTGGGGGTGGCAGGACGTGGCTGTTTGGGAACCAGGGGGCGGCACAGGCATACGGACAGCTTCTGGCCCATGACCCATGGGGGGGACGTGTCCTTAGTGGGCAGGGGGCGGCACAGCACAGTGGATGGTGCGGTGGCAAGGAGGACAGGCCCACAGTACCAGCAGAGACTGCCAATGTGTTGCAGGGGATACGGAGCAGGGTTGGCGGAGGCAGCAGGGCCACACGGGTAGTAACGTGGCCAACGGGACAGCACAATGCACCTGTGGCAAACATGGTCTGTGGTTGCAGGGCTGAAGGCGGTGATGGGGCTGCATGGGGTGTGTGGCAGCATGCAAGGGGGGAGGGGACCGTGGCACTTGCAGGGCACAGGGCCCACCGGCATGGATAAAGAAGGAACGTGGGGGGAGGAAGGGGCCCTGGCCCAGACCCATGCGGCTCACCCACACACATGTGCCCTTAGGGGAGTGGGATGGGTGTAGACAGGCAGTCATGCCTCATTTTACCTATGTAACATTGTGGCCTACAGGTGATATTTGCTCCATTGATGCACCAGAGGAGGCGCCAGGGGACAATGAGTCTGGGCCGTGCACCCTGATGGACCCTGTGCCAGAGGTGGGCCAGGTGGGAGCAGGTGGTCCATCCCCACCCCCGGAGGACAGCAGGCAGGGCACACAGCCTGCAGTTGACGGCGCACCACCCACCAATGCAGCCACGGGGGAAGTGGCTGCTGAAGATGAACAGCGGACCAGGCAAGAGGCGCTGTCCGCTGTGTCGGAGGTAATCGTGCAGATGCAGGCGCACTCAGCAGCAGCACAGAGGGATGCAGAGGGTGAGTGTCAAACTGTGTTTGGGTGGCAATGCCTCTGTACAGGTGGTGGATGTTTCCCTGTCTTACAATGCACTACCTGCTGTCCCCACAGGTATACGGCATGTACTGCGAGCGGTGGTGAGGGAACAGCGCCGCCAACGCCGTGCGCAACGGCACCTGCAGCGCACAATGTCAGGGGTCCTGGCGGGGGTGCAGGACCTGGCTGCATCGGCACAACGCATGGCTGCCAGCCTAGAGCTTATTGCGGCACACAGAGGGCCGACGCCACCACCACCGCCGCCACCACCACCACCACCACCACCAGCGGCAGCAGCATTAGCGGCGGCGGCGGCAGGCATGTCACCATCATCACAGGGTGGGAGGGGCTGCGCAAGGCGTGGCAGGGGGAGGGGGAAATAAACTACCACACAAGCGGCTGTAGCTGATGTCATGTGTCCTGTGTTGCTTGTGGGGGGCCATATTACGCACAGCCCATCCGTGTCCGCACCAGGGGCCAGCCCTGTGCAAATTATTCAGCCAGCCGGTGTACCCACCGACCCTGCTGTGGTCAGCATGGGATGCCCCACCTGCTTTTGCACGCCCACCTGCAGGCACACACTACCCAGCAGCTGCAGCCGGCATCTGCTTTCCTTATACATTCCCCATGAGCCGAGGTGGGGGGGTTAGGACTGGTAATGGGCCATAGAGGGGGCTAGGGCACGACATGAGGTGGGCTGTGGGTGATGGGGGGGGTGGGTAGAACTGGTAATGGGCTGTGGCCTGATTGGGGGGGGGGTAGGGCTGGCAATGGGCTATTGGGGGGCTGACCGGAAATGGGCTGATGGGGTTAGGACTGGAATTGGGCAGTTTGGGGGAGCTTGGATTGGAAATGTGTTGTGGTGGGGTTTGGAATATAGTGGACCCATGGAGGGGCTGGAATGGTACATGGGCTCATGGGGGGGGCTGGACTGGTATGTACTGCTGAGTGGAGGGGAGCTAGGATATGGCATGGGCCAAAGGTGGTTCTAGGAAATGACTAGATATGGCCTGATGGGGAGCTGGGAACAAAAATGAGCTGATGAAGGCACTCGGACAGGAATGGGATGGCTATGCCCTTTTTCTTTGGTATTCCTTCTTTTATTTGAAAAGGATAGGACTCCAAAAACCATTTTTCTGCCAACTCCAACGAAATCAAAGCACATCAGCTAAACTTACCCGAACTGCTACCATAGCTTTGCAATAAGCTACCAGCCCCTGCTGCACCCAGTTGGCCTTTCCCCCCTTATCCTGGGGGATTCTGCATTGGCAGGAGGCGTTGCTCACCCCCTGCCAGCCTACTGCATCTGCCAGGGAGCTGATGAGCAAAATAGAAGGTAGAACCCTGGAAGCAAACAGTGGCCCGTCCTTGGGATTGAGGCGCAAAAGGTAGACAAAAAAAGTGAAATCAACAGTGTTAGCCTAGATCATGTTTAGCTATCTCGCACTTAAGCGAGTTGCCTTTTCTTTGTGAAATCCCACCGAAGTCCGTGGTACCCAAGCTTTCAAACACAGCCCCTGACGCTGTGCATTAACCACAGCCAGAGAAATGAAATGAAATCAAACCCTGCTCTAGTAATAGATGAGAGGTTCCTGGGAAGGGCCTGCGAAGTGTTGCTATGAAACACACAAGCACCACCCCAGTCCTTCCTGCAGTCAGAAAAATAGCATTGGAATACACCGACCACATTGCAAATGGAGGTCTGAGAGGCTGTTGCCTGTGTGAACCTAATGAGTAATATGATGTTGTATTGTACTGCTCACCCCCCAAGAATGTGGGCACTGAATACTATATGTGATTCAAGAGCAGCGCTGTCATTCGGTGGCCTTTAGGGCAGCAGGGCCCGACCAATTATACAGGAATTATGAGCTTTAGATCCTGGTCATATTAACTGGATTCTCAGACCTTACAGCACATCACCGAGGCTCTGCGGCTCTGTGGTGAGTTCTTTCCTGACCTACAGATAATGGCTGCATACCCACAGTCATAGGAAGGCACTACTGAGTGTACCAGCTGCCCTCTGATGGCCATAGACCGTAGCACAGGTACGTCTTGGTTGACAGTCTAACTGCCAGTCTATTCTTTTATATATCCTAAGGTTTCCTAAACCTGTCCCTGTGAATTTTGGGCAACCCTCACTATAGAATACATAAAAGCACACGTCTAGGCTTTCCCACCTGCCAACTACAAGTTAGCCTCTGCCCTTGAACCTAAAAGCTGGCAATTTGCATAATATCCTGGGCCTTAACAGATGCTCCTCAAAGACATGATTAGGAGGGAATGACCATGTGGTATCAGAGATCAATGACAAAACTGCTGTCCTGTTTTATGTTTATTCTTATTTATTCTATAAAGAGGATTGACAACAGTCCCCCTTAATGCTGAGGAACCCCCTGAGCCTCAAAAATAAACACCTCCAAACAAATGAAACAAACACTAGGCCAAATAAAAACCCCATCCCCTGTCCCCCTGCGGCCATGGCCACTCAGTCCACCCCTAGCCCTGTGCACTGGCCGGCTCTGTGTCCATTAGCCCCCTTGCTTTGTCCATGCCAGCGTCCACCCTGGTCTGTGCCCATTGCCACTGCTGCACATAGCCTTGCATGATCCACCACAGCTGCCCCCTACCCACTGTTTAATGTGTGTGGGTTTGGTCATGTGTGGCACTGCCCCATGTGATGCCCCTAATATCGCCCCACCCCTGACATGGGTACAGTACCCTGCATCCTCCCGTTGTAGCTCACACAGACACGCATGTGGGTGCCCACATGTGTCAATCACACAACACTGACACATAGCAATGAGGGACATCTGGCCACCATAGTTACCTGGAACCACTGTTAAACTTTATTTACATTCGCCACTTGACAACACATTCGCCATGGCTACTCATGCCGACATTTTTGTCTGCCACGCCTACTGTCCCTGGTGAGTGTGGCAGGCCATGGCATGGGCTGTCACAGGGCGGGTGTGCCATGCGCATCCGCACACTACACACCCCGGGGACCCCCGTCACATGGTGGCTGGCCAGGCGCGCCACCGGCTACACGCTCCTCCAGCACGTGCAGCCGGTCAGCCACCATGGTCAGGGTCGCCAGGACCTGCCCCATGATAAGTGTGTGCTGCCTCTGGGCATGTGCCTGCGCACGCACAGCCGCAGCCAAGCGCAGCCCACACATGCAGCCGCACAGACACAGATCTCCCCGTGTCTGTGTGGCTGCATGCACGGTGCACCTGTCAGCGGCTATGTGTGGCAGGCCCACGTCCAGGGGGGACGCATCGCCAGCACCATGAAGCAGATGGCTGGCGCCCCTGTAGCCCTGTGGCAGCCCATGCCGATGGGCACATGCCACAGCCGCCAAACCCATCCCCATCCCCCTCCAGCTCTGGCCCGCCCACCTCTTCCCCCTCTGGCCCCTGGCCCCCCACCGCAGAGCCCCTCCCCTCCCCCTCCGCCTGCACCCGCCCCTCCACCCCCTGCCCTCCCGCCACCTCCGCCGCCTCCCCCTCCCCCACCTCCTCCCCCGCTCCAACCACCCCAACCACCTCCCCCTCCTCCCCCTCTTCCCCCTCGGTGTCGGCTGCAGCATCCTCAGCATCTTGTGCCCCACTGTTGTCTGCCTCCATGGGCACCGGAGCGTCCTCCACCTCCTGGCCACTGTCGCCATGCACCTCCTCCGGCCCCGCTGCAGCATCTGGCCCCACAGGCTCCACGGCAACACATGCATCCGCTGTGGGAGGGGAAACACGTGTCATCTCCATGGTCTCACATCAGCCACGGCAGTCACATGCATCCTGTGGTTCTGACAGCCATTGCCCCCACAGGGCCATGTCACATCACTCACCGTCTCGTTGGGCCATCCGCTCCCTCTGTACCCGTGCTACAAAGCGGGGGTATCGTGCCCTTAGCTCCCACGCCTTCTTACGGAGATCCTCCACCTATTTGAGTGACAACACATATTGACATTAGCGGAAAGACACCCTTTAGGGGCCTCTGCCGCAACACATATATATCTCAGTGTGCAATATAGGTCGCCCTTTTGAACACAAACAGGGGCATTCCCCATAGCACCAGGATGGGGGGTAGGGCTCTGAGGTGAGGCCTGCTGCATCCTGGGGATATAGTTTGCCCATGTGATCACAAACAGGGGCATTCCCCATAGCACCAGGATGGGGGATGGAGACCTGAGGTGAGGCCTGCTGCATCCTGGGGATATAGTTCGCCCTTGTGATCACAAACAGGGGCATTCCCCATAGCACCAGGATGGAGGGTAGGGCACCGAGGTGAGGCCTGCTTCATCCTGGGGATATAGTTTGCCCTTGTGATCACAAACAGGGGCATTCCCCATAGCACCAGGATGGAGGGTAGGGCTCTGAGGTGAGGCCTGCTGCATCCTGGGGATATAGTTCGCCCTTGTGATCACAAACAGGGGCATTCCCCATAGCACCAGGATGGGGGGTAGGGCACCGAGGTGAGGCCTGCTTCATCCTGGGGATATAGTTCGCCCTTGTGATCACAAACAGGGGCATTCCCCATAGCAGAATAGTGCATATCCGGTGTTGGTGCCATGGTTACCTGCTGTAGGTGAAGGGGGGGGGGGTTTATGGACCCGTAGGCAGATTATGTACCACCACACAACCCACCCTCTGGGGCTCAGTGTGCAGAACAGGAGCACCCACCAATAGATCCACAGTCTACCTCCCTGCAATGGTAGCAGTAGAGGGGACCATCATCCCCACTCCTGTTGGGGAACAGACAGAGCGCTACACATCCATAATGCAATGGCAGACAGATGGCAGGCCTGGAAATGTGCAGCTGCCCCCAACATTATCTGACATTCTCCGGCAGCACGCCTCCAGCCACTGCACCCTGCAAGGTGTTCCAGCAAGACACATACTAGCTGCAGACAGTCCGCCAGCTAGTCCATAGTGCATGGTCCTGGAGGAGAAGCAGGCACCCAGAACAGGGATGTCAGCATACACACCAAGCAGATAAGTCAGTGATTGGGCCCCAAAAGGAAACCCACAGATATCACATGAGAGAAATGCCATATAGCACTATGGGGGACCAATATATGGAATTTATGGTAGATACAGGAGCAGAACATTCAGTAGTAGCCAAGCCAGTAGCTCCTCTGTCCTCAGGATCTGTCACTATTGTGGGAGCCACTGGAAATAAAGCCACAAAGTCATTCTTGCAGAACCGCACGTGTGAACTAGGGGGACAGAAGATAACGCACCAGTTCTTGTATATGCCTGAGTGCCCTATTCCACTACTGGGCCGAGACATGCTTGCCAAGCTCCAGGCCCAAATATCCTTTGCTGAAGGGGGAGAAATGAAAATGACTGTGAACCCGAAGCCTGCTGGATTGATGGTGCTTACTGTTCCCCGAGAAGAAGAGTGGCGGTTCTATAGTGCACCTCCAATAAAGTCAACTAGTCCCTGTATACCTACCAACCTCATAGCCCCACCTGAAGTATGGGCAGAAGATAATCCACCTGGCCTAGCGAAAAACATAGCCCCTGTCATTGTCACCCTCAAGCCAGGAGTGGAACCAGTGCATGTGAAGCAGTATCCTCTCCCTCGACCAGCCATAGAAGGAATCCACTGCCATTTGATGAAACTGCTGAAGTACGGACTTCTCAAGGAATGCCAGTCACCTTGGAACACCCCCCTTCTCCCAGTAAAGAAGCCTGGGACAGGGGACTACCACCCAGTACAAGATCTAAGGCAAGTAAATGATGCAGTTGAAACTATACACCCTGTAGTACCAAACCCTTATACTCTTTTGGGACTGATCCCCGCTGAGGCTACTCACTTCACCGTTCTGGACCTGAAAGATGCCTTTTTCTGTGTGCGCCTAGCACCCACCAGTCAACTTTTATTTGCTTTTGAATGGCAAGACCCCACAAGAGGAAGGCGGGGTCAGCTCACCTGGACCAGATTACCCCAAGGATTCAAGAATTCACCTACTCTCTTCAGTGCAGCCCTGAATCAAGATCTCTCAAGTTATCCAGTGGACCCAGGAAAGAGGGTTCTTCTTCAGTATGTAGATGACTTGCTCATAGCCACCAACTCAGAAAGTGAATGCCTACAAGCTACTAGTGAACTTTTGTACCTTCTCAAAGATGCTGGATACAAAGTCTCAAGAGCCAAAGCACAACTATGCCAAACTGAAGTCAAGTAATCTAGGATTCCAGTTGTCCAGTGGGATCCGACGTCTAGGACCAGAACGCAAAGAAGCTGTATGTAATATCCCCATTCCAACCACTAGGAGGCAAGTAAGAGCCTTCCTGGGGGCCGCAGGATATTGTCGCATATGGATCCCCAACTTCGCACTGATTGCAAAACCACTATACCACGTCATCAAAGGAATGGAAAAATCCCCACTAGACTGGGGACCTGAACAAGATGTAGCATTCCGGACTTTGAAAAAGGCCCTGATGTCATCCCCAGCTTTAGGTCTTCCAGATGTTCAGAAGCCTTTCCATCTTTTTGTCCATGAGTCACAAGGAAACGCACTGGGAGTATTGACTCAATCTCTTGGATCCTGGCAACGACCAGTAGCCTATCTGTCAAAACAATTGGATGTAGTTGCTAAAGGATGGCCCCCTTGTTTGAGAGCTGTTGCAGCAACAGCCCTCCTAGTGGGTGAAGCAGATAAACTCACACTAGGATAAACTCTTCAAGTTACCGTGCCACACTCTGTTCTGACTCTCATGGAACACAAGGGAAACTTCTGGCTAACCAATGCACGAATGTTGAAATATCAGAGCATGCTGTGTGAAAACCCTCGGATACAGTTGAAAGTCAGTCAAGCTCTGAACCCTGCTACATTGTTTCCAATTGGTCCTGGGCCACCTGATCATAATTGTTTAGAAACCATGGACACTATATTTTCAAGTCGCCCTGATTTGACCGATGTCCCTCTAGAGGACCCAGAACAGACTTTCTTTGTGGATGGAAGCAGTTTGGTCATCAATGGACATCGTTGTGCTGGATATGCAGTGGTGACCCTTGATCTGGTAGTTGAGTCCTCAGCCCTGACCCCAGGAACTTCTGCACAGAAAGCTGAGTTGATAGCCCTCACTAGAGCCTTGACATTAGGAGAAGGACTCCGCATAAATGTGTACACAGATTCCAAATATGCTTTCACTACTTTGCATGCACATAGAGCCTTGTATAAAGAGCGAGGGTTGATCACCTCAGGGGGTAAGGTCATTAGGTATGGGCCCGAGATATTGATGTTATTAGATGCTGTATGGGCCCCCAAACAAGTGGCAGTCATGCACTGCCGAAGTCATCAGGCAGGAGCAGGAGAAGTCACCCGAGGGAATAGATTTGCAGATGCCACAGCCAGGAAGGCAGCCACCACAGGACAAGTTAGGACTCAAGATACTATAATGCAAGCAGCCCTATTCCCTATGCCCCTCAGTTCCTGGGCACCCCGGTACACTACAAGAGAGTTAGACTATTATTGTGAAAAGGAGGGAGGAGTCTTGACAGAACAAGGTTGGATAGTGTTGCCACCCCCAGAAGGTAGTCCACCTCCAGGTCCTACAGTCATCCCTGAAGCATTAGGGCCAGCCTTTGTTCAAGCTTTTCACCGAGCCACACATTATGGTAAAACGGCCATGGAAAAAGCCCTGAGACCCCATTTTTGTATTTCACTGCTAGGATCCCTGACCGCCTTGGTGGCACAGCAATGTCTGATATGTGCCAAAAATAATGCCAAGCAAGGTCCTGTTCCACCCCCAAGAGTTCAGTCAGTAGGGGTGACCCCAATGAGTGATATACAGATAGACTTTGCTGAAATGCCCCATGCAAATGGATATCACTATATGTTAGTGTTAGTCTGCACATTTTCAGGGTGGGTAGAAGCCTATCCCACCCGAACTGAGAAAGCTCGAGAAGTCACTAGGGTATTGCTCCATGAGATCATTCCCCGATTTGGAATACCATCAACTATAGGGTCAGATAATGGTCCATCATTTGTATCCCAAGTGACCCAACAGTTAGCTCAAGCTCTGCAAATAAAATGGAAGTTACACACTGCTTACAGACCCCAGAGCTCAGGGAAAGTAGAGCGTATGAATAGAACCTTGAAAACTCAGTTATCCAAGCTTTGCCAAGAAACACACTTGAAGTGGCTCCAAGTTCTCCCCATAGCCCTTCTGAGGATACGTTCAGCTCCCACCAGATCCTTAGGAGTCTCCCCTTTTGAGATTTTGTATGGGCGTCCTCCACCCATAGTGCAGGGAATAAAGGGAGACATGAGACAGATAGGATCTGAAATAACTAGACAAGAACTATTAGCTTTAGGTTCTGTCTTGCAGAATCTCCAAACGTGGGTGCAAGATCGACTACCCATCAACCTGACCGAGCCTCTGCATCCCTTCAAGCCAGAAACGTCTGTGTGGGTGAAAGAGTGGAGAAAGACCCCGCTGGCACCGCATTGGAAGGGACCTTTCGTCGTCATCCTGTCAACCCCCACGGCAGTGAAAGTTGCAGAATTCAAACCCTGGATCCACCACAGTCGAGTGAAGCCGGCAGCTGCTCCTGATCCTGGCCAATGGACGTCAGTGAATGATCCTGAGACTCCATTGCGACTCACCTTGAGGAGGCAGCCAGCTTTTTAGAAAATCTTCAGAATCCACCTACGTCACACGAGAGTGACCATCATAGCAGAAACAGAAGAAAACTCCACAAGTTCATCATACCCAATTTTCCAGATTAACCTCCAGAGACTGTAATCACAATGTTCTTCCACTATTGCCTTGTGGGAGTGGTGATCCTGGGAATCCTGGAAAAGACTTTTGCCCTACCCCCTTGTGCAGCCTGTATAACCACCACCCGAACAGGACAAAAGATTACCCAGACTTTGCTCTATCACTCCTGCTATACTTGCACTAGTACAGTCAGCTGGTGTATTTATAATGGCACTGAACTTAATATTTGCACAAAGGGGAAAAGTAAGACTTGTTATAACCCTCGACAAAATCCTTCATATTATACATTTGAGATACGTTGGAATGATGAAGATGGAGCCATCCTGAATACGACAAAACCCCTCACCAACCCCACAAAACCTATTATCTTGAACTTCGATGCTTGTGATGCAATCAACAGAAATGCTTACCACAGATGTAGGTCATGGGAGCGAGCATACAACCATGATGATAAATACATGTGTCCAGAAAGAGCCTACGGATGGGGACGGTGTACAGGAAAACGTTCTGCAGCCCCCATCTACACCACCACATCTAAACATGATTACGTTTGCCCAAAATGGGACTGTGTATATTTTGCTACCTGGAAGAATGTACCTATGGGACGAGATGGTGATCACCGCAAAGGCAGCTTAATAAAGATCAGACTACTAGAACCCAAGAAATGCCAGAAAGGTGCCTGTAATCCCCTGCAACTCCTTATAGTCAACCCCAGCCAATGGAAGCAAGGATACAAGTTTGGGTTGCGTATAGCAGGAGGAGGTATAGATCCTGGGACTATTTGATATCTGCAATTAAACACAAAGACCCATGTATCCTCACCCTATCGTATACATCACTCCTTCTATGAAGCCATGAAAGCAGAGTTTGAAATTCCTCCTGCCTCCCAGAACTTGTTTCTTGAATTAGCGGGAGCAGTTGCATCTAGTCTCCATGTTTCAGACTGTTTGTTTTGTGGAGGAACAACGATGGGAGACCAATGGCCTTGGGAGGCACAAGAACTGAACTATTCTATTCCATATAATCAGACTAATATACACAATACCACAAGTGAATGGGTATTGGCCCACTCCATTGTGGGTAACTTATGTTTTTTCTCGCTATGGACTAATGTTTAATATGGAAGTGGGGCAGCTGGTCTGTCTCAATCAGAAGTTCTACAACAGTACCACTAAGAAGACGTCTTGGTGGTCAGGAGTCAACGCTACTGAACCTTCCAATCCTCTAGTGCAGTTCTCCAAACTTGCCAGTATCTGGACTAACTTAGCAGCATATAATTCCTGGCAAGCACCACCTGGACTGTACTGGATTTGCGGAACCCGAGCATATGCTAGACTTCCTCATCACTGGGGAGGCGCATGTGTATTGGGAACCATACAACCTTCCTTTTTCCTTTTGCCTACATCCCAGGGAGAACAACTGGGGTATCCTGTGTACAGAAGTCGACAGCTGAAGGAGGCCTTGAAGATAGGCCAATGGGACAAATGGGACGCGTCATCTGAAGAATGGCCACCAGAGCGAATTATCTCATATTATGGACCTGCTACCTGGGAGCAGGATGGGACTTGGGGATATCATACTCCTGTTTACATGATTAATCGAATAATACGTTTGCAAGCTGTTGTTGAAATAATAACCAATGAAACTAGTAAAGCACTAACCCTTCTGGCAAAGCAAAGTACCCAAATGCGCACAGCCATTTATCAAAATCGTTTGGCTTTAGATTATTTGTTAGTAGCTGAAGGTGGGGTATGTGGGAAGTTGAATTTAAGTAATTGTTGTTTACAGATTGATAATAATGGGCATGTAGTTGAAGATCTAGCCACCCAAATGAGAGAGCAAACATTTGTGCCTGTCCAGACCTGGCACAGTTTAAAGATGGATGGGTGGTTTGGTTCATTGTTTTCCTGGACTGGTGGTCTCAAAGCCCTTATGTTGATTGTACTGTTCATACTAGCCATGTGCTTATTGCTCCCTTGTCTCCTACCCCTTTGCTTACGCATGGTTAATCATCAATTGATAACACTATAGAGCGGAAGGCAGCTGCGAAGGTATTAGCTATGTGGCAATATTACCTTATACCCCATGACGATGATGCTATTACACCAGTATAATGTGTTAATTGACTAATGAGTGATTTAATTCTCACCCTTCCTCACTTGCGGGTGAGAATAATCAAAGGGGGGAATGTGGTAGGCTATGGCCTAGCATGGCCTGCTACTATGAAAGGCCTGTAAGTTAGGCCTGGATCCTAACTCCCATTATAGCTAGAAAAGAACCAAAAATCTGTGGAAAATGAGAAAACTGTTTTAAACTGCTTAATAAGAAGTTTTTATGAATTCATAAGTCTTCTATTATTCTCTTGTGTGTGAAAGAACAGAAATGTTTCAATATATGCATTCCTGGAGCTAGGGATAACCTTGCAGTAGAGAAGTAACGAAATCAAGAACTGCACCATTGTTAGAGCAATCCTAAGGGAGAGGGCCGGTTGCTAGGCTCCGGAGGGATTTCTGATTGGACAAATGAAGGGAATGTAAAACCAATGAGAAGTTTGCATGTATCGAGTTGGAACCAATGGACAGTTCTCATGTATCAAACTGAAAAAGAGGTATAAATGGTTATGTCTCTGTATAAACATTTGCTCAGTTCCTTTTGAAGCTTTGACTGGGCCTGTGCACAATAAACTGGCTTGGACCCTGTCAATTGACTCCTGGACTTGTTCATTGACTGCACTTTGCTACAGCACTTCCTTGCTGGTCTCCCTCTGAATCATCTCTCTCCCCTTCAATCTGTTCAAAATTTAGCTGAGTGGCTAATCTTCTGCCAGTCTTGCTATGCTCATGTAACCCCTCTTCTCAAGTTGCTTCATTGGCTCCCTATTCATTTCCATATCCAGTGCAAACATTTCCTCCTGACATATATGTGCATTCATTCTGCTGCTCACTACCTTTCCTCTCTTATCTCTCCCTACACCCCTCCTCAGGAACTCTGTTCTTCTGGCAGATCGCTTCTATCTCTGCCCTTCTCTTCCATTGCCAACTCCAGACTTCAATCTTTCCACCTTGCTGTTCCTTATTCCTGAAACAAACTACTTGAGTGGGTATGTCAGGCTTAATCTCTGGCCCTTTTCAAATCTAGGCTAAAAACTCACCTTTTCAAGGCTACTTTTGGATCCTGATCCGCTTAATCTCCTGCTCTCCAACTATAAATTGCCTTACCATTCACCTTGACATATCCTAGTCCTCAGCTGTTGTGTTGGGACTGTCTCTTACATGTCTCTGTATGGTGTTGCTGCCTTGTAGCACTATAGAAATGATCAGTAATAGTGAGGTAGGCTATGGCCTAGCATGGCCTGCTACTATGAAAGGCCTGTAAGTTAGGCCTGGATCCTAACTCCTATTATAACTAGAAAAGAACCAAAATAATCTGTGGAAATGAGAAAGCTGTTTTAAACTGCTTAATAAGGAGTTTTTATGAATCCATAAGTCTTCTATTATTCTCTTGTGTGTGAAAGAACAGAAATGTTTCAAAAGATGCATTCCTGGAGCCGAAGTTAACCTTGCAGTAGAAAAGTTACCAAGTTAAGACTATACCATTGTTCAAGCAATCCTAAAGGAGGGGGCCGGTTGCTAGGCTCCGGAGGGATTTCTAATTGGACAAGTGAAGGGAATGTATAGCCAATGAGAAGTTTGCATGTATCAAGTTAGAACCAATAGAAAATTCTCATGTATCAAACTGAAAAAGCCGTATAAAAAGTTATGTCTCTGTATAAACCTCCGCTCAGTTACTTTTACAGCTTTGACTGACTGAGCCATGTGCACATTAAACTGGCTTGGACCCTGTAAATTGACTCCTGGATTTATTCATTGACTGCAGTTTGCTACAACAATAGTAGTACAATTCCCTCACAGCAGCACAGCAATGAAGTTGATTTCTCTCATAGTGTGGCAGGTGAAGGCCTGTGATCCACGGTGTCTGACATAAGCAGGCCAGCATGGCTAGCTTGACCTGTAAATGAAGCCTGTGGAGAGGCACATAGGAATTGCACATCCCCCAACATGCTGCTATTGTAGGATAGAACTCTGTAAGAGAACTAAACTAACTTAGGTAAGCAAAACTGAGAGATGGAAAAATACAGAAAAATGTGTTTAAAAGTTACTGATAAGAAAAAGTACATCTGCAAGGAAAATAATTGGGAGTGATGACAGATGAGTTGCAGAGCCCTGCTCCCCTGCATGCACAAATTGGCTATATGGCCTTGAGAGTGTGAAAGTAACAAGTTGATGAACTGACCATTGTAATTGGGACTAGAAGGGGGTATGCAGGTGCCATGCCCACAGAAGGAACATAATTGGATAAACTTATCAGTACCGGGACCAATGGAAGGGGTACGGGAGGTACGGGAGAGTACCGGGACCAATGAAATGTTTTTCTATACCTAGAATGGAACAGAAGTCTATAAAAGTTGTTGTAATGCTTGAAATCTTTGCTCAGCCATTTTGAAATTGACTGGTTCGAGACTTGTGCACAAATAAATGATTTGGACCTTCTGAACAGACTCCTGGTATCATTGGTTTGTCTGCGCTTTGCTGCTACATATTCTTGGTGCGTTGGCCGGGAAGTTGTGGAATCAAAGTGTATATAGGGCAATATACCACGACTTTCCGCCTCTATAGGCTTGGTCCTGCCGGGATCGTGCCCTTCCGACGAGGGCTGCTCCCTGGCGCCACCGGTCCCTTGTATCGGAGGGAGCTGGTCGGACCTCGGCGGGTGCCGGGCCCGGCTGGAGCCAACGCCTCGAACCCGAGTGAGGGGAGTCCGAGGTCCAACTCATGCGCCTGCTTGGGAAGTTTGAGGACCGGATCCGGTGAGTATAGTTTTGATTTGGTGTCTAGACAGAAATAGAAAGAGCAGTACTGCCATTGGAACTTGGAATTTGGAATTTGTAATCTCGAGATATTGGGAATTGGTAAGAGAGCTTGATCACCTCTCAAGGAAGGGCCGAGTAACCCCGCATGGGAATTCGCCGGTGAAACCCTCATCCTTATTGTAATTGGGAAAAAGACTAGTCAGAATAGATAGAAACGAATGCATTCTGGGATACGTTGCTAGCATGATTGTGTGAACGAAGTGTGAATGAGAGGTCTGGCAGCACGGACCAAGTGAAGGCGGACCCCTGAGTAGCGCATTTCCTGACCGGGCGACCGCGTTCAGGTCGCGAAAAAGGGGGAAGCGATTGTCGTCTTGTCTTGTTATTTGTACTCCCTATACGTTTCTAGGGCCGTGAGGACCCCTTACCCACGGTCCGCCCTCCTTTTCCCTTTTGTCTGTTGTTGCGCGCACACATCGAAATGGGAGGGGCGGGGTCTACTAGAAACACTCCATTAGAATGTATGATCGCACATTTTAAAGAGGGATATTCAGGAGACTATGGTATTAAAATGACAGCAGCCCGTTTGCAGATTTTGTGTACTAGGGAGTGGCCCGATCTAGACCCCATCTGGCCCCGAGAGGGAACGTTCAATGTAGAGATTATTCAGTCAATACACCGTAGGGTGCGGATAGCGCACCCCGATCAGTACCCCTATATAGATTCCTGGTTAAGTATTTGTGAAGATCCGCCCCCCTGGGCGCAGCGCTGTTATGAGGAACAGTGCAGAATAATGTTAGCTACAACAGATTCTAGACAGAAATCGGAACAGCCTAAAATGAAAGAGCAGGATAAGAAATCCAGGAAGAAGCCCATCCTGGTAGATCCTGATTCCCCAGAGATAATTCTCAGACAGCCCCGAACCCCAGGTCCGATAAGAGCAGCCCGGCGTCCTGCCCCAGAACCCCAGAGGCGGCCGGAGCGGGACCCAACCCCTGATCCCCCTCCTGGAGGGCAGAGAGAGGAATCAGCTGAAGACGAGGATGCCATAAAAAGCGAGTCAGAAGTAGAGGGAGAAGAGGAAGAAAAAGAGAATGCCCCAGGCGAGGAGGACAGTGTACAAGTGATTGCTAGCACTAGCAAACCAGCAAAAGATATACCCAAAGTAAAACCTGTCGAGAAAAAGAAAGTGACTCCTTCAAAGACAATTACAAAAATAACCCTTAGATCCCAAAAGACACCTACTGCCAAAATGCTGCCTTTACGGCAGGTCCCGGGAGTGCCCATAAAGAACGATAATGAGGAGGTGGTAGCAGGACCCTTAACTTATGTGTATATCCCTTTCTCTACAACTGATTTGTTAAATTGGAGGTCGCATTATGCCTCCTATACTAGCAAGCCCCAGGAACTGACAGAATTAGTAACTACTATTATGGAAACTCACCAACCCACTTGGCCAGATTGCCGCCAGCTCCTGACTACCCTATTCACGACAGAGGAGCAAGCACGAATTAGAAAAGCAGCTATTGAATGGATGGCAGATAACCCTGTAGCTCCGGGACAGGGGCAGAGTAGAATAGACCATCGGGAAGCAGCCCAGAGAGAATTCCCGAATGAAGACCCCCATTGGGATCCAAATACAGAAGAAGGAACCACAGCCCTAGCCCGTTTTCGCCAAGGCTTTTTACAAGGCCTGAAAAGGGGGGGCCAGAAAGCTATGAACCTTTCCAAAGTTGCAGGAGTTATCCAAGGTATAGATGAGAGCCCAGCAGATTTTCATGAAAGATTAACTGAAGCATACAGAATGTATACTCCCTATGATCCCGAGGCACCAGGAAGTTTATGTATGGTGAATTCTGCTTTTGTAAACCAGTCTCAACCAGACATTAGACGTAAATTACAGAAATTAGAAGGGTTTGCGGGCATGAATGCAACACAGTTACTGGAAGTCGCTCATAAAGTGTATGTGAATCGTGATACTGAAAGACAGAGAATGTGATAGAAAGATGAAGAAGAAAGCTGATTTTTTGGCTGCGGCCATAGTTGAACAGAAAAGGGGAGGTGTCCCTAGTCGACGGAGCAGAGGAAGAGGGCGGGGTCAAGGCGGAGGCCGGACCCAGAAGCTAGGCGTGAACCAATGCGCCTACTGTAGAGAGGAAGGACATTGGAGAGATACGTGCCCGCAACTCGAAGACGCCCAGCAAGATGACGACAGCAATCATCAGTGGCGAGAAGAAAGACGAGGCTATCCCCGAAACCGCGGAGGAGCCAATCGAGAACAATTCCAGCGAGAAAGAGGAGGAGGAGCCATTCAAGCATTGGCCACAGCAATCCAGGATGAAAATGACGTGGATTAGGACAGACCGGGCTCCAAGTTTGCTTTAGGTCTCCAGGAGCCTATGGTCGGAATACAAATAGGAGACCAAATTATGGACTTTATGGTTGATACTGGAGCACAACATTCAGTAATAGACAAAAAGATAGCCCCATTCTCTACAAAAGCAGTCACCATTATAGGAGCAACTGGTGCCAAAGCTACAAAGTCTTTTCTTCAGAATCGTATATGCAGTCTAGGAGGACAGCGAATAACTCATCAATTCCTTTACATGCCCGAATGTCCAGTACCACTACTGGGACGAGATATGCTAGCCAAGCTTCAAGCACAGATATCTTTCTCTGAACAAGGAGAAATACAAATGACAGTAAATCCCCAAGCCAAACCAGCAGGAATAATGCTGCTGACAGTTCCCCGAGAAGAAGAATGGAGGTATTACATCAATGATTCTATCCAAGACACTTAATTTGAACAAACTTTAAAGAACATTCATGCACCACCTGGAGTATGGGCAGAAGGCAGTCCCCCAGGCCTAGCCAAGCATATAGCTCCAGTGATTGTAACCCTCAAGCCTAGTGCTACACCAGTGCACGTCAAACAGTACCCTCTCCCAAGAGCTGCAATTGAAGGCATTCATTGCCACCGACAAAGATTGCTCGAGTATGGCCTACTAAAAGTATGTCAATCCCCATGGAACACTCCACTTTTGCCAGTAAAGAAACCTGGGACGGATGACTACCGCCCAGTACAAGATTTAAGAAGAGTAAATGATGCAGTTGAAACTATACATCCAGTTGTACCCAATCCTTACACTCTTCTAGGACTGATACCTGCTGAAGCTACCCATTTCACTGTACTGGATTTAAAAGATGCATTCTTTTGCATAAGATTAGCCCCTGTAAGTCAAATATTGTTTGCATTCGAATGGCAGGACCCCACCTCTGGAAGAGGGGGCCAACTCACCTGGACAAGATTACCCCAAGGATTCAAAAATTTGCCTACCATCTTTAGTGCTGCACTGAATCAAGACCTTTCAAGCTATCCAGTGGCCCCGGGAAAGAGAGTGCTTCTCCAATACGTGGACGATCTACTGATAGCTGCCATATCAGAAAGTGAATGTATACTAGCCACCAAAGATCTCTTGCAGTTACTAGATGAAGCTGGATACAATGTTTCCAGAGCAAAAGCACAGCTATGCCAAAAAGAAGTGAAATACTTGGGTTTTCGCATTACCCAAGGAAGCCGAAGATTAGGCAGAGAAAGAAAAGAAGCAGTATGTAGAATTCCAACTCCAACAACCAGAAAGCAAGTCAGAGCCTTTCTGGGAGCGGCAGGATATTGCCGAATCTGGATACCCAACTTTGCCCAAATTGCCAAACCACTGTATGAAGCCACAAAAGGAGAAGAGAAGTCACCACTGGAGTGGGGACTTGAGCAGGATACAGCCTTCCAGAAATTAAAGGAAGGATTGATGTCATCACCAGCACTTGGACTACCAGATGTCCACAAGCCTTTCCACTTGTTTGTACATGAAGCACAGGGAAATGCCTTAGGCATGTTGACTCAGAAATTGGGAAATTGGGAGCGACCTGTAGCATACCTATCGAAACAATTGGACCCTGTGGCCAAAGGATGGCCACCATGCCTGAGAGCCGTTGCAGCTACAGCGCTACTAGTGAGTGAAGCAGACAAACTCACACTAGGACAGAACATACGAGTCACTGTGCCACATGCAGTCCTTGCTCTCATGGAACAGAAAGCAAATTATTGGCTCACCAATTCCCGAATGTTGAAGTACCAGAGCATGTTATGTGAAAACCCACAGATACAACTGGAAGTGAGTCATGCCTTGAACCCAGCCACCTTGATACCCATCAGTGAAGAACTCCCAGAACATGACTGTATTGAAGTTATGGAAACTGTGTTCTCCAGTCGACCCGACTTGACAGATGTGCCCATAGACAACCCTGACCAAATCTATTATGTTGATGGGAGCAGTCTCATCCTTGATGGACGACGCTGTGCCGGATATGCAGTCGTCACTCAACACGAAGTAGTTGAATCATCAGCTCTAGCCTCAGGCACATCAGCCCAGAAAGCCGAATTGATAGCACTCACCAGAGCATTATTGTTAGGAGAAAAACTTGTGCTAAATGTATATAGAGATTCCAAATATGCCTTCACCACTCTGCATGCCCATGGAGCTCTCTATAAAGAACGAGGGCTCATCACGTCCGGAGGAAAATCAGTCAAGTATGGTCCCGAGATATTGATGTTACTTGATGCAGTTTGGGCCCCAACACGTGTAGCTGTTATGCATTGTAGAGGACATCAAGCAGGAAAAGGAGAAGTTGCCCGAGGAAATAGATTTGCAGATGCCTCAGCCCGACAAGCAGCTATGACAGGACAGATTGCCCCACAAGCTATGCCAATGCAAGCAGCATTGTTTCCAGTACCTCTGAATCTGTGGACACCACGATATACCACCAAAGAATTGAATTACTACTGTAACAGAGAAGATGGAATACTGAAAGATGGATGGATTGAGCTGCCACCGGAAGAGGGCAGTCAACCCCCTGGACGAATAGTAATTCCTGAACTGTTAGGACCATCTTTTGTCAAAGCTTTTCATGAAGCTACCCACTATGGGAAAAGTGCTATGGAAAAAGCACTCAGACCACATTTCTACATCCCTCTGATGACAACCATATCAGCCTCAGTAGCACGTCAATGTCTAACCTGTGCCAAAAATAATGCCAAGCAAGGCCTTATAACGGCACCCCGAGTTCAGTCAGGAGGTGTCACCCCCATGCACAACCTCCAAGTTGATTTTACCGAAATGCCAAGAGCCAATGGATACCATTACCTATTAGTATTAGTTTGTACTTTCTCTGGGTGGGTAGAAGCCTTCCCAACCAGAACTGAGAAAGCTCGAGAAGTTACCAAAGTCTTAATGAGAGAGATTGTCCCTAGGTTTGGAATTCCAGCAGTAATAGGGTCAGACAATGGACCCTCATTTGTCTCCCAGGTTACTCAACAGTTAGCGAAAGCTTTGCAGATACAATGGAAACTCCACACTGCATACAGACCCCAGAGCTCAGGGAAAGTTGAGCGAATGAATCGTACTCTAAAAGCCCAAATGTCCAAGCTTTGCCAGGAGACACACTTGAAATGGCCCCAAGTGCTCCCAATAGCTTTACTCAGAATACGCTCAGCTCCTGTAAAGTCAACAGGATTTTCCCCTTTTGAAGTTCTGTATGGTAAACCCCCACCAATAGTGCAGGGAGTCAAAGGAGGTTTAGCCCAAATTGGTTCAGAAGTAACCAGACAAGAACTCCTAGCTCTTAGTTTTGTTCTGCAGACTCTCCATGCGTGGATCCAAGATCAGTTGCCTATCAACTTGACGGAACCCTTGCATCCTTATCAGCCTGGTACCTCGGTGTGGATCAAAGATTGGAAGAAGACACCGTTGGAACCCCATTGGAAGGGACCGTATACCGTCATCCTGTCTACACCAACTGCAGTAAAGGTAGCCGAGATCGACGCCTGGATCCACCACAGCAGAGTCAAGCCCGCCGCTGATCCTGAACCCGAGCAGTGGACAGCAGAGCAGCATCTTGATGCACCCTTGCGAGTTACTCTGAGACGGCAACCAGCAGCTTAGACACTTCATCACAAGTGCTTTGCAGTAGCCAAGTCTTTCGAAGAGGATTGCTGTTTTCCATGCAGCAACAGTTTTGTTTCAACGAACCCAATTTGCGTGTGATTTGACACACTACTTTGATACTACATTGACTAGCGAGACTTCACAAGCCAACTGAAATTGCTAATAAGTTGGTTAATGTGTACTGGACAACCTGAGGATCTTCAATCAACACTCAGCACCCGTTAAATTGCTTCATTAGCAAACGGGACGAAGAATAAAAGACCGTCGTGATCAAGATCAGCAAGCTGAGGATTCAGAAGAACTCCAATCAACATCAACATGCATCTTTACTTTTGCTTTGCCTTGGTTGCCTTATTTGGAGGTTTTGAACAGACTCATGCTCTACCTCCATGCACTGCTTGCATTACTTCTACTAGAACTGGACTGAAAGTAACTCAGACTTTGATTTATCATTCTTACTATACCTGCAAGGGAACAGTGACTCGGTGTATCTATAACACCACTGAATTAAATGTTTGCACTCATGGCAAAATCAGAGCATGCTATAATCCGCATCAGAATCCATCCTATTACACGTTGGAAATACGATGGAAGGATGCAGATGGACCTATACTAGCTGCTACACCACCACTTAAGGACATTACTAAACCTGCTGTTTTGAATTTTGATGCATGTAATGCCATTAATAGAGATAGTTATTCCACCTGTGGTACTTGGGAGAAAGCGTATCGGAATGACCATAAGTACATGTGTCCGGAGGGTGCCACAGGATGGAGGAAGTGTACAGGTAAAAAGGAACCAGGCTATAGTACTGCACCAGCGGCAGATTACTATTGCCCGTACTGGGGATGTGTTTTTTATGCTACCTGGAATAATGGTATAACTGATGAGAAGATAGATAAACGAATGGCTACCTTAACCAAGCCAACCACAAATGATAAATGTCAGAAAGATGCTTGTAACCCTTTACACTTACGTATACACAATCGCTATGCATGGAAACAAGGATACAAGTTTGGTTTACGGATTGCTGGAGGGGCAATAGATCCAGGAACCATTGTGTATATCAGATTGAATACCCAAGCCCACAAGTCATCTAAATATCATATCCATAATACCTTCTATGAAGCCATGCATGTAAATAAGTTTGAGATCCCTCATCCTTCACAGAATTTATTTCTAGAATTAGCCGGAGCAGTAGTATCTAGTCTTAAGATCTCAGATTGCTATTTCTGTGGCGGAACCCAAATGGGAGACCAGTGGCCATGGGAAGCCCAAGAATTGAATTATTCTTTGATTTACAATCAGACTGAATTACACAAGACTACCAGTGAATGGGTGTTAGCGCACTCAATCGTTGGACGTCTTTGCTATGCCAGAACTGGACCCCAGTTCACCCAGAAGGTAGGACAGCTGGTCTGTCTTAGCCAGAAGTACTATAATGCCACGACCAAAAAGACAGCATGGTGGTCAGGAATCAGACACCCTGAACCTCCTAACCCATTAGCTAGATTTCCTGAACTTGCTGGTTTATGGACTAACCTTGCCAAAGTCCAAGCCTGGCAAGCCCCACCTGGCCTATATTGGATCTGTGGAAACCGAGCGTATGCACAACTCCCACCACACTGGGGAGGAGCATGTGTCTTAGGAACCATCAGACCTTCTTTCTTTCTGTTAAACACTGAACACGGAGAACAATTAGGATACCCTGTATACACTACCCACCGACACAAACGAGCACTAAGACAGAAAAGAGAAGCCTTACAGATAGGCAAGTGGGAAAAGTGGCAAGGTGATGATTGGCCACCAGAATCAATCATTGAGTATTATGGGCCTGCCACTTGGAATGATGATGGTATGTATGGTTATCGTACTCCAATCTATATGATTAATCGTATTATTCGCTTACAAGCAGTAGTTGAAATAATAACCAATGAAACTAGTCATGCTCTTACGCTCTTAGCTAGACAAAGTACTCAGATGCGCACTGCTATATATCAGAACCGCTTAGCACTTGATTATTTGTTAGCAGCAGAAGGAGGAGTATGTGGTAAACTGAATTTAACTAATTGCTGTTTGAAAATAGATGATAAGGGTCAAGTAGTTGAAGAAATTGCTAAAGATATGCAAAGACATGCTTATGTGCCAGTACAGACTTGGCACTCATTGAAATTTCCTAACTGGTTTGCTAACCTTTTCTCTTGGATGGGAGGATTTAAGACTTTCATTGTCTTAGTACTAATTCTTGTTGCTGTTATTCTCTTATTACCATGTTTAATCCCATGTTGTATGCGTTCCATTCATAATGCTATTGATAGCACAGTAGAGCGGAAGACCGCAACTAAAATAATGGCTTTATACAAAGCCAGCCCTAGTCGAAATCCTTCAATCATGATGTGATTCTTCAAAAGGTGATTTAATTCTCACACCTTATTAAGTAATAGGGTGAGATTAATCAAAGGGGGGAATGTGGCAGGTGAAGGCCTGTGATCCACGGTGTCTGACATAAGCAGGCCAGCATGGCTAGCTTGACCTGTAAATGAAGCCTGTGGAGAGGCACATAGGAATTGCACATCCCCCAACATGCTGCTATTGTAGGATAGAACTCTGTAAGAGAACTAAACTAACTTAGGTAAGCAAAACTGAGAGATGGAAAAATACAGAAAAATGTGTTTAAAAGTTACTGATAAGAAAAAGTACATCTGCAAGGAATATAATTGGGAGTGATGACAGATGAGTTGCAGAGCCCTGCTCCCCTGCATGCACAAATTGGCTATATGGCCTTGAGAGTGTGAAAGTAACAAGTTGATGAACTGACCATTGTAATTGGGACTAGAAGGGGGGTATGCAGGTGCCATGCCCACAGAAGGAACATAATTGGATAAACTTATCAGTACCGGGACCAATGGAAAGGGTACGGGAGGTACGGGAGAGTACCGGGACCAATGAAATGTTTTTCTATACCTAGAATGGAACAGAAGTCTATAAAAGTTGTTGTAATGCTTGAAATCTTTGCTCAGCCATTTTGAAATGGACTGGTTCGAGACTTGTGCACAAATAAATGATTTGGACCTTCTGAACAGACTCCTGGTATCATTGGTTTGTCTGCGCTTTGCTGCTACAATAGTACACCTAAAGTTAATCCATTTGCTGACTCCATCCTGTCAACACATGGCTGCCAATGCCTTTGGATTAGCACCCCTTCAGCAGTCCTTTCCTGCTAGAGATAACTGATTCCCTATGACAGTGATCAGAAGCATGTTCCCTGGAACATTAGAATGAATTTGGCTGACTGGGCCATTTTGGGAGTGACAGAAAATATTGCTCAGGCCAGGGGAAGAGCACTGTCTGCTTCATGAATTTCTTTTAGTAACTTTCCCCCTAAGTGATCTCCATGTATAGAAGGCTGCTATTGCAAAAACACTTCTTCATCCAAACAAAAAACAAATCTTTTAATAAAGTCTGGCACATAAACGTTTATAATTACATACAATGTACATTCTTGGGCTATATAGAAGTACATTGATAAAACAATAATTATCTCCATATCGACATTAACTAGAATTTAAGTAGGCTATATATTAATAATATAATCCATACAATTTATATTATCTATTTGATTACATGTAAATGCACTTTAAAAGAAAAAAAATGCTCACCCCAGATGGGACTCGAACCCACAATCCCTGGCTTAGGAGGCCAATGCCTTATCCATTAGGCCACTGGGGCTAATACAGAAAACTAGCTTTCAGAGTTGTAGTTATGTTTTAATAAATAATACGTAGACATCGAAATTATTGCTTTTTGTAATTGTACTGCGGTTTATTTTCTCTTTATCTTGCGACATGTAGTAAATGCGCTGAACTGAACCGCTAGTCCTTATGGGTGGTAACACAATCTTACAGTCGACCTAAATTTAAACAGTTGATGACGCATGCTCGGAGAGTCCGGCGTCATGCGGCGAGGAAAGATAGGGGTATACTAGTACTGCCAACTTAAGTGGTGGGCAAGTTTCCTGCCAAACTGGATTATTAGCCTGGAGTTTTATTTTCTGCGGCAGGTTTCATTTTACAGCGCTATCGTTCACAATGAGTCACAACGCGCTCCTTCTCTCCTTTCTTGCTTACACATGTGGCTGCCGCGGGCCATAGAGAAAAGGTGGCAGAACGTAGGTGGGAATGACTAAGGCCCGCTGCTGCGAATTCGCATCTCCATCACAGACGGTCAGCGCGGGGCGACCAACGGCTTCTGCGCGTGCGCCGTCGCCGTCGCGGGCTGGGAAAGAAACCGCCTTTGGACGGGAGTAAGAGAGTTGCATGCAATTGTCAAAAGAGCTGCAGGTTGCCAGTCCCTGTAAGAGATGGTTTTCCCATTAACATGAGGAGTAGCAGTGTTACTCTATTAATGGGGAGCAGCTCATCCCAGAAAAGCAGCAGTGCTGGGGTTTAAAGCTGTTCGCAGCCCATCAATCAAGACCCGCGTAATTAGGAGGCAGCAACAAGCAGCTACAGCTGAAGCATAGCAATAGATTGCGGTTTGCTGTTGGCTAGTTCTTGCCTCAGGAATTGCAGTTCCATTATTAAATTGCAAAACCATTATTGAAAGGGACCAGAGATATCACTCCTTTACCCAATACCACTACTACTATTTAGCACTTCTAAAGCGCCACACACACAACCACTGTTCCCTCTAAGCTGTGTGCGCGCGCGCACACACCTCGCCGAGCGAGCACACATACTTTACAACAGAGCGCACAAAAATTACGGTTCTGATTCTGATAGAAAACAACACAGACATCTTAAAATTTAAAAGTTGTTGTGTATTTACGGTTTTCACAAGTTCTACAATATTTTCTAGTGCAATCAATGTGGTGTACATACTGTATTCTGACGTGTAGTCAAATTTTAAAGTATATAACTCTGAGTGTCGTTATGTGGCGCACAAAAATTTAACCTTCCTTCAAAAGCTGCACAGCTGATATTTTATGCGCACACAGCCTACAGAAAATTAGAGGGAACATTGCACACAACACTGCACAGCTATCTTACAAGAGGTAGTCAGCATACAAGAGACAGTCCCTGCCCATCAGAGTCATGCTCATCAGAGCTTACAATCTAGTTAGAAAAGTACATTAGTTAAAAACAGTACAGAGTATTAGTCAGTTCTACACAAGGTACGGTGTGGTATAGTTTGGTCTGTAGTTGGTCATAAACGTTGACGGGGGTTAGGGTGAGATGAGGAAGGAGTCAGGATCTGAATGCAACGGTGAAGAGGTGGGTCTTCAGCCTGGACTTGAAGAGGGCCAGGGAGGGTGCCTGGCGCACAGACGCAGGTAGGCTATTCCAGGCGTGAGGTGCAGCAAGGTGAAAAGAGCGCAGTTGGGAGTTCGTGGTGCGTGTGAAAAGCATTGATAGGAGTAATTTGTTAGAGCACAAATTTTGAGAGGGGACGTAGGGAGAGATAAGAGGTATTGAGGGGCCATAGAGGGAATGCATTTATAGGGCAGCAGGAGAAGCTTGAATTGGATGCGGAACTGGACAGGGAGCCAGTGAAGTGACTTGGGCAGAGGAGTAATATGGGCATGGCGAGGCTGGCAGAAGATGAGCAGCGTGATTTTGTATAGAATGAAGGGGAAGGAGGTGGCTCATGGGAAGACCAGCAAGGAGTAGGTTGCAGTAATCGAGGCGAGAGGAGATTAAGGAGTGGATAAGCGTTTTGGTAGTGTGTTCAGAGAGGAAGGGCGGATTTTGCTGATGTAGAGAAAGAAGCGTCAGATCTTAGCTACAAGCTGGATATGAGCAGAGAAGGAGAGAGAGGTGTTAAAGATAATCCCTATATTGCAGGCCGAGGGAACAGGAAGGATAGTAGATCCATCCACATGGATTGAGAGAGGGGGACGTGGGGAGGAGGAGTTAGGTGGAAAGACAAGGAGTTCAGTCTTGGCCATGTTCAGTTTCAGTCGTCGATGAGACATCCAGGCAGCGATGTCTGAAAGACAGGCAGAGATCTTGGACTGGGTTGCCGGAGAAATATTAGGTGTAGAGAGGTAAATTTGTGAGTCATCAGCATAGAGATGGTACTGAAAGCCATGGGAGGAGATAAGCGCACCAAGGCCTTGGCTATAGAGAGAGATGAGGAGGGGGCCTAAGACAGATCCCTGGGGTACACCTACATGGAGCAGGGTAGGGGAGGAGGAGGAGCCACCAGAGCATATGCTGAATGAGCAATGGGAGAGGTAGGAGGAGAACCAGGATAGTACGGAGTCCTTGAAGCCAAGCGAGGAGAGGGTAATGAGGAGAAGGTCGTGGTCAACGGTGTCAAAGGCAGCAGAGAGGTCAAGAAGGATGAGGATAGAATAGAGGCCCTTGGATTTAGCCAGGAACAGGTCATTTGTGACTTTTGTGAATGCCGTTTCAGTGGAGTGTAGGGGACGGAAGCTGGATTGAAGTGGGTCGAGGAGGGCCTGGGAGGTGAGGAAGTCGAGTCAGCGACGGTGGACTGCTCGTTCTAATAGTTTGGATATGAAGGGAAGGAGGGAGATGGGTCAATAGTTAGGACATGTGGGATCAAGTGAGGGTTTCTTGAGGGGTGTGACAACAGCATGTTTGAAGTCAATGGGGACAGTTGCAGTGGAGTGAGAGGTTGAGGATATGAGTGATGGAGGGGGCAATGGTGAGGGGGATGGAACGTAGGAGATGGATGAGGATAGGGTCTGTTGAACAGGTGGTGGGTTTGGAGGAGGACAGAAGGAGTGCAGTTTCTTCCTCAGAGATCGGATGGAAGGAGGAGAGGGTGGCAGAGGGAGTATGGATGGGGGGAAGAGAATTGGGGAGGAGGGGAGGTAGATGGGGGGGTAGGGAATTGGAGGGTAATCTTGTGGATTTTGTCGTGGAAGTAGTCGGCTAGGGTTTGAGCAGAAAGGGAGGGTGGGATTGGGGGCGGGGGGGACCTTGAGGAGAGAATTGAGGGTATTAAAGAGACAGCGAGGATCAGAGGCAAGGGAGTTGGTTAGATGGATGTAGTAATCTTGTTTGGCAAGTGCTAAGGCTGACTGGAAGGAGCCAAGAATGAATTTGAAGTGTAGAAGGTCTTCCGGGGAGCGGGATTTGGACCAAGCTCGTTCAGCAGAACGGGCGCAGATGCGTAGGTAACAGATTGTGGGTGAAAGCCAGGGTTGGGGAGTAGATCGTTTGACAGGACGTGGGGTGGGAGGGGCAAGAGTGTCAAGGGCTGAGGATAATGTAGCATTGTATGAAGATAATGCCTCAACGACGGACTTGGAAGATAAAATGGCAGAAAGAGATGGTGGAGGAGAGAGTCAGGAGATCAATATTATGAAGGTTTCTAAATAGGTCGGAAGAGACAGGACGAGGTTGGGATGGAGGAAGTTGAAGAGTAAATGTTAAGAGGTGATGGTCAGATGAGGGAAGGATTGATTTGCGGAAGTTTGAAGGAGAGGAGTTGGTGAATAATATTAGGTCAAGGCAGTGGCCATGTAGATGTGTGGGGGCAGTGGAGCAAAGTTGGAGGTCGAATGAGGAGGTAAGAGTGAGGAACTTTGAGGCATGGGGGTCAGTGGTTGTCTATGTGAATGTTGAAATCTCCAAGAATAAGAGTGGGGGAGGAGGGATCCATAAAGGCAGAGAGCCAGGAGTCGAAGTCGGTGAGGAAGGTTGATTTGGATTTGTCCGGTGGGCGATAAATAACAGCTATTTGGAGGGGAAGTGTTGAGAGGAGGCAAATGGAGTGGACTTCGAAGGAGTCTCCATGGAGTGGCAGAAGGGGTTGGAATTGGCAGGAGGAAGCAAGTAGGAGGCCAACACCACCACCGCGACCAGTAAGTCGGGGTGTATGGGAGAACTGGTAGCTCCCATAGCAGATAGAGGCAATGGATGCGGTGTTGTCTGGGGGGAGCCAGGACTCAGTCAGGGCAAGAAGGTGTAGGGCATTGGAGATGAAAAGGTCATGAATAAAAGGGGTTTTTTTTGATGACTGAGCATGCGTTCCATAGGGCACATGAAAATGGGAGAGTGGAGGGGGGAGGAGAGGGATATGGATAAGTTATGTGTAGATTTCTTAGAGTAGCGTGGGGGTCTATTTCTAGGGTAATGCCGAGATTTAGAGGGAGCAGGGTGTGGGAAGGTGTGTCTAGGTGAGTGAGCTCTCCAAGAGGGACATGAGGGAGGGGAAATGAGGGGTAAATTGATGGAATCGGGTAGGTTATGTGAGGGATTATTTTTGGGGGTAGGGTTGGAGTTGATATCTATGGATAATTAATTTTGGGATGAATGGGGGAGGGCGGAAGGAGGGAGGAGCGGGATGTGGATGAGAATAGATGGGGTACGTGAGGAACCTTTACTAGTGTGAGAGAGAAATCGGGGGGGGGGGGGGTTGGGATTGATTTTACCAGATGAGAGAAGGGGAAGGAGTATTAGAGAGCGAGGTATAGTGGAAATAGTACGGCAGAAGCGAGGGTGGGGTTGTCTTAAGGAGAGGGGGGTTGGATGAATGCGGGGATGGTGTGAAAAAGCTCAAGAGCCGGTGCAAGGCTAGGGGGCAGGATGGAGGGAGAAGGTAGAGAGGGGGGCTGGTTGAATGCGGGAGATGGTGTGAGGAAGCTCAAGGGCAGGTGCTAGGCTAGGGGGAAGAGTGGAGGGGGAAGTAAGGAAGATAGGGGGAAGAGGAGGGTAGGTGTTGGTAGGAGGGGAGGCAGTTGGGGAGGATAATGAAGAGGAGGACAATGAGATATGGGGCCATGGTAGTGGGCAGCAAGGTCTGAGCAAGGAATGGATAGCAAGTTCTAGGCAAACAACAGGTAGCACTTGATAGGCAGACAAGCAGGCAGTGGGTAGCAGTTCAATGCAAGCAATGGGTAGCAAGCAGAGGATAAGCAGTGGATAACAGTTCTAGACAACAATGGGTGGCAACAGTATGCAATCAATGGGTAGTACTATGCAACAGTGGATAACAGTTCAGTACAACAGTGGGTTGCAATACTATGCAAACAATGGGTAGCAACAGTATGCAAAACAGTGGGGGGCAACAGTATGCAAAAACAGAACAATGGGTGACAACAGTATGCAAACAATGGGTGGCAGCAATATGCAAAACAATGGGTGGCAGCAGTATGCAAAACAATGGGTGGCAGCAGTATGCAAACAATGGGTGGCAACAGTTCGGTGCAATCGTCTGCAAAACTGGGTGGCAACAGAAAGCAAAACAAAACAGTGGGTGGCAACAGTATGCAAACAATGGGTGGCAGCAATATGCAAAACAATGGGTAACAGCAGGCAAACAATGGGTGGCAACAGTTCGGTGCAATTGTCTGCAAAACAATGGGTGGCAACAGAAAGCAAAGCAAAACAAAACAATGTGTGGCAGCAATATGCAGAACAATGGGTAACAGCAGTATGCAAACAATGGGTGGCAGTACTATGCAGGCAATGAATACGCAATGGATAACGGTTCTATGCAGCGATGGGTATGCAGTTCTATGCCCAGCAGTGGGTAGCAGTACGATGTAGGCAATGGGTGCAATGCTAAGCAAGCACAATGTAATGGTGCTATGCAGGCAGTGGGTAGTAGTTCAATGCCAACAATGGGTAGCAGTACAGTGCAGGCAGTGGGTAGCAAGTTCTAGGTGGGTAGTGGGAGGAACAACAATGCCAGCAGTGGGAAACAAGACAAAGAGAGTTATTTGAGGGTGCCAGGGTGGAGCTTGTGAGATGGTTTGGTCTGGAGGCGCTGTATGGAGGAGCGATCAAGCTTGCTCGACCCCAGCAGCTACGGAGCATCGGAGGAATAGACTATGCCAGTCAATAGATCAGGTTTCATGCCTGGTCCTATTCAAATTCAGGCTTAAAACCGCATCTGTTCAGGATGCCTTTGGAGCTTTGACCCCGTTTCTCCTGTCCTCACCCATTTGTACTTGTAATCATTCCCTAAGAATGCCCTAGTCTCCATTGTTCTGTTTGTCTCAGTACATTGTAAGCTCTGTGCAGCAGGGACTCTTGTATGTGTAGTTGTATGGCTCATAGCACTATAGAAATGGGACATAGTAAAGAGACAAACAAATTAAAAAAAACATGAACACAAAGCTTTAGCTCCAGGAAAGGCACACAGTTTTCAAATAAATAATAGATAATATATAGGTTAACATTTTCTATATCACCTACAAGCTCTACAGAAACATAAAAAGGGGAGTAAAGTTTTGAGATTTGTTAACAAGACAAAAACAGCTTTCCACCAGCAGCTGCTAACCCGCTTTTCCTTTTACTTAGGAAAAAAGACAAGTTTTCAGATTTTCCACAACCATTCATGCCTAACAAGAACATTGGTCTGACCCAGTGAGGCAGTTCTTAAGCATCAAGCTCAGTATTCTGTTTCCAACAGTAGTCAATCTAGGCCACAAGTATCTGGCAAGTTCCCAAAGAGGCACACAAGTTCCACAATGTTTGTCCTGGGGTAAGCAGTGCATTTCCCAGGTCCTCTTTAATAATGGTTTATGGACTTTTCCTCCAGGAATTTGTCCAAGCTTTTTTTTAACCCAGCTACACTAACATCTTTTATTACATCTACTGGTATGGAATTCCAGACTTTGATTACATGTTAAGTAAAATATATTTCCTCTTACTAGTTTTAAATGGGTTGCATTATAGCTTCATTGTGTGTCCTCTAGACTTTCTACTTTGATGGTGTAAACAACAAATTTACATTTATTCATTTTGAAGCAGCGAAGTGCAGACAATGAATAAATCCAGGAGTCAATTTACAGGGTCCAAGCCAATTTATTGTGCACAAGGCCCCGTTAGTCAGAGCTTCAAAAAGGACTGAGCAAAGTTCTTACAGACATATTCATTTATACATTTCTTTTCAGTTTGATACATGCAAACTTTCTATTGGTCCCAATGCCCCCTGCACCTGTCCAATCAGAGATCCCTCCTGGGCCTAGCACCCAGCTCCCTCCCCTAGGACTGTTCTAACAATGGTGCAGTTTCTAGGTTTGGATACTTCTCTACTGCAAGGTCGTTTCTAGCTCCAGGAATGCAAGTATTGAAACATTTTTATTTTCACAGCACAAGAGAATAATGAAAGATTTATGCATTCATGAAAACTTCTTATTAAGCAGTTTAAAACAGTTTTTCTCAAACTTCTACAGACTTTGGTTCTTTACTGAGATGGGGGTTGGAATCAGGGCCTAACTTACAGGCCTTTCACATTTGCAGACTATTATAGGCTATAGCCTGCCACATTTCCCCCTTTAATTATTCTCACCCGCTAGTGAGAAAGGGTGAGAATTAAATCACATATTAAACTTGCGTAACAGCATCATCTTGGGATATGGGGGAATATTGCAACATAGCTAATATTTTCGTAGCTGCCTTCCGTTCTACAGTGCTATCAATAACTGAGGTTATCATGCGTAAGCAAAGGGGTAGGAGACATGGGAGAAACAAGCATGCAGCCAATATGAGTAATACAATAAACACAAGGGTCTTCATACCCCCTAACCATGAGAATGCTGAACCAAACCATCCATCAAGCTTCAGGCCATGCCAGGTCTGAACAGGCACATAAGCTTGTGTGCGCATTTGAGTAGCTATATCTTCAACAACATGTCCATTATTATCAATCTGCAAACAACAATTGGTTAAATTCAATTTTCCACACACTCCACCTTCAGCTGCTAACAAATAATCTAGAGCTAAACGATTCTGATAAATAGCTGTACGCATCTTAGCTAAAAGAGTTAGGGCTTTACTAGTTTCATTGGTTATTATTTCAACAACAGCTTGTAAGCGTATAATACGATTTATCATATACACAGGAGTACGATATCCCCAGGTACCATCTTGCTCCCAAGTAGCAGGTCCATAGTATGAAATGATTCAGGTGGCCACTCCTCCTCCTTCCATTTGTCCCATTGGCCTATTTTCAAAACTTCTCATTTCTGTCGACTCCTGTACACGGGAAAACCCAGTTGTTCTCCATGGGACGTAGGCATCAGGAAGAAGGAAGGTCGTATAGTTCAAGGCACATGCTCCTCCCCAATGGTGAGAAAGCCTAGCATATGCTCGGGTTCCACAAATCCAGTACAGTCCAGGTGGTGCTTGCCAGGCATTATAAGCTGTTAGATTAGTCCAGATGCTGGCAAGATTAGGGAAACGGACTAAAGGGTTGGAGGGCTCTGAAGCGTTGACTCCTGACCACCAAGACGTCTTCTTAGTGGTACTGTTGTAGAACTTCTGGTTCAAACTGTGGTCCAAAACGAGCAAAACACAAATTACCAACAATGGGGTGGGCCAGTACCCACTCACTAGTAGTCTGATGTAAATCAGTCTGATTATAAGGCATAGAATAGTTCACTTCTTGTGCCTCCCAGGGCCATTGGTCTCCCATCTTAGTCCCTCCACAGAAGAGGCAGTCCGAAATGTGGAGACTAGATGCTACTGCTCCGGCAATTTCAAGGAACAAGTTTTGGGAGGTATGAGGAATCTCAAACTCTGCTTTCATGGCTTCATAAAAAGAGTGATGTATTCGATAAGGTGCAGATGCATGAGTCTTAGTATTCAGCTGTATATGTATGATGGTTCCGGGGTCTATGCCTCCTCCTGCTATACGCAATCCAAATCTGTATCCTTACTTCCATTGGCTAGGGTCAAGTATAAGGAGTTGTAGGGGATTGCAGGCACCCTTCTTGCATTTCTTGGGCTCAGGTAATCTGACCCTTGTCAGGCTGCCTCTGCGATTATCTCCATCCCGCCCCATAGGCACATTACTCCAAGTAGCAAAATATACGCATTCCCACTTTGGACAGAAGTAGGCATCTTTAGATGACGTGCTGTAGACAGTGGTTGGGGAATTCTTTCCAGTACGCTGTCCCCATCCGTAGGCTCCCTCTGGACACATATATTTATCATCATGGTAGTAGGCTTGTTCCCATGACCCACACTTGTGGTAGACATTTCTGTTTATCACATCGCAGGCGTCAAAGTCCAAGAGAACATATTTTGTGGGGTCTGTGAGTGGGCGCGTGGCATTTATGAGGGCTCCATCCTCATCATTCCAGCGTATCTCAAGTACATAATAGGAAGGATTCTGTTGGGGGTTGTAACAAGTCTTACTCTTCCCCTTTGTACAGATATTTAACTCTGTGCCATTATAGATACACCGGCTGACTATACCAGTGCAAGTATAGTAGGAATGATAAAGTAAAGTCTGAGTGACCTTCTGTCCAGTTCAGGTGGTAGTTATGCAAGCTGCACAAGGGGGTAGGGCAAAAGTCTTTTTCCAGGAATCCCAGGACCACCACTCCCACAAGGCAATAGTGGAAGAACATTGTGATTACAGTCTTTGGAGGTCAACTGGAATATTGGGTACGTTGAGCTTGTAGAGTCTTTTTTCTTTTCTGCTTCGACTGCCACTCTTGCGTGACCGGTGTGGGATTGTAGATTCTGAAGATTCTTACGATGCTGGTTGTCTCCGCAGTGTGAGTCGCAATGGAGTCTCAGGGTCATTTACTGAGGTCCATTGACCAGGTTCAGGAGCAGCTGCCGGCTTCACTCTACTGTGAAGGATCCAGGGTTCGAATTCTGCGACTTTTACTGCAGTTGGGGTTGACAAGATGACAACATAAGGTCCCTTCCAATGCGGCGCCAGCGGGGTCTTTCTCCACTCTTTGATCCACACTGACACTCCTGGCTTGAAGGGATGCAGAGGTTCTGTTAGGTTGATGGGCAATCGATCTTGCACCCAGGCATGAAGACTCTGCAAAACAGAACCTAAAGCCAATAGTTCTTGTCTGGTTATTTCAGATCCTATTTGCCTCATATCTCCTTTAATTCCCTGTACAATGGGCGGAGGTCGCCCATACAAAATCTCAAAGGGGGAAACTCCCAAAGACTTGGTTTGGGCAGAACGTATCCTAAGAAGGGCTATAGGGAGAACCTGGAGCCACTTTAGGTGTGTTTCTTGATAAAGCTTGGTCAACTGAGATTTCAGGGTTCTATTCATGCGTTCTACCTTCCCTGAACTCTGGGGTCTATAGGCAGTGTGCAGCTTCCATTGTATCTGTAGAGCTCGAGCTAACTGTTGAGTCACTTGGGACACAAATGAGGGTCCATTGTCTGACCCTATAGTCAATGGTATTCCAAATCGAGGAATAATCTCATGGAGCAGTATTTTTGTGACTTCTCGAGCCTTCTCAGTTCGGGTGGGACGGGCTTCTACCCACCCAAAAAATGTGCAAACTAGAACTAACAGGCAGTGATATCCGTTTATTCGTGGCATTTCAGTAAAATCTACTTGAATATCACTCATAGGGGTCACCCCTACTGACTGAGCTCTTGGGGGTGGAACAGGACCTTGCCTAGCATTGTTCTTGGCACATGTCACACACTGCTGTGCCACTGAAGTAGACAGGGGTCCTAGTAGTGAGATGCAAAAATTAGGTCTTAGGGCTCTTTCCATGGCTATTTTCCCATAATGTGTGGCCTGATGAAAAGCATGAACAAAAGCTGGCCCTAATGCTTCAGGAATGACTGTAGGACCTGGAGGTGAGCTACCCTCTGGAGGTGGCAGCACTATCCAACCTTTTTCTGTTAGGACCCCTCCCTCCTTTTCACAGAAATAATCCAACTCTTTTGTAGTGTATTGGGGATCCCATGAGCTAAGGGGCACAGGGAATAAAGCTGCTTGCACTGAAGTGTCTTGGGTCACAACTCGTCCAGTTGTGGCTGCTTTTCGGGCAGTGGCATCAGCAAACCTGTTCCCTCGGGTAACTTCTCCTGCTCCTGTCTGATGACCTCGACAGTGCATGACTGCTACTTGCTTAGGGGCCCATACAGCATCTAATAATATCAATATCTCGGGCCCATACCCAGGGCCGGATTTGCCTATACGCCACGTACGCCGTGGCGTAGGGCCCACAGCTGGCAAGGGCCCACCGGGAATGTTTTTTGCACAGGGCCCCGCGTTTCAGGGGGCCCCGCGCAAAAAACATTCATTTCATCATTAAAATTAAAACAAAAAAAAAAAAAGCTGTCGCTGCCTCTGCCGGGGCCGCCGCGGCAGAATCGAGTGTGCCGCGGGGCCCCCCCTGCCCAGCAGAGCCTGGCCTGCCCTCCCCGGTATCACCTCTCGAGTCTCAGCTGCCGGCTTTCAGAGCGCGAGGGAAGAGTTTTTCCCTCGCTGCTCTGTTTAAGCCCGCGGGGGCTGATGGGACTTCCCATCAGCCCCCGCGGTCTTAACAGAGCAGCGAGGGAGAAACTCACCTCGCGCTCTGAAAGCCGACGCGTGTGACTGGAGGGAGGCAGCTGAGACTCGAGAGGTGATACCGGGGAGGGCAGGCCAGGCTCTGCTGGGCAGGGGGGGCCCCGCGGCACAATCGATTCTGCCGCGGCGGCCCCGGCAGAGGCAGCGACAGCTTTTTTGTAAAAAAAAATTCGCTGGACTGGGGTGGGCTGGGGGGGTTAGGACTGGTGATGGGCTGAGGGGGGTAGGAGTGGTAATGGCTGTGGGCTGTTGGGGGGGTTAGGACTGGTGATGGGCTGGGGGGGGTAGGAGTGGTAATGGCTCTGGACTGAAGTCGGCGTAACGACTGGAGATCGGCTTGGGGGGTAGGAGTGGTAAATGCTTTGGGCTGCTGGGGGGTTAGGACTGGTGATGGGCTGGGGGGGGTTAGGAGTGGTAATGGCTGTGGGCTGTTGGGGGGGTTAGGACTGGTGATGGGCTGGGGGGGGTTAGGAGTGGTAATGGCTGTGGGCTGTTGGGGGGGTTAGGACTGGTAATGGGCTATGGGGGGGTTAGGAGTGGTGATGGGCTATGGGGGGGGGGGGCTATGGGGGGGCTATGGGCTATGGGGGAGCTAAGTCTATATGGGCTGATGGGATTAGGACTGGAAGTGGGTTGATGGGGGCTTAGGACTGGTAATGGGCTATGGGGGGGGCATAAAACTAAAAATTGGGTGATGGGGATTAGGACTGGAAATGGGCTGGTGGGATTAGGACTGGGAGTGGGCTATGGGGGGCTAGGACTGGTAATGGGTTGGGGGATTAAGACTGAAGGTGGGCTGATGGAGTTAGGACTGGTAATGGGCTGTGGGCTGTTGGGGGGGGGTTAGGACTGGTAATGGGCTATGGGGGGCTAGGACAGGAAATGGGCTGATGGGAAGGGGTTAGGACTTTAGGTGGGCTGATGGGGTTAGGACTGGTAATTGACTGTGGGCGGAGGGGGGGGTTAGGACTGGTAATGGGCTATGGGGGGGGTTAAGACTGGTAATGGGCTGGTGGCTGATGGGGGCTGTCTGATAATGGGCTATGGGGGGTTAGGACTGATAATGGACTATGGGGGGGGGGCTAGGACAGGAAATGGGCTGATGGGGAGGGGTTAGGACTTCAGGTGGGCTGATGGGGTTAGGACTGGTAATGGACTGTGGGCTGATGGGGGGGGGTTAGGACTGGCAATGGGCTATGGGGGGCTGACTGGAAATGGGTTGATGGGGGTTAGGACTGGAAGTGGGCTGATGGGGGGTTAGGACTGGTAATGGGTTATAGGGGGGGCTTAAACTGAAAATGGGGTGATGGGGGGTTAGGACTGGAAGTGGGTTGATGGGGGGGCTAGGACTGGTATTGGGTTGATGGGAGGGGCTAGGACTGGAAATGGGCTAATGGGGGGCTAGGACTGGAAATGGGCTGATGCAGGGACTAGAAGGGAATGGATGCTGGGTGAGGCTGGAACTAGAAGGGAGCTGGTGTTGGGGGAGGATTAGAATGGGATGGTGCTGGGAGAGTAAAATGGAGAGGGGAAAAATATTTTGTGTGGGAGGGATAAAAAATCTACAATTGGCCGGGTATTGGGAGAGTAAGTGGGGATTGAGGATGGAGGGGTAAATTTTGAGTAGATGAAATAGGAATGAGGAAAGAGCAAAAGGAGAAAGATTAGTATGTTAAAGCAGATGTAGAGAGAGAATGGAAAAAAAAAACCAAGAAGACAGAAGAAAGGACAAATGGACAGCAGATGGAGAGTTAGCAGAAGACACAAAGAAACCAGAAGAAAGTGGCTGGAACAATTGCAACTGAAAAAAAATGCACAAAAGGTAGAAAAATATCTCTTTATTTTGAATTTATTAACTGGAATATGTCAGCTCTGGGAAATGTGCATCATTAATTTTTGCGCTTTGTTTAGTACAAGAGGAAATTAATTTATAGTTTTATTTCTACAGTGTTGTTGTATATTCCAAGTTTGGCTTTTGGGGTTCCCAGTTTAATTATTGTCTTCCTGTTTCTAAATTGTGATTCCTTGTTTGGTGATGGTCTATGTTGTGCATGTGTAACTGAGCTGAGGTATTCTGTTTATATAATTCCTATTTGACATTGCCACTTGTTCTTTCCCCAGTAGGTCATGTATTGTTGTTCTCTGAAATGTATTGGTTTAATATTTGCAGTGTTGCCTTTTGATAGTTAGGGTATGGTGCTTTGTGAGTCCTGGTAGTGCTGTTAGGATATGGCGGGTTTGCTATGGGTTCTAAATGGGCAGTGTTTGTAGTAGTTCCTAATGTGCCTGGCGGTTGGTACTGGATTATAGTAATGTAGAAACCTTTTAGTCTTTCTTTATCCATATACTCATTAAGAGGCATGTTTACTAAAAGTTAGTGTATGGCAGAGCTACTCAATTCCAGTCCTGGTGGTCCACAATCCTGCAGGTTTTCAGGATATCCCTAATAAATATGCATGAGATATATATGCATTGGAGATATCCTGCTTTAACCTTTCCCAGCATTCCCGGCTTCACAGAAACAGCCGCCAGCGTGAAGGAAAAGGCTCTTCACGCTGGCGGCTGTACAGAGGGAGCCGGGGCCTCGCGCGGGCTTCCCCGGCCCCCTCTGAAGCCCCTCAGACAGCCGCGATGCTGTCCGGGGGGCCAGGACTGCATGGGGGGGCCCAGGACTGCACGGGGCGGGCCAGGACTGCACGGGGGCACGGGGGGGGGCCCAGGACTGCACCGGGGCGGGCCCAGGACTGCACGGAGGCACGGGGGGGGAACACGGGGGGGCCCAGGACTGCACAGGGGGGGCACAGGACTGCACGGGGACATGGGGGGGGCCCACAATTTTTCTTGGCGTAGGGCCTCACTCTAGCTAAATCCGGCCCTGCCCATACCTAATGGACTTGCCTCCTGAGGTGATCAACCCTCGCTCTTTATACAAGGCTCCATGTGCGTGTAACGTGGTAAAGGCATACTTGGAATCTGTGTACACATTTAAAGGAAGTCCTTCTCCTAATGTCAGTGCTCTAGTGAGATCTATCAGTTCAACCTTCTGCGCTGAAGTTCCTGGGGCCAAAGCTGAGGACTCAACTACCAGATCAAGGGTCACCACTGCATATCCAGCACAACGATGTCCATTGATGACGAGACTGCTTCCATCTACAAAGAAAGTCTGTTCAGGATCCTCCAGAGGAACATCAGTTAAATCTGGGCGGCTTGAAAATACAGTGTCCATAGTTTCTAAACAGTCATGATCAGGGGGCCCAGGACCAATTGGGAACAACGTAGCAGGATTCAGAGCTTGACTTTTAACTGTATCTGGGGGTTTTCGCACAACATGCTCTGATATTTTAACATTCGTGAATTCGTTAGCCAGAAACTTCCTTTGTGTTCCATGAGGGTGAGGACAGAATGGGGCACAGTCACTTGAAGATTCTGTCCTAGAGTGAGCTTGTCTGCCTCGCTCACCAAAAGGGCTGTTGCTGCAACAGCTCTCAAACAAGGGGGCCAACCTCTTGCTACCACATCCAGCTGTTTTGACAAGTAGGCTACTGGCCGTTGCCAAAATCCAAGAGATTTGAGTCAGCACTCCTAACGCATTTCCTTGTGACTCATGGACATAGAGATGGAAAGGCTTCTGGACATCTGGGAGACCCAGAGCTGGTGATGACATCAGAGCGTTTTTCAGAGATCGGAATGCTGCATCCTGTTCAGGTCCCCACTCCAGTGGAGACTTCTCCATTCCTTTGGTAACTTGATACAATGGCTTTGCTAACAGCGCAAAATTGGGGATCCATATACGACAGTATCCTGCGTCCCCCAGGAAGGCTCTTACTTGCCTCCTGGTGGTTGGAGTGGGAATACTACATACAGCTTCTTTGCATTCAGGTCCCAAGCGTCGAATTCCACTGGACAACTGGAACCCTAGATATTTAACTTCAGTTTTACATAGTTGCGCCTTGGCTCGTGAGACTTTGTATCCAGCCTCATTCAAAAGGTACAGAAGTTCACTGGTGGCTTGTAGACATTCACTTTCTGAATTGGTGGCTATGAGCAGGTCATCCACATACTGAAGGAGAACCCTTTGTCCTGGGTTCACTGAGTAACTTGAAAGATCTCGATTCAGGGCAGCACTGAAGAGAGTAGGTTAATTCTTGAATCCTTGAGGTAATTGAGTCCAGGTGAGTTGGCCCCGCCTTCCTGTTGTGGGGTCTTGCCATTCAAAAGCGAACAAAAGTTGACTGGTGGGGGCTAGGCATACGCAGAAAAAGGCATCTTTCAGGTCCAGGACGGTGAAGTGAGTAGCCTCAGCGGGGATCAGTCCCAAGAGAGTATAAGGATTTGGTACTACTGGGTGTATAGTTTCAACTGCATCATTCACCCGCCTCAGATCTTGTACTGGGCGGTAATCCCCTGTCTCAGGTTTCTTAACTGTCAATTCCTGGGGGTTTTCTGTATAGGATGCATAATGCGTTTTCCAGTTTAATAAATCAGTAGTGGAAAAAGGTACGTAGACTAGACTGGTTGATCCTGGTGCCATCTGGCCCTGTTCATTTAGGATAGGTACACCAGGCACTTGTCGCAATGGCATTAGGCGCCCTGCTTTCTCCTTCTTCTTCAGGGTTATACTTCTTAAATCATACGGCTCCCGGTATAAGCTTCCTTGGTTGGTGACCTTGAACTGGCAGGAGAGCCTCCGCTTTCTATATCGTCGGAGGACCCTGGTTCCCCCGACGTACTTGGGCAGGACTCGGGGCTATTACTCGGGGAAGTGGGCTTCTTTTGCTGCTGCTGCAGCGGTAATTGCTGAGGTACCTCATCAGGTTCCGCTTCAGGTAGCGGAGCTGGGAGAACTTAACCTATGTGGGTACTGGGATGAACGGGCCAGGATTTCTGGGGACTCTGAGGCAGAATACACAGGCGGCTTCCTCTCATCAACCTTCTGGGTCCCCCTAGTGGTTGCTACTAATATTCTACATTGTTCCTCATAGCAGCGCTTTACCCAAGAAGGCTGCCTTTTGCAAACACCCAACCAGGAATCTATGTAGGGGACCTGTTCAGGGTGCACTTTTTGTACAAGCTGATGAACACAGGAAATTATTTCTACATCAAAGGTGCCCCCACGGGACCATGAAGTAGCTAACACAGGCCACTCCCTATCACATAACATTTTTAATCTAGACGGAGACATTTTTATGCCGTAGTCTCCTGAAAATCCTTTACGGGAATTCGTGATCATACATTCCAGCGGAGTTTGCGTGGACTCCGTCCCTCCCATAATCGTAATGGCGTACACGTAATGACGTACAAGATGACAAACAGTAAGGGTAGGTAGTATGGCTGTAGGTAAGGGGTCCGTACAGCCCACAAAACACTGAGGGGAACAAACACCACACGCTTCCTCCTTTTCGCGACCTGGGCGCGGTCGCCTGGCCAGGAACTGCGCTAGTCAGGAGTCTGCTCTCGCTCGGTCTGTGTCTCAAGACCTCTCAATCACACAATCACCAGGTCTACACAGACTATAGGAAGAGGGACAGTTTAGAAAATGTTCAAAAATAAATCCAAGGAGGGGGTAGGTAATGAAAAAGGGACTGAGTCCGGTCCTAACCCCATAGATAGCCTTGTTAAACAGAACCCCCTACTGGAAGCCTCAATAAAAATTGTTCTAAACAATGGGAAAAGTGTACGAAGAAAACACCCTCACTTGCCTGGCCAGCAGGAGGGTCGTTCGATCCGCTCATTTTGACCAAAATTAGAGATCATATTTTATTTTAAAAATGTGGCAAAGCCCAATTGGAACATTTGCGACATATTTCTCTGTAGATGCAGGCCGGCCCAGAGCCCCTGCCATCTGTCCCTGCATCTCCACCTCCTTATTGGGCAGCCGAAAGTAAAACTATGGCAGCCATTGGTTATTCCGATCCTGTAGTGACCCCTAAGGTTAAACAGGAGTCCTCACAGCCCCTCTATACGTCACTTCCCAAATCCACCCCAGGAAAATTGGTTCACGATCCCACGATCTCGGACCAAGAAATAATTGAAGCTTTAAATGACACCGCTAATGAGGAAAGTGGAACCCGGATTAAGGTTTCTGGTCAGGTTCATCTAGAGGAATCAAAAACCCCAGCTTTCGATCCCAAGGGATATGCTAAGCGTGAGGCTGCATTAAAGAAAGCAGAGGAGGATTTAATAGCTGAGAAACAATCCTTCTTTAAGCATAAGCAGAAAGCACTGCAACAGCTCAGTGGGGCTGGGAAGGAAGTTCCCTCACAACTCATTGAGCCTGAGACTGGGATGCCGAATCTGGATGACTCCGGGTTACAGGACAGTGATGATGGGGAGGATAATGATGGCCAAGATGGTCAGGATTGTCAAGGTAACCCAGGCAAAAAGGGCCCTAAGCAGGATAGACCTAATACACGTAATCAGAAGAAGAATAACAGCAAAATTTCTGATGGTAAACCTAAGACAGATGATAATCAGGACAATCGGTCCTGTGTGGTCCAAACCCGTGCCCCTGACATACTTTCATTTATAACAGAACAGGAGGGGGAAAATGGCTACTATGTGTACCTGTGGTCCTCTAATATGTATAGATGGACAAAGGCGAATCAGCCCCAAATGGTACAGTGGCCACCTGATGGGTCACTAGATACGGCTCACCTGAATACAGCTAGATTATGCATTCGAGGTGGATCTGGTGATCCCAAATGGGACCTGACTTATATGGAAGCAGGTCTTAGGGTTTGGGAGAAGTATGAGAACCAGGACATTAATAAACAGCTCCTGTTTCCAGTAATCCACACAAATGAAGGAAGATCTAAATATATACCATGGAATTTCACTGATATGGCTAACATAGCTAGTAGTCTACCTCCTCCCAGTAGAAGGGGAGGGACATGGATTCAAAAATTTGAAAGAATTACGGCCGGATATAATTTAGCTTTGTGAGATATCAAAGTTTTATTAGCCAAAATTCTGGGGAACAGTGCGACAAATCAAGTGTTCGCCACTGCCGACTTAGACCAGGTGAAGGTTACAGTTAACACTTATGACGGTGCTTCTTTTAACAAGTATCGTCCTCGTATTTGGGAAGCCCTTAGGGAGATGTATCCTACTCAGCACAGTCTGACTCCTCTCACTACCATGAGATTTCAAATAGGTGAAGATGTCAGTGCATATCTTGCCCGATTTCAAGACTTATGGGAAGCACAGATGGGGGTACCATACGATGATGTTTGCATGGGACCCATGTTTTTCCAGACCTTGTATAATACATTACCCCCACTCGTGACTGCAAAATTGAAATCTGTAGTAGCCTTGGAGTCCGAGCCGTGGCCAAAACAACAGGCCCATATTTTGCATTATATTCGGTCCCTAGAGGAGGGCACTTTGAAACCTGAGAAGGATTTGAAGCAGGCCCAAGCACGCTTGTTAAACCTTCAACTTAAAGGTTTACAAGAAACTAAAGATCCCCAACCCACAGTCAAAACACATCCTAATAAATCTAATGATGAACTTATTAGACAACTAAAACAGAAAATCAAGGAACAGCAGGAGAAAATTGATGACATGGAATATCTGGATCCTTATGAGGACGATGTTCCAGACCCCCGTGATGAGGTATGGGATAGAAGTAAGGAATGCATCTACTATAACGGAGCCCAACGACCCCGTTATTCCCAGCCGCAGCGCAGAGGCCCCTCTTACCAGCAGAATAACTATACTCCCGCACCACAGTGTTGGAACTGTGGTGGTTATGGTCATTTTCAGCATTCATGTCATGCCCAACGCAGACCAGAAAACTTTGGCAGAAGACGTTTTCCCTTGTGGACACCTCCCCGGGATTCTGGACCTCCACCTCAACAATGACTGGGAATCTTTATCTTGCAGGCGAGGCTCACATATCAGGAACCTCTGATCACAGTACATCTTAATGATGAGCCCACAGAAATGTTACTTGATACTGGGACCACTTCCTCTGTATTAACTGCTTTACCACAGGGATGCCAACTTGGTAAAAAGAAAATGACTACCACTGGTTTTGATGGTAGACCCCTTACATCTTACATGACTTCACCTGTTTGTTTGAGAGTAGGAGATCAGCAGATTTTTCATTCTTTTTTGTTTGCCCCACATTGTCCAGTAAATTTGATGGGACGGGACTTATTGGTGAAATTACAGGTTGAATTCACCTATGGTCCGCTGGGAGAAAAAGGCCCTGAACGGTCACTGCTCCTCAGCCCCTATGGACGGGTTAAATCACATCTGCCTGTTACCATTCACATTAAACCTGGCTGTAAACCGCCAAAGATTCCGCAGTATCCTCTCCAACCAGAGGCCCTGCAGGGATCTCGCCAGGAGATTCAGGAGCTGTTGCAGCACGGAATCATTGAACTTAGTAACTCTCCGTACAACACCCCACTGTTCCCTGTAAAAAAGCCTAATGGGAAGTGGCAAATAGTTCATGATTTACGAGCACTCAACAGTGTCATTGAACCCCAGTTTCCAGTAGTTTCAAACCCTGCCACATTGCTGACAACGACTACTCTGTACAAATATCACACTGTTCTGGACCTTTCCTATGCTTTCTTTGGGATTGTTGTGGAACCCACATCCAGGCTGTTCCTGGCTTTTACCTATGAGGGTCAGCATTACCAGTGGACCAGGTTACCCCAGGGGTACGTGGAAAGTCCCTCCATATTCTCTCAGGCATTAGTTGCTGATTTACAATCATTCAGAGCAGAACTGCCCAGCAATGTGTCTCTGTTACAGTATGTAGATGACTTACTGCTTTCCACAGCTGAGGCTGCAACAAACCTGGCCCTCACAAATAAACTTGTTTGTTATCTTTTGGAAAGTGGTTACCAGATTAACATGGACAAGGCACAGATATGCCAAACCGAAGTCACTTTTCTGGGTTTCTTAGTAGGAGACGGGATGCTGTCCCTGACAGAGAAAACTAAACATTGCCTGCAATTACAGATGCCCACCTCTGTTAAGAAATTGCGATCTCTGCTTGGCATGATAAACTTCTGCCGAAATTAGGTCCCAGGTCTTAGTCAGCGCACACATCCCTTTCGCAAATATTTGAGAGGAGGTGTTAAAGGGTCCACTGCTATTAGTTTGTCAGGCCCTGACCAGGCACTGCTTCAGTCACTCCTGTCTGATGTGTCCAGCACACCAAGTTTATGCCTCCCTGACTACTCAAAAGAAATGTTTCTGATAAGTTTCCACGGACGTCACACGTGGGCAGCTGTGGTTTACCAAGATGATGGTAAAATTGTGTCTTGTCAGGATCTTTCTCTGTTACAGAAATGGTTTTGCCTGATGTAGAAAAAGGGTTAGTGGCCACCAGTGAGGCAGTCCGGAAGACCTATAACACCTTCCATCCCTTACGACTCACTGTCTATTGCTCCGGTGAAGTAGAGGCATTATTATGCAGTAATACTCTCCACTTTACTCCACATTGAGTGCACCAGGTCTGTGCTGCTCTGTTACAAAGTCATATCCTCATCAAGCCATTTCCTGCAAGTCACCCCTTTGGCTACTTACAGAACTTAGTTTCTGTTACTGATGGTGAGGAAGGGGACAAAGTCCCCACATTTGCTTTCGCAGATAATGTTTTGCCATTCCATGAAATGTCTCCGAACTCAGCTGTTTGGTTCACTGATGGTTCTGAGACATCACTATGCTCTGGTTTCAGTGCAGTGCAGATATCTCCCTCTGGTGACCTTCTGGATGTACTGCAATATCAATTACCAAGCATTTACAGCGCCCAAGGTGCTGAGCTCTGTGCAATTCTGGCAGTCTTACTACATCAGGAAGAACAGAACATTATGATATTCACTGACTCCCATTATGCAGCATGAGAACTGACAGTACGCCATCAAAAATGATCACAGAGAGGTTTCATTACCTCCTCAGCCAGCACCATCTCACATCTTGATGAGATACATCAAATTTATGAGTGTCTAGAGAAACGAAGACTCAACAATCTGTTTCTGTGCTGCGAATGGGTTCCTGGACACACACAGGGGTACTCTTTCCGTCAGATGGGCAATGCCTGGCAGATCAGCTAGCAAAAAAGAAGTAACCAGCCCTACCTCCCTAACATTACCTGTCACCAGATCAAAGTATTACCCGGTACCTGACCTAACTGACTATCAGAAGGATGCAGTTGCTTATGAGATAGGGAGCTGGGAGAGATTGGGTTGTTCCCAAACTAAGAACGTATGGGTACACCCATCCAGGAAACTTTGTATCTGTTTTGTAGCGCTGAAACGTTTAACAGCTCTCATACATGATGTCTACCATTCTAGTGCTGCACATATTCATGGGATGTTGGAGGACACCTTTTGGTGTCCGCACATGAAAAATCGCATTAATGAATTAGTGGCTAAGTGTCCCGTGTGTATTCTGAACTCCCAGCCAGGGGGAAAAGTCATGGGCAAAGGCCACCTTCCGGTTCTGAGTGGTCCTTTTGAGTCCTGGTATGTGGACTTCACTGACATGATTCATAGATGTGCCCAGAAACGGTACCTTTTGGTGTGGGTTTGCCCTTGGTCTCGGTGAATTGAGGCTTTCCCCTGCAACAAAGAGACTGCAGAAGAAGTAGTAGAGATTCTGCAACGCAAGTAATACCCCAATTTGGCATTCCTAAAGTCATATATTCTGACAATGGTTCTCACTTTTGCAATGCTCTTGTGTCTGCACTCATTCAACATCTTCCTGTTCAGTGGAAATATGTTTCTGTGTATAAGCCTACTTCTAATGGTCTTGTTGAGCAATGTAATGGCATTTTGAAAACTCAGCTCCGAAAGATTTGTGCTTCTGGTCACATGACCTGGTTACAAGCATTGACAATGTGTCTGTTTCAGCTGCGCAACAGCCCAATCAAAAGGTTGCATCTGACACCGCATGAAATGGCCACTGGCCGGCGCATGCGCACAACCAACTTACCACAGTCTCTGGTTCCAGTTCATGATAGTCTCTCTTCTTACCTTGCAGGTCTTCGAATTGCGCTCCAAGAAATTGCTGATCGTGTAGCGGTCACACAGTCTGTATCCAGTTCATCCTTGTTACCTTATTTTCCCATAGGGACCACTGTTTATAAAAGAAATTGTGTTTGTGCATCCTGGGATTGCCCTTCTTTCTCGGGACCTCACATTGTCACCGCTGCATCACCGTTTGCTGCCAGACTTAATGATACTGACACTTGGATACATGTCAGCCATCTAAAAGCGGCTCCACCTGTCTCATCTGATTAACCAGCTTCCTTCCCCTTATAAGACTAACGTGTTCTCCTTACACCCCTGCATCATTAGTGCCAAGGATGATCACTACCAAACCTACTCCATGGGCGGCCCTGTGTTTTCTGATGGGAATCTCCATTTTCATTGTCTTACTTATCGAGTGTTTACATCCAGATGAACAGTTGGCTTTGTTTCTCCAGGGACTGAATCAGACTAACCAGACGATGTCTCGAGTACCCCGGGCCTTACCTGAAGGCTCTCTGAACTCATGGAAGCAATCAGTATTACACATTGTTTCCCTGATGAACATTTCAGACTGCATTATCTGTACCCCTTTACCAAAGGGTGTATGATATGCTCCGGTACATGTTTCAAAGGTTCCCTTAAATGAGTGTGCAGGACAGCTTGCTTGTGTAGATAATAATAATTTTTCTGCCAGTTGTTATGAAGCTTTTAATTGTTCCCAGACGTGGCCTACGATGAATATGATACATGACCCTTTGCGTGTATATGCTGACCCAAATATGGTATTTGATCTATGTTTGATAACAAATGTATCCATTGCTTTTTCACACAGGTGTAACCTGTCGTATAATGTGGTTAATGAGTCCTTTCATTTTGCTAGTAATTTAGTCATGATAAAGTGGTATAATCAAACCGGTAATATGGACTTTTCCAATATGCAAAATGATTGGAGAAATATTACGGAGAGCCCGCTAGTGCTAAATGGATCTGACTTCCGCTGGTATGTGGGGGTTGGTCCCATTTACCACGATGGTTCAGCTGTGCTGACAACGGGTTCTCAGAATGAATCTCCATATACTTCATGCTATCTCCTGATGTCCAGTTTAAGGAAGGATCTTACCTCATCTTCCATGGGTAATTCTCCTGTTAAGTGGTTTGATGGGCATAATATGAGCCGCATATGGACACCTGCCGCAAACCTCTTTGCTGTAGGGGATCATTATTGGTTGTGTGGGGAAACTCTGTTTCAGGTAGTCAACTTCTCCCTATTACCCTGTGCTTTGGTCAAAGTTTCTTCTTTTTCTGTCTTGATACCCCTTAATGTTACCCGTCACTCTGTTACCCACTCCCCTCTGCACAGATTGAAGCGTAGTTTCTCAGCTGACTCAAGCCCTTGGGACTCCTCTGTGGCCGAGGATGATGCCATTCAGGCCTCATTCGAATGCATCAATTCCACTTATCCTATGACTAAAACTCGTTTAGATGCCCTTAGTGCTACCGCATGGATTCCCTTTGCTACCCCTGCTCTTACTGCTGAACTAGGTATGTCCATCTGCCGTTTGCAATGCTTATTACATATTCAGATGAAAGCTGTTACTGAATCCATATCTCGCTTAGCTGAATCCTTAGAACAAAATAACCAAATGACTTTGCAGAACAGACAGGTTCTTGATTTGCTCCTCGCTGCTGAAGGCAGAACTTGTACTTTTATTAATGCTACTAATTGCTGTACTGTCATTGCTAACCATACGGTATTTGTGCTAGATGCAATGAGCAAGATAAAGCATCTCTCAGAATTACATATTGATGATTTTAAGGGGGGGCTTCAGCTTGATAATATTTGGGGAAGTATTAAGGCATGGTTTGCTAGTTTAGGAGGAGATCTTAAAGCCTTCTTTATTACGCTTTTAAGTATAGCTTGTTTTGGAATTATTGCCTGTTGTGTATTATCCATTTTGCTTGCCTGCTGTAAAAGAATGATGTTGCAGAGCACCAAAACCATGCACATTGTATCTAGGGAACAGTACCAGAAGCTGCCTCTTGATGATCTCTCTCTGTCTCAAATGGTTGTTGTCCATTGCCCTTAGTGGGATTACTTTTCCTTCCCTCCACCAGAAAAGAAAAAGAAAAAGAAAAAGAAAAAGGGACTGTGGGGATAATTTGGTTTAGGTCTAGGATTCAGGTCTGCTTCTTGCCCTGTCTGCTTGAACTGTGCGCAGCTACATATGATTGGCACAGAAGAGAGAACGCATGTGGGCTACAGAGGAGAAAATATGCGGCCTACTATAATGAAGCCTAAAGAGCCATATTTTAGACAGAAGTGTCCAAGGATATAGGCCTAGGCCCAGACAAGAACTACAGGCCAAGCTAGGAATTCAAAAAAAAAAATTAATGAGTAAACAAATTAGCCCTGAAGATTACAGATGGTGCCAGGAAACTGAGATAACATGTACAGAACAAAGGAAGGAGCAGAGGGCTGCAGACGGCTACAGATAAGGCAGACCTTGAAACAACAACTGCAAAAGAATGATTAACAGGGGAGGGTCCCAGGGTCCCAAGAAAGAACTTTGTGCAGGGGTTTGCAGGTTTTTCAGGATCTCTGCAAAAGACGTCAGAATTTATGCAGAATTTGCTAGAACTCTGAGACAGAGGGGTATATAACAAGACAGCAGCAGAAGGGCGTGGGCAGTTTTTTCTCCCCTTGCAGAGAGGACACTGCCCGCCACCTCTCAAACAGGCACTTGCTATCTGCATCTATAATCATTTATTTTGCTATGTCAAATAAAGGGTTCTTGTAGCTAAGCAACTGTTGTCTAAGCTATTTATTGGTAATTGGTAATATTTGGGGAACTTTTGTGGGGAAACCAGGCCCACAGTAGGAGAATGTAGATTTGCAGTGATATGTTGTTAAGAAGCAGGAGAGCAAGCGTCGTGCATGTTCCCTGAGGTGAGGATATTCTACGGCATTTTTCCATATTTGAATGGGATCATTTTTGCTGTCAAACAGCAACTTCAGAATATAATCTTCCAAGAGCTCAATTAACTCCATCTGCAGCTTCTCTGGGGCCTCAGATGCATCAACTAAGTGAGGATGAAAAGCCAATTTGAGGGTCATGTCATGCTTCTCAAAATTTCTGAACCTTTCATTGTGTTCCTTAGTTAGCAAGTCTATAACCAATTCATATTGTTTGAAATGTTCAAAAGAATATTTTTCTTCATTAATCATTTTTACTAGGTGAGAGAAGTACTGTAACGGCCCCTGCTGGCTAGGCGGTTGCCTACAGGCAGTGGGTGTACCTCCTATTGTCCCTTGGTATTATGGGTTCCCAGAGCCAAGGGCTTCTGGGGATTGTAGTTGTGAAAAAATGAGTAGCCGAGGGTGGAAGGCAAATACAGGAAAAAATTATTCTTCTTTTGACCTTTCAAACATACAGCAACAAAAGTAGGATACTTCTCCAAATAAAGAAAAAGGTACTTTCACAGTAACACCGGTAGCAACTGCTTCACTCAGCTTGTTATACCAGTAGTATATTTTTTTCCAGAGTTCAAGAATACAGCTTAAGTGTTCCTTGCTCAGTTCAGCCCAAATAACTGCTCTTCCAAACTGAGCACTATGCAAAGCACAACCCACTTTACTTCTGGCTGTTTATACGTTTAGGTAGTGACTTCTTAAGCATTCAAATCAGCACTTCTGAACCTTCTCTGCCAGCTTTAAAATGTTAATTACTACTGCAACACTCTGTATCACAACTTGAAAGTGTAAGCATATCATCTATTGACTCGTGGCTAGAAGAGGTCTCAGAACCATTAGGCTGCCACCGTTTGCTTCAAACCATATGGTGGACTAATGCCTAAAATCACATCAATGACCTCATTTTTAACCATTGGCCACTTGTTAATTTTTAATTTTTCTATTTTTCTTGATTTCTTATCAAAAAGTATAATTTCCCTTGAACAGCCTTATGGTCATACTTCAAAATGTTAAAAGTAAACCAGTGCTTAGCTTTCTGATAACATTCCTGACGCTTGTCCGGCGCGCTATGAATTGCGTTTCACCGTGCTGGTTTCTTCAGGGGAATCTTTTTAAGAAGCACTGTAAAATTAAATGAGTTCATAAGATATACACTTTCTTACTTATTTATATAATAATTACTCAGTATCGATTGTGTATCCGAAACCTCCTATCTCCAAAAACACTGGTATTTCTTCATTAAGGCTCTGTCTGGTAAGGTTTTCACTTCATACTAAGACGCCGCACATGCGGAGTTGTTAAATAGGAAATCAATCATTCTCCACCCATACAGGTGTCAACACCCGTGTATCAATTAAAGGCACACTTCCCGTTCTATTCTTGCAATAAGTCCCCTAGGTATCAATTAAAGGCATATGTCCCATTCTATTCTTGCGTTAAGTCCCTCAGGTATCACTGAAGATAACTTATATATCCAACGTTGTTCGTGAGATAGCAAGGTTTTATCGAGTGATTTACCCCGATGTGAGGAAGTTATTTGTTCAATGCAGAAACACCGTAATTCTTGAAAAGCATGCTGCATCTGCAAACAGTGATCAAGAATTGGAGCTTCTCGTCGTTGACATTTGAGTTTACTCTTGTGTTCATTCATGCGCACTTTAAAAGATCTAATCATTTTCCCCACGTATAACAAGCTGCAGGGGCACCGAATAGCATAAATGACATGTGTGGACGTACAAGAGGTTCTGCTCCGTAATTGATACCGGATGTTGTGATAATCAAAATAGGTTAATTCTTGAGTGATTGAACAGATATTACAATTGCCACAACTAGTGTGACCGCCTTGTGTGGGTAACATTAGTGAAGATGGAGATCGCAAGACCGCCGGACTAAGTATCTCTTTTAAATTTTTCTGTCGCTGCCAGACACAGCGCACCTTATAATCTTCAAGACCAGGTATGCTCTGTAAAACATTTGCATGGCGTTTTATACTTCATTGCAAGGAAGCACTGAAAGGCGAAAAAGATGTTATCAAATTAACATGCAACTGTTGCTCTTCAACTGTTCGTATCAGAGGGTTGATCAAGTGATCTCTATTCAGAAATGTTGCTCTCTTAAAAGCTTGATCTACCACCCGAGTAGGATACCCTCTTTGTAAAAATTTTTTATTTAATTTAAGAGACTGTTCTCTGAACCCTTTTAAATCAGAATAGTTACGTCGATAGCGGATAAATTGGGACCAAGGCAAACTGTTTTTTAATTGCAAGGGATGAGCACTGTCATAGTGCAAGAATGTATTTCTATCTGTTTGCTTTCTATACTTAGACGTGTGCCATCCCTGCGGGGTTTTATGAATTAGTACATCCAAAAAAGTAATATATTCCGTATGGTAATTGAGAGTAAATTTGAGGTTGCTATCCCTAGAGTTTATCCATTCAAAGAATTGTGTTAGATCGGATGCTGGTCCTTGCCATATAATAAAGATGTTGTCTATGTATCTTTTCCATACTTTTAAAGAAATGTTGTAGGGAGAGGCATCAATCCAATCTCTTTCGAATTGTTGCATGTATAAATTGGCGACAGAGGGGGCACATGTGGCCCCCATTGCCACCCCAGATATCTGATGATAAAAAGTTCCTTCAAAAATGAAATAATTATTAAATAACGTCAATTTTGTTACCTCCGATAAAAATTCTAACAGTCCCAGAAAGGTCTCCCCGAGCTTGAAGTGTTGTCATGACTCTGTCATAAGCTTTATCTTGGGGGATAACTGTATACAATGACATGACATCTAAGGTCACTAGTATGGTATCAGATAATTTGGCCAACTCAGCATGCTCTAATAAAATTTGTAAGAAATGAGTAGTGTCCTTTAGGAACGATGGAATTGATGACATAAGCGGTCTCAAGAAAGAATCGAGAAAAACGGACAGGGGTTCCAGTAACGATCCTCTGGTGGAGACAATAGGCCTGCCTGGGGGATTATTGACAATTTTATGTATCTTGGGGACTAAATAGAACTTGGCTACAGTTGAATCTGCTGGATTTAAATAATGCCACTCTTTTTTAGAAATTACATGGGCTTCAAGAGCCTGTATAGTGAGCCCCTTAATGCGTTTTTGTAAATCAGTAGTGGGATCTGCCTTTAGAACCTCATAGGTTGTTAAGTCGGACAATTGCCTGGAGGCTTCTTCGTAGTATTGATCTCTACTAAGAATAACAATCCCGCCCCCTTTGTCAGCTCGCCGGATAACTATGTCCGTTCTAGATTTCAAAGCTCGTAATGCTTGCCTCTTAGTCTGAAAATTATGTTTTGTCAATGCAAAATGTTGTGCATCCTTTTCAATTAAATCACGGTATAATAATAAGGAGGGGTGAAGAGGTCCCGGTGGGGACAAAGTCGATTTTAACGGTAACTTGATTCGATTAGAATTAAAGGAACTTGCTGTGTCTTCCGTCTGTGCACCAAAATATATTTTTAAATGAAGTTTCCTGATTAAATACTCTAAATCGATTCGAAACTGGAAAGCATCGAATTGAAGATCAGGAACAAAAGATAATCCCTTATTCAAAAGTATTAACTGTTCTGGCGGCAAAGATATTCCCGATATATTAATCAGTAAAGGGACTAGGTCCGTCGCTTGGGGATCTCCTTGTGTTGGGTTTTCTCCCGGGTGTTGTCCTTCTTTTTCTTCTCTCTCTGTATCGTCTAAAAAAGACCCTTTTCGTGAGTGTCCCCCAGAGTCAACTGAGTCCGATTCATCCGATGTGGTGTCAAAACTAACTTGCTTTCTCTTAATCTTTTCTTTTCATTTCAGATTCATCCAAGGATATACGTATCCTTTGGTGTAGTCATCATAATCCCGATGTAACTTCTTCATCTTGGCCTTTTTCACTTCCTCTCGTAGGACACTAATTTGTGATGTTATATTGTCCATTTTACTAATCACTACTTCAGCCGTTTCACTAGTTTTAAATTGCGTAATTAGCCCTTCTATCTCCTCGGTTAATGTATCAATGTTCTTTTTTGTTGTTTCAATGATCAGTACCATCAGATCTGTGGAACATTTGTTAAGAATTTGGTTCCATTTATCAATGAATAATGGATCAGACGTAAACATTCTTGGTTCTTTGTAAACTCTCAAGCCTCTCGGAATATGCCGACGTTGCACATATTCTATGAGGGACAATCTGTGTAATTCCATCCTTACTCTCCGTTTTTGTAATTTCAATAAGTCATCCCAATCCAAATGGCTGGTTGCAGCACCCCGGTCTTCTTCAAATGCAAAAGGTGTGGTTTCTTTACACATAGAGGAAATGAATTCCTCAGTAAAACTGAATGTTTCCATTCCTACCAATTGATCATCCAGGTATTGTAGTTAACAAATTCAACAGTGGTCACTTTTTCCAGAGTACAAACTTAATTACTACTGCAACACTCTGTATCACAACTTGAAAGTGTAAGCATATCATCTATTGACGCGTGGCTAGAAGAGGTCTCAGAACCATTAGGCTGCCACCATTTGCTTCAAACCATACGGTGGACTAATGCCTAAAATCACATCAATGACCTCATTTTTAACCATTAGCCACTTGTTAATTTTTTATTTTTCTATTTTTCTTGATTTCTTATCAAAAAGTATAATTTCCCTTGAAAAGCCTTATGGTCATACTTCAAAATGTTAAAAGTAAACCAGTGCTTGGCTTTCTGATAACATTCCCGACACTTGTCCGGCACGCTATGAATTGCATTTCACCATGCTGGTTTCTTCAGGGGAATCTTTTTAAGAAGCACTGTAAAATTAAATGAGTTCATAAGATATACACTTTCTTATTTATTTATATAATAATTACTCAGTATCGATTGTGTATCCGGAACCTCCTACCTCCAATAACACTGGTATTTCTTCATAAAGGCTCTGTCTGGTAAGGTTTTCACTTCATACTAAGACGCCGCGCATGCAGAGTTGTTTAATAGGAAATCAATCATTCTCCACCCATACAGGTGTCAACACCTGTGTATCAATTAAAGGCACTACGAGAGGAAGTGAAAAAGGTCAAGATGAAGAAGTTATGTCGGGATTATGATGACTACACCAAAGGATACGTATATCCTTGGATGTACGTATCCTTATGCCGCCAAAGAGCAAGTACATTTAGGACATTCCCCAAACAAAGTGAGGCGACTCCGCAGGGCTCTTCTCAGAGAAAAATGTGCCCGGATAATACACTTAAACTGTATCTCTCGCCACCTAGCCCCTTCTACCAGCCCCGCAATCTGACCCAGAGCCCTTTGGACCGAGCCTGGGGCGACTTCCTGATTCAGTTCCCTCGCCCAGTGAACCTCCTCTTCTGAATAATCCGGCAAAGTAACATATCCCTCTAAGCGTCTTTTCAGATCCAAAATTGTAGGCAGGACCTCAGTCCCTATTGCAAAGAAATTTAGGATTTGCGCAGATCTTTCCACGGTTAATTCCTCCTGTGGAAGGGAAGCAACATAGTAAGCTAGCTGAATGTACGCAAAATAGTGTTGTTTACTCAGCTCATACTCCCTGCAAAGAGTCTCAAATGACTTACACCTCCCTGTTGGCTCTACTACATGACCTAGGTTCCGGATCCCCTGGATTACCCATTGATGAAATACAGATGAATCAGAACCAGGGGTAAACTTAACATTGCCCTGCAGGGGTTGCCAACTGGAAACCGCTGGAGACCCACCCCAGTATCTGTTCAATTGCCGCCACGTAAGACGTAACAAATCCAGCACGACACTCCCAGATACTCTTCATGGCAAACATGAACTCTCCAGATGCAAAACCGCTGTCAAAGTCCATGGTGCCACTAAGGCCTCTTCTAACGCCTTGGGGTTATACACTTCCGTATTCCCTAGCCAGTCCCCCACATGTTGTGCTTGACAAGCCAGAGCATAAAGCCGCAAATCCGGGACTCCTATCCTACGTTTCTTCCATCCTCCTCTTAATCGAATTAACGGAACACGTGCCCTCGCCCCATTCCATAAAAACCCTCAAATCTCCCGATCCATACGATTGAGGTCTCGCCATAACAGCCACATGGGTAGGGTTTGTACCCAATAAAGCACTCTTGGCAGAATCACCATCCCCAATGCCACCACCCTCCCCAGTAGGGATAACGGAAGTGGGTTCCATGCCTGCAATTGTGTACGAACTTTCAGGAAGATCCTCTCAAAATTTTGCTTATACAACTCCTGCGGATCCCAGATCAAAAGAATACCCAGATACACGAATGAGTTCTCAGCCCATTTTAGTGGGAAAGTACCTTCCCATTTCCCCCTAATTATACCCGGCACATCCAGTGCCTCCGATTTGTCCATATTGATACGAAGCCCTGCAAAACTCCCAAATAGAGCAAATTCTTCTAATAGTCTAGGCAAAGACTGTTGTGGAGAGAGCAAATGCACCAACATATCATCGGCAAAAGCTGCCATTTTAAAACCATGCCTTCCAATTCTCACCCTCCGTATTTCCTTGCTCTATCCTTCATACCAGGGGATCTAATGACAGCACAAATAACAAGGGGAAGAGCGAGCAGCCCTGACATGTGCCTCTCTCTAGAGGAAAGGTGTCCGATAGCACACCATTGCATAACACTCCCGCCGTCGGCCTCGCATAAAGAAGTTCCACCATGTTACAAAAATAAATCCCCAAGCCATAATATGGCAAGAGGCCTTCAAATACTGCCAGTTCACCCGATCAAAAGCTTTCTCCACGTCAAAGCTAATCAAAAGCGATTTCAGCTCGTGCTCCCGCACCCACTCCAACGACACAAGAATCTTCCGCAAATTACATAGTAACATAGTAAATGACAGCAGATAAAGACCAGCATGGTCCATCTAGTCTGCCCAGCACGATGGCAAGAGTAGGTGCACCTGCTGCTCCGTGCAGGCCACCCTTCCCCACGTCCCTGTTTAGGGGTGAACCCACCACTCCATGCAGGACACCCCTATTTGTTGAGAAATTAGATGGTTCAGTTTATTTTGATTTTATCCTGTTGCTGTAAAGGGATCCACTGTGTCTGTCCCATGCCATTTTTAATTCCGTCACCATGTTTGCCCCCCACTACTTCCATTGGGAGGGCATTCCAAGCATCCACCACCCTTTCCTCTTGCAATTTTCCACAATCCTCTTGGGTTTTAACAACTTTAAATAGTTTTGTGTCATCTGCAAATTTGATGACCTCACTTGTTGTTCCCTTTTCCAGGTCATTTATGAATATGTCAAAAAGAAGCGGACCCAGCACAGATCCCTGAGGTACTCGACTATTCACCTTTTTCCATTGGGAAACTTGGCCATTTAGCCCTAACCTCTCCTTTCTATCTTTTAGCCAGTTCCTGATCGACAATAGTACATCACCTCCTATGACTTTTTAGTTTTGCCAAAAGTCTCTGATGAAGGACCTTGTCAAAGGCTTTCTGAAAGTCCAGATACACTATATCAACCAACTCACCTTTGTCTACCTGTTTATTCACACCATCAAATAAACATAACAGATTAGTAAGACAAGATCTTCCTTGTCTAAAGCCATGTTGGCTGTCTCCAATTAAGCCATGACTATCTACATGTTCAGTAATTTTGTTCTTTATGATGGTTTCTACCATTTTTCCAGGTAGTTTCCTGGATCACCCCTGAAACCTTTTTTAAAAATTGGCGTTACATTGGCCATCCTCCAATCTTCAGGTATTACAGATGATTTTAATAATAGTTCACAGATTACTAATAGCAGCTCTGCAATCTCATATTTCAGTTCTTTCAACACCCTTGGGGATTTATACCATCCAGTCCAGGTGATTTTCTACTCCAGTTTATCAAATAGTTGTAATACATCTTCCCGGTGTAGCGATATTTCCTTCAATTCTTCTGAAGTATCACCTTTAAATACCACTTCAGTCATGGGTAACATCCCTACATCTTCCTCAGTAAAGACCAAAGAAAAGAATTCATTCAGTCTCTCCGCTAAAGCCTTGTCCCCTCTTACTGTCCCTTTTACCCCTCTATCATCTAATGGTCCAACTGATTCTCACAGGTTTTTTGCTACAAATGTACTTGAAAAAGTATTTATTATGTGTTTTTGCTTCCACAAGAAGTTTCTTCTCAAATTCTTTCTGCCTTATCAATGCCTTGCATTGAACTTGCCAGTGCTTGTGGTGTTTCCAGTTTTCATCATTTGACTCTTTTTTCTATTTCCTGAAAAATGCTTTTTTTGGCAACAGCCTCTCTGACCTCACCTTTAAACCATGCTGGCAGTTTTTTGGACTTCCTTTCACTTTTCTTAAAGCATGGAATACAGCTGGTCTGGGCTTCCAAGATAGTATTTTTCAATGTAAACCGTTTTGCCTTGTAGAAAAACGGTATATAAAATCTGTTAAATAAATAAATAAATAAAATAAATAAACAAATACCCAAGCTTGATGTAAGTTTTTAACTTTTGCAACTGCTCCTTTTAGATTTTTCTTAAATACTTTCCTCATTTTATCATACTCTCCCTTTCAGAAGTTAAAAGGTAGTAATGTGGATTTCCCTACCATCCCTCCTCCATTAATTAAATCAAACGCAATCATGCTATGATCACTATTGCCAAGTGACCCCCTACACCCTTATCTCTTGCACCAGATCTGGTGTTTCACTAAGGACTAAGTCCAAAATGACTTCCCTTCTTGTTGGTTCATGAACCAGCTGCTCCAAGAAGCAATTATTTATTTCATCTAGAAATTTTATCTCCCTGGCATGTCCTGCTGTGACACTGACCCAGTCAATACCGGGGTAAATGAAATCACCCATTATTATTACCGTTCTGTAACTTTTGTTATCTTCCCTGATTTCTTTGAGCATTTCATCATCCATTTATTCATTCTGGCCAGGCGGTCGATAGTACTGCCACTGCCGTCACCTTCCCCTTTTTACATGGAAGATTCTACAGCGAATTTTGTTTCCTCCAAAACTTGAATCCTTTGTGACTCAATGCCCTCTCTAACATAAAGCACAACCCCTGCACCAATTTGATCAGCTGTATCATTATGATATATTTTGTACCCAGGTATCACTGTGTCCCACTGGTTGTCCTCCTTCCACCATGTCTCTGAGATACCAATCATATCTAACTTCTAATTTAGTACTATATATTCTGTGGTGAGGAGAGCTCCCAGGAAGAGATGGAAGTGGAGGAAAACCCCGTTTTTCCCTTTAAAACAAGTGACAGTTGTGATAAGGAAGCTTATCATAGTTCAGGAGGGAACTATAAAAGAGGTGAATTGGCTTTGAACAAGCAACCTGTCTTTGCTGGTAGAAATACTAAAACAGAATGTTTTCAAAAAAGACTACCAGTCCCACAATGCACCAGGTTCCAAACAGCCTCTAGAAGAGCTGAAGTGGGGAAACGTGTGTTCAATCAGGAGAGCTATGAGGTAATCCCCAATCACTCATCTCCAAGGGTAGGGCTTGATTCAGCACACCTGGGCTGTGCTAGAGAGGAGTGTCCCTCTAAGCACTTTAAAAGTAAAAGATATTCTACACAGAGACAGAACAGGCAGCACAGGGAGAAGCAGAAGCTGCAGATCCAGAAACAGAAGCCATTGGAGAAAGAAGAGAGAGGACTACGACAGCAGAAGCACTGTGGAAGGAACAAGAACAGAAAGACATCTTGGAGGTCTAAAGAAGGAGGCCACAGCAGTACGTGTGTTGGGTGTGATTCCAGAGGCAAGCATACTCCTTTGGACTGGAGGAAGCCAGAGGATTGGGGTTATAAAGCCAGGAACTCCCGAATGGCACCTTTGAGGGAGACGGCTGCATTTGAAAGGGGCCCTAAGACCGGTGCAAGAAGGTATGTGAAGAGAGACCCAGTGTCCAGGGATCTTGATTGGAAGGCTGGACATAAAAGCTGGACTACTTACTGGCCAGGATACCCGGAGAGGAAACCTAACAGCAAGGGAAGCTCAGGTATGAACTTTGATCTATGCCCTAGCTCTTCATCTGGAAGACAGCAGGGAAACAAATATTATCCTGAGAGTGATCAATTAAGGAATTCCTCTGAGCCAGACCATGATATTGATTCCATGATATCTGAGGAAGAAGGAGATATATCAAATGATCAGTTGGAATACATGGACTGCTCACTGTCTAGGCTGCTGTTTTAAAGTAGTTTCTCACTAATACAACAACCACCAAAAGGAACTGTAACTTGTTCTTTTATCTACCCAGAAAAGTCTCTGCAAGAAAGCTTTAGGGTAGGATTGAGCCACGTAGAGAGAGTAAACCAGCAAAGGGGTTTGCAGCTGGCTAATTATTTGTAATTGAGCCAGGCACAAGTGCACGTGAGCTCTAGAAGGAAACTTCTTCCTTTGTGTGTGTGAATAGAAGAAAGTTATCCTTGATAAAGAACAGTTTTTTTGTTACTTTTGGGTTTGTTTTTGCCTTTTGGAGCACTGCTAAGAAGGTCATTAGCAGGAGCCATCAAAAAGACCTTTTCTGTTTCCCATCAAGGTCTTTATTGATTTATTGCTTAAGAAGTTCAGTTACCTTATAACATGTTTTGTTTTTCCTGAGTACAATACTTGAAGCAAGTGTCCTTTTGTGTTACCAAGTAAATCTGTGTGGGAGAATTAACCCCATGAATAAAATCTGTTTTTCTTTGCTTACACTCGAGCATCACAACTCATTATTTTGTGAACGGTTGATTCTGGTATGAATGAACTACAACCCCCACACTCCTTTGCAAGTCATAATAATATTTTGCCTTTGCCAAGACTGTGGACATTCACGACCAGCACCCCCGTTTACACAGTTCACTTGTGCACAGTGCTTGCAAGAAAAAAACTCAGCTCTCTGCTAAGGCCAAGCCACGCCCTAGTTCAGACAAGGAGCCAAGCTTGCTCAGTGATTGGTCACGCCTGTGCAAAGGCAAGGGAGTGCCCGGCAGCAAACGGCTTTTAAAAACACATTCAGAGCAGAGAGAGAGACACGAGAAACATGGTGGAAGGGACGGAACACAAGGGGAGACACACACACACGAGACGCAGCAGAGAGAGCCAGAAGGAGAAACTCTGAAAGATCCTGGAAAGGGAGAAAGGTTCCAAGGAAACTTTCAAGAGAGTGACTGTCTGGGAAGGAGTGGAAAAAGACACCAGAAGGCTGAGTTCCATGGCCTGAAAGATATCAGGAGGAAAGGAATCAGTAGTTGTCTGAGAGACCCGCCCCAAGGTAAAGTCAGCACTTGCAGAGCTAAACAGCTTGCAGAAAAACAGTTTGCTACAGCTAGTGTCCAGGAGCCTGACCTAACGTCTTCATCTGCTAAGAGGTGGGTGGATAGTTTTATGCATGAAGAAAACAGAAACTCAGATAGGAGCAGAGAGACTGAGCTTTTACCACTAGAAGCATTAAGAAAACTGTTTGCAGAAAGGAAGCTTTACCCTCCCAATACCAGTGTGCTTCTCAGGGTGATTTGCTGTGGAAACCATTCCAAGAGTTTTTAGAAGACAGGAAGTCTGGGAAAGTTTATAAAACTGGTGAAAGAGAGAAGTACCCAGTATCCATAGAAGATATGCAAGTGGATTCTTGTATGCCAGACTCTGACTCAGAAATATCACCAATGGATTGCTCTTTTTGTCTCAAGGAGAATTAGGCATTGTTAAACAGGGTTGAAAGACTGTGAAACAGTATAGCAACTAATTCTTATGATTGCAAAGAGTTGAGAAAAGCCAAGAATGTGTTTTACTAAGTATATGAGCTTCTGAAACCCAGGAGCTGTCGTTAGTAAAGGTTTGGTTGGGAAAAGAAAACAGCAGCTGTGAAACGTTTATCTTGTTATGTTGAATGACCACCAGAAACTGTGCTCTGTGCAGATTTATTTGAATGAAAGCTGCTGCTCAGTGAAAAAAGCCTTTTTGTTGCATTTTTCTCTGTTATCCTGATTTACTCTTGTGTTGGAGAAGCATCCTTTTTGCATTTGTGTTTTGAGCTTTAATGCCTTGGGAATCCTACAAAAAAATAAATTTTCTTGCTGCCTTAAACCACCAGACTCACAACTACATTTGTCCTTATATAAGTAAGCCAACTACAAGTCCCAGACTCCCTAGGGACAAACAAGGGAAGCTTTATTTAAAAAGGACATTAAAAGGCTGTTCTATGCTTGTAAGCTCTCGGGCCCAAGCTAGGGCATCGCAAGTGGCGTAGTATTAAGGATTTCATGCATGCGCAAAGGAGCAACTTCGGGATACACGCTGGAAAAGCAACTTCACTGTGGAGCTGTACAGAGGAACATCCAGGAAGTGAAGCAGCCGTACAGAGAGGACTACAAAGACCTTCACTGGTGATAAGCTCGAAGCTTCACCTAAGCCAGGTAACGGTACCTAACAGGGCTAGTTAGGCTACCAGGGCAAAGGTGTAGGCTTAGCTGATTGGAAAACAAAAAAAAAGTAGTGAAGAGGTTTTTTTTGTTTTGGTATCGCACTTGGGTCTTTGTGTTCTTGTTGATTGCAGAGTTCCAAGATGACCCTCGAGTGTCAAGAGGTGTTGAAATGGATGGCAACACAATTCGAGCGGCAACGGGACTTGTCATTGCAGGCTCAGGAAAGAAGTGCTGCACAGATGCAAGCCCAGCAGAGACTGCTACTCGAGATGTTGGAGGGATGGCTGAAAACCTAGAAAGAGAATACTGGACCAGCAGTAACATCTCCAGGTTCCACTACACCTGCTTCTTTGCATACGCTGGGACTTCAAGCTGGTGGGACATTTAATTTTGGACAGCTCACAAATAGGGACGACATTGATGATTTTCTTGAAGCCTTTGAACGGGTGGCTCACCTCAGCGGCTGGCCAAAAGACCAATGGGCCATGCGCCTAGAGGTATCCCTTACAGGGGAGGCTTTAGCTGCATATCGAGCCATGCCGCCAGCGCTCGCTAGTAACTATGACGAGCTCAAGAAAGCTGTTAGAGAGAGACTAGGGCTAACACCTTTATCATCGCCTACTAAGGGCTGTAAAGTTAAAGCCAGGCGAGACTCCTAAAGCCCTATGCCAGCGAGTCCGTAGTCTAGTGAATAAATGGCTGACCCCTGAAGGAAAATCAGTTGAGTCCATACTGGATAGTCTTGTGTTAGAGCAGTACATGGCTGCAGTCCACAGAGACATCCATACTTTCCTTATACTACAAAACTGTCAAAACCCTCAAGAAGCCGTAATGCTCTCCGAGCGCTTTATGGAGGCAGAGGTAACTGCACGAGAAGGTGGCAGTGCTTCCAGGGTGGCAATGACAGGCGTATCAGGAAAGAGGATTGGGTTAAAAGATGAATCTCTGAAAACTTGTATGCTGATGTTAAAAGGCCATGTTACAAAAAAGAAATGCTTTAAATGCGGTGAGGAAGGTCATTTTCAGAGAGAATGTTATGTGAAGACAACACTAATAGCTGAGAAACATCAGAAAATCAGAGAAGGATTTTTACTGGCAGTGAAAGTACAGGGAATTGTTACCAACGCACTGTTAGACTCAGGAGCCGAACAGTCCATGATGTCTAAAGCGCTCTGGCAACAAATTGAGGCCAAGACTGAGGAGGTATCAATTCAACCTGTAAGCACTGTAAAGATCAGATGTATTCATGGAGCGGCATCCCTATATCCTGTATATAAGGTTTGGGTGAAAGGATTAGGTGTAAAGAGGGAGATCCTCATAGCTGTGGTACCCCGGTTGTCCCATAATTTAGTATTGGGGAGGGACTGGCCACAATTTCATAGGGGCATGGAACAGGGCTTGCATTCGAAAGAGGCTCTGGTTTCCACAAGGGCCCAGTCGCAGGCCCAGGGAAACGATGAGGAATCCCTAGGAGAGCCTGTGGAAGATCTTCCCTCGCATGATGATCTGATAGCTTCCCCAAGGGATAAGAGCAGAAAAGGAAAAGGAGAGAAGCGTAGGGAGAGACGGTCTCGCTCACAGCACAGAGCGGAGATACAGGCCGGACAGGGGTTACCTTGGGTACCGGCGGAATTAGTTGATAAATTCCCCTCATTCCCCAAGGAGCAGTAGGCAGACCCCGCTCTGACCCGTGCCTTCAAATATGCCCAGAGTGAAAGAGACACCCTGCCTAGGTTCCTTTTAGACACCGGAATACTGTACCAGAAAAGCTTAGATCCTCGAACAGGAAAAGAACGCAAACAACTGGTAGTGCCCACAACGTTTAAAACTTTAGTACTAAGGCTGGCACATGACCACCCAGTTGGGGGTCATAAGGGGGTACAAGGAACCCTAGACCAGATTTTGGCGCGTTTTTATTGACCAGGTGTTTTTAAAGAGACGGCCAAATTTTGCGAAGCTTGTCCTTCGTGCCAACGGGTCTCTTCAGCTCACCCAAAGGAAGTACCTATGATTTCCTTGCCGGTGATCTCGGAGCCTGTCAATAGAATAGCTATGGACATTGTGGGACCGTTAATAAAGACACCCCGTGGCTTCCAATATATGTTGGTAGTGGTAGACCAGGCGACAAGATTTCCTTGGGCGATACCCCTTCGTACCATATCAGCCAAAGCCATGGCGGGAGAGCTGATAAAATTGTTCTGCGAAATAGGGTTTCCCAGTGAAGTGCTTACAGACAGAGGAAGCAATTTTATGTCTAGATATCTAGCTCAAGTGTGGGACGCATTTGGGATTCGGCGCATTAAAACGTCTGCCTACCATCCCCAAACGAACGGACTAGTAGAGAGGCAGAATCAGACTCTAAAGAAAATGCTGCGGCGGAGCTTAGAGGGAAATATGGCTGACTGGGACACAATGCTCCCATTTGTCCTTTATGCCTGCAGGGAGAGGAAGCAAGCATCCTTAGGGACAGCGCCATATGAATTAATGTACGGCCGACCCCCTCGTGGCGTTCTATATATTTTGCGGGAACAGTGGGTAGAACCCGATGTAAAAGAAGTAGGCGTACCCCAGTTTCTAAGGGACCTGAAGGGCAGATTACATTGCGCCTCCCAGGTCGCGGAAGAAAATTTAAGGAATAGCCAAACTAAACAGAAAACCTATTACGATCAGGGCACAAGGTCTCGCCAGTTGGCGGTTGGGGAGAAAGTCATTGTGATGGTGGCAGGTCCCACTCCCAAATTTGAGAGCCAGTGGAAGGGGCCTTGTAAGGTGATACAGCCTGTAGGACCAGTGTCATACCTAGTTGAGAATAGAAAAGGCCACCAGCAGGTTTATCATATAAATGTGTTGAAACCGTGGCATGAAAGAGTAGCCTTAGCTCAGCTAGCCACAATAGACCCTGGAGATAAGAGGTCAGAAAGGATGCACAACCCCGCAGAGGCCTTGAGTGGAATCATGTGCTGTGCAAATAAAATTATGCCAGCCCGTGATATCTTAAGGGGGGGATGTGTGGTGAGGAGAGCTCCCAGGAAGAGATGGGAGGAAAACCCTGTTTTTCCCTTTAAAACAAGTGACAGTTCACTTGTACACAGTGCTTGCAAGAAAAAAACTCAGCTCTCTGCTAAGGCCAAGCCACGCCCTAGTTCAGATAAGGAGCCAAGCTTGCTCAGTGATTGGTCACACCTGTGCAAAGGCAAGGGAGTGCCCGGCAGCAAACGGCTTTTAAAAACACATTCAGAGCAGAGAGAGAGACACGAGAGACACGGTGGAAGGGACGGAACACAAGGGGAGAGACACACACAGGAGACGCAGCAGAGAGAGCCAGAAGGAGAAACTCTGAAAGATCCTGGAAAGGGAGAAAGGTTCCAAGGAAATTTTCAAGAGAGTGACTATCTGGGAAGGAGTGGAGAAAGACACCAGAAGGCTGAGTTCCATGGCCTGAAAGATATCAGGAGGAAAGGAATCAGTAGTTGTCTGAGAGACCCGCCCCAAGGTAAAGCCAGCACTTGCAGAGCTAAACAGCTTGCAGAAAAACAGTTTGCTACAGCTAGTGTCCAGGAGCCTGACCTAATGTCTTCATCTGCTAAGAGGTGGGTGGATAGTTTTATGCATGAAGAAAACAGAAACCCAGATAGGAGCAGAGAGACTGAGCTTTTACCACTAGAAGCATTAAGAAAACTGTTTGCAGAAAGGAAGCTTTACCCTCCCAATACCAGTGTGCCTTCTCAGGGTGATTTGCTGTGGAAACCATTCCAAGAGTTTTTAGAAGACAGGAAGTCTGGGAAAGTTTATAAAACTGGTGAAAGAGTGAAGTACCCGGTATCCATAGAAGATATGCAAGTGGATTCTTGTATGCCAGACTCTGACTCAGAGATATCACCAATGGATTGCTCTTTTTGTCTCAAGGAGAATTAGGCATTGTTAAACAGGGTTGAAAGACTGTGAAACAATATAGCAACTAATTCTTATGATTGCAAAGAGTTGAGAAAAGCCAAGAATGTGTTTTACTAAGTATATGAGCTTCTGAAACCCAGGAGCTGTCGTTAGTAAAGGTTTGGTTGGGAAAAGAAAACAGCAGCTGTGAAACGTTTACCTTGTTATGTTGAATGACCACCAGGAGCTGTGCTCTGTGCAGATTTATTTGAATGAAAGCTGCTGCTCAGTGAAAGAAGCCTTTTTGTTGCATTTTTCTCTGTTATCCTGATTTACTCTTGTGTTGGAGAAGCATCCTTTTTGCATTTGTGTTTTGAGCTTTAATGCCTTGGGAATCCTACAAAAAAATAAATTTTCTTGCTGCCTTAAACCACCGGACTCACAACTACATTTGTCCTTATATTTATTTATTTATTTATTTAGTAAACATTTGTATACCGCTGCTTCCTACGATCAGCCGCGGTTTACTTTACAGAATCATCATGTATCGTACAATACAATGAATTTTTAAGACTACAATTTTGATTTGAGTAATGATTTACATAACACACGAATTAGTGATTAGATACTTTTCACAAATCTGAATAAACATTAGATTAAAAGGTGCGCGGGAGGGGGATAAAATATACATATATACAGGATTACTTATCGGTCGTCCATATGCTGCGTGTATTCTGAGTGTCATTATGGGGGTCAGATGAGAACTTGTTGTGGTAAGGTGCTGTAATTAGGTTGGGTTGTAGTATGCCTGAAATAAATGAGTTTTGAGGTTCCTTCTGAATTCATTCAGGTTATTTGACATTCGGAGTTCAGGAGGGAGCTGGTTCCAGTGGATCGGCGCTGCATAGGTGAATGCTCTGTTGCTTGTTTCTGTTTTAACGGATCTTATGCTGTTTGGGACACAGAGAGTGTTGAGATGTATGGTTCTTCTGTTCCTGTTGTGCGCTTGCTTAGTGATTAGGTTGTCAAGGTATGAGGGAGCAATATTGTGAATGAGTTTAAACGTTGTTATGAGTAGTTTGTAGATGATGCGGGCGGTTACCGGGAGCCAATGTAGTTCCATAAGTACTGGTGTTATGTGATCCGTGACGTTTTTTTCCATGATGATTCTTGCAGCAACATTTTGAGCCATTTGTAAGATATTTAGGGTGCTCTTCGGAAGCCCTTGTAGAATGGCGTTGCAGTAGTCCAGGTGAGGAATGATTAGCGCTTGCGCGACAGTCCTGAAGTCAGATTTTTCTAGGATACTGCGAAGTGGTTGGAGAACTTTCAATTTGTAAAAAATGGCTCGGTTGACTGTTCAGAGATGTCCAACTACAAGTAAGCCAACTACAAGTCCCAGAATCCCTAGGGACAAACAAGGGAAGCTTTATTTAAAAAGGACATTAAAAGGCTGTTCTATGCTTGCAAGCTCTCGGGCCCAAGCTAGGGCATCACAATTCTAACTCTCCCATCTTATTTTTTAGACTTCTTGTATTTGCATAGAAGCATTTTAGAGACTGTATTTTATTCATATTAATCTTGTTATCGGTAGGCAGGGGTAATTTGGAATATTTGAGCTCTATCTGCTCTGTACTCAAGGGCTACCTTTGTCTTTATTGGAACCTCTCTGCTGATCTGCCCTAACTTCATTTTTTTGGTAGCATCCTTCAAGGATACATTGTTCTGAACCATGCGTTCCTGGACGACTGTCTGCTCTTCCCTATTATCTAGTTTAAAAGCTGTTCTATCTCTTTTTTAAAGGTTAATGCCAGCAGCCTGGTTCCATCCTGGTTAAGGAGAAGCCCATCCCTTTGGAAGAGCCCTTCCTTTCCCCAGAATGTTCCCCAGTTCCTAACAAATCCAAAACCCTCATCCTTGCACCATTGTCTCATCCACGCATTGAGACTCTGGAGCTCTGCCTACCTTTTGGGTCCTGCGCTTGGAACGGGAAGCATTTCGGAGAACGCTACCCTGGAAGTTCTGGATTTCAACTTCCTACCTAAAAGCCTAAATTTAGCCTCCAGAATCTCCCTACCACATTTTCCTATGTCATTGGTACTGACATGTACCAAGACAGCAGACTCCTCCCCACCACTATCTAAAACCTTGTCTAGGTGGCATGTGAGGTCCGCTACCTTCACACCAGGCAGGCATGTTACCAAGCGATTCTCACGTCTACCAGCCACCCAGCTATCTAATGCCTAATGATCGAATCACCAACTATAACAGCTGTTCTAACCCTTCCCTCATGGACACTTGTCACTGGAAAAAATTTCTTGGTGCGAGAGGGTTTTACATCACCTGGAGGACAGGTCCTAGCTATAGGATCACTTCCTTGCCTCACCAGGGTGATGCTGTCCTGTCACATGACCTCTCTCCTCCATGGCAACAGGGATGCTGCCAGACTAGAGGTGGGACTTCAGGACTATATCCCTGTAGGTCTCGTCTATATACCTCTCTGTATTCCTTATGTCTTCCAAGTCTGCTACTCTTGCCTCCAGAGATCGGACTCGTTCCCTGAGAGCAAAGAGCTCCTAGCGCTTGTGCACACTGTGTTTTTCGAACATGGCCCTGCTTTTCGGCTTCCTCAGATTTATAGAAATGAGACCCCTCATTCCTCTAAATTCCCCACAGGCCACCTCTAAGGGCAAAGCTTAGTAGTGGGGGACTGAATAGAAAACTTCCTAACATAGGTTAGAATGCTACAGCCCCTCCCACCCCCTTCTACATGCCTACATTTTTCCGTTCATTTGCTCTTTCATTGGTTCATTTTTACATTTTTTCATTCTTTCATTAGTTCTTTTTTCATTTTTTTGTTCATTCGTTCTTTCATTCGTTCAATTGTCATTTTTTCATTCATTTCTTTTTTTCATTTGTTCATTTTTCATTTTTTCGTTCATTCGTTCAAGTTTTATTTTTTCATTCATTTGTTCTTTCTATAGTTCATTTTTCATTTTTCGGTTCTTTCGTTCTTTCATTCGTTCTTTTTTCTTTGCCACAAGCTGTTTTCTACATGCAGGAGTTCTGTACTTACGCAGCTGATTCTGCTGCAGGCTTCCATAACCATTGGGCTCCTCCACTACTGTCAATATTTGGTCTGCAACCTCCACTGCCAAGCTGCCATGAAGTCCCATTGAATAGGGGAGAATCACTCTGCAGTGCAAGACATAAATGGGTCAGCAGAATATGGGGAAAGGTGAGGAGGAGGACTGGGGACAAAAAGATAGCACGCGAGGTGGGATGTCTGAGGGCAGGGTGAGAATATGAGAAGAGGGGGCTGGAGAAAAGGGTGATCATGAGAGGAGGGTGACTAAGGGAAAGAGAACAATGCAAGAGGTGGGGTACCGGGTACAAAAGGAGACAAAGAAGGGGTAAGAGGAAAGAGCATGAAAGAAGGGGACTGAAAGGGGAGAGCATGAAAGGAGGTTGGGGTAAGGAAAAAGCATGAAAATTGGGGGGGGGGATCTGGGGGCAGAAGGAGAGAGTACAAAAGAAGGGGAGAGTTTGGGGAAGAAGAGAGAGCAAGTAGAGGGGGAGCTGGGTCAAGAGGACAGTGCAGGAGTAGAAACTAGTGGTGAATGGAAAGCACAAGAAGATGGAAAAGAGGGATAATGATGCTGAGGAAAGATTGGGGGTGGGATGGCATTCGTTCTTCCTGTGGGGATTATTGAGTCTACCCTGTCGCTATACTTATATGCAGTGAGGGCATTAGGTTGGAGCTTCTGAGACCCCTGCACTATTTTTATGGGGATGTTAAAACATTACAGCCAAGAAACATACTCTTTGGATGGATGAAAAGGATCTCGGTATTTAAGCCAGTCACAATTCATCTTATATATATAAGGCTTATGATTTCCCTCATTGATCCTACCTTCCTCTGCCCCTCCCTTTTGGGGTCTGCCAGGAGGATCATACAGTAATGCATTTGGGCCCTGCCTTTATTAAATACAAATGCACCCTCTTCTTGTTTCTATTTTAGTGCCTCCCCTCCCCCTCCTCCCCGCTTCTTCATCCCTCCCCTCCCTCTTCATTTCCTGTCTTTTCTTTTAGTTCCATTGCCTCCTAGATGTTCCCCCCCCCCCCCCCGTGCTTGTAAGTAAGGACAACTATAGCCCTCATTCCCCACATGGGGGTAAAGTAGAGCTAATCAGAGTTGTAGCAAAACATATACAGGCATTAATGGCATCTATGTGGTTCTAAATATTGTTTGAATAGGCTGTAAAAAAGCAAAAAGGTAAAATCCTATACAGTTACAGTCTAGGGCTAATCCAGTTTATAATGCAGTATAAATCATTAGCATCATCTCTATATGCATACTGATGGTATTTAAATATACAGCAGAGATGGAACCCTATACAGTAAGTTCAGGGCTAACCCAATTTGTGTCACAATATATCATATCTTTGGTGCCCTCTCTGTAGCATATAATGGTATGGATATAAACAATAGGGATGCAAGAGCATATAATCCTACTGAACTGAAATGAAGTTGAATAGAAAAGGGGAGAGAGAGAGAGAGGGATGAAGGGATAATTGGAATAAAGGGATAATCAGCTCAGATCTGCTTTATATGTTTGCCTTATAATTGCATATATGTCTGCCTTATAACTGCACTCTGGCCTGTTTGAAACATACACAGCAACATATGGTTGGCACAAAACAGGTGGGCAACAGGAAAAGAGTACATGCAGCTTACTACTGTTATAAAGCCTAAAAAAGCTATACTTTGGACAGAAGTGTCCAAGGATATAAGCCTAGGTTCAAACAGGTCAAGCCAGGAATTCAACTAATGCTCTTGCCCTGAAGGTTTCAATTGGTGCCAGCAGATGGAAAAACACAGGAGGAGGCAGAGGGCTATGATTGATTGCATAGATACACCACTAGGTTGTAGTCTGTTGCTCTTTAAACGGTTAACACTAGGTAAAATGAAACTCACGCCGTTTAATGACTCACTCTGCAACTTGAAAGCTTAGCAATTTCACACTGGCATTTGGTCTCAGAAAAACTAGCGGCACGTAAACCAGGAGCTGATAGCTCTTTGATGGTGCCAGTTTCACATCAATGACCCTGTGCCATTCATGATCTTTTTTTCTTTGATATATTTTAAATTTATTCCAAAATCTAACTTATTTCGTAAATATATTGTATTCCTCCAAAATCGACTTCAATAAAATGTCACTGTTGCTTATATGAGGAACTACAAAATTACTATAAACTTAGCTTCTGTCAAAGGATGAAAAGGGCAATTCCAACGCTCACAGCAAGGCACCCCAAGCGTTTCACAGAAGAAGTTTCCTCAGGGAATCGTCCAATTTGAGCTGTAGGAACATGAAAATGTGAAATTAAAAATATAGCTAGTCGCTTCACATCAATATAAACCAAATGTAGAAAAAATCAAACCTGCTCAGTTGATGCTGCCTGCGTATCTAATAGCATCATAATACTGTTCGTTAAAATCTTTCTATAAGGAAAAAATCCTGATGGTCAGAACGCCGCGCATTGTCAGACGGCTGCCTGGGTGAGAATCTTCACAGTCTTGGCAAGTGCATATATCTATATGATTTGCAAGGGATTGTGGGCAATGCAGTTCATTCACACCAGACACAGCTGCTGACAATAATTTAGTTGTGCTCAAGTGTTAAAGTCAATAAGATATTTATTTATGGGGTTATTTCTCCCAACACAGATATGCTTGGTAGCACATAAATCAGGTTACTTGCTTTCAGTGTTAAACTTGAAAAAAACAAAATCAGGAAAACAACCTTTAAACTTGTCAGGCAATTAAAGCAAAAGAAATAAGACCTGGTTGGCAACAAACTGGTCTTTTCTGTAAGCTTAGCTAATATTCTCTTAGCATGTATCAAACAACAAACCAAAAGCTACAAAGAAAGAAAAAAAAACTGTTCTTCTCAGGTTAACTTCTTATATCTTCCCACATAGATTCAGAAGTGATTCTCTCCTAGCTCACAAGCAATTAGGTAAGGCTCAATTGCTAGCAGTTATCCAGCTGAAACCCCTTAGCTGGCTTGCTTCCTACTGCGTGGGTCAAATCCTGCTTCAGGAGCTTTCCTGAAGTAGATTAAAGAACAAGTTTGTATTTCTTTGTGATGGTTGCTGTACTTTATAACAGAAAATCACCAAAGGAGTTTGGACAGAGAGCAGTCCATATAAACACATTCATCATCTGCAATCATTCCCCCTTCTTCAACAAGCATGGGTTCAATATCATGGATTGGCACAGATGAATCTCTCAATGGAGCACTTTCAGGAGAATACTTGTTTCCCTGCTGTCTTTCAAGGTTATAGCTAGGGCATAGATCAGTGTTCATACCTGAGCTTCCATTGCTGTTAGAGTTCCTCTCTATATAGCCTGGCCAGTATGTAGTCCAGTTCTTATGTCCAGCCTTCCAATCCAGATCCCTGGACACTGGATCTCTCTTCACATACCTTCTGGCACAGGTCTTAGGGTCCCTTCCACGTGCAGCCGTCTCCCTCACAGGTAGCGTCTGGAGATTCCTAGCTCTGCAGCACCATTCCTCTGGCTTTCCCCAGTCCAATGGTGTATGCTGGCCCTTGGAATACCTCCCAGTATACGTACTGCTCTGGACTCTTCTAGACCTCTCAAAGGCTTTTCTCCTCTTTCTTCCAGAGGGTTTCTTTCCCTCTCTGTCCATCCGGTTTGGCTTCTGCTTCTGATGATCCTTCAGATGAAACTGATCAAGCTCAAGCTGATTCTCAGGATACTGAGGATGATTCTCTGTAGAATAAACTCTACCTTTATTCTGCTTAGATGAGTGCTCCTCCCTAACACAGCGCAGCTGTACTGAATCAGGCCCTGCCCTTTGAGATGAGTGCTTAGGAATTACCTCATAGCCCTCCTGATTGAACACACGTTTCCCCACTTCAGCTCCTCTAATGGCTGTTGGAAACCTGGTGCATTCTGGGATTGGTAGTCTTTTATGGGAAAATTCTGTTTTCTTATTTCTACCAGAACTGACAGGTTGCTTGTTCAGAGTCACTTCACCTTTCCTATAGCTCCTTCCTGAGCTATGATAAGCTTCCTTATCACAGCATGCGGGATATAAAAAATGGCCCCCATTTTAAAGGGACTACTGATCACGTGTCTGAACGTTGCTTGACGAGATTTAAAGCTCCATTACTGGTTAAAACCGAATCTCCAGCTCATATTGATAAAAACCAAAAAGCTGATAACATTACCGCGCCACTTTGATAATAAATACTAGACTCTAGATCCAGCGAAATACTCTGATCTTTGTAAATTCAAAAGATACTCAATCCTTGTCACTTCTATTGCCTTAACTGACAGTGAAATTAAAGACAAAGCGCTAGGTTTAAGCGTATGATCAATCCTTTTGGGATCACAGTGTTCAATGTGAAGATCCACTTCTGTTCTTTCCAAAGAAGTGTGTCGGCAATGGTTTTACCCCGCATGCCATGACTAACCTGATCGATGCAAAAACATCTCAGCTGCTCAAAAATATGATGGTAACGTAAACAATGTTGCACTAGTGGAGCTTCCAAGATTTTACAATTTAAACGGCTGCTGTGTTCCCGCATCCGTATGCGAAATGACCGTTCTGTCTTGCCCACATATGCCAACCCACACGGGCAAACTACAACGTAAACAACATTAGAAGACCCACACGTCGTTCTATGTTTGAGGCTGTAAAAAGTGTCATTATGCTTATACATGGAAAGCTCCATAGTGACATCACAAATATTGCAACCCTCACATTTACGATGACCTGTCAATACTGGAGTGGAGGGAATAGCTGTGAAATCTTTAGGTAAAATTGCTGGACACAGTTGTTCCTTAAGATTTTTATTCCGTCGCCATACACAGCGAATCTTCCGATCATGTAATCCTGGGACCACTTGCAATATATTACTATGCTTTTTTATGATTTTCTTGATATCCTTACTAAAGGGAGAGAATGTGGTCACAAAATTAATAACAGACTCATCCGACTCGGGAACACTAGTGGAATGTGATGACCGATACTTTAAAAGAGTACTGCGATCCCTGTATAGAGCTCTCTGATAAGCTCGTTTTACCACTGTAGAAGGATACCCCCGATCCTTAAAATCCTGCATTAAATTTTTAGACTTCATCTTGAACTCTGCTCTGCTGGAACAGTTTCATAAAAAAGCATAGTAATATATTGCAAGTGGTCCCAGGATTACATGATCGGAAGATTCGCTGTGTATGGCGATGGAATAAAAATCTTAAGGAACAACTGTGTCCAGCAATACGAAGCGAGTGTGTGTCTTTATCCATGTTTCCATACCCCCATCACTGCGAGGGGATTGGCTGGGTTTAGACGAAGCGCAAGAGTTGTATGTTTGTATGAGTCCTGGATAAGTAACTTCTCACCTTTGTAAATAAAAAGGTCTGAATTTTCCGTCTGTAAAAGCGAAGTTACACCCCCCCTTTTGCAAATAAAGAGGGGTTTGCCCCTGTTCCCGAACAGTGAAAACACCAGGTTTACAGATTTTAGAAAGAGGGACAGCTAAGGAGAATATTTATAGAAAAACGGGGATGATCTCCTTATCTGGGATGCTCACAGACCAGAGAGGGTGACAATTAGATTTATTGAAGAATAGCTTTCTAAGTATCTTTTTGACTAATTATAGCTAGATAAATGAATTACTTTACAAGTTCCAGATCAAAGCAAATGAAGGAGCTGACTGCAGCTGAATTAAATAACCAGGGGGGAGTGGGTCTAGTTCAGTTTCAGTATTCTGATCAGATAGGCTGTTAGGTATAATGCATTTAACTCTGTCCTGTGTTTTTAGTTTCAGTCTTTAGTAAACACTGTCCTTTCATTACTGTCTACTTCAGTAGATTTTATGGTCCCTGGAGCTGAACTGATTAGAATTCTTTGTTAAAGTTGAACTAAGTGGGGAATTCCTGGGGAGCATATCTGTTTGCTTTTATTTTCTTCCACAATATTCATGTGCTTGTAAGACGCCCCAGTCTCTGGAGAGGGTAAAACCGTTGGCCCGGAGTCCCTTGAACGCAAGTGACAAGTGGTGTTTGTTTATCTGTCTCTATTCTTCCAAGTCTTTCCTGTCTTCTTTAGAACATTGAAAACAACGAAAAATCTTCCAGGGTCTGCTGTAGCAATTGATGTGCTGAGACAGCTAGTTTTTTCCTCCTGTCTGTCTGAGTTTGTATTGTAACATGGAATGGATTTTCTGGGTTACTGGATTGGGATCTGAATGTATTGTACACTGAAGTGAGAATCTTAGAAGCAGACCGCACAGATAATTGACAGTGTTTTTTTTTGTTTTTAAATCATTTTATTTATAATGAAACACAAATACAAGTCACCAACAGCTCCACATCAACATTAACAGGTCTCCAGACCGGGTAGACTCTTATCCCCGTCCAGAGGGCAACAACAGCCTCAAGGCGACATAGATATGAACCAGCAATTACATACAAGAATAAAGAATTTATATCAAGTAACACCACACAGCAACCCTAACCCCCCTCCCGCCCCCCTCCCCCGTCGCAGACCCACAGCCCCGCCCTTAGGTTAAGCTCCTCCCTCCACTCCTCCCCTCCTTACAGAGCCCTATCCCAAGCCTCGCTATTGACCAACATTTAAAATATCATTGCGGCATCTTGGGCCTAAACTTTGGATATAAGGGTCCGTTTGTAGCAGGAAGGTAGACCATTTCTACACATTACCCCTCGCTCTCCATCTCTCTGCCAGCATAAGCTGGTGGAAGCTATTACGCCATTCACAAAAAGTTGTCGGTTGTCGGTCCCTCCATCTACTAAGTATGGGGCCCTTACCCACCAGACAAGCCTTTCGTACCCACAGCCTGGTCCATCGCCCCCTGGGGAGATCCTTATGTAATTGATCAAAAACCACCAGGGAACTTGACCAGGGAAAGCGCTGTTGGATCCGTGCCATCACCCACCCCCTGATACGGGCCCAATATGAACGAAGATGTTTACACTCCCACCACATATGGACCAAGCCAGCCAATGGTTCCGCACATCTTGGGCAACTCCCATCCGTGGTGAGGTGGCTGCGCAAAGCTCTCCGGGGTGAGAAATGAGCTCTAAGAATACATTTAAGTTGTATTTCACGCCAGCGAGCCCCTTCTGCCAGATCCGCAATCCTCCTCAGGCTTCCAGAATGGTACCAGAGGGCACCTCTCTTCCTAATTCCCCCGCCCACGCCCTCTCTACTCCCCTGTAGTCCGGCTGAGGCCGATAGCACTCTAAGCGACCCCTCAACTTTGCTATCGATAGTGGGTCGTCCCCACCCAGGTCAAAAAATTCAATAATCTGAGCAGAGCGCTCAACCGAGAGTTCTCCCGGCAGTAATCCCGCCACATAATGGGCCAGTTGCAGGTATGCAAAATAATGGCTAGGCCGCAGCTCATACTCTCTCTAACACCTCCAGTGTTTTACATTTCCCATATAAGTCCACCACGTGGCCAAATTTGTGATACCCTGTCCCTGCCAGTCGCGAAACACCCTTGTCTCCGAACCCGGGGGAAAGCACACATTACCTTGCAGCGGCAGCCAGCTCGACACCAGCCAGTTCCGTTTCCAATATACATTAATTTGCCGCCATGTGCGCCGCATGGAATTAACCAACCCACTCCTTTTTATGCGATCCGGCAGCCCAGTATTGGCCATATGTAGCACAGCAAGCAGCGTATGGGGACTTGCCCAGGCCTCTTCCAGGGCCAAGGGGGTATACGTTTCCGTCCCCCCCCAGCCAATCCCCAATGTGTCTAGCCTGACAGGCCAGAGCGTAGGCCCCCAGATCGGGGAGCCCAATCCCTCCCCTCTTCCAGTGGCCCACCAGCCGGTCTAGGGATATCCGCGCCCTGGCCCCCCACCACAGAAAGCACTGTATCACCTTTTCCATTTTTCGCAAATCTCTCCGCAGCAACCACACCGGTAACGTCTGCAGCCAATATAAAATTCTCGGCAAGATCACCATTTTAATGGCCGCTACCCTCCCCAATAAAGATAATGGAAGCGGGGACCATGTGTTCAGCTGAGTCTGTAATCGCGTCAGGATGTTCTCAAAGTTACACCGATATAGCTCTTGCGGCAACCTTGTCAGAGAAATACCCAAACAAACAAACCGATCCACGGCCCATCTTAACGGGAACTCCCCCTCCCAACGCCCCCGAAGGTGTCCAGAGACGTCTAACGCTTCCGATTTCTCCTTATTGATACGCAACCCTGCTATGCGGCCGTAGGCCTGAAATTCAGCCAGAAGACAGGGCAGTGAGTCCCAGGGCTCCAACAGGTGGACCAACAGATCATCAGCAAATGCCGAGACTTTAAACTCCTGCCCACCTATCCGTATTCCCCGTATTTGAGTATCCAGTTCTATTTTACGAATTAAAGGGTCCAGTGTTAAAACAAAAAGAAGCGGGGATAACGGACACCCCTGTCTGGTGCCCCGCCCCAGAGAGAAGGGCTGAGACAGGACTCCGTTGCATAACACCCTAGCCGTCGGTTCCAAGTACAAGGTTTTCACCAAATCACAGAAAGTCGGTCTTATCCCATACAATGGCAACAGGTGGTGCAAGTATCGCCAATTGACCCTGTCGAACGCCTTTTCAGCATCAAAGCTGATCAAAAGCGACTGCAGGTTGTGCTCATGCACCCATTCCAATGATGTCAATATTTTGCGTAGGTTACGCACCGCGTATCGCCCTTTGACAAAGCCTACCTGGGACCCATGTACCAAGTCTCCCAGTACCTCTGCCAAACGTTGCGCCAAAACTTTAGCTAATAACTTGGAGTCAAAGTTGAGCAGGGATATCGGTCGGTAAGAGGCCGCCTGTGTCAAATCTTTACCCGGTTTTGGAATCAGCACTATGTGGGCCTGATTACTACCCCAATGCAATGCAATGAACCGACATCTCTGCGTTGGCCAAACATAGCCACCAACAAGGGACCCACCCCATCGGATAACAATTTGTAGAATTCTGCCCCGAACCCGTCGGGGCCCGGCGATTTGTAGCAGCTCGCCTTCGAGATCACCTGTTGCACCTCTAGGAGAGTAATTGGCTGTTCAAGATTTTTAGCTTGTGCTCCCGTCAGTTTAGGTAAAACAAGATCTTGGAAATACTCTTCTATGGCGCAAGTGACCTCACCCTCCGCACTGTACAGCTTTTGATAAAAGGCTTGAAAAACTTCCGCTATCTGCCCCCTTCCCCTGCACAAATCTCCATGGGAATTATATAGGGCCGGCACCGACCGCCCCCCCTTAGGGCCCCGCAGGCATCGACCGAGTAGCTTCCCCGATTTGTTCCCATAACAATACAGTTTATATCGGTAATAAAGTAACGATTTTGTAGCTCGCTGGTGCAACAGCTCGTTTAACGCCACTTGCGTCTCCCAAAACTGTTTCTTATTCTGCACCATGGGTGAGCGCGCACAAAGCCGTCGCAGCTTCATCACTCGCCGCTCTAACCGAATAATCTGTTCTGCCATCACTCTCCTTCTCCGAGCCACATATCTAATAATATCACCCCTCAGTACAACTTTAGCAGTCTCCCACACCAGTTCCGGGTCGTCCTGATGGCACCTATGATTCAACTCAAACTCCTGCCAACCTTCCCGGAGAAATTGAGAGAACTGTCTATCCTTATAGAGATCAATAGGAAAACGCCATAGGCGGCTAGAAGTCGCATCCCCGCCCCCCCACTGGATTTCCACCCAGATCGGGGTGTGGTCGGAAATCTCCGTAGGACCAATCTGTGCCGCTCCCACTCTAGAAAAAAGATTCCCCGTAACTATCAAATAATCGATCTGGGCACTGGTTCCATGGGCCCTAGACTGATGGGTGAAATCCCTCTCTAAGGGGTGGAGCAACCGCCAGGGGTCCACCAACCCCAATCGCGTCCGAAATCGTTGCAGTGTCTTGGCCGTCTGTTGGCGTTCCCGAGATGCCGGTACCTGAGAAATGTCCAATTCGGTATCTAGGACCCCATTAAAATCCCCCCCCAATATAAGCGGGAGGTCTTCAAATTGTTCAATTTTCGCCGCCAGCCGATCATAAAAGGCTGGGTCTAGCCCAGTAGGACCATACAGGTCCCCTACAATCACCTCTCGTTCCTCCAAATTACCATGCAGTAACACAAAGCGACCGGCAGGGTCTGTTACTTCCCTGATCAGGGAGAATCACACTCGCTTGTGCATTAAGATTGCCACCCCCCCCTTTTTTACCTACTGCCGCGGATCCCCACACTTGGCCCACCCAATCCCTGCGCAATTTACTATGTTCTTCGGCTGTCTGGTGGGTTTCCTGTAGGAACGCGATATCACAGCGCTGCCTAGCTAAGGCCTTCAGAATTTTATAGCTCTTTACTGGGCTACCTAAACCACAGACATTCCATGATATAATCTTCAGGGAGGAAGGGAATAATCAGGTCCCATCCACTGCATTAAGCTCAGCATTTCGGCGGGGGCCCTCCCAGCCAGGAGCCCCCCCTACTTCGTCCTTTCAGAGAGAAGAGCTGTCCTTCTAAGGCATTAAATTTGCGACTGATCCCTCTCCCCCCACCTAGAACCCCCCTGCACCCCGTCCCCCCCCTTTATGCCCATCCCTCTCCCCCACCAATCCCCTTCCCCCCACTCCCAGCCCTACCCCCAATCCCTCGTCTACTCCCCTCCCTCCCATTACCTCAAGTCCCATCTCTCCCCCTACTAATCACTCACCTTGATGTGTCCAGATCCCCTGACCCCCTTGAAGTATACTCTCCCTGCCCCCGCCTGCGCACCCCCCGTAGCCCAGGGAGCACCCAGTTGGTCTCTGCTAATACCCCCACCCCCCAACCAGATAACAACAAACAGTAACTTAAATAGATAACAATAACCACATATGCCCTTGGTATAAAGGCCAACCAAATCCCCACCTGGAAAACCAGAGCTAGAAAGGCCAGAGGGGGGGGGGGCGGACGGAGACCGCCGCATGAATTTTTTCTAACCCCCCCGTCAAGGCACTTTCCCTCCCCCACCCTCCGCCCCAGTGGCTCATTTGTAATCCCCCTGGGGCCAGTAGCCAGATGAAATATACAGGGTGCATCACTCCCCCCCGGAGCCCCTCTGGCGGCCCTCAAGGCTGACCCAAGGACAACAGCACCCACAACAGCTACTGAATCGCTTCCGCTCGGGGCACTGCCCTGGTCCATAGCAGTATGTTAAGCCAGAGGTAGGGACATGTACCCCCGCTGCCCTTGACAGTGTTTTTATTCTGAACTGCCAGCTATTGTGTGCAGTGATCTGACTGGTAGAAAAATAAAGAAAAATAGTTTACAGTTACAAGTACAGCCTGAAAATTTCAAATTGTTTCTTTTTCCCCTGTGCATATTTGTGTGCAGTAAATAAGTCTAATCCATATGTGTAAGTTTTATTTTTTAGATTTGGGATCTGAGTATATCCTGGTTAAGAAAAATTTGTCTGCTGTTTTCTGTGTGTCAGAAGATTAAATAGCTCTGCCTGGGTCTGTTAGAAAGCTTGTGCTGATTAGGTCATAGGGCAGCTGTACACAATGCAGAACGAATTCCTATGTATGTGTTACTTTTTGAGAAGCTTATTTTGATTTTTCTAACAAATGTGGAAGATCCTAATTAACCAGAGATTAATAAAAATCGTAGTGATGCTAAGAAATTCTGTTTGATTAGTTTTGACTCAGTGATACAAGATCAGTTTTGTCATGTTCTTATGACTTTACAAATTTAAGATCAAACTGATAAAGGAATAAGACTACAGCTGGATTTTGCAGCCAAGGAAAAATAGCTCTAAAAGTTAAGAAAACCTGTTTAAGAAAATATGTAACCTTGTGATGCAAAGATGTTTAGTTCAGTGCTTTAACTTTATCCTGTAGAGTTAGTACTAAATTGTTGGAGAAAATCCTTATATAAGATTATGAAGAAAATACTTTTTACTTGTTTTTTAAGGTCCTGAGTTTCTCAAGCTGAAAAGCATACTGCTTCAGAATTCCCCAAAGGGGAAGGGTTTAGCAAAGTTTCTCAGGATGGGCTGCTTACAGATGGGCTGGCAGATTACAACTGGGAAATGATTTAAATCCTGAGTGAATGAGAAGTTATATGTTTGGTTTTGATCGAGCAAAATTAAAAGTAAAACAGAATTTTATATATTGTTGCAAGCATTTCATAGAGGACATGCTTATTGTTCATAAATTACAGAAACCCAAAAGAGCTGTAACTAAGTTTTATTTTAACTTTTGTTTAAAGGACAGAAAGAGAGATCTACTGTTTAGTCTGCAGTTCAGTTTGACACCAGTCTCATTCAATTTAAATGTGAAAAGGAGTGTTTGTATTCTTAAGCTCAGTGCTAATGACTAATGACTAAGGACAGTAACACGGGAGTTGCTGAATTTTAGGATAAATTCATCTGTTTTTCTGTATTTGAATTTTATATGTTGGGGTCCAGAGAAAACACAGTGTACTTTGTTTTGAAAGATTTTTTTAAAAATTTCAATTTTAGGAATACACTATATTATAGCACTATGACATACAAATTTACTTTAGTTTACACACTTGCAGAACAAATTTGGTGAAAAATGGAGCTTAGTTCCCAGAAAAATATGAGAATATTTGTAAAGTTATTTACACATAAAACAATGACATTAAGTTGAATTGATTAGACAAAGTCTCCTACAGCCCAGAGGTTGTTTTTTTTTTAACATGTCTGTCTAGTTTTGTTACCTTGCCTTGTTCAGCACTCTCACTGAGAACAGTATATTCTAGTCATACGTGAGAGAGAGACATGTGGCTGTCATGTTAAAAGTCATGATTTGTCCTATTACGACTGCCATTATAAAAATGTTACAAAAATAATATTTTTATACTGTAGGGACTTTATTCAGATTGTTTAAGACATTTGCTATTTTGAATGAGCACATATGTCCATTTTTGAACCATACCAATTAAGTTGGTGAGAAAAAAGAAGGACACTGTTTACTCATGTTGTTATATTTATTAAGAAGAATCCAAATTTATATTTTCTATATACCATTTGTTTACCACAATACTAAGTTTTTAACAATTGTTTGATGATCTTAGCATGCCAATTAAGAGGTGGTACTCTGATGGACATTAAACTGATGAAGGTTATTTAAAGTGACATATTTGCCTAATGAATATGTAAGCAAATTTTATTCAACTATGCTGTCTCCAGAATCTTTAATTCAGGAAGTCATTTAAGCCCCAACACTTACTCAACAATTGGAAATAGACACCTGGAGACAGGCTAGGTGCATTTTGCACCATGATATGCTTTGGAACATCCACACTGGCCATGTGGTACTTCCAGATGCTTTTTGCCTCATTTTGCCTTTGTATGTCCTGGCCAGACATGCATGGGTAAAAAGAGGGATGATTTGATGACAAATTTTCACAAATAAAAATTGGAGTAATTCTGAAACTTGCCAAACTTGCAGAATACGTGTGTGCAACTTGTCTAATCTATTAATATGTAAAGATCAGTTAAGGGCATGGTGGAGTATTTCCTACCAGCAAATGAATCTCCAGTGATGGAGAGACAAGAAGTTTATCAAACTGAGAGACACAGTTTATACCATATGAGATAGTTATGATCTTAAGTAAATGTGGATGAAATTATGTTTGTCACATTGCATTGTCTCATTGTAAAATCTAATCTAGAATATTTTAGTCTTTTCATTTAATATTGGATGCTGCTCTTCTGAATGGGATCTGGAACCATGTCACCAATTGCAATCCAGAGATTCCAGCAGAGGGAATTGGCCATAATCCAGAAGAAACAGTCCACCCCAAGACCTCTGAACTAAACCACACTTAAACTTCTGAGACAGGTGAAGCGCACGACGCAGTCCTGAAAAACTGCTGGGAAGCAGGCCCAAATTATCTGAAAATAAAGACTATTAAGACTGATTGGGACTTTTGGGAAAATCTACAAGCCATTTGGGCTACAGCAATTGCAATACCCACACCAGCTCAAGTTGTACTGTAACATTTTCAAAGCTTTCTTCATCACTTTGTTGAATATTTGATGTGTTCAGTATTATTGCATGCTGTATATCTTCCATTCTCTTAGGATGTTGCCTGCTGGTTTTTCCAGACTCGGAGGAGGCCTAACAGCTTTCTTTATAACTCTTTTAAGTATTGCTGTGTTTGGTATTCTTGCCTGCTGTATTTTTCCTATTTTATTAGGATGCTGTAAAAGAATGATATTGCAAAGTACAGTACCAAAAGCTGCCCCTTCATAATCCCTCTTTGTCTCAAATGGTTATTGTTATCAATGCCCCTTAGTGGGATTACTTTTGCCCCTCCACATAAAAAAAGAAAAAGGAAAAGAAAAAGTGGGGAATGAAGGGATAATTGGAATAAAGGGATAATCAGCTCAGATCTGCTTTATATGTTTGCCTTATGATTGCATATATGTCTGCCTTATAACTGTACTCTGGCCTGTTTGAAACATACACAGCAACATATGGTTGGCACAAAACAGGTGGGCAACAGGAAACGAGTACATGCAGCTTACTACTGTTATAAAGCCTAAAAAAAGCTATACTTTGGACAGAAGTGTCCAAGGATATAAGCCTAGGTTCAAACAGGTCAAGCCAGGAATTCAACTAATGCTCTTGCCCTGAAGGTTTCAATTGGTGCCAGCAGATGGAAAAACACAGGAGGAGGCAGAGGGCTATGATTGATTGCATAGATAGGCAAGCCTTGATCAGCAGATCCAGCTGCATAAACATAGGAGGCCCTAGGAAAGAGCTTTGCAGGAAGCCTGCAAACACCTAAGAATTTATGCTGAATTTGCTGAAACTATTTAGAATTTGAAGCAGAGAGGTATATATAAGACAGCAATTTTAGAGGGTCTTGGGGGCAGTTCTTTTCTCCACTTGCAGAGAGAAGGCTGCCCCGATGTCCCTCAGACAGGCACTTGCTATCTGCATCTATAACCATTTGTTTGCTGTGCCAAATAAAAAGTTTCTTTGTAGCTGAGCAACTGTTGTCTGAACTGTTTATTGGTAATTGGGGAGACTTTGTAGGTGGACCCGGCCTACAGGAATAAAGGATAAAGAGGGGGGAAAAAAAGGGGAACGAATACCAGAAGGGACCAGTACAGACCAATGTGGGCCGGTTGTCCTAGGCATAAGCATGACTTTTTGGCCCTGCACGCCAAGCTCACACTATTTCAGAGGGATAGAGCAGTAAAATCCGTGTGTGTCAGATATTTTGGGCCCTATGCCGCGCATTTACCATAAAGTCCCAATCATTGCTGTGTCCATTACAGATGTTCCAGATATGATATCTTATCTGGTTGATAGTCCCATGCATACAGTCCCAGCATTTTTAGCATCCTCTGGGCCTCGTATCTGGGGTCCACAGCACACGGGATCCTGGCAGGCCAGTTCCTCGGATTGGAAATGCTCAAGGCCCTTAAGTTCCAGTCGGGCTAGAGGGCCATATATTTGTCTCTCTCATATCCCCCTACCGCTCCGGCTATAACACCTAGCCCTCTGCTTTTTTTTAAATTTCTTCAGTGCAGGTGGGCCAAGGCCCTCTGCTAGATATTTCAGAAAGACTTTGTTTAGTTGGTCCCATTAGCAAAGTGACACTTCCAGGGCCACGACTCTCAATTTTCTGCCAGACCATTGAAAAAAACCTGTGCCTCTGTTGCCAATGTAAAATTATGCAGCTGCCCTTGAAGATCTATTCTGAGCCTCGCTGGGTATAGGAGTACAAATCAAATACCTTTAGTTGCCAACGTGCTGTATACTCCTGCGAAGTCCCGCGGCGCTGGCTTACTTGGGCAGGGGACTCCTGGCCGACCTCAGGAACGCCTCCTTCTGCTCATAGTTGAGGAAGCGGGCGATGACCGGCCCGCTCCCATCTGTCGTTGCCCTAAATGATGCACTTTTTAAATAAGAGATCCCACAGATGCCTCCAGGGCCAGCGTGGCAGGTACCCAGGTTGCCAAGTGTTAGAAATACTTTTAACTTTACCTGTAGCCAATTTCCCTATGGACAATATTTTATTTATTTATTATTTATTTAACAGTTTTTATATACCGCGCTATTCATCATCAGCGCGGTTTACATTTTAACAACCTTGTACTTAAGCATAAAACATATGTCAAGTTTACAGATAACAGGGAGTGAAACAGGGATAAATGGGGTTAAAGATAAGATAAGATAATAACAAATATTCACAACTATTTACAGCAAATTAGCATATGTTTTGAGCTTCATAGGTTAGGGATGCACGAGATTTTAATCTGGGGTGAGCAATGGAGTTTAGGGAACTTACTTGACTAACCATAGTCATTGGTTTGGGTTGGAAGGGGAGGAGGTGGGGAGCTAATGCCTTGGGAGAAGTGCTGAAGGAAGAGGTGTGTTTTTAGAGATTTTCTGAATTGGGACAGGTCTTTTTGTGATCTGATGTTAGGTGGCAGCATGTTCCAGCATCTGGGGGCGAAGGATGAGAATGCTCTCATGGTAGTCGTCTGTGTGAGTTTTGCTAGGTCTTTTGGGACCATTAGTGTGTTTTCTGTTACAGATCTTCTAGATCTGGTGTTTTGAGGGTGGTGAAGGATGTCAGAAAGCGAGGATGGTGAGATTTGGTGGAACGCTTTGAAGGTCAAGAGAAGGGTTTTGTATAAGATCCTACATGTTATTGGGAGCCAATAAAGTTCAAACAGGATGGGAGTAATATGTTGACTCCTTGAAGCCCCATATAGAACTCTGGCTCCTGTATTCATGGCCAACTGTAGTGGGTTCAGCGTGCTCTTGGGAAGGCCATGCAGCACAATGTTTGCGTAGTCGAGGTGCGGTGTGACTAATGCTTGGAAGGTTGTGCGGAAGTCATTTGGTTCGAGCCTGGATCTGAGAAGTCGTAGAGTCCTGGATCTTGTGATAGATGGCTTTTACTGTACTTTTTATGTGTTCTTTGAATTCCAGCCGCTGGTCCAGTATGACACCTAGGTAACGTATCGTGGTTTTGACTGGTAAATCGGCATCTCTTGTTCTTAACGTTGGTGGAGGAGATAAGTCTTTATTCCTTGTGATAATCAAGACCTCTGGTTTTTTTAAATTGATTCGGAGATTTTGTGTGAGCAGCCAATCTGAGATTGCATTGAAGCAGGTGGTTAAAGGTGTGTAGTCGGGTTTTATCACATTAACTGGTGTGAATAGAAGCACATCGTCAGCATAGATAAGGCATGAAATTCCGAATGAACGGGTGATGTTGCAGATTGGTTGCATGTAGATATTGAATAGCAAGGCCGAGAGGGAGGAACCCTGCGGTACTCCTTGCTTCTGTCGAAAAGGCTGGGACGTAATGTTACCGATCCGGACCTGTTGCCAGCGATCCTCCAAATAAGATTTGCACCAGTTCCAGGCCGTTCCTTGTATCCCTTTTTCGTGGAGCAGGGCTAGCAGTTGATCATGGTCAACAGAGTCAAAAGTTGCCGCTATGTCTAGGAAGACCATTGCAACTCCATTTCTAATATTGTCTGTTGTATTAATGAGCGTGTTCATTAAAGAAGCCAGAAGAGTTTCAACTCTGTGTGCTTCTCTGAACCCATGCTGGTTTGGGTCTAGTGGTGCTTCGGAATCAATGTGTTGTTGAATCTGCCTCAGTGTAACCTTTTCTAGGATCTTGGCTAATAGGGGAATGCTTGAGATTGGACGGTAAGAGTCTTCCTTCTTCGGATCCAGTTTATTGTTTTTCAGTAAGGGACGAATGGAGGTCTGTTTGAGGGCTGTTGGGAATATCCCTGTGCTGACCAATGAGACTAGAGAGGAATATTTGTGAAGCCGATTTATTTCGCAATATGTTGTCTAGACAGCGGGTACCTTCACAGCATCATGCCTAACAGCATTAAGTGAGGTACACCCCTTGCTCTGGCTACCTTACTTTTATCCTTTTTCTTTGAACATTCCCCTTTCCTCTTGCTTAACCTGGCGTATCCCCTTATAGGGGTTTTCAGGGCCTTCCTTCGACCTTCTAGCTCTGCCCCCTCCTTGGAGGAGGGGGGAAGAGCAGCCTAGGTGTTAGAAAGAGGATGTATGAAAAGTTCTTACAATGCACTTTTTAATTTCTTCCAACAATTTAATTTTACATATATATATATATATATATATATATATTCTGCAAGTAATCTGACTATATATGAAACCCAGTAAATAAAAATAAAAAACTAAAATGATTCATGTAAAATGTTTATATGCTGTATATACACATCACAAATTCAACCAGAGATCAATAGCCACTGATAACTTCTATTACTGACACAAACTACAATACAAGACTGAAAATAGAAGTTAAAGCAGATTAGAACAGAGCTTTATTGTGAATATTTACTACAAAATCTTAGAAAAGCATATTTAAAACCAGGCACTAATAAAAAATGTAGCATCATTATCTAAGAATGATTTAGCTACTAAGTGAGCTATTATTGGGGGGGGGGGGGGGTTACTGGTAGCAGATGGAACACATTAAAGAAATCCCATCTTAGATTAAACAACACAAGAGAAAAAAACCTAAGCATCCTAACCTCATTTTCTATGAGTTACATTAGCTTTCAATTAAAAAAACAAAACCCGTTGTAAGTTAGAGAAAGCGGGACAAACATTAAGTACTCACATATGCAAATCTGCATTTATTAACTTTCATTCTTCTATATTTTCTTCTACCGTATAATTTCAAACTATTCCTATGCACTATTTGGCTTTGCCAGCTGCTTTGCAGAGATGGGGTGAGTTAGAGGAATGGGGGAAAAGCTTTTCTTCAGAAATGGGGGTGGGGGTGGGGGTGTCTAGCCTTGCAAAGCAAGTATTCTTGTTTGCCTTTAAAGCTTGCATATTTCAGGGGGTGTTAAGATCAGTATGGTAAAGGTTGTCAGTTGTAAAAGATATATGTTAAAGGTTGAAAGAGAAAGACTAGGGAAGTGGTCGAAAAACCTCAGTCTCGCAACCTCCACTATCAGTTGCACAGGAGCTATGTGCTCCTCGACCTGCTGAACTGAAGGAGGCAGGAAAGGAGTGGGGGGAAAGGGGGACTGCTGAGAGAGAAGTGAAGACAGCTGGTCAAGGACTGATAAGCAATATCAGTTTATACAAGCTTTTCTTATGCATGATTATTCCTTTGTAAAACAACAAAACAGTTTAATTTTTCCATCACAAGTAACCTCTTAGTTCTGATTCTGATACAGATTCTGGTATTCTGACAAAATGGAGGTTTTTCCGCCAGCCTCTATTTTCCAAATCATCTAATTTTTCTCTGTAGACTTTTATGTTCTTCCTTGCGCTTTATGTCTTGGGCCTGGCCTAATTGCATTTACTCCACCTCCTCTAAGTGTTGTTCCACCTGGTTTATTTGGGGGCCGAAGTCTGCCACGGCTTATCCCACTTTGGTTTGTTGTTCTGATAGAGCTTTAAAGTGCACTTCTAGTGCCGCCACCACTGCGTTTGTGACCTCCTCCACCACACCTGACTGCTGTTCTGAGCACGGGCTGGCTGGGACCGACCGCCATTTTGTTTTCTGCAACGCAGGGTTTTTCTTTTTTTCCCTGCTTTGGCTGCCATCGGAGGTAGATTGTTATTTCTTGGTGTCTCTGGTTCCGAGCCTACTCCCCCTCCCAATAGATGGGGGGGCCCATTTCGTTGGGTTTGAAATGATGTATTAGCGATTTTTGGCAGGGTATCCCAGAGCCTATTGGAAAGCGACCACTTGACTTACTGCATCACATGATCCTCCTTGATCCTAAAAAAACCCCTCCGTGTTTTATGTATATCATTTTTTATTACTGAAAATATAATTTTTCTGTTACTTTTTTTTTTTTTTTACTTTTTAAATTTTTATTATTTTACCACAAGCCAGTTACAAACAAAAGTGTTCATCAAATTACAGTCAACTATATTCAACAATAATCAACAATAATCAACCATATTCAACATCCCCATGCTAACCCATTTATCCCCCCATGATTCTCTGTCCCTTCACTACTCCTCCCCTACCAATTCCCTCCACTCAACCCCCACTTCTAACCCTCCCTCCTTTTATTTATTTATTTATTTATTTACATTCTCTTATATACCGCGCTATTCTGCATCAGTGCGGTTTACATTGAACAAACTGAAATTACATTGAACAGGACATTATAACTTGGAGATAACTATTTTACAGGGAACATGGGCTATGGAGGGTTAAGTGACTTGCCCAAGACCACAAGGAGCACCTGTGGGACTAGAAACCCCAGTCCTTGCGGCCCAAGGTTGCTGTCCTCTAGTGGGATTTGAACCCCCGACCTTCCGGCCTGAAGTACCTTGCCCCAACCACTAGGCCACTCCTCCACTCCTTTCCTTCCTCCCTTCCCCTAACCTCCCCCCCCCCCCGCCTTGGACTTCCACCCCTACCTCTACCATAACCTACTCTACTCCCTATCCTTCCTCTCTCCTACCCCCTTCCCTTACTGCTCCTTCCTTCCACATCTGCTCTCTCATCCACTTCCAAACCCCCTCCCACCGTCTCTCCGTTTGTCCCCCCCTTCCCTTTCTCTCCCCTGTGATTTTATACATTAAATAAATTTCCGACAGTCTTTTAGCATAACTGTCCATTGATGGCAGATACATTTTATTCCAATGCCAGGCAATTTCACATCTAGCCGCTGCAACACAGAACCAGAGGATACGCCACTCTCCCTCCCACTGCCCATCCTTCTTCTGCAGGAGACACACATCAGGAGTCAATTTTATTCCAACCTCTACAATCCGCTGAATATTATCACCAACTTCCCCCCAATACTGCTGTATTACCGTGCAAGACCACCACATATGCAGCCATGTGCCCTCCTCTCCACACTTCCTCCAACACTCCTTCGTCTTCAAAACCCCCACTTTATACAGCCTCTCTGGTGTGAGATACCACCTACTCAGCACCTTGAACCCATTCTCCCGTAGCGCCGTGGCCACTGAGAATTTGGCTATCCTCCTTGCCACCTCCTCCCACACCTCTACCCCCCATTCAACCCCCAAATCCCTTTCCCACGCTTCCATATACCCCAACTTCCCAACTCCCCTTGCTGTTAAGCCTTTGTAGATTCTGGAGATCATACCCTTATGCCCCATCGACCCTAGGCAGGCCCCTTCAAACCATTCCACTTCCTCCCCCCTTTCCTGCCCCTTCTGCCTTCTCTGAAGCAGCAAAGCCAATTGCACATATGCATATCTATCAGATTCTTGCAATTGATACATATCCCAGACACCCTCAAAAGCCCCCCTAATATCTGTGACACTTGGTTCAACCCCTACCTCTCCCATCTCAACAGCGCAGCTCTGCTCGGCCCCACTCCCCTTTCGAAGCACGCTTGGAGGGACATGGTCTGCGACCACTTCTTATCCCCTACCAGCCTCTGCCTGTTCTGTTGCCAAATATTTAAAGTGTGCACCATCATAGGATTCACCCCCCTCGCCCCTTCCACCCCCAAACCATCCTCTCTAGTTCACCAGGACTGAATTCTGCCGCCTCCATCCTCACCCATTGCTTAGTGGCTCTCTGATCCATGCATACACCGCCCTAATCTGCGCTGCCTTGTAATACAATGAAAAATTGGGCACCTCCATCCCCTGCACTTGCAACATCCGCGCTGCCACCCTTGGCCATTTACCCCCCTAAATAAACCCCTCTACCTGCTTTTGAACCTTCCTTAAGACTCCTCTCGGTACCGCTATAGGTAGCACTTGGAAGAAAAATAAGAATTGGGGGAGCAGCATCATCTTAATAGTCACCATCCGCCCAAACCAAGAGTAGTATCCTCTACTCCAGCCCCCCAATTGAGATTCCAATTGTCCTAAAAGCTTTTTGTAATTTAATTCATATAGTTCCCCCAAGGTCCTCCCCACCTGTACACCCAGATACCTGATCGACCGCTTTGCCCACCGAAACGGAAAATACTGCTGCAACTCCCTATGCTGTTCCTCTTCCCCCCTATACTTAAAATTTCTGACTTCCCCCAATTGATCCAAAACCTCGCCACTCTCCCGTATTGCTGTATCTCACCCATTAAGGCTGGAAGAGTTCCCCCTGGTTGGGTAATTGTTAAGAGAATGTCGTCTGCGAAGAGCGACATACGATACTCTATTTGGCCGATCCTCACTCCCCTTATCTCTGGGTTCACCCTTATCCTCGCTGCCAAGGGCTCCAGAGAAAGCGCAAAAAGCAGGGGTGACAATGGACAGCCCTACCTTGTACCCCTCCCCAGGGGAAAAAACTGTGAATACCCTCCATTTACTTTCACACAGGTCCTAGGACTTTCATACAAGGCCCTTATCCACTTCACAAATGCTGACCCAAACCCAATGGACCCCAATACCGAGAACAGGAACTTCAGTGACATCTGGTCAAATGCTTTCTCAGCATCCAACGAGACCAACAACGCCCCTTCCCCCAATTGCCTGGTTGCCCAAAGCACATTGAGGACCTTGCGAATATTATCCGCCACTTGCCTCCCCGGTATGAAACCTGCTTGGTCTTCATGAACTAACTTCCCTAGTATTTTATTAAGTTTTGTCCCTAATATTTTTGCCAACAACTTTGCATCCAGGTTTAACAACAAGATTGGCCTATAAGATGCACAATCCTGCGGATCCTTCCCCCAAGGTGATGCCAGCCCATCCCATCGTATCCGCCAATTTCTCCCCTGCCTCACAGAGTTGAAGACTAATAGCAAAGGCTGGATTAACTGATCCCCAAATTTCTTGTAAAAATGTGCTGTCAGCCCATCTAGCCCTGGGGCCTTCCCAGGCTTCATGCCCTTAATGGCCCGTAGTAGCTCCTCTGCTCCAATCTCCCTGTCCAGATCCTCCTGTTCCCCCTCCTCCAACCTTGGCAAACCCACCCCACCCATGTAGCCATTAATCTCCTCCTCCGTACCCTCAGCCCAGGCTCTATATAGATCCTGATAGAATGCTGCAAATTCTTGTCTAATCTTATGATCCTTCTGCACTACCTCTCCCTCCCTACTTTTGACCTGAATGATTCGATTCCAATCCTTTCTCTTTTTTAACTGCCGGGCTAGATACTTCCCTGCTTTATTGCCCCCTTCAAAAAAACTCTGCCTCATCAGCTGCAACCAATGCCTAATCCGCCCCGCTTCTAAACCATTGAGCTTAGCCCTCGTTTCCAAAACCGCTCCCCTAAATGCCCCCCCCCCCCAATCTGGGCATCCTTTTCTTCCAATTCCACTAGTGGTCACCTTAGTTGTAATTCCAGCATCTCCCGTTCCCGTTTTATTCATGCTCCCCACTTTATAAAATCCCCCCTTATCACTGCTTTAAACGCATCCCAAACCACCCCGTCGGTCACCTCTCCCTTCCCGTTCATTTCAAAATACTCCGGTATTAACTGTTCCACCTCTCTTACCACCCTCATATCCTCCAGCAGGCTTTCATTAAGCTTCCAGTACTGCCCCCCCCCCTGCTTTCCCCCCTCACCCTCACCTGCACCACCACTGGCACGTGGTCTGACTACGTAATAGGGTCAATTTCCCCTCCCCTTATTCTACCCGCCAATTCCTTCCCTACCCAAATAGCATCCAGCCTGGAATACGTCCCATGCACTGCTGAGAAAAAGGAAAACTGTCGCCTTCCCGGATTCAGCAAGTGTCATGCATCTATCAGGTCATTCTCTTTCACAAACCTATGATATCTTTGTCTATCCACTCTCCTCCCTTCCCCCTTCCCTGTTGTATCCCTACCCACCTCCCATGGCATATTAAAGTCCCCTCTACAGATCATCGCTCCATCCCCTAGTCCCGCCACCTCCTTCTCTAACTCCTCCCAGAATTCTTTCTGCGAGCCCATGGGTGCGTAAACATTCACCACGCAAAACCATTCCTCCCCCACTCTCACCCACACCAACACGTACCTCCCTCCCTTGTCCCGCCTCACCATCTGCACTTCAGTTTTATAGTCCCCAGTGATAAAAACTGCCACCCCTCCCCTCTTCTTTTCCCGAATATTTGAAGCAAATATGCATTCCCTATAGCCCTTTGGCTGCACTAACGACTCATGTTTTTTTTTGTAAGTGTGTCTCCTGCAGCAACACTATTGCCGCCTTTTGTCTGGCCAGCTCTTTATACAGTTTCTGCCTCTTCCACGGAGAATTCAACCCTTTCACATTCAATGTTACAATTTTCAATGTATCTTCTACTCGTGCTCCTCCTCTCCCTCCAGCTCTCGACCCTCCCCCCCCACCCCTCTGCCCCTCCCTCCCCCACCCCTCTGACCCCCTTCCCCACTAACCCCCCCTCCCCTCCCCTCCCCCCTCCAACCTTCTTCTCCCACCCGGAAATCTGACTTCCATCTCTGTGACCTCGAACCAAACCCCCACCTACCCCCATTTGCCCTCCCAACTCTATCTACCCCACTACTCCAAACCCCTTCCAACCTCCCCTAACCTTCAACCCTCCCCCTCTCCCTTTCCTTACTCCTGAACCTCCCCCAGCATCCTTTTCACAAAATCAAACTACTGATTCAAGTCCATGTGTTGACTACTGCCTCAGCCAGTATCTTCTTCGATCCCCAGCTCTCGCTGCCGCTCCATGGCCAATCTCCGACCACCCTCTGCTGCTCTGTGCCACCTGGAACTCTCCTTCGCGCTGTTATTGGAGGCGACTTCTGATGGCTTCACCAGAGCCTCCTCTGGTAAGTTCTCAGCTCCTAAGTCCCTCAGTGCTTTCCAAGCTTCTGCACAGGTCGTCACTTTCCTCGATCGCCCTTGCACCATAATCAAGAGTCCAAACGGGTACATCCACTTATATCTCAGGTCCGCCCTTCTCAAGTAGGCCGTAACCTCCTTGATCTCTCATCTGCACTGCAGTGTCTCCTGAGATAAGTCCTGGAACAGCTCTAGTTTGATTCCGTCCCACTGGATACATCTTCGTTTTCTTGCCTCTCCCAGAATACGTTCTTTCAATTTATAGGAAGCCAGACAAACTATAATGTCTCTTGGGCGATTGTCTCTTATGGACCCCAGCCCTCTATGGGCTCTCTCTATTTTAATCTGTACTGTATCTCCCCCCTCTGTGCAGCCCCCTTCTTTCAAGATTTCTTAAAATATTTTGTGAGCCACCACTTCGCTGTTCCTATATTTGGGGGCCTCCGGGACTCCCCGCACTCTAATGTTGCACCTTTTCGACCGGTTCTCTAGATCTTCCGTCTTCGCCTTCAGCTCTTCTTGTGCTGCCCTCAGCTCGTACCATCCTTTTTGAATCCGCTCCATCCTTGCCCCATGCCGTTCCACTTGGTTCTCTGTCTCCTCAACCCGCTCTCCCAGGTCCGTGATATCTTGTTTGATCGATTGCAGTGTCTCTTTCAACTCATTTTTAACCCCTCCAATTTCTTCCTTAAGTTCCTCCTTCAGCTCCATAAGCCATATCTTGATTTTCTCTGCCATTCCCACGCACTCCTCTCCTTCTAGCTCCTCCTCATGCCCCAGAGAACGATCCCCCCTAATCTGGCCCGTCTTCTCACTCTCTTTTCCACCTCTTGCTAGTTCATATGAGGAACGAAACTCCGCTAATTTCTTATTTACTGCCCCTTCTCTCTTAGTTTTCTCCATATTTTGTTCTGATGCTTCCCCTCAGCAGCTGTCCGTCTCTGATTCACTGCCACTCTGCACCCTCTCCTCGTGGGGTTCTATATTAACAGTATTCAGCACCTGATCTGCTGCTCTCCAAGCAGAACTATGCTGCTCACACACAAGGGGCTTCTTCCTCCGTGAGCCACCCACCCAGCTCACCAGGAACCGTGCTCGTGGTTTTCGGGCCCTGCTTCCGTCTCCAGCTTTAGCTGCTTCTCTTCCCAGGCTCCACTGACTTCTGCCTCTGGCCCTTTTCCTCTCTCTGGCTCTCCCAGTCCGCACGCTCTACCTCTGTGTCACCTCTGGCTCTCCTCCTTTAGCCAATGCTCACGATCCAGCTCCACTCTCTCCCTCTGCCTCACATCACTCTTTGGCCTCCGCGGGAGCCAGCTGCGGTCTTCTGATGCAGCTCAGGGACACTTTCCTTATCAGCGTTGTTACTGACCACTCTTGCCTCCTCTCTCCTCTCCGCCGCTCTCCTGATTTCTCCACTCTCCTCCTGGCCGCGCTTCTGCACCGCGTGCTGCAGCTCTGGGACTCCTCACTCCGTCGCAGCTGCTGGTCCCGGGCTTAAGCGCCGATCGCTCTCGCTGCCAGCAGGTCTGGGGGTATTACTTCCGCTTTGCCCCTATTGGGTTTTTAGCTGCTTATTTGTTCTTTTGTATCTTTGAACACCGCAAGTCTTTTGCTGGCTATTAGCCTTCAGTTGGCACCAGTTACACTGCTCCCCAACTCCCGTCTGGCTGCAGCTCCTGCTCTCTCCGGCCCTCCCGCCGTGGTGCTAGCGCTTCTCTTCACTCATCCACCACCTTTAGTTGGCCTCGTGCTCTCCCAGCCGGGCTCTGTGTTCCACGCTCGCTACACTCGTGAGGTTCTCCCAATCACCTCCGCCATCAATTATCACATGGGGGTTGCCTCTGCAAGTTCACCTCCCAAACAGCTCCGTTTCTTTGCTTTTAGGGGTATATGTCCCCCGCTTTGGCAGGTTTTGGTGGCGGATCTCCTATGCTACGCCGCCATTCGGCTCGATGATGTCACTGGAAGTCCTGTTACTTATTTTTTAATATGTTTAAAAACATAAATAATTTGTTTTTCTTCACAGAAAAAAATCATTAAATGATTCATAAATTGTTGAGGGAAGCATATAAATTATCATCAAGATTAGTAACACTTTCTCAGTAGTTTATGGAAAATTCATTGCACTTGAATTAAAAAATAAAGCCCCCAAAAGTTTTACTCATCCCAGACCCACCCCAGTGCTATTTATATATCTAAAAGGGCCTTCCAAATCTTGGTTCAAGAAGCCGACCAATGCTTGACAAGGCCTTCATGTCACAAGAACTACTCACTGCTTCAGGGTCTTACTTTTTTCTTTTGTAGTATTCCTCATTTATAGCATTTTTCTATTCAAAACTTTAGTGACATTCAAATACACAAAATTCCTTCTCTTAATAGCGTTTTGAACATAAAAACACTGTGACTGAGGAAGAGCGCAAAAGGAACATATAATATACCATAATTCAGAAGATCCTGGTTTGGAACAAGCAAGGAAGTGCAGTCACAGTCAGCTTGAGGATCAGCTAGACCAGGGATGGCCAACTCCAGTCCTGGTGTACCACAATCCAGCCTGGTTTTCAGGATGTTCTTATTGAATATTCATGAGATATATTTGTATACAGTGGGAGGCAGTGCATGCAAATATACCTCATGAATGTTCATTAGGGACATCCTGAAAATCAGGCTGGATTGTGATGCACCAAGACTGGAGTTGGCTACCCCTGAGCTAGGTAATTCGGCTTCCTTGTTCTCATCAGCACCAGCTAGTTCCAGCCAGGATTTTTGAATGGACTTTCTGTAAAAAAGCAGGGCCACTTAAGTTCCGCAGATCCTATTATCCCCAGAGAGGTTGAAGCAGAGGGGGAGGGGGAACTTACAGAAGGACATTACACTGGGAGTAGAAAGTATATGTTTAACTTGTCGAATTATGCACTGAGACTGAACTTCAGGTTCTAAATAAAGGTCTTATGTTTGTTCCATCTATTACATACAATCTTCTTACTATGCAAGTGGATCTCTACAAGTTTTTTAGAAATCTAAAAACTTTGGACTTTTTTGCACATAAAGGTGACACTACTCTTGATCCATCAATCATTAAGAAGCAGTCTTCTTGGGTTCCACCTAATGGAACCAATCCAGTTATAGAAACTTTTGAAAAGGCTATGTTGAAGAGAGTGGAGGACTTTATATATTAAAAAGAACCACATGCATTTCAGTATTACTAAGGCAGAAAGACAAGCCCTGTACAAATTAAAAAACAATTCTAACATTGTTATTAAGCCAGCAGACAAGGTGGGGCCTTAGTTATTCAAAATAGTAATGACTATGTTAGGGACGTTTCCTGCCAGTTAGGTGATAGGATGTTCTATGAAAGATTAAATGGAGACCCTACTGTCCCGCTCAAGAGTAGCACTGGTACCTTGCTGTATATTGGATTAGAAGCTGGATAATTGACCAAAAGAAGAAAATGAGTTCCTTATGGTGACTCATCCTGTCACGTCTACTATATATATGTCTTGCTGAAGATACACAAGTCATTGGTGAACCCTCCAGGGCATCCTATTATATATGCCCTTTTTGAGCCCATATCAAAATTCTTAGATATTTTTCTAAGGCCATTTGTGATGAAAGTGCCATCATATGTAAGGGATTCATCTCACATAATACAAATCTTGGATAGTTTTTTGGGATATCAATAATGGTAAATATTAGTTACAATGGATATCACCTCTCTGTATACTAACATACCACAACATGCTGCTCCTTTTAGTTGGTATACATTACCAAAGAGCTGAAGTTGGGCAGGTCATTGGCCTCCACAACATCACGATCAAGTTTTTTCACTCATACCTAAGCAACTGACAAGTCAAATGCGGAGCGACCAAATACACCCCATTCCCAGTAAACTAGGGCATATCACAAGGGTCATCCTTATCAGCGCTGTTCTTCAACCTGTACATACAACCCATCTGCAAACTCATCAAAAACCACAATATTCAATACAAAGTATATGCTGATGATGGCATAATTTACACCCCAATCAACCTAGATAAGTCGGTCTACTGAGTAATAACAGGATGCCTAGAGAATATGACCAAGTGGCTCACCAACAACTTAAACAAGCCACAATAAGACTGAAGCTCTATTTATCACGAGGAATACTTCATTTACATCCCCACACTCAATCGAGTTACCCCATAGAAGCATATCTGTAAAGGAAGAAGTCAGATAGATAGGAGTCACACTGGACCGAAACCTAAACCTATAGTCCCACATTAACAAGATGACCAAGAATGCATACCACAAGGTGAAAATCATCAGGAGGCTGAAGCCTTTCCTCAGCCAGGATAATTTCCCCACAGTATGCCAAGCTATTGTAACACTTATTTTGAATTACTGCAACTCTCTATACTAGGGCCTCTCAAAGCAAACCATCCGTCCTTTACAGATGGCACAGAAAACTCCCACGTGCATCACTGAGTCAGCAAGACATAATCATTATTACTCCCATTTTGAACCACCTACACTGATTCCCAGTTAGCTCCTGCACCAAGTTTAAGAAAGCGCTTAACATCTTCAAAATCCTACAGAACACTTCGGCCGAGATTATGAAGAACCTAATCAAAAGAGACCCAGACAACTGACAGAGAAGACACAACCAGTCAAACCTTTATTACACCCAGCATTTACACAAAGTCTAAGCAGTCCACTTCCAGACGGACACTCTCCCTCGCTGCTCCAGCCCTATGGAGTTCCCTACTGGACAATTTAAGAGCCACAATAGACGCCAAGGACTTCAGAAAAAATTGAAAACTTTCCTATATACGGAACACTTCAGTAGCATTAGCTAGCACGTAGTATCCCCCTCCAGCGGTGCCCCTGGTCCCAGGATGCACTTAAGCCCACACTAGCTAATCATTCCCGGGCTTTCCCCATCTCATAATGTGCATAAGTTATGTTGTTTGGCAATTCCCGCATGCCATATTCCCCTTCCCTGTCTCATGCTGCAATGTAAACTGTTCGAAGTTACAATGTAAACCACTTTGATTGAAGGATAAGACTGTATAGAAAACTTGTTAAATAAATAAGGTTGGTTTTATCTGTCCACAGAACATTTTCCCAGAAGGACCGTGGTTTCTCAAGATGGGTTTGGGCAAAGATCAGGCGTGCCTTTTTATGTCTATCTGTCTTTGAGCAGTGGGGTCCTCCTTGGCCTTCGCCCATGAAGTCCTTCTTTGTTTAGTGCATGGCGTATGGTGCGGGTTGCAACCACCATTCCAGATTGCTCCAGGTAAGCCTTAAGCTCTTTGGATGTTATACATGCTGTTTTTCCAACAGTTCCCACTAACATTTTAAAACTTCTTGGATTAATTTTCCTCTTCCCATCACGGCCTGGGAGGTTCTTGACAGTTCCATGTGCAGAAACCTTCCTAATAACATTGCGAACTATAGACACAGGAATCCCAAGGTTTTTGGATACAGCCTTCTACCCCTTTGAAGTTTGATAATGGTGGCTTTTCTGATTGTCTCGGGCAGCTCTCTTGTTTTCACCATTGTGAAAATGGAACAGGGAGTGAATGTGTCCATTTTGAACATTAGAGCCATCCTTCATTGGTTGATTCAAGTCATGTGAGTTCTGGTGCGTCTAATTTTATTGCAATGGGAATGTGGTTCTTCGGTTCAAACTGATTTGAATTGTTTATAAGGGTGTCAATAATAATGTCCTACCACCACCGCGTTTAGCGTCTAGGTTGGCATGGATATGCCTGGACTTTCAGTGCTGATGCAAGGTCTGGAATGAAAAGTTGAGCCAACCAGTAATCATAGATGAATATGGCTGGCGAAGCCTTTGCATCTGTTGAGAGCTGTGAGGTCGCAGGAGTGGAAATAGCTGTAGCAGTGTTTCAAAAAGCATCATCTTCAGGAAAAGATTACCTTTTTCAACAGAAACTCACTACTAAAGATAAGTGTGGCTGGGGGTTCACTTAGTGCGTTGTCTCTCGTGTTTTAACTTTGAGAGTTGAGCAGTAATTGCTCTTAATAAAGAGAAAAAAGGAAGGTTTGACATGAGAGGGTTTCTCTTTCATGGCAAACGGTCCAACAACAAAAACCAAGTTTTCTGAGTGTTCCAATTAGAGTATTATAGTCAATCGTATTGTAGGGTTTCTTTTGGCTTTTAGGTACTTCTTAGTTTGGAATGTTTTTGCAGTAAGCACTGTAGTCTTTTTTTTGTAATAAATCCTGGCACTGTCAAATAAGAACATAAGATATACCATACTGGGTCAGACCAAGGTCCATCAAGCCCAGTATCCTGTTTCCAGTAGTGGCCATTCTAGGTCACAAGTACCTAGCAGTTTCCCCAGAAGACACAGGTTCCACAATGCTTGTTTTGGGACAAGCACTGGATTTCCCAGGTTCCCTTTAATAATGGTTTATGGACCTTTCCTCTAGGAACTTATTCAAACCTTTCTTAAACCCATTTATACAAACAACTTTTATTGCATCATTTGGTAATGAATCCCAGAGTTTGATTACATTTGGAATGAAAAAATGTTTTCTCTTATTAGTCTTATGGGTTACACCGTAGCTTCATTGCATGACTCATAGGGGTATGTTTACTAAACTGCAGTAATGTTACAGACCGCGCGTTAGGTAACATTAACTCTTGTTAGGTAACGTTAACACGCGGTATGTAACGTTAACGCGCATTAACGTTACCTAATGAGTGTTAGCGTTCCCGGCCACGGTAAACACCACAGAGGGAGGAGAGAGGGTGGAGAAAAGGGGTCAATGGGCAGGGAGTGGGCGGGGAGAGGCTCCTTTTACACTAATGCGCTGAACTGAAGGGCTGAATCCTACCGCGAATGAAAACCTGCCGTTAGATGCAGATTTGCAGGAGAGAGAAACCATTTCAGTGTCAGCAATGTACAGCATAGGCAGGGAGCCCAAGAAACGTGATAGTAGTGCTCCATTTTCAGAAACAGCATAGTGCCCAAGTATGAAAGGCCATTATGGCGATGGTGCAAATGGGACATAGGGGGCTGCAGGCGGGACATGTAGCGGGGCAGCTGGGGCACAGGGTGGAGTAGGCGGGCGCCTAGGAACATAGAAACCGGAAATCAGCATGAAAGCAGCTGACAAAGGCCTACCACAATCCACCTGGTCCACCTGAGCTAACAGTTGCCAGGGCACTGACCTAACATCCCCCCAGCCAACCCTCCCCCAAGTGGAAGGGACATACTATTGGTAGGCGGTGATGCGAGGATGCTCATGTATGCCCCCTGCCCCAGACCCCACTCCCTGGGCGACCACCTAACCACACAGTGAATGGCCTGGGACTGCGCACTACCAGCACCGACAGCATATGGTCATGTCAGCATGGCAGGGGGGGGGGGTGTGCCCGTGCTGGAGGGGGCAGTGGCACTTGCCTGCAGTGGACCTAGGCCATGCCCTGTATCAGTACGTGGTGTGCAGTGCAACATAAAAGGTCTGGCTGAGGAAAAGTACAGGCAGCCCTAGGGACTACCATGCATCTGTGGCAACAGTGTGGTGCAGTACACCCAGCCAATGTGTCCAGAAGCAGAGGGTCACAGGTTCAAGTCCCAGCTGTTGTTCCTGCAGAGCATACCCCTATATTTTACCCTACAATGCAGATACAACAGCAACATGTGCAAAGCCCAAAGCAGCGGCGAACAGGGGTACAAGCACCCATTCACACAGGCTCCACAATCCAAAGATGCATGGAGAGTCAGGCTGTTGGCCCCAGCATTGAACTGCAGTTATCACCAGAGCACTACTACTACCTCCTGCACAGTTTAGCAATGTCAGCACTGTGATCAGGACCAGTGTGGCGGGCAGGGTTGCCAACCACCCCTATCTTTGCACAATGCTGCAATAGGAGTGTGTGTGTGTGTATGTCTATCCATTGTTCTGTGGCTGCCCACCCCTCACTGGGCCCAAAATGTCCGAATGTTACCAGCATTAGCCGGAATATGTGCATAACGAGGAGCAAGGTATTGTGGGTATGGCCTGGACAGGGCAGATTGGCCAGGATGCATCTTCACAGAGTGTGGGGCAATGGCTGGGACACTGTAGTGCCCAACCACCGCCTGCATGGACAGGGTGGCCACAGCATGGCATGCTGGGAGGGAACTCACTCTGACCGAGCAGTGACCATGGCAGGTCTAGGTTCCCACATAGCGCTCTACACTATCTGCCTCCAGTGATACTTTTGTGTTCCCAGTGCTGGGGGTCCCAATCACCGAGATGCCTGCTTGGTGCACATAGTTCCTCTCTGAGCATGCACTATGGACTGACTGGTGGACTGTCTGCAGTTAGACTGTGCATGGTTGGAACACCTATAAGGTACAGTCTGACTGTGCTGTCTGCTGGTGACTGGCAGACAGTGGTGTGAGGCAGTTGGTGTTTTCTAGACCTAACCCCAGCATTGCTGCTGGTCTGCCACAGTCACAGGTATGGCTCTGGCCCACCAACTCTGGAGGGCTGTCTTATACCAACAGGATGGAGGTTGCTTCACCTGGGTGGGGGCACCTGTTTCTTACCTACAAAAAGGGTGATGTGGGCCCTTTGGGGTATGTAGTGTATACCACTGTGACCTATAAAGGCACTGCTACACAAACCTCATGCATGTCTAGAAACCCCTTTGCTCTGATAACAGGTGCCCATGTCAGCCAGACTCTAACACGGGGTGTACACTAATCTGGGTGGTGTCTGGTCCCAGAGGGCCACATGTGACTGCAGAATACAGATGGACACCGAATTACCTTCGGCTGCACTGCAGGGAACACCTGTCACACACTGGTAGTGATGGGGATGGATGTACAGCAGGACCTATCTCTAGTACCACATGTACTGCGGACCTAGTGCTGGGCACCCATCCTATCCCTCAAGGTGAACACAGCACCTGCACAATGGCATGGTCTGTAGCTACTCTGTACCAGTATCACGCACTGTCAGTTCCTCTTTCCAAGCTGAGGTACCGGAGAGGTGCAGACCCCATTTGGTGATCAGCTGTAGACTGCTATTCAGCATGTGCATTGCATCATGGGTACTGGTGGGGTTACCTTATCCTGGCACTTACAGCAGACAGTTTGTGCAGTGACCTGCAGTCCTTCTGTACCCAGCCATTGCTGTGACATACACCACGGAAGTATAGCCTACTGGTTATTACAATGCCATTCTCGGCAGTGTTCATGGGTTCAATTCCTCATTGTTCCCTCCTCTCATGCCTGTCCTACTCAAATAGTGTGCATGCCTGTAACAGTCATATTTTTGCAGATCTGTGCTGCCAGCCCATAATACCCTCGCCACAATTGCCAACATTCCCTCGGTCCGTCTATCTGCATCTGTCAGCTGTGTAAAGTCCTGTCTGCCTTTGCAGGCTGCCACCCCATGTCCTGCACTGCTACCCTTTCCTGCATTGTGCCTCTTCATGCTTGCCTCGCCTGTGCTTGATCTGCATGGCACCACCACTCCTCTGTCCACCCATCATTGTAACTATCCTGCCACCTCCGCCTCCACTGGGGGGACACGTATTCCCATCGTCTGCCACCAACTGTCTTTCCAGTACTTTACATTGCCAACACCCTGTGCTGTGGTACAGCTGCCCCCACCATGTTTGTCATCAGTACTTGCAGCCACATGGGATGCCCACAGATATGACAGGTCCAGCGGCTCCCAGTTCTCCCTCCTTTACTCACTTGTTCATTGCCTTTCCTCGGTGCTCTATCTAGTGTTAGGGCTACATCTGTCTCTGTTCCTCACAGGTCATGCATGTCATCCTGAGGCACCTTGAAGCCCCTAGGGCACACTAACCTAGGGCACCGTAACCTTGTTAGGCCACCTTAACCTATGGTTCCATAGCCCAGGGTGCCTTCTACGGTGCCTTGTCCAGGGGTGCCTAATACGGCGCTTAGCCTAAGGAGCTCTATAGGGCGCCTTATGAGGCACCTTACAAGGCACCTCACAAGAAACCTTACAAGGCACCTTAAAAGGCACTTTGTAACGCGCGTTAGTCTAAGGTACCTTGTAACGTGCGTTAGCTGATACAGCTGGCTGTAACGATGCAACGATCATGCCTTTATATGGACATCTGTACCTTTACCGCAGAACCTAATGCGAGTGACATTACCGCAGTTTAGTAAACATACCCCTTAGTCTTTCTACATTTTGACAGCATAAATGATCTATCTACAATTACCCATTCCATTCCATTCATTATTTATAGACCTCTATTATATCTCCCCTCAGCTGTTTCTTTTCCAGGTTGAAGAACCCTAACCTTTTTAGCCTCTCCTCATAGGGGTATTCTTCCATCTCCCTTTATCATTTTGGTGGCTCTTCTCTGTACCTTTTCTAATTCTGCTATATCCTTTTTAAGATACGGTGACCAGAACTGCACACAATATGGGAGGTGTGGTCGCACCATGGAACGATACAGAAGCATTATTTATTTGTTTTTTATATTTAAAAGTTTTTATTTTCAGCAAGCATAATCATAACTTAAACAACACACAACCTTGAAACACAACAGTTAAACCCCCACCCTGTTGAGATATACAGTTCAAGTCCAGCTCCCCCCTCCCCCCCACTTTGCAAAACCGCTTTGTACCTCCAACTGGGAGGAAACTCACCCCTAATATTGTGTACCAGTTTTGAAACCTATCCTTTAAGCTCTCAAGAACAGGATTTATCCAAACTCCACATCAAGCTTTCTGTGTCTTAAGCTTATACCCCCTCATATACCCCTACCCCCTCCCCTTATCCCATATCTCCCGTACAACAGCCCTCCATAAGCATCCCGCACCTCCATAGGTTAGAGATCCCCCCCAACCTCCCCACCCCCCCTCACCTCTGTATCCATGTGTAAGGCCCCCCCTTCCTTCCACCTGGCCTACACCCCCCTCCCCTTACTTCTCCATCCACACTTGCCACCCCCACTCTCTCCAACCCTCGTAAGCCCGCCATATCTTCTCATGTTTGGCCTTCGTTTCCCGTCCACATGCTCTCACCTTACTAATTTCCCACAAAAACTCTAACCTCCCAATGATCTCCCTCATTCTCGGTACTTCCTTATTTTTCCAGTTTTGTAAAATTGCCAGTCTGGTCGTTACCACACAATAGTTACCAAAAGCAGCCATCTCCCCCATCCCCTCCTCCATCCCCTCCAGGAGCACCAACTGGGTTGAAGCAAACTGTATCCTTATCCCGGTAACCACTCCATAATAGGCCTCAACCTCCCGCCATAGGCCCTGCACATTTGGACAGCCCCACACCATATGAAGAAGGTCGCCCCAATTCCCGTACCCCCTCCAACAAGTACCCGTTTGCTCTGGGAAAACGCGGTGCATCTTAGCCAGTGTCCAGAGCATCCTGAGTCTAAATTTCAGCGAATTCTCCCTCAGAGCCGTCCCCCCTGCCAGCCGCTTCTCCCCCTCAAAAATACCCCTCCATCTTGCCTCCTCCCAGGAGCCCCCCAATTCTCTCTCCCACTGCTCCTGCCACCTGGCCTTGCCATCTTCCCGTGCATTCAGCAACCGATAGAGTTTAGACACCACACCCTTCACTGACTCCTGCTGCTCCATCAATACCTCAAACTCCGTTAACCTACCCTGTAGGTCCCTCCGGACCCCCGGCCTTTGCAGATAATACCACAGTTGCGTATACGCATAAAATTCGTTATCCCTCAGCCCGAACTCTTTTTGGAGCTCAGCAAATGGCTTTATCTTTCCAGACCCATCTACCACCTGCCCTACCCTTTCCAACCCTTTCTCTGCCCAAATTTGGAAGCTCCCACCTCCCAGGGGCAAGAACACCCATATTCAGTAGATACATTGCCCATGGGGTGGTCTTCCCATTCAGCAGGTAGTCCTTCCATTTTCCACAGACTTGCAGTGTCACCCTCCTATGTGGGTTCATTCTCTCCCTATCCTGCCCTTTCTCCACCCCACCCTAGACCATCGCTTCCAAACACTCCCCCCCTTTCCTTTTCCATATACACCCATTGCGGAGTTTCCCCCCTTTCTCTCCACACGAACAACGCCCGTAGCTGTGTGGCATCATAGTACTTCGCTAGGTTAGGTACTCCAGCCCCCCCCATTTCCTGCAGTCGAAACATGGTAAGCCTATCCACCCTCGCCCTCTTATCCTCCCAAATAAACCTCATGATCATATCCTGCAACCCTTTTAGACCCTTCCTCGGCACTTTGCACAGTAGGGCCATAAAGATGAATAGAATCCTAGGAAGCACATTCATCTTTATCGTAGCTATTCTCCCCAGCCAAGACAAGTGAAGGCCCCTCCATCTTTCTAAATCCTGCCTAATGGCCGCACTCAGTGGTTTATAGTTCCAATCCGGTACGCGACCCATCACATTACCCAACTGAATCCCCAAAGACCGAAAACTGCCCCGCACCCATTTGAAGGGAAACTCACTGTTTTCCTCATTGTATTATAGTCTCCCTTTTGAAAGTTAAAAGATTAGTACTGTCGATTTCCTTGCCGTACTTCCTCCATTCACTGGTCAACATTGAAATCATTACTGATTTTAAAAGTCCCTAATCTGTAGTATCTTGGTGAGCTGAACACAAATATAACATTAAAAAAAAATTATTGGCTCTCGTTTTGAAGATATTGCATGTAGTTCATTTTTGATGTTTCACCGCGTAAATGTATCCAGTAGGACATCAACAACATCCCAAATAAGCCTTGAATGATGTAATATTGCATCACATTGCATAATACCAGCATGCACACATCATCCAGAGTTGATTGCATCATTTTCTGATGCAATGCAATACTACTGCCAGACAGCTGCTGAAGCCATCTGACGTCAGCAGTGTACTATACGCAGTCAGAAAAGAAAGTAATCTGGTATTCTGTTCCGATATTGAAAGTCTCATGAATGCCTTAAAAATCACTCATGACCCACAAGACTGGAGACTATTTATAGACTCTTCGAAACTGAGTCTGAAGGCTGTGCTTTTGAATAATGGAAACTGTCTTCCATCTATTCCAGTAGCGCATACCGTCCACATGAAAGAGACATACGATAACTTAAAGCATCTACTGGACTTCCATTAACTATAACAAGTACAGCTGGCACCTCTGTGGTGACTTGAAGGTAGTTGCCCTTTTAATAGGACTGCAGCAGGGATATATAAAATACATGTGTTTCTTATGTGAGTGGATTAGCCGAGCAAGGGATTGGCACTACTTGCGGAAGGAATGGAATCGCAGACAAAATGTAACAGTTGGAGAGAAGAATATCCAGCACCCAGCTCTGGTTGAGGCTCACAAAATCCTGCTACCACCCCTTCACATCAAACTAGGTTTGATGAAAAACTTTGTGAAAGCCATGGACCGCACTTCGCCAGCTTTCTGATACCTGCATGAAAAATCCCCTCGACTCAGCGAAGCAAAGATTAAAGAGGGAGTTTTTGTGGGTCCTCAGATTCAAGAGCTTTTCAAAGATGACCGGTTCAACAACTTGCTGCAGGGTGATGCGAAACAAGCATGGAATGCTTTTCGCCTAGTGTCAACAAACTTTCTCGGGAATGTTAGGGCACAAAACTACAAGGAACTAGTAGAAGACATGCTGATGCAGTATCAGAAACTTGGCTGCAATATGTCTCTAAAGATCCATTTCCTTGATTCCCATCTCGATTTCTTTCCTGACAACTGTGGTATGGTTAGTGATGAACAGGGCAAACGTTTTCACCAGGATATCGCAACGATGGAGCAAAGATACCAGGGAAAATGGTCCACTACAATGCTGGCTGACTACTGCTGGACACTCCCCAGAGAAGCTCCCGAACAGCTGTACAAGAGACAGGCGAAAAAATCTAAGTAGTCGTCTATGACTTGGTTTTTTACAGGTATTAACCGAAGGCCTATTATATTTACTATTGACATGCATTTCGTGATGTAAACATTAATTCTTGTAGATTACAAAAAAACTAGAGCCAACTTTGCAATTTCACTGTCATATTCGTGTTTAGCTTATAAAAATTGATAAGAAATGACTATTTTTATTTCATTAACATGACTTTTGTAAAAATTTGTTGACCAGATATTAAATCAAACATGATCATGCTATGATCACTATTGCCAAGTGGCCCCAACACCCTTATCTCTTGCACCAGATCATGTGTTCCACTAAGGACTATGTCCAAGATGGCTTTCCCTGTTGTAGGTTCATGACCAGCTCCTTCAAGGAGCAGTCATTTATTTAATCTAGAAACTTTATCTCCCTAACATGTCCTGCTGTGACACTGACCCAGTCGATACTGGGGTAATTGAAATCACCCATTATTACTGTGCTGTAAATATTGTTAGCTGCCCTGATTTATTTCAGCATTTCATTATCCATTTCTTCATTCTGGCCAGGTGGTCGATAGTATTGTACACCCCCACTGCCATTGTCTTCCCCATTTTACATGGAATTTCAATCCATAGAGATTCTATAGTGTATTTTGTTTCCTACAAATCTTTATTCTTGTGTGAATCAATACTCTTTCTAACATAGAACACAACCCCTCCACCAATTTGATCTGCTCTATCATTGCGATTATAATTTGTACCCAGGTATCAGTGTCCCACTGGTTGTCCTCCTTCCACCTTGTCTCTGAGATACTAATCATATCTAACTTCTCAATTAGTGCTGTATATTCTAACTCTCCCATCTTATTTTTTAGACTTCTAGCATTTGCATACAAGCATTTTAGAGGCTGTATTTTATTCATATTAATCTTGTTACCGGGTGGGCAGGAGTAATTTGGAATCTTTAAGTTCTGTTTGCTCTGTATTTAGGAAAATCGTTTTTATTGGTTTCCAAACATATACAACACCTCCAATTACAAACTGACATGACAGCCGTGCAGCGCCCGCTTTACATCAGGGTTTAGTGATTCCACATAATCAGATATAATAAGATATACAGATACTCTCTCATCCAACAGTAGGTGCCTAACAAATGCACAACATCTCTCCAAATACAATGTTCAAACATTCGTTCCCCCCTCCCCCTCCCTCCTTCCCCACCCGCCCATTCCCCCCCCTTCCACCCCATCCTCCCCAGCCCACCCTTCTCACTGGGAGGCCCCGATTCTCCCCTTTTCTACCCATGGGGACCATCACTGCGCATGGGACTCCATACTCTAATATAGTGCTCCCATGCACCTCCCCCTAGCAGTCGCGCCGTGCGCTGCTCCATCTCCATTAACTCTCCCATCGCCCGCTCACACTCCCCCACTGTGGGGGCCGTGTCTTTCAGCCAATGGCGCAAGATACATTGTTTTACTACCACAAAGCCTTTGGCACATAATTTCCACTCATTCTTACCTAAGGGATGGTTTCCCTCGTAAGAGCCAAAAAGACACCACTCCGGAGTCATTTCCACCCTTCCTCACAACCACCTCCCCATGTGTCGGCCTACGCCCATCCACAACCCCTGTATATGGGTACAGAACCAAAACCGATGCGCAAAGCCCCCCTTTTCCACTTTACAGAAACTACACACATCTGTCACCGCCAGTCCCACCCTAGCCGCCCACACATTATGCACATATGCCCTCCATAGAAACTTATATTGGATTTCCAGCAGCTGAACTGCTTCAGAAACCAATTTTATAGCAGTAAACGCCCCACGCAGGTGCTCCTCCGTGCCCTGCTGTACCCTGTTCTTTCGCCATTTCTCCTCTAATGCGGCCAACCTTGCCCTGTCACCCTCCGGACAAAGGGCCATCTCCAGCCTTCTGGACGTTATCTTCCCTTCCAAACTGCAGAACAACTCTAATATTCCTCCCGCCTCCAACACCCACTCATTTTCCTTCCTCAGAGTAAAGACATAGTGACGCACCTGAAAGTAAAAGTATTGGTCCCGGTGTCCCAGCTGATACCTCTCCCGTAGCGAGGAAAAGGAGTCCACTTCCCCACTCCCCTCCATTCGTAAGTGTCCAATATAACAGAGTCCCCTGTCCGCCCACATTTTTGCCACTGGCGATCCCAATCCAGGGGGAAAAGCCGCATTCCCCAGCAGGGGGATACAGTCAGTCCTGTTCCATCAAACTTTCCTACACCTACAAAGGGAATTCCAAGCCATGCGCAGTGCCCTCCAAAAGCCGGACTGTTTGCAGGCCTCCAGAATATTCCCTTGTGCCTCCTGCACTATTGCCATTCTGTGATGCGGAGCTACTATTTCATCAATAATAGGTAATGGGACTACCTCCAACGTTTCTACCACCATATCCCACAAAATTCTCGCCCAACACACCATATTATACCGCCGCACCGAGAGCAACCCAGCCCCACCACTTCTTTTAGGTTGCATCAGAGTATCTAACGCTATCTGTGCCCGCCGACCCTGCCACAAAAATCTGGACAGATGACTCTGCAATAGCTTAATCTCCCTCCGCAAAAGCCACACCGGCAGGTGTCTTAGTATTTTATTTTATTTATTTTTATTTACATTCTCTTATATACCGCGCTATTCTGCATCAGTGCGGTTTACATTAAACAAACTGAAATTACATTGAACAGGGCATTATAACTTGGAGATAACTATTTTACAGGGAACATGGGCTATGGAGGGTTAAGTGGCTTGCCCAAGACCACAAGGAGCATCTGTGGGACTAGAAACCCCAGTCCTTCCGGCCCAAGGTTGTTGTCCTCTAGTGGGATTTGAACCCCCGACCTTCCGGCTTGAAGTACCTTGCCCCAACCACTAGGCCACTCCTCCACTCCGTAAATAGTAAATACGCCCACCGTGGAAACTCCACCATATTAAACAGTGCTATCCTGCCGCTCAGCGATAATGGTAACTCCTTCCATTTCCTCAGCCGGCCAGCAGTCTCCTCCAACAGAGGCTTAATATTTACCTGATATAACTGGTCCGGCCACTCGGGAATCTGAATGCCCAGATAACGTATCCGTCCTTCAGCCCACTCCAGTGGGAAGATGCCATCTCAAGACCCCTGGCTACACCTCCCCACGTCCAACCCCAAAGACTTAGCTTTATTAATTTTCAGGCCCGAAAAGGTACCAAACCGTTCTATATGTAATGCCCTTTCTAAAGATCTCTGCGGGTTCGTCAAGCAAAGCAACATATCATCTGCAAACGCGCTTACTTTTATCCCGTCCGCCTCCCATCCAACCCCTGTCACCTCCTCGTGTTGCACCAGCTTTAGCAATAAAGGCTCCAGATGGAGTATAAAGAGGAGCGGGGACAAGGGGCAGCCCTGTCTAGTTCCCCTCTTCAAGATAAACGCTGAGGAGATCTCTTCCCCTATCGAAATAAACGCCCGCGGTTCCGCATATAATGCTCTAACCCAACTGACAAACTGCCCTGCAAATCCAAAATGCTTCAGTGCTTCAAACATGTAATCCCAGGAGACGCGATCAAAGGCCTTCTCCACATCTAGGCTGGCCAGCAGCAGGGGCATACCCCGCTGAAAGCATCGTTCCATGCCCAGCAGCACCTTAGCTATATTATGAGCAGCCACTCTACCCCGTACAAAGCCCGCTTGATAGTGTTCTATAAGGTGCGGCAGAATGTCTTGCGCCCGTTCAGCCAAGATCGACGCAAGTATCTTCATGTCAAAGTTAATAAGCGAGATCAGCCTATAAGATGCTGGATCTTCTGGGTCCTTCCCTGTTTTGTGTATGAGCGATATGGAAGCAGTCCGCATGTCCCTCGGAAATCGCCTGGAATCTACAACTTCTGTATATACCGCTGCTAGTGTAGGTACCACCTGCCGCTCCAAGATTTTATAAAACTCTGAGCCGTAGCCATCTGGGCCCGGCGCCTTATGCAGCTTCCCTACTTTAATAGCCTTCTGGATCTCTGCCCCCGAAATAGGTCTATTCAACGCCTCCCGTTCTTGTGGTGTCACCTGCCGAAGCGCCACACTATCCAGAAAACTCCGTTCCTGCTCCCTGTCCTCTTGCTCTGGGGTGTATAGCGCACTATAAAAGCACTAAAATACCTTCGCTATTTTCTTTGGCTCCATTTGTTTATCTCCCTTACTATCCCGAATCACCGCCACCAGATTGGTGCCATTCCAGTCCCTCACGAGGCGGGCCAGTAATTTCCCTGAGCGGTTTCCGAACCGAAAAAACTGGTGTCGATAATACTGGATATCATATATCACCCTCTCTTGCAGATAACCATTCAGTTGCCTCTGAACCTCTAAATATTCCTGCAATGCTCCCCCACCTGACCGTCGCAGTGACTCTTTTTTTTTTTTCTTGGAGCTCTCGTGCTAACCTCACCAAATCCTCGTTTACCCTTTTTCGTTCCTTAGCCATATATGCTATAATATGCCCCCTAACTACCACTTTCCCCGCCTCCCATAACATAGCCATTGAATCTACACTCCCCTCATTGTCCTCCAAGAACTCACTCCACTTCTCCCGCACAAATTCTTGAAACTCACTCCTGTTCCTTATTTGTCGGGGGAAGGACCATCTACCACCCAAGATATGCCGCCCTTTCCAATCAATACTCACCATTGCATGATCAGATACCAGGATCGGACCTATCGCTGCTCCACTGACCCTGCCCAGATCCGCCTGAGTAACCAAAATGTAATCAATCCTGGACCAAGTCTGGTGGGCTCTGGACAGATGTGTATAGTCTCGCTCTCTCCCATGCAATATCCACCACACATCGAGCAGCCCCCCCATCTGGCATAAGTAGTTCACTCCACGTGCGGCCCAACCTCGCACTCCCAGAGGTGAAGTCGATTTGTCCAACAGAGGATCATGTGGGCAATTAAAGTCCCCAGCCAGAATTATCAGTATTTTAGGTATATTGCCCAACTTCTGCACTAGGGACTTGAAAAACATATGGTTGTACACATTAGGGGCATACATGTTCCCCAAAACCATTTCCTCCCCGTTAATCTGGACATGGATCCATATGAATCTTCCCAGGGGATCACTATCTTCACTCATTACCCCTAATTTCACCCGCTTGTTAATCAAAATCGCGACCCCGTTTTTCCGCCCCCCTGCCTCCGCCGCCGCATGCACCTGCCCTACCCAGGATCTTTTGAGCTTGGCATGCTCTTTCCCACTAAGGTGCGTCTCTTGTAGAAACGCCACATGCGCTTCCTGCTTTTTCAGCGCCTGCAACACTTTGGTGCGCTTCACTGGTGTGCCCAGACCTCCCACGTTCCATGAGATAAATCTCAACTCAGTCCCCATTAGCCTCCTTCTCCCCTCTCTCTACTCACCAAAACCCATATCCTTGGTCGTCCGACTGAGCGCCGCCCAGCCTCAGCTCCCAGTCCCGATCGCACCCCTGCGATCCAGATAGTCCCCCACTGCCAAGTCCCCCCTCTTTGAGATTTACACACCTCCCTACCATGCCCTCCCCACCTTTGCCCCCTCCCTCCCTCCCCTCTCTAACTTTATCCCTCCGATATACTGCCCCCTCCCACTCTACCCACCCTCCCCCCGTACTCCTTCTCCCTTCCCCCCTTTCCCCTCCCCCCCTTAAAATAACTATGCATTCCACTCCTGGCTAACGCCGCCAGGCTTGAGTCCCACCACCGTGTGCTGCAGGGCTGTCCCGTCCCGCCCACCATAATAGTTCTCAAGACCCCCACATGCCCGGAGTTGTTACAGCATCTAATCAAGTGCACACATGCTTACACTTTATGCCTACTTCGACAAACTTGTGCATAGTATTATCCGCCTCTGGTCCCTCTGGCTCCTAACATCACAGTACCTTTAAAGCCCTTGTGGGACCACATGTAACACAACGTCCAGCATGGTATGATCCTCTGGAGATACCTTATAACTTAATATAACGGCTACGCTAACTCAGAACGCCTAAATCATCTAAGCACATCTTAAATATCTCTTACAACATCCTAGAGGATCTCAAAACATCATATAACAGAACATAGGCCCCAGTTCCATTCTGCTCCCCACTCTAAGCGCTGTCCCTCCCTTCCAGTCGCCAGTGTTCTCTCCGTCTGCTGCCGATCGCTATTCTTCTCAAGGCACCCGGTCTCTCTCCGACCCGTTCTTGTCCAGCTCCTCTATAAATTTCTGCACCGCCTCCACTGATGGTAGTACAAGATTTTTACCTTCATGTTGCACTCGTAGTGTTGCTGGGAAGGCCAACGTAAAGTGCAGTTGTTTCCTGAACAAAGTTGCACACAGTGGCAAGAATTCTTTCTGCTTTGCTGCAACAGAAGCCGAATAATCCTGAAACAAAAGAACTTTCTAATTGTCCAGTATCAGGTCGCGCTTCTTCCGAAATGCCTGCAATAACTGCCACTTATGTTGAAAATTCAAAATGCGTGCAATAATCACTCTGGGTCTCTGCCAGTTCTCTAACTTAGGCCCCAGGCGATGCACACACTCCACTTTCATTTTGCCAACCAGGCCCTCTAATCCCAGCTCCTGCGGCAACCAAGTCTCCGCGATCGACAGCAGCATGACATCCGTTTTGGACTCCAGAATGCCTACGATCCTCAAATTATTCCACCTTGAACGATTCTCCAAATCGTCCACTTTGTCCAACAAGGCCTCTACCTTTTTGCGCAGTAGCTCCATTTCCCGGGCCTGCTTTCCCCTCCTCGTCCTCTATTTCTGCCACCCGATGCCAATACATCAATTCTCTGATTGAACTCCGTTAAGGTCTCTCCCACTGTTTCCAACTTGTTCAGAATCAAGTCAAGCTTGGGTTCCAGGAGTTTCGCCACCTCCCGCGCCAGCTCCTCGGACCTCGAATCCACGATCTCATTGCCCGGAGACCGTGGCTGCGCCATGCTGGTCATCTGCCCCACTGAAACGGAGGCCCCGATCTTCTGAGCTTTCTCACGCTCTCGTCGCGCCGTATGAAGCATTTTCGGCTAGGTTTTGCAGAGAACACTTCCACACTCACACTCCCTCCTAATAGTGTACTTTAAAATATGTTGCGTTGGGGTAATCCCTCAAAAATGCAGAATAATAGCGGGGCAGCCCTGGAGCGAGCAGAGATACCTCTCTCACTCATGCGTCACGTGGCACACTCCGTCTGCTCTGTATTTAAGGGCATTTGGGTTACTTTTTGTCTTTATTGGAACCTCTCTGCCGATACGCGCTAACTTCATCTTTTGCTATTATCCTTCAAGGATACATCCTTCTGAAGCATGTGCTCTTTGGTGACTCTCAGCTTTCCTCTATTATCTAGTATAAAAGCTGCTCTCTCTCTCTCTTTTAAAAGTTAATGCCAGCAGCCTAGTTCCATTCCAGTTAAGGTGGAGCCCATCCCTTTGGAAAAGCCCCTCCTTTCCCCAGAAAGTTGCCCAGTTCCTAACAAGTCCAAACTCTCATCCTTGCACCATTGTGTCATCCACGCATTAAGACTCGAGAGCTCTGCCTGCCTTTTTATACTATTTTCTTTTTTTAACTGGTCTTGTTTTATTTGATGATTTTGTCAAATGTGTGTGCATATATACTCCAAAGCCATTTCACTGGATACTTTTTTTTTAAGGAGATATTGGACATTAAGGGGTTGAACTGTAAGGATGCCAATAATGTTGATCTCAACTGTACAAAAATTGATGTTTTAAAACTTAAATATTATAAGAGATTATCTTTTCAATATATATATATATATATATAAACAAGGAGTTTTCTTTACTATCAATGATGCTGATAAGCCACACATTAATTAATTGTGATGGTCTGAAATTCTGATATTCTTTTTCTCCTTATATTTATTTCCATAATTCAAAGTGTATGTTTTTGATGAAATGTAATCTTTGAATTTTGACAATACCCATTTTTTTGGTTTATGTGAAAATATTTAAGCCCCTCATTCCCCATAAGACAATGAGTAGGGCTTGATTTTTCTGTTTCTAGATTTCCAGTTTTGCACAGCATAAATACCGTGGCTTCTTGGAGGTTTTATTTTAGTTTATATAGCTATGCATTTAAAATTTATGGTCGGCTATATTTTGTATTTGGTGAAGGTATGGTTTTTTGGAGTTTCCAGACAGTTTTTGGCTACATATTTCCATTCCTAATTTAGATTCCTTTAGTCTTGATTTAGTGAAGGTCTGTCCATTTTTTTACATGTGACTGATCTTGGCAGTTTGTTGGTATATAGTTTATACAGGGACCTGTAGCAGTCCAGCTTGTTCTGCTTTCCCATTAAAAGATATAGTGGCATGCCAGGGCCTGGTGTAATAGTTGCATTCCGGCATTTTCATAGGTAGGGTGCTTTTTAGGAAAATCAGAGATGTTATATTTGTGGTGTTTATTTTTGAGGGTTTTTGTTATTTCATAATGAGGAGTTCCTGATCGGCCCTCCAGTCTGTCCTGAACCTTTGGGGTTTAGCACTTCCTCCTGCAGCCTTGGAGACTGAGCACGTCACTCTTTTGGTGACCCCTGGTATAAATAGGCTCAGATCCGCCTACCTTCTCCAGTAAGCTCACTCTCCACGGCAGCTTTAGGAGTATTAAACCTAGGAGGTTAAGGACTCACTGGAGAAATGGTTAAGGAGCTTCTGGAGGGTAGTCAATTAAGTAGTTAATTAAGTTTGCTTGGATTACCGGGTAAATAAATAAGGAAGAAGTAGGAATAAAGATAGAGACATCTTGGACCTGAGCTGCAGGGGCTGTTACCTGCTCTCTCCCTCTTCCCTGGGTACTTGGAGGTGGTAGAGCACCGGAGGTAGGCTGAACGGAGCCTCAGACTCCCGAACCCACCACATGGGTGAGGAGTCGCATAGCCGCGAGTCAGGCCTGCAAGTTCTGCAGGGAAGCAGAGGATCAAGTCGGCGGTCTTAGAGACATTCGCTCCGGCGGGAGCATAGGACTCTCTGTTCCTCCCAGTGCGGAAGCCGATGATAGGCTGAGCACGGTTGAGGCGTCTCACACTGTCCGGGAGCGCCAAAGGCGAGAGCGGAAGCCTGGGTTACTCACTGGCTGGGCGCAGCGGAGAGAGCGGTAGGACGCGCACATGTTTTTTTTTGTCAGAGTAGGCCTGGGCCGCGTGTAGAAAAAGTGCGGGAAAAGCGGTGGCAGTCTCGCGGCTCTCTGGAACACCGGCGGTAAGCTAGTAGGGGAGAAATTGCTAGCGGGGGAAGGAGTTCTTCTGCAGGAGGATCCCCAAGTGTAAAAAAAGAAAAAAAAAAAAAGAAGAGAAGCAGTAGTTTTGGTTTCAGCATGTCCTCTAAGCCCGTGTGCCTCCTCTGCGGGTTTAAGAAGAGTTCACTCTCTGAGACCGGAGTTTGCAGGACATGCCTTCAGGAAGCTGCCACCGCAGAGCTGGAGAAGGGGGAGGGGCATTCTCTAAGCTTGCCGGACCCTCTATCCCCTGCGGTTGTGCTGATGGAGCCGGTGGCAGGGCCGTCTTCGGCCGTGGATGCTCCGGATGCTCCAGCCTTGGTACAGGGGGGCTTGGAAGCAATATTCTCGCCAGGATTTGTAGCCCTGCTTCAGCAAGCCTTAGGGGGGGAATAAGGTAGGGGGGGGCAGGGACGAAGGACTGGGAGAAACGTCCCGGGTCTCAGATGGAGGCCGGGAGGCATAGTGTCCCGGTGAAAAAGCCGAGGCTCCTGCTGGACAAGGATCCGTTGCTAGATCCAGAGGAGCAGTCGGAGACAGTGGAAGATCTGGAGGAAGTAGAGGATTTAGAGGAAGGAGAGATCGCAGAGCAAGAGGATCAAGCAAGAGTGGTTAGGGTGTTCCGGCAGGAAGAGTTACCGGCGCTGATCTCGGAAACGCTAAAAGCGCTTAACATTCCTGCAGAGGGTTCGGGGGAGGAGCCAACTCTGGAGGACCTGCTTTTGCAGGCAGTGCGCAAGTCCCAAAGGGTTTTTCCCTTACATAGGGTGTTCAGGGAAATGATTCAGGAAGAATGGGACATGCCCGAGTCAGGGATGAAGGGCTCGAGGTTGATGGCGAGGCTTTATCCACTGGCGGAACAGGATAGGGATCTATTTAAGTCCCCTAAGGTGGATGCGGCGGTAGCGGCCGTGACCAAGACGACTACCATTCCTGTAGAGGGCAGTGCGGCTCTTAAGGATACGCAGGATAGGCATCTAGACACGTTGTTGAAGCAAGTCTTTGATGTCAATGCCCTCGCCATGCAGGCGTCTATTTGTGGAGCATGGGTGGCCAGGGCCTGTATGCGATGGTCACAATGGCTTAGAGGGACTCTGCTGGACGATACGGTAGAGGAAGCGTCCCGGTTGGAAACAGGAACGGCCTATTTAACGGACGTCCAGTATGATTTTATTTGCAGTCTGGCCAGAAGTATGGCGTTGGTGGTGGCGGCGTGAAGGTGTTTATGGCTTCGGAATTGGGCGGCGGACAGTTCCTCTAAGGCTAGGTTGAGTAAGCTTCCCTTCCGGGGCAAACTGTTGTTTGGTGAAGATTTGGAGAAGTTGGTTAAGGATCTGGGAGACTCTAAGGGTGTAAGGTTGACGGAGGATAAGCAGAAGCCGGGGCGTGCCCTAGGGGCGACGAAGAATCAGCAGAGAGATTTTCCGCGCTTTAGGCCGCAGAGGTTTGGGCAATTTCAAAGAGGTCGAGCGGCTTACCGTTCCCAGAGTTTTCGAGGTTTCAGGGGAGCAGGCTGGGGGTTTGGAGCTTCCTCGTCCGCGGCCTTTAAGAAATCTCAATGAAGTGAGGGGGATCTGGGCGGAATTGATTCCCATAGGCGGTCGATTAAGGGAGTTCTGTTCCGCTAGGGTCCGAGTTACCTCAGATCAGTGGGTGCTGGAGGTCATCCAGAAAGGTGATGCTCTGGAGTTCCAGCGTCCGGTGGTCGATGCCTTCATTCTCTCCCCGTGCAGGGCCCGTTCGAAGTGGGTAGCGGTACAGGAGACATTGGACAGGCTGCTGGCTCTCAGAGCAGTGGTGCCGGTGCCGGAGAACAAGTGCGGCGACGGTCAATACTCCATATACTTTGTAGTCCCAAGGAAGAAAGGCACCTTCTAACCGATTCTGGACCTGAAAAGGATGAATCGGTGCCTGCGGATATCACATTTTCGGATGGAGACACTGCGTTCGGTGATAGTAGCGGTAAGGCAAGGAGAGTTTCTCACGTCATTGACCTGACAGAAGCCTATTTGCACATTCCAATCTGTGAAGAGCATCAGTGCTTCCTCTGTTTCGCTGTTCCGATGGGCCACTTTCAGTTCCAGGCGTTACCATTTGGGTTGGCAACGGCTCAGAGGACTTTCACTAAGGTAATGGTAGTGGTGGCGACAGCATTGAGAAAGGAGGGAGTGTTGGTTCATCCGTACCTGGACGATTGGTTGATCCGGGCGAAGTCGAAGGAAGAGAGCGAGACCACCACCCGTCGGGTGGTGCAGTTCCTACAGTCGCTGGGCTGGGTAGTCAATGCGGAAAAGAGCAGGCTCGAGCCCTCGCAGGTTCTGGAGTATTTGGGGGCCCAGTTCGACATGGGGGTAGGAAGAGTGTTTCTACCAGACAGCAGAGTGCTAGGGCTAAGGGAGCTAGTTCGTACCTTTCTGGAAAGGCCGGAGCCAACGGCATGGCATTATCTTCAGCTGTTAGGGAAGATGGTGGCCACACTAGAGGTCGTGCCCTGGGCCAGAGCCCACATGAGGCCATTACAGAGGGCCTTACTCCGGAGGTGGTCAAATCAGGTCGACCTGTTGTCCCACAAGTTGCCTTGTCCGCGCAAATTTCCCAACAGCGGGAGACAAAGCAGGCTCTACAGTGGTGGTTACAACCCGGGCGTCTCGAGAAGGGCATGCCCTTGGAGGCCCCGGGTTGGCGACCTCTCACGACGGATGCCATTCTGTTCGGGTGGGGGGCGTATTTCGAGGGCAGTTTTGCCCAGGGTCAGTGGACAGAAGAGGAAAAGCAGTGGTCCATGAACAGGTTGGAACTCAGAGCGGTAAGATTGGCTCTAAGGGCCTTTCAGCACAGGCTACTAGGAAAAGCGATTCGAGTGCTCTCGGACAATGCCACAGCGGTGGCATATGTCAACCGTCAGGGCGGCACCAGCAGCGTAGCTCTAGAGGAAAAGGCGGAAGAGCTTTTAGGTTGAGCCGAGGAACATCTGGAAGTGTTGTCGGCGGCGCATGTAGCAGGGGTAGACAATGTGACGGACGATTTTTTAAGTTGAGTCAAGGTGGATCCTGGGGAGTGGGTTCTCCTGCAGGTGGTGTTCGACTTGGTAGTAGAGCGCTGGAGGCTTCCGGTGATGGATCTCATGGTGACCTTAGAGTTGGCAAAGGCCACACAGTTCTACAGCAGGCGGCGAGAGAGAATGTCAGAAGGCCTGGACGCTCTGATGCAGGCCTGGCCGGAGGAGCGGCTGCTTTACGTCTTTCCGCCCTGGGTGTTGAGAGGGCGGGTGCTGCAGCGGATCGAGTGTCACAGAGGTCAGGTGATCCTGATTGCTCCGGATTGGCCTCGAAGACCATGGTATGCGGACCTCGTACGACTCTTGGTGGACCAGCCGTGGCAGCTGCAGCGGCGAAAGGATCTATTAATGCAGGGGCCGTTCAGTATGCCTCAGGTGGGTCAATTCTCGCTTACGGCCTGGCTCTTGAAAGGGCGAGGTTGACAACGAAGGGATATTTGCCGCAGGTCATTTTGACTTTGTTGAGGTTCAGGCGCCGTTCTACTTCGGTAGCGTATATCAGAGTGTGGCGGCTCTTCGAGGCGTGGTGTAGTGATAGGGGAGTTTCGGCCTTAAAGGCATCAGTGCCACAGGTTCTTTCATTCCTGCAGGATGGATTTGATAAGGGTTTGACGACCGCTTCTCTACGAGTGCAGTTGGCGGCGCTAGCGTGTTATCGTGGAAAGGTGCAAGGTGTCAGGCTTGGCATTCATCCAGACATCAAGCGTTTCCTGCGGGCAGTATCTCTTCTACGGCCTCAGTGCCAAGCGACGGTTCCTCCGTGGGATCTTAACTTGGTGCTGGAGGAGCTAGTTAAGGAGCCTTTTGAGCCTTTAGGGAGAGCGACGTTGAAGGATCTCACGCTCAAGGCAGTCTTCCTGGTGGCTATCTGCTCGGCCCGAAGGGTTTCAGAGCTGCAGGCGTTGTCGTGTCAGGAGCCTTTCTTGTCTTTTCAGAGCACGAAGGTAGTGCTGAGAATGGTTCCCTCTTTTTTGCCTAAGGTGGTGTCGCCGTTTCATTTGAATCAGGGGGTGGTTCTGCCGGTATTCAAGTTGGACAGCAGAAAGAGACCTGCTGAGAAGCTTCATCGGCTGGATGTAGGGTGAGTGTGGCGGAAATATTTGCTCAGAACGGCACCGTTCCGCAAGACAGACAGGCTGTTTGTATTGTTTGGGGGTCCCAGACAAGGAGAGGCGGCGTCTAAGTCCTCTATTGCTAGGTGGCTGAAAGAGGCTATTGCGTCGGCTTATCTACTGCGGGGCAAATCAGTTCCAGCTGGCCTTAGGGCTCATTCCACGAGGGCGCAGGCGGCGTCATGGGCGGAAGTGAACTTGGTGCCGGCGGTGGAAATTTGTAAAGCAGCAACGTGGTCGTCGCTTCATACCTTGGATGTTCAGTCAGAGAGGGACTCCTGGTTTGGGTCGGCGGTGCTGCAGGCCGGTCTGGCAGGTACCTCCCGATGATTTGTTCACTGTTTGTTACATCCCCAAAGGTTCAGGACTAGACTGGAGGGCTGATCAGGAAGAGATAATTAGACTTACCTGCTAATTGGTTTTCCTGGAGGAACTCCAGTCCTGTATCCCGCCTGAGATTAAGTCAGACCCTGGCCTGCAGAAGTAGGGGTCATGGACGTCCAAGGGGGAGGGCAGCCGGCGAGCGGGCCAGTTTAGGTCGAAGGCGGGACTAACAGGTACGTTTGGGGAGAGGGCTACGAGGTGCTGTCTGGCTGGGGGATCCCCGGTATAGGGCAAGGTAAGTCCCCAGCAGCTGCACAAGCAGGAAGTGATTGCTAGTATAGAGTGTGTGTGTAGTTCACAAAGCTTGTTTGAGGAGCTTGTAAAATAAAAAAAAAAAGATCAGCAGAATGCTGAATTTAGTTAATTGAAGTTTATTTGTTACCTATTTAACTACTTAATTATTGCTCTTGCAAGTCTGCTTTGTCAATAGGTTACTGGAGAAGGTAGGCGGATTCGAGCCTATTTATACCAGGGGTCACCAAAAGAGTGACGTGCTCAGTCTCCAAGGCTGTGGGAGGAGTTGCTAAACCCCAAAGGTTCAGGACTAGACTGGAGTTCCTCCAGGAAAACCAATTAGCAGGTAAGTCTAATTATCTCTTATGACATCAAAATGCTAACCATGAAAAAAAAATTCAAATTAAGAGGACGTGTTTAACGAGCCCAAAAGCTCGCCTCCAACTGTGCTCCATTCGGGTCAAACATACCTGGTAGACTCCACAGAATAGCTCCATCTCTTGTTGCTCACTTTCTAGGATTAGTGGTGGTTTTCCTAGGTCTTTTTGGCTAATTGTTTACGGCCTTTATCTCCAGAACTTGTCCAAGGTGACATTTTACTTACCAGTTAATGTCTTTTCCTTGAGTCCAGCTAGACCAGTCCTAACAAGTGGGTTGTGTTCCCCTACCAGCAGATTGGTGGAGACAAAGAACTAATGAAAAACCCAGATTTCAATGACATCACTCCTATGCCTCTATAGACCTCAACCATTAGAGATCCCTTCAGTATTCATCCCAAAGCATATGGGAGAAACATGGCAAGCCTCACACAACTTCAATCGTGGGCAACAATTAGTAATCAACAGTAGAAATCTATGTATCAGAAAACAAACAGAAAGTTACCTGTAGAAGATGAACCTGCAGAGCCAAGTATAAAAATCACAGTGGACAAAAAAGTACCACAGCAGAAGAACAGAACAAATACTGTTTCAGGGGTGGGCCCTGGACTGATCTAGCAGGACTCAAGGAAAGGACATTAACTGGTAAGTAAAATATCATCTTCCATATTGTCATCCTAGATTGGTCCAGATAAATGGGTTGTACCAAAGCTACAACTCCACTGGGCAGCAAGAAGACAGAAGCTCGCAAAACACTTGAGCCAAAGACTTTGTCTGCCTGTACATGGACATCCAAGCAGTAATGCTTGACAAAAATGGAAAGTGATGACCACGTTGCTGCCAAACAAATATCTGCAGGGGCTACCGAGCTCCACTCTGCCCACGAGGACGCTTGTGCTCAGGTAGAATGGGCACGCAAACCCTCCAGAACCAGCCGGTTCCACAACAGATATGCCAAGGCAATGGTCTCCTTAATCCAGCACACCAAAGTCAACTTGGCTGCTGTGTCACCCTTGTGTGGGCCAGCAAACAGCATAAAAAGATGGTTGGATTTAAGAAAGGAATTTGTAACCTCCAAGTACCTGAGAAACACCCTTCAGCCATCCACAAGGCGCAGATCCTTATCCTTCCCCTGACCCTGCTCCTTCAAGAGGGAGAGCAGGCAGAGCACCTGGTTCACATGAAAGGGAGAAAGCATCTTAGGCAAGCAGGAAGGCACAGGCCGAATGGAAACAATCTCCTTTGAAAAGACAGATAAGGATCTTGGCAAGATAGAGTCTGTAGCTCGGAAATCTGCCTTGTGGAACAAATCGTGACCAAGATGACCATTTTGAATGTCAAATCCTTCAAAGTAGTATGCTTCAATGGTTCAAAGGGCGCCAACATCAGGGCCCTGAGCACTAGACACAGATCCCAGGCAAGGATCACAGACCAATGGGGAAGACGCAGATGCTGAACACGCTGGAGAAAGCATGAGACATCTGGGTGCAAGGCCAGAGATTTGCCAGCCACTGGATCTCAGAAATGGGACAAAGCTGCCACCTGAACTTTCAGGGAGTTAAGGGAAAGGTCCTTTTCCAGGTCATCCTGAGAAGGCCAACAGAGATGGCCCCTTGGCCGCCTCAGGAGCCAACTGCCGAGCCCTGCACTATCGCTCAAAGAGGCACCAGATCTGCACGTATGCCAGCATAGTAGATGACGTCCAAGCTCCAAGCAGAGTAGAAATCACTGCTGCTGAGTAGCCCTTATGTGTTAGCTGTCAACTTTCAAGGGCCAAGCCATCAGCGAGAAGGGAACTGGTCCAGGGTCCTCCAGTCTTTTGGTAATGAGTGTCACGTGTACAATTTTCTCCCAGTTGGTGAGGGGTCTTACGTGCACTAGGTGCAAGCAGCTCTTTGCCCTTGGGGAATGAGTCCAATCTCTGGAGGTTAAAGTAGCAGACGTGAATGATCTAAGGAAGACAGAGAAGTATTTAGAAGAGACCTATAAGGACGTAGTACTGAAGTCCCATCTCCAGTCTGGCAGCATCTCTGTTGCCATGGAGGAGAGAGGTCACGTGAAAGGAGAGCATCACCATGGTGTGGCAGGAAGTGATCCTGTAGCTAGGACCTGTCCTCCAGGTGATGTAAAAACCTCTTGCACTGAGGTTTCTCCAGCGACATGTATCCATGATGGAAGGCTTAGGATGGCCATTATAGTTGACGATTCAATCATTAGGCATGTAGCTTATCTGGGTAACTGGCGGATATGAGGATCGCCTGGTACATGCCTGTCTGGTGCAGAGAGAGCAGATCTCATGCGCTACCTAGACAAGATTTTAATTAGTGCTGGGGAGGAGCCTGCTGTCTTGGTATATGTTGGTATCAATAACATAGGAAAATATGGGAGGGAGGTTCTGGAGGCCAAATTTAGGCTTTTAGGTAGGAAGTTGAAATCCAGAAAGTCTATGGTAGCATTCTCTGAAATGCTTCCCGTTCCACGCACAGGATAAAAAGGCAGGCAGAGTTCCGGAGTCTCAATGCATGGATGAGATGATGGTGCAAGGAAGAGGGTTTTGGATTTGCTAGGAACTGGGCAACATTCTGGAGAAGGGAGGGGCTTGTCTGAAAGGTTGGGCTTCACCTTAACCAGGATAGAACCATGCTGCTGGCATAAACTTTAAAAGAGAGAGAGAGCAGCTTTTATACTAGATAACAGGGGAAAGCAGATAGTCACCCAAGAGCGCAAGGTTTGGAAGGATGTATCCTTGAAGGTTACTAGCAAAAGAGGGAAGTTAGGGCATCTTGGCAGAGAGGTTCCAATAAAGAAAAAAGTAACCCAGATGTCCTTAAGTATAGAGCTGAAAGATTCCAAATTAGCCCTATCAACTAATAACCAGATTAATATAAATAAAATACAACCTCTAAAATGCCTGTATGCAAATGCTAGAAATCTAAAAAATAAGATGGGAGAGTTAGAATATATAGCACTAAATGAAAAGTTAGATATGATTGGCATCTCAGAGATCTGGTGAAAGGACGACAACCAATAGGACACTGTGATACCTGGATACAAAGTAGATTATAATGATAGGATAGATACAACTGGTGGTGGGGTTGCGCTCTGTTAGAGAGGGCATTGAGTCACACAAGATTGAAGTTTTGCAGGAAACAAAATACACTGTAGAATCTCTATGGATAGAAATTCTATGTAAAAAGAGGAAGCCTATGGTAGTGGTGATGCACTACCGGCTGCCTGGGAACAGATGGATGATGAAATGCTAAAAGAAATCAGGGAAGCTACCAAATGTTACAACACAGTAATAATGGGTTTATGTTTATGTTTATTTAAATTTGATATACCGCCCTTTGTTACATCAGGGCGGTTCACAGATACAAAGTCAAACTGGAGCGGGCACAAGGCCCCGTAGCAAGAAAAGAACTACAAAATTGGGACAGGAAAGTAGAGAAGTAGTAGGACATAAAACAAGAAGTAAGGCGGGAGAAAGACAGGACATAGATAAACATAAATAAACCAGGTCAGCTGGGTGCGGCCGGAAGTTTGTATGCAGAGTTGAAGAAGTGGGTTTTGAGTAGTGACCTAAAGGTGGTATAGTTTTCTTCTAAACATAGTGAAGTGGGCAGAGAGTTCCAAAGAGCTGGACCATGGAAGAAAAAGACAGAGTGACGGGTAGATTGTAGGTGTGCACGAGACAGTGGGGGAAGATGGAGTCGATTGACATGAAGGGAGCGAAGACTGTGAGCAGGGGTGTGGAAATGAAGAAGATCAGCAAGGTATTGTGGTGTATGAGTGTAAAGGACTCGGTGAATTAGAGATAATATCTTGAATTTAATGCGTTAATTGACCGGGAGCCAGTATAGGAGAAAGAGTAAGGGGGTAATGTGATCTCTGCGAGAAGAGTGGGAGATGATTCTGGCTGCAGTGTTCTGGATAAGTTGCAATTACCCCAATATCGACTGGGTCAGTATGTGCTAGGGAGATAAAGTTTCTAAATGAATAAGCTGAGCATATACGAGGATAGCTGCATTTTGGTACCTTTTCATTTGTATTCCTTGATCTTTATAAATAAAGCGTAGTTACTCATCTATAACAGGTGTTTTCTGGGGACAGCAGGAATAAGTCCTCACATATGGGTGACATCGGTATCAATGCAGCCTGCACGGATTCACTTCTCAGCTTTCAAAGAAAGCCTTTGAGAGTTAGACTGCGCATGTGCGGTCACCTTCCCACTCAAGGGTGCCATCTTATCTCAGTATGATGACATAGCTCAATCAAGCATAAAAAAGAAAGCAACTCCACGGGGAGGAAAGAGGTTTGTGAGGACTGATTCCTGTGTCCCTGGAGAACACCTCTTACAGATGAGTAACTACGCTTTCTCCGGGAACAAACAGGAAGTCATTCCTCACATATGGGACTCCCAAGCTACAGGCTACTGAAAAAACCTCTAGGAGCCACGGGCGAACCGTGAAGAGCAGAAAGGAGTGCTGAATGGCTTGAAGTCCAGTGATGCAGCCCCAACATTGATGCTGGAAATACCTTTCCGGTAGCTTGGATACAAAGGGTCGGAGGGAAGGAGTTGCAGTATTCCCCAGAGAGGTGACGAAGGTCTGCCTGGCCGAAGGCACTATCACGCCATGAGCTCCTCTCCAAATAGTGATGCGCTGCAAAGGTATGGATTGAAGACCAGGTGACGGCCTGGCAGGAGTCCTGCAGGGAGACCCAAACGCAGATGAGTCACTGAGGTCACCCTGGCATGCACATTATGTGCAGTAACATGACTCTCCAGAGAGAGTACAGCCTGCTCCTAGATGAAAGAGATGCAGTTGCCCACCCAGGTAGACAGGGTACGCTTAGAGACCGCAACCCTGAGCCTGTTGATGTCATAGCAGACCAACAGTTGTGATGAGCAGCGATGGGCCTGTTTCCTCTGGAGGTAGGACAGTGCCCTCTTGCAGTCCATGGTATGTAGTGAGGCCTCTGCTCGGGATGTGTGAGTCCTGGGGAAGAAGGTGGGAAGGACCACCTCCTGGTTCATGTGAAAAGCAGACACCACCTTAGGCAGGAATTTCGGATGAGTCCGGAGAAAGACCCTGTTTTTGTGGAAGTTGGTGTAGAGGGCATGGGCCACCAATGCCTGCAGCTCATTAACTCTCCTGGCTGGTGAGCTCTACCAGGAACACTACTTTCCACGACAAGAACTTGAGAGGGCACGTAGCCAGGGGCTTAAAAGGGGAGCCATCAGCTTCCCGAGAACAACGTTCAGGTCCCACGCCACCAGCAGTGGATGAATGGGAGACCATGTGAGGAGAGGTCCCTTTATAAACTGGCCCACAAGGGGGTACACAGAGATGGGCTGGCCATCGATGAAGTGGTGATGTGCCGACAGGGTGCTGAAGTGCACCCTGATGGAGTTGGACTTTAGACCACCCCTGGAGAGATGCTGAAGATATTGTAGGATATCCTGCACTGAGCAAGAGAAAGGGTTGAGATTCCAGTCTGCACACCAGAGAATCTGTGCCATTTGAAGGTATATGCGTGTCATGTTCAGTCCTTGCGCGATGCCAGTAGGACATTCTCCACATCCCGGGAGAGGTGGAGGTGTGCTATGGCTAGTCGTTCAGCATCTATGCTGTCAGGGCGAGGGACTGGAGGTTAGGATGGAGAAGGGTCCTGTCCTCCTGTGAGAGCAGGTCTGTGGCCTGGCCCAGGGGTATTGGGGCTGCTTGGGACAGCTGCAAGAGCAGAGATATCCACAGCTGCCAGGACCACTGAGGAGCAATGAGAATTACAGAGGCCCAGCCCGACTGAACCTTGAGCAAGATCTTAGAAACCAGGGGCGTAGGTGGGTACGCACACAGCAAGTTCTCAGACCAGGACAGGAGAAAGGTGTCTGCTGCCACTTGTTTCGGGGTCAGCCTCTGGGAGCAGACATGTGGCAGCTGTGCATTCAAGGCTGGCGAAAAGGAGCATTGTTGGGATCCCTCAATGTTGAAAGATGGAGGTGGTCACCACTGGGTTGAGGTGCCACTCATGGGGCTGAAGGACTCTGCTGAGTCGATCTGCAATCAGACTGTCTTGGCCCGGTAGGTAGACCGCCTGAAGGGTCATGCCCTTCTCCACAGCAAAGGTCCAGAGGTAAACTGCCTCCCAGCAGAGGAGGTATGAGCCCATTCCCTCCTGCTTGTTGATGCAAAACATTACTACTTGGTTGTCCGTCTGAACGAGGACAGCCTGGCCCACCAGGTGGGCATTTGTCACAGCTCTGAGTTCCAGGAGGTTGATCTGGAGGGCACTTTCCTCCTAAGTCCAGGTGCCCTGTGACTGCAGATCGTTGCCATGGGCTCCCCAGCCGAGCTTGGACGTGTCAATGGTCAGAACACGTTGGGCCGGCAGGGTCTGGAAGGATAGGCTGGCCGGGTCTGGAAGGATAGGCTGGCCAGTAAGTGAGAGGCTGCCAGAGGCTGGGTGATCTGGACTTGATCCTCCAATTGGCCCATGGCCTGAGTCCATTGAGAGCTGAGGGTCCACTGAGCCTGTCACATCCGTAAATGGGTCTGCGGAGTCATGTGAACCATCGAGGCCATGTGCCCCAATAGGTGCAGTAGGAGATGGGCGGACACCAATGAGCGACTCTATGCCTCCTTTGCTAGGGTCGCCAGACACTCGGCCCTGTCTAGAGGGAGGAAGGCTCTGGCCTGGTCGTAGGCCAGAAGGGCTCCTATGAACTCCAGGCATTGGGTCGGTAGCAGATGCAACTTTGGGAAGTTGATCATGAACTCCAGATGCTGTAGCACCCTGATGGTGCAGTGGGCTGCGAGACGTACCTCCTCTGGCGAGCTGGCCTTTAGGAGCCAGTCGTCCAGATAGGGGAAGACCCCCAGAATGTGGAGGTGAGTGGTGTTTACCGCTAGGTTTTTAGTGAACATCCGGAGGGCTGAGGAAAGGCTAAAGCGGAGTACCCGGTACTGGTAGTGGCAGTCTCTGATGATGAAGCAGAGGTACTGACTGTGCCGGGGGTGGATCAGAATGTGGGTATAGGCATCTTTGAGATCCAAGGAGTATAGCCAGTCTCCCCGCTGGAGGTAGGCAGCAATGTTCCAAGGGATAGCATCTTGAACTTTTCCTTGACCAGAAAGTGGTTTAAGTTCTGCAGATGCAGGATGGGCCGAAAGCCTCCTGTCTTTTTGGGACAAGGAAGTACCAGGAGTAGAATCCCATGCCCCAGAGGGGCCGAGGGATGGGCTCTACTGCTCGATCTTCGAGCAGAGATTTGAGTTCCTTCTGCAGGAGCTCTCTGTGCAGGGAGGTCATGGGAAGTTCCCCTGGGAAGAAGGGAGAAGGCTTCCGGTTGAAGTACAGAAGGTAACCTTCTTGCATCACCTTCAGCACCCAGGCATCTGTGGTGATGCCTGGTTAGAGGTGAGCAAAGTAAACCAGACATCCTCCCATGTGCCTTGGGCCCTGACCCTCGGGGGAAAGATGGGCTATGCCCAAGGAGTCAAAAGGCCCCCCCAAGGCATGGCTGGGATGCTGTTTGGGGCTTGGGGGCTTTCTGCTTACGGGGTCTGTGTGCTTGGCTCTTGGCCTGCTGGGGAGCCTGATAGTCTGGAAATTGGGGGTATCTTCCATAAGCCTTTTTTGCCTTCGGGTCGAAGGGCTTTTTCCCTGAAGCCTTCCGGGGAAGGGTCAGCGGTCTTCTGGGACAGCCTGGTTCAGGTCATAAACTCTGACTCCAACTTGGTCGCCTTGTCGGTAATGGGTTTGCTGAAGAGGTTCTCTCCTCAGCAAGGGACATCAGCTAGTTTATCCTGTACCCATTGCTCCAAGTTCAAGAACTGTAGCAAAACCAGGCTCTAATGCCCACTGCAACCACACAAGCCACAGACTCAAAGCTGTCATAGGCCATTCGAGTCTGGAATTTGGAGCATTCCTTGACAGAGAAGACGAGGGTTCTTCTCTGGCAGCTGAGATTTAATGTTAAAAAATGTAAGGTCATGCATTTGGGTTGCAGCAATCCAAGGGAGCAATATAGTATAGGGGGTGAAGTACTTTTGTCCACTAAAGAAGAGCGGGACCTAGGCGTTGTTGTGTCTGATGATCTTAAAGTAGCTAAACAGGTAGAAAAGGTGACGGCAAAAGCTAGAAGGATGCTTGGGTGCATACGGAGAGGAATGGCTAGCAGAAAAAAGGAGGTGATAATGCCTCTGTATAAGTCTTTGGTGCGACCTTATTTGGAGTATAGTGTGCAATTCTTGCGACCGCATCTTCAAAAGGATGTGAACAGGATGGAGTCGGTGCAGAGGGTGGCTACTAAAATGATTAGTGGTCTTCATTATAAAGCATATGAGGACAGACTGAAGGATCTTAATATGTACACCTTAGAGGAAAGGCGGGATAGAGGTGATATGATTGAGATGTTTAAATACCTCCGTGGCATAAATGTTCAGGGAGAGAGCCTCTTTCAATTGAAAGCAAGTTCTGCTATGAGGGGACATGGGATGAGGGTGAAGGGAGATAGATTCAGGAGTGATATGCGGAAATATTTCTTTATGGAAAGAGTAGTGGATCCGTGGAATAGTCTCCCAGTGGAGGTGGTAGAGATGAGGACAGTAATTGAATTCAAAAAAGCATGGGACAAACACAGAGGATCTCTAAAGGTAAAAAGGGGACTGTTGCAGTTGTTGATATGGAAAGACAGATTGGATAGGCCACGTGGTCTTTTTCTGTCATCATATTTCTATGTTTCAGAAGTGCTCGATTCACCTAGCAGCCCATTTAAGAACTTGGCACCCGCAAGATCAAATTCTGATGTTTCGGTCAGGGAGAGTGCATGAAAAGACCTGTGCACTGAAAAAGAAGGAAAAAAGGACCTGAGAAAAATGCAATGCAGAGGCAAGGGCGGATTTGGCGGAGAGAAGGTGATCGGAAACCGTTTGGCAAAAAGAGAAAAAAAAATGCTAAGGCTGGAAAAATGAACTTTTACAGGAATGACAGACAGGACGTTTGCGGGGCTCCGTGGAAAAAATAAGACTGAAGGAAGATGGCACCTTTAGGCAGGGAGGTGACTGTGCATCTGCAATCTAACTCCCAAAGGCTTTCTTTGAAAGCTGGGGAGTGAATCTGCGTGGGATTGGTTGATGCAGACATCACCTATATGTGAGAATTGACTTCCTGCTTGTTCCCAGAGAAAAAAATGTTGCTAAAAAAAGTTTCTAGATGAAATAAATGACTCCTTATTGGAGCAGCTGGTTCATAACCAATAAGAGTGGAAATTATTTTGGACCTAGTCATTAGTGGAACACAGGATCTAGTGCAAGAGATAAGGGTATTGGGGCCATCTGGCAATACTGATCATAGCATGATCACATTTGATTTGATAAATGGAGGAAGGATGGCAAGAAAATTCACAGTACTACCTTTGAAATTTCAAAAAGGGAGATTATGATAAAATGAGGAAAATAGTTAAGAAAAAAATAAAAGCAGCTGCTGCAAATACTGACGATTTACATCAAGCATGGGTGTTTAAAAATATTATCTTGGAAGCCCAGACCAGATGTATTCCATACTTTAAGAAAAGTAGGAGGACAAAAAACTGCCAGCATGGTTTAAAGGTGTGGCCAGAGAGTCTGTTGTAGCCAAAAAAGTATCTTTCAGAAAATAGAAAAAGGAGTCAAATGACAAACAGGAAACAACATAAGCACTGGCAAGTTAGATGCAGGCTCCAACTCATCCAGAACACCGCCGCCTGGATCCTCACTCACGCTACTCGTTTCGACCATATCACTCCTCTTCTCATCAACCTTCACTGACTTCCTGTGCCCTTTTGGATCCAGTTCAAAATTCTCACCTTCGTCCACAAAGTCATCCACACTGGTGTCCCTCACTACCTTTCCGACCTGATTCACCTTCATACCTCCCAACGCTCTCTCAGATCAATTCATGCCAACCGCATGTTCCTCCCCTCCCCCTCCTCTGCCAGCCTAGAATCCACTCGCTCTGCTGCATTTTTCTTCCTTGGCCCCAAGCTTTGGAATTCGCTCCCCCCTGCTCTCCACCTTGAACTCTCCTTTCCCAAATTTAAAGCTGGCCTGAAGACTCATCTCTTCTATGCTGCCTTCAACCTGCCCACTCCTTCCTCCCCCCCTCCAGCCCCCCCTTAGTCTTCTGAGTGATTTGTTTTCCCCTGTTTGTCCATTCTCTGAATTTCAAGCTCGTCTCTCGCCTTTTCTCTACCTTTGATTTTATCCCTTTCCTGTCACATCAATGGAGTTCTATTTCTTTTTCCAGCAATCAATTTATATTGTAAACCGCCTTGAAGCCTCGGTGTGGGCGGTATATAAAGAAATTAATAAAGATATAAGGCAGGCAAAATAAGAAATTAGTTCTTACCTGCTAATTATCTTTCCTGGAGCTTTCTCCGGGCCAGTCCAGGGACAGGTAGGGTTGTCAATCTTCTATAGCTACTGAGGACTGATCTGAAGTTTTGAGAGGTGAAGCCACTCCCCCAGAGGGTTACCCAGCAGTCTACACGTGACAAAGCACTACAAGAAATAAGAACTGAAAGAAACAGATAACCTTTGAAAAATACTGATAACTTTCTATAGTCCTTGAACAAAGTAGAAGCCATGAAAGAAGGCATCTATAATGGAACAAGCAATAACGTCTACAAATTTGGCGTTTTGTTTTTTTTTTCCAAATTAATAATTACATAAATTACAGGAGTACAGAATCTCCCACTCTTTCACCGCGAAATCAGAAAGCCCCAAGGAATACCTCTGACCGAAAAAATATCTCTTAAGCCAATAGAGGCGGGGCCCTGGACTGGCCCGGAGAAAGCTCCAGGAAAGATAATTAGCAGGTAAGAACTAATTTCTTATTCCTATTCGCTTCTCCGGGCCAGTCCAGGGACAGGTAGGGCAGTACCAAAGCAGTACCTAATGATGGGAGGGACCCGCAAGACCTGCGACAATAGCCGCTGACCCCACTTTCGCATCGTCACGGGCTTGAAGATCTAAGCGGTAATGCTTAGTAAAAGAATGCAAGGACGATCAAGTAGCCGCTCGGCATATATCAATAGGCGGAACCAATGCAAACTCCGCCCAGGAAGTGGCGAGAGCCCGAGTTGAGTGAGCCCGTAATCCCAGCGGCGGAGAAATTCCTTTAGCCGTGTACGCCGCAACAATAGCACTGCGAACCCACCGCGCTATGGTGGATTTGGAGGCTGGTTGACCCTTCCGAGATCCGGCGTACTGCACAAATAGCCGATCCGTTTTTCGAAAAGTCTCTGAAACCCGAAGGTACGTCCGCAAAACTCGCGCAAGATCTAATCGCTTGAGCGCCCGATCCATGGGCGAACCGGACGACTCCGTAAAGACGGGCAAAAACCACCGTTTGATTAACATGGAAAACGGAGACAATCTTAGGCAAATAGGACGGCACTGTCCGGAGAAGCACACGTTCTGGCAAAAACTGAAGATAAGGTTCCCTGCACGACAAGGCCTGCAGATCGGAAATCCGGCGAGCGGAACACAAAGCGACCAGAAAGGCCGTTTTCCAAGAACACTCGCGGATCTCACGAAAACTTTGAGATGCCAGAGAAGAATGCGAAAAGGCATCCAACACCACATTCAAATCCCAAGGTGGAACTAAGGGACGCAGTGGAGGACGGAGAAGCCGCGCTGCCCGTAGAAAACGTTGGACATCCGGAAGCGTCGAAAGACGCCGACGGCAAACGTACCCCCGAAAACAGGCAAGCGCCGCCACCTGCACCTTAAGGGTACTGAGAGCCAGACCCTTGTCGAAGCCATCTTGAAGAAAAAGGAGAAGCTGAGGCAAGGTAGACGACATTGGAAGAATATGACGTTGAGCACACCACATCTCAAACAGACGCCACACCCGAACATAGGCCAGAGAAGTTGCTTGCCTTTTTGAGTGCAGCAACGTGGCAATAACTGAATCAGCATAACCTCGCCGCTTCAACCGAGACCTCTCATGAGCCAAGCTGTAAGCAAGAAGCGACCCACTTTTGGCATGAGAATCGGCCCTTGATGCAATAAATTGATCCGAGCCGGAAGGGCCCAAGGCGGAGCTATGAGTAGTCGAACGAGATCGGCATACCAGGGACGACGAGGCCAATCCGGCGCTATGAGAATCACCCGCCCCGGGTGACGTGCAATCCGCTGAATGACCCGACTCAACATCGGCCAGGGAGGAAAAACATACAAGAGGGAGTCTGGCGGCCATGGTTGCACGAGAGCATCGAGGCCTTCCGACATGCGCTCTCGGCGTCTGCTGAAAAATCTGCCCACTTTGGCATTCGCAAACGTCGCCATCAAGTCCATCACTGGAGAACCCCAACGGAGCGTCAGATCGTGATAAACGGCCGCGTTCAGTTCCCATTCCTCGGGATCTAGCACATTTCGGCTGAGATAATCGACCTGGACATTGTCCTTGCCAGCCACATGCGCCGCCGAGATAGTTGCGAGATGGGACTCCGCCCACTCCATCAGCTCCAGACATTCGGTCAGAAGGGCGGGAGACTTGGTACCCCCTTGCCGATTGATGCAAGCGACCGTCACCGCATTGTCCGAGAAAATTTTTACCGCCTTGCCCCTGAGCCGCGGTTCGAAGTGAAGCAAGGCTAGGCGAGCCGCCCGTAGCTTGAGACGGTTGATCGACCATGAACTCTCCTCTGGAGACCATGCCCCCTGAGCGACCTGATCTAGACAGTGTGCTCCCCAGCCGGACAGACTGGCATCGGTGGTAACCAGGATCCAGGAGGGTTCCTCCAATGGAACCCCTGCCGTAAGATGTTCGGGAAGCAACCACCACTGAAGACTGCGCCGGACGGGATCTGGACAGGGAAGGCGCTGCCCCAGCGGGTGAAGCTGCGGCGACCACCGGGAAAGAAGCGCCTGCTGCAATGGGCGCATGTGTGCTCTGGCCCAGGGCACCAGGTCCAGAGCAGCTGCCATGGATCCCAAGACCTGTAAATAGGTCCATGCTGACGGATCTGGAAGAGAAAGATAGGTCTGAATTTGTTGCAAAAGCTTTTGCACCCACATACTGGGCAACGAAACGTGCCCCCGCTCCGTGTCGAAGCAGGCTCCGAGATAAGTCAACTGCTGTTGCGGGATCAATTGGCTCTTGGCGTGATTGATCACCCAACCGAGCTGCTCGAGAAGTTGGACTACTCGTGCCGTCGCCACCAGAGACGCTTCCCGAGAATCCGCCCGGATCAACCAATCGTCGAGATATGGATGTACTCGAATACCTTCCTTCCGAAGCGCCGCTGCTACGACCACCATCAGCTTTGTGAAGACACGCGGAGCCGTCGCTAGACCGAACGGCAAGGCGCGAAATTGGAAATGTCCCATGGGAAGCGCGAAACGTAAATAGCGCTGATGAGACCGTCTGATGGGAATATGAAGATACGCCTCTGTGAGATCTATGGATGAGAGAAATTCTCCCGGTTGCACCGCCCGAAGCACTGTACGCAGGGTTTCCATGCGAAAGTGTGGAACCCGCAAAGTACGGTTTACACCTTTGAGATCTAGTACGGGACGAAAAGAATCTTCGTTCTTTGGAACCACAAAATAGATCGAGTATCGACCGCAGCCGCACTGGTCCAACGGCACTGGAACAATCGCCTGCAGCTGCAACAGACGCCCGAGCGTGTCGGAAATGGTGTGCATCTTCTTTCCGGGCGCACAAGGAGAGAGTATGAATGCGGGTTGCAACGGGCAAGCGAAGTCCAAAGCATAACCTCTCTGAATGACTTCGAGGACCCACTTGTCCGAAGTAATTGCGGTCCAAGCCGCCAGAAAACCCTGTAAGCGGCCGCCTACAGGAACTAACGGCTGGACCTGCTGACCTTCATTGCGATTTCTTAACGGACGGTTGAGAGGCCGCCCCGTAAGATCGGCCGAAACCTCTGGCTCCGCGAAAGGACGAACCACGAAAACCTGAGCGCCCCCGAGAATAAGGCGCAAAGCGGGCACCACGAAATGTGCGGGACTCCCGGGAAGAGCCTCGCCCCGCTCCCACAGCTCGGAGCGGCTTAGGCCGATCCTCCGGCAAACGCCCGCCCTTGGAGTCTCCCAAATCCTTCACAATCTTCTCCAAGGCCTCGCCAAAAAGTAACCCACCCCTAAAGGGCAGTTTACTAAGGCGAACCTTCGAGGAGACATCCGCAGACCAGTTACGTAACCACAGAAAACGCCTAGCCGCCACCATAGAGGCCATGGTCTTGGCCGAAATGCGAACCAAATCATAAAATGCATCCGCCGCATAAGCTGCAGCCGATTCCAACTTTGCGGAATCCGGAACCTCCGAAGCGGACTCTCCCGCTGCGTCCCCCTGCAGCCAGCGAATAGAGGCCCTAGAAACATAGGCTCCACAAACCGCTGCCTGTAAAGCCAATGCACTAGCCTCAAAAGCTTGCTTGAGAAGCACCTCCAATTTCCTATCCTGCAGATCTTTAAGCGCTGCTGCGCCCTCCACAGGGATGGTAGTCTTTTTAGTGACTGCTGACACTAAAGCATCTACTTTAGGCATACGGAATAAGTCCCGGTCTTCTTGCGGAAGGGGGTACAAACGAGACAGAGCGCGCCCCCCTCTTAGAGTAGCTTCAGGACACTCCCATTCGGAGTCAATCATCTGCCGAATGACGCGATGCAAGGGAAAACAGCGCTGCTGAGACTTAAAGCCTTGCAATAAAGGATCCTCTAACGGCTCCTGAGAGGAGGAAGGAGGAAGCAGATGGAGGGCCGCTAAAGATTGTGCAATAAGCGCAGCGAGCTCCTCCTTACGGAAAACCCTAAAGAGATTTGGATCTTCCCCCGGAGCTATTTCCCCCTCCTCCAACTCCTCAGGATCTTGATCCAAAGAGAGATCTGCACCCTCATCTGAGACAGATTGACCTGTCAGCAGAGAGTCCTGTGGTATAAAAGAGCCCAAAGGATCTGCCAGAACCTCTTTAGGCTTAGAGGGGCCTTCCCCAGGATCCTCTGCACCCTGCATCTTATTGGGAACAAACGCAGGAGGGGAACCCCTTGTCGTATGGTCTGGTTGAGCCGACCTAAGTAAGAATGCTTTATGCAAAGCCAGAATAAACTCTGGCAAAAAAAACGAAGAAGAAGAAACATCCTCTGGTGCCCTTACAGAGACATCTGCAGGCAGAGAAACCGGCATAGGATCTTTAGAGGACTTTGTCTTTCTTTTGTGCGGTCGGGACTGCTGTGTCTGCGAGCTGACAGGCACCGGCAAAATGGCCGACTTTCCCGCCTTCTCTGCAGGCAACGAAGAGCTCTCTAAAGCTTGCTCCGTCTTGTCGGCCATTCGAAAACACACGCGGAGAGCACTGAAAGAAGAAAGACTCCCGACGAGAAAGAAAGACAACTCGAAGAAACACCGCCCGAGGCACCGGAAGACAGAGCCGACAGAAGCGCCGAAATTAAGTAAAAAACTCACCGCACTGAGGGAAATTAGACAGGAAGCCGGCAGACCCGCAGCCAGCGGGAAAGTGCCGCCTCGCTGAATATTCTTCGGCAGAGGCACTAACTGGGGCTCCCAGAAATCTTTCCTCTGCCGACGGAGACGGAGCCGGTGAAGTGAGACAGGCTCTGCCTCTCACCGGTATAAAAACTCACTCGACGTCTCCCGCGCTGTTAAAGGCAAAGCGCTCCCAATTTACACTCAAGGACCTTAGAAATATATCAGTCCTGCTAGAGCCAATATAAAGTCAGGAAGAAAACAATAAAAGAACCAACAGCAATTAGCAAACTGAGGGAGAAGCAGAGAATCGATCCTCTGTAGCTGCTGAGGACTGATAGACTGCTGGGTAACCCTCTGGGGGAGTGGCTTCACCTCTCAAAACTTCAGATCAGTCCTCAGTAGCTATAGAAGATTGACAACCCTACCTGTCCCTGGACTGGCCCGGAGAAGCGAATAGGAAAATGTGATTTTGAAAAAAACACTTATCATGGAAGCAGAAACACATAATAAAAACATTTTCAAATACATTCATAGCAAAAAACCTGTGAGAGAGTCCGTTGGGCCATTAGAGGACAGAAGGACAGACTTAATGAATTTTTTGCTTTGGTCTTTACTGAAGATGATGTAGAGAAGTTACTTATGCCTGAAATGATATTCAAAGGTGATGTATCAGAAGAATTGAAGGAAATAGTTGGAATGTATCTATCTTCCTGGTTTATCAATATTTGATAAACTGAAGAGTAGTGAATCGCCTGGACCAGAAGGGGTACATTCAAGGCTGTTGAAAGAACTGAAAGATGAGATTGCAGACCTGCTATTAGTAATCTGTGAACTATCATTAAAATAATCTGTAGTATCTGAAGATTGAAGAATGGCCAATGTAACACTAATTTTTAAAAAGGGTTCCAGAAGTGATCCAGGAAACTACAGACCTGTGATCCTTCCCATCAGTACTGGGCAAAATGGTAGAAAGCCAACATGGATTTAGCCAAGTAAAGTCTTGTTTTACTAATCTGTTAAATTTTCTGAAGGTATGAATATACAGGTAGAAAAAGGTACCCTTGTTCTCAACTTTTGTACAGTCTGTCTTGATTAGATTGTAAGTTCTAATGAGCAAGGACCGTTTTTTGTATGCATCTGTATTAGTAGTATTAGTAGTGAACCGTTTGATATAGTATATCTCAATTTTAAGAAAGCCTTTGATAATGTCCCTCATGAGAGACTCTTGGTGAAATTAAAAAGTCATTGTTCTGTTACAAGCCTTCTTCACAGGGTGTGGTTAATTTCATCAGTTCTGCAGCCTGAGCAAGCTACATGATCCAATTCTGTTCATCACAGCTCCAAGAGATCTACAAAAGCTAAGCATTTAGATTTTACAATTGCCTGTTTTTTTAATATAAATTTTAACTTTTGACTAAAGGTTTAGGAATATTTAGGTTGCCTACGTTCCTTGCATAGCCTTTAAATCAGATATATCATGAGGGAGGAGTGGCCTAGTGGTTGGGGCAAGTTACCTCAGGCCAGAAGGTCGGGGGTTCAAATCCCACTAGAGGACAGCAACCTTGGGCTGGAAGGACTGGGGTTTCTAGTCCCACAGATGCTCCTTGTAGTCTTGGGAAAGCCACTTAACCCTCCATTGCACATGTTCCCTGTAAAATAGTTATCTCCAAATTATAATGCCCTGTGCCATGTAATTTCAGTTTGTTCAATGTAAACCGCCTTGATATCATGAAAGGCGGTTGTCAGCATACATCAGCATGACATTATGCCTAGCATAGGTGTCATGGCTTTTCCCAGACCTTGGATTGCAAGCAGCTTTGTTACTCTGGTGATGTCAGTCTCCAAACTTAATGAACGTAGTTTACATGATGAGATTAGCTCTGACCCCCTGGTGATGTCTGTCTCCAGACTTAATGAACATAGTTTAAACAGCCCCTCCTTGCTAATCAAGTGATAGCAGACCTCAAACAAACCAAATTGACAGAGGGAGGTGCTGAAGAATTTCACTATAAAATACAGAGGACAAAAATCTCTCTCTCTCTTTCTTATTCATCGGACATGAGGCTCTGACACCCACTTCTCTCTTTCTCTCTATATTCTTCTTACTATGAGACTTTGACACACACTTCCCCCCCTCTCTCTCACACAAACACACATGCACACACACAGACGCAGCTCTGTAACAACCTTATAACTCTGTTCTGTACCTATGTAATAAGCCTATTTCTATATAAAACTCTTTTTCCAAGCCACACCAGTTTTGATTGTCTTATTTGTGCTACTTACCATACTGTCTCTGTGAAATGAACCCAGGACCAAACGGAGAGTAGCCGAAAGTGGAGCGGCAGCGGAAAAAGATTACATTCCAGAAGATTACATTTTATGGGGGCCCATCTCAGACTTCACAGCAGATCTCCAGTTGGCTAAGTAGCAATTTTGTTTTAATCATTAAAGTGGATTTCAGACAGGGTGTGACAGGAAAATCAAAAGCCCTTGTGACCATTTACAATTTACAATTTTGGGTTACAGGCTGGATGACACACTATTTAGTGAAAAGTTCCAGTGATAACTTTGTTTTGTGGGTTAGACAAAGTGAGATTTTTATTGTCAAAAGGCTCTGTAAGAATCCTGGATTTTAATATTACCTACATTTAGGGACATTACATAGAGTGGCTTGCAATTGTCTTATTTGTATGTAGAGGCTTGTTATGGTTTGTTACAAGGCACAGATTTTTCTATAGTATTTGAGCTGCTAAGAAAAGACAGAGTTACACAGGTAAACATTCCCTCATTGAATACAATATACATCTTTCCTGGTAACACTACCTCTTGTCCCTTTGCCTTTTATTTCTCAGTCTCCTGTCAGTATGTGTCTTGATGAGGGCAGGCTTAAAGTTTGCTACAACTGATACAGTATCTGACAATTCTGTTAATCTCCTAACAACCTTCTTACTATAATTTCAACCTAAAACTTCCACCCTGTTAAAAGATGGTGAGCACTTTTTATTCAGGTATAATTTTAAGGCGTGGTCTTTATGCCAGTACTCTTTACTGAACACCCATAAAATTTATGCCATTCCAACTATAATTCTAAGTCTCACTTCTTCATAAAAGTTAGCATTCCTCCTTCCAAGGTTGCACATTTGAGACAGTCGCATAAAACCAAATTAAAAAAACATAATAAGCTAGGCCCCTGTACCAACTACAGTCTTTCTGCAGTCTCAAAAATGGAAGCCTTTGATTTTAAAGAACTTAAAGAAATAGTATTGACATACTGTAAGAGAAAAGGTGGTCCCTTTGAAGGTGAATTCCCTGAGGCATCATGGCGTAATATTCAAAGACAAATGTTAAACCATTATCAAGAATTCAAAAAGAAAACAAATAAAAGAAAATGCCTTTTTATCCAAGGCATGTGCAGGGGGCTCATTAGCATGAAACAGGACAATACTGAACTGACTTCTCATTGTACACAATTAACCAAAGACCTAGAGGAGGCACAAATTTGCATGCAACGGGCTCAGGTGATACAAGCCACAAATTCCTTTATAAATGTTAGTGAGCAATTAGAAGCACTTAAACTTGAATTGAGGCACGTTAAGGATGAATTGGCCTCTGAAAGACAAAATAAATATAAGCTCTGGCCAAACACTATTTCACCCTCAGCCCCCCCTGCCTATGACACACCCTATAAACAAAAGAATACAGAAGTATCTATAGCTGGGCTTAGGAATGGGAAAAATAAAAATGAAACAGAGGAAGAAAATCCTAATAGTTTATCTCAGCCAGAACAGAGCAATAACCAGGACCTGTGTCAGGAGGATAATTCAGATGACTCAGACCCGGCACCCAGTACCAAACTCAGAGCACCAGTTAAAGTAATGCTGCAGGACTCTTTAAAAGATAGGGACATGGAAAGGATAGTTAAGAAAGCGGGCCCTATGCCTTTTAATGTAAATGAATGATGCAAATGGGCCACTGATATTCTGATTCACTGGGGTCTAGGGAAATACAGAAGAAAACAATCAGACTTTGATAGACTTATGCATCTGGCTCTGGGGCCACACTATTATAAAGTTGGCTCTCTCACTCACCCATACCAGTTGGTTAAAAGGGGCATTAAGAAACTATTTCACTGTTCCCCAATGCAAGTATTTAAAATTATTTCACCTCTACCAAATGATACACTGGAACAGTTTGCATACAGAGCCTGGGTTTTAAAAGCAGTTCTTAATGAGCAGGAGTCCTGGCCCAATGCAGAAGATTATGGGGAGAGTACACATAAGGCATTTTTATTAGAATTGCTATCCCCTGAGATTACAAAACACCTTCTGTTATTTTCTGAAGACCCTAAAGCAACCCCTTTTGATACTTTAATGCTCAGAATTGGGTCTGTTTGGAAGACCCAGCCCTCGCAGGTCATAACAGTATCAGAAGCACGGAAGTGGCAAGTTGAGGGATCCTCTCAATACACAAAAAACACAGACAAAGGATACAGAAGACAGACACCTTGGAGAGGACAAGGCAGAGGTACTTTTAGAAATTCCTCAGGTTACATCCCCTTTCAAGAGCTCAAAGCAGAGAGATGGATTAGAAAAGGAGAAAATTAAATGGGAACAGGACAAACACATACTGCAGGTAGAACTAGATAAATTAAAACAGGACTTACAAGCAGCTCAGGATAAACACAAGGCTAGTGCATATGGGTGTCCTGACCTCCTGGGTTCAGATATCAAAATGTCTCAAGCCTTCATAGCCCAGCCTGCCTCCGTTCTCTCAGCAGAGGACTCGATTCCAGAGCCTCTGGATGATGAAACAGATACAGGCCCAGAATACAGTTTAAGGCTTGTAACATCCTTGATACTGGACTCTTGTGGACGCCCCAATGTTATCAGCAGAATAGGGGGTCAGGATAAACTAGCATTGATTGACACAGGGGATGGAATTAGTTTTACAAACAGAGCTTCCCTCACTGCAGATCAGAAAAATATGGAAATTTATGAAATTCAAGGAATTAATGAAACAGCTTCCAAGTGTGTGGCTATCCAAGTTAAATGGGGTATCCCTGTCCACAGTGAACAAAACAAGGACATGTTAAAAACCACTGCCTCCACTATAGTGAACACACCAAAAGAAATAATTGGAATTGACGTTCTCAATCAGTTAAATTTGGTGGTGGATATGGCTAATCTCAAATTGTGGCAGTATTCAGGAACTTCAAGTGCTTCTAAAACTTTAGTGCATGAAGTCATTCCCATGCAGTTAGCAACTCAGTGCACCAAGGCAGCTCAGCAGTATGATCTGTGTGTAATTCCCTCAGAGGTGGCTGATATTCCAGTCTGGGCACAAGACAAGTTAGATTGTGGGAAAATGCACACTGAAATACTGTTGGAAGGTGAGGATCCTCCACCACAGAAACAATACCCAGTACCTCATCAGGCTATAGAAACTGTGACTAAAATTGTGAAGATACTGGAGGAGAGAGGTCTGATTAGACCTATTTCTTCCACATGCAATTCACCAGCCTGGCCGATAGTTAAACTGGGGGGTTCCTTCAGGCTCACTATGGACTTCCGTGCCCTGAATCAAGTTTCAAAATCTGTAGTGCCCGTGGTAGCCTCATACCCTGAAATGATCTCTAAACTGAACCCCAAATGTAAATTTTTCTCTGTTTTAGACATATCCAATGGGTTTTGGAGTCTGCCCCTGGCCCTTGAATGCCAGTACAAAACAGCCTTTCAGTGGCTGAATAAACAATATGCATGGACTGTGCTTCCACAGGGCTTTAAGGATTCACCATCGATCTTCCATAAATACATGCAGGAAGCCCCGTCACTAGTGTCCTGCAGAGATAATATAATTCAGTATGTAGATGACATAATGATTCAGTCTGAGAATGAAGCTGTACACTGGGCTTTAAGGATTCACCATCGATCTTCCATAAATACATGCAGGAAGCCCTGTCACTAGTGTCCTGCAGAGATAATATAATTCAGTATGTAGATGACATTCTGATTCAGTCTGAGAATGAAGCTGTACACTGGAATCATGTAAGAGAAGTTTTAAAAGCCCTCTTACAGAAGACTTACGGTGGCATGGTGAGCTGAGTAGGACGCTTCCTTCTTAGCTCCGGAGCCCGCTCCTTCCCCCCATTGCTTTTCATAGTTTCTGGCCACTAGTTTATTGTTCCAGAGGGGGGGAGAGCTTTCGCAAGGTGCGGGGGTCCTGTTGAGCTGGCCGCCTCTATTGGAAAGAGCTCCGTATGGCGACAAAAATCCCGCGCCATGAGCGGCCACGAGGAGGGGAGACCAAGATGGCGGAAAGTGCACACGATGATCTGGTGCCAGTGACCGTGGCGGCGATGGTATCGGAGGTCTCTAAAGCGGTGGTGGAGGCGTTAGAGGACCGCCTGGGGGGCTTGGCCATGCAGATCACCGAGGTGGCCCAGGCGGTCTCAGAATTTACCCGCCGGGTGGAACATGTGGAGAACCGCATAGGAGCCCTCGAGGACACGCGGGTGCAAGATGAGGCTCGCATTAAACAGCTGGAGGAGGCCTTGGTGAAACAGCAGGACAAGCTGGAGGATTTGGAGAATCGGAGCAGACGCAACAATCTTAGGTTTATTGGCATAGAGGAGTCTGTGCCCGAGAGGGACCTGAGACAACACCTGGAGAAGTGGCTGCCGGCTAATTTGCCCCTGGATGCTGATGTGGGGGAGATTGTCCTGGAGCGAGCGCACCGACTGGGGCCATATCGGGCTGGAGATCGCTGGCCAAGGGCGGTGATTGCCCGGTTTCTTAATGCGGCACAGAAAGACAGTGTCCTTTGTGCGGCACGGCAGTCGCGCCGTTCTGGAGCTAATGCCTGCAAGGTGCTGATCTTCCAAGATTATTCGGCAGGCGTGTCATTGCGTCAAAAGGTCTACAAGGAGGCCTGTGGTCGGCTGATTGAGCGTGGCCTCCGATTTACCTTGGCCTACCCTGCGATCCTGAAAGTGCAGTGTGATGGTGGTAACCGCGTGTTTTCTTTCCCAACGGAGGCGCTGGATTATTGCAATAGACTGGGCTGAGCATGTGCGTCTCGAGGGTGAACTAAGCTGTGTTTTTTTGATGGGCTGTGGATCCTCTGAGCTTGAATTGCTGGCCGCTGTCCTCTGGTGACTGAGTGATTATGCCATGGGACATTCAGCCCGAGAAGCCCTAAGAGGGGAGCCGGTTACCATTTGCCTTCCCGTTGGTAGGGGGCCTCTGGCGACCCGTGCGTTACTGGACTCAGTGTTATGTGTTGTGACAATTTTCTTACACAATCATGCTATATTATAGTTTGCTTTAATTCATATTTTGTGCTGTTTGGCAGTTCCGTTCTCTCCATGGCTTGCGGTCCCCGAGGTGGCTTGGTGGCGGCAGGCATGGAGTTCTCATTAGTTTGGGGGGTGGGGTTATTCTATTATTCTACTGTTATTTTATTATTCCTTTATGTTACTGTAATTTATTTTGCCCCCTTTTTTACTTTATTTTACCTTCTCATTTTATTTTACTTTATTTTAACTCCTCTTATTTTATTTTTTCCCTTCTCTTCTCTTTTATCTTCTCTTTATTCCTCATCTTATTCCATGTGATTTTATTTGACTACACCTAATTATTTATCCCCCAGATTGGTTTCAGCTGTTTCTTTTGTACCCTGCTTCCCCTTTTCTCTTGGCCCTTGTTTGCTCTCCTCCCCTGATGTATTTTGGTAATTATGCACTCACTGTCTTCATGCATTTAAAGTATTCGTGCATTTATTTTTGTTTCCGTTTCACTCCCATTTGCTTTACTATAACTGGCCCGGCTTATTATGGGGCTCGGCTAGCTACGAATTGTACGGTAGAGTTAGCCATTGATTTGTTGCAAGTTGTGGCTGCGGTGGCTCCTGCTCGGGGCGAATGGGGGGGGGGGGGAGGTTTCCTCGTTGCCCCGCCAGCTTAATCTGTGCTGTGGTGGCGTGGCTCTAGGGCCGCGTCTTTCAGCCCAGGTTTGGGCCTTGGATTTTCTGCTATTGCGTGGGGCCTCGTTTCTTTCTTTTTCTTTCTTCTCTTTCTGTTCCCTCCTCTGGAATGCTAGAGTTACTACATTGTCTGTGGTTTCCTGGTACCGATCATCTCGCTTAGTCTTGGACGTGGAAGTGCTGAATGGTAGCCTGAATAGTGTCCTGGAGGGCCATGGGTGTTTCCACGTCCGTCCCCGTTGGTTGGGGCTGCCCTTCTTGTTTTCATTTTTTTTACCACTACTAAACTTATGCGGGGTTAAATCCTGGGTAGGGGCCCAATGTGGAGCTCTTATGGTTTGTTCCTGAGGGGGGGTTAGTTACTCGTGCTTCATTAGGGGGCTGGAGCAGTTTGAGGTTCCAGGCGGGATTGGGGTTGATCTTAGGCCTTATTAGTTTTGATGGCCCAGGGTTAGTTGGCAGGGAGTGATTGGGGGGAGGGAGGGGGGGGGCTCTGCATGTCTAGGGAGTCATGGTGGGGTCAGTGGAGATACACTGGCGGAGGATGGTTGGTTGGACTGATGGTCCGCTCGGGGGGGGGGGGAGGCGAGGAGAGGGTAGTGGGGGGGGGGGGGGGGTTGGGGATGTAGGGGAGCGGGGGGAGCTGGGGGTGGGGGGTTGGGGAGGATAGGAATGACTGTTGCCGGTGGGGTTTGTGTGGGAAGCTGCTTGGAGGTACGTGTTTGTGTGTGTCGGTGTGGCTGCTTCGGGGCGCATGCTTGTTGCTGGTGTGGAGGGGGGCCCTTGGCTGGGGGGGGGTCCCCGTCAAATGGAGTTCCGGAATTCTGTATTATGGTATCTTTGTTCTCTCCTGTATCATGAGTAGTGGACTCCGATTAGCCTCCTGGAATGTCTGTGGGTTGGGATCCCCGGTGAAGCGCTATAAAGTGCTCCAGCATCTGAAACGTCAGCGGCTTGGGGTTATAATGCTGCAGGAAACTCATCAGATGGCAGTGGAACATGCTAAGCTGGGTAGGGGGCACATAGCTCATGTTTATGGGGCCCCCGCTGTTGGAAAGAAGCGTGGTGTGGTTATCCTAATTGCCAACTCGGTGGCTTGGAAGGAGGAGCGTGTGGTCTCTGATGTGGAGGGTAGATATGTCTGTGTTTGGGGGCTTTAGAAGGTAAGAAGGTAGTATTGTGTTCGTTGTATGGGCCTAATGGGTATGAGGCCCGCTTCTATCAGGCTATTACATGCGTTTTGGCGGACACTAGTGGGTATCAGGTTATATTGGGTGGGGACTTCAATGAAGTTCTGGATGTTGGCTTGGATCGTTCGGGCCTGACTGTGAGTGGGAGTAAGCGGGGCCGCAGGCGCTTATGGGGGATCTGTGAAGCACATAAGTTCTTGGATATTTGGAGACTTCTTCATCCCGGGGATCGGGACTACACTCATATGTCCAGAGCCCACGGAATGTGGTCCCGCATTGACTTTTTTCTGATTTCAGATTCGTTATTTGGTTGCATTTCAAAGGCAGAGGTAGGGTCTCCCATCCTTTCGGATCATGCAATGGTATTACTGGAGTTGCGGGGTAGCGGTCCCGCTAGGGGTCGGCTGTGGAGATACCCGCTGGACCTCTGTGGCGATGTGCATTTTGAAGCATATTTGCGTGACCGCTGGAGAGAATACTTGGCTTTTAATGATCAGCCCGAAGTATCTCCTGCCTTACTCTGGGAGGCGGGTAAGGCTGTCTTGCGTGGGGAAATCATTAGTTATCATAGTCTTCGTCGGAAGCGTCTGAATCAGAGAATCCTTTTGTTAGAACGGGATTTGGGTAGGGCGAGGAGGGCGGTGGCTGGGAGTAGAACGACATCCAACCAATGTAAGTTGAAGGAACTTCAGATTGAGTTGGAGATGCTCCTTCATCGGAGGGCTCAAAAATCAATGTTGTATTATAGATATAAGCTACATCAACATGGGAACAAGGCGGGAAAGTTGATGTCCTCTCTGATGAGGCCCGCTGGGGGCTCTCGGCGAATTGGAGCTATCTGGCACGCTGATGGGACTATCCGGCGGGAAGCGGAGGATATTGAGAATGTTTTCACTGATTTTTTCAAGCAGCTTTACGCGAGTGATGGGGATAAGAAGTTAAGAGGGCCGTAGTTTTCTTGAAGGCTGTGTCCTGCTGCAGCTTTGTGCGGACCACATGGAGGTTCTTAATCAACCCATTACGGGACGGGAGGTCCAGCTTGGAATCAAGAACTTGAAGAACGGACGGGCGCCTGGGGTCGATGGGTATCGCGGTGAATTCTATAAGGTCCTGGGAGACGCCCTTGTGGTCCCCCTGGTGGGATACTTTGAGGACTTGGTGCGGCGGGGTAAATTCCCCTTTGAGGCCAATAAGGCCCTGGTCACCATTCTGCCTAAACCGGGGAGGGACCCACTTTTACCGGGCTCGTATCGTCCTATCTCGCTTCTTAATGTGGACATTAAGCTCCTAGCTAAAATCATTGCAGATCGGCTTGCAATATACCTGCCGACTCTGGTTCATCGGGATCAGGTGGGATTTGTGCGGGGGCGCCATGCAGCGTACAGTCTGCAACGTATCCTTCTTTCTATCAGTGCGGGGCGGTTAGCGGAGGATCAATCCTTACTTATCAGCTTTGACGCTGAGAAAGCATTTGACCGAGTTAACTGGGGCTTCATGTATCAAGTGCTCGAGGCGATGGGGATCACGGGTTTCTTTGTGGAGGTGGTTCGATTGCTATATGCTGATCCCATTGGGGCTGTTTTGGTTAATGGGGCTATGTCCGCTGACTTCAGTATCCAGAAAGGCACTCCCCAGGGGTGCCCGCTGTCCCCACTTCTCTTTAATCTGACGCTGGAACCCCTTTTGATTCAGATTCGGGCCACCTCACAACTCTGCGGTATTCGGATGGGGCGGGAGGAGTTCCGGGTGGCAGCCTTTGCCGACGATCTGCTGGTGCATTTGGGGGACCCCTATACTGGGCTGCCTAAACTTTTGCAGCTTATTGGGGATTATGGGATACCTTCCGGGTTCCGACTCAATCTTGACAAATCGGAGGCGCTGTTAGTAGGGCCGGAGGGATGACGGGGATGGCAGGGGGAATTCCCCCTGAAATGGGCAGTGGGGTATTTTAAGTACCTAGGTATCTATTTACCGGCGAATTTAGGGGATCTTTATCATCTCAATGTTTCCAAAATATTAAGCGCAGTGGCAGTTAGTGTTGATAAATGGCGTGACCTGCCGTTATCCTTGGGGGGTCGGGTAGCATTATGCAAGATGGCCATCTTCCCCAAGATCTTATATCCGCTTCAGATTCTTCCGTTGCTTTTAAAGTGCTCGGACCTTCGTCAATTGACGCGTTTGTTTAATCGGTTCCTTTGGCTTGGTCGTAAGCCTAGGGTGCGCTTGGCGATTCTCCAGCAACCCTGGGCGCTGGGTGGCATAGGCTTCCCGGATATACAGAAATATAATATTGCTTATTACGGTGGATCCGGGACTGGTTATGGGATCTGGAGGATTGTTCCCCCTTGGGGTTGCTTAGGGCTGCGACGCATCCCCTACATCTGCGATACCTTTTACATGCTAAACATGTTCAGGGGTTGCTTGGAGATTTCCGGGAGATCATATTGGCCCCCCTGCGGGTAGCATGGAGATATTTTTGCTCAGGACATCGGCTCTCAGCGAATTTTACACCTTATCTTCCCATTAGGGGAAATGCCGAGTTTGTGCCAGGTCTGGGGAGGTCCCACTTCGAGGTGTGGGAGGAGCTGGGTATGGTGAATCTGGAACACGTGTTGACTTTAGAAGGGGGGATGACTGCATTTCCTGTGCTATGTCAACAATACCCCTTAGGGGGCAAGGCTATATTTCCATATGCGCAGCTCCGTAGTTATGTTCGTGGGATCCCTGCGGGGGCAGGTGTGCTCGTTAATTGAGTTAGCGCTTTTGGGGGGCAAGTCAGGGGCTCGTGTGTCGGGACTATACAAAAGGCTTTGGGAGGGGTCTTTGCCCATCGGTGGAGATGAGCTTGCAGTGGCTTGGGCTATGGACCTGGGTGAAGGGCTTAGCGGTGAGGAGCTAGTTGGTGGGTTGACTTCTATTTCGTCATTAAGCATGGTGGTGCTCCACAGGGATACCCAATATAAGCTCCTACGTCGATTATACTTTGCCCCTCTGCGGGCGTGGAGTGCAGGGGTGGGAGCTAGCCATTGTTGTCCGCAATGTAGTGAACCGAGGGCCACCCTGGGACATATGTTTTGGCATTGCTCGAGAGCTCAGGGGTACTGGAGGCAGATATCGACGTACTTGACTACCTGTTTACAGCAGCCTATCCGTTTGACTGCCAAGAATGTAGTGCTGGATTTGTGGGAGGATGTTTGGGGGACAATTTGGGACGAGTGGGTCTGCGCTGGGTGCGGCTAGTTTTGGTGACTGCTCGTATGATTGTGCTACAACGCTGGTTGGATGTCCGGGGACCCACTTACGGGGCCTGGAAGGTGCAGCTACATAAGTTCCTGATTATGGAAAGAATGCATGCTTGTGGGAAGGAGAAGGCCTGGCAGCGGTTTCTGGAGGCTTGGGGACCCCATTTACATAGGCTACCTTGGAGGGTTCGTAGTCGAATCTTGAGTGGGCACTGACAGTTTTGGTCTGGAGTCTTCCCGTTCCTTCTTTCTCTCTCCTTACTCGGGGTAGGCTGGCTGCCCCCGGGATAGCTGTAAACCCTGTTGAGTAGCGAAGTGGGGGGTGGGAGGTTGGGTAGGTAGGGGAGGGTGGGGGCACAGTGGGGGATTAACCGGCAGAATGGCCGATCAGCCGGTGGGGCTGGGCCTGGGAGAAGAATCCACCCTGGGCCTGCCCATGTTTCCATCTCTTTCATACTATTCTGCAGGTCTAGCGAGGCTTTGTGGGCTGGTAACCTGGGGTCGGGGGGGAGGGGAGGGGGGGGCAGGTGGGTATAGGGGGGCATAAGCTTGTTTCAGTTACTGTTATAGTAGTACTTTCTTAAAAAATCTTTTGTATTCTCTTTGCTTGCATGTAGGGATCTCTATTCTGGGTTATATGGATGATTCTGTATTTTGTTTTATAGTACTGTAATTCTGACCATGGCGTAATACTTGCTGGTTTTTGGTTGTTTGAATAAAAAGATTTAAACATAAAAGCCCTCTTACAAGCTGGTCTTAAAGTTAATCCTGCCAAGGCTCAACTGTGGAAATCACAGGTTTCCTTTTTAGGGGTTACAATTGGCCAGGATGGTAAATCTGTAGATTCTCAGAGGATAGAGCTGATACAGAAACTTCCATTTCCTACAATCAGAAATCACTCCAGTCATTTCTAGGGCTCACAGGTTTCTGTCGTGACTTCATGCACAATTATGCTGAAGTGGCAGCTCCACTTTACTCCCTGCTAAAAAGTAAAAGTTATGTTTGGGAGGAAGAACATACAGAAGCTGTAACGAAATTAAAGCACATTTTGACTTCTGCTCCTGTTCTTTCACACCCAGATCACACACAACATTTTTTCCTGTACCCTGTAGTTGGAGAGAACAGTATAGGTGCAGCTCTAACACAACACTTAGAATGAGTAGATCACCCTATTGCTTTTTGTTCCAGAGTTCTCACTTCTCCTGAACTCAAAATGGGAAACTGTGAAAAACATGTACTGGCTTCCTATGCTGCTATGCAGAAATTTACATACATCATTGGTGCTCAAACCACATACATATGCAGCCACCACACCCCACTCAAATTCATTGTAGAGGGAAAGTTAGCATGTAGCAAGATTAGGACTGAGAGAATAGTCCAGTGGACTCTCATGTTGCAGGCACAGAATGTAAAGTTTGAATTGCTGAAAGAACCTAACGTGCAAGTGGCTGGAATCTTGCTGGAGGGGCAACCTCATGACTGTCAGTCCTCACCCAGTGCCCCCAATCACATGATCTTTAGGGAACTGGGACTAGACAAAATTTCACCTTTTCTTCCTACAGTATATATATTGATGGTAGTAGCCAATGTGAAGGAGGCAGGAGACTAGCAGGTTTTGCAATTGTACAATTGGACCCAAATAACCAAGTGATACTGCAGAGACAGTATTCCTGTGGGTCAGCGTCAGCACAGTACTGTGAGCTGGCTGCTTTTGTGGCTTGTATGCAACAATATCAGGGTTCACACCCAGAGATACAAATCATTATAGATTCTGATTATGTCTTTAAGAGTGCCATTGCCCTGTTACCCTGGTGGCTGGCAAATAAATTTAAATCCACAGATGGGTCCACGGTGAAAAATTCATCACTGTGGACTATGGCACAAGAACTGAGTGAGAAGTTTCAGAGAGTACATTTAATTAAAGGCACATAGGAAGAAAGGCCCTTTAGTGAAAGGAAACACATTAACAGACTCACTAGCCAAGGAAGCATGCCATGTAGGCCTCATATGGCCCTGGTATGAGCAGACACGCATGGTTGCTATTGCTACACGTTCCACAGATTATGATCAGATAATACCACCAGATTACTTCGTAGCACTGCAGACAAAGGACCCTGAGCTTTCCAATTTGAGGAAGCTTGTGCAGGATGCCCCAGATAACCTATATCAGCACACACCCTTTCTCACACTCGCTATAGACAAAGACATTCTATGTGCAAAAAGAGAGGAAGGCTTGGTTATAGCTATCCCTAGAGCTCGAGGTAAAGAATGGATGCATTGGGTTCATGGTGCAGGTCCTATGGGACACCCTAAAGCAGAAGAAATGCAGACTATCCTCAATAGGTTGGTATGGTGGCCAGAAATGAAACATGATATACAGGATCATGTTTCCTCCTGTGTAATCTGTGCTTCATTTGGGAGGCAACCTAAAAAGAGAAGTGGGTGTCAGAGCCTCATGTCCCTCATGTCCAATGAACAAGAAAGAGAGAGAGATATTTTTGTCCTCTGTATTTTATAGTGAAATTCTTCAGCACCTCCCTCTGTCATAATTTGGTTTGTTTGAGGTCTGCTATCACTTGATTAGCAAGGAGGGGCTGTTTAAACTATGTTCATTAAGTCTGGAGACAGACATCACCAGGGGGTCAGAGCTAATCTCATCATGTAAACTACGTTCATTAAGTTTGGAGACTGACATCACCAGAGTAACAAAGCTGCTTGCAATCCAAGGTCTGGGAAAAGCCACGACACCTATGTTAGGCATAATGTCATGCTGATGTATGCTGACATCTCAATGTCATGCTGATGTATGCTGACAGCGGTAAATAAGAAATGTTAAATAAAATAAAATAAATATATGAGTGTGCCCTAAGTTCATGTAAGGTCTACTGGCTAGGGACACTTAACTTCCCATGCACCCTCCCCAGGGTTGCATTGCCTATATAGTCATAATATACATTGACATCTGTCCTTTAATTAGGTGTTACGCTCACCTTTTCTCCTTCTCCTAGGACCGCTTTATAACAGTCTTAATCAGTATGTGTATTCAATGCAATAACTGTGATGCTTTCATTCTAAGAAGAATCATTTGGAGCTTAAAAGCTTGCTCTATATGCCTCAAGTTATCTGCTATGTATAAAGAATTGACTCTACTAAGGGAAGAATTAGTTGCAATTAAACACACCTCTTCTAGGGTACAAAATGAACAAAATCCATCACCGCTCCCATAAAGAATCAAACAGCCCAGGAACAAATGGATCACAGTGAGCTCTGGTAGGTTGCAACCTGTAACACGGAGACACCCTCTACATCAAGAGATATCCCTGCATAATGCCTTCTCTGCCTTGAATAATGAGGGTGCCCAATCTGTGGAAACTGAAGTGCCCTTAAATGAGAGTCAATGCCCAATCTCCTGATAATACACCAAATATGAAGAAAAAATCACAAAACAGAAAACTACTACTACTTGGAGATTCCATCATTAGAGGCACCAACTTGGGAACACGGTTCAAAGACGAGAAGATGTCAAATGCCTCCCAGGCTCTTCAGCCAGCAAGAATACAAACCAAATTGTTCAGTTAGTACAGAGAATGAGCATTCCAAAATTGCCGTTGTCATCCACTTTGGTACAAATGACCTGGCTAGAAACAGTGCCTCTACAGTTCAAAAGGGACTTCCAGACTCTGGGAGAGAAACTGAAGCCCATTGTTAACACTATAGCATTCTCAGAAGTTCTACCTGTTCATGGTAAGGGAGCAGAAAGGCTGCATCACATAAATACCTAATACATTGCTCCAAACCTGGTGCAAATAAAAAGGATTTAGATATATAGGCTACTGGGGAAACAGATGGATCAACAAGAGCCTATACTGTGCTGATGGACGACATCTCTCTGTCGCAGGGAAAAGGATCCTAAGTGGAAAATTCAGGTAGTATGAGAGGGGTGTTGGATGGAGAAGGACAAGTTCAGGAAACCACTCCCATCAAAAGCATAACAACATTGGAAACAGCCACATTTTTAAACCACACATCACTGGCAAGTGTAAAGAGGCATGTAGAACAAAATCCATGCAAAATACAGGCAAGACAGTCAACAAGTGCTTGAAGCCTAGCCAACAAAGTTCCTGACCCGGAAGCCCTAATGGTGGAAATGGATTTGGACATTGTGTCCATTACAGAAACATGGTTTAATGAGCCACATAAATGGGCTATTAGCCATAGCTGGTTATAATTTATTTAGGAGAGATATAAAAGGCAGACAAGGAGGAGGAGTAGCCCTATATGTCAAAAGCAATATTAAAATTGCTGAAATGCAGGGGACGTGGGGAAAAGAAGCACTGTGGATTGCGTTGCAAAAAGGAGATGGCACTATCATCCATGCTGGTGTAGTCTACAGGCCTCCAACTCAAACCAAAGAAATGGATAGAGATCTGATTAATGATATTGCAAAAATAGCCATGAAGGGGGAAGTGATCATATTGAGTGATTTTAATCTATCCAATGTGGATTGGAGTATTCCTTCTGCAAATGTGGCAAGAAGTAAAAATATAGTGGATGCCTTCCAGGATGCATTGCTTAGACAAATGGTGATGGAACCAACCAGGGAAAGTTTGATGCTGGATTTAGTACTCGCCAATGGAGAAAGTGTGTCGAACATCCAGGTGGATGTCCATACGAGCAGCAGCAATCATCACACGGTATGGTTTGAGATAAAAACCAAGGCAGAGTCCCCTCACAGCAAACTCAAAGTCCTAGACTTCAAAAACACTGACTTTAGGAAGATGGCTAAGTGCCTGAAGTAAGAGTTGGCAGAGTGGGAGGAGGTAAAGGAAGTGGAATTGTAGTGGGCTAAACTAAAGGAGGCAATAAAAGGGGCAACAGATACATATGTAAAGCAAGTAAATAAAAACAAGAGGAAAAGAAAACCTATTTGGTTTTCTAAAGGAGTGGCTGCACAAATAAAGGCAAAAACCACAGCTTCCACAAAATTCAGACGTTTGCAAACAGAGGATCACAGAAAAGAATACAGGATAAAGCTAAAATAGACAAAAAGAGAAATAAGGATAGCAAAATCAAAGGCTGAAGAAAAGATGGTTAAAGATCTAAAACATGGGGATAAAACTTTTTCAGGTATATTCGGGAGAAGAGGAAGATCAGAAGTGAAATTGCAAGACTCAAAAGTGCTGAGAACAGATTCGTGGAAAGTGATGTTGAAAAAGAAAAATGCTAAACAAATACTTCTGTTTTTACTAAAGAAAATCCTGCAGAAGGACCACCTGTGATTGACAAATAGGGGCGTCCTGCATGGAATGGTTGGTCACCCCTAAACAGGGACGTGGGGAGGGGTGGCCTGCATGGAGCGGCAGGTGCACCTATGCTTGCCATCATGCTGGGCAGACTAGATGGACCATGCTGGTCTTTATCTGCCGTCATTTACTATGACAAATATACAAATGGAAATGGAGTAGATACTACACCATTCACAGAAGATCTTGTGTTCAAACAGCTTGCAAAACCAAAAGTGGACAAAACCATGGGACCGGATGGGATACATCCCAGGATATTGAAAGATCTTGACGAGATTCTTGCAAGGCATTTAAAGGATGTTTTTAATAGATCCTTGGAGAAAGGAGAAGTTCCGCAGGACTGGAAAAGGGCCAATATGGTACCTTTTCACGAAAGTGGTAATAGGGAAGTGGCAAACTACAGGCCAGTAAGCCTTACCTCAGTGGCAGGAGAACTAATGGAGGCACTCCTGAAAGACAGAATAGTGGACTTTCTCAAAACCAATAGATTGCATGATCCAGGGCAACATGGTTTTACCAAAGGATGATCATGCCAAACAAATCTTATTGAGTTCTTTGACTGGGTGACCAGAGAACCAGATTAAGGGCATGCGATGGATGTGATCTACTTAGATTTCAGCAAAACATTTGATACTTTTCTTCATAGGAGGCTTATCAATAAACTGACCAGCCCGGGAATGGGTCCTAAGGTGATGAACTAGATCAGAAATTGGTTGATTGACAGATGACAGAAAGTGATGATAAACGGAACTTACTTGGATAAAAAAGGTGATTAGTGGTGTGCCCCAGGGATCAGTCCTGGGGCTGGTACTGTTCAATGTATTTGTGAGTGATATTGCTGAAGGACTAAATGGAAAAATCTTTTTTTTTTTTGCAGATGACATGAAAATTTGCAACAGAGTGGACTCTCCTGAGGGAGTGGATAATGTGAGGAAAAATCTGCAAAAGCTGGAAGAATGGTCTAATGCTTGGCAGTTAAGATTTAATGTGAAGAAGCACAGTGTCATGTACTTGGGATGCAGAAATCCAAGGGAAATGTATGAGATAGGGGGCAATAGGTTGGTATGCACGAACCAGGAGGACGACTTCTGAGTGATTGTTTCTGAGGATCTCAAAGTGGCAAAACAGTGTGACAAGGCAGTGGCCAAAGCCAGAAGGATGCTGGGTTGCATACAGAGAGGAAATACTAGCAGAAAGGAGGAGGTATTAATGCCACTGTACAAGTCACTGGTGAGGCCTCACTTGGATTATTGTGTTCAGTTTTGGAGACCATATCTCACAAAGGGTATAAAAAGACTGGAAACAGTTCAGAGAAAGGCAACCAAAATAATTTGGAGCCTGTGCCAGAAAAAAGTATGAAAAGGGACTCCAAGATCTAAATATGTATACTTTAGAGGAGAGGAGGGACAGGGAGATATGATATAGACCTTTAAATGCTTAAGTATTAATGAACAAACAAACCTTTTTTCAAAGACACGGAAGCTGTAATACTAGAAGGCATAACATTAAGCTGCAAGGGGGTAAACTGAAAGGCAATGTCAAGAAATACTTCTTCACTGAAAGGGTGGTGGATGCTTGGAATGCCCTCTTGATGGAAGTAGTGGGGGCAAATTCAGTGACAGAATTCAAAATGGCATGGGACAGAAACAGTGGATCCCTTTATAGCAACGGGATAAAATCAAAATAAACTTAACTGTCTCTGATATCTCAACAAGTAGAGGTGACCCGCATGAAGCGGCGAGCACACCTACTCTTGACACCTTGCTGGGTAGACTAGATGGACCATGCTGGTCTTTATCTGCCGTCATATACTATGTTACTATGGGATAGAAGCAGTGGTGGGATTCAATCTGAACAGAAACTGGTTTGAATTGATCCCGCCACTGACAGAAACAAGCTGGTGGCAGCACGGCACGCGTTTGTGTAGCGAGCACCGCATGCTCGGGCCGCTGGTGTCCATCATAGGGTGGCAAATCCCTGGTGGCCCAGCGGCCTCATCCCCCCCATCCACCCGCCAGTGATTTGACAGCATCAGGGGCTTCCCCTCATTCCACGGTCCCCCGATGCCGTCAAATAACTGGTGTGTGGGTGGGATTCCTGCCAGTGCAGTGCCGGCATCGGGAAGCCATTTTTAGCCTGGTTCAGCAAATGAATCCCGTGGCAGGAACCGGTTCATGCAAACCAGCCGAATCCCACCACTGGATAGGAAGCAATGTACTATTTTGGTCATGAATTGGTTAAAAGAAAGCAAAGAATTAGGGCTAAATGGCCAGTTTTCTCAATAGAGAAGGATGAATAGTGGAGTACTTCAGGGATCTGGAAATGAGACTAACGAGTGAAGTGATCAGATTTCTAGATAACACAAAATTATTCGAAGTTGTTAAAACGCAAGAGGATTGTGAAAAATTGCAAGAGGACCTTGATAGATTGGAAGACTGGCCGTCCAAATGGCAGATGAAATTTAATGAAGACAAGTGCAAAGTTATGCACTTGGGGAAGAACAGCTCACACTATGGTTACATGATGCAAAGTTCCATCTTAGGAACCACCATCCAGGAAAAGGATTTAGGCGTTGTCATGGGTAATACATTGAAACCCTCCACCCAATGTGCAGTGGCAGCCAAGAAAGCAAATAGTTCCATGGTGTGACCGCTCCTTGAATATTGTGTGCAATTCTGGTCGCCATATCCTAAAAAGGATATAGCAGAATTAGGAAAGGTACAGAGAAGAGCCACCAAAATGGTAAGGGGATAGGATACCCCTATCAGGAAAGGCTTAAAAGGTTAGGGCTATTCAACTTGGAAAAGAAATGGCTGAGGAGGAGATATGATAGAGGTATATAAATTAATGAATGGAGTGGAACAAATGAATGTAGATTGGTTGTTTATGCTATCAAAAAGTAGAAATACTAAGGGATACACAATAAAGCTACAATGTAACCCATTTAAAACTAATAAGAGAAAATATTTTTCCACTCAATGAATGATCAAACTCTGGAATTCATTTCCAGAGGATGTAGTAAAAGCAGTTAGGGTTGCTGTTTGAGCTGTTAGCATATGACCTAATTGGTTGATTTTGGTGTTTTATCTTGTTGTGATTTGCTTGCTCAATAAACTTTAAATAGAATAAAAAAGGTCTGGACAAGTTCTTGAAGGAAAGGTCCATAAACCATTAGAGAACCCGAGAAATCCACTGCTTACCCTGAGACAAGCATTGTGGAACCTGTGTACTGTGGCAAAGTCAGCCATCCAGAGCATGGGGGAGGTGAAAAGCATAAGGAATTCACCTTAATCAAGGGGCTTCTGTTAGGTGTGCAGGGTCAGAAGGCCAGAGCCACTTTTCAAAAGCAGAAAAACGCCAGCTGGAATGGGTTTCAGGAAATGCTTGATAGAGTAAGAGGGGGAGATTGCAAGCACGAGGACCAAAGCCCTTACTCTAACAAGTGCACTGATTATTCTAAGTTCAGAAGGCAGGGAGATTACAAACACATGGGAGAGAAAGAGGTGGGGTTGGATCCCAGTGAGTATAAACCCTGGTTAGATTATGGAGAGAGGAGAAGGAGCATCAGGAGGAGCAGCGGAGGAAGCAGAAGAAGCAGATGGGGAGAGGAACAGAGTCCAGAGCAGCAAGGACGATGGAATGCTGGAGAAGCCAGAGCAGGTGATAACTCCTGGAAAAGGACTGAGCTACCCAGAGCAGAGAGAGCTGTTTTCCCTGAATCAGGTTGGCAACAGGGGTGGAAGCCAGGAATTGGAGAAGCTTTCAGACCACCAGAGAGATTGTCAGCTGAGCAGTCTGATCAAGTGAGTGAGTCAGAGCCCATGCAATTGGGAGAATCAGAGCCAGAGGTGGGGGAAGAAGATATGTGTATGGATTGTTCTTTATGTCAAGCTTTAGAATTGAAGTGTTGAAGAAAAGCCAACCTTGAAAGAATTGTTCCTCTTGCAAAGGTAATCTTAAAGCATTAGCAGTAAGGAGGTAAATTCCTGTGTGTTTTGGAAAGGGAATTTACTGCCACATAAGTTTGTAAAGGAAGCTGTGTTAGAACTCTGCAACAGCAAAAAAGCTAATTGGCTGCTTTAAGAGTTTGTGCTTTGCTCCTGTTTTATATGAAAAGCCTGCTAAGAGTTTTGAGGACATTTTGAATGCTTATTTCATATTCACCTGGAAGTGCAGCCCAGAGAATTGAGGCTGTTGCTCCTGTTTTATATGAAAAGCCTGCTAAGAGTTTTGAGGACATTTTGAATGCTTATTTCATATTCACCTGGAAGTGCAGCTCACAGAACTGAGGCTGAGTGAAGATAAACTGCCATAGGAGAACTAACCTTGTTTTCTTTGTGCTATGATCAACAAAGGACTATAAGAAAAGTGGCACACTATTATCTTGTGAAAAGGCTAAGCTCCTACATTTAAGAGGACTTTGAAAAGCCATTGTTGAGTTCTGTTTGTTTTTGCCACCAGTTTGCTGAACCTTAAGCAAAAGCCTATAATTTATCCTGTTAATGGAACCTTGAACCTGATCTGTTCTCTTGTGTTTAAAATAAACTTTTTCTATCATAAGCCTTACCCTTGGTTTGCCTCAACTACAATCCTTTTTTACTTGAAGCATAAATATAGCTGATAGAGGAAGGATACATCAACCACCACGCCCTCAACAACTAGAGACTAGTAGTTTTGGCGTTGTGCTTGTGACGGTACCTTTTTGGGAACCTGCCAGGTACTTGTGACCTAGGTTGACCACTGTTCGAAACAGGATTCTGGGTTGATGGACCTTGGAATGACTGTTCTTATGACAATTGGTTCCAGCCACAATAGGCCCTGAGACAGATACAACTGAAGAGGAGGTGACTGCAGGAGGTTGCATTAGGTCTCCAAACCATGCTCTTCTTGGCTAATCCAGTGCTACCAAAATAATCCTGCCGGGGGGGGGCGTTCTTTATCCTGAAGCACACACCAGAGACCACGGAGGAAACATGGACAACAGGTGTTGACTTGTCAAAGGCTCGGGTAGGGTGAAGATACTCTCGGACTCCATCTCCGTGTGGCAGCTTTAGAAGTGGAAAACTTTGGCATTGGATCATGTTGCCATCAGATCCATTTTGGGGTGACCCTAGTGGTGCAAAATCAATTGAAATGCTTCCTGACTCAACTCCCACTCTCCAGGATGGCTGAGAAAGTCTGCTTTCAACATTATCCACCCCAGCAATGTGCCTAACTGACAAGGCTTCTTTGCCCGGCAAACAGGAGAACCATCTCCAGAGCTACCCTGGCACTTTTCATGTCATCTTGCCGATTGACAGAAGCCATCACTGTAGCATTGTCTGTAAATACTCAAACCATCTGGCCCTCGATCAGGGGCCGGAAATGCAGAAGAAACAACTTGATAGCCCTCACTTTGAGGTAACTGATGGACCACATCGCTTTCCTGTGGTTCCAATGGCCCTAGGCTATATAGTCTTGCAATGGGCCCCTAGCCCAAGACACTGGCATCTGTCACCAGGAAGGTACAGGAGAAATGATCCAGGGGCATGCCCTTCCTCAGATGACCAGGCTGCCGCCACCACCGCAGGCTGTACCTCACCATTAATAGGAACCAGAGCCTGCACGCGAACTCCTAAGAACTTAGGGACCATAGGGTCAGCAGGAACCCCTGGAGTGGTTGCATTTGAGCATGCACTCATGGTACAATTTCTATGGTCCCTGCCATCAATCCAAGGAGCTGAAGATAATCCCAAACTCAGGGAGCCTGCTGTGGACAGAACAGCACCAAGCAATCCAACAATCTTTTGACTCTCTCCTCTGGCAGGAAAATTCTGCCCAGTCGATTGTTGAAACGTGCTCCAGAAACTCCGGGGACTGGAAAGGCAATAGCTGTCTCTTTTCTCGATTGATCACCCAGCCAAAACTCTCTAAAAAGGATGCCACCCAAAACGCCTCTGAAAGGAATGGGCCCAAATAAGCCAGTCATCCAGATATGGATGGACACAGATTCCTTGGCGCTGCTACCACTGTGACCTTGGAGAATGTCCTCATGGCGGCAGATAGCCCAAAAGGGAGGGTGGTGAACTGAAAGCGAGAGCCAAACATGGCAAAACGCAGATACTGCTGCTGATCCGCTCTGATTAGGATATGAAATATGCCTCAGCCAGATATAGAGAAGCCAAGATCTCCCTTTGGCGCACTGCTTGAATCATGGAGCTCGAGGTTCATTCGGAAGTGCAAAACGCGCAAGTACTCTTTGACCCCCTTGAGGTCCAAATGGGACAGAAGGAACTCTCTCTTTTTTGGGCACTTCAAAATAGATGGAGTATCTGCCCTGGTCTGGCGGACAGGTACCACTGCCTTATAGGTGCAGCAACTTGTACAAGGTTGCCTGCACAGAGGCACTTTCATCACAGACACACAAAGGGAGATAAAAAAAATACATTCAGAATCGGCTCTCTGCATACCAGGACATGGCTGAACTGAATGGTGTCTAGCACATAGTGATCCATGGTAACCCATGCCCATTCTTGAAAGAAAAGGCAAAGTCTGCCGCCCACTGGAGACACAAGGGAATGGGCCCCTAAACCTTCATTGTGCAGCCCTGGAAGGTCCTCCTCTGGAAAGAACAGAGTCCCTGGGCCCAAATGCTCCACTAAAGGACATAAGCCCAAAACCCAGAAGCAGAGGCAGACCCAGGTGTCTGGCGTCACAGCCGCCCATTCGGGGCGAAGAGGGACAGGTGTCCTCCCATGGATGGAAGCGTCTCCAAGGGGCGAGAGGTTATGCTTTTGGCATCAAAACCCTGGGGCTGGCTGGGGTGGTGCCGGCAGCTGGGTCTTGGGCCCCTTGGGTTTCTGGAGGCCCTGGGCACCCCCTCTTTCCCTGCGCCCTGGTCGTCGGCGCAGGGGTAGGTGGGTATGGTGGATATCCCTGGTAGGGGAGCCCTTTCCTTTGGAAGAAAGGCTTTTTGGTGTGCTGCTTCTTCTGTGAGAATGAGGAGGTTTTGCGAGAGATGGGTGTGAGTCACGAATTCCTTCTCGACCTCGGCTGCCTTGTCCTCCATGGGCTTGCTGAACAGCTGTTCGCCGAGGCAGGGGACATCTAGGAGTTTCTCCTGTACCCACTGCTCCAGGTCCGAAGACTGGAGTCACGCCTGACATCGGGCTCTGATGCCAGCCGCTGCTACACGGGTGGAGGACTCAAACCCACCATATCAGACATGGGAAAGGCATTTAGAGCAGTCTGCGACCAACCTCAGGAGAGTCTGGAACCTGAGAAGGTGCTCCCTACCAAGGCCCACGGAGAATCCGCCGAGCTCGCTGGCAAGGTCGTGAAGGAATATACCCATATACAGTTTGTATGCCTGGATGTGGCACGCAAGCATGGATCCTTGGTAAGCCTTGTGCCTGAGGGTGTCAAGGGTACGGTACTCCCTGCCGGGCAGGACTGAAGAGTGCGACTTCGGGCTCTTCTGTTTCCGCATCGCAGACTCGACTTCCATGGAGGTGTGAGGAAGCTGGGTCTTCCAAAACCACGGGCCGCGCTGGACCCTGTACATGCCAATTGAGTCTTTTACTGACAATAGGGACCAAGGCGGGTGCGTCCCACATGTGGAGAAGTAGCCGAGAAAGGATGGATGGTACTGGAACCATAAGAGACTCCTTGGGTGGAGACTCGTACTGTAAAAAGTCAAGTTCCTCTGCACTCAGCTCCTCCTCGGTCTGTGTAGGCAGATTGAGGGCCCGAGCCATATCCTGCACAAGCTCCAAGAAAGAGGTGTCCTCGGGAGGCAAACGCCTTTGCGAGGCGGGCAGGGATGGATCAGAGGGGAGATCCCTGTGGGCGCAGGTCTCTGGGGAAGTGTCCCCGTCTGATTCCCAACCCGAGAGGGACTCTGAGTCAGGCTGATCCCCGCGCCCCCTGGCCGAGGCTCGCCTGGAGCCGGAGACATTGGCTGTGGAAGACCTCGCCCCCGAGGAACAGGATGGCGAGTGAGACCGGTGCTGAGGACCCTCGCGAGGCCTGCAGCTCTTGGGGATTTCCAAGGCAGTTTTCGGGATGGGCAAAAACACCTGCTGGGCAGCGAGGAAGGCAGAAACGGTGCGCTTCAGTGCCAGCATACGGGACTCCCATTCGGGAGTGGATCCCTGCAATACCCACCCATGAGTGACATATTTTTGGAGCATCCGTCACATTTCTTAAAGCTGGTGGCCATGGGGATAAAAAGGGTCCCTGCGAGGTCGAAAACACTTGAGGCCAGCGGTTGGGAAAAAAAGGGTGCGAAACGGGCCCGAAAGAGAAACACTAAAGAGATCCCCTAGCTCACCGCTGAAGCAGGGGCGGGGGGGGGGGGGAAGAAAGAGGACCGGTGCTACTGGAAAAATGGCCGAAAGGCTGGATCACAAAAAAACTTTTTCCGAGGGATGAGGACGTGCGTCCAAAGGGCTCAGCGGAAAAAGGGCGACCGAGCAAGATAGCACCATTGGGTGGGAAGAGGACCACACATGCATGGCAGCAATCCCAAAGGCTTTCTTTGAAAGCTCTGGAATTGCTCTACGCGGGCTCCATCGGTGCCAACGTCACCCATAAGTGAGGACCGACTTCCTGCTTGTTCCTGGAGAAGCAAAGCATTTGGTGAGCCGAGACCGTTGAGCAACATTGGAAGTCCTGGGTCAGAGCGATGAGGCACTGGGCCCAGTCTGAAGGCAGGCAGGCTCTGGACACTATGGTATCAAGGACAGCCCCAATGAAAGTGAGTCGCTGAGTAGGCTGCAGGTGGGACTTTGGGTAATTGATGACAAAGCCCAGTTGCTTGGGCACCTGGATGGTGCTTTGTGCAGACAGATGGATGTCTTCTGGAGTTCCGCCTCTGATTAGCCAGTCATCCAGATAGGAGATGACAAAGATGCCTTGCACTTGAAGGAAAGTGGCTACAACTGCCAGGCATTTTGTGAAAGCCCTTGGGAGGGATCCCAGTCCGAAAGGAAGAACCCTGTATTGATAGTGATGTCTGCTGATGATGAAGCGGAGGTACTGCCGGTGCAGGGGATGGATGAGGATGTAGGTATAGGCATCTTTGAAATCCAAGGAGCACAGCCAATCTTCCCCCTGGAGATAAGGCAGCAACATTACAAGGGATAGCATCTTGAACTTCTCATACACTAGAAAGCAATTGAGACTGCGGAAATTCAGAATGTGATGGAATCCACCTGTTTTTTTTGGAACCAGGAAGTAGTGGGAGTAGAATCCCTTTCCCGTTTGGGACAGTGGAACACCTCCACTCCTGTAAAAGAGCCTTGATCTCTTTCTGAAGAAATTTACGATAGTAAGGTTCCAAAGGGTATTCCCTTGGAAAGAACGGAGAAGGGGGGGGGGGGGTCCGATCGAACTGTAGGTGGCAGCCCTCCTTTACTACTTGAAAAACCCAGGCATCGGTGGGTATGCTGGGCCAACAATGGGCAAAAGCCATGAGATGCCCTTCCAATGTGCCGCATAACAGGAAAGGAAAGGGGAAGGGGGGTTATGGTTCTGGAGTCCAAAGCCTCCCCCCCCCTCCTGGCTGAATTGTGTGGCACTGGCTGGGGCTTCAGGCCAGCACTGTTTTTGACCTTGGCTCTTGGGCAGCTGTGCCTGCTGGGGCGGCTGGTAGGAATGGTATGCGACATAAGTTCCATAAGCTTTCTTCTTCTTTGGGTAGAAGGACTTTTTCCCGGAGGCCTTCCATTGGGAAGATCAGCAGTCTTCCTTGAGAGCCTATTTATGGTGACCTGTTCAGTCTCCAACTCTGTTGCCTTCTCCATCATGGGTTTGCTTAAGAGATTCTCGCCCCAACAAGGCACATTGACGAACTTGTCCTGAACCCATTGCTCCAAGTCAGACGATTATAGCCATGCGAGGCGGCAGGCACCAATGCTCACAGCAGCCACTCTAGCCACAGACTCAAAGCCATCATAGGCTGCACGAGTCATGTGTTTGGAGCATTCCTTGACTGTAGCAACCAGGCTCCGGAAGCGATGAAGATGGTCTCCAGATAAGCCAGCCAAGAACCCGGCAAGCTCCCCTGCCAGGTCCCTCAAGTACATGCCCATGTACAGTTGGTACACATTTGGATATGGGCCACCAGCATCAAGCTCTGGTAACATTTCTTGCCCAATTCATCCAGGGTGCATGCCTCCCTACCAGGGGGCACCAAGGAGTGCATACTGTTACTCTTGATATGGCAGACGGCCCATTCCCCAACCATGGAATTGTGAACAGTTGTCTCTTTTCAAAAACTGAGTTTTTGCGGACCAGATATATGGAATAGAGACCATAACCGGGGTTTCCCATATCCTCAATAGCAACCTTTCCAGAACAGGGTGCACCGGGATGGTGATAGATTCTTTTGGAAGAGTTTGATACTGGATGATCTCCAGCTCCTCTACCTGAGCTTTCTCTTCAGTCTCAATGGTGATGGGTAGAGCCTTCCCATGTCCCTAACAAACTCCAAGAAGGAGAAGTCCTCAAGAGGGGACCTCCTGCGCTCATACAAGGGTAGGGGATCCGAAAGGACATTCTGGTGCTGCACTGTCTCTGGGGATTTTTCCTTGGCCTCCCATTCGGAGTCCGAGTCAGATAGGAACTCAAAGTATCGACGGGAATGGGACCTACATTGATGTCCCGGTGGCGGAGTCAAGGGTGCCCTCAGTGCCCTGTGGTCCGAGTGTGAAACAGTTGGAGGGGAGATCGACTGCACCGAGCAGGACTGAGAGTTATCCCAGGAACTGGAGGGGACAGTATATTTCTCAAGAATCAGCTGGACCTCCACCGTCGAGGCACCAGCAGTGGATGGTACTGTCACTGGCCCCAAGGAACCAGAGGTTCTTAAGGCTTATGTTGAGCCATAAAGGCAATCAAGCTGCGCTTAAGAGTCAACAACCGCTCCATGAGAAAAGAGTACTCCACAGCTGCCAACGGTTCCTTTGGCAGGGACTCCTCGATGGTAACAGGCTCGGAGTCCCACGCTGGCCCTCTGAGGCCACGGGAGGCACATCCTCCTGCTAGGGAAGCTTCAAAGGCTGCTCCCAGCCTTTGCCTGAGTCATGCAGTGGGCTTCAATGGCAATGTCCATAGGTCTTCCCCCTGGACTTGGAATCGCCCTTCAATGATGACTGGGACAGAGTCCAATCCTTCCGGGGATGCTCCTCTTCAAAGGAGAGTCTCCGATCCAGAGCCCTGTGACCTCATGGTTCCAAAAGGGCTCAGTCCCTACGGGAGGCTGAGTAGTTGTCTGCATTCTTCGAGGACGTCGATTCCAAAGTCTTGGAGCCAAACAGCGATTCCTGCTGCTTTTCATGGTTCTTAGCCCCTTGAGTGTCATCTGCAAGAAGAGAGCGCATGTAGAGGGCTCATGGTTGGGCCCAACACATTTAAGGCACCAGTTATGGTGGTCCATGATAAAAATGGTCCGGCCACATCTGGTGTACTTTTTAAATCTCTACACAACCACCCTCATAACAAGATATAACCTGGCTTAGTATCTATACATATTGTGTATAGTTATAGCGTTGTAAACAGTTACATGTAAATAGTTCTTATACTGTTCCTTGTATGACCTGTTCTGTTTGAAAAGCAGTATATATAAAAAAAATGTTAAATAAATAAATACTAGTGAAAAGTGGACATGTCAGGAAAGACTGTGTTTGCCAGTTCAAAAGATGCCAATGCCCCGACCAGAAGGGTATGAGAAGAAACCCGCATGCCGAAAATGAAGAAAAAAGAAAGTAAAAACCTGAAAAACAATGTAGTGCTGAGGCAGTGACAATACCGGGAAGCACAGGAAGGCGAAAAAGAGACAAAAGTACCAAGCGGCAAAAAACATGACTGACAGGGAAAAAACGTTTTTCTGGGATACAGATGGACAGCTGGAGGGTTCCATGGAAAAAAGAAGACTGAGGTAAGATGGCCCATTCGGGTGGGAAGGCAACCACACATGCATGCTGGATTTCCCAAAAGCTTTCTGTGAAAGCTGGGGAGCGTTTCCGCGCAGGGCTCAGTCAGTGATGTCACCCATAAGCGAGGATTGACTTCCTGCTTTGTCCTGGGGAAACAGGAAAAACCACTGGCATGCCAGCACTGTGGGGGCATAAGCAAGAAAAGGATAATCAGCTCCAATTTAAAGTAAAAATTTTGGGGAAAGAGTAAACTTGAAAGTGAAGAAAATGTTTACTTTTTTTTTTTTAGATATGCCTCCAAGAAACATTGTTGCTGTAGCATGACAACTTGAACTGTACTGAAAGGTAGCTATAATTAAAGGGAAGAGAAGGATTAGAAGCAGAAAAGCTTTACCGTGTAATGGTCATCAGGCTTGCTCAAACTAGTTCATCATCACCAGCTGATTGTTTGTTCCTTCAGCTATTTCTACTTGTAAGCATTGTGGAGGCAGCATTCAGTCCTGGGATAGGAAGCATGCACACACCATCACATCTATCTATCTATCTGTTGATGAATACCAGCAAGAAGAGCATTTAAAAAAAAATGTTTCCCAGGTCCAAATTTAAAGATTTTGGCAGCCACAGGCAATATGAAACAGAGTGTATGGGGTAGTGGTGTCATATCCCAATGATTGGAGAACCAGAAGAGGAGCAGAGGAAGGCCATAGTACCACAAAAGTGCCTATGAAGGAGCACATGGCCGTAAAGACAGTGGGAAGAAGCTCCTGTTTGGCCTGGACCAGGGGCAGCTCAAGACAATCTGCTGCCTGAGGTGAAAAATGAGATGGCACCCACCCCCCACCAGCAGCCAAAATGGAGGGGCCGCCTCAGAGCTCTAGTCAGAAAACAGGGTGTCCCCTTACACAGGACATTGTTTAGGTAGTTGCCCCAAGAATACAGAAAGCAATATTTCTAACCTATATCTATATATTTTTTAAACTTTGCAGTGATGTGTACTGTATATTCAGCAAAACATGTAGCAGTTTAATTATGTAGCCCTGGAATCTAATACAAAAAACACACAGACTCCTGATACTGTACACTGGACCCAGGACCATACCTAGCCCTGTGTGAGTGGTGCGGCCACACAGGGCGCAAAAGCTTAAGGGCCGCATTTCAGCTGTCTGCTGCTGCCACTTTTTCTCCTCTCAGCGGCGGCAGGCAATGGCAGACAGCCAAAATGCACCCCTTAAGCCTTCTCGTGGCACGCTAAGTAGGTCTGGTCCGGGAGGGACCAGACTTGCTTAGCGTGCCGGCAACTTGCACATTGGGTCCACGCCTCTTCTCTCCCGCCTCCCCATAAAGTGACTAGATGGAGGTGCGGGGGGGGGGGGGGGCCCCCAAGTCGCACAGGGCGCATTTCATGATCGATATGTCCCTGATTGGACCTGCATGTTATTTACTGTAAACATATAGTGTACTCTGTAAAAGACAAAAGAGATGCAAGATAACACACCAAGGAGAAAAAGAAAAAGCGAGAACCACAATACAGTTTATAACACTAAAATAAAATTATAACAACTGTGCTGTCATTCTTGCTTTTTCTCTTTGAACATATAATCATCATCCAAAGAAACCCTTCTACCAACAATAGGTGCAGAGCTGATTAAGACATTTCAGTCAGAACTCAAAATACAAAAAATAATTTCTAATTCTGGTGTTAACTCAGTAACAGCAACAAAAATCCTCACCAGTAAGCTCAAAACATGATACTACATCATTTATGGACACCTCACTGCTTTCCTTACCTGGTTATCTCTTAAGCTAAGTGCTGCTTCTTTAAACTGAAAGAAATACATTTTAATGGTTTTGCCTATTAAAAGTATATTGAACGCTGCACTTCCAGTTCTGCAACAAAAGCATAATGTTCTTTCTTCCAACTCGTCATATGAAAAAGCGTAGTTACTCACCTGTAACAGGTGTTCTCCAGGAGCAGCAGGAATCAGTCCTCACATATGGGTGACGTCGGCGCCGACGGAGCCCTCACGGAGCAATTTTCCCCAGCTTTCAAAGAAAGCCTTTGGGAATTGCAGCGGGCATGCGCGGTCCTCTTCCCGCCCAAGGGTGCCATCTTGCTCAGTCAGATGACATAGCAAAAAGACAGCAAAAATTAGCAAAAACGAAAGCATAAAACTGCAACTCCAAGGGGAGGAGGGAGGGTTGTGAGGACTGATTCCTGCTGCTCCTGGAGAACACCTGTTACAGGTGAGTAACTACGCTTTCTCCAGGACCAAGCAGGAAGTCAGTCCTCACATATGGGACTCCCAAGCTTAAGGCTACCGGAGACCCTAAGCACAAAAATGAGCTCCCTCTAGCTCAGCAGCACAGAAGGAAGGAATCTTCTCTGAATACGTAGCCCAACATCCGGGATGGAGGGTAGGAGTTGCCTATACCTCGAAGAGGTTACGGAGGACTGCCTGTCCGAAAGCACTGTCCCTGCGGGACTCCCTCTCCAGGCAGTAATGGGCTGCAAAAGTCTGGCTTGAAGACCAAGTAGCGGCCCGGCAGATGTCTGCCAACGGAACAGAGCGGAGGTAAGCCACTGACGTAGCCTTTGCCCGAACACGATGAGCGGTGACTCTACCTTCCAGCATGAGGCCCGCAGCCTCGTAAGCCCAAGCGATGCAGTCCGCAATCCAGATGGACAGAGTACGCTTGGAGACAGGGAGCCCCAACTTGTTGGGGTCATAAGACACAAAGAGCTGAACAGCCCTTCGGTGCCCCCGCGTACGGTCCAGGTAGAAGTTCAGCGCCCTTCTACAGTCCAGTGTATGCAGGACCATTTCAGCTCGGCTGGAGTGTGGCCTGGGAAAGTAGGTCGGAAGTACCACCTCCTGGTTGATGTGAAAAGGGGAAACCACTTTAGGAAGAAACTTAGGGTGAGTCCGGAGGACTACCCGGTTCTTGTAGAACCTAGTGTAAGGAGGATCAGATACCAGGGCCTGCAGCTCACTAACGCGTCTAGCAGAAGTGAGGGCCACCAAAAACAAGGTTTTCCAGGAAAGAAAACGAAGAGGACAGGTAGCCATAGGCTCAAAAGGCGGACAGGTAAGCCGCTGTAAAACCACATTGAGATCCCAGTTCGGGGCTGGCGAGCGCAAAGGTGGTTTAAGGAGTAGAAGGCTCCGGAGAAAACGAGCCACCAGAGGGTGGCTGGAAAGAGGCCTACCCTCCACCGGTAGGTGGTGCGCAGAAATAGCACTGAGGTGGACCTTGACCGAGTTGGACTTAAGTCCAAGATTGGAAAGGGAAAGCAAGTACTGCAATACCACTGATGCCGAACAGGAGAAGGGGTCTTGAGACTGCTGAGTACACCAGACGGAGAACCGACGCCACTTAAGAGCGTAGGACTTCCGGGTGGAAGGCCTCCTGGAGGCCAAGACGACCTCTTCCACATCTGGAGGTAGCTGGAGAGGAGCAAGGACTACCCTTTCAGCAGCCAGGCCATCAGATGAAGGGACCGAAGGTTGGGGTGCAGGAGCGTCCCCTGATCCTGCGAGAGGAGGTCGGGCTGAAACCCCAGAGGAAGAGGTGTGTCCACCGCCAGCTGCAGCAGAAGCGGGAACCAAGGTTGTCTCGGCCACCGGGGAGCCACTAGGATCACCGACGCCTTGTCTCTGAGAACCTTGAAGAGCGTCCGAGACACCAGGGGCATGGGTGGAAAGGCATACAAGAGGCCTGTGGACCATGGAATCAGAAAAGCATCCGCCGCAACCCGGAGAGGATGCGGCTGTCGAGAGAAGAATCTGGGAAGCTGTCGGTTCAGAGGACTGGCGAACAGATCCAGGGTGGGGAGGCCCCACCGGAGAAAAATCCGCTGAACCACAAGCGGATCCAACCTCCACTCGTGCGGTTGGAGGACCCTGCTCAGTTTGTCTGCCAGGTAGTTTTCTTGACCTGGGAGATAGACAGCTTTGAGGACGATGTTGCGATGGACGGCCCAAGAGCAGAGCTTCTGTGCTTCCTGACAGAGAAGGAAGGAGCCGGTTCCGCTTTGCTTGTTCACGTAGAACATGGCAACCTGATTGTCTGTCTGGACAAGTACTGACTGGTGAGAAATCAGGTGAGAGAAGGCTTTGAGCGCTAGGCGGATGGCTCTGAGCTCCAGGAAGTTGATCTGCTGAGCGGACTCCCAAGGAGTCCAGAGACCCTGAGTACAAGTCCCTTGGCAATGTGCTCCCCAACCCTGGAGAGAAGCATCGGTCGTCAGGACCTGAGAATGTGTAGGGGGCTGAAAAGTCACCCCGAGTACTAGGTTTGGCAGGTGAAGCCACCATCGCAGAGAGGAGACCAGCTGGTTGGAGATCTGTACGGAGTCCGCTAGGCTCCCAGTGGCCTGATGCCATTGTTTGCGAAGGCACCATTGAGCAGGTCGCATGTTCAGGCGGGCATAGGGGGTTACATGGACCGTGGAAGCCATATGGCCGAGCAGTCTCAGAAATTGCCTGGCCGAGACCAGGGAATTGCTGTGAAAGCAGCTGGCGAGATCCATGAGCCTTTGGGCCCTGTCCAGAGGCAGGAAGGCCCGCGCCTGAAGAGTGTCTAACCTGGCGCCGATGAATTCTAGATCTTGAGAGGGGAGCAAAGTGGACTTTGCAAAGTTTATGACAAATCCCAAGTGCTGGAGCAGAGCCACCGTGCGATGAGTAGCCTGAGTGGCTTCTTGTGCAGACTGGGCCCTGATGAGCCAGTCGTCCAGGTATGGGAACACAAAGAGACCCTGAAGTCTCAGATAGGCCGCCACCACTGCTAGGCATTTGGTGAACACTCTGGGGGCGGAGGATAGGCCGAAAGGCAGTACTCTGTACTGGTAATGGCATCCGTCCACCACAAACCTGAGGTATTGTCTGTGGTCTGGATGAATAAGGATATGAGTATACGCATCCTTCAGATCTAAGGAGCATAGCCAGTCTCCCTGCTGGAGGTAGGGCAGCAGGATTCCAAGGGTAAGCATTTTGAACTTTTCCTTTGCAAGGAACTTGTTGAGGTTTCGCAAGTCTAGGATGGGTCTGAGGCCTCCTGTTCTTTTTGGAATCAGGAAGTATCGGGAATAAAACCCCTGACCCTTCAGGTGGTGGGGCACCGGTTCCACGGCTTGTTCCTGAACAAGACTTGCTAACTCCTGAAGGAGTAAGTCCCTGTGCAGAGGGAGTCTGGAAGGCTCCCCTGGAAAGTAGGAGGGAGGTACCTGGTGAAAATGAAGAAGATAGCCCTTTTGAACTATCTGAAGCATCCAGGTATCTGTGGTGATGTTGGACCACCTGTGGGCAAAGTGGACCAGCCGGCCTCCTGTGCTGAGAGAAACCAGCTGAGGGGGAGAGGCTATGCTGAGAAAGTCAAAAACCCCCACCCTGCTGAGCAGGGGCCGGTGGTGCAGGCTTGGGGGCTTGCTGCCTACGGGACCCATTACCCCGTCCCTTGGCCTGCTTTCCCTGTGGGGGAGCTGGTGAGGCCTGATACTGAGGGTAGTATTTATAGGCAGCACCCTTCCTCGGGTAAAAGGGCTTTTTCCCCGAGGCCTTCTTCTTTTGAGAAGGGGCAGAGGTCTTCCTTGAGAGACGAGTCCTGGTGAGAGTCTCCGTCTCGATTTGTGCAGCCTTCTCATCCATGGGCTTGCCAAAGAGGTTATCACCTCGGCAGGGGACATCGACCAACTTGTCCTGTACCCAGGGCTCGAGGTCGGACGTCTGAAGCCAAGCTTGGCGGCGTCCACCGATGCCGGCCGCGGCTACTCGAGCCGAAGCCTCAAAACCATCATAGGCTGCTCGAGAGATAAACTTGGAGCACTCCCGAATGCCAGTAGACAAGGATTGGAACCTCTGCAAAGGTTCATTGGAGAGACCAGCAGAGAACCCGGCTATTTCCTTAGCCAGGTCTCGGAGATACATGCCCATGTAGAGCTGGTAGGTCTGGACTCGACAAGCAAGCATAGAGCCGTGGAAGCACTTCCTACCGAGGGCATCCAGGCTTCGGGCTTCCCTACCAGGGGGCACCGAGGAGTGCATTTTTTGACTCTTCAGTCTATGCATGGCCGATTCCACCACCATGGATTCCACCACCATGGATTCCACCACCATGGAACCCGGGGCTCTTGCGGACTCGATAAATGGAATCGACCCGCTTGCTTAACACCGGCGCCGCCGCCGGGCTCTCCCACATGCGGAAGAGAAGCCGTTCCAGCATGGGAGGAACCGGTACAATAAAGGCCTCCTTCGGGGGAGAGTCATATTGGAGGGCATCGAGTTCTTCGACTCGAGGCTCCTCCTCGGGATCCCCAGGGAAGGCCAAGGCTTTGGCCATATCCCTCACAAAGTCCGAGAACCGGGTATCCTCCGGGGGGGGACCGTCTCCGAGGTTCGGACTCGGGGGAGTCCGAAGGGACACACCGAGTCCGAAAGGAACCAGGTGACTCTTCGTCCTCAGATTCCCAGGCCGACTCCTCGGAGGAGGAGTCGACCGGCTCCGGTTGGGCGGGCACTGATGCCATCCGCCCCGACGCCGAGGGAGTCGGCGTCGACGACCTCGGTCCCGAACGGGAGGCCGAAGGAGACCTCGACCGAGGATCGACTCGAGCCCTCATGGACTCGAGGATCGGCTCGGTCTCCGGGGTCGACTTGGAGGTCGACGTCCCGGCGGTCAGGGCAGAAGCGCCAGCGAGGCCAGCGATCAATGCCCGCTGCTGGTCCAAGAAGGCAGACAAACTGCACTCCAAGGCCGTCAACCTGAGTCCGAGCTCAGGAGACCCAGCAGCCCCCGACTCAGGCCCCGACGGCGTCGGGCCCGACGTCGGGTCCTTCGGAGGCGAGTCCACGAGGACAACAGTACTTACGTGAGCGGGCAAGTCCACCTCGAGTCGAGGATGTTTTGACGGCCTTTCCGACTCCAAGGACCCGGGACGGGAATCGGGGCTATGCGACCTGGCCCTCGAGGAACCAGGAGCGTCCACCGATCCCCGCCCTCGCAGGTTTCTTCTTCCGATGATGCTCCCGGGTAGGAGACCCCCTTTCAGAGGAACTCCGACGATGCTCAGGACCAGAGTCCCGAGACGTCGAAGCCTCTGACGAGGTCCGAGCTGTTTCTAATAGACAAGGCCAAAGTCCCAATCCATTAAGAAGACGAGGTCTCTCGTGCCCGTGTCACAACTTGCTCCACATAAGTCCCAGCTTCTGCAGCAGACTCAAACACGCGGTGTGATGTGTTGTGGAAGACGTGTAGACGGGCCGGGTACTGCACAGAGAAATGAATCCCCGCGGCAATCAGTTTTTCACACCAGGGCGCATATTCCCTCCGCTGCTTACTGAGGGCCACCGAGTAGTCCTGAGCGACGCGGACCTTCACATTATTATAGGTAACGTCGCCCTTCTGCCTTGCTGCCCGTAGTATCTTCTCCTTAAGCGGGAACCGAAGGAATTTAGCCAGCACAATCCGCGGGCGGCGATCTTGGGTATGTGGCTTCCCCACTCGGTGGACCCGCTCGATGCAGGTGTGCTCTTCGGCCTCGGCAGGACCCAGCAGGTCAATGACAAAGGCTTCAAGGTAACCACGGAGATCTTTATCCATCACTGCCTCGGGAATACCCATAAACCGGAGGTTATTCCGGCGCGAGCGATTTTCTAAATCGTCCAGTTTTGCCGCTTGTTGCCCGAGCTGAGTCTTGAGGCCCTCTACCTCATGGGCTAGGGCTGCGGCGCCATCTTCGGCCTGCCCTAAACGCTCTTCGACTTCCCGCAGCCGACTGCCCAAAGAATCCACTGATGTCTGCAGTCCGTCCATCTTTTCATGGAGCGCCGCAAATTGGGACGATAGAGCCGCCGCCACCGCGGCCGACACTTCATCAAGGAATGCAGCCGATTTTGGAGAGTTCGGTGCCCCCGCTATGTCGGCCATCTTACCGGCACCCGCCACGCGGTCTTTGTCCCTCCGAGTCGCTTTGACTGCGGAGGCCATGGCGAACTCAGGCAACTGCTGATTTCGGAATGCCGTCGGTGGGTATCTCCACAAGGCTCAATCTGCCCTCCGTCGCTGGGTGTTGAACAGCCAAATTTCGCCGGTTTGGGCTAAGGGGGGAGCGGAGCTCGCTCAGAATGCGACCACTATCGTGCTCGCATCACGTGACCTCTCCATTATAATATTCTTAAGAGAATTATACAGAGTTGATAAGGGTATTACTGGGGAGGATGGGAGCTAATTTTTAGAGGGAGTCCAGTTTCTGCCCTTTGCTCCAAGGGATGTGGTGCGGATGGAAGCACCCACTGATGTGGTGGTAGTTATGCAAGCTGTCAAATCCCTGCTTGTGGGTAAAAGCCCCAGGCCTTGATGGCCTCACATCTACAAAATGAGTTGTTGGCCTCTTACTTAGTGGCAGTAAACAATGGAGTTCTGGTAGGGGGGTAACTGCAAAAGTTGACAAATGCGGGGGGGGGGGGGGGGGGGGGTTTTAATAAATTTGGTGCCCAAGAAAAACAAAGATAGAATGGAGTGTGCTGCTTATCATATATCATTGTTAAATATGAGCATTACAATTTTGGCAAAGGTCCTAGCTGATAGGGCTTAGTAACCTCACGCCACAGTTGGTCCTTTTGGACCAGGTGGGATTTGAGGCAAGCAGCATACATTATCCAAAAGGTGCTTAACCTGATTCAGATGGCTAAAAAGACCAGGCAGTCTGCTGGCAATCTATGCTGAAAAAGCATTTGATCGCTTGCACGGGGGGGGGGGGGGGGGTACATGGGAAAGGTTTTTGCTAGAGCAGGGGTGGTGACCAAATTTAGAGCATGGGATAGTGCAGAAGGCATAGTTACTCACCTGTAACAGGTGTTCTCAGTAGGACAGCAGGAATCAGTGCTCACATATGGGTGACGTCAGCACCGATGGAGCCCTCACGGAAGCATCTCCCCAGCTTTCAAAGAAAGCCTTTGAGAGATGCCACCATGCATGCATGGTCCCCTTCCCCCCAAGGGTGCTATCTTGTTCAGTCAGATGACATAGATAAAAGACGGCAAAAACAAGATGGTAAAGGAGCAACTCCAAGGGGAGGAGGGAGGGTTGTAAGGAATGGTTCCTGCTGTTCCTGGAGAACACCTGTTACAGGTGAGTAACTACGCTTTCTCCAGGAACAAGCAGGAAGTCAGTCCTCACATATGGGACTCCACAGCTACAGGCTACCGAAAGCTCATAGCCAAAATAGGGGCTCTCTCACGTGGAGCTGCAAGCAGCAGCAAATGAGTCTGTGTCCACAGACCATAGTAGGACCCCTGTGTCCAATGAAACCAACACTCCAGTAGACTGAACACAGAAGGGTCAGAGGGTAGGAGTTGCCTAAACCCCAAAAAGGTTATGGAGCACAGCCTGGCCAAAGGCACTGTCCTATCAGGACACTTTTTCCAGGCAGTAAGGGGCTGCAAAAGTATGGACTGAAGACCAGGTGGCGGCCTGGCAGATGTCCACCATCAGAACAGAGCGCAGGTTTGCCACCGAGGCCACCATGGCCCTGACATGGTGCGCTGTGACACAGCCTTCCAGCGGGAGCGCCACCTGCTCATAAGCGAGGGTGATACAATCCACCACCCAGGTGGACAGCATAGGCTTTGTCACCACCTCCCCTAGCCTATTGGGGTCATAGGAGATGAAAAGCTGAGAAGCTTTGCAGTGGTCCTGAATGTGTTGGATATAGAAGGACAAAGTCTTCTTACAGTCCAAGGTGTGAAGGACTGTCTCCGCCCGACTGGAGTGAGGTCTTGGAAAGAAGGTAGGGAGCACCACTTCCTAGTTGAGATGGAAGGGCAATACTACCTCAGCAGAATTTGGGGTGCGTGCGAAGCACCACTCTGTTCTTGTAGAACCTGGTATAAGGCGTCTCCACCACAAGGACCTGAAGCTCGCTAATGCTGCGAGTGGAGGTGAGCACAACCAGGAAAGCCACCTTTCAAGAGAGGTAGTGAAGGTGGCAGGTAGCCAGAGGCTCAAAGGGTGGGCGAGTGAGCTGCCCCAACACTACGTTGAGGTCCCATTCGGTTGCCAGAGGGCAAACTGGGGGCTTCAATAAGAGCAGGCCCCGAAGAAAACAGGTCACCAAAGGTTAGACTGAGAGGGGCTTACCATCCACTGGATGGTGGTGTGCCACTAGGGCACAAAAGTGCACTCGGACGGAGTTAGACTTGAGCACGGATTAAGAGAGGTGGAGAAGGTACTGTAACACCAATCTCATCAGGCAGGAGAATGGGTCAGTCCCATGCTCTGCGCACCAGGCTGAGAACCTGTGCCATTTGAGGGTGTAAACCCTCCTAGTAGAGGTCTTGCGTGAGGCCAGCAGAATCTCGTTCACCTCAACCAAAAAGTTGAAAGGGACCAGAGTCACCCTTTCAACAGCCACGCTGTCAGTGACAGGGACCCCAAGTTGGGATGAAGAAGAGAGCCTCCCTACTGAGACAGGAGTCCCGGAGCAGTCCCCAAGGGGCTGGGGAGTCTCCACCATCAACCAGAGGAGCAGCGGGAACCATGGTTGCCTGGGCCACCAAGGAGCTATCAGGATGAGCGAGGCCCTGTCGCGGAGGGTCCTGAACAAGGTCTTGGCAATCAGTGGCGTGGAAGGGAAGGCAAAAGCAACACTACAAAAGCAGCAAACCACGCAGAGCAGAGACAACCAGTCCAAGGCGTGATAAAGATGGAAAGACAATTCTTTATTAATAAGCCTTTGACTGCCCGACACAGGCCGTGTTTCGTCACCCTTCGTCAGGGGCTAGCCAGGCACAGAAACTAAAAACATAAATATACAAACCATTTAAAACCATAGTAAAAGAACAGACGGTAAGTGGATAAATAAAAGCAATAAACACCATCAAAAAATACCATAAGATAATAAATACATGAATACTAAAATCATATAAAAGAACTAATGTGCTCGGGACCTGATGCATATATATAAAAACATGTGAATATATAAAAAATACATGCATATGAATACTAACCTCCATTGAGGATTATTAGAAAACTCTTACATCATGTGGTTATAAAACTGTCTAGGTGAATATGCTCACTAAAAAACACAAACAATAAGATTAAAATCAAATACAGATTGAGATAATATCCAGCATAAATAGATAAATAAATAATTAAAACAAGCAATAGAAACAAAGAGAGAGAGGAGGAGACAGGATGTGGCATATTGGATACAAAAGTCTTACTCAAAACATTGTGGCAATAGTAACTCCATTATGGCAAGAGTGTGTCAGGACTGCTACTTGTGTAGCTGCATGAGTGAGTCCATGGAAAAAAACAACAAAACATAAAACTTAAGTGAACATTAGGTCATACAACCCAGATGGCTAAAAAATGTATCAAAAGGTACAGCTTGTCATTGCGATAAAAAACGGATAAACCGTGAACTGTCCTAATAAATAAATAAATAAATAAATAATGAAGCCATGTTGAATCTGATGAGCAGCGTGTAAACATTGACATTGTAAAAAAAGATGAAGAATAAAAGGAGGACCATCTAAAAAATGCAGATAAAAAGGAGACCAACCATCACAATAGAAAAATATAACATTAAAAAAAACAGTTTAAAATTGGACACCGTTTAAAATTTAAAAACTATAACATCAAAAAGGCATCGTTGAGAACCTCAAAAACAAATTTTTCCCATGCGGTGCAAAATGTGAACTTGCCGACAAGATCAACATACATCGGATGATCCTACCTACTTGACAGAGAGAGACCAAAGATCAGTAAATCTTCAATCACAGGGCAACATAACATGTGTGAAGATATCCCTCTCAAAATGAACCAATAAACAGCACATGAGTGGCATAACCATATGAAATTTCAATAAAAATGAAGAAAGATTACCTTGTGAGGGCTGCCGTCAATACTTGCAGACTGGCAGCGAGACTGAAAAAACGCCAACACATGCGCTGAAAAACAATTCAAAAGGGGGCGGGGCTAACACGCTCAGCAAGGCAAATAGAGGAAAGGGCAAAAATAGAGGGCATACAGTTTCATACAGGCACTTCAAAAGACGTTTCTGATGAAATGACTCGAGGCATGACAAAAAAACTTATTGAAGGGAATCATGAAGATATGCATAATCCACGGGAGTGAGAGGAGGGGCAAACACATGAGCACAACAGAGATGGTAAATGAACAGGTTCCACAGCTGACTAATAAAAATAAGGATCAGAGAAAAACGGACAGATCTCTATCCAAATTTAAACCTGTAGGAGCCATTGTATCTAATTGAAAAATAAATCTCTGTTCCAGTCTCTTAATAGTTTTATCAAGATCTCCTCCTCTCCAGTTGATTCTCACCTTTTTAATAACAAAAAATTTTAGATCTACAATTTTATGGTAGGCGTCCAACCAATGCTGAACTAAGGGCTTGTCAACTAATCCACGTTTTATGCAGCTTTTATGTTCTATTATTCTAGTCCTTATGGCACGGGTGGTTTTCCCTACATATAATAACTTGCAAGGACATTGAATTACATAAATAACATTCTTTGTTTCGCAGTTAGCAAAATCATCAAAATAAAATATTTGATTTGTAACAGGATGAATAAAGGAATTGCGCACTGGTAAAGAATTCAAACACACTGAACATTTGCCGCACTGAAACTGCCCCTTATATTTAGACAATAACTTCTTTTCTGTCAAGGCAGAAGGAACCAGAAGGTTATGCAGATTAACATCACGTTTGTGTGCCACAGTGAGTTTCAAATGACGAAAAGCGGGAAGAGTCTGGACAAGGTGCCATTCCCTCTGTAGAATCTTAATAATTTTCCTAGACTGTGACGAGTAAATAAGAGGGCAGACCATGCCCACATCATTACGCCGTGTATTAACCCTGAGTAATTCTTCGTGGGGAGTATCCCTAGCTCTAGTATATGCTTTATTGAGATGACGTATTGAATATTGTCTTGCCAGGAATCTGGTTTTCATGTCTTGAGCTTGTATTTCAAAATCATTATTACTGGTGCAGATCCTTTTAGCTCTTAGGAACTGACTTACTGGTAAATTGTTTTTGAGTGCTGGGTTATGGAAACTCCCATAATGCAGTACAGTGTTTCTATCTGTCGGTTTCCTGAACAGGGTAGTGGAGAAAGAGTCTTGCTCCTTCTTGATTAGCAGATCTAAATAAGAGATCTGGTCTGGATGATAAGTCATTTGAAAACGCAAATTTTCATCTAATTGATTAATCCAAGAATGAAACTGGGAAAGAGTGTCAATGGACCCGTTCCAGAGAACTAAAATATCATCAATATAACGCATCCAGAGAACAATATTGGACTTAAAAGGATGTGATTTTAAAAAATTCTCTTCGAAGTGAAACATATAGAGATTCGCTATGTCAGGGGCCATAGAAGACCCCATGGCGACACCCTTTACCTGTTTGTAAAACAGATCTCTAAAACAAAAAAATTCTCACAAAGAGCAAAACGAGCTAAAGTGATAAGAAAAGCAGTGGGCATGCGTCTGTAGGTAGTCCTTTTAAGAAGAACCTCCTCAACAATATGTAAAGCAGCTAACTGAGGAACATTTGTATACAAAGACTCCACATCAAACGTTACCAGAATCAAATCTGGGCTAAATTGATCAAAGGAGGACAAAATATGTATAACATGTGAGGAGTCTCTAACATAGGACCACATTTCACATATAAATGGACGTAGTAATAAATCCAAAAATTTCGAAATGGGTTCCAATAAGGAACCAATTGCAGAAACTATAGGGCGGCCTGGCGGAGTGTCAAGAGATTTATGGATCTTAGGAATGATGTATATTGTGGGGATAATGGGATGATCTACCATCAAAAATGATTTCTCCTTTTCAGTAATATATCCAATTTCGAATGCCGAAATGACCAAATTATCAATGCTTTTCTTAAGATTCAGAGTGGGATCCCCGTCTAATCTCTGATAAAACACTGTATCGCATAACTGACAATTAATTTCTGAGATATAATATTCTTTATCCATAATGACGACAGCTCCGCCTTTGTCAGCCGGCTTAATGATGATAGCATTATTCTTCTGTAGTGATGTAATGGCTTTTCTTTCATTATATGTGATATTGTGAAACTCAGAGTGGTGTTTATTTAAAACTTCTGAGACCTGCTGAGACACTACTTTCTCAAAAGTCTCAATGACAGGGTCAGTACACTGAGGGGGAGTCCAAGTGGACTTACCACGAACAAGAGAAGTATCATTAGAGGAATGTTGATCTTGATTGGCAAAAAATTGCCTAATGCGTACCTTACGGAAAAATTTATAAAGATCTACATGAATACCAAAAGCATCTAGTTTCCTTTTAGGTACAAATGAAAGACCTTTATTAAGTATAGACAACTCATCCGATGTGGGGGTATACTTGGAGATATTAATAACATTATTAGGTGACTCTATTGTCGGTACCATCTCTCTTTTGATCTCTCCGTGTTCCAACCTCTCCCTCCGCGGCCACGTCCTCGTCCTCTGTATACATTGTACGTTTTGCCATTGTCTAGGGGATGCATTTTGTCTGTTTCTGGGGGCCGAGTACGACCCCGAGAGGCGTCTCGGCCTCCACCCTTCCATAGCTGGTCCATACTGAAAAAAGGCTCCTTATGCTGCCTGGGCAGGGGGTCTTTTTTCTTAGTCTTTTCTCATGCAGATGATGCTTTATCTCAGAGAGAAAAGACTAAGAAATGCCTCGAGTCATTTCATCAGAAACGTCTTTTGAAGTGCCTGTATGAAACTGTATGCCCTCTATTTTTGCCCTTTCCTCTATTTGCCTCGCTGAGCGTGTTAGCCCCGCCCCCTTTTGAATTGTTTTTCAGCGCATGTGTTGGCGTTTTTTCAGTCTCGCTGCCAGTCTGCAAGTATTGACGGCAGCCCTCACAAGGTAATCTTTCTTCATTTTTATTGAAATTTCATATGGTTATGCCACTCATGTGCTGTTTATTGGTTCATTTCGAGGGGGATATCTTCACACATGTTATGTTGCCCTGTGATTGAAGATTTACTGATCTTTGGTCTCTCTCTGTCAAGTAGGTAGGATCATCCGATGTATGTTGATCTTGTCGGCAAGTTCACATTTTGCACCGCATGGAGAAAATTTGTTTTTGAGGTTCTCAACGATGCCTTTTTGATGTTATAGTTTTTAAATTTTAAACGGTGTCCAATTTTAAACGTTTTTTTTTTATGTTATATTTTTCTATTGTGATGGTTGGTCTCCTTTTTATCGGCATTTTTTAGATGGTCCTCCTTTTATTCTGCATCTTTTTTTACAATGTCAATGTTTACACGCTGCTCATCAGATTCAACATGGCTTCATTATTTATTTATTTATTAGGACAGTTCACGGTTTATCCGTTTTTTATCACAATGACAAGCTGTACTTTTTGATACATTTTTTAGCCATCTGGGTTGTATGACCTAATGTTCACTTAAGTTTTATGTTTTGTTGTTTTTTTCCATGGACTCACTCATGCAGCTACACAAGTAGCGGTCCTGACACACTCTTGCCATAATGGAGTTACTATTGCCACAATGTTTTGAGTAAGACTTTTGTATCCAATATGCCACATCCTGTCTCCTCCTCTCTCTCTTTGTTTCTAATGCTTGTTTTAATTATTTATTTATTTATTTATCTATTTATGCTGGATATTATCTCAATCTGTATTTTATTTTAACCTTATTGTTTGTGTTTTTTAGTGAGCATATTCACCCAGACAGTTTTATAACCACATGATGTAAGGGTTTTCTAATAATCCTCAACGGAGGTTAGTATTCATATGCATGTATTTTTTATATATTCACGTTTTTATATATATGCATCAGGTCCAGAGCACATTAGTTCTTTTATATGATTTTAGTATTCATGTATTTATTATCTTATGGTATTTTTTGATGGTGTTTATTGCTTTTATTTATCCACTTGCCGTCTGTTCTTTTACTATGGTTTTAAATAGTTTGTATATTTATGTTTTTAGTTTCTGTGCCTGGCTAGCCCCTGACGAAGGGTGACGAAACACGGCCTGTGTTGGGCGGTCAAAGGCTTATTAATAAAGAATTGTCTTTCCATCTTTATGACGCCTTGGACTGGTTGTGGAAGGGAAGGCATAAATGAGGCCTTCTGACCATGGGACAAGGAACGTGTCCACTGCCACCCTGGGAAGGTAGGCCTGCCAGGAACAGAAGCGGGGCAACTGGAAGTTGTCCGGGCTGGCGAACAGGTCCATCATGGGTTCCCCCCCAGAGCTGGAAAAGCAGACTGGCTACCCTGGGGTCCAGCTGCAATTCGTGTGGCTGGTGAACTCTCCTCAGCCTGTTGGCCAGAAGGCTGCCCTGGCATGGCAGGTACACTGGCCGCAGGATATCCTGTTGGATTGCATACGAGCAGATGATCAGTGCCTCCTGACAAAGGGTACGAAACCCCGTGCCCCCGTTTGTTCACATAGAACATTACCAACTGGTTTTCCGTCTGGACCAGCACCGCCTGGTTATGCAGGTGGTGGCAGAAGACTTGCAGGGCTAAGTATATGGCTTGGAGCTCCAGGAGGTTGATCTGCTGGGTGCTCTTGTCTGGTGACCAGTTGCCCTGGGTGTGGAGCTCCCCGCAGTGGCTCCCCAGCCGAACAGGGAGGCATCCATGGTGAGGACCCTTGAGGGGCTTGGGGCCTGAAAAGGCATGCCCGCCTCAAGATGCTGGAGAGACTGCCACCAGACCAGGTTGTCCGCCAGTTGATGGGTTACAGAGATTCTATCTCGGAGGTGACCTGTGGCCTGAGACCACTGGTCCCAGAGACACCACTGCACCACCCTCAAGTGGAGGCGAGCTTCTGGGGTAATATGGACCGTGGAAGCCATGTGTTCGAGGAGGCACAGAAGCAGCCGAGTGGACACCGAAGGACGGTACTGTATGTCCCGTGCCAGAGTCCTGCGATGGTTGGCTCGGTCCCTGGGCAAGAAGGCCTTTGACTGGAGAGTGTCTAGCTTTGCCCTGATGAACTCTAGGCACTGTGCCGGGAGGAGGTGAGACATGGGGTAGTTTATGACAAACCCCAAGTGCTGCAGGACCTGGACGGTGATTGCGGTGGCCTGCTGCACCTCTTGAGGCCGTGCCTCCATTTATGAGCCAGTCGTCCAGGTAGGGGAAGACAAAGCCCCTGAAGGTGGAGGAAGGCGGCCACGACTGCCAGGCATTTTGTGAAAACTCTTGGGGTTGAGGCCAAGCTGAAAAACAGCACCTCCTCTACAAACCGCAGGTACTGCCTGTGGTTGGGGTGAATGAGGATGTGGATATAAGCATCCTTGGAGGTCTAAGGAGCATAGCCAGTCTCCCTGCTGGAGGTATGGCAACAGTGTTTCAAGAGAGAGCATCTTGAAATTGTCCCTCATCAGGAATTTGTTGAAGTTGAGGTTGCTCAGGTAGAGGATGGGCCTTAGGCCCCCTGTCCTTTTTGACATGAGGAAGTACCTGGATTAGAACCCCTTGCCCTTGAGATGGTGGGGCACTGGTTCTACCACTTTGTCCTCAAGAAGATCTGCCAACTCCTTCAATAGAAGGTCCTGGTGGAGGGAAGACCCCTGGGAAATAAGTGGGAGGTGTCTGAGTCAGGTGGAGGAGGTAATCCTCCCTGACTACCCGAAGTGCCCAGGAGTTGGTGGTGATGGTCAACCACCTCTGGGCATAGAGGGCCAGTCGTCCCCCTGTGGGCTGTGGATCTCCTTAGGATAGATAGGCTATGCTCAAGGAATCAAAAACTCCTCCCTGGCTGGGCTGGAGCCAGTGCCTGGGGTTTAGGAGCCTTCTGCTTACGAGGGCCTTGCCCATGTCCCTTGGCCTGCTGACCCTGTTGGGGAGCTAGAGAGGTCTGAAAAGGTGGGTAGTTTCTGTAAGCAGCTCCCTTCCTCGGGTAGAATGACTTTTTACCCAAGCCCTTCTGTCGGGAAGGGGCAGCGGTCTTTTTGGAGAGCCTGGTCCTCATCATGACCTCGGTCTCCAGCTCGGCAGCCTTGTCGGTCATGGGTTTGCCAAAGAGGTTCTCTCCTGGCATGGGACATCTACCAATTTGTCCTGAACCGACTGCTGGAGATTGGACAACTGTAGCCAAGCTTGGCACCGTGCACTGATGCCTGTCGCCGCTACTCAAGCCACTGAGTCGAACCAGTCATAGGCCTCTTGAGACATGAATTTGGAGAACTCATGGATTGCCTTGGCCAGGTTCTTGAACCACTGCAAGGGTTCCTCGGATAGACCAGCTGAGAACCCGGCAAGTTCCTTCGCCAGGTCTCTAAAGTGCATGCCCATGGACAGCTGGTACGCCTGGATGTGGCCGATGAGCATTGAGCCCTGGTAGCACTTTCTGCCAAGGGCATCCAGGGTGCGGAACTCCCTGCTGGGGGGCACTGAGGAGTGCGTCTTCTGGCTTTTCAGCCAACGCATAGCCGACTCCACCACCATGGAGTTATGCGGCAGCTGTGACTTTCAGAAGGGGGCTCTGGTGGACTCGATACATCGAGTTGAGCCGTTTGCTCACCACTGGTACCAAAGTCTGTCTCTCCCACATTTGGAGCATCAGCCATTCCAGGATGGGAGGGATGGGCACCATGAGCGATTCCCGCGGAGGAGCCTCGTATTGGAGGATTTACAACTCATCCACCCGAGGGTCATTCTCTGACTCCATAGGGAATGCCAGAGCCTTTGACAAACTTGACGAAATTCAGGAAGCCCATATCCTCTGGCGGGGACAGCTGTTAAGTCTCCAAGACAGGAGAGTCAGATGGGACATCGCGGTGGTGACGGGTATCAGGGGACTCCTTGTCCTTTGTCTCCCATTTGGAGTAGTTCGTCGAAGACTCATAGGAGGGCTGCTCTGTGGGCCTTGGGGCTCCCGATGCTTTGCGGGCCTCCCGATGCTCTGCAGCCAGTGTCCGGCATACTTTCCGGGAATGATCGCGGTCCTGTCAAGTGGGACTCGGATTGCGATCTTGGCCGAGAATTGACTCAAGTCCGAACAACCTCGAGGATCGGCTTGGCCTCCGGGAACGTCTTGGATGTCGAGGGTCCGGTAGTCAGGGCAGATGAACCTGTCATTCCGGACAACAGCACCCGCTGAAGGAAGACAAACTGTGCTCCAGGGCCGCTATTCTGGACTCCACGCCAGAAGGCTTCGCAACCTTCAGCGCGGGCACAGAGGGACTCAGGTCCGACACGGCTCTCCTGAAGGGGAATCCTCAACGAGGATGGTGACTAGGGACCGAGGCCAGTCCGATGTAGAGTCCTTTTGGGGGACCTTTGCAGGCCGTTCCTTCTCCCAAGCCTCAGACGAGCATTGCGGACTGCGGGACCGGGCCTGGGGGGCACCCAGCCAGTTGGAACCATCCAAAGACGCCATCTTCGAGGGTTTCTTCTTCCTGGGTTCCCTCAAGGGAGACCCCCTTTCTGAGAACCCCCAATGGGGCTCGAGTTCAGAGGGTTCCGCTCAAGGCGTCAAGGTCTCAGATGAGGCCCTGGCCTTCGGAGGCACCGGGGACTCAGGGAAAAACATGTCATGCTGCTGCAGACGGCTCTTGACGGCCTTGTTGGACATCCTTTTGCAGAGGCCGCAGGCTGCCGGGTCATGATTTGGCCCAAGGCAGCAAGTCAGCAGTCATGTGTGTCGGTTAAGGACATAATTTTAGAGCTCCGATCACACTTCTTAAAGCCACTGGTAGCCATAGGGGGGAAAAAAAGTACCCCTGCGAGGTCAAAGACTCTCCAGGTTGCCAGTTGGAAAAAAGGCGCGAAGACATAAAGAAAAAGAACTACAAAAATAGACCTGAACTCGACACCGCAGCAATGAGGTCGGGTGACGGGAAGAGTATTGGTGCGATACTGGAGGAGAGTATGGAAACTAAGATGGCACCTTTGGGTGGGAATGGGACCACGCATGCATGGTGATATCTCCCAAAGGCTTTATTTGAAAGTTGGGGGGATGCTTCCACGAGGGCTCCATCGGTGCCGACGTCATCCATATGTGAGGACTGACTTCCTGCTTGTTCCCGGAGAAAGCACAGTTACTTACCTGTAACAGGTGATCTCTGGGAACAGCAGGAATAAGTCTTCACATATGGGTATGTCGGTACCGATGGAGTCTGCATGGGAACGCTTCCCAGCGTCCAATCAAAGAGCTTTTGGAAGCATCCCACCACGCCTGCGTGCTGCCTTCCCGCCTTTCCCAACTGCCTCTCCTCAATTAAGTTTTAAAGCTGAGACAAAGAGAGAGAGAGAGAGGAAAGGAAAGATAGATAGAGATACAACTCCTAGGGGAGGTGGGTGGGTTGTGAAGACTTATTCCTGCTGTTCCCAGAGATCACCTGTTACAGGTAAGTAACTGTGCTATCTCCAGGAACAAGCAGGAATGAGTCTTCACATATGGGGACTCCCAAGCTAAGATGCCTGGAGTCCCAGCATGTTATAGATTGGAACATGCTATACCTAATAACACCAGGCATCCTGAGGATGGAGAGTAGGAGTTGAAGAAAGAGGGATGCTGTGGAACAACTAACCTAGCATAGGACTGCAGAGATGGAGTCCATGTGTGGATGATGATGGTCATCAATAATATTGCTAAGGATATTGCAAGATGGACCTCCCCTGACAGGATTTCAGAGAAGTATGGAGGTTCATGGATCTACTGGGAAACCTAGTAGAGGAACCTTGAAGAGGACCTCACTGTAAGTGGAGGTAATAATCCTGTAGGAAAACGAGTGGAGGTCAGAATCTTGAAAGGTAACAGGTAACCCCAGGAGGGAAACGGGGGTAGTCCAAAAAACAGTGGGCCTTCGGCGGAAGGCTTTATGAGAAAAACCCTAGCTCTTTTGGGGGCAGAGTGAGTCACTCTTAGGAGCAAAAAGAGAAGGCTAACTGATTTGGACAAACAGGCACAGTCCTTGTGGGGAGAAAGGGTGTGGGAACCCCTTGTATCCCAAAAAGAGAGGACAAATGCCTGAGGCGTTAAAGCCTGTAATTAACTGAAGATCCACAATGTCTCTCCTAACTGGGGTAAGCTAGGAGAGATATTGGGCACGGAGAGCTTCAGAGGTACCTAAACCGTTAGGTTACGGTATAAAAATTGTTGACTACCACAGGAATGGGTGTGTGTGTAGAACCCCAAACCTGCTAGATAGCATAGGTATGGGTAAAGCCCCTCTGTCAGAATCATATAGTTATATGAGGATAGACAGTGAGATAGATAAGTATGTGGATACATATCTATCTATAATAAAATATCTCAACAGAAACGTATATATATATATATATATATATATATATATATATATATATATATATATATATATATATATATAAATAGATAGACAGACATATAAGAATATATCTATAGTGAGATATGGCAGGGCATAAAATACACACAAAAAAAATAAATATGGATATGTAGGCCTACATATGGGTGTCTGCAATTAGACAGAGATATGCCTACAGCACAGTGATCACATAGGATATGTGGAGAAGAAAGATTCATCTAATAACAAGGAGGTGGAACCTACTTGAGAAGACATATAGAGAATCTATTCCTCCTGGTCATGATCTGCAAGAATGCTAGTTAGTGAAAAATAACCAGGACTGTTACGTGAAAAACAAAGGATAATGTCAAAGTGCAGCCAGCAAGTCCCGAGTCTTTCAGGATTCTAGCATGGTAAGTAGACAGAAGACGCCTAGAGATGAGATACCATGTTGACCTGCTTAAGGGCAAAGGTATCATGCGCTCTTACCATGAGGACGAGCATTTCCCCGATTGGGAATACTATGGACCAAGCAGGGAACTGGCAACTCCTTGAGCTTTCACGTAAGAGAAGGCCTATGTCCTTTATATTAAAAAAGGAGATAGTAAAAGAAGGGAGAACCTTCTAGTCATGGGAGACATGACTAAAAAGCCTTTTCTAACCAGCTAGGATAGCTGTTGGAGAAAAAAAAGCCATGCTCTCTAGCAAGGGCCCTTAGTGGAAAGCTTCTCTGTAGATTGCAGAGAGCATGATGCAGGAGAAAGAGGAGATAGAACTGGCTGTTAGAGAGCCAGTATCTCTGCCAACTATGCTGCCAAACTCAGGAAAAGAAGATGGCAGAATAGAAGACAATCTAGAAAGCTTGTAGTGAGATGATCTCCAAGAGAGATGAAGCACTGACTTGGAGCCACTACTAAGACTAGAGAGAATGTTAGTGGAGGACAATCTGGTTGTTTGTGGACAAGAACCAGTGGTCCAAACATTAAAGCTCCTGCATAGGCAGCTGTTAGCAAGGCAGCTGTTAGCAAGACAGCAGAAAGAATCTTACTGTTGAAAAACAGAAAGAACAGACAGGAGTAGGAAACTCTGGACATGTCTGATGAGCTGCCCCAAAGCAAGATTGAGCAGAGGAATGTAAACTCCGCACTGGAAAGTGAGAAAAGTAGAGAGGCTGAAGAAAAAGCCTCCCAGAAGTAATTCCCTCTTACAGGGGAAAAACTTGGTAAGAGGGTGAAGAGAATGGAGCTGAGGAAGACTTATGAAGTAGGAAGTCTATAGAAAGGAAAAATACATGCTGGCACAAGAACTATCATTTGATAGTGGTTAGACCTCTTTCCCTGGCAGGAAAAAGAGAAGAAACCTGTGACTTATAGGCATGAACATCCTGACAGTGCAAAGAAATATAGAAAAAATGGATATCTTTTGGAAAAAGATCCATGTGTAGGGGTTAGAATAAAGCGGTGGATTGCCTCTATTGAGAAGAAGCAACTGTAGATTCTAACCCCAAGAGTCACAAGCATCTGATGATGAATGATCAGAAACCCTGCAGGTGCTGGGTTTGCTGAGCCTGGTGAGAGGTTGGATTCTTCAGACCAGGGCGTTGCTTCCCCTGTTGGGGAACATCTGTATGATGGGCAAATGATGAATAAAACCTTCTTCTCCTGTGGGAAGAAAGTTTGGTAGGACATTTCCTACCTACTGGGACAGAGGAAGGGGTAACACAACCCTTAGGAACAGGTAAATCAGTGGACAACTGAGTAACCTGACGTAAAGACTCCTTGTTGAAAAGATTTTCTCCAGTGCAAGGAGTATGTCCCAGCCTTTGTTGTGCCCATTTGTCCAAGTCTGAAGCTTGGAGCCAGGCTCTAAGTCGTGCCCCTATAGCTATAGCAGAAGTCCTGCTAACAGACTCAAAAGAGTCTAGGGAAGCACGAGAAAGAAACCAAGAGATATTCTGGATATGCTTAAGCAGTGAGGAATAGTCCGTACTCCTGGAATCTGAAAGGAAAGGAGACAAAAGATGCAATTGCTTTGTGACCTCCTCAAGAGAAAGACTCATATAAAAAATATATGAGAGAATTCTTGCAGAAAGCATAGATGTCTGGAAGGTTTGACATCCAAAGGCATGTAGTGTCTTAGACTCACGACCTGGCGGATAGGAAGAGTGCTTTTTCTTACTCTTTATCCGCCTCATTGCTGATTCCACTACTATGGAATGATGAGGAAGTTGAGTCTTTTGAAACCCTGGAGAGGGGGGCACCTGATATAACAGATCAGTTGCCCTGGGAGGTGGGGGTACCCTGAAAGGTGTTTCCCACATTCCTAAAAGGAGATCCTGCAAGGAATGATGCAAAGGAAGCATTATGTTCCCCTTTGCTTTGGTAGAAAGAGAGCCTTGTGCAGGATCATGTCCTGGGATAGGAATGGCAAGGGATCTTGCTATATCCAGGAGGAAACTCTGAAAAGAGGGATCCCCAACAGGAATCTCTCTTGGACAAGTTAGAGTCAAAGAACTAGCCTGAGCATCCACAGAGGTATCCAAATATATAGGAATAGAAGATCCTGCAAAGTGCAGTGTGGAATGCTTAAGGGATGGTTGCTGGTACTGGGTATCAGGAGCAGCAACCGTCCTTACCACATTGTCCATGCCAGGTATCGACTCCAAGCTTGGTATAGAATGGAGCGATCCTGTTGAAAAAAGCATGGTAGGAGTTGGCCACAATGCTACTGTGGATACCGGTACCGATGTCAATACCGGTACCGATGTCGGAGTCGAGCCCGACAAAGACATTGGAGTAGTCATCGGTGACAGTTCAATCGGTACCAAGGTGACTGAAACCGTCCGGCCACTATCCCCGGTACCGAAGCGCCGGTATCGATCGATGTCGGTACCAAAAGCTATTGGTACCGAGTCCTCTAGACTAGAGATCGATTCCAAACTCAGCATCGAGGGCAGAGAGCCTCATAAGCAAAGCCTGGAAGGCACCGACCGCAAAGGTAATGAGGTCATCGGTACCGATTTCGGAACCGTGTCTGACACCGGTGAAGGGAGGTCAACCAGTGGCAACTCAATCGGCCTCAAGGGAACTGAGAGTTGTGGATCCGAATCATCGGAACCGAGCCTTCAGTACCGCCGAGAGCCGGTACCAAGGCGAGTCGGTACCCAGTCCTCCAGACTGGAGATCGATTCCAGACTCGGCATCGAAGGAAGCGAGTCTATCGATGCATGTCTGGAGGGTACCGACGGCAGTGGTAGTATCGGTGCTAGTACCTATAAGGGAAAGTCAGTCTGGGGTGTATCCACCAGTCCCAAAGGTACCGAGGACGCCAGATGACGATCCCTGGTGAGGAATGTTCCATCCAACACCAGTGCCGATGCCGGGGTATCGGTACCGCTCGAAGCGGATGCCACCACCGGACACAGCTGAGGTATGTTCTGTGGGGGGTGATCCCCAGGAACAACCTGAAACCCCTTATTTGCTTTGGAGACTGAAGACTCCCGCCGGGGTTTTGAAGCCAGTGGGCCCTCGAGGGCAAGGCTGTAGCCGTCTTCATGCAGTGCATGAGACCTACCACTCGAGGACTGGCTAGTCTTAACAGACTGTTTGTGGGTTACCTGATCCTGTGTGGAAGAAGGGGACGGTGCCCCGAAGTTAGAGGGCAACCATGTATCGAGGGAATCTCGATGTTGAAAACCTCTTCTCACCAAACTGTTGTCAGGACCCAAGCAGGTTAGACACCGACTTTGAGGGTCTAAAAATAAAGTTGTACCGCCACAGTGTGAACATTTCTTGGAGAAAGTGCCTGGCGGTTCCATGAAGGAAAAAGAAGAGGCCTAAAAGACCGTGGGACACTATGAAGAAAAATATCCCTTGGAAAAGGAAAAAATTTTTCAGGAAAAGAAAACACCGGCGGTACCGGTGGCGTCGGGAAGACAGCCGCGACCACAAGAAAACTAAAAAATAAAAACAAGAATTTTCTGCGGTGACAGGAAGACGTCCTGCCGGCTCCGCGGAAAACGAAAACTGAGGAGAGGCAGTTGGGGAAGGCAGCACGCAGGCGTGGTGGGATGCTTCCAAAAGCTCTTTGATTGGACGCTGGGAAGCGTTCCCGCGCAGACTCCGTCGGTACCGACGTACCCATATGTGAAGACTCATTCCTGCTTGTTCCTGGAGATGCATACTAAGTCTAGTGTAAATGTTAATGGGTTAGGGGAGTAATTCTCAAATTTTCCAGCTGAGAGAGCAATGTGACAGGGTTGACCCTCTCACCTTTGCTACTCGCCTTAGACATGGAGTCCCTGGCTGTGAAGATGAGAGCTGCATTGGGGGGAGGGGGTTCCAAATGGCTGGGAAAGACTATAAGACCGGCCCACCGGAACACCTTTTTGGTTGGAGGGGCCAAAAGGTTAATCTCCAGCTGTGCTTCCAAGCTCTCTAGTTGCTGATGTGTTTTGGCAAAATATTGGTGGGACCATAAAAATGTTAACTACAGCAATGACGTATATGGATGCTTCCTTGCTTACTGTTGTAAGAAATTTATTGTGTGGTGGTGGAGGGGGAATGATAGAACTTTTCAAGATGAATTAGATTTTATTTCAGTCTAATGTATACATTAAAAACTTTGCATATAATGTTGAGCATTTTTAAGCTAAGGTCTGGGCCAATTACATGTTCTCATATTAGTCTCAAAGTTCTTGTTGTGATATATGTATTACAATTTATTATGAAATTTGTGTTTTTCTTTAGTACTTATTCTAGCTCCAGATAGCACACCCAAGAAGTCTAAGGAACCTTTGCAGATCTGAGTATTGGAAATATGCCTTCTCAATATCACTCAGGATACTGCCACCATGGGAGCTGGTCTCTTCCCTCCCCCTCCTTGGGCACAGCAACTCCATAGCATGCTCAGGCCAAAATTAACACTGATGGACATGGGATTCAGTCCTAGATCATGCCTGCTACAGTTTGTGCTTGAAAAAGAAAGGTATCTGAATAACAAATACAGTAAATTTTATAAATAGTCTTTTTTGTGGAGGTGGGAAAGGGAAGAAAGACAAACACAGGAATGAGGGAGTTATTTCTAAGTGCTCCTCAAAAAGTGAATATCTGTACTTGAGCAGAGACTTTTTCCTCACAAAAAAGTGTGTGAGGCAGAAACTAGCATGAGATTATCTTGCACAAGAATGAAGAGCTCAGATAATGAAACTAAATTACGGATTCATTTCAGCACAGAAGCATATTTCTCAGTTGTGCCCTCATAACGGTCACAGTTTTCCAAAGTCTGTTGCTTATATATCAAAGTTAAATAGTTGCACCAAATGCACCGAAATAAAGGTTAACAAAAATTAAGGGCATATATTTTTATTGAACTTACTTAAATACATTACTTGATTAGTTTCCGGAGTTCTACTCCTTTCATTATTCTCTCAGTATATTTGTTCATTTGTTTGGCCACTGAAAACAACTTTAGGAAGTTCTTCATGCTTTTCTCAGTAAACCAATCTCCCCGAGGTTGCACAGCCCTGCATTATTAGTGCACAAATCCTGGCTAATTTGATTCTGGACTCACTCTTACCCAGCATGTACTTGCTTGATGCAGCACTAAAATTCTCCTTGAGCACAAAATCTAGCGACCACAGTTGGAAATAGTTATAAACTAGCTGTATTCTCTTTTTACTAATTTAACAATGGCTGATGTAAACAGAATCTCTGGTACAACTTTCTAGGCCAGGGTGTCACAGAAAAGGTTCCTGGTTCTCAAAACTCAGTAGCCCCAAAAGTAGCCAAACTGCCTCCTTCCACACTTTCAGAAATACAGACGTGTATACACTTCAAGCACTCTTGGATGCTCTGTAAACAACCTCTGCATCTATTAAAGGGTTTATGCTTGCTCTCTTTGCGGGTTTATTTTAACACAATGTCCACACTCATGAATACACAAACCTTTCGCCTTTCAGATTTAGAACAGATCACAAAAGGCCATACCATATTTTTTTTTTGATAAAGTCTATGAGGGAGGGAAGAGGTTATTTAACATTGCGAAATGGCAATATATAAAGGACTGTGCGCATAATTATTAAACATGATTCTGGTAAATAAGAGAAAAAAAATCAGCTATCATCTAGTAGTGAATTCAAAGCAGTGCAGCTAGCAGAGAGTACAAATCAGCAAATGCTCACACTTTACTTTTGTTTCTTACTGGTTAACAGATTTCTTCTTCTTCTTCCTTGCTTGAAGTTAAGCAGAATGATAAACATGTTGCAATGCTCCTAACACCCATGTCCAGAAATATGTGAAATATCTGAGTGTCTGAGAGCTGTGTTGGAGAAGGATCTTAATTCAGGACTCTGTAGCAAGCAGATCTTTAAGATGCTTAAAGTGCTGCTGATTTCCACAAAAATTCACTATACTTAATGCAAATTTACCCTGCAAGCTGTGTATGGAAAGGGAACGGAAACATGGTCGAAAATCACATTAAGGATGAACTTTCATTGCCACTGTAGACTTGTTGATTACATTTAATCAGTTCACTAGTTAAAAATCACTTGGTTTTCCTTTATACATTTAATTACTGCACAATAAAATGAAACAAAAAGCAGATCTGTTATTTCCTGAACAGACCGCACACTGAGCTGCACCCATCTAACTTAAATTTTCAGCCTACTGAATGACTTCTCATTGGAGACAGATGCAATAAAATAAGTTTTATCTTTTTTTTAATGTTGTTTATATTCCTTAAGCTCATAGGTACCAGCTCAGAAAGTCTTGCCTTTTGCAGCTGAAACAGCTATTTTCAGAGACCAAAATGCAAATGCTTTCTGAAATATTCTGAGTTTCAAATTCAAGAAATGTTTAACGTCTCCACATCTACAGTTTTGCTAGAGAATCAAAACATGATGTTTCTAGATTTAAATACAAATGAACAAAGTACGATTTTTTATGCAACTTAAATCAGGTGATCACACAACAAATTTTATGCTGCTTTATTCATTAGTATGATACGAGCATAAACTCTATAAATGCCATAGGATTTCTGGTATAAACAATTTACTTAAGATCCCTGATGTATCATCAGTGTGTTCTAAAATGAAGTCTGCTATAGAAGGTAGTGAGTTCTTTTTCTACATATTTTGGCGATTACGGCCCACCATGAGATGCTATTCTTGGCAGGACGTAGCAATGGCTTGCCCTTATCTTCAGCCTGCAGTGCTTGGTATTCTCAGGTGGACAGGCTTAATCCCGCTTAGATTCCAAGATGTGTTAATTTTGGGTTCACTCAAGGGTCCATTTTCTAACCTGCAGTACACAGTAACACACTTATAACAAATAGGCCTCATCTTTACTAATGGAAATTCTAGTAAATAATGCATCGCAAGTTGGTAAATAGATCCCTCAGGCTGGTATTGATATGGCTTCTATAAAGGAAAGCTTTTTTTTTTTGTTTCTTCCAATTATATTTAGCAGGAATATTTAGCCAATATAGTTTCATTAAATCACAGATATTTTGTAGAAATGCTTATAACAAATTTACAATGTAACAATAATAATGCCTGAAGCTTAAATGTTGCTTTAAACACAGAATAGTAATTAATTCGAATTTCTAAAAGACTCCCCTGAAGTCGCAAATAATATTTTTGTCGGAGCTTGTCAGCCCAGTGCCAGGAAATTTTTCCAAACCACCACCGTGACTACTCCTTTTATTAAATTAATTTAGAAGTGAAAAACATAACTTAGCTGTTGCCAAAGCATTGCCCAGCTGCCGAAAAAACTGAGTGATGACGTGGCTCACGTTTCGGGTTTTCATCCAAAACCCGAAACGTGAGCCACGTCGTCACTCAGTTTTTTTCGGCGGCTGGGCAATGCTTTGGCAACAGCTAAGTTATGTTTTTCACTTCTAAATTAATTTAATAAAAGGAGTAGTCACGGTGGTGGTTTGGAAAAATTTCCTGGCACTGGGCTGACAAGCTCCGACAAAAATATTATTTGCGACTTCAGGGGAGTCTTTTAGAAATTCGGATTAATTACTATTTTGATGCTTCCTGATAATTTCCGATTAGGTCCTATTTTTTGTCACATTAAACACAGAATAGGCATAAATGTATTTTGTCTGGTAATTTTAATACTTATGCAGTGCCTGTAAAACAAATTAACTCCAAACACCTTGCTGGGCAGACAAGACAGACCCTGCTGGTCTTTATCTGCCATCATTTACTTTGTTAATTCTCAGATATATAGACTTAGATCCTGCAACAACTCCACACCGCCACTAACAGTCGTCTGCTACCAGTCAGTGCCTCCATGTCCTAATTAGGAGTTTATTTATAACCTACTATATTATAACAACTTGTTGCATACCTATGAATTTCTTATTCTGCGTTTGTGTTTTTTTTTTAATTTTGAGTCTTTATTAAATTTTTTTCACCAGCCAAGATACATCAGGCAAAAAAACCTCTCATTACATTCAGCAATGATCATCAACCATGAATTTAACCTATAACATTAGCCCCCAAATGTGCCTGTTGCATCCTCCCTATCCTCCTTACCTATATGCCATCATCCTTTACCTCACACTCCTTAGCATCCCTTCTTACATTTCCCTTCCCTTCCCCCTAACCCCCTACTTCCCTCCTATATACACCCTCTCCTATCACTACCCTAGCTCTCTCCCCACCCCCTACCCCCGCTCTTCTCCTTCCTTCCACAAACTCTCTCTCAACCATCTCCATACCCCCACCCACCGTTTCTCCATTTGTCCCCCCCTACCCTTTTTCTCCCCTGTGATTTTATACATAAGATAAATGTCCTACATTCTCTTAGCATAACTGTCCATAGATGGTAGAATCGTTCTATTCCAGTGCCAGGCTATTTTGCATCTGGCCACCGTGACACAAAACCAAATGATGTTCCACTCTCCTTCCCACTGCCCATCCTTCTTTTGCAGGAGACACATTTCAGGAGTCAACTCTATTCTTGCTACCACAATTTTTTCAATATTATCCCCAACTTTCCCCCAATACCTTTGAAACACTGGGCATGACCACCACATATGCATCCATGTGCCCTCTTTGCTACACTCCCTCCAACATTCATTCGTCTTCAAAACTCCTGCTTTATACAGTCTTCTCTGGAGTGAGATACCACCTACTCAGCACCTTGAACCCATTCTCGCGTAGCACTGTGGCCATAGTGAATTTCGCTATATCCCTCGCCCCCTCCTCTCACTCCTCTAACTCCCATTCCACCCCTAAATCCTTTTCCCATGCTTCCATATAACTCAATTTCCTACCTCCCCTTACTATTAACCCTTTGTAGATTCTAGAGATCATGTCCTTTTGCCCCATGGAACCCAGACATGCCCCTTCAAACCATTCCACTCCCCCCCCCCCCCCCACTATCCTGCCCCCTCTTCTTTTTTCTAATCAGTGACCCCATTTGCGCATATGCATACCTATCTGTTTCCTGAAAATGATACAAATCGCGAATGCCCTCAAAAGCCCTTACCTCCTTTCCCACTAATAACTGTGACACCTGACTTAACCCCTGCTCTGCCCATCTTTTCAGAACTACTCTATTCGGTCCCACCCCCTCCTCACAACACGCCTGGAGGGACATGGTATGTGACCATTTCTTGTCCCCCACCATCCTCTGCTTATGCTGTTGCCATACATTTAAGGTGTGCACCACCAAAGGGTTGGCACCACTCCCCCTTCCCCCAGACTACCCTCTCTAGCTCTCCGGGGCTAAACTCTGCTGCCTCCATCATCACCCAATGCTTTGATGGTTCCCTTAACCATACATACACCACCGAAAGCTGCGCTGCCTTGTAGTACAATGCAAAATTCGGCACACCCATCCCTCCCTCCGACTCCTGCACTTGTAGTGTCCGTGCCGCCACCCTTGGTTTTTTACCCCCCCCCCCAATAAAACCTTCCACTTGCTTTTGTACCTTCCTTAATACTCCTCTCGATATCGCTATGGGTAATACTTGGAAATAAAACAAGAATTGGGGAAGCAGCATCATCTTGACAATTGCCATCTGCCCAAACCAAGAGTAGTACCCCCTGCTCCAGCTCCACAATTGTGACTCCAGATGCCCTAAGAGCTTATTATAATTTAAGTCAAATAATTCCTCCAGGGTCCTCCCCACCTGCACACCCAGGTATCTGATGAACATTTTTGCCCACCGAAATGGAAAGCGAAGCTGAAGCTCCCTCTGCTGTGCCTCTTCCCCCACCACATTTAAAATTTCTGACTTCCCCCAATTAATTCAGAACCCTGCCACTCTCCCATATTCTTGTATCTCACCCATTAGGACTGGCAACGTACCCCCTGGATTTGTGATTGTTAACAAAATGTTATCTGCGAAAAGCGACATTCGATACTCTATTTGTCCTACCCGCACCCCCTTTATCTCTTGGCTCGCCCTTATTCACGCTGCCAATGGCTCCAGCGATAGCGCAAAGAGCAATGGAGATAGCACCCCAGGAGAAAAAAACGTGAGTATCCTCCATTTACTCTCACACATGCTTTGGGACTTACATACAGAGCCTTTATCCAATTCACAAATTCTGCCCCAAACCCCATGGCCCCTAGTACCGAAAATAGAAATTTCCATGACACTTGGTCAAATGCTTTTTCAGCATCTAGTAAAACCAGCAGCGTGGGGTCCCCCGATCGCCTTGCTGCCCAAATCACATTGAGAACCTTTCTAATATTATCCGCCACCTGCCTCCCTGGTATAAAACCTGCTTGGTCCTCGTGAACTAGCTTTCCTAGGATTTTATTCAGCCTCGTTGCTAGAATCTTTGCTAGCAATTTCGCATCCTGGTTTAGCAGCGAAATTGGCCTATAGGACGCAAAGTCCTGCGGATATTTCCCTACCTTATGTATCAGGGTGATGCCTGCCCAGCCCATCGTGTCCGCCAACTTCTCCCCCGTCACGCTGAATTGAAAACTGATATTAATGATTGGATTAGCAGACTCCCAAATTTCTTGTAGAAGCTCGCTGTCAGTCCATCTAGGCCTGGGGCTTTCCCCAGCTTCGTATCCTTAATCGCCCACAGCACTTCCTCTGCTCGAATCTCCCTGTCAAGATCCTGCTGCTCCCCATTTTCCAGCCATGGCAGCCCCACTTCTCCCAAATATTGGTTGATCTCGCCCTCAATTCCCTCTGCCTGGGCTGCACATAGCTTCTGATAGAACGCTACAAACTCCTCTCTGATCTGGTGGTCCTCCCGCACTAACCCCCTCCTTGCCTCTGATCTGAATGATCCGATTCCGTTCCTTTCTCTTTTTTAACTGCCAAGCCAGATACTTCCCTGCTTTATTACCCCCTTCGAAGAAGTTCTGCCTCAGCAGCTGCAGGTTATGCCTTATTCGCCTCGCCTCTAACACATTTAATTTAGCCCTCACCTCCAAGACCGCTCCCCTAAATTTCCCCCCACCCTCCTGAGCATCTTTCTCTTCCAGTTCCATTAGTTGATGCCTTAGTTGCAATTCTTGCTCCTCCCATTCCCTTTTTATCCGCGCTCCCCACTTTACCAACACCCCCCTTACCACAGCTTTAAAAGCATCCCACACCACTCCCTCTTTTACTTCTCCCTCCCCATTCTGTTTAAAGTACTCCGGTATTAACTGTTCCACCTCTCTCACCACCCTAGTATCCTCCAGCAAGCCTTCATTAAGCTTCCAGTATTGCCCCCCTTGCTTTCCCCCCTCACCCTCACCTGTACATGATCCAACCACGTGATAGGCTCAATTTCGCCTCTCTTTATCCTGCCCAACTCCTTCTCTACCCAGATAACTTCCAATCTTGAATATGTACCATGCGCTGCTGAGAAGGAGAACTGCTGCCTACCTGGGTTCAATTTCCATGCATCTATCAAATCGTTCTCATTTACAAACCTGTGATATCTCTGTCTATCCGCCTTTCCCCCTTGCCCGTCGTATCTCTCCCCACCTCCCAAGGCATGTTAAAGTCCCCTCCACAGAGCAATACCCCATCCCCCATTACCGCCACCTGCTTACCTAACTCCTCCCAAAATTCTTTCTGGGATCCCGTGGGCACATAAGCATTCACCACACAAAACCACTCCTCCCCGACTCTCACACGCAGCAACAGAAATCTCCCCCCCTTGTCTCTCACCACCGACTGGACTTCAGTTTTATGCTCCCCTGAGATGAAAACCGCCACCCCTCCTTTCTTCCTTTCCCGTAAGTTTGATGCAAAAATGCACTCTCTATAACCCTTCAGGCGCACTAGTGCTTCATGCTTTTTTAGTAAATGTGTCTCCTGCAGCATTACAATCGCTGCTTTGTGTCTTGTCAAGTCTTTATATAATTTCTGTCTCTTCCAAGGTGAATTCAACCCCTTCACATTCAACGTTACAATTTTTAAGGCCTCCTTCAATCGTGCTCCCCCGTCCTTCCAGCTTTTACACCGCCCCTTCTTCCCCCTCCCCTCTCTTCCCCCTGCCCCCTCCCCCCCCTGCCCCCTCCCCCTTCCTTCTGAGCCCCTCACCTCCCCACCTTCTCCAACCCGGAGATCTGACTTCCATAAAGGTGACATAGGCTCAACCCTCCAACTGCCCCCACCCCTCTTCCCCCTCTCTTCCAAGCTCTATCTACCCCACTTGCCCCTACCCCCTCCATTCATGTCCTTCCCTTCTACCCTCCCCCCTTACTTCAATACTAAATACTGTCCCCCAAAACCTTTTCCACACTGTAAATCAAATGGTTCGAGTCCACATACTGTCTGCTGCTTCAGCCTTCGTCTTCTTCAATCTCCTTTTCTCGCTGTCGCTCCTTGGCCAGTCTCGCCAATCTCCTCCCACCTTCTGCTGCTCTGCGCCACCTAGAACTCTCCACCTTAGTGTTATTGGCGGTGATGTCTGCTAACTTAGCTGGACTGCTGGCTTCCTCCGGTAAGTTTGTAGCTCCTAAGTCTCTCAGCGCTTTCCACGCTTCTGCACTTGTCTTCACTTTCCTCGACCGCCCTTGCACCGTGATCAATAGACCAAAGGGGTACAGCCACTTGTATCTCAGGTCGGCCCTCCTCAAGTAGGCCATGACCTCTTTTATCTCTCGTCTGCGCTGCAGCGTCCCCTGAGACAGGTCCTGAAACAGTTCCAGCTTGTTTCCTTCCCACTGGAAGTGTCTTATCTTTCTCGCTGCTACCAGTATACGTTCTTTCATCTTATATGAGGCCAGGCATACTATAATGTCTCTCGGTCGGTTGTCCCTTATGGGCCCCAGCCCTCTATGAGCCCTTTCTATTTTCATCTGTTCCTCATCATCCTCTTCTGTGTGCTCCCCCTCTTTCAGGAGTTCTCCAAAAAATCTTTTGTACCACCATTTCACTGTTCCTATATTTGGGATCCTCCGGGACTCCCGCACTCTAATGTTGCACCTTCTCGAGCGGTCCTCTAGATCCTCCGCTTTTGCCTTCAGCTCCTCTTGATCTTCCCTCAGCTCCTCCCATCCTTTCTGGATTCGCTCCACCGCTGCCCCTTGTTGTTCCAATTGGTTCTCTGCCTCCTCTACACGCTCTCCCAGTTCCGTGATGTCTTGCTTGATTGTTTACAGAGCCTCATTTAACTCATTTTTTACTCCTCCAATTTCTTCCTTTAAGTCCTCCTTTAGTTCCATAAGCCACTGCTTGATTTTCTCGGCCACTCCCGAGCACTCCTCTCCTTCTATTTCTTCCTTGCGCCCCGGAGAGAGGTCCCCCATCATCTTGCCCATCTTCTCACCCTCCTTTCCCCCTCTTGCTGGTGCATACGAGGAACGGAATTCCGCCAGTTTCTTCTTCACAGCCCCTTCTCTTTTTGTTTTCTCCATGTTATATTATTAATGATTTCCACTCTGTAGGCAGCGACTTCTTTATGAATTTCCGCTGTGCTCCCCCTCTCCGTTGGGTACTAATCAAGCAATAAAGAGAATCTCACTCTTTTCCCTCCAATTTTGGCACTGCTATTCCTCTTATGAGGTTTTGCCACTGTATTTCCAATGGACTCTACCCCGGCCTCTGTTCTGGCTTACTGGTTCTCTCTTGATGCAGCCTGGGGCCTAACTTCCTAGGCTGTCTCACTCTATCGTTGTACCGGTGCTCCTTCAGCCCTGTTTTTCTCTGGGCGGTCTAGGCTGTCTATCTCCCCTCCTCCTCTTTCTGGTGTCAGCTTAGCTATGCAGGTCTGCTCTCAGCTCATTGGGGCCTCTTCTGCCCTCCTCCAGGCCTTGTAGTCTCTCCTCCCACGGCTGCACACTCCGGCCTCGACCTGCCGCCTGCTCAGCTGATTTTCCCGGGCTCTGCTACTGCCCTGCCTCTCGTTCTCCTCCAAATCGCACCTCCTCCTTGCTTCAGCTCACCCCGCTCTGTCGCTGGCTCCTGTTCAGCCCTCCTGCCTTGCTAGCGGGTCTCACCGGCCTTCTCCGATCTCCCCGATCGGCTCTTACCGCTCTTTGGTGGCTGCGGGTATAGACCGTGGCTCACGGCCGCTTCACTACCTGGTTCGGGCTCTTCCTGCCCTTGCCCCAGCTCTTCTCGCCGCTTGCCCTCTGCAGCCCTCCTGCCGCTGTTACTGCTCCCGCGGCCTCTCTGTTCACTAGCCTTCTTGGCCACATGGCTCACTGCTCCGTCTCCTTTCTCTGCCAAGGCAGCTTGTGCTATGGATATGCGCGGCCCGCTCTTGCTTCCGTGTGATTTGTGGGGTATATAGTGTCTCTGCCCCTACATTCCACTGCCTCCTTGCTACTTTTAAATCTTTTTTTGCCCCTTTGGCGGCAGAGCTCACCCTAGTTTGCCACCATCCGAACCTCTGACGTCACCGGAAATCCTCTGCTTTTGTTTTTAATAGATTTAAACAATATCATTATCAGGATGCAACAGGAAATAGCCAAGTAGTTAGATTATCTTTAAAATTAATATTATGGCATAAGTCAATAGAAATATAGCAAGAAAAAAGTATGAACTCTTCTGAAAATCCCAAGGAATCTTAGCTAAATGAAAAACATTTATTAGGTATCATCAGGTTAAATGGACAGTGCTGGGAGAAGGGAAGATAGGTTTTCTTGGATGATAGGATGAATTAGCAGAATGCCTAAGGGTAGAATTATGTTCAGGATTAACCTTACACATTAGTAAAAATACAGCTGCCCCAGATTATACACTTGAGTTACTTGCCCAAAAGACACAATGTATGTAAAATTTAAGACACCTCTTTGTCCTTTCAAGTTCCTGACAAATACAGAAACCTCAGCTAGAACACTGGGATCTGTTATGAGCATACTGTAATAGGGCTGAAAAGGCACTTAAACTAGAGGAGGAAAGTAAGAAACTGAGCAAGAGGGGCAGGTTGACCTACAAGAAAATACTACTCGAGCCAATGAATGCTATGAATCGACCAGTCTTTCCCAGTACATTTTTCCTTTTGATATAAAATAAAATTCATAAGAAAGTGTTATAAACCATTTACCTTCTGCTTTAGTTATTTACGCAGGATTCCCCTTTTAGTAGACTAGCCCATACTACAGGGATATGGTTGGAACCCTGTTTGATAAGTCGTCAACTTGCAGGCTGCGGGCTTCTCAAATTCTCTGCTGAGAAACAATACCTGCACTTTGCCTCCACACTGCATTCTGACTCACCAAGAAAATCCAAGCCCATCATACAGCACAAGCTACCCCAAATCAAAAGCAAAACCCTTCCCCCAAAAAACTGTAAACTAGATTAAAACCTCTAATAAATAGAGCCTAATTTATTTTTCAAATGTAGCAGCAAACGTGATAAAGTAGATCAAAGTCTTTAAGCGATGATCCTCTCCCTCTGCAACACCTGCCATGTGGATGTTGCTGTGCTGAAGGCAGTTTGGATTGTGGTAGATCTCACCATTTCACTTCAAGAGTCCTTGTAGCAGTTGTGAGCTAAAGCAATGGCCATCTGTCCTATTCACAGGGGTGTCACAAGATCAAAACAGATCCAGTTTCAGACTGGCTACCAAATGACAGGTGTCAAACCCACAGCAAACACATTTGACTTAACTGACACAGTAGGTTCATTCAGGATACACAAATTTCAGATAATACTAAACAACATTCCCCAAATATTACTTACAGTTTTATTTTCCCTTTATATTCTTCTCTTCTGCTGTTTATTCACAAGGTGTTATCTGAATGGAAATATGTCAGTCATAGCCATAGAATTTATTTACTTTTGCTGCTTATTCTCATGTGATAAAATTTATATTTATAAAGCAACTTTCATCAAACTACATGTTGCTAGCCAGAATATGTCTGGAATAGACATGCAGCCACCTCCTGCGGTGGATGGCCTTGCCATTGATTTCAATGTTTGGATGCTACCTGAGGGTTTAAGACAGAAGAGGTAAAACATGACTATTGCCAAGTATGTTTTTATACATTGGATAAAAGGGGACAAAATTCAGACCTTGTTTTCTCAAAATCTGAGCCATTAAGGAAGTAAAGATAAGGCAAAGGGGCACTGATGCCCAGTATCACTCTCCAAGTACTAAACTATACCTTCAGTTTGCTGAAATCGTAATTTTGTACCACCATAGTTATTTCCACAGCAACAGATTATAAAGTCACCAAGAATGAAAAGCTTGGATAAGTAAATATCTAAAATGTAGACATTTTAAATATTTTTGACAAATGATAAAAATTAAAGAAATACAACTGTAAGACACAAAATAGAAGCTGGATATTCTCTAAATATATTGCTCCAGACATTTCCAGACACATTAATTGCTCTTAACATCAATGACCTCCAATTGAAATTGTTATTCAAACTGATAACCAAGTCCCCAGAGCTGTTATTCTTACCTGCTCCTTTTGAACCCCAAAATTTTAATGTCTTATGGGGCTTATTCCACCTCTACTTCTTTCTCTAAACAACCTAACAAGAAAGTAGGCCAGGCTGCCCATGAGATCAGAAGGCATCAACGTGTTTGTAGTCTGTATGACCGAAGTTCCATTATTAACATTATTGCTTGCTCTCTCTCTATATATTTACATTCTCTCTTTTTGGAGGCTGATGATATAGGGCTGTATTCAGATTTCTCAAGTCAGTCCCAGTACCCGGAAAAACAAGCAGCTTTTATTGCCTTTGAATTTTGAAGAGTACCAAAAAGAGCAAAAGGATCCGCACACCAATAAGGAACAAAAAGAGCAGAGCCTGGACTGACAAAACATTATAGGTGAAAAACCTTGTTTATTGCGCCCCAACGCATTTCGGCTAACAGCCTTCTTCAGGGGGTCTTAAAAGAAGCACACTTTAAATCTGTCAAGTAGAACGTTAAAACATGAACCAGACATGTAAGACGCTAAAAGCGTGACATGCGTTCTGCACAGCTACACTGCTCAAAGTAACACGTTTATTTGAATTTTGAAGGTCATTGATATTGAAAAGGAAAAACTTAGTATGTGTGCATGCCAAACTCCATTTTCTAAATGAAGGATATATATTTATATATTTATTTATTTATGCCTAACCTGAACAGGGGAAAGGAGGTCACCAAAGGGCCATGATTTCCCTAACCAAATAAAAATCGTATTTAAGAAATAAAACGTTCTTGGCTGAAAGTTATATTGCCATGTTGTGCCTCTTCTGAATAATTGTTTTCCAGAGTTCTGTCTTTGTGCCACAATGGGATTTTTGCATTGTTCTCTCACAGTCAGGTCTCTCCATTTCCCCTGAAGGACTGGACAAGCAGGGAACAAATTCATAACAGCCAAGCAAAATGTTCAGTTTCATTCAAAGCACACTGCTTCACAGATGTTACTGGCTGTAATGCTGGAGTTTACTGATCCGACTTCATAAAAAGATATTTTACATTTCAATAGCTATAATTCCTTTAAAAAAAAGTACAATTTATGTTAAACACACAATGTTTTCAGCTAAAGATACAGCACATTAAGTAGGTATCTTGTGAATGGGATTATTGATTACTCACAATGCACCAGGAGTCAATGAGATTACTGAATTGGCTAAATAAATGAAGTTTATTCCATATGCTCTGTGCTCCCATGCTAAGCAATGAAAGCTGACACTTCCATGCATAAGCACCTGGGACTCAAATGCAGTAAGCTTCGGCACACTGTTGTAAAGCATGCACTAATCAAACCTTTTACTTGCAATGCAGTAAACGAATGGCATACAAATTAAAATGGCATTAAAAACTGCACTGTGAGAAAAAAAACAATGCACACTGTCATGGTAATATGCAGCCATTTGCTGCATCGTGAGTAAAATGTCTCTTCCTGTCAGTGTGTGAGCAGAGGATTGGCTCAATCACCAACAGGGGGGGGGGGGGGGGGAAGCATCCAGCAGGATTCCCCCCATCTCCCTATACTTTTACCTTGCAAAAATTACTTGGTGGGGCAGTGGGCCCCATATTCCCCCCTGATCTCACCTCCTCTGGGGCTATCTGGTCTAGGATACCCAGCACAGGAAAGCCCTTAAACAGAGAGCCTCCGTAGTAGTGAACAGAACCTGGACAAATTATATTTATTTAGTCCACAAAGGGATCCAATGGCATCCTTTCTTCATTGCTGCCATTTTGGAAAATGGCAATGCCTGACACCTAGTGGTGGCAATGAGGGAAGGACATCCCTGGATGCCTCCCTTAAAGAGGTAAGTATAATTAGTCCAGAGGGAAGGGGGCTCTACAAACACAGGAGGCTGTCTGGTCCTCCCAGAGCTAGGCTGCTTGGACCAGGTAGCCCCTGAGGAAGGAGGTTATTCTTTTTGTGGGGTGGGTTGGGGAAGTCCAGGGCTCACTGGGCCACCAAGGAATTTTTATGAGTTGGGTTGGAGGATATTGGGATGTCTAGGGAGAGGGGTTTCAGGCGAGCCCAGAGCTATCATGGAATTTTTGTGGGGTGGGGGGCAGGGGATGTCAGGGTTGCCTAGGGATGGGAAGACAGATACCTCCTGACACCCCTTTGTTCCTTCACTACATCTTTAGCCCTGAGCTAGCATAAAGATTCAGCGCTAGAAGCATAAAAAAGTGCTAGATTTCAGTGCTTTTGTCAATCAGTGATTTGCATGTATTTTGCATGCTCACTACACTATACTTTTGCACAGTGGTTTTACCATTGATTTTGTTTTTATTTTATTATTTCTAATGTGTTAATGTTACCCGCATAGAAAAATTTGTGATTAGCGGGATATAACTGTTTTAATAAATAAAAGAAATAAAATTACTCTGCACTAAAAATTCTTACTGCACCGAGAGTAAGATTAGTGTGGGGAAATCTTAAGTAGATCACTGTGCTAAAGGATAGTGCAACTTACTCTATCAGGGGCCTTGCTTTGACTAGCATGATTTTCATTCCTCAAAATATGTCACAAATCAAATTCTATTTGTATGATTCTTAACAAGCTCTTATTGCATAGCAAAGATGCTATGACAAAACGGCTGTTAAGAGACAATTGCTTAGCAAAAAATTTACACTCAAACACTGGCAGTACTTGCTGACTTACATCATATGCAGTGTATTATATAACTGGCTAAATTATAACACTTGGGTTCCTCCAATATAAATTATAAGCAGTAAAAATCCTGTATGCTGTGCGACTAGCCTGTTACACTACAGATTACAAAATAATTGTTTCACGGCTTCATTTTTTAAAAAATATCACATTGCAAAGTGCACTGGAAGTCTGTGGATATTGCATTGTAAAGCTATACTATTTTTAGACAAGATGGCAAAAAAATATCATGAATTGTGTGAAGATGCTTTCCCACTGGATGCATGAAACCTAGCCACACCGATATGAAAGCATGGGTTGCATGTAGTGAAAGTGCAACTGAGGTGTGCTCAATGGATTTTTCAACTAGCTGAGACTATTCCGGTATATGCAAAATTTTACATTTTTTCTCAGCCATGCTCAGGTTTTTCAGCAAAATACAGGCCACTATTTGCAGGGCAGGATTTAAGATATTGGCATCCATAGGCAAGACCAGAGTGTAGTTGGAAGGGAAGGTTTCTTCCCCAGAGGCCATGGTCCTAAAGTAAGCATATCAGCTATTTCCCTATTGTCCCTCCAGTCTAGTCCCGAACCTCTGGGGTTGTACTCCTCCTCCAGTAGCTTGGAGACTGAGAAATGTCATCCTTTTGATGACACTGGTATAAAAACACAGGAACCGCCTCCTCACTCCAGTTATCTCAGTCTCCAAGCAGCTGGAGGGTTGTCAGCCTGGAGGTCCGGGCTCACTAGAGGAACAATTAAGGAAAGTTAGATAGAAGAGTTAGAGATAGATGTGGAAAAGGATTTTTGATTTAAGTTACAAGAAGACTGGTCATATACCTTTAAATTTGGTCTGCTGGAGAGCTCCCCCTCTCCCCCTTTGGCCCAGGAGTGCAGGTCTTGATCGGCGGGAATTCGGGCAAGTGGGGAAGACAAGCTCCGGTGTCCAATCCCACAATCTTGGGAGAGAAACCGGTGGCAGAGGCATACTGTCGCTCCCACCTGGCCGGGTAGATAACCTGGTACCAGGAGAGGTCGCCTTTCTACCTTTAAATAAGTTTTCCCTCAAAATGGCCGCCAGGAGGGCTGCTGGGAGTTGTAGTCTTATCTTAAGGCAAATGAGTTGTGAACAAGTGGTCAGGCGCAAAACAGAGAAAATTTATTTGTTTGTAATCAGGGATTCCTTCATACACAGGATATAAGTGGAAAACAAAAATACAGGATTTTTACTCCAACGCAAAAGCTTTAACTTTTCAAAAGAAAGTAGATACAACGTTGCCTGTGTTCAAAAAATGCAGCTTATTCAAAAACTTAAACTTCTCAAAAGCTTCTCTTTACAGGAACAATATTTCTTGAAGCAAAACAGCTCTTAGAATGTCTACTGATTATTACCTTCAGCTTTTAGCCTTATAATCAGTTGAGCCTAGCACTCAGCTGTTTTTCTTCTGCCGTGCCTTTCACACAAATCAGGTTGCTCTTATAGCATTCACACTTCCAATGGCTCTATAGTTTAGCACTCTTCCAAGTCAGAGGCTTGACAATAAGCACACTGCATTTCATATGAGTTATCTTCAATATCTCCTATTTCCATTTCTTTAACACTGTCCCTTTCACACTTATCCAAGGGTATCTGTAGGGAGAGCTGACTATTCTCTTTCTGGATCAAATCATTCAGCTTTTGAGAAGGACTTGCTTCTGCCCTAGCTCTTCTGCAATGTGAGCCAATTGATAGTCAGATAAATGGTCCCTCTTTATTCTGGGGTTTAGCTTACAGCTAGAATTAGCTTTTAACTCTGGAGCTAATTCTCCTAAGCTTTTCCTGGACAAGAACTGAGGAGGACACACTTGCCTTGAGTCAGGAGTATTCAGCAATTCTCTCTGCCCTGTATGCAAGTCATGCTGTCTTCCGTCTGCAGAGACTTCCTTTGATTGCAACAGCCTTCCTTTCAGCTGGGACTGCCTTGGAACCTTTCCAATCAGTTCCCCCTGTGCACTTGGAAGCTTTAAGTCAGCAGCCCTTATATCTCTCCTGCTGCCTTCTTTCAAAGGTTCAACAATACCTTCTTCAGCTCCACCTTTCCTTGCTCTCTCAGCTGTTCTCTGCAATCTCCCGAGTGTTCTAGGCACACTCTCCGTTGTTCTCTCTGTGGCTCTCTCCCTTGCTCTTTCGCTGGCTCCCTCGTGGGCTCTCCCTGTGTTTCTAAAAGTCAGCTTTTTAAACTGTTCTTCCTGTGCCACGCCTTGCTCCCAGCACATGTGATGAGAGTCAGGCTTCTCTCTAACCCTGACGTGCTGCTGTGGGCGGGGCTTAGGGATGACTAAGTTGTGAGTCAGAGACTCCTGGTTACCGGGGAAACCCTGGATGCTTTCAGTATTAAAGGCACAGGGCTCATTTCCCTGTGTATCCATAGGCTCAGCAGTGCTTTCCTCACCACAATACCGAGCGCATTGCAGAAGTTTTGCCTGTCAGCGCTCGGATGCTGATGTGAAGGACAGCAGCCGGATCGCGGCAGCAAGTGGATCTGCGGCTCTGTCTCCTTCCGGGGGCAGCACAGTCATGCGGAGCTCAGCTGGGCAGGAAACGCTGCGAAACATGCAGTATCGGCTGGGGGACACAGAGGAGAGCTTCACCGGACTGTACGGTAAGGCCGCAAGATCAGCAGAAGGGATAAAGCTTTAGACGCGCTGGCGGTTGCAGCAGGCCCGAGCCGTGTGCGATTCGCGCGGGAAACACCGTTAACAGCTGTGGAGGTTCCTAGAAAGGCCACAAAGCTTCATTTTGGGGTAGTCTCTTCAGGAATTAGCTCAGAGGGGTTCAAGGATGAATCCACATTAAAAAAAACAAAACAAAAAACAAACAAACCGTGAGGATTCTCACGAGCACGGTCCAACAGGTTTTTAGGGCAATAGCCTCTGTAGAGAACACAGTGCTTGGTCAGCGGTTGATCTGGGAAGACATCGGAGTATTACCGCATGGCCGGAATGCTTTCTAAACCGCAGTGTCTGCTCTGCGGTGTTAGAAGGGGTGCAGTCTCCGAAACAGGTGTGTGTAGGGGCTGCATTCAGGCTTCAGCTTCAATGAAGCAAGAATTGGAAAGCGGGAATGAGGGTCAGCCTGTAGTCCTGCAGGATTCACTTTCTCCCACGTTGCCCCCGCCAGAGCGCGTAGCAGGACCTTCGGTCACTCCGGATCTTCCAGCCTCTCAGCCGCCTTTGACAGGTGGACTGGCGGCAATGTTTTCCCCAGATTTTGCTGCACTTATTCAGCAAGCGTTCGGAGGCACTCAGAGAGGACCTCCAACCGGTTCCCCAGGCCTAGAACTGGGGGAGAAGAGGCCAGGGACGCCTCTGAATATAGGGACGTCAGGGATACTGGCTAAGAAGTCTAGGATAGAAAAAGAGTGGCCGGATCTGTTGGTGACCTCAGAGGGACTGCACTCTGAAGATGGAGAGCAGGACCTGGAAATAGACGAAGAGTTGGAAGAGGGTGAGATCACTGAACAGGACGACCAGGCTAGAATAGTTCGTGTTTTTCAGAGAGATGAATTACCGGCACTTATTTCAGCGACACTCAAAGCGCTTAATATGCCGACGATGGGACCGATGGAGGATTCTACTTTAGAAGATCCATTGTTACAAGCTTTTCGAAAGACTCGGAGAGCATTTCCCATACACAGAGTGGTGAGGGAAATGATTCAAGGTGAATGGGACATGCCAGAGGCAGCGCTTAAAGGGTCTAGGGTTATGTCCCATCTTTACCCACTGGTGGACCAGGATAGAGAATTGTTTAAGTCATCGAGGGTGGATGCAGCCGTATCGGCGGTCACCAAGAAGACTACAATTCCAGTAGAAGGTAGTGCGGCTCTAAAAGATACCCAGGACAGAAAACTGGATGGCTTGTTGAAACAGGTTTTTGAAGTAAAATGCGCTGTCCATACAGGCGTCCATTTGTGGTGCATGGATGGCAAGAGCCTGTCTTCACTGGTCACAACGGATCCAGGGGGGGGGGGGGCAGGTGGATGAGGCGACAGCAGAAGCGGGTAGACTGGAGTCGGGAGCGGCATATCTGTCCGATATTCATTATGATCTTATTCGAGGGTTATCGAACAGTATGGCTTCCGTAATAGCGGCACAACGGTATCTTTGGCTGCGCAAATGGGCAGCAGATGATTCTTCCAAGGTAAGGCTAAGTAAGCTTCCTTTTAGGGGAAAGCTACTTTTTGGAGAGGATTTAGATAAAATAGTAAAGGATCTAGGAGAGTCTAATGGCGGAAGACTTCCGGAGGACAAGCAAAAGCAGGGAAGATTGCCGTCAGCTTCCAAGATTCCGCAGAGAGTTTCGGCATTTTCATTCGACAAGGTTCGCTCAAGGTCAAAGGGGACGTTTCGGGGTTTTCAAGGAGCAAGCAGAGGTTTTGCTTCCTCCTCTTCAAATCTTAGAAAATCGCAATGAAGTAAGGGGGACCGAGTTAGAGGTGCCTGTAGGAGGTCGGCTATGGGATTTTTACCCTGCCTGGGTCCAAATTACCTCAGACCAGTGGGTACTGAAGGTCATTTGAGAAGGTTATGCTTTGGAATTTCAACGGTCGGTGACCGACTCTTTTGTACTGTCTCCGTGCAAAGCACATCTCAAGTGCAAAGCGATCAGACGCTACAGACACTGATAGATCTAAAAGCCGTGGTGCCGGTGCCTCGAGACCAATATGGTTCCGGTCGGTACTCCATTTATTTTGTAGTTTCGAAAAAGAAAGGAACTTATATGGCAATTCTGGATCTCAAAAGAGTGAATCGGTGTCTCCTAGTGTCTCATTTTCATATGAAGACCCTAAGGTCGGTCATCGTAGCTGTAAGAAAAGGAGAATTTCTTATGTCCCTAGATTTCTCAGAAGCATACCTGCACATTCCAATTTGACAGGAACACCAAACGTTTTTCAGATTTGCAGGTCCTATGGGGCATTTTCAATTCCAAGCATTACCATTTGGGCTGGCTACGGCACCATGAACGTTCACCAAGGTGATGGTGGTAGTAGCTGCGTCGCTACGAAAGGATGGAGTGCTGGTACATCTGTATCTGGACGACTGGCTGATTCGAGCGAAGTCAAGAGCCGAGAGCGAGGTGGCTACGTCCAGAGTAATCACGTTCCTGCAAAGTCTAGGTTGGGTAGTCAATATGGCAAAAAGCAGGTTGGTTCCGTCGCAGAGTCTGGAATACCTGGGGGTGCGATTCGATACAGAGGCCAGCAGGGTATTCCTCCCACAACATCGGGCGCAAGGATTGAGGAAATTGATCCGAGAATTTCTGAGCAGGCCACTTCCCACGGCATGGCATTATCTACAGTTGCTCAGTACCATGGCAGCAACTCTCGAGCTGGTGCCGCGGGCGAGTGCCCATATGAGGCCTTTACAGACAGCGTTGCTCAGGCGGTGGTCTCACCAGGACGACCCTCTGTCCCGGAAGCTACCCTGTCTGGTGGAGACACGGCAGGCGCTGCAGTGGTGGTTACGTCCAGGGTGTCTGGAAAAGGGGATGCCTTTGGAGACACCGTGTTGGATACCCCTAAAAACAGATGCCAGTCTAGTAGGCTGGGGGGCTCACTTTCAAGGACAATTTGCAGAAGGACAGTGAACCGATCTGGAAAGGCTATGGCCGATCAACAGGTTGGAAATGAGAGCAGTAGCACTGGCGTTGCGAGTTTTTCAGCTGTACCTGCACAGAAGAGCAATTTGAGTGTTTTCCGACAACGTGACCGCATCAACAGACAGGGAGGCACCAGCAATGTGCTTCTGGAAGCCGAAGCCGAGCAGTTGTTCGATTGGGTCGAGCAAAACCTAGGGGCTCTGTCGGCAGCACATGTGGCAGGAGTGAACAATGTAGAGGCCGACTTCTTGAGTCAAGTGAAGGTGGATCCAGGCGAGTGGATTCTTCATCTGGAAGTTTACGAAATGGTGGTACATGACTGGGGGTCACCAGTAATGGATCTCATGGCAACTTTCCAGTCGGCAAAGGTCAGTTGTTTCTTCAGCAGAAGGCGGGAGAGAATGTCGGATGGCCTAGATGCTCTCATACAGGACTGGCCAGTAGAGCAGCTTTTGTACGTGTTCCCTCCATGGGTATTAATAGGCCGTGTAGTGCAACGCATCGAGTGGCACAGAGGATTGGTGATATTGATCGCTCTGGATTGGCCAAGACCTTGGTATGAGGATCTGAGGAGACTCTTAGTGGAGCAGCCTTGGCGTCTCCCGGTCAGGAGGGATCTGTTGTCGCAGGGTCCGCTGTCTATGCCTCAGGTGGATCGATTCTCGCTTATGGCTTGGCTCTTGAGAGGGCAAGGTTGAGAGCAAAGAGGTACTCCACAGCAGTCATTGCTACCTTGTTGAAGGCATGAAGGAGATTTACTTCATTGGCGTATATTCACGTTTGGCGTATTTTTGAAGCTTGGTGTGTAGACAGGCAATTGGAAGCGTTAAGAGCATGAATATCGCAGATTCTGGCATTCTTGCAGGATGGCTTTCAGAAGGGTTTGGCAGCCTCATCCTTAAGGGTGCAGTTGGCAGCGCTGTCCTGTTATAGATGAAAGGTCAAAGGGGGCTCACCCGGATATTAGGCGGTTTTTAAGAGCGGTATTGCTTCTGAGGCCACCATGTCGACAGGTAGTTCCGATGTGGAATCTGCAGTTCATTTTGGAAGCGTTAGTGTGAGAGCCTTTTGAACCATTGTCTAGGTCATCTTTGAAGGATCTTACTCTCAAGGTGGTCTTCCTGGTAGTGATTTGTTCGGCCAGGAGAATCTCAGAATTGCAGGCTTTATCCTGTAGGAAACACTTTCTGTCTTTTTACGATTCAAAGGTGGTATTGAAGCCGGTGCCCTCATTTTTACCAAAAGTGGTGTCAGCGTTTCATGTGAATCAGGTGGTTTCTTTGCCAGTTTTTGGTAAAGATTCAGAGACTTCTTCCGCAGGACAGGGGCATCTGTTGGATGTTCGCCGGGCATTAAAGAAATATATTCGGACGGCAGATTTCCGGAAGTCGGATTTATTTGTCCTGTTTGGTGGTACAAGGAGGGGAGAAGCAGTATCAAAGGCGTCCATTGCCAGATGGATTAAGGAGGCGATAGCGTCAGTGTATATATTGAAGGGTAAGCTGGTGCCTGAAGGGCTCAAAACTTATTCGACTAGGGCGCAAGTGGCTTCATGGGCTGAGTACAGATTAGTACCAGCGGCAGAGATTTGTAAAGCAGCGACCTGGTCATCTTTAAATTCCTTTGTCAAGTATTACCGTCTGGATGTCCAGGCAGGAAGGGATACCTGTTTTGGGACAGCAGTGCTTCAGGCTGGTCTAGCAGGTCCCTCCCGGTGATTTATTTCACTGCTCTGTTACATCCCCAGAGGTTCGGGACTAGACTGAAGGAACGATAAGAAAGGTGAAATTAGACTTACTTGCGAATTGTTGTTCCTTGAGGAACGCCAGTCTAGTCCCGTATCCCTCCCTGGTTTTTCCTTTGGACTAGAGCCTGAAGAAAATGACGTATCATAGGTAAGAGGAGGTGAAATGTTTGGGTTCTGGTTCGTATGGGGAGGGTCTAGATAGGGGATTATAAAGGAGTCGCCTTTCTCCATAAGGGGGGAGAGCAGGTCTCAGCAGTTCTAACACACGCTAATAAAGCATAGGGGAAGATATTTCTCCCATAAAGGTTATAGGTTAAGTTAGTTTACAGTTTGTTGATAGTGTTGACTACTTAATTGTTGCTCCGGTGAGTCTGCTTTGTCAATAGGTTACTGGAGTGAGGAGACGGTTCCTGTGTCTTTATATGAGTGTCATCAAAAAGGATGATGTTTTTCAGTCTCCAAGCTGCTGGAGGAGAAGCACAACCCCAGAGGTTTGGGACTAGACTGGAGTTCCTCAAGGAACAACAATTAGCAGGTAAGTCTAATTTCACCTTGGTACCTGTGTTGCTTATATCTAAATCTGGGCCTGATTACTTGGCAGCATTAATCACACATTAGCAGCACAACCTGTGCTGAGTGACAGAATTCCAGCTGGCTAAAGATTGCTATGTCTAAACAAAGATCATTGCAGTTCTGTACAGGAATAAGTTACAAAACAAGCTATATATGAGATACTGCCAGTATCAGCTCTTTGAACCTCTGGAAAGGTGCTTTTATTTATTTACATTCTCTTATATACCGCGCTATTCTGCATCAGTGCAGTTTACATTGAACAAACTGAAATTACATTGAACAGGGCATTATAACTTGGAGATAACTATTTTACAGGGAACATGGGCTATGGAGGGTTAAGTGGCTTGCCCAAGACCACAAGGAGCACCTGTGGGGCTAGAAACCCCAGTCGTTCTGGCCCAAGGTTGCTGTCCTCTAGTGGGATTTGAACCCCTGACCTTCCGGCCTGAAGTACCTTGCCCCAACCACTAGGCCACTCCTCCACAAGAGTTAAAAAAAACAGCTGAATTTCTCTATAACCTTTAATAGCAAAGGCAGGGTTATTGTGCCAGTTTAACTGCAAATATAGCATAGTTACTCACCTGTAACAGGTGTCATGGGGTAGACAGCATAAAAGGTGAAGTACTAAGGGCTAGTGCAGAGAATGAGCCTAGTGGCCAGGAGATAAAGAGCACTAAGCCTGAGACACTAAGAAACAATATACAGGAAAAGCTTACCTGTCTGAAGCCAGAGAGCACTAAGCCTGAAACAATAAACAATACACAGGAGAAGCTCACTTGTCAGAAGCCAGATAGCATTGAGCCTGAGATAGTGAAGGACAGTGTGGGGGAAGGGCTTACCTGGCAATTGTTACAAAATACAGACCATGAAGCATTAGGAAATAAAATAGAAGAAGAGCTTACCTGGCAGCCTCAGGGGCAGTTGCTGCAGGCCCGGAGCAGTGAGGCAGGAAAGGGGAAAGCAAACATTCCACAGAGTCTGTGTGACGTAGTGAGAATTGAAAGGGCTAATCAGATCCACCTGAACTCAAACTCACGTTCCAAGTTGAGTGAGTTGGGAGATAAAAGCAGCTGTGAAATCTCACACAGGCAGACTGAGGCCGAGCTTGGAGATGAAGCAATCTCCAGGAACAAGCAGGAATAAGTCATCACATACGGGTACGTCGGTACCGACGGAGCCCGCGCGGGAAAGCTCCCCAGCTTTTCAGATTAAAAGCTTTTGGGGCCTCCCACTGCACATGCGCGCTGCCTTCCCGCCTTCCTGACCAGCTCTCGTCAGTTTCTTTTTTTCCGCGGAGCCAGCAGGTCGTGTTCCTGTCACCGCTGAAGAAATTGTTAATTTTATTGTTTTCTTTAGACCGCGTACCTGCCTTCCCCATTCTGAAACCGGTACTGCCGGTCTCTCTTTCTTTCTTTAAAAAAAAATAAAAAATATTTTTCTTTTCTTCAGCACAGCTTGGTACTTTGTTAGGCCTTCAGGCCTACACAAATTCTCCTCATGGAGAAGCCAGTTCCTGCTTTTAAAAAGTGTACCAAGTGCAGTGCTGTCATTCCTGTTACAGACAACCATGAATGGTGTCTTAATTGTTTAGGACCTGACCATTCCATACCGGACTGCCCATCCTGCTCCCAGATGTCGAAACGTGGATTGCAGAACCGGGCCAACAAGTTCCATGTGCTGTTTCCTTCAGAAGCATCACAGTCATCCAGGTCTTCCTCTCCGGATGGATCTCAGGTAACCAAAACTCCAGTGGGCAAATCCTCTAAAAGCAAATCTCTTTCTAAAGATCGAGAGGCTCTCAATTCTGAGTTTGAGGATTCTGCCCAGGCCAAAAAACCCTGGCGGGAGGTTCCGGCCTCCAAAGCAATCATGGGGTCACAGGTTGACATCGATGGCGCGGCCTCGACAGATCACTTGTTGTGCTGCTCTGGGGTACCGGCCCATACCGGTACCGACATCCAGGCAGCAGTGGCGTCTATGGGCAATACTGTCCAAGTCATGCAGCAGGCCATTCTGGCTTTTATTAATGCTGCTATGCCCTCGGTACCGCGGCCAGCGGTACCGGGTCCGGTTCCGGTAATGGCTTCCATACCGGAACCGAGGCCATCGTCTTCCAAATGCAGATCGGTTCCGCATGCCGGATCCGGGCTTTTGCCCGGTACCGATCCCATACCCGGTACGCCCGATGTCGATACCGAACGGTATGCGTATCGTGCGTTGGAAGCACATAGAGGATACTCTGCTTCTTCAGAGGATTTTAACTCCTCTGATGATTCTGATGAGTTCTCCCTTGATCTTCCTGAGGAGCCTTCTTCTCCTAAAAGGAGAATGTCTCCACCAGAGGATTTGTCCTTTCAGGACTTCATCATAGAAATAGCTAAAGGTCTTTCTATTGCTTCATCCTCTGAAAAGGAACCCAGATCAAAGAAACTGGATATTTTAGGATACTCTAAGTCTCCTAAAGAGGCAGTCACCCTGCCTATCCATGAAATCCTTCAAGAACACTTGATGGACTTATGGGAGGCTCCTCTAACATTGTCTCCTTCTTCTCGCAGGTTGGACACCATGTACCGTGTCCCCCCTTCTCCTGGTTTCCAAAAAACCCAATTGCCTCACCATTCTATTGTGGTGAAGTCTGCAATGAAGAAGATAAAGAGTACCAAAAGGCACTCTTCTACTCCTCCAGGGCGAGAATGTAAGACTCGACTCTTTTGGCAGGAAAATTTTCCAGTCTACTATGCTTATAGCCAGGATTAATTCCTATAGTCTTTACATGGGCATGTTTCTCAGTGAAATCGCTCTAAAAGTTCGGCATTTTGCCCCCTTCATCCCTGAGGATAAAAGGGAGGAGTTCATTTTCTTAGTGAAACACCTTTTGGATATTTCAAAGTTCTCCAACAGGGCAGCTTTTGATTCCTTTGAGGGTGCTGGTAGGGCTTCGGGCATTGCTATAGCAGCCCGACGTCTTGCTTGGCTCCAGGCTTCTGATCTAGAACCTTGGGTCCTAGATGGCTTACGGAATCTGCCCTGTACAGGTGAGAACTTATTTGGTGAGGAGTGGCAAATTAAGGCCACTCAAATGGACGCAGAAAATGCCACCTTAGATAGACTTTCTAAGTCTACCTCCACTCCTGCCAAAAAGAAGTCTTTTAAGAGGCCTTATTACAAGAAGTCCAGATTTTCCACAAATACTGGCCAACAATCCTCTCGGCCTCGTTTTGCTGCTAAACGTCAGCAACCTAAACAGGCAAGGTCAAAGCCTGCGGCGTCTGCTACGCCTCAGCAGGCTCAACCCCCTCAGGGGTTTTGACTTGCCCCTAGAGAACTTAACTTTTCTGGCTCTAGAACAACCAGAGCCCCTCACCATACCCGGAAGGTTAGCTCACTTTGCTCCCAGATGGGAGCAAATTACAACAGAGCAATGGACCCTCTCTATCATCAGAGAGGGTTACAAACTCCATTTTTCCGACCTTCCTCCTTATACTATGGTGAAGCAGTTCAATTCTCCCCCATCTCTCCTGACCCTCTTGGGTCAGGAAGTCTCCTCCCTCCTTGCCCAAGGGGCAATAGAGGAGGTCCCTCTTCTTCAACAGGGGACGGTATGCTACTCCCCTTATTTTCTAATACCAAAGAAGACAGAGGGCTTCAGACCAATTCTAGATCTGAGAGAATTGAACAAATTTCTTTTCAAGGAGAAATTCAAAATGCTTTCTCTGGGCATTCTCCTTCCATACCTTCAGAGTCAGGATTGGCTTTGTTCTCTAGACCTAAAGGATGTGTATACACACATACTCATCCACCCATCCCACAGAAAATACCTTCGATTTCTGTTTCAGGGACAACATTTCCAGTACAGAGTACTCCCCTTCGGTCTAGCCTCTGCTCCAAGAGTGTTCACCAAATGCATGGCAGTCGTAGCTGCCTTTCTAAGAGGCCTGGGAATTTTCATATTCCCATACCTGGGCGACTGGCTCATCCGAGCTCCATCTCAGTCCCAGGCCCAAATTTCCCTGGACCGCACAAGGCGTCTTCTGCAGTATCTGGGACTGGTAGTGAACCTTCCCAAGTCTCAACTAATCCCTACTCAGTCTCTCGAGTTCATTGGGGCCCAGTTAGACACCATCACTGCGAGGGCCTACCTGCCTCAGCTCAGGGCCCAACGCCTGCTGAGTTTGGCCTCCCAAGCTCAGTCCAGCAGTCATTTGACAGCCCGGGAAATGCTGCGACTTCTGGGCCACATGGCCTCCACGGTACATGTGGTGCCCTATGCTCGTCTGCATATGAGAGCAGCTCAATGGACCTTGGCCACCCAGTGGACTCAAGCATCTGGAGCACTCTCCGACCAAATACTCACCTCAAGCCGTCTGTTTTGGTCCCTCCAATGGTGGACATCCACCAAGAATCTGTTGTTGGGGGCCCCCTTCCAACCTTTGTTGCCCCAAGCAACCCTCACAACAGATGCCTCCCAGACAGGGTGGGGAGCTCATCTTCAGAACCTCTCCACTCAGGGCACTTGGTCTCCACAGGAGACCACCCTTCATATCAACCTCCTGGAACTGCGAGCAATTTACCTTGCCCTCAAGGTCTTCTATACCCTCCTTGTCAACCTGACTGTCCTAGTTCAGACAGACAATCAGGTAGCCATGTTCTATATAAACAAACAAGGAGGGACAGGCTCTCTGTCGCTTTGCAACGAAGCTCTCAGATTATGGGCTTTCGCCAGAGAGCATCAAATTCACCTTCTTGCAGTGTATCTTCCAGGAGTTCAAAACTCTCGTGCGGACAGACTCAGTCGAGTTCTGCTTCCACACGAATGGTCCCTACATATGGACCAGATACGCAGAATCTTTCAGGAATGGGGGACCCCGGACATAGACCTCTTTGCAAGTCCGTGGAATGCCAAACTTCCCCGGTTCTGTTCCAGAACTCAGTGTCAGGGAGCTCAGGCCCACGATGCCTTCCTCCTGCATTGGGGTCAGGAATTCCTCTATGCCTTTCCACCCATTCCTCTAATATCCAAGACTCTGTTCAAGCTCCAGAGGGATCACGGGACTATGATCCTCATAGCTCCCCGCTGGCCACGCCAGGTGTGGTTCCCTCTACTTCTGCATCTCTCCCAGGGATCCTCCCTGGACCTGGGAGCTGCGCCAGACCTCCTGTCTCAGGATAAGGGGACTTTGTGGCACCCAAACCCCAAATCCCTACATCTCAGAGCTTGGTTACTGAAGGCCTAAGTCTTCAAGACTTTAATCTTTCTCAGCCTGTGAAAGATATCCTTCATGCCTCTAGGAAACCTTCCACGAGGCGTTCTTATGCTTTCAAATGGAAGCGTTTTTCCATTTGGTGTGCTCAGCAGGGTCTTGACCCTCTAGCACTTCCTTTGAATTCCCTCTTGGACTATCTCCTGCATCTTTCAAATGCAGGCCTTAAGAAGAATTCAGTAAGGGTCCATTTGAGTGCTATTGCAGCATCCTTAAAACCTATAAATGGACAACCTGTCTCCTCTCATCCTCTTGCTGCACGTTTCATGAGAGGCCTGACCCTAACTAAACCTCCCATCCGACCTCCCCCGGTAGCATGGGATTTGAACCTAGTTCTAGGTCAGCTTATGCAGCCACCTTTTGAGCCTTTGGACTCTACCTCCTTCAAATTTCTTTCCTGGAAGGTTGTTTTCCTTATTGCAGTCACTTCGGCTCGCCGCATCAGTGAACTGCAGGCTTTAGTGGCTCATCCACCTTATACTAGGTTTCATCATGATAAGGTGGTCCTTAGGACGAATCCCCACTTTATGCCCAAAGTGGTCTCGCCTTTTCATCTTAATCAAGAGGTATACCTACCTGTCTTTTTCCCGGCTCCTCATGCATCCAGTGCAGAGAGGAACCTTCATACTCTGGATTGTAAAAGAGCTCTTGCCTTTTACCTCAACAGGACTCAACCACATCGAAAGTCTTCCCAACTTTTCGTGGCTTTTGATCCTTCTCATTTGGGACTTCCAGTCACCAAGCGTACACTTTCCAATTGGATCGCTCAGTGTATTTCTTTTGCTTACCAGAGTAAGAACATTTCTCTGGAGGGCCATGTCACAGCTCACAATGTGAGAGCCATGGCCACTTCTATGGCTCATCTTCACTCTGTGTCCATAGATCAGATCTGTCGAGCAGCCACTTGGGCCTCGGTTCATACCTTCACAGCCCATTACTGCTTGGACAAGGACTCCCGCCGGGATGCCTTGTTTGGTCAGGCTGTCCTCAAACACCTGTTCCATACTTAAACAACTCCTGCCCACCTTCCCTGGATGGATGCCTGAGATCCATACGAAGATGGTTTACCCTTGGAGGGGGATCTCCCAGGCATCTTAGCTAGGGAGTCCCCATATGTGATGACTTATTCCTGCTTGTTCCTGGAGATAGCACAGTTACTTACCTGTAACAGGTGATCTCTTGGAACAGCAGGAATTAGTCATCACAACCCACCCACCTCCCCTAGGAGTTGTATCTCTATCTATCTATCTTCCTGTCCTCTCTCTCTATTGTCTCAGCTTTAAAATCGAACTGACGAGAGCTGGTCAGGAAGGCGGGAAGGCAGCGCGCATGTGCAGTGGGAGGCCCCAAAAGCTTTTAATCTGAAAAGCTGGGGAGCTTTCCCGCGCGGGCTCCGTCGGTACCGACGTACCCATATGTGATGACTAATTCCTGCTGTTCCCAGAGATCACCTGTTACAGGTAAGTAACTGTGCTTTGCCTGCTGAGCTGGTAGCTGGAGCGTGGGAGGCTAAGCTGATAGCTGGAGCATTAGAGTTTGAGCAAGAGTTTGCAACTGAGACAGAGAAGGGGAAGCAGCAGGAGGAACACTGGCAGAGTAAGTTGGAGCCTGAGTCAGAGGTGAGACCAGAGCTTAAGTGCCAGGTGGGGAGCAGAGCTCAAGGGACCTCTGATTGCTGTTTCAGGCAACCTGGGAGAAAAGCTGAGAGAGAAAATCCCAAGCAATTGCCACAAGATACGGTACGTGAGGGAACCACTGCTGGTGGGAGGAAGGCTGACCAATCCAAGAGACTTAAGCAAAGCTGCAGCCGGGTCTCCCCAGCCAGAGAGGTCCTCATAACAAAGCAAACTGCTCAGCTAACAGAAAGCAGAGATCCCGAACAGAAAGCAGAGATCCCGAACAGAGGAGCACCCAGGGAAGAGGGAGTGAGAGACCATCAGCTAGGCCTCACAAACAGTTTTCCCTCACAGAAAAGTACAGGGCAGAGAGAAAGCCAGGGCAAGATACAGAGTACAGTTTAATAAAGACTCCCAGTCCTTACACAGGAATACGTGATAGTCCCAGGCATAGGGAGAACTGTAGCACAGTGGATATTCCTGTAACAACAGAAGGTGAGGAGGAGGTACCTGATAATTGGGAGAGTCTCTATTGAAACCCAGCAAGAAGGAGTATTTTGTGCACACTGAAAATACTGAGCTGTGGATGAAAGATATTGTGCACAGGGAAGTACTGAACTGTATCGCTGAGAGATATTGTGCACCGTGTAAATACTGGACTGTATTGCTGAGAGAAAGCAGTATTATCCTTTCTGGTTTAAAAACCCTTTTTACCTGGTGAATTCAACTGTTTCATTTATGTTGTCCCGCATGCTGTAATATCCTAAAGGGAAGGGGAATAAAACCCATCTTTTCATTTGGACCACAACTACAGAGTCCTTATTTCTTCCACAACACAATGCTACCCGGCTCTAGGCAGCTGCCTAGGACCGGCAAGTAGTCACACAGGTGATCTTCGGGAACAGCAGGAATTTAGTCTTCACATATGGGTATCGTCAGTACTGACGGAGCCTGCGTGGGAACGCTCCCCAGCGTCCAATAGGAAAGCCTTTGGGAGCATCCCACAGCGCCTGCATGCTGCCTTCCCAACTGTCCCTCTCCAATTGAGTTTATAGCTGAGACAAAAGAGAGAGGGAGAGAGAGAGAGAGATACAAATCCTAGGGGAGCTGGGTGGGTTGTGAAGACTAAATTCTTGCTGTTCCCGGAGATCACCTGTTACAGGTGAGTAACTGCGCTATCTCCAGGAAGCAGCAGGAAATGTAGTCTTCACATATGGGGACTCCCTAGCTACAGATGCCAGGGAGATGGCCCCAGGAAGTTGTTAGGCCTTGTGTAAGGGCCATACTTCCCCCCATGGATCTCTGGCATCCTACCAGGGACGGTGGGTAGGAGTTGATTAAGTCTGAAAAAGGTGTTGAAGAATAGCCTGGCCAAACAAGGCATCCCGGTGGGAGTCCTTGTCTAAGCAGTAGTGGGCTGTGAAGGTATGTACCAAAGCCCAAGTAGCTGCTCAACAGATGTCGTCGATAGACACAGAGTGAAGGTGAGCCATTAAGGCTGCCATGGCTCTCACATTGTGAGCTGTGACATGGCCTTTAAGAGGAAGGTTCTTACTCTCATAGGCAAAGGATATGCACTGAGCAATCCAGTTAGAGTTCTTTTGGAAACTGGAAGTCCCAAATGACTAGGATCAAAAGCAACAAAGAGTTGAGAAGATCTTCTATGTTGCTGTGTCCTTTGCAAGTAAAAGCCCAAAGCTCTTTTACAGTCCAAGGTATGAAGGTTCCTTTCTGCACTGGAGGAATGAGGCCTCGAAAAGAATACAGGAAGGTAAACCGCTTGGTTTAAATGGAAAGGCGAAACCACCTTTGGCATAAAGTGTGGATTAGTCCTAAGAACTACCTTATCATGGTGGAACCTTATATAAGGAGGATCAGCCACTAACGCTTGCAGTTCACTGATGCGACGTGCTGATATGATTGCAATGAGGAAGATGACTTTCCAAGAAAGGAATTTCAGAGATGTAGTGGCTACTGGTTCAAAGGGTGGTTTCATGAGCTGCCCGAGCACCAGATTTAAGTCCCATGCCACCGGTGGTGGCTTAATGGGAGGCTTTGTTAAAAGAAGGCCTCTCATAAATCTTGCTATGAGAGGATGAGAAGAAATAGGTTGTCCACTTAGAGGCTTGTAAGAAGCTGCAATAGCACTAAGATGGACTCTTACTGAATTTGTCTTGAGACCCGCATTTGACAAATGAAGGAGATACTCCAGTATCGATTCCAGAGGTATCGCAAGAGGGTTAAGACCCTTCTGCGAGCACCATATGGTAAACCTTTTCCACTTAAAGGCATATGAGCGTCTTGTGGAGGGTTTCCTAGAAGCATGAATGATATCCTTTACCTGTTGGGAAAGGTTAAGATCCTGAAGTTCTAGGCTTTCAGTAACCGGGCCCTGAGGTGCAGAGACTGGGGATTCGGATGCCAGAGCATCCCATCCTTTTGGGAGAGAAGATCTGGAGCGGATCCCAACTCCAGAGGTGGAGCTTGAGAGAGATGTAGGAGCAAAGGGTACCACATTTGCCATGTCCAACGTGGAGCTATGAGGATCATATGACCTCTGTCTCTCTCAAGCTTGAATAGGGTTTTGGGGATGAGGGGAATGGGTGGGAAGGCATATAGGAAGTCCTGACCCCAGTAGAGGAGGAATGCGTCCCTTGCCTGACTACACTGAGCCTGAATTCTGGAACAGAACTGGGGAAGTTTGGCATTCAGACGACTTGCAAAGAGGTCTATGTCCGGGGTTCCCCAAATCTGAAATATTTGGGCAACCTGGTCTGCATGGAGAGACCATTTGTGTGGAAGCCAACCTCAACTGAGTTTGTCTGCCCAAGAGTTTTGAATGCCTGGAAGATACACCGCAAGGAGATGAATCTGATGCTCTCTGGCGAGGGCCCATAGTCGCAAAGCTTTGTTGCATAGCGACAGAGAGCCTGTTCTGCCCTGCTTGTTCATATAGAACATAGCTACTTGATTGTCCGTTTGAACTAGGACTGTCTTGTAGCTGAGCTGGGCGTGAAATACTCGAATAGCAAAGAAGATTGCTCTGAGCTCCAGGAGGATGATGTGAAGACAGGCCTCCTGTGGAGTCCAGGTACCCTGGGTAGAGAGATCGTGCAGGTGGGCTCCCCAGCCTACCTGTGATGCATCTGTTGTTAGGGTGGCTTGGGATAGGGGTTGCTGGAAAGGAGACCCCACCAGAATGTTTCTGGGTGATTGCCACCATTGGAGGGACGAAATAAGACGATTTGAGTTTGTTATTTTGTCCGACAGGCAGCCTGAGGCCTGTGTCCACTGAGTGGATAAAGTCCACTGGGCTGCTCGCATATGGAGGCGAGCATAAGGAACCACATGCACGGTAGATGCCATGTGGCCTAGCAATTGTAGCATTTCCCGAGCAGTGAGACAAGGTTTGAGCACTGCTTGGGAAGCTAGTTGTACTATGCGAAGACAGCGGGGCTGCTGAAGGAAAGCCCTTGTCTGTCTGGTATCTAGATGAGCTCCTATGAACTCTAGGGACTGAGTGGGAGCAAGATTGGATTTTGGGAGGTTTATGACCAGTCCCAAATACTGAAGGATTTGCATTGTGCGAAACAGAGGCAGAGCTGGCTTCTGGCACTGTAGGGGCTCGAATGAGCCAGTCGTCTAAGTAAGGGAAGACGAATATTCCCAGAGTGCGGAGAAATGCTGCTACCAAGCCATACATTTTGTGAACACTCTTGGTGCAGAAGCCAGGCCAAAGGGAAGAACCTTGTATTGGTAGTGTTTTCCTTGAAACAGGAATCGGAGGAATCTCCTGTGATTTGGATGGATGAGAATATGAGTATACGCATCCTTGAAATCTAGAGAACAAAGCCAATCCTGACTTTGAAGGTATGGCAGCAGAGTTCCTAGAGAGACCATTTTGAACTTCTCTCTGAACAAATATTTGCTCAATTCTCTGAGGTCTAAAATGGGTCTGTCTCTCCCTGTTTTCTTTGGAATAAGGAGATAGGGGGAGTAGAACCCTGTACCCTGATAGGGAATGGGTACTTCCTCTCTTGCTCCTTGAGCAAGGAGCATTGTGACTTCTTGACCTAAAAGACTGTCGAGAGAGGTCTGAGAATTGAACTGTCTTACAATTGTAGGAGGGGGCATGCTGTGAAAATGAAGCGTGTACCCCTCTCGTACAATGTTTTCTGTTGTTATTTGGTACCATCTGCGGGCAAAATGACATAACCTGCCTGGGATGGTCGAGGGTTCTGGACCATTCAGGGGCAGGAAGGCAAAGTTCTCTAGAAAGGAGTCAAAGCCCCTGAGGAGGCTGAGCCTGCTGAGGTGGCTGAGGTTTTGCAGCTTTTGGCTTTTTTTGTTGTCTAGGCTGTTGCTGTTGTCCCTTTTGGGCAGTCTGACCTGGACGATGTCCCTGTTGGGTATAGGAAGGATAAAACTTCTTTTTCTTATTGAAAAATGGTTTCTTAGAGGATTTTTTCCTTGCAGAATCGGCTGTAGATTTGGACAATGTATCCAAGGTGATATTGTCGGCATCTATCTCATTAGCCTTCTCCTGCCAATTCTTGCCAAAGAGATTTTCTCCTGTGCAAGGAATGTTTCCTAATTTATCCTGTACCCAAATTTCCAAGTCAGATGCCTTAAGCCAGGCAATCCGACATGCACCAATGGCAATAGCAGAGGTTCTGCTTATGCACTCAAAACAGTCAAAGGCTGCACGATTTACAAACTTGGAAACATTCTGAGCATGTTTGACTAGAGTAAGATAGTCTTGCCTTTTGTCATCAGGAAGGAGGGGGCTCATAAGCTCCAAGTCTCCTGTGACCTCTTTATGGAACATTCCCATATACAAGATATAGGAATTTATCCTAGCTGAGAGCATGGAAGCTTGGAAGCATCGACGCCCAAAGGCATTGAGAGTCCTACATTCACGACCTGGGGGATTGGATGCATGTCTCTTTGCACTTTTCATCCTTCTCATGGCTGATTCCACCACTATTGAATGGTGTGGCAATTGAGTTTTTTGAAAGCCAGGACAAGGTGGAACTCAATACATGGTATCGAGTCTTCGAGAATGAGGAGATGTGGTTAAAGGTGTTTCCCACATCCTTAGCATAAGATCATGTAAAATCTCATGAGTAGGTAGAGTAGCTGCCTCTTTGGGAGCCTTAGGGTATTGGAGAATTTCCAACTCCTTTGCCCTAGGCTCTTTTTCAGGAGCTACTGTGATGGAAAGGCCTCGGGCCACATCACAGATAAAGTCCTGAAAGGACATATCCTCTGGCGGAGACATTCTGCACTGAGGAGAAGAGGAATCCTCGGGGAGAAGTACTCTTGTATCGGCAGAGTCTTCAGACTCATCAGAGGATTCAAAGTACCTCCGATTCCGGTGATCGTGCAAAGCACGGTACCGGTATCGATCAAAGTCGGTATCGGGTTGTTCCGGTACTGATCTGTCGATGCCGGAGACAGACGCATGACTCGGTATGGGTGGCATACCCACCGATGCTAATGCAGTCGGGTACCGGTGTCGGTACCAGTATCGGTTGAGGTGTCTGAAGCGGTTTCAACGGTACCAAAGTCGTGAGAAGAGCCGCTAGACTGCGTTCGATAGCAAGGAATCTCTGGTCTATCGACGCTGCCGATGCTTGTTTGTCGGTACCGGCAGAAGCGGCCTGAACCCCAGAGCATAGCACCAGTAGTTCTGCCGAGTTTGAGGCCTCAAGAACATCCTGGAGCCCCATTAGTGCTTTGGAAGCCGAAGCCTCCCGCCGGGGCAGTTTTGCCAGTGAAAATTCCTCAAGGGCAACGCCAGGGGCATCTTGATACTTAGCAGATCTACCCTTTGAGGACCGGCTAGACTTTTGTTTAGTTACCTGAGATCCATGGGAGAAAGATGAGGCCCTGTAGGACGTCGATGCAATAGATGCCACGTCTGAGGGAAAAAGGGTGCTAAGTTTAGCAGCTCGGTTCTGCTGGTCCATTTTTGACATCATTCCACAGGAGAGGCGTGGTCAGGAACTAAACATTTGAGACACCAATCATGGGTGTTGGTGATGGAAATAGTACCGCCATTTAGAACATTTCTTAAAACCTGAAGTAGGTTTTTCCATTTTTAAGGAAGAAATTGGGCCTAATGCACAAAATAGCACCTAGCACCAAGGAAAAAAGTTTCTAAAGTAAAACACCTCAGATACTATAATTTTTTTTTTAAATAAAGAAGAAAGAACCGGCAGTACTGGTATGGCGTTGAGGGAAGGCAGACGCGACCACAAAAACAAATATTAAAGACAAACTTTTTCTGCGGTGACAGGGTATGTGACCTGTCGACTCCACGGAAAACAAAGAACTGGAGAGGGACAGTTGGAAAGGCGGGAAGGCAGCACGCAGGCGCTGTGGGATGCTCCCAAAGGTTTCCTATTGGATGCTGGGGAGCGTTCCCGCGCAGGCTCCGTCGGTACCGACGATACCCATATGTGAAGACTACATTCCTGCTTGTTCCTGGAGATAATAAAAATGACTGGGATTTAATGGTGTGAATGTAGGCAAAATTGATCCAAAGATGTTCATGTTTTACAGACTCTCTCAGTTATATAGTATAGTAGAACGAGGAAAGACTGAAGTAAGTAGACTTTCACACATCAAAAGTTGTCCATCAAGTTACATAATGGAAAAAGGTAGGGCTGGACAAGAGTGAAGTTCTTACCAAGATCTCTCTATTAACCAAAATGACAAATGGGCATGAATAGGAATAAATGAAATGACATTGTTTAAAAGCTATAATGTGAAACGGTGATGTGGCTCTTTTGTGATGTCATATTAACTCTAATGGCCAGGTAAAAGTACTCACTAATGAAATGTCCCCAAAAACAAGTTTGGCAACCAAATAATCTTAAGTTGTAAAAAAAAGGTTCCAATACAGATACCAACGGGTAAAGTTAGAACATTCAAAAACTATTTTTATTTATTGGAGCCTCATTCAAGAGGGGGCGATAAAGGTAGCTCACCTCCTCGCTGGAGAGGCTCCTCACGCAAAAAACATATTTAAGCCAAAGTCCAAAATCTATGATAACTTATCTGGTAAAATGCCACATATCATGCGATCCTGTGTCAAACATTGTCAATGACGTGCCATGTTTCGGATTATCCAAATATGGTCCTGCATCAGGTTCAAAGGGCTTCTGACAGGCATAAAAGTACGGGCATGACATCATACAGTATATGTTTAAAGTAAAGAAAGCACAGTTACTTACCTGTAACAGGTGATCTCTGGGAACAGCAGGAATTAGTCCTCACTTATGGGTACGTCGGAACCGATGGAGCCTGCGCGGGAAAGCTCCTCAGCTTCCCAGGAAGGAAGCTTTTGGGGTCTCCCACTGCACATGCGCGCTGCCTTCCCGCCTTCCTGACCAGCTCTCCTCAGTTCGAGTTTATAGCTGAGACAATAGAGAGAGGAAAGGAAGATAGATAGAAGATACAACTCCTAGGGGAGGTGGGTGGGTTGTGAGGACTAATTCCTGCTGTTCCCAGAGATCACCTGTTACAGGTAAGTAACTGTGCTATCTCCAGGAACAAGCAGGAATAAGTCCTCACTTATGGGGACTCCCTAGCTAAGATGCCTGGGAGATCCCCTTCCAAGGGTTCGCCATCTTCGTATGGATCTCAGGCATCCATCCTGGGAAGGTGGGCAGGAGTTGTTCAAGTATGGAACAGGTGTTTGAGGACAGCCTGACCAAACAAGGCATCCCGGCGGGAGTCCTTGTCCAAGCAGTAATGGGCTGTGAAGGTATGAACCGAGGCCCATGTGGCGGCTCGACAGATCTGATCTATGGATACAGAGTGAAGATGAGCCATAGAAGTGGCCATGGCTCTCACATTGTGAGCTGTGACATGGCCTTCCAGAGAAATATTTTTACTCTGGTAAGCAAAGGAAATACACTGAGCAATCCAATTGGAAAGTGTACGTTTGGAGACTGGAAGTCCCAAATGAGAAGGATCAAAAGCCACGAAAAGCTGGGAAGACTTTCGATGTGGCTGAGTCCTGTTGAGGTAAAAGGCAAGAGCTCTTTTACAATCTAAAGTATGAAGGTTCCTCTCTGCACTGGATGCATGAGGAGCTGGAAAAAAGACAGGTAGATATACCTCTTGATTAAGATGAAAAGGCGAGACCACTTTGGGCATAAAGTGGGGATTCGTCCTAAGGACCACCTTATCATGATGAAACCTGGTATAAGGTGGATGAGCCACTAAGGCTTGTAGTTCACTGATGCGGCGAGCCGAAGTGACTGCAATAAGGAAAAGGACCTTCCAGGAAAGAAATTTCAAGGAGGTAGAAACCAACGGCTCAAAAGGTGGCTTCATAAGCTGACCCAGAACTAGGTTCAAGTCCCATGCTACCGGAGGAGGTCGGATGGGAGGCTTAGTTAGAGTCAGGCCTCTCATGAACCTTGCAACAAGCGGATGAGAGGAGACAGGTTGTCCATTTATAGGTTTTAAGGATGCTGCAATAGCACTCAAATGGACTCTTACTGAATTCGTCTTAAGGCCTGCATTAGAAAGATGCAGGAGATAGTCTAGTAGAGAATTCAAAGGAAGTGCTAGAGGGTCAAGACCCTGTTGAGCACACCAAATGGAAAAGCGTTTCCATTTGAAAGCATAGGAACGCCTCGTGGAGGGTTTCCTAGAGGCATGAAGGATATCTTTCACTGGTTGAGAAAGATTGAAGTCATGAAGGCTTAGGCCTTCAGTAACCAAGCTCGGAGGTGTAGGGACTTGGGGTTTGGGTGCCACAAAGTCCCCTCCTCCTGAGACAGGAGGTCTGGCGCAGCTCCCAGGTCCAGAGAGGGTCCCTGGGAGAGATGCAGAAGTAGAGGGAACCACACTTGGTGTGGCCAGCGTGGAGCTATGAGGATCATCGATCCATGATCTCTCTGGAGTTTGAACAGAGTCTTGGGAATCAAAGGAATGGGTGGAAAGGCATATAGGAATTCCTGACCCCAATGCAGGAGAAAGGCGTCGTTGGCCTGAGCCCCCTGACACGGATTCCTGGAACAGAACCGGGGAAGTTTGGCATTCCACGGACTTGCAAAGAGGTCTATGTCCGGGGTTCCCCATTCCTGAAAGATTCTGCGTATCTGGTCCATATGTAGGGACCATTCGTGTGGAAGCAGAACTCGACTGAGTCTGTCTGCCCGAGAGTTTTGAACTCCTGGAAGGTATACTGCCAGAAGATGAATTTGATGCTCTCTGGCGAAGGCCCATAATCTGAGAGCTTCGTTGCAAAGCAACAGAGAGCCCGTCCCTCCTTGTTTGTTGACATAGAACATGGCTACCTGATTGTCTGTCTGGACTAGGACAGTCAGGTTGACAAGGAGGGTGTGGAAGACTGTGAGGGCAAGGAAGATTGCTCGCAGTTCCAGAAGGTTGATGTGAAGGGTGGTCTCCTGGGGAGACCAGGTGCCCTGAGTGGAGAGGTGTTGAAGATGGGCTCCCCACCCTGTTTGGGAGGCATCTGTTGTGAGGATTGCTTGGGGCAACAAAGGTTGGAAGGGGGTCCCCAACAACAGATTCTTGGTGGACATCCACCATTGGAGGGACCAAAACAGACGCTTTGAGGTGAGTATTTGGTCGGAGAGCGCTCCTGATGCTTGAGTCCACTGAGTGGCCAAGGTCCATTGAGCTGCTCTCATATGAAGACGAGTGTAGGGCACCACGTGTACCGTGGAGGCCATGTGGCCCAGAAGTCGTAGCATTTCTCTGGCTGTCAAGTGACTGCTGGATTGAGCTTGGGAGGCCAAGCACATCAGACGTTGGCCCCGGACTTCAGGTAGGTAGGCCCTTGCAGTGGCGGTGTCCAACTGGGCCCCTATGAATTCCAGAGACTGAGTAGGGGTAAGTTGAGACTTGGGAAGGTTTACCACCAGTCCCAGATACTGCAGAATGTGCCTGGTGCGGTCCAGGGAAATCTGGGCCTGTGACTGAGATGGAGCTCGGATGAGCCAGTCGTCCAGATATGGGAATACAAAAATTCCCAGATCTCTTAGAAATGCAGCCACCACTGCCATGCATTTGGTGAACACTCTTGGAGCAGAGGCCAGACCGAAGGGAAGTACTCTGTACTGGAAATGTTTTCCCTGAAACAGAAATCTTAGATATTTTCTGTGGGATGGGTGGATGAATATATGTGTGTACGCATCCTTGAGATCTAGAGAACAAAGCCAATCCTGACTCTGAAGGTATGGAAGGAGAATGCCTAGAGAAAGCATTTTGAATTTCTCCTTGTACAGAAATTTGTTCAATTCTCTCAGATCTAGGATAGGTCTGAATCCCCCTGTCTTCTTTGGTATGAGAAAATAAGGGGAGTAGAATCCTGTCCCTTGTTGAAGAAGAGGAACCTCTTCTATTGCCCCTTGGGCAAGGAGAGAAGAGATTTCCTGACCCAACAGGTCCAGGAGAGATGGGGGAGAATTGAAGTGCCTCACCATGGTATGTGGAGGAAGGTTGGAAAAATGAAGTTTGTAGCCCTCTCTGATGATAGAGAGGGTCCAGTGCTCTGATGTAATTTGCCCCCATCTGGGAGCAAAGTGAGCTAACCTTCCGGGAATGGTGAGGGGTTCTGGTTGTTCTAGAGCCAGAAATGTTAAGTTCTCTAGGGGCAAGTCAAAACCCCTGAGGGGGTTGAGCCTGCTGAGGAGTGGCAGACGCTGCAGGCTTTGACCTTGCCTGTTTAGGTTGCTGACGTTTAGCAGCAAAGCGAGGCTGAGAAGATTGTTGGCCAGTATTTGTGGAAAATCTGGCCTTCTTATAGTAAGGCCTCTTGAAAGACTTTTTCTTGGCAGGAGTAGAGGTAGACTTAGAAAGTCTATCTAATGTAGCATTTTCTGCGTCCATTTGAGTGGCTTTAATTTGCCAGTCTTTACCAAATAAGTTCTCACCTGTACAGGGCAGATTCCGTAAGCCATCCAGGACCCAGGGTTCTAGGTCAGAGGCCTGGAGCCAAGCAAGTCGTCGGGCTGCAATGGCAATGCCCGAAGCTCTACCGGCACCCTCAAAGGAATCAAAGGCTGCTCTGTTGGAGAACTTAGAAACATCTAGAAGCTGTTTCACTAAAGAAATGAACTCCTCCTTTCTATCTTCAGGGATAAAGGGGGCAAAATGCTTTACCTTCAGGGCAAGTTCCCTTAGAAACATGCCCATATACAGACTGTAAGAATTAATCCTGGCTATAAGCATACTAGCCTGGAAACTTTTTCTGCCAAAAGAGTCTAGGGTCTTACATTCTCGCCCTGGAGGGGTAGAAGAGTGCCTTTTGGTGCTCTTAATCTTTTTCAGCGCAGACTTCACCACAATGGAATGGTGAGGCAGCTGAGTCTTTTGAAACCCAGGAGAAGGAGGGACCCGGTACATTGTGTCCAACCTATGAGAGTAAGGAGACAACGTTAGAGGAGCCTCCCATAAGTCCATCAAGTGTTCTTGAAGGATTTCATGGATAGGCAGGGTGACTGCCTCTTTAGGAACCTTAGGGTATCCTAAAATATCCAATTTCTTTGACCTAGGTTCTTTTTCAGAGGATGTGGTAATAGAAAGTCCTTTAGCTAGCTCTATAATGAAGTATTGAAAGGACAAATCCTCTGGTGGAGACATTCTCCTCTTTGGGGAAGAGGGGTCTTCATGAAGAACTAGAGACAGCTCATCAGAGTCCTCAGAGGAGTCAAAATCCTCAGAAGAATCAGAGTATTCTCTATTTGCTTCCAATGCACGATACGCATACCGATTGGTATCGACATCGGGTGTACCGGGTATGGGATCGATATCGGGTGAAAACCCGGATCCGGCATGCGGAACCGATCTGCGTTTGGAAGTCGATGGTCTCAGTTCCGGTATGGGAGACGATACCGGAACCGGTACCGCTGAACGCGGTACCGAGGGCGTCGCAGCTTTAATAAAAGCCAGCATGGCCTGCTGCATGGTCTGAACAGTATTGCTCATAGACGCCACTGCTGCCTGGATGTCGGTACCGTTATGGGCCGGTACCCCAGAGCAGTCTAACAGGTGATCAGTCGAGGCCGTGCCATCGATGTCAACCTGTAACCCCATAGATGGTGCTTTGGAAGTCAGAGCTTCCCGCCGGGGTTGTTTGGCTGGGGCATGGTCCTCAGATTCAAAATTGAGAGCCTCTCGATGCTTTGAAGAAGATTTGCTCTTTGAGGACCTGCCCGAAGAAGGTTTGGTTACCTGAGATCCATCCGGAGAGGAAGACCTGGATGACTGTGATGCTGGATTATCTGAAGCAAACAGCACATGAAATTTGTTGGCCCGGTTCTGCAAACCATGTTTAGACATCTGGGAGCAGGATGGGCAGTCTGGAATGGAGTGGTCAGGTCCCAAACATTTAAGACACCATTCATGGGTGTCTGTGACAGAAATAACAGCACTACACTTGGTACACTTCTTAAAACCAGGGGCTGGTTTCTCTATGAGGAGAATTTGTGTAGGCCTGAAACCTAACCGAAGTCACCAAGTAGTGCAAAGATAAAGATTATTATTATTATTTTTTTTTTTAAAAGAAAAGAAAAGAGAGACCGGCAGTACCGGTTTCGGTATGGGGAAGGCAGGTACGCGGTCTAAAGAAACAAACTAAAACAATAATTTCTTCAGCAGTGACAGGAACACGACCTGCTGGCTCCGCGGAAAAAGAGAAACTGAGGAGAGCTGGTCAGGAAGGCGGGAAGGCAGCGCGCATGTGCAGTGGGAGACCCCAAAAGCTTCCTTCCTGGGAAGCTGGGGAGCTTTCCCGTGCAGGCTCCGTCGGTTCCGACGTACCCATAAGTGAGGACTTATTCCTGCTTGTTCCTGGAGATAAATGATTATGCTGTTGCAGAGGTTCTTAACTCTTTCCCTGGGACACACCCAGCCAGTCTGGTTTTCAGAATATTCACAATGAATATGCATGATAGATTTGTATGCACTCTCATGCATATTCATTGTGGAGATTCTGAAAACGAGATTGACTGGGTATGTTCCAGCGACTGGGTTGAGACACTGGACTATCATGAAGATATCCAGATGCATATCCCAGAGTATTAGAAAATTTCCCAGATGCTTGAAATGGCGTGCCCTTGGTTTTACACTTTACTGATCATGGACATGCTGTATTGACCGTTTAAAGTTACTTTTCTACTACATCATAATATTATACAATTGCATGTTTCTGAGGAAAGTGTGCTGAGCAGCCTTAAACCTTAGGAAAGTGGGACACTCAGGCTCATAGCCTGGAGGTCTGTGAAATAGGTAATGGAAATAAACATGTCTCAAAACAAAGTAGCTACTTACTGGTTACTGGACTCATTAAATAACCACATTACTTCATGTGTACACAGAGACAACAGCTAGAGAGATTTATTGGTGGTTACATTTTTTTTTCTTTTTACTATTTTTCCCAGTTTCTGTAGTGATTTTATACAGTGCAGATTAGCATAGTCTTCCAGCTAGAGGGCTTATACAGTTTGATAATGCTGTTTACTTCAGCTGTATTACAGTGCTTATCTAAATTTGGTGAATCATTACAGACAGTATGCTGTTTTATGTGTCTGTACATACACACATACATATATATCTATACACACACACACACACGTGAAGTTTTGCAAAGAACAGTGTAGCCTATGTTCCAGATTAAGCATGTGTTCCCTAAAAATACCTGTTATGATCCCGACACGTCCTAAATATTTGGTGCGTATAGTACAAACAAAAGTTAGTAGGGAGGACAAAGGAGCGCACAGCTCATAAGCCACCTTTTTTTTCTTCAGAAAGGCAGCTAAAAACTCCAAACATCCATAAATGTTAAAAAGAGCTAGTCAGGCTCCCTATTCTACAAACAGCTGAGGGAAGTCTGGTACCTCCTTCTGTAAAGTTTAGTCAAAGGAAGGCTCACAACCTATTAAATGGGTCAATAGTTCAATAATGATCTGGGGGGGGGGGGGGTTCCTGTTTTTGGGTTTAATGTCAGTTGCAGGCAACCTGAAACCAAACACCACTGTGAAAGTCATATGAGAGCTTCAGAGGGTGAAAGACTATATCTGGGACTGGTCTTATTAAATAATGCACCCAATCTATCCAGTCAATAAAAGACTTATTCATGACACCTTTTCCACCATATCTGTATTACTTTTAACAAAGAAAAAAAATGCAGAGATCTTGGACTTTCTAAAACCAACCCTCCAGAGGTATCAAAATTTAGCTTTGTAAAAATTAAAGAATGAAGAAAGGATCATCCGTCAAGCTAGCTTGCTTGCTCAGCTCAACCCAGTAAAGAGCTATAGCAATACATTTCCAGATGGCAAGCATCGCTATATGACCAAACTCTTACAAGTGAAAACAGTTCAATAGCAGTGGTTTTTACCTAACCATATATACACCACTTTTTTTTTTTTTTTTTAAACTTAACCATTTATTTATTTTATTTATTTTGCTGTATTTATATCCCGCTTTTCACCGGGTCAAAGCGGTCAATTGGGGGATACATTTAACATGAGGGGATATGAGACACATACGCTAATACTTACAGGGAACATGGGCAATGGAGGGTTAAGTGGCTTGCCCAAGACCACAAGGGGTGCCTATAGGACTAGAAATCCCAGTCCCTCCAGCCTGAGATTGCTGTCCCCAGGTGGGACTTGAACCCCCGACCCTCCGGCCTGAAGTACCTTGTCCTAACCACTAGACCACTCCCCCCCATATATACATCTCCTTTTTTTAAATTTTACTTAAGAGTTTTGTCAGACTAACATGGGCTCATGCTATGTAACACTGCATATTGTGATGATAGGCTTGAGTCTTAGGCACGTTTACTAAAATGCGCTAAGTTAGTGCACTTTGGGGCCTTTTTTTTTTTTTTAAGCATGGGGGTATACCTGGCATGTCTCCATGGATGTAGCACTGGTTCAGCTCTGTTCACACATTAAGCATTTGCCACGATTAATGTGGGTGCACTTATCACCACCCACTGAGGTGGCGGTAAGCACACTTGCGCTGCCACCTTGCCAGTTAGCACGTGCCAAAGATACCCACACTAACCACAATGTGCACATGCTGCCCCTGAACCACCCAGTCTCTGCCCATCCCAATTACTGTGGCCACATTTTTAGCATGTGGTAATGTGCTTAGTGTGTTGTAAATCGTGCACTAACCATTAGCGCACTTTAGTAAACATGCTCTTTAATCTGTTGTCAGGGCTGAAAAGGTTCAGGTGTGCCATGGAGGTAGATGCACTTCATACCAGGGAAGGAGAGAAAATATTAACAGATACTAACTATGAAGTGACATTGAGGATTAATGCCAGAGAAGACTTCCACTCACCTGCTGTCAGGAAAAAGGTAGTTTGAAAAAAAAATAGAACAATGTTAATGAGTGGGAAGTACATTGTTATGTTAAAAAAAACAGGGAAGTCTGGAGGTGGGTCAGTATTTACTATGTTCTGGTACCAGGTTGCAGCAAGTAAACTAGTTTGAATGATAACCATTTCCCTCCATTCTTTTATTTACATAAAAGTATGTTTAGATTGCTGATCTTTTATAAAAATACTTTGGAAACTCCAAGGTCATCTTTATATTATTTTGGTTGCTCTTCAGTAGTTCTTTTGTTAAAAAATACATTTTTTAACTTTATTATTTCCCTCTGACCAGAAGGCCTCTTTCGTGAGCTAAAGGGAAAATGTCTTCCAAGACTGAATCCCTCACTGCTGCTATTCTGCCAGCAGGAGTTGCCACAATCATCACTGCAATACACCAGAAACCTACTGGCTCCAGACATGAGACTCAAACTTGAATCTCGTGTGTGCCAGTGTTACAACCTGAGCCCCAGAGCTGGCCATGCTAGCATGTGTGTGTATATATGTTTTTTCTCTATATAAATATATATACATAGAAACATAAACCAACATATTGTCAGTACTAACGTATGTATATATGCATTATTATTCAATTAATGGATTCTAACATGTTTGGCTTTGCTTTTTCAACAACTGGGATCTGCAAGAATAGACTTTAATGGGTACCCTTAGAGTACCAATGTAGCATAGGTCCAAATCCTCTCCAATTTTACTTTCAATACTTATTCAGTGTAGATGTCACTAACCAATCTGAAATTTCAATTACATTTAAATATGGTATAATTCTTTGTTAAAGCTGTCTTGGTCATTGGTTAGAACCTCATGATGGGTGCACTGTACATTAAGGATTTCAGATGCATGTTCACATGATGCTCTCTGAGAAATCACAAAGCTTGATTTTTCTCAACCTTTCTGTAAATATATAAACATGAACATTAACTCAGTGTTGACTTTTTCTTCTTTTTTTTTTGTAGACACACAACCTATATGACACCAGAAACAGATGCAGCTTTCTATAGTACAACCTTACAAATCTTGTGTCTCAGTAGTTGCTGGTGGTACCTACTGTGCCACAGGAATAACTAGTTTCTATAATGGAGTAGCTATAGCTGGTAATTCCTGCTTTCTTATGCCAGCTAAAATAACTACTTAAGTACACAGAATTGCTGCTCCCTGAGGTTTGACATGATATGTGATAAAACAAGCTCTCTCAAGCACACAAAGATTTTTAGATTTACATTTTTTAAACAAATTGTAAATTTGCAGTTTCCATAAAAAGTAGGAGACTGACAAGAATATTAAGACACACACAAAGTAAAGGATCATAGCCTACTGCCCATATGAAACTGAGGTTTCTCCTGAGTAGAAGCTACCAATTACATTTCATATCCTAGCCTCCCTTTTCAAGTTGGTTTGAAAATTCTACATTAACTTCCCTGAAGTTTATGGTCAGCTAGATTTCCTTTTTATTCAGTCTGCAGCTACAAATTCAAAGGAACCAAGTCTAAAGATTATTAGAAGAGTATGATAAGAGACAGCAGCAGCTGCAGAGAAGGCAAGAATACATGAAAAGAGGCAGGTCTACTACAAAGAAAGCAAATGGAAAAGAGACAAGCGTAACACCAAAAGAAAAACAGCAGAAGAGTATTTGAAGGGGTTTGCATTCCCTTCCACAGCTCCAAAAAGACAGCTAACACTGACAACACAAGTTTAGCAATTTCTTCAATCGTTTTTTCATCATAGCCCTTATATCCAATATGACAAACAGCAGCAAATCCTTTGGCACCAGCCATACCTATCGCCAGCGACAGGATTTGATGCTATGAAGATATGACAACCTGGGCACCAAGGATTAAAGTAAAATATATTAGATTTTACTTTAAAAATTAAGTTGATTGAGTATTAATGTTAAAAAACAAACAAACAATAAAACAAAGCAGATCATTTTATGATGGCAAAGAAGCCAGGAAGCACTCCTCCATGCCTTATAAGGCATTTGAAAGACCTCTTACGCTGTACAGCATGCATCCACAGTATCCCTTTCACAGGGTGCATAAGGCAATGGAAAAGTCTGAAGAGAGACAGAATGTATGGCACATCACTATATTAAGAACTATAAGTGTGCTCTGTGAAATATTTGCTCATCTGCTCTGAGAACAAAAGTTCTGATTCAACAGTCTAACAAAGGACTGATTCTGCAGCATATTATGAGGACCAGCTACATTCCTACCAGGCTAAGTTTACAAACTGCAGGCTATGGATAGAGCTTACCCTAATATAGAATCAGAGCATCCCTCCAGTGAATCAAATAACTCTCCAAAGTAAAGGCCTGAAGTAATATACGTTAACTGCAAAGCTAACATATGAATTTCAGAGAAATTTGAGGTTTACTGTTGCGTGCCTAGTTTCATACTTAAAAGTTCATGTTTTGACTTTGTGTTTTCAACTCATGGTCTTGATAACCTCTGGGTAATGAACACTAACACCTGTTGGTAGAGTAACAATCATTTTATAGATTAGAAGTCACCTGTTTTGCAATAATTCATCACTGGAGTGGACATTCTAACAACTAGGTCTTTTTTTAAACTTTACCCCTTTTCAAAAACAGACTTGTGCTGCTGTGGGATTTGACAACTCTGTCTTAAAGCCGCCTCAGGGTTTCATTAGCCTTGCACCTCTTCACAACAGATCAACCAACATGGGGGGGGGGGAGGGTACTGGGCTCCATGTGAGGCCCCATCATCTTGACTGCCGCCTCCTCTTCTTGTTTTCATCAAGTATTAGTTAGTTTCCTCTCACCACAGTGCTTGGGATCAGAAATGTAAACATTGACAAAAACAGCAGCGCTGTGACCTTGTATCCACTTTCTGGGCACATTCCATAGGACTATTTAGTCAGAACTGCTGCATGCTCCCTTTGCTTGCATGGAAGTCACTGGGATTTTCGCGGTAGCTTAGCATCTCCTTTACTTTGGCCTCCTTCTAGCAGAAGAGGGAAAATAAAACAAGAAAAAAAGAGTCAGCTTCAGTATAAAGATTCAGCTATTTTAAATGCAATCTGCTTCATATTGATTTTAAACAAGACTGACAATTATATGCTGAAAGACAAAATTATTTCCAGCTGGTTGTACTAACTTGTTTTACGGTGTTAGTCTACTGGAATCTCCGTCATTCTACTGAGCATTATACTGGAATGGACTTTCAAACAATTAATGGTAGGAATATTTGTGTATGTTACAGTCCAAAATGTCTATGTAAATTCTGGACAGTGACAATGTTCATTCACTTGCTTCTGCTAAAACTGATATATGCTTTAGTGTTTTCAGTTACTGGATTTTTCTACAGATTTGCGGTGTCTTCTTTTTCTTATAGTATAAAATGCTCCAATTAATCCAAATTTCTCCATTATCTACTTTCACAAAAAGATTTTTAGCAATGTAATTTCAATAGGAATCAACTTTACTGCCCCCCCCCCACAAAGTTTTACCATAGTTAGTGAATACTTTGGATCTGTCAACTATTGGTCATGAATCCATTTAGAAATGAAGCTTGTGATAAGGAAGCTTGTCATAGTTCAGGAAGAAATAATACAAGAGGTGAATTGGCTCTGAATAAGCAACCTGTGCTGGCTGGTAAAAGCACTAAAACGGAGTGTTTACCTAAAAGACTACAAGACCCAGAATGCACTGGTTTACAGAAAGCCTCTAGGAGAGCTGAAATAGGAAAACGTGTGCCTATTCAGAGGAGCAATGATGTAATCCCTAATCACCCATCTCCTAGGGCAGGGCTTGATTCAGAACACCTGGACTGTGCTAGGCTGGAGTGTCCATCTAGGCACTTTAAAGCTAGAAGAAATTCTTCAGACAGCAAGAGCAAAGAGAGCAGCAGGAGCAATGGTGGCAAAGATGGCAAGAGAAGGAGAGATGGAGCCTGAACAGAAGGAAGAACAGCAAGACGTCCAGGAGGTCTAAGAAAGGAGCCCGAGGCAGTACGTATGCTGGGAGAGATTCCTGGGGCAAGCATGCTTCATTGGACTGGAAGAAACCAGAGGCTTGGAGATATACAGCCAGGAACCCTCAGACAGCACTTGTAAAGGAGACGGTTGCATCTACAGAAAGAAGGAGCTCTAATACCTATTTAAGGAGGTATGGGAAAAGAGACCTAAAGTCCAGGGATTCTGACTGGAGAGCTGGGCACAGAAGCTTTGCTACCTACTGGCCAAAATACCCAGAGAGGAAACCTAATGACAACGTGATCTCAGGTATGAAGCAGCATCCACTTCGGCCCAATCGGGGCACGCGCCTGATCTTTAAATTGAAAAAGCGCTATCAGGCATGCCCGTGCCTGGTGGACCCGTGCCTGAGGGCCTCGCCAGAGGGCCCTTTGGCACGGCCCTTAGGCGACGGCCCAATAAATCGACCTCTTCTCAATGCTGCTGTCAAAAGTCTGATCCTCCTCCAAAGGGTCATCAGTACATCAGACCGTGATTCAGCTCATCGGACACTCTCCCGCTCGATATACCGCCGCATAACAGAATAACGGAGCAGATGGCATCAACCCATTCCCAGTCTCGGTAGTGACAACAACTAATCTCCATTTCCGGTCATAATAGGTTCGGACCAGTGGGTGGAGCTTTAGAGAAGCACCGGCGGGCCCTGCTGCCTGACAGAATCACTCACCACAGACATTCTAGCCTCAACAGAACTGTAAGTCTGTCCATCCTCCTCCAGTTTACAATGAGATAACACACTCTAAACCTTGTACCTTAACAAATCAGCCCTCATGTAACCGGGCATTAACTCATGAGCTAGTCCTTCCCATCTGCTGAATTGCTTTTCTGCAACTTTTATTTCATTTGCTTTTTTAACTTGTACCCTCACCCTATTTCCCACCAGAAACATTCTCTCCAACACAATTCATTTCCGATCACCTAAAGGCATCCCATTAGAACTATAGAAATGTCTCATGCATTAATTACTCTTACCCTTATCTATACTCTTGTCAGTAATTTCCACTACTCTGCTGCATTTGCAAATCATCATAGCCATATCCAAACAATTCACAATCCTAGCAGCAAACACTCTAACAACCAACACCAGCCACCCCCAAATCCCTACAATAGGAGACAGTCACACCTACTCTATGTATCTCTGGAGCTCACCACCCCCATAAATGACAGGAAATCTAAGACTCATAGAGACCTCAGGTGTGCTCTTGCCAATGCACGCTCAGCCCGCAATAAATGGCCGGTGATCACTGATCTAATAGCCAAACACGATCTGGATATACTATTTGTAACCGAAACCTGGCTCTCCGATACTGACAATGTTATACTAAACCACCTTACCCCACCTAACTTCTCCATCTACACCTGTAATAGAGAACACAAAAGAGGTGGTGGAGTCCTAATACTTGCAAAAACAGCACTACAATATCGGACAGAACTAACCAAAAGCTCACAGCACCTGAATATACTAACTATTACCAACAAAACTAATTCTATTAACTTCATCTATAGGGCTCCAAGTGCTCAGTCAGATGAATTCTCAGACATCATAGACCTAGCCTGTAATCCCGCAGACCCCTCCAAACCAAACTGGCTGTTGGGTGACTTTAACCTGGCTTCCTCTCAACTTACCTTAGCCAATACTTTCTTAGAAGCAATGTCTCACCTTAACTACAAGCAAGTAGTGATGGACCCTACCCACCAACATGGGAACCTCTTGGATCTAGTCTTCATCCCTCAACCAGAGTCAATTAAACTGAACCAAATCGATCTCGCTATCACCCCTGTCCCATGGTCAGACCATAATCTGATAACATTTCAAATGCCAACGTTTCAAACTGCTCAAGCTCAACAAAATCTTCAACACCTACCAGATTCAAACAACTTGACAGAGAGAAGTTTACAACTCATGCACTTCCTAAACTAGCCCAGCCAACAACCAACCTTAATGAAATGGTAAGCAACTGGAATGAAACCCTCTCCTCATATGCGTTGCACCCGGTCACTGTCAAGAAAGCGACTCCCAACAACCCAACCACCAAAAAACAATCGACGCCATGGTTCTCCCCTGAACTGCGTACTTCACTTATCCACCTCAGAAAACTAGAGAGAAAATGGAGATCCACGCGTAATTCCTCCGACCAAGCCACCTACTTAGAACATCTTAATTGACATTGTGAATCAACCTGGGCCAGGAGGAAGGAATTCCACGCTGAGATCCTCAACCGCTCATTGAACAAGCCAAGGGAACTATTCAACTTAGTAAGATCCTATACCAGCCAACCATCCCCGCCTCAACAAGAGTTTATTCAGCCCCAGGCTTATGCGAACTATATACAATCAAAAGCAATAAAAATAACAACTGCAATACCACATGAACCCTCCCAGTCTTCACACCTGCAGTTCCCAATCACCAAACTTGTCCCACCATCTGCAAAGACCATAGAGGATGTAATTGCCTCCATTAACACGACAACGGCCCCAACTGACCCGTGCCCTGCACACTGGATTAGGACCATGCGCACAGAACTCAGTCCAGTCATAGCCAACATTGCGAAGATGTCATTTGAATCTGTTGTCTTCCCAGATGCCCTCAAGCAAACCTCCATCCGTCCACTTCTAAAAAACAATCAACTCTACCCAAAGAGAGAAGACTCGTACCGTCCAATTTCTAGTATTCCATTACTAGCCAAAATTCTCGAGAAGCTAACCCAGAGACAGATCCAGCAGCATATAGACTCCTCTTCCCCATTAGATCCTTGTCAACACGGATTCAGGGAGGCCCACGGTGTAGAAACTCTACTAAGAACTCTAATTAACACTCTTATCAACGGCATCGACAGTCTTAAGATGGGCTTTGCTTTAATCTTTCTGGATATAGCGGCTGCGTTCGACTCCGTGGATCACACACAGCTTCTGACACGTCTCCACGAGAAAGGAATCCATGACTGTGCATGGGAATGGTGCAAATCTTACCTTGAAGGCTGACTGCAACACATACGTATTGGTAACGCTACATCTGATCCCTTTCAGCAGACAATGGGTGTCCCTCAAGGCTCCTCCCTGTCTGCACTTCTGTTCAATATCTACATGCAGCCAATTTGTGACATCACACATTCTTTCGGCATATCCTGCCTCATGTATGCAGACGATGTGCTGCTATTCTCTCCCATATCTGTCGCATGCCCAGACTACACAGTGTTAATCAACTGATTTAATGCAATAACGGATTGGCTTCTTACTCAGAACCTCCGTATCAATTTCAAAAAGACGGACGTTCTAATAATTACAAGAAATAAACGTTTCTCTCCTCCACCCACCCTAAAAGTCAGAGATGCCGATCTCCCGGTCAAATCCAATATACGCTATCTGGGAGTGATATTGGATCAACAACTGGACTTCAAGGATCATTTAAGACGCACCGTAAAAACCATATACTTTAAGATAAAAACCCTGAGACACCTGAAACCGATGTTGGAACCTGATGACTTCAGAACCATCTTCCAGGCTCTAGTTACACCACACTTCGATTATGCTAATATAATACTCCATGGCCTCCCGAAGAACACCACCAACCCACTTCAGTTAGCCATGAATGCAGCAGCTCGGATCCTCCACGGAGCCTCAAGGAGTGACCATATCTCCCCCATTCTAGAAGAACTTCATTGGCTTCCAATAAGCTCTAGGATCCTATTTAAGGCCCTCCTCATCACCTTCAAGGCCTTCAACAAACTATCTCCTGCAGCCATCTCGGATCTCATCACACACACAGAGAACAACAGGCCTAAAAGAGCTTCTGCCATGGACATGCTAATCATACCAAGCAACTCCATCAAGTCCAACCAATCAACGATTAACAGAGCTTTTGTTAACTTCGCTCCCAGATGCTGGAATAAACTCCCCCCCAGCATTAGAGCGATTAGGGACCTTAGACAGTTTAGAAAGACCTTCAAACACCACCTTTTTATCACTCACTTTAAGCTTCTGGACATACCTCCCCCCCTCCCACACTTACCCTCACAACCTCATACCTATCCTTTATGAATGTACAGAGCTGACATATGTCCCAACAGGTAGTTTCAAAGATTGTATATAGTTCCCCTGGTTTACCTCCATTTTAATTTCCTGTTATCTGTAAACGAAAGCCAGTTATTTGGCCTATGTGTTTTATTGTTACAATGTAAACCGCACTGATGACAAATAGCGTGGTATATAAGAAATGTTAAATAAATAAAAATAAATAAATGAACTCTGATCTGTTCCCTAGCTTTGCACAAGGAAGACAGCAGGGAAACAGTTTCTATCCTGGTAGAGATCAGTTAGAGAATTCCTCTGAGCCAGTGCATGAAAGTGATCCTATGATATTTCAAAAGCAAGGGGAAATATCAAATGAGAAAGTGGAATGCATGGATTGCTCTCTGTCTAAGCACTGTTCTAAAATAATCCTCAGTTAAGCATTAAACACCAAAAGGAACTGTACTGGTTTTTTTTAGCTTCCCAGAAAAGTTTCTTTGAGAGAAAGCTTTGGGGAAAGTTGGAGCCACGTGGAGAGTGGACCAGCAATGGTTTGCAGCTGGTTAAGCCTGTGATTAGAGCAAGGCACAAGTGCACGTGGGACTTTGGAAAGAAAACTTCTTCACTGTGTGAAAGGAAGAAAGTTGTTTTTTTGATAGAGAATTTTCCTTTTTGGGTTTATTTTGCATTCCAGCACTGCTAAGAAAGTTTATTAGCAGGGGCTAGAAGAAAGACCTTTTCTGTTCCATCAAGGTCTTTACTAAGTTTTTGCATAAGTAATTCAGTTGCCTTATTTGTTTTGTTTCCTGAATACAATTCCTGAAGAAATTATCCTGTTGATGTTACCAAGCATATCTGTGCGAGGGAATAACTCCCCATAAATAAAATCTGTTTTCTGCTTTACACTCGAGCAACTACAATTCTTTTTTTCTTGTTAAACGGCTGGTTTTGTGTGATTGAACTACAACACCCACAATCCTTTGCAAGTCAAGTAAAATCCTGTCTTTGCCAAGATTGTGGAACTTTCACAACAAGCACCCCCGTTTACAAGCGATTTAAATAGTTCAAAGACTCTCACTAACATAGGACACATTAAAGAAGGAAATGTCCCAGAAATTGCATCAAAAAGTCCTATTGATGAATGCATCATGACCATAACTTTAAAATGTTACTATAGCTTTATTATGTATTCTACTATGAAATCTACCATCAGCAAATCAAGTTGCTTATTACTAAACCATATTTAGTAATAAAAAAAATGGTCACAAATCTAGCGAATAGGTTTTATAGCAGTCAGACAGCAAGTATATATTTATGACTAACCAGGGTACCGACTCTTCCCCAGTCGGCACCCTTACTGTCTCAGAATAGTCCAATACCAGCATGCTTACAACTTTGTCAAGAACGAAGAGTCATGCAACTGCCAGCCAGCTATCTCCGTTCTCTTACATTCAACATTTAAGCTAGGGTAAACTCACTGCAACAGTATTTGAATAAAGCAAAATGTATGAGATCAAAAAGTATCGAGACTTGTACAATAACACAAGTATAACACTGATAGTTATTGCATTCAGTCTTCTAAATAGTCCCCTTCCGATAAAACACACTTCCTCCAGCGTTCCTGCCACCACTTGAAACAATTCTGAAATGCCTCTCTCGTTATGCTGTGAATATGAAATGCCCTTCCATATGCAACCAGGTAGGGAGTCTGAAGCAGATAATAAATCTAAGCATTCTCCTTTAATTGAGTAATGATCAAGGATTTCAGATGTGAAGGGTCATTCATAAAAGATAAAATCCTTATCCTGAAGTTTAACCTGACATTTCCTAGGATATCTTAGGTAAAAGGTCATCCCCACAGTCAAGGCTCTAGGCCTCAGCTGTAGGAATTTCCTATACTCTAAGGTCCAAGGAGAAAGCTCAGGAAATACAAATACCCCAGGGCATGAAAATTTGTCATCCACTCCTTAAAAAGTAAAACACAAATCACTTTATTTCTATCAAAGATACTAGCAAAAGTTGCCACTATTGAAACACATGATGCAGACTCCTCCTCAGTTGTCTCAAGTAATTGAGTTAAATTACCCATGCCCTCCTGTGCAGAAAGTTTATCTGAAATATTTTGTTTTTATAGAAACAGGTATACGATATACATTTTACATGACGGGAAGAACATTCACATCAAAATGCAAAACAAACAAGACTACGTTTAAGTATCTCAAAAGCAGAAATCATAGTATAAGGAAAATATAAAAACCTCAAATTATTAACCCTTTGAGCATTATTAGAAAATCTAACTGTTCCGTCTTAACATATACATCCAAGATTTGTCAATTAAGACCCAATTCATTCTCTAATCAGACAGTTTGGAAACTGTCTCTCTTGAGAACTTATACAACTGAGATAAACAATTAGTCAGGGTAGATTTCAGTTTTACAATTATATGCCAAATTTCCAGATTGGTGACCTCAGAAGCAATATTAGAAAAAAAAAATAACAGATTTCAGGTACACCAGTCTGAGACATCAACTCCATCCCCTTGGTGTCAGGTATTTCAAGACCAGTGGTAACATCAATAGATGATGATACCAACTGGGATTGGGTTGAAGGCAGAGGCTGCTGGTTCGTAAGCTCAGAATCAATAGAGGTTGAGTTAACCCCCATAGGGCTATCTCTAAGCCTGGGAGGATGCAAGCCTCCCCCACACCTCCTGGCTGACAGGTTGGTGAGCATATAAAAGGTCTTGGGGAGGCCCATTGTTTGCTCTCCTGGACTATTCTGGGATTTCTGTCCAGATGTAACAAAATAATCCATAGGGCCTTGAGGCATCTTGTGCTGAGACCCCTTCATTGTACTATGCATATTTATCCCTTTCCTTTTTTTTGACTTCATGACAAGGGGATGGAAGGACATCTCTCAGGAAAGGCTTAAAAGGTTAAGACTCTTCAACTTGGAAAAGAGACGGCTGAGGGGAGGTATGATAGAGGTCTATAAAATAATGAATGGAGTGAAATGGGTAATGTAGATTGGTTGTCTACTCCTTCAAAAAGGAGAAAGACTAGGGCACACTATAATGCTTAATAACCTGAAACAAATAGGAATAAATGCCACTGTACACAAATGGTTTACCTCTTACTTAAATAATCGAACACAAAATGTAAGGATTGGTAACCAAACATCAACCATATATAAACAAGAAATTGGACTCCCACAAGGCTCCGCACTATCAGCCCTCCTGTTTAATATTTACATAAAACCAGTCTGTGATATCTTTAAAAAATTCGGAGTATACTATCATCTTTATGCAGATGATATTATGATGTACATCCCATTCACAATCCCTAATTTGCCAATAAAACTACTATCAGATTGTTTCAATGAAATCACAACATGGCTAAAAGCTCAAAACCTCCACATTAATCATTCAAAAACAGAAGTCCTAATTGTAACAAAAAACCAATCATATCTCCCCCCCAACCCACATAACATTACAAAATCATGACATTAAAATAAAAAACGAAATAAGATACATAGGTGTTATTCTGGATACACATCTGACGATGAATACTCACATCAGAAACACCATTAAAAAAATATATTTTAAACTCAAAATACTTAAACAATTACGCCCTTTAGTACACCAACTAGACTTCATCAATATAATCCAGGCCACAATAACCCCACACTTTGATTTTGCCAACTTAATTCTATTAGGAATAACGAAACAAAACATAAAAAGAATCCAATTAGCACAAAACGCAGCAGCTAGAATTATAATGAAAGCACACTCATTCCAGCACATAACACCATTACTAGCTTCCCTACACTGGTTGCCAATTCAAAGCAGGATAATATATAAAACCACAATAACTACATATAAAGCTTTAAATAACATGGCTCCAATCCCACTAAGCAAACTAATCAGCATGGAATCCCAAAAAACTACGCACAGAAAAGGATACTCAAATAAACTAAACACTCCTAATGATTTCATAAAAGCAAATAAATTAACTAACAACAGAGCTTTTTCTCATGCAGCCCCATCTATTTGGAATTCCCTCCCGGAGGACCTACGAACTATAACTGAAATTATGGAACTCCGTAAAAAACTAAAAACCTATCTATTCTCCATGCACTATGGCAACACAGATAACCCCTTGATACACTCAGATAAAGGCTAAAGAATCCTGATAAAGGCTAAAAATCCTGACTGAGTAATACTATTTCTAACATTTTAACAGATAATACACTATCCTAAAAACACTATGATTCAACTCTAAAGTACCCACAACTTGTATTTGTATATAGTTTATTGTACATAGTTTACAAGCCAGTCTTGTGCTGTTATGCATTAGTTCATGCTGTTAACCATTACTCTTTATTGTTACAAAATGTTCGATGTAAAACTAAGCTCTTGCTTTGTGGATTGTTTTATTGTAAACCGCAAACCGCAACTGAACTCTGGAAGATGCGGGTTATAAATGATTGTTAAATAAAAATAAATAAATAGGGAACACGCAATGAAGCTACAATGTGGCACATTTGAGACTAATTAGAGAAAATATTTTTTCACTCAGTGTGTAATCAAACTCTGGAATTCAGTTACCGGAGGATGTAGTAAAAGTTGTTAGTGTAGCTGGGTTCAAAGCAGGCTTGGATGAATTCCTGTAGGAAAAGTCCAGAAACCATTACCAAAAAGTACTGGGAAAATCTGCTGCTTATCCCTGGGACAAGCAGCATGGAATGTGTAATCTTTGAGAACCCCACAGGTACTTGAGACCTGAAATGACTACTGCTGGAAACCAATATGTTGGACCCTTGGTTTGACCCAATATGATATATCTTATGTTCTTATAATCTTATAGTACCTTAAGCCATTAAAGATCCCACCTTCCAAGTGGAAACACAAGAACTATTAAACTTTGCAGTTTGCAGGGTCATGCTGCGTCTTTGTAACTGGAACAGACGTTTCAGCCACCATACAGTGGCTTTCTTCAAGTGGTTGAGCAGTGGATGTCTGTTCTTTTATATATTAATCCTCAAACCAGATTGGTTGGATTGAGGTGAGAAATTGGAATTTGAATTATGTAGGAAAGTCCATTGGAGAAAGGCTGAAGATCTCTCTTTTCCCATAGATCGGAAGGTTATCTGGTAAATTTAAAGATGCTGTCCCCGTGGAGTTTCTTTAAATGTTCTCTTTGACTTCTGCAACTAGTATGATAAACTTTGTGGTTTTCTGGGTAATGGAACAGATGTTTATCATACTAGCTGCAGAAGCCAAAGAGAATGTTTAAATAAACTCTACAGGAGGGCATCTTTAAATTCACCAGAGAACCTTCCGATCTATGGGAAAAGAGAGGTCTTCAGCCTTTCTCCAATAGACTTTCCTCCAAAATTCAAATTCCAGTTTCCCGCCTCAATCCAACCAATCCGGTTTGAGGACTATTATATAAAACAAACAAACATCCACTGCTCAACCACTTCATCCTGAAGAAAGCCACAATATAGTGGCTGAAACGTCTGTTCCAGTTATGAAGACACAGCATGACCTGGAAAACTGCAAAGTTTATCATACTAGCTGTGGAAGCCAAAGAGAACACAAGAACTAGTCTTGCATGGCTCCTCAGTTGGCTCCAAAGCGACTTTCGGGCACGTGACCACAGGCCATGGCAGTGGTAGATCTTAAATAAAGGTTCTTGTTGCACCGCTACCACCACCAAAGTGTGACTCCATAAAGTCAAAGGTTGGTAAACAGCACTACTGAAACACTCAAAGGCAATGGGGCAAACTCCGCAGTCATAAGTGAACCACAAGTGTTTCCCCTTATTTATTTAAAACAATTTATATTCCGTACTATAGCACTAGGCAGATCACAATAAAAGCATGCATAAAATTAAGACAAATTGAACAAATAATATCAAAAATATAAATGAAATAACATAAAAATACATTCATAAACATACTAACATACAACAAACTACTATCCTAGTCTGTTGCCAGGCTGAGATACATTACAGTATCCAATCCAAATGATAACTTCTAAAGTGATCAAAGAGAAATCAGCAACCTTTTATTCAGTAAGAAAGTTAAAGTTAGCCTTCTGAAACAAGTATAATTTCAGGTGTTTCCCTCAATATTTAGCAGACTTACTCCACTTTCACACCCCCACCCGCTCCCTTCGCTCAATCCACATAAACCGCCTTCACCTCCCCTCCCCATCACATGCCCACCTACAATCTACACGCTCCTCAGCTTTTTTCTTTATTGGTCCAGCCTACTGGAATTCTCTACCCCTTTCTCTCAGGCTAGAACAACATTACTCCACGTTTAAAAAGGACTTAAAAACGCACCTCTTCTCTGCCGCCTTTGACCTCCCCTCTCCTCTTGTGTGATAAATGCCCCCTTCCCCCTGTTTTCCTTCTCCTCTCTCCCACGTAGTCATGTCTATTTAAATGTCTTGGGTGCTTTCCTGTCTTATATTGTGATTTCTTTTCTCCTTCTCTTTTTTTTTTCGACCTATTGGTCTCTTTGTATAAGAATTTGTGTTTCTATTGTAAACCGCTATGTTCTAATTGTAATAGCGGTATATCAAGCTTAATAAACATAAACATAAACATATATGTATCAGTTTGTAATTTTGTTGGTAAGGTGTTCCACAACCTAGAAGCTGCCATGGAGAACATACATTCACAAAATTGATAACGTGTACCGTTGGAATGAGGGGACATCCAAAAGCAGTGTAGTTTGGGACTGCAAAGAGCGAGGTGGATGATGGACCCTCAAAGCTGAAAATAAACTAAATGGAGCTGAGATCTAATATAAGTCAAGCGGCGTCACAGAAAAAGATAGAAATTTATATCATACTTGATAATTTCCTTTTCTTGAATCCTGCTAGACAAGTCTAGACAAATGGATTATGCTCTCTTGCCAGTAGGTAAAGGCAGACTTGAGCAACTTTCAATGATGTCATCAGGAGGTATAACCAGTAGAGTAAAAACTGAAAAACTTAGAGAAACTCCAAGACAATTAGCAAAAAAACAGTCAGCAATTAAAAATAATTGAAATAATTGGAACTCAGATTTAGCTGTCTTACTGTATCTTACAGTTGGTCAGTTTCTGCAACAAGCTAAGAAATGAAAAGCAGTAGTACTCCCCAACCCACAGCAAAGTCTTCTTCCAGGGCAGGTCCTTGACTGGTCTAGCAGGATTCAAGGAAAGGAAATGATCAGGTATGATTAAAAATTCTCATTCCTTATCACTCTGCTAGACCAATCTAGATGAATGGAATGTACCCAAGCAGTCAGGAGACTGGATTGGAGGAAGACAAAGCTCTGGCCAGAACAGCCTTGCCATCTGCAATCACTCTCACATGTAACCTGCAGTATAGGAAGTCTCAGCTGAGCAGGAAGCCTATTACCTAATCGAGTGAGCTTTGACTCTCCAGGAACCTGCTTCCCAGCCAGACGTTATGCCGAATCAATGACTTCCAGAGGGACATGGAGGACTTGGCCACTGCCTGTCATTTTCTCAGGCCACTGAAAAGCACAAAAAGATGGTCCAACCATCAAAAAGCATTAGTCACCTCCTGGTATGTGTGCAATGCTCTCCTCAAATCGAGGAGATGAAGAGAGGGATCTGACCAGAGGTTGTCTTCTGAAAAGGAGGGCAAAACGACTTCCTGATTTAGGTGAAAATGGGAAATCGCCTTTGGAAGGAAAGATGGAACCATTCTCAAGGCAATGGAACATGTGGAAATCAGCAAAAAGAGCTCCTGATAGGACAATATCTGAAGCTCTGGGATTCATTTGCTGGCAGCAACAGCCATCAGAAAAGGCATCTTAAGAGAGGCATTGTGAATGGGTTTGAAAGGGAACCTTTTAGCGCTTTCAATACCAATGAGAGGCTCCACTAAAGGCGACGGGTGTGCAGGAGGCTGAATCTATTTAGCTTTCCCTAAGGAAGCGAGCAACATCAGGGTAGGCTGACAAGGACACATCCTGAATTTGCTCCCTGGTAGCATGCCAAGGCCACATCCTGAAACCTTGACAGAGTTTAGGGCCAAACCCTGGTCCAAGCCTGCTTGCAAGAAAGTTAGCATGACCCTGATGTCCGCTTTTCAGGTCATCAGGATCTGAAAAAACACCACCTCTCAACACCTCCATACCCTCCCATGGACTAAGGAAGTAGAGACTGTATGAGCCATGAGTGGAGTTTTCACAATTGCGCCTGAGTAGCTGTGGTTTAGCTAGTGTTTGCCTCTCAAGGGCCAAACTGTAAGCGATAAGTGAGTGGGGTTCTCCATTATCAAGGGCTCTGGATGAAGAAGGCCCTTTTCTTGCAGAAGATGGAGGAGACCCTGCCAGCAAATCCATCAGATCCACGTACCATAGCCTGCACAGCCAGTCTGGAAAAACCAGAATCACTAGACTGGGATGCGTCAAAATCCTGCAGAGAAGATTGCTCACTAGAGACCATGGAGGAAAGATTTAGAGCACCCCTTTCTGGGGCCACACCTGAAGCAGGGCATCCAAGCCCATTACTTTAGGGTCCCTGCAATGACTGAAGAAGTCCCTCACCTTCGCACTGTCATGCGTGGCCATGAGATCAAACACTGGAGAGCACATCCCTGTACTATGAGCTTGGATGCATGGGAACTCAGCTCCCATTCTCCTGGATCCACTCTGTTCTGACTGAGAAAATCTGCCTGCACATTGTCAACCCCCACTCTTTGAGCCACTGGCAGAGCCAGCAAATATCCTCTGCCCAGCTGTACAGATTGGCTATCTTGAGTGCCACTCTGGCATTCCGTGTCACTGCTTACTCACTAACATAGGCCACTGCTGTGGTGGTGTCAGAAAAGACCAGGACCGCTTTACCCTCCAAGGGCTGAAATCCCTCCTGAGCTGAATAGATCACTCTGGCCTCCAGCTGGTTGATAGATGAGGAGGCTTCCTGAAAGGACCAAGCCCCTTGTCTCATCTGACCTAAGCAGTGAGCCTCCCAGCCCTTCAGGTTGGCATCGGTCATCAGGACCATCAAATTTGAGGCTTCCGAGGCAGATGGCTCACTTCTCACTACCATACCAACTGATCCTTCAGCTCCCTTGGAAGGGGAAGGGTTTGCTTGAAGAACTGTGAACACTGAGACCATAGGGGGAGGTGGTGTTTCTGAAGTGAACACACATGCATCCTGGCCCATAGGACCAACTCCACAGTCAATGTCATGGACCCCAGAAGCAGAAGCTCCTTAGGTGTGGGACTACTGAAAGAACTATCGGTTGAGTTTGCAACTTGAGCATCCTTTCCATTGTGAGGAATACATGCCCTTGTAGGGTACTGAAATGCATCCGCAAATACTCCAACTCCTGGGATGTACTGAGGTAGCTCTTGGAGTAATAATCACTAGCCCCAAACACTTTAGCCACCAAATCATCAGGACCCATGTCCTCCTTGAACCTCTCCAGCAAATCCAACCAGATGAGCCAGTTGTCTAGGTATGGATGTATCCAGATTCCTTGCCAGTGCAGGATAGCCACCCATCCCAACACCACCATCACTTTCCAGAAACTGCAGGGAGCTGTGGCTAAGCTAAAGGGCAGAGCCTTGAACTGGAAATGTTAGTCCAGGTCTCTGGTGGCAATATGAAAGTAGGCCTCGACCAGATCCAGTGAGGTGAGGAAATCCCTCTGATGCACAGACACAATGACGGAGCAAATGGTCTTCATCTAAAAATGAGGCTCTCTGAGTTTTGCATTGACTTCCTTAGGTCTATAATGGGCTGAAAAGACCCTCATTTTCTGGGTACCATGAAATAGATGGAATAGTGGCCCAAACCTTGCTTTGTGGAAGGCATGGGTATGATAAGCTGCAACTGCAGGAGGCGTTGTAATATATTTATGACAGCCGCATGCTTGAGTGGGTTGCAGGGAGATTCCACAAAAGCATTTCCAAGTGGCTCTGCAAATTCCTGTATATACCCCCTGACCCAGAATCTCTAGTACCCACTGGTTCAAAATGATCAGAGTCCAATCCGAGAGAAAACACTGAAGCCATCCTTCTACTGACTATTCCTTGGAAGGGATCTGCCAGATCTCATTGTAGGGATCTGCTAAGTTCCTCAAGCAACCAAGGAGTTGTCCCACAGTTGCTGGATCCCCTGAAAGGGCTGGCCCTTTCTAGGTAGAGATCCATAGGAGAAATGGGCCCACAAAAAAAAAATCCATGCAAGCTGCAAAAACACACGACCACAGCAAAAATCACCCAACTGGGGGGAATTTTTTTTTAAAAATCAGAAGTTCTGAAAAGGGAGTCTCCATGACTGTCCAACTGGTCGTGGAATCCTATAAAAGGGTTCCCCAAAGGCTTACACAACCTGAGAAAGTCCCAGTACTGTATCAATCTCTAGCCAGCACTCTCTTCTTTTTTTTATTTGAAGCTGCCTTATGCAGCAAGACAGCCAATTGAGCTCATTGAAGTAAATAGGCAAAAAGCAGAAAGAAAATTAGAAAAAAACAATCTACTTGGACCCAAGGATGAAAGGGGGATCGCATGAGGGAAGAGGGACCTGGATCCACCCTCAGGGGCCTCACGGGTTCCAGCCACCCTCAGGGGCCTAACGGGTTCCAGCTGCTTCTCCTCAATTTACCAGATGCTTGTAACCCGTAGGGAACGACACTGGGTTCTGGGCAGCTGTCAGCTCAACAATCAAAGGCGTACCTTTGCTCAGAGCTCCAAAGAGTCCTACTAGGCTCAATCCAAGATCTCTGCGCCATGGTGTAGGTGAGGAGAGCCAGACCTATCAGCACTGCTGCTCCAGTTCACACACACCTTGTCCCTTGCTAGAGATAGACAATTACTGGCTTCTCTCAGTGCTGCATCAGTGGCTATACTTCCTGATGATATCACTGAAAGTTGCTCAAGTCTGCCTCCACCTACTGGAAAGAAAGCATAACCCATTCGTCTGGACAAGTCTAGCAGGATAAGGAAAGAAACTTTAAATGCCCGAAAAACCTATGGCATTAAAATAGGTATAAAGGATATATGAATGATGGTGGCACACCAAGAACTTACAAAAATAATCCAAGCAGGTAAAAACTGCTAGAAGAAGAGGCAGCGCACAGGATATGTCCGTGGGACTTCGGGGAAAAGACAGATGACAGCGCAGCAACGGCAGGCAGGAAGGCATGCGCATGGGTGAACAGTCCATTATAAAAGCTTCCAGAAGGAGCTTTGAATGTTGGTGATGCAAGGTATGAGGACATTATCCAGCTTTTCCATGGAGAGAAGACTATACTAAAATGGGACTGATGACTGAACGTTTGAGCACTCTATCACTGAAGTTTGATAAGTACAGCTGCTCTATTTGGATGGTTTCTCACACCTTTAAATTACGGAAGGCATGTTGGTAGTGATCTTAAAGGCAGACAGGCTACCCTCATGCAAACTGACCTATCAGCTACATTCAATCTGATAAACCATGATATGTTAGCTGTGAGATTAAGTGGCATGGGCATTATGGGTACAGGGTTATATTGGTTTGCAGGCTGCTTGACAAATAGGATATGCAGGGTAACATGGTGTCAGTAGTTCTCTGTTGCCACAATGTTCCTGATATCGTTTAATATCTTTTTTAGCTTCTTTGGTACAAACTTATCTGAATTAGGTGTCTCTTTTTATTCATATGCTGACATTTTGCTGTTGAGCCCTTTTCAAAATATGAATTATTGGCCAAGTTTTCCCAGATTTGACAACTGAAAGACAGTCAATAGCCTCAAATCAATTCAGAGAAGACAAAGCTGCTATGGACAGGTAGCTGAGATAGCCTTCTATCTGAAAATCCCCAAACTTTGAATACAGTTATTCTACTACTTATTATTGTAATTTTTGGGAGTTACATTAGACTTAGCTCTAACACTGAAAGTGTATATAGAGGAAGTTACAAAAAAAGACTTTCTACAAGCTTCAGCTAATGCAGCAAATTAAATTCTATTTATCTGCAGAACATTTACAAGTTGTTCCAGAATTAATTTTGTCAAATCTAGATTATTGCAATATATGTTACTTAGGGCTTTTAGAAAGATTATTAAGAAGTTTGCAAATTATACAGAATACCGTAGTTAAACTTATCCTGGCAGGTCACAGATGGGATAGAGCCACACATTTTTGATTCATTTACATTGGCTGCCTGTTGAGGCTTGTACCCTCTAAGTTTTTACCTTTTGATTTTAAAATTTTGTATGAAATGGCTCCAGTTTATATGGTCTCAATGTTGCATCTACAACTTCTCTCCAGACTTAACAATATCCATATTAATAAGCTGGTTGCCACATCCTAACAGTTTTTGATGTAAGAATACATTCAAGAAAATTAACAACTGTTACCGCACTAACCTTTGGTGAACATGCCCTGAAATATCTTACCAGGTCCAAGGGATAATGAGGACTGAGGAGGCCCCCTATGCACTGATGCAGCAAGAGAAATGATACATGCATAGTGAGTCACAAAAAGCTTCTAGAATTTGTTCTAAGCTGTAGAAGCTTTTTTCCCCACACCAGGCTCTGCCAGATGACATTACCTACTTGTAAGGTTTGCAATCCTTGCTCAACAGAGTTCCTTTTTTCAGGGTGGTGAGTTTGCTCATGAGGTAGATGTGCCAGAGTCGCTGGTGCAGTGTTAATAAGGTAGGAAAGGTCTGGTCTCCTCTACAGCTGCACAACTTTACAATGAGCAGCTGATGCATAGCCAAACCAAAGGCTTCAAGTTTCCCATTCAAATCCAATGATTTACAAGGTAATAGCAAGTATTCAGGATTGTTAGCTACTGTTATCCCCATCATCTCAGCATAAAACTCCACAAAACTATCCAAGAATAGCTGAATGTGTGAGCAGCTTCACCACACATGCATGAACATGCCAACTTCTCCACATCCATGCCAGCACTCAGAGACTGAACCATATATATTATGCAGTCTGCTAGAATTGGAAGAGGCTTTTATAGGCATTCTCCTCCAGGTTAGCAAAGATAGACACATTAGATGTGTCTATGTAAATCTTTTGCCAGTGTTCTTCAGTCAGGGTCCTATTAAGACCCTACTGAGGTCATGTTCCCAAGAGGTTAAATGCTTTACCCAAACTCACCTGAGGTGGTTTAGAGATTGCTACATTTTAGAAATCACTTTCTTAGGGCCCAAACAGGGCTGTAGTAGACCTCTGAAAAGAGTAGCATCCTCTAGGAGATCCTTCCGGAAAGCCTGATCAGCCAAAATGGAAGTCATTTGCCCGTATCAAAAATAATTTCATACCTCAAGTCTATAATCCTTGTGTAGGGAATCAAAATCATAGGGTTTGTCGTCATCCCAAAAACTGCCCACTCTATAAAGCCCTTTTGCCTCTCACCAAGCAAAATCAGACCATAGGCCCCCTTCTGGTAATCTATAAACCTATGTAGGGTCATCACCAGATAGGTCTTCTCCAGATTACGAGGGTCAAAGACACAAAGGGATTGCTGCTGCAAAACTCCCCCAGTTCCCTAGACAACTGTTTCAAGAGTCCCTTGGCCTCCCATTATGCACTGTTCAAGTAGCACCCATAACTTGGTCCGCAGCCCACCAGGTCCACCACTAAATGCATTTGGGCAGCACTGTAATATTTCTTAAGATCAGGCCCCCCTTCCGTGTTGATACTATATATTCTTTGCCATCCTAGGCAGTTGCCTCTGCCATATAAAACAAAAAACCCCTTTGGTTTGATATTTCCTTAGGGCCTTATCAGCAACTTCCACATGGACCATTTGACACAAGTAGAGATACACCAGAACCATGTCAAATGATAACCTCAATGGGCCTCGAGTCTTAAATCATAAAGTCTCATAAGGTTAATGTACAAAACATGTACCCCCAGATAGTGGATACTCTATTTAGCCCATAGAACACGAAAATTACTTACAATCAAGAGCTGTGTGGTCTCAACATTTCAAGATTTACAATCTGCTCATGTTACAGTAACTCTGAAACCAGAAAAGCTACCAAACTACAACAGCTTCCTTATTGACACAGGTAACAGTCAAGGGTTGAGTAAGAATAAACAGAACATCCTCAACAAACAGTAAACGTTTTCAATCCTGCCCTCCCCTTAACATTCCCGTTCCTCTGAATTTCTGCAGCAAATTGGATAATCAAAGTAGACAACAGGGGCAATAGGGGACAGTCCAACTGTGTCTTCCTATATGGCAGGAATGCCTCCAAATACCCTCCCCATCCACTTTGACTCAGGCTCTCAGATCTCGATAGCGTGCCAGAATCCAACCCAAATAATGCGGACGAAAACCATACCGAACCAAAACCTTAAATATAAAGCCCCATTCCACTCTGTCAGATGTCTTTTGCACATCTACTGACAGGGGCAGAATGATGATCTCTTCCTTCTGGGTCCACCAGACCAAATCAAGCACTCTTTATACCTTATTGCTCACCTGGCATCTTGGAATGAAGCCCTATAACCTGACTCAGGTGCACCAACAGAATCCTAGCCAGAATCTTGACATCAAGATTCATTAGCAAGATAGACCAATAGGATCTATGACAATTGGGATCCTTACCAGTCTTGAGTACAACAGTTACGCCCACCTGACCCATAGAATCTAGGAGATGACCACCCTACAGGGCGAATTGAAAATCTAGAGGTCAGGCCATCCAGCCTTGGTGCCTTACCTAATTTAAAGCAACCAACTGCCTTGTCCGACTTCATCCTCTGTTATAGGAGCCTCTAGCATTACCTGCTCATCACATAGCAAAATAGGAAGATTCAGAGAATTGAGGTAGCTCTCGAAACCCATCCATCTCCTCACTAACCTCAGACATATATAATAGATGACAGAACTGCAGAAAACAGGATCGGATAGATGGAATCCTGCACCATCTCACCCAAGGAACATCATATTTGTATAATATAGCCCCACCTGCTTCTGAGCTTGCAGTTTAGCTGCAAACAGCTTACTTCAAGGCTTGACAAATCCCAGACACTTGGGTCGCTATAGTGACTATAAATTGCATCCTGGTGGTCGGGATTTCAATGTTTTCCTCCCCCAGCTATCATCCAATTTCGCATTGTTGTTCCACTCTTCACTCTTCCACTGTGATCAGCTCTCTCTATTGCTCCCTCAGCAATCACCTGATGTGTCTCTCTCTTGCGCCCCCCTGCCATCACCTGATTTCTCACTATTATTCTGTTCTTCACTCTACTACTGCGACTGGCTCTGCATGTAGGTTGAGCTGCGCGATGGAGGAAATTTGCTGATTTTGCGAGACCTGAAAACATAAGAACAGCAAATTTCCTCCACTGTGTAGTTCAAACCATATGCAAAGCTGATCTCAGTGAAAGACTGAAGAACAATGGAACAAAAGTAAGACATCAGGTGACAACTGAGGGGGGCAATGAGAGAGAAGGAGAGATAGACATTGGGTGACGGCTGAGGGGGGCAATGAGAGACAGAGAGTGGGTGAAGGCAGGCTGTGGGTGTTATGAGAGATTTTTACTTTCTTCCCTTCATGTACTACCAGCCCAAGGTGATATGCGAAGCAAAAAAGGGAGTTGCCTCAAGTGCAGCTATAAAGGGTACCAATATGCTGCTAACATACTCATTGGGGGTGGTGAGAAGGGGAGGAGGAGGAGGATCACTGCCTTCTATTGATGCCTTGTAATGCCATGTTAAGGGCCTGATTTATTTAAACTTTTTTCCCATAGAAAATTGTGAAACAGCAAATCAGGTTCTTAACAAAAACAGATCTGCGATACACCTTTGGTGGGGGTGCAGGAGGGGCACTGTGACCGAGGTCTCAATGGCTGGCTTCTAAATTCCTAGAAAAGGTAAGTAATCCAGGCCTTGACAAATTATTACCTAAGGAGATTAAACTCAGTATCAGTTACATACCTAGACTGGCCCCAAAGCACCACCAGGACCCTCCTGAGTCTCGTCGAAGGGCTGGATATAACAGTTTTAAGCTCCCAAATTTTCTCCATCTTTCACTTTCTGCTCCCTTTCTTTTTTCCTGGGCCCCCTCCCAGGACACATACCACCTCCCCCACCCCCTCCCGGATATCAACTTTCATGATATTCCAAACTGAACATATTAGCAAGTCCCTTCTATCATTGTTTTGAAAGTTTTCCACCCAAACCTGAGTCATCCGTTCCATTAGGGCCATATTGTGGAGCAGATGATCATTAGGATATCAGAATTTTAAAGCCCAACCACCCCATGAAGCATTACAAGCATTAAGCATGAATGGAAAAGGAAAGCCCCACATAAGGAGGATATCCATAGGGAGTGCTCCCTCCATAAAAAAAAAGAAAATGCAGCAATCTGAAGCTGGCAACCACACTGGTTCCAAAACAGCAAGCAGGGAGTCACTCTAGATCATTGATTTTCTATGGAGCCATGTGCCCCCACCCCTTAGAAACATGCTGCCATGTCACCAAACTTTTAAACTTGCCTTTAGATGTGGGGTGGGGGTGCAGGTCAGCCCCATTTAAATCAGGGATATCCGTATCAACCAAGATTTTCTCTCTTTCATTTCTGTTATGGGTTGACCGCAGATGGTGAAGGCCATAGAGCAAGAAAACACCCTGGAGGAGCAAATCTTTTCTTATGAAGTTTGCTTGTAACATCTTACATGGCCCACTATTTCTTCAAAGTTAGTGGAGAGATGTCCGTGAATACTTCAGTAACATGAGTATCCCAATGAATTTGCCCTGGATGCCTCACCTTCTAAGCTATTCTTTCCTTCATGGGAAAAGTATGAAGTCTGGCTATAATGTTCTTTGGGCGCAAGGAAGCAGGAAAGGAACACCATGGATATTTAAGGACCCTTTATTGAGAAGCAATAGGTCAGCTCGACACGTGTTTCAGCCAATGGTCTTCCTTAGGGGACAATGACCTCAAAAACAACAATAAAACAATTAAATACCTATAAATTAAAATTAGTCATGGCAGTGCCTTATTTTTTTTAAAGTGCCTTCAAGTCAATACTGACTTCTGATGACCCAGTAGCCCCTGGGTTTTCTTGGCAAAGTATGACCGGAAGTAGACTGCCAGGCCTTTTCTTCTGAGGCAATGGAGGGTAAGGTGACTTACCTCACGGCCACAAGGAGTGCCAGTGGGAATCGAACCCAGATCTCCTAGGTAGTAGGCTGTTGCTCTGCTAGGCTACTCCTCCATACTAGTGAAAACTAAATTGGAAGTCAAGGAATAGGTTTCACCAAAAGATTGTATAAAAAGCCCTGAATATACATATTACAAATGCAAGACCGTGACAATATATATATATATATATCACGCCCTTGCCCCTTACTTCCAGTATGGAGGGGCGTGGTTATCATAGAAAGTTTCACCTTTTAGCCTTTAACTGACTGGTTCCTTTGCCATGCCCTTTGGGAAAGGTAGTTCAGTCACAATCCACTTGGCTTCAGGTAGAAAAAAACACTTGTAGTTGGCTCGAATGATAAGGCAATGACAGAATTTATTGACTCAAACGCAAGGTTCACAAATACTACCCTTGGATATTTTCTCCAGGATTCTTCACAATACACATCAGGACATAAATAAACTCAAAGCAAACTTTCAGCTTATAGTGTTCTTCAGCTCAAAGGTAAAGCCTTTTAACAGTCAATGCTACCTGCTTGGCTAGCATTGCTGTTTAAAGCAAACAAAAACAGCATTTCTTAATGGCAGTTTTCTGTTCTTATAGTCCCAAACACTTCCAGGCTGGTTTGTCTCCTTACAAACAAAGTAAAACTTTTAACAGGACAAAAACTTCTCATAAGCAAATAATGCTCTATTCCCAGCTTTAGGAATATTCAAAAACAAAGCCAAAAACTTTCCTTCCTTTCACCATTAGCTCGGCTTCTTGCTGGTGCACTGCTCTGGATATCAGGTGTTTATCAAGCACAATCAGAGAGCTTCAGCTTGCTCTTGCTTTCTCAGCAAACGTATTTCTTCTTTAACATAGGACATGCACAAAACCATCTACAGGCTTCCAAGGTTACCTGACTGTGAAGGTTTTCTCTTAAGGGTGGTTTTCTTTCAATCCCTCTGCAGTAAAGGATTGGCACAAGGAGCAATCCATGTATGAGTCTTTGTCATTCACAGCTAGGTCTGGTTCACCTAGTTGCATAGGCTCTACCTCTCCTTCCAGTTCACAGGGTTCAGCTGACTGCCTTCCGTTAGAGCTGAGAGTATCCCTTGCAACTCTGCACTGCTCTGTATTAGACAAGCTTTCAAGGCTCATACCTGGGCCTGGGCTTGTAGCAGCTTCTCCTCCCTCATGCTCTGGCCACCATTCTCCTGTGCTTCCTCGTCCTGTCCTCCAGCTTGTGTTTCTGCTTGGGTCTCTCCCTGAGACTCTCTCTGGGTCTCTCCTCCTCCTCTCTCCTGCTTCTTTCTCTATCCTAGACTTAAATCCCCAAGGCTCCAGCCCCACCTCTTCTCCTCTCAGGTGACGGAGATCAGCTTGTCTCCTGGCAGCTGGGTAATTAGGGAACTCAGTGACGTAAGGGTCGTTTACCCTGGGTCTGTATTCCCTCTCCTTTTCTCCACTAGGGGAACTCCGAAACCTAACCCATCTGGGGATTTCCTGCTTTCTAGGTGTGATTGGGGTTTTATTTCTCTGACCTTGCAAAATAGGTCCTTTTATAAGGGTGAATTCCTTTCCTTTATCCCTTTCTCCTCTGTCATGATAAGCTTCCTTATCACAATATATATATATATATATATATATATACACTAGTACTATGTGTGTCAAAAATCATATGCCATAACTACATAAAAATTAATCATAAGACATATACAAACAGTTAAAACAAATATAACAAAGAATAAAAATAATACAGTAAATACATAGAGCCATTGTTAGGAATGATAGCTAAAAAGTCAGTAATTAGATAAATCTTCAATAAAACAAATTCAGTAGATAAATAGGGGCAACATCTGCCCCAAACTACTTACCACTCTTTGCAAAAGAACAGGGGAATATTTTTTGTGATAATAATCTAAATGATTGGGATAAAAAAAGAGGGTAACCCAATTAATTATATATAAAGGGAGGTACATCAGGGGAGACAGTTCATAAGTTTCTATGTGAACTAGGATAATGCCTATACAGTCATTCCCAGGTTACAGTAAAGCATAGTTACTCACCTGTAACAGGTGATCTCCGGGAACAACAGGAATCAGTCTTCACATATGGATATCGTTGGCACTGATGGAGCTGTGCGGGAACACTCCCTGGCATCCAATAGGAAAGCCTGCGCATCTGCCTTCCCACCTTCCCAACTGCTCTCCTCAGTTGAGTTTGTAGCTGAGAAAAAGAGGAAAAAAAATACCCATCTCCTCCTAGGGAGGAGGGGGGATTATGAAGACTAATTCCTGCTGTTCCCGGAGATCACCTGTTACAGGTGAGTAACTACGCTATCTCCAGGAACAAGCAGGAATGCAGTCTTCACATATGGGACTCACTAGCTCTCAGGCACCAGACCAAAAAGACATCCTTGAGGCTAAGGAATGGAGCCCAAGAAGGTGTGGACACAAAGTGGCTACAGCAGACTTGAGTGCAGCAAGCAAGAGCATGGAGCAAGAAGTCGTGCCAAAGAAATGTAATAGTAGGAGTTGTGATTAAAAGAGATGCTGAAGAACAGTCTGGCCAAAGGCAGCATCCTGACGGGAGTTCCTGTCAAGACAATAGTGAGCAGCAAAGGTGTGAACAGAGGATCAGGTAGCTGCCTGGCAGATCTCCTCTATGGAGAAAGAATGGAGGTTGGTGACTGAGGCTGCTATAGCCCTCATGTTGTGTGTGGTAATGTGACCCTCAAGAGAGAGTCCTGCTTGAGCAAAGACAAAGGAAAGGCAGTTGGCAATCCAATTGGATAGGGTGTGTTTCGACACAGAAAGATCTAAATATCTTGGGTCGAGGGAAATAAATAATTGAGAGGATTCCCTAAAATCCTTGGTCCTATCCAAGTAGTAAGCAAGAGTGCGCTTGCAATCCAAGGTATGCAACGCTGCCTCAGCTCTCGAGGTATGTGGCTGGGGGAAGAAGGACAGCAGAGTAACAGATTAGTTGAGATGAAAAGCTGAAATACTTTTGGAAGGAAGTGCGGATGATTATGGAGAACCACCTTATCATAGTAACATTAATAACATTAATAGTAACATTAATGTTACTACTAATAACATAGTAACATTAATAACTTCATTTAAAACTCTAAATGATATGGCCCCAGTCACACTAAGCAACTTAATCAGTAAAGAACATTCAAAATCTACTCAAAGAAAATGTCAATTAAATAAACTAAAAACTCCCAAAGACTTCATAAAAGCAAATAAACTAACAAACAGAGCTTTTTCACATGCAGCTCCAACAATTTGGAATTCCCTCCCAGATGATCCAAGAATGTTAACCAAAATCATTGAATTTCGTAAAAAATTGAAAACGTATCTATTCACTAAACATTACAATAATACAGATCATCCCTCAATAGATTTAGATAAAGGCTAACCTGTTTTTGTCTGAGATGTCCCATGACCTATGAAAAATTCTTATAGCTGTAACGGTACTTTGCACAATGCTTAAGCCCTAAACAATGTATATCTGTACATAATGTATATAGTTTTGCACCGTTCTGTGCTGGTTAACTTGAACAATTGTTGTTTTCTAATTTTATTGTTTTTGGTTATATGATGTTACATGTAAAACAAACTCTGCTTTGTTGATTGTTGTTTATTGTGAACCGCAACTGATCTATGGAAGATGTGGTATATAAGTGATTGTTAAATAAATAAATAAAAATAGTGGAATTGAGTGTAGGGGGGATCCGTCACCAAAGACTGTAATTCACTAATGTGACGAGCTGAGGTGAGGGCAATGAGGAATATGACCTTTCAAGATAAGAGTTTCAGAGAAATGGTTGTCAAAGGCTCAAATGGAGCTTTTAGAAGCTGTGCTAGGACCACAATTAGGTCCCAAGCCACCAGCAGTGGTTTGATCGGTGGTTTGGGGAGCAGAAGACCCCACATGAATCGTTGCACCAAAGGGTGTGAGGAAATAGGATGCCTATCCAGTGGGTTATGAAAGAGTTCATCACAGTGCCATTGCTGCCTAACAGAGTTAGTCTTGAGTCCTGTGGAAAACAAGTGGAGAAGATATTGTAGAAGATGCTCCACTGGGCAATTAGAAGGGTCAATTTGCTGTGGGGTGCACCAGAAAGTGAACCGCTGTCATTTGAAGGCATAAGAACGTCTAGTAGACAGCTTGCGGGAAGCAAGCAAGATGTCCTGACCGGTGGAGAGAGGTTGAGATTATCAAAGATCATGCCTTTAGCAGCCATGCTGTGAGATGGAGGACTTGTGGATTGTGATGGAGAAGCTGCCCCAGATCCTGAGAGAGGAGGTTGGGGGCATGACCCAAATTGAGGGGTGGAGTCTGTGCTAGACAAAGCAGCAGAGGAAACCATTGCTGACGGGGCTAAATAAGGAGCTATTAGAATCATGGATCCCTTGTAGGCCTGCAGTTTGAATAGAGTTTTGGGTATCGGGGGGGGGGGGGGGGGGAGATGGCAGGGATGCGTAAAGCAGGCCTGTGCCCCAATGAAGGAAAAAGGCATCTGCTGCCAGACTGTGTCTGGAGGGAATCCTTGAGCAAAAAAGCAGAAGACGCGCATTCTCTGGGGAGGTAAACAGATCTATTCTGGGGGTCCACCACATACTGAACATCCAAGATGATGTGTCCTGATGTAGTGTCCATCCATGTGGACGTAGGATCCAGCTGAGTCTGTCTGCAAGGACATTGAGTTCACCTAGATACACCACTCGGAGGTGGATGCAGTGTGTAATGGCAAAAGACTAGAGGCGAAGGGCTTCGTAGCAGAGGGGATAAGAACCTGTTCCTCCCTGCTTGTTCACGAAGAACAGGCCGCAGAGAAAACAAATCTACTGCAGCACCTGGAGTTTGTCATCAACTACCCCAAATCCCATCTCTCTCCAGTCCAAAATCTGCAGTTCATAGGGGCTCAGTTGGACATGTTGCACGTTAAGGCCGTCATCCCCAGAGAAAGGTTACTCTTGGCACCTGACCTATGGAACTCTCTCCCCGAGGAACTAAGAGCAAACACCAGTCGAGGCAAGCCTCAATGAAAAAAAAAATAGGGGAAGAACCAAGAACAGCGCCGGACTCCACCCTCCTGGGACTTAGTCTTTAGTTTATATAGTTTAGTTTATATAACTTGTATATAGTTGGTTTTTTTGCACACTGTTCCATGTAATGTTCCATGTAGTGTTAATTGTTAACTATTGACATGTTCTCTGTAAACCGCTCCTGATCTCTGGAAGGGGCGGTATAAAAATAACACACAAATAAATAAATAAATAAAAATAAATTTATGTCTGGACTTTTTGGAGACCTGGGAACCAGCTGAAGATGCAGACATCCTCGATGATGCCAAGGCCACTGAAATTGAGTCTGGGGCAAACAGTGAGTCATTCTGTTTGGCCCTGTTCTTTAGGCCTTGTTTGGTCATTTGCTTACACAATGAACAATTGTCTGTTATATGGTCTGGGCCCAAACATTTTAGACACCAGTCATGAGAGTCAGTGACTGACATAGTGCCGGAGCATTTTTAAATATTTTTTGAAGCCATTGACGTGTTTGCTCATGGTGACAAACGGAAAAATTTAGGTCAAGGCCTAAGGCCTCACAGAAAAGGAAAAAAGAATTAAACTGAAGAAAAAAAATAAGAAAAGAAATAATATTGAGAATGGTATCAGGGAAGATACCAGCGTCGAGGAAGGCAGAGTACAGATACTAAAAAAGAAAATAAAAGCTTTTCGGTGGTGACAGGAAAGAAGCCTCTTGCTGGCTCCATGGAAAACGAAGAACTGAAGAGAGGGGTTGGGAAGGCAGACACGCAGGCGCAGTGGAGTGCTCCCAAAAGCTTTCTTATTGGATCCTGGGGAGTGTTCTCGCACGTGCTCTGTTGGTGCCAATATCTGTATGTGAAGTCTATCTCCAGGAACAAGCAGGAAGGCGAAGGAAACATTTCTAAACCCAATTGATTTTGTGCCAAAGGAGTTATATAGCAGATGATAATCCATAAAATCCTGCATGAACTGAACAATACACGTACAGTCTATCAAAAAGATGCCAAATTGACCGAGCTGCCATAAAAATAAGAAACCAATCCAAACCACTCCAGGAAGGTGAAGGGATAAAAGATAAATTTTAATAGCACAGTTGTCTAATATACATGCATCTAACTTTCTGCCGGTAGCAAGAACTAAGAGTATAAACCAAAATGCAAGGAAGGTGAATTTCAGAACCTTAGGATAATCTCATAAGAATTTAGCAATGAATTGTTAGAGCAGTGCTGAGGACTTAATTAGTAAAACAACAAGTGCTCCGAGAGAGTACCGACATTGTGAAGGGAGAGGGCAGTCCTGTACCTGAAAACACATCCACTACTGCTACCAAGAGGAAAAATCAGTCACCTTTCATCACTGCATTTAAAGCAAGTTCTGATGACTTCATAACTGATGTCATGATTATCTCAAATGCATGGTTTGCAAACCACAGAGACAAGAGTAAAACAGTGTGAAATTAAAAAGGAAAACCATGTGAAATGAAAAAAAGATACATAGAAACAGGAGCGAAACGGGATTAAACCAACTGACAGGGAGTAGTGAAAAAGCATAGTTGCTCACCTGTAACAGGTGTTCTCCAGGGACAGCAGGAATCAGTCTTCACTTATGGGTGACGTCGGCACCGACGGAGCCCACGCAGAGCAATTCCCCAGCTTTCAAAGAAAGCCTTTGGGATTGTTGTCAAGCATTGTGGTCCTCTTCATGCCCAAGGGTGCCATCTTGCTCAGTCAGGTCCCTTAGCTCGAGCCCTACCAAGCAGATAGCAAGGGAAGGACAAAAATTCAGCAACTCACCAAGGGAGGCGGGAGGGTAGTGAGGACTGATTTCTGCTGTCCCTGGAGAACACCTGTTACAGGTGAGAAACTACACTTTCTCCAGGAACAAGCAGGAAGTCAGTCCTCACTTATGGGACTCCCCAGCTACAGGCTACTGAACCTGTAACCAAAAAACGCCTCCACGAGGCCGTGAGCAGAAGCAGAAGCCCGAAGGAGCCTGAGTCTTCGGGTCCTCAGGGTGAAGCCCTCAGTAGCCGTGAAGAAGGGTCAGAGGGCAGGAGTTGCTTATACCCCAAACAGATTCCGGAGTACAGCCTGGCCGAAGGCGCTGTCCCAGCGGGACTTCCTCTCCAGACAGTAGTGAGCCGCAAAGGTATTCGTGGAAGACCAGGTTGCCACCCAGCGGATGTCCATCAGGGGCATGGAGTGTAGCGAGGCCACCGAGGCCGCTTTGGCCCAGATCCCGTGTGTGGTGACTCGACGATCCAGCAGGGCGCCCGCCTTCGCATGGGCGAAAGCGATGTAGTCCGCCACCCAAACAGAGAGGGTGCGTTTGGTAACTGTCTGGCCCAGCCTATTGGGATCGTAGGTCATGAAGAGCCGACCAGACTTGTGATGAGTCTGGGTACGCTGCAAGTAAAAGGCGAGAGCCCATCTGCAGTCGAGGGTGTGGGAGCCGTCGCCGCCTGGTCAGCGTGAGGCCTTGGAAAGAAAGTCGGCAGGACTATCTCCTGGTTTAGGTGGAAGCCTGAGACGACTTTAGGCGGGAAATTAGGGTGGGTATGGAGGACCACCCTGTTCTAATAGAACCTGGTGTAAGGGGCATCAGCCATGAGAGCCTGGAGCTCACTGACACGGCGGGCCAAGGTCAGCGCCACCAGGAAGGCCATCTTCTAGGACAGGTGAAGGAGCGAGCACATTGCCATTGGCTCGAAAGGCAAATGGGTGAACAGCATGAGCACCATATTCAGGTCCCATTCCACCGGGAGAGAGTGGATGGATTGCTTGGAAAGCAAAAGACCCCGCATAAAGCGGGAGACTAACGGCTGCCCCAAGAGAGGCTTTCCCTCGATGGGGAGGTGTTTCGCCGAGATGGCGCTCAGGTGTACCCTGACCAAGTCTGACTTCAGCTCTTCCTTTGAGAGATGGAGAAGATATTGGAGGATCCATCGGATGGGGCACAAGAAGGGGTCAATCTGGAGCTCGGAGCCCCAGACAGAGAAGCGTCTCCACTGAAAGCATAGGCTTGTCTAGTGGAGTCCTTTCTCGAGGCGAGGAGGACTTCCTCGATCTCCTCCGGAAGGGCCAGTAAGGCTAGGGAGACCCGTTCAGCCGCCAGGCCGTGAGAGATAAGGAGGCTAGGTTTGGGTGATGCACCCGCCCCTCTTCCTGTGTCAGCAGACCCGGGGCAGAGCCCAGGGGAACAGGAGGCTCCGTCGACAGTTGAAGCAGGAGTGGGAACCAAGGCTGTCGAGGCCACGAGGGGGCTATGAGGGATCAACGATGCCCGATCCCACTGAGCCTTGAAAAGGGTCCTCGCAATGAGAGGGAAGGGCGGGAATGCATAGAACAGGCTGGATGACCAGTCTAGAAGGAATGCATCGGGGCTCTCCCTGCTCGGGTGCGGTACTGGTCCAAAAAAGCAAGGGAGCTGCATGTTCTGGGGACTGGTGAAGAGGTCTATCGCCGGCGTCCACCAGTGGAGAAACAGCCAGCCTGGCACTCCTGGATCCAGCCACCACTGGTGGGGGTGAAGAATTCTGCTGAGTCTGTCTGCCAGGACATTCTCCTGACCCAGAAGGTAGGTAGCCTTGAGGGACATCTTCTGTCAGACAGCGAAGGAGCAGATGAGGACTGCTTCCCGGCAGAGGGAGTGCGATCCCATGCCTCCCTCCTTGTTGATGTAGAACATCGCCACACAATTGTCGGTCCACACGAGAACTGACCTCCCTCTGAGGTGGTCCTTGAAGGCCCTCAGGGGCCACCGAATCGCCCGGAGTTCGAGCAAGTTTATCTGCTGCTGAGACTCCTCAGGCGACCACTGCCCCTGTGTACACAGTGGCCTGCAGTGGGCTCCCCACCCTAACAGAGAAGCGTCTATCGTCAGCACCGCATCGTGCTGCGGGGTCTGGAAGGGCAATGCCTGCAGGAGGTTGCGGGGGTTTTGCCACCAGCTGAGGGACAGACGGAGGTCGGGAAGAACTCTGACAGGGTCCCGGAGGTGACCGAGGGACTGGCGCCATTGGGCACCGAGACACCACTGAGCCGTCTGCATGTGCAGGCAGGCGTGGGGGACCACATGCACGATAGAGACCATGTGGCCCAGGAGGCGTAGCATGTTCCGAGCGATGACTCGGGGAGTGCTTTGGACACCGACCGCCAGAGCTCGGAGGCGGTTGGTGTGATCCGCCAGCAGGAGTGGAGGAGTGGCCTAGTGGTTGGGGCAAGGTACTTCAGACCGGAAGGTCGGGGATTCAAATCCCACTAGAGGACAGCAACCTTGGGCTGGAAGGACTGGGGTTTCTAGTCCCACAGGTGCTCCTTGTGGTCTTGGGCAAGCCACTTAACCCTCCATAGCCCATGTTCCCTGTAAAATAGTTATCTCCAAGTTATAATGCCCTGTTCAATGTAATTTCAGTTTGTTCAATGTAAACCGCACTGAAGAGAATGTAAATAAATAAATAGGAAAGCGGTCACCAGTTGAGTACTGAGGTGCGCCCCGATAAACTCGAATGCCTGCACGAGCTTGTGGTGACACTTTGGGTAGTTGACCAAGAACCCCAAGCTCTCCAACAGAAGGATGGTGCGCGACATTGCTCGCTGGACTTCCTCGACCGAGGAACCCATGACAAGCCAGTTGTCGAGGTAGGGAAAGATCGGCATGCCCTGACGCTGGAGATGGACGGCGACCATGACGAGGCACTTTGTAAAGACTCGCAGGGCAGACGCGAGGCCGAAGGAGAGCACCCTGTACTGGAAGTGCTCTTCCTGCACCCTGAAGAGCAGGTACTGCCTGTGCTGGGGGTGCATTAAGATGTGGGCGTAAGAGTCCTTTAGATCCAAGGAGCATAGCCAGTCGCCCTGCCGGAGGAAGGGCTGCAGAACGTCAAGGGATAACATTTTGAATTTCTCCCGCACCAAGAACTTGTTCAACTTGCGAAGTTCGAGGATGGGCTGCAGACCCCTCGTCTTTTTCGGGACGAGGAAGTACCGGGAGTAGAAGCCCCGACCTTGAAGGTGCGAAGGGACCTTCTCGACTGCCCGCTGGGCAAGGAGAGAGTATAATTCTCACTGCAGTAGAAACTGGTGCGCGGGGAGACGAGGCGGCTCCGCCGGGGAGAAGGTATGTGGAAGCCTGTTGAAGCGAAGGCGATAGCCATCTCGAACGACCTGGAGAACCCAGGTGTCTGAGGTGATGGAGGCCCATGATGGGGCGAAATAGGACAGGCATCCCCCCCACTGGCTGCAGCATCGTCAGAGGGCGAGGGGCTATGCTGATGGCATCAAAACCCCTGAGTGGATTGTGGAAGAGCTGGAGCTTGGGCTTTCAGCCCTTTCGGCTTACGATGACCCTGTCCGGATTTACCCTGCGCCAGGGTGGTCGGCACAGGGGTAGCCGGGTATGACGGATAGCCCCGGTACTGGAGGTCCTTCTGAGAAAAGAAGGGCTTCTTGGCTGGCTGTTTCTTTTGGGGAAGAGTGGAGGTCTTGAGTGAGAGACGGGTTCTGGTGACGAACTCAGTCTCTATCTCTGCGGCTTTATCCTCCATCAGCTTGCCAAAGAGCTGCTCGCCGAAGCAGGGCACATCCAGGAGTTTCTCCTGCACCCATTGTTCCAAATCTGAGGATTGGAGCCATGCCTGGCGGCGGGCCCTGATGCCTACGGCAGCCACCCGAGCTGATGACTCGAACCCATCGTAGGTGGCTCGGGAGAGGTATTTAGAGCACTCTGCGATGGATTTCAGCAGAGTGCCGAATCTGTTGAGAGGCTTGCCCTCGAGGCCCGCGGAGAACCCTCCGAGCTCCTTGGCTAGATTGTGTAAGAACATACAGACGTACAGTTGGTATGCCTGAATGTGACAAGAGAGCATGGAGCCTTGGTAGGCCTTGCGGCCCAGGGCATCAAGGGTTCTTGACTCTCGGCTGGGAGGGTGACCGACGAATGCAATTTAGGGCTCTTTTGCTTCCTCATGTCTGACTCCACCACATAGAGGTGTGGGGAAGTTGGGTCTTCCTGAAACCCGGCCTATATTGTACCTTGTACATCGTGTCAAGGCGCTTGCGCATGAAGGGGACCAAGGCAGGAGCCTCCCACATGCAGAGCAGCTGCCAAGATAGAATAGGGGGAACCTGCACAGCGAGGGATTCCCTGGGCGGGGACTCGTACTGAAGAATATAGAGTTCTTCAGCACGAGAGTCCTCCTCAGCCTGAGTGGCCAGGTTAAGGGCCCGTGCCATGTCCTGAACAAACACCAGGAAGGAGGTGTCCTCGGGTGGTGAGCGCTGCTGGAACGCGGGCGGGGAGGGTCCGACAGAAGATCCCAGTGGGTAGGGGTTTCCGGGGAGGTGTCCCCATCAGACACCCACTCCAAGAAATCAGTTGGGGAGTCCGAGCCGGGCAGATCGCCCTGTCCAATAGCCGGTGCCCGCTTGGAGCCGGAGGCCCTGGAAGTTCTTGCCTCCGAGGAACGGGAGGGTGAGCGAGACCGACGATGAGGACCCTTACGAGGCCCGTAGCTCTCGGGGGTTTCCTGGATGGATTTTGGTGTCCCACATGAGAGACCCACGGTCTCTGGGTGCGAGTCAGCAAAGCTGGCCGTGAGCGCCTGCTGGGAATCAATGAATGCAGAAATGCTGCGTTCCAGCGCCAGCATGCAGGACTCCCATGCGGGCGTGGGGCCCTCTGACGCCGATCCCGGGGTCACCGGGTCGGGCGTCGAGGAGGACAGGGGGTTCTCAATGGGACAACCCTCAGGAGACCGGGCGCCTTCACCAGAGGCCTCCGCTTCTGTGCAGGGTAACATGCGGGGCCGCTCCCTGACTGACTCTTGGGAATGCCGAAGGGGGCTGAACGACCTAGCACGAGAGTGCTTGTGCTTTTTAGGAGCCCCCGACAGCGACTTCAAGGCCTTCTTCTTTTTTATGTCGCTCCACCTCAGGGGATCCCTGGTCGGAGTGCCGCCGAGAGCGTGGGGCCTTAGGGGGGGACCCCACTGGGGGAGAGTCGACCGAGGGTGCCACCGGGGATTCTGAGGCAGCCTTTCAGAAAATGTCTTCGGACTTCTGCTTACGGCTGAGCAGGGCGTTAGAGGACATTTTCTTGCAGAGCGAACAGAGCTCCGGATCATGGTCGGCCTTGAGGCACCTCAGACAACAGTCGTGAGTGTCCATAAGTGACATGTTCATAGAGCATCTATCGCATTTTTTGAAGCCGGTGGCCATAGGGGCAAAAATGGCCCCTGCGAGGTTGAAGACCCACGCGGCCAGTGGTTAGCGGAGAAAAAGGGCGCGAAGCCCGAAACAAAAAATGAAAAAGACAGATTATCCCCTATAGCTCTAAAAATGTACAGCAGGGGGGACGGGTAGAGGACCCATGCAACCAGAAAGGCCTGTAGGCCCAAAAACAAGAACATTTTTCGAGGGACGAGGACTACGTCTGATGGGCTCCACAGAAAAAGGGAGACTGAGCAAGATGGCACCCTTGGGCGTGAAGAGGACCACGCATCTACTCTGTCTCCTAATGCTGTTGCTGTAATTGCTGCCATTACTTGCTTCTCTGTGTTTTCTCCGTAGAGTCTGTCATCCCAGCTCCTGCCATCCGGTTCCTGATTCCTGCCTTGTCCCGCCTCCAGTAGTGACGCGGCCGCGCGTGCAGAGGTATCCTGCCCTTCCTGTATAAATTCACGGTGCCTGCGGCACCGCGGCGCGCACCTAAGGAGCACGACGTGCTCCTTAGGCGTGCTCCTTGGGGCCACTCCGGAAGCGGAGGAAATGTTTTTAACCTCACTTTGCACTTTTGTCTCCTCTCAGCCCTCACCCTTGCTACCACAAGTGGATTTGGACCTGCTGTTTCCTCACCCACCTTCACCTTCACCTCCTGCACTGCTTGCCAGTACTTACAGGTATTCAATTCCTCTTATTCACTGACTCCACTTACTTTTTCTACCCCCTCTTCTGCCCCCTATTCCATGGCTTATATACCGGTCCACTGGGGTCGCCGCCCACCCAGGGCCCCTCGCTATTGTTCATGTTGCTATTTCAATCTTCAACCCTGCGCTCTCTCCACCTCTACCTCTTTGCAAACCTTTGCCACCTCTGCTTCCTCTCTCATGCCGCTCAAAGTTGGTCTTCTTAATTGCCGCTCAATAAGGTCCAAGTCTCTCCTTATCCAAGACCTCATTTCTCAAGCATCCTTCGACCTTACCCTCCTCACTGAAACGTGGCTGAGGGAAGGGGAGGACGCCCTTCTTGTTCGCTGCCTCCCTGCTGGTTTTTCAGCAGTTTCCGTTCCCCGCATCGCCCGCTCAGGTGGCGGTGTGGCAGCCATCCTCGCCCCCTCTCTCCCCTTCACCCAGATCTCTTCCCCATCTCTCTCCTATCCAGAGGCCCTTCTTCTCCGTCTTCATACCTCTCCTCCGACTCATGTTCTTTTAGTCTATGCACCTCCTGCCCTCCGCCCCGATCTCTGGGACTCTCTTCTTCGCTCTCTTTCAGATCTTTCTCTGCTTTTTCCTCACCTCCTTATAGCTGGAGATTTCAATCTTCACCTGGACTCCCCTTCATCCCCCAGGGATCATGCCTTCCTCGCCCTCATTCAGGACCCGTCTCTCCACCAGCATGTCTCTTTCCCCACTCACTCTGCTGGTCACACCCTTGATCTCTTTCTGACCCTCTCCTCCTCCACACTCTCACGCCATGATCTGTCTTCTCTCTCTCTCCCCTGGTCTGACCACCTCTGTCTAACGGTCTTTTGCTCCTACCCTCAAGCCTCAACTCTAGTCTCCTCCCCAGTATCTCCACCTGCTCCGCCTCTCTCACGCTCCATTACCCCCTCTACGGCTCAGCGTCTTCCCCCAGCCACAGAACTGCTCCCCTCTAATTTCTCCTCTTTATCCCCCAACTCTCAGGCATCTGCTTGGTTCTCCTCCCTTTCAACTGCCCTCGACCAAGTTGCTCCTCTTCGTCCACGCGTAACCTCTCGCTGCCCGTCACACCCCTGGTATCATCCCGGTCTTCTTTTACTCCGGTCTCAGCTTCGAAGAGCCGAAAGGCGTTGGCGCAAATCCCCCTCCTCATCCACCTTGTCCTTTTTTAAAGCTCAGCACTCTTATTACCGTTCTCAGGTCCACCTTGCCAAGTCCACTTACTTTTCCGCTGCCATTGCCAATGCCCCCAACCAGACCCGTCACCTTTACTCTACACTACGTTTTCTCACCTCCCTACATCCTTCCTCCACCACTGTCTCTTCTCACCCTGTCTCTGCCCCCTCTCTTCTAGCCTCAGCCTTCAGCAATAAAATTGCCACCCTGAGGGCCTCTCTGCCCTCCCATCCTCCACCTATTCCTTCCCCCCCCCAGTTGCTTCCCCTCCCCCCACTTCCCAGCTGTCCCATTCCTGGTCCTCCTTCTCTTTGACCACCACCAGTGAACTCCACCACCTCATTTCCTCTTCAAACAAAACCTTCTGTTCTCTCAACCCCCTCCCCTCTGCCTGGCTGCTTACCCCTTCTCTATCCCTCCTTCCCTACCTCCAAACCATGCTGAACTCTAGTCTTTCCACAGGAACCTTTCCCTCTCCCTTCTGATTCTCAAGAAACCCTCTCTTGACCCTCTAGACCCCAACAACTATCGCCCAGTTTCCAACCTTTCATTCCTTTCCAAACTCCTTGAGAAAATCGTCTTTGCCCAACTATCTCACCATCTGGACTCTATCAATCTCCTTCACCCTCGTCAATCAGGCTTTCGCACCGGGCACAGTGTTGAAACCATTCTTCTCACCTTCACTAATTCCCTGCACGTGGCTCATGATCGTGGTGATATCTCGGTGGCTCTTGACCTTTCCGCTGCTTTTGACCTGGTCGATCACTCCCTTCTCCTTTCTCGATGCTGGTCTCCGCAGCACTGTTTTTCGGTGGTTTCACTCTTTCCTCTCTTCTCGGTCTGGCACTGTTCTCTCATCTTCTCCATCTGTCACCTCCTCTGACTCCTTTCCCCTATCCTGTGGGGTTCCCCAGGGTTCCGTTCTGGCCCCTCTGCTCTTTAATCTCTTCTTAACCCCTCTCACACTGCTAATTCAACAATTCGGTATCTCGGCATTCTATTATGCGGACGATATTCTTCTTCTATACCACACCTCCCCTCTGTGTCCTGATCTTGCCCCACTTGACTCCTGTCTCGCTGCTATCTCCAATTGGATGACCCAAAATTGCTTACACCTCAATCTTTCAAAATCCACTGCTATCTGGTTCCCTCATGGTCACCCTCCCCCATCACTGGCACCCTCCTTCCCAGGTACGTCCATCTCTCTAGTTTCCACCTTTCGGTATCTTGGGGTGCTCTTCGATTCTGATCTCTCTTTTTCTGCCCACGTCTCACATGTCTCAAAGACCTCCTTCTTTTATCTTCGTCAGATTCGTGCAATCAGCCCCTTCCTCTCTCCCTCTGCTCTTGCTACTCTCCTGCTATCCCTTGTCATCTCCCGGATTGATTTCTCCAATTCTGTTCTCTCAGACATCACCAAGTTCCAGTTGACACGCTTGCAAAGAATCCAGAATACCACTGCCCGACTTGTGTCCCACTCCCCTTCTGCTTCATCTTCACTGGCTTCCCATACCCTTCCGTATCCAATTCAAACTCCTTACACTCGTTCATAAGGCCCTTCATACTACTACCCCGCAATACCTTGCCAATCTCATTCACTTTCATACCCCTCGGTCCTTCCACCTCAATCGCCTTGCACTACCCTCCCCGTCACAGGCCCACCTTCATTCCACCCGTTCCTCAGCCTTCTTTTTTGTAGGTCCCGCCCTCTGGAACTCCCTCCCTGCTACCCTCCGTCTTGAACCACATCACCCCACTTTCAAACACGCTTTAAAGACCCACTTATTTACCCTTGCCTTCGACCTTCCTTCTTCCCAGCCTTAGCCTCTCCCCTGTGTCTGCTACTCTCTCCCTGTCCTCTTTTCTCTGTCCTATTACTAAGTTGTAACTTCTTTTCCTTTTCTGGCCCCGAGCCTTGCTGTATTGCTGTTTTTTTTTATTGTAAACCGCTCTGTTTATCCTGAAGGGCGGTTAAGTAAATAATAAACAAACATAAATGCATGCATGGCAGCAATCCCAAAGGCTTTCTTTGATAGCTGGGGAATTGCTCCGCGAGGGCTCTGTCAGTACCGACGTCACCCATAAGTGAGGACTGACTTCCTGCTTGTTCCTGGAGAAAAACCTATATCGTATGCTCATGTAAAGTGTCATCAGTGGCAGTTGCCACGCTGAATTGATTAAAAGCATAAAAACGAATGCAATAAAATGTTAAATTAATTCACATTTAGGTGATTCAAACGTCGAGTGAAAAGTTTTGAGCAGCTTCATGTCAGTGTTCAGGAGGGATATTGGTCAACAGGACCCCGCCACTGTCAGATCTTTTTCATTTTTATGGATTAATGTAACATGCATCCCTCTCCCTAACCAAATTGAAGACCCTGCACAGTAGTGGGAATAGGACCACACCAAAGGTTTCATAGAATTCTGGGGGGAACCCATCTGGGCCCACTGCCTTGCCCATGGGCAATCCTTCAATAGCCTGTTACATCTCCAGAATTATAATAGGGCTATCAAAGCACTCCTGTTGTTCCCCAGAAAATCTTCTCTCCACCTTGTCCTTTAAGTACACCGCTATCAGGTGAGTGTCCTTCGTGCATTCGGAGTATAGGGCACTAATAAAACCGTACGAAAGCCTGCTCGATACCCTCCCTGTCATGGTGGATCTGCCCCCCACTGTCTCGAATTTGAAGAATTATTGTTTGTGCTTGTTGCTTCTTCAATAGCAACGCGAGCAGTTTGTCTATTTTCTCTCCCTGGGCAAATTGGGTCTGGGGTGTCGTCTTAAAGAGCAACTCAATCTCCTCAGACAGCAAGGCACTGAGCTCACCTATCTTTAAAGCTAAGTGGCAGGAGAGCTCCTCAAACTGAGTGCCCATGTGCTCAGCTTCCAACCCTCCCAGCAACCTTTTAAAGTCCCTCCTATGATATGCCTTTTTTTTTTCTTTCTTGCCCCACCTCCACCAGAATGCATCACAGCTTTGAGAGCATTCCAGTTGTCAGAGGGACCTTCCCAGTATTATTTTCCTGAATGTAGGCCCTAATAAGCTTTTCTAGCTCCGTGTGGTGTCTCTTATTTGCTAACAAGGATGTATTCAGCTTCCAGAGTCTCATCTCCCCACCACTCTCCCTCTTGCACCCACCCAGAGATGCATTGGGGCGTGGTCTGTTCATATAATATATCAATACTGCAAGCACTCACCCGAGGACATAAGGAGGAACTGATAAGAAAATAATCCAATCTGGAATAGGAGGTGTGAACAGAGGAGTAACAAATAGATTTCTTAACCCCAGGATTTTTTATTCTCCATATGTCTACTAGATTATATATCTACCCAGAGAGCTCAGAAAGTCTCTCACAGCCATCCTACCCCGGTCTTCACAGGAGGACCTGTCTACCTTGCTGTGAGCCACTGTATTTAAATTACCTCCATATATCAGAGGCAGGGTGGTCCACCCTCAATCTTAGCAAAAATCTTCTTCAAAAAATGCTGCTGGCCTTTACTGGGGACATGCATGTTTACTAGACAAAGAGCTAGTCCCAGGAATTGCATCTCAAGCACCAACGCCCTCCCCTGCCCATCCCTCCACCTCCTAAGAATCTGGTATGAGAACCCCCTCTGAAAGAGTATGGCGACACTAGTACTGTTAAACTTAGTTGGAGAGTGACATCTTGGCTGCCCAACCTATCCGCAGCCTACCCACATCTGATGTCCCCAAGTGGGTTTTCCTGCAGCATATAGATATCAGAATGCAAATTGGCTAATTTCCTCAAAATCAGCCTCCTCCTGCACATTGTTTGCAGCCCCCTGACATTAATGGAAGAGGACTTTATACAGACATCGGTATTAGACATATTTGCTGGTCATCCCCTCACTCCACAGTATGCACGTCTTTCAGTCCTGCTAGTTGTGAGGCTGCACATCCCTCCATTCAACACTCACACACACTTGCCCATCTTCCCCCCCCCCCCCCCCGCCACGCTCCCCTCAGCAGAGAAGCGCACTCCTGGAATAGGCAATATAACAAGCAACAGAACATACTGTAGAAACCAACTCAAGTCCTGGCCCAACTGAGGTCTCTTGGAGGATTCCCGCAGGGTGGGATTGGTGAGTCAGCCCCAAAACAATTAGGAGGACCTCCGGTGGCTCACTGGGTACACCCCAGCCACTACGCTGATGGGCCATCCGGGGAAAACAAGAAGACAGTCGTCCCACCAGGGATCACCAAACTGGCTCCCTCACACTGGCGTAGTGGGGTCCTCAGCCTCTAGCTCTTCTTCTCCAGACCAAACAAGACAGCCAACTCCACAGATCCTCCCAGCTACGTCCAGTTCAAAAACAACAAAAAAAGTCAACAGATATCCCAAACAGCTCCTGAGAATCAATGCGCACTTCCCACATTGTTCTTGGTCGCCTCCTCAATGCTGTGTGCAAATGCTTCCACCACCCGTAGGTTATTTTCAATGTTGGCTTTGCTCAATCCGCTGCCCTCAAGGAGCCTGGACAGTTTGCCTTCCTACAGGATGGATGATCATCAAAGAGAGGGAAATGCAGCTTGAGAAACTTCTTTGCTTAACTGGGGCACAGTGAAAAACAATGTCTCCCCTTCCATGACACCTGTAATTTGGCAGGGTATAGCAGTGCTTGTTGAATACATGGGTGAAGAATCTTCTTTTCACCTCCCTAAATGCCTGCCACTTCTTGTCTAATTCAGCCCTATAGTCTGGGAAAAGCCACATTTTGTGATCCTTAGAGGGGATGGCCTCCCCTTCCTCACTTGTCTCAGAATCCTGTCTCTGTGTCAGTAATTTAAGATTTTCACAATAACAAGGTGAGGTCTTGCCTCCAACTACAGGGGTCCACCCAGAACCCAATGGGCGCACTCTACTACCATGCTGTCTGGAAGAGGGGGTTCTTGAAAAAACTCCCTCAGGAACTGCTCCCCTAAGTCCTCAATAGAGCACTCCTCCCCTTCGTCTGGGATCTCAAGGATCTGTATATTGGATTTCCGGGATCTATTCTCTGTCATATATCTCAGCAAGTAGTTCCTGTATAATCAAGTTGTGTTGCAGAATCGCGCTTCAGGAGCAGGAGATCTTCTGCCGTACCTGAGATGTGCTGCTCAGGCTTTTCAATCCTGCCCACCGCCACTTGACGTTCTCTGTCTGTCTCCCTCAGCTCGCCTTGAATGGTCCCAGGCTTCTCTGAGAGCTCTGTATTGTTTGCCTTAATCGCTGCTAAAATTACCTCTGTCTACGTGGTGTGCGGAGAGCAGCACTCAGCAGTATTGCTGCCAGCGGTGCGGGCAAAGCATAATCCGAGCCGGGAAAGGTCTTGGCAGAGGTCGATCCATCACCATCTTGAGATGTTAGGCATGCTGCCATTGTCTGCTGCCAGGAGGCTTTTGCCAATTTTTCAGCTGCCACAGTCGACTTCTACGTCTTTCACTGTTCAGATTTTGCTGACATGGGCCCTACCATTTGGCCTGGATCAGGAGAGCAAGGAGAACACGTCTGCTCTCTCTTTCACCATCACATGACCTCTCCCCTAAAATGGTATTTTTAAACAATGCTCATGCTTGATGTATACCTTTCACATTTGCAGCTGCTCCTTTTAGTTTTTCCTTAAGTATTTTCCTCATTTTGAAAGTTAAAAGCTAGTGCTGTGGATTTCCTTGCTGTCCTCCCTCCATTTATTAAACCAATTGTGATCATGTTATGATCATTATTGCCAAGTGGCCCCCAACACAGTTCTCTTGCACCAGATCCTTTGTTTCACTAAGGAGCAGTTCTAAAATAGCTTCCCCTCATGTTGGTTCATGAACCAGCTGCTCCATGACCCAGTTATTTATCTTCCTAGCATGTCCTGCTGTGACATTGACCCAGTCGATATCAGGATAATTGAAATTGCCCATTATTACTGTGTTGTAACTTTTGTTAGCTTCCCCGATTTCTTTGAGCATTTCATCATCCATCTCTTCATTCTGGCCAGGACAATGGTAGTACATCCCCACTGCCATTGCTTTCTCCTTTTTATATGAAATTTCTATCCAAGGGATTCTATAATATATTTTATTTCCTATAATATTTCTATCCTGTTTGACTCAATGCCTTCTCTAACAGAGCGCAACCCCTCCACCAATTTGGTCTATCCTATCATTGCGATATAGCATAGTTACTCACCTGTAATAGGTGTTCTCTGGGAACAAGAATCAGTCCTCACATACGGGTGACGTCGGCACTGACGGAGCACGCACAGAACATTTCCCCAACTTTCAAAGAAAGCCTTTAGGACATGCTACCATGCATTAATGGTCCCCATCCTATCCAAGGGTGCCATCTTGCTCAGTAAGATGACATAGCTAGGACAGCAGCAAAGAAAAATAAAAGAAGGTAGGGAGGCAACTCCCAGGGGAGGAGGGAGGGTTGTGAGGACTGATTCCTGCTGTTCCAGGAGAACACCTGTTACAGGTGAGTAACTACGCTTTCTTCAGGAAGGAAGTCAGTCCTCACATATGGGAATGAGCGGAGGTTGGCCACTGATGCAGCCATTGCCGTCACGTGATGCACTGTGATCCAGTGCTCAAGGGAGAGGCCAGCTCACTCATAAGCAAGGGCAATACAGTCCACCACCCAAGTGGACTGAGTTTGCTTCATCATAGGGAGCCCCAGTCTGCTGGAGTCGTAAGACACAAAAAGCTGAGGAGCTTTCAGATGGGCCTGGGTCCACTGCAAGTAGAACAGGGCCTGCTTGCAATCTAGTGTATGAAGTATTAGTTCTTCCCTGCTGGCGTGAGGCCAGGGAAGGAAGGTGGGGAGGACCACCTCTTGGTTGAGACAGAAGGGAGATACCACCTTTGGGAGGAATTTGGGGTATGTGTGGATCACCACCCTTTTCTTATAGAAGCTCGTATATGGTGGATCCGCTATCAGGAAAAAAAAAGGCAGAGAGTATAAGCACACAGGAATTCACCAAGATGACTCTAAATGGATGCAAGGCCGAAACTAAATCTGAGGAGGCTTCTGCAAAGAGGAATCAGAAATGCAATAAGGGAGCCAAAGTACTAGGTGAAAAAATGCATCGGCCTTGACTTTTTTTTGATATATGCCAATAAGAAACAAACTGTAATCAAGCAAACTAAATGGCTCAGTGGGCTTGCCGAGAATTCAGATGCCTCACAGCCTCAATATAAAGCAAATTTGGTCTTTACTGAGGAAGATGTAGGGATGTTACCCATGACTGAAGTGGTATTTAAAGGTGTGGAAGAATTGAAGGAAATATCGATACATCGGGAAGATGTATTACAACTACTAGATAAACTGAAGAGTAGCAAATCACCCGGGCCAGATGGTATACATCCAAGGGTGTTGAAGGAACTGAAATATGAGATTGCAGACCTGCTATTAGTAATCTGTGAACTATCATTAAAATCATCTCTAATACCTGAAGATTGGAGGATCGCCAATGTAACACCAATTTTTAAAAAAGGTTCCAGGGGTGATCTGGGAAACTACAGACCGGTGAGCCTGACGTCAGTACCGGGAAAAATGGTAGAAACCATCATAAAGAATACAATTACTCAGCATGTAGATAGCCATGGCCTAATGGGAGACAGCCAACATGGCTTTAGACAAGGAAGATCTTGTCTTACTAATCTGTTATGTTTTTTTGAAAGTGTGAATAAACAGGTGGACAAAGGTGAGTTGGTTGATATTAATATTAATAAAATACAGTCTCTAAAATGCTTATATGCCAATGCTAGAAGTCTAAACAATAAGATGGGAGAATTAGAATATATAGCACTAAATGAGAGGTTAGATATGATTGCACTCTCAGAGACATGGTGGAAGGAGGATAACCAGTGGGACACTGTGATACCTGGATACAAACTATATCGTAATGATAGAGCTGAACAAATTGGTGGAGGGGTTGCGCTCTATGTTAGAGAGGGCATTGAGTCAGAAAGGATTAAAGTTTTGCAGGGAACAAAATTTGCTGTAGAATCTCTATGGATTGAAATTCCATTTATGAAGGGGAAGGTGATGGCAGTGGGAGTATACTATCGACCACCTGGCCAGAATGAACAAATGGATGATGAAATGCTCAAAGAAATCAAGGAAGCTAACAAAAGCCACAACAGAGTAGTAATAATGGGTGATTTCAATTACCCCGGTATCGACTGGGACAGTGTCACAGCAGGACAAGCTAAAGAGATAAAGTTTCTAGATGAAATAAATGACTGCTTCTTGGAGCAGCTGATTCATGAACCGACCAGAGGGGAAGCCATACTGGACCTAGTCCTTAGTGGAACGCCAGATCTGGTGCAAGAAATAAGGGTGTTGGGACCACTTGGCAATAGTGATCATAGTATGATCATGTTTGATTTAATCAGTGGAGGACAGATAGTAAAGGAATCCACAGTACTACCTTTTAACTTTCAAAAGGGAGACTATGATAGAATGAGGAATATAGTTCGGAAAAAACTAAAAGGAGCGGTTCCAAAGGTTAAAGACTTACAGCAAGCTTGGGTGTTATTTAAAAATACTATCCTCGAAGTCCAGACCAGCTGTATTCCACGCATTAAGAAAAGTGGAAGAAAGTCCAAAAAACTGCCAGCATGGTTTAAAGGTGAGGTCAGAGAGGCTGTTGCTGCCAAAAGAGCAACCTTCAGGAAATGGAAAAAAGAGCCAAATGATGAAAACTGGAAACAGCACAAGCACTGGCAAGTTAAATGCAAAGCATTGATAAGGCAGGCAAAGCGGGAATTTGAGAAGAAACTTGCTACGGAAGCAAAAACACGAAATAAAGACTTTTTCAAGTACATTCGTAGCAAAAGGCCTGTGAGAGAGTCAATTGGACCATTAGATGATAGAGGGGTAAAAGGGGCAGTAAGAGGAGACAAGGCTATAGCAGAGAGACTGAATGAATTCTTTGCTTCGGTCTTTACTGAGGAAGATGTAGGGATGTTACCCAAGACTGAAGTGGTATTTAAAGGTGATACTGCAGAGGAATTGAGAGAAATATCGCTACACCGGGAAGATATATTACAACTATTTGATAAACTGAATAGTAGCAAATCACCTGGACCGGATGGTATACATCCCAGAGTGTTGAAAGAACTGAAATATGAGATTGCAGACCTGTTATTGGTAATCTGTGAACTTTCATTAAAATCATCTGTAATACCTGAAGATTGGAGGGTCGCCAACGTAACACCAATTTTTAAAAAGGGTTCCAGGGGTGACCCGGGAAATTACAGACCGGTGAGCCTGACGTCAGTACCAGGGAAAATGGTAGAAACCATCATAAAGAACAAAATTACACAGCATGTAGATAGTCATGGCCTAATGGGAGACAGCCAACATGGCTTTAGACAAGGAAGATCTTGTCTTACTAATCTGATCTGTTTTTTTGAAGGTGTGCATAAACAGGTAGACAAAGGTGAGTCGGTTGATATAGTGTATCTGGACTTTCAGAAAGCTTTTGACAAGGTCCCCCCCCCATCAGAGACTTTTGGCGAAGCTAAAAAGTCATGGGATAGGAGGCAGTGTACTATTGTGGATCGGGAACTGGTTAAAAGATAGAAAGCAGAGGGTAGGGCTAAATGGCCAATATTCCCAATGGAAAAAGGTGAATAGTGGAGTACCCCAGGGATCTGTACTGGGTCCGCTACTTTTTGACATATTCATAAATGACCTGGAAAAGGGAATAACTAGTGAGGTTATCAAATTTGCAGATGACACAAAACTGTTTAAAGTTGTTAAAACCCAAGAGGATTGTGGAAAACTGCAGGAGGATCTGGATAAATTGGAAGACTGGGCATCCAAATGGCAGATGAAATTTAATGTGGACAAGTGCAAAGTTATGCACCTAGGAAAGAACAACCCACACTATAGTTACACGATGCAAGGCTCCACATTAGAAACCACCACCCAGGACAAAGATTTAGGAGTCATCGTGGATAACATGTTAAAACCCTCCGCCCAGTGTGCAGCGGCGGCCAAGAAAGCAAATAGAATGCTAGGTATCATAAGGAAAGGGATGGAGAATAAAACAAAGGATATTATAATGCCTCTGTATCGCTCCATGGTACGACCGCACCTTGAATATTGTGTGCAATTCTGGTCACCGTATCTTAAAAAGGACATAGAGTTATTAGAAAAAGTACAGAGAAGAGCCACCAAATTGGTGAAGGGGATGGAAGGCTACTCCTATGAAGAGAGGCTAAAAAGGTTAGGGCTCTTTAACCTAGAAAAGAGACGGCTGAGGGGAGATATGATAGAGGTGTATAAATTAATGAATGGAGTGGAACGGATAAACGTGGATCAATTGTTTACGCTATCAGAATATAGAAGGACTAGGGGACATGTAATGAAGCTACAGGGTAAACTATTTAAGACAAATAGGAGAAAATATTTCTTCATTCAACGTGTAATCAAACTCTGGAATCTGTTACCGGAGGATGTAGTAAGGGCTGTTAGTATAGCTGGGTTTAAAAAAGGTTTGGACAAGTTCCTGGAGGAAAGGTCCATAAACCACTATTAAAAGGGGACCCAGGATATCAATGCTTGGCCTAGTACAAGCACTGCAGAACCTGTGTCTTTTGGGGAAACTGCTAGGTACGTATGACCTAGATTGGCCACTGTTGGAAACAGGATACTGGGCTTGATGGACCTCGGTCTGACCCAGTATGGCATTTCTTATGTTCTTATGTTCTTATCTGGGACTTTCAGAAAGCCTTTGACAAGGTCGCTCATCAGAGACTTTTGGCAAAACTAAAAGAGTCATGGGATAGGAGGCAGTGTACTACTGTGGATCAGGAACTGGTTAAAAGACAGAAAGCAGAGGGTAGGGCTAAATGGCCAATTTTCCCAATGGAGAAAGGTGAATAGTGGTGTACCCCAGGTATCTGTGCTGGGTCCGCTGCTTTTTGACATATTCATAAACGACCTGGAAAGTGGAATAACGAGTGAGGTTATCAAATTTGCAGATGACACAAAACTATTTAAAGTTGTTAAAACCCAACAGGATTGTGGAAAATTGCAAGAGGATCTTGATAAATTGGAAGACTGGGCATCAAAATGGCAGATGAAATTTAATGTGGACAAGTGCAAAGTTATGCACCTAGGGAAGAATAACCCAAACTATGGTTACACATTAGGAACCGCCACCCAGGAAAAAGATTTAGGCGTCATTGTGGATACCATGTTAAAACCCTTGGCCCAGTGTGCAGCAGCGGCCAAGAGAGCAAATAGAATGCTAGGTACCATAAGGAAAGGAATGGAAAATAACACAAAAGATATTATAATGCCTCTATATCGTTCCATGGTGAGACCGCACCTTGAATACTGTGTGCAATTCTGGTCGCCGTATCTTTAAAAGGATATAGCGATATTAGAAAAGGTTCAGAGAAGAGCCACCAAAATGGTAAAGGGGATGGAAGGATACTCCTATGAAGAAAGGCTAAAAAGGTTAGGGCTCTTTAACCTGGAAAAGAGATGGCTGAGGGGAGATATGATAGAAGTCTATAAATTAATGAACGGAGTGGAACGGGTAAACGTAGATCGATTGTTTACTTTATCAGAATATAGAAAGACTAGGGGACATGCAATGAAGCTACAGAGTAAACTATTTAAGACTAATAAAAGAAAAAATTTTTTCACTCAACGTGTAATCAAACTCTGGAATTTGTTACCGGAGGATGTAGTAAAGGCTGTTAGTGTAGCTGGGTTTAAAAAAGGTTTGGACAAGTTCCTGGAGGAAAGGTCCATAAACCATTATTAAGAAGGGACCCAGGATATCAATGCTTGACCCAGTACAAGCATTGTGGAACCTGTGTCTTTTGGGGAAACTGCTAGGTACGTATGACCTAGATTGGCCACTGTTGGAAACAGGATACTGGGCTTGATGGACCTTGGTCTGACCCAGTATGGCATATCTTATGTTCTTATGTTCAAATTCCTGTGGTCATACAGGATTGTAACTGGAAAGGTGTTATCCTTCAGCAAATGCCTCCATTCTTCCAAAGTTCACTTGATAGCAGTAAGTTCCTAGTTCTCTACATCACTGTTGTACTCAGGAGGAGAAAAGTTTCACAATGACGGAGCAGAACTTTGGGGTCAGTCTTTGCAATAAAACTGCTTCGGAATTTCTCATGTATCCACTTCCATGGTGAATGGTTTGAATAGGTCTGGATGACACAGCACAGGTGCAGAGGCAAAATATTATTTCAATTTCTCAAAGGACTTCTGAGCTTCAGGATTCCAGATGTTCTTAGGGGTTCCTTTACGAGTTAGAGCTTTAAGAGGAGCTAATACCTTGGGTAAGTTCTGGATGAATCACCTGTAATAGTTGGCATAGCCTAAGAAATGCTGAAGAGCCTTAAGACCCACAGGTACAGGCCACTTGAGTACAGCAGCAGCTTTATAGGGGTCCATCTCAAAATTTTTATCCGAGATTATATATCTTAGGAAACAGACTTGGCTCCTGCTTGAAAACACACTTCTCAGGGTTGGCAAAGAGTATGTGCTGATGTAGCTGGAAAAGGATTTCAGAGACATGTTGTCTATTAGTGGTCAGGTAAGGAGAGAAAATCAAGATAGATCACGGTACGCTGTGATAGACATTATAAGAAAATATCGTTAAAGGCTGGAAGATGGCCAGAGAATTAAAAAGGCCAAATGGCGTCACAGTGTACTCATAATGGACATCAGAGGCAGTCTTCCACTTATTTCCCTGTCTGATCCAAATATGATTTAGGCCCCATGGAGATCCAACCTGGAAAATGTCTTGGCACCACAGTGACTGTCAATCAGTTTAGGGATTAATGGCAAGGGATGCTGTCTTTAACAGTAATTGTATTAAGGCCTCAATCTACAGTATATAGGATCTGAGGGATCCATTCTTCTTTTGTATAAAAAAGAACCCCACCCTGGCTGAAGATCTGGAAGGACAGAAGAAACTTTCCTTGATATAACCCACATGGCCTTGGTTTCAGGTCTAGATAGTGGATATGTATGACCATAAGGTGGCATTGTCTAAGGTACTTCAATAGCACAATCATATTTGCAGTGCTTAGAGTCTTAGCTGGTTTCTTGCTGAAAATATTGGCAAGCAAGTTGTATTCTGTCAGGAGACTTAGAGGCAACTCAGTGTTGAACACTAAAAGGACAAGATCCATAATTCTAGGATCTGGGATTCAAGAAGAAAAACAGGAGGGAGATAAGGAAACAATCTGACCCTGTTGTCAATCAATGTGGGGGTTACACTCCTGAAGTCAAAGTAACCCTCGAAGTTCAAATCTATGGTTACTTGTTGCACATCTGTTTTGACCAGTGCTCTGCGATCAATGGTCTTGACTGGAACTGGCAATGGATTTGGTTTCAACAGAATCCCATATGGATGGGCAAAATCTTGACTAGTGAGGTTTTCAGCAGCCCTCAAATCGATAAGGACTAATGTCTCCACATAGTCAGCAGATCAGCACAGAGTGACAGAGAAAGACTGAGTCACATGGCTTAAAGCAATAGTAAATTCAGAGAATGCCCTTGTCAGTCTCAGAATCCAGTTTGTGCTTGTGGGGATATGTCATGGTAAAAAAACATCCTTTTTCTGTGCAATAAAGACACTAGCTCTGCCTCCTCCTTCAGTCTCTCTTTGCAGAAGACAATTTAAGCCCAACACAGGCTACCTCCATAGGTTCCTCTTTTTGTAAGGGATCAGCAGGTGGCAGAATGGCATTGGTAGCAGGGTTCAAGGATGGCAACTGGAGCTTTGACTGATGTTCCCCGATATACAGACAATCCTCTACTTACGAATAGGTTATGTTACAAGAGGCTATTCGTAAGTCCAACCTCCTGTGGCCAGCTTAGTACACAAATGACCAAACTACCCCCTTCCCCATTATCACTCATATGCTTAATTCCAGACATAATTCACAGTCACTAGACAAAGGAAGAACACTGCAAACTATGATGAAATGAGAATTTGTATGGACACGTCTTGTCACCGCGAGATCAGCGAATAGACAGGTAGGGTAGCGTCCAAAATGGCATAAGCTCAGTCTCCCAACATGTGATGATGCTGCCAAGCATACATATGCAGTGCAGTTAACTAACCCTTTTCTGCCTTCCGGGACATTCTAGAGTTGTGGACAGGTTTGTTCGTAACTTGAAAGTTTATAAGAAGAGGACTGTCTGTACACATCTAGATGTAAACACAAAGATGAACATGTCCAACTCCAAGGGCAAGTCAACAGGTTAACTCATCCTTGATTCAATCAGAAAGGCTGTTCCAAGGCCCTGTTAATGCAATCCATTTATGTGGAGACAATACGTAACTCCATCATACACTGGGGGGTCACCAGTTTCATTCGGAGGGGTGCAGAGGCAGCAGAAGCCAAGTATCCTTGATCAACAAAGATTCTTTTAAAAGCAAAAAGACATCGTAATTTGCATCAACTGTGTTCTTCCCATTCCAGAGTGGAGAGGCCAAGGTCAAGGCCAGTGCCTCCCTAAATCAACAGCAAAATATTGTAGGCTACCTTGGACTCCAAAGTCATTAATGAAAGGATTGTAAAATTTGAATACAAAGGAACATTGGGTGGGCTTTTGGATCACCAAAGAGTATAGGTTCATTAAGAGACATGGTTAGCACTGCCTCAGGCAAGGGACTGACAGAGGTGGTTCTGCAGACTGTGCTAGTGTGGACTGGATAGTCTGGCACAGCTCCTCAATCTGACCTTGCTGCTACCTCAAATGCTGATTCATCTCTTCCAGCTTGCTCATTTAATTTCTCCAGGAGCTTCCCCTATGCAGGTAAGACAGTAGCCTGCTTAGTGGGGTCAATAATGGTCAGAGCTTGATGTGACTATTCTTGTCTATAAAAAGGACACAGGAAAAGCATAAGCAGGCAAGGCCCATACATTACTTCTCCACTGAATGGGGGCATCACAGATCCAGAGAAGAAGTGTGGGGTCTTCTGTATATTCAGGATGAGCTTTCTGGTGCTGGCAGCTGCCAGGATTAGCTGCCCAAAATGCAGAGACAGATACCAGGGAAATTGGGGAAAAAGGCAGAGTGCACAAGTACAAAGGAACCCACCATGACAACACTGAACAGATACAAGATTGTACCAAGTTCCTGCTGAGATCCAAAGTTAAGGAGACTTCTGCAGAGAAGAAATCTGAAATACAGTGAGGCGGCCAAGGCACTAGGTGATAAAGAGAAGGTGTAAACCAAGCTCTGACAAAGAGGCCAAACAAGACTAGATTTATATACAAACGGCACAGGAAGAAGATGGTCTTCAGGAGGAAGTGGTAGGCAGAGAATGGGTCAAGGTAGCCTCTCAGACTCGTGAAGCCTGCTGTCACCTGCTGGTAGGTCATAGATTCATCCAAGCAAAGCTTTCCCAGGAGTTGAGCCAAGTGCAGACTGGTGAGCGAGTCTCACAAAAACAGTGCAAGGGTTTCAATATTATACATATCAATCGGTCAGCACAGCTCAGTCACATACAATGTTTTTGACTGAGGACTGGTCCAAAAATGGTGTGAGTTGAAGGTATGAAGAGAGAATAAAGTCACAATTTTACAAATATCCAGTGAAGAAGACAGTTTTACAAATAATATCCAGTGAAGAAGACTTCAGAAGAACCATTATAACTGCAGTTGACTGATCTGATGAGACTTTATTTTAATGTTTAGAAGGGCATATGTTTGTTGAAAACAGAAATGGATGCAGGATGCTAACCAATTTGCAAAAGTTCATTTGGCAACTGGAAAGCCAATTCTGTTGGAGGTCAAAGGAGACAAAGAGCTGAACAGACTTTTGTAATGGACTGAGTTCTTTTTAAGTTGTGAGAGGGAACATGAAGGGCTCTCCTGCATGGATTCTTATTTATTTTTATTTATTTATTTAACAGTTTCTTCTATACCGCCCCTTCCAGAGATCAGGGGCGGTTTACATTGAACAAAGATTAGCATTCTTCCGTATGTCTTACATGGAACAAGTTTTAACTATATACATGTTTTGTTACATGGAACATATTTTAACATTAACAATAGTACTTTTTAAAAATTTTTTATAAACTTATATACAGGTTAATTACATTGAGCGTAACTTATATACAGGTTGTGAAACAATGAGCATGACATAGTTAATTAACATGAGTTATTTACATTATAGAGGTAGCTGTCGGTTAGGGTAAATCGTTTTGGGTGTTGTGTGTCTTAAGTTAAGTATCTTTCTTGTGTTCTTCTTGTGTTAGTCATTTGTTCTGTCTTGAGGACTGTGGATATTCTTTTGAGATTGTCTAGGAGAGGGTTTTTGTTGGTAGGGGATCTCAAAGTGTTTTGTAAACAGGTATGTTTTTAATTCCTTCTTGAATTGGTGGAGGTCCTTTATCATGCGGAGGGTTAAAGGAATTTCATTCCAGAGGGTAGGGGCGGCATAGGAGAAGGCTCTGTCGCTTGTTGTTGCTTTGGTTTTTCTAAAGTTTGTCCTTATGTTGAGGGAGTGGGTTGCGTTCTGTCTGCGCGTTCTGGTTTCTGATGGGGGTTGTATTAGTGTTGATAATTGTGAGGGAGAGATGTTATTGATGATTTTAAAAGTAGTTAGGAGGATTTTATATTTTATTCGGCTGCATATGGGGAGCCAATGTAGGTCTAAGAGTATTGGGGTCACATGGTCTGTTAATTTAGCTTTTGTAACCATCTTGGCGCATATGTTTTGGGCCCTTTGGAGGAGGTATATGCTTTTTAGTGGTAAGCCGTTTAGGAGACTATTGCAGTAGTCGAAGTGGGGGGTGATGAGAGAGTTGACTACTGATCTAAAATCATTTGTGTTGAGTAGGGGTCTCAGGTGTTGTATTGTGTTCTTATGAGGCTTTGGAGTAAAGGTAGGAGGCACTATTTCCTCATTTATGTGGGAAGGTGTTACTACTTTGGATACAAAGAAATTGAATATACAGTACATATGTAATTAAGGCTTGATGTTCACTTTATTCTTTTATCTGAGGTGATCGCTGCTATAAAGAGTACTTTCCAGGTGATATGTTTAAGCCTAGAAAACTCCATTGGCTCAGTGGCTCACTCTCCTGCAGCTAACCCCACCAACACCAATCCATGTAAATATTAGTAGGTTCAGATTGTTACTAGTGTATATAATTTGTAGATAAGTACCCCAGTTATGTCTAAGTTATAGTTCCTGTTCATTGTAAATACAATACAGCCCGACTGCATTGCATATGGTTCTGTTATATGTAAACCGCACTGATTTGAATAGCGCGGTATAGAAGAGAACTTAAATAAATAAATAAGTGATGTTAAGCTTCTGCAAGGAGAAATTTCACTTACCGTTAATTTCCTTTCCTGGAATACTGCTAGACCAGTCCAGACAAACGGGTTGTGTCCCCCTGCCAGCAGATCCTGGAGACAGAAAATTCTATCAGAGCTCTGATAGGCTGGAGCCTGGTGATGTAGCTCTACCCTCTAGAGGTCTCCCTCAGTATGGTCTAAAAAGCAGAACCAAGTTTAACCAAAGGCAACACAACAACCCCCGCAGGCCAAAGTGACCACCGAAGAACTATGTACAAAGATGCCGGAGACATTCCCAGAATCTTGAAAAAAATCTCTTCATTCCTCTTATTTCCCTTTTGTTTTTTTTAACTGACTGCAAATGATCCAGAGATAGATCGGCGGCTCCACTGCACCCACAGCACTGCAAGCAACAACCGGGTGGGTCCTGGACTGGTCTAGCAGTATTCCAGGAAAGGAAATTAACGGAAAGTGAAATTTCTCCTTCCAAATCATACTGCTAGACCAGTCCAGACAAACGGGCAGTACCCAAGCTACCAACACTCAGGGTGGGCCCAAAGCCGCCGAGAGTACTGCAGTTCCAAAATGAGCCTCCTGTCGGGCCTGTACATCCAAACGATAGTGCCAGGCAAAAGTGGACGACGACGACCAAGTCGCTGCCCGGCAAATGTCGAGAGGAGCCACTTGAGAACACTCGGCCCAAGACGCAGCCTGAGCCCTCGTGGAATGAGCCCGGAGCCCCGCAGGCACCGGTCTTCCTCGGAGGATATACGCAGCCTCAATAGCCTCACACAACCACCTAGCTATAGTGGACTTCGAGGCTGCGCCCCCTCGACGAGGCCCCGCAAAAAGGATGAAAAGATGATCCGTTGTACGAAAAGGGTTTGTAACCTTCAGATATCGGAAAAGGATTCTCTTAAGGTCCACCGCTCGCAAGTCGCTAAAGCACCCGAACATTCCGTCTTCACGAAGGACGGCAAAAAAGAGAGGCTGATTGACATGAAACGGTGTCAGAACCTTCGGCAAAAAAGACGGAACCATCCGAAGAGACACGCCCTCTGCCGAAAACGAGGAAGGGATTGCGACAAGACAGAGCCTGAAGTTCCGAGATCCGCCGCACCGAGGTGATGGCTACTAAAATCACCGTCTTCAGGGTCAAATCTCTAAGGGAACAGGCTTTCAAAGGCTCAAAGGGAGAAGCAACAAGAGCCCGGAGTACTATAGCAATATCCCAAGGAGGCACCAAGGTATGGATTGGTGGCCGCAAGGTCTTAACTCCCTTAAGAAAACGCGAAACATCCAAATGGAAGGCGATAGAACGTCCAGAAACCGGACCCCGAAAACAAGCGAGGACTACAACTTGTACCCGCAGAGTCCCGAGTGCTAAACCTTTGTCCAGGCCGGCTTGCAAAAAAGACAACACGTCCGGGATCCCGCAACGCCATGGAGAGAGCTTGCGCTGTGAACACCAAGAGTCGAAGATGTGCCACACCCGCGTGTAAGCCAAGGATGTTGACAACCGACGAGCCTTGAGCATTGTCGCTACTACACTAGGCGAATAGCCCTTATGAGCTAGTCTGCGGCGTTCAAGAGCCAAGCCGTAAGCGAATAAGGAGCTGGGTCGTCCAAGATGATTGGACCCTGATGTAGAAGACCCGGGAAGGAGCCAAGGCACAAGGGAGGCTCCCGAGCTAGTCGGACGAGATCGGCATACCACGGTCTTCGAGGCCAATGTGGAGCTACTAAAATCACCGGCCCGTGATGCTCCCGGACACGCTGGAGAACTTTGCCTATCATGGACCATGGAGGGAAAACATACAGCAGCAGATGTGTCGGCCACAGCTATGATAGAGCATCTATCCCGTGCGTCCCACTGACTCTCCAGCGGCTGAAAAAGAGTGGCGCTTTGGTATTCTTCGTCGTAGCCATTAGATCCGTGTGCGGCCGACCCCATCTGCGAACAATCGTCTGAAACGGGTCCGACGCTAGGGCCCATTCCCCAGGATCCAATGTATGCCTGCTGAGGAAGTCCGCCTTGACATTGCTTTCCCCTGCAATATGTTGGGCTGAAAGCGCTTGAAGATGCCTCTCCGCCCACGGAAGGAGGAGGCTCATCTCCTTTGATACACCCGGACATTTCGTGCCCCCTTGGCGGTTGAGATACGCCACTGTGGTAGCATTGTCGGACAGAACTCGAACTGATCGATGCTGTAGGAGAGATTGAAACTTCAGAAACGCCAAGCGCACAGCTCTCGTTTCAAGCCGACTGATGGACCATCGCGCCTCCCTCGGAGTCCAAGTGCCCTGCACTGTGTGCGAGTCGCAGTGTGCCCCCCAACCGGAGAGACTGGCATCTGTTGTTACTAGAATCCAGCACGGAGTTTCCAAGGAAACTCCCCGGAAGAGATTGCGCGGTTGAAGCCACCAACGGAGGCTGAGTTTGACCGCCGGTAGAAGAGGAAGCCAAACTTGATAATCCTCCGACACCGGCAACCATCGAGAGAGAAGGGCTGTCTGCAAACTGCGCATGTGTGCTCTGGCCCACGGCACTAGATCGATGGTAGCTGCCATGGATCCCAAGAGTTGAAGGCAGTCCCAAGTCCACGGAGACTCTTGATGCAGAAACTGTTGGAGTTGAGCCGAGAGCTTCTGAAACCACTCCTGCGTAAGGAATACCCGCTCGCGGCGAGTGTCGAAGCGAGCCCCCAGAAAGTCGAGCACCTGAGACGGCTGGAGGCAGCTTTTGGCGAGATTGATCACCCATCCTAGGCTCTCCAAGAAGTGCACTACTCGTGCGATAGTCACGTGAGCTTCCGGCAACGAATCGGCCCGAATCAGCCAATCGTCCAAATAGGGGTGAACTCGGATTCCCTGTTTGCGCAAGGCAGCCGCCACTACTACCATTATCTTGGAAAAGGTTCGGGGAGCCGAAGCTAGCCCGAAGGGCATTGCCCGGAACTGAAAATGCTTGCCGAGAACGGCGAACCTCAGAAATCGCTGATGTTCCAACCGAATGGGAAAATAAAAATACGCCTCTGCGAGATCCAACGACGTTAGAAACTCGCCCTTTCGCACTGCTTGGATTACCGAACGCAGAGTTTCCATCCGAAAACGAGGGACTCGAAGGTTGCGGTTTACTCCCTTGAGGTCTAGGATGGGGCGAAAGGAACCATCTTTCTTGGGCACCACGAAATAGATGGAGTACCAACCCAAGCCTCTTTCGAGGGTAGGCACCTGACAGATGGCGTTTAAGCGAAGATGACGCTGAAGGGTGGCTCGAATGATCAGCCGTTTCTCGGGAGACCCCGTTGGAGAGACCAAGAAGGCCTTGGGGATAGACTGGCGGCATTCGAGCGAGTAGCCCCGAGAAACGCTGTCGAGAACCCATCGGTCAGATGTGATGTGTGCCCACTCCTGAAAAAACCATGCCAACCGACCTCCCACCGGCGGCACAGCCTCGAGCGGGCTGCCTGTCCCGTCAGTGGGAGGAGCGCGTGGAACCGGAGAACTTTCCCGTGCTGGAGTAGGCATCTGAGCCCTTGCGGGCACCACGAAAGGACGGCGCCCTCTGACCATAGCGAGAGGACGTCGCTGTAGGCAAGGGTGGGCTTGAAAGAACGGAACCTCCTAGAGTCCCTATTCCTGGAAAAACGCCGAAAGATTTGCACCCGAAATGACCGGCGAGAAGAGGCTTTCGGCCTATCTTCAGGCAACCGTTGAGGCTTAACCTCCCCAAGATCCTTTACTAACTTTTCCAGCTCCTCCCCGAATAAAAGTCGTCCTTTAAAGGGAAGCTTGGAGAGTCGGGCCTTGGAAACGACATCCGCCGTCCATTGGCGAAGCCACAGCCATCGTTTGGCTACCGTAACCGCAGCCACGGAGCGAGCAGAAAGGCGCAGTAAATCATAGAAGGCGTCAGCCAAGAACGCTGTAGCTGATTCCAGACGACCGAGCGACGAATCCTCCGGCAAACGCTGAATCCAGCGTAACAAGGCGCGAGCCGTCAAGCCCCCGCACACCGTCGCCTGGAGGGCAAGAGAAGAGGAAGAGAAGGCCGTCTTCAACAGGTTCTCCAACTTCCGATCTTGAGGATCCTTGAGCGCTGTGCCACCTTCCACCGGAATAGTGGTGTGCTTAGTAACCCCCATAACTAAGGCATCTACCTTCAGGTAAGCAAGCCATTGCTCCAGATCCCCCTGGGACCATACATACAATTGTCCCAGGCGGCGAGCGTTGCGCAACGGAACATCCGGCGAGTCCCATTTCCTGGACACCATTTGCTGCAACTCTGGTGGGAAGGGAAAGGACTTTGAGGGTTTACGAATGCCTTGTAAAATAGGGGCTGCCTGAGACTGAGCTTGAGCGGACTGCAGATCAGGAGGACTGGAAAGGCGAAGTGCTTCTGACACTTGCCCAATTAAGGAAGACAACTCCTCCTTACGAAACAGTCGGATGTCCTGCAAATCTTCCGCCACTGGAATAGAAGAGTTAGACTGGGAATACTCTCCATTCTCCCGATCAGAGGACTCGCCAGTACCGTCCACGAGGTACTATCATTTTCAGAGTTCACCTCTTCCTCCAAAAGGAATTGTAAACCTTTAGGGGGACGGTCCCCTTTGCTGCCCATGGAACTCCTGGACCGCTTACGGCCCGCTGCTGTAGACAAGGTCTCCGGTGCCGCTGCCAGGTGCTCCGCTGCAGGTGAGGAGAACTCAGCATGCCAGATAGCCCAAGCTTGGCGGAAGAGTGCCAAGAGTTGATCTTCAGAGGGCAACCCCGGCGGTGTAGGGACCGAAGGAACATGAGGAGTTAAAAGTGGTGCCCCCTGTGACTCTACCTCAGCAAAAGGCGGCAAAGGCCCCTCCAAAACGGGCAAACCAGAGCCCCCCGGCCCCTGACTTGCCAGAGCAGACGAAGACTCCCCAGGGTGATCAAAACAGATCGAGCACAGCTGATTGCGAAGCTCCTTTTGCTTCTTATTACACCCGATGCACCTCTGAACTGAAGAAGGCATCGAGTTTGCACTCTTTTTCTTTTTTTAAATTTGGTACTGAAAGAACGCCGAGCACTAGGGGAGTCCCAGAACAGGGTCTGTTTAAAAAAACGAGCTGCAGGAACCCAGAAACAGCCGGTTGAAACTGTAAAGGCAAGCCCTGCTTCCCACCAAAAACGGAGCTCCGTGGCGACTCAAAATGGCCACCGGGAAACTAAAACTTCACAGAAACGCCAACAACGACGAAATCGTTGTAAAAAGCAGCGCACCAGATGAAAAAATTGGGAGAGACGAGAGGGGAACCGTTCAGCCAAGATACAGAAGGAAAACAAAAGAAAGACTGTAGGCGCTGCTGTGGAGGCACAGGAGCCAGTACAAAAGTAAACAGCTGTAACTTACAGTTCTGTAGGTGCAGAGAGGCCAAGGGCTGAGGCATAAACGGTGTCACATACACACAGCACTCCAAAATCAGTCCAAACCCAGAACTTGATTTTAGGTAGCCCCACTTCCAGCTAATCAGCCCTTGTGGCAAGATGCTGGGAATATCTCCTGTAAGCGAGCTCAACTGGCTGTGAGACAGCAGCTCAGCTTAGAACACCTTAGCTTCAATTGCAAAACACCACAGTGAGAATTTCACTGGTTTAAAATTATTATGATTTTCTTCTCTTTTGTAAAGGGAACAAACAAAAAACGCATCCAGATCTGCTGGAGACAGAAAATATTGAGGGAGACCCCTAGAGGGTAGAGCTACATCACCAGGCTCCAGCCTATCAGAGCTCTGATAGAATTTTCTGTCTCCAGGATCTGCTGGCAGGGGGACACAACCCGTTTGTCTGGACTGGTCTAGCAGTATGATTTGGAATGGTGGTTTGACATGGAGAAGCCCTTTCAAAAACTGAGAAATGATAGGAGAGTGCCGAGACATCCCTCCCCATCTGATCTGAGAACGGAAGTATCTAACAATAGAGACATTAGCGACAAGTATAAGAGGCTTGGGGATGCTAAGTCTTCTCAGCCTCAATCGTGATATGGGGAAAAGACAGACAAGACAGTGGACACAGGAGAGTGGGGGTGGTAGTGGTAGGAAGAGACGGGGAGATTCTGGACACAAAGACAGTAGGAAGATGGAGGAGAAATGTTGGACACTGGTGGAATAAGGCGACAGAGGGGGAAATGCTTGACCCCAGGGGGGGAGTAGGAAGACAGAGGGGTGTTTTGGGAAGGAGTTGAGTGAGAGAAACCGAGAGGGAGAGGAGATGCTGGATGGAAAGGGAAGTAGAGAGAAGATGCTGGACAGAGGATGTAGGGAGGGGAAAGTGGAGATGATGAATTTGGGGTAAAGAAGGGAAGAGTTAGTGAAAGACTGAGGAATAAGAGAATGGGGAATAAGAAAGGGTCAAAGGTGAAGTGAATAATGGGATGAGAACTCGATGCTGTCACCATAGCACATTACTTTAAGATAAAAGTTGAGGACCTACATCAACAGGTGAAAATTAAAGCTGCAAAACTAGACTTAATAGATGAAGACAGAAGATGGTGGTATTGTCAGGGTAGATGCAATTTGGAATTCATTTCACCTGGTTCATCCAATAGATATAATGAGGTTAGTGAGGAAATTTGCATCTAGTTTGAGTGTACTGGATCCCTGCCCCAATTGGGTGTTAAAAGAACTTTTGCAAAAAGCCTTAAATATTTTGACTATAATGATTGTTGAATTATTAAAGAATGCTCTTTTGCCTACTTCGTTAGGTACAATTATATTTTTATTTATTTATATTTTATTTAAATCTTTTTTATACCGCACTCTTTAGAATCAGTGCGGTTTACAAGTAACATTAAATTTGTGCAATGCAGGCTGAAAACATACATTGAACTTTACAAAAAACAGGTATTACAACTTGGGGTTCAACAGGGAAACTATATACAGTACAAACTATATACAACTGAGCAATTGTGTCACGGGTATGATTGTGTCAACATGACATGGTCTGGCAACTAATTACAGGTTGAGTAATTATATCGGTGGATATGATTACATCAACATGACGTGTGTGTGCTGGATGGTGTCATCCTGATGGGTGGGAGGGTATGCTGGGTTGTGTCATGTCACCGGTGTGGGAGTAATGTTGGAGGAAAAGATGGTGCTTTAGAGCCTTCCTAAATTGTGTGAGTCAGTAATAGCCCTGATAGTGGTTGGTAGGGCATTCCAGAGTGTAGGTGCGTAGAACACAAATGCTCTGTTTTGTCGCAAGGGAGCATTTTGTTATTGCGTAGGGGATTGCGAGTGTGTTAGTGGTGAACGATCTTCTGGATTTATTCTGAGGAGTGGGGTGGACCAGGTCCGTGAGGGAGGTGGAGGACAGTTTGTTGAGCACTTTGAAGGTGAGCCTGCAGTGGATTGGAAGCCAGTGGAGGTGTTGCAAGACAGGAGTTATGTGATCTCTTCTGGAGGCTCCGTGCAGGATGCAGGCGGCGGCATTCATTGCTAGTTGTAGTGGATTCAGTGTGCTCTCAGGGAGACCTTGCAGAATGGCGTTGGCGTAGTTGAAGTGGGGGGTTACAAGTGCTTGAAAAATCATCCGGAAATTGTCAGGCTCCAGTAGGGGTCGTAGGTGGCGAATTGTCCGTATCTTGTGATAGATTGCCTTGACGGTGTTGCTTATATGTGCTTTCATGTTGAGCTGCTGGTCTAGGGTGATACCCAAGTAGCGGATGGTTGGCCTGTTTGGGAGCTCTGCGTCTCTCACCTTAATCAAAGCAGGAGGGGTGAAGGATTGATTTCTTGTGACAAATAGGACATCCTTCTTATTGAAGTTGATTCTGAGGCTTTGCGTGTGGAGCCAGTCAGTGACAGTGTCGAAGCAGTTCGTTAGAGTCGAGAAATCAGGTTGGTCAATAGAGAATGGTGTGAAAAGCAGTACATCAGCATACACAAGGCAGGAGATATTAAAGGAGCGGATGACTGAACAGATGGGCTGCATATAGATGTTGAAGAGGAGGGCCGAGAGTGAGGATCCTTGGGGGACGCCTTGCTTTTGTTGAAAAGGCTCAGAGGTCATGGAGTCGGTTCGTACCTGTTGCCATGTGTCTGATAGGTAAGACTTGCACCAACTTAAGGCTGAACCATGAATTCCCTTCTCTTGGAGACGTGTAAGGAGCAGCTCATGGTTGACTGAGTCGAACGCGGAAGCTATGTCCATGAAGATTAGTGCATAGCCTTGTCTGATGTTATCAATCCCTGTGATTAAGGTGCTGAGTACAGTGGTGAGGAGTGTCTCGACACCATATTGAAACCTATTACGAAAGTAATAACTGGTAACTTAGATATTCTTGAAAATGATAGAACTATAGCTAATCTACCTTTACAAGCAAAATTATGTGAAGGAATAGTTGCTTCACAACTTCTAAGTTATTTGGAAAATTATGATGTTCTTCATAGCTCAAACTGCATTTCAAAGTCAGAATAGTAACATAGTATATGATGGCAGATAAAGACCAGTATGGTCCATCTAGTCTACTCAGCAAGGCGGCAAGAGTAGATGCACCTGCCGCTCTGTGCAGGTCACCCCTCCCCATGCCTTTGTTTAGGGGTGTACCCACCACATAGTTTTATTGATGATTATGTCAGAATTACATCAGATAGTTGGTAACGGTGATCAGGATATTCTGGTGCAGGTAGATTTATCTTCAGCACTTGATCTGGTAGATAATGATATTTTGCTGCTGTGGTTGAATGAGACAGATTTATCAGGTAAAGTGTGGAAATGGATATTTTTAAAGAATAGGATGGTAAAGGTTAGGTGGGGAGATGAAAAGTCTTTTTCTTAGAAAATGGGTTGTGGAGTATCGCAGGGGTCACCTTTGTCATCCATTTTGTTTAATGTGTATATGAGTACTTTGGGGATTGAGCTGCAGAAACTAGGTTTGCCTATATTTATGTATACAGATGGTATTATAATTATTATCCCAATCCAAACTGATTTAGTTAGAGCTTATGGGAAGTTGATAGAATGTTTGGATGTTGTAGACTTATAGATGGGTAGACATTTGATGAAGTTAAACATACAAAACACCAAATTATTATGGGTAGGCCACAATTTAGCCTGTTTTCTGACAATCTCACTGATGATTTTGGGGAGAGAAAGTTCATTACTGAAAATTGTGAAAATGTTGTTAGACTCTACACTGTCTATGAAGAGCAAATAAAGGCAGTGACAAGGAAAGCGTTTATCAAACTGCATCAGTTGCAATGAGAAAGAGCAAATTTTGAAACTGACCAGTTGAAAATATTGATACAAACTTTTGTTCAGTCACAATTAGATCACTGTAATATTGCTTATTTGGATACTACAAAGAAATGTGGAAATCGTTTGCAGGTATTACAGAATATAGCTGCAAAGCTTATTCTAAAGGGAAAAACATATTCACAGGGCCAATTTATTTTTGGTTCAATTATACTGGCTGCCTATATCCACTAGGAATTTTGTGTTTTGTTTAAGATTTTTAATGGAAATATTCTATCTTATATGGTGGGTGCAGTTTTGTTTAATAATTCTTTGGTAATCCCCTCAGCAAAGAAATTTAAATTTAAGCAGGAAATGGATGAGTGGTTTGTATATGTGGTAGCCACTTAGTGGAATTGCTTGTTATGTGGTATTCCGGCATTCTCTTAAAACATTTTTATTCAGAAGTCATTTGTTAGATAGAAACTGAATGTAAAAACTTTATTGGAATATTGCAATTTTATTTTATTGTTATCCGCTTAGAACTACAATTGTATAGTCTGGACCTCGGCTGGTGTGAGTGGCAAATTGGCTGACACATACATTCCTCGAGCGGGCAGAACCTGTTAGTTTGCTTCTCTGAAGTATTGCTGGATGGGAAGCAAGAGCTTCTATGCGTATATCCTGGAATATCAGCCGTGTACAATGATCAGCTCTTGCAGCATTCTGCTGAGCTCCTCCATCTCATCTGATGTGTTCGCAGTTTGTGTCGGTGTGGCTTGCTTGCTACATCGTGAGGGGTGGCTCTGATGACCTGTTCTCCACTTTCCTCTCTCCAGCTCCAATAGCGGTCGCTGTCTTAGCTGGGGCTTTTCATTTTCCCATCGCCACAGTCATCGGTGATGCGCAACTCCTTCTAGGCATGTCAAAATGCTAGCCAAGATGAAAAGGAACAGATATTGTTAAACAGGCACAGACAGTATTCTCTACTTAAGAAGCCCATTACCTGCCTCCAGGCAGTGCTATACTCTCCATACACCCCCCATATCCCCTTTGACGGATATGAAGCCCTTGCAGTGGCACTCACCGGCATAGGGCTGAAGCAGGTATCCCTATAACCCCTCAATCCCTTTCCCTATAATCGCTCAACTCCTATATACCCCTTCCATTTTGTAGGTATAACAAAGAAACATGACAGCAGAAGACTACCACATGGCCTATCTAGTCTGCCCTTCCATATCAACTACAATAGTCTCCCCTTTTAACCTTTAGAGATCCTCTGTGTTTATCCCATGTTTTTTTTTTAATTTAGGTTCTACTACCTCCACTGGGAGACTATTCCACATATCTGTCACTCTTTCCGTAAAGAAATATTTCCGCATATTACTCCTGAGTCTATTCCCTTTCACCCTCATCCTACGTCCCCTCCTGGCAGCGTTTGCTTTGAATCGAAAGAGGCTCTCCTCTTGTGCATTTATGCCACGGAGGTATTTAAACATCTCTATCATATTCTCCTCTATCCCACCTTTCCTCTAATGTCTACATATTAAGATCTTTAAGTCTGTTCTCAAATGGTTTATAACAAAGACCACTAGCCATTTTAGTAGCCATCCTCTGCACAGACTCCAACCTGCCTATATCCTTTTGAAGGTGCAGTCTCCAGAATTGCACACAATACTCCAAATGAGGTCACACCAGAGGCACTATCACCTCCTTTTTTCTGCTGGCCATTCCTCTCCCTATGCACATCCAAGCATCCTTCTAGGTTTTGCCGTCGCCTTTTCTATCTGTTTAGCTGCTTTAAGATCATCCAAAACAATCACGCCAAGGTCCCGCTTTTCTTTTGTGGACAGAAGTACTTCACCCCCTACAGTGTACCGCTCCCTTGGATTTTTGAAGCCCATGTGCATGACCCTGCATTTTTTAACATTAAATCTCAGCTACCAAATTCTTTACCATTCTTCAAGCTTAGCTAGATCCCTTCTCATGCTATCTACTCTTCCTGAGCGTGTAGTCTATTGCAGATTTTGGTACCATCTGCAAATAAGCAAGCCTTACTCGACAGCCCTTCCGCAGTATCATTAACAAAGATGTTAAAAAGAATCAGACCAAGGAAAGATCCCTGCAGCACACCACTGGTAACCTCCTTCTCCTCAGAGTGAGTTCCGTGGTTCTCAACCTTTTTTGTACTGTGACCCCTTTTACCATTGGTCAATGATAAAATCAAATGCGTCTCTCTTCCTTTACCGTTAATGCATTGTCGCTGTAAACATTTGTTGAATTATTAATATATTATAGGCCTTTGCAATATGTTTTTATTTATAAAATTTATTTATTTAAACCACAATAATTAATCACAATAACAAGTAACAATATTTGATTTCAAAATTATGATGATTTTGTAGTCAAATCACTAATATGAAATAAAATTATTTTTTTCTACCTTTGTTGTCTGACCAATTTATTCTCTGATCATGCTGGTCCCGATCTGAGGCTTCTGCTTTCCTGTCTTCTCTTAGCTCTCTTTCTGTGGGCTATGGTCCATCTGCCATTTATCTCTTCTTTCATTTTCTTCACTTCTTTCCATCAGCCTATTTCCAGTCCCAGTAACCCTCCCCAGTATGAGCCCCTTTCCAGTCCTCACTCTCAGTACCTTCCAATGTCAACTTGCATTCCCATGACTGCCACTGGTGTCCATTCCCTTCCAGTCCCCCTCCTTCCCCAGGACCAGTCCCTTCTAGTACAAATACCATGGCAGCCCCTCTCAGATCCACTCCCTTCCAGTTCCATTCTCCCATCCCCTCATATCAACCCATTTGTAGCCTTAGCCCCCAGTTTTCTTCCAGGGCCAGCAGCTCTATCCTCCCCTCCCCACAATCAGCCCATTCCCAGTCGAAGCCCCCCAATCAGCTCGCTTCCAGTGCTAGTCCCCCTTCAACCCCATTACCAGTGCTAGCCTCCCCTAATCAGCCCAATAACAGTCCTACCCCCCCATCAGCTCATTACCAGTCCTAGCCTCCCCTAATCAGCTCATTTCCAGTGCTAGTCCCTCCTCAACCCCATTACCAGTGCTAGGCTCCCCTAATCAGCTCATTACCAGTCCAAACCCCCCATCAGCCCATTTCCAGTCCTAACCTCCCCGATCAGCTCATTTCCAATGCTAGGCCCCCATCAGTCCATTACCAGTCCTACCCCCCATCAGAAAATTACCAGTCCCAACCCCCCCCTTGATCAGTCCATTCCCAGTCCTAGCCTTCCCTAATCAACCCATTACCAGTCCTAGCCCCTCCCATCTGCCCATTATAATCCTAACCCGCACTGTCTCTCCTCTCTGTCCAGTATTTATCCCCCGTCTGTCCAGTATGTCCCCCTGTCTCTTCCCTTTGTCCATGTCAGCCCCCCTCTCTCCATGTCAGCCCTCCCTCTCTCCATGTCAGCCCCCCTCCATCCATCCATGTCAGCCCCCCTCCCTCCCTCTATGTCAGCCCCGTTGCAGGTTCTCTGCTCCCCTCTCCCCATGTCTGCCTCCTTCTTCTGCAGCCGCGGTTCCCTGTCTCTTAGGGAACCGCGGCTATGCCTGTAAAACCGTTGCGGAGCCTTTCTGTCTCTAAACGGGCTCCGTGCAGCATTGTCCTGCCTCCAAAGGAAATGGTAAACAACTTCCTTTGGAGGTGGGACAATGCTGCACGGAGCCCGTCGAGAGGCAGGAAGGCTCCGCAACGGTTTTACAGGCATAGCCGCGGTTCCCTAAGAGGCAGGGAGCCGCGGCTGCAATAGAAGGGAAGTGGTGAGTTTGCCGCTGCAAAGAAGCGGACTCGGCAGCGGCAGCAAATGGAAATTACACATACCTGGTAATTGTAGTTCCTGGAGGGTCCAGTTTAGTCCTCCACATTCGGGTAGTGCACCTCCTCCTGCAGCCTGGAGACTGGACCAATCAAAAACTTTCTGTATGATGTATGCAGACGGAGCTCCCATAAGCCCCCAGTGAACTAGTAACAAAGCAGACTTAAAGAAGCAACACATGAGACTGTTAGAAAAACATATTCAGAACAAAAGGTAAAAACTATGCCCCTCATGAAAATATCGACCCCCTCCCCAAACGAGGAAGCCAGAACGCTGCACAGCGCCGCTATCGACGCACCGTCAGAGAAAGAACAGCCAGAAAAACCAGACGCTCAAGGCTATAGGCTGGAAAGTAGACAAAAAGGTCAACCGACAGGAAACGCGGCCAAAAGGAGAAAAGAGAAGAGTAGGCCGCACCCAGTTCGATCCGTCCGGAAAAGCGCGCCGCAATAGAAAACCTGATACTCGGGAGGGAAGGAGGACTAAACTGGACCCTCCAGGAACTACAATTACCAGGTATGTGTAATTTCCATTTCCTGAGCGGTCCTCCAGTTTAGTCCTCCACATTCGGGATGTAACAGAGCAGTCAACACCGGGCGGGACCTTGCCAGCTGGTGCACAGTACAGCCAAACCAAAACAAGAATCCCGAGCGGCCAACACATCCAAGCGGTAGTGCTTACTGAAGGCATGCAATGTCGACCAAGTAGCCGCCTTACAAATCTCGACTGGCGGAACTAGACAATGCTCCGCCCAGGACGTCGCCTGTGCCCTAGTGGAATGGGCTCGCAGACCCTCCGGAACGGGCCGATGCTGCAACAGATACGCCGACGCTATCGCTTCCTTGATCCACCGAGCAATAGAGGCCTTAGCCGCCGCCTCACCTTTCCGAACACCGCCAAACAGCACGAACAAGCGGTCGGTCTTACGGAATTCCGCGGACACCTTCAAGTAACGCCGAAGAACGCGACGCACATCCAGGCAGTGAAGCCCCTCGTCCGCCGGGTTCTCGGGAACGTCATGTAGAACCGGAAGGAAAACCGCCTGATTTAAATGAAAAGGCGAGACCACTTTGGGCAAAAAGGAAGGAACTGGCCGAAGGACTACGCGATCCGGAGTAAAGGACAAAAACGGTTCCCTGCACAAGAGCGCCTGGAGTTCGGAAATGCGCCGTGCAGAGCAGATGGTAACGAGAAAAATCATCTTCAGGGTCAGATCCTTAAGAGACGCACGTCGGAGGGGCTCAAAGGGTTTGCGAGCCAAGGCACGCAACACGAGGTTCAAATCCCTCGAAGGAACGGCCACCCTACGCGAATGCCGCAAACGGAAAACCGCCTTGAGAAAACGCTGTACGTCCGGATGAGACCCCAGGGGAAGACCCAGCACTTTGCCTCTGTAACAGGAGAGAGCCGCCAGCTGAACCTTCAGAGAGCTAGCCTCCAGACCCTTGTCAAAGCCATCCTGTAGAAAACTCAAAACTACTGGCACGGATACCGTCGCCGCTCGAACACCACGCCGTGAACACCAGTCCTCAAAGATTCTCCATACCCACACATACGTGAGGGAGGTGGAGGTCTTCCGCGCTCTAAGGAGGGTGGCAATCACCGCAGGGGAATAACCCCTCTTCCTCAACCGAGCCCTTTCAATGGCCATACCGTAAGCGAGAATCGACCCACCTGGGGCATCCGCAGCGGACCCTGAAGTAGCAGATCCGGTAACGAGGGCAGAGGCCAAGGAACGCCATCACGCAACCATACCAGGTCGGCATACCACAGTCGCCTAGGCCAATCCGGAGCAACCAGCAACACCCGTCCCCGGTGGCCCTCGATGCGCTGAACGACCCGACCGATTAGCGCCCACGGAGGAAAGACATAAAGAAGCTCGGACTCCGGCCACGGTTGAATGAGGGCGTCGAGTCCCTCGGACATGCGCTCCCTCCGCCTGCTGAAGAAGCGCCCCGTTTTCGCTGACTGAAAGGTCGCCATGAGATCCATGACGGGCGGGCCCCACCGACGAACTATTTGCGCGTAAATCTGCAGGTTCAGCTCCCACTCCTCGGGGTCTACCCACACTCTGCTGAGAAAGTCTGCCGTTACATTGTCCGTGCCCGCGATATGCGCTGCCGAGATTGCCGGCAGACGGGTCTGCACCCAAGTGAACAAGGCCGTCGCCTCCGATTCCAAGGCCACACTTCCGGTGCCCCCCTGTCGATTGATGTATGCTACCGTCGTCGCATTGTCCGAGAGAACGCGAACCGGCCGCCCTCGCACCAACACTTCAAGGGCCAACAGGGCTAACCGCACCGCTCGCAGTTCGAGCCGGTTGATCGACCAAGAGGCTTCCAGGGGAGACCACGTTCCCTGTGTGAAACGGTCCTCGCAGTGAGCCCCCCAGCCCGAAAGGCTGGCATCCGTCGTAAGCGGGACCCAAAGGGACGGTTCCAAGGGAAGGCCCATCCTCAGGTTCTCCGAACACAGCCACCAGCGGAGCGACCGACGAACCGGTTTCGGGCAAGGCAAGCGCATGTTCAACGAGTCGAACTGGTTCGACCAACGACGTAATAGGGCACTTTGGAGCGGTCGCATATGGAACCTCGCACAAGGCACCACCTCCAGAGTCGCCGCCATCGTGCAGAGGAGCCGGAGGTACCACCACGCGGACGGCGCTGGCATCCCCAGAAAAAGACGGACGAGGCCCCTCAAGGCTAGAACACGGCGCTCCGGCAAACATACCAATCCCCTCGCCGTGTCGAATTGTACCCCCAGGTATTCGAGGTTTTGAGTGGGCAACAGACGGCTCTTCCGTTCGTTGACCACCCAGCCTAGGGATCGCAATAGAGAAACCACTTTGCTCGTGACTTGCACACACTCGTCGTTGGACTTTGCCCGAATCAATCAATCGTCGAGATAAGGGTGAACGAGAATACCCTCCTTCCGCAAGGCCGCCGCGACCACCACCATGACTTTCGTGAAGGTACGAGGTGCCGTGGCGAGGCCAAACGGCATGGCCCGAAATTGAAAGTGGCCCCATGGAAATGCGAACCTGAGGAACCTCTGGTGAGACGCCCGGATGGGAATGTGCAAATAAGCCTCCGAGAGGTCGAGAGAGGAGAGAAACTCCCCTTGACGTACCGCCACGATGACCGACCTTAAGGTTTCCATCCGGAAGTGCGGAACCTTGAGGGCACGGTTTACGCCCTTGAGATCCAGGATTGGGCGGAGAGATCCGTCTTTCTTTGGAACGACAAAATAGATGGAGTAGCGACCGGCGCCACGCTCGGAAGGAGGGATGGGGATTACCGCTCCCAGAGAAAAGAGCCAGTGCAACGTCAAGCGGATGGCCTGAGTCTTCTGGTCGCCCTTGCTGGGAGACAGAACAAAAGAATCTCGGAGCGGACAAGCAAACTCCAGCGCATAACCCTTTTCGATAATCTCTAGCACCCACTGATCTGAAGTAATTTGGGCCCAAGAAGGAAGAAAATCGCGTAAGCGACCCCCAATGTCCAGACTTCCCCCTGGGGCCCGCCTCGCTTCATTGCGGCTTGCGACTAAAGGAAGAGGGCGAGGAAGAGGAGGTTCCAGAGAAGCCTCGACCCGCTCCTTGGAAACCACGAAACCCTTGTGAATGGGATCCAAAGCGACCGCGCTGGGCACTCCACAGGCGGGAAGAGCGAAAGCTGCGAAAATCCCGAAATTGGCTGCGGGAAGGAGGCAAGGTTCTATTTAGCTTAGGCTTATCTTCCGGAAGTCTACCGCCCTTAGATTCTCCAAGGTCCTTAACCAACTTATCAAGAGCATCTCCAAACAATAATTTGCCCTTGAAGGGCAGCTTACTGAGTCTAGACTTAGAAGAACCATCGGCCGCCCAGTTCCGCAACCAGATGGACTGGCGCGCCGACACCAAGGAAGCCATACTATTAGCCAAGGATCTAATTAAGTCATAATGCACATCCGCCAAATACGCCGACCCCGACTCCATGCGGGTCACCTCTAATAATCCCTGCTTATCCAATCCGGAAGCCGAGCGCAGGTGCTGAGCCCAACGTAAACAGGCCCGAGCTACCCAAGCGCCACAAATAGAGGCTTGCAGAGACAAGGCATTGGTGTCGAAGGCCTGTTTCAACAAATTATCTACTTTCTTGTCTTGCGCATCCTTCAAGGCAGCCCCGCCTTCAACGGGGATCGTGGTCTTCTTAGTCACAGCCGACACCGCAGCATCCACCCGCGGTGACTTAAACATCTCCTTGCCTTTATCGGCCAAGGGATACAGACGGTTCATAGTCCTAATCCCCTTCAAACCTGAATCCGGTTGATCCCACTCAGTTTGAATCATTTGCTCTACCACACGGTGCACGGGAAACACCAACTGGGACTCCCGTACCGCATGTATGAGAGGATCCTCCAAGCCGTCCTCCTCCAGAGGGCGAGTTACGGCCAGATTAAGGGTCTGAAGAGATTCTGTGATCAAAGGCACCAGCTCTTCCCTATGAAACACACGAATAATCCGAGCCTGGTCCTCCGGCTCTGGAATCTCACCGTCTTCCAATTCCTCAGCCTCAGCATCAGGATCTCCCTCCGCCTCCAAATCTGGGTAACTCAGGGCGTCCTGCTCCGGGTCCACTGACCTGAAACGTTTGGCGGCAGGCTGGGAAACACGCCGGGTCTCCTCCGACGAAAAGGAGGGGAGGGGCGCTGGCCAGGCCTCTGGTAACTGGCCGGAACGGCTCAAGCGAAAGGCCTGGTGCATCAGAAGCACAAAGTCTGGGGAAAAGTCCATAGGGGATTCAACAGCCGTACCAGGCAACGCACTAGCATGCCCATTAGAATGGGACGCGGCACAAGACGGACGAGAGCCAGGTGAGAGTTCTCCCTCCGCCATAACAGGAGGGCCCTCAGGGCCAGGCAGCTCCTTCAATTCCATTTGATGTTCCAAGTCTGAAGAGACCGAGGCACAGCCCCGGCAGATGCCAGACTCCGCTACCGCTCCTCTGCGCGAACCACAGATCATGCACTGCGGTTTGGTAGTCATACCAGCGTAGAATCCGCTCCAGGGAGAAACCCAGAGCTGAACCCCACAGGAAAGGAAAAGAAACGCTGGTGCAGTTAGCCTCGTTTGAGAGCCCTTTTTTTTTTTTTTTTTTTTAAATAAAGTACCCCCTAGAACCCTGAGAGGGTCCCGAGTAAAATCGCTAGTGCAAAAAGCCTAAAAAACTCAAGGGAAACGCGTGCACAACTGTTGAAGCCGGCGGGAAAAACCTCAACACAGGGCTACAAAATGGCTGCCGGACTCATGCACACACGCTCAAAAACGGCGCGAAAATCCAAAATAAAGGCAAATAAAACAAAGGGAGTGAAAGAAAGTAAAATTAGGAGCCCCTCAGAAAGGGCACTTACCGCAGGGGCAAAATGCCGACGGCAGCCGACTCACCGCGGAAATCTGAAGCGGGAGCGCGCTGCAACAGCTGAGTGAGGAGAAGAGAGACAATTACCCCCGGAAGGCACCCGCAGGTACAGAAAGCAGCCCAAGCAAAAGAGCTGTCCGGGAAAGGCAGAACTCTTCCCCGTGCAGTCTAGGGGAGAGTTCTAACCTGACTGGCTGTTAAATGTCATCGGTAAGGAAGGCAGGAGCCCAATGCAGGCCTGGCTTCTCAAAACCGGGAGGCCCCTCCGGATCCCCTCTGTCTTTTTTTTTTTTAAATTTAAAGGAACAGCTACCTAATTAAATGAAAAGAAATGATATGGAAAAAGAAACCCCCAAAGCAATAACTATCTAGTGTTGCTCCTCCAAGAGTCACTAAGTGTGCCCAGACCAGGCACACACGTCCTCAAGCTGCAAGGAGACTGGACACACTGGGGGCTTATGGGAGCTCCGTCTGCATACATCATACAGAAAGTTTTTGATTGGTCCAGTCTCCAGGAGGAGGTGCACTACCCGAATGTGGAGGACTAAACTGGAGGACCGCTCAGGAACTTGTGCGGTTTTTTTTTGTTTTTTTTAATGGCGGAGTGAGGCGACCCCCACTAAATCCTGTGGCGACCCCAGTGGGGGTCATGACCCACAGGTTGAGAACCGCTGATCTATACCCTTTGTCGCCTCACACTCAACCAATTTCTAACCCAGTCATTCACTTCAGGGTCCATCCCTAAGGTGCTCAGTTTGTTTATAAGTTGCCTGTGCAGAACGGTGTTTAAGGCTTTACTGAAATCTAAGTACACCACATCTAAGGTTCTCCCTCAGTTCAAGTCCCTGGTCTCCCAGTCAAAGTAATCAATCAGATTTGTCTGACAAGACCTGCCGGTGGTAAACCCATACTGCCTTGGATTCTGCAATCGATTGGACTCCAGAAACTTCACTATTTTCTCTTTTAGCAGAGTTTCCAATAATTTACTCACCACTGAGGTCACGAACTTGTAGTTTTCAACCTCATCCTTACTTGCATTTTTGTGTAAAGGAACCCACATGTGCTTTTCTCCAGTCCTCTGGGACCATTCCAGACTCCAAAGAAGCACTGAAAAGGTAGTCAGTGGAGCTGCTAGAACGTCTCCAAGTTCTTTCAGTATTCTTGGATGTATCTCATCTGGTCACATCGCTTTGCCTACATTTAGTTTAGCTAGTTCCTCAGGAACATAATCTTCTGAAAATCGTTCAAGATTCTTGTCACTTCTGTTTATCTTTTCCAGCATGCATTTAATATCACCGTCGCGTAACATATTATTCAGTTACTGCTTCTCTCTCTTTTCTTCTTTTGTTCCCTGTTTTCCTGTTTTTATAATGGAGTTATTTTTCCTTTTAATTTGTTTGACTTTTTATTGTAAACAGCTATGTCATATGTGAAAGGTGGTATATCAAGCATTTTAATAAACCATAAACCATATTTGTGAGCGTTTTCTGAGGTCCTGCTCCTGGCCTTTCATCTGTAAACACAGAACAGAAATATTTGTTAAGCAATTCCACTTTATCCTCATCAGCTTCTATACTGTATAGTAACACAGTAACATAGTAAATGACGGCAGATAAAGACCAGTATGGTCCATCTAGTCTGCCCAGTAAGATGGGAAGTGTAGGTGCACCTGCCGCTCCGTGCAGGTCACCCCCTCCCCAAGTCTTTGTTTAGGGGTGAACCCACCGCTCCTTGTAGGACACCCGTTTGTTGAGAAATTAGATAGTTAAGTTTATTTTGAATTTATCCTCTTGCTGTAAAGAGATTCACTGTGTCTGACCCATGCCATTTTGAATTCTGTCACTGTACTTGCCCCCACCACTTATATTCCTCCCCTTCACCCTTGAGTCTGATAATAGCACTTTTGCCCTTCCTCCTTTCACTAACATATCTGAAAAATGTCTTATCCCCCCATTTTATTGCATTGGCTCTCTCTTCTTTTTGTATCTTTGCTTTCCTGACTACTTTGCTAGCTTCTCTAAGTTTTTCCAAATATAGATGCCCGTCTTCCTCTCTCTGTGATCTCTTGTATTTTATGAAGGCCTCCCTCTTTTTCTTCACCTTTCAGTTAATTCTTTTGAGAACCATAGTGGCCTCTTTTTCCTTTTACATTTATTTACCTTTCTAACAAAAAGTTTTATTGCCCTTAAAATATCCCCTTTTAGTTTTGCCCATTGCTTTTCTACATCCCCCAGTTGTTCCCAGCCTGCTAACAGCTCCCATCTTGGCAAAGTTAGTTTTCTTAAAGTCTAAGACCCTCACTTTTGAATGGATTTTTATCAGCCCTAATCCTAATACTGAACCACACCATCTTGTAATCACCGGATGCGAGATGATCTCCCACTATATCATCATAAACACTTTCATCATTGGTAAGCACCAAGGCCAGTATGGCCCCTTCATGTGTGAGTTCTGTTCCCAGTGCCTGTAGAGAATCTAGGATCTCTTACTTCTAGAGGACACTGCAGCAGGGATGTGCCAATCGACATCTGGCAATATGGAAATCACCTATCAGTAGCACTTCTTTCATGGCAATACTGCGTATGTCTTCTATGAAATCTCTGTCCACTTCTCCCTGTGAGGGGGATCTGTATATCACTCCAATGCAAATGGATGTCCCTTTCCCTCTTTCTAGTTTAACCCACAGTGCCTCCTCGCACCCTTTTAAGCCTTGTAATTCTTAAGCTTTAATATTATTTTTTTACATATAGTGCCACTCCTCCTCCCCTTCTTCCTACCGTACCCTTCCTGAATAAAGTATAGCTTGGTATAATTACATCCCAGTCATGGTTGTCCGTGATAATGTCTCCGTAACTGCCACTAAATCCAACTCAACCTCTTCCATTAAAACCTCAACATCTGGGATCTTATTTGCCATGCTATGAGCATTTATACACACCGTTTTACATGCTAAACGTCACATGGCGATTACACGTAGCACCACATCTCTCTTCTCCCAGTATCACATATCCCTTCTCCTCTGTCTTCTATCTGCAATGCTCAAGGTGGTGTACATTATTTCGGTATAATCTGTCAAACCAAGAGAATCAGAAGAACCCCTCTCCCTAACCATAACAGCCATCACCCTGATAACTCAAAAGAGAAAAAAATCGGAAAAGGAACCCCCCTCCCAAAACCCCATAGCTCTTGACATCCATCCAAAAGAATGTCAAGTAGGCCAGTCCCAAGATGGCCACCTTGAGCGGGTCAACCGTATGGTTGGTCAGTCCTTAAATGGCCATGAACATGCTGCTCCTTCCATGTGCCCTCCCTGCCTGCCACCAATTGGTCAGACAAACCCAAGATGGCCACTGGATGACTTCAAGGTCCCCCTGGGGCTTCCCCAGCACTCGCCTGACCTGGACAGAGGTGTGGGGAAATATGCTCCAGATGCTCTGGCGAAACAGCTTGCAGGATCATCTATCAGTCGTGGGGTTAGTAAGTTGGGCTTGAGGGGAAAAATTTTGGACCTGGGCCCAGCCTCTAAATAGCCGGTCCGGGCCCAGCCTTTTGCCTCCCTGATAACCCCTTCCTGATTGGCCCCACTGCCCGTTTGTGCTAGATGGCTGCTAATCATTGAGCGGGCAGAGCTTGTTGGTTTGCTCCTCTGAAGTATCACTGGATGGGAAGCAAGACCTGCCATGTGCATATCCTGGAACATCAGTCAGTGCTGCAGTTGCCCTCTTAGAACTCCATTCTCACATATGGCCTGCTGACTGTTCTCCCTTTACTGGCGGAAGAATCTATAGAGGTAGATTGTGTAGGGCTTAGGCCATCTTCTGCAGAGAAAGACTGAAGGAGGAGACAGGGCACATGTCTTTATTGTGCAAAGGGGATACTGGAGAAAAAGGAGGAGCATGGAGGCAGAGTGTGCTACATCTGTGTTCGCCAGTTGGCCTACCCTACTTCAGATCCTAAAACATTACTTTGTTCTTTAATTTTAAACATTTTTAACTTAACTTAAACTTAGTCATCACTGCCCCTTTTAGCTGCAATTGTGCAGCTGAACCCCCTTTAAAAAAACTTGCGTCTGTCCTCACTGCTCAGTGTGGCCTCTTCCTAATGGTTTCCAACCTGCTGTGGGCTGTTTGAAAATATGTCAGTCCAGGCCTGTCTTGTTTGGGGACTGGCACATGGAAACTGCCTGCTTGCACCATTCTGGATGACCTACTGAATATTTTAGATAGTTATTCAATTATACTTTTCAAATCATCTGTACTTTTGCCTTTTGTCACAGGGCAAGGCCATCACACTGGTTATGTTAATGGCTGAAACCAGTCTAAAATAACTTGTATTGCTTTCTAGTTTTCAATAGTACATTAATCCCCTTGATCTTTCTCATGTCTCTCCTTATTTTCTTCTGACGTCTGCTCTCTTCTCCATCTCTTTCCTATGGCTCCATATCACTTTCTTTTCCTATTGTTGACACTTCCTAATCTTCTCCCCTCATAACAACAACCTCAAGCCCCCCCCCCACTCCTTCATCTACCCAATGAGACTCAAGGGTGCAGGGGAGGAATATGCAGAAACTGATGAGGATAAAGCAGAATTGCTTAACAAATATTTCTATTCTGTGTTCACAGATGAAGGGCAGGAGCAGAACCTCAGAAAACACCCACAAACAGGAACCAAAGCGACGGGAATCTTGAACAATTTTCAGAAGACTGTGCTCATGAGGAACTAGCTAACTAAAAGTAGATAAAGTCATGGGCCCAGATGGGATACATCTAAGAATACTGAGGGAACTTGGGGACGTTCTTGCGGCTCCACTGTCTGATCTTTTCAATGCCTCTTTGGAGTCTAGAGTGGTGCCAGAGGACTGAAGAAAGGCACATGTGGTCTCCTATTACACAAAAGCGGATGTAAGGACAACATTGAGAACTATAGGCTGGTTAATCTAACCTCTGTATTAGTAAATTATTGGAAAGGTTACTAAAGGAGAGAATAGTGAGGTTTCTGGAGTCGAAGGGATTTCAGGATACAAGGCAACATGGATTCACCAGAGGCAGGTCTTGTCAGACAAATCTGATAGATTTCTTTGACTGGGTGATCAGGGAGTTGGACCAGGGAATATACTTAGATTTCAGTAAAGCCTTTGACACTGTTCCGCACAGACAACATAAACAAACTGAGCACCCTAGTGATGGACCCTAAAGTTACTGCTTGGGTTAGAAATTGGTTGAGTGGGAGGTGACAAAGGGTACAGGTAAATGGAGCTCACTCTGAGGAGGAGGAGGAGGAGGAGGAGGAGGTTATCAGTGGTGTGCCATAAGGATCTGTCCTTGGTCCGATTCCATTTAACATCTTTGATAGTGATATTGCGGAAGAACTGTCGGGTAAGGTTTGCTTGTTTGCGGATACCACCAAAATCTGCAATAGAGTAGACACACAGGAAGAAGTCAATAACATGACTCATGGACACTGTTCCCTCTAAGCTGTGCGCGTGTGCGCGCGCACACACCTCATCGAGCGAGCGCACATACTTTATAACAGAGCGCACAAAAATTACGGTTCTGATTCTGATAGAAAACAACACAGACGTCTTAAAATTTAAAAGTTGTTGTGTATTTATGGTTTTCACAAGTTCTACAATATTTTCTAGTGCAATCAATGTGGTGTACATACTGTAATCTGACGTGTAGTCAAATTTTAAAGTATATAACTCTGAGTGTCGTTATGTGGCGCACAAAAATTTAACCTTCCTTCAAAAGTTGCACAGCTGATATTTTATGCACACACAGCCTACAGAAAATTAGAGGGAACATTGCTCATGGACTATGAAGAGGGATGTAGTTAAGCTTGAAGAATGGTCTAGAATTTTTCAACTGAAATGTAATGCTACAAAATGCAGAGTCATGCAATTAGGCTGCAAAAATCTAAAGAAGCTGTACAGTGTAGGGGGTGAGGTACTTCAGTCCACGAAAGAAGAGCAGGACCTTGGCGTGATTGTGTCTGATGATATTAAAGTAGCTAAACAGATAGAAAAGGTGACTGCGAAAGCCAGAAGGATGCTTGGGTGCATAAGGGAGAGGAATGGCCAGCAGAAAAAAGGAGGTGATAATGCCTCTGTCTAAGTCTCTGGTGCCTCCGCATTTATTGTGCGCAATTCTGGAGACCGCACCTTTGAAAGTATATAAGCAGGTTGGAGTCAGTTCAGAGGGTGGCTATTAAAATGGTTAGAGGTCTTTGTTATGAAGCATATGAGAACAGACTTAAAGATCTTAATATGTATACTTTAGAGGAAAGGTGAGATAGGGGCGATATGATAGAGACCTTTAAATTCCTCCATGGCATAAATGCACAGGAGGGTCTCTTTGAAGGCCAGCTCTGCTATGAGGGGACATAGGATGAGAGTGAAAGGGGATAGACTCAAGAGTAATATGCAGAAATATTTCTTTATGGAAAGAGGGGTAGATGCGTGGAATAGTCCACCATTGGAGGTAGTGGACACGAGGACAGTATCTGAATTCAAAAAAGCATGGGACAAACACAGAGGAGCTCTAAAGGTAAAAAGGGGACTGTTTTAGTTGATATGGAAGGGCAGACTACATAGACCATGTGGTCTTTTCCTGCTGTCATGTTTCTATGTTTCTTCCTCTCATTCTGCTATCTCCTCTCTCTGAAAAACCTCACCCTTGTTACTGCCATGCCATCTCCTCTCTGCCCCGTACTCTTCTCCTTCTATCATCTGGAACACACAAACATGACGGTAGAAAAAGACCACATGGCCTATCCAGTCTGCCCTTCCATATCAACTACTACATTGGTCCCCTTTTTTTCCTTTAGTGATCCTCTGAGTTTGTCCCATGCTTTTTTGAAGTCAAATACTGTCCTCATCTCTACCTCCTCCAATGAGAGACTATTCCATGCATCTATCACTCTTTCTGTAAAGAAGTATTTCCGTAGATTACTCCTGAGTCTATCCCCTTTCACCCTCATCCTACATCCCCTCGTAGCAGAGCTTGTTTTCAATCGAAAGAGGTTCTCCTCCTATGCATTTATGCCATGGAGGTATTTAAATGTCTCTATCATATCTCCTCTAGCCCATCTTTCTTCTAAAGTATACATATTAAGATCTTTAAGTCTGTCCTCAGATGCTTTATAACGAAGACCACTAACCATTTTAGTAGCCACCCTCTGCACCGACTCCATCCTGTTTATATTCTTTTGAAGGTGTGGTCTCCAGAATTGCACACAATACTCCAAATGATGTCGCACCAAAGACTTATACAGAGGCACCAGCACCTCCTTTTTTCTGCTGGCGATTCCTCTCTCTATGCATCCAAGCATCCTTTTAGCTTTTGCAGTTGCCTTTTTCTACCTGTTTAGCTACTTTACAATTGTCAGACACACTCACATTCAGGTCCCACTCTTCTTTCATGGACAGAAGTACTTCACCCCCTACACTGTACTGCTCCCTTGTATTTTTGCAGCCCAAATGCATGACCCTGAATTTTTTAGCATTAAATCTCAGCTTCCAAATTCTAGACCATTCTTCAAGTTTAGCTAGATCCCTCCTTATGTTATCTACTCCTTCTTGGGTGTCTACTCTATTGAAGATTTTGGTATCATCTGCAAAGAGACGAACCTTACCAGATAGCCCTTCCGCAATATCACTAAAAATCTCAACGCTGGCGCCCCTTACATTTTTCTCACTCTCCCATGACAGATCTTCACTCTATTGTTCTAATCTTATTCATAGCCCTCTCCTATCCCGCTCCTCTCTCCCTTTCTCATGCATCTCATGGAATGCACACTCCATAACAAATAAGCTTATCTTTATTCATGATCTCTTTATCTCTAATTCTCTCCAACGTCTTGCTCTGAGACCTAGCTCCTCCCAGAAGACTCAGCTTCAATTGCAGCCCTCTGTCACGGTGGCTATCAATTCTCCCACACATCTCGTCCTACTGGCCGTTGTGGAGGTGCTGGATTTCTACTCTCTCATTCCTGCCAATTTCAATCCCTCCTTCTGTCCCCGTCTCACTCCTTTCCCTCCTCTGAAGTTCACTCTGTCCACCTTTTTACACCACTACCTCCCTCTCCGGATAGCTGTTATTTATCGACCCCCTGACAAGTCCATATCTACCTTTCTCACTGATTTTGACTCATGGCTTTCCTTCTTTCTGGATTCATCTTCCCCCTCCCTTATTCTCAGTAATTTTAACATTCATATTAATAATCCCTCTGACCCTAATGCATTAAAGCTCCTTTCTCCTAGCTTCTCATTCAACCTTCAACTTTGCTCTACTGCCCCCACTCACCAGCATGGTCACTGCCTTGACCTTGTCTTCTTCTCTAATTGTTTACCCTTTAACATTTGTACCTCAGTTCTTCCCTTATCTGACCAGCACCCCCTGCCTCAGTCTCGTCCAGTCTCCTCCTACCTCTTTAAAAACCTTCATGCTATTGACCCACTGGCTCTGTCCACTACTGTCTCATCACCTCTTTCCCTCCACTATGTCATCGGAGTCTGTTGATGATGCAGTAGCTTCCTATAACACCGCACTTTCCTGTGTTCTAAATGCTCTTGCTCCGCCCATGCCACATTCTGTGAGGCATACTGTACCCCAGCCCTGGCCGTCTTTGACTACCCATTATTTAAGCTCGTGCACCCACTCAGCTGCGTGTATTTGGCTCAAATCCTAACCCTTGCAGACTTTATACACTTCAAATTCATGTTTGCCTCTTTCCAGTCAGCCATAGCCCTCGCCAAACAAAACTATTATGTGCACCTAATTCCCTTGCCTCTGACCCTCACTGTCTTTACAATTCTCAGCTTTCTCCTCAATGTACCTTCACCTCCAACCCCTCCTTCCCTTTCTACCCAAACCTTGGCCAACTATTTCCATGACAAAACCCACAAAAGTATACTCCAATTCCCCACGAGATCAGCTCCTTCCTCTCTTCCATCTCTCTTCACTTCCAACTCTTCCCCATAACCTCTGCCAGCCTCTCTACCCTTTCTAAGATCTCCGAGGAGGAAATCACACATCATCTTTCCTCTTCCAAACTCACTACTTGCTCCTCTGATCCTATTCCCACCCACCTCCTAAGTTCCATTTCCTCCACTGTCATCCCTTCCATCTCTCACATTCTCAACCTATCGCTCTCCACTGCAACTGTTCCTGCAGCTTTCAAGTATGCTGTGGTCACATCTCTCTTCAAAGAAACCCTCACTTGACCGTCTCTCAGTTGATGCACCCCAGGGGTCTGTCGGTGGCTCTCTCCTTTTCTCTCTATATACCCAGTCTCTTGGTATACTCATCTCCTCCCATGGCTTTCAGTACCATCTTTATGCTGATGATTCTCAGATCTACCTTTCTACACCTGATATCTCTCAGGCAGTCCGGGCCCTGATCTCTGCCTGCCTATCTGACATTATGCTATGTTTATGTTTATTTATATTTGCTTTACCGCCTTTCAGAACAGCAGCAGGGCGGTGTACATTGTTGCCTGGATGTCTCACCACCGTTTGAATTCGAACATGGCCAAAACTAAGCTTCTTATTTTTCTCCCTAAAACTATCTCCTCCCTTCCTCCTTTCTCAATCCCTGTGGATAACACACAACTAGTTCCTGTTTCCTTGGCGTCATTTTTGACTCCTCCCTCTCCTTCTCCAGACACATTCTACTGATAGCTAAAACTTGTTGTTTCTTTCTTTATGACATCAACAAAATTTGCCCCTTCCTTTCTGAATACACTACTAAGATACTTATTCACTCTTTACTCACCTCCTGTCTTGACTATTGCAACCTCCTCCTTGCTAGTCTCCCTCTTAATCATCTCTCTCCCCTTCAATCTGTTCAAAACTCAGCTGTGTGGTTTATCTTCCGCCAGTCCCGTTATGCAAATTCTCAACCTCAAAACGAAAAAGGATAATCTATTTAACACACGGAGACCAATACCGCAATGCCTCAAGATAACTTGAACTTGACACTGTCTACGATGTTTATACTGTTGAACTCTCTTTTACTAACTGTACATAGTTAATTGTACATAGTTCTACAAAGTTTAATAGTTAAAAGTTCAACTGTTAATGTACATAGTTCATGATATTGTTTAATGTAAAAACAGAGATACACTTCTGTCTCCTTATCTGTTTTATGTAAACCGCACCTATCATCGGAAGGCTGCGGTATAAAAAAGCTTGTTAAATAAAATAAAATAAATAAAATATGCTCATATAACCCCTCTTCTCAAGTCGCTTCATTGGCTCCCTATCCGTTTCCATATCGCGTTCAAACTTCTCCTACCAACTTATAAATGTACTCATTCTGCTGCTTCTCACTACCTTTCCTCTCTTATCTCTCCCTACACCCCTCCTCATGAACTCTGCTCTTCTGGCAGATTACTTCTGTCTGTGCCCTTATCTTCCACTGCCAACTCCAGATTTCGATCGTTTCAACTTGCTGCTCCTTATGCCTGGAACAAACCACCGAAGTCTATATGTCAGACTTTATTTCTGGCCCTTTTCAAATCCATGCTAGAAACTCATCTCTTCAAGGCTGCTTTTGGATCCTGTTCTGCTTAGTCTCCATTTATTTCCTTACCTTTCCCTGGATGTATCCTTGTCCTCAGCTGTTGTGTTGTCTGTCTTGACTAGAGTGTAAGTTCTTATGAGCAGGGACCGTCTTTTACATATGCCTGTACTGTGTATGCCTTGTAGCACTATATAAATAAGTAGTATTAGTAATAGTAGCTATAAACTCTGTATTAAATTAAAATTAAGAGGAAGGGGAATGTGGAGGCTGGGGGTGAGGGAAAGAGATGGAAAGCTGTAGATAGATGCAGTAAAAGAGGGAGATTGAAATCTGAGTGGATAGAGAGGCAGAAAAATAAGTGCAAGGACTAAAAGGAAGAAATCAATACCAGAGATGGATGTACGGAAGATGTAAATAGGGCAGGAAGAAAGAAAAATGACAAATGAACAGAAAACTCTGGAAAAAGAGTTAAGAGAAGCCATAGGAAAGCAGAAAACTGTCTTTGGAAGAAACATGATTAGAAAAATAAGATGTCCAGACAACAAAGCTAGAAAAACAAAAGGAATTTTATTTTTAATTTAGTGATTGGAATATATCAGTTTTTGAAATTTACATCTTTCTTTGGGCCATGTTTATTAAAGATTGGTGTGCGCTATCTGCTGCAGTACCCATATTATTTCTTTGGGCATGGTGGCAGAAAGCGCATACTAATGTTTAATACACATGTTTTTTTAGATTTTGCCTAGTACAAAGGGAATCACATCAGTGTTTCTATTTTTCATGTGTTACTGTGGCAGGCTATGGCCTATAATAGTCTGCAAATATGAAAGGCCTGTAAGTTAGGCCCTGATTCCAACCCCCATCTCAGTAAAGAACCAAAGTCTGTAAAAGTTTGAGAAAACTGTTTTAAAACTGCTTAATAAGACGTTTTCATGAATGCATAAATCTTTCATTATTCTCTTGTGCTGTGAAGATAGAAATGTTTCAATACATGCATTCCTAGAGCTAGAAACAACCTCGGAGCAGGATAGTATCAATGCCTAGAAACTGTACCTTTGTTAGAACAGTTTGGGAAGGGGGAGCAGGGAGCTAGGCCCAGAGAGGGTCCCTGATTGGACGTGCAGGGGGCGTTGAGACCAATAGAAAGTCTGCATGTATCAAACTGAAAAGGAATGTATAAAATGAATATGTTTCTGTAAGAGCTTTGCTCAGTCCTTTTTGAAGCTTTGACTAACTGGGCCTTGTGCACAATAAATTGGCTTGGATCTTTGAACTGACTCCTGGTATTATTTATTGCATGCTTATCAGCTGCTACATTACCTTGCATGTGGAGTCTGGTCTCTTGGGGTAACAGTTTATTTTTTGTTTATAAATTTCTATTTTTAGTTTGTGGTTACTTGTTCTATATCTGTGAGGGTCGGTGAGTGAAAGAGACCAGGGATTCTGTTAGCTTTGACGCTTGTGTAGGATTGATCTGTACTAATCCAACTTATTTAGCTTTCCCAACAAGTGTACTGATGTTTTAGTGCCTACAGTAATGTGTAGGATTATACATTTTTTCTCGCTAGGTCCTTAACATAAGACGTTGGGAATTTAGTGCTCTTATGGTATGGTGAAATTGCTCTATTGGTTTTGAATGAACTTTATAGGGTTTTGTGGTTACTTCACATATGCCAGATACGGCTAATTCAGACGATAGATATATATTCTAAACATGTTTTGGTAACTCAGCGATAAACTAAAGGTCAGCAGATTTGAAGCCTATTGGCCATTTGACAACTTACTAAAAGAGCTAATAGGCAAATCATAGTATGGTTGCCAGTAACCAAAGAATTCCCATTACAGTGCTGCTGAACACCAAATGGCCATCTGGAAGATGAAGGACTAGGGCTGAGTGGTAGCAGAGTGTTAAAATACCTGCATACGGACTTACGGTGTGACTGCCATGGAGAGCAGGTGTGCCTAAGGGAGCTCTGCCAATCCACCCTCCTCAAGTCATACGAAAAAAGCATTTCAAGGTATTTTTTTTGAACACCAAGAGAACTAACAATGATGAAGACAGCTAGATTAAAAAGTACTAAAATCAAAGAATTATATGTAGCTAAAGCAAAGAAGGTGGGTGCAACGGCAGGACTAACACAGGGCCCAGTATCGCCTGCCTCCTCCAGCGCGAGTGGGGGAGATGAAATTGGAGACCTTGGAGAGGCAGACTTAATAATGATCCTCAAAGAGATCTGGGACTCGAAAAAGGAAATAATAGAGAAAGTCCTGGATAAAATAAAAGAGAAGCTCGCGGCAGTAGGTGCACGAGGAGGCTGAAGTGCAAATTAGTAGAACCGAGGACATGCAAACCCAACAACAGAAAGATACCCGCTTTCAGCAGCAGATGGTGTGAATGCAGACAAAAGCCGAGGAAGTGGAAAACCATGAGCACCAGTCAAATGTACGCATTTTTGGATTTCCTGAAGGAACCAAGGGCCAGGACCTGATTAAATTCATCAGAGACTTTTTCACAGAATGTTTCCTGGGTTGCCAGGAGGCAAATGCATAGCCGAGGGCCTTCATTGTAAAACTCCTCCAATATCAGGATCAGGAGCACATCGTCCAAGCGGCCTGGAAAATGGGCCATGTGATTTACCAAAACTGGCAAGTCTCAGTATTCCCAAACCTGGCTGCAGAGACAATGTGGAGATGCAAGGAGCTATTAAAAATCAAAGAGAACCTGGCCGCACAAGGAATCATCATAGTGATCTGGTATCTAGCCCACATTACGATGATGGTAAATGGAGTGAGGCGGTTCTTCACAAGCCCAGAAGCACTGGAGAAATACCTAAAGATCAACAAAGAGAGAATGGATCGCTCCCACGCAAATAGGCCCAACATGCCACATGGCCCAGAACACACCAGAGCAGAGGCGGAATATTGGGGGAGGCCTCATACAGTAGTGCAAGAAGCGGCCCAGTCAGCAAAGGACTTGACGGAGCTCCAAGGGACTACTTTAACGGAAGCAGCAGAGGTTGTGGAGACCCGAATGGAGGAGCTGGACCATGCAATATGATCACTCGGACAACACAAACATGTAATATCCTTTAATGGTCCCAAGATGTAAGTCTGGACTCTCAGGAATAATAGAACAGGAAGGCTCGTGAGAAGGGGGAGATTCCAAAATGGGGTTAATGCTAGAGGGAAAAGACACTTCCCCATGCCTGAGAGATTACATCCCAAGATATGGCAGAAGCTAAAGAACATTAATCGGGAATAAAGCTGGGCTGGGGAATGGTGGAATGAGAGCGGACAGGGCACGAAATGGCTCACAAAATTGTAAAAGGTATGCGGGAGTCTAAAATGAGGAAAAGTGGAGGGTTTTATGCTACAATAGAGTTATCGGTAGCGGTATGGGGTATATTAAGGTGGGGGGGGGGTTGGGGTTATTGAAAATTGCTGGATCGGTGGGGGTTAAGCACCGGGGAGGGAGGTGCAGGAGGGGGGAATGAAAGGTTTGCAAGGTTGGTTCAAAAAGGAAGAAATATACTTGAAAAGGTGGAAAGGTTTAAGGTAGCCTCATGAAATGTTAGAGGGATAAACAGCCCCATCAAAAGGAAAAGAGTGTTAATAGCACTGGCAAAAACCCTGCTAGACTTCGCCCTTATCCAAGAACACACTTGACCAGGGAGGAACACAATAAGTTAAATGTACTGTTCAGCATACAATTCGAAAAAGCGAAGAGTAGCTGTTCTGATCCACAAGAGAGTCCCCTTCGTTTTGGGGTAGGTGGGAGGGGACACAAATGGTAGGGTGGTATGAGTGGTGGGCGGGGTAGACCACAATGAAGTTTCTCTTCTGAACCTCTATGTCCCTAATGGCCCGAAAGGCTCTTTTTTCAGAGGACCCTGCACAAATTCTCTAAGGTGGCCAGTGGAAACTGGGTCATAACAGGGGACCTAAATAGCACACTGGGGAGAGGATCAATCGAACGATGTTGCGAAAATCCATGGGTGGGAGGGAAAAGAGTTACGCAAATGTATGAAGCATTGGGATCTGGTGGACATATAGAGAAAGGAAAATGGGGGCCAGCGAGGATATACATGTTTTTCGCCTTGGTCATGGGAGTATTTGAGGTTAGACTATGTTCTAGGGAGAAGGGATCAAAAGGGGCATTAGGGGTAGTGACACTTCAGCCAATCACTCTCTCAAATCACGGGAAGGTGGACACCTCTGAGAGGTACAGGGGAACAAAGGCCAAAGGTATGGAGAGCTGGCATTACCTTGCTACAAAAGGAAGAGGCCCAATGCCGGCTAAAGTTGGCATGGAAGGACTTCCTTCTCCAAAATGATACCGGTGAAGTGGGAGAGGGTACACTTTGGGATGCAGAGAAAGCTTTCATGAGGGGGACATTAATACAAATGGGGGCCCAGAAAAAGGGGGAAAGGGAACAGGAGAACAAACTGCTAAACCTGATAAAAAAAACTTCAAGAAGAACATAGTAGAAAAGGAGGGGTGAAAGTCTACAGAAAACTCTGTAGTGCTAGACTGTGCAACTAAACGTTAACGGACATGGAGCAAATTGAATATCTGCTGATAGCCACAAAGAGGAACTACATGAAGGGGGAAAATAAGGCAGGGAAACTTTTATCCTGGCAATTGAAGAAGCGTAGAGCTGACCGGTTGGTAGCAGAAATCACGCAGTCAAATGGGAGTCGAATTTATACGAATGCGGGAATCTGTGAGGAATTTCGGCAATTTTATGAATGCCTATGCAGAACAGACGGAACCAGCCCGCCGGATCAAATAGCTCAGCACTTGGAGGGGTCTGGCTTCTCCTGGCTTGGGTAGGGCTGAGGCGCTAGGTCACCCTGTGCAAATAGAGGAGGTGATTAAAACGATTCAGACCCTCCCTAAGGGGAAGGGAGCAGGGGAAGACTGTTTCCCAGCGGAATACTATCATGCCCTGAGGGAAGAAGTGGCCCCAGTACTAAAAAGAATATTCTCAGGGGCAATGAGGGGATCCCCACTTCCTAAAACATTTGCAGAGGCAAATATAATCAGTTTGCATAAAGAAAGGAAGCCCCGTGATCAATGCGGCAGTTACTGGCCAATTGCATCGATCAACTATGATGCTAAGCTTTTTGATAAAGTATTGGTGCTGCGCTTTGAACAAGTGCTATACAGTTAATACCCTCAAAGAGGGTTTATAAAGGGAAGGGCCATCTCGGATAATGTGCGCCGGGCCATTAACATCCTTCACATAATAAAAGAAAGGCGGGAAAAGACCCTATGCTTGGCGCTAGATGCAGAGAAAGCGTTTGATTGGGTGGAGTGGGGATTTCTATTTGCTATGCTGAACCACCTAAATCTGGGAGCTGGGTTCACACAGGGTGCCCAGGCCCTGTATATGGGCCCACTGGCTGAGTTCATATTACAAAGCGGGACAAAACAGGGTGCCCACTCTCCCCAATGTTATTCGCCATAGTTATTGAGGCCTTCATGGCATGGGTCAGGCAGAAAGCAAAGCTCCACCCGGTCAAGATAGCAGAAACAGCACATAAAATTCTGCTATACGCTGATAAGACGTTGGTTTTCCTGCCCAGGCCAGGGAGTCTGTTCCCACTCTGCTGAAGGAAATTGAGGAATTTTCAAGACATTCTGGGTTCAAGGCGAACCTGTCGAAAACTGAAGCACTACCACTGGGAGGGTTGCAACCTTATGAGATCCCAATGCTTCCTTTTCACTGGGCGAAGAGAAAAATTAAATATTTAGAGGTATGCATTTCTTGAGACCCCTGCGATCTCTTCTGACTAAATTATGCTCTGCTGCTGAGGCAGCTTGGGGGGGGGGGGGGCGGAACTGGGCAGCTTTGCATTTCAGCTGGATGGGGAGGGTAGCAGCCTGAAGATGAACTTGATTCCCAAATTTATTTTCCTATTCTCCCAATTCCTGATCTCCATTCCAGCGACATACTTAGGAAAATGGGAAAAGCGCCTGGTTACATTTATTTGGGGGAGGGGGAGGAAAGCCCGCATTGGGACGGTGAGGTTATATAGATCCCGAGAGTGGGGAGGGATTTGGTTCACCTCATTGAGGTGGTATTACAGGGCAGCGGTTATTGGTGCACCGAGGGGGCATTATCTCAGCAGTGCGAAACAGCCTGGGTAGATATTGAGAGGTGCCAGCTTGCACCTGTATAGATCTTTAAATGGTTGGAGGGCGGGACCATGGAGAGAATGGGAATGCCCAGGAAATAGGGAGCCACCCCTTTTTGTAGGCCCTCCGCACAATTTGCAAAGGGGAAAGGAGGAGAGGTACATTGTCCGCATAGCTATCCCGACAGTTGCTGCTGAGAGACATTCAACCATTTTCAGGGAACGAGTTCCAAGCTATTCGAGAGGGTTTGGTAGCTAAAGGGATAACTAAACTCCACAACCTGATAGGGGTAGGGGTCTCACTAACTATGCAAGAGATTGAGAAATATCTGGGGGGGGGGCAGGATAGTGTAGTTACTCACCTGTAACAGGTGTTCTCCAGGAACAGCAGGAATCAGTCCTCACATATGGGTGACGTCGGTGCCCCAGTTTTCAAAGAAAGCCTTTGGGAATGCTACCACGCATGCGTGGTCCCCTTCCTACCCAAAGGTGTCATATCTTGCTCAGTCAGATGACATAGCTAAGACGGCAGTCAAGCAAAAACAAAAAGGACGGCAACTCCAAGGGGAGGAGAGAAGGTTGTGAGGACTGATTCCTGCTGTTCCTGGAGAACACCTGTTACAGGTGAGTAACTACGCTTTCTCCAGGAACAAGTAGCCTAATGGTTAGAGCACTGACTTGGGAACCCCAAGACAAGGGTTCAATTCCCACTAGCACTCCTTGTGGCCTTGGGCAAGTCACTTAACCCTCCATTGCCCCAGAAAAATCCAAGTTATCAATGTCTCCGTTTAATGTACATTACCAAGTTTGAGTTTCAATGTAAACCGCTTTGATTGAAATGATAAAGCAGTATATAAAACCTGTTAAATAAATAAAGTAGGAAGTCAGTCCTCACATATGGGACTCCCTAACTCCAGGCTACCAAGGACTGAACCACGACAGTACCAATGGCGACTGGTTGCGTGGTCGTGAGTTACAGAAGGTGAGTACCCATTGAGAGACTCTGCAAGACCCTAGCGTCCAGCAACACTATCACTCCGGTAACTTGAACACAGAGGGTCGGAGGTCAGGAGGTGTCTACATTCCAAGAATGTTAAGCAGCACTGCCTGATGAAAGGCACTGTCCCTGCGGGATTCACTTTCCAGGCAGTAGTGTGCTGTGAATGTGTGAATGGATGACCAAGTGGCAGCTCTGCAAATTTCTGTCACTGGCACAGAATGGAGGTGAGCCAACGATGTGGCCATCGCCCTCACGCGATGTGCTGTGATCCAGTGCTCCAGGGAGAGGCCCGCCCGCTCATAAGTGAGGGCAATGCAGTCCGCCACCCAAGAGGATAGGGTACACTTGGTTACTGGGAGCCCCAGTCTGCTGGGGTCATAGGACAAGAAAAGCTGACGGTCCTGTCCTGGAATTCAAATGCTCCCACCAGGTTGAATTGGAGCTGGTGCTTGCGGTTTGGAGACCTTTGACTTCTTGGGTCCGTGTTCCTGGCCCTTAAGCTGGGATCCCTGCTGCTGCTGCTGGCTTGGGAAGGCTTAGTAGTGGTGACTCTGGTGGAAAGGACCCTTCTTCCTCAAGAAAGTTGGCCTTTTCAAATGAGGTGGTTTTTTTCTACAGGGAAGGGTAGAGGTCTTCTTTGAGAGCCTCTGCCTGGTCACCACCTAGGATTCAATCTTGGCCACCATGTCGGCCATAGCTTCCCAAACAGGTTCTCCCCGGTACAGGGAACATCCAGCAGCTTTTCCTGGTCCCACTTTTCAAGGTCTGAGGTCTGCACCAGGCCTGGTGCCGAGCACCGATGCCTGCAGCTGCAGCCTTGAACCCATCGTAGGCGGCCCAGGACAGGAACTTAGAGCAGTCCTAAATGGTGGCCACCAAGGTCTGGAACCGTTTCAGGGGTTCCCCAGTGAGCTCTGCTGAGAATCCCGCGAGCTCCTGAATGAGACTCTTACGATACATCCCCATGTAGAGCTCATAGGTTTGTATCCGGCAGCTCAGCATGGAACCCTGGAAGCACTTGTGCCCCAGGGCGTCGAGGGTTCTGGCCTCTCTACCCGGTGGTACAAAAGAATAAATCTTCTGACTCTTGAGCTTCCACCACCATGGAATTGCGGGGAAGTTGGGTCTTCTGGAAGACTGGACTCCTCTTGACACAGTAGATGGCGTGGAGGCGTCAGCTGACCACTGGCACCGAGGCCAGGGTCTCCACATCCACAGGAATAGCCGCTCGAGGATGGGTTGCACCAGCACCGACAGAGCCTCTTTTGGCAGGGACTCATACTGGAGGATCTCCAGTTCTTCAGTGCGCGGGTCCTCCTTGGACTCGGTCGGGACCGAAAGGGCTTGGGCCATGTCCTGGACAAAGTCGTGAAATGCAACGTCCTTGGGTGGGGAATGGCGCTGGAGATCCGGGGGAGACTGCTCCAAGGGGATGTCTCTGTGTCGAGAGTCTCGGGGGAGGCCTTGACGTCAGTCTCCCAGTCTGACTCTCAGGAGTCAGAGGCTCGGAGCACCCAAGCCGCGAGGCTTGCATCGGGGAATCAGGATCCCCCGACAGGTTTCAGGTCAAACTCCTGGAAACTAGCCGGGGAGACTGGGCACCCAAAGATCAGAACTGGAACCTCAATTGGTGCCGAGGACTCGACCGAGGCTGATAGTGCTCAGGGCCTGGCTGGATGCCCAGGGGCGCCACTGCAGTAAGGGGTCTGGTTGTCAGGGCAGATGATGCGGATGAACCTGACATTGCTTGCTGCATGGCCAGGATGGCAGGGATACTCTGTTCCAGGACCACCATTGTGGCCTTGCAGCTTTTGGCGTGGGCACCGAGGGTTTAGGGCCCAGAGCCAGCACTCTTGCAAGCACAACCTTGATGACGACCGTGGCCTCCGGGAGCCTCGCATGGTTACCACCGGCCAAGAACTCCTTCTTAGAGACCTTAGGGGGAGCACTGCTTGGAGTCACCCGAGTCCCGCTGCGAGACTTTACCAGGTTCCCCCGGTGGAACCTCGACTGACTTAGAGGATTTTTTCTTTTTCTTGCCTGGGTCCAGCATCTTTCTGGAGGAGCCACCGCCATGGGAATCCAAAAATGCCCAGGCTTCATGGGAGGTGCTTGGCTTTGGGCTCAGCGTTGGGGAAGCCGATGCTGAGCCAGACCGCGGGAACATCTTCTCCTGCAACTTCTTTTCTTGTTGGTCCGAGGGGTCATGGACTGACACAGGTCGCAGGAAATACTGTTGTGGTCCGGGCCGAGGCAGTGTAAGCAGCAGTCGTGGGTGTCTGTGAAAGACATTTTGACTGCAATGATCACATTTTTTAAAGCCACTAGAAGACATGGTGAATCACACCCGGATGGGGTTGATGATCCCCAGGCGAAAAAGGACACAAATAATGGTCGAGGCAAGCCTCGATGAAAAAAAGAGAAAGGGAGCCGAGAACAGCGCCGGGGATAGTGCTAGCTCAAGGCGGGAAGAGGAACTAGGAAGAAAACCAGGAAAAATTCAACTAAGAGGATAATTTTTAAGGAATTTTTCTGGGGAAACAGGACATGCGTCCTTTGGGCTCCGTGAAAAAAAAGGAGACTGAGCAAGATGGCACCCTTGGACGGGTAGCATTCCAAAAGGCTTTCTTTGAAACCTGGGAAAATGCTCTGCACAGATTCCATCAGCGCCGATTACACCCGTATGTAAGGACTGACTTTCTACTTGTTCCTGGAGAAACCATATTTCCAGTACTTTCAACTAAGATATTTTATAGCTAATCCAAAGAATGCTGCGCACTTAAACCGAGTGGGCACCCTGTTGGAAGGGGCCTTATTCCGAGGGGCGGGGGTCAAAGGCTTGCCAGGAAAACTATATCAGTGCTGGCTTGAAGGAGTGGATCAGACTGCTGCGGAACATCAGGCAGGTTGGCACAGGTGGTTAGGCCAGGAAATGGACAAGCACACTTGGGAGCAGATACATGGGGGGGATACACAAACACATGTGGGTGACATTCTGGAAGCAAATACAATTCCAACTAGTTCATAGGGCCTATACCACTCCCTTACAACTTTTCAAAGTCAAACGGCAAGATGACCCCCAACTGCTGGAGAGGATGCGAGCAAAGAGGCTCATTTTTTCATATGTGGTGGGAGTGCCCAGTGATAGTACAATTTTGGGATAAGATAGAGCAAGAAGTGGGGGGGCCATAGTGGAAGGAGGAAGCATGAGTGGCCTTCTTGAGGCACTGTTGGGGGTCCAAAGAGTGGGGGTAGAGAAGAAGTGTTAAGACACAAGTTGCTGCTAAAGCAGTGGTGGCCCGGAGATGGCGATCTGAAAGATGCTCTGGGGTTGAGGAGTGGAGGAACAAAGTAGGGAAAGCCCTTTGGTTTGATCAGTTGTCTTACCACCTCAGAGGGAAAGACTGGAAGTTTAAAAAAATATGGGGCCCTTACCTCCCGGCTCAAATGGAGGTAGGAACAACCCACACTAGCCCTACCCTATGAGGGATATATATAAGCAGAAGGGGTGTGAACATCACACACTGAACCAGCACAGTTCTGTTTGTTGAATCGTTGTTAATTTTGGGGATAAATACGATGGGTATTGAGTATAGTTTCATGTGGAATTTCTGAAGGTACAATCCCGCCAATGGATATTATGGATCATCAGGAGTGGAGACCTTAGAGGGAAAGTCCCAAAGAGATGGGTATATTCTCTAAGAGAAGGTCCGAGTTTTGGAGGGAGGGCGCTTGCAGGAGGGATAAGGGGGAAGCAAAACTAATTTGCTAGATTTAGGACAATGTTCATTCAAATCCTATTATAATCTCTGAGATCCAATGACACTCTGTATTATATCTTATATATTATGTCTGAGATGGTTGACTGTATCAGTGTAATCCACATTTAATAAAAATATATGGAAAAAAATACATGCATATATTCTAGAATACTGCAAATATTGTTCTGTTTAATATATTGTATTTGGTGCATTATTTAGATTTTTTTGGCACATAATTCCCTGGAATGTATTCAGCATGCACATTGCCATCCATAACAGAGTACTAGGGTGGGGCAGCTGGTACAGCTGCATCAGTCATACAGTGAAGGTATCCTTCCCTGCTGTGTTCAGAAGTGCCTTCACTGGTCCTTTACTGCCGACATAACTGTTACCCTCCACCTCAAGGATATTAACTCACTGTGCCATGCTCATTACCACTCTGGTCTAGCCCTGCCCCACTTTATCCTCCCCAACCTACTAAGTCACCGACTGCTTATGAATAGAGAGGAAAGCTTTGCATTTTTTGCTGCTGGTGAAAGGGTCCATTTGAAGAGCTATCTGAATGTGAAAGATGTTCTGCAGAGTTCTCAGTTCCAGAGACCAGAGATCATGCATGCAGATGAACTCTGCCAAGTCTGCTGTCTAGTTTTGAACACTGGGAAGATATGCCGCCTGAAGCTGGCTGTGGCAGGCTATAACAAAATCCTAAATCTTTGTTGCTTCCCAGCACTGATGGAAGCATTCTATGCCACCTCCATGTTTGCTGACATAAACATGGCAACTTGATTGAGGTGTCATGGATAAAATGGAAAAAGATGCAATGGGCATAAAATATGGCTTGAAGCTCCAGATGGTTGATGTAAAGTAGTTTTTCGAACGTCGACCATCTGTCTTAGATGATGTAAGAATCTAGGTAAGAAATACTCCCCTCCACCCCCCAGGTGCTGGACACATCTGTTATTAAGATAGATTAACATTCCAAAGGGGCAAAAGGCATACCTGTGATTAGGATGGGTACCAATGTCCACCAATGCAGCATGGTCTGGAGCAGAACCGAGGGATGAAGAATGGTGGAAAGACCATGAGTAAGTTGGTTTCATTGGAACTTGAAATCACACTGAACCTTCTCACTTTTAGTCAAACAAGTGGAACTACATGGATGGTGACTATTTAGCCAAGCATTTGTACATAGGCCCTTGTCGTGATCATTTTGGAATTTTGAATGTTGTCAGTATGAAGCATTAGAGACTTTTCTGCCCAGCAGCAAAAAAGGCTTTGGCTTGCATTGTGGCTTAAACTACCCCCTATGAATGAAATTTTGTTTGTAGGATGCAATGGGGATTTCTGGATGGTGATGATATAACAAACGTTTGGATCCTGAGCCCCTTAGTCTCCTGTCTGCCCCCTAGATATGTCCTAGTTCCCAGTTGTGTCATCTGTCTTGACTAGACTGTAAGCTTTTAAGAGTGGGAAATGTCTCTTACACGTCTCTGTATAGCACAGTGTACGCCTTGTAGCGCTATAGAAATAATTAGTAGTAGTACTTTCTAGAATTCTTTTCCTTTTTCCAGCAAGCATGGTTTTTCTAGAGAGGCAACTCAGATCAAGAGGCTTCCAGGGCTTCTGGTTTTCTCTCCTTTCAGTCGGAGGAAGGTCCTGCTTCACAGGGCAGGCAAAGCTCTGCAGAAGTCCCATCGCAGAAGTGGCCCTGACAGAGACTTGATTCTGGGGACCCAGTCTGTTTCTCCTGTGTTAGAGATCTTGATTTGAGCTCTGATGGTTCTGATGGAAGCTCCATCTGTGATGAAGGTGAGCCTTCGATGTCAGATAACCAAGATAATTCCCTCATCATCTTTTTGTTTCAGAGGGAAGAGCGGGTAGTACTGATCGATCAAGGGTCTTTTTCCCTGTAGCTGTCGAATCTTCTGATGGTGGAGCAGGTGCCACAAATGTGCATGGCATGGGACTTCCCCCAACTTCCCATTGAAAGAGGTCAGAGTCATGAGCAAACTGTATGCTTTTCCCCAGGAAGATTTCAATGCCTGGGTGCATTTGCCCCAGGTGGATGCATATGTGACATCTGTCTCTAAGTGCACCAACATCCCAGTGGAGGGTGATGCAGCTCTCAAAGAACAATTGGTTTGCAAGGGGGAGGCTCTCTTGAAGAGCCAGTTTTCAGCCTCCTTCCTAATTCTCCAGACAATGATTTGTGGAGGGCTTATGGCTCGTGCCCTCCTCCATTGGATTCTGTTGCTCTCCCAGGATGACACTTTGGTTTTTCTGGAACCAGCAGCAGCTTTATTGTTAGATGCCATGAAAGATCTGGTCTGCCTTGTGGCCAAAGATAGTGCATTTTCTATGGTGCCAAATCATTGACACTGGCTTCTCCAATGAGCAGCAGACATGACCTCAAAGTCCTGGCTATCTAAGCTCCCCTATTAAAGGGAAGCTAGTATTTGGGAAGGACATGGAGAAACTGGTCAAGGAGTTAGGAGAATCCAAACCTGGAGGATAAGCTCAAAGGAAGCAGCCTGCCCATCTTCTTTCTTGGTGTCCTCACTTTATTCTCATTCCCAGTATCAGAATCCCTGGAGTTTCTGCAATTCCTGGAAATATCACCTGGGAAAGCCACCTTTTCTTTCCTCCGGCTCCCTTTCCCCTACTCAGTCCTTTCACGGGCCTCATAGTCCCTAGGAGGCCCCCCTCCTTCTCCAGGTCTAATTTCTCCTGCCAGACAGAATTTCAATGTGCCTCCTGTATGCAGCAGGCTCCATCTTTTCTATCAGGAATGGGCCCATGTGACCTCACACTGCTGGTTGCTAGACATAATTTAATGCGGCCACGTGCTGGAATGCAGGGATCCCATCCTTGTGGTTCCAGGGCCAAGTAGACTGCCATCCAAGGTACCCTGAAAAGACTGCTCAGCCTCCAGGCTCTTGAATCAATGCCACCTGCCAAAAGGGAGAAGAGCCAGTAACTCCTATTTGCGATGCCAAAGGAGGACAGATCCATCTGGCCAATCCTCAATCTCAGGGGCATCAATTCTCACCTAAGGACTTTTCATTTGCATGGAGACAGTGAGGTCGGTCATCCGGGTGGTTTGGCAAGAGGAATTTCTTGCATCCTCAGATCTGGCTGAAGCCTATTTCCACATCACCATTCACAATGATCAGCAGTGCATTCTGTGCTTCACTGCTCTTAGCTTCCACATTCAATTTGCCACTCTCTCCTTTGGTCTCTCCATCACCTTGAGGACGTTCACCAAGATAAAGGTGGTAGCAGCTGCTGCTCTGTGGTGAAAAGGGGTTTGCGTTCATCTATGTCTAGATGACTAGCTTATTCAAGCCAAGTCACTGCCTATATTGGGTGTCAGCCCGAAAGATGCAGTTTCTGGGCTGGGTGATCAACTACAGCAAGAGTCATAGGCTCCGAGGGCATGGACACCTTGGTTCAACCTTGGTCAAGATAGATTCTGCTGTATGTGTTTTCTCCATGGGACCTCAGAGTGAGTGTTTCATTGCACAGAGCATCATTAGGACAAGGACCTTCACCTGGTGGATGTCAGGAGGCTGTTCTTTTGGTACTGTAAGGTCATTGACTCTTTCCAAAAATCAGACAGGCTTTTTGTCCTTTTCTGCCAGGCCCATGTAAAGATGATGCGGCCATAAAGTCTACTTTGGGCCCCTGGATAAAGGAGACAATAGGCAGAGGCTATCTATTGCAGGACCAGCTGGTCCCAGAGGGCTTGTGTGTGTGCATTCCATCTGGGCATAGGATTTCACTGAGTGAACATAGCTCAGTTGCTCCCTTAGACATTTGCTGGGTGGCAACATTGTCATCATTTTTCACTTTTGCCGAGCATTACCCACTTGGATGTCCACGCTTGGGCGGACATGGCAGAGATTTTGAAGGCTGCCGTGTCTTCTTCCTGTGCATTGGATTCCTAGCAGGATGATACCAGATAATGTCCTTTCCTAGAATCCTAAACTATTATCAAAAAAATGCTCAATGTTATCAATATGGATCAGAGAACAGAATTGGATTTATAAGTTGAAATCAGTAACTCCCACGGGGTTAAATGCTGCCATAGATTGGGCTTCTTGCCTATGAAAAACACTGTTAATGAAGATTTATAGGGTAACAGTACTGTGTGGATGTTGGAGAAGTTAACAATGATTTTAATTAGTCTTGTAATTGCTACAACATGGGTTGGGTATGGCAACAATAGAAGTGGTAGAAAAAAAGGGGAATATTTTTAAAAATAAGTTAATAGTGAATTGAACATACATCGAGTTTTCTAAACATAGCGTTTGTTGAAGGGAGGCAGGGTATGGACGTGAATAACTTAATGCTTGGACTTCTGTATAAAAAATGTTTTTGAGGAATTTTTTTTGATGGTCTGTGATCTTGCGGCAACTTGGGGGCGTGATTTTTGTGAGCAACAAAACTCATAGCATGATAGACACTAATGACGTCATTTCTAGAGACATATGGAACCTCCAATTGAGTCACAGCATTAGGTCTTTAAAAGTTAAGATCTGCCCAATACTCCGCATGCGTGGCGTTTTTTCAAGGGCAGTTTGAAAGAAATTCTGAGAAACATTGTGCTTGCCCGATTGAGAAAGACGGAAAGACGTATGCAGCATCAGCTATGTTTCTGGTAGGAGTATTTTTTGTATAGTTAAATCTTGGAGATAGAGGTAGGAATTTAGGATGGAATAGTTTATTGTTTTAGATATATATGGGTTTTATTTTATAGAACATTGTCAAGAAGTGAGTGAGATCCCCTGAAGAAACATCGTTAGTGAAAGGCAGTGGGTACTTGAGAACAGCGTTGGGATTTAATGAAGCAACGGTGGAGAGCAGGCTGTGACATGATCCACTAGAAGCTAAGTGCCAAGAGTTAAGAGCTGCGAAAAGCTATAATAGAAGAGAAGCTTTTAATAGTGGCTTTAGAAGTTTCCATAGTGAACTGTAGGGTTGGCGACTCCCTCTGCTTCATTACCACTGGGCAATCTGTATTGAAGGTCATTGATACTATTAGGCACGTCAGTTGGACATGTTACAAGTCCATAATAGAGTGCTGAAGCAGTCTGAGACCTTCAGAGATATTAAATGTTCTTGAATAACCATAAGAGATAGATTGAAGAAAACTTTGTTCCATATTGATAACATTGAGAGTTTCTTTGATAATAGTTTAGTATTACTTTTCGTGTGTTGACACTTTCCTAGAATCCAGCTAGACCAGTCCAGGACCTGCCCCACCCTGGATCTGCTATATTCTTTGCAGTTTGATCCTGAGGGTCCATAACCCTCTTCACAGACCTGTCCAAAGCCTCTTCTGTAGACAGTTATGTTTTCTTGTTCTGCTGATCCTTGTTACTCCTCATTGAGGTTGCGTGCGGTCAGGGCTTCTTGACCACAGCTTGGGTACAGTTACTGGAGTGTACCCCTAGCTGTATTAGCTATATCAGCAGGATAAGGCCATAAGAAACCTCTGGCTTTTTCTTCGGTCTCCACTTCTGCTGGTAGGGGACCACAACCCACTTGTCTGGACTGGTCTAGCAGGATGATATGGAATGCTTGTAGTTCATTTGATTATGGTTCGAACCCAGACTAGAAATGGAGCAAGTGTCAAATTTTTGGATCTTTCAGTTGCATGGTCAAAAACCTGACTTCAGTAACATATTCTTTATTTTTCTAATAGAAAGACATGAAGAAAAGGCTGAAGAATGACAATGTAGAATAACGCTGAAATACTTAGAAGTAACAACATCTCAAAAATAAAAGAAGAGATTTGTTCTCGTTTCCACTCAGCAGAGCAGAAAAAAACAACAGAAGAGCTGAGAAGACTGCTGCATGTAGTAAGAGCCACACATGCTCAGATCTTTATACTAGGTTCTAAGCTCTAGGACAGCTGTTCCATCCTGGTGACATGCAATGACATCACCCACTTGTGTGTCTGATTCAATCCTGCTAGCATGCAGTTTCTGTGAAGGGATCTATAGCAGCCTGTCTTGTTCTGTTTTACCACCAGGAACAAGTACGTTAGTGTTCTATGTAGCAATGTAATATTTGTAATGCTACCTTTTCATAGACGTTGCAGTCTATTTCAGAAGATAGGGCTCTGGGAAATAGCCTTACCTTCTTCTCTCCCCCTCCCACAGGATAGCACTGCATTTGAGTGCCAGAACTATTTTCCTACATAAGCACTTTTAGTGCCTGTGCCGCTTCCTCTTTTCCTTATCAGGATCTACTGTTCTATTTTCCAAAGGATACCTTTTTGGTTTTAACTGTCCCTTTCATGGGCCTTTTTTTTAAATGCTGGAAGTTCTTTGGCCTTCTTTCTTTCTCTAACATATAGACAGACATTTTAACTGAGGTTATTTTTAGACAAATCTCCATGCTTCACTCAGACAATTTTCACAACTATTTCTTTTCATTTTCTTTTAATGTCCTAATTCTGTCATAATCTCTTTCCAGTAAAACATGACTATAGTAGTTTTATTTATCATTTGCCCTCCAGCAATTGTGTCATGTTTGATGTTTTGATAAGGTTACCAGATTTTTGGAGGTCAAATCTGGGACACTTGGAGAAAAGATAGCATCTTGGAGTTTTGGGATGAGGGAGGAATCCCCCAGATTTACAGAGCATACTGGCTCTGCATGGCATAGGAAGCTGATGCGCTATTGAGCACCGTTTCTGCTGCCGATATGGGAGGTTGGGCAAATATCAAGAAGACTTGATAGGCCACTTGCAATCCACTGGAAGGTCTTGTGGGAGAAAAGTCCTGTGCCTCAGAGTCTGTACTGAAGTCAGGTGACAGATGGTGATTTTAGTCCTTGAAGCTTGGGCCCTTAGTTCAAAATCAGGGACAATCACCAAAAATCAAGGCCATCTGGTAATCTTATGTTTTTATTACTATTGCTAAGTGGCTCTACTATCTTTATCCCCTGCATCCAAGTCTTGCATTTCAGTGAGAACTAGATCTAATTAGCTCCCTCTTGCAATAGATTTATGAAACATTATGCCTTCTAGAATCTTTATATATACAGTATCCCCTAATGAGAAAGCCATTTACTCAGTTTATATTCAATTAAATGAAATGCATTATGTTCTTATGTTCTTATTTCCAGTTCTAGTAAGCTGTCTAATCGTCCTCATCATACAAGGAACATTTCTTTCCATGGATATTCCAGAGTGTAGTTTGTTTCTTGCAGAACATTTACCTTATGCCATCCAATCACCATTTTATTCTAGTCAGGCTCTATGATGTAGCTTGTAATCTCCAGGAACAAGCAGGAATGTAGTCTTCACATATGGGTATCGTCGGTACCGACTGAGCCTGCGCGGGAATGCTCCCCAGCGTCCAATTAGAAAGCTTTTGGGAGCATCCCACAGCGCCTGCGTGCTGCCTTCCCGCCTTTCCCAACTGCCTCTCTCCAGTTCTTCGTTTTCCGTGGAGCCAGCAGGTCGTTGTTCCTGTCACCGCAGAAAATGTTTCCTTATTCTCCTTCTTTTTTGTGGTCGCGTCTGCCTTCCTCGATGCTATACCAGTACCGTCGGTTCTTCTTTCTTTCTTTTAGAAAAAAAAATATATTTAGTTCTTTTTTTTTCCAATTTTTTCTTCCACAGGTGCATGCGCCATTTTGGGCCTTAGGCCCAAAATTTCCTCCATTATGGAAAAACCCGCTTCGGGTTTTAAGAAGTGCACCAAGTGTGGCGGTACCATATCCGTCACCGACACCCATGAGTGGTGTCTTAAATGTTTAGGTCCTGACCACTCCATCTCGGAGTGTATGGCTTGTGCCATGATGTCCAAGAGGGGTAGACAAAACCGGGCTGCTAAGCTTAGCACACTTTTTCCTTCTGATGCAGGCTCTGTGGCATCGACGTCTTCCAGGGCTTCGTCTTCCTCCCGTGGATCTCAGGTAACTAAACATAAGTCCAGCCGGTCCTCAAAGTGTAGATCTCCTTCTAAGCATCGAGATGCCTCTAGCGTTGCCCTTGAGGGTTCTGCAACGGCAAAACTGCCCCGGTGGGAGGCTTCGGCTTCCAAAGTATTATCGGGGCTCCACGATGTTCTCGAGGCCTCAACCTCGGCAGAACTACTGGTGCCAAGCTCTGGGGTACCGGCAATTTTCTCCGGTACCGATACCCAGGCATCGGCAGCATCGATAGGCCAGAGGTTCCTGGCTATTGAACGCAGTCTGGCAGCTCTCCTTGCGGCATCGACGCTCTCGTAACCGCGTCAAACAGTTCAACCGGTATCGGCACCGGCTCTGGCATCGGTACTGGTACCGATAGCATCGGCATCGGTGTCCGCATTGCCGGCAGCCAGTCAAGCCATGCCCTCCGGTACCAACTTCAGTCGGTATGGGTATCGTGCTCTACAAGAGCATCCGGACAGAGGGTACTTTGAATCCTCGGAGGACTCTGAGGATTCCGACAGTTCTGTCGGTACCGGAATACTTCTCCCTGAGGAGCCTTCCTCTCCCAAACGGAGGATGTCTCCTCCAGAAGATATCTCCTTTCAGGATTTTATCAGGGAGGTGGCCCGAGGTCTGTCCATTACTGTGGAGCCCGAGACAGAGCCCAGGGCAAAGGAGTTGGAGATTCTGCAATATCCCAAAGCTCCTAAAGAGGCAGCTACCTTGCCTATCCATGAGATCTTACATGATCTCATGTTAAGAATGTGGGAAACCCTCCTGACCACCTCACCTCACTACCGTCGACTGGATACCATGTATCGGGTTCCTCCGTGTCCTGGTTTCCAGAAGACTCAGCTGCCTCACCACCCTATTGTTTTTTTTATTTTTATTTAGACAGTTTTGTATACCGCCTTATCCTTCAATCAAAGCGGTCACAACACAATTGGGGGATACATTTAACACGCGGGGATGAGAGACACATACACTAATACTTACAGGGAACATGGGCAATGGAGGGTTAAGTGGCTTGCCCAAGACCACAAGGAGCATCTGAGGGACTAGAAACCCCAGTCCTTCCAGCCCAAGGTTGCTGTTCTCTAGTGGGATTTGAACCCCCGACCTTCCGGCCTGAAGTACCTTGCCCCAACCACTAGGCTACTCCTCCCTCTGTAGTGGAGTCAGCTATGAGAAGGATCAGGAGTTGGATGCCTTTGGACGTTGTACCTTCCAGGCTTCCATGCTTTCTGCCAGGATCAGTTCCTATATTTTATATATGGGAATGTTCCTTAAGGAAGTCACAGGGAACTTAGAGGTTTTGAGCCCTCTTCTTCCTGAAGATAAGAGGCAGGATTTTCTCACACTGGTTAAACATGCCCAGGATGTTTCTAAATTTGTCAATCGTGCAGCTTTTGACTGTTTGAGTGCATAAGCAGAACCTCTGCCATTGCCATAGGTATATGTAGAATTGCCTGGCTCGAGGCATCCGATTTGGAGCTCTGGGTGCAGGACAAACTGGGCAGTATTCTTTGTACAGGTGAGAATCTATTCGGCAAAAATTGGCAAGAAAAGGCCAATGAGTTGGATGCTGATAACTCCACTTTGGATAGGTTATCCAAAGCCACAGCTGATCCTGCAAGAAAGAAATCTTTCAAAAAACCATTCTTTTCCAAAAAGAAGAGGTTTTATCCCTCTTATCAGCAGGGACGTTCTGCAGGTCAGTCTGTCTGGAAGAATCTGCAACCACCTAAACAAAGGAAAGCAAAGACTGCTAAGCCTCAACTGTCTCAGCAGTCTCAGCCTCCACAAGGCCTTTGATTTCCATCTAGAGAACTTAGTCTTCCTGGCCCTCAGTGGACCAGAACCTTCCACCATTCCAAGAAGGTTGTGCCACTTTGTCCCCAGATGGGGGCAAATAACAGCAGAACATTGGAGTCTTTCTATTATAAAAGAGGGGTACAAGCTTCACTTCCTCCGCTTGCCCCCTCCTACAATGGTAAGACAGTTCAATTCTCAGACCTATCTCATCAACTTGTTAGATCAAGAGGTCACCATGCTTCTTGCCCAAGGGGCAATAGAAAAGGTACCCATTCTTCAACAGGGTACAGGGTTTTACTCCCCCTATTTCCTTATCCCAAAGAAAACAGGAGGACACAGCACAGACCCATTTTGGATCTCAGAGAATTGAACAAATTCCTGTTCAAGGAGAAATTCAAGATGATTTCTCTGGGAACCCTGCTGCCATACCTTCAGAGTCAGGATTGGCTTTGTTCTCTAGATCTCAAGGATGCGTGTACACATGTTCTCATCCATCCAACTCACAGAAAGTTCCTTTGGTTCCTTTTTCAAGGAAAGCATTACCAATACAGGGTGCTTCCTTTTGGCCTGGCCTCAGCACCAAGGATGTTCATGAAATGCATGGCTGTGGTAGCAGCATTTCTTCGCACTCTAGGAATATTCGTCTTCCCCTACTTAGACGACTGGCTCATTCGAGCTTCATCAGAGGCCAGGACTTCTCTATCTTGCACAATGCGTATCCTGCAGTATTTGGGTCTGGTCATAAACATCCCAAAATCCAGCCTAACTCCCACTCAATCTCTAGAGTTCATAGGAGCTTTGTTGGATACCAGGAAAGCAAGGGCTTATCTCCCCCAGACCCGTTGCCTTCGCATAGTGCAATTAGCTTCTCAAGCAGTGCTAAAGCCTCATCTCACTGCTCGAGAAATTTTACAGCTACTAGGCCACAAGGCTTCTACCGTGCATGTGGTCCCTTATGCTCGTCTCCATATGACAGCAGCCCAGTGGACTTTATCCACTCAGTGGACCCAGGCATCAGGGTGCCTGTCAGACAAAATAGCAAACACAAATCGCCTTATTTTGTCCCTCCAATGGTGGCAGTCCACTCAAAACCTGATGCTGGGGTCCCCATTTCAACAACCTTCACCCCAAGCAACTCTCACAACAGATGCTTCACCAGTGGGTTGGGGAGCTCATCTTCAAGACCTCTCCACCCAAGGCACCTGGACTCCACAGGAGTCTCATCTACACATCAATCTTCTGGAGCTCAGAGAAATCTTCCTTGCTCTTTGAGTGTTCTGTACTCTGCTCAGCTGCGAGACAGTCCTCATTCACACCAACAATCAAGTAGCCATGTTCTATGTGAACAAGCAGGGAGGAACAGGCTCTCTGTCACTTTGCAACGAAGCTTTGTGACTATGGGCCCTCGCCAGAGAGCATCAGATTCATCTCCTGGCAGTGTATCTTCCAGGTATCCAAAACTCTTGGGCAGACAGACTCAGTCGAGTTCTGCTTCCACATGAATGGTCTCTACATGCAGACTAGGTGGCCAGGGTTTTTCAAATCTGACCCAGACATAGACCTCTTTGCAAGTCCGTTGAATGCCAAACTTCCCCGGTTCTGTTCCAGAATTCCGGCTCAGGGCTCTCAGGCCAGGGATGCTTTCCTCCTTCTTTGGGGGCAAGACTTCCTTTATGCCTTTCCACCCATTCCCCTGATTCCCAAAACCCTGTTCAAGCTTCAGAGAGACAGAGGCCGTATGATTCTCATAGTTCCACAATGGCCACGGCAAGTGTGGTACCCTCTGCTTCTACATCTCTCTCAAGCTCCCTCTCTGGAGTTAGGGTCCAGATCTCTTGTCTCAGCAGGACGGAATGTTATGGCATCCCAATCCCCAGTCACTGCATCTCAGGGCTTGGTTGCTGAAGGCCTAGATCTTCAAGATCTTAACTTTCCTCAGCAGGTAATGGATATCCTTTATGCTTCTAGAAAACCTTACACAAGACGATCTTATGCTTTCAAGTGGAAAAGGTTTACCATATGGTGCTCGCAGAAGGGTCTTAACCCCCTTGCGATACCTCTGGAATCATTACTGGAGTATCTCCTTCATTTATCCAATGCAGGACTTAAAACTAACTCAGTAAGAATCCATTTAAGTGCTATTGCGGCTTCTTTCAAGCCTTTAAATGGACAACCTATTTCCTCCTATCCTCTTATAGCAAGATTTATGAGAGGCCTTCTACTAACTAAGCCTCCCATTAGGCCACCACCGGTGGCATGGGACTTAAACCTGGTTCTTGGCCAGCTTATGAAGCCACTTTCAAACCCTTGGCTACTACCTTGTTGAAATTCCTTTCTTGGAAAGTTATCTTTCACATTGCAATCACATCAGCACGTCGCATTAGTGAGTTGCAGGCACTAGTGGCTGATCCTCCTTATACAAGGTTCCATCATGACAAGGTAGTCCTTAGGACTCATCCACACTTTATGCCAAAGGTGGTCTCCCCTTTTCATCTTAACCAAGCGGTCTACCTGCCTGTGTTTTTTCCAAGGCCTCATGCATCAAATGCAGAAAGGAGTCTTCATACTTTGGAATGTAAAAGAGCTTTAGCCTTTTACTTGCAAAGAACACAGCAACATAGAAATTCCTCTCAACTCTTTGTTGCTTTTGATCCTTCTCATTTGGGACTTCCAGTCTACAAGAGAACACTGTCCAACTGGATTGCACAGTGTATTTCCTTTGCCTATCAGAGCAAGAATCTTCCTCTGGAAGGCCATGTGACAGCTCACAATGTGAGAGCCATGGCAGCTTTAATGGCTCATCTGCACTCTGTGTCTATCGACGACATCTGTCGAGCAGCCGCTTGGGCCTCAGTTCATACCTTTACAGCCCATTACTGCTTGGACAAGGACTCCCGCCGGGATGCCTTGTTTGGTCAGGCTGTTCTCCAACACCTGTTCCATACCTAATCAACTCCTACCCGCCATCCCTGGTTGGATGCCAGAGATCCATGGGGGGAAGTGGAGCCCTTTTACAGGGACACACAACTTCTGGGGTCTCTCCCTGGCATCTAAAGCTAGGGAGTCCCCATATGTGAAGACTACATTACTGCTTGTTCCTGGAGATAGCATAGTTACTCACCTGTAACAGGTGATCTCCGGGAATAGCAGGAATTTAGTCTTCATAACCCACCCACCTCCCCTAGGAGTTGTATCTCTCTATCTCTTTCTCTTTCCCTCTCTCTCTCTTTGTCTCAGCTTTAAACTCAACTGGAGAGAAGCAGTTGGGAAAGGCGGGAAGGCAGCATGCAGGTGCTGTGGGATGCTCCCAAAAGCTTTCTAATTGGATGCTGGGGAGCGTTCCCGCACAGGCTCCGTCGGTACCGACGATACCCATATGTGAAGACTAAATTCCTGCTGTTCCTGGAGATCACCTGTTACAGGTGAGTAACTATGCTCTCTGGTATCAGTGTTTCCCATTGGCGGTTCTATTTCTACTAGGTTTCTGAGATGCCTATATTTATATCTTCATTTAATATTATACACTATACCTTAAATCTTATTACTTTACTGTAGATGTCTTTCATTGCATAGACTCTCACATTTTTTTAATCCTATTCACAACTTTATTATTAGCAGTTGTTTTATATTACTTGGTTATTTGTATCTGCTTTTCGCCGTAATCCATGAGTAAGAAAGCTTGTTGAAAAGCTAATGTATCAGCATAATGTAATTTTCCTATCACTATAACAATACATCAGTGTAGTTCTCCAAACAGCCTAACAAAGAGGGACCAGTGTATTGCCTCCTTTCCAGGAATATCACCATAGGAGGAAGCAGTAGGAAAAAACTGGTGCCCCTTACCTGTATATGCTTGCTGCAAGTGAACAGGCAGAGGGGAGTGAGGGAGGGTGTTTGCGTGCTGAGAGCTTGTCTGTAAACCCTTCAGTAGATCTATACAGGAGGAAGGGAGAGATAGCAAAGCTGGAATTACAGACCCAACACATACCGTAAGCATTAAAAACAGCAAAGTGAAAATATGCCCACTGCTGAAAGGAGTTTTGTACCTGAAAAATCAGGTTGGTGAGTGACCGCAAGAGGAAAGCAATAGTAAGCCTAAAGCAATAACCAAGCAACAGGATCCTACTGTAATTAAAAACTTGTGACCTGGATTGGTCACTGTTGGAAACAGGATAGTGGGCTTGGTGGGCCTTGGTCTGACCCAGTATGGCATTTCTTATTTACTGCCAACTTCAACAGCAGTACAAATATAGGAGAAGAGAGAAATTTTGGGATGGATAAGAATCTATTAAATGCATCACGATTTGTTTCCTCTCAAACATGCATTTACTTGCAAGGATGGGGCAGTGCAATCCACATCCCAGGAAAGGCATTTTGCTGCATCACTTTAAGCATAAAACTAACTTTCTGGGGCACAATTGCACTACAGTATTTATTTATTTTATTCAACAGGTTTTTTAATACCGCTTTATCATTTCAGTCAAAGTGGTTTATATTACAACTTAAACTTGGTAATGTACATTAAACAGGGTCATGGATAACTTGGATTTTTCTGAGGCTTGCCCAAGGCCATAAGGAGTGCTAGAGGGAATCAAACCCTGGTATCCTGGTTCCCAAGCTAGTGCTCTAACCATTAGGCTACTCCTCCACTCCAGTCATGGCTGAAGCAGCTTTTATCAGTTGATGTTGGAGGTGAAGGAACATGCTGTTAAGTAACCAGATATTAATTACCAAGAAATGTGTATTCATTATGAAAAGCGACATGAAACTGGGTCTTGGAAGCATTCTAATACTAGGCTTTAGAACGAACAACTCTCAAGCAGTTTATACATCCTTGTGCAAGTAGAAATGCTCTCTCTATACCAATAGCACTATTAGGATAAAACATATTTTCAATTTTAATTCACAGGTCTGCGACTAAAAAGCTGTTTGATTATTTTCATCTAATTTCCATGTATTTTGGTGTGTTGAAAACAAACAAAATATTGAAAAAACTCCTAGACGTCATGATTTGCCACAACATGCAAAATTGTCTTCAAATTTATCAAATTTTTTCAAAGTACTATTAATTAATTCAAATTACTATTAATTAATTCACATAAGTGCATTTAAGATATAAAATGCCAATAAAAACTTAAAGGGGTTGTCCGAGTTATGTAAAAAAAAAAATAGCACTGTAAATCTGATGGTCAGCAATATATACATAAGCTAAGCAAGTTTTAAGTCCGTGCTTCTAATGGTAGAAGGGGTTAATCTTTCCTGAAGAATCCAGTGGGAGGGAGACACAGGGCAGATAGCAGCAGCTCCAGTCAGTGCAGGGGGGCATGGCCAGCACTGTGACTCGTGTACAGAGAGCTGCTCTCTCCTGCATGCCACACTTGTGCACGAATCATCATCAGGTTCTTGGTTCTAGGCTGTTCACACTTTTTCATCGCAATTCGTGTTAGCTCGTCATTCTTCAACCGTTATGTTATGGCTCCGCGAAAGTGTATTAATTTGCCAGACATTTTCTGTTTCATCTGTGGTGAATATACAGTGTTGAAGCAACAGCAGAATATTACAGACTTTGTGAAAAAAGTATACTTTGCATACTTTGGACTAAAAATTGGAGATAAAGTCTGGGTGCCTCATAAAGTGCGCAAACGGTGTGTTGAGGACCTCCGAAACTGGCTCAAAGGTAAGAAAAAACCTTTCTGTTATGGGATTCCTATGGTATGGCGAGAGCAAAAGAACAATAGTGACGACTGTTACTTTTGTTCATGCGATGTGAAAGGGTTTAATTCCAAATGGAAGCATTCCATTTCATACCCCAATCTTCACTCAGCAATTCGTCCCATCCCCCATGGCACAGATATACCAGTACCCAAGCCCCCTGCTATCTTGGAAGAGATACCTAGCTCCCATGAAGGTGAAGTCATACCTGAACCAGATGACAAATCAAGTTCTGACTTTGAAGATGATACAAGACCAAAATTGTTTTCTCAGGAGGAGATGAATGATTTGGTAAGAGACTTGAATCTTCCCAAAGATGCCGCTGAGTTACTCGGATCAAGGCTGAAAAGCAGGAATTTATTGTTGCCAGGAGTGTCATCTTCATGGTTCAGATACTGTGAAAAGGAGTTCGTTCCTTACTTCGCCCAGTTGGTTTATTGCATCGATGTCGAAGGTCTGATGGGTCAATTTAAAATCCAATATGATTCAGAGCAATGGCGTCTTTTTATAGATTCTTCAAAAAGAAGTCTCAAAGCAGTTTTACTCCACAACGGTTTTTACCCTTCCATACCTGTAGGTCATTCCGTACACTTGAAGGAAACCTATGAGAACTTGGAATTGGTTCTTCGTAAACTTAAATATGAAGAGCATGGTTGGCAAGTGTGTGGGGACTTGAAGGTCTTGTGCATGCTGCTCGGGCAACAAGCTGGGTATACCAAATATCCTTGTTTTCTGTGTCTATGGGAAAGTCGAGACCGACAAAATCACTGGACCAAGAAGAGTTGGCAGCCGAGGGTGCTAACAGTCGGTGAAAAAAATGTCCTCCGAGAAACTTTGGTACCTTCCCATAAAGTTCTTCTACCACCTCTCCACATAAAATTGGGATTGATGAAGCAATTCGTAAAATCATTTCCAAGAGATGGAGAATGCTTCAAATACTTGGTCACCAAGTTTCCAGGCCTGTCAGAGGCAAAATTGAAGGAAGGTGTGTTCGTCGGACCAGACATTAGACGGCTTATAGTTGATCACGAGTTTGTCAATACCATGATGGATCCTCAAAAAGAAGGGTGGACTGCATTTAAAGAAGTCGTACAGAAATTTTTAGGCAATAACAAAGATCCTCACTACAAAAAGATAGTCGGTTGAATGCTGAAAGCATTTCAAGCTTTAGGTTGCCTGATGAGTTTGAAAGTGCATTTCCTCCAGTCCCACCTTGACTACTTTCCTGAAAATTTGGGAGCTGTGAGTGAGGAACAAGGTGAACGATTCCACCAAGACATTAAAGAGATGGAAAGGAGATACCAGGGAAAATGGAGCATTACAATGATGGCAGACTACTGTTGGATGCTTCAGAGAGACATTCCAGATGCTACTCACAAGCGTAAATGCACCAAGAGGAGCCTCACAAGGAAGAAGAATCGAGTTAACGCGTGTAGGTGAACTCATTTCAGTTCAAAAAAGGATTTTCATGAAAATATTGTAATAAAACTTTAATTTTATAAGTCTATTTCCATTTATTTTGAGGTATTGCCTTATTTAACATATTTACCTAAATTGTCAGGAAACGTGATGTCCTATGACAAAATGGAGGTCATTTTCGGATTCAGCGCACCAAAAAACATAAAGATTACGTGGAATAACCAAAACAGCTCTCGAAAAAACATTTTTTGCAGACCTGTGAAAATATTTGTTACGCTTGAAATAGGTGTCTTTAACAAAACTGCTTTTGTGTTAAGGTGGATTCTCAGATTCAGAGCTGCTGATCAAGCAAGTCTAAGCAGTTTATTGCAGGTTCTAATCTTTCTTAATTACACAGAAGAAAAAGACATAAAAACTAGTAGAAAATTTGCCCTGTTAAAAACTAAACTGGTTGAAGTATAATCAGAAATGTGAACAGCAACAAAACATGTCTTTTTTATTCCCTAATATTTAACACTTTATGGAGTGGAGGAGTAAGCCTAGTGGTTAGAGCAACAGCCTAGTACCCAAGAAACCGGTTAGCATTGGGGCATTCCAGGGGCAGCATCCAGACATAACCGTGTAGCAGTGATATTGAGTCGCTGCTCAAGTTATGGCAAAGCAGCAAAATTAAGACGCAGTAAAAGCTGGACTAATTTACACTGTGGACGCTAACTGGGCAGTGGCTGAATATCACTGCTGCCCAGTTAGCTTCCTACTTATCCAGGCAACCAGGATTTAATGCCAAGGATGGATATGACCCTGGCATGGCACAGAATATCCAGGTTTAAGTTTCAGCAGCAGCGGCTAGCTGCTTTAGAACTGCTAGCCGCCGCAGTTGAATATGCCATTATCCCTACAGATGTCTGGACAGCTTGCTAACCAACCAGCTTGTCTGACTTTTCAATTTACTTTAAAGCAATATTAGTAAAATGTTTCATAACTAATTTGTTAACAAACAAATTTTGAGTTTGGTGAAATTAACATGTATCCTTGACAATCAAAGCAAAATTGCTTACCTGTAACAGATGTTTTCAAAGGACTGCAGGATACTACTCACACATGGGCGATGTCATGCAATGCAGCATGGATCAGAGTGGTATAAACAGTTTATGAGCTGTCATGCTTTACTGACAATGCATAGGAGTTCCACATCAGTGCCATGATATGGGGGTCAGCTCGGTTTGGTACAAAGGTTAGAGTAGGAGAAGCCAACATTATTAATAAATTATTATACAGTGCCAAAATTATCCCTCGGGGCTAACATGGTCTAAAATCAAATTAAAACATAATAAATACTCTTTCTACAAACCCCACTTTCCAAAGCTCTAACACGGAGTTTTGAGAAGACCAGTGTTCTCCAAGGACACATTGATACCAATTATATTCTTCAACCCATGTGCAAACATTTCCACTGACCAAATCTGAGAGCAACTGTGCACGGTAGAAGCTAGTGATTAAAAATCAATCATAACAAGGTGACAAAATTAGGGAAATTAGCTATTATTGTTAACTTTTCAAAATATTAAATGCTTTTATTCTTAAATAAAAATGGCACCTGCCTATTTTACAGCCGCTACTTTTTCAAACTGGCCAATTACAATAAGCGCAGTTGCTATCATATTTGTTTAAAGAGCTTATATTCTACTTCTGACTCTAGACAAGGTTTTAGATAGTGCTGGGGAGAAGTCTACCGTCTTGGTACATTTTGGTACCAATGACATAGGAAAGTGTGGGAAGGAAGTTCTGAAGATCAAATTTAGGCTTTTAGGTAGGAAGTTGAAATCCAGAACCACCAGGGTAGCATTCTCTGAAATCCTTCCCGTTCCATGTGCAGGACCCAAAAGGCAGGCAGAGCTCCAGAGTCTCAATGAATGGATGAAATGATGGTGCAAAGAAGATGGTTTTGGATTTGTTAGGAACTGGGCAATATTCTGGGGAAGGGGAGGGGCTTTTCCGAAGGGATGGGCTCCACCTTAACTTGGATGGAACCTTTAAAAATGAGACAGAGCAGCTTTTAAACTAGATAACAGAAGAAAGCAGACAGTCGATCAAGAGAACATGCTTCAGAAGGATGTATAATCCTTTAAGGATACTAGTAAAAGAGGGAAATTAGAACATCCCAACAGAGAGGTTCCAATAAAGATGAAAGTAACCCAGATGCCCTTAAGTACAAAGCTGAAAGATTCCAAATTACCCCTATCAACTGATAACTAGATTAATACAAATAAAATGCAACCTCTAAAATGTCTGTGTGCAAATGCTAGAAATCTAAAAAAATAAGATAGGAGAGCTAGAATATATAGTGCTAAATGAAAGGTTATATATATGATTGGCATCTCAGAGACCTGGTGGAAGGAGGACAACCAATGGGACACTGCGATAACTGGGTACACTATATCACATTGATAGAGTAGATCAAATTGGTGGGGGGGGGGGGGTGTGCTCTATGTTTGAGAGGGCACTGAGGCACATAAGATTAAAGTTCTAAAGGAAACAAAATACACTGTAGAATCTCCATGGAAAGAAATTCTACGTAAAAAGGGGAAGGCTATGGCAGTGGGGGTGTACTATCGACTGCTTGGCCAGAATGAACAGATGGATGATGAAATGCTGAAAGAAATCAAGGAAGCTAACAAAAGTTATAACACAGTAATAACGGGTGATTTCAATTACCTTGGTATTGACTGGGTCTATGTCACAGCAGGACATACTAGGAAGATAAAGTTTCTAAAGTTTCTTGGAGCAGCTATTTCATGAACTGACAACAGGGGAAACTATATTGGACCTAGTCTTTAGTGGAACACAGGATCTGGTGCAAGAGATAAGGGTTTTAGGGCCACTTGGCAATAGTGATCATAGCATGATTGCATTTGATTTAACAAATGGAAGGAGGATGGCAAGGAAATCCACAGTACTACCTTTTAAATTTCAAAAGGGAGATTATGATAATATGAAGAAAAATATTAAGAAAAAACTAAAAGGAGCAGTTGTAAAAGTTAAAGATTTACATCAAACATGGGCATTGTTTAAAAATATTGTCTTGGAAGCCCAGAACAGATGTATTCCACACTTTAAGAAAAGTGGAAGGAAGGCTCAAAAATTGCCAGCGTGGTTTAAAAGTGAGGTCAGAGAGGCTGTTGTCAAAAAAGCAACTTTCAGGAAATGAAAAAATAAGTCAAATGACGAAAACGGGAAACAACGTAAGCATTGTGGAGGGGTGACCTGATTGGAGCGGCAAGTGCACCTGCTCTTGCCGCCATGCTGGGCAGACTAGATGGATCATACTGGTCTTTATCTGCCGTCATATACTATGTTACTATGATACTATCTTGGCAAGTTAGATGCAAGGCATTGATAAGGGAAGCAAAGAGAGAATTTGAAAAAAAAAGCTTGCTGTGGAAGCTAAAACGTATAATAAAAACGTTTTCAAGTATATTCGTAGCAAAAAAACCTGTGAGAGTCAACTGGACCACTGGATGATAGCGGGGTAAAAGGGGTGCTAAGTGAGGACAAGGCTATAGCAGAGAGACTGAATGAATTCTTTGCTTTCGTCTTTACTGAAGATGGGAAATTGCCCGTGCCTAAAATGCTATATAAAGGTGATGTATCGGAAGAACTGAAAGATAAACTGGGAAGATGTATTACAATTATTTCATAAATTGAAGAGTAGCAAATCACCTGGACCAGATGGTATACATTCAAGGGTGTTGAAAGAACTTTAGTATGAGATTGCAGACCTACTATTAGTAATCTGGGAACTAGCATTAAAATCATCTATAATACCGAAAGATTGGAGATTGGCAAATTTAACGACAATTTTTAAAAAGGGCTCTAGGGGTGATCCAGGAAACTACAGACCAGTGAGCCTAATGTCAATACTGGGCAAAATGGTAGAAACCATTAAAAAAATAAAATTACTGAACATGTAGATAGTGGGAGAAAGCCAACATGATTTAGTCAAGGAAAGTCTTGTCTTACTAATCTATTATATATTTTGAAGGTGTGAACAAACAGGTAGACAAAGGTTGATATAGTGTATCTGTTGATATAGTGTATCTGGATTTTCAGAAAGCCTTTGAAAAGGTCATGAAAGACTCATGACGAAATTAAGAAGTCACGGGATTGGAGGCAGTGTAGTGTTGTGGACCAGGAACTGTTTAAAAGATAGAAAACAAAGAATAGTGCTAAAAGGCTCATTCTCTCTGTGGAGAAAGGTTAAATAGTGGAGTACTCCAGGGATCTGTGCTGGGTCCAATCCTTTTTTAACATATTCATAAATGACCAGGAAAAGGGAACAACAAGTGAGTTGATCAACTTTGCAGATGAGACAAAATTATTCAAAGTTGCTAAAACGCAAGAGGATTGTGAAAAATTTAAAGAGGACCTTGATAATTTAGAAGACTGGACATCCAAATTGCAGATTAAATTTAATGTGGACAACTGCAAAGTTATGCACCTAGGAAAGAACAACCCAAACTTTGGTTACACGATACAAGGTACCACCTTAGAAACCACCACCCAGGAAAAGGATTTAGATTTCATCGTGGATAATATGTTGAAACCCTCCGCCCAGTGTGCAGCGGCGACCAAGAAAGCAAATAGAATGCTAGAAATCATAAAGAAAGAAATGGAGAGAAGAATAAATCCAAGGATATTATAATGCCTCTGCATTGTTCTATGGTGCGACTGCACCTTGAATATTGTGTGCAACTATGGTTGCCATACCTTAAAAAGGATATAGTAGAATTGGAAAAGATACAGGTGGAGGAAAGCCCTTCCACTCCCCCCAAGGCAAATCAGGCTACGGCTTCCTCTCTGCACACCAGAATTTTAACAGAGCACGCCTCAGGCACAAGGACTCCACCACTGGCACCCGAACCAGCATCGGGGGAGGAAGCAGGAACAGTAAACCCCTCCTGCTCCCCCCGCCAAGGCAAATTGGGCTACAGCTTCCTCTCTGCACACCAGGATTTCAACAGAGCACGCCTCAGGCGGGCCCGCACCTGAGGGCCTCGCCAGAGGGCCCTTTAGTATGGCCCCTTAGGCAGGGTCCACTCACCAGATAGAAGAGCTACAAATTATAAACACTATTCCATAAATAAAACAAAAGACAAAAGACGACCTGACGTTACAAGTAGCAAAACTAGGATGGAGCCACACAGTTCAGCACAGCTAACCTGCCAAGTTCAATTCCACCAACAAGCATTCAAGGTAACCCTTAATTACCTCCAACATTCCACAATGAATAATTAACTACCCACCTTATGCCTCTCCATCTTACTCATGCTTGCAATCTCCTCTACTAGCCCACTTCTCTTCCCCACAGACATGCCATCACCCATTCACATATACCCACTACATATAACCTCTTCCCTCCTCTACAGACAGGCCCAGACACTCAACACCTTATGCAAATCAACTTCAAAACACGCACAACCAAACTCCCCTCCCCTAATTCTGTAGTACAAACCTGCTAAATCAAGTGTACCCTCTTAAACGTATGATCCACAAGGAACAAAATACAAATCCTAGTTGATATGCTACACGACCGTCAACTCTACATACTAAATATAACTGAAATATGGTTCACTGAAGCGAACAAAGTCCTACTAAACCAACTTACACCACAAGACTACCATCTATTCAGCTCTCCAAGGACAAAACAAAGAGGTAGTGGCGTCTGCATCCTAACAAGAAAGTGCATAAACTTCCTCCCCTCTCACGAACCTCTGTCAATGGTCTAGAGATATTAATAATTACAAACAACAAAATCACCATACTCCTTGCTTACAGATTCCCAAATGCTGACACAGACACTTAGAGACTATCCCAGAGGCTATCTGCAATAACAACTCAAACAATAAGTACCTCATGTCACTAGGTGATCTCAACCTCTCCTCTGCACCATCAAGCAAAGCAAACAGCTTTCTGGAAGCAATGGAAACTACATCCAGTCAACTAGGCCACCCACACCAAAGGCAATTTATTTATTTAGCTGTATTTATATCCCGCTTTTCACCGGGTCAAAGCGGTCAATTGGGAGATACATTTAACACGAGGGGATATGACACACATACACTAATACGTACAGGGAACATGGGCAATGGAGGATTAAGTGGCTTGCCCAAGACCACAAGGAGTGCCTATAGGACTAGAAATCCCAGTCCCTCCGGTCTGAGATTGCTGTCCCCAGGTGGGACTTGAACCCCCGGCCCTCCGGCCTGAAGTACCTTGTCCTAACCACTAGGCCACTCCTCCTGCAATACCCTTGATATGATTTTCCTATCACGCAATATTATTCAAGCATTATCAGATCTCAACACCTACCACCATGGATGTCCCCTGGTCAGACCACAAAATGATATCTATAAGTATACCCCAGAAATAAAGGAACACAAGTAAAATAACCCAGAGCACTGCACACGCAGGTTCCACAAATGGGACAAAGAAAAATTCCTAGCAAGCACACTCCCTAAACCAGAAAATTGCCCTGATGACACAGAAGACAGACACCCCAATATGCAACTGGAACAAAGCAATAGCTAAGACTGCAATGAAACCACCCACTCAAAACTAATGCCCCAGAGAAAACACAACAAACTGGTACATGCCCCCTACTAAGGGACTTGAAGAGGTATCTACGGATCGCAGAAAGAAAATGGAGAAAACTAAATCAGCTGAAACCCTCGACATGTACAAACCCAAGCTATAATCTTACCAAGCTGCCACCTCCCAAGCTAAAGAAGATTATTACACCAAGATACTAAACAGCTCTTTAAATTGCCCCAGAGAGCTCTTTGACATAGCTAAAACTCTATGTAAAGATCCTACAAACTGAACAGAAAAATCTAACCTCACACCACAAGCAATAGCTATTTCCAAGCCCTAACCTCAACATACCCCAACAACACAAGCCAACACACAACCATAACAAACGAAACCACACACTTAAGCACATGTACCTCATTCCTGAAAATCACAGCAGATTACCTAGAGAAGGTTATCACAAATATTAACACAACTACCTCTCTGCTCGACCCCTGTCCAAATAGCTGGATCAAGGCGTCCAAATAGGAGCTCATTCAATCAATGCTAAAAATTATTCAACTATCACTAACACAGGGATACATACCACCTGATCTCAAGTCAGCCTCTATCCGCCTATCAAGAAAGGAACATCCAACATCAACCAACCATCCTCCTACAGACCCATAGCCAGCCTCCCATTTTTGACCAAGGTATTGGAAAAAATTGTATACAGACAGCTCCAGGACTACATAGATATGAATTATCCACTAGATAGCCAACAATACATTTTCAGACCATGCCACGGAGTACAGTCACTCATGACTGCTCTACTTGACAATCTTATTAAAGGCACTGATAAACCCAAATTTGGTTTCATCCTCATTTTTCTGATCATTAAAGCAGCATTCGACTCTATCCCTCATAACCTCATAATATGACGACTACAATCTATTGGTTTATTAGATACCCCCTCTCCTGGTTCAATTCCTACCTAATAGACTGAAAACTGCAAGTCAGAACAGACCAGAAAAACTCTACCCCATACACCCAAACCTAAGGAGTCCCTCAAGGCTCAACCCAATCAGCCTTACTGTTCAACCTCTTTCTGCAATCATTATGTACCATAATCAAGTCCTGCAACATCCTGTACTGCATCTATACAGATGATGTAATGATTTACATGCCTATTAACAGAAGTCTCAATATCACACCCATAACAAGTTGCTTTTCCACACTCTGCAACTGGCTAAAAAGTCAAAACCTGAACATAAATCTAAAGAAGATGGAGGCCATGTTCATCACCAGAGATTCTAGCTTCACGCCACCTGCCGACATACCTATTGATAGAACACTTATCCAAGTCAAAGAATACATACGATACCTTGGAGTTACAGTACCATAGATCAGCACCTCACCTTCAAAACACACATACAAAACATAACAGACTATATATTTCAAGCTAAAAACAACCAATAATTATCTTAAGCCACTCCTATCAAACAATGACTTCCGATCTGTCCTTCAAGCAACCATACTTCCCCACTTTAATTAGTGTAATATCTTCCAGGGTATACCCAACACAACCATCCACTCTCTCCAACTTGCACTCAACACAGCTGCACAAATTCTTTCCAATGCAAAAAGATCAGAGCACATCACACCTCTCAAGCAACTACATTGGCTCCCAATGGCTGAACGTATAAAGTTCAAATCTAAACTCACAACATTTAAATTTCTCAATGACTTTGCAACAGCACACCTACAAAGCCTGATCCAGATCACACCTGACAACAGAGGATGACGAACAAACACAAGGAACATGCTACACATACAGTCAATGTTCACGAACGTCAAAGCTACTACATCTAAGAGAGCCTTCTCTCTATGCACCGCTACTTTGGAATTCTATTCCAGAAAATCTAAGAACTACAACCGATGTAACTTCCTTCAGGAGAGCCCTCAAAATTTGCATATCCCCTTCAGTTTCCCCTCCCCTCCCAACCTCACCGACTCCTATAGCTCTTTACCCCCTTACCCCATTTCCCTTAAGATATGAATGTAAATAGTTTACCCCACTATTACATGTATCAAAGTTCTTCCAAGATGACTTCCCTATTTACTGTAAATGTTCTGTTTCAGTGTAAAGCGCTTTGATCGAAGGATAAAGCAGTATAAAAAAAAGCTGTTAAATAAATAAAATAAATACAGGGAAGAGCAACAAAAATGGTAAAGGGGATGGAAGGTTAGGGCTCTTCAACTTGGAAAAGAGAAGGCTGAGGGAGGATATGACAGACTGGTTGTTTACACCATCAAAAAGTAGAAAGACTAGAGGACATGTAATGAAGCTACAAAGTAACCCATTTAAGACTAATAAGAAAAAATATCATTTTATTCTGCGTAATCTGGAATTCGTTACTGGAGGATGTAGTAAAAGTTGTTAGTGTAGCTGGGTTTAAAAAGGCTTGCACACGTTCCTAGAGGAAAGGTCCATAAATCATTAATAAAGGAGATCCGGGAAATCCACTGCTTACCCCGGGACAAGCATTGTGGAACCTGTGTGTCTTTTTGGGAACCTGCCAGGTACTTGTGACAAGGATTGGCCACTGTTGGAAACAGGATAACTGGGCTTGACGGATGTTGGTCTGACCCAGTATGGCATTTCTTATGTTCTTATTACTGGTTTTCTGCAATATCCTTATTGGTCTTCTCCCAGAGACCAAGAATGAGATAGACAGATTTATTTTTATTTTTATTTATTTAACAGTATTTCTAAACCGCCTTATCTTAATAATCAAGGTGGTATCACAGCAAGCAATCAGGTAAAGTGTGTGTGTTGTACATGCAGTGAGGATAAAACTTAGTTGTGTGAGGGATGTGTTGGGTGCTTGATTTGTTTGAGCTATATACAGGGTGGGCTATTTACAGTGGTGCTAGAATCATATTTTATATATATTCAGTTGTTTGGGAGGATTGGAGTGCTGTTATCCATTCTCTTAGGTTATGTGATGTGACCATAGTGCTCTATGAACAGGATGGTTTTCAGTTGTTTTCTGAAGTCTTTGAGGTCTGGAGTTGCCCTTAGATCGTCCGGTAGATTGTTCCATATTGTTGGAGCAGCCATGGAGAGAGCTCTGTCTGTTGTGTCCTTGCGTGTGTGCTTGTACTCATTTGGGGTGCTGACTCGGTTGCGTGTTTGACTTCTTCTGGGACGTGCGCTGGTCTCCGGTTGTATGAGCAGGTGGAGGCTGTTGGCTGATGTGTGTTCTTTTATCTTAAATAGGTTTATGATAGTCTTGTATCTGATGCGAGCAATGATTGGGAGCCAGTGTAAGTCCTTTAGTGTAGGTGTGATGTGCTCCTGCCTTGCGGCTCCGGATATGATTCGAGCTGCAGTGTTTTGTGCCAGCTGTAGTGGTTTGAGAGCTTGTTTTGGTAGTCCGAGGTATATCGGATTGCAGAAGTCCAGTATTGGGGTTATCAGTGCTTGACAGACTGTACGGAAGTGTTCTGGAGCGAGGAGTGGTTTCAGTCTCCTGATGATTCGCATCCTGTAATATGCTTTTTGGATTGTTTTGTCTATGTGTGGTTTGAGGTTGAGTTTACTGTCCAGAGTAACCCCAAGGTATCTCACCTCCGATCTTATCGGTATCGTGGTGCTTTGTATCTTTATGTTTGATGGGTGTGTGAAGCTTTGGTTTCGAGTGATGATTAAAGCTTCAGTCTTGTTGTAGTTTATAGCTAGATTGTTGTTTTGGCACCACTTCGCCATTTGGGTAAGGCAGTCTGCTATCTTAGAGAAGTCCGGGTTTTCGATTGATATCGGGGAGTATACCATTATATCGTCTGCGTATATTGTGTATTGGATGTTGTTCTCTTTCATAATGTTGCATATTGGTTGGATGTAGATGTTAAAAAGGAGTGCTGAGAGTGCGGATCCTTGTGGTACTCCTTGTTGGACGTTTATGGGCCGGGAGGTGTCCTGTCCCACCTTGACCTGTAGCTGTCTTTCTGTTAGGTACGAGTGGAACCATTTTAGAGTGGTACCGTGTATACCAGTGTTCTTCAGTCTCTCCAGGAGTATATTGTGATCAACTGTGTCGAACGCTGAGGAGATGTTGATGAAGATCATTATAATTCCATTCCTGATGTCGTCAATTATTCTTATGATGCTGTCGAAGAGGTAGATCAGGAGAGTTTCGACTCCATGGTTGGGACGAAATCCGTGTTGGTTGTCGTCGAGAGTTCCGTGTTCGTCAATGTGTTCCTGAAGTTGTAGTTGAACCGTCTTTTCGATTATTTTTGCGAGGAAGGGTATGCTGGAGATTGGTCGGTATGCTGCTGGGTCCTTTTTGTCGAGAGAAGTTTTCTTTGTGATTGGTCTTACTGAGGCAAGCTTTAATTGCTGTGGCATGAGTCCTTGAGTGAGTGAGTTGTGTACCATTTTATGAATGTTTGGTATGAGGCTTGCTTTGGTGGCTTTGACCCATGACACTGGGCAAGGGTCTGTAGGAGCAGTGCTTGTGTTGATTGTGAAGATGATGTCTGATATCTGCTCTTTTGAGGGTGAGTGGAATGTGCCCCAGGTTTTGGGGTGGACGTTCGTTCTGTTGGTTCTACTGGGTGTTGAGCGCTCTGTGGAGTGAAATTTGTCTTTGATGTGGTCGGCGAATATCTGTGGATCCACTTGTATTTCTCTTTCTGCTGCTTGCTCTTTTGTCAAGGTTTTTACTATTTCGAAAAGTTCTCTGGGTTTGTTGATGGAAGAATTTATCAGGTTTGTGTGGAATTCTCTCTTTGATTGGTTGATGTGTTCATTGTATTGTTTTTGCTTTGTTAGGTAAAGATGTTGGTCGGAAGTAGTTTTGTTTTTTCTCCATCTCCGTTCAATTTTCCTGAGCTCCCTCTTTTCCTGTCGTATTTTTGCTGAGTACCATGGTTTGTTTTGTCTCTTGTTGTGGTGTTGTTTCTTGGTCCTGTCAACGGATGGTTTGGCGGCGTTAGCTAGGACATTGTTCCAGTTGGAAACTTGTTCCTCCAGGTCCTCTGAGTCAATGTTCAAGTGTTGTATTGTGTCCTGGATGAATTCGTCCTTGTCAAAGGACTTGAATCGTCTTTGTGTGTGTGGGAAGTTCGCTCTTTCGCTTGTCCAGTCTTCTTGTGATTGCAGATTTGTCTCGATTAAGTAATGGTCAGACCATGGTACTGGGGTGATGGTGGGTGTAGAGATTAGGTCTCTTGAAATTAGGTAGTTTGATGCGAAGATGAGGTCTGGGGATGATCCTAGTCTGTGTGTTGGTGCATTGACTATCTGTGTGAATTGAAGTGATGACATTGCCTGAAGGAAGGCCTCTGCATCTTTTGTATTGGCGGACTTGAGGTTGAAGTCTCCGATTAGTAGTGCTGGTTTGTTGTTTGACGTTATGGCACAGGCTTCTTCGAGTATGAAGGCTAGTTCGTCGGGTGGAGCACGGGGTGCTCTGTAGGTTAGGCAGATTGCAATATTCTTGTTCTTGATGCTAATTGTGTTACACTGCTTTGTATCTGTGAGATTCAGTGTCTTGAACTTGAGTTCTGTTTTTGCTATTATTAGGACTCCTCCTCCACGCTTGTGGATGCGTGGGCAGTTGTATGCTGAGTAGTTGTTCTTCCGAGATAGGTTGCTCCCTGCACACCATGTCTTGCCCCTTCTGACCTCAGACCTTGAGCTTTTGTGCTAAAACATTCTTTCCCTGTGCATTTTTAATACCTTTAAGGTGTCACTTAAATACCTCAAACACCCTTAATCTTACCTCTCCAATAGAGTACACTCATTTTAGGCCTTTCAATCTCAGGTCAATGGTGCTTTTGGTATAGACTTTGCATTATTTAGGAAAGTATTTCTGGTTGCAGAGGGATATGGGTGAGAGATAAAAAGGGTTCCCCAAGTCTGGGTGGGGAATATATGCACACAAACAAACTTATATGAAACTACCTTTCTCTGGACCGTTGCACAGTTGCCAAACACAGAGGACAACATAATCAATGAATGATACTAAAGCACTACCCTTTGATGCGACCTGAACAGTTGGTGCCAAGATAAGGGAGATGTGAATAATTTGTATTCTCTGTGCTGCTTGATAACATCTAATTAAAATGTCACAGTATTATATTTTCTTGTGTGTGCTGTATTTTGCTGTATGCACAGGATTCACGATCTGTGTATGCACACACAGCTTAAAGCAGGGCTTGACAAACTCCAGGCGCCTGGTCGTCATAGCAACTGAAAAATCAGACCAGGCATCTGTGGTTCAGAGCACTTGTGGGCAAAAGGGCTGAGGGACATTGGCATTGATGATGCAGAGTTTATGAGTGGATTCCAATAAAGTGTGTGAAAGATTTTCCTGGTGTGGCTGTGGTCTCTTCTCTGCTCCCCCTTCATTGTTGGTTTGCTGTTTATGGAGGTTGCTTCTCTTTTTTCGGTCCTTTGGTGACAGTATGAGACAATTGCTAAAAGATGTACCCAGCTGAGGTGGCATTGGGGCCAGATAACGCAGTTACTCACCTGTAACAGGTGTTCTCCAGGAGCAGCAGGAATCAGTCCTCACATATGGGTGACGTCGGCACCGACGGAGCCCTTGTGCGGAGCATTTCCCCAGCTTTCAAAGAAAGCCTTTGGGAATGCAGTGTGCATGCGTGGTCCCCTTCCTGCCCAAGGGTGCCATCTTGCTCAGTCTGATGACATAGCTAAAGACAGCAAAAATCAAAATGAAGGATAGGACTGCAACTCCAGGGGAGGAGGGAGGGTCGTGAGGACTGATTCCTGCTGCTCCTGGAGAACACCTGTTACAGATCTTGTCTTACTAATCTGTTATGTTTTTTTGAAGGTGTGAATAAACAGGTGGACAAAGGTGAGTCGGTTGATATAGTGTATCTGGACTTTCAGAAAGCCTTTGACAGTGTCCCTCATCAGAGACTTTTGGCAAAACTAAAGAGTCATGGGATAGGAGGCAGTGTACTACTGTGGATCAGGAACTGGTTAAAAGATAGAAAGCAGAGGGTAGGGCTAAAGGGCCAATTTTCCCAATGGAGAAAGGTGAATAGTGGTGTACCCCAGGGATCTGTGCTGGGTCTGCTGCTTTTTGACATATTCATAAATGACCTGGAAAGTGGAATATCGAGTGAGGTTATCAAATTTGCAGATGACACAAAGCTATTTAAAGTTGTTAAAACCCAAGAGGATTGTGGAAAATTGCAAGAGGATAAACTGGAAGACTGGGCATCAAAATGGCAGATGAAATTTAATGTGGACAAGTGCAAAGTTATGCACCTAGGGAAGAATAACCCAAACTCTGGTTACACGATGCAAGGTTCCACAATAGGAACCACCAACCAGGAAAAATATTTAGGCGTCATTGTGGATAACATGTTAAAACCCTCAGCCCCGTGTGCAGCGGTGGCCAAGAGAGCAAATAGAATGCTAGGTATCATAAGGAAAGGAATGGAAAATAAAACAAAAGATATTATAATGTCTCTATATCGTTCCATAGTGAGACCGCACCTTGAATATTGTGTGCAATTCTGGTCGCCGTATCTTAAAAAGGATATAGCGTTATTAGAAAAGGTTCAGAGAAGAGCCACCAAAATGGTAAAGGGGATGGAAGGATACTCCTATGAAGAAAGGCTAAAAAGGTTAGGGCTCTTTAACTTGGAAAAGAGACGGCTGAGGGGAGATATGATAGAAGTCTATAAATTAATGAACGGAGTGGAACGGGTAAACGTAGATCGATTGTTTACATTATCAGAATATAGAAAGACTAGGGGACATGCAATGAAGCTACAGGGTAAACTATTTAAGACTAATAAAAGAAAATATTTTTTCACTCAACGTGTAATCAAACTCTGGAATTTGTTACTGGAGGATGTAGTAAAGGCTGTTAGTGTAGCTGGGTTTAAAAAAAGGTTTGGATAAGTTCTTGGAGGAAAGGTCCATAAACCATTATTAAGAAGGGACCCAGGATATCAATGCTTGACCCAGTACAAGCATTGTGGAACCTGTGTCTTTTGGGGAAACTGCTAGGTACGTATGACCTAGATTGGCCACTGTTGGAAATAGGATACTGGGCTTGATGGACCTTCTTATGTTCTTAGGTGAGTAACTATGCTTTCTCCAGGACCAAGCAGGACGTCAGTCCTCACATATGGGACTCCCCAGCTCTAGGCTACTGTGAACCCAGAGCTGAAAAAATGGCTCCCTCTCAAGAGCCTCAGCATCCGTGATAAGAATTTTCTCTGAGAACGCACCCTGTATGGTAGCCCAAAACAAAGGGCTGGAGGGTAGGAGTTGCCTAAACCTCAAAGAGATTACGGAGTACCGCCTGGCCGAAAACACTGACCTGCCGGGACTCTCTCTCCAGGCAGTAATGGGCTGCAAACGTCTGGCTTGAAGACCAAGTTGCGGCCCAGCAGATGTCTGCCAACGGAACACAGCGGAGATGAGCTACTGACGTGGCTTTCGCCCTGACACGGTGGGCTGTGACCCGACCCTGCAAAGGGAGGTCGGCTGCCCTGTATGGCCAGGTGATGCAATCTGCTACCCAAGTGGACAACGTAAGCTTGGAGACAGATAACCCCATCCTATTAGGGTCAAACAAGACGAAGAGCTGAGTAGCACTTCGATGCTCCTGCGTACATTCTATGTAAAAGGACAACACCCTTTTACAGTCCAGGGTATGCAAGACTGTTTCAGCCCGGCTGGCATGCGGCCTGGGAAAAAAGGTCGGAAGAACCACCTCCTGATTGAGGTGGAAAGAGGAGACCACTTTTATAGAACCGCGTGTACGGTCTATCAGAAACCAGAGCTTGTAGTTCACTCACACGTCTGGCCAAGGTAAGAGCCACCAGGAGGAGCACTTTCCAAGAGAGGAAGCACAAATGGCAAGTAGCCATCGGCTCAAACGCTGGGCGAGTAAGTTGCTGCAAGACCACGTTCAAATCCCACTCAGTCGCCGGTGGACGAACCGGAGGCTTGAGTAGAAGCAGACCTCCGAGAAATCTGGGCACCAAGGTGTGAACCGACAGACTGTCCCTCCACCGGTGAGAGGTGCGCTGACAAAGCACTGAGGTGGACCCGAACAGAGTTAGACTTAAGGCCTAGGTCTGAAAGGTGAAGTAGATACTGCAGTACTACTGGCACAAGGCAAGAGAAAGGATCTTCATTGCGCTGAGCACATCATACCGTAAACCTACGCCACTTGAGGGCATAGGGCTTTCTGGTGGACTGCCTCCTAGAGGCCAAGACCACCTCCTCAACCTCCTTAGGTAGAAGTAAGGGAGCTAGCACTATCCTTTCAGCAGCCATGCCATCAGATTGAGGGACCTGAGATTGGGGTGCAGAAGAGAACCCTGGTCTTGAGACAGGAGATCGTGTTGCAGCCCCAGAGGGAATGGAGCTTCCACCGCCAACTGCAGAAGAAGTGGAAACCACGGCTGCTTCGGCCATCTGGGGGCTACCAGAACCACCGAGGCCTTGTCCCGGAGGATCTTAAACAGAGTTCGGGCCACCAGGGGAATGGGAGGAAACGCATACAGGAGGCCTGTAGACCAAGAGATCAGAAAAGCATCTGCTGCCATCCTCAGGGGATGCGGCTGTCTGGAGCAAAAACTGGGCAGCTGACGGTTTTGTGCTCCCGGGCGGGAGACCCATAAGAACATAAGATATGCCATACTGGGTCAGACCAAGGTCCATCAAGCCCAGTATCCTGTTTCCAACAGTGGCCAATCTAGGTCATACGTACTGTGGCGCTCGCGCCCCTACCAGGCGGTCGCCTAGTAGGGACGGGAAGCCATCTTGAATTCCTCTTTACCAAGGATTGTAGTTGTGTATAGAGATAAATGAACCAAGTGGTTGTTTCAAAGCACACAGGAATTTTATTAGCTTCCGTGGCAAGCGGGTAACAAATCTTTAAAGCAGTTGTACACTCAAGTCAAAGAAAATAAAGGATAATCTTCTCCCATTAAAGTAAAGCTCACAACAAGTGTTGTAGTAGAATTATTTACACAGGCTTTCTTCTCTTTTCCCTTTATGATGCTTCTCACTTCCGTAATCATAAAGCACATGTATTTACAATTCCTAACTTCTCACTGCTCTCAGGCTTTCATTACTTGAAAGCCTGGCCGGACACTCCACCTCCCGCCTCAGCTCCTGCCCAATCGGGGCAGTGGGAGCTCGAAGAAGCAGCAGCCGGCAGAGGATAAAAGCGGCGTCCCTGCTCGCAGAGACGCCGCTGGCCGGACACTCCACCTCCCGCCTCAGCTCCTGCCCAATCGGGGCAGTGGGAGCTCGAAGCAGCAGCAGCCGGCAGAGGATAAAAGCGGCGTCCCTGCTCGCAGAGACGCCGCTGGCCGGACACTCCACCTCCCGCCTCAGCTCCTGCCCAATTGGGGCAGTGGGAGCTCGAAGAAGCAGCAGCCGGCAGAGGATAAAAGCGGCGTCCCTGCTCGCAGAGACGCCGCTGGCCGGACACTCCACCTCCCGCCTCAGCTCCTGCCCAATCGGGGCAGTGGGAGCTCGAAGAAGCAGCAGCCGGCAGAGGATAAAAGCGGCGTACCTGCAGGGCGCGCCCGCGCCTGAGGGCCTCGCCAGAGGGCCCTTTGGCGTGGCCCTTAGGCGCGGCACGAAGGCGAGCAGAAGGAAACAACCAAAAGAAATAGCAGCACCGACAGCATCACAGCAGAACCCAACAAGGAGCAGACCGAGGTGAAGGACGTCAGAACCGCAAGTAGAATACTCACAGAACACCACACATTTCCCACCACCAAACTCTCACCTCCACAAGCCACACCCGAATAGATCCGGCCCGCCCTCCACGGGACAGGCTCCCGCACCAAGGCGCCCTCCACAGATCCGGCTCTCCCTCCACGGGACAGGCTCCCTCCACGGGACAGGCTCCCGCATCAAGACGCCCTCCACAGATCCGTCTCTCCCTCCACGGGGACAGGCTCCCGCATCAAGACGCCCTCCACAGATTCGGCTCTCCCTCCACGGGACAGGCTCCCTCCACGGGACAGGCTCCCGCATCAAGACGCCCTCCACAGATCCGGCTCTCCCTCCACGGGACAGGCTCCCGCACCAAGTTCAGCTCTCCCCAATCAGACAACAGACAAAGACTTAAGAAAACAGGCATCACCCTAACAGAACATCACAAAAAAACCAACATGCACGCCACATACTTCCTCCCACTCTACCTACTCGTCACACAAGTCCTCCCACCAACCACACACCTCCACTACCCACAAGCAAACACAACATGGCACCCACCAACTGCATTGCCATATTTAGAACCACAGCACACACACAAAGAGACACTCAGAACTTCCCAGACAAAGCGGCCAAACAGACACAAATCAAACTCCCACACCTACACAAAGGAAGCACATGTAACAGCAACCTCCGCAACAAAGACAACAACGATTGAGCTCATAAACGCCAGATCCGTCTGCAACAAGATATACACTCTTATAGACCACATAGAAGAGCGACAGCCCGACGTAATATGCATCACAGAGACATGGCTCAACCCTACCGACAATGTACTACTCAACCAACTAGTACCGGACAACTACTCAGCGTACAACTGCCCACGCACCCACAAGCGTGGAGGAGGAGTCCTGATAATAGCGAAAACAAAACTAAAGTTCAAGACACAGAACTTCACCGATACTCAGCAATGTAACACAATTAGCATCAAGAACAAGAACATTGCAATCTGCCTAACCTACAGAGCACCCAGAGCTCCACCCGACGAACTAGCCTTCACACTCGAAGAAGCCTGTGCCATAACAACAAACCAGCGCTACTGATTGGAGACTTCAACCTCAAGTCCACCAATGCCAAAGACGCAGAGGCCTTCCTTCAAGCAATGACCTCACTTCAATTCACACAGATCAATGCACCAACGCATAGACATGGATCATCCCCAGATCTCATCTTCGCATCCAATTACCTATCATCAAGAGACCTAATTTCCCCACCCACCATTACCCCAGTGCCATGGTCTGACCATTACCTAATCGAGACAAAGCTGCGATCACAAGAGGACCAGACAAACGAAAGAGCAAACATCTCACACACACAAAGACGATTCAAGTATTTCGACAGGGACGAATTCATACAGGACACAATACAACACTTGAACATTACTACAGACGACCTGGAGGAACAAGTTTCCAGCTGGAACAGCATTTTAGCTAACGCCGCCAAACCATCTGGTGGCGGGACCAAGAAACCACACCACAACAAGAGACAAAACAAGCCATGGTACTCAGCAAGAATACGACAGGAAAAGAGAGAGCTCAGGAAGATTGAACGGAGATGGAGAAAAAACAAAACAACTGCCGACCAGCATCTTTACCTAACAAAGCAAAAACAATACAATGAACACATCAACCAATCAAAGATGGAATTCCACACAAACATGATAAATTCCTCCATCAACAAACCCAGAGAGCTTTTCGAAATAGTAAAGATCCTCACAAAAGAGCAAACAACAGAAGGGGAAGCACAAGTTGATCCACAGGAATTCGCCGATCACATCAAAGACAAATTTCACTCCACAGAACGAACACCACCTAGTGGGAACACCAGGACGGATGTACACTCCAAAACCTGGGGCACATTCTACACACCCTCAACAGAACAGATATCCCACATCATCTCTACAATCAACACAAGCACTGCTCCTACAGACCCGTGCCCAGTGTCATGGGTCAAAGCCACCAAATCAAGCTTCATCCCCACCATACATAAAATGGTACACAACTCACTCACTCAAGGACTCATGCCAAAGCAACTAAAGCTTGCCACAGTAAGACCAATCACAAAGAAAACAACTCTCGACAAAAAAGATCCAGCAGCATACTGACCAATCTCCAGCATACCCTTCCTCGCAAAAATCATCGAAAAAACGGTTCAACTACAGCTTCAGGAACACATCGACAAACACGAAACACTTGACGACCACCAGCACGGATTTCGTCCCAACCATGGAGTCGAAACGCTACTGATCTACCTCTTCGACAGCATCCTAAGAATAATTGACAACACCAGGAATGGAATCTTAATGATCTTCATCGACATCTCCTCAGCCTTCGACACAGTGGACCACAACACGCTCCTGGAAAGACTAAAGAACACTGGTATACACGGTATCACACTGAAATGGTTCCAATCGTACCTAACCGAAAGACAGCTACAGGTCAAGGTGGGACACAACACCTCCCGACCCATAAATGTCCGACAGGGAGTACCTCAAGGATCCGCACTCTCAGCACTCCTATTTAACATCTACATCCAACCAATATGCATCATCATGAAAGAGAACAACATTCAATACACAGTATATGCAGACGACATCATGATATACACCCCGACATCAATCGACAACCCGGACTTCTCTAAAATAACAGACTGCCTTACCCAAATGACGAGTTGGTGTCAAAACAACCACCTCGCAATAAACTACAAGACCGAAGCTTTAATCATCACTCGGAACCAAAGCTTCATACACCCACCAAATATAAAGATACAAAGCACTACTATACCAATAAGATCAGAAGTAAGATACCTCGGAGTTACTCTGGACAATAAACTCAACCTCAAGCCACACATAGACAAAACAATCCAAAAAGCCTACTACAAGATGCGAATCATCAGGAGACTGAAACCACTCCTCGCCCCAGATCACTTCCGTACCGTCTGTCAAGCACTGATAACCCCACTATTGGACTTCTGCAATCCGATATACCTTGGACTACCGAAACAAGCCCTCAAACCACTCCAACTGGCACAAAACACTGCAGCACGAATCATATCCGGAACTGCAAGGCAAGAGCACATCACACCTACCTTAAAGGACTTACACTGGCTCCCAATCGGTGCACGCATCAGATACAAAACTATCATAAACCTATTTAAGATAAATCAGCACACATCAGCCAACAGCCTGCACACCCTCATACAACCAGACACCAGCACACGTCCTAGAAGAAAACAAACACACAACCGAGTCAGCACCCCAAGTGAATACAAACACACACGCAAGGACACAACAGACAGAGCACTCTCCATGGCTGCTCCAACAATATGGAACAAACTACCGGACGATTTGAGGGCAACTACAGACCTCAAAGACTTTAGAAAACAGCTGAAAACCATGCTGTTCATAGAACACTATGGACACATCACATAACCTCAGAGAATGTATAACAGTACATGATACCGCCTAAACAATGTATGTATGGAAAATGTTTTTAGCACCACTGTATATAGCCCACCTTGTATATAGCTCAAACCAATCTAGCACACATTACAACACACACTCAACTAAATTTCACCCTCACTGCATGTATAACACACTCACTTTACCAGATTGTTTGCTGTGATACCACCTTGATTATTAAGATAAGGCGGTTTAGAAATACTGTTAAATAAAATAAATAAATAAAATAAATTACTTAGCCTCAATGCACACATTACAGTCCATCTCAGAACAAGCTGAAGTCAGGTCACTTTCTTTACCTTCTACCTCCATGCTTTCTGCTGAGCTGTATCTTGGCAAAGTTTGAAAACGCTCGGGCATTTTATGCTTAATGGCCTTTAACAGGTTAAACAGCCTATTCCACTGAATTGCCCCTTCTCCTCTAGGTAGGACTTCAACGGGCTTCTCCTGCTCAGTTTCTCCTGAAAACCCCTTCTTCCTAATCCGGGTTTTCCTAGGCCTAAATCTCTCTTCAGAGTCAGAGCAAGAAATACAGGGTTTTTGCTTTACTGCTTCCTTTCTCCTACCTTGGAGTCTTGCTGCAGCACCTTCCTGGCTGGGGCTTCTGTGGCTTGTGACTCTCTCTGCCTCTGAGCTAGACAGGGAATCAGGGTAAGATCTCCACTTCCCTTCCTGGGGCTTCTGCTGCCTGCAGACAGACCCTTCATCAGATGAGTCTAAGCACTCTTGCCTTAGCCTTCCCAAAGCCAACCTTCTCTCTCTCTCTCTCTCTTGCCAGTCTGTTTGGTCCTCTTCCTGGAACCTTCTCTGTAGCTTCCTTGGCTGCAGTGCTGGCTGCTCTTGTCTCTGCTGCTGCTCTCTTTGTGGCTGCTTTTCTCTTGGCTGCTCCTCTCTCAACTTTGTTTGTTTTCTCAAACTTAAACGTTGAGCAGGGCACCTCCCTTTCTGACTCCACCCACTTGTACCTCCTACTCTTACCTGGGGTTGTCATGGAGTCTGGGAGTGGCTTAAACCTAGCTCTACCCTCTTGGTTTCTCTCAGGGATTTTGCTGTGGTGTATGTGTTTTGGTGCACCCATCCCCCGAAAAGGAGAAAAAGTTCTTCTTTCCCTTTTATTTCCATGCTGAGCTGCACTCTCCTTACCACATATCCCCCCCCCCCCTTAGACTATTACGGGCTGGCACATTAACCCGCGAACAGCACGTAATACAAGGTATGGGTTGAGAATCATCACCAACTCTTAGGGCTAGCTGGACATTCCCTATACGTTCCTGCCATAGCCTCAACAGATTAATGTGGTATACTTGTTGCTTCCCTCGTCCAGTATCCACAGCATAAGACACTGGTCCGAGCTGTTTCGCTATTTTGTAAGGGCCTTTCCAGGAATTCTCAAACCTAGAGTTTCCTGCAGCTACCATTACCATAACCTTATCCCCGACCTTTAAGAGACGCGGCCTTGCTCGCCGGTCGTGATGTTTTTTTGTTTACTCTGACTCCTTTTTAAGTTTTCCTCCGCTACAGTGGCTATCCACTGTAAGCGATTCTTCAGGTCTGTTAGGAATCTGGGAACCTCTTGTACATCCTCTACTGGTGCTACCCATTGTTCCCTTAGTATATTGTTAGGAATCTGGGAACCTCTGTACATCCTCTACCGGTGCTACCTATTGTTCCCTTAGTATATCCAGCACCCCGCGTGGAGTTCTCCCATACATAAGTTCGTATGGCGATGTGCCTGTAGAGGTTTGTCTCCTCTCTCTGCATGCATAAAGCACGAAAGGCAACATTGTATCCCACTCATTCAACCTTCCCTCCAAACTCCTTTTCAACAGGTTCTTTAAGGTTTGATTGAACCTTTCCACTAACCCGTTGGTTTGGGGATGATAAGCTGCTGTGCGGATATGTCTGATCCCAAATGCGTCCCATACATGGGCTAGGTGACGGGACATGAAATTTGTTCCCCTGTCTGTTAAGACCTCACGAGGGAACCCTATTTCGCAAAATAATCGTATTAGTTCCATAGCTATCAAACGGGCAGACGTGTTTCTTAACGGGATAGCACACGGAAAGCGAGTGGCATGGTCCATTATGACCAAAATGTATTGGTGGCCCCGGGGTGTTTTTAGCAAAGGCCCCACTATATCCACCCCCAACCTATGTACCGGTTTATTCATGACAGGGAGGGGAATCAAAGGTACCTCCGGTGGATGGTTACTTGAGACCCTTTGGCAAGTCGGGCATGAGGCGCAGAACCTCGCTGTCTCTGTATATACGCCTGGCCAATAAAACCTAGCAAGGACCTGATCCAGGGTGCTCTGTACACCCTTGTGTCCCCCTACTGGGTGATCGTGGGCCAATCTTAAAATGATATTCTTAAAAGAAGAAGGTATCAGCAATTGCCTTCTTAGATCTCCTGTCCGTGGATCTATATTCTCCCTATATAGTAGGATACTATCCCATAAAAATCTAGGTAGAGCCTCTGATCCTTTCCGGGCAGACTCACACGCGCGCACCAAAGCGGGATCTGCTTTTTGCTCATCCGGAAATGATGGAAACTTCGCTATTAACTCCTCAGGAACCCAGGGCAGCTCCTGACCCGACATTAACTGACCCCTATTCTTGGCCTTGACGCACCTCTCCCGCCGATTTTCGGCCTTTCCTTTCCTGGGGGCATCCTTGGCCGGGGTTATTAAGTCCTCATGAAAGGAGGTCCCTGGTATCGGCTCCTCCTGGGAATCTACCTCTTCCTCTGAAGGTTTTGAGCCTGCGCGTGTGGTTACCAGGCCCGTTTCCTCCTGTAGCCCCTTCGCTATTCCCTTCCGGAACTGGGACCAGTCACGGCCCAATATCATATCGTGTGGGAGTCTAGGTATCACCGCTACTGCTACCTCCCTTCCACTACCTAACCCCTTTAGCCTAACACTCTGGAGAGGATAGGTGGAGGCAGCCCCATGGACACATTTGATTTTAACCTGCCCCCTGGAGGACTCTTGTAAGCACTGCCTCTGGGCCTCTATCTTTTTCCACAGCCTGCTGGAAATCATGGACTGGCTGGCCCCTGAGTCTAGTAGAGCTTCTGTGGGTATCCCTTCCACCTCTACGGATAGGAGGAATCCCTCACCTATCTCCTTGGGACGTGTAATCACAAAAGCTTTCCTTATTTGACAGCTTCTCTTAAGGTGACCTGGCTCACCACAAGAGAAACATTTTCTCTGCAGGTTATATCTGCCTTCCATGGGTTTATTCCTTTCTATCTTATGGCTAGTAAAGATTGCATTCCTTTCCTGCATTTCTGTACCTGCCCTCTGAAAAACGCCCTCTTTCTTGAGTTTTAACTTCTTGGCCTCTAGAAAGCACTCAGCCAACGCAATGGCTTCCTGGGTGTTTTTACAGTTTTGCATTACCAGAAACCTTTGCAACTCTTTAGGTACAGCTTCTGTAAATTGTTCCAGTATCACAGTATCAATAACAGAGTCTATACTGCCATTCTCAGGTACAAGCCATTTACAAACTAAGCTTTTTATCCTATGGTATAAAGCTTGGGGTGTTTCACCCTCCTTCAGTACACATGCTCTCAGAAGCCTCCGATAGACCGAGGGACTTAACCCCATCCGATCTCTTACGGCCTTCTTTACATGCTCATACTTAGCTACCAATGCAACAGGCATTTCCCTGTAGGCTGCTAAAGCCTCCCCACTAAGGGTAATAGCAAACCTCATGGCCCATTGCTCCTTCGGCCATTGAGCCAAAACAGCTATTCTTTCAAAGGCCTCGATGAAATCATCGATATTGTCCTCTTTAGTAAGGCGGCCACATGAGAAAGTTCCAGTACCAGGGCCTTCCCAACCAGGAAAAACAGCCTGTGCACCTGGTATGGTCTGTGCCTTTTGTACAGTCTGTGCCACCTTGTTCGCTTCTTCCTGGGTCCGGATCCACCTCGCCATCACATCCAGTAGGGGTTGCTGTTGAGCACGAAGCATGGACGCCGCTTGCTCCTGGCTCACTGCCGCCATCTCCCTCTGTTTGGCGAACTGGTCTGCCACCCAGGCCAATATGTCCGCTGTCTCCATCCTGGACTGCGGTTTCTGGGAACACAAACACAGAGAAACCACACAAACGGCAGCACTTTTTTTTTTTTCTCTTCCCACTTTCTCCTAGTGAGTACCTGGTGGCCCCTTACATCAGAATCCTAGGCTTATCCCCCTCTAGCCTACAGGTTACCTGATTCTGATGCAGGTCTTCGCTTTACCACCAGAGAACAACGCTCCGGATCCAACTCCACTCCGGATTTTCCCTCCGCTTTTCTCTCGGTCCGGTCACACCGTCCTTCCTGGATCTTCCTCGTCCCGAGGTACAAGCTTGGAGACGCACCACTTGACCGCTGGAATGCTGAATGCGAAAAACTACGCCACCTGTGGCGCTCGCGCCCCTACCAGGCGGTCGCCTAGTAGGGACGGGAAGCCATCTTGAATTCCTCTTTACCAAGGATTGTAGTTGTGTATAGAGATAAATGAACCAAGTGGTTGTTTCAAAGCACACAGGAATTTTATTAGCTTCCGTGGCAAGCGGGTAACAAATCTTTAAAGCAGTTGTACACTCAAGTCAAAGAAAAGAAAGGATAATCTTCTCCCATTAAAGTAAAGCTCACAACAAGTGTTGTAGTAGAATTATTTACACAGGCTTTCTTCTCTTTTCCCTTTATGATGCTTCTCACTTCCGTAATCATAAAGCACATGTATTTACAATTCCTAACTTCTCACTGCTCTCAGGCTTTCATTACTTAGCCTCAATGCACACATTACAGTCCATCTCAGAACAAGCTGAAGTCAGGTCACTTTCTTTACCTTCTACCTCCATGCTTTCTGCTGAGCTGTATCTTGGCAAAGTTTGAAAACGCTCGGGCACTTTATGCTTAATGGCCTTTAACAGGTTAAACAGCCTATTCCACTGAATTGCCCCTTCTCCTCTAGGTAGGACTTCAACGGGCTTCTCCTGCTCAGTTTCTCCTGAAAACCCCTTCTTCCTAATCCGGGTTTTCCTAGGCCTAAATCTCTCTTCAGAGTCAGAGCAAGAAATACAGGGTTTTGGCTTTACTGCTTCCTTTCTCCTACCTTGGAGTCTTGCTGCAGCACCTTCCTGGCTGGGGCTTCTGTGGCTTGTGACTCTCTCTGCCTCTGAGCTAGACAGGGAATCAGGGTAAGATCTCCACTTCCCTTCCTGGGGCTTCTGCTGCCTGCAGACAGACCCTTCATCAGATGAGTCTAAGCACTCTTGCCTTAGCCTTCCCAAAGCCAACCTTCTCTCTCTCTCTCTCTTGCCAGTCTGTTTGGTCCTCTGCCTGGAACCTTCTCTGTAGCTTCCTTGGCTGCAGTGCTGGCTGCTCTTGTCTCTGCTGCTGCTCTCTTTGTGGCTGCTTTTCTCTTGGCTGCTTCTGCCTTGGCTGCTTCTCCCTTGGCTGCTCCTCTCTCAACTTTGTTTGTTTTCTCAAACTTAAACATTGAGCAGGGCACCTCCCTTTCTGACTCCACCCACTTGTACCTCCTACTCTTACCTGGGGTTGTCATGGAGTCTGGGAGTGGCTTAAACCTAGCTCTACCCTCTTGGTTTCTCTCAGGGATTTTGCTGTGGTGTATGTGTTTTGGTGTACCCATCCCCCGAAAAGGAGAAAAAGTTCTTCTTTCCCTTTTATTTCCATGCTGAGCTGCACTCTCCTTACCACAGTACCTAGCAGTATCCCCAAAAGACACAGGTTCCACAATGCTTGTATTGGGTCAAGCATTGATATCCTGGGTCCCTTTTTAATAATGGTTTATGGACCTTTCCTCCAGGAACTTGTCCAAACCTTTTTTAAAACCAGCTACACTAACAGCTCTTACTACATCCTCTGGTAACAAATTCCAGAGTTTGATTACATGTTGAGTGAAAAAATATTTTCTCTTATTTGTCTTAAATAGTTTACCCTGTAGCTTCATTACATGTCCCCTAGTCTTTCTATATTCTGATAGCGTAAACAATCGATCTACGTTTACCCGTTCCACTCCAGTCATTAATTTATAGACCTCTATCATATCTCCCCTCAGCCGTCTCTTTTCCAGGTTGAAGAGCCCTAACCTTTGTAGCCTCTCTTCATAGGAGTAACCTTCCATCCCCTTTACCATTTTGGTGGCTCTTCTCTGTACCTTTTCTAATAACGCTATATCCTTTTTAAGATACGGCGACCAGAATTGCACATTATATTCAAGGTGCGGTCGTACCATGGAACGATACAGAGGCATTATAATATCCTTTGTTTTATTTTCCATTCCTTTCCTTATGATACCCAGCATTCTATTTGCTTTCTTGGCCGCTGCTGCACACTGGGCGGAGGGTTTTAACATGCTATCCACGATGACTCCTAAATCTTTTTCCTGGGTGGTGGTTCCCAATGTGGAATCTTGCATTGTGTAACCATAGTGTGGGTTGTTCTTTCCTAGGTGCATAACTTTGCACTTGTCCACATTCAATTTCATCTGCAATTTTGATGCCCAGTCTTCCAATTTATCAAGATCCTTGTCTAAAGCCATGTTGGCTGTCTCCCATTAGGCCATGACTATCTACATGCTGTGTAATTTTTTTCTTTATGATGGTTTCTACCATTTTCCCCGGTACTGAAGTCAGACTCACCGGTCTATAATTTCCCGGATCACCCCTGGAACCCTTTTTAAAAATTGGCGTTACATTGGCGATCCTCCAATCTTCAGTTATTACAGATGATTTTAATGAAACTTCACAGATTACTAATAGCAGGTCTGCAATCTCATATTTCAGTTCTTTCAACACCCCTGAATGTATAGCATCCGGTCCAGGTGATTTGCTACTATTCAGTTTATCAAATAGTTGTAATACATCTTCCCGATATAGCGATATTTCTCTCAATTCCTCTGCAGTATCACCTTTAAATACCACTTCAGTCTTGGGTAACATCCCTACATCTTCCTCAGTAAAGACTGAAGCAAAGAATTCATTCAGCCTCTCCGCTATAGCCTTGTCTCCTCTAATGCCCCTTTTACCCCTCTATCATCTAATGGTCCAATTGACTCTCTCACAGGCCTTTTGCTAGAAAGATACTTGAAAAAGTCTTTATTGCGTGTTTTTGCTTCCATAGCAAGTTCCTTCTCAAATTCTCGCTTTGCCTGCCTTATCAATGCTTTGCATTTAACTTGCCAGTGCTTGTGCTGTTTCCAGTTTTCGTCGTTTGGCTCTTTTTTCCATTTCCTGAACGATGCTTTTTTGGCAGCAACAGCCTCTTTGTCCTCACCTTTAAACCATGCTGGCAGTTTTTTGGACTTTCTTCCACTTTTCTTAATGCGTGGAATATGGCTGGTCTGGGCTTCCAGGATAGTATTTTTAAACAACACCCAAGCTTGATGTAAGTCTTTAACCTTTGCAACCGCTCCTTTTAGTTTTTTCTTAACTATATTCCTCATTTTATCATAGTCTCCCTTTCGAAAGTGAAAAGGTAGTGCTGTGGATTTCTTTACCATCCCTCCTCCACTTAGTAAATCAAACACGATCATGCTATGATCACTATTGCCAAGTGGTCCCAACACCCTTATTTCTTGCACCAGATCTGGTGTTCCACTAAGAACTAGGTCCAGTATGGCTTCCCCTCTGGTCAGTTCATGAACCAGCTGCTCCAAGAAGCAGTCATTTATTTCATCTAGAAACTTTATCTCCGTAGCATGTCCTGCCGTGACACTGACCCAGTCGATACCGAGTTAAGTGAAATCGCCCATTATTACTACTCTGCTGTGACTTTTGTTTGCTTCCTTGATTTCTTTGAGCATTTCATCATCCATTTGTTCATTCTGGCCAGGCGGTCAATAGTACACCCTCACTGCCATCACCTTCCCCTTCATACATGGAATTTCAATCCATAGAGATTCTACAGCAAATTTTGTTTCCTGCAGAACTTTAATCCTTTCTGACTCAATGCCCTCTCTAACATAGAGCGCAACCCCTCCACCAATTTGATCAGTTCTATCATTACGATATAGTTTGTATCCAGGTATCACAGTGTCCCACTGGTTATCCTCCTTCCACCATGTCTCTGAGATTGCAATCATATCTAACCTCTCATTTACTGCTATATATTCTAACTCTCCCATCTTATACAAGCATTTTAGAGACTGTATTTTATTAATATTAATCCAGCTATTGGTAGGCATGGGTAATTTGGAATCTTTATGCTCTGTCTGCATCATAATCAAGGGCATTTGGGCTACTTTACTCTTTTTAGGAACCTCATTGCTTTTGGTATATCCTTCAAGGATACCTTCTTCCGAACCATGCGCTCTTGGGCGACTGTCGGCTTTCCCCTATTTTCTAGTTTAAAAGCTTCTCTATCTCCTTTTTAAAGGTTAATGCCAGCAGTCTGGTTCCATCCAGGTTAAGGTGAAGCCCATCCCTTCGGAACAGCCCCTCCTTTCCCCAGAATGCTCCCCAGTTCCTAACAAATTTAAAGCCCTCATCCTTGCACCATCGTCTCATCCACGAATTGAGACTCTGGAGCTCTGCCTGCCTTTTGGGTCCTGCACATGGAACGGGAAGCATTTCGGAGAACGCTACCCTGGAAGTTCTGGATTTCAACTTCCTACCTAAAAGCTTAAATTTAGCCTCCAGAATGTCCCTACCACATTTTCCTATGTCACTGGTACTGACATGTACCAAGACAGCAGACTCCTCCTCAGCACTATCTAAGATCTTATCTAGGCGGTGCGTGAGGTCCGCTACCTTTGCACCAGGCAGGCATGTTAGCAGGCGATCCTCACGTCCACCAGCCACCTAGCTATCTACATGCCTAATGATTGAATCACCAACTATAACAGCAGGCCACTCCTCCACATATAATGGAGTGGAGGAGTGGCCTAGTGGTTGGGGCAAGGTACTTCAGGCCGGAAGGTCGGGGGTTAAAATCCCACTAGAGGACAGCAACCTTGGGCCGGAAGGACTGGGGTTTCTAGTCCCACAGGTGCTCCTTGTGGTCTTGGGCAAGCCACTTAACTATTTTACAGGGAACATGGGCTATGGAGGGTTATCTCCAAGTTATAATGCCCTGTTCCATGTAATTTCAGTTTGTTCAATGTAAACCGCACTGATGCAGAATAGCGCGGTATATAAGAGAATGTAAATAAATAAATAAATAAAATAAATAAAACAGCTGTCCTAACCCTCCCCTCATGGGCATACGGCCCTGGAGAAACGTCCTCAGTGCGAGAGGGTTTTACATCACCTGGAGGACAGGTCCTAGTAACAGGATCACGTCCTGCCACACCAGGGTGATGCTCTCCTGTCACGTGACCTCTCTCCTCCATGGCAACAGGGATGCTGCCAGCCTGGAGGTGGGACTTCAGGACAATATTCCTGTAGGTCTTGTCCATGTACTTCTCTGTCTTTCTTATGTCTTCCAGGTCTGCTACTCCAGCCTCTAGAGAACGGACTTGTTCCCTGAGAGCAAAGAGCTCCTTGCACTTAGTGCATACGTAAGACCTCTCACCAACTGGGAGAAAATCATACATGTGACACTCAATGCAAAAGAATGGAAAGCCCCCATCTCGCTGCTGGACTGTTGTCTGCATCTTAGTTTAAAGCTTGTGTTTAGGTCTTTAAATTCTGTACTTACTAAAGATTGGTGTAGATGCTTATACTAATAAAAGTGTATCTAATACCTCTAATATACCTTGTTCACCTGAAGCTTAATCTCAGGTCCTCAATGTATGACTGATTTGGATAAAGAGCTGCACCTGAGAGCAGCCCCTTTCCTCTAAGACGTTTAAGTACCTATAAAGCTACAATTACCAAAGGGGCAGGTGGGTGTTGGGGAGGGAGGGAGGGAAGTAAGACCTATTAAAAGAGGGCTGTTACAAGGTGCTCTGCCCTGTACCATCAGCAGGGGGGGTAGTCCCTCAGGTAGGCTAGAGCAGGAAAAAAAGTTGAAAACGCAGCAGGTTCTTGGGAAAGATCAGGGAGAGATATTTAATTTAAAATAACAGTTAACCTGGCTACCACACAAAGGCCAGCTAGTTGAGAGAGGCAAGGTAAGTTATACAGCTGAGAAAGCTGAAGTGCAAAACTAAAGGGAACAGGGAGGTGAAGTAGCACACCAATAAAGACAACAATAAATAATTGAATAAACAGCTAGAACTCACAGCAAAGTTGTCACAGGAGTTAAATATCCACCTCTCTAGCAGAGCACTGTGAGGGCACTGCTCTTCCCAGAGCAGAGAGAAGCAAACAGGCATCGGAGGCAGCTGTCGTGTGTGTCGGTGAGGTACACAAGTTTCTTACACCGATCACATTTTTTGAACCCGCTGGCAGCCATCGGGGGGGAAAAGGGCCCCTGCAAGGTCAAAAGACAGGGCTGCCAGTGAAAATAACAGAAAAAGTGCGAAAGCTAGTCACAAAGGACAAAAACCAAAAAAGTAGTTCCGGACTCGATACTGGTATACCAAGCAAGGCGGGATGGGGAACCAGCGTTGAACCGGATAAAGAGACACGAAAAATTGCAGAAAAAAAATTAAAATTTTCCCGGGTGACACAAACTACGTCCGTTGGGCTCCGCAGAAAAAGAAAGACTGAGCAAGATGACACCCTTGGGCAGGAAGGGGACCGCGCATGCGCGCTGCATTCCCAAAGGCTTACATAACTTCAATGGGAGTGTGTTCCTAACAGAAGCTGTTCCTTCAGAGAAAGTGTAGTTACTTGTAACACAGGGTGTTCTCCAGGGACAGCAGGAATCAGTCCTCACATATGGGGTGACGTCGGCGCCGACGGAGCCCTTGTATGGAGCAAATCCCCAGCTTTCTAAGAAAGCCTTTGGGAATTGCATCACGCATGCGTGGTCCCCTTCCCGCCCAAGGGTGCCATCTTGCTCAGTCAAATGACATAGCTAATAAGACGGCAAAAAGAACAAAATATAATAATAATAGAACTGAATCTCCAAGGGGAGGAGGGAGGGATGTGAGGACTGATTCCTGCTGTCCCTGGAGAACACTTGTTACAGGTGAGTAACTACACTTTCTCCAGGAATAAGCAGGAAGTCCGTCCTCACATATGGGACTCCCCAGCTATAGGCTACCGAGAACCCATAGCTGAAAAACAGGCTCCCTCTACAAGAGCTGCAAGCAGCCACAATAGAAATTTTAACTAAGAGAGTAACACTCCGGTAGCCTGACACCAAAGGGTCGGAGGGAAGGAGTTGCCTATACCTCGAAAAGGTTACGGAGTACAGCCTGACCGAAAGTACTGTCCCGTTGGGACTCCCTATCCAGGCAGTAATGGGTTGCGAAAGTCTGACCTGAAGACCAGTTGGTGGCCCGGCAGATGTTTGCCAGCGGAACAGAGTGGAAATGAGCCACTGATGCCGCCATAGCCCTGACCTGGTGGGCCGTAATTCAACCCTGCAACGGAAAACCGGCCGCCCTGTATGCCCAGGAAATACAGTCCGCCACCCAGGTGGACAGCATATGTTTGGAGACAGCCATCCCCAGCTTACTGGAGTCATAGGATACGAAGAGCTGAGAGGCCCTTCTATGGCCTTGCATATGCAGAATGTAGAAGGCCAACGCCCTCTTACAGTCCAGGTTATGCAGAACTGTCTCTGCCCGACTGGCATGTGTCCCAGGAAAGAAGGTAGGCAGTACCACCTTCTGGTTGAGGTGGAACAAAGAGACCACTTTCGGAAGGAACTTGAGGTGAGTGCGGAGCACCACTCTGTTCCTATAGAACCTTGTATAAGATCGATTGGACACCAGAGCCTGAAGCTCACTCACTCGCCGAGCCAAGGTGAGTGCCACCAAGAAAACTATCTTCCGAGAAAGGTAGCATAGCTGGCAGGTTGCCATCAGCTCAAATGGCGGGCGAGTAAGTTGTCCTAAGATCACAGTCAAATCCCACTCGGTTGTCGGAGGGCGAACCGGGGGCTTCAGCAAAAGAAGGCCCCTCAGGAATCTGGATGCCAAAGGAAGTGCAGAAAGAGGCTTTCCTTCCACTGGGAAGTGGTGTGCAGCCAGGGCACTGAGGTGAACTCTGACAGAGTTGGACTTAAGGCCCAAATCCGAAAGATGGAGAAGATAATGCAGTACCACTGCAACCTGGCAGGAGAAAGGATTTTTTTTCTGTTGTTCGCACCACACCCCAAACCTATGCCACTTAAAAGCATAGGTCCATCTAGTTGACTGCCTCCTTGAGGCCAGCAAAACTTCTTCCACGTTTCTGGAAAGGAGGAATGGTGCGAGAACTTCCCTTTCAGCAGCCATGCCATCAGGTTGAGGGAGCTGAGGTTGGGGTGCAGAAGAGTGCTCCCCCTCCTGGGACAGGAGGTTGGGAAAGAATCCTAGAGGGATTGGGGCCTCAACTGCTAGTTGAAGTAGAAGCAGAAACCAGGGTTGCCTCGGCCATCTGGGGGCTACCAGAATGACTGAGGCCTTGTCCTGGAGAATTTTGAAAAGGGTTTTGGCCATCAGAGATGTCGGAGGAAATGCATACAGGAGGCCCACAGACCATGAGATGAGAAAGGCATCGGCAGACACCCTGTTCGGATGTGGCTGTCTGGAGCAAAACCGGGACAACTGGTAGTTGTGTGGGCTTGCAAACAAATCCAGTGTGGGCTTGCAAACAAATCCAGTGTGGGCTGTCCCCAGGTCTGAAAGAGCCATTGGGACATATTCATATCCAGCTGCCATTCATGGGCTGGAGAATCCTGCTTAGCCTGTTGGCTAAGTAATTTTCCTGGCCTGGCAAATAAACTGCTTTTAGATGCATGCCGTGTTGGACTGCAAAGGAGCACAGGTCCAGGAGTTTCCTGACACAGAATTCTAGACCCCGTGCCTCACTGCTTGTTCACATAGAACATCGCTACTTGGTTGTCCATTTGTATCAAAACATGTTGATGAGCCAAAGTATGACAAAAAGCTCGTAGAGCTAGTCAAATGGCACGAAGTTCCAGGAAATTGATCTGCTGTGTGCTCTCGTATGGAGACCGCACGCCTTGAGGGCAAAGTCCCTGGCAATGGGCTCCCCAGCCCAGCAAGGATGCATCCGTAGTCAAGATCCTCGAGTATTGAGGAGCCTGGAAGGTCACCTCCGCCTCCAAGTGTTTTGGTTGAAGCCACCAGACCAAGGACTGCACCAGTCTTTTGGATACCTTGACTCTGTCTCAGAGTCTGCCTGTGGCCTGTGTCCACTGGTCTCTGAGGCACCACTGAGCTGTTAGCATGTGAAGGTGGGCATTCGGTGTCACATGTACCATGGAGGCCATGTGCCCAAGAAGGCGCAAGTAGTGTCTTGCTGATATTTGAAACCTGTGATTCACTTGACATGCCAGGGCCAGGAGTCTCTGCGCCCTGTCTACTGGCAGGTACGCCCTTGCCTGAAGGGTATCTAGTCTGGCCCCAATGAATTCTAGTTGTTGAGTGGGGACTAGGGTAGACTTGGGGTAATTGATTACAAACTCCACATCTCGCACTTGAATGGTGTGAGATGTGGCCTGTTGTACCTTCAGGGCTGATGTGGCTCTGATGAGCCAGTCGTCTAGGTAGGGGAAGACAAAAACTCCTTGTATTCTGAGGAAGGCGGCTACCACCGCCAGGCACTTTGTGAATACCCTGGGGGTGGAGGCCAGGCCAAAGGGAAGCACTCTGTACTGATAGTGGTTTCCCCCTACCACAAAGCATAGATATTGCCTGAGGTCTGGATGAATTAGGATGTGTGAATAGGCATCCTTTAGGTCTAAGGAACATAGCCAGTCTCCCTGGCGGACGTAAGGCAGCAATATTCCAAGGGAGAGCATTTGAACTTCTCCCTCACCAGGAATTTGATTAAGTAACACAGGTCGAGGATGGGTCTTAGGCCTCCTGTCCTTTTTGGTATCAGGAAGTACCTGGAATAGAAGCCCTTGCCCTGTAGGTGGTGGGGCACCGGTTCTACTACCTGATCCTCGAGAAGACCTACTAACGCCTTCAGAAGGTGGTCCCGGTGGAGACCTGAGAGGCTCTCCTGGAAAATAAGGGGGAGGTACCTGGGTCAAATGGAGCAGATAGTATATCAAGGCTATCTGAAGAACTCAGGTGTCTGTGGTTAAGGGGTGCCACCTGTGGGCATTCAGGGCAAGCCTTCCCCCTGTGCATTGCTGTTCTCCTGTGGTGAGGGGGGCTATGCCTTGAGAGTCAAAAGCCACTACCAGGCTGGGCTGGAGCCAATGCCTGGGGTTAGGGGGCTTTCTGCTTACACGGGCCATGCCCCTGTTGGGGCACCGGGGAGGCCTGAAATGGGGGGGGGGGGGGTAGCTTCGGTAAGCAGCATCCTTCCTCAGGAAAAAGTGCTTCTTACCCGAGCACTTCTTTTTAGAAGGGGCAGAAGTCTTCTTCGAGAGCCGTGTCCTGGTCATGTACTTGGACTCAATCTCAGCAGCCTTTTCGGTCATGGGATTGCCGAAGAGGTTCTCACTACAGCATGGGACATCGAACAACTTGTCCTGAACCCACTGTTCAAGGTCTGACAACTTTAGCCATTCCTGGCAGCGTGCACCGATGCCAGCCGCAGCTACCTGGGCCGACGCCTCGAATCAGTTATAGGCCGCTCGAGTCATGAACTTCGAGTACTCACGGGGACTCCAGTGGACAGGGTCTGGAAGCGCTGCAAAGGTCCCTCGGAGAGACCAGCCGAGAACCCGGCAATCTCCTTCGCCACATCTTGCAGGTACATGCCCATGTACAGCTGGTATGTTTGGATCTGACATGTCAGCATAGAGCCCTGGTAGCACTTCCTGCTGAGGGCGTCCAAGTTGCAAGCCTCCCTGCCAGGAGGCACCAAGTAGTGCGTCTTCTGGCTCTTGAGCCGGCGCATGGCTGATTCCACAACCATGGGAGTTGTGCAGCAGTTGTGCTTTCTGGAACCCAGGACTCTTGCGGACTCGATACATTGAGTCAATCTGCCTGCTGATCACCAGCGCCTATGCCGGCACCTCCCACATGCGGAGCATCAGCCATTCCAGGATCGGAGGCACGGGTACAGTAAGGGCTTCCCGAGGGGGAAAGTGATACTGGAGGATCTTGAGCTCGAGGCTCCTCCTTGGACTCTGTAGGGAATGCCAAAGCCTTTGACATGTCTCTTACGAAGTCCAAGAACCTAGTGTCCTCCAGGGAGACCTTCTCGGAGGTTCAGACACCGAGGAATCGGATGGGATGTCCCTGGTCTGGCAGGTGTCCAGGGACTCTTCTTCCTCAGTCTCCCAGTCTGATGTCTCCGAAGAGGAATCGAGTGGCTCCGGCCTCGAGGGCTTCGGCTTTGACCACCCCAACGGTGGTGGAATCGGCATCGACGACCTCGGTCCTGAACGGGAGGTCGAGGGAGACCTCGGGCCGAGGATCGAATCGAGTACGCATGGTCTCGAGGAGCGGCTCGGCCTCTGTGGTCGACTTCGATGTCGGGGTCCCCGTGGTCGGGGCGGAAGGACCGGTGAGACCGGCTAACAGCGCCTGCTGCTGCTCCATGAAGGCAGACATGCTGCACTCCAGGATACACAGAGGAGCAAGAGACAAAAGGTTTAGATGTTCGTAGACCTTTATTGGTGAAAAACCCCAACGCGTTTCGGCGTTACCGCCTTCATCAGGGGGAATATAGCTTAAAAACAAATAATTGTGTACATTGTTAAAATACATATAAATAAATAATTAAATATATGCCAGACACAAAATAAAATGGAAATTAAAAATTAATAAATACATCAATATAAATAACAGTAGAATTTCACCTTAAAACAATCTCCAACTAAATAAATAACATAGAAACCTATACATTAATACAAAGAATTCTATACATTGATATTAAAATTCTTACATAATGGTACAGAAAACTCCATATGAAGAATAATGCAAACGCAGGACTTGAGGTAAAAATCGAAACTTAAAGACAGTGATGGACAAACAGAATAACTAAAATATGAATATAGATAAAGAATAAAACTAATAATAAAAATTTTTTATAATAATAAAAAGCAAGATAAGGTATTTATCTTGTATAACATGAATGAAGTGTCTTGTATAAATTCACTATTCAGATTATGTATATTCAAATATTTGACTTGGTATTCGTGTATCTCATCATAATATAGTATTCTAACTATGGTGGTGGCTACCAAAAAAAATTCAAACTTTAAGATGCTACTCAGAGATTAGACTGATGGCTACGTTGTGAAGCACTTGCTAAGGCTTGAATTTTTCTAACATCACATGTTTGTTAAAAATAACCGTTGTGTCTACTAACCTGAATAGTTCAACTCAACTCGTGTATATCTTGCACATGAAATGTACGAGATGTGTTTATCTATAAAACCGAAGGAAACTTGATGAGCCCTTTTATATACTCTGAACTCTTCAAAGCATTGAGGAATGACAAATATATATGCACAATAAATGATTAATATCTATCTATGAAAAATACTTTTTAGCGTTGGTGCACTGAAAAATAGCTTTTTTGATGTAAATAAAGATCGATACGACTCGACTCTCTGTGGTACAGGTAACTGTTTTATGTGCCAGCTCTGTGTAGAATGACACCATCATAACGTGACTAGAACCGGAGAACACTAAAAATATATTTAAAACTGCCCACTCTGGTCTGATCTAATGTATAAAAACACAAACTGAACACCTTGAACTCAGAGATTCCCTATCTTACATCATCTGTATTATAGCTAAATTTAAAACGCACTGTTGCCATGCAAGTCTGAAAGTATTGATCTAATAAAGTTTACTGACCAGAACATAAAACACAAAAACCGCTGTGCCGTCACTGCGCGGGTCGGGAAGAAACACAATTCTAAATTGAAGAGAGATTCAACGTGCATTTTCAGAATAGGAAACTTCATTCTAAGGCGTTATTGCACATAACTTTAAAACATATTAATAGGAAGAATCAACTGTCAACGACAAACCTGTAGAACTGGAGACACTTGCGACCAGTGTAATATGGGGATTTTGTGAAAAAAAGCATGGTAAAAGCTTGACTTTAAATCCGTCGGCATTCGCGCCAAAAGGGGAGGAGATTCAAAAAGGGGAGGAGCTTGTCTGGCAGAGAAAAAATTCATCTTAATTGTACTAACCAAATGAGATTCGCAATGGTTACTGTGTCCCTACAAGGGAGATACAATGTAATACAGGCATGTTTGCAACAATATCCTAACTTGTAGCTTTTTCAAAAAAGACCTAGTGTGCAATGATTTAAAGCTAGCTATACAGATCTGCTAAACTAGGGCACCAAGGTTGTCTGTACTTCTACTGTAAACAATGTGTAAATTGACTAATACTGATCTATCTGAGCAATGTGGGTGCTATATCACTAAAACCATGGTGTAAAACAACCTAGTCACCAGTCAAGCTGTGCAATACATATATATTTATGTCATTCCTCAATGCTTTGAAGAGTTCAGAGTATATAAAAGGGCTCATCAAGTTTCCTTCGGTTTTATAGATAAACACATCTCGTACATTTCATGTGCAAGATATACACAAGTTGAGTTGAACTATTCAGGTAAGTAGACACAACGGTTATTTTTAACAAACATGTGATGTTAGAAAAATTCAAGCCTTAGCAAGTGCTTCACAACGTAGCCATCAGTCTAATCTCTGAGTAGCATCTTAAAGTTTGAATTTTTTTTGGTAGCCACCAGCATAGTTAGAATACTATATTATGATGAGATACACGAATACCAAGTCAAATATTTGAATATACATAATCTGAATAGTGAATTTTTACAAGACACTTCATTCATGTTATACAAGATAAATACCTTATCTTGCTTTTTATTATTATAAAATTTTTGTATTACTATTAGTTTTATTCTTTATCTATAATCATATTTTAGTTATTCTGTTTGTCCATCACTCTCTTTAAGTTTCGATTTTTACCTCAAGTCCTGCGTTTGCATTATTCTTCATATGGAGTTTTCTGTACCATTATGTAAGAATTTTAATATCAATGTATAGAATTCTTTGTATTAATGTATAGATTTCTATATTATTTATTAAGTTGGAGATTGTTTTAAGGTGAAATTCTACTGTTATTTATATTGATGTATTTATTAATTTTTAATTTCTATTTTATTTTGTGTCTGGCATATATTTAATTATTTATTTATATGTATTTTAACAATGTACACAATTATTTGTTTTTAAGCTATATTCCCCCCTGATGAAGGCGGTAACGCCGAAACACGTTGGGGTTTTTCACCAATAAAGGTCTACGAACATCTAAACCTTTCGTCTCTTGCTCCTCTGTGTATCCTGTCGGCTGTGCAAGAAACGCTGCTCCTAGCTGTGTTTTTCCATGCTGCACTCCAGGGCCACCATTCTGAGACCGAGCTCCGAGGGCTCCACAGCTTCCGGGTCGGGTCCTGACGCCGTCGGGCCCAACACCGGTTCTCCCGGAGGAAAGTCCTCAACGAGGACAGTTGTTACCTGCCTCGGCTGCTCCGGGTCCCTTCGAGGAAGTTTTGCTGGACGCTCCAATTCTGAGGATCCGGGCCGGCAGTCGGGGCTCTGCGACCGGTCCCGCATGGAACTAGGCTGTTCAGAACCATCCAACGATGCCGCCTTGAAGGATTTTTTCTTCCTCCGATGTTCCCGTGAGGGAGACCCCCTCTCCGAGGAAACCCGACGCTGCTCAGACTCAGACAGTTCGTGACACGTCGAGGCCTCAGACGAGGTCCTGGCCTGGGAGGATACGGACTCAGCAAAAATCCTATCATGCTGCTGCTGGCGGCTTCTCAGGGCCTTCGAAGACACTTTCCTACACGGGCCACAGACCTTCAGGTTGTGGTCAGGCCCGAGGCAGCAGAGACAGCAGCAATGTGTATTGGTGAGGGACATTAACTTCGTACACCGATCACATTTCTTAAACCCGCTGGCAGCCATCGGGGGAAAAAGGGCCCCTGCGAGGTCGAAGACCCGGGCTGCCAGTGAAAAAGAGCGTGAACGCTAGTCACGAAGAACAAAACAAAAAAATCAAACCGGACTCGATACCGGTGTACTGAGCCGAAGACGGGAAGGGGAACCGATGTCGAACCGGCAAGAAAGAAAAATAAATTTCTAACTTTAATCAACTTTTTTCACGGTGATTACAGGACCACGTCCATTGGGCTCCGCGGAAAGAAGGAGACTGAGCAAGATGGCACCCTTGGGCGGGAAGGGGACTGCGCATGCGTGATGCAATTCCCAAAGGCTTTCTTAGAAAGCTGGGGATTTGCTCCACACGAGGGCTCCGTCGGCGCCGTCACCCCATATGTGAGGACTGACTTCCTGCTTGTTCCTGGAGAATTTAGTCTTCACATATGGGTGACATCGGTACTGACAAAGCCCACGCAGGAACACTCCCAGCGTCCAATAGGAAAGCTTTTGGGAGCATCCCACTGCGCCTGCGCTGCTGCCTTGTGACTCTCCCTCCTCAGTTGAATTTGTAACTGAGATAAAAGGAGAGAAGAGAGAGAGAGAAACTCTACAACTCCTAGGGTTGTGAAGACTAAATTCCTGCTGTTCTTGGATATCACCTGTTACAGGTGAGTAACTACGCTATCTCCAGGAACAAGCAGAAATGTAGGGACTCCCTAGCTCCCAGATGCCAGAGAAAGGTCCCCAGAATTGGAGATTAGCATCATAGCAAGCCTCAAGAGGGCATGGATCTTTAATGGACATCTGGCATCGAAAATTCCAGGACGGAGGGTAGGAGTTGACCTAAGTCTGAAAGAGGTATTGGAGTACAGCCTGACCAGGCATGGCATCCCGGTGGGAGTATTTGTCTAAACAGTAATGTGCAGCAAAGGTATGCATCGAAGACTAGGTGGCTGCTTTGCAGATTTCGTCAATGGCTACAGAACGTAGATTTGCCGTTGAGGCAGCCATGACATGAACATTATGGGCAGTGACATGACCTTCAAGGGATAGTACTGCTTTAGCAAAAGCAAATGAGATGCAATCTGCTAACCATTTAGATGGGGTTGCCAGCATCCAAACATACTCTAAGTGGCTGGGATCAAAGGAGATGAATAAGTGAGAGCTCTTACGGTGCTCAGCTGTCCTTTGAAGATAGAATGCCAAGGCACGCTTGCAGTCAAGAGTATGGAGGATTGCCTCTGCCCTAGAGGAATGAGGTCTAAGAAAGAAGACAGGCAGGTAGAATGACTGATTCAAATGGAAAGGAGACACCACCTCGGGCATGAAATGAGAATGATTCCTAAGGACCACCTTATCATGGTGGAAGTGGGTATAAGGCGGGTCAGCCACCAACGCTTGGAGTTCACTGATGTGTCTAGCTAAAGTGAGTGCAACAAGGAAGATGATCTTCCAAGAGAAAAACCTTAGAGAGGTTGTGGCTAAAGGTTCACAGGGCGGCTTAAGGAGCTGATCTAGCACGACATTAAGATCCCATGCCACTGGTGGTGGCCTGAGGGGGGGGGGGTTTGGTTAATAAGAGCCCTCTCATGAAACATACCACAAGCGGTTGCAAAGAAATAGGCTGCCCATCCAAGGGATGGTGACTAGCAGCAAATGCACTGAGATGAATCCTCACAGAGTTCGTCTTGAGACCAGAGGATGAAAGATGAAGGAGATACTGAAGGAGAGCCTTCACAGGAGCTGAGAAGGGGTTAAGATCCCTTTGGAGTACCTACGCCACTTAAAGTCAAAGAAACGTCTGAGTAGACTGTTTCCTGAAGGCTAGTAGGATGTCCTTTACTTCCTGAGGAAGGCTGAGACCTTGCAAGACTATGCTTTCAACAGCCAAGCCATGAGATGGAGAGACTGCGGGTCGAGATGGAGAGACTGTGGGTCAGGATGGAGTAGCATCCCCTCTTCCTGTGCGAGAAGGTTGGGAGCTGATCCGAGATTGAGAAGGCACGTCTGTGAGAGATGCAGCAGGAGAGGAAACCACGGTTGATGTGGCCAACGTGGGGCTATGAGGATCATGTGGCCCTTGTCCGCTTGAAGCTTGAAAAACGTTTTGGGAATCAGGGGTATGGGAGGAAAGGCATACAGGAAATCCTGATCCCAGTGAAGGTGGAAAGCATCAACCTGTTGATGACTGAGCATCGGGGTTCTGGTGCAAAAACGAGGTAGTTTGACATTCTGCGGAGTGGCAAAAAGGTTTATCTCTGGAGTTCCCCCCGTCTGAAAGATGTAGGAGATTGTCTCCTAATAGAGAGACCACTCGTGCGGAAGGAGGATCTGACTCAATCTGTCTGCTAAGACATTTTGGTGTCCTGGCAGATATAATATTTGGAGATGCATCTAATGAGCAATGGCATAGGTCCAAAGATGGAGAGCCTCCTTGTAGAGGGCTCAAGAGCCTGTTTCTCCCGCTTGTTCACGTAGAACATAGCCACCTGATTGTCTACTGTGGCAAGGAGGCCTATCCAAAGTCCAAGGGAGGACAAAGAGACAGGGAATTCACCCTAGTAAAGGGCCCCCTTTACTCAAATCAGGGTAGAAAAGCCATAAACACCTCCAGGGATCAGAAAACTTCGACATGGAAAACATTTCATGCTCCCCCTAGTGGCATGAAGGGGAGAGGATACAAGACTCAGAACCCTTTAGGCAGTGAATGCTTCAAGCACTCAGGTGCCCGGAGTCAGGCTGATTGCCGTCACCTGAGGAGGGTGGGGTTGGAGCTAGAGCCCTGGAAATATAAACCCAGAGCAGAGTATGATTTAGTGGAGAGGAGGAGAGGAGAAGCAGGAAGCCAGGCTGAGCAGAGCAGAGGAACGGAGCTTCCAGCTGGAGAGAGTGCTATTTGGCATGTAGCACGGCTGCAGGAAAGTTTGGAGCCAGGAACAAGAGAGACTCCAAGATCCCCCGGGAGGCTGTTAGCTGAGCAGGATGGGGATCCTATGCAGCTGGGAGAGCCCGAGGTGAAGCTGATTGAGGAGGACACTCCCATGGACTGTTCCTTGTGCCAAGCTGTAAACCTGGGGAACGTAGAAAAAGCAAGCCAGTCCTGAAAGGTCTCCCAGGAAAAAGGTACCCTTATACCACAAGCAGCGTGGCTGAGATCCCATGTGTTTATAAAGGGGAAGTTTACCATAGACTTTAAATGTGCTTTTTGTTTGGTGCTTTAGCCAGCAAAGCTAAGAAGGGAATACAATTAGGCTTGCTGGTAAAGACTGTGTATCCTGCAATAGAGAGAACCTTTAAAACTGCATTTTGTGGTTGCATATGTTATGGACAATTTTTGCTTCCAAGTGTCCTGAACCAACAATCCTATGTGTGGTATGATCGAACCATTGTGTATATAAAAATAATAAATTTCTGTCATTTGCCTTAGCTACTTGAGCCTGACTACAGCTTTCTGCATGGTGCACTCATACAGCTGAATAAGGACTACATTTCCCAGCGGGCATTGCAGGGAAATAGTTTTAAAAAAGCTGAAAACGCATACAGCAGAAAGTTCCTTCAATAATCCACGCCCCTCTAACCTAGAGGCGAGTGGTGGTGGCGTGACACTACCTGGACCAGAACTCTGTGGCTCTGCAGTTTAAACACTTTGAGGGCACTGAAAATTGCACAAAGCTCCAGAAAATGTATTTGGAGTTGTGACTCCTGCTAAGTCCAGAGGCCCTGAGTGGAGAGAATGTCCAAGTGGGCTCCCCAACCCTTTTTGGAGGCATCTGTTGTCAGGAAACATTGATGTGGAGGCATCTGAAAAGATGACCCTACGAGGAGATTTCTTGGGGTAGACCACCAGAGCAGGGAGTTCATATCTGTGACTTTGATCTTGTCTGCGAGGGTCCCAGAGGCCTGTTTCCACTGGGAGGCAAGAATCCATTGAGTTGTCTGCATGTGCAGACGAGCATATGGCACTACATGAACCATAGAGGCCACAGGGTCTAACAATTGTAGCATCTCTCTGGCTGAGAGATTGTTTTTGAACCTTACTTGAGATGCTATCTGTACTAGGTGGGTACAAGGTCCTGGGGTAGAAATGTCCTTGACCGTCGTGTCTAGAACAGCCCTTATGAATTCTAGTGTTTGAGAAGGAACTAGATGGGAGTTTGGAAGATTTATCACAAATCCTAGATCCTGTAGTACTTGAATTGTACTCAGGAGGGATAGGTGAACTTCCTGAGAAGTGGCTGTCCTTATAAGCCAATCGTCTAAGTAAGGGAAGACGAATATTCCGAGAGTCCTTAGATATGTGGCTATGACCACCATACACTTTGTGAAGACTCTTGGGGCAGAGGCGATTCCGAAGGAAAGGACTCTGTATTGATAGTGATTTCCTTGGAAGATGAAGTGTAGATACCTCCTACAGAAAGGAAGGGGTACTAATTACCAGCAGAAAAGAAAGAGGTACTAATGCCACTGCACAAGTTGCTGGTGAGGCCTCACTTGGAATATTGTATTCAGTTTCGGAGACCACATCTCGCAAAGGATATAAAAAGGCTGGAAGTGGTTCAGAGGAAGGCGACCGTGTCAAAAGGCTTATGAGAAGAGACTTGAAGACCTAAATATGTACATTCTGGAGGAGAGGAGGGACAGGGGAGATATGATTCAGACCTTTAAATACTTAAAAAGAGTATTAATGGACAAACAAACCTCTTCCAAAGACAGGGAAGCTGTAAAACTAGAGGGAATAATATGAAGCTGCAAGGGGGTAAACTGAAAGTCAATGTCAGGAAATACTTTTTCACTGAAAGGGTGATGGGTGCTTGGAATGCCCTCCCAATGGAAGTGATGCGGGCAAACAGTGACAGAATTCAAAATGGCATGGGACAGACACAGTGGATCTCTTTATAGCAACAGGGTAAAATCAAAATAAGCATAACTATCTCTTATATCTGAACAAATAGGGGTGACCTAAATGGAGCAGTGGGTGCACCCCTAAACAAAGGCATGTGGAGGGGTGACCTGCACAGAGCGGCAAGTGCACTTACTCTTGCCGCCTTAGTGAGCAGACTAGATGGACCATACTGGTCTTTATCTGCCGTCATATACTGTGTTATTATGTTCTGGATGAATAAGGGTACGGGTATATGCCTCTTTGAGATCTAGAGAACAGAACCAGTCCTGATTCTGAATATAAGGTAGAAGGGTTCCTAGTGAAATCATTTTGAATTTCTCTCGAACTAGTAATTTGTTGAGGTTTCTGAGATCTAAGATGGGTCTGTGCTCTCCATTCTTTTTTGGAATAAGAAAGTACTGAGAATAGAACCCCATCTCCTTCTGGGATGTTGGAACCTCTTCTATGGCACACTCTGACAGAAGAGAGGTGATCTCTTGCTGGAGGAGAGCAGTGAGTGGGAGGTTGGGAATGATATTCCCCTACTAGAGTGGTGGAGGGTATGCTTTGTAGAATGAAGCTTGAACCCCTCTCGCACTATGGTTAGTGTCCACTGCTCTGAGGTTATGAGATGCCACATATGAACATAATGGCAAAGTCTGCCTGCAATGTGGAGGAGATGGGGGTTCTCCAGAGGCAGGGTGGCAATGTTCTCTAAGAAGAAGTAAAAAACCAGGTGTAGATTGAGTCTGCGCTGCTTGTTGCGGTTTAGGAGCCTGTGGCTGCTTCTGCTGCATGGGAGGCTGTTGCTTCCTCTGGGTACCCTGTGGCTAGTATTAGGAAGTTGAGTAAGAAAAGTAGAATTTTTTTTTTTCCATAGAAAGGCGTCTTAGCAGCTGCCTTTTTCTTGGTAAGGTAGGCAGCAGCTTTTGAAAGCCTATTGAGGGTGGTATTCTCAGACTCTGAGAAGCCTCATCTTGCCAATCTTTTCCAAACAGGTTCTCTCCTGTACAGGGAATATTTCCCAGCTTACCTTGAACCCACTGTTCAAGGTCTGATGCCTGAAGCCAGGCAATCCTCAGAGCACCTATGCAGATAGAGTAGTTACTCACCTGTAACAGGTGTTCTCCAAGAGCAACAGGAAACAGTCCTCACATATGGGTGACGTCGGCACCAACGGAGCCCTCGTGCAGAGCATTTCCCCAGCTTTCAAGGAAAGCTTTTGGGAATGCAGCGTGCATGCACGGTCCCCTTCCCACCCAAGGGTGGCATCTTGCTCAGTCTAATGACATAGCTAAAAGACAGCAAAAATCAAAATTAATGATATGACTGCAACTCCAGGGGAGGAGGGAGGGTCGTGAGGACTGAATCCTGCTGCTCCTGGAGAACACCTGTTACAGGTGAGTAACTACTCTTTCTCCAGGACCAAGCAGGAAGTCAGTCCTCACATATGGGACTCCCCAGCTCTAGGCTACCGGGAAACCTAAGCTGAAAAATGGCTCCCTCTCAAGAGCCTCAGCATTCATGATAAGAATATCCTCTGAGAACGCCTCCATGCGGTAGCCCAACACAAGGGCCGGAGGGTAGGAGTTGCTTAAACCTCAAAGAGATTATTATTATGTTTTTTTTACATTCTCTTATATACCGCGCTATTCTGCATCAGTGCGGTTTACATTGAACAAACTGAAATTACATTGAACAGGGCATTATAACTTGGAGATAACTATTTTACAGGGAACATGGGCTATGGAGGGTTAAGTGGCTTGCCCAAGACCACAAGGAGCACCTGTGGGACTAAAAACCCCAGTCCTTCTGGCCCAAGGTTGCTGTCCTCTAGTGGGATTTGAACCCCCGACCTTCCGCCTGAAGTACCTTGAACAACCACTAGGCCACTCCTCTACTCCATGGAGTACCGCCTGTCCGAAAGCACTGTCCCTTCGGGACTTTCTCTCGAGGCATTAATGGGCTGCAAAGGTCTGGCTTGAAGACCAAGTTGCGGCCCGGCAGATGTCTGCCAACGGAACAGAACGGAGATGAGCTACAGACGCGGCTTTCGCCCTGACACGGTGGGCCGTGACTCGACCCTGCAAGGGGAGTTCGGCTGCCTTGTACGCCGAGGCGATACAATCTGCTACCAAAGTGGACAACGTACGCTGGGAGATAGGCAACCCCATCTCATTAGGGTCAAAGGAGACGAAGAGCTGAGTAGCCTGTCGATGTCCCCGCGTACATTCTATGTAAAAAGACAACGCCCTCTTACAGTCCAGGGTATGAAAGACTGTTTCAGCCCGGCTGGTATGCGGCCTGGGAAAGAAGGTCGGAAGAACCACCTCCTGGTTGAGGTGTAAAGAGGAGACCACTTTTGGAAGGAACTTCGGATGGGTCCGTAGGACCACCCTGTTCCTATAGAACCGTGTGTACGGTCTATCATAAACCAGAGCATGTAGTTCACTCACACATTTGTCCGAGGTAAGAGCCACCAGGAAGAGCGCTTTCCAAGAAAGGAAACGGAAATGGCAAATAGCCATCGGCTCAAACGGTGGGCGAGTAAGTTGCTGCAAGACCACTTTCAAATCCAACTCACTCGCCAGTGGACGAACCGGAGGCTTGAGAAGAAGCAGACCTCTGAGAAATCGGGACACCAAGGGGTGAACCGACAGAGACTGTCCCTCCACCAGTGAGTGGTGCGCTGATAGAGCACTGAAGTGGACCCGAACAGAGTTAGACTTAAGGCCTAGGTCTAACAGGTGAAGTAGATACTGCAGTACTACTGACACAAGGCAAGAGAAAGGATCTTCATTGCGCTGAGCACACCATTCCATAAACCTACACCACTTGAAGGCATAGTTTCTGGTGGACTGCCTCCTAGAGGCCAAGACCACCTCCTCAGGCAGAAGTAAGGGAGCTAGCACTATCCTTTCAGCAGCCAGGCCATCAGATTGAGGGATCTGAGATTGGGGTGCAGAAGGGAACCCTGATCTTGAGGCAGGAGATCATGCTGCAACCCCAGAGGGAATGGAGTTTCCACTGCCAATTGCAGCAGAAGTGGAAACCACGGCTGCCTCGGCCATCTGGGGGCTAACCAGAATCAACGAGGCCTTGTCCCGGAGGATCTTGAACAGAGCTCGGGCCACCAGGGGCGTGGGAGGAAACGCATACAGGAGGCCCATAGACCAAGAGATCAGAAAAGCATCTGCTGCCATCCTCAGGGGATGCGGCTGTCTGGAGCAAAACCTGGGCAGCTGACGGTTTTGTGGACTTGCAAAGAGATCGATGGATGGAAGTCCCCAGCGGAGGAAGATCTGCTGGACCACCCATGGATTCAACTGCCATTCGTGAGGCTGGAGAATCCGGCTTAGCTTGTCTGCTAGGAAGTTTTCCTGACCAGGTAGATAAACTGCTTTGAGAAACATGTCTTGTTTGACTGCAAAGGAGCAAAGGGCCAATGCCTCCTGACATAGGAGCCTGGACCCCATGCCCCCTTGTTTGTTCACAAAGAACACTGCCACCTGATTGTCCATCTGAACTAGGACAGACTGGTGAGAGAGGGCATGAGAAAATGTCTGCAGAGCTAAGCGGATTGCTTGCAGCTCCAAAAGATTGATTTGCTGCATGGCCTCTCGAGGAGACCAGAGGCCTTGAGTGCACATGCCCTAGCAATGTGCACCCCAGCACTTTAAGGAAGCATCGGTTGTCAGCACCCTTGTGTGTGCTGGAGCCTGAAAAGGTACCCCCCCCCTGAGAAGGTTTGGGAGATGTAGCCACCACTGTAAGGAGTCCAAAAGTGGTTTGGACACCTTTACTCTGTCTCGGAGGTTGCCTGGGGCCTGCGTCCACTGATCTCTGAGGCACCACACTGAGCAGCTCGCATATGTAGATGGGCATTGGGAGTCACATGTACTGTGGATGCCATGTGGCCCAGGAGCCACAGGTAGTGCCTGGCGGAGACATGGAACTGGTTGACCAAGTCTATCAGTCTGTGGGCCCTGTCTTCGGGCAAGTAAGCTCTTGCCTGAAGGGTGTCTAAGCTTGCCCCTATAAACTCTAGGTTCCGAGAGGGGAGCAAAGTGGACTTTGCGTAGTTTATGACAAAGCCCAGATGCTGAAGAAGAGAGACAGTGCGAAGAGTGGCTTGTCTGGAGAGTATGGGAAGACAAAAATTCCCTGATTCCTGAGATAAGCCACCACCACCGCCAGGCATTTGGTGAAAACCCTGGGGGCAGAGTTTAGGCCAAAGGGAAGTACCCTCTACTGAAAATGGTTTCCTCCCACCACAAATCTGAGATATTGTCTGTGGTCTGGATGAATGAGGGTGTGAGTATAAGCATCCCTTAGGTCTAAGAAGCACAGGCAGTCTCCCTGCTGGAGGTAGGGCAGCAGTATTCCAAGGGTAAGCATCTTGAACTTTTCCCTCTCCAGAAACTTGTTTAGGTTTCGCAAGTCTAGGATAGGCTGGAGGCCTCCTGTCCTTTTTGGTACCAGGAAGTACCTGGATTAGAAGCCTTGCCCTTCCAGGTGGTGAGGCACCAGTTCCACCGCCTGTTCCTTTAGAAGACTTGCCAACTCCTGAAGGAGGAGGTTCCTGTGTAGAGGGAGTCTTGGAGTCTCCCCTGGGAAGTAGGAAGGGGGTAGCTGGTGGAAGTGGCGCATGTAGCCCTTTTGGACTATGCTCAGTACCCAGGTATCCCCTGTGATGGTTGGCCACCTGTAGGGGTACAAGGTCAGCCGACCTCCTGTGCTGAGTGGAGCCACCGGCAGAGAAGAGGCTATGCTGTGAGAGTCAAAATCCCGCTCCCTGCTGTGCAGGAGACGGAGCTGGCGGCTTGGGGGTTTTCTGCCTATGGGGCCCATGCCCCTGCCCCTTGGCCTGCTGGCCCTGTTGGGAAGCTGGAGAGGCCTGATATTGAGGGTAGGATTTGTAGGCAGCACCCTTCCTCGGGAAAAAGGGCTTCTTTCCCGAGCCCTTCTTTTTTTGAGAAGGGGCAGAAGTCTTTCTGGACAGCCTTGTCCTGGGGAGAGTCTCAGTCTCGATTTCCGCAGCCTCTTCAGTCATGGGCTTACCGAAAGAGTAGTTACTCACCTGTAACAGGTGTTCTCCAGGAGCAGCAGGAATCAGTCCTCACATATGGGTGACATCGGCGCCGACGGAGCCCTTGTGCGGAGCATTTCCCCAGCTTTCAAAGAAAGCCTTTGGGAATTGCAGCGCGCATGCGCGGTCCCCTTCCCGCCCAAGGGTGCCATCTTGCTCAGTCTGATGACATAGCTAAAAGATAGCAAAAAAATTAGCAAAAATAAATGATATGACTGCAACTCCAAGGGGAGGAGGGAGGGTTGTGAGGACTGATTCCTGCTGCTCCTGGAGAACACCTGTTACAGGTGAGTAACTACTCTTTCTCCAGGACCAAGCAGGAAGCCAGTCCTCACATATGGGACTCCCTAGCTTAGGCTACCGGAGACCTCAAGCGGAAAAATGAGCTCCCTCTAGCTCAGTAGCACAGAAGGAAGGAATCTTCTCTGAGAACGCCCCCGACCGGTAGCCCAACACCAGGGCCGGAGGGTAGGAGTTGCCTAAACCCCAAAGAGATTATGGAATACTGCCTGTCCGAAAGCACTGTCCCTGCGGGACTCCCTCAAAAGGCAGTAATGGGCTGCAAAAGTCTGGCTTGAAGACCAAGTAGCGGCCCGGCAGATGTCTGCCAACGGAACAGAGAGGAGATGAGCCACTGACGCAGCCTTCGCCCTGACATGATGAGCCGTGACTCGACCCTCCAATGAGAGGCCGGCTGCCTCATAAGCCCAGGCGATACAGTCAGCTACCCAGATGGACAAAGTACGCTTGGAGACAGGGAGCCCCAACTTATTGGGGTCAAAAGAAACGAAGAGCTGAACAGCCCTCCGATGCTCCCGCGTACGGTCAAGGTAGAAGGACAACGCCCTCCTATAGTACAGGGTATGCAAGACCATCTCAGCCCGGTTGGCATGCGGCCTGGGAAAGAAGGTCGGAAGAACCACCTCCTGATTGAGGTGAAAAGGTGAGACAACCTTAGGAAGAAACTTTGGGTGAGTCCGTAAGACCACCCTATTCCTGTAGAACCTAGTGTAAGGAGGATCAGACACGAGTGCCTGTAGTTTACTCACTCGCCTAGCAGAGGTAAGAGCTACCAGAAACAAAGTTTTCCAGGAGAGAAAACGGAGAGGGCAGGTAGCCATAGGTTCAAAAGGCGGACAAGTAATCCGCTGCAAGACCACATTCAGATCCCACTCAGGAACCGGTGGACGTAAGGGAGGCTTAAGCAGAAGGAGGCCTCTGAGGAAACGAGCCACCAAAGGGTGGTTGGAAAGAGGCCTACCGTCCACCGGCGAGTGGTGGGCGGAGAGAGCACTAAGGTGAACTCTGACAGAGTTAGACTTAAGGCCCAGATTGGAGAGGTGAAGCAAATATTGCAATACTACCGCTACCAAGCATGAAAAGGGATTCTTGCTGCGCTGAGCACACCATGCGGAGAATCTACGCCACTTAAAAGCGTAGGATTTCCTGGTGGATTGACGCCAAGAGGCCAAGACCACATCTTCCACCTCTCGAGGCAGCAGTAGGGGAGCCAGGACTACCCTTTCAGCAGCCAGGCCATCAGATGAAGGGACTGGAGGTTGGGGTGAAAGAGAGTCCCCTGATCCTGAGACAGGAGATCGTGCTGAAACCCCAGAGGAAGAGGGGTGTCCACCGCTAGCTGTAGCAGAAGCGGGAACCACGGTTGCCTCGGCCATCTGGGGGCTATGAGAATCAATGAAGCCCCGTCCTTGAGGACTCTGAACAGTGTTCTGGACACTAGTGGTGTGGGAGGAAACACATACAGTAGGCCTGTGGACCACGAGATCAGAAACGCATCCGCTGCTACTCTGAGAGAATGCGGTTGTGTGGAGCAAAATCTCGGGAGTTGCCGGTTCAGAGGAATGGCAAAAAGATCCATGGTGGGGAGGCCCCACCTGAGAAAGACCTGCTGAACCACCAACGGATTCAACCTCCATTCGTGTGGTTGCAGGATCCTGCTCAGTCTGTCCGCCAGGTAATTCTCTTGACCTGGGAGGTAGACAGCTTTGAGAAGGATGCCGTGATTGACAGCCCAAGAACACAGCCGTTGTGCCTCCTGACATAGAAGGAAGGAGCCTGTGCCTCCTTGTTTGTTCACGTAGAACATGGCAACTTGATTGTCTGTCTGGACCAGTACAGACTGGTGAGAGGCTCCAGGAAGTTGATCTGTTGAGCAGCCTCCCAAGGGGTCCGGAGACCCTGAGTACATGTCCCTTGGCAATGTGCTCCCCAACCGAGAAGAGAAGCATCCGTTGTCAGCACTTGAGAATGCGGAGGGGACTGAAAATCCACTCCGAGAACCAGATTCGGCAGATGAAGCCACCATTGCAAAGAGGAAACTAGGTCGGATATCTTTACTGTGTCCGCTAGGCTCCCCGTGGCCTGATGCCACTGAGTACGAAGGTCCCACTGAGCAGGCCGCATGTGCAGGCGGGCATTGGGGGTGACATGAACCGTGGAAGCCATATGGCCGAGTAGTCTCAGGAATTGCCTGGCAGAGGCCAGGGAATTGCTGCGAAACTGCCTGGCCAGATCCATCAGCCTGTGAGCTCTGTCCATAGACAGAAAAGCCCTTGCTTGAAGAGTGTCGAGCCTGGCACCTATGAATTCTAAGTTCTGGGACGGGAGCAAAGTGGACTTTGCGAAGTTTATGACAAACCCCAAGTGCTGAAGCAGAGCCACCGCGCGAAATTGGCCTCCTGGGAAGATTGGCCCCTTATGAGCCAGTCGTCCAGGTACGGAAACACAAAAAGACCCTGAAGCCTCAGGTAGGCTGCCACCACTGCCAGGCACTTGGTGAACACCCTGGGAGCGGAGGACAGGCCAAAGGGCAGTACTCTGTACTGATAGTGGTTTCCCCCAACAACAAACCTGAGATATTGTCTGTGGTCTGGATGAATAAGGATGTGAGTATAGGCATCTTTTAGATCCAAGGAGCATAGCCAGTCTCCCTGCTGGAGGTAGGGCAGCAGGATTCCAAGGGTAAGCATCTTGAACTTTTCTCTCTCCAGGAACTTGTTGAGGTTGCGTAAGTCTAGGATGGGTCTGAGGCCTCCTGTTCTTTTTGGTACCAGAAAGTACCTGGAATAAAAGCCGTGACTTCTCAGGTGGTGGGGCACCGGTTCCACAGCCTGATCCTTTAGCAGACTTGCCAACTCCTGAAGGAGTAAGTCCCTGTGCAGAGGGAGTCTTGGAGGCTCCCCTGGAAAATAGGAGGGAGGTACCTGGTGAAAATGGAGAAGATAGCCCTTTTGGACTATATGAAGAACCCAGGTATCTGATGTGACAGCTGACCACCTGTGGGCAAAGTGGGCCAGCCGGCCTCCTGTGCTGAGAGAAGCCAGCTGAGGAGAAGAGGCTATGCTTTCTGAGTCAAAACCCCCCACCCTGCTGAGCAGGGGCTGGTGTTGGTGGCTTGGGGGTCTTCTGCCTATGGGACCCTTGACCCTGCCCCTTGGCCTGCTGACCCTGTTGGGGAGCTGCAGAGGCCTGATAATGAGGGTATTGTTTATAGGCAGATGACTTCCTCGGGTAAAAGGTCTTTTTTCCCGAGCCCTTCTTTTTCTGAGAAGGGGCAGAGGTTTTCCTGGAAAGCCTAGTCCTGGTCAGAGTCTCGGTCTCGAGTTCTGCAGCCTTTTCAGCCATGGGCTTGCCAAAGAGGTTTTCACCTCGGCAGGGGACTTCGACCAACTTGTCCTGCACCCATGGCTCGAGGTCGGATGACTGTAGCCAAGCCTGACGGCATACACCGATGCCGGCCGCAGCTACCCGGGCCGAAGCCTCAAAGCCATCGTAGGCTGCTTGAGAGATAAACTTCGAGCACTCTCGAATCCCTGTCAACAAGGCCTTGAACCTCTGCAAGGGTTCCTCGGAGGCGCCACCCGCCCCGACGCCGATGACCTTGGCCCCGCACGGGAGGTTGAGGGGAGACCTTGACCGAGGATTGACTTGAGACTTGATGGACTCGAAGATCGGCTCGGCCTCCAGGGTCGACTTAGACGTCGAGGTCCTGGTGGTCGGGGCAGATGCACCAGTCAGACCGGCGATCAGCACCTGCTGCTGTTCCATGAAGGCAGCCAAGCTGCTCTCCAAGGCCATCAACCTGAGTTCAAGCTCAGGAGACTCAGCAGCCCCCGACTCGGGCCCCAACGGCGTTGGGCCCGACGTCGGTTCTCCCGGAGGAGAGTCCACGAGGACAACAGAACTTGCATGACTCGGGGACTCCATGCGAGGTAGTTTGGCCGGCTCTCTGACTCCAAGAGCCCGGAGTGGCGGTCAGGGCTACGCGACCTGGCCCTTGAGGATCCAGGGGCCTCCACCGATGCCGCCCTCACAATTTTCTTCTTCCTTTTGTGCTCCCGGGTGGGAGACCCCCTCTCAGAGGAACCATGATGGCGCTCAAGGTCAGACTCCTGAGATGTCGAGGCCTCTGACGAAGTACGGGCTCGGCCGGACGAGGACTCTGAAAAAATTCTTTCACGTTGATGCTGACGGCTCCTAAGTATCTTCGATGACATTTTGCCGCACGGGCCACAGACCAGCGGGTCATGGTCGGGCCCCGAGGCATCGGAGGCAGCAATCATGTGTGTCTGTGAGAGACATAAGTTTCTTGCACCGATCACATTTTTTTAACCCGCTGGCAGCCATCGGGGTAAAAAGGGCACCTGTAAGGTCGAAAGACCGGGCTGCCAGTGAAAATAACAAAAAAGGCGCGAATGCTAGTCACAAAGGACAAAAAGCGAAAAAAGAAATTCCGGACTCGATACCGGTGTACTGAGCCCAGGCGGGAAGGGGAACTGGTGTCGACCCGGATAAGAAAAAAGCGAAAATCGCAGAAAAAAAATCTACTTTTCCCGGGTGACACGAACTCACGTCTGTTGGGCTCCGCGGAAAAAGAAAGACTGAGCAAGATGGCACCCTTGGGCAGGAAGAGACCGCGCATGCGCACTGCATTCCCAAAGGCTTTCCTTGAAAGCTGAGGAAATGCTCCGCACGAGGGCTCTATCGGTGCTGACGTCACCCATATGTGAGGACTGACTTCCTGCTTAGTCCTGGAAAAAGAAGTTGTTCTGCTAATGCATTCAAAACCATCAAAGGTTGCCCTATTGACAAACTTGGAAGCATTTTGGGCATGTTTGACTAATATAAGGTAGTCTGCCCTCTTGTTATCCGGGAGAAGAGGAGACATTGATTCCAGATCCCTAGTCACCTCCCTAAGGAACATACTCATGTACAGTATGTATGAACTTATGAGGGCTGAAAGCATGGAAATTTAAAGCACCGTCGGCCAAAAGCATCAAGGGTTCTCGACTCCATGCCCAGGGGATTGGAGGAGTGCATTTTAGAACTCTTAATTCAATGCATAGTCGATTCCACTATCATTGTGTGGTGTGGAAGCTGCATCTTCTGGATCCCAGGACTTTCCGGTACCCGATACATGGTATCAAGTTGCCGGGTATGGGGAGAAATGAGGAGCAGCATCTCCCATGTCCAGAATATAAGGTCCTGGAGTATGCGGTGTATAGGAAGAGTAGTCACCTCTTTAGGAGTTGTAGGATATTGGAGAATTTCCAAATCTTCTGCTCTGTGTTCTTTCTCTGAAGCAGGAGTAATGGATAGGCCCCTCGCCATATCCTTGATAAACTCCTGGAAAGACATATCTTCGGGAGGGGACATGTACCACTGTGGAGATGGAGAGGGATCCTCTGGGAGACTCCTCATCTCTCTGGTGATCAGTTCATCGTCCAAAGAATTGGAATAGACATATTCAAAGTATCTGACCCCTGATGGGTTAAATGCAAGGATCGAATGGGAGGTGTGTTTATGAATCAGTTCTCGAGGTAAAGAGTGAGGGATTTTTCTATATAATCAATCCGCATGCGCGGCGTCTAACAACAGTTAGTGGGAGCGGTGCGAGTGAGTTTTATGAGAAGAAGTTTGTAATGGACTTTAGGTATGAACTACATTCATCTTTGTTTAACTTAAGGAAATATACAAAGAATTAATGATTTTGAAAGTCAGTACTTAATGAACTTGTCTTGATTCGCAGTGCTTAGATATTTCCCCTGAAGAAACCTGTGAGGGTGAAACGCTAAGGATAGCGCGCCTGATAGCGTCATGATATAAAAAAGCTGAATTCCACTGCTCAAAGATAAGCACTGAATTTCTACAATAAATTCCTACAAATTATTGAAATAGAAATTGAAAGTTAAAAGTGTGGGAATGTGTTAAAATACAGTCTAAAGAAGTTTCAAAACCGTGCTACCTGTAAAGGTCATTGATGTAGTGGTGGCATTTAGTCCGCTTGATGACATACTATAGATCAGCGGCAGCCCAAGATTCTGAGACCTTTACGACAATTTTTGAAATAACTAGATTGCTATTTGCTATACCATTCCTAGTCTCTACAAAGATACATTGTACTTTCTAGTTCTATTGCAGAGCAAGTAGTTACATTAGTCATTTTAACTCTGTAAAAGAAAAGACCAAGAGTGAAGTTGTGAGATTCAAAGTATCGACAAAAGCAATGCTCTTATTCTTGTAAAGACCGGTACCAATCAAGATCGGTATTGGCGCGAGAGACCTGCTGTGTCAGTACTTTGGAACCATGGATGGACTCGAGGCCTGGCATGGGCGAGAGTGTGCCAAGAGGCACGAAGCCTGATGCCGATTGTATAAGCATCATTAGCTGTATCGGTACTGACGATATTGATGGCAATGTCTTGACTAGTACTGACACCGCTAATAGAGCCACAAGACTCCATTCGATGACTAGCATGTGCTGGTCCATCAAACTTGCCGATGCCTGGGTATCAGTACCGGAGGCTTGGGCCACTGTTCCAGAGCATGGCACCAGGAACTCTCCGGAGGTGGAGGCCTCGGGAGCATCCTGGACCCCTTGTAAGGCTTTGGAGGGGAGGTCCTCCCATCGGGGTAATTTGGCCGGCCAATCCACCTCTAGGGCAATGCTCGAGGCATCTCTATTTTTAGACAGAGATCTACCCTTAGGAGGACGGCCTATCTTGGAAAAAGACTTATGCTTTGATACCTGAGATCCATGTGAAAAAGACTATGTCCTCGATGATGATGAAGCAAGCGAGATTGCATCTGAGGCAAACAGGGGCCGAGTTCTGCAGCCCGATTCTGTAGGCTTCTCTTTGTTATCTTTTTGTATAGGGGACACTCAGACGGCTGGTGATCCAAGCCGAGGTATTTGAGACACCAGTCATGGGTATCAGTGGCAGAAATGGTACTACCACACTTGAAACATTTCTTAAAAAACCACTAGTTGGTTTTTCTATCATGTCAGTAGACTGGATGGAAGGCCTAAGGCCTGAAACGACATAAAGTGCCTGAAGAATTAAAGGTTTTTTTTTTTTTTACAGAAAGAAAAGTAAAGATGAAAATTTGGTTCCGGCGTCAACAGGAAGGCAAAAAAATAAGAAAGAAGAAATTTTCTGCTGGCTCCATGGAAAACGAAGAACTGAGGAGGGAGAGTCACAAAGACGGGAAGGAAGCAACACTGGACCAGTGGGATGCTCCCAAAAGCTTTCCTATTGGACGCTGGGGAGCGTTCCTGTGCGGGATTTGTCGGTACGAACGTCACCCATATGTGAAGACTACATTTAGCTTGTTCCTGGAGATCATCTGATCTCACAGCTCTTTAAATCAAATAGATTTGAAAGAGGGTATATCTAAGAACATAGCATCCTGAGAATGCAACACGCATGGTAGTCTATAAATTCTTAGTGCAGATGAGATACATACTGGAGCCTCATGAGGTAAAGCCTTAAAAAACACGACCAACACCTTAAACATGATGCACCATCTGACTGGCAACTAGTGAAGGTTATACGATATGTTATATGCTCTTGATGCTTAATGCCAGTAATAATGCGAACAGCTATATTTTGATCTACCTGAAGGGGTTGAATAGCATATGCTAGAAGCCCCATGTAAAGTCAAGGTGCAAAATAATCAGGGCTTGAATCACTGTGAGCAAATAACTTGTGGATAAAGGTCTTAATTCTCCTAATCATTAACGATTTGTACATGATAGTCTTTACAACTGATGAAATATGGGTGCAAATTTCCAACTGAATATCTAAGACGACACCTATATTCCTAACTTGGAAGACACAATCAATCTTTATGTTAGTGGGAATGTTAGGAGGCATATCTAAACTAAGACACAAAACCTCAGTTTTACTAATATTCAAAGCTAGTTTATTAGGGGTCATCCAGGTTTTGGTTGCTTTGATACACAAAATAGTGCAGTCAAAGGTGTATGACAATGAGTTGGTAACTGGTACAAAACCCCCCCAGAATGTCATCTGCATATCTCTGATAATTCAAATCTAGCCCACTAAATAACTTGCACATAGGAGCCAAATAAATGTTAAACAAAAGTGAGGATAACGTAGATCACTGAGGTATTCCAGTTCATATTTCAAACCATGGATGAGCATTTATCGGTGACCCTCACCTGTGCTTTACGATTTGAAACGAATGAGAGAAACCAATCATAAACCACACCATCAATGCTAATGTCCCTCAGTCACTGCAATATTACAGTGTGGTTTACAGTGTCAGCTGCTGAAATACCTAGTAAAACCAAAACAAATGACCTGCCCTACTCAAACCCATGAAGTAAACAATCTACAGATGACATCAGAAGAGTTTCGGTCCAGTGACGTGGTTGAAATCAGAATTGAAAAGGAGTTACTATGGAGTAGCTTTCAATAAACTCCTGTAACAGTGAAAGCACTAAATTTCAATCACCTTTGATAAGAAAGGTAAAGATGATACTGGATGATAATTATTTGGGTCTATTTATCCACAGAGGATTGTTTTTGAATCGGGCGAATAAAAGCTGCTTTTAATGCGTCAGGAAAAACATATTCTTCCAAGGATTTATTAGCAATTTTCAACACTATAGTGCTCAATTCATCTACCAGAGACCTAAACGTTTAATTGGACATCTATCCAATGAACTCAAGATAACACTTTGAATTTGCTTTATGGAGATTTCAGTGAAAAGTATCCCATAGAATATCCATAGAAATATTTATGGATAGCATAGTAAATGACTGAAATTGGACATTAATCTGATTGATTGTGTCTTGAAAGGCCTGCACAAAATGCTGTGGCTAAATCAAATTAAAATTTTGTAATGAATCTGGTTGGTGAACAAGCTTCTTCACCATCTGAAACAGATGAGTAGGTTGACGCAAATTCGTATGTATCATTTTGTCATAATATTCCTTCTTTGCATTCTGAAACTTATGTGGTTGAAGGACTAGATTCAGCCCATCTACCAGGACACTGTCCTTCCATGTTAGCTAGGCAATAATAATTTATTGGTTTATAGACTACCCTTCAAAAAATCCTCAGGGCAGTGAACAATGTACAACATACATTTAAAGTTAAAGAATCATCCTGTGAGAGATTGCTCAGTTCCACATTCTGACAGTTTCTCCAATACAGGAGGTTTGATCCCATTTCTCCCTGCTTGTTCTTGGATTGGGATTATTTTGGTGGATAACTGATCTCCAAAAGCCTTTGTAGGCTTCCAAATCACCCTTTGCCTCTAGAAAGGTTATCTGAAGAAGCTTCTCCTGAGCAGATCCTTCTCCATGCACTCTCCATCTCAGGTCGGATGCCTCAAAGAGCTAAGGCTTTTTTTCAATTATTGCTCCATGTTTGTAGAATGCTTCTCTTAAGACCTTTAAATCAAGCTGGGATTTTTGAGCTTAACATGATTGTTCAGGAAAGCTTTTGATGATTCAGAATAGTAATTGGTTAAGGTCTAAGGCTATTTTATATATATTTTGAAAACTTCTGTTTTTTTTTTCATTTCATGGTTTCTGTTTTGATGACACTGTTTTATTGTATTTTTTATAAACTTTATTCACATTTTTTTGGCTTAGAAATAAATATATATCAAATGCACAGATCCTAGCCTTTAGAGTAAGCAATAGAAATCAATTAAGAACATTAAGATATGCCATACTGGGTCAGACCAAGGTCCATCAAGCCCAGTATTCTGTTTCCAACAGTGGCCAATCTAGGTGATCAATAGAATAGCATTATACCTCCAATAACCCCATATCCAGTCTCTAGAATGTTCTACAACAGCCCCAAATTCAAGCATATTTCTAATTTTTCACCTTCAAGTAGAAACACGTTTTTTGATATTCATTGACTCAAGTCTCTGACTGTGCCAGTGCTCTATAGTGAAAAGGCAATTAACAGCATAAGAATATAAAATTTGCCATAATGGGTCAAGACCAAAGGTCCATCAAGCCCAGTTACCTGTTTCAAACAGTAGCCAATCCATGTCACAAATACCTGTCAGGATTCCAAGAGGTAGAGAGATCCCATGCTGCTTATCTCAGGGATACACAGCAGATTTCCCTCAGTCCACTTTAATAATGGATTATGGACTTTTCCTCCAGAAACTTGTCCAAATCTTTAACCCCAGCTACATTAAAGAGTAGTTACACACCTGTAGCAGATGTTCTCCAGGATTAGCAGGAATCAGTTCTCACATATGAGTGATGTCACCGATGGAGCCTGTGTGGAAACTTCCCATCTTCCAAGGGAAGCTTTAGTAAGGTGCACCACGCATACGTACCAGTTTTCCCACCCAAAGGAACCATCTTTTCCTCAGTATGATGACATAGCTTAATCAAGCCAAAAATAGTAAAACAACTCCATGAGGAGGAAGGAGGGTAATGACGACCAATTCCTGCTGATAACGGAGAATACTGCTACATGTGAGTAAATACACTTTCTCTGGGACCAAGCAGGAAGTCAGTCCTCACATATGGAACTCACAAGCAACAGGCTACTGAAAAAAAACCTATAAAAAGCCCAACAGGGCAGCCAGAAAAAACAAACCGAGAACAGCAGCATGAGCAATCGCTCAGAGTTTCTGAGAGTCAGCATCCATCAGGGACATCAACATCAGATCGACTCTACTGTAGTCTGGACGGGCAGAAGGGCCATTGGGAAGGAGTTGCTTCAATCCCAAAGAGGTGCCGTAGTATGACTTGGTTGAAGTTGCTGTCATGCCGGGAATCTCCATTCAGACAGTAATGGGCTGTGAAGGTGTGGACTGAAGACCATGAAGCAGTCCTAAAGATCTCCACCATGGAGACTGAGTGAAGGTGGTCACTGAAGTGGCAATAGTGCAGACATTGTGTGCCGTGACATGGTGTTCCAAAGTCAACCCAGCCTGAGTGTAAGCAAAGGAGATGCAGTCCGCCACCCAAATGGATAGGGTGTGTTTGACACCACCATGCCCAGCTTATTGGGTCAAAGAGCTGGGAAGAACGGCAATGGACTTTCGTCCTCTCCAGGTAGAAAGCCAGAGCTCTCTCACAGTCCAAGGTGTGCAGGGAGGCCTCAGTCCTGTTTGCATGAGGCCTGGGGAAGGTGGGTAGCATCACCAACTGATGGAGATGAAAAGCAGAAACTAGGAATTTTGGGCAAGTTCAGAAAACTACCCTGTTCTTATGAAAGCTAGTGTACGGCGGGTGTGCTACTAGCTGAGGGTGGGGGGGGGGGAAGGAAACGGTGGGAGAGAGGTTAGGTCAAGGAATGAGACAGGGCAATCTCAGAGGAAATATTGTGCGCTTGGAGTGTTTGAGCGTTGCTCTGAAGTCGGGGCTGGGTGACTTCTAGAGCACAATGAGATGCCACATATGCGAGTTGTGGATGCTTTAAAAAGGAAGGCCACATAATATAAAGATAATTTCCTGGAATGTGGGGGGGATTGGATCACCAGTTAAACGCACCAAATTACTCCAAGCACTTAAAAGGAAAGGGGCACATAAAGCGTTGCTGCAGGAGACCCATCTGAGTGCTGCTGAGCATGAGAAACTTGCAAGAGACTGGGTAGCGAGCACATACGGGGCAACATCAGGCGCCAAGAGGGTGGGGGTAGTGGTGTTGGTAAAAAGAGGCTTGCCGCTGAATGTGAGCAAATGTGAGGTTGACCCGCAGGGGAGATATATCTTATTGCATGCAAAGTTACATAATGAGGAAATTTGGAAAGGTAATGTCTATGCTCCGAATGTGCATGACCATGGTTTTTTAAAATCTCTGTTAGGGTTTATTAAGAAAGCAGGGAGGAGAAAACGGATTATGGCAGGAGACTTTAACTGTCCGCATGATCCAAACTTGGATAAATCAGGGAAAGAGTAGTTACTCACCTGTAACAGGTGTTCTCCAGGAGCAGCAGGAATCAGTCCTCACATATGGGTGTCATCGGCGCCGATGAAGCCCCAGCGGAGCATTTCCCCAGCTTTCTATGAAAGCCTTTGGGAATGCAGGCACGCATGTGCGGTTCCCTTCCCGCCTAAAGGTGCCATCTTACCTCAGTCAAATGACATAGCTAAGAACAGCACACCAAAATGAAAAATAAACTATGTACAACTGCAACTCCAAGGGGAGGAGGGAGGGTTCTGAGGACTGATTCCTGCTGCTCCTGGAGAACACCTGTTACAGGTGAGTAACTCCTCTTTCTCCAGGACCAAGCAGGAAGTCAGTCCTCACATATGGGTGACTCCCTAGCTCTGGGCTACCGAGGAACCCAGGCTGAACAAGAGAACTCCCTCTAGTCCCAGCAACAAAGAAAGGCTTTTCAAGGACACAACCTCCACCGGTAGCCCAACAGAGGGCAGGAGTTGCCTAAACCTCAAAGAGATTCCAGAGTACTGCTTGGCCAAAAGCACTGTCCCTACGGGACTCCCTCTCCAGGCAGTAATGGGCCGCAAAAGTCTGGCTTGAAGACCAAGTTGCAGCCCTGCAGATGTCTACCAAGGGCACAGAGCGGAGATGAGCCACTGAGGCAGCCATTGCCCTGACTCGGTGGGCCGTAACCCGACCCTGCAAAGGAAGGTCAGCCGCCTTATAAGCCCAAGGGATACAGTCAGCTACCCAGATGGACAAGGTACGCTTGGACACAGGCAACCCCAACTTATTGGGGTCAAAGGAGACGAAGAGCTGGGTAGCCCTTCTATGCCCCTGCGTACGGTCAAGGTAGAAGGATAAGGCCCTCCTACAGTCTAGGGTATGCAGGACTGCTTCAGCCTGGCTTGCATAAGGCCTAGGGAAGAATGTTGGAAGAACCACCTCCTGGTTGAGGTGGAAAGAGGAGACAACCTTAGGAAGGAACTTTGGATGAGTCCTAAGGACTACCCTGTTCCTATAAATCCTGGTGTAAGGCCTGTCACAAACCAGGGCCTGAAGCTCACTTACTCGCCTAGCCGAGGTAAGGGCTATCAGGAAGAGTGTCTTCCAGGAGAGGAAGCGTAGTGGACAAGTAGCCATCGGCTCAAAAGGTGGGCGAGTCAGTTGCTGCAAGACCACATTCAGCTCCCACTCAGGGGCAGGACGACGGATGGGAGGCTTGAGCAAAAGCAAGCCCCTAAGAAAGCGGGACACCAAGGGGTGACCAGACAGAGAACGTCCCTCCACCAGAGAGTGGTGAGCTGCTAGAGCTGAGAGGTGGACCTGAACAGAATTGGATTTAAGACCTTGATTGGACAAGTGCAGTAAGTACAGAAGGACTACTGGCACAGTACAGGAGAAAGGATCTTCTCTACGTAGCTGACACCACACAGAAAACCTTCTCCATTTGAGAGCATAGGTTTTCCTAGTGGACTGTTTCCTAGAGGCTAGGACAACCTCCTCAACATCCTGAGGCAGGCCCCAGGGAGCCAAACCTACCCTTGCAGCCTCCAGGCCATCAAATTGAGAGCTTTGAGATTGGGGTACAGAAGGGAACCCTGCTCCTGTGAGAGAAGGTCGGGCTGCAACCCCAGAGGCAGTGGAGGATCCACCGCCAGTTGAAGCAGAAGAGGAAACCAGGGCTGTCTCGGCCACCGGAGAGCCACCAGCAGGACCGAGGCCTTGTCCTGAAGAATCTTGAAGAGAGTTCGGGCCACCAAGGGCGTGGGAGGAAACGCATACAGGAGGCCCTGAGATCAGGATATCAGAAAAGCATCCGCTGCTATCCGCAGAGGATGCGGTTGCCTGGAGCAGAACTTTGGCAGCTGCTTGTTCATGGGGCTGGCAAAGAGATCCATCAAAGGGAGACCCCATTTCAGAAAGATCTTCTGAGCTACTGAAGGGTGCGCAGCTGCCACTCGTGGGGCTGCAGTATTCTGCTTAATCTGTCTGCCAGGTAGTTGTCCTGGCCTGGAAGGTACACAGCCCTGAGGAGCATGTTGTGCTTGAGGGCAAAAGAACAAAGGTCCTGGACCCAGTTCCACCCTGTTTGTTCACATAAAACATGGCAACTTGGTTGTCTGTCTGTATCAGGACAGACTGGTGAGCCAGGGTAGGAGTGAAAGCTTTGAGTGCTAACCGAATAGCTCGGAGTTCGAGAAGATTGATCTGCTGTGCAGCTTCCCAGGGAGACCACAGGCCCTGGGTGCACTTGCCCAGACAATGAGCCCCCCAGCCTTGCAGGGAGGCGTCCGTGGTCACCACTACTGAGTACCCTGGAATCTGAAAAGGCACCCCCCTTCAGAAGATTGGGTGGGTGCAGCCACCAGTGGAGGAAGTTCAGAAATTGTCTGGACACCCTTATCCTGTCTTTGAGGCTGCCTGTGGCCTGTGACCACTGAGACCGAAGGCACCACTGTGCAGGTCTCATATGGAGCCTGGCATTGGGGGTCACATGTACTGTCGAAGCCATGTGGCCTAGAAGCCTCAGGCAGAGTCTGGCGGAGACCAGGGACCTGCTGAGAAACTGATTTGCCAAGGCCATTAACCTTTGGGCCCTGTCTACTGGCAAGAAAGCCTCTGCCAGCTGAGAGTCCAGCCTTGCTCCTATGAACTATAAGTTCTGGGAGGGGAGCAAAGTGGACTTTGCGAAGTTTATGACAAACCCCAGACTTTGTAGAAGAGCTATAGTCCTGAGGGTGGCTTGTATGGCCTCCTGGCACGTCTGACCCCTGATGAGCCAGTCGTCCAGATAGGGGAAGACAAAGATTCCCTGATTTCTCAGGTAGGCCGCCACCACTGCTAGGCACTTTGTAAAGACTCTGGGGGCGGAGGTGAGGCCGAAAGGCAGCACTCTGTACTGATAATGGTTTCCTCCCACAATGAACCTGAGGTACTTTCTGTGGTCTGGATGAATGAGGATGTGAGTGTACGCATCCTTTAGATCTAAGGAGCATAGCCAATCTCCCTGCTGGAGGTAGGGCAGAAGTGTCCCAAGAGTAAGCATCTTGAACTTCTCCTTCACTAGGAACTTGTTGAGGTTCCTGAGGTCCAGAATGGGTCGAAGGCCACCGGTTCTTTTGGGCACCAGGAAATACCTGGAGTAGAAACCGTGACCTTGCAAGTGGGGAGGCACAGGCTCCACCGCCCTGTCCACCAACAGACCATGAAGCTCTTGTAGAAGGTGGTCTGTGTGCAGGGGAGGCCTTGGAGGCTCCCTTGGAAAATATGGTGGAGGCAGTTGGTGAAAATGGAGGGCATAGCCCCTGTGGACTATCTCCAACACCCAACTGTCCCCGGTGACAAGGGGCCACTGGTGGGCAAAGAGGGCGAGGCGACCCCCTGTGCAGGGTTGGGAGAGCAGTGGAGGAGAGGCTACGCTCAAGGAGTCAAAAACCCCCACCCTGCTGAGTGGTAGCAGGGGCCTGAGGCTTGGGGGTCCTCTGCCTACGGGGCCCATTACCCTGGCCCTTGGCTTGCTGACCCTGGGGGGCAGCTTGGGCAGCCTGATATTGCGGATACTGTTTGTAGGCAGTGCCCTTCCTCGGGTAAAAGGGCTTTTTACCTGAGCCCTTCTTTTTATGAGAAGAGGCAGAGGTCTTCCTCGACACCTTGTCCGTGTGAGGTGCTCACTTTCGAGCTGAGCGGCCTTCTCGGTCATGGGCTTGCCAAAAAGGTTTTCACCTCGGCAAGGGACATCGACCAACTTGTCCTGAACCCATGGCTCGAGGTCCGATGACTGCAGCCATGCCTGGCGTCGAGCCGCGATGCCGGCTGCCGCTACTCGGGCTGAAGCCTCGAAGCCATCGTAGGCGGCGCGGGACATAAACTTTGAGCAGTCCCGAATCCCCGAGGACAAGGACTTAAATCTCTGCAAGGGTTCCCCAGAGAGACCAGCAGAGAACCCGGCCAATTCCTTGGCCAGATCCCGCAAGTACATGCCCATGTACAGCTGGTAGGACTGGACACGGCAAGCAAGCATCGAGCCCTGGAAGCACTTTCTACCGACGCCATCGAGGTTCCGGGCCTCCCTGCCAGGGGGCACCGCAGAATGTATCTTCTGGCTCTTCAGACGATGCAAGGCCGATTCCACAACCATAGAATGGTGTGGTAGCTGTGCCTTTTGAAAACCAGGGCTCTTCCGGAGTCGATAGATCGAATCGACTCGCTTGCTTAGAACCGGTGCTGAGGCCGGTGCCTCCCACATACGGAAGAGGAGCCATTCCAGCATCGGAGGAACCGGAACAGTAAAGGCCTCCTTCGGAAGAGAGTCATACTGTAGGGCCTGAAGCTCTTCAGCTCGAGGCTCCTCCTCGGGTTCCGCCGGAATAGCCAAGGCAGCGGCCATATCCCGGCCGAACTCAGAGAACCGAGTATCCTCCGGGGGGACCTACTCCGGGGCTCAGACTGCGGTGAGTCCAAAGGGAGGCACTGAGTCTTGAAGGTATCAGGAGACTCCTCGTCCTCTGTCTCCCAAGCTGACTCGTCCGAGAAGGAGTCAGGGTCCGACCCAGCGGGGCCCTGGAGCACCCGCCCCAACGCCAGAGGCACCGGCGTCGACACCCTCGGTCCCAAATGGGAGGTCGAGGGAGACCGCGAACGAGGTCGACTCCGAGCCACAATGGACTCGAGTATCGGCTCGGTCTCCGGGGTTGACTTTGAAGTCGATGTCCCGGTGGTCGGGGCAGATGCGCCAGACAGGCTGGCCATCAGTGCCCGCTGCTGCTCCATGAAGGCAGACAATCTGCTCTCCAAGGCTGTCATCCTGAGACTCAGCTCGGGAGACGCAGCAGCCACCGACTCGGGCCCCGGCAGCGCCGGGCCCGACGTCGGCTCCCTGGGAGAAGAGTCCTCAAGGACTACGGGGCTTACATGTCCAGCAGACTCCGGCTCTACGCGAGGAACTTTTGCAGGCTTCTCGTGTTCCACGGGCCCGGGGCGACGGTTGGGGGTCTTAGACCTGGCCCTCGAGGAGCCAGGGACCTCCTCTGACGACGCCCTCACGAGCCGCTTCTTCCTCTTGCGTTCCCGGTCGGGGGATCCCCTGTCCGAGGAGCTTCGACGGCGGTTGGGATCGGAATCCCGAGATGTCGAGGCCTCAGACGAGGTCCGGGCCCGGCCGGAGGCTGAGTCTGAGAAAAGCCTTTCTTTTTGCTGCTGGCGACTTCGGAGTGCCTTGGAAGACATCTTTCCACATGGCCCGCACGACTTAGGGTCGTGGTCGGGGCCGAGGCACTGAAGGCAGCAGTCGTGTGTGTCGGTGAGAGACATCAGTTTCTTACAAAGATCACACTTTTTAAAACCGCTGGAAGCCATCGGGGAAAAAAGAGTCCCCGCGAGGTCAAAGGACCGGCCTTCCAGGGAAAAATGGAAAAAAGGGCGCGAAGCCCAGCCACAAAGGGCAAAAAACGAAAAAGAAGAATCGGGCTCGATACCGGTGTACCGAACCCGGCGGGAGGGGAACTAGCGTCGAACCGGGAGAAAAAAATAGAGAAAATCGCTGAAAAAAATCTAATTTTAACCGGGAGAACAGGACACACGTCCGGTGGGCTTCACGGAAAAAAAGAGACTGAAGTAAGATGGCACCTTTAGGCGGGAAGGGAACCGCGCATGCGTGCCTGCATTCCCAAAGTCTTTCATAGAAAGCTGGGGAAATGCTCCGCTGGGGCTTCATCGGCGCCGATGACACCCATATGTGAGGATTGACTTCCTGCTTGGTCCTGGAGAATAGTGGGAAAGGAGCATGGTCCAAAAAAGGTGTTGGATTCCTTTGTAGGCTGGGGGACATGGTGGATGTGTGGCGTACCTTGCATCCTGGGATGCATGAATACACGCACCAGTCTAGAGCCCATCTGACTTGGTCAAGAATTGACTATATCTTGGTGAGTGAAGGAGGACTTTCACAGATTGTGCAGGCAGGCAGTGAACCTGTGGTGGTGTCGGACCATGGGATGGTATGGGTGACCTGGGATAGTCAGAGCCCACCGACAACGGGATGGCGGTTTCCTACATATCTATGGGAAGATAAAGATTTTAGAAAGTACTTAGAGGAACAGTGGGATGAGTACACCTTGTTCAATGATACCCCCCAATGCTCACACCTTTTGTTCTGGGAGGCTAGTAAAACCGTAATGAGGGGGGCTATCATAACATACACCATACAGAGACGTAGACATCTGGATCGTAGTTTGTTAGTCTTAGAACGAACTGTGCAGGACCTAAAAAGGAAACTTAAAAGGGCAGGGGATAGGCCAATACAACAGGAATATACTAGCTCCCAAGTGGCTCTTAATGAATTACTCCAGAGACGGGCTACAATGTTCCTGCAATATTATGAATACCAGCTCTATAAATATGGCAAAAGGATGGGGAGACTGCTAGCTAAGTTGGTCAGAGATCCAGGGGGTGCGCGCTTCGTCCCCGTTCTTAGGAGTGAGGGCGGTGGTCCTACAACATCAGCCACATCAAATAGCAGATATCCTCCAGAAATTTTATACCCAATTGTACACAGAGGAGGAGAGAGACTATGAGCATAGCAGGGAGTTTCTGAGTGCCCTGGTGCTCCCCAAATTACAGGAGGAAGATCTACAGTGGTTAAATGTTCCTCTAACTGGGGGGGGGGGGGGGGGGGGGGGGGGGGGAGGGGGAGATTCAAAAAGTGATTAGGAGTGGGAAACTCCACAAGGCTCCCGGGCCAGATGGATTTGCGCAGAGTATTATAAGATACTTGAGCGTAAACTAACTCCCACATTGGTGGCTATGTATGAAACGGTCCTCCAGGATGGATGCTTCCCCAGGGACATGAGATGTGCAAACATCACTGTGATCCTGAAAGAAGGGAAGGACCTGCAAGATCCAACTTCATACAGGCCCATATCGCTCATAAATTTTGACATAAAGATATTAGCATCAATCTTAGCGAGGCAATTAAATCCCATATTACCCTTGCTGATTGACTCTCAGCAGGTGGGATTTGTCCAGGGACGAGATGCCACCAAGAACATCGCAAAATTGATTCTGGGGATGGAGCATTGTGTGAGAGAGGAAACTGCGTTACTTCTGGTAAGCCTTGATGCTGAAAAAGCATTCGACAGGGTAGCCTGGAAGTACCTGTGGAACGCAATGCAGAGTTTTGGGTTTCAGGGTACCTCTGTGCAGTGGGTCCAGGTTCTGTACATGACACCTCTGGCAAAAGTAGGTGCAAATGGAGTATTCTCGGATCCATTTACTTTAGTGGCACGTGGCAGGGCTGTTCCTTGTCCCCTCTTTTTTTTTTTTTTTTTAGCTGTATTTATATCCCGCTTTGACCCGGTGAAAAGCGGTCAATTGGGAGATACATTTAACACGAGGGGATATGACACACATACGCTAATACTTACAGGGAACATGGGCAATGGAGGGTTAAGTGGCTTGCCCAAGACCACAAGGAGTACCTATAGGACTAGAAATCCCAGTCCCTCCGGCCTGAGATTGCTGTCCCCAGGTGGGACTTGAACCCCCGGCCCTCCGGCCTGAAGTACCTTGTCCTAACCACTAGGCCACTCCTCCCTCCTTGTTCGTACTTGCGCTGGAACCCCTTCTGAGGGCAATTCAGAGCGAGGCACAGATAGTGGGTGTAAAGATGGGAAAGGAGGAGATGAAGTTAATCGCGTTTGCGGATGATATGCTCCTCTGTTTAACCGAGCCGCAGGGGTCACTCACACAGACACTCCAACAACTGATAAAGCGATTCGGCAGCTTCTCCAGGCTCAAAATTAACATAGCCAAGTCAATGGCCCTAGATGTGGGGGGGAGAGTGAGACAGGGTTGGATTGGGGCATTTCCGCTAACATGGGCATGAGATTCAATTTGATACTTAGGCATACAGCTACCAGATAGCCCAGAGAGGCTGTATCAAGTCAAACATACCTGGGATGTTGGAGAGAGCCAGGGCAACCTTTAGTAGATGGGTGGCGCTTCCCTTGTCCTTGAGGGGGCGGATAGCTTTGTTTACTATGGTGGAACTCCCGAGGTGGTTATATATACTTCGTCTGCTACCTATTTGGGTGTTAGCCAGAGATTGGAGGAGCATTGAGAAAAGTTTTAGTGGTTTTCTGTGGAGAGGCAGGCGAGCTCGTATCCCCCTGAGGGCCCTGATGAGGCGGAGGGAGGAAGGGGAACTAGAACTCCCTTCAATTCGTAATTACAACCTCTGGTACATGGTAAGACACATTCTGGGACTTGTGATGGATGATGTGCCCCAGTGCACCAACTAAACTGGATGTACGCCCCACATCATAGCCTATACATATTGCACTCAGATAAACTCTATCAGTTTGCAGAGGGGGAGGGATGTACATGGGGGCTATCCGTGCAGCATGGCGAGCCTTGTGTGCCCGTTGCAGATGGAATTGGAGATGTTCATTACTGCTTCCCTTGGTGGGGAACCCAGATTTTCCATTGGGGTTCCTAACACATACGCTATTCCATAGATGGGCCCCAAAGGGGGATAGTCTGCATTGGAGATATATGTAAGGAGGATGGTGAGATTATTGAAAGCTTCCAGAACTTGTATACCCAATATCTACTACATAAGCATGAATTTTATGGTTACCTTCAAGCTCGGCATTATGTTAGTGAGCTGTTGAGAAAAACTCCTACGCTGCTGAGTTCCAGAGGCCTGAGGGGTGCTATGGTGGAAATGGTGGGGAAAGAACCATGCAAGGAAGAGCGTAGAAATCTAATACGCCCAATATGTGACCAGAAATATCACTCGTTGCTGGCACAATGTTGGTTTAGGGATGGTATGGAGGGGGCCACAATGGAGCTCCTGCAAAGTGCATTTGAAAAATTCCCTCTGGGGTGACGTGGATTTACTTGCAAGAACTTCAATATAAATTTCTATGGCGAGCATATACAAACGAAAAGTAGGCGTTCAAGGCTGGGCTAAGGACAAATGAGAAATGTAGATGGTGTGAGAAGATGGTGGGGACACTAATGCACAAATTTTGGGAATGTCCTGGGGTGCAGAATCTGTGGCTTCAAGCATGCGCCAAGATGGCGGGATGGCTGGGGATACAGACTGTCCTTCAGATGGAGGTCTGTCTGTTACGTAATTGGGAGAAGATGAGTCAAAGACTTGGGGCTCAGAACAGGGCACTTCTGTAACGAGGTTTCCTAGTGGTTAAGAAGGTGCTACTGAGTAGGTGGATTGAAAGCTCTCCCCCGAATGTGGGATTTTGGGAGCAGACCATGATGGATTTAATGCAAATGGAGAAGTTAACAGCAAGGCAACTAGGAGGGAAACACTGGGAAGCCTTCACAGAGCTATGGCTGCCAGTTATGAACACTCTAGCTATGAAAGAGCAAAGCGCACTGTTAAATGTCTGACACTATGTTGTCCTATGAGATTATTTATTTATTTATTTATTTAGTATACATTTGTATACGGCTACTTCCAGCGATCAGCAGCGGTTTTTATTACAGATTGGAAATTGTCAAATCATGACAGGAAATTTTTGAGGTATAAACACATTGATTAGACAGGAAAGCACAGCACACAGAGAACTATTTTACAGGGAACATGGGCTATGGAGGGTTAAGTGGCTTGCCCAAGACCACAAGGAGCACCTGTGGGACTAGAAACCCCAGTCCTTCCGGCCCAAGGTTGCTGTCCTCCAGTGGGATTTGAACCCCCGACCTTCCGGCCCGAAGTACCTTGCCCCAACCACTAGGCCACTCCTCCACTCCCTGGGTGAATAGTGATGGTTGGATAGGGAAGGTCGGGGAGGGGAGGGGGGAGAGTTGGAATTTAGGATTCATAAGATACAATGGGGAATGGGGAAGGGATGAGGTGGAGAGTACGAGGGGGGAGGGAGGTGGTGGGGGCGGTAGGGAGAGTTAGTGTAGGATGGGGGGAATATAAGGGGGAGGAAAGTGGTTAGGCTTGAAGTAAAAGGGGATGTTTCTTTGGGGTGCGGGTGTTTGAATTGATGTTTGTTTACTTGTGTGTTTATATCATATACTCTGACCTACTAGGGATCGTGACAGTGTCACGATATTGCTTGTTTGAGTGCGCACAATGTATTCCTTAATCCAGGACCTATCAGACATGTTTAAAATGGTGCTGTTGAACTTCATAAGAGGTACCTGAGGGTAGTGAACAGTCCAAGTATGGTGATATCTATGCCATTGTATTATTGATAGGGTGCGTGGATCCCGGGTGAAGTGATATAAATAAGTGTAATTTATTTATTTTATTTATTTATTTATTTAACAGTATTTCTAAACCGCCTTATCTTAATAATCAAGGTGGTATCACAGCAAGCAATCAGGTAAAGTGTGTGTGTTGTACATGCAGTGAGGATGAAACTTGGTTGTGTGATGGCGGTGTTGGGTGCTTGATTTGTTTGAGCTATGTACAAGGTGGGCTATTTACAGTGGTGCTAAAAACACATTTTATATACATACAGTTGTTTAGGAGGATTGGAATGCTGTTATCCATTCTCTTAGGTTATGTGATGTGACCATAGTGCTCTATGAACAGCATGGTTTTCAGTTGTTTTCTGAAGTCTTTGAGGTCTGGAGTTGCCCTTAGATCGTCCGGTAATTATCTGTACAAAATAATAAAAAAAAGACTTGGAAATAAAGTGACCCACTAAGGGGTGATCAGAGATCGGCTGATCAGCTATGGACAGATAAATGGCTACAGCACTGAGGTGAACTCTGACAGAGTTGGACTTCAGGCCAGAATTAGAGAGGTGCAGAAGACAGAACAAAACAGACTCCACAGAGCAGAGTAGAGGTCTAGAGACTTGTTCTCACACCACATGGAGAACCTGCACCACATTGAGGCATAGACATGTCACGTTGGGTCCTTATGCAAGGTGAGGAGTATATTTTCTACATTTTGCAGTAAAAGGAGCTCTGCGAGTACCACCCGCTCAGCATCCAAGCCATTAGTGCTAGGGCTGAAAGGTTTGGATGAAGCAGAGTGCTGTCGTTCTGTGAGATTAGGTCCAGGGCACACCCCAGTCGGAGCGGTTGCTGTTGAGACAATCGGAGCAGAAGTGAAAACCAGGGTTGCCTGGGCCAGTTGGCACAATGAGGATCATGGTAGCGCCACCCGTTTGCAACTTGACGAGGGTCTTGGCCACCACAGGAGTTGGCGGGAATGCATAGAGAAGACCTTCATTCCAATCCAGCAAAAAAGCATTGGGGGCAAAGCGAGTCTGGCATAGCACTCTGGAGCAAGACAACGAGAGTTTGGAGTTGCAAGAGGTAGCAAAGAGGTCTATCGATGGGGTGCCCCACATCCGGAAGATGCAGTTGGCAACCTGCTTGTTCAGAGATCATGATCAAAGAAATCAGGGAAGCTAACACAAGTTACAACACAATAATAATAATGGGTGATTTTAATTACCCCGGTATCGACTGGGTCAGTGTCATGGCAGAGCATGCTAGGGAGATAAAGTTTCTAGATAAAATAAATGATTGCTTCCTGGAGCAGCTGGTTCATGAACCGACCAGAGGGGAAGCCATTTTGGACCTAGTCATTAGTGCAACATAAGATCTGGTGCAAGAGATAAGGGTGTTGGGGTCACTTGGCAATAGTGAAAATAGCATGATCGCGTTTGATTTAATAAATGAAGGAGGGAGGGTAAGGAAATCCACAGTACTACCTTTTAACTTTCAAAAGGGAGACTACAATAAAATGAGGAAATCGTTAAGAAAAAACTAAAAGGAGCAGTTGCAAAGGTTAAAGATTTACATCAAGCTTGGGAATTGTTTAAATATACGATCTTGGAAGCCCAGACCAGCTATATTCCACGCTTCAAGAAAAGTGGAAGGAAGTCCAAAAAACTACCAGCATGGTTTCAAGGTTAGGTCAGAGGCTGTTATTGCCCAAAAAGCATCTTTCAGGAAATGGAAAAAGGAGACAAATGATGAAAACTGGAAACACAAGCACTGGCAAGTTAGATGCAAGGTGTTGATAAGGCAGGCAAAGAGAATTTGAGAAGCTTGTTGTGGAAGCAAAAATGCATAATAAATGATTTTTTCATGTACATTCATAGCAAAACACCTGTGAGAGAGTCAGCTGGACCATTAGATGAGAGAGAAGTAAAAGGGGCACTAAGAGGGGACGAGGCCATAGCGGAGAGACTGAATGAATTCTTTGCTTCGGTCTTTACTAAGGAAGATGTAGGAATGTTACTCATGATTGACATGGTATTTAAAGGAGATGCTGCAGAAGAATTGAAAGAAATAAATATTGATACACCGCAAAGATGTATTACAACTATTTGATAAACTGAAGAGTAGCAAATCACCTGGACTGGATGGTATACATTCAAGGGTATTGAAAGAACTGAAATATGAGATTGCAGACCAACTATTAGTAATCTGTGAACTATCATTAAAATCATCTGTAATACCCGAAGATTGAAGGATGGCCAATGTAACGCCAATTTTTAAAAAGAGTTCCATGGGTGATACGGGAAACTACAGACCGGTGAGCCTGACGTCAGTATCAAGAAAAATGGTAGAAACCATCATAAAGCAAAAAATTACTGAACATGTAGATAGTCATGGCTTAATGGGAGACAGCCAACATGGCTTTAGCCAAGGAAGGTCTTGTCTTACTAATTTGTTATGTTTTTTTGAAGGTGTGGATAAACAGGTAGACAAAGGTGAGTCAGTTGATATAGTGTATCTGGATTTTCAGAAAGCCTTTGGACAAGATCCCTCATGAGAGACTCTTGGCAAAATTAAAAAGTCATGGGATAGGAGGCAGTGTACTATTGTGGATCAGGAACTGGTTAAAAGATAGAAAGCAGAGGGTAGAGCTAAATGGCCAATTATCCCAATGGAGAAAGGTGAATAGTGGAGTACCCCAGAGATCTGTGCTGGGTCCGCTGCTTTTTAACATATTCATAAATGACCTGGAAATGGGAATAATGAGTGAGGTTATCAAATTTGCAAATGACACAAAACTATTCAAAGTTGTTAAAACCCATGAAGGATTGTGGAAAATGGCAAGAGGATCTTGATAAATTGGAAGACTGGGCATCCAAATGGCAGATTAAATTTAATGTGGACAAGTGCAAAGTTATGCACCTAAGAAAGAAAAACCCAAACTATGGTTACACGATTCAAGGTTCCACATTAGGGACCACCAGCCAGGAAGAAGATTTAGGCGTCATCGTGGATAACATGTTAAAAGCCTCCGCCCAGTGTGCAGCAGCAGCCAAGGGAGCAAATAGAATGCTAGAAACATAGAAACATGATGACAGAAAAAGACCACATGGCCTATCTAGTCTGTCCTTCCATATCAACAACTACAACAGTCCACTTTTTACCTTTAGAGATCCTCTATGTTGGTCCCATGCTTTTTTGAATTCAGTTACTGTCCTCATCTCTACCACCTCCACTGGGAGACTATTCCATGGATCCACTACTCTTTCCGTAAAGAAATATTTCCACATATCACTCCTGAATCTATCTCCCTTCACCCTCATCCCATGTCCCCTCGTAGCAGAACTTGCTTTCAATTGAAAGAGGCTCTCTCCCTGAACATTTATGCCACGGAGGTATTTAAACATCTCAATCATATCACCTCTATCCAGCCTTTCCTCTAAGGTGTACATATTAAGATCCTTAAGTCTGTCCTCATATGCTTTATAATGAAGCCCACTAATCATTTTAGTAGCCACCCTCTGCACCGACTCCATCCTGTTCACATCCTTTTGAAGGTGCGGTCTCCAGAATTGCACACTATACTCCAAATGAGGTCGCACCAAAGACTTATACAGAGGCATTATCACCTCCTCCTTTTTTCTGCTAGCCATTCCTCTCCGTATGCACCCAAGCATCCTTCTAGCTTTTGCCGTTGCCTTTTCTACCTGTTTAGCTACTTTAAGATCATCAGACACAACCACTCCTAGGTCCCGCTCTTCTTTAGTGGACAAAAGTACTTCACCTCCTATACTGTATTGCTCCCTTGGATTGCTGCAGCCCAAATGCATGACCTTACATTTTTTAACATTAAATCCCAGCTGCCAAATTCTAGACCATTCTTCAAGCTTAGCTAGATCCCTCCTCATGTTATCTACACCTTCCTGGGTATCTACTCTATTGCAGATTTTGGTATCATCCGCAAAGAGGCAAACCTTACCCGACAGCCCTTCCGCTATATCACTAACAAAGATGTTAAAAAGAATCGGACCAAGGACAGATCCCTGGGGCACACCACTGGTAACATCCTTCTCCTCAGAGTGAGCTCCATTTACTTGTACTCTTTGTCGCCTCCCACCCAACCAATTTCTAACCCAAGCAGTAACTTTAGGGTCCATCCCTAGGGTGCTCAGTTTGTTTATAAGTCGCCTGTGAGGAACAGTGTCAAAGGCTTTACTGAAATCTAAATACACCACATCTAGAGCTCTCCCTCGGTCCAACTCCCTGGTCACCCAGTCAAAGAAATCAACCAGATTTGTCTGACAAGACCTGCCTCTGGTGAATCCATGCTGCCTCCGATCCTGCAATCCGCTGGACTCCAGAAACCTCACTATTTTCTCTTTCAGCAGCATTTCCAATAATTTACTCACCACCGAAGTTAAACTAACCGGCCTGTAGTTTTCAACCACATCCTTACTTCCGCTTTTGTGTAAAGGCACCACATGAGCCTCTCTCCAGTCCTTTGGCACCACTCCCGATTCCAACGAGGCATTGAAAAGGTCAGTCAGTGGAGTTGCTAGAACGTCCCCAAGTTCCCTCAGTATTCTAGGGTGTATCCCACCCGGTCCCGGCTAGGTATCATAAGGAAAGGAATGGAGAATAAAACAAAGGATATTATAATGCCTCTGTATCATTCTATGGTGCACCTTGAATGCTGTGTACATTTCTGGTGGTTGTATCTTAAAAAGGATATAGCATTATTAGAAAAGGTACAGAGAAGAGCCACCAAAATGGTAAAGGGGATGGAAGGATACCCCCATAAAGAGAGGCTAAAAAGGTTAGGGCTCTTCAACCTTGAAAAGAGACGGCTGAGGGGAGATACGATAGAGGTCAATTAGTTAATGAATGGAGTGGAACGGGTAAACATTGATTGTTTATGCCATCAAAATATAGAAAGACTAGGGGCATGTGATGAAGCTACAGGCTAACCTATTTAATACTAATAAGAGAAAATATTTTTTCATTCAACATGTAATCAAACTCTGGAATTTGCTACTGGAGGATGTAGTAAAAGCTGCTAGTGTAGCCAGGATTAAAAATGGTTTGGACAATTTTCTGGAGGAAAGGTCCATAAACCATTATTTAAGTGGACCCAGAATATCCACTGCTTGACCCAATAGAAACATTGTGGAACCTGTGTCTTTTGGGGAAACTGTTAGGTACTTGTGACCTAGATTGGCCACTGTTGGAAACAGGTTACTGGGCTTGATGGACCTTGGTCTGACCCAGTATGGCATATCTTATGTTCTTAAGGACCCGGCTGAGGCGATCTGCCAGGATATTGAGCTATCCTGGCAAGTATACTGCTCTGAGGAGCAAACCATGCAAGATGGCAAATCTCCAGAGTTGGACTGCTTCCCAGCAGAGGAGATAGGATCCCATGCCGCCCTACTTGTTGATGTAGAACATAGCCACCTAGTTGTCTGTCTGTATGACGACGACCTGGTTGGAGAGCTGTTGTGGAAACATTCAAAGGGCACTGGCAATGTCCCAAAGCTCCACGAAGTTTATCTGATGGCAGCTTTCTCCGGCCGTCCTGAGGCCCAAGTGGACAGGCCATCCAGATGTGCTTTCCCAGCAGAGTTTGGAAGCATCCGTCTTCAGGATCTACTGGTGAGGTGGGGCCTGGAAGGGAATCCTTGCATGCAGGTGAGCAGACTGCTGCCACCAGGAAAGGTACTCCTGGAGCGGTGGGGTCATTATGACTATGTCCGAAAGATGTCCCGTCATCTGACGCCACTGTGCAGAGAGTCTACTGCATCTGATGCATCTGAAGTTGGGCTGAAGGGATAACATGGACTGTGGGGAACACGTAGCCCAGAAGATGCAGCATTTGCCAAGCTGCGACAACTGGGCAACATGTTCCCCACAGTCCATCCCTCACCAGGGTGACTAGGCATTGGGCCCTGTCCGCTGGAAGGAAAGCTCAAGGAGAGCACCAATGAACTCAAGGTGAGAGAGTTGCAGGTGGGACTTTGGGTAGTTGATGACAAAGCCCAGCTGTTCCAGTACATGAATGGTACACTGTATGGACTGTTGGATCTCATCCGGCGTCCTACCATTGACCAACCAGTCGTCCAGGTAGGGGAAGACAAAGATTCCTCTAGATCCAAAGAAAAGCAGCAATGACCGCAAGACATTTCGCGAAGACCCTTGAGGCAGAGGCAAAATGGAAGGGTAGAATCCTGTACTGGGAGTACCATCCGCTGAGCATAAAGCGGAGGTACTGTCAGTGAGTGATGTGGGTGGATGAGGATGTGCATGTATGCATCTTTGAGATCCAAGGAGCACAGCCAGTCTTCCCTTTGAAGGCAAGGTAGCAATGTTCTATGAAATACCATCTTGAAATTAGGAAACGACTGAGACTGTGGAGATCAAAGATGGGTTGTAACCCGTCTGTTTTTTTTGGGAGCCAGGAAGTAGCAAGAATAGAAACCCTGTCCTGTTTGGGATGATGGAACGAGTTTCACCGCCTGTGTTCCCAGGAGGGTCTGGAATTCCAGCTGGAATAGCATGCGATGGTAATAATCGAGAGGGTACTCCCCTGGAAAGAAGGTAGAAGGAATCTGATCAAAGTGCAGCAGGCAGCTGTTGTGGACCACCTGCAATGTCCAGGCATCTGTTGTTATGCTGGGCCACCTGTGTGCAAAGTATATCAGTCGCCTCCCCTCCCCCTGTGGTGGAATGGAGGTTGGCATGGGAAGAAAAAACATGGTCCACAGCCGAGAGTCAAAAGCCCCTGCCTGGCTGGGGCTGCAACGCTGGTTGAGGTTTGGGAGCTTTAAGTTTGCTTGGCTACGAGTAATACGGGGTGTAAGTACTATAAGCCTTTTTCTTTTTAGGGTAAAAAGGCTTCCTTCCTGAGGCCTTTTTCCTGGAAGTGTCAGCAGTCTTTCTTGAGAGCCTGGTCATCATGATCTGCTCTGTTTCCAACTCTGTGGCCTTGTCTGCAATGGGTTTGCCGAAGAGGTTATCTCCCTGACAAGGGACATTGGCCAACTTGTCCTGAACCCATTGTTCCAAGTCAGAGGACTGAAGCTTTGCCAGGCAGCAAGCACCAATGGCCACCGCAGCCTCCTGAGCCATGGATTAGAACAAGTCATAGGTCACCTGGGTGATGTACTTGGAGCACTCACTTGTTCTCCCCACCAGGCTTTGGAAGGGTTCAAATGTTCACCTGATAGATTATCCGAGAATACAGAAAGACCCCCTGCTAGGCAAGGCCGGCCTGTCCACTAGGCGATCGGCCCGGATGGGTGGTGGCGGTGGCAGTAGCATGGGTGGGTGATGCTGCTGCCGCCACCCCCCAGCTGCCGTTGATTCCATTTGCTGCCTTTTCCCACCTCCCCCTCCTGAGAAGGAATTGGTAGTGGCAGCAGGAAAGGGTGGTTATGGCAGTGAGAGCTGGGGGAGGGGCAGCATCAGCCAAGGGGGGGGGGCGCGTGGCAAGGCCAGGGTTTCTGCCTAGGGTGGTAGAAACCCTTGGGTCAGCCTCACTGTTAGGTCAAGCAGATACATGCCCAACTACAACTGGTATGCCTGGATCCTAGCCACCAGCATCGAGCCCTGGTAGCATTTTCTACCAAACCCATCCATGGTGCGTGCCTCCCTACCAGGGGATACCGAGGAGTGCATCTTGGAACTTTTAATCTGGTGCACGGCTGATTCCACCACCATGGAGTTGAGGGAGTTGTGCCTTTTCAAATCCATGGCTCTTGCGCACTCGATACATGGAATTGAGGCATCGGCTGACGGTTGGCACCATGAGCAGTGTTTCCCACATCCTGAAAAGAAGCCGTTCCAGTACTAGGTGGATGGGAACCGTAACGGCCTCTTTAGGGGAAGTCAGATATTGGAGGATTTCCAACTCTTCCACCCGAGATGCTAATGTCCCGCACGAAGTCAAGGAAGGAGAGGTCCTCGGGGGAAGGGACCTTCTCTGTTCGTGCGTGGGATCAAAAGGACATCCCAGCGACGGAGGGTCTCCAGAAATTCCTCCTCAGTTTCCCAATCAGAGTCAGACTCCGAAAGGAACTCAAAGTATTGAAGGGAATGGGGACTGCGCTGGTGGCGCTTGGGTGGCGTTGAAGAACATAACATGAGAACATAAGGTCCATCAAGCCCAGTATCCTGTTTCCAACAGTGGCCAATCTAGGTCAGAAGTACCTAGCAGTTACCTAAAAGGACACAGGTTCCACAATGCTTGTATTGGGTCAAGCGGTGGATATTCGGGGTCCTCTTTAATAATGGTTTATGGATCTTTCCTCCAGGAACTTGTCCAAACCTTTTTTAAACCCAGCTACACTAATAGCTTTTACAATACATCCTCTGATAAATTCCAGAGTTTGATTACAAGTAGAGTGAAAAAATATTTTCTCTTATTAGTCTTAAATAAGCTACCTTGTAGCGTCATTGCATGTCCCCTAGTCTTTCTATATTTTGATGGCGTAAACAATTGATCGAAGGTCACAGGAGCCTTTATTGGATGAAACCCCAACGCGTTTCGGCAATGCCTTCTTCAGGGGGTATGCAGCTTATAAAATAAAACTGACAAATGAAACAATTTGTAAAAAATATCATAAATACAATGGAACATAGAAAGGTGGAACATTAAAAAAGTGATACATAAATACACCATATTAAAACCATAAAAAAGAAAGCAAAATGCAGGGCAGCAAAATATATAGACACTGATTGTAAAAGTGTGAAAGAGGCACTGTCAAGGATGTGAGGAGGACATTGAGAAATCATTAAAATATAAATATGCAAAACATTACTCACTGGAGCACCCTGTGGTGAATCTCACATAGAGGATGGTCTTAAACGTTATACTCTAGCTATGAAATGAACAACAACAAAACATAATAGAGTAATAATCTCAATATTAGTCTGGATAATACATTGTGCATTTCAGAACAAATATATGAAGTGTAACTGTAAAAAAGTAAACAGTGACCGTCTATTAGATGCAGAAATTTGAATACTGTGATATGGTATATAAAACCTTACAAAACATGGATACCACCAAAACCAGAAAATGTCATTTAAAAGGCAGAGGATCGTCAAACTGATTAAATGCAGCAACAATGTAACAAAAATGTAAAGAAATATATGGAAATTGTATCAGGTGAGTATAACCATAGACCTCCAATTCAGTGGCAAAAGGTCAAAATATTGAACCAGTTCCTTTGATACAACCCCTATTTAGAAAGGCATAGCGTTCAAATGAAAATGGAAAATATGAAGGTTAAAGCTTAAGCCAAGTGAACGTGTGATCTGATATTGTAGTCAATTGTAAAACCAGTGAATCCTAACCTCATGATCCAGTAAGTAAAGCAAAATTTTATAGTCTGTAAATATGAAAACCATGGAATACATCTAACTCTAATGAATGACGTTTATAATTGACATGTCCGGTAAGGGGGAAGGGGAAGGGGGAAGAGCAGGGAATTGCTGACCACAGAATGTACAAAATATGTAACCAAGTATCTTTAATGTAGCGGTCATGTAGAAAAACATGACCTTCCATACAAACACCCACCTTGTGGTAAACCAAAAATGAAGGATAATCTTGGAGCAGAGTGAAACCCCTTAAAGCCACTGACAACACGAAGCAGTATGTAACATTGTAATATTGCTTATAAAAATGACCCGACAAACTGAAAAAAATAATAATTAATAATCCTTTTGTAGAATGCAGTACTAGAAAATGGTACATTGTGACCTATCAACATGGATCTCACGGACTACTAAAAAGAGTGGAACCTAGTGCTCTGCAACCGTACTATTAAAAACCCTAGAACACATCTAAACGGAAAAAAACATTTCTAAGAACGGTGTCTAATGAAATTTACTAACCTCAGAGTATATAAATGAAAATTCCAGATATTTAGACAAATATATCCGAAGTAGCAATCTTGTGAATGAACTGAGCCTTTTATGTAGACGCCCAAATGCGCGCCAAAATGAAAGTGAAAGCTGATCTTAGGGGCGGAGTTGAAGTCCCGCACAGACTCAGTGCAGCATTAAAATCTAGCATGAAGATCTTAAAAACAAAATACCATCCTATTCTATGCCCATTTACAGACCATTTGTAAAAGCAGGAACAAAAAACTATTCGTTATTCAAAAAAACTGCAATAATAGGTAAAATGGAAATATGGAAATAAGGAAGACTATACCAAAAACTGAATTATATCAGTTTAATAAGCATTTAATCATAGAAAGACAGAGATCAATCTCCTGGTTTAAACCATGGGGTTCCAAGCTGTCAAACTCAAATATAAAGCTGTTCTAATTTAAGTAAGGTTTTATCAATATCTCCTCCTCTCCAATGTGGTGTTACTGCCTTCAAAACCAGATATTTTAAGTCACTAACTGAATGTCCTAATTGTGTCCAATGAGAGACCAGGGGCTTATCTGGAGCACTTCTTTGTATGCAACTTCTATGTTCAATAATACGGGTGCATACTTGTCTTCTAATCTTGCCTATATAAATAAAATTGCAGGGGCATAATATAAGATAGTTAATGTTTTCAATCTTGCAATTAGAATAATGATGTATGTATGTCTTCTGACCTGATACCGGGTGTGTAAAGCTGTCTTTCACAGTAAGAGTATGGGAACAAACTGAACAATTGCCACACTTAAAGTGGCCTTTGATTTTTGGCTGTGATCTGAGATGTGTGAGAGCAGATGGAACAAGAATGTTAGCAAGATTGGGATTACGTTTGTAAGCCACAGTAAGTTTTTTAGAGGCAAACGATGGTAATGAGGTTAAAAGATACCATTCTTGTTTCAAAATGCTAACAATTTCTTTCGAATAATTTGAAAATGTAAGCACACAGACTATCCTGTCCGTGCGTGAGCGGTCCATGGTCTGCAAGAGAGAAGAGCGATCTGTAGTGCAGGCTTTAAAATAAATATTTTGATGGCGTAAACAATAGATCTACATTAACCCGTTCCGCTCTATTCATTAATTTATAGACCTCTATCATATTTCCCCTCAGCTGTCTCTTTTCAAGGTTGAAGAGCCCTAACCTTTTTCGCCTCTCTTCACAGGGGTAATCTTTCCATCCCCTTTACCAATTTGGTGGCTCTTCTCTGTACCTTTTCTAATAACACTAATAACACTAATAACAAATTCCGTCCTAAAGTAAGCATTATGTACTTGGTGTAAGCAAGTAAGTAAAGTAAGCATTATGTTAAATATAACTCAGTGCAACTAAAATTTCATGTATATAATCCAACCCTGTTATTTAAGTGACCCCTCATGTATATAGTTTAACCCCATTATCCAAGTTGTTATTCCTGTTCTATGTAAAACCAAACAAATTGTGTTTAGGTTGTTTTTGTTATACTGTAAACCGCGCTGATACCGAATAGTGCGGTATATAAGCAACTGTAATAAATAAAATAAATAAATAAATTATTTTAAAGATACGGCGACCAGAAATGCACACAATATTCAATGTGTGGTCACACCATGGAACAATACAGAGGCATTATAATATCCTTTGTTTTATTCTCCATTCCTTTCCTTATGGATACCTAGCATTCTATTTGCTCTCTTGGCTGCCGCTGCACACTGGGCGGAGGGTTTTAACGTGTTATCCACGATGACGCCTAAATCTTTTTCCTGGGTGATGGTTCCCAATATGGAACCTTGCATCGTGTAACCATAATTTGGGGTGTTCTTTCCTAGGTGAATAACTTTGCACTTGCCCACATTAAATTTCATCTGCCATTTGGATGCCCAGTCTTTCAATTTATCAAGGTCCTCTTGCAATTTTCCACAATCCTCATGGGTTTTAACAACTTTGAATAGTTTTGTGTCATCTGCAAATTTGATAACCTCACTCGTTATTCCCATTTCCAGGTCATTTACGAATATGTTAAAAAGCAGCAGACCCAGCACAGATCCCTAGGGTACTCCATTATACACCTGTCTCCATTGGGAAAATTGGCCATTTAGCCCTACCCTCTGCTTTCTATTTTTCAACCAGTTCCTGATCCACAATAGTACACTGCCTCCTATCCCATGGACTTTTTAATTTCGCTAGAAGTCTCTCTTGAGGGACCTTGTCAAAGGTTTTCTGAAAATCCAGATACACTATATCAACCGACTCACCTTTGTCTACCTGTCTATTCACACCTTACAAACAAACATAACAGATAAGACAGACAAGACCTTCCTTAGCTAAAGCCATTTTGGCTGTCTCCCATTAAGCCATGACTATCTACATGCTGAGTAATTTTGTTCTTTATAATTGTTTCTACTATTTTTCCTGGTACTGACGTCAGGTTCACCGGTCTGTAGTTTCCTGGATCACCCCTGGAACCTTTTTAAAAAAGGAAAAAGACCCTGAGAAAAATGAGGTGTGAGGTACCGATATTCCTGGAGTCGGAAGGAAGAGAAAAAAAAAATCACACAAACTGAAAAATAAAGAAAAACTAGTGAAAATAAAACTAATCAAATTCTAGGACACAGACAACAACTGGAGGGCTCCACAAAAAATAAAGAAGACTGAGGAAAAGATGGTTCCTTAGCTGGGAAGAGTTTCCATGTAGGGTCCATTGGTGAAATCATCCATATATGAGGACTAACTTCCCGTTGGTCCCGGAGAACAGCTTTTACTACATCTTCTGGCAATGAATTCCAGAGCTTAATTATGCATTGTGGAAAAAAATATTTTCTCAGATTAGTCTTAAATGTACTACAACCGATTCACATTTACTTGTTCTACTCCACTCATTTTTATAGGCTTCCATATCTCCCCCTCAGCCATTTGCTCTCCATGTTGAAGAGCCCTAACCTTTTAAGCCTTTCCTCAAAGGGGTATCCTTCCATCCCTTTTGTCATTTTGATTGTTCTTCTCTGTATCTATTCTAACTCGTTTATATCCTTTTTTTTTTTTTTTTTTTTAAAGATATGGCAACCAGAACTGCACACAGCACTGAAGATGTAGTCGCACCTTGGAGCAATACCAAGGCATTACATTATCCTTTGTTATTCTCCACTCCTTTCTTTATAATTACAATGTATGGCAATAGTAAAATGGGCTGCTAACAATAACTGGGAGACCACAGGCTGATATGTCAAAGGGACTCCAGAATCATTCCGACTATCCAACATGCCCAGTATCAGAGACATGCAAACTGAATGGTTTATTACTGCCTTAATATCCTGAGCCATTATCAAAATGAACTCATTTCCCAACACACCCACTACATGCACATATAGGTGACCTGGATAGTCACATCCATGCCAACATTGTGGGTTAGAGCCAGCTTTAATCTTGGACCGCAGCCCAGGCATTCAATATTGTTTTATTGTATTTATGATTGTTGCACTTCACTTTGTAATTTCTGAAAGAGTGATTTTAAAAATTGTATTAATGAAATTTAAAGACATTTGTTAGTGAATTTATTTAATCCAATTTGATTCATTCAGCCATTACGAGTTGTCCCTAAGATGTTAAGTGATCTGAATGCTATCTCACAAGCTTTGAAGTAATTATTGACAATGTAGGGTCTATTGAACTTGTCTCAAGCTGCATGCATTTTTGATGCCATAAGGCTGAATATTTCATGCTGCTGACCTCTGCTGACGTTTACAGACTTTCTTTTTTCTTTCATTACTATAGGACAGTGATGGCTAACCTTTTTGAGCCCGAGTGCCCAAACTGCCGCACAAAACCAAAGAATTTCCTCAAAGTGCCAGCACGTCAATTAAAGCCTCATTTGCATAAGGTGCCTCATTTGCATAAATATTTGCATAATGTTACCATACACTAACTTTTAGTAAACATGCCTCTTAATGAGTATATGGATAAAGAAAGACTAAAAGGTTTCTACATTACTATAATCCAGTACCAACCGCCAGGCACATTAGGAACTACTACAAACGCTGCCCATTTAGAACCCATAGCAAACCCGCCGTATCCTAACAGCACTACCAGGACTCACAAAGCACCATACCCTAACTATCAAAAGGCAACACTGCAAATATTAAACCAATACATTTCAGAGAACAACAATACATGACCTACTGGGGAAAGAACAAGTGGCAATGTCAAATAGGAATTATATAAACAGAATACCTCAGCTCAGTTACACATGCAGAACAGACCATCACCAAACAAGGAATCACAATTTAGAAACAGGAAGACAATAATTAAACTGGGAACCCCAAAAGCCAAACTTGGAATATACAACAACACTGTAGAAATAAAACTATAAATTAATTTCCTCTTGTACTAAACAAAGCGCAAAAATTAATGATGCACATTTCCCAGAGCTGACATATTCCAGTTAATAAATTCAAAATAAAGAGATATTTTTCTACCTTTTGTGCATTTTTTTCAGTTGCAATTGTTCCAGCCACTTTCTTCTGGTTTCTTCGTGTCTTCTGCTAACTCTCCATCTGCTGTCCATTTGTCCTTTCTTCTGTCTTCTTGGGTTTTTTTTCCATTCTCTCTCTACATCTGCTTTAACATACTAATCTTTCTCCTTTTGCTCTTTCCTCATTCCTATTTCATCTACTCAAAATTTACCCCTCCATCCTCAATCCCCACTTATTCTCCCAATACCCGGCCAATTGTAGATTTTGTATCCCTCCCACACAAAATATTTTTCCCCTCTCCATTTTACTCTCCCAGCCCCATCCCATTCTAATCCTCCCCCAACACCAGCTCCCTTCTAGTTCCAGCCTCACCCAGCATCCATTCCCTTCTAGTCCCTGCATCAGCCCATTTCCAGTCCTAGCAGCCCCCCAACCCAATACCAGTCCTAGCCCCCCTCATCAACCCACTTCCAGTCCTAACCCCCCATCACCCCATTTTCAGTTTAAGCCCCCCCTATAACCCATTACCAGTCCTAACCCCCATCAGCCCACTTCCAGTCCTAACCCCCCCATCAGCCCACTTCCAGTCCTAACCCCCATCAACCCATTTCCAGTCAGCCCCCCATAGCCCATTGCCAGTCCTAACCCCCCCATCAGCCCACAGTCCATTACCAGTCCTAACCCCATCAGCTCACCTCAAGTCCTAACCCCTCCCCATCAGCCCATTTCCTGTCCTAGCCCCCCCATAGTCCATTATCAGTCCTAACCCCCCATAGCCCATTACCAGACAGCCCCCATCAGCCAACAGCCCATTACCAGTCTTAACCCCCCCATAGCCCATTGCCAGTCCTAACCCCCCCATCAGCCCACAGACCATTACCAGTCCTAACCCCATCAGCCCACCTCAAGTCCTAACCCCTCCCCATCAGCCCATTTCCTGTCCCAGCCCCCCCATAGCCCATTATCAGTCCTAAACCCCCCCATAGCCCATTACCAGTCCTATCCCCATCAGACCACCTCCAGTGTTAACCCCCCATCAGCCCATTTCCAGTCCTAACCCCACCCAAAAGCCCACCTCAAGTCCTAAACCCTCCCCATCAGCCCATTTCCTGTCCTAGCCCCCCATAGCCCATTACCAGTCCTAACCCCACCCAACAGCCCACCTCAAGTCCTAACCCCTCCCCATCAGCCCATTTCCTGTCCTAGCCCCCCATAGCCCATTACCAGTCCAAAACCCACCCAACAGCCCACCTCAAGTCCTAACCCCTCCCCATCAGCCCATTTCCTGTCCTAGCCCCCCATAGCCCATTACCAGTCCTAAGCCCCCATCAACCCACTTCCAGTCCTAATCCCATCAGCCCATATAGACTTAGCTCCCCCATAGCACATAGCCCCCCCATAGCCCATCACCACTCCTAACCTCCCCCAGCCCATCACCACTCCTAACCCCCCCATCAGCCCATTTCCTGTCCTAGCCCCCCATAGCCCAGTACCAGTCCTAGCCCCCCCCAACAGCCCACAGCCATTACCACTCCTAACCCCCCCAGCCCATCACCAGTCCTAACCCCCCAACAGCCCACAGCCATTACCACTCCTAACCCCCCCAGCCCATTACCACTCCTAACCCCCCCAGCCCATCTCCACTCCTAACCCCCCATCAGCCCATTTCCTGTCCTAGCCCCCCCAGCCCATCACCAGTCCTAACCCCCCCACAGCCCACAGCCATTACCACTCCTAACCCCCCCCAGCCCATCACCAGTCCTAACCCCCCCCCAGCCATTACCACTCCTAACCCCCCCCCCTCCCAGCGAAATTTTTTTACAAAGAAAGCTGTCGCTGCCGGGGCGGGGCCGCCGCGGCAGAATCGAGTGTGCCGCGGGGCCCCCCCGCCCAGCAGAGCCTGCCCTCCGTCCCCAGTATCACCTCTCTCAGCTGCCTCCAGTCACACGCGCCGGCTTTCAGAGCGCGAGGGAAGTTTCTCCCTCGCTGCTCTGTTAAGCCCGCGGGGGCTGATGGGAACTTCCCATCAGCCCCCGCGGGCATAACAGAGCAGCGAGGAAGAAACTCCACTCGCGCTCTGAAAGCAGGCGCGTTTGACTAGAGGCAGCTGAGAGAAGGTGATACCGGGGACGGAGGGCAGGCTCTGCTGGGCGGGGGGGCCCCGCGGCACACTCGATTCTGCCGCGGCGGCCCCGGCCCGGCAGCGGCAGCTTTTTATTTTTTATTTTTTTAATGCCGCATATTTTGATTGCGGACCTTCCCGCGTGCCAGCTGCAAGGCCTTCGCGTGCCACAGCTGGCACGCGTGCCATAGGTTCGCCATCGCTGCTATAGGACAATGATCATTTCCTGTGGAAGAAAGGCTTTTGCCTCAATCATGTATAGCACAGTTCCTATGAATTCCACATGAGTTGACAGGTTCAAATGACACTAAGGGTAATTTACTAGAACCCCTAGAACTCCAATACCAGGATGACTGTTCACTGATTCTATTGTACCTTCCCAAGATATAGCATTGACCAGTCAATCATCCATATAGGGAAATGTTCACCTCAAGTTTAAAGATGATGCATTGGAGCCATGGCTAGGCATTTTTTGTATCTGTGGAGCTGATGCTAGACCAGCAGTTCCCAAACTTCAGTTCGGGACACCAGATGGCGTCACACATCATCAGTGGATGAGGTCACAGAAATATGGCCATTTCCCCTTCTCTCTAGACTTTCATCGTGACCTATGCCAAGTAGTGGCAGTCAGCATGTGGCCTGTGAGTCAGTGAACATTCATGGGCCCTTGCCCCTTCCAGCTTCCTGTTAGACTGAGAACCTAAGCTGAGTACTGGGGTCTGTAAGCACACATTGCACACTGACACAAGGGACCCTGTGCTGACTGCTATTGCCTTTACTGTTGCTGCGCCTTCCTGCTTTAGATGAGTGGAGGGAGGGGAAGGAGGCTGGAGACCTGCCAGTTTGTTTTCATCATCATCTGGTGTCACGTGAAGTTTCATTTGTTAAAATGGGGTCATATGGGATAAAGGTTTGAAAAGCACTGTGCTAGGCTGAAGGGCAGCACATGACAATGGACATGTTTCCTTATTACAACTCTGAGATTTCCTGTGACTTGGACATATCTGTGTGGGTAAACACATCCTTTAAATCGAGGAAGCATAGCCAATCTTATTTTTGCAGAAGACGGCCTTAAGGTAAAATAATAAAAGGCCTATTCAGTCTGCTTATCCATACCAACTGCTGATCTCTATATTTCCTTCCTCTTTTTGAGATCCTCTGTGGTTGTCCCATGCTCTCTTGAATTCAGATACTATTTGTCTCCACCACTAGGAGATTGTTATATACATCACAGATTACTCCCGAGTCTACCCACATTCTATGATCCCTCAATTCTAGAGTTTTCTTTTCTTTGAAAGAAGCCTGTTTCCTGTCCATTTATACCTCTGAAGTATTTCAATATCTCCTATATTATCTTTTTTTTCAAAGTACACACAGAATTCTAGGCCTGCTCACATATGCTTTATGAGGAAGACCATTAACCATTTTAATATCTGCCCTCTGGACCAATTACATCTTGTTTACATCCTTCCAAAAGGAGGTCTCCAGAATTACACACCATACTCAGAGACTTATACAGAGGCATTATCACCTCCTTTTTCCTGATGGCCATTCCACTCCCTATGCACCAAAGGATAAGATACAGCATGAGTACCTGTAGGTTCTGCTGTTCTTACATGTGTAGAAGTTCACCTAATCAGCTATACCACTTCCTTGGGGTTTTGCAGCCCAATGCATAACATGTATTTTTTCAGCATTCAGTCTTAGATGTCAAAATCCAGATCATTTTTCAAGTTTTGCTTTATCTCTCTCATTACAGATTTTAGTATCATCTGCAAAGTAGTAAACCTTTTTCTTCCAGTAACTAGCATATCTATTTAAAAGGTCCCCACTCCCCCCCCTTCACCTTATTAGCTATTTTTTCTTCAATCTGTATCTTTGCTTTACTGACTCCCTTTCCAAGTTGTCCTCCTCCAATATACTGTAGCCTGGGGCACCTATATCCCAGTCATGGTTCTCTGTGCACAGTCTCCCTACCATTATCACTGAATACAAGCCTACCTCCTCTAAATGGGAATAGAGTATATACCACATTGATTACAGAAATTGATGTTTTTGAATGGCTTGCAATACTGAAAGTGCAACAAGACCATGGGATAGGATGGGATGGGATACATCACAGAATACTAGAACACCACAGAGGTTCTGGCAGGGTCTTTAAAGGATGTTTTTAACAGATCCTTGGAGATGGGAGAGGTTCCATAGGACTGGAGAAGGGCTGATGTGGTACCATCTTTACAAAAGTAGAAAGAGGTGACAAACTATAGGCCGATAAGCCTTGCCTCTGTGGAGGCGCTCTTGAAAGAATAGTGGATTTTCTAGAAACCAAAGGATTGCATGATCCAAGGCAACATGGTTTTACCAAAGAAAGACCATGTCAAACAAATTTGATTGAGTTCTTTGACTGGGTGACCAGAGAACTAGATCAAGGGCATGTGATGGATGTGATAAACCTAGATTTTAGCAAAGTCTTTTGATACTATTCCTCATAGGAGGCTTATCAATAAACTGAGCAGTCTGGGGAAAGATCCCAAAGTGGTGAACTGGATCAGAAATTGGATGACTGACAGACAACAGAAGGTGGTAGTAACCGGAACTCATTCAGAAGAAAGGAAGGCATGTAGGGGCATGCACAGGTATCAATCCTTGGACCAATACGGTGTAATATATTTGTGAGTGATATTGCAGAAGGATTGAAGGGAAAAGTCTGTGTTTTTACAGACACAAAAATTTGCAACTTCTGAAGGAGTGGACAACATAAGGAAAGATCTATAAACATTGGAAAAATAGTCTCATGCTTGATGGTTAAGATTTAATGAGAAGAGGTGCAGAGTCATGCACTTGGAATGCAGAAAGCCAAAGGAACTGTATGTGATAGGGGGAGAGAGTTGTGAATGGATCAGGAGAGGGACCTCAGAGAGATAGTGTCTGAGGATCTCAATGTGGCGAAACAATGCAACAAGGTGGTAGCCAAAGCCAGAAGGATTCTGAGCTGCATACAGAAAGGAATAAGCAGCAGAAAGGAGGATGTATTACTGCCCTTGCACAAGTTGGTGAGGCTTCACTTGTCTTGGGGATTTTGGTGGACTAAGGCTGCTGTGTTGTACCTCAAAGATAGATTAGAGACCTCGCTCTGATCCAAACAGACTCAGACACTTGGTTAGAATAAGTGCTTTATTTAGTTCCATAACTCTCTCAGCTAAGTAAGGCAGCAAACAAATGTCAGTAACCTAATTTCCTACGTGCAGAGTCTGGGGGCTGAGACACACAGGAAAATCAGCTGCTGGGCTACTCACTGACCACAACAAACGTACACACTTCCTTATGTTTTCAGCCTGTTGCTTACTTCTGGTTGGGACATCTTGCTTGTGGCATGTTAGATTTAGCTCTCTTTCCTGTGCAAGCAGCTACAGACTTCTGCAAATCATAGCTGCTGTTTGTTATCAGTTCCCTTCTGGCTTTTTTCTATCCACACCCCCCCTCCTTTTCCCCTTATATCTCAGAAAGGTTTGCCAATGTCAGCTTCCTCATTCCTACTTGCTCCTGGTAACTTTCCACCAGCAATCATATCTAACCATAAGAGGTTAGATATGATTGGTATTTCAGAGACATGGTGGAAGGAGGACAACCAGTGGGACACTGTGATACCTGGGTACAAACTATATCGTAATGACAGAGCAAATCAAATTGATGGAGGGGTTGCACTCTATGTTAGAGAGGGCACTGAGTCACAAAGGATTAAAGTTTGCAGGAAACAAAATTCACTGTATAATCTCTATGGATTGAAATTCCAAGTAAAAAGGAGAAAGCACTGGGGATGTACTATCGACTGCCTGACAGAATGAACAAATTGATGATTAAATGCTCAAAGAAATCAGGGAAGCCAGCAAAGGTTACAAAACAATAATAATAATGGGTGATTTCAACTGCCCCGTTATCGAATGGGTCAGTGTCACAGCAGGAAATGCTAGGGAGATAATGTTTCTAGATAAAATAAATAACTACTTCTTGGAGCAACTGGTTCATGAACCGACCAAAGGGGAAGTCATTAGGACCTACTCCTTAGTGGAACACAAGATCTGGTAAAAGAGATAAGGATGTAGGGGCAACTTGGCAATAGTGATCAAAGTATGATCGCGTTTGATTTAATAAATGGAGGAAGTTCGGTAAGAAATTCCACAGTACTACTGTTTAACTTTCAAAAGGGAGACTATGATAAAATGAGGAAAATAGTTAACTAAAAGGAGCAGTTGCAAAGGTTAAAGATTACATCAAGCATGGGTGTTTAAAAATACTTTCTTGGAAGCCCAAACCAGCTGTATTTCATGCTTTAAGAAAAGTGGAAGGAAGTCCAAAAAACTGCCAGCATGGTTTAAAGACGAGTTCAGAAAAGCTGCTGCAGCCAAAAAAGCATCTTTCAGGAAATGGAAAAAGGAGCCAAATGACAAAAACTGGAAAAAACATAAGCAGTGGCAAGTTAAATGCAAGGCATTGATAAAGCAGGCAAAGAGAGAATTCGAGAAGTAGCTTGCTGTGGAAGCAAAAACGCATAATAAAGACCTTTTCAAATACATCTGTAGCAAAATAACTGTGACAGAGTTATTTGAACCATTAGATGATAGAGGGGTAAAAGGGGCACTAAGAGGGGACAAGGCCATAGCAGAGAGACTGAATGAATTCTTTGCTTCGATCTTTACTGAGGAAGATGTAGGGATGTTACCCATGACTGAAATGGTTTTTAAAGGTGATACCACAGAAGACAAAAACAGTGATACACCGGGAAGATGTATTATAACTATTTGATAAACTGAAGAGTAGCAAATCACCTGGACTGGACAGCATACATCCAATGGTGTTGAAAGAACTGAAATATGAGAGTGCAGACCTACTATTAAGTAATCTGTGAACAATCATTAAAATCATCTGTAATACCTGAAGACAGGAGGATGGCCAATGTAACGCCAATTTTTAAAAAGGGTTCCAGGGGTAATCTGCGAAACTACAGACCGGTGAACCCAACGTCAGTACCAGGAAAAATAGTAGAAACCTTTATAAAGAACAAAATTACTGAATATGTAGATAGTCATGGCTTAATGGGAGACAGCCAACATGGCTTTAGCTAAGGAAGGTCTTGTCTTTTGTAACCTCTTCAAGAAACATTCCCATGTATAATATTATAGGAACTGATTCTTGCTGATAGCATGGAGGACTGAAAGCATTGACGACCAAAGGCATCCAGTGTTCTAGATAGTGTTTTAGCACTCTTAATCCGCCTCATGGCGGACTCTACCACCATAGAATGATGTGGTAACTGAGTCTTCTGAAACCCTGGACAAGGTGGTACTCGATAAATAGTGTCAAGTCGTCTAGAATGTGGAGATACTGTTAAAGGAGCTTCCCACATTCTTAACATTAGATCATGTAAGATCTGGTGTATAGGAAGTATAGCTGCCTCCTTTGGAGCCAAAGGATATTGAAGAATTCTCAATTCTTCTGCCCTAGGCTCCTTTTCTGGTACTACTGTAATGGCAAGACCCTTTGCCATATCACGTACAAAATCATGAAAAGACACATCCTCAGGAGGAGACATTCTGCGTTGAGGAGGAGGAGTTGAATCTTGTAAAAGCTCAACTCTGGTACCGGTGGAATCATCCAAGTCATCGGAATCAGAAGACTCAAAAGGAGGAAGCACTGGGTTCTCCCGAAGCAGATGGCATCGGGTACCGCTCGATGTCGGTACCGAAACGAGTCGGTACCTGATCCCCCATGCTGGAGAGAGATTCCAAGCTCGGCATCGGGGGAAGCATGCCTGTTGAAACAGGTACCGAGGGCATCGGTACCAGTGCCTGCGGAACCGTCTGCAGCAACTTTAGCGGTACCGAAGTAGCTAAGAGAGTCGCTAGACTGCGTTCGATAGCGAGGAGTCTTTGTCCATCGCTACTGCCGATGCCGGGGTGTCGGTACCGGTGGAAGCGGCCACAACTCCCGAGCATGGCACCAGTAGTTCCATCGAGGTCGAGGCCTCGGGAACATCCTGAAGCCCTGATAAAGCTTTGGAGCCCGAAGACTCCCGCCGGGGCTGTTTTGCCGGTGAAATGTCCTCGAGGGCAACGCCAGTGGCATCTGGATGTTTAGAGGGAGAGCTAACCTTCGAGGACCGGCTAGTCTTAGAAGACTTGTATTTAGTTACCTGAAATCCCTGGGAAGAAGTAGAAGCCCTGGAAGACATCGATGCTATAGACATCGTGTCTGAAGCAAATAGGGCACCGAGTTGATTTGCTCGATTCTGAAGACTTTTTTTAGTCAACTTCCTGCAGGAGACACACTCCGTAGGGCAATGGTCAGGACCTAAACATTTAAGACACCAGTCATGGGTGTCGGTAATAGAAATTGTACCGCCACATTTTGAACATTTTTTAAAACCAGTGGCTGGTTTTTCCATGGTAAGGGGAAAGAGGGCCTAATGCCCAAAATGACGCCAAGCACCACAGCAGGGAAGAAACCCCAGAGAAAAAGCACTAAAATTGAGTTATTTTTAGAAGAAAAGAAAGAAAAGCACCTGTGGTACCGGTAGGCGTCGACGGAAGGCAGACGCGACCACAAAAAATATAAAAATAAGAGAAGATTTTCTGTGGTGACAGGGGATACGTCCTGTCGGCTCCGCGGAAAACGAAGAACTGAAGTGAGAGAGGTAGTTGGGCGGGAAGGCAGCATGCATGCGTGGTGGGATGCTCCCAAAAGCTTTCCTTTTGGATGCTGGGGAGCATTCCCGCGCAGGCTCCGTTGGTGTCGACGGTACCCATATGTGAGGACTACATTCCTGCTTTATCTTTATCTTTATTCCAAATTTGATATACCGCTATGGCAAAAGCATTAAGCGGTGTACAATAAAAAACTGATTAAACACTGCAAACCAGGAAACGGAACGCCAAAAATAGACAGGAAAGAAGGGCACAGAAAAGGGCAAACATAACACACCTTAAAGCCAAAACATAATAAACCATAAGGACAGAAGGAAGACAGACAGGGACGATTCATAGGACATCAGACAAAAGCATAAAATGATCAGGGGGGGGGGGGCTTCAGGAGGGAGGTCGAAAGCTTTCTGGAATAAATAAGTCTTAAGCAATGATTTAAACTGGGGGTAAGATGATTCTAACCTGAGGGAAGTAGGCAGCATATTCCATAATGATGGTCCGAGGAAAAACCAGGCAGAGTGCCGTGTCTGTTCTAAACGGGCTTGGGAGGGTGAAGGAAGGGATAGATGGTTGGTATGAATAGAGCGGAGTTGTCGATGGGGAGAATACAGTGAAACGTAGTCTGCTAAATAAAGAGGAGTGCAGGTGTAAATGGCCCGGTGAAGAAGAATCAGAAATTTATAGTGGAAGCGGTAATGAAGAGGAAGCCAATGCAAACGGAGAAGAATAGGAGTAATATGGTCAAATTTACTGGAAAAGGTGATGAGGCGAGCTGCGGTGTTCTGGATGCGTTGTAGTCTTTGAAGGCAGTATTTGGGGAGGTTGGCCAGGTAAACATTGCAATAATCCAATCTGCTGATGACAAGAGCAATGACAAGGGTGACTAGGGAACTGGAGGGTAAAACAGATCGAACGGCCCTAATCTGTCGTAAAGCAGCAAAGGAACGACGGGAGATCATGGAAATATGCTCATGAAAAGTCAGAGAAGGATCCAGAAGAACGCCCAAGTAGCGAAAAGAGGATGTGAGAGGGATGCTGATTGGTCCAATGGAGGGAGCAAGAGTGGGACATGAACCACTCAGGAAAACCCACATTACTGAGGACTTCGCTGGATTAAGGTGAAGAAAATTCTCTGCTAGCCAAGAAGCAATGTGAGAAAGACAAAGATTCAGCTGAGAAATATCAGGGGATAAGGGTGAGGTATGACAAAGAAGAACAATGTCATCTGCGTAAAAGTAAGATGAAACCAGATATTGCTGAATGATCAAGGGTAAGGGGGCGAGGAAAATATTAAACAATAGAGGGGAAAGCACAGAGCCTTGCGGGACACCACAAGTGAGAGGAAGGACAGGTGAGGACTGACCATTAACATGCACAGAAAAAGAACGAGAAGAGAGGAAGGAATGAAACCACTGCCAGACAGTACCTCGGAGACCAATGTCGAAAAGCCGGGACAAGAGTGTATGGTGGTCGACCAGATCAAATGCTTGTTCCTGGAGATGGGAAGTTGAAATGCAATGGGCTAAGCTAAAGGTGGCAATAAAAGGGGCACCAGATAAATATGTAAGGAAAGTAAATAAAAACAAGAGGAGAAGGAAACCTATTTGGTTCTCCAAAGTGGCTGCTCAAATAAAGGCAAAAAACACAGCTTTCACAAAATTCAAAAGCTTGCAAACACAAGAACACAGAAAGGAATACAGGATCAAACTAAAACAGATAAAAAGAGAAATAAGGAAAGCAAAATCAAAGGCAGAGTAAAAGATGGCTAAAGATGTGAAGTGTGTCAACAAAACTTTCTTCAGGTATATTTGGGAAAGGAGGAAAATCGGAGGTGGACTTGCAGGTCTCAGAAGTGCTGGGAACGGACTCGTGGAAAGTGACAATGAAAAAGCGAAATTGCTAAACAAATTTTTCTGCTCTGTTTTCACTAAAGAAAATCCTGGAGAAGGACCACCTGTGACTCCCAAATATAAACATCGGAATGAGGTAGGTACCACACCATTCACAGAAGATGATGTGTTATAGAACAACTTGCAAAACTGAAAGTGGACAAGGCCATGGGACCGGATGGGATACATCCCAGGATATTGAAAGAGCTCAGACAGGTTCTTGCAGGGCCATTAAAGGATGTTTTCAACAGATCCTTGGAAACAGGAGAAGTTCCTCAGGACTGGAGAATGGCTGATGTGGTACCTCTTCACAAAAATGGTGATAGGGAAGAAGTGACAAACTACAGGCCCGTGAGCCTTACCTCGGTGGTGGGAAAAGTAATGGAGGCACTCCTGAAAGAGCGAATAGTGGACTTTCTCAAAACCAACAGATTGCAAGATCCGAGGCAACATGGTTTTACCAAAGGACGATCTTGCCAAACAAATCTGATTGAGTTCTTTGACTGGGTGATCAGAGAACTAGATCAGGGGCATGCGATGGATGTCATCTACCTGGATTTCAGCAAAGCCTTTGATACTGTTCCTCATAGGCGGCTTATCAATAAACTCAATAGTTTGGGGATGGGTCCCAAGGTGGTGAGAACTGGATCAGAAATTGGTTGACTGACAGATGACAGAAGGTGATGGTAAATGGAGCTCACTCGGATGAAAGGAGGGTGATTAGCGGGGTGCCCCAGGGTTTGGTCCTGGGTCCAGCACTGTTCGATGTATTTGTGAGTGATATTGCTGAAGGACCGAATGGAAAAGTCTGTCTTTTTGCAGATGACACCAAAATTTGCAACAGAGTGGACTCCCCTGAGGGAGTGGATAACATGAGGAAAGATCTACAAAAGCTGGAAGAATGGTCTAATGCTTGGCAGTTAAGATTAAATGCGAAGAAGTGCAGTGTCATGCACTTGGGAAGCAGAAATCCAAGGGAAATTACGCGATAGGGGGCAAGAGGTTGATGTGCACAGACCAGGAGAAGGACCCTTGGTGTGATTATTTCTAAGGATCTCAAGGTGACAAAACAGTGCAACAAGGCAGTGGCAAAAGCCAGAAGGATGTTGGGCTGCATACAAAGAGGAATTACCAGCAGAAAGAAAGAGGTTCTAATGCCACTGTATAAGTCACTGGTGAGGCCTCACTTGGAATACTGTGTTCAGTTTTGGAGACCATATCTCACAAAGGATGTAAAAAGATGAAACAGTTCAGAGGAAGGTGACCAAAATGATTTGGAGCCTGCGTCAGAAGCTTTATGAGAAGAGACTTGAAGACCTAAATATGTAGACTCTGGAGGAGAGGAGGGATAGGGGAGATATGATTCAGATCTTTAAATACTTAAAGAGAATTAATGTAGAAACAAACCTCTTCCAAAGACGGGGAAGCTGTAAAACTAGAGGGCATAACATGAAGTTGCAATGGTTTAAACTGAAATGCAATGTCAGGAAATACTTTTTCACTGAAAGGGTGGTGGATGCTTGGAATGCCCTCCCGATGGACGTGGTGGGGGCAAATGCAATGCAATGCAATGTGTGCCTTCGAGTCAGTCCTGACTCCTGGCGACCCAGAAACTCCTGGGTTTTCTTGGCAGTGTCACCGGAAGTAGATTGCCAGGCCTTTCTTCCAAGGCAATGGAGGGTTAAGTGACTTGCCCAAGGCCACAAGGGGTGCTAGTGGGAATCGAACCCTGGTTGTTTGGTTACCAAGCCAGTGTTCTAACCACTAGGCTACTCCTCCATTCCAAATACTGTGACAGAATTCAAAATGGCATGGGACAGACACAGCGGATCCCTTTACAGTAACATAGCACTGAAACGGTTCTTCTTTCCCTCCTCAACGAACTTCACGCTGCACACGATCGGGGTTTCTATACACTGGCTGTTTCTCTTGATCTCTCTGCTGCCTTCAACCTAGTGGATCACTGCACCCTCCTCACTTGTCTGCGGGAAGCAGGTCTCTCTGGAACGGTTCTTCAATGGTTTCACTCCTTTCTCTCCTGTCGCTCTTTCTCTGTAGTCTCTGGGTCCTCTTCTTCTAGTTCTACCCCCCTCTCTTGCGGGGTTCCTCAAGGGTCTGTTCTTGCTCCACTTCTCTTTAATATCTTCCTAGCACCCCTTACTCTTCTAGTCCAACAGTTTGGCATCTCCGCGTATTATTACGCGGATGACATCTTTCTCTTGCTTCGTACTGACCCGCTCTCCCCAGATATCACTCCTCTTAACCTTTGTCTCGCTGCTATCGCTACCTGGTTTTCCTCCAATTTTCTACAGGTGAACCCCTCCAAGTCTCATGCCATCTGGTTCACGTTTGGGGGCCCCTCCCCCACATGTGCCCCTTCTTTCCCCTCGCAGTCTATTTCTCTTGTTTCCTCACTTCGTTACTTAGGTGTTATACTTGATTCCTCTCTCTCCTTCAAGGACCACATTTCTTCCATTGTTCAGCGTTCCTTTTTCTCTCTCAGACAACTTCGTTCTATCCGTCCCTTTCTCTCCTCCTCCGCCTTGGCTACCCTTCTCCTTTCCCTTGTGATGTCCCGTCTCGATTATTGTAATGTCGTCCTTGTTGGTCTACCTAAATCCCAATTGTCTCGTCTTCAACGTATTCAAAATTCAGCTGTTTGTCTTCTCGCTCATGCCTCCCGTTTTGACCATGTTACCCCGCTTCTTCTTCACTATCACTGGCTGCCTATCTCCTTCCGCGCCCAGTACAAAATCCTCATCCTCACACACAGGGCTGTTCGCACTGGTACCCCCCCTCTATCTCGCCGACCAGATACACTTTCGTCCACCTCATCGCCTACTTCGTGCTATCCACTTTAATCGTCTCTCCCTCCCCTCACCTTCCCAGGCTCACCTAGTTTCCACCCGCACTTCTGCTTTCTACTTCCTAGCCCCCAGCCTCTGGAATTCGCTCCCCCCCTCGCTTCATGCCGAGGAATCTTACCAATCATTTAAATCACAACTCAAAACCCACCTTTTCAGTTTAGCATTTAACCTGCCGTCCCCAGCTCCCCCCTCCCCTCTGTTACCCCTTCCCCCCCCCCGCTCCTTGATATTCAACCATTGCATTGTAGTCTGTCACTTTTTTTTTTTGTCTTTTCTCTCCTCCTCTTTCCTATCCATTTTATTGGCGTTCCTTTTCTTTTTCTCAGCCATTTTTAAAATTTTTTAATCATTTTAAGTTGTTTATCTGTATTGTAAACCGCTCAGGTACTACCAGTGTTGAGCGGTATAAAACGTTTTAATAAACGTAAACGTAACAGGACAAAATCAAAATAAACTTAACTATGTAATTTCTCAACAAACAGGGGTGTCCTACATGGAGTGGTGGGGTCACCCCTAAACAAAGACATGGGGAGGGGTTTCCTGCACAGAGCGGCAGGTGCACCTACTCTTGCCATCTTACTGGGCAGACTAGATGGACTATACTGGTCTTTATCTGCCATCATTTACTATGTTACTATTCCAGTCTGATATACCATCTCTAATGGAAGTCTGGGACGGAGGGTAGGAGCTGAAATTAAGCCCGGAAAAAGTGCTGGAGTACAGCTGGGCCAAAGACAGTGTCCCAACGGGAGTCCTTGTCCAGAAAATAATGTGCAGCATAGATATTAATGGAGGACCAGGTAGCTGCCTGACAGATTTCATCAATGGATATTGAACGGAGGTTGGCAACTGAAGTTGCCATGGTGTGCACATTATGAGCAATCATGTGACCCTCCAGGGAGAGGCCTGCATGAGCATAAGAAAAAGAGATACAGTTTGCTATCCATCTGGATAGAGTGTGTTTGTCACTGGTAGACCAAGGTGACTTGGATCAAAGGAAATCAATAATTGAGAGAATTTCCTGTGAACTTTAGTTCTGTCTAAGTAGTAAGCCAGCGCTCGCTTGCAGTCTAAGGTGTGTAATGCTGCTTTTGCTCGAGACGTGAGTGATCTCGGAAAGAGGATTGGTAGGATTACCGACTGGTTGAGATGGAAGGAGGAGACCACCTTTGGAAGGAAGTGTGGATGGGTCCAGAGGACCATTTTGCCATGATAGAACAGAGTTTAAGGTGGATCCATCATGAGAGCCAGCTGTTCACTGATGTGGTGAGCTGATGTGACGACTATGAGGAAGAGTACCTTTCAAGAGAGGAACTTCAGAGAAGCAGTCACTAAAGGCTCAAAGGGAGGCTTTAGAAGTTGAGCTAAAACCACAGAGGCAGCATAATGGGTGGCTTGGACAGCAGGCGACCCCGTATGAAGCGTGTTACTAAGGGTCCGAGGAGATAGGCTGCAATGGCACGGAGATGAACTCTAAATTGGTCTTAAGACCTGCCAAGGACAAGTGGAGGAGATATTGAAATAGGGGTGATGAGTATTTTGTCTCTGAGATGCTCCTTGGCCTGGATCCATGGAGAACACACAGTCCTTTGGGCTTGTTGCATGTGTAGGCGAGCATAGGGGATCACATGGACCGTCAAGGGCATGTGCCCCAAGAGGCGAAGCATCTCTCGAGTTGTTACCAGCCTTTGTTGCTCTATGCTTAACACAGTTTGGTTTTTGTAAATTTCATAATACAGAATGGTTATTGGGGATTCTTGTATTTATTTATTTATTTACATTCTCTTATATACCGCGCTATTCTGCATCAGTGCGGTTTACATTGAACAAACTGAAATTACATTGAACAGGGTATTATAACTTGGAGATAACTATTTTACAGGGAACATGGGCAATGGACGGTTAAGTGGCTTGCCCAAGACCACAAGGAGCACCTGTGGGACTAGAAACCCCAGTCCTTCCGGCCCAAGGTTGCTGTCCTCTAGTGGGATTTGAACCCCCGACCTTCCGGCCTGAAGTACCTTGCCCCAACCACTAGGCTACTCCTCCACTCCTCCACTAGGCTACTCCTCCACTTGTATTGGATATGAATAGTATTTTGGCCAGGGGGCAGAGAGCAGTGCTGTTGCAGTTCGATCAGAGTTTGGCTTTTGATGTTGCTGACCATGAGGTGTTGTTGGCTGTCTTGGATTATATGGGTATCTCAGGGAAGGTCCTTGAGTGTTTTTTTTTTTGTGTGTAATTGGACCTGTACTGTTCAAGTTAAGGCTAAATGCTCAAGGCATGAAAACCAGAGTGTGGGATCCCACAGGAATCGCTGTTGTTTCCTATACTATTTAATGTACTGTTGTTAACCCTGGGTTGGTTGTTGGATAAGGAAAATTTTAAATATTATGCGGATGACATCTTAGTTTTGTTATCACCATTGCAGCAAGGAAATTATCATTTCATATTGAATGAAGTGCTCTTAGCTCTGAATAAATGGGCATAATTTCTCCATTTTCAGTTGAATATGGCAAAGATGAAAGTGCTTTGCTTAAATAAAGCGTAGTTACTCACCTGTAACAGGTGTTCTCCAGGAGCAGCAGGAATCAGTCCTCACATATGGGTGACGTCGGCGCCGACGGAGCCCTCGCGGAGCAATTTTCCCCAGCTTTCAAAGAAAGCCTTTGGGAATTGCAGCGCGCATGCGCGGTCCCCTTCCCGCCCAAGGGTGCCATCTTAGCCAGTCAGATGACATAGCTAAAAGACAGCATAAAAATTTGCAAAAAAACTAAAGCAGATGATTGCAACTCCAAGGGGAGGAGGGAGGGTTGTGAGGACTGATTCCTGCTGCTCCTGGAGAACACCTGTTACAGGTGAGTAACTACGCTTTCTCCAGGACCAAGCAGGAAGTCAGTCCTCACATATGGGACTCCCAAGCTTAAGGCTACCGGAGACCCTAAGCACAAAAATGAGCTCCCTCTAGCTCAGCAGAACAGAAGGAAGGAATCTTCACTGAATTATTACCCACCGGTAGCCCCCATCCGGGATGGAGGGTAGGAGTTGCTCAAACCTCGAAGAGATTTCGGAGGACTGCCTGTCCGAAAGCACTGTCCCTGCGGGACTCCCTCTCGAGGCAGTAATGGACTGCAAAAGTCTGGCTCGAAGACCAAGTAGCGGCCCGGCAGATGTCTGCCAATGGAACAGAGCGGAGGTAAGCCACTGACGTAGCCTTCGCCCGAACACAATGAGCCGTGACCCGATTTTCTAACGAGAGTCCGGCTGCCCCATAAGCCCAAGCGATACAGTCAGCAACCCAGATGGACAGAGTACGCTTGGAGACAGGGAGCCCCAATTTATTGGGGTCAAAAGACACAAAAAGCTGAGCAGCTTTACGGTGCTCCCGCGTACGGTCAAGGTAGAAGTTCAACGCCCTGGGTATGCAGGACCATTTCAGCTCGGCTGGAGTGTGGCCTGGGAAAGAAGGTCGGAAGTACCACCTCCTGATTGATGTGAAAAGGGGAGACCACTTTTGGAAGAAATTTAGGGTGAGTCCGTAGGACTACCCTATTTTTGTAGAACTGAGTGTAAGGGGGATCAGACACGAGGGCCTGCAATTCACTTACGCGTCTAGCGGAAGTGAGGGCTATCAAGAATAAGGTTTTCCAAGAAAGAAAACGGAGAGAGAACAGGTAGCCATAGGTTCAAAAGGCGGACAGGTGATCCGCTGTAAAACCACATTCAGATCCCAGTCAGGTGCTGGCGGGCGCAGAGGTGGTTTAAGTAGAAGGAGACCTCGGAGAAACCTTGCCACGAGAGGGTCGTTGGAAAGAGGTCTGCCGTCCACCGGCACATGATGTGCTGAAAGAGCACTGAGGTGAACTTTGACGGAGTTGGACTTAAGTCCCAGATTAGAGAGGTAGAGCAAGTACTGCAAGATCACCGACACCGAGCAGGAGAAGGGATCCTGAGACTGCTGGGTACACCAAACGGAAAAACGACGCCATTTAAGGGCGTAGCATTTGCGGGTAGAAGGTCTCCGGAAAGCTAGGACGACCTCTTCCACTTCCGCCGGCAGCAGAAGGGGAGCCAGGACTACCCTTTCAGCAGCCAGGCCATCAGATGTAAAGATCTGAGGTTGGGGTGTAGCAGGGACCCTTGATCCTGTGTCAGGAGGTCTGGTTGAAACCCCAGAGGGAACGGAGCCTCCACCGTCAGTTGCAGCAGGAGTGGAAACCACGGCTGTCTGGGCCACCGAGGAGCTATTAGGATGATGGAAGCTTTGTCTCGGAGAGCCTTGAAAAGAGTACGAGAGATTAGCGGTATGGGAGGAAAGGCATACAGAAGGCTTTTCGACCATGAGAGTAGAAAAGCATCCGCCGCTACTCGAAGGGGATGCGGCTGCCGAGAGCAGAAGCGAGGAAGTTGCCGGTTGAAGGGACTGGCAAAGAGATCCATCGTGGGGAGGCCCCACTTCAGAAAAATTTTCTGAACTACCAAGGGATCCAGTCGCCACTCGTGCGGCTGGAGGATTCTGCTGAGTTTGTCCGCCAGGCAATTTTCTTGGCCTGGGAGATAAACTGCCTTGAGAAGAATGCCGTGGCTGACGGCCCAAGAGCAGAGCCTCTGCGCTTCGCGACAGAGAAGAAGGAAGGAGCCCGTACCCCCCTGTTTGTTCACGTAGAACATGGCAACTTGATTGTCCGTCTGGACAAGGACTGACCGGTGAGAAGTCAGGTGGGAGAAAGCCTTGAGAGCCAGACGAATTGCTCTGAGCTCTAGGAAGTTGATCTGCTGCGCAGACTCCCACGTGGTCCAGAGACCTTGAGTACATGCCCCTTGGCAATGCGCTCCCCATCCCAGGAGAGAAGCATCGGTCGTCAGTACTTGAGCTGGCGGAGGATATTGAAAAGGCATTCCGAGTACCAGGTTTGGCTGATGAAGCCACCACTGTAGAGAAGAGGCCAGCGGGTCGGAGATCTGCACTAAGTCGGCTAGGCCGCCCGTGGCCTGTTGCCACTGCTTGCGAAGGCACCACTGAGCAGGCTTCATATTCAGGCGGGCATTGGGGGTCACGTGGACGGTGGAAGCCATATGGCCGAGTAGTCTCAGGAAGCGCCTGGCCGAGACCAGGGACTGGCTGTGAAAACGGCTGGCTAGGTCCATGAGCCGCTGAGCCCTGTCGAGAGGCAGGAAAGCTCTCGCCTGAAGAGTGTGCAATCTTGCGCCGATGAACTCGAGATCTTGCGAGGGGAGCAAAGTGGACTTTGCGAAGTTTATGACAAAGCCCAAGTACTGGAGAAGAGTCACAGTGCGGTGTGTGGCTTTTGTGACTTCCGGAGAGGACGACGCTCTGATGAGCCAGTCGTCTAGGTAAGGAAAGACATAGAGGCCCTGAAGCCGGAGATAAGCCGCCACCACCGCGAGACATTTTGTGAAGACTCGTGGTGCGGAGGATAGGCCAAAGGGCAGTACTCTGTACTGGTAATGATTTCCTGCCACCACAAACCTTAGGTATTGGCGGTGGCTTGGGTGGATGAGGATGTGCGTGTAGGCATCCTTTAGATCCAAGGAGCATAGCCAATCTCCCTGCTGGAGGTAGGGCAGAAGGATTCCAAGGGTAAGCATTTTGAACTTCTCCCGCACGAGGAACTTGTTGAGGTTGCGCAAGTCCAGGATGGGTCGGAGGCCTCCCGTTCTTTTTGGTATTAGGAAATACCTGGAATAAAAGCCTTGACCTCTCAGGTGGTGGGGCACCGGTTCCACAGCCTGTTCCTGAAGAAGACTTGCTAACTCCTGAAGGAGTAAGTCCCTGTGCAGAGGGAGTCGTGGAGGCTCTCCCGGGAAATAGGAGGGAGGGACCTGGTGGAAGTGGAGAAGATAGCCTTCTCTCACAACATGAAGCACCCAGGCATCTGATGTGATGTTGGACCACCTGTGGGCAAAGTGGACCAGCCGGCCTCCTGTGCTGGGAGAAACCAGCTGAGGGGGAGAGGCTATGCCGATGAAGTCAAAAACCCCCACCCTGCTGAGCAGGGGCCGGTGGTGCAGGCTTGGGGGCTTGCTGCCTACGGGACCCGTTACCCTGTCCCTTGGCCTGCTGACCCTGTTGGGGAGCTGCGGAGGCCTGATATTGAGGGTAGTGTTTATAGGCAGCCGCCTTTCTCGGGTAAAAGGACTTCTTTCCCGAGCCCTTCTTCTTCTGGGAAGGGGCAGAGGTCTTCCTAGAGAGCCTAGTTCTGGTGAGAGTCTCCGTCTCGATTTGCGCAGCCTTCTCAGCCATGGGCTTGCCAAAGAGGTTCTCACCTCGGCAGGGGACATCGACCAACTTGTCCTGCACCCAGGGTTCAAGGTCAGACGACTGAAGCCAAGCCTGTCGGCGGGCACCGATGCCGGCTGCGGCCACTCGAGCCGATGCTTCAAAGCCATCATAGGCTGCTCGAGAAATGAATTTGGAGCAGTCTCGAATTCCAGTGGACAAGGCTAGGAACCTCCGCAAAGGTTCCTCGGACAGCCCAGCAGAGAATCCAGCTATCTCTTTAGCCAGGTCTCTAAGGTACATGCCCATGTAGAGCTGGTAGGTCTGGACCCGACAAGCAAGCATAGAGCCTTGGAAACACTTCTTACCGAGGCCATCCAGGTTGCGGGCCTCCCTGCCGGGAGGTACCGAGGAGTGCATCTTCTGGCTCTTGAGCCTATGCATGGCCGATTCCACCACCATGGAATGGTGCGGTAGCTGTGCTTTCTGGAAGCCAGGGCTCTTGCGGACTCGATAGATGGAATCGACCCGCTTGCTTAATACCGGCGACGATGCCGGACTCTCCCACATGCGGAAGAGTAGTCGTTCCAGCATGGGAGGAACCGGTACAGTAAAGTGCTCCTTTGCTGGAGAGTCGTACTGAAGGGCGTCGAGCTCTTCGGCTCGAGGCTCCTCCTCGGGATCTGCAGGGAAGGCCAAAGCCTTGGCCATATCCCTGACGAAGTCCGAGAACCGGGCATCCTCCGGGGGGGACTGTTTCCGAGGTTCGGACTCAGGGGAGTCCGAGGGGACACACCGAGTCCGAAAAGAATCAGGTGACTTTTCCTCTTCAGATTCCCAGGCCGACTCCGAGGAGGAATCGGTGGGGTCGGTTCGGGCGGGCGGAGGCGTAGGCCGCCCCGATGCCGAGGGAGTCGGCGTCGACGACCTCGGTCCCGAACGGGAGGCCGAGGGAGACCTCGACCGAGGATCGACTCGAGCCCGCATGGACTCGAGGATCGGCTCGGTCTCCGGGGTCGACTTAGACGTCGATGTCCCGGCGGTCAGGGCAGAGGCGCCAGCGAGGCTAGCGATCAGTGCCCGCTGCTGGTCCATGAAGGCAGACAGTCTGCTCTCCAAGGCCGTCAACCTGAGTCCGACCTCAGGTGACCCAGCAGCCCCCTACTCGGGCCCCAACGGCGTCGGGCCCGACGTCGGACCCCTCGGAGGCGAGTCCACGAGGACTACAGGACTTACTCGAGCAGGCGTTTCCGATTCCAGACGAGGTCGCTTCGTGAGACGATCCTGCTCCAAAGACCCGGGACGGCTATCGGGGCTATGCGACCTGGCCCTCGCGGAACCAGGAGCGTCCACCGACGCCGCCCTCGCGGGTTTCGCCTTCCGATGATGATCCCCGGAGGGAGAACCTCTGTCGGAGGAACTCCGGCGATGCTCAGAGCTGGAGCCTCTGGACGCCGAGGCCTCCGACGAGGTCCGGGTACGGGTGGGATCTGCGAAGATTCTTTCCCGCTGATGCCGCCGACTCCGTAAAGCTTTGGAGGACATTTTGCTGCAGGCCCCACAGATCAGTTCCTCGTGATCTGGGCCGAGGCAGCGGAGGCAATGATCGTGTGTGTCAGTGAGTGACATATTTCTGTCACACTGAACACACCTTTTGAAGCCACTGGCAGCCATCGGGGGAAAAAGGGCCCCTGCAAGGTCAAAGGACCGGGCTGCCAGCGAAAAACCGAAAACCGAAACTGACAAGAAAAATCAGAAAAACCGAAAAATAAGAGGAGGACTCGCAACGGCGTCGCGAGTCCGGGCAGGAAAGAGACCGGCGTCGAACCGAAGAAAAAAGAGAAAATAAACGACGAAAATCAACTTTTTCTGCGGGGACAAGACGACCACGTCTGTAGGGCTCCGCGGAAAAAAGAAGACTGCCTGGCTAAGATGGCACCCTTGGGCGGGAAGGGGACGCGCATGCGCGCTGCAATTCCCAAAGGCTTTCTTTGAAAGCTGGGGAAAATTGCTCCGCGAGGGCTCCGTCGGCGCCGACGTCACCCATATGTGAGGACTGACTTCCTGCTTGGTCCTGGAGAATAGGTAATTCCAGAACCATTACTGGAAGCAATAAAGAAATTGAATATTAAAAGGGAACTGGTGCTGCATGTATTGGAGGTATTGAAGACCTCATGATGGAAGAACGTTAGTTCGATTGTTTCGAAGTCTTTCCTTAAGATGCGGCAACTTCGTAGGTTGCATCCATATTTTGCATCACAACTTTGACTGTTAGTACAGAGTATGGAGTTAAGCTTCCTTATTATTGTAATGTAATTTTGTTAAACTGCTCAGAGCAATAGATGAAAACGCTTCAACTTTGCCAGAATACAGCAGTGAGGTTAATTTTTGGGGCTCAAAAATGTGATCCAGTATCCCCTCTATTTGAACAGTTGCATTGGCTTAGGATATCAGAGCGTATGTGTTTCAAATTTTATTTCTTTTTATATACATTTTTTTATGAGTTTGTCCCAGATCGCTTCTGTACTATGTTGTTGCCATATTTAACTATTACGTATAAATGTTTTCAAATACTATGACTCTTTTACCTTCTAGTAGGAGCATCATGAGTAAGAATACATTTTGGTATACTATTCCATATAAATCAGCTGAACCGAAAGTTACCGAAGAAGTCTGAAGGAAAGTGAATCTGTTTTAGTGTTCCGAAAGAAACTCAAAACCTGGTTATTTTCTGACTGAATAATTTTATTGTAATTGATGAATCTTATTTGAAATCCGCACTGATCCAATGAGTAATTGGAAGAGTTGCGGTATAAAAGTATTTAAAATAAATGAATAATAAATATTTGTTTTATGAGCTTGATGAGGTGGGCAGAGGGATACTGCGGAAGGAAAGCTCGGGCCTGGTGAGTGTCTAAAAGTGCTCCAGTGAACTTGAGCCTTTGGGTTGGAATGAGGTGCAACTTTAGGAAGTTTAGGACAAACCCTAGATGTTGGAGCATGGTGATGGTGTGATGCAGAGAGTTTTATACCTCCTGAAGGGAGTCTCCCCTGATTAGCAGGTCCATCTAAGTAGGGAAAGACAAAGATTCCCAAAGCGTGGAGATAGGCTACAACCATCGCCATGCATTTTGTGAACACCGCGGTGAGGAGGCTAAGCCAAAAGGTAGCACCCGGTACTAGTAGTGGCTTTGCTGAAACTTGAAAGTGTAGTTACTCACCTGTAAAAGGTATTCTCCAGGGACAGCGGGAATCAGTCCTCACATATTGGTGACATTGGCACTGATGGGGCCCGTGCAGAGCATTTCCCCAGCTTTCAAAGAAAGCCTTTGGGACATGCTACCACGCATGTGTGGTCCCCTTCCTATCCAAGGATGCCATCTTGCTCAGTCAGATGACATAGCTAGGATGACAGTAAAAATTAAAAGAGTGTACGGAGGCAACTCCAGTGGAGGAGAGAGGGTTGTGAGGACTGATTCCTGCTGTCCCTGGAGAACACCTGCTATAGGTAACTACATTTTCTCCAAGAACAAGTAGGAAGTCAGTCTTCACATATGTGACACCCTAGCTCCAGGCATGCCGAGGACCAAACCACGACAGCACCAATGGAGACGTGTAGGTAGCCATTAGCTGCAGAAGGCAAGTCCCCACTGAGTCACTCTGCAAGACCCTAGTGTCCAGCGACATTATCACTCCGGTAGCCTGAACACAAAAGAGTCGGCAGGCAGAAGTTCCAATACCCTGAGAATATTACTGAATACTGCCTGGCCAAAGGCACTGTGTCCCTGTGGGCTCGCTCTCCAGGCAGTAGTGAGCTGTGAACATATGAATTGAAGACCATGTGGTGGCCTTACAGATCTCCGTCACCGAGCGAAGGTTGGCCACTGATGTGGCCATCGCCCTCATGCGATGCGCTATGAGATCCGGTGCTCAAGGAAGAGGCCAGCTCTCTCATAAGTGAGGGCAATACAGTTTGCCGCCCAAGTGGCCAGAGTTTGCTTAGTCATGGGGAGTCCCAGTCTGCTGGGGTTATAAGACACGAAAAGCTGAGGAGCTTCTCCATGGGCCCGAGTCCACTGTAAGTAGATGGACAGGGTCCGTTTGCAATCTAGTGTATGAAGTACTAGCTCCTCCATGTCGGCATGAGGCTGTGGAAGAAGGTAGGGAGGACCACCGCCTGGTTGAGGTGGAAAGGAGACACCACCTTTGACAGGAATTTGGGGCGTCTGCAGAACACTACCCTGTTCTTGTAGAACCTTGTATATGGTGGATCTGCCAGCAGTGTTTGGAGTTTGCTCACTCTCCAAGCGGATATAAGGGCCACCAGAAAGGCCATCTTCCAAGACAGGTACCGCGTGGCCAGGGGCTCGAATGGCAGTTTGATGAGCTGGGAGAGCATCACATTGAGGTCCAACTCTGCTACCGGAGGGTGGAGAGGAGGTTTGGATAACAGGAGGCCCCAGAGGAACCTGGAGACCAGGGGCTGGTTTGAGAGGTGTTTTCTCTCTATAGGGTGATGATGAGTAGCTAAGGAGCTCAGATGTACCCTCACCGAGTTAGATTTCAGCCCAGTGTGCTGTAGGTACTGAAGTACTAGTCGCACATGGCAGGAGAAGGGATTCTCCTCCGTTTCCGCACACCAGGCGGAGAACCTTCTCCACTTCAAGGCATAAGCCCGTCTGATGGAGGGTTTTCAGGAGGCCTGTAGGATCTCCTCGACTTCCTCTGGAAGATTGAAAGGGGCCAACGCTACCCTTTCAGCAGCCACACTGTTAGCATTAGCGACCCAAAATTGGGGTGGAGAGAGCCCTCCTCCTGGTACAGGAGGTCCAGGGCTCTGCCCAGAGGGACTAGGAATGCCACCAACAGGGAAAGCAGCAGAAGGAACCAGGGTTGCCTGAGCCACCTGGGGGCAATCAGTATAACTGATGCCTTTTTGCTCTGGACCTTGAAGAGGGTCCTGGTGATTTGGGGGGGGGGGGGGGAAAATCGGTGGGAATGCACAGAGTAGGCCCTTGGACCATGAGATCAGGAAGCATCTGCTGCCACCCTCTCGAGGTTCGGCTAACGGGAGCAGAAGCGGGATAGCTGAATGTTGTCTGGAGAGGTGAATAGGTCCAGCATGGGCCTGCCCCAGAGGTGGAAGAGCTGCTTCATTATTCTGGGGTTTAAGCACCATTCGTATGGACGAAGGACTCTGCTCAGCCTGTCCGCTAGGCAGTTGTCCTGGCCCGGGAGATACACTGCTTGCAGAAGCATGCTGTTGCGTGCTGTGAAGGAGAGGAGGGCCACTACCTCCTGGCAGAGGGAGCACGAGCCTGTGCTTCCTTGCTTGTTGATATAAAACATGGTGACCTGGTTGTCTGTCTGGATCAGCACAGGTCAGTGCAACAGGCGGTGGCAGAAAGCTTGTAGGGCCAAGAAGATTGCTTTGAGTTCCAGGAGACTGAATGGTAGGAGTGACTCCTCTTGAGACCAGCTGTCCTGTGTATGGCGGTCTCTGCAATGTGCTCCCCAACCCAGGAGGGAAGCGTCTGTGTTCAAGGTCCTCTGCGGCACAGGCGCCTGAAAGCCAGTTGAAGATTGTGCCAGATGGCAGATAACCCTGCCCCTGCCCCATATCTTGCCTGTGGCCCGAGTCCAATGCAAGCATAGGTACTACTAGGATGTCCGCATGTGTAAGCAGGCTGAGGGCGTGACATGGACAGTCAAGGCCATATGGCCCAATAGACAGAGGAGACGACGCGCTGGCACTGACCCACAGTGATATACCTCTCCTGCCAGTTTCCTAAGGTGCTCTGCCTTTTCTCTTGGGAGGACGGCCTTGGCCTGTAACGTGTTCAACTGATCACCTATGAACTCTAAGCTTTGGCCTGGAGAGAGATGGGATTTGGGGTAGTTGATGATGAACCCCAGATGTTGCATTAGGAGTGTTGTCTGCTCTGCGGCCTGACTGACCTCTGAGGCCGTACTGCCTCTGATGAACCAGTCGTCCAGGTAAAGGGAAAACGAAAGCCCCTTATAGGCACAGGTAGGTGGCTACCACTGCCAGGCATTTGATAAAGACCCTTGGCGAGGAGGCCAGGCTGAAGGGGAGTACCCTGTACTGGTAGTATCCTCCTCCTACCATGAACCGTAGGTACTGCCTGTGAGAAGGGTGGATCAGGATGTGAGTATACGCATCCTTTAGGTCCAAGGAGCACAACCAATGTCCCAGGTGGAGGTAAAGCAGTAGTGTTCCAAGGGACGACATCTTGAACTTCTCCCTCACCAGAAACTCGACCGGCGCAGAGGGCTTACCTGAGGCCGATGGTGCTCAGAGCTCAGCTCGACGACTGGGGGACTCCCCTGCAGTTGGGGGCCTGGCCATTGGGGCAGATGATGCAGATGATGCAGACGAACCAGCCATCATTGCTTGCCGCAGGGTCAGGATTTTTTTTTATTTATTTAACAATCGCTTATATACCGCGACCTTCCAAAGATCAGGTGCGGTTTACAGTGAACAAGTTAAGAAACAGTGTAACATTACTGTTTTATACATGAAACTTCTGTGAACTATTTACAAGAAACAGTGTAACAATACTGTTTCTTTACATGAAACCTCTGTGAACTATTTACAACAGTCTGTTAGTTACATATTAACGTTAGGTAATATTAGATAACCTTATCAAACTATATACAGAGGTATGGTACATATAGGCAAAACTCCCCTAACGTAAGTTGGAGTAGCGACTGAAAACGAGGTAGTTGTGTCTGAATGAAGAAAGAAAAGAGGGAGAGATATTTGTGAGTGTGCAGAGTAATTTGTGTTACGGTTAGATTAAGCAGTAGATAAGAGGTATTCATTTGGGCTGAGAACAATGTTGCAAGCTTATTGGTAATATTGAAAACAAGTTGGTCTAAGATGGATATAACCTAAGGCCGTCTAGCCATTTGTTATCCATTTTCTGTCTGGGATAAAGAGTTTATAATTGGTCCATAGTGTAGGCTGAACAGATGGGTCTTTAAATTCTTACGGAGCTCTTTGAGTTCAATTGATGTTCTTATTGCTTCAGGGAGGGAGTTCCAGAGAATGGGGGCTGCATGAGAGAAAGCTTTTTTGTTAGTTATCTTTTTGGCCTTTGTGAAGTCTTTTGGTATCTTTATTTTATTTGCGTTGCCTCTCCTATGAGCAATTTTATTTGAGTCTTTAGAGATAAGTTTGTTTAAGGAGGCAGGTGCCATATTATTTAGTGCCTTGAAGGTAGTTATTATCATTTTATAGTTAATTCTACATTGTATTGGAAGCCAGTGTAAATTTGCTAATATAGGTGTTATATGCTCGAAAGGGTGCACCTTCATTATAGTTCTGGCCGCCGCATTTTGAGCAATTTTGAGTCTTTTTATGTTTTGTTTTGTTGCGCCTATAAGAGTTAGATTGGTAAAATCAAAGTGAGGTGTAATTATGGCCTGTATTATACTTAATAAAGTCATGTAAATGTACAAGTGGGCATAATTGTTTTAGGATTTTGAGCTTAAAATGTACTTTTTTTGTTATGTTTCTGATATGGGTGTTCATACTGAGATGTGTATCAAGGGTCACGCCTAGATATTTCACTTCATTTTTTATACTGATATCATGATTTTGAAGTGTGATGTGAGTTGGGGGAATGAAAGATTGGCTTTTCGTTACGATTAGTATGTCAGTTTTAGAGTGATTGATATGGAGATTGTGATAGCATAGCAGTGATGTTCTGCTCCAAGGCTGCCGTTCTGGTTTCCAAGCCAAAAAGCTCTGCAGTTTTTGGTGTGGGCACCAAGGACCTTGGGCTCAGTGCTGGCACTCTGGCGAGTGCGTCCTTGATGAGGACTACGGCCTCAAGGAACTTTGCACGGTCTCCACTGGCAGAGGAATCCTTCTTGAGGACCTTGGTAGGGTGCTGCTCAGAGCCGCTCGAGTCCCTCTTGACGGATTTATCGGGTTTCTCTAGTGCAACCTCTGTGGACTTCGAGGATTTTTTTCTTTTTTCTCTCGGGGTCAGAGGTCTTCTTGGAGAAGTCGCTGCCGCGGGATTTCAAGAACGCTCGGGCCTCACAGGAACTGCTGGGCTTGGAACTCTGCATCGGGGAAACTGGCGCCAAGTCGGTCCAGGGGAACAGTTTTCTTGAAACTCCGACCTCTTTTTATTGGTTTTAGGCATCATTTATTTATTTAACATCTTTTATATACCGCGCTATTTGTTATCAGTGCGGTTTACATTTAACAAAGGTTGCTCAATTCAGTAGAAACTGTTTTGTGCTTACATTGTAACAGGAGATAAAACTTGGAACAATACAGGGTAACTATATACATATTGACATAGAGCAACTGTAAACATATTGACATAGAGCATAAGATTATGAATTGGCCGGTATTGTCACAAAAACTATAGACGGGGCAGCTATAGACGGCACAGGTCACAGGAGGTGCTGTCATGGTCCAGGCCAAGCAGTATAGGCAGCAGTCATGGGTGTCAGTAACTGACACCATTTGACTGCAACGGTCACATTTTTCGAACCCACTGGGGGACATGGTGGCAAACACCCAGATGAGGTCGATGACCCCCAGGAGAAAGAAGGTGCGAAAGCTGGTTGAAGTGAGCCTCGATGAAAAAAGACAAAAGGAGCTGAGAACAGCACCGGCTCGAGGAACCAGTACGCAAACCGGGAAACTGACTACTTTAAGGATAATTAGCAATGATTTTCCTGGGGAAACAGGACAGACATCTGTTGGACTCCATGGAAAAAAGGAGACTGAGCAAGATGGCACCCTTGGGTGGGAAGGGGACCATGCATGCATGATAGCATGTTCCAAAGGCTTTCTTTGAAAGCTGGGGAAATCCTCCGTGCGGGCTCCATCGGCGCCGTCACCCATATGTGAGGACTGACTTCCTGCTTGTTCCTGGAGAAACACAGATACTCTCTGTGGTGAGGATATTGGGTAAGTACATATAGGCCTCGTTCAGGTCTAGAGAACATAGCCAATCGTACCTCTGGAGGCATGGGAGAGGAGTTCCTAAAGAAATAATTTTGAATTTTTCCTAGACCAGGAATTTGTTGAGGTCCTTGAGATCCAGGATGGGCCTGTATCCTCCTGTTTTCTTTGGAATGATATAATACGGGGAGTCCGGGGCAAACAGGGAACCATACTGTCTGGCTCTATTCTATAAGCCTTTTTTTGTCATTTGTTGGCATAAAGGACAAGTTTTTGGTAAATGATCCAGGCCTAAACATTTCAAACACCAGTCATGTTTATCCATAACCAATACTGTACCAGAATATTTGGTACATTTTTTAAACGCACTGATGGGTTTTTCCACGTTTATGGGTCTCTCTTCAGAGATGAAGAGAAAAAAGTAGGCTGAAGGCCTAACTGGTGGTGAATATCGCAAAAAAGAAAAGAAAAAGAAAAGTTTTAAAATGAAAATGATATCGGGCCTGGTGTCAGAGTGACAGAACTGGCATAGATGGAAAGGCAGAGCACAGTATTAAACCAAAAAATAAATGTTTTACAGCGGTTGACAGGAAATGAACAACCTGCTGGCTCCATGGAAAATGAAGAACTGAGGAGAGAGGTTGGGAAGGTGGGAAAGCAGATGTGCAGGCACAGTGGACTGCTCCCAAAAGCTTTCCTACTGGACACTGAAGAGCGTTCCCGCTTGGGCTCCGTCGGAACAAACGTTACCCATATGTTCCTGGAGACAAATTTATACTCGTTCCAAATAAAAGTTTAAATATGCATGTGTAACCATGCAACTCCACCCCAGCTCTGCCCAAACTATGCCCTTATTATGCCTACACACAGACTACGCTAAAAGCAGGCACAATCTGTCACTTAGCCAGCATTTACATGCATTATGTGGCTGCACAATTGTATAAAAGTCCTCTTCTGTATGTAAAAATGAAAATTACACTTACCTGGTAATTGTTGTTCCTTGAGGCACTCCAGTTCAGCCCTCCATCTCTGGGTTGTGTACCTCCTCCTGCAGCTTGGAGACTGGGCATGTCAAAATCATGACATCACTGGATGTAGCCTGCTGGTCTCTCCCATCAGCCTCAGTGAACTATTGACAAAGCACACTCAACAGAGCAACAAATAAGTAGCTATCATATCAATTATAACTTTAATAACTACGAACCATATGAACAGTAACTTTCCTTCTTGAAAGAAAGAATGCTTCTTGTACCTTTTCCTTCTGCCTCACTCAGAACCATAGGCAAGAAAAAGACAGAAACAAATAGAAAGAAACTAAACGAACAGGATCCCCTTAAGAATCATACATACCCGTAGATTCATACTTCTTTCTACTGAAGCTCCGCTGCCAATGATATCACCCCGGGCGGGAATGAGGACTGAACTGGAGTTCCTCAAGTAACAATTATTACCAGGTAAGTGTAATTTTCATTTCCTTATCATTCCTCCAGTTCAGTCCTCCACCTCTGGGATGTAACAGAGCAGTACTCATTGGGAGGGACCCTTCCAGCTGGCTTGCAACACCGCCGAACCGAAACAGGCATCATTTGCTGCTAACACATCAAGGCGGTAGTGCTTACTGAAAGTATGAAGAGACGACCAGGTGGCCGCTCTACAGATTTCCACGGGCGGGACCAAGCTATGTTCCGCTCAAGAGGTTGCTTGTGCTCTGGTAGAATGTGCTCGTAATCCCAATGGAATCGAACGTCCCTGCACCAGATATGTTGATGCAATCGCCTCTCTAATCCATCTAGAAATGGACGCCTTCGCTGCTGCTTCACCTTTGCAGGGACCTCCAAACACAAAAAGATGATCCGATTTGCGAAAAGGTTCTAAGACTTTCAAATACCGTTGCAACACTCGTTTTAAATCCAGAAGGCGCAAGTTATGGTCCGAAGAGTTTTCGTCCCCTGAACCCAGAATGGGAAGCAAAACTGTTTGATTTAGGTGAAACAGTGAAACCACCTTTGGCAAAAAAGACGGCACTGGCCGTAAAAAATGGTTCCCTACATGACAACGCTTGCAACTCCGAAATTCGCCTCGCCAAACAAATGGCTTCTTAAAACACTGTTTTTAATGTTAAATCCTTTACCATCGCTTGGTGTACTGGCTCAAAAGGCTCTTTAACGTCCCTAAAACCAAACAGAGATCCCACGGTGGTACGAAAATTCTATAAGCAGGCCACAGCCTGGTCACTGTTTTAAGGAACTGCAATACATCTGCATGTGATCCTAAAGGCACACCCTCAACTTTGCCTCTATAGCAAGCCAACGCTGATAACTGCACTCTCAAGGAACCGGCTGCCAAGCCTTTATCAAAACCATCTTGTAGGAAGCTTAACACCAATGGTACGGACACTGTAGCCGCGCAAACTTGTCGCCTTGAACACCAATCCTCAAAAATATGCCATATTCGAACATATGTCAGCGAGGTCAACTTCTTCCTCGCTTGAAGAAATGTTAGGATTACCGCTCCAGAGTATCCTTTTTCTTTAACCTCGCCCTTTCAATGGCCAAACCATAAGCGAGAACTAATTCACCTGAGGCATTCGAAGCGGACCCTGGAGTAACAGATCCTTTGAGAGCAGTAGTCCCTAAGGCTCCCCGTCGAGAAGCTGTTTGAGATCGGCGTACCATGGTCGTCTTGGCCAGTCCGGAGCCACCAGTAGCACTCTCCCGTGATGAGCTTCGATACGCTGAACCACACGGCCTATCAGTGCCCACGGCGGAAAGACATAGAGAAGACCTGACGATGGCCAAGGTTGCATTAGGGCATCGAGCCCTTCCGACATCCTCTCCCGACGTCTGCTGAAGAACCGACTCGCTTTCGCTGACTGAAAGGTCACCATGAGATCCATGATCAGCGGCTCCCATCTGCAGACTATTAGCGCACACATGTCCGGATGCAATTCCCATTCCCCGGCATCCACTTGGACCCTGCTGAGAAAGTCCACTGTCACATTGTCCTTCCCTGCAATGTGCGCTGCTGAGATCACCAGAAGACAGCTCTCCACCCAAGAAAACAGCGTCTCCGCTTCTTCTTCCATGGCTGCACTTCCCGTGCCGCCTTGCCGATTGATGTAGGCCACTGTTGCGGAATTGTCCAATAGCACTCTCACCGCTTGACCTGTTACTGCAGCTTCGAATGTTTGAAGCGCCAAATAAACCGTTCTCAACTCTAGCCGATTGACTGACCAAGTTCTCTCTTGAACGGACCAAGTGCCTTGCGCGAAAAGATCTCCACAATGTGCACCCCATCCCACGAGACTCACATCCGTTAATAGCGGGAGCCATTCCGGCTGCTCCAGAGTCATCCCTGCCTTGAACGCTCCGGGGAGCAGCCACCACCGCAAGGACTGCCCGAGAGGACAGGGAAGACGTTTGGTTCAACGAGTCGGACTGATGAGACCAGCGAAGAAGTAGCGCTTGCTGCAAGGGCCTCATATGAAACCTGGCCCATGGCATGACGTCCAACGTCGCCGCCATAGTTCCTAGCACCCAAAGTTAGTTCCATGCAGAAGGCGCCTGAGCGGATCGGAACTTGTGAACCAGTTGTCGGAGACCTAGAACCCGACGATTCGGGAGAAACACCGCCCCTTTCTGAGTGTCGAACTGAACTCCCAGGTACTCGAGATCCTGGGATGGTACTAAGCGGCTTTTGGCCGAATTGACCACCCAGCCTAGCCCCTGTAAAAACTTCACTACCTTGTCTGTTACTTGGACACTTTTGGCTTTTGATTTTGCCTGTATCAACCAATCGTCGAGATAAGAATGAACCAGAATCCCTTCCTTCTGCAACGCCGCCGCTACTACCACCATAATCTTGGTGAGTCCGTGGCGCTGTTGCGAGCCCGAACGGCAGAGCTTGGAATTGATAATGTCCCCATGGGAGGGCGAACCATAGAAACTTCTGATGGGCTGCTCTGATTGGAATGTGCAGATACGCTTCCATGAGATCTAGGGAGGTTAAATACTCTCCCTTGCGTAACGCCACAATGACGGACCTCAACGTTTCCATCCGGAAATGTGGTACCCACAAACACTGATTCACTCCTTTCAGATCCAAAATAGGCCGTAGAGATCCGTCCTTTTTTGGTACCACAAAATAAATTGAGTATCGACCCACACCGTAATCCAACAATGGAACCGGCGCAGTTGCCTCATTTGCAAAAGATCTAGTGTATTGCGGATTGCCAGAGCTTTTTGTTGACCCTTACAGGGAGACATCACAAAGGAATCCCGAACCGGTCTTGCAAATTCTAGCGCATAACCATCACGAATTATCTCCAAAACCCACTGGTCGGACGTTATCCGGGTCCAAGCAAAAAGGAACCCCCGAAGCCTCCCGCCTATTGGTTGGCTTCCTACCGGGACCCACCAGCTTTCATTGGGGTTTTCGAGTAGTCGCGGTGGAAGTCATTGCAAAACCTCTACTTGCTCCTCGAAACCCCTGGGCTCTCGAAGCAAATCTCCCTCTCTGGAAACCACCCAGACGAGAAGTACGGAATCTTTTAAAATCTCTAAACTGACCCCGAAAGGCTGGTGAGGACTTCCCCTGCTTAGACTTATCCTCCAGGAGTCTACCACCTTTTGACTCCCCTAAATCCTTAATCAACTTGTCCAGATCTTCTCCAAACAACTTCTTCCCTTTAAAGGGAAGCTTGCTGAGTCGTGATTTAGACGAGCCATCTGCCGCCCAATTCCTTAACCAGAGAGCTCTGCACGCGGCAACCAAGGAAGTCATACTATTAGCTAGCGCTCTGACCAAGTCGTAATGCATGTCCACCAAATATGCGGACCCTGACTCCAACCTATCCAACTCTCTAATATCCTCTTGATCTAGCTGAGAAGACTGCCGTATGCGCTGAGACCATCTGAGGCATGCTCTTGCCACCCAAGCTCCACAAATGGAAACCTGCAGAGACAAAGCATCCACCTCAAAGGACTGTTTCAACAAACCATCTACTTTCCTGTGCTGCGCATCCTTTAATGCCGCGCTACTTTCCACTGGAATAGTGGTCTTCTTGGTGACCGCTGACACTGCCACATCAATCCGTGGGGAACGGAACCTTTCTTCACTCTTCTTGTATCATCTGGTCAACCACTCAGTGCACGGGAAACACAACCTGCGCTTACCTCACCGCTTGAATGATAGGGTCTTCTACACTCTCCTCCTCAGTTGATTGTGCTGTAGCCAGATTCAACGTCTGGAGGGATTCTGTAATAAGTGCCGTCAGCTTGTCCTTCCGGAACACTCAAATGATTTTTGCCTGATCCTCAGGCTCTGGAATTTCACCTTCTTCCAAGTTGTCCATCTCTGCTTCAGGATCTGACTCAGCCTCCTCTGTTTTATGCCACTCCACCTCTGAGGGTGACCGCTCACGAGGCCTTGATCTCTTTGGGGGTCCCGGCGAAATGCTACCTTTTTCAGCCAGCCCGGGCTGCTGCGACAAACTAAGCAATGACAAGGGTTCCGGTAATTTTCCTTGATGCTGCAAACAGAACGCCTGATGCATTATTAGCACGAAGTCTGGACAGAAATCTCTGAGCTGCGGACCTGACCCCAGGCCCGGTATCGCAGTTGTCGGTACGACAGTGCCTTCCTGACCGCCCCCTGATGTAGAAGCTAATGGGGTCTCTTTTACAGGTCCCACCGTCACTTCTTGGGGTTCCGGACCAACCTTAACCTCCATCTGCTGCTCCACGCTGGTAGAAACTGCAGTGCAATCTCTGCAGACACCCGAATCAGTGACTGAACCCCTGCGAGTGCCACAGATTACACACTGAGGGCGTGATGCCATCTGCCAGGCACCCCCACCCCTGTTGGGCAGCAAAGGAAAGGTGTTTTTTTTTTAAACATCCAAGAAAAAGAAAAGAAAGCAAATAGAAATAAAGGAAATAATTTCTTATATATTATTACTTTTTTTTTTTTTTTAAGTCAAATTCTCTTGATTCCAGCAAACAGCAGCTCATAAGAACATAAGATATGCCATACTGGGTCAGACCAAGGTCCATCAAGCCCAGTATTCTGTTTCCAACAGTGGCCAATCTAGGTCATATGTACCTAGCAGTTTCCCCAAGAGACACAATTAACCAGATGACTCCTCGAGGTCCGAAAGTTAAATTAACCTTCCAAATGAAACCCATAAAGACTTAAAAGCCCCATGACAGGATTTACAAACAGTAAAATTAAAAGTAATATCACCTCAGGAGCTCATGCCATGCGGCGAACACGCTCAGAAAATCGCCGCCGCATGTAAAAGTTAGAAAACGGCGCCAAAAGCGCCGCAAAAGAAAATGGCACGGCTGCAGCCCATTCTCCGCTCGCCGGACCGGTCAGCTGCCCCAAATCAAATCTATTTAACTTACTGCTCTTCAACAGGTCTCCAGCCCGTGCGGCCCCGCTCAATTTAGATGCGAGCGGAGAGCCGCCGGGCGAGCCTCCTGTCACTGTGCCGGTGTGAATAGTGGGATCGCGGCCGTCCACCGAGCCGAGGGATCTCCGTTTCTGCAACAGAGCTCTCCTCCGTTCCGTCCAGGAGGAGAGATCTGAGAAAATGAATCTGACAGCCCTGGCACTGAAAGAGGCACAGAGAAACCGGCACAAGGAAAGTTTTATTTATTTATTTTTTTTAAAGTGGCAGTAACCAAATAAAGAAATTTAAATTTAAAGGAAAACAATCACATTTAAAAGCCCAAATTATAAAAGGTGGGTAATCTATTCTAAAGCGACACTATTTCTCCTTATCTGTTCCTCAAGTGAGCCCAGCACCTAGGCTCACTACGTCCTCCTGCTGCATGGAGACTGGACACACTGGGGCTGATGGGAGAGACCAGCAGGCTACATCCAGTGATGTCATGATTTTGACATGCCCAGTCTCCAAGTTGCAGGAGGAGGTACTCAACCCAGAGGTGGAGGACTGAACTGGAGGAACGATAAGGAACAGGTTCATACACAGAAAAAGCTTACAAAATTACCCTCAGAATGGGGAGGCATATAATAAATGTTTTAAAATAAAAAACGTGCCTTTTAAAAGTCTTCACATCTTTGTACATTGTTCAACTTCAGCTATTTAAAAAATATAATTCAACATGCATTAAAGTAGGAGTATGTTTTACTGATTTACCCAACATACCCTACCCTACACTTTTACTGTGAAAGAAAAATATAGAAATATTCAAAAGTAATTAAAAACAAAAAAAAGCAAACAATTGTGATTGGATAAGTTTTCCCATCTCTTGATGCAATACTTGCAGCAACAGCAGCCATGAGTCACTTAGGATGAGCGTCTACCAACTCTGCACAACAGGACAGTGTAGCTTTGGTCCATTCTTGACAGAATAGTTCAAGCTCTTTCAAAGTTCACTGAGGATCATATGAGGGACTGCAATCTTCAAATTCTAATAAAATAATCTTTGGCCGTATGGGCTTTGACCAGGCCACTCAAGGACATTCATCTTCTTGTTGAGCCACTCCACTGTTTCTGTGCTTTGTGCTTTCTTCTTACGACCCTCCCATACAATGGGTCTGATGCTGAAAACCTTAGCACAGGATTTTTCTGGCACCTTTCCCATGCTAGGCTTGCTCTCCAATGCAGAAAGCAAGTTAGTGAATGAAAATTGCCAGAAAAACCACTGCGCTAAACTGCAGCGCAGCGGAATGCAAATCCTAGGCAAAGTGCTGCATAAATTGTGCCCAATGTGAAAAAAGCTGCACTGAAACTTAGTTCTTTACATTACTTTTAATGCTGGATATTCATGCCACCTTTAGGCAGGCGTTAAGATCCAGCCAGGAGCAAATGGATCATCTGAGGTGAAGTTTGACACTTGCTTCAGATAATCCAGGCATCAGGAAAGGCCCCCCGATACCATCAGCACAGGGTAGGGGGAGGGGGGCGCAGAGCCCCCCTGGACACCAATGCCCTCCTGACAGTAGCAAAACCATTGGTGGCTCCATGGGCCCTGATCCTCCTTCCCTCCCCGTAAAAACATTTATGGTCCCTGGGTCCTGATGCAATCCCCCTCAACCTTACCTCACTAAAATCACTGGTGGCCTATCTGCCTCATTAACCCTCCCTCCGCTGCCCTCTCTGTATCTTTTGTAAAATAGGTGGTAGGAGTGATGCCTACATGCTCCTAACACCCTAGCTGCCATTTTTCAAAATGGCAGCACTTGATCCTGGAGATGCACCACCCAAGGGAAGGGCCTAGTCTGCATGGGGATTAGTCAATCTGCTGACCCTGCATTATGCATACCAGGATGCAACATGGAGGGGAGGTTAATCTGCCAAATAATGAATTTTTTTCCTTATTTGGCTGACTGGGCCCTCCCTGGGTGGTACATTCCTGGTATGCTCAGCATGGTGTCGGGAGCTGGCATTTTGAAAAATGGTGGCGGGGGGTTGGGTGGGGGGAGAGATAAGGCACATGTAGGCGTTGCTCCTATGACAGGTACTGTGTGGGGGAGGGTTATTGGAGGCTCATGGACCACCAATATTTTCAGTGAGATGGGGATGGGGGAGATTGCATTGGGGCCCATGGGGCTACCAATAATTTTTATAAGATGGGAGAGATACTGGGTCACAGGGGGCTACTAATAATTTTTATGAGGTAAGAGGGGAGATGCAGAAAATCGGGATCCACTGGGTCACCAATAGTTTTGCTTCTGTCAGGGGGTTGAAGTCCAGGTGAAGCCACTAGCATCAAGGGCCTTCCCTGATGTGTCTGGATCATCTAAAATAAAATGTCAAACAATCTCAGATGACCATTTTCTTGGGACAGCATGACAAAATCTAACATAGCATACAGGGCCACTAACGCAGATTCCTGTGTACAAGTGCTTGGCTTGCTCTCCTGGTTTAATACTGACTTTTTGCATGTTGTTAATTTGCATGCTGTTTGTCTACAGTGTCGCTCTGGCAAAAAGTGAGCATTAAACTTACACTATGAGAGGAGGAAGTTACATCACCGAAGGCGATGGCAGTTTAGACCCGTGGCTCCATGGTCTCTTTGGGAATTTCGTGGTGTAATCCCAGAGATTCGGATGTTTCTCGAACGGTAAATCTGGGACAAACCCCTCTGAGATGTGCATCAGTGATATTGCACAAAATAAATAGCCTGTTGACTTTAATGACATTTCCTACTCTAATGTAAGTAAGCAGTACAGAGACAGTGCCAAGATGGCGGCAGGGAAATTGCTGGAAATGGTGGGCACTGGCGGCCTGGAGGGAGTGACTCAGATTCAGGGGAGGAAGACCAGATATCCCCCAGAGAATTCTGCCATTGGTTTCAGAACTTCCGAACCAACTTGAGTATGGTTCGGAAAGATATTGCAAACCTGGAAGCAGAACTCTGGGAGGATATTGCTGGCATTGGATGCCGAGTGGAAGACCTAGAGGCACACAGGGAGGAGCAAAGCAATGGTCTGTTGGAAACTGAGAAGCACATGGCATGTTTGGAGCAAGCTAATTTTTAACTCTGAGACAAGCTTGATGACATGGAGGATTTCTTGAGAAGGTGCAACCTCCGGTTTAAGTGCATCCCTGAAGAGCTGGCTTCTGCCAACTGTGCAGAGGTGGTCTCCAGCATTGTGCGATCACTCCTACAGCCTGAGATGGGAGGGCATTCAGAGCCAGATTTGGTGGTGGAAGTGGATTGCACGAACCAGGCCTTTGGAGCACCGCGAGCTAATCTTCCCAGAGACACTGCCATTTGTTTTCATCATTTCTTCATGAAAGAGACAATGGCTGCAAAAGCCAGGAAGATCAAAAACTAAGTGGAACTTGCATGCAATTGAAGTATGAGGATCTTTCTGGGGAAACACTATGCAGAAAGAAGGGAGATGAGGGACATTACCAAAAAGCTCCGAGAAGAACAGGTGAAGTATAGATGGATGTTCCCTTTCACCCTGGCCATTTCTAAAAAATGCAAGACCCTACTGTCAAGGACATGCTCAGAAACTGCCAGAGCTGAATATTGCAAATTTCAAGGTCAGAGAAACTGAGAAGACTCCCTGGCCCCATGAAGTGTGCTGGCAGCAGATGGAAAAAGGCAAGGGGCAGCTGACGAGAATCTCCAGAGGCTACCAACAGCAGATGTCTTGTGGTGTGGCAGAGGAATGCAGAGAGCGTGTGCACGAGGGAGTATTTGGAATGCTTGGGGGATGGGTGCAGTTGCCTGCGTGGATGGAGTCAGACAGGTGGGGGATTTCTGAAGTAAATGATATTGCAGCTTTTAAGCTTGGGGATTGGAATGTGAGTGGGGTTTGTGTACAGATCTGCAAATGGAGGCTGGGTGAAGATGGAGGAGAGGTGTACTTCCTCTGATGTATTAGGTGCCTTGGGTGGAGGGGTACCATGCTCTGCTGGGTAAGGGTGGAGGGTGGGGAAGGGCTTCTGGTTTAGGCTGGAGGGTGGAGGAAAATTTGCTCACTGGGTAACTGAGCTATATTATGTTTTTGAGAGATATGAGCCACAGGTTGTTACATATAATGTAAAAGGGATAAATGAACCCTTTTCAAGGAATTAGTCCGACTCCGGGCACATATAGTATTGATCCAAGAGACGCAATTCCTTCAATGGGATATACGTCTATTGAAGTCATCACAGTTCCCTACAGTGGTAGCGGTTTATAGCATGAGAGGTAAGAAAGAGGCTGGTGTTGCTATTTTATTCTCTAGGAATCAGGATCCAGAGATCTGTGAACGGGTTACTGACTTGAATAGGAGATTCTTGTACATAAAGGTAAAATTGGAGGGAAAGGTTTGGAATATAATGCATATTTATGCTCCCAATAAAGAGCAGGGAGTATTTTTTTGAACTATGGGGAACATATTGCTGGGTAGGGTAGGGTCCAGGTGGGTGGTGGTGGTGGTGGATTTCAATTTGACTTGGGACTCAAACTTGGACAATTCGGGGGGGGGGGGGGTTTCAATATGGGGGTCGTGATAGGGCTATTCTGCAGGAAGTGGGAAGGGTAACTTGGTCTCATAGATGCATGGCGACTACTGTTTCCGAAAAGCAGATCTCATTCCATCTATTCCGCACACCATAATACCTACTCAAGGATAGAGATTCTCCTGGTGGATAAGGTGATGGTTCCTGAGCTGGTCCAGACTGGTATTGAAATGAATGCCTGGTAGGAGCATGCCCCACTGTGGATAGAGCTAAAGGGGGATAGGAATGCCCAAAATCTAAAGTTCTCGAGACTCAATGAGGACATTTTAGAAACAGGGGAGGTTCTCCAGGGGGGAAGGAGAGGGGGTTGAGGGAGACATTTAGGAATTCTTTGCCTTCAATGGGGAAAGTGTCTCCTCGTGAATGGTGTTATGGGATGCCTTCAAAGTTACAGTGAGAGACAGACTCCTGATTTGGGCAAGTAAACTGCATAAGCAGAGGGATGTTCAACTCCTTGGATGAATTGAGGCTAAGGATGCAGAGAATTGGGCTTGACCCACCAGGGAAGGGGAACTTGAGCTGGGGAAATTAAGGCTAGCTTTGCGAGACTCCTAATGAGTCAGGTGCAGCAAGACATGGAGATCACCAGAGATTTCTTTTTGAGTACAACAATAATGCTTGGAGGTTGTTGACGTCACAGCTGAAGACGCTCTGTAAGCAAAGTCATGTTGTGCAGATACACAGGAAAGGAGGTGGTTGTGAGACAACCCTGGAATAGATTAGAGTGCTTCATAGATTTTTGCTCAGAGCTGTATACCTCAGAAGGGGGGGGGGGGGAACCTGGAAGGAATCTATCTTCACAGTTGTGATCTTCTCACTGACAGCAAAACATAGTGATTTCTGCTTCCAAGATCTCCCTAAGTAAGAGGTTTTGGAGGCTATATAGTCCCACCCGGCTGGGAAAGCACTGGAGCTGGATGGCCTAATGTCCTTGTTTTATAAGAAATTTTGTATGCAGTTACTGGACCCGCTGGTGGAAGTTTTTAACTCAATTAGGACTGGGAGTGCACTTCTGGAGGCCATCGTGGTAGCGGGAATCACCATCATCACCAAGGAGCAGAAGGACCCAACTCAATGTGGGTCATATTTACCCATCTCACTGCTGAATCTGGACACTAAACTCCTGGCTAAAGATTTAGCCAACAGGCTCAAATGATTTCTGCCCAGTCTGATTGGAGAGGACCAAGCAGGTTTTGTACAGGATAGGCAAGCAGAGGATAGTATCAAGAAGGTTCTATGATTAATGTGGCGGGTGCAGTGAGAGCATACACCTGCAGTACCTCTGTCCACAGACACCGAAAAAGCTTTTGATAGAGTTGAGAAGAAGTTCATGTTCGAGGCTATGGGTTTGGGCCACACTTTTTGGGGTGGGTCAAAGCCCTATACCGGGACCTGAAAGCTAGAGTTCAAGTCAATAGGGGATATTTGAGGGAATTCTGGCTTACTAGAGGGACAAAGTAGGGATGCCCACTGTCCCCCTCCATTTGTTCTGTCCCTCGAACCTCTGGCTGTCCAGATCTGGGTGCACACGAAGATTCAAAGGATAAGGATAGGCCCTGTGAAACACAAATTGTCTATGTTTGCTGACGACATTTTGTTTATGGCAAAAAAATCCTCTTGAGTCCCTGGAGGGGATAGTGGGCGAGCTAAAGAACTATGGAAGGCAAGCAGGCTTTAAAGTCTTTGGCGTGGCCCTTAGGCGGGGACCGGTAGCCGGAGCCGGCACTCAATCCTTGTGATCCTGAATCAGTGAACATCAACACAGCAAACATCGTGATCCTCCAAGCAGCAATGCTGATATTCTAATAACAAGAACCTTCCTCTTCTCAAAACTGTAAGCTATTTCAATTAATTGTATTAATCTATATCAATTTCCTTAATTCTCCTCCACAATGTTCAATTTGTTCATAACTATGTACAACTGTGTATAACTGTATCTACTGAATAACTATATTTACTAATAAGGCACTTGCTTTATTGCTCATCCACAACTTTCAATTTGTTTAAAACTGTGTACAACTGTGTATAACTATATCCACTGTATAACTATATCTACTAATAAGCACTTTGCACTCTTACTCTTTTGTTTACTTAGAAACAACCCTTCAAACCACAAAATGACATCCTCATTATTTACTATTACCCTAATTTACACGCTAACCTGTACTTTTCATGTCTCTGCTACTTTTACAAATCACTACAACCCGATTCATCTAATTCACAATACAAGCAGGAAACATTCTACGAATCGAAACCACATACTCCCAAACACTTATCATAATAGACAATCACATTTTCTTTATGTATCTCTTGATCTTACAAACTCCACCAAAGACAAAAACAAAAAAGCGAAACATCAACCAGACCTAAAATGTGCACTTGTTAATGCACGCTCTAAACGCAATAAAGGGCCTGTAATCACAGACCTAATAACCAAATACAATTTAGATATACTTTTGGTTACTGAAACTTGGCTCTCTAATACAGACAACGTAATATTAAACCACCTTACTCCACCCAACTTCACAATCTACACCTGCAACAGAGAACACAGAAGAGGCAGTGGTGTCCTAATACTTGCAAAAACAGTGCTACAATATCGCATAAATTTAATCAAAAGTACACAACACTTAAACACACTAACTATTACCAACAAATCCAACTCCATTAACCTCATCTACAGAGCACCAAATGCTGTCTCTGATGAACCTTCAGACATCATTGACCTAGCCTGTAACCCAGAAGACCCCTCCAAACCAAACTGGTTATTAGGCGACTTTAATCTGGCTTCTACTCAACCTACCCTAGCCAAGTCTTTCTTAGAAGCAATGTCTGACCTGGCTAATCCCACCCATCAAAGTGGGAATCTCTTGGACCTAATCTTTATCCCTCAACATGATATGATTATGATGAACAAAATTGATCTCTCTATTACCCCTGTCCCATGGTCCAACCATAACCTAATAACTTTTCAGATACCAGCATATCAATCCACAGACTACTGTCTAAACTCAACTGGATGCAAAAGATCTACAAGATTCAAGCAACTAGACAGTGATGACTTCAAAAACCATGCTCTCCCAAAGCTTGCCAAACTAACAGATAATCTCAATGATATTGTAAACAACTGGAACAATACCCTCTCCTCATACTCGCAACTCCCAGCCTTGATCAAAAAGTCAACATCTGACAACCGAGTTACTAAAAAACAATCTGCCCCATGGTTCTCACATGAACTACGTACCTCTCTCCTCCACCTCAGAAAGCTTGAGAGAAAATAGAGAAATACACGTAATTCCTCTGACCAAACCACCTACTTAGAACATCTTAAACAACATCGTGAATCAATTTGGGCTAAGAGAAAAGAATACCATGCTGATATCCTCAGCCGCTCTCTGAATAAACCAAGAGACTTATTTAATCTAGTAAAGTCCTTTATCAATCAACCATCTCCGCCACAACAAGAAGGGATTCAGCCCCAAGCCTATGCGAACTACATCCAATCCAAATCAATAAAAACAAATACTACATTATTACATGAACCTGTCCAAACTTCCCTTCCGCAGTTTTCAATCACCAACCTCTAACCACCCTCTGTAAAAACTATAAATGAAGTTATTACCTCCATTACATGACTTCAACATCTGACCCATGCCCAGCACACTGGATAAGATCTATGCGCACAGAACTCAGCCCTTTTATAGCTAACATAGCAAAGCTGTCATTTGAATCTGGTGTCTTCCCAGATCTCCCAAACATCCATCCATCCGACCACTGCTGAAAAACAACCAGCTTGACCCAAAGAAGGAGGACTCATACTGTCCAATCTCTAGTATCCCATTTCTAGCCAAAATTCTTGAGAAATTAACTCTCAGGCAGATACAACAGCATATAGACTCATTTTCCCCTTTAGATCCATGTCAACATGGATTCAGGGAAGCCCACGGTGTAGAAACTCTCCTAACAACATTAATCAATACACTTATCAACGGCATTGACAATCTGAAAAATGGCTTTGCTCTAATATTTCTTGATATAGCTGCTGCGTTTGATTCTGTGGATCACATACAACTACTAAAGCGACTTCATGAGAAGGGAATCAAGAACCGTGCTTGGGACTGGTGCAAATCCTACCTGAAAGGTAGATTACAACAAGTTCGTATTGGTAATGCTACTTCTAATCCCTTTCAGCAGAAACAAGGTGTACCACAAGGCTCCTCCTTGTCTGCGCTGCTGTTCAACATCTATATGCAGCCAATCTGTGACATCGCACGCTCTTTTGGTATATCCTGCCTTATGTATGTGGATGATGTGCTATTATTCTCACCGATATCTGTATCATACCCAAACTATACAGTACTAATCAACTGTTTTAATTCAATAACCGATTGGCTTCTCTCTCAAAACCTCCGTATTAACTTTAAAAAAACAGAGGTCCTAATAATCACAAGGAATAAATCTTTCTCCCCTCCATCAATTCTAAAAGTCAGAGATGCTGATCTCCCAGTCAAATCAAATATTCGATATCTAGAAGTAATTCTGGATCAAAGGTTAGACTTCAAGGAACATATAAAACGCACCGTAAAGGCGGTTTACTTCAAGATAAAAACCCTTCGTCATCTGAGACCTATGATGAAGTCTGATGACTTCCGCACCATCTTTCAAGCTCTAGTCACGCCGCACTTTGATTATGCTAACATAATACTCCATGGCTTACCAAATATAACTATTAATCCTCTACAATTAGCCATGAACGCAGCTGCTCGTGTCCTCTGCGGATCATCAAAGTGTGAGCATATTTCCCCCATTCTAGAGAAGCTTCATTGGTTACCAATAAACTGTAGAATCCAATATAAGGCCATCCTTACCACCTTTAGGGCCTTCAATAATATTTTTCCAGATTCCATCTCTGATCTCATCATACACACAACAAATAACAGGTCCAGGAGATCTCCAGCTGTTGACACACTACTTATACCAAAAGTTTCCTTAAAAGCTAATCAATCATCCATCAATAGGCTTTTTCGAATTATTTATTTAACATTTTTTTTTTTTAATATACCGCACTATTCATCATCAGTGCGGTTTACAATTAACAACAATATACCTGTCAATACATGACTGATCTAGGTTTACAGATAACAGGGAAGATAAACTGGGTGTGAACTGGGGGTAACTATCTACATAATTATACAAATTATATATACATTGAATAGGTTACATCAAGATTTGATATTTGACAAGAATACAGTGTTTCACATTTTGATCCTTTGTTCTGGATTGATGTTATGTGTAGGAATTATCTGAGTGAGGCGGGAGCCGGTTCTATTGTGTGTATGGTAGCCTGAAGTGCAAAGTGAATAAATAGTGCTTGATGGACTTTCTAAATTGAGTGATATCCCTGATTGATCTGATGTTTGGAGGTAGTTTGTTCCAGCACTTGGGAGCATAGGACACAAAAGCTCTGTTAGTAGTTTGTTGTGTCCATTTTGTGGAGATACTAGGAGTAACTAGTGTGTTTTCTGCTACTAGTCTCCTGGGTCTGTTTTCCTAGATGTTGGAACAAACTCCCTCCCAATATCAGAGCAATTAAAGACATCAAACAATTCAAAAAAGCCATTAAACACCACCTTTTCATCGCACACTTCAAACACCTAAACACCCCTTCCCCTCCCCCATCCTTTTAACCTCATACCTACCCTAACTGTATAGATTTTATATATCTCCAACATGTATTTTCTAGAAATATAAATGATTTCCCTGTCTACTTCCATGTTAATTTTCCTGTTACTTGTAATAGGTCTGTTATATCTGACCAATTGTTGTATTGCTTCAATGTAAACCGCACTGATGACAAATAGTGCGGTATATAAGAAAATAAAATAAATAAAAATATGACTAAGATGGAATTTATGAATGTCTCTCTCTCTCAAACTGAGCTGGGATAAGTTGAAGAGCTTTCCCTTCAAAGAGGCAAAAATGAGATTAAATATTTGGGTATTCACTTCCGTACAGACCTGGGTAGCAGGCAAACTGAAGAGATAGGAGAGGAGGGAGCACTAATAGTTGGGTCGATTGGCTATCTTGCAAATGATGACAAAAGAGATAAAAAGAGAAATAAGGAAAGCAAAATCAAAGGCAAAGGAAAAGATGGTTAAAGATGTGAAGTGTGGCGACAAAACCTTCTTCAGGTATATTCGGGAAAGGAGGAAAATCAGAGGTGGAATTGCAGGACTCAGAAATGCTGGGAACAGACTCGTGGAAAGTGACATTGCTAAACAAACACTTCTGCTCTGTTTTTACTAAAGAAAATCCTGGAGAAGGACCACCTGTGACTCCCAAATATAAAAACGGGAATGAAGTAGATACCATACCATTCACAGAAGATGATGTGTTAGAACAACTTGCAAAACTGAAAGTGGACAAGGCCATGGGACCGGATGGGATACATCCCAGGATACTGAAAGAGTTCAGAGAGGTGCTTGCAGGGCAGTTAAAGGATGCTTTCAACAGATCCTTGGAAACAGGAGAAGTTCCTCAGGACTGGAGAATGGCTGATGTGGTACCCTCTTTCACAAAAGTGGTGACACGGAAGAAGTGACAAACTACAGGCCTGTGAGCCTTATCTTGGTGGCGGGAAAAGTAATGGAGGTGCTCCTGAAAGAGCGAATAGTGGACTTTCTCAAAACCAACAGGTTGCATGATCCAAGGCAACATGGTTTTACCGAAGGACGATCTTGCCAAACAAATCTGATTGAGTTCTTTGACTGGGTGACCAGAGAACTAGATCAGGGGCATGCGATGGATGTCATCTACCTGGATTTCAGCAAAGCCTTTGATACTGTTCCTCATAGGAGGCTTATCAATAAATTCAGTAGTTTGGGGATCCCAAGGTGATGAATTGGATCAGAAATTGATTGACTGACAGACGACAGAAGGTGATGGTAAATGGAGCTAACGGGGATGAAAGGAGTGTGATTAACGGGGTGCCCCAGGGTTCGGTCCTGGGTCTGGCACTCTTCAATGTATTTGTGAGTGATATTGCTGAAGGACTGAATGGAAAAGTCTGTCTTTTTGCAGATGACACCAAAATTTGCAACAGAGTGGACTCCCCTGAGGGAGTGGATAACATGAGGAAAGATCTGCAAAAGCTGGAAGAATGGTCTAATGCTTGGCAGTTAAGATTTAATGCAAAGAAGTGCAGTGTCATGCACTTGGGAAGCAGAAATCCAAGGGAAATGTATGCGATAGGGGGCGAGAGGTTGGTGTGCACAGACCAGGAGAAGGACCCTTGGTGTGATTATTTCTGAGGATCTCAAGGTGGCAACACAGTGTGACAAGGCGGTAGCAAAAGCCAGGAGGATGTTGGGTTGCATACAAAGAGGAATTACCAGCAGAAGGGAAGAGGTACTAATGCCACTGTATAAGTCACTGGTGAGGCCTCACTTGGAATACTGTGTTCAGTTTTGGAGACCATATCTTGCAAAGGATGTAAAAAGACTGGAAACTGTTCAGAGGAAGGCGACCAAAATGATTTGGAGCCTGTGTCAGAAGCCTTATGAGAAGAGACTTGAAGACCTAAATATGTACACTCTGGAGGAGAGGAGGGATAGGGGAGATATGATTCAGACCTTTAAATTCTTAAAGAGAAATATTGAACAAACAAACCTCTTCCAAAGACGGGGAAGCTTTCAAACTAGAGGGCATAACATGAAGCTGCAAGGGGGTAAATTGAAAGACAATGTCAGGAAATACTTTTTCACTGAAAGGGTGGTGGATGCTTGGAATGCCCTCCCAGTGGAGGGGGCAAATACAGTGACAGAATTCAAAATGGCATGGGACAGACATAGTGGATCCCTTTACAGCAAGAGGATAAAATTGAAATAAACATAACTATCTAATGGGCAGACTAGATGGACCATACTGGTCTTTATCTGCTGTCATTTACTATGTTACTATGATACTGCCCTGCTTCCTATGCCTATTTATGGCTTTGCTGGTACAGCTCATCAGAAAATTATTCACCTTTATTTGGAGAGATACACCACCCAATGGTGGCCCTGTGTCTGTTATCGTGCCTAAATCAGAGAGAGGTATGAGGTTCTGGACATTCGGAAGTATTGTTATGCCTCAGAGCTGGCAGTGGCCATAGAATGGGGGAAGAGTAAAAAAAAACAAACAAACAAACAAACCAAAAACAGTGGATATGTATCATCGACTATATAAGAGGAACCTGCCCTACAAATTTTGTGGAAGGGGAGCCCAAAGGCCGGAAAACCAGATCCTTTTCTTAAGGGTTTCCTGGGAATTTGGAAACAGCAAAGGGTGCGACTACTAGGGGGTAGGGGTATTCATGGGCTTTGTAGCTTTGCCATATCCAGCAATTACCCCAAGAACATCTAAAGGCTGTCTTGTCTAAATGGCAAGACCAAGGGCTAATCTTTTTGTTTCAGTTTTGAGAGGGGGAATGTGTGCTGGCCTACAAAAAGATGAGGGATAGATATTGTCGCCCCCACCTGGCCAGGTAGATAACTGGTACCAGGAGAGGTCGCCTTTTGTTACCTTTTAAATAAGTTTCCCTAAAAATGGCTGCCAGGAGGGCTGCTGGGAATTGTAGTCTTATCTTAAGGCAAAGGAGTTGTGATCCAGTGGTTAGGCATAAGACAGAGAAAATTTATTTGTTGTAATCAGGGATTCCTTCATACACAGGATACAAGTGGAATAAACCCAAATATAGGATTTTACTCCTGCGCAACAGCTTCTCAAAAGAAAACAGGTACAACTTTGCTTGTATTCAAAAATGTAACTTATTCCAAAAACTATACTTCTTAAATGTTTCTCTTTACAGGAACAAAAATCTCATGAAGCAAAAACAGCTCTTTGAATGTCCCTTGATTATTATTATCAACTTTCAGCTTTATAAGTTGAGCTTAGCACTCAGCTGTTTTTCTTCTGTCGTGACGTCTTCACAAATCAGGTTGCTCTTTAAGCATACACACATTCAACGGCTCTCTAGATTAGCATTCTTCCACATCAGAGGCTTGACATAGAGCACATTGCATTTCAAAGGAATTGTCTTCTACATCTCCTATTTCCATTTCTTCAATGCTATCATTCTCACACAAATCCAAGGGCATTTGTAGGGAGAGCTGACTGTTCTCTTTCTTAATTAATTCATTCAACTTTTTAAGCAGGGCTTGCTTTTGCACTAGCTCCTCTGCTATGTGAGCCACTTGATACTCAGATAAACAGTCTCTCTTTATCCTGGGGTTTTGCTTACTGCTAGAATCAGCTTTTAACTCTAAAGCTAATTCTCCTAAGCTTTTACTGGTTAAGAAATGAGGAGGACACACTTGCCTGGAGTCAGAGGTGTTTAGAATCTCTCTCTGCCCTGTAAGCCAGTCATGCTGTCTTCCGTCTGCAGTAACTTTGTTTGATTGCAAAGGCCTATCCTTCAGCTGGAACTGTTTTGGCACCTTTCCAAACAGTTCTCCCTGAGCAGTTGGAAGCTTTAAGTCAGCAGCCTTTATCTCTCTCCTGCTGCCTTCGTTCAAAGGTTCACCAATACCTTTATCGGATCCTCCTTCCCTTGCTCTCTCAGCTGTTCTTGGCAATCTCTCGGGAGCTCTCTCTCTTCTGCTTCCACTCTTTCCTTCACACTTTCTTTCACTCTCCCTCTTCCCCCTCTTCTCCTTCTTCTCCTCTGTGCTTCTACAAGTCAGCTTTTTAAACTGTTCTTCTTCCTGTGCCATGCCTTGCTCCCAGCACATGTGATTAGAGTCAGGCTTCCCTCTAACCCTGACGTGCTGCTGTGGGCGGGGCTTAGGGATGACTAAGTTATGAGTCATAGACTCTTGGTTACCCGGGAAACCCTTGATACTTTCAGAATTAAAGATACAGGTCTCATTTCCCTGTGTATCTCTATGCTCAGCAGTGCTCTCCTCACCACAATATCTGTTAAATAATAAGGATTTCTTTGCCTGTTTGCAAATCCATTATTTCATTCAATCTGTGCGGGCCACTAAGCCGCTGGATAGTCTTACAGGGTTTGAAAACCTCTTGTTGGGTAGGTCTGGGTACCAGAAGGTGGCGGTCTGACTTCACCAGTGTTTGGTGGGACACACCAGTGAAAAGCTACCCTATCTGTTGAGATGGGAGACGCTTTTGAACAGATCTCTGGAGCTGGAGGAATGGCTGAGATTATGTGCTAAAGCTTCACGCCTCAGTATCTGCGAATACCACAAAAAATGGCTATAAGGTGCTCCTTTTCTGGTACCTGACACCAGATAAGTTGCATGAACTTTATAGTGACAAATCACCATTGTGCTGGAGGGATTGCGGGAGGGTAGAGGCATGCTACACGTTTTGTGGGGGTGCCTCAGACTGGTGAATTTTTGGAATGTAGTTCAAAAGGTTATAAAAGGAATTGATAGGGATTTCAGGTCCCTCGGATAACCCTACCTTATTCCTTCTTTTGCACACTCCTGAAAAGTGGTCACCTGAGGTGAGTAGGTGGGTGATTTGCTACATAATGGTGGCAAGGTGTGCGCTTGCAAGGTCAGGGAGGAACTTAGAAGCTCTGACTTGGTCTGAATTTCTAGAGAAGCTTCAACTGATATATTCCCTGAGTAAGAACATAAATGCCATACTGGGTCAGACCAAGGTATACTGTTTTCAACAGTGGCCAACCCATGTCACAAGTACCTAGCAGTTTCCCAAAAAGACACACAGGTTCCATAATGCTTGTATTGAGCAAGCAGTGGAATACCCAGAACCTCTTTAATAATAGTTTATGGACCTTTCCTTCAGGTACTTGTCCAAATCTTTTTTAAATCCAGCTACACTAACAGCTTTTACTACATCCTCCGGTAACAAATTCCAGTATTTGATTACGCGTTGAATGAAAAAATATTTTCTCTTATTAGTCTTAAATGGGTTACACTGTAGCTTCATTGCATGTCCCCTACTCTTTCTACTGTTTGATGGCGTAAAGAATCTATCTACATTTATCCATTCCACTCCATTCATTAATTTATAGACCTCTATCATATCTCCCCTCAGCCGTCTCTCTTCCAGGTTGAAGAGCTCTAACCTTTTAAGCCTCGCCTCATAGGGTTATCCTTTCATTGTCTTTAATCATTTTGGTGGCTCTTCTCTGTACATTTTCTAATTCTGCTATATCCTTTTTAAGATACAGTGACCAGAATCGCACACAATATTCTTAAGAACATAAGATATGCCATACTGGGTAAGACCAAGGTCCATCAAGCCCAGTATCCTGTTTCCAACAGTGGCCAATCTAGGTCATACGTACCTAACAGTTTCCCCAAAAGACACAGGTTCCACAATGCTTGTACTGGGTCAAGCATTGATATCCTGGGTCCCTTCTTAATAATGGTATATGGACCTTTCCTCCAGGAACTTATCCAAACCTTTTTTAAACCCAGCTTCACTAACAGCCTTAACTACATCCTCCGGTAACAAATTCCAGAGTTCGATTACACGTTGAGTGAAAAAATATTTTCTTTTATTAGTCTTAAATAGTTTATCCTGTAGCTTCATTGTATGTCCCCTAGTCTTTCTATATTCTGATAACGTAAACAATTGATCTACATTTACCCGTTCCACTCCGTTCATTAATTTATAGACTTCTATCATATCTCCCCTCAGGCGTCTCTTTTCCAGGTTAAAGAGCCCTAACCTTTTTAGCCTTTCTTCATAGGAGTATCCTTCCATCCCCTTTACCATTTTGGTGACTCTTCTCTGAACCTTTTCTAATAACGCTATATCCTTTTTAAGATACGGCGACCAGAATTGCACACAATATTCAAGGTGCGGTCTCACCATGGAACGATATAGAGGCATTATAATATCTTTTGTTTTATTTGCAAATGATGTTTTATTTTCCATTCCTTTTCTTATGATACCTAGCATTCTATTTGCTCTCTTGGCCGCCGCTGCACACTGGGCCGAGGGTTTCAACATGTTATCCACAATGACGCCTAAATCTTTTTCCTGGGTGGTGGTTCCTAATGTGGAACCTTGCATCGTGTAACCATAGTTTGGGTTGTTCTTCCCTAGGTGCATAACTCTGCACTTATCCACATTAAATTTCATCTGCCATTTTGATGCCCAGTCTTTCAATTTATCAAGATCCTCTTGCAATTTTCCACAATCCTCTTGGGTTTTAACAACTTCAAATAGTTTTGTGTCATCTGCAAATTTGATAACCTCACTCGTTATTCCACTTTCCAGGTCATTTATGAATATGCCAAAAAGCAGCGGACCCAGCACAGATCCCTGGGGTACACCACTATTCACCTTTCTCCATTGGGAAAATTGGCCATTTAGCCCAACCCTCTGCTTTCTATCTTTTAACCAGTTCCTGATCCACAGTAGTACACTGCCTCCTATCCAATGACTCTTTAGTTTTGTCACAAGTCTCTGATGAGGGACCTTGTCAAAGACTTTCTGAAAGTCCAGATACACTATATCAACTGACTCACCTTTGTCCACCTGTTTATTCACACCTTCAAAAAAACATAACAGATTAGTAAGACAAGATCTTTCTTGTCTAAAGCCATGTTGGCTGTCTCCCATTAGGCCATGACTATCTACATGCTGAGTAATTTTATTCTTTATGATGGTTTCTACCATTTTTCCCGGTACTGACCTCAGGCTCACCGGTCTGTAGTTTCCCGGATCACCCCTGGAACCCTTTTTAAAAATTGGTGTTACATTTGCGATCCTCCAATCTTCAGGTATTAGAGATGATTTTAATGATAGTTCACAGATTACTAATAGCAGGTCTGCAATCTCATATTTCAGTTCTTTCAACACCCTTGGATGTATACCATCCGGCCCGGGTGATTTGCTACTCTTCAGTTTATCTAATAGTTGTAATACATCTTCCCAATGTATCGATATTTCCTTCAATTCTTCCGCACCTTTAAATACCACTTCAGTCATGGGTAACATCCCTACATCTTCCTCAGTAAAGACCGAAGCAAAGAATTCATTCAGTCTCTCCGCTATCGCCTTGTCGCCTCTTAGTGCCTCTTTAACCCCTCTATCATCTAATGGACCAACTGACTCTCTCACAGGTTTTTTGCTACGAATGTACTTGAAAAAGTCTTTATTTTGCGTTTTTGCTTCCGCAGCAAGCTTCTTCTCAAATTCTCCCTTTGCCTGCCTTATCAATGCCTTGCATTTGACTTGCCAGTGCTTGTGCTGTTTCCAGGTTTCGTCGTTTGGCTCTTTTTTCCATTTCCTGAAAGATGCTTTTTTGGCAACAGCAGCCTCTCTGACTTCACCTTTAAACCAAGGTGCGGTCGCATCATGGAACGATACAGAGGCATTATAATATCCGTTGTTTTATTCGCCATTCCTTTCCTTATGATTTCCAGCATTTTATTTGCCTTCTGAGCCGCCGCCGCTCACTGGTTGGAAGGTTTCAACGTATTATCCACGATGACGCCTAAATCTTTTTCTTGGGTGTTGGTTCCTAATTTGGAACCTTGCATCATGTAACCATAGTTTGGGCTGTTCTTTCCTAGGTGCATAACTTTGCACTTGTCCACATTAAATTTCATCTGCCATTTGAATTCCCAGTCTTCCAAATTATCAAGGTCCTCTTGCAATTTTTCACAATCCTCTTGGGTTTAACAACTTTGAATAATTTTGTGTCATCTGCAAATTTGACTCTCTCACTCATTATTCCCATTTCCAGGTCATTTACGAATATGTTAAAAAGCAGTGGACCTAGCACAGACCCCTGGGGTACTCCACTATTCACCTTTCTTCACTGGGAAAATTGTCCATTTAGCCCTACCCTCTGCTTTCTATCTTTTAACCAGTTCCTGATCCACAATAGTACATTGCCTCCTATCCCATAACTTTTTAATTTCACCAAGAGCCTCTCATGAGGGACCTTGTCAAAGGCTTTCTGAAAATCCAGATACACTATATTGACTGGCTCACCTTTGAGTTCTGTCTTGGTAAGATTCTTTCTGCCATGAAAAATTCATCATCAATCATCATGCACATTAACCTAGTAAAATACACTTCACTTGGTATTCATTCACAATCAGAATCATAATTAACAGTCTTTCCTCTGGTAAAGTCCCCTTGAAATGAAAGGAGGCTATCTTACACCCTACCTTGAAGTGCCAGGGTTCAGGTTATTTTTCCGTGTCAAAACTTTGCCCTGTATCAAATCTCATACCTAAAATTCTTGAGCGCAAAGTCTTTACCCAACAAAAACAAACTCCCTGCACCCAAGACAGGTGGGTTTGTGTCAAGGATACGGTATGGCAACTGTTTTAGTTAGCTTATAACCAATGACATCTAGTCCACCCTGGATGCCAGTAAATTTGTCTTATTGGTCTATCTTGATTTGTCTGTGGCCTTTGACCTTATCATCATCATCATCATCATCTAATTAACCACTTGGAAAGTCTTGAGATTTTAGGCACTGCTCTTAATTGGTGAATTCTCACTCATGTAAGGGTTTTTTGGAATTCTTGGCCTCATCATTCCCTGCCATATAGAGCCCCTCAAGAATCAATTCTTGCCCCACTGCTTTTCAATATAGTTCTTAGTTGCTTAGCAACTCTGATATAAGATCATAACATTACTGCTTACTACTATGTTGATGACAGTCAGTTGTTATATCATGTTGCTCCTTCCAAATTAGGCATCTTTTAATTAAATCTGTGTTTGAACTATGTGGCCCATTGGATTTCTACCCATCTCCTCAAGTTAAATTTTAGCAAATCAACTGTAATCTGGTTCATGGGTAGAGCCTCTATTCCTTCTATTTTAAGACTTCCTATAAATATTCATTTTAGGCATATTGTTGGGATAGAAAATTGTTATTTGATAAACAAATTTTTCAGGTAGTAAATCTTGTTTCTTTTTCCTCTGGTGTATTTGTGCCCTTAGACATTATTTACATAGTAAGATAGTATATGATGGCAGATAATGACCAGCATGATCCATCTAGTCTGCCCAGCAAGGCGGCAAGAGTAGGTGCACTTGCCGCTCTGTGCAGGTCACCTCTCCCCATGCCTTTGTTTAGGGGTGTACCCACTGCTCCATGTAGGTCACCCCTATTTGTTCAGATATAAGAAATAGTTATGCTTATTTTGATTTTATCCTGTTGCTATAAAGGGATCCACTATGTCTGTCTCATGCCATTTTGAATTCTGTCACTGTGTTTGCCCCCACTATTTCCATCGGGAGGACATTCCAAGCAACCACCACCCTTTCAGTGAAAAAGTATTTCCTGACATTGCCTTTCAGTTTACCCCCTTGCAGCTTCATGCTATGCCCTCTAGTTTTACAGCTTCCCTGTCTTTGGAAGAGGTTTGTTTGTCCATTAATACTCTGGGGCTTGTTTACAAAGCCGCGGTAGCAGTTTGCGATCGTAATCGGAGCCGCGGCCCCATTGATTTCAATGGGGCCGCGGCTGCGATCGCGAACCACTACCGCGGCTTTGTAAACAAGCCCCTAAGTATTTAAAGGTCTGAATCATATCTTCCCTGTCCCTCCTCTCCTCCAGAGTATACATATTTAGGTCTTCAAGTCTCTTCTCATAAATCTTATGACGCAGGCTTCAAATCATTTTGATCACCTTCCTCTGAACCGCTTCCAGTCTTTTTATATCCTTTGCGAGATACGGTCTCCACAACTGAACACAATATTCCAAGTGAGGACTCAACAGTGACTTGTACAGTGGCATAGTACCTCTTCCTTTCTGCTGGTAATTCCTCTCTGTATGCAATCCAGCATCCTTCTGGCTTTTGCCACCGCCTTGTCACACCGTTTCGCTACCTTGAGATCATCAGAAACAATCACAACGAGTTCTTTCTCCTGGTCCGTGCACAGCAATCTCTCGCCCCCTATAGCATAGAATTCCCTTGGATTTCTGCTTCCCAAGTGCATGACACTGCACTTCTTCGCATTAAATCTTAACTGCCAAGCATTAGACCATTCTTTCAGCTTTTGTAGATCTTTCCTCATATTCTCCACTCCCTGAGGGGATTCCACTCTGTTGCAAATTTTGGAGTCATCTGCAAAAAGACAGACTTTTCCATTCAGCCTTTTGGCAATATGACATGAATATACTGAACATTACTGGTCCCAAGACCGACCCCTGGGGCACACCGCTAATCACCCTCCTTACATCCGAGTGGGTTCCGTTTACCATCACCCACTGTTGTCTGTCAGTCAACCAGTTTCTGAACCAGTTCACCATCTTGGGACCCATTCCCAAGCTGTTGAGTTTATTGATAAGCCTCCTATTAGGAACAGTATCAAAGGCTTTGCTGAAATCTAGATAGATCACATCCATTGCATGCTCATGATCTAGTTCTCTGGTCAACCAAAGAACTCAATCAGATTTGTCTGGCAAGATCGTCCTTTGGTAAAACCATGTTGTCTCGGATCATGCAACCTGTTGGTTTCGAGGAAGTCCACTATTCACTCTTTCAGGAGCGCCTCCATTACTTTTCCTGCCACAGAGGTAAGGCTTACTGGCCTGTAGTTTGTCACTTCTTCCCTATTACCACTTTTGTGGAGAGAAACCACATCAGCTCTTCTACAGTCCTTTGGAACTTCTCCTGTCTCCAAGGATCTATTAAAAACATCCTTTAAAGGCCCTGGAAGAACTTCTATGAGCTCTTTCAGTATCCTGGAGTATATCCCATCTGGTCCCATAGACTTGTCCACGTTCAGTTATGCAAGCTGTTCTAACACATCATCTTTTGTGAATGGTGTGGTATCTACTCCATTCCCATTTGTATATTTGTCAATCACAGGTGGTCCTTCTCCAGGATTTTCTCTAGTGAAAACAGAGCAAAAGTATTCATTTAGCATTGTCGCTTTTTCAATGTCACTTTCCACGAATCTATTCCCAGCACTTTTCAGTCCTGCAATTCCACCTCTGATTTTCCTCCTCTCCCGAATATACCTGAAAAAAGACTTGTCACCACACTTCACATCTTTAGCAATCTTTTCTTCTGCCTTTGATTTTGCTATCCTTATTTCTAGTTTTGTCTCTTTTAGTTTGATCTTGTATTCTTTTCTGTGTTCCTCTGTTTGCAAGCTTCTGAATTTTGTGAAAGCTGTGTTTTTTGCCTTTATTTGTGCAGCCACTTCTTTGGAGAACCAAATAGGTTTCCTTTTCCTCTTGTTTTTATTTACTTTCCTTACGTATGTATCTGCTGCACCTTTTATTGCTTTCTTTAGTTTAGCCCATTGCAATTCAACTTCCCTTAACCCTTCCCACCCTACCAACTCCTCCTTCAGAAACTTGTATGTTTTACTAAAGTCAGCATTTTTGAAGTCGTACAAGTTTAAGACCGAGTTTGCTGTGATTGGATTCCACCTTGGCTTTTATCTAAAACCACACCGTGTGATAATCTCTGCTGCTCACATGGGCACCCACCTGGATATTCGACAGGCTATCTCCGTTGGTGAACACTAAATCCAGCACAAAGCTCTCCCTGGTCGGTTCTATCACCATTTGTTTAAGTAACGCATCTTGGAAAGCATCCACAATTTTTTTTACTTCTTTCCAGATTTGCAGAATGAACACTCCAATCCACATCGGGTAGATTAAAGCCACCCAATATGATTACTTCCCCCTTCATGGCTATCTTTTCAATACCAGCAATCAATTCACTATACATTTCTTCGGTTTGAGTTGGAGGCCTGTAGACCACATCAGTATGGATGATAGTGCTATCTCCTCTGCCCAAAACAATCCACAGTGCTCCTTCTTTTCCCCATGTCCCCTGCATTTCAGCAGCTTTAATATTGCTTTTGAGATACATGGCTACTCCTCCTCCTTCTCTACCTTCTCTATCTCTTCTAAATAGATTGCAGCCAGCTATGGCTATATCCCATTCATGTGACTTGTTAAACTATGTTTCTGTAATGGCCACAATGTCCAAGTCCATTTCCATCATTAGGGCTTCCAGATCAGGAACTTTCTTGGCTAGGCTTCATACATTTGTACACATTGCTTTCCAGCATTTGTTGAATGGCTTGCCTGCTGTTTGCATGGGCTTTGTTCTACATGCCCTTTCCCGCTTGCCATTGATGTGTTGTTCATGTGTGTGGCTGTTTCCAATGTTTTTCTTTTGCTGGGAATGACGTTCTGAATTTGTCCTCCTTCCGTCACCCCCTTTCCCTAGTTTAAATATCTGTCCACATAAAGCCTGAACTTTTCAATTAGGATCCTTTTCCCTGCGGCTGAGAAATATAGTCCATCAGTACAGCATAGTCTCTTGTTGATCCATGTGTTTCTCCAGTCACCTATATATCTACATCCTTCTTGTTTGCACCAGATTTGGAGCCATGTATTAATATTTGTTTATGTGATGCAGCCTTTCTGCCCTCTTACCATGAACAGGTAGAACTTTTGAGAATGCTATAGTGTTAGCAATGGGCCTGAGTTTCTCTCCCATAGTCTGGAAGTCCCTTTGAACTGCAGAGGCACTGTTTCTAGCCAGGTCATTTGTACCCAAGTGGATGACAATAACATTTTTGGCGTGCTCACTTTCTGCATTAACTATACCAACAATTTGGTTTGTATTCCTGTTGGCTGAACAGCCTGGGAGGCATTTGACCATCCTCTCTCCTTTCAGCTGTATTCCCAAGTTGGTGCCTCTGATGATAGCATCTCCAATGTATAGTAGTTTTTTGTTTTGTGATTTTTTTCTTCCTATTTGGTACATTATCAGTAGATTTGGCATTAAGTCTATCATTTAAGGGCACTTCAGTTTCCATCGATTGGGCACCCTCATTATCCAAGGCAGAGAAGGCATTGTGTGGATATCACTTGATGTATAGGGTGTGTCTGCATTATAGGTCACTACCTACCAGAGCCCACTGTGATCCATTTGTTCCTGGTCTGTTTGATTCTTTGTGGAAGTGGTGGTGGACTTTGTTCAGTTTGTAACCTAGAGGAAATATATTTAATTGCAGCTAATGCTTCACTTAGTAGAGTCAGTTCTTTATGCATAGCAGCTAACTTGAGGCATATAGGGCAAGCTCTTAGGATCCAAAGGATTCTTCTTGGAATGAAAGCACCACAGTTATTGCATTGAATACATGACATTCTGACTCAGCTGTCCTAGAAGGCGAAAGGAAAAAGTGGGTCTAACACCTAATTAAAGCGCAGAAGTCAATGTATAGGCAATACAACCCAGAGGTGGGTGGGGTGGGGTGGGGTGAGGGGTAGGGTGGGCGGGACCTTAAGTGTCCCTGGCCAGTAGGCCTTCTATGAACCGAGGGCACACTCAGATATCTGATTTAAAGGCTATGCAAGGAACACAGGCAGGATGAAGATCCCTATAAACCTATATGCAACAGGTAAAGTTCTATCAAAAGACAGGCAATGATAATGTTTGAAAGGCTTAGCTGAGTGTGTAGTCTCGAAGTTCTGATAGAAGACTGGTTCAGGTATTTGGTCAGTGGTAGAGCAGCTTTAATTTAATTAGCCCCTCCCTGTAAGGCAGGCTTGCAACAGACAAAGCAAAACTAAACAATTCAAACTGAAATCTTACTGCTATGTATCAGCCTACTAAGCAAAGGTCCCTGTAACCTTAAAATGATACCCTTGCTTGCAAAATTAAGTAGGAGACCTAAGTAGACCACCAGGTCTAGCTGCAAGTCTAAAAGCAAAGTATATTTCTGTTCCAAGTAGCTATATATCACAAGTGTCCCTGGCCAGTAGGCCTTCTATGAACTGAGGGCACACTCAAATATCTGATTTAAAGACTGCAAGGAACACAGGCAGGCTGAAGATCCCTATAAACCTATATGCAACAGGTAAAGTTTTATCAAAAGACAGGTAATGATAATGTTTGAAAGTCTTAGCTGAGTGTATAGTCTCTTGAAGTTCTGATATGGCATAAAAATATTCAGTGATTCATGCATTTATCTTGTCTAGATCTGACTATTTCAACTCCCTATATAATGAGAAAAAGCTCAAATTAAAAAGGCTACAAATCATGCTTGTAAATATAATAAATCTTCACTTCTTCTTACTGACCAGCACTGGCTTCTTATATCATATCAATTCAAATTTAAATTACTTATTCTAAAAGTGTGCGCACAGTATCAGGGCATTCCTGGATATCTGTCAAACATTTTAATCTCGCATAAACCCCAATGTTCTCAATCTAATAATCTCCTGACGACTCCTGATCCAGCACCAGCAAGACTTGAAACTACACATCAATCTGCCTTTTTCTTTTTAGTGCCTATGCTCTGAAATAGCCTTCCCCATTATCACAGACTGGAATCCAATTACTATAAAAGTAAATCTAAAGACCCAGTTTTTAAAACTGGCCTATCATTACTAATATAGTTTCCCTCGGGCCTAGATAGACTCCAAAACCATCAAGAACTATGTGAAGCTTGAGTGTTTCTATCAGTTTTGGTTTATTTTTTTCCTGCTTGTTTTATTATGCACAATATTTATATTTGCTGATTAATTTGTACTGCTTATACTACTGTAATTTAGTTTTTAATTTATTGTATTTCTTTTTCTTAATTAATTGTATTTACTGATTAATTTAATGTAAACTACTCTGTTAACCTTTGCTGAAGGGCGGTACATAAAAATCAACAAATAAATTAAACTTTTTGCAGGCCATGGAACCTGTCAGTAAACTATGGACAGAGCAGATCTGAAAAAGACAAAGTGAGCAACATTATGAACAAATCTTCAGAACCCCAAACCCCACAGGCTTGGTAACAATTTTACTGTAACCTCTATAAAGGTAACAACGAGGGATCAACTCAATTGCTAGAAGAGCCTGCAAGGAACAACCTGAATCTTCCTGGGCAGGTCCTGGACTGGTCTGGCAGAAATTAGCAGGTAAGAACAAATTTCATCTTCTTTATTGTCCCGCTAGACCAGTCCAAACAACTGGGATGTACCAAAGCATGAAGACTCCAGGAGGGAGGAAAACAAGGCTCTTGTCCCAAAATTTCAATTTCAGAAACTTGCGCATGAGCATACTAATGTCCCAAATGATACTATGCATTATAATCATGCACTACTACCTTGGATCTCATCCAAGGCAACAACTGCTCCCACATAAGGAAGGTCTAAGAATCAATGGAATTCTTACTCTGAATCTGTAGCGGACCTGGCCTTCCTACGTGATCAAGATATTGAGAAACAAACTGTTCTGCCCTTGCACAGCCTACTAGACAGAAGGAAACAAAAAACAGATCAACCCACAAAAGATCGAAAATGATACCCTTAGGCACCTCTGCAGTGCCTAAGAAAAAAAATACCAAGGTCCTGGAGCAAAGAAACATGAATGATGTGAGGATATCCAGAGAGCAACCACTTGTTTGTGAAAAGACTGCTGGGACTAATTACAGGCCTGTATAAGGAGAAGAGGGGCAGTGAGAAGAAAAAGTGAGAAATCTACACAGGAATCGTTGGTCATCCAGCTCCCAGAAATACCCTCAGGGAGGATAAGGTCCAACATTTATATCGCCCCTTTATGTAAATTACTTGCTACTCTCGGACTAAATTACTGCATTTACGTGGATGACATACAGTTTTTATGTTGCTGTTGCTTCTTCTATTGCTGACACTTTGCAACATGTCTTGTTACGCTCTAAATCCATTAAGACATGGATGAGCTATAATAAATTAGCACTGAATATATCGAAAACAGGTCATGTACCTGTCCTGGGATATTCCCACTGCTCCATTTGTTAAGGGCTGACTAGTGGACTTTACCAATATTGCAACGTATCAGGAATTTGGGAATGTCGTCTGACACCCAATTATCTATGTGTACGCAACTACAGTCAGTTACTAACAATGCCTTTTATAGACTGCATGTGATAAGAAGATTAAGGTGAAATTAGACTTACCTGCTAATTGTTGTTCCTTAAGGAACTCCAGGCTAGTCCTGAACCTTTGGGTCTTGCTCCTCCTCCAGCAGCTTGGAGAATGAGAAACGTCACACCTCTGATGACACCAGTATAAGTAGCCAGGATCCACCCCCTGATGCCAGTAACCTATTGACAAAGCAAACTCACCAGAGCAACAATTAAGTAGAAACGGAACTCATAACTTTCCTATAATGTAACACTATGATAAATGGGCTAAACCAAAGATAAAATTGTTCGAGTACCTAACAAAAGATATGTAATTTAGAAACTTGCTGAGATCCATATTTTCCGAAGAGAAAGACAGAAAGCCTCTCTACAAGCCCCCTTAATAAGGATGTACCCCCCCAAATGGACCATACCAACTCGTCCCGGATACAAAAGCACCTACCTGTTACACCTGAGACGCTTCAGGCCATAGTCCACGCAAAGTTACAGGAGGGATTCAGGACTAGCCTGGAGTTCCTTAAGGAACAACAATTAGCAGGTAAGTCTAATTTCACCTTCCTTAGTGTCCCTCCAGGCTAGTCCTGAACCTTTGGGGATGTACCAGAGTAGTGCAAAAAAATCAAAGGGAGGGACCTGCCAGACCAGCCTGAAGCACTGCCGCTCCAAAACAGGCATCCCTCTCTGCCTGCACATCCAGACGGTAATGTTTGACAAAGGAATGCAGAGACAACCAAGTAGCCGCCCTACAAATTTCCACCGGCGGAACCAGACTGCATTCCGCCCAAGACGTAGCCTGCGCCCTAGTCGAATGAGCTCGCAAGCCCCTTGGAACAGGCCTAGCTTTTAAAATGTATGCGGACACAATCGCCTCCTTAATCCATCTAGCAATGGACGCCTTTGACGCTGCTTGCCCTCTCTTGGGACCCCCAAACAGCACAAACAATCTATCCGAACTACGGAAGGAAGCGGTAGCCTTCAGATAATGTTTCAGAGCTCTCCGAACATCCAATCTATGCAACTGCCTCGGAGCAGAACTCGCACCGCCTTCCTCAAAAATCGGCAGCGACACCACCTGATTCAAATGAAACGGAGAGACTACCTTAGGCAAAAAGGATGGCACCGTCCGCAACACCACCTTGGAATCACTAAACACCAAAAACAGCTCCCTACAGGACAAGGCTTGCAATTCCAATATCCTCCTGGCTGAGGAAATAGCTACCAGAAACACCACCTTCAAGGTGAGGATATTTATGGACGCTCTCGCCAAGGGCTCAAAAGGCGCTCGCACCAAAGCTTCTAGCACCAAGCGCAAGTCCCAAGACGGAACCACCGGTCTACATGGAGGCCTTAATAACGTGACTGCCCTCAAGAAACGCTTAACGTCCGGATGACCCCCCAGGCACTCGCCTCTTATCTTACCTCTGTAACAGGATAGGGCCGCCAACTGCACCTTCAAAGAAGCAGCTGCTAACCCCTTCTCGTAACCATCCTGCAAAAACGCCAATACTTGAGGAATTGACGCCCTCAAGGCCGTAATGTTCTTATCGACACACCAAGCCTCGAACACACGCCAAATGCGAATATACGCTAGAGACGTAGAACGCCTGCGAGCTTTCAACAAAGTGGCAAACACCGCCTCTGAGTAACCTCTCGCTGCTAACCGTGCCCTTTCAATAGCCAAGCCATAAGCGAGAACCGATCCACCTGAGGCATCCGAAGGGGCCCCTGAGTCAAAAGATCCCCCCGGACCGGAAGTCTCCATGGTGAGTCCACCAGAAGCCTGATGAGATCCGCATACCACGTTGCCTTGGCCAATCCGGCGTGATCAACACCACTCGCCCTCTGTGAAGCTCCACGCGCTGCAGAACTCAGCCTATTAACACCCACGGCAGAAACACGTAGAGCAACTGATCCTCCGGCCAAGGCTGAATTAACACATCTAGACCTTCCAACATCCTTTCCCGTCATCTGCTGAAGAAGCGGTTGGCCTTCGCGGACTGAAAGGTTGCCATGAGATTCATGACTGGCGGGCCCCAACGCTGCACCACCATGTCGAACACCTGCGGATGAAGGACCCACTCCCCCGGGTCCACTCTTACCCAACTCAAGAAATCCGCCTCCACATTCTCCACTCCTGCAACATGCGCTGCCGACAACGCCAGTAGATGTACCTCGGCCCATTTGAACAACTGGTCGGCTTCGGCTTCCAACGCTACACTGCTGGTGCCGCCCTGCCGATTGATATAAGCCACCGTTGTTGCATTGTCGGAAAACACCCGGACGGCCTTTCCATGAAGGCAGACCTGAAAAGCTCCGAGCGCCAGAACAACCGCTTGTAACTTCAGCCTGTTGATCGACCAACCCTTTTCTTGACTCGACCACCAACCCTGCACGTACTTTCCTTGGACATGAGCTCCCCAACCGGCAAGGCTGGCATCCGTCATCAGGGGAATCCAATCCGGCGCCTCCAACGGCATTCCCTCCTTGAGACTCCCCGACCTTAACCACCATAGGAGGGCATGACGCGTCTCCTGATGACAGGGCAATACCTGAGACAGACTGTCGTTCTGGTGTGACCACCGCCTTAGTAAGGCCCTTTGCAAGGGTCGCATGTGCACTCGCGCCCATGGCACCACCTCGAGAGTTGCCGCCATGGTTCCCAACACCTGCAGGTAGTGCCAGGCTGTGGGACGCACTCTGCGAAGAAATCTGCGGATCAACCCACGCAGATCCTGCGCCCTTTTCCGCGGCAGAAACACCTTCCCCACTCTGGTGTCGAACCGTGCTCCCAAGTACTCGAGCTCTTGCGCGGGAATCAACTTTGCTCTTGGCCATATTGACCATCCAACCGAGCTGTTCCAAGAACGCCACCACTCTGGCCGTGGCCGCTTCGCTCTCCGCTTCGGATTTTGTCCGAATCAGCCAATCGTCTAGGTAAGGGTGAACTAGAATTCCGTCCTTTCTTAGAGCTGCCGCCACTACCACCATCACCTTGGAGAAGGCCCTTGGCGCTATCGCCAGACCAAAAGGCAACGCTTGTAACTGAAAGTGCCCCATCGGCACCGCGAACCGTAAAAACTTCTGATGCTCTGGACGAATGAGAATATGAAGATACACTTCCAACAAGTCGAGGGATGTAAGAAATTCGCCCTGGCTCACCCCGCTACTATGACCGATCTCAACGTCTCCATTCGAAAATGAGACACTTTTAGACAGCGATTCACTCGATTGAGATCCAGGATTGGTCGATAACTGCCTTCCTTCTTTGGCACCACGAAATAGATGGAGTACCGACCGCAGCCGTACTGGTCTGGCGGAACCGGCACCACCGCCTCCAGGTCAAGCAGCCGGCCTAAGGTCTCCTGTACCGCTGCATACTTGGCCTGTGCTTTGCAGGGGGATTGTACGAACGACTCGGTCACCGGACGCTGAAGCTCCAAAGCATAACCGTCTCGGATGACCTCCAGCACCCACTGATTGGACATAATCTGAGTCCAGGCAGGATAAAACCTCCGCAGGCGACCCCCTATTGGCACCTGCCCCGCCTGGACCTCCCTGGTTTCATTGTGTCTTTCGCAGGTTGGAGGGAGTAGAGGCTGCAAACCCTCTACTCGCTCCTCTGAAACCTCGGAATCCCTGGCTCCGGTAGGGAAACCGCCCCCTCTGCACTTGCCCAAACCTTGGGGGACGAAAATGACGAAAATCCCTCTGCTGTCCTCTGATCGCCGGACCCGATCGACCCTGCTTCTGCTTATCCTCCGGCATCCTACCGCCCTTGGATTCTCCTAAATCCTTCACAAGCTTCTCTAAATCCTCCCCAAACAGAAGCTTTCCCCTGAATGGGAGTTTACTTAACCGAGATTTGGACGAAGTATCCGCCGCCCAACTGCGCAACCACAGATATCTTCTGACGCCATACTATTCGACAAACCGCGAACCAAATCATAGTGAATGTCGGCTAGATAGGCCGCCCATGTCTCTAATCTCGCTGCCTCCGCGGCCGCATCCCCTGTCTGACCTACTTACAGCCCTTGCGCCCACCGCAGGCAAGCTCTGGCTACCCAAGCCCCACAAATGGACGCTTGAAGGGACAGCGCATTCATCTCAAAGACCTGCTTCAACAAGGTATCTACCTTCCTGTCCTGCGCATCCTTCAACGCAGCACTACCTTACACCGGAATAGTGGTCTTCTTCATAACAGCCAAAACTGCCGCATCCACTTTAGGGGACTTAAACAACTCTCAATCCTGTTCCACTAAAGGGTAGAGCCGAGACATCACCCTGGACCCTTTAAGTCCTGCCTCAGGTGTATCCCATTCACCTTGTATCATCTCCTTGAACACTCTATGCACCGGGAAAACCCTTTGCGACTTACGGAAAGCCTGCAATAAAGGATCCTCTAACTGGGCATCCTCCGGCGGCCCCGGTGCTGGAATATTAAGCGCCCTCAGTGTCTCTGATATGAGCTCTGGCAAAATCCTAACCACTCGTGCCTGATCCTCCTGTTCTATAATTTCTCCTTCCTCCAAATCGTCTCCCAACTCCAAATCCTGCTCTAAGTCCTCCGAAGCCCTGAATTCCGAAGCCACGGACTGCCCTGCCTGCTCTCTCTCTGCTCGCCGTCTCTTCGTGGGAACGCCCGACTCTCCCGTGCTCAGGGGGGACCCCGGCCTCTTATCCCTTAAGCCCCCCTCCAAAGGACGTTCTGCACCCTTCATCTGCACTCCGAAAGCCTGCTGAATTAGGGAGACAAACTGCGGGGAAAAAATCATCGCTAAACCCCCTGGGAGCTGCCCCTGCGGCACCGGTACCCCCTGTAGGGATGAGGGCCCCGGAACGGGCTCCAGAGAAAGATCACTGGTGATCTTTTTCTTAAGGAGGTCGGAAGAGCCTTCCTTCTGGCTCTCCCCTTCCTGTTCCAGCTCCAGCTCCATGGCCCGAGACTCTTTAAGAGAGCTTTTACAGATCCCAGCCTCTGATATAGCACCCCTCTTGGACCCACACAATAAACAAAGGGGCCTAGAAGGCAGACTGACCAGACCGGCCTCGAAAACTCACTCTGCACGCCTGACACAGAGCCCCTCCCTCCCCCACTCAATGTCTCTGTACCAGGCTCGAGAAGACCAAGGGTCCTATATTTATTTATTTATTTTTTACAGTGGGGTACTCAATTTGGCTGCTCCACTCTCTAGCAGAATCCCGCTGACAAAAACGAAGCTTCTGTGCTTCAAACGAGGCCCCGAGAGCTCCTTGTTCGCCCAACTGGGTTTTCCCGCACGTGCGCCGAACATGCGGTCCGGTCTGCACACTCACAAAGGAGCCGCTTCGACGACCTCGGTCCCTCTTACCTCCTCCAAAGCTCAAGAGGGTATACTCTGGCAATGGTCCCGGTGCTAAAGAGCCGGTTCCGCACCCATAATAGTGGGATCGGGAACCGGACTCTAACTTCCCCTCAGCGATGCTTTCTTGACACAGCTCACCCCGAGAGAGGTAAAGGGGGGGGGGGGGGGAGGAGACAGTAGAAAAAGAGCAGAAAATAAGCAGCTCAGCACCAACTCTGCTCCCCCAAGATCCTTTCCTTCAAAAGAAACAAAATCCACTAAAGCTCAAACTACTCTTAACCCTTAATTGCTCTTCACAGTGAGCCCCTATATCTGGGCTCACCAGCTCTCCAGCTGCTTGGAGACTGAGATAACTGGCATCAGGGGGCGGATCCTGGCTACTTATACTGGTGTCATCAAAGAGGTGTGACGTTTCTCAGTCTCCAAGCTGCTGGAGGAGGAGCAAGACCCAAAGGTTCCGGGCTAGCCTGGAGGGACGCTAAGGAAGGCCCTTTTTGTCCACTGACAACTTAAGAACAGTGATCCAAGCTTTAGTAATCTCCCATACTGATTACTGTAACAACTTATACTTGGTTACATGGATACGTACTTCACACAGTGCAGTTCATTCAAAATGCTGCTGTACGTGTGATTGTAATTATGGGTAGAGCAGATCATATTATCCCTATATTGAGTAGGCTATACTGGCTGCCTGTGACATAGTATAAAACATTCAAGATAATTATGTTAATATTTAAGGCTTTGCACCAGAAAGCACAGTCGAGTCTCTCCTCTGCATTGTACATTAAATCGCCCTCCATGTTCATTATGATCTGAGAATTTGATGCTAATGAATGTTAAGGGAATGTATGCGTTCTATGATCGCTCCAAAGTTGTTGAACTCATTGACAAACAAATTGAGGACAATGACAGGCATACTTTTATTTAGTAAACAGTTAAAAATATATCTGTTCCCACAGGCTATGGAGCAGTCATAATATAGCCATGGCAGTCGCAGAAGTGATTTTTTGTTGTATTTGATAATACAACAAATAATTATGTTCAATTTTATTGTGCATATATTTTGTAATCTACCTAGATACTTAGTGCTGAGAGGAAATGTTTTTAAATAAATACATTTTTGGAACGGACCACATTTGGGTTTGCTCTGACAAAATGTGAAGACCTATATAATTAATATTTTTAACTGTTTTTTTTCCTATTCAAAATATTAAGTAGGCTGCATAAGCCAGTGAAATGAACTCTAATGTTAATGCATTTTGAGATGATTTTTTTAGACAACAAAATGGGAAAAATGTACATGGTGAAGATTAATGAATCAGAAGACACGTCCAATAAATCACTTTCTGTCAGAGCACTTTTTGATAAAACATGAGACATGACACCACCTAGTGCATCATAAGAAAAAAAAATATTTTCCTCCTTAATAAAAGGAAGGGAGGGGATTGACTTAATGAGAGGGTCAACGTTTTCTTTTCTAACTAGGCTATATTGATATACCCTGTATCTCTGTCACAAGTAAAGTATCCCCCAGTCTCCTCTTTCTTTTCTGAAAGCAGTTATTGTGAAGTGAGACCGAGACGGACAAAGACTATATCCTACATAAAGGAATGTTTGTACTTTGGAGTTAAAAAACATTAGGGAAGGAAAGACCCAAATTTCCACTGTCCAGGATACTTACTTTGAGTGAGACTATGGTGGAAAGCTGCTGAGGTAGATCCTGGAGAGGTTGTCACTCCAGCTGTATCCGTTCCAAAGCTATACAATTCTAATAATGGGAATGGCACAGGGAGAGAGACAGGTACCAGACTGCCCAACATCCCAAAAGGAGTCAATGGTGCCGAAGTTACATTCTGGCTAGTTACAGACAGCGGTGATGTCATGAGGGTTAGGGGTGATGTATTTGCAAGTAAAGATGCTCCAGCTGTGGTCTGTAAAAAAAAACCAAAAAAAAAAACCATTCTATTTTCAAACTACAAAATTCACAGGATCTCTATGGTTTTATTTTTGCTATTATCCCTTCAGTGTATGGGAGTAAATCACTAATGCTATCACAAATCAAAGTGAAACAATAAGAAATATATCTCATATATGTAGTCTCCTGTAACAAGAGCTATTCCTGAAAATGTAGACTAAGGGGTATGTTTACTAAAGGTTTTAACATACGTTAATAAAATTAACGTGCATTAAGTATCCACAGCCCTTTTATTTCGATGGGTGGTGTTGCAATTAACATGCGTTAACCTTTAGTAAAAATGCCCCTAAGTGTTTCAATTGGTATTGCATCAAATAACCAAAAGAAATGCTGTGTGTATTAGTTCGAACAATTTTTCCCTTACTAATCGAAAGCTCGGTGGTCAATTATGACATAGCCAAAACTTGCTTGGTCATTCAAGAGTAACACACAGAGTAATCCAAAAATTTGATTTATGTATTCACATTTGTTATACCGCTATTAGAGCAATAACAATTGCCAACATTGTGGTTTACAGTGCCTTGTAAAAACCAGAACATAAGTATACAATAAAGGTTGCCAGACAATAACAGATATGCAAAATTAAAGGATATTAACCATGTTTCTTTTTTTCATAGAATATTCTTCCCATATTCTAAATACATTCAATTCTGATTCCACATTTATATTACACTTTATTCTAAAGGATCAAAACAGAATATCACAATATAAAAGCATGCAACTAGGAAAATAAAATACATAAAAAGTAAAGCACAGTTACTTACCTGTAACAGGTGATCTCTGGGAACAGCAGGAATAAGTCTTCACATATGGGTATCGTCGGTACCAACGGAGCCTGCGCGGGAATGCTCCCCAGCGTCCAGTAAGAAAGCTTTTGGGAGCATCCCACAGCGCCTGCGCGCTGCCTTCCCGCCTTTCCTAACCGCTCTCTCCAGTTCGAGTTTTAAAGCTGAGACAAAGAGAGAGGAAAGGAAAGATAGATAGAGAGATACAACTCCTAGGGGAGGTGGGTGGGTTGTGAAGACTTATTCCTGCTGTTCCCAGAGATCACCTGTTACAGGTAAGTAACTGTGCTATCTCCAGGAACAAGCAGGAATGAGTCTTCACATATGGGGACTCCCCAGCGAGAGATGCCAGGGAGATCTCCAAAGTTGTGAGTCCCTGAGAAGGGCTCTACCTCACCCCATGGATCTCGGGCATCCAACCAGGGATGGGGGGTAGGAGTTGATTAGGTATGGAACAGGTGTTTGAGAACAGCCTGACCAAACAAGGCATCCCGGTCCTTGTCCAAGCAGTAATGGGCTGTAAAGGTATGAACCGAGGCCCAGGTGGCCGCTCGACAGATTTGGTCGATGGACACAGAGTTTAGATGAGCCATAGAGGCTGCCATGGCCCTCACATTGTGAGCTGTGACATGGCCCTCCAGAGAAAGGTTCTTACTCTAGTAGGCGAAGGAAATACACTGAGCAATCCAATTGGACAGAGTCCTCTTAGAGACTGGAAGTCCTAAGTGAGAGGGATCAAAAGCAACAAAGAGTTGAGAGGACTTTCTATGTTGCTGTGTCCTTTGTAAGTAGAAAGCAAGTGCCCTCTTACAATCCAGGGTATGAAGATTCCTCTCAACACTTGATGCATGAGGTCCTGGAAAAAAGACAGGTAAATACACCTCCTGGTTCAGATGAAAAGGTGAGACCATTTTAGGCATAAAGTGTGGATTAGTCCTGAGGACTACCTTGTCATGATGGAACCTTGTATAAGGAGGATTAGCCACCAAGGCTTGCAGCTCACTGATACGGCGACTGCAATGAGAAAAATAACCTTCCAGGAAAGGAAAGGAATTTCAAGGAGGTAGTGGCTAAGGGTTCAAAGGGTGGCTTCATAAGTTGGCCAAGAACCAAATTCAAATCCCATGCCACTGGAGGTGGTCTAATGGGAGGTTTAGTTAAAAGAAGGCCTCTCATGAATCTTGCAATAAGAGGATGAGAGGAAATAGGATGTCCATTGAGAGGCTTAAGGTATCCTGCAATAGCACTCAAATGGACTCTTACTGAATTCGTTTTAAGGCCTGCATGGGATAAATGCAGCAAATACTCTAGTAAAGAATTCAGAGGTATTGCAAGAGGGTTAAGACCCTTCTCTGCACACCAAATGGTAAACCTTTTCCATTTAAAAGCATAGGAACGTCTAGTGGAAGGCTTTCTGGAAGCATGAAGGATATCCTTCACTTGCTGAGACAGGAGCCAATCTTGAAGGTCTAGGCCTTCAGCAACCAGGCTCTGAGATGAAGAGACTGGGGATTTGGGTGCCATAACGTTCCCTCCTCCTGGGACAGGAGGTCTGGAGCAGATCCCAAGTCCAGGGAGGGAGCTTGAGAGAGATGAAGAAGTAGAGGGTACCACACTTGGCGTGGCCAACGTGGAGCTATGAGGATCATAGACCCCTTGTCTCTCTGAAGCTTGAATAGTGTCTTGGAAATTAGGGGATTGGGTGGAAAGGCATAGAGGAAGTCTTGCCCCCAGTGGAGGAGGAAGGCATCCCTGGCCTGAACTCCCTGACACGGAATCCTGGAACAGAACCAGGGAAGTTTGGCATTCCACGGACTTGCAAACAGGTCTATGTCTGGGGTTCCCTAAATTCGAAAGATCCTGGCTATCTGGTCCCCATGGAGGGACCATTCGTGTGGAAGAAGAACTCGACTGAGTCTGTCTGCCCAAGAGTTTTGAACCCCTGGAAGATACACTGCCATGAGATGAATCTGATGCTCTCTGGTGAAGGCCCACAATCTCAAAGCTTCGTTGCAAAGCGACAGAGAGCCAGTCCCGCCCTGCTTGTTCACGAAGAACATGGCTACTTGGTTGTCCGTATGGATGAGGACTGTCTTGTAGCTGAGCAGGGTGTGGAAGACTCTGAGAGCTAGAAGAATTGCTCTGAGCTCTAAGAGGTTGATATGTAGAGATGTCTCCTGTGGAGACCAGATGCCCTGGGTGGAGAGATCTTGTAGAGGCATCTGTTGTGAGGGTTGCTTGGGGTAGCAACTGTTGAAAGGGGGACCCCAGCAACAGATTTTGAGTGGACTTCCACCACTGGAGGGACCAAAACAGGCGACTGGAGGTTGCTATTTTGTCTGACAGGCAACCTGATGCCTGGGTCCATTGGGTGGACAGAGTCCACTGAGCTGCCCTCATGTGAAGGCGAGCATAAGGAACCACATGCACGGTGGATTCCATGTGGCCTAACAGTTGTAACATCTCTCAAGCAGTTAAATGGGATTTTAACTGAATTTGAGAGGCTAACTGCACCAAGCGTAGGCAACGGGCCTGGAGAAGATAGGCCCTTGCAGTTGTGGTATCTAGCAAGGCCCCTATGAACTTCAATGACTGAGTAGGGGGGTGAGTTGTGATTTTGGGATGTTTATTACAAGTCCCAGATACTGAAGAACACGCCTTGTGCAGGCTAGGGAAGTCTGGGCCTCTGACTGGGATGGTGCTCAGATGAGCCAGTCGTCCAGATATGGGAATACAAATATTCCTAGAGTGCGTAGAAATGCAGCTACTACTGCCATGCATTTTGTGAACACTCTTGGAGCAGAGGCCAGACCGAAAGGAAGCACTCTGTATTGATAGTGCTTTCCCTGATAAAGGAACCGAAGGAACCTTCTGTGTGTTGGATGGATGAGGACATGGGTGTATGCATCCTTGAGATCTAGAGAACAAAGCCAATCCTGACTCTGAAGGTATGGAAGGAGAGCACCGAGAGAAATCATCTTGAATTTCTCCTTGCATAGAAACTTGTTCAATTCTCTGAGATCTAATATGGGTCTGTAGCCCCCTGTTTTCTTTGGAATAAGAAAATAGGGGGAGTAGAACCCTGAACCCTGTTGAAGAAGGGGTACTTCTTCTATTGCCCTTTGGGCAAGAAGGGTAGCAATCTCCTGACCCAGAAGGTCGAGGAGAGATGTTGGAGAATTGAAATGTCTCACCATAGTGAGAGGAGGAAGGTTTAAGAAATGAAGCTTGTACCCCTCCCTTATGATGGAGAGGGTCCATTGCTCTGCTGTGATTTGTTCCCATCTGGGAGCAAAATGAGCTAACCTTCCTGGAATGGTTAGAGGCTCTGGTTCTTCTAGAGCCAGAAAGGCTAAGTTCTCTAGTTGTAAGTCAAAGGCCCTGAGGAGGCTGAGGCTGTTGGGCCGTAGCAGTCCTTGTAGCCTTAGGCTTGGCTTGTTTAGGTTGTTGCTGTCGCTTTGCAGCAAAACGACCTGTAGAAGATGCCTGGAGACCATAACCAGGATAATATTTCCCTTTTTTGGGAAAGTCTTTTTGAATAACCTTTTTCTAGCAGGAGCAGAAGTAGACTTTGAAAGTCTATCTAAGGCAGAATTTTCAGCATCCATCTGAGTGGCCTTTGCTTGCCAATCCTTACCAAAAAGCTTTTCACCTGTACAAGGAAGATTTCCTAATCCATCCTGGACCCAGGGTTCCAAATCAGAAGCTTGCAACCAAGCAAGTCTGCGTGCACCTATGGCAATAGCCGAGGCTCTGCTGGCACACTCAAAAGAGTCAAAGGCTGCACGGTTGGAGAATTTGGAAACATCCTGGGCATGTTTAAGCCAGGTGAGAAACTCTTCCCTTTTATCTTCTGAGATAAAAGGAGATAAAGTTAGCAGATGATCTGTAACTTCTTTTAGAAACATCCCCATATAGAGACTATAGGAGTTGATTCTGGCAGTAAGCATATTGGCCTGGAAAATTCTCCTGCCAAAAGCATCTAAGGTTCTGCATTCTCTTCCTGGAGGATTAGATGAGTGTCTTTTTGCACTCTTTATCTTTTTCATAGCAGACTCCACCACAATAGAGTGGTGAGGAAGCTGAGTCTTATGAAAGCCAGGACAAGGAGGAACACGGTACATGGTGTCCAACCTGCGAGAATGAGGGGAAGTAGTAAGAGGTGTCTCCCATATGCCCAACATGTGATCATAAAGGATCTCATGAATTGGTAAAGTAGCTGCCTCTTTAGGAGCCTTAGGATATTGTAAAATATCTAATTTCTTGGCTCTAGGCTCTGGTTCAGGGGCCACTGAAATAGAGAGGCCCCTGGCCACTTCCCTAATGAAGTCTTGAAAAGACAAGTCTTCTGGAGGAGACATTCTTCTTTTTGGAGAAGAGGGCTCCTGAGGAAGGAGTACCGATGCCTCGACAGAAGCCTCTGATTCATCAGAGTCCTCGGAGGAATCGAAGTATCGCCTGTCTGGATGCTCTTGCAGAGCCCGATATGTGTACCGAGTGGTATCGACATCGGGAGTGATCGGTACCGATGGGCATCACAGAACAGGGTACCGCTGCAGTCGACACTGAAGCCGATGTCGATGCAATCGGTACCGGCACCGGAACCGATATCAGTGCCGGTGCCGGAACTGGTACGCCAACGGAGTTTGTTGCGGTACCGGAGGCGTCGCAGCTTGTATGAATGCCGTGATGGCATGCTGCATGGTCAGAATATTCTGATCCACCGACGCAACCAATGTCTGGATGTCGGTACCAGTGGAGACCACCGGTACCCCAGAACATTGCAACAGGTGATCGGTCGAGGCCATGCCATCGATGTCAACCTGTGACCCCATAGATGAAGCTTTGGAAGCTGGAGCCTCCCGCCGGGGTAATTTTGCCGGTGCAGGATCCTCGAGGGCAAGCCCGGAGGCATCTCGATACTTAGAGGGAGATCTACCCTTCGAGGACCGGCTGGACTTATGTTTGGTTACCTGAGATCCATGGGAGGAAGACGAAGCCTTGGAAGATGTCGATGCCACCGAAGCTGCATCAGAGGGAAACAGGGTACTGAGCTTTGCCGCTCGATTCTGTCGACCTCTTTTAGACATCATGGAACAGGACTCACAATCGGTGATGGAGTGGTCAGGACCCAAACATTTTAGACACCAGTCATGGGTGTCGGTGATAGAAAGAGTACCGCTGCACTTCGTGTACTTTTTAAACCCGGAAGTGGGCTTTTCCATGAGGAAAAATCTTCTAGGCCCAAGGCCCAAAAGAAAAAATTGCACAGAAGTGGGAAACGGTAGGTTTTTTTTTTTTTAAAGAAGAAAGAAGAAAGAAGAAAAGACCGGCGGTACCGGTCCGACGTCGAAGAAGGCAGACGCGCGACCAAAGAAATAAAGAAAAATAAAGAATTTCTTCAGCAGTGACAGGAACACGACCTGCTGGCTCCGCGGAAAAGAAGAACTGGAGAGAGGCGGTTAGGACAGGCGGGAAGGCAGCGCGCAGGCGCTGTGGGATGCTCCCAAAAGCTTTCTTACTGGACGCTGGGGAGCGTTCCCGTGCAGGCTCCGTTGGTACCGACGATACCCATATGTGAAGACTCATTCCTGCTTGTTCCTGGAGATACAAAGCATACATAAGAAGACAGTGGCATATTAAGGGCGAGGTGGTGGATGCAGCCTGCTCTGGGTGCCGGCTGGGAGGCGGTGCTCCCCAGTTGGGCCCATGGAGGCAGCGTGGCAAGCTTAGATTAAGCTGGCTTGCTGCAATTCCTAGCATGCCAGTGCCGGTCACTCTTCTCTCCCAGCAAAGTCTCATGAATCATGAGACTTTAACCGGTAGAGAAGAGCAACCGGTCCTGGAACGTGAGGCACCATGGCAAGCTAGCTTAATGGTAAGCTTGCAGTGCTGTCTCTGTGGGCCTAGCGCAGAGGTACTCAAATCCAGTCCTGGAGGGCCGCAAACCAGTCAGGTTTTCGGGATATCCCTAATGAATATGCATGAGGTATATTTGCATGCACTGCCTCCTTTGTATTTGAATTATCTCATGCATATTCATTAGGGATATCCTGAAAACCTGACTGGTTTGTGGCCCTCCAGGACTGGATTTGAGTACCCCTGGCCTAGCGGGAGGAGGGGGAGGAAGGGGGGGGGGAGGGCACCCACCCAGTGTGCCAAGGGGGCTGCGAACACCACTGTAAGAACATAAGATATGCCATACTGGGTCAGACCAAGGATCGATCAAGCCCAGTATCTTGTTTCCAACAGTGGCCAATCCAGGTCACAAGTTCTTGTCAGGTTCCCAAAAGGTATACGGATTAAACCTCCCTAATTTACAATATATTCCTTTATCATACCTCACATCTCTGACAAAGGGTGTGAAGATCTATATAAACATACATTTTTGGTTTTGTACTCAATTACTTTTTTGAATAGTTCTAGAATTTTTCTTTCATGTTGGAAGTATTGTGTAAGCTGTATATACTAGTGAAACAATCTCCTATGTTAATGCTGATATAATGAATTATACCAGCCTTCATTAAAGATGCTACTCATCACGTTCTGGAATAAAATATTTCTTTATACAACCAAGTTTCCATTTCTTATAGAAGATGATATATAAAAAAGCTATTTGAAGAGCTGGAAGGAGTTTATTCCATTAGAAAAGAGCAGAACCTCATATAGTCCTGGTGTCAACCTGTTAATTTTCTTAAAAGTTAGAGAAACCAGTTTAAACGAGACATATGCTAAGTGTAAAGATTCCAAATTACAGGCTGGTCCTGTTCCCTTCTGCCCTCTTCAAAATCATCTTAGGTACAGTATTTTGTAATAACTAATAACTTTTCTGAAGGAAAGCTGAAAGTGGATGAAGCCTCTGTGGGTAAGTGACCATTACTTTGCTGGCAAACATGATGACTTAAAACTTGGGAAAGAGGGGAACTTGTGGGTTTTATTTGGAAGTGTCATTTTTTTATTTCACTAAAAAGCAAACTACTTCTCAGTTTACTTTAAGGGTTTTAAATTAACTTCTGTTAGATTAGGGTAGGCCCTTCAACATTTAAAAGAAAGCAGGCATAGCAGTTTGGTATAGAGGCTGTAAACTAATTTCTACATAGTAACATAGCAAATGATGGCAAATTAAAATCAGTATGGTCTATCTAGTCTTTCCAGTAAGATGGCTATAACTCTAGCACCTGACACACTTTGCAGGTTACCTCCTCCCCATGCCTTTGCTTAGGATTGCACCTGCTTCTCCGTGCAAGTTCCTCCTTCTATGTATGAAGTTATTTAAGAATGTTTTGATAACATTCTTTTGCCATATTATTATCCTCTGTGTCTGTCCCATGCATTTTTGAATTTTGTAACGGTTTTTGCACCCACCACCTCCATCGGGAGGGCATTCCAAGCATACATTACCCCTTCCGTGAAAATCTATTTTCTGATGTTGCTTTTAAGTTTACCTTCATTGCAGTTTCATTTTGTGTACTCTAGTTCTAAACCTTCCCCATCTGTATCACATCCCCCATCCTTTCTCCCTTCTAGGGTATACATGTTTATGTCTTCAAGTTTCTTCTCATAGGGCACAGGCCCCATATCAGTTGGATGCCTTCTTCTGAACCATTTCAAGTCTTTTTATATTATTTGCAAGATATGGGCTTCAAAATTGAACACCATACTCCAAGTGAGGCCTTAACAATGATGTGTACAGAGGCACTAATACCGCCTCCTTCCTGCTGGTTATTCCTCTCTGTATTGCATCCTTCTGGCTTTGGCCACTGCCTTGTCACACTGTTTTGCCACCTTGAGATCCTCAGACACTATAACCCCGTAGTCCCTCTTCTGGGTCTGTACACACCAGCCTCTCATCCCCTACTGCATACAGTTCTTTTTTGGGTTTTTGCTTCCCAAGTGCATCACTCTACATTTCATCTCAATTGCCAAGCATCAGACCATTCTTCTAATTCATGTAGATCTTTTCTCATGTTGTCTACTCCATCTGAGATGTCTCATCTATTGCAAATCTTCGTGTCCTCTGCAAACAGGGGTGGCCAAAGGGGGGTGTGGGGACATGTGTGGAAACGGCAGGCCTCATTTGCATAAGGGGCATCATTTGCATAAATATTTGCATAATGTTATCATGCACTAACTTTTAGTAAGCATGCTTCTTAATGAGTGTCTGGATAAAGAAAGAGAAATTAGACTTACCTGCTAATTGTTGTTCCTTGAGGAACTCCAGTCCAGTCCCGTACCTCTGGGTAGTGTACCTCTTCCAGCAGCTTGGAGACTGAGAATGTCATCTTTTGATGACATCAGTACTAATACAGCAGGGACCACCTACCAGCTCCAGTAACCCATTGACAAAGCAGACTCACAGGAGCAACAAATAAGTAGTTAATATTCGAACAATACGCTTCTACATCTTAAAACTCCAACATCCCCCTCACCCGAGAAGAGATTCCCCTTCCCCTCCGAATGAGGCGGCTTACTTGTAGTCCCTTCAGGCAACTGTATACCAACTGAGCTTGAGACAGACAACCCCTTCGGTCCCCTTCAAGCCCATACTCCCTGCATTTGCAGACCCCTCAGGACACTGGCCAAGTTCAGGAACTCCTGCTTCAGGCTCTGGTCACAAACCAACTGGCACATGGGGAAGGATTTGGGACTGGACTGGAATTCCTCAAGGAACAACAATTAGCAGGTAAGTCTAATTTCTCTTTCCTTATCATCCCTCCAGTCTAGTCCCGCACCTCTGTGATGTATCAGAGCAGTTAAACTAACAGGAGGGACCTACACAACTGGCCTGAAGCACTACTGATCCAAAATGAGTGTCCCCTGCTGCCTGAACATCCAGGCAATAATCCTTAGAGAAAGTATTCAGCGACGACCACGCTGCCGCCCTATAGATCTCCACCAGTGGAACTAAACTATACTCTGCCCACAAGGCTGCCAGAGCATTCATGGAATGCGCCCACAACCCCGCTGGCACTGCTTTACCCTTCAAGATGTACGCTGATGCAATTGCCTCCCTGATCCATCTGGAAATGGAGGCCTTAGTTGCTGCCTCACTTTTGTGCGGCCTGCCAGACAGAACAAACAGATCTCCGAAAGGGCAATGTCCTTTTCACATACATTCGCAGAGCTCTTTTAACATCCAGGCGGCACAGCTGCGGAGTGGCAGGGCCCACACCTGTGCTCGCCAGAGCTGGTAAGGAAACAGCCTGATTTACATGAAATGCTGACACCACCTTGGGCAAAAATGAAGGTACTGGGCGCAGGACCATTTTCTCCTTGGAGAAGGAAAGGAATGGCTCCTGGCATGACAGGGCCTGAAGCTCCGAAATCCTGCATGCTGAGCAAATCACCACCAGGAATACCGTTTTCAGAGTCAAATCCTTCAGGGAAGCTTGACTCCATGTCTCCAAGGGTTCCCCAGACTGAGCCTTTAGCACCAGATTAAGATCCCAAGGTGGTACCACCACCCTCCTCGGCGGACGGAGGTGGGTCACCGTCCTTAGAAATCTCAGCACGTCTGGGATGTGTACCCAATGGCACCCCGTGGACTTTCCCGTGATAACAGGAAATTGCCGCCAGTTGCACCCTCAAGGAACTGGCAGCTAGGCACTTATCAAAACTGGATTGCAAGAACGCCAAGATGTCCGGGATGAAGGCAGTGGAAGGGCACGCCTGCCTTTCTCCACACCAGGATTCAAAGATGCACCACACGCAGATGTACACCAAGTTCGTAGACCTCCTCCAGGCCTGTAGCAAGGTCGCTATCACAGAGCCTGAATATCCTTTCTTCTTCAACCTCGCCATTTCCAAAGCCATGCCTTAAGCAAGAATGGATCCACTTGGGGCATGCAAAGCAGCCCCTGTATCGAGGTCCTTCTGAACTGGAAGCCGCCACGGTCGATCTGCCGGTATCCAAATCAGGTCGGCATACCAAAGGCGCCTTAGCCAGTCCGGTGCCACCAGTTACTAATCCTCAGGGTACCTCTATCCGTTGCACTACCCGGTCTATGAGCACCCATGGGGGAAAAACAGAGAAGACTTTCTTCGGGCCGTTGCTGAATTAGAGCATCCAGGTCCTCGGACATCCTTTCTCAACTTCTGCTGAAAAAACTGTCAGGCCTTGGCCAACTCGAACGTTGCCATTAAGTCCATGACCAGTGTGCCCCATCGGAGGACCACCTGCTTGAACACCCGCGCCCCCCCCCCCCCGGTCAAGCTGCCACTCTCCGGGGTACACGGGCACTTGACTGAGGTAGTGTGCCGTCACATTGTCGACTCCTGACACGTGCGCTGCCGATAACGCCTAGAGACAAAACTCTGCCCATCTGAACAGCCTTTTGGCCTCCTTCTCCAGGGCTGCACTGCCCTTGCCTCCTTGCCGGTTAATGTAAGCCATCATGGTCGCATTGTCCGAGAGTCTCGTACCACCTTCTCCTGCAACCATGGCTCGAAACATTTTAGCGCCAAGGTCACCGCTCGCATCTTGAGCCTGTTGATGGACCACAGGGTCTCCTATGGACTCCACTGACCCTGAACAAAACATCCTTCGCAAAGGGCTCCCCAACCTGACAGACTGGCATTGGTCATCAGCAGAACCCACACTGGGGACTCAAGTGGCATGCTCCTTTCCAGGCTCCTCAGATGCAGCCACCACCTGGTGGGCTCTCCTGGTGCTCCATGGGTAGGGGAGTACTTGGGTCAGGGGTTAACTCTGATGGGACCACCGCCGGTGCAGAGCCCTCTGCAGCAGTCGCAAGTGCACCCTTGCCCATGGGACTAGCTCGAGAGTGGCCGCCATGGTCACCAGAACATGTAGAGAATGTCACATTGATGGTCTCACCATCTTCAGGAACTGCTGTATCAACTGTCATAGCTCCTGTGCCCAGCAATTTGCAGAAAAACCCTGCCCGTGTGGGTATCAAAGCACGCTCCCAAATACTCTAGTTCCTGGGTCGGCCATAACTGACTTTTGGCCAAGTTGACCACCCAACCGAGACTTTGAAGGAACTCCACCACCCGTGCTGTTACTCTTTCACTGTCATCCCTGGACTTCACCCAGATCAGACAATCATCTAGGTACGGGTGGACGAAAACCCTTTCCTTGCGGAGAACTGCCATCACCACCACCAAGACCTTGGTGAAGGTACGGCAGCTGGTCGCCAGAACGAAGGGCATCGCTCAAAACTGGAAATGGCCCCTTTGCACTGCAAAGCAGAGAAACTGTTGATGTTCTGGATGGATGAGAATGTGCAGATACACCTTCGTGAGGTCAAGAGATGTCAAGAACTCTCCGCTCCTTACTGACACTATTACTGATCTCAGCATTTCCATATGGAAATGCGGTACCCGGCATTGAGGTCGAGAATCGGACGAAAGGAACATTCCTTTTTGGGCACCATGAAATAAATGGAGTATCAACCGCAGCTGTACTGGTCTCGCAAAACCAGTTCCACGGCTCTTAGCTGCAGGAGACAAGTCAAGGTCTCCTCTACTGCCGTCAACACCGCTGCGTCCACTTTGGGCGATCAAAGGAGCTCTCGTTCTTGCTCCTGTAGCGGGTACAGGTGCGTCATAGATCGCACCCCTTCAAGGCCAGCAGATCCCACTCATCCTGGATCATCTGTAATACTACTCTATGTACCGAGAAGACTTTCCATGATTTCCACACCACCTGGAGCAGCGGATCCTCCGGTGCCTCTTCCTCTGCCGGGAGATTAGCAGGCATATTCAGAGCCTTGAGGGACTCCACAATGAGCACTGGCAGCTCCTTCTGGCGGAACACCCGAACAATCCGGGCCTGATCCTCTTGCTCTGGGATCTCTCCTTTTTCCAACTCCTCCTGCAGATCTAGCTCCATGTTGAGATCTTCCCCATCCAGCCCTCTGACAATGGCGATTGCTGCCATTCCTCTGAGCCTCTAGCCTGCCCCTGACTCATGCTCTTTTGCGTCCAATGCCCTCTTAGCCCCGCGTTCCGGGGCTGAGGAGCCGCTTGCCATGCCCTGTTGATGTAGCAAAACGCCTTAAGCAAAAGTAAAACAAATTCCAGTGAGAACTCCCCTGGGAGCCCTATTGCTCCCTGGGCTTGAGGGGTGGATGGTCTGGGCATTGCGCAGGGACCAGGGGCCGGATCCGTTGAAGGCAACACAGCGCCCCCCGCCTCCAGGGTCTCTTGCGACCGAGAGGGACTCTCCTGCCTCGTCTCATCCTACAGGCCGGGCTCCAATGACCTAGCCTCTTGTGTGCAGTCTAGGCAGATGTCTGTCTTCAAGACCGCTCCCCATCGGGTCCCACATATCTTGAGGATTTTTAGATTGCACTGCTATGTTGTACCTCAAAGATGTGAAATGGACCATGCACTGATCCAATTAGACTGACACTTTCTCTGAGTAAAAGTTTGTTTTTATTATAAGCAATACTAATGACTGTAAGGAGTACAGCGTCCCTTACAAGCAATATCACAAATTTAGTAGGTACAGAGTCTGGACTAAGAGACAAAAGATGATCATTCCAGGTTACTCACTGACCATAGACAGATAGGATTTCATTTGTCTCCTATCCACTGATTATCTTTGTCTTTCTAGTTATATACATTTCTTGTATGCAGGTGCTTCTTGTTTCACAGAACAAAACTACTCAGCACTTTTTCCTGCATGATGTTGTTGTTGTTAAGTGCCGTCGAGTCAGAGTCGACTCATGGCGACCCTCTGGATAGCTATCCTAAATTGTGTTCGGTCTTCAGTCAGGTGGCTTATTGTTGACAGACTGGTACCCGTAGCTGCTGTTATTGTATCGATCCATCTCACTGCTGGCCTTCCTCTTTTATGTTGACCTTCTATCTTGCCAAGCATGATGTCTTTCTCTAATGATCTCTCTCTCCGCATGATGTGTCCAAAGTATGAAAGTCGAAGTCTTGTCATCTGAGCTTCTAAAGAAAGCTTAGGTTTGATCTCCTCTAGTACAGACTGGATTAGTACACCTTCCCCATACACTTCAACAAGCTGCCGGTGAATTTCAGCTGGACAAACTTGTTTTGCATTTAAAAAACGGATAGGCGCGCGCACTTTGCAATCGGAGGGATTGCTGATTGACATGGCGACAGGCGGGGCAGTGTGGCCATGCGACCAGCGCTGGCGGAGACGTGGGGCGTGGTGGCGGCGTGGTGGGAGGCTGGCTGAGAGTGGCTGGCCTTGGGCGGACGTCACTTGGCGGATCACGCGGAAACGATGTGCAGTCGGTTCTTACTTTAAAAATGACCCTCGTATTTAAAGTTGTTAAAACCCAAGAGGATTGTGGAAAATTGCAAGAAGATCTTGATAAATTGGAAGACAGGCCATCAAAATGGCAGATGAAATTTAATGTGGACAAGTGCAAGGTTATGCACCTAGGGAAGAACAACCCAAACTATGGTTACACGATGCAAGGTTCCACATTAGGAACCACCACCCAGGAAAAAGATTTAGGCGTCATTGTGGATACCATGTTAAAACCCTCGGCCCAGTGTGCAGCAGCGGCCAAGAGAGCAAATAGAATGCTAGGTATGATAAGGAATGGAAAATAAAACAAAAGATATTATAATGCCTCTATATCGTTCCATGGTGAGACCGCTCCTTGAATATTGTGTGCAATTCTGGTCGCCGTATCTTAAAAAGGATATAGCTATTTTAGAAAAGGTTCAGAGAAGAGCCACCAAAATGGTAAAGGGGATGGAAGGATACTCCTATGAAGGCAGGCTAAAAAGGTTAGGGCTCTTTAACCTGGAAAAGAGACGGCTGAGGGGAGATATGATAGAAGTCTATAAATTAATGAACGGAGTGGAACGGGTAAACGTAGATCGATTGTTTACCTTATCAGAATATAGAAAGACTAGGGGACATGCAATGAAGCTACAGGGTAAACTATTTAAGACTGAGTGAAAAAATATTTTCTTTTATTAATGTGTAATGAAACTCTGGAATTTGTTACCGGAGGATGAAGTAAAGGCTGTTAGTGTAGTTGGGTTTAAAAAAGGTTTGGATAAGTTCCTGGAGGAAGGTCCATAAATCATTATTAAGAAGGGACCCAGGATATCAATGCTTGAACCAATACAAGCATTGTGGAACCTGTGTTCCTTGGGGAAACTGCTAGGTACGTATGACCTAGATTGGCCACTGTTGGAAGCAGAATACTGGGCTTGATGGACCTTGGTCTGACCCAGTATGGCATATCTTATGTTCTTATGTTCTTCGGGCAGTCCATGGTATACACAGTATTTGCCGCCAGCACTATAATTCAAAGGCATCAATTTTCTTCCTGTCTATCTTTTTCACTGTCCAGCTTTCACATCCATATGATGTTATTGAAAATACCATGGCTTGAACAAGTCAAATCTTTGTATGGAGAGAGACATCTCTGCTCTTGAGAATCTTATCTAGGTCTTTCATAGCCATTCTGCCAAGAGCAATGCGTCGTCTGATTTCTTGACTGCTTGTTGCTTCTTTATTGATAGTTGATCCAAGTAGGTTAAAGTTATTCACGATTTCAATTTCTTCTCCTTCGACGATGAACCTGTTGATTATGCCAGTTGTCATGATCTTTGTCTTCTTTACATTAAGGTGCAGGCCCATTTTGAGACTATGTTCTTTGATTGTGAGAAGCAAATGTTTCAGATCATCTTCACTTTCCGCCAGTAATGTGGTATCATCAGCATAGCGAAGGTTGTTGATGAGTCTTCCACCAATCTTCACACCTCTGTTGTCTTCATACAATCCTGCTTCTCTGATGATTTGTTCTGCATATAAATTAAACAGATAGGGGGAAAGTATGCAGCCTTGTCTTACACCTTTGCTTATTTTAAACCATTCTGTTTCTCCTTGTTCTGTTCGAACTGTTGCCTCTTGATCAATGTACAGATTGTGCAAGAGAACGATCAGGTGTTCTGGTATACCCATGCTTCTTAATGTGGCCCAGAGTTTCTCATGGTTTACACAGTCAAAAGCTTTGCTATAGTCGATAAAGCACAAATAGATATCCTTTTGGTATTCTTTAGTCTTTTCAAGGATCCATCTCACATCCGCAATGATGTCTCTCGTTCCTCGTCCTTTTCTGAACCCTGCTTGCACTTCAGGTAGTTCTTGTTCCAGGTATGACTGTAGTCTCTTTTGAATAATCTTCAGTAGAATCTTGCTGGCATGTGGGATCAGAGCGATTGTGCAATAATTTCCACAGTCAGTTGGATCACCTTTCTTTAGTATTGGTATAAACACAGATCTTTTCCAGTTGGCAGAGCCTTGTAAGTATGTTAACAGCTGCATCAGATTGCTGTAATACTTCTATGGGAATACAATCAATGCCTGGTGCTTTGTTCTTTGATAAGGCTTTCAATGCTGCTTCAACTTCTTCTTTCATCACCAATGGTTCCAGATCACAAGGTACAGGTTGAAATGGCTGTTGGTCCACTTGATCTTTATCATATAAAAACTGTATATTCCTTCCATCTTTTCTTGATCTTCTCAGCATCATTCAACATAGAACCTTGAGCATCTTGTAACATTCCAATTTGAGGCTGGAACTTTTTCTTTAACTCTCGTAGCTTTAGGAAAGCTGATCTTGTTCTTCCGCTAATAGTTTCTGCTTCTATTTCCTTGCATGCGTCATTGTAGTACTTTTCCTTGTCCTGTCTTGCTGCACGTTGGAAATCTCTGTTGCGTTCTGTGATTGTCTTTCTTTCTCCTTTGGCTTTAGCTTCTCTGCGTTTCTGGGCAATTTTCAGAGTTTCTTCCGTCATCCATTTTGGCCGTTTTTTCTTTTTTACCTTTTGTAGAGACTTCTCGCTTTCTTCCAACACAACCTTCTTGATGTCATTCCATAACTCTTCTGGAACTCTATCATTTGTATCTAAAGCAGCAAATCGATTTTGCAGGCAGTCTTTAAATTCCAGTGGTATATTCTCAAGGTCATATTTTGCTGCATTCATGAGTGGTTTGCTCTTTTTCAGCTTTAGCTTGAGTTTGCATACTAGTAGTTGATGATCTGTACCACAGTCAGCTCCAGGTTTTGTCTTTGTTGATGTTATAGAGTTTTTCCATCGTTGACTTCCACAGATGTAGTCAATTTGATTTTTATACAATCCATTGAGTGAAGTCCATGTGTACAGTCGCCGCTTGTGTTGCTGGAAGAAGGTGTTCTAGATGAATAGATCGTTGGTCTTGCAGAATTCTATCAGTCTTTCTCCAGCTTCATTTCTGTTGCCAAGTCCATATTTTCCAACTACTTTGTCTTCTTCTTTGTTGCCAACCTTTGCGTTCCAATCACCCATGACTATCAGGATATCCTGTTTGCATGTTCTGTCAATTTCAGCTTGTACTTGTTCATAGAACTCTTCAATTTCATTCTCTTCTGCAGCTGTTGTTGGGGCATATACTTGAATTATAGTTGTGTTGATAGGCATTCCTCGTAGACGAATAGAGATTAAGCGTTCGCTGACTGCATTGTATTTCATTACAGTTCTTGCAAGTTTCTTCTTTATTATAAATGCAACACCATTTCTTCATTGTCTTTCATTTCCAGCATAGTAGACCATGTGATCATCTGATGCAAAGTGCCCGATGCCAGTCCAGTTCAGTTCGCTGACACCCAACTGATCAAGTTGTACACGTTCCATTTCATTCTTGACCACCTCCAACTTCCCTTGGTTCATGCTTCGTACGTTCCATGTTCCAATGTGTAAGACATCTTTACAGCTTCTGACTCATTTCATGCGCAGCTACATCAGCAGTCAGACGTCCCGAGGGCTTTGATCCAACCACATCATAAATGCTGGCTTTACTCTGAAAAGTCTTCAGCTCTTCCCCAGTAGCTAGTTGAGTGCCTTCCAACCTGGGGTCTCATCTTCCAGCACTACAGCACAATTTGTTTTGTTGTAACTATCCATTGGGTTTTCATGGCAAGATACAGAAGTAGATTGCCGGGCCTTTCTTCCGCGCAGTTTAAGTTTGGTGTTGTTGCCGTTGTCACAGAAATGTGATCCTCCGCCGTCAACTATATCCCATTCTGCTGCTGCCCAGATGGGTGGTTTGTCTTGGTCTGGCATCTCAGCTGAGACCTGTCCATCTTGGGAGACCCTGCCAGTAGTTAAACTACCGATAGTTTAGCTCTCAGCGTCACTGATGCACACAAGCCCTCACAGCACGACAAGCTGCAAACCAAGTGAGGGTTTTTCCTGCATATCTTTCATTTATTTCTGTCTGACTTTTTTTGCCTGATCCTTCTCAGGAAAAAAGTCACAATGTTTGACTAAACTGTCACTTACATCTCCTGACCGGGCACAACGGGCTCTCTGAAATCTGCCCAGCAACAAGACAATGGCACATTTAGTTAGGCTTCTGCCACAGGTAACATAGTAAATGACGGCAGATAAAGACCAGTATGGTCCATCTAGTCAGCCCAGTAAGATGGCAAGAGTAGGTGCACCTGCCGCTCTGTGCAGGACACCCCTCCTCATGTCTTTGTTTAGGGGTGAAACCACCGCTCCGTGTAGGTCACCCCTGTTTGTTGAGAAGTTAGATAGTTAAGTTTATTTTGATTTTATCCTGTTGCTGTAAAGGGATCCACTGTGTCTGTCCCATTCCATTTTGAATTCTGTCACTGTATTTGCCCCTACCATTTCCATCGGGAGAGCATTCCAAGCATCCATCACCCTTTCAGTGAAAAAGTATTTTCTGACATTGCCTTTCAATTTACCCCCTTGCAGCTTCATATGTTATGCCCTCTAGTTTTACAGCTTCCCCATCTTTGGAAGAGATTTGTTTGTTCGTTATTTCTCTAACTATTTAAAGGTCTGAATCATATCTCCCCTATCCCTCCTCTCCTCCAGAGTGTACACATTTAGGTCTTCAAGTCTCTTCTCATAAGGCTTCTGACGCAGGCTCCAAATCCTTTTGGTCGCCTTCCTCTTTACAGTTTCCAGTCTTTTTACATCCTTTGCAAGATATGCTCTCCAAAACTGAACAAAGGAAGGGAGGCCTCACCAGTGACTTATACAGTGGCATTAGTACCTCTTCCTTTCTGCTGGTAATTCCTCTTTGTATGCAACCCAACATCCTCCTGGCTTTTGCTACTGTCTTGTCGCACCGTTTTGCCACCTTGAGATCGATCCTCAGAAATAATCACACCAAGGTCCTTCTCCTGGTCCGTGCACACCAACCTCTCGCCCCCTATCGCGTACATTTCCCTTGGATTTCTGCTTCCCAAGTGCATGACACTGCACTTCTTCGCAATAAATCTTAACTACCAAGCATTAGACCATTCTTTCAGCTTTTGTAGATCTTTCCTCATGTTATCCACTCCCTCAGGGGAGTCCACTCTATTGCAAATTTTGGTGTCATCTGTAAAAAGACAAGACTTTTCCATTTAGTCCTTCAGCAATATCACTCACAAATACATTGAACAGTGCGGAGCCCAGGACCGAACCCTGGGGCACCCCGCTAATCACCCTCCTTTCATCCCCGTTAGCTCCATTTACCATCACCTTCTGTCGTCTGTCAGTCAACCAATTTCTGATCCAGTTCACCACCTTGGGACCCATCCCCAAACTACTGAGTTTATTGATAAGCCTCCTATGAGGAACAGTATCAAAGGCTTTGCTGAAATCCAGGTAGATGACATTCATCGCATGCCCCTGACCTAGTTCTCTGGTCACCCAGTCAAAGAACTCAATCAGATTTGTTTGGCAAAATCCTTTGGTAAAATCATGTTGCCTCGGATCATGCAATCTGTTGGTTTTGAGAAAGTCCACTATTCTCGCTTCCAGGAGCATCTCCATTACTTTTCCCGCCACCGAGATAAGGCTCACGGGCCTGTAGTTTGTCACTTCTTCCGTGTCACCACTTTTGTGAAGAGGTACCACATCGGCCCGTCTCCAGTTCTGAGGAACTTCTCCTGTTTCCAAGGATCTGTTGAAAACATCCCTTAAGGGCCTTGTAAGTACCTCTCTGAGCTCTTTTCAGTATCCTGGGATGTATTCCATCCGGTCCCATGGCCTTGTCCACTTTCAGGTTTGCTAGTTGTTCTAACACATCATCTTCTGTGAATGGTGTGGTATCTACTTCCTTCCCATTTTTATATTTGGGAGTCACAGGTGGTCGTTCTACAGGATTTTCTTTAGTAAAAACAGAGCAGAAGTATTTGTTTAGCAATTTCGCTTTTTCAAGGTTATTGTGCACTGAATACGTTTTGAGCTGTATAACACAAGGAATGTTTTGCATGAAATGGGGTTCACCCTTTCTTCGTACCCTCACATAACAGGCACTGTTGTCTGGCTGGCATGATGGGAAGGGCTGCGGGTACTCCCCAGGAACACCCTCAATCTGTACCCGGGTAGATAGAAGGATCCCTAGCACAGTGCACCTCCACGAGCTCAGGCAAGGAGCATTAGAGAACCTGAATTAAAACAAAATAAAATAAACAAAACCAATTTACCAAAATCTAATTAACAAAAACTGAAACTGAAAGGAAACTGCAAATGGACGCCTATGAAGAAGCTGCTCTGTCCTGCTTTATTCTCTGGTGGCTGACTCTCCCAGGCGCCCAAAACACAGCGGGGGTTAAAATGCATGCGGGCCTGAAGAAGAAGAAATCACGCCTAAACACAATGGGGGAGTTTCCTTCGCCGCTGCAGGCCACTCTGTCTCCTCATGTTCCGGCGGTTGCTAGGGGTTCCTGCTGTTCTTCTCCCCTGCCGCTCTTACCTTGGAGCCTCTTTGCCGTGTGGCTTTTCTACCCCTCACGCTCAGCCTTCCTTCCTGGCTTCGGTGCTAAGGGGGCGACTTGGGGCTTCCAGCTTTCACTCCCATTAATCCACTGCTGCCCCCGCGGTGGCTCCTCACCCAATAATGGGTGCCGGAGCCACCAGAAGTCTCGGACTGAGGAAGGCTTCCACAGAACTCCTCCCTGAAATCCTGGAGGGAGGGAGGAGAAGGAATATCCTCCCCTCAGCCCTGTTGTCCCCCCGGTTCTTTCTGATGTCTTTTATTTTTCTTTTCTGACTTTAAAAACAAAGAAACCTGCACCTTAACAGGCGAAATAAAAAGGAAACTCTAACTAAACCTATCTCCTTAGTTGTCCCTTCAGTGAGTCCAGCAACCTGGTTCACTACCTCCTCCAGCTGCTTGGAGACTGAGCATACTGGAGCTGGTAGGCGATCCCTGCTGTATTAAGTAATGATGTCATCAAAAGATGACATGCTCAGTCTCCAAGCTGCTGGAAGAATACACTACCCAGAGGTGCGGGACTGGACTGGAGGGACGATAAGGAATGTCCACCAGATTTCTACATTACTATACTCCAGTGCCACCCGCCAGGCACATTAGTTAGTGCTACACACACTGCCCATTTAGAACCCATAGCAAACTCGTCTTTCATATCACTACCAGGACTCACAAAGCACCAAACCCTACCTTATCAAAAGGCAATACATCTAATGGGGAAAGAGAACAAGTGGCACTGTCAAATAGAAACTACATGAACAGAATATCTCAGCTTGTCTATACATGCAGAACATAGATAGTCACAAAACAAAGAATAAGAGATCACAATTTAGAAACAGGAAGACAATTATTTGGGAACCCAAAAGCCAGACTTGGAATGTACAGCACTGGAGAAATAAAGCTATAAACTAATTTCCTCTTGTACTAAAGAAAATGCAAAGACGTTAACGATGAACATTTTTCAGAGCTGACATATTCCAGTTAATAAATTTTAAAAAAAGTATTTTTCTACCTTTTGTTGTTTGGGCATTTTATTCTTCAGTTGCAATTGCTCCAGTCACTTTCTTCTGGTTTCTTTGTCTCTTCTGCTAACTCTCCATTGTCTGCTGTCCATTTGTACTTTCTTCTCTCTTTTAGTTTTTTTGCCATTCTCTCTCTACATCTGCTTTAAAATATTGATCTTTCTCCTTTTGCACTTTCCTCCATTTCTTTCTTTATTCCTTTTTCATCCACTCAAATTTCACCCTTCCATCATAAATTCCCACATATTCTCCCAATACTCGGCCAATCGTAGATTTTTCTTCCCTCCCACAAAAAATATCTTTTCCCCTCTCCATCCTCACTCCCCCAGCCCCATCCCCTTCTAGTCCTCCCCCAACATCAGCTCCCTTCTAGTTCCAGCCCCACCCAGCATCCGCTCCCTTTTAGTCCCATTCTCCCATCTACCTGCATCAGCCCATTTCCAGTCCTAGCTCTCCCATCAACCCATTTCCAATCGTATCCTAGCCCCCATCAGCCCAAGTCCCTCCTATCAGCCCATTTCCAATCCTGCCCCCCATTAGCCCAAGCCCCTTCTATCAGCCCATTTCAAGTTCAAGCACCACATCAGCCCATTTCCAGTCCAAGCCCCCCCAATCAGCCCTATTTCCAATCCTAGCCTCCCATCAGCTATTTCGTCCTATCCTAGTCTCCCCATCAGCCCATTTAAAGTCCTAGCCCCCCATTAGTCCTTTCCAATCCTATCCTAGCCTCCCATCAGCCCATTTCCAGTCCAAGCCCCCCCCAATCAGCCCATTTCCAGTCCTATCCTAGCTTCCCCTTCAGCCCATTTCCTGTCCTAGCCCCCCATCAGCCCTTTCAAATCCTATCTTAGCCCCTTCCTTCAGCCCATTTCCAGTCCTAGCCCCCCCTATCAGCCATGTCCAGTCCTATCCTAGTCTCCCCATCAGCCCATTTAAAGTCCTAGCCCCCCATTAGCCCTTTCCAATCCTATCCTAGCCTCCCATCAGTCCAGTTCCAGTCCAAGCCGCCCCCCCAATCAGCCCATTTCCAGTCCTAGGCCCCCCCCCCCCGAAGAGCCCCATGCCTGTCTAACTGGGTTAAGAGGGAGCCGGAGAGGCCCCAACTCACTTCTGTACAGCCACCGAAGTGAAGAGCGCCTTTTTCTTCACTTCGGCAGCTATGTTCTAGTATAGGCCGCTGGTGCGCAAAGTGCTGAGAAACAGGAAATGCCCTTCAACCTCCAGAGTGCCAGCAGCCTATACTAGAACACAGCTGCCGAAGTGAAGAAAAACAGCGCTCTTCACTTCAGCGGCTGTACAGAGGTGAGCCGGGGCCTCGGGCCTCCCCGGCTCCCTCTGAAGCTGGCCCTGCTGGAAGCTGAGCAGCATGTGCAGGATGATGTTCATGCATTGGTGCAGGGCCCTGTGCAAACAACATTTTTGCACAATGGATGTGCCAGCCCTGTCTGAAAAAGGCAATCTTTTTCTTTTAACCCTTTAGCAATATCAGTCACAAAGACATTGGACAGTACCGATCCCAGGACCAATCCCTGAGGCATTCTCCTTTCTTATAGTGAAAACATTCACCACTACCCTTTGTGACCTGTCAGTCAACCATTTTCTGATCCAGTTCACCATCTTTGGATCCATCCCCAGATTGCTCAGTTTATTCATACGAGGAAGAGTATTCTGGTCACCCAAAGAAATAAATCCGATTCGTTTGGCATGATCTTCCCTTGTTAAAGACATGTTGCCTCGGACCTTGTAACTCACTGGATTTTAGAAAAAACACTATCCTTTCTTTGAGTAGTGTCTCCATTACTTTTCTCACTACTAAGGTAAGGTTTACCAGCCTGTTTGTCACCTTTTTCTCTGTTGTCACATTTGTCCGAGCAACACCACCAGAGCTCAGCCAAGAAGGTTCCGACCTTTCAATAAGGAAATTATTCTGAGTAAAACCGGTCCGCTCCTTGCTTTGACATCATCCAACCTTGATGAACTGATCACAGACCGGAATAATAGCCTCAATACCATTGCAGAATGCCCTCCATCTAGCAAACCTCCAAGGAAACGAGCCAATGCAACCTGGTACTCCACAGATCTGCAATCATCACTTATCCACCTAAGGAAGCTAGAAAGATGCTGGCGTCGATCCCACTCCACAGAAGACCAGAGAGCATACAACTTTCACTTGACAAAGCACCGTGAAGCAATTACAGGGAAATTGAGACAATTCCACACGGACACCCTAAAAAGGTCACTAAACAAACCACACGACCTGTTCAGTCTAGTCAAGAAACCTAACAAAAGAACCAGCTCCTGACCAACCAAATGAGATCCACCCGCAAGAATTCGCAGACTACCTGCAATCAAAAATATGCCAGACCAACAAGTCCGAAGCGCCCACCACTGCATACGAGTCAACCTACCTAAATCCCCTGACCATCAACCAGTCATCCAGATAGGGGGAAGACAAATAATCCCTGAAGGAAGGCAGCAACAACCGACCGACACTTTATGAAGACCCTTGGGGCGGAGGCAAGACCGAAAGGCAGCACCTGCTACTTGTGCTTTCTGCTGAGCATGAAGCTGAGGTACTGATGATGAAAGGGGTTAATGGGAATAGGAGTATAAGCATCCTTTAGATCCAGGTAGCACAGCCAGTCTTCCTACTGGAGATAAGGCAACAATGTTCCCAGAGAGACCATCTTGAACTTTTCCTTTACGAGGAACCGATTGAGGTTCCATAGATCCAGGATGGCCCGGAAGCCTCCCATCGTTTTGAGCACAAAGTAGTAAGGGGAGTAGAACCCCCTCCCAGCCTATGAGGATGGAACAAGTTTGATGCAAGATTGTCCAGAAGGGATTGAATTTCTACCTGGAGGTGCTCCCAGTGGTGGGGATTGAGGGGGTACTCCCCTGGGAAGAACGGGGGAAGAAGCTGATGGAAATGCAACCTGTACCTGTCCTGGACAATCTTGAGAGCCCATGAGTTTGTTGTTATGGTTGGCCACCAGTGAGCATAGTGGATCACGTGGCCCTGTACTTGTGATGGAACTGCGCTGGGAATGGGCAGCTAGGCCATGCTCCTCAAGGAGTCAAAACCCCACACCAAGTTGTGGTTTCTGTTGGTATTGCTGACGCTGGCTGTGTGCCTTCTTCTATTGCCCCTGGTAGTGGTGATAAGAAGTGTAGCCCCTATAATACTTTCTCTTCTTGGGGTAATAAGCCTTTTTCCCCAAGGCCTTCTTTAGTGAAGGGTCTGCTGCCTTCCTGGAGAGCCTGTTCATTATCAGATGCTCCCTCTCCAGTTCACTGGCCTTCTTCTCCATGGGCTTGCCAAAGAGGTTCTCCCCTAGCATGGGGCATTGGCAAGCTTATCCTGCACCCACTACTCAAGGTCAGAGGACTAGAGGCAGGCCAGTCGATGGTCCCTATGCCAATGGCAGCCACCCTGGCTACAGATTCAAAAGCATTGTAGGCTACCCTGCTCACATACTTCAAACATTTTCTGTCCTTGGAGACGAGGCCGCCTAAGTGGTCCAGTGCTCCCCTGAAAACATGTCTGGGAACTCAGCCAAGCTCCCCCCACAAGGTCCTTAAGGTACATCCCCATGTAGAGCTGGTAAGCAAGAATGCAGCCCACCAATATAGAGCCCTAGTAACATTTTCTACGGACCCTGGCCAAGGTCTGGGCCTCCCTATCTGGAGGGACCGAGGAATGTGTTTTGGAGGTCTTTATTCTCCTCATGGCAGATTCCACAACCATGGAGTTGTGCGGGAGCTGCCGTTTCTCGAAACCCGGGCTCTTATGGACCCGATACATCGAGTCCAACCAGTGACTAACTGGGGCCACCATGAGGGGAGTCTTCCAAATACAGAAAAGAAACATCTCCAGGATACGGTCTACTGGAACAGTGGTTGCCTATTTTGGAGGCAAGGGATACTGGAAGATCACCAGTTCTTCCACCCTTGGCTCCTCCTCTGCCTCAAGAGTGAAGGGTAAGGCCTTCACCATGTCCCAGATGAATTAATGAAAGGAAATGTCATTGGGTGGGGACTTATGGTGTTCATAAGGCAATGAGGAATCAGATGGTCTATCCCTAATATGCTCCGACACCAAGGACTCGCCTCAGTATCCCATTCATTGGAATCAGTATGGAAGTCAAAATACCTCTGGGATTCCTCCCAATGCTAATGGTGTTCCGGAGGAGAAGTCAGGTCCCAAGGGCTCTGGGTGTTTCTGACGGCGGTCCTCCAAACCAGAGGTGCTTGGAGGGCAACCCCCATGAACAGAGCACAATTCCAATCACCTGGTGGAACCCTCTCTCCTGGAAGGGAGAGCATGGGTATCAAGAATAAGCCATATCACTATCGGTGGGGCCATCGCGGCCTGTGGGGCCAGTGATGGCATCAAGAAACCCGAGGGCATAGTATCCCTCACAGCCTGTGAAGCCAGGAATGCAGTCAAACTGTGCTCGAGGGCCTGCATCCTTTCAGCAAAGAGCACTATCTCTGAAGCAGCCAGAGTTGGGACAGCACCGAAGGCCTCCGATAACTGTCTCCGCGTCAGGGACTCCATGATAGTAACTGCATCAGGAGACTGCCAATGGCCCTCAGGGACCTTGGATGGCAACTACTCATGCTAAGGCAGCTTTGATGGCCACTCCTAGCCCTCACCCTCAGAGTCTCGGGCAAGGGGGTTCCAATGCCAATGACCATGGGCCTTATCCATGTACTGCTATTGCCCTTCGATGCCAACAGGATAGAGGATCGATTCTTCTGGGGGTGACCTTCATTGAAGGATAATGGCCAGTTCAGGCTACCGTAGCTCCTCTGCTCTGAATGAGCTCAGCCCACATGGTGGGCTGCGGCTTCGGTGGAGGATTTTGAGCGAGTCGATGCCAGTGTCGATTCCTGCTGTTTCTCTCAATTTTTCAACCTTTTTTTAGTCATCTGCAGGCATAGCATGCAGGTAGCAGGTTTGGGGTCGGGCCCGAGGCACTGAATGCACGAGTTGCAGTGGTCCATCACAGAGATAGTGCGGGCATACTTGGTGCACTTCTTGAACTCACTGGCCAGTTTGATTATATTGGGGGAAGACTGCTTCTGCCAAATCAAAGGACGCCAATGTCCTAACCAACCAGGGGGGCGTGAAAGATAAGATCCACGCACTGAAAAAACAAAAACAAAGAAACCCTGAAAAAAACCGCGGTGCTGAGGAACAGATGATCCCGGGAATGGGCAAAAAATAGAAGAAAAAAACCCCACACAACTGAAAAGAAGTTACAAGCAAAAAAACGTGAACCTGTAATGGTACTTCAGCTTTCTGTGATCAGATGGACATCCGAAGGACTCCACAGAAAAAAAGACTGAGGTAAGATGGCTCCTTCGGGCGGAAAGACAGGCAGGCATGTGTGGTGGACCTCTCAAAAGCTTCCTATGGAAACTGGAAATCCTTCCCGCATGGACTCAGTCAGTGAAGTCACCCATATGCGAGGGCTTGCTTCCAGCTTGTTCCCGGAGAATCATTCTTTCAAGAAATGTGTGAAACTTTGGAGATGACCACCTGTTGGGTTTTTTTTTTAACCTGGCTTAACTCCTTGGACAACAACCTCAAATTCCAGGCTCACTCCAGCAGAGACGAGGTCCCGTATCTGGACATCCTATTAAGAAAGGGCACAAATGGCTTTACCACAAATCTCTACTGTAAACCAACAGATCGTAATCAGCTTCTTCTTTCTGAGAGTTTCCATAACAAATCTGTTAAAAACAACCTTCCTGTTAGCCAGTTTTCACACATTAAACACATCTGCTCACAACCGAAAGACTCGGAAAGAAATGCAAAGGATCTGTGCAAGAGATCTGAAGAGAGAGGTTATCCTCAGGGTTGTTTTCAAAAGGCATATCACAGGGCAGATCGCATTACTTTATTATCGGTCAGTTAAGCGATTTAATGATGGAGTTATTTGTCCACTCCTCCTCTTAAATTTATCCAGAGACATTTCTAAAATCTTTCAGAGAAGAGTGACACATTTTACAAACTGTTCATGTCTTTGCCACACAAGTAAGTATTGTGCATAAGAAGAATGTCAATCTGTCGAATTTGCTGGTACTCTCAGCCTTGCCTTTTCCCCATCTTAAACCAAGAGTGGTTGGACTTTTTTTTTTTTATATTTCATTTTTTAAACGTTTTAAACACTGGATACACCAACATACTAGAAAGGCTTAAACCAAGAACAGATTTTCTTATAAAATAAACAAACTTCCCTCTCCCCTCCGCCCAAAGAGAAGACATTCTATTGAGACAAATAGTCCAATAAGGGTTACCAATGGGCCATGAAGCGATCACCCTTCTGCTGCCTCAGGGCTGTGTTGCTCCATCAGCGCAATTTGCCAAAGGCGAATACGCCAAGGCTCCAGTTCCGGGGCCTGTAGCTGTTTCCATGTCTAGACTATCGCTCCACGGGCTGCCTGCAGGCAGGCCCGGACTGGTCGAGTCTACCTCATGCACACCGTGTCCGGCCAAATCCCCAATAGATAGAACCCCATGTCCATACCTACATCCATCTGGAAGGTGGAAAGCACTTGATTCCAGATTTGGTCCCAATACTGGGCCATCTCCAGGTGCCCCCACCAAATGTGAATGAACATACCCACACTCCCACAGGTCCACCAACACTAATCAGAAACTTGGGGAAACATCCGCCAGTCGTTCAGAGGTGTAATACCACCTATATAAGATTTTATAAGCGGTCTCATGCACCGACACAGACAGGACCTGCTGATTAATTCCTTCACACACCTGTATACACTCCTCATCTAACTCCTGGTCCAGACCTTGACGCAAACAGTGGGTCAAAGGTGGGCAAAAAAATTGCTCCAAGGGGCAAGTGGTATCTTTCTTTCAACGCCTCAAAAGGCAATAAGTCGCCCTTATCAATACGTTTTGCAAAAATGTCCCAGCGCACCCACTTCCATCGCTTCAAAATCCCCTCCCGACCAGCCACGAACCCCTGGATGGTCCTCATCGTCGCCATTGCTGAAAAGTGAGAAGCAGGGATCACCCCTCTCTGACCCCACTACCACTGACTCTATAAGTGGTACAAGTAGGCATTATCCCACTACTGCCCCGGTAGGGAGGGCCCCCATACTCACAGAAGAAAATGAAAATGAATGTACCCAGCTGAATACTGTTCCAACTCATGAAACCGCTTCACATCCCACCCTCCTTCAAGCCATTCCATCATCTGACGCAGCTACACCGCCTGGTAGTACCTCCCAAAATCTGCCACCCCAGCCCCCTCCTCTGTGCAGTGTACAAAACACGCCTTGCTACTCGGGAAAGGCGCCCACTCCAGACAAACTCAAATGTCTGCTGCAGGAAACATCGCAAGTCCCCCAAGGTCACCTTTAAGGAAGAGTCTGGAAGAGGTATAGCAACCGAGGAAGCACATTCATTTTAAGTACTGCTTCCTGCTCCAACCAAGACATCTCCCCCGTGCCCCAGCAGGCAATGTCCCATCCCAGCTGGCCAAACAAGGGCAGATAGTTAGCCAAATAAACCCCCTCTGCAGTGGGCATCACCTGGACCCCAAAATATCAAATAGCCCACAAAGCCCATTTAAATGGATAGTTTAACTGTGAGAGGGTCACTGTCACCCCCACAAGGAAATATTAAGCGCTTCCATTTTATCAAATTTTATCCTAAACCCAGACAAGATCTCAAACTCTCTCAGATCCCATAGGAGCACTGGCAATGTAGTTAACGGTCGCATAGGCATAAGCATCAGTTCATCAGCAAAAAGGGCTATCTTGTGCTGCTCGGGCCCCACTTGAACGCCCTGAATATCCGATAAGTCCCGGATCCGCGCCAGAGAGTCTCCATGGCAAGTGCAAACAGCAATGGGGAAAGAGGACACCCCTGCCTCGCTCCTCTGCAGAGTGGAAAAATAACCTGTTGATGCAGGCCACTGCCTCGGGGTGGCTGGACATTTTAGGTGTGGCCACTGTTCAGTCTGCGCACATGCGCTGGTAACTAAAGAGTGTTTTTACTCTTCACAGACACAAGCAAAATTTGCTCTTATGAGCTTCACTAATCGCAACACAGATCAATATCATCTATGCAATTATCTCTCTGTGCCAATTGATCTATATTGGCAAAAAAGGCACAGCATTGGTGTCCGGATCATCAAGCATAGGAGTTGCCTGAAGAGGGGTATTGAGCAAAAGCCTCTGGTTGCACATTGGCAGGAAAAGCGTAGTTACTCACCCGCAACAGGTGTTCTCCAGGGACAGCAGCAATCAGTCCTCACATATGGGTGATATCGGCGCTGACAGAGCCCACGTGGAGCATTTCAAAGAAAGTCTTTGGGACATGCTACCACGCATGTGTGGTCCCCTTACCGCCCAAAGGTGCCATCTTGTTCAGTCAGATGACAAAGCTAGGAAAGCAGTAAAAACTAAAACAGTGAAGGGAAGCAACTCCCAGGGGAGGAGGGAGTGTTGTGAGGACTGATTCCTGCTGTCCATGGAGAACACCTGTTACAGGTGAGTAACTATGCTTTCTGCAGGAACAAGCAGAAGTCACATATGGGACTCCCTAGCCCCAGGCTGCGGAGGACCAAACCATGACAGCACCAACAGCGACCAGTTGGGTAGCAAGACCCTAGCATCCAGCGACACTATCACTCCGGTAGCCTGAACACAGACTGGTCAGAGGGCAGGAGTTGCCTATACACCGACAATATGACTGAGTACTGCCTGGCCAAAGACACTGTCCCTTCAGGACTCGCTCTCCAGGAAGTAGTGAGCTGCGAACGTATGAATTGAAGACCATGTGGCAGCCTTGCAAATCTCCGTCACTGAGTGGAGGCTGGCCACCTATGTGGCCATCGCCCTCACGTGATGCGCCATGATACGGTGCTCAAGGGAGAGGTCAGCTTGCTCATAGGCTAGGGCAATATAGTCTGCCACCCAAGTGGACAGATTTTGCTTAGTCACGGGGAGCCCCAGTCTGCTTGGGTCAGAAGACATGAAAAGCTGAGGAGTTTTACAATGTGCCTCAGTCCACTGTAAGTAGAAGGACAGGGCCCATTGCAATCTAGTGTATGAAGTACTAGCTTCTCCTTGCTGGCGTGAGGCCGTGGGAAGGTGGTGGGGAGGACCACCTCCTGGTTGAGGTAGAAAGGAGACACTACCTTCGGGAGGAATTTGGGGTGTCTGCGGAGCACTACCCTGTTCTTGTAGAACTCTGTATATGGTGGCCAGGGCCTGGAGTTCGCTCACTCTCTGAGCAGAAGTAAGGGTCACCAGAAAGGCCGCTTTCTAAGACAGGTACCGCAGGTGGCCAGGGGCTTGAATGGCAGTTTAGTGAGCTGGGAGAGCACCACATTGAGGTCCCACTCTGCTGCCGGAAGGCAGAGAGGGGACTTGGATAACAGGAGGCCCTGGAGTAACCTGGAGACCAGGTGCTGGCACGAGAGGGGTTTTCCTTGATAGGGTGGTGGTGAGCGGCTATGGCACTCAGATGTACCCTCACCAAATTAGATTTCAGTCCGGTGTGTGACTGGTGCAGTAGATAATACTGAAGTACTAGTTGCACATGGGCAGGAGAAGGGAATCTCCTCTCTTTCTGCACACCAGGCAGAGAGCCTTCTCCACTTAAAGGCATAAGCCTGTCTGGTGGAGGGTTTTTGGGAGGCCAGTAGGATCTCCTCGTCTTCCCATGGAAGACTGAAAAAGGCTAACACTACCCTTTCAGTGGCCACACTGTTAGCATTAGCGACCCCAAATTGGGGCGCAGGAGGGAGCCCTCTACCTGGGACAAGAGGTCTGGGGCTCGGCGCAGAGGGACCGGGAGTGCCATCGACAGGGAAAGTAGCAGAGGGAACCAGGGTTGACTGAGCCACCTGTGGGCAATCAGTATAACTGATGCCTTTTCACTCTGAACCTTGAAGAGGGGGGGTCCTGGCGATCAGGGGGGTCAGTGGGAATGCAGAGTAAGCCCTTGTACCACAAGATCAGGAAGGCATCTGCTGCAACTCTCTCCAGGTGCAGCTGATGGGAGCAGAAGTGGGGTAGCTGCGTGTTGTCCAGAGTGGTGAATGGGTCCATTACGGGCCTGATCCAGAGGTGGAAGAGCTGCTTCATTACTCTGGGGTTTAAGCGCACTCATGTGGCAAGAACTGCTTAACCGCTAGGCAGCTGTCCTGGCCTGGGAGGTACACTGCTCGCAGAAGCATGCTGTTGTGTGCTGCGAAGGAGAGGAAGGCCACTGCCTCCTGGCAGAGGGAGTAAGAGCCCATGCCCACCTACTTGTTGATATAAAACATGGTGACCTGGTCGTCCATCTGAATCAGCAAAGGTCGGTGCTGGAAAGCTCGTAGGACCAAGATGATTGCCTGGAGCTCCAGGAGATCGATTGGTAGGAGTGACTCCTCCTGAGACTAGCTGCCCTGTGTGCGGTGATCTCCACAATGTGCTCCCCAATCCAGGAGGGAGGTGTCTGTGGTCAGGGTCTCTGTGGCGCGGGTGCTTGGAAGGGCATTCTCGCCTGGAAGTGGTGCAGTGTTTTGCCACCAGTTGAGGGACTCCGCCAGCTGACGAATAACCCTGACTCTGTCCTGTAGCCTGCCCGTGGCCTGAGTCCACTACCAGCGTAGGCACTAACCTGGCTGTCCGCATGTGTAAGCAGGCTGAGGGCATGACGTGGACCATCAAGGCCATATGGCCCAGTAGGTGGAGGAGACGATGAGCTGGCGCTGGCCAGTGGCGCTGTACCTCTCCTGCCAGATGCATGAAGAGTTCTGCCCTTTCTCTTGGGAGGACAGCCTTGGCCTGTAATGTGTCCAACTGAGCACCTATGAACTCCAAGCTTTGGGCTGGAGAGAGATGAGATTTGGGGTTATTGATTACCACCGCCAGGCATTTGGTAAAGACCCTTGGTGAGTAGGCCAGGTCGAAGGGGAATATCCTGTACTAGTAGTGTCCTCCTCCCACCACAAGCAATGGGTACTGCCTGTGGGAGGGGTGGATCAGGGTGTGAGTATACGCATCCTTTAGGTCCAAAGAGCACAGCCAATCTCCCTGGTGGAGGTAAGGCAGTAGTGTTCCAAGGGAGGGCATCTTGAACTTCTCCCTCACCAGAAACTTGTTTAACTTTCTCAGGTCTAGAATGGGCCTGAGGCCCCCAGTTCTCTTTGGGATGAGGAAGTATCTGGAGTAGAAACCTTTTCCCTATAGGTGTACGGATACTGGCTCTACTGCATTGTCCCTGAGCAGACCTGTGAGTTGTGCAAGCAGAAGGGTCTGGTGAAGGAGAAGTCACACTGGCTCTTCTTTAAAGAACCTGGGTGGTACCTGCTGTAGGTGGAGGAGCTATCCACCTGCAGTACCCACTGGTCCGAGGTGACCCCTGGCCCACTTGTGGGCTTAGAGTGCCAGGCAGCCCCCTGTGGGCTGGTGAAGGTCTCCTGGGGGAGGAGAGGCCCTGCCCCGTAAGTCAAAAGCTCCCCTGGGCTGAGCAGGAGTTGGGGCCTGAGGCTTCTGTGCCTTCAGCTTCTGAGCCCCATGGCTTTGTCTTTTAGGGTGGAAACCCTGTTGCTGGCCCGAGAAGGGCTGGTAGTGGTGACTCTGTTGAAAGGGTCCCCTTTTCCTCGAGAACAAGGGTCTTTTCCTCAATGGTTTCTTAAGGGAAAAGGATGAGGTCTTCTTGGAGAGTTTGTCAAGTCACCACCTCGGCCTCGATCTCGGCCGCCTTGTCAGCAATAGGTTTGCCGTGCAGGGGACGTCAAGTAGCTTGTCTTGGACCCATTATTCAAGGTCCGAAGACTGCTGCCTGGCTTGGTGTCGGGCGCCAATGCTGGCTGCTGCTACCCGAACCGCTGACTCAAAGCAGTCATAGGCCGCCCAGGAGAAGAACTTAGAACAGTTCTTGATCCCGGAGGTCAGGGATTGGAACCGCTGGAGGGATTCCCCGGTAAGCCCTGCTGAAAACCCAGAAAACTCCTGGGTGAAGGCCTTCAGGTACATGCCTATGGACAATTCATAGGCTTAAATCTGGCAACCCATCATGAAGCCCTGAAAACACTTGCGCCAGAGGGCATTGAGGGCTCTAGTGTCCCTTCCCGGAGGGACTGAAGAGAGGGTCTTTTGATTCTGAGGTTTCTGTGTGGTCAACTCGACCATCATGGAGTTATGTGGGGATTGTGGATCCCGGGGCCCTGCCAGACGCAGTACATGGTATTAAGGCGCTGGCTCACCACCAGCACTGAAGATGGCCTCTCCCACATTCTGAGTAGCAGCTGCTTGAGGATCGGCTGCACAGGCACCGTGAGAGTCTCCTTGGGTAGAGACACATACTGGAGAATCTCCTATTCCTCTGTGTGCAGATCTTCCTCCACCTCTGTTTGCAGAGAGCGCGCTCTGGCCATATCCTTGACAAAGTTCTGGAAGGTCACATCTTCCAGAGGAGAATGGCGCTGGGGGCAACAGATCTGATGGAATATCTCAGTGCTTCTTGGTTTCCAGGGACGCCTCGTCGCCGGTCTCCCATTTGGAATTGGTAGTGACAATGAATCCGAGGCCCTGCGACTCATAACATCGAGGCTGGGGCTGAGTGGCTGACAGCCTCCAGAGCACCTGGGTCCGAGTTGTGGAAACTAGCCGGGGAGGACTGGATGCCCGAGGAATGGGACTGAGCCCTTTACTGGTGCCAAGGGCTTACCCGAGGCCAATGGCACTGAGCTCGGCTTGACGAACGGGGACTCCCTCGCAGTCAAGGGCCCAGTAGTCAGGGCAAATGATGCAGACGAACCAGCCATCATTGCCTGCTGCAGGGCCAGGAAAGCTCTAAGGCTGCCATTCTGGTTTCCAAGCCAAAAGGCTCTGCAGTTTTTGGTGTGGGCACTGAGGACCTTGAGCCTGGCGCCGGCATTCTTGCGAGTGCATCCTTGACGAGAACTATGGCCTTGAGGAACCTTGCATGGTCTCCGCTGGCCAAGGAATCCTTCTTGAGGACCTTGGTAGGGCGCTGCTCAGAGCCGCCCGAGTCCCTCTGGCTGGTTTTACTGGGTTTCCCCAGTGCAAACTCGGTGTACTTTGAGGATTTTTTTCTTTTTTCTCTAAGGGGTCTGAGGTCTTCTCGGAGAAGCTGCCGCCACGAGACTCTGAGGACACTTGGGCCTCATGGGAAGTGCTGGGCTTGGAGCTCGGCCTCGGGGAGGTCAGTGCCGAGTCGGACCTGGGGAATAGGGTTTTTTTGCAACTCAGACCTCTTTTTCTTGGTTTTAGGTGTCATGGCTTGGCACAGGTCGTCCTATCATGGTCTGGGTCCAGGCAGCGCAGGCTGCAGTCATGGGTGTCGATCACCGACATTGTTTGACTGCAGTGGTCATATTTTTTAAACCCACCGGGGGACATGATGAAGAACACCCAGACAGGTTCGACGACCCCCGGGAAAAAAAGACACGAACGCCGATCAAGGCAAGCCTCGATGAAAAAAGACAAAAGGAGCCAAGAACAGTGCCCGAGTTGGTGCTGCTTGAGGCGGGAAGAGGAACCGGTACGCAAACCGGGAAACTAACTTTTTTAAGGATAATTAGCAAGGATTTTTCTGGGGAAACAGGACAGACGTCCATTGGGCTCCATGGAAAAAAAGAGACTGAGCAAGATGGCACCCTTGGGTGGGAAGGGGACCATGCATGTGTGGTAGCATGTCCTAAAGGTTTTCTTTAAAATCTGGGGAAATGCTCCGTGCGGGCTCCATCTGCGCCGACGTCACCCATATGTGAGGACTGACTTCCTGCTTGTTCCAGGAGAAAAGCACATACAGTCTCTGACCTGAAGTTTTTGGTTTTAAAGGAGGTTGGGCGAAACTAGAGAGGCGGTGACCTCAAAAATACTTGTTAGAGCTTGAGCAGACGTTTATCTTCCAGATGAAATCACACATCCTCACTGTTTGAACCAAAACATTGATTTTTCTGTTTTTTATTGTCCGGAGTGGGCCAATTTTTTTTGAGTCTATGTACACCCCAGCGACTTCCCCTTTTGGTCTGTTCCAAATAAGTTTTTATTTTTTTTTTTATTATTACGTATTTATCATTTCTCATGGTTTTACATTTTTATATTAGTGTGATTTTTTTATAATTCGTACGTATTTGGCTTTTTTTAAATATATAGTTTCTATGGTTTTCTTGCTCCTTTTTAGCTTTATTTAATTGGTTTTATCCTATTTTTGTTATGTTGTTTATTGCCCCTAGTGACATTTTCTTCCCCCTCCCCTTCTCTCCCTTCCTTCCCCTTTCTGTTCACTCCTTCCTACCCTTTCCCTCCCTCTTCTTTCCTTCTTCTTCCTCCCACTTTCTTCCCTATTTGCTCTTATGAGGTTTTTGTTTCATGTTTCCTTTTTTGAACTTTTACCTTGATTTTTAACCCCTTATTATTTGCATGTTTATCATTTTTAATGATTTTTACTCTCTCCCCTTTTTTATGATTATCATTCAACGTTTAATTGTTCCATCTTTACTATTCCACCAGTTATTATTTCTGTTTCCCTTGGAGTGTATTGTTGTGCTCCGATCCGGTATCCCCCATACTTCCGTCCCCTGAGGCTGTACTTTTATTATGTTTCTATTATTTCCCCTTATCACCCCAGGAGTGTTCGTCCGTACTTGGACTCGGTACTTTACTTTTCTTTTTAATGTTCCCTCTTATTACTTACTTATTTATTTTGATTCCTTTATTTTCTCCCTTTTCACCCCCTTATTTTGTTTTACATTCCCAGGAATTTTAAATTGGTAAGGTTAGGACCATGCAGTCCATTACAGGTTTTTAGATATTATACGCTGTGGTCACAGTATTATTTGCCACTCCTCTGGTGCTGTTCTAGTACAACAGTATGCAGTGCCCTTATTCATCTTACCAGCTTGTGTCTGTTTCGCTTTTGATGGCCCCCCCTTTTTACTATATATATTTTTATATGTTTTTTAGACATGTCCTCGATAAAATTTTAATAGTATTTTACACCTTTGATTGTCCCCCTTTATTATGTTTTCTTTTGTGTGTTTTTAGACCTGGTTTTATACATTTTTAATAGTATTTTACACCTTTTTACACTATCACATTTATATCCTAAGTACTCTGGATTTACCCATTACTGTGGACTATCCGGACTCATTGCTGACAGGTTTCCACAGCAACTGTCTTCCCCTTTTGGCACGAATCTCTTGTTTAAATATGGCTGTTGCGTGTTGCGTCTATAGGTTGGCTTTTAGCTGAGCTGACAGGTGTACTGCACGTGCTTCGCTGGAGAGGTTTCTTGACCATCGTCTTTCCCTCACAGAGAAAAGGTAATATTTTCAGTGTTATTAGTAATTTCCCTTCTTCCGAATATCACACTAATGGGCATCTGCGGAGCTCCGTTCTGAACCTCTTAAGCAGCTGAAATTAAATGCTGTTATGCATTGTCAGATCTTCGCCCCTTTTGCGATCTGCCATAATATACTGTGTCTTGATTTCCGGTACTTTCCCCTTGATATTATGCCTGTCTGATCTGATACCCCTCGGAGTTTTCTTCTGGTCCTGCCTAAGCGGGCATGTTTAATATGTGCCTAGGGCAGACGGCAATTATATGTAAGTTCATTTATATTGTCTCCTCCTTTCTTCCATGGTCTCTGATTTGGAATAGTTTGATTTAGGATAGCACTCCCCCAAATTTAAACAGTGCCTACTGATGCCTTTTGTACTTTTCTTGTGCTTTTGGGTTACACATCTTTTGGTTATTCATTTTGTTACACATTTTATTTCCCAACCCAGGTTTTATTATAGCAAAAAACGAAAATACAGATCAATTCAACAGTGAAATACAAAGCCACAACAAAGTAAAAATGCAATGGAACAGCCCCTTCTTTTTAAAGTTTTTCAATTTGTCCCTCTAAGCAAGCTGTTCTCAACCTGTGGGTCGCGACCCCCATGGGGGTCGTCTCACTCCGCCATTTAAAAAAAAAAAAAAGCGCACAAATTGCTGCTGATGCTGAGTCCACTTCTCGGCAGCGGCAAACTCACAGACTCCAATCTTCTGCAGCCACGGCTCCCTGCCTCTTAGGGAACCGCGGCTATGCCTGTAAAACCGTTGCGGAGCCTTCCTGCCTCTCTAGTCTCGATGGGCTCCGTGCAGCATTGTCCCACCTCCAAAGGAAGTTGTTTACCACTTCCTTTGGAGGCGGGACAATGCTGCACGGAGCCCGTTTAGAGACAGAAAGGCTCTGCAACGGTTTTACAGGCATAGCTGTGGTTCCCTAAGAGACAGGGAGCCGTGGCTGCAGAAGAAGGAGACAGACATGGTGAGAAGGGAGCAGGGAATCTGCAATGGGGCTGACATGGAGGGGGGAGGGGGCTGACATGGACAGAGGGGGGCTGACATGGATGGAAGGAGGGGGGCTGACATGGATGGAGGGAGGGGGCTGCTAAAATGCCCAGTCTGTACTATCTGGTTTAGAGTTGGAAGGATACTTTTATTGATTCGTGTATCGTACAATAGCCTGGTGGACCTCATCCGTTAGTGCTCCTTTGGTGGACCTGGAGGGAGGGGGCTGACATGGACGGAGGGGGGGGGGGGGGGGCTGATATGGATGGATGGAGGGAGGGAGGGGGGCTGACATGGATGGATGGAGGGGGGCTGACATGGACAAAGGGAAGAGACAGGGGGACGTACTGGACAGAAGGGGATAAATGCTGGACAGAGGGGAGAGACAGTGTGGGTTAGGATTATAATGGGCAGATGGGAGGCTAGGACTGGTATTGGGTTGATTAGGGAAGGCTAGGACTGGGAATGAACTGATGGGGGGCTAGCATTGGAAATGAGCTGATCGGGGAGGTTAGGACTGGAAATGGACTGATGGGGGGGGGGTAGGACTGGTAATGGGCTGAATAGGGGAGCCTAGCACTGGTAATTTATTTATTTATTTACATTCTCTTATATACCACGCTATTCTGCATCAGTGCGGTTTACATTGAACAAACTGAAATTACATTGAACAGGGCATTATAACTTGGAGATAACTATTTTACAGGGAACATGGGCAATGGAGGGTTAAGTGGCTTGCAATGGGGTTGAGGAGGGACTAGCACTGGAAATGAGTTGATTAGGGGAGGCTAGCACTGGTAATGGGGTTGAGAAGGGACTAGCACTGGAAATGAGCTGATTAGGGGAGGCTAGGACTGGTAATGAGCTGATGGGGGGGTAGGACTGGTATTGGGCTGATTAGGGGAGGCTAGCACTGGTAATGGGGTTGAGAAGGGACTAGCACTGGAAATGAGCTGATTAGGGGAGGCTAGGACTGGTAATGAGCTGATGGGGGGGTAGGACTGGTATTGGGCTGATTAGGGGAGGCTAGCACTGGTAATGGGGTTGAAGGGGGGACCAGCACTGGAAGCGAGTTGATTGGGGGGCTTCGACTGGAAATGGGCTGATTGTGGGGAGGGGAGGGTAGAGCTGCTGGCCCTGGAAGAAAACTGGGGGCTAAGGCTACAAATGGGCTGATACGAGCGGATGGGAGAATGGAACTGGAAGGGAGTGGATCTGAGAGGGGCTGCTATGGCATTTGTACTAGAAGGGACTGGTCAGGGGGGGAAGGAGGGGGACTGGAAGGGAATGGACACCAGTGGCAGTCATGGGAATGCAAGTTGACATTGGAAGGTACTGAGAGTGAGGACTGGAAAGGGGCTGATACTGGGGAGGGTTACTGGGACTGAAAATAGACTGATGGAAAGAAGTGAAGAAAACGAAAGATAAGAAATGGCAGATGGACCATAGACCAGAGAAAGAGAGCTAAGGGAAGACAGGAAAGCAGAAGCCTCAGATCGGGACCAGCATGATCAGAGAATAAATCGGTCAGACAACAAAGGTAGAAAAAATAATTTTATTTCATATTAGTGATTTGACTACAAAATAATCATAATTTTGAAATCAAATATTGTTACTTGTTATTGTGATTAATTATTGTGGTTTAACTAAGTACATTTTATAAATAAAAACATATTGCAAAGGCCTATAATATATTAATAATTCAACAAATGATTACAGCGACAATGCGTTAATGGTAAAGGAAGAGAGACACATTTGATTTTATCATTGGGGGTCACCACAAGTTGACCAATGGTAAAAGGGGTCACGGTACAAAAAAGGATGAGAACCACTGCTCTAAGCAATCTCAAAGACCACACCCATCTCCCCTCTCTCCCCCCCATCCCCATCCACCCACTGTCATCTTAAAGCACTGCCCCTCTGGGGAGAGGGTCCTGCCCATACCAGCGCTCTACTGGCCACATTAGAGAGTAGCCCGCGTACCATACAACTTCACAAGGGGCTCCAAAATCTGCTCAAAGCGAGGCATATGCAACCATCTTGAGGCTACCCCCCACTTCCACAAACATACCAACCAACTCGTCAGCAAGGGGGCTGCCACCTGCTGCCAAGTTCAACGTGGCGGCATTTGTGCAATGGTGCACCAACACCAGCTGCGGCGATCAGGCCCCGGGGACAGACCTCCCAAACTGAAAAATCCCCAGATCACAGAGAATGTCCCGGCCTAAGTCATTCCACCCTATACTGGACATCCTTCCAACAAGCCCGCACACGGGGACAAGTCCAACAGACATGCACCAGGGTCCCACGCATACCACACCCTCACCAACACTGATCTGAGGTCCCCGGGAATGCCCTAGCTAGCTGCAAAGGAGCCACATACCACCCCTAGAAAAGCTTACATAATTAGTCCGATACAGTGCCTCCAGTTCCACGGTCAGATTCACACCCAGGTAGCATATAGCTTTCTCCACCCACCTAAAGGGAAAGCTCTCAACTAAATGGGCACAGTCCTCCAGTACCACACAGATGCTCAAGATCTTGGAATTAGAAAACTTAATCTTAAATCCAGATACAAGCGAGAAGGCCTCAAAGAGCTGCATTAAACAGGGTAAGGAAAGCATGGGGTTCGTCAATGACAGCAAGATATCATCCGCGAATAGCGCAATCTTGTATTCCCGGCTGCCCACCTGAACCCCCTACACCTCATGGGCAGCATGAAACTGCTTCTCCAAGTGATCCATAACAATTGCAAACAATAGGGGGAACAAAGGTCACCCCTGGTGTGTTCCCTGCCCCAGCGAGAAGCTCGCGGACCATCCACCATTGATTTGGACATATGCCTGAGGCCCACGGTATAGACAGCGAATCCAACTTTGAAACTGGGGCCCAAATCCTATCTTGTCCAGATCCCCTACAAAAGCCAGCAGCTAACTCTATCAAAGGCCTTCTCGGCATCAACCCCTAAAAGGAGTATCGGCTGGGAGTCAAAGTGGACCATATGCATCACTTGAAGCATCCGGCGAATATTATCGGCTGCCTAGCGCCTTGGTACAAACCTGGTCTCCATGAACCAAACTGGGAAGTATCCGATTCAGCTGAGCGGGCAGCAATGCAGCCGTGATTTTCACATCAGTATTGAGGAGGGAGATGGAGCAATAAGAAGCCGCCTCAGTACTCGACTTGCCTGGTTTAGATATAACAGAAATTGCCGCCTCCATCTGCATCAGGGGGCAGTGGCGCCCCACTCAGCATTTCATTAAAATGCTCAGCCAGGACCAGAACCAATCAACCCGCATATTTTTTTAGTGATCCATGGAGAAGCCGTCGCTCTCTGGGGCCTTTCCTGTAGGAAGGTGGCAGATAACTTGCTGCACCTCCTGTGCTGTAATTTCAGCCTCCAAAACTTCCCATTCAGACTCCAGCAACACCGGCAGTTCCACCTCACGGAGGCAGCCCACAGTGTGACTTTGATCTACCATGTCCCTTACATTCAAGCGCTCCAAGTAGTCCACAAACACTCCACAGATCTCCTCAGACTCCACCTGAAGCTTTCCCACTGCATCCCACACCTCACATACTAAGTGCGTAGTAGCCTGCTGCTTCTGAAGGCGAAGTGCAAGATACCACCCAACATTATTTCCTTGTTTATAGAATGTTTGCCGAAGCCAGCACCCCATGAAGTCGAGATCTCATTGAATGTGCTCATTAAATCAAGCCCGAACCACCCTCCCACTGGTTCCAGACCTGCTGGGAACCAGTACGTGCTGAAGGCACTTGGCCTCCATCTCTAATTTCCAGGACTCGTGCACCGACCTCCTCTTAGTGCCTGCTGCTTCTGTTATCAAATGCCCACATGAAGTTGCCTTAAAAGCATCCCAAACAATTGGAAGAGCCAGATCACCTGTTTAGCTCAAAATATTCTTGGATAAAGAGTATGTGCACCTGAATCACCTACACCCGGTGTTAAAAACTCCCATGTAGCGCCCAGGTCCGGTCGCAAACATCTGCAGTCTGGTCCAAAATATCTATCCAGCACAGGGTGTGATTGGACCACATGATTGTCCCATGTCCAGACAGAATAGTTACTCACCTGTAACAGGTGTTCTCCAGGAGCAGCAGGAATCAGTCCTCACATATGGGTGACGTCGGCGCTGACGGAGCCCTCGTGCGGAGCATTTCCCCAGCTTTCAAAGAAAGCCTTTGGGAATTGCAGCGCGCATGCGCGGTCCTCTTCCCGCCCAAGGGTGCCATCTTGCTCAGTCTGATGACATAGCTAAGAGACAGCAAAAATAGCAAAAAGAAATCATATGACTGCAACTCCAAGGGGAGGAGGGAGGGTTGTGAGGAATGATTCCTGCTGCTCCTGGAGAACACCTGTTACAGGTGAGTAACTACTCTTTCTCCAGGACCAAGCAGGAAGCCAGTCCTCACATATGGGACTCCCTAGCTTAAGGCTACTGGAGACCTCAAGCGGAAAAATGAGCTCCCTCTAGCTCAGTAGCACAGAAGGAAGGAATCTTCTCTGAAAACGCCCCCGACCGGTAGCCCAACATCCGGGCCAGAGGGTAGGAGTTGCCTAAACCTCAAAGAGATTATGGAGGACTGCCTGACCGAATGCACTGTCCCTGTGGGACTCCCTCTCCAGGCAGTAATGGGCCGCAAAAGTCTGGCTTGAAGACCAAGTAGCGGCCCGGCAGATGTCTGCCAATGGAACAGAGCGGAGATGAGCCACTGACGCAGCCTTCGCCCTGACACGATGAGCCGTGACTCGACCCTCCAACGAGAGGCCGGCTGCCCCATAAGCCCAGGCAATACAGTAAGCGACCCATATGGACAAAGTACGCTTGGAGACAGGTAGCCCCAATTTATTGGGGTCAAAAGAAATGAAGAGCTGAACAGCCCTCCTATGCTCCCGCGTACGGTCAAGGTAGAAGGACAAGGCCCTCCTACAGTCCAGGGTATGCAGGACCATTTCAGCCTGGCTGGTGTGCGGCCTGGGAAAGAAGGTCGGAAGAACCACCTCTTGGTTGAGATGAAAAGGAGAAACCACTTTTGGAAGAAACTTAGGGTGAGTCCGTAAGACTACCCTATTCCTGTAGAACCTAGTGTAAGGAGGATCAGACACTAGGGCCTGCAGTTCACTAACGCGCCTAGCAGAGGTGAGGGCTACCAAGAACAAGGTTTTCCAGGAAACAAAACGAAGAGGGCAGGTAGCCATAGGTTCAAAGGGCGGACAGGTAATCCGCTGCAAGACCACATTCAGATCCCATTCAGGGGCTGGTGGGCGCAAAGGAGGCTTGAGGAGAAGGAGGCCTCGGAGAAAACGAGCCACCAAAGGGTGGTTGGAAAGAGGCCTGCCATCCACCGGTGCATGATGCGCAGAGAGAGCACTGAGGTGGACCCTGACAGAGTTGGATTTAAGGCCCAGATTGGAGAGGTAAAGCAAATATTGCAAGACCACTGCTACCAAAGCAGGAGAAGGGATTCTCCGACTGCTGAGCACACCACACGGAAAACCTACGCCACTGAAGGGCTTAGGATTTTCGGGTGGAGGGCCTCCTGGAGGCCAAGACGACCTCTTCCACCTCACGAGGCAGCAGGAGGGGAGCAAGGACTACCCTCTCAGCAGCCAGGCCATCAGATGAAGGGACCGGAGGTTGGGGTGTAGGAGAGTCCCCTGATCCTGTGACAGGAGATCGGGTTGAAACCCCAGAGGAAGAGGTGTGTCCACCGCCAGCTGCATTAGAAGCGGGAACCAGGGTTGTCTCGGCCACCGGGGAGCCACGAGGATCATCGAGGCTCTGTCTCTGAGAACTTTGAAGAGCGTCCGAGACACCAGTGGCGTGGGAGGAAAGGCATACAAGAGGCCTGTGGACCATGGAATCAGAAAAGCATCCGCCGCTACTCTGAGAGGATGCGGTTGTCGAGAGCAGAATCTGGGAAGTTGCCGGTTCAGGGGAGTGGCAAATAGATCCATGGTGGGGAGGCCCCACTTGAGAAAGATTCACTGAAACACCAACGGATCCAATCTCCACTCGTGAGGTTGGAGGATCCTGCTCAGCCTGTCTGCTAGGTAATTTTCTTGACCTGGGAGATAGACAGCTTTGAGGAGGACGCCGTGAAGGACGGCCCAAGAGCACAGTCTCCTTGCCTCCTGACAGAGAAGGAAGGATCCTGTGCCTCCTTGTTTGTTCACGTAGAACATTGCAACTTGATTGTCCGTCTGGACCAGCACAGACTGGTGAGAAGTTAGGTGGGAGAAGGCTCGCAGAGCTAGGCGTATGGCTCTGAGCTCTAGGAAATTTATCTGCTGAGCAGACTCCCAAGGAGTCCAGAGGCCTTGAGTACATGTCCCCTGGCAATGTGCTCCACAACCTAGGAGAGAAGCATCGGTTGTCAGCACCTGAGAAGGTGGAGGAGATTGAAAATCCACTCCCAGCACCAGGTTTGGGAGATGAAGCCACCATCGCAGAGAAGAGACCAGGAGGTTGGATACTTGCACTGAGTCCGCCAGGCTCCCCGTGGCCTGATGCCATTGAGTGCGAAGGCACCACTGAGCAGGTCGCATGTTCAGGCGGGCATTGGGGGTCACATGGACCGTGGAAGCCATATGGCCGAGCAGTCTCAGAAATTGCCTGGCAGAGACCAGGGAATTGCTGCGAAAGTGGCTGGCGAGATCCATGAGCCTGTGTGCCCTGTCTAGAGGCAGGAAGGCCCGCGCCTGAAGAGTGTTCAATCTTGCGCCGATGAATTTGAGATTTTGATAGGGGAGCAAAGTGGACTTTGTGAAGTTTATGACGAACCCCAAGTGCTGGAGCAGAGTCACAGTGCGATGAGTGGCCTCAGATGCCTCTTGGGAAGACTGGGCTCTGATGAGCCAGTCGACCAGGTATGGAAATACAAAGAGGCCCTGAAGTCTTAGATAGGCCGCCACCACTGCGAGGCATTTGGTGAACACCCTGGGGGTGGAGGATAGGCCAAAGGGCAGTACCCTGTAATGGTAATGATTTCCTCCCACAACAAACCTGAGATATTGTCAGTGGTCTGGATGAATAAGGATGTGAGTATAGGCATCCTTTAGATCTAAAGAGCATAGCCAGTCTCCCTGCTGGAGGTAGGGCAGCAGGATTCCAAGGGTAAGCATCTTGAACTTTTCCCTTGCCAGGAACTTGTTGAGGTTCCGCAAGTCCAGGATGGGTCTGAGGCCTCCTGTTCTTTTTGGTATCAGAAAGTACCTGGAATAAAAGCCTTGACCTCTCAGGTGGTGGGGCACCGGTTCCACAGCCTGTTCCTGAAGAAGACTTGCCAACTCCTGAAGGAGTAAGTCCCTGTGCAGAGGGAGTCTTGGCGGCTCCCCTGGAAAGTAGGAGGGAGGTACCTGGTGAAAGTGAAGAAGATAGCCTTTTTGAACTATATGAAGCACCCAGGTATCTGATGTTATGGCTGACCATCTGTGGGCAAAGTGGACCAGCCGGCCTCCTGTGCTGAGAGAAACCAGCGGAGGGGAAGAGGCTATGCTGATGGAGTCAAAAACCACCACCCTGCGGAGCAGGGGCCGGTGTTGTGGGCTTGGGGGCCTGCTGCCTACGGGACCCATTACCCCGTCCCTTGGCCTGCTGACCCTGTTGGGGAGCTGCTGAGGCCTGATAATGAGGGTAGTGTTTATAGGCAGCCACCTTCCTCGGGTAAAAGGGCTTTTTCCCCGAGCCCTTCTTCTTCTGAGAAGGGGCAGAGGTTTTTCTGGACAGCCGAGTCCTGGTCAGAGTCTCGGTCTCGATCTGTGCAGCCTTTTCAGCCATGGGCTTGCCAAAGAGGTTTTCACCTCTGCAGGGGACATCAACCAACTTGTCCTGTACCCATGGCTCGAGGTCGGATGACTGAAGCCAAGCCTGTCGGCGGGCACCGATGCCGGCTGCGGCTACTCGAGCCGATGCTTCGAAGCCATCGTAGGCTGCTCGAGAGATAAACTTCGAGCACTCTCGAATGCCAGTGGACAAGGCCTGGAACCTCTGCAAAGGTTCCTCGGAGAGACCAGCAGAGAACCCGGCAATTTCTTTTGCCAGGTCTCGGAGATACATGCCCATATAGAGCTGGTAGGTCTGGACTCGACAAGCAAGCATAGAGCCCTGGAAGCACTTCCTACCGAGGGCATCCAGGTTCCGGGCCTCCCGGCCGGGAGGCACCAAGGAGTGCATCTTCTGACTCTTGAGTCGATGCATGGCCGATTCCACCACCATGGAATGGTGCGGTAGTTGTGCCTTTTGGAACCCGGGGCTCTTGCGGACTCGATAAATGGAATCGACCCGCTTGCTTAACACCGGCGCCGACGCCGGGCTCTCCCACATGCGGAAGAGAAGTCGCTCCAGCATCCGAGGAACCGGTACAGTAAAGGCCTCCTTCGGGGGAGAGTCATACTGGAGGGCATCGAGCTCTTCGGCTCCTCCTCGGGATCCACGGGGAATGCCAAGGCCTTGGCCATATCCCGCACGAAGTCCGAGAACCGGGTGTCCTCCGGGGGGTACCGTCTCCGAGGTTCGGACTCGGGCAAGTCCGATGGGACGCACCGAGTCCGAAAAGTACCAGGGGACTCTTTGTCCGCCGTTTCCCAGGCTGACTCCTCGGAGGAGGAATCGAGCGGCTCCGGTCGGGCAGGCCCCGATGCCCTCCGCCCCGACGCCGAGGGTGTCGGCGTCGACGACCTTGGTCCCGAACGGGAGGCCGAGGGAGACCGTTACCGAGGATCGACTCGAGCTCGCATGGACTCGAGGATCGGCTCGGTCTCCAGGGTCGACTTGGACGTCGACGTCCCGGTGGCTGCGCAGATGCACCGGCGAGGCCAGCGATCAATACCCGCTGCTGGTCCATGAAGGCAGCCAAACTGCTCTCCAAGGCCGTCAACCTGAGTCCGAGCTCAGGAGACCTAGCAGCCCCCGACTCGGGCCCCGACGTCGGCTCCTTCGGAGGTGAGTCCACGGGGACTACAGTACTCACGTGTCTAGGAGACTCCATCTCAAGATGAGGATGTTTCGAAGGCCTCTCCGACTCCGAGGACCCGGGACGGCTATCGGGGCTATGCGACCTGGCCCTCGAGGAACCAGGAGCGTCCACCGACGCCGCCCTCGCGGGTTTCTTCTTCCGATGATGTTCCCGGGCAGGAGACGCCCGCTCAGAGGAACTCCGACGATGCTCAGGACCGGAGTCCCGGGACGTCGAAGCCTCTGACGAGGTCCGGGCCCGGCCGGACGCGGAGTCAGAGAAGATTCTTTCTTTTTGTTGCTGCCGACTCCTCAATGCTTTAGAGGACATCTTGCCACACGGACCACAGATCATCGGGTCATGATCGGGTCCGAGGCAGCGGAGGCAGCAGTCGTGTGTGTCGGTAAGAGATATAAGTTTCTTACACCGATCACACTTTTTAAACGCGCTGGCAGCCATCGGGGGAAAAAGGGCCCCTGCGAGGTCAAAAGACAGGGCTGCCAGTGAAAAAGAAAAAAATGGCACGAACGCTAGTCACGAAGGACAAAAACCGAAAAAATTTCGAACGGACTCGATACCGGTGTATCGGGTCCGGGCGGGAAAAGGATCTGGCGTCGAACCGAGAAAAGAAAAACAAATAAGATCAACTTTTTCAGCGGCGATCACAAACAGCGTCTGTAGGGCTCCGCAGAAAAAAGAAGACTGAGCAAGATGGCACCCTTGGGAGGGAAGAGGACCGCGCATGCGCGCTGCAATTCCCAAAGGCTTTCTTTGAAAGCTGGGGAAATGCTCCACACGAGGGCTCCGTCGGCGCCGACGTCACCCGTATGTGAGGACTGACTTCCTGCTTGGTCCTGGAGAAACCAGCACTCCATCCAGCAAGCGCTGGTCTAGCAACAGGTAGTCGATTCTTGTATGAACTTGGTGAACCGTCAAGTAATAAATGTAACGACGCTCCCCTCTATGAGTGTCCCGCCAGACATCCCTGAAACCCAAATCCGCTAACAGGGCACAGAATGCTCTGCTAGCCCCACTCACCTCCAAGGCACCTTTTCCCGTGGGATCCAGACTGAGCTGCAAGCAGACACTACAGTCTCCACCCAAGACCACACATCCCCTAGCAAATTCCGCCAGCAAGGCCTTCAGAGCCACAAAAAAAAGCCGAGGCTGACCCTTGTTAGGAGCATACACTTTACTTGAAGTGGAGAGAATGCCATCAAGATGAACGTTTTGAAAAATCCACCTGCCAGCCTTATCCCTCTGCACATCCTCAACTTCTATGTGCAAAGTCTGCCGGAGCAGTATGGCCATCCTGCACTTCTTACGATGCTGCACATCTGAGGCAGCCCAAACCTCTAGATAGGGCCACTGTTGCAACCAAGCGTGGTAGGCACTGCAAAGGTGTGTTTCCTGCAAGAGAACTGCATCACCTCCCAAGTTCCGAAGCTCTTTGAATAATAGGGACCGCTTCTGGGGGTGTTCAAGCCCTTCACATTAAATGACACAAATTTCAGCATCGCGCACTTTGGTTCTCTCCCTGCTTCTATGAAATAGATAAAAAGGAGATTAACTCCCCACTCTCACTAACCATTTGTACGCAGAAATCCACACATACGAGACTCACTCTCTCATCATGATGCACCACAGGACTTCCCCTCCCCACTCTTTCCCATCGTGTAAGCCTTCCATTCTCAATACTAACCCCGACACAGATATCCCTCAAGGCAGTACCAAACCCTTTTCCATCTCCTTTCCCCCATCCCCAATGTCCTCCCCCCATCCTCCCCCACATGGATATCCACAACCACAGCAGATTAGAGGAAATAATATCCCACATCTTCCAGACAGCCCTGGCTCCCCTCCTCCCCCGATTAATAGCACATTCCCCCAAGAATCAAAGTAACCAAGCAACATAATAAAAAAAATTAACACAATAAACAAACTGCAATCAAACAGCGTCAGCTTGTATCACATAGTCCAGCTGATATACTCTAGTCCAAAAGAGTCCCCTGAAGATGCTATACTAGGGAAGGGCTAGTCACAGGTCAAGCTGTAATAAGCAGGTATTGCCTCCCGGCAAAGCAACGTCTCCCACCATGAGAAAGATACCCAGAACAGGCAGATACAGTCACTGGGTGGATTTCCCAACTCGCTGCCACTTAGAATGCGTGGGTCGCAGAGAGGGCATTGAGGGCACCGTATTACCCTTCACGAGGCCCACAAGTCGTAGAGCCCGCCAGGCCTCAGTGTGGTCTCTGGCTGAAACCTTATTACCCACCACCACAAAGTTCATTCAGAACGGAAAGGACCAGGCATATCAGATTCCTCCTTCAACAAGACTTTTATAATGGGTTTCATTTCTCGGCGGCGCACCAGGGTAAAGGGAGAAAGGTCCTGATAGAGGGACACTGGCATCTCATGATATTTATTTATTTATTTAGACAGTTTTTGTATACCGCCTTATCCTTCAATCAAAGCGGTCACAACACAATTGGGGGATACATTTAACACACGGGGATATGAGACACATACACTAATACTTACAGGGAACAGGGGCAATGGAGGGTTAAGTGGCTTGCCCAAGACCACAAGGAGCATCTGTGGGACTAGAAACCCCAGTCCTTCCGGCCCAAGGTTGCTGTCCTCTAGTGGGATTTGAACCCCCGACCTTGGCAATGCTTTCTTTTCCCGACTCTTCCTCAACAGTAAATCTATATCAGAGTAGCGCAAAATGCTACGTGGTTTATTTCCTAGCGGTTTTCCCCGCTCAATTTCCATTGAAACTTCCCTGGTATGGAATTCCTCTGTGTTAGCAAATCTTGGATGATAGTTCTCACTATGTCCTCAAGAGTTTCAGTGACATCAGATTGCTTAAGAACTCCCTGGAGGTGCACATTGTTACGTCAGGCTCTATTCTTTATATCATCTAATTTGTAAGTCAGTTCCAAGGTCTGTAGTTGTTGCTTATCAGCTGTATAATTCTGTCAGAGCCTCAGCATGATCTTCCAATCTAGTCTCTCCTCCTCTACTTGATGCCCAAAACTCATTGATATCGGCACAGATATCAGCAATTGTGTTCATGACATCCTCCCACATTGAACGAAACTCAGAGGCCATCTCCTCAAAGCCGCGTCGGAACTCTCTCTGCAGAAAGGTTTACTCAAGGCTTACCGAGCCCTGCTGATCGGCACCGCCAGGAACGTCTTCCTCCGATTCATCAGATGCCATGTTCAGCTTCGAGCTGGCACGTGGCCCAGTCTTGCCAAGAAGCCGCTGCGACGAACACGGTTTATCTTTGGTCTCCTACATTTTACTTTTAGCAGCCATCAAACTCTTGGTGCTCTGTGCGATTCCCACTGTACTGCTCATGCCTCCCCATCTCCCGCAGAAGCAGTCTTGGGGGCTTTTGTTAGTTTGGGGTAGCGGAGAGAAGAACTTATGCTGCCTTCAGTGTCAGTGACATCACTTTCTCTTACTCGCGTATATTTTAACATTCTCTACATTTATATCTCCTGTAGTGGCAAGTTTGGGTTTTTCAAATGAACACCCTTGCTGGATGACTACAGATTGACAATTTTCTGTGCCACTTCAGTAAGTTGATTTCAGCTTTCTTCATGTGCACTGCCCATATATTTTGGTTTTAAATTTAATTGTATCTTTTATTTTATGATGTCTTATGGTTTATGATTCTCAATGTCCTTTACCTATCCTTTATTTGCCTTTATGAAGTCCTGTTCAGTTCCTTCAGTTTCATCTTTATTCATTTGTTTTTGTGCCATATTCTGTAATTGAATTAGGTTCCCATGTTATGATGTACCATGTGGCTCCCTAAGATTGTAATATGTTTTTTTTTTTACCCTTGAAGGGACACATTTGTATGTATTATTTATATTTATATTATCATCCCACTTAGGACCTTGTCTTCAATATTACTACTTTTATATGTTTTTAATATCTATTTAATGCTTTTAAGTTTTCTTAACAGTTTATTTTCAGTGGTGTTGTAAATTATCATACTTATGTGGTTTTATTATTAATCTTTATTGTACTCTGAGGTTCCTACACCTCTGACAAAGGTTGGTGCCGAAACACAGCTGTGTAGAGTAGGAACATATATATTTCAATAAAGATTCAAATTTACATCCTCCATCCTCCACTATTCATTTTTCCACCTCGCTTGTGGATGTTCTTCAGGCTCAGTGGCTGTGGGTGCTTCTTTTGGACTACCTAGCCCTATTAAGCCAGATGTCCAGGCAAGAATGCTCACTAATACCTTTGCGCCGCAAATGTCCTCAATGCAGTGGAGTGGTCAAAGGATAGATTGGCAAAGTGGATGTGCAAGCACAGAACAGAGAGAAGAGCAGGAAGTGCCTCCAGTCCTCATGGATGGGAATGTGGAAGTACGCCTCAGCTAAATCCAGCGATGCAGGAAACTCTCCTCGCCCGACTATTCTTAGTGTCTCCATGAGGAAGTGAAAGATCCTTAGGTGAATACAGACACCCTTGAGGTCCAAGATCAAGGGGAAGGACCCAACCTTCTTGGCACTACAAAATGACTAGCAAACTAGCCCTTGCCCCTTTCAGCAAGCAGCATCAGAACTATAGCCTGGAGGCTGATGAGTCTCTCCAGTGTAGTCTAAATGGCAGCCCTTCTGGGCACAGACCTGCATGGAGATATCAGGAAGGCATTTGGGATGCAGTCCTTTCATTTCAGGACAGAGCTGAATGATATCAAGCTCTCACTGGTCTGAGGTCACAAAGATCCATCCTGCCCTTGCATCTCATGAGAGAACCCAGATTACTACGTGCTCAGCATCCACGTCATGAGAGCTAGGAAGTGGATGTCAGGGTGAAGAAGAGATCCCTTGTACTGGGATATCCAATCTGGATCAGAACTGAGCCGGATTGGTGGTCTCCAAGACAGATGGAGGAGAAGAGAAAACCAAGGCTGTCTGGGCCAGTGTGAAACAATGAGGATCATGGTAGCCTTGTCCTCCTGGAGCTTGAAGAGGGTCCTGGTTACCAGAGGACTTGGTAGATAGGCATAAAGCAGTCCCTTGCCCCAATTCAGCAGAAAAGCATCGGAAGCCATCCGAGTGCTGCATGGAACCCTAGAGGAAAACTGCAGCACCTGGGCATTGTCCGATGACACAGAGTCAGGGTGCCCACATCCAGGAAATGCTATTGACAACTCAAATGTTGAGGGTCCACTCGTGTAGCTGGAGAACTCGGCTGAGTCGATCTGCCAAGATAGTGTAGTTACTCACCTGTAACAGGTATCTCTGGGAACAGCAGAAATCAGTCTTCACATATAGGATGATGTCTGCATCGAACGAGCCTGGCAGGGTACACTCCCCAGCATCCCCTTTCTGGCTCCCCTTGCTCTTTTAATTCAACAGTCTGGAGTTTCTGCTTTCCTTTATGCTGATGATATCATACTACTTCATCACACTTCCCCCTCTTGCCCTGACCTTTCTGTACTCAATTCCTGTCTCACTGAAGTGGCTAATTGGTTGACTCTCCACTGCCTTCACCTTAATCTCACAAAGACTGTTGCTATCTGGTTCTCTCATGGTTGTCCACCCCCCGTTGGCCCCCTCATTTTCTGGTTCCTCTGTCCCTTTAGTTTCCACTTTTCGTAATCTTGGTGTTCACTTTGATTCGGATATATCCTTTCAGTCGCACCTCTCCCACATCACTAAATCATCTTTCTTCTTTCTCCGTCAAATTCGTGCGGTGCGCCCTTTTCTGTCCCCTTCGGCCCTCTCTACCCTGTTGTTGTCCCTGGTTATGTCTCGAGTAGATTTTGCTAACTCTGCTCTCAATGGACTTCCCAAGTCTCGGTTATCTCGGCTACAACGGATACAGAATACTGCCGCTCGCCTTGTCTGTCACGCTTCTCCTCGGGACCACGTTACACCTCTGCTTTTCCACCTCCACTGGTTGCCTTTCCCTTACTGCTCCCAATTCAAGCTGCTCACTTTGGTTCACAAAGCTCTCCATACTGGCACCCCTCAATATCTTTCCGACCTCCTCTCCTTTCACTCTCTCCGGTATACTCCTCGTTCTTTCCATCTCAACCGCCTCGTCCCTTCCTTCCCCTTCTCGTGCTCACCTTCAATCCACCCGTTCTTCTGCTTTCTTCTTTATTGGTCCCGCCCTTTGGAATTCCCTTCCCTCTTCCCTCCGTTTAGAGCCCCACCATTCCACCTTTAAGCAAAATCTGAAAACCCACTTTTTAATCCTGGCTTTCGATGTGCCCTCCCCTTTTGTGTAACCTCCACTCCCCTTCCCCTCCACCTACCTTCTTGTTTCTTTCCCCATCCCTCTTTTGTTTCTCCTGTCTACACTATCTTTTATGAAGGAATTGTAACTTTCTTTTTCCTTTTCCATGGCTTTGGCCTTTTTTTTTTTTAACTTGATTTTAATTGTACACCGCTTTGATTATTGGAGAAAGGCGGTTTTATCAAAAAACAATAAACATAAACATAAACATAGGAATGCTTTAGGGAGCATCGCTTTATGTATGCATGTCTGCCTTCCTAGCAATTCTCCTCAGTCAGGTATATAGCAGAGAAAAAAACCCTTAAGAGAAAAAGGTAAACAGAAAATGGAATGAAGACAACTCCGAGGGGAGGTGGGCAGGTTGTGAAGACTGATTCCTGCAGTTCCTGGAGATCACCTGTTACAGATGAATAACTACGCTATCTCTAGGAACAAGCAGGAATGCAGTCTTCACATATGGGACACCTTAGCCCACGACTACCCAGCAGTAGAGAGTAGACTGGAACTAAAACAGGGTAAAGCAGGAATCCGTTAGACTTGGCCCTTTGGGCACACTCCTGTTGGGGTAGTCGAAGATGGATAGTGGGCGGAGTTGCCCTATATCTGAAAGAGGTTTCTTAAGACCTCTTGTCCTATTTGAGCATCTCGACTGGAATCTGTCAAGGCAATAGTGGGCAGCAAAGGTATGTAGTGAAGATCACGTGGCTGCCTGGCAAATCTCAGAGAGCAAGACAGAGCGAAGGTTGGCTCCCGTAGCAGCCATGGCTCTGACATTATGTGCCATGACATGTCCCTAAGGAATAGACCGGCTAGAGTAGTTACTCACCTGTAACAGGTGTTCTCCAGGAGCAGCAGGAATCAGTCCTCACATATGGGTGACATCGACGTCGATGGAGCCCCCCATGCGGAGCATTTTCCCAGCTTTCTAAGAAAGCCTTTGGGAATACACCCATGCATGCGCGGTCCCCTTCCCGCCCAAAGGTGCCATCTTGCTCAGTCAGATGACATAGCTAAAAGACAGCACAAAAACAAAATGAACTATGTACAACTGCAACTCCCAGGGGAGGAGGGAGGGTTGTGAGGACTGATTCCTGCTGCTCCTGGAGAACACCTGTTACAGGTGAGTAACTACTCTTTCTCCAGGACCAAGCAGGAAGTCAGTCCTCACATATGGATGACTCCCTAGCTCTGGGCTACCAGGAACCCAGGCTGAAAAATAGAGCTCCCTCTGTGAAGCCTCAGCATCAGGGAAAGAATTTTACTGAGAAGAGATCCCACCGGTAGCCCAACAAGAGATTCCGGAGTACTGCCTGACCAAAAGCACTGTCCCTACTGTGGCTTCTGGTTCCCACAACAGTTGCCCAAATATCACCAATCAAAGAATTACTTAGACAGCAGTTGCTTTATCTACAAAGACTTTTATTTCCAGCATCATGCAGAACAGCAAGGTCTGTCTATAGAAATGGCAGACAGCATTTTCTTCCTCTCTCTGTGAAGGGGAAGAAAATACTGCCCACCCTTCCTCCAAAATAACTGCCTTATATACATTTCTCCCTGTATCAAATGTCTGCTTCAAATTAGCCTCAGTGAATCCATCATAACTACGTAGATGTCAGCAGGACCTCAGGGTTCTGCAACACTTTTCCCAGGGGAGAATCTCCTTACATTTGTACATCTGGACCTGCTCTTGGATTTGCTCATTTATGCATGGCCTGTGACCTTTGACCCTTCCTGTATTTTTCCTTCTTCTTGGCACTAATTGAAACCAGGCAGAGAGTATTTTGTGCTCATTAGTTTGAATTCTTTGCTTGACCTGTAATTTTGCTAGGCCCCAACATTCTGCATATTTCTATCCAGAATATGGTTTCCCAGAATCCTTCCATAGCAGGCCGCATCCATTATCTTATGGCAAGCATATACTCTCATATAGCTATTGTCTTCTTGTCTGTCTTCTTGTCTTCTGTGCCATCCATCCTCCTGTGTAGTTTCACCAGGCAGGAGTTCAGTCATACAAAGCCAATATATACATATATAAGCAGACCCAAGGCAGACTTTAAATCAAATTTCCCAACACTACGGGACTCCCTCTCCAGGCAGTAATGGGCTGCAAAAGTCTGGCTTGAGGACCAAGTTGCAGCCCTACAGATGTCTGCCAACGGTACAGAACGGAGATGAGCTACTGATGCAGCCATTGCCCGGACATGTGACTCGAACCTGCAAGGGACGGTCTGCTGCCCTGTAAACCCAGGTGATACAGTCCGCCACCCATATGGACAAGGTACGCTTGGAGACAGGCAACCCCAAGTTGTTTGGGTCAAAGGAGACGAAGAGCTGAGTAGCCCTTCTATGACCCTTAGTACGCTCAATGTAGAAAGACAAGGCCCTTCTACAGTCCAGGGTATGCAGGACTTCCTCAGCCCGGCTGGCATGGGGCCTAAGGAAGAATGTTGGAAGAACCACCTCCTGATTTGAGGTGGAAAGAGGAGAGCACCTAGGATGCACCTTCGGGAGCACCTAGGATGAGTCCTAAGGACTACCCTGTTCCTATAGAAATGAGTGTATGGCCTGTCACAGACCAGGGCTTGAAGTTCATTCACTCGTCTGGCCGAGGTCAGTGCCACTAGGAAAAGAGCCTTCCAAGAAAGGAAGCGGAGAGGACACGTAGCCATCGGCTCAAAGGGAGGGCGAGTAAGCTGCTGCAAGACCACATTCAACTTCCACTCAGGGGCAGGTGGACGGAGAGGAGGCTTTAGCAAGAGCAAGCCTCTGAGGAACCGGGACACCAAGGGGTGAACCGATAAAGAGTGCCCTTCCACCTGTGAGTGGTGGGCTGCCAGAGCAGAAAGGTGTACCCGAACAGAATTGGACTTAAGACCCAGATTAGACAAGTGCAGCAGGTACTGAAGCACCACTGTCACAGGGCAGGAGAAAGGGTTCTCCTGGTGTTTGTCACACCACAAGGAGAACCATTTCCATTTCAGGGCATAGGTCTTTCTGGTGGATTGCTTTCTAGAGGCCAAGACCACCTCCTCAACTTCCTGAGGCAGGCCCCAGGGAGCCAGCACTAACCTTGCAGCCTCCAGGCCATCAAATTGAGAATTTTGAGATTGGGGTGCAGAAGGGAACCCTGATCCCGAGATAGAAGATCGGGTTGCAACCCCAGAGGGAGTGGGGTGTCCACTGCCAGCTGTAACAGAAGCGGGAACCAGGGCTGTCTCGGCCATCTGGGGGCTACCAATATGACTGAGGCCCTGTCCCTTAGAATCTTGAACAAGGTTCGGGCCACCAGGGGTGTGGGAGGAAACGCATACAGGAGGCCCTTGGACCATGAGATCAGGAAGGCATCCGCTGTGAATCTCGTGGAATGCGGTTGCCTGGAGTAGAACTGAGGCAGCTGCCGGTTCAGGGGACTTGAAAGAAGTCTATGGATGGAAGTCACCATTTCAGGATAATGTTCTGAACCACCAAAGGGTGCAGTTGCCATTCGTGAAGCTGTAGAACCCTGCTCAATCTGTCTCCCAGGAAATTTTCGTGGCCAGGAAGATAGACTCCCTGAGCAGCATATTGTGTCGAAGTGCAAAAGAGCATAGGGCCTGTGCCTCCTGACACAGGAGCCTGGACCCCGTGCCCCCTTGTTTGTTCACATAGAACATCGCCACCTGATTGTCTGTCTGCACCAAGACAGATTGGTGGGTCAGGATGTGAGAAAAGGCCTTGAGGGCTAAGCGTATCGCCCTGAGCTCCAGGAGATTGATTTGTTGTGTGGCCTCCCAGGGAGACCACAGGCTCTGTGTGCACTTGTCCAGACAATGTACACCCCAGCCCTGCAAGGAGGCATCAGTTGTGAGTACCACAGTGGGAACAGGTACCCGAAAAGGAATTCCCTGTAGAAGGTTGGGGGGGGGGGGGGTGTAGCCACCACTGCAGGGAGTTCAGGAAGAGTTTGGACACCCTTACTTTGTCTCTTAGGCTTCCTGTAGCCTGCCTCCACTGGGCCCTGAGACACCACTGTGTAGGCCTCATATGCAGGCGGGCATTGGGGTCACATGCACTGTTGAAGCCATGTGGCCCAGGAGCCTTAAACAAAGTCTGGTGGAAACCAGGGGGCTGTCTAGAAACCGGCTGGCCAATCCATCAGCCTCCCCGCTCTGTCTTCTGGCAAGTAAGCTTTTGTGTGCAGGGAGTCTAACCGTGCTCCTTTGAACTCCAGGTTCTGGGAGGGGAGCAAAGTGGACTTTGCGAAGTTTATGACAAAGCCTAGTTGTTGAAGGAGACAGTAGGGAGGGTGGCTTGCCTGGCCTCCTGGAGAGTCTGACCTCTGATGAGCCAGTCGTCCAGGTAGGGGAAGACAAAAATACCCTGGTTTCTGAAGTAGGCTGCCACCACCACCAGGCACTTTGTGAAGACCCGTGGGGCGGAGGTTAGACCAAAGGGCAGTACTCGGTACTGAAAATGGTTTCTTCCTACCACGAACCTTCGGTATTTTCTGTGGTCTGGATGAATGAGGATGTGAGAGTACGCATCCTTCAGATCTAAGGAGCATAGCCAATCTCCCTGCTGGAGGTAGGGCAGCAGTGTTCCAAGAGTAAGCATCTTGAACTTTTCCTTTTCCAAGAACTTGTTGAGATTTCTCAACTCCAGAATGGGCCGGAGACCTCCAGTTCTCTTTGGTCCAAGAAAGTACCTGGAGTAGAAGCCCTGCCCCAGCAGGAGGGGAGGTACAGGCTCCACCGCCCTGTCTTGAAGAAGACCTTGCAGTTCCTGGAGAAGGAGTTCCTGATGCAGAGCAGGCCTTGGAGGCTCCCCTGGAAAGTAGGAGGGGGGTACCTGATTGAAATGGAGCAGATCTTCTGGACTATGCTCAGTACCCAAGCATCTCTGGTGATGGGCGGCCCTGGTGGGCAAACAGGGCCAACCGACCTCCCATGCTGAGATGGGCCAGCAGAGGTGGAGAGACTATGCAGTGGGAGTCAAAAACCCTCTCTCTGCTGAGTAGGAGCAGGAGCTAGAGGCTTGGGGGCTTTCTGCCTACGGGGCCCATGTCCCTGCCCCTTGGCCTGCTGACCCTGCTAGGGAGCTGGGGAGGCCTGATAGTGAGGGAAAGGTTTGTAGGCAGACGACTTCCTCGGGTAAAAGGCCTTTTTCCCCGAGCCCTTCTTCTTATGAGAAGGGGCAGAAGTTTTTCTGGACAACCTTGTCCTTGTCATAGTCTCGGTCTTGAGCTCAGTGGCCTTTTCGGCCATGGGCTTGCCGAAGAAGTTTTGACCCCGGCATGGGACATTGACCAACTTGTCCTGTACCCATGGCTCGAGGTCCGATGACTGTAGCCATGCCTGGCGTCGAGCACCGATGCCAGCCGCCGCTACTCGGGCCAAAGCCTCGAAGCCATCGTAGGCCGCCCGGGAGATGAATTTGGAGCATTCCCGGATCCCCAAGGACAAGGTCTTGAACCTCTGCAAAGGTTCCCCCGAGAGGCCAGCCGAGAACCGGCTATTTCCTTAGCCAGGTCCCGCAAGTACATGCCCATGTACAGCTGGTAGGACTGGACATGGCAAGTAAGCATCGAGCCCTGGAAGCACTTTCTGCCAATGCCATCCAGGCTTCGGGCCTCCCTACCGGGGGGCACCGCAGAGTGCCTCTTCTGGCTCTTCAGGCGATGCATGGCCGATTCCACAACCATAGAATGGTGCGGCAGCTGCGCCTTCTGGAACCCAGGGCTCTTTTGGACTCGATACATGGAATCGATCCGCTTGTTCAAAACCGGCGCCGAGGCCGGTGTCTCCCACATTCGGAAGAGGAGCCGTTCCAGCATCGGAGGAACCGGCACAGTAAAGGCCTCTCTCGGGGGAGTGTCATACTGTAGGGCATTGAGCTCTTCGGCTCGAGGCTCCTCCTCGGGATCCGCAGGAACATTTAAAGCCTTGGCCATGTCCCTGACAAACTCCAAGAACTGGGTGTCCTCCGGTGGGGATTTACTCCGGGGCTCGGACTGCGGTGAGTCCGAAAGGTATCGGGGGACTCCTCGTCCTCAGTCTCCCACGCAGACTCATCCGAGGAAGAGTCGAGGGGCTCCGACCGTGCGGGCTCCAGTAGCACCCGCCCCTACGCCAGGGCCATCGGCGTCGACGCCCTCAGTCCCGAACGGGAGGTCGAGGGGGACCGTAACCGCGTCCAGACTCGGACTTTCATGGCTTCGAGAACCGGCTCGGTCTCCGGGGGTCAACTTAGACGTCGACGTCCCGGTGATCGGGGCAGATGCACCAGTCAAGCTGGCCATCAGCACCCGCTGCTGATCCATGAAGGCAGACAGTCTGCACTCCAAGGCTGTCAGCCTGAGTCCAAGCTCAGGAGACTCAGCAGCCACCGACTCGGGTCTCGGCGGCGCTGGGCCTGACGTCGGCTCCCTGGGAGGAGAGTCCTTGAGTACAACAGGACTTACATGCTCGACGGACTCCGGCTCTACATGAGGCACCTTAGGCGGCTTCTCCGGCTCCAAAGGCCCGGGGCGGTGGTCAGGGGTCCAGGACCTGGCCCTCGAGGAACCAGGGGTATCCTCCGATGCCGCCCTCACGAGCTTCCTCTTCCTCTTATGCTCCCGACTGGGGGACCCCCTTTCAGAGGAACCCTGACGAAGCTCGGGGTCAGACTCCCGAGACGTCGAGGCCTCTGACGAGGTCCAGGCCTGCCCGGAGGCAGAGTCAGAAAAAATTCTCTCCTTCTGATGCTGCCGGCTTCTGAGTGCCTTAGTGGACATCTTTCCACATGGGACACAGACCTTGGGATCATGGTCCGGCCCGAGGCAATGCAGGCAGCAGTCGTGTGTGTCGGTAAGAGACATGAGCTTCTTACAACGATCACACTTTTTAAAACCACTGGAGGCCATCGGGGAAAAAAGGGCCCCCGTGAGGTCAAAAGACCGGCCCTCCAGGGAAAAAGAAAAAGAGCGCGAACACGTGCCACGAAGAGCAAAAAAACGAAAACAATAGAGATCGGGTCGATACCGGCATACCGAACCCAGGCGGGAAGGGGAACCGGCGTCAAACTGGACAAAAGAGAGCAAAAATCGCAGAAAAAAAAATCAAACTTTTCCGGGTGACATGGATGCACGTCCGTTGGGCTCCACGGAAAAAGAAAGACTGAGCAAGATGGCACCTTTGGGCGAGAAGGGGACCGCGCATGCATGGGTTTATTCCCAAAGGCTTTCTTAGAAAGGTGGGGAAATGCTCCGCATGGGGGGCTCCATCGACGTCGATGTCACCCATATGTGAGGGCTGACTTCCTACTTGGTCCTGGAGAATCAGCATATGCAAAAGATAAAATTAGACTTACCTGCTAATTGTTGTTCCTTAAGGAACTCTAGTCCAGTCCCGGAACCATAGAGTTTAGAATCTCCTCCAGCAGCTTTGGAGACTGAAAGACATCATCGCTTTGCTGGCACTAGTATAAATAGACAAGGACTGCCCCCTACCTCCAGTACCTATTGACAAAGCAAACTCAGCAGAAAAACAAATAAGTGCTATATCAATATGTTATATAATGTACTTCTTATAAAGGCGAGAAAATATAAACATATAAACAAACAGTGCTGTGGAAGGGCTCCCCCTGTGGCTCCACTCAGCGCCTTCCGAGAACCCCTATCCAAAGCAGCAAAATTTTTTTTTTCTTTTACTTGTCTTATCGTTTCCCAAGAACTTCAGGCTGCACAACCCCTTAAACTCAGGGTGGGATCCGGGACTGGACAAGAGTTCCTTAAGGAACAACAATTAGCAGGTAAGTCTAATTTCATCTTCCTTTGCGTCCCTCTAGTCCAGTCCCAGAACCATACAGGATGTAACAGAGCAGTGAATATCAACGGGAGGGACCGGCAAGCCCAGCCTGAAGTACCGATGAGCCAAAACGACCATCCCCCGCCACCTGTACATCCAGCCTATAGTGCTTTGCAAATGAGTGCAACGACGACCAAGTCGCCGCCTTACAAATGTCCTCGACCGGAACCAAACTGAATTCCGCCCAAGACGCCGCTTGTGCCCTAGTCGAGTGAGCCCGGAGACCCTCCGGAACCACCTTACCCTTTAAAAGGTACGCCGACGCAATTGCTTCCTTCAACCAACGGGAAATAGACGCCTTCGCCACCGCCTCCCCTTTTCGCAGGCCTCCGAAAGCCACAAACAACCTGTCTGACCTCCGGAAGGGCACCGTCCGGCGGAGGTACTTTCTAAGTACACGATGAACATCTAACAGGTGCAACCTGCCCTCCGACTTCTCCTTCTGCTGGTCGAAGAACACCGGAAACGACACTACTTGGTTAACATGAAAGACAGAAACCACCTTTGGCAGGAACGCTGGAACCGTATGCATAACGACCTTTTGACTGAAAAAGGACAGATACGGCTCCTTACAGGATAACGCCTGCAACTCAGAAATTCTCCTCGCGGAACAAATCGCCACCAGAAAAACTGTCTTCAACGTCAGATCTTTCAGCGAGGCCTTGTCCAATGGTTCAAACGGCGCTCTGAGCAAGGCCTCCAACACCAAATTCAGATCCCACGCCGGCACTGAACTTCGTCTCGGCGGTCTCATGAGCAACACGGCTCGCAAAAAACGTCTAATGTCGCTGTGAGCTCCTAGCACCTGACCATGAACCTTACCGCGGTAACAGGAGATGGCTGCCAACTGCACGCGCAAGGAACTAGCTGCCAAACCCTTGTCTACCCAATCTTGCAAAAATGAAAGGATCTGAGACACTGAGGCCCCCAAGGGCTGCAGATTACGCTCCGCACACCAGGCTTCAAAAATGCGCCAAACCCAGATGTACGCCAGCGAAGTGGATCGCCTTCGTGCCCTCAGCAATGTAGAAATGACCACTGCGGAATAACCCTTGGCCGTCATCCTAGCCCTTTCAAGAGCCATGCCGTAAGCGAGAATCGATTCAACTGGGGCATGCGTAAAGGCCCCTGACCTAAGAGATCCTCCCGCTGCAGCAGCCTCCACGGCCTGTCTGCCAGCAGCCGCACCAAATCCGCATACCAAGGTCTTCTGGGCAAATCGGGCGCTACCAGAACCACCAGGCCGCGATGCCTTTCTATGAGCTGCACTACCTGGCCTATGAGAGCTCAAGGCAGGAACACATAGAGAAGACCCTCTTCCGGCCACCTCTGTGCCAACGCATCAAGACCCTCCAACATCCGTTTTCGCCACCGCTGAAGAACCGCGCAACCTTCGCTGACTCGAAGCTCGCCATGAGATCCATTAGTGGAATCCCCCAGCACCGCACTAACAGCGCAAATACGTCCGGGTGAAGAACCCACTCTCCCGGATCCACTCTGCGGCGACTTAGGAAATCTGCCTCGACATTGTCCACTCCGGCCACATGCTGTGCCGAAAGAGCCATTAGATTCTGTTCAGCCCAACCTAAAAGCTGATTCGCCTCTGCTTCTAACGTCACACTGCCTGTGCCACCTTGCCGATTGATATAGGCTACGGTCGTCGCATTGTCGGACAGAACCCGTACCGCCTCCTGACTGAAGCTCTCCTGAAACTCCCGCAGTGCCAAAAACACCGCTCTCATCGACAACCTATTGATGGACCATTCCTTTTCCTCCTGAGACCACTGTCCCTGGGCAAATCTTCCCTCGCAATGCGCTCCCCACCGCAGGAGACTCGCATCCGTTGTTAGCAGTCTCCAGGATGGAGGCTCTAGAGGCACGCCCGCTTCCAAACTCTCCGGCCTCAACCACCACCGAAGCTCCTGACGCACCTCCTGAGGACAAACCAGCCGCTGAGACGCATCCCTCTGATGAGACCAACGCCAGAGCAGCGCGCTCTGCAAGGGCCACATATGAGCCCTGGCCCACGGCACCACCTCGATCGTGGCCGCCATCGTTCCGAGCAATTGCAGATACTGCCACACCGTTGGCGCTGGCCTTGATAGAAACCGCTTCACGAGCTCCCGCAGCCCCTCTGCTCGATGGGCTGGGAGAAACACCGCAGCCTGTTGCATCTCGAAGTGCACCCCTAAATATTCCAGAGACTGCGAGGGAACCAATCTGCTCTTTGCAAAGTTGACCACCCAGCCAAGGCTTTCCAACATCTGCATCACCCGGGCGGTGACCGCGGTACTCTCTTCCCTTGACTTTGCTCGAGTCAGGCAATCGTCCAAGTACGGATGCACCAGTACTCCCTCCTTGCGGAGCGCTGCCGCAACCACCACCACGATCTTGGTGAATGTCCGAGGAGCGGTAGCCAGCCCGAAGGGCAACGCCTGAAACTGAAAATGCCCCATAGGCACCGCAAACCGCAGAAACCTTTGATGCTCCTGCAGAACCGGGATATGGAGATAAGCTTCCGTAAGATCTAGCGACGTCAGGAATTCCCCCGCTCTGACTGCCGCAATAACTGAACGTAGAGTCTCCATACGGAAATGGGTGACTCGTAGACACCGATTTACCCTCTTCAAATGCAGAATCGGCCGAAATGTGCCTTCCTTCTTTGTCACCACAAAATAAATGGAGTATCGACCGCACCCGTACTGATCCGAAGGAACGGGCACCACTGCCTCGAGCTGCAGCAGCCGCTACAGAGTTTCCGAGACCGCCTGCAACTTGAGCAGAGCTCTGCAAGGAGACAGGACAAAGGAATCTAACACGGGTCAATGGAGTTCTAGTGCATAACCTTTTCGAATGACTTCCAGGACCCACTGGTCCAACGTAATTTGGACCCAGGCAGGGTAAAACTCCCGCAGCTGACCTCCCACGGGCACTACCTCCACCTGAGTCCACCTTATCTCATTGCGACTTTTCAATGGCTGAGGACTGGAAAGGAGCAAATCCCCTGCCTGCTCCCCGGAAGCTTCGAAACCCTTGGCCTCTAGCCGGGAACCTCCCACGCTGAGATTGGCCAAAGCAAGAGGATCGAAATCTACGAAACTCCCTTGGAGCCCCCCGGAACCCAGAAGAACTCCGGCCCTGTTTGGGCTTATCCTCCGGAAGCCGACCCCCTTTAGACTCTTCGAGGTCCTTGACTAACTTCTCCAAATCTTCTCCAAATAAGAGCTTACCCCTAAATGGCAGCTTGCTGAGGCGAGCCTTAGACGAACTGTCATCTGACCAATTACGTAACCAGAGATACCGCCGAGCCGCTAACACCGAGGCCATACTCTTAGCCAAGCCGCGGATGAGATCATAATGGATGTCCGCTAAATACGTGGTCCCGGACTCCAGCCACGCTATGTCCTCTAACTGCCCTTCCAAGTGGTCCCCCTGCAACCTTTGGGACCACCGCAAACAGCCTCTCGCCACCCACGCCCCCGCTATCAAGGCCTGCAGTGAGAGGGCGCAAACATCGAATACCTGCTTCAACAGAGTATCCAATTTTCTGTCTTGTACATCCTTCAGCGCCGCGGCACCCTCAACCGGTAAGTCCCATTCTTCCTGAATCATACTCCGAAATACTCTATGCACTGGAAAAACCCTTTGGGACGTCCGTACCGCCTGTAGCAATGGATCCTCCAAGGCTTCCTCCGCTGCCGCCCCCCCTGAGGGCATGTTCAGCATCTTGAGTCTCGGTAATCAAGGCTGGCAGCTCTTCGCGCCGAAACACCCTGACTACTCTGCTCTGCTGCTCCGAGTCAGGCAACTCTTCCTCTTCCAACTCGTCTTCCGAGATCTCCTCCAGTTCCGCGTCTACCACTCCCAGGTCCTCCCCAAGCTGAGACGCCGGACTCTCATCCCCAGCCCCTTTACATCTCTTAGCCGGGGGAGCGCCCTCTGCAGGACGGTCCAAAGACCCTGGCTGCTTCAGCCCTTGTGACCCCTAAAGAGGCGCTGTCATCGCGGTTGCAGCAAGGCAAACGCCTGCTGCATGAGGGAAAAGAAATTCGGTGGGATCAGTGGAGCAGTCCCCACCTGGCTCAGCCCCAGAGACGTAGAAGAGCCTTCACCAGAGGATGACCCTGTCATCGGCTCCGCAGGACCTAGGGACGGAGGCAGGACATCTCCGGAGGAACTGCCTCCTGACCCTCCCCTCTGGCGCCTTGTCCATAAACTCTGCCTCACGAGTGCAAGCTCTACACACCCCTGAGTCCTGCACAGCGCCGCGCCTCGTGCCACAAACTAAACGACGAAGCTTCGCAGGCATACTACTGCCCCTGCAGCGCTACCCAATCTCAGTAGCCCGAGCCTGCACACCCTCAATACTGCACCTTATCGAGGGAATTCCTCAAACCTACCTAAGCTGAATCTCCGCAGCCCCCCGAGTTAACACTTATGCCATCTGTCAGCCTTGCCTTTTTTTTTTTTTTTTTTGTGCTTTTAACTTACCCCTAGAGGTACCAGGCAAGGCTGAACTAGTTTCACCCGAAAACGAAGCTTCCAAAACCGGCAACTAACGCACTGAAACAAGGGGAAGTTAAACTTGGCTTTTAAAATGGCCGCCTCCGCGCTTTCCCGCACGGATACACGCGGCCGACCTAAACTGCTACGAAACTCAAGCCTGTTTCCTCGATGCTAATTCCCTGATAGCAATTCTTCCCCAATTGTAAATCAAAAGGCGCATTCAGATGGCCAACTCACTCACCATTCCCTTTTTGCCGGTGCTGAGAGGAGGTACACACGCGCGGGAGCTCAGTCGGACAGCGGCTTCAGCTCCGGCGCTGTTAACACCGTGTGGCCAAGCCTAGACTCCCTTTAGGCACCTTGGCGCTGTGATCGAGCCTGCCACCTGCTCCTCACCCTTAGTCGTGGGTTCGGGAGCAGGGAGGCTAAGAAATCCAATCTCTCCCCCCTAGTGCTCATTAACTCGACGGGGAAAATATTGCGGGGGGGGGGGGGAGGGGAGGCAGGGAGGGGAAGGAAGGAGGATGGAGCCAGAGGAAGGAGCTGAATACTCTTCAGCAGCAGCACTCCACCTGGAAAACCAAAAACAAATCTTAAAGAAAAATCTTAAAGAAAAAATCTCAAAAAAAAACCCACTTCAAACTTAATTAATCCTTAAAATTTAAAGGGGATCTAGAAATACTAGCTCTGCTTATTTGTGCTAACTGAGCCCAGTCCCAGGCTCAGAATCTCCTCTAGCTGCTTGGAGACCGAAAGTACTGGAGGTAGGGGGCAGTCCTTGTCTATTTATACCAGTACCAGCAAAGCGATGATGTCTTTCAGTCTCCAAAGCTGCTGGAGGAGATTCTAAATTCTATGGTTCCGGGACTGGACTAGAGGGATGCAAAGGAAGATATGCAATCAGCAATCCAGTTGGAAATGGTCCTTTTGGACACCAAGAGACCCATGTGACTAGGGTCAAAAGACATGAATATTGGGAGGACTGGAGATAACTCTTAGTTTGGTCAAGATAGAATGCAAGTGCTCTTTTGCAGTCCAAAGTGTACGAGGTTGCTTCCACCTTAGAAGTGTGCGGCCTAGGAAAAAATGTCGGAAGAGATATGGTTTGGATCAGATGGAAAGGTGTAACCACCTTTGGAAGGAACTTAGGGTGAGTCCTAAGGGCCACGTTATCATGGTGAAAACGAGTGTAAGGAGCGTAGTCCACCAGAGCCTGTAACTCACTGACTCTATGTGCTGAGTTCAGAGCAATAAGAAAAACAACTTTCCAAGTCAGAAACTTGAGAGGAGCCGTAGTCAAGGGCTCAAAGGGGGGGGGGAGTCTTAGAAGTTGCACCAGGACAGCGTTAAGGTCCCATGCCACGGCGGGGGGGGGGGGGGCATATTGGTGACCTGAACTGCCCCACTAGCAGATGAAAAGAAATTGGGTGATTCCCAATTGGATGATAAGAGGCTGCAATTGCATTCAAGTGTACTCGGACAGATCTAGTTTTCAAACCAGATGAAGAGAGGTGTAGAAGGTACTGTAGCAGGTGTTCTACTGTACAAGTGAAAAATTGAGAGCTCTCTGGGAGCACCAGAGGGAAACTCTGTGCCATTTAAAGGTGTAAGTACATCTCACAGAATTCTTCCTCGAAAGAAGAAAGACTTATGTCCTCTGGGAGTCCAAGGTCTGAGAGGATAAAGTGCTCAGCAGCCATGCCATCAAATGTAGAATCTTGAGGCTTGGATGAAGTAGTGTCCCCTGGTCCTGTGAGAGCAGGTGGGGTGCACAGCCTAATCAGAAAGGCTGACTGAGTCAGATGAAGAAATAGGGGAAACCATGGTTGATGGGACCAGAATAGAGCGATTAGAATCATTTTGCCCCTGTCCAATTGTAACTTGAAAAGTGTCTGTGGAATAAGAGAAATTGGCAGGCATGCATAAAGCAAATCCTGCCCCCAATGAAGGAGGAAAGCATCTAAGCTCTCGCTGTGAGAAGAATGAGAGATCCACTATGGGTATCCCCAATAAGTGGAATAAGCGCTGAGCCGTCCAGTGATGGAGCATCCGCACTTGTGAACGAAGGACATGGCTGAGCCTGTCAGCTAACAGATTCTCCTCCGCAGTGAGATAAATGGTTTGGAGATGAATGTAATGAGATATTGCAAAATCCCAAAGATGGATTGCCTCGTCACATGAGCGATGAGAACCTGTACCACCCTGCTTGTTGACATAGAACATAATAACTTGATTGATGGTCTGAACAAGTACCGTTTGTCCCGTTAGATGATGACAAAAAACCTTCAGTGCATTTATAATTGTCCTGAACTCCAAAAGATTTGTGTGTTGAGAGGCCTCCCGAGGGGGTCCATTGGCCTGTGTGGTGAAGTCTCAGAGATGTGCTCCCCAGCCGTGCTTGGAAGAATTGGTGGTCAGGGTACACTGTGGTATAGACCTTTGAAAGGGTAACCCTACGAGAAGGTTTTGGGGGAGTTCACCAGGTGAGATGAAATGGCAATCCTGGCTGAGAGGTGAACTGTCGACTGTCCACTGCTCGGAGAGAGTCCACTGTGCTGTGTGGATGTGTAAACGGGCATATGGAATATCATGAACTGTGGAGGCCATGTGACCGAGAAGATATAGCATGTCTTGAGCCGTGAGGGTTGTCTGCTGTTGGCAGTGAGTCACCAGGGTGACTAGGCAATGGAGACAGTCTTCTGGCAAGTAGGCCCAAGCGCTTGTTGTATCCAGCTGAGCTCCTATGAACTCATGTGTTTGTGCTGGAGTGAGGTGGGATTTTGGGTAATTTACCACAAATCCTAAATGTTGTAAAACAAGAATGGTCTGTTGAAGTGACATGGCGACTATTCGAGGGGTATCTCCCTTGATGAACCAGTTGTCGAAGTAAGAGTAGACAAAGATTCCCAAGATGCGCAGCTAGGCTGCCACGACTGCAAGGCACTTTGTGAAGCCAGCCTGACGGGAAGAACCAGATATTGACAGTGGTGCTCTTGGAAGACAAATCTGAGATACTGTCTGTACAGTGGGTGGATCAAGATGTATGTGTAAGCATCCTTTAAATCCAGAGAGCAAAGCCAGTCATCTTGCTGAAGATAGGGGAGAAGCATCCCTAGTGAGATCTTGAACTTTTCCCTCACTAGGAATTTGTTGAGATTTCTCAAGGTTGAAGATAGGCCTGAAGTCACCTGTCTTTTTTGGGATGAGGAAGTATTGGGAATAGAACTCCAGACCTTGCTATGGTGGAGGGACATCTTTGACAGCTTCCTGCGATGTTAGAGACCTGATCTCCTGCAGTAGCTGAGTAGAGTGGTGGAGATCCATATTGGGTTCACCCACAAAGAAAATGGGGGGTAGAGCCTTGAATATGAGTGGATAGCCCACACTGACAAGCTGTAAAGTCCAGGGTTCTAGGGTGATTGAGGGGCTATCTGTGGGCAAAATTTGTCAATCTCCCTGGGATATTAGGAGGGGCTCTGCCCTCTAGAAAGGAGTCAAAAGCTTGCCGGAGGGCTGAGGTTTATTTATTTATTTATATTTCTTATATACCGCGCTATTATAATCAGTGCGGTTTACATTTAAAACAGAACATACTACAATGTAACAGGCCACATTGAGTTTACATTGAACAGGGGTAATAAAACATGGAAGAAACCGGGGGAACTATATACAAATTATGAATAATCTTACGAAGACATATAGGATCTCAAAACGGAGGCATACGCTCATGGGTCAGGGAGAGAAGGTAGGGGAAAGAAGATTAACCATTCTCTATGGGAGGCTGATCTATGGGGCGGACTGGGTAGGAGGGCAAGGTGATGTCTGTGTGCTTTCCAGAATTGGTATCGGGGTAATGTTGTAGAAACAAGTGGTGCTTGAGAGCTTTTCTGAATGGTGCTAGGTTCGAGATGGCTCGGATTTCAGATGGGAGGGTATTCCAAGCCATAGGTGCGAAAATGGAGAAGGCTCTACTGGCTGTTGTCTTTGTACATTTTGTCAACAACTTAGGGACTTCAAGTGTATTCATCAATGTAGATCTCCTGACTCTGTTGACTGGTGTGTTATGGAGAAGTTTACTGATGGGCGTGGGGGGCTGGTTCTTGAGGGCTTTGAATGTCAGGACTAGAGTCTTGTAATGAATTCTAGCCTGCAGTAGTAGCCAGTGTAGGTTCTTCAGGACTGGCGTTATGTGGTCTGACCTTGAAAGTCCTACCAGTACTCTCGCAGCTGAGTTCATGGCAAGTCGTAGTGGGCTTAGAGTCGACTGTGGAAGTCCAAGTAGGATGATGTTAGCAAAGTCTAGATGTGGGATAACTAAGGCTTGGAAGATTGATCGGTAGTCAGAGAAGTCAAGTAGAGGGCGGAGATGCCGTAGTGTTCGGATCTTAAGAATAACTGCTTTTGTGGTGTTTTTGACATGTGCTGACATGTCTAGCCGCTGGTCAAGGGTAATGCCTAGATAGCGGATTGTGGGTTTGGCCTTCAGTTCAGTATTGTTGACTAGTAGTGAGGGAGGTGGTGTGAACTTCTGGTTCCTCGTGACAAAAAGAACGTCTGTTTTAGTGTGGTTAATTCGTAGATTTTGAGAGAGGAGCCAATCTGCTACCGCGTCAAAGCATCTTAATATTGGAGAGAAGTCAGGTTGATCAATCTTGAAAGGAGCGTAAATGAGGATGTCATCTGCATAGGCAAGGCATTGGACATTAAAGGAGCGGATTAAAGCACAGATGGGCTGCATGTAGATGTTAAACATCAATGCAGATAGGGATGAGCCCTGAGGTACACCTTGCTTCAGTGGAAATGGCTCTGATGTCGTAGAACCTGCTCTGACTTGTTGCCATCTGTTGGACAAATAAGATTTACACCAGGCTAGTGCTGAGCCTTGTATCCCTTTTTGGTTGTGGAGTGGGCTGAGACTTAGATGTTTTTGGTTTCTTGGGTTGACGAGGACCCTGTTGTTTCAGTTGGGATTGTTGAGACTAATAGGCAGAGTAGGAGGGGTAGGTTGGATAATACCTCCTCTTTTTTGGGTAGAAGGGCTTCTTAGCAGAAGTCTTTTTCTTGCTCTGATCAGCTGTCTTTCTGGAAGATGCTTCATGGTGAGATCGAGTGTTTCGATCTCCCCTACCTTTTCACGCCAGCCCTTCCCAAACAGATTCTCTCCACTGCAAGGGATGTTAATGTGTTTATCTTGTATCCACTGCTCCAGATCTGAGACTTGCAGCCATGCAGTCCTCCTTACCCCAATACAGGCTGCTGTTGTCCTGCTAGTCTCAAAAGCTGTTCTAGTTAGGAATTTGGAGGTATTCAGGGCATGAACAACTAGAGCCTTATGAGGAGCCTGTTTTTCCTCTGGGAGAAGGGAGCTAAACTCAGATAAGTCCCTGGAGACATCCCTTAAGAACATGCCCAAATAGAGCATGATCCTGGACCCCAACATGACAGCATGGAATGCTTTTCTGCCAAAAGCATCAAGGGTCCTAGCTTCCGTGCCTGGAGGAACAAAGGAATGGTTCTTGGAACTTTTGATCCTCCTCATGGTAGACTCCACTACCATGGAGTAGTGGGGTAGTCGTGGCTTCTGGAAGCCTGGGAAAGGAGGGACTCTGTAGATGGGCAAGCAGAGTGACATGAACCATGGAGGCCATATGGCTGAGAATGCACAACATCCCCCTGGCTGTGATGAACGGATGGGTCCACAATTCCCTGGCTAGGTGGACGAGCCGTAGGGCTTGATCTATGGGTAGGTAGGCCTGGGTCACAATAGTATTTAGGAGGGCCCCAATGAACACAAGGCACTGAGCGGGCTGCAGAAAGACTTCAGGTAGTTGAGGGCGAAGCCCAGATGTCGAGCAGCTGAATGGTGATCATTGCGGAGTGCTGCACCTTGTCCAGCATTCAACCCCTGATCAACCAGATGTCCAGGTAGGGGAAGACGAAAATTTCCAGTATCCGGAGGAAAGCAGCAAGCACCACCAGCCACTTTATGAAGACCCTCAGGGCAGAAGCGATGCCGAAGGGTAGTACTCTGTACTGATAGTGCTTTCTGCTGAATATGAAGCGGAGATACTGCCGATGGAGAGGGTGAATGGGGGTGCGAGTATAAGCTTCCTTGAGATCCAAGGAGCACAGCCAGCCTTCCTGTTGGAGGCAAGGCAACAACATTCCCAGGGATATCACAGAAACATCATGGCAGAAAAAGACCACATGGCCTATCCAGTCTGCCCTTCCATATCAACCACTACAACAGTCTCCTTTTTTCCTTTAGAGATCCTCTGTGCTTGTTCCATGCTTTTTTGAACTCAGATACTGTCCTCATCTCTAGCATCTCCACTGGGAGACTATTCCACACATCTACCACTCTTTCCAAAAGAAATATTTCCACATATTACTCCTGAGACTATCCCCTTTCACCCTCATTCTATGTTGCCTCATAGCAGAGCTTGCTTTCAATCGAAAGAGGCTCTCCTTCTGTGCATTTATGCCATGGAGGTATTTAGATGTCTCTATCATATCTCCTCTAGCCCGCCTTTCTTCTAAAGTATACATATTGAGATCCTTAAGTCTGTCCTCATATGCTTTATAACGCAGACCTCTAACCATTTTAGTATCCATCCTCTGCACTGACTCCAACCTGTATATATTCTTTTGAAGGTGTGGTCTCCAGAACTGCATACAATACTCCAAATGTGGTTACAAGAGGAATCTGTTAAGGGCCCAAAGATCCAATATGGGCCAAAAGTCTCCCATCTTTTTGTCAAACAGAAAGTAACGGGAGTAGAATCCCTTCCCGACCTGAGAAGGAGGGACCAACTCGACATCAAGGTCGGCCAAGAGAAACTGTACCTCCTTCTGGAGGAGATCTTGATGGGATGGATCGAGGGGATACTCCACTGGGAAAAAAAGGGGAGGAAGTTGATTGAAGGGCAGTCCAAGAAGGTAGCCTCCTGAATTATTTTGAAGGCCCAGGAGTCTGATGTTATGGGTGGCCACCTGTGGGCGAAATGGATTAATCTGCTTCCCACCTGAGGTGGAACTGTGGTTGGAATGGGAAGGGAGGCCATACTCCTTAAGAAGGAGTCAAAATCTCCCATCAAGTATGGTTGCGGTGCAGTCTAACCTCTGGGACGTGAGGTGGCGGTACTGATGCTGGCCCTGATCCTTCTGCTGCTGCCCCTGATGAAAGCTATGATAGGGCTGACATGGCAGGTAGCTTGCATAGTATTTCCTCTGCTTGGGAGAGATATACTTCTTTCTCGAGGCTTTTTTTTTTTTTTTTTAAAGAGGGTGTCACTCATCTTAAGAGAAAGTCTATTCATTGCTAATTGCTCCTGCTCTAGCTCTCTGGTCTTCTTTTCCATGGGGACTCAATACATGGAGTCCAGCCATCTACTCACCAGGGACAGGGTGAGGGGAATCTCCCACATGCGAAACAGCAGTTGCACAAGTGCACAAGGATCCTTGAATGGAAACCATCATAGCCATTGGGGAGGGGGGGGGGTGGGAAGGGCACTGGAAGATCTCCAACTCTTTACCCTGGGCTCCTCCTTAGCCTCAATGGAAAAAGGCAAGGCCTTGGCCATGCCTCTCATGGAAGAAAATATCCTCCAGAGGGGACTTCCTGTGCTTATAAGATGGTAAGGGATCTGAGGGGATATCTCGATGGTGCTCGAGCACCGGGGACTCCTCATCAGTTTCCCCAACCACTGGAATTTGAGGAAATCAAAATACTGACATGATTCCTCATGGCATCGACAGTGAGGGGAAGATGGAGTTAGAGGCTCTGGATGGTCCAACCTGGAGGCACTGGGGGGGGGGGGGGGGAGAACCCCAGGTCATCGAGAGAGACTTTGACCGCCTGTCCGAACAGTTTACCCGGCTGGGTAAAGCATGGAGCACCAAGATGGGCTGCACCCCCGACAGGGAAGCACCTGCTATGGACGAGGTTGCCCTCAGCACTGAGGAACCGAGGGTATCTGGCCTCAAGCTGCTTTCAGCACAGAGGAACCCAGAGGGTCTCATGCCACCATCGGCATTAAGGAACCCAAAAGCATCGAGTCCTGGGCAGCCAAGCTGTGCTCAAGGGCCAGCATATGCTTGACTAGGAACGCAGTGTGTCCGAGGGCATGGATCAGTGTCACGGCAGGACATGCTAGGAAGATAAAGTTTCTAGATGAAATAAATGACTGCTTCTTGGAGCAGTTGGCTCATGAACCGACCAGAGGGGAAGTCATTTTGGACTTAGTCCTTAGTGGAACACCAGATCTGGTGCAAGAGATAAGGGCGTTGGGGCCACTTGGCAATAGTGATCATATCATGATCACGTTTGATTTAATTGAGGAGGGATGGTAAGGAAATCCACAGTACTAGCTTTTAATTTTGAAAAGGGAGACTATGATAAAATGAGGAAAATAGTTAACAAAAAACTAAAAGGAGCAGTTGCAAAGGTTAAAGACTTACATCAAGCTTCGGTGTTGTTTAAAAATACAATCTTGGAAGACCAGATCAGCTGTATTCCATGCTTTAAGAAAACTGGAAGGAAGTTCAAAAAACTGCCAGCATGGTTTAAAGGTGAGGTCAAAGAGGCTGTTGTTGCCAAAAAAGCATCTTTCAGGAAATGTAAAAAAGAGTCAAATGACAAAAACTGGAAACAGCACAAGCACTGGCAAGTTAAATGCAGGGCATTGATAAGGCAGGCAAAGAGAGAATTTGAGAAGAAACTTGCTGTGGAAGCAAAAACACGTAATAAAGACTTTTTCAAGTACATTCGTAGCAAAAAACCTGTGAGAGAGTCAGTTAGACCATTAAATGATAGAGGGGTAAAAGGGGCAGTAAGAGGGGACAAGGTCATAGTGGAAAGACTGAATGAATTCTTTGCTTCGGTCTTTACTGAGGAAGATGTAGAGATGTTACCCATGACTGAAGTGGTATTTAAAGGTGATACTGCGGAAGAATTGAAAGGAATAGAGATACACCGGGAAGATGTATTATAACTATTTGATAAACTGAAGAGTAGCAAATCACCTGGACCGGATGGTATACTTCCAAGGGTGTTGAAAGAACTGAAATATCAGACTGAATACCTGCTATTAGTAATCTATGAACTATCATCAAAATCATCTGTAATACCTGAAGATTGGAGGATCGCCAATGTAACGCCAATTTTTAAAAAGGGTTCCAGGGGTGATCCAGGAAATTACAGACCAGTGAGCCTGACGCCAGTAAAGGGAAAAATGGTAGAAACCATCATAAAGAACAAAATTACTCAACATATAGATAGTCATAGCTTAATGGGAGACGGCCAACATCATGGCTTTAGACAAGGAAGATCTTGTCTTACTAATCTGTTATGTTTTTTTTGAAGATGCGAACAAACAGGTAGACAAAGGTGAATCGGTTGATATAGTGTATCTGGACTTTCAGAAAGCGTTTGACAAGGTCCCTCATCAGAGACTTTTGGCAAAACTAAAGAGTCATTGGATAGGAGGCAGTGTACTATTGTGGATCAGGAACTGGTTAAAAGATAGAAAGCAGAGGGTAGCGCTAAATGGCCAATTTTCCCAATAGAAAAAGGTAAATAGTGGAGTAGCCGCAGGGATCTGAGCTGGGTCTGCTGCTTTTTGACATTCATAAATGACCTGGAAAAGGGAATAACGAGTGAGGTTATCAAATTTGCAGATGACAAAACTATTTAAAGTTCTTAAAACCCATGAGGAGTGTGGAAAATTGCAAGAGGATGTTGATAAATTGAAAGACTGGGTATCCTAAATGGCAGACAAAATTTAATGTGGACAAGTGCAAAGTTATGCACCTAGGAAAGAACAACCCAAACTATGGTTACACGATGCAAGGTTCCACATTGGGAACTACCACCCAGGAAAAAGATTTAGGCGTCATCATGGATAACATGTTGAAACCCTCCACCCAGTGTGCAGCGGCGGCCAAGAGAGCAAATAGAATGCTAGGTATCATAAGGGAAGGAATGGAAAATAAAACAAAGCATATTATAATGCTTTTGTATTGTTCCATGGTGCGACCACACCTTGAATATTGTGTGCAATTCTGGTCACCGTATCTTAAAAAGGATATAGCGTTATTAGAAAAGGTACAGAGAAGAGCCACCAAAATGGTAAAGGGGATGGATGGATACTCCTATGAAGAGAGGCTAAAAAGGTTAGGGCTCTTCAACCTGGAAAAGAGACCGCTGAGGGGAGATATGATAAAGGTCTATAAATTAATGAATGGGGTGGCACGGGTAAACGTAGATCGATTGTTTACATCATCAGAATATAAAAAGACTAGGGGACATGCAATGAAGCTACAGGATAACCTATTTAAGACTAATAAGAGAAAATACGTTTTCACTCAATGTGTAATCAAACTCTGGAATTTGTTACCAGAGGATGTAGTAAAAGCCGTTAGTGTAGCTGGGTTTAAAAAAAGGTTTGGACAAGTTCCTGGAGGAAAGGTCCATGAACCATTTTTAAAAAGGGACCCAGGATATCACTGCTTGATCCAATACAAGCACTGAGGAACCTGTGTCTTTTGGGAAGACTGCTAGGTACTTATGACCTAGATTGGCCACTGTTGGAAACAGGATACTGTGCTTGATGGACCTTGGTCTGACCCAGTATGGCATATCTTATGTTCTTATGGAATCGGGGCAGCAATTGCGGCTCTGGTGCTGGTACCTCATCAAGGACTCCACAAAGGTGACAGTATTGGGAGTCACTCGATGGTTTTCCTGGGCCTTGCGAGGCAATTCCTCCTGCTGGGGCAGCTTAGGAGGCTGCTCTCAGCCTTCATCCTCAGGGTCTCGCCAAGGGGTTACTGCAATGCCAATGACCGTGGGACTTATCCCGGGTCCTGGCATGCCCACTTGACTTCGATGGGGCAGAAGTCCAGTCCTTCTAGGGCCGTCCCTTGTCGAAGGATGGCTGTCGGTCCAATTGAGCCCAGCCCCCACACAAGGCAGATGTTTTCAAAGGTGTCAATGCCAATTCAGAAGACTCAGAGGACCCAAACAGCAATTCTTGCTGTTTTTCTTGGTTCCTGAGCCTCTTGCGCGTCATCTGCCAAGTAGAGAGCACAGGTGGCGGGCTCATGGTCAGGTCTGAGGCATTGAAGGCACCAGTTATGGCAGTCCATCATGAAGATGATCCGGCCACACTAGGAACACCTCTTAAAGCCACTGGCCAGCTCTGACATGTGTGGGAAGATGGTTTCTGCTAAGTCAAAGGACTCCAACGTCCCAGCCAGCCAGGAGGCACGAGAGAAAAAAACCCACATGCCAAAAAAGAACCTGAGAAAAAAACACAGAGCCAAGGCACAGACACTCCTGGGGATAGGCAGGAAGACAATGACAATCACGTGACTGAAAAATCACTTTAGGAAAAATGAACAAAAACATACTGGGGACAGGCAGGCATCCGAGAGGTTCAGCGGAAAAAAGAAGATTGAGGTAAAATTGCTCCTTTGGGTAGGCCGTACTCCTTTGGAAGTTTGTCAGCATTCCCATGCAGGCTCCGTCAGTGACAAAACCCATATGTGAGGAATGACTTCCTACTTGGTCCTGGAGAATACCCTCTCGCACTGAGGACATTACTCCATGGCCATATGCCCATGAGGGAAGGGTTAAGATGACCGTTATAATTGTCAATTTGATCATTACGTATATATATAGATAGGTGGCTGGTGAACGTAAGGACCGCCTTGTAACAGATGTGCCTGGTGCAAAAGTAGTGGATCTCACACGCCGCATAGATAAGGTTTTAGAAGTGCTGGGGAAGAGTCTGCTGTCTTGGTACATGTTGGTACCAATGACATAGGTAAGCATGGGAGGGAGATTCTGGAAGCTAAATTTATTTTTTTGGGTAGAAAGTTGAAATCCAGAACGTCTCAGAAATGCTTCCCGTTCCACATGTAGGTCCCAAGAGGCAGTCAGGCAGAAGTCTTAAGTTTCAGTGGGTGAATGAGATGATTTTAAGGATAGTTCACAGATTACTAAAAGTAGGTCTGCCATCTCATATTTCAGTTCTTTCAGCACCATAGGATGTATGCCATCCGGTCCAGGTGATTTGCTGCTCTTTAGTTTATCAATTATCTGTAATACTTTTCCTGCTTTATCGTAATTTGTTTCAATTTCTCTGATACATCACCTTTGAATATCATTGCTGGCATGGGTAAGTTTCCTACATCATCTTCAGTAAAGTCTGAAGCAAAGAATTCATTCAGTCTCTCAGCTATGGCCTTGTCTTCTCTTAGTGCCCCCTTTTACCCTTCTATCATCTAATGGCCCTGCTGGCTCTCTCACAGGAGTTCTGCTATGAATGTACTTGAAAACGTTATCATTATGCGCTTTTGCTTCCACTTCAAGCTTCTTTTCAAATTCTCTCTTTGCCTGTCTTATCAATGCCTTTCATTTAACCTGCCAGTACTTATGTGGTTTCTTGTTTTCATCATTTGTCTTTTTTTCCATTTTCTGAAGGATTTTCTCTTAGCTACAACAGCCTCTGGCTTCACCTTTAAGCCATGCTGGTTATCATAAGGCCTTCCCTTCCACCTAGTTCTAAGTGGAACGCAGGATCTGGTACAGGAAATAACCGTGTTGGGGTCACTTGGCAACAGTTATAACATGATCACATTTGATTTAATAAACAGACAGAGGGAAGACAACAAGGAAATTCACTGTGCTAGTATTTAACTTTCAAAAGGAAGACTGATAAAATGAAGAAAATGGTTAAGAAAAAACAGAAAGAAGCAGCTACAAAGGTTAAAGACTTACATCAAGCTTGGGTGTTGTATAAAAATACTAGCTTGGAAGCCCAGGTATTCCACTCTTTAAGAAAGGTGGAAGGAAGGCCAAATGACTGCCAAAATTGGTTTAAATGTGGGATCAATGAAGCTGTTATAGCCAAAGAAGCATCTTTCAGAAAATGGAAAAAGGAGCCAAATGACACCACAATCATTTGGCAAGTTAGATGCAAGGCATTAATAAGGTAGGTAAAGCAAAGTTACTCACCTGTAACAGGTGATCTCCGGGAACAGCAGGAATTTAGTCTTCACATATGGGTATCGTCAGTACCGACGGAGCCTGCGTGGGAACGCTCCACAGCGTCCAATTAGAAAGCTTTTGGGAGCATCCCACAGTGCCTGCGTGCTACCTTCCCGCCTTTCCCAACTCCCTCTCTCCAGTTGAGTTTAAAGCTGAGACAAAGAGAGAGAGAGGGAAAGACAAAGAGATAGATAGAGAGATACAACTCCTTGGGGAGGTGGGTGGGTTGTGAAGACTAAATTCCTGCTGTTCCCGGAGATCACCTGTTACAGGTGAGTAACTATGCTATCTCCAGGAACAAGCAGGAATGTAGTCTTCACATATGGGGACTCCCTAGCTTTAGATGTCAGGGAGAGGCCCCAGAAGTTGTGTGTCCCTGTGAAAGGGCTCCACTTCTCCCCATGGATCTCCGGCATCCTACCAGGGATGGTTGGAAGGAGTTGATTAGGTATGGAACAGGTGATGGCGAACAACCTGACCAAACAAGGCATCCCGGCGGAAGTCCTTGCCCAAGCAGTAATGGGCTGTGAAGGTATGAACCGAGGCCCAAGTGGCTGCTCGACAGATGTCGTCGATAGACACAGAGTGCAGATGAGCCAATGAACGTTCGTCGGGCTCCGCGGAAAAAAGAAGACTGAGCAAGATGGCACCCTTGGGTGGGAAGGGGACCGCGCATGCGTGCTGCATTCCCAAAGGCTTTCTTTGAAAGCTGGGGAAATGCTCCGCATGGGGGCTCCGTCGGCTCCGACATCACCCATATGTGAGGACTGACTTCCTGCTTGGTCCTGGAGAAATGCTGCTACCACAGCCATGCATTTCATAAACACCCTTGGTGCTGAGGCCAGGCCAAAAGGAAGCACCCTGTATTGGTAGTGCTTTCCTTGAAAAAGGAACTGAAGGAACTTTCTGTGAGTTGGATGGATGAGAACATGAGTGTACGCATCCTTGAGATTAGAGAACAAAGCCAATCCTGACTCTGAAGGTACGGCAGCAGGGTTCCCAGAGAAATCATCTTGAATTTCTCCTTGAACAGGAATTTGTTCAATTCTCTGAGATCTAAAATAGGTCTGTCTCCCCCTGTTTTCTTTGGGATAAGGAAATAGGGGGAGTAAAACCCTGTATCCTGTTCAGGAATGGGTACCTCTTCTATTGCTCCTTGGGCAAGAAGCATAGAGACTTCTTGATCTAACAGGTTGATGAGAGAGGTCTGAGAACTGAACTGTCTTACCATTGTGGGAGGGGGCATGCGGAGAAAGTGAAGCTTGTAGCCCTCTTTTATAATGGAGAGAATCCAATGTTCTGCTGTTATCTGCTCCCATCTGGGGGCAAAGTGGCACAACCTTCCTGGAATGGTGGAAGGTTCTGATCCATTGAGGGCCAGGAAGGCTAAGTTCTCTAGATGGAAGTCAAAGGCCTTGTGGAGGCTGAGACGGTTGAGGCTTAGCAGTCTTTGCTTTCCTTTGTTTAGGTGATTGCGGACTCTTCCGGACAGACTGACCTGCAGAACGTCCCTGCGGATAAGAGGGATAAAACCTCTTCTTTTTGGAGAAGAATGATTTTTTGAAAAAATTTCTTTCTTGCAGGATCAGCTGTGGCTTTGGATAACCTATCCAAAGTGGAGTTATCAGCATCCAACTCATTGGCCTTTTCTTGCCAATTTTTGCTGAATAGATTCTCACCTGTACAAGGAATATTGCCCAATTTGTCCTGCACCCAGAGCTCCAAATCGGATGCCTGGAGTCAGGCAATTCTATGTGCACCTATGGCAATGGCAGAGGTTCTGCTTATGCACTCAAAACAGTCAAAAGCTGCACGATTGACAAATTTAGAAACATCCTGGGCATGTTTAACCAGTGTGAGAAAATCTTGCCTCTTATCTTCAGGAAGAAGAGGGCTCAAAACCTCTAAATCTCCTGTGACCTCCTTAAGGAACATTCCCATATATAAAATATAGGAACTGATCCTGGCAGAAAGCATGGAAGCCTGCAAAGTACGACGTCCAAAGGCATCCAAAGTTCTACACTCACGTCCTGGAGGATTAGAGGCATGCCTCTTTGCACTCCTAATCCTTCTCATAGCTGACTCCACTACAATAGAGTGGTGAGGCAGCTGAGTCTTCTGGAAACCAGGACACGGAGGAACCCGATACATGGTATCCAGTCAATGAGAGTGAGGAGAGGTGGTAAGGGTTTTTTTCCCACATTCTTAACATGAGATCATGTAAGATCTCATGAATAGGCAAGGTAGCTGCCTCCTTAGGAGCTTTGGGATATTGTAGAATCTCCAACTCCTTTGCCCTGGGCTCTGTCTCAAGAGCCACAGTAATGGAAAGACCTTGAGCCACCTCCGTGATAAAATCCTGAAAGGAGATATCTTCTGGAGAAGAAATCCTACGTTTGGGAGAGGAAGGCTCCTCGGAGAGAAGTACTCCGGTACCGACAGAACTGTCAGAATCCTCAGACTCCTCCGAGGATTCAAAGTACCTTCTGTCTGGATGCTCTTGTAGAGCACGATACCCGTACCGACCGAAGTCGGTGCCAGGGGGAATCGGTACCGGTGTATCGGTACCAGAAGGCCTGGCTTGACTGGGTGCCGGCAATGCGGACACCAATGCTGATGCTATCGGTACCGGTACCGATGCCGGCACCGGAGCCGGTGCTGGCTGACCTGTCTGACGCAGTTCCGAGGGTGTCGATGCCGCAAGGAGAGTCGCCAGACTGCGTTCAATAGCCAGGAACCTCTGGTCTATCGACGCTGCCGATGCCTGGGTATCGGTACCGGAGAAAACAGCCGGTACACCAGAGCATGGCACCAGTAGTTCTGCCGAGGTTGAGGCCTCGAGAACATCCTGGAGCCCCAATAATGTTTTGGAAGCCGAAGCCTCCCACCGGGGCAATTTTGCCGGTATAGAACCCTCAAGGGCAACGCCAGAGGCATCTCGATGCTTAGAAGGAGATCTACCCTTTGAGGACCGGCTGGACTTATGTTTAGTTACCTGAGATCCATGGGAGGAAGACGAAGCCCTGGAAGACGTTGATGCCACAGAGGCTGCATCGGAGGGAAAAAGGGTGCTGAGCTTGGCAGCCCGGTTTTGTCGACCCCTCTTGGACATCATGGCACAAGCCATACACTCCGAAATGGAGTGGTCAGGACCTAAACATTTAAGACACCACTCATGGGTGTCGGTGACGGAGATAGTACCGCCATACTTGGTGCACTTCTTGAAACCCGAAGTGGGATTTTCCATAATGGAGGAAATTTTGGGCCTAAGGCCCAAAATGGCGCGTACACCTGAGGAAGAAAAAATTGGAAAAAAGAACTAAATATATATATATATTTTTTTTTTTTGAAAAGAAAGAAAGAACCACCGGCGGTACCGGTATAGTGTCGAGGAAGGCAGACACGACCACAAAAAAAAAGTAGAATAAGAAAAAATAAGCGGCACTTCTTCTGCCCAATCGGGGCGCACCAGAGGGCTATAAAAGCCCGTGCTATCGGGCGCGTGGTCCTCCTTCCTCCCGACGCCATCAACAGCTCTCCCCAGCCCAGGGATAGAGCCTCCAGCATCAACAGCGGCACTTCTTCTGCCCAATCGGGGCACACCAGAGGGCTATAAAAGCCCGAGTCATCAAGCGCGCCCGCGCCTTGCGGGCCCGTGCCTGAGGGCCTCGCCAGAGGGCCCTTTGGCGTGGCCCTTAGGCGGAGCACTGGATAACAGCTTCTAAGTATCCACGTCGACTGGATCCTCATTCAACTGGGTCATCCACAGCAAGAAAACAGCAAATAGAAAAACTATTGCAAGTAACCACTACCTTTTTACACTGATATACCGTTGCTAGTAATAATTGATATACCGTTATAATAATTGATATACTGTTACCGTTGCTAGTAATAATTGATATACCGTTGCTAGTAATAATTGATATACCGTTGCTAGTAATAATTAACCTCATGCTCTGTTGCTAGTAATCTCTAACTCATAAACTATTATAAGTACCTATACTGTTACCTGGAACCACTCCCACTGTTGCCAATTGATGAATATACTGTTGCCAGTAACTAAATGAATACATTGTTGCCAGTAACTAATTGAACATTCTGCTGCCAGAAACTAAATGAACATACTGTTGCCAGTAACTCCCCACTATTACCAATTGATGAATATACAGTTGCCAGTAACTAAAATTTATTGCCAGAATAGAATATTGAATATTCAATATATTGAAAATTGAATATTGAATATACTGTTGCCAGAAACTAAATGTACATACTGTTGTCAATTGATGAATATACTGTCAGTAACTAAAATTTATTGTTGCCAGTAATTATATATACTAATACCTCGAGCTACACTCAACATCAGCGTTTGCAATACCATCAGAGACCATTAATCCCAACAGTGCTCCCTCCTACACAACCCTCTACCCCAAAAAAACAAACACAATGTCTCCTGCTAAGTTAGAAAGCCTCCCTCTTACTCTCCTTCTAATAGCACTCCTAACCCAACACATACACACATACAAAACCAACAAAAGCCCCCATAATAACATCCCCATCATCCACAATCATTACCGAAACCCTTATAATAACTTCCCAATCACCTACAATCAGTACCAGAACCCAACACACAGCTCTACACACACAACCTCCCACAACAATTACGCATGCCACACCTCAGACAAACACCACCACCGACTCATCCAAATAAAACTCCAACCACTCAATGATATAAATGACAAAGCTGACAATACAAACCATAATCTAAAACTCATACTAATAAACATCCGATCCATACGAAACAAAATACCAATAATCAATGACATAATAAATGACACAACCCCTGACATTATCTGCATCACTGAGACATGGCTCTCACCTACAGACACTATACTACTAAATCAACTAACCACACATCAATATGACATATTCAACTGCCACCGGAATAGAAAATGAGGAGGTGGCACATTAATACTCACCAAAAAGGAACTACAATTCACCCTAATAAACTTAAATAATATAGACGGAATGGACATTGTCAATATAGAAAATAAAACCCTTGCACTCAACCTCATATACAGACCCCCAACATCCGATCAAAAAAACCTCACCCCTATCCTTGAACTCGCATGCACAGCATCCCAAAGCAAACCACTCATACTCCTCGGTGACTTGAACCTTCCATCGCTGAACCACTCACAATCAGATAATTTCATTGATGCTATGACACAAATGGGTTATACACAGATAATACATACCCCTACACACAAAAAAGGTAACATACTCGACCTAATATTCCTCCCATCCACGCTTTACAGTCACCGGCTACATACCACCCCAACTATAACCGAAGTACCTTGGTCCGACCACCACCTTATCACAATCCACTTACCAGCACAAGCTCCAAAAACAACTACAAGCGCAACTCCACATACCTCACGCTTCGCACGCTTTGACAAAAGCACATTCCTCGACAAAGTATTACCCAAACTCAACACCAACTCTACAGATATCAATTCAACTATAAAACATTGGAATCTCACCATTCAAAATGCAGCTGTCCCCACACAAATCTTACATAAACAAATAAAAAAGACGGAAAAATGGTTCACGAAAGAGCTAAACAAACTAAAAAAGCAACTGAGGAAACAAGAAAAGAGATGGAGAAAAACAAAATCAGATGAAAACAAATCCCAATACATGCTCTTACTTATTGGATACAAAAATGCAATCAACAAATCAAAAAGAGACTACCATTCTAAAGTAATAAACTCAGCCATCAACCGCCCCAGAGAGTTATTCGCGATTGTAAAAACACTAACCAAAACGAATAACACTGAACCTAAACAACAAACAATAAGTGTACAAACACTAGCAACACATTTTGCAGAAAAACTAAAAAACAAAACCACCACCCTGACACCACTATCAACAAGCACCAAAACCATTAACGAATGGACAAGTTTTCATTTGACAGATCAAAAACAACTCCTTAAGATCATAACAATGATCAACACCACAACCTCCCCACTTGATCCATGCCCTGTGTCTTGGATCAAGTGTACAAAGGATGAACTGGCTGAATACTTACAACACATAGTCAACCAATCCCTTTCACAAGGCACCATGCCTGATGCCTTAAAACTCACAACACTCCGACCAATAATAAAGAATAGTAAGCTTGACTCAAAAGACCCGAACTCATACAGACCAATAGCCAGCATTCCATTCATAGCCAAAATAATAGAGAAAACAATTCAACTACAGTTACAAGAACACATTGATGAACACAAACCACTTGACTCACACCAATTTGGATTCCGCCCCTTCCATGGAGTAGAAACTCTCTTAATCACCCTAATGGACTTCCTCATCCGGGGTACAGATGACAACAACCAAGGCTTCCTACTCCTCTTTTTAGATATTTCAGCCGCCTTCGACAACATCAACCACCATACACTGATCAAAAGACTAGAGAACCTAGGAATAGGCGGGACTGTCCTTAAATGGTTCAAGTCCTACATCACGCATAGACTAATACGCGTCCAAATTGACCAACAAGCATCAGAAACATTCCCCCAGGGACAGGGAATACCCCAAGGATCGGCCCTCTCAGCACTCCTATTTAACCTGTACCTGCAACCTATAACAAACATATTTAAAAAACACAGAATTAAACATTTTATATACGCTGACGACATCATGCTTGCTATTCCCATAGATACTAAAAACCCCACCTATGACACACTATCTGAATGCATGGCAGAGACGTCCTCCTGGATGGAATCTAACTACCTCAGCATCAACCTCAGGAAAACAGAAGCAATGTTCGTAACAAGGTCAACTATGACCGCGAACACTTACCCGGAAACAATTACAATCAACAAAACTACCATACCTGTTAGAAAACAGGTAAAATACTTAGGTGTAATAATAGACCACACACTTACTATGCTACCACACATAAAACAAACAGTAAAGCACAGTTACTTACCTGTAACAGGTGATCTCTGGGAACAGCAGGAATTAGTCATCACATATGGGTACGTCGGTACCGACGGAGCCTGCGCGGGAAAGCTCCCCAGCTTTTCAAATGAAAAGCTTTTGGGGCCTCCCACTGCACATGCGCGCTGCCTTCCCGCCTTCCTGACCAGCTCTCCTCAGTTCGAGTTTAAAGCTGAGACAATAGAGAGAGAGGACAGGAAGATAGAGGAATAGAGAGACAACTCCTAGGGGAGGTGGGTGGGTTGTGATGACTAATTCCTGCTGTTCCCAGAGATCACCTGTTACAGGTAAGTAACTGTGCTATCTCTAGGAACAAGCAGGAATAAGTCATCACATATGGGGACTCCCTAGCTGAGATGCCTGGGAGATCCCCCTCCAAGGGTAACCATCTTCGGATGGATCTCAGGCATCCATTCTGGGAAGGTGGGCAGGAGTTGTTTAAGTATGGAACAGGTGTTTGAGGACAGCCTGACTAAACAAGGCATCCGGGCGGGAGTCCTTGTCCAAGCAGTAATGGGCTGTGAAGGTATGAACCGAGGCCCAAGTGGCTGCTCGACAGATCTGATCTATGGACACAGAGTGAAGATGAGCCATAGAAGTAGCCATGGCTCGCACATTGTGAGCTGTGACATGGCCTTCCAGAGAAATGTTCTTACTCTGGTAAGCAAAGGAAATACACTGAGCAATCCAGTTGGAAAGTGTGCGTTTGGTGACTGGAAGTCCCAAATGAGAAGGATCAAAAGCCACGAAAAGTTGAGAAGACTTTCGATGTGTGGCTGAGTTCTATTGAGGTAAAAGGCGAGAGCTCTTTTACAGTCAAGAGTATGAAGGTTCCTCTCTGCACTGGATGCATGAGGAGCCGGAAAAAAGACAGGTAGATATACCTCTTGATTAAGATGAAAAGGCGAGACCACTTTAGGCATAAAGTGGGGATTCGTCCTAAGGACCACCTTATCATGATGAAATCTGGTATAAGGTGGATTTGCCACCAAAGCTTGCAGTTCACTGATGCGGCGAGCCGAAGTGACTGCAATAAGGAAAAGGACCTTCCAAGAAAGAAATTTCAGGGAGGTAGATACCAACGGTTCAAAGGGTGGCTTCATAAGTTGACCCAGAACTAAATTCAAGTCCCATGCTACCGGAGGAGGCCGGATGGGACGCTTAGTGAGGCTTAGGCCTCTCATGAATCTTGCAATAAGAGGATGAGAGGAAACAGATTGTCCATTTATAGGTTTTAAGGATGCTGTAATAGCACTTAAATGGACTCGTACTGAATTCGTCTTGAGGCCTGCATTGGAAAGATGCAGGAGATAGTCTAGTAGAGAATTCAAAGGAAGTGCCAGAGGGTCAAGACCCTGTTGAGCACACCAAATGGAAAAACGTTTCCATTTGAAAGCATAGGAACGCCTGGTAGAGGGTTTCCTAGAGGCATAAAGGATATCTTTCACTGGTTGAGAAAGATTAAACTCTTGAAGGCTTAAGCCTTCAGTAACCAAGCTCGGAGATGTAGGGACTTGGGGTTTGGATGCCACAAAGTCCCCTGCTCCTGAGACAGAAGGTCTGGTGCAGCTCCCAGGTCCAGGGAGGAGCCCTGGGAGAGCTGCAGAAGGAGAGGGAACCACACTTGGCGTGGCCAGCGTGGAGCAATGAGGATCATGGATCCGTGATCCCTCTGAAGTTTGAACAGAGTCTTGGGAATCAAAGGAATGGGTGGAAAAGCGTACAGGAATTCCTGACCCCAATGCAGGAGAAAGGCATCGTTGGCCTGAGCTCCCTGACACGGAGTCCTGGAACAGAACCGGGGAAGTTTGGCATTCCACGGACTTGCAAAGAGGTCTATGTCCGGGGTCCCCCATTCCTGAAAGATTCTGTGTATCTGGTCCATATGTAGGGACCATTCGTGTGGGAGCAGAACTCGACTGAGTCTGTCTGCCCGAGAGTTTTGAACTCCTGGAAGATATACTGCCAGAAGATGAATTTGGTGCTCTCTGGCGAAGGCCCATAATCTGAGAGCTTCGTTGCAAAGCGACAGAGAGCCCGTCCCTCCCTGTTTGTTGACATAAAACATGGCCACCTGATTGTCTGTCTGAACTAGGACAGTCAGGTTGGCAAGGAGGGTATGGAAGACTGTGAGGGCAAGGAAGATTGCTCGCAGTTCCAGAAGATTGATATGAAGGGTGGTCTCTTGGGGAGACCAGATTCCCTGAGTGGAGAGATGTTGAAGATGAGCTCCCCACCCTGTTTGGGAGGCATCTGTTGTGAGGGTTGCTTGGGGCAACGAAGGTTGGAAGGGGGTCCCCAACAACAGATTTTTGGAGGATGTCCACCACTGGAGAGACCAAAACAGACGTTTTGAGGTGAGTACCTGGTCTGACAGCAGTCCCGATGCTTGAGACCACTGGGTGGCCAATGTCCATTGAGCTGCTCTCATATGGAGACGAGCATAAGGTACCACATGAACCGTGGAGGCCATGTGGCCGAGAAGTTGCAGCATTTCTTTGGCTGACAAGTGACTTCTGGACTGAGCCTGGGAGGCCAAGCTTATTAGCCTTTGGCCTCGGACCAGAGGGAGGTAGGCCCTTGCAGTGGTGGAGTCCAATTGGGCCCCTATGAATTCCAGGGACTGAGTAGGGATGAGTTGGGACTTGGGAACGTTTACCACAAGTCCCAGATATTGAAGAATACGCCTTGTGCGGTCCAGAGAAATCTGGGCTTCTGATTGAGATGGAGCTCGGATGAGCCAGTCGTCCAGATATGGGAAGACAAAGATTCCCATGCCTCTGAGAAATGCGGCAACGACTGCCATGCATTTTGTGAATACTCTTGGAGCAGAGGCCAGACCGAAGGGTAGTACTCTGTACTGGAAATGTTTTCCCTGGAACAGAAATCTTAGATATTTTCTGTGGGATGGATGGATGAGTATATGAGTGTACGCATCCTTGAGGTCTAGAGAACAAAACCAATCCTGACTCTGAAGGTAGGGAAGGAGAAGGCCCAGAGAGAGCATTTTGAATTTCTCCTTGAACAGAAACCTGTTCAATTCTCTCAGATCTAGGATAGGTCTGAAGCCCCCTGTCTTCTTTGTTATGAGAAAGTAAGGGGAGTAGAAACCTAACCCCTGTTGTGGAGGAGGAACCTCCTCTATTGCCCCTTGGGCAAGAAGAGAAGAGACTTCCTGACCCAACAGGGTCAGAAGAGATGGGGGAGAACTGAATTGCCTCACCATGGTATGGGGAGGAAGGCTGGAGAAATGAAGTTTGTAGCCCTCTCGGATAATAGAGAGGGTCCATTGCTCTGATGTTATTTGCTCCCATCTGGGAGCAAAGTGAGCTAGCCTTCCAGGAATGGTGAGGGGCTCTGGTTGTGCTAGAGCAGAAACGGCAAGTTCTCTAGAGGGAAGTCAAAACCCCTGAGAGGGTTGAGCCTGCTGGGATGTAGCAGACACTGCAGACTTTGACTTTACCTGCTTAGACTGTTGACGCTTACCCGCAAGGCGAGGCTGAGCAGATTGCTGGCCAGTATTTGTGGGAAATCTGGTCTTTTTATAGTAAGGCCTTTTAAAAGGCTTCTTTTTGGCAGGGGTAGAAGTAGACTTGGAAAGTCTATCTAGAGTGGCATTTTCTGCATCCATTTGAGCAGCTTTAATCTGCCAGTCTTCCCCAAATAAGTTCTCACCGGTACAGGGCAGATTCCTGAGGCCTTCTACAACCCAGGGCTCTAGGTTAGAAGCCTGGAGCCAAGCGAGACGTCGGGCTGCAATAGCAATTCCCGAAGCTCTGCCTGCAACCTCGAAGGAATCAAAGGCTGCCCTGTTGGAGAACTTGGAGACCTCTGAAAGTTGTGTCACCATAGAAAAGAAGTCCGCCCTTTGATCATCAGGGATAAAGGGGGCAAAATTCTGTATTTTTAGGGCAAGTTGCCCAAGATACATGCCCATATAAAGGCTATAAGAGTTGATCCTGGCTATAAGCATACTAGCCTGGAACATCTTTCTTCCAAAAGAGTCTAGGTTCTTACATTCTCGCCCTGGAGGGGTAGAAGAATGCCTCTTAGGACTCTTTATTTTCTTCATAGCCGACTTCACCACAATGGAGTGGTGAGGCAGCTGAGTTTTCTGGAACCCAGGCGAAGGAGGGACCCGATACATGGTGTCCAGCCTGCGGGAATGGGGAGACAGTGTTAAAGGAGTCTCCCACAAATCCATCAAGTGTTCTTGAAGGATTTCATGGACAGGCAGAGTGACTGCCTCTTTAGGAGCTTTTGAGTATCCTAAAATGTCCAATTTTTTTGATCTGGGTTCTCTTTCAGAAGATGTAGTAATAGAAAGTGCTTTAGCTACATCAACAATGAAATCCTGAAAGGATAAATCTTCTGGAGGAGACATCCTCCTCTTGGGAGAAGAGGGCTCCTCAGGAAGAGTAAGCTCAGCAGAGTCATCAGAGGAATTAAATTCATCAGAAGAATCTGAGTACTCTTTCTGTGCTTCCAATGTACGATACGCATACCGATCGGTATCGACATCGGGCGTATCGGGCATGGGATCGGTACCGGGCGAAAGCCGGAATCCGGCATGCGAAACCGATCGATGTTTAGAAGTCGATGGTCTCGGTTCTGGTGTAGATACCGGAACCGGGGTCGGTACCGATGAAATCGGTACCGAGGGCGTCGCAGCCTTAATGAAGGCCAGTACGGCCTGCTGCATGGTCTGGACAGTACTGCCCATAGACGCCACTACTGCCTGGATGTCGGTACCGGTATGGACCAGTACCCCAGAGCAGTCCAACAGGTGATCTGTCGAGGCCGTGCCATCGATGTCAACCTGTGACCCCATGATTGCTTTGGAGGCCGGAACCTCCCGCCGGGGTTTTTTGGCCTGGGCAGAATCCTCGAACTCAGAACTGAGAGCCTCTCGATCTTTAGAAAGAGATTTGCTTTTAGAGGATTTGCCCACAGAAGTTTTGGTTACCTGAGATCCATCCGGAGAGGAAGACCTGGATGACTGTGATGCTTCTGAAGGAAACAGCACATGAAGCTTGTTAGCCCGGTTCTGCAAACCGCGTTTAGACATCTGGGTGCAGGATGGGCAGTCCGGTATGGAGTGCTCAGGTCCCAAACATTTGAGACACCATTCATGGGTGTCTGTGACAGAAATGACAGCACTGCATTTGGTACATTTTTTGAAACCAGGGACTGGCTTCTCCATGAGGAGAAATGGTGTAGGCCTTAAGGCCTAACACCGGGTACCAAGCTGTGCTGAAGAAAAAATAAAAAAGTCTTCTTTTTTTTTTTTTTTGTATATAGAAAGAAAGAAAGACCGGCGATACCGGTTTAGGTATGGGGAAGGCAGGTACGCGGTCTAAAGAAACAAACAAAAGTAACAAATTCTTCAGCGGTGACAGGAACACGACCTGCTGGCTCCGCGGAAAAAGAAGAACTGAGGAGAGCTGGTCAGGAAGGCGGGAAGGCAGCGCGCATGTGCAGTGGGAGGCCCCAAAAGCTTTTCATTTGAAAAGCTGGGGAGCTTTCCCGCGCAGGCTCCGTCGGTACCGACGTACCCATATGTGATGACTTATTCCTGCTTGTTCCTAGAGATAAACCATTTTCTATAAACTTAAAACTATTCAACACCTTAGGCCACTCCTCGAAACACAAGATTTTAGATCTGTAGTAAGCACCCTGATCACCCCTCACTTCGACTATTGCAATAGTCTCCTAATAGGCCTTCCTCAAAAAAGCACATACCTTCTACAAAGAGCTCAGAACATCTGTGCAAAAGTAATTGCTAAAGCTCACTTAACAGATCACGTAACCCCAATACTACGGGAACTACACTGGCTCCCTATTAACAGCCGAATTAAATACAAAATCGTCCTAACAACCTTTAAACTCATAAATGACATAGCCCCCTCACACCTATCTACACTACTGCACTCTCCAACCACAACCAGATCCCGCAGACAAAACGCAGCCCACTCCCTCATCACACCAAAAGATATCCGGAAGACTAAGAAAACCACTAGCTCCAGAGCATTCACGTTCGCTGCTCCAACGTTCTGGAACAACCTCCCAATAGACATCCGCATCATAAAAGACCTCTCCCAATTCAAGAAAGAATTAAAAACCTACCTATTCACTGAGCACTTTGAAATCCCTTACTCCCCCAAAACATGCTCCACAACAAACATAGACACACATACACAAACCCCCTAACCCCCCGCTAACTAACTCCCTGTCTGACCCCCCTGCACCCCTCACCTACGACATAAAAGGAAATTATGCATAAAAGGAAATAAATTCCAACTCCCTACACTTGCCCTTCTCACCACACACAGCCATTGTAAATACTTATTGTAAATAGTTAACTGTTTTACTTAATACCTTACAAAGTTAAATTTTATTGTTCAATGTAAATAGTTGATTTCTACTGTTCAATGTAAATGTATACATTACTGTTAAGCTGTTACATGTAAACCGCCCTTGATCTCTGGAAGGGGCGGTATAAAAGAAATAGTTAAATAAATAAAATAAATAAAAATTTTCTGCGGTGACAGGAACAACATACTGCTGGCTCCGCGGAAAACGAAGAACTGGAGAGAGGCAGTTGGGAAAGGTGGGAAGGCAGCACGCAGGCACTGTGGGATGTTCCCAAAAGCTTTCTAATTGGACGCTGGGGAGCGTTCCCGCGCAGGTCCGTTGGTACCGACGATACCCATATGTGACGACTACATTCCTGCTTGTTCCTTGAGAAAGGCAGAATTTGAAAAAAAGCTTGCCATGGACAGGAAATCTCACAGTAAAAACGTTTCCAAGTACATTCATAGCAAAACACCTGTGAGAGAGTCAGTTGAACTATTAGATGAGAGAGGAGTAAAAGGGGCAGTAAGGCCATAGTAGACAGATTGAATGAATTATTTGCTTCGGTCTTTACTAAAGATGGCGTAGGGAAGTTATCCATGCTAGAAATTATATTTAAAGGTGATGTATTGAAGGAATGTAAACAAATCTCAATAAACCTGGAAGATGTAATACAGCAATTTGACAAATTAAAGAGTAGCAAATCACCTGGACTGCATGGTATACATCCCAGAGTGCCGAAACAACTCAACAATGAGATTGCAGGCCTACTATTAGTTATCTGAGAACTATCATTAAAATCATTTGCAGTACCTGAAGATTGGAGAGAGGCCAAGGTAATATTACTTTTTAAAAAGGGTTCCAGGGGTGATCTGGTTAACTACAGGCCGATGAGCCAGACGTCAGTATCTGAAAAAATGATAGAAACCATTATAAAGAACAAAATTACTGCACATACAGATTAGTGATGGTTTAATGGGACAAAGTCAACATGGATTTATCCAAAGAAAGTCTTCTCACTAATCTGCTATATTTTTTTGAAGATGCAAATAAACAGGTAGATAAAGGTGAGCTGTTGATACAGTATATCTGGATTTTCAGAAAGTCTTTGATAAGGTCCTTCATGAGAGGCTCTTGGGGAAATTAAAGAGTCATGGGATAGGAGGCAGTGTCCTAATGTGGATTGGGAACTTGTTAAAAGATAGAAAACAGAGTAAGTAGGGCTAAATGACCAATTTTTTCAATGGAGAAAGGTGAATATTGGAGTACCCCAGGGATCTGGGCTGGGCCCGCTGCTTGTTAACATACATTCATAGATGACTGGAAATGGGAACAAGTGAGGTGATCAAATTTCCAGATGAGACAAAATTATTCAAAGTTGCTGAATTACAGAGGATTGTGAAAAATTGCAACAGGACCTTGAGAAATTGGGAGACCAGGCATCCAAATGGCAGATGAAATTTACTGTGGACAAGTGCAAAGTTATGCACTTAAAAACAACCCAAACTACAGTTACACAATGCAAGGTTCTGCATTAGGAATTACCACACAGGAAAAGGATCTGGGCAACATTGTGGATAAAGAGTAGTTACTCACCTGTAACAGGTAATCTCCGGAAACAGCAGGAATTTATTCTTCACATATGGGTGTGACATTGGGTACCAACGAAGCCTGCGTGGGAAACTCCCCAGCTACCAATAAGAAAGACTTTGGGAGCACTCTACTGCGTCTGCGCCACTGCCTTCCTGCTCTCCAAACTCCCACTCCTCAGTTGAGTTGTAGCTAAAGAAAAGGAGTGAAAAAAAAAAAAAGAAAAAAAAACAACCCCCAACCCTACAACTCCAAGGGGAGGAGGGCGGGTTGTGAAGACTAAATTTCTGCTGTTCCCGGAGATCACCTGTTACAGGTGAGCAACTATACTATCTTCAGGAATAAGCAGGAATGTAGTCTTCACATATGGGACTCCCTAGCTCCCAGATCTCTGAAGAGTTGGACCGGATTAGAAAGTCGGACAAGGTCATTTGAACCTAGACTTCCCCATCAAGGAGATCTGTCAGAAATAAGTGGGGGATAATAGTTGTTTCTATGTCCCAAAGAGATGCTGAAGGACCGCCTTGCCAAAGGCTGCATCCCGGCAGGAGTCCTTGTCCAAGGAATAATAGGCTGCAAAGGTATGGATGGAGGACCATGTAGTAGCTCGGCAAATCTCATTAATGGCTACTGAACTAAGGTTAGTCACAGAGGTTGCCATTACTCAGACATGAGCAGTGACATGTCCCATGAGAGAAAGACCTGCTTTGTCATATGTGAAAGAAATACAGTCTGCTATCCATTGGATAGCGTATGTTTGGTTACTGGAAGGCCCAAGTGAGTAGGATCAAAGGAGACAAAGAGCTGGGAGGATTTCCTAATGTCTTTTGTCATTTGAAGATAGAAGGCTAGAGCCCTTTTACAGTCTATGTAAGGTTGCTTCTGCACGAGAAGCTGAGGTCTTGGGAAAAAGACCGATAGGATCACTGACTGACTGAGATGGAAAGGAGAGACCAATTGCTGTAGAAAGTGGGGATGTGTCCATAGGAAAACCTTGTCATAATGAAAGCAAGTATATCGAGCATGAGTCACTAAGGGCCGGAACTCACTGATGTGTCTGACCGAGGTTAGGTGATGAGAAATAGAACGTTCCAAAATAAGTATTGTAGGTATGTGGTTGCTAGGGGCTCAAATGGAGGTTTGAGGAGTTGAGCCAATGCCACGTTAAGATCCCACGCTACCGAAGGTGGCCAAAGGGGCGGCTTGGTAAGGTGTAGGCCCCCTCATAAATCATGCCACAAGAGGAACCATGGAGATAGGCCTACCATCCACAGGCTTGTGAAAAGCTGAAATGACACTTATGTGCACCCGCACTGAATTTGTTTTGAGTCCTAAAGAGGACATATGCAAAAGATATTGAAGAAATGTGGTCACTGATGCCTCAAAAGGATTTTGATTATTTTGAGAGCACCATGAAACATATCTATGCCATTTGAAAGAGTACATCTTCCTGGTGTAAGGCTTTCTGGAGGAAAGGAGAATATCCTTTACAGCAGTAGAAAGGGATAGATTTTGATAGATTATGCTCTCAGCATCCATGCTGTCAGATGGAGTGACTGCAGATTGGGATGGAGGAGTGTTCCGCTGTTCTGAGACAGAAGACCCGGCTTAGATCCCAATGGGATCAGAGGAGTTCGAGTCAGCTGAAGTAGAAGGGCAAACCAGGCTGACGGGGTCAGCGAGGTGCTATAAGTATCATAGAGCCCTTGTCTGCTTGTAGTTTGAGGAGAGTCTTTGGGATCAGGGGATTGGGGGAAACACCTAAAGGAGTCCCCGACCCCAGTGGATCATGAAGGGATCAGACGCCAGACTGAATTTGGATGGTATCCTGGAGCAGAACTGTGGGAGCTGAGAGTTCTGCGAAGTGGCAGAGAGATCTATCACTGGGGTTCCCCAAATTTGGAAGAGTTTTGTCACCGCTGTCGGATCTAGGGACCATTCGTGGGGTTGTAGGATCAGACTCAGCTTGTCTGCCGGGTGATTGGATTCTCCTGGAATGTAAACTGCACGTAGATACATGTGGTGGAGAATGGCAAACTTCCATAATTTGCAGGCTTCCTGGCATAGGGGAAGGGAGCCCGTTCCACCCTGTTTATTTATATAAAACATTGCGACTTGGTTGTCTGTCCTGACTAGGACCTGACTGTCGGAGAAAAGTGCTGGAAAACTTGGAGGGAATTTGTGACTGCTCGAAGCTCAAGAAGGTTGATCTGCTTTGTGGATTCCTTGGTTGTCCATAGACCCTGTGTGGAGATGGAATCCAGTTGTGCTCCCCAACCCAGCTTGGGGGCATCTGTCATCAGTATATGTTAAGGTTGGGGCATCAGAAAAGGTGACCATACGAGAAGATTTGTTGAGGTGCACCACCATAGAGAGACTTGGCCAGAGGACGTGTTACTTGGATGATATCCCATAGGTTCCCTGTGGCCTGGGCCCACTGAGATGAGAGTGTCCACTGTGCTTGATGCATGTAGAGAACTACATAAGGAACTACATGGACTGTGGAAGCCATGTGTCCCAGTAGGCACAGGAAGTCTCGAGCCGTAGCAGTCTGTTGGCGCATGTGGATGGCTAAGTCCACTAACCTGTTCATGCAGTCCATAGGAAGGAAGGCTTTGGATTGTTTTGTGTTCAGCATGGCTCCTATAAAGCCCAATCTCTATGTTGGCATGAGATGAGACTTTGGGAAATTTATCACAAAGCCTAGATACTATAATAGAGTCAAGAGTTTTTTGTCGAGATGAGCAGAGTTCTCCAGGGGTATCTACCTTTATTAGCCAGTCGTCTAAGTAAGGGAAGACCAAAGACTTTGTTGCTATCACTGCCATGCACTTTGTGAAAACTCTTGGTGCAGATGGAAGACCGAAGGGAAGGACCCTTGTATTGGTAATGGGTGCCTTGAAAGGTGAACCGAAGATAATGTCTTTGGTCTGGGTATATCAAGATGTGGGTGTAGGCCTCCTTGAGGTCTAGGGAACAGAGCCAGTCGTGTTCCTGTATGTAGGGAAATAGGGTTCCCAGACAGATCATCTTGAATTTCTCTTTTACGAGAAATTTGTTTAGCTCCCTGAGGTCGAGAATGGGCCTGTGGCCTCCTGACTTCTTTGGAATGAGGAAGTAGGGGGGAGTAGAAACCTTTGAGCAGTTGGTTTGGGAGAACTGCTTCTATGGCTCCTTGGGAAAGGAGAATGTTTACCTCCTGCTTGAGTAGGGCATCCAGGGGAGGTTTGGTGGGAAAATCTCCTCTGAAGTGGTGAGGAGGAAGTTCTCAAAAATTTAGTTGGTAACCTTTATAAATTATGGAAAGAGTCTATTGCTCTGTGGTGATGGAATGCCACTGCTGTGCAAAGTGATAGACTCTCCCTGGGATGGTGAAGTGTTCCTCTTTATGTATGAGAAGACTGGTTGTACTCCCTATGTGGTAGTCAAAAGCTAGGTATAGTTGGTGCTTGGGAGGCTGGCTGTGGCTTGGCTAATCTGGGCTTTTTTGCCTGCTTAGGATCCTGTTGTTTTTGTTGAGTCTGATAGGCTGGTTGGGAATATGAGGGGTAGAATCTCCTTTTCTTAGGGTAGAAGGGTTTTTTTTTTTAGCTGCTGTCTTCTTTTTGGAGGGGTCAGCAGTCTTTCTATAGAGTCTCTTAAGAGTTGTGTCAACGGTTTCGAGCTCTCCAGCCTTATCCCTCAGATTCTTCCTAGAAAGATTCTCCCAAGTGCAGGGGATATTGCCCAATTTATCTTAGACCCATTGTTCTAAGTCCGAAGCCTGGAGCCAAGCCAATCGCCTTGCACCTATGGAAATAGAAGAGGCTCTACTGGATGACTCAAAGGCATCAAATGCTGCCCTAGTAACAAATTGAGACATTTTGGCTGAGTGCAAAAACAGCTTGGAAGGCAGGATGCTTCTCCTCCAGTAGGAATGGAAGGAATTCTTTCCAGACTTTGTTAAGCTCCTTCAGGAACATCCCCATATAAAGGATTTAAGAATTTATCCTGTTGGATAGCATGGATGCCTGAAAAGAATGCTGGGCGAATGAATCAAGATTTCTCAATTCCCTTCCTGGAGGAACTGAGGTATGTTTTTTGCCACTTTTTATGTGGCACATTGCTGATTCCACTGTCATAGAATGGTGCGGAAGTTGTGGCTTCTGGAAGCCTGGACACTTCAGAACCCTCTATATCATATCCAATCGACGACTGATGGGGGAAACGGTTAGAGGGGTTTCCCACAACCGGAGCATTAAATTATGTTTATGTTTATTATGCAGGATCCGGTGTACTGGGAGGATTGCGGCTTCTTTCAGGGCTGTGGGACACTGGAGTATCTCGAGTTCCTCTGCTCTAGGTTCCAGTTCCAATGCTGCCGGAATGGATAGGCCAGTCGCCATGTCTCAGATAAACTCCTGAAAAGACATGTCTTCAGGAGGGGATTTATGCCGAGTATTAACAGACTGTAGTGAGGGTTCTGAGGCGATGTTCTGGAGGTCATCGGAACTGAAGGACCAGTGACTGGAACTGGTGGAATCCGGATCCAATGCCAGCGATGGCATGAGTGGTGTCTATGCTCTTGAATATCCTCAGGAGCTAAGCTGGACATAGACCAGGGATCATCTGTGACTGATGCAGATACTGGGGTCGGTACCGATACCTCGGTTCTCGGTGTAGGGTGCACTGGGGCTGAGGGCAAGACCGATGTAGAAGGCTGCACTGGAGTGGATGGCGTCATCAATGTCGATGCTCCCGGCTGCATTCCTGCGGCTGTCAGTGTTAGAGGAACTGAAGCCGCTAGGAGAGTCACTATAGTCCTCTCCAAGAAGAGCACCAACTGATCTAGGGAGGTAGATTGCCCCTGGTCCAATGAAAGAAAGGGCTGGGTGCCACCGTACCAAAGCAAGCATCAGGGGCTCTCTGGAGGCCAAAGCCTCGGGTGCCTCCCGATTCCTCATCCTCCTGGTGCGGTTCCTTTTTAGTTTGTATACTTTTCTTTTTAACAACACTAAGAAAAATTTTTAGTGACATTTAGAACAACTTTAAGGGTTGTATTATTGTTACATGTCCTTCAGAAAAGCTTATTGATTGATCTTTAAGTGTTTGGATTATTCGATCCCTTATAACAATCCGTACCTGACTTGTTTTCTTATTACTTTGATTACCAGGTTTAAAAACGCACAGCCTTGATTCTTCCTTACACAGTTTATACTATTCATACTATTCATTTATAACTGAGTACATATTTCAAAAAACAATTTCAGTGTCCTGGCCTTATTATGGTGTATCTTATTCTCTCAGTATACCTATGATTCAGTTGTTTTATTGGACCCTGCCTGTCCTGGTCACCCTTGCACTCCCTGTGTTGGCTCCCTCCAGTTTGCATCCCCCTTTTTTTTTTAACAACACTAAGAACAATTTTTGTATTGGTGTGATGTGATCGGGTCTCCGATCACATCACACCAATACTAATGGAACTCCATTGGCTTCCTATCCATGCCCGCATAAGGTATAAACAATAGTAACAATATTTAAAATGATCCATAACCTAGCCCTGTCTTACCTCTCCACACTTATCGCAACACAACCCCCCAACAGAACCAGGAGGACCCACAACCTAAACACATTACACGTCCCACTCAACATACGCAACGCCAAAACCCTCACCAGCAACAGAGCTTTCACATACATAGGCCCCACCCAATGGAACAAGCTGCTTTACACACTAAGAGCCTGCAATGACCTAAAAGATTTCCGAAAGAACCTAAAAACCTACCTATTCCAGGAGTATTACAACTTGTCCTAATGCAATGGTACACAAGAATATGCAAATAACCTGAAACACATGTAAATATGTATATAAGTCTGCCTCGGCAGTTTGCAAGCTGTATATAACCTCACAAATGTCAAATTGTATAATTCCAATTCCGTGTTATGTAAATGTACAAAATGTTTGCTGTGTAAAGTTCCATGTAAACCGCTACTGATCGCTGGAAGAAGCGGTATATAAAAGTAACCAAATAAATAAATAATGACATTAAGAATAATTTTGAAAGTTTTATGATTGTTATATGTTCTTCAAAAAAGTTTGTTTTTTGGTCTATGAATTAACAAGCATTTTGCCTCTGCTTCCCCTGTTCTTATTTGATGAATGTTTCCACATTCCTCTGGCTCTGGGATTATTACCACAATCAGTACTGACTGCAGGATTACTGCATGGAGTCTTTTTAAAGAATTAATGGTACACTGTGCCTTTTGCAAGTAATTGCTCTTTCTCTATCTTTTTTGTGCATGTATTTATTTATATCTTGTTATGGTTTTAAAACTTTTTTAAGTTTGTGTTTTACTGGCAATAGTATTTATTAGCTTTTATACGTATTAACATTTTATTATCTATGTACTATTGTTGTGATTTAATGTTAATTTATAGTTTGTTTTTCAATATTTGGTTTGTTTTAACATGATCTCCTTGCTGGTTTCAATGATTAATTTTGGATATATGTTCTTTTAGTGTTTTTATGTACACATGATGGTTCAATTATTTATTTATTTAATCATTCATCATTACTTTTTATGTTACCCATGTTTTATTGTTTATTATCATATGTTTTATTTGAAGATGTGTGCCCCCTGAAGAAGGCAATCCTGCCGAAACGCGTTGGGGCTGTTAATTCAATAAATTGGTGATCTCCTATACCCTTGCTTCTTGTGTTTTGTTTTGGACCTCTGCTGCGAGGGCTTCTATTTGCTCTCTTTGTGTTGTCAGAATCAGAAGTCATCCTGGACGATTCCCTGTGAGTTGATCGGGATCTCTTCCTCGATTCCAAAGACTTGCCTGAGGAATCTAGATTTTTCCTTCAGTTCCTTCAGCTTCTCAAAGGAGTCTCGGGGTTTTACCTTATCTTTTGCAGGTTTTGAAGGAGATGTGGCTTTCTTAGTGTTTTTCTCTGAGTGTCTCGGCTCTTTGGAGTGCTTTGAACCATGTGAGCATGACGATGCCCTGGAGGAAGTGGAGGCCAATGAAATCGAAGGGAAGAGTTCCCTGAACCTTTTGGCCCGGTTCCCTAGGCACCTCTTTGTCATCTGTTTGCAGAGGGAGCATTCTTGGGAAATATGGTTGGGACCAAGGCATTTCAGACACCAATTGTGTTTGTCTGCTACTGAAATGGTGCTGGAGCACTTGGTACATTTTTTAAAACCTCTGAGGAGAGGAAGTTGGGAAAGTGGGAAGACAGTGGTGCAGGCGCAGTGGACTGCTCCCAAAGGCTTTCCTATTGGTATCTGGGGAGCTTCCCGCGCGGGCTCTATTGGTACCCGATGTCACCCATATGTGAAGACTATATTACTGCTTGTTCCCGGATTCTATATTGAAACCCTCTGCCCAGTGTGCAGCAGCCAAGAGAGCAAACAGAATGCTAAGAATCATAAGGAAAGGAATGGAGAATGAAACCAAGGATATTGTAATGCCTCTGTATCACTTCATCGTGCGACTGTACCTCGAATATTGTGTGCAATTCTGGTTGCCATATCTTAAAAAGGATATAGTGGAATTAGAAAAGAGCGACCAAAATGATAAATGGGATGAAGGATACCCCTTCAAGGAAAGGTTTAAAAGGTTAGAGCTCTTCAACTTGGAAAAAAGACGGCTGAGGGGGAGATATGATAGAGGTCTATAAAATAAGTGAAGTGGAATGTGTAAATGTAGATTGGTTGTTTACGCCTTCAGAAAAGTAGAAAGACTAGGGAACATGCAATGAAGCTTAAACACAGCACATATTTAAAACTAATCAGAGAAAATATTGTTTCACTCAATGCATAATCATGCTCTGGAATCTGTTGCTGGAGGATTACTACTACTACTTATCATTTGCAAAGTGCTATAAGGCATGTGCAGCACTTTACACAGACATTAAGACAATCCCTGCTCAACAGAACTTACAATCTAATCAAGACAGACAATACAACTGGGGACTAGGGTACATCTAGGGGAATGTGCAAGCACAAGGTTGAGATCTCATGAGTGCGTTGATGGTATTATGGAAGGCTTTGGTTGAAAAGCGTAGTTACTCATCTGTAACAGATGTTCTCCAGGGACAGCAGGCATCGGTCCTCACATATGAGTGATGTTGGCGCCAACGGAACCCACATGGAGCATTTCCCCAGCTTTCAAAGAAAGCCTTTGGGACATGCTACTACACATGCGTGGTCTACTTCCCTCCCAAGGGTGCCATCTTACTCAGTCAGATGATATAGCAAAAAAGGACTTAAACAATGTAGGGAGGCAACTCCAAGGGGAGGAGGGAGGGTTGTGAGGACTGATTCCTGCTGTCCCTGGAGAACACCTTCTACAGTTGAGTAACTACGCTTTCTCCAGGAACAAGCAGGAGGTCAGTCATCACATATTTATTTATTTACAAGATTTTATATACGTTCCTTCCAGAGATCAAGAGCAGTTTACAGAAAACATAACAAGGAACTTTACATTGAAACTTCGATAACACTCATGAACAATTCATTGTCAATAACTATATTACAACAACAACTAAATACAATGATGCAGTAAGTGGCATATTAGGATTTATATGACAACAATGGAAGGAGCCTAGTTGTGTTGGAAATAACTAAGCTGGTTGTGTTTGAGGTATCTCAGTGTGGTTCCTATAATATTCAATAAACACGTGTGTCTTTAGTTCCTTGCGGAACTGTTGGAGATCCTTTATTGCTCTTAAGTTGTCAGGGAGAGCATTCCATAAAACTGGAGCAATATATGTGAAAGCTCTAGAGCTGGTAGATTGATTGGTGTTTTGGAAGTGATTGGGTATGGCATAAGTGTTTTGGAAGCAGTTCCTTCTGGTTCTTGTGCTTATGGGAGTATTGAGGAGGGAAGATAAGTATGTTGGGGCTATTTTATTGTGAAGCTTAAAAACAATCATTAAGTATTTATATTTTATTCTTGTTATGATGGGTAGCCAGTGAAGGCTGTGAAGAAATGGGGTAATATGATTAGAGTGGTGTGTCTTGCATATTATGCATGCAGCAAGATTGTGTGTAAACTGTAGTTGATGAATGGTTTTCTTGGGGAGACCTTGCAGAATACTTTTACAATAACCAAAGCATGGAGTAAACAAGGCTTGTAAGACTGTGTGGAAGTCATGGCTTTCTAAGAGGGGTCTGAGGCGCTATACCATTTGTAAATTAAAGTACATGACTTTAGTGATTGACTATATGTGGGAAATCATATTTAGTGTGTGATCCAATGGACCCAGATCAGACATATGGGAGTCCCTAGCTCCAGGCTGTCGAGGACCGAACCACGACAGCACCAATGACAATCAATCTGTGAGTTGCAGAAGATGAGTCCCCACTGAAGGACTCTGCAAAACCCTAGCATCCAGTGACACTATCAATCTGGTAGCCTGAACACAGAAGGGTCGGAGGGCCGGAGTTGCCTATACACCAACAATATTACACAGTACTGGCTCTCCAGGCAGTAATGAGCTACAAACATATGGATCGAAGACCATGTGGCGGCCCTGCATATTTCCATCACCAGCACTGAGCGGAGGTTGACTATAGACGTGAACTGGTAGGTGAAACCCTATTCCCAGGGAGGAGCTGATTTGGAGCATTGCACACCTGGCCTGACACTAAGCCAGTTTTGCAGAAGCTGAGAAGCCTCCATTACGCTAAGAACAAACCTTTCTATTTTCTCTGCTGGCTTAAACCTATAAATTCTAACTGTTGATTTTTTGGGGGGATTACTATTATAGCTTTTAACTGTGGTTTTAGACTAAGCTTGGGGGCATTTGGACTGCTTTCCTTGCATAGACTTACATCAGATATCGGTGTGTGCCCACGGTTCAGAAACAGCCTACTCGCCAGAGACACAGGTTCCCACCCATCCTACCCCTCACCCCACCCACCCCAGGGGCTACTTTGCCTTTATAGTGGTCACATAAGTGCCATCTATCCTTTCTTACTTGGGTTAAAAATCCACATCTTCTTCGTACTTTCTTCTTTTTCTTCTGGGACTGCTTAATGAACATGTCGAGTATTCAGTGCAATAACTGCGGTACTTTCATTTCAAGACGAATCATTTGGAGCCTAAGAGCTTGTCCTATGTGCCACAGGTCAGCTGCCATACATGACGAACTGACTCTACTAAGGAAAGACCTAGCTGCCATGCATAAAGAAGTGACTCTACTGAGGGAGGAAATAGCTGCAATGAAACTCACCTCTTCTAGGATACAAACTGAACAAAGTCCACCACCGCTCCCACAAAGATCAAACACCCCAGGAACAAATAGATCACAGTGGGTTCTGGAAGATTGCGACCTGTAAAGCAGAGACATCCTATACATCAAGAGATATCCCTGCATAATGCCTTCTCTGCCTTGGCTAATGAGGATGCTCAATACAATGAAACTGAAGGGCCCTTAAATGAGTCAGACAATGTCCAATCTCCTGCTAAAGCACCAAATATGAAGAAAACCTCACCAAACAGAAAACTACTACTACTTGGAGATTCCATCATCAGAGGCACCAACTTGGGAACACAGTTCAAAGGAGAGAAGATAGTCATGTGCCTACCAGGCTCGACAGCCAGCAGGAATGCAAACCAAATTGTTGAAGTACTTAGCGCAAAAAGTGAACACTCCAAACTTGATGCTATCCACTTGGGCACAAATGACCTGGCTAGAAACAGTGCCTCTACAGTCCAAAAGGACTTCCAATTTCTGGGAGAGAAACTCAAGCCCATTGTTAGCACTGTTGCATTCTCAGAGGTTCTGCCTGTTCTTGGTAAGGGAACAAAAAGGCTGCATCACATTAACAGCTTTAATACATGGCTCCAGACCTGGTGCAAACAAGAAGGATTCAGATTTATTGGCGACTGGGGAAACAGATGGACCAACAAGAGACTATACTGTGCTGATGGACTGCATCTCTCTGTCACAGGGAAAAGAATCTTAAGTGAAAAATTCAGGCAGTATGTGGATATGCATTTAAACTAGGAAAAGGGGGTGACGGATGTGGAAGATCAAGACCTGCACGCCACCCCCTGCAAAAGCAGATCATCATCAGAAACAGCCACACTTTTAAACCACACATCAAAAACAAGTGGGAAGATGTGGGCAGAACAAAATCAATGCAAAATACACACAAGCCAGGTAAATGCTGGAAAGCAATGAGAACAAATGCTAGAAGCTTAGCCAACAAAGTTCCGGACATGAAAGCCCCAATGGTGGAAATGGATTTGGACATTGTGGCCATTACAGAAACATGGTTTAATGAATCGCATGATTGGGATATAGCCATAGCTGGCTATAATCTATTCAGAAGAGACAGAGAAAATGGAAAAGGAGGAGGAGTAGCCTTGTATGTCAAAAGCAATATTAAAGCTACTGAAATGCAGGGGACATGGGGAAAAGAAGAAGTGCTCTGGATTGTGTTGGAAAGAGGAGATGGCACTGGCATCCATACTGCTGTAGTCTACAGACCTCCGACTCAAATTGAAGAGGTAGATAACGATTTGATTAGAGATATTGCCAAGATAGCCACAAAGGGGGAAGTGATAATTTTGGGTGACTTTAATCTACCTGATGTGGATTGGATTACTCCTTCTGCACATCTGGAAAGAAGCAAAAAAATTGTAGATGCTCTCCAAGATGCATCACTTAGACGGTCATGGAGCCAACCAGAGAAAGCTCAACGCTGGATTTAGTGCTCGCCAACAGTGATAGCGTGTCGAATGTCTGCGTTGAGTGCCCCTGTGAGCAACAGCGATCATCACACAGTGTGGTTTGAGATAAAAGCCAAGGTACAGGCCAAACATAGCAAGCTCAAAGTCCTAAACTTCAAAAACACTGACTTCAATAAAATGGCCGAGTACCTAAAGGAGGAGATGATAGGGTGGAAGGAGATAAGGGAAGTGGAATTGAAATGGACTGAACTAAAGGTGGCAATAAAAGGGGCAACAGACAAATATGTAAATAAGGTAAACAAAAATAAGAGAAGGAAACCTATTTGGTTTTCCAAAGAAGTGGCTGCTCAAATAAAGGCAAAAAACCACAGCTTTCGCAAAATTCAAAAGCTTGCAAACAGAAGAACACAGAAATGAATACAGGATCAAACTCAAAGAGTCAAAAAAAGAAATAAGGATAGCAAAATCAAAGGCAGAGGAAAGGATGGCTAAAGATGTTAAGGATGGCGACAAAACTTTCTTCAGGTATATTCGGGAAAGGAAGAAGATCAGAGTTGGAATTGCAGGACTCAGAAGTGCTGGGAAAGGACTCGTGGAAAGTGACATAGAAAAAGCGAAATTGCTATACAAATACGTCTGCTCTGTTTTTACTAAAGAAAATCCTGGAGATGGACCAGCTGTGACTCCCAAATATAAAGTGGGAATGAAGTAGATACCACACCATTCACAGAAGATGAGGTGTTGGAACAACTTGCTAAACTGAAAGTGGACAAAGACATGGGACCGGATGGGATACATCCCAGGATACTGAAAGAGCTGAGAGAGGTTCTTGCAGGGCCATTAAAGGATGTCTTCAGCAGATCCTTGGAAACAGGAGAGGTTCCTCAGGACTGGAGAATGGCTGACGTCGTACCTATACACAAAAATGGTGAGAGGGAAGAAGTGTCAAACTACAGACCCGTGAGCCTTACCTTGATGGCAGGAAAGATAATGGAGACGCTCCTGAAAGAGCGAATAGTGAACTTTCTCAAGATCAACAGGTTGCAAGATCCTAGGCAACATGGTTTTACTGAAGGACGGTCTTGCCAAACAAATCTGATTGAGTTCCTTGACTGGGTGACCAAGAAATTAGATCAGGGGCATGTGATGGATGTCATCTACCTGGATTTCAGCAAAGCCTTTGATACTGTTCCTCATAGGAGGCTTGTCAATAAACTCAGTAGAGCTTGGGGATGGGTCCCAAGATGGTAAACTGGATTAGAAATTGGTTGACTGACAGACGACAGAAGGTGAAGGTACATGGAGCTCACTCGGATGAAAGGAAGGTGATTAGCGGGGTGTCCCATGGTTCGGTCCTGGGCCCGGCACTGTTCAATGTATTTGTGAGTGATATTGCTGAAGGACTGAATGGAAAAGTCTGTCTTTTTGCAGATGACACAAAAATTTACGACAGAGTGGACTTCTCCGAGGGAGTGGATGACATGAGGAAAGATCTACAAAAGCTGGAAGAATGGTCTAATGCTTGGCAATTACGATTTAATGCGAAAAAATGCAGGGTCATGCACTTAGGTAACAGAAATCCAAGGGAAATGTATGCGATAGGGGGTGAGAGGTTGGTGTGCATGGTTCAGGAGAAAGACCTTGGTGTGATTATCTCTGATGATCTCAAGGTGGCAAAACAGTGCGACAAGGCGGTGGCAAAAGCCAGGAGGATGTTGGGCTGCATACAAAGAGGGATTACTAGCAGAAAGGTGGAGGTACTTATGCCACTGTACAGGTCGCTGGTGAGGCCTCACTTGGAATACTGTGTTCAGTTTTGGAGACCATATCTTGCAAAAGATGTAAAAAGACTGGAAACTGTTCAGAGGAAGGCAACCAAAATGATTTGGAGCCTGCGTAAGAAAACTTATGAGAAGAGACTTGAAGACTTAAATATGTACACTTTGGGGGAGAGGAAGGATAGGGGAGATATGATTCAGACCTTTAAATACTTAAAGAGGAACGATGAACAAACAAACCTCTTCCAAAGACGGGGAAGCTGCAAAACTAGAGGGCATAACATGAAGCTGCAAGGTGGAAAATTGAAAGGCAATGTCAGGAAATATTTTTCCACTGAAAGGGTGGTGGATGCTTGGAATGCTCTCCCGATGGAAGTGATGGGGGCAAACACGGTGACGGAATTCAAAACAGCATGAGACAAGAACAGCGGATCCCTTTACAGAAACAGGATAAAAACAAAATAAACTGAACCATCTAACTTCTCAACAAATAGGGGTGTCCTACATGGAGTGGTGGGTCCAACCCTAGACAGAGACATGGGGAGGGGTGGCCTGCACAGAGCGACAGGTGCACCTACTCTTGCCGTATTGCTGGGCAGACTGGATGGACCATGCTGGTCTTTATCTGCCGTCATTTACTATGTTACTATGACGTGGCCATAGCCCGCACGCGATGTGCAGTGATCCGGTGCTCAAGGAAGAGACCTGCTTGCTCATAGGCGATGGAAATGCAGTCTGCCACACAAGTGGATGGAGTCCACTTTGTTACTGTGAGCCCCAGTCTGCTGGGGTCATATGATACAAAGAGCTGAGGAGCTTTGCGATGGGCCTGGGTCCTTTGCAGATAGGTCAGAGCTCGTTTGCAGTCTAGAGTATGCAAGATGAGTTTCTCCCTGCCGGCATGGGGCCATGGGAAAAGGGGGGGGGGGGGGGGAAGGACCACCTCATGATTGAGGTGGAAGGGAGAAACTACCTTGGGGAGGAATTTAGGGTGTGTGTGGGGCACTATCCTGTTCTTATAGAACCTTGTATATGGCAGATCCACCACAAAGGCCTGGAGTTCGCTCACTCTCCGAGTGGACGTGACAAACACCAGGAAAACCACTTTCCAGGAGAGATATCTCAGATGGCATGTGGTCTGGGGATTGAACGGCGGCTTGGTGAGTTGGGAGAGCACCACATTAAAGCCCCATTCCACCACTGGAAGGCAGAGAGGGGGTTTTGACAGCAAGAGGCCCCGGAGGAACTGGGAGACCAGGGGCTGGTTTGAGAGGGATTTCTCCTCTACCGAGTGATGGTGAGTGGCTATGGTGTTCAGGTGCACCCTCACCGAATTAGATTTTAGGCCGGTGTGCGAGAGGTGCACTATTGTAGCACTATTTGCAAGCGGCAGAAGAAGGGGTTCTCCCTTCTCTCTGTACACCAGACGGAGAATCTTTTCCGCATCTGAAGGCATACGCCCGTCTGGTGGAGGGTTTACGGGAGGCCAGCAGGACCTCCTCGACTTCCCCAGGGAGACTGAAAGGAGCCAGGGCTACCCTTTCAGCAGCCATGCTGTCAATGCTAGCGACCCCGGGTTAGGGTGCAGGAGGGAGCTGTCCTCCTGGGACAGAAGGTCTGGGTCCTGACTCAGAGGGACCAGGAGTACCACCGACAGGGAGAGTAATAGAGGGAACCAGGATTGCCGGGCCCATCTGGGGGCGATCAGGATCACTGATACCCGCTCGCTCTGCACCTTGAAGAGGGGTCTTGGCCACCAGAGGAGTCGGTGGGAAGGCACAGAGGCGTCCTTCTGACCATGAGATTAGGAAGGCATCCGCTGCTACTCCCCGGGTGCGGCTGGTGTGAGCAGAAGCGGACAGCTGCGTGTTGTCTGGGGAGGTGAACAGGTCCATCTCGGGCCTGCCCTAGAGACGGAAGAGTCTTTTTGCCACCCTGGGGTGCAGACACCATTCGTGTGGGCAGAGGACTCTGCTGAGCTTGTCCGCCACGCAATTGTCCTGGCCTGGAAGGTACACTGCTGGTAGGAGCATTCCGTAGTGTACCGCTTCCTGGCAGAGGGGGTACGAGCCTGTGCCCCCTTGCTTGATCACACAGAACATGGCAACCTGGTTGTCTGTCTGGTTCAGCACAGGAGGTGACGGAACGCTTGCAGGGCTAGGAAAATGGCCCTGAGTTCCAGAAGGTTGATCTGCAGGAGCGACTAGCTGCCTTGAATGTGGAGGTCTCCGCAGTGTGCTCCCCACCCCAGAAGGGAGGCATCTGTGATTAGCACCATCTGAGGTGCAGGTGTCTGGATTGGCATCCCCTCCTGGAGGTGGCGTAGGGACTGCCACTAGCAGAGGGAGTCTGCCAGTTGGCGGATGACCTTGACTCTGTCGTGCAACCTGCCCGTGGCTTGAGTCCACTGGAAACAGAGACAACACTGGCCCACCCGCATGTGTAAGAGGGCTAGGGGTGTAACATAGACTGTTGAGACCATGTGGCCCAGTAATCTGAGGAGACAGCGAGCTGGTACAGACCGGCATGTCTGCACCTCTGCTGCCAGCTGCACAAGGCAATAGGCCCTTTCCTTTGGGAGGAAGGTCCTGACCAGTAGCGTGTCCAGCCGAGAACCTATGAACTTCAGGTTTGAAGCTGGAGAGAGGTGGGATTTGGGGTATTTGATGATGAACCTCAAGTGCTGCAGAAGGCAGATTGTTTTCTCTGCAGCTTGGCTGACCTCGAGGGCCATACTGCCTCTGATGAGCCAGTCGTCCAGGTAGGGGAAGATGAAGGCCCCTTGAATGCGCATGTGGGCGGCCATGACTGCCAGGCACTTTGTAAAGACCCTTGGCTAGGAGGCCAAAGCCGTAGGCGAACCTCATTCTTTGCGCCCACCTCCAGGATGTACAGCAGTGGCAAAGGGCAAAAACAGCCGTGCGGCGCTTACCTTTAGATATTGGCGCTGCAGGGCTGTCTGCGTCCGCCTCTCTGATGCAGACTTCCTACTGCAAACAGGAAGTCGCATCGCCGGAGGGGCAGAATCCAACAGCCCCATGGCGCCAAAGTTTAAAGGTAAGCACGGCGGGGCTGTTTGGGCCCATTGCCGCCGCCTGTCCGAAGACGGGTGACAGTGGCAGCAATGGGCAGCCCGGAGAGCCAGTGCTTTAGGTGGCTGCTTAGTTTGCCTAATGGTAGCACCAGCCCTACCTAAGGGTCAACAATGAATTACAATATCTGTGAAGAGATGGATTTTCCTAAGAGAATGGATACTTCTGCTCTATGAGTGCTGGAGGAGGAACTCAAAACTTCTCCCTCTTCAGCTTACCATGCTCTATCTCTATTTAATTTCTTGAAGAGAAACTACATTAGCCTTATTTCTTTTTAAAAGCTTTAAGAATTTTATATCGCTTTGTAGGAGATGTTATGGGTTTCGAGAAGCTCACGGCATAGAGACACTACTCACCACACTAACTAATACCTTATCCAAAGGAATTGACAACATCAAGAAAGGATATGCACTTATCTTCCTCGACATCGCCACGACATTTGACTCTGTCAGTCACGCTCAACTCCTTACACGCCTCCAGGACAAGGGAATTCAGGGCATGGCATGGGACTGGTATAAATCATACCTAGATGACCGATGGCAACATGTAAGGATGGAAGCCAACTCCTCTGAGCCGTTCCAACAAACCCAAAGAGTACCCCAAGGCTCGTCCCTATCTGCACTATTATTTAACATATACATGCAGCCTATATGTGAGATCATCCGTTCCTTTGGAATCTCCTGCTTGATCTATGCAGATGATGTCCTCCTGTTTACGCCTTTCAACGTCATGCATCCTGACTTCACTGCCTTAGTTAACTGCTTCAACATGATTACGGATTGGCTCCTCGAACAAAACCTTCGTATAAACTTCAAGAAAACGGAGGTACTATTCATCACAAAGAACAAAAACTTTTCCCCACCTGAATCATTAAAGGTCAGAGATGCAGAACTCCCAAGTAAGACTACGATACGCTACCTGGGTGTTACACTTGATCAACGTCTTGACTTTTTGTTACACTTGATCAACGTCTTGACTTTAAAGCCCATATAAGCAACACCATCAAGGCTATATATTATAAGATTAAGATGTTACGTCACCTAAGACCAGTGCTGGCACATGAAGACTACCGAACAGTATTCCAAGCTCTGATAATTCCACACTTCGACTATGCCAAACATCATTCTGCATGGGCTCCCCAAAAGCTCCCTAAACTCATTGCAGATTGCGATGAATGCCGCTGCACTTGTCCTTTGTGGAGTATCCAGAAGAGACCATATAATCCCTACCTTAAAGGACCTTCACTGGCTGCCAATAAGATGCAGAATCACCTACAAGGCACTACTCCTCACATTTAAAGCCATCAATGGGATATTTATTTTTTTATTTATTTAGCAAGCATTTGTAGCCCGCTCCTTCCAGCGATCAGAAGCGGGTAGGATTACTATTGTGAAACTGCCGAATCAAGGCAGGTACAAATTTTGTTTACATACAGATTGTCAGAAAAGCACATCATACAGAGTTAACACTTCTTAGCTATGGGGGAGTTCATTTACATATATACATAAATACATATACAGGATAATCTTCTTGGACACAGTGGTCAGGGGCTGCTCCATCTGTGGGTTCAGTTCAGGTTGAAATGTGATTGGAAAATGTGCGTTTTGAGTTTCTTTCTGAAGTCTAGAAGGTCATTGCTAGCTCGTAGTTCTGGTGGGAGTTGGTTCCACAGTGTTGGCGCCGCATATGAGAAAGCCCTGTGGCTGGTGTTAGCTTTGGCAGATCTTATATCTGTTGGAGTGTGAAGAATGTTGGAATTGTGGGTTCTTCTGTTTCGGGTAGGAGGTTGCAATCTTACTAGGTTGTTGAGGAAGGAAGGTGCTAAGTTGTGGATGAGTTTGAAGGTGGTTGTTAGTATTTTGTATTTTGTGCGAGCTGTTATGGGTAGCCAGTGTAATTGAATTAGTACTGGTGTGATGTGGTCACTTAGATTTTTCTTCATTATGACCCTGGCAGCTACATTTTGTGCCATTTGTAATATCCCCCTCATCCCTCACTACACTCATTACCCATACCACCAACAACAGATCAAGAAGATCAATAGGCTCCAACACACTAGCAATCCCGATTGAAGTGACGAAATGCACGCAAACAACTAGAAACAGAGAGTTTACCTTCTACGCTCCAAGGTGTTGGAATAATCTCCCGTCCAATATCAGATCAATCAGAGATCTCACACAATTCAGGAAAGCCATTAAACATCATTTATTCCTATTGTACTTCTCGCAATCCAACTGCACCCCTACACCTTGCACCAACACGACTCCCCATCAGCATTCATAATGTAAAAGTGTCACTAATATTCTCTCATTTGTTTAGATGTATATAGTTCAATGTTAGGAATCCAAGTTACCATGTCCTGTTCGATATAAGCACAAGGCATCTCCCCCTGCCCTGTACAAAATTGTTAATTGTAAACCGCACTGATGTCAAATAGCGCGGTATAGAAAAGCTATAAATAGATAAATAAATAAATAAATACCTGACACATTCCGTGATACAAGTCTTAATACTGACTTAGTCAAATTTTATCACAATTCCAAAAGGTACTCCAACTCTTGTTCGGCTAAAGCATTGGCTCGGCGAGACCTTGGGTTCAGTGGATGGATGGTATGATATAGTGTTTGAATTTTGGCTACCATGGTTTTATTGTAATATAGTATATGACAGCAGATAAAGACCAGCATGATCCACCAAGTCTGCCCAGCAAGGTGGCAAGAGTCGGTGTGCCCGCTGCCCCGTACAGGTCACCCTCCCCATGCCTCTGTTTAGGGCTGTACCACCGCTCCATGCAGGTCACCTCGACTTGTTATTATATCCAAGACAGTTACATTTATTTTGCTTTTATCTTGTTTCTATAAACGGATCCACTGTGTCTGTCCCATGCCCTTTTATATTGTGTCACTGTATTTGCACCAACCACTTCCGAGAGGGCAGTTCAAGCATCAACCACCCTTTCAGTGAAAATGTATTTCCTGACGTTGCCTTTCAGTTTATCCCCCTTGCAGCTTCATATTATGCCTTCTAGTATTACAGATTCCCCGCCTTTGAAAAAGGTTTGTTTGTTCATTAATACTCAAGTATTTAAAGGTCTCTCATATATCTCCAGTGTCCCTCCTCTCCTCTACATATTTAGGTCTTGGAGTCTCTTTTCATACATCTTCTGGCGCAGGCTCTAAATCATTTTGGTCGCCTTCCTCTGAACCGTTTCCAGTCTTTTTATATCCTTTGAGAGAATGGTTTCCAAAACTGCACAATATTCCAAGTGTGATCTCACCAGAGACTTGTACAGTGGCATTAGTCCTTTCTGCTGGCAATTCCTCTCTGTATGCAACCCAGCATCCTTCTGGCTTTGGCCACCGTCTTGCCACATTGTTTCACCACTTTGAGATCCTCAGAAACAATGACTCCGAGGTCCTTCTCCTGGTCCGTGCACACTAACCTCTTGCCCCCTATCTTATACAATTCCCTTGGATTTCTGCATACCAAGTGCATAACACTGCATTTCTTCACATTAAATCTTAATTGCCAAGCATTAGACCATTCTTCCAGCTTTTGAAGATCTTTCCTCATGTTATCCACTTCCTCAGGGTAGTCAACTCTATTGCAAATTTTTGTGTCATCTGCAAAAAGACAGACTTTTCCATTCAGTCCTTCAGCAATATCACTCACAAATACATTGAACAGTAATGGTCCCAGGATTCATTCCTGAGGCACACCACAAATCATCTTCCTTTCATCCGAGTGAGCTCCATTTGCCATCACCTTCTATCGTCTGTCAGACAACCAATTTCTGATCCAGTTCACCACCTTGGGACCCATCCCAAGGCTGAACAGTTTATTGATAAGCCTCCTATGGGGAACAGTATCAAAGGCTTTGCTGAAATCCAGGTAGATCACATCCATTGCATGCCCATGATCTAGTTCTCTGGTCACCCAGTCAAAGAACTCAATCAGATTTGTTTGGCATGATCGTCCTTTGGTAAAACCATGCTGCCTTGGATCATGCAACCTATTGGTTTCGATAAAGTCCACTATTCTCTCTTTTAGGAGCGCCTCCATTACTTTTCCAACCACTGAGGTGAGGCTTATTGGCCTGTAGTTTGCCACTTCTTCCCTATTACAATTTTGATGAAGAGGTACCACATTGGCCCTTTTCCAGTCCTGTGGAACTTCTCCTGTCTCCAAGGATCTACTAAAAACATCTTTTAAAGGCGCTGCAATAACCTCTCTGAGCTCTTTCAGTATCCTGGGATGTATCCCCATTTGGTCCCATGGCTTTGTCCACTTTCAGTTTTGCAAGCTGTTCAAACACATCGCCTTCATTTGTATATTTGTCAATCACAGGTGGTCCTTCTCCAGGATTTTCTTTAGTAAAAACAGAACAGAAATATTTGCTAAAAGCATTTTCGTTTTTTCAACATCACTTTCCACGAATCCATTCTCAGCACTTCTGAGTCTTTCAAGTTCACCTGATATTCCTCTTCTCCCGAATATACCTGAAAAAAGTTTTATCACCATCCTTTAGATCTTTAGCCATCTTTTTTTCTGCCTTTGATTTTGCTATCCTTATTTCTCTTTTTGTTTCTTTTAGCTTCATCCTGTATTCTTTTCAGTGTTCCTCGGTTTCCTCTCGTCGGCGCCAATGGAGCCTGTGCGGAAGTATCTCTCCAGCTTTCAAAGAAAGCCTTTAGGAAATGCACCATGCATGCGTGGTCCCCTTCCTGCCCAAGGGTGCATCTTGCCTCAGTCTAATGACATAGTTAAGACGGCAAATATTTTGTGAAAGCTGTGTTTTTGGTCTTTATTTGTGCAGTCACTCCTTTACAAAACCAAATAGGTTTCCTTTTCCTCTTGTTTTCATTTATTTTCCTTACATATGTATCTGTTGCTCCTTTTATTGCTTCTTTTAATTTAGTCCACTGCAATTGCACTTCCTTTACCTCCTCCCACCCTGCCAACTCCACCTTCAGGCACCTGGCAATCTTCCTAATGTTAGCATTTTTGAAGTCTAGGACTTTGAGCTTGCTGTGAGGGGACTCTGCCTTAGATTTATCTCAAACCACATTGTGTGATGATCGCTGCTGCTCAAATGGGCACCCACACGGACATTCGACACATTTTCTCCATTGGCGAGTACTAAATCCAGCATCAACTTTCCCTAGTTGGTTCCATCACCATTTCTCTAAGCAATACATCTTGGAAGGCATCCACAATTTTTTTTACTGCTCTCCAGATTTGCAGAATTCAATTGCTTTTTTATTGTTTTATGGCCAGTGATACAAAAGGACTCAGCCTTGTGGCTCTGTCTATTGGACCATATTATGCTCTGTCTTTTCCAACCGCAAGTTCAGCTTGCCGCTGTTTGGATTTTTAAAGCCTTATTCATTCATCGTGTCAGCAGCATTACAAATGGAATATACTGTGAGGCCTGTCTCGACTAGTAGCAATTTTACTATGACTAATCATTTCTATAGTGCTGCAAGGTAAGCAGAGTTACTCACCTGTAGCAGGTGTTCTCCAGGAACAGCAGGAATCAGTACTCACATGTGTGTGACGTCAGTGCCAACGGAGCCTGTGGGGAAGCATCTCTCCAGCTTTCAAAGAAAGCCTTTAGGAGATGCACCATGCATGTGTGGTTCTCTTCCCGCCCAAGGGTGCATCTTGCCTCAGTCTAATGACATAGCTAAGACGGCAAAAATTAAAATATGGTACAGAAGCAACTCCAATGGGAGGAGGGAGGGTTGTGAGGACCGAGTCCTGCTGTCCCCGGAGAATACCTATTACAGGTGAGTAACTATGCTTTCACTGGGAACAAGCAGGAAGTCAGTCCTCATATAAGGGACTCCCCAGCTACAGGCTACAGAGAACCTGTAAAAACACCACGGTGACTTGCAAAGGACGAGCCGTTGAGTCCCTACTGAGAGACCTTTGCAAGACCCAAGTGTCCGCAAGGTCTTGCAAAGGTCTCTCAGTAGCCTGAACTCAGAAGGGTCGAAGGGCAGGTGTTGCCTACACCTTAATGAGATTACGGAGTATGGCCTAACCGATGGTGCTGTCCTGTCAGGACTACTTCTCAAGGCAGTAATGAGCTGCAAAGGTATGGACTGAACACCAGTTAGTGGCTCGGCAGATTTCTGTCACAGGGATGGAGTGCAGATTTGCCACAGAAGTAGTCATGGCCCTGACACAGAGCGCTATGACCCTCTGGTCCAGAAAGATCCCCGCCTGGTCATAGGTGAGGGTAATGCAATCTGCCACCCAACCGGACAGAGTTCGCTTAGTCACTGGGAGCCCCAGACAACCGAGGTCATAGGATACGAAAAGCTGAAGTGCTCTGTAGTGGCAGAGTCTATTGCAGATAGAAGGATAGGGTCCTTTTACAATCCAAAGTATGGAGAATGGTCTCTGCCATGTCGGCATGAGGCCTCAGAAAGAAGGTGAGGAGCGGGAGGCGGGGCCGACACGGAGCAAGATGGCGACTTAAGAGCAGTGCTCTGGTACCCTCAAGCAAGAATCCTGCAAGATTCCGCAGCATACTGCATCTTATCTAGTGGAACAGGTGTGATTGTCTGTCGGGGAGTGGATCATGTCAAGCGGGAAACCTTTAAAACTGGATTTTGGTGCGACTCCTAATTCGGGATCCAAAAGAGCGAAGTCCGATCCCCTCTCGACGCACAAGATGGCTCACACTCGAGATTCAGAGGACTCCATGAAAGAGCTCCTAGGGGAGATCCGTGCAGTAAAGGAAATAGTGGTCACAAATGGAGATACCCTTGTGAGGGTACAGTCGGAGATACACAAAATGAGGACTCAATTTAAGGGTTGGATGAGCGTATGGACAAGGCTGACGCCATGATGGTAAAGCATGCAGATCAACTTTCCCAACTACAAAAGGCCTACAAAAAGATTGAAAGTTTGGATCGGCAACTGGAAGACCTTAATAACAGAGGCAGAAGGAACAACGTGAGACTGGTGGGTCTCCCGGAGGGCGCTGAAGGCTCGGATATGTTTGCCTTCCTGAATAAACTGATAGCAGCCGTACTGAAATTAAACTTATCGATGCCTCTGGAGTTCGAGAGGGCTCACAGAGTTCCAGCCCAGAGGAGTCTGCATGCCAGGGGCCCAAGACCGGTAATCTTTTGTTTACTTAGGCATCAACAAGCCATCCAGATTCTATCTGCTGCTAAGGCCCAGGCTTCTTTGTCCTACGAAGGCAGCGATATCGCGTTTTTCCCTGATCTGAGTAAATCTACAGTGGACAAATGAAAGCAGTTTCTAGCAATGCGACCGCGTCTACAGGGCCTGCAGGCCAGATACGGTCTTCTATATCCTGCCCGTCTTAGGATCACTTTCAATAACTGTACTAAAACATACGAGGATCCGGGGGAAGTTTTGAAATTCCTGGAAGAGCAAGAGGCCCTGCAAATGCACTGAGGACTCACATGCATATGCAATCCCCTTAAGAGATGGGGGGGAGTGGAGTTTGGTGTGGCGACTCGGAAGATTACCTGCGTAGTGGTAGGCCCCCCGTGTATTCCGAAGCCCAGATTTGGTGTGTGACCACTAGTGAAGCGGACTTCACCCCGGCTGAATCTTTCAAGGGCTATAAGTTTTGTTTCAACGGGGGATGTATAATATAGTATATGTTGGGAGTTTTTCCCTTTATTTCTTGTGTCTAGTTCTGTATATTGTTGTTAATTAAAAGTGTGGGGGCGTTGCAAGGGGAGACATGGGTTGATGGGTGCGGCGGGGGGGGGAGGGGGCGGGGGTTATCTCGCACAAGGGTTTTTCCTTGTCTTTCTTGTGTTTTAGTTTAGTAAGTTTCCTGTGAAATGTCTATGGATAGGTATTTTCCTTAAGCTAAATATAGTAACTGTGCAGTAGCCTCAGCAGAGGCGGTGTTAGTGCCCAGTCTTGCTGGAACCTTCAGCATAAGCTTTTGTGTGCTGTAACCTGGGAGTAAGTTGGAGAGTGCTGTTTTTGTTTTGGGGGGAGGGTACCTAGCGGCTGTCTTGTACTCGTGTGCTGGCTCACCCAGTGATTAGCCTCTGTACAGCTGGGGGGGGGGGGTTGTTATCTTGCAAACCACGAATAATTAAGCTATGGTATTCTAACAGCTACCGACAAGCGGATCATGGGCGGATCTCACAGTCTTCCAAACATAAAGATGTATCCACTTAAAATTCTGTCCCTGAATGTAAAGGGCATCAAACATCCAATTAAGCGAAAGAAGATTCTGGTGTACTGCCAGAAACAAGGTGCAGACGTTGTGATGCTCCAAGAAACACATTTAACTACTACTGAGTCTATGAAACTGGCAGGGGGTAAATATAGTTTAGCCTCGCATGCGCCTGCGCTGGGAAAGAAAAATGGGGTAATTATTCTGGTGAAAAAGTCCTGTAAGGCAAAGCTCTTATCCTTCAGAGCAGACCCCGAGGGAAGATGGGCTAGTGTGCAAATAGAGATAGAAAGAAGGCAAATGGTGTTAGTAAACGTATATGCACCAAATTGCGATAACCCTAAATTTTTTCAGTCCTTAGCGGAATTGCTCTTGGAATTCTCCTCCCTTCCATTCATTGTAGGTGGAGACTTCAATATGGTCTTGGACCCACTAATTGATTGCCAACCTAGTCGGGTATCTAAAAGAGTCAGGGCGCGTGAGGTGCTCGAGACCATCATGGAAGATTTGGGCATGATTGTTATATGGCGTGTGCTTCACCCTTCGGAAAGGGACTATACTTTCTTTTCACATCCGCATGGATCCTATTCTTGGATTGATTTTTTCCTGGTGTCTAGATCCTTCGCCAAAGAAATTAAGTCTGCAGAAACTTTGAGCACACATATCTCAAATCATGCTGCAATAATGTTAGAACTAGGGCCGTCGGTTGAATCTAGCAAATCCGGAGGATGGTTTTTCCCCAGGCTTTTACTTGCTGAAGAACCACTTCAACTATATATTCAAGAAGCTATCAAGGAGTACTTTGCAACTAACCTCCCGGAAGATACCTTCATTTGGGCTTGGTGGGAAGCATTCAAGGCTGCAATCAGAGCGAAGGTAACGAGCTATATCATCGCTGCTAGCAGAGAGGCGAAAGGAGCCCTTAAATCCCTTGATTTGCAGATCAGGGCAGGGGAGAGAATTATGCTACAACAGTTCAATCCCCTTGTGCTCACTCGCCTTCAAAAGCTACGCTATCAATATAATGCAATCCTTAGTCGGGAGGTGGAGCAAAATGTATTTGAGCAGAAAGCGCGCTACCATACTGAGATGAACAAGGCTGGTAAATTATTGGCCGCAAGCTTAAAACCATGCCGGAATAAATCACATATCGTGTCCATAAAGGATGAGCATGGTGTTTCCCGGGATGATAATGCTGGGATAGCGGAGGTTTTTAGAAATTTCTACATGCAGCTAAATTCATCTGAAGGGGCCAGAGATCCCTCGGCTATGAAAAAATTCCTTGAACGGATCGAACACCCCAAGTTGGATGCGCAACAAGCGGATCCACTAAGACAGACATTGGGCCTGGAGGAGCTCAAGGAAGCACTGTCTGGTATGAAGCGCGGGAAAGCTTCGGGTCCCGATGGCATCCCGCTTGAATTCTACCAGGTGTTTGCTAAGGACCTGTCGTCGCATCTACTGACTTACTATCAGCAACTTCAAGAGCACGTCAATGATTCAGGAGCCTTTGCCGAGGCCACCATAGTGGTGCTCGAAAAACCTGGGAGAGACCCGAACCTAGTGGGAAATTATAGGCCTATTTCACTCTTAAATGCTGACTACAAGCTGTATTCGGCCATGCTGGCCGGTCGTCTCCCTCTGTTCTCTTGGGGATGAGGAAGTACCTGGAGTAGAAGCTGGTGCCCCAGAGATGCTTTGGCACTAGCTCCACTGCTTTGTCCTCCAGGAGACCTGAAAGCTCAGTGAGGAGCAGAGTCTGGTGAAGATCTTGCGGGCTTCTCCTGAAAAGTATGACGGTGGCGTCTGCTGTAGGTGGAGAAGGTAGCCCTCCTTGACCACTCGTAGGACCCAGGTATCTGTGGTGATGATGGAACACCTGTGGGCAAACAGAGCCAGTCACCACTCTGTGAGCTGTAGGGGACCTTACACCCTGGGAGCCAAAAGATCACCCCAGGCTGAGCCGGGGCCAGCGCCTGGGATTTGGGGGTCTTTTGCTTATAGGGGCCAAATCCTTGTTCCTTGTGCTGTTGGTTGTGCTGAGGGGCTGAGAAGGCTTGGAACTGTGAGGTGCTGTCAAAGACTCCCTTTTTCCTCTGGAAGAAAGACTTCTTTCCCGAGGCCTCCTTTTGGGGCTGCACCAAGGTCTTTTTTGAAAATCTGGTTCTCATGAGGAACTCTGTCTTGATCTCTGCTGCTTTGTCTGCCATGGATTTCCCGAAGAGGTTCTCTCCAATGCAGGGGGCATCAATAAGTTTGTCCTGAACCCACTACTTGAGGTCAGATGATTGCCATGCCTGGTGTCGGGTCCCGATGCAGACTGTGGCCACCCTGGCTGCCAACTCAAAGCTGTTGTAAGCTGCTTGAGACAGAACTTCGAGCACTCTTTGACCGCCGAGGCCAGAGACTTGAACTTCTGGAGGGGCTCCCTGCTGAGGCCTGCCGAGAACCCACAGAGTTCCTTCAACAGCTCTTTGAGGTACATGCCGATGTACAGCAGGTAGGACTGGACCTGGTATGTCAGCATCAAGCCCTGAAAGGCCTTCCGGCTGAGGGCATCAAGGGTCTGGGCCTCCCTGCTAGGGGGCAGTGAGGAATTGGTCTTTTGGCTCAAGTCTGCGCATGGCAGACTTAATGACCATTGAGTTGTGGGGAAGTTGGGCTTTCTGGAACCCAGGGCCTCGGCGGACTCGCTACATGGAGTCGAGTCGCCTGCTGACTGGACACTAAAGCCCAGTTACTTACCTGTAACAGGTGATCTCTGGGAACAGCAGGAATAAGTCTTCACATATGGGTACGTCGTTACTGACGGAGCCTGCGCGGGAACGCTCCCCAGCATCCAGAAAGAAAGCTTTTGGGAGCATCCCACACGCATGTGTGCTGCCTTCCCGCCTAAACACTTCCCTCTCATCAGTTGGGTTTGTAGCTGAGACCGAAGGAGGGAAGTAGACAAATTAGAAAGAGAGAGAGAGAACAACTCCTAGGGGAGATGGGTGGGTTGTGAAGACGTATTCCTGCTGTTCCCAGAGATCACCTGTTACAGGTAAGTAACTGTGCTATCTCCAGGAACAAGCAGGAATGAGTCTTCACATATGGGGACTCCCAAGCTGAGATGCCTGGGAGAGACCCAGCATGTGACAAAAACTAATGGATGGGCCATGCTTCCCCCCAAGGACCTCAGGCATCCAAGGGATGGAGGGCAGGAATTGAGCTAACAGTGTAAAAGCATGTGCTGTGGAACAGCTAGACTAAACAAGGAATCGGGGAAGGTGTCCTTGTGTAGAAATAACTGTTAGTAAGGAAAAAGGAAGTCCTAATTCTTGAAAAAAGATGTTATCCAAGGATTGCAAAAAAAACTACACATATGGGGAAGTTAATATGGGTCTGTTGTAAAGAACCATCACATTGTCCTCATATGGAATTCCCTTACTGTGAAGAGTAAAGGAAATAAAGTTTTGCAATGTAGACAGACATAAGAAATATTCATGTCTAGAGATAACCCCAGGGAAAAACTGGGGGATTTTATAAGAAGTTGGGACCTTGGAGAGAAGTTTAAACTTCTCTAAAGTCCAAAGTGTAAAACATTTCTGTCCCTAGAGCAGGATGGTGCCTTGGGAAAGAAAAGAAAAGACAAATCTGACTGGGCTGGAAGAAAAGGTCAAGATACCTTTATAGAAAAAGGGGATGGGTTCGTAGAACCCCTTCATCCAGACGAGAAAATTGTATTGGGCTGTTTAGCCCCCAATTTCTGAAGATCAGTAATGTGTGTTGCGTAAGTGATAGCATTAAGGCTAACAACTTTACCTAGAGAGCTTCAGATATAAGGTAACCTGATTCTGATAGAAAAAAAGGTTATGGTAAAGAAAAGGAGTTTCCTAACTTTACCAGATAAAATGGATGTCCATTCAAGAAGTTTATGGTATGCTGACAGCATTGATATGGACAGAAACAATATTTCAGGGTCAGATTGTATGCTTGTGTAACAACAAGAAGGGTTAAAACCTTATTGGAGATAGTTAGTGAGGATCACTTATTAGTCAAGGTATAAGAAACATATGCAAGGTTACATGGAAACCAGTAAGATGCTTCTTACCCGTGACAAGAGGTCTAGGTCGTAAAACGACTAGTCCTCAGATAATTAGGTCTTGAGACGTATCCGAAGGAGTGCAGACGAGATCCTTAATCCTAAGATAGAGGATTCCTTTTATCACTTCAGAATAGAAGCTGGAAGAAAAAAACACAATGTAAGGGGATACCATGTCTGTCTCTCTATGAGGGCAGTATGAGTATCATGCGTTCTTTGCTTCTCAAGACTTCAATGAGGTATTGGAAGTAGAAAAAAATTGCAGTAGATAAGGATCAACTGCAATGATTAGGAATGCATCGCTGTTGTACGAGTTCCCTTGAGGATAAGGAACAACTTAGGGAGTGGTGCTATTCCTTAAACTTGAAGTCGTCCAGGCCCTGGTTCCTTCTCCTTGAAAGAATTTTAAGGAAAATGGAAAATTAGGAACAAACAGCCATGTGGGGCATGACTGGGTAGAGACTGCCAGTCAAAGGTTCTTTAACCGCCTGGAAGTTACCTAACAGGGGTGGACTAGGACACTCTCTGACAAAGGCCCATAGTTGTAGAGCTTCATTGCATAGTTGCAGAGAGCATGTTATAGGTTGCTTAGATGAGACCTGGCTGTTGGGTAGCCAGTGTGCAACCGAATCAATTCTGTTGAAACAGAATTGAGGATGGCAAAAAATGGTAGAGAGGCTTTTTGCCCTGCAATGATTAATTGAACAGGAAGTATTTGAGGGGTCAGCTCTAACAAACGCAAGTGGCGTAGAATAGGCAGAAACCCATGTGAGCTATCTGTTTAAAGAAGCTCATTTAACCCACTTGGTGGGTTATTCATATTTCCAGTATGGATGGTTTTAGAAGCCTTCTGAGCTGACCTTGCCCAAATGTATAGACTAAATCTGGTAGGGGCTTTCAGAATGCTGAATTGCATCCTGTAAAACCCCCAGTGCAGAAGGACCCAAAAAGGAAAAAGCTCCGTATTGGAAAGATTTACAGGAGTAGGAATTCCTATAGCTTCAGTAAGAAGCTCTCCAGTTGAATAATATTCAGGTTGGAGACTAGATGTCCCAACTAAAAGATAGAAGTAATACAGAGTTGAAAAGCTTACAATTTAGTAAGTCTTTATGGATAGGGTCCTCTGCAGTTAAGGTCGTACAGGTAAGTGTCAAAAAAGGGTGAAAGGTACCACTCAGCCTGTTAAGTTTCTTGATTGACCTTCCCTCCTGTTTTTGTTTTTTTAAATAGGGAAGTAGAAACTTATTACCTGTAGGCCTGAGATATCTCAAGAGCTCTTGGAGCTAGTAGAATGAAGTTCTCTTGAACAAGAGATTCATGTCTAGAGTTAACTCAATGTTGTCTCAGCATGGATGCGAATCAAGCCAGATGCCTCTTTTGATAAAAGGTAGGTGTACGGGTCCTAAACCTCATACAGGAAGAAAAGAAATCAGAAACCCTGTAGTTACTGGGTTTGCTGAGTCCGTTGAGGTTTCTGTTTCGTTAGCCTGGCTTGATGCTGCCCCTGTTGGGGAACATCTGCCTGAGGGGAAGATGATGGATAAAACTTTTTTCCCCTAGAGGAATAAAGCACAGTTACTTACCTGTAACAGGTGATCTCTGGGAACAGCAGGAATGAGTCTTCACATATGGGTACGTCGGTACCGACGGAGCCTGCGCGGGAACGCTCCCCAGCTTCCCAAAAAGGAAAGCTTTTGGGAGCATCCCACAGCGCCTGCGCGCTGCCTTCCCGCCTTTCCTAACCGCCTCTCCTCAGTTCGAGTTTTAAGCTGAGACAAAGAGAGAGAGAGGAAAGGAAAGATAGATGGAGAGATACAACTCCTAGGGGAGGTGGGTGGGTTGTGAAGACTTATTCCTGCTGTTCCCAGAGATCACCTGTTACAGGTAAGTAACTGTGCTATCTCCAGGAACAAGCAGGAATGAGTCTTCACATATGGGGACTCCCTAGCTAAGATGCCTGGGAGATCCCCAAGGTTATGAGACCCTGGGAAGGGCTCTACTTCCTCCTATGGATCTCAGGCATTCATCCAGGGAAGGAGGGAAGGAGTTGATTAAGAATGGAACAGGTGTTTGAGAACAGCCTGACCAAACAAGGCATCCCGGCGGAGTCCTTGTCCAAGCAGTAATGGGCTGTGAAGGTATGAACTGAGGCCCAGGTGGCCGCTCGACAGATTTGGTCGATGGACACAGAATTTAGATGAGCCATAGAGGCTGCCATGGCCCTCACATTATGAGCTGTGACATGGCTCTCCAGAGAAAGGTTCTTACTCTGGTAGGCGAAAGAAATACACTGAGCAATCCAATTGGACAGTGTTCTCTTAGAGACTGGAAGTCCCAGATGAGAGGGATCAAAAGCAACAAAGAGTTGGGAAGACTTTCTATGTTGCTGTGTCCTTTGCAAGTAAAAAGCAAGAGCTCTCTTACAAGCCAGAGTATGAAGATTCCTCTCTGCACTTGATGCATGAGGAGCTGGAAAAAACACAGGTAAATATACCTCTTGATTAAGATGAAAAGGTGAGACCACTTTAGGCATAAAGTGTGGATTGGTCCTAAGGACTACCGTATCATGGTGGAACCTTGTATAAGGCGGATTAGCCACTAAAGCCTGCAGTTCACTGATGCGGCGAGCTGAAGTGACTGCAATGAGGAAAATAACCTTCCAGGAAAGACATTTCAAGGAGGTGGTGGCTAAGGGTTCAAAAGGTGGCTTCAAGAGCTGACCAAGAACCAGATTTAAGTCCCATGCCACCGGAGGAGGCCTAATGGGAGGTTTAGTTAAAGTTAGGCCTCTCATGAATCTTGCAATAAGAGGATGAGAGGAAATAGGCTGTCCATTGATAGGCTTAAGGGATGCTGCAATAGCACTCAAATGGACCCTTACTGAATTCATCTTAAGGCCTGCATTGGAAAGATGCAGGAGATATTCCAATAGAGAATTCAAAGGCAGTGCTAGAGGGTCAAGACCCTTTTCAGTACACCAAATGGAAAACCTTTTCCATTTGAAAGCATAGGAACGCCTGGTAGAAGGTTTTCTGGAAGCATGGAGAATATCCTTCACCTGCTGAGAAAGATTCCAACCTTGAAGGTCTAGGCCTTCAGCAACCAAGCTCTGAGGTGAAGTGACTTGGGGTTTGGGTGCCATAAAGTCCCCTCCTCCTGGGACAGGAGGTCTGGAGCAGCTCCCAAGTCCAGGGAGGGGGCTTGGGAGAGATACAGAAGTAGAGGGTACCACACTTGGCGTGGCCAGTGTGGAGCTATGAGGATCATAGATCCTTGATCCCTCTGGAGTTTGAAGAGAGTCTTGGGAATCAAGGGAATGGGTGGAAAGGCATACAGGAAGCCTTGACCCCAATGAAGGAGGAAGGCATCCTTGGCCTGAACTCCCTGACACGGAATTCTGGAACAGAACCGGGGAAGTTTGGCATTCCACGGACTCGCAAAGAGGTCTATGTCCGGGGTTCCCCATTCTTGGAAGATTCTGAGTACCTGGTCCATGTGCAGGGACTATTCGTGTGGAAGCAGAACTCGACTGAGTCTGTCTGCCCAAGAGTTTTGGATTCCTGGAAGGTATACAGCCAGGATATGGATTTGGTGCTCTCTGGCGAAGGCCCACAATCTTAGAGCTTCGTTACAAAGCGACAGAGAGCCAGTTCCTCCTTGCTTGTTTATGTAAAACATGGCTACTTGATTGTCCGTGTGAATGAGGACTGTCTTGTAGCTGAGGAGGGTATGAAAGACCTTGAGAGCAAGAAAAACTGCTCGAAGCTCCAAGTGGTTGATATGAAGAGAGGTCTCCTGTGGAGACCAAGTGCCTTGAGTGGAGAGGTCTTGTAGATGAGCTCCCCAACCTGTTCGGGAGGCATCTGTTGTGAGGGTTGCCTGGGGCAACAACTGTTGAAAGGGAGACCCCAGCAACAGATTTTTGGTGGACATCCACCACTGGAGAGACCAAAAGAGACATTTGGAGGTTTTTATTTGGCCTGAGAGAGCTCCTGATGCTTGAGTCCACTGGTTGGACAAAGTCCATTGAGCTGCTCTCATGTGAAGGCGAGCATAGGGCACCACATGCACTGTGGATGCCATGTGGCCTAGCAGTTGTAGCATCTCCCGGGCAGTTAAGTGGGTCTTTGACTGAACCTGGGAGGCTAACTGTACTAGACGTTGGCAACGGGCCTGGGGAAGGTAGGCCCTTGCAGTGGTAGTATCCAACCAGGCCCCTATGAACTCTAGGGACTGAGTGGGGGTGAGTTGAGACTTTGGGAGGTTTACCAAAAGTCCCAGATACTGCAGAATGTTCCTTGTGCGGTTCAGGGAAATCCGGGCCTCTGACTGAGATGGAGCTCGGATGAGCCAGTCGTCCAGGTATGGGAATATAAATATTCCCAGAGTGCGTAGAAATGCAGCTACTGTTGCCATGCATTTGGTGAACACTCTTGGAGCAGAGGCCAGACCAAAAGGAAGCACCCTGTATTGATAATGTTTTCCTTGGAAAAGAAAACGGAGGAATCTTCTGTGAGATGGATGGATGAGGACATGTGTGTATGCATCCTTGAGATTTAGAGAACAAAGCCAATCCTGACTTTGAAGGTATGGAAGGAGAGTGCTCAGAGAAAGCAACTTGAAATTTGTTCAATTCCCTGAGATCTAATATGGGTCTTTGGAATCAGAAAATAGGGGGAATAAAACCCTGACCCTTGTTGAAGAAGAGGAACTTCCTCTATTGCCCCTTGGGCAAGAAGGGTAGCCACCTCCTGACCTAGAAGGTTGAGAAGAGATGTTGGAGAATTGAAGTGTCTCACCATGGTGTGGTGTAAGGAGGAAGGTTTGAGAAATGAAGCTTGTAGCCCTCTCCTTTATGATGGAGAGGGTCCACTGTTCTGATGTAATTTGCTCCCATCTGGGAGCAAAATGAGCTAACCTTCCTGGAATGGTGAGAGGTTCTGGCTGTTTTAGAGCCAGAAAGGCTAAGTTCTCTAGCATCAAGTCAAAAACCCCGAGGAGGTTGGGTCTGCTGAGTTGCAGCAGCCCCTGTAGACTTAGGCCTGGCCTGTTTAGTCTGCCGACGCTTGGTAGCAAAGCGACCTGTAGAAGATTGTTGGCCAGAAGCAGAAGAGAATCTGTCCTTTTTGAAAAAAGACTTCTTGAAAGGCTTTTTCTTGGCAGGAATGGAGGTTGACTTTGAAAGTCTATCCAGAGCAGAATTTTCAGCATCCATTTGGGTGGCCTTAATTTGCCATTCTTTGCCAAACAGGTTTTCACCTGTACAGGGAAGATTCCCTAAGCCATCTTGGACCCAAGGTTCTAAATCAGAAGCTTGGAGCCAAGCAATCCTGCGAGCAGCTATGGCAATGGCCGAAGCTCTGCTGGCACCCTCAAAGGAGTCAAAAGCTGCACGGTTGGAAAAACTTTGAAATGTCCTGAGTATGCTTAAGCCAAAGAAGGAATTCTTCCCTCTTATCCTCTGGAAGAAGAGGGAGGAAAGTGTGCAGTTTATCTGCCACTTCTTTTAGAAACATACCCATATAGAGACTATAGGAGTTGATTCTGGCAATGAGCATACTGGCTTGGAAGATTTTCCTACCAAAAGCATCCAAAGTCCTACATTCTCTTCCTGGAGGGGCAGAGTGGTGTCTTTTTGCACTCTTTATCCTCTTCATAGCAGACTGCACCACAATAGAATGGTGAGGAAGCTGTGTTTTATGAAAACCAGGACAAGGAGGGACACGATATATAGTGTCCAATCTTCGAGAATGAGGAGAGATAGTGAGAGGAGTCTCCCATAAGTCAATCATGTGCTCATAAAGAATCTCATGAATTGGCAAGGTGACTGCCTCCTTAGGAGCCTTAGAATAACCTAAAATGTCCAATTTTTTTGCTCTAGGCTCTGATTCAGAGATAACTGAAATAGAGAGTCCTTTGGCTACTTCTCTTATGAAGTCTTGAAAGGACAAGTCCTCTGGAGGAGACATCCTTCTTTTTGGAGAGGAAGGTTCCTCAGGAAGAGGTATAGATACTTCAGGAGACTCCTCTGATGAATCAGAATCTTCAGAGGAGTCGAAGTATCGTCTGTCCGGGTGTTCTTCTAAAGCTCGATACGTGTATCGAGCGGTATCGACATCGGGCGTCATCGGTGCCGGTTCGGTACCGATGAGCATCCCGGAACAGGGAACCGCTGTAGTCGGCATCCTGGTTGATGTCGATGCAGTCGGTACCGGTACCGTAGCCGATACCGTCAACGGGTTTCGTTGTGGTATCAGTGGCGTCGCAGCTTGAATGAAGGCCGTAATAGCCTGCTGCATGGAGAGGACATTGTGATCCATCGACGCCATGAATGTCTGGAATTCGGTACCGGAAGGTTGCGCCGGTACCCCAGAGCATTCTAACAGGTGATCGGTCGAGGCCGTGTCATCGATGTCAACCTGTAACCCCATAGGAGGAGCTTTGGAAGCCGGAGCTTCCCGCCGGGGTTGTTTTGCCGGTGCAGGATCCTCGAGGACAAACCCGGAGGCATCTCGATGCTTAGAAGGAGATTTGCCCTTCGAGGACCGGCTGGATTTATGTTTGGTTACCTGAGATCCATGAGAGGAAGTAGAAGCCATGGAAGATGTCGATGCCACTGAAGCTGCATCAGAGGGAAACAGCACATGGAGCTTAGCTGCTCGGTTCTGTAAACCCCGTTTAGACATCAAGGAACAGGATGGACATTCAGAAACGGAATGGTCAGGACCCAAACATTTAAGACACCATTCATGGGTGTCGGTGATAGAAATAGTACCGCTACACTTAGTGCATTTTTTAAACCCGGAGGCTGATTTTTCCATGAGGAAATTACTCGTGAGGCCTAAGGCCCAAAGAGGAAAAACACACTAAGTGAGGGAAGTATTAAATTTTTTTTTTTTTTGAAAGAAAAAGAAAGAAAGACCGGCGGTACCGGTCCGACGTCGAGGAAGGCAGACGCGCGACCAAAGAAATAAAATAAAATAAAGAACTTCTTCAGCGGTGACAGGAACACGACCTGCTGGCTCCGCGGCAAAGAAGAACTGAGGAGAGGCGGTTAGGAAAGGCAGCGCGCAGGCGCTGTGGGATGCTCCCAAAAGCTTTCCTTTTTGGGAAGCTGGGGAGCGTTCCCGCGCAGGCTCCGTCGGTACCGACGTACCCATATGTGAAGACTCATTCCTGCTTGTTCCTGGAGATAGTTTTTTAGAAGAACCCTCATTAGCTGGGGCAGAGGAAAGTTTTGACAATCCTCTTAAAGTAGGCTTTTTAGTGGTTAACTGCCTAGCTTGAAATAGACAATCCTTGTTGAAGAGATGTTCTCCAGTACAAGGGCTATTTCCCAGCTTTTCTTGAACCAATTTATCCAAGTCTGAAGCTTGGAGCCAGGCTAAACGTTGTGCCCCTATGGCTATAGCAGAAGATCTGCTAATAGATTCAAAAGAATCCACGGAAGCATGACAAAGGAATGTAGAAATATCATGAGCATGATTGACTAGTGATAAATAGTTAGCTCTTTTATGTTCCTGAAGGAAAGTGTAGAAAAGTTTTAAATCTTTGGCAACCTCTTTCAGAGAGAATCCCATATAGAAAATATATGAAATGATTCTTGCTGAAAGCATCGACGCCCAAAGGCACCTAAGGTTCTAGACTCACGACCTGGTGGATAAGAGGAGTGCTTTTTTGCACTCTTAACACGCCTCATTGCTGATTCTACTACTATAGAATGATGAGGGAGTTGAGTCTTTTGAAAACCTGGGGAAGGTGGGACTTTATAGACAGTGTCCACTCTTTTGGAATGTGAGGATACCGTTAAGGGAGTTTCCCACATTCTTAATAACAGATCCTGTAAGGTCTGATGTAGAGGAAGCATGATTGCCTCCTCTGGAAACCAGGGGGATTGCAGAATTTCTGAATCCCTTGGTATAGAGTCCTTCCCAGGTATAGATATGGCAAGTATTCTTGAAAAGAGATTCCCTCTAAGGGAAATTCTCTGAAATGAGGAGTACAAACTGCAACTGTTGAAAATTCAGTTGCGGTACCGATGGATGCATCTCCGACATCGGGCTTAGAAGACCGGGGAGGATGAAGCATCGGATTCTCCTTATAGAGGTGTGATCGGTACTTCTCGATGTCGGTACCGAAAAGGGTTGGTACCGAATCTTCTAGGCTAGATAGCGATTCCAGACGCGGCATTGAGGGAAGCGAGCCTGTTGATAAATGTAGCGAAAAACATCGATGCCGGTACCGATGTAGATACTGGCATCTGTAACGATGCCCAATTCGGCACCATGAGCAATGCTGATGTCGGTACGCATACCAACACCGATACCGGTGCTAGCATCGAAGCCGATACCGGTACAGGCGTTGGCGCCGTTATCGGTGACCGAAGAATGGTCTGCGGCGACTCTGTTGGTGAGAGATGCGCCAGACTGCGTTCCATGGCGAGGAGTTTTTCATCCAACACCATAGCCGATGCCGAGGTATCGGTACCGGTCGACACAGTCCGAACCATCGAGCATGGCACAGGTGCATCCACAGAGGTAAAAACCTCGGGAGCAACCTGAAATCCTGATAATGCTTTGGAGCCTGAAGACTCCCGCCAGGATTGAGCCATAGTGTCCTCGAGGGCAAGGCCAGAGCCATCTCGATGCTTAGAAAGAGATCTACCTCTCGAGGACTGGCTAGTCTTAACAGACTGTTGTTTGGTTACCTGACCGTGGAAAGAAGAAGAGATTCTGCCTGGTGACATCATGGTTGATGGAGATCCGGTACCGAGTTGTGCTCAGTTCTGAAGACCTCTTCTGGTTAAACTCCTACAAGAGAAACACTCTTTAGGACAATGGTCAGGACCCAAACAAGTTAGACACTAAAAATGAGTGTCTAGTAACTTAGTTGTACCACCACAGTTTAGACATTTCTTAAGAATAGTGGCCGGCTTTTCCATAATGGAAAGGATAGAGGCCTAGTGACCAGAAAAAAGTCAGTCAGTAAATAAGAAAAAATTTCTCAGAAAAAAGAAGAAATTTTTTTAAGAAAAGAAAGAAAAGCACCAGCGGGAAGACAGACACAACCACAAAAAATAAGAATAAAAAAGATGAATTTTCTGCGGTGACAAGGACACGTCCTGTTGGCTCCGCGTAAAAACGAAAACTGATGAGAGGGAAGTGTTTAGGCGGGAAGGCAGCGCGCATGCGTGTGGGATGCTCCCAAAAGCTTTCTTTCTGGACGCTGGGGAGCGTTCCCGTGCAGGCTCCGTCGGTACCGACGTACCCATATGTGAAGACTCATTCCTGCTTGTTCCTGGAGATTGTCAGTGCCTCCCACATGCGAAGGAGGCGGCATTGTAGGATCAGCGGAACTGGCACCATGAGGACTTCCTTCGGAGGATCTCCAATTCCTCCGTGTGCAGATCCTCCTCTGCCTTGGTCTCGATGGAGAGCACCCTAGCCATGTCCTGCACAAAGTTGAGGAAGGCAACATCCTCTGGTGGGGAGCAGTGTCGGGACGCGGGGGGGGGGGGGGGGAGGTCCGAAGGAACGTCTCAGTGGTGTGAGTCGCTGGGGACTCCTTGTCCTCGGTCTCCCAATCGGACTGGTAGATTCAGAGGCTTCGCCGTCACCAAGGTCAAGGTCTGAGCTGAGAGGCACGGGGCCTCTGAGGGATCTGTGGTCTGAGCTGTGTGTGTTTGCTGGAGAGGACCGGTGATCCGAGGAATGGGACTGGAACCTTGTCTGGTGCCAATGGCTTTCTCAAGGCCAGTGGCACTCAAGGATCCACTTGACATCCGGGGAGGTCCTCAATGTTGAGGGTCTCATCGTCGGTGTAGATGAACCAGATATGAACGCCCACTGCTGGCCATGAGGACATAGATACTGCGCTCTAAGGCTGCCATTCTGGTCTCCATGCCAGTTGGCTTTGCAGCCTCTGACGCGGACTCAGAGGAGTTCAGGTCCAGTACTGGTTCTGTTGAGGGGGAGTCCTCGATGATAATCGTTTCAGGTATCAGAGGTCAGTTGGTGGGTACAGACGACTCCTTTGGGGGCAGCTTGAGAGACCGCTCACGCACAGACTCCAGCTGGTAACTGCAGGGCCTGGAGTGGTATTTTCCCATCTTCCTGGACCTGGTCTCCGAGGAAGTCTTTGAGGACTTTGACTTCTTACATTCCAACTCCGGGGATTTCCTCTCAGAGGAACCATGACCACGGGACTCCGAGGTGGTCCAGACTTCGCAGGGCACCAAGGGGGCCCTGGAGCGGCGTGTCACTAGAGACTCCAGCGTGGAGTCAGACTTTTGGAAAAAATTTCCTGCTGCTGATGATGGCTCTTAAGTGCCTTTGAGGTCATGGTCCTGCAAAGTTCACAGTCTGAGTCGTTATATTCCAGGCCAAGGCACCAGAAGCAACAGTCATGCGGACCGGTGAGGGACATTTCTTGAAGCTGCTGGAGGTCATCGGGGAAAAATGGGGCCCTGCTGCCCGACAGGGGTTCGATGCCTTTGGCAAAAGAACGGTGCGAATGCCAGTCAAGGGATACCTCAGAGAAAAAAAAGCAAAAATGAAGGAATGAACCCGAAGAGTGACGCCAAGGCGAGCTGGCTCAGGGCAGGAAAGGAACCTGTAAGCAAACTGGACAAAAAGATATTTAAAAAAAACATACTTTTTCTGGGGGAAATTGGAAAGACGTCCGGAGGGCTGTAGGGCTGGTACCCCTGCAATTCTACATGCAAATCTCCGGCCTGCTCAGCAACTCAGGCCTGAACCAAAATGAACCACACTGCACAGACAAGATGGATTCTTCACTACACTTTTGCTGTGTTCAGCTACAAACCTGTCCTTCAAGCAACTGCTTGCACAGCGTTTCTAAGTGTGCATGCATACAGAGGCTATTGTCCGTGGCTGGCCTTGGACACTTGTGCATGCCCAGAAGTTACATACTGTTGCTTCTGCCTGACTTTTTACCATGGCTCCTTTGTTTGCAGGAAGCTCACCATCATCTACCTCCTGATTCGCTGAGAAAACCTCAGACTGCCTGGTGCCAACCAATCATCGGACCTATGACGGAGGATTCTCACACAGAATAATGCATTCTGCGCTGGAAACTTTAGTTGTAAGTTGGAGAGTAAGAGAGAGTTGGGGCTTTTTCCCCACCTGGACATACAGACTTCTGCACCGGTCCTGCTGCTGTGCACTGCGTACCTGATTCCTGCGCCCTGAGCCTTCCGCCAGACGGCCCCTACGTGTGGGCTAGGCCGTCCTCCACAGGTCTGAGATAAGACTTTCACAGATACCTCCGGTTCGGACTTACTGCGGCTCGCCTGACGAGGCTAGAGCCCGCACTAGCTAGAAGCTGCTTCTGAGTGCCGACGGAGCTAAGGTACTGGCTTATCTCTCCTCTCCTGGATGGGCAAAGGGGTTAGCAATATATTTTGTGCTTTTCCTCAATGCAGAGCGAATCAGTGACGTCTGGTTACTAATCTGTGATATATTACGTTGTCCAAGTGTACATCTGCACTATAACAAATTTTTACCTCATGTTTCTAATTAGCTCTATATGTGAATGTATATTTTTCTATTTGGTTGCCTATAATAAAGTCTAATATATATCTGCAGACCAGAATTCTTTCGTGGCTCATTGCCAGAATAACTCACCGAACTTTGGGGCTGGGATAGTAGCCATATTCCCCTAGACAACAGAGAGTCTAACTTATTTTTGTGCTACTAATATACCCTACATATGGGGTCTCTTCCAAGGGATGAGTCTTTCTGAATGTGCTACGCCTCTCAGAATATGTGTAGTATTTCTGCATTGTCCTATTGTGGTCAACGCAGCTGTTTATGCTGAGGTTTTTGTGGCCAGAGAGCATTGTCTGTGAGACGGCTTTGCAACCCCCATTACAGGCTCTCTGCATTAGAGTACTTCTAGCGGTGCCCTGTGTTTGTTTTTACAGACAGTCTCAGCTATTGATTTACGATGGTTCACACAGAAGGCTGGTTGGATCAGGTTTCCGCTCTCAGGAAGCGGAATGCTCTGGATCAAACGGAATTGCAATTTCTGACAGTGTGTAGCTCTGAACTAGCCGCCCAGACCAGGAGACTAACGGATTTCGCTGCTCTTTATGAGCAGCGAGAGAGAACTCTGATGGCTCAGTTAAATGAGATAGAGACTGCTCTGATTGCAGTAAGACAGCGCACGGCTAGTCTCCAAAGAAAGCTAGCTGATGCACGTCAGGAATGTGGGCAGGACATACAGAGAGTTAACCTCGAAATCCAGCAAGATGATTGTTTTGATTTGGCCGGTGTGACTACCTCTCATAGTAACGAGACAGTACAGGGATAATTTCAGCCCTCTAGGCTTCTCGAAGTACCAGAGGGTAGATGACGGCAGTTTGCCACTGGAAACCCTGCCCAGTGTAGAACGGCAGCTTTTCCAGAACAGAGTCAGTTCTCTCCCATCAGCGCATGAGCACAGGAGAGAAACAGGGCGGAGTGAAACACCCTACTCTCGACCCCTCCCCATCCAGGGAGCGGTGGAGGGGGGGGTGGGAAGTCTCCCTAGTGATGGCAAACTGTACCAGCAGCGACCACCAGAGGGAGCTGAAGGGACGCAAAATCCATTATGCTCCCGTGTCCTGCAAGGAAAACACACAAATGAAGGTGCTTCTGTCGCTCAATTACAAATCATCAAGACCTTGCAGAGCATGGTCACTCCTTTTGAGAAAACTGGTCATGCCACCATAAATGAACATTTAGCTGCAGTCAAAGATGCCTTTCGGGCACTGAACATTACCAGGGGGGAGGACATGGGTTTTGTATCTTCCATGGTCTTTTGATGTGCCTTGTCAGCAATTTATTCGGGCCATGGCAGACGATGAAAAGAAGGACATTGTCATTTTTGAACAGGCACTAAAGAAACATTATGGGCCATACCCTGATGATATTGCTGCAAAGCAGGCAGCATTTAGTATGACTCATAGGGAAAATGAAACGCCCCGAGAGTTTGCTTACAGACTTAGGCAGACTTTCTTCCAGAGTGACCCTTCTTGGGAAACAATAGAACACCATCAGGAGTTTCGTAATCTTTTCTGTCAGTTGCTCCTTCCATCTATTAAACCTTATATGTCTGACAAGCGTCACGAACCCCTGTCACGTGTGATAGAACATGCTGAGTGGATTTGGGAAGCTGTTCCTAACATGAGAGCAACCAATACTGGCAGCACAGTCCGGGCTCCCAGCAAAGCCAGAGAGCCAAAACAGTGTGTTAGTGCTGTAAAATCCACTCTTTCGTTAGAAAATAACTCTTCTCCTTCTGTTCCACAGAATCCTCCCAGGCCACCCCAGAATAACCAGTCATCTGGGTCTAAGCTGCGCTCTGGGAATCAGCGTTTCACTCCACAGAACCAGAACTGGAAGAAAAAGCCCGGTTTTGACAAATACCTGGAACTGGAGAAGAGAATAAGCGAGCTGACATATGATGAAGGCTACCATTGCATTCAGCTCCTCACAGGCGGCTCCTGCCAGTAGTGTGCCTCCTAAGCCACGAGCAAAGCCTCAGAAGCCAGAGGAGGAACTGGTTGACTCCTCTTCCCCTTCAAATGCAACTGAATGACTAACCGACTTTGTTTCTGTCCCGCAGGTCACTATTGCACAGGTGCAGCCAGCTGTAGATGCCACCCCATGGACACAGAGTGACAGTCCCGCAATGGACAGCGAGGGTCCAGCCTTTGACACCATCAGGAAGCACAAGTACTTTCTGGGTAAACTCAAGCCAAAAGGACAGAGGTATACTGTTCCTGTTACAATTCATCAGGCTTTTCTCTGTGAGGGCCTGATAGATTCAGCCTCTGAGGCTACCCTGATTACCTCGAGTCTCTTTGATAGACTCACTGCTTCCTTGGGGAGTCAGAGGACCCTACACGTCACACCCAGTGATTTGTCACTCGCAGCTTATGGGAATCAGCCCATAGAGTCTATGGGGCAGGTCTGGCTTAACCTCCAAATTGGAAAATTACAGGTGAAGCATCCTGTAGTCATTACCAAGTGCCCTGGGGAAGAATTCTTGATTGGCAATGAGCTCCTGAAACGGTTACGCCCCATTCTGGACTACGTCCAGGAAGTGATCTGGACACAGGTCACACATCCCATACCTTATGCTAGGGTAAAACATGACAGCAGAGTCAGTGGTCCTTGTTCGGTGGAACGCACAAACAAGTCCATCAGGATTAATTTCCAGAGGTCAGCTGATCCCCAAATCCTTCAGCTCCAGTATGAAAGGGCTGGAGATGAGGATCAGGGCATCAGCGACGTGGTTTCCATTGCAGTGGGTTCAGTAGCTAACATTGTCCTTGATACTGACTGCCTGCAGATATTCCTGAAGGAACCTGTGGAAGGTTGTGAGGTGCAAACCCCTCCTCCATCCCAAATCTGCCTAGATCACCCTAGGAGACTGACGGACATATTCTCGGCTGAGAAAGGTCCCTTTATATATGTGCAGGTGGGCAGGTCCCAAAAGGAAAGGGCCTACCTATTACCCCACTGTGACCACTCCCTCATCAGTGAGACTCTTTTCTATCGGCTCAAACAACAGCTTACCCTTGATTGCGTAATGGGAGCGAAGACTTCGTTCCAAGTGCCTGGGGAAGGGCTCAAGACATTAATGGGCTACTGCAATCTCCCCTTACAAGTTGGGGTCAAAGGTTTTTGGCACACCTTCTCCATCATCAGAGGACTTGAGGTGCCCCTCTCCTTAGGCTCAGATTGCCTTGTTCGACTGGGAACTTATGTGGATTTTGTGAACAACATCCTCTGGAGTAGGATGGAAGGAGATCCGGTGGATTTCTCTGGTGCCCGCCCATCCCTACGGGCTGGTCAGACTATCCCTCATGTCTGTGAAGTGGTCTGTGCAGAAGACACCCACATACCTGGGAGGGTACAGGATTGTCCCCTGCCGATACAGGTGACCCGAGGACATGTGGTCTCAGACAACTTGGTCTTCTTCAGTCCAAATTCCCGTTTTGAGGAGCTGGGCCTAGCCATGGGTCCCACACCCTGCATGGAGGCCACAGTTCCCTCCTTACACTTATTGCTCACCAATCCAAATCCAGATCGCATTCACCTTGTGAAAGGCGAACCCCTGGGATTCCTAGTGGGAGAATCGTTCCCAAGTGTGGAATTGAGTCTACAGATTATTGGGGAAGCCCCTGTTTCCTGGAACATCTGTGAAGGGGGGGGGGGGGACCCCTGCGTGTGTACGATCCTCACCCCGAGGCCTCTTCACCTTACAGTTTGTCTGGCCACATAGTGCTGACACCTCACAGGTGGACCTCGAGTCTGACCATCTGATTTTGTCAAGTAAACTTGATGAGGCTGTTAGTTCCCTCACCCACCAGGGGGGGGAAGCCCCATGCTGTCCAAGCCATCCAGGTCTCCTCTCTCCAAGATGAGATTGAGGAAAAGGTTGAAATACCCTCAAATAAACCTGTTATGGGATTTGATGAAATGGTTGCGGGAAAACTTGCTGAAGCAGACGCCTGCACTGATGAGTCAGAAAAGGCCCAATTAAAAGAACTGCTGTACCGTCACAAGGACCTGTTTGCCACTGACACCTATGACTGTGGTCTCACCGACCTACATGTCACCCGTATTCCTACGGATCCCAACAGTAAACCTGTCTTTGTGAGGCAGTATAAAATCCCATTGGCCTCCTATGAATCTGTTCAGGAAATCATTAATTCCCTGGAACAAAAGGGAATTATACGTCAATGCAACAGCACTTACAATGCCCCACTGTGGCCTGTCATCAAGAAGGACTCTAGCTGGCGCTTAGCTTTGGACTATCGCCAGCTTAATAAAAAGGTACCTCTATCCAGATGGCCTATGGCACATCTGGAACAAAACTTAGCCACCATCAAGGGTGCAAGGTACTTTACTAGCCTGGATCTGGCCTCAGGATTTTGGACTATACCTGTCCATCCAGAAGATCAGCATAAGCTGGCTTTTACCTTCGGTAGGCGACAATATACTTGGAATCGGACACCGTTTGGTTATTTGAATGCCCCAGCAGACTTCAATATTTTCCTGCATAAGGCTTTGCCTGATGCCGAGACTAGAGGCACCCTCGTCTATGTAGACGACATTCTGGTGAGGAGCGCCAGTTTCACTGACCATTTGCAAGAAATAGAGCATGTTTTCCAGCAACTGAAAGCTGCGGGAGCAAAGCTGTCCTTGTCAAAGGGCCAATGGTGCCGGAAATCCCTCAATTATTTGGGTTACGAAGTTTCTGCTGAGGGACTGCGGCCTCAAAGGAAGAGAATTGCGGCCTTGCAACAACTCAAACGTCCGACCAACGTGAGTGAGCTGTGCTCATTCTTGGGCATTTGCAATTATTCACGCCAATTTGTGGATCAATATGCGGAGATTTCCCGACCCCTGGTCAAACTCCTCAAAAGAGATGAACCTTGGGTATGGAATCCCGACCAAGAGGCAGCTCTAGAAGAGCTGAAGGCAGCTTTGAGTCGAGCTCCCTGTCTTGCCTATCCAGAGAGTGGCAGAGAATTCTTCGTGGAACTAGGTTTCACCGATCACTCTATGAGTGCTGTTCTGTACCAGATGCATGACACAGATCGGAAAGTTATTGCCTATGCCAGCAAAGCTTTAACGGACGTGGAGAGGAAAGACTCTGACTGTGAGAAATCCTTGTTGTCCACAGTCTGGGCCCTCCAATATTTCCGCAGTTATATCCAAGGTGATAGGTTGGTTGTTGAGACTCCACCAACCCATCAGGTTCCTAGGCAGTGATCGGATTAAATCGGGACAAGTGTCAAACAGTCGCATTGTCTCCTGGACCTTAGCGCTTCAGGGCTGGCCCCTGGAGGTCAGGTATGCTCAAAACCGCAAGGATGCCGCCGCACAGGGCCTGGCTGAATTGCACGATTGCACTGCCAGAGAACCTTTAGTGGGTAATTTAGACACCGAAATGGAGTCATGTACGCCTGAGCCTTCTCGTCATCGTCCTTACGATGAGAACCTCTGTAAAGGCTATCCCCCAAGGTGTATGTGGACGGTTGTGCTTACCGTCGAGAGCCTGACCATGAACTGGTAGCAGGTATAGGTGTGGTTTGGAACCAGAACCACCCTTGTGAAACCTTCAGGTACCGTCTGGGTACCAAGACTAATCAGTATGCAGAGCTAGCTGCAGCCCTGGCAGCTCTCCAGTCCGCTGCTCAGGGAGGGGTTCACACCCTAACCATCTGTACTGATTCAGACTACGTCCGACAGAATTTTGTTTCCCACTTACCCATTTGGAAATCTAACAATATGCTGAATTCCAAAGGGAAACCTGTCAAACATGCCGGATTGATTCTGGCCTTGGACAAGGTAGCTCATGAAAATGACATGACCATCTACTGGAAGAAAGTGAAAGGTCACTCCCGTGTTGATAACCCTGACAAGATTGGAAATGATCTAGCTGATCAGCTTGCCAAGGAGGGTGCTGTCTCTGGAGACCTCTGGCAGTTGGAGGCTCCCGAGACCAATGGGCTTCAAAAGGTGACGGCGGTTACCCGGCGACAAGCTCAATTATCCACCATGCCCCCTGTGGTTCAATGGTGTGGCGAGAGCACAGATCTCGACCTCGTGCAAGCCCAGAAACAAGATCCTACTCTTGGACGTTTCTACCTTTTTCTGCAGAACCCCCAGGAACACCCATTAACTCTGGAGGATTGTAAGGACGATGAGGAACTGAGGATCCTCTAGATCTCCAAGGACATGTTCCAACTCCAGAAAGATCTGTTGATACGGACGAGTAAGCATGGTATTGTGCAATGGGTGGTACCTCGGGCCTTCCGTGGAGTTATGTTACAGCACGCTCATGATGAACCTTGTGCCGGTCATAGAGATGACCGAATAACCTATGAAACGTTGAAACAAGTGGCCTACTGGCCCCACATGTACCAAGATGTACAATTGTATACTAAAGGTTGTCTGACCTGTTGCAGATTCCAACCTGCAGCTCCTTCTCATAGAGCACCTTTGAGAAACAGAGGTCTGACCATGCCTTGGTCTGATCTCCAGATTGATTGGATCGGCCCCGTGCCCCGATCCTCTCGAGGCAACAAATATATGTTGACAGTTACCTGCTTATTTACTAAGTGGGTCGAGTGCATCCCAGCACCCAACTGCACCGCCGAGACCACGGCCACCTTGTTGTTAAACCATGTTTTCAGCAGGTGGGGCCTCCCCATGCGAGTGGAATCCGACCAGGGTTCCCACTTCACGGGACAAGTCATTAAGCATCTGTGGAAGGTACTAGGTGTGAAGGCCAAAGTCCACATTGCTTATCGTCCGCAATCCTCTGGACAAGTGGAGAGAGCAAACAAAACTATCATCAGTATCTTGAAAAAGTACGTTTCTTCCTCTGGGAAGGACTGGGACATCAAACTGCCCTTGGTCCTGATGGCTATCAGAGCCACACGTCATCGTGCTACTGGTGTGTCCCCTTTTGAGATGACAGGTAGGGACATAGTTTTACCCCTTCATCTTCTTTACAGGACTAATGATGTGAATCTCGCTGCTGCTACAACTGCTCATGAATATGTTGCCCATTTAAGACAACACTTGCAAAGTGCCTTTGCCTTTGCCCAAAAGAATTTGGACACTGCTGCTAGGGGTAGGAAGGCCTACTATGATTTGAGGACTACCTCTAAAGAATACCAGATTGGCGATAAGGTATTCTACTACAATTTTGGTAAGAATAAGGTCAAAGACTGTAAATTTCTACCTAGCTGGAACGGTCCATTTCCTATTGTGGATAAATCCTCCCCTGTTGCTTATCAAATTCGAATGAAGTCCAGTACTGAGAGGGAAGGCTCCCTTAAATGGGTCCACATTAATCAGCTTAGACCGTGTCATCCCAGTAAGTTCCTTCCTGATGAACCTCTTGCTGAAGTGAGTGATGCTAACCTTGAGGCGGGATAGCCTGTTTGTTTTATTTTACAGATGGAGTCCCGGGCTTTGAAGGTCCTGTTCCTGATTTTGATGTTAGCGGGATCCGAGGTGGCCAGATTGATTGAGCCTGGCCCTCTTTCTGGTGTCGTGCTACAGGATGCGCCTGGTTTCCTGATTACACAGTCCCAGACTGTCACACAGCAAGTTTTTGTATCCCTAGATCCCCGACATGTTTTACAGAAGCATTTTGAATCGTCTGTTGCACGCATCACTAATATACGTGGTGCCTAATCTTGGCATGTGCCAACGCTCTAAAGACATTCATTGGTTATGTCCTGGTAAACCTTTCCTGAAGGACACTTCTACGGCTCTTTGTGAGTTGTCTGCTGCAAATGTGAAAGAACAATGTAAAGTTACCATGACCAAGTACGATGACTTTTCAGAGACAAAAGTTGCTGTTGTCAACAATGTTTGGCTGGTTAGTTGAGTGAACTCCTGGTCACCATGAATAAACATGACATTCATAATAGAGTTCCTCTACCCTGCAATGTTTGCTTGATTGATGTTCCCAAGAACTCCATTGTTAATGTTGGTGGAGTTTCCTTGTTTTATCTTGATGCTGACCCTGTTTCGACAGAGCTCCAGATATTGGATGTGTTTCGAGGTCATGAGATTGACTTCACTGCAGCCTTGACCTATCTTTTGGACTATAAGGACTCTCACACAGTTGAACTGTCCATTGACCAGGCCGACCTTGCCATTGCTGATTATAACTTTGATTCACGAGATGTGGACATTTTACAAACTGATTTTATGTCACATGTCATTGTGCCTGGTCTTTTCTTTCTGTTGGTGCTCCAGTTTCTTATCTCTTTGTATCAATAGAGACAGATTCGTGCTCTTCGTCGCTCTATGCATCCTGCACCTCTGCTGCCCGCTATGCGTCTGCAGGATTTGCTGGAACGTCACACTTTTGAATAAGTGTCACCATTTTCTTTGAAAGTTATTCATTACTCTTAATTGAGTTGTTTTTTTCATAGATAGCATGTGTTTATTTTACTAACTGTTACACATGGCTTCTCATTACTTTTTGAGTATTCACCTTGGTGTTACACTAACACATTATATTGCATTACTGATATGCATTTTTGGTTTGGATTCTATCTCTATGCTCTTGAGTTTGAAGTTACCATGCATTATTTTGATTGATTTGACTTGACTGTATCAATGTCATTTTATTTTGACTTCTTTTCTTGCTTGAGTGTATTCACGGTATTATTCTTCATGCCGTATTGCTTTCATGCATATTGTGCTTGAAGTATTATCCACTTCTCCTGCATTAGTCAATCATTTGTCATTTGGTTCTGACCTGCACGGTAGTACTGCTAGTTAGGCTTTGTACGATGGAGTGTACTCCCTTGTAGCATCCTCCATCTTACAAGGGGGGGGGGGAGATGTAGGGCTGGTACCCCTGCAATTCTACATGCAAATCTCCGGCCTGCTCAGCAACTCAGGCCTGAACCAAAATGAACCACACTGCACAGACAAGATGGATTCTTCACTACACTTTGGCTGTGTTCAGCTACAAACCTGTCCTTCAAGCAACTGCTTGCACAGCGTTTCTAAGTGTGCATGCATACAGAGGCTATTGTCCGTGGCTGGCCTTGGACACTTGTGCATGCCCAGAAGTTACATACTGTTGCTTCTGCCTGACTTTTTACCATGGCTCCTTTGTTTGCAAGAAGCTCACCATCATCTACCTCCTGATTCGCTGAGAAAACCTCAGACTGCCTGGTGCCAACCAATCATCGGACCTATGACGGAGGATTCTCACACAGAATAATGCATTCTGCGCTGGAAACTTTAGTTGTAAGTTGGAGAGTAAGAGAGAGTTGGGGCTTTTTCCCCACCTGGACATACAGACTTCTGCACCGGTCCTGCTGCTGTGCACTGCGTACCTGATTCCTGCGCCCTGAGCCTTCCGCCAGACGGCCCCTACGTGTGGGCTAGGCCGTCCTCCACAGGTCTGAGATAAGACTTTCACAGATACCTCCGGTTCGGACTTACTGCGGCTCGCCTGACGAGGCTAGAGCCCGCACTAGCTAGAAGCTGCTTCTGAGTGCCGACGGAGCTAAGGTACTGGCTTATCTCTCCTCTCCTGGATGGGCAAAGGGGTTAGCAATATATTTTGTGCTTTTCCTCAGTGCAGAGCGAATCAGTGACGTCTGGTTACTAATCTGTGATATATTACGTTGTCTAAGTGTACATCTGCACTATAACAAATTTTTACCTCATGTTTCTAATTAGCTCTATATGTGTATGTATATTTTTCTATTTGGTTGCCTATAATAAAGTCTAATATATATCTGCAGACCAGAATTCTTTCGTGGCTCATTGCCAGAATAACTCACCGAACTTTGGGGCTGGGATAGTAGCCATATTCCCCTAGACAACAGAGAGTCTAACTTATTTTTGTGCTACTAATATACCCTACAGGGCTCCGCGGAAAAAAAAAAAAAGAGAGACTGAGGCAAGATGGCACCCTTGTATGGGAAGGGGACCACATATGCGCGGTGCATCTCCCAAAGGCTTTCTCCGTTGGCGCCGATGTCACCAATATGTGAGAACTGACTTCCTGCTTGTTCCCAGAGAATCCACAATGCTGTATATATACACATGAGAGAGAGCCCCTTCTCAATAGAGCTTACAAGCTATGCAAGACAGAATTACAACAAACAGGGGACAAGAGACTGTTTTAACACACATGGGTGATAAATAGGAGAATAAAGGGTCAGGCTCTAAAAACAGCCTCAACGAGCCTGGATTTAAATAGGACTAGAGATAGAGCCTGACTTACTGAAAATCTGTTGCAGGAATATGGTGCACAAATGAAGTCTGAAGTTGGCAGATCTACCTCTCTACACCTGAAATTTCTCTGGCAATCCAGGCCCAGATGTCTGCCTGTCTTTCTGACATTGCTGCTTGCATGTCTCACTGCTGCTTGAAATTGAACATTGGCAAAACTGAGCTGCTTATTTTTCCCTCTAAGCCCTCCTCTCCCCCTTCCTCTTTTCTCAGTCTCTGTGGATAACACTACTCCTCCCTGTCTCCTCCAGCTCACAATCTTGGGGTCATCTTTGACTCCTTTCTCTCCTTCTCCACACACATCCAACTGATAGCTAAAACCTTCCGCTTCTTTCTCTACAACATCAACAAAATTCACCCATTTCTTTCTGAACGCAGTACTAAGACACTTATCCACTCCTTAGTCACCTTCCATCTAAACTATTGTAACCTATTCCTTGCTGGTCTCCCTCTGAATCTTTCTCTTTCTCCTTCAATCTGTCAACACTCTGCTGCATGGCTAATCTTCTGCCATACTCATCACGTTCATATTATCTCTCTTCTCAAGTCATTTCATTGGCTCCTTATCCATTTCTGTATCCAGTTCAAACTTCTCCTGCTGACCTATAAGTGCATTCACTGCAGCTCCTCACTACCTTTTCTCTTATTTCTTTCTAAACCCCTCCTTGAGAACTCCGCTCTACTGGCAAATCGCTTCTATCTATACCCTTCTCTTCTATTGCTAACTCCATACTTTGCTCCTTTCACCTTGCTGCTTCTTTTGCCTCGAACAAACTATCTGAGTCTGTATGTCAGGCGCCTTTCTCTGACCCTTTTCAAATCCAGGCTGAAAACTTACCTCTTTGCAGTCGCTATCGGATCTTGACTTGCCTGATTCTCTTTTGTGTTTCTTTTTCATTCCCCCTAGAGGTATCCCATGTCTATAGCTACTGTATTGTTTGTCTTGACTAGATTGTAAGCTCTAATGAGCAGGGACCGTCTTTTACATGTGTCTGTGCAGCGTTCTGTACATCTTGTAGCACTATACAAATGTTCAGTAGCAGTAGTAGTTTTAGCTATATATTGGATATGTGCACTGAAAGAGAGAGAGAGGAGTCAAATATGACTCCAAGATTGTAAGCCAAGGAAATGGGAGGATGATAATGTTATCCACAGAAAAAGAGAAGGGGGGGGGGGGTGGCGCTGAGTTTAGAGAGAAGATAAGGATCTCAGTCTTGGTCATGTTCAGTTTCAGATTGCGGCGGAACATTCAGGCAGCAGCATCAGACAAACAAGCTGAGATATGGGCCTGGATTCCTGGAAAGACTTCAGGTGCAGAGAGGTAACGGAGTCATCGGTGTAAAGATGGTACTGAATGCCATGGGAGGAGATCAGGGCACCAAAGGAATGAGCACATAAAGAGTAAAGCGTAGTTACTCACTTGTAACAGGTACTCTCCAGGGACAGCAGGAATCAGTCCTCACATATGAGTGACATCGGCACTGATGGAAAACGCGCAGAGCATTTCCCCAGTTATCAAAGAAAGCCTTTGGGAATGCCTCCATGCATGCGTGGTCCCCTTCCCACCCAAGAGTGCCATCTTGATCAGTTAGATGACATAGCTCAGGAAAAGGATAAAAATCTAAAGAAGAGTGGGCAACTCCTAGGGGAGGCAGGTGGGTTGTGAGGACTGATTCCTGCTGTCTCTGGAGAGCACCTGTTACAGGTGAATAACTATGCTTTCTCCAGGAACAAGCAGGAAGTCAGTCTTCACATATGGGAATCCTCATCTACAGGCTACTGAGGACCTGTAGAAAAGTGCCACTGTGAGCCGTGAGCAGACACTGGTAACCAAAGAAAGCCTGAGGACCCCAGGTCCCTGGAAGACCCCAGGTCCGCGGAAGACCACACTCCTAGTAGCCGCAGAAGAAGGGTCAGAGGGCCGGAGTTGTCTAAACCCCGAACAGACTACGGAGTATGGCCTGGCCGAAGGCACTGTCCCGACAGGACTCCCTCTCCAGGCAGTAATGCATCACGAAGGTGTTAGCTAAGGACCAGGTTGTGGCTCGGCAGATGTCCACCAGGGGCATGGAGTGCATATGCGCCACAGATGCTGCTCTTGCACGAACACTGTGCGCAGTGATTCGACGGTCCAGCGGTAACCCAGCCTGAGCCTGGGCGAAGGTGATGTAATCTGCCACCCAGGGAGAGGATACACTTTGTGACCTCGAGCCTCAAAAGGGCGGCGCCGTTGAGACGAAGAGCCGCTCAGACCTGTGGTGAGCCTGCGTATGCTGCAGGTAGAAGGAGAGAGCCCTCCTACAGTCGAGTGTGTGGAAAACCGCCGATTTTAGAAAAAAGATCGGCAGCACTGTCTCCTGGTTAAGATGGAAATCCAAGACAACCTTCGGGAGAAACTTAGGGTGTGTTAGGAGAACCACCCGGTTCCCATAGAATCTCGTGTAGGGAGCGTCGGCCATCAAGGCCTGAAGTTCACTGATCCTCCAGGCCGAGGTGAGGGCTACCAGAAAAAACACCTTCCAGGAAAGGTGTCAAAGAGAGCAGGATGCCAACAGCTCGAAGGGCGGCTGGGTTAGCCACATGAAAATGACGCTGAGATCCCACTCTGCCAGAGGCGTTCAGATGGGGGGGCCTGGAGAGAAGCAGCCCGTTCATAAAGCGGGAAACCAGCAGCTGGCCTGAGAGGGGTCCGCCCTCCACTGGATGCTGGCTGGCTGAGATCGCACTTAGGAGGACACTGACTGAGCTGGACGTCAGGCCTGCCTGCAAGAGATGTAGTAAGTACTGCAGGACCAAGCGGGTGGGGCAAGAGAATGGGTTGAGCCATATCTCTGAGCACTACACTGAGAACCGACAACAACTGAAGGCATAAGCCCTCCTGGTTGAGTCTTTGCATGAGGCCAGCAATATGTCCTCGATCTTTACCAGGAGATGTTGGTGCAACCCACTCAGGCGCCAAGACGTGAGGGATAGGGACCTCAGGTTTGGGTGAAGTAGGAGATCCTCCTCCTGTGTCAGCCAGCCCGGTGTGCTGTCGAGAGGAGCCGAAGGCTCCGATGAGAGGCGGAGCAGCAGTGGGAACTAGGGCTGCCGGGGCCACGAAAATCATCGAGGCACCGTCTCACTGAATCTTGAGAAGAGCTTGCGCTATCAGCGGGGTGGGAGGAAATGCATACAGGAGGTCATGTGTCCACAACAGCAGGAAGGCTTCGGAGGCTTCCCTGCTTGTGTGGGGAACTGGGCCGCAGAACCACAGAAGCAGCAAATTTGTTGGGCTGGCGAAGAGGTCCAGGACCGGAGTACTCCAGCGCTGGAACAACCACTGCGCCATCTGCGAGCAGAGGTGCCATTTGTGTGGTTGGAGGATCCAGCTCAGCCTGTCTGCCAGAACATTGTCCTGGCCTAGGAGATAGGCGGCCCGAAGGCTATGCTTTGGCGAATCGCAAAGGATCATACAGCTACCGCCTCCAGGCACAGGCTGTAAGAGCCGGTGTCCCCCTGTTTGTTCATACAGAACATTGCCACCCTGTTGTCCGTTTGGACAAGTACTGTCTTGATGGCAAACGTGGTGCCTGAGCGTCCGGAGGGCAAGGAAGGCTGCCTGAAGCTCGAGGAGGTTGATTGGTTGCCCTGGACTCCTCGAAGAACCAAATTCCCTGCGTGCAGAGCTCGCTGCAGTGTGCTCCCCAGCCTGTTAGGGAGGTGTTTGCGGTCAAAACCACATCATGCTGTGGGGCCTAGAACAGCATGCCTCGAAGCAAATTCTGGGTGTCCCGCCACCAGTCGAGGGACTCAGAAAGCTGGGGAGTGACCGAGATGGCGCCCCGGAGACAGCCCGTTGCCTGAGCCCACTGAGTGGCCGAAAAGACACAGCATTGCTTGGGCCAAAACTGTGCCGCAGCGCTGAAATGCAAAGGCCAGGGCAATGAGGCTGTCTGCCCTGTCCCGGGGAAGGAAGGCTGTCGCCTGCTGAGTGTCAAGGCACGTGCCAATGAACTTCAGGGATTAAACTAGAGTGAGGTGAGACTTCGGGTAATTCACCACGAAGCCGAGGTGTTCGAGGAGACGGACGGTGCAGGCCACATGCCGCGCTTTGTCTGCCATCTCCCCTGTAAAGAGCCAATTGTCTAGATAGGGGTAGATGAAGGTGCTCTGTAACCAAAGGTGGGCTGCGGCTACCGCGAGGCACTTGGTGAACACTCATGGAGTGGATGTGAGGCCGAAGGGAAGCACCCTGTATTAGTAGTGGTTCCCTTGTACTCTGAAGCGCAAGTATTTTGTGTGTTTCGGGTGGACGAGGATGTGAACATATGCATCCCGAAGGTCCAAGGAGCATAGCCAGTCGCCCTGCTGGAGGAAGGGCAGCAAGGCGCCAAGGGATAGCATTTTGAATTTTTCCCACACCAGATATTTGTTGAGATTTATTAAGTCGAGGATGGGTTGGAACCCGCCCATCTGCTTTGGCAAAGAAATAAAAACCATGACATCTGATGTGCGGTGGGACCACTTCCACTGCTCGTTCCTTGAGGAGGTTGGCGAGTTCCTGCACCAAGGTGGTCTGGTGTGCGGGGAGTCGGGGGGGGGGGAGGCTCCGCGGAGCAAAAGGGTGGCGGGAACCAGTCCAGGTGGAGGAAGGTAGCCCTCCCGGATAACCTGGAGTACCCAGGTGTCCGAAGTTTTGGACTCCCACTGGGGAGCGAATTGGACCAAGCACCCTCCCACCAGCAGCTGATACGGCGAAGGGTGGCAGGTATGCATCTGATGTCAAAAACCCGTGGTCAAATGGGCCGGAGCCGGGGTTTGGCTCTTGGGTCTCTTAGGCTTAACACTGGCCCTGGGGGCCGCTCTTGCCATACCCGCCCTGGGATGGGGCTGGTGCCAGAGGGTAAGCATAGTTACTCACCTGTAACAGATGTTCTCCGGGGACAGCAGGAATCTGTCCTCACGTATGGGTGATGTAGCACCAATGAGCCTGTGCGGAGCATTTCCCCAGCTTTCAAAGAAAGCCTTTGGGAATGCTACCATGCATGCATGGTCCCCTTCCTGTCTAAGGGTGCCATCATGCTCAGTCAGATGACATAGCTAAAAGATGGCAAAAATAAAAAGATGGTAAAGGAGCAACTCCAAGGGGAGGAGGGAGGGAGGGTTGTGAGGATTGAGTCCTGCTGGCCCTGTTACAGGTGAGTAACTACGCTTTCTCCGGGAACAAGCAGGAAGTCAGCCCTCACATATGGGACTCCCCAGCTACAGGCTCATAGCAAAACTAGGGGCTCTCTCACGGGGAACTGCAAGCAGCAGCAAATTAATCCTTGTCCACAGACCACAGTAGGACGCCGATAGCCTGAACATAGAAGGGTCAGAAAGTAGGAGTTGCCTAAATCCTGAAAAGATTATGGAGCACAGCCTGACTGAAGGCATTGTCCCGTCAGGACTTTATTTCCAGGCAGTAATGGGCTGTGAAGGTATGGACTGAAGACCAGGTGGAGGACCAGTAGATGTCCACCATCGGGACGGAGCACAAGTTTGCCACTGAAGCCGCCATGGCCCCGACACGGTGCGCCGTGACGCTGCCTTCCAGTGGGAGCTTCGCCTGTTCGTAAGTGAAAGTGATACAGTCCGTCACCGAGGTGGACAGTGTACACTTGGTCACCACCTCCCCCAGCCTACTTGACAGAGGTTGCATATCAACACCCTGTCACACCAATACCTTGGTCAGACCATCACAGAATTAAAATAAAAATTGTGCCACAAGGAGGAAAACACAACGAGCCTCAAGACAACCCACCCGTGCAAAGAAGATTAAAAAGCTTCGACAAGGACCAATTTCTACAGGACACTCTACCTCACCTGAACCTTGAAACAGAGGATGTAGACGAGCAAATCTACAAATGGAACAGTATCATCAATGCTGTTGCCAAAGCCAATGAATACAAAGCCAAGAAAACTCACTGCATCAAAAACCAGCACACATCCTGGACATACGTAACACAAAAAGGGGACCTAAGGAAACTAGAACGCCGATGGAGACACAACAAATTTCCACCACTCAGGCCCTATACCTAACGAAGCAAAGGGAATACAACGAACGCATCAACCAGACAAAAAGAGAATACCACACAAACATCATACTCAAAGCCTACAACAAACCGAGAAAACTATTCGAAATAGTGAAAAATCTTACTAATGAACCCAGTACTGAAAGAGACGTGCAGATAGACCCACAATCCTTCGCAGACCACCTACAAGAAAAATTGGATACCTCACCGCAACCAACGACAAGCATAACAACCGAACCAACCACATCCTCTAAAACATGGAACACATTCAGCACTCCATCCACAAAGCAGCTCTCACACATCATCACCGCACTTAACACGAGCACCACACCAACAGATCCATGCCCAGTGACACGGATTAAAGCAACAAAGGAAAACTTCATCCACACCATACACAACATGGTGCACAGCTCACTGTCCCAAGAAGTCATGCCAAACCAACTAAAGCTAGCTACAATAAGACCAATCCCGAAGAAATCCCCACTAAACAAGAGCAACCCAGCAGCCTACAGACCTATCTCAAGCATACCCCTACTGGCAAAGATTATAGAAAAAGCGGTACAGCATCAACTCCAGGACCACATTGACACACATGCCCCACTGGACATCAACCAACACGGTTTCCGCCCGAACCATGGAGTTGAATCACTCCTGTTATACCTCTAACAACATAATCCAAATCATAGACAACCGCAATAGAGGAACACTTATGATCTTCTTAGACATCTCATCAGCGTTTGACACAGTGGACCACAGAATTCTGCTAGCAAGACTACAGAGCACTGGACTACACAGCACCACCCTGAAGTGGTTCAACTCATACCTAACGGACAGACAGTTCCAGGTCAAGATTGGCCCCAACACCTCCCAACACCTCCCAACCCTCAAAAATCTACATTCAACCGATCTGCAACATCATGAAAGAACACAAAATACAATGCACAATCTATGCCGACAATATCATGATATATACCCCAATCAACCTCAATAACCCTAACTACAGCAAAATAACAGACTGTCTCAAATATATGACCAGCTGGTTTCAAGACAACAACCTGACCATAAACTACAATAAGACTGAGGCACTATTCATCACCCGAAACTCCAGCTTCATTCCGCCACCCCATCAAGGTCAACAACACAATACCCACAAAACTGGGTAGAGCCTTCTGACAAAGGGTACGAATACCCATGCCCCTTTGTTCATGTAGAACATCGCCACTTGGTTGTGTTTGGACCAGAACCGGCTGGTGATGCAGGTGGTGACAGAAGACCCTCAAGGTCTAGGTATATGGCTTGGAGCTCCAGGAGATTGATCTGCTGGGTGCTCTCATCTGGTGACCAGTTGCCCTGGGTGCGGAGATCTCTGCAGTGGGCTCCCCAGCCGATGAGGGAGGTGTCGAGGGGCTTGGGGCCTGAAAAGGCATGCCCACCTCAAGATGCTGGGGCGACTGCCACCAGACCAGGGAGTCCACCAATTGGCGGGTCACAGAAACTCTGTCTCGAAGGCGGCCTGTGGCCTGAGACCACTGGTCCTGGAAACACCACTGCGCCGCCCTCATGTGAATGCGAGCATCTGGGGTGACATGGACCGTGGAGGCCTTGTGTCCAAGGGGGCGCAGGAAAAGCTGGGCGGGCAACCAGGGACAGTATTGTATGTCCCGAGCTAGAGACCTGAGACAATCATCTCAGTCCCTGGGCAAGAAAGCCTTCAACTGGAGAGTGTCTATCTTTGCCCCAGTGAACTCCAGACATTGTGTCAGGAGGAGGTGAGACTTGGGGTAGTTTACGACAAAGCACAAGTGTTGCAGAACCTGGATGATGCATACAGTGGCCTGCTGAACCTACAAGGCTGTGACTCCCTTTATGAGCCAGTCATCCATGTAGGGAAAGATGCCCTGGAGCCGGAGGAAGGTGGCCACGACTGCCAGGCATTTTGTAAAGACTCTTGGGGCAGACGCTAGGCTGAAGGGGAGCACTCTGTACTGAAAGTGCCTGCCCCCCACTACGAACCACAGGTACTGCCTGTGGTTGGGGTGGATGAGGACGTGGGTATAAGCATCCTTGAGGTCTAAGGAGCATAGCCAGTCTCCCTGCTGGAGGTATGGCAGCAATGTTCCAAGGGAGAGCATCTTGAACATCTCCCTCACCAGGAATTTGTTGAGGTTGTGCATGTTGAGGATGGGCCTTAGGCTCCCTGTCCTCTTTGGCACGAGAAAGTATCTGGAGTAGAACGCTTACCCTTGAGGTGGTGGGGCACCAGTTCCACCGCTTTGTCCTTGAGAAGACCTGCCAACTCCTTCAGAAGAAGGTCCCAGTGGAGGGGAGACTTGAGTGGCTCTCCTGGGAAATAAGGCGGGAGGTGTCTGAGTCAGGAGGTAACCCTCCCTGACCACCCCTACTGCCCAGGAATCGGTGGTGATGGTCATTAACCTCTGGGCATAGAGGACCAGACGTCCCCCTGTGGGCTGCTGATTTCCTTGGGGTAGATAGGCTATGCTGAAGGAGTCAAAAACTACCACCTGGCTGGGCCGGAGCCGGTGCCTGGGGTTTTGGAGCCTTCTGCTTACGTGAGCCATGCCCATGTCCCTTGGCTTGCCAACCATGTTAGGGAGTTGGGGAGGCCCGATAAGGTGGACAGTTTCTGTAAGCAGCTCCCTTCCTCGGGTAGAAGGGCTTTTTTATGTGAGACCTTCTATCGGGGAGGGGCAGCAGTCTTTTTTTTTTTAGAGAGCCTGGTCCTCGTCATGAACTTGGTCTCCAACTCAGCAGCTTTGTTGGGTCATGGATTTGCCAAAAAGGTTCTCTCCTTGGCAGGGTACATCGACCAATTTGTCCTTAACCCACTGCTCGAGGTCGGATGACTGTAGCCAAGCTTGACGGCATGCACCAATGCCAGCTGCTGCTACTCACTGCTTTGGCCAGGTTCTTGAACTGCTGCAAAGGTTCCTTGGAGAGACCAGTCGAGAACCCAGCGAGTTCCTTCGCTAGGTCTCTCAGGTACATGCCCATGTAGAGCTGGTAGGCCTGGATGCGGCCGATGAGCATTGAGCCCTGGTAGCACTTTTTGCCAAGGGTGTATAGGGGGCACCGAGGAGTGCATCTTCTGGCTTTTCAGCCGACGCATGGCTGATTCCACCACCATGGAGTTATGCGGCAGCTATGACTTTTGGAAGCCCGGGCTCTGGCAGACTCGATACATCAAGTTGAGCCGCATGCTCACCACCGGCACCAAAGCCGATGTCTCCCACATTCGGAGCATCAGCCATTCCAGGATGGGAGGGATGAGCACCATGAGCGATTCCCGCGGAGGGGCCTCCTATTGGAGGATTTCCAACTCATCCACCTGAGGGTCCTCCTCCGACTCGGTCGGGAATGCCAGGGCCTTAGACATGTTCTTGACAAAATCAAGGAAACCCATATCCTCAGGTGGAGTCCGCTGTCGAGGCTCCGAGATGGGAGAGTCAGATGGGACATCACGATGGCGACGGGTATCGGGCGACTCCTTGTCCTCCATCTCCCACTCAAAGTAGTCCATCAAGGACTCGTAGGAGGGCTGCTCTGCAGGCCTCGGGGCCCCCTATGCCCTGTGTCCGGTAAACCTGCCGGGGAAAACCACGGTCCCGTCAAGTGGGACTCGGATTGTGACCTTGGCCGAGAATTGACTCGAGGCCGCCATTCTGGCACGGGCACCAAGGGCGCCAGCTCCCCTGAAGAGGAATCCTCAACGAGGATAGTGTCTGGGGACTGGGGCCGGTCTGTGGTCGGATCCTCCTGGAGGACCTTCACAGGCTGCTTCTTCTCTGACACCTCAGACAAACGTCTTGGACTGTGGGACCGGGCCGGAGGAGCATCTAGCTGGTTGGAACCATCCAAGGACGCTGCCTTCGAGGATTTCTTCTTCATCTTCCTGGGTTCCCTACAGTGAGACCCCCTTTCTGAGGACCCACAATGAGGCTCGTGCTCGGAAGATTCCGCCCGAGATGTCGGGGATTCAGACGAGGTCTTGGCCTTCAGAGGCACCAGGGGATCAGGGAAAAACTTATTGTGCTGCTGCTGGTGGCTCTTGAGGGCCTTACTGGACATCCTCTTGCAGAGACCGCAGGTTGCCGGGTTGCGGTTTGGCTCGAGGCAGCGGAGATAGCAGTAATTTTGGAGCACTGATCACACTTATTAAAGCCACTGGTAGCCATGGGGGAAAAAGTACCCCTGCGAGGTCGAAGACCAGTGGAAGAAAAAGGCACAAAGACGCAAGGAAAAGAAAAGAATGAAAAACTACAAAAATAGACCAAACTCGACGCTGAGGCAACGAGTTCGTTAGGCGGGAAGAGTACTGGTGCGAGTATGAAACTCGGAGAGAAAAATCAACTTTTTCTGGGGACAAGCCAGACAAACATCTGAAGGGCTCTGCGGAAAAAAAATGGCACCCTTGGGTGGGAAGGGGATCACACATGTGTGGTAGCAATCCCAAAGGCTTTCTTTGAAAGCTGGGGAAATGTTCCGCGCGGGCCCCGCTGGTGCCGACATCACCCATATGTGAGGACTGATTTCCTGCTTGTTCCCGGAGAAAGGTGGGTAGCCTCATAAGGAAGACCCTTCCTCTGGAAGAAAGGCTTCTTGTTCCACTGTTTCTTCTGCGGAAGAGAGGAAGTCTTGTGGAAGAGATGGGTCTCTATCTCTGCTGCTTTGCCCTCCATACTTTTTCCGAACTATTGTTCGCCCAGGCATAGTACATTGCTCGAGGTCAGAGGACTGGAGCCAGGCCTGCCGCCTGGCCGCAATGCCCGCAGAAGCTGCCCAAGCAGAGGACTCGAAGCTGTCGTATGTAGCATGGGAGAGGTTCTTCGAACAGTCCCCCACTAACTTTAGGAGGGACTGGAAACAGCGTAGGTAAACGCCATCGAGACCAGCCTGAAAGCCGCCGAGCACCTTCGTGAGGTCACGAAGGAACATGCCTATTGTCACCAGTTGCCCGCCCTGGGTCCTAGGGCTAGCAGAGAGGGTTCAGCTGATGACTATCCTAAGCCAGGAAGTGGGGGTAGTGCAGGCATAGTAGTACACTGGCCCTCTGGGTAATGGAGTCCCAAACACCTCAAAGGCAAAGGAATTGAGGTAACAGAGTGGTAAGGTCAAAATAAGGTTTTATTTCCCCGTCCCGGAGTTTTGGTAAACACAAATGAACTCAGGACAAAACCATACGTCTGGTATAAAGAAATAGTAACTCAGGAACTGCAGAAAAATGACATCTTTTTCTTCCAGCTTTTAAATACACAGTCCTTTACATAGGAAACAATAAAGGCTTCTTTTCCAAAGGCAGTAATGTTCACTTTGCTTTCTCCAGCTATACCATTAGCTTCAAACATTCAATTCAGCAAAGTGTTTCCATATTATCTGCAATGGTTAACATACAATCCATGGGTACATCGTTTATGCCTTCATCTGTGTATTCAACCTGCATATCCTCCAGCCCATCCCCCGCTGGATACATAGGAACGCATTCACACAGGATTCTCAAAACATTCTCTTTAGCCTTAAGAGAATTCTGGAAAGCTTTATTGTCCCAGAGAAAACTATTAGGCTTAGTTTTCTCTCTGTTCCTTTTATAGAAACTACCTTCTGGCTTCTGCCTGCAAGGCTTACGGAGCAGTGCTCTTTCACTATTAGGAAAGTTCAGAGGTTTGTACCTTTCTCTCTCGTGAGCTTCTGGACACACCCAAGCTGGCTCCCTGCGTGGCTTCTCCCTCCAGCTGCCTTCCTCCCAAGGCTTTAACAGAGAAGCTTTCCTGCAGACTGTGGGATTTAACCCTCGGTACCTTTTCAGCTTGAGCTTTCTTTGTTCCTCTGTCTGTTCCAATGTTTGCTCCTGTTCTAGCTCTGCTGCAGGAATTCACAGCTGCTCCGTCAGAACTCCTCCCGGATCCTAATCCAGATCCGGAGCTTGCTCCCCAGCTTGAACTTCCTCTCCAGCCTGAACTCGAATCAGCACCTGAACCAGAGCCTGAGCTCCCTCCTGAGCTGAAGCTTGAACCTGAGCTTGAGCTTCCTCCTGAGCTGACTCTGCTTTCTAATGAGTGCTTTTTATCTTCCACAGTGCTTAGCTTCGCCCCTCCTCCACCCAGGTGAATCCTATTGCACTCAGGGCACGGGACTTGTTTGCAGCTTGGGCGGGGCTGCTGCACTCGTGGCTGGGTTTGTTTACATCTCCCTTGGCAACCTGTAGCCATGTGCATTGTCTAGCTGTCAGAATCTGACCTGTTTTCTTCAGTTTCCTCTGACTGCACAGCAAGGGACGGATCTTCCCCATCACACTATATATAGCCGGTAAGCCTGGATGTGGCAAGCCAGCATGGAGCCTTGGTAGGCCTTACGCCCGAGGACATTGAGGGCGCGAGACTCCCTACCCGGCGGCCCTGAAGAGTACGTTTTTGGACTCTTCTGCTTCCACATGGCAGACTCCACCACCATCTAAGTATGGGGGAGCTGGGCCTTCCGGAAGCCGGGTCCCCATTGGACCCTGTACATGGTATCCAGATGCTTGCTGACAATGGAGATAGATCCAGGTGTCTCCCACATGCAGAGCAGCAGCCGGGTCAGAATGTGTGGGACTGGGACTGTGAGGCAGGGCCTCGTATTGTAAAATATCAAGTTCCTCCGCATGGTGCTCCTCCTCAGATTGCGTAGAGAGTGCCAGGGCTCGGGCCATGTCCCACACAAACTCCAGAAAGTAGGTATCCTCAGGAGGCGACCGCCGCTTTTGAATGGGTGGGGAAGTATCCAAAGGGAGATACTGATGGACCCGGGATTCCGGGGAAGTGTCCCCATCGGACTCCCAGCCTGATATCTCAGAGGAAGACTCTGAGCTAGGCTGATCGAGCAGAGCCTGTGAAGCGCGTTGGGTTCTCGAGTCCGAGGCCCCTCTGGAACCAGAGGCAGCTCGGAAAGATCTCGCACCCGAGGAACTGGATGGAGATCGAGACCTCTTCTGGGATACCTCACGAGGTCCCTGGCTCTCGGGGGTTGTCACGGCGGTCTGTGGAGCCAAGACAGGCGTCACCCTCGAGATCTCTAGGCACGTGCTGAAGGGCCTGGCACCAGCGCCTGCTGGGCAGCAAGGAGGGCAGAAACTCTGCGCTCCAGTGCCAGCATTCGGGCCTCCCACTCATCAGTGGGGCCCTGAGACGCTAACACCAGGCTAACGGGGTCAGGCATCAAGGAGGAGAGAGGGTCCTCTTCGGCATGATCCTCAGGAGCCATCACTGGAGGCCTCCATATCTTTATGAGGTACTTTTCGGGGTCGCTCAATTCTCTGACTCCAGGGACTGCCGAGGAGGACTAAGGGACAGAGCGCAAGAATGATCCTGCTTGTCCGGAGCCCCTGACAGGGTCCTGAAGGCCGCCTCCTTCTTCTTCTGCTTTTTTTCGGGAGGCCTCTGCTCAGACTGGCACCAAGGCCGCAGGGGACCCCAGAGGTGGATGGCCAGTGGAGTGGGAAGGTACCAGGGACACCGGGGCCGTCTTGTGGAAAATATCATCCAGTTTCTGCTTACGGCTCTGGATGGCCTTGGAGGACATTATTTTTTACAAAGGGAGCAGAGCTTCGGGTTATGGTCCGCTCCCAGACACCTGAGACAACAGTTGTGGATGTCCATGAGCGACATGTTTTTAGAGCATCTGTCACACTTTTTGAAACCGGAGGCCATGGGGGCAAAAAGAATCCCCACAAGGTCGAAGACCTTCAGTTCGGCCAGTGGTTGAAAAGGGCACAAAAACACTCTAGAGGCTAATTCACGAAGAAAAGGGAAATAAATAAAAATGAACAAAGTCCTGAGGTCCGCTGCCAAGGCAGGGGGCACCGGGGACGGCGGGACGAGGACCGGGAAACCGGAATAGAAGATAATATGAAAAATCTTTTTCCGAGGTACATAAGAACATAAGATATACCATACTGGGTCAGACCAAGGTCCATCAAGCCCAGTATCCTGTTTCCAACAGTGGCCAATCTAGGTCATACGTGCCTAACAGTTTCCCCAAAAGACACAGGTTCCGCAATGCTTGTACTAGGTCAAGCATTGATATCCTGGGTCCCTTCTTAATAATGGCTTATGGACCTTTCCTCCAGGAACTTGTCCAAACCTTTTTTAAACCCAGCTACACTAACAGCCTTTACTACATCCTCCGGCAACAAATTCCAGAGTTTGATTACACGTTGAGTGAAAAAATATTTTCTTTTATTAGTCTTAAATAGTTTACCCTGTAGCTTCATTGCATGTCCCCTAGTCTTTCTATATTCTGATAACGTAAACAATCGATCTACGTTTACCCGTTCCACTCCGTTCATTAATTTATAGACCTATCATATCTCCCCTCAGCCGTCTCTTTTCCAGGTTAAAGAGCCCTAACCTTTTTAGCCTTTCTTCATAGGACTATCCTTCCATCCCCTTTACCATTTTGGTGGCTCTTCTCTGAACCTTTTCTAATAACTCTATATCCTTTTTAAGATACGGTGACCAGAATTGCACACAATATTCAAGGTGAGGTCTCACCATGGAACGATATAGAGGCATTATATCTTTTGTTTTATTTTCCATTCCTTTCCTTATGATACCTAGCATTCTATTTGCTCTCTTGGCTGCCGCTGCACACTGGGCCGAAGGTTTTAACATGTTATCCACAAAGATGCCTAAATCTTTTTCCTGGGTGGTGGTTCCTAATGTGGAACCTTGCATTGTGTAACCATAGTTTGGGTTGTTCTTCCCTAGGTGCATAACTTTGCACTTGTCCACATTAAATTTCATCTGCCATTTTGATGCCCAGTCTTCTAATTTATCAAGATCCTCTTGCAATTTTCCACAATCCTCTTGGGTTTTAACAACTTTAAATAGTTTTGTGTCATCTGCAAATTTGATAACCTCATTATTCCACTTTCCAGGTCATTTATGAATATTTCAAAAAGCAGCGGACCCAGCACAGATCCCTGGGGTACACCACTATTCACCTTTCTCCATTGGGAAAATTGGCCATTTAGCCCAACCCTCTGCTTTCTATCTTTCTACAGGGACGTGTATCCGAAGGGCTCCATGGAAAAAGGAAGACTGATCAAGATGGCACCCTTGGGCAGGAAGGAGACCACGCGTGCGTGGTAGCATTCCCAAAGGTTTTCTTTGAAAGCTGAGGAAATGCTCCGCATGGGCTCCGTCGGTGTCGACGTCACCCATATGTGAGCACTGACTTCCTGCTTGTTTCTGGAGAAAGAGGCCCTAAGACAGATCCCTGAGGTAACACAGACTGAAAGGGGGTTAAGCAGTGGAGGAAGATCTGCCAGAACATACACTAAAAGTGTGATGGGAGAGAAAACGAAAGCCAAGAAAAACAGAGCCCCTAAAGCCAAGTGAGAACAGGAAATTGAGGAGGTGGTGGTGATCAACAGTATCAAAAGCAGCATATAAATCAAGAAACATGAGGACTAAGTAAAGACCTTTGGATCTGGCCAAGAAGAGGTCATTGGAGACTTTGGCAGTTTCAGTAGAATGCAGAAGATGAAAGCCAGACTGCAGTGGATCTAGAATAACTTACGAGAAAAGAAAATCAAGACAGCAGTGGTGTACCGCATGTTCGAGTAGTTTGGGTACAAAAGGGAGTGGGGAGATGGGCTCATAAGTGGAAGTAGGGTCTAGTGAAGTTTTTTCTGCGGGGGTTGTAGGAACAGATGCTGTGTAAAGTGAAAATTATGTTGCAGCTGTTTGTGTCTAGTCTTTGAGACCTCATCATTGAAGCCTTAAACTTTGTTTGGCTCTTTGCTTGTCATGGAATATATTTATTACTGACACCAAAGGGACTTTTTCAAAAGTGATTTCAATGCAGTTTGTCTAACATCATAAGACTTGTGGACCCCAACATAACATTTTATTTACCTTGGATGTTGAGGTTATACTTCAAAAATTGAACTTGGATTAAGTGGGGCAAGTTTGAAGGGTCTGAAAGGGTGTATGAATTGGGAGGGGGTTGGGAAAGATTAAAATAGTTTGGGTTTGAAATGAGAAGAGAAAGATAAAAGGAATGCATAAGAGCCGGGATGCTGAGAGTGAATAGTGTGAACGGCATGTTTAGCATAGTTACTCACCTGTAACAGGTGATTTCTGGGAACTGCAGGAATCAGTCTTCACATATGGGTGACATAGACACCGAAGGAGCCCATGCGAGAACGCTCCCCAGCGTCCAACAGAAAAGCTTTTGGGAGCCCTCCACTGCGCCTGCGTGCCTGCTTTCCTGCCTTCCCAACTCCTCTCAATTGAGTTTGTAGCTGAGAAGAGGAGTTAAAAATAAGGAACCCTACAACTCCTAGAGGAGGAGGGCGAGTTGTTAAGACAGATTCCTGCTGTTCCCAGAGATCACCTGTTACAGGTGAATAACTACACTATCTCCAAGAACAAACGGGAATACAGTCTTCACATATTGGACTCACTAGCTCCCTGGAACCAACAGACTGGTATGAGGGTGGAGCAGTACAATCCCTGAGGCCAAAAGACCGCAGCTGAAGAGTCAGGAATAGTTGTGGGTTTCAGACTCCATTCCAGCAGGCGAGAACCCTCTAATAGTAGTCTAGTTTCTTGTAGAAGTCGGGGACGGAGGGTAGGAGTTAAGATTAAATACCAAAGAGGTGCTGGAGTACAGTTTGGCCAAAGATAGCATCCCAACAGAAGTCTCTATCCAGACAATAGTGGGCAGAAAACGTGTGAATGGAGGACCAGGTAGCTACCCGACAGATCTCCTCAATGGATACCGAATGGAGATTGGCTACGGAGGTTGCCATACCTCATTATAAGCAGTAACCTGGCCCTCCAGGGAGAGTCCCGCCTGCGCATAAGCAAAAGAAATGCCGTGGTATGCTGAAGGGCAGTATATCAAATTTTAATAAACCATAAACCAATCTGCTATCCATCTGGATAAAGTCCATTTGGTCACTGGGGAACCTAGGTGACTAGGATCAAGAGAGAGAAATAATTGGGAGGATCATCTGTGATCCTTAGTTCTACTCAAAAAGTAAGCCAGCGCTCACTTGAAGTCTAAAGTGTGAAGTGCTGCTTCCGCCCAAGATGCAAGTGATCTAGGGAAGAAAATAGGTAGAATGACCGATTGGCTCAAATGGAAGAAAGAAACAACCTTCGGCAGGAAATGCGGATGGGTCTGCAGAACTACCTTGTCATGGTGGAACCGGGTATAGGATGGGTCTGCCTCCAGAGCTTGCAGTTCACTAATGTAGCATGCTGACCTGAAAGCAACAAGGAAGAGTACCTTGCATGATGGAAACTTCTGTGAAGTGGTGGCTAAAGGATTGAAAGGAGGCTTTAGTAGTTGCATAAGAACCACATCGAGATTCCAGGCCAACGGAGGCAGCTTAATGGGCAGTTTGGATAGCAGGAGATCCCGCATGAAGCGTGTTACTGAGGAATGTGATGAGATAGGCTGTCCCTGCAGTGGTTCATGATGAGCTACATTGGCACTAAGGTGCACTCTGACTGAGTTAGTTTTAAGACCTGTCAAGGATAGGTGGAGGAGGTATTGTAAAAGGAACTCCACCGAGCAGGAAAAAGGGTCAATTTCCACTTAAAAGCATAAGATCTTCTGGTAGAGCCCTTGCGTGATGCAAGGAGTATATTCTTCATATCCTGTGGCACTAGCCCTTCAGCAGCTATGCCATCAAGCGGAGGGAGTGATGTTGGGATGAAGGAGCATTCCGTTCTCCTGAAACTGGAGGTCTAGTGCACATCACAGGTTAAGTGGCTGAGCCTGCACTAGGCAAAGAAGCAGAGGGAGCCATGGTTGACCGGGCCAAAAGGTGGTCTAAGAGAATTATGGCGTCCTTGTCAGTCTGTAGCTTGAAGAGTGTCTTGGGAATCAAGGAGATGGGAGGGAATGCATAAGGCAGACCCCGTCCCCAGTTTTAAAGGAAGGCTTCTGGAGCCTGTCAGTGTAGCGATTGAATCATGGAGCAGAAGCGGTGTGTTCTGTGAAGTGGCAAAAAGATCTATGAGCGAGGTTCCCCACATCTGAAAAATCTGAGGAACCGTCACCCGATGCAGGGTCCATTCATGTGGACGAAGGATATGGCTTAGCCTGTCCGCAAGGACATTGAGTTCGCCTGGGAGATACACTGCTCTGAAGTGAATACGGCGTGAGATGGCAAAAGACCATAGGCGATGAGCTTCGTGGGTGGGTGGGTGGGATCCTGTCGCCCCCCCCCCCCCGCTTATTCACATAGAACATTGCTACTTGATTGTCCATTCTGACTAGAACAGGTTGCTTGGGGCAAAAAAATCCAAAGAGCATCTGTCAATGCTTGAAGTTCTAGGAAGTTGATGTGAATGGAAGATTTTGTTGTGTCCACAGTCCCTGTGTGGTTAAGTTGTTGAGATGTGCTCCCCCAACCCAGCTTGAAAGCATTCGTCAGGGTGCATTGAGGTGGAGGCATCTGAAAAGGTGACCCGACAAGTAGGTTTTTGAGGAGACCACCAACACTACAGTGACTTGATTAGCTGAGGGGTGATATGGATCTTGTCTCTGAGATGCTCCTTTGCCTGCATCCATTAAGACGACGGAGTCCATTGGGCTTGATGCATGTGTAATCGAGCATAGGGGACAACATGGACCATGGAGACCATTTGTCCCAAGAGATGTAGCATCTCTTGAGCTGTGATGCGAGTCTGATTTTGCAGGTACTCCACCAGTTCAATGAGGTGGGCAGAGCGATCCTGTGGAAGGAAAGCTCTATCTGCTGGGTATCTAAAACCGCTCCAATGAACTCCAGTTGTTGGATTGGAACAAGATGAGACTTTGGGAAGTTTATGACAAAGCCTAGGTGTTGGAGCACTGTGATGGTACAATGAAGGGAGAGAGTCTTACCTCTTTGAGGGGAGTCTCCCCTAATCAGCCAGTCATCTAAGTAAGGGAAGACGAATATGGCTAAGGTGCATAGATAGGCAGCGACCACTGCCATGCATTTGGTGAAGACCCTTGGGGGTAGAGGTTAGACTGAAGGAGAGAATCCTGCATTGGTAATGGCTTCCCCTGAAACATGAAGAGCAGATACTTTCTGTAGGAAGGATGTATTAGTAGATGCATGTATGCCTCTTTGAGGTCTACAGAACATAGCTAATTGTGTCTCTGAAGGTATGGTAGAAGAATTCTTAGTGAAATCATTTTGAATTTTTCTCAAACCAGAAACTTATTTAGGTCTCTGAGATCTAAGATGGGCCTGAAACCTCTTGTATCTTTGGAATGAAAGAAGCCCATACTTTCTTGAGTAGGAAGAACTCTTTCTATGGCATCCTGGGACAACAGGGTGGTCACCTCTTCTCTTAAGAGTGTGCTTTGAGGAGTTGTGTAGGATAGTTCTCTGCAAAGCTGGTGGAGGGTAAGGTCTCGAAGTGATGCTGATAACCCCACTGGACAATGTGGAGTGTCCACTGCTCTGATGTTGTGAAGTGCCACCTGTGGACATGATGACAATGTCTTCTTGCTACGTGGAGGGTGTTGTGGCCCTTCCAGAGGCGGATTGGCAATGCTCTCTAGGAAAGAGTCAAAAGCCAGGTGCAGGCTGTGGCTGTGTGGCTGGCTGAGGCTTAGGAGTCTTTGGCTTCCTGAGCTGGCGAGGACCCTGCTGCTACTGCTGCTGTGGAAGTTGTTGTCGACAGGCAGTAAGAGGGTGGGTAAGAAGGATAATCTCTCTTCTTTTTGGCACAGAAAGATTTCTTAGGAAGCAGCTTTGTTTTGGAGGGCTCAGCTGTTTTCCTGGAAAGGTGTTTTAGGGTGAGATTGTCTGTCTCAATTTGCCCTGCCTTTTCCCTCCATTCTTTGCCAAGGTTTTCACCAGTACTTGGGATATTGGCCAATTTGTCTTGCACCCATTGTTCAAGTTTGGATGCCTATAGCCAGGCCATCCTATTAGCCCCAGTGCAGATTGCTGAAGCTCTGTTTGTTGATTCAAAGGCATCAAAAGAGGCTTTGGTGAGAAACTTGGTTCTGGCTTTGTTTGATGAGAATCTGATGTGAAAGTTTCCAGATCCCTGGTAACATCCTTCAGAAACATGCCCATATCGAGCATGTAAGAATTTATTCTAGAGGCTAACATGCATGCATTCCTGGAAGCATTTTCACCCAAAGGCATCCAGTATTCTGCAATCTCTGCCCGGTGGTGTGGAAGAATGAGTCTTAGAATTCTTAATTCGGTGCATCACCAATTCCACAACCATTGAGTGATGTGGGAGCTGAGGTTTTTGAAAGCCTGGGCACTGTGATACTGAGTACATGATATTATTGAGTCATTTACTGACAGGCGGAACCATGAGCGGTGATTCCCACATGTGGAGCATTAGATCCTGCAGGATACGATACACCGGTAATGAGCAGCCTCTGTGGGTGTTGGAGAGTATTGAAGTATCTGCAATTACTTGACCCTCTGGTTCTTTCTCAGAGGCTACTGTAATGACGAGCTGCTGCCATATCCCAGACAAATTCCTGAAAGGACATATCCTCCGGAGGAGACCGATGCTGCTCTTGAGAGGGTGAAAGTTCTGAATGGATGTTTTGAAGATCTCAGGAACAGAGTGAGTCCCTTTCAGATTCAGAAGAACTAGAATCTGAGTCGGGCAAGAAATCAAAGTATTGGCAATCCTTGGTTTGACCTCAATGCTCCATGGACATCGAAGGCCAATGCTGATACCGATACTCTGAAGTATTGGAACAGTGTCTGCTAGACATCAGGAGTATCGATTAGTTCCAACAAAGATAGCGATGATGCTGTCTCGAGGGCTGGCATTGGCCCCGGTAGACTTGGTTGCAGGCATGGTACTGAAGCCTGCACTCCCAAAGCTCTCAATGTTATCGGTATCGAGGCTGCTAGGAGTGCTGCCAAATTCCTCTTGATAGCCAGCATGCGCTGGTCTAGGGAGATTGCCGATGTCTGGGTGGAGTCACCAATGGAGCTGTGTGCCATCATCCCAGAACATGGCACTCGTAGCTCTCAGGAGGTTGATGACTTGGGAGCATCCTGGAGCTCCACTTCTGCTTTGAGGAGCGATCCTCCCACCAGGGCTGTTTGGCTGGCCGGTCTGCATTGGAAGCACCTCTATGCTTATGTTCTCAGTCCTCAATGCCGATGCAGAGGATTTGGGCGTGGCCAGAGATTGTGACTTACTTTTACATCTGGACTTAGAAGAAACCTGAGATCCTTGAGAGGAAGCTGATGTCCTCGAAGTTGAGACCAGTGAAACTGAGTCCGAGGCGAACGACGACCCCAACGCTGGCTCGGTTCTTGAGGCCTCTCTTTGTCATTTGCTGACATAAAAGACAAGAGTTGGGCTAATTGTCAGGGCCCAAACATTTTAAACCCTAGTCATGTTTATCAGTGACTGAAATAGTGCCAGAGCACTTGGTACTTTTTTTTTTTTTTTTAAACCAGTGACTGGTTTGTCCATGCCTTCAAAAAGGCTATGGAGGTCCTGAAGCCTAGTCTAGCAGTGAAAACCATGAAGAAAAATAAAAATAAAGAAAAAGATATCTGGACCAATGTTGGGTTTGACGTAACTGGTATCGACAGGAAGGCAAAAGCATGATGCTATACCAAAAAAGAAAAGTTTTTCTATGATGACAGGAACAGGCATCCTGCTGGCTCCGCGAAAAAACAAAAACTGAGGAGAGAGGTTGGGAAGGCGGGAAGGCAGGCATGCAGGTGCAGTGGAGGGCTTCCAAAAGCTTTCCTATTGGATGCTGGGGAGCGTTCCTGCACAGGCTCTGTTGGTGCTAATGTCACCTATATGTGAAGATTGCATTCCTGCCTGTTCCTGGAGATAGAATGTTCTGAATATAGTGTGGTACAAGACAGATTGACTGGAAGAGTGGATAAGTAGCTTGGTAGGAGGTGAGGCTGGGAGCTCCTCACATTACATATGATTGGTGCTTCACGGCAGGGGTGTGAATAGTTAGAATAGACTTGAGTGTGGCAGGGGAGAGATGGGGTAAGAGGGAGGGAGTGAGTGAAGCAGGGAGGGAGGCATGGGACAATAGCCTCTTGATCATATTTGAACTAGGAGTGCTGCCATCATTTTATTTATAGGAAGAGCGAAGAGGTGAAGCTGAATTTGGGGCTGGGCACATTGGTTTCTATTGCTGAGAATTGTGGGGTACTGTTTATCATACAAGTCAGATTTTATCACAATTCCAGAGATTAAGTCAATGTACTAAAAGTGCTGGCTAATATTTTTGTTGTTGTTAAATGCCGTCGAGTCAGTGTCGACTCATGGCAACCCTCTGGATAGTTGTCCTAAACTGTGTTTGATCTTCAGTCAGGCAGCTCATCGTTGATAGAGTGGCACGTATAGTTGCTGTTATTGCATTGATCCATCTCATTGCTGGCTTTCCTCTTTTTGCCTTGACCTTCAACCTTGCCAAGCATGATGTCTTTCTCTAATGATCTTTCTCTTCACATGATGTGTCCATAGTATGGAAGCTGAAGTTTTGTCATCTGAGCTTCTAAAGAAAGCGTAGGTTTGATCGCCTCTAGTACTGACTGGTTTGTTCTTCAGGCAGTCCATGATATACTATTTATTTATTTTATTGAACATTTTTATACTGCGTTTTCTGAAGGATCAAGCAAGGTTTACAATATAACAACCGTTTGAATAGTACAGATAAAATAGGTACATATTCAGATTACAATGAACTTTGAAGAACTATATACAAAGAAGCGGTAATATTAAACAGTAAACATAGAACAGGAAAAACTATGTACAGGCGTGGAGTGATTCAAGGCTTATGCTATCACAGCAGAAAGCTTGAAATACTGAGAGCTATTTACTGCTTAACTTGCACTCTTGTGTGTCTCTGGTGGTTTGTCTTCAGGTTGTATGCCAGAATCTGGTAGTGTACCGTAGTGGAGTGTGAAAAGGTGTGTTTTTAATTTTTTGCAGAACGTGTAAAGGTCATTCAGTTCTCTGAGGTTTTCTGGAAGGTCATTCCAGAGGGTGGGGGCAATGTGAGAGAAAGCTTTGTTTGCTGAATTTTTGGATTTTCTGAAGTCCGTTGGGATTGCAAGTTTGTTTTTGTTCCTTTGATTTCGATTAGAAGATTCCTTAGAGACTAGTGTGGTTAGAAACGACGGAGCTATGTTGTTGACTGTTTTGAATGTTGAGACTAGTATTTTGTATTTTATGTGGCAGTGGATGGGCAGCCAGTGTAGTTCAAATAGAATGGGAGTTATATGTTCCAGTGTACTGATATTCAATATTGTTCTGGCTGCTACATTTTGGGCTAGCTGAAGTCTTCTTGGGTTCTGCTTTGTGATGCCTTGAAGTATGGAATTAGGAGTGGGGTTTTATGATTGCTTGGATTACTGATATAAAGTCATGTAGGTAAAGCAGTGGTGAGAGCTGTTTTAGGAGTTTGAATTTAAAATGTATCTTTTCACTGTGTCCTTAATATGGGATTCCATATACTGTGTGTCTGATCTAATATGACCCCTAGGCATTTCACCTCTTTTCTTTTTTTTTTTTTTTTTACTGAAATGAGAGAATCATGGAGTCTAATTGAAGTTGGGGGTACAAAGCTCTGATTTCTGGAGACATACAGTACTTCCGTTTTGGAGAAATTAATGTAGAGGTTGTGGTTACTGAGCCACTGAGAAATTTCTGAGAAACAAGCTGCAAGTAATTGGATAGGCGGATTAGAGATATTGAATGGGATGTATAACTATGTCATCTGCGTAAATGTGATAATTTACACGGAATTGTTTAAAGATAGAACATATAGGTTGCAGATAAATATTAAAAAGGAGGGCTGAGAGGTTAGAGCCCTGGGGAAGGCCTTGTTCTAGTTTGAAAGTTGTCGATGTTTGTTGATCAATTCTGATTGCTTGAGTTCTATCGTTTAGGTATGAGGTAAACCATTTGAGGACTGACATTAATCACTATCTGCTGAAGTCTGATTAGCATTAATTGGTGATTCACGCTGTCAAATGCTGCCATTAATTATTCTTCGCCAGCATTATAATACAAAGGCATCGATTTTCTTCCTATCTTTTTCACTGTCCAACTTTCGCAGCCATATGACGTTATTGAAAATACCATGGCTTGAACAAGTCAAATCTTTGTATGGAGAGAGACATCTCTGCTCTTGAGAATCTTGTCTAGGTCCTTCATAGCCATTCTGCCAAGAGCTATGCGTCATCTGATTTCTTTATTGATTGTTGTCCAAGTAGGTGAAAGTTGTCAACTATTTCAATTTCTCCTCCATCAACGATGAACTTACTGATTTTGGCACTTGTGAGGCTCTTTATCTTCTTTACATTAAAATGCAGGTCCATTTTAAGACTATGTTCCTTGATCTTGAGGAACAAATGTTTCATAGTCTTCACTTTCAGCCAGTAATGTGGTATCATCAGTATATCTCGGTTGTCTTCAAACAGTCCTGCTTCTCTGAAGATTTGTTCTGCATATAAAACAAACAGGTAGGGGGAAAGTCTGCTGCCTTGTCATACACCTTTGCTGATTTTAAACCATTCTATTTCTCCTTGTTCTGTTTGAACTGTTGCTTCTTGATCATTGTAAAGGTTGCGCAAGAAATCTATCAGGTGTTCTGGTATACCCATGCTTCTTAAAGTGGCCCAGAGTTTCTCATGGCTTACACAGTCAAAAGCCTTGCTGTAGTTGATAAAACATATATCCTTTTGGTATTCTATTGACTTTTCAAAGGATCCATCTCACATCCGAGATGTCTCTCATTCCTCGCCCTTTCCTGAACCCTGCTTGCAATTCAGGCAGTTCTCGTTCCTGGTATGGTTGTAGTCTCTGCTGAATAATCTTGAGTAGAATCTTGCTGGCATGTGGGATCAGAGCGATTGTGCGATAATTTCCACAGACAGCTGGATCACATTTCTTTAGTATTGGAAAAAAAAATCTTTTCCAATCAGTTGGTCATCATGTTGATAACAGTGTTATCTACTGCACAGTCTACTGCATAAAACGAGCTTCAGGTAATTTGAAATGCCTCCACATGTCTATGGCTGATTTGAAATGTATGGTCTATATCACTCTTATTAATGACTGTAGGGGCTTTTCTCTCTAGCAGCTGATGGTTTGATTTTAAGTTTAAATGTTTTATTTCAGGTGATTTTTATTCTTGTTTTATGTTTTAAACTATATATGAGTCAATAGAAATTTAAATAATGTTTAACCTCAGATATCAGAGTTCAATTTAGCTACCAAAACAGGAGCAAAGTAGTCAGGTAGACAATTGAACAAAAACTTTAATCAAGGGTACAATACAGCCAAAACCTGACATGGCCATGTTTAGACACCTGCCTTCTTCAAGAGTAATTGGCACTAAAAACAAATATATAACAAAAATAAATATGCTAAATGATACAATGATAAATAATAAAACCACCATAAATGTATAAAATGATGCAGTAATAAATAAAAAAACCATTAAAATAAAACAAAAGAATGCCATTTCAAAACAAATAGCATATCACAGTCTAAAAGCTGTACCAGACCGTCATAACCATAACGGAAACAGGAATAGAGAATAAACCCAACTAAACATGCATGCTTAATCTCAAAAAGTACATCGGTGAAGGAAAATATCATACATGCTAATTCTCAAAAGTACAGAGGTGAAGGAAACCCCTCCTAAATGAAACTGTGGGGTAATTTTCAGCTGATTAGCTACAGAAAAGATAGTGAACTCATGCAGGTGAATAAAAATGAGGAAAACATGTTATCCAATATTGCAACGTTGCAGCTAGTCTTCTACCTACAGAATCAACTTCTCAAGGAAATACTGTAAATAAAGAGCAATAAAGCAACGTTGTGAAGACTGAGACATTTCTTATAGTATGATAACTTAAATAGAGAACATAATCAGATCACATAGTGTTCTCTCAACAAAATTAGTGGAAATGCCAATTCCGTAGTGTAATAGCACAACCACTGCATAATGAAAATGAGCTGTGCAACAACAGTCATAAGGACCCTCATCTTCCATTATATTTATTTATTTAACATCTTTTATATACCGCGCTATTTATTATCAGTGCGGTTTACATTCAACAAAGGTTGCACAAGTCAATCGAAACCGATTTTGAGCTTACATTGTAACAGGAGATAAAACTTGGAACAAAACAGGGTAACTATATACATATTAACATAAGGCAACTCTAAACATATTGACATAGAGCATAGGGTTATGAATTGGTCGGTAATGATACAAATCTATAGACAGGGGAGTTATTACTCTAGACCCCTCTCTCTATGTAGTGTATGGGGAGTTAGTTGGGGGTCGGTGGGTGATTGATCAGTGGTGGGGTGGATGCTTGTGCGAAGTGTAGGAGGAAAATGTGGTGTTTGATTGCCTTCCGGAATTGAATGAGGTCTTTGATCGATCTTATTTCAGGAGGGAGTTCGTTCCAGCATTTAGGGGCGTAGAAGGCAAACGCTCTTCTCCTAGTTGTTTGAGAGCACTTAATGGAGTCTTTAGGGATGATCAAAGTGTTGTCTGTTATTGTCCTCCTCGTTCTGTTTTTCGGGGTAGGAGTGATGAGGTCATTGAGTGTCGTGGGGGATAGATTATTAATGATCTTGAATATAATGAGAAGAATTTTGTATGTTAACCTGCAGTATATATTGGCAACCAGTGGAGATCCTTAAGTATCGGGGTGATATGATCTGTTCTGGCGAGACCACAGAGGACACGAGCCGCAGCGTTCATTGCGAGTTGTAGTTGGTTGAGAGTGTTCTTGGGGAGACCATACAGGATTACATTTGCATAATCAAAATATGGTAGAATGAGGGCCTGGAAGATGGTTCGGAAATCGTTAGGAGGAAGCATGGGTCTTTGAGGGCCAAATGAGGACTTGTAAAGTAACCCGGGGGCCGCATAAGACGCGGGGCCTCATTTGCATAAGGGGCCTCATTTGCATAAATATTTGCATAATGTTACCATACACTAACTTTTAGTAAACATGCCTCTTTAATGAGTAAGGATAAAGAAAGACTAAAAGATTTAGAAACAAGAAGACAATAATTAAACTGGGAACCCCAAAAGCCAAACTTGGAATGTACAACAACACTGTAGAAATAAAACTATAAATTAATTTCCTCTTGTACTAAACAAAGCGCAAACATTAATGATGCACATTTCCCAGAGCTGACATATTCCAGTTAATAAATTCAAAACAAAGAGATATTTTTCTACCTTTTGTGCATTTTTTTCAGTTGCAATTGTTCCAGCCACTTTCTTCTGGTTTCTTCATGTCTTCTGCTAACTCTCCATCGTCTGCTTCCATTTGCCCTTTCTTCTCTCCTAGTTTTTTTTCCATTCTCTCTCTACATCTGCTTTAACATACTAATCTTTCTCCTTTTTCTCTTTCCTCATTCCTATTTCATCCACTCAAATTTTACCCCTCCATCCTCAATCCCCACTTACTCTCACAATACCTGGCCAATTGTAGATTTGTCTTCTCTCCCAGACAAAATATTTTTCCCCTCTCCATTTCACTTTCCCAGCTCCATCCCATTCTAATCCTCCCCCAACATCAGCTCCCTTCTAGTTCCAGCCCCACCCAGCATCCGCTCCCTTCTAGTCCCTGCATCAGTCCATTTCCAGTCCTATCCTAGCCTCACCATCAGCCCATTTCCAATCCTAGCCCCCCATCAGCCCATTTCCAATCCTAGCTCCCTCCCCTCACAGCCCATTTCCAGTCCAAGCCCCCCTCCCCATCAGCCATTTGCAGTTCAAGCCCCCTTCCACTCAGCCCATTTCCAGTCCTAGCAACCCCCCAGCACATTACCAGTCCTAGACCCCCCATAGCCCATTAACAGTCATAACCCCCCTGCCAATAGCCCACTTCCAGCCCTAACCCCCATTACCCCATTTCAGTCAGCCCCTCCATAGCTCATTACCAGTCCTAACTCCCCCCATCAGCCCACCTCCAGTCCTTCCTAACCCCCACCTGCCCATTTCCAGTCCTAGCCCCCCCCATAGCCCATTAACAGTCATAACCCCCCCTGCCAATAGCCCATTTCCAGTCCTACACCCCCCCGCCAATAGCCCATTTCCAGTCATAACCCCCCCCGCCAATAACCCATTTCCAGTCATAACCCCCCCCGCCAATAGCCCATTTCCAGTCATACCCCCCCCTGCCAATAGCCCATTTCCAGTCATACCCCCCCTGCTAATAGCCCATTTCCAGTCATACCCCCCCCTGCCAATAGCCCATTTCCCGTCATAACCCCCCCCCCCCCCGGTAAATAAAAAAACAACCTGGCTTCTGCTGCAGCAGAAAATCAGCTGTCCCGCGGCCCCTTTCCCTCTGCGCGAGAGCCCTGAGTGTGCTTCCTCTGCGGCATGCTTTTTAAGCCGCGAAGAGAGTATTTCCCTCTCGCGCGGCTTAAGCCTATTCACTTTTCAAGCCTCGCGAGAGGGAAATACTCCCTTCGCGGCTTGAAAAGCACGCCGCAGAGGAAGCACATTCAGGGCTCTCGCGCAGAGGGGAACGGGCCGCAGGACAGAGCAGCAGAAGCCAGTTTTTTATTTTTTTTAAATTGACCGTCGATTCTGCCGTTGCCACGGCGGCAACGGCAGCAGCAGAAGCCGTCGCGGGCCGCGTGTTTGAGACCCCTGGTCTAAGGTGTCTAAGTGTTCTGATTTTATTGTATATGGTTTTGGTTGTGTTTCGTATGTGCTCCTTAAAGTCAAAGTGCTGGTCCAGTGTAATCCCCAGGTAGCGTATGGTGAGTTTACTTGGAAGCTCCGCATCTCTTACCTTTAGGGAGGGTGGAGGGGAGAATGTTTTGTTCCTTGAGATGAACAGAACTTCAGTTTTCTTGAGGTTTATGCAGAGATTTTGGGTTAATAGCCAGTCAGTGATTGCGTTGAAGCAGCTGATAAGGTTGGTGAAGTCTGGGTGTTTGACTTTGAATGGGGTAAACAGCAGGACGTCATCTGCGTAAATTAGGGTAGAGATATTGTAGGAGCGGATGATGTCGCATATCGGCTGCATATAGATATTAAATAGCAGCGCAGATAGAGAGGAGCCTTGTGGAACACCTTGTTGTTGGTGGAAAGGTGCAGATGTGATGGAACCAACCCGTACACGTTGCCAACGATCAGTTAGGTAAGATCTATACCATTCCCAGGCGAGGCCATGTATACCTTTCTACTGGAGCCGGGTGAGAAGTTGATTGTGATTGACGGAGTCTAAGGCAGCAGCGATATCCAGGAAAATAAGAGCAAAGCCATTTTCGACATTGTCTATTCCTCTATTAAAGGTGTTGGTTAGAGTGGTGAGCAGAGTTTCTACTCCATGAGATTCTCTGAACCCGTGTTGTCAGGGATCAAGAGGGGCCGCTACATCAATGTGTTGTTGGATCTGTCTTTGGACAACCTTCTCGATTATTTTGGCTAACAGAGGTATGCTCGAGATTGGGCGGTAGGAGTCAGACTTCAGTGGGTCAAGTCTGTTATTCTTCAGGAGTGGTCTTATTGATGTTTGTTTGAGGAGAGAGGGGAATGCGCCTGTTGCAAAGGATAGACCAATGATGTTCGTTAGGATTGGGCTGAGCTCGACACGCAGGGTTCTAACCCAGTATGCAGGGCAGGGGTCATTTGGAGCAGTAGAAGTATTGATGATGGTGATGAGGTCTTGGATGTTTTTCTCGGTTGGTGGAGTAAACTTTGTGATTGGTGGTTGTAAGGTGGAAGTATGGCCTGGTGTGGATACTGAAACTTTATCAGTCATGAGGGTTTTGGATTGGAGATAGTCAGCATATGATTGGGGGGGTATCGGAGCATGTTGGGTAGGAGAGGGTTCATTAATTAGTGATTTTGCTAGGCTGAAAAGATCTCTAGGTTTGTTGAGTGATCGGAGTAGGAGCTTGGCATGGTATTCACTCATTCTGAGGTATATTGTTTCACGGTGGGACTTCAGGTGTTCCAGATATGTTGACTTGTCGGCTTGGGAGTGGGAGCGTCTCAATTTCCTTTCATGCTTCCTGAGGGAGAGGAGAGATGTCCGAAGATCTGCTGTGAACCATGGAGCTGGATGTCTTTTACTTTTACATCTTTTGGGGGTTGCTTGATTGTCCATGACTGGTAATTGGGCGAATGTCTTCAGTGTGATATTCCAGTTGGAAATTGCCTCATCCAGGTTAGGTGGCATTAGCTTGAGAGTAGGAAGAGCATGTTTAGTGAACTCTTCTATATCAAGAGGTCTGAAATGGGGAGTTTTTGTGAATTCTGTTGTGGCATCGTTGGGTGAAAGTTGAGCTTGAAGAGAGGGTATCTGGAACATGATTAGCTTATGGTCAGACCAAGGGACAGGGGTGATATTGATGTTAAGGTTGGATTTGTGGCTAGCGGCAGAGTGGGGGGCAAAGATTAGGTCTAGCAAGTTTCCTTTGAGATGGGTGGGGGCCCTCACAAGTTGTTCGAATCCAAGAACTTGCATTGCTTCCAGGAAGGCATCTGCTTGGTTGGCCTGTAGGGAGGATAAATTGAAATCACCAAGCAGCCAGTTGAGGTTGCGTGGATTAGCTGGGTTGCAGGCTAAGTCGATGAAAGAAGAGATGTCCTCTGGTGGGGAGGAGGAAGCTCTATATATGTTTATGGTGTTGTATTTGTTGACAATGGTGACAGTGTCTGTGTGCGTGGTGCAGTTGAAATTTTAGTTCTGTTTTTGCAAGGATAAAGACTCCTCCACCTTTACGGTTTATTCTATGGCAGGTGTGGATGGAGAAGTTGGTTTACGAGGGCTGTGTCAGAATCAGTGAGCCATGATTCTATCACCATGAGGAGATCTAGGTCATAGACAGCTATAAAGGTCAGAGATGATAGGCCACTTCTTGCGCACAGAGCGTGAATTTATGAGGGCGCATTTCAGGAAGTGTTGTGGTTTTGGAGAAACTGTTTTGGTGTTATCAGAATGATTGAGGGCCACATACAGTAGGTGTGAGTGTCGAGAATGGTGTGGGAGTCCGGTGGCAGAGTGGTAGGGGTTACCATGATTGTTCTTGCCCAGGTGAGGTAGGGTAGGGATATGGCTATATCCGTTTGAGAGGGCAATGGAGTTTTGAATGGTGGCTGCTAAGAAGTATAGAAAGGAGAGGGTAAGTAGTGGGAGGGCCATGGTGGCTTGGTGGGTGCTGAGTCAGTTCTAAGGTCTAGGTGTGGTGACTAAGTTGAGCGTGATTAAGTTAACAAGTGTGCGTAAAATAGTGTAAACACTTAGATAAAATGTGGAGTGGAAACAGTATAAGAAATAGCAACACAATGAGAGACTTTACAAGGTGGTTGGATGCATTCCCGTTGTAGCATGGGTGTAAAAAACAAACAGGAGTAGTAAGACAGTAGCACAATGGAATAATACTTTGTAGCCAAAGGGTAATTACTTTGTGGTGGTATTACTGAAGGAGGAGCTCAGGAGAAAACACAGCAGAGGAAACAAAGTTACTGAGAGTACCTCATTCAGAGTGCTGAGAGATGCTGGGTTTGGGCAGCGGTAGAACTCAGCAGGTTGATTCAGGAGATCTCCCTGGATAATGGCCTTTCACGCCCCGCCTAAGGGCCGCGCCAAAGGCCTCTCTGGCGAGGCCCTCAGGCGCGGGCATGCCTGGAGCGTGCAGCTGGTTTTCTACAGTGCTGCAAGGCCCCAATTGGGCTGTGTGAGCTGCGGGAGGGGCAAACGTGCTCTGACCTCTCTCTGAGCAGGAACTGGGGTCCGATGGAGCTGCGATGTTATCTGGTGCAGAGAGGGACTCCCGGCAGCGTGCAGCTGGTTTTCTACAGTGCTACAAGGCCCCGATTGGGCTGTGGGAGCTGCGGGAGGGGCAAACGTGCTCTGACCGCTCTCTGAGCAGGAACTGGGGTCCGATGGAGCTGCGATGTTATCAGGTTTATCTATATAAACAAACTGATGATTCATAGATAGAAATACCCAAGATACGACAAATGAAAAAGCATTATCTCAACATGCACGCCAATAAGTAAAGCATAGTTACTCACCTGTAACAGGTGATCTCCGGGAACAGCAGGAATTTAGTCCTCACATATCGGTATCGTCGGTACCGACGGAGCCTGCGTGGGAACGCTCCCCAGCGTCCAATCAGAAAAGCTTTTGGGAGCACCCCACAGCGCCTGCGTGCTGCCTTCCCGCCTTTCCCAACTGCCTCTCTCCAGTTGAGTTTTAAAGCTGAGACAAAGAGAGAGAGAGGGAAAGGAAAGAGATAGATAGAGAGATACAACTCCTAGAGGAGGTGGGTGGGTTGTGAGGACTAAATTTCTGCTGTTTCCGGAGATCACCTGTAGTAGGTGAGTAACTATGCTATCTCCAGGAACAAGCAGGAATGTAGTCATCACATATGGGGAACTCCCTAGCTTTAGGTGCCAGGGAGAGACCCCAGAAGTTGTGTGTCCCTGAACAGGGCTCCACTTCCCCCCATGGATCACTGGCATCCTACCAGGGATGGAGGGTAGGAGATGATTAGGTATGGAACAGGTGTTGGAGAACAGCCTGACCAAACAAGGCATCCCGGCGGGAGTCCTTGTCCAAGCAGTAATGGGCTGTAAAGGTATGAACCGAGGCCCAAGTGGCTGCTCGACAGATGTTGTCGATAGAGTACAGATGAGCCATTGAGGCTGCCATGGCTCTCACATTGTGAGCTGTGACATGGCCCCAGAGAAAGGTTCTTACTCTGATAGGCGAAGGAAATACACTGAGCAATCCAGTTAAACAGTGTTCTCTTGGAGACTGGAAGTCCCAAATGAGAAGGATCAAAAGCAACAAAGATTTGAGAGGACTTTCTATGTTGCTGTGTTCTTTGTAAGTAAAAAGCTAAAGCTCTTTTACAGTCCAAGGTATGAAGATTCCTCTCAGCATTTGATGCATGAGGCCTTGGAAAAAACACCGGTAGGTAGACTGCTTGGTTCAGATGAAAAGGCGAGACCACCTTTGGCATAAAGTGTGGATGAGTCCTAAGGACTACCTTGTCATGATGGAACCTTGTATAAGATGGATCAGCTACTAGCACTTGCAACTCACTAATGCGGCGTGCTGATGTGATTGCAATGAGAAAGATAACCTTCCAAGAAAGAAATTTCAAGGAGGTAGTAGCTAAAGGTTCGAAAGGTGGCTTCATGAGCTGCCCAAGAACCAGGTTTAAGTCCCATGCCACTGGTGGTGGCCTAATGGGAGGCTTAGTTAGAAGAAGGCCTCTCATAACTCTTGCTATAATAGGATGAGAGGAAATAGGCTGTCCATTTAGAGGCTTAAGGGAAGCTGCAATAGCACTCAAATGGACTCTTACTGAATTAGTCTTAAGACCTGCATTGGATAAATGAAGGAGATACTCCAGCAATGATTCCAGAGGTATTGCAAGGGGGTTAAGAGCCTTTTGTGAACACCATATGGTAAACCTTTTTCACTTGAAAGCATAAGAGCGTCTTGTGGAAGGTTTCCTGAAAGCAAGAAGAATATCTTTCACTGGCTGAGGGATATTAAGATCATAGAGGGAGGAGTGGTCTAGTGATTAGGACAAGGTACTTCAGGCCGGAGGGCCGGGGGTTCAAGTCCCACCTGGGGACAGCAATCTCAGACCGGAGGGACTGGGATTTCTAGTCCTGTAGGCACTCCTTGTGGTCTTGGGCAAGCCACTTAACCCTCCATTGCCCATGTTCCCTGTAAGTATTAGTGTATGTGTCTCATATCCCCTCGTGTTAAATGTATCCCCCAACTGACCGCTTTGACCCGGTGAAAAGCGGGATATAAATACAGCTAAATAAAAAAATAAAATAAATAAATAGAGATCTAGGCCTTCAGCAACCAAGCCCTGAGATGCAGAGAATGGGGATTGGGATGCCATAACAGTCCATCCTCCTGGGATAGGAGATCTGGAGCAGACCCTAACTCCAGGGAGGGAGCTTGAGAGAGATGTAGAAGCAGAGGGTACCACACCTGCCGTGGCCAATGTGGAGCTATGAGAATCATATGGCCTCTGCCTCTCTGAAGCTTGAACAGGGTTTTGGGAATTAGGGCAATGGGTGGAAAGGCATACAGGAAGTCTTGACCCCAGTAAAGGAGGAAAGCATCCCTGGCCTGAGCCTTCTGAGACGGAATTCTGGAACAGAACCGGGGAAGTTTGGCATTCCACGGACTTGCAAAGAGGTCTATGTCCGGGGTTCCCCAAAGTTGAAATATCCTGGTCACCTGGGTCTGCATGCAGAGACCACTCGTGTGGAAGCAGAACTCGACTGAGTCTGTCTGCCCAAGAGTTTTGAATGCCTGGAAGATACACTGCCAGAAGATGAATCTGATGCTCTCTGACGAGGGCCCATAGTCGCAAAGCTTCGTTGCAAAGCGACAGAGAGCCTGTTCCCCCCTGCTTGTTCACATAGAACATGGCTACTTGATTGTCCGTATGAATGAGGAGTGTCTTGTAGCTAAGCAGGGTGTGGAACACTCGCAGAGCAAGAAAGAGTAGTTACTCACCTGTAACAGGTGTTCTCCAGGAGCAGCAGGAATCAGTCCTCACATATGGGTGACAACGGCGCCGACGGAGCCCCCGTGCGGAGCATTTCCCCAGCTTTCATAGAAAGCCTTTGGGAATGCAGCGTGGATGCGCGGTCCCCTTCCCGCCCAAGGGTGCCATCTTGCTCAGTCTGATGACATAGCTAAAAGACAGCAAAAATAGCAAAGTAAAACATATGACTGCAACTCCAAGGGGAGGAGGGAGGGTTGTGAGGACCGATTCCTGCTGCTCCTGGAGAACACCTGTTACAGGTGAGTAACTACTCTTTCTCCAGGACCAAGCAGGAAGTCAGTCCTCACATATGGGACTCCCTAGCTTAGGGCTTCCAGAGGCCCCAAACTGAAAAATGAGCTCCCTCTAGAACCTCAGCATGCAAGAACAGAATCTTCTCTGATAACGCCCCCGACAGGTAGCCTGACACCAGGGCCGGAGGGTAGGAGTTGCCCAGACCCCAAAGAGATTATGGCGTACCGCTTGCCCGAAAGCACTGTCCCTGCGGGACTCCCTCTCAAGGCAGTAGTGGGCCACAAAGGTCTGGCTTGAAGAACAAGTAGCGGCCCGGCAGATGTCTACCAACGGAACAGAACGGAGGTGAGCCACTGACGCAGCCTTCGCCCTGACACGGTGAGCCGTAACTCGACCCTGCAACGAGAGGCTGGCTTCCCCGTAAGCCCAGGCGATGCAGTCAGCTACCCATATGGACAAAGTACGCTTGGAGACAGCCAACCCCAACTTATTGGGGTCATAAGAGACGAAGAGCTGGTGCTCCCGCGTACAGTCAAGGTAGAAGGACAACGCCCTCCTACAGTCCAGGGTATGCAAGACCATCTCAGCCCGGCTAGCATGAGGCCTGGGAAAGAAAGTCGGAAGAACCACCTCCTGATTGAGGTGGAAGGAGGAGACAGCTTTTGGGAGGAACTTAGGGTGAGTCCGTAAGACAACCCTGTTCCTATAGAACCTAGTATAAGGTGCTTCTGAGACTAGGGCCTGAAGCTCACTCACTCGACTAGCTGAGGTAAGGGCTACCAGAAATAGCATTTTCCAGGACAGAAAATGCAGAGGGCAAGTAGCCATAGGTTCAACAGGTGGGCAAGTAAGCCGTTGCAAGACCACATTTAAATCCCATTCAGGGGCACGTGGACGCACTGGAGGCTTAAGGAAAAGCAGGCCTCTGAGGAAGCGAGCCACCAAAGGATGGCTGGAGAGAGACTGACCCTCCACCTCTGATTGATGTGTGGAAAGAGCACTAAGATGAACTCTAACAGAATTGGATTTAAGGCCTAGGTTGGACAGGTGAAGCAAATACTGCAGCACCACTGGTACCAGGCATGAGAAGGGATTCTCTTTGTGTTGAGTACACCAGGAAGAGAATCTACGCCACTTGAGGGCATAAGACTTTCTGGGGGACTGCCTCCTAGAGGCCAAGACTACGTCCTCCACTTCCCTAGGCAATAGTAAAGGCGCTAGGACTACTCTTTCAGCAGCCAGGCCATCAAATTGAGGGACTGGAGATTGGGGTGCAAGAGAGATCCTTGCTCCTGAGACAGGAGATCGGGTTGCATCCCCAGAGGAAGAGGAGTGTCCACCGCTAGTTGCAACAGTAGTGGGAACCAGGGTTGCCTTGGCCACCTGGGGGCCACCAGAATCACTGAGGCCTTGTCCCGGATCACCTTGAATAGTGTCTTGGACACTAGAGGCGTGGGAGGAAACGCATATAGGAGGCCTGCAGACCATGGAATGAGAAACGCCTCCGCTGCTACTCTGAGAGGATGCGGATGTCTGGAGCAGAACCTGGAGCAGAACCTGGGAAGTTGACGGTTCAGAGGACTGGCAAAGAGATTTATGGTTGAAAGACCCCATCTCAGGAAAATCTGTTGAACCACTAAAGGGTTCAACTGCCATTCGTGCGGCTGCAGAATCCTGCTCAATCTGTCCGCCAGGTAATTCTCCTGACCTGGGTGGTAGACTGCTTTGAGAAGAATGCCATGATTGACTGCCCAGGAGCACAGTTTCTGCGCTTCTTGACATAGAAGGCGAGACCCTGTGCCCCCTTGTTTGTTCACATAGAACATAGCCACTTGATTGTCTGTCTGAACTAAGACGGACTGAGAGAGATGAGATGAGAGAAAGTTCTCAGGGCTAAGCGGATAGCTCTCAGTTCTAAGAGATTGATCTGCTGTGCGGCCTCCCAAGGAGTCCACAGGCCTTGAGTACATGCCCCTTGGCAATGTGCACCCCAACCTTGTAGAGAAGCATCGGTTGTCAGCACCTGAGAGTGTGGAGGTGCCTGAAAAGGCACCCCCCCTGCACTAGATTCGGAAGATGAAGCCACCATTGCAGAGAAGACTGCAGTAGACTGGACACCCTCACTTTGTCCGCGAGGCTTCCTGTGGCCTGGTGCCACTGAGTCCTGAGGCCCCACTGAGCTGGTCTCATGTGTAGACGGGCATTTGGAGTCACATGGACCGTGGATGCCATGTGGCCTAAGAGCCTCAGGAATTGTCTGGAAGAGACTAGAGAATTGCTGTGGAAAAGCCTGGCTAGAGCCATCAATCTGTGGGCCCTGTCCACTGGTAGAAAGGCCTTTGCCTGAAATGTGTCCAGTCGAGCTCCTATGAACTCCATGTTCTGGGAGGGATGCAAACTGGACTTTGCAAAGTTTATGACAAACCCCAGGTGCTGAAGCAGAGCGACAGTGCGAAGGGTGGCTTGATTGGCCTCTTGCGGGGACTGACCCCTGATGAGCCAATCGTCCAGATATGGAAAGACAAAGAGGCCCTGAACCCTGAGGTAGGCCGCTACCACCGCCAGGCACTTGGTGAATACCCTGGGGGCGGATGTAAGGCCAAAAGGCAGTACTGATAATGGTTTCCTCCCACTACAAATCTGAGATATTGTCTGTGGTCTGGATGAATAAGGATGTGAGTATAAGCATCCTTTAGATCTAAGGAGCATAGCCAATCTCCCTGCTGGAGGTAGGGCAGCAGGATTCTAAGGGTAAGCATCTTGAACCTTTCCCTCTCCAGGAACTTGTTCAGGTTTCGCAAGTCTAGGATGGGTCTGAGGCCTCCTGTTCTCTTTGGTACCAGGACGTACCTGGAATAGAAGCCGTGACCTTTCAGGTGGTGGGGCACCGGTTCCACTGCCTGATCCTTTAGAAGACCTGCCAACTCCTGCAGGAGTAAGTCCCTGTGCAGAGGGAGTCTGGGAGGCTCCCCTGGAAAATAGGAGGGGGGTACCTGGTGGAAGTGGAGGAGATAGCCCTTCTGGACTATACTTAGAACCCAGGTATCCCTTGTGACGGCTGACTACCTGTGGACGAACAGGGCCAGCATGCCTCCAGTGCTGATGGGAGCCAGCTGAGGAGGAGAGGCTATGCCAATGCAGTCAAAATCCCCCTCCCTGCTGAGCAAGAGCCGGAGTAGGAGGCTTGGGGGCCTTCTGCCTACGGGGCCCATGACCCTGCCCCTAGGCCTGCTGACCCTGTTGGGGAACTACAGAAGCCTGATAATGAGGGTACTGTTTATAGGCAGATGACTTCCTCAGGTAAAATGGAGTTTTTCCCCGAGCCCTTCTTCTTCTGAGAAGGGGCAGAGGTTTTTCTGGACAGCCTTGTCCGGGTAAGAGTCTCGGTCTCGAGTTCGGCAGCCTTGTCAGCCATGGGCTTGCCAAAGAGGTTTTCACCTCGGCAGGGGACATCGACCAACTTGTCCTGCACCCATGGATCGAGGTCCGATGACTGTAGCCAAGCCTGACGGCGTGCACCAATGCCGGCCGTGGCTACTCGGGCCGAAGCCTCGAAGCCATCGTAGGCTGCTCGAGATATAAACTTCAAGCACTCACGAATACCCGAGGACAGAGCATTGAACCTCTGCAAAGTTTCCTCGGAGAGACCAGCAGAGAACCCGGCAATCTCCTTTGCCAGGTCTCGAAGGTACATGCCCATGTACAGCTGGTAGGTCTGGACACGGCAAGTAAGCATAGAGCCCGAGAAGCACTTCTTACTGAGGGCATCCAGGTTCCGGGCCTCCCGGCCGGGAGGCACCGAGGAGTGCATCTTCTGACTCTTCAGACGATGCATGGCAGATTCCACAACCATGGAGTGGTGCGGTAATTGTGCCTTTTGGAACCCAGGGTCTTGCGGACTCGATAAATGGAATCGACCCGCTTGCTCAAAACCGGCGTCGAGGCCGGCGCCTCCCACATGCGTAAGAGCAACCGTTCCAGCATTGGAGGAACTGGAACAGTAAAGGCCTCCTTCGGAGGAGAGTCATACTGTAGGGCCTCGAGCTCCTCGGCTCGAGGCTCCTCCTCGGGATCCGTGGGGAAAGCCAAAGCCTGGGCCATGTCCCGCATGAAATCCGAGAACCGGGTATCCTCCGGAGGGGACCTTCTCCGAGGCTCGGACTCGAGTGAGTCCGAAGGAACGCACCGAGTCGAAAAGGTGTCGGGTGACTCCTCATCCTCCGTCTCCCAGCCGGACTCCTCGGAGGAGGAATCGAGCGGCTCCGGTCGGGCAGGCATCGATGCCATCCGCCCTGACGCCGAGGGTACTGGCGTTGACGACCTCGGTCCCGAACGGAAGGCCGAGGGGGACCTTGGCCGAGGATCGACTCGAGCTCGCATGGACTCGAGGATCGGTTCGGCCTCCGGGGTCGACTTGGACGTCTATGTCCCGGTGGTTGGGGCAGATGCACCGGTGAGACCGGCGATCAGTGCCCGCTGCTGTTCCATGAAGGCAACCAAGCTGCTCTCTAAGGCCATCAACCTGAGTCCGAGCTCAGGAGACTCAGCAGCCCCTGACTCGATCCCCGGTGGCGGTGGCGGCGCCGGGCCCGACGTCGGCTCCCCTGCAGGTGAGTTCACGAGGACTACAGTACTCACGTGACCCGGGGACTCCATCTCCACACGAGGTTGTTTTGCAGGCCTCTCCGACACCGAAGACCCAGGACGGCGCTCGGGGTTATGCGACTTGGCCCTCGAGGAGCCAAGTGCGTCCACCGACGCTGCCCTCGTGGGTTTTTTCTTCTTATGATGCTCCCGCGAGGGAGACCCCCTTTCAGAGGAGCCTCGACGCTGCTCGGGGCCAGAGTCCCGAGATGTCGAAGCCTCTGACGAGGTCCGGGCCCGACCGGAAGCAGAGTCAGAGAAGATTCTTTCCTTTTGGTGCTGCCGACTCCATAATGCCTTAGAGGACATTTTCCCACATGGACCACAGATCACCGGGTCATGATCGGGTCCGAGGCACCCGTCATGTGTGTCGGTGAGAGACATAAGTTTCTTGCACTGATCACAATTTTTAAACCCGCTGGCAGCCATCGGGGAAAAAGGGCCCCTGCAAGGTCAAACGACAGGGCTGCCAGTGAAAAAAGAAAAAATGGCGCGAACGCTAGTCACTAAGGACAAAAACCGAAAAAGAGATCTGGGCTCAATACCGACATATCGGGCCCAGGCGGGAAAGGGAAACCGGCGTCGAACCGAAAAAAACAGGTTAATGCAGAGAAAAATCAACTTCTTCCTCGGGTGAAACGAATATACATCCATCGGGCTCCATGGAAAAGACTGAACAAGATGGCACCCTTGGGCGGGAAGGGGACCGCGCATGTGCGCTGCATTCCCAAAGGCTTTCTATGAAAGCTGGGGAAATGCTCCGCACGGGGGCTCCGTCGGCGCCGACGTCACCCATATGTGAGGACTGACTTCCTGCTTGGTCCTGGAGAAAGATTGCTCTGAGCCCCAAGAGACTGATATGTAGATAACTCTCCTGTGGAGACCAGGTGCCCTGGGTGGAGAGGTCTTGCAGATGAGCTCCCCAACCCATTGGAGAAGCATCTGTTGTGAGAGTTGCTTGGGGTAGGGGTTGTTGAAAAGGGGACCCCAGCAACAGGTTTTGAGTGGACTTCCACCACTGGAAGGACAAAATGAGGCGACTTGTGTTTGCTATTTTGTCTGACAGGCATCCTGATGCCTGTGTCCATTGGGTGAATAAAGTCCACTGAGCTGCCCTCATGTGGAGGCAAGCATAGGAAACCACATGCACGGTGGATGCAATGTGGCCTAGTAGTTTTAACATTTCTCAAGCAGTTAGATGAGGCTTTAGCACTGCTTGAGAAGCTAACTGCACCAAGCGAAGGCAACGGGCCTGGGGAAGATAGGCCCTTGCCTTTGTGGTATCCAGGGAAGCTCCTATGAACTCTAAAGACTGAGTGAGAGTCAGACTGGATTTTGGGATGTTTATTACCAGCCCTAAATACTGAAGGATACGCATTGTGCAGGATAGAGAAGTCCTGGCCTCTGACTCTGTTGGGGCTCGAATGAGCCAATCGTCTAAGTAAGGGAAGACGAATATCCCTAGAGTGCGGAGAAATGCTGCTACAACAGCCATGCATTTCGTGAACACCCTTGGTGCTGAGGCCAGGCCAAATGGAAGCACCCTGTATTGGTAGTGCTTTCCCTGAAAAAAGAACCGAAGGAACCTTCTGTGAGTTGGATGGATGAGAACATGGGTGTACGCATCCTTGAGATCTAGAGAACAAAGCCAATCCTGACTCTGAAGGTATGGCAGCAGAGATCCAAGAGAAATCATTTTGAATTTCTCCTTGACAAGGAATTTGTTCAATTCTCTGAGGTCTAAGATAGGTCTGTAATCCCCTGTTTTCTTGGGAATAAGAAAATAAGGGGAATAGAGTCCTGTACTCTGTTGATGAGGGGGTACTTCTTCTATTGCCCCTTGGGCTAGAAGGATAGCGACCTCCTGACCTAACAGGTTGATGAGAGAGGTCGGAGAATTGAACTGCCTTACTATTGTGTGAGGGGGCATGCTTGAAAAATGAAGCTTGTACCCCTCCGTTATGATGGAGAGTGTCCAATGCTCTGCTGTTATTTGCCCCCATCTGGGGCAAAATGAGATAACCTTCCTGGAATGGTGGAAGGTTCCGGTCCCTCCAGAACCAGGAAGGCTAAGTTCTCTAGATGAGAGTCAAAGGCCTTGTGGAGGCTGAGCCTGCTTGGCTGGTTGGGGCCTAGCAGCCTTTACTTTCTTCTGTTTGGGTGGTTGCTGACCTTTCCTGGCAAGTTGACCTGTAGAACGTCCCTGCTGAACATAAGCAGGATAGATTTTTTTCTTTTTAGAAAAGAATGGTTTCTTAAACAATTTTCTTCTAGCAGGATCAGCAGTGGACTTGGATATCCAAGGTGGAATTTTCAGCATCCATCTTATTGGCTTTTTCCTGCCAATCTTTACCAAACAGGTTCTCACCAGTACAAGGGATATTTCTCAATTTGTCTTCTACCCAGATCTCTAAATCAGATGCCTGGAGCCAAGCAATTCTACGTGCACCTATGGCCATAGCCGAGGTTCTGTTTATGCACTCAAAGCAGTCAAAGGCTGCACGGTTTGAAAATTTTGTAACATCTTGGGCATGTTTGACCAGTGAGAAAAGCCTGTCTTTTATCCTCAGGAAGAAAAGGACTTAAAGCCTCTAAATCATCTGTGACCTCCTTCAGGAACATTCCCATATAGAGACTACAGGAACTGATCCTGGCAGAAAGCATGGAAGCTTGGAAGACCCAATGTCCAAAAGCATCCAGAGTTCTGCACTCACGTCCTGGAGGATTAGAGGCATGTGTTTTTGCACTCTTGATCCTTCTCATAGCTGACTCCACTACAATAGAGTGGTGAGGAAGCTGAGTCTTATGGAATCCAGGACAAGGAGGGACTCGATACATAGTATCGAGTCTACGAGAATGAGGAGAGGTGGTGAGAGGTGTTTCCCACATCCTTAACATGAGATCACACAGAATCTCATGAATGGGCAAGGTAGCTGCCTCCTTAGGTGTTTTAGGATATTGTAGAATTTCCAACTCCTTGGCCCTTGTTTCAGGGGCCACAGTAATGGACAGGCCTCGAGCCACCTCCCTGATAAAATCTTGGAAGGAAATATCCTCTGGAGGAGACATCCTGCGTTTAGGGGAGGAGGGCTCCTCTGGGAGAAGCATCGCTGCATCGACAGAACTGTCAGAATCCTCAGATTCTTCTGAGGACTCAAAGTATCGTCTGTCTGGATGCTCTTGAAGAGCCCGATACCCGTACCGACCAAAGTCGGTACCGGGATTAACCGGTACCGGGGTATCGGTACCGGAGATCATCGGATGACTGGGTACCGGCAAAGCAGACACCGATGCCGATGCTATTGGTACTGGTACCGGTACCGATACCGGTACTGGTGTTATTGTCTTTCGCGGTTCTGAGGGCTTCGATGCCGCAAGGAAAGCCGCTAGACTGCGTTCCATAGCCAGAACTCTCTGGTCTATCGACGCTGCCAATGCCTGGATGTCGGTACTGGAGGAGACCACCGGTACCCCAGAGCATGGCACCAGTAGTTGTGCCGAGGTCGAGGCCTCGAGAACATCCTGGAACCCCGATAATGCTTTGGAAGCCGAAGCCTCCCGCCGGGGTAATTTTGCCGGTGCAGAATCCTCGAGGGCAACGCCAGAGGCATCTCGATGCTTAGAAGGAGATATAATGGTATACTCCCCGATATCAATCGAAAACCCGGACTTCTCTAAGATAGCAGACTGCCTTACCCAAATGGCGAAGTGGTGCCAAAACAACAATCTAGCTATAAACTACAACAAGACTGAAGCTTTAATCATCACTCGAAACCAAAGCTTCACACACCCACCAAACATAAAGATACAAAGCACCACGATACCGATAAGATCGGAGGTGAGATACCTTGGGGTTACTCTGGACAGTAAACTCAACCTCAAACCACACATAGACAAAACAATCCAAAAAGCATATTACAGGATGCGAATCATCAGGAGACTGAAACCACTCCTCGCTCCAGAACACTTCCGTACAGTCTGTCAAGCACTGATAACCCCAATACTGGACTTCTGCAATCCGATATACCTCGGACTACCAAAACAAGCTCTCAAACCACTACAGCTGGCACAAAACACTGCAGCTCGAATCATATCCGGAGCCGCAAGGCAGGAGCACATCACACTTACACTAAAGGACTTACACTGGCTCCCAATCATTGCTCGCATCAGATACAAGACTATCATAAACCTATTTAAGATAAAAGAACACACATCAGCCAACAGCCTCCACCTGCTCATACAACCGGAAACCAGCGCACGTCCCAGAAGAAGTCAAACACGCAACCGAGTCAGCACCCCAAATGAGTACAAGCACACACGCAGGGACACAACAGACAGAGCTCTCTCCATGGCTGCTCCAACAATATGGAACAATCTACCGGACGATCTAAGGGCAACTCCAGACCTCAAAGACTTCAGAAAACAACTGAAAACCATGCTGTTCATAGAGCACTATGGTCACATCACATAACCTAAGAGAATGGATAACAGCACTCCAATCCTCCCAAACAACTGAATATATAAAATATGATTCTAGCACCACTGTAAATAGCCCACCCTGTATATAGCTCAAACAAATCAAGCACCCAACACATCCCTCACACAACTAAGTTTTATCCTCACTGCATGTACAACACACACACTTTACCTGATTGCTTGCTGTGATACCACCTTGATTATTAAGATAAGGCGGTTTAGAAATACTGTTAAATAAATAAATAAATAAATAAATACCCTTCGAGGACCGGCTGGATTTATGTTTAGTTACCTGAGATGCACGGGAGGAAGAAGCAGCCCTGGAAGATGTCGATGCCACCGAAGCTGCATCAGAGGGAAACAGGGTACTGAGCTTAGCAGCTCGGTTCTGCCGACCTCTTTTAGACATCATGGCACAGGACATACAATCCGTGATGGAGTGGTCAGGACCTAAACATTTTAGACACCATTCATGGGTGTCGGTGACGGAGATGGTACCGCCACATTTGGTGCACTTTTTGAAACCTGAGGCAGGTTTCTCCATGGTAAGGAATAATTTTTGGGCCTAAGGCCCAAAAAGGTGCGTGCACCTGAAGAAAAAGAAAAAAGAGAATATATATATTTTTTTTTTTTACAGAAGAAAAGAATGAAATAAAAAATAATTCTTCTGCGGTGACAGGAACACGACCTGCTGGTTCCGCGGAAAAAGAAGAACTGGAGAGAGGCAGTTGGGAAAGGCAGGAAGGCAGCACGCAGGCGCTGTGGGATGCTCCCAAAAGCTTTCTGATTGGACGCTGGGGAGCGTTCCCGCGCAGGCTCCGTCGGTACCGACAATACCCATATGTGATGACTACATTCCTGCTTGTTCCTGGAGATATGAAGTGTTCCAAGGTACCACCAGCACAATTAACTTTTTTTTATCGCCGATCACCTAAAACTTAAAAAGCTTGATGACGGGGGAGCCAATGTGGACACGGACACATAGAAAACACAACCGATTTAGTCTTAAATTGTCCTGATCTCCAAAACTAAGTAACTCAGATTGTATTAATCATCATGAGTGTATCATTCCAAAAAGGAGATACGGGGTTAAAAAGAGTGAAAACTTAGAAATATGGCAAAATCCTAAGATATTTAAAAGTATATCAGCAGCAAATCGGTTCCACTACTATCCATTCTTAAATGCATAAAAGGAGGATCCACTAAAAAATGAAAGTTATCATAATCGATCTATAAAAATTAAACCATAAACAGGGGGAATTTAAAAACCTGTTAGTCTACTAAAAAAGGCCAACCTGCTAAAACCAAAACATACTGGGAAATGGTTGGAATGATAAAAAAAAGAGGAATTGAGAGGCTTCTGGGGGAGATGTGAGAGGCTGCTTCAACTCATGGCTCCAATCATCCTGATTAAAAAACGTGGTTATTATATACAGTTAAGGACTGAACAGGTATATTTTAATCTGGAGAGATGCCAAAAGTACTTCGAGCGCGCCCAGAGAAAAATCTATCAAAGACTTATATGCAGAAAAAATGGCAAAATCGTCAAAAGCAGGGAAAGCAGTGGGACCTGTCATGGCAGCGGTGACCACCGCCAAACAAACAAGCCCTGTGCCAGAAGACACGGAAAGCAGCATGTCAGCGCTCCTGCAGAAGATTTGCACTTCTAAGCATGAAATCATTAGCGCTGTCTCAGCTCGCTTTGATGCTGGCCTGAGTGCAGGAAGCGGAGGAGTGCGTGGGAAGGTTGGAGGATCGGGAGGTGCAGAAGGCAAAATACATGGATAAACTGACTAAAGCAGTATGCTGGTTGGAAAGCAAGGCGGGGGACCAAGAGAACCACGATCGCTGTCAAAACCTTAGAATTTTTGGGATCCCGGAGGCTGCCGAGGCATCGGATGCACGCAGTTTTGTGCAGCAGCTCCTAAGTGCTTGTTTTCCCGCTCAGATTGAGTGAGCGCATCGAGAGATGCGGCCAAAAGTTAAGGTGGGTCAAAAACCCCAGGCCCTTATTGTGTGGATGTTTCGCTACTAGGAGAAAGAGCATATTATTATGGAAGCCTAAAAGACCCGAACAGTAACATGAGACCTGGCAGATCTCAATATTTCCAGATGTTAGCGGTGAAACAGTAAGAAAGCGCAAGAACTGATTATAAGATGCTTTGGCTAAAGCAGGGCTCAAGGCCAGTATTTGGTACCCAGCCCGTCTCACTGCTGTGTACAGAGGGAAATGAGTGGACATTAAACAGGTCGTCAATGTGCCTAACAGTCCGGAGGAAGCAAAGATGTTCTGCTTAACCAGGAAATTCTCCCAGAACAGATGCTTGGCTGAAAGGCAAACTAGAGTTGTCCTTAGAGCTGCCTTGTTTGTTATAAGGGATAGGATGGATTGTCTGGGAATCCACGGTACGAGTTGGGGATGGAAGCCAATGTTGATCCTAAATAGAAAAGAGATGCTTGTTTTTATAAACAATGTTTTGTTTTTGTTGAATGGCTAGTGTGTGATGGGGATGTGCGGTTGGTAGGGGGCTGGGGGGGGGGGGTCTATTCTGTTGGGTTACCTCCAGAGAATTGTCTGTCATATCTATGGCTCTTAAAGTAATTACCCTGAACGTGGGGGGCCTCAACAGACCAATTAAATGGAAAAGGATACTTTCCTATCTTCAGAGGGAAAGGGTGGGTATTGTCCTCCTCCAGGAGGTGAGGTTGATCCCTGTGGAAATGGACAAACTACAAGGTGGCTACTGGGAACAGATATTCTATTTGAAAAAAAGGGGCGTGGCAATCTTGGTTAGTAAGAATAATCCTTATATTGTGGAACACTCAGGTAGAGATACTCATGGATGAATGGTGTAGATGGTGGGGCAGGTTGAGGGTCAGGAGCTGTCCCCTTCTGAATCTCTACTAAATGACCTCTTTGGTGTATGATTACATAATGTCAGGATAAGTTTTCTATTTTCAAAACACAACAAAAAATATATGATAACTGAAACATCTTCAGAAATATCAGAAAAAGACATATATGGATGTACATACCTGCACATTGGCTGCTGTAGATGGAGACCCTGAGGAAGATGATGGTCTGTGTGGAGTAGATGGTGGCTTTGTTGAACCCTGTGCTCCACTTCCTGTTCCTCCAGGAAGATTAGTCCTATTATTTCCACTTGAGTTAAGGTTGCTCCTATTACCAGTTACACTTGCACCAACTCCAAGCAAGTTATTCTTGCTGACAGTTCCAGAAGAAGAGTTAGATGGCTTGGGAGATGGACTGCTAAGTTTAGGTGAAGGGTTGGGAAGCTTGGCAGAGGTGGTTACCATTTTGGATGAACTGGTTACTTTTGGGGAAGAAGTCACCAATTTAGGTGAAGAATTGGCTATTCTGGAAGGAGGAGTAGCCAATTTAAGAGCAGAACTAGCAGGTTTTGGGGGAGGGGTGATCGGTTTAGTAGAAGAGCCAGCCTGCTTTGGGGAAGGGTTGGCTAGTTTATGAGATGAACTGGTTAGTTTAGGGGAAGGCAGGAGATTCTTTGCTGGCTGAATACCTGATGAACGGCTGGAGGACAAATTCATTGTAGGGGATTGTCTGTTGATATTTACTCCACTGGCTGATTTATGGTGGGAACTGCTTTGGACAACTGGTACACTAGAAATGGAAGAACTGGTTGAAGCGGTGGGTTTAGTAGACGGAACAACAGAATAGGGAGACTTGAAGCCAGTGGATGATACCTGGGATCCAACAGACTTTGCTAAATAGTTACTAGAGGTAGAAGGGCTTGATGTTCGTGAGACCAGTGAATGAGACCCCTGAGCATTACTTCCGGTGGAGGAAGTAGAGGATACATGGTGGTACACCGGTTGCTTCTCTGGAGTTTTCAGAATAGGAGATGAAGAGGATAGCTGGGGACTGCTAGTTAGCCTCACTACTGGGTTGGTGTGTGACTTGCTAATGGTTGCTTGCAAGGGGGACACATAGTTCTGTTGTACAGAAGTGTGATGTACTTTAGTCATATGCGACTGTGAAGACGACGAGGAAATGTGAGTCTGTGATGAGGACTTAATCTGTGATGCTGCTGCTGCTTGCGATTGTGAAGAGGAAGAAGAAGAAGTGGAACAGACTTGAGCCTGTAATGATCTCTGTAACCCCTGCTGAAGTAGCTTGGCTGGCAAGGGTTCCAAGGAAACTTTTGGGTTTTGAATAGAAGATCCTGCAATGAGGCCTGAAGTAATAGCAACCTGTGATGCCAAGTCCTGGGGTTTCTTTGGTATAGGCCCCGTGTGACCAGCAATGAGACTTGATGAATGAGGTGTAGGGGACTGTTCCTTTTTCGGTGTAGAGAGGGGTAGTTTACTCATGATGGTAGCAAGCTTTTCTTCTCGCAATGTGGTTCGAGGTCTAGATGCAGACGATTCAAGGCTGGAGCTGACTGGAGGGCCCTTCGATCCATTGTTAAGGACAGCTAAAGCCTCAGAAACTGAATCCAATGAGGGCGGATTAAAGGATAGGTCCTCATCGAGTGAATCATCTACACAGATGGTCTCAGGGCCTGGTGTACTGTTGGAGCTGGCTGTTGAAGTTATGGGAGTAATGGAGTTTGAGGCAGGAATACGGATCAAAGTCACCGAGGGTGTTGAGGTTCTCTGTTCCTTCTTTGGACTAGATTCCTATAATACAAAAAAAATGTATATATTTCAATATTTGCACCATTCTATGCAATATCCTATTCCCATAGTCACATACAAGGGACAAGTTTTAAAACAATTCACATAGCTGCAAAGCCCACAGATTCCTTTATCCACAGATTTTGTACCAATTCTCAAAGGGAAAATAAGAGCACATTTTCCCTTTGAAAGTTGCCTAGAGTATAAGCAAATATAGAATAACGCTTTTTTACTCTATGGTATGTTTTCCCTTCAAAATAATGAACAAGTTTTTGCATTGTCAAAATTATGAACATTACTGTCTCCTCTCACCTGAGCCCGCTTACTTTTTATATTACTGCCCCCTCTCACCTAAGCTTGCTTACTTTTTTTCCCCATTACTGCCTCCTCTCACCTGAGCCCACTTGCTTTTTCTGTGAGTACCAAAAAGGGGAGGTAATTTTTAGCCAGCCAATTCCCACAGATAGAGAAATTTTCAAAAGTCATTTAAGTACTAATGCATTCACTTTATAAAACTAACATATTGTGTCCCTCTGGTTTATAAATTACAGTGCATGCTGTGATATATATATATCAATAAAAGTCAACAACCTGGACATGACACAAATAAATGAAGTTAAACCAGTGATAAAAATAATGAGTTTTCAACAATCATACGTCTGTCAAAAAGTCAGTGCAGAATAAGCTACAGATGTTACCCGAACATAAGTAAATTACCGCTGCATTACGTTATTGGGACAATATCATCTGTACTTCATTCTGTAGAGACCTAATGAAGAATATGGCTCTTCAAAGCTCATTACAAATAAGTTAGTCCCGTGAAAAAAGTATCACAATTTGTTGGTTGAACTTAATTTCTATATAATGGAAGAAAAAAAAATAGCAGCTGGAAAATGGTACTAATAAGCAAGTTTCTCGGCTTATAACAGCAGTAAGGTGTAGTTACTCACCTGTAACAGGTGTTCTCCAGGGACAGCAGGAATCAGTCCTCACTTATGGGCGACGGCGGCACTGACCGAGCCCGTGCGGAGCAATTCCCCAGCTTTCAAAGAAAGCCTTAGGGATTGCTGCCACGCATTCGTGGTCCTCTTCCCGCCCAAAGGTGCCATCTTGCTCAGTCAGGTCCCTTAGCTCGAGCCCTACCAAGCAGATGGCAAGGGAAGGACAAAAATGTAGCAACTCATCAGGGGAGGCAGAAGGGTAGTGAGGATTGATTCCTGCTGTCCCTGGAGAACACCCGTTACAGGTGAGTAACTACGCTTTCTCCAGGAACAAGCAGGAAGTCAGTCCTCACTTATGGGACTCCCTAGCTACAGGCTACCAAACCTGTAACCAAAAAATGCCTCTGCAAGGCCGTGAGCAGAAGTCAATGCCCGGAGGAGGCCTAGTCCTCGGGTCGAAGCCCTCAGTAGTCATGAAGAAGGTTCAGCGGGCAGGAGTTGCTTATAGCTTGAACAGGTTAAGAAGTACAGCCTGGCCGAAGGCGCTGTCCCGGCAGGACTCCCTCTCCAGGCAGTAGTGGGCAGCGAAGGTATTCGTGGAAGACCAGGTCGCCGCCCGGCAGATGTCCATCAGGGGCACGGAGCGCAGGGAGGCCACCGAGGCTGCTTTGGCCCGGACCCTGTGTGCGGTGACTTGACGATCTAGTTGGATGCCTGCCTTCGCATGGGCGAAAGTGATGCAGTTTGCCACCCAAACCGAGAGGGTGCGCTTGGTGACTGTCTGCCCCAGTCTATTCAGATCATACGTCATGAAAAGCTGGTCAGACTTGCGAAGAGTCTGGGTACGCAGCAAATAAAAGGCAAGGGCCCGTTTGCAGTCGAGGATGTGGAGAGTTGACACCTGGTCGGCGTGGGGCCTCAGGTAGAACGTCGGCAGGACTATCTCTTGGTTGAGATGGAAGTCCGAAACGACCTTGGGGCAGGAATTTAGGGTGGGTACGTAGGACCACCCTATTCCGATAAAAACTGGTGTAAGGGGCACCAGCCATGAGAGCCTGGAGCTCACTGACTCGGTGGAACGAGGTGAGCGCCACCAGGAAGGCCACCTTCCAGGACAGGTGCCGGGGTGAGCATGTTACCATCGGCTCGAAGGGAGAATGGGTGAGCTGTGTGAGTACCACATTCAGGTCCCTTTCCGCTGGGGGAGGGTGGATGCATGGCTTGGAAAACAGAAGACACCACATGAAGCGGGAGACTAATAGCTGCCCCAAGAGGGGTTTTCCTTCGATGGGGAAGTGATTAGCCGAAACGGTGCTGAAATGAACCCGGAGTTCGACTTCAGCCCTTCTCTTGAGAGATGGACGAGGTACTGGAGAACCCATCGAAAGGGACATGAGAAGGGGTAGATATGGCGCTCCGAGCACCAGACAGAAAAGCGTTTCCACTTAAAGGTGTAGGCTTGCCAAGTGGAGTCCTTCCTCGAGGCGAGGAGAATTGCCTTGAAATCCTCCGGAAGGGCCAGAGAGGCTAGGGAGACCCGTTCAGCCACCAGGCTGCGAGGGATAGGGAGGTTAGGTTTGGGTTCAGCACCCGACCCTCCTCCTGCATTAGCAGGCCCTGAGCAGAGCCCACGGGAACTGGAGGCTCTGTCAAAAGGCGGAGCAGGAGCGGGAACCAAGGCTGCCAAGGCCACGAAGGGGCCACTAGAATCAGTGACGACCTGTCCTGCTGAACCTTGAAAAGAGTCCTCACAATGAGGCGGAAAGGAGGGAATGCATAAAGAAGGCTGAAGGACCAGTACTGGAGAAATGCATTGGGGCCCTCCCTGCTCGGGTGCGGCACCGGCCTGCAGAAGCAGGGGAGCTGCGTGTTTTGGGGACTGGCGAAGAGGTCTATCGCCGGTGTCCCCCAACGAAGAAACAGTCAATCTGCTATTCTGGGATGCAGTCGCCATTTGTGGGGGCGAAGGATCCTGCTGAGTCTGTCCGCCAGGCCATTCTCCTGACCCGGGAGGTACGTTGCTCTAGGGACATCCCCTGTCTGACAGCGAAAGAGCAGATGAGGACCGCTTCCTGGCAGAGGGAGCATGATTCCGTGCCTCCCTCTTTGTAGATGCAAAACATCGCTACACGGTTGTCGGTCTGCACCAGAACCAACCTCCCGTTGAGGGCCCACCGAATCACCTGGAACTCGAGCAGGTTTATCTGTTGTTGAGACTCCTCAGGTGACCATTGCCCCTGCGTGTAGAGAGGCCCGCAGTGGGCTCCCCACCCTAACAGGGAGGCATCTGTTGTCAGCACTGCCTCGTGCTGCGGTGCCTGAAAGGGCAACCAACGCAGGGACAAATGGAGGCTGGGAAGGACCCTGACGGGGTCCCTGAGGTGTCCAAAGGACTGGCTCCATTGGGCCCTGAGGGACACAAAAAGCAAGAGGTATGCTGGTCACATGCGCTTTATTAATAAAGAAACTCCCCAACGCGTTTCAGCAAGACCTTCATCAGGGGGCTGAGAACTGCAAACAGTAATAAATAAATAAAAACATCAACATATGAAATAAATATAAACAAATATAAAAACAACCTTAAAAATATCAAACATCAAAATTAAAAGTACATATATGTAACAGAATATAATAAATGAATGTATAAAAATGATAATGAACACAAGTTAAAATAAAAGATAAAAAGGACAAACACTAGTTAAATTAGTACAAAAGGAGAGAATATCATCCCAAAATATATCAATTTGTAAAAATACTTACGGTTATAAATATCATTAAAATGATGGAGTGCACAGAAGAAAACAATTGCATAGAAATGAATCAATCCTATGGGGATTGAGCTAAAAAAATTATAATATCATAATTAGCATGTAAGATAACATTCGGATATAGCCATTATAAATAACGGGAAACCCAGAACCAACAGACGAATAGACCAGGAGAGCACAATAAAAGACCTGAAAGAACCCATATTAAAATTCATAATTAGAAATTGCATAATGCAATACATAAAAGAAAAATTATATGATAAATAATTGGACAAATAATGCAAATGGCAAAAAGGAGAGGATAAAAACATTTGTACAGACAAATATTTGATACAGGGAATGGTCAAATAATTCAATTGACAAAACTGGCAATAAAACTCATTTTAAATGAGATAAAAAGTTTATAAATCAACACAAACATTGACATATAGTGAATGAAAATAAAATCCCCCCCCCTTTTTAAGTCTTTGCAGGTTACTGTTCGTTTTATATAGAAGAGCTTTTGTTTTGAACAGTGTCACATCACGTTACGTTTTCATACGTGCCTCCTGACACTTTTAAAATGGGGCGGGCGTGACTCTGCCGTGTCTTTTAGTTTTTTATATTCAGCAGTATAGGCTGGTCTAGCTACAGGTATTAGCCTTTCCTTTATTGATAATAAGTGGCCGCTATGTTTTTTACCTTTCTCTTATCTGTTTTCTCTGTTTTACTTTGGCCGGTTCAGCACAATGTTTCATTCTTTATTCTCCCCCTGCAAACACTTTGCGTATTTTTACAAGTGGGTTAGTTTAGTATGATTTAGAGCATGTTTTAATCTATTGTTCAACTCTTACCGGCAGATACGTTATTTACCGTTTTATTACTGATTGTGTCTTATTAACGTATTCATTGAATGCTTACCCATACATACACATAACTTTCTTTTATACATGTATTCTTTTTAATAGTATATTTTATATCTGATATAGTATTTATTTACTTTTTATTTTTCGTTTATTTATTTGTTTTCGCAGCGCTACAAGATCAGAATGTGACACGTTTTAAAAATATTTTTGGTGCCTTTTCTAAGTTTTTATGTCTCTCTGTATCAATAGAGGTGGCATTCTATTTCTACATGCAGACAATGAGAATTTGCCCAGTGGGTTTAACTACACATGTATATCCTTTTTCCTTTTTTACACATGCATCCTCTTTTTAATTTTTGGTCTAGCACCCATTCATCTGCCTATTTATTTTTCCAGCACTGCGACATTTAAATGAGTGTTTCACTTATAAACTGTTTGCGCTTTCTTTTAAATAGTACATGCCTTGTTGGATTAGCGTCGATAGTTTCCTCAGTTTTAAACATGCACTATGAGTTTCCTGTCGCGCCTCCCAGAGTTAAGCATGTACGTTTTATCACACTAATTGTTGATTTGAAAGTATTTCACTTTCGATTACAAGGTATTACTTTTCTAAATAGCCCCATGTGACTGGAAACCATGCAGCTTTTTTTACAATAATATACAATGTTGCCATGTCCTCCTTCGTTTAGTCTCCCATGCTGTTTTTGCTGGTCTTACGGATCTTTTGTTTTTGCATCGCTCTGCTGTTTTAACAAAATCGTGGTTTCTCAAAATAATTTTTATTTTCATTCACTATATGTCAATGTTTGTGTTGGTTTATAAACTCTTTTTCTCTCTTTTAAAATGAGTTTTATTGCCAGTTTTGTCAATTGAATTATTTGACCATTTGTCTGTACAAATGTTTTTATCCTGTCCTCTTTGCCAGTTGCATTATTTGTCCAATTATTTATCATATAATTTTTCTTTTATGTATTGCAGTATGCAATTTCTAATTATGAATTTTAATATGGGTTCTTTCAGGTCTTTTATTGTGCTCTCCTGGTCTATTTGTCTGTTGGTTCTGGGTTTCCCGTTATTTATAATGGCTATATCTGAAAGCAGAGTTAGCTCAGGAGGAAGCTCAAGCTCAAGCTTTAGCTCAGGCGGTAGCTCAAGCTCAGGCTCTGGTTCAGGTGCTGATTCGAGTTCAGGCTGGAGAGGAAGTTCAAGCTGGGGAGCAAGCTCAGGATCTGGATTATGATCCGGGAGGAGTTCTGACGGAGCAGCTGTGAATTCCTGCAGCAGAGCTAGAACAGGAGCAAACACTGGAACAGACAGAGAAACAAAGAAAGCTCAAGCAGAAAAGGTACCGAGAGTTAAAATCCACAGTCTGCAGGAAAGCTTCTCTCAGTTAAAGCCTTAGGAGGAAGGCAGCTGGAGGGAGAAGCCAAAGCAGGGAACCAGCTTGGGTGTGTCCAAAGAGAGAGAAAGGTACAAACCTCTGAACTTTCCAAATAGTGAAAGAGCACTGCTCAGTAAGCCTTGCAGGCAGAAGCCAGAAGGTAGTTCCTATAAGAGAAACAGGGAGAAAACTAAGCCTAATAGTTTTCTCTGGGACAATAAAGCTTTCCAGAATTCTCTTAAGGCTAAAGAGAATGTTTTGAGAACCCTGTGTGAATGCGTTCCTATGTATCCAGTGGGGGATGGGCTGGAGGATATGCAGGTTGAATACAGAGGAAGGCATAAACGATGTACCCATGGATTGTACGTTAACCATTGCAGATAATATGGAAACACTTTGCTGAATTGAATGTTTGAAGCTAATGGTATAGCTGGAGAAAGCAAAGTGAGCATTACTGCCATTGAACAGGAAGCCTTTATTGTTTCCTATGTAAAGGACTGTGTATTTAAAAGCTGGAAGAAAGAGATGTCATTTTTCTGCAGTTCCTGAGTTACTATTTCTTTATACCAGACGTATGGTTTTGTCCTGAGTTTATTTGTGTTTACCAAAACCCCGGGACGGGGAAATAAAACCTTATTTTGACCTTACCACTCTGTTACCTCAATTCCTTTGCCTGTGAGGTGTTTGGGACTCCATTACCCAGAGGGCCAGTGTACTACTATGCCTGCACTACCCCTACTTCCTGGCTTAGGATAGTCATCAGCTGAACCCTCTCTGCTAGCCCTAGGACCCAGGGCGGGCAACTGGTGACACCGTGTACTGTTAAATTTAAAATTTCTGACTTGGTCCAATTGATAGTAAAACCCGATAGTTTGCCAAATTCTTCTAATTCTCACATTAAAATTGGGATAGAAAAGCGAGGCTTGACCACGCTCAAGATTATATCATCGGCAAATAATGATATTTTGTATTCTCCCCGCCCTATTTTTATTCCCTGTACATCAGCTCTCTCCCGCACCCTCTCCGCAAACGGTTCCAGGGAAATAGCGAAAAGCAGCGGTGACAGTGGGCAACCCTGTCTCGTTCCTCTTCCCTGCCCAAAGAACTCAGAATATCCACCATTTACCTTAACACAAGCTTTCGGGTTACGGTATAGCGCTTTTACCCAGTTTATGAATTCTGTCCCCAAACCCATTCGTTCCATTGCCTGGAAAAGAAATGGCCAAGACACCTGGTCAAAAGCCTTTTCTGCATCTAGAGACAACAATAAGGCCTCTTCCCTTTGATGTTCCGCTGACCAAATCATATTCAAGATCTTCCTGATATTGTCAGCTATTTGTCTACCGGGAATAAATCCTGCTTGATCATGGTGTATCGAAGGCTTTGGGCACGCTGCTGCTGCGCTCTCCAATCTTCCTCTCGAGTACTTTATTTCGTGAGCTTCTCGGCCCTCTGCACTGCTCTGCCACGCAGCTCCCCCCACCGGCACAGCTCGCCACCCGTCGGCTTGATTTAAAAGCCACTTTCAGTCGGCTCTCCTTTCCTTTTAATACTGGTATGTTCCATGGCCAGTGCCCCAGCCTTATATCTCTGCCTCACCAAGTTTTGGGGGGTTTTAACACCTTTATTCAGGCTTTAACGGTGGAGCCCAAGTACTTCACCGCCATGAGGTCCGCTGACGTCACCGGAAGTTGGAGACCCCCTTTCTGAGGATACACAACGAGGCTCAGGTTCGGAAGGCTCCGACCAAGATGTCAGTGCCTCAGATGAGGACCTGGCCTTCGGAGGCACTGGGGACTTGAGGAAACGTGCTGCTGCTGGCAGCTCTTGAGGGTCTTACTGGACACAGGCTGCCAGTTCGTGGTCTGGCCTGAGGCAGCGGAAACAGCAGTCGTGTGTGTCGGTCAAAGACAATTTTGGAGCACCGATCACACTTCTTAAAGCCACTGGTAGCTATGGGGCTAAAAGGTACCCCTGCGAGGTCGAAGACTTTCTGGGCTGCCAGTGGGAGAAAAAAGGCATGAAGATGCCAGGAAAAGAACGAAAACTACAAAAATAGGCCAAACTCGATGTCGAGTCCATGAGATCTGTAGGCAGGAAGAGTGCGATACCGGAAATGAGTAAAAGTCGGAGAGAAAAATGAGCTTTTTCCAGGGACAAGCCAACGAATGTCTGAAGGACTCCGCGGAAAAAAGGAGACTGAGCAAGATGGCACCCTTGGCGGGAAGGGGACCATGCATGCATGCTGGCATCTCCGGAGAAATATCAATTATACAACCCCTCCCACCTCCACTTAATAGCTAAAGTTGCTTGAAGCCCTTTATATTCATATAGGACCTGTGGGAGAGCAGCAACCTGCACTTTGGTGCTAACACTTGTTTTTCTGAGGTCTGAAAGAGAAGATCCAAACTGGTGCTGTCATAATTACACCACCTATGTGTGGCTGATTTACTCTGCTGTCCATCTGGAAACTCTGTTACAAGTAACCTAACCTTCTATGCTTCTCCCATAGAAATCCATTAGGTAGGTTTTTTTTCCCATGATTTGTTCTGGAACTCCCAATCTGATATGGCCTTTTTTAAAATTCATTATGTCTTAACTGTTCCCCCTCTCACCACTATATTTGGTCCCATTTTGTTAAATTGAGAGAGATATTATGCATTCTGAAAAACATTTTCAACCCCTTTATAAGCTCCTACTAACATTCTCTTGAGCTGGAAAGAATAAAAAGAAAAATAAGATTGACAACTGGACTAAAAATCATAGAGCAGAAGAATAAATTATACAAAATGTTAATTCACCTAAGTAACTAATTACAGTTTTTGGAGTTCTATGAAGGGTGATTCTCATTTAAAATAATGAAACACTAGAATACTTTTCAAACAGGTATTGGCGTGGTATCTTCAACTTTGTTAAAAAGAATACTTAGGCAGCAAGGAGCTCTCCATGCTTCTGATGTGGGATATTGGATAGGATGACCAGAATGGCCAGCAAAAAGAAAGAGGTGACAGTGTCTTTTTAAGTCTATGGAGAAAGCGAAGTTAGTCACTTGTAACGGGTGTTCTTCAGGGACAGAAGGAATCAGTCCTCACATGTGTGACGTCAGCGCAGATGGAGCCCTCACGAAAGCATCTCCCCAGCTTTCAAAGAAAGCCTTTGGGAGATGCCACCACGCATGTGTGGTCCCCTTCCCACCCAAGGGTGCCATCTTACTCAATCAGATGACACAGCTAGAGCCAACAAGAAGATGGCAAAAAAACAGTTACTCACCTGTAACAGGTGTTCTCCAGGGACAGCAGGAATCAATCCTCACTTATGGGTGACGTTGGCACTGAAGGAGCCTGCATGGAGCAATTCCCCAGCTTTTAAAGTAAGCCTTTGGGATTGTTACCACGCATGCGTGGTCCTCTTCTTGCTCAAGGGTGCCATCTTGCTCAGTCAGGTCCCTTAGCTCGAGCCCTACCAAGCAGATGGCAAGGGAAGGACAAAAATTCAGTAACTCATAGGGGAGGCGGAAGGGTAGTGAGGACTGATTCCTGCTGTCCCTGGAGAACACCTGTTACAGGTGAGTAACTACACTTTCACCAGGAACAAGCAGAAAGTCAGTCCTCACTTATGGGACTCCCTAGCTACAGGCTACCAAACCTATAACCAAAAAATGCCTCGTGAGGCCATAAGCAGAAGCTCGAAGGAACCCGAGTTCTCGGGTCCTCGAGGCAAAACCCTCAGTAGCCATGAAGAAGGGTCGGAGGGCAGGAGTTGCTTATACCCCGAACAGATTACGGAGTACAGCCTGGCCGAAGACGCTGTCCCGGCGGGACTCCCTCTCCAGGCAGTAGTGGACGGCGAAGGTATTCACAGAAGACCAGGTTGCCGCCTGGCAGATGTCCATCATGGGCACGGAGCACAGCGAGGCAACTTTGGCTTGGACCCCATGTACAGTGACTCGACGATCCAGGGGAACGCCTCCCTACACATGAGCGAAAGCGATGCAGTCCGCCACCCAAACAGAGAGGGTGCAGTTGGTGACTGCTTGCCCCTGTCTGTTGGGATCGTAGGTCACGAAGAGCCTGTCAGACTTGCGACAAGTCTGGGTACGCTGCAAGTAGAAGCCGACACGACCTTGGGTAAGAACTTAGGATGCGTCCGGAGGACCACCTCGTTCCGATAAAACCTGGTGTAAGGGGCATCAGCCATGAGCGCCTGAAGCTCACTGACTTGGCGAGCAGGAAGGCCACCTTCCAGGACAAATGCCGCAGCGAACAGGTTGCCATCGGCTTGAAGTGTGGACGAGTGAGCTGCATGAGCACCACGTTTACGTCCCATTCCACCGGAGGGGGACGGATGGGCGGCTTGGATAACAGAAGGCCCCGCATGAAGCGTGAGACTAGTGGTTGCCCTGAGAGAGGTTTTCCCTCGATCGGGAGATGATTAGCTGATATGGCGCTCAGAAGAACTATGACCGAGTTCAACTTCAGTCCCTCCCTCGAGAGGTGGAGAAGGTACTGGAAAACCCACCGAACCGGGCATGAGAAGGGGTCGAACTGGTGCTCCAAGCACCAGACGGAGAAGCGTTTCCACTTAAAGAGGTAAGCTCGCCTAGTGGAGTCCTTCCTCAAGGCAAGGAGGATTTCCTTGACCTCCTCCGGAAGGGCCAGAGAGGCTAGAGAGACCCGTTCAGCCGCCAGGCCGTGAGGGATAGGGAGGGTAGGTTCAGGTGTAGTACCCGACCCTCCTCCTGCGTCAGCAAGTCCCTGGCAGAGCCTAGGGGAAATCGGAGGCTCCGACAACAGTCGGAGCAGGAGTGGGAACCAAGACGGCCAAGGCCACGAGGGGGCCCACGAGAATCAATGATGCTCTGTCCCGTTGAGCTTTGAACAGAGTCCTCACAATGAGGGGGAAAGGAGGGAATGCATATAGGAGGCTGGATGACCAGTCCAGGAGAAATGCATCGGGGCCCTCCCTGCCCGGGTTTAGTACCGGACCGCAGAAGCGAGGAAGCTGAGTGTTCTGCGGGCTGGCAAAGAGATCCATCGCCGGAGTTCCCCAGAGCAGGAACAGCCAGCCTGCCACTCTAGGGGCCAGGCACCGCTCGTGGGGGTGAAGGATTCTGCTGAGCCTGTCCTCCAGGCCGTTCTCCTGACCCGGAAGATACGCCGCCTTGAGGGACATCCTCCGACAGCAGCAAAAGAGCAAATGAGGACTGCTTCCCTACAGTCCTTGTTGATGTAAAACATCACTATTTGGTTGTCAGTCTGCACCAGGACCTATTTCCCACTGAGGACATCCTCGAAGGCCCTCAAGGCCCAAGGGATGGCCCGGAGCTCGAGCAGGTTTATCTGCTGTTGAGCCTCCACAGGCGACCACTGCCCCTGCGTGCAGAAAGAGCCACAATGGGCTCCCTACCCTAGCAGAGAGGCATCTGTGGTCAGTATCACATCGTGCTGTGGGGCCTGGAAGAACGAGCCCCGCAGGATGTTGCGGGGGTTCTGCCACCAGTTCAGGGACAAATGGAGGTCAGGAAGAACCCTGGAGTTCCTGAGGTATCCGAGGGATTGGCTCCATTGACAGCTGAGACACCACTGGGCTGTCTGCATGTGCAGGCGGGAGTGAGGAACCAGATGCACGGTTGAGGCCATGTGGCCTAAGAGACGTAGCATGGACTGAGCGGTGACCTGCCGGGCGCTTTGGACAGAGGTGGCGAGAACCAGGAGGTGGGTGGAGCGATCCACCAGCAAGAAGGCCATGGCCTGCCGAGTATCGAGGCACGCCGCAATGAACTCGAAAGCCTGTGTCGGCTTGAGGTGAGACTTTGGGTAGTTGACCAAGAACCTCAAGCTCTCCAAGAGGAGGACAGTGCGTGACATCGCCTGCCGGGCCTCCTCGATGGAGGAGCCCATAACAAGCCGGTCATTGAAGTAGGGAAAGACTGGCATGCCCTGACGCCTGAGATGGGCGGCGACTATGACGAGGCATTTCGTGAGGAACCGAGGGGCGGATGCGAGAACGAAGGGGAGCACCCTGTACTGGAAATGCTCTCCCTGCACCATGAAACGCAGGTACTGCCTGTGTTGGGGGTGGATCAAGATATGGGCATAAGCGTCCTTTAGATCCAAGGAGCACAGCCAGTCATCCTGCCAGAGGAAGGGCAGCAGCACACCAAGAAATAACATCTTGAATTTCTCCCGCACCAGGAACTTGTTTAGTATGAGGAGGTCGAGGATGGGCTGCAGACCCCCGTCTTTTTCGGGACGAGGAAGTACCGGGAATAAAAGCCCCAAACTCAAAGGTGGGGAGGGACCTTCTCGACTGCCAGTTGGGCAAGGAGGGAAGTGCAATTCCCGCTGCAGCAAAATCCGGTATGTGGGGAGTCGAGGAGGCTCCGCCAGGGAGAAAGGGGGTGGAAGCCTGTCGAAGTGGAGGCGATAGCCCTCCTGGATGACCTGGAGGACCCAGATGTCCGAGGTGATCAGCGCCCATGACGGGGCGAAGCAGGACAGGCGTCCCCCCACGGCCTGCCGGATCGCCGGAGGGTGAGGGGCTATGCTGCTGTGTCAAAACCCCTGATGGGGCTGCGGCAGGGCCGGCATCTGGGCCTTCGGGCCCTTCGGTTTACGATGGCTTTGGCCGGGCTTTCCCTATGCAGGAGTGGTCACGTGGGAGTAGCCGGGTAAGGCGGGTAAGCGCGATACTGGAGGCCTTTCCTGGGGAAGAAGGGCTTCTTGGTGGGCTGCTTCTTCCGAGGCAGGGTAGAGGTCTTGCGGGAGAGACGGGTCCTTGTGACATACTCTGTCTCAATCTCCACCGCCTTCTCCTCCATCTGCTTACCAAAAAGTTGTTTGCCGAGGCAGGGCACATCCAGGAGCTTCTCCTGCACTCACTGCTCCAAATCCGAAGACCGGAGCGAAGCCTGGCAGTGGGCTCCGATGCTCATGGCCACCACCCAAACCGATGTCTCAAAGCCATCATAGGAGGCTCGAGAGATATACTTAGAGCAATCGGCCACTGATTTCAACAGGGTGTGGAACTCATTGAGGGGGCTCGTCCTCGATGCTCGCGGAAAAACCTCCAAGTTCTTTTGCCAAGTCGCGGAAGAACATACAAATATATAGTTGCTATGCCTGGATGCGGCAAGAGAGCATGGAACCTTGATGGGCAAGTTGTGGCCCAGGGCATCGAGGGCTCTCGATTCTTGGATCGGCGGGACCTATGAATGGGATTTCGGGCTCTTCTGCTTCCTCATGGCTGATTCCACCACCATCAAAATGTACGGAAGTTGGGTCTTTTGGAAGCCTGGCCTTCGCTGCACCTTGTACACTGTGTCAAGGTGCTTGCTCACAATGGGTACCGAGGCCGGGGCCTTCCACATGCGGAGCAATAGCTGGCACTTGGACGGTGAGGGATTCACTGGGCGGGGCCTTGTACTGAAGATTATCGAGTTTTTCAGCACAAGGGTCCTCCTCAGTCCGGGTGACCAGGTTGAGGGCCCGAGCCATATCCCGAATAAACACCAAAAAGGAGGTGTCCTCAGGCGGCGAACGCTGCTGGAGACCAGGTGGAGAGGGGTCCAACGGAAGATCCCGGTGGATGCGGGTCTCCGGGGATGTGTCCCCATCGGATTCCCAATCCGAGAAATCGGTCGAGGGGTCTGAACCGGGCGGTTCGCCCTGTCTGATGGCCGGCTGCCTGGAGCCGGAGGCCTTGGACGATCTCGCCCCCAAAGAACGGGAGAGCGAGTGAGACAGACGTCAAAGACCCTCATGAGACCCGTGGCTCTCGGGGGTTTCCTAGACAGATTTCGGCGTCCCACACGCAGGTCAGCGAAACTGGCTGTGAGCGCTTACTGGGAAGCAATGGACGCAGAAACGCTGCATTCCAGCGCCAGCATACGGGACTCCCAAGTGGGCATGGGGCCCTGGGACGCCGTCACCGGGTCGGGCGTCGAGGAGGTCCTCACCGGGACAGCCCTCAGGAGACTGGGCGCCTTCACTGGAGGCCTCCATTTCTCTGTGAGGTACCTTGCGGGGCCGCTCCTCGTCAGACTCTCGGGAACGCCGAAGGAGGCTAGGTGACCGTGCGTGGGAGCGCTCGCGCTTGTCGGGGATCCCAGACAGTGACTTTGAGGCCTCCTTCTTTTTGTGCCGTTCCACCTCTAGGGATCCCTGGTCCGAGTGCCGTCTGGAACGCGGTGCCACAGAGGAAGAACCCACCGGAGGGGAGACGACCGAGGGCGCCGCCGGAGACTCCGAGGCGGCCTTTCGAAAAAGGTCTTCGGACTTCTGCTTACGGATGAGCAGGGCCTTAGAGGACATTTTCTTGCAGAGTGAACAGAGCTCTGGGTCATGGTCGGCTCCCAGACACCTTAGACAACAGTCATGAGTGTCCGTAAGCGACATGTTCCTAGAGCATCAATCACATTTTTTAAACCCGGTGGCCATGGGGGCAAAAATGGCCCCTGCAAGGTTGAAGACCCAAGCGTCCAGCGGTTCGTAAAAAAAAGGGTACGAAGCTCGGAAGAAAAATTTGTAGAAAAGGTATCCCCGTAAACTCCAAAAGGGAGCAAGATGCAACCGGAAAAGAAATAAGAGCCTGTTAAGGCGAGGAAAATCAAACTTTTTCCGAGGGACAAGGACGTGCGTCCGAAGGGCTCCGCTGAAAAAGGGAGACTGAGCAAGATGGCACCCATGCATGGCAGCAATCCAAAAGGCTTGCTTTGAAAGCTGGGGACTTGTTCCGTGTGAGCTCCGTCTGTGCTGACATCACCCTTAAGTGAGGACTGACTTCCTGCTTGTTCCTGGAGAATTATAGCAACTCCAAGGGAAGGAGAGAGGGTTGTAAGGAGCGATTCCTCCTGTCCCTTGATTACATCTGTTACAGGTGATTAAGAGCAGTTACTCACCTGTAACAGGTGTTCTCCAGGAGCAGCAGGAATCAGTCCTCACATATGGGTGATGTCGGCGACGACGGAGCTCCCGTGCGGAGCATTTCCCCAGCTTTCAAAGAAAGCCTTTGGGAATGCAGTGCGCCTGCGCGGTCCCCTTCCCGCCCAAGGGTGCCATCTTGCTCAGTCAGATGACATAGCTAAAAGACAGCAAAAAGTCAAAATGAATGATATGACTGCAACTCCAGGGGAGGAGGGAGGGTCGTGAGGACTGATTCCTGCTGCTCCTGGAGAACACCTGTTACAGATGAGTAACTACTCTTTCTCCAGGACCAAGCAGGAAGTCTGTCCTCATATATAGGACTCTCCAGCTCTAGGCTACCGGGAACCCGAAGCTGAAAAAATGGCTCCCTCTCAAGAGCCTCAGCATTTGTGATAAGAATATTGTCTAAGAACATCCCAGTACGGTAGCCCAACACAAGGGCCGGAGGGTAGGTGTTGCCTAAACTTCAAAGAGATTACGGAGTACCGCCTGTCCGAAAGCACTGTCCCTCCGGGACTCTCTCTCCAGGCAGCAATGGGCTGTAAAAGTCTGGCTTGAAGACCAAGTTGCGGCCTGGGAGATGTCTGCCAATGGAACAGAGCGGAGATGAGCTACTGACGCGGCTTTCGCCCTGACACGGTGGGCCGTGACTCGACCCTGCAAGGGGAGGTCGGCTGCCTTATACGCCCAGGCGATACAATCTGCTACCCAAGTGGACAATGTAACCCCATCTTATTAGGGTCAAAGGAGACGAAGAGCTGAGTAGCCCTTCGATGCCCCCGTATACGTTCTATGTAAAAAGACAATGCCCTCTTACAGTCCAGGGTATGCAAGACTGTTTCAGCCTGGCTGGCATGCGGCCTGGGAAAAAAGGTTGGAAGAACTACCTCCTGGTTCAGGTGGAAAGAGGAGACCACTTTTGGAAGGAACATGGGATGGGTCCGTAGGACCACCCTGTTCCTATAGAACCGCATATATGGTCTATCAGAAACCAGAGCTTGTAGTCCACTCACACGTCCGGCTGAGGTAAGAGCCACCAAGAAGAGCGCTTTCCAAGAGAGGAAGCACAAATGGCAAGTAGCCATCGGCTCAAACGGTGGGCAAGTAAGTTGCTGCAAGACCACGCTCAAATCCCACTCAGTCGCCGGTGGATGAACCAGAGGCTTGAGAAGAAGCAGACCTCTGAGAAATCGGGACACCAAGGGGTGAACCGACAGACTGTCCTTCCACCGGTGAGTGGTGTGCTGACAAAGCACTGAGGTGGACCCGTACAGAGTTAAACTTAAGGCCTAGGTCTGAAAGGTGAAGTAGATACTGCAGTACTACTGGCATAAGGCAAGAGAAAGGGTCTTCATGGCGCTGAGCACACCATACCGTAAACCTACGCCACTTGAGGGCATAGGATTTTCTTGTGGACTGAGGCCAATACCACCTCCTCAACCTCCTTAGGTAGGCGTAACATAGCTAGAACTATCCTTTCAGCAGCCAGGCCATCAAACTGAGGCCCTGAGATTGGGGTGCAGAAGGGAACCCTGATCTTGAGACAGGAGATCGTCTTGCAACTCCAGAGGGAACGGAGTTTCCACCGCCATCTGCAGCAGAAGTGGAAACCACGGCTGCCTCGGCCATCTGGGGGCTACCAGAATCATCGAGGCCTTGTCCCAGAGAATCTTGAACAGAGTTTGTGCCACCAGGGACGTGGGAGGAAATGCATACAGGAGGCCAGTAGACCAAGAGATCAGAAAAGCATCTGCTGCCATCCTCAGGGAATGCGGCTGTCTGGAGCAGAACCTGGGCAGCTGACGGTTCAGTGGACTGGCAAAGAGATCAATGGATGGAAGTCCCCAGCGGAGGAAGATCTACTGGAGCACCACTGGATTCAACTGCCATTCGTGAGGCTGGAGAATCCTGCTTAGCTTGTCTGCTAGGAAGTTTTCTTGACCAGGTAGACAAACCGCTTTGAGAAACATACCCTGACTGACCGCAACAGAGCAAAGGGCCAGAGCCTCCTGGCCCAGGAGTTTGGATCCTGCGCCCCCTTGTTTGTTCACATAGAACATTGCAACCTGATTGTCTGTCTGAACTAGGACAGACTGGTGAGAGAAGGCATGAGAAAATGTTTGCAGAGCTAAGCGGATTGCTCACAGCTCTAAAAGATTGATTTGCTGTGTGGCCTCTCAAGGAGACCACAGGCCTTGAGTGCACGTGCCCTGACAATGTGCACCCCAGCCCTTTAAGGAAGCATCGGTCGTCATCACCCTTGTGTGTGCTGAAGCCTGAAAAGGTACCCCCCTGAGAAGGTTTGGGAGATGTAGCCACCACTGTAAGGAGTCCAAAAGTGGTTTGGACATCTTTACTCTGTCTCGGAAGTCACGTGTGGCCTGCGTCCACTGATCTCTGAGGCACCATTGAGCAGCCCGCATGTGCAGACTGGCATTCGGAGTCACATGTACAGTGGATGCCATTTGGCCCAGGAGCCGCAGGTAGTGCCTGGCGGAGACATGAGAATTGCTTGGAACTGGTTGGCCAAGTCTATCAGTCTGTGGGCCCTGTCTTTGGGCAAGTAAGCTCTTGCCTGAAGGGTGTCTAATCTTGCCCCTATAAACTCTAGGTTCTGAGAGGGGAACAAAGTGGACTTTGCGTAATTTATGACAAAGCCCAGATGCTGAAGAAGAGAGACAGTGTGAAGAGTGGCTTGTCGGGCCTCCTGGAGAGACTGGCCCCTGATGAGTCAGTCGTCCAGGTATGGGAAGACAAAAATTCCCTGATTCCTGAGATAAGCCGCCACCACCGCCAGGCATTTGGTGAAATCCCTGGGGGCAGAGGTTAGGCCAAAGGGAAGTATCCTGTACTGAAAATGGTTTCCTCCCACCACAAATCTGAGATATTGTCTGTGGTCTGGATGAATGAGGATGTGAGTATAAGCATCCTTTAGGTCTAATAGCATAGCCAGTCTCCCTGCTGGAGGTAGGGCAGCAGTATCCCAAGGGTAAGCATCTTGAACTTTTCCCTCTCCAGAAACTTGTTTAGGTTTTGCAAGTCTAGGATAGGCCGGAGGCCTCCTGTCCTTTTTGGTATCAGGAAGTACCTGGAGTAGAAGTTTTGCCCTTTCAGGTGGCGAAGCCCCCAAATCAAGGAAAACTTATCAGAATCCCATCTAATCACATCCAAATGATTCCGACATTCATCAAAGAAGATCCCCCAATAATTAATTTTCTTTTTTTTTGTTGGAGCTACCAACCAAGTGAACAAAACCAATTTGTACACTGTTGAGGCTACTTCCTTTTAATTAATTTAATGTCCAAAAATGAACGTTGTACTTAGCTTTGCCGAGCCAGCTACCGACAGATCAGAAATGACAACGTGTCACGTTTTGGGTTTAACAAAAATCTTCAACCCTGCTTCAGGTCAGTGTAGTCGTAGCAAATACAAAGCGCCAGTGAAAGCACGATAGAGGGTACATCTTACATAACAGTTGTTCAGCGTCTGACGTCAGCACTGACCAATATCAGTTATCATCCAATGGAAACAGAAGCCACACCTCCAGTAGGGGAGTCCCACCAACAAGGGAAACCCTCTAAATGCTGAATAGTGACCATACTAAACATGAAATGGCAACAAATTAAACGGGTGTTAAGTAAAAATATCCAGTGTTGCTCCAAAGTCTGTAAGCGCTGTTCACGGTCATCCCCTCTAGGGTCCATCGGGACATGATCTAACACATGCCAGCTAAGCGACCCAAAAGCATGTTGACATTGCAAGCAGTGTTCCACCATAGGTGCTGAAAGCGCCCTTGTCCGCAGGCGGGAAGCATGTTCTGAAAGACGCGTCTTAACAGGTCGAATCGTGCGTCCTATGTAATATAACGTGCAAGGGCAAATAATCAGATAGACTACATGAGTAGATGAACAGTCCGTATACCATCTTGAACGGTAGGTGTTAGATGTGCGAGAATCAGTCCATTCAGGGCCCAACAGGGAGCTCATGCAGAAATTGCAGGTGCCACAGGAAAAATGTCCTACTATGTTCTACTATGAGAAGCTATAGGACGATCAATCGGAGGGGTAGTTTTCATTATCAGATCCCTGATACTAGCCCTACGAGAATATGCTATTCGCAGGCGTTTATCTCTAAAACAGGAATGGAGTCCCAAAATTGGCCAAAAATGATGTAATAATTTTACAACTTGTGTCATGCCTCTAATATAGGGGAAGACACCTGTAATAGCATCATCCTCAGACCTTAGACCAGATGGTAAGAAAAGCCATTCCTGATGTGTAAATCTAGCTCTTTTATATGCCTTTTTCACTATTGCCATAGGATATCCTCTCTGGAGTAGACAAGATGTTAAATCTGAGGCAGTAGATTCAAACTCTTGTATCGTAGAGCAGTTATGGTGAAGCCGTAAATATTGCCCATAAGGTAGACCACGTTTTAATGCCTGTGGGTGAAAGCTATCATAGCGCAATAGAGTGTTACGTTGCACTGTCTTACGGTATAGGGTGGTTTGAAACCCTGAAGGAGTCAGACTCACCATGATATCCAAAAACTGTATGTTAGAAGTCTCCACTTGTGCTGTAAATTTAATGTTAGATTTATGAGTATTGAGGCCTCGTAAAAAAGACTCCAGTTCCATTTTTGTGCCAGTCCAGAGGAAAAAGATATCGTCCAAAAACCTTTTCCAGAAAGGAACATAACGGAATAGAGGATTCGAATACACAAACTCCTCCTCAAATTTAGCCATGTAGATAGTTGCTATCAATGGGGCTACCGTTGCCCCCCATCGCTATTCCAAACACTTGTAAATAATATTGTTGTTGGTATAAAAATAAATTATTATTCAAAACCAGATCTAAAAGGTCAAGAACAAAAGAACTGGGAATGCGGTCAGGCAAATCTAAAGGGTAATCAGCCAGACACTCAAGTACTTCACTTTGATCTATATTAGTATAGAGTGATTGAACATCTAGAGTTATCAAATACGCTAGAGAATCAAGATTTGTATATGTCATTAACTGACTTAAAAAATCTCCCGTGTCTTTAATATAAGAGGTAACCTTAGCCGTAAGAGGTTGCAAAAAAACATCACAAAATTTGGAAAGTGGTTCCAGCAACGTTTTATGAATTTTGGGAACCAAATAGAAGATAGGAGTTCTGGGATGCTTATTCATTAGAAACTCAGATTCTCGTTTCGTGATCCAATTTTGACTAAGAGCAGAAGATATCAATAACTGAATACGTTTTATTAGATCCATAGTAGGATCAATAGACAAAAGAACATAGTGCGTCCTGTTATTCAGGTGTGCTTCAATTTCCTGTTGATACTGAACTGGAGAAAGTACCACAGTGGCTCCTCCCTTGTCGGCCCTCCTAATGATCACATCCATAATCGATAATTGTTTAAGGGCCTGATGATGATCCTTAGACATTATGATAGAACCATGGTTTTCTCTGTTCCAATTTCTGCAATTCCTGCAGAACTAGATCTTGAAATGTAGATATAGCTCTATCCGGAATACCTGATGGTAACCATCTAGAGGGGGTTTTTACCACCGATATATCAGAATCACCCAAGGTGTGCGAAAAATGCTGGATCACACGTAATTTTCGAAAAAACCGATGTAAAGCCATTCAAGTTGAAAAACCATCATACTTAGCATTCGGAACGAAAGAAAGATCTAACTCTAAAACCTGTAATTGAGGTGGAGTCAAAATTCGTCCTGATAAGTTGATAACTGACGATTCTCGTTTCTGGACCGAGTGTCCGGGCCCTCCCAAAAATCCTGTTGATAATTCCTATGGGATCTGTGGCCCATAAAGGAATTTCCCCGATAGCTCGCTGAAGCTCCTGAGGCACCAGTTCCACCGCCTGTTCCTTTAAAAGACTTGCCAACGCCTGAAGGAGGAGGTTCCTGTGTAGAGGGAGTCCTGGAGGCTCCCCTGGATAGTAGGAGGGGGGTAGCTGGTGGAAGTGGAGCATGTAGCCCTTTTGGTCTATGCTCAGTACCCAGGTATCCTCTGTGATGGCTGGCCACCTGCAGGCGTACAGGGTCAGCGGACCTCCTGTGCTGAGTGGAGCCAGTGGCGGAGAAGAGGCTATGCTGTGGAAGTCAAAACCTCGCTCCCTGCTGTGCAGGAGCCGGAGCTGGCGGCTTGGTGGTCTTCTGCCTACGGGGCCCATGCCCCTGCCCCTTGGCCTGCTGGCCCTGTTGGGGAGCTGGAGAGGCCTGATACTGAGGGTAGGTTTTGTAGGCAGCACCCTTCCTCGGGAAAAAGGGCTTTTTTCCCAAGCCCTTCTTTTTCTGAGAAGGGGCAGAAGTCTTTCTGGACAGCCTTGTCCTGGTGAGAGTCGATTTCTGCAGCCTTTTCAGTCATGGGCTTACCGAATAGGTTGTCACCTTGGCACGGGACATCGACCAACTTGTCCTGCACCCATGACTCCAGGTCCGATGACTGTAGCCAGACCTGACGGCATGCACCGATGTCAGCCGCGGCTATCCGGGCCGAAGCCTCGAAGCCATCATAGGCTGCTCGAGAGAGAAACTTCGAGCACTCTCGGATCCCTGTAGACAAGGCTTTGAATCTCTGCAAGGGTTCCTCGGAGAGGCCAGCTGAGAACCTGGCAATCTTTTTTGACAGGTCCTGTAAGTACATGCCCATGTACAGCTGGTAAGTCTGGACACGGCAAGATAGCATAGAGCCCTGGAAGCACTTTCTACCGAGGGCATCCAGGTTCCGGGCCTCCCATCCAGGAGGCACCGAGGAGTGCATCTTCTGATTCTTCAGGCGGTGCACAGACGATTCCACAACCATGGAATTGTGTGGTAGCTTCGCCTTTTGTAACCCAGGGCTCTTACGGACTTGATAAATGGAATTGACCCATTTGCTAAGAACAGGCACCGAGGCCGGTGCCTCCCACATACAGAAGAGCAGCTGTTCCAGCATTGAAGGAACCGGTACAGTAAAGGCTTCCTTCGGAGGAAAATCATACTGGAGGGCATCGAGCTCCTCAGCTTGAGGTTCCTTCTCGGCGTCCGCAGGGAATACCAAAGCCCTGGCCATGTCCCTCACGAAGTCTGAGAACCGGGTATCCTCCGGGGGGGGACCTTCTCCGAGGCTCGGACTCCAGTGAGTCCGAAGGGACGCACCGGGTCCGGAAGGTGTCCGGAGACTCCTCGTCCTCCGTCTCCCACGCCGAGCGGCTCCGGCCATGTGGGCTTCGGTGCCATCCGCCCTGACACCGAGGGCATTGGCGTCGATGACCTCGGCCCTGCATGGGAGGTCGAGGAGGACCTTGGCTGAGGATTGATTCGAGACTTGATGGATCGGCTCGGCCTCCGGGGTCGACTTAGATGTCGAGGTCCTGGTGGTCGGGGCAGATGCACCGGTGAGACCGGCGATCAGTACCCGCTTCTGTTTCATGAAGGCAGCCAAGCTGCTCTCCAAGGCCGTCAGCCTGAGTCCAAGCTCAGGAGACTCAGCAGCCCCCGACTCGCTTCTGTTCTCCCGGAGGAGAGTCCACGAGGACAACAGAACTTACATGACTCAGGGACTCCGGCTCCACGCGAGGTAGTTTGGAGGCCTCTCCGACTCCGACAGCCCAGTGCGGCGGTCAGGGCTACGCGACCTGGCTCTCAAGGACACAGGGGCCTCCACTGACGCCACCCTCTTGAGCTTCTTCTTCCTTTTGTGCTCCTGGGTAGGGAGACCCCCTCTCAGAGAAACCACAACGGCGCTGGGGATCAGAATCCCAAGATGTCGAGGCCTCTGACGAAGTCCGAGCCCGGCCGGACGCGGACTCTGAAAAAATTCTCACACGTTGATGCTGATGGCACTTAAGTGCCTTCGACGACATTTTGCCGCACAGGCCACCAACCAGCGGGTCATGGTCAGGCCAGAGGCATCGGAGGCAGCAGTCATGTGTGTCGGTTTGAGACATAAGTTTCTTGCACCGATCACATCTTTTGAACCCGCAGGCAGCCATCGGGGGAGGGGGGGGGGAGGAGAAGGGCCCCTGCAAGGTCAAAAGACTGCGTTGCCAGTGAAAATAACTGAAAAAGTGCGAACACTAGTCACAAAGGACAAAAACAATAAAGAGGTTCCGGACTCGATACTGGTGTACTGAGCCCAGGCGGGACAGGGAAGCGGCGTCAAATCGGATAAAGAAACGCGAAAATTCACAGAAAAAAACCTCTACTTTTCCCAGGTGACACAAACTACATCTGTTGGGCTCCGCGGAAAAAGGAAGACTGAACAAGATAGCACCCTTGGGTGGGAAGGGGACCGCGCAGGCGCGCTGCATTCCCAAAGGCTTTCTTTGAAAGCTGGGGAAATGCTCCTCATGGGGGCTCCGTCAGCGCCGACGTCACGCAGCGCCGACTGACCCAGCGCCGACTGACTTCCTGCTCGGTCCTGGAGAAAGCGTAGTTACTCACCTGTAACAGGTGTTCTCCAGGAGCAGCAGGAATCAGTCCTCACTTATGGGTGACGTCGGCGCCGACGGAGCCCTCGCGGAGCAATTTTCCCCAGCTTTCAAAGAAAGCCTTTGGGAATTGCAGCGCGCATGCGCGGTCCTCTTTCCGCCCAAGGGTGCCATCTTAGCCAGTCAGATGACATAGCTAAAAAAGACAGCATAAAAAATTTGCAAAAGAACATAAGCAGACGATCGCAACTCCAAGGGGAGGAGGGAGGGTAGTGAGGACTGATTCCTGCTGCTCCTGGAGAACACCTGTTACAGGTGAGTAACTACGCTTTCTCCAGGACCAAGCAGGAAGTCAGTCCTCACTTATGGGATTCCCAAGCTCAAGGCTACCGGAGACCCTAAACACAAAAATGAGCTCCCTCTAGCTCAGCAGCACAGAAGGAAAGAATCTTCGCTGAATTATCACCCACCGGTAGCCCACATCCGGGATGGAGGGTAGGAGTTGCTCAGACCTCAAAGAGATTACGGAGGACTGCCTGTCCGAAAGCACTGTCCCTGCGGGACTCCCTCTCGAGGCAGTAATGGACCGCAAAAGTCTGGCTCGAAGACCAAGTAGCGGCCCGGCAGATGTCTGCCAGCGGAACAGAGCGGAGGTAAGCCACTGACGTGGCCTTTGCCCGAACGCAATGAGCCGTGACTCGACCTTCCAAGGAGAGTCCGGCTGCCCCATAAGCCCAAGTGATACAGTCCGCAACCCAGATGGACAGTGTACGCTTGGAGACCGGGAGCCCCAATTTATTGGGGTCAAAAGACACAAAAAGCTGAGCAGCTTTACGGTGCTCCCGCGTACGGTCAAGGTAGAAGTTCAAAGCCCTTCTACAGTCCAGGGTATGGAGGACCGTTTCAGCTCGGCTGGAGTGTGGTCTGGGAAAGAAGGTTGGAAGTACCACCTCCTGATTCATGTGAAAAGGGGAGACCACTTTTGGAAGAAATTTTGGGTGAGTCCGTAGGACCACCCTATTTTTGTAGAACCGAGTGTAAGGGGGATCAGACACGAGGGCCTGCAATTCACTTACGCGTCTAGCGGAAGTGAGGGCTATCAAGAACAGTGTTTTCCAAGACAGAAAACGGAGAGAACAGGTAGCCATAGGTTCAAAAGGCGGACAGGTGATCCGCTGCAAAACCACATTCAGGTCCCAGTCAGGCGCAGAGGTGGTTTAAGTAGAAGGAGACCTCGGAGAAACCTCGCTACGAGAGGGTCGCTGGAGAGAGGTCTACCGTCCACCGGCACATGATGTGCCGAAAGAGCACTTAGGTGAACTTTGACGGAGTTGGACTTAAGTCCCAGATTAGAGAGGTGTAGCAAGTACTGCAAGATCACCGACACCGGGCAGGAGAAGGGATCCTGAGACTGTTGGGTACACCAGACGGCAAAGCGACGCCATTTAAGGGCGTAGCATTTGCGGGTAGAAGGCCGTCGCGAAGCCAAGACGACCTCCTCCACCTCTGCCGGCAGGAGAAGGGGAGCAAGGACTACCCTCTCAGCAGCCAGGCCATGAGGTTGAGAGACCTGAGGTTGGGGTGTAGTAGAGACCCCCGATCCTGAGTGAGGAGATCCGGTTGTACCCCCAGAGGGAATGGATCCTCCACCGCTAATTGCAGTAGGAGCGGAAACCACGGCTGCCTGGGCCAGCGAGGGGCCACCAGGATCATGAAGGCTTTGTCTCGGAGAACCTTGAAAAGAGTCCGAGAGACTAGCGGGATGGGAGGGAAAGCGTACAGAAGGCTCCCCGACCATGAAATTAGAAAAGCGTCCGCCGCAACCCGAAGGGGGTGTGGCTGACGAGAGCAGAAGCGAGGAAGCTGCCGGTTGTGAGGACTGGCAAAGAGATCCATCGTGGGGAGGCCCCACTTTAGGAAGAGCTTCTGAACTACCAAGGGATCCAGACGCCACTCGTGCGGCTGGAGGATCCTGCTGAGTTTGTCCGCCAGGCAATTCTCTTGGCCCAGGAGATAAACTGCCTTGAGGAGAATGCCGTGACTGACGGCCCAAGAGCAGAGCTTCTGTGCCTCCCGGCAGAGGAGGAAGGAGCCCGTGCCCCCCTGCTTGTTCACGTAGAACATGGCAACTTGATTGTCCGTCTGGACAAGGACGGACTGGTGGGAAGTCAGGTGGGAGAAGGCCTTGAGAGCCAGGCGGATCGCCCTGAGCTCCAGGAAGTTGATCTGCTGAGCAGACTCCCACGTGGTCCAGAGGCCCTGAGTACGTGCCCCTTGGCAATGTGCTCCCCAGCCCAGGAGGGATGCATCCGTGGTCAGCACCCGGTTCGGCTGAGGTGACTGGAAAGGCATTCCGAATATCAGGTTCGGCTGCCGAAGCCACCACCGGAGAGACGAGATCAGCGGCTCGGAGACGCGCACTAGGTCTGCTAGGCCGCCTGTGGCTTGTCGCCACTGCTGGCGGAGACACCATTGAGCAGGCCGCATATTCAGGCGGGCATTGGGGGTCACATGGACGGTGGAAGCCATATGGCCGAGTAGTCTCAGGAAGCGCCTGGCGGAGACCAGGGGCTGGCTGCGTAAACGGTCGGCTAGGTCCATGAGCCGTTGAGCCCTGTCGAGCGGTAGGTACGCTCGTGCCTGAGGAGTGTGTAGCCTTGCGCCGATGAACTCGAGATCCTGTGAGGGGAGCAAAGTGGACTTTGCGAAATTTATAACAAAGCCCAAGTACTGCAGAAGAGTCACCATACGGCGTGTGGCGCTGGTGACCTCCGGAGCGGACCCCGCTCTGATGAGCCAGTCGTCGAGGTACGGAAAGACATAGAGGCCGCGAAGCCGGAGATGGGCCGCCACCACCGCGAGACATTTTGTGAAGACTCGCGGTGCGGAGGACAGGCCAAAGGGCAGTACTCTGTACTGGTAATGATTTCCTGCCACCACAAACCTTAGGTATTGGCGGTGGCTTGGGTGGATGAGGATGTGCGTGTAGGCATCCTTTAGATCCAAGGAGCATAGCCAATCTCCCTGCTGGAGGTAGGGCAGAAGGATTCCAAGGGTAAGCATTTTGAACTTCTCCCGCACAAGGAACTTGTTGAGGTTGCGCAAGTCCAGGATGGGTCTGAGGCCTCCTGTTCTCTTTGGTATTAGAAAATACCTGGAATAAAAGCCTTGACCTCTCAGGTGGTGTGGCACCGGTTCCACCGCCTGTTCCTGCAGAAGACCTGCTAACTCCTGAAGGAGTAATTCCCTGTGCAGAGGGGGTCGTGGAGGTTCTCCCGGAAAATAGGAGGGAGGGACCTGGTGGAAGTGGAGAAGATAGCCTTCTCGCACGACTTGAAGCACCCAGGCATCTGAGGTGACGCTGGACCACCTGTGGGCGAAGTGAACCAGCCGGCCTCCGGTGCTGGGAGGAACCAGCGGGGGGGGAGAGGCTATGCTTAGTGAGTCAAAAACCCCCACCCTGCTGAGCAGGGGCTGGTGGTGCAGGCTTGGGGGCTTGCTGCCTACGGGACCCGTTACCCCGTCCCTTGGCCTGCTGGCCCTGTGGGGGAGCTGCAGGGGCCTGATAAAGGGGGTATTGTTTGTAGGCAGCCGCCTTCCTCGGGTAAAAGGACTTTTTTCCCGAGCCCTTCTTTTTCTGGGAAGGGGCAGAGGTCTTCCTAGAAAGCCTGGTCCTGGTGAGAGTCTCAGTCTCAATTTGTGCAGCCTTTTCAGCCATGGGCTTGCCAAAGAGGTTTTCGCCTCGGCAGGGGACATCGACCAACTTGTCCTGCAACCAGGGCTCAAGGTCTGACGACTGAAGCCAAGCCTGTCGGCGGGCACCGATGCCGGCTGCGGCCACTCGAGCCGATGCTTCAAAGCCATCATAGGCTGCTCGGGACATGAACTTTGAGCATTCCCGAATGCCAGTGGACAAGGCCAGGAACCTCCGCAAGGGTTCCTCGGACAAACCAGCGGAGAATCCGGCTAGCTCTTTAGCCAGATCTCGGAGATACATGCCCATGTATAGCTGGTAAGTCTGGACACGACATGCGAGCATAGAGCCCTGGAAACACTTCTTACCAAGGCCATCCAGGTTACGGGCCTCCCTGCCAGGAGGCACCGAGGAGTGCATCTTCTGGCTCTTAAGACGATGCATGGCCGATTCCACTACCATGGAATGGTGTGGTAGCTGTGCCTTTTGAAAGCCAGGGCTCTTGCGGACTCGATAGATAGAATCGACCCGCTTGCTCAGGACCGGCGAGGAGGCCGGACTCTCCCACATGCGGAAGAGTAGTCGTTCCAGCATAGGAGGAACCGGTACAGTAAAGTGTTCCCTTGCGGGAGAGTCATACTGGAGGGCGTCGAGCTCTTCGGCTCGAGGCTCCTCCTCGGGGTCCGCAGGGAAGGCCAAAGCCTTGGCCATATCCCTGACGAAGTCCGAGAACCGGGCATCCTCCGGGGGGGACTGCTTCCGAGGCTCGGACCCCGGTGAGTCCGAGGGGACACACCGAGTCAGGAAAGAATCAGGCGACTCTTCCTCTTCAGACTCCCAGACCGACTCCGACGAGGACTCGGTGGGGTCGGCCCGGGCAGGAGTCAGAAAGGATTAAAGTTTTGCAAGAAACAAAATTTGCTGTAGAATCTCTATGGATTGAAATTCCATGTAAAAAGGGGAAGGCGATGGCAGTGGGGGTGTACTATCGTCCGCCTGGCCAGAATGAACAAATGGATGATGAAATGCTCAAAGAAATCAAGGAAGCTAGCAAAGGTTACAGTGCAGTAATAATAATGGGTGATTTCAATTACCCCGGCATCGACTGGGTCAGTGTCACAACAGGACATGCTAGGGAGATAAAGTTCCTAGATGAAATAAATGACTGCTTCTTGGAGCAGCTGGTTCATGAACCGACCAGAGGGGAAGCAATATTAGACCTAGTCCTTAGTGGAACACCAGATGTAGTGCAAGAGATAAGGGTGTTGGGGCCACTTGGCAATAGTGATCATAGCATGATCGCCTTTGATTTAATTAGTGGAGGAGGGATAGTAAGGAAATCCACAGTACTACCCTTTAACTTTCGAAAGGGAGACTATGATAGAATGAGGAAAACAGTTAAGAAAAAACTAAAAGGAGCAGTTGCAAAGGTTAAAGACGTACATCAAGCTTGGGTGTTGTTGAAAAATACTATCTTGGAAGCCCAGACCAGCTGTATTCCACGCTTTAAGAAAAGTGGAAGGAAGTCCAAAAAATTGCCAGCATGGTTTAAAGCTGAGGTCAGAGAGGCTGTTGTTGCCAAAAAAGCATCTTTCAAGAAATGGAAAAAAGAGCCAAATGATGAAACCTGGAAACAGCACAAGCACTGGCAAGTCAAATGCAAGGCATTGATAAGGCAGGCAAAGAGAGAATTTGAGAAGAAGCTTGCTAAGGAAGCAAAAACGCGAAATAAAGACCTTTTCAAGTACATTCGTAGCAAAAAACCCGTGAGAGAGTCAGTTGGTCCATTAGATGATAAAGGGGTTAAAGGAGCACTAAGAGGCGACAAGGCGATAGCGGAGAGACTGAATGAATTCTTTGCTTCGGTCTTTACTGAGGAAGATGTAGGGATGTTACCCACGACTGAAGTGGTATTTAAAGGTGTGGAAGAATTGAAGGAAATATCGATACATCGGGAAGATGTCTTACAACTATTAGATAAACTGAAGAGTAGCAAATCACCTGGGCCGGATGGTATACATCCAAGGGTGTTGAAAGAACTGAAATTTGAGATTGCAGACCTGCTATCAGTAATCTGTGAACTATCATTAAAATCATCTCTAATACCTGAGGATTGGAGGATCGCCAATGTAACACCAATTTTTAAAAAGGGTTCGAGGGGTGATCCGGGAAACTACAGACCGGTGAGCCTGACGTCAGTACCGGGAAAAATGGTAGAAACCATCATAAAGAATAAAATTACTCAGCATATAGATAGTCATGACCTAATGGGAGACAGCCAACATGGCTTTAGACAAGGAAGATCTTGTCTTACTAATCTGTTATGTTTTTTTGAAGGAGTGAATAAACAGGTGGACAAAGGTGAGTCGGTTGATATTGTGTATCTGGACTTTCAGAAAGCCTTTGACAAGGTCCCTCATGAGAGACTTTTGGCAAAACTAAAGAGTCATGGGATAAGAGGCAGTGTACTACTGTGGATCAGGAACTGGTTAAAAGATAGAAAGCAGAGGGTAGGGCTAAATGGCCAATTTTCCCAATGGAGAAAGGTGAATAGTGGTGTACCCCAGGGATCTGTGCTGGGTCCGCTGCTTTTTGACATATTCATAAATGACCTGGAAAGTGGAATAACGAGTGAGGTTATCAAATTTGCTGATGACACAAAACTATTTAAAGTTGTTAAAACCCAGGAGGATTGTGGAAAATTGCAAGAGGATCTTGATAAATTGGAAGACTGGGCATCAAAATGGCAGATGAAATTTAATGTGGAGAAGTGCAAGGTTATGCACCTAGGGAAGAACAACCCAAACTATGGTTACACGATGCAAGGTTCCACATTAGGAACCACCACCCAAGAAAAAGATTTAGGCGTCCTTGTGGATACCATGTTAAAACCCTCGGCCCAGTGTGCAGCGGCGGCCAAGAGAGCAAATAGAATGCTAGGTATGATAAAGGAAAGGAATGGAAAATAAAACAAAAGATATTATAATGCCTCTATATCGTTCCATGGTGAGACCGCACCTTGAATATTGTGTGCAATTCTGGTCGCCATATCTTAAAAAGAATATAGCAATTTTAGAAAAGGTTCAGAGAAGAGCCACCAAAATGGTAAAGGGGATGGAAGGCTACTCCTATGAAGAAAGGCTAAAAAGGTTGGGGCTCTTTAACCTGGAAAAGAGACGGCTGAGGGGAGATATGATAGAAGTCTATAAATTAATGAACGGAGTGGAACGGGTAAACGTAGATCGATTGTTTACCTTATCAGAATATAGAAAGACTAGGGGACATGCAATGAAGCTACAGGGTAAACTATTTAAGACTAATAAAAGAAAATATTTTTTCACTCAACGTGTAATCAAACTCTGGAATTTGTTACCGGAGGATGTAGTAAAGGCTGTTAGTGTAGCTGGGTTTAAAAAAGGTTTGGACAAGTTCCTGGAGGAAAGGTCCATAAACCATTATTAAGAAGGGACCCAGGATATCAATGCTTGAACCAATACAAGCATTGTGGAACCTGTGTCCCTTGGGGAAACTGCTAGGTACGTATGACCTAGATTGGCCACTGTTGGAAACAGAATACTGGGCTTGATGGACCTTGGTCTGACCCAGTATGGCATATCTTATGTTCTTATGTTCTTATGTTCAATTGGTAACAGACCCCACACGTGAAGGGGCCATACTGGACTTGGTGCTTACCAATGGTGAAAGTGTTTCTGATGTTGTAGTGGGAGATCATTTTGCATCCAGTGATCACCAGATGGTGTGGTTTAGTATTAGGACTAGGGCTGTTAGAATCCATTCACAGATGAGGATCTTAGACTTTAGGAAGACTAACTTTGCGAAGATGGGCCAATACCTCAGGGAGTCGTTAGTTGGATGGGAACAGCTGAGAGATGTAGGAAAACAGTGGGAAAAACTGAAAGGGGATATTTTAAGGGCAAGCAACCTTTTTGTTAAAATGGTAAATAAAGGTAAAAGGAAAAGGAGACCGCTATGGTTTTCGAAAGAAGTAGCTGAAAAAGTGAAGAAAAAGAGGGAAGCCTTCATGAAATATAAGAGATCACAGAGAGAGGAAGACAGGCATCTGTATTTGGAAAAACTTAGAGAAGCTAGCAAAGTAGTCAAGAAGGCAAAGATTCAAAAGGAGGAGGAAATAGCCAATGCAATAAAATGGGGGGATAAGACATTTTTCAGATATATTAGTGAGAAGAGGAAGGGCAAGAGTGGTATTGTCAGACTCAAGGGTGCAGGGGAGGAATATGTAGAAGCTGAAAAGGATAAAGCGGAATTGCTTAACAAATATTTTTGTTCTGTGTTCACAGATGAAGAACCAGGAGCAGGACCTCAGAAAACACCCACAAATAGGAACAGAAGCAAAGGACATCTTGAACAATTTTCAAAAGACTGTGTTCGTGAGAAACTATCTCAACTTAAAGTAGACAAAGTGATGGGACCGGATGGTATACACCCGAGAATACTAAGGGAACTTGGGGACGTTCTAGCAGCTCCACTGACTGACCTTTTCAATGCCTCATTGGAGTCGGGAGTGGTGCCAAAGGACTGGAGAGAGGCTCATATGGTGCCTTTACACAAAAGCGGAAGTAAGGATGTGGTTGAAAACTACAGGCCGGTTAGTTTAACTTCGGTGGTGAGTAAATTATTGGAAACGCTGCTGAAAGAGAAAATAGTGAGGTTTCTGGAGTCCAGCAGATTACAGGATCCAAGGCAGCATGGGTTCACCAGAGGCAGGTCTTGTCAGACAAATCTGATTGATTTCTTTGACTCGGTGACCAGGGAGTTGGACCGAGGGAGAGCCCTAGATGTGGTGTATTTAGCTTTCAGTAAAGCCTTTGACACTGTTCCTCACAGGCGACTTATAAACAAACTGAGCACCCTAGGGATGGACCCTAAAGTTACTGCTTGGGTTAGAAATTGGTTGGGTGGGAGGTGACAAAGAGTACAAGTAAATGGAGCTCACTCTGAGGAGAAGGATGTTATCAGTGGTGTGACCCAGGGATCTGTCCTTGGTCCGATTCTTTTTAACATCTTTGTTAGTGATATAGCGGAAAGGCTTTCAGGTAAGGTTTGCCTCTTTGCGGATGATACCAAAATCTGCAATAGAGTAGACACCCAGGAAGGGGTAGGTAACATGAGGAGGGATCTAGCTAAGCTTGAAGAATGGTCTAGAATTTGGCAGCTGGGATTTAATGTTAAAAAATGTAAGGTCACGCATTTGGGCTGCAGCAATCCAAGGGAGCAATACAGTATAGGAGGTGAAGTACTTTTGTCCACTAAAGAAGAGCGGGACCTAGGCGTGGTTGTGTCTGATGATCTTAAAGTAGCTAAACAGGTAGAAAAGGCAACGGCAAAAGCTAGAAGGATGCTTGGGTGCATATGGAGAGGAATGGCTAGCAGAAAAAAGGAGGTGATAATGCCTCTGTATAAGTCTTTGGTGTGACCTCATTTGGAGTATAGTGTGCAATTCTGGAGACCGCACCTTCAAAAGGATGTGAACAGGATGGAGTCGGTGCAGAGGGTGACTACTAAAATAATTAGTGGTCTTCTTTATAAAGCATGAAGGATCTTAATATGTACACCTTAGAGGAAAGGCGGGATAGAGGTGATATGATTGAGATGTTTAAATACCTCCATGGCATAAATGTTCAGGGAGAGAGCCTCTTTCAATTGAAAGCAAGTTCTGTTACGAGGGGACATGGGATGAGGGTGAAGGGAGATAGATTCAGGAGTGATATGCGGAAATATTTCTTTGCGGAAAGAGTAGTGGATCCGTGGAATAGTCTCCCAGTGGAGGTGGTAGAGATGAGGACAGTAACTGAATTCAAAAAAGCATGGGACAAACACAGACGATCTCTAAAGGTAAAAAGGGGACTGTTGTAGTTGTTATGGAAGTACAGACTAGATAGGCCATGTGGTCTTTTTCTGTCATCATATTTCTATGTTTCTAAGTAGGAAGTCAGTTCTCACATATGGGACTCCCTAGCTACAGGCTATAGAGAACCTGTAGAAAACATGGCCCAGTTGTGAAAAGCCACAAGAGAGTCAGAGGAGAAGCTCTAAAGACCCCATTGTCCAGGGAGAACCATCACTCCAGTAGCCAGAACAAGAATGGTTGGAGGGTAGGAGTTGTCTAGACCCCAAAGAGATTATGGAGTATGGCCCGGCCGAAGGTGCTGTCCTGTCGAGATTCCCTCTCCAGGCAGTAGTGAGCTGCAAAGGTGTGGATTGAGGACCAGGTGGCAGCCCAGCAGATTTCTCCCATAGGGACAGAGTGCAAGTTTGCAAACAAGGTCACTATAGCCCTGATGTATGCCGTGACCCGGCACTCCAATGTGACCCGGCACTCCAATGAGAGCCCAGCCTGATCGTGGGTGAAGGCAATGCAATCCACCACCCAGGTGGACAGGGTCTACTTAGTGACATCCTTCTCCAGGCAACTGGGGCCATAGGAAACAAAAAGCTGTGAGGCTTTGAGGTGGCCCTGGGTACACTGCAGGTAGAAGAATAGGGAACTCTTACAATCCAGAGTATGGAGAATGGCCGCTACCTTGTGGGCATGGGCCATGGGAAGGTGGTGGGGAGCACCACCTCCTGAATGAGGTGAAATGCGGACACCACCTTCGGAAGGAATTCAGGGTGGGTGCAAAGCATGACCCTATTCTTATAGAACCTGGTGTAGGGTGGCTCAGCCACCAAGGCCTGAAGCTCACTGACTGTGCACAGAGGTGAACGCCACCAGGAAGACAACCTTCCAGGAGAGGTAACGCATATGGCAAGTAGCCAGAGGCTGAAAAGGTGGTTTGGTGAACTGTCAAGACCATGTTGAGGTCCCATTCCGCCGGGGGTGGGTGAATGAGAGCAGAAGACCCCACATGAACTGGGTAATGAGGTACTGAGCATAAAAATGTTTCCCTGCCATAGAATGATGATGCGTCAAGAACACACTCAGGTGTGCACCCTTACAGAGTTGCACTTAAGTCCCGTGTGTGAGAGATGAAGCAAATACTGCAGCACTGTGTGCACCTGGCAAGCGAATGGGTTAACCTGCTGCTCTATGCACCACAGTGAGAATCTGCATAGGCCCGTCTCATTGAGTTCTTACAAGAGGCCAGGAGGTCTTCCTCTATCTCCTTTGGGAGTTTGAAGGGTGCTAAGGCTACCCTGTTCAGCACCATGATGTTAATATCAGGGACCCCAGGTTGGGGTGAAGAAGGGAGCGCTCCTCCTGGGTGACAAGCCCCGGGGCGTTCCCCAAAGGGACCGGATGTCCGATGAGAGGCAGAGCAACAGGGGAAATCAAGGCTGCAGAGGCCACCAGAATCATGGAAGCCTTGTTCCGCAGGACCTTGAAGAGGTCAGGGCAATGAGTGGCATGGGAGGGAAGGCATACAGAAAGCCCTCTGCCCACAAGAGAGGAAGGCGCTCGCTGCTACCCAGGACAGGTGCAGCTGGGGACAGCAGAGGTGGGGCAGCTGAGCATTCGTCGGGCTGGCAAAGAGTTCCAGACTCGACTGCCCCAGAGTCGGAAGAGCTGCTGTGCCACCCTGGGGCCTAGTCACCATTCATGAGGATGGAGGACTCTGCTCAGTCTGCTGGGGCATTGTCTTTGCCCGGAAGGTGTACCGCCCTGAGGAGCATTCCCTGATTGATTGCATATGAGCAGAGGGCTACCGCCTCCTGGCAGAGACGGTAATACTCTGTGCCCCCCTGTTTGTTCAGATAGAACATCCCGACATGGTTGTCTGCTTGGATTAGCTCAGACTGGTGCTGCAGGCGGTGGTAGAAGACCTTGATTGCCAGAAAAATGGCCCTGAGCTTCAGCAGGTTGATATGCTGCGGTTTCCACAAGGGACCAGTTTCCCTGTGTGCAGAGTTCCTTGCAATGGGCACAACAGCCCAGTAAGGAGGCGTCCATGTTGAGGACCCTCTGGGGATTTGGGGACTGGAAGGGCATGCCCTCCTGCAGGTGCTGCGTGGCCTGCCACCAGTCAAGTGACTCCACTAGTCAGCGGGACACTATGACCTTGTCCCGGAGCCTGCCTGTGGTTTGTGTCCACTGGGAGCGGAGCCACCACTGTGCCGCCTGCATGTGAAGGCAAGCATTGGGAACCACATGGACTGTGGGTGCCATGTGGCTCGGCAGGCGGAGCATGGACCACACCGAAGTGCATGACAGTGTTGCACCAGCAGCCAGAGCCCTGAGGCGACCTGCCCTGTCCAAGGGAAGAAAGACATTTGGTGAAGAGTCTTGGTGCAGAGGCTAGACCGAATGGTTGTACTCTGTACTGGTAGTGGTTGTCCGTGACCATAAACCTTAAGTACTGCCTATGACTGGGATGAATAAGGATGTAGGTTTAAGTATCCTTTAGGTTCACGGAGCGTAGCCAATCTCCCTACTGGAGGTAAGGCAGCAATGTTCCAAGGGAGAGCATCTTGAACTTCACCCCACACCAGGAACTTGTTCAGGTTTCGCAAGTCCAGAATGGGCCTTAGGCCCCCCTGTTCTTTTTGGGACCAGAAAGTATTAGGAGTAGAAGCCCCTGCGCCTGAGGTGGTGGGGTACTGGCTCCACGGCTCTGTCCCCGAGGAGGCCTGCGAGTTCCTGCAGCAGCAGGCCTGTGGCAGGAGAATCCGAGAGGGCTCTCCTGGGAAGAAGGGGGGAGGTGTCTGGTCCAGGTGAAGGAGAGAGCCTGTGGAAGATGTTGTCTTGCTTTTGCTGACTGTACTACATGGCCTTCGCAGACATCTCTTTACACAGGGTACAAACGTCCGGTCATGATCAGCCTCTAGACACCAGAGGCAGCAATCGCATGTATCAGTGAGAGAGATGTTTTTTGTGAACCGATCACACTTTTTAAACCTGTTGGCCTTTGGGGCAAAAAGAACCCCAGCGAGGTTGAAGATCCTCGACGCGGTCAATGGACAGAAAAAGGCAGAAACCGCACTGGGGGAAAAAAAAAAGAATCCTAAAACGGATCTGAGACTTGACGCTAGGGCAATGAATTCGGGGGCAGGAAAGGGACTGGTGCAAGTGGAGAAAGAAGAGGCAGTTTAATGCACAAATAAATCAACTTTTTCTGGGGAATTAAGAAAGACGTCTGTTGGGCTCCGTGGAAAAAAAGGAGACCGAGTAAGATGGAACCCTTGGGCGGGAAGAGGACTACATGTGTGGTGGCATCTTCCAAAGGCTTTCTTTGAAAGCCAGGAGATGCTTCCGTGAGGGCTCCATCGGCGCCGACATCACCCATATGTGAGGGCCAACTTCCTGCTTGTTCCTGAAGAAACCTAATTTAGAGTACTGTGTGCAATTCAGGAGACCACATCTTCAAAAGGATACAAAACAGGATGGAGACAGTGCAGAGGATGGCTACCAAAACTGTTAGTGGGTTTTGTCATAAGGCATATGGGGACAAGCTTAAAAATCTCAATATATATACTTTCGAAGACCCAGCTGCCTCTGGGTTTTCTTGGCAATGTATCATCGGAAGCAGATTGCCAGGCCTTTTCTTCCAAGCCAACGGAGGGTAAAATGACTTGCCCAAGGTCACAAGGAGTGCCAGTGGGAATTGAACTCTTGATCTTCTGGGTATTGGGCAGTGGCTGAAACCATCAGGCTACTCCTCCACAGATGTGATAAAGATGTTTAAATACCTCTGTGGCATAAATGCTCAGGAGAGCCTATTTCAATTGAAAAAGCTCTGTAAAACAAGCAGGCATAGAATGAAAGTGAAAGAGGATAGGAAAGAGTGGTAGAAGCATGGAATAGTCTCCCAGTGGATGTAGTAGTGATGAGGACTAAATTGAAGAAAACATGGAAACACAGAAGATCGCTAAAGGAAACAAAGGGACTATAGTAATTAGTATAGAAGGGCAGATTGGACAGGCCACATGGTCTTTATCTGCCATCATGTTTCTATAAGGAAAAACATGGCAGAAACCAGAAGTTGTACAAAGACACTTTGTTGAGCAGTTACACAAAAAGGAAGAGTACTGTGATAGTGGCTTTCAAATTATAATACAAGATATGGAGCATGTTTTAAAAAAAGAAAACATCTTCTCAGGGGTGGGTGTTTGTGTGTGGTGAAGATTCTAACAGGGATGTTTATTTTGGATCCATATGTGGACTTTGGATTCACATACTGTATGCATCCCTAAAATAGGTTCCTTCAGTTCAAGATAGAATGTTTTGTTAGATGAAGTAAGTAAGTATATATTTAAAGACAGTAAATTATTCAAAATATAATTTCACTGCTGAAAACAAGATATAAGATACTTTTTTTAAAGCAATGGAATAAAAACCTTTCCTGCATTGAAAATACTTGCCTTCACTTTAGGTTTAGGTGCCAGGATAACTTTCTTCTTTGCTCTGAATACGAAGACAAAGAAAACATGCATGAAAATTTTAATGAAGCCATCTAAAGTTTGAATGCATTGCCAAGTTTGGAAATTTAAAAAAAAAATCAAATCTTCACATTTCACTTTCTTCATTTCAAACCCCTGGGCATTTTGCTTTAGTTATGTAGTTTGACTTTTGCTCATAAGATAAAGGGGCCTGTTTACTAAAGATCTGCTGGTAGCATGGTGCTAATACATGAATAGGAAGTAATTAGATCTTACCTGCTAATTAGTGTTCCTGAAGGAACGACAGTCCAGTCCCTTTACTTCTGGGTTGCGCAACCCTTCCAGCAGCTTGGAGGCTGAGCCCAACCTTTTTGGAGGTGGGGCGGTATAAATACCACCAGGACCACCCACGAACTCCAGTAATCGACTGAAAAGCAAACCTAAAGCCATTCCATTAACCACCTATATAACCTAAAAACCTATAGAACATAACAGACTATGTCTGCATAAACCCTTTTTTAAATTTTTTTATATAGAGAGCATTGAGGAGAGAATTAGGATGGGGGGGGGGGGAGGTATGCTTGAGGCTGCCGAATCCGACTTTCCCCCGAGTCCCCTCACCCCGAACTGGCCCCATGCTCGGTCCAAAGTTTCCTTCTGGCTGCTAGGTCTTAACGAGGTGGGAGCAGGGACTGGACTGTCGTTCCTTCAGGAACACTAATTAGCAGGTAAGATCTAATTACTTCTTCCTTATTGTCACTCCAGTCCAGTCCCTTTACTTCTGGGATGTACAGTTCAATCCTGGGTGGGATCCGGCATTCCGGACTGAAGGACCGCCAGCCCAAACCGAGCGTCCGCCGCACTCTGGATGTCCAGCCTGTAGTGCTTGGTGAAGGTATGCAGCGAAGACCAAGTCGCTGCCCTACAGATATCTAGCGGAGGCACTAGACTGAATTCTGCCCAAGAGGTAGCCTGTGCCCGGGTGGAGTGTGCTCGAAGACCCGCTGGCACCTGCTTCCCTTTCAAAATGTAGGCAGAAGCGATCGCTTCCCTGATCCATCTGGAGATGGAGGCCTTGGCCGCCGCCTCCCCGTTGTGTGGCCCCCCAAACTGAACGAATAGACGTTCGGACTTCCGGAAGGGGGCTGTGCGGGAGAGGTAGAGTTTCAAGGTCCTCCGAACATCCAAAAGGCGAAGATTTCTATCCCTGCCTTCCAGCCCCTCGGCGGAAAGGACCGGTAGGATAACCACCTGGTTCACATGAAAGGGAGAGATAACCTTAGGCAAGAAGGAAGGGACCGTTCGCAGAACCACCTTATCCTTGAGGAATACTAGGAAGGGGGGCTGAAAGGACAACGCTTGTAATTTGGAAACGCGCCTTGCCGAGCAGATAGCGACCAGGAAGACTGTCTTCAGGGTTAAGTCCTTCAAGGAGGTCGTCTTCATTGGTTCAAATGGTTCCCTGAGCAGGGCGTTAACCACTAGGTTGAGGTCCCAAGGGGGGACGACCGACCTCCGTTGAGGACGCAGGCGTCTCACCGCTGTTAGGAACCTGGAGACGTCCGCGTATGCCCCTAGAGACTTGCCGCGGATTTTACCTCTATAGCATGCGATTGCCGCCAGCTGAACCCACAAGGAGCTGTGTGCTAGCCCCTTGTCAAATCCTACCTGTAAGAATTCGAGGACCTCAGGAACCGAGGCGGCAAGGGGTTTCCGCCGGCGCTCCGCACACCACGCCTCGAAGATGCGCCAAGTCCTAACATAGGAGAGACAGGTCGAGCGCTTTTTGGCGTTCAATAGGGTGGAGATGACCGCTCCTGAATAACCTCTCTTCAGGAGCCTCGCCCTTTCAATAGCCAGGCCGTAAGCGAGAATCGATCCACGTGAGGCATAGGCACCGGGCCTTGCCTCAGTACTTCCCCTCTTGCAAGGTAGCCGCCACGGTTGGTCGGCGGTCAACCTCATCATATCTGCATACCAGGGGCGGCGAGGCCAATCCGATGCTATGAGGATTATGAATCCCTGGTGCGACTCCACGCGCTGTAGAACCTTTCCGATGAGCGCCCAGGGAGGGAACACATAGAGCAGGCCCTTCGAGGGCCACTTCTGGGACAAGGCATCCAGGCCTTCGGACATTCTTTCTTTTCGTCGGCTGAAGAATCGGTCCACCTTGGCGGACGAGAACCTCGCCATGAGATCCATGACCGGGAGACCCCAACGGGCCACTATCTGGTTGAAGGTCCCCTGCTCCAGTTCCCACTCTCCGTGGTCTATCTTGCACCTGCTGAGATAATCTGCCGTGATGTTGTCCACACCTGCCACGTGCTGAGCTGAGAGGGCCTCCAACCGACCTTCCGCCCACTGGAACAGAGAGCCCGCCTCCTTTTCTAAGGAGGGGCTGCTGGTGCCGCCCTGGTGGTTGATGTACGCCACCGCGGTGACATTGTCGGAAAGAACGCGAATTGCTCTCTTTTGCACTACGGCCTTGAGAGCCCTGAGTGCTAGACCGACGGCTCGCAATTCCAGTCTGTTGATGGGCCATTGTGCTTCCATCGGAGTCCAGCTGCCCTGGACGAACTGGTCCTCGCAGTGGGCTCCCCAGCCTGCTAGGCTGGCATCTGTCGTCAGTAATAACCACTGATGAGGCTCGAGGGGCATGCCGCACTCCAGATTCCTGAGGCACTGCCACCAGCGTAGAGCCTGTTTGGTCCGCGGAGAGCAGGGTAACTGCCTTGACATGGAATGAAGTTGGGGCGACCACCGACACAATAGAGCCCTCTGCAATGGCCGCATGTGGGCCCGGGCCCATGGCACCACTTCTATCGCCGCTGCCATTGTCCCCAGAACCTGAAGATAATGCCACGCCGTGGGATTTCGTCTGGCCAGAAACTGCGTGACCAAGAGTCTCAGTTCCCTTGATCTTGATCGAGACAGGAACACCTTGCCTCTGTTGGTATCGAATCTTGCCCCGAGGTACTCGAGTTCCTGGGAGGGAGTCATCCTGCTTTTTGTTCGATTGATGACCCAGCCCAATTCTTCTAGGACTTGGGACACTCTTGCCGTCACAGAGTGGCTTTCCTCCTCCGACTTTGCCCGGATTAGCCAATCGTCCAGGTAGGGATGTACTAGTATGCCCTCTTTCCGTAGGGAGGCCGCTACTACGACCATTACTTTGGTGAATGTTCTTGGCGCCGTAGCTAGGCCGAAGGGAAGGGCCTGGAATTGAAAGTGGCCCCTTGGCACTGCGAATCTCAGGAACTGTTGATGGGATGCTCTGACCGGAATGTGCAGGTAGGCTTCTGTCAGATCTAGAGACGTTAAGAACTCCCCGCCTCTTACGGCTGCTATTACTGAACGTAGGGTTTCCATCCGAAAATGCGGCACCCTGAGGCAGCGATTGACCTGTTTTAGATCTAGGATCGAACGGAAGGAGCCTTCCTTCTTTGGTACCACGAAGTAAATCGAGTACCGACCAGTACCGCACTGGTCTCGTGGTAACGGGACTACGGCCCCGAGCTTTATTAGGCGGGTAAGGGTTGTCTCTACCGCCGCTCTCTTTGCCGGAGAACCGCAGGGAGACTGGACAAAGGCTGGGTGTATTTGTTTTGCAAATTCGAGAGCATAGCCCTCGCTGATGACTTCTAGGACCCATTGGTCTGACGTGACTCGGGACCAGGCTGGAAGAAATCGCCTCAGGCGTCCGCCTACTGACGGTTCTTCCCCCTGGACCCCCGTCACCTCATTGTTTTCTATTACCCTAAGAGGAGAAGGAGGAGGCAGTCCCGAAACCTCGGCCTGCTCCCCGAAACCCTCTAAAGCCTTGTCCCTTCGAGGGGAAACGGCCCCTGGGAAAGGAGTTTAACCTGGATGGACGAAACCTTCGAGCGTCCTTGGGCTGGTTCCGCGCAGAGGCTAGGGGACGTCCTTGCTTCGGTCTGTCTTCAGGCAGCCTGCCCCCCTTAGATTCTCCAAGGTCCTTGACCAACTTCTCCAAGTCTTCTCCGAATAATAACTTCCCCTTAAAGGGAAGACGGCTCAGGTGTGCCTTCGAGGAGGCGTCCGCTGCCCAGTTCCGTAGCCACAGATAACGTCTAGCCGCCACCACCGATGCCATGTTCTTGGCTAGGCTTCTGATGAGGTCATACTGACTATCTGCCAGGAAGGCTGCTCCGGATTCCAATCTAGCCGAGTTGGTCTGAACCTCGCCTGTTGGTCCCTCTGCTGCCTGGAGCTGCTGTGACCATCTTAAACAAGCTCTTGCGACCCAGGTTCCCGACACCGAGGCCTGCAAAGCCAGGGCACTAACATCAAAGGCTTGTTTGAGTAAGGTATCTAGTTTTCTGTCTTGAGTGTCTCTGAGGGCCATGCTACCCTCCACCGGGATAGTAGTCTTCTTCGTGACTGCTGATACTGCTGCATCCACCCTGGGAGACTTCAACAGTTCTTTGTCCGCCTCCGGAAGTGGGTATAGGCGAGACATGGATCAGACTCCTCTTTGAGCGACTCAGGTTGATCCCATTCTTCCTGGATCATCTGACGCACTACCCTGTGGACAGGGAAAACTTTCTGAGATCTCCTGATGGCCTGAATTAAAGGGTCCTCCAGCGCCTCCTCCTCTACTGGATTGTCCGAGGTCACATTGAGGGCCTTTAGGGACTCATGAATTAATGCCGGGAGCTCCTCCCGACGAAAGACTCTAATGATTCGGGAGTGATCTTCTTCAGGGATCTCTCCCTCTTCCAGCTCCTCCTCTTCCTCGTCCCAGTCCTTGTCAGAGCCATCCCCCTCCGGGGAGCCCTGGGAAAGGAGCGGGAGAGGCTCTTCACCGCCCAGGCGAGGCCGTTTAGGCGGCCTGTCTGAGTCTGGATTGCTTGTCCTTTGGGGCTTGGCTTCGGCCGTTGAGACCTCCTCTCCTGTCCCTGAGCTCTGTTTACGCAGGCAATAGGCCTTATGGAGTAAAAGGATGAAGTCTGGGGAGAAAAATTCCCCGGCGCCCCCTGCCCCTGAGGAGGGGGGAGAAGGGAGCAGGGGAGGAGTAGGCAGATCCGAGGATGTCGAGGGGGGAAACTGGGATCCCTCTTCCCCTTCTAAGGGGTCCCCAGACCCCTGAGAAGGCTGGACTATGGCCAAATTCAGTTCATGTTCAACTGAGGCAGCCACTGCAGCACAAGCCCTGCAAACTCCTGCCTCTGAGGAAGTGCCCCTGCGCGTGCCGCAGGACGGGCATTTAGATTTGGCCGCCATGCTTGTAGTTCAGACAACGAAGCCCTTGCCGCTAGCAGGACTATGCAGCGTGCCCAAATAGCAGCACGCTGTCCGGCTCAGTTGCGTGTATGAGCTTCTTAATATCCCCGAAGAGAAGGCAGCTACCAGGGCCTTTTGTATATTATAAAACAGTCCCCCCTAACTGGAACCGGTGAACTAACCTAGGGAAATCAATCAAATTAACTTCAGTAAAATAAACTAATCTAAAACAAACTAAAATAAAATAAAGTTTGAAAATGCTTAAAACTAGCTTAAAATGATCCCGAAGGAGTCTGGAAATAATTTGTACTTGCGGTTTTGAGCATCCGTTGACTAGGCCCGACTCAGCGGTCTCTGCCTGTTGGCTCTACACGTGGTGGGCCTCACCACGTGGAGCCAGAACGGGGGACCGCGAGTTTGTCCTCTGGGCCGTTTCTTTCTTCTTCTACCCCCCGGATACCGCAGGAGGCTGGAAGTCGACCCCCTAGGGCAGAATCGCCGAAATCGGCTTCCCCGCCGAGATCGGGAGGCCCGGGGTTCGCCGCCGCGTCCTTTGCCTTCAGGACGGGTCCGGCGTTGCCGATTATCTTCCGGCGATGCCTCAAGCGCTCAGCCTCCGGGGGGCTTCGGCGCGAGGCAGGCCAATCCGAGATGGAAAAAACCTCGGGGAACCGTCGGATGGCAGCCGCAGAGCTCAACGAGATCCTCCCCGGGACTGCCTGCACAGATCACCTTGAAAGCTCGGCCCGACCGGGAGGAGGGGGGGGGGGGGGAGAGAGAGATAGCCTGCAGCAGTAATTAAAGGAGCAGAGACTGCTCAAACCTGAAGGAAAGAAATTAAGAGAGGTAAGGCAATAAAATAATAAATCAGGAATTAAACAAAGTAATCAAATAAGGAAATCAAGTAAAAGTATAGGAAAAGGCTCCAGTAAGCCCTAGGCTTACGGAACCCTCCAGCTGCTTGGAGGCTGAGAATACTGGAGTTGGTGGGTGGTCCTGGTGGTATTTATACCGCCCCACCTCCAAAAAGGTTGGGCTCAGCCTCCAAGCTGCTGGAAGGGTTGCGCAACCCAGAAGTAAAGGGACTGGACTGGAGTGACGATAAGGAATGCATGTTTTTACCTTGGCAGAGTGTAGCAGCTGTGATAGAGGCAAGGGGTGCGACTGTGGTAGGTTACTAGCGTGGTAGAGAATGTGCAACCATAGTGTATGTGCACAGTGCATGCCTCTACAACACGCGACCGGCAAAGGAAAGCCACAAATGCATTATGAGAGTGGCAGTGGGCTAAGGAACCACTGAGGACAGTAAGAAAATGTGCCCCAACCACAGCTATAGGAAAGCAGCAACTAGCCAATTCAGAATAGAAAGGGAATAGTGACAACAGACTGCACAGCTCAGAGCATTGGGGCTAAGTACAAGAGGGAAGGGCATGCACATCAGAAAAGCAAACACATGACGAGAGTCTGTGCTGCACCCCTGTGGGAGATAGGGTGCAAATGTGGCATCTGAAGATGAAGGGAGCTTTCTATGGGGATCAGTATCCTCAGTATCCATCATGAGGGACATGTATATGAAATCCACCCTCACCCTGAGGCGCCCAGGTTGCTTGTTCACCTGGCTGCAGGGAACACAGTACAAGACCTACTGGGGGGGGGGGGCAGCACCATAGCCATTGTGGAGTGTGCCTCCCATGCTGGATGGGAAGGGGGCACTAGAGCTGGGGAGTCTGGGGGTCATGCATAATCAACACTTCTACCACATGGGGTCCCATAGGGTCAAGAAGCACCCCCATGGCCAACCATATAGAACACCTCTACCCCCTGTGGCCTGACATCCACAATTTGGGGGGTATAAGGCCATCCACCCACAGGGGGCACCCATGCTTCCGCTTACTGGGAGGAGCTCTGAGAGAACACCACATTGAGGGGGGACGAATTCCAAACAGCCTCAACTGACAGGGAATCAAAGGGTCCCCAGACCAGGGAAGACCACAAAAGCTCCCCAGGTTCATGGAATGTCTCTGCCCCTGGGAAAGTGGGCTAAGGAGGGGAAAGTAATCAGTGAGCTCCAACACTGGAGGCCCATGTTCAGTGCTAGAAGAATTAAGTTGCTGCTCAAAGCTGGGAGGCCTCAGCCACATCCACATCCTTCCTTGGTCAAGGTGAGGGGCCATCTGTCCACAGGAACATGGCCCATGGCAGTGGCATAGCCCCCCAGGTGCATGTATGCACTGCTACATGCCTGCCCCCATGCACACCATCATGTTGCCAGTATTTGCAACACTAATTCACATGCCTCACTCCCCCCCCCCATAGCATACAACACCAGCAGCCGTCTGATGGCTATTTACTGCATATGGAGATGTAAATAGCAATATCAGGACAGCTGTTGTGTCGTCTTTGGATGTTTACCCTCTGTCCAAGCAGGATCACTTGAACTACAGGCCCTGGTTTTGGGGCTGTCAGGCTGCCACGGGCCATTGCCATGGCAGCTGCACCATGATGGTTCACCTCCCTGGTGGTCTAGGCAGGTGCCTAGCTATTCTGTTGTCTATGCTGTTTGCCTTTCTATCTTCCAGTGTAGTTGCTCTGTTTCTGCCCTTCCTATTTCCTAACACTCGCGTATGAACTGTGCGTTCGCAACGTGCTAGTAACACAGGTGTAACTGCTTGGTCAGATGCAGGCGGTAGTTGCGCCCACACTAACAGCGTTTGTATAGCTAGCATGTGACTTGCGTGCTTGCCCCAGCCATGCGATACGTCTCCACCTTCTCTACGCCTTAATCCCACCTATTCGTGCGCTGCTCAGGTAGCACAGCATTTTTAGCACGCTCACCTTTATGCTGCACTCTCTTTGCTACTGTGTGGCCTAAACCCACATTAGACCTGCGCTAAACCCTGCACTAGCAGCTACCACACTTTAGTAAACATGCCCCATAATGTTAAATCTAAAATTTTTTAAAACCTTGCTTTTTTCAGACCCTTCAAAATGAAAATTAATGAACCAAGTTCACAAAAATGTATCAAGCATGGTACACTTTCCATATAGAAAGTGAAATATCAGCCTCTTACCTTTTTATATTAAGTAGCACAAATGGAGCTCAGAACCCCATCTTTTTATAGAAATCTGTCTTTGTATACCAAGACCTCAATTTTTGTTTTAATTATAATATTTGTCGAGTTCTACTTTTTGTAGAATTTGAGCGAATATTTGCAAATAACCAAATAACCATCTCCACGTATAGAAACACTAAATAAAACCCTGAGATCTAGCTGTATAATAATAGAAACCCTGCTGCATACACACAATCAGATAAAAAAAGTTGTATGCCAATACTTGTCCTGATGTGACAATGTATGTTAAAAATCTCTCTCTGTACTGATTTGCAGTGCTGCCATTAGCAATAAATGGGAGGCATTTTCAATCGCGGAGGCCAACATACTTAAAGCAGCTGGCAGTCACAGTTTAACTTCGCCCAGGATATTCAATGCCAGGGCCATATCCAGGCCCTGGCATTAAAAATATCCAGATTGCCATATTGCAATGTGGTCAGCAGCTATATTCTGCCGCTGGTCCAACTGCAAAACCAGCTAAAGTTAGGGCAGTCATTCAGCCTAAACTTTAGTTCGTTAGGGTTAACTGGGCAGCGGCTAAATATCGCCGCTGCCCGATTAAGCTACAGTGCTGCCTCCGGAACGCCCCAACACTAAGCACAGTGTTGGGATATTTAGTGGCCTAAACTGTGGATGTTTAGTGGCACTAACTGGGTTAGTGCCACTGAATATCCCAGTGAAAGCACAGTTACTTACCTGTAACAGGTGATCTCTGGGAACAGCAGGAATAAGTCTTCACATATGGGTACGTCGGTACCGACGGAGCCTGCGCGGGAACGCTCCCCAGCTTCCCAAAAAGGAAAGCTTTCGGGAGCATCCCACAGCGCCTGCACGCTGCCTTCCCGCCTTTCCTAACCAACTCTCCTCAGTTCGAGTTTAAAGCTGAGACAATAGAGAGAGAGAGGAAAGGAAAGATAGAATTGAGATACAACTCCTAGGGGAGGTGGGTGGGTTGTGAAGACTTATTCCTGCTGTTCCCAGAGATCACCTGTTACAGGTAAGTAACTGTGCTATCTCCAGGAACAAGCAGGAATGAGTCTTCACATATGGGGACTCCCTAGCTGAGATGCCTGGGAGATCCCCAAGGATATGAGACCCTGAAAGGGGTCTGCGTCCTCCTATGGATCTCAGGCATCCATCCAGGGAAGGAGGGCAGGAGTTGTTTAAGAATGGAACAGGTGTCTGAGGACAGCCTGACCAAACAAGGCATCCCGGCAGGAATCCTTGTCCAAGCAGTAATGGGCTGTGAAGGTATGAACAGAGGCCCAGGTGGCTGCTCGACAGATCTGGTCGATAGACACAGAATTTAGATGAGCCATAGAGGTGGCCATGGCCCTCACATTATGAGCTGTGACATGGCTCTCCAGAGAAAGGTTCTTGCTCTGGTAGGCGGAAGAGATACACTGAGCAATCCAATTGGACAGTGTTCTCTTAGAGACTGGAAGTCCCACGTGAGAAGGGTCAAAAGCAACAAAAAGCTGGGAAGACTTTCTATGTTGCTGTGTCCTATGTAAGTAAAAAGCAAGAGCTCTTTTACAATCCAGAGTATGAAGATCCCTCTCTGCACTGGATGCATGAGGAGCAGGAAAAAAGACAGGTAAATACACCTCTTGATTAAGATGAAAAGGTGAGACCACTTTAGGCATAAAGTGTGGATTTGTCCTAAGGACTACCTTGTCATGATGGAACCATGTATAAGGTGGATTAGCCACTAAGGCCTGCAGTTCACTGATGCGGCGAGCAGAAGTGACTGCAATGAGGAAAATAACCTTCCAGGAAAGAAATTTCAAGGAGGTAGTGGCTAAGGGTTCAAAAGGTGGCTTCATAAGCTGACCTAGAACCAAATTTAAATCCCATGCCACCGGAGGAGGCCTAATGGGAGGTTTAGTTAAAGTTAGGCCTCTCATGAATCTTGAAATAAGAGGATGAGAGGAGATAGGTTGTCCAGTGATGGGCTTAAGGGATGCTGCAATAGCACTCAAATGGACTCTTACTGAATTTGTCTTAAGTCCTGCATTGGAGAGATGCAGGAGATAGTCTAACAAAGAATTTAAAGGTAGTGCCAGAGGGTCAAGACCCTTTTCAGCACACCAAATGGAAAATCTTTTCCACTTAAAAGCATAGGAACGTCTGGTGGAAGGTTTCCTGGAGGCATGGAGGATATCCTTCACCTGCTGAGAAAGATTCAAGTCTTGAAGGTCTAGGCCTTCAGTAACCAAGCTCTGAGGTGAAGGGACGTGGGGCTTGGGTGCCACAAAGTCCCTTCCTCCTGAGACAGAAGGTCTGGAGCAGCTCCCAAGTCCAGGGAGGGGGCTTGGGAGAGATGCAGAAGCAGAGGGTACCACACTTGGCGTGGCCAGCGTGGAGCTATGAGGATCATAGATCCTTGATCCCTCTGGAGTTTGAACAAGAGTCTTGGGAATCAAGGGAATGGGTGGAAAGGCATACAGGAAGCCCTGACCCCAATGAAGGAGGAAGGCATCCTTGGCCTGAACTCCCTGACACGGAATTCTGGAACAGAACCGGGGAAGTTTGGCATTCCACAGACTTGCAAAGAGGTCTATGTCCAGGGTTCCCCATTCTTGAAAGATTCTGAGTACCTGATCCATGTGCAGGGACCATTCGTGTGGAAGCAGAACTCGACTGAGTCTGTCTGCCCAAGAGTTTTGGGTTCCTGGGAGATATACTGCCAGGAGATGGATTTGATGCTCTCTGGCGAAGGCCCACAATCTTAGAGCTTCGTTGCAAAGCGACAGAGAGCCAGTTCCTCCTTGCTTGTTTATATAAAACATAGCTACTTGATTGTCCGTATGGATGAGGACTGTCTTGTAGCTGAGGAGGGTATGGAAGACCTTGAGAGCTAGAAAAACTGCTCGAAGCTCCAAGTGGTTGATATGAAGAGAGGTCTCCTGAGGGGACCAAGTGCCTTGAGTGGAGAGGTCCTGTAGATGAGCTCCCCAACCTGTCTGGGAGGCATCTGTTGTGAGGGTTGCTTGGGGCAACAACTGTTGGAAGGGGGACCCCAGCAACAGATTTTGAGTGGACATCCACCATTGGAGAGACCAAATGAGACGTTTGGAGGTTGCTATTTGGTCTGAGAGAGCTCCTGAAGCTTGAGTCCACTGGGTGGACAAAGTCCATTGAACTGCTCTCATGTGTAGGCGAGCATAGGGTACCACATGTACTGTGGAAGCCATGTGGCCCAGCAGCTGTAGCATCTCCCTGGCAGTTAAGTGGCTCTTTGACTGAATCTGGGAGGCTAGCTGCACTAGACGTTGGCAACGGGCCTGAGGAAGGTAGGCCCTTGCAGTGGTGGTATCCAACCAGGCCCCTATGAATTCCAGGGACTGAGTAGGGATGAGCTGGGACTTTGGGAGGTTTACCACCAGTCCCAGATACTGCAGAATGCGCCTTGTGCGGTCCAGGGAAATCTGGGCCTCTGACTGAGATGGAGCTCGGATGAGCCAGTCGTCCAGGTATGGGAAGACAAATATTCCCAGAGTGCGTAGAAATGCAGCAACTACTGCCATGCATTTGGTGAACACTCTTGGGGCAGAGGCCAGACCGAAAGGAAGCACTCTGTATTGGTAATGTTTTCCTTGGAAAAGAAAACGCAGAAATCTTCTGTGAGATGGATGGATGAGAACATGTGTGTATGCATCCTTGAGATGAGAACAAAGCCAATCCTGACTTTGAAGGTATGGAAGGAGAGTGCCCAGAGAAAGCATCTTGAACTTGTCCTTGCATAGAAATTTGTTCAATTCTCTGAGATCTAGAATGGGTCTGTATCCCCGTCTTCTTTGGAATGAGAAAATAGGGGGAGTAGAACCCTGACCCTTGTTGAAGAAGAGGAACTTCTTCTATTGCCCCTTGGGCAAGAAGGGTAGTTATCTCCTGACCTAAAAGGTCGAGAAGAGATGTGGGAGAATTGAAGTGTCTCACCATGGTGTGGGGAGGAAGGTCTGAGAAATGAAGTTTGTAGCCCTCTCTTATGATGGAGAGGGTCCACTGCTCTGATGTGATTTGCTCCCATCTGGGAGCAAAATGAGCTAACCTTCCTGGAATGGTGAGAGGTTCTGGCTGTGTTAAAGCCAGAAAGACTAAGTTCTCTAGCATCAAGTCAAAAACCCTGAGGGGGTTGGGACTGCTGGGTTACAGCAGTCCCTGTAGACTTAGGCCTGGCCTGCTTAGGTTGCTGACGCTTAGCGGTAAAGCGACCTGTAGAAGATTGTTGGCCAGAAAGTGGAAGGAAACCTGCCCTTTTTGAAAAAAGATTTTTTAAAAGTCTTTTTCTTGGCAGGAATGGAGGTAGACCTTGAAAGTCTATCCAGAGCAGAATTCTCTGCATCCATTTGAGTGGCTTTAATTTGCCACTCTCTGCCAAACAGATTTTCACCTGTACAGGGCAGATTCCCTAAACCATCTTGAACCCAGGGTTCTAAATCAGAAGCCTGGAGCCAAGCAATTCTGCGAGCAGCGATGGCAATGCCTGAGGCTCTACTGGCACCTTCAAAGGAGTCAAAGGCTGCCCTGTTTGAAAACTTGGAGATGTCTTGAGTATGCTTAAGCCACATGCAGAATTATTCCCTTTTATCTTCTGGAATAAGGGAGGAAAGTGTGCAGCTTTTCTGCCACTTCTTTCAGAAACATACCCATATAAAGGCTATATGAGTTGATTCTGGCAATAAGCATACTGGCCTGGTAGATTTTCCTACCAAAAGCATCCAAGGTCCTGCATTCTCTTCCTGGAGGAGCAGAAGAGTGTCTCTTTGTACTCTTTATCCTCTTCATAGCTGACTGCACCACAATGGAATGGTGAGGAAGCTGAGTTTTCTGGAACCCAGGACAAGGAGGGACACGATACATAGTGCCAACCTGCGAGAATGAGGAGAGAGAGTGAGAGGAGTCTCCCATAAATCAATCATGTGTTCATGAAGAATCTCATGAATTGGTAAGGTGACTGCCTCTTTAGGAGCCTTAGAGTATCCCAAAATATCTAATTTTTTTTGCTCTAGGCTCTGATTCAGAGGTTACTGAAATAGAGAGTCCTTCAGCTACTTCTCTTATGAAGTCTTGAAAGGACAAGTCCTCTGGAGGAGACATTCTTCGTTTTGGAGAAGAAGGCTCCTCAGGAAGGGCTATGGATACTTCAGGAGACTCATCTGATGTATCAGAATCATCAGAGGAATCGAAGTATCACCTGTCAGGGTGCTCTTCTAACGCTCGATACGCGTATCGAGCGGTATCGACATCGGGCGTCCCCGGTACCGGATCGGTACCGAGAAATAGCCCTGAACCAGGAACCGCTGCAGTCGGTATCCTGGTCGATGTCGATGCAGTCGGTACCGGAGCCGATACCAACAACGGAGCTCGTTGCAGTATCATCGGCGTCGCAGCTTGTATGAAGGACTTGATAGCCTGCTGCATGGACAGAACATTCTGATCCATCGACACCATGAAAGCCTGGATATCGGTACCGGGAGAAAGTGCCGGTACCCCAGAGCAATCTAACAGGTGATCGGTCGAGGCCGTGCCATCGATGTCAACCTGTAACCCCATAGGAGGAGCTTTGGAAGCCGGAGCTTCCCGCCGGGGTTGTTTGGCTGGTGCAGGATCCTCGAGGGCAAGCCCGGAGGCATCTCGATGCTTGGAGGGAGATCTACCCTTCGAGGACCTGCTAGGTTTATGTTTGGTTACCTGGGATCCTTCAGGAGAAGAAGACCTGGAAGATGTCTATGCTACCGCCGGTGCATCAGCGGGAAACAGCACATGGAGCTTAGCTGCTCGGTTCTGTAATCCCCGTTTAGACATTAGGGAGCAGGACGGACAATCCGGAATGGAGTGTTCAGGACCCAAACATTTAAGACACCATTCATGGGTATCTGTAACAGAAATAGTGCCGCTACACTTAGTGCATTTTTTGAACCCGGAGGTTGGTTTTTCCATGAGGGAAATTTTCTTGTGGGCCCTGAGGCCTTAAGAAGAAAAATACACCAAGTGAGGAAAAAATATCGATTTTTTTTTTTTTTTTAAAAGAAAGAAAGAAAAGACCGGCGGTACCGATCCGGAGCCGGGGTAGGCAGACACGCGACCAAAGAAATAAAATAAAATAAAGAACTTCTTCAGCGGTGACAGGGCTCGACCTGCTGGCTCCGCGGCAAAGAAGAACTGAGGAGAGTTGGTTAGGAAAGGCGGGAAGGCAGCGCGCAGGCGCTGTGGGATGCTCCCAAAAGCTTTCCTTTTTGGGAAGCTGGGGAGCGTTCCCGCACAGGCTCCGTCGGTACCGACGTACCCATATGTGAAGACTCATTCCTGCTTGTTCCTGGAGATCGGTATTTATGTGGTTTGCAAGGGTAAGAAATGAATCGCAAAACATAAAATCCTTTACCTCTAAGCAATGTTTCAAAAATTTCTCTCCATTTACAGACCTCTAGCCATTCCCCAGGAAATGCAAATATTTTTAAAGCTATGAAATTGCAACTGTGTACTCACGGAGCAGCAGTGAGATGACTGTGAACACTTCGACTCTCCTTAAAAAGCATTCTGGAAATAAATATAGCAAGACCAAAATGAATGAAGGTATAGGTAAACTCCATATTTCCTGTTTGTGTTTTCTTTGAATATGTTTCTGTGTGCTTTCACACCAGAGACTCCCAAGAACTCTGGTTCTAGGAGGCTTGGTTTAGTTATTTACTTTACTGCTTTTCAATGCACAACTCAATGCAGTTTACAATGCAATAATAATCAATTAAAATTTAGAAAATTGAAAAAAGACATTAGAAAATAACCCCAAACATAATGAGAAAATTACAATTCCGTATATTCTATGTGGTTGACCCCTAGCAGCAGAAAAATCAAAACAAAAAAAGTAGGTAATGTACAAACCCCTGAACGAACAGTCACACGTTTGTGATGCCATCCGATAGCAATGAGATTAGAACATTTACAAGTTTGAATTATAAATTCTCTTTCTGATCATGCATGGTTTGGACCAAACAGCGGCCTGTCAAGAGGCTCCTTTGGTGATATATCAGAGCTCATAAGGGAAAAAATTTGAATTCCAAAGGTGGGCAGGCGGGTATATCACATACTACATGTGACCAATTATCCTCCTGCTCATAGCAATTTCAATTTACAGATAAACAATTTTGTTCTTTCCAAAAGCAAGCAGGATGAATCAGTCCTGCATACGAGGACTACCAAATTTAAAGGTTGCTTTGACATCCCTTCTCCATAAGACTAAAGAACATAAGATTTGCCATACTGAGTCAGACCAATGGCTCATCAGGCCCAGTATCTTGTTTCCAACAGTGGTCAATCCACGTCACAAGTACCTGGCAAGATTCTAGAAGGTAAACATATTCCATGTTAGACAAATTTCCATGCGTCCACTTTAATAATGGTTTATGGACTTTTTCTCCAGGAACTTTTCAAAATCTTTTATTACATCCTTTAGCATTGAGTTCCAGAGTTTAATTATGCATGAAGTGAACAAATATTTTTCTCCAGTTAGTCTTAAATATACTACTTTGTAGCTCCCTTGCATGCCTCTTAGTCTTACACTCTTTGAAGGATTAAACAATCAATTCAGGTTTACTTGTCCTATCCTACTTATCACTTTATAGTCCTCTATCATATGCCCCCTCATACGTCGCTTCTCCAAGATGAAGAGTCCTAACCTTTTAAGCCTATCTTCATAGGGGTATCCTTCCAACCCCTTTATCATTTTGGTTGCCCTTCACTGTATCTTTATAAATTCCGTTATTTATTTATTTATTTTTTTAAGATGTGGCAACCAGAATTGTATGCAACCACGGAGCAACACAAAAGCATTAATATATCCTTGTTTTTTCTCCATTCCTTTCCTTATAATTCCCAGCATTCTATTTGTTTTCTTGGGTGCTGCTGTACACTGAGCAGAGAATTTCATTGTATTATCCACGACGATGCCTAGATCCTTTTCCTGAGTGGTAGCTCCTAATGTGGAACTTTGAATCATGTAGCTATAGTTTGCGTTGTTCTTCCCTAATTGCATAACTGTGAACTTGTCCATATTAAATTTCATCTTGAACCCTCCTACCCTAAATTAAAAAACCCTTTTGAAGACTTACCACTTTCAGCAGGCTTTTGACTCCTCTTTCTAAATGTAGAATTCTGCCCCTTCCCTTTCCCCCTTCCCCTCCCTCTCTACTCCTCTTTGGTTGTGTCTTGTTTTGTGTCTTCTCTTCTCCATTGTCCTTTCCCATATTTTAGTGGTGTTCTTTTCCTTTTCCAATACGATTTTATTGCTATTGTACACCACTCTGCTTCTAAAGGGCAGTACAGCGCAGTTACTCACCTGTAACAGATGATCTCTGGGAACAGCTGGAATCAGTCTTCACATATGGAAGAATGTTAGAGTCCACGTGGGAACACTCCCCAGCATTCAATAGGAAAGCCTTTGGGAGCAGTCCACTGCGCCTGCATGCCTACCTTCCCAGCTCCTCTCCTCAGTTGAGTTTGTAGCTGAGAAGAATAAAATAAAGAAACCTAAACTCCGAGGGGAGGAGGGCGGGTGGTGAAGACTGATTCCTGCTGTTTTCAGAGATTACCCATTACAAGTGAGTAACTATGCTATATCCAGGAACAAGCAAGAATTCAGTCTTTACATATGGGACTCAATAGCTCCCAGGTACCAGACAGATATTGGGAGGGGTGTGGGGGTGGGGGGGGGGGGGAGAGTAGTGCGATCCTTGAAGTAAAAAATATGTAGCCGAAGAGTCTGGAAGAGTTGTGGGCCATTTGATTTGATGCCAGGAGGCGATACTCCCCCAATGATAGTCTGGTATTTTTTTTTAATCTAAATTTTTATCAACCAAATCTTAATACATCTTGCACATATTCATATTCCACCCCTTCCCAAACAGTTACATTTACGGTGGGCAAAATATCAGGCACTTTTTTTATTCCATATCAAAACTGGCTATAGAGAGCCTTAGCTAATATTCACTCCATTAACACTATCACAGTTAACATTACAATGTTCCCCATGATTGGACAGCACAATTCAATTCAAACAATTCCCTCCATGCATTTCTTCTCCATACCTTCTCTCACCATCCCTTACTCTATAAATCCAACCAGGCCAAAGATTCATGCCTTCCTAAATCCCTTAAAACCAATTCCAGTTCTCTTCTATCGTATCATCCATGCCCCCCTCACTATTTACCATGAACATAAATTAACATACCCCATCTTGATTTCCTCCCCTTTCCTACCCTCTACTTCTTTTATTCCTCATGCCTCATACGCCACTCCCCATACCAACCCCATTCCTTCTTGAATTTAAGTAATTGTTGCTTCTTATGGGCGTCTATTTCACACATACACCATAGTTGCTCCAACCGGTCTAATACCTCTGCTCTTGTGGGTACCACCGGTTGCTTCCAATGCTTCATCAGCGCCTTGCGCCCAGCCCCGATACAGTATCCCAGAAACACATTAGACAATTCTCATCCCCCGTAAATTCATTAAGAATTACCATTTCCCGTTATCTTAGCCTGTATGTTCGTTATCTCACAGTACATCAGCTCAACTTCCTTCCACATTTTTTGTACCTTTATGCACCCCCACAACAAATATTTCAAATCCCCTAGTTCCCTACATGTTTTCCAACACGCTCCACTTTCCTGTTTATTAATCATTTTCAGTCGGACCGGAGTCCAATACATGCAAAGTCTAATTTTAATACTATTTTCTAAATACACTGTGCCAGGTGCTCATTTTGTAACCCCTATTATTATCTCCTCCCACCTTTTATGACTCCATTCACCTCCAAGTTCCGCTTCCCACTTCTAATGCCCCACCACTTCCCTAGCTTCATTATCCATTAATCTTTTATACAATATGGAGAGCAATCGCTTTAGCGCCCCGTCTCGTGTCATAATATGTTCAAAAATTGTCACTTGTGCTTTCCAATCTTTTTGCACCTCCTCCCTCAGCATAAAATAGTGTACCTGCACATAAGCATAATCATCTCTATCATTAAACCCATATTTCTCTCTCAATGTCTCAAATGGCACTACCGCTCCCTACTCTGTTATAAGCTGTCCTATTCGCTTCAGGCCTTTCCTCTCCCATTCTTGAAAAATACCTCCTTCAATTCCCAGCGGAAATGCCGTCATCCCCCTTACGAAGGCTCTTCTTGAAAAACGTCTCCCTGCCAGCAGTTTCTTCTGTACTGTCATCCATATTTCCTTTGTAAGGACCTCAAAGGGATTCGGCTCCTCCACCTCTTTGCCTTGCTTCCCTTTCCCATACTGCGGATCCCACACCCAGAACTCCACCTCCCGTAACGCCCGAGCCCCTCCCTGTTCCATTTGCACCCAATCAGTTACCTCCCCCTCCCATGCCACTACTGTTCTCAACAGTGCGGCTTTATAATAGAATTCCAGATTTGGCATTCCCAACCCCCCCTCCTCCTGCCTCATAAGCATAATCTGCCTAGACACCTTAGGGTGCTTCCCCTCCCACACAAAATCCATGATTAGCTGCTGTAGTTTCTTTAAATAGCGCTTAGACAATGCACACAGTATTGAACTAAACAGGAACAAGATCCTGGGCAACATTCATTTTAATAGTGGCTATTCTTCCTAACCATGAAAAAGTTAACCCTTTCCATTTTCGCAAATCATTCCTTTTTGCCACAAATAATTTATCATGATTCCATTCTCTCAGCTTATTGATTGTGTTACCCAATTCTATGTCCAAATATCTGTAGGTATTCTTAACCCACCTAAATGGAAATTTCCCTTAAAGGCTTTGCTCAAAAGTCTCCGGCAGATTAAACCCCAATATCTCTGTTTTAGTTAAGTTAATTTTATACCCCGAGACTTCACTGTACTGCTTAATTTCTTTCATTAAGACTGGTAGGGTAGTTAGTGGTTCTCATAACGTTAAAATTACATCGTCTGCAAACAAAGCAATTTTAGTTTCTATTCCTCCCATCTGAACCCCTTTGATATCAGACTGCCTCCTTATCTTCTCCGCCAATGGTTCCATTACTAGTGCAAATATTTATTTATTTATTTTATTTATTTAACATTTCTTATATACCGCCTTTCATGATATCAAGGCGGTTTACATAAATAGAAGGGGAGACAGCGGGCATCCTTGCCTTGTACCTCTATCCAGCTTAAATGGCTCAGAGTACCCTCCATTAACTCGTATACGAGCCGAGGGATTTGCATAGAAGTGCTCTAACCCAGCCTATATACTGGTTTCCCAGTCCTATCCTTTGCAGCACCCACAACATATAGGGTCACTCCACCCGATCAAATGCCTTTTCTGCATCCACTGTTATGAACACCACTTGCTCCCTGTTATTTTGCAATTTCCAAGTCAAATTTCCAATCTTCCTAAGTTATCTCCACCTTGCCTTCCCCTCACAAATCCTGTCTGATCCTTGTGGACCAACCTAGGTAAAACCCTCTGAAGTTTTTGTGCTAGAATTTTAGCTAATATCTTGGCATCTATATTGATTAATGATATTGGCCTATATGACCCACAGCTAGTCAAATCCTTCCCCGGTTTAGGTATTATGGTGATGCCCGCCTCCTCCATTGTATGTGGAAGCTTCCCGTGCACTTGACTATCATTATATACCTCCATTAATATCGGGCTCAATTGCTCCTGGAACACTTTATAAAATTTGGATGTGTAACCATCCAATCCTGGTGCTTTACCCAGTTTTAGCGTTTTAATTGCTTCCACTACTTCCAGTTCTGTAATGGGCCTATCTAAACTTTCTGCTTCTGTTGGGTTTACTTTTGGCATTTCAATATCCAGTAAGTACTGCTCATTTTTCTCGTCCCCGTTTTTAACCTCACTCTTATATAGCTGCTCATAAAACACCTTAAAGACTTGCCTTATCGCATTACTTCCCATTTGGATCTTGCCTTTCCTATCTCTAATACCCCCAATTTGATTTTGTTGTACTCTAGCTTTAATCTGGCAAGCTAATATCCTACCCGCCTTGTTGCCCGCTTCAAAATAAGACTGTTTGAGCAGGTTTAAGTGATGTGCTATTTCACTCATCCTTAGCCTCCCCAAGTCCACCCTCAACGAGTGCAGCTGCGCTAACACCTGAGTATTAATATCACTTTGGTGGCTACTTTCTAATTTTGCTATTTCACATAATAGCTGTGGCTTCCTGTTTACTTTGCATTTTCTTTTTATATGCTGCTATTCCTATAAAATGTCCTTGCAACGCTGCTTTTAAGCCATCCCACACTATCCCCGATGTTACTTCTCCATTTTGATTGTTGACTAAATATTCTTGCAGTATCTTTCAAATCTTATCTACTGTACCTTGTTCCCCCAACAGTGAATCATTAAGTCTCCAAAATTTTAAGCCCTCGTCCCTATAGCCCAAATTAAAGGTAATGCTTACTGGTGCATGATCCGACCATGTAATGGATCCATGCTCCACATCCCGAACTCTCGATGTCCAAACACATCCCACCCATACCACATCCAATCTACTGTATGTCCCATGGGGGGGGGGGGGTGAATAAAAGGTATACTCTCGCTCCCCCGGGTGCCGGCTCCTCCAAACATCCAGTAAGAAGTAATTAGATCTTACCTGCTAATTAGTGTTCCTGAAGGAACGACAGTCCAGTCCCTTTACTTCTGGGTTGCGCAACCCTTCCAGCAGCTTGGAGGCTGAGCCCAACCTTTTTGGAGGTGGGGCGGTATAAATACCACCAGGACCACCCACCAACTCCAGTAATCGAATGAAAAAGCAGAACTAAAGCAATTCCATTAACAACCTATATAACATAAAAACCTATAGAACCTAACATAGACTGACTATGCATAAACCTTTTTTTTTTTTTTTTTTTTAATATAGAAGATAGAGAGCTTGAGGGGAGAAATGATGACGGGGGGAGGAGGTATGCCTGAGGCTGCCGAATCCGACTTTCCCCCATGTCCCTTCACCCCGAACTGGCCCCACGCTCGGTCCAAAGCTTCCTTCTGGCTGATAGGTCCTAACCGGGTGGGATCAGGGACTGGACTGTCGTTCCTTCAGGAACACTAATTAGCAGGTAAGATCTAATTACTTCTTCCTTATCGTCACTCCAGTCCAGTCCCTTTACTTCTGGAATGTAAAAGAGCAGTTCAATCCTGGGTGGGATCCGGCATACCGGACTGAAGGACCGCCAGCCCAAACCGAGCGTCCGCCGCACTCTGGATGTCCAGCATGTAGTGCTTGGTGAAGGTATGCAGAGAAGACCAAGTCGCTGCCCTACAGATATCTAGCGGAGGAACTAGACTGAACTCTGCCCAAGAGGTAGCCTGTGCCCGGGTGGAGTGCGCTCGAAGACCCGCTGGCACCTGCTTCCCTTTCAGTATGTAGGCGGAAGCGATCGCTTCTCTGATCCATCTGGAGATGGAGGCCTTGGCCGCCGCCTCCCCTTTGTGTGGGCCCCCAAACTGAACAAATAGTCGTTCGGACTTCCGGAAGGGGGCTGTGCGGGAGAGGTAGCGTTTCAAGGTCCTCCGAACATCCAAGAGCCGAAGTTTGCTATCCCTGCCTTCAAGCCCCTCGGCGGAGAGGACCGGTAGGATAACTGCCTGATTCACATGAAAGGGAGAGATAACCTTGGGCAAGAAGGAAGGGACCGTTCGCAGAACTACCTTGTCCTTGAGAAATACTAGGAAGGGGGGCTGGAAGGACAATGCTTGTAATTCAGAAATGCGCCTTGCCGAGCAGATAGTGACCAGGAAGACTGTCTTCAAGGTTAGGTCCTTTAAGGAGGCCCTCTTCATTGGCTCAAAGGGTTCCCTGATCAGGGCGTTAAGCACTAGGTTGAGATCCCAAGAGGGGACGACCGACCTCCGTTGAGGACGCAGGCGTCTCACCGCTGTTAGGAACCTGGAGACGTCCGCGTGTGCTCCTAGGGACTTGCCGCGGACCTTACCTCTATAGCATGCGATTGCCGCCAGCTGGACCCGTAAGGAGCTGTGCGCTAGACCCTTGTCAAATCCTGCCTGTAAGAATTCGAGGACCTCAGGGACTGAGGCGGAAAGGGGTTTCCGCCGGCGCTCTGCAGACCATGCTTCGAAGATGCGCCAAGTCCTAACATAGGAGAGGCAGGTCGAGCGCTTTTTAGCGTTCAACAGGGTCGAGATGACAGCTCCTGAATAACCTCTCTTCAGGAGCCTCGCCCTTTCAATAGCCAGGCTGTAAGCGAGAATCGATCCACGTGAGGCATACGAACCGGGCCTTGTCTCAGAAGGTCCCTCTTGCAAGGTAGCCGCCAAGGTTGGTCGGCGGTCAACCTCATCAGATCCGCATACCAGGGGCGGCGAGGCCAATCCGGAGCTATGAGGATTACGAATCCCTGGTGAGACTCCACGCGCTGGAGAACCTTTCCGATCAGAACCCAGGGAGGGAATACATAGAGCAGGCCCTCCGAGGGCCACTTCTGGGACAAGGCATCCAGGCCTTCGGACATTCTTTCCTTTCGTCGGCTGAAGAATCGGTCCACCTTGGCGGACGAGAACCTTGCCATGAGATCCATGACCGGGAGTCCCCAACGGGCCACTATCTGATCGAAGGTCTCCTGCTCCAGTTCCCACTCTCCGTGGTCTATCTTGCACCTGCTGAGATAATCTGCCGTGACGTTGTCCGTACCTGCTACGTGCTGGGCTGAAAGGGCTTCCAACCGAATTTCCGCCCACTGGAACAGAGTGCCTGCCTCCTTTTCTAAGGCGGGACTGCTGGTGCCGCCCTGGTGGTTGATGTAAGCCACCGTGGTGACATTGTCGGAGAGAACGTGAATTGCTCTCTTTTGCACTAAGGCCTCGAGAGCCCTGAGCGCTAGGCCAACGGCTCGCAATTCTAGTCTGTTGATGGGCCATTGTGCTTCCAACGGAGTCCAGCTGCCCTGGACGAACTGGTCCTCGCAGTGAGCTCCCCAGCCTACCAGGCTGGCATCCGTCGTCAATAATAACCACTGATGAGGCTCGAGGGGCATCCCGCAATCCAGATTCCTTGGGCACTGCCACCAGCGTAGAGCCTGTTTGGTCCGCGGAGCGCAAGGTAACTGCATTGACATGGAATGATGTTGGGGCGACCACCGACGCAATAGGGCCCTCTGCAATGGCCGCATGTGGGCCCGGGCCCATGGTACCACCTCTATCGCCGCTGCCATTGTCCCCAGGACCTGAAGATAATGCCACGCCGTGGGGTTTCGTCTGGCCAGAAACTGCGTGACTAGGAGTCTCAGTTCTCTTGATCTTGATCGAGACAGGAACACCCTGCCTCTGTTGGTATCGAACCTTGCACCGAGGTACTCGAGTTCCTGGGAGGGAGTCATCCTGCTCTTTGCTCGATTGATGACCCAGCCCAATTCTTCTAGGACTTGAATCACTCTTGCCGTCACGGAGTGGCTTTCCTCCTCCGACTTTGCCCGGATTAGCCAATCGTCCAGATAGGGGTGTACTAGTATTCCCTCTTTCCGTAGGGAGGCCGCTACTACCACCATTACTTTGGTGAATGTTCTTGGGGCCGTAGCAAGGCCGAAGGGAAGGGCCTGGAATTGAAAGTGGCCCCTTGGCACTGCGAATCTCAGGAATTGTTGATGGGATGCCCTGACCGGGATGTGCAGGTAGGCTTCTGTCAGATCTAGGGACGTTAAGAACTCCCCGCCCCTTACGGCTGCTACTACTGAACGTAGGGTTTCCATCCGGAAATGCGGAACCCTGAGGCAGCGATTGACCTGTTTTAGATCTAGGATCGGGCGAAAGGACCCTTCCTTCTTTGGTATTACGAAGTAAATCGAGTACCGACCAGTACCGCACTGGTCTGGTGGTACCGGGACCACGGCTCTGAGTGTTATTAGATGGGTAAGAGTTGCCTCTACCGCCGCCCTCTTTGCAAAAGAACCGCAGGGAGACTGGACAAAGGCTGGGTGTATTTGTTTTGCAAATTCGAGAGCATAGCCCTCTCTGATGACCTCTAGGACCCATTGGTCGGACGTGACTCGGGACCAGGCGGGAAGAAATCGCCTTAGGCGTCCGCCAACCGACGGTTCTTCCCCCTGGACCCCCGTCACCTCATCGTTTTCTATTACCCTGAGAGGAGGAGGAGGAGGCTGCCCCGAAACCTCGGCCTGCTCCTCGAAACCCTCTAAAATCTTGTCCCTTCTAGGGAAATCGGCCCCTGGGAAAGGGGTTTGACCTGGCTGGACGAAACCTTCGGGCGTCCCTGGGCTGGTTCCGCACTGAGGCTAGGGGTCGTCCTTGCTTCGGTCTATCTTCAGGCAGCCTGCCCCCCTTAGACTCGCCAAGGTCCTTAACCAACTCCTCCAAGTCTTCTCCGAATAATAGCTTCCCCTTAAAGGGAAGGCGGCTCAGGCGTGCCTTGGAGGAGGCGTCCGCTGCCCAATTCTGTAGCCACAGATAACGCCTAGCCGCCACCACCGAGGCCATGTTCTTGGCTAGGCTTCTGATGAGGTCATACTGACTATTCGCCAGGTAGGCTGCTCCGGATTCCAGCCTAGCAGAGTTGGTCTGAACCTCGCCTGTTGGCCCCTCTGCTGCCTGAAGCTGTTGTGACCACCTTAAACAGGCTCTTGCTACCCAGGCTCCTGACACCGAGGCCTGCAAGGCAAGGGCACTCACATCAAAGGCTTGTTTCAGGAGGGTATCTAGCTTTCTGTCTTGAGAATCTCTTAGGGCAGTGCTACCCTCCACTGGGATAGTAGTCTTCTTAGTGACTGCTGATACCGCTGCATCCACCCTGGGAGACTTCAGCAGCTCTTTGTCCGCCTCTGGAAGTGGGTATAGGCGAGACATGGAACGGACTCCCCTTAAACTAGACTCAGGTTGATCCCATTCTTCCTGGATCATCTGACGCACTACTCTGTGGACAGGGAAAACTTTCTGAGATCTCCTGATGGCCTGGATTAATGGGTCCTCCAGCGCCTCCTCCTCTACTGGCGTGTCTGAGGCCACATTGAGGACTTTTAAGGACTCGTGAATTAGTGCCGGGAGCTCCTCCCGACGAAAGACTCTAATTATTCGGGAGTGATCTTCTTCAGGGATCTCTCCTTCCAGCTCCTCCTCTTCCTCGTCCCAGTCCTTGTCAGAGCCGTCCTCCTCCGGGGTGCCCTGGGAGAGTGGCGCGAGAGGTTCTTCACCGCCCAGACAGGGCCGTTTAGGCGGAATGTCTGAGTCTGGATTGCTTGCCCTCTTGGGCTTGGCTTCGGCCGTTGGGGCAGCCTCTCCTGTCCCTGAGCCCTGTTTACGCAGGCAATAGGCCTTATGGAGTAAAAGGATGAAGTCTGGAGAGAAAAAATCCCCGGTGCCCCCTGCCCCTGAGGGGGGGGGGGGGCGAAGGGAGAATAGGGGGGGTAGGTAGATCCAAGGACGTTGAAGGAGGGAACTGGGACCCCCCTTCCCCTTCTAAGGGGTCCCCAGACCCCTGAGAGGGCTGGATTATGGCCAAGTTCATTTCTTGTTCAACGGAGGCAGCCACTGCAGCACAACCCCTGCAGACTCCTGCCTCCGAGGAAGTGCCCCTGCGCGTGCCACAGGACGGACATTTAGATTTGGCCGCCATGCTTGATTCCAGTTATCGGAGCCCTTCCTGCTAGAAGGCTTATGCAACGGGCCTAAGTCCCAGCAAGCTGTACGGTTAAGCTCCATGTATGTGCTCTCTCCTTCAGCGGGCTAACAATATCCCCGAAAAGGAAGGCAGCTAACAGGCCCTCTTTTATTTTATAATACAATCCCCATAGCAGAACCAAGAAGTAGACCAATGTGAAATTCAATTAAATTCAACCAAATAAACTAAACTAAAATAAACTAAAATAAATTTAAATTAGATTAAAATGGCCCCTAAGGAATCTAGAAATAAGCTTTTTGTAATGTACTTGCGGTTTGCAGCTTCCGTGCTGGCTGGGCCCGGCTCAGCGATCCCTGCCCCTTGGCTGTACACGTGGTAGGCCTCACCACGTGGAGCCTGAACGGGGGACCGCAAGTCTGTCCTCTGGGCCGTTTCTTCTCCACCCCGGATACAGCAGGAGGCTGGGAGTTGATCCCTAAGGCAGAATCGCCGAAATCAGCTTCTCCGCCGAGATCGGGAGGCCCGGGGTTCGCCGCCGCGTCCTTTGGCTGCGGGACGGGTCCGGCGTTAAGGATTAGCTTCCGGCGTTGCCTCAAGCGCTCAGCCTCCAGGAGGGCTTCGGCGCGAGGCAGGGCAAATCGGCAATGAAAACCTCGGGGGACCATCGGATGGCAGCCGCAGAGCTCAGCGAAATCCTCCTCGGGACTGCATGCACAGAGCACCTCCAAAGCCCGGCCCGACCAGGGGGGGGGGGGGGGAGGGAGGAGAGAGCCGGCAGGAGCAATTAAAGGAGCAGAGACTGCTTAAACTTAAACGAAAGAGGAAATTAAGATAAGAAGAAATAAATTAATAAAGTAATAAAGTAATCAAGTAAAATCTTTTTAAAGGATTAGGAAAGACTCCAGTAAGCCCTAGGCTTATGGAACCCTCCAGCTGCTTGTAGGCTGAGAATACTGGAGTTGGTGGGTGGTCCTGGTGGTATTTATACCGCCCCCACCTCCAAAAAGGTTGGGCTCAGCCTCCAAGCTGCTGGAAGGGTTGCGCAACCCAGAAGTAAAGGGACTGGACTGGAGTGACGATAAGGAACCCCAATCGCACTTTCATCTTGAGCAAACTGCCTCTCTCTTTTATTTCCCATCCTATCCCCCCCAACTGTTATCCAATCTAGGATTCACCATCAGATTAAAATCACCTCCCACGATTATTGGTACTCCTCCCAACTTCTCAATTTCATCCAACATTCTATCATAGAACTCCTTCTCATTCGGTCCATACAGACTCATCACCCAAACTTCTTCCTTTGCTATTGCCAATTTAACTCCTACCCATCTCCCCTCCTTATCCCAATGCTCCCCCACCACCCAATCTTTAACTTTAGTACTCAACAATATTCCCACTCCCCCTTTTTTAGGGTCCACCCTCCTACCCGCCAACAATACATAGGGGTACTTCCATGTTTGCAATAATCTTTCCTGACCCACTTTCAAATGTTTCTTGAATACAGACTACATCCGCTTGCAATCTACCCCCCTCTCCTTCTACTAATCTCCTTTTGTGCCACGTTTTCAGTCCCTTTTCGTTTACAGTAGCAATTGTGAGTGATTGCTCACCAACTTGCTTCACTCCTCCCCCTCCCATCCCTCTTTGCCTCCATCCCACTCGCACCCCTTCCCCTCCCACCCCTTCCCCCTGCTATCCCTCCCCCTCACTCCTGAGGAACTCCCAGGAGTAGTGCTCATCCTCCCAGACCCCGGTTCTCCCCCCTTCCCATATCCTTAAACCTTACTCTCCCCTCCCTGTACCTCATATATATTATATATACTCAACAGTTAACTCATATCAAAACTCTTATCACTTATATTTACAGTAACATCCCTTCCCTTCAAGTATAATATTACCTATTCCCCCTCCCCCGTACACATCAACATCATCTTATATTTAATATCCTTGATCCTTTAAGTCCATAGACCCTTATCCATCTCTCTGCGTCCTCTCCATACAAGTGTTCCTTCTCCTCCTGCATTCGATCACTCCATCTCCTTTCTTGCAGGCTGCACCATCAGTCTGTTATCTTCCCTTTATCCAGTTTCGCTACCTACTGTTCTTGGGTTTTTTTGTCCAATCTCTTTTTTGTCCTTGGTTACTTGTTTTGGTGCAGTCTCTTTTACTTTTTTGATTTTGATCTCCCATCTGCTGCTGGTCCTCCTCTATCTCCAGCAGCTCTGCCTCTGCCATCGCAAGTTTAGCTTCCTGCAAATTCCTAACTCGCCATGTTTTGTTCCTTTATTAAAGAGTAACCCGAAGGGATACAGCCATCTATATTTCACTCCTTCTTGTCGCATCAGCTGCGTAGCTGGCTCCATATCTCTTCTTCTCTGAAGGGTTCCTGCTCTAAATCCGCATAAATCCACACTTTATATCCTTGCTACATATAGTTGTCACTTCTACGCATTTTTGCCAATATGCTCTCTTTGATCTCATAGTTCTTAAAGGCATATTACAATGTCTCTAGGCCTATTTGGCCTAATAGGGCCTAAAGCCCTATGTGCCCGGTCCATTTCTATTTTTGTCACTTGACTAGGTCCTCCTCCCTGGGTAAGGATATCTATTAAGATAGCTTCTGCTACTTTTTTGCTGTCTTGAAATCCTTGTTCTTCTGGGATGCCTCGTATCCTTAAATTATTTCTTCTAGTTCTATTTTCCAGATCTTCTATTTTATACAAGATCTGCTCCTTCCATTTGTTTTTTTTGTTTTTTTAATTTTATTTTCAAATTTGCACAACATCCAATTACAGCAAAACAAGAACAGCCATCACACCACATATCAAAAAGAACAAGGTATCCACACATAGCCATTCCCTCAAAAATACTAAACATATTAACTGACATTCCCCAAACCCCTCACCATCCCCCCCCCCGGGCCCCACCTCTCCCCCTCCTCCCACCTACCACTCCTACTATCCTCACAAACTCACCTCCTGGTCTATCCATTGAATGTACCTTTCCCCACACCCTCCCAAAATTCTTCTGACTCCCCCGTTTAAGTGCTGTCAATTTACACATCAAATATATCTGGGACAGCATACTCTGAAAATCCCTTAAGGTGGGTAGCGCTTCTCTTCTCCATTTCCTGGCCAGCAGTATCCGCAAGGCTACACACCCCAAATCCAAGAAAGTGCCCTCCACCCTGTTGAGAAGTGGCGGAGGCACCCCCAGCAATGCCGTTTCCGGCCGGGGGTCCAGCTGTTTCCCCAAAATCTCCCCCAAAAACCCCCATACAACTTTCCATAAACTAAGCACCCCCCCACATTCCCACCAAATGTGCAGATATGTGCCTCGGCCCCCGCAGTTCCGCCAACAGAGCTCAGAGACATGTGAATGCATTCTATGTAGCCTGGTCGGGGTCAGGTGCCAGCGATAAAGCACTTTATAGTTATTTTCTATCAAATTTGTCGCTAGGAGGCCCTTATACCGGGCTCTCATAGATATGGGTCCAGACATCCTCCTTCCAGGGCCCCCCCAACTCATCCTCCCAAGCCTTTTGATATCGTTCCTTCCCCCTATCCCGGACCATCAACCGGTAGAAGGTTGATAGTGCCCGCTTCCGTTGCCCCAGCAACACAAACTTCTCCACCTCAGAGAGGTCCCGTGGAAAATGGGGGAGAAGCTGATGCTGCAGATAATGGCGGATCTGAAGGTACCCATAAATATCTGACCCTTCAAGGTGATATTCCTTGGCCAACTCCGCAAATTCCCGCACCCTCTGCCCCTCCACCAGCTGACCAACCCTGCTCAACCCTCGAATTGCCCAAGACCCGAACACCGAGGGCCCCATACCCGGCGGGAACTCAGGGTTCCCCCGAATAGGGAGTAAGCAAGACAACCCCTGGGCCCCCAGCCATATCTCCCTCCATTTATTCCAGACCTGTAGCGACCGTAACACATAGGGATTTTTTCCCGGGAACCGCTTATGACAGCGCCGCGGTAGCCACACCCAAGCAGCCAACGTTCCCTCACTCAATTCCTCCGCTTCCATATGGACCCACTCCTTGGAGGTATCCGCCACCCATTCCACCACTGCACACATTTGCGCTGCCTCCCAATAATTCCATAGATTGGGCACCGCCAGCCCCCCATGTTCCCTTCTGCCCATCAAAATTCGCGCCGCGACTCTATTGTGCTTCCCCCCACCCATAAATTTCAGGAACATCCGCTGTATCCTTGCTATATAACTCCTAGACACCGCAATGGGGAGGTTCGCAAAAAGGTATAGCCACCTAGGCAAAACCACCATTTTTAAAGCCGCTAGCCTCCCCATCCAAGACAACCGTTTAAGCCTCCAGCCCTCCAACTCGGTTCGCATGGCCCTCTCCACCCGCCCATAGTTGTCCTTAAACAGATCAAGCTCCCGTTCCAGCAGAAAAATCCCCAAGTATCTTATACTATGCTTAGCCCAGCGATACGAAAAGGAGGCCTGAATCCGCACTCGCTCCTCCCCGTCCACAGAGATATTCAATAGTTCAGACTTAGTCTCGTTAACCTTAAAACCCGAATGGGCGCCAAACTCCCGCAGTACGTGCGTCAGCTCCCTCAGGGACGCACTTGGATCAGTCAGCATAAATAGCAAGTCATCGGCGAAAAGGGAGAGTTTAAGTTCCAAGGTTCCCCAGGACACCCCCTTAATAGCAGGGCAGTCCCGTACCTTTTGAGCCAACGGCTCCATAGATAAAACAAAAAGCAAAGGGGATAATGGACACCCCTGCCTCGTCCCCCGCCCTAGAGCAAAGGGCTTGGAGTACTCCCCATTAATACGAATGCGGGCCATTGGCTGCGCATATATAGCCCGGACCCACCGTAAATAATCCCCAGTAATCCCCATGCGCTCTAAAACTTTAAACAGGAAGGGCCAGGAGACACGATCGAAAGCTTTTTCGGCATCGATGGTGAGGAGCACCATTGGTGCCCCCCCGACCGGCCTTTTCGTAAAGCATTGAGCACCTTGCGCATGTTGTCCACCGTATGGCGCCCTGGGACAAACCCCGACTGGTTCTCGTGTACTAAAGAAGGCAGAAAACGTTGCAGCCTATTCGCTAAGATCTTAGTAAAAATCTTAAAATCTGTCCCAAGCAGCGAAATAGGCCGATAAGACCCACACAAAGAGACGTCCTTCCCCGCCTTAGGCAACACAGTAATCCCCGCCGTCCTCATCTGTTCTGGGATAGGCTCTTCCGCCTTAAACGCATTAAATAACCGCGTCAAGGGGGAACAAATCTCTGCACTAAAGGCCTTATAAAAGCTGTTTGTAAAGCCATCCAGCCCCGGCGCTTTATGCGCCGGAAGACCCTGAATCACCTCCATCACCTCTCTCTCCTCTATAGGCCGAGAGAGAAACGCCGACTCTATGTCGGTGAGACAGGGTAAGTTCACTGGCAAATACTGCTCTAGCTGCGCCCCAGTCTTGTGGACCTCTTCAGTATACAATTGTTGATAATAGTCCACAAAACACTGATGAATAGCTTCCACTTGTCGCACTTCCTTCCCTCGTGCATCCCGAATTTTAGTAATGATATTCCTACTACGGTGCTGTTTCAGCTGTTGTGCCAGCAACCGGCTCGGCTTATTACCATACTCAAAAAACTGTTGCTTCAGGAGATCCTGCGCATGTTTAATCTCCCCTAACTCAATTTCGTTAAGTTCTCTCTGAAGCCTTGCTAACTCCTGACCTAACCCCACCTCCCTACTCCCCTGCAGGATCTTCTCCTCAATTCCCCTAATGCCGGCCCGGAGCTCTTCTTTCTGCCGGTCTTTCAATTTTTTCAGGTGGGCCCCCACCGAAATTAATTCTCCTCGTATCACCACTTTCAGACACTCCAACAGCGTCCCTATCTTACACCCCTCCCTATCATTCAAATCCAAATACTGGGTAATTTTCCCGCGCATTCGCTGTTTAATGTCATCACTCTCCAGCAAGGATTCATTCAACATCCACAACCTACACTTCTTCCTCTCCTCTCCCAGGTGCACCTCCATCCAAATAGGAGCATGGTCCGACCACGTGCGGTCTCCCATCTCACAATCAGCCACCTTCGTTAGCAACTCTTTGGACACCCAGAACATGTCAATCCTAGAGAAGGATTGGTGGACTGGGGAATAAAAAGTAAAAGCTTTTTCCCTCCCCCGTATTTCCCTCCACACATCCACTACCCCCAAATTGGTCCCCAGCCGTTTCATATGTTTCCTTCCCTTGGTGCTCCCCCCCCCTTTCCCCGAAGAGTTATCCAAACCCGGGTTCATTATTAAATTGAAGTCCCCTCCCATAATAATATGACCCTCTGCCACCCTTTCCAGCACCCCATGAAACCCATCATAAAACCCCCCCCGCCCCACACTAGGCCCATAAACATTAATCAAAGTATATACCTGTTCCTTAATACGTAATTTAACAATAATATATCTGCCCTCTTTATCCCGGTGCACTTCACAATCAGAATACGCTATCGCTCCCCGCATCAAAATCCCCACTCCCCCCTTTTTTAAATCCACCCTATTTGAGGCAAACCACCTCTCTGAATAGGTGCGGTGCGCCACCCTCCATTCATCGCATTTTTTCAGGTGCATTTCCTGTATGAAACAAATATCAACCCGCAATCTATGCATCTCTTTAAACAATCTCTGTCGTTTGACTGGAGAGTTCAAACCTCGTACATTCATGGATATAATCTTCACTTTTTCCATTTAACCTTTCCCCCTCCCACCTCTTGACTGCATCCTTTCTGGAGCCCATCCAGTCCTCCCCCCCACCCCTCCCCCCGTCCCCCACCCCCTCCCCCCTGGTTGTCCAACTCCCCACTCCAACTTCTTGCTAGAGGCATGAGTCCCCACCACTCCAGGAAGCTAACTGAACCCCCACATAATCCGTGGGCCCAGAACCCCATCGTTGCTCACATAGAAGGCCTATGAAACCAAATTACTCACTTCACCCACCCAGAAGTAGCCTCCCCCCTCTCCCTCCCCCGTCTACACCCACCCCCCACTACCCCTCCAACAGCTCACAAACTACTAAACATCATAATTATATGGCAGAAATACATTGAAACAAGAGCATAACAGAACCGCAGTTCTTAAGTGAGGCAAAACCAGTCTCTTCCGCACCCTCAGCCGAGGCCAGCTCCTCCAGCCACATCGCTCAACCGCTGCCGCCGCAATCTACGGTCACCTTGTGGGGCTCGCCTCCATTCATTGCCCCGCACCGGTCCTCTTTGCTCGCGCACCACCTTCTGCTGGGACGCCTCAGTCCATCCTGCCTCCCGCAAGGCCGTAAGAGCCTCTGTCACAGTTCGCACAGCAGATGTCCGCCCCTCCACAAAGAACTGCAGGCCAAAGGGAAAGAGCCAACGATATTTGAGGCCCTTCTCTCTCAACACCTTGGTGATGCCCGACATCTCCCGCCTCTTTCGCATAGTGATAGCGGATAAATCTGTATAAAGTTCCACACGCTGATTATTCCACTTAAAGTTGGAAAGTTTGTGGGCCGCCTCCACTACTGCATTCTTAGTGGCGTATTCATGAAATTTAGCTATAATGTCCCTCTGGTAGCCATCACGCCGGGGCCCCAATGCACGGTGGGCCCGATCTATTGACCAGCACAACTGGGAGCCATCCTGACCGGCTTCCTCTAATATGCGCTTACAAATAGTCACCACCAGACTGCCACAGTCCGCTGCTTCCGCAGACTCCGCCACTCCTCTCATCCGAATATTTGCTCTACGCGAGCGGTTCTCCAGATCCTCCACTCTAGACCAAAGGTCTTCCGCGTCTGCATCCATAGCATCCATGCGCTCCTGTATCTTAAGAATTGTGGCATCATGGAGCTCCACCTTTCCCTCCAGATCTTCCACGCGCTGACCCACCTCCCGTACCTCAGCCTTCAAATCTTCCATCCAAAGTTGCACTTCGGACTTAAAGTGTGCCAAATCTTGTCGGAGGGTGCCGAACCAACTCTTCAGTTCCCCTCTCAAGGTCTCCACTGCGCTCTCTTGCGGCTGCCCTCCATCACGGGCCTTATCCCCATCCTCTCCGGGCCCCGCACTCACCGCGGCCATCTTGCTTTTGCCGCTCGTGCTCCCCGCGGCGTTCTTGTAAGCATATCCTTTCAGGTCGGCCACACTTTTCCGCAGCGCCATTCGCTGCAGCACTGCTTCCCGGTTCTTCTAAATTATTTTCCACCAGCCGTCGAGCTGTTTGAGGGTAGTTAGGGCAATATTTCTCCCCTGCTTCCCCGGAGCTCCGCGTTCAAGCGGCCTCTCCGTTCGGTGACGTCATTTCCTCCCCCTGCTCCTTCCATTTGTTAAATGCCATAATGTTCCCTTGTTGCTGCTCATTTTGTTCCTGCGTATTATCCATTCTGTGATCATGCTCCTCGAACTCTGTCTTCAGATCTCCCAGCTCCTCCTTCAATTCTCCCATCAGCTCTCCTACCTCGTCCTTTACCCGACATATTTCTTCTTTTAAATCTTTAATCCAACCTTGAAGCTCTTTGCGGGCTATTTTCTGTACAACCACGTCGCCCTTATCTTCCTCCACATTTTTGCCGCTCCACTTATCACGCTCCAGCGTTTCTCCTCCTCCGCTCTGCCCGGCGGCCATTTTCTGCTCCAACCCTCATGCTGTCCTGCTCCTCCATACGCGTACTCGCATATGTCTGCCATTTTCCTCCTCGTTGCCATGCGATTCTCCATCCTCCCGACCTCCGGTCAAAATGTTTTGTTGAGTTTTTAGTGCTCGTAAGGGTGGGAATCCACCACAAACACCGTGCTGGAGTACAGCTTGGCCAAAAACAGTGTCCCAATGGGAGTCTCTGTCCAGACAGTAGTGTGCAAAGTATGAATGGAGGACCAGGTAGTTGTCTGGCAGATGTCCTCAATGGCTACGGAATGGAAATTGGCTACGGAGGTTGCCATAGCCTGCACATTATGAGCAGTAATATGACCCTCCAATGAGAGTCCTGCTTGTGCATAAGCGAAAGAAATGCAATCTACTATCCATCTACATACAGTAGAGTATGTTTCATCACTGGCAGACCCAGGTGACTAGGATCAAAGGAAATAAATAACTGAGAGGATCTTCAGTGATCTTTAGTTCTATCCAAGTAGTAGGCTAGCATTCTCTTGCAGTCTAATGTGTGTAGCTCTGCTTCAGCCCGAGATGCATGTGGTCTAGGGAAGAAAATTGGGAGGATTACCAACTGGTTTAGATGGAAAGAGGAAACCACCTTCAGGAGGAAGTGTGGATGGGTATGGAGAACCACCTAGCCATGGTGGAACAGAGTATGGCGGGGATCCGCTACTAGAGCTTGCAGCTCATTGATGTGGCGAGCTGAAATGAGGGCAATAAGGAAGATGACCTTCCAAGACAGAAATTTCAGTGACGTGGTGGCTAAAGGTTCAAAAGGTGGCTTTAGAAATTGCACCAGAACCACATTCAGATACAAGGCCACCGGAAGCAGCTTAATGGGTGGCTTGGACAACAGGAGACCCTGCATGAAGCATGCTACTAAGGGTTGTGAGGAGATAGTGTGTCCATCCAGAGGTCTGAGAGGCCATAATGGCTCTGTGAACCCTCACTAAATTAGATTTTTTTAAAAAATGTAATCCTTATTTGCATTTACACAAGAACACTCAAGCATTCACATGAATGAACCAAGAAAAATATGGAATATCTTAAGCTATACACATGGAAATTACTAAAATAAAAAAGGAAAAAACATAATCCAAATATTAGTCCACAAGAAAAATCAAAAGGAAAACAATGGGGAGGCAACAAGAAAATACAATACAACAAGATCCCAAATTACAATTCAATCCCAATCATAACTAAGCCCTTGCTATCAAGAAATACAAAATAAAGGCAGGTTAAGACTTAAGCGTCAGCTGTGTGGGAAATCACATCTACCCTAGTATCTTCCCTTGCAGTAAGGAACTCAAGGAGCTGCTTGGGCTAAAAAAAAAAAAGGACATTTTTACCTTGATAGGAAATATAACAATGAGAGGGGAATTTTAATAAAAAGTAGCCCCCATAGACAGGGTCCTGGCCCGATAAGCCAGGAATTCCTTCCTCCTTAACTGGGTAGCCTGAGAAAGGTGAGGAAATATACAAATTTGAGAGCCCAAGAATTTCTCATTTATGTTCCTAAAAAAAGAACGAAGAATCAAAACCTTATCGTATTCCAGTGCTAACGTAACAAGCATAGTAGCTCTCTCAGTTATCACTTCCAAAGAGCTTTCCAAGAAGCCAGTCAAGTCTCCAATCGCACAGGGTAGATCCTCTGAACCTACTCTGGCAGCACCACCAGTACCGACAGAGAAGTATTGTACCCTGGTCAGGGGAGGCAAATGCTCCTGTGGGATCTTAAGCACCTCACAGAAGTATTTCCTCACCATTTCCAAGGGGGAGAGGAGACCTTGGAAAGTTCAACAGACAGAGGTTGTTCCTTTATGCTTGATTCTCCAGTTGTTCTGTCTTCCTAGCCAATATCGATCTATCCTTAAAGCCACATGCTCCTCACGAAGGCTTCCCAGATCTTCCTTCAGTTGTGATAAAACACCAGCCTGCGCCTCTTGGCCCCTGGAAGCCTCAGACATAGCCAATTTCATATTAGAAAATTCAGTACTCACTGTACCAACAGCTGTTAGAGAAGAAGTCAAAGCCGTTATGGCATCCCACAGAGCGTCCAAAGGTATGACAGAGGGTTTAATCAAACCCCGACTGGCAGGAAGCTGAACTCCTCCAAACCCCGTCAGCTGCGAATCCACTGCGGGGGGAGATGAGTCAACTGCAACAACTCCATCCAACAGCTGCAGCGACCCGGAGTCCAAGACTGAAGCCTCTAACATCCGCCCCTCATTTCCAAACACCGGCGTGCCCTCCAGCAAGCCGGGAGAGGGAGGAAAAAGCATTGCGTCTGCCGATGACATACTTCTTGGTTGGGTCGGGGGAACACGCTGCTCCATGGACAAACTCACCCCTGATGCGCCCAGCACAGCAAACAAATCATCATGCTGTGCTGGCGAAGAAGCTGCTCCGGACCCAGCAGCCACAAATCCACAGAGGTCCAAAGCTTTCTGGCCAGCAATAGGAGGCAGCGAGGGACCGACAGGTAAACCCACCTGCTTCCTTTTCCTCCGCCCCATGACAGAGTAAGCGCAGAGTTCACTGCCGCAAACACCGACCCTTTACTGCAGAGCTGCCGCAGGGAATCTGCTTCCTGCCGCCATCTTGCCTCCCCCAGTATCCACTAAATTAGTTTTAAGGCCTGTCAAGGATAAGTGGAGGAGTTATTGCAGAAGTGACTCCACTGGGCAAGAAAAGGGGTCAATGTCCTTTGGAGAGCACCAGAGAGCAAACTTACACCATTTGAAGGCATAAGATCGCCTGGTGGAATCCTCACAAGATGCAAGGATGACATCCTTGACCACCTGTGGTACGTACAGGTCGGTGAGCACTAGCCCATCAGCAGCCATGCTGTCAGGCATAGGGAGTGAGGATGGGATGGAGGAGTGTTCCATGATCCTGAGAGAGGTGTTTGAGTGCACATCCCAGGTTGAGTGGCCAAGTCTGCGCAAGGTGAAGAAGCAGAGAAAATCATGGTTGGCGGGGCCAGAAGGGGGCTCTGAGAAACACTGAGCCCCTGTCGGCCTGTAGTTTGAACAGCGTCTTGGGTTATCAAGAGGATGGGAGGGAATGCATAGAGCAGTCTCTGTTCCCAGTGGAGAAGAATGCATCCGGGGCAAACAGGTGCAGCAACGGAACCCTGGAGCAGAAGAGTGGAAATTGTCTGTTTTGCGGAGTGGCAAAAAGATCTATGAATGGGGTTCCCCATGTTTGGAAGATCCGAGCAGACATCTCCCGATGCAAGGTCCATTTGTGTGGACAAAGGATACGGCTTAGCCTGTCTGCTAGAACACTGAATTCTCCCAGGAGGTACACCGCTCTCAGGAGAATGTGATGAGAGATGGCAAAGGACCATAAGCGAATCGCTTCCTTGCAAGGGGATGGGACCCCGTTCACCACTGTTTGTTCATGTAGAACATTGCAACTTGATTGTCCATCCAGACTAGAACAGGCTGCCCCGAAAGTTGGGGTTGAAAAACCCAAAGAGCATTTGTCAGAGCTCGTAGCAGGTTTATCTGCAGGGCAGATTCCTGTGGTGTCCACAGCCCCTGTGTGGTCAGGTTGCTCAGATGCGTTCAACCCAGCTTGGAAGCATCCATTGTCAGGGTGCATCAAGGTGGAGGCATCTGAAAAGGTGACCCGACGAGTAGGTTTTGAGGGGGAACCCCATCACTGAAGGGACTTGATCAGTTGAGGAGTGATGTGGATCTAGTTTCAGACGCCCCTTCGCTTGCGTCCACTGAGAAGACAGAGTCCATTGCTCTTGTCACATGTATAATCGAGCGTAGGGGACGACATGGACCGTGGAGGCCATGTGTCCTAATAATCATAGCATCTCTCAAGCTGTTACTGTGGGAGGAAAGCACAGGCCTGTTGAGTGTTTAAGAGCGCTCCGATGAACTTCAGTCGTTAGGTTGGAGAGAGGTGAGACTTTGGGAAGTTTATGACAAAGCTCAGGTGTTGTAGCACCATGATGGTGCGATGAAGGAAGAGTTATCTCTTGAAGGGAGTCTCCACTGATAAGTTAATCATCTAAGTAGGGAAAGACAAGGTGTGTAGATAGGCAGTGACGAATGCCATGTATATGGTGAAAACTCTTGGAGCAGAGACTAGACTGAAGGGGAGAACTCATATAGATAATGATTTCCTTGAAACATGAAGTGCAGATACTGTCTGTGCAAGGGATGGATCAGTAAATGCATGTATGCCTCTTTTAGGTCTAGAGAACATAGCCAAATCATTCCTCTGGGGGTATGGTAGAAGAGTTCCTAAAGAAATCATCTTGAATTTTTCTCGGACCATGAACTTGTTTAGGTCTCTGAGATCTAAGATGGATCTGAATCCTCCTGTTTTCTTTTGAATGAGAAAATATGGAGAGCAGAAGTCCATTCTTGAGGAGGAGGAAACTCTTTCTATGGCACCCTGGGACAACAGGGTGGTCACCTCTTCTTTTAAGAAAGTGCTTTGAAGGGGTTGTATGCGATAATCTCCTATGAAACTGGTATGGGGCAAAGTTTTGAAGTGAAGTTGATACCCCTTTGGACAATTTGGAGTGTCCACCGATTTGATATTATGAGGTGCCATCTGTGGGCATAGCGACAAAGTCTGCCTGCTATGTGGAAAGGTTGGGGACCCTCCAGGAGCAGATTGGCAATGTTCTCTAGGAAGGAGTAAAACGACAGCTGCAGGCTCTGCCTGCGCAGCTGGCTGAGGTTTAGGAGTCTTAGGTTTCTTGGGTTGGTGAGGACTCTGCTGCCTCTGTTGAGGCTGTTAAGGTTGATAGGCAGCAGAATGCAGGTAAGAAGGATAGCACCTTCCTCTTGGATGGGTCAGCTGTTTTCCTGGAAAGGTGTTTTAGGGCGAGATCATCCATTTCAATCTCCCTCTCTTTTTCCCTCCAATCTTTGCAAAAAGGTTTTCTATTCTATAACCAGGGCATCCTGTGCAGACTGCTGAAGTTCTGCTTGTTGATTTGAAGGCATCAACAAAGACTCTGGTAAGAAATGTAGACGTATTTTGGCCTTGTTTGATGAGTATCTGGAATACACTCCTCTTATCCTTAGGAAGCATGGGGGTGAAAGTTTCCAGATCCTTGGTGACATCCTTTAGAAACATGCCCATTTACAGCATGTAAAAGCTAATTCTGGAGGTCAATAAGCATGCTTGGAAGCATAGACACCCAAAGGCATTGAGTGATCTAGAGTCTCTGCCAGGTGGCATGGATGAATGGTTCTTAGAGCTCTTTATATGGCACATTGCCAATTCCACTACCATTGAGTGATGGGGGAGCTGAGGTTTTTGGAAGCCTGGGTACTCTGATACTCAGTACATGATATCAAGTCTCTTGCTGATAGGCGGAACCATAGTAATATAGTATATGATGGCAGATAAAGACCAGTATGGTCCATCTAGTCTGCCCAGCAAGATGGCAAGAGTAGGTGCACCTGCTCCTCCGTGCAGGTCACCCCTCCCCATGCCTTTCTTTAGGGGTGTACCCACCACTCCGTGCAGGTCACCCCTATGTGTTGAGATATAAGAGATAGATGAGTTTATTTTGATTTTATTCTGTTATAAAGGGATCCACTGTGTCTGTCCCATGCCATTTTAAATTCTGTCACTGTATTTGCCCCCACCACATCCATCGGCAGGTCAAGCCAAGCATCCACCACCCTTTCAGTGAAAAAGTATTTCCTGATGTTGCTTTTCAGTTTACCCCCTTGCAATTTCATGTTATGGCCTTCCCCGTCTTTGACAAAAGTTTGTTTGTTCATTAATACTCTAAGTATTTAAAAGTCTGTATCATTATTAGAAAGAAATTGAAAAAGTTCACAAAACAATACTATCAAGACACAGCTTCAGAACAATCATAAAAAATATAATAGCCAATGCAATAAAGCTCAAAAGGAATACATCACAAGCATACTCACAAAATCACTTAACCGTCCTAGAGAATTATTCGCGATTGTGTCCCAAATGACTGGTGAACCCAACTCATCCGACTCAGCAAACCGGACAATGCAAGTTGATCCCCAAGCCATGGCTGACTTTCACTACAACAGAGTCAAATATGGCACAACACTATGTTCAAAAGCACCAACAGAACAGCACCCAAAATTATCACCCTTGGAACAAATTCAACCCAATAACCAAGAGAGATCTACTTGATATCATCAACAATATAAATATCACATCACCACCTTTGGACCCATGCCCGGTAGCCTGGCTAAAAATCTTGTGCAATCAGTTTGCTCAGACCATCCTAAGGATAGTACACACCTCCCTCATGGAAGGATACCTACCTCCTTCCTGCACTCAAGCAAGCCTCAATACGCCCCATTCTAAAAAAGGCCTCACTAGATTTAACAAACCCCAGCTCTTATCGACTGATTGCCAGCATCCCATTTCTGGCCAAAATAATAGAAAAAGTCATACAGCAGCAACTTCAAGATCATATTGACCTACACACCCCGCTAGATCCACAACAGCACAGCTTCCGCCCTCATCATGGCACTGAAACATTGTTAACTGACCTCTTCAATAGACTCAACCTTTGCTTAGACAAACCTCGACATGGATTTGTGCTCATCTTCCTTGATATTAGTGCTGCATTTGATTCGGTAGCACATCACATCATGTTAAATAGACTCACCAACATTGGATTAACAGATGACACTTTAAAATGTTTTTCATCTTACCTCCAGGACAGAACAATGCAAGTAAAGGTTGATACCACAAATTCAAAACCCTTTAATCTAACACAAGGCATCCCTCAAGGTTCAGACCTCTATGGATTATTATTCAATTTATACATTCTGCTTATCTGTAATCTACTAAGAAGATGGAACATGCACTTTCATCTATATGCAGATATCATCATGTTTTACATGCCATTCAATACCACCAACCCCGAATTTTATGATTATATCTGACGTCTTCACTGCAGTAACAAACTTCCTTGCAGACAAACCTCACAGTAAACAAAAACAAAACAGAAGCCTTACTCATATTCAGAGACCAAGAATTCAAGATGCCAAAAAAGATTATAACACATGCATCGGAAATAGCTATAAAGAAAGAAATCAAGTGTCTAGGCATAACCATTGACAGCAACCTTGACAGCAACCTCAACATGTGTGCACACATTAAAAACACAGCAAGAGCAGCGTTCTGAAGTTAAACCTGCTCGAGCCCCTATGACACCTGTTACAGTACAATGATTTCAGATCCATAGTGCAAGCAATCATCACATCGCACCTGGACTATGGAAACAATATTTATCTAGGCTTACCCAAACATGCACTATATCCACTTCAACTAGTTCAAAATACTGCTGCCAGAATACTAACAGTCAATGCAATCCGACAACACAACACCAATTCTAAAAAGTCTACACTGGCTTCCAATCTCTCAAAGGGCAAAACACAAAGCCATCACCACAACATTCAAAATCCTACACAATCTCTCAGCTCCCTGTCTCACTGATCAGATCACAAAAGCATCCTCAATGAGGCCAAGAGCTTCCAGCCAAAATCTCCTGACCATCCCTCCACTCAAGACCAAGACCACACAACAGATAAGCAACAGTGCATTTTCTCTGCATACCCCAACAATTTGGAACTCCATGCCTGAAGCAATCAGAGCTGCACAAACAACTAAAGATCTAAAAAACTACTGAAAATGCACCTCTTCAAGGAACACTATAGACCAGATGACTATAGCATTTACATACTATTGTGAACAGTTAACCCCAACTACCCTCCACATTTAGCCTCCCTTTCAAAAAAGTTTCTTTCCCCCACCCAATCCGCTGCCCAACTATAACCTATTCCACGCCCCATTCCCCCGTTTTTTTTTTTTTTGTCGTTAGCCCCATTTTTTCTTCAAATTATTTCTCATTGTTCATTGTAAAACAAATCCACTGAGATTGTTATGTTGTTCAATGCAAACCGCTTTGGACAAAAGCAGTATAGAAACACTGTTAAATAAAATAAATAAATCATATCTCCCCTGTCCCTCCTCTCCTCTAGCATATACATAGTTAGGTCTTAAAATCTCTTCTCATGTGTCTTTTGGCACAGGCTCCAAATCATTTTGGTCGCCTTCCTCTGAACAGTTTCCAGTCTTTTTTTTATCCTTTGCGAGATATGGTCTCCAAAACTACACAATATTGCAAGTGAGTCCTCACCAGCGACTTATACAGTGGCATTAGTACCTCCTCCTTTCTGCTGGTAATTCCTTTCTGTATGCAACCCAGAATCCTTCTGGCTTTGGCCACCGCCTTGTCACACTGTTTTGCCACCTTGAGATCCTCAGAAACAATCACTCCAAGGTCCTTCTCCTGGTCCGTGCACACCAACTTCACATCCGCTTTCACATACAATTCCCTTGGATTTCTGCATCCCAGGTGCATGACACTGCACTTTTTCACATTAAATCTTAACTGCCAAGCATTAGACCATTCTTCCAGTTTTTGTAGATCTTTCCTCATGTTATCCACTCCCTCAGGGGAGTCCACTCTGTTGCAAATTTTTGTGTCATCTGCAAAAAGACAGACTTTTCCATTCAGTCCTTCAGCAATATCACTCACAAACACATTGAACAGTACCGGTCCAAGAATGCAGAGCATAAGATCCTTTCAGAAAGCCTTTGACAAGGTCCCTCATCAGAGACTTTTGGCAAAACTAGAGAGTCATGGGATAGGAGGCAGTGTACTATTGTGGATGTGGAACTGGTTAAAAGATAGAAAGCAGAGAGTAGGGCTAAATGGCCAATTTTCCCAATGAAGAAAGCTGAATAGTGGTGTACCCCAGGGATCTGTGCTGGGTCCGCTGCTTTTTGACATATTCATAAATGACCTGGAAAAGGGAATAACGAGTGAGGTTATCAAATTTGCAGATGACAAAACTATTTAAAGTTGTTAAAACTCAAGAGGACTGTGGAAAATTGCAAGAGGATCTTGATAAATTGGAAGACTGGGCATCAAAATGGCAAATGAAATTTAATGTGGACAAGTGCAAAGTTATGCACCTAGGGAAGAACCCCCCAAACTATGATTACACGATGCAAGGTTCCACATTAGGAACCACCACCCAGGAAAAAGATTTAGGCGTCATTGTGCATAACATGTTAAAACCCTCGGCCTAGTGTGCAGCGATGGCCAAGAGAGCAAATAGAATGCTAGGTATCATAAGGAAAGGAATGTAAAATAAAACAAAAGATATTATAATGCCTCTATATCGTTCCTTGGTGAGACCGCACCTTGAATATTGTGTGCAATTCTGGTCACCGTATCTTAAAAAAGATATAGCGTTATTAGAAAAGGTTCAGAGAAGAGCCCCCAAAATGGTAAAGGGGATGGAAGGATACTCCTATGAAGAAAGGCTAAAAAGGTTAGGGCTCTATAACCTGGAAAAGAGACGGCTGAGGGGAGATATGATAGAAGTCTATAAATTAATGAACGGAGTGGAACGGGTAAACGTAGATCGATTGTTTACGTTATCAGAGTATAGAAAGACTAGGGGACATGCAATGAAGCTACAGGGTAAACTATTTAAGACTAATAAAAGAAAATATTTTTTCACTCAATGTGTAATCAAACTCTGGAATTTGTTACCGGAGGATGTAGTAAGGGCTGTTAGTGTAGCTGGGCTTAAAAAAGGTTTGGACAAGTTCCTGGAGGAAAGGTCCATAAACCATTATTAAGAAGGGACCCAGGATATCAATGCTTGACCCAGTACAAGCATTGTGGAACCTGTGTCTTTTGGGGAAACTGCTAGGTACGTATGACCTAGATTGGCCACTGTTGGAAACAGGATACTGGGCTTGATGGACCTTGGTCTGACCCAGTATGGCATATCTTATGTTCTTATGTACAGGATGCGATACACCAGTAATTTATTTATTTATTTACATTCTCTTATATACCGCGCTATTCTGCATCAGTGCGGTTTACATTGAACTGAAATTACATTGAACAGGGCATTATAACTTGGAGATAACTATTTTACAGGGAACATGGGCTATGGAGGGTTAAGTGGCTTGCCCAAGACCACAAGGAGCACCTGTGGGAATAGAAACCCCAGTCCTTCCAGCCCAAGGTTGCTGTCCTCTAGTGGGATTTGAACCCCCAACCTTCCGGCCTGAAGTACCTTGCCCCAACCACTAGGCCACTCCTCCACTCCATGTAATGTAGCTGCCTCCTTGGATGTGGGAGGGTACTGGAGTATCTCCAACTCCTCTGCCCTCTGTTCCTTTTCTGAGGATACTCTGATGGCAAGCCCTGCTGCCATATCACGTATGAAGTCCTGAAATGACATATCTTCTGGTGGGGACTGACACTGCTCCTGAGGCGACAAAGGGTCCCAAAGGGATGTCTGGAAGTTCTTGGGAATAGAGTGATCCCTTATCAGATTCTGAAGAACTGGAATCAGAGTCTGATAATAAGTCAAAGTATCGGTGGTCCTGAGTTCGACCTCAATGCTTCATGGATGTCGAAAGTCAATGCCGATACATATACGCAGAGATAACGGATCAGAGAGCCATGGCAGTTTGAGACTATTAGATACCAGGGGTGTTGGTCGGTTCCAATGAAGGTATCGACCTTGGGGGTTCCGACGATACTGGTTCAAGGGCCAGCATCGGGGCAGATACACCTGCCTGTAGGCTCAGTGCTGAAACCTGCCAGGAGTGCTGCCAAACTCCTCTCGAGAACCAGCATGTGCTGGTCTAGGGAGATGGCCGATGTATGAGTGGAATCACCTGTGGGGATCTGAGCCACCATCCCAGTACATGGAACTGGTATCTCTCCAGAGGTCGATGCCTCAGGAGCATCCCGTAGCCCCACTTGTGCTTTGGAGGACAGATCCTCCCACCGGGGCTGTTTGGCTGGCCGGTCTGCAGGGCAAGCACCTCTAGGAGAGTCACAATGCTTTTGCTGGGACTCTCTCTGGTCTCGGAATCAGACTTCAATGGCAATGCCGAGGACTTGGGAGTGGCTGAAGACTTTGACTTACATTTACGATTGAACTTTGAAGAAACCTGATGCCCATGATAGGAAGCCGATGTCCTCTTAGTGGAAGTCATTGAAATTGAGTCCGAGGTGAATGACAATCCGTACCTGTCTGGCTCGGTTCTTTAGGCCTCTCTGTCATTTGCAAAGGACAAGAATTGGATGGATGTTCAGGGCCCAAACATTTTAGATACTAGTCATGTTTATCAGTGACTGATATGGTACTGGCACACTTGGTTACAGTTTTTGAAACCACTGATTGGCTTTTCCATGCCTCAAAAAAGTTGTCTTCTAGATTGAAGATAAGGCTATGGAGACCTTGAGGCCTAGTTTAGCAGTGAAAAGGTGAAATTAGACTTACCTGCTAATTGTTGTTCCTTAGCGTTCCTCCAGGCTAGTCCTGAACCTTTGGGTCTTGCTCCTCCTCCAGCAGCTTTGGAGACTGAGATTCGTCACGTCTTTTGATGTCACTGGTATAAGTACCCTGGATCCGCCTCCAGACATCAGTAACCTATTGACAAAGCAACTCACCAGAGCAACAATTAATTAGTAACTCTACTAACAACTCATTAACAAACCTAATGAAAATCGCCCCCCCCCCCCCCGGAAACCAACTATCTCATGTGCTGAGATACTTGCCGTCTGACAGAATAGAATAAGAGCTGTAATTCATGTCGCTTACCTGTCACACCTGCACCGCTTCAGGCGCTAGCTGCATTTAACTCCGGGAGGGATACAGGACTAGCCTGGAGTTCCTAAAGGAACAACAATTAGCAGGTAAGTCTAATTTCACCTTCCTTAGCGTTCCTCCAGGCTAGTCCTGAACCTTTGGGGATGTAACAGAGCAGTGCAAAGAATCAATGGGAGGGACCAGCTATCCCCGCCTGAAGCACTGACGAACCAAAACCGGCATCCCCCTGTGCCTGTACATCCAACCGGTAATGCTTGACAAAGGAATGCATAGAGGACCAAGTCGCTGCCCGAAAAATCTCCACCACCGGGACTAAACTAAGCTCCGCCCACGATGCAGCCTGCGCTCTCGTCGAGTGTGCCCGCAAACCCGTCGGAACTGGCCTACCCTTCAAGAGATATGCCGACGCAATTGCCTCCTTCAGCCACCTCGCAATGGAAGTCTTCGAAGCAGCCTGACCTTTGGTAGGCCTGCCAAACAGCACAAATAGCCTATCCGTACACCTGAAAGAAGCCGTAACCTTCAAATATCTCTTTAGCGCTCTCTTAATGTCCAACCTATGCAACTGCTGACTCACGCTCCCTTTCACACTTTCCGCAAAAACCGGCAGGGATACTGCCTGATTCATATGAAAAGACGATACCACCTTAGGAAGAAAGGATGGCACAGTCCTCAACACCACTTTGGACTCGCTGAAAACCAGAAAGGGCTCCCTACATGACAAAGCCTGGAGTTCCGAAATTCTCCTTGCGGAAGCAATCGCCACCAGAAACACCACTTTCAAGGTTAGATCCTTCAAGGACGCCCTAGCCAAAGGTTCAAACGGCGCCTGCACCAAAACCTCCAGAACCAAATGCAAATCCCATTGCAGAACTATGTGTCTACGCAGCGGGCGCAGCAGCACCACCGTCCTCAAAACACGCTTGACATCGGGGTGTCCGCCCAACGCTTGACCTTGTATCTTACTGCGGTAGCAAGACAGCGCTGCTAACTGCACCTTCATAGAAGCTGCTGCCAATCCCTTATCGTAACCGTCTTGCAGAAAGGCCAGTATCTGCGGAACCGAAGCCTGTAAGGCCACAACCTTGCGGAGCGCACACCAATCCTCAAACACTCTCCACACACTAACATACGCTAAAAAAGTTGACCTCCTCCTAGCCTTCAACAACGTGGACACCACTGCCGACAAATAACCCCTCGCCGTCAGCCTTGCCCTCTCAATAGCCAAGCCGTAAGCGAGAACCGATCCACCTGAGGCATCAACAGAGGTCCTTGATGCAACAGATCCCTCCGAACTGGTAGCTTCCAAGGCTCGTCGCTCAAGAGTCTGATCAGATCTGCATACCATGGCCTTCTCGGCCAATCTGGCGCGATCAAAATTATGGGCCCCCTGTGAAGCTCGATGTGCTGCAGAACCCGACCTATTAAGACCCACGGTGGGAACACAGAGCAAAAGATCCTCCGGCCAGGGCTGAATCAAGGCATCGAGGCCCTCTGACATCCTCTCGCGTCTTCTGCTGAAGAACCGACCGGCCTTTGTGTTTAGAAAGATCGCCATAAGATCCATGGCCGGGGTGCCCCATCTCTGTACTATCATCTTGAAGACCTGCGGATGAAGGGTCCATTCTCCCGGATCTACTCTTACCCGACTGAGAAAATCGGCCTCTACATTCTCTACGCCGGCCACATGCGCCACTGACACCGCTACCAGGTGCCTCTCGGCCCACAGAAACAACTGTTCAGCCTCTGCTTCCAGTGCCTGACTGCTGGTTCCCCCTTGTCGGTTGATATAGGCCACCGCTGTCGCATTGTCAGAGAACACCCTGACGGCCCACCCATAGAGGCTCTCCCGGAAGGTTTCTAGCGCCAGGACCACTGCTCGCAACTCCAAACGATTGATGGACCACGTCCGTTCCTGAGCGGACCACACACCCTGTGCGAACTTCCCCTGGACATGCGCCCCCCAACCTGAAAGGCTGGCATCCGTCGTCAGGGGGATCCACTCTGGCACCTCCAACGGCATCCCTTTTTCCAGCGACTCCGTCCGCAACCACCATAACAGCGAGAGACGAGTTTCCGTCTGACAGGGCAACCGCTGAGATAGACTGTCATTCTGATGGGACCACCGACGCAGCAACGCTCTCTGCAGAGGCCGCATGTGCGCCCTCGCCCAGGGCACCACCTCGATCATCGCCGCCATGGTACCTAACACCTGCAGGTACTGCCAAGCCGTCGGACACCTGCGTCTGAGAAACCCCCGGATCAGACACCGCAATCCTTGCGCTCGGCTCTGCGGAAGGAACACCTGTCCGGCCCTTGTATCGAACCGTGCCCCTAGATACTCCAGGGTCTGCGAAGGCCTCAACTTGCTCTTGGCCTGATTGACCACCCAACCGAGGCTCTCCAAGAACGCCACTACTCTGCCCGTTGCCTCTTCGCTCTCCCTTTCGGACTTTGCCCGAATCAACCAATCGTCCAGATAGGGATGCACCAAGATTCCCTGTCTTCTCAAAGCCGCGGCCACCACCACCATCATCTTGGTGAAAACCCGGGGCGCTGTCGCCAGACCAAAAGGCATGGCTTGAAACTGGAAGTGCCCCATCGGAACCGCGAACCTTAAAAACTGCTGATGTTCTCGATGAATGGGAATATGCAGATACGCCTCCGACAAATCTAGCGACGTCAGAAACTCGCCCGGGCGGACCGCTACTATGACTGACCTCAACGTTTCCATCCGAAAATGAGACACTCTTAGACAGCGATTGACGCGCTTGAGATCCAAAATCGGTCGAAACGACCCTTCCTTCTTTGGCACCACAAAATAAATAGAGTATCAATCGGAGCCGCATTGGTCTGGGGGTACTGGCACTACCACCTCGAGGGAAAGCAGCCGGTTTAGAGTCTCCTCCACCGCCGCGTATTTGACCTGCGCCTTGCACGGGGACTGCACGAAGGCATCCGTCACTGGCCGCTGAAGCTCCAAGGCATACCCTTCTCGGATAACTTCCAGCACCCACTGATCGGACGTGATTTGGGTCCAGGCTGGATAAAATTTTCGCAGGCGACCTCCTATCGGCTCCTGCCCAGCCTGGACCCCTCTGGCTTCATTGGGATTTCCGGGTATTGAGGGTCGAGGAGGATCCAAACCCCCTGCTTGCCCCTCTAAACCCTCGAAACCCCTGACTACGAAAGGGAAACCGCCCCCTCTGAGCCTGGGCAAACATAGGGTAACGAAAACGCCGAAACTCCCTTGGTTGCCCCTTAGCGGGTGGCCCTGAGCGACCCTGCTTCTGCTTATCCTCCGGGAGTCTGCCCCCTTTTGACTCCCCCAAATCTTTCACCAGCTTCTCCAGATCCTCGCCAAACAGAAGCTTTCCTCTGAATGGCAGCTTGCTCAGCCTAGCTTTTGAAGAAGTATCTGCCGACCAATTCCGCAACCACAAATATCTTCGGGCCGCCACCGCCGAAGCCATACTATTAGCCAAACCATGAACCAGATCATAATGAATATCTGCCAGATAGGCTACCCCCGTCTCTAACCTGGCCGCCTCTGCCGCCAAATCCGCCGCTTGCTCCGCCTGTAGCCCCTGAGCCCAACGCAGGCAAGCCCTGGCTACCCAAGCCCCGCAAATGGACGCTTGGAGGGACAGCGCATTAACATCAAAAACCTGTTTCAACAAGGTGTCCAATTTTCTGTCCTGCGCATCCTTCAGCGCAGCACTCCCTTCCACCGGAATGGTAGTCTTTTTCGTAACTGCCGAAACCGCGGCATCTACCTTAGGGGACTTGAACAATTCCCGATCCTGCTCCGCTAAGGGATAGAGCCGAGCCATCACCCTGGACCCCTTCAGTCCAGCTTCCGGCATATCCCATTCACTCTGAATCATCTCTTTAAACACTCTGTGCACCGGAAAAACCTTCTGAGACTTACGAAAAGCCTGCAACAGAGGGTCTTCCAACGCAGCCTCCTCTGTTTGACCCCCTGTCGACATATTAAGCACTTTAAGTGCCTCGGAGATGAGTGCTGGCAACTCATCCCTTCGAAAAATCCGAACTACTCGGGCCTGGTCCTCCTGCTCGGTAATCTCTCCTTCTTCCAGATCTTCCTCGATCTCCAAATCCTGATCCAGCTCCTCCAAATCTATGCCCTCCGAAGCCACTGACCGCGCTGCCGGCTCCTTACTAGACCGTACCCTCTTTGTTGGAATCCCTGAGCCACCCAAGCTTAGAGGAGTACCCGGGCGCTTTTCTCCTAAACCCCCCTCCGCCGAAGCCGAGGAGGGAGACGCCTGCGCCCCTGCAAACACCTGCTGAAGGAGGGATACAAACTGCAGGGAAAAAATTGCCTCGAAAATCCCCTGGGACCTGCCCCAGCGCCACCTGGCCCCCTTGAAGAGAAGGAGGCCCCGGCACGGGCTCCAGGGCGGGCTCAGCTAACCTCTTCTGCTCAAAGATGTCTGTGGCCCCTTCCTTTGGATCTGCCCCACTCTCTGCTAGCCCTTGCTCCATAGAGACTGCTTCTCTACAACAGTTTCTGCAGACCCCTCTCTTAGAACCACACAGTAAGCAGAGAGACTTAGACGGCATGCTGCCTGCCCAGGAGAAAAGGAACACCCTACACTGTTGTCCCCCAAGCGCCTGCAGCCCAAGCCCTGCAACGTGGCCGTAAGTTGGGGTGTGCGGGTCTTTTTTTTTTTTTTTTTTTTTTTAAATTGAGCCTGCTTCTGCCACCGCCTGCACCTAATTTCCCAAGGTCAAAAAACAAAATGAGGCTTTACCGCCTGAAAGAAGCCGCAAGCAATCTGCACCCAGAGAACCCCGGCGTTTTCCCGCGTGCACGGGATTACCCACACACGCGGCCTAACCGCAGTCTCCACACGCAGCTCAAGAGCAGCACACTAACCTGAAGAGTACCTCGACGACCCCGGTCCCTTACCTTGTCCCAGGCACTGTTCTGTGTGGCAGCTAACCCTCCGGTGCTCAGCCGTGATCGCGGCTTCGGCGCCCAGGGCTGCACACAGTCTTCCGCTCTCCGTAGAGCCTGCGAAGTCCCGCCAGAAACCACCTTGGCCTCAGACTTGCAGGCTCGCTGGCTTGAAGCTCCTGCCCGCCCGTTCCTCACCCCAAAAGGGGGGTTCGGGAACTGGAGGACAGCCCACCTTCCCCAACCGGTCCTCTTACACAGGACCGAACTGCAACAGCCCTGCAGAGCAGCAGAATCGGAGGGAGGACCAAGGGGGGAGAGGGAGGACCAAGGGGGGAGAGGGGAGGAGGGGAGAGTATAGAAAGCCACAGAGAAGAAACAGCTGAAAAAACAGACAGAAATCAGCAGCTCAGCACAGCAACGGTCCCCTCCAAAGACCCTAAGCTCCAATCCTCAAAAAAGAACTGCAACCACTGCTTAATTGCTCCTCCAAGTGAGCCCCAACCCCGGGCTCACCAGCCCTCCAAGCTGCTTGGAGACTGAGAATACTGATGTCTGGAGGCAGATCCAGGGTACTTATACCAGTGACATCAAAAGACGTGACGCATCTCAGTCTCCAAAGCTGCTGGAGGAGGAGCAAGACCCAAAGATTCAGGACTAGCCTGGAGGAACGCTAAAGAACTGCATTTAAAATGAACAGAAAAGAAATAGCACATTTGAAAAAAATAAAAATAAAAAAAGAATTATCGTGATCAGTGTCTGATTCAATTTAGACAGTTTTTGTATACCGCCTTATCCTTCAATCAAAGCGGTCACAACACAATTGGGGGATACATTTAACACGCGGGGATATGAGACACATACACTAATACTTACAGGGAACATGGGCTATGGAGGGTTAAGTGGCTTGCCCAAGACCACAAGGAGCATCTGTGGGACTAGAAACCCCAGTCCTTCCAGCCCAAGGTTGCTGTCCTCTAGTGGGATTTGAACCCCTGACCTTCCGGCCTGAAGTACCTTGCCCCAACCACTAGGCTACTCCTCCCTCCCCAATGGAATCGGCGTCAACCGGAAGGCAGAAGCAAGACATTCTACAAAGAGAGACATTCTTCAACAGCGACAGGACAATGTGTCCTGCTGGCTCTGCAGAAAACAAAGAACTGAAGAGAGGAATTGGGAAGGCAGGCACAGGCACAGTGGAGTGCTCCCAAAGGCTTTTCTATTGGACACTGCGGAGCGTTCCCGTGCAGGCTCCATTGGTGACGTTCACCCATATGTGAAGACTGCATTCCTGCTTGTTCCTGGAGATAGAAGGTTTTTAATAAACCATAAGAACATAACATAAGATATGCCATACTGGGTCAGACCAAAGCCAATCAAGCCCAGTATCCTGTTTCCAACAGGGCCAATCTAGGTCATACGTACCTAGCAGTTTCCCCAAAAGACACAGGTTCCACAATGCTTGTATTGGGTCAAGCATCGATATCCTGGGTCCCTTTTTAATAATGGTTTATGGACCTTTCCTCCAGGAACTTGTCCAAACCTTTTTTGAACCCAGCTACACTAACCGCCTTTACTACATCCTCCGGTAACAAATTCCAGAGTTTGTTACACGTTGAGTGAAAAAATATTTTCTCTTATTTGTCTTAAATAGTTTACCCTGTAGCTTCATTGCATGTCCCCTAGTCTTTCTATATTCTGATAACGTAAACAATTGATCTACGTTTACCCGTTCCACTCCATTCATTAATTTATAGACCTCCATCATATCTCCCCTCAGCCGTCTCTTTTCCAGGTTGAAGAGCCCTAACCTTTTTAGCCTCTCCTCATAGGAGTAGCCTTCCATCCCGTTTACCATTTTGGTGGCTCTTCTCTGTACCATCTGCTATTTGGATGACCAGTCTCCCAAATTTCTCAAGGTCCTCTCGCAAATTTTCACAATCTTCTTGTGATTTAAACTTTGGATAATTTTGTCTCATCTGCAAATTTGATCACCTCGCTCATTGTTTCCATTTCTAGGTCATTTATAAATCAAAGTAGTGGGCCCAGCACAGATCTCAGTCTACATAGCTAGGTTATGGTAGGTTGCAGTCAAAACAAAATTATTTGTAAATAAAAGATTCCTTTGTACTGACTGACCAACTTTACTATCCTAATGCGAGTCAGTATATAAGCAGTAGTGTGAGGTTAAAGCATGGCTTGATCTCTGTGTAGTTGTCCTACACATTTCTTCAGCAGAAATAGTTCCAAGATGAGCTATACATAGTTCCTTTGCTGCCACTTTATGGGCCTTAACATGGCCTAATAGAGAGACAAGACTGCTCTTCCACAGCAAAAAAATACTCTAAAATCCAATTAACTGTGCATTTTGTGACTGCAAGTCTAGGGCTAATTAGGGTCAAAAGAGAAACTCTTGGGTAGACAGTTTTGCAATATTAGTTCTATCAACTTAAAAGGATAATGCTCTTTTACACCTTAAAGCGTATAAGTCCCATTCTACTTTGTAAGCTTGAGTCTATGGACGAAAGACAGAGAGTGGATTAAGGTGGAAGTCAAGGGCTTTCCTTCAGAGATATTTAGGGGTATGTTTACTAAACTGCAGTAGTGGACTCTGTGCGATATCGGAGCTGTGGCCCCACTGATTTAATTGGGGCAGAGGCTCCGATATTGCACGGAATCCACTACCGTGGTTTAGTAAACATACCCCATAGAATGTGTATGCAAAACGGTTGTGGTGATAAATATGAGAAATACTGAATTTCAATAAAGCGTAGTTACTCACCTGTAACACAGTGTTCTCCAGGGACAGCAGGAATCAGTCCTCACTTATGGGTGACGTCGGCACCGATGGAGCCTGTGCAGAACAATTCCCCAGCTTTCAAAGAAAACCTTGGAGATTACTGCCACGCATGCATGTTCCTCTTCCCGCCCAAGGGTGCCATCTTGCTCAGTCAGGTCCCATAGCTACAGCCGTACTAAGCAGATGGCAAGGGAAGTTCAAAGAAATAGCAACTCTTCAGGGGAGGTGGGAGGGTAGTGAGAACTGAGTCCTGCTGTCCCTGGAGTACACCTGTTGGTCCGATTCTTTTTAACATCTTTGTTAGTGATATAGCGGAAGGGCTGTCGGGTAAGGTTTGCCTCTTTGCGGATGATACCAAAATCTGCAATAGAGTAGACACCCAGGAAGGTGTAGATAACATGAGGAGGGATCTAGCTAAGCTTGAAGAATGGTCTAGAATTTGGCAGCTGGGATTTAATGTTCAAAAATGTAAGGTCATGCATTTGGGCTGCAGCAATCCAAGAGAGCAATACAGTATAGGAGGTGAAGTACTTTTGTCCACTAAAGAAGAGCGGGACCTATGCGTGATTGTGTCTGATGATCTTAAAGTAGCTAAACAGGTAGAAAAGGCAACGGCAAAAGCTAGAAGGATGCTTGGGTGCATACGGAGAGGAATGGCTAGCAGAAAAAAGGAGGTGATAATGCCTCTGTATAAGTCTTTGGTGTGACCTCATTTGGAGTATGGTGTGCAATCCTGGAGACCGCACCTTAAAAAGGATGTGAACAGGATGGAGTCGGTGCAGAGGGTTGCTACTAAAATGATTAATGGGCTTCATTATAAAGCATATGAGGACAGACTTAAGGATCTTAATATGTACACCTTAGAGGAAAGGCGGGATAGAGGTGATATGATTGAGATGTTTAAATACCTCCGTGGCATAAATATTCAGGGAGAGAGCCTCTTTCAATTGAAAGCAAGTTCTGCTACGAGGGGACATGGGATGAGGGTGAAGGGAGATAGATTCAGGAGTGATATGCGGAAATATTTATTTACAGAAAGAGTAGTGGATCCATGGAATACTCTCCCAGTGGAGGTGGTAGAGATGAGGACAGTAACTGAATTCAAAAGAGCATGGGACCAACACAGAGGATCTCTAAAGGTAAAAAGTGGACTGTTGTAGTTGTTATGGAAGGACAGACTAGATAGGCCATGTGGTCTTTTTCTGTCATCATGTTTCTATGTTTCTACAGGTGAGTAACTACACTTTCTCCAGGAACAAGCAGGAAGTCGGTTCTCACTTATGGGACTCCCCAGCTACAGGCTACCGAACCTGTAGTTCAAAAACGCATCCGCAAGGCCGTGAGTAGAAGACGACGCCCGAAGGAGCCAGAGTCCTCAGGGCACATTCTCGGTAGCCGTAGAAGAAAGGTCGGAGGGCAGGAGCTGCATATACCCCAAACAGATTACGGAGTACAGCTTGGCTGAAGGCGCTGTCCCGGCAGGACTCCCTCTCCAGGCAGTAGTGTGAGGGTAAAGTGTTCGCTAAAGACCAGGTCGCAGCCCGGCAGATGTCTGCCAGAGGTAGAGCGTAGCAAAGCCACCGAAGCTGCCTTGGCTCGGATGCCATGTACGGTGACTCGCCGATCCAGTGGGGCCCCACCTTTTGCCTGGGTGAAAGCGATGCAGTCCGCCACTCAGATGGAGAGGGTGCGCTTGGCGACTGCCTGCCCCAGGCAGTTGGGATCATAGGCAACGAAGAGCTGATCGGACTTGTGATGACCCTGGATGCGCTGCAAGTAGAAGGAGAGAGCCCTCTTGCAGTCGAGTATATGAAGGCCCGCCGATGCCCATTCGGAATGAAGTCTCGGGAAGAGGGTCGGCACGACTATCTTGATTGAGATGGAAATCCGAGACAACCTTCGGTAGGAACTGGTGGGTACGGAGGACCACCCTGTTCCCGTAGAACCTAGTGTAGGGAACCTCAGCCATGAGGGCTTGGAGTTCGCTGACTCGCCGAGCCGAGGTCAGAGCCACCAGGAAGATTACCTTCCAGGAGTGGTGCCGAAGCGAGCACGTTGCCATCGGCTCGAAGGTCGGCTGCATAAGCACGATGTTCAGGTCCCACTCCACCGGTGGTGGCCGAATGGGAGGCTTGGAAAGTAAAAGGCCCCGCATGAAGCAGGAGACACAAGGGTGCCCCAAGAGGGGTTTACCCTTGATGGGAGGTGGTTAGCCGAGATGGCGCTCAGGTGCACCGAGTTGGATTTCAGTCCCACCTGCGAGAGGTGGAGGAGGTACTGGAGAACCCACCGGGCGGGGCAAAAGAACGGGTCGATCTGGAGCTCGGAGCACCAGATCGAGAAGCGCCGCCACTTAAAGGTATATGCCCGTCTCGTCGAGTCCTTCCTCGACGCGAGGACCTCCTTGACCTCCCCTGGGAGGTGCAACGAGGATAAGCCGGAGCAGGAGCAGAAACCAAGGCTGTCGAGGCCACTAAGACACCACGAGAATCACTGAAGCTGGTTCCCGCTGAATCTTGTGGAAGGTCTTCGCAATGAGAGGAGTGGGAGGGAAAGCATACAGAAGCCCGGAGATCCAATTCAGGAGGAACGCATCTGGGGCCATCCTGCTCGGGTGTGGAACCGGTCCACAGAAGCGGGGGAGCTGCGCGTTTGCTGAGCTGGCGAAGAGGTCCATGGACAGAGTCCCTCATCGATGAAACAAGAGGCTGGCCACCTCCGGATCCAGGCACTACTCATGTGGGTGGAGGATCCTGCTGAGTCTGTCCACGAGGATATTCTCCTGGCCTGGGAGATAGACCGCTCTGAGGGTCATGTCCCGGCATATTGCGAAGGAGCAGAAGAGGACCGCCCGAGGAGGTGGGAACCTGTTCCCCCCTCCTTGTTTATGTAGAACATCGCTACCCTGTTGGCGGTCTGCATGAGTACCGACTTTCCCCTCAGAAGGTACTCGAAGGCCTTCAGGCCCCAGCGGAAGTGCCGTCAGGGGACGAGAAGCTATCGGCGTCAAAACCCGTGCTGGCTGGGGTGGCACCTGCAGTTGGGCCTTGGGCCCTTTTGGCTCGCAGTGATCTTGCGCTCCCCCCCCCTTTGCCCTACAGGCTGGCAGTTGGTGCGGGGGTGGGTGGGTAGGGTAGGTATCCCCGGTAAGGGAGTCCCTTCCTCTGGAAGAACAGCTTCTTCATGTGCTGTTTCTTACATGGAATAGAAGAGGTCTTACACCAGAGACAAGTTTGAGTTATGAATTCCGTCTCAGCTGCCTTATCCTCCAAGGGCTTGTCGAACAATTGTTCGCCGAGACAGGGGACATCCAAGAGCTTCTCCTGGACCCACTGTTCCAGGTCCGAAGCCTGGAACCATGCCTGGTGCCGGGCTCTGATGCCAGCCGCCACCACCCAGGCAGAGAACTCAAACCAGTCATACGCGGCACAGGAGAGATACTTCGAGCAGTCTGCGACCGACCTCAGGAGGGTCTGGAACCTGAAGTGGTGTTCGCCCCCGAGGCTTGTGGAAAAACCGTCGAGCTCTTTGGCGAGGTTGCGCAGAAACATGCCCATATACTGTTGATAGGCCTGGATGCGGCATGCCAGCATGGACCCCTGATAGGCCTTGCGCCTAATTGCATTGAAGGCTCTGGATTCCCTGCCCGGCAGGACCGAAGAGTGTGACTTCGGGCTCTTTTGCTTCCGCATTGCTGATTCCACTACCATGGAAGTGTGCAAAAGCTGGGTCTTCCGGAACCCTGGGCTGTGCTGGACCCTATACATGGCATCGAGCCTTTTGCTCACAATGGGAACTGAGGCAGGCGCCTCCCACATGCGGAGGAGCAGCCAGGACAGAATGGAAAGCACCGGGACCGTAAAAGACTCCTGAGGTGGAGACTCATACTGTAAGATGTCAAGTTCCCCCACCCTCGGTTCCTTCCTCAGTCTGCGCGGGCAGATTGAGGGCCCGCACCATGTCCTGCATGAACACCAGGAAGGACGTGTCCTCGGGATTGGGAGGTGGGTGGGGACGGGTCCGAAGGAAGGTCCCTATGGGTACGGGTCTCCGGGAAGGTATCCTAGTCTGATTCCAGCCCGAGAGGTCCAAGGAGGACTCCGAATCAGGCTGGTTGCCCTGTCCAGAGGCCAAGGCCCGCTTGGAGCCAGAGGCACTGGTCTTGGAGGACCTTGACCCTGAGGAACGGGATGGCGAGCGAGACCGGTACCGAGGACCCTCACGAGGCCCATGGCTCTCGAGGGTTTCCAGGGCAGGTTTAGGCACCCCCCTTGGGAGGCCCTTGGCCTCAAGGTGCGAGCCAGCTGTGCTGGCTAGAAGCGCCTGCTGGGCAGGTAAGAAGGCAGAAACGCTGCGCTCTAATGCCAGCATCCAGGATTCCCATTTGGGCGTGGGTCCCTACGATGCCAACGCCGTGGTTACTGGGTCTGGCGTGGAGGAGGAGAGGGAGTCCTCACCGGGTGCCATCACCCGAGGCCTCCTTGTCTGTACAAGGTACCTTTCGAGACCGCTCCTCATCCAACTCTCGGGAATGACGGGGAGGGCTGAGAGACCGAGCACAAGACCGTTTGCGCTTGTCTGGAGCCCCCGACAGTGACTTAGAGGTCATCTTCCTTTTATGCTGCTCCACCTCAGGGAAACCGATTGGAATGCCGCCTTGGGCGCGGGACCACTGCGGGAGACCCCAAAAGCAATGGGTCGGTTGAGGATGCCACCGGGGATCCCGGGGCTGCCTTACGGAAAATGTCATCAGATTTCTGCTTACACCTTAGCAGGGCACTGGCAGAAAGAGCAGAGCTCTGGGTTATGGTCAGCCCCCAGATACCGTAAACAGCAGTCATGGGTGTCTGTGAGCGACATATTTTTGAAGCATCTGTCATTTTTGGAAGCCGGTTGCCAGTGGGGCAAAAAAGGCCTTGAGGCCAGCGGTTGTGAAAAAAGGGCGCGAAAAGGGCTCAAAGAGAAAAAAATCCTAAAAAGGCTGGAAAAAAGGAATCCCCTCGCCCAGAGGGAACAAGGGCGAAGGGGAGGACTGAAGAGGACCGGTACTACCGGGAGAGAGAGGGTCAAAGGCCGAAAACAAAAACAATTTTCCCGAGGGACGAGGACATGCGTCTGATGGGCTCCGCGGAAAAAGGGAGACTGAGCAAGATGGCACCCTTTGGCGGGAAGAGGACCACGCATGCGTGGCAGCAATCCCAAAGGCTTTCTTTGACAGCTGGGGAATTGCTCTGTGCAAGCTCCGTTGGTGCCGACGTCACTCATAAGTGAGGACTGACTTTCTGCTTGTTCCTGGAGAACAAATATTTCATTTGATAAGTATGTATGGGCTCAAAAGATGTTACTATTACTACTACTTAACATTTGTATAGTGTTACAAGACATACACAGCGCTGTAGAAAGACATCGAGAGACAGTTCCTGCTCAGAGCTTACAGTCTAATCAAGACAGACAACACAACAAGTGTGTGCTAGGGTATATCTAGGGGAATGTGCATATCAATAACACCTGGGACTACAGAAAGGGAAGGGGAAAAACCAAAACCACCTTGGGCAAAAAGGACGGCACCGGCCTCAACACCACTTTTGAATCATAAAAGGTCAAAAAAGGCTCCTTACAGGACAACGCTTGCAATTCTGAGATTCTCCTAGCCGAGCAAATGGCCACCAGGAATACCACTTTAAGAGTAAGGTCCTTTAACGAAGCTCTCGACAAAGGCTCAAAAGGCTCCCGACGCAACGCCTCCAACACGAAAGGTAGATTCCACTTTGGGAAAAGCTGTCGACGCAGCAGCCTCAACAGAGAGACCGCTCTCAAAAATCTCTTATCATGATGGCTACCTAGACCTTCTCCTCTTATCTTACCTCTATAACATGACAAAGCTGCTACTTGCACCCACAGGGACGTGGCCGCTAAACCCTTATCGAAACCATCCTGTAAGAATGCCAGTACCAGTGGAATCGACGCCCTCAAAGCCTCGACCTGACATTCCCCCCACACCATATCTCAAACACTCGCCAGATGTGGATATACACCAGAGATGTAGATCTCTTTCTCGCCCTCATCAAGGTGGCTACCACCGAAGCGGAATATCCTTTCTTTGTCAGCCGAGCCCCTCTCAATAGCCAAGCCGTAAGCGAGAACCGATCCACCTGGGGCATGCATAGAGGACCCTGAGACAACAGATCTGGCCGAAACGGAAGACGCCACGGCTCCCCCACTACAAGCCGCTGCAGATCCGAGTACCACGGCCGCCTTGGTCAGTCCGGTGCTATCAAGATCACTGGCCCTTTGTGTCTCTCTACACGCTGCAGCACCCTTCATATTAACATCCACGGTGGAAACATCCACTGCTGGCCATAGCTATATGAGAGCATCCAGGCCTTCGACATCCTTTCTCTTCTTCTGCTGAAAAAACGGCTCACCTGTGCCGACTGAAATGTCGCCATGAGGTCCATTACCGGTGTTCCCCAACGACCCACCAGCATCTCAAAGACCTCTCGATTGCCTCAGACATGTCCCATTCCTCCTGGATCATCTCCCGCAACACCCAGTGCAGGAGGAAGGCTCTATGATTTTTCCCAAACGCCTGCAGCAACGGATCTTCCAAGGTAGCATCCTCCGCTGGTTCAGGCACCGGCATATTTTTTTTTTAATATACTTTATTTAAATTTCCAACTCAAAACAAAACAATGACATCAACAAATAACATAACATTAACTACAAGAAACAGCACCTCCCCACCTCTCCCCCACCCCCCGCCCCCAAGGTCAACCCATGAGTTAACAAGTCTATACTGGGCAAGATATCAGCACTGATCCACCCTACGAAAGCGGGGTGGTTCGGCAGCTTTGGGGCATCGAGCATTGGGCCGCCTCTCCAAAATCTAACAGAGCTTTCCATTTTTCTCTGTGTCTAGGTGACTTCAAGTCACCCTGCCGGGGCTGCATTTCAAATTTACAGTAGTCACACACAAGGCCCCACCATACTTGCCAGTGAAGGGAGGCAACTTCCTTCCAGTTTCGCATCCTGCAGCATATGGCAACACCTAGCAAGAAATCTAAGAGAAAACCCTTCCTACCACAGTTCAGCAGGCTATCTGAGGCAGAGCGATAGACCAAAATTTCCCATGAAAGGGGGGAATTAAAGCCCAATATCTTTTGAATACATTCCCAGACCCGCAACCAATAAGTTTGGATGTGGAGACAGTCAAAAACAACATGTCTGAAAGTGCCAGTGTCTTTTTGGCAAATCCAACACTTATTGCTCGCCATTTTATCCCATCCGCTAAGGCGCACAGGGGTAAGGTATGCTCTATGGGCAAAGAAAAACAAAGTTTGGGTAACAGAGGCGGATTTAGTAATTCGTACATGAGAGGACCAAAACTTCCCCCATCCCCTCTCAGAGAGGCCTACCCCAGTATCTGCCTCCCATGCTCCACCCATGTTACTAGGGGGCCTAGGACAAGCCTGCTTCAGTACTTTGTACAAAAAAGAGGCCTTCCCCGCCATACCCTGAGCTTGCTCAATTATGGTATCCAGCTTCCCGGCAGCACTCAATTGCCGAAGATCTCCAAGAACTCTTCCAACACAGTGCTGCAGTTGAAGCCACTGAAAATAGGTCGAGCTCGGAAGCCGATACTCCTCCTGCAGCTTAGCCAAACGTTTCCATTTTCCATGGTCGATTAACTGACCAACTGTCCAAATGTGCCTACTATACCAGAGTTTCCACGCAAAGGGTTTGTGCCGAATCCTGAAAAGTGGGTTGAGCCACAGGGACAGACCCAACGATAGCAACTCTTCAGGACAGCGGCTGCGCATTAGAATCTGAAAGGCCCTTTGCGTGTCCACAATCATACGGGGCTTTAGGGATGCCTCACTAAACACCATACTAGGGAGCAAGGACAATGGGAAGGGGGCTGCTAATTTCTCCTCAAGCCTAAGCCATACCGGGCTTTGATCATTCTGCTGTTCCGACCACCTCACCCCTTGCTTCATTAAAAAAGCATGATGGTAAAGCCGAAAGTCTGGAAAGTTCACGCCCCCCTCTTCTTTACCCAACTTAAGTTTACGAAGGGCAATTCTGGGAAGCCTATTGTTCCACAAAAACAAAACCAGTAGATCTGCGCCGGAAGAAACAAGGGTAACATCTCCAACATATAAGTGACTTTAGGTACTATTGCCATTTTTACAGTCTCCAGCCGCCCCCACCATGTTAAACGCAGTGGAGACCACTTTGTAGTCATCAACTTTATAGCCGAAATCAGGGAGTTGGCATTAAAGGTAATCGTTTCTTCTAAGGGGTAACAGTAATGGACACCCAAGTACTTCACCGGGTCTGATGTCCAAACAAAGGGGAACCCCGCGAACATATCTTTGTAGGTAGAAGAGTTAAGGGCGAAGGCAACGGACTTAGTCCAATTAATCTTGTATCCTGACAGGGCCGAGTAACTTCCTATCTGCGCAAGGAGATGGGAAATCGAATCGGGGTAGTAAATAAGAGGAGATCATCGGCGTAGGCCAATAGCTTAATTTCCATACCCAAAGCAGTATATCCCTGAATCCTAGGGTTCTGCCGAAGCAACAAAGCCAGAGGTTCCAACGCAATGTTAAAAAGCATTGGGGATAAGGGACACCCCTGTCTCGAGCCACGGCCCAGCAAAAGTTCCCGGGATTGGGTGTTGTTCACGGAAATACTCGCTAGCGGCTGGGCGTACAACACCTTGATAAAATTAATAAAACCAAGGCCGAATCCAAACCACTGAAGAGTGGAAAACAAAAATGACCATTCCAGCCGATCAAACGCCTTTTCGGCATCTAACGATAGCCCCACCAAGGGGCCCTCCACCCTCTCTGCCCCGGCCAAAACATGACAAAAAAGCCTAGCATTATCAGCAGTAGACCTGCCCTCCACAAAACCACACTGATCTGGGTGTATCAAAAGGGATAGCACTCCCGCAAGGCGCCGCGCTAAGACTGTCGCACAAATTTTATAGTCCACATTGAGCAAAGAGATTGGCCGATAATTGCTTACCAACTGCGGATCTCGCCCCGCTTTTTCAATCACCACCACCTTTGCCAGAGCAAAAGTACCCAACTGAGGACTTTCCTCCAATAGCGCTAGGAAATACTGTTGTAAAAAGGGACCCAACTCTTTTGCAAAAATTTTAAAGAATTCCGCGGGTAACCCATCCGGTCCCGCAGCCTTCCCGGTCGACAAGGAGGCAATTGCCTTCTGTATCTCTTCCAGAGTTAGCAGCTCATCCAAAGAGTTTGCCACCCCTGGGTCTACGATTGGACGTTGGGTCTCGGAGAGTAACTGTGAAAAAGCCTCCGGGGAACATCCCATCTCAGAGGTATACAGCTGCTCATAAAAGGACCTGAAAGACTCTGCAATGGCTAAGTCATCGAACAACAACACCGAGCTGCTCTGATCTCTAATAGCAGCGATTCTACCAGCGTCTTTGCGGGCTCGTAGCGCGCTAGCAAGCAACCTGCCAGCTTTATTGCCTTCTCTATAGTACACACTCTCCTGGGCCTTAATATGCTTCGAGGCCTCTGAAGTAAGAATCTGATTATATCTAAAGCGCAGCCTTTGCAATCGTAACAGTATACAGGGGTCAGATCGCTAAGTCAAAACTCGCTCCCTGGCCTGTATTTGCGATTCCAAGACCTTGAGCTGCTCTTTTCGTTGCTTGGCCTGTCCAATGCTAAAACTAGTGATAACCGCTCGCAGGGAAGCTTTCAGCCCCTCCCACCTAGCCCACCCTTTAGTCAACTGAGGGGTGTTAAAGACAAAGTATTCCTGAACGGCCTGTCGAATCATTGAGCAGAAGGCCTCATTACCTAACAAGGCTCTATCAAAGGACCAACCAGAGGCTGAAGAACTCAACGTCCCATCCTGCAATACCACCGATACTGCAGCATGGTCAGAAATATGCTTTGGGTGAATGTCAGCCGTCACCAGATTAGGTAGGAGGGGCTTCGACAACAGGATATAGTCTATACGTGACAAGGACTAGTGAGGGGGCGAAAAAAAGGTAAATTCCAAATCACTAGGGTGTAACATACGCCACGCATCCACAAACCCCATTTCTCCCATCATAGAAGCTAAAACCTTCTGAGCCCTAGTGGGCCCCAGGGTTCTCAGAGGTTTTCTGTCTACTAGGCCATCCATTGCTAGATTCAAATCCCCAGCTAGGACTTTCAGGGGTGAAGGATCAGAATGCAGTTCTTCCGCAATCATGTGAAAGAATTCTGGACAGTCCCTATTGGGGGCATATACATTCATCAAGAGCAAATCTAAAGCCCCCATTTTCAAACACACTTTGACCCACCTCCCCTCCTGATCAGCCCTAGTGCCAGTCACAGTAATATTAAGAGATTTACGGACTAAAATGGCAACCCCATTGTGCTTGCTTAGTGCAGCAGAATACGCCAGAAGCGTGAATGGCTTGATACCTAGTTTGAGCGACTCTTTCCCGCTGAGTCTCTTGAAGGAACAAGATGTCACACTTCATGCTTCCCATAGAGGATAATCTTTTTCCGCTTAATAGGGTTATTTATGCCCTTAACATTTAAAGAAAGAATCTTAACAGGCGCCATATCTCATCTAGCAATCACAAAGCATACTCCCTTTGATCTAGTTGCAAAGTTCCTGAAACACATGCAGACTATCATACACAATGCCTCCTTAGTCTTTAACCCCTTGCCAAACCCCCGTTGTAAGAGTAACAATACAATACATTCTCCTGTAATTAGCCCATAGGAAGTGGGAAACGCCAAAACAGGCTTGATAGACCCCGGGGAGGGAGGGGAAACTGTAACCCCACTAGGTAAACCCAAAGCAAGCAGGGCAGGTACAGAGGTGCCTAATATTTACTGAGAAGACATATAAACAATTTGTGCTGTCAGTGGTCATACACCAAGGGACATTGACAATGATGTCGGTAGTTCAAATAACAAGCTCCGAAGCGCTACGCCACGAGCGTGTCTCGCAGACTCCACCAAAGTAGTCCAAATTAGTCCAACACATCGGATCACCATCCAGGGGCAAATCACTCGCTGCAGGCCTCAGCGCATCAGCTCTTGCTCTTTTTCGTCCAGGAAGGCGTACAGCAAGTCAGGGTCCTCAAAAGTCCTCGTGCTGTTATGGAGCCTAACCCTCATCCTTGCAGGATGGAGTAACCCAAACCTCGCTTGCAGTTTCTGGAGCCGGGGACGCATTTCCAAAAACCTTCTCCGCTTATCCACAGTACTTTTGGCAAAGTCCGGGAAAAACATCAGCCTGTGGCCTTCAAATTCAACAGGTGCTCTAGCGCGAGCCGCCTCCATGATCCTGAGTACTTGCTGATGCCGCAACACTTTGAGGATTATCGGCCGCGGCCGTTTGCTACCAGCTTGCAGTTGCGAGGGCACCCTATGTGCTCTTTCGATCTCAAAAGGCATATCAAAAGCTAAGTGTAGGGTAGCAGGAATCAACTTATACAGAAAAGCAAAGATGTCAGTCTCCTCAGCCCCCTCAGGGACACCGACAATGCGAATGTTGTTTCTGCGGGATCTGTTATTGTTATCTTCCAACTCTTTCTGCAGTTGCTTGATTTGCCTGGCCTGCCGGTCCAAAGCCTTAAGCCTTTCCTCGTGTGCCTGCAGCCTCTGCTCCGTCTGTTCTTGACGGAGACTAAGACTCTCCATACCACTTTTGAGCTTGTTCATGTCACCCTGGACAGTAGACAACGTTTCGCTGTTTGCTGAAACTATATCCTTTATTGCCCGCACCTCTGCGAGTAGCTCTTGAAGAGCCTCTGGGTAGTCACGCGCTGCCACCATTTTCTGCGGGGACGGGGGCTCCGGTTTAGACCTCTTTGTGTCCGTAGTTTGCCCCGCATTAAAGTCCAGACGTGCGAGTTTGGGACCTGACATTCTGCCACACTTCAGGGCATAGCGTTCCTGAGCTTCTCGGTCGAAATTAAGCACAATTGCAAGATTCTTGACTAGGCCTCTCCGGAGCTAATGCTCTACACAGCCACCCTGCTTCGCGTCAGGCTCCGCCCCCTGAGGCACCAGCATATTTAGCGCCTTTAATGTCTCCGCAATCAGTGCCGGCAGTTCCTCTCTCCAGAACAGGCGGACCATCCTTGCCTGGTCTTCCCTGTCCGTGATCTCGCCTTCCTCCAAATCGTCTTCCAACTCCCCGTCGGGATCCCCCTCATCGGAAGGAGGTCCCTCCGAGGCTATCGACTGATCCTTCTGTGTCATGTCCAACCTGGCCTTCTTAGCCAGGCTCCCTGCTGCTCCTATACTTAGAGGGGTACCAGGTCTCTTCTCTGTCTGCCCCCTATCAGTAGGCCTTGCCGCCAATCCTTCCTGCCGTCCCCCAAAGGCTTGTTGAATGAGCGCAACAAATTCTGGGGAAAAGATGGATGCCAGTCCCCCCGGCAAGGCTGCCTGCGCAGAGGGTAGATCTGGAGCCGAAGACTACCGGCTCCCTTAGCGGAAACTCTAGGGGGACGGGGTCCTGGCAAGCCGCTGGGGCTCCCTGTGCGTCAACTCCCTCCTCCAAGGTGTGCTCCAGAGCCTCAGCCTCTTGCACGCACTCCCTACAGACTCCTGCCTCTGATACCGTCCCCCATCTGGTCCCGCAGACCACGCACTGCGGTCTCGCAGGCATAATGCTTGTTTTGAAACGGTGTCTTGCCCCTACAAGCAAAGGTGTCAGCAAGAACTAAAATATATATATATATTTTTTTACAACTCAATGAGATTACGTTAGCTAATCCCCCCAAGCTAGAATATGTAACTTAGCCCCCAAAACGAGGCTTCCTGCCAAAACTACGTGCCCCTGAAACTCACAAGGGAGGACAGACGCTTCCCGCACCGCCGCCAGTGGTAGGCCCGCTACAGGCCTACACGGCCAACTCTCTGCACTCCCCCGCCGTTCGCCTGCACACTATCTGGCTATCTTAATTTCCCCGTACTCACTGCGAACCCGCTCGCTGAGTCCCGTTCAGCCGACTTGCTAGCACTGCGTCGGGAGAGTGAGAGACAGAGAGATCCGCTTCACCAACTTGCTTTTTACAGCGTCAGGAGCCGATCCGGGCACGGAGAAGGGAGAGAGAGAGAGAGCACAAGAAAGATCCGCTCCACCGACTTGCTTGTTACAGCGTCGGGAGGTGATCCGGGCCCGACTAGATGAGAGAAAGAGAGGGAAAAATCTCCTTGCCGCCTGACACTCCTTCGGCGTGCTTCACAGCGCTACCAGGCAGATCATCTGAATGCGCTGACTGACATAACGAGCTTCCCGGTTCCTCACCCCTGTGCTGTGGATCAGAAACCGCGGGCAGTAGGAGAGAAGGGGGGGGAGGAGGGGAGGCCCCAGCTCAGCCTTAAAGGCAGAAAAAAAACTTCTTAATTAGTTTGAATCCCTCCTGATCTCTATCTATTCTTTGCAATTGCTCCTAATCATTTCCTTATTTGTTCCTCCTCCGTGAACCCGGAGCTCCAGGTTCACCAGTCCTTCAGCTGCTTGGAGATTGAGACAACTGGTGTGAGAAGGCGGATCCGGAGGGGATATACTGGTGACATCACAAGAGGATGAAGTTTTCTCAGTCTCCAAGCTGCTGCAGGACGAGCATAAAACCCAGAGGTCCGGGACCAGACTAGAGGGACGCTAAGGAAGTATATATTTCTTCCTCAGATTGCACTTGGTTACTGTGCTGGTAGGTTCTATGATTGTAAAGTCTTACCTTGCTTGCATCCAGCCCTTGGGCCAGAGGGGTTTCACTTCTTTCTCCAGGAATGCCTTCAGATAATCCTCAGCCGAGTGGCCCTTACTTGGCTCCAGCTCATAGTACCGCAACTTGATCGCGACAAGGTTGCACAGCAAAGCCCTAAGCAGAGAAAAGACAAGACAGCATTCCATCAAAAATGACAAGAGATTATTCAACAGGCAAAATCAGGTGCTACTCATTTCAAAGCAAAGGCTATTAACTTCTATCTGGAACTCTGCAAAAGATCTGAGTAATTTACTTTCTGAATATTACCAAATTTGAGATCAAACACCAAATCCTATAAAATCCACACCACACACTGTTGCCCATATGAATTAGCTAAAATAAGCTTTGGAATTTTGGAAACAAAGGTCCTACTTAACACCTTCAAGGCCATTAACAAAATAGCTCCCTCCTCAATCTCGACTCTACTCGACCACCCACCCAACAACAGACCCAGGAGATCAGCAGCCACCAATACGCTAATCATTCCGAGAGAAACTACAAAATGTGCACTTTCAACTAACAGAGCATTCGCGTTCTATGCACCCAGATGCTGGAACAACCTCCCACCTCCCATCAGAGCATCCAGAGACCTCATGCAATTTAGAAAAACCCTAAAGCACTACCTTTTCATTACACACTTCGCACAACCTGGAAACACCTCTCCAGCTCTGCAACACAGTTCAAGCTTGTAATATGAATCAGCAGCGGTCTTATATCATGATGCACATCACTGATATAGAATCCATCCACTGTAAATAATCTACCTCACAATCTGTAAATAAGTTTCCCAAAGTTGAAATCCCAGTTGCCTTCCCTGTTCTATGTAAACTCAGGACAGCTTATTTGTCCGAGAGTCATTTTGTTTCATTGTAAACCGCACTGATAACAAAGAGCGCGGTATAAAAGAACTATCAAATAAATAAATAAATATCAAAACAATCTACCAAGAGTACTATCATACCATTTTACTCATAATTAAATTGACATTACTGGTATGTACAAGGAGCATATTATATAAACCAACCAGTCCACCAAGTTAATTCATTTGAAGTCCTTAGTCTCAACTGTGATCTTGGCCTACATAACAACCCTGCCCATCCTTGATGGCTTCCCATTTCAGTGACTGTTAAGCCCTTAAAACAGTGCTCTCTCTTGAACAATATCACCTTATGATTAAATCTTGTCGGTCTATGATCTTTGCAGTTATCCATGCTCTCATATGATGGCATTAAGCTTGGAGTAGAGGTGAACTAAGTCATGGCAAGCAAAGTGTTTGGTGGCTGCTTGCAATCACTAGACTTAAAATAGTGATTCATGGGGGCACTCTGATGTCAGAGGACACTGAGTGGCCCAGGAGATGAACCACCCGACAAGCAAAATATGACCAATATTTCCAAGAGAGCATGCTGATGCTAGCAAGCTGCAATAAGCAGGCAGGATGACTTACAAGTCTTTTTTGGCGGGATGAGATGATGCAGGAAATTAAATGGTTATGACACTATTGTAGACTGGAGACCATGAGCAGATTGAGAAAGAACACTGGGGCCTGTATACGTACAGTCCTTCTGTGATCCAACCCATTCCATGTTATTTCTCAGGCTTAAAAGAGGATGCAGACATTGTTTATGTAGTTGTGAAGTTCTCGGAAATTCAGGATGCAATATTTCACACCTTCTGGCCAGTGAATTCTCTAAAGAGTATGCATGCATGGCTATACACAATTTTGGAGTCAGTTCTGTTGCTCTGTTCCTGTATGCACCAACACAATGAGCATGTTGAAAACTTGTGGGCCAGTACTTCCTGATGCTGATTCTCTGACAGCAGCAGCAAACATGGGTGTCTGAAAGCTTCTGAGGCAGACACAGGAGAGGAAAAGGGAAAGGTAGGGGGCATTTGCATGAGGGAGGTTACAAGGTGCAAGGGAAGCATGGAAAGAGGCAAGGGGCAGATGCTGAGGGAGAAATGGAGGGTTGGTGGCATAGGAATAAAATAAGGAGGTATTATATAGACTAGGGGTAATGTAGCAATGGAGAAACAGGAGAACAAGATGGAAGGGAAACAAAAAGGAGATGGGGAAGAAAACACCACGAAGATTGTAAATGGTAAAATAATATTGTCATGGCAACCCTATTTTATCTTTTATTTATTTTTTTCCCCCCAAAAAAATACATCATCATGGAAAACCACCTCAAAAATAAAAATAGACCCTAGGAAGAAGGAAGCTGAAGTTGGACAACAACACACAAAGGAGCTTTGAAAGAATTGGGAGTCATATTTAGATGAGAGATGAATGGGTAGACCGAACATCAGCCAGGGCACAACCTGGCTGAACTCAGATGGGTGACCAACACTGCCTATGTATAGCACAGTTACTTACCTGTAACAGGTGATCTCTGGGAACAGCAGGAATAAGTCTTCACATATGGGTATCGTCGGTACTGACGGAGCCTGCGCGGGAACGCTCCCCAGCATCCAATAGGAAAGCTTTTGGAAGCATCCCACAGCGCCTGCGTGCTGCCTTCCCGCCTTTCCCAACAGCCTCTCTCCAGTTCGAGTTTTAAAGCTGAGACAAAGAGAGAGAGAGGGAAGGAAAGATAGATAGAGAGATACAACTCCTAGGGGAGGTGGGTGGGTTGTGAAGACTTATTCCTGCTGTTCCCAGAGATCACCTGTTACAGGTAAGTAACTGTGCTATCTCCGGGAACAAGCAGGAATGAGTCTTCACATATGGGGACTCCCTAGCTGCAGATGCCAGGGAGAGACCCCAGAGTTGTGTGTCCCTGAAAAGGGCTCCTCCTCCCCCTATGGATCTCTGGCATCCAACCAGGGTAGGTGGGTAGGAGTTGATTAGGAATGGAACAGGTGTTTGAGAACAGCCTGACCAAACGAGGCATCCCGGCGGGAGTCCTTGTCCAAACAGTAATGGGCTGTGAAGGTATGAACCGAGGCCCAGGTGGCCGCTCGACAGATTTGGTCGATGGACACAGAGTTCAGATGAGCCATTGAGGCTGCCATGGCCCTCACATTGTGAGCTGTGACATGGCCTTCCAGAGAAAGGTTCCTACTCTGGTAGGCGAAAGAAATACACTGAGCAATCCAGTTGGACAGTGTTCTCTTAGAAACTGGAAGTCCTAAATGGGAAGGATCAAAATCAACAAAGAGTTGAGAAGACTTTCTATGTTGCTGTGTCCTTTGTAAGTAAAAGGCGAGAGCTCTTTTACAATCCAAAGTATGAAGATTCCTCTCTGCACTTAATGCATGAGGTCCTGGAAAGAAGACAGGTAAGTATACCTCTTGGTTCAGATGAAAAGGCGAGACCACTTTGGGCATAAAGTGTGGATTGGTCCTGAGGACTACCTTATCATGATGGAACCTTGTATAAGGAGGGTTGGCCACCAAGGCTTGCAACTCACTGATGCGACGTGCTGAGGTGACTGCAATGAGAAAGATAACCTTCCAAGAAAGAAATTTCAAGGAGGTGGTGGCTAAAGGTTCAAAGGGTGGCTTCATAAGCTGGCCAAGAACCAGATTTAAGTCCCATGCCACTGGAGGTGGTCTAATGGGAGGTTTAGTTAAAAGAAGGCCTCTCATGAATCTTGCTATAAGAGGATGAGAGGAAACAGGCTGTCCATTGAGAGGCTTGAGGGACGCTGCAATAGCACTCAAATGGACTCTTACCAAATTCGTTTTGAGGCCTGCATGTGAAAGATGCAGAAGATACTCTAGTAAAGAATTCACAGGTATTGCTAGAGGGTTAAGACCCTTCTCAGAACACCAAATGGTAAATCTTTTCCATTTGAAAGCATAGGAACGTCTAGTGGAAGGCTTTCTAGAAGCATGAATAATACCTCTGACTTGCTGAGAGAGATGGAAACCTTGAAGGTCTAGGCCTTCAGCAACCAGGCCCTGAGATGGAGAGACTGGGGGTTTGGGTGCCACAACGTTCCGTCTTCCTGGGAGAGAAGATCTGGAGCAGAGCCCAACTCCAGGGATGGAGCTTGAGAGAGATGCAGAAGTAGAGGGTACCATACTTGGCGTGGCCAATGTGGTGCTATGAGGATCATAGACCCTCGGTCTCTCTGAAGCTTGAACAGTGTTTTGGGAATTAGGGGAATGGGTGGAAAGGCATAAAGGAAGTCTTGACTCCAGTGAAGGAGGAAGGCATCCTTGGCCTGAACTCCCTGACACGGAATCCTGGAACAGAACCGGGGAAGTTTGGCATTCCACGGACTTGCAAACAGGTCTATGTCCGGGGTTCCCCAAATTCGAAAAATCCTGGCTATCTGGTCCCTGTGGAGGGACCATTCATGTGGAAGCAAAACTCGACTGAGTCTGTCTGCCCAAGAGTTTTGAACGCCTGGAAGATATACTGCCAAAAGATGAATTTGATGCTCTCTGGCGAAGGCCCACAGTCGCAAAGCTTCGTTGCAAAGTGACAGAGAGCCAGTCCCCCCCTGCTTGTTTACATAGAACATGGCTACTTGATTGTCCGTGTGGATGAGGACTGTCTTGTAGCTGAGCAGGGAGTGGAACACTCTGAGAGCTAAGAAAATTGCTCTGAGTTCCAAGAGATTTATGTGTAGTGAAGTCTCCTGTGAAGACCAGATGCCCTGGGTGGAGAGATCTTGCAGATGAGCTCCCCAACCCATTGGAGAGGCATCTGTTGTAAGGGTTGCTTGGGGAAGTGACTGTTGAAAAGGGGACCCCAGCAACAGGTTTTGAGAGGGCTTCCACCACTGGAGAGACCAAAAAAGGCAACTGGAGTTTGCTATTATTTCTGACAGGCAACCTGATGCCCGAGTCCATTGGGTGGACAAAGTCCATTGAGCAGACAAAGTCCATTGAGCTGCCCTCATGTGAAGGCGAGCATATGGAACCACATGCACAGTGGATGCCATGTGGCCTAAGAGTTGCAACATTTCTAGAGCAGTTAAAAGGGGCTTTAACTGTATTTGGGAGGCTAACTGCACCAAGCGTAGACAACGGGCCTGAGGAAGATAGGTCCTTGCAGTTGTGGTATCCAACAAAGCCCCTATGAACTCGAGGGACTGAGTAGGGGTGAGACTGGATTTTGGGATGTTTATTACTAGTCCCAAATACTGAAGGACACGCATTGTGCAGATTAGACAAGTCTTGGCCTCTGCTTGAGATGGAGCTTGAATGAGCCAGTCGTCCAGATATGGGAAGACAAATATTCCTAGAGTGCGTAGAAATGCAGCTACTACTGCCATGCATTTCGTGAACACCCTTGGTACAGAGGCCAGACCAAAAGGAAGCACCCTGTACTGGTAGTGCTTTCCTTGAAAAAGGAACCAAAGGAACCTTCTGTGAGTTGGATGGATGAGGACATGGGTGTACGCATCCTTGAGATCTAGAGAACAAAGCCAGTCCTGACTCTGAAGGTATAGAAGCAGAGCACCGAGAGAAATCATTTTGAATTTCTCCTTGAATAGAAATTTGTTCAATTCTCTGAGATCTAAGATGGGTCTGTAGCCCCCTGTTTTCTTTGGAATAAGAAAATAAGGGGAGTAGAACCCTGTGCCTTGTTGAAGAGGAGGTACTTCTTCTATTGCCCCTTGGGCAAGAAGGATGGCAATCTCCTGACCTAGAAGGTTGAGGAGAGATGTTGGAGAATTGAACTGTTTCACCATGGTGTGGGGGGGGGGGGGGGGAAGGCTTAAGAAATGAAGCCTGTACCCTTCCCTTATGATGGAGAGTGTCCATTGCTCTGCTGTGATTTGCTCCCATCTGGGAGCAAAGTAAGTCAACCTTCCTGGGATGGTAAGGGGCTCTGGCCCTTCCAGAGCTAGAAAGGCTAAGTTCTCTAGTAGCGAGTCAAAGGCCCTGAGGAGGCTGAGGCTGCTGGGCCGTAGAAGGTCTAGCTGCCTTTGACTTGGCCTGTTTAGGTGGTTGCTGACGCTTTGCAGCAAAACGACCTGCAGAAGATGCCTGCTGACCGTAAGCAGGATAGTATCTTCCCTTTTTGGAAAAAGATGTCTTTTTAAACAATCTTTTCTTAACAGGAGCAGAGGTAGACTTTGAAAGTCGATCCAAAGCAGAGTTTTCAGCATCCATCTGAGTGGCCTTTGCTTGCCAATCCTTACCAAAAAGGTTTTCACCTGTACAAGGGAGATTTCCCAATTGATCTTGGACCCAGAGCTCCAAATCAGAAGCTTGTAGCCAAGCAATTCTGCGTGCTCCTATGGCAATAGCCGAAGCTCTGCTTACACACTCAAAAAAGGCTGCACGGTTGGAAAATTTGGAGACATCTTGGGCATGCTTGAGCCAAGTGAGAAACTCCTCTCTTTTATCCTCTAAAATGAAAGGGGTTAAAGTCTGCAGATGAACTGTGACTTCTTTTAGAAACATTCCTATATAGAGACTATAGGAATTTATCCTAGCAGCTAGCATAGCAGCTTGGAAAACCCTTCAGCCAAAAGCATCCAGGGTCCTGCATTCACGCCCTGGAGGATTAGATGAGTGTCTTTTTGCACTCTTTATCTTCTTCATGGCAGACTCTACCACAATAGAGTGGTGAGGAAGCTGAGTCTTGTGGAAGCCAGGACAAGGAGGGACACGATACATGATGTCTAACCTGCGAGAATGAGGAGAAGTGGTGAGAGGTGTCTCCTACATCCTCAACATGAGATCATACAGAATCTCATGAACAGGTAAAGTAGCTGCCTCCTTAGGAGTTTTAGGATATTGTAAAATATCCAACTCCTTGGCTCTGGGTTCTGACTCAGGGGCCACCGTGATAGAGAGGCCCCTAGCCACTTCCCTAATAAAGTCTTGAAAAGACAAGTCTTCTGGAGGAGACATTCTTCGTTTAGGTGAAGAAGACTCCTGAGGAAGAAGTATCGATGCTTCTACAGAACCCTCAGACTCAGAGTCCTCAGAGGAATCGAAGTATCGCCTGTCTGGATGCTCCTGTAAAGCCCGATAACCGTATCGAGTGGGATCGACATCGGGAGTAATCGGTACCGATGGGCATCATAGGACAGGGTAACGTTGCAGTCGACACCGACGCCGATGTCGATGCCATCGGTACCGGTACCGGGAGCGATGCCGGTACCAGCAACGGGGATTGTTGCGGTACCGGAGGCGTCGCAGCCTGTATGAAAGCCGTTAAGGTGCGCTGCATGGTCAGAATCCTCTGATCCATCGACGCCACCAGAGTCTGGATGTCGGTACCAGTGGAAGCCACCGGTACCCCAGAACACGGCAACAGGTGATCTGTCGAGGCCGAGCCATCGATGTCAACCTGTGACCCCATAGATAATGCTTTGGAAGCCGGAGCTTCCCGCCGGGGTAATTTTGCCAGTGCGGAATCCTCGAGGGCAAGCCCGGAGGCATCTCGATGCTTAGAGGGAGATCTACCCTTCGAGGACCGGCCAGATTTATGCTTGGTTACCTGAGATCCAAGGGAGGAAGAGGAGGCCCTGGAAGACATCGATGCTACCAAAGCTGAATCAGAGGGAAACAGGGTACTGAGCTTGGCTGCTCGGTTCTGCCGACCTCTCTTAGACATCATGGTACAGGCCACACAATCAGTGATGGAATGGTCAGGTCCCAAACACTTTAGACACCAGTCATGGGTGTCGGTGACAGAAATGGTTCCGCCATATTTTGTGCATTTTTTAAACCCAGAAGCGGGCTTCTCCATGAGGAAAATATTTTTAGGCCTAGGGCCCAAAAACTGAAAATGCACAGTAGAAATAAAGCGTTTTTTTTTTTAAAGAAAGAAAAGACAGACCGGCGGTACCGGTCCGACGTTGAAGAAGGCAGACGCGACACAAAAGAATAAAGAAAAAATAAAGAACTTCTTCTGCGGTGACAGGAACACGACCTGCTGGCTCCGCAGAAACGAAGAACTGGAGAGAGGCGGTTGGGAAAGGCGGGAAGGCAGCACGCAGGCGCTGTGGGATGCTCCCAAAAGCTTTCCTATTGGACGCTGGGGAGCGTTCTCGTGCAGGCTCCGTCGGTACCGACGATACCCATATGTGAAGACTCATTCCTGCTTGTTCCTGGAGATAAGTAATTTCTAGCACAGACCCTATGAATGCCAATAAAACCGATGGGCTCAGATAAGACTTGGATAAACTGATGACTTATGGTAATGACTAATACCCAGATGGTGGTCTGCATAAATTTTGTCTATGTCTGAGATATTTCCTTGATCAGCCAGGTGCCTAAGTAGGAAAACACACGCTGTGGAGTAGGTGCTATCCTACATTAGATCCAGAGATCTTAGCAGGTCTCCTTGGTTGGAAACAGGAAGTAGACAGAGTAAAACAACCACCTACTCTTCTGTGATGGGAAGATTTCCTCTCTGGCATGTAAAGAAGCAGAAACTTCCACGCTGCACAAATACAAGCATAACAAGAGCTTATGTCCTTTTGGGCAAGCACTTTGGAGGAATTTCAAAAGCTGTAATCTATAGCTGTCTTCAACAATCCAAAAAAGACTCTAGTGTCAGAAGTTATAAGGGGCTAGGGTTCTGTAAAAACCTTACTTATCCTTCATTTCTCTATGTCAGAAGATCACCATGTAAGGGTGAAACATACTCCTCTGGAAGCATTCACAACCTGACACGTGGTGAAATGGTGAGGTTTAGAACTTCTTTTCTCATCTCTGTTAGGCCTTAAAGCCTTGTGATCTGAGACAAAATGGTCCTTTGCAACACCTCTTCCAGGAAAAATGTAGTTTCTTATTTTTGCTTAGGAACCTCTGAGGTGCTAGAGGTGGAGATGGCCTGAAGTGAAGGCTGGTGCTTGATTAGTTCCACCACCTCTTTAATCTCTCTCCAAAAAGAACATAGTAACATAGTATATGATGACAGATAAAGACCAACATGGTCCATCTAGTCTGCCCAGCAAGGTGGCAAGAGTAGGTGCACCTGCTGCTCAGTGCAGGTCACCTCTCCCCATGCCTTTGTTTAGGGGTGTACCATCGCTCTATGCAGGTCACCTCTACTTGTTGAGATATCAGAGACAGTTAAGTTTTTTTTTATTTTATCCTTAACAATTTCAGAACACAGCACATCTGGAAGCCTTTCAATATTTTCTCTCTAAAGACTAAGGACTGCATCAGCCATAATAGCCTGAAGGAATAAACTGATGGCAGAGGTTCTTCATGTCATCTCAAAAGCATCATAGGCTTAACCAGCCAGATGGATTTCACATCCTTCCCTCAGCCCACAAGGGTATGAAAGAGTCACCAGTGTGACTCCTTGTGAAAAGGATTGAGATGAGAGGTTATATGAGTATAGCGACACTGGCAAATAATTAACTGTGCGGCTGAGTTTTGAACAGATTGAAGAGGACAGAAATGATTCAGAGGGAGACCAGAAAGGAGCAGATTGAAAAAGTCTAGTTGGCAGATGACTGAAGAGTGGATGAGGGTCTTAGTAGTGTGTTCAGAAAGAAAGGGACAATTTTTTCAGATGTGTTAGAGAAAGAAGCAACAGGTATTAGTTAACTGATGGATGTGTGCAAAGAAAGAAAGAGAAGTCAAAGATGACCCCAAAGTTGTGAGCTGAGGCAACAGAGAGGAGTACACTATTATTCATAGAAGTGAGGAGGTGAGTTTAGGGGGAAAAATTATTCTTATTATTTAGCTCACACCTTTTTAGGAGAAGATCAAGGTGAGTTATATTCAGGTACAGCATTAATTTCTCTGTCCTCAAAGGGCTGGAAGGGGTCTGGTGGTGGGAATCGGGGACTGGAAGGGAGCGAATTTTAGAGCTGTGGTTCTGGGATTGAAAGGGGACTGACACTGCCAAATGCTAGGGTCATGGGAAAAAGAGGGAGATGCTGGGAAGTGAGAAGGGAGAGGACGACAGATATTGTGGGGAGTAGGGAAGAAGCAAAGTCAACTAGGGGAAGGTTGAGATGATGGGGAATAAGGAGGCATGCTGGGGTAAGAAGAACAAAAGACAAGGTTAATGAATATTGGAGAAGGAAGGAAGTAAATGGGTGAGTGCTGGCGAAGGGGAGGAGGCAGCAGGAGAGCAGGTACTAGGGACATGGGAAAGCAGGGACTCTAACAAGTGGAGACTATGATTGAGTGAGAAAACAGAAGACTCTAAGATAGGCTGGGAATTGTGGATTCAAGTACGGATGAGAGGCAGAAGGTGGTAAGTGAGGCTGGGGAGGAAATGAGTACAGAGGGAGGAAATTGGGGACTAGAAAGTGGGTGAAAGACATGGGGGGGTAGATAGGATGCTGGCAAGGGAATAAGACAGATGTAGAATGGAAGGACTAGGGAAGTAAAGTTAGGAAATGGAAAGCTGGAAAGTAGGTGAATAGTAAAAAGAGGGAGATTGAATGAAGGAGAAAGTGGAATGGAATGAAGCTATATGAAGGTAAAAGGCAAATGAGAGAAAGCATAGTTACTCACCAGAGACAGCAGCAATCAGTCTTCACATATGGGTTACGTCGGCGCCGACGGAGCTCACGCAGAGCAAATCCCCAGCTTTCAAAGAAAGCCTTTGGGAGTTGCTACCACGGATGCGTGGTCCGCTTCCCGCCAAAAGGAGCCATCTTGCTCAGTCAAATGACATAGCTAAAGACAGAAAAAAGAACAAACAGTAATATAGGAGGACTGCAACTCCAAGGGGAGGAGGGAGGGTTGTGAGGACGGATTCCTACTGTCCCCGGAGAACACCTGTTACAGGTGAGTAACTACACTTTCTCCAGGAATAAGCAGGAATTCAGTCCTCACATATGGGACTCCTAAGCTACAGGCTAGCATGAACCTATAGCCAAAAAAAGGCTCCCTCATCGAGAGCCGCAAGCAGTCGCAGTGGAAAAACTCTCAGCTGTCAAGGATTAGCACTCCGGTAGCCTGAACACAGAAGGGTTGGAGGGCAGGAGTTGCCTAGACCTCAAAAAGGTTACGGATTACAGCCTGGCCGAAGACACTATCCCATCGGGATTCCCTATCCAGGCAGTAATGAGTTGCGAAGGTATGAACCAAAGACCAGGAGGCGGCCCGGCAGATGTCTGCCAGAGAAACGGAGCACAGATGAGCGACAGATGTTGCCATGGCACTGACATTGTGAGCCGTAACTCGGCCTTCCAACGGAAGCTGCGCTTCCTCATAGGCCCGGGCAATACAGTCCGCCACCCATGTGGACAGCATACGCTTGGTCACCACTTGCCCCAGCTTACTGGGGTCATAGGAAACGAAAAGCTGAGATGCTTTTCGGTGGCCTTGAGTACGTTGAATGTAGAAAGATAAAGCCCTCCTACAGTCTAGGGCAGTGATGGCTAACCTTTTTGAGCCCGAGTGCCCAAACTGCCGCACAAAACCAAAGAATTTCCTCAAAGTGCCAGCACGTCAATTAAAGCTCCATTTGCATAAGGTGCTTCATTTGCATAAATATTTGCATAATGTTACCATACACTAACTTTTAGTAAACATGCCTCTTAATGAGTATATGGATAAAGAAAGACTAAAAGGTTTCTACATTACTATAATCCAGTACCAACCGCCAGGCACATTAGGAACTACTACAAACGCTGCCCATTTAGAACCCATAGCAAACCCGCCGTATCCTAACAGCACTACCAGGACTCACAAAGCACCATACTCTACCTATCAAAAGGCAACACTGCAAATATTAAACCAATACATCTCAGAGAACAACAATACATGACCTACTGGGGAAAGAACAAGTGGCAATGTCAAATAGGAATTATATAAACAGAATACCTCAGCTCAGTTACACATGCAGAACAGACCATTACCAAACAAGGAATCACAATTTAGAAACAGGAAGACAATAATTAAACTGGGAACCCCAAAAGCCAAACTTGGAATATACAACAACACTGTAGAAATAAAACTATATATTAATTTCCTCTTGTACTAAACAAAGCGCAAAAATTAATGATGCACATTTCCCAGAGCTGACATATTCCAATTAATAAATTCAAAATAAAGAGATATTTTTCTACCTTTTGTGCATTTTTTTTCAGTTGCAATTGTTCCAGCCACTTTCTTCTGGTTTCTTCGTGTCTTCTGCTAACTCTCCATCTGCTGTCCATTTGTCCTTTCTTCTGTCTTCTTGGTTTTTTTTTCCATTCTCTCTCTACATCTGCTTTAACATACTAATCTTTCTCCTTTTGCTCTTTCCTCATTCCTATTTCATCTACTCAAAATTTACCCCTCCATCCTCAATCCCCACTTACTCTCCCAATACCCGGCCAATTGTAGATTTTTTATCCCTCCCACACAAAATATTTTTCCCCTCTCCATTTTACTCTCCCAGCCCCATCCCATTCTAATCCTCCCCCAACACCAGCTCCCTTCTAGTTCCAGCCTCACCCAGCATCCATTCCCTTCTAGTCCCTGCATCAGCCCATTTCCAGTCCTAGCAGCCCCCCAACCCATTTCCAGTCCTAGCAACCCCCCAACCCAATACCAGTCCTATCCCCCCCTCATCAACCCACTTCCAGTCCTAACCCCCCATCACCCCATTTTCAGTTTAAGCCCCCCCCTATAACCCATTACCAGTCCTAACCCCCCATCAGCCCACTTCCAGTCCTAACCCCCCATCAGCCCACTTCCAGTCAGCCCCCCATAGCCCATTGCCAGTCCTAACCCCCCCCATCAGCCCACAGTCCATTACCAGTCCTAACCCCATCAGCCCACCTCAAGTCCTAACCCCTCCCCATCAGCCCATTTCTTGTCCCAGCCCCCCATAGCCCATTATCAGTCCTAAACCCCCCCATAGCCCATTACCAGTCCTAACCCCATCAGACCACCTCCAGTGTTAACCCCCATCAGCCCATTTCCAGTCCTAACCCCACCCAACAGCCCACCTCAAGTCCTAACCCCTCGCCCTCAGCAGTCCTAACCCCCCCTAGCCCATTAGCAGTCCTAACCCCCCCTCTCTAGCCCATTAGCAGTCCTAACCCCCCCATAGCCCATTACCAGTCCTAACCCCCCCATCACCCCATTTCCAGACAGCCCCCATCAGCCCACAGCCCATTAGCAGTCCTACCCCCCCACCCCATTAGCATTCCTTACCCCCCCTAGCCCATTATCAGTACTATCCCCCCCCCCTAGCCCATTAGCAGTCCTAACCCCCCCCCTAGCCCATTATCAGTCCTAACCCCCCCCCAGCCCATTAGCAGTCCTAACCCCCCCCCTAGCCCATTAGCAGTCCTAACCCCCCCCCCTAGCCCATTAGCAGTCCTAACCCCCCCCTAGCCCATTAGCAGTCCTAACCCCCCCCCCCCTAGCACATTAGCAGTCCTAACCCACCCCCCTAGCCCATTCGCAGTCCCACCCCACCCCCCATGGCAAATTAAAAAAAAAAAAAAAGCAGCTGGCTCTGGCTTCTGCCGCGGCAGCGGCAGAATGCAATGTCCCGCGGGGCCCCCTCCACCCGCTAAGCCCCTCTGCAAGGGCTTTCAGATTCGCGAGGAAGAGCGTCTCCCTCGCGTCTCTGTTAAGCCCGCAGGGGCTAATGGGAAATTTCCCATCAGTCCCTCTAAAGGGGCTGATGGGAAATTTCCCATTAGCCCCTGCGGGCTTAACAGAGACGCGAGGGAGACGCTGTCTCCCTCGCGAATCTGAAAGCCCTTGCAGAGGGGCTTAGCGGGCGGAGGGGGCCCCGCGGGACACTGCATGCTGCCGCGTCCGCGTCCGCGGCAGCAGCCAGAGCCCGCTTTTTCTTTTTCTGCGGACCTTCACGCGTGCCAGCTGCAAGGCCTTCGCGTGCCACAGCTGGCACGCGTGCCATAGGTTCGCCATCGCTGGTCTAGGGTATGGAGGACAGTCTCAGCGTAACCGGCATGCGGTCTGGGAAAGAAGGTAGGGAGGACCACTTCCTGATTGAGGTGGAACGAGGACACCATCTTCAGGAGAAACCTGGGGTGTGTGTGAAGCACTACCCTAATCTTGTAGAACCTGGTATAAGGCCTCTCCACCACGAGGGCTTGGAGCTCGCTTATCCTTCGGGCGGAAGTGAGTGCGATGAGGAACACCACCTTCCAGGAGAGATAGCGGAGATGACACGTAGCCATCAATTTGAAAACCGGTAGGGTGAGCCTCCCCAACACTACATTGAGATCCCATTCGGCCGCCGGAGGGCAGACCGGGGGCTTAGATAGGAGAAGGCCCTTAAGGAACCGGGACACCGTCGGGTGTGCCGAGAGGGGCTTCCCATCTACCGGATGGTGGTTGGCTACAAGGGCACTGAGATGTACCCTGACGGAGTTGGACTTGAGCCCTGAGTCAGAGAGGTGGAGAAGGTATTGCAAAACACCATAACCACCAGGCAGGAAAAGGGGTCAGCCCCCCGAGCCACACACCAGAGCGCAAACCTGCACCATTTAAAGGCGTAAACCCATCTGGTAGACGTTCTGCGTGAAGCTAGCAGAACATCCTCCACTTCCCTCGAAGTAGGAACAGAACTAGTGAGACCTTCTCAGCAGCCACACCGTCAGCAAAAGAGAGCTGGGGTTGGGGTGCAGGAGAGAGCCCCCCTCCTAGGAGAGAAGCCGTGGGTCTGTCCCCAAAGGGATGGGAGCCTCCACCGCTAACTGCAGGAGGAGTGGGAACCACGGCTGCCGAGGCTACCGTGGAGCTATCAGAATGACTGAAGCTCTCTCGCAAAGAATGTTGAACAGGGTCTTGGCGATCAGAGGTGTTGGGGGAAATGCACAGAGAAGACCCACCAACCATGAGATTAGAAAGGCATTGGCAATCACCCTTGCAGGATGTGGTTGCTGGGAACAGAAACGGGGCAACTGATGGCTGTCCGGGCTGGCGAACAGGACCATCATTGGCTCCCCCCAAATCTGGAAGAGCCCACAGGCCACCTTCGGGTCCAGCTGTCACTCGTGCGGCTGGAGCAGTCTGCTGAGTCTGTCAGCCAGCCAATTGTCCTGGCCCAGCAGGTACACTGCCCTGAGGAGAATGTCCTGTTGGGCTGTGAATGAGCACAAGTCCAGAGCCTCCCGATAGAGGATGCGGGACCCCATGCCCCCTTGTTTGTTCACATAGAACATGGCAACCTGGTTGTCTGTCTCGATCAGGATAGATCTGTGACTCAGGAGTCTCCAGAATGCCTTTAGGGCAAGGCAGATCACACACAGTTCCAACAGATTGATCTGTTGGGCACTCTCATCTGGGGACCAGACGTCCTGGGTGCGGTACGCCTGGCGATGGGCTCCCCAGCCCAGCAGGGAGGCGTCTGTAGTGTGGACCCTCGAGTGATGAGGAGCTTGAAAAGGCATCCCCGCTTGCAAATGGTGGGGTGACTGCCACCAGTTCAGGGACTGCCCAGGCACCTGGTGACCTTGATTCTGTGCTGGAGATGCCCCGAGGCAAGGCCGAAGGGCAGCACCCTGTATTGAAAATGATGGCCCCCCCACCACAAAGCATAGGTATTGCCTGTGGTTTGGGTGGATTGGGATGTGTGTATGAGCATCCTTTATGTCTAAGGAGCATAGCCAGTCTCCCCGGCGCAGGTAAGACAGCAGTGTTCCAAGGGATAGCATCTTGAACTTCTCCCGCACCAGGAATTTGTTGAGGTTGCGCAGGTCGAGGATGGGCCTTCGGCCCCCTGTCCTCTTTGGCACGAGAAAATATCTGGAGTAGAACCCCTTGCCCTTGAGATGGTGTGGCACTGATTCCACCGCTCGTTCCTCGAGAAGGCCTGCCAACTCTTTCAACAGAAGGTCCCGGTGAAGGGGAGGCCGAAAAGGCTCTCTGGGGAAATAATGCGGAGGTGCTTCGGCTAGGCTGAGGAGGTAACCCTCCTTGACCACCTGCAATACCCATGTATCGGTGGTGATAGCTCCCCACCTGTGGGTTTACAGGGAGAGCAGACCTCCTGTGGGCTGCCCAGTTTCGCTTGGCAGAAGGGCCATGCTGTAGGAGTCAAAAGCTTCCCCTGGGCTGGGCTGGGGTCGAAGCCTGGGGCTTGGGAGCCTTCTGCTTACGCGGACCATGCCTTTGCCCCTGCTGGGGCGCTGGGGAGGCCTGATAAAGGGGGGTAACTTCAGCAAGCAGTAGACTTCCTCAGGTAGAAGGGTTTTTTCCCCCCGAGCCCTTCTTTCAGGAAGGGGCCAAGGTCTTCTTAGGGAGCCTAGTCCTCATTATGAACTCGATCTCCAGTTCGGCATCTTTTTCTGTCATGGGTTTGCCGAATAGGTTCTCCCCACGGCATGGGACATTGACCAACTTGTCTTGTACTCATTATTTGAGGTCTGACGACTGTAGCCAGACTTGGTGGCACGCACCGATGCCCACCGCGGTTACTCTGGCTGCCGACTCGAACCCGTCGTAGGCCGCTCGAGACATAAATTTGGAACATTCACCGATAGCTCTGGATAAGCCCTTGAAGCGTTGTAATAGCTCCTCAGAGAGACCAGCAGAGAATCTGGCGATCACCTTTGCCAGGTTTCTCAGGTACATGCCGATGTACAGCTGGTAGGCTTGGATCCAGCAATTTCAGCATCGCACCCTGGTAACATTTTCTGCCGAGGGCATCCAAGGTGTGGGCCTCCCTGCCGGGTGGTACCGAGGAATGAGTCTTCTGACTTTTTAGTTGATGCATGGCTGATTCCATGACCATGGAATCACGCGGCAGTTGTGACTTTTGAAAACCGGGGCTTCGGCGGACCCGATACATTGAGTTGAGCCGCTTGCTGATCACCTGCGTCGACGCCGGTATCTCTCACATGCGGAGCATAAGACGTTCCAGGATAGGTGGAATGGGTACTGTGAGGGTTTCCCGAGAGGGGGCCTCGTATTGGAGAATCTCGAGTTCATCTGCTCGAGGATCTTCCTCAGACTCCGTTGGGAAAGCCAAGGCTTTGGACATATCTCGAATGAAGTCCTGAAAAGCCATGTCCTCCAGAGGAGATCTTCTCCGAGGTTCCGATACTGGGGAATCGGACGGAACATCTCGGTGAAGACAAGTGTCCAGAGACACCTCGCCTTCAGACTCCCAGATGGAGGCATCCGAGGAAGACAGGTGGCATTCCTCGGGCTCCGAGGGGTCAGGCTGCTCCAGTGCTCGCTGGCTTGCCAGTGACGATCAACGACCCGAAGAACGGGAGACCGAGAGGGACTTCGGCCGAGGATCTACTCGGGCCCATAGGGCTTCGAGGTTCGGCTCGGCCTCTGGGGTTGACTTCGTCATCGAACCTCAAGTGGTCTGGGCAGAGGAACCAGACATGCCGGATACTAGCGCCCGTTGCTGCTTCAGGAAGGCAGTGATCCTGCGTTCCAAGGACACCATCCTGGACATGAGTTCGGGAGGTTTTGCAGCATCCAGCTCGGGCACCGATGTATTCGGGCCCGAAGCCGGTTTCCCCGGAGGGGAGTCCTCAACTAGGGTAGGATGCGCTTTCCAGGGTTGGTCTGTGGCTGGATCCTTCCGGGAAAATTTGATCGGGCGCTCCTTCCCCGACGCCTTGGGCTGGTGGCTCGGGGCTCTGTGACTGGCCCCGCAAGGGACCTGGTCGTTCTGAACCATCCAGAGACGCAGCCGTTGAGGACTTTCTCCTTCTTTTCGGTTCCCTTGAGTAGGACCCCCTCTCTGAGGTCCCCCGACGGCGCTCGGGTTCGGAGTGTTCCTCACGAGATGTGGATGCCTCAGACGAGGCCTTGGCTTTCAGAGGCATGGGGGAATCAGGGAAAATTTTTCCATGCTGCTGCTGGCGGCTTTTCAAGGCCTTCGAGAACATAAGTTTGCAAAGGCCACAGCCCGAGTCGTGGTCCGGGCCGAGGCACCAGTCGTGCACATCGGTGAGGGACATAATTTTAACACACCTGTGCACTTTTTGAACCCACTGGTAGCCATGTGGGGGAAAAGGGACCCCAGCAAGGTCAAAGACCTTTCGGGCTGCCAGTGAGGGAAAACAGGGGCGGACATGCCCAAAAAGAAAAAAGTAATAGAGAAAAGAAAAAGAAAGCCAACCCGATACCAGGATACCGGGGCCAGGCGGGAAGGGTACCGGTGCTAGCCGGAAAGAAAAAAACAACAGCCAAAAAAGCAAGAAGAAAATCACTTTTTCCAGGACAGAGAACAGACTACGTCTGAAGGGCTCCGCGGGAAAAAAGAAGACTGAGCAAGATGGCTCCTTTGGGCAGGAAGCGGACCACGCATGCGTGGTGGCAACTCCCAAAGGCTTTCTTTGAAAGCTGGGGATATGCTCCGCGCGGGCTCTGTCGGCGCTGATGTAACCCATATGTGAGGACTGACTTCCTGCTTGATCCTGGAGAAATAGAAAGATCGATGTCAGAAAGATGTAGTGAAGGAAAGGACAAAGACAGGGAGTGTGAAGAAACAGAAAATGGAAAGGGGATCCTGGAAAAGGACTTAGAAGAAAACCAACAAGAGGAAAAGGAAGAGACTGGGATCAAGACAACTGGAAAAATAAAACAGTCAGACAAGAAAGGTACAAAAAAGTGTCAGTTTTTAGAGGATGAAATGCGTTGGCTTTGAAATGTGCATTTCTCATAGTTCATTACAGGAGGAAATGCATTTCTGTTTCTCTTTCTTAAGTGTTTCACAGCTCAGTTATCCATTACAATTTTTGTCTATATATTTGTTTCAAATTTTATAGTTTCTTATTCTTTACTAGGTAATAGCCTGTGTTTTCCATGTGTAACCAAGAAAAGGGGTTCTGTTAACATGTAGGTTCTTTCTAGGAATCTGTAGTAGTTCAGGTTGTTCTCTTTTTCCAACTGGAGGTTACTGAAGTTACTGAATATTTGCAATGCTGATTTTCCATAGATAGGATTGGTGCAATTTGAGTTCTTGATGCTGGTGTTAAATATCGATTTGAAAGGTTTTGTGTTATCATGCACAGGGGCATGTTTACAAAAGGTTAACACACGTTAAGTGCTGAGACTGATCATTCATTTCTATGGGCCACTGCTGCACTTAACGTGCATTAAAGTGCGTTAACCTTTAGTAAACATGCCCCACAGTGTCTAGCAGTGGAGGGAGTTAGTGGTGCTGTCACAAATGTGAGACTAGAATTTGAATAGAAGGTTTTTGTATGTTGAGTTGTAAAGTGTAACACCCTACTTCTGCTCTGCATCTGTTGTTGCAAGAGTTTTATTGACGAGTCTGGGAGTGTTCCATATGAATGAATAATTATGCCCAATCAGACTGATATTCAAAGGCAATTAGGCATTTGCTGGCAAATGCATAAGCAGCCTAGCTATGCATTTTAAAAAAAAGTAGTATCAGGCTGTTTAAACTGCAAATGGCCCGATATTATCTGTATACATGTGGGGCATGTTAGAGGAGGAGCAAGGATAGACAAGAAAATTATCCAGATAGTAGCAATATCCAGTCACTATTCGGGTAATTTACACATTTAGTTTATGTCTATAGAATATCAGGCCTAGACTAAAGAGATAATACAATGACCACCCTATCACTCTCTGTATATTCAGTGCCACTATCTATATGGATAGTGACAGAGAATACACAGATTAAGTTAAATGGGAGGGTGGCACTTAAGAAACCAGTGGTCTAAAAATGTACTCCTCTTTGCGAAAAGTGCACTTCAAGGTCAGACCCAAGGGGGGTATGTGCTAAAGCCAAAGTTGGCTCAGGGTGCTACAACCCCTTCAGCCGGCCCTGCTATGAGCTCCACGAAAGCCTACGTTGTGACTAGGTGCTCACTTGCTCTGACTCCTGAGCCATTTTGGGTGCTTGACGTGATGGCATTTAGTTTGATTCTTGAGCCTTTTCTTGGAGGGAAGCATCAAAGGGACAGAGGACCTCTTTAGCAAAGCCATCAAATCACTGGGCTTACTCTTATTGGCTAGGTAGGTGCATAGCTTATCCTGCTGAACTTGCAGTGTTCAGCATCTTAAAGCAGAACCTGCAGAAGACAGACATTGTGGATCTTAACCAACCACTTGTAATATACTATTTAATGATCCATGATAGACATCATCTAAATGCAACTGCAGCACTATTTGAAACCACTGGCTCGTTTCTCATTCAGAAAAACAAAAATGCAATGAAATACAATGATAAAATTTTTTAAAATGATGCATCGAAAAGGAATGAGTTAGGGAGTGTTTTCATTTGGGTGGATGGGTGTAAGTATAAATGCAGATGGGAGAGAGAACTAGACAGAGTGTGTGCGCAGGCGTAAGGGATAATAGCTTTACTCATAAGTATGTCTGCAGGTGCTGTTCCACTATGCTTCCCCATAGTCTAGACCTGGGGTTCTCAACCCAGCCAGATTTTCAGGATAATCACATTGAATATGCATGAGACAGATTTGCTTGTATTGCCTCCATTGCATGCAGATCTCTCTTATGCATATTCATTGTGCTTATCCTGAAAACCTGACTGGCCAGGTGAGTCCTGAGGACTGGGTTGAGAACTCTGGTCTAGTCCTACCCTCACATGGCCTGCAGCTTCTGCTTAGTTCAGCTGAAGGGTACAGTAAAGTATGGGATGCTAATAAACAGAAGAAAGCTCAGAAGCAGGATCAGGCTCTAGAGGCTGTAACTCTTTCTTTGAGGCGCTCGGTGTTTGGACTGTACCGTGCAAATGGCTATAACTTTTATCTTTGGCTCTCAGAGACTTAGGAATCATACCAGCACCACTGCTCTGCTAGCCAACATAGATGCTTTCATTCAGTATGGTCACTATAGGAACCAGAGGATGCTGCCATGAGCCGTTTGGCTTGTCCATTAGCCTGCCTGCTAGTTCCAGCCTGTGATGTCTCACAGGAAGGACACACCAAATACATAAATACTTTTTAATTTATAAAATGTGATAAAAAAAAGATGGTGACGGAAGAGCCTGTGAACAATGTTGCACCACAAGAGACACCAGGGTACTAAGACAGTGAAAAATAAACATAAAAGCCCCAAAAAGCCTGTCTGGTAAAGCACAGTTACTTACCTGTAACAGGTGATCTCTGGGAACAGCAGGAATAAGTCTTCACATATGGGGTACGTCGGTACCGACGGAGTCTGCGCGGGAACGCTTCCCAGCGTCCAATCAAGAGCTTTTGGAAGCATCCCAGCACGCCTGCGTGCTGCCTTCCCGCCTTTCCCAACTGCCTCTCCTCAGTTAAGTTTTAAAGCTGAGACAAAGAGAGAGAGAGAGAGGAAAGGAAAGATAGAGATACAACTCCTGGGGAGGTGGGAGGGTTGTGAAGACTTATTCCTGCTGTTCCCAGAGATCACCTGTTACAGGTAAGTAACTGTGCTATCCCCAGGAACAAGCAGGAATGAGTCTTCACATATGGGGACTCCCAAGCTGAGATGCCTGGAGTCCCAGCATGTCATAGGCTGGAACATGTATTCTCCCATAACACCAGGCATCCTGAGGATGGAGGTTGGGAGTTGAAGAAAGAAGGATGTTGTGGAACAGCTAACCTAGCATAGGACTGCAGAGATGGAGTCCATGTGTGGATGATGACAGGATTTCACAGAAGTATGGAGGTTCATGGATCTACTGGGAAACCTAGTAGAGGAACCTTGAAGAGGACCTCACTGTAAGTGGAGGTAATAATCCTGTAGGAAAACCAGTGGAGGTCAGAATCTTGAAAGGTAACAGGGAACCCCAGTAGGGAAACTGGGGTAGTCCAAAAACGGTGGGCCTTCAGCGGAAGGCTTTATGAGAAAAACCCTAGCTCTTTTGGAGGCAGAGTGAGTCACTCTTAGGAGCAAAAAGAGAAGGCTAACCGATTTGGACAAACAGGCACAGTCCTTGTGGGGGAGAAAGGGTGTGGGAACTCCTTGTATCCCAAAAAGAGAGGACAAATGCCTAAGGCGTTAAACCTGTGATTAACTGAAGATCCACAATGTCTCTCCTAACTGGGGTAAGCTAGGAGAGATATTGGGCACAGAGAGCTTCAGAGGTACCTAAACCGTTAGGTTATGGTATAAAAATTGTTGACTACCACAGGAGTGGTTGTGTGTGTAGAACCCCAAACCTGCTAGATAGCATAGGTATGGGTAAAGCCCTTCTGTCAGAATCATATAGCTATATGAGGATAGACAGTGAGATAGATAAGTATATGGATACATATCTATCTATAATAAAATATCTCAACAGATACATATATATACATATAGATAGATAGATAGATAGATAGGCATATAAAAATATATCTATAGTGAGATATGGCATAAAATACACAGAAAAAATAAATATGGATATGTAGGCCTACATAAGGGTGTCTGCAATTAAACAGACAGAGATATGCCTACAGCACAGTGATCACAGAGGATATGTGGAGAGGAAAGATTCATCTAATAACAAGGAGGTGGAAACTATTTGAGAAGACATAGAGAATCTATTCCTCCTGGTCATGATCTGCAAGAATGCTAGTTAGTGAAAAATAACCAGGACTGTTACGTGAAAAACAAAGGATAATGTCAATGTGCAGCCAGCAAGTCCCGAGTCTTCTAGGACTCTAGCATGGTAAGTAGACAGAAGACGCCTAGAGATGAGATACCATGTTGACCTGCTTAAGGGCAAAGGTATCATGCGTTCTTACCATGAGGACGAGCATATCCCCGATTGGGAATACTATGGAACAAAGCAGGGAACTGGCAACTCCTTGAGCTTTCACATAAGAGAAGGCCTATGTCCTTTATATCAAAAAAGGAGATAGTAAAAGAAGGGAGAACCTCCTAGTCATGGGAGACATGACTGAAAAGCCTTTTCTAACCAGCTAGGATAGATGTTGGAGAACCCCCCCCCCCCCCCATGCTCTCTAGCAAGGGCCCATAGTGGAAAGCTTCTCTGTAGATTGCAAAGAGCATGATGCAGGAGAATGAGGAGATAGAACTGGCTGTTAGAGAGCCAGTATCTCTGCCAACTATGCTGACAAAGTCAGGAAAATGAAGAGGGCAGAATAGAAGACAATCTAGAAAGCTTGTAGTGAGATGATCTCCAAGAGAGATGAAGCACTGACTTGGAGCCACTACTAAGACTAGACAGAATGTTAGTGGAGGACAATCTGGTTGTTTGTGGACAAGAACCAGTGGTCCAAACATTAAAGCTCCTGCATAGTCAGCTGTTAGCAAGACAGCAGAAAGAATCTTACTGTTCAAAAACAGAAAGGACAGAACAGGAGTAGGAAACTCTGGACATGTCTGATAAGCTGCCCCAAAGCAAGATAGAGCAGAGGAGGTAAACTCCGCACTGGAAAGTGAGAAAAGTAGAGAGGCTGAAGAAAAAGCCTCCCAGTAAGTAATGCCCTCTTACAGGGGAAAAACTTGGCAAGAGGGTGAAGAGAATGGAGCTGAAGAAGACTTACGAAGTAGGAAGTCTATAGAAAGGAAAGATAGTTCCTGTGCCAGCATGTATCATTTGATAGTGGTTAGACCTCTTTCCCTAGCAGGAAAAAGAGGAGAAACCTGTGACCTATAGGCATGAATATCCTGACAGCTCATAGAAATATAGAAAAAAATGGATATCTTTTGGAAAGGGATCCATGTGTAGGGGTTAGAATGAAGCGGTGGATTGAATCCATTGAGAAGAAGCAACTGTAGATGCTAACCCCAAGAGTCACAAGCATCTGATGATGATTGATCAGAAACCCTGCAGATGCTGGGTTTGCTGAGCCTGGTGAGAGGTTGGATTCTTCAGACCAGGACGATGCCTCCCCTGTTGGGGAACATTTGTATGATGGGCAAGTGATGAATAAAACCTTCTTCTTCTGTGGGAAGAACGTTTGGTAGGAGATTTCCTACCTAGTGGGACAGAAGGTGGTGTAGAACAAACCTTAGGAACAGGTAAATCAGTGGATAACTGAGTAACCTGGCGTAAAGACTCCTTGTTGAAAAGATTTTCTCCAGTGCAAGGAGTATGTCCCAGACGTTGTTGTGCCCATTTGTCCAAGTCTGAAGATTGGAGCCAGGCTCTACGTCGTGCCCCTATAGCAATAGCAGAAGTTCTGCTAACAGATTCAAAAGAGTCTAGGGAAGCACGAGAAAGAAACCAAGAAATATTCTGGATATGCTTAAGCAGTGAAGAATAGTCTTTACTCCTAGAATCTGGAAGGAAAGGAGTCAAAAGATGTAACTGCTTTGTGACCTCCTCAAGAGAAAGACTCATATAAAAAATATATGAGAGAATTCTTGCAGAAAGCATAGATGTCTGGAAGGTTTGACGTCCAAAGGCATCTAGTGTCTTAGACTCACGACCTGGCGGATAAGAAGAGTTCTTTTTCTTACTCTTTACCCGCCTCATTGATGACTCCACTACTATGGAATGATGAGGAAGAGTCTTTTGAAACCCTGGAGAGGGGGGCACCTGATATAAAAGATCAGTTGCCCTGGGAGGTGGGGGTACACTTAAAGGTGTTTCCCACATTCCTAGAAGGAGATCCTGCAAGGAATGATGCAAAAGAAGCATTATGTTGTCCTTTGCTTTGGCAGAAACAGAGCCTTGTGCAGGATCATGTCCTGGAACAGGAATGGCAAGAGATCTTGCTATATCCAGGAGGAAACTCTGAAAAGAGGGATCCCAAACAGGAATCTCCCCTGGACAGGGTAGATCTAAAGAACTAGCCTGAGCATCCACAGAGTTATCCAAATATATAGGAATAGAAGATCCTGCAGAGTGCAGTGTGGAATGCTTAAAAGATGGTTGCTGGTACTGGCTGTCAGGAGCAGCCCCCCATCCTTACCACATCGTCCATGCCAGGTATCGACTCCAAGCTTGGTATAGAATGGAGTGATCCTGTTGAAAAAAGCATGGCAGGAATTGGCGACGATGCTACTGTGGGTACCGGTACCGATGCTGATACCGGTACCGATGTCGGAGTCAAACCCGACAAAGACATCGGAGCAGTCATCGGTGACAGTTCAATCGGTACCGAGGTAACCGAAAACCTCCGGCCGCTATCCTCGGTACCGAAGCATCGGTATCGATCGGTGTCGGTACCAAAATCTATTGGTACCCAGTCTTCTAGACTAGAGATCGATTCCAAACTCGGCATCGAGGGCAAAGAGCCTGATAAGCGAAGCATGGAAGGCACCGACCGTGAAGGTAATGAGGACATCGGTACCGTGTCTGATACTAGTGAAGGAAGGGCAACCAGTGGCAACTCAATCGGCGTCGGGGGAACCGAGAGTTGCGGATCCAAATCATCGGAACTGAGCCTTCGGTACCGTCGAGAGCTGGTACCAAGGCGAGTCGGTACCCAGTCCTCCAGACTGGAGATCGATTCCAGATTCGGCATCGAAGGAAGCGAGGCTATCGATGCACATCTGGAGGGTACCGACGTCGGTTGGAGTATCGGTGTTGGTACCGATAATGGAAAGTCATTCTGGAAGGTATCCATCGGTCCCGAAGGTACCGAGGATGCCAGATGACGATCCCTGGTGAGGAGTGTTTCATCCAACACCAGTGCCAATGCCGGGGTATCGGTACCGCTCGAAGCGGATGCCACCACCGTACACGGCTTAGGTATGTTCTGTGGGGGGTGAACCCCAGGAACAACCTGAAACCCCTTATAGGCTTTGGAGACCGAAGACTCCCGCCAGGGTTTTGAAGCCAGTGGGCCCTCGAGGGCAAGGCCGGAGCAGTCTACATGCTGTACATGAGACCTACCACTCGAGGACTGGCTAGTCTTAACAGACTGTTTGTGGGTTACCTGATCCTGTGTGGACGAAGAAGGGGACGGTGCCCCGAAGTTGGAGGGCAACTGTGTACGAGGGAGCCTCGATGTTGAAAACCTCTTCTTACCAAACTGTTGTCAGGACCCAAGCAGGTTAGACACCGACTTCGAGGGTCTAAAAATAAAGTTGTACCGCCACAGTCTGAACATTTCTTGGAGAAAGTGTCTGGCGGTTCCATGAAGGAAAAAGAAGAGGCCTAAAAGGCCTAAGAGACCGTGGGACACTATGAAGAAAAAATATCCCGTGGAAAAGGAAAATTTTTCAAGAAAAGAAAAGAAAACACCGGCGGTACCGGTGGCGTCGGGAAGACAGCCGCGACCACAAGAAAAATAAAAAATAAAAAGAAGAATTTTCTGCGTTGACAGGACGACGTCCTGCCGGCTCCGCGGAAAAACGAAAACTGAGGAGAGGCAGTTGGGAAAGGCGGGAAGGCAGCACGCAGGCGTGCTGGGATGCTTCCAAAAGCTCTTGATTGGACATTGGGAAGCGTTCCCGCGCAGACTCCGTCGGTACCGTCGTACCCCATATGTGAAGACTCATTCCTGCTTGTTCCTGGAGATTGAAAGATGGAGGAGGGGGTGGAGGAATTCAAAACCATATAAGCAGTTTGCATACTTGCCGTTGGAAAAACCACAGTCTGAGCATATCTGTCATTGAAAGTAATGCAGACAGTAGAATATCCTAGGTGGATTTAAAGCCCGCTACTGCCAGCATTACTTTCAAGATGAAATTAGACCTTGCCTATTAATTTACTTGCATGGAGTCCCTCCGGTCCAGTCCAGACCAATGGGTAGTGCTCGTCCACCAGCAGTTGGAGACTGATATGCAAACTTTTCTTGTGATGTCATGCTATATCCTCTGAGGCACCATTCTGCTACCTCAATACACTATTGACAAAGCAGAAACAACACACTTCAATGGTAATAACTAACAAGGGAACTCACAGAAAACTGAACCCTCCGCATATTCCGAGCCATGTAACGTGGCCCCGTACACCTCGCTAGAGACAACTGAGTACGTTTCGCTTTATTAGATTTCTTCTTTTATTTATTTATTTTTTAAATTTCACCCCAGGATGTGTGAACAGAAAGAAGTCTGGTCAGCTCCGAGCCCCTGACAATAAGCTGCCAAACTCCTATGCTCTCCAGAATCCGTCCAACCAAAATGTCGGGCTCGCGCCTTCTCACCGATGACAGAATAGGGTGGGTCCTGGACTGGAGGGACTCCATGAAAGTAAATCAGCAAGTAAGGTCTAATTTCACCTTCATCCACATCCCTCCAGTCCAGTCCAGACCAATGGGATGCACCAGAGCAGTACTCAATGACGGGAGGGACCTGCAAGTCCTGCCCTCAAGACCTGATCTCCGAAACGGACTTCCTGCACCGCCTACACTTCAAGACAGTAATGCTTGGTAAAAGTATGCAAAGATGACCAAGTTGCTGCCCTGCAGATATCCCCTGGCGACATGAGACTGAACTCGGCCCAAGATGCCCCTGGGCCCTTGTGGAATGAGCACGCAGTCCCACTGGGGCTGGTCGCCCTTTAAGCAGGTAGGCTGAGGAAATAGCTTCCTTCACCCAGCGAGAAATGGACGCTTTAGAGACCATCTCACTCTTACATGGCCCTCCAAAGAGCACAAAGAGGTGCTCCAACTTACGGAAAGGCTGGGTTCATTTCAGGTAGCATTTCAATGCTCTCCGAACATCCAACTTGTGCAGCCCCCCCCATTGGCGGTGCCCACCTCTGCCTTGGGAAAGACTGGCAACACCACCATCTGGGTGACTTGAAAAGGCAAGACCACCTTTGGCAGAAACGATGGCACTGTGCGCAGAACCACTCTCTCCTTGGCTAGAATCAGGTATGGCTCTCTGCAGGAAAGAGCCTGCAGCTTGAAAATGCAGCGAGTCGAACAGATGGCCACAAAGAAAACCACCTTCAATGTTAGATCCTTGAGCATTGAGTGAGCAAGTGGCTCGAACAGCGGCTCAATCAGGACCGAGAGTATGATGTTAAGGTCCCAGGGAGGGACAATGGTCCTGCCAGAAGGCCGAATCTGTTTCACGGCTCGCAAGAAACAGGAAATATCCAAATGGCTTGCCAGGGAAACTCCTTGTATCTTACCCCGGTAACAGGATAAGGCAGCCACCTGAACCCTTAGGGAATTCAGCGCAAGCCCCTTGTCCAGTCCCGCCTGCAAAAACTCCAGGATATTCACCACTGATGCGCCCAACGGTCGCACCCTGTGACACTCACATCAACTCTCAAATATGCGCCAGAAGCGGACATACGACAATGAGGTAGATTTCTTCCTTGCTTTTAAGAGGGTGGAGATCACTAATGGTGCATAGCCCCACTTCAACAACCTTGCCCACTCAAGGTCCAGGTCGTAAGCGAGAATCGATCCACTTGAGGCATGCACACTGGCTCCTGTGCGAGCAGGTCATCTGACACAGGAAGCTGCCAAGGCTGGCCCACCACCAACCTGATCAGATTTGCATACCATGGACGATGAGGCTAATCCGGAGCTACTAATATCACAAGACCGGGATGTCCTGCAATCCTCTGCAGGAGACGACCGATGAGGGCTCACAGAGGGAACACATACAGCAGCCCTTCCCGTGGCCACGTTTGTGCCAGAGCATCCAGCCCCTCCGACATTGACTCTCTCAATCTGCTGAAGAATTGCCTGGCTTTAGCGTTGCTCACTGATGCCATGAGATCCATCACTGGTGGCCCCCAGCGGTGCACAATGCCCGCAAACACGAGATTCCCCAGCGACCACTCCGCTGCATCCAGCCAATGCCTGCTCAAGTAATCCGCCTGTATATTGTCATTTCCAGCTATGAGCACCACTAGGTGCTGTTCGGCCCAATGCAGCAGCGGCTTACCCCACTCGCCAAAATGGCACTACCCATGCCTCCTTCTCTGTTGATGTGGGCCACTGTCAAGGCGATGTCTGAGAGGACTCGCACCACCTGGTTTCTCAGGATGGGCGCAAAGTGAACGAACACCTTACAGACCGCTCTGAGCTCCAGCCAATTGATGAACCATGCACTCTCCTCCTCCGTCCACCATCCCTGGGCCACTTGCGAGCAACAATGTGCCACCCCATCCGGAGAGGCTGGCATCCATAGTGACTACCACTAGTCTGGCGGTTCCAGTGACACACCCTTAGCGAGACTGTGTCTGTTCAACCACCATTTCAAGACAGTCTTGGTGTCCCCTGGACATTCAAGTTGGCAGGACAGAGACTGTGTCTGAGGTGACCATCGGGAAAGCAGCGCCTTTTGAAGCAGCCTCATATGAGCTCTGGCCCAGGGCACCAGATCGAGAGCTGCTGCCATCAGCTCCAATATCTGCAGGCAATGCCATGCTGGCTGTCTCGACATCCACAAGAACCGAAGCAGCATGCCCTGCAACCTCTATCCTCTGCGCCGGAAGGGACACCAGTCCCGTCTCCGTGTTGAAGTCCTACCCAGGTACAACAACCACTGAGATAGAACAATCTGGCTCTTGGCTGTGTTGATCACCCAGCCGAGGCCTTGAAGGAAGAGTACTACCTTCTGAGTCACCTCCCGACTCTCGGCTTCCGACTTCACGCGGATGAGCCAGTCGTCCAGATATGGGTGCACCAGTATTCCCAAACATCTGAGTGCTGCTGCTGTGATGACCATGATCTTGGTGAATGTTCTTGGCGCCGTTGCCAGCCCAAAGGGCATTGCCTGGAACTGGATGCGACCCAGGGAGCCAAAAGCTTCCCCCCCTCCCCCGGTTGGGTGGGAGCTGGTGTCTAAGGCTTGGGAGCCTTAGGCTTCCTAGGCCTGTGTCCCTGGCCTTTTGGCTGTGAGGCCTGGAGAGGCTGCCCTGATTAAGGTTGGTAATGGCCAGCCTGGGAATAGCCCTTTTTCCTTGTGAAAAAAGGCTTTTTCCCCCGAGGATTTTTTCCTTGGGAGAGCAGAGGTCTTTTTGGACAGCCTCTGTCGGGTCACTACCTCGGCCTCAATCTCCACAGCTTTATCAGACGGTTTCCCAAATAGGTTCTCACCATTGCAGGCGACATCCAGGAGCGTTTGCTGTACCCACTGCTCCAGGTCAGAGGTCTGTTGCCATGCCTGGCACAGATGCCCGTGGCTGCAACCCTGGCCACAGACTCGAACTCAGGAGACGGGACTCAGGCAACTCCGAGCAGCATCCTCAGAAAGTCTGTCAGATGGCTGCCTGGGTGAGAATGTTCACAGTCTTGGCAAGTGCATATATCAATATGATTTGCAAGGGATTGTGGGCAATGCAGTCCATTCACACCAGACACAGCTGCTCACAATAATTAGTTGTGCTTGAGGGTAAAGCCAATAAGATATTTATTTATGGGGTTATTTCTCCAAACACAGATATGCTTGGTAGCACATAAAACAGGATACTTGCTTTCAGTGTTTAACTTAGAAAAACAAAATCAGGAAAAACAGCTGAACTTGTCAGGCAATCAAAGCAAAAGAATAAAGACCTGGTTGGTAACAAACTGGTCTTTTCTGTAGGCTTTAGCTAATATTTTCTTAGCAGTGTATCAAACGACAAACAAAATCCACAAAGAAGGGAAAACTGTTCTTTTCAGGTTAACTTCTTATATCTTCCCACATAGACTCAGAAGTGATTCCCTCAGAGCTCACAAGCAATTAGGTAAGGCTCAATTGCTAGCAGTTACCCAGCTGAAACCCCTTAGCTGGCTTGCTTTCTACTGCGTGGCTCGAATCCTACTTCAGGAGCTTTTCTGAGTAGATTAAAGAACAAGTTTGTATTTCTTTGTGATGGTTGCTGTACTTTGTAACAGAAAATTACCAAAGGAGTTTAGACAGAGAGCAATCCATATATTCACAGCCTGTATCTAAGACCGCTCCCCCTTCTTCAACAATCATGGGTTCAATATCATGGATTGGCACAGATGAATTTCTCAATGGAGCACTTTCAGGAGAATACTTGTTTCCCTGCTGTCTTTCAAAGTTATAGCTAGGGCATAGATCAGTGTTCATACCTGAGCTTCCATTGCTGTTAGAGTTCCTCTCTAAATAGCCTGGCCAGTATGTAGTCCAGTTCTTATGTCCAGCCTTCCAATCCAGATCCCTGGACACTGGATCTCTCTTCACATACCTTCTGGCACGGGTCTTAGGGTCCCTTCCACGTGCAGCCGTCTCCCTCACAGGTACCGTCTGGAGATTCCTAGCCCTGCAGCACCATTCCTCTGGCTTTCCCCAGTCCAAAGGTGTATGCTGGCCCTTGGAATGCCTTCCAGTATACGTACTGCTCTGGACTCCTTTAGACCTCCCAAAGGCTTTTCTCTTCTTTCTTCCAAAGGGTTTCTTGCCCTCTCTGTCCGTCCGGTTTGGCTTCTGCTTCTGATGATCCTCCAGATGAAACTGAGGATAATTCTGAGGATAAGGATATCCAAGCTGATCATGAAGAAGATGATGATGATTCTCTGTAGAATAAACTCTACCTTTATTCTGCCTAGATGAGTGCTCCACCCTAACACAGCGCAGCTGTGCTGAATCAGGCCCTGCCCTTTGAAATGAGTGCTTAGGGATTACCTCATAGCCCTCCTGATTGAATACACGTTTCCCTACTTCAGCTCCTCTAATGGCTGTTGGAAACCTGGTGCATTCTGGGACTGGTAGTCTTTTATGGGAAAATTCTGTTTTCTTATTTCTACCAGAACTGACAGGTGGCTTGTTCAGAGTCACTTCACCTTTTCTATAGCTCCTTCCTGAGCTATGATAAGCTTCCTTATCACAAGTCTCAAGACACGAGTCCTCAGCTGGTGGAGATCGTGCCAGGACCCATGAACCTATAGTCCTCCTCAAGGACGCACTCTCCGGAGTGTCGGCGTCGAACCCAAGGGCTTCGATGTCCACGCCAAGTGCTGCACAGTAATTTGGCCTCAAGTCCCGCATGGTGGCCATGGAGCAGAGCCTCTCCTCTGTCTTGGCCTTTGACTGAAGAGTCAAAAGACCTACTCATCAGTTCCCCCCTGGCAGGGAAGCCCGGGCCCTCAACGCCGTGTGGCACAAGTGCTACCAGGGCCCCATGCTCAGGTGCCGAATACAGGCATACAAATTGTACACTGGAATATACCTTAAGTCCTGAAGAACCTCTGCAAGGGTTCCAGTCCCTAGCAGCAGGCATCCGGGACTGTTCCAAATTTCTCTCCCGAGCCACCGGATTTACCCAAGGCCAGTGGCACTTGGTGCCAAGTTCAACGTCCGGAGGCTCCCCCGAGGCTGGGGGGCCCGGTGTCGGGGTCGATGATGCCAGGGGGCCCGACATCAACACCTGCTGCAAGGCCAAGATGGAGGAGCGGCTCTGCTCCATGGCCACCATGTGGGACTCGAGGCCAAATGGCAGTGCAGCATTTGGTGTGGACATCAAAGCCCTTGGGTCCGATGCAGGCACTCTGGAGTGTGCGTCTTCGAGGAGGACTATAGGTTTACAGGTCCTGGCGCGATCTCCGCCAGCTGAGGACTCGTCTCGAGACTTTCTGAGGGTGCTTCTCGAAGTCACCCGAGTCCCGTCGAAGGACCTTGCCAGGTTTGATTGGAGGCACCTCCTTCGGGACTTTCTTCTTTTTGTGAGGATCCAGGGCCGCACCAGAGTAGCCTCCACTGCGGGACTCCGAGGACACCCAGACCTCTCGCGAAGGGCTCGGCAATGGGGAAGCCAGGACAGAGTCAGACCTTGGGAATAGCTTCCCCTGCAACTTAGACCATCTACAATTGGTTTTAGGGGTCATGGCCTGGCAGCAGTCGCAGGTGGAACTGTCATGGTCTGAGCCCAGGCAGCGGATGCAGCAGTCATGAGTATCAATGACTGAGATAGTCTGACTGCAGCGGCTGCATTTCTTGAACCCACCGGGAGTCATGGTGGGAGCACACCCGGCCAGTGTCGAAGACCCCTGGGCAAAAAATGGCATGAAGGCAGGTCGAGGTGGAACCTCAAGGAAAAACGAGAAAAAAAAAGGGAGCCGAGATCAGCACCAGTGGTGCCACCTTGAGGTGGGAAGGGAACCGATACACAAACCGGACAAAGGAAGGAATCAAAGAACTTTTTCCAGGAGAGGACCATGTCTGTTGGGCTCCACGGAAAAAAGGAGACTGAGCAAGATGGCATCCTTGGGCAGGAAGGGGACCATGCATAAGTGGTAGCATTCCCAAAGGCTTTCTTTGAAAGCTGGGGAAATGCTCCGCGCGGGCTCCATTGGTGCTGACGTCACCCATATGTGAGGACTGACTTCTTGCTTGTTCCTGGAGAATGAAGACTTTTCAGAGTAAAGCCAGCATTTATGATGTAGTTGGACAAAGTCCTAAGGATGTCTGACTGCCGATGTAGCTATGCATGAAATGAGAACTGCAAAGATGTCTTACATATTGGAACATGAAACGTATGCAGCATGAACCAAGGGAAGATGGAGGTGGTCAAGAATGAAATGGAATGTGTACAACTCGATCTGTTTGGTGCCAGCGAACTGAAATGGACTGGTATCAGGCACTTTGCATCTGATGATTACATGGAAATGAAAGACAAAGAAGAAATGGTGTTGCATTTATAATTAAGAAGAAACTTGCAAGAACTGTAATGAAATACAATGCATTCAATGAACACTTAATTTCTATTCGTCTATGAGGCATGCCCATCAACACAACTATAATTAAAGTATATGCCACAATAGCTGCAGATGAAGCTGATGATTCTATGAACATGTACAAGCTGAAATTGACAGAACATGTAAACAAGATATCCTGATAGTCATAGGTGACTGGAACGCAAAGGTTGACGACAAAGGCGGCGGCAAAGTTGTTGGAAAATATGGATGGCAACAGAAATGAAGCTGGAGATAGCCTGATAGAATTCTGCAAGACCAACAATCTAGAGATCTCAAACACCTTCTTCCAGCAACACAAGCGGCGACTGTACACATGGACTTCACACAATGGATTATACAAAAATCAAATTGATTACATCCAGCTCTCCTCACCAGCCCGACGAGTACCATCAGCAGAGAGAGGGTGCAGAGGCTCCTTCCCGCTCTCCACTGAAGACACTCATCAAGCCCAGCAGCCAGCACTGAAAGCCGGCATGATCAGGCGCCATTCCTCCCCTCGCTGGCCTGACGAGCACCATTAACAGAGAGCGGGTGTACAGGCTCCTCCCTACTCTCCACCAAGGACACTCATCAAGCCTAGCAATCAGCATTAAAAGTAGGAACGACCAGGCACGCCCGCACCTGGCGGGCCCTGCCTGAGATGGCCAATCCACACGAAACAACCCTGGGAGCAGTAAAATCGTTAAGAGTAACTGCTATTGACAATGACTGCTATTACAACGTCAGCATCTTGACTCACATAACATCAAAGAAACAGGAGATTAAAAGCAGCCCAGCACCTCCGACATCACATTCTCTTTGATGAACCCAGCAGCCAAATAGACGACCACCAGGACCCGATTGCAATTCAGAACTGATAGAATAATACTGGGGTATGACTTGCAAATAGCTTACATTACCAGTGCCACACTCATACAAAGGCATGGAATTCAAATAAATCGTAATGATGTACTGTGTTATAACTCTCCTTGTACTAACATCACAAATTCTCACAAATATGATCACTTCTCAATTTATCCCTATCATTCACACCAATAATAGTTACCAAACCTTGCTACTGCCACATATATTGCTCCAAAGAATGCCAGATAGACTAATACAGTTCTCACCCACCCAACAATGTACCAATAGCCATTCCTATACTCCACCTCCAATTATCTGTGGTATGATAAATGCACGATCAGTGAAAAATAAAACCTCTAATACTTTTCCAAATCAGAAAGAGTAGTTACTCACCTGAAACAGGTTTTCTCCAGGAGCAGCAGGAATCAGTCCTCACATATGGGTGACGTCGGCACCGACGGAGCCCCCGTGCGGAGCATTTCCCCAGCTTTCATAGAAAGCCTTTGGGAATGCAGCGCGCATGCGCGGTCCCCTTCCCGCCCAAGGGTGCCATCTTGCTCAGTCTGATAACATAGCTAAAAGACAGCAAAAATAGCAAAATAAATCATATGACTGCAACTCCAAGGGGAGGAGGGAGGGTTGTGAGGACTGATTCCTGCTGCTCCTGGAGAACACCTGTTACAGGTGAGTAACTACTCTTTCTCCAGGACCAAGCAGAAAGTCAGTCCTCACATATGGCACTCCCTAGATTAGGGATACCAGAGGCCCCAAACTGAAAAAATGAGCTCCCTCTAGAGCCTCAGCATGCAAGAACAGAATCTTCTCTGATAACGCCCCCGACAGGTAGCCCAACACCAGGGCCGGAGGGTAGGAGTTGCCTAGACCCCAAAGAGATTATGGAGTACCGCTTGCCCGAAAGCACTGTCACTGCGGGACTCCCTCTCAAGGCAGTAGTGGGCCGCAAAATTCTTGCTCGAAGACCAAGTAGCGGCCCGGCAGATGTCTACCAATGGAACAGAGCGGAGATGAGCCACTGATGCAGCCTTCGCCCTGACACGGTGAGCCGTAACTCGACCCTGCAACGAGAGGCCGGCTGCCCTGTAAGCCCAGGCGATGCAGTCAGCCACCCATATGGACAAAGTATGCTTGGAGACAGCCAACCCCAACTTATTGGGGTCATAAGAGACGAAGAGCTGAACCGCCCTCCTGTGCTCCCGCGTACGGTCAAAGTAGAAGGACAACGCCCTCCTACAGTCCAGGGTATGCAAGACCATCTCAGCCCGGCTAGCATGAGGCCTGAGAAAGAAAGTCGGAATAACCACCTACTGATTGAGGTGGAAGGAGGAGACAACCTTTGGGAGGAACTTAGGGTGAGTCCGTAAGACTACCCTGTTCCTATAGAACCTAGTATAAGGTGCTTTTGAGACTAGGGCCTGAAGCTCACTCACTCGCCTAGCTGAGGTAAGGGCTACCAGAAACAGCGTTTTCCAGGACAGAAAACGCAGAGGGCAAGTAGCCATAGGTTCAAATGGTGGGCAAGTAAGCCGTTGCAAGACCACATTTAAATCCCAGTCAGGGGCTGGTGGACGCACTAGAGGCTTAAGCAAAAGCAGGCCTCTGAGGAAGCGAGCCACCAAAGGATGGCTGGAGGAGACTGACCCTCCACCTGTGAGTGGTGTGCGGAAAGAGCACTAAGATGAACTCTAACAGAATTGGATTTAAGGCCTAGGTTGGACAGGTGAAGCAAATACTGCAGCACCACCGGTACCAGGCATGAGCAGGGATTCTCGTTGTGTTGAGTACACCAGGAAGAGAATCTACGCCACTTAAGGGCATAAGACTTTCTGGTGGACTGCCTCCTAGAGGCCAAGACCACGTCCTCCACTTCCCTAGGCAGTAGTAAAAGTGCTAGGACTACCCTTTCAGCAGCCAGGCCATCAAAATGAGGGACTGGAAATTGGGGTGCAAGAGAGATCCCTGCTCCTGAGACAGGAGATCTAGTTGCATTCCCAAAGGAAGAGGAGTGCCCACCGCTAGTTGCAACAGTAGTGGGAACCAGGGTTGCCTTGGCCATCTGGGGGCCACCAGAATCACTGAGGCCTTGTCCCGGATCACCTTGAATAGTGTCTTGGACACTAGAGGCGTGGGAGGAAACGCATATAGGAGGCCTGTAGACCATGGAATGAGAAACGCATCCGCTGCTACCCTGAGAGGATGCGGTTGTCTGGAGCAGAACCTGGGAAGTTGACGGTTCAGAGGACTGGCAAAGAGATCTATGGTTGAAAGACCCCATCTCAGGAAGATCTGTTGAACCACTAAAGGGTTCAACTGCCATTCGTGCAGCTGCAGAATCCTGCTCAATCTGTCCGCCAGGTAATTCTCCTGACCTGGGAGGTAGACTGCTTTGAGAAGAATGCCATGATCGACTGCCCAGGAGCACAGTTTCCGCCTCCTGACAGAGAAGATGGGACCCTGTGCCCCCTTGTTTGTTCACATAGAACATAGCCACTTGATTGTCTGTCTGAACTAAGACGGACTGGTGAGAGATGAGATGAGAGAAAGTTCTCGGGGCTAAGCGGATAGCTCTCAGTTCTAAGAGATTGATCTGCTGTGTGGCCTCCCAAGGAGTCCACAGGCCTTGAGTACATGCCCCTTGGCAATGTGCACCCCAACCTTGTAGAGAAGCATCAGTTGTCAGCACCTGAGTGCGTGGAGGTGCCTGAAAAGGCACCCCTTGTACTAGATTCGGAAGATGAAGCCACCATTGCAGAGAAGACTGTAGTAGGCTGGACACCCTCACTGTGTCCGTGAGGCTTCCTGTGGCTTGGTGCCACTGAGTCCTGAGGCCCCACTGAGCTGGTCTCATGTGTAGACGGGCATTTGGAGTCACATGGACCATGGATGCCATGTGGCCTAAGAGCCTCAGGAATTGTTTGGCGGAGACCACAGAATTGCTGTGGAATAGCCTGGCTAGAGCCATCAATCTGTGGGCCCTGTCCACTGGTAGAAAGGCCTTTGCCTGAAAGGTGTCCAGTCGAGCTCCTCCATGTTCTGGGAGGGATGCAAACTGGACTTTGCAAAGTTTATGACAAACCCCAGGTGCTGAAGCAGAACGACAGTGCGAAGGGTGGCTTGATTGGCCTCCTGCGGGGACTGACCCCTGATGAGCCAATCATACAGATATGGAAAGACAAAGAGGCCCTGAACCCTGAGGTAGGCCGCCACCACCGCCAGGCACTTGGTGAATACCCTGGGGGCGGGGATGTAAGGCCAAAAGGCAGTACTCTGTACTGATAATGTTTCCTCCCACTACAAATCTGAGATATTGTCTGTGGTCTGGATGAATAAGGATGTGAGTATAAGCATCCTTTAGATCTAAGGAGCATAGCCAATCTCCCTGCTGGAGGGTAGGGCAGCAGAATTCCAAGGGTAAGCATCTTGAACTTTTCCCTCTCCAGGAACTTGTTCAGGTTTTGCAAGTCTAGGATGGGTCTGAGGCCTCCTGTTCTCTTTCGTACCAGGAATAGAAGCCGTGACTTCTCAGGTGGTGGGGCACCGGTTCCACTGCCTGTTCCTTTAGAAGACCTGCCAACTCCTGCAGGAGTAAGTCCCTGTGCAGAGGGAGTCTGGGAGGCTCCCCTGGAAAATAGGAGGGGGGTACCTGGTGGAAGTGGAGGAGATAGCCCTTCTGGACTATACTTAGAACCCAGGTATCCCTTGTGATGGCTGACCACCTGTGGGCGAACAGGGCCAGCCTGCCTCTAGTGCTGATGGGAGCCAGCTGAGGAGGAGAGGCTATGCCAATGCAATCAAAATCCCCCCCCTGCTGAGCAGGAGCCGGAGTAGGAGGCTTGGGGGCCTTCTGCCTACAGGGCCCATTATCCTGTCCCTTCGCCTGCTGACCCTGTTGAGGCCTGATAATGAGGGTACTGTTTCTAGGCAGATGACTTCCTCGGGTAAAAGGTCTTCCCCGAGCCCTTCTTCTTCTGAGAAGGGGCAGAGGTTTTTCTGGACAGCCTTGTCCGGGTAAGAGTCTCGGTCTCGAGTTCGGCAGCCTTGTCAGCCATGGGCTTGCCGAAGGGGTTTTCACCTCAGCAGGGGACATCAACCAACTTGTCCTGCACCCATGGCTCGAGGTCCGATGACTGTAGCCAAGCCTGATGGCGTGCATCGATGCCGGCCGCAGCTACTCGGGCCGAAGCCTCGAAGCCATCATAGGCTGCTCGAGATATAAACTTCAAGCACTCACGAATACCCGAGGACAGAGCATTGATCCTCTGCAAAGGTTCCTCGGAGAGACCAGCAGAGAACCCGGCAATCTCCTTCGCCAGGTCTCGAAGGTACATGCCCATGTACAGCTGGTAGGTCTGGACACAGCAAGCAAGCATAGAGCCCTGGAAGCACTTCTTACCGAGGGCATCCAGGTTCCGGGCCTCCCAGCCGGGAGGCACCGAGTAGTGCATCTTCTGACTCTTCAGACGATGCATGGCCGATTCCACAACCATGGAGTGGTGCGGTAATTGTGCCTTTTGGAACCCGGGGCTCTTGCGGACTCGATAGATGGAATCGACCCGCTTGCTCAAAACCGGCGTTGAGGACGGCGCCTCCCACATGCGGAAGAGCAACCGTTCCAGCATCGGAGGAACCGGAACAGTAAAGGCCTCCTTTGGAGGAGAGTCATACTGTAGGGCCTCGAGCTCCTCGGCTCGAGGCTCCTCCTCGGGATCCGCGGGGAATGCCAAAGCCTTGGCCATGTCCTGCACGAAATCCGAGAACCGGGTATCCTGTGGGGGGTACCTTCTCCGAGGTTCGGACTCGGGCGAGTCCAAAGGAATGCACAGAGTCCGAAAGGTGTCGGGTGACTCCTCATCCTCCGTCTCCCAGCCGGACTCCTCGGAGGAGGAATCGAGCGGCTCCGGTCGGGCAGGCATTGATGCCATCCGCCCCGATGCCGAGGGTACCAGCGTCGACGACCTCGGTCCCGAACGGGAGGCCGAGAGGGACCTTGGCCAAGGATCGACTCGAGCTCGCATGGACTCGAGGATTGGCTCGGCCTCCGAGGTCGACTTGGACGTCGATGTCCCGGTGGTCGGGGCAGATGCACCGGTGAGACCGGCGATCAGTGCCCGCTGCTGTTCCATGAAGGCAGCCAAGCTGCTCTCCAAGGCCGTCAACCCGAGTCCGAGCTCAGGAGACTCAGCAGCCCCCGACTCGGGCCCTGGTGGCGCCGGGCCAGACGTCGGCTCCCCTGGAGGTGAGTCCACGAGGACTACAGTACTCACGTGACCCGGGGATTCCATCTCCACACGAGGTTGTTTTGCAGGCCTCTCTGACTCCGAAGACCCGGGACGGCGCTCGAGGCTATGTGACTTGGCCCTCGAGGAGCCAAGTGCGTCCACCAACGCCGCCCTCGCGGGTTTTTTCTTCTTACAATGCTCACGCGAGGGAGACCCCCTTTCAGAGGAGCCTCGACGCTGCTCGGGGCTGGAGTCCCGAGATGTCGAGGCCTCTGACGAGGTCCGGGCCCATCCGGACGCGGAGTCAGAGAAGATTCTTTCCTTTTGGTGCTGCAGACTCCGTAACGCCTTAGAGGACATTTTCCCACACGGACCACAGATCATCGGGTCATGATCGGGTCCGAGGCACCATAGGCAGCAGTCATGTGTGTCAGTGAGAGACGTACGTTTCTTGCACCGATCACACTTTTTAAACCCGCTGGCAGCCATCGGGGGAAAAAGGGCCCCTGCAAGGTCAAAAGACCGGGCTGCCAGTGAAAAAAAAAAAAATGGCGCGAACGCTAGTCACTAAGGAAAAAAATGAAAAAGAGATCCGGGCTCGATATCGACATATCGGGCCCGGGCGGGAAAGGGAAACCGGCGTCGAACCGAAGAAAAACAGGTTAACGCAGAGAAAATCAACTTCTTCCTCTGGTGAAACGAATATACATCCGTCGGGCTCCGCAGAAAAAAGACTGAGCAAGATGGCACCCTTGGGCGGGAAGGGAAACGCGCATGCGCGCTGCATTCCCAAAGGCTTTCTATGAAAGCTGGGGAAATGCTCCGCACGGGGGCTCTGTTGGCGCCGACGTCACCCATATGTGAGGACTGACTTCCTGCTTGGTCCTGGAGAAACATTAAACCCGATATCTTATTTATAACCGAAAGCTGACTTTTAGACACAGATTGGTGCTTTCATTTGATTTATGTGTATGATATCTTCCACTGTCCAAGACTAGGCAAGTGAGGTGTTTTTCTCATAACCATTAAAGAGAGCTTTAAAGCCACCATGACATCTGCATCAAGTGTCATTCTAACTCTAGAAACTACAGAACTCATGCTCTGCTTAGTTTTCAGAGCTCTCACATCAAATGCAAACAACCTTGCAAGAATTCTTATACTAGCATGTAGCGACACCAACAAAAACAATCATACTTGGGGACTTTAACGACTTCAGTTGATAATACTCAAGCGCTCTCCTTCCTCAATGCAATGGAAGACATCCGACAAATTACTGACTGCTCTACACACAGTAAAGGGAATACGCTTGACCTCTTATTCCTACCTGGAGATACTGACAGCAAAACTATTGAACCAAACATCAAGTCTCAGCTGGTACCCTGGTCAGATCACTACATAATCCATTTCACATTAACCTGTCACATGCCAACACGCAACAATAGTAAAAAGTGACATAGGATGCTGCTTCAAACATTTCAATAAGGAATCATTTCTAAAAGAGATACTTCCCCATCTAAACTGTGCAACAGAAGACTTAGATGCATTAATAGAAAAATAGAACACAGTCATCAATAAAGCTGCAACTAGCAACCAAACGAAAAACTACAGAAGAAGCAAACAAATTCATGGTACACTCAAGAACTAAGAAACATAAAAAGACAATTAAGGAAAATTGAACGTAAATGGAGAACAACCAAACTAACTAAAGACAGGAAGTTATACAAGGACACCCTCTGTACATAGAGAGAATGCATCAATAAGAAGAAAAAGGAATACTATACAAGAATGATTATGAAAGTAGTAAACAAGCTTAGGGTGCCTTTTGACATTGTCAAAACCCTTGCACCTCCCCCCCCCTCAACTTAAAGGAAAATCAAATGCATATACATCCTCAGGTCTTGGCTAACTACTATTAAAACAAACTAAGACAAACTTTCATTCCTCCAATTCCCGCTACCAATAACAGCCTAGCAGACAGTGTAACATTATTTATTTATACATTTCTTCTATACCGCCCCTTCCAGAGATCAAGGGTGGTTTACAGTTAACAATTGAACAACTTTTACATGAAATAGTGGTATTAACTATTTACAGGGAATATATTGTAACATGCCACTCATTTTTACAAATCTATCTTGACCAATTGGAACAAATAATCAGCTCCATCAACACAACTTCCTCACTAGACCCATGCCGTGTCAGCTGGGTAAAACTCACCCACACAAACTGCCCCGATAATACTCAAAATAGTTAACCTATTACTTCCAAAGGTTTAGTGCCTGAATGTCTGAAAAGCGTAGTTACTCACCTGTAACAGGTATTCCCTGGGGACAGCAGGAATCAGTCCTCACATATGAGTGATGTCGGCACCGATGGAGCCCTCGTGGAAGCATACCCCCAGCTTTCAAAGAAAACCTTTGGGAGATGCCACCACACATGTGTGGTCCCCTTCCTGCCCAAGGGTGCCATCTTGCTCAGATGACATAGCTAAAAGAAGGCAAAAATTAAAGATGGTAAAGGAGCAACTCAAGGGGAGGAAGGAGGGTTGTGAGGATTGATTCTTGCTGTCCCCGGAGAACACTGTTACAGGTAAGTAACTACGCTTACTCCGGGAAGAAGCAGAAAGCACAGTTACTTACCTGTAACAGGTGATCTCTGGGAACAGCAGGAATAAGTCTTCACATATGGGTGTGTCCAATCAAAGGGCTTTTGGAAGCATCCCACCACGCCTGCGTGCTGCCTTCCCACCTTTCCCAACTGCCTCTCCTCAGTTAAGTTTTAAAGCTGAGACAAAGAGAGAGAGAGAGGAAAGGAAAGATAGATAGAGATACAACTCCTGGGGTGGTGGGTGGGTTGTGAAGACTTATTCCTGCTATTCCCAGAGATCACCTGTTACAGGTAAGTAACTGTGCTATCTCCAGGAACAAGCAGGAATGAGTCTTCACATATGGGGACTCCCAAGCTGAGATGCCTGGAGTCCCAGCATGTCATAGGTTGGAACATGCTATCCCCCACACCACCAGGCATCCTGAGGATGGGAGGGTAGGAGTTGAAGAGAAAAAGGTCCTGTGGAACAGTTAACCTAGCATAGGATTGCAGACAAGGAGTCCATGTGTGGATGATAATTGTCATCAATGATATTGCAAAGAAAAAATATTGCAATATGGACCTCCCCTAACAGGACTTCAGAGAAGTATGGAGGTTCATGGAAACTACTGGGGAACCCAGTAGAGGAACCTCGAGAAGGACCTCACTGTAAGTGGAGGTAGAAAACCTGTAGGAAAAGCAATGGAGGTCAGAATCCTGAAAGGTAACAGGTAACCCCAGTAGGAAAAACTGGGGTAGTACAAAAACGGTGGGCCTTCAGCGGAAGGATTTATGATAAAAGCCGAACTCTTTTGGCAGCAGAGTGGCTCACTCTTAGGAACAAAAAGAGAAAGGCTAACCGATTTGGACAAACAGGCCCAGTCCTTGTGGGGAGAACGGGTATGGGAACCACTTGTATCCCAAAAGAAAGGACAACGCCGGAAGCATTAGAGCCTGTGATTAGTTGAAGATCCGCAATGTCTCTCCTAACTGAGGTCAGCGGGGAGAGATATTGGAACATGGAGAGCTTCAGGGGTACCTAACCTTAAGGTTATGGTAGGTGTTAACTACCACCAAAGTGGTTGTGAGTGTAGGACCCTAAAACATGCTGGATAGCATAAGTATGGGTAAAGCCCATCTGTCAGAATCATATAGCTATATGAGCCTCGACAGTCAGGTAGATAAAGCACAGTTACTTACCTGTAACAGGTGATCTCTGGGAACAGCAGGAATTAGTCCTCACTTATGGGTACGTCGGAACCGACGGAGCCTGCGCGGGAAAGCTCCCCAGCTTCCCAGGAAGGAAGCTTTTGGGGTCTCCCACTGCACATGCACGCTGCCTTCCCGCCTTCCTGACCAGCTCTCCTCAGTTCGAGTTTATAGCTGAGACAATAGAGAGAGGAAAGGAAGATAGATAGAAGATACAACTCCTAGGGGAGGTGGGTGGGTTGTGAGGACTAATTCCTGCTGTTCCCAGAGATCACCTGTTACAGGTAAGTAACTGTGCTATCTCCAGGAACAAGCAGGAATAAGTCCTCACTTATGGGGACTCCCTAGCTAAGATGCCTGGGAGATCCCCTTCCAAGGGTTCGCCATCTTCGTATGGATCTCAGGCATCCATCCTGGGAAGGTGGGCAGTTGTTCAAGTATGGAAAAGGTGTTTGAGGACAGCCTGACCAAACAAGGCATCCCAGCGGGAGTCCTTGTCCAAGCAGTAATGGGCTGTGAAGGTATGAACCGAGGCCCATGTGGCGGCTCGACAGATCTGATCTATGGATACAGAGTGAAGATGAGCCATAGAAGTGGCCATGGCTCTCACATTGTGAGCTGTGACATGGCCTTCCAGAGAAATATTTTTACTCTGGTAAGCAAAGGAAATACACTGAGCAATCCAATTGGAAAGTGTACGTTTGGAGACTGGAAGTCCCAAATGAGAAGGATCAAAAGCCACGAAAAGCTGGGAAAACTTTCGATGTGGCTGAGTCCTGTTGAGGTAAAAGGCAAGAGCTCTTTTACAATCTAAAGTATGAAGGTTCCTCTCTGCACTGGATGCATGAGGAGCTGGAAAAAAGACAGGTAGATATACCTCTTGATTAAGATGAAAAGGCGAGACCACTTTGGGCATAAAGTGGGGATTCGTCCTAAGGACCACCTTATCATGATGAAACCTGGTATAAGGTGGATGAGCCACTAAGGCCTGTAGTTCACTGATGCGGCGAGCCGAAGTGACTGCAATAAGGAAAAGGACCTTCCAGGAAAGAAATTTCAAGGAGGTAGAAACCAACGGTTCAAAAGGTGGCTTCATAAGCTGACCCAGAACTAGGTTCAAGTCCCATGCTACCGGAGGTCGTCGGATGGGAGGCTTAGTTAGAGTCAGGCCTCTCATGAACCTTGCAACAAGCGGATGAGAGGAGACAGGTTGTCCATTTATAGGTTTTAAGGATGCTGCAATAGCACTCAAATGGACTCTTACTGAATTCGTCTTAAGGCCTGCATTAGAAAGATGCAGGAGATAGTCCAGTAGAGAATTCAAAGGAAGTGCTAGAGGGTCAAGACCCTGTTGAGCACACCAAATGGAAAAGCGTTTCCATTTGAAAGCATAGGAACGCCTCGTGGAGGGTTTCCTAGAGGCATGAAGGATATCTTTCACTGGTTGAGAAAGATTGAAGTCATGAAGGCTTAGGCCTTCAGTAACCAAGCTCGGAGGTGTAGGGACTTGGGGTTTGGGTGCCACAAAGTCCCCTCCTCCTGAGACAGAAGGTCTGGCGCAGCTCCCAGGTCCAGAGAGGGTCCCTGGGAGAGATGCAGAAGTAGAGGGAACCACACTTGGCGTGGCCAGCGTGGAGCTATGAGGATCATCGATCCGTGATCTCTCTGGAGTTTGAACAGAGTCTTGGGAATCAAAGGAATGGGTGGAAAGGCATATAGGAATTCCTGACCCCAATGCAGGAGAAAGGCGTCGTTGGCCTGAGCCCCCTGACACGGATTCCTGGAACAGAACCGGGGAAGTTTGGCATTCCACGGACTTGCAAAGAGGTCTATGTCCGGGGTTCCCCATTCCTGAAAGATTCTGCGTATCTGGTCCATATGTAGGGACCATTCGTGTGGAAGCAGAACTCGACTGAGTCTGTCTGCCCAAGAGTTTTGAACCTCTGGAAGATAGACTGCCAGAAGATGAATTTGATGCTCTCTGGCGAAGGCCCATAATCTGAGAGCTTCGTTGCAAAGCGACAGAGAGCCTGTCCCTCCTTGTTTGTTTATGTAGAACATGGCTACCTGATTGTCTGTCTGGACTAGGACGGTCAGGTTGACAAGGAGGGTATGGAAGACTTTGAGGGCAAAGAAGATTGCTCGCAGTTCCAGGAGGTTGATGTGAAGGGTGGTCTCCTGTGGAGACCAAGTACCCTGAGTGGAGAGGTGTTGTAGATGGGCTCCCCACCCTGTTTGGGAGGCTTCTGTTGTGAGGGTTGCTTGGGGCAACAAAGGTTGGAAGGGGGCCACCAACAACAGATTCTTGGTGGATATCCACCATTGGAGGGACCAAAACAGACGCTTTGAGGTGAGTATTTGGTCGGAGAGCGCTCCTGATGCTTGAGTCCACTGGGTGGCCAAGTTCCATTGAGCTGCTCTCATATGAAGACGAGCATAGGGCACCACGTGTACCGTGGAGGCCATGTGGCCCAGAAGTCGCAGCATTTCTCTGGCTGTCAAGTGACTGCTGGACTGAGCTTGGGAGGCCAAGCACAGCAGACGTTGGCCCCGGACTTGAGGTAGGTAGGCCCTTGCAGTGGTGGTGTCCAACTGGGCCCCTATGAATTCCAGAGACTGAGTAGGGATGAGTTGAGACTTGGGAAGGTTTACCACCAGTCCCAGATACTGTAGAATGTGCCTTGTGCGGTCCAGGGAAATCTGGGCCTCTGACTGAGATGGAGCTCGGATGAGCCAGTCGTCCAGATATGGGAATACAAAAATTCCCAGACCTCTTAGAAATGCGGCTACAACTGCCATGCATTTGGTGAATACTCTTGGAGCAGAGGCTAGACCGAAAGGAAGTACTCTGTACTGGAAATGTTTTCCCTGGAACAGAAATCGTAGATATTTTCTGTGGGATGGGTGGGTGAGTATATGTGTGTACGCATCCTTGAGATCTAGAGAACAAAGCCAATCCTGACTCTGAAGGTATGGAAGGAGAATGCCCAGAGAAAGCATTTTGAATTTCTCCTTGTATAGAAATTTGTTCAATTCTCTCAGATCTAGGATAGGTCTGAATCCCCCTGTCTTCTTTGGTATGAGAAAATAAGGGGAGTAGAAACCTGTCCCTTGTTGGAGAAGAGGAACCTCTTCTATTGCCCTTTGGGCAAGGAGGGAAGAGACTTCCTGACCCAACAGGGCCAGGAGAGATGGGGGAGAATTGAAGTGCCTCACCATGGTATGTGGAGGAAGGTTGGAAAAATGAAGTTTGTAGCCCTCTCTGATGATAGAGAGGGTCCAGTGCTCTGATGTAATTTGCCCCCATCTGGGAGCAAAGTGAGCTAACCTTCTGGGAATGGTGAGGGGCTCTGGTTGTTCTAGAGCCAGAAATGTTAAGTTCTCTAGGGGCAAGTCAAAACCCCTGAGGGGGTTGAGCCTGCTGAGGAGTGGCAGACGCTGCAGGCTTTAACCTTGCCTGTTTAGGTTGCTGACGTTTAGCAGCAAAGCGAGGCTGAGAAGATTGTTGGCCAGTATTTGTGGAAAATCTGGCCTTCTTGTAGTAAGGCCTCTTGAAAGACTTTTTCTTGGCAGGAGTAGAGGTAGACTTAGAAAGTCTATCCAATGTAGCATTTTCTGCGTCCATTTGAGTGGCTTTAATTTGCCAGTCTTTACCAAATAAGTTCTCACCTGTACAAGGCAGATTCCGTAAGCCATCCAGGACCCAGGGTTCTAGGTCAGAGGCCTGGAGCCAAGCAAGTCGTCGGGCTGCAATGGCAATGCCCGAAGCTCTACCGGCACCTTCAAAGGAATCAAAGGCTGCTCTGTTGGAGAACTTAGAAACATCTAGAAGCTGTTTCACTATAGAAATGAACTCCTCCTTTCTATCCTCCAGGATAAAGGGGGCAAAATGCCGTACCTTTAGGGCAAGTTCCCTGAGAAACATGCCCATATACAGACTGTAAGAATTAATCCTGGCTATAAGCATACTAGCCTGGAAAATTTTCCTGCCAAAAGAGTCTAGGGTCTTACATTCTCGCCCTGGAGGAGTAGAAGAGTGCCTTTTGGTGCTCTTAATCTTTTTCAGCGCAGACTTCACCACAATGGAATGGTGAGGCAGCTGAGTCCTTTGAAGCCCAGGAGAAGAAGGGACCCGGTACATGGTGTCCAACCTACGAGACTAAGGAGACAACGTTAGAGGAGCCTCCCTTAAGTCCATCAAGTGTTCTTGAAGGATTTCATGGATAGGCAGGGTGACTGCCTCTTTAGGAACCTTAGGGTATCCTAAAATATCCAATTTCTTTGACCTAGGTTCTTTTTCAGAGGATGTGGTAATAGAAAGTCCTTTAGCTAGCTCTATAATGAAGTCTTGAAAGGACAAATCCTCTGGTGGAGACATTCTCCTCTTTGGGGAAGAGGGGTCTTCATGAAGAACTAGAGACAGCTCATCAGAGTCCTCAGAGGAGTCAAAATCCTCAGAAGAATCAGAGTATTCTCTATTTGCTTCCAACGCACGATACGCATACCGATCGGTATCGACATCGGGCGTACCGAGTATGGGATCGGTATCGGGTGAAAACCCGGATCCGGCATGCGGAACCGATCTGCGTTTGGAAGTCGATGGTCTCGGTTCCGGTATGGGAGACGATACCGGAACCGGACCCGGTACCGCTGAACGCGGTACCGAGGGCGTCGCAGCTTTAATAAAAGCCAGCATGGCCTGCTGCATGGTCTGAACAGTATTGCTCATAGACGCCACTGCTGCCTGGATGTCGGTACCGGTATGGGCCGGTACCCCAGAGCAGTCTAACAGGTGATCAGTCGAGGCCGTGCCATTGATGTCAACCTGTAACCCCATAGATGGTGCTTTGGAAGCCAGAGCTTCCCGCCGGGGTTGTTTGGCTGGGGCAGGATCCTCAGATTCAAAAGTGAGAGCCTCTCAATGCTTTGAAGGAGATTTGCTCTTTGAGGACCTGCCCGAAGAAGGTTTGGTTACCTGAAATCCATTCGGAGAGGAAGACCTGGATGACTGTGATGCTGGATTATCTGAAGCAAACAGCACATGGAATTTGTTGGCCCGGTTCTGCAAACCACGTTTAGACATCTGGGAGCAGGATGGGCAGTCCGGAATGGAGTGGTCAGGTCCCAAACATTTAAGACACCATTCATGGGTGTCTGTGACAGAAATAACAGCACTACACTTGGTACACTTCTTAAAACCAGGGGCTGGTTTCTCCATGAGGAGGATTTGTGTAGGCCTGAGGCCTAACCGAAGTCACCAAGTTGTGCAAAGATAAAGATTTTTATTTTTTTTTTAAAGAAAAGAAAAGAGAGACCGGCGGTACCGGTTTCGGTATGGGGAAGGCAGGTACGCGGTCTAAAGAAACAAACTAAAACAATAATTTCTTCAGCGGTGACAGGAACACGACCTGCTGGCTCCGCGGGAAAAAAGAGAAACTGAGGAGAGCTGGTCAGGAAGGCGGGAAGGCAGCGCGCATGTGCAGTGGGAGACCCCAAAAGCTTCCTTCCTGGGAAGCTGGGGAGCTTTCCCGCGCAGGCTCCGTCGGTTCCGACGTACCCATAAGTGAGGACTTATTCCTGCTTGTTCCTGGAGATAGCAGAATACATATCTACCGATAGTAAAATATCTCGACAGATACATATATATACATACACATATACACACATATACATACACATATACACACATATACATACACATATACACACATACACACATACACATACACACATATATACATACACATATACACATACATACATATACACATACATACATACACACATACATACATATACATACATACATATACATATACATACATACATACACACATACACACATACATACATATACATACATACATACATACATATACATACATACATATACATACATACATATACATACATACACACATATACATATATACATTTATTTATTTATTTAGTATACATTTGTATACCGCTACTTCCAGCGATCAGCAGCGTTTTTCGATTACAGATTGGAAATTGTCAAATCATGACAGGAAATTTTTGAGGTATAAACACATTGATTAGACAGGAAAGCACAGCACACAGAGAACTATTTTACAGGGAACATGGGCTATGGAGGGTTAAGTGGCTTGCCCAAGACCACAAGGAGCACCTGTGGGACTAGAAACCCCAGTCCTTCCGGCCCAAAGTTGCTGTCCTCTAGTGGGATTTGAACCCCCGACCTTCCGGCCTGAAGTACCTTGACCCAACCACTAGGCTACTCCTCCACATATACATACATATATATATATACATATATACATACACATATATACATATACATATACATACATACATATACATATACATACATACATATATACATACATATATACATACATATATACATACATATATACATACATATATACATACATATACATACATATATACATACACATACATATATATACATATACATACATATATACATACATATATATACATATACATACATATACATACATATATATATATAAAACCTATAGATATATGAGAATATATCTATAGTGAGATATGAAGGGCATAAAATACACACAAATGATAGACATAGACATCTGTAAGATGTGTGCTATAGGTATGAATATATAGGCCTCTCTATATGGAAGTCTGCAAAGAAGCAGACAGAGATATGCCTACAAAAAGATACTCACATAGGAAAATGTGGAGAAGAAAGATTCATCTAATAACAAGAAGGTGGAACCTACTTGAGAAGATATATAGAGAATCAATTCCCACTGGTTATGGCTACAGGGATGCTAGGTAGTAGAATAACCAGGATGGTTACGTGAAAAGCAGAGGATCTTTCTTTTATCTTTATCATTATTATAAAACTTTTTATACCGCCTAAACCAAAAAGGCATACAGCGGTGTACAATAAAACAAAGGCTACTGAAGAAACAGAAAGGAACGCCAATTATTCACAAAAGAGACAGCAAAGGATAGAATAAGGAAATCAGAGAAACAGACCAATCAATTGTGGGCAGGAAGAGAAGGGATATCAAAAGCGGTACAGAAGAGGTGAGTCTTGAGAGAAGCCTTGAAAGTGCTAAAGGATGATTCCAGACGTAAAGCTAAGGGGAGAGAATTCCAAAGGCGGGGGCCGAAGAAGAAAAAGACGGTTAGCGTGAATCGACCGAAGTGTTCTAGAGGGACAGTGAAAGTGGACCAAGTTAGAGAGATAAAGAGGAACGCCAGTGTGCAAAGCCCTGTGAACAAAAATCAGAACTTTATATTGAATACGGAAAGGGATAGGCAGCCAGTGTAAACGAATAAGAAGAGGAGTGATATGAGCTGAACGAGAGGAGTTGGTCAGAAGACGAGCAGCGGTATGGTGGACCAGTTGAAGACGACGAAGCTGAGAAAGAGGAAGGCCGGCCAGAGAAGCGTTACAATAGTCTAAGCGAGAAACTACGAGAGAAAGAAGAAGTGTAGTCAGAGAGGAGAAAGAAAGGAAAGGCCGGATAGCACTAAGTCGACGCAGTGTATAGAAGGAACGCTGAACAATAGAGGAAACGTGCTCTTTAAAAGTTAAAGCCAAATCCAGAGTAACACCAAGATATCGCATAGATGAAACAAGAGGAATAGGCCCAGCAGACAGAGAGGGAGTGAGGGTGGGAAGAGGAGCACCAGCAGTGAACCAGATGGCAGAAGTCTTAGACAGATTGACATGCAGAAAGTTCTCAGAAAACCAAGAGGAAACAGCGGAGAGACAGGCATTGAGGGGACCAATATCAGGGGAGAGAGGGCAAGTGTGATAGAGAAGAATGATATCATCTGCGTAGTAATACGCAGAGATACCGTGCTGTTGGATAAGTAAAGCAAGAGGGGCCAGAAAAATGTTAAACAACAAAGGGGCTAATACAGAACTCTGAAGGACACCACAGGGCAGAGGTGAAGGAGAGGACGAAGTAGTACCTGACAGGACTGAGAACGACCGATCGAAAAGAAAGGAGTGAAACCAGCGAAGAATCGAACCAGAAAGACCAATAGAACGAAGCCTTAAGAGGAGAGTACGGTGATCAACAACATCGAAAGCGGCAGAGAGATCAAGTGAGACAGTCAAAGAGATAGAACCATGGTCATGGGCAACGTGCAACTCGTTAAGAAAAGAGATGAGAATAGCTTCAGTATGATATCAGTCTGCAGGATGATATCAGTCTGCAGCCAGCAAGTCCCGAGTATTCTAGAACTCTAGCATGGTAAGTGAACAGAAGACGCATAGGAATGAGATACCATGCTGACCTGCTTAAGGGCAAAAAGGTATCATGCGTTCTTACCATGAGGACGAGCTGGAAGGAGAAAACATATTCCCTATTGGAAATACTATGGACCAAAGCAGGGAATTAGCAACTCCTTAAGCTTTCACGTAAGAGGAGGCCTATGTCCTTTATATTAAAAAGGAGAACTTTTCTAGTCATGGGAGACATGACTGAAAAAGCCTTTTTTTCAACCATCTAGTATAGCTGTTGGAGAAAAAGCCCCCCATGCTCTCTAGCAAGGACCCATAGTGGAGAGCTTCTCTGTAGAATTGCAGAGAGCATGATGCAGGAGAATGAGGAGATAGAACTGGCTGCAGGAGAGCCAGTACCTATGTCAACTATGCTGCCAAACCCAGGGGAATGGAGATGGCAGAAAGAGAAGACAATCCAACAAGCTTGTAGTGAAAAAATTTCCAAGACAGATGACAGCACTGACTTGGAGCCACTACTAAGACCAGACAGAATGTTAGTGGAGAACAAATCTGGTTACTGGTGGACAAGAACCAGTGGTCCAAACATTAAGGCTCCTGCATTGGCAGCTGCTTGCCAGACAGCAGAAGAATGGCACTGTTTAAAAACAGAAAGAACAGACAAAACAAGAGTAGAAAACTCTGGACGTGTCTGATGAAGTGCTTCAAAGTAAGATTGAAAAAGAGGAGTCAACTCAGAGAAGAGAACTCCGCACTGTTAAAGTAAGAAAACTAGAGAGGCTGAAGAAAAAGCCCTCCAGTGAAGCAATACTGCTCTTACAGAGGAAAAACCTGGTAAGAGGGTAAAGAGAATGGAGCTGAAGAAAACTTACAAAGTAGTAAGTTTATAGAAAGGAAAAAGACATGCTGGCACAGGAAACTATCGTTTGATAGTGGATAGACCTCTTCCCCTAGCAGGAAAAAGAGGAGAACCCTGTGACCTAGAAGCATGAACATCCTGACAGCTCATAGAACATAGAAAGAATGGATGTCTTTCGGGAAGATATCCATGTTTAGGATTTAGAATGACAGCAGTGGATTGCTTCTATTGAGAAGAAGCAACTGCAGATTCTAATCCCAAGAGTCACAAGTATCTGATGGATTGATCAGAAACCCTGTGGTTGCTGGGTTTGCTGAGCCTGGTGAGAGGTTGAACTCTGCAGACCAGGACGATGCTTCCCCTGTTTGGGAACATCTGTATGATGGGCAGATGATGCACAAAATCTTCTTCTCCTATGGGAAGAAAGTTTGGCAGGACATTGGAGACAAATGGAGACGAACTAAGTCTGATCTGCACAAGTTGGAATACCTGGAGCTCCTAGCCAAATACAAAAATGAGATCAACCTTGCCAAGAAAGCTCACCACACCAAGATTCTCAACAAGGCTATTAACAGACCCAGAGAGCTGTTTGAGCTAGTTAAATCACTCACAAAGCCCTTGCCGGAAATATAAATGGAAATATAAAGGCCCAAGATCTGGCAAATCACTATGCTATCAAGCTAAATCCACAAAGCCTGACTATCCAATCGCAGAACGTGATCGCTACATGCCCCAAGCAGCCGAACAGCATGAACTCAAGCTGTAAACAGAAAGAAGGATGGTCTACTTTCCAGATAATCGACGAAAGGATCATAAATACCATCTCTAACCTTAATACAACAACCTCGCTTCTAGATACCTGTCCAGCAGAATGGATCAAATCTACTAAGCAGGAAATTGCCCATCTGATAACGCACATAGTAAATCAATCTCTTCAGCAGGGTATCATGCCCACCCAACTTAAAAGATCCCTAATAAGGCCTATTTTAAAGAATAAAGCACTCAACAAAGAAGACCCAACCTCATACAGGCCGATATCAAGCATATCTTTCCTTGCAAAGATTATCGAGAAGGTAACCCAAATGCAATTGCAGGACCACCTAGACAAAAACAAAATCCTTGACCACCCTCAATATGGTTTCAGACCGCACCATGGAGTTGAAACCCTACTCATTGCGCTCCTAGACAACCTCATCAAAGGTCTGGAAAACAAAAGTAAGATGTTCTTGCTCATATTCATTGATATATCAGCAGCATTCGACACAGTACATCATCTAACACTCTTGCAAAGACTTGCGTCCATAGGTATAGCAGGAACACTGTTAAAATGGTTCGAGTCATACCTCACAAATAGAATGCAACAGGTACGCTTCAATAACGAGCAGGCAAAGCCTTTCCCCCAAACCCAAGGAATACCTCAGGGCTCAGCTATTTCCTCCCTGCTATTCAACATTTACATCCAGCCAGTCTGTATGATCTTCCAAAAGCATAACATCAGATACCACTTATACACAGGTGATATCATGTTGTACACTCAACTTGATATAGACAATCCTAATTTCAATCAAATAGAAGAATGTCTAGGCGAAATGCAAAATTGGCTCCAAGATAACATGTCGATAAACCACAAAAAAACCGATGTGATGTTCGTATCAAGTAAACAAGACTTCAAACCGCCTGCTTCAATCACCATTAACACCACCACCTATCAATCTAAAAATGAGATCAAATATCTAGGAGTTCTCATTGATGCTAACCTAAAAATGGACAAACATCTCCGGTTAACCAACAGAGCAATATTTCACAAGCTGAGAGTCCTTCAACCCCTACGCAACATAATCGAACAAACAGTCTTCAGAACAGTAGCTCAAGCGCTCATCATTCCTCACTTTGACTACTGCAGGGGTCACCAACCTGCGGCCCGCGGGCCGCATGCGGCCCACGAGGTCCCTTCGTGCGGCCCGCGAGGCTCTACCCCGGTTAACATTACGTGCGGCCCGCGGCTTCAACCCTGAGTGGAACAAGCTATTCTTCACGCTGCACAAGGATCGTGCGCTGTGTGTCATCTGTCAGAAGACCGTTGGCGTTCTGAAGGACTACAATGTGAAGCGCCACTTCGAGTCCGTCCACCCAGAGTACGCCAAGATGGATGCAGTCAAGAAGAATCAGGAGTTTACCCGCGTGTCGTCTGCGCTCCAACGCCAGTCCGCTCTCTTTGTGAAGAGCGTGACAGCCGCCCAGACTGCAGCCACCAGCAACACCATAATTTTGCGTTTGTTGTTTTTTTTCGCGGGGGCGGGGAGAAAGGGGGTGCGGCCCGCGAGGCTCCCGGTAGTCGGCTGTGCGGCCCGCGGCCCTCTGGAGGTTGGTGACCCCTGGACTACTGTAATGCCATCTTGCAAGGTCTACCAAAAAAACCCATAAACATCTTACAATTGGCGCAAAATGTATCAGCCAGGATCATCTTGAATAAGAAACTGAGGGATCACATTACACCAGTACTGATTGAGCTTCACTGGCTCCCAATCTCTGCACGTGCAGTATACAAAATACTGGTAACAACTTTCAAAATCATTCACAGGATATCCCCATCATTCCTCGATAACCTCATAACCACACAGCCCCCCAACAGATGCCGAAGGACTACTAACCTGAACACACTCTGCTTTCCCAGCAGTATAAGAGATGTCAAAGAGGGAATGAGCAACCGGGCATACACGTACACTGCACCCATGCTTTGGAACAAACTACCTCATGAGATACGACTGATCAACAATATACAGGACTTCAGAAAGAAGCTTAAAACCCACCTGTTCCAAACACATTACGGTATCACCTAGGCAGATTCAACACTCCCTCCTTACCCAAGTTGCCTAACCCCCCGAAGCACAAGAGGTAGAAAAATAGATCCGATGTCAATGTTAATAAGATTGCATATCTGCCAATGTATTATACAACTGTAATCTATGTTCTTGATAAACATGTAATTTATCTGGTTGCTCAAACTGGCTGATAAAACTGTAACTTATCTGGTCAATCAAATGTATATTTATAATCTGATCAATCAAATGTATATTTATTTCATTTGTTGCGCAAACCCGGGTGATCAAAATGTAATGTATATTTGTAATTTCTATATGATTGTGGTGTACCCCTCCCTCAAATCATACTGTATTTTCAATCTGATTTTATACTTTACTCCCTTGTATTTTACACCATTGGTCCGCTGCTGATCGCTGGAAGTGGCGGCATACAAATGTATACCAAATAAATAAATAAATAAAATTTCCTACCTACTGGGACAGAAGGTGGTGCAGAACAGCCCCTAGGAACAGGTAAGTTAGTGGAGAACTGAGTAACCTGACGTAAAGACTTCTTGTTGAAAAGATTGTCTCCAGTGCAAGGAGTATGTCCCAGTCTGTGCTGTGTCCATTTGTCCAAGTCTGAAGCTTGGAGCCAGGCTCTACGTCGTGCCCCTATAGTTATAGCAGAAGTTCTGCTAACAGACTCAAAAGAGTCTAGGGAAGCACGAGTAAGAAACCAAGAGATATTCTGGAGATGCTTGAGCAGTGAAGAATAGTCTGCACTCTTGGACTCTGAAAGGGAAGGAGTCAAAAGATGTAATTGCTTTGTGACCTCCTTAAGAGATAGACTCATATAGAAAATATATGAGAGAATTCTTGCAGAAAGCATAGATGTCTGGAAGGTTTGACGTCCAAAGGCATCAAGTGTCTTAGACTCACGACCTGGCGGATGAGAAGAGTGCTTTTCTTGCTCTTTACCCGCCTCATTGCTGATTCCACAACTATGGAATGATGAGGAAGTTGAGTCTTTTGAAACCCTGGAGAGGGGGGCACCTGATATAAGAGATCAGTTGCTCTGGAAGGTGGGGGTACCCTTAAAGGTGTTTCCCACATTCCTAGAAGGAGATCCTGCAAGGAATGATGCAAAGGAAGCATTATGTTCTCCTTTGTTTTGGTAGAAAGAGAGCCCTGTGCAGGATCATGTCCTGGGATAGGAATGGCAAGAGATCTTGCTATATCCAGGAGGAAACTCTGAAAAGAGGGTTCCCCAACAGGAATTTCCCTTGGACAGGTTAGATCTGAAGAACTAGCCTGAGCACCGACAGAGCTATCCAGATATATAGGAATAGAAGATCCTGCACAGGGCAGTGTGGAATGCTTAAAGGATGGTCGCCAGTACTGGCTGTCAGGAGCAGCGACCGTCATTACCACATTGTCCATGCCAGGTATCGACTCCAAGCTTGGCATAGAAGGGAGCGATCCTGTTGAAAAAAGCATGGTAGGAGTTGGCCACGATGCTACTGTGGATACCGGTACCGATGCCAATACCGGTACCGATGTCGGAGTCGAGCCCGACAAAGACATCGGAGCAGTCATCGGTGACAGTTCAATCGGTACCGAGGTAACCGAAAACCTCCGGGTGCTATCCTCGGTACCGAGCCACCGGTATCTATCGGTGTCGGTACCAAAGAGTATTGGTACCGAGTCTTCCAGACTAGAGAGTGATTCTAAACTCAGCATCGATAAGCAAAGCATGGAAGGCACCGACCGTAAGGGTAATGAGGACATCGGTACCGAGTTCAGTACCGTGTCTGATACCGGTGAATGAAGGTCAGCTAGTGGCAACTCAATCGGCCTCGGGGGAACCGAGAGTTACGGATCCGAATCATCGGAACCAAGCCTTCGGTACCGCCGAGAGCCGGTACCAAGGCGAGTCGGTACCCAATCCTCCAGACTGGAGATCGATTCCAGACTCGGCATCGAAGGAAGCGAGGCTATCGATGCACGTCTGGAGGGTACCGACGTCGGTGGTAGTATTGGTGCTGGTACCGATAATGAAATGTCAGTCTGGAGTGTATCCACCGGTCCCGAAGGCACCGAGGACGCCAGATGACCATCCCTGGTGAGGAGTGTTTCATCCAACACCAGTGCCAATGTCGGGGTATCGGTACCGCTCGAAGCGGATGCCACCACCGGACACGGCTCAGGTATGTTCTGTGAGGGGTGAACCCCAGGAACAACCTGAAACCCCTGAAAGGCTTTTGAGACCGAAGACTCCCGCCGGGGTTTTGAAGCCAGTAGGCCCTCGAGGGCAAGGCCGGAGCTGTCTACATGCTGTGCATGAGACCTACCACTCGAGGGCTGGCTAGTCTTAACAGACTGTTTGTGGGTTACCTGATCCTGTGTAGAAGAAGAAGAAGGGGATGGTGCCCCGAAGCTGGAGGGAAACCGTGTATCGAGGGAACCTCGATATTGAAAACCTCTTCTCACTAAACTGTTGTCAGGACCCAAGCAGGTTAGACACCGACTTCGAGGGTCTAAAAATAAAGTTGTACCGCCACAGTTTGAACATTTCTTGGAGAAGGAAAAAGAAGAGGCCTAAAAGGCCTACGATACCGTGGGACACTATGAAGAAAAAATATTCCTTGAAAAAGGAAGATTTTACAAGAAAAGAAAAGAAAACACCGGCGGTACCGTTGGCGTCGGGAGACAGCCGCGACCACAAGAAAACTAAAGAAATAAAACAAGAATTTTCTGCGGTGACAGGCGGACGTCCTGCCGGCTCCACGGAAAAACGAAAACTGAGGTGAGGCAGTTGGGAAAGGCGGGAAGGCAGCACACAGGCGTGGTGGGATGCTTCCAAAAGCTCTTTGATTGGACGCTGGGAAGCGTTCCCGCGCAGACTCTGTTGGTACCGACGTACCCATATGTGAAAACTCATTCCTGCTTGTTCCTGGAGATAGACAGTCCTCACATGTGGGACTCCCCAGCTACTGGCTACCAAAAAGCCCATAGCAAAAACAGGGCTCCCTCATGGGGAGCTGGCAAGCAGCAGCAATTGAGTCTGTGCTCACAGACCACAGTAGGACCCCTGTGTCCGATAAAACCAGCACTCTGGTAGCCTGAACACAGAAGGGTCAGAGGGTAGGAGTTACCTAAACCCCGAAAAGGTTACGGAGCACAGCCTGGCCGAAGGCACTATCCCATCGGGACTCTCTTTCCAGGCAGCAAGGGGTTGCAAAGGTATGGACTGAAGACCAGGTGGCAGCCCAACAGATGTCCACCATTGGACAAAGTGCATATTTGCCACCGAAGCTGCCATGATCCTGACATGGTGTGCCGTGATGCGGCCTTCCAGTGGGAGCCTCGCCTACTCATAAGCGAGGGCGATACAGTCTGCCACCCAGGTGGACAGCGTACACTTGGTCACCACCTCCCCCAGCCTACTGGGGTTGTAGGAGATGAAAAGCTGAGAAGACCTGTGGTGGCCCTGAGTGTGTTGGATATAGAAGGACAAAGCCCTCTTACAGTCCAAGGTGTGAAAGACCGTCTACGTCCGACTGGAGTGAGGTCTATGGAAGAAGGTAGGAAACACCACTTCCTGGTTAAGATGGAAGGGTGACACTACCTTCGGCAGGAATTTGGGGTGCGTGCAAAGCACCACTCTCTTCTTGTAGAACCTTGTATGGGGTGCCTCTGCCACAAGAGCCTGAAGCTCACTAACTCTGCGAGCAGAGGTAAGAGCAACCAGAAAAATCACCTTCCAAGAGAGGTAACGAAGGTGGCAGGTAGCCAGAGGCTCAAAAGGTGGGCGAGTGAGCTGCCTCAACACTACATTGAGGTCCAGTTTGGTTGCTGGAGAACAAATCGGAGGTTTTGATAAGAGCAGGCCCCAAAGGAAATGGATCACCAACGGTTGGACTGAGAGAGGCTTACCATCCACCAGATGGTGGTGCACCGCCAGGGCACTAAGGCGCACCCGGACGGAGTTAGACTGGAGCCCGGACTGAGAAAGGTGGCGAAGGTATTGTAACACCAGAGCCACCGGGCAGGAGAAAGGATCAGTCCCCTGTTGGGTGCACCAAGCAGAGAACCTGCGCCATTTGAAGGTGTATGCCTTCCTAGTAGATGCCTTGCGAGAGGCCAGCAGAATGTCCTCTACATCAGCCGGAAGGTTGAGAGGGACGAGAGTCACCCTCTCAGCAGCCACCCTGTCAGTGAGAGGGACCCGAGGTTGGGGTGCAGCAGATAGCCCCCCTCCTGAGATAGGAGACCCAGGGCAGTCCCCAGGGGGATGGGGACTTCCACCATCAATGTCAGAAGCAGCGAGAACCACAGCTTCCTGTGTCACTGAGGAGCTATCAGGATAAGCGAGGCCCTGTCGCAGAGGGTCCTGAACAGGGTCTGGGCGATCAACGGAATCAGAGGGAAGGCATACATGAGGCCTTCCGATCATGAGACCAGGAACGCATCTGCTGCTACCCTGAAGGGCTGGGCCTGTCGGGAGCAGAAGTGGAGCAACAAAGTTGTCTGGACTGGCAAACAGGTCCATCACCAGTTCCCCCCAGAGTCAGAAAAGCCGACTGGCTATTCTGGGATCCAGCTGTCACTCGTGCAGCTGGAGAACTCTGCTGAATCTCTGGCCAGCTGGTTGTCCTGGCCGGGAAGGTACACTGCCCGCAGGAGGATACCCTGATGGATTGCGTACAAGCAGAGGACCAGTGCCTCCTGACAAAGGGCACAAGACAACGTGACCCCCTGCTTGTTCACGTAGAACAATGCCACCTGGTTGTCCGTCTGGACCAGCACCGGCTGGTGACGTAGGTGGTGACAGAAGACCCTCAGGGCAAGGTGTATGGCCCGATGTTCCAGGAGGTTGATCTGCTGGGTGCTCTCGTCTGGGACCAGTTGTCCTGAGTGCGGAGATCCCCACAGTAGGCTCCCCAGCTGAACAAGGAAGGGTCCATGGTGAGGACCCATGAATAACTTGGGGCCTGAAAAGGCTTGCCCACTTCGAGATGCTGGGGTGACTGCCACCAGTTACAGAGTCTGCCAGCTGGTGGGTCACCGAGACTCGGTCCTGGAGATGGCCGGTGGCTTGAGACCACTAGTCCCAGAGAAACCACTGCGCCACCCTCATATGACACAATTGGGATATACACAAATAATACAAGCCCCCACACACAATAAAGGTAATATACTTGACCTAATCTTCCTTCCCTCTATGCTCTACAATCACCAACCACACACCACTCCAACCATAACCGAAGTACCATGGTCTGACCACTACCTTATTACAACTTACATATCAATACAAGCCCCAAAAAACCCCACAAACAAACCTACTTACACTACACGATTCGCACACTTTAATAAGAATACATTCCTCAATGAAGTATTACCCAAACTGAACACAAACTCATCAGACATCAATTCAACCATATCATATTGGAATTCAACCATTCAAAATGCAGCTGCCCCCACACAAGTCTTACATAGACAAACAAAAAAGACTGAAAAATGGTTCACGAAAGAGCTAACAAAACTAAAAAAAGAGCTAAGGAAACAAGAAAAGAGATGGCGGAAAACAAAATCGGATGATAACAAATCCCAATACATGATATTACTTACTGGATACAAAAATGCAATCAACAAATCAAAAAGAGACTACCACTCTAAAGTACTAAACTCAGCCATCAACCGCCCGAGAGAACTATTTGCGATAGTAAAAACACTAACTAAAACTAATAACACCGAGCCTAAACAACCAGCAATAAATGTACACACACTTGCAACACACTTTGCAGCGAAACTAAAAAACAAAACCACTACTCTGACACCAATATTCACAAGCACTAAACACATAAACGAATGGACAAACTTCCACATAATAGATCAAAAACAACTCCTTAAAATTGTAACAATGATCAACACAACAACCTCCCCACTAGACCCATGCCCTGTATCATGGATTAAATGTGTGAAGGAGGAACTGGTGCAAAATCTACAACACATAGTGAACCAATCTCTCTCACAAGGCATAATGCCTAATGCCTTAAAACTCACAACACTTAGACCAATATTAAAGAACAACAAGCTTGACCCAAAAGACCCGAACTCATACAGACCCATAGCCAGCATCCCATTTATAGCTAAAATAATAGAAAAAACAATTCAAATACAGTTACAAGAACACATTGATGAACATAAACCACTTGACCCACACCAATTCGGGTTTCGCCCATTCCATGGAGTAGAAACTCTACTAATCACCCTAATGGATTTCCTCATCAGAGGTACAGATGACAACAACCAAGGCTTCCTACTTCTATTTATAGATATTTCTGCCGCATTTGACAATATTAACCACTCCACACTGATCAACAGACTTCAAAGCTTAGGTATAGGCGGGACTGTACTGGATTGGTTCAAGTCCTACATATCAAACAGATTAATACGCGTACAAATCGACCAAGAAGCATCAGAACCATTCCCTCAAGGCCAAGGAATACCCCAAGGGTCAGCCCTCTCCGCCCTCCTGTTTAACCTGTATCTACAACCAATAACAGACATATTTAAAAAACATAGGATTAACCACTTTATTTACGCTGATGACATCATGCTCGCTATCCCTATAACCACTAAAAACCCCTCATATGATACTCTATCAGAATGTATGACTGAAACCTCCTCCTGGTTAGAATATAACTACCTCAGCATCAACCTCAAAAAAAACGGAAGCAATGTTCGTAACGAGGTCATCAAACACAGAGAACACCTTCCCTGAAACAATCACAATTAACAAAACATCCATACCTGTTAGAAAGGAAGTAAAATATTTAGGTGTTATAATAGATCACACACTCACCATGCTACCACACATAAAACAAACCGTAAAAACTATCTACTACAAGCTAAAAACTATACAGCATCTAAGGCCACTCCTAGAAACACAAGATTTTAGATCTGTAGTAAATACACTAATCACCCCCCACTTCGACTACTGCAATAGTCTATTAATAGGCCTCCCTCAAAAATGCACATACCTTCTTCAAAGAGCTCAGAACATCTGTGCAAAAGTAACAGCCAAAGCACGTCTAACAGACCACGTAACCCCAATACTGCTAGAACTACACTGGCTCCCAATCAACAGCCGAATCAGATACAAAACTATCCTAACAACCTTTAAACTCATAAAAGACATAGCCCCCTCACATCTATCCACACTTCTACAATCACCAAACAAAACTAGATCACACAGACAAAATGAAGCCTACTCTCATCACACCAAAAGCCATCAGGAAGACAAAGAAAACTACTAGCTCCAGAGCTTTCACTTTCACTGCCCCTACGCTATGGAATGACCTCCCAATAGACCTTCGCGTCATAAATGACCTCTATCAGTTCAGGAAAGAGCTAAAAACTTACCTCTTTACTGAACACTTTGAAATCCCATATTCCCCAAAACACCTCCATAACCATGGTAATACACACACGAACCCCCCTACTCAAAACTAACTCCCCTGTCATTAACCCTAAACACTTCCCCGATTTACGTCAAAAAAGGAAATAAATTCCATAACATACACAACCACTGTAAATATCCAATGTAAATAAGTTAATGGATGTTTGTATTATTAGTACAACTTGAAGTTGAAGTTTTGTTCAATGTAAACAGTTAAACTCAACCGTTCATTGTAAATAGTTAAATCTAATTGTTCAATGTAAATGTATACATCTGTGTACAGTTGTTAAAATGTTCCCTGTAAACCGCCCTTGATCGCTGGAAGGGGCGGTATAGAAATATATACATAAATAAAATAAATAAATATGGAGACAAACGTCTGGGGTGATGTGGACCGTGGAGGCCATGTACCTGAGGAGGAGCAGAAGAAGCCGGGTGGACACTGAGGGACAGTGCTGTACGTCCCGAGCTAGGGACTGGAGCCGATTGGCTCAGTCCTTGGGCAAGAAGTCCCTCGACTGGAGGGTGTCAATCTTTGCTCCAATGAACTCCAGGCACTGCGTCGGGAGGAGGTGAGACTTGGGGTAGTTTATGACAAAGTCCAAGTGTTGCAGAACCTAGATGGTGCGAGCGGGAGCCTGTTGCACCACCTCCACTTATGAGCCAATCATCCAGGTAGGGAAAAACGAAGATCCGCTGGAGACGGAGGCAGGCGGCCACAACTGCCAGGTATTTTGTGAAGACCCTTGGGGCAAAGGCGAGACCAAAGGGGAGCACCCTGTATTGAAAGTGCCTGTATTGAAAGTGCCTGCCCCCTACTACGAACCACAGGTACTGCCTGTGGTGGGGTGGACGAGCATCCTTGAGATCTAAGGAGCATAGCCAGTCTCCCTGCTGGAGGTATGGCAGCAATGTTCCAAGGGAAAGCATCTTGAACTTCTACCTCACCAGGAATTTGTTGAGGTTGCGCAGATCATGGATGGGCCTTTAGGCCCCCTGTCCTCTTTGGGACAAGGATGTATCTGCAGTAGAACCCCTTGCCCTTGAGGTGGTGGGGCACCGGTTCCAATGCCTTGTCCTCGAGAAGACCTGCCAACTCCTTCAGGAGAAGGTCCCGGTGTAGGGGAGACCTGAGGGGCTCTCCCAGGAAATAAGAGGGAGGTGTCTGAGCCAGCTGGAGGTGACAGCCCTCTCTGACTCCCCTCAGTGCCCAGGAGTCAGTGGTGATAGCCACCCATCGCTGGGCAGAGGGCCAGGCATCCTCCTGTGGGCTGCTGACCTCCTTGGGGTAGAGAGGCTATGCTCAAGGAGTCAAAAACTCCCAAATGGCTGGGCTGGGGCTGGTGACTGAGGATTTGGAGATCTCTGCTTACGCGGGCCTTGCCCATGTCCCTTGGCCTGCAGACCCTGTTGGGGGGCCAGGGAGGCCTGATAGGGTGGGTAGTTTCAGTAAGCAGCTCCCTTCCTCGGATGAAAGGGATTTTTACCTGAGCCCTTCCGTCGGGGAGGGGCAGTGGTTTTCTTAGAGAGCCTGGTGCTCGTCATGAACTCCGTCTCCAGTTCAGCAGCCTTGTTGGTCATGGGTTTGCCAAAGAGGTTCTCCCCTTGGCATGGGATGTTGACCAATTTGTCCTGCCACTGCTCGAGATCGGACGACTAAAGCCAAGCTTGGAGGAGTGCACTGATGCCCGCCATGGCTACCAGAGCCACCGAATCGAACCTGTCATAGGTCACTTGAGAAATAAATTTGGAGCACTCACGGATAGCTTTGGTCAGGCTCCTGAACCTCTGCAAGGGTTCCTCGGAGAGACCAGCCGAGAACTCAGCGAGTTCCTTCTCCAGGTCTCTCAGGTACATGCCCATGTACAGCTGGTAGGCCTGGATACAGCAGAGAAGCATCGAGCCCTGGTAGCACTTTCTGTCGAGGGCATCCAAGGTGCGGGCCTCCCCTGCTGGAGGGCACTGAGTGCGTCTTCTGGCTTTTCAGGTGACGCATGGCCAACTCCACCACCATGGAGTTATGCGGCAGTTGTGACTTCTGGAAGTCCGAGCTCTGGCGGACCAGATACACTGAGTCCAGCCATCTGCTCACCACCGGTACCAATGCCGGTGTCTCCCACATGCAGAGCATGAGCAGCTCCAGGATGGGAGGGATGGGTACTGTGAGTGATTCCTGAGGAGGAGCCTCGTACTGAAGGATCTCTAACTCATCCGCTCGAGGGTCCTCCTCTGACTTGGTCGGGAATGCTAGGGCTTTGGACATGTCCTTGACAAAATCCAAGAAACCCATGTCATTGGGTGGGGACTGCCGCTGAGGTTCCGATACGGGGGAATGGGAATGGACGTTGCGATGCTGACGGGTATTGGGGAACTCCTTGTCCTCCGTCTCCCACTCGGAGTAGTCCGTGGAGGACTCTCCGGAGGGTTGCTCTGCAGGCTTTGAAGGCCCCGATGCCCTATGGCCGGCACCCAGTAGATTTGCCGGGGAAGACCGCGGTCCCGACGAGCAGGACTTGGAGCGTGACATCAGCCGAGGAGCGGATCGGCCTCCGGGGACGTCTTGGATGTCGAGGCCCGGTGGTCGGGGCGGATGAACCGGTCGAACTGGACAACAGCACCCACTGCTGTTCCATGAAGGCAGACAAACTGCGCTCGAGGGCAGTCCAGAAGGCTCCGCAGCCTTCGGCGTGGGCAATGAGGGACTCGGGACTGACGCCAGCTCCCCTGAAGGGGAATCCTTGACGAGGATGGTGTCTGGGGACCAAGGCTGGTCCACGGCCAGATCCTTCCGGGGGAGCTTCGCAGGCCGCTCCCTCTCCGGCGCCTCGGACGAGCATCTCGGACTGCGGGACCGGGCCTGGGGGCTCCCGGCCGGTCTGAACCATTCAAGAATGCTGCCTTCGAGGTTTCTAATTCTTTCTGGGTTCCCTCGAGGGAGACCCCCCTTTCTGAGGACCAATGACGAGGCTCGGGCTCGGAAAGTTTCATCTGAGGTGTCAGGGCCTCAGACGAGGCCCTGACTTTGGGAGGCACTGGGGGACTCAGGGAAAAACTTATCGTGCTGCTGATGGCGGCTTTTGAAGACCTTGTTGGACATCCTCTTGCAGAGACCACAGGCTGCCGGATAGTGGTCAGGCCCGAGGCAAAGAAGACAGCAGTTTTGTATATCGGTCAAAGACATGATTTTAGAGCACCGATCACACTTTTTAAAACCACTGGTAGCCATGGGGGAATAAAGTACCCCTGCGAGGTCGAAGAATCTCCGGGCTGCCAGCGGGAGAAAAGAGCGTGAAGGTGCCAGGAAAGAAGAAAACAAAAAAAGCCTACAAAATAAAACAGAGCCCGATGCCGAGACACCGAGGTCGGTAGGCGGGAAGAGTACCAGTGCAATACCGGAGGCGAGTTGGAAACTCGAAGGACAAAAAAGTCAACTTTTTCCGGGGACAAGCTAGACAACGTCTGAAGGGCTTCATAGATAAAAGGAAACTGAGCAAGATGGCACCCTTGGGCAGGAAGGGGACCACACATGTATGGTGGCATCTCCCAAAAGCTTTCTTTGAAAGCTGGGAGAATGCTTCTGCAAGGGCTCCATCAGTGCTGACGAAATACCCTGGTCACTTCTTCTATCGTAAGGACTTGCACTAAAGCCGTCAAGAACCGCACCTTTTCTTTATACGCTCCAACCCTCTGGAATGCTCTTCCTGCTTCAGTCCGAGTCATCATGGACCTATCTACATTCAGGAAGGCTTTAAAGATCACCTCTTTCAGCTGGCTTATGACCACATAACATAATGTAGGACTCTCAAAATGCTGATTATGTAACTCAATGAAGGATTCTTATAATGAAGGGCTCCCAACTCCCTTCTTCCCCTGCCCCAATCCCACCTCTGTCCCTTTCCCTTCCCCCTCTCTCTATCTCACCCTTTCATTGACGCTTTGGTCTGTTAACAGTTCCCTTCCTCTATTAACCAAGTTGCTGTTCATACCTGTTAATGTACAGTTGCTGCTCATGCCTGTTAATGTAAAGTTACCTGTTTTGTTATGCTTGTTTTATGCCTGTTCTATATAAAGTTGCTTGAATGTTAATGTTTCTTGTAAACTGCTCTGATACCAAATAGTGTGGCATATAAAAGCTAATTAAGAATAAATAAAAATACCGAAGAGCACCTTTCTGGATAAAACATGCCCAGAGTCCTACAGACGAATATCAAGCATCCCCTTCATAGCAAAAAATACATGACAAGACAGTACTAAATCAACTTCAAGAACACATAGGGGGGTTTCTTTAAAAATCGGCGGTAGTGGCTTCTGTGCAATATCGGAGCTGCAGTCCCATTGACTTCATCTGCTCTGATATCGCACGGAAGCCGCTACTGCTGATTAGTAAACATACCCCACAGAAATGCATACACTGCTTGATCAACATCAGCATGGATTCTGACCTTTACATTGAGTTGAAACGCTACTGCTCTCTCGTCGACAGACTAATAAAGGGAAAGGAAAAACCACGACAAGCATACATCCTCATATTCCTAGACATAGCATCAGCATCTGACTCCATAAATTACAACATATTCATAACCCATCTACAAGAGCTAGTAATTCAAGGATAGCACTAGGATGGATCACATCATACCTTACTGAAACGAACGTAGCAGGTAAAATTAGGACAAGTAACATCAAACTCATATGATCAACACCAAGGTGTCCCACAAAGGTCAGCGCTGTCAGCTCTATTATTCAATATAAATATGTGCAACCCATCTGTGACATATTCCAGAAGCATAATGTGAACTATCACATCTATGTGGATGACATTATGTTATATTACCCCTACAATACATCAAACTCCGACCTTCAACACATTATAACCTATATTGATGAATCACCACAATGGCTTATTTCCCGAAACCTAAAGATAAACTTAGAAAAAAAACAAAAAAAAACAGACATCATGTTCATCTCCAAGGATAAAAAGATTATACACCACCGAATGAAATAAAAGTCAAGGAAGCATCATTGAAGGTCAAAAAAGAAGATACCAAGGTATAATCCTTGACCAAACACTAAATTGTACATCTCATATAAATAAAAGATTGATATACCATAAATTGAAGACAATAAAACCTCTGAGACCCTTCCTGGCAGTACAGTTCTCCAGGAAATGATCTGCCCTCACTTGGACTTTTATAATGGCATCCTCCAAAGACTACCTAAACTCGCACTTCACCAACTAACGATGGCTAGCATACTACAGCACGGATTCTGCTGAAGGCCGCACAATCTGTTCACATTACAGCAATACTACAGCAGCTACTTTGGTTATCAACTAAGAGTCGTATCAAATACAAATCCATAATATCTACCTTCAAAGTACTACAGAAGCTCTCAACCCCATACCTAAGCTCTCTAATAGGGACTACCCCCAACAATAGGCAGCAAGAATTATAACCAGGAGAATTATAACTGATTTCTTGACCTTCATAAAACAACTGAAGACATATCTCTTTTTCAGAACACTTTAGATGCAATATACCTATTACAAACTATATTGTAATGATAGAGCAGATCAAATTGGTGGAGGGGTTGTGCTCTATGTTAGACAGGACATTGAGTCACAAAGGATTAAAGTTTTGCAGGAAACAAAATTTGTTGTAGAATCTCTATGGATTGAAATTCCATGTAAAAAGGGGAAGGCGATGACAGTTGGGGTGTAAAATCGACCGCCTGGCCAGAATGAACAAATGGATGATGACATGCTCAAAGAAATCAGGAAAGCTTACAAAAGTTATAGCATAGTAATAATAATGGGTGATTTCAATTACCCCGGTATTGACTGGGTCAGTGTCACGACAGGACATGCTAGGGAGATAAAGTTTCTAGATGAAATAAATGACTGCTTCTTGGAGCAGCTGGTCCATAAACCGACCAGAGGGGAAGCTATTTTGGACCTAGTCCTTAGTGGAACACCAGATCTGGTGCAAGAGATAAGGGTGTTGGGGCCACTTGGCAATAGTGATCATAGCATGATTGCGTTTGATTTTATTAATGGAGAAGGGACAGTAAAGAAATCCACAGCACTACCTTTTAACTTTAGAAAGGGAGGCTATGAAAAAATGAGCAAAATAATTAAGAAAAAACTAAAAGGAGCAGTGGCCAAGGTTAACAACTTAAATTAAGCTTGGGTGTTGTTTAAAAATACTATCTTGGAAACCCAGACCAGCTGTATTCCACGCTTTAAGAAAAGTGGAAGGAAGTCCAAAAAACTGCCAGCATGGTTTAAAGGTGAGGTCAGAGAGGCTGTTGTTGCCAAAAAAGCATCTTTTAGGAAATGGAAAAAAGAGCCAAACGACGAAAACTGGAAAACAGCATACACAATGTGGCAAGTTAAATGCAAAGCATTGATAAGGCAGGCAAAGAGGGAATTTGAGAAGAAGCTTGCTGTGGAAGCAAAAACGCATAAAAAAAGACTTTTTCAAGTACATTCGTAGCAAAAAACCTGTGAGTCAGTTGGACCATTAGATGACAGAGGGGTAAAAGGGGCACTAAGAGGAGACAAGGCTGAGGAAGATGTAGGGATGTTACCCATGACTGAAGTGGTATTTAAAGGTAATACTGCAGAAATTGAAAGAAATATCGATACACCGGGAGATGTAAGACAGCTATTTGATAGACTGAAGAGTAGCAAATCACCTGGACCGGATGATATACATCCAAGGATGTTGAAAGAACTGAAATATGAGATTGCAGACCTGCTATTAGTAATCTGTGAACTGTCATTAAAATCATCTGTAATACCTGAAGATTGGAGGATGGACAATGTAATGCCAATTTTTAAAAAGGGTTCGAGGGGTGATCCGGGAAACAACAGACCGGTGAGCCTAATGTCAGTACCGGGAAAAATGGTAGAAACCACCATAAAGAACAAAATTACTCAACATGTAGATAGTCATGGCTTAATGGGAGACAGCCAACATGGCTTCAGACAAGGAAGATCTTGTCTTACTAATCTGTTATGTTTTTTTGAAGGTGTGAACAAACAGGTAGACAAAGGTGAGTCGGTTGATATAGTGTATCTGGACTTTCAGAAAGCCTTGACAAGATCCCTCATCAGAGACTTTTGGGAAAACTAAAAAGTCATGGGCTAGGAGGCAGTGTACTATTGTGGATCAGGAACTGGTTAAAAGACAGAAACCAGAAGGTAGGGCTAAATGGCCAACTTTACCAATGGAGAAAGGTGAATAGTGGAGTACCCCAGGGATCTGTGCTGGGCCCGCTGCTTTTTGACATATTCATAAATGACCTGGAAAAGTGAATAACGAGTGAGGTTATCAAATTTGCAGATGAAACAAAACTATTTAAAGTTGTTAAAACCCATGAGGATTGTGGAAAATTGCAAGAGGATCTTGATAAATTGGAAGACTGGGCATCCAAATGGCAGATGAAATTTAATGTGGACAAGTGCAAAGTTATGCACCTAGGAAAGAACAATCCAAACTATGGTTACACGATGCAAGGTTCCACATTAGGAACCACCACCCAGGAAAACGATGTGTGTGTCATTATGGATAACATGTAAAAACCCTCTGCCCAGTGTGCAGTGGTGGCCAAGAGAGCAAAACAGAATGCTAGGCATCATAAGGAAAGGAATGGAAAATAAAACAAAGGATATTATAATGCCTCTATCATTCCATGGTGCAATCACACCTTGAATATTATGTGCAATTCTGGTCGCCGTATCTTAAAAAGGATATAGCGCTATTAGAAAAGGTACAGAGAAGCACCACCAAAATGGTAAAGGAGATGGAAGGATAGCCCTATGAAGAGAGGCTAAAAAGGTTAGGGCGCTTCAACTTGGAAAAGAGACGGATGAGGGGAGATATGATAGAGATCTATAAATTAATGAATGGAGTAGAATGGGTAAACGTAGATCGACTGTTTATGTCAACAGAATATAGAAAGACTAGTGGACATGCAATGAAGCTACAGGGTAACCTATTTAAGACTAATAAGAGAAAGCATAGTTACTCACCTGTAACAGGTGATCTCCGGGAACAGCAGGAATTTAGTCTTCACATATAGGTATCATCGGTACCGACGGAGCCTGCGCGGGAACACTCCCAGCGTCCAATTAGAAAGCTTTTGGGAGCATCCCACAGTGCCTGTGTGCTGCCTTCCCGCCTTTCCCAACTGCCTCTCTCCAGTTGAGAGAGAGAGAGAGAGAGAGAGAGAGAGAGGGGGGGGGAGGGAAAGAAAAGAAAAGAGAGATACAACTCCTAGGGGAGGTGGGTGGGTTGTGAAGACTAAATTTCTGCTGTTCCCGGAGATCACCTATTACAGGTGAGTAACTATGCTATCTCCAGGAACAAGCAGGAAATGTAGTCTTCACATATGGGGACTCCCTAGCTTTAGGTGCCAGGGAGAGACCCCAGAAGTTGTGTGTCCCTGAAAAGGGCTCCACTTCCCCCCATGGATCTCTGGCATCCTACCAGGGATGGTGGGCAGGAATTGATTAGGTATGGAACAGGTGTTTGAGAACAGCCTGACCAAACAAGGCATCCCGACGGGAGTCCTTGTCCAAGCAGTAATGGGCGGTGAAGGTATGAACCAAGGCCCAAGTGGCTGCTCGACAGATGTCGTCAATAGACACAGAGTGCAGATGAGCCATTGAGGCTGCCATGGCTCTCACATTGTGAGCTGTGACATGGTCCTCCAGAGAAAGGTTCTTACTCTGATAGGCGAAGGAAATACACTGAGCAATCCAGTTAGATAGTGTTCTCTTAGAGACTGGAAGTCCCAAATGAGAAGGATCAAAAGCAACAAAGAGTTGAGAGGACTTTCTATGTTGCTGTGTTCTTTGTAAGTAAAAAGCTAGAGCTCTTTTACAGTCCAAGGTATGAAGATTCCTTTCTGCATTTGATGCATGAGGTCCTGGAAAAAAGACAGGTAGGTAGATCTCTTGGTTTAGATGAAAAGGCGAGACCACCTTAGGCATAAAGTGTGGATGAGTAATAAGGACTACCTTGTCATGATGGAACCTTGTATAAGGTGGATTAGCTATTAGCGCTTGCAACTCACTAATGCGGATTGCTGATGTGATTGCAATGAGAAAGATAACTTTACAAGAAAGGAATTTAAAGGAGGTGGTAGCTAAATGTTCGAAAGGTGGCTTCATGAGCTGCCCAAGAACCAGGTTTAAGTCCCATGCTACCGGAGGTAGTCTAATGGGAGGCTTAGTTAGAAGGAGGCCTCTCATAAATCTTGCTATGAGAGGATGAGAGGAAATAGGCTGTCCATTTAGAGGTTTAAGAGAAGCTGCAATGGCACTCAAATGGACTCTTACTGAATTGGTCTTAAGGCCTGCATTAGATAAATGGAAGAGATACTCCAGCCAAGATTGCAGAGGTATCGCAAGGGGGTTGAGACCTTTTTCCGAACACCAAATGGTAAACCTTTTCCACTTGAAAGCATAAGAGTGTCTAGTGGAAGGTTTTCTGGAAGCATAAAGAACATCTTTTACTTGCTGAAAAAGATTAAGATCTTGGAGATCTAGGCCTTCAGCAACCAAGCCCTGAGATGCAGAGACTGGGAATTGGGATGCCATAACATTCCGTTCTCCTGAGATAGGAGATCTGGAGCAGACCCTAACTCCAGGGAGGGAGCTTGAGAGAGATGTACAAGCAGAGGGTACCACACTTGCCGTGGCCAATGTGGTGCTATGAGAATCATGTGGCCTCTGTCTCTCTAAAGCTTGAAGAGGGTTTTGGGAATTAGGGGAATGGGTGGAAAGACATACAGGAAGTCTTGACCCCAGTAAAGGAGGAAAGCGTCCTTGTCCTGAGCCCCCCGAGCCTGAATTCTGGAACAGAACCGGGGAAGTTTGGCATTCAACGGACTTGCAAAGAGGTCTATGTCCGGGGTTCCCCAAAGTTGAAATATCCTGGTCACCTGGTCTGCATGCAGAGACCACTCGTGTGGAAGGAGAACTCGACTGAGTCTGTCTGCCCAGGAGTTTTGAATGCCTGGAAGATATATTGCCAGCAGATGAATCTGATGCTCTCTGGCGAGGGCCCATAGTCGCAAAGCTTCGTTGCAAAGCGACAGAGAGCCCGTTCCCCCCTGCTTGTTCACACAGAACATGGCTACTTGATTGTCCGTATGAATGAAGACTGTCTTGTAGCTGAGCAGGGAGTGGAACATTCGCAGAGCCAGGAAAATTGCTCTGAGTTCCAAGAGATTGATATGCAGGCAACTCTCTTGAGGAGACCAGGTACCCTGGGTGGAGAAGTCTTGCAGATGAGCTCCCCAAAGCTTTGGAGAAGCATCTGTTGTGAGAGTTGCTTGGGGTAAGGGTTGTTGAAAAGGGGACCCCAGCAACAGGTTTTGAGTGGACCTTCAACCATTGGAGGGACAAAATGAGGCAACTTGTGTTTGCTATTTTGTCTGACAGGCACCCTGATGCCTGGGTCCATTGGTTGGATAAAGTCCACTGAGCTGCCCTCATGTGGAGGCGAGCATATGGAACCACATGCACGGTGGATGCCATGTGGCCTAGCAACTGCAACATTTCTCGAGCAGTTAGATGAGGCTTTAGCACCTCTTGAGAAGCTAACTGCACCATGCGAAGGCAAAGGGCCTGGGGAAGATAGGCCCTTGCCCTTGTGGTATCCAGAAGAGCTCCTATGAACTCTAGAGACTGAGTGGGAGTCAGACTGGAGTTTGGGATGTTTATTACCAGCCCTAAATACTGAAGGATACGCTGGAGTGCGGGGTCATCATCCGTGCGGTCACTGTTCCATCTGCGCAGTATCTAGTGAAATTACCCAATTGCAATATCATGGGGTTTGTTACAAGTTCAGGCATCAGACTTCTTGTGACTCTGTGTTTGTTGTGTATGGGGTCTTGTGTCCCTGTGGCCTGCTGTACGTGGGTAGTACCAGTAGGATGTTTCGGAAGCGCATCATTGAGCATAGAAGCCGGCTTAAATGCTCAGTCCGTGAAGCACCCTTGGTACCGCATTGTCTTGAATTTAACCATCAGTTCTCGGAATTGAAATGTTTTTGTTTGGATCGAGTTTTGGGTGGGGGGGATGGCAAGAGTAGGGAGCAGTCCCTTTTAATTTGTGAGCAGAAGTGGATTTTTAGGCTCCGCACGGTTGTGCCGGAGGGTTTAAATCTCCGTATTGATTGGGCTGTTTGCCTATAATAGGCTTAAGGAGGTGGAGTTTCTTTCGGGGGCTGTTCGCTGACGTCATGGGCAGTCTCTTATTTTAGTGCGGTGAGGTGGGTTGATTCGAGCATGCGCGGCGTTTTTGTGACTTTGTTGAGGTGTCAGTTAGGCTGCCGCTTTTAGGTAAGTTTCTTCCTGGCTGTTCTCTTTGTAGATTGGAAATGTGTGCTGCTTGTTTCATCTTTGTTAGTAGGTATTGTTGGTTGATGTTTGTTTCTTGTTTTTACAGCATATCCCCTGATGCAGCGAGTTTTCTCGCGAAACGTACACGAGCTCAATAAGTGACGTCGGGGTAGCGGCTTGTTTTCAACTCCTGTTTTTCTGTGTACAAGCTAAGTTGGCTGGGGAGTTATCACGGTCGCATGTTATTGTTTATGCTGTTGATGTAAGAAGTGCATGAGTGGAAGGTGGGGGCGGCAGGTCGTTGATGTTAACGGGCTGAAGTTAAAGTGGCATTCAGCTGGACTTATGTCTAGTTAGTTTTTGCCATTGCCCAATGAAAGCTGAGACCTTGCTGACCACTTTTGTGTTTCCACCATTGCGGTTCCTTGAAACAACCATTTGTTTGTATTTTTGCTAAAGATGGGACTATTTTTGTTTTAATTGGGGTGAGCTTTATGTCCTTTCGCTTCAAGTCCAACGCATGCAACGCTGCCTCACCGTGTTTGGGGTGAGGCTAGGGAAAGAACGTTGGAAGGGCAATGGACTGGTTGAGGTGAAAAGCTGAGACCACCTTTGGCAGAAAACTGGAGTACATGCAGAGCACTACCTGGTTCTGGTGAAACTTTGTATACAGAGGATGTGCGACCATAGATTGGAGCTCACAGGAAGAGGACCTTCCAGGTCAAGAATTTCAGAGGGTACGTGGTCCAGTGGCTCAAAAGGAGTCCGCATGAGCTGGCAGAGGACAATGTTCAGATCCCAAGTGACCGTAGGGGGCTTGACTGCAGGCTTCAAAAGAAGCAAGCCCCACATGAATCGGCCTACTACAGGTGGACTTGAGCTCAGAATTGGAGAGTTGCAAGAGGTACTCAAACAGCTGGTCCACGGGACAAAGGGATACAGTGCCTGATGGCAAACCATCGCCATTTGAACACTTAGGCCTTACATGTCGACTCCTTGCAGGATGCCAGCAGGATCTTGGTAACACCCTCAGGGAGGGACAGCTCCCTGAGGGCCAGCTACTCAACATCCATGCCATGAGTGCCAGGGAGCAGATACTGGGATGCAACATGGAGCCACTCTCCTGTGAGATGAGGTCTCGGTCAGAGCCCAGGCAAATAGGCTCCCCCTTTGAGAGCTACAGCAGTAGCAGGAACCACAGTTGTCAAGGCCAGTAGGGAGCAATGAGAAACATGGATTCCTACTTGGCCTGCAGCTTCAGGAGCATCTTCGTAGTGAGCGGTATTAGGGGGTAAAGATAGAGCAGGCCTTCCCCTAGTGGAGAAGGAAGGCATCTGGGGGCCAGGCAATCGCTGGCTGGCCTCCAAGAGCAGAACTGAGCTACCTGGGCATTCTGTGCCATACGGAAGAGATCGATCTCAGGAGTAGATGATCTGGTCTACCACCACCCTCTTGAGGGTTCACTCATGTGGCAAAAGTACCCAGCTGAGGCGATCCACTAGATTGTTGTGCTCGCCGGGCAAATACGTCGCCTGAGGTCCATGCCATGAAGCAGGGCAAACTTTCAGAGGTGAACCGTCTCCCAACACAGGAGGTATGAGCCCATGCCCTCCTGCTTGTTCACAAAGAACATGGCCATCTGGTTGGCCATCTGGATCAGGACCACCTGGTTTACCAGGTGTGCCCGAAAGGCATGGAGAGCATTTGCAATGGCCCAGAGCTCGAGGAAGTTGATCTGATGGAGGCTCTTGCTCTTGGACCACAGACCCTGGGTGTGGAGACCATCCAGGTGCGCGTCCCAGTCGAGCTTGGAGGCATCTGTCACGAGAAGCTTGCAGGTTTGCTGGTTGGAATGGAAGACCCTGATACAAGTTTCTGGGCACAAGTCAGCACTCTAGAGACTGCATGAGTGGCACAGTGACCACAACCCTATTCTACAGGCGGCTTGAGGCTTGCCACCATTGCGTTCGCAAGGTCCACTGAGCCTGCCGCATGCAGAGGCGGGCCTGAGGGGTGATATGCACCATGGCTGCCATGTGCCAGAGGGCTCTCAGCAGCCGATGGGCTGTGGTGTGACGCAGGTGCTGCAACACGCCTATCACCTAAATGAGATGCTGCAGGAGGTCCACCAGCAAAAATGCTCTCACCCAAGTGGTATTGAGGAGGACCCCGATGAATTCCAGTTGGTGCACCGGTTCAAGGTGGACTTTGAATAGCTGATCACAAAACCGAGCCCTTTGAGCAACTGAACGGTCAGCTCAGTGGACTGCCATACACTGCTCGGCATGGGGTCTTTTACAAACCAGTCATCCAGGAACAGAAAGACAAAGACCCCCAGGGTCCAGAGGAAGACAACCACTACCACCAGGCATTTTGTGAAGACCTGGGGGTTGCAGCCAAATCAAAGGGTAGCACCTGGTATTGATAGTGCTGGCTGCCCAACACAAATTGAAGTATTGCCTGTGATGTGGATGGATCAGAATATTTGTGTACACATCCTTCAGATCCAAGCAGTATAGCCAGTTGTCTTGTAGGAGGAACGGGAGCAGTGTCCCCAATGAGATCACCTTGAACTTTTCGCACACGAGGAACTGGTTGAGGTTTTGCAGATCCAGAATGGGGAGGAACAGCTGGTCTTTTTGGAGACCAGGAAGTACCTGGAGCAGAAGCCCTGACCGATCTGTGCCAGGGGAACTGGCTCAATGGCAAAGTCGGCCAGCAGGGCCACGACCTCGACCTACAACAGGCTCCGGTGTTTGTGGTCCATAGGGTACGTCCTGGGTTTGTAAGGGGGCGGCAGCTGGGTAAAATGGACGATTTGCAGCACCCAGGCATTCAAAGTGATGAAAGGCCAATATTGGGCAAAGTGGATGAGCAACCCCCACACCTGCGGAGGTGGGGACCACGGCGGTCAACAGTCAACTGGTTATACTCCTGAGGACCCCATCAAAAACCTGCACCCAGGAGGCAGGCTGAGTCTTTGGGGTTTTCTCCCTCCACTGGCAAGTGAGGAGGCAGGGCCTTAGGCTGTGCCTGTAACTGGTTTGGAAAATAGTGTCATGGGCGCAGAAGGAAAGCCTTCTTTGCTTGCTGTTTCTTCCGCACAGGGACCACAGCCTTTCTGGAGAGCCTGGTGAGGGTCACCTGCTCCTTCTCCAGCTCCTCAGCCTCCTCCATAGGCTTGTTGAAGAGGTTCTCACTCCAACACGGGACACTACTGATCTTGTCCTGGACTCACAGCTCTAGATCAGAAGACAGCAACCAGGCCATCTGCCACATGATGATACCCACTGCCACCATCCTACTGGTGGATCTGAAGATGTCTTAGGCGCCGCAGACCAAAATGTCAAGCAATCCTTGCCATGAGCTACAAGGTCTCAAAAAGACCCGCGGAGGTCTAGGACACAAGGGAAGCAAAGTCATCTATATCCAGCATATCATCCTTGAGGAACATGGCCATATAAGTCTGATAGCCTGGATCCTAGCCTATCAGCATGGAACCCTGGAAGCACCTCCTCCCAAGAGTCAAGGGTCCACACTTCCTGCATAGGAGTGTGTTTTTGCACTATTTGCATGCTTTAAGGCAGACTCGACCACAACGGAACTGTGGGGCAATTGAGGCTTCTCAAATTCCCAGGGCCTTCTGTACCCAGTACAGGGCGTCGAGCCAGAGGCTGATGACCGGAAGCATAAGCAGCGCCTCCCACAGCCACAGCCTCTGCAGGACATGATGGACGAGGACAGTCACTGCCTCATGGGGGTCCAAGGGATACTGGAGGAGTTCCAGTTCCTTTGCCCTCGGTTCCTTTTCCGATTCCAGAGAAAAGGAAATGACCTTGGCCAGGTCCTGAACAAAATCCTGGAAGGATATGTCCTCCGGGAGCAACTTCTGCCAATCCGGAGGGAGTGATGGGTCAGACAGGAGATCTTGGGCCCGAAGACACCGTTTCCCATTCGGATTCGGACTACAAAAGGAAACTGAAGTAGTGCAGAGTCTCCTCTGAGTGCCGACTATGTGGCTCAGGAAAGAGTAGTTACTCACCTGTAACAGGTGTTCTCCAGGAGCAGCAGGAATCAGTCCTCACATATGGGTGTCATCGGCGCCGATGAAGCCCCAGCGGAGCATTTCCCCAGCTTTCTATGAAAGCCTTTGGGAATGCAGGCATGCATGCACGGTTCCCTTCCAGCCTAAAGGTGCCATCTTACCTCAGTCAAATGACATAGCTAAGAACAGCACACAAAAATGTAAAACAAACTATGTACAACCAACTCCAAGGGGAGGAGGGAGGGTTGTGAGGACTGATTCCTGCTGCTCCTGGAGAACACCTGTTACAGGTGAGTAACTACTCTTTCTCCAGGACCAAGCAGGAAGTCAGTCCTCACATATGGGTGACTCCCCAGCTCTGGGCTACCGAGGAACCCAGGCTGAACAAGAGAACTCCCTCTAGTCTCAGCAGCAAAGAAAGGCTTTTCAAGGACACAACCTCCACCGGAAGCCCAACAGAGGGCAGGAGTTGCCTAAACCTCAAAGAGATTCCGGAGTACTGCCTGGCCAAAAGCACTGTCCCTACGGGACTCCCTCTCCAGGCAGTAATGGGCAGCAAAGGTCTGGCTTGAAGACCAAGTTGCAGCCCTGCAGATGTCTACCAAGGGCACAGAGCGGAGATGAGCCACTGAGGCGGCCGTAACCCGACCCTGCAAAGGAAGGTCAGCCGCATTATAAGCCCAGGTGATACAGTCAGCTACCCAGATGGACAAGGTATGCTTGGACACAGGCAACCCCAACTTATTGGGTTCAAAAGAGACGAAGAGCTGGGTAGCCCTTCTATGCACCTGCGTACGGTCAAGGTAGAAGGATAAGGCCCTCCTACAGTCCAGGGTATGCAGGATTGCTTCAGCCTGGCTTGCATGAGGCCTAGGGAAGAATGTTGGAAGAACCACCTCCTGAATGAGGTGGAAAGAGGAGACAACCTTAGGGAGGAACTTTGGATGAGTCCTGAGGACTACCCTGTTCCTATAAATCCTGGTGTAAGGCCTATCACAGACCAGGGCCTGAAGCTCACTTACACGCCTAGCCGAGGTAAGGGCTATCAGGAAGAGTGTCTTCCAGGAGAGGAAGCGTCGTGGACAAGTAGCCATCGGCTCAAAAGGTGGGCAAGTCAGTTGCTGCAAGACCACATTCAGCTCCCACTCAGGGGCAGGAGGACGGATAGGAGGCTTGAGCAAAAGCAAGCCCCCAAGAAAGCGAGACACCAAGGGGTGACCAGACAGAGAGTGTCCCTCCACCAGAGAGTGGTGAGCTGCTAGAGCTGAGAGGTGGACCCGAACAGAATTGGATTTAAGACCTTGATTTGACAAGTGCAGTAAGTACTGAAGGACTACTGGCACAGTACAGGAGAAAGGATCTGCTGTACGTAGCTGACACCACACAGAAAACCTCTTCCATTTGAGAGCATAGGTTTTCCTAGTGGACTGTTTCCTAGAGGCTAGGACAACCTCCTCAACCTCCAGAGGCAGGCCCCAGGGAGCCAAGACTACCCTTGCAGCCTCCAGGACATCAAATTGAGAGCTTTGAGATTGGGGTGCAAAAGGGAACCCTGCTCCTGTGAGAGAAGGTCGGGTTGCAACCCCAGAGGTAGTGGAGGATCCACCGCCAGTTGAAACAGAAGAGGAAACCAAGGCTGTCTCGGCCACCTGGGAGCCACCAGCAGGACCGAGGCCTTGTCCTGAAGAATCTTGAAGAGAGTTCGGGCCACCAAGGGCGTGGGAGGAAATGCATAGAGGAGGCCCTGAGACCAGGATATCAGAAAAGCATCCGCTGCTATCCGCAGAGGATGTGGTTGCCTGGAGCAGAACTTTGACAGTTGCTTGTTCATGGGGCTGGCAAAGAGATCCATCAAAGGGAGATCCCATTTCAGGAAGATCTTCTGAACCACTGAAGGATGCAGCTGCCACTCGTGGGGCTGCAGTATTCTGCTTAATCTGTCTGCCAGGTAGTTGTCCTGGCCTGGAAGGTACACAGCCTTGAGGAGCATGTTGTGCTTGAGGGCAAAAGAACAAAGGTCCTGAGCCTCCCGACAAAGGATCCTGGACCCAGTCCCGCCCTGTTTGTTCACATAAAACATGGCAACTTGGTTGTCTGTCTGAATCAGGACAGACTGGTGAGCCAGGGTAGGAGTGAAACCTTTGAGTGCTAATCGAATAGCTCTGAGTTTGAGGAGATTGATCTGCTGTGCAGCTTCCCAGGGAGACCAGAGGCCCTGGGTGCACTTGCCCAGACAATGAGCTCCCCAGCCTTCCAGGGAGGCATCTGTTGTCATCACTACTGTGTACCCTGGAATCTGAAAAGGCACCCCTTTCAGTAGATTGGGTGGGTGCAGCCACCAGTTGAGGGAGTGCAGAAATGTTCTAGACACCCTTATCCTGTCTCGGAGGCTGCCTGTGGCCTGTGACCACTGTGACCGAAGGCACCACTGTGCAGGCCTCATATGGAGCCTGGCATTGGGGGTCACATGAACTGTCGAAGCCATGTGGCCTAGAAGCCTCAGGCAGAGTCTGGCGGAGACCAGGGACCTGCTGAGAAACTGATTTGCCAAGGCCATCAACCTTTGGGCCCTGTCTGCTGGCAAGAAAGCCTTTGCCAGCAGAGAGTCCAGCCTTGCTCCTATGAACTCTAAGTTCTGGGAGGGGAGCAAAGTGGACTTTGCGAAGTTTATGACAAACCCCAGGCTTTGTAGAAGAGCAATAGTCCTGAGGGTGGCTTGATTGGCCTCTTGGCACGTCTGACCCCTGATGAGCCAGTCGTCTAGAAAGGGGAAGACAAAGATTCCCTGATTTCTCAGGTAGGCCGCCACCACTGCTAGGCACTTTGTAAAGACTCTGGGGGTGGAGGTGAGGCCGAAAGGCAGCACTCTGTACTGATAGTGGTTTCCTCCCACAATGAACCTGAGGTACTTTCTGTGGTCTGGATGAATGAGGATGTGAGTGTACGCATCCTTTAGATCTAAGGAGCATAGCCAATCTCCCTGCTGGAGGTAGGGTAGAAGAGTCCCAAGAGTAAGCATCAAACATTTCCTTCACTAGGAACTTGTTGAGGTTCCTGAGGTCCAGAATGGGTCGAAGGCCACTGGTTCTCTTGGGCACCAGGAAATACCTGGAGTAGAACCCTTGACCTTGTAAGTGGGGAGGCACAGGCTCCACCGCCCTGTCCACCAACAGACCATGAAGCTCTTTTAGAAGAAGATCTGTGTGCAGGGGAGGCCTTGGAGGCTCCCCTGGAAAATATGGTGGAGGCAGTTGGTGAAAATGGAGGGCATAGCCCTTGTGGACTATCTCCAGCACCCAACTGTCCCCGGTGACAAGGGGCCACTGGTGGGCAAAGAGGGCGAGGCGACCTCCTGTGCAGGGTTGGGAGAGCAGTGGAGGAGAGGTTACGCTCAAGGAGTCAAAAACCCCCACCCTGCTGAGTGGTAGCAGGGGCCTGAGGCTTGGGGGTCCTCTGCCTACGGGGCCCATTACCCTGGCCCTTGGCTTGCTGACCCTGGGGTGCAGCGTGGGTAGCCTGATATTGCGGGTACTGTTTGTAGGCAGTGCCCTTCCTCGGGTAAAAGGGCTTTTTACTCGAGCCCTTCTTCTTGTGAGAAGGGGCAGAAGTCTTCCTCAACAGCCTTGTCCGTGTGAGGTGCTGTTTCGAGCTGAGCGACCTTCTCGGTCATGGGCTTGCCGAAAAGGTTCTCACCTCGGCAAGGGACATTGACCAACTTGTCATGAACCCATGGCTCGAGGTCTGATGACTGCAGCCATGCGTGGCGTCGAGCCGCGATGCCGGCTGCCGCAACTCGGGCCGAAGCCTCGAAGCCATCGTAGGTGGCGCGGGACATGAACTTCGAGCAGTCCCGAATCCCCGAGGACAAGGACTTAAATCTCTGCAAGGGTTCCCCGGAGAGACCAGCAGAGAACCCGGCCAATTCCTTGGCCAGATCCCGCAAGTACATGCCCATGTACAGCTGGTAGGACTGAACACGGCAAGCAAGCATCGAGCCCTGGAAGCACTTTCTACCCACGCCATCGAGGTTCCGGGCCTCCCTGCCAGGGGGCACCGCGGAGTGCATCTTCTGGCTCTTCAGACGATGCATGGCCGATTCCACAACCATAGAATGGTGTGGTAGCTGTGCCTTTTGAAAGCCAGGGCTCTTCCGGAGTCGAGAGATCGAATCGACTCGCTTGCTGAGAACCGGCGCCGAGGCTGGTGCCTCACACATACGGAAGAGGAGCCGTTCCAGCATCGGAGGAACCGGAACAGTAAAGGCCTCCTTCGGAGGATTGTCATACTGTAGGGCCTCGAGCTCTTCAGCTCAAGGCTCCTCCTCGGGATCCGTCGGGATAGCCAAGGCAGCGGCCATATCTCGGACGAATGCCAAGAACCGAGTATCCTCCGGGGGGGACCTACTCCGGGGCTCAGACTGCGGTGAGTCCGAAGGGACACACCGAGTCTTGAAGGTATCAGGAGACTCCTCGTCCTCCGTCCTCGTCAGGGTCTGACCTCGCGGGGCCCTGGAGCACCCGCCCCGACGCCGGAGGCACCGGCATCGACGCCCTCGGTCCCGAACGGGAGGTTGAGGGAGACCGCGACCGAGGTCAACTCCGAGCCACGATGGACTTGAGTATCGGCTCGGTCTCCGGGGTCGACTTCTAAGTCGATGTCCCGGTGGTCGGGGCAGATGCGCCAGACAGGCTGGCCATCAATGCCCGCTGCTGCTCCATGAAGGCAGACAATCTGCTCTCCAAGGCTGTCATCCTGAGACTCAGCTCGGGAGACGCAGCAGCCACCGACTCGGGCCCCGGCGGCGCCGGGCCCGACGTCGGCTCTCTGGGAGGAGAGTCCTCAAGGACTACGGGGCTTACGTGTCCAGCAGACTCTGGCTCCACGCGAGGAACTTTGGCAGGCTTCTCGAGTTCCACGGGCCTGGGGCGACGGTCAGGGGTCTTAGACCTGGCCCTCGAGGAGCCAGGGACCTCCTCCGACGACGCCCTCGCGAGCCGCTTCTTCCTCTTGCGTTCCCGGTCAGGGGACCCCCTGTCCGAGGAGCTTCGACGGCGCTCGGGATCAGAATCCTGAGATTTCGAGGCCTCAGACGAGGTCCGGGCCCAGTCGGAGGCTGAATCCGAGAAAAGCCTTTCTTTTTGCTGCTGGTGACTTCGGAGTGCCTTGGAAGACATCTTTCCACATGGCCCGCACGACTTAGGCAGCAGTCGTGTGTGTTGGTGAGAGACATCAGTTTCTTACACCGATCAAACTTTTTAAAACCACTGGAAGCCATCGGGAAAAAAAGAGTCCCCGCGAGGTCAAAGGACCGGCCTTCCAGGGAAAAATGGAAAAAAGGGCGTGAACGCCAGCCACGAAGGGCAAAAACCGAAAAAGAAGAATCGGGCTCGATACTGGTGTACCGAACCCGGCGGGAGGGGAACCGGCATCGAACCGGGAGAAAAAATAGCGAAAATCGCCGAAAAAAATCTAATTTTAACCGGGAGAACAGGACACACGTCCGGTAGGCTTCATGGAAAAAAAGAGACTGAGGTAAGATGGCACCTTTAGGCGGGAAGGGAATCGCGCATGCGTGCCTGCATTCCGAAAGGCTTTCATAGAAAGCTGGGGAAATGCTCCGCTGGGGCTTCATCGACGCCGATGACAACCATATGTGAGGACTGACTTCCTGCTTGGTCCTGGAGAAAGGGTGGATATTGATGGTCCCCTTTGCGCATGGCATGCTAATGGTGATGCCCTGGGGCCTCAGACAGACACACTGGAGAGGGAGATGGCTCCAGTCACTGCAGTGGATACTGATCTCCCACACGATGTCCCAGCTGCAACAGGCAGGGCATGGGTCTCCAGGATAGGCTGGAAGGAGTGCGGTGACGACATGCTCCGTGCTGTGAGCCTGCATTCTGCAGTGCTTCCACCGTCGCCTAGTGAGCTTCCAAGGCTCATAGGTGTTCCTCTGGAACCACCACAGATGAGGATGTCTATGCTGCAGCTGCAGACATTGCCGGTGATCCCTCAGGTGGGGACCCCATGATGACTGGAGCATCGGGAAACACCCAGCTTCCCTCCTGGGCATTGGAAATGGACTCTGCCATTGTGGTCGGGTCCTCCCATCAAGGAAGCTTGACTGGCCATTCCCGGCCCTTGCTGTCCCCGTCTCACGCCAAGAGGGGCTGCAGTGGTGCTGCACACGGATCTTCTCCTTGTGCTTCCCTTTCAACATCGACAGGGTCTCTGCAGTGGGTCACCCCTCTACGCTCAAACCCATATGCTCTGACTGAACCCTTGGCTCTTTTCTCTTGGCCACCTCAGGCGTGGACAAGAAGTCGGGGCTGAGGATGCTGAATCAGATGAGCCAAAGAAGGACCCATTCTGCTTTCCTGATCCTTCAGCCCTGGATTCATTATCTGCAAGCACAGCTCGCAGGATGCCGGCTGGTGGTCGGGTCCCAAGGCACTGCAAGCAACAATTATGGTGGTTTGTTGCAGAAATGGTCATGCTACAACTGGTGCATTTCTTAAAGCCGCGAACTGGCTTAGACATGCCAAAAAATACCACCTCGGTAAAAACAAACTGAAAAATAGCTCTGGGTGGGAAAAAGCCCCCAAAGGGGAGGGGAAAAAACACCCAAAAGGCGGAAAAAAATACCCAAAAGACACAAAAAAAAAATCTACAGAAAAATCATCCAAAGGGTAAGAAAAAGGCTAACTGATGACAGATGGGCGAAAACAACGAGCAAAAGCTCGGCCACAACAGCAAGAAATTCAAACTTTTTTCTGGACTGCAGGAACACATCCTAGGGGCTCCATGGAAAAAAGACGACTGGAGAATATGGTGAAGCAGCAGGAAGAGTAGGCAGGCACACATGCACAGTGTATTCAAAAGTTTCCTTTGGAAGCTGGGGAGCATTCTGTGCCGGGCTCCATCGGTGACATCACCCATACGTGAGGAATTATTTCCTGCTTGTTCACAGAGAAAGATGCACGCCACAACCCTGGTGGTGAGAATCCACTTGTGGGTCCGGAGGACCTGGCTGAGGTGGTCCGCCAGCATGTTGAGCTCCTCAGGCAGGTAAGTCACCCATGCCATATGCTACTGCTAATTTCCAAAGACGTATCGCCTCCGATCACAGGAGGTAGGAGCCTGTTCCCACCTGCTTGTTGATGTAGAACATCGCCACCTGGTTGTCCATCTGGATGAAGACTACTTTGTAGGCTAGGAGGGCCCGGAAGGCCCTGAGGGTATTAGTAATCACCTGCAGTTCCATTGGGGGACATCACCCATACATGAGGGCTTCTTCCTGCTTGTTCACAAAGGAGCAACATCTGCAGAGGACTACCTGCTGGAATGTGCAGAGTCAGCTGATGTCTGCACTAAAGAAGCCTTGTGCTCTGCATTCTGTAAAAGTAGTCTCTTTTCCCAGTTGTCATGATTCGCAAGCTGATCAAGTTTGTACCTTTGGGACTGCTCTGAATCTAAACAGATGAGACAGTTGGCATGAATGTCAAAGATCGCCATCCTTTCACAAGTATGGCGGGGACAGAAACCTGGCTTTTAATGAAAGGATTCTGGGGCTGTGTGTGGGGCAAAAGAGTTTGGTATGTCACTGTTTGAATAGTAACATAGTAAATGACGGCAGATAAAGACCAGTACGGTCCCTTCTAGTCTGCCCAGTAAGATGGCAAGAGTAGGTGCACTTGCCGCTCCATGCAGGCCACCCCTCCCCATGTCTTTGTTTTAGGGGTGAACCCACTTCTCTGTGTATGACACCCCTGTATGTTGAGAAATTAGTTAAGTTTATTTTGATTTTAGTGCAGCCAAACTGAAGGTGGCATCATCCTGGCAGCAGCTAGGGCCGCCACCCTTGGCTCAGAAAAGGTTGTTACTCACCTGTAGCAGGGTCTTCTCCACGGACAGCAAGAATAAGTCTTGAACTATAGGTGACGTCACTGATGGGGCTCTGCGCAGGAATGCTCCCCAGCTTCTACTGGAAGCTTCTGGGAGGCTCCACTGCGCCTGTGTGCTTGTCTTCCGACTTGCCGTGGCACCATCTTCTCCAGTGTAACAAAGCTGTAGCAGAAGTCAACTCCTTGGAGAGGTGATAGGGTTGAGAACTTCTTCCTTCTACAGGTGAGTAACTACCTTTTCTCCGTGAACAAGCAGGAATGAAGCCTTCATATATGGGATTCCCAAACTACAGGCTACCGAAAACAGAGGAGGCCAAAAAACCCAACAAGGGCAATTGGATAAGAACTGGAGAAACAACTACAGTATGTACAGTACTGATAGCCCCCAAAAGGAAACTAATCTGATTCAGTTTCTTCACCTTACAGTGTCATTCATGAACATTCATGACTATTTTTTTTTTGGTAGCCTGGATGGACAAGTAGGGCCTTGGTGGGATGGAGCTGGAATCTAATCCCCAAACAGATGCTGGAGTACAAATTGACCAAAATTGCTGTCACGTTGGGAATGCCATCCAGACAGTAGTGAGATGTGAATGTATGGACAGAAGACCACATTGCAGTTCTAAAGATCTTTTCCATGGAGACTGAGCGCAAGATGGCTACCAACGCAGCAATGGCTCAGGCACTATGAGCTGTGATGTGACCATTAAGGCTCAGGCCAGCCTGAGAATAAGCGAAAGAGATGCAGTCTGCCAGCCAAATTGAAAGAGTGCGTTTGGAGATAGCAGCCCCTAGCTTCTTGGGGGTCAAAGGAGACACACAGTTGGATCTACTTTCGGTGAGCCTCTGACCGCTCAAGGTAGAAGGCCAATGCTTGCTTGCAGTCCAGCATGTTCAACACTGCTTCCTCTCTGGAGGCATAAGGCCTCAGCAAGAAAATCAGCAGAATGACTGACTAAGATGGAAAGTGAATACCACTTTTGGGAGGAATCAAGGATGAGTGCACAAGACCACTCTATTATGATGGAACCTGGTGCATGGCGGATGAGACACTAGAGCCTGGAGCTCACTAACACGGCATGCTGAGATAACTTCCACCAGGAACAAGACCTTCCATGTCAAGAACTTCAAGGGACAGGAGTCGAGGGGCTCAAAAGGAGCAAACATTAGCTGTGCCAGAACCACACTGAGGTCCCAAGCCACTGCCAGAGGCTTGAAGGGAGGTCTGCAGAGGAGCAAGCCTAGCATGAAGTGAACCACCAAAAGCTGAGCCAATATGGACTTCCCTCCAAGTTGCGATGGTAGGCAGCAATCACGCTGAGTGGTCCCTGACAGAGTTGGACTTGAGACACGACTCTGAGAAATGTAAGACACTCAAAGGGCCTATCGACAGAACAAGTAAAGGGATCCTGTGTCTGTGCTGTGCACTAGGAAGAAAATCTCTTCCATTTGAAAGCGCAAGACATTCTCATTGAGGCCCTCTGAGATACCAACAGAACATCTGTTACGTCGTCAGGTACATAAGAACATAAGATATGCCATACTGCGTCAGACCAAGGTCCATCAAGCCCAGTATCCTGTTTCCAACAGTGGCCAATCTAGGTCATAAGTACCTAGCAGTTTCCCCAAAAGACACAGGTTCCCGTATTGGTTCAAGCAATGATATCCTGGGTCCCTTTTAATAATGGTTTATGGACCTTTCCTCCAGGAACCTGTCCAAACCTTTTTTAAACCCAGCTACACTAACAGCTTTTATTACATCCTCTGGCAACAAATTCCAGAGTTTGATTACACATTGAGTAAAAAAATATTTTCTCTTATTAGTATTAAACAGTTTACCCTGAAGCTTCATTGCAAGTCCACTAGTCTTTCTATATTCTGATGATGTAAACAATCGAACCACAATAATACACTGCCTCCTATCCCATGACTTTTTAGTTTTGCCAAAAGTCTCTGATGAGGGACCTTGTCAAAGGCTTTCTGAAAGTCCAGATACACTATAATCAACTGACTCACCTTTGTCTATCTGTTTATTCACACCTTCAAAAAAAAAAACATAACAGATTAGTAAGACAAGATCTTCCTCGTCTAAAGCCATGTTGGCTGTCTCCCATTAAGCCATGACTATCTACATTTTCAGTAATTTTGTACTTTATTGTGGTTTCTACCATTTTTCCCCAGTACTGACGTCAGGCTCGCCGGTCTGTAGTTTCCTGAATCACCCCTGGAACCCTTTTTAAAAATTGGCGTTACATTGGCAATCCTCCAATCTTCAGGTATTACAGATGATTTTAATGATAGTTCACAGATTACTAATAGCAGTTCTTTCAACACCCTTGGATGTATACCATCCGGTCCAGGTGATTTGCTAATCTTCAGATTATCAAATAGTTGTAATACATCTTCCTGATGTATCGATATTTCTTTCAATTCTTCCGCAGTATCACCTTTAAATACCACTTCAGTCATGGGTAACATCCCTACATCTTCCTCAGTAAAGACCGAAGCAAAGAATTCATTTAGTCTCTCCGCTATAGCCTTGTGCCCTCTTAGTGCCCCCTTTTACCCCTCCATCATCTAATGGTCCAACTGACTCTCTCACAGGATTTTGCTACAAATGTACTTGAAAAAGTTTTTATTAAGTGTTTTTGATTCCACAGCAAGCTTCTTCTCAAATTCTCTCTTTGCCTGCCTTATCAATTCCTTGCATTTAACTCGCCAGTGCTTTTGCTATTTCCAGTTTTTGTCATTTGACTTTTTTCCATTTCCTGAAAGATGCTTTTTTGGCAACAGCCTCTCTGACCTCACCTTTAAACCATGCTGGCAGTTTTTTTGGAGTTCCTTCCACTTTTCTTAAAGTGTGGAATACAGCTGGTCTGGGCTTCCAAGATAGTATTTTTAAATACCCAAGCTTGATGTAAGTCTTTAATCTTTGCAACTGCTCCTTTTAGCTTTTCTTAACTATTTTCCTCATTTTATTATAGTCTCCCCTTCGAAAGTTAAAAGGTAGTACTGTGGATTTCCTTACCATCCCTCCTCCATTAATTAAATCAAACGCGATCATGCTATGATCACTATTGCCAAGTGGTCCCAACACTTTTATCTCTCGCTCCAGATCTGGTGTTCCACTAAGGACTAGGTCCAAAATGGCTTCCCCTCTGGTCAGTTCATGAACCAGCTGCTCCAAGAAGCAGTCATTTATTTTGTCTAGAATCTTTATCTCCCTAGCATGTCCTGTCGTGAAACTGACCCAGTCAATACCGGGGTAATTGAAATCACCCATTATTATTACTGTGCTGTAACGTTTGTTAGCTTCCCTGATTTGAGCATTTCATCATCCATTTGTTCATTCTGGTCAGGCGGTCGATAGTACACCCCCACTGCCATTGCTTTCCCCTTTTTACAGGGAATTTCAATCCACAGAGATTCTACAGCTAATTTTGTTTCCTGCTAAACTTTAATTCTTTGTGACTCAATGTCCTAACAGAGCGCAATCCCTCCACCAATTTGATCATCTCTATCATTGCGATATAGTTTGTACCCAGATATCACATTGTCCCACTGGTTGTCCTCCTTCCATCATGTCTCTGAGATACCAATCATATGTAATCTCTCATTTAGTGCTATATATTCTAACTCTCCCATCTTCTTTTTTTAGACTTCTAGTATTTGCATACAAGGTAGGTTAGGTTCCGTCAGGACTAGCCTCTCAACATCCACGCAGTGAGGGCCAAGGATCCGACATTGGGGTGCAGCAGTCTCCCGCCCTCCTGTGAGATAAGGTCTGGGGCAGAGTCCAATTGCAGGGGGCTCCCACTGAGAGAGTTGAAGCAGAAGAGGAAATCACAGCTGCCAGGACCTACACAGTGCAATGAGGATCACTGACCCTGTACCTGTCTGGAGCTTCAGCAGGGTCTTTAGTATGAGAGGAATGGGAGACTATGCATATAGCAGACCCTCCATCCCAGTGCTGGAGAAAAGCATCCAGAGCCAGCCTGCTGTGTGAGGCGACCCTGGAGCAGAACTGATTCACTCGTGCACTGTGCTGAGTGACAAACAAATCTATTGAGGGGTAACCCATTTCTGGAAGATATGGGCCGCAACAGCCCTAATCCAGAGTTCACTCATGCAGCTGGAGGATGCAGCTCAGCTGGTCCGCGAGGATGTTCTGCTTCTCCGGCAGACACATGGCCCTAACTCCATACGTGTGGGAGATGGAAAACCTCCACAACCGGATCACCTCCCAGCACAGGAGATACGACCCCATGCTCCCTTGCTTGTTTACTTAGAACTTCACAACCTGTCAGTCAGAATCAGAACATTCTGGTTGGCCAGGTGATCCCGAAAAGTCCAGAAGGCATTCGCAATGGCTTGTAGCTCAATGAGATTGATTTGGGGCAAGCTTTCTTGTTCAGTTCAGTTTCCATGAGTGTGGAAGCCATGCAGATGCGCCCCCCCCCCCACCCCCCAATCTCGGTTTGGATACATCCGCAATCATTGTCTTCTGCAGTAGTGCCTGCTGAAAAGGGAGGCATCTGAGTAGATTCTGAGGATCCAACCACCAATGTAGGGACTGAACAAGGGGTATGGTGACTACCACCCGGAGGCAGCTGGTAGTCTTCTTCCACAGAGTTCTCAGTGTCCACTGAGCTTGTCTCATTGATAGATGAGTCAGGGGAGTGATGTGCATTGTAGAAGCCATTTGGTAGAGCACAATCAGCATCCCACAAGTCGTCATCTGCCAACTCCGCTGGGTCTCGCAAACCAAGGCCTTCAATCTCTGGAGTCAGTCCAGTGAGAGAAAGGCCCTTGCCTGAGTCTTGTTGAGCAGAGTTCTTATGAACTCCAGTATTTGGGCAGGTTGAAGGTGGGATTTTGAATAACTGACAATGAAACCTAACAGCTCTAGGACCCAGATGACCAGCTGTGTTGAATGTTGGACTCCGTCCACTGCAAGGCACTTTGTAAAGACTTGGGGTGCCGAGACCAGTCCGAAGGCTAATATTCTATACTGAAATTGCTGTACTCCCAGGACAAATCAGAGATATTTTAGGTGGGCAGGATGGAGTGATATCTGGGTATACACATCCTTTACATCCAGGGAGCTTAGCCAATTGTCTTTCTAAAGATAAGGAAGCAGGGTACCTAGAGAGACCATCTTGAAATCTTCTCGGAGCAGGGAAGGGGTTGAGGTCTCTGAGGTCCAGGATGGGCCGAACCTCCCCTCCTCCATCTTCTTGGGGACTAGAAAGTACCTGGAGTAAAATCCCTGTCCGATCTGTTCCTGAGGCATGGTCTCGATGGCGAGATTGGCCAGAAAGGTCAAGGGGAAACACCCTCAGGGGGCAATGAGGCAGAATTTTGGAGAAGTGCAACATGTAGCTACTTTGACTATCTGCAGCATACAGGCATCCGAAATGACGGGCCACCTGTGGGCTAAGAGAGTGAGCCTTCCCCCCCATCTGAGGATTCCCCTCTGCAGTCACCGGTTGACTGGCTATGCTCCTTAGGAACCAATCAAAACCCCATCCCCGGCTTGGGTGGCAGGGCTGGCCGAGCCTTTTGGAGCTTCTCCTGATGTTGCAGACGTGGAGCCTGGGGCTTTTACTGGGAAGCTTGGGGAGCAAGAAAGTACTTGTGCTTATGTGGGTAGTAGGCCTTCTTCTGGCCTCCACTTTCTGCAAAAGGGATCAGACGTGCGTCTTGAGAGTCTGGTGAGGGTGATATGCTACTTCTTTATGACGCCAGCCTTTTCCTCCACCTGCTCTCCAAAGAGTTCTTTCCTTGGCATGGCATGTCCACCAGATTATTCTGCACAGACCGTTCCAGGTTGGAAGACTGAAACCAGGTGAGGTGGTGGGCTCCAATACCCACAGCTGCCACTCTAGAGATCGTCTCAAAGGTGTCATACGTTGCCCCGACCATGAACTTTGAGCAGTCTTTGTCATGACCCACCAGAGTACAATGAAGTTCCAGCTTCTCCTGAGGGAGGAACAGGAACAGGCACAGGTCAGTGAGATCATGCATGATGCCCTTCAGGAATATGCTCATGCAGAGCTGGTAAGAGAATACTCTAGCTGTGAGCATGGAGTTCTGGAAGCACCTCCTGCTGAAGGAGTCCAATGTCTGAGCCTCCCTACCCAGGGGTGTCGAGGAATGGGTTTTGGTGCTCCTAATCCTCTTAAGGTCAGACTCAACCACCAAGGAATGGTGAGGAAGCTGAGGTTTCTCAAAGTCTGGGGTTTTCTGAACCCGGTACATTGAGTCCAACCTTCCATTGACCCAAGACACAGGGAAGGGGTTCTCCCACATCCTCATTTGCAGGCTTTGTAGGATACCGTGCACAGTCACAGTCACCCATTTCCTTGAGAGCTGAGGAGTACTGGAGCATCTCCAACTCCTCTGCCCTGCATTCATCCTCTGTCACCAGGGAAAATGGGATGGCCTTGGCCATATCCTTCCGAAGTTCTGGAAGATCATGTCCTTTGGAAGAGACTTCCACCATTCGTGTGGAGGGGAGGGATCCGAGGAAAGTTCAAAGGACCTGGCCTCCGACAAGTTCTCTACATCAGTAACACAGCCATCAGAGTCAGACTCCGAGAGGAAATCGAAGTACCTCAGAGACTTAGCCCAGTGCTTCCTCTGCCTCAGAGGGGAGTAGGAGCATCAATGTGATCGATGATTCATCAAGTGCTTTTGTGGCTTTGACAGGACATTGGAACCAGATATACTTGAGACAGAGATGACTTTGCCAGGAACCAGCGTCAGATCTCTCCGATACCCCAATGTTGATGCCTCCACAGACAGGGCATATGTTTTGAGGATTGGCTGCACAACAGTCAATGACAATGCCTTGGGCACCAAAGGACCAGCCAGCTGTTTTACTAGTATTGATGTGATGCGAGCCTCAAGTGTCTGAAGGCATTCCTCCATAGCTGCCGTGTCCGAAGGCCTTGGGACCTCAGCAGTTTTGACCAATGTATCCGGCATCCCTGCAGGGGTATCAACATGGCGTTTGTCACTGAGAGATGATCTGTGACTCTCCAAGGCTATGAAGAACGATTCCTCTCTCTGGGGCACCTTGGCAGGCTGTTTGTGGCCATCACTCTCGACATTATGTGGAGAAGAGCTCTGATGCCAGTGCTCAGAAGGGTCCCCCCCCCCTTCAGTGTCAATGGAGTTGACGTTGTCTTTGATTCCACATGTAGACAGGCCAACAGCCGATGCTTCAGGGCATTACGGACCCTCAGCTCGAATGAGCCCAGGAACCTCTCAATGTCGATGCACCTTTGGCGGTACCAAGGGCAGCCATCAATATCAGTGCCAAAGATGTGGAATCAGACCTCTAGCCAAAGAGGGATTCTCTTTATTTCTCTTGACCCTTCAGGCCTCTCCTTGTCATCTGTAGGCACAAATTACAAGAGGAGGGCTGGTGATCAAGACCCAGACATTGGGAGGCACCAATTGTACTTGTTGGTGACCAAAATGGTCCAGGCACATTTGGTGCATTTCTTTAACCCACTGGCCAGCTTCTGAGTCATGTCTGAGAAGATAGCCATGGCAAAATCAAACAACTCAAATGCAACCAGAAGCCCAGCTGGGCCATGGAAAAAAAACCACCACAAAATAAAAGTGCTGGAAAAAGCGACGGAACAAAGGGCAGAACCACAATCATCAGACCTGATGCTACCGATGACAGACAGGAAAATTGAATTCAAGGAAAAAGACTCCCAAAGGGGAAAAAACAAAACATTTGCCGACAGATGAAGCACAGTTACTTACCTGTAACAGGTGATCTCTGGGAACAGCAGGAATTAGTCCTCACATATGGGTACGTCGGTACCGACGGAGCCTGTGCGGGAAAGCTCCCCAGCTTCCTAGAATGGAAGCTTTTGGGACCTCCCACTGCACATGCGCACTGCCTTCCCGCCTTCCTGAACAGCTCTCCTCAGTTTCGAGTTTATAGCTGAGTCAATAGAGAGAGGACAGGAAGATAGATAGATAAAAGATACAACTCCTAGGGGAGGTGGGTGGGTTGTGAGGACTAATTCCTGCTGTTCCCAGAGATCACCTGTTACAGGTAAGTAACTGTGCTATCTCCAGGAACAAGCAGGAATAAGTCCTCACATATGGGGACTCCCTAGCTTAGATGCGTGGGATCCCCTGTCAAGGTTCGCCATCTTCGTATGGATCTCAGGCATCCATTCTGGGAAGGTGGGCAGGAGTTGTCTAAGAATGGAACAGGTGTTTGAGGACAGCTTGGCCAAACAAGGCATCCCGGCGGGAGTCCTTGTCCAAACAGTAATGGGCTGTGAAGGTATGAACCGAGGCCCAGGTAGCGGCTCGACAGATCTGATCAATGGAAACAGAGTGCAGATGAGCCATAGAAGTTGCCATGGCTCTCACATTGTGAGCTGTGACATGGCCTTCTAGAGAAATGTTTTTACTCTGGTAAGCAAAGGAAATACACTGAGCAATCCAATTGGAAAGTGTACGCTTGGAGACTGGAAGTCCCAAATGTGAAGGATCAAAAGCCACGAAAAGTTGAGAAGACTTTCGATGTGGCTGAGTCCTATTAAGGTAAAAGGCTAGAGCTCTTTTACAATCCAGAGTATGAAGGTTCCTCTCTGCACTGGAGGCATGAGGAGCCGGAAAAAATACAGGTAGATATACCTCTTGATTAAGATGAAAAGGGGAGACCACTTTAGGCATAAAGTGGGGATTCGTCCTAAGGACCACCTTGTCATGATGAAATCTTGTATAAGGTGGATTAGCCACTAGAGCTTGCAGTTCGCTGATACGACGAGCGGAAGTGACTGCAATTAGGAATAGTACCTTCCAGGAAAGAAATTTCAAGGAGGTAGAAAATAACGGCTCAAAAGGTGGCTTCATAAGCTGACCAAGCACTAGATTCAAATCCCATGCGACCGGGGGGGGTCTGATGGGAGGTTTAGTGAGGGTCAGGCCTCTCATGAATCTGGCAACAAGAGGGTGAGAGGAGATAGGTTGTCCATTTACAGGTTTCAGGGATGCCGAAATAGCACTTAAATGGACTCTTACAGAATTCGTCTTAAGGCCTGCATTGGAAAGATGCAGGAGATAGTCTAAGAGGGAATTCAAAGGAAGTGCCAGAGGGTCAAGGCCCTGCTGAGCACACCAAATGGAAAAACGTTTCCATTTGAAAGCATAAGACCGCCTCGTGGAAGGTTTCCTAGAGGCATGAAGGATATCTTTCACAGGTTGAGAAAGATTAAAGTCTTGAAGACTTAAGCCTTCAGTAACCAAGCTCGGAGATGTAGGGATTTGGGGTTTGGGTGCCACAAAGTCCCGTCCTCCTGAGACAGAAGGTCTGGTGCAGCTCCTAAGTCCAGGGAGGATCCCTGGGAGAGCTGTAGAAGCAGAGGGAACCACACTTGGCGTGGCCAGCGTGGAGCTATGAGGATCATAGAGCCGTGATCTCTCTGGAGTTTGAACAGAGTCTTGGGAATCAGCGGAATGGGTGGAAAGGCATATAGGAACGCCTGACCCCAATGGAGGAGAAAGGCGTCCGTGGCCTGAGCTTCCTGACACGGAGTCCTGGAACAGAACCGGGGAAGTTTGGCATTCCACGGACTTGCAAAGAGGTCTATGTCCGGGGTTCCCCATTCCTGAAAGATTCTGGTTATCTGGCCCACATGTAGGGACCACTCGTGTGGCAGCAGAACTCGACTGAGTCTGTCTGCTCGAGAGTTTTGAACTCCTGGAAGGTACACTGCTAGCAGATGAATTTGGTGCTCTCTGGCGAAGGCCCATAATCTGAGAGCTTCGTTGCAAAGCGACAGAGAGCCCGTCCCTCCTTGTTTGTTTATGTAAAACATGGCCACCTGATTGTCTGTCTGAACCAGGACAGTCAGGTTGGCAAGGAGGGTATGGAAGACCTTGAGGGCAAGGTAAATTGCTCGCAGTTCCAGGAGGTTGATATGAAGGGTGGCCTCCTGTGGAGACCAAGTGCCCTGAGTGGAGAGAGTTAGCAGATGGGCTCCCCACCCCAATTGGGAGGCATCTGTTGTGAGGGTTGCTTGGGGTAGCAAGGGCTGAAAGGGAGCCCCCAACAACAGATTCTTGGTGGAGATCCACCAATGGAGGGACCAAGACAGACGGTTTGAGGTTTGTATTTGGTCTGAGAGTGCTCCCGACGCCTGAGTCCACTGGGTGGCCAGGGTCCATTGAGCTGCTCTCATATGAAGACGAGCGTAGGGCACCACATGTACTGTGGAGGCCATATGGCCCAGGAGGCGTAGCATTTCCCTGGCTGTCAAGTGAGTACTGGACTGGGCTTGGGAGGCCAAGCTCAGCAGACGCTGACCCCGAACCAGTGGAAGGTAGGCTCTTGCAGTGGTGGTGTCCAACTGGGCCCCTATGAATTCTAGAGACTGAGTAGGGCTGAGTTGAGACTTGGGGAGGTTTATTACCAGTCCCAGATACTGCAGAAGGCTCCTTGTGCGGTCTAGGGAAATCTGGGCCTGCGACTGAGTTGGAGCTCGAATGAGCCAGTCGTCCAGATATGGGAATACGAAAATCCCCATGCTTCTGAGAAATGCGGCTACGACTGCCATGCATTTGGTAAAGACTCTTGGGGCAGAGGCGAGACCGAAGGGAAGTACTCTGTATTGGTAATGACTTCCCCTGAACAGAAAGCGAAGATATTTTCTGTGGGATGGATGGATGAGTAGATGTGTATACGCATCCTGCAGGTCTAGAGAACAAAGCCAGTCCTGACTCTGAAGGTATGGAAGGAGAATGCCCAAAGAGAGCATTTTGAATTTCTCCTTGTACAGAAATTTGTTCAATTCTCTCAGATCTAGGATTGGTCTGAATCCCCCTGTTTTCTTTGGAATGAGAAAATAGGGGGAGTAGAAACCTGACCCCTGTTGATGAAGAGGAACCTCTTCTATGGCCCCTTGGGCAAGCAGAGAAGAGATCTCCTGATCCAACAGGGCTAGGAGAGGAGATGGAGAATTGAAGGGTCTCACCATGTGATGAGGAGGAAGGCTGGAGAAATGAAGTTTGTAACCCTCTCGGATGATAGAGAGGGTCCATTGCTCTGTTGTGATCTGTTCCCATCTGGGAGCAAAGTGAGCTAACCTTCCAGGTATGGTGAGAGGTTCTGGTTGGTCCAGAACCAGGAATGGCAAGTTCTCTAGGGGCAAGTCAAAACCCCTGAGGGGGGTGGAGCCTGTTGAGCTGTAGTAGCTGCTGCAGGCTTTGCTCTTGCTTGTTTCGTTTGCTGACGTTTAGCCGCAAAACGAGGTTGAGAAGATTGCTGGCCAGTACTGGAAGCATATCTGGCCTTCTTATAATAAGGCCTCTTGAAAGACTTCTTCTTAGTGGGAGTAGAAGTGGACTTAGAAAGTCTCTCTAAGGTGGCATTTTCAGCATCCATTTGCGTGGCCTTAACTTGCCACTCTGCACCGAATAAGTTCTCACCTGTACAGGGCAGATTCCGTAAGCCATCTAGAACCCAGGGTTCCAGATCAGAAGCCTGGAGCCAAGCCAGATGTCTGGCTGCAATAGCAATGCCAGAAGCTCTGCTGGCTCCTTCGAAGGAATCAAAGGCAGCTCTGTTGGAGAACTTAGAAACATCTAAAAGTTGTTTCACAACAGAAAGGAAGTCCTCCTGTTTATCCTCAGGGATAAGGGAGGCAAAATGCCGTACTTTCTTGGCAAGTTCCCCTAGGAACATGCCCATATAGAGGCTGTAGGAATTAATCCTGGCTATAAGCATACTAGCCTGGAAGATTTTCCTACCAAAAGAGTCCAGTGTCTTACATTCCCTTCCTGGAGGTGTAGAAGAGTGCCTTTTAGTACTCTTGATCTTTTTCATTGCAGACTTTACCACAATGGAGTGGTGAGGCAATTGAGTTTTCTGAAAACCAGGAGAAGGAGGGACCCGATACACGGTGTCCAACCTACGGGAATAAGGAGACAGAGTTAAAGGGTTCTCCCAGAAATCCATCAATTGTTCTTGAAGGATTTCATGGATAGGCAGAGTAACTGCTTCTTTAGGAGACTTAGAGTATCCTAAAATATCCAATCTTTTTGACCTTGGTTCCCTTTCAGAGGAAGTAGTGATAGAAAGGCCTTTAGCCATTTCTAAAATAAAGTCCTGAAAGGACAAATTCTCTGGAGGAGACATTCTCCTTTTTGGAGAAGAAGGTTCCTCAGGAAGGTCGAGGGAGAGCTCTGCAGACTCATCAGAGGAAACAAAATCCTCAGAGGAATCGGTGTATTCTCTAGTTTCCTCCAACGCACGATACGCATACCGATCGGTATCGACATCGGGCGTACCGGGTATGGAAGCTGTATGGAGCGAAAGCCCATACGGTACCGATTTGCGTTTAGAAGAGGAAGGCCTGGGTTCCGGCATGGCGGACGATACCGGAACCGGGCCCGGAACCGCTGGAAGCGGTACCGATGGCGTTGCAGCTTTAATGAAAGCCATGACGGCCTGCTGCATGGATTGGACAGTATTGCCCATAGACGCCACGGCTGCCTGGATGTCGGTACCGGTATGGGCCGGTACCCCAGAGCAGTCCAACAGGTGATCTGTCGAGGCCGTGCCATCGATGTCAACCTGTAGCCCCTGTATTGGCGTTTTGGAAGGTAGGACCTCCCGCCGGGGCTGTTTGGCTGGGGCAGGGTCCTCAAAACTAAGAGCCTCTCGATGCTTTGAAGGAGATTTGCTCTTTGAGGACTTGCCCACAGAAGGTTTGGTTACCTGAGATCCATCCGGGGATGATGACCTGGATGACTGTGATGTTGGATTCTCTGAAGCAAACAGCACATGGAATTTGTTGGCCCGGTTCTGCAGCCCACGCTTAGACATTTGGGAGCAGGAAGGGCAGTCCGGAATGGAGTGGTCAGGCCCCAAACATTTAAGACACCATTCATGGGTGTCTGTGACTGATATTACAGCAGTACACTTGGTACACTTCTTAAATCCAGGGGCTGGCTTCTCCATGTGGAGAATTCAAGTAGGCCTGAAGGCCTAACTGAAGTGACCAAGTGCTGAAAAATAATAAAAGAAAAGAAAATAATTTTTCAAGAAAGAAAAAGGAAGACCGGCGATACCGGTATCGGTATGGGAAGGCAGGTACGCGGTCTAAAGAAACAAAACAAAAAACTACAATTTCTTCAGCGGTGACAGGATACACGACCTGCTGGCTCCGCGGAAAAAGAGAAACTGAGGAGAGCTGTTCAGGAAGGCGGGAAGGCAGTGCGCATGTGCAGTGGGAGGTCCCAAAAGCTTCCATTCTAGGAAGCTGGGGAGCTTTCCCGCGCAGGCTCCGTCGGTACCGACGTACCCATATGTGAGGACTTATTCCTGCTTGTTCCTGGAGATCTGATTCATGTCTGTGGGGTTCTGCGGAAAATAAAGACTAGCTAAGATGGCACCGCGGCAGGTGGAAAGGCAGACACGCTGGCATGGTGGAGCCTCCCAAAGGCTTCCAACAGAAGCTGGGGAGCGTTCCCACTCAGGACTCCATCGGTGACATCACCCATACATGAGTACTTATTCCTACTTGACCACAGAGATTGTGGATCATCAACAATATGGAAAGAATAATAGCACAGCATAAGCATAAAAGGGGGCAGTTTAAAATTATTATAACCTCTTTATAAGCTTTACACTTCACCCTAAAAAAGTTACAAGTTTGGAATTAGTGGAACAGGGAAGTGGGTGGGGGGAGTGTAGGTGGGTTGGTGTTCGCTGTAAAATTTATTTATTTATTTGCTTTTATATACCACACTATTTAGTATCAATGCAGTTTACATGGAACGTGAACAGTCAAGCAACTTTACATAGAACAGGTATAAACATCAAATCTAGATAACATAGAACAGGTAAATAGAAGCAAAAATTAAAGTGGATTCTAGAGCACCAACTATACAGATACGATGGATAGTTTCTTTGATGTTCTTTTATGTACTGTATGTTTCAAGATCACTCTCTAGACATTTGTTTACTTGTTAATGCCACCTACCTGTGTGTCTGATTCAATCCTGCTTGCTGATGGAGAAATAAAGCAAACACAAGCAGAGAACTACAGCACCGTATAGCCTGTTACAAGCACTATCAGATATTACATACCTGATCGTTTCATCCCAACAGAATTTCTTTCTTGGTCCCATGACTCTCTTGCCTGGTTTCTCATCATCATCCTCCTCGGATCCATTCTTTTCCCGCTCCTCATCAGCCTGCAGTCTAAATACAAACCAAAGAAATTAGCTTTATGCATATAATGCTAACTGAAGATTTTTGTCCTACACATTATATAATTCTTCTCATTGTTGGGTGTTAAAATATTTCAAAGATAAACTTGTTCAAAAATTATATATTGCAGTTTCTCAAAAGGCTGGCATATAATATTACATGAAAATTCACACAAACAAAATTCAGAGTTAAATAACTAACCTTACACTTATTTAGTCCTAACATTAAAACTTATTTAGCAAATTTTCATATAGAACGATATCCAAGCACTGTTTACAAATTCAAGGTGTGACAAAAAAGAAACGAGACTGTGGCAGCCACACCCATGACGCAATGGCAATTGGCTAAGCGCTTATGTCACTGTGTTGTGCAACATCTCGCCACTATTCTGCTATAATATTTTTCATCTCTCTCACTCTGTTTTTCTTTTTCAGGTTTTTTTGTAGCACACTACTCCATCGCTTTGTCACGCAACTGGAGGTGGCAGAAATATGGAGCAAAGAATCAACTTGAAATTTCTGGTTAAGTTGGAGAAAGGCCCAACTGAGTGTCTTAAACCTCTCTAAAAGGCTTATGGAGAAGATGCAATGTGAAGGCCGCGAGTCTTCCAGTGGCACAAACGCTTCAAGACGGGCCACGAGGAGGTGGAGATGACCCCAAGTCAGGACAGCCTTCTACGACAAAGATAGCTGAGAACATTGACAGAGTGAACCAGCTGGTGCAGAGTGAACGCAGATTGACAGTGCAGATGATAGCCGAGGAGCTCAGCCTGAACAATGTGGATTATCTTGGTGCAGGAGCTGGGGATGCCCAGAAGGAGCACCGGGTCAATGTTTGTCGAGACTTGCTAGAGAAGATCGCAGAAGATCCAGAGTTCTTTGGCCGAGTCATCACGGGAGATGAGATTTGGGTCTTCCAGTACGACACTGAAAGCAAGAGACAGAGCCTGAAGTGGAAGACTCGACTGTCACCCAGTCCCAAGAAGGTGCGCAAGTCCAAATCAAGGATCAAGGTCATGCTGATCACATTCTTCGACCAGAAGGGAGTGGTCCATCATGAGTTTGTGCCTGAGGGTCAGACAGTCAACCAGCACGTCCTCAATCGCCTCCATGACTGGGTTCGGCGTAGCAGGCTGGCTCTGTGGAGAGAAGTTGTGGCTGCTCTACCATGACAACACGCCCTCACACACCACGCTCAGTGTCTTGGCCAACAAACAGATCACAGCTCTCAACTACCCTCCTTATTCCCCAGATCTCGCATCGTGCGACTTCTGGCTCGTTCCCAGGCTGAAGACTGTGCTCAAAGGAACTCATTTTGCCTCTGTAGAAGAGATCAAGGCCACTGTGACAAGGGAGCTGAGGGACCTCAAGGAGGAGGACTTTACAGAGTGCTTCTGTATGTGGCAGAAGCGAATGCAGAAGTGCATTAACTCTGGGGGGGGAGGGGATTACTTTGAAGGGGACAATGCGTAATTTCTCTATAGATTTTGTAATAAAACATTTATGGGACAGTCTCGTTTCTTTTTTGTCACACCTTGTATATTCACAAACTTCCATCCATACCTGCTTATCTAAAACAAGCCCTAACCCTTGATTTTGTGTTCCCTCAGAGCTTATCCTACCAACTCAGACCATTACTTCTCTAATCAGCATATGGATGAGAAGCTTCTGTATTGTCCGTTTCCCCCACCATTTCAAGAGTCCTATCTTCCTACAAAATACCTCTGACTCCCAGAAGAGGATTGCCTCACAAATCTGCTGTAAGCTTTTCCATTAACCACATCTTCCTCACCCACTCTTATAATGAAGGAGCCATCTTACTTTTCCAGGTCTTTGCTATACAGCATTTTATGGCCACCAAAATATGTTGAACCACCTTTCTTGCCTTCCTTTGAACTCCCAAGATAACGGCATTCAAAAAAAACCCACTGAGGCTCCTAGGAGACTTCTACTTCCATAGATTCTTTGGCAAATGCTACTGTTTGCATCTAAAAAACTTTATTATTGTAGGGAGCTCCACTATATGTGCAGTGCTGAACAGCTCTCCTCAAGCCCTCTCTAGCATAACTGTGAAGTTAGGTTATAGCTTATGAAGCTACTGGGAGGTCAGATACCAGTGAAAGAGCACCATTTTCTAAAAATCTTGTACGGATAGAACCCTAACATCAAATATCCGTTCATTCACCCAACGGAACCCCCAAGTCCTTCTCCCAAGATTCCATATATACTGTATGTCCATGTTTAAACAACTTTCTCTCAGGAGAGCATATAACTCTGATACTGCCCATTTCTTTGTCCTTGTTTTCAATTAGAGATGGGGGCTGCTTTAGCCTCATCTTAACCTTTCTTCTTCTTTAAGGAGGAGATGTCCTGTACAGAGGCAAGATAGTAATTTTCCTGAAGACCATACTTCTTCAGTGGTTCTTGAAACTAAGAATATGATGCGCAGGCTGCAAAATGACCTCATGTTTTAGCTCTCACCTGCTCCCATTTTGTACAACACCTTCCCCTACCATCCCGACTCAAAAGCCTCCATATGCCATATAGAGGAAAGCCTTGATAGTTCCCTCTCATACCCAGCCATCTGTATGACTGCTCTCATACCTCCAGGCTAGTCTTTATATATGGATTATCCCAAACTTCACTTCAACCACTATGCCTAGGGATCCACAGAAGTACACCTATTTATTAAAGAAAACCATGCATAATTAATCCAGTTCTGCCAAGGCTTCTCTCCAAACGTGGGCACCTCCAACTTACAACCGCCTGTAGTTGACACCTTGCAAAATACCATTGCAAATTAGGGACTCTCAATCCCCCACCTAACTTAGCCATGCACAACATCCTTTAAGCTAATCTGGGTGGATGCCTTATCCAAACAAACAATATCAATATATACAACTGTATAAATAATACAAAGAAATATGATAACTAAATAATGATGTGTAAATGCTATCCTTGAACAGACAAAAGAATACCAAAAGGATATCTATATCTGTTTTATTGACTACAGCAAGGCTTTTGACTGTGTAAACCATGAGAAACTCTGGGCCTTTCCTTTCTTTTCTCTCCCTGCACACTTCCTCGTGAACTTCACTCTTCTTCTGACTTGCTTCTCTCTATACCCTCTTCTTCCACTGCCAACTCCAGATTTTGGTCCTTTCACCTTGCTGCTCCTTATGCCTGGAACGAACTCCCCGAGTCTGTATGTCAGGCTTCAACTCAGTTCCTTTGCAGGTCCATGTTAAAGCTGCCTTTGGATCCCGATTCCCTTTTTTACTTGTGTCTCCTTACCCCTCCTTTTCCCCTTATTCTTATCCTTTATCTTGTCTGTCTTAAGACAATAAGCACTCACGAGCGGGGACCATCTCTTGTTTGTACAGCGCTGCATACACCTTGAAGCGCTTTATAAATGATTAGTAGAAGTAGTAGTAGAAAACCAGAATATCTAACAGTTCTCTTGTACAACCTTTACATTGACCAAGAAGCAACAGTTCAAACGAAACAAGGAGAAACAGAATGGTTTAATATCAGCAAAGGTGTTTGACAAGGCTGCATACTTTCCCCCTACCTCTTTATTTTATATGCAGAACACATCAAAGAAGCAGGACCGTATGAAGAAAATTGAGGTGTGAAGATAGGTGGAAGACTCATCAACAACCTTCGCTATGCTGATACCACCACATTACTGGCTGAAAGTGAAGATGATCTGAAACACTTGCTTCTTAAGATCAAGGAACAGTCTTAAAACGGGCCTGCACCTTAACGTAAAGGAGACAAAGATCCTGACGACTGGCAAAATCAATAATTTCATCATTGATGGAGAAGAAATTGAAATAGTGGATAACTTTAAACTACTTGGATCATCAATCAATAAAGAAAGGACAAGCAGTCAAGAAATCCGATGACACACAGCTCTTGGCAGAATGGCTATAAAGTATCTAGAAAAGATTCTCAAGATTTTCAATATCATATGGATGCGAACGCTGGACAGTGAAAAAGATAGGAAGAAAATCGATACCGTTCATTATGGTACTGATGAAGAATACTGTGTATTATCATGGACTGCCCAAAGAACAAACCAGTCAGTACTAGAGGAGATCAAACCTAAGCTTTCTTTAGAAGCTCAGATGACAAGACTTCGACTTTCATACTTTGGATACTCATGCGAAGAGAGATCATTAGAGAAAGACATCATGCTTGGCAAGGTCAATGCAAAAGAGGAAGGCCAGCAATGACATGGATCGATATAACAACAGCAGCTATGGGTGCCACTCTATCAACAAGGAGCTGCCTGGCTAAAAATCAAATACAGTTTAGGTTAATTATCCAGAGGGTCACCATGTGTCGACACAGACTCAATGACACTTAACACTACCACCACTTAAATAGTAAAAGACAGACATATAAAGCAGACAAATTTTTATTTTACATATATTAACAGTTAAAATGATCATTCATCATATTGACCAGGGCTTCACAAACTCCAAGCGCCGGGTCTGGGGATTTGATGCTGCTGGAAATGTCACCAGGAGAGCCTCCTTTTCTCTAACCTAAGCAAAATTGAACCATGCTGAGCAGGAGCTCTCATATAGGTCTCCGTGTGTCTCAGCTCTTATAAGATCAACGCAAGACTTCCTCCACCGCATGATTCATGTTCAGTCAAGCACATCAGAACAGTAAAAAGGATGTTTTTACTCTAGCAGCAGCAATAGTAACAGGCTGCAGGGTGAAGAGGGAAGGCAGCTTTAATCTGGCAGCTACTCTGGTAAAGTTGCTGGGGTGGCAAGGGCTGACTGGCTTTGTTGGCTGGTGAAGGAAGGGGCTTGCTGAGCTAGGGAGATCAGGTACATACTGGGCTGGGGAGAGCTGATGGGCTTGCAGGGTGGCAAGGGGGGCTAAATGGGGCTGGTGAGGGCTGGCTGGCTGGCTTGCAGAGATGGGGGTGGCCAATTTTAAGGGAAGTGGGAGATGGTCAAGAGAACAAGATAAGAGACCGTGTGATGGTAGGCTAGGGGGTGAGGAGGGGGTTGCTGGCTATGTACTTCTGTTAGTGGCCTGCAGCATTTACTAAGCTTTCTTTTCCCTTCAACATGAAATGAGGAAACAGCTTTAGTAAATCAAGCCTTAAAGAAGCGGAATCCCCCCTCACCCTCCTGTTCCTCAGTTTTGGTGGATACTAGAATGGAGTGGGGGTCTTGGGCCCTGGCTCCTAAGTTTTTCAGTTGGCTCCTAAATCCAAACAAAATTTGCCAAGGCCTAGCAACAGACCAAACCAGTGAGACAACATCAATACACACTAGTTTTTCATTAATTTTCACCTGCATCGAGGGACTTTTAAAAAAGTTAATACGGAATGCAATGCAGTGCGTGCCATCAAGTCAATGCAGACTCCTATCTGGACAGCCAATTAAATACTAATTTGAAGCACCAGGTTAGGGGAGTATCCAAGAGGGAAGGGATGGGGGGAAGGAAAAGGGTGTGTGTGCGACATGCAGGGCTGGATGCCTGTGTGTGCGACATGCACGGCTGGATGCCTGTGTGTGTTCTGGGGGAGCCGGGGGGGGGGGGGGAGGGAGAATATGACTTTCTGCATATACATATAGTGCTCTTATTTATTTATTTAGCACCTTTTTTGTACCACTATCTCTACAAGTCAAAGCGGTTTACATTAAACCTTTACAAGGAAAGGAAGGTTATAATTCATTTTATATATATATACTGTAATTACTAAAATAATTTAGAATAGAAGTATTGTTACAAAAGTACTTAGAATAGCAGTACTATATCATCATCAAACAGGGAATGTAACTTTAAATAAAGACTTTAAATAAGGCTGGTTAGGGTTTTTTTAAGATTCATAATTTAAACATAGTGTGGAGCCCAGCATGAGTGTGTTGGGTCTTTATAACCTGATCTCTAAGGGTTATGTTTGATCAGGAGAATTAGATCCATAATGTTTTAGGAACAGGTGGGTCTTTATTGTTTTACGAAACTTGATAATGTTGTTAAGTCTGATATGGTTGGGGAGGGAGTTCCAGATGAGGGATGCGAGAAGCAAGAAGGCTCTTCTGGACGTCATTTGGGTGAATCTAGATTAAAGCAGTGGTACCATTAACATTTCTTGGTTGGTTTTATGTCTTGCTCTGGTTTCAGGGTTTTTTTGAATGAGGTGTTGTAGAGCTTCGGCTGATTGCTGGTATGGTATTTTGAATGTGGCTAGAATGACTTTATATTTGATTCTCATACATATTGGTAGCCAGTGTAAGTTGTATAGTATGGAGGTGATATGACTTCTATGTGGAGTATTTGTTATAATTCTTGTAGCTGTATTTTGTACCACCTGTAAAGGCTGAAGTGTTGTTTTTGGGAGCCCCTGATATATAATGTTTAGTAGTCCAAGATTGTGGTTATGAGTGCTTGGCAGATGTCTCTGTAGTCAGTGTACTCGAGTAGTGGTCGTAGTCGGTTAAGTATTAGGAGTTTGTGGTATGTGGCCTTTGTAACGCTTTTGATATGGTGTTGGAAAGTTAGGCATTGGTCAAGTGTAATCTCAAGGTATTTAACCTGTTTTTTTACTTGATGGTGGTGGGTGAGATTAACAGTGGGTTTCTTATTACGTGGAGAACCTCTAGTTTTCTTATAATTGATGGTTAGATTATGTCCTGTGAGCCATTCACTCATAGTTTTGAAGCATTTTCCTAAGTGTGCAATCCGGGTTGGCTAGGGAGAATGTTATGTAGATGAGGATATCATCCGCATAAATGTGGATTAGGATGTCGAATTGTTGTATGATGTCACATATTGGTTGTATGCAGGGCCGTACTAAGCCATAATTGCACCCTATGCAACTTGCATATTGGATGTAGCCCCCCCTTTCACCCATACCTCAGTCCAGCCAGTTGCTTGCTCTTGTCCTGCTGCTGGTATGTTTTGTTGTCTCGGCAATGGCATCAGCACCGGCAGCAGCAGGTCAGAGCCAACCTCAAATTTAATAAAACAAAACAAAAAACACATGGGTCTTTCGACTCCGCGCTTTGGGCAGAATCTGATCCCTCTCTACTCTGACGTAGGTTCACGTTAGATGAGGACGGGACCAGACCAGCCATTCAAACGTGGGTCTCTGCAACTCTGCGCTTGAATGGCTAGCCTGGTCTCTCCCTCCTCTTACACGACCTAAGGTACATCAGAAAAGGGTGTAAGGGACCAGACTTGTGGAAAGACCAGTGTGGGTTTTTTTTTTTTTTTTTTAATTCAGGTCTGCTCCACTGCTGCCCGTGCAGCTGCTGCTGAGAAAACAAAAAATGGTGGTGGCAGGGCAGCAGCAGACAGCGTGAGGGGGAGCAGAGGCCAACAGCTCGAAATGCACCACTAAGTCTTTGCGCCATGTGCGGCTGCACTGCTTGCACAGGGCTAAGTATGGAGCTGGTTGCATGAATATGTTAAATAGCAGAGATAATAGGGCCGATCCTTGAGGGAGACCATGTACTGATGTGAAGTGGGGTGCCCAACATTTACTTGTTATTGGTTGTCTAGGTATGACTGGATCCACTGCAGCACAGTGCCTCCTAATCCTATTGATGGTAGTCAAGCCAAGAGGTGTCTGATATATTGATCAAACACTGCTGCAATGTCCAGAAAGATGAGGACGAATCCTTGGGTGGATTTTTCAGTTCCTTTAATAACATTGTCAAGGAGTGATGTAATCAGTATTTCAATGCTATGAAATGGTTTAAATCCGTGTTGTTGCGGATTGAGCTATGAATGGGCTTCAATGTGTTCTTGCAGTTGTAGCTGGACTGCCTTTTCAATGATTTTCGCTAAAAGGGTATACTTCATATAGACCTGCAAGAAATTGGTAAAGTACGGTCTAGAGAGGGATGCTTTATAATTGGCCTGATTGAGGCGGACTTGAGACTTTTAGGCATGTATCCTTCGGAGAGAGATAGTTGCGTTAATTTATGTAGGATCGGTCCAAGTTCTCATTTACAAATTTTGATCCAAGATTTTGGACATGTGTCTAGGGGGGAGGTTGTAGTGTTAATGTTGGTTACGATTGTTTCCAGTCGTTCAGCTGATATAGGGTGGAACCTGGTCCAACTAAGGCTAATGATCATTGTGTTAATTAGAATTGTGGGATGGGATATAGGCGGTATGGTTTTGTTCATTTTGTCTTGTAGGAATTTGACCATAGCATGTGGAAATAGAGTGGCCTATGAGTTGTTTGTGTTGGGGGTCTCTTTATCAGTCACTGGGCAATTTTGAATAGTTCTCTAGGATGATTTAGGGATGATTTAAGAAGCTTTGTATGGTGTTCTCTTTTGCGATTGATGTTCAAGGAACAATACTCTTCTTGCACTGCAATGTAAGCCACTTGATGGGATTGGTCTTTGATTAGTCTCCATTTTCATTCTAGTTGACTTAGTTTGCATTTGAGTTCCTTGAGGTCGGTGGAGTACCATGGGGCCTGGTGTTGCTTCCTTTTTGCTGGGATTGGTTGTGAAGTTATGGAATAAGAAGAGATTGTATGGTTCCGGTATCCAATTAGGGTGTCTAGGTCTGTGTGGTCGTGATCTGCTAGGGGAAAGGATTTGGTTAGTAAAGATTTCATGTTGAATTGCTGAAACTTGCATATATTGTTCTGTTGGCACTGTGTGAGTTTATGGTAGTGTGGAGGGGGAGGAAGAAGGTGATGATGTTATGGTCAGACCATGGGATTGGGGAGATTTGAGTGGATGGAGGAGGTGATGAGAATGCCAGTTGATTGGGATGAAGATGAGGTCTAGTATTGTTGCTAAGTACCATGGAGTTGGGGTTGACTCATAGCGACCCTCTGGATAGTTGTCCTAAACTGTGTTCAGTCTTCAGTCAGGCAGCTCATTGTTGACAGAGTGATACCCATAGCTGCTGTTATTGTAGCGATCCATCTCATTGCTGGCCTTCCTCTTTTGCGTTGGCCTTTTATCTTGCCACCATGTCATCTTTCTCTAATGATCTCTCTCTTCGCATGGATGTCCAAAGTATGAAAGTTGAAATCTTGTCATCTGAGCTTCTAAGTTATGCTTAGGTTTGATTTCATCTAGGACTGGTTTGTTCTTCGGGTGGTCCATGATATACACAATATTCATCGCCATCACCATAATTCAAAGGCATTGATTTTCTTCCTATCTTTTTCACTGTCCAACCTTCACATCCATATGACATTATTGAAAATACAATGGCTTGAACAAGTCAAATCTTTTTATGAAGAGAGACATCTCTGCTCTTGAGAATCTTGTCTAGTTCCTTCATAGCCATTTTGTCAAGAGCAATGTGTCGTCTGATTTCTTGACTGCTTGCTGCTTATTTGATAGTTGATCCAAGTATATATTAAAGCTGTCCACTATTTTGATTTCTTCTCCATCAACGATAAACCTATTGGTTTTGCCCGTTGTCAAGATCTTTGCCTTCTTTACCTTAAGATGTAGGCCCATTTTAAGACTATGTTCCTTGATTTTGAGAAGCAAATGTTTCAGACCATCTTCACTTTCAGCCAGTAATATGGTATCAGCAGCATAGTGAAGGTTATTGATGAGTCTTCCACCAATCTTCACACCTCGGTTGTCTTCATACAGTCCTGCTTCTCTAATGATTTGTTCTGCAAATAAATGAAAGAGGTAGGGGGAAAGTATGCAGCCTTGTCGTACACCTTTACTGATTTTAAACCATTCTGTTTCTCCTTATTTCATTCAAACTGTTGCTTCTTGATCAATGTAAAGGTTGTGCAAGAGAACAATCAGGGTGTTCTCGTATACCAATGCTTCTTAATGTGGCCCAGAGTTTCTCATGGTTTACACAGCCAAAGCCTTGCTGTAGTCAAAAACACACATATATATATATTATATCCTTTTGTATTCTTTAGTTTTTTCAAGGATCCATCTCACATACGCAATGGTATCTCTCGTTCCTTGCCCCTTCCTGAACCGTGCTTGCACTTCAGGCAGGTCTCGTTTCAGGTTAGGTTGTAGTCAGTCTCTGCTGAATAATCTTAAGTAGGATCTTGCTGGCATGTGGGATCAAAGCAATTGTGTGATAATTTCCACAGTCAGTTGGATCACCTTTCTTTAGTACTGGTATAAACACAGATATTTTCCAGTCAGTTGGTCATGATGTTCTCTTCCAAATTTCCAGACAGAGCCTTGTAAGTATGGTAACAGCAGCATCAGATTGTTGTAATAATTCAATGGGAATAACATCAATGCCTGGTGCTTTGTTCTTTGATAAGGCTTTCAATGCTGCTTCTAACTTCTTCTTTCATCACCAATGATTCTAGATCATAAAGTATAGGTTGAAATGGCTGTTGTTCCACTTGATCTTTATCATATAATGACTCTGTATATTCTTTCCACCTTTTCTTGATCTTCTTAGCATCATTCAACATGGATCCGTGAGCATCTAGTAACATTCCAATTCAAGGCTGGAATTTTTTCTTTAACTTTAGTTGCTTTAGGAAGGCCAATCTTGTTCTTCCTCTATAGTTTCTGCTTCTATTTCTTTGCATGCATCATTGTAGTACTTCTTGTCTTGCTGCATGTTGGAAATCTCTGTTGAGTTCTGTGATTGCCTCTTTCTCCTCTAGCTTTAGCTTCTCTGCATTTCTGGAGAATTTTCAGAGTTTCTTCGGTCATCCATTTTGGCCTTTTTTGCTTTTTCACCTTTTGTAGAGACTTCTCACTTTCTTCCAACACAAACCTCTTGATGTCATCCCATAACTCTTCTGGAGCTCTGTCATTTGTATCTAAAGCAGCAAATCGATTTTGCAGGCAGTCTTTAAATTCCGGTCGTATATTCTCAAGGTCATATTTTGCTACATTCATGAGTGGCTTGCTCTTTTTCAACTTTAGCTTGAATTTGCATACTAGTAGTTGGTGATCTGTACCACAGTCAGATCCAGATTTTGTCTTTGTTGATGTTATAGAGCTTTTCCATCCTTGACTTCCACAGATGTAGTCAATTTGATTTTTGTACAATCCACTGGGTGAAGTCCATGTGTACAGTCATTGTTTGTGTTGCTGAAAGAAGGTGTTTGAGATGAATAGATCATTGGTCTTGAGGAAGTCGATCAGTCTTTCTCCAGCTTCATTTCTTTTGCCAAGTCTATATTTTCCAACCACTTTGCCGCCTTCTTTGCTGCCAACCTTTGCATTCCAGTCATCCATGACTATCAGGATATCCTATTTGCATGTTCTGTCAATTTTAGCTTGGACTTGTTCATAGAACTCATCAACTTCATCCTCTTCTGCAGCTGTTGTTGGGGCATATACTTGATTTATAGTTATGTTGATGGGCATTCCTCATAGCAAATAGAAATTAAGTGTTCACCGACTGCACTGTATTTCATTACAGTTCTTGTTTCTTCTTAATTATAAATGCAACACCATTTCTTCTTTGTCTTTCATTTCCAGCAGCAGCTCTTGAGAATTATAAACAGGTTTCTTATTTATTTATTTGTTTTTATATACCGCACTATTACAGATCAGTGCGGTTTACATGAAACATATGAATGTGTGTTACAAATAACACTTACAGATAACAGTGATTGGATTATATGGTTTACAATCTAACATGGTTTACATCTGAGGTGAAACTAGGAAAGCACAGTTACTTACCTGTAACAGGTGATCTCTGGGAACAGCAGGAATAAGTCTTCAAATATGGGTACGTTGGTACCGACGGAGTCTGCGCGGGAACGCTTCCCAGCGTCCAATCAGAAAGCTTTTGGAAGCATCCCAACACGCCTGCGTGCTGCCTTCCCGCCTTCCCAACTGCCTCTCCTCAGTTAAGTTTTAAAGCTGAGACAAAGAGAGAGAGAGAGCAAGGAAGGGAAAGATAGAGATAGAGAAATGCAACTCCTAGGGGAGGTGGGTGGGTTGTGAAGACTTATTCCTGCTGTTCCCAGAGATCACCTGTTACAGGTAAGTAACTGTGCTATCTCCAGGAACAAGCAGGAATGAGTCTTCACATATGGGGACTCCCAAGCTCAGATGCCCGGAGGGAGTCCTAGCATGTTGTCAGTCTAGAACAAGCCATGCTATTCCTCAGGACCTCAGGCATCCTGGGGATGGAGGGTAGGAGTTGAATACAGAAAAGGAGCTGTGGAACAGCTGGCTAGAACAGGGCTTCAAAAGGGAAGACCCTGTATCGAGGGCATTTAGTAGTAAAATATTGTAATCTGGGCCTCCCTTGTTGGCATTGCACAAGTGCACTGAGCTACATATGGATCTGATAGAAGAGCCAGTGAATGTGCTCAAGGGGTACCTCACTGAGAAGTAGAGGTAATAAAGTAGAACAAAAACAACTGGAGGTCAGAACCCTTCAGGGTGAGAAATAGCCCCAGGGGAAAACTGGGGTAGTATAAGAGGTAGAGCTTCAGCGGAGACGCAGAAGGTACTATGAAAGGAAGCTTAAGCTGTTTTGGTCCAAAAACAGTATAAATGTAGGACCAAGAGAAAAAATGAGTCTGACCCAACTGGACTGGGGTTGGAATCAGTCCATGTAGGGGAGAAAGGGTATGGAGACCCTTGTATCTGATAAGAAAGTAAGGACAGACTCAGGAGCGCTAAGCTTTAGAACAACTGAAGCTCCGCAATGTCTTTCCTAAATGGGGTCAATTAGGAAAGAAAAAGGTACATGGAGAGCTTCAGGAGTACCTAACCTGAAAAGGTTATGGTAAGGAAAAAGTTTGTTAATTACCACAGGAAGTGGTTATAGGTGTAGCCCCCTAAGTATGCTGGCACAGCACTGATAGGGGTAGTGCCCATCTGTCAGGATCATATAGGAATGTAAGGATATCTGAACCTAACAGACAGATAGATAAGTAGATGGATACAGATCTATCTAAAATTATATCTCATTATATATATATATATATATATATATAAATTTAAATATATACACATATAGGGTATATATGCATATATATTACCTGCTTTAGACAAAGGTTAAACAGGTATTTGTCTGCCTCAAGCAAAAACCCCTTTAATCCACACAGATAGCACACACACATGATCATCTTACAGCTTATGTCCTTCACTTCCATGTATATATATACATATATAAAATTGTATATAGTTTTTTCTGTTCTGTATTATCTCACATTGTTTAGACTGTATACTCTACATATAATATGATGTTCCTTGTAAATATGTTCTGTTATAATATGACGTTCCCTGTAAAACAAACTTGCTTTGTCAATTGTTGTTCACTGTAAACCGTAACTGAACTGTGGAAGATGCGGTATATAAATGTGTATAAATAAAAAATAAATAAATAAATATATCTATAAAGAGATATGTATGGGCAGAAGACACACAGATAGATATAGATAAGTATATATATATATATAGATGAATAGGCAGGCATATAGACACATGTCTCCAGGTATATGGATGGAGAGATGTCCATAGAACCCTATCCACTCTAGGGATATAGGGAGAGAGGAAGATTCATCTGACAGCAAGAAGGTTGATACCTGCTTGAATAGATAAATAGAGAATCCTTTTTCCTGGTTATGACTGGCAGAGTCAGAGGAAAGGTCTCTCTGACAAGAAGAAGGCTGAATTCTTTGCAGAATTTGAGCTCTTGAATAACCAGGATGGCCTACGTGAAAATTGCAGATGACTTCAGTCTGCAGACAGGAAGTCCAGATATCTCCAGAATTGCAGTATGGAGAATGAATAGAGGACGCCTCTGGAGGAAGATACCCTAGTGATCCGCCTATGAGGGCAAGATGGGTATTAGGCATCCTCTAGCTGCCATTGAAGAAATTTATCTCTGACGAGAAGACCCAATGAGATATGGGCCAAGCCAGGGAATTGGCCCTCCTTTAGGCTTTCACGTAATGAAAGGCCTGAGGCTTATACCTCAAAAGAGATTTAAGATGAGATGGAAAGGGTAGGGAATACCTGCTAGACATGAAACATGACTGGGGGAACCCCCCCCCCCCCACCATCTGAGGTTATCTGCTAGGCAAGATACTAATGCTCTCTAGCAAGGGCCCATAGTGCAAAGCTACTCTGTAGAGATGCAGAGAGCATGCTGCAGGTTGGTTAGAAGAAAAAACTGGCTGTGGAAAGCCAGCAGGTAACCAGCTATTCTGCCAAGGACAAGGGGGCGAAGAATAGAAGTTAACCAACCAGACTGTGATAATAGGGTTTCCCAAACAAGGTTGATAACCTGTTTGGGACTTAGCACTGAAGCTAGGAGGATTGCTAGTGGAGGGGAAGCCCTGGTTGTGTAGTGAACAAAACCAGTGGCTTAACCACTAGGAACTGCTGTATGTGCAGCAACTACCAGGGCAGCATGGAAAATTTCTTTTCCCTCTTCCTTTTTTAGATTGGGAAAAAGAAACAGACATGGTAGGACTTCCTACTGTCTGATGAGCTGCCCTAAGGTAACAAGGGGGAAGACAACTCCAGAAGGGAGAATCCCCCGGTAGAACAGGTAGAGGACTATAGGGGCTTACCTGTGGAAAAGAGCCACTCTTACAAACCAAATGTTGTGGTAAGAGGGAGGTAAGACAGAGTTGCAAGAGACCGACTATGGAGGAAGTCTCTGACAGGTGAGATGATACATGCCAGTACAGGGAAACAACTGTCTATTGATAGTTGTTACCTCTCGTTCCTCCAAGAGGAAGAGGAAAATGTGTTAAGTATGGGCATGATCATCATAAAGACTCTTAGAGAAAAGATGTCTCATGAAGAGATATCTAGGTAGGTTAGGATAAATTTAGTGCAGATACTGCAAGTGAAAAGAAGCAGACTGCCACCCTAACCACCAACCAAAAGGGACAATGATCTATTTGAAACCCTGCAACTGCTGGGTTTGTTGACCCTGTTGAGTTTGTGGATTCTTCAGACCAGGGCGATGTTTCCCGTTTGGGAACATCTGTATGATGGGCAGATGATGGATAAAACCTTCTCCCCCTAGGGCAGGGGTCGGCAACCCGCGGCTCCGGAGCCGCATGCGGCTCTTTCTCACCTTTGCCGCGGCTCCGGAGCACACTGCCCGCCCGGTATTTATGGCGTTATGGGCTCCCTCCCTTCTTCTGCAGCCGCGGTTCCCTGCCTCTTAGGGAACCGCGGCTGTGCTTTTAAAATCATCTCGGAGCCCTTCCTGTCTTGACGGGCTCCGGGCAGCATTGTCCCGCCTCTAAAGGAAGTTGTTTACCACTTCCTTTGGAGGCGGGACAATGCTGCACGGAGCCCGTCAAGACAGGAAGGGCTCCGAGATGATTTTAAAAGCACAGCCGCGGTTCCCTAAGAGGCAGAGAGCCGCGGCTGCAGAAGAAGGGAGGGAGCTGACAGGGAGGGAGCAGATATGGATGGATGGAGGGGGCTGACATGGAGGGAGGGCGCTGATATGGATGGATGGATGGAGGGAGGGAGGGGGGCTGACATGGAGGGAGGGAGCTGATATGGATGGAGGGAGGGGGGCTGACATGGAGGGAGGGAGCAGATATGGATGGATGGAGGGAGGGGGGCTGACATGGAGGGATGGAGGGGGCTGACATGGAGGGAGGGAGCTGATATGGATGGATGGAGGGAGGGGGGCTGACATGGAGGGAGGGAGCTGATATGGATGGATGGAGGGAGGGGGGCTGACATGGAGGGAGGGAGCAGATATGGATGGATGGAGGGAGGGGGGCTGACATGGAGGGAGGGGGCTGACATGGAGGGAGGGAGCAGATATGGATGGATGGAGGGAGGGGGGCTGACATGGAGGGAGGGAGCAGATATGGATGGATGGAGGGAGGGGGCTGACATGGAGGGAGGGAGCAGATATGGATGGATGGAGGGAGGGGGGCTGACATGGAGGGAGGGGCTGACATGGAGGGATGGAGCAGATATGGATGGAGGGAGGGAGGGAGGGGGGCTGACATGGAGGGAGGGAGCAGATATGGAGGGAGGGAGCTGATATGGATGGATGGAGGGAGGGGGGCTGACATGGAGGGATGGAGGGGTCTTAAAGGGAGGGAGGGGGGCTGAAATGGAGTGAGGGAGATGATATGGTTGTATGTAGGGAGGGGGGCTGACATGGAGGGAGGGAGCTGATATGGATGGAGGGAGGGGGGCTGACATGGAGGGATGGAGGGGGCTGACATGGAGGGAGGGAGCTGATATGGATGGAGGGAGGGGGGCTGACATGGAGGGATGGAGGGGCTGACATGGCGGGAGGGAGCTGATATGGATGGAGGGAGGGAGGGGGCTGACATGGAGGGATGGAGCACTGGTAATGGGGTTGAGGGGACGAGCACTGGAAATGAGCTGATTAGGGGAGGCTAGGACTGGTAATGAGCTGATGGGGGGGGTAGGACTGGTATTGGGCTGATTAGGGGAGGCTAGCACTGGTAATGGGGTTGAGGGGGGATTAGCACTGGAAGGTACTGGGAGTGAGGACTGGAAAGGGGCTGATATTGGGGAGGGTTACTGGGACTGGAAATAGGCTGATGGAAAGAAGTGAAGAAAACGAAAGAAGAGATAAGAAATGGCAGATGGACCATAGACCACAGAAAGAGAGCTAAGAGAAGACAGGAAAGCAGAAGCCTCAGATCGGGACCAGCATGATCAAAGAATAAATTGGTCAGACAACAAAGGTAGAAAAAATAATTTTATTTCATATTAGTGATTTGACTACAAAATCATCATAATTTTGAAATCAAATATTGTTACTTGTTGTTGTGATATTTTCTGGCGTTTTTTTTTTTGGTGTGTGAAGGAAGAGGGGTAGTCTTATACGGCGAGTATAGGCCAAACACCTATATTTTAACAGGAAAAGTAGGGGGTCGTATATAGCATTAAGGTAAGAAACAATATATGCAGTGTTAGATTTGTTTTAAATGTCGCAATGGTTTTGCGGCTCCCAGTTTTTTTTTTCCCTTCGGAAACGGGTCCAAGTGGCTCTTTACGTCTTAAAGGTTGCAGACCCCTGAGTTTGGTAGGCCATTTCCTACCTACTGGGAAAGAAGAAGGCGTAGAACAGCCTCTGGAAACAGGAAAGTCAGTGGATAACTGAGTAACCTGGAGTAAAGACTCATTGTTGAAGAGATTTTCTACAATGCAAGGAGTATTTCCCAGTCTTTCTTGTGCCCATTTGTCCAAGTCTGAAGCTTGGAGCCAGGCTCTACGTCGTGCCCCTATAGCAATAGCAGAAGTCCTGCTAACAGACTCAAAAGAGTCTAGGGTAGCACGAGTAAGAAACCTAGAGATATATTGAGTATGACTAACCAGTGAGGAATAGTCTGTACATCTGGGCTCTTGAAGAAAAGGAGTCAAAAGATGTAATTGCTTTGTGACCTCCTCAAGAGATAGACCCATATAAAAAATATATGAGAGAATTCTTGCTGAAAGCATGGATGTCTGGAAGGTTTGACGTCCAAAGACATCTAGTGTCTTAGACTCACGACCTGGCGGACAAGAAGAGTGCTTTTTATTACTCTTCACTCGCCTCACTGCTGATTCTACCACAATGGAATGATGAGGAAGTTGAGTCCTTTGAAACCCTGGAGAGGGGGGCACCTGATATAGAAGATCAGTTGCTCTAGAAGGTGGGGGTACCTTTAAAGGAGCTTCCCACATTCGTAGAAGGAGATCCTGCAAAGAATGATGCATAGGAAGCATTATGTTCTCCTTTGCTTTGCTAGGAACAGAGAGGTATTCTGTATTCCCATGTGTAGGATCTTGTCCAGGAATAGGAATGGCAAGTGATTTTGCCATATCCAGGAGGAAAGTCTGGAAAGAAGGATCCCCAGAGGGAACTTCCCTTGGATAGGCTAGATCTGATGAAGAACTAGCGTTGGCACCGAGGGATCTAGCTAAGTATATAGGAATAGAAGATCCTGAATGGTGCAGTATGGGATCCTTAGATGGTGGTCGCTGGTACTGCAGCGACAGTCGGTAACAGGTCGTCCATGCTAGGGATCGATTCCAAACTCGGCATCGAGGGAAGCGAGCCTGACGAGAGAAGCATGGAAGGTACCGACAACAAAGGTAATGTGGATATCGGTACCGACCTCGGTACCGTATCTGATACCGGTGGATGAAGGCCAGGCGGTGGCAACTCTAACGGTATCGGAGGAACTGAGAGTTGCGGATCCGAAGTATCGGAACCGAGCCTTCGGTACCGACGGGAGTCGGTACCAAGGCGAGTCGGTACCCAGTCCTCCAGACTGGAGATCGATTCCAGACTTGGCATCGAAGGAAGCGAGTCTAACGATGCATGTCTGGAGGGTACCGACGTCGGTACTAGTATCGGTGTCGGTATCGATACTGGAAAGTCGGTCTGAAGCGTATCCACCGGGCCCATAGGTACCGAGGACGCCAGACGACTATCCTTGGTGAGGATTGTTTCATCCAACACCAGTGCCGATGCCGGGGTATCGGTACCGCTCGAAGCAGATGCCACCACCGGGCATGGCTCAGGTATGTTCTGTGAAGGGTGAACCTCAGGAACAACCTGAAACCCCACACAGGCTTTGGAGATCGAAGACTCCCACCGGGGTTTTGAAGCCAGTGGATTCTCGAGGACAAGGCCGGAGGCATCTCTATGCTGTGCATGAGAACTGCCGCTCGAGGACTGGCTAGTCTTAACAGACTGTTTATGGGTTATCTGATCCTGTGGAAAAGAAGATATGGTCGGTGCCCTGAAGCTGGAGGGGGACCGCGTGTCAAGGGGAACTCAATATTGAAAACTTCTTCTCACATTACTATTGCCCGAGGGCTCCGAAGGAAAATGGTCAGGACCCAAGCAGGTTAGACACCAATTGTGAGTGTCTAAAAATAAAGTTGTACCGCCACAGTTTGTACATTTCTTGGGGAAAGTGGCTGGCAGTTCCATGAAGGAAATGGAGAGGCCTAGAAGGCCTGAGACACCGTGAGACACTAAGGAAGAAAAAATATTCCTTAAAAAGGAAAATTTTACAAGAAAAGAAAAAAGAAACATCAGCGGTACCGGTGGCGTCGGGGAAGGCAGCCGCGACCACAAGAAAACTAAAAATTAAAAGAAGAATTTTCTGCGGTGAAAGGAGGACGTCCTGCCGGCTCCGCGGAAAAACGAAAACTGAGGAGAGGCAGTTGGGAAGGCGGGAAGACAGCACGCAGGCGTGTTGGGATGATTCCAAAAGCTTTCTGATTGGACGCTGGGAAGCGTTCCCGCGTGGACTCCGTCGGTACCGACGTACCCATATGTGAAGACTCATTCCTCCTTGTTCCTGGAGATAGCACAGTTACTTACCTGTAACAGGTGATCTCTGGGAACAGCAGGAATTAGTCATCACATATGGGTACGTCGGTACCGACGGAGCCTGCGCGGGAAAGCTCCCCAGCTTTTCAAATGAAAAGCTTTTGGGGCCTCCCACTGCACATGCGCGCTGCCTTCCCGCCTTCCTGACCAGCTCTCCTCAGTTCGAGTTTAAAGCTGAGACAATAGAGAGAGAGAGGACAGGAAGATAGAGGAATAGAGAGACAACTCCTAGGGGAGGTGGGTGGGTTGTGATGACTAATTCCTGCTGTTCCCAGAGATCACCTGTTACAGGTAAGTAACTGTGCTATCTCTAGGAACAAGCAGGAATAAGTCATCACATATGGGGACTCCCTAGCTGAGATGCCTGGGAGATCCCCCTCCAAGGGTAACCATCTTCGGATGGATCTCAGGCATCCATTCTGGGAAGGTGGGCAGGAGTTGTTTAGGTATGGAACAGGTGTTTGAGGACAGCCTGACCAAACAAGGCATCCCGGCGGGAGTCCTTGTCCAAGCAGTAATGGGCTGTGAAGGTATGTACCGAGGCCCAAGTGGCTGCTCGACAGATCTGATCTATGGATACAGAGTGGAGATGAGCCATAGAAGTGGCCATGGCTCTCACATTGTGAGCTGTGACATGGCCTTCCAGAGATATGTTCTTACTCTGGTAAGCAAAGGAAATACACTGAGCAATCCAGTTGGAAAGTGTGCGTTTGGTGACTGGAAGTCCCAAATGAGAAGGATCAAAAGCCACGAAAAGCTGAGAAGACTTTCGATGTGGCTGAGTTCTATTGAGGTAAAAGGCGAGAGCTCTTTTACAGTCAAGAGTATGAAGGTTCCTCTCTGCACTGGATGCATGAGGAGCCGGAAAAAAGACAGGTAGATATACCTCTTGATTAAGATGAAAAGGCGAGACCACTTTAGGCATAAAGTGGGGATTCGTCCTAAGGACCACCTTATCATGATGAAATCTGGTATAAGGTGGATTTGCCACCAAAGCCTGCAGCTCACTGATGCGGCGAGCCGAAGTGACCGCAATAAGGAAAAGGACCTTCCAAGAAAGAAATTTCAGGGAGGTAGATACCAATGGCTCAAAGGGTGGCTTCATAAGTTGACCCAGAACTAAATTCAAGTCCCATGCTACCGGAGGAGGCCGGATGGGAGGCTTAGTGAGGGTTAGGCCTCTCATGAATCTTGCAATAAGAGGATGAGAGGAAACAGATTGTCCATTTATAGGTTTTAAGGATGCTGTAATAGCACTTAAATGGACTCGTACTGAATTCGTCTTGAGGCCTGCATTGGAAAGATGCAGGAGATAGTCTAGTAGAGAATTCAAAGGAAGTGCCAGAGGGTCAAGACCATGTTGAGCACACCAAATGGAAAAACGTTTCCATTTGAAAGCATAGGAACGCCTGGTAGAGGGTTTCCTAGAGGCATAAAGGATATCTTTCACTGGTTGAGAAAGATTAAACTCTTGAAGGCTTAAACCTTCAGTAACCAAGCTCGGAGATGTAGGGACTTGGGGTTTGGATGCCACAAAGTCCCCTGCTCCTGAGACAGAAGGTCTGGTGCAGCTCCCAGGTCCAGAGAGGAGCCCTGGGAGAGCTGTAGAAGGAGAGGGAACCACACTTGGCGTGGCCAGCGTGGAGCAATGAGGATCATGGATCCGTGATCCCTCTGAAGTTTGAACAGAGTCTTGGGAATCAAAGGAATGGGTGGAAAAGCGTATAGGAATTCCTGACCCCAATGCAGGAGAAAGGCATCGTTGGCCTGAGCTCCCTAACACGGAGTCCTGGAACAGAACCGGGGAAGTTTGGCATTCCACGGACTTGCAAAGAGGTCTATGTCCGGGGTCCCCCATTCCTGAAAGATTCTGCGTATCTGGTCCATATGTAGGGACCATTCGTGTGGAAGCAGAACTCGACTGAGTCTGTCTGCCCGAGAGTTTGAACTCCTGGAAGATATACTGCCAGAAGATGAATTTGGTGCTCTCTGGCGAAGGCCCATAATCTGAGAGCTTCGTTGCAAAGCGACAGAGAGCCCGTCCCTCCTTGTTTGTTGATATAAAACATGGCCACCTGATTGTCTGTCTGAACTAGGACAGTTAGGTTGGCAAGGAGGGTATGGAAGACTGTGAGGGCAAGGAAGATTGCTCGCAGTTCCAGAAGATTGATATGAAGGGTGGTCTCTTGGGGAGACCAGATTCCCTGAGTGGAGAGATGTTGAAGATGAGCTCCCCACCCTGTTTGGAGGCATCTGTTGTGAGGGTTGCTTGGGGCAACGAAGGTTGGAAGGGGGTCCCCAACAACAGATTTTTGGAGGATGTCCACCACTGGAGAGACCAAAACAGACGTTTTGAGGTGAGTACCTGGTCTGACAGTAGTCCCGATGCTTGAGACCACTGGGTGGCCAATGTCCATTGAGCTGCTCTCATATGGAGACGAGCATAGGGTACCACATGAACCGTGGAGGCCATGTGGCCGAGAAGTTGCAGCATTTCTTTGGCTGACAAGTGACTTCTGGACTGAGCCTGGGAGGCCAAGCTTATTAGCCTTTGGCCTCGGACCAGAGGGAGGTAGGCCCTTGCAGTGGTGGAGTCCAATTGGGCCCCTATGAATTCCAGGGACTGAGTAGGGATGAGTTGGGACTTGGGAATGTTTATCACAAGTCCCAGATATTGAAGAATACGCCTTGTGCGGTCCAGAGAAATCTGGGCGTCTGATTGAGATGGAGCTCGGATGAGCCAGTCGTCCAGATATGGGAAGACAAAGATTCCCATGCCTCTGAGAAATGCGGCAACGACTGCCATGCATTTTGTGAATACGAGGCCAGACCGAAGGGTAGTACTCTGTACTGGAAATGTTTTCCCTGGAACAGAAATCTTAGATACTTTCTGTGGGATGGATGGATGAGTATATGAGTGTACGCATCCTTGAGATCTAGAGAACAAAGCCAATCTTGACTCTGAAGGTATGGAAGGAGAAGGCCCAGAGAGAGCATTTTGAATTTCTCCTTGAATAGAAACCTGTTCAATTCTCTCAGATCTAGGATAGGTCTGAAGCCCCCTGTCTTCTTTGTTATGAGAAAGTAAGGGGAGTAGAAACCTAACCCCTGTTGTCGAGGAGGAACCTCCTCTATTGCCCCTTGGGCAAGAAGAGAAGAGACTTCCTGACCTAACAGGGTCAGAAGAGATGGGGGAGAACTGAATTGCCTCACCATGGTATGGGGAGGAAGGCTGGAGAAATGAAGTTTGTAGCCTTCTCGGATAATAGAGAGGGTCCATTGCTCTGATGTTATTTGCTCCCATCTGGGAGCAAAGTGAGCTAGCCTTCCAGGAATGGTGAGGGGCTCTGGCTGTGCTAGAGCCAGAAACGGCAGGTTCTCTAGAGGGAAGTCAAAACCCCTGAGGGGGTTGAGCCTGCTGGGATGTAGCAGACACTGCAGGCTTTGACTTTACCTGCTTAGATTGTTGACGCCTAGCCGCAAGGCGAGGCTGAGCAGATTGCTGGCCAGTATTTGTGGGAAATCTGGTCTTTTTATAATAAGGCCTTTTAAAAGGCTTCTTTTTGGTAGGGGTAGAAGTAGACTTGGAAAGTCTATCCAGAGTGGCATTTTCTGCATCCATTTGAGCAGCTTTAATTTGCCAGTCTTCCCCAAATAAGTTCTCACCGGTACAGGGCAGATTCCTGAGGCCTTCTACAACCCAGGGTTCTAGGTTAGAAGCCTGGAGCCAAGCGAGACGTCGGGCTGCAATAGCAATTCCCGAAGCTCTGCCTGCAACCTCGAAGGAATCAAAGGCTGCCCTGTTGGAGAACTTGGAGACCTCTGAAAGTTGTGTCACCATAGAAAAGAAGTCCGCCCTTTGATCATCAGGGATAATGGGGGCAAAATTCTGTATTTGTAGGGCAAGTTGCCCAAGATACATGCCCATATAAAGGCTATAAGAGTTGATCCTGGCTATAAGCATACTAGCCTGGAACATCTTTCTTCCAAAAGAGTCTAGGTTCTTACATTCTCGTCCTGGAGGGGTAGAAGAATGCCTCTTAGGACTCTTTATTTTCTTCATAGCAGACTTCACCACAATGGAGTGGTGAGGCAGCTGAGTTTTTTGGAACCCAGGCGAAGGAGGGACCCGATACATGGTGTCCAACCTGCGGGAATGGGGAGACAGTGTTAAAGGAGTCTCCCACAAATCCATCAAGTGTTCTTGAAGGATTTCATGGACAGGCAGAGTGACTGCCTCTTTAGGAGCTTTTGAGTATCCTAAAATGTCCAATTTTTTTGATCTGGGTTCTCTTTCTGAAGATGTAGTAATAGAAAGTGCTTTAGCTACATCAAGAATGAAATCCTGAAAGGATAAATCCTCTGGAGGAGACATCCTCCTCTTGGGAGAAGAGGGCTCCTCAGGAAGAGTAAGCTCAGCAGAGTCATCAGAGGAATTAAATTCATCAGAAGAATCTGAGTACTCTTTCTGTGCTTCCAATGTACGATACGCATACCGATCGGTATCGACATCGGGCGTATCGGGCATGGGATCGGTAGCGGGCGAAAGCCGGAATCCGCCATGTGAAACCGATCGACGTTTAGAAGTCGATGGTCTGGGTTCCGGTGTAGATACCGGAACCGGGGTCGGTACCGATGAAATCGGTACCGAGGGCGTCGCAGCCTTAATGAAGGCCAGTACGGCCTGCTGCATGGTCTGGACAGTACTGCCCATAGACGCCACTACTGCCTGGATGTCGGTACCGGTATGGGCCGGTACCCCAGAGCAGTCCAACAGGTGATCTGTCGAGGCCGTGCCATCGATGTCAACCTGTGACCCCATGATTGCTTTGGAGGCCGGAACCTCCCGCCGGGGTTTTTTGGCCTGGGCAGAATCCTCGAACTCAGAACTGAGAGCCTCTCGATCTTTAGAAAGAGATTTGCTTTTAGAGGATTTGCCCACAGAAGTTTTGGTTACCTGAGATCCATCCGGAGAGGAAGACCTGGATGACTGTGATGCTTCTGAAGGAAACAGCACATGGAGCTTGTTAGCCCGGTTCTGCAAACCACGTTTAGACATCTGGGTGCAGGATGGGCAGTCCGGTATGGAGTGCTCAGGTCCCAAACATTTGAGACACCATTCATGGGTGTCTGTAACAGAAATAACAGCACTGCATTTGGTACATTTTTTGAAACCAGGGACTTGCTTCTCCATGAGGAGAAATTGTGTAGGCCTTAAGGCCTAACACCGGGTACCAAGCTGTGCTGAAGAAAAATAAAAAAGTCTTTTTTTTTTTATAATATAGAAAGAAAGAAAGACCGGCGATACCGGTTTCGGTATGGGGAAGGCAGGTACGCGGTCTAAAGAAACAAACAAAGTAACAAATTCTTCAGCGGTGACAGGAACACGACCTGCTGGCTCCGCGGAAAAAGAAGAACTGAGGAGAGCTGGTCAGGAAGGCGGGAAGGCAGCGCGCATGTGCAGTGGGAGGCCCCAAAAGCTTTTCATTTGAAAAGCTGGGGAGCTTTCCCGCGCAGGCTCCGTCGGTACCGACGTACCCATATGTGATGACTTATTCCTGCTTGTTCCTAGAGATTAACATTTACATTACATTCTTCTCTCTCCTTAATAACCAAGCTACTGTAGAAAACAGGATTTTCAACTGAGAGATTTTATTGATAAGAAAAACTTTCTCCATCTGTACCAATCAGAATTCAAAGCCTACACATTACTGAGACCTGCCTGATGTTTATCGATTAGCAAAACAAGTCTTTGGACACTGGAATACTAGCACTTCTGGTTTCGCTTGATCTTTCAAAGGCCTTTGAGTTAGTCAATCACTCTGTTCTCGTTAATCGCTTATCTGAGATTAGTATTGCTGGCACCATTTTCCAATGATTCAATTTTTTAACAAATTGTACATTTTTGTTCATTTCCAATTCCTCAACATCTATCAATTACACTACAGTGCCCTATAAGGATCAGTTGTATTTCCAGCTCTGTTTAATATCTTTCTTTCTCCATTAGCCCTCTTAATCCAGTTCTTAAGTTATTTTAGCTACTATTTTGCTGATGATATTCAACTGGAGTTTAGTAGAGTAGCTGCCTAATGGTTAGAGCTTGGGAACCAAGAGATGGGTTTGATTCCCACTAGTGCTCCTTGTGGCCTTGGGCAAGTCATTTAACCCGCCACTGCTTTGGAAGAAAGGCCTGGCAATATACTTCTGGTCACGCTGCAAAGAAAACCCAGGAGCTACTGGGTCTCCAAGAGTCAGCATTGACTCAAAGGTGCATTGCATTCAACTGGTAGCTTACCTAGACCAAATGCTCCGGGACTTGCAACCATTTAAAACTTGTGTCTCAACTACTGCTGTAAAAGCTCATTTCTTAAAACATAATCCAGCCAAATCAAAAGCAATGTGGATTTCCAGTCACTTATGATATCCCTCCATTGCCCCTATTCTCTCAGGCCATTCACTTCACCTAGTTGATGCCACGAAGATTCTGGGGTTGCTATACTGGACTTCCCAATTGTTTTCTCACTCAGATTTGTGTAGTTTGTCTTCTCTTAAATAAATCATCATTACTTACATTAGTGATTTCTTTAGTTATCAGTTGTTTGGACTATTGTACCTCTTTATACAATGATCTACTCATCTCCTCTATCCAATGTTTCAGCTGATTCAAAACATAACCATCAAACTAGTAACCAACTCAAATTTCATTATGTAACCCCACCCCACAAAGATCATCATTGGCTTCCTGTTGTCTATAGAGTAATTTTATTGGCCCATACATTTTTTTTATTCTGGCTCCCTTCCTATCTATCCGACTCTAATTCTCTATATTCCACAGAGATTGCTTTGCTCCTGGAACCATAATAAACCAGTAGTCCTATCCAATCACCTTGCTCACTATGAAACAATCCAACAATCCACTTTTTTTTTTAAGAATTTAGTTGATGCTTTCTGGAATTCCATTCCATTATATATTAGGATGGAGTCATCTTTGAAGAAATTTATAAAAGATCTTTAAACATACTTCTTTGAAAAGGCCTTTGATGAGAACTAGGCATTGGGCTGACAAAGGGCCACAAGCTGGTTAACTGATCTTTTTCCTTTATGATAGAGAAAAAAAACCCTGGCGTTTTAGTTTTCTATTTTAATTCTAGAATAGTGTAAACCACTTTGATGCCTAGGCCAAAGGTGGCATAACTTTTTTTTTTTTTAGCCATGAGCCACCACCCCACATAACAGGATTACAATAATCTGACACCCCCCTCCCTTCTGAACCCCAAAAACCTCCGTTTGCACTGCACAACTCACACTTCTTTCTACTCCACAGCTCTAATCACATTCATAGAAATTCCCAAAACCTCTTTGAAAAACCATACCATTCCTCACTTGCCCCCCTTTCCAAGTATACCCCCACACCCAAATTTACTCATAACCTACACTTACTTTATCCCCTTCCTCCCACTACCCATTTCCACGAGCACCCTGCACAACCTCAGTTTGAGCAGTCTGCAAACTTAGGTTTCAGTATCCTTTCTGTCTTAGAGGACTGTTCCAGTGTGTGTCTCCTCAACCGCTTTCCTCCTAGAACAGCAGGATGTCATTTCGGTGAGGAACATCTGGATCATTCTTCCAACTTATTCATCCGGACTACCTCTACTACCAAACCCATTTCCACCAAAACTCTCTGGATCGCCTCCACTACATGGACTTTGTACGAGCTTCCCTTGGAGAAGAAGCCCAAAAGAGGACAGTCATCTGTATCTCACACTTTTCATCTTTAGAGATGAAACGATCTCCTGGAAATCTACTTTTTCTTAAAATCACCAGGTATAGATCCCTATAAGTTTCAACTTTTGCATCATCCTAGTCTAGTCTATTTTCTCTATAGTTTCAGTTCTGGTCAAAAAATGTCCAAGAGAAGATTTGCTTTGTAAAGTCCCAGAGCTTTATGAGCATACTCAATCAACACATCTTCCCCTTGATATGTCTTCTCAAGAGTAATCAGGACTGTTTTAAACACATGCTGAGCCACCTGTAATACATAGTTGTATTTTGCAGTCTAGAGCACTCCCCTGATTAACAATGTCCTATTTTGCTTTCCAAAGTTTTAATAGCTGTCTCCAAGTTGTTTATCTGGGAGTGCAAGTTTATCACATGCTCTACTCTCCTCCATGTGCTGCTTCAGCTCTAATGCAACTGCCCAAATCTATTAAATTACATCAGACTATCACCAGAAACCACACTGCTCTCTCTCACCAATTTATTTAATTAACAAGTTTTAATATGCAGCTTTTCTACCAGTCAAAACGGTTTACATTTAACTGAATGAAAACAATGAACTTTTTGATTACAATGAACTTTTTGATTACAATGAACTTACGTATACAGATGGAATATATAGAACTTGCAAACACACTAAGGTTAAAATAAGTTTAAAATAAGGTTAAACTAATTTTAAAATAAGGCACTGAAACAACTTACACAGTTGTTATAGGCTTGGGGGGGGGGGGGGTTGTGTGGGAGTCTCTAAGGTGAGAACTTCAGGGAGGAGGAATGGGAGCAATCAAGTTAGTTTGTGAGAAGTCATGTTTGGTTTGCGTTCCACTAGGATTCAGTGCTGAAGTGTCCTTGAAAGAGGTGGGCTTTTAATTTCTTTCAGAAGTCCACAATTGAATTGATGTTTCTTAGTGTGGGGGGTAGAGAGTTCCAGAGGGTGGGGGTGTAGAATGTGAATACTCTGAAGCGTGTGTTTTCGTTGCTTTTGCAAATCTGGGATGGGAGACTGAGGAGATTTTGTGTGGTATTTCTTCTGGTCTGGTCTGTTGGTCTTAGCCGTGTGGATTAGCGTTTGAAGGTGCTCAGAGGATTGGTTTAGTGCCTTGTGAATGATGGCGAGTACCTTGTATTTGATTCTTGAGATGATGGGTAGCCAGTGGAGGAGTTTGAGGATTGGTGTGAATTGAGTTTGCCTGGCAGCTTGGCAGATGGCACATGCTGTGGCATTCTGGGCGAGTTGTAGTGGAAATAGAACGTGCTTGGGAAGGCCTTGGTATATGGAGTTGCAATAGTGGACTGTGGTGTTTTGAATTTGAGTTTTGAAGCTCAGTTGTTGATCAAGTATGATGCCTAAGTATCCGATTTCTGTTTTGATATGGAGGTCGGTGTTGCCTATTCTAATGGATGCGGGGGGGGGGGGGGTGAAGCTGGGGTCTCTTATGACATGAAGAATTTCTGTTTTATTGAAGTTGACTGATAAATTGTGAACATGGAGCCATTTAACTATTTCAGTGAAGCAATTTGTGATTTCAGAATATTCAGGAGCGGACGTGGAGAAAGGTGTGTAAATCATTATGTCGTTGGCATAAATTAGGTAGTTGACATTAAATTTTTGGAGGACTGTGCAAAGAGGTTGAATGTAGATTTTGAATAGTAGAGAGGATAGGGATGAGCCTTGGGGTACTCCTTGGGTTAGGGTGAAAGGATGAGATGTTTGGGTTCCAATTTTTATCTGTTGACTCCGGTTCGACAGGTAGGGATGGATCCATTTGAGGGAGTAGCCTCGTACTCCAATGAGATGGAGTTGGTTGAGGAGGCTTTAATAAATATGGTGTCAAAAGCGGCAATGTCCAAAAAGAGCAGGATGAAACCTTGGGTGAGAAATTCTGTGCCAGAGATGAGTAAGTAAGGTTTCTGCCCTATGAAAAGGGCGGAAACCATGTTGATGCTGGTCTAGTGGTGCATGGTGGTTTATGTGATCCTGTAGTTGGGTTTGAATGGCCTTTTTGATGATTTTCGCTAGGAATGGTATGCTGGTGATGCAGGCGAGCTGGGATTGAGGTTCAGCTTTTTTAGGAGAGGTCTGATAGAAGCTTCTTTGAGTGAAGGTGGGAAAAATCCTTGTGAGAGGAATGTCTGTATTATGTTGAATAGGACTGGTAGGAATTATGCTCTTGTGATTTTTATCTAGGAAACTGGGCAAGGATCAAATGCGGAGGTGGTGGTGTTGATGTTGGCGATTATTTCATCGAGTTTCTCAAGGGCTAGAGTTCCGAATGCAGTCCAGGAGTGTTTGTAAGGAGTGTCAACATTTAAGGTGGGTATAGTGAGGTTGTTGGAGGAGATAAGAGTTTATGGTTTAGGCACTTGATATACCACACTTTACTGTGTGTATCAGAATGGTTTATAGATATATTCTAAAAGGCACTTTTTATTCCCTTGTCTTCAAAAGGCTCACAATCTAAGCGTGCCTAAGGCAATGGAGGGTTAAGTGGCTTGCCAAAGGCCACAAGGAGTGATCATGGGACTAGAGACCTCAGTCCCTCCGGCCTGAAATTATCTGTCCTTATGCTTGGCTTGTAGGTAGGAGGCCATGTCTTGGGGGTGCAGTGTTATTTTGGCATGGTTGAGTGGGGTCTTTGGAGAGTGATTTGACAATCTCAGGAGGTTGTTGTAATATTGTGTTGAAGGTTCAGTTACAGTAAATTCTTAGATTGTCCATGTAAAGGGTTTAGAGTTGGTGATTCTTTGACTTCCTCCATAAGCATTCAAGGTTACGTAGGTCACGTTTTTGCGTTTTTAGTGCTGCGGAGAGCCAAGATGCATGCAGCCGTTGTTTCTTGGGGGCAGTTTTTGGTGGTGCGAGAGCAACTGTGTAGATGGTGGAGTTCACTTGCTGATCAGTGCTTGAAGGTAGGTTTGAGCTGGTATGCTTGCAGGGTTGGTAAGGTTTTATGAGAAAGGCTTGTTCATCGAACATGAGGAATCTCCATGCTGAAGGGGTAGGGTTCTGTGGAGGGATGCACATGTGAGAAATGGATATATTAAAAGAAATGAGGTTATGGTCAGACCAGGGGACTGATGTTACTGTGGGTGGAACAAGTCCTGATGTATTAAGAAGGCAGTTGGGAAAGAAGATTAGGTTCAGGATTCCATCTTTTGAGTGGGTCGGAGCAGATACTAGTTGAGTGAAGTGCAGGTTCTTCATTGCTTCGAGGAAGGCAGAGGTTTTGTTGCTGGAGGCAGAGGGAAGATTTAGGTCTCCCAGGAAGTTAAAGTCTTTTTGCATAGATGAGTGGGAACATATTGCTTCAGGGAGTGTGGCAAACTCCTCGGCATTGCTGTGAGGGGCTCTATAGGCAAGGCAGATGGTGAGGTGGTTGTTTGAAATTGTGAGGATGTCAATGCTGGGTGTTAAGACTGTGTCTATTGTGTTAAAGTTGAGGTTCTTGTTGATGAGTATGCAAATTTCTCCTCCTTTGCTGGATGGTCGGGGAAGTTGTGGATGGTGTGTGTGGTGGTGAATTGGTTTAACAAGACAGTGTCGTTTTCTGTAGTGCACGTGATGTCAATTTTGCTGTCTGTGATGTAGTCCGAAAGGGTTTGTATTTTGTTGCGGGCAGAGCATGAGTTGATTAAGGTGCAGATTGCAAGGTTTCTGTGGTGCAGAAGTTTGGTGTACCTGGAGGTCAAGGTAATAGGTGATACAGGTTCAATTTTGAGTAGACATCCATATTTTCTTTTGAGGTGTGTGCTGAAAGGATGGCTGGTGAATTAGGCTTTGGACTGTGTATTACTGGAATAGAGAGATGATTAGTTGAGAATGCTGCGCTCCAGAAGAGTAGAAGGACGGAGAGGATTAGAAGGGCTAGCCAGGCGTTTGAGTAGGCAGGTTTGTGCCTGCTGTTGGGATTACCAGATCCTTTGTTCAGCGGGTAGGATGAGAGAAAGTTTCTTACTTTCCTTCTCAATGTGCTTTGGGTAACTGACTCAGTTTCACTGGAATGGTTTTTGTCTTGTGCTGGGTAGCTACTATGGTTAGTTCAGGGCTTTGGATGTCTCTAGTACGGTTGGGGCTGAGCTGCTGTGGTCCATGCCAAAGGGCCCTCTGGTGAGGCTATCAGGCACGGGTCTGCCAGGTGTGGGTGCGCCAGAGGGCTCTTCTTTTTTAAACACAGCTGCATGGGCCTGATAGGTGGTGGTGGGGAGTGGAGAGGAGCTTATCTTCCTGCTCCCTGCTGCTGCCGGTGGTCAGGCTGCCCAAGACAATGATTGTGATTGGACCCAAACTTCACCCCACCACCACACCTCATATTGGGAGCCACCCAAATAAAGATTCAACCCCACATAAAATATCTGGAAATCAATATAGACCAGGCACTCACATTTACTCCACAGATTAAAAAGACTACTAGGACAATATTCCACAAAGCAAAAATGATACAACCACTCATTAATCCACAGGACTTCAGAACTGTCATGCAGGTTATGATGCTCCCCCACCTGGACTACTGCAACATAATCTATCATGGACTTCCTGCGACCCACACCAACCCACTACGGACTGCCCTGAACACCACCGCAAGAATCATCCGGAATGCAAAAAAACACGATCACATCACCCCAGTCCTGAGGGAATTACACATACTTCCACTCGAAGCAAGGATCAAATACAAAGCGGCCCTGCTTATCCACAAAGCCCTCTATCAAACACAAACTTCCCACCTCCGCTCCCTACTACCCCAGCCCACCCACAACAGACCAACCCAACAGACCACCAACAACATCCTTAACATCCCCTATGAACGAACAAAATATAATCAACGAACCTGCAACAGAGCTTTCAAACTATACGCACCCTCCCTATGGAACTCATTACCGAGCCATATCAGAAACACTGGTGATCTATCCGCGTTCCGGAAACAACTAAAAACCATCCTCTTTCATGAATACCTTGGACCAGAAACAACCTTCACTGACAACCCACAGTCCTTCTGCCAAATCCCCAAAATACCCTATAAGAGACTCATGTCTATTGTCTGTCTTTACTATCTTTTCGGATCATCAATGTTGGCCCCCCGGTGATGGCTCTCCCCCCCTCTCTATAATGATTACTGTCTACCCCCCTCTGTTAAACCGCTTTGACCCCGGTGAAAAGCGGTATATAAATGCAGTTAAATAAAATTAAATAAATAAAAATAAATTGTGGGTGTGCCGGAGGGCTCTTCTTTTTTTAAACCCAGCTGCATGGACCCAATTCTTTCCGTGGTTTTCTCAGAAGCACTTTCATATCAGTTTTAATAAATTAAGGCACAGCTTTGCCACTTACACGCCCACTCTCTCACTCCAAATATGTCTCAGTAAGTTTACAGCCTGCTCATTCTTGCCATATGAGTTGTCTGTCCTCTCCTTCCTACTGGTGCAAAAATGTGTTCTTAAATCTTCTGTATGCTTCTCTGAAGATAATGACAAATACTGGGGGCTCTTCTTGCACTCTACAAATATGTTGTGCCTGAGTGGTTGCAGACAAATAAATTAAATTGCTAAGAAATTACTGCTTCCCACCGCAGCAAAAGAATTATGCTGCTATTTTAGAGTGATGCCATGTCCCTGGGAATGTTTAGTCAACATTGTTGTGAAGTGTGAAGATGGTGTACAGGCATATACGAGGAGAGCATAAACAAACATGTCAGTCACCTCCCAACATTTGAGACCCCAAATACAATAGTTTAAAGTGAATTATATATTCAGCTAGAAGTTACTGCAAGAATTTCAGCAATGATGCCATATGGTCAGATGATTTTCTGCACAACAAGCTGCACTACTATACTGCGAGCAGTTGCAAATACTTCAACTTCTTTTTTGAAAACCTGTAGTAGACCCTACTGCAACTAAACTTGCTGGTAACAAACACATTCAACAGAGTAATCACATCCTCTCCTCTAAAAGATAACATACAAATCTTATCAGGTGCAATCTAGCAAACTCTTATCTTATTACAGCTAAAATCTTGGCATCCATAGTTAAGGTTTCATCAAGCCAGAAACCCGAGCTCCTCACTGAACATAAGAAAAGCCATGCTGAGTAAAACCAAATTCCATTGAGTCCAGCATCCCATCTCTAACAGTGACCCATTCAGGTCACAAGTATCCAGCAGATCCCAAAGTCAATCTATTTTTTATAGCTCTCTTCCAGTATGGAAACAAGTGAGGTGATCAAATTTGCAAATGACAAAAAATTATTCAAAATTGTTAAGCCAAAGATGGATTGTGAGAAATCACAGGACCACCATGCAAGATTGGGAGAATGGACATCCAGATGGCAAACAAAATGTAATGTGGACAGGGATATAATGTTTGTGTAGCCTGGTCTTCCCTTGGTTGAGGTGAGAATTGCTTTGAAGGCCCTACAGAAGAATTTATAAACTGGTGCCTGTCTTAAAAGGGAGAAAATACAAAACTATACAAACCCAAAAATTGTCCTGCTGGAAAAGGGGAGCCACTAGTCCAAGTCCTTAATTAGAGTACAATTAAACCCAGCAGACCAAAAGACAAAAGCAAATATAACATTACGGTGACCCAATAGGCACAGAACAGCAAACAAGACTGGAAAAATAATTAGCTGAGCAATTAAACTCTCTTCAGTGGTCTCCCTACTTTATCTTCCTTCCTCCAGTAATCTTGCAGTGAATCCATAGCTGGGCACTGGTTTTCACACTCTTCTCCTGGAGCTCTATTGGATAAGAGACTACAATACACTTTCACTAGCAAAACTCTTTCAGTGATTTCAGCTCCAGACACACAATACCAAAACCTTCTCCTCAATGAGAAGGGATTTTTGGTAAACCTAATCCCTCTTCTTCCAAATGAGCAAGTGCAGAAATACCAATTACTCAGTTAATCAAAATATATAATTCTTCTTCTGAAAGGCTAGGGATACACCTAGGAGACAGGCCCGTTGACCTCAGTACTTGAGATCCCAAGCATAGATCAGAGATGTACCTGGGCATCAGGTCTCTAACTACAGCTTTGAACTCAGTCTTTTTTTCTAAGCCCACAGAAAAGTGGTTACCTCTCTCCTAGAACAGACTCCTCTGCCTCTTGGCTCCAGCTCTTTTCCACAAACCACCTATGTCCTTCATACTCCCCCTTCCCTTGACTGCAGTTCTCCGATTTTCAAACCTAGCTGGCTTGAGTGCCTGCTATTTTCAGATTGCAATCTAATTGCTTACATGCAGAGGTAGGACCCAGGCTGCAGTAAGCCCTAACCTTGGGCTTAGACTCTCCTCGCTCTTTCTCCTTGGGGGCAAAATGACACTGGGTATTGGCTTGCATTTCCCTTTATACTTCCATCAAACTGTGCAAGGAAACACCTCTTACTCCTTAAATGACAGTTAGGACCTCCCCTATTGCTTTACACTGTCCAGAGCTCTAGGATCAAACACTCTGGAATGTTTCTCCTTTTAAGTTATAGGAAGAACAACTCTGAGGCCTTTGCTACAATAGGCTCCATTAGGAGTTGCCATCCAATAATGGAATTTTGGCGGCATCATGGACAATATATTAAAATCCCCTGCTCTGGGTGCAGTGGTGGCTATAAAAGCCAAGAGTGTGTTAGGAATTGTTAGAAAATGATGGAGATTGTGATATTTTACTTACCAGATAACGTTCTTTCCTTGAGTCCTGCTAGACCAGTCCAGATAAGTGGTTGTGTTCCCCTACCAGCAGATTTGGCAACAGAGAAAGCTTCCAGAGGCTTCTTATTACATCATCATGCCATTAACAGCCTAGGCCACTAGGGGCATAAACCAGTATCTGTACCCAAGCATACGGTCAGGAATCGCTGACCTCATGTGACCTTACTAAGGATAATAAATAATCCACAGAACCGGAAGCAAGGTTATGAACCTGCAGGGACAACTATCAGAGTACGGCAGACCAGAATAGCTTCCAGGGGTGGGTCCTGGACTGCTCTAGTAGGACTCAAGAAAATGACATTATCTGGTAAATAAAATGGACCTCCTGTATCATTCTGCTAGAATAGTCCAGACAAGTGAGACATATCAAAGTTACAACTCCGCTGGACAGGGAGAAGGCACAGCAGCTGTTAAGACCTCTGAGCCAAAGACTGCATTTGCCAGAGCATGGACATACAAGTGGTAGTGCTTAACAAAAGTTAAAAATGATACCCACGTTGCCGCGTGACAAATGTCCGAGGGGGTAACCAAGCTATGCTCCCCACCCCGACCGGTTCCACACTAGATATGCCGAGTCAATAGCCTCCTTGTTCCATCGCCCCAAAATAGACTTAGCGCTGTATCATCTTTACCCGGACCTGGCAAGCAGCATAAATAGATGGTCTGTCTTACAAAAGAATTTAGCAACCTTCAAATACCAGAAAACTCCTCTCTGAAGGTCCTAGCCCTTCCCTTGGCACTTCTCCTTAGAAAAGGCAGAAAGACTATCCAATTCACATGGAAGGAAGATACTCCTTGGGTAAAGAGGAAGGAACAAGCCGAATGCATACAGCTTCCTCCAAGAAGGAAAAGTAAGGATCCCAGCATGATAAGGTCTGAGGTTCAGAGATATATCTCGCTGAACAGACTTCGACCATGAAGCCAGTCTTAAGGGTCAGAACCTTAAGTGTTTCCCACCCCCTGAAGCAGGATAAGGTTACCATCTGAACCTTCAAGGAACTAAGACAGACCTTGTCAAGGCCATCCTGAAGAAAGAAAGCAAGGACGACAAGTCCACCATATCAGGTCTAGCCTGACATTCAAGGTACCAAAACGCAAAAGACATCAGACACGCCATTAGGTCATGCTGGTAGATCCTCTCCTTGCCTTGAGGAACATGTAAATCATGGCAGAAGAATAGCCTCTTATGTATTAAGCGATGCCTCTCAAGAGCCAAGCCATAAGTGAGAAGGGAGCCAGGTCATTCAGAACAACCGACCCTTGACATAGCAGCCTCTGGGCTGGGGCAGACAGAGGAGGATCCCGCAGGAGCTGCATCAAATCCCTGAACCAAGGACTCCATGACCAATACAGTGCCATTAGGACCATCCAGCCTGGATGTTATTCTATACATCAAAGCATATGTCTTATGAGTGGCCACGGAGGAAATACATACTGCATGCAGTACTCTGGCCAGGACTGAACTATGACATTGACACCCTTGAAGCTTGCCTCTCTGTGGGGACTGAAGAATCTGAACACTTTGGTACTGGATCTGGTCACCATCAGATCCATCTTGGACGATCCCAGCAGCGCAGACTCAGCTCCCACTCCCTGGGATGGAGAGACTGGTGACTGAGGAAGTCAGACTTAATGTTGCTGATTCTGGCGATGTGTTGTGCCGATAGAGCTAAGAGGTTCCTTTCTGCCCAGGAGAACAGGAAGGTCATCTCCAGGGTCACTTTGGCACTCTTCGTGCTCCCTTGCCGACTGACACATGCCACTGCTGATTAGGGTCCAGAAGTGCAAAAGGGACAAATGAATGGCCCTCGCCTTACAATGGTTGATGGGCCATGCCGACTTCCAGCTGCTCCACTGGCCCTGAACTGTTTGGTTCTCACAATGGGCTTCCCAAGCAGGTTGGAATTAGTCAACAAGAGAAGCCAGAAGGGAAGCCAGAAGTGATCATCCAATGGCATATCCCTTCCTCAGATACTGTGGTTATTGCTACCACCGCAGATTGGACACCACCTCCAGCTGAAGAGGCAGCCAGACATCAGACTTCTGAAAGCTTGGAGACTACCATAACAGTAAGGACCTCTGAAGCAGCTTCATATGAGCTTGTGCCCATGGCACTATTTTGATCGCCAACGCCATCAATCTCAAACTTAGGGAGCTTGTTCAGCCAGCTGGGTCAACAACTTTTTCATTCTCTCCTCGGGCAGGAAACTCTGCAAGCCCGAGTGTCAAAACGTGCTCCCAGGTATTCCAATGATAGGAAGGCTCCACGTGGCTCTTTCCCCAAATGATCTTCCAGTCAAGACTCTCCAGGAATTGTACTACATGGGTCAAAACCCGAGATGCTTTGAACAGAGATCTGGTCCGGAAGAGCCAATCATCCAAATATAGGTAAACATGGATCCCTTGGTGCCTAAGAGCAACATCCGCCACCACAATTACTTTTGAGAATGTCCTTGGGGCAATGGAAGAGCGACAAACTGAAAAGGAGAGTCAAGCATGGCAAAATGGAGAAAACACTGTTGATCCTCTTGGATAGGGTTGTGGAAATAAGGTTTTGCTAAATCCAGAGATGTACTGCACTCCCTGTGGCATACCACCTGAATCACTGATCACAGGGTCTGTATACAGAAGAGAAGGGTGCGCATCGACTCCCTTGAGATCAAGGATTGGCCAAAAAGAACAGTCTTTCTTGTCACAACAAGTAAATGGAGTAAGCATAGTTACTCACCTGTAACAGGTGTTCTCCGGGGACAGCAGGAATCAGTCCTCACATGTGGGTTATGTCAGCACCAATGGAGCCCGCGCGGAGCAAATCCCCAGCTTTCAAAGAAAGCGATTGGGAGTTGCCTCCACGCATGCGTGGTCCACTTCCCGCCCAAAGGGGCCATCTTGCTCAGTCAATGATATAGCTAAGACGGCAAAACAGAAACAGTAAAAAGAATGGAGGACTGCAACTCCAAGGGGAGGAGGGAGGGATGTGAGGACTGATTCCTGCTGTCCCCGGAGAACACCTGTTACAGGTGAGTAACTACGCTTTTTCTGGGAAAAAACAGGAAGTTAGTCCTCATATGTGGGACTCCCCAACTACAGGCTACCAGGAACCGATAGCCAAAAAACAGACTCCCTCATCGAGAGCCGCAAGCAGCTGCAGCTGAAAAAACTCTCAATCTGAGAAGGAATTAGCACTCTGGTAGCCTGAACACAGAAGGGTCGGAGGGCAGGAGTTGCCTAGACCTCGAAAAGGTTACGGAGTACGGCCTGTTGCCATGGCCCAGACCTTGTGAGCCATGACACGGCCCTCCAAAGGGAGTTTCGCTTCCTCAGAGGCCCAGGCGATGCAGTCCGCCACCCACATGGACAGCGTGTGCTTAGTCACCGCTTGCCCCAGCTTGCTGGAGTCGTAGGAGACGAAAAGCTGTGAAACTTTCCAGTGGTCTCGGGTACACTGAATATAGAAAGATAAAGTCCTCCTACAGTCTAGGGTAGGGGTTTTCAACCCAGTCCTCGGGGAACCCTAGGCCATTCAGGTTTTCAGGATTACCACAATGAATATGCGTAAGATAGATTTGCATACAATGAAGGCAGAACATGCAAATCTATCTCATGCATATTCATTGTGGGAATCCTGAAATCCCTAATGGCCTAGGGTTCCCCGAGGACTGGAGTTGGGAACCTCTGGTCTAGGGTATGGAGGGCAGCCTCAGCGCTACCGGCGTCTGGTCTGGGAAAAAAGGTAGGGAGAACCACCTCCTGATTGAGGTGGAAAGGATACACTACCTTCGGAAAAAACTTGGGGTGTGTGCGAAGCTCCACCCTATTCTTGTAGAACCTGGTATAAGGCCCCTCTGCCATGAGGGCCTGAAGCTCGCTCACTCTTCGAGCGGAGGTGAGAGCAATGAGGAACACCACCTTCCATGAGAGGTAGCGGAGATGACACGTAGCCATCGGTTCAAAAAGCGGCAGAGTGAGCCATCCCAATACTACATTGAGATCCCATTCAGGCGCCGGAGGGCAGACCGTGGGATTAGACAGGAGAAGACCCCTGAAGAATCGGGAGACTGTCGGGTGTGCCGAGAGAGGCTTTCCCGTCTATCGGAAGATGGTTGGCCGCGAGGGCACTGAGATGTACTCTGACGGAGTTGGATTTGCACCCCAAATCAGAGAGGTGGAGGAGGTATTTTAATACTAAGGCCACCAGGCAGGAGAAAGGATCTGTTTCGTGAGCCTAAACCTGCACCACTTAAAAGCGTATGCCCGCCTGGTAGATGTTTTGCGGGAAGCCAGCAGGACATCCTCCACCTCCCTCAGGAGTAGGAGCGGAGCTAAAAAGACCCTCTCAGCAGCCACGCCGTCAGCGATAGGGAGCTGGGGATGGGGTGCAGAAGAGCGCTCCCCTCCTGGAGAGGAGCCGTGAGCCTTTCCCCAGAGGGATAGGAGTCTCTGCCACTAGCTGCAGAAGGAGTGGGAACCAAGGTTGTCAGGGCCACTGTGGGGCTATCAATATGACTAAGGCTCTGTCACGGAGGATCTTGAACAGGGTCTTGGCGATCAGAGGTGTCGGGGGAAACGCATAAAGGAGGTCCTCCGACCACAATATAAGAAAGGCGTTGGCGGACACCCTGTTGGGGTGCGGTTGCCAAAAACAGAAATGGGGCAACTGATAGTTGTCCAGGCTGGCGAAGAGGTCCAGCCTCGTGTACCCCCAGATCCGAAACAGCCTGTGGGCCATTCTGGGGTCCAGTCGCCATTCATGGGGCTGGAGCAGTCTGCTGAGCCTGTCGGCTAGCCAACTGCTGTGGCCCGGCAGGTACACCGCCTTGAGGAGAATGCCGTGTTGGACTGCGAATGAGCACAGGTCCAGCGCTTCTCGGCAGAGGACACGGGATCCCATGCCCCCTTGTTTGTTCACATAGAACATGGCGACCTGATTGTCGGTCTGGACCAGGACGGATCTGTGGCTCAGGGATCTCCGGAACGCCCTCAGGGCAAGGCGGATCGCACGCAGCTCCAACAGATTGATCTGTTGGGCACTCTCTTCTGAAGACCAGACACCCTGGGTGCGAAACCCCTGGCAGTGGCAGAGAATTGTCTGTGGTGAGGACCCTCGAGGACTGAGGGGTTTGAAAGGGCATTCTTGCTTGCAAATAGCGGGGGAACTGCCACCAGTTTAGGGACCGCACCAAGCACCCGGTGACTCTGATCTTGTCCTGGAGGTGCCCCGTCGCCTGGGACCATTGCTCCCTGAGGCACCACTGCGGGATCCGCATGTGCAGACGAGCATCTGGGGTGACAGACTGTGGAGGCCATGTGCCCGAGGAGGTGCAACAGGAGTCATGCTGGTACTGAACAGCAGCGCTGTACCCTCCTGGCCAGTGCCATCAGCCTGTTGACTCTGTCTGTAGGGAGGAAGGCTTTGGCTGGGAGCCTACTGATCCTTGCCCCGATGAATTCCAGCTCCTGAGTTGGTCTCAGACTGGACTTCGGGTAGTTTATCACGAAGCCCAAGTGCTGAAGGACCTGGATGGTGCATGCTGTGGCCTGCTGCACCTCAGGGGTCGAGGTGCCCCTGACAAGCCAATTGTCGAGGAAGGGGAAGACAAAAATCCCCTGAAGTCTGAGAAAGGCGGCGACGACCGCTAGGCACTTTGTGAACATCCTGGGAGCCAAGGCGAGGCTGAAGAGCAGCACCCGGTATTGTCTGTGGTTTGGTTGTATTAGGATAGCATCCTTTGAGTGTATTAGGAGTATAAGCATCCTTTAGGTCTAAGGAGCATAGCCAGTCTCCCTGGCGGAGGTAAGGTAGCAAAGTTCCAAGGGAGAGCATCCTGAACTTCTCCCGCACCAGGAATTTGTTGAGGTTGTAGAGGTCGAGGATGGGCCTGAGGCCCAATGACCTTTTTGGTATGAGGAAGTAGGTGGAATAGAACCCCTTGCCCCTGAGATGATGGGGCACTGGTTCTACCGCTCTGTCCTCGATAAGACTCGCCAATTCCTTCAGGAGAAGGTCCCGGTGGAGGGGAGTCCGGGAGGGTTCTCCTGGAAAGAAGTGCGGGGGCACCTCGACTAGGTGAAGGAGGTAACCCTCCTTGACCACCTGTAGAGCCCAGGCGTCTGTGGTGACAGTTCCCCACCTGTGGGAGAACAGAGAGAGCCGACCTCCTGTAGGCTGCCTGGCTTCGCTGGGGAGAGGGGCCATGCTGTAAGAGTCAAAAGCTTCCCCCGGCTTGAGCCAGGGTCGAAACTTGGGGGCTTCTGCTTACGGGGGCCATGCCCCTCCCCCTTGGCCTGCTGCCCCTGTTGGGGCGACGGGGAGATCTGATAAGGAGGATAGCCCCGGTAAGGCACAGATTTCCTTGGGTAGAAGGTTTTTTTCCCCGAGCCCTTCTTTTGCAGAGGGCCCGAGGTCTTAGAGAGCCTAGTTCTTGTCATGAACTCGGTCTCCAGCTCGGCGGTCTTTTCGGTCAGGGGCTTGCCGAATAAGTTCGCCCCTTTACAGGGAACATCAACCAACTTGTCCTGTACCCATTGCTCTAGGTCAGAGGACTGCAGCCAGGCTTAGCGGCATGCACCGATGCCCGCACCGGCCACTCTGGCTACCGACTCGAACCCATCATAGGCCACTCGAGATATAAATTTAGAGCATTCACTGATGGTCTTAGATAGGCCCCTGAAGCACTGCAGGGGTTCCTCAGAGAGGCCGCCCGGAAATTTGGCGATCTCCTTTGTTAGATCTTTTAGGTATATGCCCATGTACAGCTGGTAGACCTGAATGCAGCCATTCAGCATCGCGTCCTGGTAGCATTTTCTGCCGAAGGCATCAAGGGTACGGGCATCTCTGCCAGGTGGCACAGAAGAGTGCATCTTTTGACTTTTTAATCAATGCATGGCCGATTCCATGACCATGGAATTATGCGGCAATTGAGACTTTTGGAACCCAGGGCTCAGGCGGACTTGATACATTGAGTTGAGCCACTTACATAGAAACATAGAAACATGATGACAGAAAAAGACCACAAGGCCCATCTAGTCTGTCCTTCCATAACAACAACTTACTAACCACGAGCCGCTTACTAACCACCGGTGTCGACACCGGTGTCTCCCAAATGCGGCATAAGGCGCTCCAGGATGGGAGGAATGGGCACCATCAGGGTTTCCCTAGGATGGCCTCATATTGGAGGATCTCGAGTTCATCTGCTCGAGGGTCCTCCTCAGTTTCTGTTGGGAAAGCCAAAGCTCTGGACATATGCTGAATGAAATCACAGGCAGCCATGTCCTCGTCCTCGGGGGAGACCTCCTTTGAGGCTCCGACCCCGGCAAATTGGAAGGGACAACCCGGTGAAGGCGAGTGTCCGGAGATACCTTGTCTCCCAATTCCCAGACAGAGTCCTCTGAGTAGGACAGGTGACAGTCCTCCAGCCCCCAGGAGTCGGGCTGCTCCGGTGCTAGTTGACTAGCCGGTGACGATCTCCGCCCCAAAGAGAGGAAGATCGAGCGTGACCTTGGCCAAGGATCCTCTTTGTCGTTGAGTCCCCGGTGGTCAAGGCAAAGGAACCAGACGTAATGGACACTATTGTCCTTTGCTGCTTTAGGAAGGCAATGACCTTGCGTTCCAAGGAATCCATCCTGGATTTGAGGCCAGATGGTTCCGCAGCCTCTGGCTCGGGCGCCGCTGGGATCGGTGCCGATGCCAGTTCCCCCGGAGGGGAGTCCTTGACTAGGGCAGGACACACAGGCCAGGACCGCTCCGTGGCTGGTTCCTTTCGAGAGAGCTTGATTGGGCGCTCCTTCCCTGACGCTTCGGGTTTACGCTCGGAGCTCCCTGGCGGGCCCCCAGAGGAGTCTGGTCGTTCTGAGCCATCCAGAGATGAGGAAAATTTCCTTCTCTGAGGTTTCGCTGAAGGGGACCTCCTCTCCTAGGTCCCCTGATGCCGCTCGGGTTCGGAACGCTCCTCCCGGGGCATGGAGGTCTCAGAGGAGGACCGGGTCATTGGAGACATCGGGGGATCAGAGAGAAATTTTCCCTGCTGCTGCTGGCGGCTTTTCAAGGCCTTTGCGGTCATAAGTTTGCAAAAGCCGCAAACCGCCGGGTTGTGATCTGGGCCGAGGCACCGGAGGCAGTAGTCGTGCACATCGGTGATGGACATGAGTTTGCCACACCTATCGCATTTTTTGAACCCACTGGTAGCCAGAGGGGTAAAAAGGGCCTACGTAAGGTCAAAGACCTTAGGGCTCCCAGCGAGAAAAAGGAGGGCGTAAAAGGAAAAAAACCCAAAAAAGAAAAAAGAAAAAAAAAAAAAGGGGGGGGGGGGCAGGAAGGATGCCGGTGATAACCGGAAGAAAAAACAACAGCCAGAAGGCAAGAAGAAAAACACACTTTCCAGGACAGAAACAGACAACGTCTGAAGGGCTCCGCAGAAAAAAGAAGACTGAGCAAGATGGCCCCTTTGGGCGGGAAGTGGACCACGCATGCGTGGAGGCAACTCCCAAATGCTTTCTTTGAAAGCTGGGGATTTGCTCCGCGCAGGCTCCGTCGGTGCCGACATAACCCACGTGTGAGGACCGACTTCCTGCTTGTTCCCGGAGAACTGGCCTTTGCCCTGTGTAGCAGGAGAAACTGGGACCACAGCCCACAGATGGCACCACCTTTCCTGTGTAATCTGAATGGCAATTTTCTTGGCTGTGGAACCACATGGAGAGACAACAAAGGCATCCAGAATAGCGTTTGTGCATTCCAGAACATAGCCATGCTGAATAATATCTAGTACCCAGCCATCCTTGGTGACCCAGAACCACTTCTTGTCAAAAGGCATGGCCTGTCACTCACTGGAGGAATCCCAAAATAGGCTGTCAATCCATCATAGCGCTGGACAAGAAGTGACACTCCTAGAGGTGGCAGAATCCTGGAGCCCTTGAGCTGCAAGCCACACACAAGGATTGAGTCTGGGACTAAATGCCCAGAAGAAAGGAGGTCTTTCCTGGGAGGTACCTACAGGAATCCCAGGACCCCCAGGAGTTTGAGTTGCATGAATGAGGAAAATGAGTGTATGTCAAGAAGAATGCACCTGTATACCTCCCAGACCCCTTTGACCTATCTTGCAGAAGTGATGAGGTTTGGATTCACCCAAATCCTTAACCAGCTATATTACGTCCACACCCTCCCAAAAAAGCTTCCCTTTAAAGGCTAGCTGAGTGAACCAGAACTAAAAGGACGCATTTGTCACCCAATGGCGAAGTCATATCCAGCGTTGCTACCTTTGAGAGTGCAATGTCCTTAGCCGCAAAGCAGAAGAGATCATGCAGACTCAGAGGGGTGTCATATCCTCTGGAGTAAGTGACTAAATCCACTGGAGCAGACCTCGAGCTGTTAAGTCCACCCACACAGCTAACGGATGAATAACAGCAGAAGCTGCAAACTCATTCCACAGGGGAGAGTTCACCTTGCGATGCAGGTATCTTTTAGGGTTGTTCCACCCTTTACATGGATGGTGTCTGCTCTATGACTGCTGTGACATGTACATCCACACTCTGTGTGCTGAACCATATGTGCCATCCTCCTGTGGCAGGGCATAAAGTTTCTTGCAAAACCTCAGCCCCTTCACTGGGGAGTCGGGCAAGTCCCACTCCAAGCAGCTCATGCTTTGATAAGCTCCGGAAAAGGAAAGGCCGTTGAAGACTTTTGAACCCCTTACAGGAGGGGATGGATCTGTGGCCCCTATTCTGCCAGAGGAGGATCAGTCAAATGAAGAGCATATGACACCTGAGCCATCAATGCCTCCAGTTCATCCTTCCTGAATAGGAAGAAAATACTGGATTAGTTGATCCTCTGAAGGAGAAGATATCTCGTCTTCCAGGTGGCAATCATCACCCGAGACATTGGGACTGGACTCCGTGTCTCAGCCAAAGGACAGTTGATCCAAATCTCCAGTCTCCAATCTTCGCAGAGATCACCTCCTGACCCTCTCTGAGTGAGCAAAGAGTGAGAAGATTGGGAGGCTCCATGGTCTGAGCTGCCATGCCAGAAAGACCAAACTTGCTGCATAAAGGAGAAGAATTCTGGGGAGGACAACCTGGGAACTGGGAATATCTTGTCAGGCATATGGCCCCCCTCCTCAGGAGAAACAGCAATCGCTGGACCCTTATAAGAAAGGGAGCAGCCAGAGGACCGAGTGCTGGAGCCCAAAGCCTGTTGATCATCCTTTTTGAAAGCATAGTTTACTGCCTCCTGCAGCGAAGACAAAAAAGCCAGGGCACCTGTGTCTCTTCGCTGCGAGGGGAGAGACTGGCCCGCCAAGGGTGCATCAAATGTTTCCATGCAAGAAGTGCAGAAACCAGAATTCAGCAATGAGGCTTTTTGCTATCTGCAAAACAGGCAGGGTTTCTTAGACACCAGCCTATGACCTTCCACTGTAATAGGCAGCAGGGCAACGTTGGCTCAAGGCGCACTGGCAAGTGGAAAGCACCACATGCTAAGGCCATGCGAACAGTACCTGCACATGCTAGTGCTGCACAGACAGGAATTGCACATGTAAAGGCTACCTGGGTATTAACTGTGCACACTAGGGCCGCACAGACAAGTAACTGTGTGCAACAGGGAAGGCGAAGAAAAGCACAGGAAGCACAAAACACGCACGGGAAACACCAGCACTGCACCAACAGATATCCAAGTGGCCCAACCCAACTCACACACCACCAGCAGATGAGGTCAGGAGTCCCCAACAAAGAAGTCTGACAGACGGAGACATAGTTTTGGTACTCACCCCGATAAGCCCCAAGGCAGGAAAAATTGTGCCAGGCTCAGTGCTACTTCCCCGTTGTTAGACCTGCAGTCACACAGCTCTGAAGAGCCTTCCATAAAATCTTTGGGAGACAGCATGGAGGAGGAGGAGGAAGGAGACACTGAGGTTGTTTGAGGCTGAAGAATCCTTTCCAAACTCCCTTTTTTCAATCTTCTGATTGCTCAACAGACCCTTAACAAGATAAGGATGAGGAGCTGAACTGATTCTCTCATTCTTATGGCATCCAAAAAGAACATCGGTCTTAAAGGTATCCTAGTGGAGCATCCTGTATCACGCTCCAGTGAGAAAGTTGCCAGCAAGGATGACTGCTCAAAATACAATCTTTCCCTCTTCAGCCTTCTTTGTTTTTCCAGATTCTCTCAGAGCTGAAAAACTTGCATCCACCATCTGTTGGAGATAGAGAATTACTGGTTTATGTCCCTAGTGGTATAGGCTGTTAATGACACGATGTCATAAGAAACTTCTGGAAGCTTTCTATCTCCAAATCTGCTGATAGGAGAAAATAACCCACTCGGTCTGGACTGGTTTAGCAAGATTATATGGAATTGTGCATTGGACAAGTGCAAAGTGATGCACATAGGAATGAATAACCCAAACTATAGATACACAATGCTAAGTTTCATATTAGGAATTACCACCCAGGAAAAGGGTGTGGGTGTGGGTGTGACTGCTTATACTACATTGAAATCTGTTCAGTGTGCAGCAGTGGCCAAAAAAAGCAAACAGAATGTTAAGAATAATTAGGAAGGGAATAGAGAATAAAACAAAGACCATCATAATACTTTGCTATTATTCCATTAGTAACTCTGCACTTTGAGTATACAGTGCAATTCTGGTCCCCGCATCTCAAAAAAAGATACAAAAGCATTAGTAAAGATACTGAAAAGGGCGACCAAAATGTTAAAGGAGATGGAACGATTCTCCTATGAGGAAAGATTAAAGAGGTTAGACCTTCCAGCTTGGAGAAGAGAGCTGAAGAGAGACATTATAGAGGTATATAAAATCCTGAATTGAGTGAAAAGAGTAAACACAAATTGACCGTTTACCCTTTCAAAAAGTATGAGGACTAAGGGACATGCTATGAATCTACAATGAAGCATATTTAAAACAAACAGGAAAAATATTCTCTCTCAACGTACAATCAACCTTTGGAATGCTTTGCCAGAGGATGTAGTAAAAGCAGGTGGTATAGCCGATTTTTAAAAGATTTGGACAAATTCCTTAAAGAAAACTTCATAAACCATTATTAAGGTAAACTGGGTGAAAACAGCAGCTTATCCCTGTAGATAAGCAACATGAAACTGACTATTTTTGGGATGTCAGGTACTTTTGACCTGGATTGGCCACCATTAGAAACACGTAACAATGGACAGTCATGTAAAATATTTTTTGTCAGACCTTTATTCAAAAGAAAGCAGCCAATATAAAACTAGCTCAAAGGTCCTTTTCACTTTATTTTAATAAATCCAATAATATAAGTCTTCATGAAAAACAAACAGCCTTGGAAATATGCCACCAACACAATACTAAAAAATCAACGCTGTGTTTCGAACTAGTTACAGTTCTGCATCAGGGTATGAACTTATCTAAGGCGTCTTCCATTACAATGGCCTTTTATAATGCCTGCTACTATGTCCTTTTGTAATGCCCGATTCCAACTGCTTTCAAGGGCAATTTGACTTCTCTGGCTTAATTCACAAAGTGGCTGCGGCGTCTTTTTCAACACTGCCCATCCTTGAGACATTCCAAATATTTAAAGAGACCTTTACCACTGTCAAGAAGTTAAATCAACATGTGCCAATCAGCTTGCTGGTTCAATCCAACTGGATGCACAGTAACTAGATTGAATATCCAGAATTGTTCCTTATAATTCAGTTGGGCTTTACAATCACCTCCCTTCCAAAAACCTAGAACGTGATAGATAATTCTCCAGGGCAGCTGTGAAAAAATATGGTTATACCATAAGAAATGTTTTACTATAGGTGCAGAGTATGTTTCAGTATTCAGTCAAGAACAATATTCTTGAAGTCTCACTTTCACCATTCTTTGAGTACAGCCTACATGCACCTTATTACAAGGGCACATCAGTGCAAAAGTTACATACGCTGTCATACATGCAAGTTCAACCCAAACTTTTGATTCACTTTCCAGATGGACACTTTCACTCTTCCCTTCAATAGTCATTTCACAAAAATCACATGTGCCACATGTAAACTGACCCAATGGTGTCTCAGCCAGTGTGTTGTTCACTTCCTACGTTACAGATTTCCTCACAAATTTGCCAATATTCTTAGCCTCTTTTATAAACAACAATAGGTAGTTCAACAAAACATTGATGCGCTCTGAAAATTTGACAGCATTTGTAAATAATAGATGCTATCATCAGAGCTTTAATTGAAAAAGGTAATACACAAACCACTTTTTCCATCAGGGATTCTAACTTCCAACCCGAAATCAAGTACCTAGGGATCATGCTAGATCAGCACCTCTCCCTCAGATCACAAATACAAAACGCCGCAAAAGCAGTCTATTACAAAATCAGAACCCTCCAGCGACTGCGTCCTCTCCTCTGCATGCCAAGTCCTAATCCTTCCACATATAGATTACACTCTACTCACCTCTAAACAATCCTGCACACTGCAGCATGCACCCTGATGGGAACTTCAAGATATGACCATATCATACCCAATCTGAAACTGCTACACTAGCTTCCACTATCCAGCCGGATCAGGTACAAGACGCTCTTACTAACCGACAAAGCCATCAACAGCAACCCTGCATCACATCTATGGACACTGCTCCATACCCTACAACACAACTGAGCAAGATGACAATCCACCAAGAACAACTAAATCATCCCACACAAAAGAACAAAATCAACCCAACAAGTATGTGCATGATCCTTTGAACTGCATGCACTGTCAGCATGGAATGCACTCCCAGACTTATTACAAACCATCACAAACCTACCAACATTCCGAAAACACCTGAAAACTCAACTGTATATAGAACACTTTGGCCCCCCCACTGCCTACCCCCCCCCCCTCCCCATCAAGACCCAGTAACATTTATGGACAGCAACAAAACAAACACCAAAGTTTTTACCCCAGGCTGTTCATAAGTTCACCATCTTGTAAATAACGAGCAGTGTTAAGAAACAGTGTCAGAAGCATTTACTTAACTGTACATAAGCTAATTGTTATCCGTACATAACTTTCATTGGTTCAATGTAATCTTTTATCAGTTGTTCAATGTAAACTGCCTTGACCATGGTGAAAGGTGGTATATAAACCTTGCTTAAAAAATAAAATAACTAAAAACGTATCTATTAATAATAGTTTATACAAACTCCTCAAGTATGCTTTCCTGACCACTGAAAACGGATATCCCAGTACCATCTATCTTTCAAACAATGCTTGCGTCTTTATTATGTAGGCATCTTTAGTTAAGAAACCCTTCGTATTCAAAGAAACTGACTTACAGGCGATCCTTCTAAGTTTCTTTGGATGATGGCTCCCAAACATAGATTGGTACGTTCTACAAAGTTTTGATATAATGATGTAACTAATAAAGATCCCTGTTTAATGATTTTACATCCAAAAAAGGGACCATTTCTTGGCTGGGGGTACAATGAATTTTGAAGTTCTTCTGCCTATTGAGTCATTGTACAAATTGTTGCAATGATTCATATGTACCCTCCCAAAGACAAAAACTATCATCCAAATAATGCTTCCATAATGTCATGTGCTTTGCCCACCATGACTTATATATAAAATCATCTTCAAACGCTGCCATATAGATTTTTCCTCTATAAGGACTGAAAAGCCTGATGTTCCCAAGGATGCTTTCCTTTGTGGTATCTGGAATGTTGTGTCTTGTACAGAGATATTTATTCAATCCTCTCAACAAAAAGTCTCAAGACTTCTCAAAGGAACATGAAATGGGATTTAAGGCAGTAGATGTACGTTGTACTAAGACTGAGTCACAAGCCTCTGTATTGCAAGCGGCTTTTTCCTCCTCTGTTAAAAGACAGTTTGGTGGTGCATCATCAATTAGAAGCTATGAAAAATGCATCCCGTGTGAAAAACCTGAGTTTTTAAAAATTTCTTTAGACATTATCTCTCAACTATGATCCTTTCTGTTAAATATCTAAAGGAGTTGTTACACTATTTGGTGGTGGATAATGTTTAATTGTCCAATATATAGCGTAGTTACTCACCTGTAACAGGTGATCTCCGGGAACAGCAGGAATAAGTCTTCACATATGGGTATTGTGGGTACCGATGGAGCCTGCGCGGGAATGCTCCCCAGAGTCCAATAGGAAAGCTTTTGGGAGCATCTCACAGTGCCTGCGTGCTGCCTTCTCGCCTTTCCAACTCTCCCTCTTCAGTTGCTTTTATAACTGGGACCAAAGGAGAGAGTAGACAAAGAGAGAGAGATAGATAGAGACAACTCCTAGGGGAGGTGGGTGGGTTGTGAAGACTTATTCCTGCTGTTCCCGGAGATCACCTGTTACAGGTGAGTAACTACGCTATCTCCAGGAACAAGCAGGAATGTTGTCTTCACATATGGGGACTCCCCAGCTGAAAGATGCCAGGGGGATGACACAAGCAAGCTGCGAACCCCAGGTGAGATGGTTTATGCTTCCTCCCATGGATCTCTGGCTTTGAAACCCGGGACGGCGGGCAGGAGTTGTACTAAATCTGAAAGAGATGTTGGAGCACAGCCTGGCCAAACGACGCATCCCGACGGGAGTCCTTGTCTAAGCAATAATGGGCTGTAAAGGCATGCACCAAAGCCCAAGTGGCTGCTCTATAGATGTCATCAATGGACACAGAACGAAGATTAGCCATTGAGGCTGCCATTGCTCTCACATTGTGAGCTGTGATATGGCCTTCGATAGAAAGTCCCTTACTCTCATATGCAAAGGATATGCAATTTGCAATCCACCTAGAGAGAGTTCTTTTGGGAACTGGAAGTCCCAAATGACTAGAATCAAAAGCAACAAAAAGCTGAGAAGATTTTCTCTGTTTAGTTCTTTGAAGGTAAAAAGCTAAGGCTCTTTCACAATCTAAGGTATGAAGATTCCTTTCTGCATTAGAGGCATGAGGCCTAAATACAGGAAGGTAAACCGCTTGGTTTAAATGAAAGGGTGAAACCACCTTTGGCATAAAGTGAGGATGAGTCCTAAGAACTACTTTATCATGATGAAATCTTGTATAAGGAGAATCCGCCACTAAAGCCTGTAACTCACTGATGCGTCTTGCAGAAGTGAGTGCAACTAGGAAGATGACCTTCCAAGAAAGAAACTTTAGAGCTGTAGTGGCTAAAGGCTCAAAGGACGGTTTCATGAGCTGCCCAAGAACTAGATTCAGATCCCATGCCACCAGTGATGGCTTAATGGGAGGTTTTGTTGAAAGTAAAACTCTCATAAATCTCGCTACGAGTGGATGAGAGGAAATAGGTTGTCCATCCAGAGGTTCACAAGAAGCAGCAATGGCACTAAGATGGACCCTTACTGAATTGGTCTTAAGAATCTGATAGATGGAGTAGGTACTCCAGAAGCAATTCGACAGGCACTGTATGGGGGTTAAATTCCCTTTGAGAACACCATACAGAGAATCTCTTCCACTTAAAGGCGTAGGATCGCCTTGTGGAAGGCTTCCTGAAAGCTACAAGGATATCCTTTACCTGTTGAGATAGGTTGATATCTGGGAATCCTATGCTTTCAGTAACCAGGCCCCGAGGTGCAGGGGACTGGGGATTCGGGTGCAATAGCATCCCGTTCTCCTGGGAAAGAAGATCTGGAGCACATCCCAACTCCAAAGGTGTGGCTTGAGAGAGATGCAGAAGCAGAGGATACCACGTTTGCCGTGGCCAACGTGGAGCTATGAGTATCATATGACCTCTGTCTCTCTGAAGCTTGAACAAGTTTTGGGAATGAGGGGGATGGGTGAGAAGGCATAGAGGAAGTCCCAACCCCAATGGAGGAGGAAAGCATCCCTTGCCTGACAGTTTTGAGCCGGAATTCTGGAACAGAATCAGGGAAGTCTGGCATTCTGTGGACTTGCAAAGAGGTCTATATCTGGCATTCCCCACATTCGAAACACTCGAGCAAGCTGGTCTGAGTGCAGAGACCATTCGTGTGGCAGCAGTATTCGACTGAGTTTGTCTGCCCAAAGATTTTGGATGCCCGGAAGATATACCACTAGGAGGTGGATTTGAAGCTCTCTGGCGAGGGCCCACAGTCACAAAACTTCGTTGCATAATGACAGAGAGCCTGTTCCGCCCTGCTTGTTCACATAGAACATGGCTACTTGATTGTCAGTCTGGACCACTGTCTTGTAGCTGATATGGGCCTGAAAAACTCGGACAGCATGGAAAATGGCTCTGAGCTCTAGGAGGTTTATGTGAAGACAAGCCTCCTGTGGGGTCCAGAGACCCTGAGTTGATAGATCGTGCAAGTGAGCCCCCCCAACCCAACTTGGACGCATCTGTTAGGGTGGTTTGGCATAGAGGCTGCTGGAAAGGAGAACCCACAAGAAGGTTTTCCAGTGACTGCTACCATTGCAGGGACAAAATAAAGATGTGTGGAGTTTCTGATTTTGTCCGTTAGCCGACCCGAGGACTGTGTCCACTGAGAGGATAGGGTCCACTGGGCTGCTCACATATGAAGGCAAGCATAGTGAACCACATGGACTGCGGATGCCATATGCCTCAGAAGCTGAAGCATCTCCCAAGCAGTCTGGAAGACCTTCATAGCTGATTGGGAGACCAGCTGTACTATACGAAGACAGTGTGGCTGCGGCAGGAAATCTCCTGACTGCCTTGTGTCTAGACGAGCCCCTATGAATTCTAGAGACTGAGAAGGGGTGAGAGGAGAGTTTAGGAGGCTTATGACCAGTCCCAAGTATCGAAAGCATAGTTACTCACCTGTAACAGGTGATCTCCGGGAACAGCAGGAATTTAGTCTTCACATATGGGTATCGTTGGTACCAACGGAGCCTGCACGGGAACGCTCCCCAGCGTCCAATTACAAAGCTTTTGGGAGCATCCCACAGCGCCTGCGTGCTGCCTTCCCACCTTTCCCAACTGCCTCTCTCCAGTTGAGTTTTAAAGCTGAGACAAAGAGAGAGAGAGGGAAAGAAAAGAAGAGAGAGATACTACAACTAGGGGAGATGGGTGGGTTGTGAAGACTAAATTTCTGCTGTTCCTGGAGATCACCTGTTACAGGTGAGTAACTCTGCTATCTCCAGGAACAAGCAGGAATGTAGTCTTCACATATAGGGACTCCCTAGCTACAGATGCCAGGGAGAGACCCCAGAAGTTGTCTGCCCCTGTGAAAGGGCTCCTTTCCCCCCATGGATCTCTGGCATCCTACCGGGAATGGTGGGTAGGAGTTGATTAAGTATGGAACAGGTGTTGTAGAACAGCCTGACCAAACAAGGCATCCCGGCGGGAGTCCTTGTCCAAGCAGTAATGGGCTGTAAAGGTATGAACCGAGGCTCAAGCAGCTGCTTGACAGATGTCGTCAATAGACACAGAGTGTAGATGAGCCATTGAGGCTGCCATGGCTCTCACATTGTGAGCTGAGACATGGCCTTCCAGAGAAAGGTTTTTACTCTGATAGGTAAAAGAAATACACTGTGCAATCCAATTGGACAATGTTCTCTTGGAGACTGGAAGTCCCAAATGAGAAGGATCAAAAGCAACAAAGAGTTGAGAGGACTTTCTATGTTGCTGTGTCCTTTGTAAGTAAAAAACAAATGCTCTTTTACAGTCCAAAGTATGAAGATTCCTTTCTGCATTTGAAGCATGAGGTCTTGGACAAAATACAGGCAGGTAAACTGCTTGGTTTAGATGAAAAGGCGAGACCACCTTTGGTATAAAGTGTGGATGAATCCTACGGACTACCTTATGATGGAACCCCGTATAAGGAGGATCAGCCACTAATGCTTGCAAATCACTAATGCGACGTGCTGATGTGATTGCAATGAGAAAGACAACCTTCCAGGAAAGGAATTTCAAGGAGGTAGTAGCTAGAGGTTCAAAAGGTGGCTTCATGAGCTGTCCAAGAACCAGATTTAGGTCTCATGCTACTGGTGGTGGCCTAATGGGAGGCTTAGTTAGAAGGAGGCCCCTCATAAATCTCGCTATGAGAGGAAATAGGCTGTCCATTTAAAAGCTTGAAAGAAGCTGAAATAGCACTTAAATGGACTCGTACTGAGTTAGTCTTAAGCCCTGCATTAGATAAATGAAGGAGATACTCCAATAATGATTCCAGAGGTATCGCCAGGGGGTCAAGACCCTTCTGCGAACACCATATGGAAAACCTTTTCCACTTGAAAGCATAAGAGCGTCTTGTGGAAGGCTTTCTAGAAGCATAAAGGATATCCTTTACTTGTTGAGACAGGTTAAGACCATGAAGGTCTAGGCCCTCAGCAACCAGGCCCTGAGATGCAGTGGGGATCGAGATGCCACAACATCCCGTCCTCCTGAGACAGGAGATCTGGAGCAGATCCTAACTCCAGAGATGGAGCTTGAGAGAGATGTAGGAGCAGAGGGTACCCACACCTGCCGTGGCCAATGTGGAGCTATGAGAATCATATTGCCTCTGTCTCTCTGAAGCTTGAATAGGGTTTTGGGAATTAGGGGAATGGGTGGAAAGGCATATAGGACGTCCTGACCCCAATGGAGGAGGAAAGCATCCCTGGCCTGAGAACCCTGAGCCAGAATTCTGGAACAGAATCGGGGAAGTTTGGCGTTCAACAGACTTGCAAAGAGGTCTATGTCCGGAGTTCCCCAAATTTGAAAACATTTTGCTACCTGGTCTGCATAAAGAGACCACTCGTGTGGAAGCAGAACTCGACTGAGTCTGTCTGCCCAGGAGTTTTGAATGCCTGGCAGATACACCGCAAGAAGATGAATCTGATGCTCTCTGGCGAGGGCCCATAGTCGCAAAGCTTCATTGCAAAGCGACAGAGAGCCTGTTCCTCCCTGCTTGTTCAAATAGAAAATAGCTACTTGATTGTCCGTCTGAATTAGGAGTGTCTTGTAGCTAAGCTGGGTGTGGAACACTCAAAGAGCAAGGAAGATTGCTCTGAGTTCCAAAAGATTGATGTGTAGATGGGTCTCCTGTGGAGTCCAGGTGCCTTGGGTAGAGAGGTCTTGCAAGTGAGCTCCCCAACCCACCTGTGAGGCGTCTGTTGTCAGAGTGACCTGGGGTGGGGGCTGTTGGGAAGGGGACCCCACCAACAGGTTTTGGGTTGATTGCCACCACTGTAGGGACAAAATAAGGCGACTTGAGTTTGCTATTTTGTCTGATAGGCAGCCTGATGCTTGAGTCCACTGAGTGGATAGAGTCCATTGGGCTGCTCTCATATGGAGGCGAGCATAGGGAACCACATTCACGGTAGATGCCATTTGGCCTAGCAATTGTAACATTTCCCGAGCAGGGAGATGAGTTTTTAACACTGCTTGGGAAGCTAACTGCACAATGCGAAGGCAGCGGGGCTGTGGAAGATAGGCCCTTGCTTTTCTGGTATCCAACAAAGCTCCTATAAACTCTAGAGACTGAGTGGGAGTTAGGTTGGATTTTGGGATGTTTATAACCAGGCCCAAATACTGAAGTATACGCATTGTGCAAGATAGGGAAATTCTGGCCTCTGATTCTGATGGGGCTCGAATGAGCCAGTCGTCTAAGTAGGGGAAGACGAATATTCCTAGAGTGCGAAGAAATGTTGCCACTATAGCCATGCATTTCGGAAACACCCTTGGTGCTGAGGCCAGGCCAAAAGGAAGAACCCTGTACTAGTAGTGCTTCCCCTCAAATAGAAACCGAAGGAATCTTCGGTGAGTTGGATGGATGAGAACATGGGTGTACGCATCCTTGAGGTCTAGAGAACAATGCCAATCCTGACTCTGAAGGTATGGCAGGAGAGTTCCTAGAGAAATCATCTTGAACTTCTCCTTGAACAGGAATTTGTTCAAATCTCTGAGGTCTAAAATGGGTCTGTGTCCCCCTGTTTTCTTTGGAATAAGGAAATAGGGGGAGTAAAACCCTGTACCCTGTTGGGAAATGGGTACGTCTTCTATTACCCCCGTGGGCAAGAAGTAAATTGACCTCTTGACCTAACTGATTTTCGAGTGAAGTCTGAGAATTGAACTGTCTTACAACTGTAGGAGGGGTCATGTTGAGGAAATGAAGCTTGTACCCCTCTTTTACAATGGAGATTCCTGCTTCCACTGTTATCTGCTCCCATCTGGGGGCAAAATGACACAACCTTCCTAGAATGGTGGAGGGCTCTGGCCCATTGAGGGCCAGGAAGGCCAAGTTCTCTAGATGGGAGTCAAAGCCCCTGTGGAGGCCGAGTCTTTTGGGCCGGTTGAGGCTTAGCAGACTTTGCTTTTCTTTGTTTTGGTGGCTGCTGTCCCTTTCGGGCAGACTGACCTGCCGAATGCCCCTACTGGGTATAGGAGGGGTAAAACCTCTTCTTTTTAGAGAAGAATGGTTTCTTGTAGGATTTTCTCCTTGCAGAATCAGCTGTAGCCTTGGATAGTCTATCCAAAGTGGTGTTATCAGCATCCAGCTCATTAGCTTTCTCTTGCCAATTTTTGCCAAAGAGATTTTCACCTGTGCAAAGGATATTCCCCAGTTTGTCCTGTACCCAGAGTTCTAAGTCAGATGCCTGGAACCAGGCAATCCTACGAGCACCTATGGCAATGGCAGAGGTTCTGCTTATGCACTCAAAGCAGACAAAAGCTGCACGATTAACAAACTTGGAAACATCTTGGGCATGTTTGACAAGTTTTTAGATAATCTTGCCTCTTATCAGGAAGGAGAGGGCTCATAAGCTCTAGATCTCCTGTAAACTCCTTAAGGAACATTCCCATATATAAAATGTAGGAACTAATCCTGGCAGAATCTTAGAGGCCTGGAAGGTTCGACGCCCAAAGGCATCAAGAGTCCTACATTCACGTCCTGGCGGATTAGATGCATGTCTTTTTGCACGCTTGATCCTTCTCATAGCAGATTCCACTACCATGGAGTGGTGTGGTAACTGGGTTTTTTGAAATCCAGGACATGGAGGTACTCGATACATGGTATCAAGCCTACGAGAATGAGGAGAGGTGGTAAGAGGAAATTAGACTTACCTGCTAATTGTTGTTCCTTAAGGAGCTCTAGTCCAGTCCCGGAACCATAGAGTTTACAACCTCATCCAGCAGCTTTGGAGACTGAAAGATGTCATCGCTTTGGTGTCACTGGTATAAATAGTCAAGGACTGCCCCCTTCCACCAGTACCTATTGACAAAGCAGACTCAGCAGAGCAACAAATAAGTAGTTAAAGGAATAAGGCATAAGAAAAAACATCTTAACCACCTACAACCTTCCTGACAACGCCAGGGAAGGAGAACTTCTTGGAGACAGAAAAAAGGGCCCTCCAAGACCCACGGAGCAGTGCTGCGAAAAAAGGTCCCCCCTGCGACCTCTCTGCGCTTCATTGAGAAACCTATTTCCACCGCACCCTCCGACTTCAGGCTGCACACCCCTTACACTACCGGGGAGGGATCAGGGACTGGACTAGAGTTCCTTAAGGAACAACAATTAGCAGGTAAGTCTAATTTCCTCTTCCTTTGCGTCCCTCTAGTCCAGTCCCGGAACCATAGAGGATGTAACAGAGCAGTGAATATCAACGGGAGGGACCCGCCAGCCCAGCCTGAAGTACCGCTGAGCCAAAACGGCTATCCCCAGCCGACTGCACATCTAGCCTATAGTGCTTAGCAAAAGAATGCAGCGACGAACAAGTCGCCGCTCTACAAATGTCCTCAGCCGGCACCAAACGGAACTCTGCCCAGGAGGCCGCTTGCGCTCTCGTTGAGTGCGCTCTAAGGCCCTCTGGCACTACCTTACCCTTTAGCAGGTAAGCCGAAGCAATGATTTCTTTTAACCAGCGAGAAATAGACGACTTCGCCGCCGCCTCCCCCTTGCGCGGGCCACCAAACGAAACAAACAACCTGTCCGACCTCCGGAAAGGAGCGGTTCTGCGGAGATACTTCTTCAGCACCCACCGAACATCTAGAAGGTGCAACCTATCTCCAGACGTACCCACCTGCCCTACCGAGAACACCAGAAGAGACACCACCTGGTTAACATGAAACACCAAAACCACCTTTGGTAAAAAGGCAGGCACTGTCCGCAATACCACCTTGTGACTGAAGGAGGACAAATACGGCTCCTTACAAGATAAGGCTTGCAACTCCGAGATCCGTCTGGCGGAGCAAATAGCTACCAAGAAAACTGTCTTTAACGTCAAATCCTTCAACGAGGCCCTACCTAACGGCTCAAACGGCTCCCTGAGCAAAGCCTCCAACACCAAATTCAGATCCCAGGGGAGAACCGAACTTCGTCTCGGAGGCCACAGAAGCAGCACGGCTCGCAAAAACCGCCGAATATCGCCGTGCGCCCCTAACAGCTGTCCTTGAACCTTCCCCCGGAAACAGGAAATGGCTGCCAAGTGCACCCTCAAGGAGCTAGGCGCTAGCCCCTTCTGCACCCCATCCTGCAAAAACGCAAGGACCTGCGGCACCGAGGCCCCCAAAGGCCGCAGACTCTGCTCTGCACACCAAGCCTCAAACACCCACCACACTCGGATGTACACCAACGAAGTAGACCGCCTTTGAGCCTTCAGCAAAATAGAGATGACTGCCGCCAAGTAACCCTTGGCCGTCAGCCTAGCCCCTCTCAAGAGCCATGCCGTAAGCGAGAATCATTCCACCTGAGGCATGCACAGCAGCCCCTGCACTAAGAGATCCTTCCGCAGAGGAAGCCTCCATGATCTGTCCACCAGCAGCCGCACCAAATCCACATACCACGGTCTTCTGGGCCAATCGGGCGCTACCAGAACCACCAACCCGTGGTGCCTTTCTATGCGCTGCACCACCTTGCCTATGAGAGCCCAAGGCGGAAACACATAGAGAAGCCCGTCCACCGGCCACCTCTGTGCCAACGCATCTAGGCCCTCCGACATTCGCTCTCTCCGCCTGCTGAAGAACCGAGCCACATTTGCTGACTCAAAGCTTGCCATGAGGTCCATTATCGGGATCCCCCAACGCCTCACTACCATCGCAAAAACGTCCGGGTGGAGCCCCCACTCCCCAGGATCCACCTTGCGGCGACATAGAAAATCTGCTTCGACATTGTCCACTCCTGCCACGTGCTGCGCCGACAACGCCCTTAGATTCTCCTCGGCCCAATACAACAGCTGCCTAGCCTCCGCCTCCAACGATGCACTGCCCGTGCCTCCCTGGCAATTGATATAGGCTACTGTTGTCGCATTGTCGGAGAACACCCGCACCACCTCCTGACGCAGGTACTCCTGAAACTCCTGAAGGGCCAAAAACACCGCTCTCATCCCCAACTTGTTTATGGACCACTCCTGTTCCTCTAACGACCACTGCCCCTGGGCAAACCTTCCTTCGCAATGCGCCCCCCACCCCACGAGACTTGCATCTGTGGTCACCAGTCTCCAGGATGGAGGCTCTAACGGCACGCCGGCTTCCAGACTCTCGGGTCTCAACCACCAAAGAAGCTCCTGACGCACGTCTAGGGGACAAACTAGCCTTTAAGACAATGCGTCCCTCTGATGAGACCAACGCCGAAGAAGGGCGCTCTGCAACGGCCTCATATGAGACCTGGCCCAGCGAACTACTTCGATCGTGGCCGCCGTCGTTCCGAGCAATTGCAGATACTGCCATGCCGTCGGCGCCCTGCGCGCCAGAAACCTCTTCACTAGTTCCCTCAATCCTTGCGCTCTGTGAACTGGGAGAAACACCGCCCCTTGCACCGTCTCGAAGCGCGCCCCCAAGTATTCCAGAGACTGAGTGGGAACCAACTTGCTCTTTGCCAAGTTGACCACCCAGCCTAGACTTTCCAATATCTGCACCACTCTGTCGGTGGCCGCGATGCTCTCCTCTCTTGACTTTGCTCGAATCAACCAATCATCCAAGTAAGGATGCAACAGTATGCCCTCTTTGCGGAGCATCGCCACCACCACCACCATGATCTTGGTGAACGTCCGAGGGGCTGTCGCCAACCCGAAGGGCAAAGCTTGGAACTGAAAATGTCCCATCGGCACCGCAAATCGCAGAAATCTTTGGTGCTCTTGCCGAACCGGGATATGGAGATACACCTCCGTGAGGTCCAAAGCCATCAAGAACTCTCCCGCTCTGACCGCCGCAATGACAGAACGCAACGTTTCCATCCGGAAATGAGTCACTCTCAGGCACAGATTTACCCTCTTTAAATCCAGGATTGGTCGAAAGGTACCTTCCTTTTTTGGGACTACAAAATAGATGGAGTATCGACCGCACCCGTACTGGTCCTCCGGAACGGGCACCACCGCTCTGAGATGCAGCAGCCGCCGCCGCAGAGTGTCTTCGACTGCCCTTAGCTTCCGAGGGGCTCTGCACGGGGATTGGACAAAGGAATCTAACACGGGTCGATGGAGCTCCAGAGCATAGCCTTCTCGAATGACCTCCAACACCCACTGATCTGACGTAATCTGGACCCAGGCGGGGTAAAACTCCCGTAACCTTCCTCCCACGGGCACCACCGCCACCTGGGTCCACCTTATCTCATTGGGACTTCTTAACGGTAGAGAACTGGAAAGGCGCAAAACCTCTGCCCGCCCCCCGGAAACCTCGAAACCCCTGACCCCGCAGGGGAAACCTGCCCCTCTGTGGTTGGCTAAAGCGAGAGGACCGGAATCTATGAAAATCTCTCGGGACCCCCCGGGACCCAGACGAACCGCAGCCCTGCTTAGGCTTATCCTCCGGGAGCCGACCCCCTTTGGACTCCCCGAGATCCTTAACCAACTTTTCCAAATCTTCTTCAAACAGAAGCTTCCCCCGAAAGGGAAGCTTGCTAAGCCGCGCCTTAGAAGATCCGTCCGCCAACCAGTTACGCAACCAGAGATACCGGCGAGCTGCCACCACCGAAGCCATACTCCTAGCCAGCCCCCGAATGAGATCATAGTGAATGTCCGACAGATAAGCTGTGCCCGACTCCAACCGCACTACTTCATCTGCCTGACCCTCCAAGTGATCCCCCTGCAACTTTTGGGACCATCTCAAATAGCCTCTCGCCACCCACGCCCCGCTATCGAGGCCTGCAAGGAGAGGGCACACACATCGAACACCTGCTTCATCAATGTATCCAACTTCCTGTCCTGCACATCCTTTAATGCTGCAGCCCCCTCCCCCGGAATCATAGTCTTCTTAGTGACCGCCGACACCGCCGCATCCACCCTTGGCGACCGAAACAGTTCCCTATCCTGGTCTGAAAGCAGATACAGCCGGGCCAACGCCCTGGATCCCCGCAGCGCTGCCCCCGGTACGTCCCATTCCTCTTGAATCATGTTCTTAAAGACTCTATGAACGGGAAATACCCATTGGGACGTCCTCACCGCCTGCAACAACGGATCCTCCAACGCTTCCCTCTGCGACAGGCGCCACCGAAGGCATATTCAACGCCTTGAGAGTCTCTGCAATCAACGCTGGCAGCTCCTCTTTACGAAAGACTCGGACCACTCTACTCTGTTGTTCCGAGTCCGACAACTCCCCCTCCTCCAATTCCTCATCAGAGGCCTCCTCCACCAGCATATCCCCCACTGCCAACTCCTCCTCTCGACTAGAAAGGGGGCTATCTTCTACTGCCTGTCTCCGTCTCTTGTCCGGGATTGCCTCCTCCCCCAGAGGACCCCCCGGCCCTGCTCGCTTCTGCCCTTTAGAAGCCTGAGCCTGAGCTTGTTGCATCAGCGAGAAGAAGTCCGGAGGGATCCCAGGAGAACCCACTCCCTGACTCCCCCCCGCCGCGGGAGAAGCGCCCTCTGCCGAGGACGGCCCCGCCGTTGGCTCCACGGACCCCAAGAAATGTGGCCCGGACACCTCTGCCTCTGAAGGGACTGCCACCTGCTCCCCAGCCGGCCCCCCCCAGAGCCGTATCCATCACTCCTGCCTCCACGGAGCAGCTCCTACAAACACCTGACTCCAACATGTTGCTGCGTCGTACCCCACAGACGAGACAGTGAGTTTTAGCCGGCATCCTTCACAGAGCAATACCAGAAGCTGCTTAACAGCACAATCAGCGTTGCTTAAATGATCCCTTTTATTTTTCTTTTTTTTTTTTCTTTTTGTCAAAATCCACAACACAATCAGTTCCCTAGCCCCCCTTGGGCAACCAGAAGCCCAAACGAAGCTCAGGGGACTGCCGAAAAGCAAATTAAAATGGGAACGCTGAAAACACGTCTTTTAAAATGGCCGCCGGCAAACTTCCCGCTCACCAACACGCGGCTTCCCCTGAACAGCTCGGGTCCCCACGTGCTGCAAAGCCTCCCCCCTCTATCCCTTCTCTGCGCCCCGCCAAGAAATATGCGGAGAGCCGCTAAAACAGACTCACCGCTGCAGCAGACGATCCGAGGAAGGGGGGGGGGGGAAGAGAGGAGGCAGACTGACGCCGGAGCACAGCCTTAATCGCGGCTTCAGCTCCGGCGACTTCACATTTAACAGAGCCAAGCCTACTGTGCCCTGGCTCCCACTCCTCACAGGCGCTGCTGCTGATCTTCGGCCTGCTACCTGTTCCTCACCCTTTTGCTGCGGGTTCGGGAGCAGGGAGGCCACACTCTGCACTACTCTCCCCTTTTGCTCGTTTAAGTGCTGGGGGAAAAAAAAACCTCAAACTACAAAGGGAGAGGAGAGGGAGGGAAGGGAGGGGGAATAGAGAGAGGAGGAGAAGGGAGAGAAGGCACCTTCCAACAGCAGCACTGGACCTGAAAAACAAAAATCAAAAACCAAAAAATCAAAACTCAAAAATCAAAAATTCTCAAATTTAAAAATAAGCTCTGCTTATTTGCGTCCACTGAGCCCAGCCCCGGGCTCAGAACCTCCTAGCTGCTTGGAGACTGAAAGTACTGGTGGAAGGGGCGGTCCTTGCCTATTTATACCAGTGACACCAAAGCGATGACATCTAACAAAAACTCAAAAGACAGAACCTGAACACTTACACATAAACGTTCAAACCCTAGCCACGCACTTTGCTGAGAAACTAAGAAACAAATCTTCCAACCAATCAATAACTCTGCACACCAACCCAAAACAATCAATTAAATGGACAATCTTTCATGAGACCGACCAAAAACACCTCCTAAACGTCATAACAATGATCAACACCACAACCTCCCCCCTGGATCCTTGCCCAGTCTCATGGGTAAAAGCCACCAAAGCTGAACTCGCTATGAACATCCAACTGATAGTGAATCAATCCTTATCTCAAGGTTTAATACCCAATGCTTTAAAGCTCACCTCCATACGCCCAATCCTGAAAAACAACAAATTAGACCCCAAGGACCCAAACTCATACAGGCCCATAGCCAGCATACCTTTCGTAGCCAAAATAATAGAAAAGATTATACAACTCCAACTTCAGGATTATATTGACTCTCATGCCCCCCTCGACTCACACCAATTTGGATTTCGCCCATTTCATGGAGTGGAAACCTTACTAATAACATTGATGGACAACCTCATCAAAGGCACAGATGATAACAATCAAGGATTCCTCCTCATTTTCATAGATATAACTGCTGCATTCGACAGTGTCAACCATAATACGCTAATTAACAGACTCCAAGATCTAGGAATTGGTGGGACAGTACTCCAATGGTTCATCTCTTATATAACAGACCGAGTAATATGCATCCAATTAGGTCAAAACTCATCAGAACCTTTCACACAAGGTCAAGGCATTCCTCAAGGCTCAGCCCTCTCAGCCCTCCTTTTTAATATTTATCTTCAACCTATCACAAGCATATTTAAAAAATACAAAATTAATCACTATATTTACGCAGATGACATCATGCTCACCCTCCCAATTAACACAACCAACCCCTCCTACCAGAATATATCTGAATGTATCAAAGAAGCTAACACTTGGCTAGAAAACAACTACCTCAACATCAACATGAAAAAAACGGAAGCAATGTTTGTATCAAGGAAACCAGACCCCACCTATCCTGATACTATCACAATTAACAATACTATAGTCCCCATCAAGAAAGAAGTAAAATACCTAGGGATAATAATAGACCATACCCTTAGTATGATCCCTCATATAAAACAAACAGTGAAAACAGTATTCTACAAACTAAAAACTGTACAACATTTAAGACCCCTCCTAGACTCCCATGATTTCAGATCGGTCATCAGTACACTCATCACCCCCCACTTCGACTATTGCAATAGTCTCTTAAACGGCTTACCACTTGCAAACACTAACCTCCTTCAAAGAGCCCAAAACATCTGTGCCCGTGTAACAATGAAAGCTCGCCTGACTGACCACATAACTCCCATCCTATACGAACTACACTGGCTCCCTATAAACAGCAGAACAACATACAAAATAATCCTAACGACATTTAAGATCATCAATGGTATCTCACCCTCACACCTATCCACCCTCCTGCAAACCCAACCTGAACTCAGAACCCGTAGGCAAAATGCAATACACTCATTAGACATACTAAAAACAATCCGTAAAACAAAAAAAACCACAAGCTCTAGAGCTCTCTCATATGCCGCCCCCACTCTCTGGAATAAACTCCCTCTAAATCTCCGAATGATAAAAGACCTCCATCTCTTCAGGAAAGAACTAAAAACCCACTTATTCACAGAACACTTCTCAAACTCCACGAAACCTCCCCACACAATACACCTCACAAACCCACCATAACTACAGAACACAACTCCCCCCTCTACCTTACCCTACACCTCACACAAATAAAAAAGAACTCTGATGAAAAGTTTAACTTGATTTTATTAACTCAAATTCTCTCCCAAGTATCTCCAATGTAATTACTCAGTGTTCAATTGTAATTTATCAACAATACTGTATATACAATTGTTCCTGTAAATAGTTGACTGTAATCAGTTTTACAAGATGTTTTACAAGTTGCATTACTGTAATTAGTTTCACAAGATGTTGCTCAAAAGTTAATTGTAAATAATTCAAAACTGTTCCATGTAAAACCTTGTTCAGTTCTTGTTAATTGTAAACCGCCTTTGATCTCTGGAAGAGGCGGTATATAAGAAAAGTTTAAATAAATAAATAAATACAAATCTTTCAGTCTCCAAGCTGCTGGATGAGGTTGTAAACTCTATGGTTCCGGGACTGGACTAGAGGGAAGCAAAGGAAGAGGTGTTTCCCACATTCTTAGCATGAGATCATGCAAGATCTCATGAATAGGCAAAGTAGCCGCCTCCCTGGGAGCTTTAGGATATTGTAAAATCTCCAATTCCCTTGCTCTGGGCTCTGTTTCAGGAGCCACTGTGATGGAAAGACATCTAGCCACCTCCCGGATGAAATCGTGAAAGGATATATCCTCTGGAGGAGACATCCTACGTTTAGGAGAGGAAGGCTCCTCAGAGAGAAGTACTCCGGTACCGACAGAGCTGTCAGAATCCTCAGACTCCTCAAAGGATTCAAAGTATCTCCTGTCCGGGTGCTCTTTCAACTTTAGCACGATACCGGTACCGATCGAAGTCGGTACCGGAGGGGTCCGGTACCCACCTGTCAATACCGGAGGAAACAGCATGAGTCGGTGTCGGTAACACAGTCGCCGATGTCGATGCTGTCGGTACTGGTACCGATATCGGTGCCGGAACCGGTGTTGATACCGGTTGAACCGTCTGAAGCGGTCCTGAAGGCACCGAAGCCGCAAGGAGAACCGCCAGACTGCGTTCAATAGCCAAGAACCTCTAGTCTATTGACGCTGCCGATGCCTGGATATCGGTACTGGGCGAAGCGGCCGGTACCCCAGAGCATGGCACCAGTAGTTCTGCTGAGGTTGAGGCCTCGAGAACATCCTGGAAATCTGATAGTGCTTTGGAAGCCGAAGTCTCCCGCCGGGGCAATTTTGCCGGTACAAGTCCCTCAAGAGCAACGCCAGAGGCATCTCGATGCTTGGAAGGAGATCTACCCTTTGAGGACCGGCCAGATTTATGTTTGGTTCCCTGAGATCCATGGGAGGAAGACGAAGCCCTGGAAGACGTCGATGCCACGGATGCTGCATCGGAGGGAAAAAGGGTGCTAAGCTTAGCAGCTCGGTTTTGCCGACCCCTCTTCGACATCATCCCACAGGCAACACACTCCGAAATGGAGTGGTCAGGACCTAAACATTTAAGGCACCACTCATGGGTGTCGGTGACGGAGATGGTACCGCCATACTTGGGACACTTTTTAAAACCCGAGGCGGGTTTTTCCATTCTGAAGGAAAAGTTGGGCCTAGTGCCCCAAATGGCGAGTAGCACCCGACAGAAAGAAGACTGGAAAGTCCAGAAAAAAAAAAGATTACAAATTTTTTTTTTTTTTTTTAAAGAAAGAAAGAACCAGCGTTAATGGTATAGCGTCGAGGAAGGCAGACGCTACCACAAAAAAGAATGAAAAAGATGGGATAATTTCTGCGGTGACAGGAAAAACGACCTGCTGGCTCCGCGGAAAACGAAGAACTGGAGAGAGGCAGTTGGGAAAGGCAGCACGCAGGCGCTGTGGGATGCTCCCAAAAGCTTTCTAATTGGACGCTGAGGAGCGTTCCCGTGCAGGCTTCGTCAGTACCGACGATACCCATATGTGAAGACTACATTCCTGCTTGTTCCTGGAGATCGAATACTCCCAGAGTTCTCAGGAATGCTGCCATGCATTTTGTGAAGACTCTTGGGGCAGAAGCCAGACCGAAGGGAAAGAACCCTGTACTGGAAGTGTCTTCCCTTGAAAAGGAATCAAAGGAATTTCCTGTGATCTGCATGGATGAGAATATGCGTATATGCATCCTTTAGATCTAGAGAACATAGCCAGTCCTGACTCTGAAGATATGGCAGGAGTGTTCCGAGGGAGATCATTATTTTTCCCAGAACAGATACGTGTTTAATTCTCTGAGGTCTATTATGGGCCTGTGGACCCCTGTTTTCTTTGGGATGAGAAAGTAGGGGGAGTAGAATCCCGTACCCTGTTGGGGTATGGGTACCTCTTCTATTGCTCCCTGAGCAAGAAGTGATGCGACCTCCTGACCCAAGAGATTGGTGGCAGGGATTTGAGAATTTAACTGTCTTATCATTGTAGGAGGAGGCATGCTGTGAAAATGAAGTCTGTACCCCTCTCATACAATGGACAGAGTCCAGTGTTCTGATGTTATTTGTTGCCATCTTCTGGCAAAATGGCATAACCTGCCCGGGATGGTAAGGGGTTCTGGACCTTTCAGGGCAGAAAAACTAAGTTCTCTAGGAAGGAGTCAAAGCTCCTGAGGAGGCTGAGTCTGTTGAGCCGGTTGAGCTCTTGGAACCTGAGGCTTCCTCTGCTGTCTGTTCTGTTGTTGTCCCCTTTGAGGAAAACATGAACTGGAAAGTGTCCCTGATGAGTGTAAGATGGGTAAATTTTCTTTTTCTTGTTGAAAAAGGGTTTCTTGACTGGCTTTTTCTTGGCTGGGTTAGCTGTAGACTTTGATAGTCTGTTCAAGGTAGTATTTTCAGATTCAATCTGATTAGCCTTGTCTTGCCAATCCTTGCCAAAATGATTTTCTCCTGTGCAAGGAATATTTCCCAGTTTATCTTGCACCCATTTTTCTAAGTCTGATGCCTAAAGCCAGGCAATACGACGTGCACCGATGGAAATAGCAAATGTTCTGCTAATGCATTCAAAGCAATCAAAGGTTGCACGGTTTACAACTTTTGAGACATCCTGGGCATGTTTGACCAGAGTAAGGAATTCCCCCCTTTTTTCCTCAGGGAGAAGAGGGCTCATGAGCTCCAAGTCAACTGTAACTTCTTTGAGGAACATTCCCATATAGAGAATGTAGGAGCTAATCCTAGCTACCAACATGGAGGACTGGAAACATCGACATCCAAAGGCATCGAGAGTCCTCAATTCACTGACCGGAGGATTGGAAGAATGTGTTTTAGCACTCTTAATCCTATGCATTGCCAATTCTACTACCACTGAATGGTGTGGTAACTGAGCCTTTTGAAAGCCAGGACAGCTTGGAACTCGGTACATGGTATCTAGTCGTCGAGAGTGTGGAGACACTGTCAAAGGAGTTTCCCACATTCTTAGCATAAGATCATGCAAGATTCTGTGAATGGGCAGAGTAGCTGCCTCTTTAGGAGCCTTAAGGTACTGAAGAATTTCTAATTTTTCTGCTCTAGGTTCCTTCTCTGGAGTCACCGTGATTGCAAGACCTTGAGCCAAATCACGTATAAAATCCTGTAAGGACATGTCTTCTGGAGGAGACATTCTGCGTTGAGGAGAAGGATCCCCCGGAAGGATAGCTCTAGTACTGGCAGAGTCATCAGAGTCATAGGAATCGGATGATTCAAAGTATCTCTGCGCTGCGTGATCTTGCAACGCACGGTACCGGTATCACTCAAAGTCGGTATCAGGGTGTCTCGGTACCGATGTGTCGATACCTGAGATAGACTCCAGGCTCGGCATGGGGGAGGGGGAAGTATACCCACCGAGGCACTTGGTACCGGTACCGATACCTGTGGAACCGTCTGAAGTAGTCTTAGCGGTACCGAAGCTGCTAAGAGGGACACTAGACTGTGTTCGATAGCGAGGATTCTGTGATCCATCACTCCTGCCAATGCCTGGGCATCAGTACCGGTGGAAGCGGCTACGACACCAGAACATGGCACCAGTAGTTCTGCAGAGGTGGAAGCCTCTGGAACATTCTGGAGCCCCGTTAATGCTTTGGAGACCGAGGCCTCCCACCGGGGCTGTTTTGCCGGCAAACTTTCCTCGAGGGCAATGCCAGTGGCATCTCGATACTTGGAAGGAGATCTACCCTTTGAGGACCAGCCAGTCTTAGAAGACTTAAATTTAGTTGCCTGAGATCCATGGAAGGAAGATGAAGACCTGGAAGACGTCAATGCAACCAACATCGTATCTGCGGTAAAAAGGGTACCGAGTTTTGCAGCTCTATTCTGCAGGCCCCTCTTGGTCATCTTTCTGCAGGAGAGACATTCCAATGGAGAATGGTCAGGACCTAAACATTTAAGACACCACTCATGGGTGTCGGTGACGGAAAAGCACAGTTACTTACCTGTAACAGGTGATCTCTGGGAACAGCAGGAATAAGTCTTCACATATGGGTATCGTCGGTACCGACGGAGCCTGCGCGGGAATGCTCTCCAGCGTCCAGTAAGAAAGCTTTTGGGAGCATCCCACAGCGCCTGCGCGATGCCTTCCCGCTTTTCCCAACCGCCTCTCTCCAGTTCGAGTTTTAAAGCTGAGACAAAGAGAGAGAGAGGAAAGGAAAGATAGATAGAGAGATACAACTCCTAGGGGAGGTGGGTGGGTTGTGAAGACTTATTTCTGCTGTTCCCAGATATCACCTGTTACAGGTAAGTAATTGTGCTATCTCCAGGAACAAGCAGGAATGAGTCTTCACATATGGGGACTCCCTAGCTGCAGATGCCAGGGAGAAACCCCAGGTTGTGTGTCCTTGAAAAGGACTGTACCTCCCCCCATGGATCTCTGGCATCTGACCAGGGTAGGTGGGTAGGAGTTGATTAGGAATGGAACAGGTGTTTGAGAACAGCCTGACCAAACGAGGCATCCCGGCGGGAGTCCTTGTCCAAACAGTAATGGGCTGTGAAGGTATGAACCGAGGCCCTGGTGGCCGCTCGACAGATTTGGTCGATGGACACAGAGTTTAGATGAGCCATTGAGGCTGCCATGGCTCTCACATTGTGAGCTGTGACATGGCCCTCCACAGAAATGTTCCTACTCTGGTAGGCGAAAGAAATACACTGAGCAATCCAGTTGGACAGTGTTCTCTTAGAGACTGGAAGTCCTAAATGAGAAGGATCAAAAGCAACAAAGAGTTGAGAAGACTTTCTATGTTGCTGTGTTCTTCGTAAGTAAAAAGCGAGAGCTCTCTTACAATCCAAGGTATGAAGATTCCTCTCTGCATTTGATGCATGAGGTCCTGGAAAAAAGACAGGTAAATATACCTCTTGGTTCAGATGAAAAGGTGAGACCACTTTAGACAAAGTGTGGATTGGTCCTGAGGACTACCTTATCATGATGGAACCTTGTATAAGGAGGATTAGCCACCAAAGCTTGCAAATCACTGATGCGGCGTGCTGAGGTGACTGCAATGAGAAAAAATAACTTTCCAAGAAAGGAATTTCAAGGAGGTGGTGGCTAAAGGGTGGCTTCATAAGCTGGCCAAGAACCAGGTTTAAGTCCCATGCCACTGGAGGTGGTCTAATGGGAGGTTTAGTTAAAAGAAGGCCTCTCATGAATCTTGCTATAAGAGGATGAGAGGAAATAGGTTGTCCATTGAGAGGCTTGAGGGACGCTGCAATAGCACTCAAATGGGCTCTTACTGAATTCGTTTTCAGACCTGCATGGGATAGATGCAGGAGATACTCTAGTAGAGAATTCAGACCTTTCCCTGAACACCAAATGGTAAATCTTTTCCATTTGAAAGCATAGGAACGTCTAGTAGAAGGCTTTCTAAAGGCATGAATAATATCTCTGACTTGCTGAGAGAGATGAAAATCTTGAAGGTCTAGGCCCTCAGCAACCAAGCCCTGAGATGGAGCGACTGGGGGTTTGGGTGCCACAAAGTTCCCTCTTCCTGGGACAGAAGGTCTGGTGCAGAGCCCAAGTCCAGGGAAGGAGCTTGAGAGAGATGCAGAAGTAGAGGGTACCACACTTGGCGTGGCCAATGTGGTGCTATGAGGATCATGGTCCCTTGGTCTCTCTGAAGCTTGAATAGTGTCTTGGGAATTAGGGGAATTGGTGGAAAGGCATAAAGGAAGTCTTGACCCCAGTGAAGGAGGAAGGCATCCTTGGCCTAAACTCCCTGACACGGAATTCTGGAACAGAACCGAGGAAGTTTGGCATTCCACGGACTTGCAAAGAGGTCTATGTCCGGGGTTCCCCAAATTCGAAAAATCCTGGCTACCTGGTCCATGTGGAGGGACCACTCGTGTGGAAGCAGAACTCGACTGAGTCTGTCCGCCCAAGAGTTTTGAACGCCTGGAAGATATACTGCCAGAAGATGGATGTGATGCTCTCTGGCGAAGGCCCACAGTCGCAAAGCTTTGTTGCAAAGCGACAGAGAGCCAGTCCCACCCTGCTTGTTTACATAGAACACGGCTACTTGGTTGTCCGTATGGATGAGGACTGTCCTGTAGCTGAGCAGGGAATGGAACACTCTGAGAGCTAAGAATATTGCTCTGAGTTCCAAGAGATTGATATGCAGAGAAGTCTCCTGTGGAGACCAGATGCCCTGGGTGGAGAGATCCTGCAGATGAGCTCCCCAACCCATTGGAGAAGCATCTGTTGTCAGAGTTGCTTGGGGTAGCGACTGCTGAAAAGGGGACCCCAGCAACAGATTTGGAGGGGACTTCCACCACTGGAGAGACCAAAATAGGCGACAGGAGTTTGCTATTTTGTCTGACAGGCAACCTGATGCCTGAGTCCATTGGGTGGACAAAGTCCATTGAGCTGCCCTCATGTGAAGGCGAGCATATGGAACCACCTGCACGGTGGATGCCATGTGGCCTAATAGTTGTAACATCTCTCGAGCAGTTAAATGGGACTTTAACTGTATCTGGGAGGCTAACTGCACCAAGCGTAGGCAACGGGCCTGAGGAAGATAGGCCCTTGCAGTTGTGGTATCCAGCAAGGCCCCTATAAACTCTAGAGACTGAGTAGGGTGAGATGGGATTTTGGGATGTTTATTACCAGTCCCAAATACTGAAGGACACGCATTGTGCAGGTTAGAGAAATCTGGGCCTCTGACTGGGATGGAGCTCGAATGAGCCAGTTGTTCAGATATGGGAAAACGAATATTCCTAGAGTGCGTAGAAATGCAGCCACTACTGCCATGCATTTCGTGAACACCCTTGGTGCAGAGGCCAGACCGAAAGGAAGCACCCTGTTCTTATTTAAGAAGTGACCGAAGATATCAATTCTTGACCCAGTACAAGCATTGTGGAACTTGTGTCTCTTGGGGAAACTGCTAGGTACATATGACCTAGATTGGCCACTGTTGGAAACAGAATACTGGGCTTGATGGACCTTGGTCTGACCCAGTATGGCATATCTTATGTTCTTATGTTCTTATGTATTGGTAGTGCTTTCCTTGAAAAAGGAACCGAAGGAACCTTCTGTGTGTTGGATGGATGAGGACATGGGTGTACGCATCCTTGAGATCTAGAGAACAAAGCCAGTCCTGACTCTGAAGGTATGGCAGCAGAGTACCAAGAGAAATCATCTTGAATTTCTCTTTGAATAGAAATTTGTTCAAATCTCTGAGATCTAATATGGGTCTGTAGCCCCCTGTTTTCTTTGGAATAAGAAAATAAGGGGAGTAGAACCCTGAGCCCTGTTGAAGAAGGGGTACTTCTTCTATTGCCCCTTGGGCAAGAAGGGTAGCAATTTCCTGACCCAGAAGGTTGAGGAGAGATGCTGGAGAATTGAACTGTCTCACCATGGTGTGGGGAGGAAGGTTTAAGAAATGAAGCTTGTACCCTTCCCTTACAATGGAGAGGGTCCATTGCTCTGCTGTAATTTGCTCCCATCTGGGAGCAAAGTAAGCCAACCTTCTTGGAATGGTGAGGGGCTCTGGTTCTTCCAGAGCCAGAAAGGCTAAGTTCTCTAGTTGCAAGTCAAAGGCCCTAGGAAGGCTGAGGCTGCTGAGTCGTGGGAGGCCTGGCAGCCTTTGACTTGGCCTGTTTAGGTGGTTGCTGACGCTTTGCAGCAAAACGACCTGCAGAAGATGCCTGCTGACCATAAGCAGGATAGCACAGTTACTTACCTGTAACAGGTGATCTCTGGGAACAGCAGGAATAAGTCTTCACATATGGGTACGTTGGTACCGACGGAGCCTGCACGGGAATGCTCCCCAGCATCCAATTAGAAAGCTTTTGGGAGCATCCCTCGCGCCTGCGCACTGCCTTCCCGCCTTTTCCACTGCCTCTCCTCAGTTGAGTTTCATAGCTGAGACAAAAGGAGAGAAAGAGGAAAGTAAGATAGATAGATAGATACAACTCCTAGGGGAGGTGGGTGGGTTGTGAAGACTTATTCCTGCTGTTCCCAGAGATCACCTGTTACAGGTAAGTAACTGTGCTATCTCCAGGAACAAGCAGGAATGAGTCTTCACATATGGGGACTCCCTAGCTATAGATGCCAGGGGGAGATCCCATAAAATGCGTGTCCCTGGATCAGGACTGCACTTTCCACACATGGATCTCCGGCATCCCATAAGGGATGGTGGGTAGGAGTTGAAAAGAGAGGAGCTGTAAGAAAAACAGTGAACCTAAGGACTACAGAAGAGGAGTCCTTGGTATGTATGATAAGTACCATTAAAATTATTTAATGAACAATCATAATATGGAGCTTACCTACTGGATTGTAGGAAGTAGAGAGCGTGATGGAGTCTACTGGAGATTCAGTAGCGGAATCCTCAAGGTGACCTCACAGCAGTGAGGATGAAGGTCCAACCTGGAATTGGCAGGTGACCCAGGTGTCAACTGGGGTAGGATAAGAACGGCAGGTCTTCAACGGAAAGCTTTATGGGAAAAAGCTGAAAACTCTTTTAGCTACAGAGTCATTAACATTGAGGACTAAAAGAAGACTGACCGATTTGGACAACTAGCCCAGTCCTGGAGGGAAGAAGGGGTATGGAAAAAAGCCCGTATTCCCAAGGAGAACAGATGTGTACTCAGAACTACTGAAGATGTACACTGTCTTTCCTAGCTGGTGAGAGATAGGAAAGATATCGAAGCCTGATGCTTCAGGGATAGGGAGACTTAGAGCAAAGTGGAAGCTGTTAGTACCACAGCAGTGGTTGTGTGCATAACAGCCCCCACATACTGAGGAACAGTATGAAAATATGCAAGCCCACTGTCTGGAACCTCTAAGAAGGTAAAAATCTTTATAGCATAAACAGTTAGGGAGATAGTATGTAATACATATCGACCTATAAAAAGCCTCCCAACAGATACATATATATAGAGGGATATATATACATATATATATGCATAGATATGTGTATATATATATATATATATATATATATGTATATATATATAGGGGCATATGGAGGAGTGGCCTAGTGGTTGGGGCAAGGTACTTCAGGTCGGAAGGTCGGGGGTTCAAATCCCACTAGAGGACAGCAACCTTGGGCCGGAAGGACTGGGGTTTCTAGTCCCACAGGTGCTCTTTGTGGTCTTGGGCAAGCCACTTAACCCTCCATAGCCCATGTTCCCTGTAAAATAGTTCTCTGTGTACTGTGCTTTCCTGTCTAATCAATGTGTTTATACCTCAAAAATCTCCTGTCATGATTTGACAATTTCCAATCTGTAATCAAACCGCTGCTGATCGCTGGAAGTAGCGGTATACAAAATGTATACTAAATAAATAAAATAAAAAATAAACTTATGCACACACAGCTTACAGACATATGTATGTATAGAAATATATAGAGATATATACATACATGAATATAAGTCTGAAGATACATGCCTGCAACTAAGCCCCATAAGAACATTCACATGGGGAATGTGAAGGGGAAAGATTCATCTAATAACAAGAAGGTGGAACCCACTTGAAAGATATATAGAGAATCTATTTCTGCGGGCTAAGAGGGTGCAGGAATGCAATCCAGTGAAATAACCAGGATGGTTGCGTGAAAAAACAGAGGATAATATCAGTCTGTAAAGAGCAAGTCGGGAGTCCTGTAGAACTCTGACATGGTAAATGGACAGAAACGCATAGAAGAAGATACCAGGATGACCCACTGGAGGGACACAGGGGTATCATGCGTTACTAGTAGAATAAGTGCTGTCCATGAGGAGTAGGATAGCATGAGGCCAAGCTGTAAGGAAAAAAGAGCATATTCCTGCAGGATTGGGAACTCCTTGGACATTCACGCAGAAAAAGCTTATATTCTGTATTATAACAGGAGACAAGAGGGTGTGGAGAACCCTCACAGTCATGGAAAATGATTGATAAGCTTTTTCTACTATATAGAATAGCCATCAGAGATAAAGTTCAATGCTCTGTAGCAAGGGCCCATAGTAGAAAGCTTCTGAGATTGCAGAGAGCATTATGCAGGAGAATTAGGAGATAAAACTGACTGTAAGTCAGGTGTGTTGCCACATCCCAGGAAAAGGAGATGGCTAGAAAGAAGATAATGTGAGAAGCCTGAAGTGAGTAGGATTATCCAAGATAGATGAGGACTATCTTGGAATCACTACTAAGGCTAGACAAAAGTCGTGGAAGATAGACTGGAAACTTGTGGAAAAGTACCAGTAGTTCAATCACTGGAACTCCTGCATGCACAGCAGCTGAAAGACAGCAGAGAGAATCTTCCTGTGCAAAACAGAGAGAAACAGACAAAGGGAGAGGAAATATTCCTGTCCCTGTCTGATGAGCTGTCCAGAGAATTTATTCAAGGAAACAAAAAAGTCTACACTGGAATGAAAGGCTAGAGAAGCTGTTCAGTATGGTACCACTCATTCAGGGGAAACCCTGGATGAGAGGGTAGAGAAAACAGGTAATTGAAGGGTGACTTACCATATGGTGAGTCAGCTGAAGGAAAAAAATGTTCATGTTGGGACAGAAACTATCATGGGATAGTTGTAACTTCTCTTCTTGTTAGTAAGAAGAGGAGAATTCTGTAACCCATGGACAAGAATATCCTGACAGCTTAGCATACTGAAGAAGGAAAACCAAGTGTAGAGCTTTAAGAAAAAACAGTGAACAAACTTCTGCTAAGAAGAAGTTAACTGTAGATTGCAACCTTCAGGAACCTATGGTTGCTGGGTATGCTCAGACTGGCTAGAGTTTGGATTCTTCAGACCAGGACGAGGTGTCCCTTGCTTGGGTACATTTGGATGATGGGCAGGAGAAGAGTGAACCCTTCTTTTTTTAGGGAAAGAAGGTTTGGTAGGACATTTCCTACCTCCTGGGGAAGAAGGCGGCTTAGAATGGTCTCCAGAACCAGGGAAGTCAGTGGAGCAATGAGCAACCTGACGTAAAGCCTCCTTATTGAAGAGATTTTCTCCAGTACAAGGAGAATTACCCAGTGTGTGCTGTGCCCATCTGCTCGTCTGAAGCTTGGAGCCAGGCTCTACGACGTGCTCCAATGGCAATAGCAGAGGATCTGCTAACAGACTCAAAAGAGTCTAGAGAAGCACGAGAAAGAAACCAAGAGATAGTCTGGCTATGACTAAGAAGCAAGGAATAGTCTGCAGCCTTAGGCTCTGATAAAAAAGGAGTCAAAAGAGATAATTTCTTTGTGACCTCCTGGAGTGTTAGACTCATATAAAATATATAAGAGATAATCCTTGATGCCAGCATAGATGTTTGGAAGGTTTGACGTCCACAGGCATCAAGTGCTCTAGATGCACGACCTGGCGGATAAGAAGAATGCTTCTTCTTGCTTTTTACCTTCCTCATTGCTGATTCCACTACAATGGAATGATGGGGAAGTTGAGTTTTTTGAAACCCTGGAGAGGGGGGCACCTGATACATAACATTAGTTGCTGTAGAAGGAGAGGTAACCCTTAAAGGTGATTCCCATATTCTCAGAAGAAGATCCTGCAAAGAATGATGTAAAGGAAGCATTATATTTTCCTTTTCTGCAGGAGAGCCTCGATTAGGATCACAGCCAGGGATAGGAATAGCAAGAAAGATTGCCATGTCAAGGAGAAATTTCTGAAAAGAGGGATCTCCAATGGGAACTATCCCTGGGTAGGCTAAGGTTGAAGGAGCAGCCTGAGCACCAGAGGATGTACTGGTCTGGTGCAGAAAAAGAACCCCACTAGATGGATAGTGGTACTGGCAGTCACGATTTGAGGCAGTCAGTACTGCATCGTCCATGCCAGGTATCGATTCCAAACTAGGCATAGAAAGGATCGATGGTACCGATGTAACTGCAGGAACCGACATCGATACCGATACCGGTAGCTGAGGCGGAATCGGAGACGGTAATGTCATCGAAGCAGTCATCGGAGGCTGCTCAAGCGGTACCGAGGCAACCAGAGATGCTTGGTGAATATCCTCGGTACTGCGTATCCGGAAACGATAAGGGTCGGTTCCGAGACGCGTCGGTACCCAGTCATCTAGACTAGATATCGATTCCAGACTCGGCATCGAAGGGAGCGAGTCTATCGATGCATGTCTAGAGGGTACCGACGTCGGTGGTGGTGTCGGCGATGTTGTCGATACAGGAAAGTCAATCTGGGTCGTATCGAACGGTCCCGAAGGTACCGAGGATGACAGATGACGATCCCTGGTGAAGAGTGGAACACTCCACACCGGTGCCGATGCCGGGGTATCGGTACCGCTCAAGCGGGTGCCATCCCCGAGCATGGCTCAGATACAGGAAAGTCAATCTGGAACGTACAGATTGGTCCTGAAGGTACCGAGGATGCCAGATGACGATCCCTGGTGAAGAGTGGAACACTCAACACCGGTGCCGATGCCGGGGTATCGGTACCGCTCGAAGCGGATGCCACCACCGAGCATGGCTCAGGTATGTTCTGTGAGTGGTGAGCCCCAGGAACAACCTGAAACCCCTGAAATGCTTTGGAGCCCGAAGACTCCCGCCGGGGTTTTAATGCCAATGTGGTCTTGAGGGCAAGGCCGGAGCCGTCATCATGCTTGGCATGAGACCTACCACTCAAGGATTGGCTAGTCTTAACAGACTGTGGGTTACCTGATCCTGTAGATAAGAAAAGGCCGGTACCCTCACTCCGGGAGGGAAAACGGTATTGAGGGAAACTCGAAAGAGGGAAGTTCTTCTCACAGTTTTGCAGCCTGATTGTTCAGGGGAAAAAGGGTCAGGACCCAAACAGGTTAGACACCAGGCATTGGAGTCTAAAAAGAAAACTGTTTTTCCACAGTGAAGGCACTTCTTAGGAGAAGAAGGCTCCATGATGGAGAGGCCTTGTAGGCCTAAAAATGTTAAGACAGGAACAGAGGGAAAAGTCTCTCTGAGTTTAAGAAAAAGAAAAGAAAAAACCCACCGGCGGTACCGGTGGCGGCAGGAAAACAGCCGCGACCACAAGAAAACAAAAAATAAAGAATTTAAAGAAAAAAGTTTCTGCGGTGACAGGAGGACGTCCTGCCGGCTCCGCGGAAAAATGAAAACTGAGGAGAGGCAGTGGAAAAGGCGGGAAGGCAGTGCGCAGGCACGAGGGGTGCTCCCAAAAGCTTTCTGATTGGATGCTGGGGAGCATTCCCGTGCAGGCTCCGTCGGTACCGACGTACCCATATGTGAAGACTCATTCCTGCTTGTTCCTGGAGATAGTATCTTCCCTTTTTAGAAAAAGTTGTCTTTTTGAACAACCTTTTCTTAGCAGGAGCAGAGGTAGACTTTGAAAGTCGATCCAAAGCAGAGTTCTCAGCATCCATCTGAGTGGCCTTTGCTTTCTAATCCCTGCCAAAAAGGTTTTCACCTGTACAAGGAAGATTTCCCAGTTCATCTTGGACCCAAAGTTCCAAATCAGAGGCTTGTAACCAAGCAATTCTGCGTGCACCTATGGCAATAGCCGAGGCTCTGCTTACACACTCAAAAGAGTCAAAGGCTGCACGGTTGGAAAATTTGGAAACATCTTGGGCATGTTTAAGCCAAGTGAGAAATTCCTGCCTTTTATCTTCTGAAATAAAAGGGGCTAAAGTCTGCAGATGATCTGTGACTTCTTTTAGAAACATCCCCATATAGAGACTATAGGAGTTGATTCTGGCAGCAAGCATATTAGCTTGGAAAACCCTTCGGCCAAAAGCATCAAGGGTCCTGCATTCACGCCCTGGAGGATTAGATGAGTGTCTCTTTGCACTCTTTATTTTCCTCATGGCAGACTCTACCACAATAGAGTGGTGAGGAAGCTGAGACTTATGAAAGCCAGGACAAGGAGGGACACGGTACATGGTGTCTAATCTATGAGAATGAGGAGAGGTGGTAAGAGGAGTCTCCCACATGCTCAACATGAGATCATAGAGAATCTCATGAATAGGTAAAGTAGCTGCTTCTTTAGGAGCCTTAGGATATTGCAAAATATCTAGTTGCTTGGCTCTAGGCTCTGACTCAGGGGCCACTGTAATGGAGAGGCCCCTAGCCACTTCCCTAATGAAGTCCTGAAAAGACAAGTCTTCTGGAGAAGACATTCTTCGTTTTGGAGAATCAGACTCCTGAGGAAGAAGTACCGGTGCATCGACAGAAACCTCCGACTCATCAGAGTCTTCGGAGGAATTGAAGTATCGCCTGCCTGGATGCTCCTGTAAAGCCCGATACGCGTACCGAGTGGGATCGACATCGGGAGTAAGCGGTACCGATGGGCATCATAGGACAGGGTACTGTTGCAGTTGACACCGAAGCCGATGTCGATGCAATCGGTACCGGGAACGATGCCGGTGCCGGTGCCGGAGTCGGTACCGGCAACGGAGACTGTTGCAGTACCAGAGGTGTCGAAGCCTGCATAAACGCCGTTAGGGTGCGCTGCATGGACAGAATCTTCTGATCTATCGACGCCACCAGAGTCTGGATGTCGGTACCAGTGGAGTCCACCGGTACCCCAGAACACGGCAACAGGTGATTGGTCAAGGCCGAGCCATCGATGTCAACCTGTGACCCCATAGACAATGCTTTGGAAGCCGGAACTTCCCGCCGGGGCAATTTTGCCGGTGTGGAATCCTCGAGGACAAGCCCGGTGGCATCTCGATACTTAGAGGGAGATTTGCCCTTCGAGGACCGGCTAGATTTATGTTTGGTTACCTGAGATCCATGGGAGGAAGAAGCAGCCCTGGAAGACGTCGATGCCACCGAGGCTGCATCAGAGGGAAACAGGGTACTGAGCTTGGCTGCTCGGTTCTGCCGACCTCTTTTAGACATCATGGTACAGGACACACAATCCGTGATGGAATGGTCAGGACCCAAACATTTTAGACACCAGTCATGGGTGTCGGTGACAGAAATAGTACCGCCACACTTCGTGTACTTTTTGAACCCGGAAGCGGGCTTCTCCATGAGGAGAAAATATGTTCAGGCCTAAGGCCCAAACCGAAAATGCACAGTTGAAGAAAGAAAAGTGGGTTTTTTTGTTTTGTTTTTTTTAAGAAAGAAAAAAAAAGACCGGCGGTACCGGTCTGACGTCGAAGAAGGCAGACGTGAGACAGAAAAATAAAGAAAAAAATAAAGAATTCTTCTGCGGTGACAGGAACACGACCTGCTGCCTCCGCGGAAAAGAAGAACTGGAGAGAGGCGGTTGGGAAAGGCGGGAAGGCAGCGCGCAGGCGCTGTGGGATGCTCCCAAAAGCTTTCTTAATGGACGCTGGGGAGCGTTCCCGCGCAGGCTCCGTCGGTACCGACGATACCCATATGTGAAGACTCATTCCTGCTTGTTCCTGGAGATTGGTACCGCCACATTTAGAACATTTCTTGAAACCACTAGCTGGTTTCTCCATGTTTGAAGAAAAAATGGGCCTAGTGCCAAAAATGGCGCCTAGCCCCGAGAGGGGAAAGGCCCCTGAAAGAAAAAATCTTTTAGAAAACTAGTTTTTGTTTTTTGAAAAAGAAGAAAAGAGAACTGGTGGTACCGGTAGGCTTCGAAGGAAGGCAGACGCGACCACAAAAAAACAAAAGAATAAGGATACATTTTTCTGCGGCGACAGGGTATGCGTCCTGTCGGCTCCGCAGAAAACGAAAAATTGAAGAGGGAGAGTTGGAAAGACGGGAAGGCAGCACGCAGGCGCTGTGGGATGCTCCCATAAGCTTTCCTATTAGATGCTGGGGAGCATTCCCGCGCAGGCTCCGTCGGTACCAACGATATCCATATGTAAAGACAACATTCCTGCTTGGTCCTAGAGATACTATATACTGGGGGGGGGGGGGGAGGGGAGGGGTAAAAGTCAAGGGGAAGGCAGCTACAGGGGAAGATGATTTTGACCAAGTGTCACCTGTTGATAGTTTGAATGTTTCTGTATTCTTGGAATTCTGCTGAGGATATTCTTACAAGAGCGACCTTAATTGTTTCCTTCATGTCTGAATTAGATAACATTATTTTGAATTTATTTCCGCAAGAAAAGCGATACGTTTTGTAGCAAATTATTAATGTTTTATCCGATGCGTCTAAACTTACTCAAAAGAGTAGGAAAGTGCTGCTGGAGCTAAGACCTCGGTGCTTAATTTTTCCTTTAGCAGAAAAATCAATATGTGTTTTATGACGCTGATAAGTTAGAAACCTTCATTCAAGGGAAAATGTCAATTTCATGTAGTTTTTTAAAAAAAATGATCACTGGCTTAAAGATGGTCTAAATATAATGTATAGAGGTCACAATTTGTTTTCTAATATGGGCTGTCCCCCTTAATGTGGACTTCTATTAAAATTTTTCCTTATGTTATTTGAGTAAATATGGAACGTAAAACAAAAACAACCACAAAACCATTCACTCATGATCAACTTAATGATGTTGCATCACTACTTTTATTTATTTTTATTTATTTATTTAAAAGTTTGGATTCCCGCTTTATCCCGCTTTATCCTTGAATCAAAGTGGCAATATCCCCTCACTTATGATCTCTCAAATGTGGTAGATTAGGAGGGGATTCCTATGCATGTGTTGAACCCTTTATTCTTAGGTATGAATGCAAACTTCCCAATTTGGCAGAGTTAAACTTACAAAAAAAAGGAAATGTTGCTGCTGTCTTTTGGGATACTATACGAAAATCTTAACTAGAAGCTGAACCCATGGGTTGGTATACTTTGTGGGAGGTAAAAGACTAATCAAAGTCCTATATCTTGGGTAATGTATGCCAAATTATTTGTACTGTACTTCTGAATGAATATTTTCTGTAACTTATGCTATGCTGTCATCATTCAGCAAGTGGAAAGAAATCTGATCCCATGCAGTTGTGGTCAACATTATAGGCACCTTTGCAGTTCAACCCCTTAATGTCCAATATCTCCTACAAAAAAAAGGTGGCCAGTGAACTGGCACTGGACTATATATGCAGACGTATTTGACACAAAAGAATCAAATAAAAACAAGACCAATTAAAGAAGGAAATAGTATAAAAACTGAGACATTGCCAGGACATGATTATTGGCATCCTTATAAACAATTCAAATCAGTTTGAACAGTACCACCACATCCCCATTGCAATAAAATTAGACATACCTATGATCAACTGTCAGTACTCACAAGACTTGAATCAACCAATGAATGATGGCTCTAATGTTTAAAATGGCCACATTCACTCCCCGTTCCATTTTCACAATGGTGAAGACAAGAGAGCTGCTTAAGACAGTCAGAAAAGTCATTATCACCAACCATCAAACTTCAAAGGGGTACAAGGCCATCTCCAAATATCTTGGGATTTCTGTGTCTACAGTTCGCAATGTTAAGTAGTTTTTTGCTCATGGGGCTGTTAAGAATCTCCCAGAACATGGTGGGAAGACAAAAATTAATCCAAGAAGTCTTTGAAGCTTTGTGCGAACTTTTGGCAAAACACCACGTACAACATCCAAAAAGTCTAAGGCAGACCTGGAGCAATGGCTTCAATCTGCAATCTGCTAAACACTAAACAAAGAAGGACTTTATGGGAGAAGGTCAAGGAGGACTCCACTGCTCAAAGAAAGACATAAAAAGGGATGTCTGATCTTTGCCCAAACCCACCTTGAGAAACCTTGACAACCCTTCTGGGAAAATGTTCTGGGGACCGATGAATCCAAACTTGAGCTCTTTGGCAATACAGACCTGCGATATATTTACAGGTGAAGAAAGTGTAGTTACTCACCCGTAGAAGGTGTTCTCCATGAACAGCAGGAACAAGTCCTCACATATGCGTGACGTCCCACGCGGGAATGCTCCCCAACTTCCACCGGAACGTTTGGGAGCCTCCATTGTGCATGCGCGCCTGCCTTCCCACCCACCATGGCACTATCATTGTCTTCAGTATAGTACAAAAGCTAGTAGCCAAAACAGTTCCACAGGGATGTGGGAGGGTTGTGAGGACTTATCCCTGCTGTTCATGGAGAACACCTGCTATAGGTGAGTAAAGCGTAGTTACTCACCTGTAACAGGTGATCTCCGGGAACAGCAGGAATTTAGTCTTCACATATGGGTATTGTCGGTACCGACAGAGCCTGCGCGGGAACACTCCCCAGCATCCAATAGGAAAGCTTTTGGGAGCATCCCACAGCGCCTGCGTGCTGCCTTCCCGCCTTTTCAATTGTCCCTCTCCAGTTGAGTTTATAGCTGAGACGAGAGAGAGAGAGAGAGAGATACACACAACTCTTAGGGGAGGTGGGCGGGTTGTGAAGACTAAATTCCTGCTGTTCCTGGAGATCATCTGTTACAGGTGAGTACCTACGCTATCTCCAGGAACAAGCAGGAATGTAGTCTTCACATATGGGGACTCCGTAGCTGCAGATGCCAGGGAGATGGCCCCAGCAAGCTGTTAGGCCTTGTGAAAGGGCCATACTTCCCCCCATGGATCTCTGGCATCCTACCAGGGACAGTGGGTAGGAGTTGATCAAATCTGAAAAAGGTGTTAAAGAACAGCCTGGCCAAACAAGGCATCCCGGCGGGAATCCTTGTCTAAGCAGTAGTGGGCTGTGAAGGTATGTACCGAAGCCCAAGTAGCTGCTCGACAGATGTCGTCGATAGACATTGAGGCTGCCATGGCTCTCACACTGTGAGCTGTGACATGGCCTTCAAGAGGAAAGTTCTTACTCTCATAGGCAAAGGATATGCAATGAGCAATCCAGTTAGATAGAGTTCTTTTAGAAACTGGAAGTCCAAAATGACTAGGACCAAAGGCAACAAAAAGCTGAGAAGATTTCTATGTTGCTGTGTCCTTTGCAAGTAAAAGGCCAAAGCTCTTTTACAGTTCAAGGTATGAAGGTTCCTTTCTGCATAAGGCCTCGGAAAGAATACAGGAAGGTAAACCACTTGGTTTAAATGGAAAAGCGAAACCACCTTTGGCATAAAGTGTGGATGAGTCCTAAGAATTACCTTATCATGGTGGAACCTTGTATAAGGAGGATCAGCCACTAACGCTTGCAATTCACTGATGCGACATGCTGATGTGATTGCAATGAGGAAGATGACTTTCCAAGAAAGGAATTTCAGAGATGTAGTGGCTACTGGTTCAAAGGGCGGTTTCATGAGCTGCCCAAGCACCAGATTTAAGTCCCATGCCACCGGTGGTGAGTTAATGGGAGGCTTTGTTAAAAGAAGGCCTCTCATAAATCTCGCTATGAGAGGATGAGAGGAAATAGGTTGTCCACTTAGAGACTTGTAAGAAGCTGCAATAGCACCAAGATGGACTCTTACTAAATTTGTCTTGAGACCCGCATTTGACAAATGAAGGAGATACTCCAGTATCGATTCTAGAGGTATCGCAAGAGGGTTAAGACCCTTCTGCGAGCACCATATGGTAAACCTTTTCCACTTAAAAGCATATGAGCGTCTTGTGGAGGGTTTCTTAGAAGCATGAAGGATATCTTTTACCTGTTGCAAAAGGTTAAGATCCTGAAGTTCTAGGCTTTCAGCAACCAGGCCCTGAGATGCAGAGACTGGGGTTTCGGATGCCAGAGCATCCCGTCCTCTTGGGGAGAGAAGATCTGGAGTGGATCCCAACTCCAGAGGCGGAGCTTGAGAGAGATGTAGGAGCAGAGGGTACCACATTTGCCGTGGCCAACGTGGAGCTATGAGGATCATATGACCTCTGTCTCTCTCAAGCTTGAATAGGGTTTTGGGGATGAGGGGAATGGGTGGGAAGGCATATAGGAAGTCCTGACCCCAGTGGAGGACAAAGGCGTCCCTTGCCTGACAACATGGAGCCGGAATTCTGGAACAGAACCAGGGAAGTTTGGCATTCAGCAGATTTGCAAAGAGGTCTATGTCCGGGGTTCCCCAAATCTGAAATATTTGGGCAACCTGGTCTGGGTAGAGAGACCATTTGTGCGGAAGCCGAACTTAAGTGAGTTTGTCTGCCCAAGAGTTTTGGATGCCTGGAAGATACACCGCAAGGAGATGAATCTGATGCTCTCTGGCGAGGGCCCATAGTCACAAAGCTTCGTTGCATAGCGACAGAGAGCCTGTTCCGCCCTGCTTGTTCACATAGGCTCACCATCCCCCCTGTGATGCATCTGTCAGGGTGGCTTGGGATAGGGGTTGCTGGAAAGGAGACCCCACCAGAAGGTTTCTGGGTGACTGCCACCATTGGAGGGATGAAATAAGACGATTTGAGTTTGTTATTTTGTCCGACAGGCAGCCTGAGGCCTGTGTCCACTGAGTGGATAAAGTCCACTGGGCTGCTCGCATATGGAGGCGAGCATAAGGAACCACATGTACGGTGGATGCCATGTGGCCTAGCAATTGTAGCATTTCCTGAGCAGTGAGACAAGGTTTGAGCACTGCTTGGGAAGTTAGTTGTACTATGCGAAGACAGCGGGGCTGCTGAAGGAAAGCCCTTGTCTGCCTGGTATCCAGATGAGCTCCTATGAACTCTAGGGACTGAGTGGGAGCAAGATTGGATTTTAGGAGATTTATGACCAGTCCCAAATACTGAAGGATTCACATTGTGCAAAACAGAGCAGAGCTGGCTTCTGGCACTGTAGGGGCTCGAATGAGCCAGTCGTCTAAGTATGGGAAGACAAATATTCCCAGAGTGAAGAGAAATGCTGCTACCGCAGCCATGCATTTTGTGAACACTCTTGGCGCAGAAGGCAGGCCAAAGGGAAGAACCTTATATTGGTAGTGCTTTCCTTGAAACAGGAATCTGAGAAATCTCCTGTGATTTGGATGGATGAGAATATGAGTATACGCATCCTTGAGATCTAGAGAACAAAGCCAATCCTGACTTTGAAGGTATGGCAGCAGAGTTCCTAGAGAGGCCATTTTGAACTTCTCTTGGAACAAATATTTGTTCAATTCTCTGAGGTTTAAAATGGGTGTGTCCCCCCCTACCTGTTTTCTTTGGAATAAGGAAATAGGGGGAGTAGAACCCTGTACCCTAATGGGGAATGGGTACTTCCTCTATTGCTCCTTGACCTAAGAGACTGCCGAGAGAGGTCTGAGAATTGAACTGTCTTACAATTGTAGGAGGGGGCATGCTGTGAAAATGAAGCTTGTACCCCTCTCGTACAATGGACAGAGTCCAATTTTCTGCTGTTATTTGGTACCATCTGTGGGCAAAATGACATAACTTGCCTGGGATGGTTGAGGGTTCTGGACCATTCAGGGGTAGGAAGGCAAAGTTCTCTAGGGAGGATGAGTCAAAGCCCCTGAGCAGGCTGAGCCTGCTGAGGTTTTGCAGCTTTTGGCTTCTTTTGTTGTCTAGGTTGTTGCTGTTGTCCCTTTTGGGCAGTCTGACCTGGACGATGTCCCTGTTGGGTATAGGAAGGATAAAACGTTTTTTTCTTATTGAAAAATGGTTTCCTAGAGGATTTTTTACTTGCAGAATCGGCTGTAGATTTGGACAATCTATACAAGGTGATATTGTCAGCATCTATCTCATTAGCCTTCTCCTGTCAATTCTTGCCAAAGAAATTTTCTCCTGTGCAAGGAATGTTTCCTAATTTATCCTGTACCCAAATTTCCAAGTCAGATGCCTGAAGCCAGGCTATCCGACGTGCACCAATGGCAATAGCCGAGGTTCTGCTTATGCACTCAAAACAGTCAAAGTCTGAACGATTTACAAACTTGGAAACATCCTGAGCATGTTTGACTGGAGTAAGATAGTCTTGCCTTTTGTCATCAGGAAGGAGGGGGCTCATAATCTCCAAGTCTCCTATGACCTCTTTTAAGGAACATTCCCATATACAAGATATAGGAACTGATCCTAGCTGAGAGCATGGAAGCATCGACGCCCAAAGGCATCGAGAGTCCTACATTCATGACCTGGAGAATTGGATGATGCATGTCTCTCTGTACTTTTCATCCTTCTCATGGCTGATTCCACCACCACTGAATGGTGTGGTAATTTAGTTTTTTGAAAGCCAGAACAAGGTGGAACTCGATACATGGTATCAAGTCTTCGAGAATGGAGATGTGGTTGAAGGTGTTTCCCACATCCTTAGCATAAGATCATGTAAAATCTCATGAATAGGTAGAGTAGCTGCCTCTTTGGGAGCCTTCGGGTATTGGAGAATTTCCAATTCCTTTGCCCTAGGCTCTTTTTCAGGAGCTACTGTGATGGAAAGGCCTCGGGCCACATCACGGATAAAGTCCTGAAAGGACATATCCTCTGGCGGAGACATTCTGCGCTGAGGAGAAGAGGAATCCTCGGGGAGAAGTACTCTTGTATCGGCAGAGTCTTCGGAGTCTTCAGACTCATCAGAGGATTCAAAATACCTCCAATCCCGGTGATCGTGCAAAGCACGGTACCGGTATCGATCGAAGTCGGTATCGGGTTGTTCCGGTACTGATCTGTCGATGCCGGAGACATAAGCATGACTCGGTATGGGTGGCATACCCGCCAATGCTAATACAGTTGGTACTGGTTCTGGTACCGGTGTCGGTACCGGTATCAGTTAAGGTGTCTGAAGTGGTTTCAACGGTACCAAAGCCATGAGAAGAGCTGCTAGACTGCGTTCGATAGCAAGGAATCTCTGGTCTATCGACACTGGCGATGCTTGGGTGTCGGTACCGGTAGAAGCGTCTGGAACCCCAGAGCATGGCGCCAGTAGTTCTGCCGAGGTTGAGGCCTCGAGAACATCCTGGAGCCCCGTTAGTGCTTTGGAAGCCGAAGCCTCCTGCCGGGGCAGTTTTGCCGGTGAAAATTCCTCAAGGGCAATGCCAGGGTCATCTCAATACTTAGAAGGAGATCTACCCTTTGAGGATCGGCTAGATTTATGTTTAGTTACCTGAGATCCATGGGAGGAAGATGAGGCCCCTGGAGGAAGTTGATGCAACCGATGCCACGTCTGAGGGAAAAAGGGTCCTAAGTTTAGTAGCTTGGTTCTGCCGGCCCCTTTTTGACATCATTCCACAGGAGTGGCACTTTGAAATAGAGTGGTCAGGACCTAAACATTTGAGACACCAATCATGGGTGTCGGTGAAGGAAATAGTACCGCCACATTTAGAACATTTCTTAAAACCTGAAGTAGGGTTTTCCATTTTTAAGGAAAAAATTGGGCCTAGTGCCCAAAATGGCGCCTAGCACCAAGGAAAAAAAGTTTCTAAAGTAAAACACCTCAGATACTATAATTTTTTTTTTTTTAAGAAAGAAAGAACGAACCGGCGGTACCGGTATGGTGTCGAAGGAAGGCAGACGCAACCACAAAAACAAAGATTAAAGACAAAAGTTTTCTGCGGTGACAGGGTATGTGACCTGTCGGCTCCGCGGAAAATGAAGAACTGGAGAGGGACAGTTGGAAAGGCGGGAAGGCAGCACGCAGGCGCTGTGGGATGCTCCCAAAAACTTTCCTATTGGACGCTGGGAAGCATTCCCGCACAGGCTCCATCGGTACTGACGATATCCATATGTGAAGACTGCATTCCTGCTTGTTCCTGGAAATCTACGCTTTCTTCATGAACAAGCAGAAGTCAGTCCTCACATATTGGACGTCCCAAGTTACAGGCTACTGAACACGAAAAACAGCCCTACAAGAATCAGAGAAACAGCAGATGAGATCCCTTTTCAGGACGCAACCGATTCAACATCTACAGCAAGCATCAACATCAGGACGACTCTTTTGGTAGCCTGGACAGACAGAAGGGCCCGTGGGAAGGAGTTGAACTTAAGTCCCAATCAGATGCCAGAGTACGGCCTGGTCAAAATTACTCTCATGCTTGGAATCCCCATCCAAGCAGCAGTGGGCTGTGAAAGTGTGGACGGAGAACCATGTGGCGGCCCTGCAAAACTCCATGGAGACTGTGTGCAAATTGGCCACAGACGCAGCTGTGGCCCAGACATTGTGGACCGTGACACAACTCTCGAGGCTCAAACCTGCCTGAGCATAGGCAAAGGATATGCAATCCGCCACCCAAATGGACAGCGTGCATTTGAAGACAGTCATACCCAGATTGCTCGGGTTGTAGGAGACAAGCAACGGCGTGGGACGATGGTGTGGACTGATCCGCTCAAGACAGGCAGCCAGCGCATACTTGCAATCTAGCACGTGCAGTTGGGTTTCCAACCTATTGGCATGAGGCTGAAGAAAGAAGGTGGGTAGTACTCCCAACTTGAGGTGGAAAGCAGAAACTACCCTGGGCAAGAAACAGTGATGGGAGTGGAACACCACCCGGTTATGATGGAACCTTGTGTATGGCATGTGGGCCACCAGGGACTGAAGCTTACTGACGCGACAAGCCGAAGTGAGCACCACCAGAAAGACAACCTTCCAGGTCAGAAACGTCAAGGGACAGGTAGCGAGCGTCTCGAAGGACACCAACAGTAAATGACCCAAAACCACATTCAGATCCCATGTTACCAGAGGGGGCTGAATCGGGGGCTTCAATAGGAGCAAGCTCCGCATAAAGCTGGCCATCAATGGCTGAGCAGAAATAGGCTTCCCATCCAAGCCCTGATGGTAGGTGGCAATTTCACTTAAGTGCACCCAAACAGAATTGGCCTTGAGGCCTAGGTTGGAGAGATGCAAGAGGTACTCCAGAAAGTCCTCCACAGAGCAAAAGAAAGGGTCCAGCACCCTGTCCACACATCACAGCAAGATCCTGCACCACATGAAAGCATAGGAATGACATGTGGCATCCCTGCAGGAGGGCAGGAAGACATCCGTCACCTCCCCAGGCAAGCTGAATGCAGACAGGACTACCCGCTCAGCATCCAAACCATGAGTACCAGGGACCGAACACTCGGGTGCAGCAGGGTCCCACCCTCCTGAGAGATGAGGTCAGGGGTCGCAACCCAGCTGGATCGGCTCCTGACAGGAGAGCTGGAGCAGCAGGGAGAACTATGGCTGCCTGGGCCAGTATGGGGAATGAGGATCATGGTCCCCTTGTCAGCCTGGAGCATGAGAAGCATCTTCACTACTAGCAGAATCGGGGGTAAGCGTATATAGCAGGCTCTCCCCCCAGTTCAGGAGGAAGGTGGCTGCCTGCCTGTTCATCACAGCTATGTAGAAACAGAAGCGATCCACCTGCGCAATGTGTGGTGGGACGAAGAGGTCCACTGACAGTGTCCCACTCCTGAAAGAAGTGCTCCACAGCCCTCCTGTTGAGGGCCCACTGATGGGGCTGAAGGACCTGGCTGAGAGGGTCCACCAGTATGTTGAGCTCCCTGGGCAGGTAGGTCGCCCGCAGCTCCATGCCATGGGACACTGTGAATTTCTAAAGACGTACCGCCTCCCAGCACAGGAGGTAGGAGCCTGTGCGATCCTGCTTGTTGATGTAGAACATCGCCACCTGGCTGGCTGTCTGGATGAGGACTACTTGGTTGGCAAAGAGGTCCAGGAAGGCCCTGAGGACTTTTGCAATTGCCTGTAGTTCCAGAAAGTTGATCTGGTACAAGCTCCAGGTGTGCGTCCCGGCATCAATAGTAAGTGTCTGGTGGGGCAGTATCGAAAGAAAGGGGAGTCCTCGGAGCAGGTGCTGTGGCTCGAGCCACCACTTGAGAGGCTCCACTAAGGGCGCAGTGACAGTAATGTGATCCCTGAAGTGGCCCGTGGCCTGCTTTCACTGGGTGGACAAGGTCCACTGAGCTTGGTGCATACTGAGCTGGGGCAAGGGGATCACATGCACTGTGGAGGCCATGTGGCCTAGCATGCGTGGCATCCCTCGTGCCACTGAGAGACACTTTTGGCAGACGGAAGAGACTACTTTCATGAGACGCTGCAAGAGGTCTTTTGGGAGGAAGACTTGGGCCTACATGGTGTCCAGGGGGCCCTGATGAATTTTAGCTGCTGCAACGGCTGAAGTTGAGACTTTGGATAGTTGACATAAACCCCAGGTCGCTCGAGCACCTGTATTGTCAGGTGCGCTGAATGCTGCAAACCTTTGGGCTTGGGGGCCTTTATCAGCCAATCGTCTAAGTAAGAGAAGACAAAGACCCCCAGGATCCGGAGGTAAGCGGCACTATTGCTAGACACTATGTAAAGACCCTGGTAGGCAGACGTATAGTGGATTCCACGATCAAGAAATGGTGTGGCAGCTGGGGTTTCTCAAACTCAGGGGCCTTCTGCACCCGGGACATTGAATCTAGTTGGCAGATGATGGCTGGCACAGATATTGGGTTCTCCCACATGCGGAGGAGCCGCTACTGGAGAATGCAGTGCACTGGCACCATGACTGCTTCCTTCGGAGCAAAGGGGTACTGGAGGATCTCCAAATCCTCGACCCTTGGTTTATCCTCAACTTCCAGGGAAAAGTGGATGGCCTTGACCATATTCCAGATAAAGACCTGGAAGAACATGTCCTCTGGGGGCGATTTCCGGTGCTCATACAGAAGGGCCAGCTCTGAGGGGATGTCAGGGGACTCCCTCTCAGTAACTGGAGACTCCTCCGCCATCTCCCAGCCATCTGAGTCTCACTCCAAGAGGAAGTCAAAGTATCTCTTTTGTCTCTGCCTGGCATTGGCTCCACTCTGGCAGTGACACCGGTCTCCTGCAGAACCAATGGCAGTCCTCCTCCGAGCGCCGGGGCCCTGGGGAATTGGAACCAGAAACACATGACAGGAAGATTGAGTCAAGCCCAGGGTGGACTCCAACTACCGACCTGATGTCCCCAGCTCGGCAGGGAGAGCATGGGTCTCAAGGATCGGCTGCACAGCTAGTGGCAACCCCACTGGGGGTGCAGATGGCACTAGACCCCATGCAGCCAAGAGAGCCATGATGTGTGCCTTGAGGACCCGAAGGCACTCAGCAAGCACCACGGTCTCCGAGGACATCGAGGCCGGTACAATCACCTTGGCCGCCAGTACCCCTCTCGGGGATTCCATGATGGTCAAGATTGCCAGGGCTCTCTGGGGCATTGGGAGTCGTTTCCTCCTGTCGGGCATCTTGGCAGGTTGTCCCCCCGAGAGGGGCTCCAGTGCCGATGCCCTTGCCAAGCATGGTCTCCGGCCACCCCCTTAGACATTGATGAGGCAGATGAGTTCTTCTGCAGCGCCAATAAAAAGAGTCTCTGCTCCAGGCCGCCACAGCCTTTTGGCTCAGAGTGGGTGCGGGCCCCGCACGAAGCCAATGCCTCGGTGGAGCCTCTCAAAGGTGTCTACGCTGTTGCCGATGATGCAAAGTCCAAGGGCCCGAAAACGGACTCATGCTGCATCTTGCAGCCCTTCTTCGTCATCTGTAAGCACAGATTGCACGTCGAGGGCTTGTGGTCAGGGTAGAGACACTGAAGGCACCAGCTGTAACGGTCCGTCACGAAAATGGTGCAAGCACAATGGGTGCATTTTTTTTTTTTTTAATTCTGCTGTTCAGCTTCGACACCGCAGGAAAATGGCCTCCGCGAGGTTGAATGACAATGCCAGCAGTGATGAAAAGAAAAAGCCCAGGAAGAGATAGCTAACTAGGTGAAAAAAATACAAAAAATTAGGGAAAAGAGCCTTACACAATGGCTAGCACTGGTGAAACAGACACCCAGACGACTGGCGGAAAAAAGGCAATGGAAGGCAGTGAAAAAAATGTGAAAAGTACAGCACCCCAAGTGTATAGTTTGACGGGTGTGTGACTTCTCTCGTTGGGACTGAGGGCCCTGTGCACAGACTCCAGAGGCTGGGGAAGGGAGGGGATGGTGGGGTTTGCATTGTGGTCTTGCTTGCTTTGCCACATCTATTGGGAGCTGTTATCTGTCTATAGGTGAGCCTAGGTTGGGCTGATTGTTCCCACTAGGAGTTTGGCACTGTGATGGCCATGGTTTATTTGTCTTTTGTTGTGTTTTTTTTCTTTTATTCTATCCATTACTACCATCATACTTATACCTACCATAAACACAATAACAGACTTATATATATATAAAACCACTGACCGAATGTCACTCTAAACCTCCAACATTTGCATCATACCCTATAAAATGCCTCCTCCTGAATACAGGTGAGGAACTATGCTTTCTCTGGGAACAAGCAGGAAGTAAGTCCTCACATATTGGACTCCCCAGCTACAGGCTACTGAGAAATAGCAGTTACTCACCTGTAACAGGTATTCTCCAGGAGCAGCAGGAATCAGTCCTCACATATGGGTGACGTCGGCGCCGACGGAGCCCCCGTGCGGAGCATTTCCCCAGCTTTCAAAGAAAGCCTTTGGGAATTGCAGCACGCATGCGCGGTCCCCTTCCCGCCCAAGGGTGCCATCTTGCTCAGTCTGATAACATAGCTAAAAGACAGCAAAAAAATTAGCAAAATAAATCATATGACTGCAACTCCAAGGGGAGGAGGGAGGGTTGTGAGGACTGATTTCTGCTGCTCCTGGAGAACACCTGTTACAGGTGAGTAACTACTCTTTCTCCAGGACCAAGCAGGAAGTCAGTCCTCACATATGGGACTCCCCAGCTTAAGGCTACCAGAGACCTCAAGCCGAAAAAATGAGCTCCCTCTAGCTCGTCAGTACGTAAGGAAGGAATCTTCTCTGAGAACGCCCCCGACCGGTAGCCCAACACCAGGGCCGGAGGGTAGGATTTGCCTAAACCCCAAAGAGATTATGGAATACTGCCTGTCCGAAAGCACTGTTCCTGCGGGACTCCCTCTCGAGGCAGTAATAGGCCGCAAAAGTCCGGCTTGAAGACCAAGTAGCGGCCCGGCAGATGTCTGCCAACGGAACAGAGCGGAAATGACGCAGCCTTCGCCCTGACATGATGAGCCGTGACTCGACCCTCCAACGAGAGGCCGGCTGCCCCATAAGCCCAGGCGATACAGTCAGCGACCCATATGGACAAAGTACGCTTGGAGACAGGTAGCCCCAACTTATTGAGGTCAAAAGAAACGAAGAGCTGAACAGCCCTCCGGTGCTCCCGCGTACGGTCGAGGTAGAAGGATAACGCCCTCCTACAGTCCAGGGTATGCAGGACCATCTCAGCCCGGATGGCATGCGGCCTGGGAAAGAAGGTCGGAAGAACCACCTCCTGATTGAGGTGAAAAGGGGAGACAACCTTAGGAAGAAACTTCGGGTGAATCCGTAAGACTACCCTATTCCTGTAGAACCTAGTGTAAGGTGGATCAGACACCAGTGCCTGAAGTTCACTCACTCGCCTAGCAGAGGTAAGAGCTACCAGAAACAAGGTTTTCCAGGAGAGAAAACGGAGAGGGCAGGTAGCCATAGGTTCAAATGGCGGACAAGTAAGCCGCTGTAAGACCACATTCAGATCCCACTCAGGGGCTGGTGGACGCAAAGGAGGCTTAAGCAGGAGGAGGCCTCTGAGAAAACGAGCCACCAAAGGGTGGTTGGAAAGAGGCCTCCCGTCCACCGGCGAGTGGTACGCTGAGAGAGCACTGAGGTGAACCCTGACAGAGTTGGACTTAAAGCCTAGATTGGAGAGGTAAAGCAAATATTGCAATACTACCGCTACCAAGCACGAGAAGGGATTCTCGCTGTGCTGAGCACACCATGTGGAGAATCTACGCCACTTAAGAGCGTAGGATTTCCTGGTGGATTGCCGCCTAGGGGCTAAGACTACGTCTTCCACCTCTCTAGGCAGGAGTAGGGGAGCCAGGACTACCCTTTCAGCAGCCAGGCCATCAGATGAAGGGACTGGAGGTTGGGGTGCAAGAGAAACCCCTGGTCCTGAGACAGGAGATCGTGTTGAATTCCCAGAGGCAGGGGAGTGTCCACCACCAGTTGCAACAGGAGTGGGAACCACGGCTGCCTCGGCCACCTGGGGGCTAATCAGAATCATTGAGGCCCTGTCCTTGAGGACCTTGAACAGTGTTCGAGACACTAGTGGCGTGGGAGGAAACGCATATAGTAGGCCTTGGGACCACGGAATCAGAAAGGCATCCGCTGCTACTCTGAGAGGATGCGGTTGTCTGGAACAGAATCTCGGGAGTTGCCGGTTCAGAGGACTGGCGAAGAGATCCATGGTGGGGAGGCCCCACCTGAGAAAGATCTGCTGAACCACCAATGGATTCAATCTCCATTCGTGTGGTTGCAGGATCCTGCTCAGTCTGTCCGCCAGGTAATTTTCTTGACCGGGGAGGTAGACAGCCTTGAGGAGGATTCCGTGATTGACGGCCCAAGAGCACAGCCGTTGTGCCTCCTGACAGAGAAGGAAGGAGCCTGTGCCTCCTTGTTTGTTCACGTAGAACATGGCAACTTGATTGTCCATCTGGACCAGTACAGACTGGTGAGATGTGAGGTGGGAGAAGGCTCTCAGAGCTAGGCGTATTGCCTGCAGCTCCAGAAAGTTTATCTGCTGAGCAGCCTCCCAAGGAGTCCAGAGACCCCCTGGCAATGTGCTCCCCAACCTAGAAGAGAAGCATCTGTCGTCAGCACTCGAGAATGCGGAGGGGACTGAAAATCCACTCCGAGTACCAGATTCGGAAGATGAAGCCACCATTGTAGAGAGGAAACGAGCAGGGTGGATACTCTCACCGAGTCTGCAAGGCTCCCTGTGGCCTGATGCCACTGAGTTCAAAGGCTCCACTGAGCAGGCCGCATGTGCAGGCGGGCATTGGGGGTTACATGAACTGTGGAAGCCATATGGCCGAGAAGTCTCAGGAATTGCCTGGCGGAGACCAGGGAATTGCAGAGAAACTGCCTGGCTACATACATCAACCGGAGGGCCCTGTCCACTGGCAGAAAAGCCCTTGCCTGAAGAGTCTCTAGCCTTGCTCCTATGAATTCCAAGTTCTGGGACGGCAGCAAAGTGGACTTTGCGAAGTTTATGACAAACCCCAAGTGCTGAAGCAGAGCCACAGTGCGAAGGGTGGCTTGACTGGCCTCCTGGGAAGACTGGCCCCTTATGAGCCAGTCGTCCAGGTATGGAAACACAAAAAGACCTTGAAGCCTCAGGTAGGCTGCCACCACCGCCAGGCACTTGGTGAACACCCAGGGAGCGGAGGTTAGGCCAAAGGGAAGTACTCTGTACTGGTAGTGGTTTCCCCCCACAACAAATCTGAGATATTGTCTGTGGTCTGGATGAATAAGGATGTGAGTATAAGCATCCTTTAGATCTAAGGAGCATAGCCAATCTCCCTGCTGGAGGTAGGGCAGCAGGATTCCAAGGGTAAGCATCTTGAACTTTTCCCTCTCCAGGAACTTGTTGAGGTTGCGCCAGTCTAGGATGGGTCAGAGGCCTCCTGTTCTTTTTGGTACCAGACAGTACCTGGAATAAAAGCCGTGACCTCTCAGGTGATGGGGCACCGGTTCCACAGCCTGTTCCTTTAGCAGACTTGCTAACTCCTGAAGGAGTAGGTCCCTGTGCAGAGGGAGTCTTGGAGGCTCCCCTGGAAAATAGGAGGGAGGTACCTGGTGAAAATGGAGAAGATAGCCCTTTTGGACTATATGGAGCACCCAGGTATCTGATGTGACGGCTGACCACCTGTGGGCAAAGTGGGCCAGCCGGCCTCCTGTGCTGATGTGAGCCAGCTGAGGAGAAGAGACTATGCTTGCTGAGTCAAAAAACACCATCCTGCTGTGCAGGGGCCGGTGTTGGTGGCTTGGGGGCCTTCTGCCTATGGGGCCCATGACCCTGCCCCTTGGCCTCCTGATCCTGTTGGGGAGCTGCAGAGGCCTGATAATGAGGGTATTGTTTATAGGCAGAGGACTTCCTCGGGTAAAAGGTCTTTTTTCCCGAGCCCTTCTTCTTCTGAGAAGGGGCAGAGGATTTTCTGGACAGCCTAGTCCTGGTCAGAGTCTCGGTCTCGAGTTCTGCAGCCTTTTCAGCCATGGCCTTGCCAAAGAGGTTTTCACCTCGGCAGGGGACATCGACCAACTTGTCCTGCACCCATGGCTCGAGGTCGGATGACTGTAGCCAAGCCTGTCGGCGGGCACCGATGCCGGCCCTGGCTACTTGGGCCGAAGCCTCGAAGCCATCGTAGGCTGCTCGAGAGATAAACTTTGAGCACTCTCGAATACCAGTGGACAAGGCCTGGAACCTCTGCAAAGGTTCCTCGGAGAGACCAGCTGAGAACCCGGCAATCTCCTTGGCCAGGTCTCGAAGATACATGCCGATGTAGAGCTGGTATGTCTGGACACGGCAAGCAAGCATAGAGCCCTGGAAGCACTTCTTACCGAGGGCATCCAGGTTCCGGGCCTCCCTGCCGGGAGGCACGAGGAGTGCATCTTCTGACTTTTCAGTCGATGCATGGCCGATTCCACAACCATGGCGTGGTGCGATAATTTTGCCTTTTGGAACCCGGGGCTCTTGCGGACTCGATAGATGGAATCGACCCGCTTGCTTAACACCGGCGTCGAGGCCGGGGTCTCCCACATGCGGAAGAGCAGCCTCTCCAGCATCGGAGGAACCGGTACAGTAAAGGCCTCCTTTGGGGGAGAGTCATACTGGAGGGCCTCGAGCTCCTCGGCTCGAGGCTCCTCCTCGGGATCCGTGGGGAAGGCCAAGGCCTTGGCCATATCCCGCACGAAGTCCGAGAACCGGGTATCCTCCGGTGGGGATCGTCTCCGAGGTTCGGACTCCAGCGAGTCCGATGGGACACACTGAGTCCAATAAGTGTCGGGTGACTCTTCGTCCTCAGTCTCCCAGCCCGACTCCTCGGAGGAGGAATCGAGCGGCTCCGGTCGGGCGGGCACCGATGCCATCCGCCCCGATGCCGAGGGTACCGGCGTCGACGACCTCGGTCCCGAACGGGAGGCCGAGGGAGACCGTGGCCGAGGATCGGCTTGGCCTCCAGGGTCGACGTCGAGGTCCCGGTGGTCGGGGCAGATGCACCGGTGAGACCGGTGATCAATGCCCGCTGCTGTTCCATGAAGGCAGCGAGGCTGCTCTCCAAGGCCGTCAACCTAAGTCCGAGCTCAGGAGACCCAAGAGCCCCCGGACCCGGGCCCTGACGGCGTCGGGCCCGACGTCGGCTCCCCTGGAGGAGAGTCCACGAGGACTACAGCACTCACGTGTCCAGGAGACTCCATCTCGATACGAGGATGTTTGGCAGGCCTCTCCGACTCCGAAGACCCGGGACAGCTATCGGGGCTATGCGACCTGGCCCTCGAGGAACCAGGAGCATCCACCGATGCCGCCCTCGCGAGTTTCTTCTTCCTGCTATGTTCCTGCGAAGGAGACCCCCGCTCGGAGGAACCCCGATGCTGCTCGGGGCCGGAGTCCCGAGACGTCGAGGCCTCTGACGAGGTCCGGGCCCGTCCGGACACCGAGTCAGAGAAGATCCTATCCTTCTGGTGCTGCCAACTCCTCAACGCCTTTGAGGACATTTTGCCACATGGACCACAGATCATTGGATCATGATCGGGTCCGAGGCAGCGGAGGCAGCAGTCATGTGTGTCGGTAAGAGACATAAGTTTCTTACACCGATCACACTTTTTAAACCCGCTGGTAGCCATCGGGGGAAAAAGGGCCCCTGCGAGGTCAAAAGACCAGGCTGCCAGTGAAAAAAGAAAAATGGTGCGAACGCTAGTCACAAAGGACAAAACCGAAAAAGAGAGAGTGGACTCGATACCTGCGTATCGGGCCAAGGCGGGAAAAGGATCCGGCGTCGAACCGAAGAAAAAAGAGAAAAAATAGGGAAATCAACTTTTTCCTTGGGGAAAAACAAACTACGTCTGTCGGGCTCCGCAGAAAAAAGACGACTGAGCAAGATGGCACCCTTGGGCGGGAAGGGGACCGCGCATGCGCGCTGCAATTCCCAAAGGCTTTCTTTGAAAGCTGCGGAAATGCTCCGCACGGGGGCTCCGTCGGCGCCGACGTCACCCATATGTGAGGACTGAATTCCTGCTTGGTCCTGGAGAACATGTAAAACAAAAATGCCATGGCGGCCTGCAAGGAAGGAGCAGTGATCAGCAGCAGTTGAGTCCCCACTGAGACTCTCGCAAGACCCAAGTGTCCAGCAGAAAACCAGGACTCCGGTAGCCTGAACACAAAAGAGTCAGAGGGCAGGAGTTGCCTACACCCTGAAGAGATTACTGAGTATGGCCTGGCCGAAGGCACCATCCCGTCGGGACTCCTTCTCCAGCCAGTAGTGAGCTGTGAAGGTATGGATCGAAGACCAGATGGCGGCATGGCAGATGCCTGTCATGGGGACAGAACACAGATTTGCCATGGAGGTAGCCATGGCCCTGTTGCTGTGCGCTGTGACACTCTGGTCCAGTGAGATCCCTGCTTACTCGTAGGCAAGTGTAATGCAGTCCCCCACCCAAGTGGACAGAGTTTGCTTAGTCATTGGGAGCCCCAGATGGCTGGGGTCGTAGGAAATGAAAAGCTGTGGTGCTTTGCAGTGCCACAGAGTTCGTTGCAGGTAAAAGGACAGGGCTCTCTTACAATCCAGATTGTGGAGAATGCCCTACCAGCATGAGGCCTCAGAAAGAAGATGGGGGTATCACCTCCTGGCTGAAGTGGAATGGGGACACCACCTTTGGCAGAAACGGAGTGTGTGCGGAGCACCACACTGTTCTTGTAAAACCTCGTGTAGGGTGGCTCTGCCATGAAAAGCCTGGAGCTCACTGACTCTGCGAGCTGATGTGAGTGCTATCCTGAAAGCGACCTTCCATTATAGGCACCAGAGGTGGCAGGTAACCAGAGGTTGAAATGGAGGCTTAGTGAGCTGCGAGAGCACCACGTTAAGATCTCACTCCGTCACTGGGGGGCAGATGGGGGTTTGAATAACATGAGGCCCTGCAGGAATTGGGACACAAGGGACAGAATGGTGATGCACTGCAATGGCATTCCAGAATACTCTGACCAAATTGAACTTCACTCCTAACTGTGACAGGTGAAGCAGGAACTGAAGTACCACTTGTACTAAAAGCAGGAAAACTGGTTCACCTGCCTTTCCGCACACCACACTGAGAATCAGCGTCACTTGAAGGCATATGCCCTTCTTGTGGAGGCCAGAAGAATTTCTTCCACGTCGCATGGGTGGTTGAAGGGGGATTAACACTATCCTTTCAGCAGCCAAGCCATGAGTGAGAGGGACCCCAGATTGGCGTGTAGGAGAGAGCCCTGCTCCTATGAGTAGCCCTGCAGCTCAGCCCAGGGGAATTGGCAATTCTGCTGATAGGGAGAGGAGCAGTGGGAACCAGGGTAGCAATGCTCTGTCACGCTGGACCTTGAATAATATCTTGGTTACCAGTGGTGGTGGTGGGAAGGCGTACATGAGGCCTTCTGCCCACAGGATGAGGAATGCATCCACTGCCACCTGGGATGGGTGCAGCTGGCACAAGCAGAATCAGGGCAACTGTATGTTGTCCAGGCTGGCAAACAGGTCCATCGAGAGGACGCCCCAGAGACGAAACAGCCGTGAGGCTACCACCAGATACAAGCGCTACTCGTGCAGGGAGCAGAGGGCCACTGTCTCCTGGCAGAGGAGGTACAACCCTGTACCCCCCCTGTTTGTTTATGTAGAACATTGAGACCCGATTGTTGGTCTGGATCAGCATCAAGCGGTATTGGAGATAGTAGCGGAAGACTCTGAGGGCTAGGTATATTGCCCGGAGCTCTAGCAGGTGGATTTACATCTGGGTTTCCTTCAGGAACCAGCAGCCTTGTGCCTGGAGGCTTCCGCAATGCACTCCCCAGCCTAGAGAGGTGTCCGTGGTGAGGATCTTCTGGTGTCTGGGTGCCTAGAAAGGCATCCCGGCCTGAAGGTGACATGGGATCGGCCATCATCCGAGGGAGTCTGCCAGCTGACGGATCACTTTCACTCTGTCTCTGAGCCTGCCCGTGACTTGCATCCACTGGGAGTGGAGGCACCACTGGGCTGCCCTCATGTGCAGATGGGCATATGGGATGATGTGGACCATGGAGGCCATGTTTTCCCAACAGGCAGAGTAGAAGTCAGGCAGGTGAACCTCTGTGGCTAACTCCCTGAGGCATTCTGACCTCTCCTGGGGGAGGAAGGCTTTTGCCTGGAGGGTATCTAGTTGCACCCCTATGAACTCTAGGCACTGGCCTGGAGTGAGGTGGGACTTGGGGTAGTTTATGACAAACCCCAGGTGCTGCAGGGTGTTGATGGTGCGCCCGGTGGTGTATTGTGCCTCTGCAGTCATATCCCCTTTTATAAGCCAGTCGTCCAGATAAGGAAAGACAAAGGCCCCTTGGAACCGGAGGCAAGCTGCGACCACCGCGAGGCACTCTGTGAAGACCTTTGGCGACGAGGCCAGACTGAAGGGCAGTACCCTGTATTGGTAGTGCTGTCCTCCTACCACAAACCGGAGGTATTTTCTGTGGCTGGGATGGATTAGGATGTGAGTGTAGGCATCCTTTAGGTCTAAGGAACATAGCCAATCTCCCTGGCTGGAGGAATGGCAATAGTGTCCCAAGGGAGAACATCTTGAATTTTTCCGACTGGTCCAAGAAGGATCTGGGGCCCCCAGTCCTCTTGGGGACTAGGAAATACCTAGAATAGAAGCCTGTGCCCGGAAATGTTTTGGCACTGGCTCGACTGCTTTGTGGTTGATTAGGCCTGCAAGCTCAGTGAGGAGCAGGATCTGGTGAAGGAGAGACTGGTGGGCTCCCCTTGGAAGTACAAGGGTAGCACCCATTTTAGGTGGAGGAGGTAGCCCTCCCTGACCATCCAGGTATCTGTGGTGATGGCTGTCTACCTGTGGGCAATCAGGGCTAGGCACCCCCTGTGGGCAATAGAAGACCCCCTGGGGGTAGTGAAGTCGCGCCCAGACAGTCAAAAGCTCCCCCAGGCTGGGCCACTGCCAGCGCCTGGGACGTTGGGGCCTTTTATTTTCTGGGACCATGTCCCTGGCCTTTTTGTTGCTGGCCCTGTTGAGGGGCCCCACTAAAGCCTCCTTTCTTCCTCAGGAAGGGGGGCTTCCCCCCCGGGGCTACACTGAGGTCTTCTTTGAGAGCCTGGTTCTCGTCACGTACTCAGTCTCTATCTCTGCTGCCTTATCCGTCATGGCCTTCCTAAACAGGTTTCCACCTATGCAGGGGACATGTATCAATTTGTCCTGCACCCTTTGTTCCAGGTCAGATGACTGCAGCCATGCCTGCAGTGGCCACCCTGGCTGATGACTTGAAGCCATCGTAGGCTGCTCGGGACAAAAACTTTGAGCATTCTTTTACTGCCAAGGTCAGAGTTTTGAACCTCTGTAGGGGTTTCTCACTGAGGCCTGCCGAGAATCCATCGAGCTCCTTCGACAGTTCCTTCAGATACATGCCGATATAGAGCTCGTAGGACAGGATCCGACACATTAGCATCGAACCATGAAAGGCCTTCTGGCTGAGGGCATCAAGGGTTCAGGCCTCCCTACCAGGTGGCACAGATGAGTGGGTTTTTTGGCTCTTAAGCCAGTGCACTGCCGACTCTACAACCATGGAGTTGTGGGGATGCTGGGTCTTTTGAAACACAAGGCGTCGGCATACCCTGTACATAGCATTGAGGCGCCTACTAATGATATGAACAGATGCCGGTGTTTCCCACATCCAGAGGAGGCGGTGGTGGTTGAGGATTGAGGGCACCGGTACCATGAGGTTTTCCTTAGGGGGTGCCTTGTATTGGAGTATCTCCAATTCCTTGGTGCGCGGTCCTCCTCTCGATGGCAAGAGCCTTGGCCATGTCCCGCACAATATCGAGGAATGCAATGGTGGGGAATGGGGGAGACAGGTCAGAGGGCACATCATAGTGTCGCCTTGTGTCCAGGAACTCTTCGTCCTCTGTCGTCTTTTCGGACTTGAAGTACGAGTACGATGCTGCGTGATCACCTCAGTTGAGAGCTGCTCTTGACAGTTCGTAATCTCCAGAGGTTATGATGACAGTCGAAGGCCACAGGCACTTGCTGGGGAGGACCAGTGTCCTGAGGAACGGGACTGAGACGTCATCCAAGGCGGAGGCTTTTTCAAGGCCAATGGCACTCAAGGACCAGCTTGACGTCCAGGGAAGTCCTCTATGTTGAGGGTCCCATAGTCAGAGTGGATGAACCAGACAAGCCAGACATGAACACCTGCTGCATGGCCACTAGGGCATATATACTGTTCTCTAGGGCTGCCATTCTGGTCTGCATACCAGTTGGCTCCACAGCCTTCAACACAGGCACCGAAGACTTCGAGCTCGGCATCAGTACTATCGAAGGGGAATCCTCGATTTGATGGCCTCAGAGGCCCGAGGCTGGTCAGCGGGTGCCAATGATCCCTTAAGGGGCAGCTTGGCAGGATGCTCCTGCCCCAACTCCTCGGAATCATGCCTGGAACTGCGGATCCTAGGGTGGTATTTCTTGTTCTTCCCAGATCTGTTCTCTGAGGTGGTCTTCGAGGGTTGTTTTTTCTTGTGCTCCACCTACGGGGATTTCCGCTCAAAGGAACCATGGCCGCAGGACTCTTGAGGTATCTGAGGGGGCCCTGGAGAATGGTGTCACTGGAGACTCCGGTGTGGAGTTGGCTCTTCAAGGCCTTGAGGTCATGGTTCTGCAGAGCTCACAGTGAGTTGTCGTGCTCCAGGTCGAGACATCAGAGGCAGCAGTCGTGTGGGTCGGTGAGTGGCAACATTTTGCCACACCGGTCACACTTTTTGAAGCCACTGGAAAAAGAGGGTCCCCGCCTCACGGTATGGGTCCAAGGCTTTCAGCTGAAAAAGGGCGCAAATGTCGGTCAAGGAGCACCTCGATGAAAAAATGAGAAAAAGAATAGATGAACCAGAGGAGCGATGCCGAGGTGAGCTGGCTCGGGGCGGGAAGGAACCAATACGCAAACTGGAGAAAACTCAACAATAAAATCACACTTTTTCCAGGGAAAACTGGACTGCATCTGATGGGCTCCACGGAAAAAAGGAGACTGAGGCAAGATGGCACTCTTGGGCAGGAAGTGGACCACAAATGCGTGGTGCATCTCCCAAAGGCTTTCTTTGAAAGTTGAGGAGATGCTTCTGTACGAGCTCCGTCGGCACCAACGCCACCCATATGTGAGGACCAAATTTCTGCTTGTTCCTGGAGAAATGAAGCTTACAAAGGAAAAGCACCCTCCCTAAAGTTAACTATGGTGGAGGTTCCATAATGTTGTAGGGCTATTTTGCTGCATCAGGAATTGGAGGGACTGGAACATATTAAAGGAATCATGAAGTCAGAGGACTACCAAGGTATTTTGGAGCGAAATATGCTACCTAATGTCAGAAAGCTAGATCTGGGTTGAAGGTCATGAGTCTTCCAGCAGGACAATGACCCAAAATATATCTCCAAAAGTACAAAAGAATAGTAAAAAATGAACAAAGGACTGTTTTAAACTGACAAGCAATGAGTCCTGATCTCAATCCAATCGAGAACCTTTGGAAAGAGCTAAAATCTGCCGTTGGTAAAAGGAATTTTAGAAACAAACATTCATGAGCTGGAACAAATTGCAGCTGAAGAGTGGGAGCAACTACAAGCAGACAGATATACGAAACTTATAGACAGCTACAAGAAATGTTTGGAGGCTGTCATCACTGCCAAGGATTGTGCAACCAAATATTAGTGAAGGGTGGCATTAATCCTGTTCAGGTCATATTTTGTGTGTTTTTCTATCTCAGAAATTACTACATCTAAGTTGCACCGACTTTTTTTTGTTGTATATCTTTGTCATCACAATATTTTAATAATATGTTCATACAGCTGGAATATTTCCAATCATTTCTGAAGATACTATACACAACATACCTAAATACATGGGTTCCAATAATGTTGACCATAACTGTATATCTATGGGACTTCAGATAACGTTATAAAAGAAAAGTCTAAGGGGCATTTCTACTAAAGGGCTTTAGCTGCTACTGCAGGGCTAATGCATATTTATCGCCCAGTAGTAGCAGTTAGCATGGGCAAACTGCAGACAACGCAGGCACTTTTCTGTGATACCTTCATTCTGTGCAGTGGACTCAGATGAGGTAGGATTGGGGCGGGGAGTAGGCATTCCTATATTTGGCACGATGGCTGCCAAAATGGCCAAACTGGCTAGCTGGGTGTTTTTTTTAATGGATCCAGAGAGAGGGGTGAAGGGGCCCTATTGACTTGCTGGGATGTTATACCTTGTTGGGGGGTGCACCAATCCTTCCTGGGGATCAGGAGTTGTTGGGGAGGGAGGAAATCAGGCCTTACTTACAAATCGGGGGGGGGGGGCCCTAATCGGTACTGGAGGGGGGGGGGGGAAGAAAAAAAAAATTAAAATCTGCAGCAATCCGGGGGCAGAGCAAGTTAGAGCTCTGTCCGTCCAATTGCTACCTGTCCTCCCCTTGCACTTACAATGGAGACTCAAGATCCCTTCATCGGCAGGTACAGTGAAACTTCCCATACTACCTGCTAATGCAGGGAACATGGATCTCTGTGGTAAATCCAAAATCTCTTCAGTATCTTCAGAGGGAAAGCTGGGAACATCTCCCCTGCAGATACCATGGAGGTTTTGGACTTCCCACAGACCTTTTGCAGCTATCACAGTTTAGTAGACATGCCCCTAAATTACCCCTCTAATGAATCTGCAGTAAAATTACTAATTATTAAAGCTACACCTTTATCAACTATGCAGTACATTTAATACACTATTGCTGATCATGGATATGTATACTATTTAGTCACATCTGTATTGCAAGAGAAGGAATAATGGATACTCCAAGTACTTGACAGAATTTAAAATTTTTTTTTCAAAAAAAGCATCCGGAGTTGTCTATTAAGAAGCTCCATGCCCTATTATTAACTGCTGTTAAAAGATACAAGGAAAGCCAAACCAACTGCTTAAGACTTTGAAAAATCACAGTGGCACAACAAAAAGAAAAATGGAGAGGACTGAGAAGAAGTGTTACCTATGTGAAGCTTTTTGCTTTTAATTTGGAAGGAGCCTCCAATCGCGCAGCTCTCTGGGGTTTGGAGGCATCGATGCTGGGGCCTTTAAAATCTGCAGCCCTCCCACAGGACGAATGGGGACAGAGGACTGTTCTACCTGTAATTTGGAAAGAGCCTCCGATTTCGTAGGTGTGCTTAAGATGCTTGTTTGTGACATAATCGATGATGGGGCCTTTAAAATCTGCAGCCTTTCAACAGGATGTGGCCATGTGCCTGAAGAGGCACACCCAAAGAAGCAGGTAACTCAACTTTGGAGTCTCTTCAGAGCACCTGTGGAGTGAGGACTGGGAAAGGTACATGAAAAAGAAGAGGAGGAAGGGCCTGATATCCTGGAAAATGAAGTTGTCAGTTTCACCTCCATCAATAAATGGCTCACAGGGCACAACATGACTATAAACCTAAAAAAAACCAGATGTGCTATACATTACCATGGACAGCAGTTTCACCCTGCAAGCCACCATAACCATCAATGGAACCCAATTACAAGCAAACCATGAAGTCTGTTACTTAGGAATCACACTGAATCAGTGTCTATCCTTCTCATCCCACATCAGGAACATCACCAAAAGCATCTACTATAAGCGCAAAAAAGGTCCAGCACCTCAAACTACTTCTAACCCACCACGATTTTTGCACAGTTCTTCAAGCACTCGTCTTCCCACACCTCGACTACTGCAATCTCATCTTCCAAGATTTACCAAAGACACCAATCCACCCACGCCAACTTGCTCTTAACATCACAGCCTGCACCTCTGCAATGCTCACAGAACTGAACACATAATCCCCTTACTCATATAACTATACTGGCTACCAAACACTGAACATATAAAATACAAATTCATTCTCACAATCTTTAAAGTCAGTCATCAATGGCCTATCATCCATCCACCTTCAATCACTAATACAAAAGACAACTGAAGACGATGAACTGGCTCCCTCAACACTATACATACCAGCACTATACACCAGAACCAGCTACACCACATCGAAGAGGGCCTTCTCCCTCTTTGCACCATCGCTCTGGAACTCAATCCCTGACAACCTATATGCTAGAAAGGACTTAACAGCATTCAGAAAGAGCCTCAAGACACATCTGTTTATAGAGCGCTTCTCCAAGGACATAACAAAACCACCCAATATACAATATCCATGACCACCCTCCTCCCTTCCCTCTTCATGTTCAACCCGTTATGAACCCTCCAAGTTAATTTCCCTGTTTTGATGTATCACTATATTATCTTCCCCTACTAACATGATAAATCAACCCTCTTATGTTACAAATACTCCAAGTTGATTACCCTGTTATAAAGTATATCATTTTTGTTATAATGCAAACCGCTTTGACCACAGGATAAAGTAGAATAAAAAAATGTTAAATAAAAAATTTGAGGACTCATGGGTGTAAAGTTAGTACCAAAAGGAGATAAGACTATAATAAATGAATACGTTTTCTCCCACAGGGAACCCTGTAAGTTTGGATGATAGGACTTACTACTACTACTAATTTGTATAGTACTACAAGGAGTATGCTGTGCTATAACTGGATGTAATTGGACCCCCAATCAGCCAGCCAGCCTGTTTATGATAAGAGGGCGACTCCTTTCATGGTTTTCTTTTTTTGTTATATTTCTTTATGTTTTATTTGACTTGTTAATTTATTATGACTCCTGGTTCTCCTTGATGTGGACTAGGCATATATATCTGCCTTCAATCTTTTCAAATGTTTAATTTAAAAAAACAAACAAAACAGAAAGCAAAGTTCTCAGGAAAAGAACAATAGCCTGATAAATTAGAAAGCAGGGAAAATCTGGCTGAGCTGAGCATATGGGTGAGTATTGTAAAGTGCTCTGAAGAGCACTATTGAACTCAGATTCTTATTCTTCTAATAGGTGTTACACTGCCTTAAAGATACCCTTCGCAATACTGAATAAAGCACTAAAACTTATTTTCTTAATTATGTGAACAAACAATTTTTCTAACTATTCATTATTTCTGAAAATAAAGAGTAGTTACTCACCTGTAACAGGTGTTCTCCAGGAGCAGCAAAAATCAGTCCTCACATATGGGTGACGTCGGCACCGATGGAGCCGCCGTGCAGAGCATTTCCCCAGCTTTCAAAGAAAGCCTTTGGGAATGCAGCGTGCCTGCGCGGTCCCCTTCCCGCCCAAGGGTGCCATCCTGTTCAGTCTGATGACATAGCTAAAAGACAGCAAAAAACAAAATAACGTATATGACTGCAACTCCAGGGGAGGAGGGAGGGTCGTGAGGACTGATTCCTGCTGCTTCTGGAGAACATTTGTTACAGGTGAGTAACTACTTTTTCTCCAGGACCAAGCAGGAAGTCAGTCTTCACATATGGGACTCCCCAGCTCTAGGCTACCGGGAACCCAAAGCTGAAAAAATGGCTCCCTCTACAGAGCCTCAGCATCCGTGATAAGAATATCCTCTGAGAACGTCCCCGTACGGTAGCCAACACAAGGGCCGGAGGGTAGGAGTTGCCCAAAACCTCAAAAAGATTACGGAGTACCGCCTGTCCGAAAGCACTGTCCCTTCGGGACGCGCTCTCGAGGCAGTAATGGGCTGCAAAAGTCTGGCTTGAAGACCAAGTAGCGGCCTGGCAGATGTCTGCCAATGGAACAGAGCGGAGATGAGCTACTGACGCGGCTTTCGCCCTGACACGGTGGGCCATGACTCGACCCTGCAAGGAGAGGCCGGCTGCCTTGTACGCCCAGGTGATACAATCTGCTACCCAGACAACCCCAGTTTATTAGGGTCAAACGAGACGAAGAGCTCCCAGTAGCCCTTCGGTGCCCCCGTGTAAGCTCTATGTAAAAGGACAACGCCCTCTTACAGTCCATGGTATGCAAGATTGTTTCAACCCGGCTGGTATGCGGCCTGGGAAAGAATGTCTGAAGAACCACCTCCTGGTTGAGGTGGAAGGAGACGACAACTTTTGGAAGGAACTTCGGATGGGTCCGTAGGACCACCCTGTTCCTATAGAACCGTGTGTACGGTCTATCAGAAACCAGAGCTTGTAGTTCACTCACACGTCTGGCCGAGGTAAGAGCTACCAGAAAGAGCGCCTTCCAAGAAAGGAAGCGTAAATGGCAAGTAGCCATCGGCTCAAACGGTGGGCGAGTAAGTTGCTGCAAGACCACGTTCAAATCCCACTCAGTGGCTGGTGGATGAAGCGGAGGCTTCAGCAGAAGCAGACCTCTGTGAAATTGGGACACCAAGGGGTGAACCGACAGACTGTACTTCCACCAGTGAGTGGTGCGCTGATAGAGCACTGAGGTGGACCCGAACAGAGTTGGACTTAAGGCCTAGGTCTGACAGGTGAAGTAGGTATTGTAATACTACTGGCACAAGGCAGGAGAAAGGATCTTCATTGCGCTGAGCACACATATTGAGAACATACGCCACATGAGGGCATAGGACTTTCTGGTGGACTGCCTCCTAAAGGCCAAGACCACCTCCTCAACTTCCCTAGGTAGAAGTAAGGGAGCTAGCACTATCCTTTCAGCAGCCAGGCCATCAGATTGAGGGATCTGAGATTGGGGTGCAGAAGGGAACCCTGATCCTGAGACAGCAGATCGGGTTGCAACCACAGAGGGAATGGAGTTTCCACCACTAACTGCAGAAGAAGTGGAAACCACGGTTGCCTTGGCCATCTGGGGGCTACCAGAATCACCGAGGCCTTGTCCCATAGAATCTTGAACAGAGTTTGGGCCACCAGGTGCCTGGGAGGAAACACATACAGGAGGCCCGTAGACCAAGAGATCAGAAACGCATCTGCTGGCCCCTGATGAGTCAGTCATCCAGGTATGGGAAGACGAAAATTCCCTGATTCCTGAGATAGGCCGCCACCACCGCCAGGCATTTGGTGAAAACCCTGGGGTTGGAAGTTAGGCCAAAGGGAAGTACTCTGTACTGAAAATGGTTTCCTCCCACAACAAATCTGAGATATTGTCTGTGGTCTGGATGGATGAGGATGTGAGTATAAGCATCCTTTAGATCTAAGGAGCATAGCCAATCTCCCTGCTGGAGGTAGGGCAGCAGTATCCCAAGGGTAACCATCTTGAACTTTTCCCTCTCCAGAAACTTGTTTAGGTTTCGCAAGTCTAGGATAGGCCGGAGGCCTCCTGTCCTTTTTGGTACCAGGAAGTACCTGGAGTAGAAGCCTTGCCCTTCCAGGTGGTGGGGCACCGGTTCCACCGCCTGTTCCTTTAGAAGACTTGCCAACTCCTGAAGGAGGAGGTTACTGTGCAGAGGGAGTCTTGGAGGCTCCCGTGGAAAGTAGGAGGGGGGTATCTGGTGGAAGTGGAGCAAGTAGCCCTTCTGGATTATGCTCAGTACCCAGGTATCCCCTGTGATGGCTGGCCACCTGTAGGCGTACAGGGTCAGCCGACCTCCTGTGCTGAGTGGAGCCAGCTGTGGAGAAGAGGCTATGCTGTGGGAGTCAAAACCCCGCTCCCTGCTGTGCAGGAGCCGGAGCTGGCGGCTTGGGGGTCTTCTGCCTACGGGGCCTATGCCCCTGCCCCTTGGCCTGCTGGCCCTGTTGGGGAGCTGGAGAGACCTGGTATTGAGGGTACGATTTGTAGGCAGCATCCTGCCTCGGGAAAAAGGGCTTCTTTCCCGAACCCTTCTTTTTCTGAGAAGGGGAAGAAGTCTTCCTGGACAGCCTTGTCCTGGTGAGAGTCTCAGTCTCGATTTCCACAGCCTTTTCAGTCATGGGCTTACCGAAAAGGTTTTCACCTCGGCAAGGGACATCGACCAACTTGTCCTGCACCCATGGCTCCAGGTCTGATGACTGTAGCCAGGCCTGACGGTGTGCACCAATGCCGGCTGCGGCTACCTGGGCCGAAGCCTCGAAGCCATCATAGGCTGCTCGAGAGATAAACTTCGAGCACTCTCGAATCCCTGTTGACAAAGCCTTGAACCTCTGCAAAGGTTCCTCGGAGAGGCCAGCTAAGAACCCGGCAATCTTCTTTGCCAGGTCTCATAGGTACATGCCCATGTACAGCTGGTAGGTCTGGACACGGCAAGATAGCATAGAGCCCTGGAAGCACTTTCTACCGAGGGCATCCAGGTTCCAGGCCTCCCGGCCGGGGGGCACCAAGGAGTGCATCTTCTGACTCTTCAGACGGTGCATGGCTGATTCCACAACCATGGAATGGTGCAGTAGCTGTGCCTTTTGGAACACAGGGCTCTTACGGATTCGATAAATGGAATTGACCCGTTGGCTAAAAACTGGCGTTGAGGCCGCTGCCTCCCACATATGGAAGACCTGCCGTTCCAGCATTGGAGGAACCGGTACAGTAAAGGCTTCCTTCGGAGGAAAATCATACTAGAGGGCATCGAGCTCCTCGGCTTGAGGCTCCTCCTCGGCGTCCGCAGGGAAGGCCAAGGCTTTGGCCATGTCCCTCACGAAGTCCGAGAACTGGGTATCCTCCGGGGGGGACCGTCTCTGAGGCTCGGACTCGAGTCCGAAGGGACGCACCGGGTCCGGAAGGTGTCCGGGGTGTCCTCGTCTTCCGTCTCCCACTCCGACTCCTTCGAGGAGGAATCGAGCGGCTCCGGCCGTGTGGGCCTTGGTGCCACCCGCCCCGACGCCAACGATCTCGGCCCCACACGGGAGGTCGAGGGGGACCTTGACCAAGGATCAACTCGAGACTTCATCGACTCGAGGATCGGCTCAGTCTCGGGGGTCGACTTAGACGTCGAGGTCCAGGTGGTCGAGGCAGATGCACCGGTCAGACTGGCGGATCAGCACCCGCTGCTGTTCTATGAAGGCAGCCAAGCTGTTCTCCAAGGCCATCAATCTGAGTCCAAGCTCAGGAGACTCAGCAGCCCCCGACTCGGGCCCCAACGGCATCGGGCCCTACGTTGGCTCCCCTGGAGGAGAGTCCACGAGGACAACTGAACTTACTTGACTCGGGGACTCCGGCTCCACACGAGGTAGCTTGGAAGGCCTCTCCAACTCAGAGAGCCTGGGACGGCAGTCAGGGCTACGCGATCTGGCCCTTGAGGAACCAGGAGCCTCAACCGACGCTGCCCTAGCGAGCTTTTTCTTCCTTCTGTGCTCCCGGGTGGGAGACTCCCTTTCAGAGGAACCCCGACGGCACTCGGGGTCAGACTCCCGAGATGTCGAGGCCTCTGACGAAGTCTGGGCCCGGCTGGACGCGGAGTCAGAGAAAATTTCTCACGTTGATGCCAACTGCTCCGAAGCACCTTTGACGGCATTTTACCGCACAGGCCACAGGCCAGCGGGTCATGGTCGGGCCCGAGGCATCAGAGGCAGCAGTCATATGTGTCGGTGAGAGACATACGTTTCTTGCACAGATCACACTTTTTGAACCCGCTGGCAGCCATCGGGGGAAAAAGGGCCCCTGCAAGGTCAAAATACCGGGCTGCCAGTGAAAACACAAAAAGAGCACAAATGCTAGTCACAAAGGACAAAAAATGAAAATCAAAAATCTGGACTCGATACCGGTGTACCGAGCCCAGACGGGAAGGGGAACCGACGTCGAACCGGATAAGACAACGTGAAAATCTCAGAAAAAAATAAACTTTTCCCAGGTGACACGAACTCACGTCCGTCGGGCTCCGCGGAAAAAGAAAGACTGAGCAGGATGGTACCCTTGGGCGGGAAGGGGACCATGCAGGCGCACTGCATTCCCAAAGGCTTTCTTTGAAAGCTGGGGAAATGCTCCGCACGGGGGCTCTGTCGGTGCCGACATCACCCATATGTGAGGACTGACTTCCTGCTTGGTCCTGGAGAATTTCTATTTATGTCCTTATAACTGAAAATTCATTTTGGGGTTTGTACGAACGTATCTAAAACTAGAGAAAGCAAAAAAAAAAAAAAAAAGAGGGAGATTTGCAAACTAAACCTCTTCCAAAGACAGGGAAGCTGTAAAACTAGAGGGCATAACATGAAACTGCAAAGGGGTAAACTGAAAGGCAATGTCAGGAAAGTGTAGTTACTCACCTGTAACAGGTGATCTCTGGGAACAGAAGGAATTGAGTCCTCACATATGGGTGATGTCGGTACTGACGGAGCCCGCGCAGGAATGCTCCCCAGCATCCAATAGGAAAGCTTTTGGGAGCATCCCACTGCGCCTGCGTAGCTGCCTTCCCGCCTTTCCAGCTCTCCCTTTTCAGTTGAGTTTGTAGCTGAGACAGAAGGAGAGAAGAAGAAGGTGGTACAACTCCCAGGGGAGGAGGGTGGGTTGTGAAGACTCATTTCCTGCTGTTCCCGGAGATCACCTGTTACAGGTGAGTAACTACACTATCTCCAGGAACAAGCAGGAATGTAGTCTTCACATATGAGACTCCCTAGCTTGGAGATGCAGGGAAGATGACCACAGATAGAGCAGTGAAACAGAGACCTAAGTGGGTCATGTATCCTCCCAAGGATATCTGGTATCGAAACCGGGGACCGGGGGGGGGGGGGGTTAGGAGTTGATGTAAGTATGAAAAAGATGCTGGAGAACAGCCTGGCCAAACAAGGCATCCCGACAGGAGTCCTTGTCCCAGCAGTAATGGGCCGCAAAGGTGTGGACAGAGGACCAGATTGCTGCTTTGCATATTTCATCAATCCCCACTGAGCATAGGTTTGTCATGGAAGCAGCCATTGCTCACACGTTGTGTACAGTGACATGACCTTCAAGAGAAAGTCCCTTATTCTCATAGGTAAAAGATATACAGTCTGCAATCCACTTGGAGAGTGTTCTCTTGGTAACTGGTAGACCCAGGTTGACTGGAGTCAAAAGCAACAAAAAGCTACAAAGCCTTTCTGTGCTGTCTAGTTCTCTGAAGATAAAAGACCAAAGCATGCTTGCAATCCAGAGTATGTAGACTTCTTTCTGCACTAGAGGCGTGAGGTCTAGGGAAGAAGACAGGAAGGTACACCGACTGGTTTAAATGAAAAGGCGAGACTTCCTTTGGCATAAAGTGGGGATGAGTCCTAAGGATTACCTTATCATGGTGAAACCGTGTGTAAGGAGGGTCAGCCACTATAGCCTGTAGCTTACTAATGCGTCTCGCAGAAGTGAGTGCAACTAGAAAGATGACCTTCCAAGAAAGAAAACTTTAGAGAGCTGGTGGCTAGAGGTTCGAAGGGCAGCTTAATGAGCTGGCCAAGTGCCAGATTAAGATCCCAAACCACAGATGGTGGCCTAATGAGAGGCTTGGTTAAGAGCAGACCTCTCATAAAGTAGGCTACTAGTGGCCGAGAAGAGACAGGTTGCCCTTCGAAAGGCGTATGGAAAGCTACAATGGCACTGAGGTGAACCCTTACCGAATTAGTTTTGAGTACAGAGGACGAAAGGTGGTGGATATATTCAAGTAACGCCTCCACAGAAACGGAAAAAAGGATTAAGTTTCCTATTTGAACACCAAATGGAAAACCTTCTCCACTTAAAAGCATAAGCATGCCTTGTGGAAGGTTTCCTTGAGGCCAAAAGGATATCTTTAATCTGTTGGGAGAGGCTGATATCCTAGAGTGCTAAGCGCTCAGCAGCCACACCATCAGGTGCAGAGACTGAGGGTTCGAGTGCAAAAGCATTCTGTTCTCCTGGGATAAGAGATCTGGAGCACATCCCAAGTCCAGAGGATTGGTCTGAGAGAGACGTAGAAGCAGTGGATACCACGCTTGACGTGGCCAGTGCAGGGCTATGAGGATCATGTAGCCCCTGTCTCTCTGAAGCTTGAAAAGGGTTTTGGGAATGAGGGGAATGGGTGGGTAGGCATATAGGAAGTCCTGACCCCAGTGGAGGTGGAAAGCATTCATCGCCTGACTGTTCTGAGCAGGTATTCTGGAACAGAAGCGGGGAAGTTTGGCATTCTGAGGACTTGCAAACAGATCTATATCTGGGGTTCCCCAGAGCTGAAAGATCCGAGCAATCTGGTCCGCATGGAGAGACCACTCGTGAGGCAGTAGTACTCGGCTGAGCTTGTCTGCCAGAAGATTCTGTTTGCCAGGAAGATACACTGCTAATAGGTGGATCTGATGGTGTATGGCAAAGGACCAGAGATGCAGGGCTTCATTGCATAAAGCCCGAGAACCTGTTCCCCCCTGCTTGTTCACAAAGAACATGACTACCTGATTGTCCGTCTGGACCAGAACTGTCTTGGAGCGCAGTTGGTCCTGAAACAATCAGAGCATCGAGTATGGCTCTGAGCTCTAACAGGTTTATGTGGAGTCGAGCCTCCTGCTGAGTCCAGAGACCTTGAGTGGATAAGTTGTCCAGATCAGCTCCCCAGCCCAACTTGGATGCATCTGTCATCAGAGTAGATTGGAGTGGTGGCCTCTGAAAAGGTGACCCTACGAGGAGGTTTTCTTGTGACTGCCACCATCGGAGGGACAAAATGAGACATGGAGAGTTCATGATTTTGTCCCCCAGACAGCCTGATGCCTGAGTCCACTGCGAAGCTAGGGGTCCATTGAGCTGATCGCATATGTAGACGAGCATAGGGGACAATGTGAACCGTGGAAGCCATGTGGCCAAGCAACTGAAGCATCTCTGGAGCAGTTAGGAAGGTTTTCATAGCTGTTTGAGAAGCCAGGTGAACAATGTGAGCGAAGTGGATCTGTGGTAGAAAAGCCCTTGATTGCTGCGTGTCCAGTAGAGCCCCCTATGAACTCTAGGGTTTGAGAAGGGGTAAACTGGATTTTGGTAGATTTATTACAAATCCCCTCTCACTTGGTTTGCAGCTTGTCATGCTGTGAGGGCTTGCGTGCATCAGTGATGCTGAGAGCTAAACTATCGGTAGTTTAACTACTGGCAGGGTCTCCCAAGATTGACAGGTCTCAGCTGAGGTGCCAGACCAAGACAAACCACCCATCTGGGCAGCAGCAGAATGGGATAGTGTTGATGGCGGAGGATCACATTTTTGTGACAACGGCAACACCACCAAACTTAAACTGCGCGGAAGAAAGGCCCAGCAATCTACTTCTGTATCTTGCCATGAAAACCCAATGGATAGTTACAACAAAACAAATTGTGCTATGGTGCTGGAAGATGAGACCCCCAGGTCGGAAGGCACTCAACTAGCTACTGGGGAAGAGCTGAAGACTTTTCAGAGTAAAGTCAGCATTTATGATGTGGTTGGATCAAAGCCCTCGGGAAGTCTGACTGCTGATGTAGCTGCGCATGAAATGAGAATCAGAAGCTGTAAAGATGTCTTACGCATTGGAACATGGAATGTACGAAGCATGAACCAAGGGAAGTTGGAGGTGGTCAAGAATGAAATGGAACGTGTACAACTTGATCTGTTGGGTGTCAGCGAACTGAAATGGATTGGCATCGGGCACTTTGCATCAGATGATCACATGGTCTACTATGCTGGAAATGAAAGACAAAGAAGAAATGGTGTTGCATTTATAATAAAGAAAAAACTTGCAAGAACTCTAATGAAATACAATGCAGTCAGCGAACGCTTAATCTCTATTCGTCTACGATGATTGCCTATCAACACAACTATAATTCAAGTATATGCCCCAACAACAGCTGCAGAAGAGAATGAAATTGAAGAGTTCTATGAACAAGTACAAGCTGAAATTGACAGAACATGCAAACAGGATATCCTGAAAGTCATGGGTGACTGGAATGCAAAGGTTGGCAACAAAGAAGGTGGCAAAGTAGTTGGAAAATATGGACTTGGCAACAGAAATGAATCTGGAGAAAGACTGATAGAATTCTGCAAGACCAATGATCTATTCATCTCAAACACCTTCTTCCAGCAACACAAGCAGCGACTGTACACATGGACTTCACCCAATGGATTGTATAAAAATCAAATTGACTACATCTGTGGAAGTCAACAATGGAAAAGCTCTATAACATCAACAAAGACAAAACCTGGAGCTGACTGTGGTAGAGATCATCAACTACTAGTATGCAAACTCAAGCTAAAGTTGAAAAAGCAAACCACTCATGAATGCAGCAAAATATGACCTTGAGAATATACCACTGGAATTTAAAGACTGCCTGCAAAATCGATTTGCTGCTTTAGATACAAATGACAGAGCTCTGGAAGAGTTATTGAATGACATCAAGAAGGTTGTGTTGGAAGAAAGCGAGAAGTCTCTACAAAAAGTGAAAAAGCAAAAGCGGCCAAAATGGATGACGGAAAAAACTCTGAAAATTGCCCAGAAACGCAGAGAAGCTAAAGCCAGAGGAGAAAGAAAGACAATCGCAGAACTCAACAGAGATTTCCAACGTGCAGCAAGACAGGACAAGGAAAAGTACTACAATGACACTTGCAAGGAAATAGAAGCAGAAACCATTAGAGGAAGAACAAGATCGGCTTTCCTAAAGCTACGAGAGTTAAAGAAAAAGTTGCAGCCTCGAATTGGAATGTTACAAGATGCTCAAGGTTCTATGTTGAATGATGCTGAGAAGATCAAGAAAAGGTGGAAGGAATATACAGAGTGTTTATATGATAAAGATCAAGTGGACCAACAGCCGTTTCAACCTGTACCTTATGATCGGGAACCATTGGTGATGAAAGAAGAAGTTGAAGCAGCATTGAAAGCCTTATCAAAGAACAAAGCACCAGGCATTGATAGCATTCCTATAGAAGTATTGCAGCAATCTGATGCAGCTCTGCCAAGAAATATGGAAGACAACATCATGGCCAACTGACTGGAAAAGATCTGTGTTTATACCAATACTAAAGAAAGGTGATCCAACTGACTGTGGAAATTATCAAACAATCGCTGTGATCCCACATGCCAGCAAGATTCTACTGAAGATTATTCAAAAGAGACTACAAACATACCTGGAACAAGAACTACCTGAAGTGCAAGCAGGGTTCAGGAAAGGGCGAGGAACGAGAGACATCATTGCGGATGTGAGATAGATCCTTGAAAAGACTAAAGAATACCAAAAGGATATCTATTTCTGCTTTATCAACTATAGCAAGGCTTTTGACTGTGTAAACCATGAGAAACTCTGGGCCACATTAAGAAGCATGGGTATACCAGAACACCTGATCGTTCTCTTGCACAATCTGTACATTGATCAAGAAGCAACAGTTCGAACGAAACAAGGAGAAACAGAATGGTTTAAAATAAGCAAAGGTGTAAGACAATACTTTCCCCCTACCTGTTTAATTTATATGCAGAACAAATAATCAGAAAAGCAGGATTGTATGAAGACAACAGAGGTGTGAAGATTGGTGGAAGACTCATCAACAACCTTCGCTATGCTGATGATACTACATTACTGGCTGAAAGTGAAGATGATCTGAAACATTTGCTTCTCACAATCAAAGAACATAGTCTCAAAATGGGCCTGCACCTTAATGTAAAGAAGACAAAGATCATGACAACTGGCATAATCAACAGGTTCATCATTGAAGGAGAAGAAATTGAAATTGTGAACAACTTTAACCTACTTGGATCAACTATCAATAAAGAAGCAACAAGTAGTCAAGAAATCAAACGACGCATTGCTCTTGGCAGAATGGCTATGAAAGACCTAGATAAGATTCTCAAGAGCAGAGATGTCTCTCTCCATACAAAGATTCGACTTGTTTAAGCCATGGTATTTTCAATATCATATGGATGTGAAAGCTGGACAGTGAAAAAGACAGACAGGAAGAAAATTGATGCCTTTGAATTATGGTGCTGGCGGCGAATACTGTGTATACCATGGACTGCCCGAAGAACAAACCAGTCGGTACTAGAGGAGATCAAACCTAAGCTTTCTTTAGAAGCTCAGATGACAAGACTTCGACTTTCATACTTTGGAAACATCATGCGAAGAGAGAGATCATTAGAGAAAGACATCATGCTTGGTAAGATAGAAGGTCAACGCAAAAGAGGAAGGCCAGCAATGAGATGGATCGATACAATAACAGCAGCTATGGGTACCAGTCTGTCAACAATGAGCCGCCTGACTGAAGACCGAACACAATTTAGGATAGCTATCCAGAGGGTCGACATGAGTCGACTCAGACTCGACGGCACTTAACAACAACATTACAAATCCCAAGTGTTGAAGGACTTGCATTGCGCAGGAGAGTGAAGAGTTGGCTTCTAGAGCTGTTGTTGCTTGTATAAGCCAGTCGTCTAAGTAAGGGAAGATAAATAACCCCAGAGTACTTAAGAATGCTGCAACTAATGCCATGCATTTTGTGAAGACTCTCGGGGTAGAACCCTGCACTGGTAATGTCTTCCCTGAAAGAGGAATCGAAGAAACTTCCTGTGTTCTGCATGAATAAGAATGTGTGTATACTGTGATACAGTAAGCTACAGAAAGCCTGTTGAAACTAGCAAAAAGGAAGAACTCACCTCAAACTTGGCTGGGCAGGAGGATTCAGCATGTCTAAGAATGGCTGAGCAGCCGGTGCCGTCAGCACAAGTAGAACAGAAGAGGTTTAAAATGAGGTTTCCTTTCCTTAGCAGCGACGCAGATAGAATTGAGGAATCTCATCAGAAACACCTGTCCCCAGAAGCTGACGTAATGTGCAGAGGGGGGAGGTACAAAAAGCCCTGGTTAGAACCAGGAAGAGGAAGCAAGAGGGAAAGCAAGAAGGGAAGCAAGAGGGGAAGCAAGAGAGAGAGCCAGACTGACTCTGAGGAGGAGAGTGGCAGTCAGATGCAGGTGGAGCTCCAGCATCAGACAAGCCAGACTCAGAGACAGAGAGAGACACAGAGTCCCAGGAGACGTTTCAATTCCAGGAGAGACGTTGGCGGTCTGGGAGGACCAAGAGCTCTCAAGGGAAGCTCCAGGAAAGGGCAGTGGAGCAGTAGAGAAACTGATCTCTGGAGAGATAGTACCGGAGAGGTTTTCCCCTCAAACAGGAAGTGGGACACTACCTTGGGGGAATTACCCAAGTCACGGAGAAACTTTCTTCAAGCCAGTAAAGCTTTGCCAGGAGAAAGAAACCCCACAGCTAACTACAGAACCTCCTGTAAGGTAACAAGTTTAAAGCCTTGTGTTTGGGAGAGAAGAGAAGCTGGGAGTTTTAACAAGCATTGCTCTGGGCAGAGTTTTAATATAGGAAGGCATGCAGACTTCCAAGTAAGGGAGCCAAGGGAGGCTTACCATAAAGAGTCTTTCTCTACAGCAGGTTTTTATAATCCTGATTTAGACAAGTGTCTGGGAGAGAAGAGAGCTTATCTTCCCACAGCAAATGAACCCAGCTCCAGCACATGCAGTGAATGTGACCCGGGGAGTGATAGATGCAGTCCAGGCTTAACACAGTGGGAAAGCAGTAACACTTACTCAGAGCCGGAGCCGATGGATTGTACAATCTGTTTATCAGATGAAATAACATCTTTATGCTGATGTAACTTGTGAAAGGAACAAGGAAGAAAGAAATAACATTCCAGCTGTTTTTCGTTTAGTTTTGTTTATTGTTCTGTGTGCTTTTGCAAAGAAATGATATCCGCCAGGGAACGGGAATAAAACCCTATTTTGCTTTACCACTTTGACTGACTGACTCTGTGTACAGAAGAGAAGGCAGATCAATCATAACCACAATACCCCTAGGCAGTCGCCTAGAGGGACTACGGAGTCTCTTACCACGAGGCCCGTGACAAATGGCGTAGTTGGGGCGGATTTTTCATTCTGGAAGCAAGCCCACCAGGACGTTGCACAAGCTCAACGGAAGAAGCGGAAGTTGCCACGCCCGGAAGGATCCAGAACGAGCCGGAGTGGACTACAGCGCACAAGCACCTTCTCAAAAGCGAGACCCTCCACCTAGTCCAGGTAAAAGGTATTTGGGCATAGGCTGGGGAGGATCCCGAGTGAGAAGGGGTTGTTTTTGAAAAAAAAAAAAAAGGGAGAAGGAAAAGTCTTGTTTGTCCAGTGGTACCGCACTTGGTGTTTGTTGTGGTTTTTATTTTGCAGAGTAACAGTTGAAGATGGACGTCCACGAGGTTCTGCGCTGGATGAGTGTACAATTTGATAAGCAAAGGGACCTGGCCCAGCAGAACCAAGAACAGGCCCTGGCTGCCCTCCAAGCGCAGCAGAAACCCCTGACGGACCTCGTGCAGACACTACTGGAAGGTTCACAAAGGAAGACAACACCAGAAGGCTTCAGTGGGGTAGGCCCACCACAGTGTGGGATATGGACATTTGGACACATGACAGACAAAGACAATTTCGATGACTTTATAGAGTCATTCGAGAGAGTAGCTCTCCACGCGCACTGGCCTAAGGAGCAGTGGGCGGTTAGACTCGCCGCATCCCTAACAGGAGAAGCTCAGGCAGCGTACCGAGCAATGCCTGCCGCTTTGGCAGATGAGTACGCAGAAATCAAAAAGGCAGTAAGGGATAGGCTAGGCCTAACACCGGCTGTATACCGGAGAATGCTTAGGTCCACAAGGTTACAAGCAGGTGAAACGCCTAAAGCACTGTGCCATAGGGTGCGCAGTTTAGTGTTAAAATGGTTAGAGCCCGAAGGTAAAAGCGTAGTTACTCACCTGTAACAGGTGTTCTCCAGGAGCAGCAGGAATCAGTCCTCACTTATGGGTGACGTCGGCGCCGACGGAGCCCTCGCGGAGCAATTTTCCCCAGCTTTCAAAGAAAGCCTTTGGGAATTGCAGCGCGCATGCGCGGTCGTCTTCCCGCCCGAGGGTGCCATCTTAGCCAGTCAGATGACATAGCTAAAAAAGACAGCATAAAAATTTGCAAAAAGAACATAAGCAGACGATTGCAACTCCAAGGGGAGGAGGGAGGGTAGTGAGGACTGATTCCTGCTGCTCCTGGAGAACACCTGTTACAGGTGAGTAACTACGCTTTCTCCAGGACCAAGCAGGAAGTCAGTCCTCACTTATGGGACTCCCAAGCTCAAGGCTACCGGAGACCCTAAGCACAAAAATGAGCTCCCTCTAGCTCAGCAGCACAGAAGGACAGAATCTTCGCTGAATTATCACCCACCGGTAGCCCACATCCGGGATGGAGGGTAGGAGTTGCTCAGACCTCAAAGAGATTACGGAGGACTGCCTGTCCGAAACCACTGTCCCTACGGGACTCCCTCTCGAGACAGTAATGGACCGCAAAAGTCTGGCTCGAAGACCAAGTAGCGGCCCGGCAGATGTCTGCCAGCGGAACAGAGCGGAGGTAAGCCACTGACGTAGCCTTTGCCCGAACGCAATGAGCCGTGACTCGACTTTCTAAGGAGAGTCCGGCTGCCCCATAAGCCCAAGAGATACAGTCCGCAACCCAGATGGACAGAGTACGCTTGGAGACCGGGAGCCCCAATTTGTTGGGGTCAAAAGACACAAAAAGCTGAGCAGCTTTACGGTGCTCCCGCGTACGGTCAAGGTAGAAGTTCAATGCCCTCCTACAGTCCAAGGTATGGAGGACCGTTTCAGCTCGGCTGGAGTGTGGTCTGGGAAAGAAGGTTGGAAGTACCACCTCCTGATTGATGTGAAAAGGGGAGACCACTTTAGGCAGAAATTTTGGGTGAGTCCGTAGGACTACCCTATTTTTGTAGAACCTAGTGTAAGGGGGATCAGACACGAGGGCCTGCAATTCACTTACGCGTCTAGCGGAAGTGAGGGCTATCAAGAACAGTGTTTTCCAAGACAGAAAACGGAGAGAGAACAGGTAGCCATAGGTTCAAAAGGCGGACAGGTGATCCGCTGCAACACCACATTCAGGTCCCAGTCAGGCGCTGGCGGGCGCAGAGGTGGTTTAAGTAGAAGGAGACCTCGGAGAAACCTCGCTACAAGAGGGTCGCTGGAAAGAGGTCTGCCGTCCACCGGCACATGATGTGCTGAAAGAGCACTGAGGTGAACTTTGACGGAGTTGGACTTAAGTCCCAGATTAGAGAGGTGTAGCAAGTACTGCAAGATCACCGACACCGGGCAGGAGAAGGGATTCTGAGACTGTTCGGTACACCAGACGGCAAAGCGACGCCATTTAAGGGCGTAGCATTTGCGGGTAGAAGGCCGTCGCGAAGCCAAGACGACCTCCTCCACCTCCGCCGGCAGGAGAAGGGGAGCAAGGACTACCCTCTCAGCAGCCAAGCCATGAGGTTGAGAGACCTGAGGTTGGGGTGCAGTAGGGACCCCTGATCCTGAGTGAGGAGATCCGGTTGTACCCCCAGAGGGATTGGATCCTCCACCGCCAGTTGCAGCAGGAGCGGAAACCACGGCTGCCTGGGCCAGCGAAGGGCCACCAGGATCATGAAGGCTTTGTCTCGAAGAACCTTGAAAAGAGTCCGAGAGACTAGCGGGATGGGAGGGAAAGCGTACAGAAGGCTCCCCGACCATGAGATCAGAAAAGCGTCCGCCGCAACCCGAAGGGGGTGTGGCTGACGAGAGCAGAAGCGAGGAAGCTGCCGGTTGAGAGGACTGGCAAAGAGATCCACCGTGGGGAGGCCCCACGTGAGGAAGAGCTTCTGAACTACCAAGGGATCCAGACGCCACTCGTGCGGCTGGAGGACCCTGCTGAGTTTGTCCGCAAGGCAATTTTCTTGGCCCGGGAGATAAACTGCCTTGAGGAGAATGCCGTGACTGACGGCCCAAGAGCAGAGCTTCTGTGCCTCCCGGCAGAGGAGGAAGGAGCCCGTGCCCCCCTGCTTGTTCACGCAGAACATGGCAACTTGATTGTCCGTCTGGACAAGGACGGACTGGTGGGAAGTCAGGTGGGAGAAGGCCTTGAGAGCTAGGCGGATCGCCCTGAGCTCCAGGAAGTTGATCTGCTGAGCAGACTCCCACGTGGTCCAGAGGCCCTGAGTACGTGCCTCTTGGCAATGTGCTCCCCAGCCCAGGAGGGATGCATCGGTGTTCAGCACCCGGGTCGGCTGAGGCGACTGGAAAGGCATTCCGAATATGAGGTTCGGCTGCCGGAGCCACCACCGGAGAGACGAGATCAGCGGCTCGGAGACGCGCACTAGGTCTGCTAGGCCGCCTGTGGCCTGACGCCACTGCTGGCGGAGACACCATTGAGCAGACCGCATATTTAGGCGGGCATTGGGGGTCACATGGACAGTGGAAGCCATATGGCCGAGTAGTCTCAGGAAGCGCCTGGCGGAGACCAGGGGCTGGCTGCGAAAACGGTCGGCTAGGTCCATGAGCCGTTGAGCCCTGTCGAGCGGTAGGTACGCCCGTGCCTGAGGAGTGTGCAGCCTTGCGCCGATGAACTCGAGATCCTGTGAGGGGAGCAAAGTGGACTTTGCGAAGTTTATAACAAAGCCCAAGTGCTGCAGAAGAGTCACCGTGCGGCGCGTGGCGTTGGTGACCTCCCGAGCGGACGCTGCTCTGATGAGCCAGTCGTCGAGGTACGGAAAGACATAGAGGCCGTGAAGCCGGAGATGGGCCGCCACCACCGCGAGACATTTTGTGAAGACTCGCGGTGCGGAGGACAGGCCAAAGGGCAGTACTCTGTACTGGTAATGATTTCCTGCCACCACAAACCTTAGGTATTGTCGGTGGCTCGGGTGGATGAGGATGTGCGTGTAGGCATCCTTTAGATCCAAGGAGCATAGCCAATCTCCCTGCTGGAGGTAGGGCAGAAGGATTCCAAGGGTAAGCATTTTGAACTTCTCTCGCACAAGGAACTTGTTGAGGTTGCGCAAGTCCAGGATGGGTCTGAGGCCCCCTGTTCTCTTTGGTATCAGAAAATACCTGGAATAAAAGCCTTGACATCTCAGGTGGTGTGGCACCGGTTCCACCGCCTGTTCCTGCAGAAGACCTGCTAACTCCTGAAGGAGCAACTCCCTGTGCAGAGGGGGTCGCGGAGGTTCTCCCGGAAAATAGGAGGGAGGGACCTGATGGAAGTGGAGAAGATAGCCTTCTCGCACGACTTGAAGCACCCAGGCATCTGCGGTGATGCTGGACCACCTGTGGGCGAAGTGAACCAGCCGGCCTCCGGTGCTGGGAGGAACCAGCGGGGGGGGGAGAGGCTATGCTTAGTGAGTCAAAAGCCCCCACCCTGCTGAGCAGGGGCTGGTGGTGCAGGCTTGGGGGCTTGCTGCCTACGGGACCCGTTACCCCGTCCCTTGGCCTGCTGGCCCTGTTGGGGAGCTGCAGGGGCCTGATAATGGGGGTATTGTTTGTAGGCAGCCGCCTTCCTCGGGTAAAAGGACTTTTTCCCCGAGCCCTTCTTTTTCTGGGAAGGGGCGGAGGTCTTCCTAGAAAGCCTGGTCCTGGTGAGAGTCTCAGTCTCAATTTGCGCAGCCTTTTCCGCCATGGGCTTGCCAAAGAGGTTTTCGCCTCGGCAGGGGACATCGACCAACTTGTCCTGCACCCAGGGCTCAAGGTCTGACGACTGAAGCCAAGCCTGTCGGCGGGCACCGATGCCGGCTGCGGCCACTCGAGCCGATGCTTCAAAGCCATCATAGGCTGCTCGGGACATGAACTTTGAGCATTCCCGAATGCCAGTGGACAAGGCTAGGAACCTCCGCAAGGGTTCCTCGGACAGACCAGCGGAGAATCCGGCTAGCTCTTTAGCCAGATCCCGGAGATACATGCCCATGTATAGCTGGTAAGTCTGGACACGACATGCGAGCATAGAGCCCTGGAAGCACTTCTTGCCAAGGCCATCCAGGTTACGGGCCTCCCTTCCAGGAGGCACCGAGGAGTGCATCTTCTGGCTCTTAAGACGATGCATGGCCGATTCCACTACCATGGAATGGTGTGGCAGCTGTGCCTTTTGAAAGCCAGGGCTCTTGCGGACTCGATAGATAGAATCGACCCGCTTGCTCAGGACCGGCGAGGAGGCCGGACTCTCCCACATGCGGAAGAGTAGTCGTTCCAGCATAGGAGGAACCGGTACAGTAAAGTGCTCCCTCGCGGGAGAGTCATACTGGAGGGCGTCGAGCTCTTCGGCTCGAGGCTCCTCCTCGGGATCCGCAGGGAAGGCCAAAGCCTTGGCCATATCCCTAACGAAGTCCGAGAACCGGGCATCCTCCGGGGGGGACTGCTTCCGAGGCTCGGACTCCGGTGAGTCCGATGGGACACACCGAGTCCGGAAAGAATCAGGTGACTCTTCCTCCTCAGACTCCCAGACCGACTCCGACGAGGACTCGGTGGGGTCGGCCCGGGCAGGGTGCGGCGCCAGCCGCCCCGACGCCGAGGGAGTCGGCGTCGGCGACCTCGGTCCCGAACGGGAGGCCGAGGGTGACCTCTACCGAGGATCGACTCGAGTTCTCATCGACTCGAGGATCGGCTCGGTCTCCGGAGTCGACTTGGACGTCGACGTCCCGGCGGTCGGGGCAGCGGCGCCAGCGAAGCCAGCGAGCAGTGCCCTCTGCTGGTCCATGAAGGCAGACAGTCTGCTCTCCAAGGCCGTCAACCTGAGTCCGAGCTCAGGTGACCCAGCAGCCCCCGACTCGGGCCCCGACGGCGTCGGGCCCGACGTCGGCTGTCGCGGAGGCGAGTCCAGAAGGACCACAGGACTTACCCGGGCAGGCATCTCCGACTCCAGGCGAGGTCGCTTCGGGATGTGTTCCTTCTCCAAGGACCCGGGGCGGCTGTCGGGGCTATGCGACCTGGCCCTCGCGGAACCAGGAGCGTCCACCGACGCCGCCCTCGCGGGTTTCACCTTCCGACGATGGTCCCCGGAGGGAGAACCCCGGTCGGAGGAACTCCGGCGACGGTCCGAGCTGGAGCCCTTCGACGCGGAGGCCTCCGACGAGGTCCGGGTACGGCTGGGGTCAGCGAAGATTCTCTCACGCTGATGCCGCCGGCTTCTCAACGCCTTTGAAGACATTTTGCTGCAGGGCCCACAGATCAGTTCCTCATGATCCGGGCCCAGGCAGCGGAGGCAAAAGTCGTGTGTGTCGGTTAGTGACATATTTCGGTCACACCGACCACACCGCTTAAACCCACTGGCAGCCATCGGGGGAAAAAGGGCCCCTGCGAGGTCAAAAGACCGGGCTGCCAGGGAAAAACCGAAAACGAAAGCTGACTAAGTCAGAAAAACCGAAAAAAGTAAGAGGACTCGTGACCGGCGTCGCGAGTCCGGGCGGGAAAAAGATCGGCGTCGAACCGAAGGAAAAAAGGATAAAATAAAGAAGAAAATCAACTTTTTCGCGGGGACAAGACGGGGACGTCTGTAGGGCTCCGCGGAAAAAAGAAGACTGGCTAAGATGGCACCCTCGGGCGGGAAGACGACCGCGCATGCGCGCTGCAATTCCCAAAGGCTTTCTTTGAAAGCTGGGGAAAATTGCTCCGCGAGGGCTCCGTCGGCGCCGACGTCACCCATAAGTGAGGACTGACTTCCTGCTTGGTCCTGGAGAAACAGTGGATAGCCTGATTGACCTAATTGTCTTAGAGCAGTATTTTGAGGCAGTTCCTTCAGAAATAAAAACCTTTTTAACGTTGCAAGACTGCACAACCTCCATAAAGGCAGCGCAGCTGACGGAACGGTTTCTTGAAGCCGAGATGGCTAAAAAGATATCCAGAAGCGCTGACTGGAAGTTGGGCTGCACCAGTCCTGCAAAGTTAAAGGAAGGTTTTCCAGTAGACACACATTGCATGAAAGAATGTTTGCCTAAGAGAATTAATAACAATATTGTTGCAACATGTTTTAAGTGTGGAAAGGTAGGGCATGTGAAAAGGTATTGCCCAGACCGCACAGCCTTGATAACAGGAGGTAATGAGCATGTACCACAGGGATTCCGCCTGGATGTGGAGGTGGAAGGGGTCCCGGCCAGAGCCCTGCTAGACTCGGGGGCCGATCAAAGTATGGTCTCCCGAACGTTTTGGGACATCATACAGGCCAGAAAGGATTTTCCCCCGAGTCAGCAAGATGGAAAGGCAAGCATAAAATGTGTGCACGGAGCGACCACCCAGTATCCTCTTTACAGAATACAAATTAATGGTTTAGGCACCCGGAGAGAGATCCGGATAGCAATAATCCCTAACCTACCGTACGATATCGTACTAGGTAGGGATTGGCCGCCTTTTTACCGAGGTATGGGGGAGGATACACCCATAAAGGGAGGAATGGTGTCCACCCGCTCTCAAGCAAAGGCTGAGGAAGCACAGGGTGAATCACCAACAGATAACTCTGATCACACAGGGGCAGAACAAGAACCTTCAGGAGAGGAAAGTGAGGTTCTAGAGGAGGGCCTAAGTGAACTTCCCCATCATGAGGAGTTAATGGGCACCCCCTCTAAGGAGAAAAAGAAAAGTAAAGGCGATAAACGCCAGGAGAGACACCACCAGGCTCAGGTGAGGGCTGGAGTAACCGATAGGCAAGGTTTACCCTGGGTACCCAGTGACCTAGTAAAGAAATTTCCATCATTTCCAGGGGAACAAAGGTCAGACCCAGTGCTTAAACACGCTTTTGAGTTCGCCCAGAGAGATAGGGATGTGCTCCCCAGGTTCTTAATAGAAGACGACATCCTGTATAGAGAGAGCAGCAACCCTCATACTGGGGCCATTAGGAAGCAGCTGGTGGTTCCCACTACCTTTAAAGCCGTAGTATTACGACTAGCCCACGATCACCCTGTTGGAGGACATAAGGGGATTCAAGGCACTCTAGGCCAGATCCTAGAGCGTTTCTATTGGCCAGGCGTCTTCCGAGAGACAAAGCGGTTCTGTGAAGCGTGCCCTTCATGTCAGCGAGTAAGTGCTGTCAAGCCAGTAGGGGTTCCCCTAGTGCAGACCCCAACGATAACGGAGCCAATTCACCGGATGGCAATGGACATAGTGGGTCCATTAATAAAACCCCCAGAGGTTATCAATATATCCTTGTAGTAATGGACTGTGCCACAAAATTTCCTTGGGCGATACCTTTAAGGAACATATCGGCCAGATTTATAGCCGCAGAGTTGATTAAACTGTTCTGCGAGGTGGGGTTCCCCAGGGAGATGCTAACGGATAGGGGGAGCAATTTTGTTTCCAAGCATCTGGCGCAGGTATGGGATGCGTTAGGCATCCTTCACATAAAAACCGCGGCATACCATCCGCAGACCAATGGTCTGGTCGAGCGTTTTAACCAGACCCTTAAACAGCTCTTAAGAAGAGCGTTGGACGGACAGATGGCTGACTGGGATATTCTGCTTCCCTTTACCCTGTATGCCAGTAGGGAGCGGATCCAAGCTTCACTGGGAACATCTCCTTACGAGCTAATGTTCGGGCGGGCGCCACGGGGGGTCCTAGATATTCTAAGAGACCAGTGGGTCGAGCCCGAGGCGAAGGAAATAGGGGTTCCCCAATTTCTGTGTAAACTCCGAAGTCGCCTACAGAGGGTTTCGCGAGTCGCAGAAGAGCATGGGCAAGGCAGTCAGCGAAGACAAAAGAAGCACTATGATAGGGGCAAAAAGATGCGACAATTGTCCATTGGTGACAAAGTGGTAGTAATGGTCGCCGACCTTGGGCCCAAATTCGAGGCCCAGTGGAAGGGTCCGTATACAATAGTGCAGCAAAAAGGTCCAGTGACATATGTGGTAGAGAACGACAAAGGTCGTCTACAAACCTACCACGTCAACATATTGAAGCCTTGGCAGGAGAGAACTGCTGCAGCTAGCCGCTCTTGGATAAGAGGCAAGGATAGAGCAATGGGAGCGGATCGGAAGGACTCCTGGCAACACAATACAGTACTAGACAGCGGGTCCAGCAGGAAGGATAAGATTCTTGTGGAGATTCCGGGCTGTGAGTACGATTGTCCCCCATCCCGGAATGTCTTAAGAGGGAGGATATGTGATACAGTAAGCTATAGAAAGCCTGTTGAAACTAGCAAAAAGGAAGAACTCACCTCAAACTTGGCTGGGCAGGAGGATTCAGCATGTCTAAGAATGGCTGAGCAGCCGGTGCCGTCAGCACAAGTAGAATAGAAGAGGTTTAAAATGAGGTTTCCTTTCCTTAGCAGTGACGCAGATAGAATTGAGGAATCTCATCAGAAACACCTGTCCCCAGAAGCTGACGTAATGTGCAGAGGGGGGAGGTACAAAAAGCCCTGGTTAGAACTAGGAAGAGGAAGCAAGAGGGAAAGCAAGAAGGGAAGCAAGAGGGGAAGCAAGAGAGAGAGCCAGACTGACTCTGAGGAGGAGAGTGGCAGTCAGATGCAGGTGGAGCTCCAGCATCAGACAAGCCAGACTCAGAGAGAGAGAGACACAGAGTCCCAGGAGACGTTCCAATTCCAGGAGAGACGTTGGAGGTCTGGGAGGACCAAGAGCTCTCAAGGGAAGTTCCAGGAAAGGGCAGTGGAGCAGTAGAGAAACTGATCTCTGGAGAGATAGTACCGGAGAGGTTTTCCCCTCAAACAGGAAGTGGGACACTACCTTGGGGGAATTACCCAAGTCACGGAGAAACTTTCTTCAAGCCAGTAAAGCTTTGCCAGGAGAAAGAAACCCCACAGCTAACTACAGAACCTCCTGTAAGGTAACAAGTTTAAAGCCTTGTGTTTGGGAGAGAAGAGAAGCTGGGAGTTTTAACAAGCATTGCTCTGGGCAGAGTTTTAATATAGGAAGGCATGCAGACTTCCAAGTAAGGGAGCCAAGGGAGGCTTACCATAAAGAGACTTTCTCTACAGCAGGTTTTTATAATCCTGATTTAGACAAGTGTCTGGGAGAGAAGAGAGCTTATCTTCCCACAGCAAATGAACCCAGCTCCAGCACATGCAGTGAATGTGACCCGGGGAGTGATAGATGCAGTCCAGGCTTAACACAGTGGGAAAGCAGTAACACTTACTCAGAGCCGGAGCCGATGGATTGTACAATCTGTTTATCAGATGAAATAACATCTTTATGCTGATGTAACTTGTGAAAGGAACAAGGAAGAAAGAAATAACATTCCAGCTGTTTTTCGTTTAGTTTTGTTTATTGTTCTGTGTGCTTTTGCAAAGAAATGATATCCGCCAGGGAACGGGAATAAAACCCTATTTTGCTTTACCACTTTGACTGACTGACTTTGTGTACAGAAGAGAAGGCAGATCAATCATAACCACAATACCCCTAGGCAGTCGCCTAGAGGGACTACGGAGTCTCTTACCACGAGGCCCGTGACAATACGCATCCTTTAGATCTAGAGAACAAAGCCAATCCTGACTCTGGATTTAAGGAAGGAGTGTGCCGAGAGAGCTCATCTTGAATTTCTCCCGGAACAAGTACTTGTTTAATTCTCTGAGGTCCAGAATGGGCCTGTATCCTCTGGTTTTCTTTGGAATGAGGAAGTAGGGGGAGTAGAAGCTCAGGCTTTGTTGAAATAGAGGTACTTCCTCTATGGCGCCTTGAGTGAGGAGGGAGGTAACCTCCTGGCCTAAGAGAGTGGTGAGAGGGGCCGGAGAACTGAACACTCTTGGAGTGGAGGGAGGGGGCATACTCTGAAAGTGACGTTTGTTCCCCTCAGTCACTATGGCAAGAGTCCAATGTTCTGATGTTATCTGATGTCACCTTTTTGCAAAGTAACAGTCTGCCTGGGATGTGAATTGGCTCTGGAAGCTGTAGAGCAGAGGTTCCCAACTCCAGTCCTGGAGGGCCAAACACCATTCAGGTTTTCAGGCTGTCCCTAATAAATATGCATGAAATATTCAAATATATCTCATGCATATTCATTAGGAACAGCCTGAAAACCTGAATGGTGTTTGGCCCTCCAGGACTGGAGTTGGGAACCTCTGCTGTAGAGGTAGGACAGCTAAGTTCTCTAGGAAAGAGTCAAAGACCTTGAGGAGGCTGAGTCTGTTGAGCTGGTTGAGCTCTGGGGGCCTGAGCCTTCCTCTGTTGCTTTGCTTGATGTTGTCCCTTCTGAGAGGAATGGATGGGGCAATGCACGGTCTGGGTATAGGAAGGATAAAATTTCTCTCTCTTGTTGAAAAAGGGCTTCTTTACATCCTTTTTCTCAGCTGGGTTGGCAGTGGTTTTAGAAAGCCTGTTTAAGGTAGCTCTAGCTGAGAGGCCTTGTCCTGCCAATCCTTGCCAAAGTGGTTTTCTCCTGTGCAAGGAATATTCCCCCAGCTTATCTTGCATCCACTGTTCAAGATCAGATGCTTGTAACCAAGCAATCCGATGTGCACCGATACAGTTAGCAGAAGTTCTGCTAATACATTCAAAGCAATCAAAGGTTGCCCTGTTCATGAACTTGGAAACATTCTGCGCATGTTTAACAAGTGTCAGATAATCAGCCCTTTTGTCATCTGGGAGGAGAAGAGCCATTAGCTCCAAATCCCTTGCTACCTCCCGAAGGAACATACCCATATAAAGTATGTAAGAAATTATTCTGGCTGATAACATCAAGGCCTGGAAACATCTACGACCAAAGGCATCGAGAGTTTTGGCCTCACGGCCGGGAGGATTAGACAAATGGGTCTTGGCACTTTTGATTCGACGCATTGCCGATTCCGCTACCACTGAGTGGTGTGGCAACTGCACCTTTTGGAAACCAGGACATTGCGGTACCCAGTACATGGTATCGAGTCTCTGAGAATGTGGAGACACCATTAGAGGTGCTTCCCACATCCTAAGCATGAGGTCATGCAATATACGGTGAATTGGTAAGGTAGCAGTCTCCTTAGGTGCTGCCGGATACTGAAGAATTTCAAGCTCTTCAGCTTTGGGTTCTTTTTCGGGGGTCACAGTAATGGAGAGGCCCCGAGCCACATCCCGTAAAAAGTCTTGAAAAGACATGCCTTCCAGAGGAGACATACGGCATTGTGGAGAAGGAGAAGGGATCCTCGGGAAGGACACCCCTGGTACCGATGGATTCATCAGAGGAATCAGAATCGGAAGACTCGAAGTACTGATGAGCCGGGTGCCCCCGCTCGGCCCATCGACGGTACCGCTTGAAATCAGCATCGGAATGCCTCGTTACCGGACCCTTGATGCCAGACACTGACTCCAAGGCCGGTATGGGTGGTAGCGTGAACAGCGGTGCAATGGTCGATGCAGGAACATTTGGTACCGGTGTCGGTATCGATGACTGCGGAACCGATTGCAGAGGTTTTAGCAGTACTGAGGCTGCAAGCAGGGCCGCTAAACTCCTCTCGATGGCCAGGATACATTGATCCATGGAACCAGCGAATGCTTGGGTGTCGGTACTGGAGGCATGGGCCACGATCCCAGAGCATGGCACCAAGAGTCCTCCCAAGGTGGAAGCCTCAGGAGCATCTTGGGACCCCGTTAATGCTTTGGAGGCAAGGACCCCCCACCGGGGCTGTGTGGCCTGTGTATTCTCCTCTAGGGCAACGCTTGAAGCATCTACCCTTTGAGGACCGACCAGTCTTAGAAGACTTAGGTTTCATTACCTGATCCGTGGGAGGAAGATGAAGTCCTGGAGGACGTTGATGCCACAGATATGGTATCCATGGCAAAAAGGGTGCCGAGTTTTGCAGCTCTATTCTGCAGGCCCTTCTTTGTCATCTTCCTACAGAGGAGACATTCTGTTGGTGAATGGTCCAGTCCCAAACATTTAAGACACCATTCATGGGTGTCGGTAGCAGAGATGGTACTGCCACATTTGGAACACTTTTTAAACCCACTAGATGTTTTTCCATTTTGAGGAAAATGGTGCCTAAACCCCTGAGGGGTAAAGACCCCGGAGAAAAACAGAGTTTTCCTCCTTTTTTTTCTTTTTTTTTTAGAAAAGAAAGAAAGATACACCGACGATGCCGGTGCTAGTGTTGACGAGAAGGCAGACGCAACCACAAAAAGAAAATGTTTTTCTGCGGTGACAGGAATTCTGCCTGTCGGCTCCACGGAAAACGAAAGACTGAAGAGGGAGAGCCGGAAAGGCGGGAAGGCAGCTATGCAGGTGCAGTGGGATGCTCCCAAAACATTCCTATTGGACGCTGGGGAGCATTCCCGCATGGGCTCAGTCAGTAAAGACGTCATCCATATGTGAAGACTACATTCCTGCTTGTTCCTGGAGATATACCTTTTCACTGAAAGGGTGGTGGATGCTTGGAATGCCCTCCTGATGGAAGTGGTGGGGGCAAACACAGTGACAAAATTCAAAATGGCATGGGACAGATATAGTGGATCCCTTTATAGCAACAGGATAAAATCAAAATAAGCATAACTGTCTCATATCTGAACAAATAGGGGTGACCTACACAAAGTGGTGGGTACAGCCCTAAACAAAGGCATGGGGAGGTGTGACCTGCATGGAGCGGCAAGTGCACCTACTCTTGCTGCCTTGCTGGGCAACCATACTGGTCTTTATCTGCCGTCATATACTATGTTACTAAAAGATAAATTAGACTTACCTGCTAATTATGGTTCCTTGAGGAACTCCAGTCCAGTCCTGCACCTCTGGGTAGTGCACCTCTTCCAGCAGCTTGGAGACTGAACATGTCATCTTTTGATGATACCCGGTACATATATAGCTGGCACCGCCTACCAGCCCCAGTAACCTACTGACAAAGTAGACTCACAGGAGCAACAATTAAGTAGACACAAATGCAAAAGGAAACAGAACTATGCTTACACAACTGTCCTCTCTCCCCCAGAAAGAGTACCCCGATCCATCCCCACCAGGAAGAGACACGCAGCTTTTATTCACCTGAACATCCGCCACCCACAGGGGGCTAGCAACTGACAGCTCTCACAGACCATCCCCCCGAACTGAACCGACTACATTACAGAGCTCTGCTCCACCCGGCTATCTCCTCCCTCCAAGGAAACCAGCTTCAGGCCCGGGGAGCACTTTGCCTAACCAATGCAGCAATAGGGAGGGATTTGGGACTGGACTGGAGTTCAAGGAACCATAATTAGCAGGTAAGTCTAATTTCTCTTTCCTTATTGCCTCTCCAGTCCAGTCCCGCACTTATGGGATGTATCAGAGATGTTAATTAATGGGAGGGACCCACACAACCAGCCTGAAGCACTGCCGATCCAAAGCGAGCATCCCCCGCTGCTTGCAGATCCAGGCGGTAATGCTTAGTGAAGGTATGAAACGACAACCAAGTTGCCACCCTGCAGATATCCACTGGCGGAACTAAACTATACTCTGCCCACAAGGCCACTTGCGCTCTCATGGAATGCGCTCTCAATCCTGTCGGCACCAGCTTGCCCTTCAGGATGTGCGCTGATGCAATTGCCTCCCGGATCCACCTCGAAATGTAGGCCTTAGCTGCAGCTTCGACTCTGTGTGGCCCTCCAAACAAAACAATACCCGATCTATCCTACTGCATTCAGCTGACACATACACTCCAGTCTCCAAGACTGCCCCCTGGCAGGTCCCGCAAACCAGGCATTGAGGTCTTGCTGACATGGTGGGCCCTGTTGCAGACCCCCAATCTAGAGGGGGCAGTGGCCTCAACCCCAGCTGTCCTTCACCAGCTCCTGCTTTCCTTCTTCACTCTCCCTTTCTTTTTTTGCTTTTTTTTTTTTTTTAATGAAGAAAACTAACCAATAGACCAAAACTGTGAACCTCTAGCCCCTAAAAGAGATACAAACAAAAGAAACCCAGCAGGAAACCAAAAAAGAAAGAAAGCAAGGGAACTAAAGCTACTACAAACATGTGGAACACCTCAGCTGTGCCTGAAGTAATTAGCTTAGAACAGGCCGGAGTCTAATCTGCACACACTGCCCGAGTGGGAAGACAGGCCGCAAGCTGCTCTGCGCGCCAAAACCACCAGCCGGAACCAGTCGCCATATGGACCAAACCTCCGAACAATGCCGCGACGTACCGTATGTTCCTCGCAGCCACTCCCTCTGACCCGGACTGCACCCTGCTTCTGTCTGCGGGCGATCCCCAGGCTTTCCGCTCTGTTCCTCAGCCTCCCCCGCTAATCCCCCTCCTTTAGTTCTCTGTTCCCTCCATGCTCAGCTGCACATTCAGGGCTTTGGCGCTTGGGGAGTGTGAGGGGGAGTCCCGGGCTGCCAGTCAAACCAGTATAAATGCGGCAACTCCTCACCCGCCAATGGGATCGGGAGCCGCTAGAGGACCTAGCCTTAAGGAGCCCTCTTGACACACCCTGGGTTCCTAGAAAGGGGGGTCCTTCCACACCGGTCTTCGAGTCTTAACCTTTTTTTTTTCCAATAAACATAAACAAAACGCTATACCTGTAAAGACGGGGGAAAAAACTCCAAAGCAAACCACGAAACCTCACTCTATCCTAAAAGCTCCTTATTTGTTCCTTCAGTGAGTCTTGCACCCTGGCTCACTACCTCCTCTAGCTGCTTGGAGACTGAGCATAATGAGGCTGGTAGGCAGTGCCAAATATATATGTACCGGGTGACATCAAAAGATGACATGCTCAGTCTCCAAGCTGCTGGAAAAGGTGCACTACCCAGAGGTGTGGACTGGACTGGAGGAACGATAAGGAAGATCACACTTTTAAAAACTGACTTTCACATCTGGTAAAAGGAAAGGTTAGTGACATATAATAGCAAAAGGGGAAAGTAATATGAAGATGTGAATGACAGGAAGAAGCTGGAAGACTAAAATAAAGAAAAATATAAAGCATGAAATTTAAAATACATACTTGGCATTCTTGGCTTGGTTGTGGGCCTGGCAATCATCCTGATATCTGGATAACTGATCTGGCATGACCGTGCTGACAGCTAATTTCAACCTCTGCAAGGGTTCTCGCAAACGATCATCCTAGAGAAGGAAACATATCACAGTATGCTTTATTGATCACTAGAAGAGCTATTAAATGAATTTAGGTTTCTACTAGGGTCTCTAAAAATGCAGACAAGCCATGTCAACATTCCGTCAAACCCCTGGGATTCTGAAACATAATGAAGTGGTGAAATCAGACATCCCAGATGTTACTGTTCAGAAATATGAATGTTTTTAAGGTGAAAACAGGTAGATTTTCTTATTGAGGGTATTACAAGTAGGAATGTTTGTAACAGATGCAGGTCTATAGGAAACACATTTTTACATAGTAATAAAGTAAATGATGACACAGAACCAATACTTGGCCCATCCAGTTTGGCCAGTTGAGATTTGTCCTCTGGTTTTCTTCCATTCTAGGTAGATGACGGTATAAATTCCCAATATGCAAACTAATACCAAATCCCCTCCCTACCCGTGTATAGCACAGTTACTTACTTGTAACAGGTGATCTCTGGGAACAGCAGGAATAAGTCTTCACATATGGGTACGTCGGAACCGACGGAGCCTGCGCGGGAACGCTCCCCAGCGTCCCAAAAGGAAAGCTTTTGGGAGCATCCCAGAGCGCCTGCGTGCTTCCTTCCCGCCTTTCCTAACCGCCTCTCTCCAGTTCGAGTTTTAAAGCTGAGACAAAGAGAGAGAGAGGAAAGGAAAGATAGATAGAAAGATGCAACTCCTAGGGGAGGTGGGTGGGTTGTGAAGACTTATTCCTGCTGTTCCCAGAGATCACCTGTTACAGGTAAGTAACTGTGCTGTGCTATCTTCAGGAACAAGCAGGAATGAGTCTTCACATATGGGGACTCCCCAGCTAGAGATGCCTGGGAGATCCCCAAGGTTGTGAGACCCTGAGAAGGGCTCTACCTCCTCCCATGGATCTCAGGCATCCAACCAGGGATGGAAGGCAGGACTTGATTAAGCATGGAACAGGTGTTTGAGAACAGCCTGACCAAACAAGGCATCCCGGCGGGAGTCCTTGTCCAAGCAGTAATGGGCTGTGAAGGTATGAACCGAGGCCCAGGTGGCCGCTCGACAGATCTGGTCGATGGACACAGAATTTAGATGAGCCATAGAGGTTGCCATGGCCCTCACATTGCGAGCTGTGACATGGCCCTCCAAAGAAAGATTCTTGCTCTGATAGGCGAAAGAAATACACTGAGCAATCCAATTGGACAGTGTTCTCTTAGAGACTGGCAGTCCCAAATGAGAGGGATCAAAAGCAACAGAGCTGAGAAGACTTTCTATGTTGCTGTGTCCTTTGTAAATAAAAGGCAAGAGCCCTCTTACAATCCAGGGTATGAAGATTCCTCTCTGCACTTGATGCATGAGGACCTGGAAAAAAGACAGGTAAGTACACCTCTTGGTTAAGATGAAAAGGTGAGACCACTATAGGCATAAAGTGTGGATTGGTCCTAAGGACTACCTTATCATGATGGAACCTTGTATAAGGTAGATTAGCCACTAAGGCCTGCAGCTCACTGATGCGGCGTGCTGAGGTGACTGCAATAAGAAAGATAACTTTCCAGGCAAGAAATTTCAAGGAGGTAGTGGCTAAGGGTTCAAAGGGAGGCTTCATGAGCTGACCAAGAACCAGATTCAAGTCCCATGCCACTGGAGGCGGTCTAATGGGAGGTTTAGTTAAAAGAAGGCCTCTCATGAATCTTGCAATAAGAGGATGAGAGGAAATAGGTTGTCCATTGAGAGACTTGAGAGATGCTGCAATAGCAGTCAAATGGACCCGTACTGAATTCGTTTTGAGGCCTGCATGGGAAAGATGCAGGAGATACTCTAGTAAAGAATTCAAAGGTATTGCTAGAGGGTTAAAACCCCTTTCAGCACACCAAATGGTAAACCTTTTCCATTTAAAAGCATAGGAACGGCTAGTAGAAGGCTTTCTGGAAGCATGAAGGATATCCCTCACTTGCTGAGACAGATGCCAATCTTGAAGGTCTAAGCCTTCAGCAACCAAGCCCTGAGATGGAGAGATTGGGGGTTTGGGTGCCACAATGTTCCCCACTCCTGAGAAAGGAGATCTGGAGCAGATCCCAAGTCCAGGGAGGGAGCTTGAGAGAGATGCAGAAGTAGAGGGAACCACACTTGGCGTGGCCATCGTGGAGCTATGAGGATCATAGTCCCTCGATCTCTCTGAAGCTTGAACAGGGTCTTGGGAATTAGGGAAATGGGTGGAAAGGCGTATAGGAAGTCTTGACCCCAATGAAGGAGGAAGGCATCCTTGACCTGAACTCCCTGGCAAGGAATTCTGGAACAGAATCGGGGAAGTTTGGCATTCCACGGACTTGCAAAGAGGTCTATGTCCGGGGTTCCCCATATTCGAAAGATTCTGACTATCTGGTCCATATGAAGGGACCACTCGTGTGGAAGCAGAACTCGACTGAGTCTGTCTGCCCAAGAGTTTTGAACTCCTGGAAGGTATACTGCCAGAAGATGAATTTGATGCTCTCTGGCGAAGGCCCACAATCTCAGAGCTTCATTGCAAAGCGACAGAGAGCCAGTCCCTCCCTGCTTGTTCACATAGAACATGGCTACTTGGTTGTCCGTGTGAATGAGGACTGTCTTGTAGCTGAGCAGGGTATGGAAGACTCAGAGCCAGGAAGATTGCTCTGAGCTCTAAGATGTTTATATGTAGAGAGGTCTCCTGTGGGGACCAAATGCCCTGGGTGGAGAGGTCGTGAAGATGAGCCCCCCAACCCTTTGGAGAGGCATCTGTTGTAAGGGTTGCTTGGGGTAACAACTGTTGGAAGGGGGACCCCTGCAACAGATTTTGAGTGGACTTCCACCACTGGAGAGACCAAAAGAGGCGCCTGGAGGTTGCTATTTTGTCTGACAGACCTACTGATGCCTGGGTCCATTGGGTGGACAAAGTCCATTGAGCTGCCCTCATGTGAAGGCGAGCATAAGGGACTACATGCACAGTGGATGCCATGTGGCCTCGCAGTTGTAACATCTCTCGAGCAGTTAAATGGGCTTTTAACTGAATCTGGGAGGCTAACTGCACTAAGCGTAGGCAACGGGCCTGGGGAAGATAGGCCCTTGCAGTTGTGGTATCCAGCAAGGCCCCTATGAACTCTAGAGACTGAGTAGGGGTGAGTTGGGACTTTGAAATGTTTATCACCAGTCCCAGACACTGCAGAACACACATTGTGCAGGTTAGGGAAGTCTGGGCCTCTGAATGGGATGGAGCTCGGATGAGCCAGTCGTCCAGATATGGGAATACGAATATTCCTAGAGTGCGTAGGAATGCAGCTACAACTGCCATGCATTTTGTGAACACTCTTGGAGCAGAGGCCAGACCAAAAGGAAGTACCCTGTATTGGTAGTGCGTCCCTTGATAAAGGAACCGAAGGAACCTTCTGTGTGCTGGATGGATGAGTATATGGGTATACGCATCCTTGAGATCTAGAGAACAAAGCCAATCCTGACTCTGAAGGTATGGAAGGAGAGTACCTAGAGAAATCATTTTGAATTTCTCCCTGCATAGAAGCTTGTTCAATTCTCTGAGATCTAATATGGGTCTGTAACCCCCTGTTTTCTTTGGGATAAGAAAGTAGGGGGAGTAGAACCCTGAGCCCTGTTGAAGAAGGGGTACTTCTTCTATTGCCCCTTGGGCAAGAAGGGTTGCAATCTCTTGACCGAGAAGGTCGAGGAGAGATGTTTGAGAATTGAACTGTCTCACCATGGTGTGAGGAGGAAGGTTTGAGAAATGAAGTTTGTACCCTTCCCTTATGATGGAGAGGGTCCATTGCTCTGCTGTGATTTGTTCCCATCTGGGAGCAAAGTAAGCTAACCTTCCTGGAATGGTGAGAGGCTCTGGTTCTGCTAGAGCCAGAAAGGCTAAGTTCTCTAGATGCAAGTCAAAGGCCCTGAGGAGGCTGAGGCTGTTGGGCTACAGGAATCCTTGCAGCCTTAGGCTTGGCCTGTTTAGGTTGTTGATGCTTTGCAGCAAAACGACCTGCAAAAGATGTCTGTTGACCATAAACAGGATAATATCTTCCCTTCTTGGGAAAATACGGCTTTTTGAACAACCTCTTCTTGACAGGATTAGAGGTAGACTTTGAAAGCCTATCCAAAGCAGAATTTTCTGCATCCATCTGTGTGGCCTTTGCCTGCCAATCCTTGCCAAAAAGGTTTTCACCTGTACAAGGAAGATTTCCCAATCCATCTTGGACCCAAGGTTCCACATCAGAAGCTTGTAACCAAGCAATTCTGCGTGCACCTATGGCAATAGCCGAAGCTCTGCTGGCACCCTCAAAAGAGTCAAAGGCTGCACGGTTGGAAAATTTGGAAACATTTTGGGCATGCTTAAGCCAAGTGAGAAACTCTTCCCTCTTATCTTCTGGAAGAAAAGGGAGGAAAGTTTGCAGATGATCTGTAACTTCTTTTAGAGACATCCCCATATAGAGACTATAGGAATTGATTCTAGCAACAAGCATGCTGGCTTGAAAGATTTTTCTGCCAAAAGCATCTAAGGTTCTACATTCTCTCCCTGGAGGGGTAGAAGAGTGCCTTTTTGCACTCTTTAACTTTTTCATGGCAGACTCCACCACAATAGAGTGGTGAGGAAGCCGAGTCTTATGAAATCCAGGGCAAGGCGGGACACGGTACATGGTGTCTAGCCTACGAGATTGGGAAGAGATAGTAAGAGGGGTCTCCCATATGCCCAACATGTGATCATAAAGGATCTCATGAACTGGCAAAGTGGCTGCCTCTTTAGGAGCCTTGGGATATTGCAAAATATCCAACTTCTTGGCTCTAGGCTCTGACTCAGGGGCTACTGAGATAGAGAGCCCCTTGGCCACTTCTCTTATAAAGTCCTGAAAAGACAAGTCCTCTGGAGAAGGCGGCTCTTGAGGAAGGAGTACCGATGCTTCGACAGAAACCTCCGATGCATCAGAGTCTTCGGAGGAATCGAAGTATCGCCTGTCTGGATGCTCCTGTAGAGCCCGATACGCGTACCGAGTGGTATCGACATCGGGAGTAATCGGTACCGGTTCGGTACCGATGGGCATCATCGGACAGGGTACCGTTGCAGTCGACACCGAAGCCGATGTCGATGTAATCGGTACCGGCACCGGAACCGAGATCGGTGCCGGTACCGGCAATGGAGCCTGTTGCGGTACCAGCGGCGTCGCAGATCGAATGAATGCCGTGATGGCCTGCTGCATGGTCAGAATATTCTGATCCATCGACGCCATCAATGTCTGGACATCGGTACCGGCAGATTCCACCGGTACCCCAGAACATTGTAATAGGTGATCGGTCGAGGCCGTGCCATCGATGTCAACCTGTGACCCCATAGGAGGAGCTTTGGAAGCCGGAGCTTCCCGCCGGGGTACTTTTGCTGGTGCAAGATCCTCGAGGGCAAGCCCGGAGGCATCCCAATGCTTAGAGGGGGATCTACCCTTCGAGGACCGGCTGGATTTATGTTTGGTAACCTGACATCCATAGGAGGAAGAAGCAGCCGTGGACGACGTCGATGCCACCGAAGCTGCATCAGAGGGAAACAGGGTATTGAGCTCAGCTGCTCGGTTCTGTAAACCTCTCTTAGACATCATGGAGCAGGACGCACAATCCGTGATGGAATGGTCAGGACCCAAACATTTAAGACATCAGTCATGGGTGTCGGTAACAGAAATGGTACCGCTGCACTTGGTGCATTTTTTAAACCCGGAGGCGGGCTTTTCCATGAGGAAATTTCCCTTAGGCCTAAGGCCCAGAGAGACAAAAAAAATATACACTAAAGTGGAACGGAAGAATTATATTTTTTTAAGAAAAGAAAGAAAAGACCGGCGGTACCGGTCCGGCGTCGAAGAAGGCAGACGCGCGACCAAAGAAATAAAATAAAATAAAGAACTTCTTCAGCGGTGACAGGAACACGACCTGCTGGCTCCGCAGAAAAGAAGAACTGGAGAGATGTGGTTAGGAAAGGTGGGAAGGCAGCACGCAGGCGCTGTGGGATGCTCCCAAAAGCTTTCCTTTTGGGACGCTGGGGAGCGTTCCCGCGCAGGCTCCGTTGGTACTGACGTACCCATATGTGAAGACTCATTCCTGCTTGTTCCTGGAGATTCCACTTGACATCTCAATCCCTCCTCCCATCACTGCTCCAATATCTGCATCAAGCATGTCCAAAATCTGCCATAGCAATACCTCCACCACCTCCACTGATAGGCCATTTCAGTCCTTTTTGTCTTCTTTTAATTTTTACAATACTCAAGCCCCCCCCCCCCCCCCAATTCTTCTTACCATGTTTTATAAAAATCCACACGGCTGCCCAAATTAGTTTGCAATCTAAAATCATCAGGTTTCATCTACGGGTTGTTCCATACAGGTTTCCCCAGCCTTCCTGGAAGGCTGATATAGTTGTACCACTGCTGTTCAAGTTAGTAACTGCCACACTGTTTGCTATCTCAGTATTTTTCTACCATCTTGGCTAGTTGAGCATACAAGATTCCATATTTAATCCAAAATGTTGCACCCCCCCTTTCAAGTTTTGCAGTAATCTAAACACCAATCAAAACTAGCAAGATTGTAACCAAACTTCTAACTTATTAGGTTCCCCATGAACTTACTGGACAGTATATGGCCACAATCAACCTACTATCACATACCTAATTTGTTTCTGTGGAGTTGTGGCCCACTGGCACCTAGTTACTCAATAACCTGAAATAGTGCTGAATTGTGCCTCCATCCTCTCCCATTTGGTTTTGTCCTTCTCTTCCTTTGCCTCTACATTTGAGGGAGTAAAGCACAGACTGGTTGTAATACTGCAACATCTGAACCATGTTCCTATCACTGTCATGGAATATGATAGATGATCATTTGGCCCATCTAGTATTCCCAAGTCCATTCCTGGCAATGCCATAGCATCCAATCAAATCCAATTCTCTCCTAATCTCCTTGTAACTAAGGATTCTCTGTCTTTATCCCAGGTTTTTCTGAAATCTCTTATCATTTCTGTCTGTACCAACCTCATGGGGAGGAATTCATTCTATGTATCTACCACACTTTCTGTGAAGAAATATATTTTGATTTTGCCTCTGACATCTCATACTAGGACCTCATAATCTAGAGACATTTTCCTTGGAAAAAGATTGCCTCTGGCACCTCCAAGTCTATCATATTTCCCCTGTCTTGCCATTCCTCTAGGACATACCTATTTAGATCACTGAATCTCAGTTCATACAGCTTCTACAGCCTCTCTCTGGACTGCATTCAACCTTTTGAAAGAATTGCTTCAAGAACTGAAGATATTCTAGTTGAGGCCTCATGTACAAAGGCATTATCACTACCTTTTTTAACATGTTATAGCTCTCCCTTTGTACACTAGCATGCTTCTGGCTACAGCCTTTATCACAGTTATGCTATCCTGAGATTATCAGACATAATTTAGCAATTTTGGTATGTACTGAGAATCAATGCTGCTCTTTGTAGATAATTTGGAGATATTCCCGATAGATGTAACTTGTTTCCTTCTAATATTTGCTTAAGGATCCAGCCATCCAAGATTATTGGCCAATAACTGGTGTAAAACCTTAGTCTCCTTTCATCAGGAAGATTATCTGTAGCAAAAGTCGACATACTGGCTACAGACTGCATCACTCAAGGTTTTGTTTGACTGGGTATCCGAGTGGTATTTGAACCTCTACCTTTCTGATGGCAAGGCTTAAATCTCTTGCTGTTGGAAAGAACTGGACTTTGGAAATTCTCTCTTGGATGGAAAAATTGCCTCCTAAGTTCCAGAAAATGGAGGCTGACTAGGGGAGACAACTAGAAGGAACATGGATCATCAAAATATGGTCCTCTGATGACTTTCCACAGCCTCCTTAACTTTATCTCCAAAGAGATATCCTCCAGTACAAGGCATGTCAGCACATTTTCACATAAGTTAGACTCTTGCAGCCAAGAGAATGTGTGTTCGTTTTTAGCCACTGCAAAAAATATTGATGCTATTTGCAAAGCATCCTATGCTGAGCATATAAGAGGTGTGACAAAAAAGAAACGAGACTGTGGCAGCCACGCCCATGACTCAATGCCAATTGGCTAACCACTTATATCACTGTGTTGTGCAATATCTCTCCACTATTCTGCTATAATATTTTTAATCTCTCTCACTCTGTTTTTCTTTTTCAGGTTTTTTTGTAGCACACTGCTCCATCGCTTTGTCACGCAACTGGAGGTGGCAGAAATATGGAGCAAAGAATCAACTTGAAATTTCTGGTTAAGTTGGAGAAGAGCCCAACAGAGTGTCTCCAACTTCTCCAAAAGGCTTATGGAGAAGATGCAATGTCAAGGCCGCGAGTCTTCAAGTGGCACAAACACTTCAAGACTGGCCGCAAGGAGGTGGAGGATGACCCCAAGTCAGAATGGCCTTCCATGACAAAGACGGCTGAGAACATTGACAGAGTGAACCAGCTGGTGCGCAGTGATCGCAGATTGACGGTGCGGATGATAGCTGAGGAACTCAGCCTGAACAGGGAGTCAGTGCGGACCATCTTGGTGCAGGAGCTAGGGATGCGTAAGGTGTGCGCCAAGATGGTGCCCAAGCTTTTATCGGACGACCAGAAGGAGCACCGGGTCAATGTTTGTCGAGACTTGCAAGAGAAGATCAGAGAACATCCAGAGTTCGTTAGCCGAGTCATCACAGGAAACGAGACTTGGGTCTTCCAGTACGAGCCTGAAAGCAAGAGACAGAGCCTGCAGTGGAAGACTCAACTGTCACCCAGACCCAAATCAAGGATCAAGGTCATGCTGATCGCATTCTTCGACCAGATGGGAGTGGTTCATCATGAGTTTGTGCCTGAGGGTCAGACAGTCAACCAGCACATCTACCAGCAGGTCCTCAATCGCCTCCATGACAGCGTTTGGTGCAGCAGGTGGGCTCTGTGGAGAGACAAGTCGTGGCTGCTCCACCACAACGCATCCACACACACCGCGCTAAGTGTGAGGCAGTTCTCGGCCAACAAACAGATCACAGCTCTCGACCACCCTCCTTATTCCCCAGATCTCGCACTGTGCGACTTCTGGCTCCTCCCCAGGCTGAAGACTGTGCTCAAAGGAACTCATTTCGCCTCTGTAGAAGAGATCAAGGCCACTGTGACGAGGGAACCGAGGGACCTCAAAGGAGGAGGACTTTACCGAGTGCTTCCGTATGTGGCAGAAGCGAACGCAGAAGTGCATTAACTCTTGGGGGGATTACTTTGAAGTGGACAATGCATAATTTCTCTGTAGATTTTGTAATAAAACATTTATGGGACAGTCTCATTTCTTTTTTTCACACCTCATAAGATCTCTCTCACATTCCTCATCTTGAGCCACAGTTAATCTTTGTGCCTTTTTAAATGTTAGTAAATATTTAACTCTAGAAGTCTGGTAGATTGTTACAGCACTCTAATAATTTCTTCTACCAAAATGATCAAGGTCTAGCATTCATGCCCAGAAGGCACTAAGGCACATTTAATGAAGTTACTTAATCTGTACCAGGTGTCCCTTTGGACAGCAGGATACAAGTCCTCACAGAGAGCGCTTTTCCAGAAAAGGATTTTACTGGAAGCTTTTGAGAAGCTTCACCATGCATGTGCATCATTTTTTGCTAGTCACTGTTGCATGGGACCTCACTCAGTCTTTATTATTTGGAATAGAATACATCCATCTTAAGAAGATGGATGGAAAGGTGAGTGCCTGCATTTCTGTTGTTCATGGAGAATACCTGCTTTTTCTCAAAGGACAAATAAGATAGCGAACCCTCACATATGGGATTCTACGGCACAGGTCACCTTCACCATAGAAAAAGGAAAATAATCAACAAGATTGATGCTTCAACTGGCAAACATCAACATATTTTTGATAGCAATGAATCTTTTCACATTTTAGCCTTTTTTTGGGGGGGGAGGGGGAGAGGAGGCAGCCTACTACTACTACTACTAATAATAAACACTTATATAGCGCCACGCACGCAGTGCTGTACAGATAAACATACAAGAGACAGTCCCTGCTCGTCAGAGTCATGCTCGTCAGAGCTTACAATCTAGTCAAGACAATACAGAGCATTAGTCAAAAACGAGACAATACAGAGCAGTAGTCAATACAGTGCAAAGCACAATATGGTTTTACAACTCAGTCATGAAAAATTGACGTGAGTCTGGTTAAGATAAGGGATGGAAGTCAGGATCTGAAAGCGATTGTGAAAAGGTGGGTCTTCAACTTGGATTTGAAGAGAGCCAGAGAGGGTGCCTGGCGTATGGGGAGAGGTAGGCTGTTCCACGCATAAGGAGCAGCAAGGTGAAAGGAGCGAAGTCGGGAGTTAGCGGTGTGAGTGAAAGGCCTAGAAAGAAGTAATTTGTTAGCGGAGTGAAGTTGACGAGAGGGGATGTATGGAGAAATAAGAGATGAGAGGTATAGAGGGGCTGCAGAGTGAATGCACTTATAGGTCAGTAGGAGAAGTTTGAATTGGACACGGAATTGGATAGGGAGCCAGTGAAGCGACTTGAGAAGGGGAGTAATGTGGGCATGGAGAGACTGGCGGAAGATAAGTCGAGCAGCATTTACTTATTTATTTATTTAACATTTCTTATATACTGCCTTTCATGATATCAAGGCGGTTTACATTGAACAAACTGAAATTACATTGAACAGGGCATTATAACTTGAAGATAACTATTTTACAGGGAACATTGGCTATGGAGGGTTAAGTGGCTTGCCCAAGACCACAAGGAGCATCTGTGGGACTAGAAACCCCAGTCCTTCCAGCCCAAGGTTGTTGTCCTCTAGTGGGATTTGAACCCCCGACCTTCCGGCCTGAAGTACCTTGCCCCAACCACTAGGCCACTCCTCCACTCCATAGTTTTGTATAGATTGAAGGGGAAGGAGATGGCTCGCAGGGAGACCAGCAAGGAGTAGGTTGCAGTAGTCGAGGACGAGAGGAGATTAAGGAGTGGATAAGCATTTTGGTAGTGTGTTCGGAAAGGAAGGGGCGGAGTTTGTTAATGTTGTAGAGAAATTAGCGGCAGGTTTTAGCTTCGAGCTGGATACGTGTGGAGGAGGAAAGAGAGAGGTGTCGAAGATAACCCCTAGATTGCGGGCCGAGGGAACAGGAAGGATCGTAGATCCAGCCACGGAGACTGAGAAAGGGGGAAGAGGAGGGGAGGAGTTGGGGGGAAAGACCAGGAGTTCGGTCTTGGCCATGTTTAGTTTTAAGCGGCAGTGAGACATCCAGGTAGCGATGTCAGAAAGGCAGGCAGAGATCTTGGTCTGGATTGCTAGAGAGATATTAGGTGTAGACAGGTAGATTTGGGAGTCATCGGCATAGAGATGGTACTGAAAGCCATGGGAGGAGATAAGCGCGCCAAGGGATTGGGTATAGAGGGAGAAAAGGAGGGGGCCTAAGATGGATCCCTGGGGTACACTGACATGGAGTGGGTTGGGGGAGGAGGAGGAGCCACCGGAGCATACACTAAAGGAGCGATGGGAGAGGTAAGAGGAGAACCAGGATAGTACGGATCCCTTGAAACCAAGCGAGGAAAGGGTGGTGAGGAGAAGATTGTGGTCAACAGTGTCAAAGGCTGCGGAGAGGTCGAGAAGGATGAGGATAGCGTAGAGGCCCTTAGATTTAGCCAGGAACAAGTCATTGGAGACTTTTGTAAGAGCCATTTCAGTGGAGTGCAGGGGACGGAAGCCGGATTGTAGTGGGTCCAGGAGGGCCTGGCAGGTGAGGAAGTCGAGGCAGCGGCGGTGGACTGCTTGTTCTAGTAGTTTAGATATGAAGGGAAGGAGGGAGATGGGTCAATAGTTAGAAGGACAGTTGAGATCGAGTGAGGGTTTCTTGAGGAGATGTGTGACAACAGCATGTTTGAAGTCGGCGGGGACAGTAGCAGTGGAGAGTGAAAGGTTGAAAATATGAGAAATAGAGGGGACAACGGAAAAGGAGATGGGGTGTAGGAGATGGGTGGGGATGGGGTCAGAGGAACAGGTGGTGTGTTTGGATGAGGAAGGAGGAGTGCGGTTTTGTCTTCGGAGATCGGAGGGAAGGAGGAGAGGGTAGAAGAGGAGGTATGGATGATGGGAAGAATTGGGGAGGGGGAGAGGTAGATGAGGAAGTGGGGAATTGGAGGGTAATTTTCTGGATTTTGTCATGGAAGTAGTCAGCTAGAGTATGGCAGAGAGGGAGTGAGGGACCGGGGCCGGGGGCACCTTAAGGAGGGAATTGAGGGTATTAAAGAGGCGGCGAGGATCAGAAGCAAGGGAGTTAGTCAGATTGATGTAGTATTCTTGTTTGGCAAGTGCTATGGCTGATTGGAAGGAGCCAAGCATGAATTTGAAGTGTAGGTGGTCTTCCGGGGAGTGGGATTTGGTCCAGGCACGTTCAGCAGAGTGGGCACAGATGCGTAAGTAGTGGGTTGTGGAAGAAAGCCAGGGATGAGAAGAGAACGTCGGACAGGACATGGGGTGGGTGGGTGGGGCAAGAGTGTCAAGAGCTGAGGATAGTGCAGCATTATAAGAGGATACTGCCTCGTCGACGGACTTGGAGGACATAATGGAGGAAAGAGAAGGAGGAAAGAGAAGGAGAAATGGTGGAGGAGAGGGTCAGGGGATCAATATTATGAAGGTTTCTACATAGGATGGAGGAGACAGGACGAGGTAGAGACGGTGGAAGCTGAAGATTAAAGGTTAAAATGTGATGGTCAGATGAGGGAAGGATTGAGTTGCGGATGTTTGAGGGAGAGGAGTTAGAGAAGAGTATCAGGTCAAGGCAGTGGCCATGCAGGTGGGTGGGGGCAGTGGAGCAAAGTTGGAGGTCGAACGAGGAGGTGAGGGCGAGGAACTTTAAGGCATGGGGATCGAAGGGGTTATCGACGTGAATGTTAAAGTCACCAAGAATAAGAGTGAGGGAAGAGGGATCCAGAAAAACAGAAAGCCAGGAATCGAAATCAGTAAGGAAGGTCGATGTGGATTTATCGGGTGGGCGATAGATAACAGCTACTCGGAGGGGAAGAGGTGTAAAGAGGCGAATGGCGTGGACTTCAAAAGAGAGGGAAGAATGTGACTGGGGCAGCAAATGGCAGGAGGGGGAAGAATAAGCCCAACTCCGCCACCGCAGCCGGTGAAGTGAGGTGTATGGGAGAACTGGTATTCCCCGTGTCAGAGAGCAGCGATGGACATGGTGCCATCTGGGAGGAGCCAGGTTTCAGTTAGGGCAAGAAGGTGTAGCGCATTAGAGATGAAGAGATCACGAGTAAAAGGAAGTTTGTTGGTGACTGAGCATGCGTTCCATAGGGCACATGAGAACGGGAGAGTGGAGGGGGAAGGAGAGGGATATGGATACGGTTGGACAAGTTGCGTGAGGATTTCTTTTCAGAGTAAGAAGGCGGTCTAGGGGGGCTGATACGTGAGGATCTATTTCCAGAGTAGCATAGGGATTTAAAGGGGCTAGGGTACGGGTGGGTGTTTCTGGATGAGTGTGCCCTCCTTGAGGGGCATGAGGGAGGGGACGTGGAAGGGGAATGAAGGGGGATATTGATATTAGATAGGTTACGTGAGGATTTCTTTTTGGAGTGAGACAGAACTCTAAAGGGGATAGGGTTGGGGTTGATATCTCTGGATGAGTGATTGGGGCATGAATGAGGGCAGGTAGAAGGGGAAAGGAGAGGGATATGGATGAAATTAGATAAGGTACGTGAGGAACTCTTCTTAGAGTGAGATAGAAAACAGGGGGGGGGGGAGTGGGCCAGGGTTGGGGTTGATATTACCTGATGAGAAAAGGAGGAGGAGTAGTAGAGAGTGGGGTAAGGCAGAGGCAGTACAGCGAAAGCGAGGGTGGGGATGCCTTAAAGAGAGAGGGGCAGGTTGAACATAAGAACAGAAGATATGCCATACTGGGTCAGACCAAAGTCCATCAAGCCCAGTATTCTGTTTCCAACAGTGGCCAATTTAGGTCATATGTACCTAGCAGTTTCCCCAAGGGACACAGGTTCCACAATGCTTGTATTGGTTCAAGCATTGATATCCTGGGTCCCTTCTTAATAATGGTTTATGGACCTTTCCTCCAGGAACTTGTCCAAACCTTTTTTAAACCCAGCTACACTAACAGCCTTTACTACATCCTCCGGTAACAAATTCCAGAGTTTGATTACACGTTGAGTGAAAAAATATTTTCTTTTATTAGTCTTAAATAGTTTACCCTATAGCTTCATTGCATGTCCCCTAGTCTTTCTATATTCTGAAAAGATAAACAATCGATCTACGCTTACCCTTTCCACTCCGTTCATTAATTTATAGACTTCTATCATATCTCCCCTCAGCCGTCTCTTTTCCAGGTTAAAGAGCCCTAACCTTTTTAGCCTTTCTTCATAGGAGTATCCTTCCATCCCTTTTACCATTTTGGTGGCTCTTCTCTGAACCTTTTCTAAAATCGCTATATCCTTTTTAAGATACAGCGACCAGAATTGCACACAATATTCAAGGTGCGGTCTGTCTCACCATGGAACGATATAGAGGCATTATAATATCTTTTGTTTTATTTTCCATTCCTTTACTTATCATACCTAACATTCTATTTGCTCTCTTGGCCGCCGCTGCACACTGGGCCGAGGGTTTTAACATGGTATCCACAATGACGCCTAAATCTTTTTCCTGGGTGGTGGTTCCTAATGTGGAACCTTGCATCGTTTAATCATAGTTTGGGTTGTTCTTCCCTAGGTGCATAACCTTGCACTTGTCCACATTAAATTTCATCTGCCATTTTGATGCCCAGTCTTCCAATTTATCAAGATCCTCTTCCAATTTTCCACAATCCTCTTGGGTTTTAACAACTTTAAATAGTTTTGTGTCATCTGCAAATTTGATAACCTCACTTGTTATTCCACTTTCCAGGTCATTTATGAATATGTCAAAAAGCAGCAGACCCAGCATAGATCCCTGGGGTACACCACTATTCACCTTTCTCCATTGGGAAAATTGGCCATTTAGCCCTACCCTCTGCTTTCTATCTTTTAACCAGTTCCTGATCCACAATAGTACACTGCCTCCTATCCCATGACTCTTTAGTTTTGCCAAAAGTCTCTCATGAGGGACTTTGTCAAAAGCTTTCTGAAAGTCCAGATATACTATATCAACTGACTCACCTTTGTCCACCTGATTATTCACTCCTTCAAAAAAACATAACAGATTAGTAAGACAAGATCTTCCTTGTCTAAAGCCATGTTGGCTGTCTCCCATTAGGTCATGACTATCTACATGCTGAGTAATTTTGTTCTTTATGATGGTTTCTACCATTTTTCCCAGTACTGATGTCAGGCTCACCGGTCTGTAGTTTCCCAGATCACCCCTGGAACCCTTTTTAAAAATTGGTGTTACATTGGCGATCCTCCAATCTTCAGGTATTAGAAATGATTTTAATGATAGTTCACAGATTACTAATAGCAGGTCTGCTATCTCATATTTCAGTTCTTTCAACACCCTTGGATGTATACCATCCGGCCCAGGTGATTTGCTACTCTTCAGTTTATCTAATAGTTGTAATACATCTTCCCGATGTATCGATATTTCCTTCAATTCTTCCGCACTTTTAAATACCACTTCAGTCATGGGTAACATCCCTACATCTTCCTCAGTAAAGACTGAAGCAAAGAATTCATTCAATCTCTCCGCTATCGCCTTGTCGCCTCTTAGTGCTCCCTTTAACCTCTTTATCATCTAATGGACCAACTGACTCTCTCACAGGTTTTTTGCTACGAATGTACTTGAAAAGGTCTTTACTTCGCGTTTTTGCTTCCGCAGCAAGCTTCTTCTCAAATTCTCCCTTTGCCTGCCTTATTAATGCCTTGCATTTGACTTGCCAGTGCTTGTGCTGTTTCCAGGTTTCGTCGTTTGGCTCTTTTTTCCATTTCTTGAAAGATGCTTTTTTGGCAACAGCCTCTCTGACCTCACCTTTAAACCATGCTGGCAGTTTTTTGGACTTCCTTCCACTTTTCTTAAAGCGTGGAATACAGCTGGTCTGGGCTTCCAAGATAGTATTTTTCAACAACAGCCAAGCCTGATGTACGTTTTTAACCTTTGCAACTGCTCCTTTTAGTTTTTTCTTAACTGTTTTCCTCATTTTATCATAGTTTCCGTTTCGAAAGTTAAAAGGTAGTACTGTGGATTTCCTTACTATCCCTCCTCCACTAATTAAATCAAAGGTTGAATGAAGGGGAGGGTGTAATGACAAGAGCAGATGCTAGATTAGAAGACAGAATGGAGGGAGAAGTGAGGAATGTGGAGGGGAGAGAGGAGTGAGGATGCTGGTAGGAGGGGAGGAAGTTGGGGAGTATGAGGAAGAGAAGGACAATGAGATGGGGCCATGGAAGAGGTGTAATGGGGCTAAGCAGCGTATGTTATTTTACAAGCAATGAGGTGGGTAGGGATTCTACACACTATGCAGTATATGTTGATTTACAAGTGAGGACAACACGCTATGCAATATAGGTAAACATATAATCAATGGGTAGCGGGGAGACTATAGCCTGTGCAGCAAAGTTCAATGTAGCAATGGGTAGTAAGGTTTAACGCAAGCAATGGGTAGCAAGTTCAGAGCAGGCAATGGGTAGCAAATTCAATGCAAGCAATGGGTAGCAAGTTCAATGCAAGCAATGGGTAGCTTGTTCAGTACAGGCAATGGGTAGCAAGTTCGATGAAACAGAATTAATTGAGGGTAATGGGGTAGCGATGGTGAGGGAGCGGTGGGTAGCAATGGAGTCACAAGGCTGTGGGTAGCAGTGGTGGGTGCTTACTTGTATGGGAGCTGTTTGGAGTCAGGAAGTGATGTGTGTAGGAACGTTTGGTTATGTTCTTCTCCTTGATGCTTCTTGGTGCTTAGCTGGTGATTAGATGGTGCTGGGTGTAAAGGCCCATGCCTTTGGTCCCCGCCTAAGGGCCATGCCAAAGGGTCCTCTGGCGAGGCCCTCAGGCGCAGGACCACCAGACGCGGGCCGCGCCCAATGGCACCCTCAATTTAAAGGGCCGATTGCCCCCGATGTGGTGAGTGGCGTGCAGCTGTGTGCCCGATGGTGCCCTCAATTTAAAGGGCCGATTGCCCCAACGTGGTGAGTGGCGTGCAGCCATGCGCCCGATGGCGCCCTCAATTTAAAGGGCCAATTGCCCCGATGTGGTGAGCGGCATGCAGCCGTGCGCCCAATGGCACCAATTTAAAGGGTCGATTGCCCCGACGTGATGAGCGGCGTGCAGCCGTGCGCCTGATGGCGCCCTCAATTTAAAGGGCTGACTGCCCCGACGTGGTGAGCAGCGTGCAGCCGTGCGCCCGATGGCAACCTCAATTTAAAGGGCTGATTGCCCTGACGTGATGAGCCTGGAAATTAAGAAATTGGGCCTAGGGAGAATGGAATTGGATTCTAATCCCGAAAGAGATTCTAGAAGACCAAATGGCCAAACCTACTGGAGTGTTAGGAATCTTTCGAAATAATAGTGAGGTGTGAATGTATGGACTGAGGTCCATCTTAAATGTTACAGCTCTGCAAATTTCCTCCATGAAGGCTGCCATTAAGTGCGCTACAGACAGAGCCATAGCTTACATATTTATGAGCCTTGATATGACCCTCAAGAATAAAGCCTGCTTGGGCATAAGCGATGGAAATACATTCTGCTAGCCAATTAAATAAAGATACTAATGGCAGTTCCAGGTTTACTGGGGTCAAAACAAACAAAAAGCTAAGTGAACTTACTAAGGGCTTCAGTCTGTTCTAAAAAAACAGGCTAATTCATTTGTAATCCAAAGTGTATAAGGTGCTTTCACTTTTGTAGGCATGAAACTGTGGCAAAAAGGTTGGCAGGACGATTGAATGATTTAAAGTGGAAATCCCACACCACCTTAGGAATGAACGTCGGATAGGTGTGCAGAATTCTGGTGAAGGGTGCATTACTCACTGGAGCCTGACGCTCACTAACTGTGAGCAGACATTACTGCCATGAAAAGCAGGACCTTTCAGGTCAGGTATTTCAGATTAGAAGAGTCCAGTGGTTGAAAAGGAACTTATCAGCTAGGTTAGAACAACGATGAGGTCCCACGATATTGCAGGAGGCTTGATAGGTGGCATTAGCCTTTTTTCAGAAGAGACTGAAGCCCTTAGAAAAACAGAAGCAAATCTTGTATGAAGTGAACTAGAGTCTGTACAGAAATGGGTTTACTTTCTATATAATGATAGTATGCGCCAACTGCATCAAGGTGGACCCTAACTGAGTTGATTTTAAAACCTGACTCAAAGATGTAGAAGTATTTAAGTAGGCTTTGTGCGAGCCAGGAAAAAGGGTCTACGGCCTTTCTGTCACACTAGACAGCAAACCTCTTCCATTTAAAACTGCCAGACCTATGGAAGCCAGAATTACTTATGACACACTCAAGCAGATTCAAAGAAGCAAATGTTACTCTCTGCACATTCAAGCTATGAGAGTGAGGAACTTGATGATGTGCAAGGGTCCCTTGAATCATCATGGATCACCAGTATTTATGTTTATTTGATGCTTGCTATAATGCCCTTCATTTGCATTTCAGAGTGGCTCACGATATACTAAAATAACAGAGGGAGAAGAGAAAAATGTAGTAAGAAATCAAAGGAATTTATAATTTAATTGGGAACAGACTCCCAGAAATACAATATAGAACAAAATACTGTAATTTGAGATTCAGTCTACCTCTGCTACAGTGTATAACTCCGCCCAAACCAATGATTATCAGGATACACCAATTCAAAATAAAAGATTTTTGAATTTGGGAAATGATGCCTCTAATAAAATTTTCTGTAGTAGGGAATTTCAAAGCGCAGGGGCTAAATAATAAAATGCCACTTGTCCGGTAATATCAAGATGTGTTCTGGAATTATAGCGCATTACTAACCTGTTTTGTTGTAGAGACCGAAGGGTCCTACCTGGAACACATGGAATCAGTAAACTGGAAAATAAAGAGGCAAACCCGTGTAGATTGACTTGTGTGCTAATATCAGCTTCTTGAATTTAGCATGATAATAAATAGGCAGCCAATGATGTTTTTGAGAAGTGGTGTAACCCGATCAAATTTCCTGGAGTGTGTCACTAATTTGATGACCATTGACTGTAAGAGTCTGTAATCATTTCAGTGAATATTATGATTACCTAATAGTAGGTTTGCAATTTCATTTTTGCAAATAATTTCAATACCCTGGGGAATATACCACCTAGTTCAGGTAATTTGCTACTCTTTAGTTTGTCAATTTGCCCTAATACCTCTTCCAGATTCACTGGGATTTGATTCCGTATTTGAATCATCACTGTTGCTGAAGAGTTAGAAAGATAAGTTTGTCCTTTCTTCGGACTTAAGAGAAAATTCCTAAAGAGGGAATCACACTTGTCTCGCCCAGTAAGAAGGTGAAATTAGGCCTTACTTGCTAATTGACCTTCCTTAAGTGAGTCCAGTCCAGTCCCGCACCTGTGGGTAGTGTCACCTCACCAGCAGCTTGAAGCCTGAGCATATCATGTTTGATGACATCAAGGTATACATACTTGTGGCACCTCCCACCACTAGTATACTATTAGCAAAGCAGACTCACAAAAGCAACTTTACCATATCAATTAAAACCATATACACTAACCCCTCCTCCCCTCAGACAGCAGAAACCACCCTGCTCCAGAGAGAGATCGCTTGCCATATTTGAGACCATTGCAATTGGCCTCGTCTGGACACTCCCGACTATGTCTAGTCCTGCCGGGGAACCACCTTTTTAAGCATAATCTCCCCACTTCCATTCCATGACTGCACCTCTGATTCTACTAGGTGCTGAACCTCTTCAGGGTTAGAGACATCTGTGGAGCCAAAAGGAAAACCTTACCCTGGTTGGGACTGGGACTGGACTGGACTCACTCAAGGAACGTCAATTAGCAGGTAAGGCCTAATTTCACCTTTCTTATCATTCCTCCGGTCCAGTCCTGCACCTGTGGGATGTACCATAGCAGTACTAAACATGGGAGGGACCTGCAAGACCAGCCTGAAGAACCACAGCTCCAAAATGTGCATCCTCTACCACTTGAACATCCAACCTGTAATGCTTGAGGAACGTATGCAGAGATGAACAGGTTGCCGCCCTACAAATCTCAACTGGCGGCACCAATCGTAACTCTGCCCACAACACAGTCTGCCCCCAAGTCAAATGTGCTCTCAAACAGATTGGTAATTGCTTGTGATGAAGCAAATAAGCCGAGTAGATGGACCACCTCACCCATTGGGCAATGGAGGCCTTTGACGCCGCTTCACCTTTTCGTGCACCACCAAACACCACAAACAACCAGTCCAACTTCCTAAATTACTCTGTTGCCTTCAAATACCTTCGTAACACTCGACGGACAACCAACCAATGAAGCGGTTCCTGCGGTGTTCTCCCTGCTCCTGAAAACACCAAGAATGTTAAGGTTGACACGACTTTAGGCAAGAAAAAGGAAACCGGCCTGTATTACTAATTAAAGATTTATTTGGATCAGCAAGGAATATTGAACTTTGCAAGGAAATTGAACTTTTGAGCCAACGCATGAAGAATCCCAGACTTTTCTCCAGCCTTCGCTGTGCTCTCTCCCAGCTGATGTTTTAAAGAGCTGCAACAGTTTGGTGAAGTATTATTCTCCTGTAAATAGCTGCACTATCTCATAACTCTATCGGTGATGTATTATTCTCCTGTAAATAATTGCTTTTTAGTTATCTTTTCTAACTACTCATGTGTAACTAAGCAAATTACTTGCCTTTCTGAATAAGTATCCTTGCTTTGTTTGTAAATAAACTGCACGTCTTCATTACAAGGTGTTAGCCTTTGTTGTAGTAAGACATTTTGGTATCAGGAGTGGGGTACGAAAAAAGGCTTGGACAATGTTGAAAAGAAGAGGAAAGAATGCAAATAGTGTAGATACTGTAAAGGAGGGTAAAGATGTGAATATTGTAAATATTCGCGGCTGGGATCAGGCATCTTATGAAATGCTAGCTAGAGAATGGTCCTGCGGGTCAAGACTAAGTGAGAATTGGGATTATGCTGAACCTGTGAATGTTTTTACATGCTTGCAAAAGATACCTGTTGAAAAAGGGACAGAATGGAGTACGTTAGGGAGAAGGAGATGGCTTTTGTTGCCTGCATATTGTAAAATGCATCAGACAAATTCTAGCAAATTAGATTTGATTGCTATTACAATGTTACAATGCCAAACCCGTTTGTTGACAGATAAAATAGACATTTATCAGCAAGTTGCTGAGAGGGTGGCTCAGTATAAATACCGTAAGAGACGGGAAAAAAGAAAGAAAAAGAAAATGCACATGTCTATTGCTAACCAATTTATAGGAGGAAAGTGCAGAGTACTCCCCAAATTCCTGGAGGAGTTAATCTAGAAGATACTATGGAGGATTTTAATCAACAAGAGATTAATGATAGATCATGGTGATGCTAAGAAATTCTGTTTGATTAGTTCTGACCCACTGATACAAGATCAGTTTTGTCATGTTATTATGACTTTACAAATTCAATTTCAAATTGATAAGGGAAATGACTGCAGCTGGATCTGCAGCCGAGGAAGAGATCTAAAAATAAAAAAAAAACTGTTTAAGAAAATATGTAATCTTTATTTATTTATTTATCGAACGGTTTTATATACCGCCTTTCAGAAAAATCAAAGCGGTTTACATAGAACAAAACTTTAACATTACATTGAAACTTATTCAAACAATTGAAATTACAGTGAACATTAAATTGTATATAATAAAAATGGTAATTTGAGGGTTACAATGCTGAGCAAATGCTGATTAGGTATATAGATAGTTTAAACATATATACAGATTTAAATATTTACAAATTTCAAAAATCTTCTTATCTGAGCAAGGAAAAATGTATTGTAGTTCACTAGAATTATTAGTGTAAAGAGTAAATGTGATAATGTGGAGAATTGGGTATTGTAAGATAGAGTAAGAAAAAGGAAAAAGTAAGTTGTGAATTAATGAATATGAGTATACATGAGTTTAAGTGGGAAATATTTCATCTATTGGGAATGAGTCTCCAAAGTACTCTATAAATAGGTGAGTTTTAAGATCTTTTCGAAACATTGAAAGATCTGTGATATCTCTGAGTTTATCCGGCACAGCATTCCATATTAAAGGAGCATTGAAGCTGAATGCCCTATTTGTTGTAGTTTTATTGAGTTTTGAAAAGTTGTTTGGAACAAGTAGTGTGTTCGGGTTCGTCTCACTGTTCTGGTCCTTGAATGAATTGTCAGTAGATCAGTTAGATATGATGGGGCTATATCTCTTATCAGTTTGAACGTTGTTATGATAAGTTTATATTTTATCCTACTTTGTATAGGTAACCAGTGAAGTTTGTAAAGTATAGGGGGGGTTATGTGTTCAGTTGGACCTGAATTTATAAGCATTCTTGCAGCAACATGTGCTACTTTTAGTTGGTGTAAAGCATGTTTTGGAATACCTTGAAGAATTGTGTTACTAAAATCTAAGTGAGGCAGAATCAGGGCTTGAAGGACTGATCTGAAGTCCAGATTTGATAATAATGGTTTTAGATTTTTAAGATATCTTAATTTATTATATATTGTGTTTGTTGTATTCCTGATGTGTGGTGTTAGACTTAACGTTCTGTCTATGATAACGCCAAGGTATCTTATTTCATCTTTTATGGGGATGCTTATGTTTTCAATTTTTATTTCTGTTGGGGGGGTAAATTTTTGATTTCTAGAAAGAAATAATGCTTCTGTTTTCTTGAAGTTAATGTGTAGATTGTGTTCATTTAGCCATTGCGTCATCTTGGGATGCAAAGATGTTTAATTCAGTGCTTTGAACAAAATGCCTATTCTGTAGAGCTAGTATTAATTGTTATGGAAAATCCTTATAAGATTATGAAGAAGTGAAGACTTTTTACTTGTTTTTTTAAGGTCCCTGGTTTTCCCAAGTTGTTGTTAAAGCATGTTGCTTTTCAGAACCACCCAGGGGGGAGGGTTTAGTGAAATTTTTTAAGAGAAACACCTTATTCTGATCAGATAGGCTGTTAGGCATAAAGCACTTGTAAGCTTTGATTTGACTTGTGCTTAAATGTTTTAGTTTGCAGTAAATACTGTTTTTCTTTCATTACTGGCTACTCCAGTAGATTTTATGGTCCCTGGATGCTGAAGTGACTAGATCAAACAAACAAGGCATGAAACTAAGGAAACGGTTTTTGTTTTCCTTTGACCTTCAAAGTAGAGGTTAAGAGCCCTGACAGGACAATGGGGCATCCTGAGCCAGTAGTTACCAGATTGCAACTTGAAAATGATTTAAATCCTGAGTGAATAAGAAGGTAATCCTGGTTAAGCTTTATCTTTTGTATGTTATGCATCTATTCTTTGTCTTTGACTGTGTATGCTATCAAGCAATCTTAAAAGTTAAGAGGATTTTATATATTGTGGGAAGCACCTCATAGAGGGCATAATTATTGCTCATATTTTACAGAAACGCAAAGAGCTGTAACTATAGGTTTTTTTTTTAGGAACAAAAATATTTAGACAGTAATTTGCAATTATCTTGAAGGACAGAAAAGAGACTTACTGTTTACTTTGCTATTTGTGTTGAAAATATCATCAAGGTTGGCTGTAACCCTGAGTAATTTATTTTAAAATAACTTCATTGTTTTCAGATCAGTTTGATACCAGTCTCAGGTATTATGATACCAGTCTCAGGTATTATGATACCAGTCTCAGGTATTATGATACCAGTCTCAGGTATTATGATAACAGTCTCAGGTATTATGTGAAAAGTACATTAATTTAAATGTGAAAAGTACATTTTGGTTAAAAATATATAAAAAAAGGGAGTGTTTACATTCCAGATATCCACCAACCTTTTCATGAAAAAGTATCAGTTTCATGTCATTTGAAAATGCCTGTTTCCTGAACTGTAAGATTCAAGGTAATTATTTTGTATTGTTAAGCTCTGAACCGATGACTGATGAACAGGATAGGAACACCATATAATATTGGATTTTAGGATAAATTCACCTATTTTTCTATATTTGAATTTTATGTGTTGGTGACCCGAGAAAAAGTGTACTTTGTTTTGAAAGTTTTTTTAAATTTCAGTTTCAGGAGTACAGTATATTGTAGCACCGTGAGATACAAATTTTCTTTAGTTTATACACTTGCACTTTATGCTACCAAATATACTTGTTGTAGCAGTACATTATTTAGAGGTCCAGTATACACAGCAATTATAGAATTTTGGACAGAGGCTGATCTGAAATTGCTTTGTTCCCAAGCATATAGAGCAAATTTAGTGGAAAGATGGAACTGAGTTCCCAGAAAATATGAGAATATTTGTAATTATTTACAAATAAAACAATAACATTAACTTGAGTTGATTGGACAAAACCAAATCTTGCTTGTCAGCAATGATCCAGGAGAGGTTTGAGAAAACGAATGAGAGAGAGAGAGAGAAAGGTGAGGCCACAGCCTAGGAAAAGGCAATAAATGTGCTGCTCCAAGTGTGATGATCTGGGCCACCAGATTTCTGACTGCTCTAAGACTCCTTGAGGACCCACAAGGCCTGAAGAACATAAACCTTGTATATTTATGCCTCTGAAGAGACATGAATAGGCAGGGGAGAGTAGGCCAAGAAGAACCCGAGGAAGTATCGCCATGAGGCACAGCCGCAAATGCCTTGCAGGCCAAGAAGAACCTGAAGAAGTATCGCCATGAGGCCCAACCACCAATGCCTTGTACCCTCTTAGGTCTCTCACCTCAAAAGGATCTCTTTTGACACCATAATTAATGAGTAGCTTACACAAATCCTTGTGGACACTGCAGTTTCAGGATCAGTCCAAGTATTTTTAAGTTTCCTACAGCACTCTCACTGGGAACAGTGTATACGATAGATTCTAGTCACACCTGAAAAATGTGTCTGTCCTGTTAGAAGCCATACTTCTTTCTATTGGGATTGATGTTATAAAATGTTGCAAAATAATAGTTTTATATTGTAAGGACTTTACCTAGATTGTTTAGACAGTTGCTATTTAGAATAAGCACATATGTCCATTTAGAACTATACCAATTAAGTTAATAGGAAAGGGACACTGTTTACTCGTACTGTGATGTCTACCTACCATTTGTTTACAACAATATTAAGTTATTAACAATTGTTTGATGTTCTTAGCAGCCTTGCCAAATAAGGATACATTAGTATGGTATAAAAAAAATACCATGAAAAGGACCTATGTATGTAGTTGGTGGAATGATGCAAGTGATGAAAAAGTGTTGTGAGGGATGAAGTGGGATATTAAGAGGAAGGACTCTGATGGACATTAAACTGATGAAGGTAATTTAAAGTGACATATCTGCCCAATGAATATGTAAACAAAAAATGATGAGCACTTTATTCAACTATGCTGTCTCCAGAATCTTCAATTCAGGAAGTCATACTCAACAATTGGAAATAGATACTTGGAGACAGGCTAGGTGCACCTTGCACCCTGATGAGCTTTGGAAAACCCACACTGGCCATGTGGTACTTCCAGATGCTTTTTTGCCTCACTTTTCCTCTGTATGTCCTGGCCAGGCATGCAGAGACAAAGGGGGATGATTTGATGACAAATTCTCACAAAATTGGTATAATTCTAAAACTTGCCAAAATTGCAGAACACGTGTATGCAACTTGTCTGATCTGTAAACATGTAAAGATCAGTCAAGGGTATAATGGAATATTTCCTACCAGCAAATGAATCTCCAGTGATAGAGAGACAAGGAGTTAATCAAACTGCGAGACAAAATTGACACCATACAAGATAGTTACTGGTAGACCATTGAAAGATTATAAAGCAATATTTATAGGATATGATTTAAGTAAATATGGATGAAATTAAGTTTGTCTCACTGTGAAATCTAATCCAGAATATTTAGTCTTTTCATTTAATATTGGTGCTGCTCTTCTGAATGAGGTCTTGAGCCATGTCACCAATTGCAATCCAGAGATTCCAGCAGAGGATATTGGCCATAATCCAGATGGAACAGACCATCCCAAGAACTCTGAACTACACACCGCAGAAATGTGTGAAGGCGTCCCTACCTGGATCAGTGTGTCACATTGAAAAAGGGGCCAAGATATCCGCCTATGAGAATGAGAGGTTCAACTTTTGAGAGAAACCGAACTTAAACTTCAGAGAAAGGTGAAGCACACTACGAAGTCCTGAAGAACTGCTGAGAAGCAGGACCAAATTATCTGAAAATAGGAAGAGGACTATTGGACTGATAGGGGGCTTTTGTGAATGATTTTTTTGTTTTATGTATTGTTATCCTTTTATTATTGTTTCCTTGGAAAGTAACTAATTCTAGTATCTCAGATTTTTTCTGCTGAACATCATGTGTCCAATTGCGTACGTCACCTGTTCCCCAGATCTTAGTTATTGCTGTGGTTTCTCTTTCTCCTGCTCATACTGCTTTTTAAATCCACGGGTGGTCAATACTGTAAACGTTTGGGTAAAATATCCAAGACCAGATTCATAGCTGCTGGAGGGAGAAGTAGTTGCAATATGATTTGAGGTTGTTAGTCCCTCACCACTTGCTCCACTACCCTCAATATATAAATAGTAGACTGAAATCAGATTGAAATCCATGGGGCAGATATACAGTAGAAAAAGTCCTGAATGTGCAGGTGAAATGAGTCCCCCACTGCATGGGGAACTGATAAAAGTAACTGAGATCTACAAGCCATTTGTCTTTGGCAATTGTAATGCCGGTGGGAACGGTATATTAGATACCTTGGAAAAATATCACCTAATTTACACCGTGACTTTTCCCCTCAAGTATTTACCTTAAATGTTATCCACTATGTTTTATCCCATGTTATTATTGTATTTCTAAATGAATTACAAAGGCAATTCAGCCACTGCTTATGTACAATATCCTTACTGATCCACGGGTGGAATGTATTACTAATTAAAGATTTATTTGGATCAGCAAGGAATATTGAACTTTGCAAGGAAATTGAACTTTTGAGCCAACGCATGAAGAATCCCAGACTTTTCTCCAGCCTTCGCTGTGCTCTCTCCCAGCTGATGTTTTAAAGGGCTGCGACAGTTTGGTGAAGTATTATTCGCCTGTAAATAGCTGCACTATCTCATAACTCTATCGGTGATGTATTATTCTCCTGTAAATAACTGCTTTCTAGTTATCTTTTCTAACTACTCATGTGTAACTAAGAGAATTACTTGCCTTTCTGAATAAGTATCCTTGCTTTGTTTATAAATAAACTGCACATCTTCATTACAAGGTGTTAGCCTTTGTTGTAGTAAGACACAGCCTCAGAACCATCTTTTCTTTTCTCAAAACCAGGAAGGGTTCCCTGCACCGAAATGGTTGCAGCTCTGACATCCGTCTCACGGAACAGATAGTTACCAGGAGCACCACCTTTAGTGTAAGATCTTTTAATGTACACAAAGCAAACAATTCACAAGGTGGCTCAGTTAACACTGACAACACCAGATTAAGGTCTCAAGAAGGAATGACAGTCCTCAACAGTGGATGCTCCTATTTCACCGCTCAGAGAAACCAGACCACATCTGGATGTGCTGCTGGAGACCCATCTTGCACGCTCCCCTGGTAGCAGGACATGGATACGAGCTGCACCAGAGTGTGCTACTAGACAGCCCCTTTTTAAACTCTGCTTGCAGAAACACCAGCACCTCCAACACAGATGCAGACAGTGGGCAGCATAGGTAACCAGCATACCAATCCTTAAACACTCTCCACACTCTCACATAAGCTAGTGATGTCAAATACCACCTAACCCTCAGCAGCATAGCGATTACCTGTGATGAGTAGCCGCGATGGAGCAACCGCGCCCGCTCAATAGCCAAGCCATAAGCAAGAATTGATCCACCTGTGGCATCAGAATGGGACCCTGAGACGACAGATCTGGCCAAGGCAGTAGCCTCCATGGATGGTCCTCTGCCAACAGCACCAAATCGGCATTCCATGGGCGACAAGGCCAGTTGGGCATTATCAACAGTACGAGACCCTGATGCACCTCTACCCACTGTATGACCTGGCCTATGAGCGCCCATGGTGGAAACACAGAGGAGCCCCTCCTTCGGCCACCTCCAGGGCAACGAGTCCTTCGGACATGCGCTCTTGGCGTCTGCTGAAAAAACGTGTCACTTTGGTGGACTCGAACGTTGCCATCAGGTCTATAATAGGTTGATCCCACCTCCTGACAAGGAGTGCAACCACCACGTCATGGAGGGTCCATTCCCCTGGGTCCAGACAAACTTGGCTGAGATAATCGGCCATGACATTGTTCTTGCCTGCCACATGTGCTGCAGACAAGACCTACAAATTCACCTCCACCCAGGCCAACAACAGACCCACTTCGTCTTCCAGATTCACACTGCTCGTTCCGTCCTGGTGATTGACATACGTTACTGCTATAGCATTGTCCGAGAACACTCTCACCGCTCTGCTGCGAAGGAGAGGATCAAACTGTTGCAATGCCAAGAATACTGCTCTCAACTTGAGATGGTTGATTGACCAAGCTGCCTCCTGCACCGACCAATGACCCTGCATGATTTGACTGTCGCAGTGAGCACCCCAGCCAATCAAACTGGCATCCGTAGTTAAGGGAACCAGCCAGGAATCTCCAGCGGCATGCTCGCCTGCAAGTTGTCACCACTGGAGCAATCTGCAGGTGTCTGGCAGCGGAAGTGACAAGGGATGACGGTGCATACTACCTTCGCAACAAGTTCTTCTGCAGTGGCTGCATGTGCGCCCGTGCCCAGGGCACGAGCTCAATGGTCACCACCATGGAGCCCAACACCTGCAGATAATGCCAAGTTGTTGGTGTCTGCATGCTGCAAAATTTTCTGATTTGCGCTTGCAACGGCAGCACTTGAGCTTCTGGCAAGGACACTCGTCCTGCCGCTGTCTGAAACAGAGCCCCTGGATCAGGGGTTCTCAACCCTGTCCTCGGGACCCACCTAGCCAGTCGGGTTTTCAGGATAACCACAATAAATATGCATGGGAGAGATTTGCATATAATGGAGGCAGTGTATGCAAATCTCTCTCGTACATATTCATTGTGGTTATCCTGAAAACCCGACTGGCTAGGTGGGTCCCGAGGACAGGGTTGAGAACCCCTGCCTTAGATACACCAAGTCCTGCGTGGGCCTGAGATGAGACTTTGCAAAATTTAACACCCATCCGAGACTCTGTAGATACGCAATCACTCTCGCCATGACGCATTCACTCTTGCTCCTTGACTTTGCCCGGATGAGCCGATCAACTAGGTATGGATGCACGAGGATCCCTTCCTGCCACAGCCCTGCCGCGACCACCATCACCTTTGTAAACTTGCATGGCACGGTGGCTAATCTGAAAGACATCGCCTGAAACTGGTAGTGGCCCATGGGCACCATGAACCATAGAAACTGTTGATACTCCTTCTGAATCGTAATGTGTAAATAGGCTTCTGTGAGCTCCAGGGAAGTCAAAAATTCTCCTTCCCTGACTGCCACGATTACCGACCTCAATGTTTCTATGGGGAATCACGGCACCCATAAGCAGCGTTTGACCCGTTTGAGATTGAGAATGGGCCGGAAGGTACCCTCTTTCTTGGGCACTATAAAATAGGTTGAGTATCGACCATACCTCGTTGGTCGCTCGGCACCCTACATACTGGCTGCAGGTCTAGGAGTCTTTGCAACGTCTCCTGCATGGCTTCTCGCTTCCAAGTGGCCTTGCACGGTGAAAGGATGAAGGCATGTCCGAGAGGGCTCTTCAACTCCAAGGCGTAGCCCTCTTTGATGACCTCCAATACCCACTGATCAGATGTAATTTGCGCTCACAAAGGATAAAAGTCCAGCAGCCGACCACTTATGGGCAACACTCCTGTGGGGGCGACCCTCACTTCATTGTGACTTTTTAGGGGCCATGGGGGTGGAAGAGAAAAACTCTCTACCTAACCCCCGAACCATGATTGTCCCCTGGATGGGAATCTGCCTCTCTGATAGGGTGCAAAGCGGACCACTCTAAATTGTTGGAAGTTCAACGCTTGCTCTCTCTGAGGCCCAGCAGCCCTGTTTTCTGCTTGTCCTCAGGAAGGTGACCACCTTTGGACTCTCCCAAGTCCTTTACCAATTTCTCTAAATCTTCCCCGAATAAAAGCTTCCCCCTAAAGGGTAACTTGCTGAGACAGGATTTGGGTGAGACATCTGCCAACCAATTTCGTAGCCAGAGACAGCGACGAACCGCTACCACCGCCGCCATTCCCTTAGACAGCCCTCTGATCAGGTCATAAACGGAATTGGCCAAATAAGCCGCCCCGGACTCCAACTTGGCCGCTTCCGGTGGCACTGGCTGGGACATCCCCAGAGATACAATGATCCCTTGCATCCAATGCAAACAAGCGCATGCCATGAAAGCCCCACACATTGACGCTTGCAATGAGAGGGCATTGATATCAAAGGCCTGTTTTAGGAGCATCTCCACTTTCCTATCCTGGACTTCCTTAAGTGCCAAACTCCCTTCAACAGGTATAGTAGTCTTCTTCGTCACAGCAGACACTGCTGCACTGACCCTCAGCGACTGCAGCAGATGCTTATCCTTCTCCGGGAGCGGGTACAACTGAGACATTGTGCACGTCCCCTTCAACGTGGCCTCTGGCACATCCCATTCATCCTGGATCATCTGTCTGATCACCCAGTGCATAGGGAACGCCTTCTGTGTTCTCCAGACCACCTGGAAGAGCATATCCTCCAATGGCTCCTCCTCCATCGGAGCCTCTGCCCCTATGTTGAGGTCTTCAATGAATGTGTGATCAAGGCCGAAAGCTCTTCCTTTCGAAAGACACGTACTATGTGTGATTCTTCCTCCCGAGGAATCTCTCCTTCCTCCAACTCAATTTCCTCGGCCTGCTCTTCAACGTCGTCCTCTTCATCTTGATCCGTTGAATGGAAGGACCCTATCTTCCCCCAGAGGTCCTTGTCCAGTCTCTGTCTACTAGGGCCCAGCTCATCCTGTGCCCTGTCCACCAAAAGTGCACCCAGCTTGGCCCATTTCGGTTCCTTGTCTTGCGCATGCCCTGCCTGTTGCTTCATGCAAAAGACCCTGAGCAGGATGACAACAAACTACAGGGGGAAAACCCCTGGCAACTCCCCTTGCTGGCCCTTTTCCAGCAGGTACTCAGAGACCTTAGAGGATTTACACTGCATCTTCTTGAGCCTCTGCGCCTGTAATAGAGGCTTGCGAACCTCCCTCTCCCATCTCAGCCCGCATTGCAGGGATGGGCGTCACATGGGCACTTGTAGAATGTGAAGAGCTGGCACTCCCTGAGGGACACAGCGCAGTGTCACCCCAGCCCTCCAGGAAGCCCTCTTTCGCAGACCTGGACTCTGGCTCCCGTGACAGAATCCAGCACTGGACACAGACCCTCTACACGAACTGCAAGCTAGGCAGGTGGCTTTAGGGGTCACAATCTCTTTTTCTTCTTTGCCCACTATTATTGTTTTGTTTTTTTGGGCTTGTGAACCTCCCTCTCCCATCTCAGCCCTCATTGCAGGGATGGGCGACACACAGGCACTTGTAGAATGAGAAGAGCTGGCACTCCCTGAGGGACACATCGCAGTGTCACCCCAGCCCTCCAGGTTTTTTTACATCAATCTGTAAGGCAAAGATGATAACTCCTGCAGCAGCCAGCCCATCTGCACTAGCTGGCACTGCTGCCAATTTAAACAGGCTCTTTGTCCACTGACCTCTTCCCCCACCCCCTCAGCAGCCCAGTAGTGCTGAAATAAAATAAAAAAACATGGCTGCTTTCCCAGCACCCATTTAACCCCACATGGACTGCATTAGCGGAGATGGCCAAAGAAAAACTCCAAAGAAAAAGAAAATGAAAGAGAATGGAAAACCAAATGCAAACAAAATGAAACTGCAGGTGCCACAAGATGGCCGCTGCTCCCTCATGGCATAAGAAAATCCTGGCACAGAAACCTGTGCTATCTATCTAGCACCCCTACACTGCCAACTGATAGGCACTCACAGTACACATTTTTGCCGAGTACCCCGAATTGAGGCTTACCATCCATGGTCTCCTCCCCTCACTGTGGGTTAAGCAGCTGAGCTAGAGGGGGCCCCAGGCACGATCCTCTCTCTCAAAAGAGGAGCTGTCGCCGTCAAACTGCCCCTTACCAGCTCCAGTAGACTGCCAGTTCAACACCCTGCAGTACTGCTATTCCGGATAGTAGCTCTTCTTTTTTGCTTTTGTTGCTTTATTGAGCCTGTCATGTACTAAAGGGACCATCAAGCTAAGACGGCCTGTGTCCCCATGCTTGAATTTCAAATCAAGGTACTACAGAAATACCTTTACTAAAACCCCAAGTTCCTTATCTGTTCCTTCAGTGAGACCCTCTGTGGAATCAACTCACTCCAGCTGCTTGGAAACTGAGATATTGTTTGAGGTGAGAGGTGCCACTGGTATGTATACCCTGATGTCATCAAACATGACATGCTCAGTCTCCAAGCTGCTGTTGAGGTGACACTACCCACAGATGCGGGACTGGACTAGAGGAACAATAGGGAAACAGAGTTTTGTTATTAGGAGGATCAGAGGATATGCATGCAGAAGATCATCCTCCCAATCTAAGAGCAACAAGACTAACTTGCCATGTGTCCTTAACCTGAAATAGAATTGAGGCACCTTCCTGTTCTGAAAAGTGGCAAAGAGATTTATCACAAGTATGCCCCAAATATCTTCTGAGCTACCTCTGAGTTCAGAGATCATTCATGAGGTTGCAGTATACTACTCAGCTTAAAACTGCAAGATCAGCTCGAACTTTCTTGACCATGCAGCTCAAGCATGCAGAAGGCTAATTGCAATGGGGAAGTCTGAAATGATACATTTTTCAGGCGCTATAGCTGAAAAAAAAGAATAAAACATGTTCAGGGATATGAAATCCCAGGTAGTAGGGTACAATTTCTAGTCACCATGGTGACCTGGCACCCAGGATTTGTCAAACCCTGCTTAGAGCTAGAGAACATAACTAATCTGATCTTTGAAAATAACAGATAAGGGTATCCAGGGAAACCATTTTGCACACTTTGAACCATTTGTTCAAGGCCCTTAGGTTAAGGATAAAATGGAATCCCTTTGTTTGGTCACCAGGAAATACCTGGAATAAAATCCAAATGGAACATTGGCCTTTAAGAGGGAAGAGAGCTCCGCGGTAAACATTTCCTGATACAGAGTCTGACCTTAATACTTTTGGGTAGGCAATTTGGAGGAAAATAGAATAGATGAAGTTTGTATTTCAGATGATTTTCAGAGCCCAACAGCTAGAAGTTATAAGGTGCCAATAGTTTTCAAAAAAGCCTCTGCTTCTTCCTATTAGACGTTTTTCTGGTCTATGTTCTAGGGTCTCTGGTGCCCCCTTGCAACCTACAAGCCCTCATACTCCCTGACACCAGCAATAGACCGAGAAGAAAAACCACAGCAGACGCACTCAGCACCCCAAGCAACTACACAAAAGCATGCAAATCCACCGCACAAAGAGCCCTATCACTGGCGGCTCCAACAATATGGAACACACTCCCACACGACCTACGATCAAATGAAGATCTGAAGGACTTCCGGAAACACCTAAAGACTGTACTCTTCACTGAGCACTACGGCCCAAGCGCATAGCCAGAATCCACAGACTTGGACCAACCACAGACTCGATTAAAGTTCAATCACAACCAGCGACGAACCCAGTAAACCCATGTATATAACTGTAAAAAGCGCATACTGTAAATAGCTCACACTAATGAGCACACCCGCACCCATGCACCCTCACTGTACATAATCTTACCCGACATACACACCATTGCCAATGATTGTTTGAAGTGTTTACCGCCTGGATTGAAGGATAAGGCGGGATAGAAATATCCTTAAATAAAATAAATAAATAAAATACAGATCCGTGTCCCCGGCCTCATTACTATTAATGGCAGGTTGCACCCCCGCCCCCCCTTTCCCAAGACTCCTTTGTGAACTCTGCTCACATGATGTTAATATTTCTCCTTATTATCAAATGTTGTAACAAGAAAATTGAAATGAAGGGGCAAATGCATAGCTGGAATAAAAAGTAGTACTGAGAAATAAATATTTAACTTTGTAGGAACAGGCTGTGATAACAAAGGGTTAATGTGATAGAAGAAAGCACAATCAACGTGTTTATTATTTAACCAAAAAAGATCTACAAATATAACCACCACTTAGCTTTTCCTGCCTCTTCTCCCGCTTGTTATTGTTCCACAGACACTACCACCGCTCGGTCTCTGCATCCACAGTTGTGCAGCTCTTTTATAAATCCGATAAATAAGGTGGTGGTGATAAAAGCAATTAGTGTAGCTGGGCTCAAAAAAGGTTTAGATGAGTTCATGGAGAAAAAGTCAAAAGACCGTTAAGACAAACCTGTGGAAAGCCACTATCCCTGAGTGTAAGTTGCATGGAAAGCGCAGTGAGCACTAAGAGACAGGACTCCATCCAGAGCGGATATCAGCAGTCCCGACAGTTGACGGTGGCAGCATCAATGTGAGAAACACTATTTGGCTGGGCTTTGGTATTTCCTTGAGAGCACTGCTCGCAGCTGTAACTGTGAAATATGCTGGGACTTTGCTGGCATTGCAGCCTGGCTGGCTGAAAGTGGAATGATCACTCTGTAGCCTCTCATGAGAGCCAGTGGTGGTGCTCTTTGTAGTGGACTGGCAGTTATGCTAAGCACAAGATTCATGCCTTGTGCTGCGGTGCATGTGTGTCTGATTCAGATCTACCAACTAACTGCACCAGAGGTCACCCTACTCTGTTCTCTGTGCTTGGCTGCCTGACTTAGATATAAAAGTAAATATCACTCTAGCATCATGCCACAAGATGGAAGGAGGGAGATCTGGAGTCTTTGGTGCCCTGCAGCAAAGCTGAAACAAGTCAAAGTGTTCACACTTTACAGTATGACAAAATGGCACATTTCCCTCACTCACAGCATCAGACATTTGGAGACGTCATCTATGTGTATCATAGGAAGTGCCAGGGGGATCCATGCATGTCCAAGTGTTAGTGGGTGCATGTGTTTGTATCTTTGTGTTTCATGGAGACTGCTGGAGGTTACATGCATACATGCGTGTGTATGTGTGCACTATGGGGACTACAGGGTGCTACATATATGTGTCTGAATGATTATGTGCGTCCTGTTGAGGGTGGCGTGCGTGCGTCTTGAAGAGTGTCGGGAACTGCATACATGTGTATCTGTGTGTCATGAAGAAAGTTGGGGGAAGGGCTAAATGTGTTAATATCTGTCGGGGATTGTGTGTACATGTGAAACAGCACACTTACTGTGTGACAAAGTGACATATTTCCCTTTCCTTCATTTGCACAGTCATTCATATCAGGGTTTGTGTGTATGTGGAGAAAGGGAGATGATAAAGTATGTCTCGTTATGGTAATAGGGGCTGTATTGTGGCAGGCTATGGCCTATAATAGTCTGCAAATATGAAAGGCCTGTAAGTTAGGCCCTGATTCCAACCCCCATCTTAGTAAGAACTAAAAATCTGTAAAAGTCTGAGAAAGCTGTTTTAAACTGCTTAATAAGGAGTCTTCATGAATACATAAATCTTCCATTATTCTTCTGTGTTCTGATGATAGAAATGTTTCAATACATGCATTCCTAGAGCTAGAAACGACCTCGGAGCAGGATAGTATCAATGCCTAGAAACTGTACCTTTGTTAGAACAGTTTGGGAAGGGGGAGCAGGGAGCTAGGCCCAGAGAGGGTCCCTGATTGGACAAGTGCAGGGGGCGTTGAGACCAATAGAAAGTCTGCATGTATCAAACTGAAAAGGAATGTATAAAATGAATATATGTATATGAACTGCACCTTCAAAAGGATGTGAGCACCTTCAAAAGGATGTGAACAGGATGGAGTCGGTGCAGAGGGTTGCTACTAAGATGATTAGTGGTCTTCATTATAAAGCATATGAGGACAGACTTAAGGATCTTAATATGTACACCTTAGAGGAAAGGCGGGATAGAGGTGATATGATTGAGATGTTTAAATACCTCCGTGGCATAAATGTTCAGGAAGAGAGCCTCTTTCAATTGAAAGCAAGTTCTGCGACGAGGGGACATGGGATGAGGGTGAAGGGAGATAGATTCAGGAGTGATATGCGGAAATATTTCTTTACAGAAAGAGTAGTGGATCCGTGGAATAGTCTACCAGTGGAGGTGGTAGAGATGAGGACAGTAACTGAATTCAAAAAAGCATGGGACCAACACAGAGGATCTCTAAAGGTAAAAAGTGGACTGTTGTAGTTGTTATGGAAGGACAGACTAGATGGGCCTTGTGGTCTTTTTCTGTCATCATGTTTCTATGTTTCTATGAATATGTTTCTGTAAGAGCTTTGCTCAGTCCTTTTTGAAGCTTTAACTGGGCCTTGTGCACAATAAATTGGCTTGGATCTTTGAACTGACTCTTGGTATTATTTATTGCATGCTTATCAGCTGCTACATATTCTTGGTGCAATGGCCGGGAATGTGTGAGTGGGGGATGGTATGCAAGTGAATATACCACGACTTCTTGCCTCAAAGGTTTGGTCCGGTTGGAACCGTGTCTGTCCGACCGCAGGGGAATTCTCTGGCGCCACCGGTCTTATTGCATCAGAGAGGGTTCCGCCTTGCCACTGGGTCCAGCTGGCCAACACCTCCGAACCCGAGGGGAGTCCAGGATCCAACCCAAGAACTGGTTTGGTATCGGGAACCGGATCCGGTGAGTAGAAAACCTTGGGCATTTGAGTATGTGAGCCTGGGGAACGTCTTGCATGAGTATGCGAGACTGGGATAGTCAGTGAAGCTTGGGGAAAAGTCTTGCATGAGTGTGCGAGACTGATTTGGTATAGACTAACTGGGAAAGTCTTGCATGAGTGCGCGAGACAAGAGAGCTTGATCACCTCTCAAGGGCGGTCCTAGTACGCTCCGCATAAGGGTTAGCGGATCAGAAGCCATCGACCCTTTGTTTGGGATAGTCAGTTAGTCAGAAAACCTTGGGCATTTGAAAAATAATTTCTTGTAATGATATGAGTGCCTGTGTGATTGAGAGGTCTTGAGACACAGACCGAGTGAGAGCGGACTCCTGAGTAGCGCAGTTCCTGGCCAGGCGACTGCACCCAGGTCGCAAAAAGGAGGAAGCGTTTGGTGTTTGTCCGTCCTTACTGTTTGTTGTTTGTATCTGATTTTTGTTATCTGTTGAAATCGCAGGTTTCCCTTCTGGTATAATGTAAGATTATTCTGTTGGGTAATTTGTGAAACAGTTTACCGATTAAGGAATAGTATTAAGAGAAGAAGAAAGAAGAAGGAAAAAACAACTCAGGAGTCACCTTTTAAGTAAAGACAGCTGTCTCACTAATTTCAGGTTTTTCTTCAGCACAGCATGAGACTGGCAAGCAGAGAGGGAAGGGGCGTGTCTGTAGAAAGGAATGTTTAGTATCTTTTAACTCTGTGAAGGCTTACTTTCAACATTGGGTTAATTTGTGCTTATTTCAGGAAAATTGTACCTGTTTTATTCAATATGTTCTAATAGTGATGTTCCTTCTGCTATGGTCATGTATTATATATCATTTAATAGAAATGTTTAGTCAGAATTTTGGATCCCGACAGTTTTGGGCTCAGCCTGGAAAGGGTTAAGTTCTTATTAACCCCTTTTTAGCTCCTCAACTGTTCTTGTAAATGATAGAGAAATTAAGGAAACTGCTTTTGGTTTTCCTTTGACCTACGAAGTAGAGGTTAAGAACCCTGACAGGACTATGAAGCATCTCGAGCCAGTAGTTACCAGATCGCGATTTGAAAGTGATTTAAATCCTGAGTGAATGAGAAGTTAATCGTGCTTGAATTCTAATTCCTGATATACTGCGGCAAGCACCTCATAGAGGACATACTTATTGTTAATAAAAATAAAAAAGGAAGAAAAAGAGGTGTATATGTATTCCAGATATCCACCCACTTTATGAAAAAAGTATCCGGAATGTCCTTTGAATATCTGCTTCCTAAACTATAAGATTTAAAGTAATTTCTTTTGCAGAGACATTGTTCAGCTTAAATGTTGATTACGGCTGGCAGTTAGTTCCATGCTAAGTATTTTTATTCCAGTCATACGTAACAGATATGTGGCCGTCATGTTAGAAGCCATAGTTCTTTCTATTGGAATTGTTCTTATAACATGTTGCAAAATAATAGTTTTATATTTTAAGGACTTTATCTAAATTGTTCTTATTTAGAATGAGCACACACATCCATTATGTTTAGTCCTCAGGAAAATGCAGCCTGACTGCCTGCCCCCTCTGTCTGTTGTCAAGTACGTCATCATGGGGGGGGGGGGGGGGGTGGCCACGCAGATTTTGTTGAAATGTATGACTAGGAATTTTAGCAAGGGATTTGCTGGAGACTATGGAATAGAATGTCTCCGTCCCGATTAGAAATGCTCTGTGAAAGGGAGTGGCCATTGTTAGCTACTTCATGGCCCCGTGAGGGCACCTTTGATGTTAATGTAGTTTCCTGTGTTCATCAGATTGTGCAAAAAATGTTCCCTGATCAGTTCCCCTACATAGACTCCTGGTTAAATGTTTGTGGAAAAAAAAAAGAAGAAAGGAAAAAAAACCCTCCTGGAATAAGCGTTGCTATGAGGAACAGTGTAGGAGATTGGTAGCAACCACAAGGGGGGGAGGCCGGAAGTCTGTAAAGGGAAAAAAAAATGCCTCTTTATTCTGCCCCAGAATCTCCAGACATTCCACTCTGTCCATCCCAGTATCTTTATAGGCCAGTCCCCTCAGCTCTGCCACCACCCCGGGCAGAGCCTGGGGCAGGGGGGACACCTCCCTGCAGATGTACCCCAAGTAGTTCACCAGCCACCTCCGCAGCAGGAGGACGCGCACCCCCTCTTGACCGGAAGCCCAGGCTCAGTTTAAAGTACTCCGAGTGGGCCACAGTCCACCGATGACACTACAAGCAGGGATTCATTTGCCAGTTCACAGTCACTCACAGCCAGCGCCCAAGAACATGAAGTGGAACCCAGACAGACAGTCCCGATTGCCGTATGCCTTCAGAAGTACAACTACCAGTAAAAGGGATGGTCACGTTATACCACTGCACCAGGTCCAGGGCCTACCCACCCTTAATACCGAAGGCCAGGTCGTGGTAGGGCCGACCAGCCTTGTTTATGTGCCTTTTTCCACCACTGATTTACTGAACTGAAAGACGCATTATGCCTCCTACACTGAGAAGCCTTAGGATTTGATTGAACTAATGAACAGTATTATGCAGACCTATCAGCCTTGATGGCCCCAAGTGGGATCCAAATAGTGCAGGCAGCCCTCACTATATACCCCATACGATCCAGCAGCCCAGGAGAATTTGTGTATGGTAAACGCAGCTTTTGTCAGTCAGTCCCAGAGAGATATGAAACAAAAATTACAGAAATTGGATGGATTTCTGGGCATGAATACAGCTCAGTTAATGGAAGTTGCTCAGAAAGTATTTGTGAATCGTGAAAATGAACGTGACAGAGAAAGTGAACGTAAAATGAAGAAGAAAGCAGATCTTCTTGCTGCTGCTTTAGTTGAATGACGTGGAGGAGGTTTTCCTAATCGAAGGAGCAGAGGAAGTGGAAGGGGTCGTGAAAATAATTGGACCCCACTGGGTGCGAATCAGTGCGCCCATTGCAGAGAAGGACATTAGAGAAGTGAATGCCCGTATTTTGACTCCACCCCCAGGAGGGGAGGAGGGAGTACTTGGAGAACAGGAGGTTGATTTCAGAGTCGTGGAAAAATAAACTGAGCACAGTTTCAGCGAGAAAGGGAAGAAGCTATTGAGGGAGTGGCAGTTGCAACGGGCTATGAGATGGATGAAGACTAGGCCAGACCGGACTCCAAGTTCACCCTGGGTCCCCAGGAGCCTATGGTCAGTCTGAAAATAGGGGACCAATATATGGACTTTATGGTGGATACAAGAGCCGAACATTCAGTAGTGGCAAAGCCCGTGGCTCCTCTTTCCTCACGATCTGTCACTATTATTGGGGCCACTGGAGCTAGGGCCACCATGCCTTTCCTGCAGAACCGCATGTGTGAACTAGGGGGACAGAAAATAATGCACCAGTTCCTGTATTTGCCTGAATGCCCTATTCCACTTTTGGGCCGAGATATGCTTGCAAAGCTCCAGGCACAGATATCCTTTGCTGAAGGGGGAAAAATGCAAATGACTGTGAATCCAAAGCCAGCTGGATTGATGGTGCTGACTGTTCCCTGAGAACAATGGCGGTTTTACAGCGTATCTCCAACCAAGCCAGCTAGTTCCTGTATAACCACCAACCTTATAGCCCCGCCTGAAATATGGGCAGAAGATAATCCATCTGGCCTAGCGAAGAACATAGCCCCTGTCATTGTCACCCTCAAGCCAGGAGCGGAACCAGTGCATGTGAAGCAGTATCCTCTTCCCCGACCAGCTAATGAAACTATTGAAGTATGGACTTCTCAAGGAGTGCCAGTCACCTTGGAACACCCCCCTTCTCCCAGTCAAGAAACCTGGGACAGGGGATTACCGCCCAGTACAAGATCTGAGGCGAGTGAATGATGCAGCTGAAACTATACACCCAGTGGTACCAAAATCCTTATACTCTCTTGGGACTGATCCCCACTGAGGCTACTCATTTCACCATCCTGGACCTGAAAGAGGCCTTTTTCTGTATACACCTAGCCCCCACCAGTCAACTTTTGTTTGCTTTTGAATGGCAAGACCCCACAACAGGAAGGCGGGGCCAGCTTACCTGGACTCGATTACCTCAAGGATTCAAGAATTCACCTACTCTCTTTAGTGCTGCCCTGAATCAAGATCTTTCAAGTTATTCAGTGAACCCAGGATGAAGGGTTCTTCTTCAGTATGTGGACAACTTGCTCATAGCCACAAATTCAGAAAGTGAATGTCTACAAGCCACCAGTGAACTCTTGCACCTTTTAAATGAGGCTGGATGCAAAGTCTCAAGAGCCAAGGCGCAATTATGTCAAACTGAAGTTAAATACCAAGGATTCCAGTTGTCCAGCGGAATACGACGCTTGGGACCAGAACGCAAAGAAGCTGTATGCAGTATTCCTACTCCAACCACCAGGAGGCAAGTGAGAACCTTCTTGGGTGCTGCAGGATACTGTCGTATATGGATCCCCAATTTCGCTCTGCTGGCAAAACCCTTGTATCAAGCTACCAAAGGAATGGGAAAATCTCCACTGGAGTGGGGACCTGAACAGGATGCAGTATTCCAATCTCTGAAAAGCACTCTGATGTTATCACCAGCTCTGGGTCTACCAGATGTCCAGAAACCTTTCTGTCTCTATGTCCATGAGTCACAAGGAAATGCTCTAGGGGTATTGACTCAATCTCGTGGATCTTGGCAACGGCCAGTAGCCTACTTGTCAAAACAGTTGGATGTGGTAGCAAGAGGTTGGCCCCCTTGTTTGAGAGCTGTTGCAGCAACAGCCCTTTTGGTGAGCGAAGCAGACAAGCTCACTCTGGGACAGAATCTTCAAGTGACTGTGCCGCACTCTGTCCTGACCCTCATGGAACACAAAGGAAGTTTCTGGCTAACGAATTCACGAATGTTGAAATATCAGAGTATGCTGTGCGAAAACCCCCAAATACAGTTAAAAGTCAGTCAAGCTCTGAATCCTGCTACGTTGTTACCAGTTGGTCCTGGCCCCCCTGATCATGACTGTTTAGAAATTATGGACACTGTATTCTCAAGTCGCCCGGATTTGACTGATGTTCCTTTGGAGAACCCAGAACTGACTTTCTTTATGGATGGAAGCAGTCTTGTCATCAATGGACATTGTTGTGCCGGGTATGCAGTGGTGACCTTGATCTGGTAGTTGAGTCCACAGCTCTGGCCCCAGGAACTTCAGCACAGAAAGCTGAACTGATAGCTCTCACTAGAGCACTGACAATAGGAAAAGGGCTCTGTCTAAATGTGTACACAGATTCCAAGTATGCCCTTACAACCTTGCATGCACATGGGGCCCTGTACAAAGAATGAGGGTTGATAACCTCAGGAAGCAAGTCCATTAAGTATGGCCCCGAGATATTTACATTATCAGATGCATACTGCCTACAGACCTCAGAATTTAGGAAAAGTAGAACGTATGAATAGAACCCTGAAATCTCAGTTGTCTAAACTTTGTCAAGAAATTCACCTGAAGTGGCCCCAGGTTCTTCCTATAGCCCTTCTTAGGATATACTTAGCCCCTACCAAGTCTTTAGGAGTTTTCCCTTTTGAGATTCTGTATGGGCGACCCCCGCCTATTGTATAGGGAATAAAGGGAGATATGGAACAGATTAGATCTGAAATTACTAGACAAGAACTATTGGTTTTAAGTTCTGTTTTGCAGAGTCTTCATACGTGGGTACAAGATCAGCTGCCCATCCATCTAACAGAACCCCTGCATCCTCTCAAGCCTGGAGTCTCGGTGTGGATCAAAGAGTGGAGAAAGACACCGTTGGCACCGCATTGGAAGAGACCTTATGTTGTCATCTTATTAACTCCAACAGCAGTTAAAGTTGCAGAGCTTGGACCCTGGATTCATCACAGTCGAGTAAAGTCAGCAGCCATTGATAGCATTGTAGAAAGGAAGGCAGCTACAAAAGTATTAGCTATGTGGCAATATTACCCTATACCAGGAGAAGAATGAGGTATCCGCAGACGCAGGTGGGAAAACTAGGAGCGGAACCCAAGGACCAGGCCTACACGTCGGTATGATGATGCAAACAAATTTTATTGAGGGACCCAACTAAAAGGTTTCGGCCAGAAGCCTTCTTCAGGGGTCTAAAATTAAATAAAACATATATTAAAACATACATATTGGATTATAAGGAATATATATGAGTATAAAACTATTTACACACACAGTATTAAAAAGGGGTAAAGGAGACAAAGTATCCAAATTGACAAGACAAAAAGACACAAAAGATTCCTCTGTATAAGAATATTACATAGGAGTATATAACTTATAAAAAGCATATAATACATTACCACAAGGTGTAGCAACAACATATGAACAAGCAAATTGCTCTTCTCAATCTATATTTATTTATTTTATTTATTTATTTACATTCTCTTATATACCGCACTATTCAGCATCAGCGCGGTTTACATGGAACAGAAACGCTCAGTACAGTTAACATGTATGAGTTTACAGATAACTTTTTAGTTGGGTCCCTCAATAAAATTTGTTTGCATCATCATACCGACGTGTAGGCCTGGTCCTTGGGTTCCGCTCCTGGTTTTCCCAATATTACCCTATACCCCAAAATGATGCTTTTACGCAAGTATAATATGTGATTTAATTCTCACCCTTTCTCACTTGCGGGTGAGAATAATCAAAGGGGGGAATGTGGCAGGCTATGGCCTATAATAGTCTGCAAATATGAAAGGCCTTTAAGTTAGGCCCTGATTCCAACCCCCATCTTAGTAAGAACTAAAAATCTGTAAAAGTCTGAGAAAGCTGTTTTAAACTGCTTAATAAGGAGTCTTCATGAATACATAAATCTTCCATTATTCTTTTGTGTTCTGATGATAGAAATGTTTCAATACATGCATTCCTAGAGCTAGAAATGACCTTGGAGCAGGATAGTATCAATGCCTAGAAATTGTACCTTTGTTAGAACAGTTTGGAAAGGGGGAGCAGGGAGCTAGGCCCAGAGAGGGTCCCTGATTGGACAAGTGCAGGGGGCGTTGAGACCAACAGAAAGTCTGCATGTATCAAACTGAAAAGGAATGTATAAAATGAATATGTTTCTGTAAGTGCTTTGCTCAGTCCTTTTTGAAGCTTTGACTAACTGAGCCTTGTGCACAATAAACTGACTTGGATCTTTGAACTGACTCCTGGTATTATTTATTGCATGCTTATCAGCTGCTACAGTATGAGGAATCTTTATAACTTGTATTGTTTATATACATGTGTCTCTCTTCAAATAGTGAATGTGTGTGGTGTGGGTGAGGTCCCTGCCTCTGTGTATGTGTGCATGGTGTGGGGTTCCTGTGTCTGTTCACACTTCATGGGTCAAGTGCCTTTGTGTGAGTGTATATGCTGCGGGGGTGGCATGCCTCTATGTGTCTGTTTGTGTGGTGTGGGGTGGGGGTGGGGTGCTGGGTGTCTTCTGGTGGGGAAAGGGGGAGGGACTGCACCTTTTGGAATATATTCATTGTGCTCTTTTTTGCCCTCTCTTCAACCTCCACCCCTTGCAATTGTACACCCCTGGCTGCAGACCCTTTCCTGGTGCCTCCCTCCAACTCTGAAAAAGCAGCCTCTGTCCCTTTCTCCCTCCCCCTTCCTCTAGCATTCTCACTCCTTCCCCTCATTCCCTTTCCTCCTATCTTTCTTTCTCAAACCCACTATGCCTTTAAATTTATTCCTCCTACCTCCTGTGCGTCTCTTGCCCCAGCTCCTCTTCCTTCAGTGCTCTTAGCTGCAGTCACAGTCTTCTCCTCTTCGGCCCATGGGACAGCTTGCTCCACGAGCATTGATCATCACTATGCTGCCGGACATGATCTTGGCCTTCTTCAATGCTCACAGGAACAGCCTGTCCTGCAGGCAGAAGAAAAGAATACCGTGATTGCAGGCAGCAGCAAAATAGGTTCAGTGCCTGGGGGAACAGCCTACCCAGTGGGCTGAAGAGCCGAACACTACTGTGTTGCTAGCCACAATTTTCTTCTTTTCTTCAGCCCACGGCACCCCCCCCCCCCTCCCGCTTACCTTACCCAGTTTACCAGGTAGTGACGGCCCTGCTATGTTCTCTAGGAGGCAGTCAAAACCCTGTCCCAGTTTTGGCTGAGGAGCTAATTGGAACATCTGTTGTGACGGACTGGAATGAGGAGGAGGAGAAGAGTACCTAAGCCTTTGAGAATAACAGGCTTTCTTTGCCTTCCTCCTCCTCTCGCATACCTCTTGGATAAAGATGATCTTGATCAGAGCCAGGTTGGAATAGGGTTTTAAGAGACTCGTCGTGTTCTATTCTGAGCTAAGCTGCCTCTTTTACCTTATCTCTGAACATATTTTCTTCATGGAAAGGCATGTCAGTGACCTTCTGCTGCACAACATACCTGAGAGATCTGAGGCCTAAAGCTAGGAGTCTCTTCAGGCTCCAATACCTAGTGCAGAAGTTCTTTATGGTACTTCAAAATAATCATAGGTTGTATGGACCGTGTGTTTTCTGTACTTCTTCCTTTGGCCCACTTTATCATGGAAGAGAGTCTAACTTCCCCCTCCTTGCACATAATGTTTTGTAAGAAGCTATGTGGAACATGAATCTAGCACTCTGAAAAATCTTTCTCCCTGAAGCATCCAATGTGTGAATATCCCTCTCTGGGGGCACTGAAGAATTAGACCTTGAACTTTTAGCTCTTCTGAGAAAAGATTCCACGAACATGAAATGCTGAGGAATCTGCTGTTTCTAAAATTTAGGAGTCTTCTGAACTCTATACATGGAGTGAACAGAGAACTTTGTCCAGGGATTTGCTCTTTTATGCACTCCTTAGTGCATCCATGGGACAGAGAAGACCATCTACTATGATCAAATGGATATGATTGGGAACTAACTGAATAGGATTGTAAATTTTGTTAGTTTCCCTAATTTCTGTTGGCATTTCATCATCCATCTGTTCATTCTGACCAGGAAGATGGTAGTAACATCTCCACTGCCATTCCCTTCCCCTTTTTAAATGGAATTTATATCCATAGAGATTCTACAGTGTATTGTTTCCTGCAAAATGTTTATCCTATTTGACTCAATGCCCTCTAACATATAGCGCCACCCTTCCACCAATTTGATCTACTTTATTATTATGATATAATTTGTACCCTGGTATCAGTGTCCCATTGGTTATCCTTCCTTCACCGGTTCTCTGAGATGCCAATTATATCTAACCTTTCATATATATTCTAACTTTCCCATCTTATATGTTACACTTCTAGTACTTGCATACAGGCATTTCAAACACTAACTGAAAGGTTTGCTTGCTAAACCATACCCTGACTTAAAGCATTTTAAACAGAGACAGATTTTATCAGTTAATGCAAAACATTTCCTTTTCTCCAAGATTTTGAGAATTTCCCAGCATTTAAATATCTCCAGTACAGATAACTTTCCCAGCAGTTCCTCTCTCAGCTGTCCTTCAAGACTGAATATCACTGAGCTCTGGTTGACCTTCTTATATCTGTGCTTCTAAGGAAATCTCTTAACAATTCTCTTGGTTATTTCACACTGCCCTTGGTTTGATTAGAGGGAGCTTTTCAACTTACCCCTTTGATCTTAATAAAAGCATCAGTGCCAAGTGACTAGTCTGTACTATGTACAGAGAAATAGAATCCTTGCACACCATCAAATGCAGAGAGCAGGTAAATGTGACAAAAGATGCAAAACTCGGAGCCAAGATGGTGGCAGGGTAGTGAAACGTGGTTGGAGACTCTCTGTAATTTTTTTTTACCTCAAAATCTTTTTCCTCTTTGAAATATGTCTTCTAAGGAGAAAAGGATGGCGACCAAAAGTCCTAAGGTCACTGCCTCAACCCCAACTCAGCAGACTCTGGATTCACACTTCCTTCCTTCCTCGGGAAATAAGGCCACATGTGAGTCTCCTGCAGATCAGGCTTCGATTGGGGATGCTTCTGGTCTTGGGAGTGTACCATCTCCGAACACATGGCCGCTTCCTGCTCTTCTTAGCGAACATTTGTTGACCCCAAGGCATGTGGCCTGTAAGGAAACGGTGCTTGGCCCTGAGGTGAGCTCCTCTGTGGGAAGCAGGGCCCTTGGTGAAGTCCTAGTGAGGGTACTCTCCTTTCCCAGAGGAGCTATGCCTGGAACTCCAGATGCAAATTCACCTCTGCAAGGGAAACCGGAGACTGGGAATGTGGAGACCTCAGACGTGCAACTATACCTTCAAACCATCTGGGAATTACTTTTCAGTGTTTTCGGTGTTGTGAAATACTGTTCTACTGATATTAATGCATTGATTATAATGGTTGCAGTTTTGGCCCAGAAACAAATGACTATTAAAGAAATGCAGGAGAAGATTAATAAGATTGAATCTTAGACTAAAGAATCTAAAGAAGCTATATCAGCTAAAGATAAGATGATCATTCATCGGAAGATCAAGGCCTTTGAGAACCAATTGCATCATTTAAACCTGCAGATTTTGAACTTTCCGAAGTTAGTAGGGCTTTCTCTCCTTGACACCCTCAAGAAATATTTAGTGGACATTTTGCATGTTCCTGAAACTAAATTGGTCTCCGTTCAATAAGGTCTACTATCTGCAGATGTAAATGTCAGAGGTGGCAGCATCTTCTAGTGATATGGACGTATCTGCTTTATTGGAAACATCTGATTTGGTAGTTCAAAAGCGATTGACTTTGCTTGCTTCTTTTTGTATTTCAACAAGATCTAAATAGGATTCTTTGCTTATTTAAGTGAAGAATGTTTGTTTGGTCAGAGAATCTAGATATATCCTGATGTAGCATGTGTAACTCAAGAGCAGCATAAGCTGGTCTTGGCTATGAAGTGAGAGTATGTCGTGTTGGGGGCTGCTTTTCTGTTACGCTGCCCTTGTAAATGCATGTTACGTATTGAAATGTGCGTTATATATTTATTCAGCCTACCTAGCTCAGTTTTCTCTGATTTAAAGAAATGTATACCTTCGACATCCTCTCCATGCCCTAGAGAAGTTAGGGAACAAGTATGAGTGCCTGAGGATTTCTGCTTCATCCTTTTTGCTAGTGTGCTTTTTTCTTTATTATTGTACCCAATTTAATTTCCTCCTCCTCCTCAAATTATGGGCTAACAGATGGTCTGAGTGTGTGTGGATTTTGTAAATTTTTCTTTCTTTATGGAATTACTTATATTATGATTCTTTTTTTTTATCCTGTTATACTCGGCTCATATTACTTCTACAAGAGTGCCTCTTGTTGTGATTTGCAAAATTACAAAAAAAAGATGCAGAAATAGTTCAAATTGCACTGGGCACCACTGGCTTGACTATTGTCCATGTATTATACCATTTGAACTCTGGACAAATGATCTCTTTGGCACAGTGCAAATATTGAGACACGTATTAGCAGTAAATTGGAGACTAGATTATTGCCAACAAATCCTGGCATAGCAGCAAGTTTCATTTCAATCATGGTATGTGCCAACTTTTTCTTTTGAGCTAAATCTTTTTCATCTATTTACTTATTCACTGAAATTTATTAAGACTTGCATTTGAAAAAAGTTTGGTATCTGTCATATGTTGGGGACAAGGGTTTTACCAGTTAAGTTATTTCAGAAGCTAAGCAGGGCCAGGCCTGTTTAGTACCTGGATGAGAGATCATTTTGGAATACCAGTGCTGTAAGCTTATGACAAAAGAATGGCCTGGCAATTACTTCACCATACCTTGCCAAGAAAACCCAGGGGAGAGTCACAAAATGGAGTAACTATTCATAGGGTCACTAGGAGTTGACATCGACTCAATTGCACTTAATGTGTCAAATTAAACCATTTACAGATATTACTCCCAGATGACTATGAGCTTTTGTTCACATTTAAATAAATAGCATAGGGGAGCACATTTAGTTATTTAAACTTATTTTTACACCGCCTTTCTACCATTCAAGGCGGTTTATTGTATATATTGTATATTTTGTGGTTGTACATAGTTACCCTGTTAACCAAGTTGATTATCCTGTTCATATGTAAACACAAAGTACTATTGGAAATGTGTATGTTCACTGTTTATTGTAAACCGCGCTGATGCTGAATAGCGCGGTATAAAAGAGACTTTAAATAAATAAATAAATAAAATGAAAATGTAATGCCCATAGAAGACACACTGTTGTACAGGGAAATAAAACAGTGTAACAACAACATGAAATGGATTCTGAACTATTTACAGTGTTAGTCTAGGTGACAGTTGGTTGATTCAACATTTAATCATTTATACAATTCTACAATATAATGGGACTAGCAATTTGTTAATAGTTTACTTCTAGGTTCGTTGGGTCTGTAGGTCAAAGTATGCACTGTGTTCCTCTTGGAAGAGATATGTTTTTAGTTTTTTTCCAGAATTCAGCTATATCAGAGTGTCCTCAGTATTGGGAGTAAGAAGTTGCACAATGTGGGAGCGAATAGGGTGAATGCTTGATTGCAGATGGATTGTTTGCTCTTAATCTTCTGAGTCGGAATCACTAGTAGGTTGAGAGTGGTGCTTCTTCATGACCTATCATTCCAGGGGTTTGAGATGAAGGTCTGGAGACTGTTAGTAGATTCCTTATGTAGGATTTTAAATATTGCGGCGAGAGCCTTGTATTTGATTCTGGCGGTGATGGGACGCCAATATAGCTGTATTAGTATGGGAATGATATGAGCTCAGTGGGCGGGTTCCAAAGATTATTCGTGTTGCCACGTTCTGGGCCATCTATAGAGGATGGAGGGTATTTTTTAGAGAGGCTCTGGTAGATGATATTATAGTAATCCAGCACAGGTGTAATCATGGCCTGGCAGACAGTTTGAAATAATTCTAGATTGAGTAGGGGCGGAGATGTTTTAGTGTTCTTAGTTTGTGATAGACAGAGGTAGTTGTTCTTTTAATGCGTGAATGGAAGTTCAGCTGTTGGTCTACTGTTAAGCCTAGATATTTTATTTCAATTTTGACTTTGATTATTATATTGTTGAGTCTCAGCGTTAATGGTGGGGAGAAGGCTAGGTCGGTGGTGACATACAAGGCTTCAATCTTCTCTTTATTGTTGAGCAGATTGTGTAGACTAAGCCATCTGTTTACTTCTGTAAAACACTTCTGTAGGCTGGTGAGGCCAGGGGAGAGGAGGTTGATGGGGGTAAAAAGCATTATGTCGTCAATGTAGATTTGATATTGTATTTTGTGCATTCTGAATATTTGACATAGTGGTTGGATAAAGATATTGAAAAGATTTGGCATCTTGGTGCCAATTCTTACTTGCTGTTTCCATGAATCCAAGTAGGACTGGAACCAGCTGAGTGTGGTGTCTTGAAGCCCAATCTCCGAGAGTCTTAGTAGTAGTTGGTGGTGTGGGATTGTCAAAGGTGTAGGCAAGGTCGAGGAATATTAGAACAAAATCATAGCTAGTGTTTTGTAAGCAGGTTTATGAATGTATTTAGTAGGGCGGTGAGGAGCATTTCAACTCAGAGATACTGTCTGAACCCATGTTGATAGGGGTCTAGGGGTGCGTGTTCAGTGAGGTGTCTTGGAATTGTGTAAGAACTATTTTCTCTATTATCTTCGAGATAAACGGGATTCTGAATATTGGTCTGTAAGACTCAGGGGAAGATGGGTCAAGCCTTGCACTTTTTAGAAGGGGTCAGATTGATGTCAGTTTCCACAAGTTGGGTAAAAGGCCTAAGGTCAAAGAAACATGAGGTGGGATTTTGTGAGCTTTACCTAGGATACAGGGTAAGGGTCCACTGGGTAGGTTGTTGTGTTAAGGTTCTGGATCTTGTCTTCAATGTTCTTGACCAATGGGAGCTGGAATGGAGCCTATTACTTCTGGGATGTCACATTGGAGTCAGATGTCATTAGGAGTTGATCTGTTGGGGGGTGTTCATTTGTTTGGTGAGTAGGCAAGAAGCAATCTTTAGAGGACATATTTGTTCTTGTGTATTTCCTTTATTTGATTCCTTTAAGAGTGATTTTGCTATGGAGAAGAGCTCTCTTGGTTTATTTATTGCACCAGTGTGTTATCTCTTGTAAGGTAAGATGGATGCAGAAGAGTATGGCTGTGTGGTCTGACCAGGGTACTGGGAAGATTGTGTGGGATGTCTGATGTGGGTCAGGGAGGAAGTCAGAAGGCATAACTATGAGATTGACGATGTTTCTTTTCTTGTGTGTTGGTCTGGTGAGAATCTGGGTATATCCAAGGGTTTCCATGGCTTTGAGGAATGCTTTCGATTGGGAAATGGGGGAAGAGGGTAGATTGAGTTCTCTGAGCATTACTAAAGGCTGGTGTGCGATAGGGGTGGAGCAGGCAGTTTCAAGTAGAGTAGCGAGTTCAGATGCATTGCCTTACATAGCGAGGAGGAGTTATTTGCTACAATTCAGAATGCCGATTTCTGTGGTAGAACTGGAATCAATGACATTGAGTTTCAGGTATTCTTTTGAGATTACACAGACTCCACCACTGCTGTTTGCTCTGTTCGACGTGAATATTGTGTATGAAGGGGGACATGACTGGTTTAGTAGGACCGAGTAGGAGTCAGAGAACCATGTTTTAGTGATGCATAAAGTGTCTAGGTTATGTTCTTTGATAAAATCGGCTAGAGTCTGGATTTTGTTAAGGAAGTGGTGGGGATCGTGTCCCTGAGCCCCCGATGTGCAGGAAATGAGAGGGCTTTGCACCTGTAACGCAGTCCTTTAAATCACCCGGGGATGGCAGTGATGATTCCAGGAGGTGGGGAGAGATGCTGCGGGGAGAGATGACATGGGGAGCTGGCTTACCTCCCTGTCTTCCAATCTGGGTTTGCAGTTGCTGTGGAAGTGGTGGGGATAGTGTACCTGAGTCCCCGATGTGCAGCATATATGTGGACAGCTCACAGCAGGGAAAGGCTTGGAGCCATAGAGATACCAGTTGCCTGAGGACAGGCCCTATAGAGGCACTCCCGCCAACATCATCATCAAGCTCCCATAAAAACAGTGTCATTCATGCTGCACAGCTGGTGGGTGCACAGTCGGGAGCATGTCCAAAGGGACAAGTTCTGCCCCTTTGGAGCCCTTTAGGAGCAGAGGTTTTTGTGTGGGCAACACTGCTATGCTGGTTCACGGAAAAAGGAAGAAGCAGCTGACAAAAGCCCAATCTGTGACTGGTGGTTCGATGGATAAACATCTGAAGGAGACGGCAGCACAGTCTTCAGCAGATATTGATCTTCCGTCCTCTTCTGTTGAAGGGGTTACCTTGAATGCACAACATCTTTTCCATCTGGATTGGATTTAGATTCATCAACCCCTTCCTTGCCAGTTGGTCGGAGCTGTCCGGTTGAAGTTGATTTTCCTGGGGTTATTTCTTGGAGTGACTGAGTTGCTACCCCTCAAGAGATTCCTGTCTCAAGTCTCTTTGACTGATATTTGGTGGGTGGTTATCAGAACTAAGCACCTTTGACTACCACTATTTCTCAGCTCTGCTAAGTCACTCAAGAAGCTGTGAATAAATTTAAAGATTTAGATCAGAAGGTTGGCAATTTGAGCAAATATGTTTCGTTTGGGGACTCTCAAATGACTGCCTCCATTCAGTTATCTCTGCAATTTAGATAGTTTGATCATACACCAAAAGATGAACACTTAAAAATACAGCCAGAAAATGGAATTTGAGGATACTTAGTTCTACTTTTGTTAGTCTTTTGTCTAGTGAGATTTTGTTGAGAAAATACTTACAGAAGTTCTAGATTTACATGATATTGAGACTATTTCCCATTCTAAATGTTATTATATCCCAGTGATGGCTAACCTTTTTGAGCCCGAGTGCCCAAACTGCCGCACAAAACCAAAGAATTTCCTCAAAGTGCCAGCACGTCATTTGCATAAGTGGTCTTATTTGCATAAATATTTGCATAATGTTACCATACACTAACTTTTAGTAAACATGTCTCTTAATGAGTGTATGGATAAAGAAAGACTAAAAGATTTCTACATTACTATAATCCAGTGCCAACCGCCAGGCACATTAGGAACTACTACAAACGCTGCCCATTTAGAACCCATAGCAAACCCGCCGTATCCTGACAGCATTACCAGGACTCACAAAGCACCATACCCTACCTATCAAAAGGCAACACTGCAAATATTAAACCAATATATTTCAGAGAATACTGGGGAAAGAGAACAAGTGGCAACGTCAAATAGGAATTTCCTCTTGTACCAAACAAAGCGCAGATGTTAATGATGCACATTTCCCAGAGCTGACATATTCCAGTTAATAAATTCAAAATAAAGAGATATCTTTCTACCTTTTGTGCATTTTTTTTTCAGTTGCAATTGGTCCAGCCACCTTCTTCTGGTTTCTTCATGTTTTCTGCTAACTCTCCATCGTCTGCTGTCCATTTGTCCTTTCTTCTCTCTTCTAGTTTTTTTTCCACTCTCTCTCTCTCTCTACATCTGCTTTAACATACTAATCTTTCTCCTTTTGCTCTTTCCTCATTCCTATTTCATCCACACAAATTTTACCCCTCCATCCTCAATCCCCAATTACTCTCCCAATACCTGGCCAATTGTAGATTTTTCATCCCTCCTACACAAAATATTTTCCCCTCTCCATTTTACTCTCCCAGCCCCATCCCATTCTAATCCTCCCCCAACATCAGCTCCCTTCTAGTTCCAGTCTCACCCAGCATCCATTCCCTTCTAGTCCCTGCATCAGCCCATTTCCAGTCCAAGTCCCTTCATCAGCTCATTTTCAATCCTAGCCCCCCATCAGCCCATTTCTACTCATTTCCTAGCCCCACCATCAGCCCATGTCAAATCATAGCTCCCCTCCACTCAGCCCAATTCCAGTCCAAGCCCCCCCATGAGCCTACTTCCAGTTCTAGCCCCTCCATGAGTCCATTTCAATTCAAGCCCCCACCACAGCCCATTTCCAATCTTAGCTCCCCCCAACAGCCCATTTCCAGTCCTATCCTAGCTTTTCCATCAGCCCATTTTCAGTCCTAGCTCCCTTCCCTCACAGCCCATTTCCATTCCAAGCCCCCTCCCCATCAGCTATTTGCAGTTCAAGCCTCCCCTTCCACTCAGCCCATTTCCAGTCCTAGCAACACCCCAACCCATTACCAGTCCTAGACCCCCGTCAATCAACTTCCAGTCCTAACCCCCATCACCCCATTTTCAGTTTAAGCCCCCCCCCCCTATAACCCTTTACCAGTCCTAACCCCCCATCAGCCCATTTCCAGTCAGCCCCCCATAGCCCATTGCCAGTCCTAAACCCCCCCATCAGCCCACAGCCCATTACCAGTCCTAACCACATCAGCCCACCTCAAGTCCTAACCCCTCCCCATCAGCCCATTTCCTGTCCTAGCCCCCCCCATAACCCATTATCAGTCCTACACCCCCATCAGCCCACTACCAGTCTTAACCCCCCCATAGCCCATTACCAGTCCTAACCCCCCCCATCAGCCCACTACCAGTCTTAACCCCCCCATAGCCCATTACCAGTCCTAACCCCCCCATCACCCCATTTCCAGACAGCCCTCATCAGCTCATAGCCCATTGCCAGCCCTCATCAGCCCACAGCCCATTGCTAGTCTTAACTCCCCCCCATAGCCCACTGTGTCTTAACCCCCCTCCCCAGCCCACTGCCAGTCTTAACCCCCCCTCCCTAGCCCATTGCCAGTCTCAACCCCCCTCCCTCCCTCCCTAGCCCATTGCCAGTCTCAACCCCCCTCCCTCCCTAGCCCATTGCCAGTCTCAACCCCCCTCCCCCCCTCCCTAGCCCATTGCCAGTCTTAACCTCCCTCCCTCCCTAGCCCATTGCCAGTCTTAACCTCCCTCCCTCCCTCCCTAGCCCATTGCCAGTCTCAACCCCCTCCCTCCCTCCCTCCCTAGCCCATTGCCAGTCTCAACCCCCCTCCCTCCCTAGCCCATTGCCAGTCTTAACCTCCCTCCCTCCCTAGCCCATTGCCAGTCTTAACCCCCCTCCCTCCCTCCCTCCCTAGCCCATTGCCAGTCTTAACCCCCCTCTCTCCCTCCCTAGCCCATTGCCAGTCTTAACCCCCCTCTCTCCCTCCCTAGCCCATTGCCAGTCTTAACCCCCCTCTCTCCCTCCCTAGCCCATTGCCAGTCTTAACCCCCCTCCCTCGGCTCATGGCAATAAAAAAAAAAGCTGCCCGCTGCCGCCGCGGCGGCATGGAGTGTCCCGCGGGGCTCCCTCTGCCCGGCGGGACTCTCCCGGCGCTGCTCAGCCCCTCTCTGCCGGCTTGCTTAGCCTTGAATGCAGCCGCAAGAGTCCTCTCCGGATCGTCAAGATCCGACCACATAACGCCCATCATGAAGGAATTGCATTGGCTACCTCTACATGCCAGGCTCCAATACAAATCATTGGTCCTCACTTTCAAAGCCCTAAATAACTACCCCCCTACACCAATCAGCAAGCTAATTCATGGCACCCTGGAAAACAGAAACAGAAGATCTACTGCACGGAACACATTAGCTGTCCCCAAGCTAATGACTAAGTGCACAAAGGCTACCTCCAACAGAGCCTTCTCCTTATCTGCCCCTTTAAGCTGGAATGCACTCCCCCACGAAATCCGTGGAATAAAAAGCCTCATCCTATTCAGAAAGGCCTTAAAATTCCACCTGTTCACAAAATGCTACTCAGAAACCTCCAGCGATAGAAGCACAACTAACAACCTGCAAACTTCCCCCACACACCAGTCGCCCCTGCACGTCAACACCACAGATAATAGGTAGTCCCCCCTCAAACCCTACCAACCTCCACAAAACTAATGCAACACCCATTTACATTAAAGTATTGTACATAGTTCGAGTTAATACGTATTTAATTTCCCTGTTTTCTCTCCCATGTTCAATTCCCTGTTCTTTGTAAACTCAATGTTATTTGTATACATTGCAGTATTCTTGTTCGATGTACACCGCGCTGATTTTAATAGCGCGGTATAGAAGAAAATGTTAAATAAATAAAAATAAAAAAACTCCTAGGGGAGGTGGGTGGGTTGTGAAGACTAAATTCCTGCTGTTCCCGGAGATCACCTGTTACAGGTGAGTATCTATGTTATCTCCAGGAACAAGCAGGAATGTAGTCTTCACATATGGGGACTCCCTAGCTGCAGATGCCAGGGAGAAACCGCAGAAGTTGTGTGCCCTTGTGAAAGGGCTCCACTTCCCCCCATGGATCTCTGGCATCCTACCAGGGATGGTGGGTAGGAGTTGATTAAGTATGGAAGTTGAAGAACAGCCTGACCAAACAAGGCATCCCGACGGGAGTCCTTGTCTAAGCAGTAATGGGTTGTGAAGGTATGAACCGAGGCCCAAGTAGCTGCTCGACAGATGTCGTCGATAGACACAGAGTGAAGATAAGCCATAGAGGCTGCCATGGCTCGCACACTGTGAGCTGTGACATGGCCTTCCAGAGGAAGGTTTTTACTCTCATAGGCAAAAGATATGCACTGTGCAATCCAGTTGGACAGTGTTCTTTTGGAGACTGGAAGTCCCAAATGACTAGGATAAAAAGCAACAAAAAATTGAGAGGACTTCGTAAGTAAAAGGAAAGGGCACTTTGTAAGTAAAAGGCCAGGGCCCTTTTACAATCCAAAGTATGAAGATTTCTTTCTGCATTTGAGGAATGAGGCCTTGGGAAGAATACAGGAAGGTAAACCGCTTGGTTTAAATGAAAAGGTGACACCACCTTTGGTAAAAAATGTGGATGAGTCCTAAGGACAGACTGAAGGATCTTAATATATACACATTAGAGGAAAGGCGGGATATAGGTAATATGATTGAGATGTTTAAATACCTCCGTGGCATAAATGTTCAGGGAGAGAGCCTCTTTCAATTGAAAGCAAGTTCTGCTACGAGGGGACATGGGATGAGGGTGAAGGGAGATAGATTCAGGAGTGATATGCGAAATATTTCTTTATGGAAAGAGTGGTGGATCCGTGGAATAGTCTCCCAGTGGAGGTGGTAGAGATGAGGACAGTAACTGAATTCAAAAAAGCATGGGACAAACACAGAGGATCTCTAAAGGTAAAAAGGGGACTGTTGTAGTTGTTATGGAAGGACAGACTAGATAGGCCATGTGATCTTTTTCTGTCGTGATATTTCTATGTTTCTACCTTATCATGATGGAAACTTGTATAAGGAGAATCACCACCAACGCTTGCAATTCATTGATGCAACGTGCTGATGTGATTGCAATAAGAAAGATGACCTTCCAGGAAAGGAATTTCAAAGAGGTAGTAGCTAATGGTTCAAAAGGCGGTTTCATGAGCTGCCTAAGAACCAGATTTAAGTCCCATGCCACCAGTGGTGGCTTAATGGGAGGCATAGTTAAAAGAAGGCCTCTCATAAATCTCGCTATGAGAGGATGAGAGGAAATAGGTTGTCCATTTAGAGGCTTGAAAGAAGCTGCAATAGCACTCAAATGAACTCACTGAATTGGTCTTAAGCCCTGTATTAGACAAATGAAGGAGATACTCAGTAATGATTCCAGAGGTATCGCAAGAGGGTCAAGACCCTTCTGCGAGCACCATATGGTAAACCTTTTCCACTTGAAAGCATAAGAGCGTCTTGTGGATGGTTTCCTGGAAGCATAAAGGATATCCTTTACCTGCTGAGAAAGGTTAAGACCATGAAATTCTAGGCTTTCAGCAACCAGGCCCTGAGATGAAGAGACTGGGGATTGGGATGCCACAGCATTCCGTCCTCCTGAGAAAGGAGATTTGGAGCAGATCCTAACTCCAGAGGCGGAGCTTGAGAGAGATGTAGGAGCAGAGGGTACCACATTTGCCGTGGCCAATGTGGAGCTATGAGAATCATATGACCTCTGTCTCTATAAAGCTTGAACAGGGTTTTGGGAATTAGGGGAATGGGTGGAAAGGCATTAAGGAAGTCCTGGCCCCAATAGAGGAGGAAAGCATCCCTGGCCTGACAACCCTGAGCCGGAATTCTGGAACAGAACTGGGGAAGTTTGGCATTCAGCGGACTTGCAAAGAGGTCTATGTCCGGGGTTCCCCAAATTTGGAAAATTTTGGCCACCTGGTCTGCATGGAGAGACCATTCGTTTGGAAGCAGAACTCGACTGAGTCTGTCTGCCCAAGAGTTTTGAATGCCTGGAAGATACACCGCAAGGAGATGAATCTGATGCTCTCAGGCGAGGGCCCATAGTCGCAAAGCTTCATTGCATAGCGACAGAGAGCCTGTTCCGCCATGCTTGTTCACATAGAACATGGCTACTTGATTGTTCATTTGAACTAGGACTGTCTTGTAGTTGAGCTGGGTGTGGAATACTCGAAGAGCAAGGAAGATTGCTCTGAGCTTCAGGAGATGGATGTGTAGATAGGTCTCCTGTAGAGTCCAGGTACCATGGGTAGAGAGGCCTTGCAGGTGGGCTCCCCAACCCACCTGTGAGGCATCTGTTGTCAGAGTGGCTTGGGGTGGGGGTTGTTGGAAAGGGCACCCCACTAAAAGGTTTGGGGGTGACTGCCACCATAGAAGGGACAAAATAAGATGATCTGAGTGTGTTATTTTGTCTGACAGGCAACCTGATGCCCGAGCCCATTGAGTGGATAAAGTCCACTGGGCTGCCCTCATATGGAGGCTAGCATAAGGAACCACATGCACGGTGAATGCCATGTGGCCTAGCAATTGTAACATTTCCCGAGCAGTGAGGTGAGGCTTTAGCACTGCTTGGGAAGCTAATTGCACAATGTGAAGGCAGCGGGGCTGTGGAAGATAGGCCCTTGTCTGCCTGGTATCCAGCAGAGCTCCTATAAACTAGACTGAGTGGAAGCAAGGTTGGATTTTGGGAAGTTTATGACAAGTCTCAAATACTGAAGGATGCGCATTGTGCGAGACAGAGAAATCCTGGCCTCTGGCTCTGAAGGGGCTCGAATGAGCCAGTCGTCTAAGTAAGGGAAGATGAATATTCCCAGAGTTCGAAGAAATGCTGCCACCACAGCCATGCATTTTGTGAACACCCTTGGTGCCGAGGCCAGGCCAAAAGGAAGAACCCTGTATTAGTAGTGCTTCCATTGAAATAGAAAGCAAAGGAACTTTCGGTGAGTTGGATGGATGAGAACATGAGTGTACACATCCTTGAGATCTAGAGAACAAAGCCAATCCTGACTCTGAAGGTATGGCTGCAGAGTTCCTAGAGAAATCATTTTGAACTTCTCTTTGAACAGGAATTTGTTCAATTCTCCGAGGTCTAAAATGGGTCTGTGTCGTCCTGTTTTCTTTGGAATATGGAAATAGGGGGAGTAGAGCCCTGTACCCTGTTGGAGAATGGGTACCTCTTATATTGCCCCCTGACCAAGAAGCAAAGTGACCTCCTGACCTAACTGGGCGTTGAGAGAGGTCTGAGACTTGAACTGTCTTACCATTGCAGGAGGGGGCATGCTGAGGAAATGAAGCTTGTACCCCTCTCTTACAATGGGCAGAGTACAATTTTCTGCTGTTATCTGCCCCCATCTGGGGGCAAAATGACATAACCTTCCTGGAATGGTGGAAGGCTCTAGGCCGTTCAGGGCCAGGAAGGCAAAGTTCCCTAGATAGGAGTCAAAGCGCCTGTGGAGGCTGAGTCTACTGAGCCGGTTGAGGCTTAGCAGCTTTTGTTTTTCTTTGCCTAGGTTGTTGCTGCTGTCCCTTTTGGGCAGACTGACCTAAACGATGCCCCTGCTGGGTATAGGAGAGGTAAAACTTCTTCTTCTTACTGAAGAATGGTTTCTTGTAGGATTCTTTCCTTGCAGGATCTGTTGTAGATTTAGACAATCTATCCAAGGTGATATTGTCAGCATCTCTCTCATTAGCTTTTTCCTGCCAATTCTTGCCAAAGAGATTCTCTCCTGTGCAAGGAATATTCCCCAGTTTATCCTGTACCCAAAGTTCCAAGTCAGATGCCTGGAGCCAGGCAATCCTACGTGCACCTATGGCAATAGCAGAGGTTCTGCTTATGCACTCAAAGCAGTCAAAGGCTGCACGATTTACAAACTTGGAAACGTCCTGAGCACGTTTGACAAGGGCAAGGTAATCCTGCCTCTTATCATAAGGAAGGAGAGGGCTCATAAGCTCTAAATCTCCCGTGACCTCCTTAAGGAACGTTCCCATATATAATATATAGGAACTGATCCTAGCAGAAAGCATGGAAGCCTGGAAGGTTCGACGTCCAAAGGCATAAAGAGTCCTACACTCACATCCTAGAGGATTAGATGCATGTCTTTTTGCACTCTTGATCCTTCTCATAGCTGATTCCACCACCATGGAATGGTGTGGTAGCTGAGTCTTTTGAAACCCAGGACAAGGAGGAACTCGATACATGGTGTCGAGCCTTCGAGAGTGAGGAGAAGTGGTTAGAGGTGTTTCCCACATCCTTAACATGAGATCATGCAAGATCTCATGAATAGGTAAGGTAGCTGCCTCCTTGGGAGCTTTAGGGTATTGCAGGATTTCCAATTCCTTCGCCCTAGGCTCTTTTTCAGGAGCCACTGTGATGGAAAGACCTTGAGCCACATCTCAAATAAAATCCTGAAGACATATTCTCTGGAGGAGACATCCTACGTTGAGGAGAAGAAGAATCCTCAGGAAGAAGTACTCTGGTATCGGCAGAGCTTTCAGAGTCTTCAGACTTATCCGAGGATTCTAAGTATCTCCGATCTGGGTGATCGTGTAAGGCACGATACCGGTACCGATCGAAGTCGGCATCGGAGGGGTCCAGTACCGACTTGTTGATACCAGATGGATAAGCATGACTCGGTCCCGGTAAAATATCTGCCGATGTCGATGCAGTCAGTACCAATACCGATGTCGGTGCCGGTTGAATTGTCTGAAGCGGTTTCAAGGGCATCGAGGCCATGAGAAGAGCCGCCAGACTGCGTTCAATAGCCAAGAATCTCTGGTCTATCGACGCTGCCGATGCTTGGGTATCGGTACTGGATGAAGCAGCCAGTAACCCAGAGTATGGCACCAGTAGTTCTGCTGAGGTTGAGGCCTCGAGAACATCCTGGAGCCCCGTTAGTGCTTTGGAAGCCGAAGCCTCCCGCCGGGGCAATTTTGCCGGTACAAGTCCCTCAAGGGCAACTCCAGAGGCATCTCGATGCTTGGAAGGAGATCTACCTTTTGAGGACCGGCCAGATTTATGTTTAGTTACCCGAGATCCATGGGAGGAAGACGAAGTCCTGGAAGACGTCGATGCCACAGACGCTGCATCAAAGGGAAAAAGGGTGCTACGTTTAGCAGCTCGGTTTTGCCGGCCCCTCTTCAACATCATCCCACAGGCAACACACTCCGAAATAGAGTGGTCAGGACCTAAACATTTGAGGCACCACTCTTGGGTGTCGGTGACGGAGATGGTACCGCCACACTTGGAACACTTTTTAAAACCCGAAGCGGGCTTTTCCATTTTAAAGGAAAAGTTGGGTCTAGTGCCCAAAATGGCGCATGGCACCTGAGGAGAAAATACCTGGAAAAGACTCCAGAAGAAAAGGAGGGGGGGGGGGGGTTGTTTTGTTTTTTTAAGAAAAAAGAAAGAACCACCGGCGGTACCGGTGTAGCGTCGAGGGAAGGCAGACGCGACCACAAAAAAGAAGAATAAAAGGGAATATTTTCTGTGGTGACAGGATGTGCGACCTGTCGGCTCTGCGGAAAATGAAGAACTGGAGAGGGACAGTTGGGAAAGGCAAGGCGGGAAGGCAGCACGCAGGCGCTGTGGGATGCTCCCAAAAGCTTTCCTATTGGACGCTGGGGAGCATTCCCGTGCAGGCTCCATCGGTACCGACGATACCCATATGTCCCCATATGTGAACACTACATTCCTGCTTGTTCCTGGAGATAAGGAGACTAATCAATAGAGAGTACACTTCATTTTTTTTATTTATAGGAGTTTCAAAAATTACAACCACCACAAAATGTAGTTACTCACCTGTAACAGGTGATCTCCGGGAACAGCAGGAATTGAGTCTTCACATATGGGTATCATCGGCACCAACGGAGCACGCATGGGAACGCTCCCCAGCGTCCCATAGGAAAGCTTTTGGGAGCATCCGCTTGCGCTGCTGCCTTCCCGCCTTTCCAGCTCTCCCTCTTCAGTTGGGTTTGTAGCTGAGACAAAAGGAGAGAAGGAAAAAGAGAGAGACAGAGATACAAATCCTAGGGGAGTTGGGTGGGTCGTGAAGACTCAATTCCTGCTGTTCCCGGAGATCACCTGTTACAGGTGAGTAACTACGCTATCTCCAGGAACAAACAGGAATGTTGTCTTCACATATGGGGACTCCCAAGCTTAGAGATGCCAGGGAGATGACCCCAGAAAGCTGCGAAACCAAGGTTGAGATGGGTCATGCTTCCTCCCAAGAACCTCTGGCATCGAAACCCGGGACGGAGGGTAGAGTTGTTCTAAGTCTGAAAGAGATGCTGGAGAACAGCCTGGCCAAATGAGGCATCCTGACGGGAGTCCTTGTCAAAGCACGCCTTGTGGAAAGTTTCCTAGAGGCTAAAAGGATATCCTTAACCTATTGAGAGAGGTTGATATCCTGGAACCCTAAGCTCTCAGCAGCCAAGCCATGAGGTGTAAGGACTGCGGATTTGTATGCAAAAGGAGTGGAGGAGTGGCCTAGTGGTTGGGGCAAGGTACTTCAGCAGGAAGGTTGGGGGTTCAAATCCCACTAGAGGACAGCAACCTTGGGCCGGAAGGGCTGGGTTTTCTAGTCCCACAGGTGCTCCTTGTGGTCTTGGGCAAGCTACCTAACCCTCCATAGCCCATGCTCCCTGTAAAATAGTTATCTCCAAGTTATAATGGCCCATTCAATGTAATTTCAGTTTGTTCAATGTAATATCATGAAAGGCGGTATATAAGAAATGTTAAATAAATAAATAAAAGCATCCCGTGCTCCTGGGATAGAAGGTCTGGAGCACATCCCAAGTCTAGAGGCCTGGCTTGAGAGAGACGTAGAAGCAGTGGATACCATGTCTGTCGTGGGGCTATGAGGATCATATGGCCCCGTCTCTCTGAAGCTTGAACAGAGTCTTGGGGATGAGGGGAATGGGCAGGTAGGCATATAGAAAGTCCTGACCCCAGTGGAGGTGGAAAGCATCCATTGCCTGACTGTTCTGAGCCAGAATTCTGGAACAGAATTGGGGAAGTTTGGCATTCTGAGGACTTGCAAACAGGTCTATATCTGGAGTTCCCCAGATCCGAAAGATTTGAGCAATTTGCTGCGGATGAAGAGACCACTCGTGTGGCAGCAGTACTCGACTGAGCTTGTCTGGCAGAAGATTTTGCGTGTCTGGAAGATACACCGCTAGTACAGTAGATGAATCTGAAGGCCTCTTGCGAAGGACCAGAGGCGTAGAGCTTTGTTGCACAACACCTGAGAGCCTGTTCCACCTTGTTTGTTCACATAGAACATGGCTACCTGATTGTCCGTCTGGACAAGAACCGTCTTGTAGCTCAGGTGGTCCTGAAATACTCGGAGAGCATAGAAAATGGCTCTGAATTCCAGAAGATTTATGTGAAGACAAGTCTCCTGTTCGGTCCAAAGACCTTGATTGGAGAGATCGTCCATATGAGCCCCTCAACCTGACTTGGACGCATCCTTCGTCAAGGTAGCTTGGTGTAGTGGCTGCTGAAAAGGTGACCCTACAAGAAGGTTTTCCAGTGATTACCACCATTGAAGGGACGAAATGAGGCATGCCAAGTTTCTGATTTTATCCCCCAGGAGACCTGACGCCTGTGTCCACTGAGGTGCTAGGGTCCACTGGGCTGCTCGCATGTATAGACAAGTGTATGGGACCACATGAAAAGTGGATGCAACATGCCCCAGCAACTGAAGCATTTCTCGAGTAGTTAGGAAAGTTTTCATAGCTGCTTGAGAGGCCAGTTGGAGTATCCAAGCACAACGGAGCTGTGGCAGGAAAGCCCTTGACTGTCGTGTGTCTAGGAGAGCCCCTATAAACTCTAGCGATTGAGATGGAGTGAGCTGGGATTTTGGGAGGTTTATGAACAGTCCCAAGTATTGCAGGATTTGCATTGTGCAGGATAGAGCAGAGCTGGCTTCTGGAGCTGTTGATGCTCAGATGAGCCAGTCGTCTAAGTAGGGGAAGACAAATATCCCATATCCCTAGAGTCCTTAGAAATGCTACTACTACTGCCATGCATTTTGTGAACTCTTGGGGCGGAAGCCAGGCCAAAGGGTAGAACGCTGTATTGGTAATGTCTTCCCTGAAAGAGGAATCAAAGAAACCTTCTGTGTTCTACATGAATAAGGATATGTGTATATGCGTCCTTTAGGTCTAGAGAACATAGCCAATCCTGACTCTGAATGTAAGGGAGAAGTGTTCCGAGAGATACTTGTTCAACTCCCTGAGGTCCAGAATGGGCCTGAACCCTCCTGTCTTCTTTGGTATGAGGAAGTAGGAGGAGTAAAAGCCCAGGCCCTGTTGAGAAAGAGGTACCTCCTGTATTGCACCCTGAGCAAGGAGAGAGGTGACCTCTTGACACAAGAGAGTGGTGAGGGGAGGCCGAGAACTGAACTCTCTTGGAGTAGAGGGAGGGGGCATACTGTGGAAGTGGAGTTTGTACCCCTCTGTCATTATGGAGAGAGTCCACTGCTTTGATGTTATCTGCTGCCACCTCTTGGCAAAGTAACAGTGTCTGCCTGGAAAGAGGCTCTGGACCTTTTAGAGGTAGGATGACTAGGTTCCCTAGGAAGGGAGTCAAAGACCTTGTGGAGGCTGTGCCTGCTGAGCTGGCTGAGCTCTGGGGCTTGAGTCTTTCTCTGTTGCTTGGGCTGCTGCTGCCCCTTTTGGGGAACATGGACTGGGCAGTGGACAGTTTGGGTGTAAGACGGATAGAATTTCTTCTTTTTGTTGAAAAAGGGGTTCTTAACTGCCTTTTTCTTAGTTGGGTTGGCAGTGGTCCTGGAAAGTCGATTCAAGGTAATGTTCTCGGACTCAAGATGAGAAGCTTTATCCTGCCAATCCTTGCCAAAGAGGTTTTCTCCCGTACAAGTAATATTTCTTAGCTTGTCTTGCACCCACTGTTTCAAATCAGATGCTTGTAACAAAGCAATTCGACATGCACCGATAGAAATAGCAGAGGTTCTGCTAATGCATTCGAAACAATTAAAGGTTGCCCTGTTCATGAACTTTGGAGCATTTTGGGCATGCTTAACAAGAATGAGGAAAATTGGCCCTCGTTATTGGGAAGAAGAGGAGCCATGAGTTCCAAATCTTTTGCAACCTCTCGAAGAAACATACCCATGTAGAGTATGTATGAACTTATTCTGGCCGATAACACAGAGGCCTGAAAACATTGACGACCAAAAGCATCGAGAGTCCTCGCCTCATGGCCCGGAGGATTAGAAGAATGCATCTTAGCACTTTTGATTCAGCGCATTGCCAATTCCACCACTATAGAATGGTGTGGTATTCGCGTTTTTTGGAACCCGGGACACTGCGGTACCCGGTACATTGCATCGAGTCTCCGAGAATGTGGAGACACCATTAAAGGTGTTTCCCACATCCTAAGCATAAGGTCATGCAAAATCCAGTGTATGGGAAGGGTTGCGGCCTCTTTGGGAGCTGCCCGATACTGAAGAATTTCTAGTTCTTCAGCTCTCTGTTCCTTCTCAGGGGTCACAGTGATCGAGAGGCCCCGAGCTATGTCTTGTATAAAGTCTTGAAAAGATATATCTTCCGGGGGAAACATCAGACATTGTGGCGAAGGAGAGGGATCCTCCGGAAGAGCGACCCTGATACCGGCAGAAGTCATCAGAATCATCTGAATCCGAGGACTCAAAGTATCTACGAGCCGGGTGTTCTCGTACAGCCCGTCGCCAGTACCGATTGAAGTCGGCATCAGAATGCCTCAATACCGGACTCTCCATGGCAGACACTGATTTAAGGGCCAGCATGGGTGGAAGCATAGAGTGTGGCGCACCGGTGGCTACAGCTGCATCCGGTACCGATATTGGTACCGTTGGCTGTGAAACCAATTGCAGCAGCTTTAGCGGTACCGAGGCTGCTAACAAAGCCGCAAGACTGCGCTCAATGGCTAGGATATGTTGATCCATAGATCCCGCCGATGTCTGGGTGTTGGTACCGACAGAGCAGGCCACGACCCTAGAACATGGCACCAAGAGTTCTCTGGAGGTGGAAGCCCGGGAACATCCTGGGACCCCGTTAATCCTTTGGAGGCAAGGACCTCCCGCTGGGATCGTTTGGCCGGTGTGTTCTCCGAGGGCAACGCTAACAGCATCTCGATGCTTTTGAGATCTACCCTTTGAGGACCAGCCGGTCTTGGAAGACCTGGGTTTGGTTACCTGAGATCCATGGGAGGAAGATGAAGCCCTGGACAACATTGATGCAACAAACATTGCATCCGAGGCAAAGAGGGTGCCGAGTTTCGCAGCTTTATTCTGCAGGCCCCTATAAGTCATCTTTCTGCAAAGAAGACACTCCGATGGCAAATGGTCAGGACCCAAACATTTAAGACACCAATCATGGGTGTCAGTAGCCGAAATGGTACTGCCACATTTTGAACATTTTTTTGAAACCACTAGTTGGTTTCTCCATTTTAGAGAAAAAGAGGGCCTAGTGCCCAAAATGGCGCCGAAGCACCAAGAGGGAACAGATCCTCAGGTAAAAGCTTTTTTTTTTTTTTTTTTAAAACAAAGAAAGAAAGAAAATAAAGAAGACACCGGTGGTGCCGGTATAGGCGTCGACGGGAAGGCAGACGTGATCACAAAAAAAGAAAATTTTTTGCGGTGACAGGGTTTGCTGCCTGTCGGTTTCACGGAAAACGAAAAACTGAAGAGGGAAAGCTGGAAAGGCAGCAGCGCAGGCGCAGTGGGATGCACCCAAAAGCTTTCCTATAGGACACTAGGGAACGTTCCCGCATGGGCTCCATCGGTGCCAACGATACCCATATGTGAAGACTACATTCCTGCTTGTTCCTGGAGATAAGCAGTAGGCAATCTAAATAATATCAAAGAAAAAATGTGTCAAACAAAGCAATGAAGTACATAGGACTTCAGTTCACATCAGGAGCAGACAATCAACAGGAAAAATAAATTAAGAAAACAAACAAGGGAGAACCCCCGCCCCCCCCCCAATTATCTGCAGCCCTATTTCTCTAATGCCTTCCATACCTGGAAACAAAAAGATGTATCCTCAATGACCATCCTTCATTTTTTATCTTTATCTAACAAAAAATTATCCAAATCAGGAGGAGTTAAGAAAATAAATCTTTTTTGCCGAAAGTAAATTTAACATTTGCAAGGGTATTGTAGAAAGGATATAACCCCTAGTGCCAAAATTCAGGCCTTAAGAGCCAAAATAGACTTCTCCTCAACTGAGTGGAAGGAGAAACATCGGGGAAAATGGCCAATTTATCACCACACTAAGTATTAACTTTTTTCTTAAAGTAAGCTTTCAAAACAGCAATCTTGTCACCTCCTAATAGGAAAAGATACAAGGAGAGTTGCCCTAGCTGATATAACATCCCGCGTATCTTCTAAAAAGGCAGTGAGATCAGGTGGAGGTTTCTCTTACAGGACATCAGAAACATTAACCTGTCTAACTTTAGAGGAAATATAGTAACATTTCAAAAGGCTAATGGACCCTGCATTTGGCAAAACTAACCCTTCAAATACTTGCAAAAGAGTATTTCGGGGACAAGAGGCTAATACAAGGAAAATTAAGTAGCATTACATTTTAATTTCTGAGGAAACACAAAGAGCGAGCAGGTATGGAAGTCACATGCGCTTTATTAAAGTTGAAAAACCCCAACGCGTTTCGGCGATTGCCTTCATCAGGGGGTGCTGGAGGACAACAAAACAATATAACAAAATAAGTATCTTATAGAATATGAATTATAAAAACACAAAATTAAAAACATTAAAAGATATATGTTAGAAAAATAACAACACAGGTACACTACCAAAAAACTGCCTCCAGTTTTGCAACTGATTCCTATAGATTTTGGGGTGCTGAATCCAGGAAAAATAGCCAAAATGTTCCATCACGTCACGTTTTCTTGCAAAATTAGATTTCTTACCCATATAAGGAATGTTCACATAATTTCTTTTTAGCCGACTGCAGTTTATTTTCTTGGCCCAAAATAGAGGTTGTAATGGTTAACTAACTAGAAACACTCCCTCATGATATTTTAGAGTGTTTTGTATTCATTTTATACATTAACAGGACAATTGGGAGGCGGGGGGCTAAATCCAGTACTCGCGCTGGCGCATGTTCTTTCCTGTTCGCCTCGCCTCGTTCGCTCGCTCAAACACGGTGGTTGCGACATGAACGTTCCTGTCAAATTTCAGTTTCTTGCAAGTTCATTATTACCTTTTGTTTGCTCAGTCGTAATCCAGCTTTATTCCGAAGTGGTTCACTACAGTTGTAGTTTGCAGTGCTGTGTATTTGTGATGGCTCACAGAGCCAGAGGTTGCGTCAACTCTCCGGACAGTTTTTGTTTTATTTGTGGGGAATATACCGTGAAAAAACGGCAGAGGAACATTTCTGCATTTATTAAAAAAGTATATTTCGCCTATTTCGGTTTGAAGTTAGGCGATCAAGACAAACCGTGGGCTCCTCACAAAGTGTGCAAGACATGTGAGGAAGATCTACACTTATGGATGAAAGGTAAAAAACAAGCATTTCGTTTCGGAATACCTATGATGTGGCGTGAACAAAGACCACAGCAGTGACTGCTATTTTTGCTCTTGCATTGTGAAGGGATACAACTTAAAAAATAAGAACGTAATAAGTTACCCCAACCTTCCCTCAGCAATTAGTCCTATGCCTCATAGCAACGAAGTACCTGTGCCTGAACCACCAAAATCTTTGGATCATATTTGTGTGGACGGTTCTGATCATGATGAGACTCATCAGATGGCTTTTCCCGATGAGTCCAGCACTTCCGAGTTTGAAACTGAACCAGATCCGAAACCTGAACTTTTCTCTCAAGCTGAATTGAATGATTTAGTCCGGGATTTAGGACTCCCAAAAGATGCTGCCCAACTGCTAGGTTCTCGGCTTAAACAGAAAAATCTATTGTCACCAGGAACAACTTTTTATTGGTACCGCAACCGCGAGACACAATTTTTGAAGTATTTCAGCAAAGAGGAAGATTTGGTATTTTGCAACGATATATACGGAGTGATGGAAAAGTTTAAACTCAAGTATGATCCTGCTGAATGGCGGCTGTTCATTGATTCGTCAAAAGACAGCATAAAAGGTGTTCTTCTTCATAATGGCAACACATTCGCTTCAGTTCCTATTGCTCACTCTGTTATTCTCCAAGAAAAATACGAGAATTTGGCCCTGATTCTTCAGAAGATTCGTTATGATGAGCATAAGTGGATGATTTGTGGAGACTTTAAAATTCTATCCATGCTATTAGGGCAGCAATCTGGTTTCACTAAATATCCCTGCTTCCTTTGCTTGTGGGATAGCCGGGCCCGCGACCTACACTGGGGGAAAAAAGACTGGCCAATTCGGGAGTATTTGAGACCCGGTGAGAAAAATGTTCTTCATGAGAGCTTGGTACCTCGTGATAAAATTCTATTACCACCTCTCCACATTAAGTTGGGTCTCATTAAGCAATTCATCAAGTCCCTTCCAAAAGGTGGTGAGTGCTTTCGGTACCTTTGCTCAAAGTTCCCTCGACTTTCTGAAGCAAAGCTAAAGGAAGGAGTGTTTGTTGGCCCTGATATAAGGAAACTCATTTCAGATGGAGCATTCGCTGAAACGATGTCTGAGAAGGAAAAAGAAGCCTGGGATTCCTTCAAGGATGTTGTTCTTAAATTCTTGGGGAACAGGCGGGATGAGAACTATAAGGATATTGTTGCCAGGATGCTCAATGCCTTCAAAGAACAAGGCTGTAACATGAGCCTGAAAGTCCATTTCTTGCACTCCCATGTGAACTACTTTCCTGAAAACCTGGGGGCGTACAGTGAAGAACAAGGTGAAAGGTTTCACCAGGACATCAAGGACGCAGAGAGAAGGTACCAAGGAAGATGGAACACCACTATGATGGCTGATTTCTGCTGGTTGCTGCTGCGGGAAACCCCAGATGAAAAATATGCCAAGCAGCGCACCAAGAGAAGCATTCGGGGAAAGAAGAAACGGGCCCACCAGGAGATTGATTGACCCAAGAATGACTTTAAAATCTAAACTGTGTTGACAAATATCGTGTTTTTACTAAACTTTGAAATAAAAATTTGCTAGTTATTACCACAGTGTCGGATCTCATTTATTAGAATTTTATTTTCACACCATCGGGTGTTTGTCTTCATGTATTGCAATGGTGCGGTTTGTGTTTTCTATTCTTACATACATACCTGTACAACATTTTTTGCACATTTCTTTGCTTTGCTTTGTGTCTAACCTCGCTCTTATATGCTCAAAGTTTGTGCACATGTATGTGGCTGTTTTAAGTGCAGACAATTTGCTACCATCACAGTGTGTTTTGTTGACATTACTCTATTCTTATGTGCTGCCTTGTTACAATTTTCTTTATTCTTATTTGAATAATTACTAAACAATTAGTATAAAGAATTCATCCAAGAAACTTTTATCTCGATCGCACTCAATCTGAAACGTTCACCTCAAACTGCTAACCCAATGTAGCAAAAAATCTGTACGTGATGGAGCAAATTGGTTACCAGATTTGGATTCAGCGCACCAAAAAACGTAAAAATCAATCGAAACATTAGAGGCAGTTTAAAAAAAAAAATTTTTAGTGTACCTGTGTAATTTATACAAGCATAGACACATGTAAATGACCATACTTCATGTGAAAAAGGACAAACATTATAATATAACAAAATCATAATGTACTTACAAGTAGTCTTAATCAAAACACTAGATGAAGCGCATACAGTAGCAAAGATATGGCACAAGACCAATCGTGTAGTTGACAATGCTAAAAAATAAGGATGCCATTAATTACATAATTGAATAATAAAAAGGTAGTAACATGCTAAACATAAATAACAACAACGGGAAACCCAGACCCAGGACGGAGTCATTCAAAACTCTAAAAATAACTTTTCTTTTGTAAAAAACCTTATGTGATAATATCTCCTCAAAATAAACTATACATGCCAAATTGATGACCAATAAAAGTGCTAAGATAGAACATTCTTAAAAATATACGTGTATTATAGTCGGGAGAAAACCCACCACATAGCTCAAACGTTATAAATAAAAGCGTCTTTATACAAAAATGCAACCGGGCACCAACAATACTGCAAACCAACTAGTACAGGGTAATAAAGGCTCCAAAATTGGATTGAGCATTAAACTATTAACATCTTAGCTAAAAACTTGAGTTCTTAGTGAGAGCGATTACCTTCAGCACTGACAGCAGGCTTGTGACAACAATTCTTGAGAACGCTGAAATTGGCGCGCTTTTAAGGTCAAAGGGTGCAACATGGTGAAATGCATATGTATGAAGTAACATAAAAAAAGGAGGGGGAATATAAAAGAACTTAATAATGCACCTCATTAAAATAATTTACAACCATTACTGCCAAAAAAGGAAGAAAACAAGCTTACAGCAAGGAAACCACGGCTGTAAGTGTAGCGGACAAAACGGAGCTTATGCAGTGTAACGGCAATTCTTAAAAGATGATGAAATATGATTATTTTGCAATAAGTACACCAACATATAACCTGTAAGGTCAACAGTAAGCCTCTTAAGAAGTGTACATATAAACAAAATTGTGAAGGAAAAATTCTTGTGAATTCAAAATGCTTAGGGCCAAAAAAATCTTTATATAGCCCACCTTATAAAGAGCTTGCATAGGCTGTAAGAAGGGGGGGGGGGGGGGGGCAGATTCGAGTCCCAGCCCTAAGGCTGGATTCTTAAACAGATTAACAAACATGAGAATTTAAAAGTCATAGGAGCTGTGCGCAAAAATGCAAACAGGCAATGTAGCAGATCATCTACTCTCATAAAAAACAAAATAACTTAAACAATAACTTGAGCACACAAACCATAAACTTGAAAACGTGATGGAAGCGATTACCTTCAGCACTGCCAGCAAATTGTAGCAACAGCTCTAAAAATGCTAAAATTGACGCGCTTTTGAGGTCAGGGGGGTGCATAAGGACAACTACATATGTATAAGGTAGCCTAAGTGTTTGCAAAACAGTTTACTACAAAAATGCAAACGAATGCCACAATTTCCGTAGTAGGCATAGAAATAAAAACATAATGTGACATAATATGACTCAAGAAATTAACTACATGAGAGAAACTTACAACAAACTGCCACAACACTAATTATTGCAGACGGAAGCGATCACAAAAACAATGTGACCGGCGATCCTAAAAAGATGATTGCATATGTATAAATGCGGTAAAATTGTATATAAAAATGTAATTATGTTGCAATAGGTACGTAACCATAATACTTAAAGGAACAACAGTTACTGCTTATGAATATACATAAAAAATGCCTATGAAAGGAGACCAAATTCAAATCCTATTCCTAAGGCTAAAACGGGTTAAAATACAGAAGATGTGAAAAGTCATAATGGCTATGTGCAAAAATGCAACAGGCACCGGCGATGTTACAAACATCTATTCCCATAAAAAACAAAATAGGAACTTAAACACTAAATTGAGCACACAAACCATAAAATTAGAATCTTGATAGAAGCGAGCAAAATTAACTACATAAGGAAAACTTACAACAATTTGCCACAAGAGATAATTAGTCCTTACCTGCTAATTAGTGTTCCTGAAGGAACGACAGTCCAGTCCGTTTACATCCGGGTTGCGTAACCCTTCCAGCAGCTTGGAGGCTGAGCCTAACCCTTTTGAGGATGGTTAGGGATAAATACCCCTGGCACCACCCCTAAGCCCCAGTAATCTATTGACAAAGCAGACTTAACGTACAAAACCATTAACTGTAGAAACCTGAAACATTTTTTTTTTTTTTATTAAATATAAATGATGTAGGAACAAAAACCTGTCAGTACACAAGAAGTAGGAGGGAGGAGAAGGTTTACCTGAGGTTGCCGCAGCCCTCCCTGGCCCTGGCCCACTTGACCCATGCAACAAGACACCTTCCGCCTCTGCCTCGGACTCAGAATCGTTCCGCTATCTTTTCCGTAGCCCGGGTGGGAATAGGGACTGGACTGTCGTTCCTTCAGGAACACTAATTATCAGGTAAGGACTAATTATCTCTTCCTTATCGTCACTCCAGTCCAGTCCCTTTACATCCGGGATGTAACGGAGCAGTTCAAGCTTGGGTGGGGTTCGCTATCCCGGAACGAATTACCGCGTCCCCAAAGCTAGCATCTGCAGACCTCTGAACATCCAGCCTGTAGTGCTTGGTAAAGGTATGTAGAGAGGACCAAGTCGCCATTCTGCAAATATCTAGCGGAGGAACAAGGCTGTACTCCGCCCAGGAAGAGGCCTGCGCCCTCGTGGAGTGGGCCCGCAGTCCTCCCGGAACCTGTTTCCCCTTCAGGATATAGGCAGAAGCAATGGCTTCCCTGATCCATCTAGAGATGGATGCCTTAGCCGCGGCCTCCCCCTTGTGAGGACCCCCAAACTGAATAAACAAACGTTCAGACCTTCTAAATGAGGCCGTACGGGAGAGGTAACGCTTCAACACTCACCGTACATCTAGATGACGTAGTCTGTCATCCTTCCCTCCCCGCCCATCGGTTGAAAGCGCAGGCAGGGAAACTGGCTGGTTCAGTTGGAAAGGGGACATTACCTTGGGTAAGAAGGAAGGAACTGTTCATAAAACCACCTTGTCCTTAAAAAAGGAGAGGAAGGGGGGCTGGGAGGACAGCGCCTGGATCTCGGAGACGCATCTTGCCGAGCAGATGGCTACCAAGAAGACTGTCTTCAGTGTCAAATCTTTAAGTGAGGCTTCCATTATTGGCTCGAAAGGCTCTCTGGTCAAGGCATTTAACACCAAGTTAAGGTCCCAGGGAGGGACTACTGATCTTTTCTGGGGGCGCAGACGACTAACCGCTCTCAGGAACCTGGTCACGTCCGGGTGGACCCCTAAGGACTTCCCTCGGACCTTGCCTCTATAGCAAGAGATGGCTGCCAGCTGGACCGTAGAGAGCTGGGAGCAAGACCCTTCTCAAAACCCGCTTGCAAGAATTCCAGGATCTCTGGGATAGAGGCTGAAAAGGGTTTCTTCCGGCGTTCCGTACACCAGGCCTCGAAGATGCGCCACACCCTCACATAGGAAAGACAGGTCGAACGCTTTTGCGCGCTCAACAAGGTGGAAATCACTGAAACCGAATATCACCGCATCCGGAGCCGAGCCCTTTAAATAGCCAGGCCGTAAGCGAGAATCGATCCACGTGGGGCATCAGGACAGGCCCCTGGCTCAGAAGATCCTTCTTGCAGGGGAGCCGCCATGGCTGGTCGGCCGCCAATCTCACTAGATCCGCATACCAAGGGCGGCGAGGCCAATCTGGAGCAATGAGGATGACCAACCCTTGGTGGGCTTCCACCCTCTGAAGCACCCTTCCAATCAAGGCCCAAGGAGGGAACACGTACAGGAGCCCCTCCGAGGGCCACCTCTGAGCCAGAGCATCCAGGCCTTTGGACATTCTTTCCTTTCTTCTGCTGTAAACACGATTTGCTTTGGCAGACGAATAACAGGCCATGAGATCCATAATCAGGGGACCCCAAAGGGAGACAATCTGGTTGAAGACTCCCTGCTCCAGCTCCCACTCTCCTTGGTCGACCTTGAACCTGCTGAGATAATCAGCTGTAATGTTGTTCAATCCGGCCACGTGCTGGGCTGAGAGGGCCAACAGCCGGGTCTCGGCCCACTGGAACAGGCTATCCGCCTCCTTCTCTAGGGTGGGGCTGCTTGTACCCCCCTGGTGACATTGTCTGAGAGGACGCGGATTGCGTTTCGCCTCACTAATGGCTCGAGCGCCTTGAGCGCCAGGACTACTAGAGTGGAGTGGACTATTAGAGTGGAGGAGTGGCCTAGTGGTTGGGGCAAGGTACTTCAGGCCGGAAGGTCGGGGGTTCAAATCCCACTAGAGGACAGCAATCTTGGGCCGGAAGGACTGGGGTTTCTAGTCCCACAGGTGCTCCTTGTGGTCTTGGGCAAGCCACTTAACCCTCCATAGCCCATGTTCCCTGTAAAATAGTTATCTCCAAGTTATAATGCCCTGTTCAATGTAATTTCAGTTTGTTCAATGTAAACCGCACTGATGCAGAATAGCGCGGTATATAAGAGAATGTAAATAAATAAATAAATAAAAATACTGCTCGTAACTCTAGCCTGTTGATGGACCACTGCAACTCCACCGAGGACCAAAGCCCCTGAGCGAACTGGCCCTGACAATGAGCTTCCCAGCCCGACAGGCTGGCGTCCGTTGTTAGTAGGATCCACTGCGGAGTTTCGAGAGGCATCCCACATTCTAGGTTCTTCGAACATCTCCACCACTGGAGAGCCTTCTTGGTTCGAGGCGCGCAGGGTAGTGGTACGGACAAAGGATGATTCTGTGGAGACCACCGACGTAACAAGGAGCGTTGAAGAGGCCGCATGTGGGCCCTGGCCCACGGAACTACCTCTATTGTCGCCGCCATGGTACCCAGCAATTGGAGGTAAAGCCACGCTGAGGGGTTCCGTCTCCCCAGGAACTGCGATACGAGATTTCTTAGAGCCTTTGCCCGTTTACGAGGGAGAAACACCTTTCCTTCTCTGGTGTTGAATCTTGCTCCGAGGTACTCGAGTTCCTGAGTGGGAATCAACTTGCTCTTTGTCCGATTGATGATCCACCCTAACTCCTCTAGAACCCTTACTACTCGGGCTGTAGCCGAGTGGCTTTCCTCGTCTGATTTCGCCCTGATCAACCAATCGTCGAGGTATGGGTGTACCAGGATTCCTTCTTTTCGTAGAAAGGCGGCCACCACCACCATTACCTTGGTGAAAATCCGGGGGGCCGTAGCTAGACCGAAGGGTAGCGCCTGGAATTGGAAATGACCTCTTGGCACCGCGAATCTCAGGAACTGCTGATGAGACCTTCGGACCGGAATATGCAAGTAGGCTTCCGTCAGGTCCAGAGATGTGAGAAACTCCCCGGTTCTTACGGCCATAATGACTGACTTTAGGGTTTCCATCCGGAAATGGGGCACCTTGAGACAGCGATTGACCTGCTTTAAGTCCAGGATAGGACGAAAGGAGCCTTCTTTTTTTGGAACTACAAAATAAATGGAGTACCGACCGGAGCCGTATTGGTCTGGAGGAACTGGAGTCACTGCCCCGAGAGCTACCAGTCTTGATAGTGTGACTTCTATCGCTCTCCTTTTGGCCGGAGAGCCGCAGGGGGATTGAATAAAGGCTGGAAGAATCTGCTTTCCAAATTCGAGAGCATAACCTTCTCTGATCACTTCCAGGACCCACTGATCGGACGTGACCCGGGACCAGGCGGGAAGAAATAGCCCCAGGCGGCCCCCTAAGGGTAAATCTCCCGCCCGGACCCCCTCTATCTCATTGTGATTTTCTAGGTCCCGAGAAGGAGTTAGAGGCTCCAAAACCTCTCCCTGCTCCTCGAAACCCCCTAAAGCCTGACCCCCTGGCCGGGAAGCGGCCCCTAGGAAAGGGATTCGTCCTGGGTGAACGAAAGCTCCGAGGGTCTCTTGGCTGGCTCCATGTTGGCGCTGGGGGACGAGCCTGCTTCGGTCTGTCCTCCGGAAGCCAGCCTCCCTTGGATTCTCCCAGGTCTTTTACTAACTTTTCCAAATCCTCACCAAATAATAATCGCCCCTTAAAGGGAAGGCGACCCAGCCGCGCTTTAGAAGAAGTGTCGGCTGCCCAATTGCGGAGCCACAAAGAACGCCTAGCTGCGACTACGGAAGCCATGTTCTTAGCTAGGCTCCTGATGAGATCGTACTGACTATCCGCCAGGTAGGCAGCACCTGACTCCAACTTAGCTGCAATGGGCTGTACATCACCTGTGGTACCCTCCGTCAGCTGCAGATGTTGGGACCACCTCAAGCAGGCCCGTGCCACCCAGGCCCCCGAAACCGAAGCCTGCAGGGCGAGAGCACTAACATCAAAGGCCTGCTTCAGCAATGTGTCCACTTTTCTATCCTGTGCGTCTCTCAAGGCCATGCTACCTTCTACTGGGATAGTCGTCTTCTTAGTCACTGCAGATACCGCCGCATCCACTCTGGGCGACTTCAGCAATTCTCTGTCCGATTCCGGTACTGGATAAAGGCGTGTCATAGACCGCACACCCCTCAGGGAGGATTCTGGTTGGTCCCACTCTTCCTGAATCATTTGGCGGACGACCCTGTGGATAGGGAATACCTTTTGAGACTTCCTGACTGCTTGGATCAGAGGATCCTCCAGCGCTTCTTCTTCTTCTGTTGGGGTGTCAGAAGCCACCTTGAGGACCTTCAGGGACTCATTAATTAGCCCCGGGAGCTCCTCCCGACGAAAGACTCGTACTATGCGGGATTGATCCTCCTCCGGGATCTCTCCTTCCTCGAGTTCCTCATCATCATCTCCTAACTCCTTATCGGAGAACTCCTCCTCCAGCATGTCCTGAGGAGGGGAAGTGGACGGTTCTTCGCTCGCTAGTCTCGCGCGTTTAGATGGGATGCCGGAATCAAGGGGAATGGTCTTAATTGGTTTACCCCCCGGGCCTTCCTTCCCTGAGCTCTGGCCTCCTGCCCCCAGCCCCTGCTTGCGCATGCAGTAGGCCTTGTGCAGCAGGAGGATGAAATCAGGCAAAAACAGATCACAGGAACCCTCTTCCCCAATAGCAGGAGAGAAGAGGGGCAGGGATGGAGCGGGTAACTCAGAGGTCGAGGGTGGAGGGATGAAGGGCTCTCTTTCTCCTTCCAGATGCTGCACTGGACCCTCATTAGTTTGAGGAATGGACAACTGTATGTCCTGCTCCACAGAGGCAGCTTCTGCAGTGCAAACCCTGCAAATCCCTGCCTCTGAGGCCGTGCCCCTGCGAACGCCACAGGACGGGCACCGTAGCTTGGACATGGTTCCAAATAAAGTAACAAATAAATTAAATGAGGGCAAATTATGGGTAATTAATCCTGAGCTATCCACTGAGTTGCAGCACTAGACTGAACAAAGGCCCAAACTTCCTCCCCCCACACTCCCCGAAAGAAATTCTTTGCAATAAGTAAAATAAATAAAAACAAAGTAAATTAAGCACATTAAACTAAATCTGGGCCCCAATATAGAGGGGGATTCTCTGTATTTGCGGTTTTAAAGTATCCCCCGATCCGCGGTGAGCTCCGGGAATAAAGATCGCCCTCCGGAGAACTGCACGTGGCTAGGCCTTAGCCACGTGGAGAGCAGGCCCGAAACCGGCATCTCTGCTCGTACCGCCGGACCCGCTACTGGTTTGGAGGCGAGATCCCGCAGCCGTCTGCGACCTCCGATCGCTCCCGAGCTGCTTCGCTAAGCCAGGAGCGAGGGGGGACGGCGCTTTGGAGCCTCAAGCGCTCAGCCGCCTGAGGGCTTCGGCGCGAGGCGGATGGGTCCAATGCCGAGGTCTGGGAGCCGGAGGGCCTGGAGATGTCCTGCAATCTACCCTCTGCCGCCGGCCAACCTCTTAGGTAATTTGGAGCCTCTCCCACCGGCAAGAGTCTAGCGAGCAGAGAGCTCGAACGCCGGGGAGGGGAGGGAGGGGGGGAGGAGGAGAGGAGACAAAGGAAAACTTAAAGGGGCACTAACCAAAGAAAGACTAAATAAATTAAGAGATAAAACAAAACAAATTCTTTAAAATTAAAATCGGTGCAAATAAACTCAAAGCAAAGGGAATAAATGGGAGACTCCAGTAAGCCCCTGGCTTACGGAAACCTCCAGCTGCTTGGAGGCTGAGAATACTGGGGCTTAGGGGTGGTGCCAGGGGTATTTATCCCTAACCATCCTCAAAAGGGTTAGGCTCAGCCTCCAAGCTGCTGGAAGGGTTACGCAACCCGGATGTAAAGGGACTGGACTGGAGTGACGATAAGGAACACCAATTGTTGCAGACAAAGGTGATCGCAGAAACAATGTAACCGACAATCCTTAAAGGATAGTGAAATAATTGCATATGTACAAATGTGATAAAAATAGAAAAATTGTATATATAAATATTGTAAAATAAGTGCCTACCCATGATACTTGTAGAGGCAACAATCAACTACTTATGGGTATACATAAAACCATAAACAACAAAGGAAAACAAAAACAAAAAACTCTTAACAAAATCAAAAAGATTAAAATGCCAATTGAAAGCCTGCTCGGCAAAAAACCTTTTACATAGGCTATAAGAAAACCGCCAGATTTATGATAAGACGGTTTAGAAATACTTTTAAATAAATAAATAAAATAAATAAATAAATCCTGATTCAGACCCCGAGGCTCAACTGTTTGCAACTCATAAATGAACCGCTGTTCAAGTTTAAGTAGAAGTGAATCTATACTGCCTCCACGCCAGTGTGGATGTACAACTTTCAAAACAAAGAATTTTAAGTCAGAAACAAGATGATCCTTTTCCATCCAATGAGCAACCATTGGTTTATCCGGAACACGTCTTCCTAGACAACTTTTGTGTTCTATAATTTGTGTCTTAACAGGGCGAGAAGTCTTACCAACATATAACAACTTACATGGACAAATGACTACATATATAAAATTGCTAGTCATACAATTAGAGTAATGATTGAGAAAAAACTTTCTCTGAGTGATTGGATGTATGAAAACATCCTTCATTGTAATAACATTCAAACACACAGAACAGCGCCCACATTGAAAATGACCTTTAACTTTAACAACCGGTCGCGGCTTAGATAAAGCTGAGGGAACTAAGACATTTTTTAAAATTACGATTCCTTTTATGTGCAATAGTCAAGGATTTATGTGCCAAAGCAGGAAGTGATGAAATCAAGTGCCACTCCCGTCTGAGAATGTTGGAAATATCTTTGGAGAGGGCCGAAAGGGTTAAGGCACAAACTACTTGACTATCCTTAGTTTGTGTCTTTTTCTTAAGAAGTGTATTTCTATCTAATGTCTTAACTTTATTGTATGCCTTTTGGATAACATGCATAGGATAACCTCTCTCTTTAAACCTAGCATTCATATTTGTTGCATGTTTTTCAAAATCGTTTTGCAATGTGCAAAACCGCCTAACCCTAAGAAGTTGACCATAAGGTAGGTTATCCTTCAGAGATTTGTTATGGAAACTATCATACCGTAGAAGAGTATTGCGATCGGTAGGCTTACGATAAAAGTCTGTGAGGAATCCATCGGCACCCTTTTTGATGTTAATGTCAAGATATGAAATCTGAACAGAACTGAAGGTCCCTTCGGATTGTAAGTGTACATCTTGAGAATTGAGCCAAAGAAAAAAAAGACTGTAAATTTTCTTCATTACCATCCCAGATCAAAAAAAGCATCGTCTATGTACCGCAACCATAATTTAATGAACTTCTTGAACGGATGATGTTGTAGAAACTGATATTCAAAATTGGCGACACAGAGATTTGCAACATCAGGTGCCATGGCAACCCCTTTGATCTGTTTATAAAAAATTCCCCAAAAACAAAAAAAGTTTTCAAACATAACGAGAGCCGCCATCTGAGTAAGGAAACAAGTAGGAATACGGACCGGTGGGCTTCTTTTGATAAGTGTATTAGCAATAACCTCTAAGGCAGCAGCTTGTGGAATGTTAGTGTAAAGGGAATTTATATCTAGCGTCGCCAAAATCAAATGTTCATGATATCCAGTGAAATCATTCAAAATATTGATAACATGCGTAGAATCACAAATGTAAGAAGGAATTTGAGGAACAAAGGGACGAAGAAAATAATCCAAAAACTTTGATAAAGGTTCCAATAAGGATCCTATTGCTGAAATAATCGGTCGTCCTGGTGGATTACTGAGAGATTTATGAATTTTAGGTAAAACATAGATAGTGGGTGTGATCGGGTGTGAGACAGTAAGAAATTGAACCTCATGTGTAGTGAGATAACCCGCTTGCTGACCAATAAAGATTAATGTGTCTATTTTATGTTTAAGGACATCAGTAGGGTCTTCAAAAAAATTTTTTATAGAAGGTTGTATCATTAATTTGTCGTAGAATTTCATTAACATAATCCACCTTGTTTTGAATGACTAGTGCCCCACTCTTGTCTGCTGGTTTTATGACAATAGATTGATCATTTTGCAACTCAAAAAGTGCTGATTTTTGCAATATAGTAAGACTATGGAAGGAACGAACCTTCCTGGTATAGAGGGTTTCTACCTGAGATAAAACAACTTTCTCAGAAGCATCTATTAGGACATTGGTGTTACTGGGTGGGACCCATGTGGAGGATCTACGAAAAACCGAACAATCTGTTATAGTCTCACCTTGGTTTTCAAAGAAATCAATAATTCTCAAATTTTCGAAAAAATTTGTACAACTCAACTCGTGTGGCAAACTGATCATGCCTAGCAACTGGCACAAAGGAGAGCCCTTTTTCCAAAATTACAATTTGGGTGTCACTTAAAACAAAATCCGAAAGGTTGAAAATCCCACCTTTGGGAATTAATCCCCAACCTCTTGGTGACTTAGGCCTCTCCCTCTGCCCCTCCCTGTGGCATTCGTTTGCATTTTTGTAGTAAAATGTTTTGCAAACACTTAGGCTACCTTATACATATGTAGTTGTCCTTATGCACCCCCCTGGCCTCAAAAGCGCGTCAATTTTAGCATTTTTAGAGCTGTTGCTACAATTTGCTGGCAATGCTGAAGGTAATCGCTTCCATCACGTTTTCAAGTTTATGGTTTGTGTGCTCAAGTTATTGTTTAAGTTATTTTGTTTTTTATGAGAGTAGATGATCTGCTACATCGCCTGTTTGCATTTTTGCGCACAGCTCCTATGACTTTTAAATTCTCATGTTTGTTAATCTGTTTAAGAATCCAGCCTTAGGGCTAGGACTCGAATCTGGCCCCCCCCCCCCTTCTTACAGCCTATGCAAGCTCTTTATAAGGTGGGCTATTTAAAGTTTTTTTTGGCCCTAAGCCTTTTGAATTCACAATAATTTTTCCTTCACAATTTTGTTTATATGTACACTTCTTAAGAGGCTTACTGTTGACCTTACAGGTTATATGTTGGTGTACTTATTGCAAAAAAAATCATATTTCATCATCTTTTAAGAATTGCCGTTACACTGCATAAGCTCCGTTTTGTCCGCTACACTTACAGCCGTGGTTTCCTTGCTGTAAGCTTGTTTTCTTCCTTTTTTGGCAGTAATGGTTTTAAATTATTTTAATGAGGTGCATTATTAAGTTCTTTTATATTCCCCTCCTTTTTTTTATGTTACTTCATACATATGCATTTCACCACGTTGCACCCTTTGACCTTAAAAGCGCACCAATTTCAGCGTTCTCAAGAATTGTTGTCACAAGCCTGCTGTCAGTGCTGAAGGTAATTGCTCTCACCAAGAACTCAAGTTTTTAGCTAAGATGTTAATAGTTTGATGCTCAATCCAATTTTGGAGCCTTTATTACCCTGTACTAGTTGGTTTGCAGTATTGTTGGTGCCCGGTTGCATTTTTGTATAAAGACGCTTTTATTTATAACGTTTGAGCTATGCGGTGGGTTTTCTCCCGACTATAATACACGTATATTTTTAAGAATGTTCTCTCTTAGCACTTTATTGGTCATCAATTTGGCATGTATAGTTTATTTTGAGGAGATATTACCACATAAGGTTTTTTACAAAAGAAAAATTATTTTTTAGAGTTTTGAATGACTCCGTCCTGGGTCTGGGTGTCCCGTTGTTATTTATGTTTAGCATTTTACTACCTTTTTATTATTCAATTATCTATTTATGTTATTAATGGCATCCTTATTTTTTAGCATTGTCAACTACACAATTGGTCTTGTGCCATATCTTTGCTACTGTATGCACTTCATCTAGTGTATTGATTAAGACTACTTGTAAGTACATTATGATTTTGTTATATTATAATGTTTGTCCTTTTTCACATGAATTATGGTCATTTACATGTGTCTATGCTTGTATAAATTATTATTTTTATAACATATATCTTTTAATGTTTTTAATTTTGTGTTTTTATAATTCATATTCTATAAGATATTTATTTTGTTATATTGTTTTGTTGTCCTCCAGCACCCCCTGATGAAGGCAATCGCCAAAACGCGTTGGGGTTTTTCAACTTTAATAAAGCGCATATGACTTCCATACCTGCTCGCTCTTTGTGTTTCCTCAGTAGACTTTGCGAGCAGTTGCTCCTGTTGTGTTTCCCATTTTTATTTCTGGCCACATTCTCAAGCATATCTATCTTTTGATGTAGAAATAAGCTAAAGTAGAAACATTTACAGAATGAAGGGCAGTCGACTGGGAATCCTTTGTAGTAATACGATTACTCAGAATCCCAACTTCATGATCCAAATCCTGAAATTCAGTAGTTGTCTCCTGGGTGAACTGCCAAAGCTGGGGAATTGCAGCAGATAGCAACTGTTCAGTTTGTTTAACAATATGCCGTATATCAGCTAGAGAAACAGTTGTAGCCGAGAGATCCCAAGGAGTGTCCGCTGGCTCCTTCCAGGCAACACTCGGTGGAAAGCAGCCTCTACTTGGGACTCAGTTTGCAAGGGGGATATACAGTACAAGCTAGAAATGTCTGAAGCCACCAGGTGGGGAAGATGGTGTGCGTTCAAGGGGGCTCAAACTTGTACCCTTGGAGGAAGGGGAAGGAGAGTCAATACCTGCTTCCAATAAAGCCAGCTTCGGCATCAGATGTTTATCCATTGGGCCAATGGTGGATATCAGAGGCTTAACTTTCTTCTTTTGCTTCGCTCCCGGCATAGCACAAAGTACAAAACCTCCATTGCTCTTAAGTGGCTCCCAAAGGGCAATACATGCTCCTTTGGTCACGCCCCTTAGGACACACCCATGGCCGCGCGCCTAAGACAGTGTGGGCTTTATGGGGCTTACTGGTAACATCAGCAGCTGGTGCCCAATCAGGCCTATCCAAAAGAGGCAATCACGCTGGCCCCAATCCCTTTCAACACAATAGGCTGCCACACATGCTCTTCTACACTTCATTATAATTTCTCTCAATACCTGAATGTAACTCGCCTTGATCTTCTCCTGGAAAGGCGTAAGCTGAATACTAATAAAAATTTAGAAATGGTGGTTAAAATAAATGGCTGTCAATATATTGGGATTTATTTCCTCTTTTTTTTCTTTTGTAATGTGAACTAAATGCTTATTTAGTTATGATGTATTAGGTTTGTTTCTTTTTTTCAGTGATGTGCTGATTGCTTATTACTTTTTGTGGTGAATAAATAGTAATTACACTTACCCGGTAATTGTAGTTCCTTGAGAGACGACAGCTTAGTCCTCGACGTATGGGTAGTGCACCTCCTCCTGCAGCATGAAGACTGGACCAATCAAATTTCAGCTCCTCTGAAACCCTTATACCAGGCATCTCTGGAACTCCAGTGACCTACTGACAAAGCAAACTCAAACACGTAGCTAACCTTTAATCGGGCCCAACTGTGCAATTGCGTTTTTTTTTTGTTTTGTTTTTTTTGTGATTGTGGCCATAGGCCACCCCTAACAGGAACGGAATGTCCCGCCCCTGCCACAGCCAAAGCAGAAAGTGAGAATAAAAAGAAAACATTGGAGCGAAAGGAAAAAGGAGAAGGAAACACACTCACCTGGGAATACGGACCTCTGAACCCAAGGCGTGCCGCGCTAAAAACAAAGAGACAGGGAGAGGCAGGAGGACTAAGCTGTCGTCTCTCAAGGAACTACAATTACCGGGTAAGTGTAATTACTATTTCCTTATCGTTCCTCCAGCTTAGTCCTCGACGTATGGGATGTATCAAAGCAGCCTAACGGGTGGGATTTTTCCAGCCGGCACGCAGAACCGCGGAACCAAAACCGGCATCGCTCGCCGCCAAGACATCAAGTCGATAATGTTTACTGAAAGTGTGCAAAGAAGACCACGTGGCCGCCTTACAGATATCCACCGGCGAAACCAAACTGAACTCCGCCCAGGACGCTGCCTGCGCTCTTGTAGAATGAGCGCGCAACCCAACAGGCGGAATTCGACCGTGTAACAGATAAGCTGAGCCAATCGCCTCCTTAATCCACCGAGCAATAGAAGCCTTCGCCGCCGCTTCTCCTTTGCGAGGACCGCCAAACAGCACAAACAAGTGATCCGATTTACGAAAACCGCTGGTAACCTTTAAATAGCGTCGGAGAACCCTCTTGAGGTCCAACCGACTTAAACCGCGATCAGAAGCATGCCCTTCCGACTCCGGAAATACCGGAAGGGAAACGACCTGGTTCAGGTGGAAAGGAGACGTCACCTTAGGTAGAAAGGAAGGCACAGGCCGCAGAACCACTTTTTGAGCCGAGAAAGACAGAAAAGGCTCCCTACAAGAAAGAGCCTGTAGCTCGGAAATACGGCGTGCTGAGCAAATCGCCACTAGAAACACCGTTTTAAGAGTCAAATCCTTTACCGAACTACGAGACAGAGGCTCAAAAGGGGCTGCACTGAGAGTCCGCAACACCAAATTAAGATCCCAAGAGGGTACCGAGACTCTACGGGCCGGGCGCAATCTAGAAACAGCCCGCAAGAAACGCACGACATCAGCATGAGCACCTAACGCCACGCCCTGAATCTTTCCTCGGTAACATGACAGCGCCGCCAATTGCACGCGTAACGAACTGGCGGCCAAACCTTTAGCAAAACCGTCCTGCAAAAAATCCAGGATCACCGGAATAGAGGCTGTAGCCGCTCGTATCTGATGTCGAGAACACCAGTCCTCAAAAACACGCCAAACCCGTACATAGGCCAGCGAAGTAGAGCTCTTGCGCGCTTGCAATAGGGTCGCCACGACCGCCCGTGAATAACCCCGTTTTCTCAGCCGAGCCCTTTCAATAGCCAGGCCGTAAGAGAGAATCTCCCCACTTGAGGCATGCGAAGGGGACCCTGACACAACAGATCCGGAACCACCGGAAGCCTCCACGGAGAACCGTCCACCAACCGCATCAGATCGGCATACCAAGGCCGACGAGGCCAATCCGGCGCTATCAACAGCACCCGACCTCGGTGAGCCTCGATACGCTGAATCACGCGCCCCAGCAGGGGCCACGGAGGGAACACGTAGAGCAGACCCGCAGAGGGCCAAATCTGCAAAAGAGCATCCAGGCCTTCGGACATTGGCTCTCTCCGACGACTGTAGAATCGAGCTGCCTTTGCTGAGCGGAACGTGGCCATCAAGTCCATGACCGGTTGGCCCCACCGCCGAACCAGCTGCGCGAACACTCGCGGCTGAAGTTCCCATTCGCCGGGATCCACCTGAACTCTGCTGAGAAAGTCTGCCGTAACGTTGTCTTTTCCGGCAATGTGTGCCGCCGAGATGGCCAGCAGTCGTGGCTCCACCCACTCGAACAACGTCCGAGTCTCCGCTTCCAGGCCGACGCTTCCGGTACCGCCCTGCCGGTTGATGTAGGCCACCGTCGCCGCATTGTCGGAGAGAACTCGAACCGCCCGAGCCGCTATCGGGGTCTCGAAGTGCTGCAAGGCTAATCGAACGGCTCGAAGTTCCAAGCGATTGATCGACCAAGCGCTCTCCTCCGGGGACCAGAGACCTTGAGCGAACTGACCCTCGAAGTGTGCGCCCCAGCCCGACAGGCAGGCATCCGTCAAGAGCGGAACATAGTTCGGCTGCTCCAACGGCATCCCCACCCGCAGCGAGGATGGGCTCAGCCACCAACGCAGATCTCTCCGAACGCCCAACGGGCACGGTAGACGTTTGCCCAGGGAATCGGACTGGTTGGACCAGCGACGGAGTAAGGCCCGCTGGAGCGAACGCATGTGAAAGCGTGCCCAAGGTACCACCTCCAGGGAAGCTGCCATCGTCCCGAGCAACTGCAGGTATTGCCAGGCCGACAGAGCCGGAGTCTTTCGGAACCGCCGTACCAGGGATTGAAGAGCTAATATCCTGCGTTCGGGAAGAGATACCAATCCCACGCCCGTCTCGAACTTTACTCCCAAATATTCGAGAAGATGCGTTGGCACCAGATGGCTCTTGTGAGGGTTGACCACCCAACCGAGAGACTGCAAGAGCGCCACGACTTTTGCTGTCGCCGCCCAGCTTTCTGCGCGAGACTTCCCGCGAATCAGCCAATCGTCCAGGTAAGGATGGACGAGCACTCCCTCTTTGCGCAAGGCCGCCGCCACCACCACCATGACCTTGGTGAAAACTCGCGGCGCGGTCGCAAGGCCGAAGGGCAACGCCTGAAACTGGAAATGGCCCCATGGCAGCGCAAAGCGGAGATATTTTTGCTGGTCCTCTCGAATCGGGATATGGAGATAAGCCTCCGTGAGGTCGAGAGACGTAAGAAACTCGCCCTGGCGGACCGCGACTATCACGGACCGTAGAGTTTCCATCCGAAAGTGGGGAACCCGTAGACAACGATTCACTCCTTTGAGATCCAAAATGGGGCGAAGATCGCCACCCTTCTTTGGCACCACGAAATAGATGGAGTACCTTCCCTGACCATATTCTGCTGGTGGCACGGGAATGACCGCCCCCAACCGGAGAAGACGATCGAGCGTTTGCCGGATCTGAAGGGTTTTTCGGACTCCCCGGCAGGGGGATGCTACAAAGGAATCGAGCACGGGACGGGCCAAATCGAGAACATACCCATCTCGTATGATGTCCAAAACCCACTGATCGGAAGTAATATGGGTCCAAGCGGAGAGAAAACGTCGAAGACGCCCTCCGATCACAGGCAGCTCCACCTGGACCCGCTGCCCTTCATTGTGGCTTGCGGACGGCTGGAGAGCTAGCCGCCGAGAATCCTCTGCTGGCGCCACGGAAGCCGCGAAAAACGGACGCTCGGGAGCTATATCTGCCACGCTGGAAACCCCCATAACGTGGCGAGCGGAACCTGCGAAAGTCCCGAAACTGTCCCCGAGACACCGGAAGTGACCTACCTCGCTTGGGTCTATCCTCCGGCAGGCGACCGCCTTTGGAGTCTCCCAGGTCCTTAACCAACTTATCCAAGTCCTCACCAAAGAGCAGTCTCCCTTTAAAGGGCAATCTGCCCAACCGCGATTTGGAAGACCCATCGGCTGCCCAATTTTTTAACCAAAGAGCTCTGCGGGACGCCACCACAGATGCCATGCTATTGGAGAGAGCTCTGATGAGATCATACTGGACATCCGCTAAGTACGCCGCCCCAGATTCCAAGCGGTGGATCTCAGTCAGCATGTCGGACTCTAAGGAAGGAGACTGTTGCAGCCGCTGAGCCCAGCGCAAACATGCACGGGCCACCCAAGCCCCGCACACGGAAGCCTGCAACGCAATCGCGTCCGCCTCAAAGGATTGCTTCAACAGCCCGTCCATTTTCCGGTCCTGCGGCTCACGTAAGGCCGCACTACCTTCCACCGGAATGGTGGTCTTCTTAGTCACTGCCGACACGGCCGCATCGACTTTGGGAGAGCGGAAACGCTCTAGATCGGCGTCCGAAAGAGGATAAAGCCGGCGCATGACCTTAACCCCCTTGAGACCCGATTCAGGAGTGTCCCACTCGGCCTGAATCATCTGGTCAATAACCTTGTGAATCGGGAACACCACGTTAGTCTGACGCACCGCTTGAATAATGGGATCTGCCCCGTCCGCCTCCTCCACTGGAGCAGTAGGGACCAAACCCAAAGTTTGAAGCGCCTCCGAAACAAGAGCAGGTAGCTCTTCCCGTCGGAACACGCGAATAATCTTAGCCTGATCCTCCGGCTCAGGAAGCTCGCCCTCTTCCAAGCCATCTGCATCCATCTCCTGGTCTAACTCTGGGTCAGCTCCTTCAGGCCACTCAGCTTCCGAAGGAAAAGGGTCGTGCAGCCGTGTCCGCTTAGGGGTCCTGCCGCCGGACAACAGAGGCTCCCCCGAAGCGGGCTGTGCAGACACCCCCTGCGCTGGAAGTGGCGAAGCTCCCATAACCTGGCGCCTACGGCAGAACGCCTGGTGCAGGAGCAAGACAAAATCTGGAGAAAAATCCTCCAAGGGCAGGTCTGACTGTCCCGCAGACGCCAAGCAACTGGTAGAAAGAAGACCCGAGGGTCCTTCCAGCGGCGAGTCCAAGTCCCCTGCTGCGGCCTCGGCCTGCGCCGGCGCAGCCACAGAACTTTCTAGGCGCTGCTCCATACTGCGAGAGAGCGAGGCACAGCGTGGGCACACGCCGGTCTCCGTGTCCGCGCCCCGCCGAGAACCACAAATGAGACAAAGAGACCCCCCTGGCATGAGAGCCCTTGCGCTGTTGAAAGCTAGCAGACACAGCGCAACGCTGAAAAGGGAAGAACTGGCTCACTGGCCCAGAAGAACCATGCGGGAACTGGGCCTGAGCTAACAACAGAAAGCCTCTGAAGGGAGTAGGGAAGAAAGTATCTCCCCGGCTTTCGAGAGACGTGGCCCCCTTTTTGGTATATATATATCTTTTATTTATTTATTTATTTATTTATTTTTTTTAACACATCTCAGGACACCCGATGGCTGAGAAAAAACCCATTACAAAACCAATTGTGGGGACTACAACCGACGTGCAAAGGAAGAGAAGAGGAGACTCTCAATCCCCCCCCCCCTCTCAGCCGCGGGACCGCTGCAGTCCGAGGAAAGGGGCCGAAAAGAAAATAACACGAAGAAATTAAAAGAAATTAAAAGAAACTAAAAGCAATTAACTTAAATATTGAAAAGAAATGAAAGAACTAAATAAATTCACCGCGGGACACCCCGAAGAAAAAACCGCGAGTGAAGAAAAAATGGCCGCGGCAGCCAGGCAACTTTGGCGCGCTTTTTCCCCTGCCGAGAAAAAAGGTCTGAGGGAAAGCAAACACTGCTGCAGCCTACAACTAGCAGCCCCTGAATACCGCGACCCTGGGAACCCCCCCGAACAAACTCCACCAGCACAGAGGGATCCCAGCACGGCCGGACAGAGCACAGAACTTGGCTCAGCAGCCGCTCTGAACTCCCACCGCCGTCGGCACTTACCGGCACTAGTAAATCAGACTCAGCAACCCTCCGGAGAGGAGTTGCTGTTCAGCCGCCGCAGGAGCTCTGCTCCGAAGAGCCCTGGAGCAGAGATCCTAATTCTTCAGTTAGACAGGCTATAATATAAAAAAAATAACAGCGGCAAAGGCTGGACAGGAGAGGGACCTTCCTCAGGACCCCCCCCCCCCTCACGGAGTGCTCTGAGAAGAACCCCACAATTTAAAGGGACAGAAACCCTTAAATTACTAAAGAAAAGAAAAGAAGCCCAAAAGGACAAAAAATAAAGACCCAAAAGGTTAGCTAGGGAAGTAAATACAACTAACTAAACAACTAGTGAGCCCAGCTAGGCTCACTAACGTCCTCCTGCTGCATGAAGACTGGACACACTGGAGTTCCAGAGATGCCTGGTATAAGGGTTTCAGAGGAGCTGAAATTTGATTGGTCCAGTCTTCATGCTGCAGGAGGAGGTGCACTACCCATACGTCGAGGACTAAGCTGGAGGAACGATAAGGAATAATTTGATAACTTTAAAAACAAAATAAGAAAATAAAGAAATAGCATAAACTGTGTTTTCCAATTTAAGTCAAATGTAAACCGCTTTGACTTATAGATAAAATCCTATAGAAAAGTTGTTAAATAAATGTCTGATATCTGAAGCATCAAAGATGCATGAAAGCCAGTGAAAAATTCCATAATGAAACATTAAACCTATAAAGGGGCAAAATTGGTGTGCACGCACTAACCAAACACCAATAGCAATACTTTATAGTATATTAGTGAACAAACATCAAAACTCAGAGGTAAAGGGAAAGGCCTCAGTGAAACGGGGAAACAAACAATAAGTGCTGTAAACACAAGCAGGTTTCTGAATAATAACCCCCACTTCATCAATCATAGCCCTGCCAACCAGCTTTTTTTAAAACAATTTTTATAAATGCATTTAAAAGAATCAAAACAACTTAGTTGATTATAATGGAAACTCAAAATGCCCAATCCTCAGAGCTTGGTGTAAAATTATCTCTGCTGTATAATTTGGTTGTCGACTTGAGTTTCGCCTTCCTTTAAGACTGCATCAGGACAAACTCCAGAAAAAAAAGCCTATAGTTAGTGAGGGAGCCTTTGGGAGTTTTTTGAGCCTGATATCTGAAGCAAGCAAGCAAGGACAGTCGAGTGTCCCAGTGATGGTGCTAAGTGCAGAATCATCAGGCTTGTATTCAATACCAGTTTCAATGACAAAAGAGAGATAGGATTCTTTGAAGCATGAGGAAATTAATGAAAAATAATTAATTTTATCAGTCTTAACTTAAAGTAATATATATTTATACAGCAATACCCTCCCAACTGAGCTCTACTCATCAAATGCCTTACTATTTGAAATAAAGGCTGCAAAAAACTTCTCAGCAATAGGGAACCTACTAATTAATTCACATTACCATACCGATCCATTTCAGGATCTGTTGCTTAAAGAACAGAACTCTGCATGCTGCTCTGCCCCAATGCAATAGCAAGATAGCTATACTACTAGATTAAAAACAATTTCCAAAGTAACAAAATAATTATTGTTGGGCAAGATTGCTTACTATCAGAAATATTCTACACCTAAGCAGTCACCAAATACCACATAAGATTTTATCTTTATATTTCATATAAAATTTGACAGTCATGAAGAATGATTTTATCAATCATATCTTCACTACTGAATTTGCTCAATGCAATTTTAAACAATTAATTTGGGAGGATGCATTGTCCTCGCCCATGCAGCAGGATTTGGTGGAATGAGATGGTTATCCTATAGGTAGATAGCAGGAGTACCAGCTAGAGAAGATAGATGTTACTGTTCTGGACAGCAGAGGGCTGGTAAGAACAACTGCTGTTCAGGAAGGCATTAAAGACCTTTCTCTTTCCCTCATAGGTGGCAGTAGTGTACGTAGGCAGTGATGGCAGTTGACAGTGTTTGGAGTTGTTTGTGAGGTGGGGATGCGGGTGAGGAGGGTGCCTTGGCACGGGGGGGGGGGGGAAAGGGGGGGAGTGAGGTGATTTATGTTTTATGTACTGCTGTAAACTGCCTTGAATACTATAGCATATGGCGGTTAATAAATGTTTTAAAATAAACGCTACATTCTATGGGACACTATCCAGTACTTGGGACTCTTCTCAAGAATACAAAGAAAAAGCTTGTAGATCAAGTTGATAATTTCTCTAGTTTGTTGGACAGTCAGAAAGTATTTCTAAGACAGCAAGAAGAGATACTGAAGCAGGTAATCATCTAGTCCTGTCTTAAGGGGAAAAAGACCACTCTCTGTTAAGAGGGGCCCCAGGTGGGATCACCGAATCAGACAGGCTTTTTGGAAAGCTTGTTAGATGTGATCACTAGAAGAACTACTCTTCTTGTATCCTTTGTATTGGAACCTGACTACAACACTGTATTATGACTTTTTTTTTTAAAGTCAATGCTAACAACTGGTGACCCAGTAGTATCTGGGTTTTCTTGGCAAGGTATGAGCAGAAGTAGATTGACAGGCTTTTCTTCTGAAGCAATGGAGGGTAAAGTGACTTGTTCAAGGTCACAAGGAGTGCCAATGGGAATTATGACTTCTAATATATCAATGAGCTGTTTTTAGCATCTCAAATATGCTTTTTTCCTTACCCAATCCCAATGCCACGAGTTATTGGTCTAGAAACAATTCAGGTTTTGGGTGGGTATCTTTATTTTAAGATTTCCTTGTCAATTTTTTGTTTTGTTTTGTATGGTGAGTTTACGTATCAATAACAGAGAGGAGCCTAAGTTCTTGGACAGTATCACTGAATTCTAGAGAACCTCTGGCGGCTACTGCTGGCACTGCAGCTGCCTCTTTGGCTTTTGGATAAATAATATTTCCTTGCTTATATTATTTTCTTGGTCCAGTATTCTGCGTTGATTTGGTGGTCTAAAATTTAGAAAATTCTTTTCTGATTTAACATTGCTTTGTTTTTTTTCTCTTGATTTCTGTATCATTCAAATTTCCCGAGTGTTAGTATTTAAAATTCAATAAATGAATAAAAAATGAAAAATGTTAAACTGATTTAAAATGCAACAGGCTCATTTACAATTATAAAAACAGAATATTATAAGGTGTGCCATATTGAGTAAGACCATCGAGCCCAACATTCTATCTCCCAAAGTACCTGGCAGAATTCCAAGTTGTAGATCCATTCCTTATATCCAGGTGGCTTTCCCAAATCTAAAAGGCTAATAATGGTTTGTAGATTTTCTTTTTATTGGAATTAGCCAAACCCTTTGTAGTTCAAGAATTTCATTGAATGTTTTAATTAAGAAATAATGAAATAAGTCAAAGAACAGCAAAAGATGGGAACATATTAGAAAGGTAATTTACACTGTTCTGCAAATCAAAAGAGGCTAACTCATTTATTACAAATTCAGCTCATAAGAGTGTCAACTGGGAGGCAGAAGCCATATAATCTTCAATTGTCTGTCACATCTTGGAGATCTGAAGGCACCTATTAGATTTTTCAGCAGTTTCATTTTGTATTTACACCTTTGGCACACGATATGGTTTGATAACAGTCAAAGCGGAGTACTTTGATTTCATTCATGCTGACTTTAGTAAAAGGTGGGGGGAATATCCGAAGGAAAAGATGGGAAGTGATAAAGGAAGTGCAAAGGTACTGGACCAAGCTGAAAAGAGCTATAAAAATGTCAACAGATCTTTTTGTAAGGAAAGTTAATAAAAGCAAGAGGAAAAGGAAACTGATATAGTTCTCCAAGGAAGTGGCTGTAAAAATAAAGGCAAAAAAGGTAGCATTCACAAAATACAGAAGAATGCATGAAGAGGAACTCAGAAAAGAACACAGGATAAAGCTCAAAGAGGCAAATAAAGAAATAAGGATGGCAAACTCATGGGCAGAAAAAAAATGGCTAACGATATAAGATAAGATGCCAAGACTTTTCAGGTATGCTAGGGAGAGGAAGGCGGCCAGAGTTGTTGTTATACTGAAATATGCTGGGAACACCATGTGGAGAGTGACGAGTAAAAAGTGGAAATGTTAAATAAATCCTTTTGTTCTGTGTTCACGGAATAAAATCCTGGAGGAGGACAGAGTTAACTAACAAAGAGTAGATACCAAACTATTCATGGAAGAAAACATTTATGAACAATTTAAAACCAAAGATGGATAAAGCCATGGGGCTGGATGTGATATAGCCCAAGATACAGAAAGGTGCTGGTAGGTCCTCTTAAGGATGCATATAATAGATCCTTGGAGAAAGGCTGATGTGGTCCCACTTCCAAAAGTGGTAACAGAGAAGAGGTGGGAAACTTGAGACAAAAAATTGTTTTACTAAAGGAATTTCATGCCAAATAAGTCTGAAAACTTCTTTTATGGGTGACCAAGGAACTAGATCAAGAAATGAGTAGTGGAGTACCTTAAGGATTGCCACAGAAAAGAGTAGGACAACAAACCACCATGGAAGGAAGAATTTATTTTAAAAAAAACCATGAGGTCGACCTGATATGTTTCGGCCGGGGACCTTCTTCAGGGGACTAAGACCTCTAAAAACAGACAACAAAATTAAAATCATAAACAACAATAAATAGATGGATATAGCACAGTTACTTACCTGTAACAGGTGATCTCTGGGAACAGCAGGAATAAGTCTTCACATATGGGGTACGTCGGTACCGACAGAGCCTGCGCGGGAATGCTTCCCAGCGTCCAATCAGAAAGCTTTTGGAAACATCCCACCACGCCTGCGTGCTGCCTTCTTGCCTTTCCCAACTGCCTCTCCTCAGTTAAGTTTTAAAGCTGAGACAAAGAGAGAGAGAGAGAGAAGGGAAAGATAGAGATAGAGAATACAACTCCTAGGGGAGGTGGGTGGGTTGTGAAGACTTATTCCTGCTGTTCCCAGAGATCACCTGTTACAGGTAAGTAACTGTGCTATCTCCAGGAACAAGCAGGAATGAGTCTTCACATATGGGGACTCCCAAGCTAAGATGCCTGGAGTCCCAGCATGTTATGGATTGGAACATGCTACACCTCATATGGCCAGGAATCCTCAGGATGGTGGGAAGGAGTTGAAACAGAAAGGTGCTGTAAAAGACAGCTAACCTAGCATAGGACTGCAGACAAGAAGTCCTTGTGTGGATGACAATTATCATCAAATATATTGAAAATGAAATATTGCAATATGGACCTCCCCTAACAGGATTGTACAAAAGTATGGAGGTTCATGAGATCTACTGGGAATCCAGTAGAGAAACCTCAAGGAAGACCTCACTGCAAAGTAGAGGTAATAAACCTGTAGGAAAAACAATGGAGGTCAGAAATTCTGAAAGGTAAGAGGTAACCCCAGAGATAAACTGGGGTACTACAAAAACTGTAAGCCGTCAGCGGAAGGCTTTATGAAAAAAGCCCAAACTCTTTTAGCTACAGAGTGGCTCACACATAGGAGCAAAAAGAGGAAAAGGCTGACTGATTTGGACAAACAGGCCTAATCCTTGTGGGAAGAAGGGGTATGGAAAACCCTTATATCCCAAAAGAAAGGACAGATGCCCGAGAGCCTCAGAATGACTGAAGATCTGCAATGTCTTTCCTAACTGATGTCAGGTAGGAAAGATACTGGAACATGGAGAGCTTCAGGGGTACCTAAACTTTAAGGTTATGGTTGAAAAGTTGTTAACTACCACTGGAATGGTTGTGTGTATAGCACCCCAAACATGCTGGAACAGCATGATATGGGTAGAGCCCAACTGTCAGAATCATATAGATATAGATATATCTATATGAGCATAGACAGTCAGATAGATAAGTATGTAAATACATATCTACCTATAATAACACACAAATGACAGACATATATATCTATAGATATAGATATATAGATATGAATATATAGGCCTATATATAAGTGTCTGCAATTAAGCAGACAGAGATATGCCTATAGAAAGTATATTCACATAGGAGATGTGAAGAGGAAAGATTCATCTAACAACAAGAAGGTGGAACCTACTTGAGAAGATATATAGAGAATCTATTCCGCCTGGTTATGATGGAAGGAGTCAGGGGGAAAATCTCCCTGACAATGAACAGACTAGATTACTGCAAGAATGTTAGCCAGTGAAATAACCAGGATGGTTACATGAAAAGCAGAGGATAATATCAGTCTGCAGGCAGCAAGTCCCGAGTCCCTCAGAACTCTGGCATGGTAAATGGACAGAAGACGCATAGGAATGAGATACCATGTTGACCTACTTGAGGGGCAAAGGGTATCATGCGTTCTTTAGCTAAATATGCGCTGTCCATGAGGATACCATGAGGACAAGCTGCAAGGGAAAAAAAGAGCATATTCCCGGTGGGAATCCTGAGGACCAAATGAGGGAAATGAACAACTCTTTAAGCTTTCACGTAAGAGAAGGCCCATGTCCTTTGCTTTAAAAAGGAGACAGTAGGGTAGGAGAACCCTTCCAGTCATGAGGGGCATGACTAAGGGAGCCTTTTCCAACCATCTAGGACAGCTGTTTGAGGAAATCCTAATGCTCTCTAGCAAGGGCCCATAGTGGAAAGCTTCTCTGTAAGATTGCAGAGAGCATAATGCAGGAGAATTAGGAGATAGAACTGGCTGCCCAGCACCTAGTTCGACTATGCTGCCAAACCCAAGAGAATTGGAGATGGCAAGAATAGAAAACAATCTGAGAAGCCTGTAGTGATAAGATTTGCCAAGAAAGATGAATCCACTGTCTTGGAGTCACTACTAAGGCCAGAAAGAATATAGTGGAGGACAACTCTGGATGCTTGTGGGGAAGAACCAGTGGTCCAATCACTAGGGCTCCTGCATGGGCAGCTGCTAGTAAGACATCAGAAAGAAACTTCCTGTTAAAAAACAGAAAGAGGGAGAGAGCAGAGAGCCGGCGCAGAGGTCCGGGGAGGCAGGCACCTGCTCCGACGGTCCCGACATCATCGGGGACCTGCTGAAATTCGGAGCAGTGGTGAGAGTTGCCTCGGGAGAGAGCAGAGAGCCGGCGCAGAGGTCTGGGGAGGCAGGCACCTGCTCCGACGGTCCCGACATCATCGGGGACCTGCTGAAATTCGGAGCAGTGGTGAGAGTTGCCTCGGGAGAGAGCAGAGAGCCAGCGCAGAGGTCCGGGGAGGCAGGCACCTGCTCCGACGGTCCCGACGTCATCGGGGACCTGCTGAAATTCGGAGCAGTGGTGAGAGTTGCCTCGGGAGAGAGCAGAGAGCCGGCGCAGAGGTCCGGGGAGGCAGGCACCTGCTCCGACGGTCCCGACGTTATCGGGGACCTGTTTAAAGGTTCTCTGAGTAGGCGCAGCCGGAGGCGCTAGTCGGGGCAGCGATAGAAGGGGCTAGATACAAGGGGCATCACAGGCCCCTTGGAGCAACGAAGGAGCAAAGAGCCTGGTTTGTCATCGTTTGGTGATGGGGAAACGTAAGAAGAAGATCGAGCCGGCTGTGGCAGCTGCGTCTGCGGTGGGCCCCATGGACAAACATGTGAAGGTACTTTCTGGTATAGATACCACACTTGACCCTGAATTTCTGGTGCTCCGGCCCTCTCCGGTGTCCTTGAGTTCTCCAGACCGGACACCACCTTTTCCTCCAGTCTATGTATCTCCTCCTCTATCCACTTCAGATGGTATGCGGTTTCAGCAGAGTACCCCGGTGATAACAGGGGAAAAGCTGAAGCCTGTGGTATGGGTACCCGTTCCAAAGGAAGCCAGTTTGGTGCCTGATGAGCAGGTAACTCTGGCTGACATTTGGAAAGTGGTTACCCGTATTGAAAGTTCCTTAGTACCTACTGTTGTGCAACTTTGCAGTTTCTCTTCGGAGATTACAGCAAAAGTTTCTGAAGTGGATAGTAAGGTGGAGACTATTTCTAAACAGATTATTAATTGTGAAAATCAATGTCAGGCTCTTAAAGATGTGAATGTGTCTCATATAAAAGATAGTTTAGTTCTGCACCACAAAATGGAACAGTATGATAATTTGCTACGTGTTAAAAATGTTAGGATGTTGAATTTTCCTTATTGTCGGTTGCTTTCAGCAGAAATACTTTTGCGAAAGTATTTTAGAGAGGTTTTGGGGCTGGCTTCGGCCGATTCCATTGGCCTTTCTAAATTTTATTACTTGACTGGTAGAGCTCTGTCTCGGGGTTCTCCGGGGGGGTTTGATGAGGTTCAAGGTGCTGTTGACCTTGATCTCACCAAATTTCTGGAGGACTCGCAAGATAATATTTCTTCTAGAGCCACATTGGTGGTTTCCTTTGTGTCTGATCAAGACAGAGCTCTTGTATTTCGTAGTTATTTTAAGAATATGTCTGCTCTTTTTTGTGGAGCGAAAGTGCAAATATTTCCTGATGTCTGCAGGGCGACTCAGACTAGGAGACAGGGGTTTTTGGCCCTCAAACCTAGGGTGATCGCCCTGCCGGCTACTTTTTTTCTTCGGTATCCCTGTAAATGTTTATTAACTTTCCAGGGTTCTAGGTTTGTTTTTCTTGACCCTACTCAACTTGAATTGTTTCTTTCTGATAAAGAGGGGCTTGGCAAGAAGGGACTGGGATAGGTGGTATTGTTAGTAGCTGCTTAGGTATTCAGGAGTTTAGTCTCCTGGTTGTTTTTTTTTTTTGTTATTATGTTTATTAAACTCTCCCCTTATTGTGGGCTAGGTTCAGATGTATTGTTAATTTATATATTTTCTTTTTCTTCTATGTATTTCTTTGTCTATGAATCATCATCTGAAAGTTTCTTTATGCTTGCTTTGTAAGTTGTAAAAGTCTCAATAAATATTAAATAAAAAAAAAAAACAGAAAGAACAGACAGAACAGGAGTAAGAAAACTCTGGACCTGTCTGAAAGCTGCCCCAAAGCAAAAAAGAAGAAGGAGTTAACTCAGAGAGGAAAACTCCACACTGGAATAGTGACAAAACCAGAAGGGCTGAAGAGAAGCCCTCCAGTGTAATAGTACCACTCTTACAGGGGAAACCCTTGATAAGAGGGTAGAGAAGATGGAGCTGAATGGAGACTTACAATGTGGTAAGTCTATAGAAAGGAAAAATTCATGCTGGTACAGAAAACTATCGTTTGATAGTTGTTAAACATCTTTCCCTAGCAGGAAGAAGAGGAGAAGCTGTGACCTATAGGCATGAACATCCTAAGAGCTCTTATAACAGAGAAAATTTGATGTCTTGTGAAAAGAGATCCATGCCTAGAGTTTAGAATAAAACAGTGGAAGGCTTCTACTGAGAAGAAGCCAACTGCAGGCTCTAAACCCCAAGAGACACAAAAAATATGTGATTAATCAGAAACCCTGCAGATGCTGGGTTTGGTGAGCCTGGTGAGAGTTTGGATTCTTCAGACCAGGGCGATGTTTCCTCTGTTTGGGAACATCTGTATGATGGGCAGAAGATGACTAAAACCTTCTCCCCCTAGGGGAAGAAAGTTTGGTAGGACATTTCCTACGTACTGGGAAAGAAGAGGGCGTAGAACAGCCCTTAGAAACAGGTAAGTCAGTGGACCACTGAGTAACCTGACGTAAAGACTCCTTATTGAAGAGATTTTCTCCAGTGCAAGGAGTATTATCCAGTCTTTGTTGTGCCCATTTGTCTAAGTCTGAAGCTTGGAGCCAGGCTCTACGTCGTGCCCCTATGGCTATAGCAGAAGTCCTGCTAACAGACTCAAATGAGTCTAGGGAAGCACGAGTAAGAAACCAAGAGATATTTTGAATATGACTAAGCAGTGAGGAATAGTCTGCACTCTTAGGTTCTGAAAGAAAAGGAGTCAAAAGATGCAATTTCTTTGTGACCTCCTCAAGAGATAGACTCATATAAAAAATATATGAGAGAATTCTTGCTGAAAGCATGGATGTCTGGAAGGTTTGACGTCCAAAGGCATCTAGTGTCTTAGACTCACGACCTGGCGGATAAGAAGAGTGCTTTTTCTTACTCTTCATCCGCCTCATTGCTGATTCCACTACAATGGAATGATGAGGAAGTTGAGTCTTTTGAAACCCTGGAGAGGGGGGCACCTGATATAGGAGATCAGTTGCTCTGGAAGGTGGGGGTACCCTTAAAGGTGCTTCCCACATTCCTAGAAGAAGATCCTGCAAGGAATGATGCAAAGGAAGCATTATGTTTTCCTTTGCTTCAGTAGAAACAGAGCTTTGTGTAGGATCATGTCCAGGGATAGAGATGGCAAGTGATCTTGCCATATCCCAGAGGAAACTCTGAAAAGAAGGATCTCCAAAGAGAACCTCCCTTGGACAGGTTAGATCTGAGGAACTAGCCTGGGCACCGAAGGATGTATCTGCACAGTGCAATATGGGATCCTTAACGGATGGACGCTGGTACTGGAGGTCAGGACCAGCGACAGTCAGTAGCACATCGTCCATGCCAGGTATCGACTCCAAACTTGGTATAGAAGGAAGCGGATCCTGTTGAAAGAAGCATGGAAGGAGCTGGCCACGATGCTACAGTGGATACCGGTACCAATGTCGGAACCGAACCAGACACAGACATCGGAACAGCCATCGGTGCCAGCTCAATTGGTACCGAGGTAACCGAAAACCTTTGGCAGTCACCCTCGGCACTGACCTTCCGGTATCGACAGGTCGCGGTACCAAGGCGTGTCGGAACCGCATCTTCCAGACTAGAGATTGATTCCAAACTCAGCATTGAGGATAATGTAGACATCGGTACCGACTTCGGTACCGTGTCTGACCGACGGGAGCCGGTACCAAGGCGAGTCGGTACCCAGACCTCCAGACTGGAGATCGATTCCAGACTCGGCATCGAAGGAAGCGAGTTTATCGATGCATGTCTGGAGGGTACCGACGTCGGAGGCAGTATCGGTGCCAATACTGGAAAGTCAGTCTGGAACATATGCACCGGTCCCGTAGGTACCGAGGATGCCAGACAACGATCCCTGGTGAGGAGTGTTTCGTCCAACACCAGTGCCGATGCTGGGGTATCGGTACTGCTCGAAGCGGATGCCACCACCGGACACGGCTCAGGTATGTTCGAACAAACTCCGAGAACCGGGTATCCTCCAGAGGGGATCTACTCCGGGGTTCAGACTGCGGTGAGTCCGATGAGACGCACAGAGTCTTGAAGGTGTCGGGGGACTCCTCGTCCTCCGTCTCCCATGCGGACTCGTCCGATGAGGAATCGGGGTCCGACCTCACGGGGCCTGCAAGCACCCGCCCCGACGCCGAAGGCACCGGTGTCAACGCCCTCGGTCCCGAATGGGAGGTCGAGGGAGACCGCGACCGAGGTCGACCTCGAGCCTTCATGGCCTCAAGTATCGGCTCGGTCTCCGGGATCGACTTCGATGTCCCGGTGGTTGGGGCAGATGCGCCAGACAGGCTGGCCATCAATGCCCGCTGCTGTTCCATGAAGGCAGACAGTCTGCTCTCCAAGGCTGTCAACCTGAGACCCAGCTCAGGAGACTCAGCAGCTCCCGACTCGGGCCCCGGCGGTGCCGGGCCCGACGTCGGCTCCCTGGGAGGAGAGTCCACGAGGACTACAGGGCTTATGTGTCCAGCAGACTCTGGCTCCAGTCGAGGGACTTTGGAAGGCTTCTCCTGTTCCACAGGCCCGGGGCGACGGTCGGGGGTCTGAGACCTAGCTCTCGAGGAGCCAGGGACCTCTTCCGACGACGCCCTCATGAGCCACTTCTTCCTCTTGCGTTCCCGGTCGGGGGACCCCCTATCCGAGGAGCCAAGACGGTGCTCGGGATCCGACTCCCGAGATGTCGAGGCCTCAGACGAGGTCCGGGCCCGGCCGGAGGCCGAGTCAGAAAAAAGCCTTTCCTTTTGGTGCTGACGACTTCGCAGTGCCTTGGAAGACATTTTCCCACATGGTCCACACGTCTCAGGGTCGTGATCAGGACCGAGGCACCGAAGGCAGCAGTCGTGTGTGTCGGTGAGAGACATCAGTTTCTTGCACCGATCACACTTCTTAAAACCGCTGGAAGCCATCGGGGAAAATAAAGAGTCCCCGCGAGGTCAAAGGACCTGCCTTCCAGGGAAAATGAAAAAGGGCGTGAACGCCAGCCACTAAGGGCAAAAACCGAAAAAAGAAGATCGGGCTCGATACCGGTGTACCGAACCCGGCGGGAGGGGAACCAGCATCGAACCGGAGAAGAAAAATAGCGAAGAATCGCAAAAAATCAAACAATTTTCCAGGATGACTAGGACTCACGTCCGGTGGGCTTCATGGAAAACGAGAGACTGAGCAAGATGGCACCTTTAGGCGGGAAGGGAACCGCGCATGCGTGCCTGCATTCCCAAAGGCTTTCATGGAAAGCTGGGGAAATGCTCCGCAAGGGCTCCATCGACGTCACCCATATGTGAGGACTGACTTCCTGCTTGGTCCTGGAGAAAAAACTCCTCTCACATTATGTCTTTGAATCTTTAAATTTTCAATCTTCCAACATGACTTTAAATAAACTATTATCTTCACTCTCATCCAGAGCATGCCACAATGTACTTAGCTTAAAAGGCTTGTAAACAATTTCATTCATTTCACTCAAATAGCCTGACGCCGTCCACCAAGTTGACTGAGCATCTTGCCATTGGCTTTTTCAAGGTGAACACCACCACCAAAATGCTTCTGTGATATCATGAACTCAATACAGCATGCCTCGTGGTTCTGCACAATCTGGTTTTTACTTTTCTCAGAACAAAAAAACGTAAATCTGAGATCCTATGTTGCTGCTCTTGCCAATGAAGGACCAATGGTTTATCCATTAAAGCCCTTTTAATACAACTCCTATTTTCTATAATCCAAACACATACTCTGTATCGTTTTCCCAACATATAACTTCTCACAGGGGCATTGAATGACATAAACAACATTAGTACTCTTACAATTAGAGAAGTCATCTAAATAAAATTTCTGATTAGTTGTAGGATGGGTAAAAACATTCCTTATTGGTACAGCATGTACACAAATAGAACATCTTCCACACTGCTAGTGACCCCTTGTACTTGGAAAGAAACCTTCTCTCTGTAAATGCTGACGGTACAAGCATATTCTGTAAATTCATGTTTCGCTTGTGCACTACTGTAAGTTGCATATCCGAGAATCCATGTATCATCTGTATCAGGTGCCACTCCTGCAATTTTTTCGTAATGTCACTTGAAAACTGTGAATACAGTAGTGGGCATACCATTCTTGTCTCTGCTTTCTTGGGTTTTAGTTCTAACAGTGTATCCCTTGAAGAGTCATGGGCTCTTCTATAGGCGCTATCTATATAGTTGTCTGGATAGTCCCGTGCTTGAAATCTCTGTTTCATTATATCTGCTTGAAAGTTGAAGTCATCACAGGTGGTGCAAATCCGTCTTGCTCTCAAGAACTGTCCTATAGGGAGGTTTTTCTTAAGTGCAGGATTGTGAAAACTTATAAAATGTAAGAGTTGGTGTCTGTGGGCTTTCTATACAGACTTGTAAGAAACCTTTCATCACCTTTCTTAATCAGAAGGTCCAGGTATGAAATCTAGTGTTGGTCATAGGTAATTTGAATTATCAAATCATCATCTAATGCATTTATCCATTTATTAAAACTCTTCAGCCCCGATCATCACTGGCAGCAGGGAGCAGAAGGCGAGGTCCTCTTGCTCCCCACCATGAGCCACCAATCAGAGCCTTCTGCACAGGGGTTTAAAAGAAATAGCACGCCACAGGCGAGCCACGCCTGAGTGCCTCTTGGCGTGGCACTTAGGCACAGAAATTAGGCACCTTCACAAAGCTCAACGTAAATCATCCCGAATTAGTAGTAACACCTTAACCGATGAAAGCCTCTTCTATCTAACCAGCATATAGCACAGTTACTTACCTGTAACAGGTGATCTCTGGGAACAGCAGGAATAAGTCTTCACATATGGGTACGTCGGTACCGACGGAGTCTGCGCGGGAACGCTTCCCAGCGTCCAATCAAGAGCTTTTGGAAGCATCCCAGCACGCCTGCGCGCTGCCTTCCCGCCTTTCCCAACTGCCTCTCCTCAGTTAAGTTTTAAAGCTGAGACAAAGAGAGAGAGAGAGAAAGGAAAGGAAAGATAGATAGAGATACAACTCCTGGGGAGGTGGGAGGGTTGTGAAGACTTATTCCTGCTGTTCCTAGAGATCACCTGTTACAGGTAAGTAACTGTGCTATCTCCAGGAACAAGCAGTAATGAGTCTTCACATATGGGGACTCCCAAGCTGAGATGCCTGGAGTCTCAGCATGTCATAGGTTGGAACATGCTATCTTCCAGAACACCAGGCATCCTGAGGATGGAGAGTAGGAGTTGAAGAAAGAAAAAAATGCTGTGGAACAGCTAACCAGCATAGGACTGCAGGGAAGGAGTCCATGCGTGGATGATGATTGTCATCAATGATGTTGCAGAAGATTGCAATAGAGACCTCCCCTAACAGGATTTCACAGAGTAAGGAGGTTCATAAATCTACTGGGACCCAGTAGAGGAACCTTGAAGAGGACCTCACTATAAGTGGAGGTAATAAACCTGTAGGAAAAAATGTGGAGGTCAGAATCCTGAAAGGAATAGGTAACCCCAGTAGGAAAAACTGGGGTAGTGCAAAAAACGGTGGGCCTTCAGAGGAAGGGTTTGTGACAAAAACCTAACTCTTTTGGTGGGCGCGTGGCTCACCTTTAGGAGCCAAAAGAGAAAGGCTAACCGATTTGGACAAACAGGCATAGTCCTTGTGGGGAGAAAGGGTATGGGGACCCCTTGTATCCCAAGGAGAGAGGACAAATGCTGGAGGCGTTAAAGCCTGTGATTAACTGAAGATCCACAATGTCTCTCCTAACTGGGATAAGCTAGGAGAGATATTGGGTATGGAGAGCTTCAGAAGTACATTAACCATTAGGCTATGGTATGAAAATTTTTGACTACCATAGGAGTGGTGTGTGCGGAAAACCCCAAACCTGCTAGATAGCATAGGCATGGGTAAAAGCCCTCTGTCAGAATCATATAGGTATATGAGAATAGACAGGGAGATAGATAAGTATGTGGATACATATCTATCTATAAGTAAATATCTCAACAGATAAATGTATATAGATAGACAGACAGACAGACAGACATATAAGAATATATCTATAATGAGATATGGCAGGGCATAAAATACACACAAAAAATAAATATGGATATGTAGACTTACATGTAGGGGTCTGCAGGTAAACAGAGATATGCCTACAGTACAGTGATCACATAGGCTATGTGGAGAGGAAAGATTCATCTAATAACAAGGAGGTGGGACCTACTTGAGAAGACATATAGAGAATCTATTCCTCCTGGTTATAATCTGCAAGAATGCTGGTTAGTGCAAAAGAACCAGGATTGTTACATGAAAGACCAAGGACAATGTCAATGTGTAGCCAGGAAGTCCCAAGTCTTCCAGGACTCTGGCATGGTAAGTAGACAGAAGACGCCTAAAGATGAGAGACCATGTTGACCTGCTTAAGGGCAAAGGTATCATGCGTTCTTACCACGAGGACGAGCATATCCCCGATTGGGAATACTATGGCCCAAAGCAGGGAACTGGCAACTCCTTGAGTCTGCACGTAAGAGAAGGCCTATGTCCTTTATATCAAAAAAGGAGATAGAAAGAAGGGTATCCTTCTAGTCATGGGAGACATGACTGAAAAGTCTTTTCTAACCAGCTAGGATAGCTGTTGGAGAAAACCCCCCATGCTCTCTAGCAAGGGCCCACAGTGGAAAGCTTCTCTGTAAATTGCAGAGAGCATGGAACTAGCTGGTAGAGAGCCAGTATCTCAGTTAACTATGCTGCCAACTCAGGAAATGAAGATGGCAGAATAGAAAAACAATCTAGAAGCTTGTAGTGAGAGGACCTCCAAGAGAGATAGAGTACTGACTTGGAGCCACTACAAAGACTAGACAGAATGTTAGTGGAGGACAATCTGGTAGTTTGTGGATAAGAACCAGTGGTCCAAACATTAAAGCTCCTGGATGGGCAGCTGTTGGCAAGACAGCAGAAGAATCTTACTGTTCCAAAACAGAAAGAACAGACAGAACAGGGGTAGAAACTCTGGACATGTCTGATAAGCTGCCCCAAGGAAGATTAAAACAGAGGAGGTGAACTCCGCACTGGAAAGTGAGAAAACTAGAGAGGCTGAAGAGAAAGCCTCACAGTAAGTAATTCCACTCTTACAGGGGAAAAACTTGGTAAGAGGGTGAAGAGAATGGAGCTGAAGAAGACTTACGAAGTAGTAAGTCTATATAAAGGAAAAATACATGCTGGCACAGGAACTATCATTTGATAGTGGTCAGACCTCTTGCCCTAGCAGGGAAAAGAGGAGAAACCTGTGACTTATAGGCATGAACCACCTGACAGCTCATAGAAATAAAGAAAAAATGGATATCTTTTGGAAAGAGATCCCTGTGTAGGGGTTAGAATAAAGTGGTGGACTGTTTCTATTGAGAAGAAGCAACTGTAAATTCTAACCCCAAGGGTCACAAGCATCTGATGATGAATGATCAGAAACTCTGCAGGTGCTGGGTTTGCTGAGCCTGGTGAGAGGTTGGATTCTTTAGACCAGGACGATGCGTTCCCTGTTGGGGAACATCTGTATGATGGGCAAGTGATGAATAAAACCTTCTTCTCCTGTGGGAAGAAAGTTTGGTAGGACATTTCCTATGTACTGGGACAGAGGAAGGGGTAGAACAACCCCTAGGAACAGGTAAATCAGTGGACAACTGAGTAACCTGACGTAAAAAGACTCCTTGTTGAAAAGATTTTCTCCAGTGCAAGGAGTATGTCCCAGTCGTTGTTGTGCCCATTTGTCCAAGTCTGAAGCTTGGAGCCAGGCTCTACGTCGTGCCCCTATAGCTATAGCAGAAGTCCTGCTAACAGACTCAAAAGAGTCTAGGGAAGCACGAGAAAGAAACCAAGAGATATTCTGGATATGCTTAAGCAGTGAGGAATAGTCTGTACTCCTGGAATCTGAAAGAAAAGGAGACAAGAGATGCAATTGCTTTGTGACCTCCTCAAGAGAAAGACTCATATAAAAAATATATGAGAGAATTCTTGCAGAAAGCATAGATGTCTGGAAGGTTTGACGTCCAAAGTCATCTAGTGTTTTAGACTCACGACCTGGCGGATAGGAAAAGTGCTTTTTCTTACTCTTTACCCACCTCACTGCTGATTCCACTACTAGGGAATGATGAGGAAGTTGAGTCTTTTGAAACCCTGGAGAGGGGGGCACCTGATATAACAGATCAGTTGCCCTGGGAGGTGGGGGTACCCGGAGAGGTGTTTCCCACATTCCTAGAAGGAGATCCTGCAAGGAATGATGCAAAGGAAGCATTATGTTCCCCTTTGCTTTGGTAGAAAGAGAGCCTTGTGCAGGATCATGTCCTGGGATAGGAATGTCAAGAGATCTTGCTATATCCCAGAGGAAACTCTGAAAAGAGGGATCCCTATCAGGAATCTCTCTTGGACAGGTTAGATTTACAGAACTAGCCTGAGCATCCACAGAGGTATCCAAAAATATAGGAATAGAAGATCCTGCACAGTGCAGTGTGGAATGCTTAAGAGATGGTTGCTGGTACTGGGTATCAGGAGCAGCAACCGTCCTTACCACATTGTCCATGCCAGGTATCGGCTCCAAGCTTGGTATAGAATGGAGCGATCTTGTTGAAAAAAGCATGGTAGGAGTTGGCCACGATGCTACTGTGGATACCGGTACCGATGTCGGAGTCGAGCCCGACAAAGACATCGGAGTAGTCATCTGTGACAGTTCAATTTGTACCGAGGTGACCGAACCCATCCGGCCAGTATCCTCGGTACCGAAGCACCAGTATCGATCGATGTCGGTACCAAAAGCTATTGGTACCGAGTCTTCTAGACTAGAGATCGATTCCAAACTCGGCATCGAGGGCAGAGAGCCTGATAAGCGAAGCATGGAAGGCACCGACCGCAAAAGTAATGAGGTCGTCGGTACCGATTTCAGTACCGTGTCTGACACCGGTGAAGCCAGTGGCAACTCAATCGGCATGAAAGGAACCGAGAGTTGTGGATTGGAATTATCGGAACCGAGCCTTTGGTACCGTCGAGAGCTGGTACCAAGGCGAGTCGGTACCCAGTCCTCCAGACTGGAGATCGATTCCAGACTTGGCATCGAAGGAAGCGAGTCTATCGATACACGTCTGGAGGGTACCGACGTCAATGGTAGTATCGGTGCTGGTACCGATAATGGAAAGTCAGTCTGGGGTGTATCTACCGGTCCCGAATGTACCGAGGACGCCAGATGACGATCCCTGGTGGGGAGTATTTCATCCAACACCAGTGCCGATGTCGGGGTATCGGTACCGCTCGAAGCGGATGCCACCACCGGACACGGCTGAGGTATGTTCTGTGGGGGGTGAACCCCAGGAACAACCTGAAACCCCTTATTTGCTTTGGAGACCGAAGACTCCCGCCGGGGTTTTGAAGCCAGTGGGCCCTCGAGGGCAAGGCCGGAGCCGTCTTCATGCTGCACATGAGACCTACCACTCGAGGACTGGCTAGTCTTAACAGACTGTTTGTGGGTTACCTGATCTTGTGTGGAAGAAGAAGGGGACGGTGCCCCGAAGTTGGAAGGAAACCGTGTATTGAGGGAATCTTGATGTTGAAAACCTCTTCTCACCAAACTGTAGTCAGGACCCAAGTAGGTTAGACACCGACTTTGAGGGTCTAAAAACAAAGTTGTACCGCCACAGGATGAACATTTCTTAGAGAAAGTGCCTGGCGGTTCCATGAAGGAAAAAGAAGAGGCCTAAAAGGCCTAAGACCGTGGGATACTATGAGGAAAAAATATATCCCGCTGAAAAGGAGAAAAGAAAAACACCAGCGGTACCGGTGGCGTCGGGAAGACAGCCGCGACCACAAGAAAACTAAAAAATAAAAACAAGAATTTTCTGCAGTGACAGGAGGACGTCCTGCCGGCTCCGCGGAAAAACGAAAACTGAGGAGAGGCAGTTGGGAAAGGCGGGAAGGCAGCGCGCAGGCGTGCTGGGATGCTTCCAAAAGCTCTTGATTGGACGCTGGGAAGCGTTCCCACGCAGACTCCGTCAGTACCGACGTACCCATATGTGAAGACTCATTCCTGCTTGTTCCTGGAGATAGCAATTTATTGCTAATCACCATACAGCTAGGATGCTTTGCGGCTCAAGGACTATACCGGGACTCACGGTCAAAAAGAAAACACAATTTCAACAAGGACTTTAACTCAATTAAATACGCTAATGCAGTCATTGTAAGTATTTAATGTACCAGCATACATTACATCTATTCCAGTAATTACTGATTTTGCTTTAAACCCATGCTTCAAAGTACATCTATGTTATCACTACCATAAGATACATGTCTCAACTGGCTATAGTTCTTTGGCTAATGTTCCCTAATACTATTGCTACAATCATATTTTACCCTTAAGCTATCTAAGTATGTTTTAGCATTTATTTCCTTAACTGTATGATCTGCCATAGATATTTTGCTCAGCGCAACTCACCATATAATTACATAACTTCAAAATTTCATGATCTCCTGTAACAGCCCTACTAGACGTATCTTGCCATAAAACTCTATATCTTTATGACCAATTCTTAACTTGTCTAGTTAAATGTAGTTAATGCATCTGTCATAGCTCCATGCACTGTTAGTCCTGCTTCCTTAAGAGGACCTTACTATACCCTTACATGCTCTTACCTTAATAGTAAGACCAGAACAACATCTCCTCACTATATCTACCTCTGACTAACCAGCCATGCAGATTGAACATCTTCCCTCTTACATTATTCCTCGCTGTACCACTAACCACACCACAACCACCATAGATAACAAATCCTCACTCTGGCTGAGATAGATTATATGCATCACAATCTGCATTTTAATACAAAGCCATGCCCTCCAACAAACGCAACAACACTTCATAACCATTATCTACAGCCCTACTAGACATCTCTACACTCACATAAGCCACAAACCCATATACAGCCAGAAACATAACCAAAACAGATTAATCACTATTCAACCAAAAACAAACCCTATACCTACAACTGTAACTACCCCACACCAGAAAACCCAAACATGCTACCTCACGAATGCTCAGTCAATAAGGAATAAGATACCTATATTTCACAACATTTTAACAACCCTGACCTTGTCTGTATCACTGAAACATGGCTTTCCGAATCAGACTCAATACTAGTCAACCAACTCAAAACTCCAGGTTACGATGTATTCCACACCCCCAGATCCCTTTTATGATGATGACGGCCCTCCCCCAGATCTACAAAAGGGGGGGGGGGCCGTCATCATCATAAAAGAGCAGCTGAATGCATCCCAACTCACCTCAGACAACGCTGATGACAGACATACTTATGATTAAAACCAACAGTCTATCTTCCTCTCTAGTTTATAGACCTCCAAATTCGAACCGAAGCAGTCTAGATATGTTAACCAAAATAATATGCTCTTCTACGAGCAAACAGCCACTAATGCTACTAGGTGATTTCAATCTAGCCTCACTTCACCACAACCATGCTACTGCATTCCTAAATTCCATATCAGACATGGACTTCCTTCAACTAATCAACGTCCCCACTCACTGCAAAGGCAACATCCTTGACTTAGTGTAAAGATCTCTAGAACTCTCCCCACCCTACAACGCTAGAAACACAACCGGTCAAACCATCATGTAATAAAATTTCAACTCCCAACTTACCCCACCACCCCTACAGAACCCACACACATCTTGCCACCCAAAAGATGTAAGAGATTTGAAAAGGATAATTTCTTAAAACAAACCCTACAAACCTAAACCCAGATCTAAAAAAAAACATAGAAGAAGCCATAACTAACTGGAATGACACCATATAGCGTAGTTACTCACCTGTAACAGGTGTTCTCCAGGAGCAGCAGGAATCAGTCCTCACATATGGGTGACGTCGGCGCCGACGGAGCCCTCACGGAGCAATTTTCCCCAGCTTTCAAAGAAAGCCTTTGGGAATTGCAGCGCGCATGCGCGGTCCCCTTCCCGCCCAAAGGTGCCATCTTGGCCAGTCTGATGACATAGCGAAAAGACAGCAAAAAATTTGCAAAACCTAAATCATATGACTGCAACTCCAAGGGGAGGAGGAAGGGTTGTGAGGACTGATTCCTGCTGCTCCTGGAGAACACCTGTTACAGGTGAGTAACTACGCTTTCTCCAGGACCAAGCAGGAAGTCAGTCCTCACATATGGGACTCCCCAGCTTAAGGCTACCGGAAACCCTAAGCACAAAAAATGAGCTCCCTCAAGCTCAGTAGCACCGAAGGAAGGAATCTTCTCTGACTAATCTCCAACCGGTAGCCCAACATCCGGGATGGAGGGTAGGAGTTGCTTAAACCTCGAAGAGATTACGGAGGACTGCCTGTCCGAAAGCACTGTCCCTGCGGGACTCCCTCTTGAGGCAGTAATGGGTTGCAAAAGTCTGGCTCGAAGACCAAGTAGCGGCCCGGCAGATGTCTGCCAATGGAACAGAGCGGAGGTAAGCCACTGACGCAGCCTTCGCCCTAACCCGATGAGCGGTGACTCGACTTTCCAACGAGAGGCCTGCCGCCCCATAAGTCCAAGCGATACAGTCAGCTACCCAGATGGACAGAGTACGCTTGGAGACAGGGAGCCTCAATTTATTAGGGTCGTAAGACAGGAAGAGCTGAACAGTCTTACGGTGCTCCCGCGTACGATCAAGGTAGAAGTTCAGCGCCCTTCTACAGTCCAGGGTATGCAAGACCATCTCAGCTCGGCTGGAGTGTGGCCTGGGAAAGAAGGTTGGAAGCACCACCTCCTGATTGATGTAAAAAGTGGAGACCACTTTTGGAAGAAACTTAGGGTGAGTCCGCAGGACTACCCTATTCTTGTAGAACCTAGTGTAAGGGGGATCAGACACTAGGGCCTGCAGTTCACTAACGCGTCTAGCGGAAGTGAGGGCTACCAGGAATAAGGTCTTCCAAGAAAGAAAACGGAGAGGACATGTAGCCATGGGTTCAAAAGGCAGACAGGTGATCCGCTGTAAAACCACGTTCAGGTCCCAGTCAGGGGCAGGGGGGCGCAAAGGTGGTTTAAGGAGAAGGAGACCTCGGGAGAACCGTGCCACGAGAAGGTGGCCGGAAAGAGGCCTGCCTTCCACCGGCACATGATGTGCAGAAATAGCACTGAGGTGAACTTTGACCGAGTTGGACTTTAGTCCAAGATTGGAGAGGGAAAGCAAGTACTGCAAGACCACTGACACCGAGCAGGAGAAGGGATCTTGAGACTGTTGAGTACACCAGGTGGAGAAGCGACGCCATTTAAGGGCGTAGGATTTCCGGGTAGAGGGTCGCCTGGAAGCTAGCACGACCTCTTCCACCTCTGGAGGCAGCAGGAGGGGAGCAAGGACTACCCTTTCAGCAGCCAGGACATCAGATGAAGAGATCTGAGGTTGGGGTGTAGGAGAGACCCCTGATCCTGGGTCAGGAGATCGGGTTGAAACCCCAGAGGCAACGGAGTGCCTACCGCCAGTTGCATCAGTAGCGGGAACCACGGTTGCCTGGGCCACCGGGGAGCTATCAGGATCACCGAAGCCTTGTCCTGGAGAACCTTGAAAAGTGTTCGAGACACCAGCGGCATGGGAGGAAAGGCATACAGAAGGCCCGTGGACCATGAGAGCAGAAAAGCATCCGCCGCTACTCGGAGGGGATGCGGTTCCCGAGAGCAGAACTGAGGAAGTTTCCTGTTCAGAGGACTGGCAAAGAGATCCAGAGTGGGGAGGCCCCACTGGAGAAAGATCCTTTGAACCACCAACGGGTCCAATCTCCACTCGTGTGGTTGGAGGATTCTGCTCACTTTGTCTGCCAGGTAATTTTCTTGACCTGGGAGATAGACAGCTTTGAGGAGGATTCCTCGGCTGACGGCCCAAGCGCAGAGATTTTGTGCTTCCCGACAGAGAAGGAAGGAGCCCGTGCCCCCCTGTTTGTTCACGTAGAACATGGCCACTTGATTGTCCGTCTGGACGAGGACGGACTGGTGAGTGGTAAGGTGGGAGAAGGCCCGTAGAGCCAGGCGGATCGCTCTGAGCTCCAGGAAGTTGATCTGCTGGGCAGATTCCCACGGGGTCCAGAGACCCTGAGTTACATGTCCCTTGGCAATGTGCTCCCCAACCCAGGAGAGAAGCGTCGGTCGTCAGTACCTGAACAGGCGGAGGAGACTGAAAAGGCATTCCGAGCACTAGGTTGGGCAGACGAAGCCACCACCGTAGAGAAGAGACCAGCAGGCTGGAGATTCGTACTGAGTCCGCTAGTCTCCCCGAGGCCTGACGCCATTGTGAGCGAAGGCACCACTGAGCAGGCCGCATATTCAGGCGGGCATTGGGGGTCACATGGACCGTGGAAGCCATATGGCCGAGCAGTCTCAGGAAGTGCCTGGCCGAGACCTGGGAATGGCTGCGAAAGCGGCTGGCGAGAGCCATGAGCCGTTGTGCCCTGTCGAGCGGCAGAAAAGCTCGCGCCTGAAGCGTGTTTAATCTGGCGCCGATGAACTCGAGATCCTGAGAGGGGAGCAAAGTAGACTTTTCGAAGTTTATGACAAAGCCCAAGTACTGGAGCAGAGTCACAGTACGTTGCGTGGCGTGAGTGGCCTCCGTGGAGGACGGAGCTCTGATGAGCCAGTCGTCTAGGTAAGGGAAGACAAAGAGGCCTTGAAGCCGGAGATAAGCCGCTACCACTGCGAGACATTTTGTGAAGACCCGTGGTGCGGAGGATAGGCCAAAGGGCAGTACTCTGTACTGGTAATGATTGCCTGCCACCACAAACCTTAGGTATTGTCGGTGGCTTGGGTGGATGAGGATGTGAGTGTAGGCATCCTTTAGATCCAAGGAGCATAGCCAATCTCCCTGCCGGAGGTAGGGCAGCAGGATTCCAAGGGTAAGCATCTTGAACTTTTCCCTTTCCAGGAACTTGTTGAGGTTCCGCAAGTCCAGGATGGGTCTGAGGCCTCCAGTACGCTTTGGTACCAGGAAGTACCTGGAATAAAAGCCTTGACCTCTCAGGTGGTGGGGCACCGGTTCCACCGCCTGTTCCAGAAGAAGACTTGCCAACTCTTGAAGGAGTAAGTCCCGGTGAAGAGGGGGTCGCAGAGGCTCCCCTGGAAAGTAGGAGGGAGGTACCTGGTGGAAGTGTAGAAGATAGCCCTCTCGGACTATGTGGAGCACCCAGGCATCGGACGTGATGTTGGACCACCTGTGGGCAAAGTGGACCAGCCGGCCTCCCGTGCTGAGAGAAACCAGCGGAGGGGGAGAGGCTATGCTGAAAGAGTCAAAAACCCCCACGCTGCGGAGCAGGGGCCGGTGGCGCAGGCTTGGGGGCTTGCTGCCTACGGGACCCGTTACCCCGTCCCTTGGCCTGCTGACCCTGTTGGGGAGCTGCGGAGGCCTGATAATGAGGGTAGTGTTTATAGGCAGCCGCCTTCCTCGGGTAAAAGGGCTTTTTCCCCGAGCCCTTCTTCTTCTGGGAAGGGGCAGAGGTTTTCCTGGAGAGCCGAGTCCTGGTGAGAGTCTCTGTCTCGAGTTGTGCAGCCTTCTCATCCATAGGTTTGCCAAAGAGGTTTTCACCTCTGCAGGGGACATCGACCAACTTGTCCTGCACCCAGGGCTCGAGGTCGGATGACTGAAGCCAAGCCTGTCGGCGGGCACCGATGCCGGCTGCGGCTACTCGAGCCGATGCCTCAAAGCCATCATAGGCTGCTCGAGAGATAAACTTTGAGCACTCTCGAATACCAGTGGACAAGGCCTGGAACCTCCGCAAAGGGTCCTCGGAGAGACCAGCAGAGAATCCGGCTATTTCTTTAGCCAGGTCCCTGAGATATATGCCCATGTAGAGCTGGTAAGTCTGGACCCGACAAGCAAGCATGGAGCCCTGGAAACACTTCTTACCGAGGCCATCCAGACTGCGGGCTTCCCTGCCGGGAGGCACCGAGGAGTGCATCTTCTGGCTCTTTAGCCTATGCATGGCCGATTCCACCACCATGGAATGGTGCGGCAGCTGTGCTTTTTGGAAGCCAGGGCTCTTGCGGACTCGATATATGGCATCGACCCGCTTGCTTAATACCGGCGACGACGCCGGGCTCTCCCACATGCGGAAGAGAAGTCGTTCCAGCATCGGAGGAACCGGTACAGTAAAATGCTCCTTTGCAGGAGAGTCATACTGGAGGGCATCGAGCTCTTCGGCTCGAGCCTCCTCCTCGGGATCCGCAGGGAAGGCCAAGGCCTTGGCCATATCCCTCACGAAGTCCGAGAACCGGGCATCCTCCGGAGGGGACTGTCTCCGAGGTTCGGACTCGGGGGAGTCCGAAGGGATACACCGAGTCCGAAAAGAATCAAGTGACTCTTCCACCTCGGATTCCCAGGCGGACTCCTCGAAGGAGGAGTCCAGCGGCTCCGGCCGGGCGGGCACAGACGCCGTCCGCCCCGACGCCAAGGGAGTCGGCGTCGACGACCTCGGCCCCGAATGGGAGGCCGAAGGGGACCTCGACCGAGGATCGACTTGAGCCCGCATGGACTCGAGGATCGGCTCGGTCTCCGGGGTCGACTTAGACGTCGACGTCCCGGCGGTCAGGGCAGAAGCGCCAGCGAGGCCAGCGATCAATGCCCGCTGCTGGTCCATGAAGGCAGCCAGGCTGCTCTCCAAGGCCGTCAACCTGAGTCCGAACTCAGGAGACCCAGCAGCCCCCGACTCGGGCTCCGACGGCGTCGGGCCCGACATCGGACCCCTCGGAGGCGAGTCCACGAGGACAACAGGAATTACGTGAGCAGACTAGTCCATCTCCAGACGAGGCTGTTTGGACGGCTGCTCCAGCTCCAAAGACCCGGGACGGCTATCGGGGCTATGCGACCTGGCCCTCGCGGAGCCAGGAGCGTCCACCGACGCTGTCCTCGCGGGTTTCTTCCTCCGATGATGTTCCCGGGTAGGAGACCCCCTCTCAGAGGAGCTCCGACGGTGTTCAGAGCCAGATTCCCTGGACACCGAAGCTTCTGACGAGGTCCGGGTACGGCTGGGGTCAGAGAAGATTCTCTCCTGCTGATGCTGCCGACTCCGCAAAGATTTTGCGGACATCTTGCTACAGGCCCCACAGATCATTTCTTCATGATCTGGGCCCAGGCAACGGAGGCAGCAATCATGTGTGTCAGTAAGAGACATTAGTTTCTTACACTTAACACACTTTTTAAAACCACTGGCGGCCATCGGGGGAAAAAGGGCCCCTGCGAGGTCGAACGTTCGTGCCGCCAGGGAAAAGTGAAAAAAGCGCGAATTTGTCACGAAGGACAGAAAAAACCGAAAAGAAGGGGAGGCCTTGCAACCGGCGTCGCGAGGCCGGACGGAAAAAGGACCGGCGTCGAACCGAAGAAAATACTAAAATAAAGAAAGAAAATCAACTTTTCAGCGGTGACTTGTAGACAACGTCTGTAGGGCTCCGCGGAAAAAAGAAGACTGGCCAAGATGGCACCTTTGGGCGGGAAGGGGACCGCGCATGCGCGCTGCAATTCCCAAAGGCTTTCTTTGAAAGCTGGGGAAAATTGCTCCGCGAGGGCTCCGTCGGCGCCGACGTCACCCATATGTGAGGACTGACTTCCTGCTTGGTCCTGGAGAACTAATGCAACCACCATTAATCACCGCGCTCAACCAACACTAGAAAACAAAAATGCAACATGTTATAATCAAGAACTAAAGGAAATAAAAACCTCTGTGCAAAACTGAGCGCAAATGGAGATACACAAAATCTCTACAATCTCAATACCTGCTCATACTTCAATACTACAAAGACACTATCAACAATAAAAAGAAAGAATATTACTCGAATATCCTCTCAAAATCACTCAACCTCCCCAGGGAATTATTCAAAATTGTAAAGTCTCTCACCAATAACACCATAAAGATATAAAAGACTCCACCATAGATCCTCATATTTTAGCCAATTACTATAAAGAAAAAATAAACATCAAGTTTTAGACCCATCCTCCCTACCCAAAAACAAATTTAACACCGAATTGCACCTGGTCAACATTCCCACAGACCAGGAAAGACACACTCAGTAATATAATAACTAAAATAAATACAACTACATCCAATCTTGATCCATGTCCAGTTAACTAGATAAAAGCCATAAAAGCAGAGCTCTCCCCTTTCATTTTTCTCATTATCAACTCCTCATTACAACAAGGTCACCATGCCTCCATCCTTAAAACATGCCATAATCCGCTCCCATCCTGAAAAACACATCATTGGATAAAAACATCCCTACTTCATACAGACCTCTCTCAAACCTCCTCTTCATGGCCAAAATTATTGAAAGAATAATCCAAATTCAACTCTTGGTCAATGTGATACCCACGCACCCCTTGATGAATACCAATATGGCGTTGAAACACTTATCTGTCCTGCCTGACAGACTAATATGAGGCGTTGACAACCCCATAAACCACTCCATTATGCTAGCCAGACTACAGAAAATAGGTGTTAAAAGACACAGTGCTCCAATGGTTTCAATCATACCTCTCTGAAAGAACACAACAGGTTAGATCCGGACAACATACATCTAAACCATATAATCAAGAACAAGGCCTACCCCAGGGATCCGCCCTTCTGTTCAATATCTATCTCTAGCCTATTTGCATGATTTTCAAAAAATTCAAGGTAAACTCTCTCATACGCGGACGATATAGCACAGTTACTTACCTGTAACAGGTGATCTCGGGGAACAGCAGGAATAAGTCTTCACATATGGGTACATCGGTACCAACGGAGCCTGCGCGGGAACGCTCCCCAGCATCCAAAAAGAAAGCCTTTGGGAGCATCCCACACGCATGCGCGCTGCCTTCCCACCTAAACACCTCCCTCTCATCAGTTGGGTTTGTAGCTGAGACCGAAGGAGGGAAGTAGACAAATTAGAAAGAGAGAGAGAGAGCAACTCCTAGGGGAGGTGGGTGGGTTGTGAAGACTTATTCCTGCTGTTCCCAGAGATCACCTGTTATAGGTAAGTAACTGTGCTATCTCCAGGAACAAGCAGAAATGAGTCTTCACATATGGGGACTCCCAAGCTAAGATGCCTGGAGGAGGCCCCAGCATGTTGCAAATCTAATGGATGGGCCATGCTTATTCCTCAGAACCTCAGGCATCCAAGGGATGGAGGGTAGGAGTTGAATTAGAAAAGAAAAAAGGGTGCTGTGGAACAGCTTGACTAAACAAGGTATCCAGGGGGAGTCCTTGTGTAGATCATAATTGTTAGAAAAAATTGAATCCCAATTTTCTAATGTGGATCTTACTCAAAAGTATTGCAAAAATGTTTGCTGAGGCTAATATGGGCCTGTAGTTGAGAGCCAGTACATTATCCTCAAAGAAATTCCCTCACTGTGAAGTAGAGGAAAAATAAATTTTGTAATACAGGAAGAGATAAGAAGCCTTAATGGCTAGAACTAACCCCAGAAGAAAAGAGTGGGGGAGTTTAATGAGGTTGGACTTTGGAGAAATAGCTAAAGCTTCTGTAAAGTCCAAAGTTTGAACTCCTTGTCCTTGGAGCAGAATAAGGCCCTAGGAAAGAGTGGAGATAAGTCTGACTGGTTTGGATGAAAAGGTAGAAATACCCTTTGCAGAAAAAAGGATAGGTCTTTAAGACCCCCTTTATCCAAATGAAAGACAAAGATTTATACTAGGCGTTGGGCCTCCAATTTCTTGAAGATCAGTAAAGTCTTTTGTAAGTGATGTCACTTATGATAATGACTTTACATGGAGAGCTTCAGATGTGACGTAACCAAAAAGGTAACGGTAAAGAAGGTATTTCCTAATTTACCATAGAAATTGGTTGTCCATTAAGTTTTATGATATGCTGGGACAGCATTAATATGGACAGTAAATAAATCTTTCAAAGTCAGATGTTGTATAGAGATTGACCCAATAACAAGAAGGATTAAGACCTACTTGAGAATATTGATGGAGAATCTCTGTCTGGTGAAAAATGGAAGAACTATAGAGAAAAGTTTCATGGAAACCGGTATTATGTTCTTCACTTACAAGGAGAGGACTAGATTACTTTAAAAAAAAAAAAAAAATCTAGCCCCTGAATAACCAGGTCTCGAGACATACGTGAAGGAGTGCAGAGGAGATCCTTAGTCTTAAGACAGGAAGTCTGGATCCTTCTATAACTTCAAGTAGTAGCTGGAGAGAAAGACGCAATATAAGGGGATACCATGTTTGCCTCTCTATGAGGGCAATATGAGTATCATGCGCTCTTTTGTTCATCATAAGCTACAATGAAGTATAGGGAATTAGAAGGAAAGTAGTGAAGGAGGACCGACTACAGTGAAAGGAATGCATCCCTGTTGTAGAAGTTCCAGTGAGATGTGGAACAACCCAGGGAATTGTGCAATTCTCTACGCTTTCACGTGGTCTAAGCCCTGGTTACTTTTCCTTAAAAGGAAATTTTTAAGGAAGATGGTAAGATTAGGAAAAAACCAGTCATGTAGGAGCATGACTGGGCAGAGTCTACCAGCTGAAGCCCTTTTTAACCATCTGGAAGCTACCTACTAGGAGTAGCTCTGAGGCTCTCTGGCAAAGGCCCATAGTTGCAGAGCTTTCTTGTATAATTGCAGAGAGCATGTTGTAGGTTGCTTAGATCTGGCTGTTTAATTGCCAGTGTGCAACCTAATCTATTCTGTTGGAGCCAAAAAGAATTGAAGATGGCTAAGAATAGTAGACAGGCCTGATGCCTGCAACAATAAATTGTCCAAATGGGTTCTGGAACCTCTCCTGGAGTTATTTGTTATTAAGGCAGCAGAAAAAAATTAGGTCCTATAGGTTGGAGAGGACCAACAGACATAATTTGGAGTGGTAATACTCAATTTCTGTCTGATAAGCTGCCTTAAAGAAGTATCTGAGAAGGTTAGCTCAAAGATACACAGAGAAGAAGATGGACCGCAAAGAGGAAGAAAACTCTGTATGGAAATTACTTACTGCGGTAGGTATTGAAGAAAATCCTATGGGCTTAGAGGATAAGCCCTCCAGTTGATTAGTAGTACTCTTAAAGACTGAAAGTCTGGACTAAGAGGAATAGAAAGTAATACAGAGTTGAGAGGACTTACAATTTGGTAAGTCTTTGAAGAGGTAGGGTCCCCTTGCGGTTAAAAGTATAAGATATCCTCATACAGAAAACTGTCAAGGTGAAGGATATAGCTCACCTTGTTGTTAGTTGTTAGGTCTCCCTTTCTTTTAAAAGGAGAAACCTGTTATCTCTAGGGTATGATGGTCCTTAATAGCTCTTGGAGCTAAAAAGATGGATTTCCCTTGTAGTAAGAGATTCATACCCAGAGTCGAGGATTGAAGCAATGTATGATTGGTATCTCAGCATGGATGAGATGAACCTTAGATACTTCTGTTAAAAAGAAGTAGGTTTAGAGGTTCTAAACCTCACACAGAAAAAACAGAGAATAGAAATATCAGAAACCCTGCGACTGCTGGGCTTGCTGAGGTCTTGATTTTCTTAGCCTGGTTTGATGTTGCCTGTCTTTGGAAACATCTGCATGATGGGTAGGACATGGATAAAACTTTTTCCCCTAGGGGGATAAAGCTTTTTATTGGCTGGGTTAGAGGAAATTTTTGACAATCCTCTGACAGTAAAAGCATCAGTGTTTAACCGAGTAGCTTGAAATAAAGCATCCTTGTTAAAGAGATTTTCACCAGTACAAGGAGTATTTCCCAGCCTTTCTTATACCCATCTGTCCAAGTCTGAAGCTTGGAGCCAGGCCAGTCGTCGTGCTCCTATGGCTATAGCAGAAGTTCTGCTAATAGACTCAAAACAGTCTAGGGAAGCACGGTTAAGGAACTTAGAGATATTTTGAGCATGATTGACTAGTAAGAAATAGTTTGCTCTCTTATGCTCTTGAATGAAAGGGTTCAAAAGCTTTAAGCTCTTTGTGACCTCTTCAAGAGACAATCCTATATAGAAAATATATGAGATAATCCTTGCTGAAAGCATAGATGCCTGGAAGCATCGACGTCCAAAGGCATCTAAAGTCCTAGACTCACGACCTGGCGGATAAGAGGAGTGCTTCTTTGCACTCTTAATACGCCTCATTGCTGATTCTACAACAATAGAATGATGAGGAAGTTGAGTCTTTTGAAAACCTGGAGAAGGTGGCACTTTGTACCTAGTTTCAAGTGTCTGAGAATGTGGTGATACCATTAAAGGAGTTTCCCACATCTTTAAAAGTAGATCTTGTAAGATCTGATGCAAAGGAAGCATGATTAGCTCCTTTGGCAACCAGGGGGATTGCAGGGTCTCTGAATCCCCTGGTAAGGACTCCTCAACCAGGTATAGAGATGGCAAGTAACCTTGCCATATCAAGCAGAAAAGCTTGAAAAAAATCTCCCCTGAGGAGGACCCTCTAAAATGAGGGGTAAAGGCTAGACTTGTTAAAGATTCAGCCTTGGTACCGATGGGCTCATCCCAGTCATCGGTATCGGAAGACTTGAAAGGATGAAGCATCGGATTCTCCCTAAATCAATGTCTTCGGTATCACCCGAAGTTGGTACTGAGACGAGTCGGTACCGAATCATCCATGTTAGGGATCGATTCCAGGCTCGGCATCAAAGGAATCGAGTCTGTCGAAGCAAGCATGGACGGTACCTACACCGATGTCGATACCGGTACCGAAGGCGACACCAATACTGGAGGAACGGTCTGCAGCCACTCTGACGGTACCGAAGTAACCGAGAGCGCTAGACTACGTTCATCGGTGAGGAGTGTTTCATCCATCACCGTAGCTGAAGCCGGGGTGTCGGTACCACTCGAAGCGGCCACAACCACCGAGCATGGCCCAGGTATGTTCACTGAGGTGAGAACCCCGGGAACGACCTGAAGCCCCGTTAATGCTTTGGAGCCCGAAGACTCCCGCCGGGGCTTTATTGCCAAAATGTCCTCGAGGGCAAAGCCGGAGCAATCTCGATATTGGAAAGGAGATCTACCACTCGAGGACTGGCTAGTCTTTACAGACTTTTCTTTGGTTACCTGATTCTGTGGAGATATTCTATCTGGTGACATCGAGTGCTTTGTGAACCGGGTATCGAGCTTTGCTCGATTCTGAAGATTTCTTCTGTTTGAAGTCCAGCAGGAAAGACATTCCAGTGAGCAATGGTCAGGACACAAACATTTTAGACACCAAGTTTGGGTGTTGTCACGCCCATAGCCCCTTACCGCAGTGTGGAGGGGTGTGCTTATTATAGCAGATTCCACCACTTCAGCAATGTGCCTGACTGACTGACTTTGAAATGCACCATGGGAAAGGTAGTCCAGTCAGTTTACACTTGACTTTTAGGCAGAAAAACACTCTTTTGTAGTTGGTCGAGAGTTAAGGCATTGACAGAATTTTTTATGAGGTAAACGCAAATAAGGTTCACAAATTGTCACCTATTGGATTTCTTCTCCAGGATTATATTTAGTTCAACAGGATATAACTGAACTTAAGCACAAACAGCTTGTAATGTCTTTCAATGCAAAGCAGAAAGTCCTTTCCACAGCCACTGCTAGCAAACGTGCCTAGCAGTGCTGTTTAAAACAAAACCAAAAATATCAGCTTCACATAAACAGCTCTCTTTCTGTTCCAAAAGAAACTTCTTAAATCCACCGTGAGTACGGCATAAGCTCTGCACTGCACTGACTTCAGCTGGTCAATGAGCAAACAATTAAGCAGCTGCAGACATTCTCAGCACAAGTATTTTCCTTTTCAAAGAACGTTTTCTTTTCACACACAGGCTCTCTAGGGTACTGGACTCTGGAAGGTTCCCTTATGATGTATTCCCTCTCAGGACTTCTTTGTACTTGGCAGTTTGGCATAAAGAACAGTCCATGTAAGAATCATCCTCTTCCAGAACTAATTCCTGTTCTCCTAGCTGCATGAGTTCTACTTCTGGCTCAGAGGGCTTAGCTGACTGCCTCCCATCAGGACAAGCGCGGTCTCCAGCAAATCTGTAATGTTCCCCATCAGACAGGCTTCCAAAACTCATACCTGGGTCAAGGCTTGGTTCAGTGGTTCCTCCCTCATTTTCTGGCCAGCATGTATCTGAACTTCCCTGTCTTGTCCTCCAACATGGGCTCTTGGTTCTCAGGGCTTCAGCTCCCTTTCTCCTCCAGTAGGCATTCCTACTCCTTCTCTCTCCTTCTGAATATTCTATCCTAGCTTTAAACCTCCCAGGCTCTAACCCTGCCCTTTCTCCTCTCAGGTGTTGCAAATCAGTCTGCCTCTTGGCAGCTGAGTAATGGGGAAGGTCAGTGACGTAAGGGTTCCTTACTCTGAGCTTGCTTTCCCCCTCCTTCTCATAACTAGGGACACTCTGCAACCTATTGCAGCCTGGTACAATCTGGTTTCTAGGTACAACTGAGGTTTTGTATCTCTGACCTGGCAATACAGGTCCTTTGATAAGGGTAAATTCCCCCTCTTTATCCTTGTTTCCTGGGCCCTGATAAGCTTCCTTATCACAGTGTCTAAAAAAATATTTATACTTAGAGCATTTCTTAAGGGTAGTGGCTGGCTTTTCCATAGCGGAAAAAAATGGAGGCCTAGAAATTGACAGACACTAACAGGAAAACATTTCTGTCGGAAAGAAGAAATTATTTAGAAAGACAAAAGAAAAGCACCGGCGGTACCGGTGGCGTCAAGGGAAGGCAGACGCGACCACAAAAAAGTATGAATAAAAAGAAGAATTTTCTGCGTTGACAGGAGTACATCCTGCCGGCTCCGCGGAAAACTGATGAGAGGGAAGTGTTTAGGCGGGAAGGCAGTGCGCATGCATGTGGGATGCTCCCAAAGGCATTCTTTTTGGACGCTGGGGAGCATTCTCGCGCAGGCTCCGTCGGTACCGATGTACCCATATGTGAAGACTCATTCCTGCTTGTTCCTGGAGATAATGTTATATCTTTTGTTCAACATCTCCAATCCCATTCTGCAACAAATTAAAGACTGGCTCACTGAATTAGCTGAATGGCTCATCATCCATAATCTCATGATCAATTTCAGAAAAACTGAAGCCCTTTATATTACCAGAAATCAGTTTCACTCCTCCAACCACTACCAGAATTCGCAATAGAGATATTTCAGTAAAGAACAAAGTAAAATACCTAGGGATTCTATATCCATTGTAACAAGAGTTAATCCCAAGTGACATTCTTTAAAGGACATAAGAATCTGAATATGCAAGGAATCCCTCACATATTTCCACATTTCAGTAATAAAAGGCTGAAGTAAAACATCCAAAAACTGTGAAATAGGCTGAAACAGTGAACCAATGGCTGAGATAATGAGGCACCCCAGAGGGGCCTCCATTGATTTATGGATTTTTGGTAATATATAAATGGTAGGAATGATCAGGTGTTTACCAAGAAAAATCTTTTCTTTCTTTTTTTTTTTTTTTTTTTAAAGACGTTTATTTTCATTTTACAACAAACAAAAGTAACAACACACCAAAAGATACAAATACACACATACAATAAGGAAAACAACCCCAATTACCCCCCACCCCTATGCTTCTTCTCTAAACTAATACGAGTCATCACACAAGCGCTTACACACAACAGTTATTGTACAGCAAACAAGCAGAAATGGTATTGATGATACAGGCTGATCCAGTGGCAGAAATGTATACAAAAGTAAACAGCCAAGTGAGAACAGTTAGCAGTTAGAACATAATCAGGGAACACCTTCCTTTTAAACAAGCAGTGAAGGGCTTGAATGGAAGAGATTGACAGACGAGGTAGTTGCGCATAATTACAGTAAAATGGACATAATTCCACCTATCATTGAGGTTCAGATAGGAGCTAATTGCCAGTATTTCGTAATGAAGGAGATAGGAAATAGCTATGCCCAGTAAATGGGCCTCCTGAAAAAACACTAACTCAGAATAATCATGATTAAGAGAGCAAGGGATTGTCCCTCCTTGGAATGGACTATTGATGCCTTTTACAGTCAGTAATGATAACGTACATAAAGCAATGCCAAATAGTTAAACAATCTGAAAAAGAAACATAATAGCGCACAGAGGTACACAATGTCGCTCATAGTACCAGTAAATGACTGCAGAAACAACATGATAGGAATTAAACTAAGGAAAACCATGAAGCGCCCCTTATAACAAAATAAGCACCGGAGTGCCTAGAGAAGAAGCAAAACCCCAAAAATCACTGGCGGCCTGATGTCTGCGGGGAGAAACCCCAGAGAAGGCCTAAATTGAAACATAAATCCTACAGTGCTATACAGGTTCCGAAACTAACCAAGGATCTCATCGTGGAAAGAAAGGAGACCAATAAGGTATATATAAAGAGAAAGAAAGTCCAGGCAGTCTCCGTTTCAGGCAGCGATCACCGCATCGGGCCATTCAAAATGGCGGACAGTTCCAGCGGATTCCATCCAAGCTGTTGGGTTAGCGCATCTGGTCTGCTTCTTTAGAAGCTAGAAATGTTGCTAGCAGATCAGGATCTTCGAAGGTACGAGTTTGGTTATGGAGAGTCACTCTGAGCTTCGCTGGATATAAGATGCCGAAGCGAGCCTGTAACTGTTGAAGTCTAGGTCGAAAAGCAAGGAGTCTCTTCCGACGGTCAGCTGTGGGCTTAGCCAAGTCAGGGAAGAAGGAGACTTTATTATTTTCAAACTCCAAATGACGATTCGCCCGGGCAGCATTGAGGATTTGCTCAACTTGCTGATATCTCAGTAGACGAAAAATGATGGGCCGGGGGGTCGTCCGATTGAGCGCCATGCTGGTAGGAACACGGTGTGCTCGGTCAATTTCCAGATCTCTGTGAAAAGTAATCTTCAGCAAGGAGGGAAGAGTTTTGACCAGGAATTCTCTCATATCTCCTGCTTCCGCGCCCTCCGGCACACCAATGAGCCTTACATTGTTGCAACGGGCTCGATTATTGCTATCCTCTAACTCTTTTTGTAGATTCTGTATCTGACGCTCAGCCTCATCCAGTTTCACCAAGCGCACCACGTGCGAGTCGAGGACCCCCGCCATATTGTCCTGCCGTAATGAAAGACCTTCAAAACGATCCTGAAGCACACCAAAATCTTCTCTCATGGCTCGGAGCGCTTCTCCGTTAGACTGCACCAGTTCCTTCACACCACGTATTTCCTCCAAGATCTCCTGTTGCATTTCGGGGTTATCCCGAAATGGCACCATCTTTTGTGGGGAAGGCAGCTCTGTCTTGGAACGTTTTCCGTGTGAAGAAGAGGGAGATCCGAAGTCTAAGCGCGCTGGTTTGTGGGCCGCCATCTCCCCCGAAGCACCCCGGTAAGTTCGGAACAAAATATCAAGTTAATGTAGGTATTAAGTCAGGATTCTGAGTAGGCCCCTCGGGAGCTTCAGCGCAAAGCGTCTAACCCGCTGGACATCAGGCTCCGCCCCCCAAAATCTTTTCTTTCTTAGTAATGTACCCAACCTCAAAAGCAGTAAGAAGTAATTAGTCCTTACCTGCTAATTAGTGTTCCTGAAGGAACTTCAGTCCAGTCCCTTAACTTCTGGGTTGCGCAACCCTTCCAGCAGCTTGGAGGCTGAGCCCATCATCCTTTTGATGATGGTGGAGTATAAATACCCCTGGCACCACCCACTCGCAGTGAGCACCCCAGCCTGCTAGGCTCGCATCCGTCGTCAGTTGAGTCCACTGAGGAGTCTCGAGTGGCATCCCGCAGCCCAGGTTCCTTGAGCTTGTCCACCACCGCAGAGACCTCCTGATCCGGGGAGGGCAGGGAATCCATCTGGATAAGGGGTGATGTTGATGGGATCACTGCCGTAAGAGGGTACGCTGGAAAGGTCGTATATGAGCCCGGGCCCAAGGAACTACTTCTATTGCCGCTGCCATGGTGCCCAGCAGTTGAAGGTAATGCCAGGCTGAGGGGAATCTTGTTAACAGAAAACGGGAAACGAGATTTCTCAGTTCGATTAACCTCTGCTTTGAAAGGAACACCCTTCCCCCTCTGGTGTCGAACCGAGCTCCGAGGTACTCGATCTCCTGGTTGGGAATTAAACTGCTCTTCGCACGATTGATGACTCATCCCAACTTCTCGAGGAAATCCACGACCCTGGCGGTCACCACGTGACTCTCCTCTTCTGACTTTGCTCGTATCAGCCAATCGTCCAGGTAAGGATGGACTAGGATTCCTTCTTTTCGAAGAGCCGCGGCCACTACCACCATTAACTTGGTGAACGTCCTGGGAGCTGTTGCTAGCCCGAAAGGAAGGGCCTGGAACTGGAAATGGCCGCTTGGTACGGCAAATCTTAGGAACTGTTGATGAGACTCTCTGACCGGAATGTGTAAATATGCTTCCGTCAAGTCTAGGGATGTCAGGAACTCTCCCTGCCGAACGGCTGCAATCACTGACCTCAGGGTTTCCATGCGGAAGTGAGGAACTCAGACAGCGGTTGATTTGCTTTAGATCCAGAATAGGACGGAAGGAACCTTCCTTCTTTGGAACTACAAAATAAATGGAGTATCGACCATACCCTCTTTGGTCTTGTGGTACCGGCAACACCGCTCCCAGGGCTATGAGCCTCGAAAGGGTGACTTCCACCGCCACCTTCTTTTCTGGTGGGCTGCAGGGGGACAGAATAAATGCGGGGGTTACTCTCTTTGAGAACTCGAGAGCGTAACCCTCTCGGATCACCTCTAAAACCCACTGATCGGATGTGACTCGGGACCAGGCGGGAAGGAACTGCCTTAAGCGACCTCCCACCGGCAGCACTCCCTCCTGGACCCCCGTTTTCTCATTGTGATTTTCTAGGTGCCGAGGAGGAGGAGGCTCCAAAACCTCTACCTGCTCCGCGAAACCCACGGAAGCTCTGACCCCTGGAGGGAAAACGGCCCCTGGGGAAAGGGTTCGGTCTGGGCTGTCGGAATCTTCGGAAGTCCTTTGGCTGACTCCGCACCGGCGCCGAAGAACGACCCAGCCTTGGTCTATCTTCGGGGAGACTACCTCCCTTGGACTCTCCCAGCTCCTTTACCAACTTATCCAGGTCTTCCCCAAACAATAGCTTCCCTTTGAAAGGAAGTCGACTCAGGCGAGCCTTTGAAGAAGCATCCGCCGCCCAGTTACGTAACCACAAGTACCTTCTGGCTGCCACAACCGAGGCCATATTCTTCGCCAGACTTCTAGTAAGATCATACTGGCTATCTGCTAAGAAGGCCGAACCGGACTCTAACTTGGCCGCCACCTCTTGGGTGTCGCCTGAAGGACTGTCAGCCAGTTGCAGCTGTTGTGACCATCTCAAACAGGCTCTAGCCACCCAAGCCCCCGAAACAGAGGCCTGTAAGGCAAGGGCACTAACATCAAAGGCTTGTTTTAGCAGGGTGACCAGTCTTCTATCTTGACTGTTTCTCAGAGCCGCGCCGCCCTCGACCGGTATAGTCGTCTTCTTCGTTACCGCCGAGACCGCCGCGTCCACCCTAGGCGATTTCAGGAGGTCTTTGTCCATTTCCAGCAATGGGTATAGACGAGACATCGCACATACTCCCCTCAGGGAAGACTCCGGCTGATTCCATTCCTCCTGAATCATCTGACGAACCACTCTGTGGACTGGGAACACTTTCTGAGATTTCCTTACGGCTTGGATCAGCGGATCCTCCAGAGCTTCTTCGTCTGTTGGAGCCTCCGAAGCCATATTGAGTACCTTTAGAGACTCACTTATTAACACCGGGAGCTCCTCACGCCTAAAAACTCTGACTATGCGGGATTGCTCCTCCTCAGGGATCTCTCCCTCTTCAAGCTCTTCCCCTTCATCTACTCCTTCCTTGTCCGAAAGCTCCTCTTCAGGGAGGTCCTGAGGTGGAGACTCAACAGGTTCCTTGGCCAATAGTCTAGCGCGCTTGGGGGGAGGCCCCGGCTCAAGGGATCTAGCGTTTCCTGTCCCAGCATCCATGCTGTCCCTCGTTGCTACTGGTTCTGCCGGTCCCTGCTTGTGTAAGCAGTAGGCTTTGTGCAAAAGCAGGACAAATTCAGGTGAAAATTGACCCCAGTCTCCCTCCGCCCCCGAGGAGAGGGAGGGAAGGGACTGGGAAGGGCCTGGACCATCTGAGGATGAAGGCGGAGGAGAATGGGAATCCCTTCCCTCTTCCGGAAGGTCCCCTGACCCCTGAGGAGCTTGAGCCATGCTCAGGTGGATCTCCTGCTCCACGGAAGCGGCCTCTGCTGCACAACCCCTGCAGACTCCTGCTTCTGAGGCCGTCCCTCTACGAGTGCCGCAAGGAGGACACCGTAGCTTGCCCGTCATACGTTTTTGAACAGTGCTACCCCCAGGCCCAAAAGAAATTTAAACTTAAAGTGTGCTAAAAAGTAATAAAAGGTAACAAAATGTAAATCAAATAAATTAAATTGAAACAAAGTAAAATAAATTGATGCCAAAGGCTCCCAGCACTCCCCTCCCCTCCAGCCGTGAAAAAAGAAACACGGCACCAAAAAGTCTCCAAAACTTCAAATTTTAGACTGAAGTGAATTAAAATACAGAAGAAAGAAGGTTTTATCCTGATACTTGCGGTTTGAAGATCTGGCGCGTAGCAGTTGCAACGAGGGAACCAGCCGCCCTTTGCTGGCTCCCACGTGGTAGGCCGCAGCCACGTGGAGGCCGGGGCCTGCGGGTGGAGGTTGAATGCCGCCGAAAGCTACGGGCCCTCCGACCGGGTGGCGGTGGAGGATGTCACTCCACACCCGCTTTTGCCCTCCGCAAAAGCCTCAAGCGCCCAGCCGCCTCGGGGCTGTAGCGCGAGGCAGGAAACGCCGCTGCAGGAAGTGTCGGTGCTGCCTCTAGCGCTCAGCCGCCTAGGGGGCTTCGGCGCGAGGCAGTGGCGGCCGTGGCAGAAGATCGCTGGGAAACGGGCCGCGGCGTGCGCGGGAGGAGAGCTCTCCGATCCTCTCCGCTGCACGGGGAAACCCCTTCCTCCGGAGCCTCAAGGGAGCAGCGTTGAAGACGGCAGGGGGGGGAGGGAGGAACAGGAGACAAAGGCACAAGACTATACTAAGGTACTCTACTGACAGAAGAAGGAGAAAACTAAAGAAAAAAGATAGCCTAAATTAAATAAATTAAATTAAATAAATTAACTAAATCCTTAGCTAAGACCCCGTAAGCACTCTGGCTTACAGGAACCCTCCAGCTGCTTGGAGGCTGAGATTACTGGTGTCAGTGGGTGGTGCCAGGGGTATTTATACCCCACCATCATCAAAAGGATGATGGGCTCAGCCTCCAAGCTGCTGGAAGGGTTGCGCAACCCAGAAGTTAAGGGACTGGACTGAAGTGACGATAAGGAACAACCAAACTATCCACACTGCTTTTCAACCCAATAGTGGGATCATCATCCAATCTGGTATAAAACGTCCTACCAGTTAACTGTCTATTTACTTCCTGTATATAAAACTCCTTATCCATTACCACCAAAGCCCCGCCTTTATTTGCTGGCTTAATTATAATTTGATCGTTGATTTGTAAAGATTTAATTGCTTCTCTTTCTCCATAAGTCAAATTGCTAAAAATGATTTGGGACTGTTACCCAATTCCTTCACTCTTTTTAAAACAACCCTCTCAAAAGACTCCATGAGGGGATCAGTATGTGGTGGTGGGATCCAGGAGGATTTATTTTTTTAACACTGAATGATCAATAACCGAATCATCTGTTTCAGCAAAGAAGTGTCTAATTCTATTTTTTCGAAAGAATTTGTACAAATCAATTTGGGTTTCAAACGGATCATACTTCCTAGTAGGTACAAATGATAGACCGCTATTCAAAAGCGAAATGTCTTCATCTGTAAGAACATATTTTGATATGTTAATAACACTATTACATCAAAATCCCCTTTCGTGTGACCTGTCTTGTCTCCAACCTCGCCATCCCCTCCCTTGCCCTTGGCCCCTGTATTAACTGTATGTTCTGTCTTTTTCCTGGGCTAGGGGTGGGGGGCGAGTCCTTGATGAATCTTGACCTCCCCCCTTCCACAATTTGCCCATATTGAAAAAAAAATTCTCTCAGGGACAAAGACTTCTCTTTTTGTGTGAGAAAAAGAGAGGCAGACATCCACAAACTCTGCAAATTCACTCCTGCTAAGTTTCTTCTTTTGTTCACACTGTATCTCATTCACATCATGCTCTTCTCTATGGCTATCTTTCTTATCAAACAAGGTAGATCTCTGTCTAGTCCATTTTCTATCTCCCTGGGTTTTCTTACACCAAGAATGGATGTAACCTACCCTAAAATCCTTCTCATCCCTCTGGAATTTCTCTACTTTCTTATCTTTAAATTTCTTTTTTTTAAAGATTGCATATTTTTTCTCATAGTCTTTTTGTATATTCTCAAAATTACTGTCACATCCTGTAAGTTCAGTAAGTTTCTCATCTATTTCGACCTTAAGACCTTCAGACTTATTAGAAGTACTAATTAACAAGATCATGAGGTCTAACAAACACTTAATGAAGGACTCATTGTCCAAATATAAACTGGGTGCTTTGTTCATACGTAATCTCCTTGGTATGATTTTGGATCCGCAACATGCCAAGAGGTATGCCAAATGCATCACTTCTTTAATGAGTTTTTGTGTAAGGTGAATGTATCCTCCCGTAGCTTTGTCGTATCTCCATCTGTGTTCTAGGTTTGTAATAGAAGAGATTCCTGGGGTAATAACTTATCTAAAACGTCCTCCCCATAACTAAAAATGTTCTTCCACGGTGAGAACATGCTGAAGCTCGAATGTCCAACCAAAAAGCACTAAAACCACGTGTAACGAAACAACCCAGTCTAAGTGTGGTGTAAACAAACACACTTCAATGAAGTATTATCAACAGGGGAAATTGCAGCCAAACCAGACATGGCCATGTTTCGGCGATGCCTTCCTCAGGGTTTTTTTTGGCTTTCTAAGAACATAAATATAAATAAATAATTACTAAAACATACAGTTAAAACATAGCTAAACATCCTTTGCAGGTAAAAAACACTCTTTAAAAACAACATACATATAAATATGAAATGACATGCTATCCATGAACAGAAGTTAAAAATCGATAAATAATAAACTGATAAGATTAATAAATGATACCAAAACAGGCTTATAAGAATATAACATGTACACTAAGCCCCTAAATCGATGAAATGAATATTTAAAAACACAGCGTTGCTGATAATCCATCTGGAAATCCCCTTTTCATATATTGGAGCTGAACTAAAGGAAAGAACATCTATTAGTTTAAACTCATCACATATTTAACAAATATTAACATACGTGATAAAACTATATTTAAAGGAGCAGGAGTGACCTGTATATCAGTCGGGGAATCAACCACTAACCCAGAATTCATGAACTCTCTACTAGGAACTATCTAAGTTTCTAACAAAATATGCCTGAATCTAAAAACTAACATGTCGCCAAACTTCGCAGCTATGAGACTGACAATCTAGTGCTGTACAACATACAAATCTAACTATTTAGTGGCATACTCTTGGACTTAAAATCATGTCACCAGTTATCATTCTATGTAAACTAAAAATCTTACAAACTACAGTATAAGACATATGATCATGATACCTTTTTCCGATGTGCTGTCTAACTCAATAAAGAGACAGAAAAAAAAACACCAGAAGCTGTGCCGTGGAGTCCTTTTATTTTGGCGTGAACCTAAAATCTTAAACACTATTTCCGTTCAATATAGGTTTTTAAAAATGTTTTGTGAAAGTGACCCTCCACATTTTATGTGACTGATAGTTTAAGTAATATTCCTGGACGAGCCACTTATATAAAGGAGTGTGTAGGTTTTTAGTTGCCTGCTGCAAAGTTGCTATCCCAGTCATTGGTTCAATGTAACAAGCCGTGCATCTGCCGTTTTTTATTAAAAGATACAATTTAAGACCTAAACACCAAAGTGCATGTGAACCATTACCGGCACACAAAAGCGCTGACCGAGTGATTAAAAAAGCTGTCATATTTAAAAATTGCACTTCCTTCTTAATTCATCCCATACCATTACAAAAACCACAGACCGCACCATCTGTGCTTGATAAAATGTGTGGATCCAAAGTAAAAAACCCCCACTACTTAAAAACAATAAATAATGAAATCATAACATAATATGAAGGACCAATCCTAATAGAAGTATAAAAACATTTAAAAGCATTGAAAATCTACACCAAGGGACTAACTACAGTCTTAAAAGTTATTGTTGTTAAACCAACACCATGGTGACACTCGTTCTAAATACACCAAATGATCAACGGGGAATAAAGACCAAACTATGGACAGCACTACCTCGAGAATACTCAAAATTATTTCTCGTCTCACACCAGACAAGTTTGAACCCAAGGTAAAAAGGCTGTCATTATATAAAATGCACCATTCATACACGATCCTAAAAAAAAGACAAAATATAGACAAATAAATAATAATTAATAAGAGCAATGTGATAATATCTTAATATGAGGACCGACCAAGGTAAAACCAATAAACCAACCAATATAAAAATCCACTAAAAACCACAATAAAACCTAATAGTATTGTAAGTCCAATACTGTCATCGCACCTAATAATCAGAAGAGTGTCTGAACCAAACAAAGGTCGGCTCAAAACCAGGATTGACCAAATCCATTCCTTGCCAACCAAATGCTCCCTAAGAACCCAATATTTTTATTAATTCTATCTGCACCATACCATAAGCAATAGGGGCTTGATTAAAACCTCCAATTATATGATTACATAACCATATCAAATTGTAGAGAAGGAAGGAAAGGAAAGGAAGAAAATTATATATACTTCTTGAACTATAAAAATAGGACTGAAAAAAGGAGTCAAAACGGTAAACTTGGTCCAATAAAAATATAAAATCTGTTTTTATAATTCAAGTAGTATATATAATTTTTAGCGATACCGATGGGTTATGATAGTGTGTTATATGCCCTTTATTATAAAAAAGACAGTTCAGTTTCCTAAGCTCCTCCATTAAATATGTCATGCTGTGATTGCTTTTGGACATGTGTTCCCCCAGATTGGCTGATCTGATATTCTGAGTGGTCTCACATAGAATAAGTACCCAGTTAGGTGGTATTTTTTATTTCTTTTTATTCATATTTACTATACATCCTAATTTAACTACTTGCAAGCCGTTTCTATTTGATAGATTCTCCATTTTTTTTTTAAAGGGTCTACAATGCAGGTTCCAGCAAGACGATGTGTCGGCAACCCATGGTTAGCTTTGGGCTCCCGTTTTGTTTCTCCCTTCTTTTTAGTCCTCTTACAGGATCAATATTATGTACAGCTTACCAATCATATACTGGTCTACCTCAATAAGCGCAGGTACAAAAGGACTTTTCATTCTCGCAGGGCTTTCATTCTACATTTGGCAGCGTTGCAGTATTACGTACTCAGAAGGCAAGTCTATCTCATTCATTTTTGATGTACCCTCTGTTCTTGAATACAATGTGAATACCCGTATCTTTGATTATTTGATTGATCAGGGGAGGAGTGGCCTAGTGGTTGGGACACAATATCTCAGGCCGGAGGGCCGGGGGTTCAATTCTCACCTGGGGACAGCAATCTCAGGCCAGAGGGACTGGGGTTTCTAGTCCTATAGGCATTCCATGTGGCCTTGGGCAAGCCACTTAAACCTCCGTTGCCTCAGGTACACATAGAATGTGAGCCCTTTGGGGACAAGGGAATGTATCCAGTACCTGTTTGTAGTGAATACATAATGTAAACCGCTTTGATTGAAGGATAAGGCGGTATAGAAAACTGGTTAAATGAATTATTGCTTTTTCTTTACATAGGAGCACATTTGTTTCTTCTAAAGCTCTTATTTTAGCGTCAATTACTAGGCTCTAGGAAACAGGTAACTACATTGTTACTAACTGGCTTCCTATTGGAAATAAGGTTGTTTAACACCGTAGTCACATTGAAACCACTTTTTGTTACTTTTACGTCTTCCTCATCCCTTCATGTAGGCTTGTTTTACTCTATTTTCATAGCCACACTGTGTTCATTTAATGAATGTATGCATTAACCATTCATACTTAGATTGTGTGATTTAATGAATGCATGTACGAGACAGTCAGTTTAATGTTTTCATGGCATTAGCTTCCGTTTAATTTGTATATTATATTATTTTGCTTTTATATGTATGGGGACAGTTTCTCTGTCTCATTGATGTCTTTATTAATGTTTTTTATCTTTATTTCTTTATTTATATGTCCTTATTTTGAGGCTCACACCCCCTGAGGAAGGCCACTTTGGCCGAAACGCGTTGGGGTTAATAAAGTCTGTTGACCGCATTCTATCTGCACCAGGGTAGATATGGCTGTGTCATCCTGGTCTCCATGCCAGCTGGCTCTGCAGCCTTCGACATGGGCACCAAGGACTTTGGGCCTGACATCTGTTCTGTCGATGGGGAGTCCTTGACAAGGATGGCCTCGGGTGTCAGAGGTCGGTCGCCAGATATTTATTTATTTATTTATATTTTCTTATATACCGTGCTATTCTGTATCAGATAGAGACGACTGCTTCCAGGGCAGCTTGCAGGATCGCTCCCACTCCAACCCATCAGGCTCATGCTGGGGATTGGAATGGGATTTACCCTTCTTCCCAGATTTGTCCTCCGAGGTGGTCTTTGAGGGTTTCGACTTCTTGCATTCTATCTCCAGGGATTTCCTCTCTAAGGACCCATGGCCACGGGCCTCTGAGGCAACCCAGACCTTGTAGGACACCGAGGTACCAGAGGAGGCCCCGGAGCGCGATGTCACCGGAGACTCCGGTGCAGAGTCGGAATTGTGAAAAACTGTTCCTACTGCAACTGACAGCTCTTGATGCCCGTTGTTATCATGTTCGCAGTCTGAGTTGTCATGCTGAAGCCCAACGCAGTGGAGGCAGCAGTCATGAGGGTTGGTGCGGGACATCATCTTACTGTACCAATCATATTTCTTGAAGCTGCTGGAGACCATTGGGTAAAAAGGGGGACCTACCTCCCGGCAGGGGTCCAAGGCCAATGGCAAAAAACGGTGCATAGCTCCGGTCGAGGGAAACCCCCAAAACACACAAAGGAACAAGCCCATGGAGCAACGCTGAGGCAAGCTGGCTCTGGGGCAGGAAAGGAACCGATATGTATTCTGGACAAAAACAGGACAACACACACTTTCCCCAGGGGAAACTGGACAGACATCCAGAAGGCTCCGCGGAAAAAAGGAGACTGAGGCAAGATGGTACCCTTGGGCCGGAAGGGGTCCACGCATGCGTGGTGCACCTCCCAAAGGCTTTCTTTGAAAGCTGGGGAGATGCTTCCGCACAAGCTCCGTCGGTGCCAACGTCACCCATATGTGAGGACTGACTTCCTGCTTGTTCCTGGAGAATTGACGTAAAGATAGAGTAAGTTTGTTCTAAGCATAAGGAGCAGCAAGGTGAAAAGATCGAAGTCTGGAGTTTGCAGAAGAAGGAAAGGGCATAGAACGGAGGAGGAGTGGAGTTCACGAGAAGGGGTATAGGGAGAGAAGAAAGGAAAGGTAATGAGGGGCAGTAGAGTGAATGCATTTATATGTTAGAAGGAGAAGTTTGAATTGGAAACGGAAACAGGAGATCCTGTGAAGTGATTTTAGAAGAAGGGTTATATGAGTGTATCGGGGCTGGCAGAAAATTAGCTGCGCAGCAGAGTTCTGGATAGATTGAAGAGATGACATTGAGGGAGACAAGCAAGGAGAAGATTGCAAAAGTCAAGACAGGAGATGATCAAAGAGTGGACAACAGCCTTAGTAGTGTGATCAGAGAGAAAGGGACGGATTTTGTTAATGTTGTAGAGAAAGAAACAACATGTTTTAGCTGTATGTTGAATATATGTGTAGAAGGAAAAGGAAGAGTCAAAGATGACCCCAGGGTTGCGGGCCAAGGAAACAGGAAGAAGAGTGTTGTCAACATTGATATAGAAAGGAGGAAGGGGGGAGGAAGGTTTAGGGGGAAAAATATGAAGTTCAGTTTTAGACTTATGCAATTTCAGATGGCAGTGAGACATCCAGGTGACGATGTCAGATAAGCAAGTAGAGATATGAGTTTGCAGCGAAGGAGAGATGTCAGGTGTGGATAGATCTGAGCGTTATCAGCATAAAAGTGATACTGAAAGCCATGGGAAGAGATGAGGGCCCAGAACAAACCCTTGGAGTACACCAAGTGAGAGAGGGATGGCAGTAGAGGAGGAACCTCCAGAACAACCACTGAAAGAACGATTGGAGAAATAAGAAGAGAACAAAGACAGTACAGGGCCTCTAAAACCAAGAGAGGATAAAGTGTCAAGGAGGTGGTGGTGGGCAGCAGTATCGAAAGCAGCAAAAAGATCAAGAATGAGAATTGAGTAAAGGCCTTTGGACTTCACGAGGATCACATCACTGGAGATTTTGGCAAGAGCCGTTTCAGTAGAATGAAATGGACGAAAACCAGATTGAAGTGGATCAAGGAGGGCTTGGGAGGAGAGAAATTTGAGACAGCGGAAGAGAACTGCACGTTCACGAATTTTGGAAATGAATATGAGACGGGAGATGGGTCAATAATTAGAAGGATAAGTAGGGTCAAGAGTTTTTTGAGGACAGGAGTGATTACAGCATGCTTGAAAGCTGCAGGGGAGGTTGCAGTGGAAAGTGAAAGGTTAAGAATATGTGAGATGAAAGGGATGACTGAGGGGAAAATGGAGTTGAGGAGATAGGTAGGGATAGGATCAGAAAAGGCAGCGAGTTTAGAGGAGGAAAGAAGAGAGGTTTCCTCAACAGAGATTTTAGAAAAGAATGAAAGGGTGATAGAGGTGAGGGGAAAAGTTGGCAACGGAGAGGGGGAAGAGGAAGTGAAGAAGATTTAGGGGGAACTGAAGAGTAATCTTATGCACTTTGTCATGGAAATAGTCCGTTAGGGTTTGGGTAGAGAGAAGAGGAGGGATTGGAGGTGCCTTAAGAAGAGAATTGAGAGTAGAAAAGAGACAGAGAGGGTTAGAGGCAAGATGGTTAGATGGAGAAAATAGTTTTCCTTAGCGAGTGCAATGATGGATTGGAAAGAAGAAAGCATGAATTTGAAATGAATAAAGTCAGAGAGCGGGATTTATGCCAAGTGCCCTCAGCTCAGCGGGCACAGGAACGTAGGTAGCAGGTATTTGAAGACAACCAGGGCTGAGGTGAGGTGCACCTCACAGGATGTGGAATGGGCGGAGCAAGGATATCCAGAGTAGAGGAGAGAACAGTATTATAGGAAGCTATGGCTTCATCCACAAACTTAGAGGACAAAGTGGAAGACAGAAGAGATGAGACAGTAGCAGACAGAGTCAGTGGATTGATAGCATGAAGATTCCTAAAAAGATAGGAAGAGATTGAGCAAGATTGAGGAGGGATGTGATGAAGAGTGAAGCTTAACAAGTGATGGTCAGATAAGGAAAGAGGGGAGGGTGTGGAAATTAGAAGGTAAACAATTAAAGTAGAAAACGAGGTCAAGGCAGTGACCAAGCTGATGAGTGGGGACAGAAGAGCAAAGCTGGAGGTTGAAAGAGGAGGTAAGGAAGAGGAGCTCAGATACATAGGGGTCAGAGGGGATATCAATATGAAAATTAAAGTCACCAAGAATAAGGGAGGGAGAAGAAGCATCCAGGAATAACGAGAGCCAAGAGTCAAAATCAGTGAGGAAGGTAGAAGAGGACTTGCCATGGGATTGGATCCGGAGAGGTAGGGGATTAAAAAGACTGATGGAATGGACTTCAAAGGAATGAGATTGAGGGAAAAGGAGGGATTGAAATAGGCAAGGAGGAGAAAGTAGAAACCCAACACCACCGCCATGGCTATTGGGATGAGGAGAGTGGGAGAACTGATAACCGTCATGGCAGGTGGCAGAGGGCAGTAACTGAAGCAGTATCATCAAGGAGGAGCCAGATTTCAGTAGAAGTGAGAAGATGGAAAACACAAAAGATAAAGAGATTATGGGTAAAGGGAAGTTTATTTGAAATGGAATGAGCATTCCATAAAGCACATGAGAAAGGGAGAGAAGAGGGGGGAAGGAGAAGGGATGGGGATGAGATTAGGGTGGTGGAGAGATGAACTAATATAGGAGAGAGAAGTGAGGACAGAAGGAAAAGGAGAAGAAGAGTATGAGGGAGAGAGGAGGCACGTCAGAAATGGGGAGGAGGTTGTATTAGAGAGGAAGGAGAAGATGAAGCTCAAGAGCTGAGGAAAGAGTGAAGGATAAGATGGGGGAGGAAATAGGGAAGGTGGAGAGAGGGTGAGAAAGAAGGAGGGTATTAGGTAGGTGGAGTGAGGGAAGAAGGTTAGGAAGGATCAGAAAAAAGAGCAAAGAATGATGTGGAACCATAAGAAACGGCAGAGGGGGCAAATAAAGTTAGATAGAGAAGGATAAGAAGTAAGGGAATAAAGGTAAAATAAATGAAACAAGTAAAATAAATAAAATAGAATAAGATAGATAAGCAGAAGTCTTAAAATACACTGAGATTATCAGATAGAGGATATCAAACAGTGAATGAAAATAATAGGCAGGCAAGCCTTATCTCATGTAGAACAAAGTCTATAATGTGTAAAATATAAAATATTAGAGACAGACATGAATCGATTGAAGTCATGTGAGCAGCCTTGCTGCTATGGGAATAAGGATTCCCAGACCAGAATGACAGAGGTGCAATAAAAGAACCAACAGTTATGATCAGGCTATGTCAAACTATATCTTAGGACTTGTTATAGCTGGTAATGTGAGAAATTAAAGTAAATGCATCTTTCAAAGGGGGGGGGGGCAGTAGAAGCAGAGAAATATGATGACAGAAAAAGACCACATGGCCTATTTAGTCTGTCCTTCCATATCAACAACTACAACAGTCCCCTTTTTTCCTTTAGAGTAGCCTCTAGACAGCAAGGGTTCCCTCTTTTTCTTCTGCTGGTGCTGCGTATGTATGTTTAGATGGTGGGTAAGCTCAAACTATTCTTAAATAGTTGTGCAGAGCTGTTGTGGAGTCGGTATTATCCAATCGGCTAATAAAGTACCCAGCCTTGTTCATATATGTAAGACATAGATGGACAGGAGGTTGTGGTTACCGGCACTCAGAGGCCACTCTAAGGACCACACCTAAGAGCCTTTTCGTATGGCCCTTAGGTGCGGGCTTGCCTGTTAGCCCTTTAAATTTAAACAGTCCATCTGGTTGCCTGGTTGGAGGAGCAGGGGGAGGAACTCACCTCCCTGCTCACTGCTGCCACTGAAGGGAGCTCTGACAAGGAAGCAGCTTTGGCTCCTGTTAATCCTTTAAGTTTAAACAGTTCGTTGGGCTGCCTGGTTGGAAAAAGAGAGGAGCAGGGGGAGAGGCCCTAACCCAACCCTGCAATGAATTGGATTGGGGTGCTGGAACAGAAGATGGCAGCCCTGGTGGCAAAGCAAGATGACATGGAGACCAGGGGTTGGTGTAACAGCCTCAGGGTGGTTGACATCCAGGAGGGAACAGAGGACTTGAATGCAGTTTTGGCGCTGGAGTGTAAAGGAAGACAAATGAAGATTGATTTGGTCTATTCTGTCTTATCCCTTACACCTAAAGATGGTGACCACAATGTGCATTTATTTTGGGGCTCCATCACTTCACCAATAAGTAGAAGATTATGCAAGCAGTTCATCAGATGGGTGAGTTGCAGAACTGGAAGATCTTTTTTCAAGATTTCTCGCAGGAGCTGCAGAGGCATTGAGAGAGCTTTGCAAAAGTGAAATGGGAGCAGAAGCCTGGGATATGCCATGCTTTATCCAGCACAACTGCACATGCAGTACAATGACCATCTCCATTTTTATTGGCACTCCAGTGGCAGCCAAAATTTTTTTTTTTAAGACACTGGACTTTCCATCTGAGTAATTCTTGCCGGGCAGTTTAGGCCGATTTCTGTTGTGATTTAACTGATGGGTTTCTCAGCTAGAAATCAGCCTTACATGCATATCCCTAAGTGTGGTTACTAATCAACGGTGGGCTTAGGAGGATTATTTTTTCCTATGACAGGTGGCACGTGCCACGGCTGTCCACTATACCTATTTGATTTGACTATAGAGCTGTTGGCGCATGCAATCTAGGACTCAGGGGATATAGTAAAGTTTTGGGTAGACATCGTTGATCAGAAAATCTTTACTTAAGCCAATGTTCTTTTGTTTCTGCAGCAGCTGGATGCAACCGGACCAGTCAATGTACCTTCCACATGAGTATGGCCAGGTTTCAGGTTACTGTGTAAACTTTGATACAGTAGGTCTAAGCTCTACCTTATGGAGGGTCTGACACATGTCCCTTGTGCTTTTCAATGTTTATGGGTGGTGAAGCATTTTTCTTATATTAGAATAGTGGCTTCTCCTAAGTTATGGGAGCTTTATTGATTGAAATATATTCTGCTCTTTGCTAAGATTTTTGCAGATTTGCAAGCATGGACTTCCAGGCTGGTTTCTTGGGGTGGCAGAATTACCAGATCAAGAAGAATATCCTTCCCCACTCACTATATCCATTTCAACATCTTCTCTGCTAGATTCCTTACGGGGATTTTCAGGGGCTCAACAGGAAGCTGTTGAGTTTTGTTTGGCATAACACAAAATTTCAAAAGCCCTCACTGCTTGAACGGTTACTTCAAACACAAAAAGAGATTTTTCCGTTCACTGTCAACAAACACTGGATTAGAATGTCCGATCACCAATGTTCAAAAAACAAAAAATAGATATGCTTCCAACTTTTTAATGAGGTCTCAGTACTACATTGGCAAGGCCTCATAGACTTCCGTCTTAATGAGGCCAAATGCCTAATCACATCAGCGACCTCAAGATAAAATCAACAGTTCCCTGTCTCTCAGCGAAATGTTCTATGAAGCAAAACTCTTCTAAATTACTTTAGTCTTAGCATAAAGACAAGCAAAAAATTAGCAAAAAGATTTTTTTTAGTTGCACTTCCCGCTGATCAGGGATCCTGTTCTGTCTTAACATGTATTTAGATCCCAACGTCAAATCCCCGGCACCGCTTAGACGTTTCACAAGGCTGTTTCCTCAGGGGATCATAACTTCATCAAAGGATGCTGCCCACGTTTTCTCTCTCGGTAATAACAGACTACTCCCGATGTGCAAAAAGGCGTTTTTGTGGAACCGTTTGAATTCCTTTTTGCACATCGGGAGTAGTCTGTTATTACCGAGAGAGAAAAGGTGGGCAGCATCCTTTGATGAAGTTATGATCCCCTGAGGAAACAGCCTTGTGAAATGTCTAAGCGGTGCCGGGGATTTGACGTTGGGATCTAAATACATGTTAAGACAGAACAGGATCCCTGATCAGCGGGAAGTGCAACTAAAAAAAATCTTTTTGCTAATTTTTTGCTTGTCTTTATGCTAAGACTAAAGTAATTTAGAAGAGTTTTGCTTCATAGAACATTTCGCTGAGAGACAGGGAACTGTTGATTTTATCTTGAGGTCGCTGATGTGATTAGGCATTTGGCCTCATTAAGACGGAAGTCTATGAGGCCTTGCCAATGTAGTACTGAGACCTCATTAAAAAGTTGGAAGCATATCTATTTTTTGTTTTTTGAACATTGGTGATCGGACATTCTAATCCAGTGTTTGTTGACAGTGAACGGAAAAATCTCTTTTTGTGTTTGAATTTTGTTTGGCAGCACAGGGCTCCATGGATTGAGTTTGATGAATTGTGCAGACCTAAGGCGGTGGGGGCAGGATGGGTCTTCCTAATATGGAAATGTACTACTGGGCTGCGTGGTCAATGGGGCTTGATTCTGGTTCACAGGGGAGGCAGCATCAGCGACCAGTTGGATTCAATCAGATACAGGGGTTTATGTTGCCACTTCTGATTACTTTATCAGCAGCTACACTGGTGGTGCATCATCTTTCTAGGCGCTATCCCATCTTGTTTCATACTATGGGTGTGCTGCATCAGGTATGTAAAAAAAATCTGTCTCCTATAGCACCTTTGGCACATTTTTTCTGGATATTTATTTATTTATTTATTTTATTTAAAGGGTATTTGTATCCCGCCTTATCCTTTAATCAAGGCGGTGATATGGCTCGGTGATATGGCTCAGTGGGAGCAGTGTGGGCTTTGGTTTGTTTGGGAAATTGGAATTGAAGGTAACATGGTGGACTTTAGCTCTTTGCAGGAGGAATCTGGGATTCGCCTGAGACACAGTGTCTTTCTTTACAGATATGGGTAGCTTCGAATAGACTCCAGGCTAGGGGTTGGCGCTATTGGGAGCCTCTCTCTTTGGAGGAATATGTCTGTGAGCTGTTCCAAGGGTAGGCCGATTTCTATCAAATTGCTAAAATTGATAGATTAATGAATTAAGGAGTTGCATCTTACTATGGATGAGGATGAACAGATGGGTAATTTGGCAGGCGCTATTATCCTCTTATGCTCAGGCGACAGGATCATCTCTTTGCTGGCATGTATGCAGGGAGATAGGGGACCATTTGCCCCATTACATTACTCCCAGGATACAAGAGTTTTGGGAATGGGTGGACAGGGAGGTCGGGCCACCTTGGGGAGGATTGTGGAGTTGACTGTTGCTATTCTTTGGGTTAATGGAGAGGACTGGTTGTGTCTGCCAGGGACTGGGGATAGCTACTCATATTACATGTTGTGCATCATAATGCAGCTACCATTTGGAAGGTTATTCCCTTCTGTGGACTTCTGGCACACTCAAGTTTTGAGATTGCACTTTTGGAAAAATTATCCTACATCATCAAGAACAATATTGAGGTGTACTATGCCATTTGGACTAAATATTGGCCAGATGGCATGAACTATGCCATAAATGTTTTTCTTGGTGTTGCTGGCTCTCGTTTGTTCTGGGGCCTTACTTGTACATGTACATGTACTATGGACATTATCTTTGTACTATGGGCATTATCTTTGTACTGTTCCTGCCAGTTAAATAAAGCATTAAAAAAGTATATTATACTTGAATTCTTAAAAATAAATTTAAAAAATTACAAATGTGATCATAAGAAAATCAATGCACTTTTATACAAGTGGGATATCAATTTTAAAACTCATTGTCCTCCTCATATAAATAGGATGTGCTTAATTTGTTTTTGAGCCAAAGACACTACCACATTTTCTAGTGCAGCACCAAGTTAAGCCATCACCCTACGTTCATGCTTGGGAGACTAGCATGGACCAGCCACAGATGAGGAGACTAGGTGATACTTTAGGCAGGGCTGCATCAGTTAAGGTGTCCAGCTGACTCTATATTTTTAAGATGGGCAAATCCAGGGTTAGATCAACCCACTTCATGCATGAACTTACAGATTTGATTTACTTAGCAGGATTATAAATTCATGTATGTAATGGGGTAAAGCTAGGATGGGATCAATGTAGCTTGGAAAAAAAAAAGAGTCAATCAGCAACTAGGGCTTTAGAGCAGGGGTTCTCAACCCAGTCCTTCCCGAGGACTGGGTTGAGAACCCCTAGCCAATCAGGTTTTCATGAAAACCACAATGAATATACTTGAGAGAAATTTGCACACCAAGGAAGCAGTGCATGCAAATCTTTCTCATGCATATTCATTGTGGCTATACTGAAATCTGACTGGCTACGTATGTCCCAAGGACTGGGGTGAGAATCCCTGCTTTAGAGCAACAGGACACAATGCCTGAGCCCTCAGAGCTGTGTAATGGAGTATGCTAATTCTTCAACATATCTGCTCAAGGTTCAGTGCTCACTCTCAAAATGACTCCTTTAGTTAATTTAAATTTGACGTACAGTTTCTCATTGTGGGTCATGTGTGTCAATTAGTGAACATTTTCAGGTATTTCTAGAAGAAACCTTTGAGCATAGCTAGATCTGAGTCCGTTTTTTTTTTTAAATTTTATTTTTGTTGGATGACAGTTGCCGACTACTGTGTCTACCATTTTTGTGGCTTTATTTACATTTCCAGATAGTTTTTCAGGGTTTTGCATGACTCATGTGGTGAAGTGGAAAGTATCTATGCTCTGGACCCTAACCTCAGACCTAAGGGTCAAAACAATTGACAGTCATGTTACAGCATGACCTAAGTTGGCTCCTTTGGCCATTTCATTGGACTTAACACTTAGTCCTATCAAAGACTGACAGTTTCTCTTGCGAGCCCCATAACATTTCATATAATATCCTAGTGCAAATGTCACTGCCAGAATCACCATGGCCTTCACCCAAGCACTTAAAGCATGAGGCACAAGCATCATCTGAGCTGCAGGAGATATTATCAGTAGCAGATAAATACACATATATAAATACTCAGTCTGTCTAGGGCAGGGGTGGGCAAGTCCGGTCCTGGAGAGCCGCAGACCAGTCAGGTTTTCATGATGTCCCTAACGAATATTCATGAGATCTATTTGCATCCACTGCCTTCCATTGTATGGAAATAGGTCCATGAATATTTATTAGGGACATCATGAAAACCTGACTGGTCTGCGGCTCTCCAGGACCGGACTTGCCCACCCCTGGTCTAGGGGATATTGCTACACTCCTTTTCCCAGGATTCCATAGGATTACCTGGCAAACAAACCATGTGATAAAACAAGAAACAGCCCTGTTTATATGAAAATTAGACTATTTCTGATAGCAAAAACAGTGGAAATATTAGAATAAATTAGCTTTCTGAAGTAGTTTGTTTATTCAGCTCTATGTTACAATTACTGAGAGACCTAATCTCTGTTCTAGAAACCAAAGTCACTGATTCGCTCTGCCCTCAAATGTACAGTAAATATCTGTCTATCTAAGCTAGTCCCAACCTCAGGAAGAAATTAAAGACCAGTACCCAGAATACTCGTGGCTGGGTCCAGGAAATCATCTCTGGCATGACACAAAGTCACAGTATGGCAGAGATTCAACATCAGCTGAGATGAACTGCGTGGTCACACATTGAGCTGCTGGTCTGTGTGAGAAATTCACTCCATCCCAGGGTTTTGTCCTTGAACACTATCTGACCTTCCATCCAGAGAGAGACAGGCAGGCAAACAGTCTGTATCAGAAGTTAGAGTTCCCAGGTGTTCTGCCAGTCTTTGTCTATTTTTCAGAGTAACTGCAGAGGTGCTTGCTGGGCTGCGTCTGTCTGTGCTCTGCTCCCTTACAGAGTTCTTTTCAGTGTCCTTCTGAGTTCGTTCTTTGTTTCTGAGTTCTTTCCAAGTTCTAGGTTCTGGTGTACAGCCGTATGATTCTTTTTCCTGAAGACCTGGTGAATGGCTGGACTCGAACCCTGTATGTCATCTTCAGCAAATACGGTAACAGCTAATAGGTGGTCCTTCTGCAAACAAAGGTCCATCGTGCTCGAAAGTTGCTGGTGTGCAGGTTCATACATTGTTGCCATTGCTAGCACCAGTAACACAGTGAAGGACTCAGCAATGTTCTCCTGCAAATAGTCAGCTGTAAAAGTACTTCTAAACTGGCAGAATTGCTTGACAGCAGGTTTTAATGCCGAGTTATAACAAAATAGGAATCCATCTTGTTTAATTCAGTCTTTGGTTCAGAGCAGGCCCCCTCTTGTAACAGGAAGCCATGCTACTGGTTCAGGCATTAGTTTCTGAACAAGTACCAGCCCTATAGAGTGAACCTAGGGAGCCCCTTGCACTCACTTGACTGCTTTCTCAAATATCTCAAAGGCAATCAATTTTTCCTCTTTGGGGAGATGACTCTCAGGAGTTTAAAAAAAAACCAAACCAAATATGTCAAACAACTGTTGTTTAACAGAGTCAAAGCTAACATAGCAATCAGTTAAATTGTCTAATGGAAGAAAGAAGGGGGACATTAAAATCAAAAACCCTGAAAACCTATCTGGAAATGTAAATAAAGCCACAAAAATGGTAGACACAGTACTCAAACACTGTCATACAACAAAAAACAAAAAAACCTGACACAGATCCAACTATGCTTAAAGGTTTCTTTTAGAAATACCTGCAAATGCTCACTAATTGACGTTCATGATCCACAATGAGAAATGTTACATCAAATTTTAATTAAACTAAACTAAGTGCCTTTCATTGTCTCTGCTTATCAGAGAAGCACACACAGCTAAAATATTGTTTTGAATTGTGGTAAAAATTAATTCATAAAAACAGATATTCAGCCTGTAGAAACACTTACTCTAGAAGAATACTGTTCATTTCCTTTGTGAAGAATTTCTTTCTGGCTTCTTCATCAAACATCTTTGCAGCCTGGAAAAGACGACAGTCAACAGTGCATGTCACTTCCATCGAGATCTCCAGTGTGACTATCTGCACCTTTTCCCTCTGTTTCCAAATTGAGGAAACAGTGTCTTTCCTTTAATTATGCGCCTTTTCCAAATGTGAGCTCAAGACGAATTACAGACAAGTATAGAAGTTAATTTCCCTGTCCAAGAGGACTTACAATCTAAGTTGTAACAGAGACAATAAAGGGTGAAGTAACTGCCCAGAAGACAAGGGGTGTCAGTGTGAAAAAGCAGGATTTGAATCCTAATTTTCTTGCTGTTCTAAGCTCTAGACTACTCCAGATACAGGTGCTGCCCAGGGGTTTGCAGGATTATAATCTTTTTAATGAAAAATAAATTGAAAGTAGCAGTCAACTCAGCAGATTCAAACTATTAGCTATAGTGACATTTTCTTTGGAGATGTAATATGGTACATTATTCTAAGCTAACAATGCATGTCAAATTTTGCTATTTTTATTGTAACACTAACAGCAGCAATTTTCTGCATAATTTTGGCACGTTGCTAGCTTTATCTGTTAATCAGTTGGTAGGATTTCCACTGTGCTTTTTAAAGCAGGACTAGAAGGAGAAGGGGCAATAGGAAGCAGCTTTTATTTTACCACATTCCCATTTTCCTAATAAATGGAAATTACACTTACCTGCTAATTGTTGTTCCTGTAGTGACTCCAGTCTAGTCCTCCACCTCTGGATTGTGCACCTCCTCCTGCAGCTTGGAGACTGGGCATGTCAAAAACGTGATATCACTAGATGTAGGCTGCCGCTCTCTCCCATCAGCCCCAGTGAACTATTGACAAAGCAAACTCAAAGGAGCAACAAATAAGTAGCTATTTTATTCATTAGAACGTTAACAAGAAATTGAACCTACATTAAAATACATATACCAGGAAACTTCCCACTGGTTGAAAACAACCTTTTCCTTGTACCTCTTCCTTTCCTTCCTCATCATACATAGCACTAGAACAGAAGAACCAGAAAGGAAAGGAAAGTATAGTGAACAACTGCACCTACCGGTAATGGAACACCTCCGCTTAAAGAAGTTCGCTGCCAAGCAACAAACCCGGGCGGGAATGAGGACTAAACTGGAGTCACTACAGTAACAACAATTACCAGGTAAGTGTAAATTCCATTTCCTTATTGTTCCTCCAGTTTAGTCCTCCACCTCTGGGATGTAACCGAGCAGTAATCATTGGGAGGGACCTTTCCAGCCAGCTTGCTACACCGCCGATCCGAATACGGCATCCTTTGATGCCAATACATCGAGGCGGTAGTGTTGGCTGAAAGTATGGAGAAATGACCAACTGGCCGCCTTACAAATTTCTGCAGGCGGAACCAAACTGTGTTCCGCCCAAGAAGTGGCTTGTGCTCTGGTAGAGTGAGCTCACAACCCTGCTGGCCCCTGTCGTCCATCCAGCAGATATGCGGAAGCAATAGCCTCTCTAATCCATCTTGAAATGGATGCTTTCGCCGCCACTTCCCCTTTATGGGAACCTCCAAACAAGACGAACAAACGATCTGATTTGCGAAAGGCCTCAGACACTTTCAAATACTGCCATAGCACCCACTTTATGTCCAAGCGATGCAACCCTCTATCCGCAGCATTTCCCTCCAGTGAACCTAAAACTGGAAGAGAAACAGTCTGATTCAGATGAAATGGAGACACTACTTTGGGCAAAAAGGAAGGAACTGGCTGCAACACGACCTTTTCCTTAAAAAATAGACAAAAACGGTTCTCTACATGACAACGCCTGCAGTTCCGAAATTCGCCTCGCCGAACAAATGGCTATCAAAAAGACCGTCTTCAGAGTCAAATCTTTAACAGACGCCCTGTGCAATGGCTCAAAAGGTTCTTTGGTTAACGCCCCTAAAACCAAATTGAGGTCCCACGGCGGAACCACAACTCTACGAGAGGGTCGCAGTCTAGACACAGCCTTCAAAAAACGTAAGACATCTGCATGTGCTCCTAAAGCTACCCCTTGCACCTTGTCTCTATAGCAAGCAAGGGTTGCCAGATGCACGCTTAAGGAACTGGCTGCTAGATCTTTATCAAACCCGTCCTGCAGAAAACACCACCAAAGGCACTGATCCTGTGGCCGCCAGCACCTGTCTGTCTACGGGAGCACCAATCCTCAAAAATGCGCCATATGCGAACATACGTCAGCGAGGTAGACTTCTTCCTAGCCCACAGCAAAGTCGCGATAACTGCACCAGAGTATCCTTTCTTCTTTAGCCTTGCCCTTTCAATGGCCAAACCGTAAGCAGTCTGTCTCTTTGGCGTTCTGGCAGCACTTTGGCGAATATGGCATAAGCTAAGTTAAAGTTTTTTACTTAATCATTTAAATAAAAGGAGAGGTCACAGTGGTGCTATGGACACTCTACAGACACTGAGCTGACCAGCTCCGACAAAAATAATATTTAAATCTTTTAGGGATTTTAGGTGATCGGGGTTATTTGGGGCCAGGCAGAAAGAAATTCCCGAAGTTGCCTGCCTATTGGTTGACTTTCCACTGGGACCCGCCGCACTTCATTGAGGTCTCCTAGGTGTGGCTGCGGTGACTGCTGAAAAGCCTCTGCCCGATCCACGAAACCCCTGGGCTCTTGAAACAAACCTTCCTCTCTGGAAACCCCCCAGATGAGAAGTTTGAAATCTTTTAAAATCTCTAGACTGACCCCGAAAGGTCTGCGGGGTCTTACCCAGTTTAGGCTTATCCTCCGGGAGACGACCTCCTTTCGACTCCCCTAAGTCCTTAACCAGCTTATCAAAGTCTTCTCCAAACAACAACTTTCCCTTGAACGGGAGCTTACTGAGTCGCGATTTAGAAGAGCCATCGGCTGCCCAGTTTCTCAACCACAGGGACCTGCGGGCGGCCACCAACAAAGCCACGCTATTAGCTAGGGCTCTGATCAGGTCGTAATGAACATCTGCCAAATAAGCCGACCCTGACTCTAATCGATCCAGCTCACGCAGACTTTCCTGCTCCAGCTGCACAGACTGCCTCAACCTTTGCGACCATCTGAGGCATGCTCTTGCCACCCACGCTCCACAAATGGAAGCTTGTAATGTCAAAGCGTCAGCTTCAAAGGATTGTTTCAATAATCCATCCATTTTCCTGTCCTGTGCATCCTTTAAGGCCGCACTTCCTTCCACCAGAATTGTGGTCTTCTTGGTCACTGCTGACACAGCCGCATCAATACGTGGAGACCGAAACGTTTCCTTGTCTTTATCTGCCAATGGATATAGTCTATTCATAGTCCTAATTCCTCTCAGCCCTGTTTCCGGTTGGTCTCACTCATCCTGTATCATCCTGTCTACCACCCGATGGACAGGGAAGACTACTTGGGTCTGCCTGACGGCCTGGATAATAGTGTCTTCGCCACTTTCTTCCTCCGCAGGTTGTTCCGTAGTGAGATGAAGTGTCTGCAGTGATTCCGTGATAAGCGCCATGAGCTCGTCCCTCCGGAATACCCTAATAATATTCACCTGATCCTCTGGCTCAGGAATCTCTCCCTCTTTCAATTCTTCCATTCCAGGATCGAGGTCTATCTCCGCCTCATCCGCCTCCTACCACACTAAATCTGAAGGCGAAGATTCTCGTGGCCAAGACCTTTTGGGAGGACTCGAGACATCGCTGCTAACTCCCGCAACCGCAGCCTGCTGCAGCAGCGTAGAGAGCAGCAAGGGATCCGGAAATTTCCCCTGCCGCCTCAAAAAGAACGCCTGATGCATTATTAAAACAAAGTCTGGACAAAAGTCTCCAGGCTGTGGCCCCGCTCCCACCATCGGGGGCACCCCTGACGGTCCGACTTGAGCGTCCTGGTTTATTTTCGGTTGAGTGGATAGCGAGAGCTCACCCTCGGCTCCAGCTGATCCCCCAAGAGGCGTAGAGCCTACGCTAACCTCCATCTGCTGTTCTACGCTGGTGGAAACTGCCGTGCAGCCGTGACAGATTCCTGAGTCAGCGATAGCCCCTCTGCGGGTGCCGCAGACCACACACTGGGGGGCGCGATGCCATCAAACCCTCCCAATTCCTTCCAAATGGGCAATGGCAATTAGCAAACTGAGGATTTTTTTTTTTGAGAATCCCCTTAAAAAAAAAGAGAGAACTCTAAGTTAAGCTAAAGCAACTTCAGGCAATGTGACTGCCTAACTCCCAGGGACCGAAGACAAAGGTAAGAAAAACCCTCTAGCCACCGGAAAGGGAAAAAGAAAAAAATCAGCTAAAGAAAACAAATAAAACAATGTAGAAACATAGAAACATGACGACAGAAAAAGACCACATGGCCTATCTAGTCTGTCCTTCCATAACTACAACAGTCCCCTTTTTACCTTTAGAGATCCTTTGTGTTTGTCCCATGCTTTTTTGAATTCAGTTACTGTCCTCATCTCTACCATCTCCACTGGGATACTATTCCACGGTTCCACTACTCTTTCCGTAAAGAACTCAAACTAAAAATGTCTAACAAAACGCTGAATGAAGAGCTTCACAGCACTGTGATCTGCTGCGCCTGTCACCGCCACATGGCGAGCACGCCGACAAAATGTCCCCTGCCGAGAATAGCAAATGGCGCCAAAACCCACCGGAACAAACCGCTCACTTCTGCGGTCCGTTCCTCGTCTGCCGGCCTGATCCCCTTGCTCTCACACACTACCTTGCAATGCTTATCCGCCGATGCGTGGCTTCCGGCTGTGCGGTCCCACTCAGCTAAGGAGCAAGCGTAGGACCACCGAACAAGCTTCCCGCCGTTCAGCGACTGAGGAAAATGGCTGCTGCGGCTCGTGAAGCAAGGGACCGCATGGTGCAGAGCTCTCCTCCGGATGATCAGGGAAAAGAAATCTGACCCCAACAATTCAACAGAATGTACTTCGAGGAAGGCGAGACCAGCCCGGCAAAGGCAAAGAGCTGCTTTTTTTTTTTTAAGACACAGTACCCCAATTTCACAGAATTTAACACATAATGGCCAACCAATTGAACCAAATCAATTAAATCAAATCAAAGCAAATTAACTCAAATTAAATCAAATTATACTATTTCTACTCTAAACGCTCCTTATCTGTCACTCATGTGAGCCCAGCACTTAGGCTCACTACGCCCTCCTGCTGCATGGAGACTGGACACACTGGGGCTGATGGGAGAGAGCAGCAGCCTACATCCAGTGATGTCACGTTTTTGACATGCCCAGTCAACAAGCTGCAGGAGGTGGTGCACAACCCAGAGGTGGAGGACTAAACTGGAGGAACGATAAGGAAATGCAAATTCTTGCATGCAATGGAGTAAGAAGTCTGTATTTCCTTGTACCAAACTAGATGCAGCTGATCACCCTCATCACTGTTCCTCTATTCTCCCACTAAGCATAAAGGATGAATCTGTAAAAGCACAGAAATAGAGAACATGAGGGCAGATAAAGATCATATGCCCCATTAACACCTTGTCTTCTGCTTTACAATCCCTCCATTCCCTAAGAAATATTCAATTACATATAACAATTAACTATATACAGGTAACTCTATATCATCAACCATTTCAGAATGTATATTTACAGAGGGACTCCATATATTCCTGGTTCGGAGTCGGGGTTGAAGTGCTTGGAGAACAAGGTTTTGAGGTGCTTATGGAAGGAATGGAGGTCAGAGATATTTCTTATAGTGTTTGGGAGTGTGTTCCAGAGGGAGGGGGCATATTGTTCAAAGGTTCTGTGGCAGGTTTGCTGTGAGTGCTTTGTTCTGGAGTGTGGTATAGTGAGTTTGTGAGTTGTGGAGAGTCTTCGGGGCCTGTTGAGGTTGAGGGGTTGGAGAAGGGTTTGCAGATGGGTAGCGGGGATACAGTGGAGAGCCTTGTGGATTAGTAGTGGGGTTTTGTATGTGATTCTACTGGGGAGCAGTAGCCAGTGGAGTTGTTTGAGTATAGGGGTGATTCTTTCAAATTTGGATGCTCCTTATATAATGCGTGCCGCAGTGTGAAGGGTAGTTTGTAACAGGAGGAGGGTGGATTGTGGGAGACCGTGATAGATTGTGCTACAGTAGTTTGCAGGAAGGATTAGGGCTTGGAGGACTGAGCGGAAATCAGATGGTTCAAAGGGTTGAAGACATTGTAGAATCTTGGATTTGTAGAATATTGCTTTGGCTATAGATGCTATTTGTGCCTTGAAGGAAAGGTGGTGGTCAGTGATGATGCCTAGGTACTTAATTCTGCCGTATATTTGGATGTTGTTCATTGATATGGTGGGTGGGAGGTGAATGTGCTGTCTCTTGTGATGAATAAGGCTTCTGTTTTTTTGTAGTTGAATGTGAGGTTGTTGGCTGTCATCCAGCAGGAGAAGTAAGCAAAGCATTCTTGAATCCATGTGTACGATGGTTTCTTAGTGTGGCGTGGCCTGTACAACATGATATCGTCAGCACAGATCTGGAAATCAATGTGTGTTCTGATGATCTTGCAGAGGGGTTGGAGGTATAGGTTGAAGAGCAGTGCAGAGAGTGGATCCTTGGGGGACTCCCCCGAGTTTGGTGGTAAGGGCTAGAGGTGTTTTTTCCTTGTTTTATCTGTTGCTGTCTGCTAGCTCTAAGACATAGGACTGGAACCATTTGTATACTGTGTCTTGGATTCCTGATGATTTCAGGCACTGGAGGAAACTTTGGTGGTCAACGGTGTCAAATGCTGCTGAGATGTCGAGAAATATCAATAGGAAACCTTGGGTTGGATCTTTTATGTCTTTGATTAGATTGTTGACAAGGGGGGTCATCAGGGTTTCCACTCCATGTAGAAGGCGGAATCCGTGCTGCTGTGGGTCGAGGAGGGAGTTGTTGTCAATATGGTCTTGTAATTGAACGGTCTTCTCAATGACTTTTGCTAGGAAGGGGAGGCTGGCGATGGGTCTGTAGGAAGCAAGGTTTGATGGGTCGAGGTTGGGTTTCTTCAGGGTGGGTTAAACGGATGAGAGTTTGAGAGGTCAGGCATTAATCCCTGTTGTAATACTGCTTGGGTTATTCTGGTAAGTAGAGGGCTGAGTTCTGTTTTTTCTGCTTTGATCCAGCTGGCAGGGCAGGGATCATGGGGGAGGTGGTGGTGTTGATTGGATTCAATGTTGTCTCTGGTGATGGGGTGGAAGGTGGTCCAGCAGGTGAGCAAAGTTGTCTTTGGTGATAGTGCTGGAGGTGGTCCAGCAGGTGGGGTTGGGGGTCGGAATGGGATGAGGGTGGGGCTGCTTGTAGCATGCGGCCAGTTGTTGGTGGTTGAGAACGAAGGCTGAGAGGTGGACAGTGGGTGGATTTGTGAGTCACTTGACGAGGTTGAAATGTTCTCTGGAGCTGTTGATCGATGAGTTGATAAAATGTGTATGATATTGCTGCTTAGCTTTGTCTGTGACTGTATGGTATTCCCAGACCAGGTTTAGGTAGTTATTGCAGTCTTCCTCTTAGGTTGTTTTCCACCATCTTCTCTTGAGCTTTCGAAGTTGGGTTTTCAGCCGACGTAGGCTTTGGGTATACCATGGGGATTTTTGGAGTTTTCTGGTTGTTTTGGGCAGGCTCGTTGGTATCTCAGTTGCTGTTCTTATGATTTCAGATGTTTGTAAGCGTAGTTGGGTAGTTTTATTTTATTTATTTATTTATTTTAAAGCTTTTTTATACCGTGCTCTTTAATATCACTGCGGTTTACAATTAACAATTCTTGCACAAGACCAGTGAGAACTGCCTAGTGCTTACACTGAACAGGATCAGTAACTTGGAGCTGTAACTGTGTGAACTATTTACACATTCAACCATCAAAGCTGTGGCTGAGTAACTATTTACAAGTTAGATGTTAGGCCCAAACTGAATGGTTAAGACTGGGTCTTCTCAGTTAATACATTAATCATTATAGTAATTCTATGTATTAATAGCTATTGTAAGTAGTTCCGAAAAGTTCTATGTAAACAAAGTTATGTTCTTTGTAAACCACTTTGAGAATCTGAAAAGCGGTATATATAAAAAAGTTAACTAAATAAATAAATAAATAAAAATCTGAGTCAATCTTCAAGTTTGTGAGAATATCTTCTAGGAAGGAGTCTTTGGTGAATTGTTTGAATCTGCGATGAGGCTGTTCGTATGTGGCGTGTGATATTTGGTGGTTGATGGGAAGGGAGAAGGCGACCAGCCTGTGGTCTGACAAGGGCACTGTGTGTTCTTGCATTGTATGGGGATGATGGGGATGAGTGGGACGGGGTGGGTAGGGGTGAATATCAGGTCAAGGAAGTTTCCTTTTTCATTAGTGGGGGCCATTATGTTCTGTGTGAAACCCATGTCAGCCATAGCTGTTAAGAATGATTCCACTTGTTTCTGTTGTAGTGAGGGGAGGTCGAGTTCCCCTGGGACAAAGAAGTCTTTGATGGTTTCTGTGTTATTCAGAATCTTTTCTAGTATGCTGGAGTGATCAGATGGTGTATTGACAGGGATCCTGTAGATGAGGAGAATGGTTAGCTTAATATTTGTTATGGTGAGGTATCTGTTTCATCTGTGCTCTCAGTTGCGAGTTGGAAGTGAAGGTAGGATCTGATTATGATCAGGACTCCTCCACCTTTACGATAACTTCGTGGACAGTTAAAGAGGGAGTAGCCCTCTGGTCTGAGCAGGTTTGTTTATTTGTTTATTTATTTATCATTTGATATACTGCTCAGGCCAAAAGGCATTAGAGCGGTTTACAATACAATATCATTTGAGAAAATAGAAAAGAACGCCATTTATAAGATAGGACAGAATAGAGGACAGAAACAGTCAAACAGATAAGAAGAGGAGGTGAACAAGAACAGAAAGTTACCATGAATGCAGGCATCTCAATCCAGTCCATGATATCAGTTCTGATATCTAGGTTGAGGAGTACATTGTCTGTGTCAGCGTTCCAGGTTTCCGCTATGCAGAGAAAGCGTAGTTACTCACCTGTAACAGGTGATCTCCAGGAACAACAGGAATTTAGTCTTCACATATGGATATCGTCGGCACCGACGGAGCCTGCGCGGGAATGCTCCCCAGCATCCAATAGGAACGTTTTTGGGAGCATCCCACAGCACATGCATGCTGCCTTCCCGTCTCTGTACCTCTCTCACTTCAGTTGAGTTTATAGCTGAGACCAAAGGAGAGAAGTATGCTTATGTTTATGTTTATTAGGCTTGATATACCGCAGTTCCAATTAGAGCACGGCGGTTTACAAAAAACTCAAAACAATATACAGAGGGGCCAATAGGCCTGAACAGGAAAAGAAATTACAATGGAGACAGGAGAGCACTCAAGACACCAAACTAGACATGAATGAGGAGAGAGAAAGACAGGGGAGAGGAGGAGAGAGGAGTCACACAAAGGGGGAGGGGAGGTCAAAGGCGGTGGAGAAGAGATGTGTCTTCAGGTCTTTCTTGAAAGTGGGATAGTGTTGCTCAAGTCTGAGGGAAAGGGGGAGGGAGTTCCAATAGGCAGGGCCAGTAAAGAAAAAGGCAGAGGAACGTGTGGAGTGTAGATGAGCACGTGATGGAGATGGAAGGTGGAGCCGGTTAATGTGAATGGAGCGAAGTGAGCGAGTGGGGGTATGGAATTGAAGTAGGTCTGCCAGATATAAAGGAGTGCGGTTATATAAGACTTGGTGGACCAGTGTGAGGATTTTATAACGGATGCAAAATTGCAAGTAGATAAAGAGATAGAGACAACTCCTAGGGGAGGTGGGTGGGTTGTGAAGACTAAATTCCTGCTGTTCCCGGAGATCACCTGTTACAGAGGAGTAACTAAGCTATCTCCAGGAACAAGCAGGAATGTATTCACATATGGGGGACTCCCCAGCTGAAAGATGCCAAGGGATGACCCCAGCAAGCTGTGAACCCAGGTGAGATGGGTCATGCTTCCTCCCATGGACCTCTGGCATCCAAACTCGTGGAAGGTGGGTAGGAGTTGTATTAAGTATGGAAGTGATGCTGGAGAACAGCCTGGCCAAACGAGGCATCCCGACGGGAGTCCTTGTCTAAGCAGTAGTGGGCTGTGAAGGTATGTACCGAAGCCCAAGTGGCTGCTCTACAGATGTCATCAATAGACACAGAATGAAGATTAGCCATTGAGGCTGCCACTGCACTCACATTATGAGCCATGACATGGCCCTCGAGAGAAAGTAATTTACTCTGATATGTATAGGATATGCAATTTGCAATCCAATTTGACAGAGTTCTTTTGAAAACTGGAAGTCCCAAATGACTAGAGTCAAAAGCCACAAAAAGCTGAGAAGATTTTTTATGTGGCTTAGTTCTTTGGAGGTAAAAGGCTAAGGCTCTTTTACAATCCAAAGTGTGAAGATTCCTTTCTGCACTGGAGGCATGAGGCCTAGGGAAGAATATAGGAAGATAAACCGACTGGTTTAAATGAAAAGGCGAAACCACCTTTGGCATAAAGTGAGGATGAGTCCAGAGGACTACTTTATCATGGTGGACCCTTGTATAAGGAGGGTCAGCTACTAAAGCCTGTAGTTCACTAATGCATCTTGCAGAAGTGATGGCAATTAGGAAAATGACTTTCCATGAAAGAAACTTTAGGTCTGAAGTGGCTAAAGGTTCAAAGGGCGATTTCATAAGCTGACCAAGAACAAGATTCAGGTCCCATGCCACCGGTGGTGGTTTAATGGGAGGTTTTGTTAAGAGTAGGCCTCTCATGAATCTTGATACAAGTGGATGAGAGGAAATAGGTTGTCCATCGAAAGGTTTATGAAAAGCAGCAATAGCACTAAGATGGACTCTCACTGAATTGGTCTTTAGACCAGAAGTTGATAATTGGAGGAGATACTCTAGTAGCGACTCTGCCGGTACCAAAAGGGGGTTAAGTCTCTTTTGTGAACACCAGACAGAGAACCTTTTCCACTTAAAAGCATAGGAGCGTCTTGTGGAAGGTTTTCTGGAAGCCGGAAGGATATCCTTTACTTGTTGAGAAAGGTTAATATCCTGTAATTCTAGGCTTTCAGTAACCAGGCCCTGAGAAGTAGGGATTGGGGATTGGGATGCAGTAAGGATCCGTTCTCCTGAGACAGGAGATCTGGAGCATTCCCCAACTCCAGAGGAGTGGTTTGAGAGAGATGCAGAAGAAGAGGATACCACTTCTGCCGTGGAGCTATGAGTATCATACGACCTCTGTCTCTCTGAAGCTTGAATAAAGTCTTGGGAATGAGGGGAATGGGTGGGAAGGCATAGAGGAAGTCCTGTCCCCAGTGGAGTAGGAAAGCATCTCTTGCCTAACAGTTTTGAGCTGGAATTCTGGAACAGAATCGGAGAAGTTTGGCATTCTGTGGACTTGCAAAGAGGTCTATATCTGGGGTTCCCCAGATTTGAAACACTCGAGCAAGCTGGTATGACTGGAGGGACCACTCGTGTGGCAGCAGTATTCGACCGAGTTTGTCTGCCCATAGGTTTTGAATGCCCGGAAGGTATATCGCAAACAGGTGAATTTGCAACTCTCTGGCGAGGGCCCATAGTCACAAAGCTTCGTTGCATAGCGACAGAGAGCCTGTTCCGCCTTGCTTGCTCACATAGAACAGAGCTACCCGATTGTCGGTTTGAACCAGAACTGTCATGTTGCTGAGATGGCCCTGAAAGACCCAAATAGCATTGAAAATGGCTCTTAACTCTAGGAGGTTTATGTGAAGAGAAACCTCCCTTGGCATCCAAAGACCCTGAGTTGAGAGATTGTGCAAGTGGGCCCCCCAACCCATCTTGGACGCATCTGTTGTTAGGGTGGCCTGGTATAGAGGCTGCTGGAAAGGAGAGCCTACGAGTAGGTTTTCCAGGGATTGCCACCATTTTAGGGACGAAATCAGACATGTGGTGATTCTGATTTTGTCCATTAGCCGACCCATGGCTTGTGACCACTGAGAGGATAGGGTCCATTGGGCTGCGAGCATATGAGAGGCGAGCATAAGGAATGACATGGACAGTGGATGCCATATGCTCCAGGAGTTGAAGCATCTCTCGAGCAGTAAGGAACATCTTCACAGCTGCCAGTTGTATTATACGTAGAAAGCATGGCTGTGGCAGGAAAGCCCTTGACTGCTGTGTGTCTGGAAGAGTACCTATGAATTCCAGTGATTGAGAGGGGGTGAAATGAGATTTGGGAGGTTTATGACCAGTCCCAAGTATTGAAGAATTCTCATTGCTCGAGAAAGAGCGAAGCTGGCCTCTGGAGCTGTTGATGCTCGAATGAGACAATCGCTTAAGTAAGGGAAGACGACTATTCCCAGAGTCCTCATAAATGCTGCTACCACTGCCATGCATTTTGTAAAGACTCTTGGAGCAGAGGCCAGTCAGAAAGGAAGAACTCTATACTGGAAGTGTCTTCCTTGAACTAGGAAACAAAGGAACTTCCTGTGATCTGAATGGATGAGAATATGGTTGTACGCATCTCTTAGATCTAGAGAACATAGCCAGTCCTGACTTTGAAGGTATGGTAGGAGTGTTCCAAGGGAGATCATTTTGAACTTTTCTCGGAACAAATATTTGTTTAATTCTCTGAGGTCTAGTATAGGCCTGTGTCCCTCTGTCTTTTTTGGAATAAGAAAATAGAGGGAGTAAAACCCGGTACCCTGTTGGGATATGGGTACTTCTTCGATTGCTCCTTGAGCGAGAAGTGATGTGACCTCCTGCCACAACAGGTCGGTGGCAGGGACCTGAGAATTGAACTGTTTGATTATTGTAGGTGGGGGCAAGTTGAGAAAATGAAGCTTCTACCCCATTCGTATGATGGACAGAGTCCAGGTTTCTGATGTTATTTGTTGCCATCTTTAGGCAAAATGGCATAGTCTGCCTGGAATGGCCAAGGGTTCTGGACCTTTTAGGGGCAGAATGATTAAGTTCTCTAGATAGAAGTCAAAGACCCTGTGGGGGCTGGGTCTATTGGGCCGGTTGAGCTCTTCGAGCTTGCGGCTTTCTTTGCTGTCTGTTCTGTTGTTGCCCTTTTTGAGGAACATGAAGTGGACAGTGGCTCTGGTGGGTGTAAGATGGGTAAAGTTTCTTTTTCTTGTTGAAAAAGGGTTTTTTGAATGACTTTTTCTTTGCTGGGTTAGCTGTAGACTTTGACAATCTGTTCAAAGTAGTACTGTCAGATTCAATCTGATTAGCTTTGATTTGCTAGTCCTTGCCAAAGAGATTTTCTCCTGTACAAGGAATGTTTCCCAGCTTTTCTTGCACCCACTGTTCTAAGTCTGATGCTTGAAGCCAAGCAATACGACGTGCACCTATGGAGATAGCAGAGGTTCTGCTAATACACTCAAAGCAATCAAAAGGTAGCACGGCTCATGAATTTAGAGACATTCTGGGCGTGCTTGACCAGAGTAAGGTAATCTGCTCTTTTTTCCTCAGAAAAACAAGGGCTCATGAGCAATGTTCCCTCTAATTTTCTGTAGGTTGTGTGCGCATAAAATATCAGCTGTGCAGCTTTCGAAGGAAGGTTCAATGTTTGTGCGCCACATAACGACACTCGGAGTTATATACTTTAAAATTTGACTACATGTCAGAATACAATATGTACACCACATTGATTGCACTAGAAAATATTGTAGAACTTGTGAAAACCGTAAATACACAACAACTTTTAAATTTTAATACGTCTGTGTAGTTTTCTATCAGAATCAGAACCGTAATTTTTGTGCGCTCTGTTGTAAAGTATGTGCGCTCACTCGGCAAGGTGTGTGCGCGCGCGCACACGCGCACAGCTTAGAGGGAACAGTGCTCATGAGCTCTAAGTCTTTCGTAACTTCTTCTAGGAACATTCCCATGTAAAGAATGTAGGAACTGATCCTGGCTGAAAGCATGGAGGACTGAAGCATCGACGCCCAAAGGCATCGAGTGTCCTGGATTCACAGCCTGGAAGATTAGAAGAATGTGTTTTAGCACTCTTGATTCTTCGCATTGCCGATTCCACTACCATTGAATGGTATGGTAACTGAGGTTTTTGAAAACCAGGACAACTTGGCACTCGGTACATAGTATCGAGGCGTCAGGAATGTGAAGACACCGTTAAAGGAGTTTACCACATTCTCAACATCAGATCATGTAAGATCTTGTGAATGGGAAGCATAGCTGCCTCCTTGGGAGCCATAGCTCATTTCCCTATCTCATTTCCGCTCATCCCATCACCACTACCGTACTTCTTCTCCACTCTGCTAAACAGAATTATTTCTCCAATCTCATTTCTTCTTCTTCGAATTCCTCTCGTCAACTATACTCTATCCTCTGCTCTCTCTCTACCCCTCAATTCCTCTCCCATCCCTCCTTCTTCCCCTTCTGTTCCAGATCCCTCTTCCCTGGCCTCTTACTTTGTTTCTAAAGTCCAGTCCCTTCGTCTCATTTCCCTCCTGCCCTCCCCCCCTTTCCCCTCCCCCTCCGGTAACATCCCTATCCCCTACCTCCCTTGCTATTCTCCCCTCTCTCTCGCATCACTGGTCCACTTTTGAGCTCATTACTCCCACTGCTCTTTCCAAAATTTTCTCATCTACTCGTAAAACTTCCTGCCCTGCAGATCCTATTCCTTCCTCCTGGTTGTTGGAATCCTCCCTTGCTCTCTCCCCTTTTATCCTCTCTATCTTTAACTCTAGTCTGTCATCTGGTATCTTTCCCACCTCTTGGAAGCACGTTTATGTTCGCCCTATTCTTAAGAAAGGCCCCTTAGACCCCACCTCTCCTTCCAGCTGGCGCCCCATCTCTAATCTTCCTTTCCTCTCTAAACTCTTGGAAAAATTGGTTTTCTCTCGGCTTTCTTTTCATCTTGAGGTCTCTCTCACTCTCCATCCCCGGCAATCAGGCTTCCGCCCAGGTCATAGCACAGAATCTGTCCTCCTTTCTCTTCTCAATGATCTCCACACTGCTCATGACCACGGTTTGCTCTCTCTTGCCGTTTTCCTGGATCTTTCTGCTGCATTCGACTTAGTTGATCACCGAACCCTTCTATCTCGTCTTCAGGATGCCGGCCTCTCCGGTCTGGTCCTTCATTGGTTTCACTCTTTTCTGTCTGGTCGCACCTTCTCGGTTCTGACTGGATCAGGGTCCTCACCTCCCACTCCCCTTCCCTGCGGCGTTCCCCAAGGTTCTGTTCTTGCTCCTCTTCTCTTTAATGTTTTCCTGGCTCCTCTTGCTCTTCTCGTTCAGCAACACGGTGTTTCTGCTTATTACTATGCTGATGATATCTTTCTTCTCTATCACACCGACTCTGCTGCACCAGATATCACTGCTTTTAACACCTGTCTCTCCTCTGTTGCTTCTTGGCTCTCTTCCAACTTCCTTCACATCAATCTCTCTAAAACTTCCACTATCTGGTTCACCTTCGGTAACACTCCTCCTCCCCTCACCCCTCTCTTTTCCTCTGCTCCCATTCCGTCTCTTCTCTCCGGTATCTCGGTGTAATTCTTGATTCTTCTCTTTCTTTTAAAGAACATATCTCCTCAGTCATTCAGCGCTTTTTTCACCTTAAAACAACTTCGCGCTCTACGTCCTTTTCTCACTTCCTCTTCTATGACTACCCTTCTTATATCCCTTATGTCTCGTCTTGATTATTGCAATGTTTGTCTTGCCGGCGTCCCTCAATCCCAACTTCTTCGTCTTCAACATGTTCAAAACACCGCCGTTCGTCTTCTAACCCATGCTTCACGTTTTGACCATGTCACTCCCCTTCTAATACACCTCCATTGGCTCCCCATTGTTTTTCGTATTCAGTTTAAAGTCCTCATTTTTGTACACAGGGTGATCCATTCCGGTATTCCCTTGTACCTCGCCGACCAGGTTCACCTACATACCCCGCACCGTTCCCTTCGCTCTATTCACGCTAACCGTATGTTTCTTCCCCCCCCCCCCCAAGCCCACCTGGAATCCACTCGGTCCTCAGCCTTCTTTTTCCTTGGCCCTAGACTCTGGAATTCACTCCCCCACTCACTTCGCTTAGAGACCTCTTATATCGCCTTTAAAACTAAACTAAAAACTCACCTTTTCTGTTCTGCTTTCAACCTCCCCTTCCCAGCCTAACCCCTCTCCCCTTCACTCCGTTGCTGTGTTAGCTTCCTATCCCCCTTTCCTCCTCCGTTTTTTGTAACCTGTTCCTGCTCTTTATCCCTCCCTCCCCCCGCTACACCCCTCTCCACTGATATGTTAATTGTGTTCTTCTTTCCTCCCTCATGTTATCTTCTTTTCCCCTTCTATCTCTTTGATTCTATCCCTATCTGTCTTTTAAGGATTTTATGGCGTTCCTTTTCTTTTTCTTTTTCGCAGCTCTCTCTTCTTGTCTTTTTTTAATGTATGTAAACCGCCCAGATGCTGTTTATGGGCGGTATATAAAGTTTCAATAAACAAACATAGGGTATTGTAGAATTCTTAATTCTTCTGCCATAGGTTCCTTTTCTGGAATCACAGTGATTGCAAGACCCTTTGACAAATCACGTATGAAATCCTGGAAGGACATGTCTTCTGGGGGAGACATCCTGCGTTGAGGAGAAGGAGTTGAATCCTCTAGTAGATTCGCTTCTAGTACCGGTAGAATCAGAGTCACTGGAATCGGAAGATTCGAAGCCACTCTGCACCGGGTGCTCCTGTAACACATGGTATCGGTACTGCTCGAAGTCGGTACCGAAGTGATTCAGTTCCTGTTCCCCGATATCCGAGATAGACTCAAGGCTCGGCATGGGGGGGAAGCATATCTGTTGAAGCAGGTGCTGTCGGTACCGATACCTGTTGAACCGTCTGTAGCGGCCTTAGCGGTACCGAAGCTAAGAGGGACGCTAGACTGCGTTCAATAGCGAGGATTCTCTTATCCATCGCTCCTGCCTATGCCTGGGTGTCAGTACCGGTGGAAACGGAGTCTTCCACCGGTACTGACCCCAGCATATGGCACCAGTAGTTCTGCAGAGGTGGAAGCCTCTGGAACATCCTGGAGCCCCGTTAATGCTTTGGAGCACGAAGACTCCTGCCGGGGCTGTTTTGCTGGTGAACTATCCTCGAGGGCAATTTGAAGGAGATCTACCCTTTGAGGACCGGCCAGTCTTAGAAGACTTAAGTCAGTTACCTGAGATCCATGGGAAGAAGATGAAGCCCTCGAAGATGTCAATGCAACTGACATCGTATCCGCGGCAAAAAGGGTACCGGGTTTTGCAGCTCTATTCTGCAGGCCCCTTTTGGTCATATTTGTCCAATGGAGTGTCTCGCCTGCAGAATGTTCAGGACCTAAACATTTTAGAGACCAATCATGGGTGATGGTGATGGAAATGGTACCGCCACACTTTGAGCATTTTTTGAAACCACTAGCTGGTTTCTCCATGCCTGAAGAAAAATGGGCCTAGTGCCCAAAATGGAACTAGCACCAGAAACAGGGGAGACCCCTGAAAAAAAAAAGTTTTTGGGGTGTTTTTGAAAAAGAAAAGAACCACCACCAGCGGTACCGGTAGGCATCGAATGAAGGCAGATGTGACCACAAAAAAAACAAAGAATAAAACAAAATTTACAGCAGGGACAGGGTACATGTCCTGTTGGCTCCGCGGAAAACGAAGGACTGATGTGAGAGAGGTACAGAAGCGGGAAGGCAGCGTGCATGCGCTGGGGGATGCCCCCAAAAGTGTTCCTACTGGACACTGGGAAGCGTTCCCACGTGGGCTCTGTCGGTGCCAACGATACCCATATGTGAAGACTACATTCCTGCTTGTTCCTGATTATCTAGTTGGTAGCCAGCGAGTAGGGTCTATGATGGTGAAGATTTTATTCCTGATGGACCTGGCGTTTATGAGTGCACATGTGAGTGTTTGTGTGAGGGATATGATGGTTATGGGGTGAGAGCAATGGAGGTTAGTGGTTTGTATCAGTTCGATGCGCTTGTAGACGTGTTGTTTAGTGTGGCCAGGTCTGGTGAACATCGAGTGATGTGAGGGGGGTGCGCAAATGGGAAAAGGAAGGGTGTGAGGATGGTATTGTATGCAGTGATCAGGAAAATAAGAATACACAGGCTACATATAATGCAAGCATGGTTGGCATTCCGGTAGTCGGTATGATCTTGGAAGTTGGCCTCTTCTTGTGGGCTCTGGTGTTTGTGCGCTTGTGTCTCGGGGCAGTCTCAGGCTGTGCTTTAAGGCTGAGTGTGTGTGTCTCAGGGAGAACAACGTCAGAGCAATGGACGGAGCTTATCGCCAGCTGGATCTGCTGCTTCGTTGCTCCTCTGCAGTTCAGGATGGCCAGATGTCCAGAGATGTGCACTGGAGATGCAGTCCATGTGGTGGCCAAGAAACAGAGCACACCTGGTGCACACTGTGCTTTAAGGCCAAGTGAATCTGTCACAAGAAGAGCTTCGGAGCAGTGGGCGGAGCTTGCTGCTCTGCTGCTCCTCTGCAGTTCAGGATGACCATCGGTTGTCCAACGATGTGCACTGGAGGTGCAATCCATGTGGTGGCTGGAAAAAAGAGCACGCCTGGGTGCACACTGTGTATACTTCTGAGTATTTCTTGTCATCCTCATCCCATGTCTACTCATTTCAGAGCCCCCTCTCCCCCCCCCCCACTTTTTCGACTTAGAAAGGCCAACTTCATGTGTATTTAATTCAATGGAGTTATTTAAATGTCACTTCTTTTTTCCTTTATATTTAGGATTTTCACTGGGGCTGATCTGACTTAATGTAAACCTCTCACTGACAAGGAAAACATTCATTATATTATTTTCTTCTAATCATATGCTTGGAGAATAAGCCAAGCTGCAATATAAAGTTAAGACAATGCATTATGGGAGCTCTCAGCTTAACCATACACTAATGCAATGAATGCATTTGATCAAGGTTTCTGTTATGCCTGACACAATGACAATGCTGGTTTTCTTATGTCCACATAGACTTTCAGACTTTGAAATCTTAGAAATACATGATAGCTTGTTCTGCTTTGACACCACCTGACAGGGCCAGGCCCAGGATTCGTTCAAGGTATTGCTGCTCTAGGCAAACCTTAAGACTTATGCCACCCCCCTCTCCCAGCTGTCACAAATCTATAGCTCTGAATGCCTTACTGTTTGCCAACGCCGCGGCCCCCCCCCCCCCCCAAGAAGCTGCCATCCTAGGCAACTGCCTAGTGGGTTGTGCCTGCTTTGCCACCTACATCAGATTTCTTGCAAAAGTATTAAAGGCAGACTAAAAATATAAAATCCTAATCTTGTTCTTGATAAGAAATTCATAGCCATTGGGAAAGTATTGCATTTATGAGGAGGGACAAAAAGTTACATCTTTACTACTTGTGGAAGTCTGGGTTGGCTGTGATCCTACAAAAGTAGTGAGCTAAATTCAAAACAGAAAAAACAACTTGAACAGCCAAATACTTGCATGGACTATGTCACTAACATCCTATATTCTCTAAATCAATGATTCCCAAACTGTGGGTCAGGACCCCAAACAGAGTCACTTTATCAATAGATGGGGTCACAAACATGGCTGCTCCCCAGTAGTGGCAGGCAGCATGGGGCCTCCAAGTTGGTAAATGTTCACAGGCTCTGTCCCATCCTTTTATGCAGGCTTCCTATTAGGATGGACAACCATGAGAAGTACAGGGATCTGTACTGACTGCTGCTACTGTTAGCACCACTGCTGCTATCATCTTCATGGTTTGGATAAGTGGAGGCAGGAGGAAGTGGGGGGTCTAGTATATCATCTGGGGTCACATGAATTTTTAAGTGCTAAGTGGGGTCATACTGGATAAAAGTTTGGGAAGCACTGCTCTAAATGGTAAATTGTGTCTTTCTTTCCTCAAAATATTATGAAGAATTATATTGCTTTGCTTACTATACCACCTTTTTTTTGGTAGTCCTTCAGACAGGGTATCAGAGTTAGTTTTGCAATCCAGCCCTGAATCTAACCACCAGATCAATGACCATGACTGCATTTCTCCCTCCCCTGTTAAGGTGGTCTTCACATTATCCCTAGCCAACTAGAAACGTTTACTGGGCAGATAAACTTAAGCCCTCTGAACAACACTCATGCATATTTTGTTTTCTTCAGTAGCTATAATACAAGATATCACAAAGAGGCATACTGAACTTCATTTCCCCTACTATTTGCTTCTGTATATTTGAATATAATGTACCCAACAGTACAACACTATGTTTATACTGCCAGATTTTCAGAGCCACTTATCCAAACAGCTGCAGCTATCATCTCGATAAGTGCCACTGAGCAGGCCTATTTGGATTTTAATGTATAGTGCTGGTGCAGAGCCAGGGAAGTCCCAGAACTTACCTGTATGGCACCAATATTCAGTTTGCTATCCAGATAACTTATTTTGGATAACATGGGACAGGGGAAAAGCCATCCCAGGTTAGTCAAAGGGTGGAATGAATACTGGTGTTATTGGGAAAGTTTCACCTCTGCCCACATTATCCAGTGCAAGCTGCTATTTGGATAGTGGTGCTGAATATTTGGATAATTTTAGCTGCCATGCCTGAGATACAAAAAAAATAAACAAAAACAAAACAAAAACACTGACCGCAGAAGCTGAATACTGACCCCAAAGTTATTTTCTAGAAGCAAAAGTCTAGTCCTTAAAGTTAGAACACATTTAGAGGAACCTGCTTTTTCCTTCCTAGCTAATGAAACATGTGGAAAAACATAATGTGATTATAAACTACTTTATGAACTACAAAAACTAGCTTACTAGCTCAAACTAAACTAATGGAGAAAAAAGTAGTCACTGACTTACGCCAATGATCTCCAATTGGAAGTATCCTTATCTTTAAAAGGAAACTGTGTGCCAATCTTCCTCTCTTTCTAGGTTGTGTTCACTAGCTACCGGCTTCATAAAAACACTTATGACAGTTCGACATTTTGCTTTGTAAACTCCTAACCCATACTCAAACTTTATTCCAAAAGCGTAAGCCTTCACTAGCTGCAATATATATCTTTTACAGCTTTCTTATCAATTCATAAGAGTTCTCACAGATCCCTATTAGAACTGGAGTGGAGGAGTAGCCTAGTGGTTGGGGCAAGGTACTTCAGGCCGGAAGGTCGGGAGTTCAAATCCCACTAGAGGACAGCAACCTTGGGCCGGAAGGACTGGGGTTTCTAGTCCCACAGGTGCTCCTTGTGGTCTTGGGCAAGCCACTTAACCCTCCATAGCCCATGTTCCCTGTAAAATAGTTAGTTATCTCCAAGTTATAATACCCCGTTCAATGTAATTTCAGTTTGTTCAATGCAAACCGCACTGATGCAGAATAGCGCGGTATATAAGAGAATGTAAATAAATAAATAAATAAACTATGCCCCCAGGATGTCATTATCAGATACCTAGTCTATAGGACTGCATATTGCATACATAATTTGCTGTTTTTATAATGGAATCACTATTTCCTTTCTTCCACTCTCTCTCCCATCAACTCTTCAGTATTGACCTGAAACTGATGAAGACAATTTTGAAAACCCATGGGGCCTGGAAGCAACTTTATAAAGACAGAAATACCCTATAGAAATTCCTTTGAAAATTCTGGCAGCCCACACAAAAACACAGGCACTTTAGTTCCCATGTACTCTGTACCATAAATGCAAGCATTGCATATACTTCTCTTCCCTATTGTCTGTATATGGGTAAACTACACAAAACCAGTATGCATATTTTTACTTGCATTTGGGGGAGAGGTCATTTCAGATTATGGGTCAACACACAATTATCCATGTGAACACATTAAAATACGGCTCTCTTTGTTTCCAAAGCTGACAAAGAGTAGTTACTCACCTGTAACAGGTGTTCTCCAGGAGCAGCAGGAATCAGTCCTCACATATGGTGACGTCGGTGCCGACGGAGCCCTCGCAGAGCAATTTTCCCCAGCTTTCAAAGAAAGCCTTTGGGAATTGCAGCGCGCATGCGCGGTCCTCTTCCCGCCCAAGGGTGCATCTTGCTCAGTCTGATGACATAGCGAAAAGACAGCAAAAAATTAGCAAAAACGAAATCATAGGACTGCAACTCCAAGGGGAGGAGGGAGGGTTGTGAGGACTGATTCCTGCTGCTCCTGGAGAACACCTGTTACAGGTGAGTAACTACTCTTTCTCCAGGACCAAGCAGGAAGTCAGTCCTCACATATGGGACTCCCAAGCTTAAGGCTACCGGAGACCCTAAGCACAAAAAAGGAGCTCCCTCAAGCTCAGTAGCACAGAAGAAAGGAATCTTCTCTGAATATGTCTCCAACCGGTAGCCTAACATCCGGGATGGAGGGTAGGAGTTGCCTATACCTCAAACAGATTACGGAGGACTGCCTGTCCGAAAGCACTGCCCCTGCGGGACTCCCTCTCCAGGCAGTAATGGGCCGCAAATGTCTGGCTTGAAGACCAAGTAGCGGCCCGGCAGATGTCTGCCAACGGAACAGAGCGGAGGTAAGCCACTGACGCAGCCTTCGCCCTAACACGATGAGCCGTGACTCGACTCTCCAACGAGAGGCCGGCTGCCCCATAAGCCCAAGCGATACAGTCAGCAACACAGATGGACAGAGTACGTTTGGAGACAGGAAGCCCCAACTTATTGGGGTCATAAGACACGAAGAGCTGAACAGCCCTTCGGTGCTCCCGCGTATGGTCAAGGTAGAAGGTTAACGCCCTCCTACAGTCCAGGGTATGCAGGACCATTTCAGCTCGGCTGGAGTGTGGCCTGGGAAAGAAGGTCGGAAGCACCACCTCCTGGTTGATGTGAAAAGGGGAGGAAACCACTTTAGGAAGAAACTTAGGGTGAGTCCGTAGGACTACCCTATTCTTGTAGAACCTAGTGTAAGGGGGATCAGACACTAGGGCCTGCAGTTCACTAACGCGTCTAGCAGAAGTGAGGGCTACCAAGAATAAGGTTTTCCAAGAAAGAAAATGAAGAGGACAGGTAGCCATAGGTTCAAAAGGCGGACAGGTAATCCGCTGTAAAACCACGTTCAGATCCCAGTCAGGGGCTGGTTGGCGCAAAGGTGGTTTAAGGAGAAGGAGGCCTCTGAGGAAACGAGACACAAGAGGGTGGCTGGAAAGAGGCCTGCCATCCACCGGCATGTGATGTGCAGAAAGAGCACTGAGGTGGACCCTGACCGAGTTGGACTTAAGTCCAAGGTTGGAGAGGCAAAGCAAGTACTGCAAGACCACTGACACTGAACAGGAGAAGGGATCTTGAGATTGCTAAGCACATCAGACGGAGAACCGACGCCACTTAAGAGCGTAGGACTTCCGGGTAAAGGGTCGCCTGGAGGCCAAGACGACTTCCTCCACATCTGGAGGCAGCAGGAGGGGAGCAAGGACTACCCTTTCAGCAGCCAGGCCATCAGATGCAGGGACTTGAGGTTGGGGTGTAGGAGAGTCCCGTGATCCTGGGTCAGGAGATCGGGCTGAAACCCCAGAGGGAGAGGAGTGTCCACCGCCAGCTGCATCAGAAGCGGGAACCAGGGCTGTCTCGGCCACCTGGGAGCCACGAGGATCATTGAGGCTTTGTCCCGGAGAACCTTGAAGAGCGTCCGAGACACCAGTGGCATGGGAGGAAAGGCATACAGAAGGCCTGTGGACCAGGAGAGAAGAAAAGCATCCGCCGCTACTCTGAGAGGATGCGGTTGTCGAGAGCAGAATCGGGGAAGTTGCCGGTTGAGAGGACTGGCAAAGAGATCCATGGTGGGTATTCCCCACTTGAGAAAGATCCGCTGAAGCACTAACGGATCCAATCTCCACTCGGGTGGCTGGAGGATTCTGCTGAGTTTGTCTGCCAGGCAATTTTCTTGACCCGGGAGATAAACAGCTTTGAGGAGAATGCCGCGGCGTACGGCCCAAGAACACAGTTTTTGTGCTTCCCGACAGAGAAGAGAGGAGCCTGTGCCCCCTTGCTTGTTCACGTAGAACATGGCAACTTGATTGTCCGTCTGGACCAGCACAGACTGGTGAGACGTGAGGTGGGAGAAGGCCTTGAGAGCCAGGCGGATCGCTCTGAGCTCCAGGAAGTTTATCTGCTAGGCAGACTCCCAAGGAGTCCAGAGGCCTTGAGTACATGTCCCTTGGCAATGTGCTCCCCAACCCTGGAGAGAAGCATCGGTCGTCAGGACCTGAGAAGGCGGAGGAGACTGAAAAGTCATTCTGAGCACAAGGTTTGGCAGATGAAGCCACCATTGCAGAGAAGAGACCAGCGGGTCGGAGATCTGCACTGAGTCCGCCAGGCTCCCCGTGGCCTGATGCCATTGTTTGCGAAGGCACCACTGAGCAGGTCGCATGTTCAGGCGGGCATTGGGGGTCACATGGACTGTGGAAGCCATACGGCCGAGCAGTCTCAGAAATTGTCTGGCAGAGACCAGGGAATTGCTGTGAAAGTGGCTGGCCAGATCCATGAGCCTGTGTGCTCTGTCTAGAGGCAGAAAGGCTCGCGCCTGGAGCGTGTTTAATCTGGCGCCGATGAACTCGAGATCCTGAGAGGGGAGCAAAGTGGACTTTGCGAAGTTTATGACAAAGCCCAAGTGCTGGAGCAGAGCCACAGTGCGGTGCGTGGCGTGAGTGGCCTCTTGAGAAGACTGTGCTCTGATGAGCCAGTCGTCCAGGTATGGAAATACAAAGAGGCCTTGAAGTCTGAGATAAGCCGCCACCACTGCGAGACATTTGGTGAATACCCGTGGTGCGGAGGATAGGCCAAAGGGTAGTACTCTGTACTGGTAATGATTGCCTCCCACAACAAACCTGAGATATTGTCTGTGGCTTGGGTGGATGAGGATGTGAGTGTAGGCATCCTTTAGATCCAAGGAGCATAGCCAGTCTCCCTGCTGGAGGTAGGGCAGCAAGATTCCAAGGGTAAGCATCTTGAACTTTTCCCTTGCGAGGAACTTGTTGAGGTTCCGCAAGTCCAGGATGGGTCTGAGGCCTCCTGTTCTTTTGGGTATCAGAAAGTACCTGGAGTAAAAACCTTGACCTCTCAGGTGGTGGGGCACCGGTTCCACAGCCTGTTCCTGAAGAAGACTTGCTAACTCCTGAAGGAGTAAGTCCCTGTGCAGAGGGAGTCTGAGAGGCTCCCCTGAAAAGTAGGAGGGAGGTACCTGGTGGAAGTGAAGAAGATAGCCTTCTTGGACTATGTGAAGCACCCAGGTATCTGTAGTGATGTTGGACCACCTGTGGGCAAAGTGGACCAGCCGGCCTCCTGTGCTGAGAGAAACCAGCTGAGGGGGAGAGGCTATGCTGATGAAGTCAAAAGCCCCCACCCTGCTGAGCAGGGGCCGGTGGTGCAGGCTTGGGGGCTTGCTGCCTACGGGACCCATTACCCCGTCCCTTGGCCTGCTGACCCTGTTGGGGAGCTGTTGAGGCCTGATAATGAGGGTAGTGTTTATAGGCAGCTGCCTTCCTCGGGTAAAAGGGCTTTTTCCCCGAGCCCTTCTTCTTCTGAGAAGGGGCAGAGGTCTTCCTGGAGAGCCGAGTCCTGGTGAGAGTCTCGGTCTCGATCTGTGCAGGTTTTCATCCATGGGTTTGCCAAAGAGGTTCTCACCTCTGCAAGGGACATCGACCAACTTGTCCTGCACCCATGGCTCGAGGTCGGATGACTGAAGCCAAGCCTGTCGTCGGGCAACGATGCCGGCTCCGGCTACTCGAGCCGATGCTTCGAAGCCATCATAGGCTGCTCAAGAGATAAATTTCGAGCACTCTCGAATACCAGTTGACAAGGCTTGGAACCTCTGCAAAGGTTCCTCGGAGAGACCAGCAGAGAACCCGGCTATTTCTTTAGCCAGGTCTCGAAGATACATGCCCATATAGAGCTGGTAGGTCTGGACTCGACAAGCAAGCATAGAGCCCTGGAAACACTTTCTACCGAGGGCATCCAGGCTTCGAGCCTCCCGACCGGGAGGCACCGAGGAGTGCATTTTCTGACTTTTAAGTCTATGCATGGCCAATTCCACCACCATGGAATGGTGCGGTAGTTGTGCCTTTTGGAACCCAGGGCTCTTGCGACGACGCCGGGTTCTCCCACATGCGGAAGAGAAGTCGTTCCAGCATCGGAGGAACCGGTACAGTAAAGGCCTCCTTCGGGGGAGAGTCGTACTGGAGGGCATCGAGCTCTTCGGCTCGAGGCTCCTCCTCGGGATCCGCGGGGAAGGCCAAGGCCTTGGCCATATCCCGCACGAAGTCCGAGAACCGGGTGTCCTCCGGGGGGGACCTTCTCCGAGGTTCTGATTCGGGGGAGTCCGATGGGACATACCAAGTCCGAAAAGAACCAGGTGACTCTTCGTCCTCTGACTCCCAGGCGGACTCCTCGGAGGAGGCGGCGAGCGGCTCTGGTCGGGCGGGCATCGATGCCGTCCGCCCCAACGCCGAGGGAGTCGGCGTCGACGACCTCGGTCCCGAACGGGAGGCCGAAGGAGACCGCGACCGAGGATCGACTCGAGCCCTCATGGACTCGAGGATCGGCTCGGTCTCCGGGTTCGACTTGGAGGTCGACGTCCCGGTGGTCAGGGCAGAAGCACCGGCGAGGCCAGCGATCAATGCCCGCTGCTGGTCCATGAAGGCAGTCAGACTGCTCTCCAAGGCCGTCAACATGAGTCCGAGCCCAGGAGACCCAGCAGTCCCCGACTTGGGCCCCGACGACGTCGGGCCCGACGTCGGCTCCTTCGGAGGCGAGTCCACGAGGACAACAGTACTCACTTGAGGAGGTGAGTCCATCTCGAGTCAAGGATGTTTGGAAGGCCTCTCCATCTCCAAGGACCCGGGAAGGCTATCGGGGCTATGCGACCTGGCCCTCGAGAAACCAGGAGCGTCCACCGACGCCGCCCTCGCGGGTTTTTTCTTCCGATGATGCTCCCGGGTAGGAGACCCCCTCTCAGAAGAACTACGACGATGCTCAGGACCAGAGTCCCGAGACATCGAAGCCTCTATCGAGGTCCGAGCCCGGCCGGAGTCAGAGAAGATACGTTCCCGCTGATGCTGCCGACTCCTCAACGCTTTTGAGGACATCTTGCCACACGGACCACAGATCATCGGGTCATGATCGGGTCCGAGGCAGCGGAGGAAGCAGTCGTGTGTGTCGGTAAGAGACATGAGCTTCTTAAACCCGCTGGCAGCCATCGGGGGAAAAAGGGCCCCTGCGAGGTCAAAAGACAGGGCTGCCAGTGAAAAAGAAAAAAAGGCGCGAAATCTGTCACGAAGGACAAAAAAAACCGAAAAATAAAGAACGGACTCGCAACCGGCGTCGCGGGTCCGGGCGGGAAAAGAACCGGCGTCGAACCGAGAAAAAAGACAACAAAATCAACTTTTCTAGCGGGGAATCACAGACAACGTCTGTAGGGCTCCGCGGAAAAAAGAAGACTGAGCAAGATGGCACCCTTGGGCGGGAAGAGGACCGCGCATGCGCGCTGCAATTCCCAAAGGCTTTCTTTGAAAGCTGGGGAAAATTGCTCCGCGAGGGCTCCGTCGGCGCCGACGTCACCATATGTGAGGACTGACGTCCTGCTTGGTCCTGGAGAATATTCGATCTTCATTCGCATTCAGTTGACACACTTTTAAAAAAAACATTTGTTAAACGTATCAATGTACATCAGTGGGCTCTACCACCAGCATTCTTTTCTATAGCATTATTAGACTGCACAGTGCTTGCTCTATGGTTGTCAGTGTTCACTTAGATTTAACCCTTTCAAGGCCTACTTTAAATTTTTAATCCACATTCTGCAGCCGGGTTAATTTTTGCATATTTCAGAAAAATTGTACCCATCTTATTCAATATGTTCTAATAGTGATTTTCCTTCTGCTATGGTCATGTATTATATACCATTTGATAGGAATATTTAGTCAAAATTTTGGATCCCGAGAGTTTTGGGCTCGGCCTCGAAAGGGTATTAAACCCTTATCCTTTGCTTACTTGTTAGATTTAAAAAATATATATACCAAAAAATAGATCAGTACCCTAAATGATCAATTCAAACAATCTGATCTTAAAAACATTGAGAACATACAAAACACACAACAAATAGATACATATGTGTAGGAACGTTTGTTGCGCCAGGAGATAAATTAACTCCTTCGAATAACAAACCTCTCCTTTTTGCTCTTAAAATGAAATTCTGCAAGTGAACTAGTGCAGAACTTCAAAATCAGAACCAGAAAAGCTGTCGTGGTGACTCCGGTGGGGCGAAAAATCTTTTGAGAGCCCGGTGGGGGTGCAGATCTCCTTATTCTGCTGTAGCGGTTGGACTCACTCGTGGTTTCCTGGTTTGGTTCCAGTTGCCAGCTAAGTTTAAGAACTTTGGTTGTGTTTTTTCTATTCTTAGCACTGTGGCTTTTCTGGTTCTGATTTTGAAGTTCTGCACTAGTTCACTTGCACAATTTCATTTTAAGATCAATTCAGTAAGAGTCCATCTTAGTGCAATTTCAGCTTCCTATAAGCCTCTAAATGTACAGCCAATTTCCTCTCATCCACTCATATCAAGATTTATGAGAGATCTTCTATTAACAAAGCCTCCCATCAGGCAACCACCCGTGGCATGGGATTTAAACCTAGTTCTTGGGCAGCTCATGAAACCGCCTTTTGAACCTTTAGCCACTACAACCCTAAATCTTTTGTCCTGGAAGGTCATCTTCCTGATTGCAATCACCTCTGCACGTTGCATTAGTGAATTGCAAGCTTTAGTGGCTGATCCTCCTTATACTAGGTTTCACCATGATAAGGTTGTTCTCAGAACTCATCCACACTTTATGCCAAAGGTGATTTCGCCTTTTCATTTAAATCAATCAATTTATCTTCCTGTATTCTTTCCGAGGCCTCATGCCTCTAATGTAGAAAGGAACCTTCATACTTTGGATTGTAAAAGAGCCTTAGCTTTTTACCTACAAAGAACACAGCAACATAGAAAGTCTTCTCAACTTTTTATTGCTTTTGATTCTAGTCATTTGAGACTTCCAGTCTCCAGGAGAACCCTATCCAAATGAATTGCACAATCTCCAGGAACAAGCAGGAAGGAGTCTTCACATATGGGTATCGTCGGTACCGACAGAGCCTGCGCGGGAACGCTCCCCAGCGTCCAGTAAGAAAGCTTTTGGGAGCATCTCACAGCGCCTGCACACTGCCTTCCCGCCTTTCCCAACCGCCTCTCTCCAGTTCTTCTTTTCCGCAGAGCCAGGTCGTGTTCCTGTCACCGCAGAAGAATTCTTTATTTTTTTCTTTATTTTTCTGTAGTCGCGTCTGCCTTCTTCGACGTCAGACCGGTACCGCCGGTCTTTTCTTTTCTTTCTTAAAAAAAAGAAAACAAAAAAAACTTTTCTTTCTTCAACTGTGTCCTGTACCATGTCTAAAAGAGGTCGGCAGAACCGAGCAGCCAAGCTCAGTACCCTGTTTTCCTCTGATGCAGCCTCGGTGGCATCGACGTCTTCCAGGGCTTCTTCTTCCTCTCATGGATCTCAGGTAACCAAACATAAATCTAGCCGGTCCTCGAAGGGCAAATCTCCCTCTAAGCATCGAGATGCCTCCGGGCTTGTCCTCGAGGATTCCACACCGGCAAAATTACCCCGGCGGGAAGTTCCGGCTTCCAAAGCATTATCTATGGGGTCACAGGTTGACATCGATGGCTCGCCTCAACCGATCACCTGTTGCCGTGTTCTGGGGTACCGGTGGCCTCCACTGGTACCGACATCCAGACTCTGGTGGCGTCGATGGATCAGAAGATACCGTCCATGCAACGCACCCTAACGGCGTTTATGCAGGCTTCGACGCTTCCGGTACCGCAACAATCTCCGTTGCCGGTACCGACTCCGGCACCAGCATCATTCCCGGTGCCGGTACCGATTGCATCAACATCAACATCGGCTTCGGTGTCGACTGCAACGGTACCCTGTCCTATGATGCCAATCGGTACCGCTTACTCCCGATGTCGATCCCACTCGGTACGCGTATCGGGCTTTACAGGAGCATCCAGACAGGCGATACTTCAATTCCTCCGAGGACTCTGATGAGTCGGAGGCTTCTGTCGAGGCACCAGTACTTCTTCCTCAGGAGTCTGCTTCTCCAAAACGAAGAATGTCTCCTCCAAAAGACTCGTCTTTCCAAGATTTCATTAGGGAGGTGGCTAGGGGCCACTCCATTACAGTGGCCCCTGAGTCAGAGCCTAGAGCCAAGCAATTAGATATTTTGCAATATCCTAAGGCTCCTAAAGAAGCAGCTACCTTACCTATTCATGAGATTCTTTATGATCTCATGTTGAGCATGTGGGAGACTCCTCTTACCACCTCTCCTCATTCTCGTAGGTTAGACACCATGTACCGTGTCCCTCCTTGTCCTGGCTTTCATAAGTCTCAGCTTCCTCACCACTCTATTGTGGTGGAGTCTGCCATGAGGAAAATAAAGAGTGCAAAGAGACACTCATCTAATCCTCCAGGACGTGAATGCAGGACCCTTGATGCTTTTGGCCGAAGGGTCTTCCAAGCTAATATGCTTGCTGCCAGAATCAACTCCTATAGTCTCTATATGGGGATGTTTCTAAAAGAAGTCACAGATCATCTGCAGACTTTAGCCCCTTTTATTTCAGAAGATGAAAGGCAGGAATTTCTCACTTGGCTTAAACATGCCCAAGATGTTTCCAAATTTTCCAACCATGCAGCCTTTGACTCTTTTGAGTGTGTAAGCAGAGCCTCGGCTATTGCCATAGGTGCACGCAGAATTGTTTGGTTACAAGCCTCTGATTTGGAACTTTGGGTCCAAGATGAACTGGGAAATCTTCCTTGTACAGGTGAAAATCTTTTTGGCAGGGATTGGAAAGCAAAGGCCACTCAGATGGATGCTGAGAACTCTGCTTTGGATCGACTTTCAAAGTCTACCTCTACTCCTGCTAAGAAAGCAGTTACTTACCTGTAACAGGTGATCTCTGGGAACAGCAGGAATTAGTCCTCACATATGGGTACGTCGGTACCGACAGATCCTGCGTGGGAACGCTCCCCAGCTTCCCAAAAAGGAAAGCTTTTGGGAGCATCCCACAGCGCCTGCGCGCTGCTTTCCCGCCTTTCCTATCCAACTCTCCTCAGTTCAAGTTTAAAGCTGAGACAATAGAGAGAGAGAGGAAAGGAAAGATAGAGATAGAGATACAACTCCTAGGGGAGGTGGGAGGGTTGTGAGGACTAATTCCTGCTGTTCCCAGAGATCACCTGTTACAGGTAAGTAACTGTGCTATCTCCAGGGACAAGCAGGAATGAGTCCTCACATATGGGGACTCCCTAGCTAAGATGCCTGGAAGATCCCCAAGGATATGAGACCCTGAAAGGGTTCTGCGTCCTCCTATGAATCTCAGGCATCCATCCAGGGAAGGAGGGCAGGAGTTGTTCAAGAATGGAACAGGTGTCTGAGGACAGCCTGACCAAACAAGGCATCCCGGCGGGAGTCCTTGTCCAAACAGTAATGGGCTGTGAAGTTATGAACCGAGGCCCAGGTGGCCGCTTGACAGATTTGGTCGATGGACACAGAGTTTAGATGAGCCATTGAGGCTGCCATGGCTCTCACATTGTGAGCTGTGACATGGCCCTCCAGAGAAATGTTCCTACTCTGGTAGGTGAAAGCAATACACTGAGCTATCCAGTTGGACAGTGTTCTCTTAGAGACTGGAAGTCCTAAATGAGATGGATCAAAAGCAACAAAGAGTTGAGAAGACTTTCTATGTTGCTGTGTCCTGTGTAAGTAAAAAGCCAGAGCTCTTTTACAATCTAGAGTATGAAGATTCCTCTCTGCACTGGATGCATGAGGAGCTGGAAAAAAGACAAGTAAATATACCTCTTGATTAAGATGAAAAGGTGAGACCACTTTAGGCATAAAGTTTGGATTTGTCCTAAGTACTACCTTATCATGATGGAACCTTGTATAAGGTGGGTTAGCCACTAAGGCCTGCAGTTCACTGATGCGGCGAGCAGAAGTGACTGCAATAAGGAAAATAACCTTCCAGGAAAGAAATTCCAAGGAGGTAGTGGCTAAGGGTTCAAAAGGTGGCTTCATAAGCTGACCAAGAACCAAGTTTAAGTCCCATGCCACCAAAGGAGGTCGAATGGGAGGTTTAGTTAAAGTTAGGCCTCTCATGAATCTTGCAATAAGAGGATGAGAGGAAATAGGTTGTCTATTGAGAGGCTTAAGGGATGCTGCAATAGCACTCAAATGGACTCTTACTGAATTCGTCTTAAGGCCTGCATTGGAGAGATGCAGGAGATACTCCAATAGAGAATTCACAGAAAGTGCCAGAGGGTCAAGACCCTTTTGAGCACACCAAATGGAAAATCTTTTCCACTTAAAAGCATAGGAACGCCTAGTGGAAGGTTTTCTGGAAGCATGGAGGATGTCCTTCACTTGCTGAGAAAGATTAAGTCTTGAAGGTCTAGGCCTTCAGTAACCAAGCTCTGAGGTGAAGGAACTTGGTGTTTGGATGCCACAAAGTCCCTTCCTCCTGGGACAGGAGGTCTGGAGCAGCTCCCAAGTCCAGGGAGGGGGCTTGGGAAAGATGCAGAAGTAGAGGGTACCACACTTGGCGTGGCCAGCGTGGAGCTATGAGGATCGTAGATCTTTGATCCCTCTGGAGTTTGAACAGAGTCTTGGGAATCAAAGGAATGGGTGGAAAGGCATACAGGAAGCCCTGACCCCAATGAAGGAGGAAGGCATCCTTGGCCTGAACTCCCTGACATGGAATTCTGGAACAGAACCGGGGAAGTTTGGCATTCCACGGACTTGCAAAGAGGTCTATGTCCGGGGTTCCCCATTCTTGGAAGATTCTGAGTACCTGATCCATGTGCAGGGACCATTCGTGTGGAAGCAGAACTCGACTGAGTCTGTCTGCCCAAGAGTTTTGGATTCCTGGGAGGTATACTGCCAGGAGATGGATTTGATGCTCTCTGACGAAGGCCCATAATCTTAGAGCTTCGTTGCAAAGCAACAGAGAGCCAGTTCCTCCTTGCTTGTTTATGTAAAACATGGCTACTTGATTGTCCGTATGAATGAGGACTGTCTTGTAGCTGAGGAGGGTGTGAAAGACCTTGAGAGCTAGAAACACTGCTCGAAGTTCCAAGTGGTTGATATGAAGAGAGGTCTCCTGTGGGGACCAAGTGCCTTGGGTGGAGAGGTCTTGTAGATGAGCTCCCCAACCTGTTTGGGAGGCATCTGTTGTGAGGGTTGCTTGGGGCAATAATTGTTGGAAGGGGGACCCCAGCAACAGATTTTGAGTGGACATCCACCATTGGAGAGACCAAAAGAGACGTTTCGAGGTTGCTATTTGGTCTGAGAGAGCTCCTGAAGCTTGAGTCCACTGGGTGGACAAAGTCCATTGAGCTGCTCTCACGTGTAGGCGAGCATAGGGTACTGTGGAAGCCATGTGGCCTAGTAGTTGTAGCATCTCCCGGACAGTTAAGTGGGTCTTTGACTGAATCTGGGAGGCTAGCTGCACTAGACGTTGGCAACGGGCCAGAGGAAGGTAGGCCCTTGCAGAGGTGGTGTCCAACCAGGCCCCTATGAATTCCAGGGACTGAGTAGGGGTGAGCTGGGACTTTGAAAGGTTTACCACAAGTCCCAGGTATTGCAGAATGCGCCTGGTGCGGTTCAGGGAGATCTGAGCCTCTGACTGGATTGGAGCTCGGATGAGCCAGTCGTCCAGGTATGGGAAGACAAATATTCCCAGAGTGCGTAGAAATGCAGCAACTATTGCCATGCATTTGGTGAACACTCTCGGAGCAGAGGCCAGACCAAAAGGAAGCACTCTGTATTGGTAATGTTTTCCCTGGAATAGAAAACGTAGGAATCTTCTGTGAGATGGATGGATGAGGACATGAGTGTACGCATCCTTGAGATCTAGAGAACAAAGCCAATCCTGACTCTGCAGGTATGGAAGGAGAGTGCCTAGAGAAAGCATCTTGAACTTCTCCTTGCATAGGAATTTGTTCAATTCTCTGAGATCTAAGATGGGTCTGTATCCCCCTGTTTTCTTTGGAATGAGAAAATAGAGGGAGTAGAACCCTGACCCCTGTTGAAGAAGAGGAACTTCTTCTATGGCCCCCTGGGCAAGAAGGGTAGTCACCTCCTGATCCAGAAGGTCGAGGAGAGATGTGGGAGAATTGAAGTGTCTCACCATGGTGTAGGGAGAAAGGTCTGAGAAATGAAGTTTGTAGCCCTCTCTTATGATGGAGAGGGTCCACTGCTCTGATGTGATTTGCTCCCATCTGGGAGCAAAATGAGCTAACCTTCCTGGAATGGTGAGAGGTTCTGGCTGTTGTAGAGCCAGAAATGTTAAGTTCTCTAGCATCAAGTCAAAAACCCTGAGGAGGTTGGGACTGCTGGGTTGCAGCAGTCCCTGCAGGTTTAGGCCTGGCCTGTTTAGGTTGCTGACGCTTAGCAGTAAAGCGACCTGTAGAAGATTGTTGGCCAGAAGTGGAAGGAAATCTGCTCCTTTTGTAAAAAGGCTTTTTGAAAGTTTTTTTCTTGGCTGGAATGGAGGTCGACTTTGAAAGTCTATCCAGGGCAGAATTCTCTGCATCCATTTGAGTAGCTTTTATTTGCCACTCTTTGCCAAAGAGATTTTCACCTGTACAGGGCAGATTTCCTAAGCCATCTTGAACCCAGGGCTCTAGATCAGAAGCCTGGAGCCAAGCAATTCTGCGAGCAGCTATGGCAATGCCTGAGGCTCTGCTGGCACCTTCAAAGGAGTCAAAGGCTGCCCTGTTGGAAAACTTTGAAATGTCTTGAGTATGCTTAAGCAAAAGGAGGAACTCATCCCTTTTATCCTCTGGAAGAAAAGGGAGAAAGTTGTGCAGGTTTTGTGCAACTTCCTTTAGAAACATACCCATGTAAAGGCTATATGAGTTGATTCTGGCAATAAGCATGCTGGCTTGGAAGAATTTCCTACCAAAAGCATCCAAGGTCCTGCATTCTCTTCCTGGAGGAGCAGAAGAGTGTCTTTTTGTACTCTTTATCCTTTTCATAGCTGACTGCACCACAATGGAATGGTGAGGAAGCTGAGTTTTCTGAAATCCAGAACAAGGAGGGACACGGTACATAGTGTCCAATCTGCGAGAATGAGGAGAAAGGGTGAGAGGAGTCTCCCATAAGTCAATCATATGTTCATGAAGAATTTCATGAATAGGCAAGGTGACTGCCTCTCTAGGAGCCTTAGAGTATCCTAAAATATCTAATTTTTTTGCTCTAGGCTCTGTTTCAGAGGTTACTGAAATAGAGAGTCCTTTAGCCACTTCTATTATGAAGTCTTGAAAGGACAAATCCTCTGGAGGAGACATTCTCCTTTTTGGAGAAGTAGGCTCCTCAGGAAGGGTAATGGATACTTCAGGAGACTCATCTGATGAATCAGAATCAGAGGAATCGAAGTATCGTCTGTCAGCTTCTAACGATCGATACGCGTATCGATCGGTACCAGCATCGGGCGTCCCCGGTACCGGATCGGTACCGAGAAATAGCCCTGGACAAGGAACCGGAGTCGGTATCCTGGTCGATGTCGATGCAGTCGGTACCAGTATCGGCGCTGGTACCGGTACTGGAGCCGGTACCGACAACGGGGCTCGTTGCGGTACCATCGGCGTCGCAGCTTTAATAAAGGCCGTTATAGCCTGCTGCATGGATTGAACAGTGTGATCCATGGACGCCACGACTGCCTGGATGTCGGTACCGGGAGAAAGTGCCGGTACCCCAGAGCAATCTAACAGGTGATCGGTCAAGGCCATGCCATCGATGTCAACCTGTAACTCCATAGGAGGAGCTTTGGAAGCCGTAGCTTCCCGCCGGGGTTGTTTGGCTGGGGCAGGATCCTCGAGGGCAAGCCCGGAGGCATCTCGATGCTTAGAGGGAGATTTGCCCTTCAAGGACCTGCTAGGTTTATGTTTGGTTACCTGAGATCCATCAGGAGAAGAAGACCTGGAGGATGTCGATGCCACCGCCGGTGCATCAGCGGGAAACAGCACATGGAGCTTGGCTGCTCGGTTCTGTAACCCCCGTTTAGACATTAGAGAGCAGGACTGACAATCCGGAATGGAGTGTTCAGGACCCAAACATTTAAGACACCATTCATGGGTATCTGTAACAGAAATAGTACCGCTACACTTAGTGCATTTTTTGAACCCCGAGGCTGGTTTTTCCATGAGGGAAAATTTTCTTGTGGGCCCTGAGGCCTAAGAAGAAAAATACACCAAGTGAGGAAAAATATCAATTTTTTTTTTTTTTTTTAAAGAAAGAAAAGAAAAGACCGGCGGTACCGGTCCGGAGTCGGGGAAGGCAGACACGCGACCAAAGAAATAAATTAAAACAAAGAACTTCTTCAGCGGTGACAGGAACACGACCTGCTGGCTCCGCGGAAAAGAAGAACTGAGGAGAGTTGGATAGGAAAGGCGGGAAGGCAGCGCGCAGGCGCTGTGGGATGCTCCCAAAAGCTTTCCTTTTTGGGAAGCTGCGGAGCGTTCCCGCGCAGGCTCCATCGGTACCGACGTACCCATATGTGAGGACTCATTCCTGCTTGTTCCTGGAGATAAGGTTGTTCAAAAAGACAACTTTTTCTAAAAAGGGAAGATACTATCCTGCTTATGGTCAGCAGGCATCTTCTGCAGGTCGTTTTGCTGCAAAGCGTCAGCAACCACCTAAACAGGCCAAGTCAAAGGCTGCTAGGCCTCCCACGGCTCAGCAGCCTCAGCCTCCTCAGGGCCTTTGACTTGCAACTAGAGAACTTAGCCTTTCTGGCTCTGGAAGAACCAGAGCCCCTCACCATTCCAGGAAGGTTGGCTTACTTTGCTCCCAGATGGGAGCAAATTACAGCAGAGCAGTGGACCCTCTCCATTGTAAGGGAAGGGTACAAGCTTCATTTCTTAAACCTTCCTCCCCACACCATGGTGAGGCAGTTCAATTCTCCAACATCTCTCCTCAACCTTCTGGGTCAGGAGATTGCTATCCTTCAAGCCCAATGGCCAATAGAAGAAGTTCCCCTTCTTCAACAGAGCTCGGTGTTCTACTCCCCTTATTTTCTTATTCCAAAGAAAACAGGGGGCTACAGACCCATATTAGATCTCAGAGAATTGAACAAGTTTCTATTCAAAGAGAAATTCAAGATGATTTCTCTCGGTACTCTGCTGCCATACCTTCAGAGTCAGGACTGGTTTTGTTCTCTAGATCTCAAGGATGCGTACACCCATGTCCTCATCCATCCAACACACAGAAGGTTCCTTCGGTTCCTTTTTCAAGGAAAGCACTACCAATACAGGGTCTGGCCTCTGCACCAAGGGTGTTCACGATATGCATGGCAGTAGTAGCTGCATTTCAACGCACTCTAGGAATATTCGTTTTCCCATATCTGGACGACTGGCTCATTCGAGCTCCATCCCAGTCAGAGGCCCAGATTTGTCTAACCTGCACAATGCGTGTCCTCAGTATTTGGGACTGGTAATAAACATCCCAAAATCCCATCTCACCCCTACTCAGTCTCTGGAGTTTATAGGGGCCTTGCTGGATAACACAACTGCAAGGGCCTATCTTCCTCAGGCCCGTTGCCTACGCTTGGTGCAGTTAGCCTCCCAGATACAGTTAAAGTCCCATTTAACTGCTCGAGAGATGTTACAACTATTAGGCCACATGGCATCCACCGTGCAGGTGGTTCCATATGCTCGCCTTCACATGAGGGCAGCTCAATGGACTTTGTCCACTCAATGGACTCAGGCATCAGGTTGCCTTGTCAGACAAAATAGCAAACTCCAGTCGCCTATTTTGGTCTCTCCAGTGGTGGAAGTCCCCTCCAAATCTGTTGCTGGGGTCCCCTTTTCAGCAGTCGCTACCCCAAGCAACTCTGACAACAGATGCTTCTCCAATGGGTTGGGGAGCTCATCTGCAGGATCTCTCCACCCAGGGCATCTGGTCTCCACAGGAGACTTCTCTGCATATCAATCTCTTGGAACTCAGAGCAATATTCTTAGCTCTCAGAGTGTTCCATTCCCTGCTCAGCTACAGGACAATCCTCATCCATACGGACAACCAAGTAGCCATGTTCTATGTAAACAAGCAGGGCGGGACTGGCTCTCTGTCGCTTTGCAACGAAGCTTTGCGACTGTGGGCCTTCGCCAGAGAGCATCACATCCATCTTCTGGTAGTATATCTTCCAGGCGTTCAAAACTCTTGGGCGGACAGACTCAGTCGAGTTCTGCTTCCACACGAGTGGTCCCTCCACATGGACCAGGTAGCCAGGATTTTTCAAATTTGGGGAACCCCGGACATAGACCTCTTTGCAAGTCCGTGGAATGCCAAACTTCCCCGGTTCTGTTCCAGAATTCCGTGTCAGGGAGTTCAGGCCAAGGATGCCTTCCTCCTTCATTGGGGTCAAGACTTCCTTTAAGCCTTTCCACCAATTCCCCTAATTCCCAAGACACTATTCAAGCTTCAGAGAGATCAAGGGACCATGACCCTCATAGCACCACATTGGCCACGCCAAGTGTGGTACCCTCTACTTCTGCATCTCTCTCAAACTCCTTCCCTGGACTTCGGCTCTGCACCAGACCTTCTGTCCCAGGAAGAGGGAACTTTGTGGCACCCAAACCCCCAGTCGCTGCATCTCAGGGCTTGGTTGCTGAGGGCCTAGACCTTCAAGATTTTCATCTCTCTCAGCAAGTCAGAGATGTTATTCATGCCTCTAGAAAGCCTTCTACTAGACGTTCCTATGCTTTCAAATGGAAAAGATTTACGATTTGGTGTTCAGGGAAAGGTCTAAACCCTCTTGCAATACCTCTGAATTCTCTACTAGAGTATCTCCTGCATCTATCCCATGCAGGTCTGAAAACGAATTCAGTAAGAGTCCATTTGAGTGCTATTGCAGCGTCCCTCAAGCCTCTCAATGGACAACCTATTTCCTCTCATCCTCTTATAGCAAGATTCATGAGAGGCCTTCTTTTAACTAAACCTCCCATTAGACCACCTCCAGTGGCATGGGACTTAAACCTGGTTCTTGGCCAGCTTATGAAGCCACCCTTTAGCCACCACCTCCTTGAAATTCCTTTCTTGGAAAGTTATTTTTCTCATTGCAGTCACCTCAGCACGCCGCATCAGTGAGTTGCAAGCTTTGGTGGCTAATCCTCCTTATACAAGGTTCCATCATGATAAGGTAGTCCTCAGGACCAATGCACACTTTATGCCTAAAGTGGTCTCACCTTTTCATCTGAACCAAGAGGTATATTTACCTGTCTTTTTTCCAGGACCTCATGCATCAAATGCAGAGAGGAATCTTCATACCTTGGATTGTAAGAGAGCTCTCGCTTTTTACCTACAAAGAACACAGCAACATAGAAAGTCTTCTCAACTCTTTGTTGCTTTTGATCCATCTCATTTAGGACTTCCAGTCTCTAAGAGAACACTGTCCAACTGGATTGCTCAGTGTATTGCTTTCACCTACCAGAGTAGGAACATTTCTCTGGAGGGCCATGTCACAGCTCACAATGTGAGAGCCATGGCAGCCTCAATGGCTCATCTAAACTCTGTGTCCATCGACCAAATCTGTCAAGCGGCCACCTGGGCCTCGGTTCATACCTTCACAGCCCATTACTGTTTGGACAAGGACTCCCGCCGGGATGCCTCGTTTGGTCAGGCTGTTCTCAAACACCTGTTCCATTCCTAATCAACTCCTACCCACCTACCCTGGTCGGATGCCAGAGATCCATGGGGTGAGGCAGAGTCCTTTTCAAGGACACACAACTTGGGGTTTCTCCCTGGCATCTGCAGCTAGGGTCCCCATATGTGAAGACTCATTCCTGCTTGTTCCTGGAGATAGCACAGTTACTTACCTGTAACAGGTGATCTCTGGGAACAGCAGGAATAAGTCTTCACAACCCACCCACCTCCCCAAGGAGTTGTATCTCTCTATCTATCTTTCCTTTCCTCTCTCTCTCTTTGTCTCAGCTTTAAAACTCGAACTGGAGAGAGGCGGTTAGGAAAGGCGGGAAGGCAGCGCGCAGGCGCTGTGGGATGCTCCCAAAAGCTTTCTTACTGGACACTGGGAAGTGTTCCCGCGCAGGCTCCGTCGGTACCGACGATACCCATATGTGAAAACTTATTCCTGCTGTTCCCAGAGATCACCTGTTACAGGTAAGTAACTGTGCTATGCATGTCCTTTGCTTATGAGAGTAAGAGTCTTCCTCTTCAAGGCCATGTCACAGCTCACATTGTGAGAGCCATGGCAGCCTCTATGGCTAACCTTCACTCTGTGCCTATTGATGACATTTGTCGAACAGCCCCCTGGGCTTCGGTACACACCTTTACAGCCCACTACTGCCTAGATAAAGTCTCCCGTCAGGATGCCTTCTTTGGCCAAGCTGTTCTTCAAAATCTCTTTCACACCTAATTCAACTCCTACCTACCAACCCTGGTGGGATGCCAGAGATCCATGGGAGGAAGCATGGCCCACCTTACTATAGGTGGCAGCTTCCTGGGGCTATCTTCCTGGCATCATCAGCTAGGGAGTCCCCATATGTGAAGACTACATTCCTGCTTGTTCCTGGAGATAGCGTAGTTACTCACCTGTAACAGGTGATCTCCGGGAACAGCAGGAATTTAGTCTTCACAACCCACCCACCTCCCCTAGGAGTTGTCACTCTATCTCTTTCCTCTCTCCCTCTATCCTTTCACTCAGCTACAAACTTAACTGAAGAGGGACAGTTGGAAAGGCGGGAAGGCAGCACGCATGTGCTGAGGGATGCATACAAAAGCGTTCCTATTGGACGCTGGGGAGCGTTCCCGCGCAGGCTCCGTCGGTACCGACGATACCCATATGTGAAGACTAAATTCCTGCTGTTCCCGGAGATCACCTGTTACATTTGAGTAACTATGCTTTCTCTGGGAACAAGCAGGAAGTCAATCATCACATATGGGTTATGTCTGCACCGACAGAGTCCTCATGGAATCATCTCCCCAGCTTTCAAAGAAAGCCTTTAGGAGATGCACCAGGCATGCGTAGTCCCCTTCCCGCCCAAGAATGCTATCTTGCCTCAGTCTCCTTTTTTCCGCAGACCCCTTCAGAGATCTGTCAAGTTTCCTCAGGAATAGTGTCTTTTTTTTGTCTTGTTTTATCCGGTATGTGTACCGGTTCCTTTCCCGCCCCTGAGCCAGCTTGTCTCGGCATCGCTCCTCGGGTTTGTCTTTGTCTTTTTTGTTTTTTAGAGGTGTCCCTCAACTGGTGTTTCTTGCCCTTTTTCAGGCGCAGTCCTCAGACCCATGCCTGAGTGGCAGGGCCCTCTTTTTCCCCGATGGCCTCCAGCGGTTTAAAAAAATGTGATCAGTGCAGTAAGATGATATTCCTCACCGATCCACATGATTGCTGCCCTCACAGTCCCAGGTGTGAGTCTGAGGTGTCAGAGTGGGTGTGGTCTCACAATCTGCCTTGGAAGGAGTCATCGGCAGCCAGTGACCAGTTTCGGACACCTGAGGCCATCCTCGTCTAGGACTCCCCCTTGACACAACAGATGCCAGGCCCAAAGCCCTCGGTGCCTGTGTTGAAGGCTGCGGAGTGAACTGCTATGGAAACCAGGATGGCTGCCTTGGATCTCACTATCTCTGCCCTCATGGCCCAGAAGCGGGCATTCATGTCTGATTCCTCCGGTTCATCTGCTCCGAAGACCGCACCGTTGACATCGAGGGCTTCCCTGGGAATTGAGCCGATCCTTGAGCACCACTGGCCTCGAGAGATACATTGGCAGAGGGCGAGATTCCAATCCAGTTCCTTGAGGCACAGCTTCTCCCTGACCAGTGCCTGCTGCTCAGACCATAGATCCGTCAGAGGCGGCAGGCCTCACCCATGGGAGTCACAGCTCCTCGGACTCTTCCTCAGACTTCGAGTTGGATTGGGATACCGAGGACAAGCAGTCCCCTGACACTTGGCAACACCGAGACATGCAATTGGACCCATCTCCCCCGGTGTCCCGGTGCTGTTCTCTGCCCGAGGACAACATCATCCTCAACTTTGTGCATGACATGGTAAAGGTGCTCACTGTTGAGATCAAACTGTGGACCCCTCATGGAGCAACTGGAGATTCTCCAGTACAGCATCCCTCCGATCCTCGAGTGCTGCCTCCTCTGTATGTGGGAAACACCTGCGTAGCGGACTGCTCAAATCCATGTACAAAGTCCACTGAAGCCCGGGGTTCTAGAAAACCCAACTTTCCCACAACTTGATGGTCGTTGAGTCCACTATGCACAGACTCAAGTCAAAAGACCCATTTGTCGGTGCCCCCCTCCCCCACCCTAGGTAAGAAGGCCTGGACTGTTGACACCCTCAGCCAAAAGGCCTTTCAGGTCTCTATGTTTGTGTGCAGAGTCCAGTCCTACCAATTATACATCAGCATGTATCTCAAGGAGCTGGAGAGGGAGTTCGCTGGTTTCTCGGCAGGCCTTGATGGGGAACCTCTCCAGCGGTTCAGGTCACTGGCCTCGGCTGTCAGAGTGTACTCTAAGTTCTTATCTTGAGCAGCATATGACTGCTTTGAGTCGTCAGCCAGGGTAGCTGCCGTGGGCATCGGGGCCAGATGCCAGACCTGGCTGCAGTCACCTGACCTCGAGCAATGAGTTCAGGACAAGCTCATCGATGTTCCTTGTATCAGAGAGAATCTCTTTGGGAAACCCATGGCAAACAAAGCGGTCGAAATAGAGACTGAGTTCCTGACATGGACCAGACTCTTAAAAAAACAAAACAAAAAAAAAAAACCCTTGGTGCATTCCCGCAAGAAGGGCCCATGGAAGAAGCCCTTTTTCCCGAGGAAAAAGGGAGGGGGGGGGTGGCAGTGCCACATAGTTCCAGGCCTTCTCTGCTCTGCAGCAAGGCCAGCAGCATAAGGGGCAAGGGCACGGTCCTCGCAAGCAGAAGACCCCCGAGACTCAGACGCCTCCCCTGACCCAGCCTGGAGAGAGTTTTTGACTCCCTGGGCACGACCTCCCTCCTCCTAGGAGGTCCTTTATAGCTCACAGAGGGGCGCCTCGTTCTCTTTGCCCACAGGTTGTCCCCCATCACCACCGATTCTTGGGTACTGCTTGTTATCAGACATGGTTGCCTCCTCCACCTGCAACAGATGCCACCTTCTTACTTTCCAGGAGAGCCTGTCAGGCCTCTCCTTCACGAGGCTCTGCTCTTCTCAGAACTCACAGGGCTCTTCGAGGACAAGGCAGTAGAGCCAGTCCCCAAAAGCCTCTGGGGCAAAGGTTTCTACTCCAGATATTTCCTCATTCCGAAAAGACAGGGGGCCTCAGGCCCATCCTATACCTGTGGAAACTGAACAGATTCCTGCTGAGGGAGAAGTTCAAGATGCTGTCCATTGGAACACTGCTGCCATACCTCCAGCAGAGATACTGGCTATGCTCCTTAGACCTGAAGGATGCTCGTACACACATCCTGATCCATCCCAGCCACCAAAAATACCTCCAGTTTGTGGTGCGAGGAGGCCACTACCAATACAGGATGCTGCCCTTTGGGCTGGCTTCATCTCCAAGGGTCTTTATCTAGTGCCTAGCGGTGGTCGCAGTCCACTTTTTTCTCCAAGGGTCCTTCATCTTTCCCTATCTGAACAACTGGCTCATAAAGGGAGGCACAGCTGTAGATATGCACCACACCACCGAGCGCACCATCCATGTCCTGCAGCACCTGGGGTTCATCATCAACTTTCCCAAGTCCTACCTTCCCCCAGCTCAGTGCCTGGAGATTAGGGGCTCAGCTAGACACCCTCCAGGCCAAGGCCTTCCTCCCTCTGGAGAGGTCAGAACATCTCAGGGCACTAACCACAGAGGTGCAGCACTGTTGGTCGCTGCTCGCCTGCCTTCTCCTCTGCCTGCTGGGCCACATGGCCTCCATGGTCCACATGATCCCATGATTCCATATGTCCACTTGCATATGAGGGCAGCCAAGTGGTGCCTCCACTCCCAGTGGACACAAGCCATAGGCAGGCTCCAGGACAGGATAAGAATGACCTGCCAGCTGGCAGACTCCCTTGACTGGTAGCAGCTCCCCACTACCTTCGGGCCAGGATGCCCTTCCAGGCACCCACTCCCCAGAGGGTCCTAACTATGGACGCCTCCCTGCTGGGTTGGGGAGCTTATTGCGAGGACCTCTGCACACAAGGCAGCTGGTCCCAGGCAGAATGCCAGTTGCAGATCAACTTTCTGAAGTGCCAAGCAAAATTCCTGGCCCTCTGAGCCTTTTGCCACGGGCTGCAACATCAGCTGGTCCTTCTGTTTTCTTTGGAATAAGAAAATAGGGGGAGTTGAACCCTGCACCCTGTTCAAGAATGGGCACCTCCTCTATTGCTCCTTGAGCAAGGAGTGTTGAGACCTCTTGATCCAGTAGATTGCCTGTAGAGGTTTGGGAATTGAACTGTCTTACGATTGTAGGAGGGGGCAAACTGTGAAAATGAAGCTTGTACCCCTCTCCCACAATGGACAGAGTCCAGTTTTCTGTTGTTATTTGGTGCCATCTGCTGGCAAAATGACACAACTTGCTTGGAATGTTTAGGGGTTCTGGACCTTTCAGAGGCAGGAAGGCTACGTTCTCTATGAAGGAGTCAAAGCCCTTGAGGGGGCTGGGCCTGTGGAGCTGATTGAGCTCTAAGGCCTTTTGGCTTCTTTTGTCTGGATTGTTGTTGTTGACCCTTCTGGGCAACTTGTCCCTGAGCTTGTCCTTGCTGGGTATAGGACGGCTAAAGCTTCCTCTTTTTGCTGAAAAAGGGGTTTTTATAGGGTTTATTTTTGGCTGGAGTGGCTATAGATTTTGACAATCTATCTAAAGTGATATTGTCAGCATCTATCTCATAAGCCTTCTCCTGCCAATTCTTGCCAAAGAGGTTTTCTCCTGTGCAAGGGATGTTTCCCAATTTATCCTGTACCCAAATCTCCAAGTCTGATGCTTGAAGCCAGGCAATCCGACGTGCACCAATGGCAATAGCAGAGGTTCTGCTGATGCATTCAAAGCAGTCAAAGGCTGCATGGTTTACAAACATGGAGACATCTTGAGCATGCTTGACAAGAGTAAGAAAGTCCTGTCGTTTGTCCTCAGAGAGAAGGGGGTTCATAAGCTCCAAATCTCCTGTGTCCTCTTTGAGGAATATTCCCATATATAAAATATATGAGCTGATCCTAGCTGAAAGCATGGAAGCCTGAAAAGTTTGATGTCCAAAAGTGTCAAGAGTCCTGCATTCACGATCTGGAGGATTGGATGCATGTCTCTTTGCACTTTTCATACTACGCATGGCTGACTGCACTACTATTGAATGGTGTGGCAGCTGAGTCTTTTGAAAACCAGGACATGGTGGAACTCGATACATGTTATCGAGTCTCCTAGAATGAGGAGGTGTCTCCCACATTCTGAGCATCAAATCATGAAGAATTTCATGAATGGGCAGAGTGGCTGCCTCCTTGGGAGCCTTAGGGTATTGGAGAATTTCCAATTCCTTTGCTCTACGTTCTTTTCCAGGAGCTACCGTGATTGAAAGGCCTTGGGCCACATCACAAATAAAATCCTGAAAAGACATGTCTTCCGGAGGAGACATTCTGCGTTGGGAAGAAGAGTCTTCTGGGAGAAACACTCTGGTACCGGCAGAAGTATCAGAAACATCGGAATCGGAGTATTCGAAATATCTCTGATCCCGATGTTCATGCAAAGCACGGTCTCGGTATCGATCGAAATCAGTACCGAATTGGTCCGGTACCAATCTGTTGATGCCAGAAAAAGTCAGCATGGGAAGGATTCCCTCCAGGGTCAGTACCGTCGGTGCTGGTACCAGTATCTGAACCGGTGCTGGTACTGGCATCAGTACCGGTGATGGTACCGGTGCCCGTTGAACCACCAGTGTCAACGGTACCGCAGCTGTAAGGAGAGCTGCAAGACTGCGTTCGATAGTGAGCAATCTCTGGTCTATCGATGCTGCCGATGCCTGGGTATCGGTACTGGTAAAAGCGGCCGGAACCCCTGAGTATGGCACCTGTAGTTCTGCCAAGGTCGAAGCCTCAAGAACATCCTGGAACCCCGTTGATGCTTTGGAGGCCGTAGCCTCCCGCAGGGACTGTTTTGCCGGTGTAGTTTCCTCAAGGGCCATGCCAATGGCCTCTCGATGCTTTGAAGGACAGCTACTCTTGGAGGACCGGCTCTTATGTTTAGTTACCTGAGATCCATGGGAGGAAGACGAGCCTCTTGAAGACGTTGATGCAATGGACCTGGTATCTGAAGAAAAGAGGGTACCAAGCTTTGCAGCTTGGTTCTCTCTTCCTCTTTTAGTCATCCCCATACAGGAGGAACACTCAGATGGAGAATAGTCAGGGCCTAAACATTTTAGACACCAGTCATGGGTGTCGGTGACGGAGATGGTACCACCACATTTAGTACATTTTTTAAAACCACTAGCTGGTTTTTCCATCTTTTGGGAAAAATGGGGCCTAATGCCCAAAATGGCACCTAGCATCAAAAGAAAAAGTTTCTGAAGAGAAACAGTTAAAAAAAAAAAAAAAAAAAAAATATATATTTTTTTTTTTTTTTAGAAAAGAACAAACGAACGAACCGGCGGTACCGGTAGGTGTAGTGCGGAGGCAGGCGCGACCACAAGAAAACAAATTTAAAGAAGAAATTTTCTGCGGTGACAGGGTATGTGTCCTGTTGGCACAGCGGAAAATGAAGAACTGAAGAGGGACAGTTGGAAAGGCAGGAAGGCAGCGCGCATGTGCTGAGGGATGCTCCCAAAAGCGTTCCTATTGGACGCTGGGGAACGTTCCTGCTCAAGCTCCGTCGGTACCGACGATACCCATATGTGAAAACTACATTCCTGCTTGTTCCTGGACATACAGTTTTTCCCAGAGATATGATTAAAACCCCCGCACTATAAACAAACAAGGAAGCAGCCTTGTCCATAATGAACAAAATCATAAAACCACAATAATTATTCAATATTTAAACCTATATACGATTAATTTCAAAGCACTGCTATGGTCTGTCCCATCCTTAAAAAGCCTTCACCTGCCCCAGACACTCCGGCTAACTGGCATCCAATTTCTAATTTTCCCTACCTTTCCAAGGTCCTTGAGAAACTATTCTTCTCTCAACTCTCTTCACACTTGGATTCCACTCACTTCTTGCATCCATGCCAATCTGGTTTCCGCATTGGCCATAGCACAGACACCATCTTCCTTTCCCTGCTCAGTGAAACACACACTGCTCATGAACAAGGCAACATCTCTCTTGCAACTTCCTTGGATCTCTCCGTAGCCTTTGATTTGGTAGATCACCCTCTTCTACTTTCTCATCTCTCTGACTGTGGACTCCAGGACACAACCCTTCACTGGTTTCAGTCTTTCCTGTCCTCATGCTCCTTCTCAGTGCTTTGCAATTCTGCCTCGTCTCCCCCTACCCCACTAAAGAGTAATTAGTCCTTACCTGATAATTAGCATTCCTGAAGGAACTCCAGTCCAGTCCCTTTCCTCTGGGTTGTGCTACTGACAAAGCAAACTTAATGGAGAGACAATTAAGCAAAAACCACAACTAACTGAAAAACTGAAAAAACTGTAGTATAGAACCTCCTGCCTCCCCTGGAAGGGCATCCCCCCGCCCGAAGAGAAGGCTTACCTGATACAGCAGTTGCCCTTGCCCACCAAAACGGCAGGGCACGTAATCTGTCCATACTGCCCCGTCACCGGAACCCCTCCTCGAGGAGCCTGCAGCACCTTTCTCTACTCCTGTCCACCTAAAGCTTCGAGCCGACGATGCCTCTCCATCTCAGAAACCAAAAAGTGGGCAGGATCAGGGACTGGACTGGAGTTCCTTCAGGAACGTTAATTAGCAGGTAAGGACTAATTACTCTTTCCTAAGCGTCCCTCCAGTCCAGTCCCTTTTCTCTGGGATGTAACAGAGCAGTTCAAGCATGGGAGGGGCCTACAAGACCGAACCAAAGCACCGCTCCTCCAAACCCAGCATCTCCCGCTGCCTGAACATCCGAACGGTAATACTTGGCAAAAGAATGCAGGGAAGACCAAGTAGCCGCTCTACAAATATTCAGTGGCAGAACCAAACTAGATTCTGCCCACAAGGCCGCTTGGGCTTGCGTAGAGTGCGCCCAGAGCCCCATCGGAACCGGCCTTCCCATCTGGATGTATGCCGAAGCAATGGCCTCCCTGATCCACTGCAAAATGGAGGCCTTGGCAGCTGCCTCTACTCAATGCGGGCCCCCAAACAAAACAAATCGTTCTGATTTGCGAAACACCGCTGTGCGATCCAGGTAATGCCTCAGGATCCTGCACACGTCTAGACAGCGCAGTTGCACATCATCAGCCCTCTGCCCCACCTTGCAAAAGGAAGGGAGGGATACCAACTGATTCACATGAAAAGGCGAAGCCATCTTGGGCAAAAAGAAAGGTACGGTCCTGCAAGACTACCTTTTCCTTAAAGAAGGAGAGGAACGGTGGACGACATGACAGAGCCTGAAGCTCCAAAATACACTTAGCCAAACAGATCGCAACCAGAAAAACCGCCTTGAGAGTCAAGTCCGTCAAGGAACCTCGCTACACCGGCTCATAAGGATCCCTCGCTAGAGTATCCAGAACTAGATTAAGGTCCCAGGGAGGAACCGACGACCTCTGCTGAGGCTGCAGGCGCTGCACTGCTTTCAAGAACCAACGTACGTTGGGATGTTCTCCTAACTTCTTACCTTGAACCTTGTCCCTGTAACAGGAAATAGCCACCAACTGCACCCACAAGTATCTGGCCGCGAGACCTTTTTTGAAACCTGCCTGTAAGAAATCCAGCACCTCCAGAACGGAAACCGCCATGGGCCTCTTCTCCTGGGCCGAACACCAGCCCTCAAAAATGCATCAGACTCTCACATAGGAGAGGAAGGTCGAACGCTTCCGGGCATTCAGCAAGGTCGTGATCACTGCCCCGGATTATCCTCGCTTCCGCAGCCTTGCCCTTTCAATAGCCAGGCCGTAAGCGAGAACAGATCCATCTGCGGCATCCGCATGGGACCCTGATCCAGGAGGTCGTCTCTCACCGGCAGGCGCCATAGCCGATCAGCGGGCAACCGAATGAGGTCGGCATACCATGGATGCTGTGGCCAGTCCGGGGTTATCAGAACTACCCACCCTTGCTGGGCCTCTACTCTCTGGAGGACCCTGCCTATGAGGGTCCACAGAGGGAACACATAAAGAAGCCCTTCGTGGGCCACCTCTGAACCAGAGCATCCAGGCCCTCCGACATCCTTTCCTTTCTTCTGCTGAAGAAGCAGCTCACCTTGGCTGACTCTCAGCATGCCACGAGATCCATGATGGGAGGCACCACCTCCTGACAAAGCTCCCATTCGCCGTGATCCACCTTGAACCTGCTCAGGTAATCTGCCGTGACGTTTTCTACTCTGGCTACATGCTGCGCCGACAAGGCCAGCAGATGGGCTTCGACCCACTCCAGCAGGCTCTCTGCCTCCTCCTCTAAGATGACTGCTCGTTCCACCCTGACAGTTGATACAGGCCACTGTGGTCACGTTGTCCGATAGCACCCGGACTGCCCTTTGACGGAGCCAGTGCTCGAATGCTCTGAGAGCCAGAGCCACTGCCCGCATTTCCAATCTGTTGATGGACCACTGGGCTTTCTGAGCACTCCAGCAACCCTGGGCAAAGTGTCCCTCGCAGTGAGCCCCCCAACTGATCAGACTGGCATCTGCTGTCAACTGCAGCCACTGCGGGGATTCGAGGGGCATGCCCCGCTCCAGATTCCCCGGGTGGAGCCACACTGCAAGGTCCCCCTGGTCGCTGGGAGACAGGGTAACACCGCGGACAAGGGCTGACGCTGATGGGACCAACAGCAAAGAAGGGACCGCTGCAGCGGTCGCATGTGGGCCCTGGCCCAGGGCACTAACTCGATCGTCACCACCATGGTCCCCCAGCCCCTGCAGACAGTGCCAGGCTGAGGGCGCCTTCATGGCTAGAAACCGGCGCAGTAGTCGCTGTAGCTCCGCTGCCCTCTGGACAGGCAAGAACACCCTACCCCTGCTGGTGTCGAACCTTGCTCCAAGATACTCTATTTCCTGAGAGGGAACCAATCTGCTCTTTGACAGATCGATCACCCACTCCCCTTAAGAGTTCGACCACCCTGGCCGCTGCTCTTAGATTTTCCTCTCTGGACTTGGCCCGGATCAACCAGTCATCGAGGTACGGGTGGATGAGAATCCCTTCTTTGCGCAGCGCCGCAGCCACCACGACCATTACCTTGGTAAAAGTGCGAGGAGCCATCACGAGGCCGAACGGTAATGCTTGAAACTGAAAGTGTCCCCTCCGTACCGCAAACCGCAGAAACTGCTGATTCGACTCGTGGATGGAGATATGTAAATAGACCTCCGTAAGGTCGAAAGACGTTAGAAACTCTCCTTGATGAACCGCCATAATCACCGACTTCAGAGTTTCTATGCGAAAATGAGGAACCCGGAGGCAACGATTGACTCGCTTCAGGTCGAGGATGGGGCGAAAGGAGCCCTCCTTTTATGGCACCACAAAATAAATGGAGTATCGACCGCAGTCGTACTGGTCTCTTGGCACCGGCAGACTGCCCCGCTAAAGTCTCCTCCACTGGTGTGGCCTTGGCCAGAGTACTGCAAGGAGACTGCACAAACGAGGGGAGGACTGGTCTTGCAAATTTGAGGGCATACCACTCTCGAACCACCTCCAAAACCCACTGATCTGACATGACTTGGGCCCAGGCGGAGAAGAACTGTCGCAGATGTCCTCCCACCAGCAGAACCTTCGCCCAGGCCCCCCTTGTTTCATTGTGGCTTCCTAAGACCAGAGGCGGAGGAAGAGGTACCAAAACCCCTCCCTGCCACTCGAAATACCCGGAAACCCTGTCCCCTAGAGAGGAAGTGTCCTATCTGAAAGGGCGTCGACCGCACCGGCCAAAACCTCCGGGAGTCCCGCGGCTGAGACCTCACGGGAGTGGGGTTGCGACTCTGCTTTGGCCTGTCCTAAGAAAGTCTGCCTCCCTTGGACTCTCCCAGCTCCTTCACTAATTTGACCAGCTCCTCCCCGAAAAGCAGCTTTACCTTAAAGAAGAATCTGCTGAGGCGGGCCTTCGAAGAACCATCTGCCGCCCAATTGCGGAGCCAAAGGTAACGACGGGCCGCTACCACCAAAGCCATATTCTTTGCCAAGCTCCTGATGAAATCATATTGACTATCCGTCAGGTAGGCCGCTCCTGACTCAATCCTAGCTGCTTCACCCGGCGATCCGCCTGCCTGGTCATTAGGCAGCTGAAGCTGCTGAGACCACTGCAGGCAAACCCGGGCTACCCAGGCCCCACACACCGATGCCTAGAGAGCCAGGGCACTAATGTCAAAGGCTTGCTTCAGCAATGTGTTCAGCTTCCTGTCCTGAGCAGACTTAATGGCCACACTACCCTCAACAGGAATGGTTGTCTTCTTGGTAACTGCCTACACGGCCACATCCACTCTAGGAGACCTAAGCAGTGCTCTCTCCAGCTCTGGCAAGGGATATAACCGTGCCACAGACCGAACACCCCTTAAACCGGACTCCCGCTGGTCCCATTTTTCTTGAATCATCTGTTGAACCACCCGGTGGACTGGGAAAACCTTTTGTGACTTCCTAACCGCCTGGATGAGCGGGTCCTCCAAGGCGGCCTCCTCCTCCGCTGGGATGCTTGCCACGATATTGAGGACTTGCAAGGACTCGCCAATCAATGCCGGCAACTCCTCTCGGCGGAAGACCCAGACAATCCTGGCCTGCTCCTCCTCAGGAACCTCACCCTCTTCGACTTCCTCCTAGTCTTCCCCCAATTCCAGGTCCAAGAACTCTCCTTCCAGAGCCTCTGACATAGGGGAATGGAGGGCTTCCTTATTCGCCAGCCTAGCACACTTAGGCAGAACCCCTGCATCTTCCAGCTCCTTGGACTCCGCAGCCCTCACCGCTGCGCGCCCCTGAACTGCTGTCTGGCCAAGCATTCCTGCTGACGCAGGCAGAACGCCCTATGCAGCAGTAATACAAATTCTGGGGAGAAGACCCAAAGACCTCCCCTTCTTGCACTCCCGAAAAAGTGGAGAGCCTGGGCTGAGACTGAGGCAGGACTGGCTGTTCCAAGGCTGAGAGCAGAGGAGACCCTGAATGTAGCATTGCTTCCAGAGGCTCTCCTGACTCTTGTGAGATGGAAGATAGAGGATCCTGGGCCACGGTGGCCTCCACTGCGCAGCCCCTGCATATGCCGGCCTCCGATACCGCTCCCCTCCAGGTCCCGCAGAGCAAACACTGAGGTCTAGCCGGCATGATGGCGTGACACTGCTGTTCCTAATATGCTTTAAAGGATGAAAATATCATACTATGTGTGTATTGTCATGACAGCGTCCCCTGGTGGCCAATAGTGGTAAGGGGCTGCTGCACATCACACTTATTTTTTTCAAGGAGCGTGGGGTATGTAAGGCCAAGTGCAGATTGGTCTTATGGATTTTAGCTCCTTGTGAGCACACAATAATTAAGCCATGAGTGTAGGGAAACAAGGCTTTTATTTCCCCTCCTTGCAAGGGTTCAATAAGACAAATGGAAATCAAAGAATGTCCTTTTATCAAGGTTCCAGTAATAAACAGGCAAACCAACTGTTGATATCTTCACAATTAGGTGCAAAAGGTAAATGGAGGAATTCAAATCATTCCAGGGTAAAACAACTAAACAAGACTTCTTCTTATTTACAAGGTCGCTATGGATTCCAAGCTAGTAGCCATACACGAACTGCAATCCATAGCCTCTTCCTGAGGAATGGGAATAGTATCTGCACCTTCTATCTCCATAGATTCTGCTTCACTAGTTTCCCCCTCAGAGCAAACGCTGTCCCTGGATGTTACAAGTTTACATGGATTGTCTCTGGTATCTCGGCTCCAATAAGACTGTGCTCTAAAGTCTTTTGGTATTTTTTTAAACAGCTCTGGTTTCTTTCCTCTTCTTACAAACTGTGGTTCAATTTTAGCAGTGCTTTTAGGAGTTAAGCTTTCTTTAACAGGAATAAAGCCACCATACCTTGAGTTCCTGTAGCTTGAAGCTCTGGAGCTGTCTCTCTGACAACAGGTTTTCTGTCGGTAACTTCTGGGGAGTGCTGGACTTCCTGAAAGCTTAGGAAAACCTGGCATGGATTCACCAGCCCTGTACTTCAGTGCAAAAGTAGCTTTGCTAGAAGCTCCTTTCTTTCTGGTACCTTGTGAAGCTTGTTCAGCATACTCCAATGACTGCAGGCTTCCCCCCAAGCCTGGCTCTCTGGCTCTCTGTATACCTCTCTCAGCTGTGGACTCAGGAACGTTGCTTAAGCAGGGAGTGGCACACCCTCCAGCCTGACTGCTTTCCTTAGCAGACTCCCTCTGAACAGTGGCTCCCATAGCTTGGCCCCTCTGAACTCTACCTCTGTGAATTCTGTCCTTCTGGGCTTGCTCAAGGAGGATTCCTTTCTTCAGGACTCTCCTTCCTTCTTCAGCCGTGTTTTCTGTTCCTTCTCTTCCATCTGCTGATTCTCCCGCTGCTACAGCTTCTCTCGCTGCTCCTCCTCCTTTGCTAGCATTAAGCTTCCGTTTATAAAGGGATTTTATTTATTTATTTTATTTATTTATTTAACATTTCTTATATACCGCGCTATTTGTCATCAGTGCGGTTTACATTGTAACAATAAAACACATAGGCCAAATAATTTTTCCTTTGAATCTCCCGGGCTTACTTCCAGGTGCAACTGGTTAGCTCTCCTACCCTCATTAGCCTCTGTAGGATCACCCCTGCCCCCTCTAGTTGTGCTTTGAGGTAAATGCACATCTAGAGCTCTGTGAGAAACCGGGTTTCTTTTCAACCCTGCATCTTTATTAGCACCAGCCTCATGACAGTATATATATATATATATATATATATATATATATATATATACACATATACATACATACATATACATACACATCTACAGACATCTCTAATATAGGCTACTGTAACATTATAGGAGAAAAACATTCTATTCTATTCTTTTTTTTTTTTCAAAACGAAGCCAAACCAAAGGACCCAACTCACAGGGAAAACACCCCTGTTAAAAGCTCCTTCAGGCCTGGATCACTAAAGACGCGTGAAAATAACAAGAGTACCTGGCTCCGATGCAAGCACTGTTCCCCAGAGGCGGCAGGCCTAGTAGCAACTCACGGCCTGTGACCGCATGGCTGACTCCTGACGCCATGTGGTTCACCGCTGTGCTCGCCACTGTCCGACGCTCCTGTGACCGCAGCTTCTCCCTGCATGCTCCTTCAGTGTGGCTGCGATCTTCCGTCCTCATGCTCAGTCACCTTAGGAGCTTCAGCAGCGAGGCGGGACAGAAACAGAGGCAAGTGCACCGGTGGCTCCTCATCCCGGCCGGGTTCGGGAACCAAGATTTTTTTTTAAAAACTGTTGCTGACTGCCGAAGCCTCCTCCTGTATCCCGGAGCTACTGGTTGGGGAGGAAGGAGGTGGGGGGGGGGGGACTCTCCCCAGACCCAAGGACTGCCAAAGAAAAATTAAAGAAAGAGAATAAATGAAAATAAATGAAAGAAAATCCCTTAGTACCTAAGTGTCTCTCCAGTAAGCCCTTTCCCTGGCTTACTGAGTCCCTCCAGCTGCTTGGAGACTGAGCATACCGTAGCTGGTGGGAGGTGCCAGTGGTATTTATATCCTAGTGTCATCAAAAGATGACGAGCTCCGTCTCCAAGCTGCTGGAAGGGGAGCACAACCCAGAGGAAAGGGACTGGACTGGAGGGACACTTAGGAACCTGTGGCGTCCCCCAAGGCTTAGTTCTGGCCCCCCTCCTCCTGGCCCCCCCTCCTCTTCAACATTTGCTTTCTTAGCCCCCCTTGCACTACTAACCCAGCAACTTGGTATCTCTGCCTACTTTTATGCAGACGATATCCTCCTCTTTCACACAAACGCTCGCTCCCCGGATATAACCCCCTTAAATGCTTGTCTAAACTCTGTCTCTGACTGACTTCATTCCAATCGTCTCTCTCTCTATCCCTCCAAAAGTTCCGCAATATGGCTCACCTTTAACAACACAACCCACAATAGCCCCTTCTCTGTCTCACTCCCCAGACCCCCTTGTTCACTCCCTCCGCTATCTTGGTGTCAATTCTAGATTCCTCTGTCATTTCACAGCCACATTTCCTCCCTTGTCCAACAGTCTTTCTTCTTCCTCTGTCAGATCGGTGCTCTTCCATTCTTCTCTCGACCAGCACTCCCTTACTACCCTCCTTCTATCACTAGCAATTTCTAGAATAGATTACTGCAACAGTGCCCTTGCCCGTCTTCCCAACTACCAACTTCATCGATTGCAATTTCTCCAAAATACAGCAGCCCAGATGATCACTTACACCTCACACCATGAATGCATCACTCCCACCCTGATCAGACTTCACTGGCTTCCCATAAAAGTTTGCATAAATTACAAAATTCTCATATCCGCTCACCAGGCAATCCACATAGGCATACCACAATATTTGGCTGACCACCTTCATTTTCACTTTCCCTACCATCTTCTCAGATCCCTCCACACTCACCACTTGGCCCTCCCCTCAGTTTCCCATGTGCATCTGGAGCAAACGCGCCATTCCGCTTTCTTCTTCCTTGCTCCTATCTTATGGAATTTCCTACCTGCCTCACTACGTGCACAGACCTCCTTTCTCCGGTTCAAATCTCAGCTCAAAACACACCTGTTTCAGTTGGCTTATGACCTTCCCTCCCCTTCCCTGAGCAGTCTCCCCCTTAGCTCACTCCCTTCCCCTAATTCCTTCTCCTCTCTTCCCCGTCCGCCCATTGCTCTCTTCTTCATTCTGGGCATCAAAATGGCAAATGACATTTAATGTGGACAAGTGCAAAGTTATGAAACTAGGAAAGAACAACCCAAACTATGGTTACAAGATGCAAGGTTCCACATTGGGAACCACCACCCAGAAAAAAAGAGTTAGGCGTCATCGTGGATAGCATGTTAAAACTGTCCGCTCAGTGTGCAGCAGCGGCCACGAGAGCAAATAGAATGCTAGCTGTAGTAGAATGATACGTATGAAGGAATGGCTGGGACTGATGGATATATGGAAAATTAGGCACTTGGGGGAAGCGGAGATACATCTCCTGTTCTAAACCACATGATTCGTATAGTCGTCTAGACATGGTCCGGGTGACTGGGGGCTGGGTTCACAAAGTAAGAGAGGTATAGTTAGACTATCACGGACAGACTATGTCCCGGTGAGTGTGACCTTCGACTTGGGGAGGTAACGGAAGGTGGAGTAAAATTCTGGAGGCTCAATGACTCCCTGTTGGAGGATGAGGAGAATTTTTAACGGAGGTATTCAATGGGGTGCTAGAAGGGGGCTCCATACCAAGCTCCATGGTGGAAGCTGGGATAACAGTGCTGCCAAAACTAGGGAAAGACTAATATATGTGAGTCTTATAGACCAATTTCTCTCATAAATTTATATGCCACGTTATTAGCCAGTGTTGGCTAACCGGCTGCAGCACGTCATTCCAAAATTGCTAAAAAAACAACCAAGCTGACTTCGTAATGGGGAGGCAAGGGAGAGAACATAAGAAAAATACTAAATTTAACATAGAAGTTACAGGAGGAGGGGGAAAAAGCTGTGTTCATCACAGTGGATGTGGAAAAAGCGTTTGACAGGGTAGAGTGGAGCTTTATGTTCAAGGTCATGGAGAGGATGGGTATAGAGGGCAAATTTTTAAAATGGATACGGGCCCTGTATCAGGCACCAGCTGTGCATATTCGTATCAATGGGGGTTATTCGGAGAGCTTTAGGCTGTGTAGGGGCACAAGGCAGGATGCCAGTTATCACCACTTCTGTTTGCATTAGTGTTAGAGCCATTAGCAGCATGAGTGTGGGAAGAGGGGGGCATTAAAAGAATTGAGAAAGCGAAGGAGGCATATAAAGTGCGATTTTCACAGTTAGTGAACCACTTTCATCCTTGCCTATATTGATGGTCTCTATAGCGAGGTTTTGGGGTATAAAATCAATGTGGGGAAAAGTGAGGTTTTAGGTTTCAATTTAGAACAGGAGCTGGAAGGTTGCCTAAGGGCCAGATTCCCCTTTAACTTGGTCGGACAATCTTTAAGGGGGAGGAGAAACTCGGAACGGCTGGTTTGAAACTTAGGGGGACAGGACACAAGGGTGGCAGGTAGAAATCCCTATACTCAACTTACCTTGGTAGTATGGAATAGGTAAAGGGCCAGGTTGTTGGGGGGGGGGGATAAATCTTATTCAAGGCAAGCATTCATTAGGTGGCTGAAAGATTTACCACCAGGGTGGGAAGGAGGCCGATTTCAGCAATGGGAGCAGAATGGGTTGGGGCGGTTAGGTCAAGTGCTAGATGCAAAGGGGGTGGGGAAGAGTACAGCAGTTCGAATCTCTTCAGGTGGTGTATGGCTTAGGGGAAAGGGACCGTTATGCCTATCTACAACTTTGACATTTGGGACGACAAAAAAGGGTGCAGCAAGACTTGAGGCAAGAGCCTACTCCCTTTGAGATTCTGATGGGGAAGGCAGGAGGTTGGGCAGCGGGGTTGTTTTCCACTCAGTATGGTTGCCTGCAGGAGGGAGTGAAGAACATACCCAAGCATCTTACAAGGTGGGAAGGGTTATGCAGGGGCACTGGGGTGAGGGGCGGTAGAAGGACACTAGGGCATTGGAGACTAGGACAGCCTTGTTAAAAAATAGTTTAAAGATACACTTGAGAATGTACTGGACCCCAAACAGGTTGCATGCAGTCAACAAGAAGTATAGGGCGGAATGTTGGAAAGGGTGTAGGAGGAGGGGGATTTAAAACATTAGTAATGGGATTGCCCTAAAGTGCAAAGATTATGGGGGGAAGTGGAGAAATTATGCACAGAGACAACTGATGAAGGAGGGAGTGGAGGGGGATTTGGGGAAATTTATAGGATACTGTGCAATTGCAATGCAAATGGAGCTGGCGGTCTGAGAGAAGAAACAAGAACTGCCCACTAGATTATATATTTTGTATGAGTGAAATAGCTGCATATAAGCATCCTAAGAAATGTACATCTGTAAGGATGTTGCATTGGTATCACGAATGGCGAGACAAGCACCTCTCAGCCGCATTGAGCCCTTTAAGACCAGGGGTGGAACACTGAGGTAGCTTATGGACACGTTGCCCCAAGCTGTTGTGATGTTATGGCTTTTGGAATATACTATGAGTGTATTGCGTTTTGTTCCAATCTGGCCTGGTCCTTGTAATTTATTTATTTTATTTATTTAACAGGTTTTATATACCGCTTTATCATTTCAATAAAGCGGTTTACATTGAAACTTAAACTTGGTAATGTACATTAAACAGGGACATTGATAACTTGGATTTTTCTGAGGCAAAGGAGGGTTAAGTGACTTGCCCGTAAAGCGTAGTTACTCACCTGTAATAGGTGATCTCCGGGAACAGTAGGAATTTAGTCTTCACATATGGGTATTGTCGGAACCGACGGAGCCTGCGCGGGAATGCTCCCCAGCATCCAATAGGAATGCTTTTGTAAGCATCCCTCAGCACATGCGCGCTGCCTTCCCGCCTTTCCAACTGTCCCTCTTCAGTTAAGTTTGTAGCTGAGTGAAAGGATAGAGGGAGAGCGGAAAGAGACAGAGAGATAAAGAGACAACTCCTAGGGGAGGTGGGTGGGTTGTGAAGATTAAAGTCCTGCTGTTCCTGGAGATCACCTGTTACAGGTGAGTAACTACGCTAACTCCAGGAACAAGCAGGAATGTAGTCTTCACATATGGGGACTCCCTAGCTGAAGATGCCAGGGAGATAGCCCCAGGAAGCTGTCACCCAAGTAAGGTGGGCCATGCTTCCTCCTATGGATCTCTGGCATCCCACCAGGGTTGGTGGGTAGGAGTTGAATTAGGTCTGGAAGAGATTTTGAAGAACAGCCTGGCCAAAGAAGGCATCCCAACGGGAGGCTTTATCTAGGCAGTAGTGGGCTGTAAAGGTGTGTACCGAAGCACAGGTGGCTGCTCGACAAATGTCATCAATAGACACAGAGTGAAGGTTAGCCATAGAGGCTGCCATGGCTCTCACATTATGAGCTGTGACATGGCCTTGAAGAGGAAGACTCTTACTCTCATAAGCAAAGGATATGCATTGTGCAATCCATTTGGACAGAGTTCTCTTGGAGACTGGAAGTCCCAAATGACTAGAATCAAAAGTAATAAAAAGTTGAGAAAACTTTCTATGGTGCTGTGTTCTTTGCAGGTAAAAAGTCAAGGCTCTTTTACAATCCAAAGTATGAAGGTTCCTTTCTGCATTAGAGGCATGAGGCCTCGGAAAGAATACAGATACAGGAAGATAAACTGATTGATTTAAATGAAAAGGCGAAACCACCTTTGGCATAAAGTGTGGATGAGTTCTAAGAACAACCTTATCATGGTGAAACCTTGCATAAAGAGGATCAGCCACTAAAACTTGCAATTCACTAATGCGACGTGCAGAGGTGATTGCAATCAGGAAGATGACCTTCCAGGACAAAAGCTTTAGGGTTGTAGTGGCTAAAGGTTCAAAAGGCGGTTTCATGAGCTGCCTGAGAACTAGGTTTCAATCCCATGCCACCGGTGGTGGCCTGATGGGAGGCTTTGTTAATAAAAGACCTCTCACAAATCTTGTTATGAGTGGATGAGAGGAAATTGGTTGTCCATTTAGAGGCTTATTGGAAGCTGTAATTGCACTAAGATGGACTCTTACTGAATTGGTCTTTAGACCAGAATTTGATAAATGAAGTAGATACTCTAGTATCGATTCCAAAGGTATCATAAGGGGATTTAACCCTTTCTGTGAACACCATATAGTAAAACGTTTCCACTTGAAGGAGTAAGAGCATCTTGTGGAAGGTTTTCTAAAAGCCTGAAGGATATCCTTTACCTTTTGGGAAAGGTTAAAATCCTGAAGGTCTAAGCTTTCAGCAACCAGGCCCATAGTCGTAAAGCTTTGCTGCATAACGACAGAGAGCCTGTTCTGCCCTGCTTGTTCAAACGGACAATCAAGTAGCTATTTTCCACGTGGACTAGGACTGTCTTGTAGCTGAGCTGGGCATGGAATACTCAAAGAGCTAGATAGATTGCTCTGAGTTCCAGGAGGTTTACGTGAAGACAAGCCTCCTGTGGAGTCCAGGTAATTTGGGTAGAGAGATGATGCAGGTGTGCTCTCCATCCCACCTGTGATGCATCTGTTAGGGTGGCCTGGAATAGGGGTTGCTGGAAAGGAGGCCCCACTAGAAGATTTTCCAGTGATTGCCACTATTGCAGGGACAAGATCAGTCATTGTGAGTTTGATATCTTGTCCGACAGACGTCTTGTGGCCTGTGTCCACTGTGTGGATAGGGTCCACTGGGCTGCTCACATATGAAGGTGAGCGTAGGGAACCACATGAACCATGGATGCCATATGTCCCAATAGTTGTAGTAGTTCTCAAGCAGTTAGGGAGGACTTTGAGAAGATAGCTGTATTATACGAAGACAGTGGGGTTGTGGGAGAAAAGCCCTTGACTGTCTGGTATCTAGACGAGCTCCTATGAACTCTAGGGACCGAGACAAAACAAGTTGGGATTTTGGGAGGCTTATGACCAATCCCAAGTATTGAAGGATTCGCATTGTGCGAGACAGTGCAGATCTGGTTCTGGAACAGTGGGGGCTAGAATGAGCCAGTCGTCCAGGTAAGGGAAGATGAATATCCCCAGGGTTCGCAGAAATGTAGTTACTACTGCTATGCATTTCGTAAAAACTCTTGGTGCTGAAGCCAGACCAAAGTGAAGAACCCTGTACTGGAAATGTTTTCCCTTGAAAAGGAATCGTAAGAATTTCCTGTGATCTGGATTGATCAGAATGTGAGTATATGCATCTTTTAGATCTAGAGAACAAAGCCAATCCTGACTTTGAAGGTATGGCAGAAGAGTTCCCAGAGAAATCATTTTGAACTTTTCCTGGAACAGATATTTGTTCAATTCTCTGAGGTCTAGAATGGGTCTGCGTCCCCCTGTTTTCTTTGGAATAAGAAAATAGGAGGAGTAGAACCCTGCACCCTGCTGCAGAATGGGCACCTCCTCTATTGCTCCTTGAGCAAGGAGTGTTGAAACCTCTTGATCCAGTAGATTGCCTGTAGAGGTTTGGGAATTGAACTGTCTTACGATTGTAGGAGGGGGCAAACTGTGAAAATGAAGCTTGTACCCCTCTCCCACAATGGACAGAGTCCAGTTTTCTGTTATTTGGTGCCATCTGTTGGCAAAATGACACAACCTGCCTGGAACGTTTAGAGGTTCTGGCCCCTTCAGAGGCAGGAAGGCTACGTTCTCTATGAAGGAGTCAAAGCCCTTGAGGGGGCTGGGCCTGTGGAGCTGGTTGAGCTCTAAGGCCTTTTGGCTTCTTTTGTCTGGATTGTTGTTGTTGACCCTTCTGGGCAACTTGACCCTGAGCTTGCCCTTGCTGGGTATAGGAGGGGTAAAACTTCCTCTTTTTCCTGAAAAAGGGTTTTTTTTTATAGGGCTTCTTTTTGGCTGGAGTGGCTGTAGATTTTGACAATCTGTCTAAAGCGAGATTGTCAGTATCTATCTCATCAGCCTTTTCCTGCCAATTCTTGCCAAAGAGGTTTTTTCCTGTGCAAGGGATGTTTCCCAATTTATCCTGTACCCAAATCTCCAAGTCTGATGCCTGAAGCCAGGCAATCCGACGTGCACCAATGGCAATAGCAGAGGTTCTGCTGATGCATTCAAAACAGTCAGAGGCTGCACGGTTTACAAACTTGGAGACATCTTGAGCATGCTTGACCAGAGTGAGAAAATCCTGTCATTTGTCCTCAGGGAGAAGGGGGCTCATAAGCTCCAAATCTTCTGTGACTTCTTTGAGGAACATTCCCATATATAAAATATATGAGCTGATCCTAGCTGAAAGCATGGAAGCCTAAAAGGTTTGACACACAAAAGCGTCAAGAGTCCTGCATTCACGACCTGGAGGATTGGATGCATGTCTCTTTGCACTTTTCATCCTACGCATGGCTGACTCCACTACCATTGAATGGTGTGGCAGCTGAGTCTTTTGAAAACCAGAACATGGTGGAACTCGATACATGGTATCAAGTCTCCTAGAATGAGCAGATGTGGTCAAAGATGTCTCCCACATTTTGAGCATCAAATCATGAATGGGCAGAATGGCTGCTTCCTTGGGAGCTTTAGGGTATTGGAGAATTTCCAATTCCTTTGCTCTACGTTCTTTTTCAGGAGCTACCGTGATTGAAAGACCTCAGGCCACATCACGAATAAAATCCTGAAAAGACATTTCTTCCAGAGGAGACATTCTGCGTTGGGGAGAAGAGGAATCTTCCGGGAGAAACACTCTGGTACCGGCAGAATTATCAGAGTCATCGGAATCAGAGGATTGCTCAAATTGTAAAACAATTAAAAAAAACCAAAGGAAAATAAAAATACACAAAGAATACAATGCAATTAAAAAGCATCTAAAACCAAATCGCTATCCCAATATGTGAAACATAGGCACAGGAACAAAGGCATAGCAAGAACGGCATATATATAAAAAACAAATATATTAAAACAACATATTGAATGCATAACTTATAAACATAAGTATAGGAAAAAACGTGGCATAGTGCAACAAGTATAGTGCAACATAGTGCAATACAATAATTGTATTAAAACAACATGTTAAACACAAAAACTATAACCATGGGTATAAAAAGGGCAATGGTATGGTAAAACAGATCAAGAAGGACAGAAGAGGTATAAAGTTCAACTCCACATACTTTAGTAATATACTCACAGCAAAGCCTGTGCACAATATCCAACAATATCGAGCCGAAGCTCAAAAATGTATGGTATTGCTAACTGTTTAGGTGATAATGCTGGCATCCAAAACCAACTAGACGGCAAGGAGATAGAAACAATCTATCAATGAGAAACATATGGAAAATAGAAACATTATGAAAAATCATTATAAAAACCATTTGGTTTGGTTTAATAAACAACTTTTTATCATCCTTGACGACTCGTCTCTTGCTCTTTGTGCTTCCAATTGTCTCAGGGGAACATAGGAGTTAAACAGAGGGTTGTGTGTGAAGTTTATTGTAAAAACAAATAAAAACAATTACCAAAAAGAAACCGTTTTTGTTCACAGTTTGTTCCAGGATACAATGATTCAGCAATGCTGCATCATCCTAGCTCCCTGGATTCAAGTAACAAAGTATTTTACAACTCATTTAACATCCCTATCCAGTATACTGGAGCAACTCAAAGGTCAATTTTGCAGCAACCGTTAGTAAATTCTGTGGCAAAGAGTTTGAAATTCTGTTGATAAAACAGTATAGCTGCTATATTAATCTATTTAAAATCACAGACATAAAAGAATCAACAAGAAGAAATTAGGTACTACCTGATAATGGCCTTTCCTCGGGTCCCTCCAGTCCAATCCAGATGCATGGGTTATCTCCCCTCACCAGCAGCTGGAGACTGAGCATATCAGATTTTTTATGGATGTCACAGTAGAAGAGCACCTTGCACTGCCTCCAAAGGCCAGTATCCTATTGACAAAGCAGACTCTGAGAACAGCTAAATAAAAGTTACAGAACAACTTGTTTTTGTTTTGTTGTTTTTTTAATTACAGTCAAACAAACTATATACAGCAACACAGTCAAGAAGAGCATCATCTGAATTCTCTGCAGAGATAGGAGTGAATCCTGTAGACCAGATCCTTAAGAGACCGTACGCCACATATTAAACAGGGCTCGCCAAGCAGAATGACAAGGTGGGTCCTGGAATGGAGGAACTAAAGGAAAGGCCATTATGAGGCAGGACCTAATTTCACCTGCCTTATCTTCCCTCCAGTCCAGATGCATGAGATATACCAGAGCAGTAACTCAACAATGGGTGGGACCAGCAAGACCGACCTGAAGCACCGCAGCACCAAACTGTGTATTCCTCTGTGCCTGAACATCAAGAAGATAGTGACACATTGAAGGTATGCAAAGTCGACCAAGTTGTCACCCTGCAAATGTCAGCCAGCGGAACCAGGCCTACCCTCTGCCCAGGAAGCTGCCTGGGCTCTTGTGGAATGGGAATGCAAGCCCACATGAAGCGGCTTGCACTTCAACGGATAAGCCGCGGCAATGGCCTCCTTCAACCACCTAGCCATCGATGACTTGGATGCCACCTCCCCCAGCGTGATCCCCCAAACAAGACAAAGATGTGATCAGAAACTCAAAAGGGCTGAATCTGCATCAAGTATCGACGTAGAACCCGATGGACATCCAGGAGATGCAAGTGTCGATCCTGTGAGGTATCATCGCCTGGCATAAAAGCCGGAAGAGACCCAGGCTGATTCAAGTGAAACCCTAATACCACCTTGGGTAAAAAGGAAGACACTGGTCTCAAGGTCACCTCTACCTTATTGATGAGGAGGAAGAGTTCACGACACAAGAGCGTCTGAGGCTCAGAAATGTGCCTGGCTGAACAGATAGCTAACAAAAATGCCATCTTCGATGTGAGATCCTTCAGAGAGGCCTGAGCCAATGGCTCAAAAGGGGGCTTGGAAAGGGCAGAGAGCACCAAATTAAGGTTCCACAGCAGTACAAGCGGACAAACCAGAGGGCATAGCTGCTTTAATGCCCCGAGGAAATGAATGACATCCGTGTGAGCTGCCAGAGAGACACCCTGCCACAGTAGCACATCAAAGCAGCCACTTGAACTCAAAAAGAAGTTCAGGGCCAACCACTTATCTAGAGCAGCTTGCAAAAATGCGAGCACATCTGGAAGAGAAGACGATAAAGGTCTAAGAACCCTGTCAGCACACCAGCTCTCAAATACTTGCCACACACTGACAATGGACATAGACGTAGATCGCTTTTGAGTTTAAGCAAAGTAGCAATAACTTGTGCTGAACAGCCCTTCTTTCTTAACCTAGTCCTCTCAAGAGCCAGGCTGTAAGTGAGAATTGATCCGTCTGAAGCATGAGGATGGGGCCCTATAAAAGGAGGTTGCCCCTCTGTGGGAAACGCCATGGATCTGCAACTAGCAAGCGTCTCAGATCCACATACCACAGTCTCCATGGCCAATCCAGCACTATCAATATTACCAACCCCTGATGGGCCTCTATTCTGTGCAGGAGATGGCCGAGAGCCCAAGAAGGGAACATAGAGAAGCTCCAACACTGGCCACTTCTGCGCTAGGGCATCCAGACCTTCTGACGTTCTCTCTCTGCACCGACTGAAGAAACAGTTCACCTTGGCATTCTCCATTATTGCCATCAGATCTATGACCAGCTTGCCCCAGCAGCGAACTATGCTGCAAAACACGGAGTGATACAAAGACCACTCCCCCGGATCCAAGAGGTGCTAGCTGAAGAAGTCTGCCTGAACATTTTCTTTTCCTGCCACGTGCACAGCCGACAGTGCTAGCAGATTCACCTCAGTCCACAGGAGTAGAGGCCAATTTCCTGCACCAGAACCATACTCCCGGCACCCCCACCTGGCAAATGAAGTATGCCCACCGTGGTGGCATTGTCAGAGCACACTCTCACTGCCTTGTGATGAATCTGTGGCTGGAAGCACCACAGAGCTAGGACCACCACTCACACCGCCAAGCTTTAATGGATGAGGTCCTCTCCTCTTGAGGCCAGAGACCCTTGCCACCTGTGACTGACAGAGGGCCCAACCTGAGAGGCTCGCATCCATGGTTACCAGCATCCACTTGAGAGATTCTAGAGGCACCCCCATTGATAGTTTTGCAAACCATGGCCACCAATGAAGATGCAACCGGGTCTCAAAAGGACACACCAGAGGCCTCACCAGAGGAGGTCTCTGAGGAGACCACTGTGACAAGAAGGCATGCTGAAACAGTCTCATATGAGTCCTGGCAGTCTACAGGAATCAACTCCACCTGGACCAGCCTAACCTCACTGCGTTTTCTTGGAGGCTCCCTGGGCACTGGAATAATATCCACTACTGATTCCTCTGTGACCCCAAAAGGACCGACCTTGGGTCGCATAAATTCACGCTGGAAGGGGGCAAAATGGACCGCCCAGACTCTATGAAAATACCACAACTGTCCCCTACCTGATGCCTGGGCTTTGGCGCCCCTTAGCTTATCCTCCAGAAACCGGGCCCCATTATCCCCAAGATCCTTAACCAACTTGTCCAGGGCCTCTCCAAACAAGAGCTTACCTTTAAAGGGCAGCTTGTTGAGCTGAGTTTTAGAAGAAACGTCAGTCAACTAGTTTCATAACCACAAGAACCACCTGGCTGCAATTACCAATGCCATACTCTTAGATGAGGCCCACACCAAGTCATTTATTAAATCTCAAATCATTAATAAATAGAACCCCCAAATCCAGAGCACGAAGATCCTGCAAACAAAACCTATTTATGATCTCGGCACTCAGAACGAAATGCAACCAGACAGACATGCAACAGGGCCTTTACCCTCTTTGCCTCCTCAATTTGGAATTCGCTGTCTGAACCTCTATGGATTTATTTATTTTATTGTATTTATTTATTAACATTTCTTATATACCGCACTATTTGCCATCAGCGCGGTTTACATGGAACAGAAACATCCGACAACTTACATATGTCTGGTCATTACATTTAACAGGAAATGGAACTTGGAGAACAGGGTAAACTATATACATAGGAAGTGTAATGGGTTAGGATACTGTTTGGTATTTTACATTGTAGGGAATGCCTGTTGCGAGGGGTTGCCTGGTTGACTACCTCTATTGTTGAGGTGCTCGCTATTCGAGTGGGATTGAGGTTCGGAGCTGTCAGTGAGGTATTTGGTGAAGAGGAAATGTTTAAGGGCCTTTCTAAACTGGTTCAAGTTGGGGATTGCTCTAATATGTGCTGGTAAGGTATTCCATAGACTTGGAGCAGAGAATCGGAAGGCTCTGTTAGATGTTGTTTTGGTGCATTTTGTTGTTTCTTTTGGTATTGCTAGCATGTTTGACTCTGCGGTTCTTCTTGGTCTGTTAGGTGCCAGTGGTTGAATGAGGTCAGATAGAGAGGAGGAGGAGAGCCCCTTGCCAGCTTTGAAAGTCATCAGCAAGGTCTTAAAACTGATCCTGGCTTGAATGGGGAGCCAGTGTAACTGTTTCAGGAGGGGTGTCACATGGTCTCTCCTGGATGCCCCCAAGAGTACCCGAGCTGCACTGTTCATAGCAAGTTGCAGGGGGATCAGGGTGGACCGGGGGAGCCCTTGTAGTATGGAGTTTGAATAATCGAAATGGGGAATGATCAGGGCTTGGTAAATGGTGCGGAAATCATCTGGTTCGAGTAACGGGCGTAGGTGTCTGAGGGATCTGATTTTAAAGTAGATCGTCTTTACGGTATTGGCTATGTGTTTCTTCATGTTGAGATTCTGGTCCAACGTCACTCCAAGGTAACGTATAGCAGGTTTCACTTGTAGTTCGGCATCCTTTACCTTCACGCAGCTGGGTGGTATGAAGTTTGGATTCCTCGAAAGAACCTCCGTCTTCTTGTGTTGGATTTGAAGATTTTGTGACAGGAGCCACTCGGATATGGTGTTGAAGCAATTAATCAGGGGGGCGAGGTCTAGTTTATCCAATGATACTGGCATGTATAACAGCACATTGTCAGCATATATCATGCAACTAACATTGAAGGACCTAATGATGTTGCAGATGGGTTGGATGTATATATTAAACATCAAGGATGATAGGGAGGATCCTTGAGGCACTCCTTGACTTTGCTGAATTGGTTCCGATGTAGCCCCGTCTGCTCTAACATGTCATCATCTTCCAGACAGGTAGGATCTGCACCATTCGAGCGCTGTTCCGCTGATACCTTTTTCTCTTAGGCGGCAGAGGAGAATCTCATGGCATACAGAGTCGAAGGCTGCTGCTATATCTAAAAAGATGAGTGTGAAACCATGTCGTATGCTATCAACGCCTGAAATTATATTGTTGAAAAGGGCTGTGAGTAGTGTTTCCACTCCATGTGACTCTCTGAATCCATGTTGGGATGGATCTAGTGGGGCAGTAGAGTCAATATAATCCTGTAATTGCCTATGCACTACTTTTTCAATGATTTTTGCAAGCATAGGTATACTAGATATGGGCCGGTAAGACTACCTTTTGGGGGTCCAGCTGGTGTTTTTTAAAAGAGGTCTGACAGAGGTCTGCTTGAGAGTAAAGGGGAACGACCTTGTGTTAAAGAATTGGTTTATGATGTTGGCTATAATTGGAGAGAGGTCACATCGCAGATCTTTTATCCAGAATGCCGGACAAGGATCTGTGTGTGCAGTGGTAGTGTTTAGGGCTAGGATGGTATCTTCGATAATTTTATTTGAAGGTGTAGAGAAGGAGGTTAGCGATGCTGGGTACTCTTGCTCGTCGGGGGGGGGGGGGGGTCAGGTATTACTATCTTGTCGGTCTTGCACATTTTGGATTGCATGTAGACCGCATAGTCCTGCGGGTGAATGTGTCCTTGGTGCTCAGGTGTTGGTTCTTTGGCAAGAGTTTTGACTAAGTTAAACAGGTCATGCGGCTTTTTCAATGACCGTCTCAGGGTGTCTGTATGGTATTGCCTCATCTTGTCTGTGATGGCTTTGCGATGTGCAGTCAGATGTTGGATGTATGCTGATTGGTCATTGCTGGTGCGTGACTTCCTCCAGCGCTTTTCCAGCCTCCGAAGATGGGTTAGTGATGCCCTTAAGTCAGCTGTGAACCATGGGGCTGATGGTTTTTTTTTCGGGGCCTTGTTTGTTGGGAAGCGGATCGCGATTGTGCTGAGTTTGCTGTTCCAAGCGGTGATCACCTCATCTAGGTTTAAGGAGGTCTCATCAATGAGTGTGCGTGTTTCAGCGAGGATGCGTTCTCTATTAAACGGGTGGAAACTTCTGGCAGCTGGGTTGGCGATCTTGCTTGTATCCATTTTGGGCTTTGGTGGCATGTTGAGGGTAGGCATCTGAAAAGTGATGAGTTTATGATCCGACCATGGGACTGCTGATACTGATAGCATGATGTTTTGTGGTTGATCAAGAATGAACTGCGGGGCGAATATGAGGTCTAGAATGTTACCTTTCTCGTGAGTAGGTTCCTGTACCAGTTGCGTATATCCGAGGATCTCTATGATCTGCTGAAGCACTTCAAGATTTTAGAAAAAAAGACTTAAAACATACTTATTCACCAAGCACTATGGGTATGACACCAATGACTAAACATAAAAATGCACTAGGCAGCATAGAGGCAATACTAGGTCGATCCTCCTCCAATCCTTACCCACTCCAAACATTCCACCCCACCATACCATTATGAGATTTGTAACTACCTAAATCTTTGTACTTTGAACTTAAGTGAATTCACCTTGTTCTATACAAAGCATTCACCTTATTGTTACACCCCGCTAAGTTGATTGTATCTAAACAGTCCATTGTATTTCAAATTTAAAAGAGTTCAAGTTGTTCCATGTAAACTGCTTTGACTACCCAGAAAGCATAGTTACTCAACTGTAACAAGTGTTCTCCAGGGACAGCAGGAATCAGTCCTTATATATGGGTGATGTCAGTGCCGACAGAGCCCACGCATAAGCATCTCCCCAACTTTCAAATAAAGCCTTTAGGACAGTGATGGCTAACCTTTTTGAGCCCGAGTGCCCAAACTGCCGCACAAAACCAAAGAATTTCCTCAAAGAGCCAGCACGTCATTTGCATAAGTGGTCTTATTTGCATAAATATTTGCATAATGTTACCATACACTAACTTTTAGTAAACATGTCTCTTAATGAGTGTATGGATAAAGAAAGACTAAAAGATTTCTACATTACTATAATCCAGTGCCAACCGCCAGGCACATTAGGAACTACTACAAACGCTGCCCATTTAGAACCCATAGCAAACCCGCCGTATCCTGACAGCATTACCAGGACTCACAAAGCACCATACCCTACCTATCAAAAGGCAACACTGCAAATATTAAACCAATACATTTCAGTGAATACTGGGGAAAGAGAACAAGTGGCAACGTCAAATAGGAATTTCCTCTTGTACCAAACAAAGCGCAGATGTTAATGATGCACATTTCCCAGAGCTGACATATTCCAGTTAATAAATTCAAAATAAAGAGATATCTTTCTACCTTTTGTGCATTTTTTTTCAGTTGCAATTGGTCCAGCCATTTTCTTCTGGTTTCTTCATGTTTTCTGCTAACTCTCCATCGTCTGCTGTCCATTTGTCCTTTCTTCTCTCTTCTAGTTTTTTTTCCATTCTCTCTCTCTCTACATCTGCTTTAACATACTAATCTTTCTCCTTTTGCTCTTTCCTCATTCCTATTTCATCCACACAAATTTTACCCCTCCATCCTCAATCCCCAATTACTCTCCCAATACCTGGCCAATTGTAGATTTTTCATCCCTCCTACACAAAATATTTTTCCCCTCTCCATTTTACTCTCCCAGCCCCATCCCAAACTAATACTAAACCAACATCAGCACCCTTCAAGTTCCAGTCTCACCCACCATCCCTACCCTTCTTCAAGCCCCCCACGTCCCCTCAGCCCATTTCCATTCCAAGCCCCGTCCCCCTCAGCTATTTGCAGTTCAAGCCCCCCACTTCCCCTCAGCCCATTTCCATTCCAAGCCCCATCCCCAACAGCTATTTGCAGTTCAAGCCCCCTTCCACTCAGCCCATTTCCAGTCCTAGCAACCCCCCCAACCCATTACCAGTCCTAGCCCCCCATAGCACACTCCGTCCTAATCCCACCAGCCCATTTCCAGTCCTAACCTCCCCATCAGCCCACTCCCAGTCCTAATCCCCCATCACTCAATTTTTAGTTTAAGCCCCCCCAGCGCCCATCACCACTCCTAACCCCCCCAGCGCCCATCACCACTCCTAACCCCCCCAGCCCAGCGCCCATCACCACTCCTAACCCCCCCAGCCAGCCCAGTGCCCATCACCACTCCTAACCCCCCCCAGCCAGCCCAGTGCCCATCACCACTCCTAAAACCCCCCCACCCCAGCCCATCACTACTCCTAACACCCCCCAGCCCAGCCCAGCCCATCACTACTCCTAACCCCCCCCAGCCCAGCCCATCACCACTCCTAACCCCCCCCAGCCCAGCCCAGCCCATCACCACTCCTAACCCCCCCCCTCCAGCCCATCACCACTCCTAACCCCCCCAGCCCAGCCCAGCCCATCACCACTCCTAACCCCCCCCCCAGCCAGCCCAGCCCAGCCCAGCCCATCACCACTCCTAACCCCCAACCCCCCCGCCCCGCCCCGCCCAGGGGAAATTTTTAAAAAAAAGAAAACCTGTCTACTGCCGCTGTCGGGGCCGCCGCGGCAGAATCGAGCGTGCCGCGGGGCCCCCCTGTACCCACCCGGCAGAGCCTGCCCTCCCCGTAGCAGCTCTCGCTTTGGTGCTGCAGTCAGACGCGCCGGCTTGCAGAGCGCGAGGGAAGAGTTCCCGCGCGGCTCTGTTAAGCCCGCGGGGGCGGATGGGAAGTCCCATCAGCCCCCGCGGGCTTAACGGAGTCGCGAAAGGGAAACTCTTCCCTTCGCGCTCTGCAAGCCGGCGCGTCTGACTGTAGCTCCAAAGAGAGAGCTGCTACGGGGAGGGCGAGAGCTGCTACGGGGAGGGCAGGATCTGCCGGGTACAGGGGGGCCCCGCGGCACGCTCGATTCTGCCGCGGCGGCCCCGACAGCGGCAGCAGACAGGGTTTTGTGTTTTTTTTCGATTGCGGACCTTCCCGCGTGCCATAGGTTCGCCATCGCTGCTTTAGGAGATGCCATCACACATGCGTGGTTCCCTTCCCACCCAAGGGTGCCATCTTGCTCAGTCAGATGACATAGCTAGGACAGAAGTAAAAATAAAACAAGGTAAGGTGGCCCTCTGGCCTGAAGTACCTTGTCCTAACCACTAGACCACTCCTCCTTCGAGGGAGGAGTGGTCTAGTGGTTAGGACAAGGCACTTCAGGCCAGAGGGTTCAAGTCCCACCTGGGGACAGCAATCTCAGGCTGGAGGGACTGGGATTTCTAGTCCTATAGGCACTCCTTGTGGTCTTGGGCAAGCCACTTAACCCTCCACTGCCCATGTTCCCTGTAAGTATTAACGTATGTGTGTCATATCCCCTCGTGTTAAATGTATCCCCCAATTGACCGCTTTGACCCGGTGAAAAGCGGAATATACATACAGCTAAATAAATAAATAAATAAGGTGGCAACTCCTAGGGGAGGAGGGAGGGTTGTGAGGACTGATTCCTGCTGTCCCTGGAGCATACCTGTTACAGATGTGCAAATACACTTTCTCCAGGAACAAGCAGGAAGTCAGCCCTCACATATGGGACTTCTATAGCTCCAGGCTGCAGAGGACCAAACCAGGACAGCACGAATGACAAACAAGTCAGGTAACCATGAGTTGCAATAGAGGAGTCCCCAAATGAGAGACTCTGCAAGACCCTAGTGTCCAGTGGCACCATCACTCTGGTAGCTTGAACACAAAAGGGTCAGAGGGCAGGAGTTGCCTACACCCCGAACTGATTATGGAGTACCACCTGGCCAAAGGCACTGTCCCGACAAGACTCACTTTCCAGACAATAGTGAGCTGCAAACGCATGGATTGAAGACCATGTGGCAGCATTGCAGATCTCAGTCACCAGTACTAAGCGCAGGTTCGCCACTGATGTGACCATTGCTCACATGTGATACGCTATGATCCGGTGGTCCAGGGAGATCCCAACTAGCTCTAGGAGAGGTCAATCAGTCCACCACTGAAGTGGACAATTTGCTTAGTCACAAGCAGCCCCAGTTTGCTGAGGTCATAGGAAACAAGAAGCTGAGGAGCTTTGCAATGGCCCTGGGTCCGCTTTAGATAGGACAGGGCCCATTTGCAGCCAGTGTATGGAGTATAATTTCCTCCCGCCCAGCATGAGGCTGTGGGAAAAAGTTGGAAAGGATCACCTCCTGGTTGAAGTGGAAAAGAGATACCACCTTTAGGAGGAATTTGGGGTGAGTGTGGAGCACCACCCTGTCCTTGTAGAATCTTGTGTATAGTGGCTTTGCCACCAGGGCCTGAAGCTCGCTTACTCTGCGAGCGGATGTGAGAGCTACCATGAAGGCCACTTTCCATGACATATACCGCAAATGGCAAACAGCTAGAGGCTCAAATGGCGGCCTGGTGAGCTGTGAGAACAACATAATGAGGTCCCATTCCGCCACGGGGGGGGGGGCGCGGATGGGGGGCTTAGACAGCAAGAGGTCCCAGAGGAACCGAGAGACCAGGATTTCCCTTTCATAGGGTGGTGGTGTGCAGCAATCGCACTCAGGTGCACTCTCACTGAGTTGGACTTCAGTCCAGTGTGTGACAGATGCAGTAGGTATTCGAGCACCAGTTACACCAAGCAGGAGAATGGATTCTCCCATCTCTCTGCCACTTAAATACATATGCTCGCCTCATGGAGGGCTTGCAGTTGAGGTCGCCATAGCCCAAACGTTGTGTGCCGCGACCCAGCACTCCGACGACAGCCAAGCCTGATCGTGGGTGAAGGCGATGCAGTCTGCCACCCAGGTGGACAAGGTCTGCTTGGTCACAGCCTCCCCCAGTCAACTCGGGTTGTTGGAAACAAAAAGCTGTGAGGCTTTGCAGTGGCCCTGGGTACGTTGCAGGTAGAAGGACAGAACCCTCTTACAATCCAGAGTATGGAGAACGGCTGCTGCCTTGTCCGCTTGGGGCTATAGAAAGAAGGTGGGGAGCACCGCCCTCCTAGTTGAGGTCGAAGGCAGATACCACCTTCAGAAGGAATTTAGGGTAGGTGCGAAGCAGAAACCTATTCTTGTAAAACCTGGTGTAAGGTGGCTCGGCCACCAAGGCCTGAAGCTCGCTGACTCTGCACGAAGAGGTGAGCGCCACCAGGAAGATGACCTTCTAGGAGAGAGAAAGTAAATGGCAGGTACTCAGAGGTTCAAAAGTCGGCTTGGTGAGCTGCGTCAGAACTTCGTTGAGGTCCCATTTTGCTGGGGGCGTATGGATGGGAGGTTTAGAGAGCAGAAGGCCCTGCATAAATCAAGTAATGAGGTGCTGTGCAGAGAGAGGTTTGCTCTCAATGGATTGACACTCAGGTGCACTCTGATAGATTTGGACTTATAGTAACAGAGTAACATAGTAAATGACAGCAGATAAAGACCAGTATGGTCCATCTAGTCTGCCCAGTAAGAAGGCCGGAGAAAGATGGCAGGAGTAGATGCCACTCTGTGCAGGCCGCCCCTCAGGCCACCTCTCCCCATATCTTTGTTTAGGGGTGAACCCACCGCTCCATGTAGGACACCCCTATTTGTTGAGAAGTTAGATGGTTCCTTTTATTTTGATTTTATTCTGTTGCTATAAATGGATGCATTGCGTCTGTCCCATGCCATTTTTAATTCTATCACCATATTTGTCCCCACCACCTCCATCGGGGGGGCATTCCAAGCATCCACCACCCTCTCAGTGAAAAAGTATTTCCTGATATTGTCTTTCAATTTTCCACCTTGCAGCTTCATGTTAAGCCCTCTCATTTTACAGTTTCCCCGTCTTTGGAGAGGTTTGTTTGTTCATTATTTTTCCTTAAGTATTTAAAGGTCTGAATCAAAGTGTACATATTTAGGTCTTCAAGTCTCTTCTCATAAGGCTTCTGACGCAGGCTCCAAATCATTTTGGTCGCTTTCCTCTGAACAGATTCCATTCTTTTTACATCCTTTGCAAGATACGGTCTCCAAAACTGAACACAGTATTCCAAGTGAGGCCTCACCAGTGACTTATACAGTGGTATTAGAACCTCTTTCTTTCTGCTGGTAATTCCTCTTCGTATGCAGCCCAACATCCTCCTGGCTTTTGCCACCGCCTTGTCGCACTGTTTTGCCACCTTGAGATCTACAGAAATAATCACACCAAGGTCTCTCTCCTGATCCATGCACACCAACCTATCGCTCCCTTTCTCTTGGGTTTCTGCTACCCAAGTGCATGACTCTGCACTTCTTTGCATTAAATCTTAATTGCCAAGCATTTGACCATTCTTCCAGTTTTTGTAGATCTTTTCTCATGTTAAGGAATCCCTCGGGGGAGTCCACTCTGTTGCAAATTTTCACGTCATCTGCAAAAAGACATACCTTTCCATTCAGTCTTTCAGCAATATCACTCACAAATACATTGAACAGTGCTGGGCCCAGGACAGAATCCTGAGCACCCCGCTAATCACCTTCCTTTCCTCCGAGCGAGCTCCATTTACCATCACCTTCTGTCGTCTATCAGTCAACCAATTTCTGATCCAATTTACCACCTTGGAATCCATCCCCAAACTACTAAGTTTATTGATAATCCTTCTATGAGGAACAGTATCAAAGGCTTTGCTGAAATCCAGGTAGATGACATCCATCGCATGCCCCTGATCTAGTTCTCTGGTCACCCAGTCAAAGAACGCAATCAGATTTGTTTGGCAAGATCGTCCTTCGGTAAAACCATGTTGCCTCGGATCTTGTAACCTGTTGTTTTTGAGAAAGTTCACTATTCGCTCCTTCAGAAGCGCCTCCATTACTTTTCCCGCCACCGAGGTAAGGCTCATAGGCCTGTAGTTTGACACTTCTTCCCTGTCACCACTTTTGTGTAGAGGTACGACATCAGCCATTCTCCAGTCCTGAGGAACTACTCCCGTTTCCAAGGATCTTTTGAAAACATCCTTTAACGGCCCTGCAAGAACCTCTCTGAGCTCTTTCAGTATCCTGGGATGTATCCCATCCGATCCCATGGCCTTGTCCACTTTCGGAATCGCAAGTTGTTCTAACACATCATCTTCTGTGAATGGTGTGGTATCTATTTCATTCCCATCTTTATATTTGGAAGTCACAGTTGGTCCTTCTCCAGGATTTTCTTTAGTAAAAACAGAGCAGAAGTATTTGTTTAGCAATTCCGCTTTTTCAATGTCCCTTTCCACGAGTCCATTCCCAGCACTTCTGAGTCCTGCGATTCCATCTCTGATCTTCTTCCTTTCCCGAATATACCTGAAGAAAGTTTTGTTGCCACACTTTACATCTTTAGCCATCTTTTCCTCTGCCTTTGATTTTGCTATCCTTATTTCTCTTTTTGTCTCTGAGTTTGTTCCTGTATTCATTTCTGTGTTCCTCTGTTTGCAAGCATTTGAATTTTGCGAAAACTGTGTTTTTTGCCTTTGAGCAGCCACTTCTTTGGAAAACCAAACAGGTTTCCTTCTCCTTTTGTTTTTATTTACTTTTCTTACATATTTATCTGTTGCCCCTTTTATTGCCACCTTTAGTTTAGCCCATTGCAATTCCACTTCCCTTATCTCCTTCCACCCTGTCAACTCTTCCTTTAGGTAGATGGCCATTTTATTGAAGTCAGTGTTTTTGAAGTTTAGGACTTTGAGCTTGCTATAGTTGGACTGCACCTTGGTTTTTATCTCAAACCACACCGTGTGATGATCGCTGCTGCTCACAGGTGCACCCACCCAGACATGAGACACGCTATCACCGTTGGTGAGGACTAAATCCAGCATTGAGCTTTCCCTTGTTGGTTCATCACCATTTGTCTAAGTAACGCATCTTGGAGAGCATCCACAATTTTTCTGCTTCTTTCCAGATTTGCAGAAGGAGTAATCCAATCTACATCGGGTAGATTAAAGTCACCCAGTATGATCGCTTCCCCCTTTGTGGCTATTTTGACAATGTCTATAATCAATTCGTTATCTAGCTCTTCGATTTGAGTTGGAGGTCTGTAGACTACAGCAGTATGGATGACAGTGCCATCTCCTCTTTCCAACACAACCCAGAGCGCTTCTTCTTTTCCCCATGCCCCCTGCATTTCAGTAGCTTTAATATTGCTTTTGACATACAAGGCTACTCCTCCTCCTCTTCCATTTTCTACCAGAGCCCATTGTGATCCATTTCTTTCTCGGATGTTTGAGTCTCTGTGGGAATGGCAGGGGACTTTGGTTTGTATCTAGAAAAGGTGCGTTTCATTGCAGCTACTTCTTCCCTTAATAGAGTCAATTCATTTTGTATGGCTGCCAACTTGAGGCATATAAGGCAAGCTCTTAGGTTCCAGATGATTAGTCTCAGAACGAAAGCACCACGATTATTGCACTGAATACAAGACACGTGTGGTCAAATTAAGAGGATATATATCAACGTATATGACCGCTATAAAAGCAATGCAGCCCGGGGGTGGGTGGGGCGAGGGGTGGGAACCTAAGTGTTCTTGGCCAGCAGGCTTTACCTGAACCGAGGGCACCCTTAGATTTCTGATTGGAGAGCTACCCAAGGAATGCAAGCAGATTTTCCTCAGAAGTGAATGTAAAACCAGCAGTTAACTTAGCTACACAAACCACCAGGGATAGGTAAACCCAATTAAATATTATATATCACCTACACAACCAACAGGATAGGTAATAATATAGGTAAGAGATACCAAGCTGCAAGCTTATTAAAAGATACAAAGCTATAAGCTTATCTGTTTGTATGAGAAGCTGTGGAGCCCAGATTCAACCAGGTGTCTGCAGGAAGTCTACTCATACACAGACGCTCTCTCTCTCCTACTCTGTATCCTCTCCATCCCCTCATATACAGACTCTCTCTCTCCCCTCCTCTGTATCCTCTCCATCCCGTTTGCGAAAGGTGAAGCAGGTACTGCAGCACCGTGTGCACCTGGCAAGAAAACAGGTCGACCCGTTGCTCTACACACCAAACTGAGAATCTGTGCCACTTGAAGGCGTAGGCTCGTCTCGTGGAGTTCTTATGAAAGGCCAGGAGAACTTCCTCTACCTCCCTAGGGAGGGTGAAGGGTATTAAGGCTATCCATTCAGCAGCCATGCTGTTGGTGACAGAGACCCCAGGTGGGGTGAAGGAGGGAGCCCTCCTCCTGAGTCAGTAGCCTCGGGGCATTCCCCAGAGGAACCGGGAGCTCCATCGAGAGGCGGTGCAACAGGGGAAACCAAGGTTGCCTGGGGCACCAGGATTATGGAGGCCTTATCCTGCAAGACCTTGAAGAAGGTTCGGGCGATTAGTGGTGTGAGAGGGAAGGCATACAGAAGGCTCTCAGACCACGAGATGAGGAAGGCATCCGCCGCTATCTAGGATAGATGCAGTTAGGGACAGCAGAAGTGGGACAGCTGAATATTGGCTGGGCTGACGAAGAGGTCCAGATTTGGCGTTCCCCAGAGTCGGAATAGCTGCTGCACCACCCTGGGGTCTAGACACCATTCATGCGGCTGGAGAACCCTGCTTAGCCTGTCTGCTAGGGCATTATCTTGGCCTGGAAGGTATACCACCCTGAGGAGCATTCCCTGACCGATTGCGTATGAGCAGAGGGCTACTGCCTCTTGGCAGAGGCTCTAAGACCCTGTGTTCCCCCTGCTTGTTCAGGTAGAATATCACAACCTGGTTGTCTGTTTGGACTAGCACCGACTGTTCTACAGGCAGTTGTGGAAGGCCTTGATTGCTAGGGAAATGGCCTTGAGCTCCAGCATGTTGATCATGATGCTGGTCTCCGCCAGGGACCAGTTGCCCTGCCTGCACAGTTCCTCGCAATGGGCACCCCAACCCAGTAGTGATGCGTCTGAGGTGAAGACCCTCTGGGGACTGGAAGGGCATGCTGTTCTGCAGGTGCTGTGTGCCCTATCAGTTGATCGACTCTGCTAGTTGAGGGGATACCGAGACCCTGTCCCAGAGCCTGCCCGTGGCTTGCGTCCACTGCAAGCGGAGACACCACTGAGCTGCCTGCATGTGGAGGCGGGCGTTGGGACCCATAAGACTGTAGATGCCATATGGCCTAATAGGCAGAACATGAACCGCGCCGACACTGAGTGATAGCGCTGTACCTCGGTGGCCAGGGCCCTGAGGCTCCAGGGGGAGGAAAACCCTGGCCTGGAGTGTCCAGATGAGCTGCTATGAATGCCAGATTGTGAGTTAGAGTGAGGTAAGATTTGGAGTGGTTTATCACAAACCCCAAATGCTGCAGAACTTTTGATAGTGTGGGCTGTGGCCTGTTGTACCCCGGTGGCCGTGTCCCCATTTACGAGCCAGTCGTCCAGGTATGGGAAGATGAAGGCCCCTTGGAGATAGAGGTAGGCGGCCACCACTGCCAGGCATTTGGTGAAGGCTCTTGGTGCGGAAGTTAGGCCGAAGGGTAGTACCATGTACTAGTAGTGGTCGCCTCCAACCATTAACCTTAAGTATTGCCTGTGACTGGGATGAATAAGGGATGTGGGTTGTAAGCATCCTTTAGGTTCAAGGGAGAGCATCTTGAACTTCTCCCGCACCAGGAACTTATTCAGGTTTCACAAGTCCAAAATGGGCCTTCGACCCCCTGTTCTTTTTGGGACCAGAAAGTAATGGGTGTAGAACCCCTTGTCCCTAAGGTGGAGGGCTACTGGTTCCACGGCTCCGTCCCTGATGAGGCCTGCGAGTTCCTGCAGTAGCAGGCCTGATGCAGGGGAGTTCGAGGGGGCTCTCCTGGAAAGAAAAGGGGAGGCGTCCAGTCCAAGTGAAGGAGGTAGCCTTCTCTGACCACCTGGAGGGCCCAGGTGTTGGTGGTTACGGCCAGCTACTGATGGACAAAGTGGATCAGACGCCACCCCTGTTGGCAGCTGCTCCCCCGGGGAGGAGAGGCTATGCTCAGGGAGTCAAAACCCCAACCCAGCCTGGGCAGGAGCCAGTGTTTGGGGCTTAGAGCCCTTAGGCTTACATTGGACTTGGCCTGGTCCTTTGCCATGTTGATCCTGCTGCGGGGTCGGGGGGGGGGGGTCTGGTATTGGGGATAGCCTCGGTAAGGCTGGCCTTTTCTGTGAAAAGGGGACCTCTTCCCCAACTGTTTCTTCTTGGGAAGGGTGGAGGTCTTCCTGAAGAGCAGAGTTCGTGTGACGTACTCTGTCTCTATCTTGGCTGCATTGTCCTCCATCATTTTGCCGAAGAGGTTTTCACAGAGGCAGGGGAAGTTGAGGGGTTTCTCCTGTATCCACTGCTCGAGGTCCAATGCTTGGAGCCAGGCCTAGCGTCGGGCACCGATGCCTGCGGCAGCCACCCTTGCATCAAACTCGAAGCAGTCGTAGGTGGCTCGAGATATACTTCAAGCACTCCCCGATGCACTTTGTGAGGGTTTCGAAAAGCTGGAGGTGATCTCCACTGAGACCCGCCGAGAAACCTGCGAGTTATTTTGCTAGGTCTCAGAGATACATACCGATATACAGCTGGTAGGCTTGGATTCGGCAACCTAGCATCTAGCCCTAGTAGCATTTGCGTCCAAGGGCATTGAGGGCACGGGACTCCCTGCCCAGGGGCATGAAAGAGTGAGTCTTTAGGTTTTACCATCGGCGCATGGTCGACTCCACCACCACAGAGGTGTGAGGGAATTCCTCCTTCCAAAAGCCGGGGCCCTGCTGGACCCAGTACATGGTGTTGAGGCGTCGGCTAAATATTGGCACTGACGCCGGTGTCTTCCACATCCGAAGGTATCTCCGCCTGAGGATGATGGTGGGGATGGAGACCATCAGGGCCTCCTTAGGTGGAGCCTCATACTGGAGGATTTCCAGCTGATCCATGCAAGGATCCTCCTCCGACTCCATGGTGAGAGACAAGGCTTTTGCCATATCTCAGATAAACCTGAGGAACGATGTGTCCTCAGGTGGGGACCAACGTTGTGATGCTGGGGGAGATGGATCTGAGGGGAGATCGCAGTGCTTTCGCATCTCCGGGAAGACTCGTACTTTGAATTCCCAGTCCGAGTAGTCTGTCGAGGACTCTAGGTGGGACAGCTCCTGAGGCGTCTGGCTCGGTTCGAATCTTTGCCACTCGCCGAGGATCAGCTCGAGGCTCTCAAGGATAATCTCAGCAACTCAGGGAGTCCTTGATATCAAGATCCCTGCTGTCTCGGCACAAGCACCGGCAGGGCTAGGCATCGATGCTTGCTATGAGGCAAGGAAGGCAGTAACACTGCATTCCAATGCCATCATCCTGGCTTCCCACTCAGGAGTTTCAGCCTTCGACACGGACACCGGTGTGACTGGGTCCAGCATCTGTAAGGAGAGGGTGTCTTTGATGGAACAGGCCTTGGGGGTCTATGACCCATCATCAGAAGCCTCTGCATCTGTTCTGGGCACCTTCGCCGGCCACTCCTGTTCCAACTCCTCCGATACCTTCTGGGGACTGTGGGACCTGGCATGGGATTTACCATGTGTGTCTGATTCCCAGGATGAGGTCCTCAAAGATTTCTTCTTCTTCTTGTGCTCACGCACTAGAAACCCTTGTTGGAGTGTCCACGGGCTCGACTGTGTGCCGCAGATCCATGTAGGGCCTTTGAGCACGAGGCTACCAGGGACTCCGGGGCAGAATCTGACCTGTGGAAGATGTCATATCGAACAGGGTGAAAACCTCTGGGTCATGGTTGACACCTAGACACTGGAGGCCATCGGTTAAGGACATGTTCTTTGCGCACCAATCACACTTTTTGAATCCACTGGTCATTGGAGCAAAAAAGACCCCTGTTGTCCAGTGGTTAGAAAAAGGCACGAACCGTGCTGGAAGAAAAAACTAAAAAAACAGTTCAAAGACTCGAAGCTGGGGAAACGGGGCTCAAAGGCAGGAACGGGACCATGCTAACTGGAGAAAGAAGGGCAGTTTGATGCCCCAAAAAAACAACTTTTTTTCCGGGGAAAGATGACCGACATCTGCTGAGCTCCACGGAAAAAAGACTGAGTAAGATGGCACCCTTAGGCGGAAAGGGGACCACGCATGTGTGGTGGCATCTTCCAAAGGCTTTCTTTGAAAGCTGGGGAGATGCTTCCGTGGGGCTCCAACGCCCGTGAGGACTGACTTCCTGCTTGTTCCTGGAGAATAAAACAAAGTCTGGTGAAAACAGTTGCCCAGGAGGAACCGGAGAGGGGAAAATCCACGGTAACCCCCCCCCCCCCCCCGCGAAGAAACTGGCTGTGTTCCTAAGCGTCCTTCAGAGAGTGCAGGGAAAATGGAGGGAAGCGGGAAAATGGCCACGGTTCCTGTCAAAACCATGGGAACTCCTTGCTGATATGGGGGCTGCCCCACTGACAATTAAGCGCGATCTGCCCTGTCCTTCTCCCCCGCTGCTGCTTTGTTCCTACAACCACCTCCTCAGCAGTGCAGCCTTCCTTTTCACAAGTTCTATACAGGTCAGCTGCTGAGACAGATCCCCTGCAGCTTCCACACACCATACAAATGAACTTTTCTGACGGCATCACAACTCCCCCAGGATATTGCAGGAGACTGAGCCCAAGAAAGGAAAAGGTAAATTAAAGTGAAAAAGTCACAACTGCACCAAAACCAGAAAGGCTCCTCTCTGCATGCCTGTGTTAGACTGTGCCACAGGAAGTGCAGCTGGAGACTTTTTTTTTTTTTGTATTCAACACTGCCAGGCAGCTTAATACAGGTTCAATCCCTCAGTCACACACAGTACCACAAGTACTGCCAGCAAATCTTAAAGGGTAAGGCTTTGAATGGGGGAGAGGGGGTGGACCTGGACCACCAGGTGTTCACCCTTAAATAACCAGGCTGACTCAACAACCCCGGCAAGGAGAGCAGATAGATACTCTGTAACTGTATCCTGTCACAGAACACTTAAGACGGTCAAGCTAGTACAAGAAGCCAAAATGATCCCTTTCTGCCCTTTGGTTTTTATTTTTTTTAAGGACTTCAGTGGAGTCCAAATGGTGCACAAGCTCCTCACCAGTTGCTGAAGACTGAGATACTGGTCTCTAGAGGTGGTGCAAGGTGTTGTTCTACTGTCACATCATAAAGAATCTGACATGCTTAGTCTCCAGCTGCTGGTGAGGGGAGATAACCCACACGTCTGGACTGGACTGGAGGGATGATAAGGAAAACAAAATTACCTACCTGTGGCAGGTGTTCTCCATGGACATCAGGATAAGTCCTCATGTATGGGTGATGTTATCGATGAAAGCCCAAGAGAAACGTCTCCCAGCTTTTTCTAAAAGCTTTTGGAATGGAACACCTACTACAGGTAAGTTTTCTTCATAGACAAGCAGGATAAGTCTTCACGTATGGGAATTCCTAGCTGCCTCAAAAAAGGAAAAACATGGTACTGCCAGCAGCTGACACTGTATGAATGTATGTTTTTGGTGCAAAGGGCTTTTTTAATGTTTTTTTGTAGGGTTTTTTTTTTTTTTTTAAGGAGGAAGCATGAAAAAAAAGGAACTGGAACTAAGCAGAAATAGAGTTGGATTCTATTCCCCAGATTCTGGAAAAATGGCAGAACCTCCTGTCACATCAGCACTCCCTTTCCAAGCTGTAGTGAGATGTGAATGTGTGGATAGAAATTTAGTTTTATTAAAAACATCTGATATACACTTAGCCTTGTGCAGCAAAGTGGTTTACTTCAGAAGTATTAGTTAGCATTGGAAGATAGTTACAATAAAAGTTTAAAAATCTTAGAGATAAGAAAGGAAAAAAGGTCTGTTAGGTTAGGGTTGGAGAAAGAGTTAGAAGGATGGATACTGGCATCAAGCGCTGTTGCCATGCCCCATATCCTGTATCTTTCTTAAGGCCACAGTTCAAGTAGTACGTTTTCAGGCCTCTTAAATTACTTCAAGGCAGATTCCAATTGTAATTCAGCAGAAAGAGCTCCAAAGGAAGGGGAAAGGAAGAAAAAACGCTATTAGATGAATGGACTCAAGCTGTACCTCACTGGGTGAGGCAAGTACAAGTAGATTTGATCCATGAGAGCATGAGAGAAGGGGACATAGGGGATAATGGAGGAGGATAAGTACCGAGAGGCCAGAATAAAGGTGATGCATATCTTTTTCATGGAGGCTGATATCAACTGGGCCACTAACACAGCCATGGATCAGACACTAAGCCATGATAGCCTCAAGAGTCAAACCAGCTTACTCATAAGTGAAAGAGATGCAATACAAACTGAAGGAGTACATTTTTTGATGGCAGCCCCCAACCTATTGGGGTCAAAGAAAATAAAGTTGAGTGGATTTTCGATAGGCTTTAGTCGACTCCAAGCAGAAGGCCTAGGCTCTATTAGTCCAATGTGTGCAATGGGCTTTCCCCTTTGTGACTATGGGGGGATCTTGGGAAAAATACTGGTAGGACTACTGAAAAGACTACTGACAAGTGGAAGTCAAACATCACCTTAGGAAAGGATTTAGGATGAGTATGTGAAACCATCCTATTGCTGAAAAACTTGGTATAGGGTGATCTGTTACTAGAGTCTGGAGCTCTGCATGTTACGGCGACAATCACCAAAAATAAGACCTTCCAGGCCAAGTACTGCAGTCCACAGATATCCAGAAACTCAAAGGGGACTTTCACCAGCTGAGTTAAGACCACAATGAGATACCAGGACACTGCGGGAGCTTAAAGAGAGGTTTCATAAGTAAGCACTACATGAAGGGAAAAACTAAAGGCTGTAGAGATTAATTTAGCTTCAACATGCTGATGGTATGCACCAAATGCATTAAGATGTATCCTTTAAGAGTTGGTCTTTAGGCCAGACTGACTAATTTAGAAGGTGTTCAAGTAGATGTTGTGCGGGACAGCAAAACTCTTCCATTTAAAACAATACGACCTCCTAGTAGAATTTCTCCTGGAAGTCAATAGGACATTGCCTACACCAACCGGCAAGTTCAGAGAAGATGAAATTAGCCCCTCAACATCCAAGCTGTGAGGGCAAAGGACTTAATGTTGATCCTAGGCATTCAGGGTTAGTTAACTGCCCAGATGAACCAGTTCCTTGAAAGGAAGTTTGAGAATAAGAGGGAACCAGAGCTGTCTGGGCCAATAAGGACCTATGAAGATCAGTGCACCTTTTCTGTGTTTCAGGAAAGCATAGTTACTCACCTGTAACAGGTGATCTCCGGGAACAGCAGGAATTTAGTCCTCACATATGGGTATCGTTGGTACCGACGGAGCCTGTGCGGGAACCCTCCCCAGCGTCCAATTAGGAAGCTTTTAGGAGTATACCACAGCGCCTGCGTGCTGCCTTCCCGCCTTTCCCAACTGCCTCTCTCCAGTTGAGTTTTAAAGCTGAGAAAAAGAAAGAGGGAAAGGGAAAGAGATAGATAGAGAGATACAACTCCTAGGGGAGGTGGGTGGGTTGTGAGGACTAAATTCCTGCTGTTCCCGGAGATCACCTGTTACAGGTGAGTAACTATGATATCCCAAGGAACAAGCAGGAATGCAGTCATCACATATGGTGACTCCCTAGCTTTAGATGCCAGGGAGTGACCCCAGAAGTTGTGTGCCCCTGAGAAGGGCTCCACTTCCCCCCATTGATCTCTGGCATCCTACCAGGGATGGTGGGTAGGAGTTGATTAGGTATGGAACAGGTGTTTGAGAACAGCCTGACCAAACAAGGTATCCAGGCAGGAGTCCTTGTCCAAGCAGTAATGGGCTGTGAAGGTATGAACCGAGGCCCAGGTGGCTCCTCGACAGATGTCATTGATAGACACAGAGTGCAGATGAGCCATTGAAGCTGCCATGGCTCTCACATTGTGAGCAGTGACATGGCCCTTCAGAGGAAGATTCTTACTCTGATAAGCAAAGGATATACACTGAGCAGACCAGTTGGATAGTGTTCTCTTGGAGACTGGAAGTCCCAAATGAGAAGGATCAAAAGCAACAAAGAGTTAAGAGGACTTTCTATGTTGCTGTGTTCTTTGTAAGTAAAAGGTTAAAGCTCTTTTACAGTCCAAGGTATGAAGATTCCTCTCTGCATTTGATGCATGAGGCCTTGGAAAAAACACAGGTAGGTAGACCGCTTGGTTTAGATGAAAAGGCGAGACCACCTTTGGTATAAAGTGTGGATGAGTCCTAAGGACTACCTTGTCATGATGGAACCTTGTATAAGGTGGATCAGCTACTAGCGCTTGCAACTCACTAATGCGACGTACTGATGTGATTGCAATGAGAAAGATAACCTTCCAAGAAAGGAATTTCAAGGAGATAGTAGCTAAGGGTTCAAAAGGTGGCTTCATGAGCTGCCCAAGAACCAGGTTTAAGTCCCATGACACCGGTGGTGGCCTAATGGGAGGCTTAGTTAGAAGAAGGCCTCTCATAAATCTTGCTATAAGAGGATGAGAGGAAATAGGCTGTCCATTTAGAGGCTTAAAGGAAGCTGCAATAGCACTCAAATTGACTCTTACTGAATTAGTCTTAAGACCTGCATTGGATAAATGAAGGTGATACTCCACCAATGATTCCAGAGGTATCGCAAGGGGGTTAAGACCCTTCTGCGAAAACCATATGGTAAACCTTTTCCACTTGAAAGCATAAGAGCGTCTTGTGGAAGGTTTCCTGGAAGCAAAAAGAATATCTTTTACTTGCTGAGGGAGATTAAGATCATGGAGATCTAGGCCTTCAGCAACCAAGCCCTGAGACACAGAGACTGGGGATTGGGATGCCATAACATTCTGTCCTCCTAGGACAGGAGATCTGGAGCAGACCCTAACTCCAGGGAGGGAGCTTGAGAGAGATGTAGAAGCAGAGGGTACCACACTTGCCTTGGCCAATGTGGAGCTATGAGAATCATATGGCCTCTGTCTCTCTGAAGCTTGAACAGGGTTTTGGGAATTAGGGGAATGGGTGGAAAGGCATACAGGAAGTCTTGACCCCAGTAAAGAAGGAACGCATCCCTGGCCTGAGCCGGAATTCTGGAACAGAAACGGGGAAGTTTGGCATTCCACGGACTTGCAAAGAGGTCTATGTCCGGGGTTCCCCAAATTTGAAAAATCTTGGCCACCTGGTCTGCATGCAGAGACCACTCGTGTGGAAGAAGAACTTGACTGAGTCTGTCTGCCCAAGAGTTTTGTATGCCTGGAAGATACACTGCCAGGAGATGAATCTGATGCTCTCTGGCGAGGGCCCATAGTCACAAAGCTTCGTTGCAAAGCGACAGAGAGCCTGTTCCCCCCTGCTTGTTCACGTAGAACATGGCTACTTGATTGTCCGTATGAATGAGGACTGTCTTGTAGCTGAGCAGGGTGTGGAACACTCGAACAGCAAGGAAGATTGCTCTGAGCTCCAAGAGATTGATATGTAGATGAGTCTCCTGTGGAGACCAGGTGCCTTGGGTGGAGAGGTCTTGCAGATGAGCTCCCCAACCCATTGGAGAAGCATCTGTTGTGAGAGTTGCTTGGGGTAAGGGTTGTTGAAAAGGGGACCCCAGCAACAGGTTTTGAGTGGACTTCCACCACTGGAGGGACAAAATAAGGCGACTTGTGTTTGCTATTTTGTCTGACAGGCATCCTGATGCCTGGGTCCATTGAGTGGATAAAGTCCACTGGGCTGCCCTCATATGAAGGCGAGCATAGGGAACCACATGCACAGTAGCTGCCATGTGGCCCAGTAGCTGTAGCATTTCTCGGGCAGTGAGATGAGGCTTTAGAACTGCTTGAGAAGCTAACTGCACCATGCGAAGGCAACGGGCCTGGGGGAGATAGGCCCTTGCCTTTCTGGTATCCAGCAAAGCTCCTATAAACTCTAAAGACTGAGTGGGAGTTAGACTGGATTTTGGGATGTTTATTACCAGACCCTAATACTGAAGGATACGCATTGTGCAGGATAGAGAAGTCCTGGCCTCTGACTTTGTTGGGGCTCGAATGAGCCAGTCGTCTAAGTAGGGGAAGACAAATATCCCTAGAGTGCGGAGAAATGCTGCTACAACAGCCATGCATTTCGTGAACACCCTTGGTGCTGAGGCCAGGCCAAAAGGAAGCACCCTGTATTGATAGTGCTTTCCTTGAAAAAGAAACCGAAAGAACCTTCTGTCAGTTGGATGGATGAGAACATGGGTGTACGCATCCTTGAGATCTAGAGAACCAAGCCAATCCTGACTCTGAAGGTAGGGCAGCAGAGTTCCGAGAGAAATCATCTTGAATTTCTCTTTGACAAGGAATTTGTTCAATTCTCTGAGGTCCAAGATAGGTCTGTATCCCCCTGTTTTCTTTGGGATAAGGAAACAGGGGGAGTAGAAGCCTGTACCCTGCTGATGGATGGGTACTTCTTCTATTGCCCCTTGGGCAAGAAGCATAGTGACCTCCTGACCTAACAGGTTGACTCAAAGCAGTCAAAAGCTGCACGGTTGACAAATTTAGAAATATCTTGGGCATGTCTGACCAATATGAGAAAATCCTGTCTTCTATCCTCAGGAAGAATAGGACTCAAAGCCTCTAAATCACCTGTGACCTCCTTCAGGAACATTCCCATATATAGACTATAGGAACTGATCCTGGCAGAAAGCATGGATGCTTGGAAGACACGACGTCCAAAAGCATCCAGAGTTCTGCACTCACGTCCTGGAGGATTAGAGGCAAGCCTCTTTGCACTCTTGATCCTTCTCATAGCTGATTCCACTACAATAGAGTGGTGAGGAAGCTGAGTTTTTTGGAAACCAGGACAAGGAGGGACTCGATACAGAGTATCCAGTCTACGAGAATGAGGAGAGGTGGTAAGAGGTGTCTCCCACATTCTTAACATGAGATCATGCAAAATCTCATGAATGGGCAAGGTAGCTGCCTCCTTAGGAGTTTTGGGATATTGTATAATTTCCAACTCCTTTGCTCTGGGCTCTGTTTCAGGGGCAACAGTAATGGACAGACCCCGAGCCACCTCCCTGATAAAATCCTGAAAGGAAATATCCTCTGGAGGAGACACCCTACGCTTAGGGGAGGAGGGCTCCTCTGGGAGAAGCATTCCTGCCATCGACAGAACTGTCAGAATCCTCAGATTCTTCTGAGGACTCGAAGTACCTTCTGTCCGGATGCTCTTGAAGAGCCCGATACCCGTACCGACCGAAGTCAGTACCGGGAGTAATCGGTACCGGAAGGCATCGGATGACTGGGTACCGGCAATACAGACACCGATGTCGATGTCGATGCTATTGGTACCGGTACCGGTTGGATTGTCTGTCGCAGTTCCGAGGGCGCAAGTTTCGATGCCGCAAGGAGAGCTGCCAGACTGCGTTCAACAGCCAGGACTCTCTGATCTATCGACGCTGCTGATGCCTGGATGTTGGTACTGGAGAAAATCGCCGGTACCCCAGAGGATGGCACCAGTAGTTCTGCCGAGGTCGAGGCCTCGAGAACATCCTGGAGCCCCGATAATGCTTTGGAAGCCGAAGCCTCGCGCTGGGGCAATTTTGCCGGTGCAGAATCCTCAAGGGCAACGCCAGAGGCATCTCGATGCTTAGAAGGAGATCTACCCTTTGAGGACCGGCTAGACTTATGTTTAGTTACCTGAGATCCACAGGAGGAAGACGAAGCCCTGGAAGACGTCGATGCCACCGAAGCTGAATCAGAGGGAAACAGGGTACTGAGCTTGGCAGCTCGGTTCTGTCGACCTCTCTTGGACATCATGGCACAGGCCATACATTCCGAGATGAAATGGTCAGGACCTAAACATTTCAGACACCAATCATGGGCGTCAGTGACAGAGATGGTATCACCACACTTGGTGCACTTTTTAAAACCTGAGGAGGGTTTCTCCAATATGGAAAAAATCCTGGGCCTAAGGCCCAAAATGGCGCATGCACCTGAAAAGAAAAGGAAAAAGTACTAAGATTTATTATTTTTTTTAAAGAAAAGAATGAAAGAAAGAAAAAATGGCGGTACCGGTAAAATATCGAGGAAGGCAGACGCGACCACAAAAAAGAAAATTTTTCTGCGGTGACAGGAACACAACCTGCTGGCTCCGCGGAAAACGAAGAACTGGAGAGAGGCAGTTGGGAAAGGCGGGAAGGCAGCATGCAGGCGCTGTGGGATGCTCCCAAAAGCTTCCTAATTGGACGCTGGGGAGCGTTCCCGCACAGGCTCCATCAGTACCGACGATACCCATATGTGATGACTACATTCCTGCTTGTTCCTGGAGATAGTCTTCGCCATCAGACAGAGGAGGATACCCCCCCCCCCTTTCAAATCAAGGAGGAAGGTATTTGAGGCTAGTTTAGCTTGTGTTCCCATTCTGGAGCAGAACAGAGCCACTTGCATGCTATGAGGAATGGAAAACAAAATGTATCGAAGTGGTGCCCCACTCCCAAAAGATATTCAAAGCAATTCACGTTCAGGGTCTATTTGTGGGGTTGAAGGACACTGCTTAGACTGTGTCAGGATACTGTCCTCACAGGTCAGTTAAGTTGCCCTGAGCATCATCCCATGAAAGACGGAATATGGAACTACACTATCACCCAACACAAGAGGTACGATCAGGTGGCCCCTCCTCCCCTCTCACTTGTTAATGTAGTACATGACTACTTGGTTATCCATCTGAATCGTAATTTAATTGGACAACTGATTTCTGAAAACTTTATGTTTGAATCTGCTCACAGTTCCAGGAAATTATCTGATGAAGACCACATTCCCTGACTTTGAAACCCATCTACAGAAGCACTCCAGCTGAGTTTGGACTGTCTGTCGCAAGAAGTTTTTGATAGGAAAGAATTTGAGAGGCAAAACTCAGCCAGATTGGAATGGACTATCCATCAAGACAGAGGGGAAATGTGACAGAGATTATGTTTCTAAACCTGTGAGAGTACTCCACCCACTGCGTGTTCATAGTCCACTGAGCTAGTCTCATCTTGAGATGTGCCAAGAGTGTAACAAACTGTTGAGGCCATGTGGCCCAACATCCTCAATATGTTTTTCAGTGATGTCTGCTGATGCTTTTGCACATCTCCCATGATCGCCAGCAGACAGTCTCTTATCAGAGTCATATCTAGCAGAGCTCCAGTATACTAGTGTCACAGGCTTAAATTTGACTTGGGATAGTTTAAGATAAACTACAGTAACTAACACCTGGATGATTATGCATATGGATTTTTAAAATCCTTCCTGAGTTGCACTCTTGACCAATTGCCAAATAGGGAAAAATATACATGGCCAGTATGTATGGATACATTGCAACTACTGCAAGACATTTTGTAAATATGTGAGAAGCAGATGCGAGGCCAAATGGCAGTATGAGATACTGGAGGTGGTGTTTCCCTACAACAAATCGCAGATACCTCTTGAGACTGGGATGTATCTGAATATAGGTATAGGCATTCTTTAGATCTAGATAACAGACAATTCCCTTTTGGAAGAAAGAGAAGCAGGGTATGGAAGGAAACCATTCTGAACGTTTTGCAAAAAAAGATATTTTTCAGATGCCTCAGATGTAAGATAGGACAGAACTCCCATTTTCTTGGTTACCAAGAAGTACCTCAAATAAAATCTCTGCCCTTCTTGTGTTGGTGGAACAGGCTTCACTGCACTGGTCTGTTGAAGGGCAGCAAGTTCCCTTAGAAGTACCTCCTAGTACTGAGAGTTTAGCAACGGACTTCTCAGTGAAAATTTGGCAATAAATTGAATAGGTGTGATCTGTACCCACCCCAGACTATTCTGAGACCCCAACTGCTGGAGGATGCAAGAGGCCAATGGTCTGCAAAGAACATGAACCTCCCCCAGATGCTAGTTTTTCCAGGACCAGGATGAGAATTATTAATCATGGTCTTTAGGATCCAATCAAAACAGTGTCCCTGGTTCCGACTGGAACTTTGGGTCCTTTGCTACAGAGGACAGGAGTGAGAATTTGTTTTGCTCTGAGTTGAGCAGGAGGAAGGAAGACATCTATGCTTTATGAGAGTAGAAGGACATCCTAGATGCGGAGGCCAGGATGGAAGCAGCCTGGAGAGGGTGTTAAAAGAGTGTCACTAGGCTGCACTTGATCTCTGAAGAAATTCTCTCCATGGCCCGGCAGCATGCTTCTTCTGAACATTGAGTTGTAAATCTTGAGGCTCAGAGCCCCGAGAGTCTTCAAGTGCCAACAGTTATGGAAGAGGCTCTTAATGCTATATCAAAAATACCGTGCATCACTCAGACAATATATTTCCCACATTCCTTCCCTTGGGTCACTAGGGATTGGAGCTGCACAGCTCTCTCTGGTGGGAGAGAGTCCACAAACTCAACCAGATTACACATGCTGTTCCGCAAGTGCATGCCCATGAAAAGCTGATAGGATGCTACATAACATGAGCATAGAGTTCTGAAAGATTTTCCTCCCAAAAGAATCCACATCCTATCCTCCCTCCACAGGAGCACCGAAGAGTGAGACTTGGAACTATTGGCTCTTGAGATTGAATTAGATGACCATGGAACGATGCAGCATGGATATTTTTGAATCCAAGAGCCTTCTGAACTCTATACATAAAGTCAGCCTTCTTACTAACTGGAAGTACTGAGCGAGGGGAGGGTATCTCCCACCTTCTCTTTTGTAGCCTCTGAAGGATGCAGTGCATGGGGCACTGTCAAAGTCTCCATAGGGGAAATCACAAAAATAGAAAAATTTTCAATTCTTTTGCCCTGGACTCCTCCTAGACTCCTGCTGAAAAGGTATGGATTTGGTCATAACCTGTACAAAATCATGGAAAGGCTTGTAAGGAGGCATAGGATCTCCTATGAGAAATATTCTAATCATAATTGGAGTCCCAGAATGCGTCAATGCAGATACAGATATTCAAAAGCTATCTGAGCCTCTGCATGAGCCAACGTTTGTTCCAATTGGGTGGCGGAACTACTCCGAGAGCGATGGCAGTCTCCGTTGCCTTGGGGAGTGATCACCCCCCAATGCATTCAAGACTGCCACTGACCAGGCAGTCACCAAAGTGTTGAGGCTCTTTGAAATCTCAGTGCACTATGCCTCTCCACCCTCAAGTAGGCTGCAAATCTCAAAGATCAGCTCAATTGTTTGATGTGCTAGCTTTGATGCTGTTAAAGCAGCAGCCTCGCACAGAGCAAAGAACAGGCATCCATTCCTCAAGGCTTTTCATGAGATGCTCCTCAACAGCTGCCATCGACAAAGGTGGGGGGTTCCAGCTGAACTGTGACATTTCTGTGGAATCTATTGGGGGAATACTGGCAGGCTGGTCCTGGCCTTGTGAAGACTGGCATGGTACTGTGGAGGAGGAGTGACCTTCAAAGCTGGGGCTGCTTAGAGGGTTTTGGCTTCTTCGGTACCTTCATATTCTTGACGTCATGCTCTGATGAACTATAATGCCAATGCATCTCGGCCTCCACCCAATGCTCATTATTATTAACCCTCTATGACTGAACACCAAGATGAATTTTTCCTCTTCTTTGGGCAGAAAGTCTGTGGATGACCATTCCTGGGACGCTATAGCAATGCTAGACTCTTGAGTAGGCTCGATGATACCTCAATGTTTATGCACCTCTAGATTCCTCTGAAGCTCCGGAGGTCACAAGGAGCCATGCCGATGATGTTGATGGATTAGACTCTGCACCAACAATCTTTTTGTGCTATTCTTCCTGACCCATGATCCCTCTATTTGTCATCTGAATACAAAGTGACAAGATTATTCATGGTAGAGCCCCAAGCACTACAGGCACCAATTATGGGTCACAGAAATGGTCTTGCTGCACTGGGTGTGTTTTTAACCTCTTGAAACGTTTATGGGCCATCTCATCCAGAAAATTAGGTGCAGCAAAAATCATAAAACTCAATTTTAACAAAAATAGAACCTGATAGGGCGCCTGAGGCCTAAATGTGACCTGTAGCAGTGACATGGTAAAAATAAAAGAACTTTAAAAACTGAAAAACCTGACTAAAGAGAATTAAAAGGGTAGAAAAAAAATGTGGCAACAGCAATGGCAGGTTAGAAGCAAAGATTTTTTTTTAACGTGCCATCAAGTCAATGTTGATTCCTGGCAATCTAGCAGCCCCTGAGTTTTCTTGGCAAGGTATGACCAGAAGTAGATTGCCAGGCCTTTTCTTCCGAGGCAATGGAGGGCAAAGTGACTTACCCAAGGTCACAAGGAGTGCCAATGGGAATTGAACCCTAACCTCTTGGGTATTAGGCTGTTGTTCTAATCACTAGGCTACTCCTCTACTCAGAAGCAAACAGAAGAAATTAATGTGATATCTTTTATGGGACTAAAAATAAAAACATCTTATACAATTTTTTGTTTATGGACCTTGTCATTACCTTATGCAGCAATTACGTAAAAAAAAAAAAAATCTGTATTTTAAATGTATATGGTGAAATTAGGTTTTACCTGCTAATTGGCTTTCCTTGAGGAACTCCAGTCTAGTCTTGCACCTCAGGGTAGAGCACCTCTTCCAGCAGCTTTGGAGACTGAGCACGTCATAACTTTGATGACACCAGGATACTTAGGCAGCTGGCACCACCCCCAGCCTCCCAGTAACCTATTGACAAAGCAGACTCACAGGAGCAACAAATAAGAAGTTAATGTGCAGAAAAACACCAACCTAACACCTAATTCTAAACACTCAGAAACAAAAAAAAAATTTGTTTTTCTTTTTCTTTAACTTCCAAAGGCAGCCCCCCCCTTCTTGACCCCCCCAGAAACAACGGGGTCCAACACTCGAAGGAACCTACCCTGGAAAAACCAACACCTTAACCATCCCCAGTCGGCGGTGGGAAACCCCAGCCAATTCACTGTGATTGTACTTCTTTTGGCCCGGAATCGCTTAAGCACGCAGAACTACAGAAGGGAGGGTTCCAAGACTGGACTGGAGTTCCTTAAGGAAAGCCAATTAGCAGGTAAGACCTAATTTCACCTTCCTTATCATCCTTCCAGTCCAGTCCTGCACCTCAGGGATGTAACAGAGCCCCCTAAACATGGGAGGGACCCGCGAACCCGGTCTGGATAACTACCGAACCGAATTTCGCATCATCCCTTGCTTGCACATCCAACCGATAGTGCTTTACAAAAGTATGCAACGAGGACCAAGTGGCTGTCCGACAAATATCCACTGGCGAAACCAAACTCCACTCCGCCCAAGAAGCCACTTGTGCCCCAGTGGAATGAGCCCACAATCCCTGCGGAACTTGTTTTCTCCGTAACAGATACACCGAAGCAACGGCCTCCTTAACCCATCTGGAGATGGAGGACTTAGCCGCAGCTTCCCCCTTACGTGGACCTCCAAACAGAATGAAGAACTGATCCGATTTTCGAAACTAAGCCGTTCTTTTCAAATAGCACTTCAAAGTCCGCCGTCGAGAAGTCACAGCTGCGGGTCTGATAGACCCTCCAGCAACCCAGTTAGTACCGGCAACACTACGGGCTGATTCAAATGAAACAGCGAAACCACCTTCAGCAAGAAGGAAGGCACTGTCCTCAAAACCAGCTTTTTCTTAGAAAAAGTAAGAAAAGGTTCCCTGCACGACAATGCCTGAAGTTCCGAAAATCTCCTAGCCGAACAAATCGCCACCAGAAACACCGTCTTTAACGTCAAATCCTTTAGAGTACAAGACACTGACTCAAAAGGCTCCCACAACAGCACAGAAAGAACTAAATTAAGATCCCAAGCAGGGACCAAAACCCTCTTGGGAGGACGGATCTGCTTTACAGCCCTTAGAAAACGAATGACTTCAGGCTGCCTCCCCAAAGAGTCACCTTGGATCTTACCTCAATAACAAGCCAAAGCAGCTACCTGAACTCTTAGCGAGCCCCAAGCCAAGCCCTTATCAAGGCCCGCCTACAAGAAATCCAGCATTTCTGGAACCGAGGCCAACAGAGGGTTACACGCTCTCTGAACACACCATCCCTCAAAAATTCTCCAAACTCGAATACATGCCAGGGAGGTAGATCTTTTCCGGGTCGTAAGGAGGGCAGAAATCACCTGAGAGGAATAACCTCGCCCTCTCAAGAGCCATACCGTAAGCGAAAACCGATCCACCTGTGGCATCATGATCGGGCCCTGCTGCAACAGGTCTGGCCTGACGGGAAGCCTCCACGGTTCGGCCACCCTCAACCGCACAAGATCAGCATACCACGGCTGCCGTGGCCAATCCGGGGCAATGAACACAATCATCCCCCTGTGCGCCTCCACCAACTGCAGTACGTGGCCTATCAGTGTCCAAGGCAGGAAGACATAGAGCAGCCCTTGGCTCGGCCACCTCTGAACCAAAGCATCTAGTCCCTCGGACATACTTTCCCTTCGACGACTGTAAAACCGACTGGCCTTGGCTGACACAAAGGTCACCATTAGATCCATGATCGGTCGTCTCCCCCCCTCCCCCCCCCCACTGGTGTACAATCTGCTCGAAAACCACCTGGTTCAACTGCCACTCCCCTGGGTCCAAACGCACCTGACTGAGGAAGTCTGCCGCAACGTTCTCCGATCCAGCCACGTGCGCTGCAGAGATCACCTGTAGGTGAACCTCCGCCCAAGCCATCAGAATTTCCGCCTCACTCTCCAGCCTGGCACTGCCCATGCCGCCCTGACGATTGATATATGTCACCGTGGTAGCGTTATCGGAGAAGACTCATACTGCATGAGTACAAATCCGAGGTAAAAACTCCTGTAGGGCGAAGCAAACTGTTCTCATCTCCAGCCGATTGATGGACCGAGTCTGTTCCTCAGGAGTCCACCAACCCTGCGCCACTTGCCCCTCGCAATGGGCTCCCCAACCTGACAGACTGGCAACTGTCGTTAGAGGAAGCCAACATGGTGATTCCAAGGGAACACACAACTTCAGGTTCTTCTCGTCCAGCCACCACCTGAGGACCTTCTGAACCTCTCGGGGACATACCAGTCTGCGAGACAGTGGCTGATGAGACCATCTGCGTAACAGAGCTCTCTGCAGCGGCCTCATGTGAGCTTGCGCCCAGGGGACCAGGTTGATCGTTGCCGCCATGGTACCCAAAAGCTGAAGATAATGCCATGCTGTAGGTTCCGCCATGCGGAGAAACTGCTGAACCAACAGCCGAAGAGCTGGTTCCCTCCTCTGAGGAAGGAACACCCGAGCCTTGAAAGTGTTGAAATTCACCCCCAGGTACTCGAGATCCTGTGAGGGGGGTCAATTGACTTTTGTCGACATTGATAAGCCAGCCCAACTCGGTTAAGAAACTGACTAATCGATCCGTTACCTGTGCACCTTCCCCCTTGGACTTTGCTCTAATGAGCCAATCGTCCAAGTAGGGATGAACCAAAATGCCTTCGCGCCACAACTACTACCATCACCTTGGTGAAAATCCGCGGAGCCATTGTGAGACCGAAAGGAAGCACCTGAAACTGAAAATGACCCATTGGCACTGCAAATCAAAGAAACTGATGGCAATCCAGATGAATGGGAATATGCAGGTATGCCTCTGTGAGGTCTAGAGAGGTCAAGAACTCCCCTTCTCTGACAGCCATCATTACGGACCGAAGAGTCTCCACATGAAACCGAGGAACGCGGAGATACTGATTTACCTGCTTGAGATCGAGAAAAGGCCGAAAGGACCCCTCCTTCTTTGGCACTATGAAATAGATGGTGTATCGACCTGTACCACATTGCTCTGCGGGCAAAGGACTACCACCTGCAATTGCAAAAGATGTAGCGTTTGCCGTCTGCCTTCGCTTTCACCCGACAGGGAGAGCGAACGAAGGCCGGCGATAGAGGTTTCACAAACTCAAGGGCGTAGCCCTCCCAAATTACTCACAGAACCCACTGGTTCAACGTGACTCAGGCCCAGACATGGTAAAAATCCTTCAATCGACCCCCCACGGAATGTACCATTGCCTGGGCCCCCCTCACTTCATTGTTGCTTCCTCAGGTTTGAGGTAGAGGCAGAAGTTCCGTAATATCCCCTGCCCGTTCCCCGAAAACCCCTAAAGGGAGGTGCCCTAGGCGCAAAGCACCCTCTCTGGAAAGGGGAAAACCTCACCGATCGAAAGCGCCTGAACTCTCGAGGCTGACCCCGGCTTGGATCGGCAGCTCGAACTTGCTTTGGTTTATCCTCAGGAAGACGCCCACCCTTGGACTCCCCCCAAATCCTTTACGAACCTCTCGAGCTCCTCTCCGAACAACTGTTTCCCCTTGAAAGGCAACTTACTCAAGCGGGTCTTGGAAGACACATCCGCCGACCAATTTCGGAGCCAGAGATAACGGCGAGCGCCACCATGGAACCCATGCTGTTCGAAAGCGCTCTTACTAGATTATAAAAAATGTCCGCTAGATAAGCCATTCCACAGACTCTACATTCTGTGCCTCTCCAGACGTACCCAGGAGGCCTTGCACCCAACGCAAACAAGCCCGCGCCACTAAAGCCCCGCAAGGCCTGCAGTGAAAGCACACATACATCAAAGGCCTGTTTCAACAGGGTATCGAGCTTCCTATCCTGGACATCCTTGACCGGAATAGTGGTCTTCTTTGTCACTGCCGACACTGCGGCATCGAACTTTGGGGAATGAAACATCTCTTTTTCCGGTTCAGTCAAAGGATATAACCAGGACATGATGCGAGACCCCCTGAGCCCAATCTCAGGGAGTTCCCACTCCTCCAGGATCATCTGTTTAATGACCCTATGCAAAGGAAAAACCTTTTGAGGCTGACGTACTGCCTAGAGTATTGGATCCTCCAAAGCGTCCTCTTCCAGCACGCCTGCTGGCGTCATGTTAAGTGTCTTTCGAGGGTCATTCCATGTCAAGTGGTCTAGGGCTCCCCGCATGACCATCACGGATTTTGACTAAATTTTATATTTTTATCCCCCCCCCCCCCCCCCAATGTCTCAAATGGACTTTGGTAGAGTTTTAGGTTCTCTGGTGTTAAACCTGTTGAGATATAGCCATTTGTTTGACCCCATAGCCTGAACATGTACAGTACGATTCAAAGTTTCAGCAACTTTGAGACCTAATATTGTTCTTATTATTTGTTTATAAGAAATGAAACTTAACTACCTTGCACATCTTTTTGCGCTCTTTTTAATGAGACTAATAATAATCTTTTTTGATTGTGTCAGAAATAGACACATTGCACCAAAGTCTGGCAAAGAAACTGGCGCCCTAAAAAAATTACAAGTTTAACATTGCATAGCTCCTGAAATAAGTAAACAACGAACATGAAATTTGAGGCATAGTATCTCGTGGTACTGTTGTTTTTGTGTTTATAATTTCAAGCTCCTAGCCCTTTTCATTAATTTGCAAATTAAGTGTAAAGTTGATAATTTTTGCAAAAAGGCTAAAAATAGGGTATTTTTAACTCCCTTTTACACAAAAGTATCTTCTAGAAACGTTTTCAAACTACTACCATTAGAAAGAGCATGTTTTAAACTCCCTAAAAAAGTTAATTTGATTGACTAACGCTGGCATGCAGTGCTCTAAAAAGAGAACCAAATTCAGCGGACATTGCCATGGCAACAGCGTATATTTCATCATATCATTATTGTTAATTTTTTGGATCATACTTGTTTTAACATTTTTATATTGAAAAATTATCAGTATTGTATTGCGTTGGTCCATGGTGACATTGTCACTACCAGTTCAGAAACATGAACTGGCAACCCCATCGCCATAGAGATCACGCCCGATAGCTGTGCAATACCAGCCACAGGTGGGTTTCTTAATCTAGGTTCCCAAGCCTTTAGTTTGGTTTCTTATTTGAGGTTCCAAAGCCTTCAGTGGGTGTCTAGCTGGTTCCCAAGCCAATGATTGGGCATCCTATCCTAGGTTCCCAAGCCTAAATTGTGTATCTTATTGCTGTTTCCTTTATTGACCAACGTTTTGGGGCCAAAGTCAACAACTGAACTTTTGTTGACCTACTGGATATATCAATCTTTGCTTTCATTTCTTTAATAAGCTCAGTGTAATCGCTACATAGACTGCATTCTGCAGATAGACTAGATTGTTCAACGTTGTCAACCACTCCAGCAGCAGACATTTTTTTTTTGTTAACACGTTCTGTGTGCGCTCATTTGTTTCAAATAGCCAGCTTTGTCTCTACTGCTTATTCTTCATATTTTTAATGGCGAAGTGCCTAAAGCAGTCAAGCTTTGATCAAGGGTGTCCAAGGCATCTGGATCAAAATCATCCGAAGATGAAGATGCTGTGGCTTCAACCATAGAAGCATATTTTGTTTTGCACCTGATGCAAATTTTCTGGCCTGGCTTTACATTCATTTTGGTCACTTTTTTCAAGCCCTCAGACATGGCTAAAGTTACTTTTGATAATCCACTTTTAGTGACGTGATTCTGCTTTTCAAACGGATTGCAACACGACTTTTGGTTCATTTCATATTTGCTGAGATACAACATCAGGACTCAATAATAATCTACGATATGTCTTCATTTTTACTTGTTTATAATAGAGAAACCAAGACCCCCCCCCCAAGCTCCCTTCCCCCCCCCCAAGGGCACCCCGATCCCGGGGCCCCCCACCCTCCCCCACCCCGTCTCCCCACCCCCCCCAACTATGGCTTGCTAGGGCTAGGGCTCAAGACAGAGGTGAGCTAAGAGACACACTGAGGAAACAAACCTCCAGAGAGGCCAGCATATCACCCCCAATTATCCAGAACAATCACGCGCCATAGCGAGAAACAAAGGGTGCCCACACCAATTCAAAGCGAGCCAAACGCATCCTGCTAACTGCTACCCCCCGTTCCATAGAGTATGTATCCCACATTCGTTCCAGCCAGACCTGGAAAGAGGGGGCTAAAACATGCTTCCAGGCCGCCGCCAGGGATAGTCGGGCCGCGTTCAGGCCGTGCCGGAGTAAGGCAAGTTGCAAAGCCCGGGCTCCCGGCACGGAGGTTCCGAAGAGAAAAATCCCCGGATCCCAAGGGATGCTCAGTCCCAGAAGCATCTGCATGCGGAATTGTACACCTCTCCAAAAAGCACAAATGCGGGGACACGTCCACCAAATGTGTCCCATGGTACCCCGTTGCCCACAGTTACGCCAGCATAGGTCCCCAGCCCCGGGAAACATACGAGCAATCCGCGTCGGAGTCATATACCACCGGTACAGCAGTTTATAATTCGTTTCTCGGGCATTAGTCGCTATTGAGCTCTTCCACAGGCGGGCTTCCATTGTCTCCCACTGCTGATCAGTATAAGAAAGATTTGAGTTCCAAAGCACCCTGTGACGTGTGGGGCACGCCTGGGCCCCCTGCAAATGGGCATATAATGTCGCCACAAGACCCTTTGTAGTAGTACACCCCTCACAGTAGCGTTCCAGATCCGTCAGGTCCCGAGCAACCTGGGGCCGAAAGGACCTAGAGTTGGCCCAATGTGTCACTTGCATATAACGATAGAGATGCCCAGCCGGGAGGTCAAACTCGGCCCGCAATGCACGAAAGGATTGTAGCCGACCATCAACAAAAAATTGGCCGACCCGGCTGAGGCCAAGGTGCCCCCATTGCCGAAAAGCCACGTCACTCGAACCCGGTGGGAAAGAAGCGTTATCAACTATAGGGGCTAAAGGGGATAGATCCACGTCACGGGCTCGAAAATGGCGATCCCAACAACAGAGGGTATGAAAAATGTAGGGATTACTGGTGCATTTGCCGCGGCGAAGCTTTGGACCAAGCCACAGCCAATCCCCCAACCCCGCTCCCCTCGCCAAGCTCATTTCCATCTGCACCCATCGCTTAGTGCTATCGGCAATCATCCATTCCACTCCCGCCCGACATTGCGCCGCCACATAATACCACTGTAAATTGGGCATGCCCATACCGCCGGAACGCGTGCGGGCAAAAAGAACTTGCCGCGCTAGGCGCGGGCGACGATAATGCCACACAAACTTCATAAGCAACTGTTGCCAGGTCGCCAGAGTAGCTCGCGAGATGGGGAGCGGGAGAACCTGAAAAAAATAAAGGAAGCGGGGGACAATCACCATCTTGACTACGGCTATACGCCCAAACCAGGAGAGGAGCAGGCCGTTCCAAACTTCTAAGTCCCGCCGCCGAACCTGACGAAGCAAGGGATCATAGTTAGCTTTGAAAAGATCCGCCCGCTCCACGGTCAGGTTCACCCCTAAGTATCGCAGGGCACCGGACACCCAGCGAAGAGGATAAGCCTTTTGAAGTTCCGCACAGACCGCTCTAGAGACCCCAACATTCAAGATCTCCGATTTAGTATAATTGATTTTGAAGCCGGAGACTCGAGAAAAATTGGCGAACAGCTGCATTGCGATTGGGAGAGAAGCGGACGGGTTCACCAGGGATAAGATGATATCATCCGCAAAGAGTGCGATCCGATATTCCGCAGTACCGATGCAGACCCCTCGCAAACCTGGATGATCTCGAAAGCTCTGAGCCAATGGTTCCATTGCTAGGGCAAAAAGCAGGGGCGAGAGAAGGCAACCCTGTCGTGTGCCTCTTTCCAAAAAGAAGTGTCTCGAGTGACCCCCATTAATCCGAACGCACGCCTGGGGCTGCTGGTAAAGGCTGCGAACCCAACCAATATAATTAGGGCCAAAGCCCATTATCTCCAAGACACACCATAGATATCCCCAATCCACCCGGTCGAATGCTTTTTCTGCGTCAATCCCCACTAGTAACGCTGGTTGTGGGTCCCGTTGAGCCACATGAATAACACAGGTACACTACCAAAAAACTGCCTCCAGTTTTGCAACTGATTCCTATAGATTTTGGGGTGCTGAATCCAGGAAAAATAGCCAAAATGTTCCATCACGTCACGTTTTCTTGCAAAATTAGATTTCTTACCCATATAAGGAATGTTCACATAATTTCTTTTTAGCCGACTGCAGTTTATTTTCTTGGCCCAAAATAGAGGTTGTAATGGTTAACTAACTAGATGATATTTTAGAGTGTTTTGTATTCATTTTATACATTAACAGGACAATTGGGAGGCGGGGGGCTAAATCCAGTACTCGCGCTGGCGCATGTTCTTTCCTGTTCGCCTCGCCTCGTTCGCTCGCTCAAACACGGTGGTTGCGACATGAACGTTCCTGTCAAATTTCAGTTTCTTGCAAGTTCATTATTACCTTTTGTTTGCTCAGTCATAATCCAGCTTTATTCCGAAGTGGTTCACTACAGTTGTAGTTTGCAGTGCTCTGTATTTGTGATGGCTCACAGAGCCAGAGGTTGCGTCAACTCTCCGGACAGTTTTTGTTTTATTTGTGGGGAATATACCGTGAAAAAGCGGCAGAGGAACATTTCTGCATTTATTAAAAAAGTATATTTCGCCTATTTCGGTTTGAAGTTAGGCGATCAAGACAAACCGTGGGCTCCTCACAAAGTGTGCAAGACATGTGAGGAAGATCTACGCTTATGGATGAAAGGTAAAAAACAAGCATTTCGTTTCGGAATACCTATGATGTGGCGTGAACAAAGAGACCACAGCAGTGACTGCTATTTTTGCTCTTGCATTGTGAAGGGATACAACTTAAAAAATAAGAACGTAATAAGTTACCCCAACCTTCCCTCAGCAATTAGGCCTATGCCTCATAGCAATGAAGTACCTGTGCCTGAACCACCAAAATCTTTGGATCATATTTGTGTGGACGGTTCTGATCATGATGAGACTCATCAGATGGCTTTTCCCGATGAGTCCAGTACTTCTGAGTTTGAAACTGAACCAGATCCGAAACCTGAACTTTTCTCTCAAGCTGAATTGAATGATTTAGTCCGGGACTTAGGACTCCCAAAAGATGCTGCCCAACTGCTAGGTTCTCGGCTTAAACAGAAAAATCTATTGTCACCAGGAACAACTTTTTATTGGTACCGCAACCGCGAGACACAATTTTTGAAGTATTTCAGCAAAGAGGAAGATTTGGTATTTTGCAACGATATATACGGAGTGATGGAAAAGTTTAAACTCAAGTATGATCCTGCTGAATGGCGGCTGTTCATTGATTCGTCAAAAGACAGCATAAAAGGTGTTCTTCTTCATAATGGCAACACATTCGCTTCAGTTCCTATTGCTCACTCTGTTATTCTCCAAGAAAAATACGAGAATTTGGCCCTGATTCGTTATGATGAGCATAAGTGGATGATTTGTGGACTTTAAAATTCTATCCATGCTATTAGGGCAGCAATCCGGTTTCACCAAATATCCCTGCTTCCTTTGCTTGTGGGCTAGCCGGGCCCGCGACCTACACTGGGGGAAAAAGACTGGCCAATTCGGGAGTATTTGAGACCCGGTGAGAAAAATGTTCTTCATGAGAGCTTGGTACCTCGTGATAAAATTCTATTACCACCTCTCCACATTAAGTTGGGTCTCATTAAGCAATTCATCAAGTCCCTTCCAAAAGATGGTGAGTGCTTTCGGTACCTTTGCTCAAAGTTCCCCCGACTTTCTGAAGCAAAGCTAAAGGAAGGAGTGTTTGTTGGCCCTGATATAAGGAAACTCATTTCAGATGGAGCATTCGCTGAAACAATGTCTGAGAAGGAAAAAGAAGCCTGGGATTCCTTCAAGGATGTTGTTCTCAAATTCTTGGGGAACAGGCGGGATGGGAACTATAAGGATATTGTTGCCAGGATGCTCAATGCCTTCAAAGAACAAGGCTGTAACATGAGCCTGAAAGTCCATTTCTTGCACTCCCATGTGAACTACTTTCCCGAAAACCTGGGGGCGTACAGTGAAGAACAAGGTGAAAGGTTTCACCAGGACATCAAGGACGCAGAGAGAAGGTACCAAGGAAGATGGAACACCACTATGATGGCTGATTTCTGCTGGTTGCTGCTGCGGGAAACCCCAGATGAAAAATACGCCAAGCAGCGCACCAAGAGAAGCATTCGGGGGAAGAAGAAACGGGCCCACCAGGAGATTGATTGACCCAAGAATGACTTTAAAATCTAAACTGTGTTGACAAATATTGTGTTTTTACTAAACTTTGAAATAAAAATTTGCTAGTTATTACCACAGTGTCGGATCTCATTTATTAGAATTTTATTTTCACACCATCGGGTGTTTGTCTTCATGTATTGCAATGGTGCGGTTTGCGTTTTCTATTCTTACATACATACCTGTACAACATTTTTTGCACATTTCTTTGCTTTGCGTCTAACCTCGCTCTTATATGCTCAATGTTTGTGCACATGTATGTGGCTGTTTTAAGTGCAGACAATTTTGCTACCATCACAGTGTGTTTTGTTGACATTACTCTATTCTTATGTGCTGCCTTGTTACAATTTTCTTTATTCTTATTTGAATAACTACTAAACAATTAGTATAAAGAATTCATCCAAGAAACTTTTATCTCGTTCGCACTCAATCTGAAACGTTCACCTCAAACTGCTAACCCAATGTAGCAAAAAATCTGTACGTGATGGAGCAAATTGGTTACCAGATTTGGATTCAGCGCACCAAAAAACGTAAAAATCAATCGAAACATTAGAGGCAGTTTAAAAAAAATTTTTTTAGTGTACCTGTGTAATCTGCAACATACGCCGGATGTTGTCGGCGGCCTGGCGACCCGGCACAAAGCCAACCTGATCTGGTTGAACCAAGCCCGGAAGAACCCGATTCAGACGCGCGGCCAGCACAGAAGCAAAGATTTTAACGTCAACGTTTAACAAGGAGATGGGGCGGTACGAAGCCGCATCATGCAAGGGTTTACCGGGCTTGGGTATCATCACAATCAATGCCTCACGTTGGGACGGGGGAAGGGAAGCTGCCCCCAGGATCTCATTAAACAAACAGGTCAGGGATGGCGCCAATTGTGATCGGAACTTCTTATAGTATTCCGCCGGAAAACCATCACTACCCGGCGCGCTACCAGTTTTCAGATGCCGGACTGCATTTTCCACTTCGTCAATCGTAAATTCCGAGTCCAACTGAGCCCGGTCAGAGTCAGAGAGACGCGGTAGAGCGGTCCGCTGAAGATAATCTTGCACTTGATCCCTACCAGTGGGCTCTGCTTTGTAGAGCCGCTCCAAATAATCAGCAAAAAGATCACGGATCTCCCGGGAGATGACCCTCGTCTGTCCCCCAGCGTCGCGTAATTCGCGGACCACTCTCGAGGACTGCTGTTGACGCAGGCGCAAAGCCAAAAGGCGGCCAGTTTTGTTCCCATGCTCATAAAAAGTTTGCCTTAATTTCCGACGCTTATTATCTAATTCTCTCTGCATACATGCATCTAAATTCGCTCGAACCGTCCGCCACTGACGTGGGACCTGCCTCGACCCGGTTCGGGCGTGCTCCCAGTCTAGGCGAGCAGATTCCCTCACCAGATGATCATGATCACGTGTCCACATTTTGCGCGTGCGGGCTGCCTCAGCCATAAGCTGACCGAGGGCTGTGGCCTTATAAGCATCCCACACCGTGGGAAGGGGAACATCCCCAGTATCATTAAACTCAAAGAATTCCTTAATAAAGTGGGCGTGATCCTGTACTGCACCCTGCCGTCGTAGAAACCTTGTGTCTAAACGCCAAAGACGGCGGTACTCACTATGCGTGCCGTCCGGGAGGATGAGCCAGCACGGGGCATGGTCTGACCAGGTCAGCGCTCCAAGTCCAGCCTGCACTCTCCCGTCCATCAGGCGCTGATCCAATAAAAAATAATCAATGCGAGTGTGGACCTGATGGACCGGGGAGTGGTAAGTGTAACCCCTCTCTCCCGCGTGGGTGTCCCTCCATATATCCAGTAGGCCTAAGTCGACCATCAAGCGCTGAAGGGCTCTTGCCGATCCCCCCATTCCCCCCCCAGTGCGACCCGTAGAATCCAAATGGGGCACTAGATGCGTGTTACAATCCCCACCCAAAACAATGGGGCCTTTTGCAAAATCCGCCAGTAGGGCTTTCAGTCGTGTAAAAAAGGGCCCCTGACCCGTATTTGGTGCATAGATATTAGCTAAGGTTAGTAAGTGTCCGTCTAGACGAACATTCAGGAAAAGCCACCTCCCCAGGGCATCTCGCTTTATCTCTTCAATCTGCAAGGAGAGGCTCTGGTGAAATAGTAGAGCCACTCCCCGCTTCTTCCAGCCCTGCGTATCGGAGGCCACCCGCACTTCAGTGTATGGGGATCGCTTTAACCAGCCCTGCTTGGAGTTTTGAAGATGGGTCTCCTGCAAATAAACAATATCCCCTTGCAAAGTGCGCAATTCTGAGAACAGCAGGGACCGTTTCCGAGGGGAGTTAAGACCCTTAACATTCAAAGAGATAAAGCGCACCATTAGGAACTACAACCTAACCCCACACATCCGCTGACCATCCAGAAAGTCCCAGCGGGGGCTCCCCCCAGCGAACCCAGGAAATTAGTTAATGGAGCCCACCTAGACCGCCCTCCAAGAACCAAAGCCATAGACTCACCCCCCCAGCCCAAACATACCTCCCAGCTCCATGTTGAGAGACCCCCACCCCCCCCCCTTCCCGTCAATACCACCTGCCTGTCTAAGTTAATACAGGACACGGTAAATTGACCACAAACCCCGTACCCCCCAGAACCCCAGAAAGTGAAAACTCAACCTAAACATGGAAAAACATTACCCCCATTACTCCCCCACCCATCCCGGATCATCAATCCCATCGTGTCCCCCCACCAGAACAGTAACATCAATAAAACAATTGCAGGTCAACCGCCGCCCCCCATGGAGAATGGAGTGGGAACCCCAGGCTAATCTTTGCCACCAGTTATACAAAAATCAGGGGACCCACTGGTCGAGACTCCCTAAAAGAGAGAAGATAAAAGGAGCTCTGCAATATCCACAGGAGTGTCAGGCGGGCTTAAAGCGTCAGGCAGACTTGCCTACCCGAGTCCACTTGGAGTGCTGGGGTTTAGGGGGCGGCGGGTGAGGCTGAGCATTATCATCAACTAGGCCCGCCTGGCGAAGAGCCCGCCAAGCTTCAGAGTAGTCCTTTGCAGAGATCTTTTTATTGCCCAAGAGAAAGTTCATCCGAAATGGGAAGGACCAGGAATAGCGGATCCCTTTGCTGTTCAAGACCGCCGAGACTGGTTTCATCTCTCTCCGGCGTGCCAGAGTGAACGTCGAGAGATCCTGGTAGATGGACACTGTCGCGTCCTGGAAGCGGACCGTCTTTTTCTCCCAGCCCCGACGTATAAGGAGCTCAGTATCTGAATAGCGCAGGAATCTTGCAATGACATCACGTGGTTGGTTGTTGGGAGGTTTTCCCAGAGCACGGTGAACTCGCTCAATTTCCATTCCAGGAGCGTGTGCAGCCAGTTCCTCCGCCGGGAGCAACTCCGCTATCAGCAGCTTAAGCACAGTTGGTAAGTCTTCTCCGCCCCCCACCGCCTCTGGAATTCCACGGAAGCGCACATTGTTGCGACGGGAGCGGTTTTCAATGTCATCAATTTTATAGGTCAGTTCCATAGCCTGCGCGCGCTGCCTGTCAAGAGCACATTGTAAATCCATCAGAGTCCCATCATGATCAACCACTTTGGTCTCCACGTCCTCTACTCGGGCTCCCAGTTCTTTAACTTCGGTTCGGAGTTCTGCGACGTCTTTCATCAGGTCTTCCCGTAGCGTGCGGAGCTCATTGGCTAATTCTGCGAAGCCCTTATGGAGCTCTTGTTTGAGTTGAGCCGAGGAGAGTTGCTTATGAGGATCCAGTTCACTTACAGTGTCATCATCAGAACCTAATGGGGGAGATTGGCCGGGTGGACTGCTTGAGACTCCGGTCTTACTCTGCAGGCGCTGGGAGGAGCGCATCCCTTCCCGAGCGTCGAGGTTTTTAGCTTTGGCGGCCATCCCGCAAGGCTTCCACTGCCGCACAGTGTTGGGAGAAAGTTCCAGTCAATGTCAGCAAGGGCAGAGGCAATAGAGAGGTGACAGTGTGCTCAGCTCCACAAGCCCGCAGTCCAGTCACTGTCTTACAGTGGGAGGAGAAAAGCACAGGCAATGTCTGCAAAGAATCAGATCATTGAGGAAACAGCAATGCAAGAAGATGATGAACTGCTCTGAAGCTCCCAAAGAGGTGAGCAGCCAAGTGCAATGCGCAAAGAGCTCTGCGGGGTTACCTGGAGACAGAATACAAGGTGCCCTTAGTTGCGAGGTGTGCAGATTGAGAAAGGATTCCAGCCAGGGAAAGCTCAGAGACCGCCCAGCAAGGCACGCGGGGTCCACGATGAATAGTACAGGCCTCGATGGAACACTAGGCCTCTAGCAGACTGACACTGCCGGTGACTCTGCAGTTGGATCGGAGGCTCCAAAGTTCGTCAAGGAGAAGGACAACCTGTACACCTACCCCCTCCAGAGGGAAGGGGCGCCAGTCGGAAGATGGAATGGGCACTAGCAACTGCCGCACAGAGTCCAGATCCCCTCTCCGGCCCCGTTAAAAGAGGTCCGGGACCACGTGTATGCAGGCCAGCCCCGGTAGAAGTGTTTCACCCGGCAACACGCTGCCGCGCGTGCACCGATTCAGTTCAGAAATCCAGAAGGCAGCTCGGGGAAGCTCGCTCTCATGCCGGTCAGTGAATACACCTGAATCATCGGGGTCAGTTGAGGGGCGCTCCAGGCCCGATGCAAACGGCGATGCAGTGTATGCCGCAGGCCTCCTTCCAGGAACGAATTCCACAGTCCCCCGGTCACCGGAGGTTGCACCGGACGTTAATTCAGGTCTCCACGGGATCCCGCCTGCTTCCGCCGATCCGGGGTAGGTGATTTTTAATAAATTTGCAACAATTAGCGCATGTTAGCTGGGGTTGCTGGGGTGGCTAAGACGGAGCTCAGTCAAGAAGCAGCCATCTCGCAGCGGGCTCACGAGCGCCCCCCTTTTTTTTTTTAAACTTTACCGGCAGGAGTGCAAGACAATGCAAAAACCTTAAGAAATTTAAAGGGAAACCAACCCCCAAATTTAAAACTACTAAATTCAACCAAATTAACCCAATTAACTACCATAACTCTTCTCAGTTGTCCCTGCAGTGAGTCCCAACTCAGAGAACACCTGCTCCAACTGCTTGGAGACTAAGCTTACAGTGAGGCTGGGGGTGGTGCCAGCTGCCTAAGTATCCTGATGTCATCAAAGTTGTGACGTGCTCAGTCTCCAAAGCTGCTGGAAGAGGTGCTCCACCCTGAGGTGTGGGACTGGACTGGAGGGACGATAAGGAAAAATCATTTTAATAGTTATGGTGTGCTAGATTACTTTTTGAAGGAAAAACATTTGATGTAACAGTGATTAGAAAGGAAGAGGATAGGGAATGAGGGATAGGAGGGATCTGGAAGATGGGGAGGAAAAGGTAAAGGGGAGGAAGGAGATGGAGAAAGGATCTCAAGAGAGAGAAACAGAGGAATAAGAAAACTAGCGGGTATAACAACCACAGGGACGAGAGGACAACATGAGAGGATGCCATTTTCCCTGACACCCTCCCATTTTAAACACTTCCCCATCTCCCCCCCCCAAACCTTTGTCCCCATCCCTCATCTCACCTACCCCCCGCAATCCACACTGGCATTCAGCAAGTGGCAACGTAGTTGGACTTGCTTTCTATTGCTCAGAACTGGAGTGCTGTGGTTTGAACCATGGGGGGAGATCATAAGTGTTGCATGATCCAAATAGCAACTCTCTGACTCCCTGACAGCAGAGAAGGGCATGGTTCTAAGTAGCATATTGCTGCTGTCATTGTCCCATGCTAAGCTGGCATCAGTTTTGGGCACAGAAGGGGAAATGCATAGGCTGCTGCCACCATCATTCAGACCTCGACCCATCCCCTGAACTCCATTAGTGATTCCACATAAAATAGGGAATTTGATAGCAAGGACTGGACTATGCAACCTACAGAACCACAGGACACCTGGGTCCAAGTTAGAACAAATACGTTTAACAGTCCCAAGAGACTTCCGTAATGATTACATAGGAAAACCTACTGTTGTCACATTTCCATTCCAAAAATGCACAAAACATAAAACGAAAAAAAAAAAAAAGATAACATCATTTTAGCAACATATGGAAGTTTACATCGCTCGCTTTAGGTTTGGAGTTCTAGGACAAAGACCAAAAGTTAATATTTGAAGACAATCTAAAACCACAGCTTCTTTAGAACTAATCCAACTTTCTATAAAATACTGCATGATTCACTTAATATAGTAAATTTTACTACTAGAAATAAAATTTCATGATAAATCTGGTGTCTTACACTTTTCAGTGTTTTGGTTTTTTTGTATCCTCCAAATCTCCTCTGGGGGAAAAGTTGCCAGCAACATCTCCAGAAAACTATTTTCTCTAATGTGCGAGCTGTGTTGTATCACCAACAAATTGGAAACTGAAATTTGCCATGAAATCATATTTACATTTGTGATTTAATTCTCTTTTCCAATAGTGTTTTTGAAATCCCAGAGCAGAGTCATTATTGTTCATTCGTGAAATTTTAATAGCACAAAAGATCATCTCCATCTCATGGATTCACAGGTTACAAAATGAGCTCACTCAGACTGATGTTTAAATTAAACTCCCTATAAGCTGCTCAAGATCAGATGCAAGCTGTGAACTCAACCCGATTCTTCCTCAGCATGTGCACATGTAATACAATGCTACTATTGAACCATAACGGAGCAACCCAAACTGTCTTAGAAATTTTCCTTATGATACTTACGGTTCGGAGATCCCCAATACGCTTTTCAAGAGATGGGGGTAAACCCTCTGGGAGTGCTGAGACCTGCTTAGGAGTCAGAACCTGAGATATGCTACTTGGCTGTGTAGCACTGCTATTCTCTCCTGGCTCCGAGAGAGGACTGCCATTAGAAGCATCCAGCAACCGGTCAAAGTCAATATCACCTAGCATCTCCAATGCATTTTCTGCCTCCTGAAACAACTCTCGTTCACTGGTGCTTCCAAAGATGGAAAGAACTGGATCAGGGCCAAGACTCAAGTCAGCAATGTCATTTCCGGAAGATGAGGGAGGCTTCTGTGTAGAAGTGATCACAGTAACAACTGGAGGGTTTTGAGAGTTTTCTTTTTTCTTCAAGGCTTCCTTTTCTTTTTGAAATTTCCTGATCATGGCTGCTACAGATAGTGAATCCTTGTATAATTTCTTCTTCTTCTTCTCTGATTTATGCAAGTTAAGGGCCATCACTCTGCAAGTAAAACTGCAAGCTTTAGTCTATGGAAAAATGGTGTGTCTACTAACAAAGGTTCTTTACATTAAGACCTACAAATACTTCCTGTCCAGCCCCCCTCCCCCCCCCCCCCAATCTCTTTTTGGCTAATAGCTGTTGCTATTTTGGCTCAACTTGCTGCTTGCCAGAGGCTGAGTGTGCTACTTCTACAATTCTGTTGCTCATCAAAGAAAGAACACAACATAGCAACGTGATGAGAGATTTAAATGTAAGGATAACTACAAAAGTCAATGAACCTAGAGTTATTCATCTGTAATAGGTATTCACAGAAAACGGAGGAATCACTAGTCACACAACCAGTTCATGTAATATAATAGGAGTGACAGAACATATTTCTAGAGAATTCTAATAAACATCTAGACATGTACAATAACTCCAATGTGTCCGCACTCACACCATTATCTTGGTTCTATTATTAAGCCTTGAAGAGTTTGGTTTTTAGACTGTATCTGACAAGGGATAGAGATGGAGTCTGATGTACTGACTCAAGTAGTTTGTTCTAAGCATATGGAGCAGCAAGGTGGGATCAACAAAATCTGGAGTTGGCAGTGGAAAAAAAGGGAACCGATAAAGGGATCTGGCCAAAGGAGCAGAGTAGGAAGAGATAAGAGGAAAGGTAGTGAAGAGCCACAGAATGAATGCACTTAGTAGGGGACGTTTGAACTAGATGCGGAAACAGATAGGGAGCCAGTAAAGTGACTTGAAAAGAAGGGCAATGTGAACATAGCGAGTTTTGAACAGACTGAAGGGGAGAGAGATGATTCAGAGGGAGACCAGCAAGGAGCAGGTTGCAATAGTCTAGATGGGAGGTGCCTAGAGAGCGAATGAGGGTCTTAGTAGTGTGTTCAGAAGGAAGGGACACATTTTTCTGATGTTATAGAGAAAGAAATGACAAATTTTAGCTATCTGTTGGTTGTGTGCAGACAAAGAGAAGAGAAAGTTGATTCCAACGTTGCAAGTTGGAGAAATAGGGAGGAGCATAGTGTTATCCACAGACAGAGAAAGGAGGGGGGGGGGGTGTATTTAAGGGGAAAGTTAAGCAGCTCAGTTTTGGCCATGTTCAATTCCAGACAGTGATGGGACAACCAGGCAGCAATGTCAGAAAAACAGGCCGAGACATGGGCCTAGATTCCTGGAGAGATTTCAGGTGCAGAGAAGTAGATCTAAGAGTCAATAGAATAAAGATGGTACTAAAAAACATGGGAGGAATACGCCCTGATGTAAAGAGAAAAAAGGAGAGATCCCAAGTCTGAGCCTTGAGGTACACTGACAAAGCAGGAAGGCAGTAGAGGAGGATCCATCAGAACATATACTAAAAGTGCAATAGGAGAGATAAGAGAACCAGGATGGAACTGAACCCCTAAATCCAAGTGAGAACAGGGTACTGAGGAGGTGGTGGTAGTAATCAACAGTGTCAAAGGCAAAAGAAAGGTCAAGAAGGATGAGGATTGAATAAAAGCCCTTGGATTTGCCAAGGAACAAATCACTGGAGACTCTGGCAAGAGCTATTTCTGTAGAATGCAGAGGATGACAGCTAGATTGCAGTGATCCAGAAAGGGCTTGAGAAGAAAGGTGACATTTTACTTACTCGTTAATGTCTTTTCCTTGAGTCCTGCTAGACCAGTCAAGACTTGTGTTCCCCTACCAGCAGATTGGTGGAGACAAAGAATCAATGAAAAGTCCAAGTTTCAATGACATCACTCCCATGCTTCTATTCGCCTCAGCCACCAGAGATCCCTTCAGTATTCGTCCCAAAGCACATCGGAGATACACAGCAAGCTTCACACAACCTCAATTGTGGGCAACAACAAGCAATCAACAGTAGAGAACTATGTACAGGAAAGTATAAACAAGGTTGTCAGCAAAAGATGAACTTGCAGAGCCAAGTACAAAAGTCATAGCGGACCCAAGGATACTGCAGCAGCAGAACAGAATAAAGTTCCAGGGCAAGCCCTGGACTGGTCTAGCAGGACTCAAGGAAAGGATATTAACTGGTAAGTAAAACGCCACCTTCCATATTGTCCTGCTAGACCAATCCACACAAGTGGGATGTACCAAAGCTACAACTCCATTGGGTGGGAAGACACAGCAACTTGCAAAACCTTTGTGCCAAAGGCTGTGTCCACCCACAGATGGACATCCAAGTGGAAATGTTTGACAAAAGTGGAAAACGATGCCCATGCTGCTGCCTGACAAATGTCTGCAGGGGTTACCAAGCCCTGCTCTGCTCACAAGGATGCTTATGCTCGGGTAGAATGGTCGCACAAACTTTCTGGAACCAGCCAGTTCTGCAACAGATACGCCAAAGCAATGGCCTCCCCTTAATATTCAGTGCCCCGCTTCACTCTTGCGTGGGCCAGCAAAAAGCACAAAAAGATGGTCTGAATTACCAAAGGCAATTGTAAACTCCAAGTACTGCAGCAGCGCCATCCGGGCATGCACCTGGTGAAGATCTTTTTTAGTTTTTCAATTTTCTCTTTATTCAACTTTTTCAAACAAACAGGCATACACATCTTGTTAAGGTAAACAGAGGGAGACAGTAAAGTATCAAGACACAACTAGAGAAAAATGTAACACTATCAGGAAATCAGAAACTATCTTAGCCTTCCCACCTGAAAAGCCCAAAACTTGAAGCCTGAGGCCTTGAAGCGTATGAAAAATAAATTTTAAACACTTAACTAGAGGAACCCAGATAATGCAGCAATTACATAGATACAAGCAGATTATTAAGTATCTTGTGTGGAAGTTACTCTGGTTTGGTGGAAACTAATAAAGGAAATAAGCTGTACAGGATCATAAAACACATATATAATTAACAGAAGAAAGCATTTATCAAGGATTTGCAGGGAAATGTAAAAAAACAAAACACCTCCCAGCTGCAATATTGCTAGGTTCAGCAAAAGAAACTCTCTATGCCTCTTTTGAGTCTCCCTAGACAGGTCTGAATACATGTGGATCATGAAGCCCCGAGAGGCTACAATTAGTTTCTTAAAATACGAAGTCACGGTCTGTGGTCAGGGCAAACAACAACAAAGTTGCAGAAACTATAGATTGTGAATTGAAGCTATCTAAAATAGCAGAAATATCAAGCACATCTGTTGTTCAGGAGAGTTTCACTTCACCAGAAGATTTCTTAGCAACTGGCAAGCAGTAAAGCGTAGTTACTCATCTGTAACAGGTGTTCTCCAGGGACAGCAGGAATCAGTCCTTACTTATGGGTGACGTCGGCACCGACGGAGCCCGCACGGAGCAATTCCCCAGCTTTCAAAGAAAGCCTATGGGATTGCTGCCAGTATGCGTGGTCCTCTTCCCACCCAAAGGTGCCATCTTACTCAGTCAGGTCCCAGAGCTAGAGCCCTACTAAGCAGATGGCAACAAAAGGATAAAGAAATTGCAACTCTTCGGGGGAGGTGGGAGGGTAGTGAGGACTGATTCCTGTTATCCCTGGAGAACACCTGTTACAGGTGAGTAACTATGCTTTCTCCAGGAACAAGCAGGAAGTCATTCATCACTTATGACACTCCCCAACTGCAGGCTACCACAACTGTAATCCAAAAACATCCTCACAAGGCCGTGAGCAGAAGCCGATGCCCGAAGGAGCCCAAGTCCTCGAGTCCTCGGGACTAAGCTCTTGGTAGCCGCAGAAGAAGGGTCGGAGGGCAGGAGTTGCTTATTCCCCAAAGAGATTATTGAGTGCAGCCTGGCCAAAGGCGCTGTCCTGGTGGGACTCCCTCTCCAGGCAGTAGTGCAAAGCGAAAGTGTTCACTAAAGACCAGGTCACAGCATGGCAGATGTCCGCCAGAGGCACTGAGCGCAGCAAAGCCATTGACACTGCCTTGGCATGGACGTCATGCGCAGTGGCCTGTCGATCCAGCAGGGCCCCAGCCTTTGCCTGGGCAAAGGCGATGCAGTCCACCACCCAGATGGAGAGGGTGTGCTTGGTAACTGACAGACCCAGGCGGTTGGGAAAGTAGGCAACGAAGAGCTGGTCGGACTTGTGATGATCCCAGGTGCGCTGCAGATAGAAGGCAAGAGCTCTCTTGCAGTCAAGAATGTGCAGGACCGCTGATGTCTGGTCGGCGTGAGATCTCGGAAAGAAAGTCGGCAAGACTATCTCCTGATTAAGATGGAAATCCAAGACCACTTTCGGAAGGAACTTGGGGTGGCAACGAAGGACGACCCTATTCCCGTAGAACCTAGTGTAGGGGGCCTCTGCCATGAGAGCTTGAAGTTTGCTGACTCGCCGCGCTGAGGTCAGCGCCACCAGGAAGACCACCTTCCAGGAGAGATGCCGGAGCGAGCACATCGCTATCGGCTCAAAGGGCGGCCGCATCAACTGCATGAGCACAATGTTTAGGTCCCACTCCACCGGCGGGGCCTGGAAAGCAAGAGGCCCCAAATGAAGTGGGAGACCAGAGGCTGGCCCAAGAGGGCTTTACCCCCAACGGGGAAGTGGTTGACCAAAATGGCACTCAGGTGAACCCTGACTAAGTTGGATTTCAGACCCACCCGTGAGAGGTGGAGGAGGTAATGGAGAACCCACCAGGTGGAGCAGGAGAAGAGGTCAATATGGAGCTCGGAGCACCAGGTCGAGAAGCGCCGTCACTTCAGGGCGTAGGCCTGTCTCATCAAGTCCCTCCTCGACACGAGAACCACCTCTTAAATCTCCTCTGGGAGATGCAGTGAGGCTAAGGAGACCCGTTCAGCCACCAGGGATAGAGAGGCCAAGTTCGGTTGAAGCACCCATCCCTCCTCCTGCATCAACAGGCCTGGGGACTGCCCAGGGGAAGCGGAGGCTCCGCCAAGAGTCAGAGCAGAAGCAGGAACCAGGGCTGTCGGGGCCATGAGGATCACCAATGCTCAGTCCCGCTGAATATTGTGGAGGGTCCTTGAAATGAGAGGAGTGGGAGGGAACGCATACAGAAGCCCGGAGGTCCAGTCCAGGAGGAATGCATCCAGGGCCACCCTGCTTGGGTGCGGCATCGGCCCACAAAAGCGGGGAAGCTGCGCATTCACCAGGCTGGCAAACAGGTCTATGGACGGAATCCCCCAACTGTGGAATAGGTGGAGAGCCACCTTTGGACTCAGACGCCACCCGTGTGGGCGAAGGAACATGCTGAGTCTGTCCGTGAGGAAGTTGTTCTGGCTAGGGAGGCAGACAGCCTTTAAGGTCATGCCCTGGCGTTCTGCGAAGCAGCAGAGGACTGTTTATGTAGAACATCACAATTTTGTTGTCAGTCTGCACAAGCACCGACTTGCCCTTCAGGTGGTACTCGAAGATCTTCAGGGCCAACCTGACCGCTCAGAGCTCAAGCAGGTTGATCTGCTGCAGGGACTCCTCGGGCGACCACTGCCCCTGGGTGCGTAGGCTGCCACAGTGGGCACCCCAGCCCAACAGCTCATGCTACAAAGTCTGGAAGGGCATGCCCCGAAGGAGGCTTTGGGGATTTTGACACCAAACCAGGGAACAGAATAGGCTGTGGGAGACCCAGACGGGGTCTCAGAGGTGTCCTGAGGCTTGGGCTCATTGTGTCCTAAGGCACCACTGCGCTGTGCGCATATGCATACGGGCATGGGGGACGACATGGACGGTCGAGGCCATGTGCCCCAGGAGGCGCAGCATGGTCTCCTGGAGCACATGGTCCAAGCCAAGACCCTTGTCCGGCCTTGGATCTTGGCAGCCAGGGTGTGGAGCCGCTCCGCACAGGCTAGAGGAAGAAAGGTGGTCGCCCGATCTGTGTTGAGAAGGGTACCAATGAACTCCAGGGTCGGCACCAGTTCGAGGTGGGACTTGGAGTAGTTGATCAGGAAGCCGAGGCGCTCGAGTGCTGTGCGCGATGCCGAAAGGCGAGCCTCCTCCGCCAATGTGCCCATGATGAGCCAGTCATCTAGGTACGGTTAAACGGGTATGCCCTGCAGTCGGAGGTGAGCTGCAGCCGCTGACAGGCACTTTGGGAAGACTCGTGGGGCAGAAGCGAGCCCAAAGGGGAGCACCCTGTACTGATAATGCTCCCTTGCACCCTGAAACACAGGTATTGCCTGTTCTTGGGGTGGACTGGGATATGGGCGTAAGCATCTCTGAGATCCAAGGAGCATAGCCAATCGCCCTGCCATAGGAAGGACAGCAGGATGCCAAGCGATAGCATTTTGAACTTCTTCCGCACCAGAAACTTGTTCAGGTTCCTCAGATCGAGGATAGGGCACAGCCCCCCCCCCCCCCCCGTCCTTTTCGGGACGAGGAATTACTGGAAGTAAAAACCCCGACCTTGGAGGTTGGGAGGGACCCTTTCGACCACCTGCTCACTGAGGAGATTGTCGACCTCTTGTTGCAAGCAAGCCTGGTGTGAGGGAAGCCAAGTAGGCTCCGCTGGGGAGAAGGGAGGAGGGGGGTCTGTCCAAACGAAGACGATAACCGTCCCGGATCACCTGGAGGACCCAGGAGTTCAATGTAATGGCCACCCACTCGGGGGAAAAAAGGGACAGGCGCCCTCCCACGGGCAGAAATGCCACCAGGGGGCAAGAGGCTATGCATTCGGCGTCAAAACTTCAGAGCTGGCTGGGGTGGTGCTGGCGGCGGTTGGGTCTTAGGCCCTTTTGGTTTCCAATAACCCTGAGCTCCCCCTTTGCCCTGAGCGCTGGTTGTCGGCGCCGGGGTAGGCGGGTATCAATGGTACGGAAGCCCCTTCCTCTGGAAGAAAGGCTTTTTGCTGTGCTGCTTCTTCTGTGGAAGAGAAGAGGTTTTATGAGAGAGACGGGTGTGAGTCACGAACTCTGTCTCGATCTCGGCTGCCTTGTCCTCCATGGGCTTGCCAAACAGCTGCTCGCCGAGGCAGGGGATGTCCAGAAGCTTCTCCTGGACCCACAGTTCCAGGTCCGAAGATTGAAGCCACGCTTGGCGCCGAGCCCCGATGCCAGCTGCTGCCACGTGGGCAGAGGACTCAAACCAGTCATATGTGGCGCGGCAAAGGTATTTCGAGCAGTCTGTGACCGACCTCAGGAGGGTCTGGAACCTGAGTAGGTGTTCGCCCCTGAGGCCTGCGGAGAAACTGCCGAGCTCTTTGGTGAGGTCGCGAAGAAACATCCCCATATACAGCTGATAAGCCTGGATGCGGCACGCCAGCATGGATCCCTGATAAGCCTTGCACCCCAGGGCGCGGGGGATTCCCTGCCAGGTGAGACCGAAGAGTATGACTTCGGGCTCTTCTGCTTCCGCATGGCCAATTCAGCCACCCTGGAGGTATGAGGAAGTCGAGTCTTCCGAAACCCCGGGCCGCACTGGAAATTGTACATGGCATCGAGCCTTTTGCTGATGATGGGGACAGAGGCGGGTGCTTCCCACATGCGGAGGAGCAGCCGGGATAGGATGGGTGGTACAGGGATCGTAAGACTCCCTAGGTGGAGACTCAAACTGAAAAATGTCAAGTTCCTCCGCCCTTGGTTCTTCTTCTATCTGCGTAGAAAAATTGAGGGCCTGCGCCATATATAACACCAAAAAAGAAGTGTCCTCGGGAGGTGACTGCCTTCGCGCGGTGGGCAGAGATGGGTCAGAGGGAAGATCCCTATGGGGGTGGGTCTCTGGGGAGGTGTCCCTGTCTGACTCCCAACCTGAGACGTCCAAGGAGGACTCTGAATCGGGCTGATCTCCATGTCCAGTGGCCGAGGCCCACTTGGAGTTAGAGGCACTGACTCTAGAAGACCTCACCCCCAAGGGACGTGACGACAAGTGAGATCGGTGCCGAGGACCCTCACGAGGCCCACAGCTCTCGGGGGTTTCCAAGGCAGTTTTCAGTACCCCCATCGGGGGACCCTCAGTCTCGAGGCACGGGCCAGCCATGCTGGGCAATAGCACCTGCTGGGCAGCTAGGAAGGCAGAAACGTTCCGCTCCCTGCCAGCATACTGGCCTTGCACTCAGTAGTGGGGCCCTACCGGAAAAAAGGCCAAAAGGCCAAAGACAAAAACACTTTTTCCGAGGGACGAGGACGTGCATCCAAAGGGCTCCACGGAAAGGGGAGACTGAGCAAGATGGCACCTTTGTGTTAGCAGAGGATGAGACTCAGGAAGGACTCCCAAAGCTTCCACCAAGTAATTTTTGAATATGTTCTGAGGAGATATTAATGGTTCTTCAGGAAAGTTCAACAAACGTAGATCAGATGATCTGGAGACATTCTCCAGATTCTATAATGTAAACTTCATTGATGTTAAATCTTTAATAAAGGCATCAGAGCAAGACTGCAGAGTCAGATTTCTTTTCAATATCTGAAATAGCAGTCTGAACAGCAGACAGACCATCCACATTTTTAGCAATAGCTGCCATGTTACCTTGAACTTGTGCTTGAAAGTATTTACAACTTGAGACCAACACCTCACCAAAACTGGAGATCGCATACCATACTGACTCCAAAGAAAGTTTCGCTGGTCTAGGCAAGCAGAGGACCTTGAGCCGTATGAGCACTGAAACCTGAAATGCCAGGAACTGGCGCACCAGCTACCACGGGACCACAGAGAGTGTGGCCCCGCTCACCCCAGCTGTTTCAGGCGCTGCCTCCGAATATATCCAGTCTTCCCTGACGGAGCCGCAATTGCTACAGAAGGCTGCCCACCAGATGGATCACCCTTACCCCCAGGTTCAGGTAAGGTCAGAAATCCCATCCGTTCTGAAGTTAAGGAGACAGCCATCGGCACGGGGGAATACTACTGCTCCGGGTATAAAGATGTTAAATTGCCCCAAGTCGATGTCGAGCCGCCCAGCTTCAGCACTGAAATAGCCAGGCACGCTCCAGAGCTTCCATGTTGCATGCTCAGACAGTTCAGAAAAGTTTCAATTGAGGTTTGAATGGAAGGCAATGGAAAGTCGGCAGCTTCGGCTTGTTTCCCGGCTGCTTTCCCTTTCTCCTCTTGCCTATAGTAGGAAGGTTGCCGACCGAGCTCACCCAGATCCCGCCATCTTGGATTGCTTCCCCAGCCCCGTGAAGATCCTTATCCTTCCCCCAATATTGCTCCTTCGGGAAAGAAAGCAGGTAGACCACCTGGGTCACATGAAAGGGAGAAAGCACCTTAGGCAAGAAGACAAGCACAGGCCAAATGGAAACAGCCTCCTCCAAAACATACAGATAAGGATTTTCAGTAAGACAGAGCCTGCAGCTGAGTTCTGCCATGCAGAATAAATCACGACCAAGAAAACAGTCTGATAGCAAGTCTCAACGGCTCACAGGGAGCCGCCCAGGAAGGGACCACAGACCAAAGGGAAGGATGCAGACACTGAACCCCCTGGAAAAAACATCAGAAGTCGAAATGCAAAGTCAAAGACTTGCCCGCCACTGGACTTGGAAAGAGGCCAGAATTACCACCTGAACGTTTAGGGAGGTAAGTGAAAAGCCCTTCTCTAAGCCATCCTACAGAAAGGCCAACAGGCAGGACACCTTGGCTGCCTCAGGCGCCAACTGCCACACAATGCACCAGCACTCAGTCTTCAGCTCCACGATGTACCAGCACTCAATCTTCAGCTCAACCTTTGTACGGATACGGCACAATATCCGTACAAATGCTAACTTGGTAGACCTCCTCCGGGCACCAAGCAGAGTAGAGATCATTGCTGGAGGGTAGTCTTTACGTGCTAGCAGTTTCCTTTCAAGAGCCTTGCTGTAAGCAAAAAGGGATCCGGGTCCTCCAGGACAATCGGTCCCTGCTGCAATAGCCTCCAAGACAGAGGAAGCCAAAGAGGAGGCACCTGCAGGAACCACATCAGATCTCCATCCCATGTTCTCCAGGTCAATCCGGCGCTACCAGAACAATCCTGCATGGGTGATGCTCTATATGCTGAATCACATGCCCCACCAAGGGCCACGGAGGAATCATGAACAGCAGCAGCTGACTTGGTCAAGCTATGTCAAGGCATCGATGCCCTTGAACCCCATCTCCATGAGGCGATTGAAAAAGCGACAAACTCTGGCGCTGCAGCTGGTTGCCATCAGATCCAATCAACTGAAACGCCTCCTGATTCAACTCCCACACTCTCCAGAATTCAGAGAGGGCCAGATGAGGAAGTCAGCTTCCACACTGTCCATCCCGGCAATGTGCTGGGCTGACAAGGTTAGGAGGTGGTTCTCTGCCCAGGCAAACAGGAGCTCCATCTCCAGAGCCACCCTGGCGCTCCTTGTGCCGCCTTGCCAATTGACATAGGCCACTGCCATGGCATTGCTTCAAAACACTCAAACTGCCTGGGGTCAGGGGCCAGAAACACAGAAAAGCTAACTTGATGGCCCTCACCTCGAGGCAGTTGATGAACCACACCGCTTCCCTGTGGTTCCAACAGTCCTAGGCCGTATGGTTTTGGCAATGGGCTCCCCAACCCGAGAGACTGGCATCTGTTGTCATGATGATCCAGGAGAAATCATCCAGCAGTATGCCCTTCCTCAGATGACAGGGCTGCTGCCACCACTGCAGGTTTGTCTTCACCACTATCAATGGGACCGGAAGCCTGCACTTGAATTCCTAAGAACTCAGGGACCATCGAGTCAAGCATCGCTAGAGCGGTCGCATTTGAGCACGCGCCCATGGCACAATCTCTATGGTCTCCGTCATCAATCCATGGAGCTGAAGATTATCCCAGACTATTGGGGCCTGCTGCCCATAGAGCAGTATCAGGCAATCCAACAGTCTTCTGACCTTCTGCTCTGGCAGGAAAACTGTCCACTCGAGTGTCGAAACCTGCTCCCAGAAACTCAAAGGACTGGAAAAGCCAAAGCTGGCTCTTTCCTTGACTGATCACCCAGACAAGGATTTCCAAAAAGGACACCACTCAGGACGCCACCCTTGATGCTTCTGACAGGGAACAGGCTCGGGGATGAGCCAGTCGTCCTTGGTGTGGCAGTGTTACAGCTGCCTCTACCATGACCTTAAGAGAATGACCTTGAAGCAGTAGATTGCCCAAAAGGGAAGATGGCGAAATGATAGCGAGAGCCAAGCATAGCAAAATGCAGATACTACTGCTGATCCTCTCTGATTGGGATATCAAAACTACACCTCAGCCAAATTCAGAGAAGCCAAGAATTCCCCTCAGTGCACTGCTTGAATCATGGAGCGCAAGGCTTCCATCCGGAAGTGCAGAACGTGCAAGTGCTCGTTGACCCTCTTGAGTTCCATAACGGGCCAGAAAAAAACTTCCTCCTCTGGTACCACAAAATAGCTGGAGTAAATGCCCTTGTCCTGCTCGTCCAGGAGGATGGGCACCACTACCTTCAAGCATGGCAACTTGTCTAAGGTGGTCTGCCCAGCGATACCTTTGATCGCAGATCTACAAGGGGAAATGACGATGGCATCGGGAATCAGCTATTTGCATTCCAGGACATAGCCAAACTAAATAGTTTCTAGCACTCAGCGATCCTTGGTAACCAGAGCCCATTCTTAAAGAAAAATGCAAAGCCTGCCTCCAAGTGAAGGAAACAGGGAATGGGCTCCAAAACTTTCATTACACAGCCCATGAGTATCCTCCTCAGGAAGGGACAGAAACCCTGGGCCCACGCACTCCACGAAAGGACTGAGAATGAGCACAAGGCCCTGAAGCAGAGAGAAAGAAAATGTTTTATTAAGTTGATAATGATTTTAGTCCTGAGATCCCTGGGAATCTGGCCAGCATGCCCTTGGTGATCAGGCGGAGGTTGGCAAGAAAGGGGCACAGCCTGATTTACGGGCCTCTTGGACCTGTCTTCCAGGAGGGGGTAAGATTCTATGTCACCTAAGTCCTTCACGAGCATCCCCATATCAGTTCCAAACAGAAGCTTCCCCTTAAAGGCTAGTTAAGCTCACCGAGTTTTGGAGGATGTGTTTGCTGTCCAGTTCCGGAGTCAAAACCAGCACCATAACACTGTCATCAGGGCACCATCCCTGGCTGTCAAACATACCAGGTCATACAAGGCATCAGAAAAGAAGGCTGTATGTTCCCGGATCTATCTAGGGAGACCCAGAAAAGGAGACATGAATTTTTACTGTTAAGGTAAGGTATATTGCAGATGGGGGGGGGGGGGTATTTTTCCTTAAATTTCCGTGTAAATGTTTGATTAAATATCATTCTAATTCCTATATATTTTATGACCCCTCCCAATTGATTTGTTTCATCAATGCTAGGGTGTCTGAGATGGGTGCAGAGGCTCTGCCACTTCCTGTTGAGTAAATATTATATGCCACTGTCTAGCTCACTCCTTTACCTGTATATTTTGATATATTTTTATTATCGATTCTTTGTTTTCCTTGTTTGAGGGCTAGAGTACGGGGTCCATGTGTAATTTCCTAATGGGACAATTGTGTGCTTGTAACACATATTGTATTTTTTGTTTCCTTTATTGTATTTGTATACTTTTGTGGTATCCTCCTTGTTTCCGTTTCAAGATGTATTTCTTGAATTGTTTGTTAAAATTCAATAAATAAAAAATAAAAAAAAAGAAAAGAAGGTTGTAGCTGACTTTAAAAGATAGGTAGTATCAGGCAGAAGAGACTGAATTCACTGGAGTAGAGCTTGAGACGTCAGGCTGGTACATACTACCAGCTGTAGAAAAGCCGCTGCCATGGCGAAAAGGCTGCTTAGCAAGGAATCCACCTTGCAGTCCAGAACATCCCTCAAGGCCGATCCGCCTAACACAGGAATTGGTGGTCCACTGGTAAAGCACAGTTACTTACCTGTAACAGGTGATCTCTGGGAACAGCAGGAATAAGTCTTCACATATGGGTACGTCGGTACCAACGGAGTCTGCGCGGGAACGCTCCCCAGCGTCCAATTAGAACGCTTTTGGGAGCATCCCACCACACCTGCGTGCTGCCTTCCCGTCTTTCCCAACTGCCTCTCCTCAGTTAAGTTTTAAAGCTGAGACAAGGAGAGTGAGAGGGGAAAGATAGAGATAGAGAGATACAACTCCTAGGGGAGGTGAGTGGGTTGTGAAGACTTATTCCTGATGTTCCCAGAGATCACCTGTTACAGGTAAGTAACTGTGCTATCTCTAGGAACAAGCAGGAATGAGTCTTCACATATGGGGACTCCCAAACTAAGATGGCTGGAGGTGTCCCAGCATGTTGCGAATCTGAGAAGGCCATGCTATTCGACAGAACCTCAGGCATCCTGGGGATGGAGGGTAGGAGCTGAACTAAAAAAGATGTGCTGTGGAACAGCTGGACCAAACAGGACGCCTGGATAGGAGTCCCTGTACAGATGATATTTAGTAGTAAATATTGAACTGCAATATACCAATATGGACCTCATCTGGTGGTATTGTAAAACGTTTATGGAGGTTCATATGGATCTGCTAATATGAACCAGCAGAATATCCGTTTTCTAGAGGCTAGAGTAGCAGACTTGGAAAACATAAGACAGACAGAGAGGTACATAGACGAGACCTACAGGGATATAGTCCTGAAGTCCCACCTCCAGTCTGGCAGCATCCCTGTTGCCATGGAGGAGCGAGGTCACGTGACAGGAGAGCATCACCCTGGTGTGGCAGGAAGTCATCCTGTAACTAGGACCTGTCCTCCAGGTGACGTAAAACCCTCTCGCACCAAGGAAGTTTCTCCAGAGCCATGTGCCCATGAAGGAAGGGTTAGGACAGCCGTTATAGTTGGTGATTCGATCATTAGGCATGTATATAGCTGGGTGGCTGGTGGACGTGAGGATCGCCTGGTAACATGCCTGCCTGGTGCGAAGGTAGCAGACCTCATGCGCCACCAAGATAAGGTCTTAGATAGTGCTGGGGAGGAGTCTGCTGTCTTGGTACATGTCGGTACCAATGACATAGGAAAATGTGGTAGGGAGGTTCTGGAGGCTAAATTTAGGCTTTTAGGTAGGAAGTTGAAATCCAGAACTTCAAGGGTAGCATTCTCTGAAATGCTTCCCGTGTCACGTGCAGGACCCAAAAGGCAGGCAGAGCTCTGGAGTCTCAATGCGTGGATGAGACAATGGTGCAGAGATGAGGGTTTTGGATTTGTTAGGAACTGGGGAACATTCTGGGGAAAGGAGGGGCTCTTCCAAAGGGATGGGCTTCACCTTAACCGGGATGGAACCAGGTTGCTGGCATTAACCTTTAAAAAGGAGATAGAGCAGCTTTTAAACTAGATTTATTTATTTATTTTATTTATTTGGCATAAATTTATACACCGCTCCTTCCAGCGATCAGAAGCGGTCCTTAGGTGGACAAGACAAGGGGAATATGTACAGCATAAATTTAGGAAATACAGTCTGATTATGGTAAGGGGGGCTAACAACCACTAGATCATAGTTATACATCAATAAATTACAGATTGAGCAACATTTGATTATTCAATAAATTACAGATTGAGCAAACCAGTGATGTTATAATTGTACATAGAGATCGCAAAGATACAAGTACATCAGCAGAGCAATATATACATATAAACTTTTTTTTTTTTTTTAAATCATCAAAAATGTGATGCATCAAATGATAAAACGGTTCCTATGAACCTTATGCTTAGATAATAGGGGAAAGCCGACAGTCGCCCAAGAGCAGATGGTTCGGAAGAATGTATCCTTGAAGGATACTACCAAAAGCAGAGAGGTTCCAAAAAAGAGTAAAGTAGCCCAAATGCCCTCAAGTATGGAGCAGACAGAGCTTAAAGATCCCAAATTACCCATGTCTACCAATAGCCAAATTAAAATGAATAAAATACAGTCTCTAAAATACTTGTATGCTAATGCTAGAAGTCTAAAAAATAAGCTGGGAGAGTTAGAATATATAGCACTAAATGAGAGGTTAGATATGATTGGAATATCAGAGACATGGTGGAAAGAGGACAACCAGTGGGACACTGTGATACCTGGGTACAAACTATATCGTAATGATAGAGCTGATCAAATTGGTGGAGGGGTTGCGCTCTATGTTAGAGAGGGCATTGAGTCAGAAAGGATTAAAGTTTTGCAGGAAACAAAATTTGCTGTAGAATCTCTATGGATTGAAATTCCATATAAAAAGGGGAAGACGATGGCAGTGGGGGTGTACTATCGGCCACCGGGCCAGAATGAACAAATTGATGATGAAATGCTCAAAGAAATCAAGGAAGCTAACAAAAGTTACAGCGCAGTAATAATAATGGGTGATTTCAATTACCCCGGTATCGACTGGGTCAGTATCACGGCAGGACATGCTAGGGAGATAAAGTTCCTAGATGACATAAATGACTGCTTCTTGGAGCAGCTGGTTCATGAACCGACCAGAGGGGAAGCCATATTAGACCTGGTCCTTAGTGGAACACCAGATCTAGTGCAAGAGATAAGGGTGTTGGGGCCACTTGGCAATAGTGATCATAGCATGATCGCCTTTGATTTAATTAGTGGAGGAGGAATAGTACGGAAATCCACAGTACTACCTTTTAACTTTCGAAAGGGAGACTATGATAAAATGAGGAAAACAGTTAAGAAAAAACTAAAAGGAGCAGTTGCAAAGGTTAAAGACTTACATCAAGCTTGGGTGTTGTTGAAAAATACTATCTTGGCAGCCCAGACCAGCTGTATTCCACGCTTTAAGAAAAGTGGAAGGAAGTCCAAAAAATTGCCAGCATGGTTCAAAGGTGAGCTCAGAAAGGCTGTTGATGCCAAAAAAGCATCTTTCAGGAAATGGAAAAAGGAGCCAAACGACGAAACCTGGAAACAACACAAGCACTGGCAAATCAAATACAAGGCATTGATAAAGCAGGCAAAGAGAGAATTTGAGAAGAAGCTTGCTGTGGAAGCAAAAACACGAAATAAAGATGTTTTCAAGTACATTCGCAACAAAAAACCTGTGAGAGAGTCAGTTGGTCCATTAGATGATAGAGGAGTTAAAGGGGCACTAAGAGGCGACAAGGCGACAGCAGAGAGACTGAATGAATTCTTTGCTTCAGTCTTTACTGAGGAAGATGTAGGGATGTTACCCATGACTGAAGCGGTATTTAAAAGTGTGGAAGAATTGAAGGAAATATCGATACATCGGGAAGATGTATTACAACTATTAGATAAACTGAAGAGTAGCAAATCACCTGGGCCGGATGGTATACATCCAAGGGTGTTGAAAGAACTGAAATATGAAATTGCGGTCTTGCTATTAGTAATCTGTGAACTATCATTAAAATCATCTCTAATACCTGAAGATTGGAGGATCGCCAATGTAACACCAATTTTTAAAAAGGGTTCCAGGGGTGATCCGGGAAACTACAGATCGGTGAACCATCATAAAGAATAAAATTACTCAGCATGTAGATAGTCATGGCCTAATGGGAGACAGCCAACATGGCTTTAGACAAGGAAGATCTTGTCTTACTAATCTGTTATGTTTTTTTGAAAGTGTGAATAAACAGGTGGACAAAGGTGAGTCGGTTGATATAATGTATCTGGACTTTCAGAAAGCCTTTGACAAGGTCCCTCATCAGAGACTTTTGGCAAAACTAAAGAGTCATGGGATAGGAGGCAGTGTACTACTGTGGATCAAGAACTGGTTAACAGATAGAAAGCAGAGGATTGGGCTAAATGGCCAATTTTCCCAATGGAGAAAGGTGAATAGTGGTGTACCCCAGGGATCTGTGCTGTGCCCACTGCTTTTTGACATATTCATAAATGACCTGGAAAGTGAAATAACAAGTGAGGTTATCAAATTTGCAGATGACACAAAACTATTTAAAGTTGTTAAAACCCAAGAGGATTGTGGAAAATTGCAAGAGGATCTTGATAAATTAGAAGACTGGGCATCAACATGGCAGATGAAATTTAATGTGGACAAGTGCAAAGTTATGCACCTAGGGAAGAACAACCCAAACTATGGTTACACGATGCAAGGTTCCACATTAGGAACCACAACCCAGGAAAAAGATTTAGGCGTCATTGTGGATAACATGTTAAAACCCTCGGCCCAGTGTGCAGCGGCAGCCAAGAGAGAAAATAGAATGCTAGGTATCATAAGGAAAGGAATGGAAAATAAAACAAAAGATATTATAATGCCTCTATATCGTTCCATGGTGAGACCGCACCTTGAATATTGTGTGCAATTCTGGTCGCCGTATCTTAAAAAGGATATAGAGTTATTAGAAAAGGTTCAGAGAAGAGCCACCAAAATGGTAAAGGGGATGGAAGGATACTCCTATGAAGAAAGGCTAAAAAGGTTAGGGCTCTTTAACCTGGAAAAGAGACAGCTGAGGGGAGATATGATAGAGGTCTATAAATTAATGAACGGAGTGGAACGGGTAAACGTAGATTGATTGTTTACGCTATCAGAATATAGAAAGACTAGGGAACATGCAATGAAGCTACAGGGTAAACTATTTAAGACTAATAAAAGAAAATATTTTTTCACTCAACGTGTAATCAAACTCTGGAATTTGTTACCCGAGGATGTAGTAAAGGCTGTTAGTATAGCTGGGTTTAAAAAAGGTTTGGACAAGTTCCTGGAAGAAAGGTCCATAAACCATTATTAAGAAGGGACCCAGGATATCAAGCATTGCGGAACCTGTGTCTTTTGGGGAAACTGCTAGGTACGTATGACCTAGATTGGCCACTGTTGGAAACAGGATACTGGGCTTGATGGACCTTGGTCTGACCCAGTATGGCATATCTTATGTTCTTAACCTCAAGGAGGTTGAGGTCAGAGCGTTTAGGTCGAGAAAAAGTCCCAGTGGAAACTGGGGTAGTTCAATGAGGCAGGACTTTTGCAGGAAACGTGGAAGTCCGTATTAGATAAGCCTGAAGCTCTTTGACCTTAAAGAGACATAGTTCTTATAGGAGAAGAGGGTTATTGAAGACCCCTATATCCGATGACAAAGGAGGACAGAAGTATGAGGCATTGTAGCCTCCTATTTTTTGAAGATTCGGAATGTCCTTCCTAATTGAAGTCACTTAGGAAGAAAGATGGTACATGGAGGACTTCAGATGTACCTAACCTTAAGGTTATAGTGAAAAAACCTTTTAACTACCACAGAGAAGTGGTTGTTTATGTGGAACCCTAAGCATGCTGGAGCAGCATTGATAGGGATGGTGACCATCTGTTGGAGCCTTATAGGAAATATATGTATATATGAACCTAGGCAGACAGATAGAAAAAAGTATATAGATACATAGCTACCTACTATTATATATTCTGATATATATATATATAAGTAGATACAGATCTATATATATATATATATATATATATATATATATATATATATATATATATCTATATATATATATGTATATATGTATATATATATATATATATATATATATATATATATATATATATATATATATATATGGGCACAGATATAGCACAGTTACTTACCTGTAACAGGTGATCTCTGGGAACAGCAGGAATTAGTCCTCACATATGGGTACGGCGGAACCGACGGAGCCTGCGCGGGAAAGCTCCCCAGCTTCCCAGAAGGAAAGCTTTTGGGGCTTCCCACAGCGCATGCGCGCTGCCTTCCCGCCTTCCTGACCAACTCTCCTCAGTTCGAGTTTAAAGCTGAGACAATAGAGAGAGGAAAGGAAGGGAAAGAGATACAACTCCTAGGGGAGGTGGGTGGGTTGTGAGGACTAATTCCTGCTGTTCCCAGAGATCACCTGTTACAGGTAAGTAACTGTGCTATCTCCAGGAACAAGCAGGAATGAGTCCTCACATATGGGGACTCCCTAGCTAAGATGCCGGGGAGATCCCCCTTCAAGGGTTTCCTATCTTCCTATGGATCTCAGGCATCCATTGAGGGAAGGTGGGCAGGAGTTGTTTAAGAATGGAACAGGTGTTTGAGGACAGTCTGACCAAATAAGGCATCCCGGCGGGAGTCCTTGTCCAAGCAATAATGGGCTGTAAAGGTATGAACCGAGGCCCAGGTGGCTGCTCGACAGATCTGATCTATGGATACAGAATGAAGATGAGCCATAGAGGTGGCCATGGCTCTCACATTGTGAGCTGTGACATGGCCCTCCAGAGTGAGGTTCTTACTCTGGTAAGCAAAAGAGATACACTGAGCAATCCAATTGGACAGGGTTCTCTTAGTGACTGGAAGTCCCAAATGGGAAGGATCAAAAGCAACAAAAAGTTGGGAAGACTTTCTATGTTGCTGTGTCCTGTGGAGGTAAAAGGCGAGAGCCCTTTTACAATCCAGAGTATGAAGGGCCCTCTCTGCATTAGATGCATGAGGAGCTGGAAAAAAGATAGGTAAATATACCTCTTGATTAAGATGAAAAGGTGAAACCACTTTAGGCATAAAGTGTGGATTCGTCCTAAGGACTACCTTATCATGATGGAACCTTGTATAAGGTGGATTAGCCACTAAGGCCTGTAGTTCACTGATACGGCGAGCTGAAGTGACTGCAATAAGGAAAACAACCTTCCAGGAAAGAAATTTCAAGGAGGTTGAGGCTAAGGGTTCAAAGGGTGGCTTCATAAGCTGACCAAGAACCAAGTTTAAGTCCCATGCCACCGGAGGAGGTCTAATGGGAGGCTTAGTTAAGGTTAGGCCTCTCATGAATCTAGCAATAAGCGGATGAGAGGAAATAGGTTGTCCATTGATAGGTTTAAGTGATGCTGCAATAGCACTCAAATGGACTCGTACTGAATTCGTCTTGAGGCCTGCATTGGAAAGATGCAGGAGATATTCTAATAGAGAATTCAGAGGTAGTGAGAGAGGGTCAAGACTCCTTTGAGCACACCAAATGGAAAATCTTTTCCACTTCAAAGCATAGGAACGCCTAGTGGAAGGTTTTCTGGAAGCATGGAGGATATCCTTCACTTGCTGAGAGACATTTAAGTCTTGAAGGTCTAGGCCTTCAGTAACCAAGCTCTGAGGTGAAGGGACTTGGGGTTTGGGTGCCACAAAGTCCCCCCCTCTTGAGACAGAAGGTCTGGAGCAGCTCCCAGATCCAGGGAGGGGGCCTGGGAGAGATGCAGAAGTAGAGGGTACCACACTTGGCGCGGCCAGCGTGGAGCTATGAGGATCATAGATCCTTGATCCCTCTGCAGTTTGAACAGAGTCTTGGGAATCAAAGGAATGGGTGGAAAGGCATATAGGAGGCCCTGACCCCAATGAAGGAGTAAGGCATCCTTGGCCTGCATTCCCTGACACGGAATTCTGGAACAGAACCGGGGAAGTTTGGCATTCCACTGACTTGCAAAGAGGTCTATGTCCGGGGTTCCCCATTTCTGGAAGATTCTGAGTACCTGATCCATGTGCAGGGACCATTCGTGTGGAAGCAGAACTCGACTGAGTCTGTCTGCCCAAGAGTTTTGGATTCCTGGGAGATATACTGCCAGGAGATGGATTTGATGCTCTCTGGCGAAGGCCCACAGTCTGAGAGCTTCGTTGCAAAGCGACAGAGAGCCAGTCCCTCCTTGTTTGTTTATGTAGAACATGGCTACTTGATTGTCGGTATGAACAAGAACTGTCATGTTGTGCAGGAGGGTATGAAAGACCTTGAGAGCAAGGAAAATTGCTCGGAGCTCCAAAAGGTTGATATGAAGGGTGGTCTCCTGTGGAGACCAAGTGCCTTGAGTGGAGAGGTCTTGAAGATGAGCTCCCCAGCCTGTTTGGGAGGCATCTGTTGTGAGGGTTGTTTGGGGTAGTACCGGTTGGAAGGGGGACCCCAACAACAGATTTTGGGTGGAGATCCACCATTGGAGAGACCAAAAGAGACGTTTGGAGGTTGCTATTTGGTCTGAGAGAGCTCCTGATGCTTGGGTCCACTGGGTGGACAAAGTCCATTGAGCTGCTCTCATATGCAGACGAGCATAAGGCACCACATGAACTGTGGATGCCATGTGGCCTAGAAGTTGTAGCATTTCTCTGGCAGTCAAGTGACTTCTGGACTGAATTTGAGAGGCCAAGTGCACTAGACGGTGGCAACATGCCTGGGGAAGATAGGCCCTTGCCGTGCTGGTATCTAGCCAGGCCCCTATGAATTCTAGGGATTGAGTAGGGGTGAGTTGAGACTTTGGCAGATTGATGACAAGTCCCAGATACTGCAGAATGCGTCTGGTGTGGTCCAGGGAAGTCTGAGCCTCGGACTGAGATGGAGCTCGGATGAGCCAGTCGTCTAGGTATGGGAAGACAAATATTCCCAGAGTGCGTAGAAATGCAGCTACTACTGACATGCATTTGGTGAACACTCTTGGAGCAGAGGCTAGACCGAAGGGGAGTACTCTGTATTGGAAATGTTTTCCCTGGAACAGAAATCATAGGAATTTTCTGTGGGATGGATGGATGAGTATATGTGTGTACGCATCCTTTAGGTCTAGAGAACAAAGCCAGTCCTGACTCTGTAGGTATGGAAGGAGAGTACCTAGAGAGAGCATTTTGAATTTCTCTTTGTATAGAAATTAGTTTAATTCTCTCAGATCTAGAATGGGTCTGTGCCCCCCTGTTTTCTTCGGAATGAGAAAATAGGGGGAGTAAAACCCTGACCCCTGTTGAAGAAGAGGAACCTGTTCTATTGCCCCTTGGGCAAGAAGGGTATTCACCTCCTGACCCAACAGGTGTAGAAGAGATGGGGGAGAGAGATGAAATGTCTCACCATGGTATGGAGAGGAAGGCTGGAAAAATGCAGTTTGTAGCCCTCTCTGATGATAGAGAGGGTCCACTGTTCTGATGTGATTTGCTCCCATCTGGGAGCAAAATGAGTTAACCTTCCTGGAATTGTGAGAGGCTCTGGTTGCTGCAGAGCCAGAAAGGGTATGTTCTCTAGAAGTAAGTCAAAAACCCTGAGGGGTTTGGGACTGTTGAAGTGTAGCAGCCCCTGCAGGTTTTGCTCTGGCCTGTTTAGATTGCTGATGTTTAGGAGCAAAGCGAACCTGAGAAGATGATTGGCCAGCATTGGTAGAAAATCTGGTCTTTTTGTAGAAGGGTTTCTTTTTAAAAGACTTTTTCTTGGCAGAGGTAGAAGTAGACTTGGAAAGTCTATCCAGAGCAGCATTCTCTGCATCCATTTGAATGGCTTTGACTTGCCACTCCTTGCCAAACAGATTTTCACCTGTACAGGGCAGATTGCCTAGGCCAGCGATGGCACGCGAAGGCCTTGCAGCTGGCACGCGGGCCCATTTTAAGACTATGTTCCTTGATCGTGAGAAGCAAATGTTTCAGATCATCTTCACTTTCAGCCAGTAATGTGGTATCATCAGGGGCGGCTCTATAATGAGGCGGAGTGAGGCGGTTGCCTTAGGCGGCAAGTTTTGAAGGCGGCAAAAATGCCCCCAAAACAGCCGCCTCACTCCGCCTTCAAAAGATAAAAAAAAATTTAAAACGCTCAAGTTTGTTCCACTGCCGAGGCCGCTTCTCGGCAGTGGCAGATTCACCCTCTCTAGCGGCGGCGGCGGTTGCGGCTGATCTTCAATTTAAATAAAAAACAAGCCGGTGCACAGCCTTCAGTCTCTGTGAAGGAGCCCATGCAGATGCGTTCCGCCCCAAAAAGGAAGTTAATGTAACTTCCTTTGGGGCGGGACACATCTGCACGGTGGCTCCTCAGAGGCAGGAAGGCTCTGCACTGGCTTGGTTTTTATTTAAACTGAAGATCACTCGCACGGAACAAGAGTGTCTGCTGCTCCTCTGGTTCTTCCCCCCCCCCCCCCCTCCTATCCTTTGGATGGGACTTGGGGCCACTCACAGGATGTTCCTTGGGAGAAAAAAGCACCCAGGCACAAGTGGAAAAACAAGGACTAACAGGCAATCCAGCACACAGTCATCCAAGGAAAAAAAAGGCACTCTCTTTAGCTTTAACCACAAACTCTCAGCCACACCAGCTCCCCCAAAAAACAGAGGCAAACTGGCTTGTAGATGGCATGACTAACTCTTCTATGATCAAATACTTGCCACTCCAGCCAAATCCATCAAAGGCCCTCAAGTTCTGGTGAGGAAAGTGCATGCAGGCAATAGCATCCTTCACATTCTGTATCTCCCAGTTTTAGACTGTAAGCTCAAAGAGCATGTCCCTGTGCAGACAAGTACATCAGTAACACTCCAGGGGGGTTGGGGAAGGAGGCAGCCAGCACCACTCAAAAAACAGCTTGCAGCAGTCAAGTCTCTCCTAGCGGGCCTTAACTGGTCACCGCATGCTGCTCTAGTGCCGTCTACATGCTGCTCCCATCCCGGCTTCCATGGCTGCACTGATCTCTGCTCCAGTGCATGACAAACAGGACCCGCCATTGCACTGGAGCCCAGAAGCCAGATATTGCTTGTTTCAATCCATGCTGTGGTCATGCTGCTGTTCCTGTTCTTGGTCACTCAAGCTCCCCAAGATGTCAGAAAGGCCGTGCCAAACCCTATTTTCGTGCCAGAGCACCATCAGAGGTGAGTGGAATTCCCATTTTTCCAGGGCAAGGATAATGCACGCATATTTTTATATTTTACACTATATTGGGGAACTGCATCTCTTATTTATTTGATGTTGCACTGCATGTGGACTCTGGCTTCTTGGGGTTTCAATTTAAATTTTGTCTACATAATTTTATTTTTACTTTAGATTGTGGTTACTTATTCTGTACTTGGTGAGGGTTGATGTTGTGAGTGTGTGACTGAGGCCAGGTGTTCTCTTAACATGGAGTTTGTACATAAAGATCTATACTGTACTGTATTAATTTGACTTGTTCAGCTTTTCAATAGGTGTATGGATGTTCCAGGGCCCACTGTAGTATTTTTACAGTGAGACTTTTTTTGGATGGACTCCTTATGTGAGTTTTGGAAGTTTGTGCTGATATGGTATGGTATGGTAGGTTTGCTCTTTGTTGTAGGGTTTTGTATTAGTTCACAATATGCCTGGTACTTGAGAATAGTGCTTGTTGTTGTTGTTAGTGAGATGATCAGAATCAGATTTTTTTTCTTTTTTTAAATATTGAGTTCTGTGGGTGAATGTCCTGGTTCTGCTCTGCACCTACTGTGGATGCAAAATATATGTTGAAAAAGAAAAAGCAAGAACCATAACGCAGTTTATAACAACAAAATAAAAATCAAGTTATAATTTAGTTTTATAAACTGTGCTGTTGATTCTTGCTCTCTTTTAGCTCCTTGGTGTGCAAATAGGACCTACCTAGCCCTGTGCAAGCGGTGCAGTCTGTCACTTGGTTGCCGGTGACACAAAGATTATACGCCACTAGGTAGCGCTGTTAAAGAACAAAGAGTCCAAGTGTAGGGTAATAAAGGCTTTTATTCCCCGTTTAAAGCAAGGTTCAACTAAGAGATATTTTAGATAACAGAAACAGTCCTTTGTTTTAAAAGGTACCAATATTCATTGGCTAGTTAACTGTTACTTCACAGTTTAAAGCAGTTTTTCTTCAAAGTAATATTCAGTATAATAAAGATCAACTTATACTTCATTTATTCTTCTGTGGAGCATACACACTTTGGAGCATAGGCAGTGCACCAATCACATTCCATTTCCTCAGGCAAAGGTGAGGGAATAGTGCTGGGAGAATCCACTTCCATCAACTCCTCTCCCCTATACTGATTCAAAGGGCTTCCACTGTCCCTGTCTATTTCAGCATGGTAATCTACTACTTGGGAGTTTGGCTTCACATAACCAGGGACTCTTAAGGCTGGCGGAAGTTTAGTGAACCAGTCTGCACTCTTGTTTCCCTTAGGAGGAATCCTTCTTTTAGCATAGCTTTTAGCAGTACAATCATTACAGTTAATCTTCAATGCCTCATACCTTGGCTCACTGAGTAAAAACTTCCGTTGCTTATAAAACTGCTTTTCCCTCTGAATAGGTGAAACTGGGCAATGATCCTCTAGAGATAAGCTTCCGTCAGAACCTCCCTCTCTGGTTCTTAGCTTTCTTCTCTCTAGGTTACAAACAGGCAGAGTATAGGAACTAGGCGTGGCAGAGCCTCTCACCTTGGAGCAACTTTCACCAAACTCCCCTTGCACAACAGGTTCAGTTTGGGCTTTCTGGCTTCCCACCTTGTGAGGTCTGTTTCTCCTCCAGCTTCCAGCTTGACTTCTTCCACAGCAATCAGGCTTATGTCCTTGATAGCCTCCAGGCTCCTCTGCTGTTTCTCCTTCTAGTCCAGCTCCAGTTCCTTCTTCCTCTTTCTCCTCCTTCCTCAGCTCCTGCTGCTGTTTCCACTGCTTATTCTTCCACTGCTGCTTATGCCACTGCTTATGCCACTCCTGTCCAGAAGCATTCTGCTCTGGCTTATAAAGTGAACCGTTGCTGCTGACTTCCTGGTTCCCTTTCAGCTGCAGGTGATCAGTGAGATTAGGTTCATTAAGACCAGTATGTCTGTTCCTGCTCCCTCTAGCTGTGCCTGAAGGTAACTGCACATCTAGTTCTTCTAAAACAGGATTTCTTTTCTTAAAACCAACTTTATTAGTGCCCGCATCATGACAAGTCGCACAGGGCGCAAAGGCTTAGGGGACACATTTTGGCTGTATGCTGTTGCCCTGCTGCCGCTGGCAGGACAATAGAAGGCAGCCAAATTGTGCCCCCAAGCCTTTTCGCAGCACTTTAAGCAGGTCTGGTCCCTCCCTCCTCTGATGCAATGTCAGAGCAGGTAGGGACAGATCTGCTTAAAGTGCCAGCGCCTTTCAGATGGGGCGCATGCCCCCATCCTCCTCCCCATACCTCCATCCAGCACTGCCTGCTCTTTCCCTGCTGCCGGTGCCGCCCTGAAAAAAAAACAGAGGGCGGCAGCAGCAGGGAAAGAGCAAGCAGTGCTGGATGGAGGTATGGGGAGGAGGGGGGGGCGCGTGCCCAAGCTGCAAGTCGCACAGGGCACGATAGCAGCTTGGTACGGCCCTGTGTGCAAACATCTCACATTCCCTCCATATAATCTAAACGGCTTTTTGGTTTGGTTCAGTCCCTGATTGGAATTCTGAAAAAGCCCTTCCTCCCTCTAAGTGGGGGGGGCACCATCTCATTCTTCACCTCGGACAGCAGATTGCCTTGAGCAGCCCCTGCGTATCAACAGCATAGCGAAGGTTGTTGATGAGTCTTCCACCAATCTTCACATCTCTGTTGTCTTCATACAATCCTGCTTCTCTGATGATTTGTTTTGCATATAAATTAAACAGGTAGGGGGAAAGTATGCAGCCTTGTTTTACACCTTTGCTTATTTTAAACCATTCTGTTTCTCTTTGTTCCGTTCAAACTGTTGCTTCTTGATCATTGTGCAAGAGAATGATCAGGTTCCTCGTTCCTCGACCTTTTCTGAACCCTGCTTGCACTTCAGGTAGTTCTTGTTCCAGGTATGGCTTTATAGGCTAGATTTATAAGCAATTAAATGACTGGACAAATATAAAGGAATTCCTGTATAAAATTCTGTATGGGTCAGATCAGAATCTTAAATTTTATTTGATAACTAATGAGAAGCCAGTGACCTTTAATGAGCGAAGAAGTCACAAGGTCAAATTAAGACGCATTATGGAGACGTTTTATGGCCATATTTTTAATACGTTGTAATTTGGATATTCGGGACTTAGAGAAAATCTACCATGCCAGCACTAACACCCAAAACTCACATAATAAGAATCCTACATAGGAAAAGGCAGTGCTGTTAATATTGTAGTGGGTGCTATATTCAGTGATGGGAAAGTGATGCTAGAAACAGATTAACGGATGACATGAGTGCTGCATGTGTTGCTCTGAAATTAACGCATTATGAGCCAAGGATTGACAAGTTATCAGCATGCATGCAACAACAAACATCACATTAATTTTTTTCATGTATAGATTCTTTGGGAATACACACCGAGTCCTGACACAGTTAACAGTTTTAAGAAGTTTATCTTTTTTTTACTCAGGATACATTTGACATGTTATGTGAATAATACATTTAAAATATATTGTGTAACTGAATCAAATTCTTCCTAAATTCATTAAATTGAATGAAATCATTAAAACATTATAAATTGCCAATAAATTGAAATGAAAACCAAAGGATTGTGAATCAAATTGATTCTCTGACAATACAAAGATTCCAACCTTTACAAATGATGTTACATAGTTCAGGCAACTTTATAAAGAGTTTTTAGATACTAAAATCTTGTTGTTAAGGTTTAATTGACATGCTGGCACTTTGAGGAAATTCTTTGGTTTTGTGCGGCAGTTTGGGCACTCGAGCTCAAAAAGGTTAGCCATCACTGGCCTAGGCCATCTTGTACCCAGGATTCCAGGTCAGAGGTCTGGAGCCAAGCAATTCTGCGAGCAGCTATAGCTATGCCTGATGCTCTGCTAGCACCCTCAAAGGAGTCAAAGGCAGCTCTATTGGAGAACTTTGACACATCTTGGGTATGCTTTAAAAGAAGCAGGAATTCCTCCTTCCTATCTTCTGGGATAAAGGGGAGGAAATGTCGTATTTTGAGAGTAAGCTCTTTGAGAAACATGCCCATATAGAGGCTGTATGAGTTGATTCTGGCAAGAAGCATACTAGCTTGGAAGATTTTCCTGCCAAAAGCATCCAAAGTCCTACATTCTCTTCCTGGAGGGGTAGAAGAGTGCCTTTTGGTACTCTTTATCTTTTTCATAGCAGACTTCACCACGATGGAATGGTGAGGAAGCTGAGTTTTTTGAAATCCAGGAGAAGGAGGGACCCGATACATGGTGTCCGACGAGAATGTGGAGATAGGGTAAGAGGAGCCTCCCATAAGTCCATCATGTGTTCTTGAAGGATGTCATGAATGGGCAAGGTGACTGCCTCTTTAGGAACCTTAGAGTATCCTAAAATGTCTAATTTTTTTGCTCTAGGTTCTTTTTCAGAGGATACTGAAATAGAGAGTCCCTTGGCTACTTCAAGAATGAAGTCTTGAAAGGACAAGTCCTCTGGAGGAGACATTCTCCTCTTTGGGGAAGAGGGCTCCTCAGGAAGAATAAGGGATGCTTCATCAGAATCATCTGAGGTATCGGCATCCTCAGAAGACTCGAAGTATCGCCTATTTGCTTCCAGAGACCGATACGTGTACCGACCGGTATCGACATCGGGCGTACCGGGAACCGGATCGGTATCGAGAAAGTCCTCGGAACCAGGGACCGGAACCGGCATTCTATTGGAAATAGATGCTCTGGGTACCGGTATCGGTTGTCGTACCGGAACCGGGGTCAGAACCGATGGTTGCGGTACCGAGGGCTTTGCAGCATTAATGAAAGCGAATATGGCTTGCTGCATGGATTGTACAGTAGTACCCATAGTCGCTACGACTGCCTGGATGTCGGTACCGGTCTGGGCCGGTACCCCAGATCAGTCTAACAGGTGATCGGTCGAGGCCGTGCCATCGATGTCAACCTGTAACCCCATAGGAGGAGCTTTGGAAGCCGGAGCTTCCCGCCGGGGTTGTTTAGCTGGGGCAGGGTCTTCAGGGTCGAACCCAAGGGCCTCTCGCTGCTTAGAGGGAGATTTGCCTTTTGAAGACCTGCCTGCAGAATGTTTGGTTACCTGAGATCCATCCGGAGAGGAAGACCTGGAGGATGTTGATGCTGGAGTATCAGTAGAAAACAGCATATGAAATTTGGCTGCTCGGTTCTGTAAGCCGCGTTTGGACATCAGAGAGCAGGATGGACAATCCGGAATAGAATGGTCAGGCCCCAAACATTTAAGACACCATTCATGGGTATCTGTGACTGAAATAGTACCAGTACACTTGGTGCATTTTTTAAAACCAGAGGCTGGTTTCTCCATGAGGGAGAATTTGTAAAGGCCTGTAGGCCTCACAAAAACAAACACACCAAGTGGGGAAAAAATAAGATTAAGAGGAATAAAGAAAAAAAGACCGGCGGTACCGGTTCGGAATCGGGGAAGGCAGACACACGGCCAAAGAAACAAAGTAAAATAACAAATTCTTCAGCGGTGACAGGAACACGACCTGCTGGCTCCGCGGAAAAAGAAGAACTGAGGAGAGTTGGTCAGGAAGGCGGAAAGGCAGCGCGCATGCGCTGTGGGAAGCCCCAAAAGCTTTCCTTCTGGGAAGCTGGGGAGCTTTCCCGCGCAGGCTCCGTCGGTTCCGACGGACCCATATGTGAGGACTCATTCCTGCTTGTTCCTGGAGATACATATATGTACATATATGTATATATATATACCCATGTCCCCACATAGGGATATGTGGAGAGAGAAAGATTCATCTAATAACAAGAAGGGAAATACCTGCTTGAGGAGATGTTTAGAGAATCCGTTCTCCCTGGTTATGAGTGGGAGAGCTAAGGGAGTGCTCTCACTGACAAGGAGAAGTCTAGATTCCTTTAAGAATTCTAGCCCTTGAATAACCAGGAATGGAGGCCTACGTGAAAAAGTGCAGAGGATGTTTTTAATCCGCAGGCAGTAAGTCTGGATCCTTCCATAACTCCAGTATGGTAGCTGGAGAAGAGACGCAATGAAATGAGATACCATACTTTCCCTTCTATGAAGGTAAAATGAGTATCATGCATTCTTGCTCTCAATATGAATATCCCCATGAAGAATTGAGGGTGGAAGGAAAATACGAGACAAGGACTGGCTGTTACGAAAAGAAAACCATCCCTGGTGAAGGGGTCCACTGGAGATGTGAACCAACCCAGGGAATTGAGTAATTCTTTAGGTCTTCACGTAATTAAAGGCCTGTGTGTCCTTTATTCTAGAAGGAGACTTTAATGGAAATGGTAAGGGTAGGGAAGAACCCAGTAGTCATGACTAGGTAAAGCCCTTCCTAACCATCTGGAATTATTTGCTCTCTAGCAAGGGCCCATAGTGCAGAGCTGCTCTGTAGAAATGCAGAGAGCATGTTGCAGGTTGGCTAGAAGAAAAAACTGGCTGTTTAAGTGCCAGTATGTAACCTGAACTATTCCGCCAAAGTCCAAGGATTGGAGAAGGCTAAGGATAGAAGGTACGCTGATGTGCCTGCAACAATAAAGCCAGAAAAAGGTTCTTAACCTGTCTGGGACTTAGTACTAAGGCCAGAAAGGATTGATATTGGAGATCAAACCCTGGTTGCTTGGTCAGCAAGTCAGTGGTCTGACCACTAGGAGCCCCTGCACTTCTAGCTATTGTTATGGCAGTGGAAGAAATTTTAGGTCCCAAGATTGGAAAGGACCTACAGACATAAGTAGGAGTGGTAAGACTCCCTCATTGTCTGAGAAACTGCCACAAAACAAGATTGCAAGGGGGAGACAACTCTGAAATGAAAAACCCCTTACTGGAATAGGTAGAAAACCCAGGGGCTTAGGGAAAAGCCCTCCAGTTAAGTGGTATCACTCTTACAGACCAAATGTCTTAGTAAGAGGGACAGAGCTGAAAAAGACTTACAATGGAGTAATCTCTGAAAAAGTAATATGCTGATACAGGAGAAACTGTCAAAGGTAAAGGCATAGGCAACCTTATTGATAGTTGTTACTCCTCTGTCTACTTAGGAGGAAGAGGATAACTTTACTACCTGTAAAGCATAATCATCCTAAGCAGCTCTATGAGCTAAAGGAAAGATGTCTCTTTAAAAGAGATACATGTGTAAAATTTAGGATGGAACCAGTGTAGATGATTGTATTGAGAAGAAGCAGACTACAGGTTCTAAACCTCAAAATAGGAAAGAAGGATTCAGTGAAGAATCTATCAGCAACCCTGCGGCTGCTGGGTTTGCTGAAGTGGTTGAGGTTGTGGTTTCTTTAGCCTGGTTTGATGTTTCCCTTGTTTGGAAACAGCTGTATGATGGGTAGAGAATGAATAAAACTTTTTCCCCTTAGGGGAATAAAGTTTGGTAGGAGATTTCCTACCACCTGGGATAGAGGAAGGTGTTGACAATCCTTTGAAAGCAATAGTGTCAGTGGTTAACTGAGCAGCTTAGTATAAAGTCTCTTTGTTAAAGAGATTCTCTCCAGTACAAGGAGTATTTCCCAGCCTTTCTTGTACCCACTTGTCCAAGTCCGAAGCTTGGAGCCAGGCCATGTGTCGTGCTCCTATGGCTATAGCAGAGGTTTTGCTAACAGACTCAAAACAGTCCAGGGTAGCACGAGTAAGGAACCTAGAGATATTTTGAGCATGACTAACCAGTAAAGAGTAGTCTGCTCTTTTGAGATCTTGAAGAAAAGGGGTCAAAAACAGCAAACTGTTGGTGACCTCGTCAAGAGATAATCCCATATAGAAAATATATGAGAGAATTCTTGTTGAAAACATGGATGCCTGGAAGGTTTTACGTTCAAAGGCATCTAAGGTTCTAGACTCACGACCTGGCGGATAAGAAGAGTGCCTTTTAGCACTCTTAACATGTCTCATTGCTGATTCCACAACAATAGAATGATAAGGAAGTTGAGCCTCTTGGAAACCTGGAGAAGGGGGCACCTTGTACAGAGAGTCAGTGGCCCTTGAAGGTGGGGATACCTTTAAGGGAGTTTCCCACATTCTAAGTAAGAGATCCTGTAAGGTTTGATACAAAGGAAGCATGATGACCTCCTTTGAATTCTCAGGGATATGCAGAAGTTCTGAATCCCTCTGGTGCAGGATCTTGATGAGGTATAGAAATGGCAAATAACCTTGCCATATCAAGCAGGAATGCTTGAAAAGAAATTTCCCCAGAGGGGGATTCTCTACCATGAGGAGTAAAGGTTAGATCTGTTGAAGATCTAGTCTTGGCACTAATGGATTGAACCCGATCCATTGGAGTACAAGACCCGAAAGGGTGGAGCATCGGATTGTCCTGAAAGGATAGTCATCGGTACTGCTCGAGGCTGGTGCCGCGACAAATCGGTAGAATACTATCCATGCTAGAAATGGATTCCAAACTCGGTACTGAAGGAAGCGAGCTTGTGGAAGTAAGCATGGAAGGCACAGATACCGATGCAAACGTAGAAACCAGTACCAGCAGTGGTATCGCAGCCGGTACCGATACCGAAAGATCAGTCTGAGGTGACTAACGGTACCAAAGGTACCGAGAGTGCCAGACTTTGATCCCTGGGACAATGTCTTCGGCACCGTCTGAGGTCGGTACCGAGACGAGTCGGTACCCAATCATCCAGGCTGGAGATCGATTCCAGACTTGGCATCAAAAGCAGCAAGTCTATCGAAGCACACCTGGAGGGTACCGACGTGGATACCAGAACCAGTACCGGGATCGATACCGATGCTGGAAGATTGGTCTGTAGCGACTCTAACGGCACCGAAGATACCGAGAGTGCTAGACTGCGATCATCGGTGTGGAATGTTCCATCCAACACCATTGCCGATGTTGGGGTACTGGCACCGCTCAAAGCGGATACCACCACCGAGCATGGCTAAGGTATGTTCGTAGAGGTAAAAACCCCGGGAACAACCTGAAACCCCGTTAATGCTTTGGAGGCCGAAGACTCCCGCCAGGGTTTTAAAGCCAATTTGTCCTCGGGGACAAGGCCAGAGGCATCTCGATGCTGAACATGAGATCTACCACCCGAGGACTGGCTAGTCTTTACAGACTTTTGTTTGGTTACCTGATTCTGTGAAAAAGAAGTTATAGCTGGTACCCTCAGAACTGATGGGAATCGCGTATCGAGTTGAGCTCAATGCTGAAGACTTCTTTTGGAAATACTACTGCAGGAGGGACACTCCAGCAGATAGTGGTCAGGACCCAAACATGGTAGGCACCAGTTATGGGTGTCCAAAACTAATTTGGTACCGCCACAGTTGAAACATGTTTTAGGGATAGTGGCTGGCGTTTCCATGAAGGAAAGTGGAGAGGCCTAGCAGGCCGAAAAAAACGTCAGGCACTAAACAGGGAAAAAGTTCCCTACAAAGAAAAAATTTGTAGGAGAAAAAGAGAAAGAAACACCGGCGGTACCGGTGCATCGAGGGAAGGCAGACGCGACCACAAGAAAAAACAAAAATAAAGGAAGAATTTTCTGCGGTGACAGTACGTCCTGCCGGCTCCGCGGAAAAACGAAAACTGAGGAAAGGCAGTTGGGAAAGACGGGAAGGCAGCACGCAGGCATGGTGGGATGCTCCCAAAAGCATTCTAATTGGACGCTGGGGAGCATTCCCGCGCAGACTCCGTCGGTACCGACATACCCATATGTGAAGACTCATTCCTGCTTGTTCCTGGAGATCCGCCATGACCTGCGCATCCACCTTGCGAATGTCAAACCACTCGAAGCGCTCCGCCTCCAGAAGAGCGGAGACCTTGTACACCCGTAACCCTTTAGGTATGGAGTCAAAGGAGTTCCACTCAGACTGGACCACATCCTTGACCACCTCCAGGAATGGGAAGACAGCAGTAGATTTCTGCACCTCTCGAAGAAGAAGTAGGTATACTCTCAGCTCCTGCTCTGTGCTAGAAACATCCGTCAAGTTCAAGGCAGATGAGACCCTGGTAATCAACACCACCAGCTGCTCCTTCTGGAATAGGCAGATCATGATGGCCTCTGCAAAATCTTCTTAAAGTGAGAGAACTTCCTCATCCACATCAGTACTGAACCATCTGAATCTGAGGCATAGTCAACATCTCAGACAGTTCCCAGCTGTTCCCCATCTCCAGGGACCACCCCTTCCTGGGGATGCTGAGTCAAAGGTAATCTAACAGGGCTACTATTTTCAGCCTCTCCAGCACGAGACTGCATCCGGTGGCACCCAGAGGCTGCAGGGTCTGAATTACCATGCCAGAAAGACCAGGTCTGTTGCAAAAGGGAAAAGAATTCTGGTGAGGACAAACTGGAATTCAGAAGTTCTCCTCTCAGATAAAGCTCCCCAACATCGGGGGGTATAGCTGTCACAGACCCCTAGAGGACAAAGAGCTGCTCACAGCACAGACGCCAAAACCTTCTGCTGACTGAATATCCTTACCCATATCACAATCCGTCACCTCCTGCCCTGAGACAGGTAAGGGCAGACTAACCACCGACAAAGGGGGAAGGAAGGCCCTCAAGGGGCAACTCAGAAGCTGCCATGCAGGAAGGGCAGAGTCCAGAATTTTAAGGATTTGGTTCCTCGCTTGCCAGAGGTCAAGCAATGTTTCCTGGAAGGCGACAGAGTTAGGATAAATATCACAAGAGCACGCACTAAGGCTGTATCGGCCCACAAGTGTGCGTTAACTGTGCTTTACATTATGCATTTTAAAGGCGCTAGAGAAAGAGCACACACAGTCGCTTGGACAGAACATGCGATCCCCACAATAGGCAAATAATGTTACTAACACATGCAGGAAACAGTGGGAAGCCCCCAAACAGAGCCAATGGTCGCTAGCAGTCCATCCCAAATTGCATTCTTCAGACACAAAATTGGGAGCCCCCAACAAGAACAAATACAAGGTCAAGCCTTGGTACTCAGCCCCTAAGAATCCCAGGTGGAGGATCCAAGCTGGGCTCGGCTCTACTCCTCTAAAAGCTGTTTCAGAGGCTGGCTGTGAAGCACTGTGTGTGAGGTGGCTGGCAGACAGATCTGAGAGTCTTCTGTAATCTTCAGGAGAGAGCAGGGGGGGGCAAAGGAGGAGGAAGGGGGCACTAAGGTTGTGTGAGGCTGCTGCACTCTTCCAGATCCAAATCCCTCCAATTTGTGGCTGCTCAACAGGCCCTTATAATAAGGAGTGTAGTTCAACCAATTTTCCCTTCTCCTATGGTTACCGAAAGACAGCAGACTAGTGGAGACTCCAATGTCATGCTCGAGTGTGCCACACTCAAGGTGGTCGTTCAAGTATTCAACCAATCTTTCTCTCTCAAACTTCAGATTTTCTTCAGAGAGGAGAAAATCCATCCTTCATCTGCTGGAGACAAAGAAATACTGAAGGGACCCCTGGTGGCTGAGGCGAATAGAAGCATGACAGTGATGTCATTGAAACCTGGACTTTTCGTTGATTCTTCATCTCAACCAATCTGCTGGTAGGGGAACACAACCCACTTGTCTGGACTGGTCTAGTAGGACGACAATATGGAAACAGTGCTGAACCACACATTCAAATAGCTTAAAAGCAAAGAGGCGGCAGGAAATGGGCTAACATTAGAAGGACAGGTAGGTATAGTGAAGATTTTGAAAGCATAGTTACTCACCTGTAACAGATGTTCTCTGGGTACAGTAGGAATCAGTCCTCACTTATGGGTGACGTTAGCGCCGATGGAACCCCCACAGAAGCATCTCCTCACTTTTCAAAGAAAGCCTTTGGGAGATGTATCATGCATGTGCAGTCCCCTTCCAACCCAAGGGTGCCATCTTGCCTCAGTCTAATGACATAGCTAAGACGGCAAAAAATAAAATATGGTAAAGAAGCAACTCGGAGAGGAGGAGGGAGGGTTGTGAGGACCGATTCCTACGGTCCCCGGAGAACACCTTTTAGAGGTGAGTAACTACGCTTTCTCCAGGAACAAGAAGTAGTCAGTCCTCGCATATGGGACTCCCTAGCTACAGGATACCAGGAACCTGCACTAAATGCCACAGCAGCCAGAGAAGTGAGCAGTGAGAGTCCCAATGGAGAGACTCTCACAAGACCTAGGTGTCCGGTGGAGAAACAGCACTCCGGTAGCCTGAACACAGAAGGTTTGGAAGGCAGGAGTTGCCTACACGCTGAAGAGATTACGGAGTACGGCCTGACCGAAGGTGCTGTTCCATCAGGACTCCCTCTCCAGGCAGTAGTGAGCTGCGAAGACCAGGTGGCAGCCTGACAGATTTCCATCATGGAGATGGAACACAGATTTGCCAAGGAAGTAACCACGGTCGTGATGCCATGTGCCATGACCTTCTGGTCCAATGAGATCACCGCCTGCTCATAGGTGAGGGTAATGCAGTCCACCACCCAAGCGGAAAGAGTTTGCTTAGTCACTAGGAGCCCCAGAGGACTGGGATCATAGGATATGAAAAGCTGAGGTGCTCTGTGGTGGCCGAGTCAATTGCAGATAGATGGACAGGGCCCTTTTACAATCCAAAGTATGGAGAACAGTCTCCGCCCTGCAGGTGTGAGGATTCGGAAAAAAAGTGGGGCGCACCATCTCCTGACTGAGGTGGAATGAGGACACCACCTTCGACAGAAACATGGGGTGTATGCGGAGCACCATCCTGTTCTTGTAGAACCTCGTGTGGGGGAGTTCTGCCATGAGAAACTGGAGCTCGTTGACTCTGCGAGCTAATGTGAGTGCAACAAGGAAGACGACCTTCCAGCAGAGGTACCTCAAGTGGCAAGTAGACAGGGGCTCAAACAGCAGTTTAGTGAGCTGCGAGAGCACCACACTGAGATCCCACTCTGCCGCTAGGGGGCAAATGGGAGGTTTGGATAGCATGAGGCCACGCAAGAACAGAGATACAAGGGGGCTGAGCCGAGAGGGGCTTGCCCTCAACAGAATGGTGGTGCACTGCGATAGCACTTATGAGCACTCTGACAGAGCTGAACTTTAGTTCCACCTGCAACAAATGGAGCAGATACGGGAGTACCACTTGTACCAAGCAGGAAAAAGGGTTTGCCTGTCTTTCTGTGAACCACACGTAGAAAAAGCGCCAGATGAAGGTGTAAGCCCTTCTTGTAGAAGCCTTACGAGAGATCAGAAGAACCTCCTCCACGTCCTATGGAAGGTTTAAGGGAGCCAACACAACCCTTTCAGCAACCAAGCCGTGAGCGACAGGGACCCCAGGTTGGGGCATAGGAGAGAGCCCTGCTCCTGGAGTAGTCCTGGGGCTCGGCCTGGGGGAATTGGCGACACCACTGACAGGGAGAGGAGCAGCGGGAACCAGGGTTGCCTGGGCCACTAAGGAGCTATCAGTATTAGTGATGCCCTGTTGCACTGAACCTTGAAAGGGTCTTGGCAACCAGCAGTGTCGGCAGAAAAGTCTAAAGGGGGGCCTTCCATCCATGGAATGAGGACTGTATCCGCTACTACCCAGGATGGTTGTGACTGGCGGGAGCAGAAGCGTGGCAATTCCGTATTGTCTGGGCTGGTGAACAGGTTCACCAGGAGACCCCAGAGTTGAAACACCCAGGAGGCCACCTCAGGATCCAGGCCCCACTCGTGCGGATCGAGGACTCTGCTCAGCTTGTCCACCAGGACACTGTCTTGGTCTGGGAGGTAGACCGCTCATAGGAGCATCCTTCTGCATGCCGCATAGGAGCAGAGGGCCACTGCCTCCTGGCAGAGGGAGTATGACCCCGTGCCCCCTTGTTTGTTCATGTAAAACATAAGAACATAAGATATGCCATACTGGGTCAGACCAAGGTCCATCAAGCCCAGTATCCTGTTTCCAACAGTAGCCAATCTAGGTCATACGTACCTAGCAGTTTACCCAAAAGACACAGGTTCCACAATGCTTGTACTGGGTCAAGCATTGATATCCTGGGTCCCTTCTTAATAATGGTTTATGGACCTTTCCTCCAGGAACTTGTCCAAACCTTTTTTTAAACCCAGCTACACTAACAGTCTTTACTACATCCTCCGGTAACAAATTCCAGAGTTTGATTACACGTTGAGTGAAAAAATATTTTCTTCTATTAGTCTTAAATAGTTTACCCTGTAGCTTCATTGCATGTCCCCTAGTCTTTCTATATTCTGATAACGTAAACAATCGATCAACGTTTACCCGTTCCACTCCGTTCATTAATTTACTGACTTCTATCATATCTCCCCTCAGCCGTATCTTTTCCAGGTTAAAGAGCCCTAACCTTTTTAGCCTTTCTTCATAGGAGTAGCCTTCCATCCCCTTTATCATTTTGGTGGCTCTTCTCTGAACCTTTTCTAATAATGCTATATCCTTTTTAAGATACGGAGACCAGAATTGCACACAATATTCAAGGTGCGGTCTCACCATGGAACGATATAGAGGCATTATAATATCTTTTGTTTTATTTTCCATTCCTTTCCTTATGATACCTAGCATTCTATTTGCTCTCTTGGCTGCCGCTGCACACTGGCTGAGGGTTTTAACCCGTTATCCACAATGACGCCTAAATCTTTTTCCTGGGTTGTGGTTCCTAATGTGGAACCTTGCATCGTGTAACCATAGTTTGGGTTGTTCTTCCCTAGGTGCATAACTTTGCACTTGTCCACATTAAATTTCATCTGCCATTTTGATGCCCAGTCTTCCAATTTATCAAGATCCTCTTGCAATTTTCCACAATCCTCTTAGTTTTAACAACTTTAAATAGTTTTGTGTCATCTGCAAATTTGATAACCTTACTCGTTATTCCACTTTCCAGGTCATTTATGAATATGTCAAAAAGCAGCGGACCCAGCACAGATCCCTGGGGTACACCACTATTAACCTTTCTCCATTGGGAAAATTGGCCATTTAGCCCTACCCTCTGCTTTCTATCTTTTAACCAGTTCCTGATCCACAATAGTACACTGCCTCCTATCCCATGACTCTTTAGTTTTGCCAAAAGTCTCTGATGAGGGACCTTGTGAAAGGCTTTCTGAAAGTCCAGATACACTATATCAACCGACTCACCTTTGTCCACCTGTTTATTCACACTTTCAAAAAAACATAACAGATTAGTAAGACAAGATCTTCCTTGTCTAAAGCCATGTTGGCTGTCTCCCATTAGGCCATGACTATCTACATGCTGAGTAATTTTATTCTTTAGGATGGTTTCTGCCATTTTTCCCGGTACTGACGTCAGGCTCACCGGTCTGTAGTTTCCCGGATCACCCCTGGAACCCTTTTTAAAAATTGGTGTTACATTGGCGATCCTCTAATGTTCAGGTATTAGAGATTATTTTAATGATAGTTCACAGATTACTAATAGGAGATCTGCAATCTCATATTTCAGTTCTTTCAACACCCTTGGATGTATACCATCCGGCCCAGGTGATTTGCTACTGTTCAGTTTATCTAATAGTTGTAATACATCTTCCCGATGTATCGGTATTTCCTTCAATTATTCCGTACCTTTAAATACCACTTCTGTCATGGGTAACATCCCTACATCTTCCACAGTAAAGACTGAAGCAAAGAATTCATTCAGTTTCTCCGCTATCGCCTTGTCGCCTCTTAGTGCCCCTTTAACCCCTCTATCATCTAATGGACCAACTGACTCTCTCACAGGTTTTTTGCTATGAATGTACTTGAAAGTCTTTATTTCGCGTTTTTCTTCCACAGCAAGCTTCTTCTAAAATTCTCCCTTTGCCTGCCTTATCAATGCCTTGCATTTGACTTGCCAGTGCTTGTGCTGTTTCCAGGTTTCGTCGTTTGGCTCTTTTTTCCATTTCCTGAAAGATGCTTTTTTGGCAACAGCAGCCTCTCTGACCTCACCTTTAAACCATGCTGGCAGTTTTTTGGACTTCCTTCCACTTTTCTTAAAGCGTGGAATACAGCTGGTCTACTTGGGCTACTTTACTCTTTTTTGGAACCTCTCTGCTTTTGGTAGTATCCTTCAAGGATACATTCTTCCGAACCATCCGCTCTTGGGCGACTGTCGGCTTTCCCCTATTATCTAGTTTAAAAGCTGCTCTATCTCCTTTTTAAAGGTTAATGCCAGCAGCCTGGCTCCATACCGGTTGAGGTGAAGCCTACCCCTTCATAAGAGCCCTTCCTTTCCCCAGAATGTTCTCCAGTTCCTAAGAAATCCAAAACCTTCATCTCTGCACCACTGTCGCATCCATGCATTGAGACTCCGGAGCTCTGCCTGCCTTTTGGGTCCTGTGCGTGGAATGGGAAGCATTTCGGAGAACGTTACCCAGAACGCTAGAATGCTGCAAGACTTGGTTGTCGGTCTGGACCAGCCCAGACTGGTGCTGAAGCCAGTGCTGAAAGGCTTGGAGAGTCAGAAATATCGCCTGGAGCTCCAGCAGATTGATTTGCAACTAGGATTCTGTCTGGGTCCAGCTGCCTTGCATCTAGAGGCCCCTGCAATGTACTCCCCAGCCCTGTAAGAAGGCGTCAAATCGTGAGGATCCTTTGGGGGTTGGGTGTCTGGAAGGGCATCCCGGCCTGAAGGTGACGAGAGACCTGCCACCATCCGAGGGAGTCCACCAGCTGGCGGGTCACACTCACTCTGTTCCAGAGTCTGCCTGTGGCGTGTCCACTGAGAGCGGAGGCACCAATGGGCCGCTCTCATGTGCAGTCGGACATTTGTGGTCACATGAACTGTGGAGGCATGTAGCCCAGCAAGCAGAGGAGAAGCCAGACAGGTAGCAACTGGCATTGCTGTACCTCTGAGGCTAGCTCCCTCAGGTATTATGACCTCTCCTGAGGGAGAAAGGCCTTGTCCTGGAGGGTGTCTAGCTGAGCCCTAATAAAACTCCAGGTATCGGGTCTGCAGGGCGTTGATGGTGCTCCCTGTGGCACATTGTGTGTCTGCAGCCATGCCTCTCCTTATAAGCCAGTCATCCAGGTAGGGAAAGACAAAGGCCCCCTTGGAAAGTGAGGTGGCTGAGATCACCATGAGGCACCTGGTGAAGACACTTGACGATGAGGTCAGCCAGAAGGGTAGCACCCTATATTCATAGTGCTCTCCTCACACCACAAACCAGAGGTATTTTCGGTGGCTGGGGTGGATCAGGATGTGTATATGTAGGCATCCTTTAGGTCTAAGGAGCATAGCCAATCTCCCTGCTGGAGGAATGGCATCAATATTCCAAAGGAGAACATTTTGAACTTTCCCTTAACAGGAACTAGTTCAGACCCAGGATGGGTCTGTGGCCCCCTGTTCTCTTGGGGATGAGGAAATACCTGGAGTAGAAGCCAGTGCCCCAGAGATGTTTTGACACTGGCTGGACCGCCTTGTCCTTTAGGAGACCTGCAAGCTCGGTGAAGAGCAGGGTCTGGTGGAGGAGAGGTCTTACAGGCTCTCCTGGAAATTATGAGGGTGGCATCTGCCATAGATGGAGGAGGTAGCCCTCCTTGACCACTTGTAGCACCCAGTTCACCTGTAGGCAAACAGCACTAGATGCCCCCCTGTGGGCTGCAGGGGACCTCCTGGGGGAGAGGAGGTTACGCCCAGGAAGTCAAAAGTTCCCCCTAGGCTAGGCTGGGGCTTGCGTTCCACCTCTGGGGACAGCCTCTCTGAGGAACCGCGGCATGGGACTCCAAGGGTCACCAAGGTACCGGCGGGGGCTCTGGAGCATGGTGTCACTGGAGACACCGGCGCAAAGTCGGCCTTTTGCAAGAATGTCTCCTACTACTGGTGGACAGCTCTTTAGGGTCTTTAAGGTCATGTTTCTGCAAAGTTCACAGTCCGGGTCATTGTGTTCTGGGCCAAGGCACCGGAGGCAGCAATCATGAGGATTGGTGAGGGACATCATTTTGCCGCCCTGACTGTACTTCTTGAAACTGGTGGAGGCCATCGGAAAAAAGGGTACTGCCACTCGACAGGTGTCAGAGTCCTTCGGACAAAAAAGGGCACAAATGCCAGTCGAGGAACACTTCAAGATAAAAAAAAGGTAAAACCAAAGAAACAGACTTGAAGAGCGACGCTGAGGCGAGCTGGCTCAGTGATGGGAAGGAACCAGTAAACAAACAGGAAAGAAATGTATAAAAAAAAAAAATATCACACCTTTTCTGAGGGAAAATGGACAGATGTCCAGAGGGCTCCACAGAAAAAAGGAGACTGAGGCAAGAATGCACCATTGGGCAGGAAGGAGACCATGCATGCATGGTGCATCTCAAAAAGGCTTTCTTTGAAAGCTGGAGATGCTTCCGTGTGGACTCCGTCGGCGCTGATGTCACCCATATGTGAGGAATGACTTCCTGCTTGATCCCAGAGAAGAGAGGTATAACCACACTATGTTTGAAGGCTGCATGAACATGTGCATGGGAAGTGATAGGCTCAGGATATGACAGATGGAATGGATGACAACGGAAGAGATGGAGCTTAGATGAAAAGTGGGAAGAGGATCAGAGGAGCAGGTGGATGAGGTTCCTCCTCAATGATTTTAGAAAAGGAAGAAAATGTGACAGGTGGAGGGAAGGATTTGGGCGTGAAGAGGGGTAAGAAGGGATGGAGATGACTGTGGAGAGGGATCGGGGTGGAGGTACTTTGAGAAAAGAGTTGAGAGTTGCAAACAGACAGTGAAGGTCAGAGGTTAGCATGAATTTAAAATGTAGGTGGTTAAAAAGAATACAGAATTTAAGCCAAAGGCGCTCAGCTGATGGTAGGTGTGCTGGTGATTCATAGAAACATAGAAACATGATGACAGAAAAAGACCACAAGGCCCATCTAGTCTGTCCTTCCATAACAACAACTACCACAGTCCACTTTCTACCTTTAGAGATCCTCTGTGTTGGTCCCATGCTTTTTTGAATTCAGTTACTGTCCTCATCTCTACCACCTCCACTGGGAGACTATTCCATGGATCCACTACTCTTTCCGTAAAGAAATATTTCCGCATATCACTCCTGAATCTATCTCCCTTCACCCTCATCCCATGTCCCCTCGTAGCAGAACTTGCTTTCAATTGAAAGAGGCTCTCTCCCTGAACATTTATGCCACGGAGGTATTTAAACATCTCAATCATATCACCTCTATCCCGCCTTTCCTCTAAGGTGTACATATTAAGATCCTTAAGTCTGTCCTCATATGCTTTATAATGAAGCCCATTAATCATTTTAGTAGCCACCCTCTGCACCGACTCCATCCTGTTCACATCCTTTTGAAGGTGCGGTCTCCAGAATTGCACACCATACTCCAAATGAGGTCGCACCAAAGACTTATACAGAGGTATTATCACCTCCTTTTTTCTGCTAGCCATTCCTCTCCGTATGCACCCAAGCATCCTTCTAGCTTTTGCCGTCGCCTTTTCTACCTGTTTAGCTACTTTAAAATCATCAGACACAACCACGCCTAGGTCCCGCTCTTCTTTAGTGGACAAAAGTACTTCACCTCCTATACTGTATTGCTCCCTTGGATTGCTGCAGCCCAAATGCATGACCTTACATTTTTTAACATTAAATCCCAGCTGCCAAATTCTAGACCATTCTTCAAGCTTAGCTAGATCCCTCCTCATGTTATCTACACCTTCCTGGGTGTCTACTCTATTACAGATTTTGGTATCATCCGCAAAGAGGCAAACCTTACCCGACAGCCCTTCCGCTATATCACTAACAAAGATGTTAAAAAGAATTGGACCAAGGACAGATCCCTGGGGCACACCACTGGTAACATCCTTCTCCTCAGAGTGAGCGCCATTTACTTGTACTCTTTGTCGCCTCCCACCCAACCAATTTCTAACCCAAGCAGTAACTTTAGGGTCCATCCCTAGGGTGCTCAGTTTGTTTATAAGTCGCCTGTGAGGAACAGTGTCAAAGGCTTTACTGAAATCTAAATACACCACATCTAGAGCTCTCCCTCGGTCAAACTCCCTGGTCACCCAGTCAAAGAAATCGATCAGATTTGTCTGACAAGACCTGCCTCTGGTGAATCCATGCTGCCTCGGATCCTGTAATCCTCCGGACTCCAGAAACCTCACTATTTTCTCTTTCAGCAGCGTTTCCAATAATTTACTCACCACTGAAGTTAAACTAACCGGCCTGTAGTTTTCAACCACATCCTTACTTCCGCTTTTGTGTAAAGGCACCACATGAGCCTCTCTCCAGTCCTTTGGCACCACTCCCGACTCCAACGAGGCATTGAAAAGGTCAGTCAGTGGAGTTGCTAGAACGTCCCCAAGTTCCCTCAGTATTCTAGGGTGTATCCCATCCGGTCCCATCGCTTTGTCTACTTTAAGTTGAGCTAGTTTCTCACGAACACAGTCTTCTGAAAATTGTTCAAGATGTCCCTCGCTTCTGTTCTTATTTGTGGGTGTTTTCTGAGGTCCTGCTCCTGGTTCTTCATCTGTGAACACAGAACAAAAATATTTGTTAAGCAATTCCGCTTTATCCTTATCAGCTTCTACATATTCCCCCCCTGCACCCTTGAGTCTGACAATACCACTTTTGCCCTTCCTCTTCTCACTAATATATCTGAAAAATGTCTTATCCCCCCATTTTATTGCATTGGCTATTTCCTCCTCCTTTTGAATCTTTGCCTTCTTGACTACTTTGCTAGCTTCTCTAAGTTTTTCCAAATACAGATGCCTGTCTTCCTCTCTCTGTGATCTCTTGTATTTCATGAAGGCCTCCCTCTTTTTCTTCACTTTTTCAGCTACTTCCTTCAAAAACCATAGCGGTCTCCTGTTCCTTTTGCCTTTATTTACCATTTTAACAAAAAGGTTGGTTGCCTTTAAAATACCCCCTTTCAGTTTTGCCCACTGTTTTTCTACATCCCCCAGCTGTTCCCATCCCACTAACGACTCCCTGAGGTATTGGCCCATCTTCGCAAAGTTAGTCTTCCTAAAGTCTAAGATCTTCACCTTGAAATGGATTCTAACAGCCCTAGTCCTAATACTGAACCACACCATCTGGTGATCACTGGATGCAAAATGATCTCCCACTACAACATCAGAAACACTCTCACCATTGGTAAGCACCAAGTCCAGTATGGCCCCTTCACGTGTGGGGTCTGTTACCAATTGCCTGAATAGTTCTCCCTGTAGAGAATCCAGGATCTCCTTACTTCTAGATGATACTGCAGCAGGAATGTGCCAATCAACATCTGGCATATTGAAATCTCCTAGCAGTAGCACTTCCCCTTTCCTAGCAATGCTGCGTATGTCTTCAATTAACTCTCTGTCCACCTCTTCCTCTTGTGAGGGAGGTCTGTATATTACACCAATGCAAATAGATTTCTCTTTCCCTCTTTCTAGTTTAACCCACAATGCCTCCTCTCTCCCTTTTAAGCTCACCATTCACCATTATTCAAAACACTAGAAGAAAGACAATGCATAACTGACAGAGCCTTGCCCTGCACTACAAGCAAACAAAATAAATTCCCCCTTTGCAGTATAGAAAAAACACTTAGCTTTTAAAAATGAACACACAACCCCTTTAAGAATTAGCTTTTAAAAAAGGATTTTGTGTGAGGTAATGGTAATGGCGCAACTTGGCAAAAATGATCATAGCATGATCAAATTTGACTTAACAGGAATGAGAAAACAACGGAAATCTGCTGTGCTATGATTTAACTTTCCAAAGGGAGTGAAAAAAAAGAAGGAAAATGGTTTAAAAAGATCCTAAAAGGAAGAGGTACAAAGGTTACAAGTTTACATTAAGTGTGGACATTATTCAAAAATACCATGTTGGAAGACCAAATCAGATGCTTTCCATATATTAAAGGTGGAAGGAAAACCAAACCACCAAAGGCATGGTTAAAAGGTAAGGTGAAAGGTGAAATTAGACCTTATCTGCTAATTGCCTTTCCTTGAATCCCTCCAGTCCAGTCCAGACGCATGGGTTGTGATCCCCAACCAGCAGATGGAGATCGAGTATATCCAAAAATCTATGACATCGCCCCTTAAGGGTTGAGTCTCCAGGGAAATTGGCAAGTACCACTTAGCAAAGCAGAAATCGAACCTTTCGAATACTCAAGTAGCCCACAGCTCCCACCAGTAAAGCGTAGTTACTCACCTGTAACAGGTATTCTCCAGAGACAGCAGGAATCAGTCCTCACTTATGGGTGACATTGGCACTGACAGAGCACGTGCGGAGCAATTCCCCAGCTTTCAAAGAAAGCCTTTGGTATTGCTGCCACGCATGCGTGGTTCTCTTCCCGCCCAAGGGTGCCATCTTGCTCAGTCAGGTCCCTTACCTCGAGCCCTACCAAGCAGATGGCAAGGGAAGGACAAAAATCTAGCAACTCATCAGGGGAGGTGGGAGGGTAGTGAGGACTGATTCCTGCTGTCCCTGGAGAACACCTGTTGCAGGTGAGTAACTACGCTTTCTCCAGGAACAAGCAGGAAGTCAGTCCTCACTTATGGGACTCCCCAGCTACAGGCTACTGAACCTGTAACCAAAAAACGCCTCCATGAGGCCGTGAACAGAAGCCAATGCCCGAAGGAGCCCGAGTCCTCAAGTCGAGGCCCTCGGTAGCCATAAAGAAGGGTCGGAGGGCAGGAGTTGCTCATACCCCGAACAGGTTACAGAGTACAGCCTGGCCGAAGACGCTGTCCCGGCAGGACTCCCTCTCCAGGCAGTAGTGGGCAGCGAAGGTATTCATGGAAGACCAGGTCGCCACACAGCAGATGTCCATCAGGGGCACGGAGCGTAGCGAAGCCACCGAGGCCGCTTTGGCCCAAACCCAAAGTGCGGTGACTCGACGATCTAGTGGGGCACCCGCCTTCTCATGAGCGAAAGCGATGCAGTCTGCCACCCAAACCGAGAGGGTGCACTTGGTAACTGCCTGCCCCAGCCTATTGGGATCGTAGCCCACAAAGAGCCAGCCAGACTTGCAATGAGTCTGGGTATGCTGCAAGTAGAAGGCGAGAGCCCTTCTGCAGTCAAGGGTGTGGAGAGCCGCCGGACGCCTGGTCGGCGTGGGGCCTCGGAAAAAAAGTTGATAAGACTATCTCCTGGTTAAGATGGAAGTACAAGACTAGTTTAGGCAAGAGTTCAGGGTGGGTACGGAGGACCACCCTGTTTCGATAGAACCTGGTATAAGGAGCATCAGCCATGAGGGCCTGGAGCTCACCGACTTGGCGGGCCGACGTCAGCGCCACCAGGAAGGCAACCTTCCAGGACAGGTGCCGGAGCAAACACGTCGCCATTGGCTGGAAAGGTGAACGGGTGAGCTGCATGAGCACCACACTCAGGTCCCATTCCACCAGGGGAGGGCGGATTGGTGGCTTGGAAAGCAGAATACCCTGCATAAAGCGGGAGGCTGCCATGAGAAGGGCTTTCCCTCGAAGGGGAGGTGATTCGCCAAGATGGCACTCAAGTGTATCCTGACAGAGTTCAATTTCAGTCCTCCGTTCGAGAGATCGAGGAGGTACTGGAGGATCCCTCGAATGGGGCACGAGAAGGGGTCGATCTGGAGCTCCGAGCACCAGATCGAGAAGCGTTTCCACTTGAAAGCATAAGCCCGCCTGATGGAGTCCTTCTTCGAGGTGAGGAGAACTTCCACGACATCCTCTGGAAGGGCCAGAGAGGCTAGGGGATCCATTCAGCCGCCAGGCCGTGAGGGATAAGGAGGCTAAGTTCGGGTGTTGCACCTGCCCCTCCTCTTGTCTCAGCAGACCCGGGGGAGAGCCCAGGGGAACAGGAGGCTCCGTCGACAGCTGGAGCAGAAGCGGGAACTAAGGCTGCTGAGGCCAGGAGGGGGCTACAAGGATCAACAATGCCCAATCCCGCTGAGCCTTGAAAAGGGTCCTCACAATGAAAGGGAAGGGAGGGAATGCATAGAGTAGGCTGGATGACCAGTCCATAAGGAATGCATCGGGGATCTTCCTGCTTGGATGCGGTACAGGCCCGCAAAAGCGGGGGAGCTGCACATTCTGGGGACTGGCGAAGAGGTCTATCACTGGCATCCCCCAGCAAAGAAACAGACAGCCCGCTACCCCTGGATCCAGCTGCCATTCATGGGGGCGAAGAATCCTGCTGGGTCTGTCTGCCATGACATTCTCCTGACCCGGAAGGTAGGTCGCCTAGAGGGACATCTTCCATCGGACAGCGAAGGAGCAGATGAGGACTGCTTCCCGGCAGAGGGAGTGTGATCCCGTGCCTCCCTCCTTGTTGATGTAGAAGATTGGCACACGGTTGTCGGTCTGCAGGAGAACCAACTTCCCCTTGAGGTGGTCTTCGAAGGTCCACAAGGCCCACCGAATCGCCCGGAGCTCAAGCAGATTAATATGCTACCGAGACTCCTTGGGCGACCACTGCCCCTGCGTGCATAGTGATCCGCAGTGGGCTCCCCACCCTAACAGGGAGGTGTCTGTTGTCAGTACTGCATCGTGCTGCGGAGTCTGGAAGGGCAATCCCTTCAAAAGGTTGCGGGGGTATTGCCACCAGTGCAGGGACAAGTGGAGGTCGGGAAGGACTCTGACGGGGTCCCTGAGGTGACCAAGGGAATTGCTCCATTGGGCATTGAGGCACCACTGAGCTGTCCGCATGTGCTGGTGGGCACGGGGGACCAGATGCACAGTAGAGGCCATGTGGCCCAGAAGGCGTAGCATGGTCCGAGCGGTGACCCGGGGAGTGCTCTGGACGCAGGCTGCTAGGAAGGCGGCCGCCTGCTGAGTATCGAAGCGCGCCCCGATGAACTCGAGTTTCTGTACCGGCTCAAGGTGAGACTTTTGGTAGCTGACCAAGAACCCCAAGCCCTCCAACAGAAGGATGATGCGTGACATCGCTCGCCGGGCTTCCTTGACCAAGGAGCCTGTGACGAGCCAGTCGTCGAGGTAGGGAAAAAAACTGGCACGTCCTGACGTCGCAGACAGGGGGGCAACCATGACAAGGCACTTTGTAAAGACTCGCGGAGCAGGTGCAAGGCCGAAAGGGAGCATCCTTTACTGGAAGTGCTCTCCCTGCACCCTGAAGTGCAGATATTGCCTGTGCTGGGGGTGGATTAAGATGTGGGCGTAAGCGTCCTTTAGATCCAAGGCGTATAGCCAGTCGCCCTGCTGTGGGAAGGACAGCAGAACGCCAAGGGATAACATTTTGAATTTCTCCCACACCAAGAACTTGTTCAACATGTGGAGGTCAAGGATAGACTCCCATCTTTTTCGGGACGAGAAAATACCGGGAACAGAAGCCTCAACCTGAAATGGTTATGGTTATGGTTATGGTTAGGCATTTGATATACCGCCCTTTACTTACGCATCAGAGCGGTTTACATGTATATACTAACAGGTACTTTTATTCCCTTGTCCCCGAAGGGCTCACAATCTAAGTGTACCTGAGGCAATGGAGGGTTAAGTGGCTTGCCCAAGGCCACAAGGAGCAGCCATGGGACTAGAGACCTCAGTCCCTCCGGCCTGAGGTTACTTGTCCCCATGCGGGAATTGAACCCCTGGCCCTCCGGCCTGAGGTAACCTGTCCCAACCACTGAGCCACTCCTCCCTTCTCGACTGCTCATTGGGCAAGGAGAGTGTGTAATTTACATTGCAGCAGAAGCTGGTGTGCGGGGAGTCGAGGAGGCTCCGCCGGGGAGAAAGAAAGTGGAAGCCTGTTGAAGCGAAGGCGATAGCCGTCTCGGACGACCTGGAGGGCCCAGGTGTCTGAGGTGATGGAGGTCCACGATGGGACGAAAAAAAGACAGGCGTGCCCCCACTGGCAGCTGCACCGCCAGAGGGCGAGAGGCTATGCAGATGGCGTCAAAATCCCTGAGCAGGTTGTGGAGAAACCGGAGTTTGGGTTTTCGGCCCCTTCAACTTACGATGCCCCTGACCAGATTTACACTGTGCCACGGTAGTCGGCATGGGGATAGCCGGGTATGGCAGATAGCCCTGGTACTGGAGGCCCTTCCGAGGAAAAAAGGGCTTCTTGGTGGATTGCTTCTTTCGGGGCAGAGTGGAGGTCTTGTGTGAGAAACGGGTTCTGGTGACCAACTCTGTCTCTATCACTGCGGCTTTATCCTCCATCGGCTTGCCAAACAGCTGCTCGCCAAGGCAGGGCACGTCCAGGACTTTTTCCTGCACCCACTGCTCCAAATACGAGGATTGGAGCCATGCCTGGTGGCGTCCCCGATGCCCGTGGCTGCCACCCAAATCGAAGACTCGAACCCATCGTAGGCGGCTCAGGAGAGGTATTTGGAGCAGTCTACGACGGATTTCAGCAGAGTGCCGAATCTATTGAAGACGTCGATGCAACAGACGCCACGTCTGAGGGAAAAAGGGTGCTAGGTTTAGTAGCTCGGTTCTGCCAGCCCCTTTTTGACATCATTCCACAGGAGAGGCACTCTGAAATAGAGTGGTCAGGACCTAAACATTTGAGACACCAATCATGGGTGTTGGTGACGGAAATGGTACCGCCACATTTAGAACATTTCTTAAAACCTGAAGCAGGTTTATCCATTTTTAAGGAAAAATTGGGCCTAGTGCCCAAAATGGTGCCTAGCACCAAGTAAAAAAAGTTTCTGAAGTAAACCACTTCAGAAACTGTAGGTTTTTGTTGGGGTTTTTTTTTAGAAGAAAGAAAGAACTGGTGGTACCGGTATAGCACTGAGGGAAGGCAGACACGACAACAAAAACAAAGATTAAAGACAAACTTTTCTGCGGTGACAGGGTATGCGACCCGTCAGCTCCGCGGAAAACGAAGAACTGGAGAGGGACAGTTGGAAAGGCAGGAAGGCAGCACGCAGGCACTGTGGGATGCTCCCAAAAGCTTTCCTATTGGACGCTGGGGAGTGTTCCCGCGCAGGCTCCGTCGGTACCGACGATACCCATATGTGAAGACTACATTCCTGCTTGTTCCTGGATATAGCATAGTTACTCACCTGTAACAGGTGATCTTCGGGAACAGCAGGAATTTAGTCCTCACATATGGGTATTGTCGGTACCGACGGAGCCTGCGCAGGAACGCTCCCCAGCGTCCAATCAGAAAGCCTTTGGGAGCATCCCACAGCACCTGCGTGCTGCCTTCCTGCCTTTCCCAACTGTATCTCCTCAGTTGAGTTTTAGAGCTGAGACAAAGAGAGAGAGAGAGAGAGAGAGAGGGAAAGGAAAGAGAGATAGAGAGAGAGACAACTCCTAGCGGAGGTGGGTGGGTTGTGAAGACTTATTCCTGCTGTTCCCAGAGATCACCTGTTACAGGTAAGTAACTGTGCTATCTCCAGGAACAAGCAGGAATGAGTCTTCACATATGGGGACTCCCTAGCTTTAGATGCCAGGGAGAGATCCCAAACGTTGTGTGTCCCTAGGACAGGGCTGCACTTCCCCACATGGATCTCTGGCATCCCATGAGGTATGGTGGGTAGGAGTTGATTAAGTATGGAACAGGTGTTTAAGAACAGCCTGACCAAACAAGGCATCCCGGCAGGAGTCCTTGTCCAAGCAGTAATGGGCTGTGAAGGTATGAACCGAGGCCCAAGTGGCTGCTCGACAGATGTCGTCAATAGACACAGAGTTGCAATGAGCCATTGAGGCTGCCATGGCTCTCACATTGTGAGCTGTGACATGGCCCTCCAGAGAAAGGGTCTTGCTCTGATAGGGAAAAGAAATACACTGGGCAATCCAGTTAGATAGTGTTCTCTTGGAGACTGGTAGTCCCAAATGAGAAGGATCAAAAGCAACAAAGAGTTGAGAGGACTATCTATGTTGCTGTGTCCTCTGTAAGTAAAAATCCAGAGCTCTTTTACAGTCCAGGGTATGAAGATTCCTCTCTGCATTTGATGCATGAGGTCCTGGAAAAAAGACAGGTAGATAGACCTCTTGGTTGAGGTGAAAAGGCGAGACCACCTTAGGGATAAAGTGTGGATTAGTCCTAAGGACCACCTTGTCATGATGGAACCTTGTATAAGGTGGATTAGCTATGAGTGCTTGCAATTCACTAATACGACGTGCTGATGTGATTGCAATGAGAAAGATAACCTTCCAAGAAAGGTATTTCAAGGAGGTGGTAGCCAAAGGTTCAAAAGGCGGCTTCATAAGTTGACCAAGAACCAAGTTTAGGTCCCATGCCACCGGGGGTGGTCTAATGGGAGGCTTTGTTAAAAGGAGGCCTCTCATAAATCTGGCTACAAGAGGATGAGAGGAAATAGGTTGTCCATTTAGAGGCTTAAGGGATGCTGCAATAGCACTCAAATGGACCCTTACTGAATTTGTCTTAAGGCCTGCATAAGACAGATGGAGGAGATACTCCAGCAAAGATTCCAGAGGTATGGCAAGAGGGTTAAGACCCTTCCAAAAACACCAGATAGTAAACCTCTTCCACTTGAAAGCATAAGAACATCTCATGGAAGGTTTTCTGGAAGCATAAAGAACATCTTTCACTTGTTGAGAAAGATGAAGATCCTGGAGAGCTAGGCCTTCAGCAACCAAGCACTGAGATGCAGAGACTGGGGACTGGGATGCCACAACTTTCCGTCCTCCTGAGAGAGGAGGTCTGGAGCAGACCCTAACTCCAGGGAGGGAGCTTGAGAGAGATGTAGAAGCAGAGGGTACCACACTTGCCGTGGCCAATGTGGAGCTATGAGAATCATGTGGCCTCTGTCTCTCTGAAGCTTGAACAGGGTTTTGGGAATTAGGGGAATGGGTGGAAAGGCATACAGGAAGTCTCGACTCCAGTGAAGGAGGAAAGCATCCCTTGCCTGAGCTCTCTGAGCCAGAGTTCTGGAACAGAACCGGGGAAGTTTGGCATTCCACGGACTTGCAAAGAGGTCTATGTCCGGGGTTCCCCAAATTTGAAAAATCTTGGACACCTGGTCCATATGTAGGGACCACTCGTGTGGAAGCAGAACTCGACTGTGCCTCTCTGCTCAAGAGTTTTGAACGCCTGGAAGATAAACTGCCAGAAGATGAATGTGATGCTCTCTGGCGAGGGCCCACAGTCGCAAAGCTTCGTTGCAAAGCGACAGAGAGCCAGTTCCTCCCTGCTTGTTCACATAAAACATGGCTACCTGATTGTCCGTGTGGATAAGGACTGTCTTGTGGCTGAGCAGGGTGTGGAAAACCCGCAGAGCAAGGAAGATTGCTCTGAGTTCCAAGAGACTGAGATGTAGACAAGTCTCCTGTGGGGACCAGAAGCCCTGGGTGGAGAGGTCTTGCAGATGAGCTCCCCACCCCATTGGAGAAGCATCTGTTGTAAGAGTTGCTTGGGGTATTGAGGGGACTTCCACCACTGGAGGGACAAAATGAGGCGACTTGTGTTTGCTATTTTGTCTGACAGGCAGCCTAATGCCTGGGTCCATTGGGTGGATAAAGTCCACTGAGCTGCCCTCATGTGAAGGCCAGCATATGGTAACACATGCACGGTGGATGCCATGTGGCGTAGCAACTGTAACATCTCTCGAGCAGTTAGGAGGGGCTTCAACTCTGCTTGAGTAGCTAACTGCACCAAACGAAGGCAACGGGCCTGGGGAAGATAGCCCCTTGCCCTTGTGGCATCCAGCAACGCCCCTATAAACTCCAGGGACTGAGTAGGGATCAAATTGGATTTTGGGATGTTTATTACCAGCCCTAAATACTGAAGGATACGTATTGTACAGGTTAGAGAACTCTTGGCCTCTGATGAGTGGGAGCTCGAATGAGCCAGTCGTCCAGGTAAGGGAAGACAAATATTTCCAGGGTGCGCAGAAAAGCAACTACCACTGCCATGCATTTTGTGAACACCCTTGGTGCAGAGGCCAGACCAAAAGGGAGCACTCTGTACTGATAGTGCTTCTCTTGAAAAAGGAACCTTCTGTGAGTTGGATGGATTAGAACATGAGTGTACGCATCCTTGAGATCTAGAGAACAAAGCCAATCCTGACTCTGAAGGTATGGCAGCAGAGTTCCCAGAGAAACCATCTTGAATTTTTCCTTGACTAGGAATTTGTTCAACTCTCTGAGATCTAAGATGGGTCTGAAGCCCCCTGTTTTCTTTGGAATAAGAAAATAGGGGGAGTAGAAACCTGTGCCCTGTTGTTGAAAAGGCACTTCTTCTATTGCCCCCTGGGCGAGAAGAGTGGCAACCTCCTGCCCCAACAGGTTGAGGAGGGAGGTTGGAGAATTGAACTGGTGCACTCTTGTGAGAGTGGGCAAGCTTGAAAAATGAAGTTTGTACCCCTCTCTTATGATGGAGAGTGTCCAATGCTCTGCTGTAATTTGCCCCCACCTGGGAGCAAAGTGACATAACCTTCCTGGAATGGTGGAGGGCTCTGGTCCTTCTAGAGCCAGAAAGGCTAAGTTCTCTAGCGGAAAGTCAAAGGCCCTGAGGGGGCTGAGGTTGCTGGGCTGGAGCAGGCCTAGCAGGCTTTGCTTTGCTCTGTTTGGATGATTGCTGACGTTTGGTAGGGAACTGAGCTGCAGAAGATGCCCGCTGAGCATAAGCAGGATAGAATCTTCCCTTTTTAGAAAAAGGTATTTTCTCGAAAAACCTTTTCTTAGCAGGAGCAGCTGTGGATTTGGATAGTCTATCCAAAGCTGAATTTTCAGCAACCATCTGATTGGCTTTTGCTTGCCAATCCTTACCAAACAGGTTCTCACCTGTATAAGGGATATTTCCCAATTCATCTTGAACCCAGATCTCCAAATCAGATGCTTGAAGCCAAGCAATCCTACGTGCACCTATGGCAATAGCTGAGGCTCTGCTTACGCATTCAAAAGAGTCGAAAGCTGCATGGTTGGAGAATTTGGAGATATCTTGGGCATGTTTGAGCCCAGTGAGAAAGTCCTGCCTTTTATCTTCAGACATAAAAGGACTTAAAGTTTGCAAATGGTCAGTGACTTCTTTTAAGAACATTCCCATGTAGAGACTATAGGAATTAATTCTCGCAGCAAGCATGGAAGCTTGGAAGGCTCTTTTTCCAAAAAAGCATCCAGGGTTCTACATTCACGTCCTGGAGGATTAGAGGCATGTCTTTTGGCACTTCTAATCTTTCTCATTGCAGACTCAACCACAATAGAGTGGTGAGGAAGTTGACTTTTATGGAAACCAGGACAAGGAGGGACACGATACATGGTATCCAACCTGCGAGAATGAGGAGAGGTGGTCAGAGGTGCTTCCTACATTCTCAACATGAGATCATACAGAATCTCATGAATAGGCAAGGTAGCTGCCTCCTTAGGAGTTTTAGGATATTGTAAAATATCTAACTCCTTGGCTCTGGGCTCTGTCTCAGGGGCCACTGTGATAGAGAGGCCCCGAGCCACTTCCCTGATAAAGTCTTGAAAAGACAAGTCCTCTGGAGGAGACATCCTTCGTTTAGGAGAGGACTCCTCCTGTGGAAGAAGCATCACTGCATCGACAGATGCCTCAGAATCCTCAGAGGAATCGAAGTATCGTCTGTCTGGATGCTCTTGCAAAGCCCAATACCCGTACCGATCGGTATCGGGAATAACCGGTACCGGGGTATCGGTACCGGAGGGCTTCAGAGGACAGAGTACCGGCATAGCGGACACCGATGCCGATGTCACTGGTACCGGGATTGGTACCGATGGCGATGCTAGAGCCGGTACCGGCAGAGTAGTCTGTTGCGGTACCATGGGCATCGATGCCACAAGGAAAGCCGCCAGACTGCGTTCTATGGACAGAATCCTCTGATCCATCGATGCCGCCAATGCTTGGAAGTCGGTACCGGTGGAAGCCACCGGTACCCCAGAGCATGGCACCAGGAGATCTGCCAAGGCCACGCCATCGAGATCATCCTGGAACTCCAATGATGATGCATTAGAGGCCGAAGCCTCCCGCCAGGGTAATTTTGCCGGTGCAGAATCCTCGAGGGCAACGCCAGAGGCATCGCGATGCTTAGAAGGAGATCTACCCGTCGAGGACCAGCTGGATTTATGTTTAGTTACCTGAGATCCATGTGAGGAAGAAGCAGCCCTGGAAAACGTCGATGCCACCGAAGCTGCATCAGAGAGAAACAGGGTACTGAGCCTGGCAGCTCGGTTCTGCCGACCTCTTTTAGACATCATAGAACAGGACATACAATCTGTTATGGAATGGTCAGGACCTAAACATTTTAGACACCAGTCATGGCTGTCGGTGACGGAAATGGTACCACCACATTTTGTGCACTTCTTAAATCATGAGGCAGGCTTTTCCATATTAAGGAAAAAAATGTTTTGGGCCTAAGGCCCAAAGCGCAAGTGCACCTGAAGAAAAAGAACGAAAAAAAAAAGGTTTTTTTACAAGAAGAAAAGAACAAAGACCGGCGGTACCGGTAGAGCGTCGAAGAAGGCAGATGCGACACAAAAGAAATAAAGAAAAAATAAGGAAATTCTTTTGGGGTGACAGGAACACGACCTGCTGGCTCCGTGGAAAAAGAAGAACTGAGGAGAGACAGTTGGGAAAGGCAGGAAGGCAGCACGCAGGCGCTGTGGGATGCTCCCAAAGGCTTTCTGAATGGACGCTGGGGAGCGTTCCCGCGCAGGCTCCGTCGGTACTGACGAAACCATATGTGAAGACTCATTCCTGCTTGTTCCTGGAGATATCATTTTGAACTTCTCTTTGACAATGAATTTGTTCAATTCTCTGAGATCTAGGATAGGTCTGTATCCCCCTGTTTTCTTTGGGATAAGAAAATAAGGGGAATAGAATCCTGTGCCATGTTGATGAGGAGGCACTTCCTCTATTGCCCCTTGGGCAAGAAGGATGGTAACCTCCTGACCTAACAGGTCAATGAGAGAGGTCGGAGAATTGAACTGCTTCACTACCGTGGGAGAGGGCATGCTTGAAAAATGAAGTTTGTACCCCTCCTTTATGATGGAGGGTGTCCAATGCTCTGCTGTTATTTGCCCCCATCTGGGAGCAAATTGACATAACCTTCCTGGGATGGTGGATGGTTCTGGTCCTTCCAGAGCCAGAAAGGCTAAGTTCTCTAGCTGAAAGTCAAAGGCCCTGAGGAGGCTGAGACTGCTGGACCGGTTGAGGCCTAGCTGCCTTTGCTTTCTTCTGTTTGGGTGGTTGCTGACGTTTGGTTGAAAACTGACCTGTAGAAGATGCCCGCTGACCATAAGCAGGATAAAATCTTTTCTTTTTAGAAAAAGGTGTTTTCTTTAACAACTTTTTCCTAACAGGATAGGCAGTAGACTTGGATAGTTTATCAAAAGAGGAATTTTCAGCATCCAACTCATTGGCTTTTTCTGCCAATCTTTACCAAACAGGTTCTCACCAGTACAAGGGATATTTCCCAATTTATCTTGTACCCAGAGCTCTAAATCAGATGCTTGGAGCCAAGCAATTCTACATACACCTATAACAATAGCCAAGGTTCTGCTTATACATTCAAAGCAGTCGAAGGCTGCACGGTTGGAGAATTTAGAGACATCTTGGGCATGTTTGAGCCAAGTGAGAAATTCCTGCCTTTTATCCTCAGAGATGAAAGGACAAAGTCTGCAGATGATCAGTAACTTCCTTTAGGAACATTCCCATGAAGAGACTATAGGAACTGATTCTTGCAGCAAGCATGGAAGCTTGGAAGACTCTACGTCAAAAGCATCCAAAGTTCTGCATTCACGTCCTGGAGGATTAGAGGCATGTCTTCTGGCACTTCTAATCCTTCTCATAGCAGATTCCACCACAATAGAGTGGTGAGGATGCTGAGTTTTATGGAAGCCAGGACAAGGAGGTACACGATACATAGTATCTAACCTACGAGAATGAGGAAAGGTGGTAAGAGGTGTTTCCCACATCCTCAACATGAGATCATATAGAATTTCATGAATGGGTAGGGTAGCTGCCTCCTTAGGAGTTTTGGGATATTGTAAAATATCCAACTCCTTGGCCCTTGGCTCTGTCTCTGGGGCCACAGTGATAGACAGGCCCCGAGCCACCTCTCGAATGAAGTCTTGGAAAGACATGTCCTCTGGAGGAGACATCCTGCGTTTAGGGGAGGAGGACTCCTGTGGAAGAAGCGTCGCTGCATCGACAGAACTTTCAGAGTCCTCAGATTCTTCTGAGGAATCGAAGTACCGTCTGTCCGGATGCTCTTGCAGAGCCCAATACCCGTACTGAGCAAAATCGGTATCGGGAATAACCGGTACCGGGGAATCGGTACCGGCGGGCATCGGAGGACAGGGTACCGGCATAGCAGGCACCGATGCCGATGTTGATGCTATCGGTACTGGTACAGATACCGATGCCGATGCTAATGCCGGTACCTGTGGAGTTGTCTGTCGCGGTACCAAGGGCATCGATGCCGCAAGGAAAGCCGCTAGACTGCGTTCTATGGACAGAATTCTCTGGTCCATAGATGCTGCCAATGCCTAGAAGTCGGTACCGGTGGAAACCGCCGGTACCCCAGAGCATGGCACCAGGAGACCTGTCGAGGCTGAGCCATCGAGAACATCCTGGTACCCCGATGATAGTGCTTTGGAAGCCGAAGCCTCCCGCCGGGGTAATTTTGCCGGTGCAGAATCCTCGAGGGCAACGCCAGAGGCATCTCGATGCTTATTAGGAGATCTACCCTTCGAAGACCGGCTGGATTTATGTTTAGTTACCTGAGATCCACGGGAAGAAGAGGAAGCCCTGGAAGACGTCGATGCCACCGAAGCCGTATCAGAGGGAAACAGGGTACTGAGCTTAGCAGCTCGGTTCTGTCGACCTCTTTTAGACATCAAGGCACAGGACACACAATCTGTGATCGAGTGGTCAGGACCTAAACATTTCAAACACCATTCATGGGTGTCAGTGATGGAAAGGGTGCCGCCACATTTTGTGCACTTTTTAAAACCTGAGGCAGGTTTTTCCATGTTAAGGAAAATTTTTGGCCCTAAGGCCCAAAAAGGCGGGTGAACCTGAAGAAAAGGAAAACAGATATCTTTTTTTTTTAATAATAATAGAAAAGAAAGACCGGCGGTACCGGTAGAACATCGGGGAAGGCAGACGCGACCACAAAAAGAAATAAAGAAATAAGGGAATTCTTCTGCGGTGACAGGAACACGACCTGCTGGCTCCGCGGAAAAAGAAGAACTGGAGAGAGGCAGTTGGGAAAGGCGGGAAGGCAGCACGCAGGCGCTGTGGGATGCTCCCAAAAGCTTTCTGATTGGACGCTGGGGAGCGTTCCCGCGCAGGCTCCGTCGAACCGACGATACCCATATGTGATGACTAGATTCCTGCTTGTTCCTGGAGATATAAGGGAAAGCACAGTTACTTACCTGTAACAGGTGATCTCTGGGAACAGCAAGAATTAGTCATCACATATGGGTACGTCGGTACCGACGGAGCCCGCGCGGGAAAGCTCCCCAGCTTTTCAGATTAAAAGCTTTTGGGGCCTCCCACTGCACATGCGCGCTGCCTTCCCGCCTTCCTGACCAGCTCTCGTCAGTTCGAGTTTAAAGCTGAGACAATAGAGAGAGAGGACAGGAAGATAGATAGATAGAGATACAACTCCTAGGGGAGGTGGGTGGGTTGTGATGACTAATTCCTGCTGTTCCCAGAGATCACCTGTTACAGGTAAGTAACTGTGCTATCTCCAGGAACAAGCAGGAATACGTCATCACATATGGGGACTCCCTAGCTAAGATGCCTGGGAGATCCCCCTCCAAGGGTAAACCATCTTCGCATGGATCTCAGGCATCCATCCAGGGAAGGTGGGCAGGAGTTGTTTAAGTATGGAACAGGTGTTTGAGGACAGCCTGACCAAACAAGGCATCCCGGCGGGAGTCCTTGTCCAAGCAGTAATGGGCTGTGAAGGTATGAACCGAGGCCCAAGTGGCTGCTCGACAGATCTGATCTATGGACACAGAGTGAAGATGAGCCATAGAAGTGGCCATGGCTCTCACATTGTGAGCTGTGACATGGCCCTCCATAGAAATGTTCTTACTCTGGTAAGCAAAAGAAATACACTGAGCGATCCAATTGGAAAGTGTACGCTTGGTGACTGGAAGTCCCAAATGAGAAGGATCAAAAGCCACGAAAAGTTGGGAAGACTTTCGATGTGGTTGAGTCCTGTTGAGGTAAAAGGCAAGAGCTCTTTTACAATCCAGAGTATGAAGGTTCCTCTCTGCACTGGATGCATGAGGAGCCGGGAAAAAGACAGGTAGATATACCTCTTGATTAAGATGAAAAGGCGAGACCACTTTGGGCATAAATTGGGGATTCGTCCTAAGGACCACCTTATCATGATGAAACCTAGTATAAGGTGGATGAGCCACTAAAGCCTGCAGTTCACTGATGCGGCGAGCCGAAGTGACTGCAATAAGGAAAACAACCTTCCAGGAAAGAAATTTGAAGGAGGTAGAGTCCAAAGGCTCAAAAGGTGGCTTCATAAGCTGACCTAGAACTAGGTTCAAATCCCATGCTACCGGAGGAGGTCGGATGGGAGGTTTAGTTATTGTCAGGCCTCTCATGAAACGTGAAACAAGAGGATGAGAGAGACAGGTTGTCCATTTATAGGTTTTAAGGATGCTGCAATAGCACTCAAATGGACCCTTACTGAATTCGTCTTAAGGCCTGCATTTGAAAGATGCAGGAGATAGTCCAAGAGGGAATTCAAAGGAAGTGCTAGAGGGTCAAGACCCTGCTGAGCACACCAAATGGAAAAACGTTTCCATTTGAAAGCATAAGAACGCCTCGTGGAAGGTTTCCTAGAGGCATGAAGGATATCTGTCACAGGTTGAGAAAGATTAAAGTCTTGAAGACTTAGGCCTTCAGTAACCAAGCTCTGAGATGTAGGGATTTGGGGTTTGGGTGCCACAAAGTCCCCTCCTCCTGAGACAGAAGGTCTGGCGCAGCTCCCAGGTCCAGGGAGGATCCCTGGGAGAGATGCAGAAGTAGAGGGAACCACACCTGGCGTGGCCAGCGGGGAGCTATGAGGATCATAGTCCCATGATCCCTCTGGAGCTTGAACAGAGTCTTGGATATTAGAGGAATGGGTGGAAAGGCATAGAGGAATTCCTGACCCCAATGCAGGAGGAAGGCATCGTGGGCCTGAGCTCCCTGACACTGAGTTCTGGAACAGAACCGGGGAAGTTTGGCATTCCACGGACTTGCAAAGAGGTCTATGTCCGGGGTCCCCCATTCCTGAAAGATTCTGCGTATCTGGTCCATATGTAGGGACCATTCGTGTGGAAGCAGAACTCGACTGAGTCTGTCTGCACGAGAGTTTTGAACTCCTGGAAGATACACTGCAAGAAGGTGAATTTGATGCTCTCTGGCGAAGGCCCATATTCTGAGAGCTTCGTTGCAAAGCGACAGAGAGCCTGTCCCTCCTTGTTTGTTTATATAGAACATGGCTACCTGATTGTCTGTCTGAACTAGGACAGTCAGGTTGACAAGGAGGGTATAGAAGACCTTGAGGGCAAGGTAAATTGCTCGCAGTTCCAGGAGGTTGATATGAAGGGTGGCCTCCTGTGGAGACCAAGTGCCCTGAGTGGAGAGGTTCTGAAGATGAGCTCCCCACCCTGTCTGGGAGGCATCTGTTGTGAGGGTTGCTTGGGGCAACAAAGGTTGGAAGGGGGCCCCCAACAACAGATTCTTGGTGGATGTCCACCATTGGAGGGACCAAAATAGACGGCTTGAGGTGAGTATTTGGTCGGAGAGCGCTCCAGATGCTTGAGTCCACTGGGTGGCCAAGGTCCATTGAGCTGCTCTCATATGCAGACGAGCGTAGGGCACCACATGTACCGTGGAGGCCATGTGGCCCAGAAGTCGCAGCATTTCCCGGGCTGTCAAATGACTGCTGGACTGAGCTTGGGAGGCCAAACTCAGCAGGCGTTGGGCCCTGACCTGAGGCAGGTAGGCCCTTGCAGTGATGGTGTCTAACTGGGCCCGTATGAACTCGAGAGACTGAGTAGGGATTAGTTGAGAATTGGGAAGGTTTACTACCAGTCCTAGATACTGCAGAAGACGCCTTGTGCGGTCCAGGGAAATTTGGGCCTGGGACTGAGAGGGAGCTCGGATGAGCCAGTCGTCCAGGTATGGGAATATGAAAATTCCCAGGCCTCTTAGAAAGGCAGCTACGACTGCCATGCATTTGGTGAACACTCTTGGAGCAGAGGCTAGACCGAAGGGGAGTACTCTGTACTGGAAATGTTTTCCCTGAAACAGAAATCGAAGGTATTTTCTGTGGGATGGGTGGATGAGTATGTGTGTATACGCATCCTTTAGATCTAGAGAACAAAGCCAATCCTGACTCTGAAGGTATGGAAGGAGAATGCCCAGAGAAAGCATTTTGAATTTCTCCTTGAAAAGAAATTTGTTCAATTCTCTCAGATCCAGAATTGGTCTGAAGCCCTCTGTCTTCTTTGGTATTAGAAAATAAGGGGAGTAGAATCCCGTCCCCTGTTGAAGAAGAGGGACCTCCTCTATTGCCCCCTGGGCAAGGAGGGAGGAGACTTCCTGACCCAAGAGGGCCAGGAGAGATGGGGGAGAATTGAACTGCCTCACCATAGTATAAGGAGGAAGGTCGGAAAAATGGAGTTTGTAACCCTCTCTGATGATAGAGGGGGTCCATTGCTCTGATGTAATTTGCTCCCATCTGGGAGCAAAGTGAGCTAACCTTCCGGGTATGGTGAGGGGCTCTGGTTGTTCTAGAGCCAGAAAAGTTAAGTTCTCTAGGGGCAAGTCAAAACCCCTGAGGGGGTGGAGCCTGCTGAGGCGTAGCAGACGCCGCAGGCTTTGACCTTGCCTGTTTAGGTTGCTGACGTTTAGCAGCAAAACGAGGCTGAGAGGATTGTTGGCCAGTATTTGTAGAAAATCTGGACTTCTTGTAATAAGGCCTCTTAAAAGACTTCTTCTTGGCAGGAGTGGAGGTAGACTTAGAAATTCTATCTAAGGTGGCATTTTCTGCATCCATTTGAGTGGCCTTAATTTGCCACTCCTCACCAAATAAGTTCTCACCTGTACAGGGCAGATTTCGTAAGCCATCTAGGACCCAAGGTCCTAGATCAGAAGCCTGGAGCCAAGCAAGACGTCGGGCTGCTATAGCAATGCCCGAAGCCCTACCAGCACCCTCAAAGGAATCAAAAGCTGCCCTGTTGGAGAACTTTGAAATATCCAAAAGGTGTTTCACTAAGGAAATGAACTGCTCCCTCTTATCCTCAGGGATAAAGGGGGCAAAATGCCGAACTTTTAGAGCGATTTCACTGAGAAACATGCCCATGTAAAGACTATAGGAATTAATCCTGGCTATAAGCATAGTAGCCTGGAAAATTTTCCTGCCAAAAGAGTCTAGAGTCTTACATTCTCGCCCTGGAGGAGTAGAAGAGTGCCTTTTGGTACTCTTTATCTTCTTCATTGCAGACTTCACCACAATAGAATGGTGAGGCAACTGGGTTTTTTGGAAACCAGGAGAAGGGGGGACACGGTACATGGTGTCCAACCTGCGAGAAGAAGGAGACAATGTTAGAGGAGCCTCCCATAAGTCCATCAAGTGTTCTTGAAGGATTTCATGGATAGGCAGGGTGACTGCCTCTTTAGGAGACTTAGAGTATCCTAAAATATCCAGTTTCTTTGATCTGGGTTCCTTTTCAGAGGATGAAGCAATACAAAGACCTTTAGCCATTTCTATGATGAAGTCCTGAAAGGACAAATCCTCTGGTGGAGACATTCTCCTGTTAGGAGAAGAAGGCTCCTCAGGAAGATCAAGGGAGAACTCATCAGAATCATCAGAGGAGTTAAAATCCTCTGAAGAAGCAGAGTATCCTCTATGTGCTTCCAACGCACGATACGCATACCGTTCGGTATCGACATCGGGCGTACCGGGTATGGGATCGGTACCGGGCAAAAGCCCGGATCCGGCATGCGGAACCGATCTGCGTTTGGAAGACGATGGCCTCGGTTCCGGTATGGAAGCCATTACCGGAACCGGACCCGGTACCGCTGGCTGCGGTACCGAGGGCGTAGCAGCATTAATAAAAGCCAGAATGGCCTGCTGCATGACTTGGACAGTAGTGCCCATAGACGCCACTGCTGCCTGGATGTCGGTACCGGTATGGGCCGGTACCCCAGAGCAGTACAACAGGTGATCTGTCGAGGCCGCGCCATCGATGTCAACCTGTGACCCCATGATTGCTTTGGAGGCCGGAACCTCCCGCCGGGGTTTTTTGGCCTGGGCAGAATCCTCGAACTCAGAATTGAGAGCCTCTCGATCTTTAGAAAGAGATTTGCTTTTAGAGGATTTGCCCACTGGAGTTTTGGTTACCTGAGATCCATCCGGAGAGGAAGACCTGGATGACTGTGATGCTTCTGAAGGAAACAGCACATGGAACTTGTTGGCCCGGTTCTGCAATCCACGTTTCGACATCTGGGAGCAGGATGGGCAGTCCGGTATGGAATGGTCAGGTCCTAAACATTTAAGACACCATTCATGGGTGTCTGTAAGAGGAATGACAGCACTGCACTTGGTACACTTTTTAAAACCAGGAACTGGCTTCTCCATGAGGAGAATTTGTGTAGGCCTGAAGGCCTAACAAAGTACCAAGCTGTGCTGAAGAAAAGAAAAATATATATTTTTTTTTTAAAAGAAAGAAAGAGAGACCGGCAGTACCGGTTTCAGAATGGGGAAGGCAGGTACGCGGTCTAAAGAAAACAATAAAATTAACAATTTCTTCAGAGGTGACAGGAACACGACCTGCTGGCTCCGCGGAAAAAAAGAAACTGACGAGAGCTGGTCAGGAAGGCGGGAAGGCAGCGCGCATGTGCAGTGGGAGGCCCCAAAAGCTTTTAATCTGAAAAGCTGGGGAGCTTTCCCGCGCGGGCTCCGTCGGTACCGACGTACCCATATGTGATGACGTATTCCTGCTTGTTCCTGGAGATCTACCTATCTCACAAATGGTATTTAATGTGATGATTCAGAGTAACAAACAACTCTGAGCAAACACAGAAGATATAGTAGGACAAATCGATAAAACTAAAGAACAGCAAATCAACTGGGCCTATTACTATTTACTTGTATAGCGCTACTAAGCATATACAGCACTGTATATATACATGTAATAGAGTCGCTACTTCACAAAGCTTACCATCTATTCCACCCAGATTTGAAAAGGACCAGAGATGGAGCGTGACATATTGATTTCGGTAGTCTATTTCATGCAATGGCAAGCAAGGTGGAAAGAACAGTGTCTGGAGCTGGCAGTAGAAGAGAGGGGAACAGATAAAAGCAATATGAGCAGAGTTTCAGAGAAGAGTGTAGGGAGAGAGAGGAGAGAAAAGGTAATGAGGAGCAGTAGAATTAATGCACTTGTAGGTCAGTATGAGAAGTTTGAACTGTATATCTTGTAGTGTCTGGTGACGATAAACACTGGCATGTTTTGGGACTTCATAAAGTTTTTAATGAAGCCCCAATGATTGCATATGCTCAGGGTAAGGACATTGGAGAAATTATTACTTTTAACAGAAGTCAACACTGAACATTTTACAGCAACATCTGGACACTTTAAATGATGTTCATGGACTATAGAAGGAAATGATTGGAATCATCCAGTGATGGGTAAAGCTGTCAAAACTAAACATCTGACCAATACGAACTACATAATTTGCCCTTGTCCTTTAACTTCTATTGGGAGAATTAAACACAAGATTTGTCTTAATGAACACTGGCGTCACATTGCTACCAATACTCTGGTACATTTTGCTGATAAACATTCTGGGTGTTGATTTTGGATTGGATTGTTATTTGTATTATCCTCAAAACAGTTTAAAAACAAAACCCAAACTTTCCACTAAAGAGATATTGGCATATTATTGATTATGTCCCACTGACCTGGAGGGGTCAAAATAGAGATCGTATGCTAAATTCTAATGAACAGTACTGAATCTTTATCTGAATAAAGTGATTCCCAATGGTTTATTCCCAATGGTTTAAATAGAGAGGCTGAATGAATGTCCCCGATTTTAGAGGTTGAGCTCTTAAACTGTGTGGAGATTATGATTGTTATGCTAAAGCTGGCACTGATTGGTTCACGATGTAGCCATTGATGCCATGTTTTTCTGCTTTTTGAGAATTTGATGAGAAGGACCATAAGAATATTAGATTTCCTGATGCAGAAAGTGTTTCCTTTGAAATGCGATAACATGTCGGGACTGGAGTGATGAAATATGACCGATTTCTGCACAGAATGAATAGATAAGTGGACTGATTTTGGATCATTCAATATTAAGAAACACTAAGGAATGACATTCCATAGATTTAGTAATAATGTTTCTGAACATTCTCCAAAAATCAAATTTAAAAAAAAGTTTTGGATCGATAAGGTTATGGCCACAGTCACCCTTCATTCTGTAGGTGGTGTACTCCTATTCTGATTGTTCTATTTTATGGAAAGTTCCCTATAGAACATCTAAAGTGGTATTGATATTTTTTAGACTTGTCCTAAGTTTGGTGATCTGTTGGTTTAGTGGATCCATATACATGAGACAGCCAAATTTGTGCTGAATTCTTCCTTGACCAAATGAATAAGGATAGACTTGGACATCATCCGAACAAGAGGTGAAAAGATGAAATGCTCAGGTCAAAAACCACTAGATATCACTGAAGAAAAGGAACTGAAGGAAGGTTTGGGAGAGAATCCTTTGTCAGAATGTACAGCTTCCAACCCATAGGGAATTTCTGTATGTTCAGAAGAGTTCTTGATGTAAACTGGAGATTACCAGAGTTTCACTCAACTACAGCTGAATGCCTCTTGACATCAACTGTTGACTCTAGGAGAATAAGAGCCATCCATTATAGTTAATTAGAATTTCATATACCGCCTCTCAAATTAAGCAGAGAGGTTTTACATAAAACAATATATAAAACAGATCTGCACCTGTAAAAATACCACAGCGACATGCAAAGGGTGAGCTGCGAACAGTAGCAGTTGAGTCCCTACTGAAAGACTCTCACAAGACCCAATTCTCCGGCAGAGAACCAGCACTCAGGTAGCATGAACACAGAAGGGTCGGAGGGCAGGAGTTGCCCACACCCTAAAGAGATTACGGAGTACAGCCTGGCCGAAGGCACTGAACCATCAGGACTTCCTCTCCAGGCAGTAGTGAGCTGCAAAGGCATGGATGGAAGACCAGGTGGCGGCTCGGCAGATTTCTGTCATGGGGACTGAATGCAGATTTGCCACAGAAGTAGCTATGGCCCTTCTGGTCCAGTGAAATCCCCGCATGCTCATAGGCAAAGGTAATGCAGTCACCACCCATGTGGACAGAGTTCGCTTAGTCATGGGTGCCCCAGATGACTGGGGTCATAAGATACGAAAAGCTGAGGTGCTCTGCAGTGGCCCCGAGTCCATCGCAAATAGAAGGACAGGGCCCTTTTACAATCCAGAGTATGGAGAACGGTCTCCACCCTATCAAGTTGAGGCCTCATAAGAAAGTGGGGAGCACCATCTCCTGATTGAGATGGAATGGGGACACCACCTTCGGCAGAAACTTGGGTCTCCTTAAGGGGTACCTCCTATTGGAGGATCTCCAATTAATTAGTGCGCAGGTCCTCCTCAGCCTCAGTTTCGATAGTGAGAGTCTTGGCCATGTCCCGCACAAAACCGAGGGAGGAGACGTCCTTGGGCAGGGAATGGTGTTGGGGCATTGGGGGAGATGGATCCAAGGGCACGTCTTGGTGACGCATTGTGTCCAAGGAGTCTTCGTCCTCTGTCTTCCATTCGGACTCGAAGTCTGCTCAGGTGGTCCATGACCTCTGGAAGATCTGTGATCCGAGCCATGGATGTTCGCTGGGGAGGACCAGTGCCCCAAGGAATGGAACCAGGACCTTGTCTAGAGGCCCTCGAGGACTGGCTCGACATCCAGGGAAACCCTCGATGTCAAGAGTCCCATCATCGGGGAAGATGAAATGGACAAGCCGGACAAACGGCTGCTGCATGGCCACAAGCGCATATATAATGCTCTCCAAAGCCGCCATCATGGTCTCCTTACCAGTTGGATCTGCAGCCTTTGACGTGGACACCGAGGGTTTCAGGCCCGGCATCGGTACTGTCAAGGGAGAGTCCTCAGTGAGGATGGTCTCTGAGGCCCGAGGCTAGTCGGCGGGTGCTGACTCCTCCTTGCAGGGCAGCTTGGAAGGCTGCTCCCGCGCTGACTCCTTGGGACTGCAGGGCCTGGGGTGGGATTTCCCCTTCTTCCAGGAACTGTCCTCAGAGGCGGTCTTCAAGGGTTTCTTCTTCTTGCGCTCCATCTCTGGGGATTTCCACTCTGAGGAACTGCGACCACGGGACTCCAAAGAGGCTCGGGCTTCACAGGGCACAGAGGTATCTCTGAGGGGGCCCTGGAGCATGGTGTTGCTGGACACTCCAGTACAGAGTCAGACTTCTGGAAAATGTTCTCCTGCTGTTGATGACGGCTCTTTAGGGCCTTTGAGGTCATGGTTCTGCAGAGTTCAATCGGAGTCGTTATGCTCTGTGCCAAGGAACCAGAGGCAGCAGTCGTGCGGGTCAGTGAAAGACATTTTGCCGTACCAATAGAACTTCTTGAAGTCACTAGAGGCCATCGTAAAAAGGGGATCCCTGCCGCCTGGTGAGGGTCCAAGGCCTTAAGCTAAAAAAGAGCACAAATAATGCTTCGAGGGACATCTCAATGAAAAATAGGGAAAGAATGGAGGAACCCGAGGAGCAACATCAAGGTGAGCTGGCTTGGGGACAGGAAGGAACAGATACGGAAACCGGACAAAACTTAAGATCACGCATTTTTCGGGGGCAAACTGAACGTCTGAAGAGCTCCACGGAAAAAAGGAGACTGAGGCAAGATGGCACTCTTGGGCGGAAAAGGGACCACACATGCGTAGTGCATCTCCCAAAGGCTTTCTTTGAAAGCTGGGGACATGCTTCCGCTTCCGCGTGGGCTCCGTCAACATCACCCAAATGTGAGGACTGACTTCCTGCTTGTTCCCAGAGAAATGACTTTTTTTTTGTTTTTGTTTTTTTAAACTATAGAACCAATTTGATCGTGACAGGAGAGACAAGAGTCCAGAGTGGTGCCAAGATATTTAAAGGGAGTAGTTAATGGAAGAGGGATAGCATCTAATATGGGAGAATGCTGGGCAGTCATGGAGGAGCCTGTAAGCCAAATGGAAAAAGCTGCTTGGATGTTAAACTTAAGTAGGTTGGCCATAAACTTGAAGGCTTCCTGAGAGAGGCAGTCATTGATAGATAACATATCTGGCTTGGAATATTCTGACTTGGTTGAATATTGTGTGCAATTCTGGTCGCCGTATCTTAAAAAGGATATAGTGTTATTGGAAAAGGTTCAGAGAAGAGCCACCAAAATGGTAAAGGGGATGGAAGGATACTCCTATGAAGAAAGGCTAAAAAGGTTAGGGCTCTTTAACTTGGAAAAGAGACGGCTGAGGGGAGATGATAGAAGTCTATAAATTAATGAACGGAGTGGAACGGGTAAACGTAGATCGATTGTTTACGTTATCAGAATATAGAAAGACTAGGGGACATGCAATGAAGCTACAGGATAAAATAGAAATTACACTTACCTGGTAACTGTCGTTCCTTGAGTGACGACAGTTTAGTCCTCCCCCTCTGGGTTGTGCACCTCTTCCTGCAGCTTGGAGACTGGGCATGTCAAAGTCGTGACATCACTGGATATAGCCTGCTGGTATCTCCCATCAGCCTCCAGTTTACTATTGACAAAGCAAACTCAAAGGAACAACAAATAAGTAACTATACCATAACTTTAAATAACTCCCCATTCCTCAACCTGAGGAACCTTTTTAACCATATCCGTCTTATATTTTCTTTTTTTTAAATTTACATTCACGTCCCCCCTATGCAAACACGTTTCCTATACCATCCCCTTGTTTAAATAAGAGAGAAGGAAGAAACAGAGAGGGATACTCACTGCGATCTAGAAACTGAAAGGATCTGTCTACTCTGAGATTGATGCTCCACTCCGCCTGAAAATAAACTCTGAAGAAATCACACCCCTGGGCGGGAATGAGGACTAAACTGTCGTCACTCAAGGAATGACAATTACCAGATAAGTATAATTTCTATTTCCTTATCGTTCCTCCAGTTTAGTCCTCCACCTCTGGGATGTAACAGAGCAGTAATCATTGGGAGGGACCTATCCAGCCAACTCACCACACCGTCGACCCGGAACAGGCATCCTTTACTACCAAAACATTTAGGCAGTAGAGGTTACTGAGAAAATGAAGAGATGACCTGGAAGCTGCTCTACCAATTCCCCATGGTGTAATGACACAGTGATTCACCCATGAAGCTGCTTGCGCCCTGGTAGCAAGAGTCAGAAAGGCCCCCAGAATCATACAACCTCGCAACCACCGCCTTAACCCAGTGCGAAATGGCTCCTTTCGCTGCTGCTTCCCTTTTGCGGGGACCTCCAACCAACACACAAAAACAAAGAAACGAACGCCGCACCCTGCATTTTATGTTTCCTTTCGGCATAAGCTACGAATAAAAACCTCCCCTTCCAGAAAAACCGAGAACTAGAAGAGAAACCAATAGGCTCAGGAGAAAAATCAGATACCACCTTTTGGAATGACGACGGGACTGCTCGCAAACACCACCCTCTATCCAGAAAGGGTGAAAACGGCTCATTACATGACAATGCTTGAAACTCCGAAACTCGTCGCACCGAACAAAGAGCTATCAAAGCCACTGTCTATAACAGCAAATTCTTTACCAATGCCTGGAGTAAAGAATCAAAAGGGCTCTTTAGTTAACTTCTCTAAGGCCCAATCGGGATCCCCCGGCAGCACCCGAACTCCCCTTGAGGAGCGCAGTCGGGCCCCAACTTAAGGAAACGCTACACATCGATCCGAACACCTAGCGCTATTCCCTCCACGGAACCTCTACAGCCGGAAACAGTCACCTGCTGAACCCTCTAAGGAACTGGCCGCTAGTTCCTTCAGACACTGTCCTACAGAGAACTCAGACCAAGGGTACCGACACCTTTGTCGCCCGGACTTGCCGCCGTGAACAGCAGCCTACAAAAAGGTGCTAAGCACGGACCTATGTACCAGAAGCAGCCTGCCTCCCTGCTCTCAACAAGGTGGCGAAGACTGCCGCAGAATAAGCCTTCTTCTTCAGCCCTGCCCATTCAAAGGCCAAACCGTAGGCGGGCACCGATCCACCTCAGACATTCGTCGCGGACCTAGCCGCAGCAGAACGTCCGCTACCGGCAACTTCTAGGAAAAGCCTGTCGAGTAGGCGAATGAGATCAGCCTAGTACGGCTGTCTCGTCCAACCGGGCGCTACCAAGAGTACCTTTCCCCGAAAGCCTCAATACGCCAACTAGTTGCCCTATGAGAGCCCACGGGGAAAGGACAAGACAAAGACTTAAATGGGAGCTTACTGAGCCTCGACTTGGACGAACCATCAGCCACCCCATTCCTCCACGAGAGAGATCTCTGGGTGAACCCCAAGGAAGCCAACAATATTAGCTAGCGCTCGAATTAAGCCATAATGCACATTTGCCACATAAAGCAAATCAGGCTCTAGTCGATTTAACTCCCTGATCCTTTCCTGTTCCAGGCGAGTAGACTGCCGTAAACACTGCGACCACTTGAAGCATGCTCTCGCCTCCCCAGGCTCCACAAATGGGAGCTTGTAAGGACAGAGCATTGCCCCCAACGATTGCTTCAGTGAACCATCTACTTTCCTATCTTGCGCTAAAGAAGATTGCTAGGGTTCTCTTCCATACAGTGAGTCCACACCCCCTGGTAGTGCAAGGTGTGCACCCACCCATGTAGTAGCCAGGCCTGCCCCTGCTTAGCCTCAAAATGTCAAACAAGAACAGGCGAATTCAGGACAGCTGAATACTTTTTTTTTTTTCCCCCACAAAGACATCTCTTAAGCAAAAATTCCTTCAGTATATGTTAAGAGACGCTCTTTCCGTGCCAACAATATGAAGTAGAAAGAACTCCCAAACACAGGCATACTAATCCATGGCCTTCCTGCTAGACTGACATTCCGTCTGACTGCACAAAGATGGACTTTATATTTTAAGTTCAACTAGCACCTGGTGTTAGGAAATACAGCTCTCTCATTCCGCAGTGGCAATTGAGTCAGCAATGAAGAAGCCGAGAAACTGCAGGCAAGTTCCCATTATACCACCTGGTAAAGACTCCACTTTTAGACCACTGAAGCAAAAAAGCATGCGAGTGTGCCTTGTGCCCTGCCAGTAGCTGACTGAATCGAAATGATTCAATGTATGCAGGGCATTTTCTAGAGAACGCAAGGTCCCTCATCCAGGCTGACTCCACATTCACAGTCTAAACCGGCAGCCATCTTGGCTGATGCCGATCAGTGCGGAAGCCATCTTGTAAGCCCAGCATATGATGTATGCCTACTAGAATCTGAGCTGCTGCCATTGCTGCTAGAGAACTAGCCTGGCTGCGTGCTTCTGGCCCCCATTAAGGCATTCGCTGAACACTAACAGAAACTCTCCATACTGGAGAGCCTCTGATAAATGGAATGGGAGCATAGATAGCTTCAAAGGCTAGAGTTCTATTTTGCAACCTCTCTCCGCTGAGCTGCCTTTTCCATATGTAAAATTAAACCACATATAGCCAAAATTAAGACATTACAAATCTACCATAAAATCTTATAATTTGGGCAAAGTCAAACTAAACGGGAATATTTTCCATTAAGAAACCACACAACTATAAAACCCCTCTCATGACATAATGCTTATGGAAGAGCATTCCACATCTGTGGATTGGCCATGGCGCTCACCCAAGCACCTGTTACAACTGTCCAAGAGAGTTATCACCATAATTCCTTGTAACTTGAATATGTTTACAACGGATCATAGTGCTATATCACAGCAGCTAAGCCAAAATATTACCCTGCCATATAAACCGACTTTAACGCGTTATAGGACCTTCTATGGATAGCGGAAGGAGATTCTTGTAAATCTAAGTATAGGACTCCAAAAACCAAGTTTCCGCCGACTCCAATAAAATCAAAGCAGATCAGCTAAAATTACCCGAACTGCTCCTATAGCTTTGCAAGAAGCTACCCAGCCCCCGCTGCACAAGTTTTCCTTCCCCCCTTATCCTGAGGGATTCAGCATTGCAGGATGTGTTGCGCACCCCCTGCCAGCCTGCTGCGTCTGCCAGGGAGCTGAAGAGCAAAATAGAAAGTAGAACCCCTGGAAGCAAACAGTGTCCTGACCTTGGGGTTCAGGACACAAAAGGCCACTGAATAAATCAACAGTGTTAGCTAAAAATGAACAAGGCTATCTCTCACTAAAGAGAGTTTCTTTTTGAAATCCCACCGAAGTCCGTGGCACCCAAGCTTTCGAACACAGCCCCCAACGCTGTGCATTAACCACAAACAGAGAAATGAAATGAAACCCTGCTCTAGAAATAGATGAGAATTTCCTGGGAAGGGCATGCTAAGTGGAGCTATGAAACACACAGGCACCCCCCCCCCCCCCCCCCGAGCCTTGAACCTGATGAGTAATACGATTTTGTATTTTACCAGCCCCCCTCCCCCCAGGGATGGGGGCACTGAATACTATATGTGATTCATGAGCAGCGCTACCATCCGGTGACAAACGATACAGAAGTTAAGAGCTTTAAATCTTGGTCATATAATCTTCATTTGCAGAACATTATTTATTTTATTTATTTACATTCTCTTATATACCGTGCTATTCTGCATCAGTGCGGTTTACATTGAACCAACTGAAATTACATTGAACAGGGCATAACTTGGAGATAACTTTTTTACAGGGAACATGGGCTATGGAGGGTTCAGTGGCTTGCCCAAGACCACAAGGAGCACCTGTGGTACTAGAAACCCCACAGTACATTACAGCTGCTTGTTTAGTCACTAACCCCTGAGAGCCCAAGAGGTGGCTCTGTGGGTATTTGTTCCCTGACTTGCAGGAAATGATCAATTTGATAATGGCAGCATACCCACAGTCATAGAAAGGCACTATTGAGTGTACCAGCTGCCCTCTGGTGGCCATAGACCGTAGCACAGGCACTTCTTTGTTGACAGTTTAACTGTCAGTCTATTTTTTTATATCCTAAGGTTTCCTAAACCTGTCCCTGTGAATTTTGGGCAACTTTCACTATAGAATACATAAAAGCACACTTCCAGGCTGTCCCTCCTTCCAACTATAAGTTAGGGCTCTGCTCTTGAACCTAAAAACTGGCAATTTGCTTAATATCCTGGGACTTAACAGATGCTCCTCAGACACATGATTAGGAGGGAAAGAACATGTGGTATAGCACAGTTACTTACCTGTAACAGGTGATCTCTGGGAACAGCAGGAATTAGTCATCACATATGGGTACATCGGTACCGACGGAGCCCGCGCGGGAAAGCTCCCCAGCTTTTCAGATTAAAAGCTTTTGGGGCCTCCCACTGCACATGCGCGCTGCCTTCCCGCCTTCCTGACCAGCTCTCGTCAGTTCGAGTTTAAAGCTGAGACAATAGAGAGAGAGGACAGGAAGATAGATAGAGATACAACTCCTAGGGGAGGTGGGTGGGTTGTGATGACTAATTCCTGCTGTTCCCAGAGATCACCTGTTACAGGTAAGTAACTGTGCTATCTCCAGGAACAAGCAGGAATAATTCATCACATATGGGGACTCCCTAGCTAAGATGCCTGGGAGATCCCCCTCCAAGGGTAAACCATCTTCGCATGGATCTCAGGCATCCATCCAGGGAAGGTGGGCAGGAGTTGTTTAAGTATGGAACAGGTGTTTGAGGACAGCCTGACCAAACAAGGCATCCCGGCGGGAGTCCTTGTCCAAGCAGTAATGGGCTGTGAAGGTATGAACCGAGGCCCAAGTGGCTGCTCGACAGATCTGATCTATGGACACAGAGTGAAGATGAGCCATAGAAGTGGCCATGGCTCTCACATTGTGAGCTGTGACATGGCCCTCCAGAGAAATGTTCTTACTCTGGTAAGCAAAAGAAATACACTGAGCGATCCAATTGGAAAGTGTACGCTTGGTGACTGGAAGTCCCAAATGAGAAGGATCAAAAGCCACGAAAAGTTGGGAAGACTTTCGATGTGGTTGAGTCCTGTTGAGGTAAAAGGCAAGAGCTCTTTTACAATCCAGAGTATGAAGGTTCCTCTCTGCACTGGATGCATGAGGAGCCGGGAAAAAGACAGGTAGATATACCTCTTGATTAAGATGAAAAGGCGAGACCACTTTGGGCATAAAGTGGGGATTCGTCCTAAGGACCACCTTATCATGATGAAACCTAGTATAAGGTGGATGAGCCACTAAAGCCTGCAGTTCACTGATGCGGCGAGCCGAAGTGACTGCAATAAGGAAAACAACCTTCCAGGAAAGAAATTTGAAGGAGGTAGAGTCCAAAGGCTCAAAAGGTGGCTTCATAAGCTGACCTAGAACTAGGTTCAAATCCCATGCTACCGGAGAAGGTCGGATGGGGGGTTTAGTTAGAGTCAGGCCTCTCATGAAACGTGCAACAAGAGGATGAGAGGAGACAGGTTGTCCACTTATAGGTTTTAAGGATGCTGCAATAGCACTCAAATGGACCCTTACTGAATTCGTCTTAAGGCCTGCATTTGAAAGATGCAGGAGATAGTCCAAGAGGGAATTCAAAGGAAGTGCTAGAGGGTCAAGACCCTGCTGAGCACACCAAATGGAAAAACGTTTCCATTTGAAAGCATAAGAACGCCTCGTGGAAGGTTTCCTAGAGGCATGAAGGATATCTGTCACAGGTTGAGAAAGATTAAAGTCTTGAAGACTTAGGCCTTCAGTAACCAAGCTCTGAGATGTAGGGATTTGGGGTTTGGGTGCCACAAAGTCCCCTCCTCCTGAGACAGAAGGTCTGGCGCAGCTCCCAGGTCCAGGGAGGATCCCTGGGAGAGATGCAGAAGTAGAGGGAACCACACCTGGCGTGGCCAGCGGGGAGCTATGAGGATCATAGTCCCGTGATCCCTCTGGAGCTTGAACAGAGTCTTGGATATTAGAGGAATGGGTGGAAAGGCATAGAGGAATTCCTGACCCCAATGCAGGAGGAAGGCATCGTGGGCCTGAGCTCCCTGACACTGAGTTCTGGAACAGAACCGGGGAAGTTTGGCATTCCACGGACTTGCAAAGAGGTCTATGTCCGGGGTCCCCCATTCCTGAAAGATTCTGCGTATCTGGTCCATATGTAGGGACCATTCGTGTGGAAGCAGAACTCGACTGAGTCTGTCTGCACGAGAGTTTTGAACTCCTGGAAGATACACTGCAAGAAGGTGAATTTGATGCTCTCTGGCGAAGGCCCATAATCTGAGAGCTTCGTTGCAAAGCGACAGAGAGCCTGTCCCTCCTTGTTTGTTTATATAGAACATGGCTACCTGATTGTCTGAACTAGGACAGTCAGGTTGACAAGGAGGGTATAGAAGACCTTGAGGGCAAGGTAAATTGCTCGCAGTTCCAGGAGGTTGATAAGAAGGGTGGCCTCCTGTGGAGACCAAGTGCCCTGAGTGGAGAGGTTCTGAAGATGAGCTCCCCACCCTGTCTGGGAGGCATCTGTTGTGAGGGTTGCTTGGGGCAACAAAGGTTGGAAGGGGGCCCCCAACAACAGATTCTTGGTGGATGTCCACCATTGGAGGGACCAAAATAGACGGCTTGAGGTGAGTATTTGGTCGGAGAGCGCTCCAGATGCTTGAGTCCACTGGGTGGCCAAGGTCCATTGAGCTGCTCTCATATGCAGACGAGCGTAGGGCACCACATGTACCCTGGAGGCCATGTGGCCCAGAAGTCGCAGCATTTCCCGGGCTGTCAAATGACTGCTGGACTGAGCTTGGGAGGCCAAACTCAGCAGGCGTTGGGCCCTGACCTGAGGCAAGTAGGCCCTTGCAGTGATGGTGTCTAACTGGGCCCGTATGAACTCGAGAGACTGAGTAGGGATTAGTTGAGACTTGGGAAGATTTACTACCAGTCCTAGATACTGCAGAAGACGCCTTGTGCGGTCCAGGAAAATTTGGGCCTGGGACTGAGAGGGAGCTCGGATGAGCCAGTCGTCCAGGTATGGGAATATGAAAATTCCCAGGCCTCTTAGAAAGGCAGCTACGACTGCCATGCATTTGGTGAACACTCTTGGAGCAGAGGCTAGACCGAAGGGGAGTACTCTGTACTGGAAATGTTTTCCCTGAAACAGAAATCGAAGGTATTTTCTGTGGGATGGGTGGATGAGTATGTGTGTATACGCATCCTTTAGGTCTAGAGAACAAAGCCAATCCTGACTCTGAAGGTATGGAAGGAGAATGCCCAGAGAAAGCATTTTGAATTTCTCCTTGAAAAGAAATTTGTTCAATTCTCTCAGATCCAGAATTGGTCTGAAGCCCTCTGTCTTCTTTGGTATTAGAAAATAAGGGGAGTAGAATCCCGTCCCCTGTTGAAGAAGAGGGACCTCCTCTATTGCCCTATGGGCAAGGAGGGAGGAGACTTCCTGACCCAAGAGGGCCAGGAGAGATGGGGGAGAATTGAACTGCCTCACCATAGTATAAGGAGGAAGGTCGGAAAAATGGAGTTTGTAACCCTCTCTGATGATAGAGGGGGTCCATTGCTCTGATGTAATTTGCTCCCATCTGGGAGCAAAGTGAGCTAACCTTCCGGGTATGGTGAGGGGCTCTGGTTGTTCTAGAGCCAGAAAAGTTAAAGTCAAAACCCCTGAGGGGGTGGAGCCTGCTGAGGCGTAGCAGACGCCGCAGGCTTTGACCTTGCCTGTTTAGGTTGCTGACGTTTAGCAGCAAAACGAGGCTGAGAGGATTGTTGGCCAGTATTTGTGGAAAATCTGGACTTCTTGTAATAAGGCCTCTTAAAAGACTTCTTCTTGGCAGGAGTGGAGGTAGACTTAGAAAGTCTATCTAAGGTGGCATTTTCTGCATCCATTTGAGTGGCCTTAATTTGCCACTCCTCACCAAATAAGTTCTCACCGGTACAGGGCAGATTTCGTAAGCCATCTAGGACCCAAGGTTCTAGATCAGAAGCCTGGAGCCAAGCAAGACGTCGGGCTGCTATAGAAATGCCCGAAACCCTACCAGCACCCTCAAAGGAATCAAAAGCTGCCCTGTTGGAGAACTTTGAAATATCCAAAAGGTGTTTCACTAAGGAAATGAACTGCTCCCTCTTATCCTCAGGGATAAAGGGGGCAAAATGCCGAACTTTTAGAGCAATTTCACTGAGAAACATGCCCATGTAAAGACTATAGGAATTAATCCTGGCTATAAGCATAGTAGCCTGGAAAATGTTCCTGCCAAAAGAGTCTAGAGTCTTACATTCTCGCCCTGGAGGAGTAGAAGAGTGCCTTTTGGTACTCTTTATCTTCTTCATTGCAGACTTCACCACAATAGAATGGTGAGGCAACTGAGTTTTTTGGAAACCAGGAGAAGGGGGGACACGGTACATGGTGTCCAACCTGCGAGAAGAAGGAGACAATGTTAGAGGAGCCTCAAATAAGTCCATCAAGTGTTCTTGAAGGATTTCATGGATAGGCAGGGTAACTGCCTCTTTAGGAGACTTAGAGTATCCTAAAATATCCAGTTTCTTTGATCTGGGTTCCTTTTCAGAGGATGAAGCAATAGAAAGACCTTTAGCCATTTCTATGATGAAGTCCTGAAAGGACAAATCCTCTGGTGGAGACATTCTCCTTTTAGGAGAAGAAGGCTCCTCAGGAAGATCAAGGGAGAACTCATCAGAATCATCAGAGGAGTTAAAATCCTCTGAAGAAGCAGAGTATCCTCTATGTCAGCGATGGCGAACCTATGACACGCGTGCCAGCTGTGGCACGCGAAGGCCTTGCAGCTGGCACGCGGGAAGGTCCGCTTTAAAAAAATTTTAAAAAGCTGTCTTCTGCCGCTTCCGGGGCCGCCGCGGCAGAATCGAGTGTGCCGCGGGGCCCCCCCTTTGCCTGGCAGAGCCTGCCCTCCAGATCCTGCCTTCCCCGGTATCAGCTCCCTGTTTCCAGCTTGTCACACGCGCCGGCTTTCAGAGCGCGAGGGGAGAGTTTCTCCCTCGCTGCTCTGTTAAGCCCGCGGGGGCTGATGGGAAGTTCCCATCAGCCCCCGCGGGCTTAACAGAGCAGCGAAAGGGAAACTAGTTCCCTTCGCGCTCTGAAAGCCGGCGCGTGTGACAAGCTGGAAACAGGGAGCTGATACCGGGGAAGGCAGGATCTGTAGGGCAAGCTCTGCCAGGCACAGGGGGGGCCCCGCGGCACACTCGATTCTGCCGCGGCGGCCCCGGAAGCGGCAGAAGACAGCTTTTTTTTATTTTAAATTTTGGCTGGGCTGGGCTGGGGGGGTTAGGAGTGGTGATGGGCGCTGCGGGGGGATTAGGAGTGGTGATGGGCGCTGGGGGGTTAGGAGTGGTGATGGGCACTGGGGGGGTTTAGGAGTGGTGATGGGCACGGGGGGGGGTTAGGAGTGGTGATGGGCACTGGGGGGGGTAGGAGTGGTGATGGGCACTGGGGGGGGTTAGGAGTGGTGATGGGCACTGGGGGGGGTAGGATGTGTTTTGGGTGCTGGGGGGGTTTAGGTGTGGTGATGGGCTATGGGGGGGGCTTAAACTAAAAATTGGGTGACGGATTAGGACTGGAAATGGGCTGGTGGGATTAGGACTGGAAGTGGGTTGATGGGGGTTAGGACTGATAATGGGCTATGGGGGGCTTAAACTAAAAATTGGGTGATGGGGGATTAGGACTGGAAATGGGCTGGTGGGATTAGGACTGGGAGTGGGCTGATGGGGAGGTTAGGACTGGTAATGGGCTATGAGGGGGCTTAAACTGAAAATGGGGTGATGGGGATTAGGACTGGAAATGGGCTGGTGGGATTAGGACTGGGAGTGGGCTATGGGGGGCTAGGACTGGTAATGGGTTGGGGGGGTTGCTAGGACTGGAAATGGGCTGAGTGGAAGGGGGCTATAATTGCAAATAGCTGATGGGGACGGGGCTTGGAATGGAAATGGGCTGAGGGGAAGTGGGGGGCTTGAACTGCAAATAGCTGATGGGGACGGGGCTTGGAATGGAAATGGGCTGAGGGGAAGTGGGGGGCTTGAACTGCAAATAGCTGATGGGGAGGGGGACTTGGAATGGAAATGGGCTGAGTGGAAGGGGGCTTGAACTGCAAATAGCTGATGGGAAGGGGGGCTTGGAATGGGCTCTTAGGGGAGGGAGCTAGGACAGGAAATGGGCTGATGGAGGGGCTAGGATAGGACTGGGAATTGGGTGTTGGGGGAGCTAAGTTTGGAAATGGGCTGTGGTGGGGGCTTGGATTGAAATGGACTCATGGAGGGGCTAGAACTGGAAGTAGGCTCATGTGGGGCTTGGATTAGAAATGGGCTGCGTGATGGTGGGGCTAGGAAAGGACTAGAAATGGGCTGATGGGAGGCTGGTATTGGAAATGAGCTGATGAAGGGACTCGGATAGGATTGGAAATGGACTGATGGGGGGCCAGGACTGGAAATGGGCTGATGTGGGGACTAGAAGGGAGCGGATACTGGGTGGGGCTGGAATTAAAAGGGAGCTGATGTTGGGGGAGATTAGAAGGGGATGGGGCTGGGAGAGTGAAATGGAGAGGGGAAAAATATTTTGTGTGGGAGGGAAGAAAAATGTACAATTGGCCGGGTATTGGGAGACTAAACAAGGAGAAAGATTATTATGTTAAAGCAGATGAAGAGAGAGAATGGAAAAAAACTAGAAGAGAAGAAAGGAGTAATGGACAGCAGACGATGGAGAGATAGCAGAAGACACAAATAAACCAGAAGAAAGTGGCTGGAACAATTGCAACTGAAAAAAATGCACAAAAGGTACAAGATATCTCTTTATTTTGAATTTATTAACTGGAATATGTCAGCTCTGGGAAATGTGCATCATTAGTGTCTGTGCTTTGTTTAGTACAAGAGGAAATTATTTATAGTTTTATTTCTACAGTGTTGTTGTACATTCCAAGTTTGGCTTTTGGGGTTCCCAGTTTAATTATTGCCTTCCTGTTTCTAAATTGAATGAAATCATTAAAACATTATAAATTGCCAATAAATTGAAATGAAAACCAAAGGATTGTGAATCAAATTGATTCTCTGACAATACAAAGATTCCAAACTTTACAAATGATGTTACATAGTTCAGGCAACTTTATAAAGAGTTTTTAGATACTAAAATCTTGTTGTTAAGGTTTAATTGACGTGCTGGTTTTGTGCGGCAGTTTTTGGCACTCGGGCTCAAAAAGGTTAGCCATCACTGCTCTATGTGCTTCCAACGCACGATACGCATACCGTTCGGTATCGACATCGGGCGTACCGGGTATGGGATCGGTACCAGGCAAAAGTCCGGATCCGGCATGCGGAACCGATCTGCGTTTGGAAGACGATGGCCTCGGTTCCGGTATGGAAGCCATTACCGGAACCGGACCCGGTACCGCTGGCTGCGGTACCGAGGGCGTAGCAGCATTAATAAAAGCCAGAATGGCCTGCTGCATGACTTGGACAGTAGTGCCCATAGACGCCACTGCTGCCTGGATGTCGGTACCGGTATGGGCCGGTACCCCAGAGCAGTACAACAGGTGATCTGTCGAGGCCGCGCCATCGATGTCAACCTGTGACCCCATGATTGCTTTGGAGGCCGGAACCTCCCGCCGGGGTTTTTTGGCCTGGGCAGAATCCTCGAACTCAGAATTGAGAGCCTCTCGATCTTTAGAAAGAGATTTGCTTTTAAAGGATTTGCCCACTGGAGTTTTGGTTACCTGAGATCCATCCGGAGAGGAAGACCTGGATGACTGTGATGCTTCTGAAGGAAACAGCACATGGAACTTGTTGGCCCGGTTCTGCAATCCATGTTTCGACATCTGGGAGCAGGATGGGCAGTCCGGTATGGAATGGTCAGGTCCTAAACATTTAAGACACCATTCATGGGTGTCTGTAAGAGGAATGACAGCACTGCACTTGGTACACTTTTTAAAACCAGGAACTGGCTTCTCCATGAGGAGAATTTGTGTAGGCCTGAAGGCCTAACAAAGTACCAAGCTGTGCTGAAGAAAAGAAAAATATATATATTTTTTTTTTTCAAAAGTAAGAAAGAGAGACCGGCAGTACCGGTTTCAGAATGGGGAAGGCAGGTACGCGGTCTAAAGAAAACAATAAAATTAACAATTTCTTCAGCGGTGACAGGAACACGACCTGCTGGCTCCGCGGAAAAAAAAGAAACTGACGAGAGCTGGTCAGGAAGGCGGGAAGGCAGCGCGCATGTGCAGTGGGAGGCCCCAAAAGCTTTTAATCTGAAAAGCTGGGGAGCTTTCCCGCGCGGGCTCAGTCGGTACCGACGTACCCATATGTGATGACTTATTCCTGCTTGTTCCTGGAGATCAGGGATCAATGCCAAAACTGCTGTCCTATAAAACTAAGAATAAACTTAAAAATAAAGAGGATTGACAACAGCCCCCCTTAAGGCTGAGGAACCCCCCGAGCCTCAAAAGAAACCTACAAACAAAAGAAAGAAAAACACTAGGCCCAAAAATCCAGCTATTCTGCCTGTTTTCCTCACACAGGCAGCTTCCTGCAGCTCTCGCCATGCGGTCCAAATACCTAGAGAGAAAATGGCCACCCCTTCGCCAAAGAATTTTGGCGCCAAGAACAACAGCCACTGCAAAAAGGAGGCCTCAGTAGACCGACAGAGCCCAAAGGCCTTACCTGCAGAGCAGAAAGCCACATAGCCTGCTCCTACCACCTTGATTTCCTCTGATCCTCAAGCCACAATGATGCGCCTGTCAGCCGCGGCGAGGACCGCTCAGCCGGTTCCACAGAGTAAAATTAAACTCCCGCAGCAACGGAGAGGCTCCATCTCACACAGCTTCAGTGTGGCTGTACGGGTCCCGAAGCTCTCTCCCGTACTGTCAAGGAAGAGAGATCCGCACCGGCAAATGCCTGTAGCAAGTGAAAATAACCGAGAAGGAGGGAAGGCGAGAGCTGCTACTAATTTAAACAGCCAGGCTCAAATTTAAAATAACTGTAAATATAAGAAAATTTGCTCCTAACTAAAGGGAACTAATCCCTGATTGCCAATTAACCAAAGGTAACTGAATTAAAAGTAAAATTAAAAGTAAATTAAAGGTAAAAATCAAAAGCAAAATCAGAATAGAATTTGTCACACTAAATGTTCTTTATCTGTTCCCTCCAAGTGAGCCCAGAAGCTAGGCTCACTATGTCCTCCTTCTGCATGGAGACTGGACACACTGGAGGCTGATGGGAGATACCAGCAGGCTATATCCAGTGATGTCACGACTTTGACATGCCCAGTCTCCAAGCTGCAGGAAGAGGTGCACAACCCAGAGGTGGAGGACTAAACTAGAGGAACAATAAGGAACTATTTAAGACTAATAAAAGAAAATATTTCTTCACTCAACGTGTAATCAAACTCTGGAATTTGTTACCGGAGGATGTAGTAAAGGCTGTTAGTGTAGCTGGGTTTAAAAAAGGTTTGGACAAGTTTCTGGAGGAAAGGTCCATAAACCATTATTAAGAAGGGACCCAGGATATCAATGCTTGACCCAGTACAAGCATTGCGGAACCTGTGTCTTTTGGGGAAACTACTAGGTACGTATGACCTAGATTGGCTACTGTTGGAAACAGGATACTGGGCTTGATGGACCTTGGTCTGACCCAGTATGGCACCTCTTATGTTCTTATGTTATGCAGAATGATGAGGATGTCATTAGCATAGTAGTACGCAGACATATCAGTGTCCTGAATAATGGTGGTAAGCAGAGCAATGAAGATATTGAACAATGGGGCGAGAATAGAACCCTGAGGGATTTCACAAGTGAGGGGATAGGAACCCAAGAAGAAAGAGCCAAGACAGACATGGAAAGAGTGATCAGTAAGAAAAGAATAGAACCAATGTAAAATCATGCCATGGAGACCAATATCAGAGGCGGGAATGATCGACCAGGTCAAAAGCTGAACAGAGATCAAGAGAGACAACCAAAGAAACATTACCTTAACTAAAGGACTGATGTACTTTGCTTAGCAGGGATGCAAGGATAATTTCTGTGCTATGGCCAGGACAAAAACCCGATTGCTAAGGGTGAAGTGTGTTAGCTTTAATGAGGTGGTCATTAAGTTGAGAAAATAAAACAGTTTTTCAAGAATTTCTGAAAGAAAAGGAAGATTGAAAACTGCACGCTAACTGGCAGCAAGTGAGAATTCTTTTAGGATAGGCCGAACAATGGCCTTCTTCCAAGGAGGAGGGACAACCTGGAAGGAAGACTGTTATTCATAATAGATAAGGCAGGGGGAAGTAAAGCTAGAGAATCAGCAGTTAACCAAGGAGGAAGGGGATTAAGAGAACATGCTGTTTTTTATTTTATTTATTTATTTGAACATTATTTCTATACTGCCCCTTCCAATGATCAGGGGCGGTTTACACTGAACAATTGTTTATTACAGAGAACAAAGTTGAGAACTATTATACAATGAACTGTTTACATATAAGCTTTAGCTATTTACATATCAGCTTTCACAATGGAACAAGTCAGGTGGAAGATGGTTAACACTTAACTATATACATGAAAAATATGTGGTTACTACCTGTGGGGTGGTAATAGTCATACTTGGTAGGGTAGTTACCGAGAGACTGGTTAGGTCAGATAGGAGAGATGGTCATACATGGTAGGTAGTTACCGATAGGCTGGTTAGTTAGATAGGGAGAATTTCATGGGAAGAATGAGGGTTATTGTTATTGCTGGAACTATTATAGTACTCGGAGAATAGGAGAGTTTTTAACTGCTTACAGAGAGTTTGTAGATCTTTGATTGATTGAAGGGAATTCCAGCAGGGTGGGTGCTGTGTTTGTGAAGGCTCTGTTGCTGATAGCTTGTTTTGTTTTACGGATTGCAGGTGGAATTACAAGGAGATTTTGATTATTTTTCTCCTGTTCCTGATATCTGTTTGGGTTTATATTTTAGTTGTAAGGAAGAAGGGGGAGATGATTTTTCAGAGAGTTAATTACTTTAGTTAGAAAGTGCAGCAAAATAGACTTGAAAGTGTGCCAACAGTGAGTAGGGGAATTATAAGGATCTAAGGACAAGGAAGAAAAGTTAGCACAACAAGAATGTCCATAATAGAAGAGTCAGGTGGGGTAGGTAATTCAGCCAAAAGGTCACACTGTATGACAGTGACCTTAGAGCAGAAATAGAGAGCCAATTCTCAGCAAATGGAGCAGTGAGCAAGCTTGAGGGGTTGTGGGGATGGAGTAAGTAAGAAATCAAAAAGAGTATAGTAGTTTGATGTGATTCGAAGAGGACAGAATATTTTAGAGAAAGTCTTTTTTGGCAACCGTGATGGTAGTTTAATAGTAGGCATGCTGTTCGTTATGTTAAGAGGGTCAAGGGTGCATAATCTACACCAGGGGTCTCAAACTCAAATTGCTTTGAGGGCCAAATGAGGACTTGTAAAATAACCCGGGGGCCGCATGAGACATGGGACCTCATTTGCATAAGGACCTCATTTGCATAAATATTTGCATAATGTTACCATACCCTAACTTTTAGTAAACATGCCTCTTAATGAGTGCATGAATAAAGAAAGACTAAAAGATTTCTACATTACTATAATCCAGTGCCAACCGCCAGGCACATTAGGAACTACTACAAACAAACACTGCCCATTTAGAACCCATAGCAAACCCACCATATCCTAACAGCACTACCAGAACTCACAAAGCACCATACCCTACCTATCAAAAAGCAACACTGCAAATATTAAATCAATACATTTCAGAGAATAACAATACATGACCTACTGGGGAAAGGGAACAAGTGGCAATGTCAAATAGGAATTACATAAACAGAATACCTCAGCTCAGTTACACATGCAGAACATACACCATCACCAAACAAGGACAATTAAACTGGGACCCCCAAAAGCCAAACTTGGAATGTACAACACTGTAGAAATAAAACTATAAATTAATTTCCTCCTATACTAAACAAAGCGCAGACGTTATTGATGCACATTTCCCAGAACTGACATATTCCAGTTAATAAATTCAAAATAAAGAGATTTTTCTACCTTTTGTGCATTTTTTTTCAGTTGCAATTGTTCCAGCCACTTTCTTCTGGTTTCTTCGTGCCTTCTGCTAACTCTCCATCGTCTGCTGTCCATTTGTCCTTTCTTCTCTCTTCTAGCTTTTTCCATTCTCCCTCTACATCTGCTTTAACATATTAATCTTTCTCCTTTTGCTCTTTCCTTATTCCTATTTCATCCACTCAAATTTTACCCCACCATCCTCAATCCCCACTTACTCTCCCAATACCTGGCCAATTGTAGATTTGTCTTCCCTCCCACACAAAATATTTTTCCCCTCTCCATTTCACTCTCCCAGCTCCATCCCATTCTAATCCTCCCCCAACATCAGCTCCCTTCTAGTTCCAGTCCCACACAGCACCCGTTCCCTTCTAGTCACTGTATCAGCCCATTTTCAGTCCTAGCCCCCCATCAGCCCATTTCCAATCGTAGCTCCCCCCCCATCAGCCCATTTCCAGTGCTAGCTCCCTCCCCTCACAGCCCATTTCCATTCCAAGCCCCCCTCCCCATCAGCCATTTGCAGTTCAAGCCCCCCTTCCACTCAGCCCATTTCCAGTCCTAGCAGACCCCCCAGCCCATTATCAGTCCTAGCCCCCCCCCATAGCCCATTACCAGTCCTAACCCCCCATAGCCCACTTCCAGTCTTACCCCTCATAGCCCATTACCAGTCCTAACCCCCCCATCACCCCATTTTCAGTGTTACCCCATCACCCCATTTTCAGTTACCCCCTCATAGGCCATTACCAGTCCTAGCCCCCCCCCATAGCCCATTACCAGTCCTAACCCCCCTCCCACCATCAGCCAAGGTAGATTTTTAAAAAATGTATATTTGCTGCTGCTGCTGCCGCTGCCGCCGCCGCTGCAGTATAAAGCGTCATGCGGGCCCCTCTGCCTGGCAGAGTCCTCGCCTCCCTGCAGCATCAGCTCCAAAAGCGGCGGCTTTCAAAGCCACGAAGAGAGAGAGTTTCTCTCTCGCGGTTCTGAAGAGCAGCGAGAGAGTCTTCAGAACCGCGAGAGAGAAACTCTCTCTCTTCGCGGCTCTGAAAGCCGCCGCTTTTGGAGCTGATGCTGCAGGGAGGAGAGGACTCTGCCAGGCAGAGGGGCCCGCGGGACGCTTAATACTGCGGCGGCGGCAAGTTTGGATTTTTTTTTTTTTTTTACACGCCGGTAAGTGCTTCGTGGGCCGCACAAGATGCTCTCGCGGGCCGCATGTTTGAGACCCCTGATCTACACCAACATCTTTCAGCCCTGAATAACTGGGCGCAAAACAGATGGAGGCCAGAGTGATACCAGGGATGTTTCTTGCGAGCATAAGGTGAACGAGATTGAAGAGGAGCCTCAGGAATTAACAATACTGACAGACATTCAAAGCTGCACTGCACAGCAGTGAAAAGAGATAGCTAACTTGATGCTCTGAGTAAAGTCAAACCAATCGATGAACTCTCTGCTGCTGTTCATGTGCCAAGCAACTATCAAGACAACTTGCCTCTGACATTCATGCTTGAAAACTACAGAACTGAAGGGTTCTTGGAGCTCATCAAGGCAGCTAACCTTTTTTGGGTTCTCTCAGTGTGAACGAAAAACCCAAAGCTGGACCTTCAGAACTTGGCATGGCATAGCCCAGACTTGTCCAAGTTTAATCCTAATATGCACAAGACAGATTTGCATTCAGTGGAGCTGGTACACATGCAATTCTCATATATGCATATTCGTGAGGGATATCCTGAAAATCTACCTAGTTTCCAGCCCTTGCAGACTGAACTTGGACAAGCCTGGTGCAGATGCATAGGAATTGGCAGAGTATAATTCCAGAATATCCCTGCTCTTGAAACACAAATTAGATTTGCATCAATGTACCTTCTCAGGGGCAATTTCTCCAAATGGGTTTGTTTTGTGCATACCATGACAGCTATGAACCTCATGACTAAAGTCGCGCCATGTGGAATATGATCTCAATCGTTCACATTTACTGCGAACGCTTTAGTACTTGCATTATGCCAAACAGAGTTTCCTTCTAGCTTTCATATCATGTAACATATAGGCAATCTGTCAAGATGTGATTGGAAATTCTTCTTAAGTCTATGGCTCCCAATACACTGAGAAATATTTCTGTATCTTTCTGCTGCATTTTCTTGGTCTCTGTTTACATTTCTTGGTACTTTTGCATTATTCAAGTTTCTCCAACTCTTCCACTCACTGGACCATCCTGCATTTCCTTCTCAGTCTGCTTTATGCTATTCTGTCTCTCATTTATTCATTTATTTATCTAGTCTTACATACCGCATATCTAATAGTCTATGCAGTTTATAATGAACAATGATGCCAAGATTAAATTAGACTTACCTGCTAATTGTTGTTCCTTAAGGAACTCTAGTCCAGTCCCGGTACCATAGAGTCTTGAACCTCCTCCAGCAGCTTTGGAGACTGAAAACTGTCAACTCTCTGGTGACACTTGGTATAAGTAGGCAAGGACTGTCCCCTTCCATCAGTACCTATTAACAAAGCAGACTCAGCAGAGCAACAAATAAGTAGTTAAAATAGTAATACAACCATCTTATCAAACTATCGCTAGGAGCCCCAAACCCAAAACGGGCTCCGCTCTGTATTTCTTGTTTCCCTTTTTTTTTTTTTTTTTTTTAAAAGAACCTAAAAATTCCTAGTTTGAGAATCCACCTCCTAAAAGAGGAAAGGCAACTCCCCAAACCAGGCGATCACTGCTGTGACCAGAAGGGCTCCCCCTACGCACTGAATTTGCGCCGCACCTAAAGAACCCCCGCTCCTCCGACTCACATCAGCAACAGCAAGCTGACAACGCGCATACCATCTTGGGAGGGATCCGGGACTGGACTAGAGTTCCTTAAGGAACAACAATTAGCAGGTAAGTCTAATTTAATCTTCCTTTGTGTCCCTCTAGTCCAGTCCCGGTACCATAGAGGATGTAACAGAGCAGTGGAATCTCAACGGGAGGGACCCGCAAGCCCAGCCTGAAGCACCGCTGAGCCAAAACGCCCCTCTTCCGCTGCCTGCACATCCAGCCGATAGTGCCTCGCGAAAGAATGCAAAGAGGACCAAGTCGCCGCGCTACAAATGTCCGCGACCGGAACCAAACTGAACTCCGCCCACGACGCCGCTTGCGCCCTGGTCGAGTGCGCCCGGAGACCCTCCAGAACCACCTTACCCTTAGGAAGATACGCCGACGCAATCGTTTCCTTCAACCACCGAGAAATAGACGACTTAGCGGCCGCCTCTCCCTTCCGCGGACCACCAAAGGACACAAATAACCTGTCCGACCTACGGAAGGACGCGGTCCTGCGGAGACACTTCCTGAGCGCGCGACGCACATCCAGCAAATGCAACCTGCCCCCGACTTATCCTTCTGCTCCTGCGAAAATACCGGAAGGGACACTACTTGGTTAACATGGAACACAGAAACCACCTTCGGCAAGAAAGCCGGAACCGGCCGCAGCACCACCTTGTGAGGAAAGAATGTTAGATGTGGCTCCTTCCAGGACAACGCCTGCAACTCCGAAATCCTTCTCGCCGAGCAAATGGCCAACAAAAATACGGTCTTCAAAGTCAAATCCTTCAGCGAGACCTTATCCAAGGGCTCAAAGAGCGCCCTGATCAACGCCTCCAACACCAAATTCAGATCCCACGCGGGCACCGAAGACCGTCTCGGGGGCCGCAAGAGCAACACGGCTCACAAAAACCGCCGAACGTCAGCATGCGCCCCCAACTGCTGGCCCTGTACCCTACCCCTAAAACAGGCAAGGGCCGCCAATTGGACTCGCAAAGAACTAGCCGCGAGACCCTTCTCTACACCACCCTGCAAAAACGACAGGACCTGGGCCAAGGAAGCCCTGAAGGGCCGCAGATCTCGAGCTGCACACCACGCCTCAAAGATGCGCCATATCCGTATGTAAGCTAAAGACGTTGAACGTCTACGAGCCTTCAGCAAAGTGGAAACCACCGCAGCCAAATAACCTCTAGAAGTTAGCCTAGCCCTCTCAAGAGCCATGCTGTAAGGGAAAATCGATCCACCTGAGGCATGCGCAATGGGCCCTGCCGAAGGAGGTCCGCTCGATGTGGAAGCTGCCACGACTGGTCCACGAGGAGACGCACCAGATCCGCATACCAAGGCCTGCGAGGCCAATCCGGCGCTATCAGGACCACCAGACCGCGATGCTTCTCGATGCGCTGTATGACACGGCCTATGAGGGCCCACGGTGGAAACACATAGAGAAGGCCTTCCTCCGGCCACCTCTGGGCCAACGCATCGAGTCCCTCGGACATTCTTTCCCGCCTTCTGCTGAAAAACCGAGTTACTTTCGCGGAGTCGAAGCTGGCCATCAGATCCATGTGTGGAAGTCCCCAGCGCCGAACTAGAAAAGCGAACACCTCCGGATGGAGGACCCACTCCCCCGGGTCCACCCTGCGGCGACTTAGAAAATCCGCTTCTACGTTGTCCACGCCGGCTATATGCTGCGCCGACAGAGCCTGCAGATTGCCTTCGGCCCAACTCAACAGCTGACTCGCCTCCGCTTCCAACCGCACACTGCCTGTGCCGCCTTGCCGATTGATGTAGGCGACTGTCGTCACATTGTCGGACAGCACCCTCACCGGTGTCTGCCGTAAATGCGGCTGAAACTCCAGAAGGGCCAAGTATAACGCCCTCATCTCCAGCCGGTTGATGGTCCAGATTTTCTCCTCCAGCGACCACCACCCCTGGGCTCACCTGCCTTTGCAATGCGCTCCCCAGCCCTCGAGACTGGCGTCCGTCGTTATCACTCTCCATGAGGGAGTCTCCAGCGGGACCCCCGCTGCCAAAACCTCTGGCCTTAACCACCAGAGAAGCTCCTGATGCACCTCCGGAGGACAAACCAATCGCTGAGACAACGCATCCGTTTGGTGAGACCAACGTCGAAGAAGAGTGCCCTGTAACGGCCGCATATGAGCCCTGGCCCACGGCACCACCTCGATCGTGGCCGCCATAGTTCCGAGCAACTGCAGGTACTCCCACGCCGTAGGAGCTCGCTGAGATAGAAACTTCCGAACAAGGGCCCGAAGCCCTTGTGCCCACAGGACAGGGAGAAATACCTTTGCCTGCGCAGTCTCGAAACGTGCTCCCAAATATTCCAGAGATTGCAAGGGCACCAACCTGCTCTTTGCCGCGTTGACCACCCAACCGAGGCTTTCCAATACTTGCACCACCCGAGATGTTGCCATGGCGCTTTCCTCTCTGGACTTTGCCCGAATCAACCAATCGTCTAGGTAAGGATGCACCAGCACCCCTTCCTTGCGGAGCGCCGTCGCCACCACCACCATGATCTTGGTAAATGTGCGAGGCGCCGTCGCTAGCCCAAAGGGCAGAGCCTGAAACTGAAAATGGCCCATGAGTACCGCAAACCTGAGGCATTTCTGACGCTCCTTTCGAACCGGAATATGGAGATAAGCCTCCATGAGATCTAAGGAGGTCAGGAATTCGCCTGCTCTGACCGCCGCAATCACCGAGCGCAACGTCTCCATACGGAAATGGGTCACCCAAAGACAACGATTCACTCGTTTCAAATCCAGAATCGGCCGAAACGTGCCCTCCTTCTTTGGCATCACGAAATAGATGGAGTAGCGACCTAACCCGCACTGGTCCGAAAGAACCGGAACCACCGCTCTGAGCTGCAGCAGTCGCTGCAGCGTCTCCACCACCGCCCGAACCTTGAGCGGCCCGCTGCAAGGAGACTGAACAAAGGAATCTAAGACGGGCCGATGGAGCTCTAGCGCATAACCTTTGCGAATGACCTCCAGAACCCATTGATCTGATGTTATGTGGACCCAGGCAGGGTAAAAATCCCGCAACCTTCCTCCCACGGGCACTACCTCCACCTGAGTCCGCCTGATCTCATTGTGGCTTTTTAGGGTTTGAGGACTGGAAAGGCGTAAACCCCCTGCCTGCCCCCCGGAAACCTCAAAACCCCTGGCTCCGTACCGGAAACTTTCCCCGCGGGGACTGGCCAAACCGAGAGGATCAAAACCTACGAAAGTCTCTCTGCACACCCCTGGGACCCGACACAGCCCGGACCTGTTTAGGCTTATCCTCCGGTAGACGACCCCCCTTGGACTCACCGAGATCCTTGACCAACTTCTCGAGATATTCTCCAAACAAGAGCTTCCCCCGAAAAGGAAGTTTGCTGAGCCGGGCCTTAGAGGATCTGTCGGCTGACCAATTTCGCAGCCACAGATATCTCCGAGCTGCCACCACAGAAGCCATACTCTTTGCTAACCCTCGGATGAGGTCATAATGAATGTCCGCCAAATAAGCGGTTCCAGACTCCAGGCGCGTGGCATCCTCCACCTGCCCCCCCAACTGGTCCCCTTGTAACCTCTGAGACCATCTCAAACAGCCTCTCGCCACCCATGCCCCCGCTATGGAGGTCTGCATGGAGAGGGCACAAATATCGTACACTTGCTTCAACAAAGTATCTAATTTCCTGTCTTGCACATCTTTCAATGCCGCAGCGCCCTCCACAGGAATCGTAGTCTTCTTCGTAACCGCCGATACCGCCGCATCAACTTTAGGGGATCGAAACAGCTCCCTATCTTGGTCAGAGAGCGGATAAAGCCGAGCTAAGGCCCTTGAACCCCACAGAGCCGACTCAGGCAAATCCCATTCTTCCTGAATCATGTTCTTAAAGACCCTATGCACAGGGAAAACCTTCTGCGACGTCCGTACCGCCTGCAAGAGAGGATCCTCCAACGCCTCCTCCTGCACTGACCCTGCCGAGGGCATGTTCAGGGTCTGGAGAGTCTCGGCTATCAACATCGGCAACTCTTCCCGCCGAAACACGTGGACTACCCTACTCTGCTGTTCCGAATCCGGTAACTCTCCTTCCTCTAATTCTCCTTCCGAAACTCTGTCGAACTCCTCGTCTGTCCCCCTGAAGTCGTCATCCAACAGAGACAAGGGACCTTCCTCCCCTGCCCCCTTACTCCGTTTGGGCTGGGAAGCCTCCCCCTCCGAAAGGAGTGCCGAACCAGCCCGCTTATGCGCACCTAGAGGCTGAACCCCCGTGGCAGGTTGTAACGGCGCAAACGCCTGCTGCATCAGAGAGAAAAAATCAGGGGGAATCACGAGAACACCGGTTGACTGGCCACCCCCCAGAGGCAGAACGGCGCCCCCCACAGAGGACGGCCCCGGAACAGGCCCCTCGGGACTCAAGGAAGGTGGTTCAGCTCCCTCTGAAGAAACCGCGAGCTGGTCCCCCGCGGGTCCCTTCAATTCCTTGTCCATGACCGCTGCTTCTAGCGTGCAGGGCCTACAGACCCCGGAGTCCAGCAGCTCAGCGCGCCTCGTGCCACAGACAAGACAGCAAGGCTTCGCCGGCATAGCCGCCTGAAGAAAAAAACTAACTGTTCGAATGCCACACACACACACACACACACACACCTAAGCTCCCACTAAAAACAGCCAAAAGATGAGCTCTGCCTTCTGACCAAATACGTGGGGTTTTTTGGGGTTTTGTTTTGTTTTTTTAAAAACACTGAGCTCAAGCCGAGCCCCAAATGAGGCCCCTTAAGCCCGAACCAAATCAAGAACGAGGCTAAGAACGCGCTCTGGCTCCCCATAGCAACATTACACAGAGGAGAGTTAAACACGCTGCTCCCAAAATGGCCGCCGTATCTTTTCCCGCCCTGCGCCCAGCGGCTCTGAGGGCTCGGGAGCACGGCGCACCACGAGACAGCCCTGCTGCTTCAAGAACCCCGCCGAAAGTGCAGCCTGCCTAAAATGGGCACCTCTCAAACTCACCGCTACCTCCGCCGACGATCCGAGGAGGCACAAAATGCCACCGGAGCTCAGCCGAACTGCGGCTTCCGCTCCGGCCTCCCGACCCCCGCAAGTGCTGTCTCTCCTGCACACACGTGGCTCTGGGGGGGGGGGGGGGCGGCCTTCCACCTGCTCCTCACCCTTAACTGCGGGTTCGGGAGCAGGGAGGCAAGGAAACAGTCTGCTGTGCCCGCTGCTCGTTATGATGGTGGGGAGAGAAATAAAAAAAAAACTACACTCAAATAAAAGATAAAAGAACACCGCAGGGGCAAAACAGAGACCGCAGCAGGAACCCTTCTACAGCAGACCCGTTTTCATCTAAAGATAAAAGGAAGAAAAAAGCAAATCACTGAAAGCGTAGTTACTCACCTGTAACAGGTGTTCAACAGGAGCAGCAGGAATCAGTCCTCACATATGGGTGACGTCGGCGCCGACGGAGCCCTCGCGGAGCAATTTTCCCCAGCTTTCAAAGAAAGCCTTTGGGAATTGCAGCGCGCATGCGCGGTCTCCTTCCCGCCCAAGGGTGCCATCTTAGCCAGTCTGATGACATAGCTAAAAGACAGCATAAAAATTTGCAAAAAAACTTAAGCAGATGATTGCAACTCCAAGGGGAGGAGGGAGGGTTGTGAGGACTGATTCCTGCTGCTCCTGGAGAACACCTGTTACAGGTGAGTAACTACGCTTTCTCCAGGACCAAGCAGGAAGTCAGTTCTCACATATGGGACTCCCAAGCTTAAGGCTACCGGAGACCCTAAGCACAAAAATGAGCTCCCTCTAGCTCAGCGGCACAGAAGGAAGGAATCTTCACTGAATTATTACCCACCGGTAGCCCACATCCGGGATGGAGGGTAGGAGTTGCTCAAACCTCGAAGAGATTTCGGAGGACTGCCTGTCCGAAAGCACTGTCCCTGCGGGACTCCCTCTCGAGACAGTAATGGACCGCAAAAGTCTGGCTCGAAGACCAAGTAGCGGCCCGGCAGATGTCTGCCAGCGGAACAGAGCGGAGGTAAGCCACTGACGTAGCCTTCGCCCGAACACAATGAGCCGTGACTCGACTTTCTAACGAGAGTCCGGCTGCCCCATAAGCCCAAGCGATACAGTCAGCAACCCAGATGGACAGAGTACGCTTGGAGACCGGGAGCCCCAATTTATTGGGGTCAAAAGACACAAAAAGCTGAGCAGCTTTACGGTGCTCCCGCGTACGGTCAAGGTAGAAGTTCAATGCTCTTCTACAGTCCAGGGTATGTAGGACCATTTCAGCTCGGCTGGAGTGTGGTCTGGGAAAGAAGGTCGGAAGTACCACCTCCTGATTGATGTGAAAAGGGGAGACCACTTTTGGAAGAAATTTTGGGTGAGTCCGTAGGACTACCCTATTTTTGTAGAACCGAGTGTAAGGGGGATCAGACACGAGGGCCTGCAATTCACTTACGCGTCTAGCGGAAGTGAGGGCTATCAGGAACAATGTTTTCCAAGAAAGAAAACGGAGAGAACAGGTAGCCATAGGTTCAAAAGGCGGACAGGTGATCCGCTGTAAAACCACATTCAGATCCCAGTCAGGCGCTGGCGGGCGCAGAGGTGGTTTAAGTAGAAGGAGACCTCGGAGAAACCTCGCTACGAGAGGGTCGCTGGAAAGAGGTCTGCAGTCCACCGGCACATGATGTGCTGAAAGAGCACTGAGGTGAACTTTGACGGAGTTGGACTTAAGTCCCAGATTAGAGAGGTAGAGCAAGTACTGCAAGATCACCGACACCGAGCAGGAGAAGGGATCCTGAGACTGTTGGTACACCAAACGGAAAAGCGACGCCATTTAAGGGCGTAGCATTTGCGGGTAGAAGGTCGCCGAGAAGCTAGGACGACCTCTTCCACCTCTGCCGGCAGGAGAAGGGGAGCAAGGACTACCCTCTCAGCAGCCAGGCCATTAGATTGAGAGATCTGAGATTGGGGTGTAGCAGAGACCCCTGATCCTGAGTGAGGAGATCCGGTTGAAACCCCAGAGGGAATGGATCCTCCACCGCTAATTGCAGCAGGAGTGGAAACCACGGCTGTCTGGGCCAGTGAGGAGCGATCAGGATCATGGAAGCTTTGTCTCGGAGAACCTTGAAAAGAGTTCGAGAGACTAGCGGGATGGGAGGAAAAGCATACAGAAGGCTCTCCGACCATGAGAGTAGAAAAGCATCCGCCGCAACTCGAAGGGGATGTGGCTGACGAGAACAGAAGCGAGGAAGTTGCCGGTTGAGAGGACTGGCAAAGAGATCCATCGTGGGGAGGCCCCACTTTAGAAAGAGCTTCTGAACTACCAAGGGATCCAGGCGCCACTCGTGCGGCTGGAGGATCCTGCTGAGTTTGTCCGCCAGGCAATTTTCTTGGCCTGGGAGATAAACTGCCTTGAGAAGGATGCCGTGACTGATGGCCCAAGAGCAGAGCTTCTGAGCCTCGCGGCAGAGAAGGAAGGAGCCCGTGCCCCCCTGTTTGTTCACGTAGAACATGGCCACTTGATTGTCCGTCTGGACAAGGACGGACTGGTGAGAAGTCAGGTGGGAGAAAACCCTGAGCGCCAGACGAATTGCTCTGAGCTCCAGGAAGTTGATCTGTTGAGCAGACTCCCACGCGGTCCAAAGACCCTGAGTACATGCCCCTTGGCAATGTGCTCCCCAACCCAGGAGGGACGCATCTGTCGTCAGCACTTGAGCCGGCTGAGGTGACTGAAAAGGCATGCCGAGTACCAGGTTCGGCCGATGAAGCCACCACTGGAGAGAAGAGGCCAGCGGCTCGGAGATGCGCACTAAGTCGGCTAGACCGCCGGTGGCTTGCTGCCACTGCTTGCGAAGGCACCATTGAGCAGGCCGCATATTCAGGCGGGCATTGGGGGTCACATGGACGGTGGAAGTCATATGGCCGAGCAGTCTCAGGAAGCGCCTGGCGGAGACCAGGGGCTGGCTGCGAAAACGGCCGGCTAGGTCCATGAGCCGTTGAGCCCTGTCGAGAGGCAGGAAAGCTCGCGCCTGAGGAGTGTGCAGTCTTGCGCCGATGAACTCGAGATCCTGTGAGGGGAGCAAAGTGGACTTTGCGAAGTTTATGACAAAGCCCAAGTACTGCAGAAGGGTCACCGTGCGGTGCGTGGCGTTGGTGACCTCCGGAGCGGACGCTGCTCTGATGAGCCAGTCGTCGAGGTACGGAAAGACATAGAGGCCGTGAAGCCGGAGATGGGCCGCCACCACCGCGAGACATTTTGTGAAGACTCGCGGTGCGGAGGACAGGCCAAAGGGCAGTACTCTGTACTGGTAATGATGTCCTGCCACCACAAACCGTAGGTATTGGCGGTGGCTTGGGTGGATGAGGATGTGCGTGTAGGCATCCTTTAGATCCAAGGAGCATAGCCAATCTCCCTGCTGGAGGTAGGGCAGAAGGATTCCAAGGGTAAGCATTTTGAACTTTTCTCGCACGAGGAACTTGAGGTTGCGCAAGTCCAGGATGGGTCTGAGGCCTCCTGTTCTTTTTGGTATTAGAAAATACCTGGAATAAAAGCCTTGACCTCTCAGGTGGTGGGGCACTGGTTCCACAGCCTGTTCCTGTAGGAGACTTGCTAACTCCTGAAGGAGTAAGTCCCTGTGCAGAGGGAGTCGTGGAGGTTCTCCCGGAAAATAAGAGGGAGGAACCTGATGGAATTGGAGAAGATAGCCTTCTCGTACGACCTGAAGCACCCAGGCATCGGAAGTGATGTTGGACCACCTGTGGGCGAAGTGAACCAGCCGGCCTCCGGTGCTGGGAGGAGCCAGCGGAGGGGGAGAGGCTATGCTGATGTAGTCAAAAACCCCCACCCTGCTGAGCAGGGGCTGGTGGTGCAGGGCTTGGGGGTTTGCTGCCTACGGGACCCGTTACCCTGTCCCTTGGCCTGCTGGCCCTGTTGGGGAGCTGCGGAGGCCTGATATTGAGGGTAGTGTTTATAGGCAGCCGCCTTTCTCGGGTAAAAGGACTTCTTTCCCGAGCCCTTCTTTTTCTGGGAAGGAGCGGAGGTCTTTCTAGAAAGCCTAGTCCTGGTGAGAGTCTCCGTCTCGATCTGTGCAGCCTTTTCCGCCATGGGCTTGCCAAAGAGGTTCTCACCTCAGCAGGGGACATCGACCAACTTGTCCTGCACCCAGGGTTCAAGGTCAGACGACTGAAGCCAAGCCTGTCGGCGGGCACCGATGCCGGCTGCGGCCACTCGAGCCGATGCTTCAAAGCCATCATAGGCTGCTCGGGACATGAATTCGGAGCATTCCCGAATACCAGTTGTTAAGGCCAGGAACCTCCACAAAGGTTCCTCGGACAATCCAGCGGAGAATCCGGCTAGCTCTTTAGCCAGGTCTCGGAGATACATGCCCATGTATAGCTGGTAGGTCTGGACACAACAAGCAAGCATAGAGCCCTGGAAACACTTCTTACCAAGGCCATCCAGGTTACGGGCCTCCCTGCCAGGAGGCACCGAGGAGTGCATCTTTTGGCTCTTAAGCCTATGCATGGCCGATTCCACTACCATGGAATGGTGTGGTAGCTGTGCTTTTTGGAAGCCAGGACTCTTGCGGACTCGATAGATGGAATCGACCCGCTTGCTTAAGACCGGCGAGGAGGCCGGACTCTCCCACATGCGGAAGAGTAGTCGTTCCAGCATGGGAGGAACCGGTACAGTAAAGTGTTCCCTGGCGGGAGAGTCATACTGGAGGGCGTCGAGCTCTTCGGCTCGAGGCTCCTCCTCGGGATCCGCAGGGAAGGCCAAAGCCTTGGCCATATCCCTGACGAAGTCCGAGAACCGGGCATCCTCCGGAGGGGACTGCTTCCGAGGTTCGGACTCAGGCGAGTCCGAGGGGACACACCGAGTCCGAAAGGAATCAGGTGACTCTTCCTCTTCCGATTCCCAGACCGACTCCGAGGAGGAATCGGTGGGGTTGTCTCGGGCGGGCGCAGACGTCGGCTGCCCCGACACCGAGGGAGTCGGCGTCGACGACCTCGGTCCCGAACGGGAGGCCGAGGGTGACCTCGACCGAGGATCGACTCGAGTTCGCATGGACTCGAGGATCGGCTCGGTCTCCGGGGTCGACTTAGACGTCGACGTCCCGGCGGTCGGGGCAGCGGCGCCAGCGAGGCTAGCGATCAGTGCCCGCTGCTGGTCCATGAAGGCAGACAGTCTGCTCTCCAAGGCCGTCAACCTGAGTCCGACCTCAGGTGACCCAGCAGCCCCCGACTCGGGCCCCGACGGCATCGGGCCTGACGTCGGCAGTCTCGGAGGCGAGTCCAGGAGGACTACAGGACTTACCCGAGCAGGCAACTCCGACTCCAGGCGAGGTCGCTTCGGGAGGTGCTCCTTCTCCAAGGACCCGGGACGGCTATCGGGGCTATGCGACCTGGCCCTCGCGGAGCCAGGAGCGTCCACCGACGCCGCCCTCGCGGGTTTCGCCTTCCGTCGATGGTCCCCGGAGGGAGAACCCCTGTCGGAGGAGCTTCGGCGATGGTCAGAGCTGGAACCTCTGGACGCCGAAGCCTCCGACGAGGTCCGGGTACGGCTGGGGTCAGCGAAGATTCTATCCCGCTGGTGCCGCCGACTTCTCAACGCTTTGGAGGACATTTTGCCACAGGCCCCACAGATCATTTCTTCATGATCCAGGCCCAGGCAGCGGAGGCAATTATCGTGTGTGTCAGTGAGTGACATATTTCTGTCACACTGACCACACCGCTTGAAACCACTGGCAGCCATCGGGGGAAAAAGGGCCCCTGCAAGGTCAAAGGACCGGGCTGCCAGCGAAAAACCGAAAACGAAACTGAGTAAAATCAGAAAAACCGAAAAATAAGAGAAAGACTCGTGACGGCGTCGCGAGTCCGGGCAGGAAAAAGACCGGCGTCGAACCGAAGGAAAAAAGAGAAAGATATTATAAAAATCAACTTTTTCGCGGGGACATGACGGGTACGTCTGTAGGGCTCCGCGGAAAAAAGAAGACTGGCTAAGATGGCACCCTTGGGCGGGAAGGAGACCGCGCATGCGCGCTGCAATTCCCAAAGGCTTTCTTTGAAAGCTGGGGAAAATTGCTCTGCGAGGGCTCCGTCGGCGCCGACGTCACCCATATGTGAGGACTGACTTCCTGCTTGGTCCTGGAGAAAAAGGTAATTAAATTAAGGTAAGCAAATTAAAAGAATTAAACTAAACTCTGCTTATTTGTGCTAACTGAGCCTATGGCTCAAGAGTCTCTCTAGCTGCTTGGAGACTGAAATACTGATGGAAGGGGGCAGTCCTTGCCTACTTATACCAAGTGTCACCAGAGAGTTGACAGTTTTCAGTCTCCAAAGCTGCTGGAGGAGGTTCAAGACTCTATGGTACCGGGACTGGACTAGAGGGACGCAAAGGAATATGGCTTTACATAGAAAATAAAGTCAGAAAGAAAAATGAAAACATTGGAACAAAAGTATATTACATGAATTAATAGGTGAAGAGGATGAGGAGAGCATAGTTACTCACCTGTAACAGGTGATCTCCGGGAACAGCAGGAATTTAGTCTTCACATATGAGTAACGTTAGTACCAACAGAGTTTGCGCAGGAACTCTCCCCAGCATCCAATAGGAAAGCTTTTGGGAGCATCCAACTGCGGATGCGTAGCTGCCTTCCCGCCTTTCCAGCTCTCCCTCCTCAGTTGAGTTTACAGCTGAGATAAAAGGAAAGAAGGAGAGAAGAGGAAAAGTACAACTCCTAGGGGAGGAGAGTGGGTTGTGAAGACTAAATTCCTGCTGTTCCTGGAGATCACCTGTTACAGGTGAGTAACTATGCTACCCTCCAGGAACAAGCAGGAATGTAGTCTTCACATACGGGACACCCTAGCTCGAAGATGCCAGAGAGATGACCTCATAGCAAGCTGTGGATCACAGGCATAAGTAAGTAGGTCATATATCCGCCAAGGATGTCTGGTATCAAAACCTGGGACGGAGGGTAGGAGTTGATCTAAGTCTGAAAGAGATGCTGGAGTACAGCTTGACCAAATAAGGCATCCTGGCAGGAGTCCTTGTTCAGGCAATACTGAGCAGCAGAGGTGTGGACAGAAGACCAGGTTGCTGCTTTGCATATCTCATCAATCGCTACAGAGCGGAGATTTACCATAGAGGCAACCATGGCCCGAACACTATGTGCAGTGACATGACCAGAGAGAGAGAGAGACCTACACTTTCGTAAGCAAAGGAGATGCAATCCGCTATCCATCTGGATAGAGTTTGCTTGGATACTGGTAAGCCCAGGTGACTAGAGTCAAAGGTGATGAAAAGTTGGGAAGCTTTTCTTTGCTCTCGAGTTCTCTGGAGATAAAAAGCCAAAGCACGTTTGCAATCTAGGGTTTCTTCGGCCCAACAGGAATGAGGTCTAAGGAAAAGTACAGGGAGGTAAACTGACTGGTTTAAATGGAAGGGCGAGACCACCTTTGGCATAAAATGAGGATGAGTCCTAAGGATTACCTTATCATGGTGGAATCGCATATAAGGAGGGTCAGCCACCAAAGCTTGGAGCTCACTAATGCATCTTGCTGAAGTGAAGGCAATAAGGAAAGTGACCTTCCAGGTGAGAAACTTCAGAGAAGTGGTGGCTAGAGGTTCAAAGGGTGGCTTGAGAAGCTGTCCTAAAACAACTTTAAGATCCCATGCAACTGGAGGTGGCTTAATGGGAGATTTAGTCAATAGAAGACCCCTTATGAAGTGTGCTACAAGCAGCTAAGAGATGGGCTGACCATCCAGGGGTATGTGAGAGGCCGCAATTTTAAGGTGCACTCTTATCGAATTGGTTTTGAGTCCAGAAGACGACAGGTGGAGAAGATATTCAAGTAATGCAGCCACCGGAGCAGAGAAGGGGTTAAGATCCCTTTCAGAACACCAGAGAGAGAATCTATGCCACTTGAAGGCGTAGGAACGACTGGTGGAAGGCTTCCTAGAATCTAAGAGGATATCTTTTACCTGTTGAGAGAGGTTGATGTCCTGGAAGGCTATGCCTTCAGCAGTCATGCTGTAAGATGTAGGGACTGCAGATTGGGATACAGTAGAGTCCCATCCTCCTACGAGAGATCTGGAGCAAATGGCTGAGCTTGAGACAGACGAAGGAGGAGAGGATACCACGGTTGTCGTGGCCAACGCAGGGCTATAAGAATCAGGTGGCCTTTGTCTCTCTGGAGTTTGAAAAGAGTTTTGGGAATTAGGGGAATGGGAGGGAAGGCATATAGGAAGCCTTGACCCCAGTGAAGTGAAAGGCCCATCTACCTGCTGGTTGTTCTGTGCAGGCGTCCTGCAGCAGAAATGGGGAAGGTTGGCATTCTGAGGACTCATGAATAGGTCTATATCTGGGGTTCCCCAAATCTGAAAAATGTGAGCGACCTTGTTCGCATGGAGAGACCACGTGTAGGGTAACAGAACTCGACTGAGTTTGTCCGCCAAGACATTCTGCTTGCCTGGAAGATACACCGCAAGTAAGTGAATGTGATTCTGTATTGCAAAAGACCACAGATGCAGGGCTTCAGTGCAAAGGGTCCAAGAGCCTGTTCCACCCTGCTTGTTCAAGTAGAACATGGCTACTTGATTGTCTGTCTGAACTAGAACTGTCCAGAAGTGAAGATGGTCCTAGAACACTTTCAGAGCATTGTGGATAGCTCAGAGTTCCAGCAGATTTATGTGGAGTTGTGACTCCTGATGAGACCAAAGACCCTGTGGAGAGATTGTCCAGATGAGCTCCCCAGTCCAATTTAGATGCATAGGTCATCAGGGCATATTGATGTGGAGGTATCTGAAAAGGTGACCCTACGAGAATGTTTTCTGGGGATTGCCACCACTGGAGAGAGGCAATTAGATGTGTAGAGACCATTATTTTGTCTCCCAGGTGACTCGACGCCTGAGACCACTGGGAAGCCAGGGTCCATTGAGCTGCGCATATATGTAGACAAGCATATGGAACATGTACTGTTGATGCCATATGACCCAGAAGTTGCAGCATTTCTCGAGCAGCGAAAAAGTTCTTGCGGCATCCTTGAGATGCAAGCTGATTGAGTCAAGTGCAGTGGGCTTAGGTCGGAAACGCCTTTGATTGTTGAGTGTCTAGGAGAGCCCCTATGAACTCTAGAGTTTGAGAGGGAACGAGTCGGGCTTTGAAAGATTCATTACCAATCCCAAGTGTTGCAGCACCTGCATGGTGCATGAGAGGGAAAGATTGGCCTCTAAAGAGATGCTTGCTCAAATGAGCCAGTCATCTAAGTAAGGGAAGACAAATATAGTCCTTAGGAAAGCGGCTACTACTGCCATGCACTTTGTAAAGATACAAGACAAAGTGAAGTGGAGTGTTTTTCATATTTAATATATTATGCACTTTGTAAAGACAATTGGGACAGAGGCAAGGCCAAAAGGCAGGACTCTGTATTGATAATGTCTCCCTTGGAACAGAAAGTGCAGGAACCTTCTGTGTTGTGCATGAATAAATATGTGAGTATATGCCTCCTTTAGATCTAGAGAACAGAGCCAATCCTGACTGGAAATAAGGCAGAAGAGTATCTAGGGCAGGAATGGGCAAACTACGGCCCGCGGGCCGTATACGGCCCGGCGGACCTTTTAATCCGGCCCGCTGTATCAGTTATCCTGGTGAACAAATGGACTGCTGCAGAGGGAGCCGGGGAAGCCCACGCGAAGCCCCGGCTCCCTCTGCACAGCCCGCCAGCGTGAAGAGCCTTTACCTTCACGCTGGCGGCTGTTTCAATGAAGCCACGAATGCCGCGAGAGGTTAAAGGCATGGCTCGGGAATGTTCTGTGAGGAGCGAACCCCAAGAACAACCCAAAACCCCGTGGATGCTTTGGGAAGCCTCTCTGAAGATTGCAGAGAGCGGTGTGCAGGAGGAGGGTGAGATAAAACTGACAGGAGTCAGACACGTCGCCACATCCTAGAAAAGGAAGGGCTAGAAGAGAGCCTGCAGTGAGTGTTAGTACGCACGATAGCTGAAGCAGCTTGCAGAAGCATTAAGCACTCACTGGAACTCCTGCACGCACAGCAACTGAACAACAGAACAAGGGGATTCTCCGGTAAGAACAGGGAGAACAGACAAGGGAGCGGAGATCTTCCGGCCCTGTCGGAGGAGTTGCTCAGAACATGCGTTGAAGGATAGCAGAAAGTCTACGCTGGACAGAGAGAGGGATGGTTCGGTATGGTACCCCCACAACAGGGGAACCCTGGAGAGAGGGGTGCGGAGGACGCACCCTAGGGTAAGTCAGTTGAAGGATAGAACGTCCATGAGAGGCCAGAACTATCATGGGATAGCGGTGATCTCCCTCTACCAACGAAGAAAGGGAGAATACCTTAACCCCTGGACAAAGCATCCGAACTACTTGTCATACAGAAACGAAACACCAGTGTAGAGCTGGAAGAGTAAACTTCTGGTAAGAAGAAGTTAATTGCAGGATGCCGCATACCGGAGCCTATGGCTGCCTGGTATGAGTATCCTGGCGCGAGTCCGGGAACTGCTGACTGGGGTGAGATGCCCCTTGCTTGGGCATACCTGGAGGATGGGCGGGCGGATGAAACTTTCTCTTCCTCGGGAAAGGTGGTCTGGTAGGACATTTCCTACCCCTGGGGGAAAAGGAAGGCTTAGGACGGCTTCCAGCGCTAGGAAGGTCAGCGGAGCACTGAGCATCCTGACGTAAAGCCTCGCTATTGAAAAGGTTTTCTCCAGTACACGGAGAATTACCCAGATTATGTTGTGCCCATCTGCACAAGTCTGAAGCCTGCAGCCAGGCTGTACGACGCGCTCCAATGGCAATAGCAGAGGACCTGCCAACAGACTCAAAAGAGTCTAGAGAAGCACGAGAAAGGAACCAAGTCTTCGAGACTGGATATCAATTCGAGGCTGGGCATCGAACCGAGCGAGGTTATCGATGCCCTCCGAGAGGGCTCCGGCGGCGGTGTCGGCAATGCCAGACCCGGAAAGCGAATCGGAATCGCATCGATCGGTGCCGCAGGCATCGAGGACCTCCGGGGATGACGCTCGGTGAAGAGGGGAACACCCGACACCGGCGCCGATGTCAGGAGATAGGCACCGCTAGACGCCAGTACCCCTCCCGAGCCTGGCTTGCCAAGAGGAAAACCCTTCCGGGGCATACCGATCGGCCCCGAGGGTACCCAGGTTACCCGACGATGGGCCCCAGAGGGTAGTAAAACGCTCAACCCCGGCGCCGATGCCGGGGCATCGGCGCCACCTGACGCCGGAACCAACTCCGTGGTTGGCCGGGACGAAGGGAAGCAGCCTGGGTCGTATCGATCGAAGGCACCGAGGCCCCCCGAGGACGAACCCTAGTGACGAGCGGAGCACTCAACGCCTGCGTTGATGCCGGGAGATCGGCGCCGTCCGAGGCCGGCACCAGCCCCGCGCATGGCTGGGGTGCAGGAACGCCAGTCCGGGTCAGGTCGATCGGCCCCGAAGGTACCGGGGGGACCAGGTGACGATCCCTGGTGAAGAGTGGAGCACTCGACACCGATGCCGACGCCGGGGAGGCGGTGCCGCTCGAAGCCGGTACCACCCTCGCGCAGGACTGGGATTGCAGGAAAGCCAGTCTGGGTCAAATCGATCGGCCCCGAAGGTACCGAGGACACCAGATGACGATCCCCGGTGAAGAGTGGAGCACTCGACACCGACGCCGATGCCGGGGAATCGGTACCGCCCGAAGCGGGTACCACCTCCGCGCATGGCTGGGATGCAGGAAAACCAGACTGGGTCGAATCGAACGGCCCCGAAGGCACAGAGGACACCAGCTGACGATCCCTGGCGAAGAGTGGAGTGGAGCACTTGACGCCGGCGCCGATGCCGGGGAATCGGCACCGCTCGAAGCGGATACCGCCACCAAGCATGGCTCGGGAATGTTCTGTGAGGAGCGAACCCCAAGAACAACCCAAAACCCCGTGGATGCTTTGGAGCCCGAAGACTCCAGCCGGGGTTTATTTGCCAAGGGGGACTTGAGGGGGAGGACGGAGCCGTCATCATGCCGAGCATGAGACTCACCCCTCACGACTTGGTTAGTCTTAACAGACTGTTTTTGGGTTACCTGATCCTGGAGAGAAGAGTAAACCGATGACCGCACCTTAGGAGGAAAAACGTCATCGAGGGACACCTGAAACAGGGAAGGTCTTCTCCCAATACTGAAGCCCGGATGACTGGGGGAAAAAGGATCAGGGCCCAAACAGGAGAGACACCAGGCATTGGAGTCTAGGTAAAAAACTAAGTCTCCACAGTGAGGGCACTTCTTAGGGGAAGAAGGCTCCTTGCTGGAAAGGTGCGGTAGGCCTCAGAAGGGACTCGAGGAAAAAATTTCCCCCGAAGAGATTAAAAGAAAGAATAAGGCACCGGTGGTGCCGGTGTCAGCGGGAAAAAGGTCGCGACCACAAGAAACAGGAAAAAAAGGGAAAAAATAAGAAAAAAGTTTCTGCGGTGACAGGAGGTACGTCCTGCCGGCTCCGCGGAAAAACGAAAACTGGGGAGAGGCAGTAGGAAGGGCGGGAAGCCACCGCGCAGGCGCGAGGGATGCTCCCAAAAGCCTTCTGATTGGATACTGGGGAGCATTCCCGTGCGGGCTCCGTCGGCGCCGACGTACCCACATGTGAAGACTCATTCCTGCTTGTTCCTGGAGATGAAAACAATTTTTGTAATTAGAGATGGGATGTATATCGGGTCCTTGATGCAACACAGGGGTTCAATAGTCCTAAAGGCACAGTTCCTTCTAGGCTTTTTCCCCGACTAAGTCTGAGACCCGTTCCCTGAATTTTTTCAGTACTTTGTTATAGTAAGACAGTGGAGCAATATCTTGTGATTGTGGTTTTGATTGCTCTAATAACCCGTTGATTTTTGGTAATGTAGTAGTTTGAGCAATAGTGTAATGTGCTCTCATCTCATGGCATTAATATTAATATTTTTATCTTCCTCAGGTATCATCTTGTGTTGCCTGACCTAAATTCTCCAACTGCTGTTCTATTTCTCTTTCTGTGGCACTGCTCAACTGTTTTAATGTACCTTGACTCAATTTTCTTTAATTCTACTAATTAGAGATCTTATATTTGCGTCAGTAGCTTTTTCCAGTTTTACCTTTGAGATATTTCTTCTTCCTTCCATGTTTTGGCAAGCTCTCTGTGTGGCATAATAGTAAAAGTAAATTATCCCTTTTTTTCTTCAGGAGTCCATCTAATAGTTTTCAGTCCTATTAGTTGTTTTCATTATTTCTCTTTAAGTATTTAAAGGTCTGAAAGCACAGTTACTTACCTGTAACAGGTGATCTCTGGGAACAGCAGGAATAAGTCTTCACATATGGGTTTCGTCGGTACCGACGGAGCCTGCACGGGAACGCTCCCCAGCGTCCAATCAGAAAGCTTTTGGGAGCATCCCACTGCGCCTGCGTGCTGCCTTCCCGCCTTTCCCAACTGTCTCTCCTCAGTTGAGTTTTAAGCTGAGACAAAGAGAGAGCGCGAGAGGGAAAGGAAAGATAGATAGAGAGATACAACTCCTAGGGGAGGTGGGTGGGTTGTGAAGACTTATTCCTCCTGTTCCCAGAGATCACCTGTTACAGGTAAGTAACTGTGCTATCTCCAGGAACAAGCAGGAATGAGTCTTCATATATGGGGACTCCCTAGCTTTAGATGCCAGGGAGAGACCCCAGAAGCTGTGTGTCCCTAAGAAGGGCTGCAGTTCCCCTCATGGATCTCTGGCATCCTACCAGGGATGGTGGGTAGGAGTTGATTAGGTATGAAACAGGTGTTTAAGAACAGCCTGACCAAACAAGGCATCCTGGCAGGAGTCCTTGTCCAAACAGTAATGGGCTGTGAAGGTATGAACCGAGGCCCAAGTGGCTACTCGACAGATGTCGTCAATAGACACAGGGTTCAGATGAGCCATCGAGGCTGCCATGGCTCTCACATTGTGAGCTGTGACATGGTCCTCCAGAGAAAGGTTCTTACTCTGATAGGCGAAAGAAATACACTGGACAATCCAGTTAGATAGTGTTCTCTTGGAGACTGGTAGTCCCAAATGAGAAGGATCAAAGGCAACAAAGAGCTGAGAGGACTTTCTATGTTGCTGTGTCCTCTGTAAGTAAAAAGCCAGAGCTCTTTTACAGTCCAGGGTATGAAGATTCCTCTCTGCACTTGATGCATGAGGTCCTGGAAAAAAGACAGGTAGGTAGACTTCCTGGTTGAGGTGAAAAAGCGAGACCACTTTAGGCATAAAGTGTGGATGAGTCCTAAGGACTACCTTGTCATGATGGAACCTTGTATAAGGTGGATTAGCTACGAGTGCTTGCAATTCACTAATACGACGTTCTGATGTGACTCACCTGTAACAGGTGTTCTCCAGGAGCAGCAGGAATCAGTCCTCACATATGGGTGACGTCGGCGCCGACGGAGCCCTCGTGGAGGAATTTCCCCAGCTTTCAAAGAAAGTCTTTGGGAATTGCAGCGCGCATGCGCGGTCCCCTTCCCACCCAAGGGTGCCATCTTGCTCAGTCTGATGACATAGCTAAAAGACAGCAAAAAAATTAGCAAAAACGAAATGATAGGACTGCAACTCCAAGGGGAGGAGGGAGGGTTGTGAGGACTGATTCCTGCTGCTCCTGCAGAACACCTGTTACAGGTGAGTAACTATTCTTTCTCCAGGACCAAGCAGGAAATCAGTCCTCACATATGGGACGCCCTAGCTTAAGGCTACCAGAGACCTCAAGCAGAAAAATGAGCTCCCTCTAGCTCAGTAGCACAGGAGGAGGGAATCTTCTCTGAAAACGCCCCCGACCGGTAGCCCAACATCAGGGCAGGAGGGTAGGAGTTGCCTAAACCCCAAAGAGATTATGGAATACTGCCTGTCCGAAAGTACTGTCCCTGCGGGACTCCCTCTCCAGGCAGTAATGGGCCGCAAAAATCTGGCTTGAAGACCAAGTAGCAGCCCGGCAGATGTCTGCCAACAGAACAGAGCAGAGATGAGCCACTGACGCAGCCTTCAGCCTGACACGATGAGCCGTGACTCGACCCTCCAACGAGAGGCCGGCCGCCCCATAAGCCCAGGTGATACAGTCAGCGACCCATTTGGACAAAGTACGCTTGGAGACAGGGAGCCCCAACTTATTGGGGTCAAAAGAAACGAAGAGCTGAACAGCCCTCCGATGCTCTCGCGTACGGTCAAGGTAGAAGGACAAGGCCCTCCTACAGTCCAGGGTATGCAGGACCATTTCAGCCCGGCTGGTGTGCGGCCTGGGAAAGAAGGTCGGAAGAACCACCTCCTGGTTGAGATGAAAAGGAGAAACCACTTTTGGAAGAAACTTAGGGTGAGTCCGTAAGACTACCCTATTCCTGTAGAACCTAGTGTAAGGAGGATCAGACACTAGGGCCTGCAGTTCACTAACGCGCCTAGCAGAGGTAAGGGCTACCAAAAACAAGGTTTTCCAGGAAAGAAAACGAAGAGGGCAGGTAGCCATAGGTTCAAAGGGCGGACAGGTAATCCGCTGCAAGACCACATTCAGATCCCATTCAGGGGCTGGTGGGCGCAAAGGAGGCTTAAGGAGAAGGAGGCCTCTGAGAAAACGAGCCACCAAAGGGTGGTTGGAAAGAGGCCTGCCATCCACCGGTGCGTGATGCGCAGAGAGAGCACTGAGGTGGACCTTGACAGAGTTGGACTTAAGGCCAAGGTTGGAGAGGTAAAGCAAATATTGCAAGACCACTGCCACCAAGCAGGAGAAAGGATTCTCAGACTGCTGAGCATACCACACGGAGAACCGACGCCACTTAAGAGCGTAGGACTTCCGGGTGGAGGGCCGCCTGGAAGCCAAGACGACCTCCTCCACTTCCCGAGGCAACAGAAGGGGAGCAAGGACTACCCTTTCAGCAGCCAGGCCATCAGATGAAGGGACTGGAGGTTGGGGTGTTGGAGAGTCCCCTGATCCTGTGACAGGAGATCTGGTTGAAACCCCAGTGGAAGAGGAGTGTCCACCGCCAGCTGCATCAGAAGCGGGAACCAGGGCTGTCTCGGCCATCAGGGAGCCACTAGGATCAACGAGGCTCTGTCTCTGAGAACCTTGAAGAGCGTCCGAAACACCAGTGGCATGGGAGGAAAGGCATACAAGAGGCCTGTGGACCATGGAATCAGAAAAGCATCCGCCGCTACTCTGAGAGGATGCGGTTGTCGAGAGCAGAATCTGGGAAGCTGCTGGTTCAGAGGACTGGCACAGAGGCCCCACTTGAGAAAGATCCGCTGAACCACCAACGGATCCAATCTCCACTCGTGTGGTTGGAGGATCCTGCTCAGCTTGTCTGCCAGGTAATTTTCTTGACCTGGGAGATAGACAGCTTTGAGGAGGATGCCGTGAAGGACGGCCCAAGAGCACAGTCTCCGTGCCTCCTGACAGAGAAGGAAGGAGCCTGTGCCTCCTTGTTTGTTCACGTAGAACATTGCAACTTGATTGTCCGTCTGGACCAGCACAGACTGGTGAGAAGTGAGGTGGGAGAAGGCTCCCAGAAATAGGCGGATGGCTCTGAGCAGACTCCCAAGGAGTCCAGAGGCCTTGAGTACATGTCCCTTGGCAATGTACTCCCCAACCCAGGAGAGAAGCATTGGTTGTCAGTACCTGAGAAGGTGGAGGAGATTGAAAATCTACTCCCAGCACCAGGTTCGGCAGATGAAGCCACCACCGCAGAGAAGAGACCAGCAGGTCGGATATCTGTACTGAGACCGCCAGGCTCCCCGTGGCCTGATGCCACTGAGTGCGAAGGCACCACTGAGCAGTTCGCATGTTCAGGCGGGCATTGGAGGTCACATGGACCATGGAAGCCATATGGCCGAGCAGTCTCAAAAATTGCCTGGCAGAGACCAGGGGAATTGCTGCGAAAGTGGCTGGCGAGATCCATGAGCCTGTGGGCCCTGTCCAGAGGCAGGAAGGCCCGCGCCTGAAGTGTGTTCAACCTGGCGCCTATGAATTCGAGATTCTGAGAGGGGAGCAAAGTGGACTTTGCGAAGTTTATGACAAATCCCAAGTGCTGGAGTAGAGTCACAGTGCGATGAGTGGCCTGAGTGGCCTCTTGGGAAGACTGGGCTCTGATGAGCCAGTCATCCAGGTATGGAAACACAAAAAGGCCTTGAAGTCTTAGATAGGCCGCCACCACTGCTAGGCATTTGGTGAACACCCTGGGGGCGGAGGATAGGCCAAAGGGTAGTACTCTGTACTGGTAATGATTTCCTCCCACAACAAACCTGAGATATTGTCTGTGGTTTGGATGAATAAGGATGTGAGTATAGGCATCCTTTAGATCTAAGGAGCATAGCCAGTCTCCCTGCTGGAGGTAGGGCAGTAGGATTCCAAGGGTAAGCATCTTGAACTTTTCCCTTGCCAGGAACTTGTTGAGGTTTCGCAAGTCCAGGATGGGTCTGAGGCCTCCTGTTCTTTTTGGTATCAGAAAGTACCTGGAATAAAAGCCATGACCTCTCAGGTGGTGGGGCACCGGTTCCACAGCCTGTTCCTGAAGAAGACTTGTCAACTCCTGAAGGAGTAAGTCCCTGTGAAGAGGGAGTCTTGGAGGCTCCCCTGGAAAGTAGGAGGGAGGTACCTGGTGAAAGTGTAGAAGATAGCTTTTCTGAACTATTTGAAGCACCCAGGTATCGGATGTGATGGCTGACCACCTGTGGGCAAAGTGGACCAGCCGACCTCCTGTGCTGAGAGAAACCAGCGGAGGGGAAGAGGCTATGCTGACGGAGTCAAAAACCCCCACCCTGCTGAGCAGGGGCCGGTGTTGTGGGCTTGGGGGCCTGCTGCCTACGGGACCCATTACCCCATCCCTTGGCCTGCTGACCCTGTTGGGGAGCTGCTGAGGCCTGATAATGAGGGTAGTGTTTATAGGCAGCCGCCTTCCTCGGGTAAAAGGGCTTTTTCCCCGAGCCCATCTTCTTCTGAGAAGTGGCAGAGGTTTTTCTGGACAGCCGAGTCCTGGTCAGAGTCTCGGTCTCGATCTGTGCAGCCTTTTCAGCCACGGGCTTGCCAAAGAGGTTTTCACCTCTGCAGGGGACATCGACCAACTTGTCCTGGACCCATGGCTCGAGATCGGATGACTGAAGCCAAGCCTGTCGGCGGGCACCGATGCCGGCTCCGGCTACTCGAGCCGATGCTTCGAAGCCATCATAGGCTGCTCGAGAGATAAACTTCGAGCACTCCCGAATACCAGTGGACAAGGCCTGGAACCTCTGCAAAGGTTCCTCGGAGAGACCAGCAGAGAACCCGGCAATCTCCTTTGCCAGGTCCCGGAGATACATGCCCATATAGATCTGGTAGGTCTGGACTCGACAAGCAAGCATAGAGCCCTGGAAGCACTTCCTACCAAGGGCATCCAGGTTCCGGGCCTCCCGGTCGGGAGGCACCCAGGAGTGCATCTTCTGACTCTTGAGTCGATGCATGGCCGATTCCACCACCATGGAATGGTGCGGTAGTTGTGCCTTTTGGAACCCGGGGCTCTTGCGGACTCGATAAATGGAATCGACCCGCTTGCTTAGCACCGGCGCCGGGCTCTCCCACATGCGGAAGAGAAGTCGCTCCAGTATCAGAGGAACCGGTACAGTAAAGGCCTCCTTCAGTGGAGAGTCATACTGGAGGGCATCGAGCTCTTCGGCTCAAGGCTCCTCCTCGGGATCCGTGGGGAATGCCAAGGCCTTGGCCATATCCCGCACGAAGTCCGAGAACCGGGTGTCCTCCAGGGGGGACCGTCTCCAAGGTTCGGACTCGGGCGAGTCCGATGGGACGCACAGAGTCCGAAAAGTACCTGGGGACTCTTCGTCCTCCATCTCCCAGCCCGACTCCTTGGTGGAGGAATCGAGCGGCTCCGGTTGGGCGGGCACCAAGGCCGGCGTCGACGACCTCGGTCCTGAACGGGAGACTGTGACCGAGGATCGACTCGAGCTCGCATGGACTCGAGGATCGGCTCGGTCTCCAGGGTCGACTTGGACGTCGACATCTCGGTGGTCGGGGCAGATGCACCGGCGAGGCCAGCGATCAATGCCCGCTGCTGGTCCATGAAGGCAGCGAAACTGCTCTCCAAGGCCGTCAACCTCAGTCCGAGCTCAGGAGACCCAGCAGCCCCCGACTCGGGCCCCGACGGTGTCGGGCCCGATGTCGGCTCCTTCGGAGGCGAGTCCACGAGGACTACAGTACTCATGTGTCCAGAAGACTCCATCTCGAGACGAGGATGTTTCGAAGGCCTCTCGGACTCCGAGGACCCGGGACAGCTATCGGGGCTATGCGACCTGGTCCTCGAGGAACCAGGAGCGTCCACCGACGCCGCCCGAGCAGGTTTCTTCTTCCTATGATGTTCCCGGACAGGAGACCCCCGCTCAGAGGAACTCCGACGATGCTCAGGACCGGAGTCCCGGGAAATCGAAGCCTCTGACGAGGTCCGGGCCCAGCCGGACGCGGAGTCAGAGAAGATTCGTTCTTTTTGATGCTGCCGACTCCTCAACGCTTTTGAGGACATTTTGCCACACGGACCACAGATCATTGGGTCATGATCGGGTCCGAGGCAGCGGAGGCAGCAGTCATGTGTGTCGGTAAGAGACATAAGTTTCTTACACCGAACACACTTTTTAAACCCGTTGGCAGCCATCGGGGGAAAAAGGGCCCCTGCGAGGTCAAAAGACAGGGCTGCCAGTGAAAAAAGAAAAATGGCGTGAACGCTAGTCACGAAGGACAAAAACCGAAAAAATAATGAACGGACTCGATACCGGAGTATCGGGTCCGGGCGGGGAAAGGATTCGGCGTCGAACCAAGAATAGTAAATAAAATCAACTTTTTCAGCGGCGATCACAAACAGCGTCTGTAGGGCTCTGCGGAAAAAAGACGACTGAGCAAGATGGCACCCTTGGGCGGGAAGGGGACCGCGCATGCGCGCTGCAATTCCCAAAGGCTTTCTTTGAAAGCTGGGGAAATTGTTCCGCGAGGGCTCCGTCGGCACCGACGTCACCCATATATGAGGACTGACTTCCTGCTTGGTCCTGGAGAATAGGTTGTCCATTTAGAGGCTTAAGGGAAGCTGCAATAGCACTCAAATGGACCCATACTGAATTTGTCTTAAGGCCTGCATTAGACAAATGGAGGAGATACTCCAGCAAAGATTCCAGAGGTATGGCAAGGGGGTTAAGACCTTTCTCAGAACACCAAATAGTAAACCTCTTCCACTTGAAAGCATAAGAACGTCTAGTGGAAGGTTTTCTGGAAGCATAAAGAACATCTTTCACCTGCTGAAAAAGATGAAGATCTTGGAGATCTAGGCCTTCAGCAACCAAGCCCTGAGATGCAGAGACTGGGGATTGGGATGCCATAACTTTCCGTCCTCCTGAGATAGGAGATCTGGAGCAGACCCTAACTCCAGGGAGGGAGCTTGAGAGAGATGTAGAAGCAGAGGGTACCACACTTGCCGTGGCCAATGTGGAGCTATGAGAATCATGTGGCCTCTGTCTCTCTGAAGCTTGAACAGGGTTTTGGGAATTAGGGGAATGGGTGGAAAGGCATACAGGAAGTCTTGACCCCAGTGAAGGAGGAAAGCATCCTTTGCCTGAGCTCCCTGAGCCGGAGTTCTGGAACAGAACCGGGGAAGTTTGGCATTCCACGGACTTGCAAAGAGGTCTATGTCCGGGGTTCCCCAAATCTGAAAAATCCTGGCCACCTGGTCCACATGTAGGGACCACTCGTGTGGAAGCAGAACTCAACTGAGTCTGTCTGCCAAAGAGTTTTGAATGCCTGGAAGATAAACTGCCAGAAGATGAATCTGATGCTCTCTGGCGAGGGCCCAGAGTTGCAAAGCTTCATTGCAAAGCGACAGAGAGCCTGTCCCGCCCTGCTTGTTCACATAGAACACGGCTACCTGATTGTCCGTGTGGATAAGGACTGTCTTGTAGCTGAGCAGGGTGTGGAACACCCGTAGAGCAAGGAAGATTGCTCTGAGCTCCAAGAGACTGATATGTAAACAACTCTCCTGTGGGGACCAGATGCCCTGGGTGGAGAGGTCTTGCAGATGAGCTCCGCACCCCATTGGAGAAGCATCTGTTGTGAGAGTTGCCTGGGGCAGAGACTGCTGAAAGGGGGACCCCAGCAACAGGTTTTGAGGGGACTTCCACCACTGGAGGGACAAAATGAGACGACTTGTGTTTGCTATTTTGTCTGACAGGCAGTCTAATGCCTGGGTCCACTGGGTGGATAAAGTCCACTGAGCTGTCCTCATGTGAAGGCGAGCATATGGTACCACATGCACAGTGGATGCCATGTGGCCTAGCAACTGTAACATTTCTCGAGCAGTTAAATGGGGCTTTAACTCTGCTTGAGAAGCTAACTGCACCAAGCAAAGGCAACGGGCCTGGGGGAGATAGGCCCTTGCCCTTGTGGTATCCAGCAACGCCCCTATAAACTCCAGGGACTGAGTAGGGGTTAAATTGGATTTTGGGATGTTTATTATCAGCCCTAAATACTGAAGGATACGCATAGTGCAGGATAGAGAACTCTTGGCCTCTGACTGAATGGGAGCTCGAATGAGCCAGTCATCCAAATAAGGGAAGACGAATATTCCTAGAGTGCGAAGAAATGCAGCTACCACTGCTATGCATTTCGTGAACACTCTTGGTGCAGAGGCCAGACCAAAAGGGAGCACTCTGTATTGATAGTGCTTCTCTTGAAAAAGGAACCGAAGGAACCTTCTGTGAGTTGGATGGATGAGAACATGGGTGTACGCATCCTTGAGATCTAGAGAACAAAGCCAATCCTGACTCTGAAGGTATGGTAGCAGAGTTCCCAGAGAAATCATTTTGAATTTTTCCTTGACTAGGAATTTGTTCAGTTCTCTGAGGTCTAAAATGGGTCTGTAGCCCCCTGTTTTCTTTGGAATAAGAAAATAGGGGGAGTAGAACCCTGTGCCCTGTTGTTGAAGAGGCACTTCCTCTATTGCCCCCTGGGCGAGAAGGGTGGCAATCTCCTGACCCAACAGGTTGAAGAGGGAGGTCGGAGAATTGAACTGGTTCACTCTTGTGTGAGGAGGCAAGCTTGAAAAATGAAGTTTGTACCCCTCTTTTATGATGGAGAGTGTCCAATGCTCTGCTGTAATTTGTCCCCACCTGGGAGCAAAATGACATAACCTTCCTGGAATGGTGGAGGGCTCTGGTCCTTCCAGAGCTAGGAAGGCTAAGTTCTCTAGCGGAAAGTCAAAGGCCCCGAGGGGGTGAGGTTGCTGGGCCGGTGGAGGCCTAGCAGCCTTTGCTTTATTATGTTTGGATGACTGCTGACGTTTGGTAGGGAACTGAGCTGCAGTAGATGCCCGCTGACTATAAGCAGGATAAAATCTTCCCTTTTTAGAAAAAGGTGCTTTCTTGAACAACCTTTTCTTAACAGGAGCAGCTGTAGACTTGGATAGTCTATCCAAGGCAGAATTTTCAGCATCCATCTGATTGGCCTTTGCTTGCCAATCTTTACCAAACAGGTTTTCACCTGTACAAGGGATATTTCCCAATTCATCTTGTACCCAGATCTCCAAATCAGATGCTTGAAGCCAAGCAATTCTACGTGCACCTATGGCAATAGCCGAGGCTCTGCTTACACATTCAAAGGAGTCGAAAGCTGCACGGTTGGAGAATTTGGAGATATCTTGCGCATGTTTGAGCCAAGTGAGAAAGTCCTGTCTTTTATCCTCAGAAATGAAAGGACTTAAAGTCTGCAAATGATCAGTGACTTATTTTAGGAACATTCCCATGTAAAAACTATAGGAATTAATTCTCGCAGCAAGCATGGAAGCTTGGAAGACTCTACGTCCAAAAGCATCCAGGGTTCTACATTCACATCCTGGAGGATTAGAGGCATGTCTTTTGGCACTTCTAATCTTTCTCATAGCAGACTCAACCACAATAGAGTGGTGAGAAAGTTGAGTTTTATGGAACCCAGGACAAGGAGGGACACGATACATAGTATCTAACCTGCGAGAATGAGGAGAGGTGGTAAAAGGTGTTTCCCACATCCTCAACATGAGATCATACAAAATCTCATGAACAGGCAAGGTAGCTGCCTCCTTAGGAGTTTTAGGATATTGTAAAATATCTAACTCCTTGGCTCTGGGTTCTGTCTCAGGGGCCACCGTGATGGATAGGCCCCAAGCCACCTCCCTGATGAAGTCTTGAAAGACAAGTCCTCTGGAGGAGACATCCTTCGTTTAGGAGAGGACGCCTCCTGTGGAAGAAGCATCACTGCATCGACAGATGCCTCAGAATCCTCAATCGAAGTATCTTCTGTCCGGATGCTCTTGCAAAGCCCGATACCCGTACCGATCGGGATCGGGAATAACTGGTACTGGGGTATCAGTACCGGAGGGCTTCAGAGGACAGAGTACTGGCATAGCGGACACCGATGCCGATGTCGATGCCACCGGTACCGGGATTGGTACCAATGGTGGTGCTAGAGCCGGTACCGGTGAAGTAATCTGTTGCGGTACCAGGGGCGTTGATGCCACAAGGAAAGCCGCCAGACTGAGTTCCATGGACAGAATCCTCTGGTCCATCGACGCCGCCAAAGCCACCGGTACCACAGAGCATGGCACCAGGTGATCTGTCGAGGCCAAGCCATCGAGATCATCCTGGAACCGCGATGATGATGCTCTGGAGGCCGAAGCCTCCCGCCGGGGTAATTTTGCCAGTGCAGAATCCTCGAGGGCAACGCCAGAGACATCTTGATGCTTAGGAGGAGATCTACCCTTCGAGGACCAGCTGGATTTATGTTTAGTTACCTGAGATCCATGTGAGGAAGAAGCAGCCCTGGAAGACGTCGATGCCACCGAAGCCGCATCAGAGGGAAACAGGGTACTGAGCTTGGCAGCTCGGTTCTGCCGACCTCTTTTAGACATCATAGAACAGGACATGCAGTCTGTGATGGAATGATCAGGACCTAAACATTTTAGACACCAGTCGTGGGTGTCAGTGACGGACATGGTACCGCCACATTTTGTGCACTTCTTAAACCCTGAGGCAGGTTTTTCCATGTTAAGGAAAAACGTTTTGGGCCTAAGGCCCAAAACGCAAGTGCACCTGAAAAAAAAAGAAAAGGAAATAGTTTTTAAAAAAAAAAAAAAAAAGAAGAAAAGAAGGACCGGCGGTACCGGTAGAGCATCGAAGAAGGCAGACGCGATACAAAAGAAAAAAAGAAAATAAAGAAATTCTTCTGCGGTGACAGGAACACGACCTGCTGGCTCCGCGGAAAAAGAAGAACTGAGGAGAGACAGTTGGGAAAGGCAGGAAGGCAGCACACAGGCGCTGTGGGATGCTCCCAAAAGCTTTCTGATTGAACGCTGGGGAGCATTCCCACGCAGGCTCCGTCGGTACCGACGAAACCCATATGTGAAGACTCATTCCTGCTTGTTCCTGGAGATTCATATCTCCCCTGTCCCTCCTCCATCTATGATTTATATCATCATAGCGAGAAACACATTCAATCACCCCACCTCTATCAACATATCCAATACACCGATTGCAATAAAAGATGAAGTCAGATACCTTGGAGTGATTCTAGACAAACAACTCACCCTCCAGCCACATATAAACAAGATATCAAAAACAGCATATTTCAAATTCGCAACGCTCCGGAGACTAAAACCTCTCCTCAACAAAGAACACTTCCGCACAGTATGCCAGGCCATCGTTACACCTGTACTGGATTACTGTAATATACTATATCAAGGTCTACCCAAACAAACCACCCGTCAGCTACAAATAATAAAAAACACTGCTGCCTGCATCATTGCTAGCGCATCAAGATAAGACCATATAACCACAATACTACATGACCTCCACTGGCTACCGATATCATCACGTGCAAAATACAAAGCAGCACTATCTATCTTCAAAATTAAAAACAACTTGTCAGCAGAAATACTACATGAACTTATCGGAACCAAAACAAGCACAAGACCAGACAGAAATAGCACCAAAAACAATATACCAATACCCAGTCTATTTACAAGAATCAACAAATCCACATCCATGAGAGCCTTCTCGCTGGCTGCCCCTGCCATCTGGAGTGCCCTCCCAGATAAACTAAAATCAACAACAGATTTAAAAGATTTTAGGAAACTACTAAAAACCACCCTATTCATAGAGCAATTCAATTTAGACTATCAATCACCCTAATATCTTCAAGAAGAGCACTATCATGGGCCACTCCCGCGCTCAGAAATCACTCCCCGACAACCTAAGATCAACAAAAGATCTCAAAGACATCTGGAAGACGCAAAAAACTATGCTCTTCACAGTTCAAACTCCCTCTCTGCCAATAAAATGTAAAAATGTAAATAGTAAAAATGTAAATAGCTCCTGTACATACCTCATACCGTAGATAGCCTACAGCTGTAGATAGCCTGCAGCAAGAAAATGTAAAAAATGTATATTGTTCCTTTACAGAGCTCCTACTGTATATAGTACACTATGCAATCAACCTCACATCACTCACGCATACATATCTCAATATATCACTGCATGCCCACACCCTACCACTTGATTTGTTTGCTGTTTAATCAGCTTTGATTTTAGGATACAGTGGTATATAAATCTGTTTACATAAATAAATTTATCTCCTGGTGTAGTGGGTCCACCAGGGCCTATGGCTGCATCAAGGGATGTTATATTATCTTGAAGGTTTTGCACTATAGCTATTACTATCCTTAGCCTTAGTGCATAAGCTACGGATGGACACCTTTACATCCTGGGCACTGTGCGGCCAGTATGTATCCTTTTTCCTTCCTACCATACTTTTATCGCAGTGTCACCTTGCTGACATTTGGTATAGATTTTACACAATGGGGTCAAAACACGAAGGCACTCAGCAAGACTTGGGGAAGAAAAAGCAAAGTTACTCACCTGTAACAGGTGTTCTCCAGGGACAGCAGGAATCAGAACTCACTTATGGGTGACATCGGCACTGACAGCCCGCGCAGAGCATTTCCCCAGCTTTCCAAAGAAAGCCTTCGGGAATGCCACCAGGCATGCATGGTCCCCTTCCCGCCCAAGGGTGCCATCTTGATCAGTCAGATGACAGTTCAGGTAAAAAGAAAAAAATACCAAGAACAGTGGGCAACTCCAAGGGGAGGTGAGAGGGTTGTGAGGACCGATTCCTGCTGTCCCTGGAGAACACCTGTTACAGTGAGTAACTATGCTTTCTCCAGGAAATCAGTCCTCACATACGGGAATACCCAGCTACAGGCTACCGAAGACCTGTAGAAAAGCGCCACAGCGAACTGTGAGCAGCTGCTGGTAACTTAAGACAGCCCGAGGACCCAGGGTCCCCGGAAGATCACGCTCCCGGTAGCCGCAGAAGGGTTGGAGGGCAGTAGTTGCTTAAACCTCGAACAAATTACGGAGTACGGCCTGGCCAAAGGTGCTGTCCTGACGGGGCTCTCTCTCCAGACAGTAGTGTGTTGCAAAGGTGTTAGCCGAGGACCTGGTGGCAGCTCGGCAGATGTCTGCCAGTGGCACAGAGTGCAAGTGGGCTACTGACGCCACCCTCGAAAAAGCAGTGTGCCATGACTTGGTGGTCCAGGGGTAGCTCAGCCTGAGGCTGGGCGAAGGCAATGCAGTCCACCACCCAGATGGATAGGGTCCGCATAGTGACCGTGAGCCCCATGTGGGCAGGGTCGTAGGAGACTAAGAACTGCTCAGACCTGCAGTGAACCCATGTACATTGCAGGTAGGAGAGAGCCCTCCTGCAGTCAAGGGTATGGAGGACCGTTGGGAAGAAGGTCGGCAACACGATCTCCTGATTGAGGTGAAAATCCGAGACAACTTTCAGGGTGCATTTGGAGAACCACCTGATTCCTATAGAATTTCATGTAGGGGGCGTCAGCGATCAGGGCCTGAAGCTCACTGACCCTCCGGGCCGAGGTGAGGGCCACCAGAAAAAACACCTTCCAGGAAAGGTGCCAAAGCGAGCAGGTCGCCATTGGCTCGAAGGTCGGCTGAGTTAGCTGCGTGAGGATGACATTGAGGTCCCACTACACCGGAGGTGGCTGGATGGGGGGCTTGGAAAGAAACAGCCCGCGCATGAAGCAGGAAACCAGCGGCTGGCCCAAGAGAGGTCTGCCTCCGATGGGGTGGTGATTAGCTGAGATAGCGCTCAGGTGGACACTGACCAAGTTGGACTTCAAACCCACCTGCGAGAAATGGAGAAGAGTAGGGCAAGAGAACAGGTCGGCCCGTATCTCAGAGCACCACACCGAGAACCGACACCACTTAAAAGCGTACGCCCTCCTAGTCAAGTCCTTGTGCAAGGCCAATAGTATGTCCCCGACCTCCACCGGGAGATGAAGGGGGGCTAGATCGACCTGTTCAGTCGCTCGGCCGTGAAGGATAAGGACCTCAAGTTTGGGTGTAGTAGCAGGACCCCCCTCCTGCATCAATAAGCGTGCTGCTGAGGGGAACCAGAGGCTCCGATGAGAGGCAGAGCAGCAGCAGGAACCAGGGCTGCAGAGGCCACGAAAATTACCGAGGCCCCGTCCAGCAGTATTTTGAAGAGGGTTCGTGCTATGAGCGGAGTGGGGGGAAACGCATATAGGAGGCCGTGCATCCATGACAGGAGGAAAGCATCGGGGGCTTCCCTGTTTAGGTGGGGAACTGGGCTGCAGAACCGTGGGAGCTGCGAATTTGCTGGACTGGCGAAGAAGAGGTCTAGGACTGGGGTCCCCCAATGCCGGAACAGCTGCTATGCCGTCTGCGGGCAGAGGCACCACTCGTGCAGCTAGAAGAGCCGGCTTAGCCTGTCTGCCAGGACTTTGTCCTGGTCCGGGAGATAGGTGGCCTGTAGGGCTATGCCCTGGCAAACTGCAAAGGAACACAGGGTACCACCTCCAGGCACAGGCTATAAGAGCCGGTGCCCCCTTGCTTGTTCATATAGAACACTGCCATCCAGTTGTCCGTCTGAATGAGCACTGCCCAATGATGAACGCGGTGCCTGAATGCCTGGAGGGCGAGGAGGACCGCCCAGAGTTCGAGAAAGTTGATCAGCTGCCAGGACTCCTCCGGGGACCAAGTCCCCTGTGTGTGGAGTTTGCCGCAATGGGCTCCCCAGCCCATAAGGGGGGCATCCATGATCAAAACCACATTGTGTTGTGGAGCCTAGAATGGCAGGACTCGAGGCAGGTTCCGGGCACCCTGCCACCAGTCGAGGGACTCGGCCAGTTGATGAGTGACCGAGATGGCATCTTGGAGACAACCTGATGCCTGAGCACTGAGCTCAAAGGCACCACCTGCACCGACCTGCATGTGCAGTCGGGCATCGGAAACAACATGAACCGTCGAGGCCTTATGGCTGAGGAGACGGAGCATCGCTTAGGTCACGGTGCTGAGCCGTGGATGCCAGAGCGATGAGGCGGTCTGCCTTGTCCTGAGGAAGGAAGGCTGTCGCCCGCTGAGTGTTGAGGTATGCGCCAATGAGCTCCAGGGATTGAAGTGGAGTAAGATAAGACTTTGGGTAAATGACCACGAAGTCGAGGTGCTTGAGCAGGTGGACGGTGCTGGCCATGGCCTGCTGTGCCTCGTCGGCCATCCCTCCCATAACGAGCCAGTCGTCTAGATAAGGGTAAACGAAGGTGCCCTGCAGTCGGAGGTGGGCCACTGCCACCCTGAGGCATTTGAACACTCATAGGGCGGACACGAGGCAGAAGGGAAGTACCCTGTATTGGTAATGGTTCCCTTGTACCCTGAAGCGCGGGTATTTCCTATGTTTGGGATGGACAAGGATGTGAGCGTATACATCCCAAAGGTCCAAGGAGCATAGCCAGTCGCCCTGCCGGAGGAAGGGCAGCAAGGTGCCAAGGGAGAGCATTCTGAATTTCTCCCACACCGGGTATTTCTTGAGATTTCTTAAATCGAGAATGGGTTGAAAACCGCCCATCCGCTTTGGCACGAGGAATTAATTAATTTATTTTATTTTATTTATTTATTTTATTTTATTTAACTGCATTTATATACCGCTTTTCACCGGGTCAAAGCGGTGTAACATATAACAAAAAGGGGGGGTCAATACTTTAAAGGGTAGGGCCGTCACCAGGGGCAACATTTATCGATTTGGGGTGGACATAGACATGTACGCTACTGCTGTATCTAAGTATTAGTTCATGCGGATAGGGTGGTTTTTCTGTTCAGAGATGTTCGTGGAATAGGATTGTTTTCAGCTGTTTCTTGAATGATGTGATGTCAGCGTTGTTCCTGATGTGGTTTGGCAGAGAGTTCCAGAGGGATGGAGCATAAAGTTCAAAAGCTCTGTTGCAGGTCCGTTGTGTGGATTTGGTTCTTTTGTGGGGGACGACGATGGAGTTATTGAAGGATTGTCTGGTTGGTCTGCTGTGGGATGGGGGAGGCAGTAGGGGGTGGAGTGAGGTGTTCCGTGTTTGGTGGATAGTCTTGTGGGTGAGTAGGATAGCTTTGTACTTGATTCTTGCTTCAAGTGGGAGGATGTGGAGGTCTCTTAGGATTGGGGTGATGTGATCCCATTTTTTCGCATTCTGAATAATCCTTGCTGTAGTATTTAAGGCAGTTCGGAGGGGGTTGGTTTGTGAGGCGGGAAGTCCATGGTAGATTATGTTGCAGAAGTCCAGATGAGGGAGTGTCATAGCTTGCATTACTGTCCTGAAGTCGTGAGGTTCTAGGAGGGGTCGGAGGCGTTGTACAGTTTTAGCTTTGTGGAATATCGTCCCGGCGGTCTTGTTGATTTGATGTTTAAAGGTGAGAGCTTGATCAATGGTAATGCCTAGATACCTTATTTGAGGCTGGATTTGAATTTGCGTGGTTCCCATGTTGAGATGGGTAGGTGGTTTGAAGTCTGGTTCTTTTGTCACGATAAGGGCTTCACTTTTCTTTATGTTGATGGATAGGTTGTTTTCCTGTAGCCAGTTGGCCACATCGGTGAAGCAGGCTGATAGCTGGTCATTTGTTGGGTTGGTGGTTGTAATCGGTGCGTAGAGCATTATGTCGTCAGCGTATATGTGGAAGTTGATGTTGTGGGTGCGTATGACTGAGCAGAGTGGACGGAGATATATATTGAACAGCATGGCTGATAGGGTGGATCCTTGGGGTACTCCTTGATGTTGCTGGTAGGGGGGCGAGGTTGCGGTGAAGGTGCGGATCCGTTGCTGTCTGTTGGTTAAATAGGATCTGAACCATTGGAGTACAGTGTCTTTGATTCCAATTGATTGGAGTCTGCGTATGAGGATTTCGTGTGAGATTGTGTCAAATGCCGCTGATATATCTAGGAAGATCAAGATGTATCCCGATTGTTTCTCTTGGGTTCCTGTGATGAGGGTGTTCATTAGAATGGTTATGAGGGTCTCGACTCCATGTAGTGGCCGGAATCCGTGTTGCTGCGGGTCTAGTATGTCGTTGATGTCCAGATGATCTTGAAGCTGGCGTTGGACTACCTTTTCTATTATCTTGGCGGTGAGGGGGAGGCTCGCAACTGGTCTGTAGGAGGTGGGGTCCAGGGGGTCCAGGTTGTTCTTTTTCATGGTTGGTTGAATGATTGTTGTCTTGAGGGCGTCCGGCATGTATCTTTGTTTAAAGGATTCATTTATGATGTGGGTTAATGGAGGACTCAGGTCTTCCTTGGTTTTCTTTATCCAGTCCGTAGGGCAGGGGTCTAGCAGGGAGGTAGTGGTGTTCAGACAGGAGATGGTGGAAGATATCTCTTCTTTTGAGATTGTATCAAACGTATTCCAGTCTGTGTCTATGATGGTGCATGGATTCATCTTTGTGGTTTCAACGCAGCGGTGTGTTTGTTGAAGTTGTTGAAGTTGTTTGTATTGTCGGGCCAGGAGATCCAGGGGGATATCTGGGAGTTGATCGGAATTGCTCGGTGCTTTTGTCAGTTTTTTGGCAATTTGGAAGAGTTCTCGAGATTTGTTTACGGCTGTCATGATGATTTTGGTGTGGTAGCTTCTCTTCGCGTTGTCGGTCTCTGAGTGGTATGTAGTGAGTTCGTAGAGGTATTGCGCTTTGTCCATTTCATTTTTGGTTTTCCTCCATTTCCTTTCTGCTCTTCTGAGTTTGGTTTTTAGTTTCCGTAGGCCAGGGGTGAACCAGCGGGCCTTTGAGGAGATGGGTCTAGTACTGGTTTTGTTTATAGTTGCGCTGGATGCTGAGGAGATTGTGGTGTTCCAGTTGTTTATCAGGTCATCAATGTTGTTGGAGTTCGTAAGTAGGTTAGGTAGGGTTAGGGTTAGGAAGTCTTCTTTGCTGAATGCTTTGAATCTCCGTGTGTGTTGTATGTTTCCTCTGTTAGTGTTTGGTTGGTATGCGTGGGATATGTTGATGATGTAGTGGTCTGACCATGGTACTGGAGAGATTGTTGGACTGCTGCATGAGGAGGCTGTTTGGGAGTAGAACCTGTGACCTCTGAGATGCAGCAGGACCACTTCCACTGCTCGATCCTCGAGGAGGGTAGCAAGCTCCTGCGCCAAGAAGGCCTGGTGTGCGGGGAGCCGAAGAGGCTCCGCAGGGCAGAAAGGTGAAGAGAGCCAGTCCAGGTGGAGGAGGTAGCCCTCCTGGATGACTTGGAGGACCCAGGTGTCTGAGGTGACAGATTCCCATCTGGGAACAAAGTGGACCAGGCGTCCTCCCACCGGTAGCTGGTCGTCTGAGGGTGAGCAGCTATGCACCTGGCATCAAAAACCAGGGGCCGACTGGGCCGGTGCTGGAGTTTGCTCTTGGGGCCCTTGGACTTACGCGGGTCTTGGAGCCCGCTCTTGCTCTGTCCGCTCTGGGACGGAGCCGACGCTGGAAGGTAAGGTGGGTAGCCTCGGTAGGGGAGTCCCTTCCTCTGGAAGAAGGGCTTTTTGCCCTGTTGCTGCTACCGTGGGAGGAAGTCTTTCAGGAGAGACGGGTGCGGGTGATGTACTCCATCTCAATCTCCGCTGCTTTGTCCTCCATTGGTATGCCGAACAATTGCTCGCACTAGCACGGGACATTCAGCAGTTTCTCCTGGACCCATTGCTCGAGATCCGAGCAATAGAGCCAGACCTTCTGCCTGGCCCCGATGCCAGTAGCCACTAACCGGGTGGAGGATGCAAAGCTGTCGTATGAAGCGTGAGAAAGGTACTTTGAACAGTCCCCCACTGACCTCAGGAGGGACTGGAAACGGCGGAGATAATCGCCGTCGAGACCTATCTCAAAATCCCCACGCTCCTTCGTGAGGTCGCAGAGGAATATCCATATATATGTATAGCTGGTAAGGCTGAATGCGGCACGCCAGCATGGAGCCTTCGTAGGTTTTATGCCCGAGGGCACGAGATTCCCTACCTGGTGGGACCAAAGAGTGAGTCTTTGGACTCTTTTGCCTCCGCATGGCAAACTCAACCACCATCAAGGTATGGGGAAGCTGGGACTTCCGAAAGTCGGGCCCTCACTGGACTCCGTATATAGGGTCCAAGCGCTTGCTGACAATAGGGATAGACGCAGGCGTCTCCCACATACGGAGGAGCAGCTGGGTTAGGATGGGAGGAACCGGGACAGTAAAGGATTCCCTCAGTAGGGCCTCGTATTGTAAAATATTGAGTTCCTCCACACGGTGCTTCTCCTTGGACTGTGTGGAGAACACCAGGGTCTGCGCCATATCCTGTACAAACTCCAGAAAGGTATCATCTTTGGGAGGGGACCGCCGTTTCTGAACAGGCGGGGAAGGTCTCGATGAACCCGGGTTTCGGGGGAAATGTCCCCTTCTGATTCCCAAGATCCCAACAACAAAAGCACGATCCCACATGCACAAGGGAACCCAGTAAGAGACGTGGATTGCAACAGAAAGAGTGTGGCAGCGCTTGAGTGTGGCAGCGCCGTTTCTTCATTGTCTGATAGTGCGGTGTCATGCGGTTTTTTATGATTAGCACCTTGGCACTTTAAGAACATATTACCTTTAGCTATTAATTGTTGCACAGGCTCTCCTGTGTTCTCAGAGGAAGAGCAATATACAATAGTAAGATCACACAATATACAGCCATCAATTGCCCCTGAGGAAGTTTCTTGCGAAACACGGCGAGGGTCGGGCCGGTGGCTGGAGTTGAATAAAGAAATTAAAGTTTTTTTATCTCACGTCTTTCTGTTGCAATCCACGTCTCTTACTAGGCTCCCTTCTGATTCCCAGCCAGAGTAATGCGAGGAGGACTCTGAGTTAGGCTGCTCGAGCAGAGTCTGTGCCTTGCGCTGAGGCAAGTTGCCAGAGGACCAAGGGTTTGAATTCCAATCGAGACCACCAACCTTGGGCCATAAAAACTGGGGTTTCTGGTCCCACAGGTGGTCCTTCTGGCCTTCGTTAAGTGACTTAACCCTCTGCCTCAGGTACCAAAACAAATTGTGAGCCCTTCAGGGACAAGGGAAATAGAAATACCGTAATCGACTGTATGCCACACTGACCTGTAGGCAATCAGTATACTCAAATAAATAACTGACTGGGAATACGTTACCGTAGCAAACAATGGCAGTGGAGAGACATCAGAGCTGGTGCTGGATCCTGGTCTTCCTTTCTCGCTCTCCCAGTCCTTCTGCCAGCATTGAGAAAAGGCTGAGAATAGATTGTCCAGTGGGCCGGGGACCTTGCGTCTTGGACATCAGTAAGAAAGAGGGGCTAGGATCTGGGAACAAAGCCCAAAGAGAAAGGGAAACTGGTGACTGTGACACTGTAGCCCCTCCGGACGGCTCACTCCACAGCATATCCCACGACTGCATCTCCAACCCCATGAACACCATGAAGACCTCACGTACTTTATTACAATCAACATCCTCCCATTACTGGAGAAATTACCTTAGTCTGATAATACAGTCTGAGCAAAGAAATGCAGTCTCACTCTGCAAAGAGTGCACCCAAAAATCATGCCTAAGCAATTCTGAGCACATACAAAATGCATATCTACATATACGGGTGACCCAGCACCTGTCACCCAAACACAGTGCAGTGAGCACGCTTGAACATAGGCTGAATACATGGAGCATACACAGAGTATTGACTTCCGCTATGAAACCTTCCAGTGCCCTGGAGTGCTAAGCCCCAGACTGTGCTACCTAGACGTCCTTCTTTTCGCCCTCAGCCTTTAACAAGATGGCACAGACGGGTCAGTGCCCCTGCTACGTGCTTAAAGCCCTGCTCAGACAGCACAGGCTCTAGAAATAGATGAGAATTTACTGGGAACAGCATGCTAAGTGGAGCTATGAAACACACAGGCAACACCCCCCCTCCTCCCCGCCTTCCTGCAGTCAGAGAAATAGCAGTGGGATACACCGACAACCTTACAAGTGGAAGTCTTAGAGGTTGCTGCCTGTGTGAACCTGATGAGGAATACAATTTCGTATTTTACAACCCCCCCCCAAGGGATGGCGGCACTGAATACTATATGTGATTCATGAGCAGCGCTGCCATCCGGTGGCCTTTAGGGAAGGAGGATAACCAGTGGGACACTGTGATACCTGGATACAAACTATATCGTAATGATAGAGCTGATCAAATTGGTGCAGGGGTTGCGCTCTATGTTAGAGAGGGCATCGAGTCAGAAAGGATTAAAGTTTTGCAGGGAACAAAATTTGCTGTAGAATCTCTATGGATTGAAATTCCACTTATGAAGGGGAAGGTGATGGTAGTGGGAGTATACTATCGACCGCCTGGCCAGAATGAACAAATGGATGATGAAATGCTCAAAGAAATCACGGAAGCTAACAAAAGTCACAACAGAGTAGTAATAATGGGTGATTTCAATTACCCCGGTATCGACTGGGTCAGTGTCACGGCAGGACAAGCTAAAGAGGTAAAGTTTCTAGATGGAATAAATGACTGCTTCTTGGAGCAGCTGGTTCATGAACCGACCAGAGAGGAAGCCATACTGGACCTAGTCCTTAGTGGAACGCCAGATCTGGTGCAAGAAATAAGGGTGTTGGGACCACTTGGCAATAGTGATCATAGTATGATCATGTTTGATTTAATTATTGGAGGACAAATAGTAAAGGAATCCACAGTACTACCTTTTAACTTTCAAAAGGGAGACTATGATAGAATGAGGAATATAGTTCGGAAAAAACTAAAAGGAGCGGTTCCAAAGGTTAAAGACTTACAGCAAGCTTGGGCGTTATTTAAAACTACTATCCTCGAAGCCCAGACCAGCTGTATTCCACGCATTAAGAAGAGTGGAAGAAAGTCCAAAAAACTGCCAGCATGGTTTAAAGGTGGGGTCAGAGAGGCTGTTGCTGCCAAAAAAGCAACCTTCAGGAAATGGAAAAAAGAGCCAAATGATGAAAACTGAAAACAGCACAAGCACTGGCAAGTTAAATGCAAAGTATTGATAAGGCAGGCAAAGCGGGAATTTGAGAAGAAACTTGCTACGGAAGCAAAAACACGAAATAAAGACTTTTTCAAGTACATTAGTAGCAAAAGGCCTGTGAGAGAGTCAATTGGACCGTTAGATGATAGAGGGGTAAAAGGGGCAGTAAGAGGAGACAAGGCTATAGCAGATGGACTGAATGAATTCTTTGCTTCGGTCTTTACTGAGGAAGATGTAGGGATGTTACCCAAGACTGAAGTGGTATTTAAAGGTGATACTGCAGAGGAATTGAGAGAAGTATCGCTACACCGAGAAGATATATTACAACTATTTGATAAACTGAATAGTAGCAAATCACCTGGACCGGATGGTATACATCCCAGAGTGTTGAAAGAACTGAAATATGAGATTGCAGACCTGCTATTGGTAATCTGTGAACTTTCATTAAAATCATCTGTAATACCTGAAGATTGGAGGGTCGCCAACGTAACACCAATTTTTAAAAAGGGTTCCAGGGGTGACCCGGGAAATTACAGACCGGTGAGCCTGACGTCAGTACCAGGGAAAATGGTAGAAACCATCATAAAGAACAAAATTACACAGCATGTAGATAGTCATGGCCTAATGGGAGACAGCCAACATGGTTTTAGACAAGGAAGATCTTGTCTTACTAATCTGATATGTTTTTTTGAAGGTGTGCATAAACAGGTAGACAAAGGTGAGTCGGTTGATATAGTGTATCTGGACTTTCAGAAAGCTTTTGACAAGGTCCCCCATCAGAGACTTTTGGCGAAGCTAATAAGTCATGGGATAGGAGGCAGTGTACTATTGTGGATCGGGAACTGGTTAAAAGATAGAAAGCAGAGGGTAGGGCTAAATGGCCAATATTCCCAATGGAAAAAGGTGAATAGTGGAGTACCCCAGGGATCTGTGCTGGGTCCGCTACTTTTTGACATATTCATAAATGACCTGGAAAAGGGAATAACTAGTGAGGTTATCAAATTTGCAGATGACACAAAACTGTTTAAAGCTGTTAAAACCCAAGATGATTGTGGAAAACTGCAGGAGGATCTGGATAAATTGGAAGACTGGGCATCCAAGTGGCAGATGAAATTTAATGTGGACAAGTGCAAAGTTATGCACCTAGGAAAGAACAACCCACACTATAGTTACACGATGCAAGGCTCCACATTAGAAACCACCACCCAGGAAAAAGATTTAGGAGTCATCGTGGATAACATGTTAAAACCCTCCGCCCAGTGTGCAGCGGCAGCCAAGAAAGCAAATAGAATGCTAGGTATCATAAGGAAAGGGATGGAAAATAAAACAAAGGATATTATAATGCCTCTGTATCGCTCCATGGTACGACCGCACCTTGAATATTGTGTGCAATTCTGGTCACCGTATCTCAAAAAGGACATAGCGTTATTAGAAAAAGTACAGAGAAGAGCCACCAAATTGGTGAAGGGGATGGAAGGCTACTCCTATGAAGAGAGGCTAAATAGGTTAGGGCTCTTTAACCTGGAAAAGAGACGGCTGAGGGGAGATATGATAGAGGTCTATAAATTAATGAATGGAGTGGAACGGATAAACGTGGATCAATTGTTTACACTATCAGAATATAGGAAGACTAGGGGACATGTAATGAAGCTATAGGGTAAACTATTTAAGACAAATAAGAGAAAATATTTTTTCACTCAACGTGTAACCAAACTCTGGAATCTGTTACCAGAGGATGTAGTAAGGGCTGTTAGTATAGCTGGGTTTAAAAAAGGTTTGGACAAGTTCCTGGAGGAAAGGTCCATAAACCACTATTAAAAAGGGACCCAGGATATCAATGCTTGACCCAGTACAAGCATTGAGGAACCTGTGTCTTTTGGGGATATTGCTAGGTACGCATGACCTAGATTGGCCACTGTTGGAAACAGGATACTGGGCTTGATGGACCTCGGTCTGACCCAGTATGGCATGTCTTATGTTCTTAGAGCCCGACAAACGATACAGAAGTTAAGAGCTTTAAATCTTGGTCATATCTTGATTTGCAGAACATTACAGTTGCTTGTTTAGTCACTTACCCCTGAGAGCACATGAGGTGGCCCTGTGGTTATTTCTTCCCCGACTTGCAGAGATCAATCTGATGATGGCTACATACACACGGTCACAGAACGGCACTATTGAGTGTACCAGCTGCCCTCTGGTGGCCATAGACCATAGCACAGGCACTTCTTGATTCACAGTTTAACTGTTATTATTATATATATATATATATTTTTTTTTATATCTTAAGGTTTCCTAAACCTGTCCCTGTGAAACTACAGGCGTTTGGGCAACTTTCACTATAGAATACACAAAAGCACACTTCCAGCCTGTCCCTCCTTCCAACTACAAGTTAGGGCTCTGCTCTTGAAGAACCTAAAAGCTGGCAATTTGCCTAATATCCCGGGAGTTAGCAGATGATCCTCAGAGACATGATTAGGAGGGAAAGAACATGTGGCATCAGAGATCAATGCCAAAACTGCTGTCCTATAAAACGAAGAATAAACTTAAAAATAAAGAGGACTTACAACAGCCCCTTTAAGGTTGAGGAACCCCCCGAGCCTCAAAAAAACCTACAAACAAAAGAAAGAAACACTAGGCCCAAATATCTAGCTATTCTGCCTGTCGTCTTTCTCACACAGGCAGCTCGCCATGTGGTCCAAATACCTAGAAAGAAAATGGCCGCCCCTTTGCCAACGAATTTTGGCACCAAGAACAGCCGCCGCTGCAAAAATGAGATCTCAGGAGACCGACAGAGCCCAAAGGCCTTATCTGCAGGGCTGAAAGCCACGCATCCTGCTCCTACCCGCCTTGAATTCATCCGATCCTCAAACTGCGCTGCTGCACCTGGCAGCCGCGGCGAGGACCGCTCAGCCGGTTCCACAGAGTAAAAGTAAAATCACGCAGCAACAAAGAGGCTCTGACTCACACAGCTTCAGTGTGGCTGTAGGGGTCCCGGAGCTCTCTCCTGTACCGTCAAGGGAGAGAGATCCGCACCGGCGAATGCCTGCAGCAAGTGAAAATAACTGACAAGGAGGGAAGACGAGAGCTGCTACTAATTTAAAGAGCCAGGCTCAAATTTAAAATTACTGTAAATATAAGGAAATTTGCTCCTAACAACTAAAGGGAGCTAATTCCTGATTGCCAATTAACCAAAGGTAACTGAATTAAAAGTAAAATTAAAGGTAAAAATCAAAAGTAAAATCAGAATAGAATTTGTCACACTAAATGCTCCTTATCTGTTCCCCCAAGTGAGCCCAGAAGCTAGGCTCACTACGTCCTCCTGCTGCATGGAGACTGGACACACTGGGGGCTGATGGGAGAGACCAGCAGGCTATATCCAGTGATGTCATGAGTTTTTGACATGCCCAGTCTCCAAGCTGCAGGAGGAGGTTCACTACCCAGAGGTTGAGGACTAAACTGGAGGAACGATAAGGAAATTAGAGACTTCTTCCCAAGGTACAGGACGTGCGTCCAAAGGGCTCCGTGGAAAACGGGAGACTGATCAAAATGGCACCCTTGGGTGAGAAGGGGACCATGCATGCGTGGTGGCATTCCCTAAGGCTTTCTTTGAAAGCTGGGGAAATGCTCCACGCGGGCTCAGTCGGTGTCACCCATATGTGAGGACTGATTTCTTGCTTGTTCCTGGAGAAATATTCCATCCCTCTTTTGACCCCTACCTTTTCCTTTAGTGGACCATTAGCAGTGCTTCCTCTCTGCTCCATGTCCATGCTCACAAAGCCCTATGCTTGGCTCAAACTCAGAGACTTGGATCACTATGGTCTAAGATGTATAACTTCTTCAGTACTTCCAATCCTCCAGGTGTCAGTACAGCTACATGTTTGTGCTTCTACAATGCCTATGGTGCTGATATTACTAACTCTTCACCTTTTCCAAATGAAGCTGTAGTCTTATCTGTCGGATTTTGATGACCCTTAGCAACCTCCTAGATGATGCACTTACACACATGACCTTCATCCTGACACAATGACTTCTGTGATGGTCAGTTATAAATAGCTTATGAACACAGCCTAGACCAGTGATGGCTAACCTTTTTGAGACCGTGCCCAAACTGCCGCACAAAACCAAAGAATTTCCTCAAAGTGCCAGCACGTCAATTAAACCTTAACAACAAGATTTTAGTATCTAAAAACTCTTTATAAAGTTGCCTGAACTATGTAACATCATTTGTAAAGGTTGGAATCTTTGTATTGTCAGAGAATCAATTTGATTCACAATCCTTTGGTTTTCATTTCAATTTATTGGCAATTTATAATGTTTTAATGATTTCATTCAATTTAATGAATTTAGGAAGAATTTGATTCAGTTACACAATATATTTTAAATATAGTAATTACGCTTACCTGGTAATTGTAGTTCCTTGAGAGACGACAGCTTAGTCCTCGACGTATGGGTAGTGCACCTCCTCCTGCAGCATGAAGACTGGACCAATCAGATTTCAGCTCCACTGGAACCATCATACCCAGCAACTCAGGAACTCCAGTGAACTACTGACAAAGCAAACTCAAACACGTAGCTAACCTTTAACAATAGCGCTGTCACAGCAAATGTATCTCTTAAGAATAACATGTGTTTTTTTTTTTTTTTTTTTTTTTAGTAGCCAAATCCTTTACGAAGAGTAACGGAAAGTCCCGCTCCTGCCACAGCAGAAACGGATAGGTAGAAAAAAAGGAGAAAACAAAAAATATTAGAACGCACTCACCTGGGAATACTGACCTCTGAACCCAAAGCGTGCTGTGCTAAAGGAAAGAACACAGGGAGAGGCAGGAGGACTAAGCTGTCGTCTCTCAAGGAACTACAATTACCAGGTAAGCGTAATTACTATTTCCTTATCGTTCCTCCAGCTTAGTCCTCGACGTATGGGATGTATCAAAGCAGCCTAACGGTTGGGATTTTGCCAGCCGGCACGCAGAACCGCGGAACCAAAACCGGCATCGCTCGCCGCCAAGACATCAAGGCGATAATGTTTACTGAAAGTGTGCAACGACGACCATGTGGCCGCCTTACAAATATCCACCGGCGAAACCAAACTGAATTCCGCCCAGGACGTTGCCTGCGCTCTCGTGGAATGCGCACGCAACCCAGCCGGCGGAGCCCGACCGTGCAAAAGATAAGCCGAACCAATCGCTTCTTTAATCCATCGAGCAATAGAAGCCTTCGCCGCCGCCTCCCCTTTGCGAGCACCGCCAAACAGCACGAACAACCGGTCTGATTTACGAAAATCACTGGTAACTTTTAAATAGCGTCGCAAAACCCTCTTGAGGTCCAACCTACTGAGTCCGCGATCAGAAACATGCCCTTCGGAGTCCGAGAAAACCGGAAGGGAACCAACCTGGTTCACGTGAAAGGGAGAAGTCACCTTAGGTAAGAAGGAAGGCACAGGACGTAGCTCCACTTTGTGAGCCGAGAAAGACAGAAAAGGCTCTCTACAAGAAAGAGCCTGAAGCTCAGAAATACGCCGGGCCGAAACAAATCGCGACCAGAAATACCGTCTTAAGAGTCAAATCCTTTACAGAACTCCTAGAAAGCGGCTCAAAAGGCGCTGCACTGAGAGCACGCAGCACCAAATTAAGATCCCATGGGGGAACCGAGACTCTACGGGCTGGACGTAAACCTAGAAACCGCCCGCAAAAAACGAACGACATCAGGATGAGCACCTAAAGACACCCCCTGAACTTTGCCGCGATAACATGACAGGGCCGCCAATTGGACACGCAAAGAACTGGCGGCCAGACCTTTAGCAAAACCGTCCTGCAAAAAATCCAGTATTACCGGAAGAGAGGCCGTAGCCGCTCGGATCTGATTCCTAGAGCACCAGTCCTCAAAAATGCGCCAAACCCGAACATAGGCCAGCGAAGTAGATCGTTTGCGCGCTTGCAACAGTGTTGCCACCACCGACCGGGAGTAACCGCGTTTCCTTAGCCGAGCCCTTTCAATAGCCAGGCCGTAAGAGAGAATCTCTCCACTTGCGGCATGCGTAAGGGACCCTGACACAACAGGTCCGGAAACAAGGGAAGTGTCCAAGGAGGACCGTCCACTAACCGCATCAGATCGGCATACCAAGGCCGACGAGGCCAATCCGGCGCTATCAAAAGCACCCAACCCCGGTGAGCTTCGATGCGCTGAATAACGCGCCCCAGAAGGGGCCACGGAGGAAACACGTAGAGAAGACCCGTGGAGGGCCAAGTCTGCAAAAGAGCATCCAGACCTTCGGACATCGGCTCTCGCCGTCGACTGTAGAACCGAGCTGCCTTCGCCGAGCGAAAGGTGGCCATGAGGTCCATGACTGGCTCGCCCCAACGCTGAACTAGCTGTGTGAAGACCGTGGGATGGAGTTCCCATTCGCCGGGATCGACCTGAACTCTGCTGAGGAAGTCCGCCGTTACATTGTCTTTCCCGGCGATGTGCGCCGCGGAGATGGCCGGCAGGCGAGGCTCTACCCACTCGAATAACGACCGAGTCTCCGCCTCCAAACCGACGCTTCCGGTTCCGCCCTGCCGGTTGATGTAGGCCACGGTCGCTGCATTGTCGGAGAGAACCCGAACCGCCCGAGACGATATCCGGGTCTCGAAGTGCCGCAAGGCCAATCGAACAGTCCGAAGCTCCAATCGGTTGATCGACCATGCACTCTCCTCCGGAGACCAGAGCCCCTGAACGAACTGGCCCTCGCAGTGAGCGCCCCAGCCCGTCAGGCAGGCATCCGTTAAGAGCGGAACCCAGTCCGGCTGCTCCAAGGGCATCCCCACTCGAAGAGTGAATGGACTCAACCACCAACTGAGATCCCTCCGAACCGCCATCGGACAAGGAAGACGTTTGCTCAGGGGATCGGACTGGTTGGACCAGCGACGGAGCAAGGCTCGCTGGAGTGAGCGCATGTGGAAACGAGCCCAAGGCACCACCTCCAGGGAAGACGCCATCGTTCCCAGCAACTGCAGGTAGAGCCAGGCCGACGGGGCTGGAGAGCTGCGGAACCTCCGCACCAGAGACTGAAGAGTCAAAATCCTGCGTTCGGGAAGAGAAACCAACCCCCGGCACGTTTCGAACTGTACCCCCAAAATATTCGAGAAGCTGTGTCGGAACCACATGGCTCTTGCGTGGGTTGACCACCCATCCGAGGGACTGCAAGAGCGCGATGACTTTCGCCGTCGCTGCCAAGCTTTCTGCGCGAGACTTCCCGCGAATCAACCAGTCGTCTAGGTAGGGATGAACCAATACCCCGTCTTTGCGAAGGGCCGCGGCAACCACCACCATGATTTTGGTGAAGACGCGTGGCGCGGTCGCCAGACCGAAAGGCAATGCTTGAAACTGGAAATGACCCCACGGCAGCGCGAAGCGTAGGTACCTCTGCTGGTCCTCCCGAATAGGGATATGAAGATAGGCCTCCGTGAGGTCGAGAGATGTGAGAAATTCGCCTCGGCGGACGGCCACTATGACAGACCGTAGAGTTTCCATTCGAAAGTGGGGAACCCTCAGACAACGATTCACTCCTTTGAGATCCAAAATGGGACGAAGATCGCCACCCTTCTTTGGTACCACGAAATAGATGGAATACCTTCCAAGACCATATTCCGCTGGCGGTACGGGAATAACCGCCCCTAGCTGAAGAAGACGATCGAGCGTTTGGCGGACCTGAAGGGTCTTTCGAACTCCCCGGCATGGGGACGCTACAAAGGAATCGAGCACGGGACGGGCCAAATCGAGAACATACCCGTCCCGTATGATGTCTAGCACCCACTGATCGGAAGTAATTTGGGTCCAAGCGGAGAGAAAACGTCGCAGACGCCCTCCGATCACCGGCAGCTCCACCTGGACCCGCTGCCCTTCATTGGGGCTTGCGAGGGGTCGGAGAAGCAACCGTCGAGAACCCTCGGCTGGCTCCCCGAAAGCCCGCGAAAACTCGACGCCCGGGAGCTATATCTACCCCGCTGGAAGCTGCCATAACGGGGCGACCGGAATCTACGAAAGTCCCGAAACTGTCCCCTAGCGACCGGAAGCGACCTACCCGCTTGGGTCTATCCTCCGGCAGGCGACCGCCTTTGGAGTCTCCCAGATCTTTGACCAACTTATCCAAATCCTCTCCAAAGAGCAGTTTACCTTTAAAAGGCAATTTGCCCAAGCGCGACTTGGAAGAACCATCGGCCGCCCAATTTTTTAACCAAAGGGCTCGACGTGACGCCACCACGGATGCCATGCTGTTGGAGAGAGCTCTGATGAGATCATACTGGACATCCGCCAAATACGCCGTGCCGGATTCCAAGCGGTGAATCTCCGTCAGCATATCGGTATCTAAGGAAGGAATGTGTTGAAACCGCTGAACCCAGCGGAAACAGGCACGGGCCACCCAAGCTCCACATACGGAAGCCTGTAAAGCCAGTGCGTCCGCCTCAAAGGCCTGCTTTAACAGCCCATCCATTTTGCGGTCCTGCGGCTCCCGTAAAGCCGCACTCCCTTCCACAGGAATGGTGGTCTTCTTAGTCACCGCTGACACGGCCGCATCGACCTTGGGAGACCGAAAACGCTCCAGATCCGTTTCCGATAAAGGATAGAGACGACGCATGATCTTGATGCCCTTGAGACCAGACTCAGGAGTGTCCCACTCGTCCTGAATCATCTGGTCAATAACCTTGTGAATGGGGAAAAACCACATTAGTTTGTCGTACTGCCTGAATAATGGGATCTGCCCCGTCCGCCTCCTCCACCTTAGCAGTAGGGCCAGTCCTAGCGTCTGAAGCGCCTCCGAAACAAGAGCAGGAAGCTCTTCACGTCGGAACACCCGAATAATCTTCGCTTGATCTTCCGGCTCCAGGAGCTCGCCTTCCTCCAAGCCGTCAGCATCCCCCTCCGGGTCAAACTCGGGATCATCCCCTTGAGGCCAATCCGTTTCCGCAGAACCAGGGTCGTGCATCCGCGGACGCTTAGGAGCCGTGTGCTCAGTCAACGGAGGTTCTCTCGGAGAGGACTGGGACGACAACTCCTGCGGTGGAAGAGGCGCCGCTCCCATGACCTGGCGCCGACGGCAGAACGCCTGGTGCAGGAGCAAAACAAAATCGGGCGAAAAATCCTCCAAGGGCAATGCTCCTCCGAGGCCAGACTGCGCTACCGGCGCCGAACCACCGTTAGAAGAAAGCCCCGAGGGCCCCTCCAGCGGCGATTCTAAGTCCCCTGATATGGCACCAGACGGCGCCGTCGCAGGCAAAGAACTGTCCAGACACTGTTCCATGCTGCGAGAAAGCGAGGCACAGCGTGGACACACTCCGGTCTCGGCGTCGGCACCCCGCCGAGATCCACAAATGAGACAAAGAGCTCCGGCTGACATGGATACCCTAGCGCCGGGATAAGTAAGCTGGCAGCGGGCAAAAATGGCAGGAAGAAGTCTGCTCACTGACCCAGAAGAACCATGCGGGAACTGGACAGTAGCACACAATGGAAAGTCTTCGTAGGGAAGGTGAAAACTTTTCCCCTGCGCCTGGTGACCAAATCAGCTTATGTTGTCTTTTTTTTTTTTTTTTTTTTTTTTTTTAAATCCCCCAATAACACCGAGGGCTTATCAACAAAACCAAATCACCAAAGCAAACAACCAATTAATGTCCCGCAAGAGAGGGGAAAATACTCGTTGAAGCACCCCCCCCCTCCGTATCCGCGGGAACGCTGAAGGACGAGGCTAAAATAAGAAAGAAATTAAAAGGAACTAAACAAACTCAATAAACTAAAAAGGATAAATCAAAAGAAATGAAAGAAGTGAAAGAAAACAATAAATCTACCGCGGGACACCCCGGAGAGAGAACCGCGAGGCAGTAAAGATGGCCGCGGGAGACAGGCAAATTTTGGCGCGCTTCTGAAAGTTGCTCCGTCAAAGCAAACAGCCCGAGGAAAAGAGCACTGCGGCTGAAAACTTCGCCCCGCTGAAATGGTATAGACTGGGAGCCCCCCAAGCCCGATGAGAGACCCCCTAACAGCTGGGGAAATCACAGAACTTGACTCGGCAGCCGTCCCGATTTCCCACAGCCGACAGCACTTCCCGGCACTAATTCAGCAGCCCTCTCCAACCTCCGGAGAGGAGCTGCAGTACAGCCGCCGCTGGAGCTCTGCCCCGAAGGTTCCTGGGGCAGAGATCCACTTTCCCCCAAATAGACAATGTAAAATAAAGTCGCGGCAAAGGCTGAGCAGGAGCGGGACCTCCCTCCGGCACCCCCCCCCTTCTACCGAGTGCCGTGATAACCAAGGAGAAATTTAAAGGGGACAGCCGTCTAATCTAAAATAAATGAAAATAAGCCCTAATAGGACTCAAATGAAAGAAAAAGGTTAGCTAAAGACAAATACAACTATCTGATCAACTAGTGAGCCCAGCTAGGCTCACTAACGTCCTCCTGCTGCATGAAGACTGGACACACTGGAGTTCCTGAGTTGCTGAGTATGATGGTTCCAGTGGAGCTGAAATCTGATTGGTCCAGTCTTCATGCTGCAGGAGGAGGTGCACTACCCATACGTCGAGGACTAAGCTGGAGGAACGATAAGGAAGTGTTATTCACATAACATGTCAAATGTATCCTGAGTAAAAAAAAGATAAACTTCTTTAAACTGTTAACTGTGTCAGGACTCGGTGTGTATTCCCAAAGAATCTATACATGAAAAAAATTAATGTGATTTTTGTTGTTGCATGCATGCATGCTGATAACTTGTCAATCCTTGGCTCATAATGCGTTAATTTCAGAGCAACACATGCAGCACTCATGTCATCCGTTAATCTGTTTCTAGCATCACTTTCCCATCACTGAATATAGCACCCACTACAATATTAACAGCACTGCCTTTTCCTATGTAGGATTCTTATTATGTGAGTTTTGGGTGTTAGTGCTGGCATGGTAGATTTTCTCTAAGTCCCGAATATCCAAATTACAACGTATTAAAAATATGGCCATAAAACGTCTCCATAATGCGTCTAAATTTGACCTTGTGACTTCTTCGCTCATTATTTAAGATTCTGATCTGACCCATACAGAATTTTATACAGGAATTCCTTTATATTTGTCCAGTCATTTAATTGCTTATAAATCTAGCCTATAAAGCCATACCTGGAACAAGAACTACCTGAAGTGCAAGCAGGGTTCAGAAAAGGTCGAGGAACGAGGAACCTGATCATTCTCTTGCACAATCTGTACATTGATCAAGAAGCAACAGTTTGAACGGAACAAAGAGAAACAGAATGGTTTAAAATAAGCAAAGGTGTAAAACAAGGCTGCATACTTTCCCCCTACCTGTTTAATTTATATGCAAAACAAATCATCAGAGAAGCAGGATTGTATGAAGACAACAGAGATGTGAAGATTGGTGGAAGACTCATCAACAACCTTCGCTATGCTGTTGATACCCAGGGGCTGCTCAAGGCAATCTGCTGTCCGAGGTGAAGAATGAGATGGTGCCCCCCCCACTTAGAGGGAGGAAGGGCTTTTTCAGAATTCCAATCAGGGACTGAACCAAACCAAAAAGTCGTTTAGATTATATGGAGGGAATGTGAGATGTTTGCACACAGGGCCGTACCAAGCTGCTATCGTGCCCTGTGCGACTTGCAGCTTGGGCACGCGCCCCCCCCCCCCTCCTCCCCATACCTCCATCCAGCACTGCTTGCTCTTTCCCTGCTGCTGCCGCCCTCTGTTTTTTTTTCACGGCGGCACCGGCAGCAGGGAAAGAGCAGGCAGTGCTGGATGGAGGTATGGGGAGGAGGATGGGGGCATGCGCCCCATCTGAAAGGCACTGGCACTTTAAGCAGATCTGTCCCTACCTGCTCTGACATTGCATCAGAGGAGGGAGGGACCAGACCTGCTTAAAGTGCTGCGAAAAGGCTTGGGGGCACAATTTGGCTGCCTTCTATTGTCCTGCCAGTGGCAGCAGGGCAACAGCATACAGCCAAAATGTGTCCCCTAAGCCTTTGCGCCCTGTGCGACTGCACCGCTTGCACAGGGCTAGGTAGGTCCTATTTGCACACCAAGGAGCTAAAAGAGAGCAAGAATCAACAGCACAGTTTATAAAACTAAATTATAACTGATTTTTATTTTGTTGTTATAAACTGCGTTATGGTTCTTGCTTTTTCTTTTTCAACATATATTTTGCATCCACAGTAGGTGCAGAGCAGAACCAGGACATTCACCCACAGAACTCAATATTTAAAAAAAGAAAAAAAATCTGATTCTGATCATCTCACTAACAACAACAACAACAAGCACTATTCTCAAGTACCAGGCATATTGTGAACTAATACAAAACCCTAAACAAAGAGCAAACCTACCATACCATACCATATCAGCACAAACTTCCAAAACTCACATAACGCCAAAAAAAGGAAATAAATTCCAAAACATACACAACCACTGTAAATATCCAATGTAAATAAGTTAATGGATGTTTGTATTATTAATACACCTTGAAGTTGAAGTTTTGTTTAATGTAAATAGTTAAACTCAACCGTTCATTGTAAATAGTTAAATCTAATTGTTCAATGTAAATGTATACATCTGTGTACAGTTGTTAAAATGTTCCTTGTAAACCGCCCTTGATCGCTGGAAGGGGCGGTATAGAAATATATACATAAATAAATAAATAAGGAGTCCATCCAAAAAAAGTCTCACTGTAAAAATACTACAGTGGGCCCTGGAACATCCATACACCTATTGAAAAGCTGAACAAGTCAAATTAATATAGTACAGTATAGATCTTTATGTACAAACTCCATGTTAAGAGAACACCTGGCCTCAGTCACACACTCACAACATCAACCCTCACCAAGTACAGAATAAGTAACCACAATCTAAAGTAAAAATAAAATTATGTAGACAAAATTTAAATTGAAACCCCAAGAAGCCAGAGTCCACATGCAGTGCAATATCAAATAAATAAGAGATGCAGTTCCCCAATATAGTGTAAAATATAAAAATATGCGTGCATTATCCTTGCCCTGGAAAAATGGGAATTCCACTCAACTCTGATGGTGCTCTGGCACGAAAATAGGGTTTGGCACGGCCTTTCTGACATCTTGGGGAGCTTGAGTGACCAAGAACAGGAACAGCAGCATGACCACAGCATGGATTGAAACAAGCAATATCTGGCTTCTGGGCTCCAGTGCAATGGCGGGTCCTGTTTGTCATGCACTGGAGCAGAGTTCAGTGCAGCCATGGAAGCCGGGATGGGAGCAGCATGTAGACGGCACTAGAGCAGCATGCGGTGACCAGTTAAGGCCCGCTAGGAGAGACTTGACTGCTGCAAGCTGTTTTTTGAGTGGTGCTGGCTGCCTCCTTCCCCAACCCCCCTGGAGTGTTACTGATGTACTTGTCTGCACAGGGACATGCTCTTTGAGCTTACAGTCTAAAACTGGGAGATACAGAATGTGAAGGATGCTATTGCCTGCATGCACTTTCCTCACCAGAACTTGAGGGCCTTTGATGGATTTGGCTGGAGTGGCAAGTATTTGATCATAGAAGAGTTAGTCATGCCATCTACAAGCCAGTTTGCCTCTGTTTTTTGGGGGAGCTGGTGTGGCTGAGAGTTTGTGGTTAAAGCTAAAGAGAGTGCCTTTTTTTTCCTTGGATGACTGTGTGCTGGATTGCCTGTTAGTCCTTGTTTTTCCACTTGTGCCTGGGTGCTTTTTTCTCCCAAGGAACATCCTGTGAGTGGCCCCAAGTCCCATCCAAAGGATAGGAGGGGGGGGGGAAGAACCAGAGGAGCAGCAGACACTCTTGTTCCGTGCGAGTGATCTTCAGTTTAAATAAAAACCAAGCCAGTGCAGAGCCTTCCTGCCTCTGAGGAGCCACCGTGCAGATGTGTCCCGCCCCCAAAGGAAGTTACATTAACTTCCTTTTTGGGGCGGAACGCATCTGCATGGGCTCCTTCACAGAGACTGAAGGCTGTGCACCGGCTTGGTTTTTATTTAAATTGAAGATCAGCCGCAACCGCCACCGCCGCCGCCGCTAGAGAGGGTGAATCTGCCACTGCCGAGAAGCGGCCTCGGCAGTGGAACAAACTTGAGCGTTTTAAATTTTTTTTTATCTTTTGAAGGCGGAGTGAGGCAGCTGTTTTGGGGGCATTTTTGCCGCCTTCAAAACTTGCCGCCTAAGGCAACCGCCTCACTCCGCCTCATTATAGAGCCGCCCCTGATGATACCACATTACTGGCTGAAAGTGAAGATGATCTGAAACATTTGCTTCTCACGATCAAGGAACATAGTCTTAAAATGGGCCCGCGTGCCAGCTGGAAGGCCTTCGCGTGCCACAGCTGACACGCGTGCCATAGGTTCGCCATCGCTGGCCTAGACACTTCTTAAAGCCACTAATATTCTTTGCAGCCATTATCAGAAAAATTGAAGATTCAAAATTGAATGGAGAAGACATTTTCAAAGGATAGCCAAAGCAGAAAAATGGATGTCAGGAATGTTCGGGCACAAAAGCATCAGCCCTTGCAAATATCTATAGGAGAAGCAGATCTGAAAGTTCTGATACTGGAGAGTCAGCAGGCTGTTACAGGAAACAGACAGGATCAAAGATTTAAGGGCAGGACAGTACAGCTGCTTATCTACATGTTCACCAAGGACAACAAGGTATCCAATTCTCAAACCTAGGTGATATAATCCAACAGAACACAGGCCAAAGAAAAGTAAACAAAGCTTGAAGATCTTTCTAGAGTGATGCATGTGTGGTATTTCCTACCCTGGTACCACCATATAGGGCTACCTTAATTCCATATAAAGCTATTTTAAATATAAGCCAGCTCCTACAGGCAGCAGGTGGGTTCTGCGAAGACTGATAAATTGCTGTCCTTTGAAAACGTCATTAACAGATAAGCAACTTTATATTCAAGGATAAGTAAGCTATTCAGTCCTTACATAGGCGAATCTCTAGTTATAGATTGTTTTCTCCTTTTTTGTTAAAGGCAAACCACAGAATGCCAAGAAGAAACACAATTTGTTTTTGCTGGCAATATGTCTGTTTTGTATTTTTGTAAACAAAAAAAGTAATTTGAAAATAAAAATGGGTCCAAAGGCAGAGGTAGTTGGAGTCTAAACCCCAAAGATTCTGCAGTACAGATAGAAAGCGTAGTTATTCACCTGTAACAGGTGTTCTCCGGGGAAAGCAGGAATCAGTCTTCACATAGAGGTGAAGTCGGCACCACCAGAGCCTGCACGGATTCACTCCCCAGCTTTAAAAAAAGAAGCCTTTGGGAGGTTAGACCGTTCATGCACAGTCATCTTCTCACCCAAGGGTGCCATCTTACTTAAGTATGATGACCTAGCTTAATCAAGCATTAAAAAAAAACCAAAAAAAAACCCCCACCATCTCCTCCTCCACGGGGAAGAGAGAAGGTTGTGAGGACAGATTCCTGCTTTCTCCGGAGAACACCTATTACCGGTGAGCAACTACGCTTTCTCCGGGAACAAGCAGAGAGCACAGTTACTTACCTGTAACAGGTGATCTCTGGGAACAGCAGGAATAAGTCTTCACATATGGGTATCGTCAGTACCAGCGGAGCCTGCGCGGGAACACTCCCAAGCGTCCAGTAAGAAAGCTTTTGGGAGCATCCCACAGCGCCTGCGCGCTGCCTTCCTGCCTTTCCCAACAGCCTCTCTCCAGTTCGAGTTTTAAAGCTGAGACAAAGAGAGAGAGAGGAAAGGAAAGATAGAGAGATACAACTCCTAGGGGAGGTGGGTGGGTTGTGAAGACTTATTCCTGCTGTTCCCAGAGATCACCTGTTACAGGTAATTAACTGTGCTATCTCCAGGAACAAGCAGGAATGAGTCTTCACATATGGGGACTCCCTAGCTGCAGATGCCAGGGAGAAACCCCAGGTTGTGTGTCCTTGAAAAGGACTCTACCTCCCCCCATGGAACTCTGGCATCCGACCAGGGTAGGTGGGTAGGAGTTGATTAGGAATAGAACAGGTGTTTGAGAACAGCCTGACCAAACGAGGCATCCCGGCGGGAGTCCTTGTCCAAACAGTAATGGGCTGTGAAGGTATGAACCGAGGCCCAGGTGGCCGCTCGACAGATTTGGTCGATGGACACAGAGTTTAGATGAGCCATTGAGGCTGCCATGGCTCTCACATTGTGAGCTGTGACATGGCCCTCCACAGAAATGTTCCTACTCTGGTAGGCGAAAGAAATACACTGAGCAATCCAGTTGGACAGTGTTCTCTTAGAGACTGGAAGTCCTAAATGAGAAGGATCAAAAGCAACAAAGAGTTGAGAAGACTTTCTATGTTGCTGTGTTCTTTGTAAGTAAAAAGCGAGAGCTCTCTTACAATCCAAGGTATGAAGATTCCTCTCTGCATTTGATGCATGAGGTCCTGGAAAAAAGACAGTTAAATATACCTCTTGGTTCAGATGAAAAGGTGAGACCACTTTAGACAAAGTGTGGATTGGTCCTGAGGACTACCTTATCATGATGGAACCTTGTATAAGGAGGATTAGCCACCAAAGCTTGCAACTCACTGATGCAGCGTGCTGAGGTGACTGCAATGAGAAAAATAACTTTCCAAGAAAGGAATTTCAAGGAGGTGGTGGGTAAAGGTTCAAAGGGTGGCTTCATAAGCTGGCCAAGAACCAGGTTTAAGTCCCATGCCACTGGAGGTGGTCTAATGGGAGGTTTAGTTATTAGAAGGCCTCTCATGAATCTTGCTATAAGAGGATGAGAGGAAATAGGTTGTCCATTGAGAGGCTTGAGGGATGCTGCAATAGCACTCAAATGGACTCTTACTGAATTCGTTTTCAGACCTGCATGGGATAGATGCAGGAGATACTCTAGTAGAGAATTCAGAGGTATTGCAAGAGGGTTTAGACCTTTCCCTGAACACCAAATGGTAAATCTTTTCCATATGAAAGCATAGGAACATCTAGTAGAAGGCTTTGTAGAGGCATGAATAACATCTCTGACTTGCTGAGAGAGATGAAAATCTTGAAGGTCTAGGCCCTCAGCAACCAAGCCCTGAGATGGAGCGACTGGGGGTTTGGGTGCCACAACGTTCCCTCTTCCTGGGACAGAAGGTCTGGTGCAGAGCCCAAGTCCAGGGAAGGAGCTTGAGAGAGATGCAGAAGTAGAGGGTACCACACTTGGCGTGGCCAATGTGGTGCTATGAGGATCATGGTCCCTTGATTTCTCTGAAGCTTGAATAGTGTCTTGGGAATTAGGGGAATTGGTGGAAAGGCATAAAGGAAATCTTGACCCCAATGAAGGAGGAAGGCATCCTTGGCCTGAACTCCCTGACACGGAATTCTGGAACAGAACCGGGGAAGTTTGGCATTCCATGGACTTGCAAAGAGGTCTATGTCCGGGGTTCCCCAAATTCGAAAAATCCTGGCTACCTGGTCCATGTGGAGGGACCACTCGTGTGGAAGCAGAACTCGACTGAGTCTGTCCGCCCAAGAGTTTTGAACGCCTGGAAGATATACTGCCAGAAGATGGATGTGATGCTCTCTGGCGAAGGCCCACAGTCGCAAAGCTTCGTTGCAAAGCGACAGAGAGCCAGTCCCGCCCTGCTTGTTTACATAGAACATGGCTACTTGGTTGTCCGTATGGATGAGGACTGTCCTGTAGCTGAGCAGGGAATGGAACACTCTGAGAGCTAAGAATATTGCTCTGAGTTCCAAGAGATTGATATGCAGAGAAGTCTCCTGTGGAGACCAGATGCCCTGGGTGGAGAGATCCTGCAGATGAGCTCCCCAACCCATTGGAGAAGCATCTGTTGTCAGAGTTGCTTGGGGTAGCGACTGCTGAAAAGGGGACCCCAGCAACAGATTTGAAGGAGTCAAAGGCTGCACGGTTTAAAAATTTGGAAACATCTTGGGCATGTTTAAGCCAAGTGAGAAATTCCTGCCTTTTATCTTCTGAAATAAAAGGGGCTAAAGTCTGCAGATGATCTGTGACTTCTTTTAGAAACATCCCCATATAGAGACTATAGGAGTTGATTCTGGCAGCAAGCATATTAGCTTGGAAGACCCTTCGGCCAAAAGCATCAAGGGTCCTGCATTCACGTCCTGGAGGATTAGATGAGTGTCTCTTTGCACTCTTTATTTTCCTCATGGCAGACTCCACCACAATAGAGTGGTGAGGAAGCTGAGACTTATGAAAGCCAGGACAAGGAGGGACACGGTACATGGTGTCTAACCTACGAGAATGAGGAGAGGTGGTAAGAGGAGTCTCCCACATGCTCAACATGAGATCATAAAGAATCTCATGAATAGGTAAGGTAGCTGCTTCTTTAGGAGCCTTAGGATATTGCAAAATATCTAATTGCTTGGCTCTAGGCTCTGACTCAGGGGCCACTGTAATGGAGAGGCCCCTAGCCACCTCCCTAATGAAATCTTGGAAAGACAAGTCTTCTGGAAGAGACATTCTTCGTTTTGGAGAAGCAGACTCCTGAGGAAGAAGTACCGGTGCCTCGACAGAAGCCTCCGACTCATCAGAGTCCTCGGAGGAATCGAAGTATCGCCTGTCTGGATGCTCCTGTAAAGCCCGATACACGTACCAAGTGGGATCGACATCGGGAGTAAGTGGTACCAATTCGGTACCGATGGGCATCATAGGACAGGGTACCGTTGCAGTCGACACCGAAGCCGATGTTGATGCAATCGGTACCGGCACCGGGAATGATGCTGGTGCCGGAGTCGGTACCGGCAACGGAGATTGTTGCGGTACCGGAAGCGTCAAAGCCTGCATAAACGCCGTTAGGGTGCGTTGCATGGACAGTATCTTCTGATCCATCGACGCCACCAGAGTCTGGATGTCGGTACCAGTGGAGGCCACCGGTACCCCAGAACACGGCAACAGGTGATCAGTCGAGGCCGAGCCATCGATGTCAACCTGTGACCCCATAGATAATGCTTTGGAAGCCGGAACTTCCCGCCGGGGTAATTTTGCCAGTGCGGAATCCTCGAGGACAAGCCCGGAGGCATCTCGATGCTTAGAGGGAGATTTGCCCTTCGAGGACCGGCTAGATTTATGTTTGGTTACCTGAGATCCATGAGAGGAAGAAGCAGCCCTGGAAGACGTCGATGCCACCGAGGCTGCATCAGAGGGAAACAGGGTACTGAGCTTGGCTGCTCGGTTCTGCCGACCTCTTTTAGACATCATGGTACAGGACACACAATCCGTGATGGAATGGTCAGGACCCAAACATTTTAGACACCAATCATGGGTGTCGGTGACAGAAATAGTACCGCCACATTTCGTGCACTTTTTGAACCCGGAAGCGGGCTTCTCCATGAGGAGAAAATGTTCAGGCCTAAGGCCCAAAGAGAAAATGCACAGTTGAAGAAAGAAAAGTTTTGTTTGTTTTTTTTTAAGAAAGAAAAGAAAAGACCGGCGGTACTGGTCTGACGTCAAAGAAAGCAGACGCGACAACAGAAAAATAAAGAAAAAAAATAAAGAATTCTTCTGCGGTGACAGGAACACGACCTGCTGGCTCCGTGGAAAAGAAGAACTGGAGAGAGGCGGTTGGGAAAGGCGGGAAGGCAGCGCGCAGGCGCTGTGGGATGCTCCCAAAAGCTTTCTTACTGGATGCTGGGGAACGTTCCCGCGCAGGCTCCGTCGGTACTGACGATACCCATATGTGAAGACTCATTCCTGCTTGTTCCTGGAGATAGTCTTCACATATGGGACACCCAAGCTACAGGCTACTGAAAAAAATCTGTAGGAGCCATGAACGATGTAAAAAGCGACACAGTGATAGCATTGGCTATGGAATCAACTCACCGGCAGCCTGAATACAATGGGCCAGAAGGAAGGAGTTGCACTATTCCACAAAGAGGAGACGAAAGACTGCTTGGCCAAAGGCGCTGTCGTGCCACGAGCTTTCCTCCAAGTCGTAATGTGCTGCAAAGATATGGACCAAAGACCACATGGATGCCCAGCAAATGTCCAGCAGAGGGACCAAGCACAGGTGAGCCACTGAGGCTGCAATGGTGCGCACATTGTGCATGGTAACATGATGTCCCAGGGAGAGACCAGCCTGCTTGTAGGTGAAGGAGTTGCAGCCTGCCACTCAAGTGGACAGGGTATGCTTGGAGACTGCAACCCTGAGTCTATTAGCATCATAGGAGACGAGGAGCTGTGATGGGCGGCGATGGAGCTGTGTCCTCTTGCAAGCCAGGGTGTGTAATGAGAATTCCGCCCAGGAGGCATGAGGCCTGGGAAAAAAGGTGGAAAGGACCACCTCCTGGTTCATGTGAAAAGTGGAAACCACTTTAGGCAGGAATTTCAGAAAACTACCCTGTTTTTTTGCAACTTGGTGTAGGGAGCATGAGCCAACAATGCCTGCAGCTCACTGACTCTTCAGGCTGAAGGGAGCGCTACCAGGAAACTATTTTCCATGACAAGTACTTGAGATGGCATGTAGCCAAAGGTTCAAGGGGGAGCCATTAGCTTCCCAAGAATGATGTTCAAGTCCCACGCCACCGGTGGTGGGTGTATGGGGGGGCCATGAGAAGAGATGCTCCTCACGAAGTGGCTCACCACCGGGTGCACAGAGATGGGCTGAACGTTGATGAGGTGATGTGCTGCTAAGGCGCTGAGGTACACCCTGATAGAATTGGACTTCAGACCAGTCCAGGAGAGGTGCAGGAGATATTGCAGGATGTCCTGCACCGAGCAAGAGAAAGGGTTGAGACTCCTGTCTGAGCACCACATGGAGAATCTACGCCACTTGAAGGCATACGCGTGGCATGTAGAATCCTTTTGCGATGCCAGCAGAACGGTCCTCTATCTCTCGGGAGAGACAGATGTGCACTATGGCTAGCATTCAGCATCCACACCATCAGTGCAAGGGACCAGAGGTTGGGATGGAAAAGAGTCCCATTCTGCGAGAGTAGGTCTCGGTCCTGGCCTAGAGGTATCAGGACCACTTGAGACAGCTGTAGGAGCAGGAGGAACCAAGGCTGTTGGGGCCACCAAGGGGCAATGAGGATTATGGAGGACTCGTCCAACTGAACCTTGAGCAAGGTTTTGGGGACTAGGGAAGTAGGCAGGTACGCATACAGAAGGCTCCCGGACCGTTGCAGGAGAAAGGCATCCGCCACTACTCTGCAGGTGGCTGGCCTCCTGAACCTTGAACAAGGCTTTGGGGACTAGGGAAGTAGGCAGGTACGCATACAGAAGGCTCCCGGACCATTGCAGGAGAAAGGCATCTGCCACTACTCTGCAGGTGGCTGGCCTCCGTGAGCAGAAGCATGGCAGATGCGCATTCTCGAGGCTGGCAGAGGTCCAACTTCAGGGCCCCCTAACGTTGGAAAATGAAGTTCACTACCTCCGAGTTGAGTCACCACTTTTGAGGCTGAAGAACTCTGCTGAGCCAGTCTGCAAGCAGACTGTCCTAGCCCAGCAGGCCAGGTAGACTGCCCGGATGGTCATGACATTCTTCCGTGGAGAAATTACATAGATGAACCACCTCCAAACAAAGGAGGTATGAGCCCATTCTCCCCTGTTGGTTGATGTAGAACATTGCCCATCTTGACAAGCACCACCTGACCCACCAGGTGGGCCTTGAACACCCAGAAGGCATTCGTCACAGCCCAGAGTTCCAGGAGGTTAATCTGGAGGACACTTTCCTCCCAAGTACAGGGGCCCTGTGACCAAAGATCATCGCAGTGGGTTCCCTGCTGAGCTTGGAGGCATCTGTAGTGAGGACATGCTGTGCCAGAGGGGCCTGGAAGGGTAGGCCGGCCATGAGGTTCAGCTGGCTTTGCCATCAGGCAAGAGAGGTTACCAAAGGCTGGGTGATCTAATCCCACTCCTCCAGATGACCTGTGGCCTGCATCCACAGAGAGCTCAGAGTCCACTGGGCCTATCACATCAGACACATGCCTGTGGAGACATGTGCCCCAAGAGGCGCAGTAGAAGCAAGGCAGAAGCAGACGAGCCGCTCTGCACATCTCCTGCTAGGGATGCGAGGTGCTGCACCTAGTCCAGAGAGAGGAAGGCTTAGGCCTGAGTCAAGTCCAGAAGGGCTCTGATGAACTCCAGACACTGAGCCAGAAGAGATGCGGATGTGGGTATAGGCATCTTTGAGATCCAAGCAGCACAGCTAGTCTTCCTGGAGGGAGGGCAGCAGTGCTCCAAGGGATAGCATCTTGAAGCTCTCCTTGACCAGAAAGCACAGTTACTTACCTGTAACAGGTGATCTCTGGGAACAGCAGGAATAAGTCTTTACATATGGGTATCGTCGGTACCGACGGAGCCTGCGCGGGAACGCTCCCCAGCGTCCAAAAGGAAAGCTTTTGGGAGCATCCCACAGCGCCTGCGCGCTGCCTTCCCGCCTTTCCTAACTGCCTCTCTCCAGTTCGAGTTTTAAAGCTGAGACAAAGAGAGAGTGAGGAAAGGAAAGAAAGATAGAGAGATACAACTCCTAGGGGAGGTGGGTGGGTTGTGAAGACTTATTCCTGCTGTTCCCAGAGATCACCTGTTACAGGTAAGTAACTGTGCTATCTCCAGGAACAAGCAGGAATGAGTCTTCACATATGGGGACTCCCCAGCTAGAGATGCCTGGGAGATCACCCAGGTTGTGAGTCCCTGGGAAGGGCTATACCTCCACCCATGAATCTCAGGCATCCAGACAGGGATGGAGGGTAGGACTTGGTTAGGTATGGAATAGGTGTTTGAGAACAGCCTGACCAAACAAGGCATCCCGGCGGGAGTCCTTGTCCAAGCAGTAATGGGCTGTGAAGGTATGAACCGAGGCCCAGGTGGCCGCTCGACAGATCTGGTCGATAGACACAGAATTTAGATGAGCCATAGAGGCTGCCATGGCCCTCACATTGTGAGCTGTGACATGGCCCTCCAGAGAAAGGTTCTTACTCTGGTAGGCGAAAGAAATACACTGAGCAATCCAACTGGACAGAGTTCTCTTAGAGACTGGAAGTCCTAAATGAGAGGGATCAAAAGCAACAAAGAGTTGAGAGGACTTTCTATGTTGCTGTGTCCTTTGTAAGTAAAAAGCAAGAGCTCTTTTACAATCCAGGGTATGAAGATTCCTCTCTGCACTTGAAGCATGAGGTCCTGGAAAAAAGACAGGTAAATAAACCTCCTGGTTCAGATGAAAAGGTGAGACCACTTTAGGCATAAAGTGTGGATTAGTCCTGAGGACTACCTTGTCATGATGGAACCTTGTATAAGGAGGATTAGCCACCAAGGCTTGCAGCTCACTGATGCGGCGAGCTGAAGTGACTGCAATGAGAAAAATAACCTTCCAGGAAAGAAATTTCAAGGAGGTAGTGGCTAAGGGTTCAAAAGGTGGCTGCATAAGCTGGCCAAGAACCAGATTCAAGTCCCATGCCATGGAGGTGATCTGATGGGAGGTTTAGTCAAAAGAAGGCCTCTCATGAATCTTGCTATAAGAGGATGAGAGGAAATAGGCTGTCCATTGAGAGGTTTAAGGGATGCTGCAATAGCACTCAAATGGACTCTTACTGAATTTGTTTTAAGGCCTGCATGGGATAAATGCAGCAAATACTCTAGTAAAGAATTCAGAGGTATTGCAAGAGGGTTAAGACCCTTCTCTGCACACCAAATAGAAAACCTTTTCCATTTAAAAGCATAGGAACGTCTAGTAGAAGGCTTTCTGGAAGCATGAAGGATATCCTTCACTTGCTGAGAAAGATGCAAATCTTGAAGGTCTAGGCCTTCAGCAACCAGGCTCTGAGGTGGAGAGACTGGGGATTTGGGTGCCACAACGTTCCCTCCTCCTGGGACAGGAGGTCTGGAGCAGATCCCAAGTCCAGGGAGGGAGTTTGGGAGAGATGCAGAAGTAGAGGGTACCACACTTGGCGTGGCCAATGTGGTGCTATGAGGATCATAGACCCCTTGTCTCTCTGAAGTTTGAAGAGTGTCTTGGGAATTAGGGGAATGGGTGGAAAGGCATAGAGGAAGTCTTGCCCCCAATGAAGGAGGAAGGCATCCCTGGCCTGAACTCCCTTACACGGAATCCTGGAACAGAACCGGGGAAGTTTGGCATTCCACGGACTTGCAAAGAGGTCTATGTCCGGGGTTCCCCAAATTCGGAAGATGCTGGCTATTTGGTCCCCATGGAGGGACCATTCGTGTGGAAGCAGAACTCGACTGAGTCTGTCTGTCCAAGAGTTTTGAATCCCTGGAAGATACACTGCCATGAGATGAATTTGATGCTCTCTAGCGAAGGCCCACAATCTCAGAGCTTCGTTGCAAAGCGACAGAGAGCCAGTCCCGCCCTGCTTGTTCACGTAAAACATGGCTACCTGGTTGTCCGTGTGGATGAGGACTGTCTTGTAGCTGAGCAGGGTGTGGAAGACTCTGAGAGCTAGAAAAATTGCTCTGAGCTCTAAGAGGTTGATATGTAGAGATGTCTCTTCTAGAGACCAGATGCCTTGAGTGGAGAGATCTTGAAGATGAGCTCCCCAACCTCTTAGAGAGGCATCTGTTGTAAGGGTTGCTTGGCGTAACACCTGTTGAAAGGGGGACCCCAGTAACAGATTTTGAGTGGACTTCCACCACTGGAGGGACCAAAAGAGGTGACTGGAGGTTGCTATTTTGTCTGACAGGCAACCTGATGCCTGGGTCCATTGGGTGGACAGAGTCCACTGAGCTGCCCTCATGTGAAGGCGAGCAAAAGGAACCACATGCACAGTGGATGCCATGTGGCCTAACAGTTGTAACATCTCTCGAGCAGTTAAATGGGATTTTAACTGAATTTGTGAGGCTAACTGCACCAAGCGTAGGCAACGGGCCTGGGGAAGATAGGCCCTTGCAGTTGTGGTATCCAGCAAGGCCCCTATGAACTCTTAGAGACTGAGTAGGGGTGAGATGGGATTTTGGAAAGTTTATTACAAGTCCCAGATACTGAAGGATACGGCTTGTGCAGGTTAGAGAAGTCTGGGCCTCTGACTGGGATGGAGCTCGGATGAGCCAGTCGTCCAGATATGGGAAAACAAATATCTCTAGAGTGCGTAGAAATGCAGCTACTACTGCCATGCATTTTGTGAACACCCTTGGTGCAGAGGCCAGACCGAAAGGAAGCACTCTGTATTGGTAGTGCTTCCCTTGATGAAGGAACCGAAGGAACCTTCTGTGTGTTGGATGGATGAGGATATGGGTGTATGCATCCTTGAGATCTAGAGAGCAAAGCCAATCCTGACTCTGAAGGTATGGAAGGAGAGTACCGAGAGAAATCATCTTGAATTTCTCCTTGCATAGAAACTTGTTCAATTCTCTGAGATCTAATATGGGTCTGTAGCCCCCTGTTTTCTTTGGAATAAGAAAATAGGGGGAGTAGAACCCTGAACCCTGTTGAAGAAGGGGTACTTCTTCTATTGCCCCTTGGGCAAGAAGGGTAGTAATCTCCTGACCCAGAAGGTCGATGAGAGATGTCTGAGAATTGAACTGTCTCACCATGGTGTGAGGAGGAAGGTTTAAGAAATGAAGCTTGTACCCCTCCCTTATGATGGAGAGGGTCCATTGCTCTGCTGTGATTTGTTCCCATCTGGGAGCAAAGTAAGCCAACCTTCCTGGGATGGTGAGAGGCTCTGGATGTTCTAGAGCCAGAAAGGCTAAGCTCTCTAGTTGTAAGTCAAAGGCCCTGAGGAGGCTGAGGCTGTTGGGCCGTAGCAGTCCTAGCAGCCTTAGGCTTGGCCTGTTTCGGTTGTTGCTGTCTCTTTGTAGCAAAACGACCTGCAGTAGATGACTGCTGACCATAAGCAGAATAATATTTCCCTTTTTTGGGAAAAAATCCCTTTTTGAACAACCTTTTCTTAAAAGGAGCAGAAGTAGACTTTGAAAGTCTATCTAAAGCAGAATTTTCAGCATCCATTTGGGTGGCCTTTGCTTGCCAATCTTTGCCAAAAAGGTTTTCACCTGTACAAGGAAGGTTTCCTAGTCCATCTTGAACCCAAGGTTTCAAATCAGAAGCTTGTAACCAAGCAACTCTGCGTGCACCTATGGCAATGGCCGAGGCTCTGCTGGCACCTTCAAAAGAGTCAACGGCTGCACGGTTGGAAAACTTGGAAATATCCTGGGCATGTTTGAGCCAGGTGAGGAACTCTTCCCTTTTATCTTCTGAAATAAAAGGAGATAAAGTTTGCAGGTGATCTGTAACTTCTTTTAGAAACATCCCCATATAGAGACTATAGGAGTTGATTCTGGCAACAAGCATACTGGCCTGGAAAATTCTCCTGCCAAAGGCATCTAAGGTTCTGCATTCTCTTCCTGGAGGAGCAGAAGAGTGCCTTTTTGTACTCTTTATCTGCTTCATAGCAGACTCCACCACAATGGAGTGGTGAGGAAGCTGAGTCTTATGAAAGCCAGGGCAAGGAGGAACACGGTACATGGTGTCCAACCTGCGAGAATGAGGGGAAGTGGTGAGAGGAGTCTCCCATATGCCCAACATGTGATCATAAAGAATCTCATGTACTGGTAAAGTGGCTGCCTCTTTAGGAGCCTTAGGATATTGTAAAATATCTAATTTTTTGGCTCTAGGCTCTGTCTCAGGGGCCACTGAGATGGAAAGACCCCTGGCCACTTCCCTAATGAAGTCTTGAAAAGACAAGTCTTCTGGAGGAGACATTCTCCTTTTTGGAGAAGAGGGCTCCTGAGGATGAATCACCGATGCTTCGACAGAGACCTCTGATTCAGAGACTTCAGAGGAATCGAAGTATCGCCTCTGTCTGGATGCTCCTGCAGAGCCCGATACACATACCGGGTGGTATCGACATCGGGAGTGATCGGTACCGGTTCGGTACCGATGGGCATCACAGAACAGTGTACCGCTGCAGTCGACACCGAAGCGGATGTCGATGCAATCGGTACCGGCACCGGAACCGATGTTGGTACCGGTGCCGGTACCGGCAACAGAGTTTGTTGCGGTACCGAAGGTGTCGCAGCTTGTATGAATGCCGTGATGGCACGCTGCATGGTCAGGATATTCTGATCCATTGACGCAACCAACGTCTGGATGTCGGTACCAGTGGTAACCACCCCAGAACATGCCAACAGGTGATCAGTCGAGGCCGAGCCATCGATGTCAACCTGTGACCCCATAGATAAAGCTTTAGAAGCCGGAGCCTCCCGCCGGGGTAATTTTACCGGTGCGGATTCCTCGAGGGCAAGCCCGGAGGCATCTCGATACTTAGAGGGAGAGCTACCCTTCGAGGAACGGCTGGATTTAAGTTTGGTTACCTGAGATCCATGTGAGGAAGAAGCAGCCCTGGAAGACGTCGATGCAACTGAAGCTGCATCCGAGGGAAACAGGGTACTGAGCTTAGCTGCTCGATTCTGTAGACATCTTTTAGACATCATGGAGCAGGACTTACAATCCGCAATGGAGTGGTCAGGACCTAAACATTTTAGACACCATTCATGGGTGTCAGTGACAGAAATAGTGCCGCTGCACTTCGTGCATTTTTTAAACCCAGAAGCGGGCTTTTCCATGAGGAAAAATGTCCTAGGCCTAAGGCCAAAGAAGAAAATGCACTGAAGTGAGAAAAAACAGTAGTTTTTTTTTTTTTTTTTTAGAAGAAAGAAAGAAAAGACTGGCGGTACCGGTCCAGCGTCGAGAAGGCAGACGCGCGACCAAAGAAATAAAATAAAATAAAGGAATTCTTCAGCAGTGACAGGAACACGACCTGCTGGCTCCGCGGAAAAGAAGAACTGGAGAGAGGCGGTTAGGAAAGGCGGGAAGGCAGCGCGCAGGCGCTGTGGGATGCTCCCAAAAGCTTTCCTTTTGGACGCTGGGGAGTGTTCCCGCGCAGGCTCCGTCGGTACCGACGATACCCATATGTGAAGACTCATTCCTGCTTGTTCCTGGAGATAACGGTTTAGTTCCCACATGGATGGGCCAATCTTTTTTGAGAAGAGAGTGTACCAGGAGTAGAACCCCATGCCCCAAAGGGGCTGAAGTACTGGCTCCACTGCCTGATCCTCGAGTAGGGACTCAAGTTCCTTCTACAGGAGCTCTCTGTGCAGGGAGGTCATGGGAAGCTCCCCAGAAGAAGGGAGGAGGTGTCTGGAGAAAATGCAGAAGGTAACCCTCTAGCATCACCTGCAATACTCAGGCATCAGTGGTAATGCGGGGCCAGAGGTAGGCGAAGTGGACCAGACGTTCTCCCATGTGCCTTGGGCCCTGGCCTTCTGGGGGAAAACAGGCTATGCCCAGGGAGTTAAAAGCCCCCCCACAGGCTGCGGTACTGTTTGGGCTTGGGGCTCTCTGCTTACGGGGGCTGTGTCCCTGTCCCTTGACCTGCTGCCCCTGTTGGAGAGCTCAATAGGCCAGAAACTGAGGGTATTTCCCGTAAGCCTTTTTCCCCTTCAGATGGAAGGTCTTTTTCCCTGAACCCTTCCAAAGGGAAGGGTCAGCCATCTTCCGGGACAGCCTAGTCCTGGTCAAGAACTGTCTCTAGCTCAGCCACCTTGTCGGTCATGGGTTTGCCAAAGAGGTTCTCTAATCTGCAGGGGATATCAGACAGCTTGTCCTGTGCCCACTGCTCCAAGTTCGAGGACTGCAGTCAAGCCAGGAAGCAGGCACTAATGCCCACCACAGTCACATGGGCCACAGACTCAAAGCTGAAGGCCTTTCGAGTTTGAAATTTGGAGCATTCCTTGACAAAGAAGGGATTCTCCTGCTAGCCCAGCCAAGAACCCGGTGAGCTCCTGTGCCAGTTCCCTCAGGTATATGCCCATGTAGAGCTGATAAGCCTGGATGTGGGCAGCGAGCATCGAACCCTAGTAGTACTTCCTGCTGAACACGTCCATGGTGTTGGTCTCCCTACCAGGGGGCATCGAGGCGTGTGTCTTCTGACTTTTGATCAGATGCATGGCCGACTCCACCACCATGGAGTTGTAAGGCAGCTGTGTTTTCTGAAACCCAGGGCTCTTGTAAACTTGATACTGGGAATTGAGTCGCCGGCTCACTATGGGCACCATCATCAGATTCTCCTGCATCCTGAACAGCCAGTGTTCCAGGATGGAGGAGAATCGGCACCATCAGTGCCTCCTTCAGAGGGGCCTCATACTGGAGGATCTCTAAATACTCGGCATAGGGCTCATCCTCCGGCTCTGCTATGAAGACCAGGGAGGAAGGGAGGAGTGGCTTAGTGGTTAGGACAAGTTGCCTTGAGCCACAGAGGGCTGGTGATTTGAATCCCGTTGGAGGACAGCAACCTCAGGCCGGAGAGACTGGGGTTTCTAATCCCACAGGTGCTCCTTGTGGCCTTGGGCAAGCCACTTAACTCTGCTGCCTTGGATACAAAATGTAGATTGTGAGTCCTTCTGGGACAAGGGAAATATATACCGTACCTGAATGTACATAACTTTGACCCAGTGAAAAGTGGTATATAAGCATTGATAAATGAAATCAACCCCACAGATGGTTGAGGAATGCAAGATCTTTGAGCAGGGACCTCTGGTGCTACTGCAGAGGAGATGGCTTGGAGGGCACATCCCTATGCAGCATGGTGTCAGTTGACTTCTTGTTGGTCTCCCAACCCGGAGCTGGAGGAGACCTCAGGTTCCGGGCGGTCATCAAGTCAATGAGCTGCCAGCACCAGAGAGCATGGTGCCCAATGCACAGGCTCTAAAGTACTCGGGGGGGGGGGGGGAGTCGTGCCTTGACATTGCACATAGAATTGTTTTTGTATTGAGAGGTTGCAGAGGAGGTTCTCCCATGTTCTCATCTGTGCCTCCTGAAGGATGCCACAAACAGACACTACTCATTTTCCTCAGGGAGGGTTGGATGCCCTGGGCTCTATTTCCTTCTTTAACTTACATGAAATTGTCTCAGCCAATTTCCTGACAAAATTGGTGAAGTGATTTGCTCCAGTGGAGAATGTCCCCTTTCTTGTGAAAAGTGATCTGAAGGGAGACAAATGAGCTCCTCTTGATCAGAGTAATCTTCAGGCATGTCAGTGCACCCCCAGAAACGCAGTTTAAAAAAAAAACATTCTGTTGGAAAGGTCACAGAGCATAATCCTGGCTAGCAGAAAAGGCCACTTAAAGGGTTGTTTTATTTTCTTTTGCTTTTTTTTTTTAATTTACTGGGACCTAGACTCCACTACAGCCAGGTGCCTAAATGAAACTCACTGCCTTGGTGTGCTGGAGATGGACCTTGGAGCAGCAAATACCCATGTTGATGCCTCAAAGGGAGTCAACATTAATACCATGCCTCCAGGTAGCACAAAGAATACCAGGATCAGATGGACAACCCTTGGCATCACTATCTTTGGTAGGTGGTAATACAGCATCTCCTGGATTTTTGTGTTCACCTCCTCAAACACTGCCAATGCCAATGATGCTTGTAATACAGAAAATATGACATCCTCCTGGATCTCTAGAGGCATATCAATGGCTGGCCTTCACGACCTTCAAGGCTGCTGCATGTTCCAGATGTAGAGGGAGATAATGGTTCTCTCTTCAAGGATGCTTTTGGGATATGGCAGCTGCTTTGATCTCCTTGCTTCCAGCATTGTGCATCAATGCAGGCCAATGTCAATGTTTCCTCACCTTTACTCAATGCCGGTTCTAATGCAGTGGAATCCTCTGCATGAATCAGATGGGACTTTGATGATGGTCAGTTCCAACAGACTCTGTTGATATTTGATATTAATGTATCCCCAGCTTCTAGTGCAGCTCCAGGACCCTTAAGGGTTGATGCCTCCAATGCTGATTCATTTCAGCAGTAGTACTGAAGAGCTGCTTTTGCTCTTACTGGCCACAAACCACAAGGTGTCATCTGACAGGTGGCATAATTAGGGATGTCATGTTTGGACCCAAGGCACACCAGGCACAATCCATTGATGCCAGTGACAAACATCGCCTAACATACCGAGTCTTCTTAGCTGATGCAAAATGAAATGGCTCAGTGGTAAACATCTTTATTTATGTCACTATATGCACTTCACTTTGGAATGACCTATCAGACCTCAGTGCCAAAAATTAAGAAAACTTTAAAAATGTCTGAAAACCTTGCAGGATCTCTAAGAGGAATGAAAGCAAAACCAACTCAATATTTAGAGGAGAGTTGGAAAGCACTTATTTCATAAAAAGCCACTGAGATGAAACTTAAACATTTGGTGAACTCTGTAGACAAACCAGAAATGAGGTAGACCTATGTGACAACCCTACTGCAGAACATCTTGCACATGTGTGGGTCACCACTCTACAAAGCTTTTAATTTTTCTTGGCTTTGGTTCCAAAACATGACATCACCAATGTTTGAGAATTAAATGGTAACATTTTACTTACCAGATAATGCCCTTTCCTTCAGTCCTGCAAGACCAGTCCAGACAAGTGGGTTGTGTTCCCCTACTAGCAGATTGGTGGAGACAAAGAACCAATGAAAAGCTCAGGTTTCAATTACATCATTGCCATACCTCTATCCACCTCAGCCACCACAAGTCTCTTCAATATTCGTCCCAAAGAATATGGGAGAACATGGCAAGCCTCTCAACCTCAACCAGGGCAACAACGAACAATCAAACAGTAGAGAACTATATACAGGAAAGCATAAATAGAAGGCTGTCTATAAGATGGATCTGCAGGGCAAAATATATAAATCATAGCAGACCCAAGGGTATCAATGCAGAAGAATGGAAAAAGTGTAGTTACTCACCTGTAAAAGGTATTCTCCTGGGACAGCAGGAATCAGTCCTCACATATGGGCGACATTGGTGCTGACGGAGCCCTGCGCGGAAGCATCCTCCAAGCTTTCAAAGAAAGCTTTTGGGAGATGCAACACGCATGCATGGCTCCCTTCCCGCTCAAGGGTGCCATCTTGCTCAGACAACATAGCTAAGATAGCAAAAAATGGTGCAACTAAGGCAACTCTATGGGGAGGAGGGAAGGTTGTGAGGACCGATTCCTGCTGTCCCCGGAGAACACCTGTCACAGATGAGTAACTACTCTTTCTCCAGGAACAAGCAGGAAGACAGTCCTCACACTTGGGACTCCCTAGCTACAGGCTAGCAAGAACCTGTAGAAAAACACAGCAAGCTGTGAGCAGCAGCAAGTGAGTCCAAAGGACAGGCTCTGGAAGGACCCCAGTGCCCAGGGAGAGCCCTCACTCCAGTAGCCTGAACACAGAAGGGTTGGAGGGTAGGAACTGCCTAGACCCCAAAGAGATTATGGAGTATGGCCTGGCTGAAGGCGCTGTCCCATTGGGACTCCCTCTCCAGGCAGTAGTGAGCTGCAAAGGTGTGGACTGAAGACGAGGTGGCAGCCTGGCAGATGTCTGCCATCGGGATGGAGTGCTACTGAGGTTGCCATGGCCCGGACATTGTGCACCATGTTGCAGTGCTCCAGTTGGAGCCCGGCCTGCTAGTAGGCGAGGGCAATGCAGTCCATCACCTAGGTAGACAAGGTCTGCTTGGTCACTGCCTTCCCCAGTCGACAGGCGTTATAGGAGCCAAAAAGCTGGGAGGCTTTTTGATGGCCCTGGGTACTCTATAGCTCAAAGGACAGGGCCCTCTTACAGTCTAGAGTATGCAGTTCGGTCTCCGCCCTGTTGGTGTGAGGCCGTGGAAAGAAGGTGGGGAGCACCACCTCCTCATTGAGATGAAACAAAGACACCACCTTAAGAAGGAATTTGGGGTGCACGCAAAGCACAACCCCTGTTCTTGTAGAACCTGGTATAGGGCAGCTCCGCCACCAGGGCCTGAAGCTTGCTGACTCTACGGGCAAAGGTGAGCACCAGCAGGAACACGACCTTCCAGGAGAGGTACCACAAATGGCAGGTAGCCAGAGGTTCGAATGGCAGCTGAGCGATTCATGCTAGCACCACGCTGAGATCCCACTCTGCTGGGGGTGGGCAGATTGGGGGCTTGGAGAGTAGCAGACCCCATAGGAAGAAGGTGATGAGGGGCTGTGCCAACAGAGACTTGCCCTTCAGAGGGTGGTGGCGCACTGAGAGAGCACTCAGGTGTACGCTGACGGAACTGGACTTAAGTCCAGCCTGTGAAAGATGAAGCAGGTACTGCAGCATCATTTGCACCATGCAGAACGGGTTGTCTCATCTCTCCGAGCACCACATGGAGAATCTGTGCCACTTGAAAACATAGGCGCATCTCGTGGAGGCTTTGTGGGAGGCCAGGATGATCTCCTCTACTTCCTCCAAGAGGTTGAAGGGGACCAAGGCTACCCATTCATCAGCCAGGGACCCCAGATTGGGGTGGAGGAGAGAGTTGTCCTCCAGAGTCAGTAGCCCCAGAGAGCATCGCAGAGGAACTGGGGGCTTCATCACAAAGCGGAGCAGCAGCAGGAACTACGGCTGCCTAGGCCACCGAGAAGCCACAAGAATTAGCAACGCTTTGTCCCGGAAGACCTTGAAAAGCATCTTTAAGACCAATGCATGGGCGGGAAGATATATAGGCGGCCCTCCAACCACGGGATGAGGAAGGCACCCACCACCTCCCGGGAAGGGTGAGGCTGGCAGGAATAGAATCATGTCAACTGAGTGTTGGCCGGACGGGTAAAGAGGTCCATCCGAGGGGTTCCCCAGAGCTGAAACAGTTGTTGAGCTACTCTAGGGTCTAGCCACTATTCGTGCGGCTGGAGGACCCTGCTCAGCCTGCGAGGGTATTATCCTGAACCAGCAGAAAAGCTGCTCCCAGGAGCATTCTTTGTCTGATCGCATACGAGCAGAGGGTTACTGCCTCCTGGCAGAGGGTGTACAACCCTCTACCCCCCTGCTTGTTCAGGTAGAACAATGCAATCTGGTTTTCTGTCTGGACCAGTACCAGCTGGTGCTGTAGGCAATGGCAGAGGGCTTGGAGGACCAGAAATATGGCACTGAGTTCCAAGAGGTTGATCTGTTGGCTTTCCGCCTTGGACCAAGTGCCCTGAGTGTGGAGGCCTCTGCAGTGAGCTCCCCAACCCAGCTGAGAGGCATCCGTGGTCAGGACCCACTGGGGGATGGGGGTCTGGAAGGGCATGCCTGCCCATAGGTGTTGTGTCACTTGCCACTAGCTGAGCGACTCTGCCAGCGGGCGGGTCACGTGTACTCTATCCCTGAGGCGGTCATTGGTTTGCGTCCACTGGGATCGGAGGCATGATTGGGTTGCCCTTATGTAAAGGCGGGTGTCTGGTAATAACATGCATCATGGATGCCATGTGGCCGAGCAAGCAGAGCATAGAGCGAGCCGGCACAAAGCGTCGGTGCTGAACCTCTGCAGCCAGAGCCTCGAGGCGACTCGCCCTCTCTCTAGGGGGAGGAAGGCCTTGGCCTGGCAGGTATCCAACTGAGCCTCTATGAACTCCAAGCTTCGCGTAGGAGTGAGATGAGACTTAGGTCTGTTTATTACAAAGCCCAGGTGTTCCAGAACACTGATGGTGCGGCCTGTAGCCTGCTGTACCTCGGTGGCTGTTTCTCCTTTTATGAGCCAGTCGTCCAGGTAGGGGAAGAAGAAGGCCCCTTGGAGGCAGAGATAGGCAGCCACCACTACCAGGCATTTAGTGAAGACCCTGGGTGCAGAAGCCAGCCCGAAAAGTAGTACCCTGTACTGGTAGTGGTCACCCTCTACCCCAAATCACGTACTGTCTGTGACTGCAATGAATGAGAATGTGGGTATAAATATCCTTTAGATCCAAGAAGCAAAGCCAGTCTCCCTGCTGGAGGTAGGGCAGAAATGTTCCAAGGGAGAGCATCCTGAACTTCTCCTGCACCACAAACTTGTTCAGGTTCCACAGGTCTAGGATGGGCCTGAGGCCTCTGGTTCTTTTCAGCACTAGGAAGTACTAGGAGTAGGACCCCTTGCCTTTCTGTCAGTGGGGGATTGGTTCCACAGCCCTCTTCTCGAGCAGACCTGTGAGCTAATACCGTAGCAGGGTCTGGTGAAGGGGAGCCCTGGAGGGCTCTCCTGGAAAGAAAGAGGGGGGTATCTGGTCCAGGTGGAGAAGATAACCCTCCTTGACCACCTGGAGGGCCCAGGCATCAGTAGTGATGTTTGGCCACTGGTGGCGAAGGGCACCAGGCATCCCCCTGTCAACAGCTGACCTCCTGAGGGTAGAGGGGCTATGCCCAAGGAGTCAAACGCTCCCTCCAGATGGGGCTGGAGCAGACATTGGGGCCTTGGGAATCCTCTGCTTACGGGGGCCCTGTGTGTGTCCCTTGGCATGCTGCCCCTGCTGTGGAACCTGGGAAGGCTGGTACTGCTGATAGCCTTGGTAGGCCGGTCCCTTCCTCGAGTAGGGTGTTTTTATCCTGAGGCCCCTTCCACTTGGGCAGAATGATTGTCTTAGAAAGTTGAGTTCATGTCAGGAACTCAGACTCAAGCTCTGCAGCCTTGTCCAACATGGGCTTACCAAAGATGTTCTCTCCTTGGCATGGAATATCAACAAGTTTGTCTCAAACCCATTACTCCAGGTCGAAGGACTGGAGCCAGGCCTGGCGTCGGGCAAAGATGTCCACTGCAGTCACCCAGGCTGTGGACTCAAAGTCGCCATAGGCTGCTCGAGACAAACTTAGAGCAGTCACCGATGCCTTTGACTAGATTCCCAAACCGCTGGAGTGGTTCCTCGGAAAGGCCAGCGGAGAACCTAGCGAGCTCCTTCCCCAGGTCCCTCAGGTACCTATCCATATATAGTTGGTATGCCTGGATCAGACAGGCCAGCATTGAGCCCTGGTAGCATTTTCTTTCTAGGGCATCAAGGGTCCTGACCTCCCTGCCAAGGGGCAGTGACAAATGCGTCTTCTGGCTTTTAAGCCGAAGCATTGCAGACTCCACTAACATGGAGTTGTGCGGGAGCTGAGCCTTCCTGAAGCCCAGGCTCTGGCAGACTCAGTACATGGAATCGAGTTGACGGCTGACTATGGCCACCGAGGCTGGTGACTCCCACATTTGGAGTAGCCGCCATTCCAGAATGGCCAGGACGGGCACCATGAGTGACTCTTGGCAGGGACTCACATTGCAGGATCTCCGGCTCCTCTGTGCAAGGGTCCTCCTCTGAGTCAGTAGGGAATGCCAATGCCTTTGACATGTCCCACACAAATTCGAGGAACAGTGTGTCCTCGGGCCATGACCGGCAACTGGCCTAGGGTGGAGACCGGTCCAATGGTACGTCGCGGTGCTTGCAAATGTCCGGGGATGTCTCATCCTCGGACTGTCGGTCGGAGTACTCTGTGGAGGACTCTATGGTGGGCCATGCCAGTGATGGTCAATGGGCCTTTGAGGCGGCAAGGCCAGAGCCATGAGCACTCGAAGACCATCGTTGGCCTGAGGAACAGGATGATGATTGAGAAAGCTGTCGAGGTTCTAAGCTCATGAGGATCGGCTCGACAACCAGGGAAGTCCTCGAAGTCGAGGTTCCGGTTGTCTGGGTGGATGAACCAGACGAGCCAGACAACTGCGCCCACTGTGTCTCCAGGAAGGCAGCCAGGCTGTGCCCCAGGGACTCCATCGTGGACTCCAGTCCAGATGGATAGCCGGGTCCTGCACTGGAGAAGAGGGGGCTTCCTTGACGAGGATAGCCTTGGAGGTTCAAGGCAAATCACCAAAGGGGCCGATTCCTTCTTGGGGACCTTGGACGGCTGCTCCTGCTCTGACACCTTAGGCCTTCTTCGGGGGCTCAGGGATCTGGCGTGGGGCTTGTCCACTTTCATCAAGTCCCATGAAGAGATCCTTGAAAATTTCTCCTTCCTCTTGGGTTCCCAGTCTGAGGAACCCCTGTTGGAGGACCCGTGTGCCTGGTCGGTTACCGCAGGGTCACTAGGTAACTCCAGGGTCTTAGAAGGACCCTGGATCATGGGGCCACCGGGGACTTTGGGGCAGAGTCTGACCTGGAGAAAATATTGTCATGCTTCTGCTGACAGAGTTTGATTGCTTTAGTGGACATCTGCTTGCATAGGCCACAAACCTCCGGATCATGGTCAGGAACAGGACAACAGAGGCAGCAATAATGTGTGTCGGTAAAGGACATATTTTTAGAGCACCGATCACACTTCTTGAAGCCGCTGGCCATTGGGTGGAAAACTACCCTGGCAAGGTCAAAGACCAGAGGAACTGCCAGCCGGTGGAAAAAAGGCACAAAGCCATGTCGGGAACAAAGAACTTAACTAGGGAACAAAGGACAGTCCGAGACACAATGCCAAGGCAAGCGAACTCCGAGGCAGGAAAGGAACAGGTCACAGTCTGAGAAAAAACAAACACTATAGGATAAAATGTAACTACTTTTTCTGGGGGAATCAGTCACACGTCCGGTGGGCTCAGCGGAAAAAAGGAGACTGAGCAAGATGGCACCTTTGGCTGGGAAGGGGACCATACATGCGTAGTGCATCTCCCAAAGGCTTTCTTTGAAAGCTGGGGAGATGCTTCCAGGAAGGGCTCCATCGCCACCAACGTCACCCATATGTGAGGGCTGACTTTCTGCTTGTTCCCAGAGAAAGCACAGTTCTAGGATCCTGGATTGGTCTAGGAAAGAACATTATCTGGTAAATAAAATGTCACCTTCCATATTGTTCTACTACACAAATGGGACATACCAAAGCTACACTTCCACTGGGCAGGAAGACGACAGCAGGTCACAAAACCTTTCACCCAAAAGTCATGTCCATCCATGCAGGACTACAAAAATAGACTGCTACTTCTGGAGAGAGATCTGCAATTGTATATACTTCTGGGAAATTTTTCTAAATCTTGGGGAAAAGGAATTCTTTAGATCAAAGCTGATTAATCTGAGTAAATTAGAATCCAGTGCATTTGTTAAATCAGTCAGGGCCTAGTATCAGCAAAGAGCTTTTAGTTAAATTGAAAATTCAACAGGTAGCTTTCACTTTAAAGTTTAAAACCCAGCAGAGAGCTTCTAGCTTAAATTTAAAACCCAGAAGGCGGCTTTCAGTTTAAAATCAGAACACAGAAAGAGCTTTCTGGTTAAATTTAATACCCAGCAGAGAGCTTCTAGTTTAAATTTAATACTCAGTCAGGGCCTAGTATCAGCAGTTTTAATTTAAATCAACTCAGAGAATAACTTAGCAAAAAGAAAAAACAGGGTCAATATTCTTTGCGCAATAAATTCTTTCTAGAGACCTTTACAAAGAAGCCTTCTAGAGAGGGGACAAAAGACCTGTGAAATTGTTTTAAATAAGTGTTAAAGCCAAGGGACAGATCAAAAGGACATTTTGAACAACTCCCTCTATCCAAGCAAGGGCTATGTGAATCACCCACGAAACTGGTCACAGATTACCTCAGAAGCACAGGACAGGGTACTGTGTAGCAGACAGCTTTTAATAAGTCTTCTTTCCCTCCCTCCCAGACTCCCACCAACCCCGGGATAATCATAGCTTAAAAGGTGTTTAAACCTCTTAAAGGAAAGGAGGTGCCATATTCACTCTCAGGTGCAGCTGTTTATCCTCATAAGGCATACGTTAAGGACCTGAGATTAGTTAAGCTTGAGGTGAACAGTCCATTAAACATATTAAGTAAAGTTTTATTAGTATAAGTATCCTCAGCAAACCTAAGTAAACAACTTAATACCTAAATACAACCCTAAAACTAAGACTCAGGCAACAGTCCAGCAGCAAGATGGGGGTTTTCCAGTCTTTTGCATTGAGTGTCACATGTATGATTTTCTCCCAGTTGGTGAGGGGTCGTACGTGTGCACTAGGTGCAAGCCGCTCTTTGCTCTCAGGGAACGAGTCCGATCTCTGGAAGCTAGAGTAGCAAACTTGGAGGACATAAGGAAGACAGAAAGGTACATAGACGAGACCTACAGGGATGTAGTGCTGAAGTCCAACCTCCAGTCTGGCAGCAACCCTGTTGTCGTGGAGGAGAGAGGTCACGTACCAGGAGAGCATCACCCTGGTGTGGCACGAAGTGATTCTGTAGCTAGGACCTGTCCTCCAGGTGATGTAAAACACTCTCGCACCGAGGTGGTTTCTCCAGGGTCATGTGCCCACAAGGGAAGGGCTAGGACAGCTGTTATAGCTGGTATTTCAATCATTAGGCATGTAGACATTGGGTGGCTGGTGGACGTGAGGATCACCTGGTAACATGCCTGCCTGATGCGAAGGTGGCAGACCTCATGTGCCATCTAGAAAGTGTAGTTACTCACCTGTAACAGGTGATCTCCGGGAACAGCAGGAATTTAGTCTTCACATATGGCTATTGTCGGTACTGACGGAGCCCGTGCGGAAACGCTCCCCAGCGTCCGATAGGAACGCTTTTGGGAGCATCCCACAGCGCATGCGTGCTGCCTTCCCGCCTCTGTACCTCTCTCACTTCAGTTGAGTTTATAGCTGAGACCAAAGGACAGAAGTAGAGAAAGAAAGATAGAGACAACTCCTAGGGGAGGTGGGTGGGTGGGTGGTGAAGTCTAAATTACTGCTATTCCCGGAGATCACCTGTTAAGAGTGAGTAACTACGCCATCTCCAGGAACAAGCAGGAATGTAGTCTTCACATATGGGGACTCCCCAGTTGAAAGATGCCAAGTTGCGAACCCAGGTGAGATGGGTCATGCTTCCTCCCATGGACCTCTGGCATCCAAACCGTGGACGGTGGGTAGGAGTTGTATTAAGTATGGAAGAGATGCTGGAGAACAGCCTGTCCAAATGAGGCATCCCGACGGGAGTCCTTGTCTAAGCAGTAGTGGGCTGTGAAGGTGTGTACCGAAGCCCAAGTGGCTACTTTGCAGATTTCATCAATAGACACAGAACGAAGGTTAGCCGTTGAGGCTGCCATTGCTCTCACATTGTGAGCTGTGACATGGCCCTAAGAGAAAGTCCTTTACTCTGATAGGTATAGAATATGCAATCTGCAATCCAATTTGACAGAGTTCCTTTGGAAACGAAGTCCCAAATGACTAGGGTCAAAAGCCACAAAAAGCTGAGATGATTTTCTATGTGGCTTAGTTATTTGGAGATAAAAGGCTAAGGCTCTTTTACAATCCAATGTGTGAAGATTCCTTTCCACACTAGAGGCATGAGGCCTAGGGAAGAATATAGGAAGATAAACTGACTGGTTTAAATGGAAAGGCAAAATCACCTTTGGCTTAAAGTGAGGATGAGTCCTGAGGATTACTTTATCATGGTGGAACCTTGTATAAGGAGGGTCAGCTACTAACGCCTGTAGTTCACTAATGCATCTTGCAGAAGTGATGGCATGTAGGAAAATAACTTTCCATGAAAGAAACTGTAGGTCTGAAGTGGCTAAAGGTTCAAAGGGCGGTTTCATAAGCTGACCAAGAACAAGATTTAGATCTCATGCCACCAGTGGTGGGTTTAATGGGAGGTTTTGTTAAAAGTAGGCCTCTCATAAATCTTGATACAAGTGGATGAGAGGAAATAGGTTGTCCATCGAAAGGCTTATGAAAAGCAGCAATAGCACTAAGATAGACTCTCACTGAATTGGTCTTTAGACCAGAAGTTGATAATTGGAGGAGATACTCTAGTAGCGACTCTACAGGTATCAAAAGGGGGTTAAGTCCCTTTTGTGAACACCAGACAGAGAACCTTTTCCACTTAAAAGCATAGGAACGTCTTGTGGAAGGTTTTCTGGAAGCCAGAAGGATATCCTTTACTTGTTGAGAAAGGTTAATATCCTGGAATTCAATGTTTTCAGTAACCAGGCCATGAGATGTAGGGACTAGGGATTGGGATGCAGTAAGCATCCCTCCTCCTGAGACAGAAGATCTGGAGCATTCCTCAACTCCAGAGGAGTGGTTTGAGAGAGACACAGAAGATGAGGATACCACGTTTGTCGTGGCCATCGAGTATCATGCGACCTCTGTCTCTGAAGTTTGAATAACGTTTTGGGAATGAGGGGAATGGGTGGGAAGGCATAGAGGAAGTCCTGACCCCAGTGGAGCAGGAAAGCATCTCTTGCCTGACAGTTGTGAGCTGGGATTCTGGAACAGAATCGGGGAAGTTTGGCATTCTGTGGACTTGCAAAGAGGTCTATATCTGGTGTTCCCCAGATTTCAAATACTCGAGCAAGCTGGTATGAGTGGAGGGACCACTTGTGTGGCAGCAGTATCCGACTGAGTCTGTCTTCCCATACGTTTTGAATGCCCAGAAGGTATACCACAAACAGGTGAATTTGCAACTCTATGGCGAGGGCCCATATGTTTATGTTTATTAAAAACTTGCTATACCGCCCATAACCAGGGCATCTGGGGGGTTTACAAACAAAATTTTAAAAAAAGGCTGCAATGAAAAGAAAAAGAACGCCATTAAAATTTCAAAAGAACAGACAAGGAAAGACCAAGAGACAAGTAAGGAGCTAGAAATCAACGAAGGGGGGGGGGGGGGAAGAAAGGAACAGAAGGGGGGAGGTTGAAGGCAGAGCAAAATAGATGAGTTTTTAGTTTAATCTTAAAGGTTTTGAATGAGGATTCTAAACAGAGGGAGGGGGGGAACGAGTTCGAGACGTGGACAGAGGAAGTAGAAAGCAGAGGAGCACCCATAGTCGCAAAGTTTTGTTGCATAGCGACAGAGAGCTGTTCCGCCTTGCTTGTTCACATAGAACATAGCTACCTGATTGTCAGTTTGGACCACAACTGTTTTGTTGCTGAGATGGGTCTGAAAGACTTGAATAGCATTGAAAATGGTTCTCGGCTCTAGGAGGTTTATGTGAAGGGAAACCTCCGTGAGGTCCAAAAACCCTGAGTAGAGAGATCGTGCAAGTGGGCCCCCCAATCCATCTTGGACACATCTGTTGTTAGGATGGCCTGATATAGGGGCTGCTGAAAGGGAGAGCCTACCAGGAGGTTTTCTAGATATTGCCACCATTGTAGGGACAAAATCAGACGTGTGGTGTTTCTGATCTTGTCCATTAGCTGACCTGAGGCCTGTGACCATTGAGAGGATAGGGTCCACAGGGCTGCTCGCATGTGGAGGCGAGCATAGGGAACCACATGGACAGTGGATGCCATGTGTCCCAGAAGTTGAAGCATCTCTCGAGCAGTAAGGAGCCCCTTCATAGATGCTTGAGATGCAAGTTGTATTATTCGTAGACAACGTGGCTGTGGCAGGAAAGCCCTTGACAGCCGTGTGTCTAGACAAGTCCCTATGAATTCGAGAGATTGAGAGGGGGTGAGATGAGATTTTGGGAGGTTTATTACCAGTCCCAAGTATTGAAGAATTCTCATTGCTCGAGAAAGAGCGAAGTTGGCCTCTGGAGCTGTCAATGCTCGAATGAGTCAACAGTCTAAGTAAGGGAAGACGAATATTCCCAGAGTCCTCATAAATGCTGCTACCACTGCCATGCATTTTGTAAAGACTCTTGGAGCAGAGGCCAGTCCGAAAGGAAGAACTCTGTACTGGAAGTGTCTTTCTTGGACCAGGAATCGAAAGAACTTCCTGTGATCTGAGTGGATGAGAATATGCTTGTATGCATCTCTTAGATCTAGAAAACATAGCCAGTCCTGACTTTGAAGGTATCGGTAGGAGTGTCCCAAGGGAGATCATTTTGAACTTTTCTCGGAACAAATATTTGTTTAATTCTCTGAAGTCTAGTATAGGCGTGTGTCCCCCTGCCTTCTTTGGAATAAGAAACTAGGGGGAATAAAACCCCATCCCCTGTTGGGGTATGGGTACTTCGATTGCTCCTTGAGAGAGAAGTGATGTGACCTCCTGCCACAAGAGGTTGGTGGCAGGGGCCTGAGAATTGAACCGTTTTATTATTGTAGGTGGGGGCAAGTTGAGAAAATGAAGCTTGTTCCCCAGTCATACAATGGACAGAGTCCAGTCTTCTGATGTTATTTGTTGCCATCTTTTGGCAAAATAGCATAGTCTTCCTGGAATGGTTAAGGGTTCTGGACCTTTCAGGAGCAGAATGACTAAGTTCTCTAGGTAGAAGTCAAAGACCCTAAGGGGGCTGGGTCTGTTGGGCCGGTTGAGCTCTTTGAGCTTGCGGCTTTCTTTGCCATCTGTTCTGTTGTTGCTCCTTCTGGGAAACATGAAGCGGACAGGGGCTTTGATGGGTGTAAGATGGGTAAAACTTCTTTTTCTTACTGAAAAAGGGTTTTTTGAATGTTTTCTTCTTTGCTGGGTTGGCTGTGGACTTTGACAATCTGTTCAAAGTAGTATTATCAGATTCAATCTGATTAGCCTTGTTTTGCCAGTCCTTACCAAAGAGATGTTCTCCTGTACAAGGAATGTTTCCCAGCTTTTCTTGCACCCACTGTTCTAAGTCTGATGCCTGAAGCCAAGCAATACAACGTGCTCCTATGGATATAGCAGAGGTTCTGCTAATACATTCAAAGCAATCAAAGATAGCACGGTTCATGAATTTAGAGACATTCTGGGTGTGCTTGACCAGAATAAGGTAGTCTGCTCTTTTTTCCTCAGAGACACAATGGCTAATGAGCTCTAAGTCTTTTGTAAATTCTTCCAGGAACATTCCCATGTAAAGAATGTAGGAACTGATCCTGGCTGATAGCATGGAGGATTGAAAGCATCAACGCCCAAAGGCATCGAGTGTCCTGGATTCACGGCCTGGAGGATTAGAAGAATGTGTCTTAGCACTCTTGATTCTTCACATGGCCGATTCCACTACCATTGAATGGTGTGGTAACTGAGTTTTTTGAAAACCAGGACAACTTGGCACTCGGTACATAGTGTCAAGGCGTAGGGAATGTGAAGATACTGTTAAAGGAGTTTCCCACATTCTCAATATCAGATCATGTAAGATCTTGTGAATGGGAAGCATAGCTGCCTCCTTAGGAGCCATAGGGTATTGCAGAATTCTTAATTCTTCTGCCCTAGGTTCCTTTTCTGGAATCACAGTGATTGCAAGACCCTTTGCCAAATCACGTATGAAATCCTGGAAGGACATATCTTCTGGAGGAGACATCCTGCGTTGAGAAGGAGTTGAATCCTCTAGTAGGTTTGCTCTGGTACCGGTAGAATCATTAGAGTCATCGGAATCGGAAGACTCAAGGGCACTCTGTACCGGGTGCTCCTGTAACGCATGGTATCGGTACCGCTCGAAGTCGGTACCGAAATGTCTCGGTTCCTGAACCCCGATACCCGAGACAGACTCAAGGCTCGGCATGGGGGGAAGCAGTCCTGTCGAAGCAGGTACTATCAGTGTCGGTACCAATACCTGTTGAACCGTCAGTAGCGGTCTTAGCGGTACCGAAGCTGCTAAGAGGGATGCTAGACTGCGTTCAATAGCGAGGATTCTCTTATCCATCGCTCCTGCCGATGCCTGGGTGTCGGTACTGGTGGAAGCGGGTACGACCCCAGAACATGGCACCAGTAGTTCTGCAGAGGTGGAAGCCTCTGGAACATCCTGGAGCCCCGTTAATGCTTTGGAGAACAAAGACACCCACCGGGCTGTTTTACCGGTGAACTATCCTCGAGGGCAACGCCAGAGGCATCTCGATACTTTGAAGGAGATCTACCCTTTGAGGGCCAGCCAGTCTTAGAAGACTTAAATTTAATTACCCGAGATCCATGGGAGGAAGATGAAGCCCTGGAAGATGTCGATGCAACTGACATCGTATCCACGGCAAAAAGGGTATCAAGTTTTGCAGCCCTATTTTGCAGGCCCCTTTTGGTCATCCTCGTGCAGGAGAGACACTCCGTTGGACAATGTTCAGGACCTAAATATTTTAGACACCAATCATGGGTGTCGGTGACGAAAATGGTACCACCACACTTTGAGCATTTTTTGAAACCACTAACTGGTTTCTCCATGCCTGAAGAAAAGAGGGTCTAGTGCCCAAAATGGTGCCTAGCACCAGAAACAGGGGAAAGACCCCTGAAAAAATACAAGGTGGTTTTTTTTTTTTTTAAAGAAAGAAGAACCACCGGCAGTACTGGTAGGCGTCAAATGAAGGCAGACGCGACCACAAAGGAAATTTTCTGTGGTGACAAGGTACACGTCCTGTCGGCTCTGCGGAAAATGAAGAACTGAAGTGAGAGAGGTACAGAGGCGGGAAGGCAGCACGCATGCGCTGTGGGATGCTCCCAAAAGCATTCCTATTGGATGCTAGGGAGCATTCCTGTGCGGGCTCCATTGGTACCGACGATACCCATATGTGAAGACTACATTCCTGCTTGTTCCTGGAGATAAGGTCTTAGATAGTGCTGGAGAGGAGTCTGCTGTATTGGTATATGTTTTTACCAATGACATAGCAAAGTGTGGGAGGGAGGTTCTGGAGGCTAAATTTAGGCTTTTAGGTAGAAGTTGAAATCCAGAGCTTCCAGGGTAGCATTCTCCGAAATGTTTCCAGTTCCACGCGCAGGACCCAAAAGGCAGGCAGAGCTCAGGAGTCTCAATACGTGGATGAGACGATGGTGCAAGGAAGAGGATTTTGGATTTGTTAAGGAACTGGGGAACATTCTGGGGAAAGGAGGGGCTTTTCTGAAGGAATGGGCTCCACCTTAACCAGGATGGAACCAGGCTGCTGAATTAACCTTTAAAAAGGAGATAGAGCAACTTTTAAACTAGATAATAGGGGAAAGCCATTAAGCGCCCAGGAGCGCATGGTTTAGAACAATGTATCCTTGTAGGATACTAGCAACAGATTGAAGTTACGGCATATCAGCAGAGAGGTTCCAATAACAAAAGTAGCCCAAATACCCTTGAGTACAGAGCAGACAGAGCTTAAAGATTCCAAATTACCCCTGCCTACCGACAGCCAGATTAATATTAATAAAATACAGCCTCTAAAATGCTTGTATCAAATGCCAGAAGTCTTAAAAAAAAGATGGGAGAGTTAAAATATATAGCACTAAATGAGAGGTTAAATATGATTCGTATCCAGAGACATGGTGGAAGGAGGACAACCAGTGGGATACTGGGTACAAACTATATCATAATGATACAGCAGATCAAAATGGTGGTGGGGTTGCACACTATGTTAGAGAAGGCATCGCGTCACAAGTTTTGCAGAAAAGAAAATTCATTGTAGAATCTCTATGGATTGAAATTCCATGTAAAAAGGGGAAGGGGAAGGCAATGACAGTGGGGGTGTACTATTCACCGCCTGGCCAGAGTGAACAAATGGATGACGAAATGCTCAAAGATATCAGGGAAGTTAAGAAAAGTTACAGTACAGTAATAATAATGGGTGATTTCAATTATCCCGGTATCGACTGGGTTAGTGTCACGGCAGGACATGCTAGGAAGATAAAGTTTCTAAATGAAATAAATGATTGCTTCTTGGAGTAGCTGGTTCATGAACCAACCAATGTGAAATCCATTTTGGATCTAGTCCTTAATGGAACACAAGACCTGGTACAAGAGATAAGAGTGTTGGGGCCACTTGGCAATAGTGATCATAGCATGATCGCATTTGATTTAATAAATGGAGGAAGGACGATAAAGAAATCCACAATACTACCTTTTAACTTTCAAAAGGGAGACTATGATAAAATGAAGAAAATAGATAAGAAAAAACTAAAAGGAGCAGTTGCAAAGGTTAAAGATTTACATTAAGCATGGGTGGTGTTTAAAAATACTATCTTGGGAGGTCACGTGACGCATGAGTGAGTGAGGACGTCTCTCTGCTCGCTCCGGGGCTGCCTCATGAATTAATCATTTAAACTGATCATTTTTCCTTAAAAAAGGGTCTCAAAGTGAATGAGCGAGTGGGCTACACTGTGGGAACGAATCGGAGTAGAAATGCCCCTGCCTGCAAAGAAAGATAGGGAGAAAGGGCATCACCCAGAGCCGAAAGTGCGGCTTCCTCAACGGAGGAGGTGGCGAAAGAGGTGGTGAAGTTGCTGGACCCCAAATTCGATTTAATTTTGAAGAAGCAGGAAGAGGTAGGAGATTCTTTGGGGGAAGTTGGCCGGAGAGTGGACGAGTTGAAGCACCGCGTGGCCGCCATGGAGGACGAGGAGGGACAGCAAGCTAGGGACATGGCAGCGCAGAGAGCACAAATCGAGGCATTGTTGTCAAAAGTTGACAACCTAGAAAATAGGTCACGGAGGAACATACGAATAGTGGGGGTCCCAGAGTCCATGACCGATCGAATGCTGCTGTCCCTGATTGAAACATGGCTTCCAAAGGAACTAGGCTTGGATTCAGTGATGGGCCTGATACAGGTGGAGCGTGTGCATCATCTTGGGGCTAGAATAGAGACCAGGCAGCGACCAAGAGTGGTGATTGCCCGCATTCTTAACTCTCAGCACAAAATGCAGATAGTCCAAGCCTATCGTAAGAAGGGGGAGCTGATGTTGGAGACTCCGCGAATTCTGAGATTTCAAGACTATTCAGTGGCAGTGGCAGCAAATAGAAAGGAATTTGCCCCGCTATGCGCCACGTTATTCAAACGGAAAACGCGATTTACGCTAGCATACCCAGCAGTGCTTAGGATCTCCAACCAAGGCCATAATCATGTGTTTGATACAATAGCAGCGGCTAAGCGGTTTGTGGCGGATCCAAATAAAGAGGAACTGAGAGAGCCAGCTACCTGAGAGACTGTGAAAACACCATCTGCGAGATGAGCAGCAGATAAAGTAAATGGAGATAACGCTTGAGAACGGGACGCATTTAAACTGAGACGGTGGGTCCCCCGCCTCCGATACGGGGCAATCTTTGCTTCATCTAATTTTTCAATACCGAGAACTGGACTGAGGTTGCGCCTGTATAGTGTGTTATTAGACTATGACCACAAGATGGTATTACAGATGCATGGGACTGCAAAGAGAAAGGTTCTTGTTTGACTGAATGATCCACGAGACTTTGGGAGTGACTCGAGGCAACCCCGCAGCGCCAATTTGGACTGGACCTCAGCGGAGAGCAGCTGAGGAGTGGAAGAGGAGACTGTTACTGGGGGAAGGGAGGAGGGTGGGGAGGGGAGGGAAGAGGGAAGGGGAGGAGGAGGGGGGAGGAGGGAGAGAGGGAAGAGAATGTTGAATGTCGGGGGGAGGGTTTGGACAGCAGAAGGGATGAATGAAGGAGGGGGCACGAGTGGGGGAGGGAGGGGGGAAGGGGAGGAGCAGCTAGAGCATGGATCCGATATCAAGGCATAAGCGGGAGAATAGGGAGGGGGAAGTTGACACACATGAGAAGTCTGCGCAGTAGGAGTCCCAGGGTTGAGGCTGGGCGGCTCCGGGCAAGGTACAAGAATAAATTGAGAAGTATGAAAGATGATAAACAATGCCAATGCCATGGCTAAGGATCTTTGTATGATCACATGGAACATGGGTGGAGTAAGTACCCCCATTAAACGCACAAAGATATTACAGGCCTTGAAACGGAAGGGGGCTCAGGTGGCATTTTTACAGGAGACCCTTCTTAGTGAGAAAGAACAGGATAAATTAAAGCGAGATTGGGTAGGACAGGTGTATGGTGCCTCGTCTGGAGGGCGAAAGAGTAGTAGCGATTCTGATAAGGAAAGGGATAAGACAGACCACCATGGGCGATATATATTTTTGCATGCAAAAATAGGGGGCGAAGAAATGTTACTAGGCAATATATATGCACCAAATCAGTATGATCATGAATTCTTTAAGAGTATTCTCAGGAAGATACTGCAGGCACCTAAGATGCCTGTGGTACTGGCAGGAGACTTTAATTGCCCACATGATCCTGAAATGGACAAGACAGGCTCAGAGGGCAAAGGGGGCTGGAAACACAAAGGTGTGGGATATTTATGTGAAATGGGGGAAGTAATAGATGCATGGAGAGTGTTGCATGAGGGAGAAAAAGATTACACACATCTGTCCAGAGCGTAGCAGACCTGGTCTAGAATAGATTATATTTTAGTCTCGAAATGTGGTTTTGGAAGGGTTAGGAGCATTGAAATAGAAACAATTATAGTGTCTGACCATGCGATGGTAAAAATGACTTGGAGGGGAAAGGCCCCTCGGGGAGTAGGTGGTCATTCCAGAGGCATTTGTGGAAAAATGAGGAGTTCCGGACGACTTTGGTACAGAGTTGGAAAGAACATGTGAGATTTAATGAACCCCAGGTACGCACAATGGCTTTATTCTGGGAAGCAGGGAAAGCAGTAATTAGAGGATGCTTGACTGCATATGTAGCGAAAGAGAGAAAGCGATTAGATAGTAAAATCCTGCAGTTGACACAGGAGCTACAAGAGTTCAAGAAGATGACCCTGCCCAGATCGGGGACGGGGACACATTTAAAGTTGTACCGACAAACTCAATCCCAGCTGAAAGCCCTGTTGCATGAGAGAGCAGTGCAGTCTATGCAATATTATAGACACCAATTTTTCAGATATGGAGATAGATCAGGACGATTATTGGCGAGACTAGTAAAAGATGGGGGGAGCACTAAAGTAGTGGCGGTAATCAAAGATGCGAACGGAGTAAGGCACAGTGATTCACGAGTCATAGCAACGGTCTTTAAGCAATTCTATGAGAAGCTATATACCCCAGATTCAGAGGATAGGGAGAAAGAGAAACACTTTTTAGACATGATATCGATTCCGACTTTGACTGAGGCGGAGTCCCTCGAACTGAATAAGCCCATTACAGGCGGAGAAATTCAGAAGGTCATTAAGACAGGAGCCCCACACAAGGCACCAGGGCCAGATGGTTTTGGGGTAGAATTCTATAAAATGCTTGATCCACAAGTAACGCCCACTCTGGCAGCCCTGTTTGGCGAAGTGGTAGAGGAGGGGACATTTTCCCAGGGATATGCGGACAGCCATTATAACTGTCATTCCTAAGGCAGGCAAAGAAGTAGATGATCCCGCTTCATATAGGCCGATATCTCTAATCAGCTATGACATGATGCTTCTAGCCTCAGTGTTAGCTAATCGCTAGCAGAACATTCTCCCCAGATTGGTTGGGTCGCATCAATCAGGCTTTGTGAAAGGAAGAGAGGCTTTTCTGAACATAAGTAAAGTTTTGCTTGGTATGGAAACATGCCTGTTACGGCAGAGCCCTCTGATGCTAGTAAGCTTAGATGCTGAAAAAGCATTTGACCAAGTGTCGTGGGCCTATATGTTCGAAGCAATGCGATGGTTTGGCTTTGGGGGCCCCTTTCTGGACTGGATAAGAGCGCTGTATGCAGACCTGGTAGCCTGCATCTTAGGAGGCCAATGCTCTCAGACATTTTTGTTAAAAAGAGGGACGAGGCAAGGCTGCCCATTATCCCCCTTCTATTTGTTTTGCAATTAGAACCTTTGTTATTGACGTTATTCAAGATGGAGGAAATCTGGGGTATTAGTTGGAAGAAGGGGGGCATAAAATTAAGTGCCTTTGCAGATGACATGCTTCTTGTCTCCAGAACCCCGCAGAGTCCTTGGAGGCAGCACTGCGGCAAATTGAGCAGTTTGGGACCTTCTCAGGACTGAAAATTAATAAGGCAACATCTAATGCGTTAGATGTTGGGGGCTTGGTGAAACCACAGTGGCGGGGGAACTTCCCATTGGTGTGGGCTGACAATCAGATTCGGTACTTGGGTATCCAGATACCAAGCACAATGATACAACTCTACAATATCAATATTAAGCCGCAGATAGAGAAGACAATTGCGAGATTGGCAAACTAGAGGGATCTCCCTATCAATCTTAAGGGTCGGATAGCCCTTTTAAAAATGGTCGAGCTCCCCCGGTGGATCTATCTTTTGCGGCATGTGCCATTGTGGGTTACGAGGAGAGACCTGGGAATCTTGCATAGTCACACTGGAAAGTTTTTGTGGCGGGGCCGGAGACCGCGTATTGCGCTCTCTATATTAATGGAGCCAAGGGAAGCTGGAGGAGCGGGTCCACCATCAATCCGAGCCTATAATTTGGCTTGTGTGGCTCGGCCACTGCGAGATCTCTTAATGGGATCAACGGAAACTATACCAGTGGAGTTGGTGGATGGTATGTCTGGGGGACTGCACAGGGCTTTTTTATTGCACCAGCCCAATAAGAAGTTGCCTGCGGAGTGGAAGGCATTGATTTATTTGAAATCCCTACGGCAAGCATGGAGGGTACTCTGCCAATATAGGCGAGCCAACTGGAGGCGGACAGACTGTCTCCCCCTATCAGGAAACACTAACTTTGCCCCGGGCACGAGGGAGAACGTCTCAAGGAGATGGGCACTTTGTGGACTGACCTATGTGGGGCACTTAAAGATGGAAAATGCTTTCAAGATAGACTCATTCCAATCGTTTCAGAAAAGATATCAGTTAGGGCCATAGGAATTCTATTTTTATTTGCAAACAAGACACTATGTGAGAAATCTGCAGAAAGAATTCCCGGCACTTTTCCAGGCAGGTGGTTTAGTGGAACTTGTGAACTCCCTCAAAGGGAAGATTACTAAAAGAAGATTGTGGGAAGAGCTAGTTCCCGCTCCTAGCGTGGGAGCCTTAGAGCGTTTCGCATTAAAATGGGGAAAAGATGATATACCAGAGATAACGGTAGAAGTATTGCAGAAGGCGTTTGCAAACGTGGCTAATTTGCCTGAATCAGTACGACTTCAAGAATACAATATAAGTTTCTGTGGCGGGCGTATGTTCATGATGTCTGGGCCTGGAAGGCGGGTTTGTCCCGGACAGATGTGTGTAGACTTTATGAGAAAGAGAAGGGTACACTCACACACCGTTTCTGGAAGTGCCCCCGCATTCAGATTTTTTGGCAGGGGGTCTAAGCCAAGCTGAGTAGGGGGTTAAGACGACAGGTGACTATTTCCTCAGAATGGTGTCTATTTGAGGCACCCGATATGGGAAGGCCTTTAAAGAGCCAGCAGAGGAAACTATGTGAGAAGGGATTTGTACTGGCTAAGCAAGGTATCTTGTGCAAATGGATATTGGAAAAGCCCACAGAGATAGAGGTATGGGAGCAGGCAATGCTAGATTTGATGGGTATGGAAAGGCAAACTGCTCAGTTATTGGGAGGGAACAAATTGGCGCTGTTTGAGGAGACCTGGGATCCCTGATTAAACAAACCCTAGGGGTTGGGGATGAGGAAGCCTTGGCCGGAACCACGAACTAACGAATCAGTAAAAGGAATGGGGGAGGAGTAGAGAGGAACAGCTGTGATAGAAGTGGGGATGGCAGACTTTCAGGGAGAAAGAGGGTGTCAAAGATTCTGGCTAGTCACGGGGGGAGAAGAGGTAGGGGGAGGCAGGCGGGGAGGAGGGGTTAAGGGGGTAAATGGGGTAGGGTAGGGGTGGAAGAATGGGAGAAAGGGGCTAAGGGAAAGGGAGGGATGGAGTGGGTATAGGGATGTAAGTGTAGCTAATTAATTATGGGTGAGTAACTAGCTGAGAGAGGAGGGAAGGGGGAATTAATGGATGGATCTGTGGGGGGAAGGCCACCTGAGCAGTTTAATAGAATGTGGCTAATCTCGAGAGCTGGGAACTTTCATCCCATCCCACCCCCCCCCCCCCCCCTCATCTGAATGGAAAGATTGCTCAAAGAGTGCAATCAAGGCAATTCTGTAAAGTTGTGAAGTTCAGATTAGGTAATGCACTGTAGAAATGTTAATATATGCCCGTAGGTTAAAGCATCACTGTACTGGCTTCGGGGAAGAGTTAAGATAGGATGGATTTTGAACGGATGGGAAAGAGGGACTGGAGGAAGGGAGAAGCAGGAATATGTCAGGTTGAAGGTAATGTGTATTATATTGTACTGTACTGTACTAGGTGTTGGTATGCATTTATGTACAGCATTAAGTGCATGGGTAGGTGAATATGTGCGTAGATGTCATAGCAATAACTATGCCTAGAACCATAAGGAAAGACGAGAAGGAAGAAAGTCAGAAAAAAGACATTAGAAAATGTGATTGTGTACTTTTGGAAGTGTTGCTGATTTAATAAAAATGAGTTTTCATAAAAAATAAAAATACTATCTTGGAAGCCCAGATCAGCTATATTCCACGCTTTAAGAAAGGTGGAAGGAAGTCCAAAAAATTGCCAGCAGGCTTTAAAAGTGAGGTCAGAGAGGCTGCTGCTGCCAAAAAAGCATTTTTTCAGGAAATGGAAAAAGGAGCCAAATGACGATAACTGGAAACATCATAAGCACTGGCAAGTTAGATGCAAGGCATTGATAAGGCAGGTAAAGAGGGAATTTGAGAAGAAGCTTGCTGTGGAAGCAAAACCGCATAATAAAGACTTTTTCAAGTAGCAAAAAACCTGTGAGAGAGTCAGTTGGACCATTAGATGATAGAGGGGTAAAAGGGGCACTAAGAGGGGACAAGGCCATAGTGGAGAGACTGTATGAATTCTTTGCTTTGGGTCTTTATTGAGGAAGATGTTGGGATGTTACCCATGACTGAAATGGTATTTAAAGATGATGCCACAAAAGAATTGAAAGAAATATCGATACACTGGGAAGATGTATTGCAACTATTTGATAAACTGAAGAGTAGTAAATCACCTGGACTGGATGGTATACATCTCAGGGTGTTGAAAGAACTGAAATATGAGATTGCAGATCTATTAGTAATCTGTGAACTATCATTAAAATCACCTGTAATACCTGAAGATTGGAGGATGGCCAATTTAACGCCAATTTTTAAAAAGGGTTCGAGGTGTGATCCAGGAAACTACAGACCGGTGGAGCCAGACATCAGTACTGGGAAAAATAATAGAAACCATTATAAAGAACAAATTTACTGAACATGTAGATCGTCATGGCTTAATGGGAGACAGCCAACATGGCTTTAGCCAAGGAAAGTCTTGTCTTACTAATCTGTTATGTTTTTTTGAAGATATGAATAAACAAGTAGACAAAGATGAGTTGGTTGATATAGGGGTATGTTTACTAAACTGCGGTAACATTACATACCACACGTTATGTAACGTTAACGATATCGCACGTTAACGTTACTTAACGATCGTTAACGTCCCCGGCCACGGTAAACACCGCAGAAGGTGGAGAGAGGGCGGAGAGAAGGGGTCAATGGGCGGAGAATGGGCGGGGAGAGGCCCCTTTCACACTAACGCGCTGAACTGAAGGGCTGAATCCTACCGCGAATGAAAACCTGCCGTTAGATGCACATTTGCAGGAGAGAGAAACCATTTAAGTGTCAGTAATGTACAGCCAAGGCAGAAAGCCCAAGAAATGTGATAGTAGTGCTCCATTTTCAGCAACACCATAGTGCCAAAGTATGAATGGTCACTATGGCGATGGTGCAAATGGGGCATAGGGGGCCGCAGGCGGGACATGTAGCATGGGCAGCTGGGGCACAGGGTGGACCAGGCGGGCGCCTAGGAACATAGAAACCAGAAATCAGCAAGATAGCAGCTGACCAAGGCCAAACACAATCCACCTATATCTACCTGGTTCACCCTAGCCAATAGTTGCTAGGACACTGACCTGACATGCCCCCGAGCCATCCCGCCCCCATGTGGAAGGGACATAATATTGGTAGTCAGTGATGGGGGGGGGGGGGATGTGTGGATGTCCATGTATGGCCCCCCCACCCCGGGATACGCTCCCTAGACTGGCGCCTACCTACACAGTGGATGGCCTGGGACTGCGCACTACCAGCACCGACAGCAAATGGCCATGTCAGCTTGGCAGGGGGGTGGTGTGCCCGTGCTGGAGGGGGCAGTGCCACCTCCCTGCAGTGGACCTAGGCCATGCCCTGCATCAGTACGTGGTGTGCAGTGCAACATACAAAGTCTGGCTGAGGAAAAGTACAGGTAGCCCCAGGGACTATTGTGCATCTGTGGCAGCAGTATGGTGCAGTACACCCAGCCAGTGAGTTCAGAAGCAGAGGGTCACAGGTTCAAGCCCCAGCTGTGGTTCCTGCAGAGCATGTCCCAATGTTTTACCCTACAATGCAGATACAACAGCAACATGTGCAAAGCCCAAAGCAGCGGCGAACAGAAGTACACCCACCCACCTACACAGGCTCCACAATCCAAAGATGCATGGAGAATCAGGCTGTTGGCCCCAGCATTGAGCTGAAGTTATCACCAGAGCACTACTACTACCCCTGCACAGTTTAGCAATGTCGGCACTGTGATCAGGACCAGTGTGGCGGGCAGGGTTGCCAACCACCCCTATCTTTGTACAATGCTGCAATAGGAGTGAGCGTTTGTGTATGTATATCCATTGTTCTGTGGCTGCCCACTCTTCACTGGGCCCAAAATGTCCCACTGTTACCAGCGTTATCCTGAATAAGTGCATAATGAGGAGCAAGGTATTTTGGGTATGGCCCGGACAGGGCAGATTGGCCAGGATGCATCTTCACAGGGTGTGGGGCAATGGCTGGGACACTGTAGTGCCTGATCACCACCTGCATGGACAGGGTGGCCACAGCATGGCATGCTGGGAGGGCACTCACTCTGACCAAGCAGTGACCATGGCAGGTCTAGGTTCCCACATAGCGCTCTACACTATCTGCCTCCAGTGATATATTTGTGTTCCCCAGTCCTGGGGTCCCAATCACTGAGTTTCCTGCTTGCTGCACATAGTTCCTCTGTGAGCAGGCTGGTGGACTGTCTGCAGTTAGAATGTGCAGGGTCAGAACACCTTTAAGGTACAGTCTGACTGTGCTGTCTGCTGGTGACTGGCAGACAGTGGTGGGAGGCAGTTGGGGTTTTCCAGACTTAACCCCAGCATTGCTGCTGGTCTGCCACTGCTCCAGTCATAGGTATGGCTCTGGCCCACCAACCCTGGAGGGCTGTCTCATACAAACAGGATGGAGGTTGCTTCCCCAGGGCAGGGGCACCTATTCTTTACCTGCAAAAAGGGTAATGTGGGCCCTTTGGAGTATGTAGTATATAACACTGCAACCTATAAAGGCACTGCTACACACACCTCATGCAATTCTAGGAACCCCTCTGCCCTGATAACAGCTGCCCATGTCAGCCAGACCCTAACACGGGGTACACACCAATCTGGCTGGTGTCTGGTCCCACAGGGCCACATGTAACTGCAGGATACAGATGGACACCAATTTTCCTTTGGCTGCACTGCAAGGAACACCTGTTACACACTGGTAGTGATGGGGATGTACAGCAGGACCTATCTCTAGCACCACATGTACTGCGGACCTAATGCTGGGCACCCATCCTATCCCTCAGGGTGAACACAGACCTGCACAATGGCATGGTCTGTAGCTACTCTGTGCCAGTATCACGCACTGTCAGTTCGTCTTCCAAGCTGAGGTACCGGAGAGGTGCAGACCCCATTTGGTGATCAGCTGTAGACCGCTATTCAGCATGTGCATTGCATCATGGGTACTGGTGGGGTTACCCTATCCTGGCACTCAGAGCAGACAATTTGTACGGTGACCTGCAGTCCTTCTGTACCCAGACATTGCTGTGACATACACCATGGAGGTATAGCCTACTGGTTAATACAATGCCATTCTTGGCAGTGTTCATGGGTTCAGTTCCTCATTGTTCCCTCCTCTCATGCCTGTCCTACTCAAATAGTGTGCATGCCTGTAGAGGTCATATTTGCAGATCTGTGCTTCCAGACCATAATACCCTCGCCACAATTGTCAACATTCCCTCAGTCTGTCTATCTGCGTCTGTCAGCTGTGTAGAGTTCTGTCTGCCAGTGCAGGCTGCCACCCCATGTCATGCCCTGCTAGCCTTTCCTGCATTGCGCCTGTTCATGCTTGCCTCGCCTGTGCCTGATCTGCATGGCACCACCACTCCTCTGTCCACCCATCATTGTAACTATCCTGCCACCTCCGTCTCCACTGGGGGACACGTATTCCCATCGCCTGCCACCAACTGTTTTTCCGGTACTTTACATTGCCAACACCCTGTGCTGTGGTACAGCTGCCCCACCATGTTTATCATCAGTACTAGCAGGCACATGGGATGCCCGCAGATATGGCAGGTCCAGCAGCTCCCACTTCTCCCTCCTTCACTCACCTGTTCATTGCCTTTCCTGAGTGCTCTTTCTAGTGTTAGGGCTACATCTGTCTCTGTTCCGCACAGGTCATGCATTTATTTATTTATTTATTTACATTGTCTTACATACCGTGCTATTCTGCATCAGTGTGGTCTACATTGAACAAACTGAAATTACATTGAACAGGGCATTATAACTTTGAGATAACCTTTGCAAACTATGCATGTCATCCTGAGGCACCTTGCAGTCCCTTAGGGCACACTAACCTAGGACACCATAACCTTGTTAGGCCACCTTAACCTATGGCTCCGTAGCCCAGGTGGTGCCTTGTCCAAGGGTACCTAATATGGCGCCTAGCCTAGGAGGCCCTATAGGGCGCCTTATGAGGCACCTTACAGAGCACCTTACATGGCACCTTGTAAGGCACCTTGCAAGGCGCCTTGCAAGGTGTCTTGTAAGGTGCCTTGTAACGCTCATTAGTCTAAGGCGCCTTGTAACGCGCGTTAGCTGCTACAGCTTACTGTAAAGATGCAACGCCCACACCTTTATATGGGCATCTGTACCTTTACCGCAGAACCTAACGTGAATGACATTACCGCAGTTTAGTAAACATACCCCATAGTGTATCTGGATTTTCAGAAAGCCTTTGATAAGGTCCTTCATGAGACACTTGACAAAATTAAAAAGTCACGGGATAGGAGGCAGTGTACTATTGTGGATCAGGAAATGGTTAAAAGATAGAAAGCAGAGGGTAGGGCTAAATGGCCAATTTTCCCAATGGAGAAAGCTGAATAGTGGTGTACCCCAGGGATCTGTGCTGGGTCCGCTGCTTTTTAATATATTCATAAATGATCTGGAAATTGTAATAATGAGTGAGGTAATCAAATTTTCAGATACTACAAAATTATTCAAAGTTCGTAAAACCCATAAGGATTGTGAAAAATTGCAAGAGGACTTTGAAAAATTAGAAGACCGGGCATCCAAATGGCAGATGAAATTTAATGTGGACAAGTGCAAAGTTATGCACCTAGGCAAGAACAATCCAAACTATGGTTACACGATGCAAGGTTTCACATTAGGAACCACCACCCAGGAAAAAGATTTAGGGGTCATCGTGGATAACATATTGAAACCCTCCACCCAGTGTGCAGCAGCGACAAAGAGAGCAAATAGAGTGCTACGTATCATAAGGAAAGGAATGGAGAATAAAACAAAGGATATTATAATGCCTCTGTATCGTTCCATGGTGCGACAGCATCTTGAATATTGTGCACAATTCTGGTCGTCGTATCTTAAAAAGAATATAGCGTTATTAAAAAAGGTACAGAGAAGAGACACCAAAATGGTAAAGGGGATGGAAGGAAACCCCTATAGAGGGAGGCTAAAAAGGTTAGGGCTCTTCAACCTGGAAAAGAGATGGCTGAGGAGAGATATGATAGAGGTCTATAAATTAATGAATGGAGTGGAAGGGGTAAACGTAGATCGATTGCTTACGCCATCAATATACAGAAAGACTAGGACATGCAATGAAGCTACAGGGTAACCTATTTAAGACTAATAAGAGAAAATATTTTTTTACTCAATGTGTAATCAAACTCTGGAATTCGTTACCGGAGGATGTAGTAAAAACTGATAGTGTTGCTGGGTTTAAAAAAGGTTAGGACAAGTTCCTGGAGGAAAGGTCCATAAACCATTATTAAAGGGGACCAAGGATATCCACTGCTTGCCCCAATACAAACACTGTGGTACCTATATCTTTTAGGGAAACTGCTATGTACTTGTGACCTAGATTGGCCACTGTTGGAAACAGTATACTAGCTTAATAGACCTTGGTCTGACCCAGTATGGTATATCTTATGTTTTTATGTTCTAACGCTTGACAAAAGTAGGAAGTCATGCCCACGATGCTGCCCAAAAAATGTCTGCAGGGGCTACAGAGCTCCGCTCCATCCAGGAGGACATTTGCACTAGTGTAGAATGGGCACGCAAACTGTCTGGAACCAGCTGGTTCCGCAACAGATCTGCCAAGGCAATGGCCATCTTAATCCAATACCCAATGCAGACTTAACCACTGCGCCACTTTGCGCAGGCCAGCAAACCACCACAAAAAGACTGCCTGATTTACAAAAAGAATTTGTAATCTCCAAGAGCCAGAGAAGCACCCTCTAGACATCCACAAGGTGAAGATCATTACCATTCCTCTGCCTGCTGTCCTTCTTTAAGAACTAGCATCAAACCACCTGGTTCACATGAAAGAGAGAAATCGCCTTAGGGAAGGCAGTAGGCACAGGCCAAATGGAAATGGCCTCTTCAGAAAAAGATAGGTACGGATCTTGGCAAGACACAGCCGGCTGCTCAGAAACAAATCGCAACAAAGAACACAGTCTTGAGCATCAGCCCTTCAGATTAGCACACTTCAATGGCTCAAAGAGCTCTGACATTAGGGCCCTGAGCACCAGACACAGATCCCAGGAAGGGACCACAGACTGGAGGGAGGGAACGCAGACACCGAACCTCCTGAAAAAAGCATTTAACATACAGATGTAAGGCTAGAGACTTACCAGCCAATGGACCTCTGGCCAAAGCTGCTACCTGAACCTTCAGGGAGTTGAGAGAAAAGGCCCTTCCCTCAGACCATCCTGCAGAAAACACCAACAGAGACACACCTTGGTCGCCTCGGGAGCCTACTGCCATGTGCTACACCAGCACTCAAGGCACCAGACCCGCACTTATGCCAGGCTGATAGATCTCCTCCAGGATCTGAGCAGACTGGAAAATCTCTGACAGAGAGAAGTCTGTATGCAAGAATGGTCTCTTTCAGGAGCCAAGTCATAAGCGAGAAGGGAGCTGGGACCTCCAGGTCAAGCAGCCCCCAACAGAATAGCCCCCAAAATGAAGGCAAACAAAGAGGTGGCGCTTGCAGGAGTCACATCAGATCTCTGAATCACTCTCCCCGCAGCCAACCTGGTGCTACCAGAATAATCCTTCCTGGATGGCACACGAGATGGTGAATCACAAGCCCCACCAGGGGGCAACAGAGGAAACATCTATAGAAGGTGTTGACTTGGCCAAGGCTGGGTCAGGGCATGAATGCCCTCAGACTCCATCCCCGTATGGAAAATGAAGAAGCGGCACACTGGCACTGGAGCGGGTCACCAACAGATCCCTCTCGGAGCGACCCCAGCAGTGCAGAAACAACTGAAACGTCTCTTGACAACTCCCAATCGCCCGGAACCAGAGAGTGCCAGCTGAGAAAATCCATTTCAACAGTATCCACCCTGGCAATGTGCAGAGCCGACAAACTAGGAGGTTCTTCGCTGCTCAGGCAAACAGGTGAGCCATCTCCATGTATACCCTGGCACTCCTCGTGCTGCCTTGCTGACTGACATAAGCCACCATGGCATTATCCCAGAACACCGAAATCACCCAGTCCTTGACCGGGGGCCATAAACACAGAAGAGCCAAACTGATGGTCCTCACCTCAAGGCAGTTAATGGACACCACCACCTCCCTGCCATTCCAACGGCCTTGGGCCATTTGACCTTCACAATGGGCTCCCCAGCCTGAGAGGCTGGCATCCATCGTCCAGCAACACGCCCTTCCTCTTAAGAATGGGCTGCTGCCTCCACTGCAGGCTGGCCATCACCATTCATTGGGAGTGGGAGCCTGAGCTCAAACTACTGAGAACTCTGAGACCACCGAGTCAGTAAGAACTGTTCAAGCAGCCACATATGAGCATGTGCCCACGGCACCATCTTGATTGTTGCAGCCATCAATGAGAGGAGCCGAAGATCAACCCAGACCATGGGAGCCTGCTGAGAATAGAACAGTGCTAGGCAATCCAACAACCTCGGACTCTCCTCTAGCAGGAAGACTCTGCACATTTGAGTATCAAAACATACTCCTAGGAACTCCAGGGACTGGGAATACAGCAAATGGCTTTTTCCCCAAATGAAAGACCACCACTAGAGGAGCTACCAGAGATGCCTCTGGCTCGGATGAGCCAATAGTCCAGATATGGGTGCACACAAATCCCTTGGTGCCATAGCACCACAGTCACCACCACAATGACCTTGAAGCAGCTCCCTGGGGCAGTAGAGAATCAGAATGGGAGGGCGGTGAACTGAAGGTGAGAGCCAAGCACGGAAACACACACGTAATTCTAATCACCCAGATCGTGATATGAAAATACATCTTGACCAAATCCAGTGACGCCAGAAACTTCCCTCGGCATGTCGCTTGAAGCATAGATCGCAAACCTTCCATCCAGATGCGCATGTTGTTGACACACTTGAGGTTCAGAATGGGCCAGAATGTTCCTTCCGTGTCGGCATTATGAAACAGATAAAATACATGCTCCACTGCCTTCAGGAGAAGCAACTTGTCCAAGGTGATCCGCACAGCAGCCCTACTTGTTCACAAACCCACAAGGTGAGAAGACGAAGGCAGCTGGGATGGGCACTTTCCATTCCAGGATATAGCTGTACTAAATGGGGACTAGCCCATGGTGATCCTTGATGATCCTGGCCCATTTCTGAAAGAAGAGGCAAAGCCTGCCCCCAACAGGAGGAACCAGGAAATGGGTACCCGACTTATTATGCAGCCTGGGAAGGTTCTCCTCTGGATTGGACTGGGTCCCTGTGTCCAAGCGCCCATGAAAGGACTGAGTCCAAAGTCCATAAAGCAGAGGGGAAGAATGGCTTTTCAGAACAGACGTAACGGGAGTCCCGAGACCCCCAAAAGTTTAACTAGCCCACCTGCAAGGAGTGGGTGAAGGCTGATGGAAAAGGGGCTCCTGCCCACTTCCCAGTCCCCTTGGACCTGTCCTCTAGAAGGCAGTAAGATTTAGTCTTGCCCAGGTCCTTCACCAGCTTCTCCAAATTGGACCTAGCAGAAGCGTCCCTCTAAGGCCAGATGGGCAACAAGGCTTTAGAAGATGAGTCACATGTGAGCACGTGCCCATGGCACCATCTCTACAGTCACCGCCATCAATCTGAGGAGCTGAAGATCATCCCAGACTCTGGGAGCCTGCTGTGCACAGAACACCTCCAGGCATCCAACGGTTTTCTTTTCCTTCTGACAGGAAATCTTTGCCCATTCGAGTGCCAAAATGTAATCCCAGAAACTCCAATGACTGCAAAGGCAAAAGCTGGCTCTTTCCCTGATTGATCACCCAGCCACAGCTTTCCAAATAGGACACCACTCGGGATACCACACAGATGCTTCTGACAGGGAATAGGTTCGGATGAGCACATCATCCATACAGGAATGGACACAGATCCTTTGCCACCGCAGCTGCCGCCACCACCATGACCTTGGAGATCATCAATGGGGCGGTAGATAGCCCGAAAGAGAGGGCAGCGATTTGTGACAACCAAGCGTGGCAAAACACATATAGTTCTGCTTGAATCACAGAACGCAAGGTTTCGATCCGGAAGCACAGGATGCACAAGTGCTCATTGATCCTCTTGAGGTCCAGAATGGGCTGGAAGGAAACATCCTTCTTTGACACCACAAAATAGATGGAGTATCTGCCCTTGCCCCACTTGTCCAGGGGGGACAGGCACAACCGTCTTTAGGTGCAGTAACTTGTCCAAGGTGGTCTGCACAGCGACACCTTTGATCACAGGCCCACAAGAGGAAAGGAAGGCATCAGGAGTTGGCTCTCTGCATTCCAGGACATAGCCAAACTGAATGATGTCTAGCACCCAGCAATCCTTTGAAACCTGGGCCCATTCCTGAAAGAAATGGCAAAACCTGACATCCACCAGAGGAACCAAGGAATCTGCTCCCAAACCTTCATTGTGCAGCCTGGGAAGATCCTCCTCTGGAAGGGAGAGAGAGTCCCTGGGTCCACATGCTCAACGAAAGGACTGAGAACGAGCCCAATACCCTGAAGCACAGAAGAATAAGTTTTCCAGGTCACGATAGTCCCTAGACCCCTTGGAATCTGGCCAGCGTGCCCTTAGTGGTTGGGCAGAGGCTGACAAGAAAGGGGCACCAGCCCGCTTCACAAGCCCCTTGGACCTATCTTCCAGGCAACAGTAAGATTTTGTCTCACCTAACTCTTTCACCAGCTTCTACAAATCAGTTCCTAACAGAAGCTTCCCCTTAAAGGCCAGTTCAGCCAACTGGGCTTTGGAGGTGGTGTCTGCTGCCCAGGGTCGGAGCCAAATCAACCACCAGACAGAGTCATCAGGGCACCATCTTTGGCACTAAACCTACCAGGTCATATTTAGCATCAGAAAGAAAGGCTATAGCTAACTCCAAAAGAGGTGTAGTATCAGGTGGGAGAGACCGAATCCACTGGAGCAGGGCTTAAGATGTCAGGCAGGTACATAACGCCAGCTGTAGAATTGCTGCCGCCATGACAAACTGGCTCCTCAGTAAGGCATCCACCTTGCAGCCCAGGACATTCTCTAAGGCCGATCCTCCTTCCACAGGAATGGTGGTCCATCTGGTAACCGCTGTGACCTGCGCATCCACCTTGGCATTGTCAAACCATTCAACACACTCCTTCTCCAGGAGAGCGTAAATCTTATACACCCTTAACACTTTAAGAAGGGAGTCAGGGGAGTCCCACTCTGACCGGATCATATCACTGATCCCCTCCAGGAATGGGAAGACAGCAGTGGATTTCCACACCCCTTGAACTAGTGGGTGTATCTTTGGCTCCTCCTCCGTGCCAGAAGCATCCATCAAATTCAAGGTGGATGAGACTCTGGTAATCCGGAATAGGTGGATCATGCTGGACTCTGCATAGTTTTCTGAAGGTGAGAGCACTTTCTCATCCACATCAGAGCTCAGTACCAAGCCATCTGAATCTGAGGCATGGTCAACATCTTGGATAGCTCCCAGCTGTTCCCTATCTCCAGGGAGTGTCCCCTGCTGGGAACAATTAGCCAAAGGTAATAACAGTGTTACTACTTTCAACATTCCCGGCACGAGACTGTGTTTGGGGGCACCCAGAGTCCACAGCATCTGAATTACCACGCCAGAAGGACCAGGCCTGTTTCAAAAAGGAACAGGATTCTTGGCAGGACAATCCAGAGTCCAGAAGCTCTCCTCTTAGATAAGGCTCTCCAACATCAGGGGGCATAGCCACCACAGACCCCCTAGAGGACGAAGAGCTGCTTACGGCACATTCTCTGGAGCCTCCGGCTAGCTGAATATCCTTACCCATAGTGCCGTCAATCACCTCCTGCCCTGAGAAAGTTAAGGGCAGACTAACCGCATCCCCCAACTGGGGGAAAGCAGACCTCCAGGGGCGACTCAGAAGCTGTCATGCAGGAAGGGCAGAGTCCAGAATCCAAGGAAAAGGGCTCCTCGCTTGCCACAAGTCAAAATTTTCCTGGAAAATGACAGATTTAGGGTATTACAAGAGTGCACGCGCTAAGGCTGCATCGGCCCGCAGGCGTGTGTTAACTGTGCTTTTATATAACGCGTGGCAAAGATGCTAGGGAAAGAGCGCGCGTTGGAGTCACTTGGGTGGACCATGCAACCACCAGGCACACAATTGACAAAAACGTTACAAATGCATGCAGAAGATGGTGGGAAAATCCAGCACAGCGCTAGCAGTCCACCCCGAAATTGCATCCCTCAGAGACAGAATCGTGAGTCCCCAACAAGGACAATAACACAGGTACACTAAAAAAAAATTTTTTTAAACTGCCTCTAATGTTTCGATTGATCTTTACGTTTTTTGGTGCGCTGAATCCAAATCTGGTAACCGATTTGCTCCATCACGTACAGATTTTTTGCTACATTGGGTTAGCAGTTTGAGGTGAACGTTTCAGATTGAGTGCGATCGAAATAAAAGTTTCTTGGATGAATTCTTTATACTAATTGTTTAGTAGTTATTCAAATAAGAATAAAGAAAATTGTAACAAGGCAGCACATAAGAATAGAGTAATGTCAACAAAACACACTGTGATGGTAGCAAAATTGTCTGCACTTAAAACAGCCACATACATGTGCACAAACATTGAGCATATAAGAGCGAGGTTAGACACAAAGCAAAGCAATGAAATGAAATGTGCAAAAAATGTTGTACAAGTATGTATGTAAGAATAGAAAACGCAAACCGCACCATTGCAATACATGAAGACAAACACCCGATGGTGTGAAAATAAAATTCTAATAAATGAGATCCGACACTGTGGTAATAACTAGCAAATTTTTATTTCAAAGTTTAGTAAAAACACGATATTTGTCAACACAGTTTAGATTTTAAAGTCATTCTTGGGTCAATCAATCTCCTGGTGGGCCCGTTTCTTCTTCCCCCGAATGCTTCTCTTGGTGCGCTGCTTGGCGTATTTTTCATCTGGGGTTTCCCGCAGCAGCAACCAGCAGAAATCAGCCATCATAGTGGTGTTCCATCTTCCTTGGTACCTTCTCTCTGCGTCCTTGATGTCCTGGTGAAACCTTTCACCTTGTTCTTCACTGTACGCCCTCAAGTTTTCGGGAAAGTAGTTCACATGGGAGTGCAAGAAATGGACTTTCAGGCTCATGTTACAGCCTTGTTCTTTGAAGGCATTGAGCATCCTGGCAACAATATCCTTATAGTTCTCATCCCGCCTGTTCCCCAAGAATTTGAGAACAACATCCTTGAAGGAATCCCAGGCTTCTTTTTCCTTCTCAGACATCGTTTCAGCGAATGCTCCATCTGAAATGAGTTTCCTTATATCAGGGCCAACAAACATTCCTTCCTTTAGCTTTGCTTCTGAAAGTCGGGGGAACTTTGAGCAAAGGTACCGAAAGCACTCACCATCTTTTGGAAGGGACTTGATGAATTGCTTAATGAGACCCATCTTAATGTGGAGAGGTGGTAATAGAATTTTATCACGAGGTACCAAGCTCTCATGAAGAACATTTTTCTCACCGGGTCTCAAATACTCCCGAATTGGCCAGTCTTTTTTCCCCCAGTGTAGGTCGCGGGCCCGGCTATCCCACAAGCAAAGGAAGCAGGGATATTTGGCGAAACCGGATTGCTGCCCTAATAGCATGGATAGAATTTTAAAGTCTCCACAAATCATCCACTTATGGCTCATCATAACGAATCTTCTGAAGAATCAGGGCCAAATTCTCGTATTTTTCTTGGAGAATAACAGAGTGAGCAATAGGAACTGAAGCGAATGTGTTGCCATTATGAAGAAGAACACCTTTTATGCTGTCTTTTGACGAATCAATGAACAGCCGCCATTCAGCAGGATCATACTTGAGTTTAAACTTTTCAATCACTCCGTATATATCGTTGCAAAATACCAAATCTTCCTCTTTGCTGAAATACTTCAAAAATTGTGTCTCGCGGTTGCGGTACCAATAAAAAGTTGCTTCTGGTGACAATAGATTTTTCTGTTTAAGCCGAGAACCTAGCAGTTGGGCAGCATCTTTTGGGAGTCCTAAATCCCGGACTAAATCATTCAATTCAGCTTGAGAGAAAAGTTCAGGTTTCGGATCTGGTTCAGTTTCAAACTCGGAAGTACTGGACTCATCGGGAAAAGCCATCTGATGAGTCTCATCATGATCAGAACCGTCCACACAAATATGATCCAAAGATTTTGGTGGTTCAGGCACAGGTACTTTGTTGCTATGAGGCATAGGCCTAATTGCTGAGGGAAGGTTGGGGTAACTTATTACGTTCTTATTTTTTAAGTTGTATCCCTTCACAATGCAAGAGCAAAAATAGCAGTCACTGCTGTGGTCTCTTTGTTCACGCCACATCATAGGTATTCCGAAACAAAATGCTTGTTTTTTACCTTTCATCCATAAGCGTAGATCTTCCTCACATGTCTTGCACACTTTGTGAGGAGCCCACGGTTTGTCTTGATCGCCTAACTTCAAACCGAAAATGAAATTAGTTCTTACCTGCTAATTATCTTTCCTTGAGTATTCTCCGGGCCAGTCCAGGGAAGGTTAGGTTGTCAATCCCCTTCAGCAGCTGAGGACATGAAGACATCAAGTTTTCTTGAGCAGTGAAGCCACTCCCCCTGAGGTCAAACTGCCAGTCTTCTTTCTGACAAAGCAGCAAACTAATATCGAACTGAAATAAAACATAACATCAACCCATACAAACTGATCATGTTCTATAGTCCTACAGAAACAGAGGAATCTAAGAACTCCTGCTTCTTAAAATTTAGAATTTAACATTTTTCCACCTCTTTTTTTTTTTTTTTTTAAATATAAACAATTAGTTATCTATCTAAAATAAAAACATAGAAGCCCCGATACTTCCTCTTCACTTGAATACACAAAAGGGAGGGACCCTGGACTGGCCCGGAGAATACTCAAGGAAAGATAATTAGCAGGTAAGAACTAATTTCATTTTCCTTTTCGCTTCTCCGGGCCAGTCCAGGGAAGGTTAGGGCAATACCAGAGCAGTACCTAAACTCGGGAGGGACCAGCCAGCCCTGCAATAAGAGCTGACGCTCCCACTTTTGCATCTTCCCTGGCCTGAACATCCAGGCGGTAATGCTTCGTAAACGTATGCAATGAAGACCACGTCGCTACTCTACAAATATCTACCGGAGGCACAAAAGCAAATTCCGCCCAGGAGGTTGCTTGAGCCCTAGTAGAATGAGCTTTCAACCCAACTGGTGGAGATCGTCCCCCAGCTTGGTAAGCCGCTGTAATAGCACAGCGCACCCAATGAGCAATCGTTGACTTTGAAGCTGGATGCCCCTTATTGCGCCCAGCATATTGAACAAATAGCTTATCCGTCTTTCGAAAAGGCTCCGAAATTTTAAGGTAATTCTTTAAAACACGACCAAGATCCAGTTTTCGGAGAGCTCGATCGATCGGAGAACTTGATAAGTCCGAAAAAGTAGGTAACACCACCGACTGATTAACATGAAAAACAGAAAGTACTTTCGGTAAAAAACATGGAACCGTACGAAGTACCACCCGTTCAGGCAGAAACTGTAAATAAGGCTCCTGACAAGACAAAGCCTGTAAATCGGAAATTCTCCGAGCTGAACACAAAGCTACCAAAAACGCCGTCTTCCATGAACATTCTCGTGGAGATCGCGAGGAAACAGAAGCCAATGGCGAACTCGATAAAGCCTCTAAAACAATATTTAAATCCCACGGAGGCACAATCTTGCGTAACGGAGGCCGGAATTTTTTGCCGCCTTAAAAAATCTTTGTACATCTGGATGAAATGATAATCTACGTCTTTGGACCAATCCCCTGAAACATGTCAATGCGGCCACCTGAACTTTAAGAGTATTAACTGCCAAACCTTTATCCAGACCTTCTTGAAGAAACAAGAGCAATTGTGGCAAGGAAGCCAAACGCGGAAGAACATTGTGCCGTCCACACCAATCTTCGAATAATCTCCATACCCGGACATATGCAAGAGACGTTCCCGGTCTTCTAGATTTAAGCAAAGTAGCCACTACAGAACTTGCATAACCTTTGCATGCTAAGCGAGCCCTCTCAAGAGCCAAGCCGTAAGCAAGAAGCGATCCACCTGTGGCATGAGTACGGGTCCCTGATATAATAGATTGATCCGAACCGGCAGACGCCAAGGAGGCGCTATTAGAAGCCGCATTAGATCCGCAGCATACCAAGGACGGCGAGGCCAATCTGGCGCAATCAGAATCATGGAACCTCGGTGTCCCGCTATGCGTTGTAGTACACGATTCACCATTGGCCACGGAGGAAAAACATACAAAAGTACGTTCTCTGGCCAAGGCTGAACTAGAGCATCGAGCCCCTCTGACATGCGTTCCTTGCGTCTGCTGAAAAACCGGCTTGCTTTGGCATTGCTGAAAGTTGCCATTAGATCCATAACCGGTTGACCCCATTTCAAGGTCAATTCGTGATAAACCGCCACATTTAACTCCCATTCTCCTGGGTCTAAAATGTTGCGACTGAGATAATCGGCCTGAACATTCTCTCTGCCAGCCACATGGGCAGCCGACAACGCCAGAAGATGGCCCTCCGCCCAAGCCATTAACTCCTGACATTCGCTTAGGAGAGAGGAACTCTTGGTCCCTCCCTGCCGATTGATATATGCCACTGTAACAAGATTGTCTGAAAACAAACGGACTGCCTTCCCCGCGAGAAGACGTTCGAAGTGTAGAAGAGCCAATCGAGCCGCGCGCAACTCCAACATGTTGATCGACCATAAAGTCTCCTCCTGAGACCAAAAACCTTGAACCACTTGAGACTGACAATGCGCTCCCCAGCCCGCTAAACTGGCATCCGTGGTGACCAAAACCCATGCGGGCTCCCGCAAAGGTACGCCTGCAGAGAGATGCACAGGGTTCAACCACCACTCCAGACTTTTCCTTACCAGCTCTGGACAAAACAGGCATTGAGACAGCGGGTGAAGCTGCGGAGACCAACGGGAAAGCAAAGCCTGTTGTAACGGTCTCATGTGAGCCCTGGCCCACGGAACCAGATCCAAAGCTGCCGCCATGGATCCCAAAAGTTGTAAGTACATCCAGGCCGATGGAGCCTGAACTTTTAAAAACGCCTTCACCTGCTGCAAAATCTTGTTTATCCTGATCTCCGTCAAGAAAACTGCTCCTCGAGCGGTGTCGAATAAGGCCCCTAGATAAGTCAGTTGTTGAACTGGCTGCAAGTGACTCTTGGCCCGATTTATGACCCAACCTAGTTGTTCTAAAAGCTGGACAACTCGAGCCGTTGCTACTACCGAAGCCAAATGAGAATCGTCCCTGATCAACCAGTCATCGAGATATGGATGAACTCTGATGCCTTCTTTCCGCAGAGCAGCCGCTACCACTACCATGAGCTTTGTGAAAATCCGCGGAGCCGTTGCAAGGCCAAACGGCAGTGCTCGAAACTGGAAATGACCCATTGGAAGGGCAAAACGCAAAAACGTTTGATGAGAAAGCCTTATTGGAATGTGAAGATATGCCTCCGTAAGATCTATTGACGAGAGGAATTCTCCTGGACGCACTGCTCGAACTACTGTACGCAGCGTCTCCATGTGAAAATGAGGAACCCGCAAAGCACGGTTGACGCCCCTGAGATAGAGAACTGGACGAAAAGAATCCTCTTTTTTGGGAACCACGAAATAGATCGAGTATCGACCTTGTCCGTATTGGTCTCGCGGCACAGAAACTATCGCCTGTAGCTGTAAGAGATGAAATATCGTCTCCGCTACCGCTTTTTCCTTTGACCCCGGGGCACAGGGAGACAGGATAAATGCAGGTGACAAGGGGTAAGCGAAATCTAGCGCATACCCTTTTTGAACTATCTCCAACACCCACTTGTCCGTCGTGATCGCGGTCCAGGCTTTTAGAAATCTCTGTAGACGTCCTCCTACAGGAACTAACGCCTGGACCAACAGACCTTCATTGTGGCTTCTTAAGTTGCGGTTTGAGAAGTTGGGAAGTAAGATCTACCGTAACCTCTTGCCCCACGAAAGGACTGACAGCGAAATCCCGAACGACCTCTGGAATAAGGAACGAATTGCGCCCCCCGAAACCTCCTAATGTCTCGTCCGGCACCTCGTAGACCTCCTGCGCCTCGTCCGGGCCTCTGCCTATCCTCAGGCAAATGCCCTCCTTTAGAATCACCAAGATCCTTCACAATTTTCTCAAGCGCTTCTCCAAAAAGCAATTTCCCTTTATAAGGCAATTTGCTAAGATGCGACTTAGAAGACACATCCGCTGCCCAGTTACGCAACCACAAAAAACGCCTAGCCGCAATCAGCGATGCCATAGTTTTGGCGGCAATCCGCAGCAGATCATAAAAGGCATCCGCCATATAAGCCGCAGCCGATTCAAATTTTGCGGTTTCTGCTCCCTGCAACAAATCTGGATCCCCAGATATATCTCCTTGAAGCCACCGAATGGATGCTCTAGATACATATGCCCCACAAACTGCTGCTTGCAGAGCCAAAGCACTAGAATCAAATGCTTGCTTAAGAAGAACTTCTAACTTTCTATCCTGCAAATCCTTAAGAGCAGCTGCTCCCTCAATCGGGATAGTAGTTTTCTTTGTTACTGCCGCAACTATCGCATCCACCTTAGGCATTCGTAAAAAATCCTTCTCTTCCTGCGGCATAGGATAAAGGCGAGATAAGGCACGGCTTCCACGAAGCGTAGCCTCCGGGCATTCCCATTCAGATTCAATCATTTGCCTTATCACCCGGTGCATTGGGAAGGAGCGTTATTTCGCCTTAAACCCTTGTAATAATGGATCCTCTAAAGGTTCCTGAGATGTAGCGGGAAGCAACAGATGTAAGGCAGACAATGAATGAGAAATAAGAGCTGAAAGCTCCTCTTTGCGGAAAACCCGAAACATATTAGGATCCTCTCCAGGAGCAATCTCACCCTCTTCCAGCTCTTCAGAAGCCATGTCTAAGCCTGTAACAGAGAGACATTCTGTTTCCCCCTGACCTAAAGACACAGGGAGCTGAGGTGCAAAAGGGTCCAAAGGATCCCTAATGATCTCTTTAGATAGAGTACCTTCTCCAGGATCCTCTGGAACAGAAAGATCCATAGGAACTGATGAAGAGCTTTTAAACATTTCCCCAGAAACAGAATTAGAAGATCTTACCAAAAAAGCCTTGTGCATAGCCAAAATAAATTCTGGGGAAAAGAAAGATAATACACTTTCTTTCGCCTCTGCCAGAGGTTGCTCAGTCTTCTCCTGCCTCAAAACGCTTTTAGAAGTCTTACTCTTCTTTTTAGCGGGCCGTTGCTTATCTGACGGCAAAACAGCCGGTGAATTCAAAATGGCCGCTTTACCGGCTTTTTCAGAGTTTAAAAACTGCTTTTCAGCTTCTATGGTAACCTTCTCTGCCATCGGAAATGCTTATACTGCCAATTAAAACTTAAAAGCTTAAAATTTGCCACGCTACAGCAAAGAGCAGGCAAACAGCAGTTATTTCAATAGCGCCGTTGTAAAACAACTAACGCTGCAGTTTTTGTTCCGTTGCTTGCCGTGGCACAGCAAAGAGCAGACAAACAGCCGCTTACATCAATAGCACTGTTGAAAACAACAAACGTTTACCAGCCACACTCAAAATCTGCCTAATTGCTACAGTTTTTGTTCTGCTGCTAGCGGAACACTGAAAAGGACGGCAATTGCAATCACAGAGGAAGTACTGGGGCTCCCAGATCTACTGCGCTTTGAGAGACTGACGGAATACCTCAGGCAGGCTCTGCCTTTGTCCGTGATTAATAAACAATGTACGTCTCCCTGCTAGTAAAAGCACTCCTGAATAAATATCTAATTAAGGACTATAAACCAAATCAGCTCTGCTAGAGCCAATTTCACTGCAAGTAACAAAATAAAAAAGTCAGACATTTGAAGGAGAGAGCCAATATCGATCCTCTTCAGCTGCTGAGGAATGAAAGACTGGCAGTTTGACCTCAGGGGGAGTGGCTTCACGGCTCAAGAAAACTTGATGTCTTCATGTCCTCAGCTGCTGAAGGGGATTGACAACCTAACCTTCCCTGGACTGGCCCGGAGAAGCGAAAAGGAAATAGGCGAAATATACTTTTTTAATAAATGCAGAAATGTTCCTCTGCCGCTTTTTCACGGTATATTCCCCACAAATAAAACAAAAACTGTCCGGAGAGTTGACGCAACCTCTGGCTCTGTGAGCCATCACAAATACACAGCACTGCAAACTACAACTGTAGTGAACCACTTCGGAATAAAGCTGGATTACGACTGAGCAAACAAAAGGTAATAATGAACTTGCAAGAAACTGAAATTTGACAGGAACGTTCATGTCGCAACCACCGTGTTTGAGCGAGCGAACGAGGCGAGGCGAACAGGAAAGAACATGCGCCAGCGCAAGTACTGGATTTAGCCCCCCGCCTCCCAATTGTCCTGTTAATGTATAAAATGAATACAAAACACTCTAAAATATCATGAGGGAGTGTTTCTAGTTAGTTAACCATTACAACCTCTATTTTGGGCCAAGAAAATAAACTGCAGTCGGCTAAAAAGAAATTATGTGAACATTCCTTATATGGGTAAGAAATCTAATTTTGCAAGAAAACGTGACGTGATGGAACATTTTGGCTATTTTTCCTGGATTCAGCACCCCAAAATCTATAGGAATCAGTTGCAAAACTGGAGGCAGTTTTTTGGTAGTGTACCTGTGTAATGAGGTCAAGCCAGGGCCAGCCCATCCACTAGGTGGGCTAGGCAGTAGACCTCTGTGGGCAGTGTAGCTCAGTGCAGCACCTGTAGCAGGCCATGTGCTTCAAACATACATGGCCTGCCGCTTCTGACTCCCTGAAGTGTGTCGGAGGGGGTTCAGAAGCGATAGGCCATGTGTGCCAAAGCACATGGCCTGCAGCAGGCTGCCATGCCATACCCCATCCAACTCTGCCACCAGAATCAGCAGCAGTAGGGGACAGTGGCATGGTTCAGCACAGGGGGAGAGGGGGAGGCGCAGCTCCAAACCATGGGGGGGGGCGGAGGGGGGAAGGGGGCAGCATGACCAGGGCTTCTGCTTTGGACAGCAAAAAACCTGGGGCAACAAACCTGCCTGGGGTAAATATACCTAGGGCAACAAAAAACCTGGGTCAAGTCTTTGTACTCACCCCCTGAGAGCCCCAAGCAAAGGATCCGTGCCTGGCTCAGCTCTGCTCCCCTGAAACTGTTTCACTGGCTGGCTTTGCAGCACTGTAAGGCGGCTGTCAGGCAGATTACTCTGAGGGCCTTCTGCAGTCTTATGGAGAAAGCAGGGGGGACAAAGGAGAGGGGACGGGGTACTGAAGATGTGTGAGGCTGCTGTACTCTTCCAGATCCTTCCAATTTGTGGCTGCTCAATAGGCCTGTATCATGATAAGGACGTGGAGCTGAACCAATTTTCTCTCCTTCTATGGCTACTGAAAAGGCCGCAGTCTAGTGAAGCCTCCCACATCGCGCTCAAGTGAGAGTCTCACCTTTTTGTACCCAAGGTGGTCGTTTGATTAAACACTTGATCTTTTTTCCTCTCAATCCTCAGATTTTCTACGAAGAGGAGAAAATCCATCCACCATCTGCTGGAGACAAAAAAATACTGGAGACAAAGGATATTATAATGCCTCTATATCGTTCCATGTGAGACCGCACCTTGAATATTGTGTGCAGTTCTGGTCGCCGTATCTTAAAAAGGATATAGAGTTATTAGAAAAGGTTCAGAGAAGAGCCACCAAAATGGTAAAGGGGATGGAAGGATACTCCTATGAAGAAAGGCTAAAAAGGTTAGGGCTCTTTAACCTGGAAAAGAGACGGCTGAGGGGAGATATGATAGAAGTCTATAAATTAATGAGCGGAGTGGAACGGGTAAACGTAGATCGATTGTTTACCTTATCAGAATATAGAAAGACTAGGGGACATGCAAGGAAGCTACAGGGTAAACTATTTAAGACTAATAAAAGAAAATATTTTTTCACTCAACATGTAATCAAACTCTGGAATTTGTTACCGAAGGATGTAGTAAAGGCTGTTAGTGTAGCTGGGTTTAAAAAAGGTTTGGACAAGTTCCTGGAGGAAAGGTCCATAAGCCATTATTAAGAAGGGACCCAGGATATCAATGCTTGAACCAATACAAGCATTGTGGAACCTGTGTCCCTTGGGGAAACTGCTAGGTACATATGACCTAGATTGGCCACTGTTGGAAACAGAATACTGGGCTTGATGGACCTTGGTCTGACCCAGTATGGCATATCTTATGTTCTTATGTTCTTATGTACTGAAGGGACCTCTAGTGGCTAAGATGAACAGAGGTATAGGAGTGATGTTATTGAAACCTGGCTTCTCATTGGTTTGTTTTCTCCACCAATCTGCTGGTAAGGGAACCCAACCCACTTATCTGGACTGGTCTAGCAGGACAATATGGAAATCCTGTTTGTCCTAAGAGAACATGAAAAGTACCTGCAGATGAGAAAGCCAGAGGAAGGCCTAGGATCCAGGTGAGTGCTATTGGACAGGAATCCAGGTGGCCAATCACATGAACAGGAAGGATATAAGAGGCTTCTGGTTGATCAACAAAGAAGCTAATGAGGTATGGGCCTTAAGTATCTACTAAAGAAATTGAGGACACCATTGCTTCCATCAATCTCACCACGGCTCCTAATGACCCCTGTCCAGCAAGTTGGATAAAGGAACTTCGACATGAACTAAGCCAGTCATTATGCAATATAACCAACCAATCATTATCAAGGGGTATCTTCCCACAAAGTTTAAAACATACGTCAATCAGGCCCCTGCTAAAGAATAGTCGCCTTGATACATCCAAAGTCGAATCGTACAGACCCATATCGAGCATTCCACTGATTGCTAAGATCATCGAGAAAATAGTTCAGAGACAGATCCATCAGCATGTCGATGCCGAGGCACCCCTCGATCCAGCTCAACATGGCTTCAGGGAATCGCATGGGGTAGATACCATCCTAACTACCCTATTCGATAATCTAATTACAGGAATCGACAATATACACCGAGGTTTCGTCCTTATCTTTCTCGACATTGCTGCCGCCTTTGATTCTGTGAATCATAAGATACTATTACAACGTCTCCAAGAAAAAGGGTTACAGAGCACCACACTACAATGGTGCGAATCATACCTAACTAATAAATGGCAGCAAGTAAAAGCAGGCAACACGTCCTCTGAACCATTCTTACAGAAGCAGGCAGTGCCTCAGGGATCATCCCTGTCTGCTCTACTATTTAACATTTATATGCAGCCAATCTGCTCTCTGATTCGCTCATTAAATGTAGAATGTCTCGTGTATGCCGACGACATACTACTATACATTCCATTCACTATCGAACAACCTGATTTCTCCCCTATCATCAGATGCTTTGATGCAGTTGCTGAATGGCTTCTCACACAAAACCTGAGGATCAATCATAGCAAGACTGATGTCCTCTTTGTCACAAGGAATCAGAAGTTCGCCCCACCACCCAACCTGCAAGTTAAAAACGCTGAACTCAAGACAAGAGACACAATTCGATACCTAGGCATCACCCTAGATCAGCGATTGGATATGACAACCCACGTAAAGACCGTTACAAGAGCAATATACCACAAAATATGAACCCTGCGCCACCTCCGCCCACTACTTGATTTTTCAGACTATCGAACCATATTTCAAGCCCTAGTGATCCCACACCTAGACTTTGCGAACACCATCCTCCATGGCCTTCCACAAGCAACCCTCAGCCCACTTCGGCTGGCCATGAACTCTGCTGCTAGGGTTCTTACAGGGGTATCAAGATCGGAACATATAACTCCAGTAATGAAAAATCTACACTGGCTACCACTACAAGCCCGAATTCAATACAAGGTACTGGTCATGACTTTCAAGGCACTGAAGAATCAATCTCCCACATCAATCAGCAAACTGCTTAACAACATCCCCGACATCAGAATCAGAAGACCTGCACTAACGAACATGCTAACAGTACCTAAGCTCACCACAAGGTGCACGAAGGCAACTACCAATAGAGCTTTTTCGATTTATGCTCCGACAGCCTGGAATGACCTTCCTACTTGCATTCGATCCATATCCAGCCTCACCTCCTTCAGAAAAGCAATAAAACACCATCTTTTTCCAATTCACTATCCTGAAACCAGTCCCGAAAAACATAAGCCGTTCTCACTCACCCCACACCTTAACTACCCCAACGCACTAACCCAACATGAGAATGGTTAGGTGCTCCTCTCCCTTTAGTTCTACCCATGCTCCCACCTGACCTAGCTATGCTTACCGTAGATCGCAATTATTAGTGTATTTAACTCTATGTAAATATTTTGTATATACCATGTAAATAGTTTCCCCTGTTATTCCATTATTGATTATTCCCTTGTTCTATGTAAGCACATTGTGATATTAATGCATTGTTGCACTGTTCAGTTCTAATGTAAACCGCACTGATCTTAATAGCGCGGTATATAAGAGATAAAAATAAATAAAAAAAATAAATAAGTATGCTAGCCAATCAAGGAATGGGCCAATAGGAACCCATCCTTTCTTTTGCAACTCTAGGCTATATTATTGATCTTTCTACCGTACCTGGGAGAATGGTGGCTTGCTGGATAATTGCCCTGGCTCTGAGTTTCTGGGACCATCAGTTCAGGCCCACTTGGGCATAGCAAAGGGATTCCATGGCTAGGAAGGCCTGCTAGAGACTTCAAACAAATGAAATGAACTGATAGGCATATTAAAAAACACCAGCCCTTACATCAACAAAAAAACCAACACTGTGAAAAGGGTGGTCTAAACAATCCTCAGTTCCCCTGCCTCAGGCCACCAGTTGTGCTTTCAGGCTATTTCTAACAAATATGTATGAGATATATATATATTTGAAGCAGTACAAATTTTTCAAGCATACTTATTAGGGATTTCCTGAGAACATGGCTAGCCTCACTAAGAAATATGAAAAGGACAACTACAGCACACAACGGCAAAAGAAGGAGAAAAATGACTCTGAAACAGCATAGTAACCATTTGCTTTCAACAGAACGCCAACTCAGGAATGCTGTACAAGCATGGTGATACAGAACTACCAAGCATACTCAGAAAGATCTTTAGTATTTTCCTAAATGTCTCTGGAATTCTGCTTCATGTTTGTGCCAATTCACATCTTTAGAGAATAAATAAATTGACTTAGTGAGAAAAAAGGCAATAGAGTTTCATTTTGTTCTGTAAGAAAGTTGGTATCCCTAAGTAAATGGAACAAAGCCTGACATCTAGCTCGCATATGTAGTTTAGAACAAAAACATTTGCTTGGGCTTAGAATGGCAACATTTAAAAAGTCATACAAAGTCTTAAAACTGTCCAATAGTTCCTTTCATGTGTGGACTTTCTATTGGTGATTTCACTAATTTCTGCACAGCAGCCTGCCATTGGGACTATGCTACCCATTTTTGTCAGGTCACCATTAAAATACCTCTTTCATTTCCATTTTCTTGTTAATGAAAGGCAATGAAAAATATTTAGATTCAACACCTATAGGTGCCTTCTCCCCCCCTTTTCCTACACAAAAGTGCTACATATCTTGGTGAAAAGAACAGACACACTGTACTAGTGATTTGATTTGATTAATTACCCTAGCTGTTTGGGGACCTTCATTTTCCGAGGCTTTTTCTCTCTCTCTGTTCCTTCCTCTTTCCGTTTTCTTTTCTTCATTGCTCGCTCTTCTTCTTTTAGTTTGGATACCTGTGGAGCATATATCAGAAATACAGATCAATGTATATCTAAAATCTTTGCTTCCAAGACAAAAAAAAGACAGCGGGATATGAATGCAGAAAAATATGCAGAGAATTTCTTCAAAATAAATAATGACAAAACATTATCCTCCTGGGATTTTCTGCAGATGACTGTCGTGCAATTTTGAATCCTTTAGAACAAAGTACGTTTTTGAGGGAGCCCCAGCATGGGTTCTTTATAACAATACAAATCAGGGGTTCTCAACCTAGTCAGGTTTTCAGGATAACCACAATGAATATGCATGAGAGAGATTTGAAGTCAGTGTAGGATATTCATTGTGGTTATCTTGAAAACCTGACAGGCTAGGTGTGTCCCGAGGACTGGGTTGAGAACCCCATGTCCAAATATAACAAAACAAGTGATTGCATAAGTTTAAGAACTGGACTAATTACCAAATAGTATTCTAGGTAATGAACTGTTCATAAATAAAAGAAAGCTCTTTTAGTTACCTCTGATGTTTTGATCTCCAAGCTAAGTCATAAATGACCACATGACCCCTAAAACACAGGCATTTTATTTAAGACCACATATGGACCCTTGATAGTAAGGGCTATTTCTCATGTTTTGCCTACATTGGGTTTCAAATGTCAGTCAGCATGCATGCAGCAACAGCAGCTAGGCAAAAATTACATGCTATAACTGAAATTTTGTGGCCCTGACCTAATGGAGTCATATTTGTAAATTAGTGTATAGAAAGTATCTTAAGCCAAATTTCCTAATGACCTGACCAATGGGTTGCACATGAATATTTAACAATACAGGTAAGAGAGAAGACCTTTGTGGCACTCAAACCAAATGGTGGAGAAGATAAAACTACTTGATGCCTGCCCTCTATTGCCTACTAGACAAGAAATAAAAGCCAATGAAAAGCCATTACTTCCACACACAGATCTCTTAACAAAAGAGAATATACTGTGACAGTATTAACACACTTGAAAGGTCCAAAAAATCAAGGGTGCACATTCACCTCAACCTAAGATTTGGTAAGAATCATTACACAAAAGAAATTGGCACAGGTTCTGTGCTAAAACCAGTTCTAAAATGATCCTGTAGCAGCAGAGCGCAGACAAACCAATAATACCAGGAGTCTGTTCAGAAGGTCCAAATCATTTATTTGTGCACAAGTCTCAAGCAAAGTCAATTTCAAAATGGCTGAGCGAAGTTCTTTGGCAATACAACAACTTTTATAGACTTTTGCTCCATTCTAGGTATAGAAAAACATTTCATTGGTCCCGGTAACCTCCCGTACCCCTTCTATTGGTCCCGGTACTGATATGATTATCCAATTATGTTCTTTCAGTGGGCTCAGCACCTGCTTACCCCCCTTCTAGTCCCAATTACAATGGCCAGTTCATCAACTTGTTACTTTCATACTTCCAAGGCCATTGAGCCAATTTGTGCGTGTAGGGGAGCAGGACTCCGTAACTTATCTGTCAGCAGTCCTAATTAAATCCCTTGCAGATGTACTTTTCTTATCAGTGACTTTTAAACATATTTTTCTGTGTTTTTCCATCTTCCAGTTCAGCTTATCTAAGCTAATTCAATACTCTTGCTATGTTCCAGCTCTACAGGAGCATATTGGGGGATGTGCAATTCCCATAGGCCTCTCCACTAGCATCATTTACAGGTCAAGCTAGCTAGGCTCGCTTGCTTATATCAGACGAAGTGGATCACAGGCCTACACCTGCCACATTCCCCCCTTTGATTAATCTCACCCTATTACTTAATAAAGTGTGAGAATTAAATCACTTCAAAATAGTTATGCTGTAATCATAGAATTCCGACTACATATAGGAGGTTTTGGTTGGTACAAGGCCATAATCTTAGTTGCGGTCTTCCGCTCTACTGTACTTTCAATAGTACTATGGATAGATCGTATACAACATGGGATTAGACATGGTAATAACAAAATAACAGCAACAAGTATTAGTACTAATATAAGGAAAGTTTTAAGTCCTCCCAGCCATGAGAAAAGGTTAGCAAACCAGTTAGGGAATTTCAGTGAGTGCCAAGTCTGTACTGGCACATAAGCATGTCTTTACATATCCTTAGCAATTTCTTCAACTACTTGACCCTTATCATCTATTTTTAAACAATTAGTTAAATTCAGCTTACCACATACTCCTCCTTCAGCTGCTAACAAATAATCAAGTGCTAAGTGATTCTGATATATAGCAGTGCGCATCTGAGTACTTTGTCTAGCTAAAAGTGTAAGAGCTTGGCTAGTTTCATTGGTTATTATTTCAACTACTGCTTGTAGGCGAATAATACGATTAATCATATAGACTGGGGTTCGATAACCATACATACCATCATCATTCCAAGTGGCAGGCCCATAATACTCAATGATTCTCTCTGGGGGCCAATCATCACCCTTCCACTTCTCCCACTTGCCTACCTGGAGGGGTGATCTCTTCTGTCTCAGTGCTCTTTTGTGTTGGTGGGTAGTATATACTGGGTATCCTAATTGTTCTCCATGTTCAGTGTTTAAAAGAAAGAAAGAAGGTCTGATGGTCCCTAAGACACATGGTTCCTCCCCATTGTGGCGGGAGTCGTGCATACACTCGGTTTCCACAGATCCAATATAGGCCAGGTGGGGCTTGCCAGGCATGGGTTTTGGCAAGATTAGTCCATAAATCAGCAAGTTCAGGAAATCTGGCTAATGGGTTAGGACAGCGATGGCGAACCTATGGCACGCGTGCCAGCTGTGGCACGCGAAGGCCTTGCAGCTGGCACGCGTGAAGGTCCGCAGAAAAAGAAAAAGCGGGCTCTGGCTGCTGCCGCGGACGCGGACGCGGCAGCATGCAGTGTCCCGCGGGTCCGCCCGCTAAGCCCCTCTGCAAGGGCTTTCAGATTCGCGAGGGAGACAGCGTCTCCCTCGCGTCTCTGTTAAGCCCGCAGGGGCTAATGGGAAATTTCCCATCAGCCCCTTTAGACGCGAGGGACTGATGGGAAATTTCCCATTAGCCCCTGCGGGCTTAACAGAGACGCGAGGGAGACGCTCTCCCTCGCGAATCTGAAAGCCCTTGCAGAGGGGCTTAGCAGGCGGAGGGGGCCCCACGGGACATTGCATTCTGCCGCTGCCGCGGCAGAAGCCAGAGCCCGCTGCTGTTTTGGTGTTTTTTTAAATTTGCCCTGGGGGGTGGGTTAGGACTGCTAATGGGCTAGGGGGGGGGGGGGGTTAGGACTGCTAATGGGCTAAGGGGGGGGTTAGGACTGCTAATGGGCTAGGGGGGGGGTTAGGACTGCTAATGGGCTAGGGGGGGGGGGGTTAGGACTGCTAATGGGCTAGGGGGGGGGTTAGGACTGCTAATGGGCTAGGAGGGGGGGTTAGGACTGCTAATGGGCTGGGGGGGGGGTTAGGACTGCTAATGGGCTGGGGGGGGGGGTTAGGACTGCTAATGGGCTAGGGGGGTTAGGACTGCTAATGGGCTGGGGGGGTCGGACTGCGAATGGGCTGTGGGCTGATGGGGGCTGTCTGGAAATGGGGCGATGGGGGGTTAGGACTGGTAATGGGCTATGGGGGGGGGTTAGGACTGCTAATGGGCTAGAGAGGGGGGGTTAGGACTGCTAATGGGCTAGGGGGGGTTAGGACTGCTAATGGGCTGGGGGGTTAGGACTGCTAATGGGCTGTGGGCTGATGGGGGCTGTCTGGAAATGGGGCGATGGGGGGTTAGGACTGGTAATGGGCTATGGGGGGGGTTAGGACTGCTAATGGGCTAGAGAGGGGGGGGTTAGGACTGCTAATGGGCTAGGGGGGGTTAGGACTGCTGATGGGGAGGGGTTAGGACTTGAGGTGGGCTGTTGGGTGGGGTTAGGACTGGAAATGGGCTGATGGGGGGTTAACACTGGAGGTGGTCTGATGGGGTTAGGACTGGTAATGGGCTATGGGGGGGTTTAGGACTGATAATGGGCTATGGGGGGCTGGGACAAGAAATGGGCTGATGGGGAGGGGTTAGGACTTGAGGTGGGCTGATGGGGTTAGGACTGGTAATGGACTGTGGGCTGATGGGGGGGTTAGGACTGGCAATGGGCTATGGGGGGCTGACTGGAAGTGGGCTGATGGGGGGTTAGGACTGGAAGTGGGCTGATGGGGGGTTAGGACTGGTAATGGGTTATAGGGGGGGGCTTAAACTGAAAATGGGGTGATGGGGGGTTAGGACTGGAAGTGGGTTGATGAGGGGGGGATAGGACTGGTATTGGGTTGGGGGGTTGCTAGGACTGGAAATGGGTTGGGGGGCTGCTAGGACTGGAAATGGGCTGATGCAGGGACTAGAAGGGAATGGATGCTGGGTGAGGCTGGAACTAGAAGGGAGCTGGTGTTGGGGGAGGATTAGAATGGGATGGGGCTGGGAGAGTAAAATGGAGAGGGGAAAAATATTTTGTGTGGGAGGGATAAAAAATCTACAATTGGCCGGGTATTGGGAGAGTAAGTGGGGATTGAGGATGGAGGGGTAAATTTTGAGTAGATGAAATAGGAATGAGCAAAGAGCAAAAGGAGAAAGATTAGTATGTTAAAGCAGATGTAGAGAGAGAATGGAAAAAAAAACCAAGAAGACAGAAGAAAGGACAAATGGACAGCAGATGGAGAGTTAGCAGAAGACACGAAGAAACCAGAAGAAAGTGGCTGGAACAATTGCAACTGAAAAAAAATGCACAAAAGGTAGAAAAATATCTCTTTATTTTGAATTTATTAATTGGAATATGTCAGCTCTGGGAAATGTGCATCATTAATTTTTGCGCTTTGTTTAGTACAAGAGGAAATTAATATATAGTTTTATTTCTACAGTGTTGTTGTATATTCCAAGTTTGGCTTTTGGGGTTCCCAGTTTAATTATTGTCTTCCTGTTTCTAAATTGTGATTCCTTGTTTGGTAATGGTCTGTTCTGCATGTGTAACTGAGCTGAGGTATTCTGTTTATATAATTCCTATTTGACATTGCCACTTGTTCTTTCCCCAGTAGGTCATGTATTGTTGTTCTCTGAGATGTATTGGTTTAATATTTGCAGTGTTGCCTTTTGATAGGTAGAGTATGGTGCTTTGTGAGTCCTGGTAGTGCTGTTAGGATACGGCGGGTTTGCTATGGGTTCTAAATGGGCAGCGTTTGTAGTAGTTCCTAATGTGCCTGGCGGTTGGTACTGGATTATAGTAATGTAGAAACCTTTTAGTCTTTCTTTATCCATATACTCATTAAGAGGCATGTTTACTAAAAGTTAGTGTATGGTAACATTATGCAAATATTTATGCAAATGAAGCACCTTATGCAAATGGAGCTTTAATTGACGTGCTGGCACTTTGAGGAAATTCTTTGGTTTTGTGCGGCAGTTTGGGCACTCGGGCTCAAAAAGGTTAGCCATCACTGGGTTAGGAGGTTCAGGATGTTTGATTCCTGACCACCATGACGTCTTTTTGGTAGTGGCATTATAGAATTTCTGGCTAAGACAGACCAGCTGTCCTACCTGTTGGGTGAACTGAGGTCCAGTTCTGGTATAGCAAAGACGTCCAACAATTGAGTGCGCTAACACCCATTCGCTAGTAGTCTTGTGTAATTCAGTCTGATTGTAAGTCAGAGAATAATTTAATTCTTGGGCTTCCCATGGCCACTGGTCACCCATTTGGGTTCCGCCACAGAAATAACAATCTGAGATTTTAAGACTAGATACTACTGCTCCAGCTAATTCTAAAAATAAATTCTGAGAAGGATGAGGGATTTCAAACTTATTTACATGCATGGCCTCATAGAAGGTATTATGGATATGATATTTAGATGACTTGTGGGCTTGGGTATTCAATCTTATATACACAATGGTTCCCGGATCTACTGCTCCACCAGCAATACGTAAACCAAACTTGTATCCTTGTTTCCATGCATTAGGATTGTGTATCCGTAAGTGTAAGGGGTTACAAGCATCTTTCTGACATTTATCATTTGTTGTTGACTTGGTTAAAGTGGCCATTCGTTTATCTATCTTTTCGTCAACTATACCATCATTCCATGTAGCATAAAAAACACATTCCCAATTTGGGCAATAGTAATCTGCTTCTGGGGCAGTACTATAGCCTGGTTCTTTTTTACCTGTACACTTTCTCCATCCTATGGCACCTTCTGGGCACATATACTTATGGTCATTTCAATACGCTTTTTCCCAGGTACCACAGTTGGAGCGACTATCTCTATTTATAACATTACAGGCATCGAAATTCAAAACAGGTCTACTAGTATCTTTAAGTGGTTGTGTAGCAGTTATTATAGGTCCATCTGCATCCTTCCATCGTATTTCCAACGTGTAATAGGATGGGTTCTGATGCGGATTATAGCATACTCTAGATTTACCATTTGTGCAAACATTTAGTTCAGTGGTGTTATAAATACACCGAGTCACTTTTCCCGTGCAGGTATAATAAGAATGGTAAATCAAAGTCTGAGTTACTTTTAGTCCCGTTCGAGTAGAAGTAATGCAAGCAGTGCATGGAGGTAAAGCATAAGTCAGTTCAAAACCTCCAAGGACTGCATGTGGCACAGTGACTCGTATGTTCTGTCCTAATGTGAGCTTGTCTGCTTCACTCACTAATAATGCTGTAGCTGCAACTGCTCTCAGGCAAGGTGGCCATCCTTTGGCCACAGTGTCCAACTGTTTCGATAGGTATGCTACAGGTCGCTCCCAATTTCCCAATTTCTGAGTCAACATGCCTAAGGCATTTCCTTGTGCTTCATGTACAAACAAGTGGAAAGGCTTGTGAACATCTGGTAGTCCAAGTGCTGGTGATGACATTAATTCTTCCTTTAACTTCTTGAAGGCTGTATCCTGCTCAAGTCCCCACTCCAGTGGCGACTTTTCTTCTCCTTTTGGGGCTTCATATAATGGTTTGGCAATTTGGGCGAAGTTGGGTATCCAGATCCGGCAATATCCTGCCGCTCCCAGAAAGGCTCTGACTTGCTTTCTGGTTGTTGGGGTTGGAATTCTACATACTGCTTCTTTTCTCTCTCTGCCTAATCTTCGGCTTCCTTGGGTTATACGAAAACCCAAGTATTTCACTTCTTTTTGGCATAGTTGTGCTTTTGCTCTGGAAACTTTGTATCCAGCTTCATCTAGTAACTGCAAGAGATCTTTGGTGGCTTGTATACATTCACGTTCTGATACGGCAGCTATCAGCAGATCGTCCACGTATTGGAGAAGCACTCTCTTCCCCGGGGCCACTGGATAACTTGAAAGATCTTGATTCAGTGCAGCACTAAAGATGGTAGGCGAATTCTTGAATCCTTGGGGTAATCGTGTCCATGTGAGTTGGCCCCCTCTTCCAGAGATGGGGTCCTGCCATTCAAATGCAAACAATATTTGACTTACAGGGGCTAATCTTATGCAAAAGAATGCATCTTTTAGATCTAGTACAGTGAAATGGGTAGCTTCAGCAGGTATTAGTCCTAGAAGAGTGTAAGGATTGGGTACAACTGGATGTATAGTTTCAACTGCATCATTCACTCTCCTTAGGTCTTGCAATGGGCGGTAATCATCTGTCCCAGGTTTCTTTACTGGCAAAAGTGGAGTGTTCCATGGGGATTGACATACTTTCAGTAGGCCATATTCGAGTAATCTTTGCAAGTGGCGATGAATGCCTTCAATTGCAGCTCTTGGGAGAGGGTACTGTTTGACGTGTACTGGTGTAGCACTAGGCTTAAGGGTTACAATTACTGGAGCTATATGTTTGGCTAGGCCTGGAGGACTGCCTTATGCCCATACTCCAGGTGGTGCATGAATGTTCTTTAAAGTTTGTTCGAAATAAGTGTCTCGGACAGAGTCATCAATGTAATACCTCCATTCTTCTTCTCGGGGAACTGTCAGCAACATTATTCCTGTTGGTTTGACTTGGGGATTTACTGTCATTTGCATTTCTCCTTTTTCAGAGAAAGATATTTGTGCTTGAAGTTTGGCTAACATATCTCGTCCCAGCAGTGGCACTGGACATTCGGGCATGTAAAGGAATTGATGAGTTATTTGCTGTCCCCCTAGACTGCATATACGATTCTGAAGAAAAGATTTTGTAGCTTTGGCACCAGTTGCACCTATGATGGTGACTGCTTTTGTAGAAAATGGGGCTATCTTTTTGTCTACTACTGAATGTTCTGCTCCAGTATCAAACAAAGTTTATAACTTGGTCTCCTATTTGTATTCCGACCATAGGCTCCTGGAGACCTAAAGCAAACTCGGAGCCCGGTCTGTCCTAATCCACGTCATTTTCATCATGGACTGTCGTAGGCAATGCTTGTATGGCTCCTCCTCTTTTTCGCTGGAATTGTTCTCGATTGGCTCCTCCGCGGTTTCGGGGACGGCCTCGTCTTTCTTCTCGCCACTGATGATTGTTTTCGTCATCTTGCTGGGCGTCTTCGAGTTGCGGGCATGCATCTCTCCAATGTCCTTCTTCTCTGCAATAGGCGCATTGGTTTACGCCTAGCTGCTGGGGCCGGCCTCCACCTCGGCCCCGCCCCCTTCCTCTGCTCCGTCGACTAGGGGTACCTCCCCTTTTCTGTTCAACTATGGCCGCAGCCAAAAAATCAGCTTTCTTCTTCATCTTTCGATCACATTCTCTCTGCCTTTCATTATCACGATTCACATACACTTTATGAGCGACTTCCAGTAACTGAGTTGTATTCATGCCCGCAAACCCTTCTAATTTTTGTAATTTACGTCTAATGTCTGGTTGAGACTGGTTTACAAAAGCAGAATTCACCATACATAAACTTCCTGGTGCCTCGGGATCATAGGGAGTATACATTCTGTATGCTTCAGTTAATCTTTCATGAAATTCTGCGGGGCTCTCATCTATACCTTGGATAACTCCTGCAACTTTGGAAAGGTTCATAGCTTTCTGGCCCCCCCTTTTCAGACCTTGTAAAAAGCCTTGGCGAAAACGGGCTAGGGCTGTGGATCCTAGCTCTGTATTTGGATCCCATCGGGGGTCTTCATTCGGGAATTCTCTCTGGGCCGCTTCCCGATGGTCTATTCTCCCCGTCCCTGGTCCCGGAGCTACAGGGTTATCCGCCAGCCAATCAATAGCTGCTTTTCTAATTCGTGCCCGCTCCTCTGTCGTGAATAGAGTGGTCAGGAGCTGGCGGCAATCTGCCCAAGTGGGTTGGTGGGTTTCCATAATAGTATTCACTAATTCTGTAAGCTCTAAGGGTTTATTGGTATAGGAGGCATAATGTGTCCTCCAATTTAACAAATCAGTTGTAGAGAAAGGGACATACACATAACTTAGGGGTCCCGCTACCACCTCATCATCATCATTCTTTACGGGCACCCCTGGGACTTGCCGTAAGGGCATCATCTTGGCAGTAGATGTCTTTTGGGATCTAAGGGATATTTTCGTAACTGTCCTATCAGGGGTCACCTTCTTCTTTTCTACATGTTTCACTTTGGATGCACTTTTTTCTGGCAAACTAGTGCTGGCAACCATTTTTACACTGTCAGTATCACTTATGGAAGTTTCAGTTTCTAATTGCTCTGTTTCTGTATCTGACTCTCCTTTTTCTGTCCCGGACGATTCACCTTCAAATAAAGAGGGTTCATCTTCCTGCTCTTTGGGTGATAGCTCTGGGGTGGGGTCCCATTCCCGCTGTCTCGGGGTTTCTGGGGCGGGATGCCGGGCAGCTCTTATTGGGCCTGGCGTTCGAGGCTGTCGGGGAACCATTTCTGGGGAATCAGGATCTACCAGGATGGGCTTCTTCCTGGACTTCTTATCCTTCCCTTTCGTTCTAGGCTGTTCTGTTTTCTGACTATAGTCTGTCTTTGCTAACATTATTCTGCACTGTTCTTCATAACAGCGCTGCGCCCAAGGGGGCGGATCTTCACAAATACTTAACCAGGAATCTATATAGGGGTACTGATCGGGGTGCGCTATCCGCACTCTACGGTGTACTAACTGGATAATTTCTACATTAAAAGTTCCCTCTCGGGGCCAGGTAGGGTCTAGATCGGGCCACTCCCTAGTACACAAAATCTGTAAACGGGCTGCTGTCATTTTAATACCATAATCTCCAGAATATCCCTCTTTAAAATGTGCGATCAAACATTCTAATGGAGTATTCCTAGTAGACCCCGCCCCTCCCATTTCGATGTGTGCACGCAACAACAGACAAAAGGGAAAAGGAGGGCTGACCGTGGGTAAGGGGTCCTCACGGCCCTGGAAACGTATTAGGAGAACAAATAACAAGACAAGACGACAATCGCTTCCCCCTTTTCGCGACCTGAACGCGGTCGCCCGGTCAGGAAATGCGCTACTCAGGGGTCCGCCTTCACTTGGTCCGTGCTGCCAGACCTCTCATCCACACTTCATTCACACAATCATGCTAGCAACATATCCCAGAATGCATTCGTTTCTATCTATTCTGACTAGTCTTATTCAATTTCCAAAATACAAGAAGATGGGGGTTTCGCCCTGCGAATACTCATGCGGGGTTACTCGGCCCGTCTTGGAGAGGTGATCAGGCTCTCTTACCAATTTCCAAGTTCCAAGTTCAAATGGCAGCACTGCTCTTTCTTATCTGTCTAGACATAACAAATCAAAACTCTACTCACCGGATCTGGTCCTCAAACTTCCCAAGCAGGCGCATGAGTTGGACCTCGGACTCCCCTCACTCGGGTTCGAGGCGTTGGCTCCAGCCGGGCTCGGCACCCGCCGAGGTCCGACCAGCTCCCTCCGATGCAAGGGACCGGCGGCGCCAGGGAGTAGCCCCCGTCGGAAGGGCGCGATCCCGGCAGGACCAAGCCTATAGAGGCGGAAAGTCGTGGTATATTGCCCTATATACACTCTGATTCCACAACTTCCCGGCCAACGCACCAAGAATATGTAGCAGCAGAGCGCAGACAAACCAATAATACCAGGAGTCTGTTCAGAAGGTCCAAATCATTTATTTGTGCACAAGTCTCAAGCAAAGTCAATTTCAAAATGGCTGAGCGAAGTTCTTTGGCAATACAACAACTTTTATAGACTTTTGCTCCATTCTAGGTATAGAAAAACATTTCATTGGTCCCGGTAACCTCCCGTACCCCTTCTATTGGTCCCCGGTACTGATATGATTATCCAATTATGTTCTTTCAGTGGGCTCAGCACCTGCTTACCCCCCTTCTAGTCCCAATTACAATGGCCAGTTCATCAACTTGTTACTTTCATACTTCCAAGGCCATTGAGCCAATTTGTGCGTGTAGGGGAGCAGGGCTCCGTAACTTATCTGTCAGCAGTCCTAATTAAATCCCTTGCAGATGTACTTTTCTTATCAGTGACTTTTAAACATATTTTTCTGTGTTTTTCCATCTTCCAGTTCAGCTTATCTAAGCTAATTCAATACTCTTGCTATGTTCCAGCTCTACAGGAGCATATTGGGGGATGTGCAATTCCCATAGGCCTCTCCACTAGCTTCATTTACAGGTCAAGCTAGCTAGGCTCGCTTGCTTATATCAGACGAAGTGGATCACAGGCCTACACCTGCCATAATCCAAAGGGATCCTATCTTCCTGCTCTTTCCCAAAAGCCCAAGAATTGGTCAGTAACACCCTCTGTGATCTTAGCCAACTGCAGGCGACTGGAGATTAATTTCACAAATTATAGAGTCCAGGGATTGTTTAAGGATAATGGTAATCACTGATTTCTTTAAATAGAGTACAGTACTACTATTCATCAAGAAAGTTGACTTTTAACTAGACTCTAGAAATTACCTCAGTTGGGCATTTTGCGACAAGTAGGGTAGGTATCTGCCTTACAAAAGAAAGGCCACATCTAGCCCACATGGCATATAACTGCCTTTTCTTTTTTTTTTTTAAATCTCTTCAACATCTACAGCATACCCAAATCAGCAAAAGATACAAAACCTCCCAAGCCAAGCTTTACCCCTGAGGTCCTGAATCAAGTCAGATTCAACTTCCTCTATGCCCAGGTCTCAAAAGGAGTCCATATTTCCGAATGCACACAAGGCTCACCCTATGCATAGCAGTCATTGTACTCATAACAAATATAGTCCAAACCTTTTGCTGCAACACTGCCACCTCCAAAATCTCGCCACGTCACACCTAGCAGCTATGGCACAGCAAAACAAGAGGCTCATCACAGATATATTCAAGTCCATCAGTTTCCATAAATGCAAAAGTAACCTGGTCTTTTTCCAATCTAATCCCTGTTAGTTCAATAAAAAATCCCACAGAATGATCTCAAAGCCTTTGTATATAAACACATCTCCACCATATATGCATAAACATCCCCCTTTTGCCCTGCATCCCACCAACACTTAAATGAAGCTAAACCATACATCTTATTCAACCTAGATCGTGTCAAATATCATCTATAAAGTATATAGGTTGAAATTAAGGAGTTTCGTAAAAAACTAAAAACACATCTATTTACCTTATATTATACACCACTGACTAGCCAAAGTAAGCAAAGAGACACAGGGTAACATACATTACTAAACAAGCACATACATGAAGATGAATAACACAAGCTGATATCACACTATACACATATAACTCTCATTGTTTTAAATTAATGTAAATATGTAAAATGTTTGCCTACATCCTCATTATACCCTCAGGATGTAAACAAGTTCGAAAGTTATAATTATCCTGTTAATTGTAAATAGTTAAACTTGTTCCCTGTAAACGACTAGGTATGTTCAATCATGTACCTTGCATTCTACAGTTCATTGTAAACAGCACTTGATACTTGGGAAAGAGCGGTATAGAAATGTGTGTTAAATAAATAAATAGGCATGCTTCAAAGAGCACAGTGTCTTCCAACAGATCCTTCCTTATATTCCTAATCGGACAGAGCTGAAACCATCCCTCTAACTCAATGCTTTTCAAACGTTTATCCCATATGATCCCATTTTAACAACTGAAAATTCATGTGACCCCAGATGTTGGTGAAATCAAAATAGCAGGTCTCCAGCCTCCTTCCACTCGTCTAAAGCAGTAAGGCAGCAGCAGCAATAGCCAACACAGAGTCCCTTGTGTCAGTGTCCAGTATGTGCTTACAGACCCCAGTGCTCAGAATGGGTTTCCAGATTAACAGGAAGCCTCCTGGAGTGGAGGAGGAAGGGGGTGGCGGCAGCAAGGATCCATGAATGTTCACTTGCTCAGAGATCACATGCCGGCTGGTGACTGCCACTACTTAGTGACAGTCCAAAGAGAAGGGGAAATGCCACATTTCTGTGACACCATCCACTTAAATGCAAACCCATTTGGGGTCCTGACCCCAAGTTTGGGAACCACTGCTCTGACTGAAATAATCCCTTAGCCCCAAACAATATTCAAATTAAAAAAAAAAACACAAGGTTTATCTTCATCCCAGAAGCTGTTCACCCTACATAACTCCTTATCCTCCCATATGCCACCAAAAAAGTGCTCCTTGCTAAAAGCAGCCCCTTAGCCTTCCAATAAAGTTTTAAGGATAATGTAATAGAAGGGTTAGTACTATCCTCTCTCCCAGTCCCAAACCAATTCCTCCAACCTTCTCTTCCCACCCAGGATGTTTTCTTCCAATTCCACCCTCAATTTCTGCTGAAGCCCAATCCACCTGCCACAGCTGATACACTCAGTAATATTTCTTAACATCCAGAACTCCCGTGGCCACCTCTCATCGAGCATAATGTAATATTGTTCTTGCCACTTGGGGCCTTTTCCCACTCCAAATAAACTGGAAGATAGTCCAAATAAACTGGAAGATGTTTAGGGCCACGATTTTATAAGATAATGCCACAATTAGATAATTGCGGATTAAGTCATATACTACGTTACTATGTTAAGTTACTAGAGCTGTCTGCACTTACACAACTTGGCCTGAGAAGCTGGATGGGTGATAGGCTACAGACCTACCACTGTCCAATGAAACCCACAAGAGGAAACCTTTCTGCTGGCCCCTCTTCAGGATATTTCACCTGCTATACCTGATTAGGTAACTACAATACACTCCCCAGCCAGTGAATAATTACTGTTAAGATAGCTTTACAACTTGTATTTTTGATTCCCCGAATGAGATAGAGACATTACTACTAGCAACACCACCTGGTCTGGACTGATATAGACAGTGACCATCCTGGTCCAATTTCAACTGAATTTTAAAAATTTGGATTTGATACTTATTTGTAATTTTACATATTAGCTAATTTTTGCCTTTATCCTTCTCCTCTCTCTCTGATAGAACCTCACCCTCCTACATAGCCACTTCTTAAGGGTGGATTTATACCACGATTACTCCCAGCTGTTCCCTAATCCAATTGATCTTTCTCCTACCTATTGTTCAATTATTTCTTCTGTCTTCTGCTCTCCTCTCCATCTCTTTCTTATGGCTCCACATCACTTTTTCTTCCTATTATTCACACTCCCTAATCTTCTCCCCTCATACCTAAAACTTCAACCCCCCCCCCCTCCTCCTTATCACCCTCTCTTTACCATTCTCAATTCTTCACCCATGTTGTCATCTACCCTTTCCCAGCTCTTGAGCCTCACCTTTTCCTTCCTCTCAATTCATCCCTCTCCTTTCTCTCTCTGAAAGAACCTCACCCTTGTTTCCGCCAGACCGTCTCCTCTCTGCCCTGCATTCTTCTACGCCTATCATCTAGCGATATTAATCCCAACCCTGGCCGCCCTAGATTTTTCTCTCACTCCCAAGTCAGTTCCTCATGCAACTACTATAATCTCATTCATATCCCTCTCCTTCCCCCTCCTCTCTCCCCTTCTCATGTGCCTTGTGGAAAGCACACTCACTCCTTATCTAATAAACTTTAATTTACTCAAGACCTCTTTATCTTTAATTCTCTCCATCTTCTGTCCCTGAGATCCGGTTCCTCCCTGATGACTCAACCTCAAATCACTTTGTCACAGCAGCTACCAATTCTCCCACACGCCTTGTCCCACTGGCTGTGATGTTGGGTTTCTACTTTCTCATTCCTGCCAATTTCAACCCCTCCTTCTGCCTCAGTCTCACTCCTTTCCCTCCTTTGAAGTCCACTACATCTACCTTTTTTATCCACTACCTCTCCAGATAGCTACTATTTATCGACCCCCAAACAAGTCCGCTTCTACTTCTCACCGACTGACTCGTGGCTTTCTTTCTTTCTGGATTCATCTCCCCCTCCCTTATTCTGGGTGATTTTAACATTCATATTGATAACCCCTCTGACCCTTATGCTTTAAAGCTTCTTTCCCTTATCCTCCTCATTCAACCTCCAGCTTTGCTCTACTGCCCCCACTCACCGGAACTGTCCTTGTCTTGACCTTGTTTCTTTCTTTAATTTTTCACCCTCTAATTTCTGTATATCTGGCCATTACCTGTTAAAGTACACTCTTCATTACTCCCTGCCTCAATCTCGCCCAGTTTCATCCAACCTCTTTAGGAATCTTCATGCAATCAACCCTTCAGCTCTCTCCACTACTGTCTCACCTACTCTTTCCTCAGATATGTCATCTAATTCTGTTGATGAGGCTGTAGTTTCCTATAACTCTGCACTCTCCTCTGCTCTGGATGCTCTTTGCTCCCTCCATGCCACATCCTGTGAGGTGCACTTTACCTTATCCCTGGCTGTCTGCAACTACCCATTATCTGGTTCCTGTCCCCGCTCAGCTGAGTATCTGTCTCAAATCTAGCATCCTTGCTAACTTTTCACTTCAAATTCATGGTTGCCTCTTTCCAGTCTGCAATAGCACTAGCCAAGCAAAACTACTATGTCCATCTAACTCTCTTGCCTCTGATCCTCGCCGTCTCTTTATTACTCTCAACTCTCTCCTCAAGGCACCTCCTCCTCCTATCCCTCATTCCCTTTCTGCCCAAAACCCTATTTTCATGACAGAGTTCACAAGATTACCCTCCAACTCCCCATGAGATCACATTCATTCCCTCTTCCCCTCACTCTCTGCTACCCTTTTTTCCTTTTCTGAGATCTCTGACGAGGAAACCACTCATCTTGCCTTCTCTAAACTCACTACCTGACCCTCTGATTCTAAACCCACTCTTCTCCTTAACTCTATCTCCTGCAGCATCATCCCTTCCATCTCTCATTCTCAACATATTGCTCTCCACTGCAACTGTCCCAGAAGCCTTCAAGCATGCTGTGGTCACACCTCTCCTCAAAAAAACCTTCACTTGACCCTACCTGTCCTATCGACCAAGCTTCCTCCTCTCTTTCATTTCTAAATTACTTGAACATGGAGTTCATTGGTTTTGTCTTGACTTTCTCTATTCTCATGTCCTTCTGGATCCACTGCAATCTAGCTTTCATCCCTTACATTCTACTGAAACGGCTCTTGGCAAAATCCAAGGATCTTTACTCAAATCTTCATCCTTCTTGACCTTTCTACTGCTTTTGACACTGCTGACCACCTTCTCCTCGACACCTTGTCCTCACTTAGTTTTAAGGGTTCTGTGCTATGCTGATTCTCTTATCATCTCTCCCATCGCTCTTTCAGTATTTGTTCTGGTGGATCCTCCTTTACTGCTATCCCACTCTCAATTGGTGTACCGCAGAGTTCTTTTTGGGCCCTCTCCTTTTCTCTCTCTCTCTATATGCAGTCCTTTGGTGCACTCATTTCCTCCCATGGCTTTCAGCACCATTTTTACGTGGATTGCTCTCAGATCTCTTTCACTACGCCTGCTATCTCTCCAGCAATCTAGGCCCAGATCTCTGCCTGCCTGTTTGACATCGCTGCCTGGATGTCTCTCCCACATTTGATAATGAATATAGCCAAAACCGGGCTTCTTATTTTTCCCCTTAAGCCTACCTCCCCCCCTTCCTCCATCTCTGTGGATAACACTCTTCTACTCAGTTTCCTCAGCCCACAACCATGGGGTCGTCTTTGACTTCTTCCTTTCCTTCTCTACACACATCCAACTGATAGCAAAAACCTATATTTTTCTCTATATCAACAAAATGTGCCCCTTCCTTTCTGAACACACTACTAAGATTCTTATCCACTCTTTAGTCACCTCCCCTCTAGACTATTGCAACCTTCTCCTTTCTCGTCTCCCTCTGAATCATCTCTCTCCCCTTCAATCCATTGGAGAAGAAAGAGCAATTACCCACCAATAACGGGTGTTCTCTGGGGACGGCAGGAATCAGTCCTCACATATGGGAGACATCTGCACAGACAGAGCCCGTGCGGAAGCATCTCTCCAGCTTTCAAAGAAAGCATGGTTACTCACCTGTAACAGGTGATTTCCGGGAACAGCAGGAATTTAGTCATCACATATGGGTATCGTCGGTACCGACGGAGCCTGCGCGGGAACGTTCCCCAGCGTCCAATTAGAAAGCTTTTGGGAGCATCCCACAGCGCCTGCGTGCTGCCTTCCCACCTTTCCCAACTGCCTCTCTCCAGTTGAGTTTTAAGCTGAGACAAATAGAGAGGGAAAGGGAAAGAGATAGATAGAGAGATACAACTCCTAGGGGAGGTGGGTGGGTTGCAAGGACTAAATTCCTGCTGTTCCCGGAGATCACCTGTTACAGGTGAGTAACCATGCTATCTCCAGGAACAAGCAGGAATGTAGTCATCACATATAGAGACTCCCTAGCTTTAGATGCCAGGGAGAGGCCACAGAAGTTGTGTGTTCCTGAGAAGGGCTCCACTTCTCCCCATGGATCTCTGGCATTCTACCAGGGATGGTGGGTAGGAGTTGATTAGGTATGGAACAGGTGTTGGAGAACAGCCTGACCAAACAAGGCATCCCGGCGGGAGCCCTTGTCCAAGCAGTAATGGGTTGTGAAGGTATGAACCGAGGCCCAGGTGGCTGCTCGACAGATGTCGTCGATAGACACAGAGTGCAGATGAGCCATTGAGGCTGCCATGGCTCTCACATTGTGAGCTGTGACATGGCCCTCCAGAGAAAGGTTCTTACTCTGATAGGCGAAGGAAATACACTGAGCAATCCAGTTAGACAGTGTTCTCTTAGAGTCTGGAAGTCCCAAATGAGAAGGATCAAAAGCAACAAAGAGTTGAGAGGACTTTCTATGTTGCTGTGTTCTTTGTAAGTAAAAAGCTAAAGCTCTTTTACAGTCCAAGGTATGAAGATTCCTCTCTGCATTTGATGCATGAGGCCTTGGAAAAAACACAGGTAGACCGACCGCTTGGTTCAGATGAAAAGGCGAGACCACCTTTGGCATAAAGTGTGGATGAGTCCTAAGGACTACCTTGTCATGATGGAACCTTGTATAAGGCGGATTAGCTACTAGCGCTTGCAACTCACTGATGCGACGTGCTGATGTGATTGCAATGAGAAAGATAACCTTCCAAGAAAGGAACTTCAAGGAGGTAGTAGCTAAAGGTTCGAAAGGTGGCTTCCTGAGCTGCCCAAGAACCAGGTTTAAGTCCCATGCCACCAGTGGTGGCCTAATGGGAGGCTTAGTTAGAAGAAGGCCTCTCATAAATCTTGCTATAAGAGGATGAGAAGAAATAGGCTGTCCATTTAGAGGCTTAAAGGAAGCTGCAATAGCACTCAAATGGACTCTTACTGAGTTAGTCTTAAGTCCTGCATTGGATAAATGAAGGAGATACCCCAGCAATGATTCCACAGGTATCGCAAGGGGGTTAAGACCCTTTTGCGAACACCATATGGTAAACCTTTTCCACTTGAAAGCATAAGAACGTCTTGTGGAAGGTTTCCTGGAAGCAAAAAGAATATCTTTTACTTGCTGAGGGAGATTAAGACTATGAAAATCTAGGCCTTCAGCAACCAAGCCCTGAGATGCAGAGACTGGGGATTGGGATGCCATAACATTCCGTCCTCCTGAGATAGGAGATCTGGAGCAGACCCTAACTCCAGGGAGGGAGCTTGAGAGAGATGTAGAAGCAGAGGGTACCACACTTGCCGTGGCCAATGTGGAGCTATGAGAATCATATGGCCTCTGTCCCTCTGAAGCTTGAAAAGGGTTTTGGGAATTAGGGGAATGGGTGGAAAGGCATACAGGAAGTCTTGACCCCAGTAAAGGAGGAAAGCATCCCTGGACTGAGCCCCCTGAGCCGGAATTCTGGAACAGAACCGAGGAAGTTTGGCATTTCACGGACTTGCAAAGAGGTCTATGTCCGGGGTTCCCCAAATTTTAAAAATATTGTTCACCTGGTCTGCATGCAGAGACCACTCGTGTGGAAGCAGAACTCGACTGAGTCTGTCTGCCCAAGAGTTTTGTATGCCTGGAAGATACACAGCCAGGAGATGAATCTGATGCTCTCTGGCGAGGGCCCATAGTCGCAAAGCTTCATTGCAAAGCGACAGAGAGCCTGTTCCCCCTGCTTGTTCACACAGAACATGGCTACTTGATTGTCCGTATGAATGAGGACTGTCTTGTAGCTGAGCAGGGTGTGGAACACTCGAAGAGCAAGGAAGACTGCTCTGAGTTCCAAGAGATTGATATGTAGATGAGTCTCTTGTGGAGACCAGGTGCCTTGGGTGGAGAGGTCTTCCAAATGAGCTCCCCAACCCATCGGAAAAGCATCTGTTGTGAGAGTTGCTTGGGGTAAGGGCTGTTGAAAAGGTTTTGAGTGGACTTCCACCACTGGAGGGACAAAATAAGGCGACTTGTGTTTGCTATTTTGTCTGACAGGCATCCTGATGCCTGGGTCCATTGAGTGGACAAGGTCCACTAGGCTGCTCTCATATGGAGGCGAGCATAGGGAACCACATGCACGGTGGATGCCATGTGGCCTAGTAGTTGTAACATTTCTCGAGCAGTGAGATGAGACTTTAGCACTGCTTGAGAAGCTAACTGCACCATGCGAAGGCAGCAGGCCTGGGGTAGATAGGCCCTTGCCTTTCTGGTATCCAGCAAAGCTCCTATGAACTCTAAAGACTGAGTGGGAGTTAGAATGGATTTTGGGATGTTTATGACCAGACTCAAATACTGAAGGATACGCATTGTGCAGGCTAGAGAAGTCCTGGCCTCTGACTGTGTTGGGGCTCGAATGAGCCAGTCGTCTAAGCAGGGGAAGACGAATATCCCTACTACGGCCATGCATTTCGTGAAGACCCTTGGTGCTGAGGCCAGGCCAAAAGGAAGCACCCTGTATTGGTAGTGCTTTCCTTGAAAAAGGAACCGAAGGAACTTTCTGTGGGTTGGATGGATGAGAACATGGGTGTACGCATCCTTGAGATCTAGAGAACAAAGCCAATCCTGACTCTGAAGGTATGGCAGCAGAGTTCCGAGAGAAATCATCCTGAATTTCTCTTTGACAAGGAATTTGTTCAATTCTCTGAGGTCCAAGATCCTGTATCCCCCTGTTCTCTTTGGGATAAGAAAACAGGGGGAGTAAAACCCCGTACCCTGTTGAGGAGGGGGTACTTCTTCTATTGCCCCTTGGGCAAGAAGGATAGTGACCTCCTGATCTAATAGGTTGATGAGAGGTGTCGGAGAATTCAACTGCCTTATTATTGTGGGAGGGGGCATGCTTGAAAAATGAAGCCTGTACCCCTCTTTTATGATGGAGTGTGTCCAATGCTCTGCTGTTATCTGCCCCATCTGGGGGCAAAGTGACATAACCTTCCTGGAATCGTGGAAGGCTCTGGTCCCACGAGAGCCAGAAAGGCTAAGTTCACTAGCTGCAAGTCAAAAGCCTTGTGGAGGCTGAGACTGCAGAGACGGTTGAGGCTTAGCAGTCTTTGCTTTCTTCTGTTTGGGTGGTTGCTGACCTTTCCTGACAAGCTGACCTGCACAATGTCCCTGCTGAGCATAAGCAGGATAATATATTTTCTTCTGAGCAAAGAATGGTTTCTTGAACGATTTCTTTCTAGCAGGATCAGCTATGGACTTGGTTGATATTGTGTATCTGGACTTTCAGAAAGCCTTTGACAAGGTCCCTCATGAGAGACTTTTGGCAAAACTAAAGAGTCATGGGATAGGAGGCACTGTACTACTGTGGATCAGGAACTGGTTAAAAGATAGAAAGCAGAGGGTAGGGCTAAATGGCCAATTTTCCCAATGGAGAAAGGTGAATAGTGGTGTACCCCAGGGATCTGTGCTGGGTCCGCTGCTTTTTGACATATTCATAAATGACCTGGAAAGTGGAATAACGAGTGAGGTTATCAAATTTGCTGATGACACAAAACTATTTAAAGTTGTTAAAACCCAGGAGGATTGTGGAAAATTGCAAGAGGATCTTGATAAATTGGAAGACTGGGCATCAAAATGGCAGATGAAATTTAATGTGGAGAAGTGCAAGGTTATGCACCTAGGGAAGAACAACCCAAACTATGGTTACACGATGCAAGGTCCCACATTAGGAACCACCACCCAAGAAAAAGATTTAGGCGTCCTTGTGGATACCATGTTAAAACCCTCGGCCCAGTGTGCAGCGGCGGCCAAGAGAGCAAATAGAATGCTAGGTATGATAAGGAAAGGAATGGAAAATAAAACAAAAGATATTATAATGCCTCTATATCGTTCCATGGTGAGACCGCACCTTGAATATTGTGTGCAATTCTGGTCGCCGTATCTTAAAAAGGATATAGCGATTTTAGAAAAGGTTCAGAGAAGAGCCACCAAAATGGTAAAGGGGATGGAAGGCTACTCCTATGAAGAAAGGCTAAAAAGGTTGGGGCTCTTTAACCTGGAAAAGAGACGGCTGAGGGGAGATATGATAGAAGTCTATAAATTAATGAACGGAGTGGAACGGGTAAACGTAGATAGATTGTTTACCTTATCAGAATATAGAAAGACTAGGGGACATGCAATGAAGCTACAGGGTAAACTATTTAAGACTAATAAAAGAAAATATTTTTTCACTCAACGTGTAATCAAACTCTGGAATTTGTTACCGGAGGATGTAGTAAAGGCTGTTAGTGTAGCTGGGTTTAAAAAAGGTTTGGACAAGTTCCTGGAGGAAAGGTCCATAAACCATTATTAAGAAGGGACCCAGGATATCAATGCTTGAACCAATACAAGCATTGTGGAACCTGTGTCCCTTGGGGAAACTGCTAGGTACGTATGACCTAGATTGGCCACTGTTGGAAACAGAATACTGGGCTTGATGGACCTTGGTCTGACCCAGTATGGCATATCTTATGTTCTTATGTTCTTATGTTCTATCCAAGGTGGAGTTGTCAGCATCCATCTCGTTGGCCTTTTCCTGCCAATCTTTACCAAACAGGTTCTCACCAGTACACGGGATATTTCCCAATTTGTCTTGTACCCAGAGCTCCAGATCGGATGCCTGGAGCCAAGCAATTCTACGTGCACCTATGGCAATGGCAGAGGTTCTGCTTATGCACTCAAAACAGTCAAAGGCTGCACGGTTGACAAATTTAGAAACATCTTGGGCATGTTTGACCAAAGTGAGAAAATCCTGTCTTCTATCCTCAGGAAGAATAGGACTTAAAGCTTCTAAATCATCTGCGACCTCCTTCAGAAACATTCCCATGTAGAAACTATAGGAACTGATCCTGGCAGAAAGCATGGAAGCTTGGAAGACACGACGTCCAAAAGCATCCAGGGTTCTGCACTCACGTCCTGGAGGATTAGAGGCATGCCTCTTTGTACTCTTGATCCTTCTCATAGCTGATTCCACTACAATAGAGTGGTGAGGAAGCTGAGTCTTTTGGAAACCAGGACAAGGAGGGACTCGATACAGAGTATCCAGTCTGCGAGAATGAGGAGAGGTGGTAAGAGGTGTCTCCTGCATCCTTAACATGAGATCATATAAAATCTCATGAATGGGAAAGGTTGCTGCCTCCTTAGGAGCTTTGGGATATTGTAAAATTTCCAACTCCTTAGCTCTGGGCTCTGTTTCAGGGGTCACAGTAATGGACAGACCCCGAGCCACCTCCCTGATAAAATCCTGGAAGGAAATATCCTCTGGAGGAGACATCCTGCGCTTAGGGGAGGAGGGCTCCTCTGGGAGAGGTATTCCAGCATCGACAGAACTATCAGAATCCTCAGATTCTTCTGAGGACGCGAAGTACCGTCTGTCCGGATGCTCCTGAAGAGCCCGATACCCGTACCGACCGAAGTTGGTACCGGGAGTAATCGGAACCGGGGTATCGGTACCTGAGGGCAATGTCGATGCTATCGGTACCGGTGCCGGTACCGACCGGATTGTCAGTCGCGGTTCCGAGGGCGTCTATGCCGCAAGGAGAGCCGCCAGACTGCGCTCAATAGCCAGGAATCTCTGGTCTATCGACGCTGCCGATGCCTGAATGTTGGGTACCGGAGAAGACCGCCGGTACCCCAGAGCATGGCACCAGTAGTTCTGCCGAGGGGTCAAGGCCTCGAGAACATCCTGGAGCCCAGATAATGCTTTGGAAGCCGAAGCCTCCCGCCGGGGCAATTTTGCTGGTGCAGAATCCTCACGGGCAACGCCAGAGGCATCTTGATGCTTAGAAGGAGATCTACCCTTTGAGGACTGGCTAGACTTATGTTTAATTACATGAGATCCACGGGAGGAAGAGGAAGCCCTGGAAGACGTCAATGCCACCGAAACTGCATCAGAGGGAAACAGGGTACTGAGCTTAGCAGCTCGGTTCTGCCGACCTCTTTTAGACATCATGGCGCAGGACATACAATCCGTGAAGGAGTGGTCAGGACCTAAACATTTTAGACACCATTCATGGGTGTCGGTGACAGAAATGGTACCGCCACACTTGGTGCACCTTTTGAAACCTGAGGCAGGTTTCTCCATTGTAAGAAAAGGTTTTTGGGCCTAAGGCCCAAAAAGGCGCATGAACCTGAAAAAAAAATAGGAAAAATCCTAGTAGATATATATATTTTTTTTTTTAAAGACAGAAAATAAGAAGAAAAAACCGGCGGTACCAGTAAAGCATCAAGGAAGGCAGATGCGACCACAAAAAAGAAAGAAATAAAGAAGAATTCTTCTGCGGTGACAGGAACGACAACTTGCTGGCTCCGCGGAAAAAGAAGAACTGGAGAGAGGCAGTTGGGAAAGGCGGGAAGGCAGCACACAGGCGCTGTGGGATGCTCCCAAAAGCTTTCTAATTGGACGCTGGGGAGCATTCCCGCGCAGGCTCCGTCGGTACCGACGATACCCATATGTGATGACTACATTCCTGCTTGTTCCTGGAGATAGCCTTTGGGAGATACACCACACATGCTTGATCCATTTCCAGCTCAAGGGTGCCATCTTGCCTCAGTCACAGCTAAGACCACAAAAATTAAAATATGGTAAAGAAGCAACTCTAAGGGGAGGAGGAAGGGTTGTGAGAAATGATTCTTAGTGTCCCTGGAAAACACCTGTTAAAAATGAATAACTACGCTTTCTCCGGGAACAAACAGGAAGTCAGTCCTCACATATGGTACTCCCCCCAGCTATAGGCTACCGAGAACCTGTAACCAAAAGAAAAATGCCACAGCGACCCACAAAGAGTGAGCTGTGATCAGTAGCAGTTGAGTCCCTACTGAGAGACTCTTGCAAGACCTAAGTGTCCGTCAGAAAACCAGCACTCTGGTAGCCTGAATACAGAAGGGTCGGAGGCCAGCAGCTGCCTACACCCCAAAGAGATTAAGGAGTATGGCCTGGCCAAAGGCGCTGTCCCATCGGGACTCCCTCTCCAGGCAGTAGTGAGCTGCAAAGGTGTGGACCAAAGTCCAGGTGGCGGCCCCACAGATATCCATCACGGGGATGGAACACAGATGTGCCATGATCCTCTGGTCCAGTGAGAGTCCTCCTTGCTTGTAGGCAAGGGTAATGCAGTCCACCACCCAAGTGGACAGAGTTTGATTAGTCACTGGGAGCCCCAGGCGACTGGGATTATAGGACACAAAAATCTGAGGTGCTTTGCGGTGGCCCTGGGTCCGTTGCAAGTAAAAAGACAGGGCTCTCTTACAACCCAGATTGTGGAGATGGTCTCCGCCTTACCAGGGTGGGATCTTGGAATGAAGGTGGGAAAGTACCACCTCCTGGCTGAGGTGGAATGGGGACACCACCTTTGGCAGAAACTTGGGGCATGTGTGAAGCACCACCCTGTTCTTGTAGAACCTTGTGTAGGGGGTCTCTGCATTAAAGAGACTGAAGCTCGCTGACTCTGCGAGCTGATGTGAGCGCTACCAGGAAGGCGAACTTCCAGGATAGATACAGGTGGCGGCAGATAGCCAGAGGCTCGAACAGAGGCTTAGTGAGCTGCGAGAGCACCACACTGAGATCCCATTCCACCACTGGAGGGCGGGCAGGGCGACTGGATAACATGAGGCTCCGCAGGAATCGGGACACAAGGGGCTGAGATTTTCCTTCAATGGAATGGTGATGCGCTATGATGGCACTCAGGTGTACTCGGAACGAATTGGACTTCAATTCCATGTGCGATAGGTGAAGCAGGTAAAGGAGTACCACCTGTACTGAGCAGGAAAACAGGTTTGCCCGTCTTTCTCCACACCACATCGAGAGGCCAGAAGAATCTCTTCCACATCCCATGGGAAGTTGAAAGAAGCTAATGCTAACCTTTCAGCAGCCAAGCCATGAGCGAAGGGGAACCCAGATTGGGGTGCAAGAGAGTGCCTGCTCCTGTGAAAATAGCCCTGAAGCTCGGTCCAGGGGAATCGGCGATGCTGCTGGTAGGGAGAGGAGCAGTGGGAACCAGAGCTGTCTTGGCTACCAGTGGTGTTGGTGCAAAGGCATACATGAGGCCTTCCATCCACGGGACAAGGATTGCATCCACTGCCACACAGGACAGTTGCGACTGGCACAAGCAGAATCAGGGCAACTGCGTGTTGTCCGTGCTAGCAAAAAAGGTCTTTTACAGCCTTGGGCTACCGCTGGATCCAGGCACCACTTGTGCGGCTGGAGAACCTTGCTCAATTTGTCCGCCAGGGCATTGTAATGGCCCGGAAGGTGCACCGCCCTTAGGAGCATCTCTCTGCCTGCAGTGTAAAAGCAAAGGGCTACCGCCTCCTGACAGAGGGGGTAGGACCCTGTACCCCCTGATTTTTCAAGTAGAAAATAGAGAACTGATTATCTGTCTGGATCAGCGCCCAGTGGTGTTGAAGTTGGTGGCAGAAAGCTAGGAGGGCTAGGTATATTACCCATAGTTCCAGCAGGTTGATTTGCAGCCGGGATTCCTCCTGGGACCAACAGCCTTGTGTCTGGAGGTTCCTGCAATGTGCTCCCCAGCCCATTAGCGAGGCGTCCATGGTGAGGACCTTCTGGGAGTTGGGTGCCTGGAAGGACCTCCCGACCAGAAGGTGGCATGGATTCTGCCACCATCTGAGGGAGTCTGCCAGCTGACAGGTCACCATCACTCTGTCTCAGAGTCTGCCTGTGGCTTTAGTCCACTGAGGCACCACTTGACTGCCCTCATGTACAGGTGGGCATATGGGGTCACTTGAACCATGGAGGCCATATGTCGCAACAGGCTGAGTAGGAACTGGGCAGGTAGCATTCAGCGTTTGTGTACCTCTGCGGCTAGCTCCCTGAGGCATTCTGACATCTCCTGGGGGAGGAAGGCTTTTGCCTGGAGGATATCTAGTTGCGCCCCTATGAACTTTAGGTGATCAGCAGGAGTGAGCTGGGACTTGGGGTAGTTTATGATGAACGCCAAGTGCTGCAGGGCATTGATGGTGCGCCTGGTGGCGCATTGTGCCTCTGCAGCCGTTTCCCCCTTTATGAGCCAGTCATCCAGATAGGGGAAGACGAAGACCCCTTGGAGCCGGAGATGGGCTCTGACTACTATGAGGCACTTTGTGAAGACCCTTGGCAACAAGGCCAGACCGAAGGACAGCACCCTGTATTGGTAGTGCTGTCCTCCCACCATGAATCGTAGGTACTTTCTGTGGCTGGGATGGATTAGGATGTGAGTGTAGATCTAAAGAGCACAGCCAATCTCCCTGCTGAAGGAATGGCAGTAGTATCTGTGATAAGGAAGCTTATCATAGCTCAGGTAGGAGCTATAGAAAAGATGATGTGACTCTGAACAAGCAACCTGTCAGTTCTGGTAGAAGCAAGAAAACAGAGTTTTCACATAAAAGACTACCAGTCCCAGAATGCACCAGGTTTCCAGCAGCCATGAGGGAGGCTGAACTGAGAAAATGTGTGTGCAATCAAGAGAGCTATGAGGTAATCCCTAAGCACTCATCTCAAAGGGCAGGGCCTGATTCAACACAGCTGCGCTGTGTTAGGGAGAAGCACACATTAGGAAAGAATAAGAATAGAGCTTATTCTTCAGATAACAGTTTAAAGAACAGCTTCAAGAACAGCTTCAGCAAAAGCTTCAGGAAGCGATACAGAGACAGAGACAGCAACGGCTACAAGCTCAAGCACCAGTATCACCTGGAGAAACAGAAGCCAAGCCAAGCGGATAGAGAGAGAAGGAAACTCTCTGGAAGGAAGAGAAGAAAGGCCATTGGAAGGTCTGGGAGATTCCAAGGCAGTACCCATACTGGGAGGTATTCCAAATGCCAGCAGAGTCCATTGGACTGGATTCAGCCAGAGGAATGGAGTGGCAGAGATAGGAATCACCAGTGGCTACCTGGAAGAGAGAAGACTGCATGTGGAAGGGACTTTCAGACCAAGGCCAGAAGGTATGTGAGAGGAGATCCAGTGTCCAGGGATCAAGATTGGAAGGCTGGACATCAGAATTGGATTACATACTGGCCAGGCTATACAGAGAGGAATAATGATGGCAGGAGAGGCTCAGGTATGAACACTGATCCAGACCCTATCTATAATAGAGAATGGCAGCAAGGGAATAAGCATTCTCATGATAGTGCCTTAATGAAAGACTCGTCTGTGTCAATGTATGATAGTGACCCTATGCTGATTGATGAAGGGGGAGATACAGCAGATGAAAGTACAGTTTACATGGACTGTTCTCTATCTAAATGCTATTGCTAGCTTTCTGTGAGCAAACACATCAGCCATCACAAAGAAACCTAACTTTGTTCTTTATTTCCACTGCAAACAGCTCTTAAAGCAGGATTTGGGTTCACACAGTAGCAGCCAGCCAGCTAAAGGCTTACAGCTGGTCAATTGATAGTAATTAAAGCTGCACCTGATTGTGTGTGTGAGCAAGGGAAAATCACTGCTGGATCTGAGTGAAAAATAAGCAGAAGTTAACCTAACAAGCAAAGTTTATTCTTTTCTTTGTGCCTTTTTATTTGGTAATTATTTGCTAAGAAAACATTAGCTAATTGCCTGACAAGCTGAAGGTTGTTTTCTGATTTGCTTTGTGACTTTATGTTATCCATTTAAACACTGCAAGCAAGTAACCTCATTTATATTGCTAACAAGCATACTTGTGCTGGGTGAATTAAACCCCATCAATAAAAGAAGTATTTTATTGGCTTTAACCACTGGTTTCACAACTTAATTATTGTCTTCAGCTGTGTTTGGAGTGAAAGAACTACATTACCCACAATACCTTGCAAGAATCATATGAATATATGCATCGTCAAGATTGTGTAAGTTCTCACCCTAGGCAGCCGTCTGACATGTCCCAAGGGAGAATATCTTGAACTTCTCCCTGACCTGTTCCTCCCCCATCTGTACTCCTTTGATATCCGACTGCCTCCTTATCCTCTCCGCCAAAGGTTCCATCACTCGTGCAAATAGAAGAGGAGACAGCGGGCATCCTTGCCTTGTACCTCTACCTAACTTAAATGGCGCAGAGTACCCTCCGTTGACTCATACGAGCCGAGGGATTTGCATACATAGCTCTGATCCAGCCTATAAACTTACTTCCTAGACCTACCTCTTGCAGAACCTGTAACATATAGGGCCACTCCACCCAATCAAATGCCTTTTCTGCATCTACTGTTAAGAATACCACTTGCTCCCTGTTTTGCTATTTCCACGTCAAATTTCCAATCTTCCTAATGTTATCTCCACCTTGCCTTCCCCTCAAAGCCTGTCTGGTCCTTATAGACCAACCTGGGTAAAATCCTCAGCCCTTGACACTCTTGCCCCTCCCACCCCACGTCCTGTCAAACGAGCTACTCCCCAACCCTGGCTTTCATCCACAATCCGTTACCTACTCATCTGCGCCCGTTCTGCCGAACGAGCTTGGTCCAAATCCCACCCCCCGGAAGACCTTCTACACTTCAAATTCATGCTTGGCTCCTTCCAGTCAGCCTTAGCACTTGCCAAACAAAATTACTTCATCCATCTGACCAACTCCCTTGCCTCTGATCCTCGCCATCTCTTTAATACCCTCAATTCTCTCCTCAAGGTCCCCCTGCCCCTGATCCCGCCTTCCCTTTCTGCCCAAACCCTAGACGACTACTTACACAACAAAATCCACAAAATTCCCTACCCCATCTACCTCCCCTCCTCCCTAATTCTCCTCCCCCATCAATACTCCCTCTGCCACCCTCTCCTCCTTCCCTCCGATCTCTGAGGAAGAAACTGCACTCCTTCTGTCCTCCTCCAAACCCACCACCTGTTCATCAGACCATATCACAACCCATCTCCTACATTCCATCCCCCTCGCCATTGCCCCCTCCATCACTCATATCCTCAACCTCTCACTCTCCACTGCAACTGTCCCCGTTGACTTCAAACATGCTGTTGTCACACCCCTCCTCAAGAAACCCTCACTTGATCCCACATGCCCTGCTATCGACCCATCTCCCTCCTTCCCTTCATGTCCAAACTATTAGAACGAGCTGTCCACCGTCGCTGCCTCGACTTCCTCACCTCCCAGGCCCTCCTCGACCCACTTCAATCCGGCTTCCGTCCCCTACACTCCACTGAAACGGCACTCTCAAAAGTCACAAACGACCTGTTCCTGGCTAAATCCAAGGGCCTCTATTCTATCCTCATCCTTCTTGACCTTTCTGCTGCCTTTGACACCGTTGACCACGACCTTCTCATCATCCTCTCCTCGCCTGGCTTCAAGGACTCCGTACTATCCTGGTTCTCCTCCTACCTCTCCCATCGTTCATTCAGCGTATGCTCTGGTGGCTCCTCCTCCTCCCCTATCCCGCTCCATATAGGTGTACCCCAGGGATCTGTCTTAGGCCCACTCCTCTTCTCTCTCTATACCCAAGGCCTTGGTGCGCTTATCTCCTCCCATGGCTTTCAGTACCATCTCTATGCCGATGACTCACAAATCTACCTCTCTACACCTAATATTTCTCCGGCAACCCAGTCCAAGATCTCTGCCTGTCTTTCGGACATTGCTGCCTGGATGTCTCATCGACGATTGAAATTGAACATGGCCAAGACTGAACTCCTAACTCCTCCCCCCCCCCCCACTTCCCCCTCTCTCAATCCATGTGGATGGATCTACTATCCTTCCGGTACCCTCAGCCCGCAATCTAGGGGTTATCTTTGACACCTCTCTCTCCTTCTCTGCTCATATCCAGATTGTAGCTAAGATCTGCCTCTTCTTTCTCTACATCAGCAGAATCTGCCCCTTCCTCTCTGAACACACTACAAAAACGCTCATCCACTCCTTAATCTCCTCTCACTTCAATTACTGCAACCTACTCCTTGCTGGTCTTCCCGTGAGCCACCGCCTTCCCCTTAAATCTATACAAAATCACGCTGCTCGACTAATCTTCTGCCAGCCTCGCCATGCCCATATTACTCCTCTTAAATCACTTCACTGGCTCCCTGTCCAGTTCCACATACAATTCAAGCTTCTCCTGCTGACCTATAAATGCATTCACTCTATGGCCCCCTCAATACCTCTTATCTCTCCCTACGTCCCCTCTCAAAATTTGTGCTCCGCTAACAAATTACTTCTATCAATGCCTTTCACCTGCACCCCGAACTCCCGACTGCTCTCCTTTCACCTTGCTGCACCTCACGCCTGGAACAGCCTACCTGCGTCTGTGCGCCAGGCACCCTCCCTGGCCCTCTTCAAGTCCAGGCTGAAGACTCACCTCTTCACCGTTCCATTCAGATCCTGACTTCTTTCTCATCTCACCCTAACCCCCGTCAACGTTTATAACCAACTACAGACCAAACTGTACCACACCATACCTTGCGTAGAACTGACTAATGCTCTGTACTGTTTTTAACTAATGTACTATTCTAACTAGATTGTAAGCTCCGATGACCATAACTCTGACTGGCAGGGACTGTCTCTTGTATATTGACTACCTCTTGTAGGTCAGCTGTGCAGCGCTGCGTGCGTGGCGCTTTAGAAGTGCTAAATAGTAGTAGTAGTAGTAGTAGTAGTAGTCTATGCGCTAGAATTTTAGCTAATATTTTGGCATCGATATTGATTAATAATATTGGCCTGTATGACCCACAGCTAGTCAAATCCTTCCCCAGTTTGGGTATTATGGTAATGCCCGCTTCTTCCATTGTATGCAGCAATTTCCTGTGCACTAGAATATCATTATATACCTCTGTTAATAAATGGGCTCAATTGCTCCTGGAACACTTTATAAATTTGGGTGTATAACCATCCAATCCTGGTGCCTTACCCAATTTTAAAGTCTTAATGGCTTCCACTACTTCCATTTCGGTAATAGGTCAATCTAAACTTTCTGCTTCTGCTGGGCTTACTTTTGGCAGCTCAATATCCTGTAAATATTGCTCACTTTTCTCTTCCCCGTTTTTAACCTCACTTTTATAGAGATTCTCATAGAACACTTTAAAGATCTGCCGAATCTCATTATTTCCCATTTGCATCTTACCTCCCCTATCTCTAATACCCCCAATTTTGTTTTGCTGTGCTCTAGCCTTAAGGCGGCATGCCAATATCCTACCCGCCTTATTGCCTGCTTCAAAATAAGACTGTTTAAGTGATGTGCTATTTCACTCATCCTTAGCCTCCCCCAGTTCCACTCTCAAGAGTGCAGCTGCGCTAACAACCGAGGATTAGTATCACTTTGATGGCTACTTTCTAATTTTGCTATTGCACATAATAACTGTGCTTCCTGTTTACTCTGCATTTTCTATTTATATGCTGCTATTCCTATAAAATGTCCTCGTAACACTGCTTTTAAGCCATCCCACACTATCCCCGATGTTACTTCTCCATTTCGATTATTGACCATATATTCTTGCAATACTGTTCGAATCTTATCTACTGTACCTCGTTCCCCCAACAATGAATCATTAAGACTCCAAAACTTCAAGCCCTCATCCCTATATCCCAAATTAAAGGTAATGCTCACTGGTGCATGATCAGACCACGTAATAGATCCATGTTCCACATCCCGAACTCTCGACACCCAAACACCACCCACCCATAGCATATCTAATCTACTGTACTTCCCATGTGGGGGTGAATAAAAGGTATACCCTCGCTCTCCTGGGTGCCTACTCCTCCAAACATCCATCCAACCTCTCTCATCTTGAGCAAACTGCCTCTCTTTTTTACTTCCCATCCTATCCCCTCCACTGTTATCCAATCTTGGATTCCCCATTAGATTAAAATCCCCTCCCATGATTATTGGTGCACTCCACAACTTTTAAATTTCTTCCAAAATTCTATCATAGAGTTCCTTCTCATTCGGTCCATAAACACTCATCACCCACACCTCTTCCTTTGCTATTGACAATTCAACACCTCCCCCACCTTATCTCGATGCTTCCCCACCACCCAATCTTTAATTTTAGCACTCATCAATATTCCGACTCCCCCTTTTTAGGGTCTGCCCGCCTACCTGCCAACAATACACAGGGGTATTTTCTTGTTTGCAATAATTTTTCCTGACCAACTTTCAAATGTGTTTCTTGAATACATACTATATCCGCTTGCAATCTACCTCATCTCATTCTATTAATCTCCTTTTGCGCCAGGTTTTCAGTCCCTTTGCATTTATGGCAGCAATTATGAGTAATTGCTCTCCAACTTGTTTCACTCATCCCCCTCCCATCCCCTCTTTGCCTCCGACCTACTTCAACCCTTCCCCCTCCCTCCCCTTCCCCTCTTACCTCTCCCTCTCCCTCCCTCCTGCCCTTGCTTCCCCCTCCTCTCCCTCCCTCACTCCTGAGGAACTCCATGGAGTAGTGCTCATCTTCCCAGATCCCGGTGTCTCCCCCCCCCCCCCCATATCCTTTACCCTTACTCTCCCCTCCCTCTACCCCTATATACATATATACTCAACATTTAACTCTTACCGAAACCTCTCATCGCTTATATCGAGCATCACGTCATATATAACTACCTATACCACATCCCCCTGTATATACCAACAGTATCATATATTTCATATCTTCTCTCCTTTAAGCCCATAGAACCTTATCCTCCTCTGAGTCCTCTCCATAAAAGTCTTCCTTCTCCTGTATTTGATCATTCCATCTCTCTGCTTGCAGGCTGCACGTTCAGTCTGTTATCATCCCTTTATCAGATCTCGCTATTCTACTGTTCTTGCTTTTTTGTCCATTCTCTTTTTATTTTGCCCTTGGTTACTTGTTTTGGCACAGTCCCTTTTACTTTTTTGGTTTTGGTCTCCCATCTGCTGCTGGTCCTCCTCTATCTCCGGCAGCTCCACCCTCTGCCATTGCAAGTTTAGCTTCCTCCAAATTCTTAACTTGCCACATTTTTGCATCTTTACTAAAGAGTAACCTGAAGGGATACAGCTATCTATATTTCACTCCTTCTCATCGCATCAGCTGCGTAGCTGGCGCCATATCTCTTCTTCTCTGAAGGGTTCCTGCTGCTAAGTCCACATAAATCCATAGTTTATATCCTTGCCACATATAATTGTCACTTCTACGCATTTTTGCCAAGATGCTCTCTTTAATCTCATAGTCCTGAAGGCATATTACAATGTCTCTAGGCCTATTCGGCCTAATGGGGCCAAACGCCCTATGCGCCTGGTCCATTTCAATTTTTGTCGCTTGACTAGGTCCTCCTCCCTGGTTAAGGATATCCATTAATATAGCTTCTGCCACTTTTTTGCTGTCTTGAAATCCTTGTTCTTCTGGGACGCCCCAAATCCTTAAATTATTCCTTCTAGTTCTATTCTCTAGATCTTCTATTTTATACAAGATCTGCTCCTTCCATTTATTGATTGCCATAATGTCCCCTTGTTGCTGCTCTTGTTGTTCCTGCATGTTATCCATTTTTTGATCATGCTCCTCGATCTTTGTCTTCATATCTCCCAGCTCTTCTTTCAATTCCCCCATCAGCTCTCCCACCTCTTCCTTCACCCGGCCTATTTCCTCTTTTAAATCTTTAAACCAACCTTTAAGCTCTTTGCGGGTTATTTTCTGTACCACCACTTCGCCCTTATCCTCCTCCACATTTTTGCCGCTTCTCTTGTCACGCTCCAGCGTTTCTCCTCCTCCGCTCTGCCGGGCGGCCATTTTCTGCTCCAACCTGTCATGCTGCCCTGCTCCTCCATATGCGCATTCCCACCATTTTCCGCCTCATCGCCATGCGATCCTCCATCTGCCCGAACTCCGGTAGGACTGCTTAGTTGAGTTTTTAGCGCTTGTAAGGGGGGGGGGGGGAATCCACCACAAACACCGGATCTAGCTCCGGAGCGCCAGGCTCAGGCAGCCATTTAGGATGATGACGTCACTTCCTCCCCTCCCTGACCTGTTGAGCTCTTGCAGGTTCAGGATGGGCCTGAGGCCCCCTGTCTTCTTGGGTATGAAGAAGTATCTGGAGAAGACTGTGCCCCACAATGTTTTGGCACTGGCTTGACTGCTTTGTCATTGATTAGGCCTGCCAGTTTGGTGAGGAGCAGGGTCTGGTGAAGGAGAGGCGGACTCCCCTGTGAAGTACATGGGTGGCACCCGATATAGGTGGAGGTAGCCCTCCTTGACCACCTGTAGCACCTATGTGTCGGTGGTGATGGCTGTCCACCTGTGGGCAACTATGGCTAGGCACCCCTTCTGGGGGTAGGGGGGTCCCGCTGAAGGAGTCAAAAACTCCCCCCCCCAGGTTGGGCCGGGGCCGGCGCCTGGGACTTTGGGGCTTTTTCTTTCCTGGGATTGCGTGTCTGTCCTTTTTGTTGCTGGTCCTGTTGAGATGCCGAGAAGGCCTGGAAGTGCGAAGTACCATTAAAGCCTCCTTTCTTTCTCGGAAAGGGCTTCTTCCCTGGGGGCTTTCTTCCGGGGATGCACCAATGTCTTTTTTTGAGAGCCTGATTCTTGTCACATATTCAGTCTATCTCCGCTGCCTTATCCGCCATGGGTTCCCCAAATACGTTTTCACCTATGCAGGGGACCATCTATCAGTTTGTCCTGCACCCACTGTTCCAGATTTGATGACTGCAGCTATGCCTGGCATCAAGCCCCGATACCTGTGGTGGCCACCCTGGCTGAAGATTCAAAGCCATCGTATGCTGCCCGAGACAAAAACTTTGAGCATTCCTTTGCTGCTGGGTTTAGGGTATTGAACCTCGAGGCCTGCCGAGAACCCACCAAGCTGCTTCAACAGTTCCTTCAGGTACATGCCGATGTAGAGCTGATGGGACTGGATCTGGCATGATAGAAGCGAGCCCTGAAAGGCCTCCCAGTTGAGGGCATCGAGAATTTGGGCCTCCCTGTTGGGTTGCACCGACAAATGGGTCTTTTGGCTCTTCAGCCGGCGCATTGCCGACTCCACAACGATGGAGTTGTGGGGAAGCTGGGTCTTTTGGAACCCAGGGCTTCGGCATACCCAGTACATGGTACTGAGGTGCCTACTAACAATTGGTACAGACGCCAGTGTTTCCCCACATTCGGAGGAGGCGGTGGTTGAGGATCAAGGGCGCCGGGACCATAAGGGTTTCCTTCGGGGATGCCTTGTATTGGAGTATCTCTAATTCCTCAGTGCGAGGGTCCTCCTTGGCGGCAAAGGCCTTGGCCGTGTCCTGCACTAAATAGAGTAATGCAACATCTTCGGGAGAGGAGCGGCATCGGGTCATCGGGGGAGACGGGTCCGAGGGCACATCACAGGTGCCGACTTATGTCCAGGGACTCTTCATCCTCAGTCTCCCATTTGGACTCAAAGTCCGAGTCAGACACTGCAAGATCACCTAAGCCGAGGGCCGCTCTCAGTGGTCTGTGACCTCCAGAGGATAGCTGGTACGAGCGGCGATCACTCACTGGGGAGGACTGGTGTCCCGAGGAATGGGAGCAAGACCTCATCCAGGGTTGGGAGCTCTCTTGAGGCTGATGGCTCTCAAGGACTGCTCAATGTCTGGGGAAGCCCTCAATGTCAAGAGTCCCGTTGTCAAGGCAAATGAACCAGACGAGCCAGAAATGAACACCTGTGGCATGGCCACTAGGGCAAAGAGATACTGCTCTTTAGGACTGCCATTCTGGTCTCCCTACCAGTTGGATCTGCAGCCTTCGATGTGGGCACTGAGGGTTTCGGGCCCAGCATTGCTACTGTCGAGGGGGAGTCCTCAATGAGGATGGCTTCGGAAGCCCGAGGCCAGTCGACAGGTGCTGATGACTCCTTATGGGGCAGCTTGGCAGGCCACTCCTGCCCCGACTCCTGACTCAGGCCTGGGACTGTGGGTCCTGGGGTGGGATTTCCCCTTCTTCCCGGATGCGGTCTTCGAGGATTTCTTGTGCTTCATCTCCGGGGATTTCTGCTCAGAGGAACCGCAGCCGCGGGACTCTGAAGAGGCTCTCGCTTCATGGAGCACAGAGGTATTGGAGGGGGCCCTGGAGCATGGAGTCAACGGTGCAGAGTCGGACTTCTGAAAGAAACTTATCTGCTGCTGATGGCAGCTCTTCAAGGTCTTTGAGGTCATGGTTCTGCAGAGTTCACAGTCAGAGTCATTGTGCTCCAGGCCAAGACATTGGAAGCAGCAGTCATGTGGGTCGGTGAGTGATATGAATTTGCCACGTCGGTCACACTTTTTAAAGCTGCTGGAGGCCATCAGCTAAAGGGGGGTCCCCGCCTCCCAACAGGGGTCCGATGCCTTCATCTGGAAAAGGGTGCGAATTCCGGTCGAGGAGCACCGATGAAAAAATGAAAAATAGACGATCCCGAGGAGCAACACTGAGGCGAGCTGGCTCGGGGGCGGGAAGGAATCAGTATGCAACAGGAGAAACACAATAAAAATCAAACCTTTTTTGGGAAAAACTGGACAGCATCCTAAGGGCTCCGCAGAAAAAAAGGAGACTGAGGCAAGATGGCACCCTTGGGCAGGAAGTGAACCACGCAAGTATGGTGCATCTCCCAAAAGCTGTGTTTGAAAGCTGGGGAGATGCTTCAGCATGGGCTCTGTTGGCGCTGACATCACCCATATGTGAGGGCTGACTTCCTGCTTGCTCCCGGAGAAATTGAAAGAGTTGGCAACATTAACATTCTTGGATCGACAATCAAAAAAAGGACAAGCAGTCAAGAAATCAGACATAGAAACATGACAGCAGAAAAAGACCACATGGCCTATCTAGCCTGCCCTTCTATATCATCCACTACGAGTCCCCTTTTTTCCTTTACAGAGCCTCTGTTTGTCCCATGCTTTTTTGAATTTAGATACTGTCCTCACCTCCACTGGGAGACTATTCCACGAATCTACCACTCTTTCCGTAAAGAAATATTTCTGCATATTATTCCTGAGTCTATCCCCTTTCACCCTCATCTTATGTCCCCTTGTAGCAGAACTTGATTTTAATCGAAAGAGGCTCTCCTCCTGTAAATTTAATGACTATACAAATTCTGGAAGTCTAAAAAATAAGATGTAAGAGATAGAATTAAAGGTTAGATATAATTGGCATCTCAGAAACTTGGTGGAAGGAGGATAACCAATGAAACACCAATTTCAAGCTACAAATTATATCGTAATGATAGGATAGGTAACATTGGTGGAGAGGTGACTCTATATGTTAAAGAGGGCACAGAGTCATACAGGATAAAGGTTTTGCAGTAAACAAAAAAAAACTCTAGAATCTCTATGGATAGAAATTCCATGTAAAAAGGGGAAGAGAATGGCAGTGGGGGTGTAGTACTGCCTGTCTGGCCAGAGTGAACAGACAGATGATGAAATGCTAACAGAAATTAGGGAAGCTAGCAAAGTTTACAACGCAGTAATAACAAAGGTCTGCGACTAAAAAGCCGTTTGATTATTTTCATCTAATTTCCATGTATTTTGATGTGCTGAAAACAAATAAAATATTGAAAAAACTCCTAGACGTCATGATTTGCCACAACATGCAAAATTGTCTTCAAATTTATCAAATTTTTTCAAATTACTATTAATTAATTCAAATTACTATTAATTAATTCACATAAGTGCATTTAAGATATAAAATGCCAAAAAAAACCTTAAAGGGGTTGTCCGAGTTATGTAAAAAAAAATATAGCACTGTAAATCTGATGGTCAGCAATATGTTTATTTGAATTTGATATACCGCTCAGACCAAAAGGTATTAGAGCGGTTTACAATACTACATCATTTAGGGAAATAAGAAAAGAACACCATTTATAAGATAGGACAGAGTAGAGGACAGAGACAGTCAAACAGATAAGAGGAAGTAAAGGACACGGAACAGCAAGTTACCATGATATATAAGCAGGACATCAATATAGACCCCAGAAACAGATGCCACGGACCAACGCCTAAGGGCCATGCCAAAGGGCCCTCTGGCGAGGCCCGCAAGGCACGGGCGCGCCCCGGCAATGGCGGTTCTTATGCCTTTGGGCATGGCTGCTGATTGGCGGGCTCGGGGAGGAAGGGGGAGCTCCTACTCTCATCCCCGTCATAAGCTAAACAAGTTTTAAGTCCGTGCTTCTAATGGTAGAAGGGGTTAATCTTTCCTGAAGAATCCAGTGGGAGGGAGACGCAGGGCAGATAGCAGCAGCTCCGGTCAGTGGAGGGGGGCGTGGCCAGCACTGTGACGTCTTGTGTACAGACACAGAGCTGCTCTCTCCTGCATGCCACAGTTGTGCATGAATCATCATCAGGTTCTTGGTTCTAGGCTGTTAACACTTTTTCATCGCAATTCGTGTTAGCTCGTCATTCTTCAACCGTTATGTTATGGCTCCACGAAAGTGTATTAATTTGCCAGACAGTTTCTGTTTCATGTGTGGTGAATATACAGTATTGAAGCAACAGCAGAATATTACAGACTTTGTGAAAAAAGTATACTTTGCATACTTTGGACTAAAAATTGGAGATCAAGATAAAGTCTGGGTGCCTCAAAGTGTGCAAACGGTGTGTTGAGGACATCCGAAACTGGTTCAAGGGTAAGAAAAAATCTTTCCGTTATGGGATTCCTATGGTATGGCGAGAGCAAAAGAACCATAGTGACGACTGTTACTTTTGTTCATGCGATGTGAAAGGGTTTAATTCCAAATGGAAGCATTCCATTTCATACCCCGATCTTCACTTGGCAATTTGTCCCATCCCCCATGGCACAGATATACCAGTACTAGCTCCGATGAAGGTGAAGTCATACCTGAACCAGATAACGAATCAAGTTCTGACTTTGAAGATGATACAAGACCAAAATTGTTTTCTCAGGAGGAGATGAATGATTTGGTAAGAGACGGATTTATTTTAGATGGATTTAGTATACCGCTTTATCATTAAATCAAAGCGGTTTGGCACATCAAACAATCAAAGTTATTGTGTGGTCTGTAGCATGCAGTGGAGGATTTGTGCAGTGTGATGTGTGGTGCAGTGTGTTGGATTTTATCGGTGAGCTATATACATAGTGAGCAATATATACATATATACAAGCATGGTGTCATGATCTGGTATTAGCTTGAAATTGGAGTCATTTATGTGAGGTCCTTGAAATGTTCTGTAAATACAGCAGTTTTAAGCAGTTTTCGGAAGTCCTTGAGATCGCTGGTTAATCTTATGTGGTCTGGGAGGGAGTTCCATATAGCGGGTGCTGCCAGGGAGAGTGCTCTTCTTGAAGTGGCCTGGTTTGTTTTAGTAAATTCCTTTGGGGTTCTGATGGTGTCTGTGGTTCCTTTTCTTCTTGGTCTTTTGCTGTCGTTGGTTTTTATGAGTGGTTGAGTGGCTGAAGAGACTTGAATCTTCCCAAAGATGCCGCTGAGTTACTCGGATCAAAGCTGAAAAGCAGGAATTTATTGTTGCCAGGAGTGTCATCTTCATGGTTCAGACATCGTGAAAAGGAGTTCATTCCTTACTTCGCCCAGGAAGACAAGTTGGTTTATTGCATCGATGTCGAAGGTCCAATGGGTCAATTTAAAATCCAATATGATTCAGAGCAATGGCGTCTTTTTATAGATTCTTCAAAAAGAAGTCTCAAAGCAGCTTTACTCCACAACGGTTTTTACCCTTCCATACCTGTAGGTCATTCCGTACACTTGAAGGAAACCTACGAGAACTTGGAATTGGTTCTTCGTAAACTTAAATATGAAGACCATGGTTGGCAAGTGTGTGGGGACTTGAAGGTCTTGTGCATGCTGCTCGGGCTTGTTTTCTGTGTCTATGGGACAGTCGAGACCGACAAAATCACTGGACCAAGAAGAGTTGGCAGCCAAGGGTGCTAACAGTCAGTGAAAAAAATGTCCTCCGAGAAACTTTGGTACCTTCCCATAAAGTTCTTCTACCACCTCTCCACATAAAATTGGGATTGATGAAGCAATTCGTAAAATTACTTCCAAGAGATGGAGAATGCTTCAAATACTTGGTCACCAAGTTTCCAGGCCTGTCAGAGGCAAAATTGAAGGAAGGTGTGTTCGTCGGACCAGACATTAGACGGCTTATAGTTGATCAAGAGTTTGTCAATACCATGACGGATCCTCAAAAAGAAGGGTGGATTGCATTTAAAGAAGTCGTACAGAAATTTTTAGGCAATAACAAAGATCCTCACTACAAAAAGATTGTCGGACGAATGCTGAAAGCATTTCAAGCTTTAGGTTGTCTGATGAGTTTGAAAGTGCATTTCCTCCAGTCCCACCTCGACTACTTTCCTGAAAATTTGGGAGCTGTGAGTGATGAACAAGGTGAACGATTCCACCAAGACATTAAAGAGATGGAAAGGAGATACCAGGGAAAATGGAGCATTACAATGATGGCAGACTACTGTTGGATGCTTCAGAGAGACATTCCAGATGCTACTCACAATCGTAAATGCACCAAGAGGAGCCTCACAAGGAAGAAGAATCGAGTTTAGTGTGTGTAGGTGAGCTCATTTCAGTTCAGAAAAGGATTTTCATGAAAATATTGTAATAAAACTTTAATTTTATAAGTCTATTTCCATTTATTTTGAGGTATTGCCTTATTTAACATAGGGGCTTGTTTACAAAGCTGCGGTAGCGGTTCGCGATCGTTATCGGAGCCGCGACCCCATTGATTTCAATGGGGCCGCGGCTCCGATAACGACCGCGAACCGCTACCGCGGCTTTGTAAACAAGCCCCATAGTTACCTAAATTGTCAGGAAACGTGATATCCTATGACAAAATGGAGGTCATTTTTGGATTCAGCGCACAAAAAAACAAAGATTACGTGGAATAACCAAAACAGCTCTCGAAAAAATTTTTTTTGCAGACCTGTGTAATGGGAGGTGGTCAAAAATGAAATGGAACTCGTACAACTTGATCTGTTGGGTGTTAGTGAGCTGAAATGGACTCGCTTTGGGCACTTTGCATCTCATGATCATATGGTCTACTATGCTGAAAGACAAAGAAAGAAATGATGTTGCATTTATAATTAAGAAGAAACTTGCAAGAACTGTAATGAAATACAATGCAATCAGTGAACGCTTAATTTCTATTTGTCTAAAAAGAAAGTCCAACAACAACTATAATTCAGGTATATGCCCCAACAATAGCTGCAAAAGAGGAAGACGATGATGAGTTCTATGAGCAAGTACAAGCTGAAACTGACAGAACATGCAAACAGAATATCCTGATAGTTATGGGTGACTGGAATGCAAAAGTTGGCAACAAAGAAAACAAAGTGGTTGGAAAATATGGACTGGGCAACAAACAAAGCTGAAGAAAGACAGAGAATTCTGCAAGACCAATGATCTGTTCATCTCAAACACCTTCTTCCAGCAACACAAGTGCCGACTGTACACGTGGACTTCACCCAATGGAGTGTACAGAATTCAAACTGGCTATATCTGTGGAAGGCAACAATGGAAAGGCATAGTTACTCACCTGTAACAGGTGTTCTTCAGGGACAGCAGGAATCAGTCCTCACTTATGGGTGACGTCGGTACCAATGGAGCCCGCACAGAGCAATTTCCCAGCTTTCAAAGAAAGCCTTTGGGATTGCTACCATGCATGCGTGGTCCTCTTCCCGCCCAAGGGTGCCATCTTTCTCAGTCAGGTCCCTTAGCTAGAGCCCTACCAAGCAGATGGCAAGGGAAGGATAAAAAATCCAGCAACTCATCAGGGGAGGTGGGTGGGTAGTGAGGACTGATTCCTGCTGTCCCTGGAGAACACCTGTTATAGGTGAGTAACTACACTTTCTCCAGGAACAAGTAGGAAGTCAGTCCTCACATGGGACTCCCCAGCTACAGGCTATTGAACCTGTAACCAAAAAACGCCTCCACGAGGTCGAGAGCAGAAGCCGATGCCCGTAGGAGCCCGATTCCTCAGGCCCTTGGGGTGAAGCCCTCGGTAGCAGTGAAGAAGGGTCAGAGGGCAGGAGTTGCTTATACCCCCGAACAGATTACGGAGTACGGGTTGGCCGAAGGCACTGTCCCGATGGGACTCCCTCTCCAGGCAGTAGTGTGCAGCGAAGGTGTTCGCTGAAGACCAGGTTGCTGCCCGGCAGATGTCCCGCAGGCCACCGAAGCTGCCTTGGCTTAGACACCATTGCGGTGACTCATCGATCCAACAGAGCACCCACTTTCGCATGGGCGAAGGCAATGAAGTTTGCCACCCAAATAGAGAGGGTGCATTTAGTGACTGCCTGCCCCAGTCGATTGGGATCATAAGTCACAAAGAGTCAGACAGATTTGCAATGAACCTGGGTGCGCTGCAGAGAGAAGGCAAGAGCCCTCTTGCAGTCGAGTGTATGCAAGGTCACTGACGCCTGGTTGGCAAGACTATCTCCTGATTGAGATGGAAATCCGAGACAACTTTTGGCAGGAACCTGGGGTGGGTATGGAGGACCACACTATTCCTATAGAATCTAGTATAAGGGGCTTCAGCCATGAGAGCCTGGACCTCACTGATTCAGCGGGCCAAGGTCAGAGTCACCAAGAAAACCACCATACAGGATAGGTGCCAAAGTGAACACGTCGCCATCAGCTCGAAGGGCGAACGCGAAAGCTGCATGAGCACTACACGTTCACGTCCCAGTCCGCCGGGGGCGGCCAGATAGGAGGCTTGGAGAGCAAGAGACTCCGCATAAAGTGGGAGACCAAGGGCTGGCCTGAGAGGGGTTTTCCCTTGATGAGGAGGTGATTCGCTGAGATGGCGCTCAGGTGCACCCTGACAGTTTGACTTCAGGCCTTCCTTCGAAAGATGGAGAAGGTACTGAAGGATCCACCGAGTGGAGCAGGAGAATGGGTCGATTTGGAGCTCGGAGCACCAGATCGAGATGCGTCGCCACTTGAAGACGTAAGCCTGTCTAGTCGAGGTTTTCCTCGACACGAGGACCACCTCCTCGACCTCCTTCAGGAGGTCTAGCGGGGCTAGGGAGACCCGTTCAGACACCAGGCTGTGAAGGATAACGAGGCCAGATTCGGGTGTAGTACCCGCTCCTCTTCCTGAGTTAGCAGGCCCGGGGCACAGCCCAGGGGGTTTGGAAGTTCTGGTGACAGCCAGAGCAGGAGCAGGAACCATGACTGTCGAGGACATGAGGGGACTACAAGGATCATCGACGCCCGCTCCTGCTGAGCTTTGTGGAGGGTCCTCGCAATGAGAGGAGTGGGAGGGAACACAGAGCAGGCCAGAAGACCAGCTCAGAAGGAACGCATTCGGGCCTTTCCTGCTTGGGTGCAGTACTGGGCCGCAGAAGCGGGGAAGCTGTGTGTTTGATGGGCTGGCAAATAGGTCCATGGCTGGCTTTCCCCACCGATGGAACAGCCAACGGCCACCCCCAGATCCAGCCGCCATTCGTGAGGGCGAAGGATCCTGCTGATTTTGTCCGCGAGGACATTCTCCTGGCCTGGGAGGTAGACCGCTCTGAGCGTCATCCCCCGACGGAAGACGAAGGAGCAGAGGACCACTTCTCGGCAGAGGGGGCATGATCATGTGCCCCCTTCCTTGTTGATGTTGAACATCGTCACTCGGTTGTCGGTCTGCACGAGCACAGACTTCCACATGGAGGTGATCCTCGAAGGCCCTTAGGGCCCACCGAACCGCCCGGAGCTTGAGCAAATTTATTTCCTGTTGAGACTCCTCAGGTGACCATTGTCCCTGCGTGCACAATGCACCTCAGTGAGCTCTCCACCCTAACAGGGAGGCATCCGTTGTCAGCACTAGCTCGTGCTGCAGTGTCTGGAAGGGCAACCCCTGGAGAAGGTTGCAGGGGTTCTGCCATCAGTTCAGGGACAGGCAAAGACTGTAAGGGACCCGGATGGGGTCCCTGAGGTGGCCGATGGACGGGCTCCACTCGGCGCACAGGCACCACTGGGCCATCCGCATGAGCAGGCGGGCTTGGGGGACCACATGGACAGTAGAGGCCATGTGCTCCAGGAGGCACAGCATAGTCCAGGCCATCACCCGAGGAGTGCTCTGGACCTGGGCTGCCAGAGCTCAAAGGCGGTCGGCGCAATCCATCAGCAGGAAAACGGTCGCCCACTAAGTGTCAAGGTGTGCGCCGATGAATTCTAAGGTTTCACTGGTTCGAGGTGGGACTTGGTATAGTTGACCAGGAAGCCCAGGCACTCGAGCAGGAGGATCGTGCGTTACGCCGCCAGATGGGTTTCCTCGACCAAGGATCCCATGACAAGCCAGTCGTCGAGGTAAGGGAAAACTGGTACGCCCTGTCGCCTGAGGGAGGTGGTGACCATGGAGAGGCACTTCATGAAGACCCGCGGGGAGGACGCAAGGCCGAAGGGAAGCACCCTGTACTGGAAGTGCTCCCCCTGCACCCTGAAGCACAGGTACTGCCTGTGCTGGGGTGAATCAGAATGTGGGCTTAAGTGTCTTTTAAATCTAAGGAGCACAGCCAGTTGCCCTGCTGGAGTAAGGGCAGCAGAACACCAAGGGATAACATCTTGAACTTTTCCCACACCAAGAACTTGTTTAGTTTCCGGAGGTAGAGGATGAGCTGCAGACACCCCCCACCCCCATCTTTTTCGGGATGAGGAAGTACTGGGAATAAAAGCCCCGACCTCTGAGGTGCGCCGGCACCCTCTCGACCTCCCGTTGGGCGAGGAGGTTGACTAGTTCCCACTGCAAGAAGACCTGGTGCACGGAGAGTCAAGGAGGCTCCGCCGGGTAGAAGTGAGGGGGAAGCCTGTCCAATCGGAGGCGATAGCCGTCTCAGACTACCCGGAGGACCCAGGCGTCCGAGGTGATGGAAGCCCACTGAAGGGCAAAGGAGGACAAGCGCCCCCCCCCCCCCCCACTGGCTGCTGTGTTGCCGGGGATGAAAGGCTAAGCAGGTGGTGGCAAAACCCCTGTGATGGTTGAGGCGGGGCCGGGGTTTGGTCCTTGGGCCCTTTTGGCTTGCGGTGACCCTGGGGCCTGGGCTTCCCTTGTGCGCAGTTGTCGGCGTAGGAGTGGGCGAGTATGGTAGGTAGCCCCGGTATGGCAGGCCCTTCCTTGGAAAGAAAGGCTTTTTAGTTTGCTGTTTCATTTGAGGGAGGGTGGAGGTCTTGTGTGAGAGATGGGTTCGGGTGACGAACTCCGTCTCTATCTCAGCAGCTTTGTCCTCCATCAGTTTTCCAAAGAGCTGCTCACCGAGGCAGGGTACGTCCAGGAGCTTCTCCTGTATCCACTGCTTCAAATCTGAAGATTGGAGCCATGCCTGACGACGGGCCCCGATGCCAGTGGCCACCACTCGAGGTGAGGACTCTAAGCCATCGTAGGCAGCACGGGAGATGTATTTTGAGCACTCCACGACAGTAACAGGGTCTGGAACCTATTGAGGGGCTCGTCCTCGAGGCCTGCAGAGAAACCCCCGAGTTCCTTGGCCAGGTCACGCAAGAACATGCCTGTATATAGCTGGTATGCCTCAATATGGCAAGAGAGCATGGACCCTTGGTAGGCTTTGCGGCCTAGGGCATTGAGGGCTCTCGACTCCCTGCCCAGAGGAACCAAAGAATGTGACTTCGGGCTCTTTTGTTTCCTCATGGCTGATTCCAACACCATGGATGTGTGAGGGAGCTGGGTTTTCCTAAGCCTGGGGCTGCGCTGGACCTTGGACATGGCGTCAAGGCGCTTACTCACGATGGGAACAGAGGCAGGTTCTCCTACATGCGGAGTAGCAGCCTGGACAGGACGGGAGGAACCGGGACAGTAAGAGATTCCCGAGGCGGGGGACCCATCCTGAAGAATGTCGAGTTCTTCAACTCAAGGGTCCTCCTCAGCCTGGGTGGCCAGGTTGACAGCTTGTGCCATATCACGGACAAACGCCAGGAAAGAGGTGTCCGCAGGTGGCGAGTACCGCTGAAATGTAGATGGGGAGGGGTCTGATGGAACTTCCCGCTGGGCACGGGTTTCCAGAGAGGTATTCCCATTGGACTCCCAGTCTGAGAAGTAGGATGAGGAATACGATCCTGGCTGGTCGTCCCATCCTGCAGCCAAGGACCTCTTGGAGCTGGAGGCCCTGGAGGATCTCTCCCCCGAGAGCCAAAGACCCTCACAAGGCCCATCGCTCTCGGGGGTTTTCTGGGCTGATTTCGGTATCCCATATGACGGAACCTCGGTCTCTAGGCGCGGACCAGCAAAGCTGGCTGTGAGCACCTGCTGGGAAGCAATGAACACAGAAACGCTGCATTCTAGCACCAACATGCAGGACTCCCACACGGGTGTAGGACCCTGCGACGCTGACACCGGGGTCACCAGGTCGGGTATCTAGGAGGAGAGGGGGTCCTTGCCAGGACGGTCCTCAGGTCACCGGGTCAGGTATCTAGGAGGAGAGGGGGTCCTCATCGGGATGGCCCTCAGGAGACCGGGCGCCATCACTGGAGGCCTCCGTATCTGTATGAGGTACCTTGCGGGGCCGCTCCTTGTCCGACTCTTGGAAACACCGATGACGACTAAGCAACCGAGCACAATAGCGCTCGCGCTTGTCGGGGGCCCCCGACAGCAACTTCAAGGCCGCCTTCTTTCTACGACGCTCCACTTCAGGGGACCACTGCTCAGAATGCCTCCTTGAGTGCTGAGTCGAGGTGGGGGATCCCACTGGAGGAGAGACGACCAAGGGCGTCACCGGGGATTCTGAGGCGGCCCTTCGGAAAATGTCTTCGGATTTCTGCTTACGACTGCGCAGGGCTTTGGAGGACATTTTCTTACAAAGCGAGCACAGCTCTGGATCATGGTCAGCCCCGAGACACTGCAGGCAGCAGTCATGAGTGTCTATAAGCAACATGTTCTTGGAACATCTATTGCATTTTTTGAATCCAGTGGCCATAGGGACAAAAATGGCCCCCGCGAGGTTGAAGACCCACGCGGCCAGCGGTTGGGAGAAAAAAAGAGCGCAAAACCTGTAAAAGCAAAAAATGCTAGGAAAAACATCCCCTAATTGCTCAAAAAGGATAGAGCAGGGGAAGGACGGGTACAACCGGAAAGTAATAGGCTGTAAGGCCGAAAAACGAAACACTTTTTCCGAGGGACAAGGATGTGCGTCCGAAGGGCTCCACGGAAAAAGGGAAAATGAGCAAGATGGTACCCTTGGGCGGGAAGAGGACCACGCATGTGTGGTAGCAATCCCAATGGCTTTCTTTGAAAGCTGGGGATTTGCTCCGCACAGGCTCCATCGGTGCCGTCACCCATAAGAGGACTGACTCCCTGCTTGTTCCTGGAGAAAGCTTGATATCATCAACAAAGACAAAACCCGGAGCTGACTGTGGTACAGTTCACCAACTACTAGTATGCAAACTCAAGCTAAAGTTGAAAAAAGAGCAACCCACTCATGAATGTAGCAAAATATGACCTTGAAAATATACCACTAGAATTTAAAGACTGCCTGAAAAATCGATTTGCTGCTTTAGATACAAATGACACAGTTCCTGAAGAGTTATGGGAAGAAAGCGAGAAGTCTCTACATAAGGTGAAAAAGCAAAAACAGCCAAAATGGATGACTGAAGAAACTCTTAAAATTGTCCAGAAACACAGAGAAGCTAAAGTCAGAGGAGAAAAGAGAAATTAGACGTACCTACTAATTGTTCTTCCTTGAGGAACTCCAGTTCAGTCCCTCACCTCTGGGTTGTGCACTTCTTCCCGCAGCATGGAGACTGGGCATGTCAGAACTGTGACACCACTGTAGATATCCTGCTGGCACCTCCCACCAGCTCCCAGTGATCTAATGACAAAGCAGACTCAAAGGAGCAACAAATAAGTAGCTATATTAAATACAATTCAACTCTAACACTGAACTAAATCCCCGTAAATGAGAGGATAACTCTCTCTCTCCCGCTTGCAGAAATAGGACAGAAAGGAGAGAGAGAAGAAAGAATACAAAGTATACTTTACCTGAATAGAGAGCACATTTGCTGAACTTCTCCTACTGGATTGTAGTCACCACGCATCACACAGCATGCTTTGCAGAAACTGACCAAAAGACCCCCGGGCGGGAATCAGGACTGAACTGGAGTTCCTCAAGGAACAACAATTAGCAGGTAAGTCTAATTTCTTATTCCTTATCGTCCCTCCAGTTCAGTCCCTCACCTCTGGGATGTAAAAGAGCAGTAAACTATTGGGAGGGGCCTGTCCATCTGGACCGCAAAACCGCCAACCCAAAACAAGCATCTCCCGCTGCTTGAACATCCAGGAGGTAATGTTTACTAAAAGTATGCAAGGAAGACAAAGTGGCTGCTCTGCAAATCTCAACAAGCGGAACTAAACTATGCTCTGCCCACGAAGCTGCCTGTGCTCTAGTAGACTGAGCCTACAGCCCCAAGGGCACCAGACGACCTTGCAAGATATAAACTGAACCTACTGCTTCACGAACCCATCTGGAAATTGAAGCTTTGGCTGCTGCTTCACCTTTACGAGGCCCATCAAAAGAACAAACGGTCAGAATTACAGAAGGACTCCAAAACCTTATCACCGAAGTACCCTCTTAATGTCTAGCAAACGCAAACTACGGTCCGACGCAGTCTCCCCCGAAACACCCAAAACGGGCAAAGAGACCAACTGATTCACATGAAAGGGCGAAACTACCTTTGGTAGGAAAGACGGTACGGGATGCAACACCACTTTTTCTCTAGGGAAAGTCAGAAACTGATCCCGACAGGACAAAGCCTGCAACTCAGATTCAACGTGCAGAGTAAATGGCTACCAAAAATACTATCTTCAAAGTCAAATCCTTTAGGGAAGGCCTGATGCAAAGGCTCAAAAGACTACTTTGTCAAGGCTCCTAAAACCAGGATGAGACTCCATGGAGGAGAAAACACCCTCCGCGAAGGACGTAGACTGGATACCGCTCTCAAGAAATGGACAAGATCAGCATGGAGCCCCATAGGAACCCCTTGCACCTTTCCTCGGTAACAAGAAATAGCTGCCAACTGCACCCTTAATGAACTGGCAGCTAATCTCTTATCGAACCCGTCTTGCAAGAAACACAACACTGTCGGTACAGATACTGAAGTCGGACGAAACTGACGTTGAGCACACCAGTCCTCAAAAACACACCAGACGTGCACATATGCTAAGGAAGTGGACCTCTTTATGGCCAGAAGCAAGGTGTCAATCACCGCCTTGGAATAACCCTTCTTCCTTAAGTGAGTGCTTTCAATAGCCAAGCCGTAAGTGAGAACCGATGTACCTGAGACATTCGTAGAGGACCCAAAGCAGCAGATCCCCCCTTAGCGGCATCCGCCATGGTTCCCCATTGAGCAGATGCACCAGATCAGCATACCACAGACAAGAAGGCCAATCTGGAGCTACTAAAACGACTCTTCCCTGATGAGCCTTGATGCACTGTACCACTCGCCCTATGAGCGCCCAAGGGGGAAACACGTAGAGGAGACCGTGAGCAGGCCATTGTTGAAATAAGGCATCTAGACCATCCGACATTCATTCTCATCGCCTGCTGTAAAAGCAACTGGCTTTGGCCGACCAAAAGGTCGCCATGAGATCCATAACCGGAGATCCCCACCTGAGGACAATCTGAGCAAACACCTCCGGAAGAAGCTCCCATTCTCCGGGATCCACTCAAACCCAGCTGAGAAAGTCCGCCGTCACATTGTCCATTCCTGCAATGTGCGCCACCAACAGAGCCTGAAGCCAAGGCTCTACCCAACTGAAGAGACTTTCTGCCTCCATTTCCAGAGCCGTGCTTCCCGTGCCCCCTTGACGACTGAGGTACGCAATCGTCACGGTATTGTCCGAGAACACTCGAACTGCTCGACCCCGTAAGGTGAATTTGAAGGCCCGAAGTGCTAGAGCTACCGCCCGCAACTCCAGCCGATTGATGGACCATTTGGCTTCCTGTTCGGTCCAGACGCCTTGCGCGAAGAGCTCTCTGCAATGAGCTCCCCATACTGTGAGACTGGCATCCGTTAACACTGGCATCCACTGCAGTTGTTCGAGAGGCAGCCCGCTGCGAGATTCTGCGGACAAAGCCACCATTGAAGAGACTTCCTGATCCGCAATGGACAGGGTAGGTATTTGGAAGGACTAGAAAAGGGGACTGTTACTTCTGGAGAGAGATCTGCAATTGTGAGTATATACTTAAGGGAATTTTCTGAAAGGAATTCTTTCTATTAAAGCTAATTAATCTGTGAACCCACTATTTTTTGTTAAATCAGTCAGGGCCTAGTAGCAGCAGTTTAAGTTTAAATTTAAAACACAGAAGAGAACTTTCTGCTTACATTTCATACTTAGCAGAGAGCTTGTAGTTTAAATTTAATAGTCACTCAGGGCCGAGCATCAGCGAAGTACTTTTATTTCAAATTTAAAATACAGAAAAGCTTTCTGGTTAAATTTGGAACCCAGCAGAGAGCTTGTAGTTTAAATTTCATAATAAGTTACACCCTAGCAGCAGCAAAGAGCTATAATTTAAATCAAATCAGAATATAGCTTAGCACAAAAGGCAAAACAGGGTCAGTACTCTTTGAGCAACAAATAAAGTCTTCTAGAGACCTTTACAAAGAGGCCTTCTACCTAGGGGGCAAGAGACCTGTGAAACTTTTTCAATAGGTGTTAACACCAGGTGGAAGGTCAAAAGGCCATTTTGAAAGACTCCTTCTATCCAAGCAAGGACTGTTAATCACCCAGGAAGCTGGTCACAGCTTACCTCAGCAGCACAGGCATAAATAGCTCAACCAGAGCTCTGTGATCCTCAGTCTTGAAGGACTAGATAAGGGGACTGTTACTTCTGAAGAGAGATCTGAAATTGTGAGTATATATATTTCTGGGAATTTTCTGAAAGGAATTCTTTGTATCAAAGCTAATTAATCTGTGAACCCACTATATAGCTTACCTCAGCAGCACAAGACTGGGTACTGTGTAGCAGCCCTCTTTTAATAAGTGTGATTTCATTAGTGGAGGAGGGATAGTAAGGAAATCCACAGTACTACCTTTTAACTTTCGAAAGGAAGACTATGATAAAATGAGGAAAACAGTTAAGAAAAAACTAAAAGGAGCAGTAGCAAAGGTTAAAGACTTACATCAAACTTGAGTGTTGTTGAAAAATACTATCTTGGAAGCCCAGACCAGCTGTATTCCACGCTTTAAGAAAAGTGGAAGGAAGTCCAAAAAACTGCCAGCATGGTTTAAAGGTGAGGTCAGAGAGGTTGTTGTTGCCAAAAAAGCATCTTTCAGGAAATGGAAAAAAGAGCCAAACGACGAAACCTGGAAACAGCTGTCATGATGTGAGTATTGATAAAGTTGAAAACTTGAAAAGAAATCCTGTTTTTTTTTAAGAATCTAGATGTGCAATTACCTCCAGGCACAGCTAGAGGGAGCAGGAAGGAACATTCAGGAGCTAATGAGCTGGAGAAGCCTAATGACTTGAACCTGGAAATGACCCAGGAAGTCAGGCAGGAAGGATTTCCTTATAAGCCAGAGCTGAATGCTTGCAAGAGGTGCACGGCTACACAGGGGTGTCCAGCTGCTTTAAGGAAGGAGTGTCCAGCTGCCTTAAGGAAGAGGTGCATGGCTACACAGGGGTGTCCAGCTGCCTTAAGGAAGGAGTGTCCAGCTGCCTTAAGGAAGAGGTGCACGGCTACAAAGAGGTGTCCAGCTGCAGTAAGGAAAGGGTGTCCAGCTGCACTGAGGAAGAGGTGCACGGCTGCATCAGAGGAGAGAAGCACGGCTACACAGGGGAGCACGGCTTCACCAAGGAAAGAGAAAGAGGAGAAAGAGAAGGACCTGAGAAGGAACAGTGAAGAAATCCTAGAGGAGCAAGCCCACAGGTACAGGGTTCACAAGGGTGAAATCCAGAAGGGCCAGGCTGACTGTGCAGCTGTCCCAAGAAAGTTTGTTAGAGCCAGCTCTGAAGTTAGAGGCTCTGCCATGCCCTGTTCTCCCAGTGTTCCTGACTCAAGAAGAGAGAGACCTAAGCAAGAAGCCAAAGGGAATGGTTTGGTGAGAAGCTTACAGTCTCTGAGAAATAATTACCCAGTTTTACCAAGCAAGAAAGGAAAGGCCTTTTATAATAAACCTGAGTTCTTACCAAGGGAGAAAAGAGAATCCATAACAGGTTTCACCAAACTGCCAAGAAGCACAGCCCTGCCTAATGCTGAGAGGCAGAGAGATTACTACAACAGAAAAGTTGCTGAAAGGAAAAACTCTGTGGAGTCAAGCCAGCAAAGTTCCAGGTAAGAAACCTTTATTGATGCTATTGAATGCTTGAAGCCTAAAGGCCCTGGTAAAACCAGTCCTCACTTTACAAGGAAGGAGAAACCAGACTGGTTTAAATAAAATCCCTAAAGCCCTGAGAACAGACTGTTATTGGAGACAAGGCCCCAGAGGCATCGCACACTGTGATACGAATGTGACATGCTTTGCCATGATTGGAATGGATACAGCAGACATGTAGCTATTGGGAGTTATTATAGGGCATAACAGCTTGCAGAATGGCCATAATAGTCCTGTAAGATATTAGGGGTTATTTTAGAGCATACACAGCTTGCCTGTGAGATATTAGGGTATATTATAGGGCATAAACAGCTTGCTTGAAGTGGTCTGAACTAGTATAGTGAGTCAGAAGCACTTCTCTGTACATAAATTGTGTATGAAATCTATATCCAATCATAATCATGAGAATTTTGCTTTCACAAGAAGCTCACGCTGTAGTATCCAATGAAAAACACATCTCTGATAGAAAACAATTACTGAAACTTGTATATCAAATGTGGAACTTTCCAAGGAGAGGGGAACCGTACTGCACCAGAGACAAAGCAATTCTGTTTTGGCAGCTTTCCCGGATTCCTTCATCGTGGAAAGTTCCTCCGATCGCTGAAGTGACATGACACTACAATATCCGGTATATATATTGATGCATTTCATTTCATGCTAGAACTTATTAGTCATTTTATGCTAGAACTTATTATGTTAGAACTTATTAGAACTTACTTATATGCAATGTATGACTTATAATCTTTTATTTACTATGCAATAAACAGTAGCTTAGTATTACTATCTAAATTGTGCCTGGTTTGGATGTCAGTGAGGACTCAGAGTGATTTTTTATAGTAATACATAATGGCGACGAGAGTGGGATGTTAGGTGACTTAATTGATGTTGCAGCCGGGTGATTTAATCGATAGAGAGGCACGCAGTGCACGGCGGAGCTCTGTGTCGATTGAATCCCATTTGGCAGAGTGCCAAGAAAATCGCTGTTTTGGCAGAGTGCCCAGACATGTTTAAAAGCAAGAATAAAAACTTTAGTGCTAGCCAACCCATCCCAGGATTAGGGGATAATGGGTTTGTAGAATCATGGAATGCATTATTTTTTTTTTTAAGGTTAGCAATGCCCCTTGATGTGGAAAAAGTACTCAAGGGGCCCCCCGGGAAACTGGGTGATGCAGTTACCCTAGGACAGACCTGGGTGTTGTTAGCAATGCCCCTTGATGTGGAGAGAGTACTCAAGGGGCCCCCCGGGAAACTGGGTGATGCAGTTACCCTAGGACAGACCTGGGTGTTGTTAGCAATGCCCCTTGATGTGGAAAAAGTACTCAAGGGGCTCCCCGGGAGACCAGGTGATGCAGTTACCCCAGGGAGACAGACCTGGGTGTTGTTAGCAATGCCCCTTGATGTGGAGAGAGTACTCAAGGGCCCCCCCCCCCCGGGAAACCGGGTGATGTAGTTACCCCAGGAAGAGAGACCTGGGTGTTGTTATCAGCCTATCAAAAGGTTCACTCCCAGCTGCAGAACAGGCAGCTGGAATTGAGCCACGTTGAGCACAAACTGCTAGAAGCAGAAGGGAAAATGATAGTTTTGGAATGCCATCAGAAGCTATTGCAGGATAAGCTGGATCATTATCAGGGGATAGCAGAAAAAGCCACAGTAAAAATAGCACAAAATAAATACAGAAAGAGGAAAGGTAAGGTTAACAAACAGAAAGTATATAAAGCAGTGGCTACTGCCACCACAGAATGGGACCCAGATAGGTGGGATGGAGATATTTGGAATTCCTCAGACCCGGATGGGTGCTTGGGGGAAGAAGTGAAAGAAGAGTTACTATCTAGACAAGCTCAGCCCGTTAGTAGGAGACAGGAAAAAACTGTATTGGGGCCTGGAAGACGCCCTATACGTGGTAATGATGGGCAACCCATACAGCAGATGGGGCCTGGAGGGGAACCGCTGCTGGGGCCAGATGGGCAGCCCCAATATCTTACTGAGTTGGTCCCTCATACACGAATGAGGACCACTGTGGAGGATTTTACACAGGCAGAAGTAGATGATATACTGACCCGGTTCCGCCAGCAGCCAGGAGAAGGGGATTTGCAAAGGCTGGTTAGGGTCTATGATACTGGAGGGAGAGGAGTGAGTTTAGATGCTCAAAATGTTTTACGGCTTATTACACTGAGCCGTGAGCCAGTGATACAGAGGGCAATTCGACAGTATTTTCAGGATCATGTGGGGGTAGGGACTCAGAATTTGTCCCAAATTCTGGTAGCTGGGTATTTGGACAAATACCCCAATGAGACAGATATGCCAATTTCGGAGAAACCATGGTTTACATTGCAGGATGCACATATGCCCCTTGACTCACTTGATTGTTTGTTTAATTCCCAAGCAGATGAAGCAGCTTCGATATCAGTGGCGGAAACTACGCAGCCGATTGAGCCGTATCCTTCTGAAAAAGCGGTATGGCTTCAGGGTACAGCCCTTTGGGCACACCAAAAAAGTGGTCACTTTGGAGAAAAAGCCACCTTCAGGTGGGCTCAAAGTAGGGGAATCCCATTAACCCTTGATATCATCAAGGAAGTGATCAGTCACCGCCCTGTTTGCCAGCATTCCCAGCAACGGGCGGTGCCTCACACAGGGATGGGGCATATTGGACGTGGACTACTGCCAGGGCAGATCTGGCAAATGAAAAAGGTTTTGGGTCCACTAACAACGTCAAAGTGGGGGCCAAAATATGGATTCATGAAACTCAAGGACCGCCATCACCTGGGGAGGTTATTGCTGTATGTAAGGATAAGGTGTTGCTGGTAATGCGACCTGGAAAGGAGCAATGGGAATATATCCCCAAAGACAAGTGTTATTTAAGAGAATAAGGTATATCTTTTGTATTTCAGACCCTGTTCCTTGGCATCCTTTCATTATGTTGGTGGGTATCCCTAAGTGAAATATGGACCCCTGGAGAGCTGTTAATCAACCAAACCTCGAATCAAAATGTACTGGAGCTGGAAGAATGCCACCACAGAGCGACAACAAGATAATTTCACCTGCCCTGCCAAGCAACGATGTAAGATCCTGAATCTCACTACTTCCGGACAATTGTGGGCAGGTGCCCCTCAGGCGGGGGGTTATCAGACGGCATATGCATTACACCAAGAAAATGGGACGATTAAACTTTAGCATAATGCCGGAGCTGGCATTAATGATGCATTGACTTTACAGATTCGATGGGCTCCCACCATTTGGCACCAGTCAAAGAGCATGCAGCTATTTCTTCTGGACTTTTGAACTTATTTACAAATGCTACTCAATATACGTTGAATATGTCAGAAAACATAACCTACTTTGCTAATTGGACAGTATGTACTTTGCAAGCTATGATAATTATTGCACAACGTGATCGATTTCAAGCCGGACTTCTATCCGGAAATGAACAAATTTGGAAACAAATATTGAATGTCACTAATGAATGGTTGATGTATAGTGCTTCTAAAATGCAGTGCAATGAGACTAGTTGCACCGGACAAGCTACCATATATAATGTAATTAAGATGCAAATGTGTAAATTCATAGTATCCACTTGTACTGAGGTGATAGGAGGAACAATCTGTCGCATCCAATCTAATGTATATGAACCTTGCTTATTGCAGAATAGTGTTAACATGTGCAAATTCATTATTATGCCACCAGTTTATGAATACTTGATTGAAATAGCTCCACAAGAAGTATGCATGGTAGTCAATACTGAAGTTATACCTAAGATGATTCTTCCCTTTGTGGGTTGTTTGAAGAATGTAACTACACTACGGTGGCATATTGAAACCTATTTACTTTATGCTGTTACTCATAAAGCTGTACATCATTATTGGACGCCCATACCAATTGATGTCCCGAATTGGGATCTAAATTTGACAAGATTACATAAGCTGTTAAATGATTCTGCGTTGCTGCATGATCATTTATTATGATTAAACAAGACTATTGCAATGCACCAAGTGCATACCGTGCTGATGGCAGATAACTTGGCATACCTAGGATCCAGTATTGCCAAGGCTACCTCCCATCATTGGTATGACATTTTTATGGGTCCCCCTCGGCTACTAGTGTTTTAAATATGTTGGTCCATCCAGCTTTGTTACTGGTGATAGTTGTTTTTAATCCTCTCCATCTGCAATTGCTGTATATGTCACAAATTAATTGGCCGTCAATTTGGTCGGCATCCTACATGTACTACTGAATCCATTAGGACCGAATGTGATACGAATGTGACATGCTTTGCCATGAATGGAATGGATACAGCAGACATGTAGCTATTGGGAGTTATTATAGGGCATAACAGCTTGCAGAATGGCCATAATAGTCCTGTAAGATATTAGGGGTTATTTTAGAGCATACACAGCTTGCCTGTGAGATATTAGGGGTTATTATAGGGCATAAACAGCTTGCTTGAAGTGGTCTGAACTAGTATAGTGAGTCAGAAGCACTTCTCTGTACATAAATTGTGTATGAAATCTATATCCAATCATAATCATGAGAATTTTGCTTTCACATGAAGCTCACGCTGTAGTATCCAATGAAAACACATCTCTGATAGAAAACAATTACTGAAACTTGTATATCAAATGTGGAACTTTCCAAGGAGAGGGGAACCGTACTGCACCAGAGACAAAGCAATTCTGTTTTGGCAGCTTTCCCGGATTCCTTCATCGTGGAAAGTTCCTCCGATCGCTGAAGTGACACTACAATATCCGGTATATATATTGATGCATTTCATTTCATGCTAGAACTTATTAGTCATTTTATGCTAGAACTTATTATGTTAGAACTTATTAGAACTTACTTATATGCAATGTATGACTTATAATCTTTTATTTACTATGCAATAAACAGTAGCTTAGTATTACTATCTAAATTGTGCCTGGTTTGGATGTCAGTGAGGACTCAGAGTGATTTTTTATAGTAATACACACACCAACCCGAGTCAGACAGGGACAGTGTTTATTCCCCTGATGATTTTAGTGAGGAAGAATGCATGGAGACAGAATGCATTGATACAGTTTCCCTATCTCCACCAGAAGAGATGGAGTGTGACCTGTGCACAGCCTCATGTCAAGAGTCTGTAGTCTCTGAGTAAAATAGAAGAGTTTATAAAATGTTTATGCTTTTGGAATGAACTGAATTCCTGTTACCTGACCTCTGCATTAATTGTGAAGTGTAACAATTAATCACATGTTTTTGAATACTGGTACCTTTGAAGCAAAGGACTTTCTGTTTCATTATCCATCTCTTATGTTGAACCCTTGCATTGACGGGGAATAAAAGCCTTAATTCCCTCCACTTGGTCTTGTTACTAAGTTCTTTTAGGCAGCCGGAATTGGTGAGGACATTTTACCACGGCGATGAACCTTACTTTCCCTGTGGCTCTCTAAAAATAATCTTTGCCGTGGAGTGCCATAGGCGTAGGTGGCGCTTCCCCACAACACAGCACAAGCACCGGCAAGTCAAATGCAAGGCATTGATAAGGCAGGCAAAGGGAGAATTTGAGAAGAAGCTTGCTGCAGAAGCAAAAACGCGAAATAAAGACTTTTTCAAGTACATTCGTAGCAAAAAACCTGTGAGAGAGTCAGTTGGTCCATTAGATGATAGAGGGGTTAAAGGGGCACTAAGAGGCGACAAGGCGATAGAGGAGAGAATGAATGAATTCTTTGCTTCGGTCTTTACTGAGAAAGATGTAGGGATGTTACCCATGACTGAAGTGGTATTTAAAGGTGCGGAAGAATTGAAGGAAATTTCGATACATCAGGAAGATGTATTACAACTATTAGATAAACTGAAGAGTAGCAAGTCTGGGCCGGATGGTATACATCCAAGGGTGTTGAAAGAACTGAAATATGAGATTGCAGACCTGCTATTAGTAATCTGTGAACTATCATTAAAATCAACTCTAATACCTGAAGATTGGAGGATCGCCAATGTAACACCAATTTTTAAAAAGGGTTCCAGGGGTGATCCGGGAAACTACAGACCGGTGAGCCTCACGTCAGTACCGGGAAAAATGGTAGAAACCATCATAAAGAATAAAATTACTCAGCATGTAGATAGTCATGGCCTAATGGGAGACAGCCAACATGGCTTTAGACAAGGAAGATCTTGTCTTACTAATCTGTTATATTTTTTTGAAGGTGTGAATAAACAGGTGGACAAAGGTGAGTCGGTTGATATAGTGTATCTGGACTTTCAGAAAGCCTTTGACAAGGTCCCTCATCAGAGACTTTTGGCAAAACTAAAGAGTCATGGGATAGGAGGCAGATGAACTACTGTGGATCAGGAACTGGTTAAAAGATAGAAAGCAGAGGGTAGGGCTAAATGGCCAATTTTCCCAATGGAGAAAGGTGAATAGTGGTGTATCCCAGGGATCTGTGCTGGGTCTGCTGCTTTTTGACATATTCATAAATGACCTGGAAAGTGGAACGACGAGTGAGGTTATCAAATTTGCAGATGACACAAAACTATTTAAAGTTGTTAAAACCCAAGAGGATTGTGGTAAATTGCAAGAGGATCTTGATAAACTGGAAGACTGGGCATCAAAATGGCAGATGAAATTTAATGTGGACAAGTGCAAAGTTATGCACCTAGGGAAGAACAACCCAAACTATGGTTACACGATGCAAGGTTCCACATTAGGAACCACCACCCAGGAAAAAGATTTAGGTGTCACTGTGGATAACATGTTAAAACCCTCGGCCCAGTGTGCAGCGGCGGCCAAGAGAGCAAATAGAATGCTAGGTATCATAAGAAAAGGAATGGAAAATAAAACAAAAGATATTATAATACCTCTATATCGTTCCATGGTGAGACCGCACCTTGAATATTGTGTGCAATTCTGGTCGCCGTATCTTAAAAACGATAGCACGATATTAGAAAAGGTTCAGAGAAGAGCCACCAAAATGGTAAAGGGGATGGAAGGATACTCCTATAAAGAATGGCTAAAAAGTCTATAAATTAATGAACGGAGTGGAACGGGTAAACGTAGATCGATTGTTTACGTTATCAGAATATAGAAAGACTAGAGGACATGCAATGAAGCTACAGGGTAAACTATTTAAGACTAAAAAAAGAACATATTTTTTCACTTAACGTGTAATCAAACTCTGGAATTTGTTACCGGAGGATGTAGTAAAGGCTGTTAGTGTAGCTGGGTTTAAAAAAGGTTTGGCAAGTTCCTGGAAGAAAGGTCCATAAACCATTATTAAGAAGGGGCCCAGGATATCAATGCTTGACCCAGTACAAGCATTGTAGAACCTGTCTCTTTTGGGGAAACTGCTAGGTACGTATGACCTAGATTTGCCACTGTTGGAAACAGGATACTGGGCTTGATGGACCTTGGTCTGACCCAGTATGGCATATCTTATGATCTTATGTTATGTTGAACAGAGAGTCATTCTGGTGAGACCATCGACGGAGCAGCGACCTCTGTAAGGGATGCATGTGAGTTCTGGCCAACGGCACTGCTTCCAGAGTCGCCGCCATTGTCCCTAACATGCGGAGATAGTGCCAGGTCGATGGTGCAGGAGCCGCAAACAATCACACACCAGAAGCCGCAGGCCCCGGGCTGGGAGATCCGGCAGGAAAACCGATCCCACACAAGTGTCGAAGCAAACTCCCAAATACTTTAGAACTTGCATCGGAACCAATCGGCTCTTGGCCGTATTGACCACCCAACAGAGCCTCTGCAGGAGCTCTACCACTTTGTCTGTCACTCGCACTCTCGGCCCTGGACTTTGCCCGAATCAACCAGTCATCAAGATAGGGAGGAACTAATATTCCTTCCTTCCGAAGAGCCGCCGCCACCACCACCATAACCTTGGTGAAGGTGCACGGAGCCGTCGCCAGACCAAAGGGCAACGCCTGAAACTGAAAATGCCCCCACGGTAGCGCAAATCTTAGAAACCTCTGATGCTTTGGCCTGATCGAAATGTGTAAATATGCTTTGGTGAGATCGAGAGACGTCAAGAACTCCCCATGACGAACTGTCACTATAACCGAATGCAAGGTCTCCATTCGGAAATGAGGTACCCGAAAACAGCGGTTTACCACCTTGAGATCCAGAATCGGGCAGAAGGCCCTGTCTTTCTTTGGCATCACAAAATAAATTGAGTATCGACTGATACCATAGTGCTCTCGCAGAACCGGAACCACTGCTCCAAGCTGCAAAGGATGAGCCAGAGTCTTCCGTACCGCAATCGTCCTTCCTCGCCACCTGCACAGCGACATGACAAAAGAGTCGACCAACGGATGCGCAAACTCGAGAGAATAACCTTCACGAACAACCTCCAACACCCACTGATTGGATGTAATCTGGACCCAGGCAGGAAGAAACCCCCAAAGTCGACCCCCTACCGGCTGAATTCCTGCCTGGGTCCACCTCGCTTCATTGTGCTTTCCGAAAAAACGAGGAAGAGGGACTAGCAAATCCTCTGCCCGCTCCCCGGAATCCTCCAAAACCTTGCCCTCGAGAGGAAAACCGTCCTCTTTGAAACCCTCCCAAACGGGAGGTACAAAAATGCCTGAAATCCCAAGGTTGCCCATGGGAAAGTAACGGGGTTCGGCCCTGCTTCGGCTTATACTCCGGCAAGCGACCTCCTTTAGAATCCTTGACCAGCTTATCAAGATCTTCTCCAAACAACAGCTTCCCCTTAAAAGGAAGCTTTCTAAGATGTGACTTGGAGGAACTGTCCGCTGCCCAGTTCCTGCACCAAAGATAGCAGCGTGCGGCTACCAAGGAAGCCATGCTATTCGCCAAACCTCCAATAAGATCATAGTGGACATCGGCCAAATATGCGGAACCTGACTCTAGTCTTGTCACATCAGCTAGCTGCTCCTGCGTTTGCTGAACTGGCTGCTGCAAACCAGCGAAGGCATGCTCTCGCAACCCAAGCTCCACAAATAGAGGCCTGCAGAGTCAGAGCATTAACCTCAAAAGCTTGCTTCAATAAGGCGTCCACCTTCTGATCCTGTACGCCCTTCAAAGCTGCACTGCCTTCCACTGGAATGGTAGTCTTCTTCGTGACCGTTGAAACTGCCGCATCTATACGCAGAGAACGAAACACTTCCCATTCTTGATCCGCCAAAGGATAGAGACGATTCATGGACCTTACATCACGCAAGCCTGCCTTCGGCATGTCCCATTCATCCTGAATCATCTGCTTAACCACCCGGTGAACAGGAAAAACCGCCTGGGACTTTCGTACCGCCTGAATGAGAGGATCCTCAAAACCCTCATCTTACGCTGGTACCACCGACGAAAGGTTGTGAGCCTGAAGGGACTCCGTAATGAGCACTGTCAGCTCCTCCCTTAGAAAGACCTGGACAATCCTTGCTTGATTTTCAGGTTCCTGAATCTCACATTCCTCTAAATCCTCCATCCCGGCTTCCGGCTCCAGCTCAAGGTCTTCTGCATCCGGCCAGTCCAAACCAAGAGGCTGATCTTCCACTGACCGGGCCCTCTTAACCGGTCTACCATCACTACCACCGAACCTGTCTGTGGCCGCTTGGCCTCCTGCCGCCCCAAGAAGCGAGGCATCCGTGACTATCCCCCGCTACTGCAAGCAGTAAGCCTGATGAAGCAGCAGCACAAAACCTGGGGAGAAATCCTCGAAAGCTGCCCTGACACCATGGGAGTGGCGGAATTACCGGGCAAAGCCAAATTTGCAGTTGGAGGAGCGGAGGGAGACTCCCGCAGAAACTCCCCTTCTGCAGAAGTGGCAGCACCCTGCGCCACCAGAGCAGTGCCTTCTTTAGACCGATCCTGTGTTTCTTGCTCCATAGTGAGCGCCTTAGATGTGCAGCCACGACAAACCCCCGTGTCTGAGACCGAGCCCCTACAGGAGCCACAAACAAGGCATTGTGGCCGCATAGGCATTAGCGCTATGGGGTGCAGAATCTGCTCTTATGATGTTTTTTCTTGTACTGGCCCTTTAAGAGCTCCAAAACATCGAAAATTAAAAGTAATCAAAATTAATTCCAAGTAAGCAGAAAACTACAAGGATTAAAGAAAGCTGTCAGCAAAGAAAAAGAGCACTGAAGAAGAAATAAACGGCAGAAAAAAGGCCCTTGGGACACACACTCTACCACTTGGCGTTACTTTCATATTGCACCTTTGGAGGCTGCTCAGCTGGCTGTAGGCCAGAGGTGCCTTATTTCTCCTGAAATTGAACCATTCTCAGGTCTGTACCCCAAATGTCTGACCATCAATGCATTTTTCCTAGAAAAAGAAAAGGGTGATGGTACTCATATGCAGGGCTCTTTCATTAAGATATGAGGACTATGGTCAATTTTCGCAAGAAATTAAAAAGGTAGCGGCACTCAATACCACCTCATACCCCCTCAAAAAAAAAAAACTTCTGCTTACTAAATACAAAAAAAAAGGCTAGACTGAAGGAGAACTAGCAATGGCACACCTTTTCCTCTCTAAGCTTGCTGATCACATCCCTGATAGCTCTCCTCTTCGGTAATGTAAATGGCAACAGAGCAGTGAAGATTTCAACCGTGTGAGTATTCCAACTTATTAGTCCCTCTGCCACACTACTCTATCAATACACTCCTTTACTGAATAATCATACCGATAAGCAATAAATCGTAGTTACTCACCTGTAACAGGTGTTCTCCAGGGACAGCAGGAATTAATCCTCACATATGAGTGACATTGATGCCAATGGAAACCTCGTAGAAGCAACTCCCTAGCTTTCAAAGAAAGCCTTTGGGAGATGCCACCACGCATGCGTGGGCACCCTTGGGTGGGAAGGGGACATCTTACTCAGTCAGATGACAGAGCTGACAAAAGAAGATGACAAAAGTTATACAGCAATTCCAAGGGGAGGAAGGAGGGTTATGAGGACCGATTCCTGCTGTCCCTGAAGAACACCTGTCACAGATGAGTAACTACGAAGAGAGGAAAAACTTTAGATGAAACATTGCTTCTTCGAGAACAACGATGGATTTATACAGTGGACACAGTTAAACCTAAGGGTTTAAATTCTTCGACAGAATGGCAAGCATGTCGATAGCGGGCCATGCCTAAAATTGACTAATTAACTGAGCATATAAAAGGAGGCGGGGAAGGAAGACCGCATGCGCGGCGTTTTTTCGTAAGCAGAAGAAAGGAGACGTAGGCAGCAGTAAACAGTGAGTTAAACTAAGCAATAAGGAAAAGATGTTTTGTAAGATACAAATTGCTTTAGAATTGCTTTAGAGTCCAAGCCATCATTATATAGCAATAGAAGATAAGAAGGAAAGTTGGTGTTAGTATTTTAGAGGTTTTCTTCTCGATTACAGATCCTCCTGACGAAACTCCAGAGAGGAGTGAAACGCTCAAGAGGTGCCCGAGGAGGCGTAGAGATATTTAATAATTATTAAAGAAAGATCGAGAGAACCATTTAAAGATGTTCAAGAAACCACGGATGAAGATAAGCATGTTTAATAATCAATTTTTATGAGCCAACGATTTTTTAAGAACACAACGGTAGTAGAATACTGGTGATATAAAAGCTAATACACATAAAAAATCAAAACTTCCCAGTACTCATTGATGCAATGCAAGCGCGGCACGTTCCTTACTTGTGAGGAGGTTTAAAGCGCAAAAGTCTGAGACTACATATGGGAATTTGAAAGTAGTTACAAAATATTTAAAAAATAAATTTTCAAAAAAATTGCTGGTATTCTGCATTATTTATGCGAGGTTTAAGTGGAGTAATCTGTTTTTATTTATATTAGTCTATAAACTCCGAAAAGACCAAACAATATAATTTTGCCGCAATTGAGGTTGCCATAACCCTAATATTGCACACTGTGACCCGGCGCTCTAATGACAGCCCAGCCTGATCATGGGCAAAGACGATGCAGTCCACCACCCAGGTGGACAGGGTCCATTTGATAACAGCCTCCCCCCAGTCGACTGGGGTCATATGAAACGAAACGCTGTGAGGCTTTGCAGTGGCCCTTAGTACGTTGCAGGTAGAAGGGCAGGGCCCTTTTCCAGTCCAGAATATGGAGAACAGCTTCTGCCTTGTCGGCTTGGAGCCAAGGTAGGGAGCACCACCTCTTGGTTGGGATGAAAGGCGGATAACACCTTCGGGAGGAATTTAGGGTGGGTGCGAAGCACAACCCTGTTCTTGTAGAACCTGATGTAGGGTGCCTCAGCCACCAAGGACTGAAGCTCGCTGACTCTGTGGGTAGAGGTGAGCGCCACCAGGAAGGCTTCCAGGATAGGTAACACAAATGGCAGGTAGCCAAGAGGAGGAACAGGAGGCCTAAGGCCCATCCTGGACTTGAGAAACCTGAACTAATTCCTGGTGTGAGAGAAGTTCAAAATGCTCTCCCTTGGAATATTGCTGCCCTACCTCCAGCAGGGAGATTGGTAATGCTCCATGGACCTAAAGAATGCTTATACCCACATCCTTATTCATCCAAGTCACAGGTAATACCTAAGGTTCATGCTCAGGGATGACCACTACCAATACAGGGTACTACCCTTCAGCCTAGCCTCCGCACAAAGAGTTTTCACAAATGCCTGGCAGTGGTGGCCGCCTACCTCCATCTCCAAGGGGCCTTAGTCTTCCCATAACTGGATGACTGGCTAGTAAAGGAAGACACTGCCTCAGAGGTGCAGCAGGCCACGGCCCGCACCATCGAGGTCCTACAACATTTGGGATTCAGGACCCAAAAGGCAGGCAGAGCTCCGGAGTCTCAATGCGTGGATGAGACAATGGTGCAGAGATGAGGGTTTTGGATTTGTTAGGAACTGGGGAACATTCTGGGGAAAGGAGGGGCTCTTCCGAAGGGATGGGCTTCACCTTAACCGGGATGGAACCAGGCTGCTGGAATTAACCTTTAAAAAGGAGATAGAGCAGCTTTTAAACTAGATAATAGGGGAAAGCCGACAGTTGCCCAAGAGCGGATGGTTCGGAAGAATGTATCCTTGAAGGATACTACCAAAAGCAGAGAGGTTCCAAAAAAGAGTAAAGTAGCCCAAATGCCCTCCACTATGGAGCAGACAGAGCTTAAAGATCCCAAATTACCCATGTCTACCAATAGCCAAATTAATATGATTAAAATACAGTCTCTAAAATGCTTGTATGCAAATGCTAGAAGTCTAAAAAATAAGTTGGGAGAGTTAGAATATATAGCACTAAATGAGAGGTTAGATATGATTGGAATATCAGAGACATGGTGGAAGGAGGACAACCAGTGGGACACTGTGAAACCTGGGTACAAACTATATCGTAATGATAGAGCTGATCAAATTGGTGCAGGGGTTGCGCTCTATGTTAGAGAGGGCATTGAGTCAGAAAGGATTAAAGTTTTGCAGGAAACAAAATTTGCTGTAGAATCTCTATGGATTGAAATTCCATGTAAAAAGGGGAAGGCAATGGCAGTGGGGGTGTACTATCGAACACCAGGCCAGAATGAACAAATGGATGATGAAATGCTCGAAGAAATCAAGGAAGCTAACAAAAGTTACAGCGCAGTAATAATAATGGGTGATTTCAATTACCCCGGTATCGACTGGGTCAGTGTCACGGCAGGACATGCTAGGGAGATAAAGTTCCTAGATGACATAAATGACTGCTTCTTGGAGCAGCTGATTCATGAACCGACCAGAGGGGAAGCCATATTAGACCTGGTCCTTAGTGGAACACCAGATCTAGTGCAAGAGATAAGGGTGCTGGGGCCACTTGGCAAAAGTGATCATAGCATGATCGCCTTTGATTTAATTAGTGGAGGAGGGATAGTACGGAAATCCACAGTATTACCTTTTAACTTTCGAAAGGGAGACTATGATAAAATGAGGAAAATAGTTAAGAAAAAACTAAAAGGAGCAGTTGCAAAGGTTAAAGACTTACATCAAGCTTGGGTGTTGTTGAAAAATACTATCTCGGCAGCCCAGACCAGCTGTATGCCACGCTTTAAGAAAAGTGGAAGGAAGTCCAAAAAACTGCCAGCATGGTTTAAAGGTGAGGTCAGAGAGACTGTTGTTGCCAAAAAAGCATCTTTCAGGAAATGGAAAAAAGAGCCAAACGACGAAACCTGGAAACAGAACAAGCACTGGCAAATCAAATGCAAGGCATTGATAAAGCAGGCAAAGAGAGAATTTGAGAAGAAGCTTGCTGTGGAAGCAAAAACGCGAAAAAGATTTTTTCAAGTACATTCACGGCATAAAACCTGTGAGAGAGTCAGTTGGTCCATTAGATGATAGAGGAGTTAAAGGGGCACTAAGAGGCGACAAGGCGATAGCGGAGAGACTGAATGAATTCTTTGCTTCTGTCTTTACTGAGGAAGATGTAGGGATGTTACCCATGATTGAAGTGGTATTTAAAGGTGCGGAAGAATTGAAAGAAATATCGATACATCGGGAAGATGTATTACAACTATTAGATAAACTGAAGAGTAGCAAATCACCTGGGCCGAATGGTATACATCCAAGGGTATTGAAAGAACTGAAACATGAGATTGCAGACCTGCTATTAGTAATCTGTGAACTATCATTAAAATCAACTCTAATACCTGAAGATTGGAGGATCGCCAATGTAACACCAATTTTTAAAAAGGGTTCCAGGGGTGATCCGGGAAACTACAGACCGGTGAGCCTCACGTCAGTACCGGGAAAAATGGTAGAAACCATCATAAAGAATAAAATTACTCAGCATGTAGATAGTCGTGGCCTAATGGGAGACAGCCAACATGGCTTTAGACAAGGAAGATCTTATCTTACTAATCTGTTATGTTTTTTTCAAAGTGTGAATAAACAGGTGGACAAAGGTAAGTCGGTTGATATAGTGTATCTGGACTTTCAGAAAGCCTTTGACAAGGTCCCTCATCGGAGACTTTTGGCAAAACTAAAGAGTCATGGGATAGGAGGCAGTGTACTACCGTGAATCAAGAACTGGTTAAAAGATAGAAAGCAGAGGGTTGGGCTAAATGGCCAATTTTCCCAATGGAGAAAGGTGAATAGTGGTATACCCCAGTGATCTTTGCTGGGTCCGCTGCTTTTTGACATATTCATAAATGACCTGGAAAGTGGAATAACGAGTGAGGTTATCAAATTTGCAGATGACACAAAACTATTTAAAGTTGTTAAAACCCAAGAGGATTGTGGAAAATTGCAAGAGGATCTTGATAAATTAGAAGACTGGGCATCAAAATGGCAGATGAAATTTAATGTGGACAAGTGCAAAGTTATGCACCTAGGGAAGAACAACCCAAACTATGGTTACACAATGCAAGGTTCCACATTAGGAACCACCACCCAGGAAAAAGATTTAGGCGTCATTGTGGATAACATGTTAAAACCCTCGGCCCAGTGTGCAACGGCAGCCAAGAGAGCAAATAGAATGCTTGGTATCATAAGGAAAGGAATAGAAAAATAAAACAAAAGATATTATAATGCCTCTATATCGTTCCATGGTGAAACCGCACCTTGAATATTGTGTGCAATTCTGGTCGCCGTATCTTAAAAAGGATATAGAGTTATTAGAAAAGGTTCAGAGAAGAGCCACCAAAATGGTAAAGGGGATGGAAGGATACTCCTATGAAGAAAGGCTAAAAAGGTTAGGGCTCTTTAACCTGGAAAAGAAATGGCTGAGGGGAGATATGATAGAAGTCTATAAATTAATTAACGGAGTGGAACGGGTAAACGTAGATCTATTGTTTACATTATCAGAATATAGAAAGACCAGGGGACATGCAATGAAGCTACAGGGTAAACTATCTAAGACTAATAAAAGAAAATATTTTTTCACTCAACGTGTAATCAAACTCTGGAATTTGTTACCGGAGGATGTAGTAAAGGCTGTTAGTGTAGCTGGGTTTAAAAAAGGTTTGGACAAGTTCCTGGAGGAAAGGTCCATAAACCATTATTAAGAAGGGACCCAGGATATCAATGCTTGACCCAGTACAAGCATTGCGGAACCTGTGTCTTTTGCGGAAACTGCTAGCTACGTATGACCTAGATTGGCCACTGTTGGAAACAGGATACTGGGCTTGATCGACCTTGGTCTGACCCAGTATGCATTATCTTATGTTCTTATAAATCCCACCTCACTCCAACACAGGATCTGGAATTCATAGGGGCTCGCCTGGACACCATCTAAGCCAGGTCCTTCCTCCCCCTGGACAGGGTGGATTGCCCAAGGGCCCTGGCGACCGAGGTGCAGCACCATCATTCCGTGCCAGCGCGGTCCATGCTTCGCTTGCTCGGCCACATGGCTTCCAGTCCATGTGGTTCACGTCTACCTCCACATGCAGGCAGCTGTGTGATGCCTCCGCTCACAGTGGACTCAAGCCACAGGAAGGCTCTGGGACAGGATCTCAGTGTCCCATCAACTAGCAGAGTCACTCGATTGATGGTAGGACGCATAGCACTTGCGGACGGTTATGCCCTTTCAACACCCAAACCCCCAGACAGTCCTTACTAAGGATGCCTCCCTAATGGGTTGGGGTGCCCACTGCAAGGAACTGCACATGCAGGGCAACTGCTCTCAAGGAGAGCCAGCAGCAGATCAACCTGCAGGAGCTTAGAGCCGTTTTTCTGGTGATCAGGGCCTTCGAACACCGCCTGCAGCATTAGTCGGTGCTGGTCCAAACGGATAACCAGGTCGCAATGTTCTACCTGAATAAACAAGGGGGCCACAGGGCCTTACCACCTCTGCCAGGAGGCAGTGGCCCTATGCTTGTACGCGATCAGTCAGGGGAATGCTCTTCAGGGGAGTATACCTTCGGGCCAGGACAGTATCCCAGGGGACAGACTGAGCAGGATTCTCCAGCCACAGGAATAGCATCCAGGTTTGCGCAGCGGCTATTCCAACTATGGGGAACCCCAAGTCAGGACCTCTTTGCCAGCCCAGCCAACACTCAGCTGCCCCGCTTCTGCTGTCCCCAACTGCGTCCGTCCCAAATAGCGGCGGACGTCCTCCTCATCTCGTGGTCAGAGGGCCTGTTGTATGCCTTTCCTCCCATGCCACTAATCGTGCGGACACTCTTCAAGGTCCAGTGGGACAAGGTTTCCATGATTCTGGTGGCCCCACAGTGGCCCAGACAGCCATGGTTTCCCCTGTTACTGCGCCTCTCGATGGAGCTCCCAGTCTCTCTGGGAAATTATCCAGGATTACTGACCCAGGAGGGCGGCTCGATTCTTCACCCCAACCTGGGGTCCCTGTTGCTAACAGCATGGCTGCTGAACGGGTCACCCTAGCGCCCCTCAACCTCCCCAGGGAAGTGAAAGTCATCCCCCTGGACTCTCGTAAGGATTCCACAAGACGAGCCTGTGCCTTCAAGTGGTGCAGATTTTCGGTATGGTGTATGGAGCAACGGGTAGATCTGTTCTCCTGCCCAGTGCATACAGTACTGCAGTACTTGCTCCACCTCTCACAGACCGGACTGAAGTCCAACTCTGTCAGGGTAGAACTGAGTGCGCTCTCCGCGAACCATCACTCCATAGAGGGCAAGCCTCTTTCTGTGCAGCCCCTCATTTCCCGATTCATGCGGGACTTGCTGCTCTCTAAACCTCTCATTCGGCTGCTCCAGCGGAATGGGATCTCGATGTGATCTTGATGCAGCTTACCAAGCCGCCCTTCAAACTCTTGGCTACCTGCCATTTCTGTTACCTATCCTGGAAGTCTTCCTGGTGGCGCTCACCTCTACCCACAGAGTCAGCAAGCTTCAGGCCTTGGTGTGCTCATGTCTCCGGGGAAGCCTCGTCTTCGGACTCCCAGTCCAAGTAGTCCGTCGAGGACTAGAGGCCCAACGGCTCTAAGGGTGTCATTGGATCCAGCCATCAATGAACTATGGCTGGGACATGGCCAGAGCCAGAAGCACTTGCTGGGGAGGATCTTGCTCCCAGGGACCAGGATCGAGACTCTTGCCAAGGATCAACACGAGGCATGGGGCTATTGAGGATCTCTTTGGCAGCCCGGGGAGTCCTCGACATAGAGGTCCCTGTGGTCTTAGCATGTGGGCCAGTGGGGACGGGCATCGACACCTGCTGTGAGGCAAGAAATGCAGAAACGCTGCATTGCAACACCATCATCCTGACTTCACACTCAGGGGTTGCAGCCTTCAACGTCAGGGCCGGGGTGACCGGATCGGGTGTTGGGGAGGAGAGGGAGTCCAAGACCCGTTGCTGGTGACCTCGGTATCTGTCCTGGGTATCTTGGCCGGCCGCTCCCACTCCGACTTCTTGGAAAAGCTTCGGGGGCTGTGGGACCTCGCATTGGACTTGCCGTGCAAGTCCCCTTCCCAGGAAGAGGTCCTCAAAGATTTCTTTTTTTACTTACATTCTCGCTCTGGAGTGTCCGCGTGCCCACTCAGGCACCGCAGGGGCTTTACACGACTCCAAGGATCCATGCAGTCCTTACAGCACGCGGCTACCGTGGATACAGAGGCTGAGTCTGACCTGTGGAAGATGCCATCCTGCTTCTGCTGGCGATTCTGGATGGCTTTGGCTGACATCTTTTTGAACAGGGAGCAAGCCTCTGGGTCATGGTCGGCATCCAGACACCTGAGACGACAATCATGTGTGTCGGTAAGGGACATATTCCTGGAGCACTGATGACACTTTTTAAATCCAGTGGCCATTGGGTCAAAAAGGGCCTCAGCGAAGTCGAAGACCTTCGATGTGGCCAGCGGTTAGAAAAGGCGCAAAATGCACCAAATGAAAAAAACCTAACAAAACAGGTTCCGAGCCCCGAAGCCGAGGCAACAGGGCTCAGAGGCGGGAAAGGGACCAGTTCTGTCCAGATGGTACTCAGAAGTGCACAAGGAAATCAACTTTTTTCCGAGGAAGAACGACAAATGTCTGTAGGGCTCCGCAGAAAAAGGGAGACAGAGTAAGATAGCATCCTTGGGCAGGAAGGAGATCATGCATGTGTGGTGGCATCTCTCAAAGGCTTTCTTTGAAAGCTGGGGGGATGCTTCCGCGAGGGCTCCGTCAGCGTAGACTTCACCCATATGCGAGAACTGACTTCCTGCTTGTTCCTGAAGAATGTTAAGAGGGGTGTCAGGACACAGAGCCCTGTGTGCTATGAGCCCTCTCAGTCTTAAAACTGGGCCAGAGTCCCCTCCTCTCCTGCAGCCTCCTGCTTTAAGATGGTCTCTGCAATTCACTGCACAACAACATTAGAGACCACATACTCACCAGACTCTGGCACCTCTCTGATACAGAGATTACTGTGGCAGAACCTATTTTGCAGGTCTTCTAGACTGTCCCACCGCTCTCCATTTTGTTTTGCCAAGTCCTGCTTTTGGCATTCTAGCTGATGAATAGTCTCAGCCTGCTCTTCATATTGCTCATCCAGCTCTACTACTACTCCCAGCTCTACTGTCACTGCTACTGCTATTTCACTATGACAGACAATTAAATTGCTAAACAGTTCCTTGAACCAACTCTGGAGCTCACCATGAACGATTGGAACTTCCTCCCCACCAGCTCAGACTTGGACTCGCTACTCTCTTCATTGTTCCTTTGCATGGGAATGCAAGGTCATCATTTTGGTTTCATCACAACACTGCTGAGACAGGGCTGTGTAAGCAAATGTCTTTAAAACAAAATCCTTTTTTTGCCACCATCACAAATACTGCTGAAATACTTCAGTGGAAAATCACAAGCAGAGATTAGGCATGTCTCCCAGGTAGGGGGAGAGGGAAGGGGGGAAGAATGTTTGCTTAATCTCTTGGGTTGAGCATAGCACACAAACTATTCTGCCATCTTAGTTCATGATGCCCCCTTCCTCTAAAAGCTTTTTTTTCAATGGATCAAAGTTTAAAAATAGCAAATCCACACCTATTCTGACCTTTTGTAACTAGAATTCTGATTTGTGTGGAACTGGTGGAAGTTCAGCACATACCCAATCAAAGAAAGCAACCAGTTGCTCAATTACTGGTAAGGTTGGCAATTTTAGGGTCCAATTTAAGTGATCTCAAAAGCTACCTTGGAAATCTTATACAGCTGCTTATTATCATCTGGTACCACAGGTATGGCAGACTCAAAAAATGTCTCTTAGATTGTAATTTCAAAGCCAAATATTGTGCAGCATTGACTCTCCGTAATAGCTTACTCTATAGGACAAATGATCTGCACAAAAAGCCAGCATGGACTTCTTCACAGATTTAAAAATAGGTAGCACAGTCTAAAGGGTATTTACTCTAAGTAGGAGGAATGAGCAATAAGTATTGTGTGCAGTTCTGGAGATCACACCTTTAAAAGGATATAAACAGGTTGGAGTCTGTGCAGAGGGTGGCCACTAAAATGGTTAATGGTCTGTTATGAAGCATATGAGGACAGACTTAAGGGTCTAATATGTATACCTTAAAGGAAAAGCAGGATAGAGGAAATATGATAAAGATGTTTAAATATCTCCATAGCATAGATGCACAGGAGAGCCTCTTGATTAAAAGCAAGCTCTGCAACGAGGGGACATAGAATGAGGGTGAAAGGAGATAGACTCTGGAGTAATATGCAGAAATATTTCTTTACGGAAAGAGTGGTAAATGCGTGGAAAAGTCTCTCAGTAAAGGTGGTAGAGAAGGGGACAGCATCTGAATTCAAAAAAATATGGGACAAAAAGAGGATCTCTAAGGGAAAAGAGGGGACTATTGCAGTAGTCGATATGGAAGGAAAGACTAGATAGGCTATGTAGTCTTTTTCTGCCGTCATCTTTCTAAGTTTCTAAAATTGCCATTCCACACTCTAAGTTCTCTATGTTAGGTTAAAATAAAATGCTCAATTAGAAAAGCGTAGTTACTCACCTGTAACAGGTGTTCTCCAGGCACAGCAGGAATCAATCCTCACATACGAGTGACGTTGGCGCTGACGGAGCCCTCGTGTGGAGCATTTCCCCAGCTTTCAAAGAAAACCTAAAGGGACACATACTACCATGCATGTGTGGTCCCCTTCCTGCCCAAGGGTGCCATTTTGCTCAGTCAGATGACATAGCTAGGACAGTCAGTAAAAATTAACACAAGGTAGTGAGGCAACTTACACGGAAGGAGGGAGGGTTGTGAGGACTGATTCCTGCTGCCCCTGGAGAACATCTGTTACAGGTGAGTAACTACACGTTCTCCAGGAAAAAGCAGGAAGTCAGTCCTCACATATGGGACTCCCTAGCTTCAGGCTGTCGAGGACCAAACCACGATAGTACCAACGGCGACCAATCGGGTAGTCATGAGTTGCAGAAAGTAAGTCCCCATTGAGAGATTCTGCAAGACTCTAGAATCCAGCACCACTATCACGCCAGTAGCCTTAACACTATAAACAAACTGAGCACCCTAGGGATGGACCCTAAAGTAACTGCTTGGGTTAGAAATTGGTTGGGTGGGAGGCGACAAAGAGTACAGGTAAATGGGGCTCACTCTGAGGAGAAGGATGTTACCAATGGTGTGCCCCAGGGATCTGTCCTTGCTCTGATTCTTTTTAACATGTTTGTTAGTGATATAGCGGAAGGGCTGTTGGATAAGGTTTGCCCTTTTGCGGATGATACCAAAATCTGTCAGAGTAGACACCCAGGAAAGTGTAGAAAACATGAGGGATCTAGCTAAGTTTGAAGAATGGTCTAGAATCTGGAAGCTGGGCTTTAATGTTAAAAAATGTAAGGTCATGCATTTGGGCTGCAGCAATCCAAGGGAGCGATATAGTATAGGGGGTGAAGTACTTTTGTCCACTAAAGAGCGGGACCTAGGCGTGGTTGTGTCTGATGATCTTAAAGTAGCTAAACAGGTAGAAACGGCGACGGCAAAAGCTAGAAGAATACTTGGGTGCATACGGAGAGGAATGCCTAGCAGAAAAAAGGCGATAGTGCCTCTGTATAAGTCTTTGGTGCGACCTCATTTGGAGTATGGCGTACAATTCTGGAGACTGCACCTTCAAAAGGATGTGAATAGGATGGAGTCGTTGCAGAGGGTGGCGGCTACTAAAATGATTAGTGGTCTTCATTATAAAGCATATGAGGACAGACTGAAGGATCTTAATATGTACACCTTAGATTAAAGGTGGGATAGAGGTGATATGATTGAGATGTTTAAATACCTCCGTGGCATAAATGTTCAGGGGGAGAGCCTCTTTCAATTGAAAGCAAGTTCTGCTATGAGGGGACATGGGATGAGGGTGAAGGGGGATAGATTCAGGAGTGATTTGCGGAAATATTTATTTACGGCAAGAGTGGTGGATCCATGGAATAGTCTCCCAGTGGAGGTGGTAGAGATGAGGACAGTAATTGAATTCAAAAAAGCATGGGGCAAACACAGAGGATCTCTAAAGGAAAAAAGGGGACTGTTGTAGTTGTTGCTATGGAAGGACAGACTAGATAGGCCATGTGGTCTTTTTCTGATATCATGTTTCTATAACACAGAAGAGTTGGAAGGCAGTTGCTGCCTCCACTCCGAGAATATTACGGAGTACTGCCTGGTCAAATGCACTGTTCATATGGGACTCGCTCTCTAGGCAGTAGCGACCTGCGAACGTATAACCTGAAGATCATGTGGTGGCCTTGCAGATCTCAGTCATTGGCACTTAGCGTAGGTTGGCCACAGACCTAGCCATCGCCCTCATGCGATGTGCTGTGATCAGGTGCTCAAGGGATAGGCCAGCTCGCTCATAGGCGAAGACAATACAGTCCACCACCCAAGTGGACAGAGTTCGCTTAGTCACTGGGAGGCCCAGTCTACTGGGCTCATAAGATACGAAAACCTGAGGAGCTTGCCAATGGGCCTGGGTCTGCTGTAAGAAGGACAGGGCCCGTTTGCAATCTAGTGTATGAAGTACTAGTTCCTCCCTGACAGTGTGAGGCTGCAAGAAGGTGGGGAGGACCACCTCTTGGTTGAGGTGGAAAGGAGATACCACCTTTGGGAGGAATTTGGGGTGTGTGCAGAGCACTACCCTGTTCTTATAGAACCTTGTATGGTGGATCCGCCAACAGGGCCTGGAGTTCGCTCACTCTTCGAGCAGATGTCACGGCCACCAGAAAAGTCATTTTCCAAGACAGTTACCGCAGGTGGCAAGTGGCTAGGGGCTCGACTGGCGGTTTGGGGAGCTGAGAGAGCACCACGTTGAGGTCCCACTCCGCTGCCAGAGGACAGTGCAGGGGCTTGAACAACAAGAGGCCCCAGAGGAACCTGGAGACCAGGGGCTGACCAGAGGGATTTTCCCTCAACAGGATGATGGTGAGTGGCTATTGTGCTCAGATGCACCCTCACAGAGTTAGACTTCAGCCAGTATGGGAAAGGTGCAGTAGGTACTGGAGTACTAATTGCACCTGGCAGGAGAAGGAGTTCTCCCTTTTTTCTGTACACCAGGCAGAGAATATTCTCTACTTAAAGGCATAAAGCCCATCTGATGGAGGGCTTTAGGGAGGCCAGTAGGATATCATCGATTTCTCTCAGAAGATTGAAAGCAGCCAGTGCCCTTTCAGCAGCCATGCTATTAGCGTTAGGGACCCCAGGATGGGGTGCAGGAGTGAAACCCCCCCCCTCCTAAGACAGGAGGTCCAGGGCTCGGACCAATGGGACTGGGAGTGTCATTGACAGGGGAGAGTAGCTGTGGAAACCAGGGCTGCCTCGGCCACCTAGGGGCAATTAGTATGACTGACCCCCTCTCACTCTGGACCTTGAAAAGGGTCCTGGTGAGCGGGAGGGGGGGTCATTGGGAATGCACAGAGTAGGCCCTCAGACCACGAGATCAGGAAGGCATCTGCTGCCATTCTCTCTGGGTGCGGTTGGCACAAGCAGAAGCGAGGCAGCTGCGTGTTGTCCAGAGGGGCAAATAGTTCCATCATGGGTCTGCCCCAGATGTGAGAGGATCTCTTGGCCACCCTGGGGTTCAGGCGCCACTCGTGCGGCCGAAGGACTCTGCTCAGCCTGTCCGCTAGGCAGTTGTCCTGACCCAGGAGATAGACTGCTCGCAAGAGCATGTTATTGCAAGCTGCGAAGGAGAGGAGAGCCGCCGCCTCCTGGCAGAGGGAGTACAAGCCCGTGCCCCACTGCTTATTGATAAAGGATATGGCGATTTGATTGTCCGTCTGAATCAGTATAAACCGGTGTCATAGGCAGTGATGGAATGCTTGTAGGGCTAGGAAAATTGTCCTGAGCTCCAGGAGACTGATCTGTAGGAGTGACTCCTCCTGGAACCAGCTGCCTTGTGTGCGGTGGTCCCCACAATGCACTCCCCCCCCCCCCCCAACCTAGGAGGGTGGCGTCCATGGTCAGGATTTTCTTGAGGTGCGAGTGCTTGGAAGGGCATTCCTGCCTGGAGATGCTGGAAGTTTTGCCATCAGTTGAGGGATTCCGCCAGTTGGCAGGTAACCCTGACCCTGTCCCGTTAGCCTGCTGTGGCTTGGGTCCACTGTGAGGGGAGGCACCACTGGGCTGTCCGCATATGCAAGTGGGCTAAGGGTGGTATGTGGACCATAGAGGCCATATGGCCTAGTAGGCAGAGGAGACGAGTTGGCACTAACCAGCGACATTGCATCTCTCCTGCCAGTTGTCTGAGGTGTTCTGCCCTGTCTCTAGGGAGGACCGCCTGGACTTGCAGCGTGTCGAGCTGAGCACCTCTGAACTCCAGTTTTGAGCTGGAGATAGAATTTGGGGTAGTTGATGACAAACCCCAGGTGCTGCAGGAGCAGGGATGCATGCTCTGCCGCCTGACTGGCTTCTGCAGTTGTGCCGTCCCTGATCAGCCAGTCGCCTAGGTAGGGGAACATGAAGGCCCCTTGTAGGCGAAGCTGGGCAGCCACCACTACCAGGCATTCGATAAAGACCCTTGGCGAGGAGGCCAGACCGAAGGGTAGGACCCTATACTGGCAGTGCCCTCCTCCTACCACGAAATAGGTAATGCCTGTGAGAGGGGTGGATTAGGTTGGGTGTACGTGCATCCTTTAGATCCGAGGAGCAAAGCCAGTCTTCCTGGTGGAAGTAAGGCAGCAATGTTCCAAGGGAGAGCATCTTGAACTTCTCCCTCACCTAAAACTTAAGTTTCACAGGTCTAGTATGGGCCTGAGGCCCCCAGTTCTATCTGGGACAAGGAAGCAATACTGGAGTAAAAGCCCTTTCCCCACAGGTATTTGGGTACAGGCTCTACTGCATTGTCACTGATCAGGCCTGAGCGCTCTGTGAGCAGAAGGGTCTAATGAAGAAGGGGTCATACCGGTTCTCCTGGGAAGAACCTGGATGGTATCGGCTGTAAGTGGAGGAGGTATCCTTCCCTTACCCCTTGCAGTACCCACTGGTCTGAGGTGATGTTGGCCCATCTGTGGGCAAAGAGCACCAGGCACCCTTCCTATGGGCTGGTGAAGATCTCCTGGGGGAGGGGAGGCCCTGCCCTGGGAGTCAAACATTCCCCCCAGTTTGGGTGGGAGCTGGAGCCTGAGGCTTTGGTGCTTTCGCCTTCGATGACCCGTGGCCTTGCCTCTTAGGGTGAGAATCTTGTTGCTGGCCTGAGAAGGGCTGATAGTGGTGACTGTGGAAAAGGACCCTTTTTCCTCGGGAAAAGGGGTCTTTTCCCCACTGGTTTCCTGAGAGGAAGGGATGAGGTCTTTTTAGAAGGCCTCTGGCATGTCACTTGCCGAATAGGTTATCCCCAGTGCAGGGAGTGTCTGGTGACTGTAGCCAGGCCTGGTGTCAGGCGTCGATGCCGACTGCTGCGACCCGAGCCGCTGACTCCAAGCTGCCGTAGGCTGCTCGGATAAGGAACATGGAACAGTCCTTGATCCCCAAGGTCAGGGACTGGACACGTTGGAGGGGTTCCCCAACAAGGCCAGCTGAAAAACTCAACAGCTCCTGGGGTAGAGCCTTTAAGTACATACCCATATATAATTCATAGGCTTGGATCCAGCACCCCAGCATCAAGCCCTGGTAACACTTGTGCCGGAGGACATCAAAGGCTCTGGCCTCCCTTCTGGGGGGAACAGAGGAGTGGGTCATTTGGCTCTTAGGTTTTTGCATGGTTGACTTGACAACCATGGAGTTATGTGGGAGCTGGGGTTTGTGGAACCCTGGGCCCTTCCGGACATGATACATGGCGTCAAGATGCCGGCTCCCCACCAGTACCAACGTCGGTGTCTCCCACATTCTGAGCGTTAGCAACTCGAGATCAGCTGCACGGGCACCATGAGGGTTTCCTTGGGTGGAGACTCATATTGGAGGATCTTCAACTCATTAATGCATGGGTCCTCCTCTGACTCGGTCTGCACTGAGTGGACTCTGGCCATGTCCTTGACAAAGTCATAAAAGGCTACATCCTCTGAAGGGGAGTGGCGTGGGAGCACTAGGGGAGACAGGTCCGAGGTAATGTTTCAGTGCCATTTAGTCTCCAGGGATGACTCATCGGTCTCCCACTCAGTCGAGTGGTGACAACAAATCTGAGGCCCTGCGACTCACTGCCTCGAGCCTGGCGCCGAGAAGTCGGTGGCCTGTAGAGGACATGGGGCCCAAGTCATAGAAACTAGTCTGGGAGGACCAGATGCACGAGGATCAGGACCAGGACTTCGACTAGTGTCGAGGGCTTATCCGAGGCCGGTGGTGCTCGGAACTCGGCTCGATGACCGGGGGACTCCCCCACAGTTGGGGGCCCGGATGTCAGGGCAGATGATGTGGAAGAACCAGCCATCATTGTCTGCTGCAGAGCCAGGATAGCAGTGATATTCTACTCCAGGGCCGCCATTCTTGTTTCCAAGCCAGAAGGCTCTGCAGCTCTCGGCACAGGCACCGAGGATCTCAGGCCTGGCACCGGCACTCTAGTGAGTGCGTCCTCAATGAGGACTACGGCCTCATGGAACCTCGCACACTCTCCATTGCCGAGGAATCCTTCTTGAAGACATTGGTAGGGCACCTCTCGGAGCCACCCGAGTCCCCCTGGCCGTCTTACTGCGTTTCTCCAGTGCAACCTCTGTGGACTCCAAGGACTTTTTGTACTTTTTCTCATGGTCCAAGGTCTTCTCGGAGCAGCCGCTGCCACGGGACTCTGAGGATGCTTGGGCATCCTCAGGAAGTGCTGGGCTTGGAGCTCGGTGTCGGGGTGGCCGGGGTCAAGTTGGACCTGGGGAATAGTTTTTCCTGCAACTCAGACCTCTTGTTGATCGTAGGCATCATGACCTGGCACAGGTCGCAGGTGCCGCCACCATGGTCCAGTCCCATGCAGTGTAGGTAGCAGTCCTGGATGTTACTCACTGACATAGTTTGACTGCAGCAGTCACATACATGGTAGTATGTCTCAAAGGCTTTGAAAGCTGGTGAAATGCTCTGTGCAGGTTCCTTCGACGCTGACTTCCTGCTTGTTCTTGGAGAAAGCATAGTTACTCACCTGTAACTCCAGGAACAGCAGGAATTTAGTCTTCACATATGGGTAACGTCGGTACTGAGACCCCGTGCAAGAACGCTCCCCAGCATCCAATAGAAAACCTTTTGGAGCATTCCACTGCACCTGCGTAGCTGCCTTCCCGCCTTTCCAGCTCTCCCTCCTCAGTTGAGTTTGTAGCTGAGATAAAAGGAGAGAAGACGACCTACAACTCCTAGGGGAGAAGGGCGGGTTGTGAAGACTAAATTCCTGCTGTTCCTGGAGATCACCTGTTACAGGTGAGTAACTATGCCTTCTCCAGGAACAAGCAGGAATGTGGTCTTCACATATGGGACACCCTAGCTCGAAGATGCCAGAGAGATAACCTCAGGGTGAGCTGTGGATCACAGGCATAACTAAGTAGGTCATGTCTCCTCCAAAGATGTCTGGTACCGAAACCCGGGATGGAGGTAGGAGTTGATCTAAGTCTGAAAGAGATGCTGGAGAACAGCTTGGCTAAACTAGGCATCCCGGCAGGAGATCTTGTCCGGACAATAGTGAGCAGCAAAAGTGTGGACAGAAGACAAAGTTGCTGCTTTGCATATCTCATCAATTGCTACAGAGTGTAGATCTGCCATAGAGGCAGCCATGGCTCGAACATTATGGGCAGTGACGTGACCCGAGAGAGAGAGAGAGAGAGAGAATCCTGCATTTTCATAAGAAAAGAAGATGCAATCCGCTATCCACCTGGAGAGAGTTCGCTTGGATACTGGCAAGCACAGGTGACTCAAGTCAAAGGCAATGAAAACTTGGGAAGCTTTTCTGTGCCAAGTTCTCTAGAGATAAAAAGCCAAGGCACATTTGCAATCCAGAATGTGAAGGGTTGCCTCTGCTCTAGAGGAATGAGGTCTAGGGAAAAAGACAGGAAGGTAGACTGACTGGTTTAAATGGAAGGGCGAGACCACCTTTGCCATAAAGTGAGGATGAGTCCTAAGGACTACCTTATCATGGTAGAATCGTGTATAAGGAGGGTCAGCCACCAAAGCCTGGAGCTCACTAATGCGTCTTGCTGAAGTGAGGTCAATAAGGAAGGTGACCTTCCACGTGAGAAACTTCAGAGAGGTAGTGGCTAGAGGTTCAAAGGGCAGCTTGAGAAGCAGTCCTAGAACATTGAGATCCCATGCCACTGGAGGGTGCTTAATGGGAGGTTTGGTGAACAGTAGAACCCTCATGAAGCGTGCTACAAGCAGCTGAGAAGAGATGGGCTGATCATCTAAGGGCATGTGAGAGGCCGCAATTGCACTTAGGTGTACTCTTACCGAATTGGTTTTAAGTCCAGAAGAACACAGGTGGAGAAGATACTCAAGTAATGCATCCCCCGGTGCTGAGAAGGGTTTAAACGCCGAATCTACACCGCTTGAAGGCATAGGAGTGCCTAGTGGAAGGCTTCCTGGAAGCTAAAAGGATATCCTTAACCTGGTGAGAGAGGTTAATGTCCTGGAAGGCTATGCCTTCAGCAGTCATGCTTTAAGATGGAGGGACTGTGGAATGGGATGGAGCAGCTTTCCCTCCTCCTGAGAGGGGAGACCTGGAGCAGACCCCAGATTTACAAGTTGAGTCTGAGACAGACGTAGGAGGAGAGGATACCACGGTTGTCGTGGCCAGCGTGGGGCTATGAGTATCATGTAGCCCCTGTCTCTCTGGAGTTTGAAAAGTGTCTTGGAAACGAGGGGGAATGGGAGAGAAGGCATATAGGAAGCCCCAACTCCAGTGGAGGTGAAAAGCATCCACCTGCTGGCTGTCCAGTGCAGGAGTCCTGGAGCAGAAGCGAGGAAGCATGGCATTCTGAGGACATGCAAACAGGTCTATGGGGTTCCTCAGATCTGAAAGATGTGAGCAACCACTTGTTGGGTAGAAGGACTCAACTCAGTTTGTCCACCAAGACATTGTGTTTGCCCGGAAGATACACTGCAAGTAGATGAATGTGATTCCTTATGGCAAAATACCACAGATGCAGGGCCTCACTGCAGAAGGTCCAAGAGCCTGTTCTGCCCTACTTGTTCAAGTAGAACATGGCTACTTGACTTGACTGTCCGTCTGGACTAGAACTGTGTGGAATCAAAGCTGGTCCTGGAAGACTTTAAGAGCATTGTGAATGGCTCCGAGTTCCAGCAGATTTAGGTGGAGTTGTGACTCCTGATGAGACCAAAGCCCCTGAGTGGAGAGATTGTCCAGATGAGCTCCCCGGAACAATTTGGATGCATCCATCATCAGGGTACATTGATGTGCTGGCATCTCAAAAGGTGACCATACCAGGTTGTTTTCTGGGGATTGCCACCACTGGAGAGACGAGATTAGGCGGGTCGAGACCATTATTTTGTCTCCCAGACGACCCGATGCCTGAGACCATTGGGAAGCCAGTGTCCATTGAGCTGCGTGCATATGTAGACGAGTATATGGAACATGCATTGTTGATGCCATATGAGCCAGAAGTTGTAGCAGTTCTCGAGCAGTGAGGAAATTCTTGAGGCTTGCCAGAGATGCTAAACTGACTGAGTCGAGCGCAGCGGGGTTGAGGCAGAAATGCCTTTGATTGTTGTGTCTAAGAGAGCCCCTATGAACTCTAGAGTTGGGACTTTGGAAGATTTATTACAAATCCCAAGTGTTGCAGCATTTGCATGGTGCACGAGAGGGAAAGACTGGCCTCTAAAGAGATGTTTGCTTGAATGAGCCAGTCATCTAAGTAAGGGAAGACAAATATCCCAAGAGTCCTTAGGAATGTGGCTACTACTGCCATGCACAAAACTCTTGGGCGAGGACTCTGTATTGATAATGTTTCTCTTGAAACATGACGTGCAGGAACTTTCTGTGCTGTGAGTGAATAAGTATGTGAGTATATGCCTCCTTTAGATCTAGAGAACAGAGCCAATCCTGACTTTAGAGATAGGGGGAGAAGGGTACCTAGGGAGATCATTTTGAATTTCTCCCTTAGTAGGTACTTGTTCAGTTCTCTGAGGTCCAGAATGGGCCTGTATCCTCCTGTTTTCTTTGGAATGAGGAAGTACAGAGAATAAAAGCCCATTCCCTGCTGGGATAGTGGAACCTCTTCTATTGCGCCCTGAAGGAGAAGGGAGGTGACCTCTTGCAACAACAGAGCAGTGAGAGGGGTCTGAGAGCAGAACTCTCTTGGAGGAGTCCGGGGGGGGGGGGGGGGTAGATTTCGTAGATAAAGCTTGTATTTCTGATGTGATAAGATGCCACCTGTGGGCAAAGTGACAAAATCTGCCAGGAATGTGGATGGGATCTGGAATCTCCAGAGGCAGAACAGCTATGTTCTCCAGAAAGGAGTCAAGGACCCTGAGGCGGCTGGGTCTGCTGAGGTGGCTGTGACTTAGGAGTCTGAGCCTTCTTTTGCTGTTTTGATGGCTGCTGCCCCTTTTCAGGAGCATGGTGTTGACACTGTACAGTAGAGGTGTAAGAAGGATAGTACTTACTATTATTGAAAAAAGCTTTCTTCGCTGCTTTTTTCTTAGCTGGGTTGGCAGTAGATCTAGATAGCCTATTAAGAGTGGCATTCTCGGATTCTAACTGAGAGGCTTTGTCCTGCCAATCCTTGCCAAGAAGATTTTCACCGGTGCAAGGGATATTACCCAGCTTGTCTTAAACCCATTGTTCAAGATACGATGCTTGGAGCCAAGCAATCCTGCGTGCACCAATGCAGATAGATGAAGTTCTGCTGATGCATTCAAAACAGTCAAAAGTTGCCCTGTTAAACTTTGAAACATTTTGTGCTTTACAAGGGTGAGAATCTGCTCTCTTGTCATCAGGGAGAAGAGAAGCCATTAACTCCAAATCCCTAGCCACCTCTCTCAGGAACATACTCATATAGAGTATGTAGGAACTGATCCTGGCCGATAACATGGAGGCCTGAAAATGTCGTCGACCAAAAGCGCCAAGGGTTCTCAATTCCCTACCGGGAGGGTTTGAGGAATGTGTCTTAGCACTCTTTATTCAACGCATTGCCGATTCCACCACCATGGAATGGTGCAGTAATTGCATCTTTTGAAAACCGGGACACTCTGGTGCCCGGTATATAGTATCAAGTCGTAGGGTATGTGGAGAGATGGTAAGGGGTGTCTCCAACATATGAAGCATAAGGTCATGAAGTATGCGATGAATAGGGAGAGTAGCAGCTTCCTTTGGGGCTGTAGGGTATTAAAGAATTTCAAGTTCTTCGGCCCTAGGCTCTTTCTCCAAAGTCACCATTATGGACAGACCCCGAGCAACATCGCAAATAAAGTCATAGAAAGACATGTCCTCCAGAGGGGACATGCGACGTTGTGGAGACGGAGATGGGTCTTCCAGGAGAGTCCTCATGCCCCGGGTATCAGCCGATTCATCATCCTACGAATCGGAGTCCGAAGACTCAAAGTATCGACAGGCAGGGGTGTTCCCACTCTGCACGTACTCGATACTGATCAAAACTGGTAGCTGAAGCTTGGGGTGCCGGAATCTCTGTACCGGAAACGGATTTGAGGGCTGGAATGGGCGGTAGCATGGTATGCGGCAAAAAAGTCATTGCAGGCTGTCGGTACCGGAGCCAGTACCAATGCCTGAGGGATCGACTATAAAGGCTTTACCAGTACGAAGACCGCCAGTAAGGCCACTAAGCTCCGCTCAATGGCCAGGATATGCTGATCCATGGAGCTTGCCGATGCTTGGGCATCGGTAGCGGAACTGTGGGCCATGATCACCGAGTATGGCACCAGGAGCTCTCTGGAGGTGGAGGCCTCGGGAGCAGCCTGGGACCTCACTAAGGCTTTGGAGGCAAGGTACTTCCGCCGGGGTTGTTTGGCCAGTGTCGTCCCCCCTCTAGGGCAACACCCAAAGCATCTCGATGCTTAGAAGGAGAACTACCCTTGGAGGGCTGGCCAGTCTTCGAAGACCTGGGTTTCGATACCTGAGATCCTTGGGAGGAAGATGAAGCTCTCGATGATGTCAATGCTAAAGATACTGCATCGGAGGCAGAGAGGGTGCCCAGCTTTGCAGCTCGGTTCTGTAGGCCTCTCTTTTTCATCTTCTTACAAAGAGGACATTCTGACGGTTGATGATGTTTATGTTTTATGTTTTATTAAAATTTGATATACCGCCCATACCAAAAAGGCATCTGGGTGGTTTACAATTAAAATTTACATAGCTGCGAAAGAGGAGAAAAGAACGCCATTATTAAAACAGTAAAGAGGAAAAAGAATAAATAAATAAAACAAATAAAAACACGGACATTACAACAATGGTAGGTCAGGGAGGTAAAAACAAACATGGGGACAGACTACATGGGAAGGTTAAATGCCAAGGTGAATAGATGGGTTTTTAGCTTTGTCCTAAGCATTTTAGATACCAGTCACGGGTGTCTGTGGCCAAAATGGTACTGCCACATTTAAAACACTTTTTAAAGCCACTGGATAGTTTTTCCATTTTGTCTGTGATGGCGTCGATGCGCCTGAAAGATGAAATAATTCTTTCCCTTACAGAAGGGGGGGGGGGTTTGTTTGTTTTTTAAAGGAGGAATCGACAATGGGGGTTGGTACCAGCGTTGAAGGGAAGGCAGACGTGACCACAAAAAATAAGAAAGGACAAATTTTCTGTGGTGACAGGAATTGCTTCTTGTGAGCTCCATGGAAAATGAAGTACTGAGGAGGGAGAGCTGTTAAGGCGGGAAGGCAGCTACGCAGACACAATGGGATGCTCCCAAAAGCTTTCCTATTGGACACTAGGGAGCATTCCCACGCGGGTTCCATCGGTACAGACGTTATCCATATGTGAAGACTACATTCCTGCTTGTTCCAAGACTACATTCCTGCTTGTCCCAAGACTACATTCCTGCTTGTCCCAAATAACCCTGTTAGCATTAAGCCAAGATATATCAAACACATCCACCTCATTTTATCAAAAATCGAATCATGACTATCTTTTTTCTTTAACTGATCTCTTATATACCAGAAACATTTTTAAACTATTCACTTGATGGGTTTTAATCCCTGCAAAGGATGATACAGAAAACTTCTATTTAGTGCAATAACTTATGAAAACAGCCATTTAAAAGGGGCACCATATTCCTTAGAAAAATAGAAACATGACAGCAGATAAAGGACCATACGGCTTATCCAGTCTGCCCTTCCATATGAACAGCTAAGTTCTATAGTCTCTCTTTTCCTTTAGAGATCCTCTATGTTTGTCACATGCTTCTTTGAATTCAGATACAGTCCCTTGTCTCCACTGGGAGATTATTCCACACATCTACCACTCTTTCCATAAAGAAATATTTCCACATATTACTCCTGAGTCTACCCTCTTTCACCCTCATCCTATGTCCCATCGTTGCAGAGTTTTCTTTCAGTTGAAAGAGGCTCTCCTTCTGTACATTTATGCTCAGAGGTATTTAAACATCCATCATATTTCCCCTCTCCCGTCTTTCTTCTAAAGTATATATATTGAGATCTTTAAGTCTGTCCCGATATGGCGAAGCCCACTGACCATTTTTGGTAACCACCTTCTGAACCAACTCCATCCCGTTTATATCCTTTTGAAAAAGCATGATCTCCAGAACTGCACACAATACATCAAATGCGGTCTCACCAAAGACTTATACAAAGGCACTATCATCTCCCTCCTCCTCCTCCTTGCTGGCCATTCCTCTTCCTATGCATGCAAGCATCCTTCTGGTTTTCACAGTCGCTTTTTCTACCTGTTTAGCCACCTTAAGATCACCAAAAACAATCACCCCTATGTCCTGCTCTGCTTTCGTAGACAGAAGCACTTTTCCCTCATACTGTACCGCTCCCTTGGATTTTTGCAGCCTAAATGCATGACCCTGCATTTTTTGTGTTAAATCTCAGCTGCCAAATTCTCAACCCTTCAAGCTTTGCTAAATACCTCCTGTCATCTACACCTTTCTGGATATCTACTCTATAGGAAGATTTTAGTATCAACCGCAAAGAGGCAAACCTTACCCAATAGCCCTTTCACAATATCACTTACAAAAAATGTTAAAAAGAACTGGATCAAGGACAGATCCCAATGGCACACCACTAGTAACGTCCTTCTCCTCAGAGTAAGCACCATTTGTACCCTTTGTCCCCTCCCACTCAACCAATTTCTAACCTAGTCATCACTTTAGAGTTCATCCCTAGGGCATTCAATTTATTTGTAAGTCACATATGAGGAACAGCGTCAAAGGCTTTACTGAAATCCAAGTACACCACACCTTCTACTGTATACATTTTATTCAAGGGAAGTATCATAATTCATCTTTCAATGTCACCAGGAGGTATAAACATTGGTGCAGCACTGAAAGAAGCTAGTAAGAGTCTTCCCAAGCAGTAGGAACATAATTAAAAAACTTAGAGAAAGTCCAAAGTCATTAGCAAAATGGGAGACTATCTCCGCACTATGTGGGGGACTCCGCTCCCACTCCCTGGGGTCCACTGTGTTTTGATTGAGAAGACTGGCTTATATGTTGTCAATACCCACTATGTGAGTTATCAACAGAACAAATCAGGTGCTCCTCAGCTCAGCTGCAAAGCGCGGCCACCTCAAGCAATACTCCAGCACTTCAGGTCCCTCCTTGCTTATTGATATAGGCCACTTCTGTGGCATTGTTGGACAACACCCAGAGCACTTTGTCCTCCAACAAGGACTGAAACTTTTCAGGGCCAGATGAACTGCCCTGGCTTCCAGCCAGTTGGATAGGACAAGTGGCCTCCTGAGGGTACCAAATCCACTGCCTCATCTGATCCAGCACTAAGTGCCCCCCCCCCCATCTCCTCAGGCTGGAATCAGTCATCAGAACCACCCCATGTGAGTCTTCCAGAGGCATACAGCACATCAGATGGCAGGTTTCCCACCACCATGCCAAGTGATCCTTTAGGTCCTCTGGAAGGGGAAGGGCTTGCTCAAAGAGCTGTGAGTGCTGAAACAGGACAGAAGGTAATTCTGAAGCTGACAGATGTGCATGCTGGCCTACAGGACCAAGTCCAGAATAAAGGTCATGATCCCCAGAAGTTGTAGATAGTCCCAAGCCCATGGGAGCAGACCACCAACAGAACTCTGTCAGTCGGGTCGATAGCTTGAACATTTTCTCTCCCCATCATGAGGAACATATGACCTTGTAGAATGTTGAAACACACCCCCAAATACTCTCATCTCCTGCAAGGGATTGATGTTGCTCCTGAGGTAACCAAACACCAGCCCCAACTGCTCCAGCCACTAAATCACCACGGCTGTCTCCTCCCTGGACTTCTCCAGTGAATCTGACTGGATAAGCCAGACATCCAGATAAGGGTGCATCTAGATCCCCTGGCTTGTGCAGGATGGCCTCCACTGCCATCACTTTTGAGAAAGTGTGGAGAGCCATAGCTAAGCAAAAGGGCAAAGCCTTGACTTGGAAATGTTAACTTGGCAAGCAAAAGTGGAGGAACTGCTAATGCTGGTCTTTGATTGTAATATGAAAGTGGGCCTCAGCCAGATCCAGGGAGATGAGGAACTCCCTGATGCACTGACAGAATTGTCTCCGTCTAAAAATGAGGAAATCAGTTTCGCACTGACCGCCTTCAGGTCAAGAATAGGCCAAAAGAACCCTCCTTTCTTGGGTACCATGAAGTAGATGGAATATAGACCCCCATCTCGCTCTGTGGAAGGCATGGGTATGATAGCCTGCAACTGCAGAAGGCAGTGTAACATGTATGCGACTGCTGCTCGCTTCAGTGGGCCAAAGGGAGACTCCACAGAGGAGTCTCTGAGAGGCTCTGCAAAATCTAACGCATACCCCTGACCGAAATCTTCTAGCACCCACTAGTTCAAAGTTGTCTGGGTCCATTCCAAGAGAAAGCATTAGAGCCACCCTCCCACTGGCCATGCCTTGGAAGCGACCCACAGATCACATTGTGAAGATTTACCTGCTCTAGAAGTAATCAAGAAGTTGTCCAAAAGCTGATTGACTCTCCAAAAGGGCTGGCCCTTTCAAGGTCAAGATCCATAGGAGGAATGGGCCGAAGCGGAAACTTTGGATTCTCTCAAGCGTTTCTAGCACCCCTAAAATTCCTTTGAGCCATTGAGCAAACAACCTTAGGTCATTCTTCTGACAGCCTCAGAGAACAGGCCTCGCCTAGGTCCTATACCAATTTCTTCAGAGCCTTGCCAAATAGCAAGCCACCCCAAAAGGGGAACTTGCTGAAACGCAACTTAGAGACCATGTCCACTAATCAGTTACGCAGTCAAAGCCACCACCTGGCCACAACTGCCGTCACCGTAGATCTGGAGGTTTCCCTGATCAGATAATAAAAGGCATCTGCCACAAACATGTCCCCTGATTCCAGTTAGGCCACTTCTGGGCTATTCAGCAGTTGCTCTGGGCATACGACCAGCACAAAGGGCCTTCTAGGAACCCAAGGTCGAAGCCATGAAGACATTTTTAGAAGGGTCTCCACTCTACTATGGATCTCCCACAGCCCCACACTGCTTTCTACTGGAATTGTCGTAAACTGTCTCCACTGTGACCAGGGCATCCACAAATGGCAGCCTGAGCAGCTGATTCAACTTACCCTGATGAAGTGGATACCAATGAGCCAGGGCCTTCGCTCCCCTGAGGGCCAACTCTGGATGCTCCCACTGGAAGACAAGGACTATCTGTAGGGCCTCTGGCATGGGAAGAACTCAGACAAGCATCTGTTGCTGTTTAAATGGAATTTCCCTTTGAAAGTGGGTTAGAATCAGGTTTATCAAGCTCGAGTACAGAGTCATGAATCGACATAAGAAGATCCTCCTAGTGGAAAAAATGGACCACCAATGGGTCCTCGCCCTGAAAAATGGAGAGAGTTTGCCATCCTTCTCAGACGCAAGGAATCCTATTCCACTGCCCTGCACACCCCCTCAATTGATAAGGCCAGGACCCTTGGAAGAGTACCGAAGGGAATGGTGAGGTAGGACTGCTTAGTCCCCAAAAAGGCCATGGTAGCATCACCTGAGGATCTGGGTTCCCTAATGGGGGAGGTCAGGACCCCAGACCCACTTGGAGGGGGTTGCCAAGCAGTTTAGTATGATAGATGACAGCCCAGCTCTTTCTAGTCAACACTGGATGAGCAGCTCTCCTGAGGCCCTAAAGGGCCAACAGAGCTCACTGGCTTGATATGGAAGCCTCTTCTACCCTCTATGGGGCTCCTAGAGATCCCCAGTGAGCACTGTCCACCCCGCAATTGATGAGGACATAAAGATGATGAGAAGGACCCAGGTCCCACATAGGGGCCCTGATGCAAAATATTCCTAAGCCGTTACATCCCCATCACATTGGGAACAAAAAGAGCAGACAGTGGAGCTCATCCTAGAGGTGCCACACTAGCACTTTTTATCCTTTAGTTGTGTAGAGCAGGGCAAACATGCATGTGGCATGCTTGCCCTGCTCTACACAACTAAAGGATAAAAACCCACAATGAAAAAAAAATGCAAACTACGGTTCAGAAAAGCCTGCTGAAAAAAAGAGTAGTTACTCACCTGTAACAGGTGTTCTCCAGGAGCAGCAGGAATCAGTCCTCACATATGGGTGACGTTGGCGCCTACAGAGCCCCCGTGCGGAGCATTTCCCCAGCTTTCCAAGAAAGCCTTTGGGAATGCAGCGCGCCTGCGCGATCCCCTTCCCGCCCAAGGGTGCCATCTTGCTCAGTCTGATGACATAGCTAAAAGACAGCAAAAAAATCAAAATGAATGATATGACTGCAACTCCAGGGGAGGAGGGAGGGTCGTGAGGACAGATTCCTGCTGCTCCTGGAGAACACCTGTTACAGGTGAGTAAAGCACAGTTACTTACCTGTAACAGGTGATCTCTGGGAACAGCAGGAATAAGTCTTCACATATGGGTATCGTCGGTACCGACGGAGCCTGCGCAGGAACGCTCCCCAGCGTCCAACAGAAAGCTTTTGGGAGCATCCCACAGCGCCTGCGTACTGCCTTCCCGCCTTTCCCAACCGCCTCTCTCCAGTTCGAGTTTTAAAGCTGAGACAAAGAGAGAGAGAGAGAGAGGGAGGGAAGGAAAGATAGATAGAGAGATACAATTCCTAGGGGAGGTGGGTGGGTTGTGAAGACTTATTCCTGCTGTTCCCAGAGATCACCAGTTACAGGTAAGTAACTGTGCTATCTCCAGGAACAAGCAGGAATGAGTCTTCACATATGGGGACTCCCAAGCTGCAGATGCCAGGGAGAGACCCCAGAGTTGTGTGTCCTTGAAAAGGGCTGCACCTCCCCCCATGGATCTCTGGCATCCAACCAGGGTAGGTGGGTAGGAGTTGATTAGGAATGGAACAGGTGTTTGAGAACAGCCTGACCAAACGAGGCATCCCGGCGGGAATCCTTGTCCAAACAGTAATGGGCTGTGAAGGTATTAACCGAGGCCCAGGTGGCCGCTCGACAGATTTGGTCGATGGACACAGAGTTTAGATGAGCCATTGAGGCTGCCATGGCCCTCACATTGTGAGCTGTGACAAGGCCTTCCAGAGAAAGGTTCCTACTCTGGTAGGCGAGAGAAATACACTGAGCAATCCAGTTGGACAGTGTTCTCTTAGAAACTGGAAGTCCTAAATGGGAAGGATCAAAAGCAACAAAGAGTTGAGAAGACTTTCTATGTTGCTGTGTTCTTTGTAAGTAAAAGGCGCAAGCTCTTTTACAATCCAAAGTATGAAGATTCCTCTCTGCACTTGAAGCATGAGGTCCTGGAAAAAAAGACAGGTAAGTATACTTCTTGATTCAGATGAAAAGGCGAGACCACTTTGGGCATAAAGTGTGGATTGGTCCTGAGGACTACCTTATCATGATGGAACCTTGTATAAGGAGGATTAGCCACCAAGGCTTCCAACTCACTGATGCGACGTGCTGAGGTGACTGCAATGAGAAAGATAACCTTCTAAGAAAGAAATTTCAAGAAGGTGGTGGGTAAAGGTTCAAAGGGTGGCTTCATAAGCTGGCCAAGAACCAGATTTAAGTCCCATGCCACTGGAGGTGGTCTAATGGGAGGTTTAGTCAAAAGAAGGCCTCTCATGAATCTTGCTATAAGAGGATGAGAGGAAATAGGCTGTCCATTGAGAGGCTTGAGGGATGCTGCAATAGCACTCAAATGGACTCTTACTGAATTCGTTTTAAGGCCTGCATGGGATAGATGCAGAAGATACTGTAGTAAAGAATTCAGAGGTATTGCAAGAGGGTTAAGACACTTCTCTGAACACCAAATGGTAAATCTTTTCCATTTGAAAGCATAAAAATGCCTAGTGGAAGGCTTTCTAGAAGCATGGAGAATATCTCTGACTTGCTGAGAGAGATGAAAATCTTGAAGGTCTAAGCCTTCAGCAACCAGGCCCTGAGATGGAGAAACTGGGGGTTTGGGTGCCACAACGTTCCGTCTTCCTGGGATAGAAGATCTGGTGCAGAGCCCAATTCCAGGGAGGGAGCTTGAGAGAGATGCAGAAGTAGAGGGTACCACACTTGGCGTGGCCAATGTGGTGCTATGAGGATCATGGAACCTCGGTCTCTCTGAAGCTTGAAAAGTGTTTTGGAAATTAGGGGAATGGGTAGAAAGGCATAAAGGAAGTCTTGACCCCAGTGAAGAAGGAAGGCATCCTTGGCCTGAACTCCCTGACACAGAATTCGGGAACAGAACCGGGGAAGTTTGGCATTCCACGGACTTGCAAAGAGGTCTATGTTCGGGGTTCCCCAAATTCGAAAAATCCTGGCTACCTGGTCCATGTGGAGGGACCACTCGTGTGGAAGCAGAACTCGACTGAGTCTGTCTGCCCAAGAGTTTTGAACGCCTGGAAGATATACTGCCATAAGATGAATCTGATGCTCTCTGGCGAAGGCCCACAGTCGCAAAGCTTCGCTGCAAAGCGACAGAGAGCCAGTCCCTCCCTGCTTGTTCACATACAACATGGCTACTTGATTGTCCGTGTGGATGAGGACTGTCTTGTAGCTGAGCAGGGAGTGGAACACTCAGAGCTAAGAAAATTGCTCTGAGTTCCAAGAGATTGATGTGTAGAGAAGTCTCCTGTGGAGACCAGATGCCCTGGGTGGAGAGATCTTGCAGATGAGCTCCCCAACCCATTGGAGAGGCATCTGTTGTAAGGGTTGCTTGGGGAAGTGACTGCTGAAAAGGGGACCCCAGCAACAGGTTTTGAGAGGACTTCCACCACTGGAGAGACCAAAAAAGGTGACTGGAGTTTGCTATTTTGTCTGACAGGCAACCTGATGGCTGAGTCCATTGGGTGGACAAAGTCCATTGAGCTGCCCTCATGTGAAGGCGAGCATATGGAACCACATGCACGGTGGATACCATGTGGCCTAAGAGTTGTAACATTTCCCGAGCAGTAAAATGGGACTTTAACTGTATTTGGGAGGCTAACTGCATCAAGCGTAGGCAACGAGCCTGAGGAAGATAGGCCCTTGCAGTTGTAGTATCCAGGACAGCCCCTATAAACTCCAGAGATTGAGTAGGGGTGAGATTGGATTTTGGGATGTTTATTACCAGTCCCAAATACTGAAAGACACGCATTGTGCAGGTTAGAAAAGTCTTGTCCTCTGACTCAGAGGGAGCTCGAATGAGCCAGTCGTCCAGATATGGGAAAACGAATATTCCCAGGGTGCGTAGAAATGCAGCTACTACTGCCATGCATTTCGTGAACACCCTTGGTGCGGAGGCCAGACCGAAAGGAAGCACCATGTATTGGTAGTGCTTTTCTCCAAAAAGGAACCGAAGGAACCTTCTGTGTGTTGGATGGATGAGGACATGGGTATACGCATCCTTGAGATCTAGAGAACAAAGCCAGTCCTGACTCTGAAGGTATGGAAACAGAGCACCGAGAGAAATCATCTTGAATTTCTCCTTGAATAGAAATTTGTTCAATTCTCTGAGATCTAAGATGGGTCTGTAGCCCCCTGTTTTCTTTGGGATAAGAAAATAAGGGGAGTAGAACCCTGTGTCTTGCTGAAGAAGAGGTACTTCTTCTATTGCCCCTTGGGCAAGAAGGGTGGCAATTTCCTGACACAGAAGGTCAAGGAGAGATGTTGGAGAATTGAACTGTTTCACTATGGTGTGAGGGGGAAGGCTTAAGAAATGAAGCTTGTACCCTTCCCTTATGATAGAGAGTGTCCATTGCTCTGCTGTAATTTGTTCCCATCTGGGAACAAAGTAAGTCAACCTTCCTGGAATGGTAAGGGGCTCTGGTTCTTCCAGAGCCAGAAAGGCTAAGTTCTCTAGCTGCAAGTCAAAGGCCCTGAGGAGGCTGAGGCTGCTGGGTCATGGCAGGCCTAGCAGCCTTTGATTTGGCCTGTTTAGGTTGTTGCTGACGTTTTGCAGCAAAACGACCTGCAGAAGATGCCTGCTGACCATAAGCAGGATAGTATCTTCCCTTTTTGGAAAGAGATGTCTTTTTGAACAATCTTTTCTTAACAGGAGCAGAGGTAGACTTTGAAAGTCGATCCAAAGCAGAGTTTTCAGCATCCATCTGATTGGCCTTTGCTTGCCAATCCTTACCAAAAAGGTTTTCACCTGTACAAGGGATATTCCCTAATTCATCTTGTACCCAGAGCTCCAAATCAGAAGCTTGCAGCCAAGCAATTCTGCGTGCCCCTATGGCAACAGCCGAAGCTCTGCTTACACACTCAAAAGAGTCAAAGGCTGCACGGTTGGAGAATTTGGAGGCATCTTGGGCATGTTTGAGCCAAGTGAGAAACTCCTGCCTTTTATCCTCTGAAATAAAGGGGTTAAAGTCTGCAGATGATCTGTGACTTCTTTTAGAAACATCCCTATATAGAGACTATAGGAGTTGATCCTGGCAGCTAGCATAGAAGCTTGGAAAACCCTTCGGCCAAAAGCATCTAGGGTCCTGCATTCACATCCTGGGGAATTAGATGAGTGTCTCTTTGCACTCTTTATCTTTCTCATAGCAGACTCTACCACAATAGAGTGGTGAGGGAGCTGAGTCTTGTGGAAGCCAGGACAAGGAGGGACACGATACATAGTGTCTAACCTGCGAGAATGAGGAGAGGTGGTAAGAGGTGTCTCCCACATCCTCAACATGAGATCATACAGAATCTCATGGATAGGCAAGGTAGCTGCCTCCTTAGGAGTTTTAGGATATTGTAAAATATCCAATTCCTTGGCTCTGGGTTCTGACTCAGGGGCCACTGTGATGGAGAGGCCCCTAGCCACTTCCCTAATGAAGTCTTGAAAAGACAAGTCTTCTGGAGGAGACATCCTTCGTTTAGGAGAAGACGACTCCTGAGGAAGAAGTATCGATGCCTCGGCAGAACCCTCAGAGTCTTCAGAGGAATCGAAGAATCGCCTGTCTGGATGCTCCTGTAAAGCCAGATAACCGTACCGAGAAGGATCGGTATCGGGAGTAACCGGTACCGGTTCGGTACCGATGGGCATCATAGGACAGGGTACCGTTGCAGCCGACACCGAAGCCGATGTCGATGCAATCGGTACCGGCACCGGGAGTGATGCCGGTGCCGGAGCCGGTACTGACAACAGGGATTGTTGCAGTACCTGAGGCGTCGCAGACTGTATGAATGCCGCTAGGGTGCGCTGCATGGTCAGGATCTTTTGATCCATTGACGCCACCAATGTCTGGATGTCGGTACCAGTGGGAGCCACCGGTACCCCAGAACACGGTAACAGGTGATCTGTCGAGGCCGAGCCATCGATGTCAACCTGCAACCCCATAGACAATGCTTTGGAAGCCGGAGCTTCCCGCCGGGGTAATTTTGCCGGTGCGGAATCCTCGAGGGCAAGCCCAGAGGCATCTCGATGCTTGGAAGGAGATCTACCCTTCGAGGACCGGCCAGATTTATGCTTGGTTACCTGAGATCCATGGGAGGAAGCAGCAGCCCTGGAAGACGTCGATGCCACCGAAGCTGCATCAGAGGGAAACAGGGTACTGAGCTTGGCTGCTCGGTTCTGCCGACCTCTTTTAGACATCATGGTACAGGACACACAATCCATGATGGAATGGTCAGGCCCCAAACATTTTAGACACCAGTCATGGGTGTCGGAGACAGAAATAGTACCGCCACATTTTGTACATTTTTTAAACCCGGAGGCGGGCTTCTCCATGAGGAAAATATTTTTAGGCCTAAGGCCCTAAAACTGAAAATGCACAGTGAAGAAAAGGTTTTGTTTTTGTTTTTTTAGGAAGAAAGAAAAGAAAAAGACCGGCGGTACCGGTCCGACGTCGAAGAAGGCAGACACGACACAAAAGAACAGGAAAAAAATAAAGAATTTCTTCTGCGGTGACAGGAACACGACCTGCTGGCTCCGTGAAAAAGAAGAACTGGAGAGAGGCGGTTGGGAAAGGCGGGAAGGCAGCACGCAGGCGCTGTGGGATGCTCCCCAAAGCTTTCTATTGGACGCTGGGGAACGTTCCCGCGCAGGCTCCGTCGGTACCGACGATACCCATATGTGAAGACTCATTCCTGCTTGTTCCTGGAGATCTACGCTTTCTCCAGGACCAAGCAAGAAGTCAGTCCTCACATATGGGACTCCCCAGCTCTAGGCTACCGGAAACCCAAAGCTGAAAAAATGGCTCCCTCTCAAGAGCCTCAGCATTCATGATAAGAATATCGTCTGAGAATGTCCCCCATATGGTAGCCCAACACAAGGGCCGGAGGGTAGGAGTTGCCTAAACCTCAAAGAGATTGCGGAGTACCGCCTGTCCGAAAGCACTGTCCCTTCGTGACTCTCCCTCGAGGCAGTAGTGGGCTGCAAAAGTCTGGCTTGAAGACCAAGTAGCGACCCGGCAGATGTCTCCTAATGGAACAGAGCAGAGATGAGCTACTGACGCGGCCTTCGCCCTGACATGGTGGGCCGTGACTCGACCCTGCAAGGAGAGGCCGGCTGCCTTGTACGCCCAGGCGATACAATCTGCTACCCAAGTGGACAATGTACGCTTGGAGACAGGCAACCCCAGTTTATTAGGGTCAAAGGAGATGAAGAGCTGAGTAGCCTTTCGGTGCCCCCGCGTACGTTCTATGTAGGACAACACCCTCTTACAGTCCAGGGTATACAAGACTGTTTCAGCCCGGCTGGTATGCGGCCTGGGAAAGAAGGTCGAAGAACCACCTCCTGGTTGAGGTGGAAGGAGAAGACAACTTTTGGAAGGAACTTCGGATGGGTCCATAGGACCACCCTGATCCTATAGAACAGACTGTATGGTCTATCAGAAACCAGAGCTTGTAGTTCACTCACACATCTAGCCGAAGTAAGAGCTACCAGGAAGAGAGCCTTCCAAGAAAGGTAGCGTAGATGACCAAGCCGCCATCGGCTCAAATGGTGGGCGAGTAAGTTGTTGCAAGACCATGTTCAAATCCCACTCAGTGGCAGGTGGACGAATCGGAGGCTTGAGCAAAAGCAGGCCTCTGAGGAAGCAGGACACCAAGGGGTGAACCGACAGAGACTGACCCTCCACCAGTGAGTGGTGTGCTGAGAGAGCATTGAGGTGGACCCAAACAGAGTTGGACTTAAGGCCCAGGTCTGACAGGTGAAGTAGGTATTGTAGTACTACTGGCACAAGGCAAGAGAAAGGATCTTCATTGTGCTGAGCACACCATAATTAAAACCTATGCCACTTGAGGGCATAGGACTTTCTGGTGGATTGCCTCTAGAGGCCAAGACCACTTCCTCAACTTCCCTAGGTAGAAGAAAGGGAGCTAGCACTATCCTTTCAGCAGCCAGGCCATCAGATTGAGGGATCTGAGATTGGGGTGCAGAAGGGAACCCTGATCCTGAGTCAGGAGATCGGGTTGCAACCCCAGAGGTAATGGATTTTCCACTGCCAACTGCAGAAGAAGTGGAAACCACGGCTGCCTCGGCCATCTGGGGGCTACCAGAATCACCGAGGCCTTGTCTCGTAGAATCTTGAACAGAGTTCGGGCCACCTGGGGCGTGGGAGGAAACGTATACAAGAGGCCCGTAAACCAAGAGATCAGAAACGCATCTGCTGCCATTCTCAGGGGATGCAGCTGTCTGGAGCAAAACCTGGGCAGCAGACGGTTTTGTGGACTTGCAAAGAGATCGATGGATGGAAGTCCCAAGCGGAGGAAGATCTGCTGGACCACCCATGGATTCAACTGCCATTCGTGAGGCTGGAGAATCCTGCTTAGTTTGTCTGCCAAGAAGTTCTCTTGACCAGGTAGATACACTGCTTTGAGAAACATGACTTGTTTGACTGCAAAGGAGCAAAGGGCCTGCGCCTCCTGACACAAGAGTCTGGACCCTGTGCCCCCTTGCTTGTTCACATAGAACATTGCCACCTGATTCTCTGTCTGAATTAAGACCGACTGGTGAGAGAGGGCATGAGAAAAAGTCTGTAGAGCTAAGCGGATTGCTCGCAGCTCCAAAAGATTGATCTGCTGCTGTGTGGTCTCCTGAGGAGACCAGAGGCCTTGAGTGCACGTGCCCTGGCAATGTGCATCCCCGGCCCTTTAAGGAAGCATCGGTCGTCAGCACCCTTGTGTGTGCTGGGGCCTGAAAAGGTACCCCCCTGAGGTGGTTTGGGAGATGTAACCACCACTGCAGGGAGTCCAAAAGTGGTTTCGACACCTTTACTCTGTCTCGGAGGTCGCCTGCGGCCTGCGCCCACTGAGCTCTGAGGCACCATTGAGCAGCCCGCATGTGCAGACGGGCATTCGGAGTCACATGCACCGTAGATGCCATGTGGCCCAGGAGCCGCAGGAATTGCCTGGCGGAAACCTGACAATTGCTTTGGAACTGGTTGGCCAAGCCCATCAATCTGTGGGCCCTGTCCTCGGGCAAGTAAGCTCTTGCCTGCAGAGTGTCTAATCTTGCCCTTATAAACTCTAGGTTCTGTGAGGGGAGCAAAGTGGACTTTGCGTAATTTATGACAAAGCCCAGATGCTGAAGAGGAGAGACAGTGCAAAGAGTGGTTTGTCTGGCCTCCTGAAGAGACTGGCCCCTGATGAGCCAGTCGTCCAGGTATGGGAAGACAAAAATTCCTGATTTCTGAGATAGGCCGCCACCACCGCCAGGCATTTGGTGAAAACCCTGGGGGCGGAAGTTAGGCCAAAGGGAAGTACTCTGTACTGGAAATGGTTTCCTCCCACCACAAATCTGAGATATTGGCTGTGGTCTGGATGGATGAGAATGTGAGTATAAGCCATCCTTTAGGTCTAAGGAGCATAGTCAATCTCCCTGTTGGAGGTAAGGCAGCAGTATCCCAAGGGTAAGCATCTTGAACTTTTCCCTCTCCAGAAACTTGTTTAGGTTTCGCAAGTCTAGGATAGGTCAGAGGCCTCCTGTCCTTTTTGCTACCAGAAAGTACCTGGAGTAGAAGCCTTGCCCTTTCAGGTGGTGAGGCACCGGTTCCACCGCCTGTTCCTTTAGAAGACTTGCCAACTCCTGAAGGAGGAGGTTTCTGTGCAGAGGGAGTCTTGGAGGCTCCTCTGGAAAGTAGGAGGGGGGTATTTGGTGGAAGTGGAGCAAATAGCCCTTTTGGACTATGCTGAGGACCCAGGTATCCCCTGTGATGGCTGGCCACCTGTAGGCGTACAGGGTCAGCCGATCTCCTGTGCTGAGTGGAGCCAGCTCTGGAGAAGAGGCTATGCTGTGGGAGTCAAAACCCCGCTCCTTGCTGTGCAGGAGCCGGAGCTGGCGGCTTGGGAGTCTTCTGCCTACGGGGCCCATGCCCCTGCCCCTTGGCCTGCTGGCCCTGTTGGGGAGATAGAGAGGCCTGATATTGAGGGTAGGATTTGTAGGCAGCACCCTTCCTCTGGAAAAAGGGCTTCTTTCCCGAGTCCTTCGTTTTCTGAGAAGGGGCAGAAGTCTTCCTGGACAGCTTTGTCCTGGTGAGAGTCTCAGTCTCGATTTCTGCAGCCTTCTGTCATGGGCTTACCGAAAAGGTTTTCACCTCGGCAGGGGACATTGACCAACTTGTCAGGCCTGACGGCGTGCACAGATGCCGGCCTCTGCTACCCGGGCCGAAGCCATCATAGGCTGCTCAAGAGATAAACTTTGAGCACTCTCGAATCCCTGTTGACAAAGCCTTGAACCTCTGCAAAGGTTCCTCGGAGAGGCCAGCTGAGAACCCGTCAATCTCCTTTGCCAGGTCTCAGAGGTACATGCCCATGTACAGCTGGTAGGTCTGGACACGGCAAGATAGCATAGAGCCCTGGAAGCACTTTCTACAGAGGGCATCCAGATTCAGGGCCTCCCGGCCGGGGAGCACCAAGGAGTGCATCTTCTAACTCTTCAGACAGTGCATGGCCAATTCCACAACCATGGAGTGGTGCGGTAGCTGCACCTTTTGGAACCCAGGGCTCTTACGGACTCGATAAATGGAATTGACCTGTTTGCTAAGAACTGGCGTCGAGGCCGGTGCCTCCCACATATGGAAGAGCAGCCGTTCCAGCATCGGAGGAACCGGTACAGTAAAGGCTTCCTTCGGAGGAAAATCATACTGGAGGGCATCGAGCTCCTCGGCTCGAGGCTCCTCCTCGGCGTCCGCGGGGAAGGCCAAGGCCTTGGCCATATCCCTCACGAAATCCAAGAACCGGGTATCTTCCGGGGGGGGACCATCTCCGAGGCTCGAACTCCGGTGAGTCCGAAGGAACGCACTGGGTCCAGAAGGTGTCTGGGGACTCCTCGTCCTCCATCTCCCACTCAGACTCCTCCAAGGAGGAATCGAGTGGCTCCGGCCGTGCGAGCCTCAGTGCCACCCACCCCTACGCTGAGGGTATCGGCGTTGATGACCTCGGCCCCGCACGGAAGGTCAAGGGGGATCTTGACTGAGGATCGACTCGAGACTTCATCAACTCGAGGATCGGCTCGGTCTCCGGGGTCGACTTAGACGTCGAGGTCCCGGTGGTCAGAGCAAATGCACCGGTCAGACCGGCGATCAGCACCCGCTGCTTTTCCATGAAGGCAGCCAAGCTGCTCTCCAAGGCTGTCAACCTGAGTCCAAGCTCAGGAGACTCAGCAGCCCCCGACTCGGGCCCGACGTCGGCTCCCCCTAGGAGAGTCCACAAGGACAACTGCACTTACGTGACTCGGGGACTCCGACTCCACACGAGGTAACTTGGATGGCCTCTCCGACTCAGAGAGCCCGGGGCGGCGGTCAGGGCTACACGACCTGGCCCTCAAGGAACCAGGAGCTTCCACCGACGCCGCCCTCACGAGCTTTTTCTTCCTTCTGTGCTCCCAGGAGGAAGACTCCCTTTCAGAGGAACCCCAACGGCACTCGGGGTTGGACTCCCGAGATGTTGAGGCCTCTGACGAAGTCCGGGCCTGGCCAGACGCGGAGTCAGAGAAACTTCTCTCACACTGATGCTGACGGCTCCAGAGCGCCTTCAACGACATTTTGCTGTACGGGCCACAGGCCAGCGGGTCATGGTCGGGCCCAAGGCATCGGAGGCAGCAGTCATGTGTGTCGGTGAGAGACATAAGTTTCTTGCACTTTTTGAACCCGCTGGCAGCCATCGGTGGGGGTGGGGGGGGAGGGCCCCTGCAAGGTCAAAAGACCGGGCTGCCAGTGAAAACACAAAAAGAGCGCCAACGCTAGTCACAAAGGACAAAAAACGAAAACACAACTCCGGGACTCGATACCGGTGTATCGAGCCCAGGCGGGAAGGGGAACCGGCATCTAACCGGATAAGACAACGCAAAAAATCGCAGAAAAAAAAATCAACTTTTTCTGGGTGAGACAAACTCACGTCCGTCGGACTCCGCAGAAAAAGAAAGACTGAGTAAGATGGCACCCTTGGGCAGGAAGGGGATCGCGCAGGCACGCTGCATTCCCAAAGGCTTTCTTGGAAAGCTGGGGAAATGCTCCGCACGGGGGCTCCAATGGCACCGACGTCACCCATATGTGAGGACTGACTTCCTGCCTGGTCCTGGAGAAAAACACAGTGCAGGCCACAAAAAAAAAACATGACCACAGCAAGTGCACTGAAGCACTAGACTAGAAAAATCCCATGGCCTTCTAGACCTGACTGGAGGCTTTTTTTTTTTAAGCTGCTTTATGCAGCAAGACAGCCAAATGAAGTCTATGAACAAAAAAAACCTCAAAGTTAGAAAAAAAAAGGCACCAACTTGGACCCAAAGGGATCCATGGGTGAAAGGAAATATTAGGAAGTGGAGCCTAGGTTGGTACCCCCCTCAGGGGCCCAGCTACTTTTCCTCAGCCCACCAGACACTAGTAACTCATGGGAAACAGCACTGGAACATGGGCAGTTGTCAACTCATGAGTCAAAGGTGTATCTTCACTGGAGCTCCAAAGTGCCCTACCAGACTCAATCCAAGCCCTCTGTACCATGGTGTAGGTGAAGAGAGTCTGACCTATCAGCACTGCTGCAGTACTTCACACACAACTTGCTATCTTCTGGAGAAAGAGAATTATTGACTTCTCTCAGTACTGCTCCAGTTATACAGTATCTACTGATGACATTACTGAAAGTTCCTCAAGTTTGCCTCCACCTGATGGCAAAGGAGCATAACCCACTCATTTGGACAGGTCTAGCAAGATAAGGAAAACACAGTTCAAGAGCTCAGTCACTAACACTTAGATTTCCTGGTCTCTCACCAGATTTTCCTCTTGACATTGCTTCACTCATTTTTTGTTGCTCGCTGTTCAAAGATATCTCACTTTACATCGTCCAGTTGTTTATGTTTACGTTTATTAAAACTTGATATACTGCCCTTTGTGGGTTCCATCACCTCTCTTCTAGGTCTCCTTTTGGTTTTTTTGCATTATTCCTGTGTCACCTACATATATTTTTATTTCTTAAATCTGAGATCTTAAATTTACATCATTTACTTTTGTAGCTTTTCCTCTGATAGTTTTGCTCTCCCTTTCAGCTTTTTTTAATACTTTGTTTATGGGCTCTCTAGACTTAAACAGAGGGTTTGTAATGCAGGTTTGGACAAATTTTCTTGGATGCTAGGAGCTGGCCGCTGAAACCTAGGTCACAGTGCACATCCCCACACCCCAAAAAAAGAGTAAGTGTAGTTACTCACCTGTAACAGGTGTTCTCCGGGGTCAGCAGGAATCAGTCCTCACATATGGGTGAAGTCGGCGCCGACGAAGCCCTCATGCGGAGCAAATCCCCAGCTTTCAGAGAAAGCCTTTGGGAGTTGCCATTCCCCAATGCGTTCCCCTTTCCGCCCAAGGGTGCCATCTTGCTCAGTCAAATGAAATAGCTAAAAAGACAGCAAAAAGAACAAAATATAATAATAATAATAATAATAATAGGACTGCAACTCCAGGGGAGGAGGGAGGGTCGTGAGGACTGATTCCTGCTGTCCCTGGAGAACACCTGTTACAGGTGAGTAACTACGCTTTCTCTGGGAACAAGCAGGAAGTCAGTCCTCACATATGGGACTCCCTAGCTATAGGCTAAAAAAGGCCCCCTCTACGAGAGCCGCAAGCAGCCGCAATAGCAATGCAAACTAAGGGAATAGCACTTCAGTAGCCTGAACACAGAAGGGTCAGAGGGCAGGAGTTGCCTAGACCTCGAAAAGGTTACGGAGTACAGCCTGGCCGAAGGCACTGTCCTGTAGGGACTCCCTGTCCAGGCAATAATGGGTTGCGAAGGTCTGACCCGAAGAAAAGGTGGCGGCCCGGCAGATGTCTGTCACAGGAAAAGTGCAAATGAGCCACTGATGCCGCCATGGCCCTGACCCTATCGGCCATAACACGACCCTCCATCGGAAGCTCGGCTGCCTTGTATGACCAGGCAATACAATCTGCTACCCAGGAGGACAGCGTATGCTTTGATACCGCTAGCCCCAGCTTGCTGGGGGGTAATAGGATATGAAATCTGAGAAGCATTCCGATGCGCTTGCGTACGCTGGATATAGAAGGCCAACGCCCTCTTACAGTCCAGGGTATGCAGGACTGTCTCTGCCCGACTGGCATGCGGCCTGGGAAAAAAGGTAGGCAGAACCACTCCTGGTTTGAGGTGGAACGAGACCACCACTTTTGGAAGGAATTTGGGGTGCGTGCAAACCACCACCCGGTTCCTATAGAATCTGGTGTAAGGCCTTTCTGACACTAGGGCTTGGAGCTCACTTACCCTTCGGGCGGACATGAGTGCCACCAAGAAAACCACTTTCAAAGAGAGATAGCGTAGATGGCAGGTTGCCATCGATTCAAAGGGCGGCTTAGTAAGCTGCCCTAACACCACATTCAAATCCCATTCGGTCGCCAGGGGGCAGACCAGGGACTTCAAAAGAAGCAAGCCTCTCAGAAACTGAGAGACCAAGGGGTGGGCGGAGAGAGGCTTCTCATCCACAGGAAAATGGTTTTCCCGCAAGGGCACTGAGGTGCACCCTGACAGAGTTAGACTTGAGGCTCAAATCAGAGAGGTGGAGGAGGTATTGCAAAACCATCCCCACCGGGCAAGAGAAAGGATCTGCCTCCTGCTCCTTGCACCATGACACAAATCTGCGCCACTTCAAGGTGTAAACCCGTCTAGTGGAGGGCCTCCATGAGGCCAGAAAGACCTCTTCAATATTCCTTGGAAGGAGGAGCGGAGTGAAAATTACCCTTTCAGCAGCTACGCCATCAAGTTGAGGGAGCTGAGACTGGGGTGCAGGAGAGAGCCCCCTTCCTGGGATAGGAGGTGCGGGGAGGACCCCAAGGGAATGGGAGCCTCCACTGCTAGCTGTAGTAGAAGCGGGAAAAAGGGTTTCCTGGGCCACCGTGGGGCAATAAGGATGACCAAGGCTCTGTCCTGGAGAATCTTGAACAGAGTCTTGGCCACCAGAGGTATCGGGGGAAACGCATACAGAAGGCCCACGAACCATATCAGAAAAGCATTGGTGGCCACCCTGTCCAGGTGCAGCTGCCTGGAGCAGAAACGGGGCAACTGGTGATTGTCTGGACTCGCAAATAGGTCCATCACTGGCCGCCCCCAGGTCCGCAAAAGCCAACTGGCTACCCCGCGGTCCAGCTGCCATTCATGGGGGTGGAGAATCCTGCTGAGCCTGTCGGCTAGCCAGTTGTCCTGGCCTGGCAGGTAGACTGCTCAGAGATGAATGCCATGCAGGGCTGCGTACGAGCACAGGTCCAGGGTTTCCTGAAAGGGGATGGGACCCCGTACTACCCTGTTTGTTCACAAAGAACATGGCCACCTGGTTGTCTGTCTGCACGAAGACAGGTTTGTGGGCCAGGAGCTGCCTGAAAACTTCTAGGGCTAGGCGGATGGCACGGAGTTCCAAGAAATTGATTTGTTGGGTCTTCTCACTTGGGGACCACACTCCCTGAGTACAGGAAACCCTGGCAATGGGCCCCCCAGCCCAGCAGGGATGCATCTGTAGTAAGGATCCTCGTGTGTAGAGGAGCCTGGAAAGCCATTCCCACCTCCAAGTGATGCAGTTGGAGCCACCAGGCCAGGGACCGTACCAGATGCCTGGACACTTTGACCCTGTCCCGAAGGCAGCCCGTGGCCCGAGACCACTGGTCTCTGAGACAACATTGAGCAGTCTGCATGTGGAGGCGGGCATCCAGGGTCATATGGACTGTGGAAGCCATGTGCCCGAGGAGGCGCAGGAATTGTCTTGCTGACACTACAGACCTGCGACTCACTTGTCCTGCCAGAGCCATAAGCCTGCTTGCCCTGTCTGCAGGCAGATAGGCCTTCGCCTGAAGGGTGTTGATTCTGACCCCAATGAACTCCAGCTGTTGAGTCAGAGTGAGGCTGGACTTGGGGTAGTTGATTACAAGCCCTAGGTGTTGCAGCAACTGGATGGTGCGAGTTGTGGCCTGGTGGACCTCGATGGCTGAGGTGCCTCTGATGAGCCAATCATCGAGGCAGGGGAATACAAAGACCCCTTGGGGCCTGAGAAAGGCGGCAACCACAGCCAGGCACTTTGTGAACACCCTGGGGGCCGAGGCAAGGCTGAAGAGGAGTACCCTGCACTGGAAGTGATTGCCCCCCGCCACAAAGCGCTGATTTTGCCTGTGGCTTGGGTGTATTAGGATGTGTGCATACACATCCTTTAGGTCTAAAAAGCATAGCCAGTCTCCCTGGCGGAGGTAAGGCAGCAATATTCCAAGGGAGAGTTATCTTGAACTTCTCCCTCACCAGGAATTTGTTGAGGTTGTGCAGGTCAAGAATGGGTCTGAGGCCTCCTGTCCTTTTTGGCACCAGAAAGTAACATAGTAAATGACGGCAGATAAAGACCAGCATGGTCCATCCAGTCTGCCCAGCAATATGGCAAGAGTAGGTGCACCTGTCGCTCTGTGCAGGCCACCCCTCCCCATGTCTCTGTCTAGGGGTGGACTCACCACTCCATGTAGGACACCCCTATTTGTTGAGAAGTTAGATGGTTCAGTTTATTTTGTTTTTCTCCTGTTTCTGTAAAGGGATCCGCTGTGCTTGCCCCATGCTGTTTTGAATTCCGTCACCGTGTTTTCCCCCACCACTTCCATCAGGAGAGCATTCCAAGCATCCACCACCCTTTCAGTGAAAAAATATTTCCTGACATTGCCTTTCAATTTTCCACCTTCCAGCTTCATGTTATGCCCTCTAGTTTTGCAGCTTCCCCGTCTTTGGTAGAGGTTTGTTTATTCATCGTTCTTCTTTAAGTATTTAAAGGTCTGAATCATATCTACCCTAGCCCTCTTCTCCTCCAAAGTGTACATATTTAGGTCTTCAAGTCTCTTCTCATAAGGTTTCTTACGCAGCTCCAAATCATTTTGGTTGCCTTCCTCTGAACAGTTTCCAGTCTTTTTACATCTTTTGCAAGATATAGTCTCCAAAACTGAACACAGTATTCCAAGTGAGGCCTCACCAGCGAACTGTACAGTGGCATAAGTACCTCCTCTTTTCTACTGATAATCCCTCTTTGTATGCAGTCCAACATCCTCCTGGCTTTTGCCACCGCCTTGTCGCACTGATTTGCCACCTTGAGATCATCAGAGATAATCACACTAAGGTTTTTCTCCTGAAACATGCACACCAACCTCTCACCCCCTATCGCGTACATTTCCCTTGGATTTCTGCTACCTAAGTGCATGACACTGCACTTTTTTGCATTAAATCGTAATTGCCAAGCATTAGACCATTCTTCCAGCTTTTGTAGATCTTTCCTCATATTATCCACTCACACGGGGGAGTCCACTCTGTTGCAAATTTTTGTGTCATCTGCAAAAAGACAGCCTTTTTCATTCAGTCCTTCAGCAATATCACTCACAAATACATTGAACAGTGCCGGGCCCAGGACCGAACCCTGGGGCACCCCGCTAATCACCTTCCTTTCATCCGAGCTCCATGTACCACCACCTTCTGTCGTCTGTCAGTCAACCAATCTCTAATCCAGTTTACCATCTTAGAACCCATCCCTAAGCTACTGAGTTTATTGACAAGCCTCCTATGAGGAACAATATCAAAGGCTTTGCTGAAATCCAGGTAGATGACATCCATCGCATGCCCCTGATCTAGTTCCTTGGCCACCCAGTCAAAGAACTCAATCAGATTTGCTTGGCAAGGCCGTCCTTCAGTAAAGCATAGTTACTCACCTGTAACAGGTGGTCTCCGGGAACAGCAGGAATTTAGTCCTCACATATGGGTATCGTCGGTACCAACGGAGCCTGCGCAGGAACGCTCCCCAGCGTCCAATTAGAATGCTTTTGGGAGCATCCCACAGTGCCTGCATGCTGCCTTCCCGCCTTTCCCAACTGCCTTCCTCCAGTTGAGTTTCAGAGCTGAGACAAAGAGAGAGAGCGAGGGAAAAGTAAAGAGAGAGATAGAGAGATACAACTCCTAGGGGAGGTGGGTGGGTTGTGAGGACTAAATTCCTGCTGTTCCCAGAGATCACCTGTTACAGGTGAGTAACTATGCTATCTCCAGGAACAAGCAGGAATCTAGTCATCACATATGGGGACTCCCTAGCTTTAGGTGCGAGGGAGAGACCCCAGAAGTTGTGTGTCCCTGAGAAGGGCTCCACTTCCCCCCATGGATCTCTGGCATCCAACCAGGGATGGTGGGTAGGAGTTGATTAAGTATGGAACAGGTGTTTGAGAACAGCCTGACCAAACAAGGCATCCCGGCGGGAGTCCTTGTCCAAGCAGTAATGGGCTGTGAAGGTATGAACGGAGGCCCAAGTGGCTGCTCAACAGATGTCGTCAATAGAAACAGAGTTCAGATGAGCCATTGAGGCTGCCATGGCTCTCACATTGTGAGCTGTGACATGGTCCTCCAGGGAAAGGTTCTTACTCCAATAGGCGAAAGAAATACACTGAGCAATCCAGTTAGATAGTGTTCTCTTGGAGACTGGAAGTCCCAAATGAGAAGGATCAAAAGCAACAAAGAGTTGAGAGGACTTTCTATGTTGCTGTGTCCTTTGTAAGTAAAAAGCTAAAGCTCTTTTACAGTCCAAGGCATGAAGATTCCTCTCTGCATTTGATGCATGAGGTCCTGGAAAAAAGACAGGTAGGTAGACCTCTTGGTTGAGATGAAAAGGCGAGACCACCTTAGGCATAAAGTGTGGATGAGTCCTAAGGACTACCTTGTCATGATGGAACCTTGTATAAGGTGGATTAGCTACTAGTGCTTGCAATTCACTAATGCGGCGTGCTGATGTGATTGCAATGAGAAAGATAACCTTCCAAGAAAGGAATTTCAAGGAGGTGGTGGCTAAGGGTTCAAAAGGTGGTTTCATGAGCTGCCCAAGAACCAGGTTCAAGTCCCATGCCACCGGAGGTGGTCTAATGGGAGGCTTTAGTTAGAAGGAGGCCTCTCATGAATCTTGCTATAAGAGGATGAGAGGAAATAGGTTGTCCATTTAGAGGTTTAAGAGAAGCTGCAATAGCACTCAAATGGACTCTTACTGAATTTGTCTTAAGGCCTGCATTAGACAAATGGAGGAGATACTCCAGTAAAGATTCCAGAGGTATAGCGAGGGGGGTTAAGACCCTTTTCTGAACACCAAATAGTAAACCTTTTCCACTTGAAAGCATAACGTCTAGTGGAAGATTTTCTGGAAGCACAAAGAACATCTTTCACTTGCTGAGAAAGATGAAGATCTTGGAGATCTAGGCCTTCAGCAACCAAGCCCTGAGATGCAGGGACTGGGGATTGGGATGCCACAACATCCCGTTCTCCTGAGATAGGAGATCTGGAGCAGACCCTAACTCCAGGGAGGGAGCTTGAGAGAGATGTAGAAGCAGAGGGTACCACACTTGCCGTGGCCAATGTGGTGCTATGAGGATCATGTGGCCTCTGTCTCTCTGAAGCTTGAAGAGGGTTTTGGGAATTAGGTGACTGGGTGGAAAGGCATACAGGAAGTCTTGACCCCAGTAAAGGAGGAAAGCATCCTTGGCCTGAGCCCCCTGAGCCGGAATTCTGGAACAGAACCGGGGAAGTTTGGCATTCCACGGACTTGCAAAGAGGTCTATGTCCGGGGTTCTCCAAAGTTTAAATATCCTGGTCACCTGGTCTGCATGCAGAGACCACTCGTGTGGAGGAGAACTCGACTGAGTCTGTCCGCCCAAGAGTTTTGAATGCCTGGAAGATATACTGCCAGCAGATGAATCTGATGCTCTCTGGCGAGGGCCCATAGTCGCACAGCTTCGTTACAAAGCGATAGAGAGCCCGTTCCCCCCTGCTTGTTCACATAGAACATGGCTACCTGATTGTCCGTGTGAATGAGGACTGTCCTGTAGCTGGGCAGGGAGTGGAACACTCGCAGAGCCAGGAAAATTGCTCTGAGTTCCAAGAGATTGATATGTAGATAACTCTCTTGTGGAGTCCAGGTGCCTTGGGTGGAGAGGTCTTGCAGATGAGCTCCCCAACCCTTTGGAGAAGCATCTGTTGTGAGAGTTGCTTGGGGTAAGGGTTTTTGGAAGGGGCACCCCAGCAACAGATTTTGAGTGGACCTCCACCATTGGAGGGACAAAATGAGGCAACTTGTGTTTGCTATTTTGTCTGACAGGCACCCTGATGCCTGGGTCCATTGGGTGGATAAAGTCCACTGAGCTGCCCTCATGTGGAGGCGAGCATATGGAACCACATGCATGGTGGATGCCATGTGGCCCAGCAATTGCAACATTTCTCGAGCAGTTAGGTGAGGCTTTAGCACTGCTTGAGAAGCTAACTGCACTAAGCGAAGGCAACGGGCCTGGGGGAGATAGGCCCTTGCTCTTGTGGTATCCAGCAGAGCTCCTATGAACTCTAAAGATTGAGTGGGAGTCAGACTGGATTTTGGGATGTTTATTACCAGCCCTAAATACTGAAGGATACGCATTGTGCAGGATAGAGAAGTCTTGACCTCTGACTGTGTTGGAGCTCGAATGAGCCAGTCGTCCAAGTAAGGGAAGACGAATATTCCCAGAGTACGAAGAAATGCTGCTACCACAGCCATGCATTTCGTGAACACCCTTGGAACAGAGGCCAGACCAAAAGGAAGCACCCTGTATTGGTAGTGCTTTCCTTGAAAAAGGAATCGAAGGAACTTTCTGTGGGTTGGATGGATGAGTACATGGGTGTACACATCCTTGAGATCTAGAGAACAAAGCCAATCCTGACTCTGAAGGTATGGAAGCAGAGCACCGAGAGAAATCATCTTGAATTTCTCCTCGACAAGGAATTTGTTCAATTCTCTGAGATCTAATATAGGTCTGTATCCACGTTTTCTTTGGGATAAGAAAATAAGGGGAATAGAACCCTGTGCCCTGTTGATGAAGAGGCACTTCTTCTATCGCCCTTGGGCAAGAAGAAGGGAACCTCCTGACCTAAGAGGTTGATGAGAGGTGTCGGAGAATTGAACTGCTTCACTATTGTGTGAGGGGACATGCTTGAAAAATGAAGTTTGTACCCCTCCTTTATGATGGAGAGTGTCCAATGCTCTGCTGTTATTTGCCCCCATCTGGGGGCAAAATGACATAACCTTCCTGGAATGGTGGACGGTTCTGGTCCTTCCAGAACCAGAAAGGCTAAGTTCTCTAGCTGAAAGTCAAACGGCCTGAGGAAGCTGAGGCTGCTGAGCCGGTGGAGGCCTAGCAGCCTTTGCTTTCTTCTGTTTGGGTGGTTGCTGACGTTTGGTTGAAAACTGACCTGCAGAAGATGCCTGCTGAGTATAAGCAGGATAAAATCTTTTCTTTTTAGAAAAAGGTGTTTTCTTGAACAACTTCTTTCTAACAGGATCAGCAGTGGACTTGGATAGTCTATCCAAGGTGGAATTTTCAGCATCCATTTCATTGGCTTTTTCCTGCCAATCTTTCCTAAACAGGTTCTCACCAGTACAAGGGATATTTCCCAATTTATCTTGTACCCAGAGCTCTAAATCAGATGCCTGGAGCCAAGCAATTCTACGTGCACCTATGGCAATAGCCGAGGTTCTGCTTATACACTCAAAGCAGTCAAAGGCTGCACGGTTGGAGAATTTAGAGACATCTTGGGCATGTTTGACCCAAGTGAGAAAATCCTGTCTTTTCTCCTCAGAAATGAAAGGACTTAAAGTCTATAAATTATCTGTGACCTCCTTTAGGAACATTCCCATGTAGAGACTATAGGAACTGATTCTTGCAGCAAGCATGGAAGCTTGAAAGACTCTACGTCCAAAAGCATCCAGGGTTCTGCATTCAGGTCCTGGAGGATTAGAGGCATGTCTTTTTGCACTTCTAATCCTTCTCATAGCTGACTCCACCACAATAGAATGGTGAGGAAGCTGAGTTTTATGGAACCCAGGACAAGGAGGGACACGATACATAGTATCTAACCTACAAGAATGAGGAGAGGTGGTAAGAGGCGTTTCCCACATCCTCAACATGAGATCATATAGAACCTCATGAATGGGTAAGGTAGCTGCCTCCTTAGGAGATTTGGGATGTTGTAAAATTTCCAACTCCTTGGCCCTTGGCTCTGTTTCAGGGGCCACAGTGATGGACAGGCCCCGAGCCACCTCCCTGATAAAGTCTTGGAAAGACATGTCCTCTGGAGGAGACATCCTGCGTTTAGGGGAGGAGGACTCCTCTGGAAGAAGTATCTCTGCATCGACAGAACTTTCAGAATCCTCAGATTCTTCTGAGGACTCGAAGTATTGTCTGTCCGGATGCTCCTGCAGAGCCTGATACCCGTACCGACCAAGGTCTGTACCGGAGGGCATCGTAGGGCAGAGTACCGGCATAGGAGACACCGATGCCGATGTCAATGCTACCGGTACCAGTGCCGATACTGGTGGAGTTGTCTGTTGCAGTACCAAGGGCATCGATGCCGCAAGGAAAGCTGCCAGACTGCATTCCATGCTCAGAATTATCTGGTCCATGGACGCCGCCAATGCCTGGAAGTTGGTACCGGTGGAAGCCACAGGTACCCCAGAGCATGGCACCAGGAGATCTGTCGAGGCCGAGCCATCTAGAACATCCTGGAACCCCGATAATGCTTTGGAAGCTTAAGCCTCCCGCCGGGGTAATTTTGCCGGTGCAGAATCCTCGAGGGCAACGCCAGAGGCATCTCGATGCTTAGAAGGAGATCTACCCTTCGAGGACCGGCTGGATTTATGTTTAGTTACCTGAGATCCACGGGAGGAAGAAGCAGCCCTGGAAGACGTCGATGCCACCGAAGCTGCATCAGAGGGAAACAGGTTACTGAGCTTTGACGCTCGGTTCTGCCGACCTCTTTTAGACTTCATGGCACAGGACACACAATCCGTGATGGAGTGGTTAGGACCTAAACATTTTAAACACCATTCATGGGTGTCGGTGACGGAAATGGTACCGCCACACTTGGTGCACTTTTTAAAACCTGAGGCAGGTTTTTCCATGTTAAGGAAGTTTTTGGGCCTAAGGCCCAAAAAGGCGGGTGCACCTGAAGAAAATAGAAAAAGAAATATTTATTTTTAGAAATAGGAAAAGAAAGACCGGCGGTACCAGTAGAGCATCGAAGAAGGCAGACGCGACCACAAAAAATAATAAAGAAATAAAGAAATTCTTCTGTGGTGACAGGAACACAACCTGCTGGCTCCGCAAAAAAAGAACTGGAGAGAGGCAGTTGGGAAAGGCGGGAAGGCAGCACGCAGGCGCTGTGGGATGCTCCCTAAAGCGTTCTAATTGGACGCTGTGGAGCATTCCCGCGCAGGCTCCGTCGGTACCGACGATACCCATATGTGATGACTAGATTCCTGCTTGTTCCTGGAGATAACCATGTTGCCTCGGATCTTGCAACCTGTTGGTCTTTAGAAAGTTCACTATTCACTCTTTCAGGAGCATCTCCATTACTTTTCCCGCCAACGAGGTAAGGCTCACGGTCTGTAGTTTGACACTTCTTCCCTGTCAGCACCTTTGTGTATAGGTACGACATCAGCCATTCTCCAGTCCTGAGGAACCTCTCCTGTTTCCAAGGATCTGTTGAATACATCCTTTGACGGTCCTGCAAGAACCTCTCTGAGCTCTTTCAGTATCCTGGGATGTATCCCATCCGGTCCCATGGCTTTGTCCACTTTCAGTTTAGCAAAATGTTCCAACACCTCATCTTCTGTGAATGGTGTGTTATCTACTTCATTCCCATTTTTATATTTGGGAGTCACAGGTGGTCCATCTCCAGGATTTTGTTTAGTAAAAGCAGAGCAGAAGTATTTGTTTAGCAATTTCGCTTTTTCTATGTCATTTTCCACGAGTCCTTTCCCAGCACTTCTGAGTCCTGCAATTCCAACTCTGATCTTCTTCCTTCCCCGAATATACCTGAAGAAAGTTTTGTCGCCACCCTTAACATCTTTAGCCATCTTTTCCTCTGCCTTTGATTTTGCTATCCTTATTAGAAACCCCTGCCCTGCAGGTGGTGGGGCACCGGTTCTACCACCTGATCCTCGAGAAGGCCTGTTAACTCCTTCAGAAGAAGGTCCCAGTGAAGGGGAGATCCAAGGGGCTCTCCTGGGAAATGAGGAGGCACCTGGACTAGGTGAAGATAGTCCTCCCAAGCTACCTGTAAGGCCCAGGCATCGGTGGTAATGGCTGTCCACCTGTGGGCATACAAACCAGTCTGCCTCCTGTGGTCTGCCTGGCTCCTGTGGGAAGAGGATCCATGCTGCAAGAGTCAAAAGCCACTCCCAGACTGGGTCGGAGCCAGTGCCTGGGGTTTGGGGGCTTTTAGCTTATACGGGCCATGCCCCTGTCCCTTGGCCTGCTGCCCCTGTTGGGGAGCCAGGGAGGCCTGATAATGGGGGTAGCTTCGATAAGCAGCAACCTTCCTCAGGAAAAAGGGCTTTTTACCCGAGCCCTTCTTACAAGAAGGGGCAGAGGCCTTCTTGGAGAGCCGTGTCCTCACCATGTACTCTGTTCTCCAGCTCTGCGGCCTTGTCATTCATGGGTTTCCCAAAGAGATTCTCCCCTTGGCATGGGACATCGACCAACTTGTCCTGAACCTATTGTTCAAGGTCCGACGACTGCAGCTAAGCCTGGTGGCGTGCAACGATGCCAGCCGTGGCTACCCGGGCTGCCAACTCGAACTTGTCATAGGCTGTCCGAGACAAACTTCGAGCACTCACAGACAGCTTTGGTCAGGCCCCTGAAGCACCGCAAAGGCTCCTCCGAGACCAGCCGAGAACCCAGCGAGTTCCTTCGCCGGGTCTCTCAGGTACATGCCCATGTACAGCTGGTATATGACTGGATCTGACAATTCAGCATTGCACCCTGGAAGCACTTCCTGCTGAGGGCACCCAGGTTGTGGGCCTCCCTGCCAGGAGGCACCGAGGAGTGCGTCTTCTAGCTCTTCAGCCTGCGCATGGCCGATTCCACAACCATGGAGTTGTGCGGCAGTTATGACTTCTGAAACCCAGGGCTCCAGCAGACTCTATACAGTGTCTCCCACATACTGAGCAGTAGTCATTCCAGGATCGGAGGCACGGGTACAGTAAGGGCCTCCCAAGGGGGGGCCTCATACTGGAGGATCTCAAGCTCGTCGGCTCGAGGATCCTCCTCGGACTCTGTGGGGAATGCCAAAGCCTTGAACATGTCCCGCACGAAGTCCAAGAACTTCATGTCCTCTGGAGGGGACATTCTCCAAGGCTCGGGATACCGGGGAATCGGAGGGGACATCCCTATGCCGGTGGGTATCCGGGGATGCCTCGTCTTCGGTTTCCCATGCCGACGCCTCCAAAGAGGAATCGAGGGGCTCATCAGGCATCGAGGGCCCTGGTGCCGACCGCCCCAACACCGGCAGAATCGGCGGCAGCAACCTCGGTACCGAATGGGAGGCTAAGTGAGACCTCAGCCGAGGATCGACTTGAGCCCGAAAGGCTTCGAGGATCGGCTCGGCCTCCGGGGTCAACTTCGACGTCGAGGGCCCCGTGGTCAGGATGGAGGAACCGCACAGGCTGGCTATCAGCGCCCACTGCTGCTCCATGAAGGCAGTGAAACTGCGCTCCAAGGCCACCATTCTGAACTCGAGTCTGGAAGGCTCCGCAGCCACCGGCTCGCTTTGCCGGGCACTCCTTCTCCGAAGATCTGGGCCAGCACTCGGGGCTCCACGATAGGCCCTGGGAGGAGCCGAGATGCTCGGAGCCATCCAAAGACGAGCATAGGGAACCACAAGTACAGTGGAAGCCATATAACCGAGCAACTGAAGCATCTCTCTAGCAGTTAGGGAGGTTTTCATAGCTGCTTGAGAAGCCAGTTGAACTATTCGAGTGCAGCGTACCTGTGGCAGAAAAGCCCTTGACTGCTGTGTGTCTAGAAGAGCCCCTATGAACTCTAAGGTTTGAGAAGGGGTGAGTTGGGATTTTGGAAGATTTATTACAAATCCCAAATGTTGAAGAACCTGCCTTGAGCAGTAGAGAGCAGAGCTGGCCTCTGGAGCAGACGATGCTCGGATGAGCCAGTCGTCTAAGTAGGGGAAGACAAATATCACTCGAGTTCTTAGAAATGCTGCTACTACTGCCATGCATTTTGTGAAGACTTCAGGGGCAGAAGCCAGGCCGAAGGGTAGAACCCTGTATTGGTAATGTCTTCCCTGAAAGAGGAACCAAAGAAACCTCCTGTGTTCTTTGTGGATAAGGATGTGTGTATATGCATCCCTTATGTCTAGAGAACATAGACAATCCTGACTCTGGATGTAAGGGAGAAGTGTTCTGAGAGAGATCATTTTGAATTTCTCTTGGAGCAGATACTTGTTTAATTCTCAGAGGTCCAGAATGGGCCTGTATCCTCCTGTTTTCTTTGGTATAAAGAAGTAGGGGGGAGTAGAAGCCCAGGCCTTGATGGGAAAGTGGCACTTCCTCTATCACACCCTGAGCAAGAAGGGTGGTGATCTCCTGGCACAAGAGAGTGGTAAGAGGGGGCCGAGAGCTGAACTCTTGGAGTGGAGGGAGGGGGCATACTTTGGAAGTGAAGTTTGTACCCCTCTGTCACAATGGAGAGAGTCCAATGTTCTGATGTTATCTGGTGCCATCTTTTGGCAAAGTAACACAGTCTGCCTGGGATGTGGACTGGCTCTGGAATTTCCAGGGGTAGGATAGCTTAGTTCTCTAGCAGAAAGTCAAAGACCTTGTGGAGACTGGGTCTGCTGAGCTGGTTGAGCTCTGGGGGCCTGAGCCTTCCTTTGTTGCTTCGGTTGTTGTTGTCCCCTTTGGGAAGCATGAACCAGACAGTGGACCGCATGGGTGTAAGAAGGATAAAACTACTTCTTGTTGGAAAAAGGCTTCTTTACCATCTTTTTTTTGGCTGGGTTGGCAGTGGTCCTGGAGATATAATAAATATATGTCCTTCTATATATATAAGATTTGGCCCGATTTTCTTTTTACTACTTCACAATTGTCAGAACATTCTTTAGAAAAACTCATAAAAAATACATTATGGAAGTAGAACCATTGGTCTCAGACTGAAGTTAGCAATGCTCTGGGTGTTTAACCCATGAACCGCATACTCTTTTAGCATCAACGACCAGAAACGTGGTTCTTAATTTTGTACGAAATTATTGTAGTTATATATTTGCAGTTTAAACCTTCTGTAAACCAGACCAATTGACTTAGTGGTCCAGGAGAGCCTGTTTAGGGTGGTATTCTCGGACTCAAGCTGAGAAGCACTGTCTTGCCAATCCTTGCCAAAGAGGTTTTCTCCCGTGCAAGGAATATTCCCCAGCTTATCTTGCACTCACTGCTCTAAATCAGATGCTTGTAACCAAGCAATCTGACGTGCACCAATGGAAATAGCAGAAGTCCTGCTAATACATGTGAAACAATCAAAAGTTGCCCTGTTCATGAACTTGGAAACATTCTGGGCATGTTTAACATGCGTCAAGAAATCAGCCCTCTTGTCGTCTGGGAGAAGAGAAGCCATTAGTTCCAAATCTTTAGTCAGCTCCCAAAGAAACATACCCATGTAGAGTATGTATGAACTTATTCTGGCCGACAACAAGGCCTGAAAGCATCGACGGCCAAAGGCATCGAGAGTTCTCGCCATACAGCCCGGGGGATTAGAAGAATGTGTCTTAGCACTTTTAATTCAATGCATTGCCGATTCCACAACCATGGAACTGTGGGGTAACTGCGTCTTCTGGAAACCTGGACACTGCGGTACCCGGTACATGGTATCAAGTCTTCAAAAATGCAGAGATACCATTAAAGATATTTCCCACATCCTAAGTATGAGGTCATGCAATATCCGATGAATGGGTAAGGTCGCGGCTTCCTTAGGGGCTGTCAGATACTGAAGAATTTCAAGTTCTTCAGCTCTCGTTCCTTCTCGGAGGTCACCGTATTCGAGAGGCCCCGAGCCACATCCCATATAAAGTCTTGAAAAGACATGTCTTCCAGTAGAGACATCTGGCATTGTGGGGGAAGGAGAAGGATCTTCCGGAAGAGCCTCTCCGGTACCGATTGATTCATCGGAAGAATCGGACGACTTGAAGTATCGACGGGCCGGGTGGTCCCGCCCGGCCCAACAATGGTACCGATCGAAATTGGCATTGGAATGCCTCGGCACCGTACCCTCGATGCCGGACACTGACTCCAGGGCCAGCATGGGTGGTAGCTTGGAGAGCAGCGCAATGGTTGATGCCGATACCTCTGGTACCGATGGCTGCGGAACAGATTGCAGAGGCTTTAGTAGTTCCGAAGCCACCAGCAATGCCGCAAGACTCCGCTCAATGGCTAGGATATGTTGATCCATGGAGCCAGTCGATGCCTGGGTATCGGTACCTGAACAACGGGCCACGATCCCAGAACACGGCACCAAGAGCTCTCCAGATGTGGCTGCCTCGGGAACATCTTGGGACCCCGATAATTCTTTGGAGGCAAGAACCTCCTGCTGGGGCTGTTTGGCCGGTGTATTCTCCTCTAGGGTAACGCTTAAAGCATCTTGATGCTTAGGCAAGCTATCCTTTGAGGACCGACCAGTCTTTGAAGAAGACCTGGGTTTCGTTACCTGAGATCCATGGGAGGAAGATCAAGCCCTGGACGACAACGATGCCACGAACATTGCATCAGAGTCAAAGAGGGTGCCGAGTTTTGAAGGACTCTATTCTGCAGGCCTCTCTTTGTCATCTTTCTGCAAAGGAGACGTTCCAATGGTGAATGGTCTGGTCCCAAACATTTAAGACACAGTCATGGGTGTTGGTAGCAAAAAATGCCACTGCTACATTTGGAACACTTTGTGAAACCAAAGGTTGGTTTCTCCATTCTGAGGAAGAAAGGGGCCTAAGGCCCAAAATGGCGCCTAAGCACCTAGAGGGCAAAGACCCTCCAAGAAAAAACCTTCCTTTTATTTTCTTCTTTAAAAAAAAAAAAAAAAAAGAAAGAAAGAGACACCTAAGATATCAGTGCTGGCATCAACGGGAAGGCAGACGCACCACAAAAGAAAAAGATTTTCTGCGATGACAGGAATTGCTCCCTGACAGCTCAGCGGAAAACGAAAAATGGAGGAGGGAGAGTTGGAAAGGTGGGAAGGCAGCAGCACAGGTGCAGTGGGATGCTCCCAAAAGCTTTCCTTTAGGATGCTGGGGAGCGTTCCCACGCGGGCTCCGTTGGTGCCGACGTCACCCATACGTGAAGACTACATTCCTGCTTGTTCCTGGAGATCACCTGTTACAGGTGAGTAACTACACTTTCTCCAGGAACAAGCAGGAAGTCAGTCCTCACATATGGGACTCCCTAGCTCCAGGCTGCCGAGAACCGAACCAGGATAGCACCACCAGTGCCCATTCAGGTAGCTGTGAGTTGCAGAAAGTGAGCCCCCACTGAGAGACTCTGCAAGACCCTAGAGTCTAGTGACACTATCACTCCGGTAACCTGAACACAGAAGGGTTGGAGGGCAGGAGTTGTCTGCACCCCGAGAATATTGCAGAGTACTGCATGTCCGAAGGCACTGTCCCTGCGGGACTATCTCCAGGGCAATAGTGAGCTGCAAACGTGTGAACTGAAGACCATGTGGTGGCCTTGCAGATCTCCGTCATTGGCACTGAGCGGAGGTTGGCCACTGGCATGGACATCACCCTCACACGATGCGTTGTGAACTGGTGCTCAAAGGAGAGGCCAGCTCGCTGATAGACGAGGGTAATACAGTCCGCCACCCAAGTAGACAGTTCACCTAGTCATGGGGAGCCCCAGTCTACTGGGGTCATAAGACATGAAAAGCTGAGGAGCTTTCTGATGGGACAGAGTCCGTTTTAAGTAGGACAGGGCCCGCTTGCAATCTAATGTATGAAGATTAATTCCTCCCTGCCGGTGTGAGGCCGCGGAAAGAAGGTGGGGAGGACCACCTCTTGGTTGAGACGGAAAGGAGATACAACCTTGAGGAGGAATTTGGGGTGTGTGCAGAGCACCACCCTGTTCTTATAGAACCTTGTATATGGTGGATCAGCCACCAGGGCCTGGAGTTCACTCACCCTTCAAGCAGACGTGAGCGAGGGCCACCAGGAAGGCCACTTTCCAAGACAGGTATCTCAGGTGGCAAGTGGCTAGCGGCTCGAATGACGGTTTAGTGAGCTGGGAGAGCACCACGTTGAGGTCCCACGCCACCGCCAGATGACGGAGAGGGGGCTTGCATGACAGGAGGCCCTGGAGGAACCTAGAAACCAGGGGCTGATTTGAGAGGAGTTTCCCCTCAATAGGGTGGTGGTGCATGGCTATGGCACTTAGATGCACCCTCACAGAGTTGGATTTTAGCCTGGTGTGCGAGAGGTGCAGAAGGTACTGAAGAACCAGTTGCACATGGCAGGAGAAGGGATTTTCCTCCTTCTCCGCACAGCAGATGGGGAACCTTCTCCACTTAAAGGCATAAGCCCATCTGGTAGAAGCCAGTAGGATCTCCTCGACTTCCCCTGGAAAACTGAAAGGGGTCAACGCTACCCATTCAGCAGCCACTCCGTTAGTGTTAGCGACCCTAGGTTGGGGTATAGGAGGGAGTCCTTTTGGGACAGGAGGTCCGGGGCCCGGCCCAGTGGGACTGGGCGCACCACCAATAGGGAAAGCAACAAGGGGAAACAGAGTTGCTTGGGCCACCTGGGGGCGATCAGTATAACTGATGCCCTCTTGCTCTGGACCTTGAAGAGGGTCTTGGCGACAAAGGGAGGGGGGGGTCGGTGGAAACACAGAGTAGGCCCTCTGACCACAAGATCAGGAAGGCGTCTGCTGCCACTCTCCCTGGGTGCGGCTGGCACAAGTAGAAGCGAGGCAGCTACACATTGTCCGGGGAAGCGAATAGGTTTATCACGGGTCTGCTCTAGCGGTGGAAGAGTTGCTTCGTTACCCTGGGGTCCACGCTCCACTCGTGTGGGCAAAGGACTCTGCTCAGCCTGTCTGCTAAGCAGTTGTCCTGGCCTGGCGGGTATACCGCTCGCAGGAGCATTCTATTGCACACTGTGAAGGAGAGGAGGGCCGCCGCCTCCTGGCAGAGGGAGTATGAGCCCGTGCTGCTCCGCTTGTTGATATAAAACATGGCAATCTGGTTGTACGTTTGGATCAGCACAAGTCGGTGCCACAGGCAGTAGCAGAACGCTCGCAGTGCCAGGAAGATTGCCCTGAGTTCTAGGAGGTTGATCTGCAAGACTGACCTTCTCCTGGGACCAGCTGCCTTGCATGCGGCGGTCCCCGCAATGCGCCCCCCCAACCCAGGAGGAAGGTGTGTGTTGTCAGGGACCTCTGCAGTGCAGGTGCCTGGAATGGCATTCCCGCCTGGAGGTGATGCAGGTTTTGCCACCAGATGAGGGACTCTGCCAATTGGAGGGTGACTCTGACTCTGTCCTATAGTCTGCCCATGGCTCTTGTTCACATGTGTAGGCGAGCTAATGGTGTGACATGGACCGTTGAGGTCATGTGGCCCAATAGGCGGTGAGCCAGTACCAACCAGCAGTGTTGTACCTCTCCTGCCAGTTGTATGAGGCAGTCTGCCTTTCTCTTGGGAGGACGGCCTTGATTTGTAATGTGTCCAACTGAGCCCCTATGAACTCCAGATTTTGGGCTGGAGAGAGATGGGATTTGGGGTAGTTTATTTTTATTTTATTTATTGTAAATTTTTATATCGCAGAACAACAAATTGAATATTACAGTACAGGTAGATATTCAATTACATAGAACAGTTTCTTCTTAACCATGTACAATTAACATAATAAGCTTTTTTCTTAACTATTTACAGTAACATGTGTCTCTTAGCGCATCTTATCTCTAGCTATTTACAATTATGAGGAGTTTTCTGTGTTCTGTTTGTTCCTTTGGATATGACGTAAATGGGCTTAGGTTTTGCATTCCTTTATGCTTTGGTGTGTAATGAGGTGGTGGACTGTGTAATATTGATTGGGGGGGGGATTTGGGCAGTTGTTTTTAATTTGGGTTCCAAAGTGGAGGGTAAATAGGTGTGTTTTTAGTTGTTTTCAGAACATTTTGAGATCTTTTATGTCTCTTATGTGATCTGGGAGTTGATGACAAACCCCAGGTGCTGCAGTAGGAGGGCTGTTTGCCTGTAGCCTGACTGACCTCTCAGGCTGTGCACCCCTGCTGATTAGCCAGTCGTCCAAGTAGGGGAAGACAAAAGCCCCATGTAGGCACAGGTGGGCAGCTACCACCGACAAGCACTTGGTAAAAGACCCTTGGCGAGGAGACCAGGCTGAAGGGCAGCACTCTTTACTGGTAGTGCCCTCCTCCCACTACATAACATAGGTACTGCCTGTGGGAGGGATGGATCAGGATGTGAGTGTATGCGTCCTTTAGATCCAAGGAGCACAGCCAATCTCCCTAGTCGAGGTACGGCAGCAGTGTTCCAAGGGAGAGCATTTTGAACTTCTCCCTCACCAGAAACTTGTTTAAGTTCCACAGGTCTAGTATGGACCTGAGGCCCCCGGTTCTTTGGGGGACAAGGAAATACCTTGAGTAAAAGCCTTTTACCCCTTAGATGTTTGGGTACAGACTTCACTGCATTGTCCTTGAGCAGAGCTGAGAGCAGAAGGGTCTGGTGAAGGAGAGGTCACACTGGCTTTCCTGGAAAGAACTTGGGTGGTATCTGTTGTAAGCGGAAGAGGTATCCCTTCTTTACCACATGCAGCACCCACTGGTCTGAGGTGACCTCGGCCCACCTGTGGGCAAAGAGTGCCAGGCAGCCCCCTGTGGGCTGGTGAAGGTCTCCCGAGGGAGGGGAGGCCCTGCCTTGGGCATCAAAAGCTCCCCTTAGTTGGGCTGAAGCCAGGGTCTGGGGCTTCAGAGCTCCCTGTCCCTGCCTTTTAGGGTGAAAACCCTGTTGCTGTCCTGAGGACGACTGGTAGCAGTGACTCTATTAGACGCGCCCCTTTTTAACTTGGAACAGGGGCTTTTCCTCCCAAGAGTTTCTTGCGGGTAAAGGAAGAGGTCCTTTTTGAGAGCCTCTGGCAGATCACCACTTCTGATTCTATCTCGGCCGCCTTGTCAGCCATGGGTTTGCCAAACAAGTTCTCTCCAGTGCAGAAGACCTCGAATAGCTTGTCCTGGATCCACTGCTTGAGGTCTGATGACTGTAATCAGGCTTGGTGTAGAGCGCCGATGCCAGCTGCTGCTACTCGGAGCTGCTGACTCAAATCTGTCATAGGCCACTTGGGAGAGGAATTTCCAGCATTCCTTGATCCCGGAGACCAGAGTTTGGAACCGTTGGCGAGGTTCCCCGGCCAGCACTGCTGAAAACACAGACAACTCTTGGGTCAGGGCCTTCAGGTACATGCCCTATGTATAGCTCATTGGCCTGGATTTGACACCCCAGCATCAAGCCCTGGTAGCACTTGCGTCCAATGACATCGGGGGCTATAGCACCCCTTCCAGGGGGGACAGACGAGTCTTCTGGCTCTTGAGCTTTTGCATGAATTGACTTGACAACCATGAAGTTATGTGGGAGTTGGGGCTTGTGGAACCCCGGCCCCTTCCTGACACGGTATACAATATCTAGGCATCAGCTGACCACCAGTACTGATGCCGGGGTCTCCTACATTTGAAACAGTAGCTGCTCAAGGATTGGCTGCACTGGCACCATGAGAGTTTCCTTAGGTGTCGACTCAAACTGGAGAATCTTCAGTTGTTTGGGGCATGGATCCTCCTCCGCCTCGGTTTGCACTGAGGGGGCTCTGGCCATATCCCTGACAAAGTTGTGGAAGGCCACATCCTCTGCAGTAGAATGGCACCAGGGGAGACGGGTCCAAGGGGATGTCTTGGTGACGTCTGGTTTCAGGGGAAGCCTCGTCTTCTGTCTCCCACGCTTTGCCTCAAGGCCTACGCCAAAGGGCCGGAGGCCTCCTGAGGAACTGGGGGCTGAGTCTCGGAAACTGGCCAGGGAGGACCGGATACCAGAGGAACAGGACCGGGACCTCGACCAGAGTCAAGGACTTACCAGAGGCCGGTGGCACTCTGAGCTCGGCTCAGCAGTCAGGGGCCCGGTCGCCAGGACAGATGACGCAGACGAACCAGACATCATTGCCTGCTGCATGACCAGGATAGCAGTGATGTTCTGCTCCATGGCTGCCATTCTGGTTTCCACGTCAGAAGGTTCTGCAGCTTTCGGCATGGGCACTAAGGATATCAAGCCCAGCTCTGGCATTCTCGCGAGTGCGACCTTGACGAGGACTGCGGTCTCGAGGAACCTTGCATGGTCTCTGCTGGTTGAGGAATCCTTTTTGAAGACCTTGGTGGGACGCTTCTTGGAGTCACCTGAGTCCCATCGAGCAGTCTTACTGGGTTTCTCTGGTGGGACCACGACGGACTTCAAGGATTTTTTCTTCACTTGGGGTCAAAGGTCTTCTCAAAGAAGCTGCAGCTGCGGGACTCCGAGAATGCTTGGGTCTCACGGGAAGTGCTGGGCTTAGAGCTCATCATCGGGGAGGTGCCAAGTAGGACTTTGGGAACAGTTTCTCCTGCAGCTCCGACCTCTTTTTATTGGTTTCAGGCATTATGGCCTGGCACAAATCACAGGAGGTACTATCATGGTCCAGTCCCAGGCAGCATAAACAGCAGTAATGCATGTCTGACAGACATGGTTTGATGGCAGCAGTCACATTTTTTAATCCATCGGGGTACATGGTGGGGAAACACCCGGCAGAGGTCAATAACCCCAGGGCACAAAAGGGCGCGAATGCTGATCGAGGCAAGCCTCAATCAAAAATGAGAAAAAGAGCAGAGAACAGAGCTGGCTTGAGGCGGGAAGAGGAACAGGTACACAAACCAAGAACAGCTAAGGATATAGCAAGGATTTTTTCCGGAGAAACTGGACGGATATCCGTTGGGCTCCACGGAAAAAGGAGACTGAGCACAATGGCACCTTGGGCAGAAAGGGAACCACGCATGCGTGGTAGCATATCCCAAAGGCTTTCTTTGAAAGCTGGGGAAATACTCCACAAAGGCTTAGTCAGCGCCAACGTCACCCATATGTGAGGACTGACTTCCTGCTCATTCCTGGAGAAGAATGGACTATACCAACCTGAAACTGATGTCCATGTCCTCAGCAAGCTCCCTGATAGTCAATCAACGATTTGAGTGTATTGTAGCACACAATGCTTCAACTATGTCTTCATTTCTGCTCGTGGATGGCCTTCCAGACATTTAGTCACTGTCAACACTTTGGCGCCCCCTTGGAAACGTTTGTACCAATCAAACTCAAGCATGACCCATGCATTTATCACCATACACTTGCTGTAACTTGCCATAAGTGTCTTTGCACAAATCTCCAAGTTTCTGGCAGAATTTAATGCAAATTCACTGTTCAATTTGTTCACTCATTGTAAATCTGACAGACTGCTTTTACACAATACCAAACATCACATGATTTAAAAAGTACAGGTGTGTTACAGCCACACTACACTCTCCACATGCAGAACACATAACTAGTTTGTTGCTGTTCCACAAACTACAAACACTATAGAGAAGCCTCTAGATCTCATTAGACTCAGTCTGGATGAACACATAACTAGGACACTGCATACTTAACAGCATCATGGTGTAAAGCACAGTTACTCACCTGTAACAGGTGATCTCCAGGAACAGCAGGAATTTAGTCTTCACATATGGGTATCGTCGGTACCAACAAAGCCTGCGCGGGAACGCTCCCCAGCGTCCGATAGGAAAGCTTTTGGGAGCATCCCACAGTGCCTGCATACTGCCTTCCAGCCTTTTCCAGCTGTCCCTCTCCAGTTGAGTCTATAGCTGAGACAAGAGAGAGCGGGAAAGAGAGAGAGATACAACTCCTAGGGGAGGTGGGCGGGTTGTGAAGACTAAATTCCTGCTGTTCCCGGAGATCACCTGTTACAGGCAAGTAACTGCAATCTCCAGGAACAAGCAGGAATGTAGTTTTCACATATGGGGACTCCCTAGCTGCAGATGCCAGAGAGATGGATCCAGAAAGTTGTGTGCCCTTGTGAAAGGGCTCCACTTCCCCCCATGGATCTCTGGCATCCTACCAGGGATGGTGGGTAGGAGTTGATTAAGTCTGGAACAGGTGTTGAAGAACAGCCTGACCAAACAAGGCATCCCGGCGGGAGTCCTTGTCTAAGCAGTAATGGGCTGTGAAGGTATGTACCGAAGCCCAAGTAGCTGCTCGACAGATGTCGTCGATAGATAGAGTGAAGATGAGCTATTGAGGCTGCCATGGCTCTCACATTGTGAGCTGTGACATGGCCTTCAAGAGGAAGGTTCTTACTCTCATAGGTAAAAGATATACACTGTGCAATCCAGTTGGACAGTGTCCTTTTGGAAACTGGAAGTCCCAAATGACTAGGATCAAAAGCAACAAAGAGTTGAGAGGAGTTTCTATGTTGCTTTGTCCTTTGCAAGTAAAAGGCCAAAGCTCTTTTACAGTTCAAAGTATGAAGGTTCCTTTCAGCACTGGAGGTGTGAGGCCTCGGAAAGAATACAGGAAGGTAAACAGCTTGGTTTAAATGAAAAGGCGAAACCACCTTTGGCATAAAGTGTGGATGAGTCCTAAGAACTACTTTATCATGGTGGAACCTTGTACAAGGAGAATCAGCCACCAACGCTTGCAATTCACTGATGCGACGTGCTGATGTGATTGCAATGAGGAAGATAACCTTCCAGGAAAGGAATTCCAAAGAGGTAGTGGTTCAAAGGGTGGTTTCATGAGCTGCCCAAGTACCAGATTCAAGTCCCATGCCACCGGTGGTGGCTTAATGGGAGGCTTTGTTAGAAGGCGGCCTCTCATAAATCTCGCTATAAGAGGATGAGAGGAAAAAGGCTGTCCATTTAGAGGCTTGAAAGAAGCTGCAATAGCACGCAAATGGCCTCTAACTGAATTGGTCTTAAGCCCTGCATTTGACAAATGAAGGAGATACTCCAGTAATGATTCTAGAGGGATCGCAAGAGGGTTAAGATCCTTCTGCGAGCACCATATGGTAAACCTCTTCCACTTAAATGAATAACAGCCGCCTTGTGGAGGGTTTCCTGGAAGCATGAAGGATATCCTTTACCTGCTGGGAAAGGTTAAGGTCCTGAAGTTCTAGGCTTTCAGCAACCAGGCCCTGAGATGCAGAGACTGGGGATTGGGACGCCACAGCATCCCGTCCTCTTATGGGAGAAGATCTGGAGGAAATCCTAACTCCAGAGGCGGAGCTTGAGAGAGATGTAGGAGCAGAGGGTACCACGGTTGCCATGGCCAACGTGGAGCTATGAAAATCATATGACCTCTGTCTGTCTGAAGTTTGAATATGGTTTTGGGAATTAGGGAAATGAGTGGGAAGGTATACAGGAAATCCTGACCCCAGTGAAGGAGGAAAGCATCCCTAGCCTGACAACCTCGAGCCGGAATTCTGGAACAGAACCAGGGAAGTTTGGCATTCAGCGGACTTGCAAAGTGGTCTATGTCCAGGATTTCCCAAATTTGAAAGATTTGGGCCACCTGGTCTGCATGGAGAGACCATTCGTGTGGAAGCAGAACTCGACTGAGTTTCTCTGCCCAAGAGTTTTGAATGCCTGGAAGATACACCACAAGGAGATGAATCTGATGCTCTCTGGCGAGGACCCATAGTCGCAAAGCTTCGTTGCATAGCGACAGAGAGCCTGTTCCGACCTGCTTGTTCACAAAGAACATGGCTACCTGATTGTCCATTTGAACTAGGACTGTCTTGTAGCTGAGCTGGGTGTGAAACACTCGAAGAGCAAGGAAGATTGCTCTGAGCTCAAGGAGGTTGATATAAAGAAAGGCCTCCTGCGGAGTCCAGGTACGCTGGGTAGAGAGGTCGTGCAGGTGGGCTCCCCAACCCACCTGTGAAGCATCCGTTGTTAGAGTGGCTTGGGGTAGGGGTTGCTGGAAAGGAGACCCCACCAGAAGGTTTCTGGGTGAATGCCACCATTGGAGGAACAAAATAAGACGATTTGAATTTGCTATTTTGTCTGACAGGCAACCTGACGCCTGAGTCCACTGAGTGGATAAGGTCCACTGGGCTGCCCTCATATGGAGGCGAGCATAAGGAACCACATGCACGGTGGATGCCATGTGGCCTAGCAACTGTAACATTTCCCGAGCAGTGAGATGAGGTTTGAGCACTGCTTGGGAAGCTAACTGTACAATGCGAAGACAGAGGGGCTGTGGAAGGAAGGCCCTTGTTTGTCTGGTATCCAGATGAACTCCTATAAATTCTAGGGATTGAGTGGGAGCAAGGTTGGATTTTGGTAAGTTTATGATAAGTCCCAAATACTGAAAAATGCGCATTGTGCGAGACAGAGCAAAACTGGCTTCTGGCCCTGAAGGGGCTCTAATGAGCCAGTCGTCTAAGTAAGGGAAGACGAATATTCCCAGGGTGCGGAGAAATGCTGCTACCGCAGCCATGCATTTTGTGAACACTCTCGGTGCAGAAGCCAGGCCAAAAGGAAGAACCCTGTATTGGTAGTGTTTTCCTTGAAACAGGAATCAAAGGAACTTCCTGTGACTTGGATGGATGAGAACATGAGTATACGCATCCTTGAGATCTAGAGAACAACGCCAATCCTGACCCCGAAGGTATGGCAGCAGAGTTCCTAGAGAAATCATTTTGAACTTCTCTCTGAACAGGAATTTGTTCAATTCTCTGAGGTCTAGAATGGGTCTATGTCCCCCTGTTTTCTTTGAAATAAGGAAATAGGGGGCATAGAATCCTGTACCCCGTTGGGGAATAGGTACCTCTTCTATTGCTCCTTGAGCAAGGAGCATTGTGACTTCTTGATCTAACCCGTCATTGAGAGAGGTCTGAGAATTGAACTGTCTTACTATTGTAGGAGGGGGCATGCTGAGGAAATGAAGCTTGAACCCCTCTCATACAATGGACAGAGTCCAATTTTCTGCTGTTATCTGACACCATCTGGGGGCAAAATGACCTAACCTTCCCGGGATGGTGGAGGGTTCTGGGCCGTTCAGGGCCAGGAAGGCAAAGTTCTCTAGACAGGAGTCAAAGCCCCTGTGGAGGCTGAGTCTGCTGAGCCGGTTGAGGCTTAGCAGCTTTTGGCTTCCTTTGTTGCCTAGATTGCTGTTGCTGTCCCTTTTGGGCAGACCGACCTGGACAATGTCCCTGCTGGGTATAGGAGGGGTAAAACGTCGTCCCTCGCAGGATCAGCTGTAGATTTAGACAATATATCCTAAGTGATATTGTCAGCATCTATCTCATTAGCTTTTTCCTGCCAATTCTTGCCAAAGAGGTTCTCTCCTGTGCAATATATGTTTCCCAATTTGTCCTGTACCCAGATTTCCAAGTCAGATGCCTGGAGCCAGGCAATCCTACGTGCACTTATGGCAATAGCAGAGGTTCTGCTTATGCATTCAAAGCAGTCAAAGGCTGCACGATTCACAAACTTGGAAACATCCTGAGCATGTTTAACAAGAGCAAGATAATCTTGCCTTTTATCATCAGGAAGAAGAGGGCTCATAAGCTGTAAGTCTCCTGTGACTTCCTTAAGGAACATCCCCATATACAAGATATAGGAACTGATCCTAGCAGAAAGCATGGAAGCCTGGAAGGATCGACGCCCAAAGACGTCAAGAGTTTTACACTCACTTCCTGGAGGATTAGATGCATTTCTTTTTGCATTCTTGATCCGTCTCATGGCTGATTCCACCACCATGGAATGGTGTGGTAATTGAGTCTTTTGAAACCCAGGACAAGGAGGAACTCGATACATGGTGTCGAGTCTTCGGGAATGAGGAGATGTGGTTAGAGGTGTTTCCCACATCCTTAACATAAGATCATGCAAGATCTCATGAACAGGTAAGGTAGCTGCCTCCTTGGGAGCTTTAGGGTACTGAAGGATTTCTAATTCCTTTGCCCTAGGCTCTTTTTCAGGAGCCACTGTGATGGAAAGACCTCGGGCCACATCTTGGATAAAATCCTGAAAGGACATATCCTCTGGTGGAGACATCCTATGCTGAGGAGAAGAGGAATCCTCGGGAAGAAGTACTCTGGTATCAGCAGAGTCTTCGGAGTCTTCAGACTCATCCGAGGATTCGAAGTATCTCCGATCTCGGTGATCGTGCAAGGCATAGTACCGGTACCGATCAAAATCTGTATCGAGTGGTCCGGAACCGACTTGTCGATGCCGGATAGAGAGGCATGACACGGTCCTGGTGGTATACCCACCGATGCCGATGCAGTCGGTGCCGGTACCGGTGCCAGTACCGGTTGAAGTGTCTGAAGCGGTTTCAGGGGCATTGAGGCCGTGAGAAGAGCCGCCAGACTGCGTTCAATAGCCAAGAATCTCTGGTCTACTGACGCTGCCAATGCTTGGGTATCAGTGCCGGTAGAAGCGGCCAGAACCCCAGCGTATGGCACCAGTAGTTCTGTCGAGGTTGAGGCCTCGAGAACATCCTGGAGACGCGTTAGTGCTTTGGAAGCCAAAGCCTCCCGCCGGGGCAATTTTGCCAGTGAAGATCCCTCAAGGGCAACACCAGAGGCATCTCGATGCTTAGAAGGAGATCTACCCTTTGAAGACAGGCTAGATTTATGTTTAGTTACCTGAGATCCATGGGAGGAAGATGAAGTCCTGGAGGACATCGATGCCACCTACGCCACATCGGAGGGAAAAAGGGTGCTAAGTTTAGCAGCCCGGTTTTGCCAGCCCCCTTTAGACATCATTCCACAGGCAAGGCACTCTGAAATAGAGTGCTCGGAACCTAAACAGTTGAGGCACCATTCATGGGTGTCGGTGACGGAGATGGTACTGCCACACTTAGAACATTTTTTAAAACCCGAAGCAGGTTTTTCCATGTTTAAGGAAAAAAATTGGGCCTAGTGCCCAAAATGGTACCTAGCACCACAGAAGAAAGTTACTGAAGGAAAGACTCCAGAAACTAAGTTTTTTTTTTTGTTTGTTTTTTTTTAAAGAAAGAAAAGAACCACCGGCGGTACTGGTATAGCGCTGAGGGAAGGCAGACACGACCACAAAAATGAAGTATCAGAATGGAATTTTCTGCGGTGACAAGATATGCGACCTTTCGGCTCCGCGGAAAACGAAAAACTGGAGAGGGACAGTTGGAAAAGGCGGGAAGGCAGCATGCAGGCGCTGTGGGATGCTCCCAAAAGCTTTCCTATTGGACGCTTGGGAGCGTTCCCGTGCAGGCTCCGTTGCTACCAACGATACCCATATGTGAAGACTACATTCCTGCTTGTTCCTGGAGATCATATTGTTATATAGCTATACAACACGTCTTGATACTTTTTGATCACTCCTCGCATTGAGCTGACAGCCTGTAAGCTAAAGCAAACAGTTTCCTGCTAGGTTATCTTTATTCTTATAGATTATAATGTTGTATCTGACCCACTTCCTCTAGTTACCTTGCGATCAGCCTAGTTTGATGCCTGAACTCAAATGGTCATATCCAGAGAATCTAGTTCTTTTGTGTAGTGTATTACACCCCTCCTCTAGGGCAAAAACCTCCATCTTGGGCTCAGAAAGCAAGCACTCCACAGCCTCTCACCCTCTCGACTTCTAGAATTTGCATTATTTTTTCACCAGTTAATTCAGCAGCCAGCCACAGTCAGATAGTAACTGACCGTATGTTGGTCAGTTTAACTCAATATCCACATCTAATTATTCATTTAAAGAATCCATGCAGTCTGCTACTAATCATTTAGATAAAGCTACTAGATATATGCAGTATTGTACAAGTACACAAAATGAGTCTCTGCTTAACAGAGGTTAAAATCTGCCACTACTAACAGAACTGTGAACAAGGGCATTCTAGAAGAAATGATTAAAATACAATGGGTGAAAACAGAGGAAGGATAAGGGAACAGGATCCAACTAAATAGCTATAGACAGATTCTTCTTGCTTGTATTGAAACAGAATCGCTGCAGCTCTCTTTGTTCCAACTGTCTATAATATAGGAGAATGTTTATTACATATTAATATGTGTTAAGTGCCACTGCAGCCCATTCTATTCCTATGATTGCAGCAACACTTAGCGTGCACTGTTTACAAAACATGCCCCCAAGTTCCTAGTGTGCAGTGGTGGCCAAGAAAGCAAATAGAATGCTAGGTATTGTCATGAGGCTGGAGCTAGAGAAGAAACAGTGTTGAAAAAAAACTCCTGATTTTAATGGAACTCAGAAAAGGCAGAGAGCGCAGTTCCAGCGCAGCTCAGCCAGAGGGCGCATGAACAATTACACAGTACCTGAAGCAACGTGCTCTAGCATTGATCACATTAGTAACAAGCAGTTTCACCTGTCCTCAAACTCAGAACGTGCAACCCAGAAATCCCTTTATAAAGGAAACCAGATAATCAGTGAAAGAGGAACAGGAGGAACCAGCAGAGGCGGTGGCAAGAGCAAGATCCAGAGAGGCAAGAGCAAGTGCTGGGGAAGTGGCAAGAGCGAGGTCAGAAGGACTGACAGCAGGAGCAGTGAGAGAAGCCTGGAACAGGAAAGCTTCCATGTGCATCCAACTCAAGGAGACAGAATCCAAAAGAGGTATACTCAAAGGGATAAAGTCCAGAGAGGCCAAAGGTATTGGAACGGAGTCCAAAGCCAAGCAAACCAAAGAAGCAGCTTGCCTGATGAAAACAACTCTCCTAGCCCAAGTAAGTCTCCTATGCTAAACCAGAAAGGCACAAGGAAAGGAGATTCCTTCTACAGTGATACTTTTGCCAGGAAACACAGAGAGTGGAAATCCACGTCAGGTTTTCCTGGTAACTCTGATTGTAGAGCAGTGCACCGAACAGCTTGTCAGCCTGAGAAGCTACGTTGCAAGCTGAGTCCTGGGTGTGGCAGCCTACAGAAGCCAAGGTATGAAAAGCCTTTCATTATAAGGGAAAGTTTAAGTGATGAAAACCTTATGCAAATAGATAAGCCGCAGAAAGTTAGAAGAAGTAAAGCTAACCTTTTAAAAGCACTTCCTAACAGTGTGCTAAGGAAGTTGTATGAGAAACCGAAGAACCCCTGTGAGGAGTTAACAGATACTGAAGACAGTCATAGCATTGAAGAAGGTAGTGACCCAGAATCAATGGACTTTGATTGTGAAACCAGTGTTCCCATTCCTCAGAGTGAACCAATGGAATGTAACTTTTGTTCAAGAACTAGCTTGATTGCCTTGCTAAATGTATAGAGAAAAGAGAACTCTGCATATGGTGAAGCTGATAACCATTTGTTTCCTGATGTTAATTTCTATTGATTTGAAAGATGTCTTAACCCAGATAAACAGTTAATTGTGAAGCCTACAACCCTTAACTGTTTATATAACGGTGGAAACTTTTTGTTAGAGGAAAGAATTACCTTCATTTTCTTTTGTGTCTTATTGAACCTAAGCGTTGACCAGGGAAATAAAGCCTTATTACCCTACACTTTGGCGTAGACTGTTCTTTATAAGGAGTTCTGCACTACAAGGACCAGAATCCTCCTGGTCCTTCAGCTCAACCACTCCTTAAAATAAATTAAATGTCACCGGACGCCCTTATTTCCTACGCCAGTAGGGGCAGTATCATACGGAAAGGAATGGAGAAAAAAATAAAGGATATTATAATGCCACTGTATTGCTCCATGGTGCGACCGCACCTTGAATACTGTGTGCAATTCTGGTCATGTATCTTAAAAAGGATATAGAAGAATTAGGAAAGATACAGAGAAGAGCCATCAAAATGGTAAAGGGGATGGAAGGATGGGAGGCTTAAAAGGTTAGGTTTCTTCAACCTGGAAAAGAGATGGCTGAGGGGAGATACGATAGAGGTCTATAAATGAATGAATGAATGGAAGGAGTAAACATAGATCGACTGTTTACACCATCAAAATGTAGAAAGACTAAGGGACATGAAATGAAGCTACAGTGTAACTGTAACCCATATAAGACTAATAAGAGAAAATATTTTTTCACTCACTGTGTAATCAAACCCTGGAATTTGTTACTGGAGGATGTAGTAAAAGCTGCTAGTGTAGATGGGTTTAAAAAATGTTTGGACAAGTTCCTGGAGGAAAGATCCATAAACCATTATTAAAGGATAATCCACTTCTTGTCCCAATACAAGTATTTTGGAACCTGTGTCTTCTGGGGAAACTACTAGGTACTTGGTGACTTAAATTAGCCACTGCTGGAAAAAGGATACTGGGCTTGATGGACCTTGGTCTGACCCAATATGGCATCTCTTATGAAATTATATGTTCATATTTTAAAAAGGCAGCAGAAGGTAGTGTTCTCAAAAGAAGCCACTCTTAAGAAAAATATAAAAGCTGAAATACCTTCCTTCAGTACAGCTTGCCAGAGCACACTGATCAAAGTACTCAGTAAAAAAAAAAAAAAGTAGTGCATGCAGAGTGATCAGCAGAGACAAGACAAAGCACAGAAAAACATTAAAAAAATTACTTCTTAAAACGTAGAGGGAACACTACTCAAAGCATAAGAACATTAAGATATGCCATATTGGGTCAGAACAAAAGGTACATCAAGCCTAGTATCCTGTTACCTACTGTGGCCAATCTAGGTCACAAGTTCATGTCAGGATCCCAAAAGGTAGACCAATTCCATACTGCTTATCCCAGTCCACTTTAATAATGGTTTAAGAGTAGTTACTCACCTGTAACAGGTGTTCTCCAGGAGCAGCAGGAATCAGTCCTCACATATGGGTGACGTCGGCGCCGATGGAGCCCCCATGCGGAGCATTTCCCCAGCTTTCATAGAAAGCCTTTGGAAATGCAGCGCGCATGCGTGGTCCCCTTCCCGCCCAACGGTGCCATCTTGCTAAGTCTGATGACATAGCTAAAAAACAGCAAAAATAGCAAAAATTAATCATATGACTGCAACTCCAAGGGGAGGAGGGAGGGTTGTGAGGACTGATTCCTGCTGCTCCTGGAGAACACCTGTTACAGGTGAGTAACTACTCTTTCTACAGGACCAAGCAGGAAGTCAGTCCTCACATATGCTTAGGGCTACCAGAGGCCCCAACTGAAAAAATGAGCTCTCTCTAGAGCCTCAGCATGCAAGAACAGAATCTTCTCTGATAAAGCCCCCGACAGGTAGCCCAACACCAGGGCCGGAGGGTAGGAGTTGCCTAGACCCCAAAGAGATTATGGAGTACCGCTTGCCCGAAAGCACTGTCCCTGAGGGACTCCTTCTCAAGGCAGTAGTGGGCCGCAAAACTCTGGCTTGAAGACCAAGTAGCAGACCGGCAGATGTCTGCCAACGGAACAGAGTGGAGATGAGCCACTGACGCAGCCTTCGCCCTGACACGGTGAGCCGTAACTTGACCCTACAACGAGAGGCCAGCTGCCCTGTAAGCCCAGGCGATGCAGTCAGCCACCCATATGAACAAAGTATGCTTGGAGACAGCTAACCCCAACTTATTGGGGTCATAAGAGACGAAGAACTGAACCACCCTCCGGTGCTCCCGCGTACAGCCAAGGTAGGAGGACAACACCCTCCTACAGTCCAGTGTATGCAAGACCATCTCAGCCCGGCTAGCATGAGGCCTAGGAAAGAAAGTCGGAAGAACCACCTCCTGATTGAGGTCGAACGGAGGACACAAATTTTGGAAGGAACTTAGGGTGAGTCTGTAAAACTACCCTGTTCCTATAGAACCTAGTATAAGGTGCTTCTGATACCAGGGCCTGAAGCTCACTCACTCGCCTTGCTGAGGTAAGGGCTACCAGAAATAGCGTTTTCCAGGACAGAAAACGCAGGGGGCAAGTAGCCATAGGTTCAAATGGGGGCAAGTAAGCCGTTGCAAGACCACATTCAAATCCCATTCAGTGGCAGGTTGACGCACTGGAGGCTTAAGCAAAAGCAGGCCTCTGAGGAAGCGAGCCACCAAAGGATGACTGGAGAGAGACTGACCCTCCACCTGTGAGTGGTGTGCTGAAAGAGCACTAAGATGAACTCTAACAGAATTGGACTTAAGGCCTAGGTTGGAGAGGTGAAGCAAATACTGCAGCACCACAGGTACCAGGCATAGGAAGGGATTCTCATTGTGTTGAGTACACCAGGTAGAAAATCTACGCCACTTAAGGGCATAAGACTTTCTGGTGGACTGCCTCCTAGAGGCAAAGATGACGTCCTCCACTTCCCTAGGCAGTAGTAAAGGCGCTAGGACTACCCTTTCAGCAGCCAGGCCATCAAATTGAGGGACTGGAGATTGGGGTGCAAGAGGGATCCCTGCTCCTGAGACAGGAGATCGGGTTGCATCCCCAGAGGAAGAGGAGTGTCCACCGCCAGTTGCAATAGTAGTGGGAACCAGGGTTGCCTTGGCCACCTGGGGGCCACCAGAATCACTGAGGCCTTGTCCCGAGTCACCTTGAATAGTGTCTTGGACACTAGAGGCATGGGAGGAAACGCATATAGTAGGCCTGCAGACCATGGAATGAGAAATGCATCCGCTGCTACTCTGAGAGGATGCGGTTGTCTGGAACAGAACCTGGGTAGTTGACGGTTCAGAGGACTGGCAAAGAGATCTATGGTTGGAAGACCCCATCTCAGTAAGATCTGTTGAACCACTAAAGGGTTCAACTGCCATTCGTGCGGCTGCAGGATCCTGCTCAATCTGTCTGCCAGGTAATTCTCCTGACCTGGGAGGTAGACTGCTTTGAGAAGAACGCCATGATTGACTGCCCAGGAGCACAGTTTCTGCGCTTCCTGATAGAGAAGGCAGGACCCGGTGCCCCCTTGTTTGTTCGCATAGAACATAGCCACTTGATTGTCCGTCTGAACCAAGACGGACTGGTGAGAGATGAGATGAGAGAAAGTTCTCAGGTCTAAGCAGATAGCTCTCAGTTCTAATAGATTGATCTGCTGTGCGGCCTCCCAAGGAGTCCACAGGCCTTGAGTACATGCCCCTTGGCAATGTGCACCCCAACCTTGAAGAGAAGCATCGGTTGTCAGCACCTGAGAGTGTGGAGGTGCCTGAAAAGGCACCCCTTGCACTAGATTTGGAAGATGAAGCCACCATTGCAGAGAAGACTGTAGTAGGCTGGACACCCACACTTTGTCCATGAGGCTTCCTGTGGCCTGGTGCCACTGAGTCCTGAGGCCCCACTGAGCTGGCCTCATGTGTAGACGGGCATTTGGAGTCACATGGACCGTAGATGCCATGTGGCCTAAGAGTCTCAGGAATTGTCTGGCGGAGACCAGAGAATTGCTGTGGAATAGCCTGGCTAGAGCCATCAATCTGTGGGCCCTGTCCACTGGTAGAAAGGCCTTTGCCTGAAAGGTGTCCAGTCGAGCTCCTATGAACTCCATGTTCTGGGAGGGTTGCAAACTGGACTTTGCAAAGTTTATGACAAACCCCAGGTGCTGAAGCAGAGCGACAGTGCGAAGGGTGGCTTGATTGGCTTCTTGCGGGGATTGACCCCTGATGAGCTAATCGTCCAGATATGGAAAGACAAAGAGGCCTTGAGCCCTGAGGTAGGCCGCTACCACCGCCAGGCACTTGGTGAATACCCTGGAGGCGGGGCTGTAAGGCCAAAAGGCAGTACTCTGTACTGATAATGGTTTCCTCCCACTACAAATCTGAGATATTGTCTGTGGTCTGGATGAATAAGGATGTGAGTATAAGCATCCTTTAGATCTAAGGAGCATAGTAAGCATCTTGAACTTTTCCCTCTCCAGGAACTTGTTCAGGTTTCGCAAGTCTAGGATGGGTCTGAGGCCTCCTGTTCTTTTTGGTACCAGGAAGTACCTGGAATAGAAGCCGTGACCTCTCAGGTGGTGGGGCACCGGTTCCACTGCCTGTTCCTTTAGAAGACCTGCCAACTCCTGCAGGAGTAAGTCCCTGTGCAGCTGGAGTCTGGGAGGCTCCCCTGGAAAATAGGAGGGGGGTACCTGGTGGAAGTGGAGGAGATAGCCCTTCTGGAATATACTTAGAACCCAGGTATCCCTTGTGACGGCTGACCACCTATGGGCGAACAGGGCCAGCCTGCCTCCAGTGCTGATGGGGGCCAGCTGAGGAGGAGAGGCTATGCCCATGCAGTCAAAAACCACCTCCCTGCTGAACAGGAGCTGGAGTAGGAGGCTTGGGGGCTTTCTGCCTACAGGGCCCATGACCCTGCCCCTTGGCCTGCTGACCCTGCTGGGGAGCTACAGAGGCCTGATAATGAGGGTACTGTTTATAGGCAGATGACTTCCTCGGGTAAAAGGTCTTTTTTCCCGAGCCCTTCTTCTTTTGAGAAGGGGCAGAGGTTTTTCTGGACAGCCTTGTCTGGGTAAGAGTCTCCGTCTCGAGTTCGGCAGCCTTGTCAGCCATGGGCTTGCCAAAGAGGTTTTCACCTTGACAGGGGACATCGACCAACTTGTCCTGCACCCATGGATCGAGGTCCGATGACTGTAGCCAAGCCTGACGGCGTGCACCGATGCCGGCCGTGGCTACTCGGGCCGAAGCCTCGAAGCCATCATAGGCTGCTCGAGATATAAACTTCGAGCACTCACGAATACCCGAGGACAGAGCATTGAACCTCTGCAAAGGTTCCTCAGAGAGACCAGCAGAGAACCTGGCAATCTCCTTTGCCCGGTCTCGAAGGTACATGCCCATGTACAGCTGGTAGGTCTGGACACGGCAAGCAAACATAGAGCCCTGGAAGCACTTCTTACCGAGGGCATCCAGGTTCTGGGCCTCCCGGCCGGGAGGCACCGAGGAGTGCATCTTCTGACTCTTCAGACGATGCATGGCTGATTCCACAACCATGAAGTGGTGCGGTAATTGTACCTTTTGGAACCCGAGGCTCTTGCGGACTCGATAGATGGAATCGACCCGCTTGCTCAAAACTAGCATCAATGCCGGCGCCTCCCACATGCGGAAGAGCAACCGTTCCAGTATCAGAGGAACCGGAACAGTAAAGGCCTCCTTCGGAGGAGAGTCATACTGTAGGGCCTCAAGCTCCTCGGCTCGAGGATCCTCCTCGGGATCCGCAGGGAATGCCAAAGCCTTGGCCATGTCCCGCACGAAGTCCCAGAACCGGGTATCCTCCGGGGGGGACCTTTTCCGAGGCTAAGACTCGGGCGAATCCGAAGGAACGCACAGAGTCTGAAAGGTGTTGGGCGACTCCTCATCCTCCGTCTCCCAGCCGGACTCCTCGGAGGAGAAATAGAGCGGCTCCAGTCGGGCAGGCATCGATGCCATCCGCCCCAACGCCGAGGGTACCAGCGTCGACGACCTCAGTCCCGAACGGGAGGATGAGGGGGACCTTGGCCGAGGATCGACTCGAGCTCGCATGGACTCGAGGATCGGCTCGGCGTCCGGGGTCGACTTAGACGTCGATGTCCCAGTGGTCGGGGCAGATGCACCAGTGAGACCAGCGATCAGTGCCCGCTGCTGTTCCATGAAGGCAGCCAAGCTGCTCTCCAAGGCCGTCAACCTGAGTCCGAGCTCAGGAGACTCAGCAGCCCCCGACTCGGGCCCGATGTCGGCTCCCCTGGAGGTGAGTCCACAAGGACTACAGTACTCACGTGACCCGGGGAGTCCATCTCCACATGAGGTTGTTTTGCAGGCCTCTCCGACTCCGAAGACCCGGGACAACGCTCAGGGCTATGCGACTTGGCCCTTGAGGAGCCAAGTGCGTCCACCGACGCCGCCCTCGTGGGTTTTTTCTTCTTACGATGCTCCCGCGAGGGAGACCCCCTTTCAGAGGAGCCTCAACGCTGCTTGGGGCCGGAGTCCCGAGATGTTGAGGCCTCTGATGAGGTCCGGGACCTACCGGACGGGGAGTCAGAGAAGATTCTTTCCTTTTGGTGCTGCCGACTCCTTAACGCCTTAGAGGACATCTTCCCACACGGACCACAGATCATCGGGTCATGATCGGGTCCGAGGCACCGGAGGCAGCAGTCATGTGTGTCGGTGAGAGACATAAGTTTTACACCGATCACACTTTTTAAACCCGCTGGCAGCCATCGGGGGAAAAAGGGCCCCTGCAAGGTCAAAAGACAGGGCTGCCAGTGAAAAAAGAAAAAATGGCACGAACGCTAGTCACTAAGGACAAAAGCCGAAAAAGAGATCCGGGCTCGATACCGACCAATGTTCCCTCTAATTTTCTGTAGGCTGTGTGCACATAAAATATCAGCTGTGCAGCTTTTGAAGGAAGGTTACATTTTTGTGCGCCATATAACGACACTTGGAGTTATATACTTTAAAATTTGACTACACGTCAGAATACAGTATGTACACCACATTGATTTTAATCAAATTAAATGAAAATAGACGATTACTAAATGAAGCGGAAAATTTCTAGTAATTACAATCACAACTTTAAAATTTTAAGACATCTGTGTTGTTTTCTATCAGAATCAGAACCATAATTTTTGTGCGCTCTGTTGTAAAGAATGTGCGCTCGCTTGGCGAGGTGTGTGCGCGTGCACATGCGCACAGCTTAGAGGGAACAGTGATACCAACGTATCGGGCCCAGGCGGGAAAGGGAAACCGGCGTCGAACCGAAGAAAAACAGGTTAACGCAGAAAAAATCAACTTCTTCCTCGGGTGAAACGAATATACATCCGTCGGGCTCCGCGGAAAAAAGACGACTGAGCAAGATGGCACCCTTGGGCGGGAAGGGGGCCGCGCATGCGCGCTGCATTCCCAAAGGCTTTCTATGAAAGCTGGAGAAATGCTCCGCACGGGGGCTCCTTCGGCACAGACGTCACCCATATGTGAGGACTGACTTCCTGATTGGTCCTGGAGAATGGACTTTTTCTCAAGGAACTTGTCTAAACTTCTTTCAAACCTAGCTATGCTAATAGCTTTTACTACCATCCTCAGTAAAGAGCTTCATTATATGCGATGAGTGGAAAAAATATATTTTCTCTGCTTAGTCTTAAATGTGCTACATTGTAGTTTCATTTTGTGTCCTCTAGGTCTTTCCACTTTTTAAAGTAAACAATCAATCTACTTTTACCCATTCCACTCTAGTCATTTTATAAATCTCTCCTCTCATTTCTCCCCTCAGCCATCTTTTTACCAAGCTGAAGAGCCCTAATCCTTTAAGCCTTTTCTCGAAAGGGTATCCTTCCATCCCATTTATAATTTTGGTCGCTCTTCTCTGTACTTTTTCTCATTCTGCTAGCTCTTTCCCTTTTTTTTTTTTTTTTTTTAAGATATGTTGATCAGAATTACACACAATACTCAAGGTGCAGTTGCACCCTGGAGCGATACAGAGTCATTATAATATCCTTGGTTTTAGTCTCCATTCCTTTCCTTATCATGCCTAGCATTCTAGTTACTTTCTTGGCCATGGCTGCACATTGACTAGACAGTTTCAAGGTATTATTCACAATGACGACTAGATCCTTTTCCTGGGCGGTGAGACCTAATGTGGAAATCTGCATCAAGTTCTATAATTTAGGTTCTTCTTCCTCAAGTGCGTAACTTTGCACTTGTCCACATTAAACTTTACCTGCCATTTGCCCAATCTCCCAATTTCTCAAGGTCCTGTTGCAATTTTTCACAATCCTTCTATGATTTAACATCTTCAAATAATTTAGTGTTATCTGCAAATTTGATCACCTCATTCTTTCCTATTTCCAGATCAATTATGAATATATGTTAAAAAGCAGCAGGCCAGCACAGATTCCTGGGATATCTCAGTAACCACCTTTCTGCATTAAGAAAACTGGCCATTTAGCCCTACTCTCTGGTTTCTGTCTTCTAACCAGTTCCCAATCCCACAATAGCACACTGTCTCCTATCCCATGACTTTTGAATTTCCTCAAGAGTCTCTCATGAGGGGGGGGACCCTGTGAAAGGCTTTCTGAAGATCCAGATATACCTCCCCCCTCCCCCCCACCAGCAGGAATGCCGACGAAGGACTCAGCGCGTTTAGCGGAAACACTGGTTACCTCTCTCACCAGATCCCGCATTCCACTAAGAGATAGGTCTAAAACACCTTTCCATCGTGTTGGTTTCTGACCCAGCTGCTCCATGAAGCAGTCACTTATTTCATCTAGAAATTCTCTCTAGCATATCCTGATGTGACATTCACCCAGTAATACTGGGGTAAAATCTCCCAACTTTGTTAGCTTCCCTAATTTCTTTTAGTATTTCATCATCTGTCTTATTCTGCCAGAAGGACAACCCCCCCCCCCCCCCCTGTCATTCCCTTCCCTTCTTATTTTTAGCATGGGATTTCTATCCATAGAGATTCCAGTGTACTTTGTTTCATGCAAAAGCTTTATCCTGTTTGACTCAATGCCCACTTTAACATATAGCACCACACAGTACTAACATAGTAATAGAGCATATAACGCAGATAAAGACCAGTATGATCCATCTAGTCTGCTCAGTAAAGTGGCTAGAGTAGTTATAACTGCAGCTCCGTGCATGCACCTCCCTCTATGCCTGTGTTTAGGGTTGTCACTACTGCTCCGTGCAGGTCAGCCCCCCTCTAGTTATTGAAGTATAAAAGATATTTAAGTTTGCTTTGATTTCATCCTCTTGCTATAAAGGGATCCACTCTGTTTCTCCCATGCCATTTTGAATTCCGTCACTGTATTTGCCCCCACCACCTCCATCGGGAGGGCATTCCAAGCATTCACCACCCTTTCAGTGAAAAAATATTTCCAGACATTGCTTTTAAGTTTGCCGTCTTGCAATTTTCATTATATACCCTCTAGTTTTACAGCTTCCTCTTCTTTGAAAACAGTTTATTTGTTCATTGATACAGACTTTTAAATACTTAAAGGGTATCTCATAGAAACATGATGGCAGAAAAAGACCACATGGCCTTATCTAGTCTGCCCTTCCATATCGACCACAACAGACCCCTTTTTCCTTTAGAGATCCTGTTTTTGTCCCATGCTTTTTTGAATTCAGATACAATCCTCATCTCTACCACCTCCCACTGGGAGACTATTCCACGCATCTACCACGCTTTCCGTAAAGAAATATTTCTGCTTATTACTCCTGAGTCTATCCCCTTTCAACCTCATCCTATGTCCCCTCATAACAGAGCTTGCTTTCAATCGAAAAAGGCTCTCCTCCTGTGCATTTATGTTACGGAGGTATTTATTTAAATGTCTCAATCATATCACTTCTGTCCTGTCTTTCCCCTGAAGTATATATATTAAGCTCCTTAAGTCTGTCCTCATATGCTTTATAACGAAGACCACTAACCATTTTAGTAGCCACCCTCTGTACCAACTCCAACGTGTTTATATCCATTTGAAGGTGCATTCTCCAGAATTGCACACAATACTCCAAATGAGGTCGCAACAAAGACTTATACAGAGGCACTATCACCTCCTTTCTTCTGCTGGCCATTCCTCTCCCTATGCACCTAAGCATCCTTCTAGCTTTCGCCGTCACCTTTTCTACCTGTTTAGCTACTTTAAGATAGTCAGACACAATTCACACCTATGTCCCGCTCTTCTTCTGTGGACAGAAATACCTCACCCCCATGCCATATCACTCCCTTGGATTGCTGCAACCCAAATGTATGTCCTTGCATTTTTTAACATTAAATCTCAGCTGCCAAATTCTAGACCATTCTTCAAGCTTAGCTAGATCCCGCCTCGTGTTATCTACACATTCCTGGGTGTCTATTCTATTGCAGATTTTGGTATCATCTGCCAAGAGGCAAACCTTACCCGACAGCCCTTCCGCAATATCACTAACAAAGATGTTAAAAAAAAAAAATTGGACCAAAGGACAGATCCCTGCGGCACACCACTAGTAACCTCCTTCTCCTGACAGCGAGCTCCATTTACCTGTACTCTTTGCCACCTCCCTCTCAACCAATTTCAAACCCAACCAGTAACTTTAGGGTCCATCCCTAGAGTGCTCAGTTTGTTTATAAGTCGCCTGCGCAGAACGGTGTCAAAGGCTTTACTGAAATCTGAATATATCACATCTAGGGCTCTCCCTCGGTCCAATTCCCTGCTCACCCAGTCAAAGAAATCAATCAGATTTGTCTGACAAAACCTGCCTCTGGTGAATCCATGCTGCCTCAGATATGGTAATCTGTTGGACTCCAGAAACCTCACTATTTTCTCTTTCAGCAGCGTTTCCAATAATTTACTCACCACAGAGGTTAGATTAATCGGCCTGAAGTTTTCAACCACATACTTACTTCCACTTTTGGGTAACGGGACCACATGTGCCTTTCTCCAGTCCTCTGGCACCACTCCCAACTCCAAAGAGGCATTGAAAATGTCAGTCAGTGGAGCCGCTAGAACGTCCCTGTATTACTAATTAAAGATTTATTTGGATCAGCAAGGAATATTGAACTTTGCAAGGAAATTGAACTTTTGAGCCATTCTGCATGTGAGAAATCAACTGAGAAATCATGCTGAGCCAGCTTGCTAGCCCAGAGACCAAAGCTGTATTTGCAGTCTGGTGAGAAACTGCTTACACATCTAGCCTGAGGGATACTGAAAGACCAGGGAGGAGTTGTTCTCCTAGCAAATGGATAGCCATTAAAGAGAACAAGAGAACAATTCACCTAGCCTTCGAAACAATTCTCTTAGCCAATATAGAAACATTTCTCCTAGGACAAGCAGGGTGAGTCAGTCACACTTGGTGACGTCATCCGACGGCGCTGAGACGGAAGTACTCTCCATAGCTCAGAAGGGTGAAAAGCCCTTCTGAGCATGGGCCAACAGACCCCACCCCCCTGCCCGCCCCTAGCTAGCCAGTTTTCAGTTCTTCCGCCTTGCCACAAGATGGAACTTTCTACTCTCCAAATAAAACCTACTTACTTTGCTTATATGAACTAAAAATTTTCTAATTCTGTGTTTCTGATGTCTCTCTTTTCAGATTCCTGTGCCACAAAGAGTAAGGCTAGGAGCACATCTACCTACGGGACATAGGCTCAGCGTCCTTCTGCCTTCGTCCATGTGGCCGACACTACTAAACATGGCAGGCCTTCCCGAGTTTTTACTTACCCCCTCTTCAGGTTTGTCCCAATGCCGTTCAAGGGAGTGGGCTGGATTCTACTGTGCCTGCCAGTCACACTCACAAAGGCAGGTATTCTGAGGATCTTCTGAACCCAGCCGGAACATGCTCCACGGATCTCTGCTGCTGCTGTGATGCTGCCGCACGGGATGTGCCTATAAGGCCTCCATCCCAGTCGCAAGCTTCGCCAGGCCTGCCGACTGCACAGATGCTGCTGATGAAGGCCTTCGAACGCCGGAGAAGAGGCGTCCCAGACAGGCAGCAGTCCTCACGGCAGCCCAGGACGTGCCTGAGAAGGCCTCTGTCCCTGGCCAGCCCGGTAGTCTGCGCTTCCTTCTTCCGCCGCCTCCGATGCGGCTGGTGGTCAATGCTTCAGCGCTTCCTTCTCTGCCGCCTCCGATGCCATCCCCCACGTGTGCACCATGGGGGCAGCCATCTTGCTGCACTCGCTGCAGCTCGGGTTGCGTCTCCTAGGCCACCTCCTCAGCTGCAAGCCTCCGGAAGCCAGCCTGTGGCAGGAAATCTGCCTCTGAACTGCTGCTGCTCCAGCTCTTCAAAGTCCTCCGAAAAGCTTCGGACACCCAATGGTAAGCTCCACTCTGGCCTTGGCGCAGAGACTCCTCCCCAGATGGCGCTGAGCAATTTTGTGCATGCTGCCATGCTCCCGGAAGTGACACACCATTAAACTTGGTTCAGTGAGGTCAGTACAGTGCCATCAGCGGTAGTCAACTCCAACCCCTCAGCGCCACTGGATGAACTCTTACTCAGGCTGAGGTCCACCCTGCCCCCATGGCGCCATTGGCTGATGCCAACTTCACCCCTCTGCGCCATTGGCTGAAACCAAACCTCGCCCACCGGAGCAGTGCTGCTTGTGATCCAATACACTCTCCATCCCCCGAGCGTCGGCCCCAAGAGTGGCTTTCCGCTTTGCCCTTCTCGGGCACTTGCAAGGAATATCCAGCAGACTATAGCATGGAATGACCAAGCAGCCTGTCATAATGGAACCAGTGCAGAAGGCAGCCTTTTAATTACATGTCTGCCAGATCGGTGATAATTTTAAGGATCTCTTCTTGGTAAAAAAAAAAAAATAGTCAGTTAACTGTAATTGCCACAGTGCTTCCCTAAGTAGAAAGGTAAGCAGTGCCAATGTGCTCCTGGAGAGCAGGCATGCACTTCTTATCCAGCTAATAATGATCAGCAGCTCGGTGGTTACAATTCAAGGAAGGGGAATGGGTGTATATTAGGGGGGAAGGGGCATAAAATGCGCTCCTAAATGAATTCGTCAGTACAGCGGTCTGTTTATCCCCACCCCCATCCCTCCTCTTGGCGCAGGGAGACCCGGACTCTGCTCGCCTGCTAAGGAAAGCTGCCTCAGCAGAGTCCACAGCGCCTATCGGGGGACACAGCCATCGCTGTGATGGCGTCAATGTGGCGTGCTCTTCCTCGATGTCAACGATGACAGCACAACTCGGTACCAGCTCGGTATCAAGGCAGCTGCCCCTCCCCTCACCGTCTCGCAGATCAGAGCATTGCCAGGGTTCTGATGAGAAAAGCAAGTGTCCTTATGGCACTGGGCTGTCGCCCTTAAATCATCCTGGCCCTGCTAACAACTGACTGCCTGCCTGCCAGTGGTATCCTGGGCAGCAGCTAGAAGACAGAATCCTTGCTGGGCCTCCCACATGCTGGAGCGGAGTAGTTGCCTACTGCTTAGAGCTCTACCTTGGTAACAACCTATGGCATCACACAGCCACCTTAGACCGCAGGCAGAGTAAGTCAAGACTAGAGCGAGCAGCTCCCTCCAGCAGCCCTTCGAAATGGAGGCACGAGAAGCCCAGGATCAGATCCAGAATGGCCAGGATCAGATCCAGAATGGCCAACTTGGCCACGTACTATCACAGAGCTTGCACGGAACTCAAAACACCCACACAGGGGCCCCACATCAACTTCAATCTTAAAAAGAAAATGCACAGCCCTCTGACAAATGCAGCACTGAGCTGCCAACAAGTTAGAAAAGCGGGAAGACTTGGATGAGCCTACCATGCATCAGCCACATCTAAGAAGCTGGAGGATGACATCCACATCTCCTAGAGCGCGGAGTCAGACCCTCATAGCCCTCTGGTTAGTGCATGAGCTTCAAGAACCAGTAGACAAGCTCATGCTCGCATGCGAACAGTGTCGTTGACTGGGCGATCCAGTAACTCCCCCTGGCTGTGGGGATGCCTATGGCACACAAAATTTAAAAAAAAAAACAAGCAGCTCTGAAACTGGGGCTCCTGAAGCGAGACAGCCTCCAGTAGCCCCATCTGCCACCGTAAAATCACTCCACTAGGGTTCTGGAGATGCTCTCCAAGCCCCACTATGATGATAGTGTCTCAGATCATCAACAATGGGAAAGGACTTGGCCAAGTGATCACCTTCTGACAAGGGGAACTCTGCCAGGCCCACAAAGATCAGGAAACTCCTACCAGAAAACAGGTCTCGGGCTCCGATCTGGACATCTCTGAGTGGAAAAGTAGAACCTGCCCCATTGCCAACACCCCTTGCCGGCGATACCATAGTAGCAAAACACCCTAATGTGGTACAGTGGGATGCCTTAGTACCAAAACACTGCCCACCATGGTCCCCAATTGCCTGGTCTTAGATAACCTACTGCGAGGCCATATGGGGGTCCCTCCCCAGAGTGCCCTAAGGTTGCTGACTGGCTTATAATTGTCTATTCAACCGTCCGTCTCCGACAGTGTCTGACTGAGGGTAAGCTGACGCACCCATACGATGGTGACTTACTGATCGTGGAAAGCGCCCACCTTCCGGCTTCCTACACGAGTTGACACTTCGGGTATCCCCCCTGTCTTCCTGGGGGCAAAGCCCTAGGTCGACATCTGCCACAGAGGTGAACGCAAAGCATCCCTGTTTTCCCCTGCATTGCCTATATTAACATCACTCTGGACAAAGCTTAGACCATTCCCAATGGGGGTGTAACCTAGTGTCTGTAAAGATCATGAGTTCAATCTCGCTAGCGCTCTTTATGGGGAAAATCTCTTACAGCATGCCCATCACCAGCACTCGCACTAAGAAGCCATCCCTGCCTTCCCTCAACCTCCCTCCTACAAATGATCCTGATTCTGATAGCAAGGCCCAACACTTGATATAGTAACCTCCAGCTCCCAGCGCCCATGGCAGCAACTGGACGTCATCGACTGTCAGGTTGCACCAACTGGACCCCTTCCACGAATCCTCCAGTGCCTCATCCCTCAACTGGATCTCTTCTCCTGCCAGGTTGCACCAACTAGTCCCCTTCCATGAATCTTCCAGTCACCTCTACTGTAATTCACACTCTAAACACCATCCGGAGGGACCTAGCACATGCTATCCAGCCTCAATCATCCTAGACGTGAGCCATGCCAGCTTATGTAAACTGCTGGAATGAAGTTGTTGTCGTTATTAAGTGCCGTTGAGTCGCTGTCGACTCGTGGCGACTTCTGGATAGTTGCGTTCGTCTTCTCTCAGGCGGCTGACTGTCAGCAGGCAGACGCCCAGCTGCCGCAACTGTATCAATCCATCTCTGTGTCAGCCTCCTATCTGACAAGCAGGATGCCCCCTTCTCTATTGATCTCTCCCGCAGGATGATCCCCCTCCAGGGGATCAGTGAACTACAAAGCCTTGTGGAACTACAAGCCTTGTGGTACACTCATCTTACGCACAGTCCTTCCAGGGCTGAGCCACCTCCCAGATCAGTGGCGCACCACACTTCTTGGGAGGAAAAGAACTCCACTCTCTAGACTGCATCAGAGCTCTGTGCATCTACTGAAATAGGGCATCACACCAGCCTCGAGAGACCCTGCATCAGGGTCCGTTGCACCTACTGACACAGGATAACATGCCAGCACCAAGGGGTTCCGTCGACCCTTCTGCACAGGATACCCTTCACAAAGGAGGCCCTGTGCTAGCAGCAGCACATTCCGCCTAGACAGACAGGAGTTCCAGTTAGACACGATAAAGAAGGCACCAGCTACAGACGCATGCCATCACCTTCGCCTCACGCATACCACGCCGGTGACCGTCATCGGTGAGACCGCCGCCTGGTTTCTAACACCACCACTGCCTCAACCTTGAGGTGCTGAGGGACACCACCTTGGCCGAACAGCTAGAGGGATACCACCTTGGCCAAGCAGTTCTGGCCACAGTGCAGATGCCAGCAGTGATGCTCAAGCAGGCAAGAGGTGAGACCACACACCCTGAATACTGGATCGCCAAGCCTGTAGCATTGTTGTGCACAGTGTTATATGTCCGACAGTGGCCAATTCAGGTCATGTCTCCCCAAAGACACAGGCTCCCAATGCTGGTATTGGGCCAAGCAGTGATTCCCCGGTCCCTGTTGCCCTGATACGCTAACGGCTCTCAATGAGTTCCAGAGTGGACTAATAAATAAATAAATAAATAAATAAAAATAAGAGAAACACCTCTCTTATTAGTACGGTATTCAGGCTCCATTTGCACCATCCTCGTGACCCGCACTATTTGCTACGTCTCTCTGTTACCTCACAAGTGTGCCTTCTGCACATGCGCGCCGCGGCGCCGCCGCTTCTGCACATGCGCGCCGCGGCCGCTTCTGCACATGCGCGCCGCGCCGCCGCCGCTTCTGCACATGCGCGCCGCGGCGCCGCCGCTTCTGCACATGCGCGCCGCGGCCGCTTCTGCACATGCGCGCCGCGGCCGCTTCTGCACATGCGCGCCGCGGCCGCTTCTGCACATGCGCACCGCGGCCGCTTCTGCACATGCGCGCCGCGCCGCCGCTTCTGCACATGCGCGCCGCGCCGCCGCTTCTGCACATGCGCGCGGCGTGCATCGCTTCTGCACATGCGCGCGGCGTGCATCGCCACTACAGGCCTACATGTTTTTGTTACAACATTATGCACCACACAGGCGCATGCTCGCCTTGCCTGAAGAAGTGTCTCGGCCTTTCCCCATCCACCACAGCACATGGCAGCTTGGGAGGCATGAAGTGTGGCTGACTCATCCTGCTTGTCCTAGGAGAAAATGACAGCAGGATAAGTCAGCCACACATACCCACCCACCTCCCCTGGGAAGGGGTCGGCCTCCGTCCTGATGCCCGCCTCCTAGCGGCAAAAGGCTCAGCTAGCGATGTACTGGCTAGCTAGGGGCGGGGCCTGTTGGCCCATGCTCAGAAGGGCTTTTCGCCCTTCTGAGCTATGGAGAGTGCTTCCGTCTCGGCGCCGTCGGATGACGTCACCAAGTATGGCTGACTTATCCTGCTGTCCAAGGAGAACTCCTGTTACAGGTAAGTAACTCCGTTTTACCTAGCCAATGTAGCGAGGATAAGGAGAATTCATCAATTATAATGTAGACGTTTTGAGCTTCTAAAACCATGGGGCGGTGAGCATTGTCAGACGCCTGACCGGAAACCAAAGGCTGGGAGCAAAACAAAGCCTGGAGAAGGACTGGTCAAATTACTATTAGCAAAGGTGTATGGGGAGGAGAATATCTGTAGGGAAAAGCTCATGTGTGAGAGCTAGCTGCAACACATTCGTTACAGCCTATAAAAAGAGAGAGAAAATCCAGAACAGAGAGAGTAGATCTGCTTGGCCAGGCGCATGCCAACGCATGAAGAATCCCAGACTTTTCTCCAGCCTTCGCTGAGCTCTCCCAGCTGATGTGTAAAGGGCCTCCATGATGCAGTTTGGTGATGTATTATTCTCCTGTAAATAATTGCTTTCTAGTTATCTTTTCTAACTACTCATGTGTAACTAAGGGAATTACTTGCCTTTTAAAATAAGTCAAATAAGTGATTGTTTTATAAATAAACTACCTGTCGTCATTACAAGGTGTTCTAGCCTTTGTTGCAGCAAGGCATTTTGGTACCAAGAGTGGGGTCCGAAAAAAAAAGCTTGGACAATGTTGAAAAAAAGAGGAAATAGTGTAAATACTGTAAAGGGGGGTAAAGATGTGAATATTGTAAATATTCCCGGCTGGCATCAGGCATTTTATGAAATGTTAGCTAGAGAGTGGTCTTGTGGGTCAGGACTAAGTGAGAATTGGGATTCTGTTTTAAAAGGATGCTGAGAGCCTGTGAATGTCCTTACATGCTTGCAAAAAATACCTGTTGAAAAAGGGATAGAATTGAACACTTTAGGGAGAAGAGGGTGGCTTTTGTTGTCTGCATATTGTAAGATGCATCAGACAAATTCTAGCAAATTAGATTTGATTGTTATGGTAACAATGTTACAATGCCAACCCCGTTTGTTGACAGATAAACTAGACATTTATCAGCAAGTTGCTGAGAGGGTGGCTCTGTATAAACACCGTAAGAGACGGGGAAAAAAAGAAAAAGAAAGCGCACATGTCTATTGCTAACCAATTTATAGGAGGAAAGTGCAGAGTACTCCCCAAAATCCTGGAAGAGTTAATCTAGAAGATACTGTGGAGGATTTTAATCAACAAGAGATTAATGATAAATCATGGTGATGCTAAGAAATTCTGTTTGATTAGTTCTGACCTTGTGATACAAGAGCAGTTTCGTCATGTTATTATGACTTTACAAATTCGAGATCAAATTGATAAGGGAAATGACTGCAGCTGGATTCTGCAGCCGAGGAAAAATTTTTAAAAAACTGTTTAAGAAAATATGTAATCTTGGGATGCAAAGATGTTTAATTCAGTGCTTTGAACAAAATGACTATCCAGTAGAGCTAGTATTAATTGTTATGGAAAATCCTTATACTATTATGAAGAAGCGAAGACTTTTACTTGTTTTAGCTGTTAATTGCTTTTCAGAACTATCCTGGGGGGAGGGTCTAGTTCAGTGTTCAGAGAAACTCCTTATTCTGATCAGATAGGCTGCTATACTTAAAAGACTAATAGATGCCTAGGCATAAAGCACTTGTAAGCTTTGATTTGTCTTGTGTTTAAATGTTTTAGTCTACAGTAAATACTGTTTTTCTTTCATTACAGGCTACTCCAGTAGATTTTATGGTCCCTGGAGCTGAACTGACTAGAGTTCTTTACTAAAGCTGAACGAAACAAACAAAAAGATAGAAAATTAAGGAAACTGCTTCTGTTTTCCTTTGACCTTCAAAGTAGAGGTTAAGAGCCCTCACAGGACAATGGGGCATCCTGAGCCAGTAGTTACCAGATTAGAACTTGAAAATGATTTAAATCCTGAGTGAATAAGAAGGTAATCATGCTTGAATTTTATCTCTGGTATATATATATTCTTTGTTTTTGACTGCATATGCTATCGAACAAAATTAAAAGTTAAAAAGGGATTTTATATATTGTGGCAAGCACCTCATAGATGACAATTATTGTTCATATATTACAGAAACAAAAAGAGCTGTAACTATAGGTTTATTTAGGATTTCATATTCTCAAGCAACTTTTTATTTTAACTCTTAGTGTTTACGATGACTCTGTCTCTTGTTCAGCTGCATAGTAATTTGCAGTTGCCTTGAAGGACAGAAGAGAAACCTACTGTTTAATTTGCTGTCTGTGTTTAAGATAACATCCAGTATGGCTGCATTGTTTTCAGATCAGGTTGATACCAGTCTCAGGTATTATGTATAAGGTTTTAATTTAAATGTGAAAAGTACATTTTGGTCAAAAATATAAAAAGAAGAAATTAGACCTTACCTGATAATTGTCTTTCTTTGAGATCTCTCCGGGCCAGTCCAGGACATTAGGGTTGTCAACCTTCTCCAGCAGCTGAGGACTGAATTCTGAAGTTTTCCTGACATTGTATCCAGCTCCCCCTGGTGTCCAAACCTCAGTCTACCACTGTCAAAGCAGTCTGTGAAACATAACTCATTCCAGGATCTTAGAAACATAGAAACATGACAGAAAAAGACCACATGGCCTATCTAGTCTGTCCTTCCATATCAACAACTACAACAGTCCACTTTTTACCTTTAGAGATCCTCTGTGTTGGTCCCATGCTTTTTTGAATTCAGTTACTGTCCTCATCTCTTCCACCTCCACTGGGAGACTATTCCATGGATCCACTACTCTTTCCGTAAATAAATATTTCCGCATATCACTCCTGAATCTATCTCCCTTCACCCTCATCCCATGTCCCCTCGTAGCAGAACTTGCTTTCAATTGAAAGAGGCTCTCTCCCTGAACATTTATGCCACGGAGGTATTTAAACATCTCAATCATATCACCTCTATCCCTCCTTTCCTCTAAGATGTACATATTAAGATCCTTAAGTCTGTCCTCATATGCTTTATAATGAAGCCCACTAATCATTTTAGTAGCCACCCTCTGCACCGACTCCATCCTGTTCACATCCTTTTGAAGGTGCGATCTCCAGAATTGCACACTATACTCCAAATGAGGTCGCACCAAAGACTTATACAGAGGCATTATCACCTCCTTTTTTCTGCTAGCCATTCCTCTCCGTATGCACCCAAGCATCCTTCTAGCTTTTGCCGTCGCCTTTTCTACCTGTTTAGCTACTTTAAGATCATCAGACACAACCACGCTTAGGTCCTGCTCTTCTTTAGTGGACAAAAGTACTTCACCTCCTATACTGTATTGCTCCCTTGGATTGCTGCAACCCAAATGCATGACCTTACAATTTTAACATTAAATCCCAGCTGCAAAATTCTAGACCATTCTTCAAGCTTAGCTAGATACCTCCTCATGTTATCTACACCTTCCTGGGTGTCTACTCCATTGCAGATTTTGGTATCATCTGCAAAGAGGCAAACCTTACCCGACAGCCCTTCCGCTATATCACTAACAAAGATGTTAAAAAGAAACGGACCAAGGACAGATCCCTGGGGCACACCACTGGTAACATCCTTCTCCTCAGAGTGAGCTCCATTTACTTGTACTCTTTGTCACCTCCCACCCAACCAATTTCTAACCCAAGTAGTAACTTTAGGGTCCATCCCTAGGGTGCTCAGTTTGTTTATAAGTCGCCTGTGAGGAACAGTGTCAAAGGCTTTACTGAAATCTAAATACACCACATCTAGAGCTCTCTCTCGGTCCAACTCCTTGGTCACCCAGTCAAAGAAATCAATCAGATTTGTCTGACAAGACCTGCCTCTGGTGAATCCATGCTGCCTCGGATCCTGTAATCCACTGGACTCCAGAAACCTCACTATTTTCTCTTTCAGCAGCGTTTCCAATAATTTACTCACCACCGAAGTTAAAATAACCGGCCTGTAGTTTTCAACCACATCCTTACTTCCGCTTTTGTGTAAAGGCACCACATGAGCCTCTCTCCAGTCCTTTGGCACCACTCCCGACTCCAACGAGGCATTGAAAAGGTCAGTCAGTGGAGTTGCTAGAACGTCCCCAAGTTCCCTCAGTAGTCTAGGGTGTATCCCATCCGGTCCCATCGCTTTGTCTACTTTAAGTTGAGCTAGTTTCTCACAAACACAGTCTTCTGAAAATTGTTCAAGATGTCCCTCACTTCTGTTCCTATTTGTGGGTGTTTTCTGAGGTCCTGCTCCTGGTTCTTCATCTGTGAACACAGAACAAAAATATTTGTTAAGCAATTCCGCTTTATCCTTATCAGCTTCTACATATTCCCCCCCCCCCCCTGCACCCTTGAGTCTGACAATACCACTTTTGCCCTTCTTCTTCTCACTAATATATCTGAAAAATGTCTGATCCCCCCATTTTATTGCATTGGCTATTTCCTCCTCCTTTTGAATCTTTGCCTTCTTGACTACTTTGCTAGCTTCTCTAAGTTTTTCCAAATATAGATGCCTGTCTTCCTCTGTGATCTCTTGTATTTCATGAAGGTCTCCCTCTTTTTCTTCACTTTTCAGCTACTTCCTTCGAAAACCATAGCGGTCTCCTTTTCCTTTTATTTACCATTTTAACAAAAGGTTGGTTGCCCTTAAAATACCCCCTTTCAGTTTTGCCCACTGTTTTTCTACATCCCCCAGCTGTTCCCATCCCACTAACGACTCCCTGAGGTATTGGCCCATCTTCGCAAAGTTAGTCTTCCTAAAGTCTAAGATCCTCATCTTTGAATGGATTCTAAAAGCCCTAGTCCTAATACTGAACCACACCATCTGGTGATCACTGGATGCAAAATGATCTCTCACTACAACATCAGAAACACTTTCACCATTGGTAAGCACCAAGTCCAGTATGGCCCCCTTCACGTGTGGGCTGTGTTACCAATTGCCTGAATAGTTCTCCCTGTAAAGAATCCAGGATCTCCTTACTTCTAGATGATACTGCAGCAGGAATGTGCCAATCAACATCTGGCATATTGAAATCTCCTATCAGTAGCACTTCCCCTTTCCTAGCAATGCTGTGTATGTCTTCAATTAACTCTCTGTCCACCTCTTCCTCTTGTGAGGGAGGTCTGTATATCACACCAATGCAAATAGATTTCTCTTTCCCTCTTTCTAGTTTAACCCACAATGCCTCCCCTCTCCCTTTTAAGCTCTGTAATTCCAAAGCTTTAATAGTAGATTTTACATATAGTGCCACTCCTCCTCCCCTTCTTCTGTAGGGCTGGTACCCCTGCAATTCTACATGCAAATCTCCGGCCTGCTCAGCAACTCAGGCCTGAACCAAACTGCACAGACAAGATGGATTCTTCACTTCACTTTTGCTGTGTTCAGCTACAAACGGCCTTCAAGCAACTGCTGGGGCAGCGTTTCTAAGTGTGCATACAGAAGCTATTGTCCGTGGCTGGCCTTGGACACTTGTACATGCCCAGAAGTTACATACTGTTGCCTCTGCTTGATTTCACTATAGCTCCTTTGTTTGCAAGAAGCTGCTCATCATCTACCTCCTGATTCGCTGAGCACACCTCAGACTGCCTGGTGCCCACCAATCATCGGACCTATGACGGAGGATTCTCACACAGAATAATGCATTCTGCGCTGGAAACTTTAGTAGTAAGAGAGAGAGAGTTGGTGGCTTTTCCCACCTGTTCATACAGACTCTTGCACCGGTTCCTCTCTGCTGTGCACTACGTACCTGATTCCTGCGCCCTGAGCCTTCCGCCAGACGGCCCCTACGTGTGGGCTAGGCCGTCCTCCACAGGTCTGAGATAAGACTTTCACAGATACCTCCGGTTCGGACTTACTGCGGCTCGCCGGTGACATGGCTGGAGCCTGCAGTAGCTAACAGCTACCTCCTTGAACGAAGCTGCTTCTGGGTGCTGAAGGAGCTAAGGTACTGGCTTATCTCTCCTCTCCTGGATGGGCAAAGGGGTTAGCAATATATTTCTTGCTTTTCCTCAGTGCAGAGCGAATCAGTGACGTCTGGTTACTAATCTGTGATTTATTACGTTGTCCAATTGTATATCTGTTCTATAACAAATTGCTACCTCATATTTCTAATTAGCCATATGTATGTGTGTATATTTTTCTATTTGGTTGCCTATAATAAAGTCTAATATATATATATCTGCAGACCAGACTTCTTTCGTGGCTCATTGCCAGAATAACTCACCGAACTTTGGGCTGGGATAGTAGCCATATTCCCCTAGACAACAGAGAGTCTAACTTATTTTTGTGCTACTACTATACCCTACACTTCCTACCCTGTCCTTTCTGAATAAAGTATAGCCAGGTATAGTTACATCCCAATCATGGTTTTCTGTGAACCATGTTTCTGTAACTGCCACTAAATCCAAGTCAGCCACTCCCACCAAAGCTTCAACATCAGGGATCTTATTTCCCATGCTACGGGCATTTATACACACTGCTTTCCATATGTTACCCATGTTACCCATTTCCATAAAGGTATTTAATGTATCACCTACCTGGGGGCTTTCACTTACCTGGGGGCTTTCTTCACCCATCCCCAACGAATCTAGTTTAAAGCCCTCTTCAGTAGATTAGCCAGTCTACTACCGAAGATGCGTTGACCTTTCTTGGACAGATGGATGCCATCTCTGCTCTGCTCTTAGACTATAGCAACCAATACTACCAAAACAAAAACAAAAAACTCAACCTGCAGAGCCTACCTAAAACGCATCAAGCCACCTCCCTTTTTCTTTCCCCCCCCCCCCCCATGCCCCCTGAGTTATCTGATCTAGAATGGACTAATGGAACTAACCCCCAACCCTACCAGGGAGCCCCACAGTCCCCGCCTTTCCGAAATTTCTGGCCGGAAGACCCAGACTAAATACCGCTGAGTCCCCCTCTCAACCAACCAATGTCACCATGCTTCATTAAATATGTACAGCAGACATACAACCCTCTATGGTCAAACTGTTCTCTCTTGAACACCGCAAATGGTCTGGGTGGGCCCTGGACTGGCCCAGAGAGATCTGAAGGAAAGAGAATTAGCAGGTAAGGTCTAATTTCTTCTTCCTCTTCGTCTCTCCGGGCCAGTCCAGGACATTAGGGCAGTACCAAAGCAGTACCTAACCCTGGGTGGGTCCCACTAGGCCTGCTATTATGGCCGAGGCCCCTACATTTGCGTCTCCTCTCGCTTGCACATCCAATCTATAGTGCTTTGCAAAAGTGTGAAGCGATGACCAAGTAGCCGCCCGGCAGAAGTCCACCGGTGGAACTAAAGCATACTCGACCCAGGACGCAGCCTGGCTCTGAGTAGAATGAACTGAGGCCTTCTGGAGGAGCTCTCCCACTCGCTTGATACGTTACTGATACTGTGCGCCTAACCCAACGGGCAGTCGAGGCTTTGGAGGCCGTGTCTCCTTTCCGTGGACCTCCAAATAGAACAAACAACCTGTCCGTACGTCGAAAAGGTTTTGTTCTCCGAAGGTATCTCCGCAGCACTCTTCCTAAATCCAAGTTTTTCAGGACCCCATCCATGGGATGCCCACCTTGGCTCGGAAACGTTGGTAGAGAAATAGACTGATTCACATGAAATCTTGACACTACCTTCTGAAGAAAAGACAGTACCGGACGCAACAAGACCTTTTCTTCCGTAAACTGCATATAGGGTTCTCTGCACGAAAGCACCTGGAGATCCAAAATTCTTCTCGCCGAACATAATGCTACCAGGAAAGCGGTTTTCCTTGAAAAATCTCTGAGCAAGACCTTCCTTGCCAGCTCAAAGGGAGGCCTTGCCAACGCTTCTAAGACTAAATTCAAATCCCAGGCCGGAATTACCGGGCGAACCAGGGGACGAATATTCTTTACTGCTCTTAAGAACCGTAGAATATCCGGATGCGCGGACAGGAAAATTCCTTGTACCTTGCCCCTAAAACATGCTAGAGCCACTAAGTGAACCTTGATGGTACTGAGGGCTAACCCCTTATCCAGACCTTCCTGCAGAAAAGACAACACCTCTGGCACCCCCACGATGAACGGACAGAGCACGCTGTTCGCACCAGCGCTCAAAAATACGCCAAATACGAACATAAGCTATGGACGTAGACTGTCTCCTGGCCTTCAACATTGTGGCTACCACTGCAGCTGAATAACCTCTACAACTTAACCTTTTCCTTTCAACAGCCAAGCCGTAAGCAATCCACGTCCGGCATTAGCAGTGGACCCTGGCACAACAGGCTTGTCTGAGCGGGTAGCCTCCAGGGACTGTCCGCTAAGAGATGCACCAGATCCGCATACCATGCTCTCCTGGGCCAGTCTGGGGCAATGAGAATCACCTGACCCTCATGACGCTCTATCCTCCGAATGACCCATCCGATCATGGGCTACGGAGGAAACACATAAAGCAACACGCCTGACAGCCACGGCTGAGCCAAGCCGTCTAGCCCTTCCAACATGTGTTCTCTGCACCGGCTGAAAAACCTCCCGACCTTTGCATTTTCAAGGGTGGCCCATCAGGTCCATTGCCCCCACCGCAGCGTAATGTCGTGAAAAATTGCCGCGTTCAGTTCCCACTCTCCGGGATCTACCACATGTCGATTGAGATAATCAGCCTGCACGTTGTCTCATCCTGCTACATGAGCTGCCGAAAGAGCCAATAGATGGGACTCTGCCCAGCTCATCAACCGCTGACTCTCCTCCAGCAAGGCTGATGGGAATGTGAAGATAGGCCTCGGCAGATCGATTGACGAGAGTACCTCTTCCCAGCTTCACTGATCGAATGACCGACCATAGGGTCTCCATCCAGAAATGCGGAACTCTTAAACAGCGATTCACGTGTTTGAGATCCAGAATCGGATGAAAAGAGCCTTCCTTTTTGGGAACTACGAAATAAATCGAGTATTGACCGATCCCTAACTGGTCTTGCGGAACCGGCACTACCGCCTGAAGCCGCAGCAACAGTTGAAGCGTTGGACACCGCTTTATTCTTTTCCGCAGATCCACATGGAGACACCACAAAGGCCTCCGCCATCGGCCGTGCAAACTCGAGTGCGTAACCATCGCGAACAATATCCAGTACCCATTGGTCCGTCGTTATGGTGGCCCAGACGGAGAAGAAATTCTGCAGGCGTCCTCCGATAGGCACCTCCGACTGGACCAACCTCATTTCATTGGGGCTTTTTAGCGGCGTTCTGCTGGGCACCAAAATATCCCCTGCCGAACCCCCTGGCTCCCCGAAAGGACTGACCTCTGGAGGTAAAGCACCCCCTCTGATACGGGGTAAAGCGAGATCCTCTGAACCTGTGAAACTCCCGGGATTGTCCCCTATGCAGGATGTTGGATTTCGGGTGGTCCTCCGGCAACCGACCCCCTTTGGAATCCCCAAGATCCTTCACATTCTTTTCCAGAGCTTCCCCAAAGAGCAGCGTGCCCTTCTAAGGAAGCTTACTAAGGCGAGCCTTAGACGAGGAATATGCTGCCCAATTCCTCAGCCAGAGGAATCTCCTGGCTGCAATCACAGACGCCATGGACTTAGCTGAAATTCGTACCAAGTCATAGAAGGCATCAGCCAGATAAGCCGCTGCCGACTCTAACTTTGCTCCCTCCGAGGAAGAGCCCTCTGCGCCTTCCGAATGCGAATCCCCTTGGATCCAACAAATTGAGGCCCTGGAGACATATGCTCCACATATTGCCGCCCTTAGGGACAGAGCGCTAGAGTCAAACGCTTACTTCAGTAGTGTCTCCAACTTCTTATCCTGCAGATCCTTAAGGGCTGCACCTCCCTCTACCGAAATTGTGGTTTTCTTCATCACCGCTGACACCAAGGCATCCACCTTGGGCATCTTTAGCAAGTCTTTTTCCTCTTGTGGCAGTGGGTACAGCTGTCTGATGGCCCGCGCACCCCGCAGGGTAGCTTCCAGATATTCCCATTCTGAGTCCACCATGTGCTTGATCACCCTGTGAACTGGAAACCACCTTTGTTCTGCTTTAAAACCTTGTAGCAGCAGATCTTCCAAAGGCTCCTCCTGCGCCGCTTGCTGGGCGATATTTAGGGCCGCCAGTGAATGGGCAATAAGTGCCCCTAATTCTTCTTTTCTAAAGACCCTAAAGACATTAGCATCCTCACCTGATCCTAGTTCACTGTCCTCCATATCCATTGGCCACTGATCCAGGCCCGAGTCTGAGAGAATTTCTCCCTCCTCAGCCCCTTGGGGAGCCGAGACCCCAAAGCTATTGAGGTTCACCTCATCCCCCAGGGTTGATTTGGAAGATCCCTCTCCTGGATCCAGAGGAAAGACCTCACCTTTATGAATCCCTGAAGAATAAGGAACAGAGTCCTTGCTTTGATCCTGTTGCAATTTCAGGCAATAGGCCATATGCAGCGACAGGATAAAGTCCGCTGAAAAAAGAGCCTCTAAGCCCCCCTGCCCTGATGGCACTGGCTGTGAAGGGACATCCTCCACCTGCAAGGGCTTTTTAGACTTTGTTTTTCTTTTACCCTGCTTAACTTGACTGGACCCCGGAATGGGAGCTCTGTCTAAAATAGCTGCCATTCCCGCCTTTTCAGACACGCTCTGCAACCCCCCTAATGGATCCAAGGTCTGCTGCTTGCCTTCCATACTGCCGCGAAAGTAACACTGCCAACGCTCGCACTGCTAAAAACTGGCAAGATCTGACTCGGACAGTTCTCGCCGACGCTCACCCGGCCCGCTCCCCGCTCCCCGCTGAAGCCGACAGTCTACGCGAACAAACACACAATCCCTGAATGAACCGCGCCAACGTGCCTACACCGCTGACCCTGCTCACGCACACGTTGATCGCGGATGTGAAACACCCCAAAGGGCCGGACGTACCTGAAGCTAAATGGTGCAGATCACTCGAGTCACTCACCCCCGCTGCTAGAGGGAGAGTGTACCCGATTCCGGAGGCAACAGAAGGGTCTCTGGGGCTCCCAGTTCCTATCTGCGTTCCCGCCTGGCAAACGGAGCTGCTGTTTGAGGCAGGCTCTGCCTCCTCTGCTCCCTGTAGTGCCCTTTTTTTTTCTTTTTTTTTTTTAAACAAATACTGTCCCTTCAGTGAAGTCCCCTGCTCGGGTCCCCCACCTCCGGACTTCTTCCTTTCACCAAATGCCTTTTGCTGCTAAGCTCTCCTTTCGTCTCTTCGGGAGCCTGTCAGGTCCACGTCCCTTCCAGCTGCTGAGGACTGAAAGACTGAGGTTTGGACACCAGGGAGAGCTGGATACAGTGTCAGCAAAACTTCAGAATTCAGTCCTCAGCTGCTGGAGAAGGTTGACAACCCTAATGTCCTGGACTGGCCTGGAGAGACGAAGAGGAAGGGGAGTGTTTACATTCCAGATATCCACCAACCTTTTCATGAAAAAGTATCAGTTTCATGTCATTTGAATGCATGTTTCCCGAACTGTAAGATTCAAGGTAAATTACTTTGCATTGTTAAGCTCTGTACTGATGACTGATGAACAGGACAGTAACACCATAGGCGTTAACTACACTGATCTTTCCAGTTTTATTTGTTACAATATTGGATTTTAGGATAAATTCACCTGTTTTTCTGTATTTGAATTTTACGTGTTAGTGTCCAGAGAAAAAGTGTACTTTGTTTTGAAAGTTTTTTAAATTTCAGTTTCAGGAGTACAGTATATTGTAGCACTGTGAGATACGAATTTTCTTTAGTTTATACACTTGCACTTTATGTTACCAAATATACTTGATGTAGCAGTACATTATGTAGAGGTCCAGTATACACAGCAATTATAGAATTTTGGAAAGAGGCTGATCTGAAATTGCTTTGTTCCCAAGTATATAGAGCACATTTAGTGGACAGATGGAACTGAGTTCCCAGAAAATGAGAGAATATTTGTAAAGTTAGTTACAAATAAAAACAACAACATTAACTTGAGTTGATTGGACAAAACCAAATCTTGCTTGTCAGCAATGATCCAGGAGAGGTTTGAGAAAAAGAAAGAGAGAGAGAGAGAGGGGGGCAGGTGAGGCCACAGCCTAGGAAAAAGCAATAAACGCGCTGCTCCGAGTGTGATGATCTGGGCCACCGGAATTCTGACTGCTCTAAGACTCCGAGGACCCACAAGGCCTGAAGAACATGAACCTTGTATATTTATGCCTCTGAAGAGACATGAATAGGCAGGGGAGAGTAGGCCAAGAAGAACCCGAGGAAGCATCGCCGTGAGGCCCAGCCACAAATGACTTGCAGGCCAAGAAGAACCTGAAGAACTATTGCCATGAGAACCAACCACCAATGCCTTGTACCCTCTTAGGTCTCTCACCTCAAAAGGATCTCTTTTGATGCCATAATTAATGAGTAGCTTACACAAATCCTTGTGGACACTGCAGTTTCAAGATCAGTCCAAGTATTTTTACGTTTCCTACAGCACTCTCACTGAGAACAGTGTATACGACAAACTCTAGTCATACTTGAGAGATATGTGGCCGTCATGTTAGAAACCATACTGTTTCCTATTGGGTTTGATGTTATAAAATGTTGCAAAATAATAGTTTTATATTGTAAGGAGTTTACCTAGATTGTTTAGACAGTTGCTATTTAGAATGAGCACATATGTCCATTTAGAACTACACCAATTAAGTTAGTGGGAAAGGGATACGGTTTACTCATACTGTTATGCTTATTGAGAAGATTCTGCCTACCATTTGTTTACACCAATACTAAGTTTTTAACAACTGTTTGATATTCTTAGCAGCCTTGCCAAATAATGATACATTAGTATGGTATAAAAAAAACATGAAAAGGACCTATGTATGTAGTTGATGGAATGATGCAAGTGATGAAAAAGTGTTGTGAGGGATGAAGTGGGATTTTAAGAGGAAGGACTCTGATGGACATTAAACTGATGAAGGTAATTTAAAGTGACGTATCTGCTTAATGAATATGTAAACAAAAAATTGATGAGCACTTTATTCAACTATGCCGTCTCCAGAACCTTCAATTTAGGAATTCATCTAAGCCCTAACACATACTCAACAATTGGAAATAGACACTTGGAGACAGGCTAGGTGCACCTTGCACCCTGATGAGCTTTGGAAAACCCACACTGGCCATGTGGTACTTCCAGATGCTTTTTTGCCTCACTTTTCCTCTGTATGTCCTGGCCAGGCATGCAGAGGCAAAGAGGGATGATTTGATGACAAATTCTCACAAAACTGGTATAATTCTAAAACTTGCCAAAATTGCAGAACACGTGTGTGCAACTTGTCTGATCTGTAAACATGTAAAGATCAGTCAAGGGCATAATGGAATATTTCCTACCAGCAGATGAATCTCCAGTGATAGAAAGACAAGGAGTTAAACTGCGAGACAAGATTGACACCATACGAGATAGTTACTGGTAGACCATTGAAAGTTTATAAAGCAATATTTATAGGATATAATCTTAGTAAATATGGATGAAATTAAGTTTATCTCATTGTGAAATCTAATCTAGAATATTTAGTCTTTTCATTTAATATTGGTGTTGCTCTTCTGAATGAGGCCTGCAGCCATGTCACCAATTGCAATCCAGAGGCTCCAGCAGAGGGAATTGGCCAGAATCCTGATGGAACAGACCATCTCAAGAACTCCGAACTACACACCGCAGAAATGTGTGAAGGAGTCCCTACCTGGATCAGTGCGTCACATTGAAAAAAGGGCCAAGATATCCACCTATGAGAATGAGAGGTTCAACTTTTGAGAGAAACCGAACTTAAGCTTCAGAGAAAGGTGAAGCACACTACGAAGTCCTGAAGAACTGCTGAGAAGCAGGACCAAATTATCTGAAAATAGGTAGAGGACTATTGGACTGATTGGGGGCTTTTGTGAATGATTTTTGTCTTATGTATTGTTATCCTTTTATTATTGTTTCCTTGGAAAGTAACTGTAATTCTAGTATTTCAGATTTTTTTCTGCTGAACATCATGTGCTCAATTGCTTGTTTCACATGTTCCCCAGATCTTAGTTATTGCTGTGGTTTCTCTTTCTCCTGCTCATACTGCTTTTTGAATCCATGGGTGGTCAATAGTGTAAACGTTTCGGTAAAATATACAAGACCAGATTCATAGCTGGTGGAGGGAGAAATAGTTGCAATATGATTGAGGCTGTTAGTCCCTCACCCCTTGCTCCACTACCCTCAATATATAACTAGTAGATTGAAATCCATGGGGCAGATATACAGTAGAAACGTACTGAATATGCAGGTGAAATGAGTCCCCCACTGCATGGGGAACTGATAAAAGTAACTGAGATCTATAAGCCATTTGGCTTTGGCAATTGTAATGCCGGTGGGAATGGTATATTAGATATCTTGGAAAAATATCACCTAATTTACACCGTGACTTCTTGTCCCCTCAAGCATTTACCTTAATGTTATCCACTATATTTTATCCCATGTTATTATTATTGTATTTCTAAATGAATTACAAAGGCAATTCACCCACTGCTTACGTACAATATCCTTACTGATCCACCGGTGGAATGTATTACTAATTAAAGATTTATTTGGATCAGCAAGGAATATTGAACTTTGCAAGGAAATTGAACTTTTGAGCCATTCTGCATGTGAGAAATCAACTGAGAAAGCATGCTGAGCCAGCTTGCTAGCCCAGAGAACAAAGCTGTATTTGCAGTCTGCTGAGAAACTACTTACACATCTAGCCTGAGGGATACTGAAAGACCAGGGAGGAGTTGTTCTCCTAGCAAATGGAGATCCATTAAAGAGAACAAGAGAACAATTCACCTAGCCTTCGAAACAATTCTCTTAGCCAATATAGAAACATTTACCTAGCCAATGTAGAGAGGATAAGGAGAATTCATCAATTGTAATGTAGACGTTTTGCACTTCTAAAACCATGGGGGGTGAGCATTGTCAGACGCCTGACCAGAAACCAAAGGCTGGGAGCAAAACAAAGGCTGGAGAAGGACTGGTCAAATTACTATTAGCAAAGGTGTATGGGGAGGAGAATATCTGTAGGGAAAAGCTCATGTGTGAGAGCTAGCTGCAACACATTTGTTACAGCCTATAAAAAGAGAGAGAAAATCCAGAACAGAGAGAGAGTAGATCTGCTTGGCCAGGCGCATGCCAACGCATGAAGAATCCCAGACTTTCCTCCAGCCTTCGCTGAGCTCTCCCAGCTGATGTGTAAAGGGCTGCCATGATGCAGTTTGGTGATGTATTATTCTCCTGTAAATAATTGCCTTCTAGTTATCTTTTCTAACTACTCATGTGTAACTAAGGGAATTACTTGCCTTTCTAAATAAGTCAAATAAGTGATTGTTTTATAAATAAACTACCTGTCTTCATTACAAGGTGTTCTAGCCTTTGTTGTAGCAAGACAGTCCAAGTTTACTCAGTATTCCTGGTGTATCCCATCTAGTCCCATTGCTTTGTCTAAGTTTAACTAGTTCCTCAAGAACACAGTCTTCTGAAAATTGTTCAAGATGCCCCTCACTTCTGTTTCTGTTTGTGGGTGTTTTCTGAGGTCCTACTCCTTTTATCTGTGAACACAGAACAGAAATATTTGTTAAACAATTCCGCTTTATCCTCATCAGTTTCTACATATTCCTCCCTTTCAACCTTGAGTCTGACAATATCACTTTTGCCCTTCCTCTTCTCACTAACATATCTGAAAAATGTCTTATCCCTCCATTTTATTGCATTGGCTATTTCCTCCACTTTTAGAATTTCTGCTTTCCTGACTACTTACCCTAGAAAAGAGGAGGGAAAGGGAGATATTTAGGTCTTCAAGCCTCTTCTCATATTGTACATCTTCTGGTGAGGCTCCAAATCATTTTGGTCACCCTCCTCTAAACAGTTTCCAGTCTTTTTTTATCCTTTGTGAGATATGGTCGCCAAAACTGAACACAATACTCCAAGTGAGGCCTCACCAACAACTTGTACAGGGGCATTAATACCTCCCTCTTTTCTGCTAGTTATTCCTCTCTGTATGCAAATCAGCATCCTTCTGGCTTTGGCTACCACCTTGTCGCATTGTTTTGCCACCTTGAGATCCTCAGACATTAACATTCCGAGATTCCTCTCCTGGTCTATGCTCGCCAACCTCTCTCCCCCTATTGCATACAATTTCTTTGGATTTCTGCATCCCAAGTGCATGACTTTGCCCTTCTTTGCATTAAATCTTAATTACCAAGCATTAAACCATTCTTCCAGTGTTTTTAGATCTTTCCTCATGTTGTCCACTCCCTCAGAATTGTCCACTCTGTTGCAAATTTTCGTGTCATCTGTAAAAATGCAGACGTTTCCACTCAGTCCTTCCACAATATCCCCCTCACAAATACACTGAACAGTATTGGTCCCAGGACCGATCCCTGAGGCACACCACTATGCACCTTTCTTTCTTCTGAGTGAGTTCTCTTTACTACCACCACCTTCTGTCATCTGTCTGTCAATCAACCAATTTCTGATCCAGTTCACTACCTTGAGACCCATCCCCAGGCTGCTCAGTTATTGATAAGCCTCCTGTAAGGAACAGTATCAAAGGCTTTGCTGAAATCTAGGTATATCACACATCAATTGTATTCCCTTGATCTAGTTCTCTGATCACCCAGTCAAAGAACTCAATCAAATTTGTTTGGCATGATCTTCCCCTGGTAAAGCATACTCACTCATCTGTAGCAGGTGTTCTCCATGAACAGCAGGAATAAATCCTCATGTATGGGTGACATCACCGACAAGAGTTCCACACAGAACACTCCTCAGCTTCCAAAGGAAATCTTTGGGAGGTATACTGTGCATGCGCGACTGCCTTCCAAACTGCTGCTACACTACCTTCTCCAGTCAAGTAACGCAGCAGAAGCCAAAAGGCAACTCCCTGGGGAGGTGGGAGAGTTGTGAGGACTTATTTCTGCTGTTCATGGAGAAAACATAGTTGCTCACTTGTAACAGTTGATCTCCAGGAACAGCAAGAATCAGTCTTCACATATGGGTGATGTCAGCACCAACTGAGCCCGGTGCAGGAACACTCCAAGGCATCCAACAGGAATGCTTTTGGAGCGTTCCTCCACACATGCATGGCTGCCTTCACACCTTCCCTTCAAGTCTCCTGAGTCAGGTGAAAAGCAGAAAAATAAAAATCTTTGTATAGCAGGAATGAGAAAAAAAGGGGACAATGTGATAGGGAGGTGGGTGGGTTGTGAAGACTGATTCCTGCTGTTCCTGGAGATCACCTGTCACAGGTGAGTAACTGCACTATCTCCAGGAACAAGCAGGAAGTCAGTCTTCACATATGGGACTCCCTAGCCTAAGACAACTGAGCAAGAGAAGAATCCTGGTGCAGCTAGAGATTGCAGCAGGAATCCAACAGACTTAGCTCGTTCAGAGTACTCTCGCGAGGTAGTCAGATGGGCGGTGGGCAAGTTGTCTAAATTTCAAAAAAGTTATGCAGAACAGCTTGTCTGAACTGAGCCCCAACTCTGGAATCTTTGTCCAGGCAGGAGTGCGCTGCGAAGGTTTGCAGGGAAGACCATGTCACTGCTTAGCAGATCTCTGAGATAGGGACAGACCAGAGATTAGCTACAGTAGTAGCCATGGCTCTGACATTATGAGCTGTCACATGATGTGGAAGAGACAAGTCCAGCCTGCGAATAAGCGAAGGATATGCAATCTGCCAGCCAATTCAAAAGTGTTCTTTTGGATACTGGTGCCCCTAAATGATTTTGGTCAAAAGGGGCAGAATATTGGCGATAGTCCTTATTACAGACTAGATAAAACGCCAACACCCTCTTGCAATCTAAGGTATGAAGTCTGGCCTCAGCCGGGGAAGTGTGAGGCCTTAGAAAGAATGTTTCGATGTAGAGGGTATTGGACACTGTGGTGCCAAGGGCCTTAGTATCGGCTGCTCCATGGAGCTATGAGAGGCAGGGGATGCCTGCATAAGCATGCCAAGCTCTGTGACCATCATCAACGTCGGCAGAACCAGTGCCAGCTGCAGAGCACTCGATGTCATCAGCTTTACTGCAGCTAAGAGCTTAGCGATGCTGTGCTCGATGGCAACGACACAGTCATCCAATGACAGTACCGGGGGAGGAATGGCTCCAGACACAGCTGTGTGGGCCACAACTCCCAAAGCCGGAATCGGGGACTCCACCGAGGACTGGAGCTCGGGGGCATCCCCTAACCTCTGGAAATTGAGTACCTTGATGCCAAGGCCGATGTCTTCTTTTTCTTAAGCATTGGTGACCCCAGGCGATGCTTTTCCTTTGCTGGTGAGGACTTGGACGCATGGGAAGACTTTGGAGTCAATGCCCCTGAAGAGTGCAAAGAAGCTGAGTCTGTAGGAAACAGCTTAGCCTTCCGTTTGTCCCAGTTCTTTCTACCTCGAGAAGTCATGTGGCGACAGGATGGACAAGAATCGATATTGTGGTCTGGGCATAAACATGTCAGGCACCAAGAATCCTCATCAGTGATAGAAATTGTGCTGGAACACTTGGAGCATTTTTTGAAACAACTATGGGGCTTCTCCATATCAGGGAATAATACAAAGGCAAAATTGAACTGGGCAATGATGCCCAATGAGGCCACAGGCCACAAATAAGAGTTTGTGAAAAAAATGAAAATAAAGTAAAATTATGTAAAATAAAAATAAAAAAAGGGGAACAAGAATAGATGGGGAATCAAATCTGTCGACAGGAAGGCTACCTAAGTACTTTTGATGGTACTAGTGAAAAACCTTTGAAGTCTCTAGACGCGGCTGACAGGGACAAGGTCCCGATGCCTCCACGGAAAAAATACGACTGAGGAGACCAGGAGGGAAGCAGGAAGGCAGCCACGCATTCGTAAAGGGGAGTGTTCCAGCACCAGGCTCCATCGGTGCCGATGTCACCCATATGTGAAGACGGACTTCGTACTTGTTCCTGGCGATCACCTGCTACAGGTAACTATGCTTTCTCCATGAACGAGGAAGAAAGTCCTCATGTATGGGACTCCCAAGCTACAGGCTATTGGAACCAAAGGAAAAAACAGCCTAACAGGGCACCAGACTGGAAATGCCAGAAAGAATAGGAAGGTAGTCCATCTGAGGGACTCATCTTGAAACAATATCCTCAGCAGAAATTGACCTGAGGGGTTTTGCAGGTAGCCCAGATGGACAGAAAGAGTAGTTACTCACCTGTAACAGGTGTTCTCCAGGAGCAGCAGGAATCAGTCCTCACATATGGGTGACATCGACGTCGATGGAGCCCCCTGCGGAGCATTTCCCCAGCTTTCTAAGAAAGCCTTTGGGAATGCAGGCACACCTAAAGGTGCCATCTTTGCCAGTCATATGACATAGTTTATTGTTTTGCTTTTTAAGTGCTGTTATTAGCTATGTACAACTGCAACTCCAAGGGGAGGAGGGAGGGTTGTGAGGACTGATTCCTGCTGCTCCTGGAGAGCACCTGTTACAGGTGAGTAACTACTCTTTCTCCAGGACCAAGCAGGAAGTCAGTCCTCGCATATGGGACTCCCCAGCTTCAGGATACCGGGGACCCAGAGCTGAAAAATGAGCTCCCTCTAGCCACAGCATCAGAGAAAAGGATTTCACTGGACTACACCTCCACCGGTAGCCCAACCAGAGGGCTGGAGGGTAGGAGTTGCCTAAACCCCGAAGAGATTCCGGAGCACTGCCTGACCAAAAGCACTGTCCCTACAGGACTCCCTCTCTAGGCAGTAATGGGCCGCAAAAGTCTGGCTTGAGGACCAAGTTGCAGCCCTGCAGATGTCTGCCAACGGTACAGAGCGGAGATGAGCTACTGAGGTAGCCATAGCCCTGACACGGTGGGCCGTGACCCAAACCTGCAAGGGAAGGTCTGCTGCCCTGTAAGCCCAGGTGATAGTCAGCCACCCAGATGGACAAGGTACGCTTGGCAACAGGCAACCCTAAGTTATTAGGGTCAAAAGACACGAAGAGCTGAGTAGCCCTTCTATGTCCCTGCGTACGCTTAAGGTAGAAGGACAAGGCCCTTCTACAGTCCAAGGTATGCAGGACTGTCTCAGCCCGGCTAGCATGGGGCCTAGGGAAGAATGTTGGAAGAACCACCTCCTGGTTGAGATGGAAGGAGACGACAACGTTAGGGAGAACTTAGGATGAGTCCTAAGGACTACCCTGCTCCTATAGAAGCGAGTGTAAGGCCTATCACAGACTAAGGCCTGAAGATCACTTACTCGCCTGGCCGAGGTTAAGGCCACTAGAAAGAGAGTCTTCCAAGAAAGGAAGCGAAGATGGCATGTAGCCATCGGTTCAAAAGGTGGGCAAGTTAACTGCTGCAAGACCACATTCAACTCCCACTCAGGGGCTGATGGACAGATAGGAAGCTTGAGCAGAAGCAAGCCTCTGAGGAACCTGGACACCAATGGGTGAACAGACAAGGAGTGGTCCCTCCACCAGTGAGTGGTGAGCTGCCAGAGCAGAGAGGTGGACCTGAACAGAATTAGACTTAAGGCCCTGAATGGACAAATGCAAGAGATATTGAAGCACCACTGGTACAGTGCAGGAGAAGGGATCTGCCTGGTGTTCTTAACACCACAAGGAGAATCTTTTCCATTCAGGGCATAGGTTTTCCTGGTGGACTGCTTTCTAGAGGCTAATAACACCTCTTCCACTTCCTGAGGCAAGCCCCAGGGAGCTAACACTACCCTTGCAGCCTCCAGGCCATCAAATTGAGAGATTTGAGATTGGGGTGTAGAAGGAAACCCTGATCCTGAGAGAGGAGATCGGGCTGTAACCCCAGAGGCAGTGGGGTGTCCACTGCCAGTTGAAGCAGAAGTGGGAACCAGGGTTGCCTCAGCCATCTGGGAGCTACCAGAAGCACCGAGGCCTTGTCCCTTTACAATCTTGAACAAAGTTCGGGCCACCAAAGGCATGGGAGGAAACGCATAAAAAAGGCCCTGGTTCCAAGAAATGAGAAAGGCATCCGCTGCTACTCTTCGGGGATGCGGTTGCCTGGAACAGAACCTGGGTAACTGGTGGTTCAGGGGACTGGCAAAGAGATCTATGGATGGAAGTCCCCATTTCAGAAAAATTTGTTGAACCACTAATGGGTGCAGCTGCCACTCGTGGGGCTGCAGAATCCTGCTCAACCTGTCTGCTAGGAAGTTCTCTTGACCTGGCAGGTAGACAGCCTTGAGCACCATGCTGTGTTTGAGCGCAAAAGAGCAAAGGGCCTGTGCTTCCTGACACAGGAGTCTGGACCCAGTGCCCCCTTGTTTGTTCACATTAAACATTGACACCTCATTATCCGTCTGTACCAGAACAGACTGGTGAGCCAAGGTGTGAGAAAAGACCTTGAGGGCTAAGCGAATGGCTCGAAGCTCTAATAGGTTGATCTGCTGAGTGGCCTCCGCTGGAGACCACAGGCCCTGGGTGCACTTGTCTGCACAATGAGCACCCCAACCCTGCAGAGAGGCATCCGTAGTCAACACCACAGTGGGGACAAGAACTTGAAAAGACACCCCCTGTAGCAAGTTGGGGGGGGGTGTAGCCACCACTGAAGGGAGTCCAGGAATAGTTTGGACACCCGCACTCTGTCCATGAGGTGTCCTGTGGCCTGCTGCCACTGAGTCCTGAGGCACCACTGGGCCGGCCGCATGTAAAGACGAGCATTGGGGGTCACATGCACCGTCGATGCCATGTGGCCCAGCAGCTGTAGGCAAAGTTTGGCAGACACCCTTGGCACAGTGAGAAATTGGCATGCCAAGGTGATGAGCCTCTGTGCTCTGTCCTCTGGCAAGAAGGCCTTCGCCTCCTTGGAGTCCAGCCTTGCTCCTATGAGCTGTAGGTTCTGGGAGGGGAGCAAAGTGGACTTTGCGAAGTTTATGACAAAGCCGAGGTGTTGGAGGAGGGACACCACTCTGATAAGCCAGTCGTCTAGGTAGGGGAAGACGAATACCCCCCGACTCCTGAAGTAGGCCGCTACTACAGCCAAGCACTTTGTGAAGACTCTTGGGGCGGAGGTGAGGCCAAAGGGCAGTACCCTGTACTGGTAATGGTTTCCACCCACAATGAACCTGAGATATTTTCTGTGGTCTGGATGAATGAGGATGTGAGTGTACGCATCCTTTAGATCCAAAGAGCATAGCCAATCTCCCTGCTGGAGGTAGGGCAGAAGTGTTCCAAGAGTAAGCATCTTGAACTTTTCTTTCACTAAGAACTTGTTGAGGTTCCTGAGGTCGAGAATGGGCCGGAGACCCCCTGTTCTCTTTGGTAGCAGGAAGTACCTGGAGTAGAACCCTTGCCCTTTCAGGTGTGGAGGGACAGGCTCTACCGCCTTGTCCAGAAGCAGGCCTTGAAGCTCCTGAAGGAGAAGGTCTGTGTGTAAGGGAGGCCTTGGAGCCTCTCCTGGGAAGTAAGCAGGAGGGAACTGTTGGAAATGGAGCATATAGCCCTTGTGGACTATGCTCAGAACCCATGCATCTCCTGTTACTGGTGGCCACCTGTGGGCAAACAGGGCTAGAAGACCTCCTGTGCAGAGAGGGGGCAGCAAAGGAGGAAAGGCTATGCTGAGGGAGTCAAAAAAACCCTCTCTGCTGAGTAGGAGCAGGAGCCGGAGGCTTGGGGGTTGGCTGCCTAGGGGGCCCACGTCCCTGCCCCTTGGCCTGCTGCGCCTGTTGGGGAGGCCTGGTAATAAGGGAAAGGTTTATAGGCAGCCGCCTTCCTCGGGTAAAAGGACTTCTTACCAGAGCCCTTCTTTTTCTGAGAAGGGGCAGAGGTCTTTCTGGACAGTCTGGTCCGAGTAAGGTGATCGGTCTCGAGCTCAGCAGCCTTCTCGGCCATGGGTTTGCCAAAAAGGTTCTCACCTCGGCAAGGGACATCGACCAACTTGTCCTGAACCCAAGGCTCGAAGTCCAATGACTGCAGCCATGCCTGGCGTCGGGCGGCGATGCCGGCTGCCGCTGCTCGGGCCGAAGCCTCAAAGCCATCGTAGGCTGCTCAGGACATTAACTTAGAGCAGTCCCGGATACCTGTAGACAATGACTGGAAACTCTGCAAAGGTTCCCCTGAGAGGCCAGCCGCGAACCCGGACATTTCCTTGGCCAGGTCCCGAAGGTACATGCCCATGAACAGCTGGTAAGGCTGGACACGGCAAGCAAGCATTGAGCCCTGGAAGCACTTTCTGCTGAAAGCATCCAGGTTCAGGGCCTCCCTGCCGAGAGGCACCGCAGAGTGCATCTTCTGGCTTTTCAGACGATGCATGGCCGATTCCACCACCATGGAATGGTGCGGCAGCTGTGCCATCTGGAATCCAGGGATCTTCCTGAGTCGATAGATGGAATAGACTCTCTTGCTTAAAACCGGCGCCGAAGCCGGTGCCTCCCATATCCTGAAGAGGAGCCGTTCCAGCATCGGAGGAACCGGCACAGTAAAAGCCTCCTTCGGAGGAGAGTCATACTGGAGGGCCTCAAGCTCATCGGCTCGAGACTCCTCCTCGGGGTCCGCGGGAATGGCCAAGGCCTTAGCCATATCCCTGACGAACTCCGAGAACCGGGTATCCTCCGGAGGGGACCTACTCTGGGGTTCGGACTGCGGTGAGTCCGATAGGACGCACCGAGTCCGGAAGGTATCGAGGGACTCCTCGTCCTCCGTCTCCCAAGCAGACTCATCCGAAGAGGAGTCGGGGGGCTCCGACCGCGTGGGTCTCGGTGGCACCCGCCCCGACGCCGAAGGCACCGGCATCGACGCCCTCGGTTCCGAACGGGAGGTCGAGGGTGACCGCGACCGAGGACGACCTCGAGCCTTCATGGTCTCGAGTATCAGCTCGGTCTCCAGGGTCGACTTCGACATCGATGTCCCAGTGGTCGGGGCAGATGCACCAGCGAGGCTGGCCATCAGTATCCGCTGCTGCTCCATGAGGCAGACAATCTGCACTCCAAGGCTGTCATCCTGAGTCCCACCTCAGGTGACGCAGCAGCCCATGACTCGGGCCCCGGCAGCGCCGGGCCCGACGTCGGCTCCCTCGGAGGAGAGTCCACAAGGACTACAGGACTTACATGTCCGACGGACTCAGATTCCACACGAGGCATTTTGGTCAGCTTCTCCGGCTCCAAAGGCCCAGGGCAGCGGTCAGGGGTCTGAGACCTGGCCCTCAAGGAGCCAGGGACCTCTTCCGACGCCGCCCTCCCGAGCCGCTTCTTCCTCTTGCGTTCCCGGTCGGGGGACCCCCCAGTCCGAGGAACCCCGGCAATGCTCGGGATCTGACTCCCGAGACGTCGAGGCCTCAGACGAGGTCCGGGCCCGGTCAGAGGCAGAGTCCAAAAAAATCCTTTCCTTTTGATGCTGTCGGCAGCATAGTGCCTTGGTAGACATTTTACCACATGGACCACAGGTCTGAGGATCGTGATCCGGGCCCAGGCACCGAAGGCAGCAGTCGTGTGTGTCGGTCAGAGACATGAGTTTCTTGCACCAATCACACTTTTTGAAACCACTGGAAGCCATCGGGGAAAAAAGGGCTCCCGCGAGGTCAAAGGACCGGCTATCCAGAGAAACAAAAAAAAGGGCGCAAACGCCAGCCACGAAGGGCAAAAACTGAAAAAATAAAAGACGGGCTCGATACCGGTGTACTGATCCCGGCGGGAAGGGCAACCGGCGTCGAACCGGAGAAAAAATGAAGAATCGCTGAAAAATGTCAACTTTTCCGGGCGACTAGGACAAGCATCCGATGGGCTCCACGGAAAAAGAGAGACTGGCAAAGATGGCACCTTTAGGCGGAAAGGGGACCGCGCATGCGTGCCTGCATTCCCAAAGGCTTTCTTAGAAAGCTGTGGAAATGCTCCGCAGGGGGCTCCATCGACGTCGATGTCACCCATATGTGAGGACTGACTTCCTGCTTGGTCCTGGAGAACATAAATTATGTCATACTAGGTCAGACCAAGGTCCATCAAGCCCGGAATCCTGTTTCCAACAGTGGCCAATCTAGGTCACAAGTAGCTAGTAGTTTCCCCAAAAGACACAGGTTCCACGATGCTTGTATTGGGGCAAGCAGTGGATATCCAGGGTCCCCTTCAATAATGGTTTATGGATTTTAACTCCAGGAACTTGTCCAACCTTTTTTAAACCCGGCTGCACTAACATAGTAGTATTAAACAGGTTACCATGTAGCTTCATTGCATGTCTAGTCTTTCTAGATTTTGATGGCATAAACAATCTACATTTACCCGTTCCACTCCATACATTAATTTAGAGACCTCTACCATATCTCCCCTCAGCTGTCTCTTTTCCAGGTTGAAGAGCCCCAACCTTTTTAGCCTCCCTTCAGAGGGGTATCCTTCCATCCCCTTTACCATTTTGGTGGCTCTTCTCTGTACCTTTTCTAATAACGCTATATCCTTTTTAAGATTTGGCGACCAGAATTGCACATAATATTCATGGTGCGGTCACACCATGGAACGATACAGACATTATAATATCCTTTGCTTTATTCTCCATTCCTTTCCTTATGATACCTATCATTCTATTTGCTCTCTTGGCTGCAGCTGCACACTGGGCAGAGGGTTTCAACATGTTATCCACAATGACGACTAAATCGTTTTCCTGGGTGGTGGTTCTATAATGTGGAACCTTGCATCATGTAACCATAGTTTGGATTGTTCTTAGATGTATAACTTTGCACTTGTCCACATTAAGTTTCATCTGCCATTTGAATGCCCATTCTTCCTATTTATCAAGGTCCTCTTACAATTTTCCACAATCCTTATGGGTTTTAACAACTTTGAATAATTTTGTGTCATCTGCAAATTTGATTACCTCACTAGTTATTCCCATTTACAAATATGTTAAAAAACAGCAGACCCAGCACAGATCCCTGAGGTATTCCACTATTCATCTTTCTCCATTTGGAAATTTGGTCATATAGCCCTACCTTCTGCTATCTTTTAACCAGTTCTTGAGTCACAATAGTACACTGCCTCCTATTCCATAACTTTTTAATTTTGCCAAGTCTCTCATGAGGGACCATGTCAAAGACTTTCTGAAAATCCAGATACACTACATCAACTAACTCACCTTTGTCTACCTGTTTATTCACAACTTCAAAAAACATAACAGATTAGTAAGACAAGATCTTCCTTGGCTAAAGACATGTTGGCTGTCTCCCATTAAGCCATGACTATCTACATGTTCAGTAATTTTGTTCTTTATAAGGGTTTCTACCATTTTCCCCGGTACTGACGTCAGACTCATTGGTCTGTAGACTGCCGGATCACCCCTAGAACCTATTTAAAAACTGGCATTATATTGGCCATCCTCCAATCTTCAGGTATTACAGATGATTTTAATGATAGTTCACAGATTACTAATGAAATAACTGAAATATGAGATTGCAGACCTACTAACACCCATGGATATATGCCATCTGGTCAAGGTAATTTGCTGCTCTTCATAGTTGCAATATATCTTCCCAGTATATCAATATTTCTTTCAATTCTTCTGCAGCATCACCTTTAAATACCATTTCAGTCATGGGTAACATTACTACATCTTATTCAGTAAAGACCAAAGCAAAAAATTCATTCAGTCTTTCCGCTATGGCCTTGTCCCCCTCTTAGTGCCCCTTTTACCCCTCTATTAGGAGGACTGGTGGGTAGCACGGCCTGACCAAAATTGCTGTCCTGTCAGGAATCCCCATCCAGACAGTATTGGACTGTGAAGGTATGGACCAAGAACCACATAGCCTTGCAGATTTCCTTTCAGAGATACAGCGGAGGTTGGCCACCGACGTGGCCATCGCATGGACATTGTGAGCCATAACATGACCCTCAAGGCTCAACCCAACTTGGGCGTACACATAAATGATGCAGTCTGCAAGCCAGAGGGACAGTGTGCGCTTAGAGACTGTGACACTCAGCCTACTGATGTCGAAGGAAACGACCAGTTGGGTGGACTGGCTGTGTGTCTTCATAAATTCCAGATAGAAGGCTAGAGTCTGCTTGCAGTCCAAGGTATGCATACGTTGCCTCACCCAAGTTTATGTGAGGCTGGGGGAAGAAAATCTGTAAGACTATTGACTGGTTGAGGTGGAATGCAGAGGCCACACTGGGTAGAAAGCAGGGGTGCATATGGAGCACTACCCTGTTCTGGTGAAACCGAGTGTATAGAGGGTGAGCGACCAGAGGTTGGCGCTCACTGATGCGCCACGCCAACGTCACTGCCACCAGAAAGAGGACCTTCCAGATCAGGAATTTCAGAGGGTACGATTCAAGCAGCTCGAATGGGGCCCACATCAGCTGGGTGAGTACCACATTGAGATCCCAAGCCACCATCACTTAGTGACTACATGGCGTGTTCCCTGTTTTTTGTACTTTTTGAAAAGAGTAAACAACCTATAGAGTAGTTACTCACCTGTAACAGGTGTTCTCCAGGAGCAGAAGGAATCAGTCCTCACATATGGGTGACATCGACGTCGATGAAGCCCTTGCAAAGCATTTCCCCAGCTTTCCAAGAAAGCCTTTGGGAATGCAGGCACGCATGCGCGGTTCCCTTACCGCCTAAAGGTGCCATCTTGTTCAGTCAAATGACATAGCTAAAAACAACACACAAAAATGTAAAAAATTAACTATGTACAACTGCAACTCCCAGGGGAGGAGGGAGGGTTATGAGGACTGATTCCTGCTGCTCCTGGAGAACACCTGTTACAGGTGAGTAACTACTCTTTCTCCAGGACCAAGCAGGAAGTCAGTTCTCACATATGGGTGGCTCCCTAGCTCTGGGCTACCAAGGAACCCAGGCTGAACAAGAGAACTCCTTCTAGTCTCAGCATCAAAGAAAGGCTTTTCACTGACAGAACCTCCAACCGGTAGCCCAACAGAGGGCAGGAGATGCCTAAACCTCAAAGAGATTCCGGAGTACTGCCTGGCCAAAAGCACTGTCCCTACGGGACTCCCTTTCCAGACAGTAATGGGTCGCAAACATCTGGCTTGAAGACCAAGTTGCAGCCCTGCAGATGTCTACCAACGGTACAGAGCGGAAATGAGCCACTGAGGCAGCCATTGCCCTGACACGATGGGCCGTGACCCGACCCTGCAAAGGAAGGTCAGCGGCCTTGTAAGCCCAGGTGATACAGTCAGCCACCCAGATGGACAAGGTACGCTTGGACACAGCTAACCCCAAATTATTAGGGTCAAAAGATATGAAGAGCTGAGTAGCCCTTCTGTGCCCCTGCGTACGGTCAAGGTAGAAAGATAAGGCCCTCCTACAGTCCAGGGTATGCAGAACTGCTTCAGCTTGGCTTGCATGAGGCCTAGTGAAGAATGTTGGAAGAACCACCTCCTGATTGATGTGGAAAGAGGAGACAACATTTGGGAGCAACTTTGGATGAGTCCTGAAGACTACCCTGTTCCTATAAAATCTGGTGAAGGGCCTGTCACAGACCAGGGCCTGAAGCTCACTCACTCGCCTAGCCAAGGTTAGGGCTACCAAGAAGAGTGTCTTCCAGGACAGGAAGCGTAGAGGACAAGTAGCCATCGGCTCAAAAGGTGGGCGAGTCCGTTGTTGCAAGACCATATTCAACTCCCACTCAGGAGCAGGACGACGGATTGGAGGCTTGAGCAAGAGCAAGCCTCTGAGGAACCGGGACACCAAGGGGTGAACCGACAGAGAATGTCCTTCCACCAGTGAGTGGTGAGCTGCTAGAGCTGAGAGGTGGACCCAAACAGAATTGGACTTAAGTCCCTGATTTGATAAGTGCAGTAGTTACTGAAGTACTACTGGTACAGCACAGGAGAAGGGATCTTCTGTACGTAGCTGACACAACACAGAAAACCTTTTCCATTTTAGGGCATAGGTTTTCCTAGTGGACTGTTTCCTAGAGGCTAGGACAACCTCCTCAACTTCCTGAGGTAGGCCCCAGGGAGCCAAAACTACCCTTGCAGCCTCCATGCCATCAAATTAAGAGCTTTGAGATTGGGGTGCAGAAGGGAACCCTGATCCTGAGAGAGAAGGTCAGGTTGCAACCCCAGAGGCAGTGGGGGATCCACTGCCAGCTGAAGCAGAAGTGGAAACGAAGGCTGTCTCGGCCACCTGGGAGCCACCAGCAGGACCGAGGCCTTGTCCTGAAGAATCTTGAACAGAGTTCGGGCCACCAAGGGCGTGGGAGGAAACGCATACAGGAGGACCTGAGACCAGGGAATCAGAAAAGCATCTACCGCTATCCGCAGAGGATGCGGTTGCCTGGAGCAGAACTTTGGCAGCTGTTTGTTCAGAGGTCTGGCAAAAAGATCTATGGATGGAAGTCCCCATTTCAGGAAAATCTTCTGAACCACCAAAGGATGGAGCTGCCACTCGTGGGGCTGCAGAATCCTGCTCAACCTGTCGGCCAGGTAGATACACTGCCTTGAGGAGCATGTTGTGTCTGAGAGCAAACAAGCAAAGGTCCTGTGCCTCCTGACAAAGGAGCCTGGACCCAGTTCCGCCCTGCTTGTTCACATAAAACATGGCTACCTGGATGTCTGTTTGAACTAGGACAGACTGATGAGCCAGGGTTTGAGAAAAAGTCTTGAGGGCCAACCGAATAGCCCTGAGTTCCAGGAGATTGATTTGCTGTGCGGCTTCCCAGGGTGACCACAGGCCCTGGGTGCACTTGCCTAAACAATGAGCTCCCCAGCCCTGCAGGGAGGCATCCGTGATCAACACCAGTGTGAACCCAGGAATCTGAAAAGGTACCTCTTGCAGCAGATTGGATGGGTGCAGCCACCAGCTGAGGGAGTTCAGAAATTGTCTGGACACTTATCCTGTCTCTGAGGCTGCCTGTGGCCTGTGACCAAAGGCACCACTGTGCAGGCCTCATATGGAGCCTGGCATTGGGGGTCACATGTACTGTCGAAGCCATGTGGCCAGGAAGCCTCAGGCAGAGTCTGGCGGAGACCAGTGACCTGCTGAGAAACTGGTTTGCTAAGTTCATCAGTCTTTGGGCTCTGTCTTCTGGCAAGAAAGCCTGTGACAGCAGAGAGTCCAACCTCGCCCCTATGAACTCCAAGTTCTGGGAGGGGAGCAAAGTGGACTTTGCGAAGTTTATTACAAACGCCAAGCTTTGAAGAAGAGCAATAGTTCTGACGGTGGCCTGTCGGGCCTCCTGGCATGTCTGACCTCTTATGAGCCAGTCGTCCAGATAGGGGAAGACAAAGACTCCCTGATTTCTCAGGTAGGCCGCTACCACCGCCAGGCATTTGGTAAAGACCCTGGGAGCGGAGGTGAGGCCAAAAGGCAGTACTCTGTACTGATAATGGTTTCCTCCCACAATGAACCTGAGGTACTTTCTGTGGTCTGGATGAATGAGGATGTGAGTATACGCATCCTTTAGATCTAATGAGCATAGCCAATCTCCCTGCCGGAGGTAGGGCAGAAGTGTTCCAAGAGTAAGCATCTTGAACTTTTCCTTCTCCAAGAACTTGTTGAGGTTTCTGAGGTCTAGAATAGGTCGAAGGCCACCGGTTCTTTTGGGTACCAGGAAATACCTGGAGTAGAACCCCTGACCTTGCAAGTGGGGAGGCACAGGCTCCACCGCCTTGTCCACCAACAGACCTTGGAGCTCCTGAAGGAAAAGATCTGTGTGCAGGGGAGGCCTTGGAGGCTCCCCTGGAAAGTATGGAGGAGGCAGTTGTTGGAAGTGTAGCAGATAGCCCTTGTGGACTATTCATTTATTTATTTAACAGTTTCTTCTATACCGCCCCTTCCAGAGATCAGGGGCGGTTTACATTAAACAGTGAACAGAACATTTGTATACTTCTGTATACATTTACAAGGAACATTATGTTTTAACTATATACAAGTGTATGCTTAACACCCAACTGTCTCCAGTAATGAGTGGCCACTGGTGGGCAAACAGGGCGAGGCGACCTCCTGTGCAGGGTTGGAAGAGCAGGGACAGAGAGGCTATGCCTAAGGAGTCAAAAAACCCCACCCTGATGAGTGGGAGCAGGGGCCAGAGGCTTGGGGGTCCTCTGCCTACGGGGCCCATTACCCTGCCCCTTGGGCTTGCTGACCCTGAGGGGCAGCTTGGGCAGCCTGGTACTGTGGGTACTGTTTGTAGGCAGCGCCCTTCCTCGGGTAAAAGGGCTTTTTACCCGAGCCCTTCTTTTTGTGAGAAGGGGCAGAAGTCTTCCTAGACAGCCTTGTCCTTGTGAGGTGCTCGGTCTCGAGCTGTGCGGCCTTCTCGGTCATGGGCTCGCCAAAAAGGTTCTCACCTCGGCAAGGGACATCGACCAACTTGTCCTGAACCCATGGCTCGAGGTCCGATGACTGCAGCCATGCCTGGCGTCGAGCTGCGATGCCGGCTGCTGCGACACGGGCCGAAGCCTCGAAGTCATCGTAGGCAGCGCGGGACATAAACTTGGAGCATTCCCGGATCCCCGAGGACAAGGACTTGAATCTCTGCAAGGGTTCCCCGGAGAGACCAGCAGAGAACCCGGCCAGCTCCTTGGCCAGGTCTCGCAAGTACATGCCCATGTACAGCTGGTAAGACTGGACAAGGCAAGCCAGCATCGAGCCCTGGAAGCACTTTCTACCAAAACCATCGAGGTTCCGGGCCTCCCTGCCAGGGGGCACCGCGGAGTGCATCTTCTGACTTTTCAGGCGATGCATGGTCGATTCCACCACCATGGAATGGTGTGGTAGCTGCGCCTTTTGAAAGCCAGGACTCTTCCGGAGTCGATAGATCGAATCGACCCGCTTGCTTAGAAGCGGCGCCGAGGCCGGTGCCTCCCACATCCGGAAGAGGAGCCGTTCCAGCATCGGAGGAACCGGAACAGTAAAGGCCTCCTTCGGAGGAGAGTCGTACTGTAGGGCCTCGAGCCCCTCAGCTCGAGGCTCCTCCTCGGGGTCCGCAGGAATAGCCAACGCGGTGGCAATATCCCGGATGAACTCCGAGAACTGGGTATCCTCCGGGGGGGGGAATCTACTCCGGGGCTCAGACTGCGGTGAGTCCGACGGGACGCACAGAGTCCGGAAGGTGTCGGGGGACTCCTCGTCCTCCGTCTCCCAGGCGGACTCGTCCGATGAGGAATCGGGGTCCGACCGCGCGGGTCCTATGAGCACCCGCCCCAACGCCAAAGGCACCGGCATCGACACCCTCGGTCCCGAATGGGAGGTCGAGGGAGACTGCGACCGAGGTCAACCTCGAGCCTTTATGGTCTCTAGTATCGGCTCGGTCTCCGGGGTCAACTTCGATGTCGATGTCCCGGTGGTCGGGGCAGATGCGCCAGACAGGCTGGCCATCAGTGCCCGCTGCTGTTCCATGAAGGCAGACAGTTTGCTCTCCAAGGCTGTCAGCCTGAGACCCAGCTCAGGAGACTCAGCAGCCCCCAACTCGGGCCCCGGTGGCGCCGAGCCCGACGTCGGCTCTCTGGGAGGAGAGTCCACGAGGACTAAAGGACTTACGTGTCCAGCAGACTCCGGCTCCACTCGAGGTACTTTGGAAGGCTATTCCTGTTCCACGGACCCGGGGCGACGGTCGGGGGTCTGAGACCTAGCTCTCGAGGAGCCAGGGACCTCTTCCGACGACGCCCTCGCGAGCCGCTTCTTCCTCTTTTGTTCCCGGTCGGGGGACCCCCTGTCCGAGGAACCCCGACGGTGCTCGGGATCCGATTCCCGAGATGTTGAGGCCTCAGATGAGGTCCGGGCCCGGCCGGAGGCCGAGTCAGAAAAAAGCCTTTCCTTTTGGTGCTGACGACTTCGCAGTGCCTTGGAAGACATTTTTCCACATGGTCCACATGTCTTAGGATCATGGTCAGGACCGAGGCACCGAAGGCAGCAGTCGTGTGTGTCCGTGAGAGACATCAGCTTCTTGCACCGATCACACTTTTTAAACCCACTGGAAGCCATCGGGGAAAAAAAGAGTCCCCGCGAGGTCAAAGGACCGGCTTTCCAGGGAAAAAGAAAAAAAGGGCGCGAATGCCAGCCACGAAGGGCAAAAACCGAAAAAAGAAGATCGGGCTCGATACCGGTGTACCCAACCCATCGGGAGGGGAACCGGTATCGAACCAGAGAAAAAAACAGCGAAGGATCGCCAAAAAATCTGACTATTTTCCGGGAGGACTAGGACACACGTCCGGTAGGCTTCACGGAAAAAGACAGACTGAGCAAGATGGCACCTTTAGGCGGTAAGGGAACCGCGCATGCGTGTCTGCATTCCCAAAGGCTTTCTTGGAAAGCTGGGGAAATGCTCCGCAAGGGCTTCATCGACGTCGATGTCACCCATATGTGAGGACTGACTTCCTGCTTTGTCCTGGAGAATCATTTTTACCTGTTTCACTCCACTCAGGATTTTATAAAACCTCTATCATACCTCCCCCCCCCCCCTCAGTTAACTTCAAGCTAAAGAGCCCTAACCTCTTTAGCCTTATATCTTTTTTGAGATGCAGTGACCAGAAGTTGCACATAATACTCAAGGTGTGTTCACACTATGGAGCAATAACCTTTGCTTTATTCTCTATTCCTTTCCTAAAAATTCCTAGCATTAGCTTTTCTGGCTATTGCTACACTGAGCATCTACTGAAGTAACTATGTGTTGGCTGAAAAATACCTTTGATACTGCACTGTCTACTGCTATTTAGAATACCACTTGAGACCAAACTGGAGTATGGTAGATAGGGGAGCAAACACCATTGAACAGTGCCGGGCCCAGGACCGAACCGTGGGGCATCCCGCTAATCACCTTCCTTTCATCCGAGTGAGCTCCATTTACCATCACCCTCTGTCGTCTGTCAGTCAACCAATTTCTGATCCAATTTACCATCTTAGGATCCATCCCCAAGCTACTGAGTTTATTGATAAGCCTCCTATGAGGAACAGTATCAAAGGCTTTGCTGAAATTGAGGTAGATGACATCCATCGCATGCCCCTGATCTAGCTCCCTGGTCACCTGGTCAAAGAACTCAGATTTGTTTGGCAAGATCGTACTTTGGTAAAACCATGTTGCCTCGGGTCTTGCAACCTGTTGGTTTTGAGAAAGTTCACTATTCGCTCTTTCAGGAGCGTCTCCATTACTTTTCCCACCACCGAGGTAAGGCTCACGGGCCTGTAGTTTGGCACTTCTTCCCTGTCACCACTTTTGTGTAGAGGTATGACATCAGCTGTTCTCCAGTCCTGAGGAACCTCTCCTGTTTCCAAGGATCTTTTGAAAACATCCTTTAACGGCCCTGCAAGAACCTCTCTGAGCTCTTTCAGTATCCTGGGATGTATCCTATCCGGTCCCATGGCCTTATCCACTTTCAGTTTTGCAAGTTGTTCTAACACATCATCTTCTGTGAATGGTGTGGTATCTACTTCATTCCCATTTTTATATTTGGGAGTCACAGGTTGTCCTTCTCCAGGACTTTCTTTAGTAAAAACAGAGCAGAAGTATTCGTTTAGCAATTTCGCTTCTTCAATGTCACTTTCCACGAGTCCGTTCGCAGCACTTCTGAGTCCTGCAATTCCACCTCTGATCTTCTTCCTTTCCCGAATATACCCAACAAAGGTTTTGTTGCCACACTTAACATCTTTAGCCATTTTTTCCTCTGCCTTTGATTTTGCTATCCTTATTTCTCTCTTTGAGTTTGATCCTGTATTCATTTCTGTGTTCCTCTGTTTGCGAGCTTTTGAATTTTGCGAAAGCTGTGTTTTTTGCCTTTGAGCAGCCACTTCTTTGGAAAACCAAATAGGTTTTCTTCTCCTCTTTTTTTTGTTTACTTTTGTTACATATTTATTTGTTGCCCCTTTATTGCCACCTTTAGTTTAGCCCATAGCAATTCCACTTCCCTTACCTCCTTCCACCCTGTCAGCTCCTCCTTTAGGTACTCGGCCATTTTATTGAAGTCGGTGTTTTTGAAGTTTAGGACTTTGAGCTTGCTATGATTGGCCTGTACCATGGCTTTTATCTCAAACCACACCATGTGATGATCGCAGCTGCTCACAGGGGCACTCACGCAAACATTCGACATGCTATCACCGTTGGTGAGCACGAAATCCAGTGTTGAGCTTTCCCTGATTGGTTCCATCACCATTTGTCTAAGTAACGCATCTTGGAGAGCATCCACGATTTTTTTGCGTCTTTCCAGATTTGCAGAAGGAGTAATCCAATCCACATCATGTAGATTAAAGTCACCCAATATGATCGCTCCCCCTTTGCGGCTATCTTGGCAATATCTATAATCAATTCGTTATCTCTCTCTTCAATTTGTGTCGCAGGTCTGTAGACTACAGCAGTATGGATGACAGTACCATCTCCTCTTTTCAACACAATCCAGAGCGCTTCTTCTTTTCCCCATGCTCCCTGCATTTCAGTAGCTTTAATATTGCTTTTGACATACAAGGCTACTCATCCTCCTCTTCCATTTCCTCTGTCTTCTGAATAGATTATAGCCAGGTATGGCTATATCCCAATCATGCGACTTGGGAGGGAGTTGAATTTATTCCAACTTCTGGGCTTGTCTTCAATCGCCCAAGACACCACATTATTGGGGGGGGGGGGGGACTTCAACAAGGCTACCAACAAAATCTTATATATTGATTAGTCATTTGGGCATTCTTGAGGGAGGGGGGGCTTTTGAAGCCTGTTTTGATCTAGATTTACTTCTATTGCATTGGTAGATGCATTATCTCTCCTGCCAGTTACTGAAACACTAACACCTTGACACAGAAGCCAGAGAGTTGTGGCCTGCACCCAAAGATATCTAGCATTCAGTGTTATGATCCATGAGGGACAGTCATCTATGAGCACGTCAGGTACCTCTGGAAGCTTCAGGCTTGCTTTCAGACATGCTACAGTAAAACATCACAAAACAAGAAGAACTCTTCCAAAGGAAGACACAGCAATGAAAAAAATATCCTCAGCATTCCAGCACAAAACACAGATCCATGGCTGTTTTTCAGTCAACAATGAGTGATGAAGACAGACAAATGAAAACTATGTTTATGTACAGGTATTCTAGCACGTTAGCATTTATGAAGCATCTTGCTCTAATTGGATCAAGGTCATTTTCAACGGGTATGTGTCCAACACTTACCTTGTAGGAACCAGGCCCTAAATAAGAGGTAAGCCAAGGTTCTGATCCTACTACCTGTTTGTGCCCTATAAGTGGTTTCTCCTAAAATCCCCTGGACTGACTGGACCTTAAAAAAGCTATCACAGATGGATTCTCTACATATACACATACATACATACATACATATATATATATATATATATATACACATACACACACACACACACATATATATATACACACATACATCTATATACATACACACATACATATATATACATATATATACTGTCAGACGGCCGCCTGGGTGAGAATGTTCAGTCTTGACAAAAAGCATATTTTTATATGATTTGCAAGGATTTGTGGGTAATGTAGTCCATTCATTCCAGACACAGCCGTGAACAATAATTAATTATACTTGCTCAAGGGTAAAGCAAATATGATTTTTATTTATGAGGGGTTCTCCCAACACAGATAATGCTTGGTAGCACAGAACTCAGGATACTTGCTTGCAGTTTTAAAGTTAGGAAAACAAAATCAGGAAAAAAACATCTGAACTTGTCAGGTAATTAAAGCAAAGGATTAAAGACAAAATGGTCTTTCTTGTAGGCTTTAGCAAATAATATCTTAGCAATGCGGTAAGCAACCAAATAAACCCACACAGTAGGAAAAATGTTCTTTTCTTCAGGTTAACTTCTTATATCTTTACATATAAATTCAGAAGTGATTCCCTTCAGAGCACACAAGCAATTAGGTAAGCTCAATTGCTAGCAATCACCCAGCTGAAACCCCTTAGCTGGCTTGCTTTCCCTGTGTAGCTCAAAATCTTACTCAGAAGGTTTTCTGAGTAGATTAAAGAACAAGTTGGTATTTCTTTGTGATGGTTGTTGCACTTTGTAACAAAAAACTATCATTTGAGTTTGGACAGAGAGCAGTCCATATATTCACATTCTGGTTCTAAGACCTCTCCCCTTTCTTCAATAATCATAGGTTCAATATCTTGGCTTGGCACAAAGGAATTTCTCAATGGAGCACTACTAGGAGAATAATCATTTCCCTGCTTCCTTTCAAAGTTATAGCTAGGGCATAGATCAGTGTTCATACCTGAGCTTCCATTGCTGTTAGAGTTCCCCTTTAAACAGCCTGGCCAATATGTAGTCCAGTTTCTGTGTCCAGCCTTCCAATCTAGATCCCTGGACACTGGATCTCTCTTCACATACCTTCTGGCATGGGTCTTAGGGTCCCTTCCACGTGCAGCTGTTTCCCTCACAGGTGCCGTCTGGAGATTCCTGCCTCTGCAATACCACTCCTCTGGTCTCCCCCAGTCCAATGGTGTATGCTGGCCTCTTGTCTGTCTCCCAGTATACGTACTGTGCTGGACTCCTGTAGACTTCCCAGAGGCTTTTCTCTTCCTTCTTTTAAAGGGCTTCTTGCTCTCTCTGTCCGCCCGTTCTGACCTCTGCTTCTGATGAGAATGAAGATCAGGATCTCCAAGCTGATCAAGATACCAAGGATCATGACATCCCAGCTCTGGATGATTCTCTGTAGAATAGACTATCTTTATTCTGCCTTGATGAGTGCTCCACCTTAGCACAGCGCAGCTGTGCTGAATCAGGCCTTGCCCTTTGAGATGAGTGTTCCATCCTAGCACAGCGCAGCTGTGCTGAATCAAGCCCTGCCCTTTGCAATGAGTGCTTGGGGATTACCTCATAGCCCTTTTGATTGAACACACGTTTTCTCACTTCAGCTCCTCTCATGGCTGTTGGAAACCTGGTGCATTCTGGGACTGGTAGTCTTATGGCAAAATTCTGTTTTCTCATTTCTACCAGCACTGACAGGTTGCTTGTTCAGAGACACGTCACCTTTTCTATAGCCCCTTCCTGAGCTATGATAAGCTTCCTTATCACAATACACACACAGGGTGGCCCAAAAAAGTGAGAACATCTCATAAATTAAAAGCTTAAATAGTTTTATTTACCTTTTTTAGCTATATAACGTCTTTATTTCAACAATTTCTGGTCGCCATCTTTTTTTTTAAATTTGTCAATTGTTTACATCTGTCTTTTTGAATTTTTAAATAACTTATATGCTACGAGATGTTCTCACTTTTTTGGGCCACCCTGTGTGTGTGTATATATATATATATATATATACATACATATACATACACACACACCTTGGAACTCCATTATTCTCTGCTGTGGGAGGTCCAAGTATGTTTTTCTTTGTTTGATTCTCACTAACCCCTGCTAGTCTTCCGATATCAAACTTCTGCTGCCTGCCCTTACCTTTGCCTGCTGTTTGGATTTGCTACTATGCTAAAGCCCTGCTCAAACTTTTGCCTGTTCCTGGACTCTGCCTCAGACTACTGACTGGATTTGATTCTATGCTCAGTTCTCCTCTTGCCTCCTCTTCTGGTCAGTGTCAGGTATCCACTTCCCTAGGATACCTGTGCTTCAAAGCTCAGGCTATTCTCTAATACCAGAGGGCTCAACCCGAAGGTGTACTCTCAGTCCCTGGTGTTCCCTAGGAGTGGTTCCAGCTGCGACAGTTAAGTACTAGGAAAATACTCTACCTTCCTCCAAAGTCTTGGTCAAATCCTTTAACTCTGAGGTCTGCATGCCACTAGATGGATCAATGGATGGATCAAATCATTACTATAATTTTTTAAGTTATGGTTGAAAAGAAATAAATCTTTAAAAAAAAATGCTGAAAACACCAGGAGGCCACTACAAAAAAAGGAGCCTATCCTTAAAAAAAAAAAAAGAAAAGGTTAACATCCACCCGAGGAAACATCAGCTACAGTAACATTCAGAAAGTAAGAAAAAAAAATCTGACTGGCTGCTGGTCCAGCAATCTGTAGAAAACCATTGCATAAGCCTAGAAAGACCTTGTTTAGAGAACATGAAAAACAGCCTTTAGCTAATAAAGCCCCAATTTTGTGGAACTCACTTCCCAGAGAACTGAGAAATATCTTAACATACTCTAATTTTTGCACTAAAGTTAAGGCCTGATTATTTTCTCAAGCCTTTTCGAGTTAAATTTCTGTGTATGACAGCAGGTTTAAGACTAGTTTTATCTACAAGGTTATCAATCTTATGAAAATGCAGTCAGTTCCATGAATTGTTCAGCACTAGTTTAGACATGTCTTATCTAGAACTGTAATATCTTGGAATGACTGATATGTAGCATCATCAGGCAACATGAAATGCAGATGACATCATGGTCTACGCCCCCACTGACACACACACACACCTGACATTGAACCTATTACCAAGTGTCTGGAAGACATGATCACTTGGCTATCTAACAACTCTCTCTCTCTATGAACTATGAAAAGTCTGAAGCAATGTTCATCTCTAGAAGCTCCACCTTCACACCACCACATGCAATCAGCATCCTAGGTAAACTCATTAAAGTGAAAGATGAAGTAAAGTACTTGGGCATCACCCTAGATAAACTGATCCTCCAGTCACTCATCACCTAAACTGCTGCCAAAGCGCATCACAGACAAGCTCATCAGAAGACTCAAACTCATCCTAGACACTAATCACTTCCGAACAGTATGCCAGGCTATAATCATGCCTATACTAGACTATGCCAATTTGCTTTACCAAGGATTGCCTAAACAAAACCTTTATCCTCTCCAGCTGGTACAGAACACGGTGACCCGGATCATCACAAACACTGCAAGAAGTAAGCACATTACCCCAATCCTCCAACAGCTGCACTGGCTGCCTATCCATTCACAGGTAAGATATAAAGCAACGTTATACATTTTCAAAATCTTTCATAACCTCTCAGCTACCGCACTCCAGAGCATTCTAACCAAGGACTCCAGCACAAGACCAAAACAAAGCAACATGGCAAACAAACTCATCGTTGCAGCCGGCTACCAATGTGCCCACCAATCCACTACCAAAAGAGCTCCATACTTTGCTTCACTTGCACTCTGGAGCACACTCCCCGATCCAATGCGATCAACAATGGACATTAAGGATTTCCGGAAGATGCTTAAGACCCTACTCTTGTCCGACCACTATGGCTCTACCAACCAATGACTCCTATCCCTCTATCGTCTTATAACATCACTGATCCTACGCCTACTACTTTATTATTATTGCTAATCCTCTTGTGTTCCCCCCCCCCCAGCATTTTCCCATCCACTATATAAACCACTGATTGAAGGAAAAGGTGGCATATAAAACTTGATAGATAAATAAATAAAGGTCCCCCTTCTCCAAAGATTGTAACTGCTCTTCACCCTTGTCTGTAAAGTCTTTGATTACTTGCTCTGTCATTAAAACGTGTCACTTCTTTAATATTGCTTTTATCCACTATTGTAAACTGTGTTGATGTGTAGCCTCTTAAAGGTGGCACATCAAGTATAATAAACCTAAACTTAAAGCTCTAAAACCATCCTGTGTACCACCACAACAGTCATGCACCCGATGCATGTGGTACCCAGAAAGTATACAGCTATACATACCTGATCATTTACTTTTCTTGAATCCTACTAGGCTAGTCCAGATGAGTGGGTTATGCTGCCTTGCCAGCAGGTGCATCAACTTTCAGTAAGGTCATCACTTGATATAGCCTCTGGTGCAGTACGGAGAGAAGACAATATGAAATGGCCAAGAAGCAAGATCGAAAAACTCAGAAATCCTTATTAACCACAAACAACTTTGCTACCAATAACCATGAGCAAGTATTTGGTTCTCTTACCACAATGAAATCGGTGTCGAACTACAGGACTGAAGAGGCCTTTTATGGCAGCCAGATTCCCAAACCTAAAGTAAAGAGTCTCTCAGAGAGGGTCCAAGGAAAGTAAATTATCAGGTATGTAAAATTTCTCCTTCCTTATCCTGCCAGATGAGTCCAGACGAGTGGTATGTACTCAAGCAATCAGGACCCAGGGTGGGAGGAACATTATGCCCAGGAGTGACAACTCTGCCAAAGGTGCTATCTGTACCAACACAAGCAACCTGTACGGCTTCACAAAGGCATTCAACCAAGACCAGGCAGCCTTAAAGATGTCCTCTGGAGGTACTAAAGTGGACACTGTCCAGGAGGTCTGCACCGAGTGGCATGAGCTCTGACCCACTCTAACACATGCTTACCAGCCAGAGTGTATACTGACCCAATAGTTTCCCTAAGTCAGTGGACATTAGAGGATTTGACCTCTGCCAGCCCTCTCCTCAGACTGCTGAGAACAAGATGTGACCAGTAGAAGGAACTGGCATTTGCCATATATTTGTGAAACACCCTCTACACCAGTGGTTCTCAACCTGTGGGTCGCGACCCCCACAGGGGTCGCCACAGGATTTAGTAGGGGTCGCCTCACCTCACTCCGCCGTTAAAAAAAAGAAAAGAAAAGAAAAGAAAAAGCACCCATGTTGCTGCCGCTGCCGAATCCGCTTCTCAGCAGCGGCAAACTCACCGCCTCCCAGTCCCTTCTAATGCAGCCGCGGCTCCCTGCCTCTTAGGGAACCGCGGCTATGCCAGTAAAACCGTTGGAGCCTTCCTGTCTCTTGACGGGCTCCGTCCATGCAGCATTGTCCCGCTTCCAAAGGAAGTTGTTTACCACTTCCTTTGGAGGCGGGACAATGCTGCACGGAGCCTGTCGAGAGACAGGAAGGCTCCGCAACGGCTTTACAGGTGTAGCTGCGGTTCCCTAAGAGACAGGGAGCCGCGGCTGTAGAAGAACAGAAGGGCAGCAGCAGGCAGACAGGGAGAGGGAAGGAGGGGGCAGGGAACCTGCAACAGGGCTGACATGGAGGGATGGATGGAGGGAGAGGTCTGACATGGACAGGGGGTCTGACATGGAGAGAGTGGGGGGCTGACATTGATGGATGGAGGAAGGGGGGGCTGACATGGAGAGAGGGGGGGCTGACATGGAGAGAGGGAGAGAGGGGGGGCTGACATGGAGAGAGAGAGAGGGAGGGGTGGCTGACATTGATGGATAGATGGAGGGAGGAGGGGCTGACACTGATGGATGGCTGACATGGACAAAGGGAAGAGACAGGGGGACATACTGTACAGACGGGCAATAAATGCTGGACAGACAGTGCGGGTTAGGATTATAATGGGCAGATGGGGGGGCTAGGACTGGTAATAGGTTGATTAGGGAAGGCTAGGACTGGGAATGGACTGATCAAGGGGGGGAAGGGACTGGTAATGTGCTGATAGGGGGGTAAGACTGGAAATGGGCTGATGGGGGGATAGGACTGGTAATGGGCTGATTAGGGGAGCCTAGCACTGGTAATGGGGTTGAGGAGGGACTAGCACTGGAAATGAGCTGATTAGGGAAGGCTAGCACTGGTAATGGGGTTGAGGAGGGACTAGCACTGGAAATGAGCTGATTAGGGGAGGCTAGGACTGGTAATGAGCTGATGGGGGGGTAGGACTGGTATTGGGCTGATTAGGGGAGGCTAGCACTGTTAATGGGGTTGAGGGGGGACTAGCACTGGAAGCAAGCTGATTGGGGGGCTGCGACTGAGAATGGGCTGATTGTGGGGAGGGGAGGATAGAGCTGCTGGCCCTGGAAGAAAACTGGGGGCTAAGGCTACAAATGGGCTGATTCGAGGGGATGGGAGAATGGAACTGGAAGAGAGTGGATCTGAGAGGGGCTGCCATGGTATTTGTACTAGAAGGGACTGCTCAGTGGGGAAGGAGGGGGACTGGAAGGGAATGGACACCAGTGGCAGTCATGGGAATGCAATTTGACTTTGGAAGGTACCGAGAGTGAGGACTGGAAAGGGGCTGATACTGGGGAGGGTTACTGGGACTGGAAATAGGCTGATGGAAAGAAGTGAAGAAAACGAAAGAAGAGATAAGAAATGGCAGATGGACCATAGACCACAGAAAGAGAGCTAAGAGAAGACAGGAAAGCAGAAGCCTCAGATTGGGACCAGCATGATCAGAGAATAAATTGGTCAGACAACAAAGGTAGAAAAAATAATTTTATTTCATATTAGTGATTTGACGACAAAATCATCATAATTTTGAAATCAAATATTGTTACTTGTTATTGTGATTAATTATTGTGGTTTAAATAACTACATTTTATAAATAAAAACATATTGCAAAGGCCTATAATATATTAATAATTCAACAAATGATTACAGCGACAATGCGTTAATGGTAAAGGAAGAGAGACGCATGTGATTTTATCATTGGGGGTCACAAGTTGGCCAATGATAAAAGGGGTCACGGTACAAAAAAGGTTGAGAACCACTGCTCTACACCTTCTGCAGATGCAGCAAGGGGTCCTTTCAAAGATCCTTCTCTGAGAGGCAGAACAGTCTGGTCAAGATGGAAAGAGGAGAGGGGGTACCCTTGAGAGGACGACGGGCACAGACCACAAAGTGACAGAAGCCATTAAGGACCAGAAAAGGTTCCCTGCAAGACCAGGCCTGCAGCTTGGACACCCATCTGGTGGATGCTAAGGCCTCCAGGAAGCCATCACAAGGGTAAAACTCTTGGGAGACTCAAGGCAGGGCCCTCTCTGTGCCCTCATTCAGAGAGACCACTGAGACACAACAGGATGTACAGGAAGACAAAACTGCTTCATTCCTCTGAGGAAGCGGGCAATATCTTATCAATAGCACCCTAAATAATAGCTCAGGATCCAGGCACCTACTTTGTACACATAGTTCAAGATTTTCTATGGTTCTTTTAACTGTTCGCTGTAGCTGGTTTGTTCAATGTAAACTGCCCCTGATCTCTGGAAGGGGAGGTATATAAAACTGTATAAATAAATATCAATGTGCAGAGTCAATGAAATCCTTGGATGTGATTCCTGTAGCACAACAGGACTGTCAAGTGAACCTTGAGAGTTCAGGGTCAAGCCCTGGTCCAGGTCAGACTGCCAAAAGGGCTCAGACATAAATGAAGGATGCAGAGACCCACCAGGTAATAAGCAGGGAGGCTACTACTGCTCCAGAACTGCCTTCTTAGAAAGTCTATGCCCTACAAGGGCCAGGCCATAAGCGAGAAGTGACCAGGAACCTCTAATACCCGGAGTCCCTGCCATAGTAGACCCGTTTCTCAAGGTGGTAGCAAGAGAGGGCCATGCCCCCTGGATCAAGAAATCAACATGCCATTGCCTGTCAAGACCAGTCTGGAGTCACTAGGATTACCAGACACAGATGGACCCTAAATCTGTGCAACAGGCTCACCAGGGGCCAGGGAGCAAGACATACATCAGCCCATTCCAAGGCCACTCCTGAAGTAGGGCATCCAAGCCTACCGTCTGCAGATCCTTCCCGTGGCTGAAATAGCTCTTCACATTGGCATTCTCCTGAGTGGCCATCAAGTGGAGCACTGAATGGGCCTCATTTTTGCATTATGAGGTCACATGCAAGAGAGCTGGGCTCTCACTTCACAAGGATCCATGGAGATCCGATGCAAAGTCAGCCTACAAATCTTTGACGCTTGGAATATGCACTAAAGACAGTGCAATCAGATGATCCTCTGCCTAACACCACAACCTTGATCTCCACTCCGGCACCACTACCGCCAGGCAGTGTCCGAATATAATCAGCCTGCTCTGCCCACTAGAAAAGGCTTGAAGCTCTCCAGGGTCAAACTGATTGCTCTTACTTCCAGGCAGATCACCACCTGGTAGATCTCCTGAGGGGGCCAGAGTTCCTGGTCATTACTCCCCTAGTCCTTCAGGATGGCATCAGAGATAAGTACTTCATCCAGTGCTTCCAACAGCACCCTTCCCATCAGATTGCAGAAGCACAACCACCGTCTCAACTGCTCCTTGATCTCCTGGGGGAGAGGAAGGGCCTGGTCAAACAACAGGGATCATGGAAACTAGAAGGTTAGCAGATGCCTCTGCAGCAAGCAGCTATGTACCATAGTCCAAGGAATCGGGTCCACTGTCTATATGACAGACCAGAAGTCACAGGCTGACCGAGCACTACATGCCCTGAATTGACTGAAGCTTGAGAGACCTCTCCATCATGAGTAAATTCAGCTCGAGAAAGTATAGAACCAAACCCTAGGTACTGTAAATCCTGGGAGAGAATCAGGCTGTTCTAAGAACAGGTGACCACTGACCGCAGCCTTCCCAGCTAGAACTTACCATGTCTGTCTCATCTCTGACCCTCTCCAGAGAGACCGACGGGACCAGCCCGATGCCCAGGTATGGGCAACACAGGTTCTCTGCATGCAAAGAAAGCCGCTACAATCATTGTTACCTTGGAAAGGGTATGAAGAGCTATATCTAGGCCAAAAGGCAGGGCCCAGAACTGGAAAGGTGGCCTAGTGTACCAGAGCAGAGAAACAGATAGCTGTTCCCAATGGGAAAGTGACAATAAGCCATTGCAAAGTCTAGAGAGACTAGAAACTCCCTCTGCTGGCCTCATAGGGAAATGAGAGATGGAGTCCAAAAACAACCTCATCTAGGAACCAGGATATGCTGGAAGGAACCTCCCCTTCCTGGGCATCTATACATCTGGAATAACATCCCTGGCCCTACAGCAGAAGGCATGGGAAAAATAGCCTACAATTGCAGGAAGCACTTAAAAGTTTCTTGACTCATCCACAATGAGGGGAGAGCTGCAGAGGGGAAGTTAATAAATAAGAGAAAAATTCTGAGGTAGTTATGAGTGAGGGTTCATAGTACCATGGCTCAACAGAAGCCAGTTTGATTGATATCGCAGCCTTAGGTAAATAAATCTTAATAAATATAAACACAAAGGAATGAGAAGGAACTGCCATGCCAAAAAAGGAGAGACTGGATTTGTGAAAAATGGCGCAGCCTGTTGGTTAGAGCAGTAGTCTGGGAACCAGAAACACCAGGATTCAAATTCCACTGACATTCCTAGTGGTTTTGATCAAGTCACTTAACCCTCTATTGCATCAGTTACAAATTTAGATTGTAAGCCTTTCAGAGGCAGAGAAATACCTATTCTATCTGAATATAACTCACCATGAACTACTAATGGATAGGATTGAGCTAAATAGAAACAAAAAAAATTGAATAAAATTATAAACCCTAACTGCAACATCTAGATGGTGGTTTGTCTGTACATTCACCAGTCTTAGACCTGGTCTGCATAATCATAGTAACATAGTAACAAAGTAAATGAGGGCAGATAAAGACCAGTATGGTCCATCTAGTCTGCCCAGTACGGTGTCAAGAGTAGGTACACCTGCCGCTTTAGGTTAGCCAATCTAATGTGGAAGACACTTGGACCCTTCTTGGGCAGATGGATGCCATCTCTGCTCTGCAGCTCTTGGATCATCAATGAAATAGCATAAGTAAATCATTTCTTCAAGAGAAAGATACACTAAGAAGGGGGGACGGAGGAGGGGGAGGGGGGAGTATGATCAGGCTATTGCCAAATACACAGCAGACCCAAAGCTGAAGCAGTAACAATGCTAGAATACAAAAAAAAAATCAAAATACCTATCTGGTGACATTAAAGGGGAGTAAAAAAACTGACTGAAACAAAGCAAAACACCATTACTACTACTACTGTTACTATTGCTATTATTATTATTAATCATTTATAAAGTGCTACAAGGCATAGGCAGTGCTGTACAGACATATAAAAGTAGAAATAAGTAAAGTGGGTTGGAACACATGTGGGAGACAGTAATCCAGTGGGTTACTCCTCCTCACTAATAAAGCTCTAATAAATAGGAATTACACTTACCTGGTAATTGTGGTTCCTTGAGTGACTTCAGTTTAGTCCTCAACCTCTGGGTAGTGAACCTTCTCCTGCAGCTTAGGAGACTGGGCATGTCAAAAACTCATGACATCACTGGATATAGCCTGCTGGTCTCTCCCATCAGCCCCCAGTGAACTATTGACAAAGCAGACTCAAAGGAGCAAAAAAAAATCAGTAACTTTTTTTTTTTTAAACTTATTATATTCAAGGGCACGCAGAACATATAACCTATCTACCTACTACTCCCCTTCCAGAAGGAAAGGGACTGCTTCCTGCATGCTCTCCTTTCCGTCGAATGCCTAGCCCTAAACAATCCAGGGCAATATAGCAATATATATAATGTATAACAATATCATAATATAATAATATAACAATATAGCGCAAAACAAATGGAAGCATCAAAACGACTGACCACCAGTGAAGGCCTATATCCACTTTTAACCTTGCGCTTCCCCCAACAGAAAAACCACTGCTAAGACCCCATACCCGGGCGGGAATGAGGACTAAACCGGAGTCACTCGAGGAACCACAATTACCAGTTAAGTGTAATTCCTATTTCCTTATCGTTCCTCCAGTTTAGTCCTCAACCTCTGGGATGTATCAGAGCAGTAATCACTGGGAGGGAACTTTCCAGCCGGATCTCAACACTGCCTCCCTGAAAACGGCATCCTTAGCTGCTAGAACATCTAGGCGGTAGTGCTTACTGAAAGTATGGAGAGACAACCAAGAGGTCTCCCTACAGATGTCCACTGGCGGAACCAAACTGTGCTCCGTCCAAGAAGACACTTGCACTCTGGTAGAGTGAGCTCGTAAGCTCCCTGGGACTGTACGGTCCCGTAGAAATAAGCCGACGCACTCGCCGCTCCAATCCATCCAGAAATGGACTCCTTCACCGCTGCTTCCCTTTGCAGGGCCCCTCCGAACACCCCAAAGAGAGACGATCCGCCTTGTGAAAGTTTCTGAAACCTTTAAACACTGCCGCCGCACTCTCTTGACATCCAAATACCGCAAGCTATGGTTCAATACGCTCCCCTCCGCTGCACCTAGCACTGGGAGAGAGATCATTTTAGTTAGTTAGTTAGAAACTACCTTTGGCAACAACGACGGAATCAGCTGCCAGGCCACCTTCTGTCTAGAGACAGACAAAAAACAATTCCTGCAACTCCGAAAATCGCCTCGACGAACAGATGACCATTAAACATACCATCTTCAAGACAAAACCCTTAACCTATGCCTGTTGCAAGGGCCCCAATGGCGCGCTAACGCTCCTAAAACCAACTTGAGCTTCCCCGGTGGAATTAATATCCTACAACAGGGCTACAGTCTGGTAACCGCCTGAGAAAGCGTACCATATTGACCTGTGCATGAGAGCCACTCCCTGTCCTTTGCCCCTATAGCAAGACAGAGCTGCTAACTGAACTCTCCAGGACCTGCCTTTACCAAACCCGTACTGCAGAAAACTTAATACCAAGGGAACTGACACTGCTGAGCAAGAGCGTGCCTCCGCGAGCACCCGTCCTCAAGATGCGCCATATATGCACATATGCAAGGGACGTAGACTTTTTTTTTCTTTCTTGTTTTTCGGCGGCAAGGTGGCAAAGACTGCTGTCGAGCAACTCTTTTTCCTTAAGCTTGCAATTTCAATGGCCACCCCGTAAGCAAAACCAATGCACCTGAGGCATTCAAAGGGAACTCCGTAGCAACAGAATCTCCAATGTCGGAAACCTCCATGGATTCCCGTCAAGCAACTGTATGAGGCAGGCATACCATGGTTGCCTCGGCCAGCCCGAGGCCCCCAACCACACTTTCCCCGAAGCGCTTCGATACGCAGAACCACTCAACCTATGAGTGCCCCCGGTGGAAAGACAGAGAAGTCCGGACAACGGCCGCCGTTGAAACAGTGCGCCGATGCCTTCCAAACTCCTTTCGCGTCGTCTGCTGAAGAAGCGACTGTTTACACAGAGTGAAATGCCGCCATGAGGTCCATTACTGGCTGTCCCCATATGCGACCAATCTGTGCGAACACCTCCGGATGCCACTCCCATTCTCTGGCATCTACTCGGACCTAGCTGAGGAAATCCGCCGTCACAATGTCCTTACCCGCAACATGCGCCACCAAAAACGCTGGCAGCCAAAGCTCTATCCACCCACACAGACCCTCTGCCGCGGCCTCTATGGTCACACTTCCGGTTCTGCCCTGCCGACTGATGTAGGCCACCGCCGCGGAGTTGTCGGATAGTACTCGCACCGCTTGACCTGTCACCATAGCTTCGAACGCCTACAACGCCCGGTGTATCGCTCGCATTTCCAGTCGTTTGATTGACCACTGGGTCTCCTGTGTACTCCAAAAGCCTTGCGCGAAACAATTTCTGAATGTAGCGGATTTTAACAAAGTTTTTGGCCAAGCTCCTGGAGGAAAGGTCCATAACCTTTTATTAGAGAGAAGCTGGAAAATTATAATTTTTTTTTATACCAACTTTCACCAATTCAAGATGTTCTACAAGGCACACAACCCAACAGAGCGTCACATCTGTTGTACATGCAATGGAACCCTTAAAATATGAGCATACATGAATCCACCGCTTGCCCCGATACAACCATTTAGTAGCTTATTCGTCTTTTAGGAAACCAGCCAGGTCCTTAAGACCTGGATTGGCTACCCTAGGAAACAGGATACTGGACCTGAAAGAGCTTGGTCTGACTCAATATGGCATTTCTCGTATCCTTATGAACGGAACCTCCCCAAGGTCTCTGCCTTGGAAGTAACAGGCTGTGCCTGGCCCTATGGTCCTGTGGCTAGCTCACACGGAGCAGTGCGGCCTAGTGGTTGAGGCAAGTTGCCAGAGGACCAAGGGTTTGAATTCCAATCGAGACCACCAACCTTGGGCCATAAAAACTGGGGTTTCTGGTCCCTGGTCCCACAGGTGGTTCTTCTGGCCTTCGTTAAGCGACTTAACCCTCTGCCTCAGGTACCAAAACAAATTGTGAGCCGTTCAGGGACAAGAGAAATAAAAATACCATATTTGACTGTATGCCACCCTGACCTGTTGGCAATCAGTATACTCAAATAAATAACTGACTGGGAATATGTGACCGCAGCAAACACTAGCAATGGAGAGACATCAGAGCTGGTGCTGGTTCCTGGTCTTCCTTTCTCGCTCTCCCAGTCCTTCTGCCAGCATTGAGAAAAGGCTGAGAATAGATTGTCCAGTGGGTCGGGGAACTTGCGTCCTGGACATCAGAGAGAAAGAGGGGCTAGGATCTGGGAACAAAGCCCAAAGAGAAAGGGAAACTGGTGACTGTGACACTGTAGCCCCTCCGGACGGCTCACTCCGCATCTCCAACCCCATGTAACACCATGAGGACCTCACGCACTTTATTACAATCGACATCCTCCCATTACCGGAGAAATTACCTTAGTCTGATAATACAGTCTGAGCAAAGAAATGCAGTCTCAATCTGCAAAGAGTGCACCCAGAAATCATGCCTAAGCAATTGTGAGCACATATAAAATGCACATCTACATATACGGGTGACCCAGCACCTGTCACCCAAACACAGTGCAGTGAATGCCTGCAGAAAGTGAAAATAACTGACGAGGAAGGAGTGGTCTAGTGGTTAGGACAAGGTACTTCAGGCCGGAGGGCCGGGGGTTCAAGTCCCACCTGGGGACAGCAATCTCAGGCCGGAGGGACTGAGATTTCTAGTCCTGTAGGCACTCCTTGTGGTCTTGGGCAAGCCACTTAACCCTCTATTGCCCATGTTCCCTGTAAGTATTAGCATATGTGTCTCATATCCCCTCGTGTTAAATGTATCCCCCAATTGACCGCTTTGACCTGGTGAAAAGCGGGATATAAATACAGCTAAATAAATAAATAAATAATACTACAAGGAGGGAATGCGAGAGCTGCTACTAATTTAAAGAGCCAGGCTCAAATTTAAAATTACTTTAAATAAGGAAATTTGCTCCTAACAACTAAAGGGAACTAATCCCTGATTGCCAATTAACCAAAGGTAACTGAATTCAAAGTAAAATTAAAGGTAAAAATCAAAAGTAAAATCAGAACAGAATAGAATTTGTCACACTAAATGCTCCTTATCTGTTCCCCCAAGTGAGCCCCGAAGCTAGGCTCACTACGTCCTTCTGCTGCATGGAGACTGGACACACTGGGGGCTGATGGGAGAGACCAGCAGGCTATATCCAGTCATGTCATGTGTTTTTGACATGCCCAGTCTCCAAGCTGCAGGAGGAGGTTCACTACCCAGAGGTTGAGGACTAAACTGGAGGAACGATAAGGAACAGCGGTTCCAGATTATCTTGCTAATTTACTTATACTTTACACATTCCACACATGATCTTTCTGTTCCACATCAGATATTCTGCTCTGCATTCCCAACTCCTCTTAAATCTGTTATAAGTCTATCCATTGCTCAGCATTTTTTCTCTTATACAAACTCTGCAGACTGCCTTCCCTTGCAATTTGCAATTCAAAAACTCCATAGAGGAATTCAAAAGGCTTTGTTTGAATTGGCCCTTGGTGGACTTGCAGAGTGAGGATGACTGCTAACATGCGGTCCCTACCTTTTCCTTTTTTCAAATTATTTTCTAACAATGTATTTCTATTTTTTTTGTGATTTTAACTTTGCAATTATTATACTCTGCTTTGCTATACTGAAAGCAATTAAACAAGTGAAAGAAAGACAAAATTGAAGAATACGCTTCAAAGCAACATAGCTTTCTAAGAAAGCTCTAGAGGAGCCCTCCAGGCTTTGCATGGAGTCTGACCTACGTTGTGACTTAATGCATCTATTTTTCAGAGGCTTGACTTTTCCTTCCCAGAACTGTATAAGTAACACTTCCCACTCTTAATCTGCTTGAGAAATAGGAACGTCAGCAGAACGGAGCCTAGGGTACTACACAACATTGCATCATCCGTATAAAATCATATCTATTCAAAACATATAACTCAGAATAGAGCATCAACTTGTTTTCCAGTTGCTAAACCTGCTCACTTTGGCTGATTTGTGCTTTTTACTCCCTGCAAAATCTTCATCCTCTGAATCAGATGCTTGGCGAAATTGTAGAGTTCCTGTGTTGATGTAAAACCCTCCATATTTTGTCGTCAGGGAGGCAGGAACCAATTCATCATACTAGAAGGCAAAGAAGAAAAAAAAATAATTCAGTCTAATACTTGAAAGCAGTAACCACAAATTAGATACTCTGAAATACTTGCTGGAATACACATCCAAAATATATGAAATCAATGCAATAAGACCCCCGTCTAAAATTTCCAAAACATACTGCCTAATTGGTCTGAAAGCAGCAGTTCATACCAGTTAGTCATTTTTTCAAATTAAGTGAGATATCACTGGTATGATATGCATAACCACTTAGTTTTCTTTAGAGAACAAACACATTTTAGATCAAAGAAATAGGAATAGATATAATCATTCCTTTATATGTACCAGGCTATTCAGAAAATAGAAATGGGCAGCAGAAAGAAGAGCTAGCTATAAGACAGACACCACTTGGGAATTCATTTCTCAGTCTAGATTAGACATATATAGCATAGTTACTCACCTGTAACAGGTGATCTCCGGGAACAGCAGGAATTTAGTCTTTACATATGGGTATCGTCGGTACCAACGGAGCCTGCGCGGGAACACTCCCCAGCGTCCAATAGGAAAGCTTTTGGGAGCATCCCACAGTGCCTGCGTGCTGCCTTCCCGCGTTTCCCAACTGCCTCTCTCCAGTTGAGTTTAAAGCTGAGACAAAAAGAGAGAGAGAGGGAAAGGGAAATTGATAGAGAGGTACAACTCCTAGGGGAGGTGGGTGGGTTGTGAAGACTAAATTCCTGCTGTTCCCGGAGATCATCTGTTACAGGTGAGTAAAGCACAGTTACTTACCCGTAACAGGTGATATCTGGGAACAGCAGGAATAAGTCTTCACATATGGGTACGTCGGTACCGACAGAGTCTGCACGGGAATGCTCCTCAGCGTCCAATCAGAACACTTTTGGAAGCATTCCAACACGCCTGCGTGCTGCCTTCCCGCCTTTCCCAACTGCCTCTCCTCAGTTAAGTTTTAAAGCTGAGGCAAAGAGAGAGAGAGAGCAAGAAAGGGAAAGATAGAGATAGAGAAATGCAACTCCTAGGGGAGGTGGGTGGGTTGTGAAGACTTATTCCTGCTGTTCCCAGAGATCACCTGTTACAGGTAAGTAACTGTGCTATCTCCAGGAACAAGCAGGAATGAGTCTTCACATATGGGGACTCCCAAGCTAAGATGCCTGGAGGAGGCCCCAGCATGTTGCAAATCTAAAGATGGGCCATGCTTATCCCTCAAAACCTCAGGCATCCAAGGGATGGAGGGTAGGAGTTGAACTAGAAAAGAATAAAAGAGGTGCTGTGGAACAGCTTGACTAAACAAGGTATCCAGAGGGGATTCCTTGTGTAAATCATAAATATTAGAAAAATATTGAATTCCAATTTTCTAATGTGGATCTCACTCAAAAATATTGCAAAAATACTTGAGGGTAATATGGATCTGTGGTTGAGAGCCAGTATATTATCCTCAAAGAGATTCCCTCAATGTGAAGTAGAAGGAAAAAAATAAATTACCTTTTCTTAAAAGGAAATTTTAAGGAATATGGTAAGAGTAGGAAAAAAACAGTCATGTAGAAGCATGACTGGTAGAATCTACCAGTTGAAGCCATTGTTACCATCTGGCCGCTACCTATTAGGAGTAGCTCTGAGACTCTCTGGCAAAGGCCCACAGTTGCAGAGCTTTGTTGTAGAATTTGCAGAGAGCATGTTGTAGGTTGCTTAGATCTGGCTGTTGAATTGCCAGTGTACAACCTAATCTATTCTGTTGAAGCCAAAGAAAATTGAAGGTGGCTAAGAATAGTTGACAGGCCTGAAGCTTGCAACAAAAAACAGTCCAAATGAGTTCTGGACCTCTTTTGGAATTATCTGTTATTAAGGCAGCATAAAAAGTTAGGTCCTATGGATTGGAGAGGACCGAGAGACATAATTTGGAGTAGTGATACCCAACTTCTGTCCGAAAAGCTACCTTAAACAGGTATCTGAAAAGAAGATGAACCGCAAAGGGGGAGAAAACTCTGTATGGAAACTACTTACTGGAGTAGGTATTGAAGAAAATCCTATGGCTTAGGGAATAAGCCCTCCAGATGAGTAGCCGTACTCTTAGAGACTGAATGTCTCAGCTAAGAGGAGTAGACGTAATACAGAGTTGAGAAGACTTACAATTTGGTACGTCTTTGAAGAGATAAGGTCCCCTTGCAGCTAAAAGTATGAGATATACTCGCACAGTAAACTGTCAAGGTGAAGGGTATAGCTCACCCTGTTAGTTGTTAGGCCTCCTTTTGTTTTAAAAGGAGGAACGTGTTATCCCTGGGGTATGATAGTCCTTAATAGCTCTTAGAGCTAGAAGGATAGATTTCTCTTGCAGCAAAAGATTCATGCCCAGAGTGGAGGACTGAGTCAATGTATGACTGATATCTCAGCATGGATGAGATGAATTTTGGATGCTTCTGTTGAAAAGAAGTAGACTCAAAAGTTCTAAACCTCACACAGAAAAAATGAATAAAATATCAGAAACCCTGCGATTGCTGGGTTTGCTGAGCCTGTTGAGGTTTTGACTTTCTTAGCCTGGTGTGATGTTGCCCATCTTTGGAAACATCTACAGAATGGGTAGAAGATGGATTAAACTTTTTTCCCCTGGGGGAATAAAGCTTTTTAGGAGATTTTTTATTAGCTGGGATAGAAGAAAGTTTTGACAATCCTCTAAAAGCAACAGCATCAGTGCTCAACTGATTAGCTTGAAATAAAGCCTCTTTGTTGAAGAGATTTTCACCAGTACAAGGAGTATTTCCCAGCCTTTCCTGAACCCATCTGTCCAAGTCTGAAGCTTGGAGCCAGGCTATGCATCGTGCTCCTATGGCTATAGCAGAAGTTCTGCTAATAGACTCAAAACAGTCCAGGGAAGCACGATTAAAGGAACCTAGAGATATTTTGAGCATGAATGACTAATAAGGAATAGTCTGCTCTTTTATGCTCTGGAAGAAAAGGGTTCAAAAACTAAGTTCTTTGTGACCTCTTCAAGAGATAATCCCATATAGAAAATCTATGAGATAATTCTTGCTGAAAGCATGGATGCCTGGAAGCATCGACATCCAGGCATCTAAAGTCCAAGACTCACGACCTGGCGGATAAGAAGAGTGCTTCTCTGCACTCTTAATACGCCTCACTGCTGATTCTACAACAATAGAATGATGAGGAAGTTGAGTCTTTTGAAAACCTGGAGAAGGTGGCACCTTGTACATAGTGTCAAGTGTCTTAGAATGTGGGGATACCATTAAAGGAGTTTCCCACATTCTTAATAGTAGATCTTGTAAGATCTGATGAAAAGGAAGCATGATCACCTCCTTTGGAATCCAGGGGAATTGCAGTGTCTCTGAATTCCCCGGAAGGGATTCTTTACCAGGTATAGAAATGTCAAGTAACTTTACCATATCAAGCAGAAAAGCTTGAAAAGAAATCTCCCCCGAAGAGGACCCTCTAAAATGAGGGGTAAAGGATGGACTTGTAAAAAAAATCAGCCTTGGTACCGATGGATTCATCCCAGTCATCGGGATCAGATGACTCAAAAGGATGAAGCATCGGATTTTCTTTAAAGCAATGTCTTCGGTACCGAGATGAGTCGGTACCGAATCCTCCATGCTAGAGATCGATTCCAGGCTCGGCATCGAAGGAAGCGAGTCTGTCGAAGCAAGCATGGACGGTACCGACACCGATACCGGTACCAAAGCCGATACCGATACTCTAGGAACAGTCTGCAGCAACTCTAGCGGTACCGAAGTAGCCGAGAGTGCTAGACTATGTTCATCGGTGAGGAGTGTTTCATCCATCACCATAGCCGATGCCGGGGTATCGGTAAAGCTCGAAGCGGCCACAACCACCGAGCATGGCCCAGGTAGGTTCACCGAGGTAAGAACTCCGGGAACAACCTGGAGCCCCGTTAATGCTTTGGAGCCCAAAGACTCCCGGCGGGGCTTTATTACCAAGATGTCCTCGAGGGCAAGGCTGAAGCCATCTCAATGCTGAGAAGGAGATCTACCACTCAAGGACTGGCTAGTCTTTACAGACTTTTGTTTGGTTACCTGATCCTGTGAAGAAGAAGATATTCTAGCTGGTGACATTGAGAGCGATGTGAACCGGGTATCGAGTTGTGCTCGATTCTGAAGACTTCTTCTGTTTGAGCTCCAGCAGGAGAGACACTCCAGAGGGCAATGGTCAGGACAGCGTAGTTACTCACCTGTAACAGGTGTTCTCCAGGAGCAGCAGGAATCAGTCCTCACTTATGGGTGACGTCGGCGCCGACGGAGCCCTCGCGGAGCAATTTTCCCCAGCTTTCAAAGAAAGCCTTTGGGAATTGCAGCGCGCATGCGCGGTCCTCTTCCCGCCCAAGGGTGCCATCTTAGCCAGTCAGATGACATAGCTAAAAAAGACAGCATAAAAATTTGCAAAAAAGTAAAGCAGACGATTGCAACTCCAAGGGGAGGAGGGAGGGTAGTGAGGACTGATTCCTGCTGCTCCTGGAGAACACCTGTTACAGATGAGTAACTACGCTTTCTCCAGGACCAAGCAGGAAGTCAGTCCTCACTTATGGGACTCCCAAGCTCAAGGCTACCGGAGACCCCAAGCACAAAAATGAGCTCCCTCTAGCTCAGCAGCACAGAAGGAAAGGATCTTCGCTGAATTATTACCCACCGGTAGCCCACATCCGGGATGGAGGGTAGGAGTTGCTCAGACCTCAAAGAGATTACGGAGGACTGCCTGTCCGAAAGCACTGTCCCTGCGGGACTCCCTCTCGAGACAGTAATGGACCGCAAAAGTCTGGCTCGAAGACCAAGTAGCGGCCCGGCAGATGTCTGCCAGCGGAACAGAGCGGAGGTAAGCCACTGACGTGGCCTTTGCCCGAACGCAATGAGCCGTGACTCGACCTTCCAAGGAGAGTCCGGCTGCCCCATAAGCCCAAGTGATACAGTCCGCAACCCAGATGGACAGCGTACGCTTGGAGACCGGGAGCCCCAATTTATTGGGGTCAAAAGATACAAAAAGCTGAGCAGCTTTACGGTGTTCCCGCGTACGGTCAAGGTAGAAGTTCAAAGCCCTTCTACAGTCCAGGGTATGGAGGACCGTTTCAGCTCGGCTGGAGTGTGGTCTGGGAAAGAAGGTTGGAAGTACCACCTCCTGATTGATATGAAAAGGGGAGACCACTTTTGGAAGAAATTTCGGGTGAGTCCGTAGGACTACCCTATTTTTGTAGAAACGAGTGTAAGGGGGATCAGACACGAGGGCCTGCAATTCATTTACGCGTCTAGCGGAAGTGAGGGCTATCAAGAACAGTGTTTTCCAAGAAAGAAAACGGAGAGAACAGGTAGCCATAGGTTCAAAAGGCGGACAGGTGATCCGCTGTAAAACCACATTCAGATCCCAGTCAGGCGCTGGCGGGCGTAGAGGTGGTTTAAGTAGAAGGAGACCTCGGAGAAACCTCGCTACAAGAGGGTCGCTGGAAAGAGGTCTGCCGTCCACCGGCACATGATGTGCGGAAAGAGCACTGAGGTGAACTTTGACGGAGTTGGACTTAAGTCCCAAGTTAGAGAGGTAGAGCAAGTACTGCAGGATCACCGACACCGGGCAGGAAAAGGGATCCTGAGACTGTTGGCCACACCAAACGGAAAAGCGACGCCATTTAAGGGCGTAGCATTTGCAGGTTGAAGGTCGCCGAGAAGCTAGGACGACCTCCTCCACTTCTGCCGGCAGGAGAAGGGGAGCGAGGACTACCCTCTCAGCAGCCAGGCCATCAGGTTGAGAGACCTGAGGTTGGGGTGTAGCAGAGACCCCTGATCCTGAGTGAGGAGATCTGGTTGTAACCCCAGAGGGAATGGATCCCCCACCGCTAATTGCAGCAGGAGCGGAAACCATGGCTGTCTGGGCCAGCGAGGGGCCACCAGGATCATGAAGGCTTTGTCTCGGAGAACCTTGAAAAGAGTCCGAGAGACTAGCGGGATGGGAGGGAAAGCGTACAGAAGGTTCCCCGACCATGAGAGTAGAAAAGCGTCCGCCGCAACCCGAAGGGGGTGTGGTTGACGAGAGCAGAAGCGAGGAAGTTGCCGGTTGTGAGGACTGGCAAAGAGATCCATCGTGGGGAGGCCCCACTTTAGAAAGAGCTTCTGAACTACCAAGGGATCCAGACGCCACTCGTGCGGCTGGAGGATCCTGCTGAGTTTGTCCGCCAGGTAATTCTCTTGGCCTGGGAGATAAACTGCCTTGAGGAGAATGCCGTGACTGACGGCCCAAGAGCAGAGCTTCTGTGCCTCCCGGCAGAGGAGGAAGGAGCCCGTGCCCCCCTGCTTGTTCACGTAGAACATGGCAACTTGATTGTCCGTCTGGACAAGGACGGACTGGTGAGAAGTCAGGTGGGAGAAGGCCTTGAGAGCCAGGCGGATCGCCCTGAGCTCCAGGAAGTTGATCTGTTGAGCAGACTCCCACGTTGTCCAGAGGCCCTGAGTGCGTGCCCCTTGGCAATGCGCTCCCCAGCCCAGGAGAGATGCATCTGTTGTCAGCACCCGGGCCGGCTGAGGTGACTGGAAAGGCATTCCGCAGATCAGGTTCGGCTGCAGAAGCCACCACCGGAGAGACGAGATCAGCGGCTCGGAGACGCGCACTAGGTCTGCTAGGCCGCCTGTGGCTTGTCGCCACTGCTGGCGGAGACACCATTGAGCAGGCCGCATATTCAGGCGGGCATTGGGGGTCACATGGACGGTGGAAGCCATATGGCCGAGTAGTCTCAGGAAGCGCCTGGCGGAGACCAGGGGCTGGCTGTGAAAACGGTCGGCTAGGTCCATGAGCCGTTGAGCCCTGTCGAGCGGTAGGTACGCTCGTGCCTGAGGAGTGTGCAGCCTTGCGCCGATGAACTCGAGATCCTGTGAGGGGAGCAAAGTGGACTTTGCGAAGTTTATAACAAAGCCCAAGTGCTGCAGAAGAGTCACCGTGCGGCGCGTGGTGTTGGTGACCTCCAGAGCGGACGCTGCTCTGATGAGCCAGTCGTCGAGGTACGGAAAGACATAGAGGCCGTGAAGCCGGAGATGGGCCGCCATCACCGCGAGACATTTTGTGAAGACTCGCGGTGCGGAGGACAGGCCAAAGGGCAGTACTCTGTACTGGTAATGATTTCCTGCCACCACAAACCTTAGGTATTGTCGGTGGCTTGGGTGGATGAGGATGTGCGTGTAGGCATCCTTTAGATCCAAGGAGCATAGCCAATCTCCCTGCTGGAGGTAGGGCAGAAGGATTCCAAGGGTAAGCATCTTGAACTTCTCTCGCACGAGGAACTTGTTGAGGTTGCGCAGGTCCAGGATGGGTCTGAGGCCTCCTGTTCTCTTTGGTATCAGAAAATACCTGGAGTAAAAGCCTTGACCTTGCAGGTGGTGGGGCACCGGTTCCACTGCCTGTTCCTGTAGAAGACCTGTTAACTCCTGAAGGAGTAATTCCCTGTGCAGAGGGGGTCGTGGAGGTTCTCCCGGAAAAAAGGAGGGAGGGACCTGGTGGAAGTGGAGAAGATAGCCTTCTCGCACGACTTGAAGCACCCAGGCATCTGAGGTGATGCTGGACCACCTGTGGGCGAAGTGAACCAGCCGGCCTCCGGTGCTGGGAGGAACCAGCGGGGGGGGGAGAGGCTATGCTTAGTGAGTCAAAAACCCCCACCCTGCTGAGCAGGGGCTGGTGGTGCAGGCTTGGGGGCTTGCTGCCTACGGGACCCGTTACCCCGTCCCTTGGCCTGCTGGCCCTGTTGGGGAGCTGCAGGGGCCTGATAATGGGGGTATTGTTTGTAGGCAGCCGCCTTCCTCGGGTAAAAGAAGGACTTCTTTCCCGAGCCCTTCTTTTTCTGGGAAGGGGCGGAGGTCTTCCTAGAAAGTCTAGTCCTGGTGAGAGTCTCCGTCTCGATTTGTGCAGCCTTTTCAGCCATGGGCTTGCCAAAGAGGTTTTCGCCTCGGCAGGGGACATCGACCAACTTGTCCTGCACCCAGGGCTCAAGGTCAGATGACTGAAGCCAAGCCTGTCGGCGGGCACCTATGCCGGCTGCGGCCACTCGAGCCGACGCTTCAAAGCCATCGTAGGCTGCTCGGGATATGAATTTTGAGCATTCCCGAATACCAGTGGACAAGGCCAGGAACCTCCGCAAGGGTTCCTCGGACAAACCAGCGGAGAATCCGGCTAGCTCTTTAGCCAGGTCTCGGAGATACATGCCCATGTATAGCTGGTAGGTCTGGACACGACACGCAAGCATAGAGCCCTGGAAACACTTCTTGCCAAGGCCATCCAGGTTACGGGCCTCCCTGCCAGGAGGCACCGAGGAGTGCATCTTCCGGCTCTTAAGACGATGCATGGCCGATTCCACTACCATGGAATGGTGTGGCAGCTGTGCTTTTTGGAAGCCAGGGCTCTTGCGGACTCGATAGATAGAATCGACCCGCTTGCTCAGGACCGGCGAGGTGGCTGGACTCTCCCACATGCGGAAGAGTAGTCGTTCCAGCATGGGAGGAACCGGTACAGTAAAGTGTTCCCTTGCGGGAGAGTCATACTGGAGGGCGTCGAGCTCTTCGGCTCGAGGCTCCTCCTCGGGGTCCGCAGGGAAGGCCAAAGCCTTGGCCATATCCCTGACGAAGTCCGAGAACCGGGCATCCTCCGGGGGGGACTGCTTCCGAGGCTCGGACTCCGGTGAGTCCGAGGGGACACACCGAGTCCGGAAAGAATCAGGCGACTCTTCCTCTTCAGACTCCCAGACCGACTCCGACGAGGACTCGGTGGGGTCGGCCCGGGCAGGGCGCGGCGCCTGCCGCCCCGACGCCGAGGGAGTCGGCGTCGGCGACCTCGGTCCCAAACGGGAGGCCGAGGGTGACCTCGACCGAGGATCGACTCGAGTTCGCATCGACTCGAGGATCGGCTCGGTCTCCGGGGTCGACTTGGACGTCGACGTCCCGGCGGTCGGGGCAGCGGTGCCAGCGAAGCCAGCGAGCAGTGCCCGCTGCTGGTCCATGAAGGCAGACAATCTGCTCTCCAAGGCCGTCAACCTGAGTCCGAGCTCAGGTGACCCAGCAGCCCCCGACTCGGGCCCCGACGGCGTCGGGCCCGACGTCGGCTGTCTCGGAGGAGAGTCCAGGAGGACCACAGGACTTACCCGAGCAGGCAGCTCCGACTCCAGGCGAGGTCGCTTCGTGAGATGCTCCTTCTCCAAGGACCCGGGACGGCTATCGGGACTATGCGACCTTGTCCTCGCGGAGCCAGGAGCGTCCACCGACGCCGCCCTCGCGGGTTTCACCTTACGACGATGGTCCCCGGAGGGAGAACCCCTGTCGGAGGAACTCCGGCGACGGTCCGAGCTGGAACCTTTGGACGCGGAGGCCTCCGACGAGGTCCGGGTACGGCTGGGGTCAGCGAAGATCCTATCCCGCTGATGCCGCCGACTTCTCAACGCTTTGGAGGACATTTTGCCACAGGGCCCACAGATCAGTTCTTCATGATCCGGGCCCAGGCAGCGGAGGCAAAAGTCTTGTGTGTCAGTTAGTGACATATTTCGGTCACACTGACCACACCGCTTGAAACCACTGGCAGCCATCGGGGGAAAAAGGGCCCCGGCGAGGTCAAAGGACCGGGCTGCCAGGGAAAAACCGAAACGAAAAACTGACTAAGTCAGAAAAACCGAAAAATAAGAAGAGGACTCGAGACCGGCGTCGCGAGTCCGGCGGGAAAAAGACCGGCGTCGAACCGAATGGAAAAAAAGAGAAATTCTGAAGAAAAATCAACTTTTTCGCGGGGACAAGACGGGTACGTCTGTAGGGCTCCGCGGAAAAAAGAAGACTGGCTAAGATGGCACCCTTGGGCGGGAAGAGGACCGCGCATGCGCGCTGCAATTCCCAAAGGCTTTCTTTGAAAGCTGGGGAAAATTGCTCCGCGAGGGCTCCGTCGGCGCCGACGTCACCCATAAGTGAGGACTGACTTCCTGCTTGGTCCTGGAGAACTAAACATTTTAGACACCAAGTATGAGTGTCTGAAAAAATATCTGTACCGCCACACTTTGAGCATTTAAGGATAGTGGCTGGCTTTTCCATAATGGAAGGGTAAAGGCCTAGTGGCCTAGAAACCGTCAGGCACTAAAGAGGAAATAAATTCTAAGAAAAGAAGAAATTCTTCAGGAAAAAGAAAGAAAAGCACCGGTGGTGTCGAGGGAAGGCAGACGCGACCACAAAAACTAAGAATTAAAAGAAGAATTTTCTGCGGTGACAGGAATACGTCCTGCCGGCTCCGCGGAAAACGGAAAACTGATGAGAGGGAAGTAAATGGGCGGGAAGGCAGCGCGCATGCGCGTGGGATGCTCTCAAAAGCTTTCTGTTTGGATGCTGGGGAGCATTCCCGTGCAGGCTCCGTCGGTACCGACGTACCCATATGTGAAGACTCATTCCTGCTTGTTCCTGGAGATGCACTGTTACGTTGGGACTCCCTATCCAGGCAGTAATGGGCTGCAAAAGTCTGGCTTGAAGACCAAGTTGCGGCCCGGCAGATGTCTACCAACGTAACAGAGCGAAAGTGAGCCACTGATGTGGCCTTAGACCTGACACGGTGGGCTGTGACTCGACCCTGCAACGGGAGGTCGGCCGCCCTGTACGCCCAGGCAATACAGTCTGCCACCCAGGTGAACAGCGTACGCTTGGAAAAAGGCAACCACAGCTTACTGGGGTCATACGAGACGAAGAGCTGAGTAGCCCTTCAATGTTCTTTTGTACGCTCCATGTAGAAGGACCACGCCCCCTCTTACAATCAAGAGTATGCAGGACTGCCTCTGCCCGGCTGGAATGCGGCCTGAGAAAGAAGGTCGGAAGAACCACTTCCTGGTTGAGGTGGAAAGAAGAGACCACCTTTGGAAGGAACTTCGGGTGAGTGCAGAGGACCACCCTATTCCTACAAAACCTTGTGTATGGTTTATCTGTTACGAGAGCTTGCAGCTCACTCATACGTCTGGCTGATGAAAGTGCCACCAGGAAGAGCACCTTCCAGGAGAGGAAGCGCAGATGGCAAGAGGACATCGGCTCAAAGGGTGGGCGAGTAAGCTGCTGTAAGACCACATTCAAATCCCACTCAGTTGCTGGAAGATGAACTGGGGGTTTCAGCAGAAGCAGACCTCTGAGGAATCTGGACACCAGGGGGTGAGCCAAAAGAGGTTGCCCCTCCACTGGCGAGTGGTTTGCTGACAAAGCAGTCAGGTGGACCCTGACAGAGTTAGACTTGAGACCTAATTCTTAGAGGTGAAGCAGGTACTGCAGCACCACTGACTGGTACAAGGCAAGAGAAAGGGTTTTCATTGTGCTGGTTACACTACACCTAAAACCTACACAACTTGAAAGCGTAGGATTTCCTAGTGGACTGCCTCCTTGAGGCCAGTAACACGTCTTCTACATTCCGACGTAGGAGGAGAGGAGCCAGCACTAACCTTTCAGCAGCCATGCCATCAGGTTGAGGGACCTGAGGTCGGGGTGCAAGAGAGAGCCCTGCTCCTGTGACAGGAGGTCGGGCTGCGTCCCCAATGGGAGTGGGGTTTCCACTGCCAGCTGGAGAAGCGGGAACCAAGGCTGTCTGGGCCATCTGGGGGCTACCAGAATGACAAAGGCCTTGTCCCGAAGGATTCTGAACAGAGTCTGGGCCACCAGAGGCTTAGGAGGAAACGCATACATGAGGCCCCCTCTGACCAGGAGATCAGGAAAGCATCTGCAGCCACCCTCAGAGAATGTGGCTGCCTGGAGCAAAATGTGGGCAGCTGGTGATTTTGCGGACTGGCAAATAGATCTATGGACGGATGTCCCCAGTGGTGGAAAATCCTCTGGGCCACCACCGGATCCAGTTGCCACTCGTGAGGTTTGAGAATCCTGCTTAGTTTGTCTGCTTGGCAGTTCTCCTGACCAGGCAGGTATACTGCTTTGAGAGACATACCCTGCCTGATGGCAAATGAGCAGAGATCTAGTGTCTCCTGACATAGGATATGAGACCCCGTACCTCCCTGCTTGTTCACGTAGAACATTGCTACCTGGTTGTCCGTCTGTATCAAGACAGACTGATGTGAGAGGACATGACAAAAGGCTTGAAGAGCTAGGCAAATCACCCGCAGCTCTTAGAGGTTGATTTGGTGTGCAGCCTCCTGAGGAGACCATAACCCCTGAGTGCATGATCCCTGGCAATGGGCTCCCCAGCCCAGCAAGGAGGCATCTGTCGTCAGCACTCTTGTGTGTGAGGGAATCTGAAAAGACATCCCCTTGAGCAGATTAGGTGGTTGACTCCACCACTGCAGTGACTTCACTAGTCGCCTGGAATCCTGTCTCTGAGGCTGCTGGTGGCCTGTGTCCACTGATCTCTGAGGGACCACTAAGCTGTTCTCATGTGGAGATGGGCATTTGGCGTCTCATATACTGTGGAGGCCATGTGGCCCAGGAGGCGTAAAAAGTGTCTCGCTGAAACCCAAGACCTGTGCCTGAACTGCTGTGTGCTAGCAGCCTCTGTGCCCTGTCCTCCAGCAGGTAAGCCTTCGCCTGAAGGGTGTCCAATCTTGCACCTATGAACTCTAAGTTTTGAGTGGGGAGCAAAATAGACTCTGCGTGGTTTATGACAAAGCCTAGACATTGCAACAGGTGGATAGTGTGAGAAGTGGCCTGTTGGGCCTCCTGAGGCAACTGGCCCCTGATGAGCCAGTCGTCCAGGTAAGGGAAGACAAAGATTCCCTGACTTCTGAGGAAGGCCGCCATTACAGCCAGGCATTTTGTAAACACTCTGGGAGCAGAGGCTAGGCCAAAGGGTAGAACCCTGTATTGGAAATGCTTTCCTCCCACTACAAATCTCAGATATTGTCTGTGGTCTGGATGTATGAAGAAGTGTGTGTAAGCATCCTTCAGGTCTAAGGAGCATAGCCAATCTCCCTGGTGGAGGTAAGGCAGCAACATTCCAAGGGAAAGCATCTTGAACTTTTCCCTCACCAGGAACTTGTTTAAGTTTCGTAGGTCGAGGATGGGCCTGAGGCCTCCTGTTCTCTTTGGTATGAGAAAATACCTGGAGTAGAAGCCTTTGCCCTGCAGGTGGTGGGGCACCGGCTCCACCGCCTGATCCTCTCGAAGACCTGCCAAGCTCCTGCAAGAGGAGGTCTTTGTGAAGAGGGGGTCTGAGAGGCTCCCCTGGAAAGAAGGGGGGTGGTAACTGGCTGAAGTGAAGCATATAGCCCCCCTGAACTATCTGAAGGACCCAGATGTCTGAGGTGATGGCTGGCCACCTGTGAGCGTACAGGGTTAGCCTGCCCCCTGTGCATGACCTTACCACTGGCGGAAGAGAGACTATGCATTGGGAGTCAAAGAACCCCACCCGGCTGGGTAGGAGCCGGGGCCTGGGGCTTGGGGGGCCTTCTGCTTATGCGGGCCATGCCCCTGTCTCTTGGCCTGCTGCCCATGTTGGGGACCTGGGGTGGCCTGGTAAGTGGGGTAGTTGCAGTAAGCAGTACCCTTCCTCGGGAAAAAGTGCTTTTTACCCGAGCCCTTCTTCTTAGAAAGGGCAGAAGTCTTGAGAGTCTTGTCCGGGTCAAGTACTCGGACTCGAGCTCAGCAGCCTTCTCAGTCATGGGTTTGCCAAAGAAACTGTCACCTCCGCAAGGGACATCGACCAACTTTTCCTGAACCCATGGCTCTAGATCCGATGACATTAGCCAGGCCTGGCGACGTGCACCGATGCCAGCCGCGGCTACTTGGGCCGAAGCCTCGAAGCCATCATAGGCCGCTCGAGATATGAACTTCGAGCACTCCCGAAACCAGTGGAGAAGGCATTGAAGCGCTGCAAGGGTGCCTCGGAGAGGCCAGCATAGAACCCGGCAATCTCCTTTGCCAAGTCCCTTAAATACATGCCTATGTACAGCTGGTAAGTTTGGACATGGCATGAAAGCATCGAGCCCTGGAAGCATTTTCTGCCGAGCGCATCCAGGTTCCAGGTCTCCCGGCCAGGGGGCACCGAGGAGTGCGTTTTTCTGTCTCTTGAGCCTATGCATGGCCGATTCCACAACCATGGAGTTGTGCGGCAGCTGTGCCCTTTGGAACCCAGGGCTCTTGCGGACTCGATAGATGGAATTGACCCGCTTGCTTAGAACCAGTATCGAGGCCAGGGACTCCCACATGCAGAGCATCAGCCGTTCCAGCATCGGAGGAACCGGCACAGTAAGTGCTTCCCTCAGGAGAGTGTCATATTGGAGGGCATCAAGCTCTTCAGCTTGAGGCTCCTCCTCGGCATCCGTCGGGAATGTCAAAGCCTTGGCCATGTCCCTGACAAAGTCCGAGAACCGGGTATCCTCTGGAGGGGACCATCTCCAAGGCTCTGAACCCGGTGAGTCCGATGAGACATACCAGGTCTGATGGGTGTCAGGGGACTCCTTATCTTCTGTCTCCCATGCCGATCCCTCCGAGGAGGAATCAAGGAGAACCAGCCGTGAGGGCTTTGGCCCCGACCGCCCCAACGCCGACAGCACCGGCATCGACGACCTTGGTCCCTAGAGGGAGGTCAAGGGAGACCTTGGCCGAGGATCAACTCGAGTCTGAAGAGTCTCGAGGATCGGCTCGGCCTCTGGGATCAACTTGGACATCGAGGTCCTGGTGGTCGGGGTGGATGGACCGGTGAGACCGACTATCAGCGCCCACTGCTGCTCCATGAAGGCAGACATGCTGCGCTCCAGGGCCGTCATCCTGAGACCAAGCTCAGAAGACACCACAGCCTCCGGCTCGGGCCCTGATGCCGGCTCCCCCGGAGGGGAGTCCACAAGGACAATAGCACTTACCCAACTCGGCGTCACCGGCTCCGTGCGAGGTACCTTCGCAGGCCGCTCCGACTCCGAGGACCAAGGGCGGAGGTCAGGACTCTGCGACCTGGCTTTCAAGGGCCCAGGGCGATCGGAGGCATCCAACGATGCCGCCCTCACAGGCTTCTTCTTCCTCCGGTGTTCCCAGGAGGGAGATCCCCGTTCAGAAGACCCCCAACGCTGCTCGGGTTCAGACAGCTCCCGAGACGTCGAGGCTTCTGATGAGGTCTGGATCCAGGGGGGATGCGGACTCTGAGAAAATCCTTTCACGCTGCTGCTGCCTACTTCGCAGTGCCTTAGAGGACATTTTCCCACACAGGCCACAGACCTACGGGTCATGGTCGAGCCCGAGGCATGTGAGACAGCAGTCATGTGTGTCGGTGAGGGACATTAACTTCTTACACCGATCACACTTTTTAAACCCGCTGGTAGCCATCGGGTGAAAAAGGGCCCCTGCAAGGTCGAAGGACCGGGCTGCCAGTGAAAATAAAAAAAAGAGCACGAACGCTAGTCTCTAAGGACAAAAACACAAAAAACTGATTGGACTCGATACCAGTAAACCGAGCCGAAGGTGGGAAGGGAACCGGCGAACTGGTCGAAGATCCAAAATTTCTTCCAAGTTTTGATGCACTTTTTCCACGAGGAATTAGGGACAACGTCCGTTGGGCTCCACGGAAAAAGGGAGACTTAGCAAGATGGCACCCTTGGGCGGGAAGGGGACCACGCATGCGCTTTGCAATCCCAAAGGCTTTCTTTGAAAGCTGGGGAATTGTTCCGCATGACGGCTCCGTCAGTGCCGACATCACCCATATTGTGAGAACTGACTTCCTGCTTGTTCCTGGAGAAAAACAGTTTAAACAGTTTTGTGTGCTGCATAGCATTGTGGGAATTATGGAGAGGGGTATGTGTGCATTGAGGGTAAAGGTGCCTCTGACCTAAGCAGTATGTGGCATGCAGACACAGAAAATGAGCAACAGAGGAAAGCGTAGTTACTCACCTGTAACAGGTGTTCTCCAGGGACCGCAGAAATCTGTCCTCACATATGGGTGACGTTAGCACTGACATAGCCCATGCAGATCCAATCGCCAGTTTTCAAAGAAAGTCTTTAGGAGCTACACCATGCATACGCAGTCACCCTCCCACCCAAAAGATGTCATCTTACCTCAGTATGATGACATAGCTCAATCAAGCATGAAAAAAAACAACAAAAAAACACACTCCTCCACAGGGAGGAGGAAGGGTTGCAAGGACTGATTCCTGCTATCCCCGAAGAACACCTGTTACAGGTGAGTAACTACGCTTTCTCCGGGAACAAGCAGGAAGTCAGTCCTCGCATATGGGACCCCCAAGCTACAGGCTACGGAAAAAACCTGTAAAATCCACGGGTGACCCAAAAAGCAGACCATAAAGGGCAGCAGGGGGCGCTGATTGGCTGGAAGTCCGACACTGCAGCAGCAGCATCGAAGATGCAATCCCCACTCCGGTAGCCTGGACATCACAGGTTGGAGGAAAGGAGTTGCATTATTCCCTTAAAAGGTGACAGAGTATGGCCTGGCCAGGCACTATCCCTCCAGGAGGTCTCTTTCAAACAGTAGTTTGCAGAAAAGGTGTGCACAGAGGACCATGTGGTGGCCCAGCAGACGACCAGTAAGGGCACAGTGTGCAGGCTTGCTACTGAGGCCGACATGGCACACACATTGTGAGCAGTTACATGGTGCTCCAAAGAGCGCCCTGCCTGTTGATAGGCGAAGGAAATGCAGCTGGCCACCCAGTGTGCGATGGTGCACTTGGAGACTGCAAGCCCCAGTCAGCTGGGGTCAAAAGAGACAAAGAGCTGCATCCTCTAGATGTAAAAGGACAACACGGGTTTGCAGTCCAATGTATGTAGGGAGGCCTCTGCCCTAGAAGAGTGAGGCCTAGGAAAGGTGGTGGGCAATATCACCTCTTGATTCAAGTCGAAGGCAGAGACAATCTTTGGCAAGAACTTAAGGTGAGTCCGAAGGGCAACCCTATTTCTGTGGAACCTGGTGTAGGGTGCATATGCCACCAGCGCCTGCAGCTCGCTCACACACCTAGCCGAGGCGAGCACCACCAGGAACAGAACCTTCCAAGAAAGGTACTTGAGATGACAGGTAGCCAGTGGTTCAAAGAGTGGAGTCATGAGCTTCCCCAACACCACATTAAGGTCCCATGCCACTGGTGGCAGACAGATTGTGGCCCGGGAAAGGAGAAGGCCTTGCATAAACTGGCCCACCAGAGGATACACCGACACAGCCTGACCATCCACCGTGTGGCAGTGAGCCGAGATGGCACGAAGGTGCACTCTGTGTTGGACTTTAGGCCAGCCCCCAACAGGTGCAATAAGTATCATAAGATATCCGGCAGTGCGCAGGAGAAATAGTTAAGACTTTCCTCCACACACCAGTGCAAAAACCTGAGCCACTTGAAGGCATAAGCCCTCTGCATGCAGTCCTTCCACGAGGCAAGTAGAACATCTTCAACTGACCTGGAGAGGTGGTAATGCGCTATAGTTAGCCTCTCAGCATCCAGGCCATCAGGGCAAGGGACTGGAGGTTGGGGTACAGCAGCATCCCGTCCTCCTGTAACAGCAGGTATGGGGCATTCCTCAGTGGAAATGGGGTCTGCTGGGACAGCAGCAGAAGCAGTGGGAACCAGGGCTGCTGGGCCACCTGGGCACAATGAAGATGACTGAGGCTGCCTCCGCCACCAGAAGCGTGGGCAGAAGTGCATATAGGAAGCCCCAGGACCAGGGGAGGAGGAAGGCATCCGCCATCTCCTGTCCCCGAGCTGGCCTCCGAGAGCAGAGGCGTGACAGCTGAATGTCCTCTAGACTGGCAAAGAGGTCGATCTCCGGAGTCCCCCAGCATCGGAAGACCTCCCCAGCACAGCCAAGTTCAGCCTCCATGAGGCTGGAGGATTCTGCTCAGGTAGTCGGCCAGTACATTGTTCTGGCCCGGCAAGTACACTGCTTTGAGGGAGATGTTTTTCCCTTGTTGTGAAGTTCCAGAGGCGCACCACCTCCCAGCAGAGGTGGTACAGGCCCACCCTGCTTGTTGATGTAGTACATTGCCACCTGGTTGTCCATCTGTATCTGAACCACCTGTTCTTCCAGGTGATCCTGGAAGAACCAAAAGGCATGACAGACTGTTCTGAGTTCCAGAAGGATGATCTGCGAGGCATTCTCCTCTGGCGAACATGGGCCTTGTGACTGCAGGTGGTCACAGTGGGCTCCCCAGCCCAACTTGGACGTGTCTGTTGTAAGGATGTGCTGCATCAGCAGATGCTGGAAGGGCAGGCCAGCTCTGAGGTTGAGGGGATCCTGCCACCAGGCCGGAGATGTCGCTAAGGCCAGCGTGACTTGGGTGCAGTCCTCCAGAAAGCCTGAAGCTTGTGTCCACTGGGCGCTGAGCATCCACTGAGCCTGCCGCATGCGGAGGCGGGCCAAAGGGGTTACACGGACAGTGGATGCCATGTGCCCCAAGAGGCAGAGCAACTGCCAGGCTGTCACCGGCGAGCCGCTGTGCCTAGTCCAGTGGCAAAAAGGCTCTCGCCTGAGTGGAATACAGTAGAACATCGAACTCTAAGTGTTAGGTGGGCAGTAGGTGAGACTTCAGGAAGTTCAACATGAAGCCCAGGCTCTGGAGCAGCCCTATGGTGCGCTGCCCTGCACCATGTTGCACTCCTCCTCCGGTGTGCTGGCTCAAATAAGCCAATCATCCAGGTAGGGGAAGACAAAAACCCCTAGAAGCCTGAGGTGAGCAGCCACAACTACCAGGCATTTCATGAATACCCGAGGGGCCGAGGCTAGGCCAAAGGGGAGTACCCTGTACTGAAAATGCCCCTGCCGATGACAAACCAGAGGTACTGATGGTGCCTTGGATGGATCAGAATGTGGGTATAGGCATCTTTGAGATCTAAGAAGCATAGCCAATCTCCCTGCAGGAGGTAAGGCAGCAAGATTCCAAGGGATAGCATTTTGAACTTTTCCTCAACCAGGAAGCGGTTAAGGTCCTGCAAATCCAGGATGGGTCGGAAGCCCTGTCTTCTTGGGGACAAGTAAGTAGAGGGAGTAGAATCCCCAGCCCCGAAGAGGCTTGGGGATGGGCTCCACCGCTTGATCCTCAAGCAAGAACTCGAGTTCCCTTTGCAGAAGCTCCTTGTACAAGGAGTCCATGGGTAATTCCCCTGGGAAAAGGGGAGGCGGCAGCTGGGCAAAGTGGAGGAGATAGCCTTCCCCGATCACCCAGGCGTCTGTGGTGATGCTTGGCCACTGGTGTGCAAAGTGGACTAGCTGTCCTCCCACGAACCTTGGACCTTGTACCTCCTGGGAGAAGGAGTCAAAAACTCCCACCAGGCTGTGGCTGAGGTTCTGTTTGGAGTTTGGGGGCCTTTGGCTTATGGAGGCCATGTCCCTGGCCTTAGGCCTACTGCCCCTGTGGGGAAGAGTGATGGGCCTGAAACTTGGGAAAGTTCTCATAAGCCTTCTTGGTCTTCAGGTGGAAGGGCTTTCCCCCCCCAAAGTCTTCCTGTGGGAAGGTTCACACACTTTTTTGGACAGCCTGGTTCTGGTCAAATTCCTTCTCCAGCTCGTTGGCTTTCTCCGTCATGGGCTTAAGAACATAAGATATGCCATACTGGGTCAGACCAAGGTCCATCAAGCCCAGTATCCTGTTTCCAACAGTGGCCAATCTACGTCATAAGTACTTAGCAGTCAGCCCAAAAAACACAGGTTCCTCAATGTTTTTATTGGGTCAAGCAGTGATATCCTGGGTCCCTTTTAATAATGGTTTATGGACCTTTCCTCCAGGAACTTGTCCAAGCCTTTTTTAAACCCAGCTACACTAACAGCTTTTATTACATCCTCCGGTAACAAAATTTCAGAGTTTGATTACAAGTTGAGTGAAAAAATACGTTCTCTTATTAGTCTTAAATAGGTTACCCTGTAGCTTTATTGCATGTCCCCTAGTCTTTTTATATTCTGATGTAAGCAATTGATCTACGTTTACCTGTTCCACTCCATTCATTAATTTATAGACCTCTATCATATCTCCCCTCAGCTGTCTTTTCCAGGTTGAAGAGCCCTAACCTTTTTAGCCTCTATTCATAGGAGTATCCTTCCATCCCCTTAACCATTTTGGTGACTCTTCTCTGTACCTTTTCTAATAACGCTATATCCTTTTTAAGATACGGCGACCAGAATTGCACACAATATTCAAGGTGTGGTCGCACCATGGGACAATACAGAGGAATTATAATATCCTTTGTTTTATTTTCCATTTCTTTCCTTATGATACCTAGCATTCTATTTGCTCTCTTGGCCGCTGCTGCACACTGGGTGGAGTGTTTTAACATGTTATCCACGATGACACCTAAATCTTTTCCTGGGTGGTGGTTCCCAATGTGGAACCTTGCATCTTGCAACCATAGTTTGGGTTGTTCTTTCCTAGGTGCATAACTTTGCACTTGTCCACATTAAATTTCATCTGCCATTTGGATGCCCAGTCTTCCAATTTATCAAGATCCTCTTGCAATTTTCCACAATCCTCATGGGTTTTAACAACTTTAAATAGTTTTGTGCCATCTGCAAATTTGATAACCTCACTCGTTATTCCCTTTTCCAGGTCATTTATGAATATGTCAAAAAGCAGCAAACCTAGCACAGATCCCTGCGGTACTCCACTATTCACCTTTTTCCATTAGGAAAGTTGGCCATTTAGCCCTACCCTCGGCTTTCTATCTTTTAACCAGTTCCTGATCCACAATAGTACACTGCCTCCTATCCGATGACTTTTTAGTTTTGCTAAAAGTCTCTGATGAGGGATCTTGTCAAAGGCTTTCTGAAAGTCCAGATACACTGTATCAACTGACTCACCTTTGTCTACCTGTTTATTCACATCTTCAAAAAAACATAACAGATTGTAAGATAAGATCTTCCTTGTCTAAAGCCATGTTGGCTGTCTCCCATTAGGCCATGACTATCTACATGTTGAGTAATTTTGTTCTTTATGATGGTTTCTACCATTTTTCCTGTTACTGACCTCAGGCTCACTGGTCTGTAGTTTCCCGGATCACCACTGGAACCCTTTTTAAAAATGGGCATTACATTGGCCATCCTCCAATCTTCAGGTATTACAGATGATTTTAATGATAGATCACAGATTACTAATAGCAGGTCTGCAATCTCATATTTCAGTTCTTTCAACACCCTTGGATGTATACTGTGACAAGGAAGCCTGTTTTGAGCCTATGGAGTATAGAAAAGGTCAAGGACTTTAACTTAGAGAAAGGAGAAATCCCTGCAGGGCATGGATTTCAGGCCCCTCAAAGAAAGAAACCTGAGGGAGAGAAAGTTCAGGCAGCCACACCCTAACTCCTATGACGTAACTGCAGGCTTGAGAGGTGATTACAATCACCTGGGAGGAGTGGAGGAACGGCTGGAGCCCTTTGAGAGGGAAATATAAACCCCTGCTAAAGCAGAGGAAAGGGGAAGCTCATAGGAGAGAGGAAGCTCCGAGGAAAGAAGAAGCTCTGGGGAGGCAGAGGTCTCAGGAGGTTTGGAAGACTCAGAGGATTCAGGGGAATCAGGAGTGGAACCAGCAGCACCTGCAGATCTCCAGGAGAGAACCCAGAGAGGAATACAGAGAGCTGTTCCAGAGAGGCTGGAAGGAGACAAGGAACCGTAGCAAGCACAACCAGGGAGAACTGCCCAGTGCTTCAGATACTGACTGTCTTTATCGGGGAGAGTTGAGCTCAGGAGAGACATTAAAACCCCCAGGGAGGCTGTATTCTGAGCACTGTGTCCAGAGCTCAGAACAGGACACTGCCCTAACACCACCAGAGGATATGCAGATTGAGTTGGCAGGGGAGGAATTGCAAGATCTAGATATCCCCATGGACTGTACCCTGTGTCAAGCTACAAGCATGGAATCATTATGCTAAAGGCTAGCATTGAATGAGAAAGTCTCCTAGAAGCAGGTATCTGGAATTGAGCCAGGAATTGGGTTTGAAGAAAACTTCACGTGTTTGCATTTCTCAGGCAAAGTGCTGAGTCACGCTGAAGAGAAAGCTTGTGAATGTTTGTTACTTGTTTTCTTATTTTTGAGTTTAAAACCTATCCTGAAAGGAAGGAGGAAAAGAAGAGGTTGTTCCAGAGGAACTGAGTTATTCTTTTGCTATTAAGTGCTTCACAAACCCAAAGGTTAAAAAGAAGTATTTTTACCTTGCTGAGCAGAACTGTTTTCTCTAAAACTGAGCAACGTTGTTAACCAGCTGCATGTGTTTAAAAGACTGTGAAGCAGTTATACTGATCTAAAATGCTCTGTTGCAAATAATCCTGAATGGACAAAATTCCTGTGTACAGTTTACTTGAACCTTTACTTTAAAATAAATTCTGTCATTTGCCTTAACATCTGACCATGACTACACTTCTTCTTAAGAGCCAAACTACATGTCCCAGAATCCACCTGAGGAAAAGCTAGTTTATTTGAGCTCACCAAGAGAAGTTCTCGGTTACCTCGCCCCTCTAAGCCAGTGGCCAGGGGCAAGGGCGTGACAATACCATCCAGTCCAGGTGATTTTTCTACTCTTCAGTTTATCAAATAGTTGTAATACATCTTCCCAGTGTATCGATATTTTTCAATTCTTCCACAGTATCACCTTTAAATACCATTTCAGTCATGGGTAACATTCCCTACATTTTCCTCAGTAAAGACCGAAGCAAAGAAATCATTCAGTCTCTCCGCTACAGCCTTGTCCCCTCTTACTACCACTTTTACCTCTCTATCATCTAATGGTCCAACTAACCCTCACAGGTTTTTTTGCTATGAATGTACTTGAAAAAGTCTTTATTATGCATTTTTGCTTCCACAGCAAGCTTCTTCTCAAATTCTCTTTGCCTGCCTTATCAATGCCTTGCATTTAACTTGCCAGTGCTTGTGCTGTTTCCAGTTTTCATCATTTGGCTCTTTTTCCATTTCCTGAAAGATGCTTTTTTGGCAATAGCCTCTCTGACCTCACCTTTAAACCATGCTGGCAGTTTTTTGGACTTCCTTCCACTTTTCTTAAAACATGGAATACAGCTGGTCTGGTCTTCCAAGATAGTATTTTTAAACACCCAAGCTTGAACCTTTGCAACTGCTTTTAATTTTTTCTTAACTATTTTCCTCATTTTATCATAGTCTCCCTTTTGAAAGTTAAAAGCTAGTACTGAGGATTTCCTTACCATCCCTCCTCTATTAATTCTCTCCTCGGCAAGTGACATCGGCTAACTTGTCTTGAACTCACTGCTCCAAGCCAAAGGACTGTAGCCAGGCAATGCAGCAGGCACTAAAACCTATCACAGCTACCCAAGCCACTGACTCAAAGCAGTCGAAGGCCACCTGAGTTTGAAACTAGGAGCATTCCATGACTAAGGACACCAGGGTCCTGAAGTGCTCAAGGAGTTCATCTGACAAACCAGCCGAGAACCCGGCGAGTTCCTTCACCAGGTCCTGCAGGTATATGACCATATACAGCGGGTATGCTGATCCAGGCTGTGAGCATGTAGCCCTGGAAACACTTAATGCCAAAAGCATCCATGGTGCGTGCCTCCCAGCTGGGGGAGTAATGAGGAGTGCATCATTTGGCTTTTAATGCGACGCACAGCCGACTCCACCACCATGGAGTTATGTTGTGCTTTCTGGAAGCCGGGGCTCCAGCTGACCCAATACTGTGAATCGAGTCGACTGTTCACAACTGCACCGTCACCATGGTCTCCCACATCCTGAACAGCAACCATTCGAGGATGGGGGGGCATGGGCACAGTCAGCGCCTCCCGAGGAGGAGCTTCGTACTGGAGGATCTCAAGATCCTTGGTACACGGCTCGTCCTTGGGCATCGCCATGAAGGCAAATTCCCAAGACATCTCCTGCACAAACTTCAGGAAGGCAAAATCCTCCGGAGGTGACCACTGCTGATGGTGTGGCAGGGATGGATCGGAGGGGATGTCCCAGTGGAGGATGGTGTTGGAAGACTCCTCATTTGTCTCCCATGCCAACTCAGAACCAGAGTCGTCGGCGAGTGCCCTGCAGTCATTGGACTGGCTCGGCATCGACGACACCTGGCGTCAGACTCTGATGCATCAGGACGAGTCGGCGTCAACACAGATTGAGCCAGCCTCTCGAGGATGGGTGGATCATCCTCCGGGGAGGTCTTGGCCAAGGACGGCCCTGTAGCAGGCACCAAAGACCCGGGTCCCGCTGTGCCATCATCTGCACATCAATGCCGGAAGGCTCCTCAGAGGCATGCACCGGCCTCAAGGACATTGAGGCCAGCGTCTGGTCCCTGGCAGGGGAATCCCTGATGGTGACAACGGTGAGGGACCCAACTCTTTCCCCTGACTCCATGGACAACACCTCCTGCTAGAGCTGCTTTGAGGAGCTCTCCCTGACATCATCAGCGTCAGGTCAAGGACTCTGCCCCCATGTCCTGGAGGTCTTACCTCTTGGGCCTGTCAGACTTCTGCTTCAACAAAGCCTTCGACACCTGGGGAAGGTCCTCTGAGGACAACTCCAAGCCCGATGATCCCGGGGCTCCGACCGAGCCTGGGCAAGCGATGCCGGCGAAGGCAGATATTCCATCCCTGATGCCAATCCCATGGCAGACTTAAACAGCTCCCCCTGCTGCCTTTCACATTCCTTCTGGGTCTTAGCTGACATCTAAAGGCAGAGCGGGCAGGAAGACATGACGTGGTCCGCCCAGGGTCATTTAATGCAGGTGTTGTGGCGATCTGTGCGGGACATTGTGCGGTTGCACTTGCCACACTGCTTAAATCCACTGGTCAAAAGCATAGCGGGAAAAATGAGCCCTGCAAGATTAAACTCAGACGTCTCGACCAGCTAGGCCACAAGCAAGAAACACAGGCCAAAACACTAAAAGGAAAGAAGTACCTAAGTGAAAAACACGATGTCGAGGCGGTGGATTCGGGTGGGAGAAAGGTGGTCAAACCAAAGGAAAAAAGAAAATACCGACAAATGGTAGAAAAAAAAATCAACTTTATTTGGAGTGCACAGACAGCACATCTGCAGGGCTCCATGGAAAAAAGAAGCCTGAGGTAAGATGGCACCTTTGGGCAGGAAGGGGATCACGCATGCATGGTGTAGCTTCCAAAGGCTCTCTTTGAAAGCTGGGGATTGAATCCACGCGGGCTCAGTCGACACCAACGTCACCCATATGTGAGGACCGACTTCCTGCTTGTTCCCGAAGTGCTTATTCATCAATCTGGAGTTAATGACCATACACAAGTGTGTGCTAATGGCCTGGAGCAGCCCACCCTCTAATACAATGGTTTAATTGTTTAAGATGATGAAAGAATACATGCAGGTGGAGCATTTTAGTGTGATATACACATATGAAGTGCTGCCTGCTATATACCTGAATATGTGGAGAGATCTTTATAATTCTCAAAAGTGAGGCACAAAAGCAGCAACTGCGAACGAGAGGTTTTGAATTAAACAGACTTGGGGGGAGATATTGCTTAATTAACACACAGCAGCATTACTTGATTTACTGTGGCAACTGGACAGTTGGATTGGTAACTAAATAGTATTGAGCCTTGGCTGTATGTTATCTTTGGACTTCAGTGTTTGATAAGAGTTACTATGGAACTTGCAAATGCTTAATAAAAAATATGTATACCAAAAAAATAAATAGATGTTATGCCAAGATAAAGAGTTTGGGAGTCTTGTTAGACCTTGATTTAACCAAGGACAGCCAAACTGCACCTGTTGTATGGACCTTTGTTGCTGTGCTGTATCCACTCCTTTGGGCGGCTAAAGGATTTAATAGTTTTCATTCACACATTTACAATAAATGGATTGGATTACTGCAATAGTTTGTATATAGAGCTTCTGAAGTATCAGATACTGCATTTGCAACAGGTTCAGACTATAGTGGAGTGTTTACTGCTGGGTAGAAAAACAGATCATGTGATACTTTTGTTAAATTAGCTCCCCATTCAAAAGGTTATAGTTTAAAACTTTCCATCTCACTTCATAATCACTTTATTATGAGGGTCTGCAGTATTTGTCTGACTGATTGGCTTTATGTTTCAGGGAAGATTTTGCTGCTGCTAGACATTTTATTGTTTTAACTAAAATTTACCAGATCACATCAGATTACATGGTACTAGACAGTATGTATTTACCTTTTTTGGGCCCAGTTATGGAACTCTGTACCTATGGAATTTTGACAGAAGAGGGTTTCCTGGTTTTCTGTAGAAAAGCCAAAACTTTGCTGTATAGTATAGCCTTCCCTAGCCTAACAGGTAAGAAGCTGTAATCACTAGACTGCAAGGGAAATAGAAACTAGGAAGTAATTCTGATATATCATTAAATATTTGTGATGCTTGCTGGATGCTGGAGAAGGATATGGGTTTGATTTGTATAATGTGTGTTGGGTAGTACTGTAGCTTGCCTTTGACCATTTTAATGAGGTGTGTACTTAAAACGGCACCAAATATATAAAAATGAAGGGAAAAATGGTGTTACTCGAAGACTAACCTGATGGGGCAATGTCTCTAAATGAGTTAGTTTTACACATTCACATAATCCATGGACTAAAGATGCTAAAATATAAAAAACCCACAATTCTATCAAAGTTATATCTCATACCAGATTGTTGCCATTTGTGTTAAGCCAATCATAAAAATCGTAACACACCCAGGGATCTGGGTGACAGAAGTGGCAGGAAGTGGTTGTGTGACAAGTGCAACAGAAAACTACACAGCAGGAAGACTGCCTAAAGAAGGGGCAGTGGCTAAAGATGGCAGCATAACATTGCTCACTCTGTTGTTCTTGCTTACATGGGGAAAAGGAAAGGACAGCCAGGGAAGAAAACCTCAACAACAGTGCAGCCTTCTGTCGCGGGTCCAATGGAGCAAGCCAGGCTGATTCCGGGGTTCGCCCGGCTGCACTGACGCTGAAGCACATTGCCCCGATGTCTTTTTCTAGCTCTGAAACATCTGACCCTGGAGAAGCGGTTCCCTCCCCCACTTCCATGTGAAATCATGCCTTTGTCCAGAAGCCTCGGAGTGCCCTTGCTGGATACCAGCAGTGGAAGCACCTCTGACAGAGGGAAGGCAACCAGGGACGTAGCATGACAGCCTCCATTGCATGAGCTTGCTGGAGGAATCACTCAGTTAGCTGAGGAGAAGGGTGCTGGAAGTTTGGGAACAGTGTTGGGACTCGTTGGAATAGCATTAGGAGGCGGCCCCTGCTCTGCACCAGGCTTACCTAAGCAGTTGCTTGTCTGAGGCATTTTCACTCGTTAAGCCTAAGCAGTTTAATTTGGAGTCTATCTGGGACACTATTAGTCAACTTACAATTCTTATATCTACGCAGTCCCAGCAAGTTATGACTAAGATCCAGAAGAATAATTTACACCTTAAAGATCATCAAGAAGCATCTGAGAGTTATGTCCCAAGATCAGGGGCTAAAAAATTCAAGCTATGGAAGCAGCCAGTTTGGCTGTAATGAAAGACAATGTGCTTTTGAAAGCTAAAGTGGAAGTTTTGGAAAACTCCATTCAGGCTTGCAACCTTGGTTTAATTAATCTTCCAAAAGCACCTATAATATCACGGAGGGAGATGTTCAAGAAATAGCTATTGGAAGTTCTGCAGATTCCTGTTGAGTCTATTCCCACTGTTTCTAAAGCCTATCATCTCCCTGTTGGAAAACAAAACAGCTTCAGATCGAGTTGGAACTCAATGGGATGCTTTGAACATTACTGCTGTTCTGGAGCGTTCTGAAATAGAAAACTGTGATGCCTGCGGATCTCTTGGTAATTTATGTCCTGACTACTGATAAGGATTGGATTTTGAAAATGTACTTTAAAAAAAAAAAAAAAAAAAAGAAGAAAGCTCCCTTTATGAGATATTTACTTAATACATTACCGGACTTGATGAGAAAAACACAGAAGAGGTGTCGTGAATTTTTGCTTTTAAGACCAGATATTTTGCAGTTGAGGCATTATTCTATCTGAAACTGCACTGTAAATACTTAGTTAAGTATAAAGTTGATAAAGTTTGTTTTTTTTCATCCTAAAGATTTGACTTCTTTTGTTAATGCTAAAATTCTAGCTGGGTCTTCTATAGCTTCCCAGCAAGCTTCCAGTACTGCTAATGCTCTTTAGTTGAGGGCCTGCCTTTGATGCAGCCACCTAGTGACTTGAGGGAAGGTAGGCTGTGTTATGGCAATACGGTAAAAAGGGCCGATTTCAATTCATCGACTGGGTCAATATCACATCAGGACATGCTAGGCAGATGAAGTTTCTAGAATCTAGATCAGCAGTTCTCAACCTGTGGGTCGTGACCCCCACGGGGGTCGCCACAGAATTTAGCGGGGGTCGCCTCACTCTGCCAAGTTAAAAAAAACAATTTTTAAAAAGCGCACAAGTTGCTGCCGCTGCCGAGTCCGCTTCTCGGCAGCAGCAAACTCACCGCCTCCCTTCTAATGCAGCCACGGCTCCCTGCCTTTTAAGGAACTGTGGCTGTGCCTATAAAACCGTTGCGGAACCCTTCCTGTCTCTCGACGGGCTCCGTGCAGCATTGTCCTGCCTCCAAAGGAAGTTGTTTACCACTTCCTTTGGAGGCGGGACAATGCTGCACGCAGCCCGTTTAGAGACAGAAAGGCTCCGCAACGGCTTCACAGGCACAGCCGCGGTTCCCTAAAGACAGGGAACCGCGGCTGCAGAAGGAGGCAGACATGGAGGGAGGGAGGGGGGCTGATATGGATGGATGGATGGAGGGAGGGAGGGAGGGATGGATGGAGGGAGGGAGGGAGGGAGGGATGGAGGGATGGATGGATGGATGGAGGGAGGGAGGAAGGGGGGCTGACATGGATGGATGGAGGGAGGGAGGGGAGGGAGGGGGGCTGGAATGGATGGATGGAGGGAGGGGGGCTGACATGGACAAAGGGGAGAGATAGGGAGACATACTGGACAGATGGGATAAATGCTGGACCGAGGGGAGAAACAGTGCAGGTTAGGATTATAATGGGCTGATGGGGGAGCTAGCACTGGTAATGGACAGATGGGGGGGGGGCTAGGACTGGTAATGGACTGATCAAGGGAGGGATGGGACTGGAAATGGGCTGATAGGGGGTAGGACTGGTAATGGACTGATAGGGGGCTAGCATTGGAAATGAGCTGATCAGTGAGGTTAGGACTGGAAATGGGCTAATTAGAGGAGGCTAGGACTGGTAATGGGCTGATGGGGGGGGTAGTACTGGAAATGGGCTGATTAGGGGAGCCTAGCACTGGTAATGGGGTTGAGGGGGGACTAGCACTGGAAATGAGCTGATTAGGGGAGGCTAGGACTGGTAATGGGCTGATGGGGTGGGGTAGGACTAATAATGGACTGATGGGAGGCTAGCACTGGAAATGAGCTGATCGGGGGGGGGCTATGACTGGAAATGGGCTGATTAGTGGAGGCTAGGACTGGTAATGAGCTGTTGGGGAGGGGTAGGACTGGTATTGGGCTGATTAGAGGAGGCTAGCACTGGTAATGGGGTTGAGGGAGGACTAGCACGGGAAGTGAGCTGATTGGGGGGCTTCAACTGGGAATGGGCTGATTGTGGGGAGGGGAGGATAGAGCTGCTGGCCCTGGAAGAAAACCGGGGGCTAAGGCTACAAATGGGCTGATACGAGGGGATGGAAGAATGGAACTGGAAGGGAGTGGATCTGAGAGGGGCTATCATGGTATTTGTTCTAGAAGGGACTGGTCAGTGGGGAAGGAGGGGGACTGGAAGGGAATGGACACCAGCGGCAGTCATGGGAATGCAAGTTGACAATGAAAGGTACTGGGAGTGAGGACTGGAAAGGGGCCGATACCGGGAAGGGTTACTGGGACTGGAAATAGGCTGATGGAAAGAAATGAAGAAAACAAAAGAAGAGATAAGAAATGGCAGATGGACCATAGACCACAGAAAGAGAGCTAAGAGAAGACAGGAAAGCAGAAGCCTCAGATCGGGACCAGCATGATCAGAGAATAAATTGGTCACACAACAAAGGTAGAAAAAATAATTTTATTTCATATTAGTGATCTGACTACAAAATCATAATTTTTAAATCAAATATTGTTACTTGTTATTGGGATTAATTATTGTGGTTTAAATAAGTAAATTTTATAAATAAAAACATATTACAAAGGCCTATAATATATTAATAATTCAACAAATGATTATAGCGACAATGCGTTAACGGTAAAGGAAGAGAGGCACATTTGATTTTATCATTGGGGGTCATCACGTTGACCAATGGTAAAAGGGGTCACAGTACAAAAAAGGTTGAGAACCACTGATCTAGATGAAATAAATGACTGTTTCATGGAGCAGTCAATTCAGGAAATGACACTAGAGGTAGCAATTTTAAACCTAGTCCTTCATGGAACAGAGGATCTGGGGCAAGATGTAATTGTGTTGGGTGGGGCCTTTGGCAATAGTGATCTGATCTCAATATGATCAAATCTGATTTAATAAATGGAGGGAGGACAGCAAGGAAACTTAATACACTAGCACTGAACTTTTAAAAGGAAGACTATAATAGAAAGAGAAAAATGGTCAGAAAAAAAACTAAGAGTAGCTGCAAAGGTTAAGCATTTACATCAGGCCTTGTTTAAAAATACCATCTTGGAAGCCGAGATCTACTTCATAGTTTAAAATGTGCACTTCTGTGGCAGTTAATTGTAGAACTGTCCCACCCAAATTAAAAAATCGCCTTATATTTAAAAACTTAGCACAATATAACACTCAGGCAACCATTTACTACACCAATATTGCACAAAAAAATATGTTGCAACTATCTCTTGGGAGTTTTTGAGTTAGTGAGAGAACTATCCCAGCAGTTCTTTTATTTTTAGGACACCTTCTCATAATGTGTTTAACCAAAGGAAGAAAAGAGATTCAGAGTGCAGGGTATTTAGCCAAGAGTGGACAAATTATTATTGCACAGGTAATAGAACAAAGTTGTTCTGAAAAAATTAAATTCTTGCAATAATTACAGTATCCACCCAAAGAATAGTTACCTATAACAGATGTCCTTCGGGAACAGCAGGAATTAGTCCTCACATATGGGTGACGTCTCTGCCGATGGAGCCCATGCAGTAACCTCTCCCCAGCTTTCAAAGAAAGCCTTTGGAAGATCCACCACACATGATGACATAGCTCAAGACAGCAACAAAAGAAAAGCAACTCCACAGGGAGAAGGGAGGATTGTGAGAACGGATTCCAGCTGTCCTCGGAGAAAGCACAGTTACTTACCTGTAACAGGTGATCTCTGGGAACAGCAGGAATTAGTCTTCACATATGGGTACGTCGGTACCGACGGAGCCTGCACGGGAATGCTCCCCAGCATCCAATCAGAAAGCTTTTGGGAGCATCCCTCGCGCCTGCGCGCTGACTTCCCGCCTTTCCCACTGCCTCTCCTCAGTTGAGTTTCATAGCCGAGACAGAAGGAGAGAAAGAGGAAAGGAAGATAGATAGATACAACTCCTAGGGGAGGTGGGTGGGTTGTGAAGACTAATTCCTGCTGTTCCCAGAAATCACCTGTTACAGGTAAGTAACTGTGCTATCTCCAGGAACAAGCAGGAATGAGTCTTCACATATGGGGGACTCCCTAGATGAGGGTGCCAGGGGGAGATCCCATAAAATGTGAATCCCTGGGACAGGACGGCATTTCCCACACCTGGATCTCCGGCATCCCATGAGGGATGGGGGGTAGGAGTTGAATAGAGAAGAGCTGTACAGGAACAGCGAATCTAAAGACTACAGAAAAAAGAGTCTTTAGAATGTATGTCAAGTGTCATTAAAAGTATTTAATAAACAAGCATAATATAGAGCTTACCTACTGGATTGTAGGAAGTAGAAACTGTGATGGAGTGTACTGTAGATGCAGTAGCGGAATCCTCAAGGTAACTTCACAGCAGTAAGGATGACGTTCCAAACCTGGAACGGGCTGGTGACCCAGGCGTCAACTGGGGTAGGATAAGAACGGCAGGTCTTCAATGGAAAGCTTTATGGAAAAAAGCTGAAAACTCTTTTAGGTACAGAGTTATTAACATTGAGGACTAAAAGAAGAAGACTGACCGATCTAGACAATTTGCCCAGTCCTGAAGGGAAGAGGGGGTATGGAAAAAAGGGCCCCTATTCCCAAGGAGAACAGAAGTGTACTCAGAATACTGAAGATGTACACTGTCTTTCCTAGCTGGTAAGAGATAGGAAGACATTGAAGCTTGAGACTTCATAGACAGGGAGATCTATAACAAAAATAGAAGCTGTTGACATCACAGCAGTAATTGTATGTATAACCGCTCCCACTTACTGAGCCATATGAGAATAGGCAAGGTGACTGTCTGGACCCCTTAAGAAGGGAAAAGCTTTATAGCACAGACAGTGAGGGAGATAGTAGGTAATAAATATCGTCCTATGGATATCTCCCAATGGACACATATATATATATATATATATATATATATGGAGATACATACATATAAATATAGGTATGGATATGTGTGATATATATATATATATAGAGAGAGAGAGAGAGAGAGAGAGAGAGAGAGAGATATAAATATATATATAGAGAGATACAGATGGGCATGACTTATGCCCACACAGCTTATAGAAATATGTATGTATAGGATATAAACATACATGAATATAAGCTTGAGAATACATGCCTGCAACTGAGCCCCACAAAAACATGCACATGGGGAATGTGATGGGAAAAGATTCATCTAATAACAGGGGGTGAAAACCACCTGAAGATATATAGAGAATCTATTTCTGCAGTGCAGGAATGTAGTTCAGTGAAATAACCAGTATGGTTGCGTGAAAAACAGAGGATAATAGCAGTCTGGCAAGAGCACGTCAGGAGCTCTGTAGAACTCTGACATGTCCAATGGACAGAAAACGCATAGAAGAAGATACCAGGATGACCCAGCCAAGGGACACAGGGGTATCATGTATACTAATAGAATATGCGTTGTCCAAGAGGAGCAGAAGAGCATGATGCCAAGCTGTAAGGAAAAAAGGGGTAGATTCCTGCAAGATTGGGAACTCCTTGGACATTCACACAGAAAAAGCTTGTCTTCTGTATCTCAACAGGAGACAAGAGGGTATAAGAACCCCTATAGTCATGGAATGATTATATAAGCTTTTCCTACTATATGGAAAAGCCCTCAGGGACAAAGTTCAATGCTCTGTAGCAAGGGCCCATAGTAGAAAGCTTCTCTGAAGATTGCAGAGAGCATTGTGCAGGAGAATTAAGACTGAAGTCAGGTGTGTTGCCACATCCTAGGAAAAGATATGGCTAGAGAAGATTACCTGAAGTGAGTAGCATTATGCAAGATAGTTGAAAATAGCTTGCAATGACTACTAAGGTGAGTAATCACTGGAACTCCTGCATGCACAGCAACTGAACAAAACAGCAGAGGGGATTCTCCTGTGTGAAAACAGAGAAAAAAACAGACAAAGGGAGCGGAGATATTCCTGTCCCTGTCTGATGAGTTGTTCAGAGCATGCAATCAAGGATAACAAAAAGTCTACACAGGAAAAGTATTTCAGTATGGTACCAACTCAAGCAGGGGAAACCCTGGAAGAGAGGGGGTTGGAAGGTGACTCACCATATGGTAAGTCAGCTGAAGGAAAAGATGTCCATGTGGGGACAGAAACTATCATGGGATAGTTGTAGCCTCCCTTCCTAGTAAGAAGGGGAGAATTCTGCAACCCATTGGACAAGTATCCTAACAGCTTAGCATACTGAAAAAGAAAAAAACCAGTGTAGAGTTATAAGAATAAACTTCTGCTAAGAAGAAGTTAACTGTAGATTGCAACGTACAGGAACCTATGGTTGCTGGTTATGCTTAGACTGGTTAGAGTCTGGAGACTTCAGACTAGGATGAGATGTCCCTTGCTTGGGTACATCTGGAGGATGGGCAGGAGAAGGGTGAAACCTTCTTTTCTTAGGGAGAGAAGGTTTGGTAGGACATTTCCTACGTCCTGGGGAAGAAGGCGGCTTAGGATGGTTTCCAGAACCAGGGAAGTCAGTGGAGCAATGAGCAACCTGACGTAAAGCCTCCCTATTGAAGAGATTTTCTCCAGTACAAGGAGAATTACCCAGTGTATGTTGTGCCCATCTGCTCAAGTCAGAAGCTTGCAGCCAGGCTTTACGACGTGCTCCAATGGCAATAGCAGAGGATCTGCTAACAGACTCAAAAGAGTCTAGAGAAGCACGAGAAAGAAACCAAGAGATATTCCTGCTATGATTAAGAAGCAAAGAATAGTCAGTGGCCTTAGGCTCTGACAAAAAAGGGGACAAAAGAGATAATTTCTCTGTGACCTCCTGAAGTGTCAGACTCATAAAAAAATATATGAGATAATCCTTGAAGCCAGCATAGAAGTTTGGAAGGTTTGACGTCCAAAGGCATCAAGTGCTTTAGATGCATGACCTGGCGGATAAGAAGAATGCTTCTTCTTGCTTCTTACCTTCCTCACTGCTGATTCCACTACAATGGAATGATGTGGAAGTTGGTTTTTTTGAAACCCCGGAGAGGGAGGCACCTGATACAGAATATTAGTGGCTGTAGAAGGCGAAGGAACCTTTAAAGTGATTCCCACATCCTCAGAAGAAGATCCTGCAAAGAATGATGTAAAGGAAGCATTATATTTTCCTTTTCTGCAGGATCTTGGTTAAGATTAGAGCCAGGAATAGGAATGGCAAGAAAGGTTGCCATGTCAAGGAGAAATGTCTGAAAAGAAGGATCTCCAATGGGAACTATTCCTGGGTAAGCTGAGGTTGAAGCAGCAGCTTGAGCACCAGAAGACATACTTGACTGGTGCAGAAAAAGAATCCTGCTAGATGGACAGTGATACTGACAGTTCTGATTCGAGGCAGTTAGTACCGCATCGTCAGTGCCCGGTATCGATTCCAAGCTAGGCATAGAAAGGATCGAAGGCACCGATGGAACTGCAGGAATCAACATCGATACTGATACCGGTATCGGAGACGGTAATGTCATCGAAGCAGTAATCGGGGGGCTGCTGAAGCGGTACCGAGGTAGCCAGAGAGGCTTGGTAAATATCCTCGGTACTGCGTAGTCGGAAACTATATGGGTCGGTTCCGAAACGCGTCGATACCAAGTCATCTAGACTGGATATCGATTCCAGACTCGGCATCGAAGGGAGCGAGTCTATCGATGCATGTCTAGAAGGTACCGACGTCGGTGGTGGTATCGGCAATGCCGATACAGGAAAGTCAATCGGTGTCGTATCAATCGGTTCCAAAGGTACCGAGGACATCCGATGACAAGTCCTGGTGAAGAGTGGAACACTCGACACCAGTGCCGATGCCGGGGTATCGGTACCGCTCGAAGCCAATACCAACCCCGAACATGGCGAAGAGACAGGAAAGTCAAACTGGGTCGTATCGATCGGTCCCGAAGGTACCGAGGACACCAGATGACGATCCCTGGTGAAGAGTGGAACACTCGACACCGGTGCCGATGCTGGGGTATCGGTACCGCTCGAAGCGGATACCACCCCCGAGCATGGCTCAGGTATGTTCTGTGAGGGGTGAGCCCCAGGAACAACCTGAAACCCCGTAAATGCTTTGGAGCCCGAAAGACTCCCGCTGGGGTTTTATTGCCAATGAGGTCTTGAGGGCAAGGCCGGAGCCGTCATCATGCTTGGCATGAGACTTACCACTCAAGGATTGGCTAGTCTTAACAGACTGTTTGTGGGTTACCTGATCCTGGAGAGAAGAAAAAACCGGTGTCCTCACCTCAGGAGGAAAAACGGCATCGAGGGAAACTTGAAAAAGGGAAGGTCTTCTCCCAATACTACAGCCTGATGGTTCAGGGGAAAAAGGGTCAGGACCCAAACAGGTTAGACACCAAGCATTGGAGTCTAAAAAGAAACCATGTTTCCACAGTGAAGGCACTTCTTAGGGGAAGAAGGCTCCATGTTGGAGAGGCCTGGTAGGCCCAAAAGTTAAGACAAAAACTGAGGAGAAAAAATCCTTCTAATTTTAGAAAAAGAAAAGAATAAAGCACCGGCAGTACCGGTATCGGCAGGAAAAACAGCCGCGACCACAAGAAAACAAGTAAATAAGAATTTTAAAGAAGATAGTTTCTGCGGTGACAGGAGGACGTCCTGTCGGCTCCGCGGAAAAACGAAAACTGAGGAGAGGCAGTGGGAAAGGCGGGAAGTCAGCGCGCAGGCGCGAGGGATGCTCCCAAAAGTTTTCTGATTGGATGCTGGGGAGCATTCCCGTGCAGGCTCTGTCGGTACAGACGTACCCATATATGTGAAGACTCATTCCTGCTTGTTCCTGGAGATCACCTGTTACAGGTGAGTAACTACGCTTTCTCCAGGAACAAGCAGAAGTCAGTCCTCACATATATGGCGCCCTAACTACAGGCTACCGAAAAAAACAAACAAACGGTAAGCCATAGGCAGTCCCCAAAGAACAAACCGTGAGGAACAGTCAGAGTACAGTTTGGTTGCAAGACCTCAGCAGCGACCCATCGTCGACTAGGGAGCCAGCTCACCAGTAGCATGGACATACAGAAGGGCTGGAGGACAGGAATTGCCATAAAACACAAACAAATGATGGAATACTGCCTAGCTGAAGGTGCTGTCCTGCTGGGACTCCTCCAGGCAGTAATGTGCTGCGAAGGTGTGAAGTGAGGACCAGGTGGCAGCCCAGCAAATTTCTGTTAAGGGGACTGAGTGGAGGTTCGCCATAGAAGCTGCCATGGCCCGGATGCTGTGCATCATGGTGCTCCAGTGAGAGACCTGCATGAGCATAGGTGAAGGCAATGCAGTCTGCCACCCAGGTGGGCAGAGTATGCTTGGAGACCACTACACCCAGTTGATTAAGGTCGTAGGAAATGAAGAGCTGCGAGGAGCAGCGATGGGGCTTGGTCTGCTTGAAGTAATAGGCCAATGTCTGTTTACAGTCCAACGTATGATGAGCGGCCTCTGCTCTACTTGTGTGAGGATTCGGAAAAAAGGTGGGAAGAACCACCTCCTGGTTGAGGTGGAATGGAGAAACCACCTTTGGGAGGAACTTGGGATGCGTCCGAAGCACCGCCCTGTTCCAGTGAAACCTGGTATAGGGAGCATGAAGTACCAGCACTTGGAGCTCAATGACCCTGCAGGCAGACGGGAGCGCCATGACGAAGATCACCTTCCATGACAGATACTTTAGGTGGCAGGAAGTCAGCGGCTCAAAGGCTGGAGTGTTGAGCTTTGAGAGGACCACATTGAGCTCCCACGCTGCCACCGGCAAACGAATGGGTAGTCAAGAGAGCAGGAGGCCCCTCTGGGAGCAAGCCACGAGAGCTGCACAGAGAGGGGTTTCCCCTCGATGAGGTGGTGGTGTGCCGAAAGTGCACCAAGATGAACTCTGATGGAGTTAGATTTCAAACCAGCATTGGACAGGTGCAGCAGGTACTGAAGCACCAGCTGGATGGAACAGAAGGGGTTGGCACCTCTATCCGCAGATCAAACAGAGAAACGGTGCCACTTGAAGGCATAGGCCTGTGCCTGCCAGTGGAGTTCTTGCGTGAAGCCAGTAGGACTTCCTCCACCTCTCTGGGCAAGTCAAACTGGGCCAGGGCTACCATTTTATCAGCCAGGCTGTCAGTCAGACCAGGGATCCCAGGTTGGGGTGCAGGAGAGAGCCTGCTTCCTGCAAGAGCAGATCCGGGGCAGTCCCCAGAGGCGGGGGGGGGGGGCTAAGACAGGTTGAGGAGCAGCGGGAACCAGGGTTGCCAGAGCCACCAGGGTGCTATAAGGATCAGGGTGGCCCAATCGAGCTGGACCTTGAAGAGAGTCTGGGCAATGAACAGCGTGGGAGGGAAGGCATAAAGGAGTCCTTCCGTCCACAGAATGAAAACACATTGGCTGCTATCCAGGAGGGGTGCAGCATTCTGGAGCAGAATTGGGTCGTAAGAACATAAGATATGCCATACTGGGTCAGACCAAGGTCCATCAAGCCCTGTTTCCAACAGTGGCTAATCTAGGTCACAAGTACCTAGCAGTTTCCCCAAAAGACAGGTTCCACAATGCTTGTATTGGGGCAAGCAGTGGACTTTTAACAATGGTTTATGGACCATTCCTACAGGAACTTGTCCAAATCTTTTTTTAAACCCTGATACACTACAGCTTTTATTACATCCTCCGGTAACGAATTCTAGAGTTTGATTACACGTTGAGTGAAAAAATATGTTCTCTTATTAGTCTTAAATAGGTTACATTGTAGCTTTATTGCATGTCCCCTAGTCTTTCTATATTTTGATGGTGTAAACAATTGATCTACGTTTACCCATTCCACTCCATTCATTAATTTATAGACCTCTATCATATTTCCCCTCAGCCGTCTCTTTTCCAGGTTGAAGAACCCTAACCTTTTTGGCCTCTCTTCATAAAGGTATCCTGCCATCCTCTACCATTTTGGTGGCTCTTCTCTGTACTTTTTTTTTTTTTTTTTTTTAATCGAGTTTCAAATTATTACAACCAATAATTATACAAAACAAAATAAGTGATATGAACCAATTATACAGAAAAAAGAAATCCAAAACATGAGAGAAGAAAATTTACAAGTACATATCACCTCTCCCCCCACGTCAAGAAGAGAACAGCATAGGGAGATACCGGAGCATTAACTAAAAGGCTACAGCACCCAATCAAACCACATTCCATAATACAACCAATCTACATACAATATCACTCAAACCAGTAATGAAACCAGAAGAGATTCCAACAATGAAGGGTCAGAGTATACATAACTGACCCCTTGAATGGTCACCAAACATTTACATGGGAACCGCAAGAAGAAAGTACCCCCTCCAGCCAAAACTCGAGGTTTTAATTGCAGGAAGGACCTTCTCCGGTTCTGCATCTGTCTGGAGACGTCAGGGAAAATGGAAAGCTTTTGGCCATAAAAAAGAAAATCCTTTTTAGAAAAAAAGGCCTTCAAAATAGAAGCCTTATCCGAAAAATTAGCCAAAGTGACCACCAGGGTGGCACGGGTAGAGATGGGGGTCCGAGAATTTTCTAAAAAATCAGTTAAATCCATAGAAATACCCTCTTCATGCCGTGACGCGCTGGATTCCCCAGAAGTCACCGGAACAGACAAATAAAAAGTCCTATCTAACACAACAGTGTCGGCATTAGGAAGCAACAGTATTTCTTTACAATATTGTCTAAATAACAAATCAGATGACAATAGACGGGTTTTAGGGAAATTGAGAATACGCAAATTCTTTGCTCGAGAAGCGTTATCCAAAACCTCAAGCTGCCGATAATGTGTCCTTTAAAGCTGACGTATTTGCTGACTGCAATAAAGCAACCCGAGTATCGAGCTGATCAGCACGCTGAGACAGCTGATTAACAGAAACCTCAACTTTTTGAAATTTATTAGAAACCTGTTGTGAAAACCCAGCCGTTTGATTCATAAATTTCGATAACATTAAATTGGTGGCAGAAACTTGCTTCCAAATATCTGCGAGAGTAACTGCATCAGGATTTTCAACTTGAGGAAAACTAATAGCCTCAAAGCCGGCAACCGTGGGGATAGGAACTAAAGAAAGTACCTCTTGTGATGAAACAGACAAGGAAACAGGAATCTCATCCTCCTCTCCCGAAGAAGACGCCCCGGTAGAGGATGACGTTTCAACAGACGCTTGAGAAGATCCTGGGTTTGGTGGAGTCGTCCTATCGATGGAACTCAGGGTAATCCCGGATCCAGGCGATGAAGAGCACTGAACCAAGGAAGCAGACTGGGGTAACACTACCACATATTGATCCATAGGCCCAATAATAGCAGCAGGAGTGGAAGTGACAGTTACAGATTGTTTGACCAATTGACTCCCCTGGAACTTCTTGCTCTTTCTCTTCGCGTGGCCTCACGGCATACCCACAGCGAAAAGGGCTCAAGGCCCCGAATTAGCACCGAAGGGGCACCAAAGGGGCGTTCCCCCTTCGGGCGCGCGACCGTGGCCGCGAAGGCAGCCGACGCTGAAATATGCTGCAGAGAGCAGCCGGGGCAGTCGGGAGGAATCTGCTGCAGCCAATCAAGATGGTAAGCGCTGCCACACGGCTCCGGTCTCTAGCCCAGCTGACTCTCACCTCCCAAAGGCAGCCGACGCTGAAATATGCTGCAGAGAGCAGCCGGGGCAGTCGGGAGGAATCTGCTGCAGTCAATCAAGATGGTAAGCGCTGCCACACGGCTTCGGTCTCTAGCCCAGCTGACTCTCCCTCTGTACCTTTTCTAACACCACTATATCCTTTTTTAGATATGGCGACCAGAACTGTACATAATATTCAAGGGTGTGGTTGCACCATGGAACGATACAGAGGCATTATAATATCCTTTGTTTTATTCTCCATTCCTTCCCTTATGATACCTAGCACTCTATTTGCTCTCTTGGCCGCCGCTGCACACTGGGTGGAGGGTTTCAACATGTTATCCACGATTATGCGAGCATTGACCAGGCTGGCAAAGAGATCCAGCACAAGAAGGCCCACCGGCATAACAGTCAGTTGGCCACCCACAGGTCGAGGTGCCACTCATGGGGCTGGAGAACCCGGCTCAGGCAGTCCATCAGAACATTGTTTTGTCCAGGAAGGTACACCACCCTGAAGAGCATCCCGTTCTTGCTGACGAACGTGCAGAGACGGACTGCCTCCAAGCACAGGAGTGACAATCCTGTGCCCCACTGCTTGTTGATGTACAACAGTGGTTCCCAACCCAGTCCTTGGGTTCCCCAGGCCAGTCAGGTTTTCAGGTTCTCTAAAATGAATATGCACGAGATAGATCTTCATGCACTGTTGTATGCAGATCTCTCTCATGCATATTCATTGTGGATATTCTGAAAACCTGACTGGGTTGGGAGCCACTGACATAAAACATCGCCAACTAACTGTCTGTCTGGATCAAGACAGCTTTGTTCCGTAGGTGGTACTGAAAAGCCTAGTGTGTGGGCGACCGCTCAGAACTCCAGGAAGTTGATCTGTTGGAGGCTTTCTGACACTGACCACAGGCCCTGAGTGCAGAGGTTGTCGCAATGGGCCCCCCCTGTCCATCTTGGAGATGTTCGTGGTGAGGACCCTTGATGAGTCGGGACCTGAAAAGGCATTCCTGCCTGCAGATTTGGTAGCTGCTGCCACCAGTCGAGGGATTCGGCAAGGAGACAAGTGATGGTCACCCTGTCCTGCAGGTGCCCCATCGCTTGAGACCACTGGGAGCAGAGGGCACACCGGGACTGCCAAATGTGGAGACGTCAGCCATGATGTACACTGTCAAGGCCATGTGCCCCAGGAAGTACAGCATAAGCCGAGCGGAGGCAGAGGGGTCAACCCTGAATCTCCCCTGTGAGGGCCACCAGGAGCTGGGCACTGTCGAGAAGCTCGGGCCTGGACAGGGTCTAGCAATGCCCCTATGAACTCCAGGCTTTGGGTCAGTTGCAGATGGGAATTGGGGTAGTTTATGACAAACCCGAAGTGCAACAGGGTGAGAATAGTACGGCATGCAGACTGCTGCACCTCAACCCTGATCGGCCAGTCATCTAGCTAGAGAAAGACGAACAACCCTGCAGCCACAGGTGAGCAGCAACACTCACCAGGCACTTGGTGAAGACCCTTGGCAGAGGCCAGGCTGAAGGGCAGAACCCTGTATTGGTAGTGGCTTCTGCCAGCAACAAACTGGAGGTACTGCCGATGTCTCGGGTGGATGGGAATATGCGTGCATGAGTCCGAGATCCAAGGAGCATAGCCAATCTCCCTGGAAGAGGTGAGACAGCAATGTTCCAAGGGAGAGCATCTTGAACTTCTCCTTCACCAAGAACTTATTGAGATCTTGCTGATCCAGAATAGGATGAAAGCAGACAGTCCTCTTTGGAACCAAGTAGTACCAGAAGTAAAACCCCTGGCCCCAGAGATGTGGCAGGACCAGTTCCACAGCCCTGTCAGCCAGAAGCCCAGCAAGCTCTCGCTGGAGCAAGTCTCTGTGAAAGGGAGTCATCGGGAGTACCCCTGTGTAAAGAATGGGGGCAGCACCTGGTCAAAATGGAGGCAGTAACCCTCCATCACCACCTAAAAGACTCATGCATCGATGGTGATGCTTGGCCACCAGCTGGCAAAGTATACCAGATGCCCCCCTCCCCATGCTGCGGTACTAGACCCCCCTAGGGGAGGAGAGGCTATGCCCAAGGAGTCAAAAGCCCCCCCCCCCCACTGGATTGCAGCTGGGGAGCTGCTTGGGGGCCTTAGGCTTAAGTAGGCCATGCCCCTGTCCCTAGGCCTGCTGTCCTCTTGGGGAGCTGGAAAGGCCAAGTACAGGGGGTAGTTTCTATAAGCCTTCCTCTTCTTCGGGTAAAGCATAGTTACTCACCTGTAATAAGTGTTCTCCAGGGACAGTAGGAATCAGTCCTCACATATGGGTGACGTCTGCATCGACTGAGCCCGTGCGGAGCATTTCCCCAGCTTTCACACTCCTTCCCACCCTTGGGTGCCATCTTGCTCAGTCAGATAACACAGCAAAAAAGGACTTAAACAACGTAGGGGAAGACAACTCCAAAGAGAGGAGGGACAGCTGTGAGGACTGATTCCTGCTGTCTCTGGAGAACATCTGTTACAGGTGAGTAACTACGCTTTCTCCAGGAACAAGCAGGAAGTCAGTCCTCACATATGGAACTCCCTAGCTCCGAGCCACAACAGTACCACCGGCAACCCATTGGGTAGCCGTGAGTTGCAGAAGATGAGTCCTCACTGAGAGACTCTGCAAGACCCTTGCGTCCAACGATACTATCACTCCAGTAGCCTGAACACAGAAGTGTCGGAGGGCAGGAGTTATCTATACCCCAAAAATATTACAGAGTACTGCCTGCCTGAAGGCACTGTCCCTGTGGGACTCACTCTCCAAGCAGTAATGAGCTACAAATGTATGAATCGAAGACCATGGGGCGGCCCTGCTGATTTCTGGCACTGGCACTGAGCGGAGGTTCACCACTGACATAGCCATGGCCCACATGCGATGTGCAGTGATCCGGTACTCAAGGGAGAGACCCGCTCTCACAAATGAGGGCAATGCAGTCCGCCACTCACGGGGACAAAGTCCACTTCATTACCGGAAGCTCCAGTTTACTGGGGTCGTATGATACAAACAGCTGAGGAGCTTTGCGATGGGCCTGGGTCCTCTGTAGGTAGAAGGACAGCCCGCTTGCAGTATAGCATATGCAAGATGAGTTCCTCCCTGCCGGCATGGAGCCATGGGAAGGTCCACCTCCTGGATGAAGTGGAAGGAAGATACCACCTTCAGAAGGAATTTGGGATGTGTGAGGAGCACTACCCTGTTCTTATAGAACCTTGTATATGGTGGATCCGCCACCAAGGCCTAGAGTTTGCTCACTCTCTGAGCGGACGTGATGGCCACCAGAAAAAACACTTTTCAGGAGAGGTATCTTGGATGGCAGGTGGCCAGGGGCTTGAATGGCAGCTTGGTGAGTTGTGAGAGGGCCACATTAAGGTCCCACTCCGCTGCTGGAGGGCAGAGAAAAGGCTTCAATAGTAGGAGGCCCCGGGGGAACCTGGAGATCAGGGGATGGTTTGAGAGAGGTTTTCCCTCTACAGGGTGATGGCGAAGAGTTATGGCACTCAAGTGTACCCTAACCGAATTAGACTTTAGGCCGGCGTGCGAGAGGTGCAGCAAGTATTGTAGCACTAGCTGCACATGGCAGGAAAAAGGGTTCTCCCTTCTCTCTGCACACCAGATAGAGAATCTCCTCCATTTGAAGCGCATGCCCATCTGGGGGAGGATTTTCAGGAGGCCAACAGGATCTCCTTGACTTCTTCTGGGAGATTGAAAGGAGCCAAGGCTACCCTTTCAGCAGTCATACCGTCAATGATAGCAACCCTAGGTTGGGGTGCAGGAGGGAGTCCTCCTCCTGGGACAGAAGGTCCAGATCCTGACCCAGTGGGACCAGAAGCACCACCAACAGGGAGAGCAGCAAAGGGAACCAGGGTTGCCAAGCCCATCTGGGGGTGATCAGGATTACTGATACACGCTCACTCTGGAATTTGAAGAGAGTCTTGGCTACAAAAGGAGTTGGTGAGAAGACACAGAGAAGGCCATCAGACCATGGGATCAGGAAGGCATCTGATGCTACTCTCTCTGGGTGCAGCTGGCATGAGCAGAAGCGGGGCAACTGCATGTTCTCTGGGGAGGCGAACAGATCCATCTTGGGCCTGCCCTGGAGGAGGACGATTTGCTGTGCCACCTTGGGGTGCAGACACCATTCGTGTGGGCGGAAGACGCTGCTGAGCTTGTACGCCAAGCAGTTGTTCTGGCCTGGAAGGTATACTACTCATAGGAGTATTCCGTGGCGTACGGCAAAGGGGAGAAGAGCCACCGCTTCCTGGCAGAGGGAGTACGAACCTGTGCCCCCCTTGCTTGTTCACACAGAACATGACGACCTGGTTGTCCATCTGGATCAGCACAGGACAGTTATCACAGGGGGTGGTGGAACGTTCACAAGGCTAGGAAAATGGCCCTGAGTTCCAGGTCGCTGATCTGCAGGAGCGACTCCTCTTGCAACCAGCTGCTTTGAGTGCGGAGGTCTCTGCAGTGTGCTCCCCAATCCAGAAGGGAGGCATCCGTGGTTAGACAGATCTTCATGCACTGCTGTATGCAGATCTATCTCATGCATATTCATTGTGGATATTCTGAAAACCTGACTGGGTTGGGAGCCACTGACATAAAACATCGCCAACTGTCTGGATCAAGACAGCTTTGTTCCGCAGGTGGTACTGAAAAGCCTAGTGTGTGGACGACCGCTCGAAACTCCAGGAAGTTGATCTGTTGGAGGCTTTCCGACACTGACCACAGGCCCTGAGTGCAGAGGTTGTCGCAATGGGCCCCCCCCCCCCCCCTGTCCATCTTGGAGATGTTCGTGGTGAGGACCCTTGATGAGTCGGGACCTGAAAAGGCATTCCTGCCTGCAGGTTTGGTAGCTGCTGCCACCAGTCGAGGGATTCGGCAAGGAGACAGGTGATGGTCACCCTGTCCTGCAGGTGCCCCATCCATGGTTAGGACCATCTGCAGTGCAGGTGCCTGGAATGGCATCCCCTCCTGGAAGTGGTGTAGGGATTGCCACTAATTGAGGGAATCTGCCAGTTGGCGGTTGACTCTGACCCTGTCGTGTAACCTGCCCATAGCTTGGGTCCACTGGGAGCGGAGGCGCCATTGGGCCGCCCGCATGTGCAAGCAAGCTAGGGGACTGACGTGAACAGCGTAGTTACTCGCCTGTAACAGGTGTTCTCCAGGGATAGCAAGAATTAGTCCTCACATATGGGTGATGTCAGCACTGACAGAGCCCGCATGGAGCATTTCCCCAGCTTTCAAAGAAAGCCTTTGGGAATGCCACCACAGATGCATGGTCCCCTTCCCGCCCAAGGGTGCCATCTTACTCAGTCAAGTGCCATAGCTAGAGCCCTACCAAGAAGATGGCAAAAATGGATAGCAACTCCAAGGGGAGGAGGGAGGGTTGTGAGGACTGATTTCTGCTGTCCCTGGAGTACACCTGTTACAGGTGAGTAAATACGCTTTCTCCAGGAACAAGCAGGAAGTCAGTCCTCACATATGGGACTCCCTAGCTACAGGCTACCAAGGACCTGTAGGAAAAAGGCAAAGCTGTGAGCAGTCACCAGTGAAACTGAAGGCAGCCCGAGGACCCCGAGTCACTGGGTGGCCATGCTCCCGGTAGCCGGAATGAGACGGGTCGGAGGGAAGGAGTTGCTTAAACCCTGAACAGGTTATGGAGTAGAGCCTGGCTGAAGGTGTTGTCCCCCTCTCCAGACTGTAATGCACTGCAAAGGTGTGAGCAGAAGACCAGATGGCAGCCTGTCAGAAGTCTGCCAGCAGCACCGAGCTCAGACACTGCGCGATGTGACTCGGCGATCCAGGGACAGCCCGGCCTGGGCCTGGACATACAGTCTGCCGCCTAGATGGACAAGGTTTGCTTGGTGACTGCTAGCTCCAGGCAGCTGGATCATAGGAGACGAAGAGCTGCCCAGATCTGTGGTGGTCCCAAGTCCGCTGCAGGTAGAAGGAGAGAGTCCTCTTGCAGTCCAGCATGTGAAAAAACGCTGACACCTGGTCGGCGTGGGGCTTCAGGAAGAAGGTGGGCAGCACTATCTTGGTTGAGATGGAAATCCGAGACAACCTTTGGGAGGCACTTAGGGTGAGTACACAGGACCGCCCTTTTCTTGTAGAACCTCATGTACCATCTTGTAGAACCTCGGCCATCAATGCCTGGAGTTTGCTGACTCTCTGGGCACAGGTGAGAGCCACTAGGAAGGCCACCTTCCATGACAGGTGCCGCAGAGAGCAGGTAGCCATGAGCTCAAAGGGTGGCTTGGTGAGTTGCATCAGGACTGCATTGAGGTCCCATTCTCCCTAGGTGGAGGGCGGGCGGGAGGCCTGGAAAGGAGCAAGCACTGCATGAAGCTGGAGACAAGCGGTTGCCTCAAGAGGGGTTTCCCCCTCAATGGGGTGGTGGTTTGCTGAGATGGTACTCAGATAAACCCTGACTGAGTTTGACTTCAGCCCAGCCTGGGAGAGGTGAAGAAGGTACTGCAGGACTAATTGGGTGAGGCAGGAAAACGTGTCCGTTCGGACTTGCAAGCACCGCACCAAGAACTGGTGCCACTTGAAGGCATACGCCCACCTGGTTGAATTCTTCCGTGAGGCCAGAAGAATGTCCTCGATCTCCATAGGGAGATGGTAGGAGGCTAGGGCGACCCGCTCAGCCACCAAGCTGTGAGGGAGAGAGACCTCAAATTGGGGTGAAGTAGCAGACCAACAGCCCCAGAGAGTTCTCTAGAGGAACCGGGGACTCCGTCAAGAGGCAGCATAACAGAGGGAACCACAGTTGCATGGGCCACGAGGATCACAGAGGCTCTGTCCCACTGGACCTTCAGAAGGGTCCAAGCAATGAGAGGCATGGGGGGGGGAGGCATACAGCAGGTTGGTAGTTCATGACAGGAAGAAGGCATCCAGAGCCACCCTGCCTGGGTAAGGGAGGGGGCTGCAGAACCAGAGGAGCTGTGAGTTCGCAGGGTTGGCAAAGAGGTCCAGGTCTGGAGTCCCACAATGCTGGAAGAGCTGCTGCGCCATCCGGGGACACAGGCACCACTCAAGTGACTGGAGGACCCTACTTAGCCGGTCCGCCAAGGCGTTCTCCTGGCCCAGGAGATAGGTGGCTCAAAGGGTGATGCTAGGCTCACTACAAAACAGCACAGAGCCATCGCCTCCAGGCAGAGGCTGTAAGAGCCAATGTCCCCTTATTTGTTCCCATAGAACATTGTGATCTGGTTGTCCCTCTGGACAAGGACTGTTCGGTGGTGCAAGCGGTGCCGGAAGGCCCTGAGCACGAGGACGATGGCTCAGAGCTCCAGCAGATTGACCTGCTGCCGAGCCTCCCCGGGAGACCAAGTCCCCTGCATGTGCAGTTCCTCAAAGTGGGCCCCCCAGCCCAACAGGGAGGCATCAGTCATCAAGACCACCTGATGCGTCGGGGTATGGAAGGGTATGCCTCTGAGCAGGTTCCGTGCATCCCACCACCAGATCAGGGACTCCGTCAGGCACGGTGTGACCGAGACGGGATTTCTAAGACAGCCTGTTGCCTGGGTCTACTGTGCACGGAGGCACCACTGTGCTGCCCTCATGTTGAGGTGGGCGTGGGGTACAACATGGAAGCATCGAACGAGCAGAGACCACGCTGCAGCATTGCACATCGGACGCCAGGGACATGAGGCAGTCTGCCCTGTCATGGGGAAGGAAGGCCATGGCCCGCAGTGTGTCTAAACAGGCCCCAATGAACTCAAGGGACTGCACCAGAGAGGGGTGGGATTTGGGAGGTTGACCACAAATCACGGGTGCTCCAGAAGGTGAATGTAGCCTGACAAACCTCGGAGGCCATGCCCCCTGTCACGAGCCAGTCGTCTAGATAAGGACAGACAAAGGTGCCTTGCACCAGGAGGTGGGCCGCAGCCACGGCCAGGCATTTTGTGAACACCGGCAGGGCGGTCACGAGGCCAAAGGAGAGCACCCTGTACTGGTAGTGTTTCCCCTGTACCATGAAGCAGCGGTTCCTTCTGTGCTTGGGATGGACAAGGATGTGGGTATAAGCATCCTTTAGGTCCAAGGAGCATAGCCAATCGCCCTGCTGGAGATAGGGCAGCAGTGTTCCAAGGGAGAGTATCTTGAACTTCTTCCGCACCAGGAACTTGTTTAAGTTCCGCAGGTCGAGGATGAGCCAGAGACCTCCTGTTCTCTTTGGGACGAAAAAGTATTGGGAGTAAAATCCCCGTCCTCTAAGGTGCGGTGGGACTGGTTCCACCGTCCCATCCTCAAGGTGGTCTGCTAACTCCTGAGTCAGGAGGGCCTGATGTATGGGAAGCCGCTATGGCTCCCTGGGAAAGTACTGAGCGGGGAGCTGGTCCAGATTGAGGAGACAGCCCTCCCGTATAACCTGGAGAACCCAGGCATCTGTGGTGACAGATTCCCACCTGAGGACGTAGTGGATCAGGCGTCCCCTGAGCGGCAGCTGATCTGCCAGCGAATGAGAGGCTATGCTGATGGCATCAAAACCCTGAGGCCGGCTGAGCCGGCACCGGTGGTTGGGTCTTAGAACCCTTCGGCTTGCAAGTGCAGTGGGCCATGCCTTTTCCCTGGCCGTCCTTGGGGGGTGCAGGGGGGGGTGTCGACACCAGCGGGTAGCCCCTATAAAGGAGTCCCTTCCGGTGGAAGAAAGGCTTCTTGCCCTGCTGTTTCTTCTTGGGGAGGGAAGAGGTCTTTCAGGAGAGGCGAGTACAGGTCACATACTCCGCCTCAATCTCTGCTGCCTTGTTCTCCATGGGCTTGCCAAACAGTTGCTCCCCAAGGCAAGGGACATCCAGCAGTTTCTCCTGGACCCACTGTTCCAGGTCTGAGGAATGGAGCCACCGGTGCACCCGGGCGGAGGACTCGAAGCCGTAGTATGCTGCCCATGAGAGGTACTTATAAAACACTCTCCGATGGACTTTAAGAGAGCCTGGAAATGGTGGATGTGGTCTCCATTGAGGCCCGCAGCAAAGCCTCTGAGCTCCTTAGTGAGGTCACAGGAACATCCCAATGTACAATTGGTAAACCTGAATGCGACATGCCAGCATGGAGCCCTGGGAAGCCTTGCACCTGAGGGCATCAAGGGAACGAGACTCTGTCTAGTGGGACCAAATAATGAGTCTTCGGGCTTTCCTGCTTCTGCATGGCTGATATGACCACCATCAAGGTGTGGGGAAGCTAAGCTTTCCAAAACCCTGGTCCCTACTGGACTCTGTACATAGCGTTCAGGCACTTGCTAACAATAGGGACGGAAGCCAGGGTCTTTCACATGTGGAGAAGCTAGTTGAGGATGGAGGGAACTGGGACGGTGAGGGTCTCCTTTGGAGGAGCCTCATATTGAAGGATATCAAGCTCCTCTGCGGCGAGCGCCAGAGCCCGCGCCATATTCTGGATGAACTCCAGGAAGGTGTCATCCTCGAGAGGGGACCACCACCTCTGGGTCGGCGGAGAGGGATTCGAGGGAAAGTCCTGGTGGGACAGGGTTTCCGGGAAGGTGTCCCCAATGGATTCCCAATCCGAGTAGTCCGTGGAGGACTCTGGATCGGGCGGACAGAGAAGTGTCGGTGACCACACCGGGCTCCCAAGGCCAAAGCCTGCCTGGAGCTAGAGACGTTTGCCCACGAAGATCTCGTGCCCGAGGACCAGGACAGAGACAGAGATCGTGACCCTCGCTGAGGACACTCATGAGGCCTCTGGCTTTCGGGGGTCACTGCAGCAGCCCGGGGAGTCCTCGAGGTCGAGGTCCCTGTGGTCTCAAGGCACATGCTGGCAGGGCCTGGCACCAGCGCCTGATGAGCAGCGAGAAAGCGTAGTTACTCACCTGTAACAGGTGTTCTCCAGGAGCAGCAGGAATCAGTCCTCACTTATGGGTGACGTCGGCGCCGATGGAGCCCTCGCGGAGCAATTTTCCCCAGCTTTCAAAGAAAGCCTTTGGGAATTGCAGCGCGCATGTGCGGTCCTCTTCCCGCCCAAGGGTGCCATCTTAGCCAGTCAGATGACATAGCTAAAAAAGACAGCATAAAAATTTGCAAAAAAACTAAAGCAGACGATTGCAACTCCAAGGGGAGGAGGGAGGGTTGTGAGGACTGATTCCTGCTGCTCCTGGAGAACACCTGTTACAGGTGAGTAACTACGCTTTCTCCAGGACCAAGCAGGAAGTCAGTCCTCACTTATGGGACTCTCAAGCTTAAGGCTACCGGAGACCCTAAGCACAAAAATGAGCTCCCTCTAGCTCAGCAGCACAGAAGGAAAGAATCTTCGCTGAATTATTACCCACCGGTAGCCCACATCCGGGATGGAGGGTAGGAGTTGCTCAGACCTCAAAGAGATTACGGAGGACTGCCTGTCCGAAAGCACTGTCCCTGCGGGACTCCCTCTCGAGACAGTAATGGACCGCAAAAGTCTGGCTCGAAGACCAAGTAGCGGCCCGGCAGATGTCTGCCAGCGGAACAGAGCGGAGGTAAGCCACTGACGTGGCCTTTGCCCGAACGCAATGAGCCGTGACTCGACCGTCCAAGGAGAGTCCGGCTGCCCCATAAGCCCAAGAGATACAGTCCGCAACCCAGATGGACAGAGTACGCTTGGAGACCGGGAGCCCCAATTTATTGGGGTCAAAAGACACAAAAAGCTGAGCAGCTTTACGGTGCTCCCGCGTACGGTCAAGGTAGAAGTTCAATGCCCTTCTACAGTCCAGGGTATGGAGGACCGTTTCAGCTCGGCTGGAGTGTGATCTGGGAAAGAAGGTTGGAAGTACCACCTCCTGATTGATATGAAAAGGGGAGACCACTTTTGGAAGAAATTTTGGGTGAGTCCGTAGGACTACCCTATTTTTGTAGAACCGAGTGTAAGGGGGATCAGACACGAGGGCCTGCAATTCACTGACGCGTCTAGCGGAAGTGAGGGCTATCAAGAACAATGTTTTCCAAGAAAGAAAACGGAGAGAACAGGTAGCCATAGGTTCAAAAGGCGGACAGGTGATCCGCTGTAAAACCACATTCAGGTCCCAGTCAGGCGCTGGCGGGCGCAGAGGTGGTTTAAGTAGGAGGAGACCTCGGAGAAACCTCGCTACGAGAGGGTCGCTGGAAAGAGGTCTGCCGTCCACCGGCACATGATGTGCTGAAAGAGCACTGAGGTGAACTTTGACGGAGTTGGACTTAAGTCCCAGATTAGAGAGGTAGAGCAAGTACTGCAAGATCACCGACACCGGGCAGGAGAAGGGATCCTGAGACTGTTGGGTACACCAAACGGAGAAACGACGCCATTTAAGGGCGTAGCATTTTCGGGTAGAAGGTCGTCGCGAAGCTAGGACGACCTCCTCCACCTCTGTCGGCAGAGAAGGGGAGCAAGGACTACCCTCTCAGCAGCCAGGCCATTAGGTTGAGAGACCTGAGGTTGGGGTGTAGCAGAGACCCCTGATCCTGAGTGAGGAGATCCGGTTGAAACCCCAGAGGGAATGGATCCTCCACCGCTAATTGCAGCAGGAGTGGAAACCACGGCTGTCTGGGCCAGCGAGGGGCCACCAGGATCATGAAGACTTTGTCTCGGAGAACCTTGAAAAGAGTCCGGGAGACTAGCGGGATGGGAGGGAAAGCGTACAGAAGGCTCCCCGACCATGAGAGCAGGAAAGCGTCCGCCGCAACCCGAAGGGGTGTGGCTGACGAGAGCAGAAGCGAGGAAGTTGCCGGTTGTGAGGACTGGCAAAGAGATCCATCGTGGGGAGGCCCCACTTTAGAAAGAGCTTCTGAACCACCAAGGGATCCAGGCGCCACTCGTGCGGCTGGAGGATCCTGCTGAGTTTGTCCGCCAGGCAATTTTCCTGGCCTGGGAGATAAACGGCCTTGAGAAGAATGCCGTGACTGACGGCCCAAGAGCAGAGCTTCCTTGCTTCCTGACAGAGAAGGAAGGAGCCCGTGCCCCCCTGCTTGTTCACGTAGAACATGGCAACTTGATTGTCCGTCTGGACAAGGACGGACTGGCGAGAGGTCAGGTGGGAGAAGGCCTTGAGAGCCAAGCGGATCGCTCTGAGCTCCAGGAAGTTGATCTGCTGAGCAGACTCCCACGCGTTCCAGAGACCCTGAGTACACGCCCCTTGGCAATGTGCTCCCCAGCCCAGGAGGGATGCATCTGTCGTCAGCACCCGGCCCGGCTGATGCGGCTGAAAGGGCATGCCGAGCACTAGGTTCGGCCGATGAAGCCACCACTGAAGAGACGAGGCCAGTGGCTCGGAGACGCGTACTAGGTCCGCTAGGCCGCCTGTGGCCTGTTGCCACTGCTTGCGGAGACACCATTGAGCAGGCCGCATATTCAGGCGGGCATTGGGGGTCACATGGACGGTGGAAGCCATATGGCCGAGTAGTCTCAGGAAGCGCCTGGCGGAGACCAGGGGCTGGCTGTGAAAACGGTCGGCTAGGTCCATGAGCCGTTGAGCCCTGTCGAGCGGTAGGAACGCTCGTGCCTGAGGAGTGTGCAGCCTTGCGCCGATGAACTCGAGATCCTGTGAGGGGAGCAAAGTGGACTTTGCGAAGTTTATAACAAAGCCCAAGTGCTGCAGAAGAGTCACCGTGCGACGTGTGGCGTCGGTGACCTCCGGGGCGGACGCTGCTTTGATGAGCCAGTCGTCGAGGTACGGAAAGACAGAGGCCGTGAAGCCGGAGATGGGCCGCCACAACCGCGAGGCATTTTGTGAAGACCCGCGGTGCGGAGGACAGGCCAAAGGGCAGTACTCTGTACTGGTAATGATTTCCTGCCACCACAAACCTTAGGTATTGGCGGTGGCTTGGGTGGATGAGGATGTGCGTATAGGCATCCTTTAGATCCAAGGAGCATAGCCAATCTCCCTGCTGGAGGTAGGGCAGAAGGATTCCAAGGGTAAGCATCTTGAACTTCTCCCGCACAAGGAACTTGTTGAGGTTGCGCAAGTCCAGGATGGGTCTGAGGCCGCCTGTCCGCTTTGGTACGAGAAAGTACCTGGAATAAAAGCCTAGACCTCTCAGGTGGTGGGGCACCGGTTCCACCGCCTGCTCCTGCAGAAGACCCGCTAACTCCTGAAGGAGTAGTTCCCTGTGCAGAGGGGGTCGTGGAGGTTCTCCCGGAAAGTAGGAGGGAGGGATCTGGTGGAAGTGGAGAAGATATCCTTCTCTCACGACCTGAAGCACCCAGGCATCTGAGGTGACGCCGGACCACCTGTGGGCGAAGTGAACCAGCCGGCCTCCGGTGCTGGGAGGAACCAGCGGGGGGGGAGAGGCTATGCTTAAGGAGTCAAAAACCCCCACCCTGCTGAGCAGGGGCTGGTGGTGCAGGCTTGGGGGCTTGCTGCCTACGGGACCCGTTACCCCGTCCCTTGGCCTGTTGGCCCTGTTGGGGAGCTGCGGGGGCCTGATAATGGGGGTATTGTTTGTAGGCAGCCGCCTTCCTCGGGTAAAAGGACTTTTTTCCCGAGCCCTTCTTTTTCTGGGAAGGGGCGGAGGTCTTCCTAGAAAGCCTAGTCCTGGTGAGAGTCTCCGTCTCAATTTGTGCAGCCTTTTCAGCCATGGGCTTGCCAAAGAGGATTTCGCCTCGGCAGGGGACATCGACCAACTTGTCCTGCACCCAGGGCTCAAGGTCAGACGACTGAAGCCAAGCCTGTCGGCGGGCACCGATGCCGGCCGCGGCCACTCGAGCCGATGCTTCAAAGCCATCATAGGCTGCTCGGGATATGAATTTTGAGCATTCCCGAATGCCAGTGGACAAGGCCAGGAACCTCCGCAAGGGTTCCTCGGACAAACCAGCGGAGAATCCGGCTAGCTCTTTAGCCAGGTCTCGGAGATACATGCCCACGTATAGCTGGTAGGTCTGGACACGACACGCAAGCATAGAGCCCTGGAAACACTTCTTAACAAGGCCATCCAGGTTACGGGCCTCCCTGCCAGGAGGCACCGAGGAGTGCATCTTCTGGCTCTTAAGACGATGCATGGCCGATTCCACTACCATGGAATGGTGTGGTAGTTGTGCTTTTTGGAAGCCAGGGCTCTTGCGGACTCGATAGATAGAATCGACCCGCTTGCTCAGGACCGGCGAGGTGGCCGGACTCTCCCACATGCGGAAGAGTAGTCGTTCCAGCATGGGAGGAACCGGTACAGTAAAGTGTTCCCTTGCGGGAGAGTCATACTGGAGGGCGTCGAGCTCTTCGGCTCGAGGCTCCTCCTCGGGGTCCGCAGGGAAGGCCAAAGCCTTGGCCATATCCCTGACGAAGTCCGAGAACCGGGCATCCTCCGGGGGGACTGCTTCCGAGGTTCGGACTCCGGTGAGTCCGAGGGGACACACCGAGTCCGGAAAGAATCAGGCGACTCTTCCTCTTCAGACTCCCAGACCGACTCCGACGAGGACTCGGTGGGGTCGGCCTGGGCAGAGCGCGGCGCCTGCCGCCCCGACGCCGAGGGAGTCGGCGTCGGCGACCTCGGTCCCGAACGGGAGGCCGAGGGTGACCTCGACCGAGGATCGACTCGAGTTCGCATCGACTCGAGGATCGGCTCGGTCTCCGGGGTCGACTTGGACGTCGACGTCCCGGCGGTCGGGGCAGCGGCGCCAGCGAAGCCAGCGAGCAGTGCCCGCTGCTGGTCCATGAAGGCAGACAGTCTGCTCTCCAAGGCCGTCAACCTGAGTCCGAGCTCAGGTGACCCAGCAGCCCCCGACTCGGGCCCCGACGGCGTCGGGCCCGACGTCGGCTGTCGCGGAGGCGAGTCCAGGAGGACCACAGGACTTACCCGAGCAGGCAGCTCCGACTCCAGGCGAGGTCGCTTCGTGAGGTGCTCCTTCTCCAAGGACCCGGGACGGCTATCGGGGCTATGCGACCTGGCCCTCGCGGAGCCAGGAGCGTCCACCGACGCCGCCCTCGCGGGTTTCACCTTACGTCGATGGTCCCCGGAGGGAGAACCCCTGTCGGAGGAACTCCGGCGACGGTCCGAGCTGGAACCTTTGGACGCGGAGGCCTCCGACGAGGTCCGGGTACGGCTGGGGTCAGCGAAGATCCTATCCCGCTGATGCCGCCGACTTCTCAACGCTTTGGAGGACATTTTGACGCAGGGCCCACAGATCATTTCTTCATGATCCGGGCCCAGGCAGCGGAGGCAAAAGTCGTGTGTGTCAGTTAGTGACATATTTCGGTCACACTGACCACACCGCTTGAAACCACTGGCAGCCATCGGGGGAAAAAGGGCCCCGGCGAGGTCAAAGGACCGGGCTGCCAGGGAAAAACCGAAAACGAAAGCTGACTAAGTCAGAAAAACCGAAAAGAAGAAGAGGACTCGTGACCGGCGTCGCGAGTCCGGGCGGGAAAAAGACCGGCGTCGAACCGAAGGGAAAAAGAATAAATTATGAAGAAATATCAACTTTTTTGCGGGGACACGACGGGTACGTCTGTAGGGCTCCGCGGAAAAAAGAAGACTGGCTAAGATGGCACCCTTGGGCGGGAAGAGGACCGCGCATGCGCGCTGCAATTCCCAAAGGCTTTCTTTGAAAGCTGGGGAAAATTGCTCCGCGAGGGCTCCGTCGGCGCCGACGTCACCCATAAGTGAGGACTGACTTCCTGCTTGGTCCTGGAGAAAGCATAGTTACTCACCTGTAACAGGTGATCTCCGGGAACAGCAGGAATTTAGTCTTCACATATGGGTATCGTCGGTACCGATGGAGCCTGCGCGGGAACGCTCCCCAGCGTCCAATTAGAAAGCTTTTAGGAGAATCCCACAGCACCTGCATGCTGCCTTCCCGCCTTTCCCAACTGCCTCTCTCCAGTTGAGTTTTAAAGCTGAGACAAAGAGAGAGAGAGGGAAAGGGAAAGAGATAGATAGAGAGATACAACTCCTAGGGGAGGTGGGTGGGTTTTGAAGACTAAATTCCTGCTGTTCCCAGAGATCACCTGTTACAGGTAACTATGCTATCTCCAGGAACAAGCAGGAATGTAGCATGTGACATGGCCCTCCAGAGAAAGGTTCTTACTCTGGTAGGCGAAGGAAATACACTGAGCAATCCAATATGACAGAGTTCTCTTAGAGACTGGAAGTCCTAAATGAGAAGGATCAAAAGCAACAAAAAGTTGAGAGGACTTTCTATGTTGCTGTGTCCTTTGTAAGTAGAAAGCAAGTGCTCTTTTACAATCCAGGGTATGAAGATTCCTCTCTGCACTTGATGCATGAGGTCCTGGAAAAAAGACAGGTAAATACACCTCCTGGTTCAGATGAAAAGGTGAGACCACTTTAGGCATAAAGTGTGGATTAGTTCTGAGGACTACCTTGTCATGATGGAACCTTGTATAAGGAGGATTAGCCACTAAAGCTTGCAACGCACTGATACGGCGAGCTGAGGTGACTGCAATGAGAAAAATAACCTTCCAGGAAAGGAAATTCAAGGAGGTAGTGGCTAAGGGTTCAAAGGGTGGCTTCATAAGCTGGCCAAGAACCAGATTCAAGTCCCATGCCACTGGAGGTGGTCTAATGGGAGGTTTAGTCAAAAGAAGGCCTCTCATGAATCTCGTTATAAGAGGATGAGAGAAAATAGGTTGTCCATTGAGAGGCTTAAGGGATGCTGCAATAGCACTCAAATGGACTCTGATTGAATTTGTTTTAAGGCCTGCATGGGATAAATGCAGCAAATAGCCTAGTAAAGAATTCAAAGGTATTGCAAGAGGGTTGAGACCCTTCTCTGCACACCAAACGGAAAACCTTTTCCATTTAAAAGCATATGAACGTTGTAGGGGTTAGGGATATAGGGATATGTTCCTGGTTCATAATCACTCAATGGCCCTGATAAATGTCTGCTCTATAGGTCAACCAGGCTGCTATATTGTGAGCAGAAAGAACCAGGCCAGCATAAGGAGGAACCATATAAGGAAATATCACAGGCCTTAGCAATGCATATGTCTGAACTGAAGAGTCCAGACAGACATGCAGAGGCTTTGTGCAAAGAACACAGGAAACCATAAGCTGACATAGCTGAAGTGACGAAGTATATGCTGAGCCCATTAGCTCTGAAGACAGCAGGTGGTTGACAGTGGTAAATACCAGACAAGAGGGGGGGGGCCTGGGGGATGTTGAAACAGGAACAAAGAGGGGACAGAAAAGTCAATAACAGGAAACGAAGGGAGGGGGGGGGAGAAGGCACAAAGAGGAATGGACTTAGAAGCTGTATACACGGAAGCAAAGAATGTATATATGTAGCATGATTATTGTACTCAGGGGGAGGAGACATTCTGGAGATGCCTAGTGCTCGATAGAAACTCTCTTCCCTTATCTGCCTGTATTGTCCATCAGTTATCTAATAAACAGAGATTCTAATTGCACCTGTACTGACTTTTGGATCTGGACTTTACAGGAAAATAGTGATAATTAGGTTGTGGTCTATTTTGTGGGTAACAGGGCCTCACAAAGTGGTGCCGGACACCCGGGATCACCCCTTAATTTTGGGGTACGGGTGGGTCTTTATGACCAAGATACAAATTTAAAGATTTGGATTCCCCTCAAGAAAGAAGAGGGAGGTACGTTCCCGGTGCGTAGTAGAGACCGGATGAAAAGAAGTGAGTGACGGATCCCCTAGGAAGACGGCGGCTGTGAAGACGACGTCTTGAGTACAGTATATATATTTTTAACCAAGCTTGGTAAGTGTTGTTTAAGTTTTGTTTTGTTATATGAATAAAGTGTAAGAAAAATTTGCTGTTATAAACCGGGACTGAATGATAAGTGTTTGAGACTGTACGTGTCGTCTGACACGAAGCGTGTGTGTGTTCTTGCTCACGGTTCCATACCTCCATGAGGAGATTGGCTGGGCTTGAACGAAGCAAAGTCTTGTTTGAAAGGTGTCCTGGACATTTCGTGCACTGACCTTCCTCTGTAGATAAAGAGGTTGGATATTAAGATCCTTAAATAAAGGTTGCACGTAGGCATCATGTCTCTGTTTAGGAGAAAGAAAGATGGCAATCAGGACATAATGATAAACCAAATTTCCCCAGTGACTCCGGTCGAACGGATAATGAGAGATAATCCCTTATTAGGAAAGGAAATATTGAAAGTTTGCCTTAAATGGGCAAAATGGAGCGCTGCTCCTGGAACTCCTCTCGGCTGGCCACCGGAGGGGTCCTTTGATGGTCGTTGTTTAGTAAAAATTAGGGATTATGTTTTGTTTCATAAGACCAATGCCAGTCAATTAAAACACCTAAGATACATTTCCATGTGGATGAAGCAGGTAGACCCAAATACCCTCAGCAGTGACGATCCTCCCCCCTATTGGACGACAGAGAGTCATACAATGGCAGCGATAGGCTACTCCGACCCCTCCATAGATCTAGACCCCAAGGAGACAGAATTAGGGGACAAATTTAAAGATAAAACTAAAGATAAAAGACCAGCAGAAAAACACAAGGAAAGAGTTAGATACTGGGATGAGATAAAAGCACCATCTCTTATTGAGACTCCCCCATGTAATCCACTATATCCCCATCGGGAATTGGAAGACATAATGCGAAATAATAACTCCCAACCACGTAGAAGATCCCGGTCTGCATCTCCCCACCGGGAACAGCATACGGGATGGGTCCAGGTAGCAGGTAAATTACATTTGACCCCTGATCCAATCCCTGAGCCCCCGGTGTGTGGCCAGTCGTTGCTGGGGGCCACATGGGGTGATCAAACCCAAGTACATTCCACTCCCTCTGTCCTTGACTCCATTAATTGCGATAAGTTTCCCGTGATGTCAGCGGACAAATTTCCTGGTAGTATTAATTTATCAGAAGGTCAATGGGATCTTGATCATTTTTCTAAACAACCATGTGAAAGTATGCAGAATGTTAGGAACCGGACGACCAGAGCCCACGAATATCACTTACTACCCGTGCAGAACTCTAAAGAAGCAGTTCAACCTAAGAAAACCCCTGTAGATTTTGTTTTTAATGAAGAAGAAGGTGAAGGATTTTACGTATATCGTTGGAGTTCCAACCTACATGGATGGACCTCGTCATGCGCCCCACAAATGAGAATTTGGCCAGAACAAGGATCACTGGATACTAGAGATTTAAACCTAGCTCGTAGATGTATCTGTGGAGGGGAGGGAGATCCACAATGGGACTATAAGTATATGGAAGCAGGTTTCAGGGTATGGGAAAAGTATGAGGGACAAGATCCCAATAACCCAAAAACACCTAATCATTTGATATTTCCCGTGCGGCATGCTCCCCACGGGCAAGAAATATATGTTCCTTGGAATTTTACCGATATGACTAATCTGGCCGAGCAACTCCCTCCCTTGAACCAAGGAGCGGGAGCGTGGATACAAAAATTTGAACGATTAACAGCAGGTTATACTTTAGCAATTGGAGATGTAAAAGCCCTACTGGCCCGAATTTTGGGTAATAGTGCGACTAATCAAGTTTTTCAGAATGCCCATATCAGAGGGGTTATGGTACATGAGCCCCACTATGATGGAGCACTTTTTAATCTTTTTTTTTTTTTCAAAAACTGTTTATTATTTCACAACAATTCAAACACTCATACAAAGAGAAAAAAAAACAGAAAGCAAACCATACAATACAGATGCACATCTTCTACTCCCCTCCCATCCCACATTTTCCATCCCCACTACTACCCGTCCGAGTGGGGTTGTTCCTTATCCACCACCCGAAGGGTCCCACGCAGGGTAGTACAAACGACAAAAAGAAGAGAGGATCCCACAACGGGGCAATAGGAGAACACAGAAGGCCCTGTGAAGCTCCCTACCAAACAAACGTCTAATCCCTCCCACCCCCTTCCCCCATAACTAGTCCCCCCCCAACCCCCCCCCCCCACAGCATCACCATAGTGTCTTACCCAACACAGGAGCCACACCCCACCAATAGAGTCACTCCCTGTACACCCCATCCCCAAGGGGAACGCCATAGTCCCAAGATCTAGGCCAGAATCACACTGTGCATTTTCGGGCCGAGGGTTTGAATATAGGGTAGCCAAATAAGCAAAAAGGACGCCCAGCAGCGCGGATTGCCCCTTGCTGCCCTACGCTCCATCAACATCAACTGATGAAAGCTGTTGCGCCACTCCCAAAAGGAAGGGGTTGTGGTCTCTCTCCAACGATGCAAGATAGGACCCTTACCCACCAAACAGGCTTTACGTACTAAAATGCGGCCCCACCGCCCCTTGACCTGCAACGCACCCAAGATGTCCAAAGCCACCAGTGAGCCAGACCACTGAAGGGTCTGCTGTAATATTCGGCTCAAATAACTCTCGATCCGAGCCCAATAAGATCGAATATGTGGACAGCTCCACCACATATGCCCCAAATCGGCCAGGGCCGCTGCGCATCGAGGACAACCCCCATCCCCCGTCAGACAACTCCTCCAGGCTCGCCTCGGCGAGAAATGGGCCTGAATAACGCATTTAAATTGAATCTCCCTCCACCGATTTCCCTCCACCAGACGTGCAATCCTCTGCAACGCCGCCACGGCAGAGCCGGGAGAGATCACACTTCCCAACTCCTGCGCCCAGGCCTCCTCCACAGCTTGGTAGTCCGGCAGGGGGCAATACTGTTCCACCCTGTGCTTCAACTCAGCTATACGCGGCGGAATCCCCACTCCGAGTGCAAAATAACTGATAATCTGTGCCGAATCGAGCTCTTGCAAGCCCTGGGGCTTCAACGACGCTACATAATGCTGCAGCTGAGAAAAAGCAAACACCGATTTACCCCGCGAAAGCTCATATTCTGCACATAAATCTACCAAAGATTTACAACTACCCTCCAAAGTAACCACGTGCCCCAAACATTGGATCCCCTGCTTCTGCCACTCCCGGAAAACCCCTGGGCAGCCAAACTCGACACCTCCGAGGGGCTACCCCACAAAGCATTGAGCCTCCGCCATGCACATCTAAGCGGGCGAACTAACACTACACCGAACTCGGGCTGGCAGAAAGGCTCCCCCTAGATGAAGCACCGCGGCTGGATCGTGCGGTGCTAAGAAAGACTCTTCAAGATGCCGAGGTGTATAATATGCCGTATTCCCCAGCCAGTCTCCCAAATGTCTCGCCTGACAGGCTAACATATACTGCGACAAATTGAGCAAACCCATCCCCCCCGTTTCCAACTACCTTCCAACCGTGACAACGGGATCCGTGCCCTCCCCCCACTCCAAAGAAATCTCTTGAGTTCCTTCTCTATTTTTTTAAATCTTTACGCAACATCCATACCGGAGGAGTTTGTAACCAATACAATATTCTCGGAAAAATAACCATCCCAATGGCTGCCACCCGACCGGAAAGTGAGAGCGGCAGAGGGGCCCACGCCTGCAACTATGCTTGCAATCGCGAGAAGACTCTGTCAAAATTCAACCGGTAGAGCAATGAGGGATCCCCAGGTAACACAATGCCTAAATATAGAAAGGACGCCCCCGCCCAACGAAGGGGGAAACTTCCCCGCCAGGAGCCTCGCAACGAACCCTCCACATCGACAGCCTCAGATTTAGCCATATTAATTTGCAAGCCTGCAAAGCTACCAAAGTGAGCAAACTCCCGTAACAAACAAGGGAGCGCCCGCTGGGGGGAAGCCACATGTACCAGGATGTCATCCGCGAATGCAGCCAGTTTAAACACATGGGTCCCCATCTGTACACCAGTGATGACCTCGGACGCTTCAACCGTACGGATGAACGGGTCCAAAGTGAGGACAAAAAGCAAGGGGGAAAGAGGGCATCCCTGTCTGGTAACCCGCTACAACGCAAGACTCCGAGATCACCCCATTACACAAAATAGCCGCCGTCGGGCCCTCATAGCAAATCCACTAGACGACAAAATGTAGGGCCTAACCCATATTTAGGGAGGAGAAATTTCAGATAGTCCCAGTTAACCTGATCGAAAGCTTTTTCAGCATCAAAACTAATTAGTAGGGTACGCATGTCTCGGTCTCGGACCCATTCAAGTGAAGCCAGAATCTTCCGCAAATTGCGGACTGCATGTCTCCCTTTTACAAAGCCCACTTGCGACTCATGCACCAACTCCTCCAAGACCTCTGATAGCCACTCTGCCAAGACTTTCGCCAGAATTTTCGAATCAAAATTGAGCAAGGAAATAGGCCTATAAGAGGCTGCCTGAGTAGGCTCCTTCCCAGGCTTACGTATTAAGGTTATATGGGTATGGTTTGAACCCCAACTATGGCACCCCCGATCGAAGCGGCACTGATACATTTCCACCAGTGCAGGTGATACCTGTTCCTCTAGCAATTTATAAAATTCGTCCCCCATGCCATCCGGGCCAGGCGCCCGAAAGCAAGCGGCCCTTTGTATCACCTGTGCAACTTCTGCCACTGTCACCGGGGAATCAAGTTGGGCTTTTTGTTCCGCTGACACCTGCGGCAACTGCAACTCTCGAACATAGTCGACCATGCGTTCTACCGCCCCGTCCCGTTTGGCATAAAACGCTTGGAAGTATTGGTGGAATACCCGCGCGATCCCTACACTATCCTGTAGGAGCTGGCCCTGCTCGTCACGGAGCGCCACAATAGCACGGGTCCCCCTACTACCCTTGAGACACCGTGCTAATAGTTTCCCGGGTTTGTCACCAAACCGATACAACTGATATCTATAGTACAAAAGCGATTTTTTCCCCCTCTGATGCAGCACCTCATTAAGCGAAGTCTGCACCTCCCACAGACGCTTCCTATTAGCCATCGAAGGATCACTAGCAAAACGTTGTCACTCCTTTACAACCTGCCTTTCCAACTGAAGGACCTGGGCAGCAAGCAGCTTTTGTCTCCGCGCCGTGTATGCTATAGTATCGCCCCGCAATACTACCTTTGCGGTTTCCCAAAGCAACTCCGGGTCAACTGCATGCCGGGCATGATTTTCCCGCAACTCCACCCAACGCTGTCGAATGTATTCCCGAAAATCTGGATTCAAAAATAACTCAGTGGGAAAGCGCCAAACCCGCGAATGCTGGGCCCCTGTGGCCCAAGACATAGTCAGCCACACAGGCGCATGATCAGAAATTTCCAGCGGCCCAATGTGCGCTGCCTCCACCTGTGCAAACAATCTCTCTGAAACCAACACATAATCTATGCGGGCGCTGGAGCCGTGAGCTCGTGACTGGTGGGTGAAATCCCTCTCCATCGGGTGTAACAAACGCCACGGATCCACCAAGCCCAGTCTACGGCAAAAGGTGCGCAACAATTCCATAGTCAGCTTCCGTGATTTCTCCCCAGTTCCAGCTACCGTGTCCAACCCAACATCCAAGACCCCATTCATATCCCCTGCCATTATGAGGGGATCCTCAGGCCAGAGTTCAATCTTAGAGGCCAAGCGAGCGTAGAACGTCCTATCAGGTGTATTTGGACCATAAATGGTCCCTAAAATCACTGCTCTCCCCTCCAACTTGCCGAGTAGCAAGCAGTATCGACCACCGGGGTCCACCACCTCCTGCTCCACTTCCAAGCGCAAGCGCTTGTGGACTAGAATCACTACTCCCCCTTTTTTCCCAGAAGCCGGGGCACCCCAAACCTGCCCCACCCAATCACGCCGCAGCTTAGCGTGTTCAGCACCAGTTTGGTGGGTTTCTTGAAGCAAGGCCACATCGCAGCGGAGGCGCGCCAAAGCTCTCAAAACTTTATATCTCTTGACCGGAGTGCCGAGTCCACATACGTTCCAGGAAACGATCTTCACCGCGAAAGAGACCGCAGGGCTTCCATTCGCAGATACCTACCTAACCAGGAGAGGACAATCGCCCCAGCCTGTGACCGCCTTTGCCGAAACCAACAAAGCCTAATCTTGGGTGGCTCCTGTGTTGAGCTAACATACAAAACAGCTAACCAGCTAATCCCTCCCCCCCCCACCCCCCATTCCCCCCCACCAGTATCAACTACCGCCCCCACTTCCCTACCACCCACTAACCCCCCTACAGTATCCCCCCTCCTCACCCGCTGCATACCCGCCAGCCTACCGTGGGCTGGTGACTTCCTATAGCTATCGGGCCCACCCCACCGATATACTCCCCGCCCAACTCGAGCCCTGCCCCGGGCACCTAAGAATCCGGCCCTCCCGCAGCTCTGACCGGGCCTTCCTCCACAACCTCCCAGCTAAACTGCCAGGACCGGTGTGGAGATAGAAAACAGCGCACCCCTCCCCCCTATATCAACGACCCAGCCACCCCTCCCCCACCCTCAAAGTACCCGGGAGGGGCGATGAACACACTCACCCAAGGCAGGAGGGGGCGAGGAGAAAACCAACCCCAGAGGGCCAAAGGACAGAAACATAGATGCTCATACCTCCCCCGCTCCTCTCCCCTCCCCCACTAGCCCTACACCAACCCAGTCACGTATAGCTATAGTCCCCTTATTCACATTCGATATCCAGTCATCTTTACTGGGCTGACAAACCCACACCAACCAAAACCCGTCTGCCAAAAATAACCTCAGGAAGCTTGGCGCAGCACTCATCCCGCCGCTATGTAGAGCGACCGGCATGGAGAAATGGGCAAAAAGGCAGAGGACATCATGCCAAAAGGATTCCCGGGAGTGAGTCCCGTGCTGTTAGTGTCAGATTTGTCATGACTAGTGAGAGAACCTCCACCCATCTACAAGTGTGTCCCATAGAGTATCCTCTGTATCCCAAACCAGGCCAGTAAAAACTTCCATCCTGACTCCTACCCCCCCCCCCCCGTAACCCGATCTCCCCCCCCCCCAACCGCTAACCCCAGGGTAGAGGAAACACGCCCTCCCCAACCTTCCACCGCGACTCCCAGACCCCTGGGAGGGAGACAGGAGAACTCCTGGGAGTCCCCAGGGGTGCGGTGCAAGGCCTTACCCCTGACATCTCCCAGCCGCAGTGACCCTCCCCCGCCTCCCCCCTTACCCCCCCCCCCCTATATTCTATCCCACCCAGGCCTCCCAGCCCCCCACCCCACAGGAGGTGGGGACCAGAGAGCCCCTTCGCAAAAATTCAGTTAGCTGGGAGGAAAAATAATGAGAGAAGAGAAACCAGCGAGAGAGCAAACACTGAATATAGCACATACTCAATATCCCAAGACATTGGCAATAATGAAACCAAAAAGAAAAAAAGGGGGGGGGCCTCCACCCCAAGATGGCGCACCCCCACACCCCCATGCAAGCAGCCAAGCTTACAGCACAGATATCACTTGCTACAGCGGGTCCAGAGCATAGTGTCCACACTCCTGCTTCCCAGGGCCCGGAAGATCGGTACCCTGATCTCAGGCCTGTAAAACATCAACAAAGACGCAGTCCAGAGGCATGCACCAACATCTTCAGGGCACGTCCACAGAAGGCTCCCCCAGCTGCTCCAGCCACAAATGCGCTGCCTCCGGGGTCCCCAAGTACTTCGATTGCCCACTATGGTCCACCCGGAGCTTTGCAGGGTAGAGCAGTGAAAAGCGTATATCCTTATTCGCCAACTGAGCACATATCGCGGAGAAGGCTCGGCGTTGTTGACTCACGAGCTGGGAGTAATCTTGAAAGACCAGGAGCTGCGCTTCGCCATCCGTGCGTCGCCGCTTAGACCGGGCCACTCGCAGCACTGCTTCCTTCTGGCGATAGGCCAGGAAGCGAGCGATCACTACACGTGGCCTCTGTGGCGCCTCCCGCCGCGGGCCCAGCCGGTGCACGCGTTCCAGGCTAATAGGGAGCCCCGCCGTCCCATCCAGCAGCTTTTCCATCCACTCAGTGAGATACTTAGAGAGCGCATTATCAGCCACTGATTCGGGGACCCCAACAAAACGCAAGTTCTTTCTGCGACCCCTGTTCTCCAAGTCCTCTAATTTGTCCCCTTGTTGTTTATCCAGGGTTTCAAGGGCTTTCACTTTGGCGGTTAGGGAGTGCTGAGCGTCCTCCACGCCGGAGATCCTCTCCTCTGCATGCTCCATGCGGCCCGTGAAGTCGGCGATCTTCTGTGCTACTGCATTCAACTGGCCCCCAAGCTCACAGAAGCGCTCATCCAGGGCCTTCACAACCGCCGCACTCACCTCTGCCACCATACTGTGCTCGCTGTCCGAGGAGGGGCTCTTAGGCGCTTCCCCCGCCATTTTTGAATCAGGACCCCGGGCCCGCTCTTTCTTTGTTAGTTTCGTGGCCATCAGGCTTCTCCCCGAGCCCGGAGACAACGCAACGCTGGTCCCACTGCTCTCTCTAAGGTGTTGCAAACCAGCCAGGGGCATTCGGCGTCAAGTCGCTAGATTAATTTGCAGGTTTGCGGGGTGGGTGCCCAGAGCTGACCTACTCACGTCCGATCAGCTCAGCGCCATACCGGAAATCGCACTTTTTAATCTTTATCGTAACATGGTATGGGACTCCTTGAGGGACATTTATCCCACCCAACGAAGTATGGGACCCCTCACCTCAATGCAGTTTAAAGTAGGGAAAGATATCAGTGCTTATTTGGCTAAATTCCAAGATTTGTGGGAAGCACAGATGGGTGTACCCCACAATGACCCTAACATGGCTCTCATGTTTTTTCAGACTCTCTGCAATACCTTACCCTTGCCCATCCAGTTAAAGCTAAAAAACATAGTAGCGTTAGAATCAGAACCATGGCAGAAACAACAGGCACATATTTTCCATTTTGTCAGACAAGCTGAGGAAGAATTGACTAGACCAGAAAGGGATAGAAAGGCTGCACAAGCTCAACTATTTAATTTGCAATTGAAAGAAATAGGTCAGGAAAAAAAGAAGGGAGGACGGGCCAACAGATCTGCCGCTGATGAGAAGCTGATAAAAGCATTACAGAAAAAAGTGAAAGACCTGGATAAACAAATAGATGAGATTAACGAATACGAAAGTGACAGTAGTGCAGATAGTGATTCTGATGATGTATGTAGACAATTGATGCGAGTTTTGAATGTTCAAAAGCATGGTCAGCCCAAGGGTCAGGAACCACGGTCCTTCCCCAGACAGAGGCAGGACAGAGAGAGAGATTTCACTTGTTGGCAATGCGGTGAAAAAGGTCACCTTCAACGGTCTTGTCATGCTCCCCCACCAAGAGGGTGGAGAGGGTATGACCAAGGTCCAAAACCGTTTGCGAGGCCGCAGCAATACCCTACCTGGCAGCCCCCAAATAGGACAGGCTATGGCAATAGGGAAGATAGGCTATGACTAGGTACATATAATATGCAGGTGGTGCTGGGAACAGAGGAGCCCCATATTGAATTAACTTTGAATGACCAAGCAATGAAATTCCTAATTGATACTGGAGCTACACTTTCTGTCCTGAACACCATGCCCATAGGTGGAACCATTGGCAGAGACAGTGTAATGACCACTGGGTTTGATGGTAAGCCAGTAAAAACCCCCGTGACTAATCCAATTTGGGTGGAAGGGCCACAATTTGCCATCTTCCATAGTTTTCTGTATGCCCCTCACTGTCCCATAAATTTGATGGGACGAGATTTAATTGTAAAAGCCCAAGTCACCTTAGTAGCAGGAGCATTTCACTCCGCAGGAATAAGTGAAATTGGCACTTACCTCCTTAGCCCTTATGGCCGAGTACGCGGTACACCAGTTCACATACGATTAAAACAAGGAAAAGAGGGTCCGAAATTGCCACAGTACCCCTTACAGCAGGCAGCTATAGAGGGTGCACGAGATTCAAATTCCGGCCTGTACAGCCGCTCCATTATGTATAGAATACCGCTGCTGATCGCTGGAAGCAGCGGGATATAAGTGTACACTAAATAAATAAATAAAATAAACTTAAACTACATGGCATAATAGAACATAGTACTTCATCATATAATACCCCTCTTTTTCCGGTCAGTAAACCCAATGTTAAGTGGCGAATTGTGCATGATCTTCGTGCACTGAATCAAGTTGTGGAAACTCAGTTTCCTGCAGTTGCAAATCCAGCTACCACACTGAATACAGTACAACTGTACAAATATTTTACAGTATTAGATTTGAAAAATGCCTTTTTTAGCGTAGAAATTGATGTTGATTCTAGACCCTTATTGGCTTTTCTTTTTGATCAAGTACATTACCAATGGACACGACTACCCCAGGGATATGTCGATAGTCCCAGTATCTTTTCCCAGATTCTCTCACAAGATTTACAGGATTTCAATTCACATCTCCCTGGAGAGATGTGTTTGTTACAATATGTAGATGACATTTTGCTATCTGGGTCAGACTATCAACAAATGCAGAAATACACACAGGAGTTAATACAGGAACTGCATGAGAAAGGGTACAAACTTAATGCAGAGAAAGCACAACTCGTGCATACAACAGTTACCTTTTTGGGGTTCCAGTTAAGCCAAGGATCCATTCAGGTGGGAGATAAGACTATTCAACATTGTATACAGATCCCTATACCTGGTACTGTTAGGGAATTGTGATCTGTTTTGGGCACGCTAAATTTTTGCAGAAATTGGATCCCAGCTTTTAGTTCTCGGACCCTTTGTTTCCGCCCTTACTTGAAGGGTGGTGTAAAAAATTCTGACAAAATTACTTTAGACCCTTGTGATGTAAGCGTGCTCCAGTCTATTTTGGAAGATTTAAAGTGTCTTCCAGCCTTACATTTGCCGAATCATCACAAACCCTTTCAATTGATGGTAGTGACAGGTTCTCAGGCTTGGGCAGCCATACTATTTCAGGACAGGGTTTCTACCTTAGCGTTCTTGTCAGGCACTTTTGGATGTACCGAACTTCCCCTGCCTGATCTTGAGAAATTAGTCAGTGCGGTCGCAGCAGCGATAGAGAAAGTTTTGTCTATTTTCACCCCCACTACCCTGTTTCTCTATCAGTCCATTGAATTGAAGGCTATTCTAAATAAAGACATCTTACATTTGTCCCCGACAAAACTACAGCAAGCCTGTGCATCTATCTTGAACAGTGGAGTGATTTTTCGTCCCCTCACTGCCTCCACGTGCCCACTCAGTTGGCTACAGACAGCAGTAGATGTTCATACCCCAGTATGTGACTCATCCTATGAGGAAATTTTGTCCATCATGGTGCCCCCTTCTAAGATGCCACCAGATAGTGAAATTTGGTTCACTGATGGATCGGAACAGAAGGGTGCTGTGGGTTTTGCTGCTGTACTAGTGACCCCAGATGGAGTCTCTGAGCATCGCCTACAGTATGCTCTGGACTCTGATCAAGGATATTCGGCTCAGGCAGCTGAATTGTGCGCCATATTAGCGGTCCTAGAAGAATGTCCGGAAACGCCCCTGATTTTCTACACTGACTCACAGTATGTTCAAAAATTGTGTGGGGAGTACCTCCAGATTTGGTTGCAGCGAGGATTTGTTACCTCATCTAGTAGTCAGCTTATCCACAAGTCACTGATTCTATACCTGTATGACCTGTTACTGAAACGCTGTCAGAAAGGTATTCTAACCTCTTGCAACTGGGTCCCCGGCCATTCCCGACATTATGGTTTCTTACATTTCGGAAATGCACTAGCAGATGAAGCAGCTAGACAAGTTACAGATGCTGTCCCCATTTTAGTTACTACACGAGCAAAAACGTATCCCTTACCTTCACTTCATGATTATCAACAAAATCTTGCGCAGGATGAAGTGCAGAAATGGAAATTGTTAGGGTGCTCTGAGCATAAAAATTTGTGGGTCCACCCCTTCTGGGAAAGTTTGTATTTCCTTTTGGTCCCTACAACAATTGTGTCTCTTGCTGCACTCTGTTTCTCATGCACCAGCTTCCAGCGTGAGTGCACAGGTCTCTGAAGTTTTCTGGCATCCCCGCCTTAAAACTCGAGTGCAGGAATGGTGCCAAAAATGTCTTCAGTGTTTAGAAAACTCTCCCGTGAAAGGTAAACAAATTTTGCAAGGTCATCTCCCCGTTGTTCAGGGTCCGTTCATTTCCTGGTATGTTGATTTCACAGATATTCAGGTCCGTGTAGATGGATACAGATTTCTCCTTGTCTGTGTCTTTTCCAAATGGATTGAAGCTTTTCCCTGTAAACAGGAAACTGCACTTGAAGTTTTCAAATGCTTTTCACAGCATCTGTTTCCCTGTTTCGGTATTTCACGAACTGTTTATTCTGATAATGGCTCTCATTTCCGGAATCAGCTTATACAACTTTTCTCCACACCGGTGAACCTGAACTGAAAGTATGTTTCTGTCTATCGCCCCACCTCCAATGGTCTCGTCGAACGGACCAATGGCCTGCTCAAGACTGCCCTGCGTTTGATCCAATCAGACAAAAGTTTTTCCTGGTTGCAGGCTTTGCCTCTAGCTTTGTTTCAGCTCAGAAATCGCCCACTGAAAAATGTTGCTCTAACACCACATGAAATATGTACCAGAAGACGTTTGTTGTTATACAATTTGTCTGAAACTTCTGTTTCTTTACCAGATTCTTTGCCTCCTTACATTGCAGGTCTGCGCTTAGCTTTAGCAGAAATCTCCCGACACTGTGCAATTCGTGACCAACATCCGAATCCTCCAAAAGATACCTTGATTCCAATTGGGACCACAGTCTATCGCAGAAATCCTCATCGGAGTTCCTGGCAAGATCCTACCTATTCAGGACCCCATATTGTTTCTGCATCAACCCCTTTTGCTGGATTCTAGTCAGACTTGGACTCATATAGCCCATCTCTGGGTACCTTGAACTTTATTTCTGGACTTTTAAGTAACATTTTTTTTCAATATGCCTCAACCTGCCTTCAAGTATGCCTTTTTGTATTTTGCTATGTTACTGGCAATTTTTATTGGATGGTTTCTTTACTTTATTTCCTTACGCCCCTCCCCCTCAGTTCCCATATCACCCCTACCTACCCCTCCCTTGAACCGTTCCCGTAGGTCTCTTCCTCTAACAAATACCTGGAAATCAACTGTCCTCGATGTTGTTAATCTCATGAATATTAGTGACTGCATTATTTGTACCCCTTTACCAAAGGGTGTATCATACGCTCCGGTACACGTTTCAAAGGTTCCCTTAAACGAGTATGCAGGACAGCTTGCCTGTGTAGATAATAATAATTTTTCTGCCAGTTGCTATGAAACTTTAAATTGTTCCCAGACGTGGCAAGCAATGAATATGATACATGTCCCTTTGCGTGTATATGATGACCCACATATGATATTTGATTTATGTTTGATAACAAATGCATCCATTGCTTTTTCCGACAGGTGTAACCTGTCATATAATGTACTTAATGGGTCCTTTCATTTTGCTAGTAATTCTGTCATGATAAAGTGGTATAATCAAACCGGTAATATGAACTTTTCCAAGATGCAAACTGACTGGAGAAATATTACGGAGAACCCCTTGGTGCTTAATGGGTCTGACTTCCGCTGGTATGTGGGAGTTGGTCCCATTTACCACGATGGTTCAGCTGTGCTAACGACGGGTTCTCAGAATGAATCTCCCTATACCTCATGCTATCTCCCAATGTCTAGTTTCAGGAGGGATATTACCTCATCCACCACAGGTAATTCTTCTGTGAAGTGGTTTGATGGGCATCATATGAGTCGCATATGGACACCTGCCACAAACCTCTTTGCTGTGGGGGGTCATTATTGGTTGTGTAGGGAAATTCTGTATCAGGTAGTTAACCTCTCCCTATTACCCTGTGCTTTAGTTAAAGTTTCCCTTTATTCTGTCCTCATTCCCTTGAATGTCTCCCATCATTCCTCTCCCCGCAAGCGCCGCAAGCGTAGTTATGTTAGCCCCTGGGATTCCTCCATTGCTGAAGACGCTGCTATACAAGCTTCTTATGAATATATTAATTCTACTTATCCTATGACAAAAGTTCGTCTTGATGCCCTTAGTGCTACTGCTTGGATTCCTTTTGCCACTCCTGCCCTTACTGCTGAGCTTGGTATGGCTGTTCGCCGTTTGCAATGTTTGTTGCATATCCAAATGAAAGCTATTACAGACTATCTCTCGCTTAGCTGAATCTCTTGAACAAAATAATCAAATGACTATGCAAAATAGACAGGCTTTAGATTTGTTGCTTGCCGCTGAAGGAGGGACTTGTACTTTTATTAATGCCACAAACTGCTGTATGGTCATCGCGAACCATACAGTCTTTGTATTAGATGCTATGAATAAGATTAAGCATTTATCTGAACTTCACCTGGATGACTTTCAGGGTGGGCTCCTGTTTGGGGATTGGTTCTCTTCCCTTACCTCCTGGTTTCACTCTCTTGGAGCTGGCCTGAAGGGCCTATTGATTGCAGCTGGGATATTTTTAACCTTTGTTTTGTTATTCTGTTGTATTGTTTCCATTGTTATATCCTGTTGTAAGAAACAGTGTACTAAAATCTCCACTTCCCTTATGCCTGTTCAAACAAGCCATACACATGTGAATGTTTCCTATGCTTCAATACCTGCTTCTGATTTCTCTGATTTGGTCTTGTCTCCTCCACAATAAAAAAGAAAAAAAGAAAAAATGGGGGAGTTGTAGGGGTTAGGGATATAGGGATATGTTCCTGGTTCATAATCACTCAATGGCCTGATAAATGTCTGCTCTATAGGTCAACCAGGCTGCTATATTGTGAGCAGGAAGAACCAGGCCAGCATAAGGAGGAACCATATAAGGAAATATCACAGGCCTTAGCAATGCATATGTCTGAACTGAAGAGTCCAGACAGACATGCAGAGGCTTTGTGCAAAGAACACAGGAAACCATAAGCTGACATAGCTGAAGTGACGAAGTATATGCTGAGCCCATTAGCTCTGAAGACAGCAGGTGGTTGACAGTGGTAAGTACCAGACAAGAGGGGGGGGGCCTGGGGGATGTTGAAACAGGAACAAAGAGGGGACAGAAAAGTCAATAACAGGAAACGAAGGGAGGGGGGGGAGAAGGCACAAAGAGGAATGGACTTAGAAGCTGTATACACGGAAGCAAAGAATGTATATGTAGCATGATTATTGTACTCAGGGGGAGGAGATATTCTGGAGATGCCTAGTGCTCGATAGAAACTCTCTTCCCTTATCTGCCTGTATTGTCCATCAGTTATCTAATAAACAGAGATTCTAATTGCACCTGTACTGACTTTTGGATCTGGACTTTACAGGAAAATAGTGATAATTAGGTTGTGGTCTATTTTGTGGGTAACAGGGCCTCACAACGTCTGGTGGAAGGCTTTCTGGAAGCATGAAGGATATCCTTCACTTGCTGAGAAAGGTGTAAATCATGAAGGTCTAGGCCTTCAGCAACCAGGCCCTGAGATGAAGAGACTGAGGATTTGGGTGCCACAAGGTTCCCTCCTCCTGGGAGAGGAGATCTGGAGCAGACCCCAGGTCTAGGGAGGGAGCTTGAGAGAGATGCAGAAGTAGAGGGTACCACACTTGGCGTGGCCGAAGTGGTGCTATGAGGATCATAGACCCCTTCTCTCTCTGAAGCTTGAACAGAGTCTTGGGGATGAGGGGAATAGGTGGAAAGGCATAGAGGAAGTCTTGCCCCCAATGAAGGAGGAAGGCATCCCTGGCCTGAACTCCCTGACATGGAATCCTGGAACAGAACCGGGGAAGTTTGGCATTCCACGGACTTGCAAACAGGTCTATGTCTGGGGTACCCAAATCCAAAAAATCCTGGCTATCTGGTGCCTATGGAGGGACCATTCGTGCGGAAGCAGAACTCGACTGAGTCTGTCTGCCCAAGAGTTTTGAAACCCTGGAAGATACACTGCCATGAGATGGATTTGATGCTCTCTGGCGAAGGCCCACAATCTCAGAGCTTCGTTGCAAAGCGACAGAGAGCCAGTCCCTCCCTGCTTGTTCACGTAGAACATGGCTACCTGGTTGTCCGTGTGGATGAGGACTGTCTTGTAGCTGAGCAGGGTGTGGAAGACTCAGAGCCAAAAAGATTGCTCTGAGCTCTAAGAGGTTGATATGAAGAGATGTCTCCTGTGGAGACCAGATGCCCTGGGTCGAGAGATCTTGTAGATGAGCCCCCCAACCCTTTGGAGAGGCGTCTGTTGTAAGGGTTGCTTAGGGTAACACCTATTGAAAGGGGGACCCCAGCAACAGATTCTGAGTGGACTTCCACCAGTGGAGGGACCAAAATAGGCGACTGGAGGTTGCTATTTTGTCCGACAGGCAACCTGATGCCTGGGTCCATTGGGTGGATAGGGTCCACTGAGCTGCTCTCATGTGAAGGCGAGCATAGGGAACCACATGCACCGTGGATGCCATGTGGCCTAAGAGCTGCAACATCTCTCGGGCAGTTAAATGGGATTTTAACTGAATCTGGGAGGCTAACTGCACCAAGCGTAAGCAACGGGCCTGGGGAAGATAGGCCCTTGCAGTTGTGGTATCCAGTAAGGCCCCTATGAACTCCAGAGACTGAGTAGGGGTGAGATGGGATTTTGGAATGTTGATTACCAGTCCCAGATACTGAAGAACACGCCTTGTGCAGGCCAGGGAAGTCTGGGCCTCTGACTGGGATGGAGCTCAGATGAGCCAGTCGTCCAGATATGGGAATACGAATATTCCTAGAGTGCGCAGGAATGCAGCTACTACTGCCATGCATTTTGTGAACACTCTTGGAGCAGAGGCCAGACCGAAAGGAAGCACTTTGTATTGGTAGTGCTTTCCTTGGTAAAGGAATCAAAGGAATCTTCTGTGTGTTGGATGGATGAGAACATGGGTGTACGCATCCTTGAGATCTAGAGAACAAAGCCAGTCCTGACTCTGGAGTTATAGAAGGAGAGTTCCGAGAGAAGTCATCTTGAATTTCTCCTTGCATAGAAACTTGTTCAATTCTCTGAGATCTAATATGGGTCTGTAGCCCCCTGTTTTCTTTGGAATGAGAAAATAGGGGGAGTAGAACCCTGAGCCCTGTTGAAGAAGGGGTACTTCTTCTATTGCCCCCTGGGCAAGAAGGGTAGCAATCTCTTGACCTAGAAGGTTGAGGAGAGATGTTGGAGAATTGAACTGTTTCACCATGGTGTGAGGAGGAAGGTTTAAGAAATGAAGTTTGTACCCTTCCCTTATGATGGAGAGGGTCCAGTGCTCTGCTGTGATTTGTTCCCATCTGGGAGCAAAGTGAGCTAACCTTCCTGGGATGGTGAGAGGCTCTGGATGTTCTAGAGCCAGAAAGGCTAAGTTCTCTAGTGGAAAGTCAAAGGCTCTGAGGAGGCTGAGGCTGTTGGGCCGTAGCAGTCCTCGCAGCCTGGGTTTTGGCCTGTTTTGGTTGTTGCTGTCTCTTTGTAGCAAAACAACCTTGAGAAGAGGCCTGACCATAAGAAGAAAATTTCCCTTTCTTTGGGAAAGATCCCTTTTTGAACAACCTCTTTTTAAAAGGAGCAGTAGTAGACTTTGAAAGTCTATCTAAAGCAGAATTTTCAGCATCCATCTGGTTGGCCTTTGCTTGCCAATCTTTGCCAAACAGGTTTTCGCCTGTACAGGGAAGGTTACCTAGACCATCCTGTACCCAGGATTCCAAATCAGAGGCTTGCAACCAAGCAACTCTGCGTGCACCTATGGCAATAGCCGAGGCTCTACTGGCCCCCTCAAAAGAGTCAAAGGCTGCACGGTTGGAAAACTTGGATACATCCTGTGCATGTTTAAGCCAGGTGATATAGTCTTCTCTCTTATCTTCTGACATAAAAGGAGATAAGGTTTGCAGATGATCTGTAACTTCTTTTAGAAACATCCCCATATAGAGACTATAGGAGTTGATTCTGGCTACAAGCATACTGGCCTGGAAGATTTTCCTGCCAAAGGCATCTAGGGTTCTGCATTCTCTTCCTGGAGGAGCAGAGGAGTGCCTTTTTGTACTCTTGATCTTTTTCATAGCAGACTCTACCACAATGGAGTGGTGAGGAAGCTGAGTCTTATGAAACCCAGGACAAGGAGGAACACGATACATGGTGTCCAACCTTCTGGAATGAGGGAAGGTGGAAAGAGGAGTCTCCCATATGCCCAACATGTGATCATAAAGAATCTCATGTATTGGTAAGGTGGCTGCCTCTTTAGGAGCCTTAGGATATTGTAGGATATCTAATTTTTTGCCTCTAGGTTCAGTTTCAGAGGTCACTGAGATGGACAGACCTTTGGCCACCTCCCTAATGAAGTCCTGAAAAGACAAGTCTTCAGGAGGAGACATTCTCCTTTTTGGAGAAGAGGGTTCCTGAGGAAGGATCCCCGATGCTTCAATTGAGGCCTCTGAAGAATCAGAGTCTTCAGAGGAATCGAAGTATTGACTGTCTGGATGCTCTCGCAGAGCCCGATACGCGTACCGGGAGGTATCGACATCGGGAGTAATCGGTACCGGGTCGGTACTGATGGGCATCACTGGATAGCGTACCGCTGCTGTCGGTGTTGATGTCGATGCAAGCGGTACTGGTATCAGGACCGATATCGGGTCCGGTACCGGAATCGGTACAGGTACCGACAACGAGGTTTGTTGCGGTACCGTAGGCGTCGCAGCTTGTATGAATGCCGTGATGGCATGCTGCATGGTCAGAATATTCTGATCCATTGACGCCACCAATGTCTGGATGTCGGTACCGGTGGTGACCGTCGGTACCCCAGAACATTGTAACAGGTGATGGGTCGAGGCCGAGCCATCAATGTCAACCTGTGACCCCATAGGTAGTGCTTTGGAAGCCGGAGCCTCCCGCCGGGGTAATTTTGCCGGTGTGGGTTCCTCAAGAGTAAGCCCGGGGGCATCTCGATACTTAGAGGGAGATGAACTCTTTGAGGACCGGCCAGATTTAAGTTTGGTTACCTGAGATCCATGGGATGAAGAAGCAGCCCTGGAAGACGTCGATGCCACAGAAGCTGCATCGGAGGGAAACAGGGTACTGAGCTTGGCTGCCCGATTCTGTAACCCTCTCTTAGACATCATGGAACAGGACTCACAATCCGCAATGGAGTGGTCAGGACCTAAACATTTTAGACACCAGTCATGGGTGTCAGTGACAGAAATAGTGCTACTGCACTTCGTGCACTTTTTAAACCCAGAGGCGGGTTTTTCCATGAGGAAAAATATATCTGTAGGCCTAAGGCCCCAGAAGAAAAAATGCACCAAAGAGAGTAGAAGGGGTTTTTTTTTTGTTTTTTTTTTAAAGAAAGAAAAAAGACCGGTGGTACCGGTCCGGAATCGAGAAGGCAGACACGCGACTAAAGAAAAAGAAAAGAAAATAAGAAATTCTTCAGCGGTGACAGGAAACACGACCTGCTGGCTCCGCGGAAAAGAAGAACTGGAGAGAGGCAGTTGGGAAAGGCGGGAAGGCAGCGCGCAGGTGCTGTGGGATGCTCCCAAAAGCTTTCCTTTTGGACGCTGGGGAGCGTTCCCGCGCAGGCTCCGTCAGTACCGACGATACCCATATGTGAAGACTCATTCCTGCTTGTTCCTAGAGATTAAGCAGGATAAAACCTTTTCTTTTTAGAAAAGAATGGTTTCTTGAAAGATTTCTTTCTTGCAGGATCAGCTGTGCCCTTGGATAATCTGTCCAAAGTGGAGTTGTCAGCATCCAACTCATTGGCCTTTTCCTGCCAATCTTTGCCAAACAGGTTCTCACCAGTACAAGGAAAACTGCCCAATTTGTCTTGTACCCAGAGCTCCAAAGCAGATGCCTGGAGCCAGGCAATTCTACGTGCACCTATGGCAATGGCAGAGGTTCTGCTTATGCACTCAAAACAATCAAAAGCTGCACGGTTGACAAATTTGGAAACATCCTGGTCATGTTTGACCAATGTGAGAAAATCCTGTCTCCTATCCTCAGGAAGAAGAGGACTCAAAACCTCTAAATCTCCTGTGATTTCCTTCAGGAACATTCCCATATATAAAATATAGGAACTGATCCTGGCAGAAAGCATGGAAGCTTGGAAGGTACGACGTCCAAAAGCATCCAAAGTTCTGCACTCACATCCTGAGGGATTAGAGGCATGCCTCTTTGCACTCCTGATCCTTCTCATAGCTGACTCCACAACAATAGAGTGGTGAGGGAGCTGAGTTTTTTGGAAACCAGGACAAGGAGGGACTCGATACATAGTGTCAAGTCTGCGGGAATGAGGAGAGGTGGTAAGAGGGGTCTCCCACATTCTGAGCATGAGATCATGCAAGATCTCATGGATGGGCAAAGTAGCTGCCTCCTTAGGAGCTTTGGGATATTGTAAAATTTCCAGCTCCTTTGCTCTGGGCTCTGTTTCAGGAGCCACAGTAATAGAGAGACCCCGAGCCACCTTCCTGATGAAATCGTGGAAGGAGATATCCTCTGGAGGAGACATCCTGCGTTTAGGGGAGGAAGGCTCCTCTGGAAGAAGTGCCCCTGCATCGACAGAACTGTCGGAATCCTCAGATTCCTCTGAGGACTTGAAGTACCTTCTGTCCAGATGCTCTTGTAGAGCCCGATACCAGTACCGACCGAAGTCGGTACCGGGGGGAATCGATACCGGTGTATCAGTACCGGAGGGCATCAGGTGACTGGGTGCCGGCAATGCGGACACCGATGTAGATGTCGATGCTATCAGTACCGATACCGGTGCCGGAGTTGGTGCCAGTACCGGCTGAACTGTCTGACGCGGTTCTGAGGGTGTTGATGCCGCAAGGAGAGCCGCCAGACTGTGTTAAATAGCCAGGAACCTCTGGTCTATCGACTCTGCCAATGCCTGGATGTCGGTACCAGAGAAGACAGCCGGTACCCCAGAACATGGCACCAGTAGTTCTGCCGAGGTCGAGGCCTCGAGAACATCCTGGAGCCCCGATAATGCTTTGGAAGCTGAAGCCTTCCGCCAGGGCAATTTTGCCGGTGCAGAATCCTCAAGGGCAATGCCAGAGGCATCTCGGTGCTTGGACGGAGATCTACCCTTTGAGGACCGGCTGGACTTATGTTTAGTTACCCGAGATCCACGGGAGGAAGAGGAAGCCCTGGAAGATGTCGATGCCACCGAAGCTGCATCAGAGGGAAACAGGGTACTGAGCTTAGCAGCTCGGTTCTGCTGACCTCTTAGACATCATGGCACAGGACATACAATCCGTGATGGAGTGGTCAGGACCTAAACATTTCAGACACCATTCATGGGTGTCGGTGACGGAGATGGTACACTTGGTGCACTTTTTGAAACCTGAAGCAGGTTTCTCCATTGTAGGAAAAAGTTTTGGGCCTGAGGCCCAAAATGGCACGTGCACCTGGGAAAAATGAGAAAAATACTAAGTATATATATATATATTTATTTATTTATTTATTTTATTTTAATTTTTTTATTTATTGAAATTTTTACAAACTTACAAAGCAAGCGTAAAGAAACATTCTGATGATTCATTAAGAAGAAATACAAAAATAAAAGAATATACAAAATAACAATACATCATACCTAGCCCACAATATGGGGAGACTATAATAACCATAATAACAATCAAAACAGAAAGAACCAAGAGTTAAACCTCCTGAATTCCTAGACAGCTAAATTAACAAAACCACCTATCCAAGCCCCTTGGAGACAAGCCCCTCTTTATCACAAAGAAATGATTCAAGTTGAAAAGGATCAAGGAAAACAAACGTAGATCCCTGAAAAGTTAACAAGCACTTACAAGGATAACGAAGAAAAAAGGTGGCCGGCAGGGCAATCACTCTAGGTTTAAGGGCCAAAAACCCCTTTCTCCTAGTTTGAGTCGCCCTATAGACATCAGGAAATATTTGTACTTTCATACCACAAAAAGGTACAGACATATTCTTAAAATAACTACGAAATACAAGAGCTCTATCCTGATCAGAAAGAAAAGAAACCACAAGAGTGGCTCTAGAAGAAATATTATATTTTTTTAAAGAACAGAAAGAAAGAAAGAAAAACCGGGGGTACCGGTAAAGCGTCGAGGAAGGCAGACGCGACCACAAAAAAAGAAAGTAATAAGGAAGAATTTTCTGCGGTGACAGGAACAATGACCTGCTGGCTCCACAGAAAACAAAGAACTGGAGAAAGGCAGCTGGGAAAGGCGGGAAGGCAGCATGCAGGCACTGTGGGATGCTCCCAAAAGCTTTCTAATTGGACGCTGGGGAGCGTTCCCGCACAGGCTCCGTAGGTACTGAGGATACCCATATGTGAAGACTACATTCCTGCTTGTTCCTGGAGATACACAGAAACGCTGCGTTCCAAGGACAGCATTCGGGCCTCCCATTCGGGAGTGGGGCTCTGTGACACCGACGTCGGGGCGACCAGGTCAGGTGTTGAGGAGGAGATGGGAGTCCTTGCCAGGATGACCCTCAGGACACCGGGAGCCATCGCCAAGGACTTCATATCGGTTCGAGGTATCTTTCTGGACTGCTCCCTCTCAGATTCTGGGATCTGCCGAGGGGGGCTGAGAGACCAGGCACATGACTGTTCACGCTTGTCTGGCGCCCCCAACAGGGTCCTCACAGCCACCACCTTCTTCCACTCGTGCTCAGGCAACTCCTGGTCGGAGTGCCGCCAGGCCAGAGGAGCCTTAGGGGGGACTCCAGGGCTTGCGGGACCGCGGAGCGGCAGGCTACTGTGAATACCAAGGCTGCCTTACAGAAGAGATCATCCAGCTTCTGCTTACGACTCTGGATGGCCTTGGAGGACATCTTCTTGCAGAGGGAGCATTGCTCTGGGTCATGGTCAGCTCCCAGGCACCCAAGACAACAGTCATAGGTGTTCTAAGAGCATGTCGCTCACGGACACCCATCACATTTTTTGAAACAGAGGCCATCGAGATAAAAAGGACCCCAGGCAAGGTCGAAGATCCTCAGCACGGCCAGCAGTTAAAAAGGGCACAAAAGTCCAGGGAGAAAAAGAAGGGCAAAAAAAAAAAAAAAAAAGTATCCTTAGACAGAGCCTAAGCAATGGAGTTTGGGATGGCGGAAAGAGGACCGGCAAAGGCCGGAATGCAAAAACAGAGTTAAAATTTGAAAACCTTTTTCCCGGGACGAGACTCATGTCTGAAGGGCTCCGCGGAAAAAGGGAGACCGAGTAAGATGGCACCCTTGGGCGGGAAGGGGACCACGCATGCATGGTGGCATTCTCAAAGGCTTTCTTTGAAAGCTGGGGAAATGCTCCACGCGGGCTCCATTGGTGCCGTCACTCATATGATTTCCTGCTTGTTCCTGGAGAATGTTGAGGCCATGTGGTCCAGCAACCAGAGGAGGCGGCGAGCTGATACCGATCGGCGAGTCTGTACCTCTCTCGCTAGCTGCACAAGGCGCGGTGCCCTCTCCTTCTTAAGGGAGGTCTTGACCTGCAATGTGTCCAGCTGGGCACCTATGAACTCCAGGTTTTGGGCTGGAGAGAGATGGGATTTGGGGTAGTTAATGACGAACCCCAGGTGCTGCAGGAAGCAGATTGTTTGCCCTGTGGCATGGCTGGCCTCGAGGACTGTACTGCCTCTGATGAGCCAGTCGTCCAGATAGGGGAAGACGAAGGCCACTTGCAAGCGCATGTAGGTGGCCACGACTGCCAGGCGCTTTGTAAAGACTCTGGACGAGGAGGCCAAGCCAAATAGAAGTACTCTGTACTGGTAGTGCTCTCCTCCCACCACGAACCTTAGGAGGGGTGGATCAGGATGTGGGCATATACATCCTTTAGGTCTAAGGAGCACAGTCAATCTCCTTGATGGAGGTAGGGCAGCAGAGTTCCAAGGGAAAGCATCTTAAACTTCTCCCTCATCAGATACTTGATCAAGTTTCGCAGGTCTAGCATGGGCCCGAGGCCTCCAATTCTTTTGGGGATAAGGAAATACCTCTAGTAAAAACCTTTTCTCCACAGTTGTCTGGGTACAGTTTCTACCACCTTGTCCCTGAGCAAACCCTCGAGCTCTGACAAAGAACCATGGGGGTATTTGTTGGAACATGAGGAGATAGCCCTTGTTTACTACTTGTAAGACCCACTGGTCTGTGGTGACCACAGCATACCTGTGGGTAAAAAGTGCCAGGCGGCTCCCTATGGGCTGGGGAGGGTCTCCCAGGAGAGAGGAGGCCCTGCCCAGAGTCAAAAGCTCCCCCACAGGCTCGGTGGGAGCTTGTGTCTGGGGCTTCTAAGCCTTTGGCTTTCTCGGCCCATGGCCTTGGATTTTGGGCTGGTGGCCTTGTTGCTGTGGTCCCGAGAAGGGCTGGTAGTGGCCCTGGTGGAAAGGCCCCTTCTTCCTCGGGAAGGGTGGTCTCTTTCCGAACGGCTTCTTCTGGGGAAGGGTCAAGGGTCATTCATATTAAACTTTATAATTACTCCAGGCAACGTAGGTCTCAGACTGATGGGCGTAACAATTATTCAGACTTATGTATATATTCTGAAAATCACCCAATTCGCAAGTCTGAATAATTGTTACGCCCATCAGTCTGAGACCTACGTTGCATGGAGTAATTATAAAGTTTAATATGAATGATTTGTGATAGTAGATATAGACACACTCTAATGGTATTGATATCAGAGTAATAATTTATTCAATTGACAAGTATACGACTCTGAAGAAGTGACCATTGTTGGATTTGTGGTTACGACCTCGGCCTTTATCTCGACCGCTTTGTCGGCCATCAGCTTGCCAAACGTTTTCCCCAGTGCAGGAAATACTCGAGGTCAGAGGTTTCTAACCAGGCCTGGTGCCAGGCCACAATGCCTGCTGCTGCTACTCTTGCTGCAGATTCAAAGCCATCATAGGTGGCGCGGGAGGTGAACTTTAAGCAGTCCTAGGTCCTGGTGGTCAAGGCTTGGAACCTCTGAAGGGGCTCCCGATGAGGCCTGACAACTCTTGGATAAGGCCCTTGAGATACATACCTATGTACAACTCATAGGCTTGTATCCGGCAGCCCAACATGGACACCTGGAAGCACTTGCACCCAAGGGCGTCGAGGGCTCTGGCTTCCTGCCTGGGGGAACAGAAGGGTAGTTCTTCTGGCTTTTGAGTTTTTGCATCAAGGACTCCACAACCATGGAGTTATGCAGAAGTTGGGACTCTTGGAAACCCAAGCCCTTCTTGACATGGTAGATGGTGTCGAGGGCCCGCTGCCCACAGGCACAGAGGCCGGGGTCTCTCACATCCACAGGAGAAGGCGCACAAGAATGGGCTGCACAGACATCGTGAGAGTCTCCTTTGGCGGGGACTCATACTGGAGAATCTCCAGTTCTTTAGTGCATAGGTCCTCCTCGGACTCAGTCAGAAACCAAGAGGGCCCGGGCCATATCCCATACGAAGTCATGGAAAGCCACATCCTCGGGTGGGGAGCAGCATCGGAGTTCCGGAAGGGACAGCTCCAAGGGGATGTGTCTCAGTGTCAAGAGATCTCGGGGGAGACCTCGTCATCGGTCTCCCAGCCAGAGCGTGTCGAGGATTCCAAGACTCGAGGCTCTCATGCCTCTAGGCCAGCCCAGAGGAACCGGGGTCCCCCGATGTGTCTCAGGTCGGACTCCCGGAAACTGGCCGGGGAGGACCGGACCCCCAAAGATCAGGACCGGGACCTCGATCGGTGGCACTAAGGTCCTGGCTCAATGCCTGGGGACTCCTCCGCAGTTAGGGGCCCAGTTGTTGGGGCAGAGGACATCACCTGCTGCAAGGCCAGGATGGCAGAGATACTCTGCTCCAGGGCTGCTATCCCGGACTTGATACCACGAGGCTCTGCAGCTTTCGGCATGGGCACCGAGGGACTCGGGCCCGATGCAGGCACTCTTTTGAGTGCATCCTCAACAAGGACCATGGCCTCGGGGAGCATCACACCATCGCCTCTGGCCGAGGACTCCCTCTTAGAGACATTAAGGGGACCCTGCTTGGAGTCACCAGAGTACTTCCGTGGAACCTTACCGGGTTTCACCGATGGAACCTCGACTGGCTTAGAGGATTTTTTTTTTTTGAAGAGTCCAGTGTCTTTATGGAGGAGACACGGCCGCGGGACTCCAAAGATGCCCAGGCCTCATGGGATGTGCTCAGCTTGGGGCTCAGCATCAGGGAAGCTGGTGCTAAGTCGGACCGCGGGAACAGCTTCTCTTGCAACTCCGACAATTTCCTGTTAGTTTCGGAGACATGGCCTGGCACAGATGGCACCGTTGTGGTCCGGGCCGAGGCAGTGCAAGCAGCAGTCATGGGTGTCTGTGACAGACATGGTCTGACCTCAGCGGTCGCACTTCTTGAACCCACCAGGGACCCCTGAGCGAAAAAGGACAGGAACGCCAGTCGAGGCAAACACTGTCAAAAAAGAAGGGAAGAGCAGAGGACGGCGTCTGGGTTGACGTCTGCTCGAGACGGGAAGAGAAAGCAGTACATAAACAGGGAACAACAACTTTTGAGGATCATTTTTAAAGGATTTTTCCAAGGGAACAGGACATACATTCGTTGGGCTGCACGGAAAAAAGGAAACTGAGCAAGATGGCACCCTTAGGCGGGAAGGGGACCCTGCAGTCCCAAAGGTTTTCTGTGAAGCTGAGGAAATGCCCACATAGGCTTCATAGACGTCAAACGTCACCCATATCTGCGGGCCGACGTCCTGCTTCTTCCTGGAGAAAGGGGCTTTTTCCCCCGAAGCCTTCCGCCAGGAAGGGTCTGCGGTTTTCTTGGAGAGCATGGTCTTGGTCAGGAACTCTGACTCAAGCTCAGCAGGCTTATCAGTCATGGGTTTGCCGAAGAGATTCTCCCCACTGACATAGAAACATAGACACAAAGAAACATGATGACAGAAAAAGACCACATGGCCTATCTAGTCTGTCCTTCCATATCAACAACTACAACAGTCCACTTTTTACCTTTAGAGATCCTCTGTGTTGGTCCCATGCTTTTTTGAATTCAGTTACTGTCCTCATCTCTACCACCTCCACTGGGAGACTATTCCATGGATCCACTACTCTTTCCGTAAAGAAATATTTCCGCATATCACTCCTGAATCTATCTCCCTTCACCCTCATCCCATGTCCCCTCATATCAGAACTTGCTTTCAATTGAAAGAGGCTCTCTCCCTGAACATTTATGCCACGGAGGTATTTAAACATCTCAATCATATCACCTCTATCCCGCCTTTCCTCTAAGGTCTACATATTAAGTTCCTTAAGTCTGTCCTCATATGCTTTATAATGAAGCCCACTAATCATTTTAGTAGCCACCCTCTGCACCGACTCCATCCTGTTCACATCCTTTTAAAGGTGCGGTCTACAGAATTGCACACTATACTCCAAATGAGGTCGCACCAAAGACTTATACAGAGGCATTATCACCTCCTTTTTTCTGCTAGCCATTCCTCTCCGTATGCACCTAAGCATCCTTCTAGCTTTTGCCGTCGCCTTTTCTACCTGTTTAGCTACTTTAAGATCATCAGACACAACCACGCCTAGGTCCCACTCTTCTTTAGTGGACAAAAGTACTTCACCTCCTATACTGTATTGCTCCCTTGGATTGCTGCAGCCCAAATGCATGACCTTACATTTTTTTACATTAAATCCCAGCTGCCAAATTCTAGACCATTCTTCAAGCTTAGCTAGATCCCTCCTCATGTTATCTACACCTTCCTGGGTGTCTACTCTATTGCAGATTTTGGTATCATCCGCAAAGAGGCAAACCTTACCCGACAGCCCTTCCGCTATAACAAAGATGTTAAAAAGAATCGGACCAAGGACAGATCCCTGGGGCACACCACTGGTAACATCCTTCTCCTCAGAGTGAGCTCTATTTACTTGTACTCTTTGTTGCCTCCCACCCAACCAATTTCTAACTCAAGCAGTAACTTTAGGGTCCATCCCTAGGGTGCTCAGTTTGTTTATAAGTCGCCTGTGAGGAACAGTGTCAAAGGCTTTACTGAAATCTAAATACAGCACATCTAGGGCTCTCCCTCGTTCCATCTTCCTGGTCACCCAGTCAAAGAAATCGATCAGATTTGTCTCACAGGACCTGCCTCTGGTGAATCCATGCTGCCTCGGACCCTGTAATCCGCTGGACTCCAGAAACCTCACTATTTTCTCTTTCAGCAGTGATTCCAATAATTTACTCACCACCGAAGTTAAACTAACCGGCCTGTAGTTTTCAACCACATCCTTACTTCCGCTTTTGTGTAAAGGCACCACATGAGCCTCTCTCCAGTCCTTTGGCACCACCCCGGACTCCAACGAGACATTGAAAAGGTCAGTCAGTGGAGTTGCTAGAACGTCCCCAAGTTCCCTCAGTATTCTAGGGTGTATCCCATCCGATCCCATCGCTTTGTCTACTTTAAGTTGAGCTAGTTTCTCACAAACACAGTCTTCTGAAAATTGTTCAAGATGTCCCTCGCTTCTGTTCCTATTTGTGGGTGTTTTCTGAGGTCCTGCTCCTAGTTCTTCATCTGTGAACACAGAATAAAAATATTTGTTAAGCAATTCCGCTTTATCCTTATCAGCTTCTACATATTCCCCCCTGCACCCTTGAGTCTGACAATACCACTTTTACCCTTCCTCTTCTCACTAATATATCTGAAAAATGTCTTATCCCCCCATTTTATTGCACTGGCTATTTCCTCCTCCTTTTGAATCTTTGCCTTCTTGACTACTTTGCTAGCTTCTCTGAGTTTTTCCAAATACAGATGCCTGTCTTCCTCTCTCTGTGATCTCTTGTATTTCATGAAGGACTCCCTCGTTTTCTTCACTTTTTCAGCTACTTCCTTCGAAAACCATAGCGGTCTCCTTTTCCTTTTATTTACCATTTTAACAAAAAGGTTGGTTGCCCTTAAAATACCCCCTTTCAGTTTTGCCCACTGTTTTTCTACATCCCCCAGCTGTTCCCATCCCACTAACGACTCCCTGAGGTATTGGCCCATCTTCGCAAAGTTAGTTAGTCTTCCTAAAGTCTAAGATCCTCACCTTGGAATGGACTCTAACAGCCCTAGTCCTAATACTGAACCACACCATCTGGTGATCACTGGATGCAAAATGATCTCCCACTCAATGTTCCCTCTAATTTTCTATAGGCTGTGTGCGCATAAAATATCAGCTGTGCAGCTTTTGAAGGAAGGTTAAATTTTTGTGCGCCACATAACGACACTCGGAGTTATATACTTTAAAATTTGACTACATGTCAGAATACAGTATGTAGACCACATTGATTGCACTAGAAAATATTGTAGAACTTGTGAAAACCGTAAATACACAACAACTTTTAAATTTTAAGACCTCTGTGTTGTTTTCTATCAGAATCAGAACCGTAATTTTTGTGCACTCTGTTATAAAGTATGTGCGCTCGCTTGGTGAGGTGTGTGCGCGCGCACACGCGCACAGCTTAGAGGGAACAGTGCTCCCACTACAACATCAGAAACACTTTCACCATTGGTAAGCACCAAGTCCAGTATGGCCCCTTCACGTGTGGGGTCTGTTACCAATTGCCTGAATAGTTCTCCCTGTAGAGAATTCAGGATCTCCTTACTTCTAGATCAGGGGTCTCAAACTCAAATTGCTTTGAGGGCCAAATGAGGACTTGTAAAGTAACCCGAGGGCCGCATAAGACACAGGGCCTCATTTGCATAAGGGGCCTCATTTGCATAAATATTTGCATAATGTTACCATACACTAACTTTTAGTAAACATGCTTCTTAATGAGTGTATGGATAAAGAAAGACTAAAAGATTTCTATATTACTATAATCCAGTGCCAACCGCCAGGCACATTAGGAACTACTACAAACACTGCCCATTTAGAACCCATAGCAAACCCGCCATATCATAACAGCACTACCAGGACTCACAAAGCACCATACCCTACCTATCAAAAGGCAACACTACAAATATTAAATCAATACATTTCAGAGAACAACAATACATGACCTACTGGGAAAAGAGAACAAGTAGCAATGTCAAACAGGAATTACATAAACAGAATACCTCAGCTCAGTTACACATGCAGAACATACACCATCAAACACGGAATCACAATTTAGAAACAGGAAGACAATAATTAAATTGGGAACCCCAAAAGCCAAACTTGGAATGTACAACAACACTGTAGAAATAAAACTATAAATTAATTTCCTCTTGTACTAACAAAGCGCAGACGTTAACAATGCACATTTCCCAGAGCTGACATATTCCAGTTAATAAATTCAAAATAAAGAGATATTTTTCTACCTTTTGTGCATTTTTTTTCAGTTGCAATTGTTCCAGCCACTTTCTTATGGTTTCTTTGTGTCTTCTGCTAACTCTCCATCGTCTGCTGTCCATTTGTCCTTTCTTCTCTCTTCTAGTTTTTTTTCCATTCTCTCTCTGCATCTGCTTTAACATACTAATCTTTCTCCTTTTGCTCTTTCCTCATTCCTATTTTATCCACTCAAATATTACCCCTCCATCCTCAATCCCCACTTCCTCTCCCAATACCTAGCCAATTGTAGATTTGTCTTCCCTCCCGCACAAAATATTTTCCCCTCTCCATCCCATTCTAATCCTCCCCCAACATCAGCTCCCTTCTAGTTCCAGCCCCACCCAGCATCTGCTCCTTTCTAGTCCCTGCATCAGCCCATTTCCAGTCCTAGCCCCCCATCAGCCCATTTCCAACCCTAGCTCCCCCCCCACTCAGCCCATTTCCAGTCCTAGCAACCCCCCCAGCCCTACCCCCCCATCAGCCCACAGCACATTACCAGCCCTAACCCCCCCCATCATACCTGCCCACGGCACATTACCAGCCCTAACCCCCCCATCATACCTGCCCACGGCACATTACCAGCCCTAACCCCCCCATCATATCTGCCCACAGCACATTACCAGCCCTACCCCCCCATCATATCTGCCCACAGCACATTACCAGCCCTAACCCCCCCATCATATCTGCCCACAGCACATTACCAGCCCTACCCCCCCATCATATCTGCCCACAGCACATTACCATCCCTAACCCCCCCATCATATCTGCCCACAGCACATTACCAGCCCTAACCCCCCCCCCATCATATCTGCCCACAGCACATTACCAGCCCTAACCCCCCCCCCCCATCATATCTGCCCACAGCACATTACCAGCCCTAACCCCCCCCCCCCCATCATATCTGCCCACAGCACATTACCAGCCCTACCCCCCCCCCTGCCCACGGAAAATTAAAACTTAAAAAAAAAGCTGGCTGCCACCGCGGCAAAATCGAATGTCCCGCGGGGGCCCCCCCTGCCCGGCAGAGCCAGCCCTCCCTCCCTGTCTGCCTGCTTGCTTGCTTCCCTCCCTGCCTGCCTGCCTCAGTTCGGCTTAGAACCGCGAAGGGAGAGTTCCTCCCTCGCGACTCTGTTAAGCCAGCTGGGGCTTATGAGAAATTTCCCATCTGCCCCGGCGAGCTTAACAGAGTCGCGAGGGAGAAGCTCTCCCTTCGCGGCTCTGAAAGTTGAAGCGGAGAGGGACTGAGGGAGGCAGGGCTGGCTAACATCGGGGAATTCCGGGGGCAGGTCCGACTGCTTTCTCCTTACCTGTCCGCGGAGAGCTGTGCACACTGAAACAAGCACAGGCCGACTAACTGCAGCAGAGCAGGGAATGGATGAGGATGCGTGGTGCCTCGTGTTGGGCTGGCTGCTCAGACTGTTTCTGGCCCGCCCCCCCACTCTCCTTCCTGTCTCCTATTGGCTGAGTGCAGACTAGTGAGAAGAGGACTTTGTAGACTCTCAGTCGGCGCGGCGTTTCAAAATACAATCATCAGGTGAGCGTGGCGTCGCGGGCCGCGGCGTTTCAAAATACAATCTTCAGGTGAGCGTGGCGTTGCGGGCTGCACAAAATGCTCTCGCGGGCCGCATGCGGCCCGCGGGCCGCGTGTTTGAGACCCCTGTTCTAGATGATACTGCAGCAGGAATGTGCCAATCAACATCTGGCATATTGAAATCTCCTATCAGTAGCACTTCCCCTTTCCTAGCAATGCTGCATATGTCTTCAATTAACTCTGTCCACCTCTTCCTCTTGTGAGGGAGATCTGTATATCACACCAATGCAAATAGATTTCTCTTTCCCTCTTTCTAGTTTAACCCACAATGCCTCCTCTCTCCCTTTTAAGCTCTGTAATTCCAAAGCTTTAATAGTAGTTTTTACATATAGTGCCACTCCTCCTCCCCTTCTTCCTACCCTGTCCTTTCTGAATAAAGTATAGCCAGGTATAGTTACATCCCAATCATGGTTTTCTGTGAACCATGTTTCTGTAACTGCCACGAAATCCAAGTCAGCCACTCCCACCAAAGCTTCAACATCAGGGATCTTATTTCCCATGCTACGGGCATTTATACACACTGCTTTCCATATGTTACCCCTGTTACCCATTTCCATAAAGGTATTTAATGTATCACCTACCTGGGGGCTTTCACTTACCTGGGGGCTTTCTTCACCCATCCCCAACGAATCTAGTTTAAAGCCCTCTTCAGTAGATTAGCCAGTCTACTACCGAAGATGCGTTGACCTTTCTTGGACAGATGGATGCCATCTCTGCTCTGCAACCCTTGGAACAGCATCCCATGGTCTAGGAAACCAAAACGCTCTCGATGACACCATCCACGCAGCCATGCATTCATCTCCAGGATGCGAGCCTCTCTGCCTTGGCCTTTACCCTCAACAGGGAGGATTGAAGAGACCACCACCTGTGCACCTAACTGCTTCACCCTCTGTCCCAGAGCCATGAAGTCATTTTTGATACGTTCCGAGGTATACCTATCGGGGCAGGCAGCTCACAGGATAAAAGCTAAGCGCCGGTGGGCGCTTCATCTCGTCGAGGCTCCCCAGTCGGGGGATAGAGCAGGCGGAAGCCAGCTCCGACGCTCCACCGCTGCCGTCTAAGCTGCTCTGCCCAATCGGGGCAGGCAGCTCACAGGATAAAAGCTAAGCGCCGGCGGGCGGGCCCGCGCCTGAGGGCCCTTTGGTGTGGCCCTTAGGCGGAGGACCTTAGGCTGAGACCCCATCACCGAGAAAGACACCCTACTCTGAAGAACGATATAGCGTAGTTACTCACCTGTAACAGGTGTTCTCCAGGAGCAGCAGGAATCAGTCCTCACATATGGGTGACGTCGGCGCCGACGGAGCACTCGCGGAGCAATTTTCCCCAGCTTTCAAAGAAAGCCTTTGGGAATTGCAGCGCGCATGCACGGTCCCCTTCCCGCCCAAAGGTGCCATCTTGGCCAGTCTGATGACATAGCAAAAAGACAGCAAAAAAATTGCAAAAATCTAAATCATAGGATTGCAACTCCAAGGGGAGGAGGGAGGGTTGTGAGGACTGATTCCTGCTGCTCCTGGAGAACACCTGTTACAGGTGAGTAACTACGCTTTCTCCAGGACCAAGCAGGAAGTCAGTCCTCACATATGGGACTCCCCAGCTTAAGGCTACCGGAGACCCTAAGCACAAAAATGAGCTCCCTCTAGCTCAGCAGCACAGAAGGAAGGAATCTTCTCTGAATAATCTCCAACCGGTAGCCCAACATCCGGGATGGAGGGTAGGTGTTGCCTAAACCTCGAAGAGATTACGGAGGACTGCCTGCCCGAAAGCACTGTCCCTGCGGGACTCCCTCTCGAGGCAGTAATGGGCCGCAAAAGTCTGGCCCGAAGACCAAGTAGCGGCCCGGCAGATGTCTGCCAACGGAACAGAGCGGAGGTAAGCCACTGACGCAGCCTTCGCCCGAACCCAATGAGCGGTGACTCGACTCTCCAGCGAGAGGCCTGCCGCCGCATAAGTCCAAGCGATACAGTCAGCTACCCAGATGGACAGAGTACGCTTAGAGACAGGGAGCCCTAATTTATTAGGGTCGTAAGACAGGAAGAGCTGGACAGTCTTACGGTGCTCCCGCGTACGATCAAGGTAGAAGTTCAGCGCCCTTCTACAGTCCAGGGTATGCAAGACCATCTCAGCTCGGCTGGAGTGTGGCCTGGGAAAGAAGGTCGGAAGCACCACCTCCTGACTGATGTGAAAAGGGGAGACCACCTTTGGAAGAAACTTAGGGTGAGTCCGCAGGACTACCCTGTTCTTGTAGAACCGAGTGTAGGGAGGATCAGACATCAGGGCCTGCAGTTCACTAATGCGTCTAGCGGAAGTGAGGGCCACCAGGAATAAAGTTTTCCAAGAGAGAAAACGAAGAGGACAGGTAGCCATGGGCTCAAAAGGCGGGCAGGTGATCCGCTGTAAAACCACGTTCAGGTCCCAGTCAGGGGCTGGGGGGCGCAACGGTGGTTTGAGGAGAAGGAGGCCCCGGGAGAACCGAGCCACGAGGGGGTGGCCGGAAAGAGGCCTGCCTTCCACTGGCACATGATGTGCCGAAATAGCACTGAGGTGAACCTTGACCAAGTTGGACTTGAGCCCAAGATTGGAGAGGGAAAGCAAGTACTGCAAGACCACCGACACCGAGCAGGAGAAGGGATCTTGAGACTGTTGAGTACACCAGTTGGAAAAGCGACGCCATTTAAGGGCGTAGGATTTCCGGGTAGAGGGTCGCCTGGAAGCCAGTACGACTTCCTCCACCTCCGGAGGTAACAGGAGGGGAGCAAGGACTACCCTTTCAGCAGCCAGGCCATCAGATGAAGAGCTCTGAGGTTGGGGTGTAGGAGAGACCCCTGATGCTGAGTCAGGAGATCGGGTTGAAACCCCAGAGGCAACGGGGTATCCACCGCCAGCTGCATCAGAAGCGGGAACCACGGTTGCCGGGGCCACCGGGGAGCGATCAGGATCACGGAGGCCTTGTCCTGGAGAACCTTGAAAAGAGTTCGAGACACCAGCGGCATGGGAGGAAAGGCATACAGAAGGCCCGTGGACCATGAGAGCAGAAAAGCATCCGCCGCTACTCGGAGGGGGTGCGGTTCCCTAGAGCAGAATCGAGGAAGTTGCCTGTTCAGAGGACTGGCGAAGAGATCCAGCGTGGGGAGGCCTCACCGCAGGAAGATCCGTTGGACCACCAACGGGTCCAATCTCCACTCGTGCGGTTTGTCTGCCAGGTGATTTTCTTGACCTGGGAGATAGACAGCTTTGAGGAGGATTCCCCAGCTGACGGCCCAAGCGCAGAGCTTTTGTGCTTCCCGGCAGAGAAGGAAGGAGCCCGTGCCCCCCTGCTTGTTCACGTAGAACATAGCAACTTGATTGTCCGTCTGGACCAGCACAGACTGGTGAGACGTGAGGTGGGAGAAGGCCTTCAGAGCCAGGCGAATGGCCCTGAGCTCCAGGAAGTTGATCTGCTGGGCAGATTCCCACGGGGTCCAGAGACCCTGAGTACATGACCCCTGGCAATGTGCTCCCCAACCCAGGAGAGAAGCGTCGGTCGTCAGAACCTGGACCGGGGAGGCGACTGGAAAAGCATTCCGAGCACTAGGTTGGGTAGGTGAAGCCACCATCGTAGGGAAGAGACTAGCGGGCCGGAGATGCGTACCGAGTCCGCCAGTTTCCCCGAGGCCTGACGCCATTGAGAGCGAAGGCACCACTGAGCTGGCCGCATGTTCATGCGGGCATTGGGGGTCACATGGACCGTGGACGCCATATGGCCGAGCAGTTTCAGGAAGAGCCGGGCCGAGACCCGGGGATGGCTGCGAAAACGGCTGGCGAGAGCCATGAGCCGGTGAGCCCTGTCGAGCGGCAGAAACGCCCGCGCCTGAAGCGTGTCCAGTCTGGCGCCGATGAACTCGAGGTCCTGAGAGGGGAGCAAAGTGGACTTTTCGAAGTTTATGACAAAGCCCAAGTACTGGAGCAGAGTTACAGTACGTTTTGTGGCGTGAGTGGCCTCCGTGGCGGACAGGGCCCTGATAAGCCAGTCGTCCAGGTAAGGAAAGACGAAGAGGCCTTGAAGCCGGAGATAAGCCGCAACCACTGCGAGACATTTTGTGAAGACTCGTGGTGCGGAGGATAGGCCAAAGGGCAGTACTCTGTATTGGTAATGATTGCCCGCCACCACAAACCTTAGGTATTGTCGATGGCTTGGGTGGATGAGGATGTGAGTGTAGGCATCCTTTAGATCCAAGGAGCATAGCCAATCTCCCTGCCGGAGGTAGGGCAGCAGGATTCCAAGGGTAAGCATCTTGAACTTTTCCCTTTCCAGGAACTTGTTGAGGTTCCGCAAGTCTAGGATGGGTCTGAGGCCTCCAGTCCGCTTCGGTACCAGGAAGTACCGGGAATAAAAACCGTGACCCCGCAGGTGGTGGGGCACCGGCTCCACTGCCTGTTCCCGAATAAGACTTGCCAACTCCTGAAGGAGTAAGTCCCGGTGAAGAGGGGGTCGCAGAGGCTCCCCTGGAAAGTAGGGGGGAGGTACCTGGTGGAAGTGCAGAAGATAGCAATCTCGGACTATGTGGAGCACCCAGGCGTCTGACGTGATGTTGGACCACCTGTGGGCAAAGTGGACCAGCCGGCCTCCCGTGCTGAGAGAAACCAGCGGAGGGGGAGAGGCTATGCTGAACGAGTCAAAAACCCCCACCCTGCGGAGCAGGGGCCGGTGGCGCAGGCTTGGGGGCTTGCTGCCTATGGGATCCGTTACCCCGTCCCTTGGCCTGCTGACCCTGATGGGGAGCTGCGGGGGCCTGATAATGGGGGTAGTGTTTATAGGCAGCCGCCTTCCTCGGGTAAAAGGGCTTTTTCCCCGAGCCCTTCTTTTGGGAAGGGGCAGAGGTTTTCCTGGAGAGCCGAGTCCTTGTGAGAGTCTCTGTCTCGAGCTGAGCAGCCTTCTCGTCCATAGGTTTACCAAAGAGGTTTTCACCTCTGCAGGAGACATCGACCAACTTGTCCTGCACCCAGGGCTCGAGGTCGGATGACTGGAGCCAAGCCTGGCGGCGGGCTCCGATGCCGGCTGCGGCCACTCGAGCCGATGCCTCGAAGCCATCATAGGCAGCTCGAGAAATGAACTTGGAGCACTCACGAATACCAGTGGACAAGGCCAGGAACCTCCACAAAGGTTCCTCGGAGAGACCAGCAGAGAATCCGGCTAGTTCTTTAGCCAGGTCCCGGAGATACATGCCCATGTAGAGCTGGTAAGTCTGGACCCGACAAGCAAGCATAGAGCCCTGAAAACACTTCTTACCGATGCCATCCAGGCTGCGGGCTTCCCTGCCGGGAGGCACCGAGGAGTGCATCTTCTGGCTCTTGAGCCGATGCATGGCCGATTCCACCACCATGGAATGGTGCGGCAGCTGTGCTTTCTGGAAGCCAGGGCTCTTGCGGACTCGATATATGGCATCAACCCGCTTGCTTAAGACCGGCGACGATGCTGGACTCTCCCACATGCGGAAGAGAAGTCGTTCCAGCATCGGAGGAACCGGTACAGTAAAGTGCTCCTTCGCAGGAGAGTCATACTGGAGGGCATCGAGCTCCTCGGCTCGAGGCTCCTCCTCGGGATCCACAGGGAAGGCCAAGGCCTTGGCCATATCCCTTACGAAGTCCGAGAACCGGGCATCCTCCGGGGGGGACTGTCTCCGAGGCTCGGACTCGGGGGAGTCAGAAGGGACACACCGAGTCCGGAAAGAACCAGGTGACTCATCCACCTCGGATTCCCAGGCCGACTCCTCGGAGGAGGAGTCGAGCGGCTCCGGTCGGGCGGGCACAGACGCCGTCCGCCCCGACCCCGAACGGGAGGCCGAAGGTGACCTCGACCGAGGATCGACTCGAGCCCGCATGGACTCGAGGATCGGCTCGGTCTCCGGGGTCGACTTAGACGTCGACGTCCCGGCGGTCAGGGCAGACACGCCAGCGAGGCCAGCGATCAATGCCCGCTGCTGGTCCATGAAGGCAGTCAAGCTGCGCTCCAAGGCCGTCAACCTGAGTCCGAACTCAGGAGACCCAGCAGCCCCCGGACTCGGGCCCCGACGGCGTCGGGCCCGACGTTGGACCACTCGGAGGCGAGTCTACGAAGACAACAGCACTTACGTGAGCAGAGGAGTCCATCTCCAGACAAGGCTGTTTGGACGGCCGCTCCAGCTCCAAAGACCCGGGACGGCTGTCGGGGCTATGCGACCTGGCCCTCGAGGAGCCAGGAGCGCCCACCGACGACGCCCTCGCGGGTTTCTTCTTCCGCTGATGTTCCCAGTTAGGGGACCCCCTCTCAGAAGAGCTCCGGCGGTGTTCAGAGCCAGATTCTCTGGACACCGAAGCTTCTGACGAGGTCCGGGTACGGCTGGGGTCAGAGAAGATTCTCTCCCGCTGATGCTGCCGACTCCGCAAAGACTTCGCAGACATCTTGCTACAGGGCCCACAGATCATTTCTTCATGATCGGGGCCCGGGCAACGGAGGCAGCAATCATGTGTGTCGGTAAGAGACATAAGTTTCTTACACTTAACACACTTTTTAAAGCCACTGGCGGCCATAGGGGGAAAAAGGGCCCCTGCGAGGTCGAACGAACGGGCCGCCAGGGAAAAATGAAAAAAGGCGCGAAGTTGTCGCGAAGGACAGAAAAAAAACCCGAAAAAGAAGGGGAGGCCTCGCAACCGGCGTCGCGAGGCCGGGCGGAAAAAGGACCGGCGTCGAACCGAAGAAATACTGAAAATAATAAGGAAAAAATCAACTTTTCGGCGGTGACTATTAGACAACGTCTGTAGGGCTCCACGGAAAAAAGAAGACTGGCCAAGATGGCACCTTTGGGCGGGAAGGGGACCGCGCATGCGCGCTGCAATTCCCAAAGGCTTTCTTTGAAAGCTGGGGAAAATTGCTCCGCGAGGGCTCCGTCGGCGCCGACGTCACCCATATGTGAGGACTGACTTCCTGCTTGGTCCTGGAGAAATTAAATCTACACTCCATCACTACCGCATTCTCTACCTGGAGCCACATTCGGAACATCTGACAATCTCAGCTAGAGCTCCCCAAGTTGGTTGAGCTCGCTAGACCCGAATCTGCAACTGACAGCGAACAAGAAGGTAACACAAACTCTACACAACACTCAGAGAACTGATCTCCTGAACTTTTGTCTAACCTTAAGCCTTTCATATACCTGACAAGTAATTGATCCTAGCCAAACAATTTTGTAGCGAATTTGTATCTTAATCTAGTATCTGTAACTCTGACAAGCTAGGGGCAACTTAGTATCTAAGAACCCCACCCAATATTGATAGCAAGAGATTTCCTCAGTGTCAGCCTTAAAATGTCTCTCTTTAAGTATGTTCTCATATTATGTTGCTACCTAACAATTGCTTTGTCTTTATCTGATGCCCTCTTCAACCAAATCCTACTCTACTACACACCCTGCATATGGTGCCCAGTGCTTTACTATATCCCACTCACTGTACCCACTCTCATTCCACACAGTCCTATCAACACTGACCACAAAAAAGACCACAAAAAAACGGCACCCCACCTCAACCTGAGGCCACCCAACATGGCCCCCACCTCCAACACCTCTAAACAATCAAAACCACATAAGACTAAGAATAAAAGTAAAACATAACTTGTGCCTGCAACCAAACACCCCTTCTCAATCACCAATCTCATGCATCCTAATAAACGCAAGGTCCATAAGGAACAAGACCCACATCATACACAACATCATCTCTGATGATAGACCCGACCTCCTATGCATCACTGAAACTTGGCTCTCCAACACCGACGCAGCTATAGTAAACCAAATAGACAAGCCGGGCTATGAGATTTTCAATTGCCCACACACACACAAAAAGGGAGGAGGAGTCCTAATCCTTGCAAAGGCCTCATTCGGTCTGACAAACACATCAAAAGATGCCAGTCAGGGAATCGATATTCTCAGAGTGGAGAACAGGACCTTATCGTTATGCTTAATATATAGACCTCCAACACAACACCATGAAACCCTCGCAGACGCATTGGAAACCATCTCCACCACTGTAGTTAAGAAATACCAGATAATTCTAGGTGACTTCAATCTTAACTCAATCCCCCACATGCAGGCAACCTCCTTTTTAGAAGCCATGGACCAGCTCGGATATAAGCAGTTAATTCAGGAGGAGACCCACAATAAAGGGAACACCCTGGACTTGGTATTCCTTCCCAAGAAACCAATGCAAATAGAAGGGAAGCAACCCAAAACCCACATAACCCAAGTTCCATGGTCCGACCACCATCAAATTCAGCTCACCATATATCCTTGCTGCACAACAATTAAGACAGATTCTGGTTCAGCTAAACAACATCGAAGAAAATTCCAGCAACTCAACAAGGAAACGCTAATAAACGCCCTTGATAAGCACATAACCCCTGACAACACAGACATCGAAGACCTAATTCAACAATGATCTCTACAATAGAAGCCAACTCTAAGCCAATATGGAAGTCATCAACCAGAGTGACGAAAACAAAACCAGAACCTTGGTACACACCACTGCTACACAAAATGAAAAATGATTTAAGAAAATTGGAGAGAAAATGGAGACAAGCTAAGAATGATCCGATCAAGATGGAATACCTGGAGCTCCTAGCCAAATACAAAAATGAGATCAACCTTGCCAAAAAAGCGCACCACGCCAAAATACTCAACAAGGCCATTAACAGACCCAGAGAACTCTTTGAGCTAGTCAAATCGCTCACGAAACCCTTGCCTGACCATGACTACAATGGAAAAATAAAGGCCCAAGATTTGGCCGATCATTATGCCACCAAACTAAATCCCCCTATCCTTTCACTCCAACGTCAGGACATGAACGCTACGTGCACCAACCAGCCAAATCTCAAGAACTCAAGCTATAAGCTGATAGAAGAATGGTCTACTTTCCAGGCAATTGATGAGAAACTAATCGTAAATACCATCACATACCTTAATACAACAACCTCACTTCTTGACCCATGCCCAGCAGAGTGGATCAAATCTACTAAACAGGAAATTGCTCATATATTAACGCACATAGTGAATCAGTCTCTCCAGCAGGGGGCCATGCCCATCCAACTTAAAAGATCCCTAATTAGGCCTATATTAAAAAATAAAGCTCTCAACAAAGAAGATCCATCCTCCTACCGGCCGATATCAAGCATATCCTTCCTTGCAAAGATTATCGAGAAAATAACCCAACAGCAACTGCAGGACCACCTAGACGAAAACAAAATCCTTGACGACCATCAATACGGTTTCCGACAGCACCATGGAGTGGAAACTTTGCTCATAGCGCTTCTAGACAACCTCATCAAGGGACTGGAAAACAAAAACAAGATGTTCATACTCATATTTATAGATATATCAGCAGCGTTTGACACGATACATCATCATATTCTCCTGCGCAGACTTGCGACCATAGGCATAGCAGGAACACCATTAAAATGGTTTGAGTCCTACTTAACAAACAGAATGCAACAGGTACGCTTCAATAACGAACAAGCAAATCCTTTCCCCCAAACCCAAGGAATACCTCAAGGCTCAGCCATCTCCTCCCTGCTATTCAACATTTACATCCAACCAGTATGTACAATCTTCCAAAAGCACAATATCAGCTACCACTTATATGCAGATGACATTATGTTGTACACACAACTTGATGTAAACAATCCTGATATCAAACAATTAGAAGTCTGCCTACATGAAATGCAAAATTGGCTCCAATGCAACATGTCAATAAACCACAAAAAAACTGAAGTGATGTTTATATCAGGAAATCAAGACTTCAAACCTCCTGAAACCATCACCCTGAACAACACCACCTATCACTCTAAAAATGAAATCAAATATCTAGGTGTACTACTTGATGCTAACTTGAAAATGGACAAACACCTCCGGATAACCAACAGAGCAATATTTCACAAGCTGAGAGTTCTAAAACCCCTACGCAGCATCATTGACCACTCGGACTTCAGAACAGCTGCTCAGGCTCTCATCATTCCCCATCTTGACTACTGTAATGCCATCCTACAAGGTCTACCGAAGAAAACCTTAAACATCCTACAAATGTCACAAAATGTATCAGCCAGGATTATCATGAATAAGCACCTGACAGATCACATCACACCAGTCCTGATTGAGCTTCACTGGCTCCCCATCTCTGCACGAATAATATACAAAATACTGGTAACAACATTCAAAATCTTCCACAGAGTATCCCCCTCATTCCTCTAACCTCATCACCACACAACCCCCCAACAGAAGTAGACGAACCGCTAACCTGAACACACTCTACGTACCTAGCAGCATAAGATCAAAGAACGGACGAGCAACCGGTCCTACTCATACTTTGCACCCATGCTCTGGAACCAGCTGCTTCATGAGATACGCCTGATCAAAGACCTACAGGACTTCAGGAAAAAGTTTAAAACACACTTGTTCCAGTCACATTACGGCATCACCTAGGCAGTCCTTAACTTTTATCTTATCCCGCCTTGACTACCTACATACTATGCATCCAGGTCATAGATGTTTTTGACACTGTTAATACTCCCGCATCTAATGAGCGTTAAAATGTATATATGTATATATCCATCGTTATTACTCATGCATATATGGTGATTGATAATGTGTATATGTATGCTTCCCCCTGCTCATATGTAAATTTAATATACCCCCCCCCCCCACTGATCAAATGTATAACTGTAAATCATATGGTTGATGTTCACTCCTCCCTGTAATCAGACTGTATTCTTAAATTGCTCTGTACATAATCCCTTGTTTGTTCACCAGTAGACCGCTGCTGATCGCTGGAAGTTGCGGTATACAAATCTATGCCAAATAAATAAATACCTGGCAGTATCATTTGTTCCAACATGGATTAGCAACATTGGGTAATAGTCAGTGGGTTTGATGAGTCTCGGCAAACTCTCCGTAACATCTTGGATTTTGGCACCAGGCAGACAGCATACCTCTCTAGACATCAAGTCTGGTCGGCAGATGGACGCCTCAGTACCCCTCAGAAGAGGGTCTCCAACCACCACTACCCTTCGTTTCCTTCTGGTCACTGATTCTGCAACTTTGGGGTACTTGAACTCTAGTTCTTCCCTTTCCAGGGATGCTTTCACCTCCTCCACTTCCAGGGCTGCATAATGGTTCTTCAATTCAAGGGCTGGAGAAGTTGGATTGGTGATTTTGCAGGCCCTGGTGACTTGTGTCCAACCATCGACATTCTGTTGGCACCCATCTTCTCCTGTGCTTGAGAGCTTGGTTGCTGCAAGAAGCATCTCATCAATGTACTTCTCACTGTCTTGAATGCTCCTCAGCCTCGCCACCTCCTCTCTGAGTTCCTCCACTTGTTTCCTCAGAGCTTCAGCATGCAGGCACCCTGCACATGGAACTGGTCCTTCAACTGGCATTAGGACCTCTGCCTGGATCGAGGCAGAAGCTGTAACGGGGGCAACAGCTTTAGCAATACGATTTTTCCCAGCCATTGTTCTGTTCATGGAGCTTAGGTATCTGTTAAAGCAAAAGAGAGAGATCTACCAAGTACCAGCCGGTTTCCCAGCTGTCCTTTCAGAGAAAAAGCAGTTAAATCTCTTTAATTATATTCAAAATGTGCTGGTCCAATTCTCTGTGATTTGTTAAAGGGTGAGGTGCCCTATAAAGCAAGACTGCTCACTAGGGGTGGGTGGGAGTCGGGGTGGGTAGGGAGGGAACTAACACCTGATTAGGTGTTAGCAGTTTCCAAACCTGAGGAGGTTACTAGAGTTCAGCAACCTACTGTGCTCAAGAAAAGTTCCCCTAAAGCACCAAAAAGAAAGTAACCTTGCTTTAAAAAATATACAAAAAACCCTTTTAAGAGCTCCCAGTCAGAGAGCTAGCAATGTAATTTAATAAAAACAAACCAACCCACAAATCCTTACTGTTTGTTGATCTGTATAGCCCTGGTTAGGAAAGCCTCAACAGGGCAGGGCACTGGAGCCTTTTATGCAGGCCTCAGCTGCACTCAGGAAATCAGGCCCACTAACTCCTGATTAGGTGTTAGCAGTTTCTAAACCTGAGGAGGTTACTAGAGTTCAGCAACCTACTGTGCTCAAGGAAAGTTCCCCTAAAGCACCAAAAAGAAAGTAACCTTGCTTTAAAAGATATACAAAAAACCCTTTTATAAGAGCTCCCAGTCAGAGAGCTAGCAATGTAATATAATAAAAACAAACCAACCCTCAAATCCTTACTGTTTGTTGATCTGTAGAGCACTGGATATAGATCAACTTGTCCTATATCCATTGCTCCAAGTCGGAGGATTGTAGCCAGGCCTGGCGGCGGGCACGAATGTCCACCACAGCTACTCTGGCCACCCACTCTAAGCCATCATAGGCCGCTTGAGTGATGAATTTGGTGCACTCCTTGACGGTTGAGGTCAGGGTGAAAAAACACTGTAGAGGCTCTTCTGCCAGCCCAGCTGAGAACCCAGTGAGCTACCTCGCCAGGTCTCGCAAGTACATGCTCAAATAGAGCTGGTAAAACAGGATCAAGACAAAGAGCACTTCCTGTCCATGGCATCCATGCAGCAGGCCTCCCTGCCGGGGGGACTCCGAGGAGTGCATCGTTTGGCTTTTAATCCTATGCATGGCCGACTCCACCACCATGGAGTTATGGGGCAGCTGTGCTTTCTGGAAACCGGGGCTCCAGCAGACGCAGTACATGCCATCAAGCCACCTGCTCACAATCAGCACCGAGGCCGGGAGTCTCCCACATATGGAAGAGAAGCTATTCTAGGATGGGGGGGAATCGGCACCATGAGTACCTCCTTCGGAGGGTCCTCGTACTGGAGGATCTCAAGGTCCTCTGCCGAGGAGTCTCCTGACTCCATGGTGAAGGCCAAGGCCTTTGCCATGTCCCGGACAAACTTCAGAAAGGAGAGGTCCTCAGGAGGGAACATGCGCCGGTCCTCTGGGGGAGAAGGGTCCGAGGGGACATCCTGATGTAGGAGGGTGTCGGGCGACTCGTCGTCTGTCTCCTAGTCCCCGGGCTGTGCCAGATCACTGGTGCAGTGAGAACCCCAGAGCACCTGCAGTCGGAAAGAGGTGCTGGCCAGATTAGTTCTCTGACCCAACCAGGACAGAGAATGGGGCCTGGAATCTCTTTGAGGCCAGTGGCATTCAAGGATCTGTTCCACAACCTCCGGAGACACCCTCACGGTGGAGGGGCCGGTGGTTGGGACAGATAACCTGGAGGAACCAGGCATCGGTTCTGCGCTGTTGGGCCAAGACGACAGCGATGCTGCACTCAAGGGCCACAATCTTGATCTTGAGGTCAGGAGGCTCCGTAGCCAACGGCGTGGGCACAGAGGGCTTCGGGCCTGACACCGGCTCCGTCAAGGGGGTGTCCTCGACGAGGATGGGTGTAGGAGACAAGGGTCAATCTCCCGACACTGATGGCACTTTCTCCCGCTGGGACAACTTAGAGGGCACTCCCGGCCATCACCCACGACATCTAGCTGGGGGCTCTGATGCCGGTAATGTGGGACTTACCCATGGCTCTGGCATCGTCTCCAAACGATGGCACAACATCTGGCTCTTTGGGGGACTGCCTTCAAAAAAGGATCTCCTGTCCGAGGCCCTGCAACCTCAGGGATCAGAAAGGACACGGCCATCTCGCGAGGTAGAGGCCCCTGTGACAGGCCCCTCAAGGTGCCGGCTCTGCAAGCGATGCTGGGGCAGAGATGGCGGTCTTTCCAAAGATGGACTTTGCTGTGTAAGAGTAAATTAGACTTACCTGCTAATTGTTGTTCCTTAAGGAACTCTAGTCCAGTCCCGGAACCATAGAGTTTAGAACCTCCTCCAGCAGCTTTGGAGACTGAAACACGTCATCGATTTGATGACCCCTGCATAAGTAGTCCAGGACCGCCCCTTCCTCTCCAGTACCCATTGACAAAGCAGACTCAGCAGAGCAACAAATAAGTAGTTAAACAAGTAATCAAATAGACAGCCTAACAACTAACTTCCTACCACTGAGGCTTATGCACATTTTTTTTTCTCTCTTTAAACTGTGGTAAAGCGTAGCCCTAGGGCTGACACCAAAACTCGAGAAACACGCATCCCAGAAAATTTGCCATGACTAACCTGCTGACTAAGCACTGCTGCGAAAGGATTCCATTTGTTCTGCTACTGTGCACCATACCCAGAACCCCTTCAGCAAAACTACCACTACACGCACCAAACTTCAGGCTGGCCCGACCAGACACCGGGTGGGCTGCGAGACTGGACTAGAGTTCCTTAAGGAACAACAATTAGCAGGTAAGTCTAATTTACTCTTCCTCTTCGTCCCTCTAGTCCAGTCCCAGAACCATAGAGGATGTAACAAAGCAGTCAACATCAACGGGAGGGCCCTGCTAGGCCAGCCTGAAGTACCGCAGACCCAAAACGCACATCATCCGCTGCATGCACATCAAGCCTATAGTGCTTAGCAAAGGAGTGCAACGACGACCATGTAGCACCAGGCTAAACTCCGCCCACGACGCCACCTGAGCCCTAGTCAAATGAGCCCGGAGACCTTCCGGAACCACTTTACCCTTCAAAATGTACGCAGCCGCAAAAGCCTCTTTCAAGACTCTGCCGCCACCTCCCCCTTCCGCGGGCCTCCAAATGTCACGAACAACCTGTCCGACTTACGGAAGAACGCTGTCCCGCGGAGGTATCGCCACAGCGCGAGACGCACGTCAAGGAGCCGCAACCTGCTGTCCGAACCTACACCCTGTGCTCCGGAAAACACCGGCAGAGACACTACCTGGTTAACATGAAACACCGAGACCACCTTGGGCAAGAATGCTGGCACTGTCCGCAGGACCACCTTATGATCGAAGGAGGAAAGATACGGCTCCTTACAGGACAAGACTTGCAACTCTGAAATCCTACGAGCGGAACAAATCGCTACGAGAAACACCGTCTTCAAAGTCAGATCCTTTACTGAAGCTCTATCCAACGGCTCAAAGGGCTGCTTCACCAAGGCCTCCAACACCAAATTCAGGTCCCACGCTGGCACCGAATATCTACGCGGAGGCCGCATGAGCAACACGGCCCGCAAAAATCTCCGAATGTCGCTATGCGCCCCCAACAACTGACCCTGAATCTTGCCCCGGAAGCAAGAAATCGCTGCCAACTGCACTCGCAAAGAACTCACTGCAAGACCCTTCTCCACACCATCTTGCAAAAAGGACAGGATCTGAGGGACCGACGCTCCTAACGGCCGCAGATTTCTCTCTGCACACCAGCCTTCAAAAACGCGCCAGACCCGAACATACGCTAGCGAGGTAGAGCGTCTCCGTGCTCTCAACAAAGTAGAAATGACCACTGAGGAGTACCCCTTAGCCTTCATTCTCGCCCTCTCAATAGCCAAGCCGTAAGCTAGAATTGAGCCACCTGAGGCATCCGTAAAGGCCCCTGCAGCAGCAGATCCTCCCGCTGAGGGAGCCTCCACGGATCGTCCACCAGGAGTCTTACCAAATCTGCATACCAAGGTCTCCTGGGCCAATCGGGCGCTATCAGGACCACTCGCCCTCGGTGCCGCTCTATGCGCTGCAACACCCGACCTATGAGAGCCCAAGGCGGAAATACATACAGTAGACCTTCGGCAGGCCACCTTTGCGCCAACGCATCGAGCCCCTCCGACATTCGCTCTCTCCGCCTGCTGTAAAGTCTTACCGCCTTCGCCGACTTGAAGATTGCCATGAGATCCATGAGAGGAGGCCCCCCAACACCTTATAAGGAGAGCAAACACTTCTGGGTGAAGAACCCACTCCCCTGGGTCCACCCTGCGATGACTTAGAAAAGCCGCTTCGACACTGTCCACTCCAGCCACATGCTGCGCCAACAGCCCCTTCAGATTCTGCTCGGTCCAGTCCAATAGCTGACTTGCTTCTTCCTCCAGTGCCGCACTTCCTGTGCCGCCTTGTCGATTGATGTAAGCTACCGTGGTCGCGTTGTCGGACAGGACCCTGACCGCCGCCTCTCTCAACCACGGCTGGAATTCCCGAAGAGCCAAATAAACCGCCCTCATCTCCAGCCTGTTGATGGACCAAGCTGTCTCCTCCCGAGACCACTGTCCCTGGGCTAACCGCCACTCGCAATGCGCCCCCCACTCCACCATACTTGCATCCGTCATCAAAAGTCTCCAGGAGGGGGGCTCCAGAGGCATGCCTCTCCGTAACCACCACCGAAGCGCCACCCGCACCTCCGGAGGACAGACTAGGCGACAAGATAACACGTCCGACTGATGAGACCATCGACGGAGGAGAGCTCTCTGCAACGGCCGCATGTGCGCTCTGGCCCACGGCACCACCTCGATTGAGGCCGCCATCGTTCTGAGCAAATGAAGGTACTGCCACGCCGTAGGAGCCTGCCGTGCCAGAAACCTCCTTACCAGCTTCCTCAATGCCCGAGCCCGGAGATCCGGGAGAAAAACCGTGCCCCATCTCATCTCGAAGCACGCCCCCAAATACTCCAGACACTGAGAGGGGGACCAGGCTGCTCTTCGCATGATTTACCACCCAGCCCAGGCTTTCCAAAACCTGCACTAACCGAGCGGTGGCCCTGACACTCTCCTCCCTGGACTTCGCACGAATCAACCAATCGTCCAAATATGGGTGCACAAGTACACCTTTCTTTCGAAGAGCCGCCGCTACCACCACCATGATCTTGGTGAACACTCGAGGCGCTGTCGCTAGCCCAAAGGGCATTGCCTGGAACTGGAAATGACCCATGGGAAGCGCAAACCGCAGAAACATCTGATGCTCTTGCCGAATAGGGATATGGAGATAAGCTTCCGTAAGGTCCAAAGACGTCAGGAACTCCCCCTCCCTGACTGCGCTATCACGGAACGCAATGTCTCCATGCGGAAATGAGTCACCCGGAGTCAACGGTTTACCCGCTTTAAATCCAGAATTGGTCGAAACGTACCTTCCTCCTTTGGTACCACGAAGTAGATGGAGTATCGACTGCAACTGCACTGCTCCGCGGGAACGGGAACAGGAACCACCGTCCTGAGCTGCAGAAGCCGTTGCAGCGTCTCCGCCACTGCGTGAACCTTGCGCAGAGACCTGCAAGGGGAGAGAACAAAGGAATCTAACACGGGCCGGTGGAGCTCCAGTGCATATCCCTCGCGAATCACCTCCAACACCCACCGGTCTGAAGTAAGATGGACTCAGGCAGGGTAAAACTCACGCAACCTTCCTCCTACGGGTAACCCCCCTACCAGAGCCTGCCTCATCTCATTGGGACTTTAAGGGAAGAGGACTGAAAGGATGCAAAACCTCTACCTGCCCCACGAAATCCTCGGAATCCCTGACCACGGCCGGGGAACCTCCCCCGCTGGGCTTGTCCAAACCGGAAGGACCGAAATCTATGAAAGTCGCGCTGAGCTCCTTTGGATCCCAAAGCACCCCGGCTTTGCTTGGGCTTATCCTCCAGCAGATGTCCCCCCCTTGGATTCCCCCAAATCCTTTACCAACTTCTCCAAATCCTCTCCAAACAATAGCTTTCCCCGAAATGGAAGCTTACTGAGCTGCGCCTTAGAGGACCCGTCAGCCGCCCAGTTTCTCAACCACAGAAAGCGTCGGGCCGCTACGACCGACGCCATGCTCTTTGCAAGTCCTCTGATGAGGTCATAATGAATATCCGCCAAGTACGTGGTGCCTGACTCCAGACGCGACATCTCAGCTTCCTGCTCTCCCGACTGATCCCCCTGTAATCGTTGGGACCATCTCAGGCAGCCTCTTGCTACCCATGCCCCCGCTATCGAAGCCTGCATGGAAAGGGCACTAATATCAAATACTTGCTTTAACAAGGTATCTAATTTCCTGTCCTGCATGTCCTTCAACGCCGCGGCCCCCTCTACCGGGATCGTGGTCTTCTTTGTGACTGCCGAAACCGCCGCATCTACTTTCGGAGAACAAAACAGCTCCCTATCCTGATCAGAAAGAGGATACAACTTCGCTATTGCTCTGGAACCCCTCAGGGCCGACTCAGGCACGTCCCACTCCTCCTGGATCATAGATTTAAACACACTATGCACGGGAAACACCCGCTGGGACGAACACACTGCCTGCAACAGCAGATCCTCCAGAACCTCCACCGCAGAAGGTTCCACTGACGGCATATTCAAGGTTTTTAGCGTTTCTGAAATTGGAGCAGGAAGCTCTTCCTTCCTAAACACTCTGACAACTCTACTCTGCTGCTCCACCTCGGGTAACTCTCCCTCCTCCAACTCATCTTCCGAGCCGTCCGCGAAATCCCTGCCACCTACCTCTAGGTCTTCCCAGATAGGCGATGCAGGATCCTCTAAACCTGCCCCTTTGTTCTTCTTGAGCGGGCCAGAGTCCACCTCCGCAGACCCAAGTCATTTTTTTCCTCGCGGACTCTGAACAGACGCCCCCATTGCTGGCTGTAATAAGGCAAAGGCTTGCTGCATGAGGGAGAAGTCCGGCGGAATTCCCACCGAACCCGTCGGCTGGCTGGACACTGATGACAGAACCGCCCCTTCCCCGGAGGAAGGTCCTGCCACCTGCTCCCCTGAAACCAACGGGACAGAGCCTCTCCCCTATCTCGAGAGCCTACCACCTGGTCTCCGCTGGGCCCTTCCAGAGGGTCTTCCATAAGGGTCGCTTCGCGGGTGCAGATCTTACACACTCCAGACTAACAGCCCACCTCGCCTCGCACCACACACCAAACAGTGAGGCTTAGCTAGCATAATCTCTGTAAAGAAAACCTGCTCTCTCCAGGCAGCTTTACACAAGCACAGGCAATGTGCCCAAAAACACTTTTTTTTTTTTTTTTTTAATATACAGTTGCTCCCCACAAACGGGCAAGCCCTGTGCTGGGCACCCCAGCCCAAAACGAAGCTGCAAACCCTGTAAAAATCACCAAATAAATGCTGCCTTTCTCCGCGGTGTTAAAAAATGGCCGCCATCGCACTTCCCGCGCAAAATCGAACTGACAGCTTCATCGCCCTGTTGCAGCCTCCGCTCCTGAACTCTTTCCCCCAGGCTATACTCTTTTACAACCCCGCAACCAGAACTCACCCGCAAAAGCTGACAGGGCCGGTACGAGACAGAATCAATGCCGGAGCTCAGCCGGACCGCGGCTTCGGCTCCGGCCACTATGCCTCGTGCCACCAGCGCTGAAGACGCCTGAAAACCGGGCTTTTAAGCTTCTTGAGCTTTTCCGAGCTTTTTAGGGCAGTTCAGAGCCTGCCACCTGCTCCTCACCCGTTACCACGGGTTCGGGAGCAGGGAGACCAAGGTGCTGCAGCTGACACCCTATGCTCGTTAGGGTGAAGGGGAGAGAACCCGAGGGGGGGGGGGAGAAAGGAAAACAAAAAACAGCTTCAGGCAGCAGCACAAAGGGACACTTCCAGCAGCAGCACCTTCCCTGCAGGAACAAAACAGCAATTAAATTTCCAAAAATCAACTACACTGAAATCTAAAGACCAACAACTAGCTCTGCTTATTTGTGCTGAGTGAGCCTAGAGCTCAGAAGCTTCTCCAGCTGCTTGGAGACTGAAAGTACTGGAGAGGAAGGGGCGGTCCTGGACTACTTATGCAGGGGGAATCAAAGCGATGACGTGTTTCAGTCTCCAAAGCTGCTGGAGGAGGTTCTAAACTCTATGGTTCCGGGACTGGACTAGAGGGACGAAGAGGAACAGTTCTTCCATCCTTTGCTCATCATCTGCTGACAGAGCTCACAGGAGAACTCGTCGTGGTCCACACCGAGGCAATGAAGACAGCAATCGTAAAGGTCTGTGCGGGACATGGTGCGTCTGCAGTGGTCACACTGCTTGAAACCACTGGCCAAGGACACAGCGGGGAAGACAGCACGTGCGAGATCAAACTCAAGTGTCCCAGCCAGGGAGGGTGTAAGGAATTCCCGCACACCGAAAAAGAGACCCCAAAGGGCAAAAAAGACTCGAGAAAAATGCAGTCCTGAGGTGGCAACAGACCTGGGATAGCAAGGTGGCACTGGTATGCGTATCAGAGAAGGTAAACATGAAAAAGAGCAAAATAGAAAAAAAATCAACCTTTTCCGGGGTGCAGACGAATGTCCGATGGGCTCAGTAGAAAAAAGGAGAAAGACAAGATGGCACCTTTGGACAGGAAGGCAACCACACATGCGCATGCGTGGTGGATCTCCCAAAGGCTTTCCTTGAAAGCTGGGGAGAGGTTACTGCATGGGCTCCATCAGCACCCATATATGAGGACTTACTTCCTGTTTGTTCCCAGAGAAATGTAGCTCACTCTGAAAAGGATGTTACAAGTGGTGTGCCAGAGGGATCTGTCTGTGGTCCGATTTTTTTTTAACATTTTTGTTAGCGATATAGTGCAATAGCTGTTTGGTAAGGTTTGCCTCTTTGCAGATGACACCAAAATCTGCAATACAGTAGACACACAGGAAGGAGTAGATAACATGAGGAGGGATCTAGCTAAGCTTGAAGAATGGTTGAGAATTTGGTAACTCAGATTTAACGCTAAAAAATGCAGGGTCATGCATTTGGGTTGCAAAAAGTCAAGAAAGCGGTATAGTATAGGGGGTGAAGTACTTCTGTAAATGAAAGAAGAGTGGAATCTGGGCATGATTGTTTCTGATGATCTTAAAGGTGGCGAAACAAGTAGAAAAGACGATGGCAAAAGTCAGAAGGATGCTTGGGTGCATAGAGACAGGAATGGCCACAAGGAAGGAAGCGGTGATAGTGAATCTATGTAAGTCTTTGGCGAGACCGCATTTGGAGTATTGTGTGCAATTCTTGAGATCACACTTTCAAAAGAATATAAACAGGATGGAGTCAATGCTACCAAAATGGTCAATGGGCTTCGTCATAAGGCATATGGGGACACACTTAAAGATCTCAATACGTATACTTTGGAGGAAAGGCGAGAGAGGGGAGATATGATAGAGAAGTTTAAATATCTCCGTGGCATAAATGCACAGGAGGAGAGCTTCTTTAAATTGAAAGAAAGCTCTGCTATGAGAGGGCATAGGATGAAGGTGAAAGGGGATAGGACTCAAGAGTAATATGTGGAAATATTTCTTTATGGAAAGAGTGAGATATGCATGGAATAATTTCTCAGTGGAGGTAGTAGAGACCAGAACAGTATCCGATTTCAAGAAGGCATGGGACAAACACAAAAGTGCTATGAAGGAAAAAAAGGGACTATTGTAATTAGTATGGAAGGGCAAACTACATAGGCCATGTGGTCTTTTCCTGCCATCATGTTTCTATGTTTGAGAATCCTGTGTATACTATGGAGTGTCTGAAAAACAAACCAGTCCGTACTAAATATCATCAAACCTAAGCTTTCTTTAGAAGCTCAGATGACAAGACTTTGACACATCATGAAAAGAGATATTAGAAAAAAAAAAGACATCATGCTTGGCAAAGTTGAAAGTCAACATAAATAGGAAGGCCAGCAATGCGATGGATCAATACAACAGCAGCAGCAATGGATGCCACTAGCTGTCTGACTGAAGATAAAATACAGTTTAGAACAACTATCCAGAGGGTTGCCATAAGTCAGCACCAACTCGGCCACACTTAGCAGCAGAAATAAGTAACTAGCTTGCACAAGTTTCTCCTTGCTGATATCTGCCACCAGAGTGGGTAGACTCTGTGCTAGGCTTGCGAGGTCAGGAAAAAGATGCTTTTACTTTCAAAATCTTGGGTATATATGTCCCCCAAAAATTACCTCCAGTCCCTCCAGTGGGTTGGGCTTACCATATTCTCTAATGTAGGGGGGGGGTTCTCAACCCAATCCTCAGGGCACACCAAGTCAGTCAGATTTTCAGAATGACCACAATGAATATGCATGAGAGATTTGTATACAATGGAGGCAATGCATGCCACTCTCATACATATTCATTGTGGTTATACTGAAAATCTGACTGGCTAGGTGTGCCCAAGAACTAGGTCGAGAACCCCTGCTCCATTGTGAAAATATTAGGGTTAAATGCATGCTGCTCCCAGGGCAAAGATTTCCTTGCCCTCATCCAGCATGTTCATTCCAAGGGCTAACACTACAGCTCAGTGATACCCGGGTCACACAAATAAAAGCTGGTATCATTGTATAAAAGAGTAACTGATATCTAGTGCAAGTGTTTGTGTTTAAGACAGACTTCAACAACAAATTTGTTGCAAAGGTTTGTTCCAGCAAAATCTGCTTGGCTTGACTATATTTGCCAACACCACCATAATGAACTTTGGGCTAGATTTACTACAAGTTGCTACCCATACAGGGCACAGACCAGATGTCCACAGAGGGTGGCCCAATTGGGGGGGAGGTGGGGCTGGCACCAGGGTGGCAGAAGTTAGAGGATGAGCTAGGCCAAGAGGCTGAGCACCCAGTGAGAGATGTTGAGCAGCAGTGCAGCTCAGGCATACTGTGTCCTGTTCCCTTTGAAACAAGAAGTTCGGAGGAGGCAGGTCACAGCAGACCTTTAGCATGCATTGACGCTCAAGGCCCCACAATGGCTGCCCTGAAACTGGTTTTAGAGCTGCAGGCCTGTGTGGTGCAGTAGTAGCAACAGCCATGGGGAGGGGGGGAAGGAAGGAAGGAAAAGGAGGGATGCTGAGTGCAAGCAAGGAGCAACAGAAAGAGGGCACACAGCTGAAGGCTTACCCAAGGTGTCCAATACCCTTGGGCTAACCCTGCTACCATGTGCTAACACATTAATATACATTATTTACGACAGGTCCCATTTCATGTAATGGAATTATTTACCGATAACATGCATTAATTGCATTAGCGTAGGCTAACACAGCAGTGCACTTTAGTAAATATAGCTGTTTTGTTTTGTTTCAGAACCTCAAAATTGTCTCATTGTTATGTCAAAGAATTTCACTGGGACATTAACAGAAACCAGAAATTTGTTATGTTCATCATCTATAACATATTATATAGATCAATTACTTACAGCCTCCGAGTTATCAATGAAGGGATCAGTCTCATCATAGCCAAAACCAATATCTATAAGGTCTTGTAGCCGGTCCTTCCGATGCCGATGGCTCTTCCCACCCTGTAAGAGAAAAACTGTTAGAAAAGTAGTTATCTATAACTGTCTCTTCCAAAAATAGCACTCAATAATTGTACCAATGGTCATATCATCTGTCAGGTATGCCAAAACTCTACAACTTCCACAAGACTGTGCTACTAGGTTGTGCTACACCCACTGAATACCAACTTCTTATTGAAGTACACAGAAAAGAGGCAAGAAAACATAAAAGGGGAGAAATTTTCCATACCTGTTAATTTCCATTTTTCTATTTCTGCTACACCAGTCAAGATGAGCGGGTTATGCTTCCCAGCCAGCAGATGGAGGCAGACCAGAGCAACTTTCAGTGACATAACTGAATGCATAACTGGTGGAGCAACACTGAGACTTGCCAGTATGACACTTCTAAAACAGAAAGCATGGCTGAAAAACTAGGAAAAGTATTTAACCAGCACAGCAACAACCTTGAATAAGAAATTCTTCGATCTCTTACCATACTTGACTCCGCATAAGGCACTGAAACTGAGAATACTGTGAACAGGCAGCAGAATGCCTCAACCCGTAAGAAAGCACAGTTACTTACCTGTAACAGGTGATCTCTGGGAAAAGCAGGAATAAGTCCTCACATATGGGTACGTCGGTACCGACGGAGCCTGCGCGGGAACGCTCCCCAGCTTCCCAAAAAGGAAAGCTTTTGGGAGCATCCCACAGCGCCTGCGCACTGCCTTCCCGCCTTTCCTAACCGCCTCTCTCCAGTTCGAGTTTTAAAGCTGAGACAAAGAGAGAGAGGAAAGGAAAGACAGACAGAGAGATACAACTCCTAGGGGAGGTGGGTGGGTTGTGAGGACTTATTCCTGCTGTTCCCAGAGATCACCTGTTACAGGTAAGTAACTGTGCTATCTCCAGGAACAAGCAGGAATGAGTCCTCACATATGGGGACTCTCCAGCTAGAGATGCCGGAGAGATCCCCAGGGTTGTAAGAACCTGAGAAGGGCTATACCCCTCCCCTTGGATCTCAGGCATCTAAACAGGGATGGAGGGTAGGAGTTGCTCAAGTATGGAACAGGTGTTTGAGAACAGCCTGACCAAACAAGGCATCCCGGCGGGAGTCCTTGTCCAAACAATAATGGGCTGTGAAGGTATGAACCGAGGCCCATGTGGCTGCTCGACAGATCTGGTCGACGGACACAGAATTAAGATGAGCCATAGAAGCTGCCATGGCCCTTACATTGTGAGCTGTGACATGGCCCTCCAGAGAAAGGTTCTTACTCTGGTAGGCGAAAGAAATACACTGAGCAATCCAATTGGACAGTGTTCTCTTAGAGACTGGAAGTCCTAAATGAGAAGGATCAAAAGCAACAAAGAGTTGGGAAGACCTTCTATGTTGCTGAGTCCTTTGTAAGTAAAAGGCGAGAGCACTTTTACAATCCAGGGTATGAAGATTCCTTTCTGCAGTTGATGCATGAGGACCTGGAAAGAAGACAGGTAAATATACCTCTTGATTCAGATGAAAAAGCATAAAGTGTGGATTGGTCCTGAGGACTACCTTATCATGATGAAACCTTGTGTAAGGTGGATTAGCCACCAAGGCCTGTAGCTCACTGATGCGGCGAGCTGATGTGACTGCAATGAGGAAAATAACCTTCCAGGAATTTCAAGGAGATAGTGGCTAAGGGTTCAAAAGGTGGCTTCATAAGCTCTCCAAGAACCAGATTTAAGTCCCATGCCACCGGAGAAGGCCTAATGGGAGGTTTAGTTAAAGTTAGGCCTCTCATGAATCTTGCAATAAGAGGATGAGAGGAAATAGGCTGTCCATTGAGAGGTTTAAGGGATGCTGCAATAGCACTCAAATGGACTCTTACTGAATTCGTCTTAAGGCCTGCATTAGAAAGATGCAGGAGATATTCTAAGAGAATTCATAGGTAGTGCTAGAGGGTCAAGACCCTTCTCAGCACACCAAATGGAAAACCTCTTCCATTTAAAAGCATAGGAACGTCTAGTAGAAGGTTTTCTGGAAGCATGGAGGATATCCTTCACCTGTTGAGAAAGATTCCAACCTTGAAGGTCTAAGCCTTCAGCAACCAAGCCCTGAGGTGAAGGGACTTGGGGCTTGGGTGCCACAAAGTTCCCTCCTCCTGGGACAGGAGGTCTGGAGCAGCTCCAAAGTCTAGGGAGAGAGCTTGAGAGAGAGACAGAAGTAGAGGGTACCACACTTGGCGTGGCCAGCGTGGAGCTATGAGGATCATAGATCCCTGATCCCTCTGGAGTTTGAACAGAGTCTTGGGAATTAAGGGAATAGGTGGAAAGGCATACAGGAAGTCTTGACCCCAGTGAAGGAGGAAGGCATCCTTGGCCTGAACTCCTTGACACGGAATTCTGGAACAGAACCGGGGAAGTTTGGCATTCCACGGACTTGCAAAAAGGTCTATGTCCGGGGTTCCCCACTCTTGAAAGATTCTGAGTACCTGGTCCATGTGTAGGGACCATTCGTGTGGAAGCAGAACTCAACTGAGTCTGTCTGCCCAAGAGTTTTGAATTCCTGGAAGGTATACGGCCAGGAGATGGATTTGATGCTCTCTGGCGAAGGCCCACAATCTTAAAGCTTCGTTGCAAAGCGACAGAGCCAGTTCCTCCTTGCTTGTTTATGTAAAACATGGCTACCTGATTGTCCGTATGAACAAGGACTGTCTTGTAGCTGAGCAGGGAATGGAAGACCCTGAGAGCTAGAAAAACTGCTCGGAGCTCCAAGTGGTTGATATGTAGGGAGGTCTCCTGTGGAGACCAAATGCCCTGAGTGGAGAGGTCTTGTAGATGAGCTCCCCAACCTGTTGGGGAGGCATCTGTTGTGAGGGTTGCTTGGGGTAACAACTGTTGGAAGGGGGACCCCAGCAACAGATTTTGGGTGGACTTCCACCACTGGAGAGACCAAAAGAGGCGCTTGGAGTTTACTATTTTGTCTGACAGACCCCCTGATGCTTGAGTCCACTGGGTGGACCAAAGTCCATTGAGCTGCTCTCATGTGAAGGCGAGCATAGGGGACCACATGCACTGTGGATGCCATGTGGCCTAGCAGTTGTAGCATTTCCCGGACAGTTAAAAGACTTTTTGACTGAATCTGGGAAGCTAACTGCACTAGGCGTAGACAACGGGCCTGAGGAAGATAGGCCCATGCAGTGGTAGTATCTAGCCAGGCCCCTATGAATTCTAGGGACTGAGTAGGGGTGAGCTGGGACTTTGGGAGGTTTACCACAAGTCCCAGATACTGCAGAATGCGCCTTGTACAGTCCAGGAAAGTCTGGGCCTCTGACTGGGATGGAGCTCGGATGAGCCAGTCGTCCAGGTATGGGAATACAAATATTCCCAGAGTGCGTAGAAATGCAGCTACTATTGCCATGCATTTGGTGAACACTCTTGGAGCAGAGGCCAGACCTAAAGGAAGCACTCTGTATTGGTAATGCTTCCCTTGGAAAAGGAAACGGAGGAACCTTCTGTGAGATGGATGGATGAGGACATGGGTGTACGCATCCTTGAGATCTAGAGAACAAAGCCAATCCTGACTCTGAAGGTATGGAAGGAGAGTGCCTAGAGAAAGCATCTTGAATTTCTCCTTGCATAGAAACTTGTTCAATTCTCTGAGATCTAATATGGGTCTGTGGCCCCCTGTTTTCTTTGGGATCAGAAAGTAGGGGGAGTAAAACCCTGACCCTTGTTGAAGAGGTACTTCTTCTATTGCCCCTTGGGCAAGAAGGGTAGCCACCTCCTGACCTAGAAGGTTGAGGAGAGATGTTGGAGAATTGAAATGTCTCACCATGGTGTGAGGAGGAAGGTCTGAGAAATGAAGTTTGTACCCCTCTTTTATGATGGAGAGGGTCCACTGCTCTGTTGTAATTTGCTCCCATCTGGGAGCAAAGTAAGCTAACCTTCCTGGAATGGTGAGAGGCTCTGGCTGTTTCAGAGCCAGAAAGGCTAAGTTCTCTAGCATCAAGTCAAAAGCCCTGAGGAGGCCGGGTCTGCTGAGTTGCAGCCGCCCCTGTAGGCTTAGGCCTGGCTTGCTTAGGTTGCTGACGCTTAGCAGCAAAGCGACCTGTAGATGATTGCTGGCCAGAAGCAGGATGGAATCTGGCTTTCTTGAAAAAATACTTCTTAAAAGGTTTTTTCTTGGCAGGAATGGAGGTCGACTTTGAAAGTCTATCCAAAGCAGAATTTTCTGCATCCATTTGAGTGGCCTTTATTTGCCAATCTTTGCCAAACAGGTTTTCTCCTGTACAAGGAAGATTTCCCAAGCCATCCTGGACCCAAGATTCTAGATCAGAAGCTTGGAGCCAAGCTATTCTGCGTGCAGCTATGGCAATGGCCGAAGCTCTGCTGGCACCCTCAAAGGAGTCAAAAGCTGCACGGTTGGAAAACTTTGAAATATCTTGAGTATGCTTAAGCCAAATAAGGAATTCTTCCCTTTTATCCTCTGGAAGAAAAGGGAGGAAAGTGTGCAGCTTACCTGCAACGTCTTTCAGAAACATTCCCATATAGAGACTATAGGAGTTGATTCTGGCAATGAGCATACTGGCTTGGAAGATTTTCCTACCAAAAGCATCCAAGGTCCTGCCATTCTCTTCCTGGAGGAGCAGAAGAGTGTCTTTTTGCACTCTTTATGTTTTTCATAGCTGACTCCACCACAATAGAATGGTGAGGAAGCTGTGTTTTATGAAAACCAGGACAAGGAGGGACACGGTACATGGTGTCCAATCTCCGAGAATGAGGAGAGACAGTGAGAGGAGTCTCCCATAAATCAATCATGTGATCATAAAGAATCTCATGAATTGGCAAGGTGACTGCCTCCTTAGGAGCCTTAGAATAACCTAAAATATCTAATTTTTTAGCTCTAGGCTCTGATTCAGAGGTTACTGAAATAGAAAGTCCTTTAGCCACTTCTCTTATGAAGTCTTGAAAGGACAAGTCTTCTGGAGGAGACATTCTTCTTTTTGGAGAAGGCGGCTCTTCAGGAAGGACTATGGATACTTCAGCAGACGCCTCCGATGCATCAGAATCTTCGGAGGAATCAAAGTACCGACTGTCAGGGTGCTCTTCCAAAGCTCGATACGCATACCGAGCCTTTTCGACATCGGGAGTTATCGGTACCGGTGCGGTACCGATGGGCATCCCTAGGCAGGGAACCGTTGCAGTCGACACCATGGCTGATGTTGATGCAATCGGTGCCGGTACCGGCATTGGTGCCGGTACCGGGGCCGATACCGACAACGGAGTTTGTTGTGGTATCAGCGGCGTCGCAGCTTGAATGAAGGCCGTAATAGCCTGCTGCATTGACAGAACATTCTGATCCATCGACGCCATGAATGTCTGGAATTTGGTACCGGAAGGTTGTGCCGGTACCCCAGAGCATTCTAACAGGTGATCGGTCGAGGCCGTGCCATCGATGTCAACCTGTAACCCCATAGGTGGAGCTTTGGAAGCCGGAGCTTCCCGCCGGGGTAGTTTTGCCGGTGCAGGATCCTCGAGGGTAAGCCCGGAGGCATCTCGATGCTTGGAAGGAGATCTACCCTTCGAGGACCGGCTGGTTTTATGTTTGGTTACCTGAGATCCATGAGAGGAAGAAGAGGCCCTGGAAGACGTCGATGCCACCGAAGCTGCATCAGAGGGAAACAGAACATGAAGCTTGGCTGCTCGGTTCTGTAAGCCTCGTTTAGACATCAAGGAACAGGACGAACAATCCAAAATGGAGTGGTCAGGACCCAAACATTTGAGACACCATTCATGGGTGTCAGTAACAGAAATAGTACCGCTGCACTTAGTGCATTTTTTAAACCCGGAGGCTGGTTTTTCCATGAGGAAAAGTCTTGTCAGGCCTAAGGCCCAAAAGAGGAAAAACACACTAAGTGAGGGAAAAATATATTCTTTTTTTTTTTTTTAAGAGAAGAAAGAAAAGACCGGCGGTACCGGTCCGACGTCGAAGAAGGCAGACGCGCGACCAAAGAAATAAATTAAAACAAAGAACTTCTTCAGCGGTGACAGGAACACGACCTGCTGGCTCCGCGGAAAAGAAGAACTGGAGAGAGGCGGGAAGGCAGCGCGCAGGCGCTGTGGGATGCTCCCAAAAGCTTTCCTTTTTGGGAAGCTGGGGAGCGTTCCCGCGCAGGCTCCGTTGGTACCGACGTACCCATATGTGAGGACTCATTCCTGCTTGTTCCTGGAGATAAATCTTTCCAAGGCAGATCCTGGACTGGTATAACAGCAATCATGAAAAGGAAATTACCTGGTACGGAAAATTTCTCCTGCTAGACCACGACCAAAATGAATAGCACATACTCATGCAGAAGAACTTACAATGCTACTGGAAAAAAGTCTGCAACCACCAAACCCAAAGCGTAGTTACTCACCTGTAACAGGTGTTCCTCCAGGAACAGCAGGAATCAGTCCTCACTTGTGGGTGACGTCGGCACCGATGGAGCCCGTGCGGCACAATTCCCCAGCTTTCAAAGAAAGCCTTTGGGATTGCTATCACGTATGAGTGGTCCTCTTCCTGCCCAAAAGGTGCCATCTTGTTCAGTCAGGTCCCTTACCTCCAGCCTACCAAGCAGATGGCAAGGGAAGGACAAAAATACAGCAACTAATCAGGGGAAGCAGGAGGGTAGTGAGGACCAATTCCTGTGGTTCATGCAGAACACCTGTTACAGGTGAGTAACTACCCTTTCTCCAGGAACAAGCAGGAAGTCAGTCCTCACTTATGGGACTCCCTAGCTACAGGCTACCAAAACTAACTAAAAAAATGCCTCCACGAGGCCATAAGCAGAAGCCAAAGCCCGAAGGAGCCCGAGTAATTGGGTCCTCGGGGCGAAGCCCTCGGTAGCCATGACGAAGGGCAGGAGTTGCTTATACCCCGAACAGGTTACGGAGTACAACCTGGCCGAAGGCGCTGTCCTGGCAGGACTCCCTCTCCAGACAGTAGTGGATGGCAAAGGTATTCGTAGAAGACCAGGTTGCCGCCCAGCAGTTGTCCATCATGGTCACGGAGTGCAGAGAAGCCACCGAGGCCACTTTGGCTCAGACCCCGTTTGCAGTGACTAGACAATCCAGGGGGACGCCCGCCTTCGCATGGGCAAACGCGATGCAGTCCGCCACCCAAACAGAGAGGGTGCGCTTGGTGACTGCTTGTCCCTGCCTATTGGAATCGTAGGTCACGAAGAACCGGTCAGACGCTGCAAATAGAAGGCGAGGGTCCGCTTGCAGTCAAGGGTGTGGAGAATCGCCGACGCTTGATCGATGTGGAGCCTCGGGAAGAAGGTCGGGAGCACTATCTCCTGATTGAGATGAAATGCCGACACGACCTTAGGTAAGAATTTAGGGTGGGTCCGGAGGACCACCCTGTTACGATAAAACCTGGTGTAAGGGGCACCAGCCACGAGCGCTTGAAGCTCACTGACTCAGCGAGCCAAATTCAGCACCATCAGAAAGGCTACCTTCCAAGACAAATGGCGGAGCAAACACATCACCATCGGCTCGAATGGCAGACGAGTGAGCTGCGTGAGCACCACGTTCAAGTCCCACTCCGCCGGAGGGGGGCGGATGGGTGGCTTGGACAACAGAAGGCCCCCAATGAAGCGGGAGACTAGTGGTTGCCCCAAAAGAGGCTTTCCATCGATAGGGAGGTGATTAGCCGATATGGCGCTCAGATGAACTCTAACAGAGTCCGACTTCAGTCCATCCCTCGAGATGTGAAGAAGGTACTGGAGTACCCACTGAACTGGGCACGAGAAGGGGGTTGATCTGGTGCTCCGAGCACCATATGGAGAAGAATTTCCACTTAAAGGCATAAACTCGCCTAGTGGAGTCCTTCCTCGAGGCAAGGAGGATTTCCTCGACCTCCTCTGGGAGGGCCAGCGAGGCTATAGAGACCCGTTCAGCTGCCAGGCTGTGAGGGTAGATTCGGGTGTACCCCCCAACCCTCCTCCTGCATCAGCAGGTCCGTGGCAGAGCCCAGGGGGATCGGAGGCTCCGATGACAGCCAGAGCAGGAGTGGAAACGAAGTCTGCCGAGGCCACGAGGGGGCTACAAGGATCAGCGATGCCCCGCCCCGTTGAACCTTGAACAGAGTCCTCGCAATGAGGAGGAAAGGAGGGAATGCATAAAGACTGGAGGACCAGTCCAGGGGAAATGCATCGGGGCCCTCTCTGCTCAGGTGTGGTACTGGGCCACAGAAACGAGGGAGTTAAGCGTTCTGAGGGCTGGCGAAGAGGTCTATCGCTGGAGTGCCCCAGGGTAGAAACAACGAGCTTGCCACTCTGGGATCGAGGCGCCACTCGCGGGGGCGAAGGATTCTGCTGAGTCTGTCCGCCAGGCCATTCTCCTGACCCTGGAGGTACGTTGCCTTGAGAGACATCCTCCTCCGGGCAGCAAAAGAGCAGATGAGGACTGCTTCCCTGCAGGGGGAGCGCGACCCCGTGCCCCCCTCTTTGTTGATATAAAACATCGCTACACGGTTGTCGATCTGCACCAAAACCGACCTCCCGCTGAGAACACTCGAAGGCCTTCAAGGCCCACCGAATGGCCTGGAGCTCGAGCAGATTTATCTGCTTTTGAGCCTCCACTGGTGACCACTGCCCCTGCATGCAGAGACCCCCGCAATGGGCTCCCACCCTAACAGGGAAGCATCTGTGGTAAGCACCACATTGTGCTGTGGGGCCTGGAAGGGTGATCCCTGCATGAGGTTGCGGGGGTTTTGCCACCAGTTCAGGGACAATCAAGGTCAGGAAGAGCCCTGATGGGGTCCCTGAGGTGCCCAAGGGATTGTCTCCAATGGGAGCTGAGGCACCACTGGGTCGCCCGCATGTGCAGGCGTGCATGAGGAACCACATGCACGGTCGAGGCCATGTGGCCCAAAAGACGTAGCATGGACCGAGCGGTGACCTGTGGGTGCTCTGGATGCACGCCGCCAGAGCCCGGAGGCGGGTGGAGCAATCCACTGGTAGGAAGGACATGGCCTGCCGAGTATTGAGGTGCTCCCCGATGAATTCGAGAGCCTGAGCCGGCTTGAGGTGAGATTTTCGGTAGTTGACCAAGAACCCCAAGCTCTCCAAAAGGAGGACAGTGCGCGACATCGCTTGCCGGGCCTCCTCGATGGAGGAGCCCGTAACAAGCTAGTTGTCAAGGTAGGGAAACACCGACACGCCCCAGCACCGCAGGTGAGCGGCTGCCGTGACGAGGCACTTTGTGAAGACCCGTGGGGTGGATGCAAGGCCGAAGGGGAGCACCCAGTACTGGAAGTGCTCGCCCTGCACCCTGAAACGCAGATACTGTTTGTGTTGGGGGTGGATCAGGTTATGGGCGTAAGCGTCATTTAGATCCAAGCAGCATAGCCAGTCGCCCTGCCAGAGACAGGGCAACAGCACACCAAGAGATAACATCTTGAATTTCTCCAGCACCAGAAACTTGTTCAGCTTGTGGAGGTCGAGGATGGGCCACAGACCCCCCCTTCTTTTTCGGGATGAGGAAGTACCGGGAATAAAAGCCCTGACCCTCGAAGTTGGGGAGGGACCTTCTCGACTGCCCTTGGGCGAGGAGGGAGTGCAGTTCCCACTGCAGCAAGAGCTGGTGTGCGGGGAGTCGAGGAGGCTCCGCCAGGGAGGAAGGGGGTGCGAGCCTGTTGAAACGAAGGCGATATCACCTCAGACACCTGGGTCCTCCAAGTCATCTGGGAGGGCTAAGTGCCCACGCCGGGGCAAAGCAGGACAAGCATCCCCCCACTGGCTGCTGCGCCACCGGAGGATGAGGGGCCATGCCACTAGTGTCAAAACCCATGAGGGGATTGTGGGGGAGCCGGCGTCTGGGCCTTCGGGCCCTTTGGTTTGCGGTGACCATGGCCAGACTTCCTCTGCGCTGGAGTGGTCGGCACTGGGGTAGCCGGGTACGGCGGGTAGCCGTGGTACTTGAGGCCTTTCCTGGGGAAGAAGGGCTTCTTGGCAGGCTGCTTCCTCCAAGGCAGCGTCGAGGTCTTGCGGGAGAGACGGGTCCTAGTGACGTACTCCGACTCAATCTCCGCAGCCTTCTCCTCCATCGGCTTACCAAAAAGTTGTTTGCCAAGGCAGGGCACGTCCAGGAGCTTCTCCTGCACCCACTGCTCCAGATCTGAAGATTGGAGCCAAGCCTGGCAACGGGCTCCGATGCCCCCAGCCACCACCCGAGCCAATGTATCAAAGCCGTCGTAGGAGGCTTGAGAAATATACTTGGAGCAATCCGCCACTGATTTCAACAGGGTGCGGAACCTGTTGAGGGCTCGCCCTTGAGACCCGAGGAGAAGCCTCCAAGTTCTTTTGCCAAGACGCGAAAGAACATACCCATATATAATTGGTAAGCCTGGATGCGACAAGAGCATGGAACCTTGGTAGGCCTTGTGGCCGAGGGCATCAAGGGCTCTCGGTTCTCGGCCCGGCGGGACCGATGAATGGGACTTCGGCTTTTCTGCTTCCTCATGGCTGATTCCACCACAATCGAGGTGTGTGGAAGTTGTGTCTTTCAGAAGCCTGGCCCTCGCTGCACCTTGTACATTATGTCAAGGCACATGCTCACAATGGGGACTGAGGCCGGGACCTCCCACACGTGGAGCAATAGCCAAGAGAGGATCAGCGGCATCTGCACTGTGAGGGATTCCCTGGGTGGGGCCTCGTACTAAAGAATATCGAGTTCTTCAGCACGAGGGTCTTCCTCGGTCTGGGTAACCAGGTTGAGGGCCCGAGCCATGTCACAAACACACCCCAAAACCCGCTGGAGGTTGCGTGGCGAGGGGTCCAATGGAAGATCCCGGTGAGTGCGGGTCTACGGGAATGTGTCCCCTTCAGATTCCCAGTCCGAGAAATCGGTCGACGGACCCAAGTCAGGCGGTTCGCCCTGTCTGATGACTGTCGGTCTGGAGCCGGAAGCCCTGGACGATCTCCACCCCCCCCCCCCCCCGAAGAATGGGAAGGCGAGTGATACCGACGTCAAGGACCCTCACGGGGGTTTCCTGGACAGATTTGGGTGTCCCACGCGAGGGACCCACGATCTCCGGGTGCAAGTCAGCAAAGCTGGCCGTGAGCGCCTGCTGGGACGCAATAAATGCAGAAATGCTGTGTTCTAGTGCCAGCATTCAGGACTCCCATGTGGGCGTGGGACCCTGGGACGCCGATACCGGGGTCACCGGATCGGGCGTTGAGGAGGAGAGGGGGTCCTCACCGGGATGGCCCTCAGGAGACTGGGCGCCTTCGCTGGAGGCCTCCGTTTCTCTGCGAGTTACTTTGCGGGGCCGCTCCTTTTCCGACTCTCGGGACCACCGAATAGGGCTAAGCGACCGGGCACGGGAGCGCTCGCGCTTGTTGGGATCCCCAGAGAGCGACTTTGAGGCCTTCTTTTTGCACCGTCCCACCTCGGGGGACCCCTGATCCGAATGCCATCTGGAACACGGAGCCTCAGGGGGAGAACCCACCGGAGGGGAGATGACCAAGGGTGCCACCGGGGACTCCGAGGCAGCTTTCAAAAAATGTCTACGGACTTCTGCTTATGGCTGAACAGGGCCTTAGAGGACATTTTCTTTCAGAGCAAACAAAGCTCTGGGTCATGATCGGCTCCCAGACACCTTAGACAGCAGTCAAGAGTGTCTGTAAGCGACATGTTCCTAGAGCATCTATCGCATTTCTTAAACCCGGTGGCCATGGGGGCAAAAATGGCCCTTGCAAAGTCGAAGACCCACGTGGCCAGCAGTTGGGGAGAAAAAAGGGCGCAAAGCCCGGGAAGAAAAAATTTAGAATGGGTATCCCTGCAAGCTCCAAAAGAGAGCAAGTGGAGAACTGGTAGAGGACCGGTGCAACTGGAAAAAAAAAGAACTAGCCTGTTAAGGCGAGGAAAACAAAAACTTTTTCCGAGGGATGAGGACTTGCGTCCAAAAGGCACCACAGAAAAAGGGAGACTGAGCAAGATGGCACCATGTGTGGTAGCAATCCCAAAGACTCTTTGAAAGCTGGGGAACTGCTCCGCGTGGGCTCCGTCGGTACCGATGTCACCCATAAGTTAGGACCGACTTCCTGCTTGTTCCTAGAGAATCCAAACAAGTCTTGTTACTTTAAGAGCTTAACCTTGCCTCTGCAGCCTCCAATACCTCAAAGGAATTCCCCGAAGCAATGGAAGCCCTGATCTACACCCAAATTATCACAGAACAAACTCATAACAAAGGCAACACTTTGGACATTATATTTGCCCCACTGCAAATGCTCACAGACTATCACCTCCCCAAGTCCACCCTAACCTCTCTACCATGGTCAGACCACAAAACAATCTCCTATCACATCCCACAAAGACCATTAACAGTCCATATACACACAACTTTCCCCCCCCCCCCCCCAATTAACCTGTAGATTTATTCACCTAGAAACAAAGGAATTCCAAGACAAACTTCTACCCAAATTAAAACAACCTCGATGCACAAATACTTCACTGGAATCAAACTACAAGTACGACGCCAACAAATCCTACACCCCTACTCTCCACTCCCCACAAGAGATACAACATTGCACCATGGTACACGCCCAACAGAAATCTAAAATGTAAACTCAGGATTCGCGAGCGAAAATGGAGACGCTCCAAAACAAGGGAAAATCTAAGTATCTACATGGACCGCCTACAGATTTCTCAAACTACTACAAATCAGGCAAAGAAAGCATAGTTACTCACCTGTAACAGGTGTTCTCCATTGACAGCAGGAATCAGTCCTCACATGGGTGACGTCGGTCCCTTAGCTCGAGCCCTACCAAGCAGATGGCAAAGGAAGGATAAAAAAACAGCAACTCATCAGGGGAGGTGGGGGGTAGTGAGGACTGATTCCTGCTGTCTGTAGAACACCTGTTGCAGGTGAGTAACTACGCTTTCTCCAGCAACAAGCAGAAAGTCAGTCCTCACTTATGGGACTCCCCAGCTACAGGCTACCGAACCTATAGCCAAAAAACACCTCCGCGAGGCCGTGAGCAGAAGCCGATGCCCGGAGGAGCCAGAGTCTTCGGGTCCCTGGGGCGAAACCCTCAGTAGCCGTCAAGAAGGGTCGAAAGGCAGGAGTTGCTTATGCCCCCAACAGATTACAGAGTACAGCCTGGCCAAAGACGCTGCCCTGGCAGAACTCTCTCTCAAGGCAGTAGTGCAAGGTGAAAGTGTTCCCTGAAGCCTAGGTCGCAGCCCGGCAGACATCTGATAGCAGCACTGAGCGCAGCAAAGCCACTGAAGCCGCCTTGGCTCGGACGCTATGTGCGGTGACCCACCGATCCAGCGGAGCGCCCGTCTTTGCGTGAGCGAAGGTGATGCAGTCCACCACCCAAATGGAGAGGATGCACTTTGAGACTGCCTGCACCAAGAGATTGGGATCGTAGGTCACGAAAAGCAGGCCAGACTTGCGATGAGGCTAGGTACGCTGCAGGTAGAAGTCAAGAGCCCTCTTGCTGTCAAGTGTATGCAAAACCACCGACACCTGGTCAGTATGGGGTCTCGGGAAGAAGGTCAGCAAGACTATCTCCTGATTGAGATGAAAATCTGAGACAACCTTCGGCAGGAACTTCGGGGTGGGTACGGAGGACCACCCTGTTCCTACAGAATCTGGTATAAGGGGCTTCAGCCATAAGAGCTTGGAGTTCATTGACTCGGTGGGCCGAGGTCAAAGCCACCAGGAAGACCACCTTCCAAGATAGGTACCGAAGCGAGCATATCATCATCGGCTCAAAGGGTGGACGCGTAAGCTGTCTGAGCACTACGTACAAATCCCATTCCACCGGAGGAGGCCGGATGGGAGGTTTGAACAGCAAGAGGCCCCGCATGAAGCAGGAGACCGAGAGGGTTTGCCCTCTATGGGGAAGTAATGCGCCGAGATGGCACTCAGGTGTACTCTGACAGAATTAGACTTCATTCCCTCCGAGAGATGGAGAAGGCACTGGGAGGACCCACCAAGTGGGACACGAGAAAGGGTCGATCTGGAGCTCGGAGCACGAGACCATAAAGCGTCGCCACTTAAGGCGTAAGCTCGTCTCAAGTCCTCCTTCGACGCAAGCACTCCTCTTCGACCTCTTCTGGGAGGTCTAGCATGGCTAAGGTGACCCGTTCAGATGCCAGGCTGAGAGGGACAATGAGGCCAGGTTGGGGTGCAGCACTCACCCCTCCTCCTGCATTAGCAGGCCTGGGGCACAGCCCAAGGGAATCGGAGGCTCGGCTGCGAGCCAAAGCAGGAGTGGGAACCACGGCTGCCGAGGTCACGAGGCCACGAGGGAGCGACGAGTGTCATCAACGCTCGTTCCCGCTGAACTTTGTCGAGGGTCCTCACAATGAGAGGAGTGGGAGGGAACGTATAGAGAAGCCCGGAGGCCCAGCTCAGAAGGAATGCATCCCGTGCCTCCCTGCTCGGATGCGGGACTCAACCGTAAGAGCGGGGGAGCTGAGTGTTCACTGGGCTGGCGAACAGGTCCATAGTCGAAGGTCCCCCACCGATGGGACAGCCAGTTGGTCACCTCCAGATCCAACTGCCATTTGTGAGGGCGAAGGATCCTGCTGAGTTTGTCCGCGAGGATGTTCTCATGGCCCAGGAGGTAGACCGCTATTAGGGTCATCCCTCGACGGAAGGCGAAGGAGCAGAGGACGACAGCTTCCCGGCAGACCAGAGGCCAGGCTCCACTGAGGCATGTGCATGAGGGCATGTGGAACTATATGGACGGCGGAGGCCATGTGCCCCAGGAGGCGCAGCAGAGTCCGCACTGTGACCCAAGTGTTGCCCTGGACCTGGGCCGCCAATGCTCGGAGGCGAGTTGCACGGTCTGCCAGTAGAAAGGCGATCGCCCAATGAGTGTCGAGGCATGCACCGATAAACTCCAAGGCCTGTGCTGGCTCGAGTTGGGACTTGGGGTAGTTGACCAAAAATCCCAGGGGCTCGAGAAGGAGAATCGTGCGAGATGCCGAAGGGCAGGCTTCCCCAGCCAAGGGCCCTGTGATGAGCCAGTCGTTGAGGTAAGGGAAGACCGGCACGCCCTGCTATCTTGAGAGAGGCAGCGGCGGCTGCGGAGAGGCTCTTTGTGAAGACCCGTGTAGCAGATGCAAGTCCGAAGGGAAGCACCCTGTATTGGTAATGCTCCCCTTGCACCCTGAAGCACAGGAACGTCCTGTGCTGGGGGTAAATTAGAATATGGGTGTAAGCGTCCCTGAGATCCAAGGAGCATAGCCATTCGCCCTGCTGGAGGAAGAGCAGCAGGACGCCAAGAGATAGCAGTTTGAACTTCTCCCACACCAGAAACCTGTTTAGTTTCTAGAGGTCGAGGATGGGCTGTAGATCCCCCCCCCCCCCCCGTCTTCTTCGGGATGAGGAAGTACAGGGAATAGAAGCCCCAACCTCAGAGGTGCATCAGTACCCTCTCGACAGCTCGCTGGGCGAGGAGGTTGTCTAACTCCTGCTGTAGGAAGGTCTGGGGCGCGGGGAGTCGAGAAGGCTCCGCTGGGGAGAATGGAGGAGGGAAGCCTGTCCAGCCAGAGAAGATAGCTGTCCCGGATTACTCGGAGGACCCAAGTGTCCGACGTGATGGACGCCCACTGAGGGGCGAAGGAGGACATGTATCCTCCCACCGGCTGCGGCGCTGCCAGGGGGCAAAAGACTACGCTGCTGGCATTAAAAACCCCTGGGCGGACTGAGGTAGAGCCAGGGTTTGGACCTTGGGACCTTTTGGTATGCGATGACCATGTGGCCCAGACTTTCCCTGCGTCGCAGTGGTCGGCGCGGGAGTAGGTGGGTAACCTCGGTAGGGTAGGCCCTTCCATGGAAAGAACGGCTTCTTAGCCTGCTGTTTCTTCTGAGGAAGAGAGGTGGTCTTGCGCGAGAGGTGGGTATGGGTGAAGAACTCAGTCTCAATCTTGGCGGCCTTATCCTCCATCAATTTACCGAAGAGCTGTTCACCAAGGTAGGGTACATCTAGGAGCTTTTCCTGGACTCACTGCTCCAAGTCCGAGGACTGAAGCCATGCCTGGCGCCGGGCCCCCAATGCCAGCAGCCGCCACTCGAGGTGAAGACTCGAATCCGTCGTATTTTGAGCACTCCACAACGGACTTCAGAAGGGTCCGGAACCTATTGAGGGGTTCGCCTGCGAGGCCTGCAGAGAAGCCCCCAAGTTCCTTGGCTAGGTCACATAAAAACATGCCTATGTGCAATTGGTATGCCTGAATACGGCATGAGAGAATGGACCCTTGATAGGCTTTGTGGCTTAGGGCGTCAAGGGCTCTCGACTCCATGCCCAGTGGAACCAAAGAATGTGACTTCCGGCTCTTGTTTTCTCATGGCTGACTCCACCACTATGGAGGTGTGGGGGAATTGGGTTTTCCTTGTGCTGGAGTCTGTACATAGCATCGAGGCGCTTGCTCACTATGGGGACCGACGCAGGGATCTCCCACATGCAGAGTAGCAGCCTGGACAAAATGGGAGGAACCGGGACAGCAAGAGATTCCCAAGGAGCGGACTCGTACTGTAGGATATCGAGCTCTTCAGCTCGAGGTTCCTCCTCCACCTGGGTAGCCAGGTTAAGAGCCCATGCCATATCCCGCACGAACACCGAAAAGGAGGTGTCCTCGGGTGGCAAACGCCGCTAAAAAGCAGGCGGGGACAGGTCTGACAGGAGGTCCCGATGGGTGCGGGAGGTATCCCCATCCGACTCCCAGCCCAAAACATCTGAAGAAGAGTCCAATTCCGGCTGGTCAACTCGCCCGGAGGCCGAGGCGCATTTGGAGCCGGAGGCCTTAGAGGATCTTTCCCCCGAGGAACGGGAAGAGGAGCGAGACAGACGCCGAGGACCCTCACGAGGCCCATGGCTCTCAGGGGTTTCCAGGGCGGATTTTGGTGTACTTCTCGAGGGAACCTCGGTCTCTAGGTGTGGACCAGCGATGCTGGATACGAGCGCCTGCTGGGAAGCTATGAACGCCGAAACGCTGCGTTCTAGAGCTAGCATACGGGACTCCCACGTGGGCATGGAGTCCTGCAACACCGAAACCAGGGTCATCGGGTTGGGCGTCGAGGAGGAGAGGGAGTCCTCACCGGGACAACCCTCGGGAGAGCTGGCACCATTGCTCGGGGCCTTCGAGTCTGTTCGAGGTACATTACGAGGTCGCTCCTTGTCTGACTCTCGGGAATGCTGAGGGGGGCTAAGCAACCGAGCACGGGAGCGCTCATGCTTGTCAGGAGTACCCGACAGCGACTTCGAGGCCTTCTTCTTCTTAAGCCGCTCCACTTCAAGGGACCCCTGGTCGGAATGCCATCTTAAGTGCGGAGCCGAGGTGGGGGACGGCGAAGAGACGACCGAGGGTGCCACTGTGGATTCCGAGGCAGCCTTCCGGAAAATGTCTTCGGATTTCTGCTTACAACTGAGCAGGGCTTTGGAGGACATTTTCTTGTAAAGCGAACAGAGATCTGGATCATGGTCGGCTCCAAAACACCGTAAACAACAGTCATGGGTGTCCGTAAGCGACATGTTCTTGGAGCATCTATCGCATTTTTTGAAACTGGTGGCCATTGGGGCAAAAAGGGGCCCCTGGCGAGGTCGAAGACCCACGCAGCCAGCAGTTAGTGGAAAAAAGGGCACAAAGTCCAACAACAAAAATTAGGGAAAAAAATGTCCTTTGCTCAAAAAGAGATAGGAGCAAGGGGGAAGATGGGTAGAGGACCGGTGCAACCAGAAAACAGTAGGCCAGAGGCTGGAAAATGAAACACTTTTTCCGAGGGACAAGGACGTGCGTCCGAAGGGCTCCATGGAAAAAGGGAGACTGAGCAAGATGGCACCCTTGGGCAGGAAGAGGACCATGCATTCATGGCAGCAATCCCAAAGGCTATCTTTGAAAGGTGGGAAATTGCTCCACGCGGGCTCCATCGGTACCGACGTCACCCATAAGTGAGGACTGGAGAATGCCTCTTACAGTCCCCCTCCTCACATTTGGCCTGAATCAGCCAATAATTAAGCTGTGGACCCTTATGACATCCTTGCAGAAGGCGGCTGTCACGACCACAATTATCTTGGAGAAGGTATAGGGCACCATCGTGGGGCCGAAGGGCATAGCCTGGAATGAAAAATGTCTGCCAAGGACTGTGAAATCGAGAAGCCTATGATCTAGCGCCCAGACTGGGATGTGAAAGTACATCTTAAATCCAGATGTTGCCCCACCTGCTTAAATCACCAACTTCAAGGTCTTTATATGAAACTGGAAGACTATCAAGATAATTGTTGATCCCCTTGATGTCCAATATGGGCCAAAACCAGCCATCCTTTTTTTAGCACCATGAAATAAATGGAATATCCACCTCGCCCATGCTCCCTCAGACAGATGGGAGTCACTGCCTCCAGCTGAAGCAGCAGCGTGTTTCTTACACTGCCTCTTGCTTCAGCACTGGGCCACAAAGGGATGCAATAAAGACATGAAATGGGGAAGCACATGCCAAAGCATATCCCCTGCTGACTACCCTGAGAATTCAATAGGTCTGATGTAATCTAGGACCACTCTGGGACACGTAAGTGGAGGTTACCCCCACAGGGAGCATACTGGAGCAGATCTGCCTCATCTCATTGGGTGGCATGGTATTCCACTTTCGCTCTGCTTTCTAGTATCCCTAAAGAGCTACATCTTCCCCTGTACCAGCTATGTTATCAGAAAAAAATTAATTTATTTTAATTCACACCTTTCTCATTGGTTCAAGGCAGGTTACATTCAGATACAGTAGGCATCTTCCTATCCCCAGAGGGCTTACAAGTTTGTACCTGAGGCAAGAAAACATTTTGCATACCTGAATTTTTTTCCCTTGAATCCTGCTAGACCAGTCCAGATGAATGGGTTATGCTCCCTTGCCAACAGTTGGAGGCAGACTTGAGCAACCTTTGGCAATATCATCACTTGGTATCTACTGGTACAGTACTGAGAAAAACCAGCATGAAGCTTCCCATTTGGAGGTTCCTGCTTGGTGAAAGCACCCGCATTGCAAGCTTCTGCTAATTTTTATGCTCTGTTCAGAAAATATATGGTTATTTATTTATTAGTTTATTTATTATGTGTCTTATCTCCTGTCTGTCATTTACCCAGCTCCTGCTCTCTGCCGTGCTCTCTCTCCCTTTGCAACACTTAACTTTATTACCCACCTACTCACCCCTGGCATAACATTCTTTTATAACCTTCCTCTGCTCATTGACAAAACTCAGGTACATCTGAACCCACTAGGACTTCTCTCCTGTCTCTCCACTTGTATCTCCCTCTGATTTGTATTCTCTCCTTCTTTCTCTCCCCTATGACTTCACATCATCTTGTGTTCTTGATGTTAACTCTCCCTAATTGTTTCCCCTCATTCCAAAAATTCCATGCTCCTACTTCTCATTACCGACTCCTTACTGCCCCCACCTCCCCTACCATTTTGTCTTCTACTTTCTCTGCCCTCCAGCTTCACAATTTGTTTTCCTCTCATTCAGGCATCTCCACTCTCACAGAGAATCTCATCCTTGCTTCTGTCATGACTCTTCTCTCCCCCCCCCCCCTCTCCTCTGCTCATCTGGCGATATCAATCCTAACCCTGGCCCCCCTCTAATTTTTCCACACTCCCAAGGCAGATCAATGCGTAAGCTCTCAAACTTTGTTCATATCCTTCTCCTCTCCCTTTTTCATGCACCTTGTGGAATGCACGTTCTGTCTCCAATAAAACTACCTTCATTCATGATCTCTTCATCTCTAATATTCTGTATCTCCTGGCTCTTACCAAAACTTGGCTTCTCCCTGAAGACTGTGCTTCAGTTATTGCCCTCTGGAGGCTACCTATTCTCTCATACACCTTGTTCCACTGGCCGTGGAAGTGCTGGCTTTCTACTCTCTCATTCCTCCAAGTCCAGGCCCTACTTCTGATTCAATCTAATTATTTTGCTTCATTTGAAATCCACGCAATCTGCCTATTTACTCCACTACCTTTCCAAGTAGCTGTCATTTATTAACCCTCCAGCAAGTCCACCTTTATCTTCTCACCGACAGACTCCTAGCTCTTCTCCTTCAATCATTTTTGGGAATTTTAACATTCATGTTGAGCTCCTGTCCTTTACTTCCTCATTCAACCTCTAGCTATGCTCCATTGCTCCTACTCACAAGCATGATCACTGCTTGGACCTCATCTTCTCCTCCAACTGCTTGCCCTCAAAATTCTCCACCTCAGTTCTTCCCTTATCTGACTATCACGTGCTAACCTTCACTCTTAACTATCCTCCCCCATCTCATTCTTGGCTGACCTCAACAAACATGTTTAAGAATCTTCACACTATCAGCTCTTCAGCTTTCTCCACTGCTATCTTATCACCTCTTTCCTTGACTATGTCAACAAAGTGTTGATGAGGCAGTATCTTCCTATAATATTATACTCTCCTCTGTTTTGGATGCACCAGATCCTCCCATTCCATGCCTGTGAGACGTACTGTACCTCAATAGGGCATATCCTCAACAACCTTCCACCTACGTTCCTGTGCCCACTGCTCAGCTGAGCGTCTTTGGCTTAAATCACATACATTGCTGACTTCCTACCTTTCAAATTCATACTGACCCTCTTTGCAGTCAGCCATAGCACTCACTGAGCAAGATTATTATATCCATCTGCCTAACTCTTGCCTCGGACTCTCACCATCTCTTTGCTACGCTCCTCTCTCAAGGTGCCTCCACCCCCAATCCCTCCCCTTCCCTTTCTGCCCAGACTTTGGCTAACTATTTCCAAGATAAAGTCCAGAAGATGAGTCTTGAATTCTCCACAGAGTCACCTCCACCCCACCTTCCCCCTTTTCAATCCCAAATCCTTCTCTCAACTTCTATCACCCTTTCTTCCTCTTCTAAAATCACTGAGGAGGGAACTGAAAAACCACCTTTCCTCCTCCAAACTCACTACCTGCTCCTCTGAAACTAGCAGTTACAGCAGAGAGAAGCGGAATCGCCTAGTGGTCAGAGCACTGGCTTGGTAACCAAGAGACCAGGGTTCAATTCCTTGTGACTTTAGGTAAGTCACTTGATCCTCCATTGCCTCAGAAGAAAGGCCTCACAATCTACTTCCGGTCACACTGCCAAGAAAAACCCAGGAGCTGCTGGGTCATGAGGAGTCAGCATTGATTTGAAGGCACACACTGCATTTCTTACAGAAACATAGCTCCATTCAGAGGATGAGGGATATCTTGTTTAAGCATTACCAGCAGATTATGGTGTTTGTGGTCCTTAATTACCTTGCAAAGGAGCTAGGCAGCCGAGTGCTGTATAAAGGTCTACAGTGCCTTGTAAATAATGGCAATCCTAACAGGGTCTCCATTGCAAGGTAATATTATGTGGCTTTTAAATACCAGCTTTCTGCCCGAGAGCTCTTAAAGGGGTTTTAGTCTTCATTTTTAATAACTAATTTATTTTTTCTGGTGCAGTATTGCAAAAGGGGAATTGTTTATGGTGTTGGGTAAAGCTCTGCTGTTAAGAATATATTTTTTCTTTTTTCCAGCTTTCCATTCAAAGCAAGCTCTTTGAACTTACTGACTTCATCAGGTGTTAGATCCCTTCATACCCACCCCAGCTCCCACCCACCCCATATGAGAATTTGTGCTACATAGGGCAACTCCCCAATTAGCTTGTTGACAAATGATTTGCTATTCTTCAAGGTTCTTTATTTAGTTAATTTTTACAAAGGGAACACATTAATCTGTATTCTTCAGACATATCATCATCAAAATTTACTAATGTAAAGTAATAACTGTCTTGAAAGGAAGTGGGGCTACACACAAGGACATAGAACAGCACTGTTATTACACACATAAGAGGTTAACTGTTTTTCTCTTAAAGAACAGCTGAGAAAAAGTTAGGGATTTTGGTAGGTCTCTCTCATTTACTTCAACGGGTACCAAAGCTCCACCAACTGAACAATGGCAGAGAAAAAAATCACAATGCCAAAGCTATTCGCCTGGTTACAGCTTCTACCTGTGTCCAGACAGAAAGCTCGATGCCAGTTGAAGGATTGACTCCATGTGCAGGATGCATGCAGTCTGAAGTCCTCATAAAACAAGTGGAGAAGTTCAGAAAAGAGGGGGTGAGGCTGAGAGACAACAAGATGTACATTGATGAGATGCTTCTTGAAATATCCAAGCTCTTCGACAGAGGTGAAGAGAGAATACTACAGAATGAACAGAGTTGGACATGAGTAACCAGAGCCTGCAAAATCAACAAGCCAACTCCTCCAGCCCTTGAACTGACGAACCAGTATGCAGTCCTCGAAGTGGAGGAGGTGAAAACATCCCAGGAAAGGGAAGAACCAGAACTTAAGCACCCCAGAGTTGCGGAATCAGTGACCAAAAGCAAGTGAAGGGTAGTGGTGGCTGGTGAAGCCCTGAGGGGTACTGAGGCATCCATCTGCCAACCGGATGATGTCCAGAGAAGTGTGCTATCTGTCAGGTGATAAAATCTGAGACGCTACTGCCAATTTGCCAAGACTCATGAAGCTTACTGTTATCCGATGTTGCTCACCCATGTCAGCACAAATGATACTGCTAGGTATCATTCTGAGTGTATCAAAAGTGTCTTTCTGGCACTGGGATAGAAGTTGAAGCAGAAAGGTGCGCAGGTGGTGTTCTCTTCAGTCCTCCCCCTGTTGAGGGTAAAGACCTAGGTAGAGAAGCTTGCATCCGGGAGATGAATGCATGGCTGTGTGGATGGTGTCAGAAAACATTTTGGTTTCCTGGACCATAGGATGATTTTCCAAGGGCTGCAGAGCAGAGATGGTGTCCAACTGTCCAAGAAGGGTCGAAGTGTCTTTCGCAACAGACTGGCTAACCTACTAAGAGGACTTTAAACTAGATTCGCTGGGGATGGGTGAAGAAAGCCCCCAGGTAAGTGAAACATTAAATAACTCTGTAGAAATTGGTAAAAGGAGCAACATCTGGAAAGAGGGGTGCTTAAATGCCCATAATATGGGAAATAAGATCCCAGATGTTGAGGCTTTAATTAAAAAAGCTGGCTTGGATTTAGTGGTGGTTACGGAAACATGGTTTATCGGCACCCATGACTGGGATACCAGGCTATATGTTATTCAGAAAGGACAAAGTAGGAAGGAGTGGCACTATATGTAAAAAATAATATTAAAGCTATAGAATTACAGGGCTTAAAAGGGAGCAAGGAGGTACTGTGGGTTAAACTAGAAAAAGGTAAAGGAAAATCCATTTGCATTGGTGCGATATACACATCTCCCTCACAGGGAGAAGTGGTGGACAGGGATTTAATAGAAGACATATGCAGTATTGCCATGAAAGGAGAAGTGCTACTGATAGGTGATTTCAATATGCCAAATGTTGATTGGCACATGCCTGCTGCAGCGTCATCTAGAAGTAAGGAAATCCTTGATTCTCTATTCCAGAGAACTATTCCAGCAATTGGTAACCAAACTCCCATGTCAAAGGGCCATACTGGAATCGATGCTCACCAATGGGGAAAGTGTTCGATGTCATAGTGGGAGATCATCTCGCATCCACTGATCAGCAGGTGGAGTGGTTTAGTAGTAGGACTAGGACTGATAAAAATCCATTCAAAAGCAAGGGTCTTCGACTTTAAGAAAAATAACTTTGCCAAGATGGGATAATACCTCAAGAAGTCGTTAGCGGGATGGGAACAGCTGGGAGATGTAGAAAAGCAAAGCAATGGGCAAAACTGAAAGGGGATATTTTAAGGGCAACAAACCTTTTGGTTAGAAAGGTAAATAAATGTAAGAGGAAAAGGAGGCCACTATGATTCAAGTAGCTGAAAAGGTGAAGAAAAAAAAAGGTGGCGGCCTTCATAAAATACAAGAGATCACAGATAGGAAGACAAGCATTTATATTTGGTAAAAAAGAGAAGCTAGGAAAGTAGTCTGGAAAGCATAGATACCAAAAGAAGAAATAGCCAATGCAATAAAATGGGGGATAAGATATTTTTCAGATATGTATGTTAGAGGAGGAAGGGCAAAAGTAGTATTGTTAGACTCAAAGGTGAAGGGGAGCAACATTTAGAAGTGGAGGATAAAGCAAAATTGCTTAATGTTTCTGTTCTGTGTTCACAGATGAAGGGCCAGGAGCAGAACCTTAGAAAAAACACACAAAAAGGAACAGAAGTGATAGGGATCCTAAACTATTCTCAGAAGACTATGTTCGTGAGGAACTAACTAAAAGTAGACAAAGCGATGGGACCAGATGGGATACATTCGAGAACACTAAAGGAACTTGGGGACGTTCTAGGGGCTCCACTGACTGAACTTTTCAATGCTTCTTTAGAGTCAGGAATGGTCGCAGAGAACTGGAAAAAGGCACATGTGGTCCCTTTACAAAAGCGAAAGTAAGGATGAGATTGAAAACTATAGGCTGGTTAATCTAACCTCAGTGGTGAGTAAATTATTGGAAACACTGCTAAAACAGAGAATAGTGATGTTTCTGGAGTCCAATGGATTGCAGGATCCAGGGCAGCATGAGTTTACTAGAGGCAGGTCTTGTCAGAGATTGATTTCTTTGACTAGGTGACCAGGGAGTTGGACAGAGGGAGAGCCCTAGATGCAGTGTACTTAGATTTCAGTAAAGCCTGTGACACCATTCTGCACAGGTGACTTATAAACAAACTGAGCACCCTAGGGATGGACCCTAAAGAGACTGAGTGGGCTAGAAATTGGTTGAGTGGGAGGCAACAAAGAGTACAAGTGTATGGAACTCATTCTGAGGAGAAGAATGTTATTAGTGGTGTGTCACAGGGATGTGTCCTTGGTCCTATTCTTTTTAACATTTTTGTTAGTGATGATGCGGAAGGGCTATTGGGTAAGGTTTACATACCTCTCTGCGTTTGATACCAAAATCTGCAATAGACACCCAGGAAAGAGTAGATAACATGAGTAGGGATCTAGCTAAGCTTGAAGAAAGGTTGAGAATTTGGCAGCTGAGATCTGATGTTAAAAAAAAATGCAGGGTCATGCATTTGGGCTGCAAAAATCCAAGGGGTGGGGGTACTTCTGTCCACGAAGAAAGAGTGGGACCTGGACATCATTGTTTCTGATGATCTTAAAGTGGCTAAACAAGTAGAAAGGCAATGGTGAAAGTCAGAAGGATGCATATGGAGAGGTATGGCCAGCAGAAAAAAAGAGGAGATAATGTCTCTGTATAAGTCTCTGGTACAATTTCACTTGGAGTAGTGTGCGCAATTCTGGAGACCACACCTTCAAAAGGATATAAACAGGATGGAGTCTGTGCAGAGGGTGGCTATTAAAATGTTTAGTGGTCTTCATTATAAGCCGTATGGGGACAGACAAAGATCTCAATATTTATACTTTAGAGGAAAGGTGGGATAGAAGAGATATGATAGAAATGTTTAAATACCTCTGTGGCGTAAATGCACAGGAGAGCTTCTCTCAATTGAAAGAAAGCTCTGCAACGAGTGGGAAGGGGATAAACTCAGGAGTAATATGTGGAAATATTTCTGTATGGAAAGAGTGGTAAATGCATGTGATAGTCTTCCAGTGGAGGTAGTAGAGACAAAGACAATATCTGAATTCAAGAAAGCATGGAACATACATAGATGGTCTCTAAAGGAAAAAAAAGAAACAATACTAGTTGATATGCAAGGGTAGACTAGATAGAAAAAGACCATATAGCCTGCTATCATGTTTCTATTAAGACTAACAAGGCCATCAAGAGGCAGCTGGGCTCCCAAACCTATAGTAGTTATAGTCTTCCAGGGTGGCTCCTGGACTGAACTAGCAGGCTTTAAAAAAAAATCATCAGTTCTGAAAAATTCTTCATTCTTTATCAGCCTATTAAACCAATACAGACAAGTGGGACGTAGCCAAGCAGTCAGAACCCAAGGTGGGATGAAGACAACACACTGGACAGAACTGCCTTGCTAAAGACATCATCAGCCCAGCTCCCACATGCAATCAATCTGTAGTGCTTCACAAATGTGTTCAGAGACAACCAGATGTCCCCCAGAGACACTAAAGTGGACTCCACACAAGACGCAGTCTGTGCCCTAGTGGAGTGAATTCTAGACTCCCAACGGCACACTTTTCCCAGCCAAAGGTATGCTGAATCAATAGCCTCCTGAATCTAGCAGGCAACAAAGGAACTTGGCCTCTGCCTGTCCTATCCTAGAACACTAAAGAGTGGGATTAGTAACCTCAGATACTGAACATCCTCCTAACATCTACCAGACAGGGATCCATCTAAAGATTCTCCTTAGAGAACAAGGAGAAGACAATGATCTGGTTAAAAGGAAAAGGAGACAACACTTTTTTAATGAAGAAGGGGATAGTCTGCATGGTGAGAGAAGCCACAGAGATGACCAGAACAGATACTCAGCAGAACAAGGCTTGCAGCTACGACACCCATTCAGTGGATGCAATATTTATCTGAAAACCCCCTTGAAGGGTCAAATCCTTGAGAGAGGCACCACAAATGGGCTCAGAGGAGGGCCCTTTAAGCACCTTCAACACCAAGGAGAGGCTCTGCTGAGGGACCATCACAAATACTGGTGGGAGACATCAAGGTATATAGCCAAGGACATCCCTTGAACATGCCCACGGTTGCATGACAGGGCCACTACCCAAAACTTCAGAGAAGCCAGAACTAATGCCTGGTCAAGACCAGACTGCAAAAGACAAAACATGGCCACTAGGATTGTCTTGTTGACTTCCAGGGCTCAAGAGGAACACCATCTCTGGAAAACCCTCCAAATTCTCACCTAAGCCCTGAGAAGGGTGCCCAATACCACCCCACAGCAACCCTTCTTGGACAGCCTACGCTTCTGAAGGGCCAGGATGTAAATGAAAAGGGAATAAGTTCCTTCATCACTACAGGCCCCTGCCACAGAAGGCCTCTCTCCTAAGGCAACACAAGAGGGGACCCCGCTCACAGAACCAACAGATCCAGATACCATGGTCTGCATGGCCTGTTCAAATCACAAAAAAAAAAATCACCAGACTCAGGTGAGACCAAATCCTATGCAGCAAACTGTTCACCAAGGACAGGAAAGAGATACAGAAGACCCTTCTAGGGGAACTTCTGCAGCAGGGCATTCAAATCAGCAGTCCACAGGTCCATCTTGCAGCTTAATTTCTCAATTTACCATTCTTATGAGTGGTCATCAAGAATAATAGAAAACTCCACCTCCAAACTACTAAAAATGAACACGTGAGAACTTAATTTCCACTCGCTGGGAGCCAGTGAGATAGTTCCACTAACTTGAGAGCCATCCCAGTACTACAAGTTTAGTCCAGCATACAGAGGTACACTTACAGCGTGGCAGTGTCCTAAAAGAAGGGGATTGCTTCACCCACCAGTAGAGGCAAGAACCTCTCCAGAATCAAATGGATATCCCTGGCCTCCAACCAATTCAATCAACCAGGACAACTCCTGAGGGGACCACAGCCCCAGAAATAGCTTATTTAGACAGGGGGTTCCCCAGCCTTTCCGGTTAACATCTCATCATCATCATCATCAAATCTGGTGCACCCAGAGGCATACAGAACAGAGAAAGTGTAGTTATTCACCTGTAACAGGTGTTCTCCAGGAGCAGCAGGAATCAGTCCTTGCATATGGGTGACGTCAGCGCCGATGGAGCCCTCGTGAGGAGCATTTCCCCAGCTTTCAAAGAAAGCCTTTGGGAATGCAGCACGCATGCGCGGTCCCCTTCCCACCCAAGGGTGCCATCTTGCTCAGTCTGATGACATAGCTAAAAGACAGCAAAAATCAAAATGAAGGATAGGACTTGTGATAAGGAAGCTTATCATAGCTCAGGAAGGAGCTATAGAAAAGGTGAAGTGTCTCTGAACAAGCAACCTGTCAGTGCTGGTAGAAATGAGAAAACAGAATTTTGCCATAAAAGACTACCAGTCCCAGAATGCACCAGGTTTCCAACAGCCATGAGAGGAACTGAAGTGAGAAAACGTGTGTTCAATCAAAAGGGCTATGAGGTAATCCCCAAGCACTCATTGCAAAGGGCAGGGCTTGATTCAGCACAGCTGCGCTGTGCTAGGATGGAACACTAATCTCAAAGGACAAGGCCTGATTCAACACAGCTGCGCTGTGTTAGGGAAGGGCACTCATCCAAGCAGAATAAGAGTAGAGTTTATTCTACAGATGACGATCTTCATGATCACCTTGGATATACAGAGAAGGATCATCAGTTTCATCTGAAGGATCATCAGAAGCAGAAGCCAAACCGGACGGACAGAGAGGGAAAGAGACCCTTTGGAAGAAGGAAGAGAAAAGCCTTTGAGAGGTCTAGAAGAGTCCAAAGCAGTACGTATACTGGGAGGTATTCCAAGGGCCAGCATACACCATTGGACTGGGGAAAGCCAGAGGAATGGTGCTGCAGAGCTAGGAATCACCAGAGGCTACCTGTGAGGGAGACGGCTGCACGTGGAAAGGACCCTAAGACCTGTGCCAGAAGGTATGTGAAGAGAGATCCAGTGTCCAGGGATCTGGATTGGAAGGCTGGACATAAGAACTGGACTACATACTGGCCAGGCTATATAGAGAGGAACTCTAGCAGCAATGGAAGCTCAGGTATGAACACTGATCTATGCCCTAGCTATAACCTTGAAAGACAGCAGGGAAACAAGTATTCTCCTGAAAATGCTCCATTGAGAGATTCATCTGTGCCAATCCATGATATTGAACCCATGCTTGTTGAACAAGGGGGAATAATAGCAGATGAGGATCCTGTTTATATGGACTGCTCTCTATCTAAACTCTGTTGGTAACTTTCTATTATAAAGTACAGCAACCATCACAAAGAAATACAAATTTGTTCTTTAATCTACTCAGAAAAGCTCCTGAAGCAGGATTTGACCCACACAGTGGAAGGCAAGCCAGCTAAGGGGTTTCAGCTGGTAACTGCTAGCAATTAAGCCTTACCTAATTGCTTGTGAGCTAGGAGAGAATCACTTCTGTATCTATGTGGGAAGTAATCAGAAGTTAACCTGAAAAGAACAGTTTGTTTCTTTCTTTGTGGCTTTTCATTTGTTGTTTTCCTGATTTTGACTTTGTTTTTCCAAGTTAACACTGAAAGCAAGTTACCTAATTTATGTGCTACCAAGCATATCTGTGTTGGGAGAAATAACCCCATAAATAAATATCTTATTGGCTTTACCCAAGAGCACAACTAAATTATTGTCAGCAGCTGTGTCTGGTGTGAATGAACTACATTGCCCACAATACCTTGCAAATCATATAGATATATGCACTTGACAAGACTGTGAAGATTCTCACCCAGGCAGCCGTCTGACAGACTGCAACTCCAGGGGAGGAAGGAGGGTCATGAGGACTGATTCCTGCTTCTCCTGGAGAACACCTGTTACAGGTGAGTAACTACGCTTTCTCCAGGACCAAGCAGGAAGTCAGTCCTCACATATGGGACTCCCCAGCTCTAGGCTACCGTGAACCCGGAGCTGAAAAAATGGCTCCCTCTCAAAAGCCTCAGCATCCATGATAAGAATTTTCTCTGAGAACGCACACCGTACGGTAGCCCAAAACAAAGGGCTGGAGGATAAGAGTTGCCTAAACCTCAAAGAGATTACGGAGTACCGCCTGACTGAAAACACTGTCCCGCCGGGAATCTCTCTCCAGGCAGTAATGGGCTGCAAAGGTCTGGCTTGAAGACCAAGTTGCGACCCGGCAGATGTCTGCCAACAGAAAAGAGTGGAGATGAGCTACTGACGTGGCTTTCACCCTGACATGGTGCGCCGTGACCTGACCCTGCAAGGGGAGGTCAGCTGCCCTGTATGCCCAGGCGATGCAATCTGCTACCCAAGTGGACAAAGTATGCTTGGAGACAGGTAACCCCATCCTATTAGGGTCAAACGAGACGAAGAGCTGAGTAGCCCTTCGATGCTCCCGCATACGCTCTATGTAAAAGGACAACACTCTTTTACAGTCCAGGGTATGCAAGACTGTTTCAGTGCGGCTGGCATGCGGCCTGGGAAAAAAGGTCGGAAGAACCACCTCCTGATTGAGGTGGAAAGAGAAGACCACTTTTGGGAGGAACTTGGGATGGGTCCGTAGGTCTATCAGAAACCAGAGCTTGTAGTTCACTCACACATCTGGCAGAAGTAAAAGCCACCAGGAAGAGCGCTTTCCAAGAGAGGAAGCGCAAATGGCAAGTAGCCATCGGCTCAAATGGTGGGCGAGTAAGTTGCTGTAAGACCACGTTCAAATCCCACTCAGTCGCTGGTGGACGAACCAGAAGCTTGAGTAGAAGCAGACCTCTGAGAAATCTGGACACCAAGGGGTGAACCGACAGAGACTGTCCTTCCACAGGTGAGTGGTGCGCTGACAAAGCACAGAGGTGGACCCGAACAGAGTTAGACTTAAGGCCTAGGTCTGAAAGGTGAAGTAGATACTGCAGTACTACTGGCACAAGGCATGAGAAAGGATCTTCATTGCGCTGAGTACACCATACCGTAAACCTACGCCACTTGAGGGCATAGGACTTTCTGGTGGACTGCCTCCTAGAGGCCAAGACCACCTCCTCAACCTCCTTAGGTAGAAGTAAGGGAGCTAGCACTATCCTTTCAGGAGCCAGGCCATCAGATTGAAGGACCTGAGGTTGGGGTGCAGAAGGGAATCCTGCTCTTGAGACAGGAGATAGTGTTGTAGCCCCAGAGGGAACGGAGCTTCCACCACCAACTGCAGAGGAAGTGGAAACCACGGTTGCCTCGGCCATCTGGGGGCTACCAGAATCACCAAGGCCTTGTCCCAGACGATCTTGAACAGAGTTCGGGCCACCAGGGGCGTGGGAGGAAATGCATACAGGAGGCCCGTAGACCAAGAGATTAGAAAAGCATCTGCTGCCATCCTCAGGATATGCGGCTGTCTGGAGCAAAACCTGGGCAGCTGATGGTTTAGTGGACTTGCAAAAAGATCGATGGATGGAAGTCCCCAGCAGAGGAAGATCTGCTGGACCACCAATGGATTCAACTGCCATTCGTGAGGCTGGAGAATCCTGCTTAGCTTGTCTGCTAGGAAGTTCTCCTGACCAGGTAGATAAACTGCTTTGAGAAACATGCCTTGTCGGACTGCAAAGGAGCAAATGTCCAGTGCCTCCTGACATAGGGGCCTGGACCCTGTGCCCCCTTGTTTGTTCACGTAGAATATTGCCACCTGACTGTCCGTCTGAACTAGAACAGACTGTTGAGAGAAAGCATGGCAGAAGGTTTGCAGAGCTAAGCGGATTGCTCGCTGCTCTAAAAGGTTGATCTGATGTGTGGCCTCCCGAGGGGACCACAGGCCTTGCGTGCACGTGCCCTGGCAATGTGCACCCCAGCCCTTTAAGGAAGCATCTGTTGTCAGCACCCTTGTGTGTGCTGGAGCCTGAAAATGTACAGCACTGAGAAGGTTTGGCAGATGTAGCCACCACTGTAATGAGTTCAAAAGTCGTCTGGACACCTTTACTCTGTCTCGGAGGTCGCCTGTGGCCTGTGTCCACTGATCTCTAAGGCACCATTGAGCAGCCCGCATATGCAGACAGGCATTCGGTGTCACATGCACAGTGGATGCCATGTGGCCCAGGAGCCGCAGGTAGTGCCTGGCAGAGACATGAGAATTTCTTTGGAACTGGTTGGCCAAGTCCATCAGTCTGTGGGCCCTGCCCTTGGGCAAGTAAGCTCTTGCCTGAAGGGTATCTAATCTTGCCCCTATAAACTCTAGGTGCTGAGAGGGGAGAAAAGTGGACTTTACATAGTTTATGACAAAGCCCAGATGCTGAAGAAGAGAGACAGTGCGAAGAGTGGCCTGTCGGGTCTGCTGGAGAGACTGGCCCCTCATTAGCCAGTCATCCAGGTATGGGAAGTCAGAAATCCCCTGATTCCTGAGAAAAGCCACCACCACCGCCAGGCATTTGGTGAAAACTCTGGAGGCAGAGGTTAGTCCAAAGGGAAGTACCCTGTACTGAAAATGGTTTCCTCCCACCACAAATCTGAGGTATTGGCTGTGGTCTGGATGAATGAGGACGTGAGTATAAGCATCCTTTAGGTCTAAGGAGCATAGCCAATCTCCCTGCTGGAGGTAGGGCAGCAGTATCCCAAGGGTAAGCATCTTGAACCTTTCCCTCTCCAGAAACTTGTTCAGATTTCGCAAGTCTAGGATAGGCCTGCGGCCTCCTGTTCTCTTTGGTACTAGGAAGTACCTGGAGTAGAAGCCTTGCCCTTTCAGGTGGTGGGGCAACGGTTCCAACGCCTGTTCCTTTAGAAGACTTGCCAACTCCTGAAGGAGCAGGTTCCTGTGTAGAGGGAGTCTTGGAGGCTCCCCTGGATAGTAGGAACATAAGAACATAAGATATGCCATACTGGGTCAGACCAAGGTCCATCAAGCCTAGTATCCTGTTTCCAACAGTGGCCAATCTAGGTCGTACGTACCTAGCAGTTTTCCCAAAAGACACAGGTTCCGCAATGCTTGTACTGGGTCAAGCATTGATATCCTGGGTCCCTTCTTAATAATGGTTTATGGACCTTTCCTCCAGGAACTTGACCAAACCTTTTTTAAACCCAGCTACACTAACAGCCTTTACTACATCCTCAGGTAACAAATTCCAGAGTTTGATTACACGTTGAGTGAAAAATATTTTCTTTTATTAGTCTTAAATAGTTTACCCTGTAGCTTCATTGCATGTCCCCTAGTCTTTCTATATTCTAATAACGTAAACAATCGATCTACGTTTACCCGTTCCACTCCGTTCATTAATTTATAGACTTCTATCATATCTCCCCTCAGGCGTCTCTTTTCCAGGTTAAAGAGCCCTAACCTTTTTAGCCTTTCTTCATAGGAGTATCCTTCCATCCCCTTTACCATTTTGGTGGCTCTTCTCTGAACCTTTTCTAATAACGCTGTATCCCTTTTAAGATACGGCGACCAGAATTGCACACAATATTCAAGGTGCGGTCTCACCATGGAACGGTATAGAGGCATTATATCATCTTGTGTGTTATTTTCCATTCCTTTCCTTATGATACCTAGCATTCTATTTGCTCTCTTGGCTGCCGTTGCACACTGGGCCGAGGGTTTTAACATGTTATCCACAATGACGCCTAAATCTTTTTCCTGGGTGGTGGTTCCTAATGTGGAACCTTGCATCGTGTAACCATAGTTTGGGTTGTTCTTCCCTAGGTGCATAACTTTGCACTTGTCCACAATCTCCATTTCAATCATTCTAAAACTGATATATTAATAGTAACTAAAAATCAATCCTACATACCTCCAACACACATCACTCTCCAAAATCACAACATTACTATAAAAAACGAAGTAAAATACCTAGGAGTCACCCTTGACTCAAACCTTAGTATGGACACACATATTAGAAACATTACTAAAAAAATCTACTTTAAACTCAAAATTTTAAAACAATTACGTCCGCTTGTACTTCTACAAGATTTTCTGAGCATTATTCAGGCTATCATTACACCACACTTTGATTTTGCCAATCTCACTCTACTAGGCACAACAAAACAAAACATTAAGAAACTCCAACTTGCCCAAAATGCAGCAGCAAGAATTGTAATGAAGGTTCCACCATTTGAACACATTACACCTATACTCGCAAACCTACACTGGCTCCCAATACAATCCAGAATAAATCACAAATTGATTATCACCACATTTAAGACATTAAATAACATGGCCCCAGTCTCTTTAACAAAACTTATCACTAAAGACACATCCCAAACTGCGCTACGGAGAGGCCATACGAATAAAATCAGGATCCCAAAAGATTTCAAAATTACCAAAAAAACAACTAATAAAAAAGCATTTTCGCATGCAGCTCCCACCCTATGGAACTCCCTCCCTGAAGAAATAAGAGCGTTAAACCATGCAAAGGAGCTCCGCAAGAAATTAAAAACATATTTGTTCATCTCCCATTTCGGCACACTAGAAAATACCTTACCACTAACAGGAAATGGCTAATAGATATCTCAGCGAATACCAATTCCAATTTTCTTCAATTTACCTACAATTAAAAGTTGATTGGATAACTATTTGATAATCCTGTAAATAGAAATATGTAAATAGTTCGAAATATGTAAATAGTTCGATTGTTATATAACAAATTATTTATAATACACAGTTCAATCATGTTTAATGTATTTAACAAATTTGTACCTAGTTAACTAATGTTTCATGTAAAACAGGCCTGTTAATCTGTTCATTTCTCGTTCATTGTAAACCGCACCTGATCTGTGGAAGGAAGCGGTACATAAGCAACTGTTAAATAAATAAATAAATTAAATTAAATTTCATCTGCCATTTTGATGCCCAGTCTTCCAATTTATCAAGATCCTCTTGCAATTTTCCACAATCCTCCTGGGTTTTAACAACTTTAAATAGTTTTGTGTCATCTGCAAATTTGATAACCTCACTCGTTATTCCACTTTCCAGCTCATTTATATGTCAAAAAGCAGCGGACCCAGCACAGATCCCTGGGGTACACCACTATTCACCTTTCTCCATTGGGAAAACTGGCCATTTAGCCCAACCCTCTGCTTTTTATCTTTTAACCAGTTCTTGATCCACAGTAGTACACTGCCTCCTATCCCATGACTCTTTAGTTTTGCCAAAAGTCTCTGATGAGGGACCTTGTCAAAGGCTTTCTGAAAGTCCAGATACACTATATCAACCGACTCACCTTTGTCCACCTGTTTATTCACAATTTCAAAAAAACATAACAGATTAGTAAGACAAGATCTTCCTTGTCTAAAGCCATGTTGGCTGTTTCCCATTAGGCCATGACTATCTACATGCTGAGTAATTTTATTCTTTATGATGGTTTCTACCATTTTTCCCAGTACTGACGTGAGGCTCACTGGTCTGTAGTTTCCCGGATCACCCCTGGAACCTTTTTTAAAAATTGGTGTTACATTGGCGATCCTCCAATCTTCAGATATTAGAGATGATTTCAATGATAGTTCACAGATTACTAATAGCAGGTCTGCAATCTCATATTTCAGTTCTTTCAACACCCTTGGATGTATACCATCCGGCCCAGGTGATTTGCTACTCTCCAGTTTATCTAATAGTTGTAATACATCTTCCCGATGTATCGATATTTCCTTCAATTCTTCCGCACCTTTAAATACCACTTCAGTCATGGGTAACATCCCTACATCTTCCTCAGTAAAGACCGATGCAAAGAATTCATTCAGTCTCTCCGCTATCTCCTTGTCGCCTCTTAGTGCCCCTTTAACTCCTCTATCATCTAATGGTCCAACCGACTCTCTCACAGGAAGGGGGTAGCTGGTGGAAATGGAGCATATAGCCCTTTTGGACTATGCACAGTACCCAGGTATCCCCTGTGATGGCTGGCCACCTGTATGAGTACAGGGTCAGCCGGCCTCCTGTGATGAGTGGAGCCACCGGCGGAGGAGAGGCTATGCTGTGGGAGTCAAAACCCCCCTCCCTGCTGAGCAGGAGCCAGAGCTGGAGGCTTGGGGGTTTTCTACCTACAGGGCCCATGCCCCTGCCCTTGCCCTGCTGGCCCTGTTGGGGAGCTGGAGTGGCCTGATATTGAAGGTAGGTTTTGTAGGCAGCACCCTTCCTTGGGAAAAAGGGCTTCTTTCCGGAGCCCTTCTTTTTTTGAGAAGGGGCAGAAGTCTTTTTGGACAGTCTTGCCCTGGTGAGAGTCTCTGTCTCGATTTCTGCAGCCTTTTCAGTCATGGGCTTGCCGAAAAGGTTGTCACCTTGGCACGGGACATCGACCAACTTATCCTGTACCCATGACTCCAGGTCCGACGACTGTAGCCAGGCCTGACAGCATGCACCGATGCCCGCCGCTGCTACCCAGGTCGAAGCCTCGAAGCCGTCATAGGCTGCTCGAGATATAAACTTCAAGCACTCTCGGATCCCTGAAGACAAGGCTTTGAATCTCTGCAAGGGTTCCTCGGAGAGGCCAGCCGAGAACCCAGCAATCTCCTTTGCCAGGTCCCGTAAGTACATGCCCATGTACAGCTGGGTAAGTCTGGACACGGCAAGACAGCATAGAGCCCTGGAAGCACTTTCTACCGAGGGCATCCAGGTTCCGGGCCTCCCGGCCAGGAGGCACCGAGGAGTGCATCTTTCGACTTTTCAGCATGTGCATGGCCGATTCCACAACCATGGAGTTGTGCAGTAGCTGCGACTTTTGGAACCCAGGGTTCTTACGGACTTGATAAATGGAATCGACCCGCTTGCTAAGAACTGGCGCCGAGGCCAGTGCCTCCTACATACGGAAGAGCAGCCGTTCCAGCATCAGAGGAACCGCTACAGTAAAGGCCTCCTTCGGAGGAAAATCATACTGGAGGGCATCGAGCTCCTCGGTCTGAGGCTCCTCCTCGGCGTCTGCAGGGAATGCCAAAGCCTTGGCTATGTCCCTGACAAAATCCGAGAAATGGGTATCCTCCGGGGGAGACCGTCTCCGAGGCTCGGACTCCAGGGAGACCGATGGGACACACCGGGTCCAGAAGGTGTCAGGAGACTCCTCATCCTCTGTCTCCCACACCGACCCCTCTGAAGAGGAGTCGAGCGGCTCCGGCCGTGTGGGCCTCGATGCCACCTGCCCCGACGCCGAGGGCACCAGCGTCGATGACCTCGGCCCCGCACGGGAGGTCGAGGGAGACCTTGGCCGAAGATAGACTCGAGACTTGATGGACTCGAAGATCGGCTCGGCTTCTGGGGTCTACTTGGACGTCGAGGTCCCGGTGGTCGGGGCAGATGCACCGGTCAGACTGGCGATCAGTACCCGCTGCTGCTCCATGAAGGCAGCCAGGCTGCTCTCCAAGGCCATCAGCCTGAGTCCGAGCTCAGGAGACACAGCAGCCCCCAACTCGGGCCCCGACGGCATTGGGCCCGACATCAGGTCTCCCGGAGGAGAGTCAACGAGGACAACAGAACTTACATGACTCGGGGACTCCGGCTCCAGGCGAAGTAGTTTGGATGGCCTCTCCGTCTCCGAGAGCACGGGACAGCGGTCAGGGCTATACGACCTGGCCCTCGAGGACCCAGGTGCCTCCACTGACGCCGCCCTCATGAGCTTCTTCTTCCTTTTGTGCTCCCGGGTGGTAGACCCCCCTCTCAGTGGACCAACGACGGCGCTCGGGGTCAGACTCCAGAGATGTCGAGGCCTCTAATGAAGTCCGGGCCCGGCCGGACGTGGACTCTAAAAAAAATTCTCACACATTGATGCTGACTGCTCCGAAGTGCCTTCGACGACATCTTGCCGCACGGGCCACAGACCAGAGGGTCATGGTCGGGCCCGAGGCATCGGAGGCAGCAGTCATGTGTATCGGTGAGACACATATGTTTCTTACACCGATCACATTTTTTGAACCCGCTGGCAGCCATCAGCGGAAAAAGGGCCCCTGTAAGGTCAAAAGACCAGGCTGCCAGTGAAAATAACAGAAAAAGCGCGAACACTAGTCACAAAGGACAAAAACCGAAAAAGAAGTTCCAGACTGGATAACAGTGTACCAAGCCAAGGCGGGATGGGGAACCGGCGTCGAACCGGACAAAGACGCGAAAAATCACAGGGAAAAAAATCAACTTTTACCGGATGACACGAACTACGTCCATTGGGCTCCGCGAAAAAAGAAAGACAGAGCAAGATGGCACCCTTGGGCGGAAAGGGGACAGCGCATGCGTGCTGCATTCCCAAAGGCTTTCTTTGAAAGCTGGGGAAATGCTCCACACGAGGGCTCTGTCGGCACTGACATCACCCATATGTGAGGACTGACTTCCTGCTTGGTCCTGCAGAACACAACTGCAACCACCATATTAACGGATTCTTGATTGCCTGGGGAGAGAAGTGGGGGTCTAGTAGCCCTATAGAGAACAGGAAGACCAGAGACAGCAGATGACTCTGAATGGGGTGTATGCATACCCTAGCCTGAAGGTCGAGTTGGAGGTATCCCCCGGCCAGACTGAAGCAAGGCCTGACATATGGAAATGGAAGACTTTTGAGCCTGGAATTGGCTGCTTTGAGACACAGAATAGAACAGAAGTAAATTCCCTTCTTTGGTAATGGAACTAGATGTAATAAGCGCTCCTGTCCCTGCTCTATGAAGGACATGGGTAGAATAGCCTGTGACTGCAGGAGGCACAGTAGACTTTCCTCTATTACCATCCACTTGAGAGGGGGAACCAGCAGCAGACTCCACAAGGACATCCCATAGTGACTCACCTCCAGCACATAGCCTCCTGAATGAATATCGAGAGCCAGTATACAAATATGATGTGCGGCCATTACGAGATAAAAACAGATGGAGACACCCTCCAAAATGGCTGAACAAGACCTGCCTGATTGCACTACAAGAGCTTGCTGACCCTTGCAGGGGCTTCCACAGTCTTGAGAACTGACCTTTCTTAGGCTTAGACCTATAAGATGAATAGACCCTACCTGCCCTCAGACTACTAGCAGTTCATCTCCATGCTAGGACCCACATGAGGCACTATTAGCCCCATTGGGCTTATCTTACAGAAGCCTCTGAGGGCAAACCTTGCACAGGCCTTTCCTGAATTTCTAGCCCCAAAAGGGAGAGCTTGCTCAGCTGTAGCTTAGCAGCAGCAGCATCATTTGACCAACTGCAGAGTCAAAGCTACCGCCTAGCCACTACTACCGCTGCCAATGACCAGAGGAAATGCCAAACAAGATATCAGTCACATCTGTAGCACCAGACTCCAATCTCGTCATCTGAGAGCCTAAGGCACAAGCCATAAAAATCATGATCTAGTTGATTTGATCTAGTTTTTTTTTTTTTTTTTTTAAACATTTATATACCACTATGTGCACACCACATTCAAGATGGTTCACAACACAATAAAAGTATTGTCATGACCTAAAACAGAAATAAAATTATAAAAGTATGAAAGGGAACCCTGCACCTCATCATCCCCTTTCTAGCCCAACAGCCAGTTCTGCCCTACCACACTTCACCCTCCAACTGAGGGAACAGTAAAGTTTTCAGACCCTTGTGAAATACTACAAGATTCTGTTCCTCCCTCAGACTCATGGGAAGTTTATTCCACCATGTAGGAGTGGCTACAGAAAAACACCTCTCTCCCCATTTCTGATATAATCTAGTTATGTTAAACTGGAAATGCACCATCTTAGATTTTCATGTAGCCGATTCTTTTTAAAACCATACCATATTTTGAACGTTCATGCAGATTTCAATATTGTATCATTTAAACAACAGTCCCTGTTACATATTTAGCTAGTGGTGGTCAACAGGAATAAAATATGAGGAGCAGAGCAAAGCATTTACTCAACCTCTATCTTTTCATATATTTTGGTTTGGGATTTTTTTTTTTTTTTAACCGTGCCACAGAACAGAGTACAAATCTTATTTTCCTTCCATTATTAGATTACGACAGAAATTACTGTCAGGAAATTAAGAGGGCTTGGCTTCTTGTTTTCTCATGAGGTTATCAGTGAAAGGAAGCTTGTCTGTACCGGGCTGTGTACACTGTGAGGGTACTTAATGATATTATATTACTGAAAGCCCTCAGAAAGAATTAACACCACAGATTCAGTAACTCAGACATTCCAGGGCCTATTACTTAGCTAACAACTTTGAGAGACTCTACTGGTGACACTGACAAGAAAACCCAGGAGCTTCTGGGTCGCCAGGAGTCGGGACTGACTCGAAGGTACACACACTGAAAAACTATACTGAACTTCCACATAACAGAGAAACTAAGTTTGTTTATGATACAGAAAGTACAGGGAAGAAACTTTTTTTCAGTCTTGAAACAAAGATGTGAAAACTGCTTGTGTTAGAATTATTGTTTAAGAAGTTATGTCTGGGAATACACGTATGTCTCCTCCTGATGACCTATACTAAGATTTAACCTATGAGAGAGACATAAGAGATGCACATTATGAACATACGTGATGCTTGATGTAGAAAAGTAAGATGGAAATTATGCTGTGAAATGGAATTTTGACCAATAAAAATAGTGACCAAAGTATGCAGAGTCAGAGACAAGGTGCAAGCTTTGCTCTCTCTCCCAAAGCTTTGGTGTATTTTATATAATACAATTGTGTGCGATTTGTATTATTAATGATTACTGCTTCCTTCTCATTGCTCCGAGTGTGGAAATCAGTTACCCAAGAGCCCAGGTGCTGTTACCGGTCCGGGGAGGAGCAGAGTACACTTTCAGTTTGTGTCGTGACTCAGATATACGGGTCTCTGCATTCAAGGCAAGGGAGACAGAAGGTGTCTGAAGATTTGCGCGTATGGGTGATGGGTAATCTGTTAAATACACAGGATCAGTCTCAGATGCGTGAATGGCATGACAGAGCTAGGGATTTAGCGTTTAAGAAAGGTAGCCCTTCTTATTGTATGCTTCTATTGTATGTATGAGAAGCATAGTGATGTAGCCATCAATTCTGTAGCACATTGGGATTCAGTGACTAGAGGTAATGAGAATTTGCAGTTGCCTCTGGAGGGAACTTTCTCTGTAGATAAGATTCGTTACCTGAGATATGGAGTTGGCGGTTAAAGGCAAACCGTGCAATACTCATGAATGGATTGTGTTTACATGGTGGGAACGGATGGCACATGAAGAAAAACACAGGAATTAAGTTCAAGATTTGAAACAAAAGTTGTTTGTGTTAGGAAAAAAACTGATGAGTTGTGTGAGAGGGAGATGGATGAGGAGAATGACAACAGGTTCCCAGCTGTTGTTCCTCCAGCATATGAAGCAGACGTGACCGTGCTGGCAATTTCAGCTGGATCGTTCCCAGCTCTTTCTCCTCCTCCTCCTCCCCTTTCTCCTCCTGCTTTAGTATCTCAAGAAACACCAGCTGAGCGAGTGCAGGTCATTCGTGCAGCAGAATTAAGGGAAGAAATACTTTAAAAGAAACAGAAGTTAGGGGGAGAAGAAGTGTGTAATTTGGATATTTGTAATATCTCCCAGCTCAAAGATTGAGAGCATGTGTGGAGAGAGAAATAGAGAGTGTTGTACAAGTAATAGGGACCTTATGAGTGGCAATAGGTCATAGTGTTGCTATTGCAAAAGAATTAAGGGTTACTGATGAACTTATTGAAAGAATTGAGGGAGATTGGACAGACATTATGAAACTTATAAAGAGGAGCATGACAGATTATATCATGCTCTAGGTTCTATTCATGAAGCTATGTACCAGCAAAATAAATTACGTTCTAACACAGTTAAATCTGAAACAGCAGCTGAGGGAAGTGAGATTGTGCCTACTTATCCCTTCTGTTTGTACCCAGCGGGCTTGACAGGTTCTATGACTGTGCCTGCAAATTGGAGCCCTAAGGAAGTGTTTGATTTGGCTAAAACTTTTCCTAATTACAGGGATACCCTAGTAGATTTGTGTCATTATGGTCTCAAATAATTAATAGTTATAATCCCACTTGGGCAGATCTGGATAATTTGCTTAGAGCTGTGCTTTTAATCCAGTTTATTTTTATCTAATCCATGAAGATAACTGGCAATGGCCACTCACAGACCTTGTGATAGATTTTCAAGAGAAGACTCAGATAATTTTGTTTTGAGTAGAGAAAAATTGTTAGAATCTATTAAAGTAGTATGTAAGCCTGTAAAGGATTGGTCGAGACTAACATCTCTAAGGCAGAATAGGTGTGAAAAGTCTACAGATTTTCATATTAGGTGTATGCTAGCTTTTAAGGACTATTCTGGTGAGGAAGAAGAAACACCTTCAGGATTCACAAATATTTTTGTAAACGTCTTACATCCAAGAATAAAATAAATTTTGGAGACCTCAATAATAGATTGGCCAGCTAGAACAGCAGATGCAATTCTGGAAGGTGCTCGATACAGTGAGTTGAAATTTATCAAGGAACAGCAAGAAGAGCAAACCAAGATAGATGCGAAAAAGACTAAACTGCTCAATTTACAGATTGCTTCTATGCAGCCACCCATGGGCAGGGGTAAGAGTAAAGCCAGAGGGAGAGGAGCTTATATGAATTTCCAGCAAGGACATGGACAGTCAAAAGGAATACGTGCTTGTTATACTTGTGGTGAGATTGGACATTTACAGCGTGACTGCCCCCAGAATCTTGATCTCCAGCGAAAGCTGAATTCACTCCTGTATATCAGTGTTACTCTAGCCCAGAAGATTTTGGAGGAGATACATGGGATGCATGACTATTGTTGAATGTGAACATAACCCCTCAGGGTGAGTTAGAAGCTAAGCTAAAAGAATCTAATTTGAAGTTTATTACTGATACTGGAGCTACTACTTCAGCACTGCGTTTACAAGATTTGCCTGCCATTTATCACACTCAGCTAACGTAAGCACCGATAGTGCACTATGAAGGCATTGAAGGTAAAATAATTCCTCATCGCAAGCTTGAATTTTTATCTTTGCAGATTGGAGAGACTGTATATCCTACCACCTTTCTTGTGGGAGAGACTTTACCAGTAAATCTTTTAGGTTGGGACTTTTTAGCTTCACACTGTGCTACTTTATCCTGGATGAGTGGAAAGTTGTTTTTCCAGCTGTATTCTCTCTCTGAAGTGCCTTCTCCTGCAGATGCCAGCATCATTCATCCTGCTCTTGCAGAACTTCCTTCTACCCTGTGGACAGTACCAGGATCCAATGTTGGATCCCTTTCCATTCCACCTGTGAAGATCACTGTGAAACCTGGAGCCCAGCTTCCCAGACTCAAGCAGTACACTCAAGCAGTACCCGCTACCAGCAGCTGCCATCGATGGAATTTGTCCTGTGATTGAAGATCTTCAGAAACAAGGTGTCATCTATCCTACAACATCACCATGTAATACTCCGATTCTTCCTGTGCTAAAGGCTGATTGACTTATAGATTTGTGCAAGACCTGCGAGCAATAAATAATGTGATTTTTGCCAATTTTTCCCTTGGTACCTAATCCACATGATATCTAGACACAGATACCCCCAAGGACCACCTGGTTCACTGTTGTGGATTTGAGTTCTGCTTACTTGTCAGTGAGAATTAGTAAAGAAAATCAATTTTTATTTGTTTTCCAATTTGACAATAAACAATATACCTGGACCACTTAGTGCCAAGAGTACACCGATAGTCTTGCATATTTTGCGCAGGCCCTAAGAACTGTGCTGCTCGATGTGAGGCTCAACCGTTCCTCTTTAGTTCAGTATGTTGATGATTTGCTTTTATGTTCACCAAGTTATGGGACTTGTTTGTCAGATTCCTTGTCTTTATTGTCTCATATTGCTGATTTAGGATTGAAAGTCAATTTGTCAAAACTGCAATTTGTATCTCAAAATGTTACTTTCCTGGGTGTTGCCCTAACACCATCTGTTCGTGCAATTACCTCTGCTAGATTGAAACCTATTCTTTCATTGCCTTTCCCAGCAACACCAGCATTACTGCGCAGATTTCTAGGTCTGTTAGTCTTTTGTAAACAATGGCTAACAAATTTTTCAGACCTCACTGCTCCGCTTTATGCTCTCATTGGGAAAGGAGGACCTGAAGGTCTCATTGTACCTACATGATTTATTTATTTATTTAACAACGTTTTATATAACGCTTCTTCCCGTGATCAGAAGCAGTTTACATCGAACAACATTATAACTATTACATTAAACAGTGGAACTATATACATTGAACATATAACATATGCAAACTATATACAATTTCACTGCATTGTTGGTATTTTGTAACACTACATATTTGGTTTATTGAATTAGCTGATGGAATTATTTGATAGCTCAATAGCTTTCTTGTGAATTAGTGTGATTGCCTGATTCACCAAAATGATCTATGAAAAGATATGTTTTTAGGTCCACAATGGGAAGTTTGAGTATAAAGACTGCACTGCAAAATGCCCCATGTTTATCTTTGCCAGATTATTCACTGCCATTCAAACTGTATGTGGCTATTTCTGATTCCTCTGCTGCCTGTGTGTTTTTGCAGGCTTTCCTGACTGGTCGCAAGCCAGTAGGCTATTTCTCAAAGTGATTTGACTCAGTGACTCCCACCATGTCTATGTAGTTTGGTAGCAGTGGCATTTGCAATTGAAATTACAGATTTTCTAATTTTACAGCATCCTTTCAAAGTATACGTATCACATTCAGTTTCCAGGTTGCTTCACTTAACTAAGACTCAGCCTTTGTCCTCCACACGTTTGTTGACTCTGGAATTAACAATTTCTCAGCCTCATGTTACAGTATATACTACATCAATATGCAACCCTTCAAAACTTCTAGCTCCATTGACAGATCTTGTGGAGGATGATGGGTCTCATGATTGATTTCAAACCATTCTGACATCCTCTCGAGCTAGACCTGATCTTTCCCCTGTACCTTTACCAGCCCCAGATGTAACTTTGTTTGTGGATGGCTCTGCTTTCAGAGATGAAACTGGCAAACTTTGTGTGGGGTATGCGGTCACAACAGTTAATGAAGTACTGGAATCAGCTTCTTTGCCATTTGCTAGTGCACAATTAACAGAAGTGTTTGCACTTACACGTGCACTTGAACTTTGCCGGTACCTTCTGGTGAACATATACACCGATAGCACCTATGGAATGGGAATTTTGTGGGATTTTGGAAACACTTGGGCACAGCGAAGGTTTTTGACTTCTGTTAATAAACCAATTAAGCATGCTGAATACATCCACCATTTACTCCAAGCTGTACTATTGCCAGCACAAGTTGCAGTTTTAAAGTGTAAAGGACATTCCTCTGCTGGAGATTTTATGCCAAAGGGCAACCATTTTGCAGACCAAGAAGCACGGCGAGCTGCCCTCCAAGCATCAGTGTCCCCGACATTGTTGTACTTAAAACCATCTAACATGACTTTGTTTTCCCTTTCATCTCTCTTACAGCACTATCATGATACTTCCTTTGAAACTCTGGACTTTGTGGGGTGCGACCTGTGACGCACAGGGTTAATGGAAAAAGGATCTGCTGCTCATTTGCCCTGACAGTCTATTGTTTCCACTTGCTCTGTTCCTGCATCATAAACTTCACCTTTCAGCTGTGGCTATGAATCATGCCTTTTCAGTTCTCTGGTATCACCTGATGTTTTTTTCTGTGGCACAGGCCGTGTATGCAGCTTGTCTGGACTGTTTCAAGGCTGGCAGAGTAGGGTCACTTATAAGGTTTTCTGCCGCCCTTCCCAAACCATCAGGACTACTTTTGATTTTGCAGCTCAATTTTACAGATCTGTCCTGTGCCAGAGGGGGAGAAGCAGTATTTGTTAAGATCACGTGTCTTTTCTTTCTTTTTTTTGTTGTCACCATCAAATTACTGCTCACTCAGTTTATTCCTGTTTGGGGTGGACTCCTTCAGAGTTATCGCATCCAGAATTGAAGTCAGGAGATTGGGTCCTGATTAAGAACTTGCATCCAAAGACTTCTGGTTCCCAAGTTCCTAGGTCCGTTCCGTGTGCTCCTGGTGGGATACTCAGCTTGTAAAGTGGAAGGACAACCTCGTTGGATACATCTTTCACAGTGTAAAAAGGCTCCTTCACAGGATCCGGAGGGTGGTTCCTTGCATCTGTGAATCAAGAGAAGCATCTTCTGTTGTTGCAATGCAGAGACTCATTCAGACTTGGACAACAGTGATAATGCAGAAAAGACTATCATGATTAATTGCTTTTTGAATGAGCTAATTATGTAAGAAACCTTTTCCAGCATCTATACTGCTGATTAGGTTGATAAAATTAGCTTGAGTTAGTTCTTTACTGATAGACAAACGAGGACCTTTTGGCACTTAACCTCTATCTCGTGAAGAGATTGGGGAGTTGGGGTGGTTATAGTTATAGTGCTTATCTTCGTAGTGCTAAGAAGGATAGTTGTGTTTTCATTTTTTCTTTAACAATTATTTTTGGAGTAATTAATAGTTTTAGATATTTTAGAGGTCTGTTAAGAATGTTTCCTTATCAGGTCGTAGTTGTGTTATAGCATATTACTGTTAATGAAGCAGTACTGCATTCAGAATCTTGGGAAAGTTATGGGGAACACCCAAATATTTTTGAGTCACACTTACACTCAGTCATAAAACACCTTAATCTTTCAGATTGTGCTGTTTGCCTTCCAACTGTGACAGTCACTCAGCATGGGTTTCTGCTACAAGCTAGGCCTAAAACCTTTCAAGAGTTCCGTGACATAGCTTTTAATCTAACCACTATACAATGGTCTCATACAACCACAGACCCTAGAGGGATGAGCCCTATGCCTTTAATGTCCCCTCCAATATGTTTCACGGCTCAAAATACAGGGAAAAGGGTAGGGGACACTCCTTGGAACATTTGTAAAACAGTAATGACAACTCCTCTACCTGGTATAAAAATCCCATTTAAGAAATTCCTTTATTTCAGTAGTACAATTAGTGCCAACACATGGGAACCAAGTGCATGATCATGAATTGTTTTACAGTATAATAGTTCTGGATACCCAATCCCTTTGAATGACTAGATCAGACCTAGACATACCCAAATGAAGTTGCCCCTTGTTAGGGTATTAACATCTCTGGGAACGTAATCTATCTGTAGGAATTGAAGAGGTGAGTATTCCACAGCTTCCAGAGCCTGCACACAGCTAAGCTTTCAGCCTTGTATCTTTTGCCTGTCTTGTTGGTTGTTGCTGCTGCCGATATAAAATTTAACTGCTGGTTTTACATTCACTTCTGGGAATATTCTAACTGCCTACATTTCTTGTGTAGCCCTTAAATTAGATATCTAAGTGTGCCCTCAGTTCATGTAAGGCCTACTGGCCAAGGAAACTTAGGTTAACCTACCCCTCACCCCACCCACCCCAGGGCTGCATTGCCTATATAGTGGTCATATACGTTGACATCTATCCTCTTAATTTGGTGTTACATCCACCTTCTCTTCTCCTTCTAGAACCACGTATGTCTTGTATTCAATGCAATAATTGTGGTGCCTTCATTCTGAGAAGAATCATCTGGAACCTAAGAGCTTGTCCTATATGCCTCAAGTTAGCTGCCATGCATAAAGAATTGACTATTAGGGGAAGAGGTGGCTGCAATGAAACGCACCTCTTCTAGGATACAAACCAAACAAAGTCCACCACCACTCCCACAAAGAATCAAACATCCCAGGAACAAATGGATCACAGTGGGCTCTGGTAGATTGCATCCTGTAACGCAGAAACACCCTGTACATTATGAGATATCACTGCATAATGCCTTCTCTGCTTTGGTTAATGAGGATGCCCAATCCATGGAAACTGAAGGGCCCTTAAATGAGACAGTCAATGCCCAATCTCCTGATAAAGCACCAAATATGAAGAAAACTCAAGGAACAGAAAACTACTACTACTTGGTGATTCCAGCATCAGAGGCACCAACTTGGGAACACAGTTCAAAGGAGGAAAGTTAGTCAAATGCCTCCCAGGCCCTTCAGCTAGCAGGAATACAAACCAAATTGTTGATGTACTTAGCGCTGAAAGTGAGCACTCCAAAACTGATGTCGTCATCCACTTGGGTACAAATGACCTAGCTAGAAACAGTGCCACTACAGTTCAAAGTGACTTCCAAACTCTGGGAGAGAAACTGAAGCCCATTGTTAACACGTTACTAAACTGTGAAAAGCCCTCCAATTATAGAGAAAAAGTTCTAATATCATACCAGATTTCACACAGCCAGTTTGCCAACAGTTCTCAATTTGCTAGAAAATTGATGTAAATGAACCAATGGTCTCAGTTTAAAATTAAGCAACGCGGGGAACTTGCCCCGAAGCTGCCAACTCCGATCACATCAACGACCATAAACCTGGTTCACAATGCTGTTAGCTAAACATTTTACGCTTGAATTGAAAATCAGAACTTATCTTGATATTAAATGGTTCTTATTTGAAATTGCAAACAACGAACGTGCTGTAGTCCCACAATGGTTGAATACCGTCCCCAACGCCACCTCTAAGGTACCATTTTCTACACGTTTCGATTCTTCCTCAGGGGGTAAACATCGAATGAAACTGGCACTGTCTTCGTTTGTCTGCAAAAAATCATAACGGCATCTGAGAACATATCGACCTGCATCTTCATGCCCGTTGTTAATACCATGTTTGCACCATCATACTGGGGGGTCTCATGAAACAAAGTAGATCTTACCTTCGTTACTGCAAACCAATTTATCAGAAATAAAGAAGAGAGCGTGTTACAATGAAGCTCTTCGGCTTTCCCAAAAGACGCTGCGCATGCGGAGTACCGCTACTCATTTTTATAGGAGGGGCTAAGGAATGATGTGGTAGTGAGGTCACACACATGCTCGCCACTCAATCATATTGTTTAGACCCCCTGGGATCACTGTGTTGAGTCGGTAAATCCATCTTTGTTCCAAGAACAATAGCGTTTGTACTTGTGATCTACCTCTTCTGCCATTTGATACAGTCTCTATTCCAAACACTCGCAGCTCTTCAAAAGAATGTTTGTTTTGCAGGCAATGAAGTACTATAGGGGCCTCTTGGACCTTACATCTGATCCGACTACGATGTTCCGCTACACGAACTCGCAAAGTTCGGGCAGTCTGGCCCACATAGAGAAGACCGCATGGGTATTTAATCCCATATATCACGTGGTCGGAATCACAAGTGGTAGCCTGCCTCAAATTGTAATGCTGACCATGATAGTCGAAGTCATCCACCTCATCCATAACCGTACACACATTACAATGACCACATCTTGTGTGTCCCCGGGCACTCTCCTCTTCACCCGTTCTTCCTTTCTGTAATTTCGCCGGGCTCAAGATCTCCTTTAGATTTTGTGGACGGGTCCACACACAACGAATGTGTTTATCTATCAAACCCGGTACAGTACTTAAAACATTTTGATGGCGACGGATGATCTGAGTGATTTTTTTACTGAACGGGGAATACTGGGTCACAAAATTCACATGTCCCTCGTTCTCTATCCCTACAGAAGACCTCTCCCGGGTTTGCAACAACAACGCTCTATTGTTATATAGAGCCCGTTTATACGCTACCTTAACTATCCTGTCCGGGTAACCCCGGGCATGAAAGTCGCGCATCAACAATTTGGCTTGTTTTTTGTACTCCTGTATACTGGAGCAGTTTCTTCTGTACCTAATGAATTGAGATAGGGGTAAGCTATCTCGTAGTTGCCGGGGATGTTTACTATTATATTGTAATAACGTGTTACGGTCAGTGGGTTTCTTGTACACCCTAGTCTCCCAACCATACGAGCTCTTCCAAACTTCCACATCAAGAAAAACTATATGTTGAGGATGACAGGTGCTAGTGAATTGGATGTGTGGATTGACTCCATTTAACCAATGTACAAATTTTTTTAGGTCCTCAGCCTCACCGTCCCATAGAACAAAAACATCATCGATAAATCATTTCCACAGGACCAGATGGTGTTGGTAAGGCGAAGAGGCCAGCCACTGTTGTTCATATTCCTGCATATATAGGTTCGCCACTGACGGGGCACATGTAGCACCCATGGCTATCCCTGATGTCTGTTTATAAAGTGTATCTTCAAACTGGAAATAATTCTCAAAAATGGTGAGTTTCGCCAGCTGGGAAATGAATGATATCAGCTCTTCTGAAAAACTATCACACTTTTGCAAAGAAGTGCTGACTACTTGATATGCCGCACACAAAGCAGATACATCCAACGTTGCTAAAAGTGTACGTTCTTTACTGGCCCACTCCGAATAATCCATCAAAATATTTAAAAAATGAGAACTGTCTTTTATATATGAAGGAATTGTAGGCATTAGTGGTCTTAAATACGTATCAATGTATATGGAAAGAGGTTCCAAGACGGACCCTTTGGTGGAGACTATGGGTCTCCCCAGTGGATTCCTCAGACACTTGTGTATCTTGGGCACCAGATATAGTCGAGCAACGGTAGGGGAAGGTTCATTAAGGAATTTCCATTCCTTCTTGGTAATTAATCGTTTTTCTAAGGCAACCACCGTAATTTCCTTTATACGGTCCTGTAGATATTTTGTGGGATCCTCTCGTAACACTTGATAAGTGTCTGCTTGTGAAAGTTGGCGATCAGCTTCAGCTAAATATTGAGATCTATCCATCACCACGATAGCACCACCCTTATCAGCTCTGCGTATTACCACTTCTGTCTGTGTTTTTAATTCCCGCAAGGCTGATTTCTCTCCAGGGGTCAAAACTGTGGACATAGGACGCTCTGAGTTTTCTAGAATCGATACATCTTTTAATATAAGCTCTTTAAATAAATTCAAAGTGGGGTGCATCGGTCCTGGAGGAATCCAAGTGGATTTGATCAGTAGAGGAATTCTACGTGCCTCTGTGGTGGGTAGGGATTCAACCGTCCCGACAGTGGTGGAAGCAAAGCTTTAATTGAAGTTTTCTTAAAAGGCTTTCGACATCCAAGCGAAACTGAAAGCTATCAAAATAATTTTTTGGAACAAAAGACATGCCCCTATTCAAAACACATACCTGGGCTGTTAATTTCAACTTAGAAATGTTAATTACCAAAGAATCCTGAGGAACCTGAGCCACACGATCTTGTCTCATCAATTCTGCTCCTGCTGCCGACCGGTCCCCTTTCCTTTTGATTTGGTTTTTGGTTCGGTTTTCTTTTTGGTAATTATGCTCCCGGCGCTCTGAAAAACCTCTCTCGATTTGCTACTAGACTCAGAAGTACTAGTGTCATCAAAAGTTATGTCAAATTCTACCCGTTTTTGTTGCTTTTTAGATTTTCTTTTAGGGTTCATCCAGGGATAAACATAACCCTGCGTGTAGTCTCCATAATCCCGTTTCAGCTTATTTGCTTTAATTTTCTTCACCTCTTCATGGAGGGTTTTGAGTTGATTATCACATTCCACTATCTTGTTATCATAGTGATCCGATGTTTCAATATCTTTCAGGCTTTTTAACTTGGAGTCAATTTCCTCATTTAATTCTTTCAGAGCACTAGTTGTTGTATCCACAATCAGGACCATGAGGTCCAACGAGCATTTATTTAGTATGTTATTCCAGTTATTAATGAATTCCACATTAGATGTAAATAGTTTTGGCTCTTTATACATCCGAAGCCCCCTCGGGATGTGTTGACGTCGTATGTATTCAATAAGAGATAGCCTGTGGAGCTCCATGCGCACTTTTCGTTTCTGTATTGAGATCACATTATCCCAATCAACGGTTCTATTATCTGGCTCCTCAGTATCGTCTAAAGCAAAAGTATACAGGAGTACAAAAAACAAGCCAAATTGTTGATGCGCGACTTTCATGCCCGGGGTTACCCGGACAGGATAGTTAAGGTAGCGTATAAACGGGCTCTATATAACAATAGAGCGTTGTTGTTGCAAACCCGGGAGAGGTCTTCTGTAGGGATAGAGAACGAGGGACATGTGAATTTTGTGACCCAGTATTCCCCGTTCAGTAAAAAAATCACTCAGATCATCCGTCGCCATCAAAATGTTTTAAGTACTGTACCGGGTTTGATAGATAAACACATTCGTTGTGTGTGGACCCGTCCACAAAATCTAAAGGAGATCTTGAGCCCGGCGAAATTACAGAAAGGAAGAACGGGTGAAGAGGAGAGTGCCCGGGGACACAGAAGATGTGGTCATTGTAATGTGTGTACGGTTATGGATGAGGTGGATGACTTCGACTATCATGGTCCGCATTACAATTTGAGGCAGGCTACCACTTGTGATTCCGACCACGTGATATATGGGATTAAATGCCCATGCGGTCTTCTCTATGTGGGCCAGACTGCCCGAACTTTGCGAGTTCGTGTAGCGGAACATCGTAGTCGGATCAGATGTAAGGTCCAAGAGGCCCCTATAGTACTTCATTGCCTGCAAAACAAACATTCTTTTGAAGAGCTGCGAGTGTTTGGAATAGAGACTGTATCAAATGGCAGAAGAGGTAGATCACAAGTACAAACGCTATTGTTCTTGGAACAAAGATGGATTTACCGACTCAACACAGTGATCCCAGGGGGTCTAAACAATATGACTGAGTGGCGAGCATGTGTGTGACCTCACTGCCACGTCATTCCTTAGCCCCTCCTATAAAAATGAGTAGCGGTACTCCGCATGCGCAGCGTCTTTTGGGAAAGCCGAAGAGCTTCATTGTAACACGCTCTCTTCTTTATTTCTGATAAATTGGTTTGCAGTAACGAAGGTAAGATCTACTTTGTTTCATGAGACCCCCCAGTATGATGGTGCAAACATGGTATTAACAACGGGCATGAAGATGCAGGTCGATATGTTCTCAGATGCCGTTATGATTTTTTGCAGACAAACGAAGACAGTACCAGTTTCATTCAATGTTTACCCCCTGAGGAAGAATCGAAACGTGTAGAAAATGGTACCTTAGAGGTGGCGTTGGGGACGGTATTCAACCATTGTGGGACTACAGCACGTTCGTTGTTTGCAATTTCAAATAAGAACCATTTAATATCAAGATAAGTTCTGATTTTCAATTCAAGCGTAAAATGTTTAGCTAACTATCACGCCGCCCGCTCCCTAACCTTGGGGGTTTAAGGAGGGGTTGCCTTGTGATGCCCTGGAGGCAATTAGTTGTAGTTGTGTTTAGTGCTTCGAGCAGTAAGGCATGGCAAAGAGAAATTTATTTTTTCATGAGGTTTATTTGCCAGTTGTGCAGTTCAAATGGTACAGACGGTGCAGAAGTATAAATCCAAAAGAAGAGTAAAGAAACTTGCTAAACAGACTTGCAATGCTGTGCTATATTCAGGAATTCACATTCCCTTCATGTGATCCAATCAAAAAGGGTGAGACAGAAAAGTTCCTACAACAGTAGTGCTCCTGTTATAGCAATCACTGGTACATTGACTCATTCACTTTCTACCAGCTTCTTGTATAGGACGAGTTAAGTGCCTCTGCTATATTGCTTCATATAACAGGTAAACTTGTCCCCTTAATTGTCTTTCTCAATTAAGCATGTAGAACAGTCCATTAACATATCCTCTTCTGAGGAAGGCAGAGAATTAGAAATAGGCATTCCTTCTTTACAGCCAGTAACTGGTTCTGGAGCACTGTAGTTAAAACTTGCCTTATGTTCTAAAAACTCTCTGAACTCGTGGAGAAGTGATTCAGCTGGTGACTTCCCTTCACTTAGCTGGCGTTCCTTTTCTCCCGTGAGCAATTGTTTGCTGAGCCTCTCTATCTCAGGCTGATTAGCATATTTGTTTGTGTCAGGAAAACAAACATTCAATGTGCTGTTAACGTTATCTCCCCACCTTTCTTTACACGTGGGTGCTGTGCTTAGATACTTAGCAGTAATGGGAGAGTCTTTAAAGAGACATTTAAAAGCACTGACGTCAGCCCTTTCCTGGCTAGGTTCTTCAGCTAGCTTGTAAGAATATTCACTTTTATTCAAAGCTTCTCCTTGCTGAAAACAGCTGCCACCATTTTGTCTGACTTGGCTTTTAAAACTAGGGCACACTCTCTCTGGCTTTGGAGCATAACACTTATCCACTACTTCTCCCCCACTGGGTACCTTGTATAGAAGCTTTCCCTTGGAGAATTCTTTGTCCTTCTGCCTTTTATTCCATAGCTCTGCCTGGTCCTGTAGCCTTGGATCTCTCAGCGTTCTGAAAGTATTCTGCCTCCAGCAGTTCCTTTCCTCTGAGTCTTCCACCACGCTACCTGCTAGTTGCAGACTATTGGAGGAATCACAGCAGCAAAGATATTTCCTTCCAGATTTTCCCTCTGAAACTCTTGTTTCTCCTTCTGGAAATTCTCTCCGTCCCTGTTGTTCTCTTGGCTTCTCTCTTAGCCTCTGTGGCTCTCCTAGTTTCCTTTGCTCTCTTTCACTTCCTGGTTTCAGACTATTTAACCAGGTGCTTCTAGCTACCCGCCTCCTCTTGGGGCGTGCCCAATCAAGAGCTTTACTACTCCCTTCCCCCGAGGTGAGTTGTTCTGCTTGATTAGTTCTGAGTTTTTTTCTTTCTGCAGAGAAATCCCTGCTTTCTCCCGCAGTACCGGCTTCTACCACCGGATGCTTATCTGTGTCCATGGGGAGCTACTGGGTCACACTAACAGCATTGTGAACCAGGTTTATGGTCGTTGATGTGATCGGAGTTGGCAGCTTCGGGGCAAGTTCCCAGCGTTGCTTAATTTTAAACTGAGACCATTGGTTCATTTACATCAATTTTCTAGCAAATTGAGAACTGTTGGCAAACTGGCTGTGTGAAATCTGGAATGATATTAGAACTTTTTCTCTATAATTGGAGGGCTTTTCACAGTTTAGTAGCATATCCCCCTCTACAAAAAGAGACCAACAGCTTACATTGTTAACACGTAGCATTCTCAGAAGTTCTACCTGTTCTTGGTAAGGGGACAGAAAGGCTACATCGCATAAACAGCTTTAACACATGGCTCCAGACCTGGTACAAAGAAGGAGAATTCAGATTTATAGGCGACTGGGGAAACAGATGGACCAACAAGAGACTATACTGTGCTGATGGACTACATCTCTCTGTCGCAGGGAAAAGAATCCTAAGTGAAAAATTCAGGCAGTATATAGATATGCATTTAAACTAGAAAAAAGGGGGTGACGGATGGGGAAGGTCAAGTTAAGGACATCACTCCCTGCAAAAGCAGAACATCATCAGAAACAGCCACACTTTTAAACCATACATCAAAAGCAAGTGGGAAGAAGTGGGCAGAACAAAATCAATGCAAGCCAATTAAATGCCGGAAAGCAATGAGCACAAATGCTCGAAGCTTAATCAACAAAGTTCCGGACCTGGAAGCCCTAATGGTGGAAATGTACTTGGACATTGTGGCCATTACAGAAACATGTTTTAATGAATCGCATGATTGGGATATAGCCATAGCTGTCTATAATCAATTCAGAAGAGACAGAGAAAATGGAAAAGGAGTAGCAGCCTTGTATGTCAAAAGCAATACTAAAGCTACTGAAATGCAGGGGGCATGGGGAAAAGAAGAAGCGCTCTGGATTGTGTCGGAAAGAGGAGATGGCACTGTAATCCATACTGCTGTAGTCTACAGACCTCTGACTCAAATCGAAGAAATAGATAACGAATTTATTATAGATATTGTCAAGATAGCCACAAAGGGGGAAGTCATCATACTGGGTGACTTTAATCTACCCAATGTGGATTGGATTACTCCTGCAAATCTGGAAAGAAGCAAAAAAATTGTGGATGCTTCCCAAGATGCGTTACTTAGACAAATGGTGATGGAACCAACCAGGGAAAGCTCAACGCTGGATTTAGTGCTCACCAACGATGATAGCGTGTTGAATGTCTGGGTGGGTGCCCCTGTGAGCAGCAGCGATCATCACACGGTGTGGTTTGAGATAAAAGCCAAAGGTGCAGTCCAATCATAGCAAGCTCAAAGTCCTAAACTTCAAAAACACTGACCAGTAAAATGGCCAAGTACCTAGAGGAGGAGTTGGCAGGGTGGAAGGGGATAAGGGAAGTGGAATTGTAATGGGCTAAACTAAAGGTGGCAATAAAAGGGGCAACAGATAAATATGCAAGAAAAGTAAATAAAAACAAGAGGAGAAGGAAACCTATTTGGTTTTCCAAAGAAGTGGCTGCTCAAATAAAGGCAAAAAAACACAGCTTTCGCAAAATTCAAAAGCTTGCAAACAGAGGAACACAGAAATGAATACAGGTTCAAACTCAAAGAGACAAAAAGAGAAATAAGGAAAGCAAAATCAAAGGCAGAGGAAAAGATGGCTAAAGATGTGAAGTGTGGCGACAAAACTTTCTTCAGGTATATTCGGGAAAGGAAGAAGATCAGAGGTGGAATTGCAAGACTCAGAAGTGCTGGGAACGGACTCGTGGAAAGTGACATTGAAAAAGCAAAATTGCTAAACAAATACTTCTGCTTTGTTTTTACTAAAGAAAATCCTGAAGAAGGACCACCTGTGACTCCCAAATATATAAATGGGAATGAAGTAGATTCCACACCATTCACAGAAGATGTGTTAGAACAACTTGCAAAGCTGAAAGTGGACAAGGCCATGGGAGATTGGATGGGATACATCCCAGGATACAGAAAGAGCTCAGAGAGGTTCTTGCAGGGCCGTTAAAGGATGTTTTCAACAGATCCTTGGAAACAGGAGAAGTTCCTCAGGCTGATGTGGTACCTCTACACAAAAGTGGTGACAGGAAAGAAGTGACAAACTACAGGCCCATGAGCCTTAACTTGGTGGCGGGAAAAGTAATGGAGGCGCTCCTGAAAGAGCGAATAGTGGACTTTCTCGAAACCAACATGTTTCAAGGTCCAAGGCAAGGTGAAATTAGACTTACCTGCTAATTGTTGTTCTTTGAGGAACTCCAGTCTAGTCCCAAACTCTGGAGTTGTCAATCTCTCACAGCAGCTTGGAGACAGAGAAACTTCATTTCTGTGACATCATGGGTAGATAAATATCGACCCCTCCTTCACACTCCAGTAACCTATTGACAAAGCAGGCTCCCCGGAGCAACAATTAAGTAACCAAACACCATGTATCAAACATACCAACCAACTTCAATATAATGTAACAGAACAATATGCATACCTAACTCTTCCCTTATTTACAGTATTTAACAGATGCCGAGGCCCGTCCCTCCCCCGACTGAAGAACTTGGGACCTCTTCCACACACTCCCCAGACCACACCTGATCTTGAAAAACCCTGTCATTGCATGTCAATACCCGAAGCTTACCTGTAAGACTCCTACATTTCAGGCTATCATCTACCGGATACACCAGGGTGGGATACAGGACACGACTGGAGTTCCTCAAGGAACAACAATTAGCAGGTAAGTCTAATTTCACCTTCCTTATCGTCCCTCCAGTCTAGTCCCGAACTCTTTAACAGAGCAGTGAACGCATTTATTGGGAGGGACCCTGTAGACCAACCTGAAGCACTGCCGATCCAAAACAGGCATCCCTGTCTGCCTGAATATCCAGACGGTAAGGAATTGAGCGAAGACCAAGTAGCTGCCTTACAGATCTCCGCCGCTGGTACCAAACTACACTCTGCCCAAGAAGCCGCCTGAGCTCTGGTAGAGTGTGCTCTAAGACCGTCTGGCACCATCCTGCCTTTTAAAATATAAGCCGACGCAATGGCCTCCTTCACCCATCGGGCAATGGAGGATTTCAAAGCCACCTCCCCTTTGCGAGGCCCTGCAAAGAGAACAAATAACCTATCCGACTTACGGAACCCAGCTGTCTGATGCAAATAGCTTTTCAACGCTCGACTAACGTCCAAGAGATGCAACCGCTCAGCAGACTGTTCAGCCCTGCCAGCCCTAAACACTGGCAAGGAAAGCACCTGATTTACATGAAACGCCAAGACGACCTTCGGCAAAAAGGACGGCACGGTCCGCAAAACCACCTTAGACTCCAAAAAGGACAGAAAAGGCCTCAGACAGGATAAGCACAGTTACTTACCTGTAACAGGTGATCTCTGGGAACAGCAGGAATAAGTCTTCACATATGGGTATCGTCGGTACCGACGGAGCCTGCACGGGAACGCTCCCCAGCGTCCAGAAAGAAAGCTTTTGGGAGAATCCCACAGCGCCTGCGCGCTGCCTTCCTGCCTTTCCCAACCGCCTCTCTCCAATTCAAGTTTTAAGCTGAGACAAAGAGAGAGAGAAGGAAAGGAAAGATAGACAGAGAGATACAACTCCTAGGGGAGGTGGGTGGGTTGTGAAGACTTATTCCTGCTGTTCCCAGAGATCACCTGTTACAGGTAAGTAACTGTGCTATCTCCAGGAACAAGCAGGAATGAGTCTTCACATATGGGGACTCCCCAGCTAGAGATGCCAGGGAGATCTCCAAGGTTGTGAGTCCCTGAGAAGGGCTCTACCTGCCCCCATGGATCTCGGACATCCAACCAGGGATGGGGGGTAAGAGTTGATTAGGTATAAAACAGGTGTTTGAGAACAGCCTGACCAAACAAGGCATCCCGGCGGGAGTCCTTGTCCAAGCAGTAATGGGCTGTAAAGGTATGAACCGAGGCCCAGGTGGCCGCTCAACAGATTTGGTCGATGGACACAGAGTTCAGATGAGCCACAGAGGCTGCCATGGCCCTCACATTGTGAGCTGTGACATGGCCCTCCAGAGAAAGGTTCTTACTCTGGTAGGCGAAAGAAATACACTGAGCAATCCAATTGGAAAGAGTTCTCTTAGAGACTGGAAGTCCCAAATGAGAGGGATCAAAAGCAACAAAGAGTTGAGAGGACTTTCTATGTTGCTGTGTCCTTTGTAAGTAAAAAGCGAGCGCTCTCTTACAATCCAGGGTATGGAGATTCCTCTCTGCACTTGATGCATGAGGTCCTGGAAAAAAGACAGGTAAATACACCTCCTGGTTCAGATGAAAAGGTGAGACCACTTTAGGCATAAAGTGTGGATTAGTCCTGAGGACTACCTTGTCATGATGGAACCTTGTATAAGGAGGATTAGACACCAAGGCCTGTAGCTCACTGATGCGGCGAGCTGAGGTGACTGCAATGAGAAAAGTAACCTTCCAGGAAAGAAATTTCAAGGAGGTAGTGGCTAAGGGTTCAAAGGGTGGCTTCATAAGCTGGCCAAGAACCAAATTCAAGTCCCATGCCACTGGAGGTGGTCTAATCGGAGGTTTAGTTAAAAGAAGGCCTCTCATGAATCTTGCAATAAGAGGATGAGAGGAAATAGGCTGTCCATTGAGAGGCTTAAGGGATGCTGCAATAGCACTCAAATGGACTCTTACTGAATTTGTTTTAAGGCCTGCATGGGATAAATGCAGCATATACTCTAGTAAAGAATTCAGAGGTATTGCAAGGGGGTTAAGACCCTTCTGTGCACACCAAATGGTAAACCTTTTTCCATTTAAAAGCATAGGAACGTCTAGTGGAAGGCTTTCTGGAAGCATGAAGGATATCCTTCACCTGCTGAGAAAGATGCAAATCTTGAAGTTCTAGGCCTTCAGCAACCAGGCTCTGAGATGAAGAGACTGGGGATTTGGGTGCCACAACGTTCCCTCCTCCTGGGACAGGAGGTCTGGAGCAGATCCCAAGCCCTGGGAGGGAGCTTGAGAGAGATGCATAAGTAGAGGGTACCATACCTGGCGTGGCCAATGTGGTGCTATGAGGATCATAGACCCCTTGTCTCTCTGAAGTTTGAACAGTGTCTTGGGAATGGGTGGAAAGGCATAGAGGAAGTCTTGCCCCCAATGGAGGAGGAAGGCATCCCTGGCCTGAACTCCCTGACACGGAATCCTGGAACAGAACCGGGGAAGTTTGGCATTCCACGGACTTGCAAACAGGTCTATGTCCGGGGTTCCCCAAATTCGGAAGATCCTGGCTATCTGGTCCCCATGGAGGGACCATTCGTGTGGAAGCAGAACTTGACTGAGTCTGTCTGCCCAAGAGTTTTGAACCCCTGGAAGATACACTGCCACGAGATGAATTTGATGCTCTCTGGCGAAGGCCCACAATCTCAAAGCTTCGTTGCAAAGCGACAGAGAACCAGTCCTGCCCTGCTTGTTCACGTAGAACATGGCTACTTGGTTGTCCGTGTGGATGAGGACTGTCTTGTAGCTGAGCAGGGTATGGAAGACTCAGAGCTAGAAGAATTGCTCTGAGCGCCAAGAGGTTGATATGTAGAGATGTCTCTTGTGGAAACCAGATGCCCTGGGTGGAGAGATCTTGTAGATGAGCTCCCCAACCCCTTGGAGAGGCATCTGTTGTAAGGGTTGCTTGGGGTAGCGACTGTTGAAAGGGGGACCCCAGCAACAGATTTTGAGTGGACTTCCACCACTGGAGAGACCAGAAGAGGCGACTGGAGGTTGCTATTTTGTCTGACAGGCACCCTGATGCCTGGGTCCATTGGGTGGACAGAGTCCACTGAGCTGCCCTCATGTGAAGGCGAGCGTAAGGAACCACATGTACGGTGGATGCCATGTGGCCTAACAGTTGTAACATTTCTCGAGCAGTTAAATGGGACTTTAACTGAATTTGTGAGGCTAACTGCACCAAGCGTAGGCAATGGGCCTGGGGAAGATAGGCCCTTGCAGTTGTGGTATCCAGCAAGGCCCCTATGAACTCTAGAGACTGATTAGGGGTGAGATGGGATTTTGGGATGTTTATTACTAGTCCCAGATACTGAAGAACACGCCTTGTGCAGGCTAGGGAAGTCTGGGCCTCTGACTGGGACGGAGCTCGGATGAGCCAGTCATCCAGATATGGGAATACAAATATTCCTAGAGTGCACAGAAATGCAGCTACTACTGCCATGCATTTTGTGAACACTCTTGGAGCAGAGGCCAGACCGAAAGGAAGCACTCTGTATTGGTAGTGCTTTCCTTGATAAAGGAACCAAAGGAACCTTCTGTGTGTTGGATGGATGAGGATATGGGTGTACGCATCCTTGAGATCTAGAGAACAAAGCCAATCCTGACTCTGAAGGTCTGGAAGGAGAGCACCGAGAGAAATCATCTTGAATTTCTCCTTGCATAGAAACTTGTTCAATTCTCTGAGAGTTAATATGGGTCTGTAGCCCCCTGTTTTCTTTGGGATAAGAAGATAGGGGGAGTAGAACCCTGAGCCCTGTTGAAGAAGGAGTACTTCTTCTATTGCCCCTTGGGCAAGAAGGGTAGCAATCTCCTGACCCAGAAGGTCGAGGAGAGATGTTGGAGAATTGAACTGTCTCACCATGGTGTGAGGAGGAAGGTTTAAGAAATGAAGTTTGTACCCCTCCCTTATGATGGAGAGGGTCCATTGCTCTGCCGTGACTTGTTCCCATCTGGGAGCAAAGTGGGCTAACCTTCCTGGAATGGTGAGAGGCTCTGGTTCTTCTAGAGCCAGAAAGGCTAAGTTCTCTAGATGTAAGTCAAAGGCCCTGAGGAGGCTGAGGCTGTTGGGCCGTAGCAGTCCTTGCAGCCTTAGGCTTGGCTTGTTTAGGTTGTTGCTGACGCTTTGCAGCAAAACGACCTGCAGAAGATGCCTGCTGACCATTAACAGGATAATATTTCCCCTTTTTGGGAAAGAAAGCCTTTTTGAACAACCTTTTTCTAACAGGAGCAGAAGTAGACTTTGAAAGTCTATCTAAGGCAGAATTCTCAGCATCCATCTGAGTGGCCTTTGCTTGCCAATCCTTGCCAAAAAGGTTTTCACCTGTACAAGGAAGATTTCCTAATCCATCCTGGACCCAGGGTTCCAAATCAGAAGCTTGTAACCAAGCAACTCTGCGTGCACCTATGGCAATAGCCGAGGCTCTGCTGGCACACTCAAAAGAGTCAAAGGCTGCACGGTTGGAAAATTTGGAAACATCCTGGGCATGTTTAAGCCAAGTGAGAAACTCCTCCCTTTTATCTTCTGAGATAAAAGGAGATAAAGTTTGCAGATGATCTGTAACTTCCTTTAGAAAAATCCCCATATACAGACTATAGGAGTTGATTCTGGCAGCAAGCATATTGGCCTGGAAAATTCTCCAGCCAAAAGCATCCAAGGTTCTGCATTCTCTTCCTGGAGGATTAGATGAGTGTCTTTTTGCACTCTCTTCTTCATAGCAGACTCCACCACAATAGAGTGGTGAGGAAGCTGAGCCTTATGAAAGCCAGGACAAGGAGGAACACGGTACATGGTGTCCAACCTACGAGAATGAGGGGAGATAGTGAGAGGTGTCTCCCATATGCCCAACATGTGATCATAAAGGATCTCATGAATTGGTAAAGTAGCTGCCTCTTTAGGAGCCTTAGGATATTGTAAAATATCCAATTTCTTGGCTCTAGGCTCTTATTCAGGGGCCACTGAAATGGAGAGGCCCCTGGCCACTTCCCTAATGAAGTCTTGAAAAGACAAGTCTTCTGGAGGAGACATTCTTCTTTTTGGAGAAGAGGGCTCCTGAGGAAGGAGTACTGACCCTTCGACAGAAGCCTCTGATTCATCAGAGTCTTTGGAGGAATCCAAGTATCGCCTGTCTGGATGCTCCTGCAGAGCCCGATACGCATACCGAGTGGTATCGACATCGGGAGTGATCGATACCGATTCGGTACCGATGGGCATCACAGAACAGGGTACCGCTGCAGTCAACACCGAAGCCGATGTCGATGCAATCGGTACCAGCACCGGAACCGGTACCGACAACGGAGTTTGTTGCGGTACCGGAGGCGTCGCAGCTTGTATGAATGCCGTAATGGCACGCTGCATGGTCAGAATATTCTGATCCATCGACGCAACCAATGTCTGGATGTTGGTACCAGTGGAAACCACCGGTACCCCAGAACATGGCAACAGGTGATCGGTCGAGGCCGAGCCATCGATGTCAATCTGTGACTCCATAGATAAAGCTTTGGAAGCCAGAGCTTCCCGCCAGGGTAATTTTGCAGGTGCGGGATCCTCGAGAGCAAGCCCGGAGGCATCTCAGAGGGAGATCTACCCTTCGAGGACCGGCTGGACTTATGTTTGGTTACCTGAGATCCATGGAAGGAAGAAGTAGCCCTGGAAGATGTCGATGCCACCGAAGCTGCATCAGAGGAAAACAGGGTATTGAGCTTGGCTGCTCGATTCTGTCGACCTCTTTTAAACATCATGGAACAGGACTCACAATCGGTGATGGAGTGGTCAGGACCCAAACATTTTAGACACCAGTCATGGGTGTCGGTGATAGAAAGAGTACCGCTGCACTTCGTGCACTTTTTAAACTCGGAAGCAGGCTTTTCCATGAGGAAAAATTTTCTAGGCCTAAGGCCCAAAAGGAAATAATGCACAGAAGTGGGAAACGGTAGGTTTTTTTTTTTTTAAAGAAGAATAGACCGGCGGTACCGGTCCGACGTCGAAGAAGGCAGACGCGTGACCAAAGAAATAAAGAAATATAAAGAACTTCTTCAGCGGCGACAGGAACGCGACCTGCTGGCTCCGCGGAAAAGAAGAACTGGAGAGAGGCGGTTGGGAAAGGCGGGAAGGCAGCGTGCAGGCGCTGTGGGATGCTCCCAAAAGCTTTCTTTCTGGACGCTGGGAAGCGTTCCCGCGCAGGCTCCGTCGGTACCGACGATACCCATATGTGAAGACTCATTCCTGCTTGTTCCTGGAGATAAGCTTGCAATTCTGAAATCCGTCTAGCAGAACAGATAGCCACCAAGAACACAACCTTAAGGGTAAGATCCTTCAAAGACGCCCTTGCCAGTGGCTCAAATGGCTCTTTCACCAGCGCCTGCAAGACCAAGGGAAGATCCCAAGCTGGTACCACCTGCAAGCGAGAGGGCCTCAAGAGAGACACTGCTCTCAAAAAACGCTTTATATCCGGATGCCCCCCGAGCGCTACCCCTCGAACTTTGTCTCTATAACAGGACAACGCTACCAACTGCACCCGCAAGGATGAAGCCGCCAAGCCCTTTTGAAATCCCTCCTGCAATTAAGACAACACCTGCGGGAGAGACACCCTTAGCACCACAATCTGCCTATTCCTACACCAATCCTCAAAAATTCGCCAAACTCAAATATAAGCCAACGAAGTCGATCTACGACGAGCCTTCGGCAAGGTGGAAATCACCGCCGCCGAATAACCCTTCGCCGTCATCCTCGCCCTTTCAAGAGCCAAGCCGTAAGCGAGAATCGAGCCACCTGAGGCATGAGCAAGGGACCCTGAGACAGCAGATCATCCCGCAGGGGAAGCTGCCACAGGTCCTCGACCAAGAGCCTCCTGAGATCTGTATACCACGGCCTCCTTGGCCAATCCGGCGCGATTAAGACCACTCGACCCTTGTACCTTTCTACACGCTGCAACACTCGGTCGATTAGCACCCACGAAGGGAACACGTATAGGATCTGCCCCTCCGACCAGGTCTGAATGAGCGCATCCAGGCCTTCCGACATCCGCTCTTTCCTTCTGCTGAAGAAACGATCTACTTGCGCCGACTGAAAGGTCGCCATCAGGTCCATGACTGGCGTCCCCCAGCGCCGCACCAGCATCGCAAACACCTCCGGGTGAAGCACCCACTCCCCTGGGTCTACCTTTATCCGACTCAAGAAGTCAGCCTGCACATTGTCTACCCCCGCTACATGCGCTGCCGACAATCCTTCCAGGTTTTCCTCGGCCCACTCGAACAAACTCTGGGCCTCCGTCTCGAGCTGCACACTGCTCATTCCACCCTGACGGTTGATGTAAGCCACTGTGGTACCATTGTCGGAAAACACCCGGATGGCTGTCCCCTGAAGATAAGGCTGAAAATCGCGAAGTGCCAGAGCTACCGCCCTCAACTCTAACCTGTTGATGGACCAACCCTTTTCCAGTTTGGTCCATTGACCTTGAGTGAACCTTCCTTGAAAATGGGCCCCCCAGCCGTAGAGACTGGCGTCAGTCATCAGCGACTGCCACTCTGGTGCCTCCAATGGCATCCCTTTCTTGAGACATTCCGGACGCAACCACCATTGTAGAGCCTCACGCGTCTCCTGGGGCAATGGAGGTATTTTGACAAGAGATCGTTCTGATGCAACCACCTTCTCAATAACGCTCTCTGCAATGGTCTCATGTGGGCCCGCGCCCAGGGAACTAAGTCGAGAGTCGCCGCCATCGTTCCGAGCAACTGTAAATAATGCCATGCCGTGGGACGTCGCCTGCAGAGAAACTCGCGGACCAGACTGCGCAGAGCTAGCGCCCGCTCCCGCGGAAGCAGAACTTTTCCTCTTCTGGTGTCGAAGTGCGCTCCCAGATACTGCAGATTCTGAGACAGAGTCAACTTGCTCTTTACCCTGTTGATTACCCAACCGAGACTTTCCAGAAACGCCACCATCTTGGCCGTAGCCGCCTTGCTCTCCTCCCTGGACTTTGCTCTGATTAACTAATCGTCCAGATAAGGGTGTACCAGTAACCCCTCCTTTCGCAAGGCCGCCACGACAACCATGACCTTGGTGAACACCCGGGGCGCCATAGCCAGACCGAACGGCAACGCTTGGAATTGAAAATGCCCCATCGGAAGTGCGAATCTGAGAAACTTCTGATGCTGCTGCCGTATCGGAATGTGAAGATACGCTTCCGCCAGATCCAGGGACGTAAGAAACTCCCCCTTCCGTACTGCCACGATGATGGACCGCAGGGTTTCCATTCAAAAATGAGACACGTGGAGACAGCGATTCACCTTTTTGAGGTCCAAAATCAGTCGATATGCCCCTTTTCGGAACTATGAAGTAAATGGAGTATCGACTGCAGCCTAATTGGTCTGGAGGCACTGGCACTATGGCCTTGAGAGACAACCACCTTTTTACTGTTTCCCCCACCGCCCTGCACTTGCACCGGGCGTTGCAAGGAGACTGCACAAAGGAATCTGTCACTGGGCGCGCAACTCCAGGGCATGCCCTTCTCAAATAACCTCCAGCACCCACTGATCTGAGGTAACTCGGACCCAGGCAGGGTAAAATTCCCACAAGCGACCCCCCACGGGAACGCACTCTGCCGGGCACCCCTGGTTTCATTGGGACTTGCGGAGACTGTTGGAGGAGGAGACCGAGGAAGAGGACGCCGCAAATCCTCTACCTGCTCCTCGGAAGCCTCGAAACCCCTGGTTTCTATAGGGAAAACGCACCCTCTGACTTTGCCCAAATCTTGGGGAGCGAAAACGCCGAAACTCCCTCTGCTGTCCTTTAGGCAGCAAAGGCGCTCTCCCTTGTTTCTGCCTGTCCTCCGGTAACCGACCGCTTTTGGATTCCCCCAAATCCTTCACGATCTTATCCAAATCCTCTCCAAACAGGAGCTTCCCCCGGAAACAAGAGCTGTCCGCCGCCCAATTGCGCAGCCAAAGATAATGCCTCGCTGCTACCGCCGAGGACACACTCTTGGACAGACCTCTAATAATGTCATAATGAATATCCACCAGATAGACTGCTCCAGACTCCAATCTTGCCGCCTCCTCTGCTGTAAGACACGCTCTTGCCACCCACACCCCACAAATGGATGCCTGCAAGGAGAGCGCATTCACCTCAAAGACCTGCTTTAACAAGGTCTCCAGTTTCCGGTCCTGTCCATCCTTGAGGACCGCACTACCCTCAACCGGAATAGTAGTCTTCTTGGTGACCGCCGATACCGCTGCATCCACTCTGGGAGACAAACAACTCCCGATCCTGATCCATGAGAGGCTACAGCCACGCCATAACTCTGGACCCCTTGAGAGCTGTCTCGGGTAGGTTCCACTCCTCCTGAATCATCTCTCGGATCACCCTGTGCACCGGGAATGCCCATTGAGTCTTTCGGAAGGCCTGCAGCAACGGGTCCTCCAGGGCTGCCTCCTTCACCTGAACTCCAGAGGGCATATTAAGAGCTTTGAGAGTCTCTGAAATGAGCGCAGGCAAATCCTCTCTTCGAAATACGCGAATCACTCTCGCCTGATCTTCCTGTTCAGCAATCTCGCCTTCCTCCAATTCTTCCTCCAAATCCAGGTCAGGCTCGTCCGACCTGTTCCCCTCCGAGATGATCGAGTCTCTCTCACCTCTGGGTCTCTTCCACTGAACCTGAACCTCCCGCGAGTAGAGGAGTTCCCAGCCTCTTTACCCCGAGTGGAGACTCTGTAACCCAAGGCGGAGAAACCCCTGTGGCCGAGGCGAACACTCGCTGGATCACTGCCACAAACTCCGGCGAAAAAATGGCTGCCAGTCCCCCAGCTAATGGGGGCTGCGGACCCCGTACGTCCGAAGCTGAGGACGTGCCAAGAACCAGCTCTGGAGACAGAGGACGAGGAGACCCCAGCTCCATCATGACTGCTTGTCCTCCTCTTTGCGCCTCCGCCCCCACCTCTAAGCCCAGGCCCAGCACCGCAGACTCTTCAGTGCAGCTCCTGCATACCCCGGCTTCAGACACAGTGCTCCGCTTTGCCCCGCACAGTATACGGAGCATCTCTGAAGGCATTCTGACCCTCGCGGGTGTCCCGCCCCTCTTCAGTGGGCTCCCAGCACAGCACACTCCTCAGCAAGCCTTAAATGCAGCAAACCAATAAAAAATTAGTCTCGGGGTTTTTTTTTTTTATAAACTTACTCCAGCGACCAGGGGGCCCCCCCATGCACCCCTTGGAAACAGGGAGCGAAAACGAGCTTTCCCCCTCGAATAACACGGCAGTCTTTAGCCGCTGCTGCACAAGGCGTTTTCCCCCGCACCCGACATACGGCACGGCCTGAACTTCCCGGCCGCGTCTCGGTGCGCTACCGACTCCCACCCTGCTTCCTGCTCAAAAATTAATCCTACCTGCACAGGGGAGCCCTTCTCATGCGGCGCTCAATCGCTAAGCGAGAGCTGCCGCTTTGGGCCAACCGGAAGTCCTGAACGCCTCCGAAAAACTCCGGTGAGCAGCGCCGCTGCAACACACACTCACAGCCCCGCTGACATCCGCGGCCCGACAGCTTTGATAGGCAGCATTTCTGCACTAGCTATAGGCCGCACTCACCGCCGGCTCTTCCGCCCAACTCAGGCTCCTGCCCCCAGAGGGGACTGCTTTCAATAATACACTGGCCCCTGCACTTCACCAAAATCTGCCGGAGGGAGGGGGGGGGAGGGACTCAGCCTCAACTACCAACTAGGCAGAAACCCCAGAAATAAAGGAAGAGCCAACCTTTTTCTTTTTTTTTTTTAAAGAACCCAAATCAAATTAAACCAAAGTAATCTAATCTTCCTTAATTGCTCCTCCAGTGAGCCCCACACCAGGCTCACAAATCCTCCAGCTGCTTGGAGACTGAGAGAACTGGAGTGTGAAGGAGGGGTCGGTACTTATCTACCCGTGATGTCACAGAAATGAAGTTTCTCAGTCTCCAAGCTGCTGTGAGAGGTTGACAACTCCAGAGTTCGGGACTAGATTGGAGGGACAATAAGGAACATGGTTTTACTGAAGGACGATCTTGACAAATCTGAGTTCTTTGACTGGGTGACCAGAGAACTAGATCAGGGGCATGCAATGGATGTCATCTACCTGGATTTCAGCAAAGCCTTCGATACTGTTCCTCATAGGAGGCTTATCAATAAACTCAGTAGTTTGGGGATGGGTCCCAAGGTGATAAACTGGATCAGAAATTGGTTGACTGACAGACAACAGAAGGTGATGGTAAATGGAGCTCACTCGGATGAAAGGAAGGTGACTAGTGGGGTGCCCCAGGGTTCGGTTCTGGGCTGGGCACTGTTCAATGTATTTGTGAGTGATATTGCTGAAAGACTGAATGGAAAAGTCTGTTTTTTTGCAGATGACACAAAAATTTGCAACAGAGTGGACTCTCCCGAGGGAGTGGTTAACATGAGGAAAGATCTACAAAAGCTGGAAGAATACATTAAATCTTAATTGAAAAGCATTAGACCAAAGAAGTGCAGTGTCATGCACTTGGGTAGCAGAAATCCAAGGGAAATGTATGCGATAGGGGGCGAGAGGTTGGTGTGCACAGATCAGGAGAAAGACCTTGGTGTGATTATTTCTGAAGATCTCAAGGTGGCAAAACAGTGCGACAAGGCGGTGGCAAAAGCCAGGAGGATGTTGGGCTGCATACAAAGAGGAATTACCAGCAGAAAGGAAGAGGTACTAATGCCACTGTATAAGTCACTGTTGAGGCCTCACTTGGAATACTGTGTTCAGTTTTGGAGATCATATCTTGCAAAGGATGTAAAAAGACTGGAAACTGTTCAGAGGAAGGTGACCAAATGATTTGGAGCCTGCGTCAGAAGCCTTATGAGAAGAGACTTGAAGACCTAAATATGTACACTTTCGAGGAGAGGAGGGATAGGGGAGATTTGATTCAGACCTTTAAATACTTAAAGAGAAATAATGAACAAACCAACCTCTTCCAAAGACGGGGAAGCTGTAGAATTAGAAGGCATAACAGGAAGCTGGCAAGGTGGTAAATTGAAAGGCAATCTCAGGAAATACTTTTTTCACTGAAAAGGTGGCGGATGCTTGGAATGCCCTCCCGATGGAAGTGGTGGAGGCAAACACAGTGACAGAATTCAAAATGGCATGGGACACAGTGCATTCCTTTACAGCAACAGGATAAAATCAAAATAAACTGAACCATCTAATTTCTCAACCAATAGGGGTGTCCTACATGGAGCGGTGTGTTCACCCCTAAACAAAGACATGGGGAGGGGTGACCTGCACAGAGTGGCAGGTGCACCTACTGCTGCCATCTTACTGGGCAGACTAGATGGACCATACAGTGAAATTAGACTTACCTGCTAATTGTAGTTCCTTGAGGAACTCCAGTCTAGTCCCGAACCTCTGGGTTGTGCTCCTCCTACAGCAGCTTTGGAGACTGAGAAACGTCATCCTTCTGATGACCCTGGTATAAATACAGAGGGTCCGCCTCTTCACTCCAGTAACCTATTGACAAAGCAGACTCACCGGAGCAACAATTAAGTAACAACCAGTATTCAAACAAGTATAGACGAACTGAACTAGTAAACATTAAGGGAGACTCACTTTCTGTCCTGATCCCCCTTACCCAATTCTAAGTCTGGGTAGAGCTTCTCAGGCCCGCTCCCTCCCCTCACGGAGCAAAGCGACCCCTTTACCACTGTCCTGATCCGACACTCCCCTTTGTAATCAGAACCCATATAGGCTTACATTTTGCTTACCTGTGATAAACTGCTTGCTTCAGGCTCTAATCCAAACATGAACACCCGGGCGGGATACGAGACTAGACTGGAGTTCCTCAAGGAACTACAATTAGCAGGTAAGTCTAATTTCACCTTCCTTATCGTCCCTCCAGTCTAGTCCCGAACCTCTGGGTATGTAACAGAGCAGTGAAATAAATCAATGGGAGGGACATGCTATCCCCGCCTGAAGCACTGTTGTGCCAAAACAGGTATCCCTTTCCGCCTGCACGTCTAGACGGTAGTGCCTTACAAATGAACTTAAGGACAACCAGGTCACCGCCTTACAAATTTCAACTGCCGGGACCAACTTGTACTCTGCCCAGGAAGCCGCTTGGGCCCTAGTCGAATGAGATTTCAGCCCTTCTGTTACTCGCTTGCCTTTCAACAGATACGCTGACGCTATCACTTCTTTAACCCATCTGGCAATGGAAGCTTTTGAAGCTGCTTCCCCTTTCTTTGAACCACCAAAGAGAACAAAAAGTCTATCCGACTTTCAGAAAACAGCCGTTCGCCTAATATATTTCTTTAAAGCCCAGCGAACATCCAGCCGATGTGAACGCTCCGCCGACGAAGACTCGGGACCTCCCCCGAAAACTGACAAAGAAACTACCCAATTCATATGAAAAGGTGATACCACTTTTGGTAAAAAGGACGGAACCGGCTTCAACACCACCTTCGAATCGTAAAAGGAGAGAAAGGGCTTTCGGCAGGACAAGGCCTGCAACTCTGAAATTCTCCTGGCTGAACAAATCGCTACCAAAAAGACCACCTTGAGAGTTAGATCCTTCAAAGATGACCTTGCCAAGGGCTCAAAGGGTTCTCGCCCTAACGCCTCCAAAACTAATGAAAGATCCCATGTCGGAACTACCTGACGACCTGGTGGCCTCATCAGCAACACTGCCCGTAGAAAACGCTTCACATCCGGGTGTGTTCCCATGGCCATCCCTTTAATTTTACCTCTAACAGGACAGCGCTGCCAGCTGTATTCTCAAGGACGAGGCCGCTAAACCTTTCTGAAATCCATCCTGTAAGAACGCGAGAATCTGCGGAATTGAAGTCCTTAACGCATCTAACTCCTTTTCTGCGCACCAAGCTTCAAATACGCGCCATACACGCACATATGCCAATGAAGTAGACATTCTTTGCGCCTTCAGTAATGTCTAAATCACTGCTGCGGAGTATCCCCTTGCTCTCAGCCTTGCCCTTTCAAGGGCCATGCCATAAGCGAGACTCGATCCACCTGGGGCATGTATAGTGGTCCCTGAGACAATAGGTCTCTCCTGACTGGTAGACACCAAGGGCGCTCCACCAACAGTCTCCTGAGATCTGCATACCAAGGTCTCCTTGGCAATCCGGTGCTATCAAGATCACCAATCCTTTATGTAGTTCGATACGTTGAACTACGCGGCCTATCAATACCCAAGGTGGAAACACATACAAGAGTTGCTCCACTGGCCAATCCTGAATGAGAGCATCCAGGCCCTCCGACATCCTTTCTCGTCGTCTGCTGAAGAAACAACCGACCTTTGCCGAGTGAAAAGTTGCCATGAGATCCATTACTGGTGACCCCTATAGACATACCACCATTTCATATACTTCTGGATGAAGAATCCACTCTCCTGGATCTACCTTTACCCGACTCAAGAAATCGGCTTCGACATTGTCTGCTCCTGCCACATGCGCTACCGATAGAGCCCCGAGGTTCAGCTCGACCCACTCGAACTGCTCTGCCTCGGCCTCCAGTGCCACACTGCTTGTGCCTCCTTGCCGATTGATGTAGGCTACCGCAGTCGCATTGTCAGAGAATACTCAAATCGCTTTCCCGCACACATGAGGCTGAAACACCTGCAAGGCTAATGCTACCGCTCTGAGTTCCAGCCTGTTGATTACCCAGCGCTTCTCCTGATCTGACCATTACCCTTGGGCAATTCTTCCCTGGAAGTGAGCTCCCCAGCCCAGTAGGCTGGCATCCGTTGTCAGGGCTATCCAATCGGGTGTCTCCAAGGACATCCCCTTCTCCAGATTCCCGAAACAACCACCATCGCAGCGTTTTCCGCGTCTCCCCTGGGACAGATCGTCACTCTAGTGAGACCACCGCCTGAGCAGCGCCTTCTGTAATGGTCTCAATATGGGCCCTCGCCCACGGCACCAGCTCGAGCGCTGCTGCCATCGTCCCAAGCAACTGTAGATAATTTCACGCCGTGGGAAGTGGCCTTTTCAGAAACTCAAGTACCAACTACCTGAGATCTCTCGCTCGATGCTGAGGAAGGAACACTATGCCAACTGCCGTATCAAACCTTGCTCACAGGTATTCCAGACTCTGTGACGGAGTCAATGTACTCTTTGCCCCATTGACTACCCAACCTAGGCTTTGGAGACAGGCTACCACCCTGACCGTGGCCGTCTCACTTTCGTCTCTTACTGTGCCCGAATTAGCCAATCGTCCAGATAAGGGTGTACTAGGATGTCGTCCTTTCTCAGCAATGCGGCTACCACTACCATCACCTTGGTGAATGTCCTTGGTGCCGTAGCTAGGCCGAAAGGTAATGCTCGGAACTGAAAATGTCCCATAAGCACTGCAAACCTGAGAAACATTTGGTGCTCCTGCCGAATGGGAATGTGCAGGTACACTTCTGACAAGTCTAAAGATGTAAGGAGCTCCCCTTTCCTTACGGTCACTATGACCGACCTCAATGTTTCCATGTGAAAATGACACTCTGAGCCAACGATTTAGTCTTTTTAGATTCAGAATTGGGCGATAAGTTCCCTCTTTCTTTGGCAACACGAAATAAATGGAGTACCGACCAGAACCGCATTTGTCGGTGGGAACCGGCACTATTGCCTTGAGGGCTACTAGCCTCTCTACTGTCTGTTTGATGGCGTCAAATTTGAAATACGCTTTGCAGGGGGACTGAATGAACGAGTCTGTTACCGGCCGTAGAAATTCCAAAGCATAACCTTCCTCAGATAACCTCCAGCACCCACTGGTCCAAAGTTATCTGGACCGAGGCAGGATAAAACTCTCATAGCCGACCCCCTACCGGTACTACCCCTACCTGGGTCCCCCTCGCTTTCATTGTGTCTTCCTAAGATTTGAGGGGGAGGCCGCAAACCCTCTGCCTGCTCCCCGAAACCCCTGGCTTAGATAGGGAAACCACCCCCTCTGGCTTTGGTTGAATCTAGGGGAACGAAAATGGCAAAACTCCCTCTGCGGAGTCTTAGGAGGTACATTTGAACGACCCTGCTTCTGCTTATCTTCCGGGAGCCACCCCCTTTGGATTCGCCTAGGTCCTTCACCAGCTTATCCAGATCATCTCCAAAAAAGACGTTTTCCCCGTGAACGGCAGCTTACTCAACCTCGCCTTAGACGAACTATCCGCTGCCTAGTTGCGCAGCCACAAATACTGCCACACTGCCACCACCAAAGCCATATTGTTAGATAACCCACGGATAAGATCGTAATGGATATCTGCAAGATAGGCCGTCCCTGACTCTAACCTGGCCGCCTCAGCGGCCGCTGCCTCCATCTGTTCTCCTTGAATCCACTGAAACCAACGCAAACAAGCTCTAGCTACCCATGCTCCACAAAAGAAGCTTGTACTGATAGCGCGCTTACGTCAAATACCTGCTTCAACAAGGTATCCAACTTCCTATCCTGAGTATCCTCATAGGAGGCTCATCAACAAACTCAGTAGCTTGGGAATGGGTCCCAAGATGGTGAACTGGATTAGAAATTGGTTGACTGACAGACGACAGAAGGAGATGGTACATGGAGCTCACTCGGATGAATTTATTTAGTATACATTTACATTTGTATACCGCTACTTCCAGCGATCAACAGCGGTTTGATTACAGATTGGAAATTGTCAAATCATGACAGAAAATTTTTGAGGTATAAACAGATTGATTAGACAGGAAAGCACAGCACACAGAGAACTATTTTACAGGGAACATGTAAAGGAAGGTGATTAGCGGGGTGCCCCAAGGTTCGGTCCTGGGCCCAGCACTGTTCAATGTATTTGTGAGGGATATTGCTGAAGGACTGAATGGAAAAGTCTGCTTTTTGCAGATGACACAAAAATTTGCAAAAGAGTGGACTCCCCCGAGGGAGTGGATGACATGAGGAAAGATCTACAAAAGCTGGAAGAAATGGTCTAATGCTTGGCAATTACGATTTATGTAAAATCATTTTTATTATTTTTCTTAGAAGATGAACAGTATGTCGGGCCTTCGAAAAGGCCATTGCAAAGAACACTCAAAGTTCACAAACACAGTAATGGAAATCTCAGGGCAACAGCTATCCCAAAAAACAAGGGAAGGAGTTCAAAAAAGAAACTAATACAGAGCACAACTATTCAAACCCCCCCCCCCCCCCGCCTAAGTGTCGTACGAAGACCAAGAGCACACTCGGGACAGTACTGCTTGTCCAACTCTTGACACGCCTAAGAGTCTAACAACCCCCCCCTCTCCACCCAAACCCCCGTCCCCTTCTCCGCCCCCCCTCACCCCCCACCACCCCTGCCTCCCCCTCCCCATGGCCAGGGATGCCCTCCAGTCCTACCACCCATAACTCATCTCCAAAGAGTCTCCTGACAACACCCCCTTCTCCAGATAGAGCCCACATGAGGCCCATCCACCTTAGTCCTACTCCTCCCCGATAGCAAAGTCCGGGCCACGTAGCAAGGGCGCCCAAACAAGTTGGAATCGTGACCAGGCTTTACCACCTAGAAGCCGGGCCGTTCTACGTTCCATACGCATTAGCTCTCCGAACTGTCCCTCCCATTCCCGGAAAACTGGCCCCCCCTCCGACAGCCAGTGACGCAAGATGGACTGCTTAGCCACCAGGAAGCTCTTCTCATAAAGCTGCCGTTGCGCCACTGACCCCTGGGCCCCCGGAGGTGTCACATGAAACAAGCACCATAAAGGGTGAAATTCTAACCTCCTCTCCACCCAAACGGCCAATTTGGTCCCCACCGTCTCCCAAAACGCCTGGATGACAGGGCAGGACCAAAAGCGATGGAGTAGAGTGCCCACCTCCCCCCTACAGAGACCACACACATCCGACTCCAACAGGCCCATCCTGCAGGCTCCCACCTCAGAAATATAGGCTCGCCATAGCAGCTTGAATTGCAGTTCCCGATAGCGCACTGCCTCCGAGAGCTCGCGTACCCGTCGAAAGGCTACCCCCACCAGATCCACCGTAAGATCCGTCATACCGTCCTTCCTCCAGCGCTCCACCAAAGCAAGCAATCCCGCCGCATTCCCCGCAGGAGCCAGTTCCTCCATCAGCTTCCTAGTTGCGGTACTCTCCTGAAATTTCACCAGCAGAGACCATAGACTTTGCTCTCGAGATATCAGCACAGCCCTCTCGGGCAGACTGAGCACATAAGGCCGTACCTGTAGATAGTAATAAAACGTCGCTGTCGGCAGAGTATAACGCCGTGACAGCGTTTGGAAGGACTCCAGCTGATCCGAAGACTCCATACGTAATTGACTGACATACTCGATACCTGCCTGCGACCAGGCCTTACCCACCCTACCAACAGTACCCGGCAAAAATTGGCGATTGCCCACTAGGGGTAGGCAGTCGGTAATACCCCAATGGAGCCCGCGAAGCCGACACAAAAACCGCCATGCCACACGCATCGTGCGCAAATAGCAGGAGGCCCTCCAGGCCCGCGGTAACATCACCCCCCCCCCCCCCCCACAGTGCAGCAGGAACGTTCTATGCCAATTCTCAGAGAATTGATCTATAAGAGATACCGGAATGCGCTCCGCATTCCCCACCACTAAATCGCTCAGACGCCTTGCTACATAGCAAAGATTAAGTTCTCAAGGAAGTCAGTCCGATTCCCCCTTCACTTACGGGGCGCATGAGCGTCTCCAGCGCAATGCGTGCCCTTCGGGACTTTCAGAGGAACCGTCCAATCTATTTGTGTAACTCCCGCAGATCACTTCTGTGGAGCCAGAGAGGCAAATTCCGCAGCAAATATAGCCAACGTGGCCATTCAATCATTCTCACTAGTGCTACCCGTCCCATTAAGGAAAGCACAGTTACTTACCTGTAACAGGTGATCTCTGGGAACAGCAGGAATTAGTCCTCACATATGGTACGTCGGTACCGACGGAGCCTGCGCGGGAATGCTTCCCCAGCTTCCCAAAAAGGAAAGCTTTTGGGCACATCCCACCGCACCTGCGCGCTGCCTTCCCGCCTTTCCTAACTGACTCTCCTCAGTTCAGGTTTATAGCTGAGACAATAGAGAGAGAGAAAGGAAAGGAAAGACCAGAACGATACAACTCCTAGGGGAGGTGGGTGGGTTGTGAGGACTAATTCCTGCTGTTCCCAGAGATCACCTGTTACAGGTAAGTAACTGTGCTATCTCCAGGAACAAGCAGGAATGAGTCCTCACATATGGGGACTCCTTAGCTAAGATGCCTGGGAGATCCCCTAGGATTTAAACCCTGGATAGGGTGTCATATCCTCCTATGGATCTCAGGCATCCATCCAGGGAAGGAGGGTAGGAGTTGATTAAGAATGGAACAGGTTTTTGAGAACAGCCTGACCAAACAAGGCATCCCGGCGGGAATCCTTGTCCAAGCAGTAATGGGCTGTGAAGGTATGAACCGAGGCCCAGGTGGCTGCTCGACAGATCTGGTCTATGGACACAGAATGTAGATGAGCCATAGAGGTGGCCATGGCCCTTACATTATGAGCTGTGACATGGCCCTCCAGAGTAAGGTTCTTGCTCTGGTAGGCAAAAGAAATACACTGAGCAATCCAATTGGACAGTGTTCTCTTAGAGACTGGAAGTCCTAAATGAGAAGGATCAAAAGCAACAAAAAGCTGAGAAGACTTTCTATGTTGCTGTGTCCTATGCAAGTAAAAGGCGAGAGCTCTTTTACAATCCAGAGTATGAAGGTTCCTCTCTGCACTAGAGGCATGAGGAGCTGGAAAAAAGACTGGCAAATACACCTCTTGATTGAGATGAAAAGGCGTGACCACTTTAGGCATAAAGTGTGGATTAGTCCTGAGGACCACCTTGTCATGATGGAATCTTGTATAAGGTGGGTTTGACACTAAGGCCTGTAGTTCACTAATGCGGCGAGCAGAAGTGACTGCAATAAGGAAGACAACCTTCCAGGAAAGAAATTTCAGGGAGCTAGTAGATAGGGGTTCAAATGGTGGCTTCATGAGCTGACCAAGAACCAAATTCAAATCCCATGCCACCGGAGGAGGCTTAATGGGAGGTTTAGTTAAAGTGAGACCTCTCATGAATCTTGAGATAAGAGGATGAGAGGAGACTGGTTGCCCATTGATGGGCTTAAGGGATGCTGCAATAGCACTCAAATGGACTCTCACTGAATTAGTTTTAAGTCCTGCATTGGAGAGATGCAGGAGATAGTCCAACAGAGAAGTTAAAGGAAGTGTGAAAGGGTCTAGACCTCTTTCAGCACACCAAATGGAAAATCTTTTCCATTTAAAGGCGTAGGAACGCCTGGTGGAAGGTTTCCTGGAAGCATGAAGGATATCCTTCACCTGTTGAGAAAGATTTAAATCTTGAAGGTCTAGGCCTTCAGCAACCAGGCCCTGAGGTGAAGGGACTTGGGGTTTGGGTGCCACAAAGTCCCCTCCTCCTGGGACAGAAGGTCTGGAGCAGCTCCCAAGTCCAGGGAGGGGGCTTGGGAGAGATGCAGAAGTAGAGGGTACCACACTTGGCGTGGCCAGCGTGGAGCTATAAGGATCATAGATCCTTGATCTCTCTGGAGTTTGAACAGAGTCTTGGGAATCAAGGGAATGGGTGGAAAGGCATACAGGAAGTCCTGACCCCAATGAAGGAGGAAGGCATCCCTGGCCTGAACTCCCTGACACGGAATTCTGGAGCAGAATCGGGGAAGTTTGGCATTCCATGGACTTGCAAAGAGGTCTATGTCCGGGGTTCCCCATTCCTGAAAGATTCTGAGTACCTGATCCATATGCAGGGACCACTCGTGTGGAAGCAGAACTCGACTGAGTCTGTCTGCCCAAGAGTTTTGGATTCCTGGGAGGTATACTGCCAGGAGATGGATCTGATGCTCTCTGGCGAAGGCCCACAATCAGAGCTTCGTTGCAAAGCGACAGAGAGCCAGTTCCTCCTTGCTTGTTTATATAAAACATGGCTACTTGATTGTCTGTGTGAACGAGGACTGTCTTGTAGCCCAGGAGGGTATGAAAGACCTGGAGAGCTAGGAAAACTGCTCAAAGCTCCAAATGATTGATATGAAGGGAGGCCTCTTTTAGAGACCAAGTGCCTTGGGTGGAGAGGTCCTCTAGATGAGCTCCCCAACCTGTTTGGGAGGCATCTGTAGTCTGGGTTGCTTGGAGCAACGACTGTTGGAAGGGGGACCCCAGCAACAGATTTTGAGTGGACATCCACCATTGGAGAGACCAAAAGAGACGTTTGGAGGTTGCTATTTGGTCGGAGAGAGCTCCTGAAGCTTGAGTCCACTGGGTGGACAAAGTCCACTGAGCTGCTCTCATGTGAAGGCGAGCATAGGGTACCACATGTACTGTGGAAGTCATGTGGCCTAGCAGTTGAAGCATCTCCCTGGCAGTCAAGTAACTCTTTGACTGAGCCTGGGAGGCTAGCTGCAGTAGCCGATGGCAATGGGCCTGAGGAAGGTAGGCCCTTGCAGTGGTGGTATCCAACCAGGCCCCTATGAACTCCAGGGACTGAGTGGGAGTAAGCTGGGACTTTGGGAGGTTTACCACCAGTCCCAGATATTGCAGAATGCGTCTTGTGCTGTTTAGAGCAATCTGAGCTTCTGACTGAGTTGGTGCTCGGATGAGCCAATCGTCCAGATATGGGAAAACAAAAATCCCTAGGGTGCGTAGAAATGCTGCAACGACTGCCATGCATTTGGTGAACACTCTGGGGGCAGAGGCTAGGCCGAAAGGAAGCACTCTGTACTGATAATGTTTTCCCTGGAACAGAAACCGTAGGAATTTTCTGTGGGATGGATGGATGCGGACATGGGTGTACGCATCCTTGAGATCTAGAGAACAAAGCCAATCTTGGCTCTTTAGGTAGGGAAGGAGAATGCCTAAAGAAAGCATTTTGAACTTCTCCTTGCATAGAAATGTGTTCAATTCTCTGAGATCTAAAATGGGTCTGTAACCCCCTGTTTTCTTGGGAATGAGAAAATAGGGGGAATAGAACCCTGAGCCCTGCTGAAGAAGGGGAACCTCTTCTATCGCCCCTTGGGCAAGCAGGGTAGACACTTCCTGACCCAGAAGGTCGAGGAGAGGTGTGGGAGAATTGAAGTGTATCACCATGGTGTGTGGAGGAGGGTCTGAGAAATGAAGTTTGTAACCCTTTCTTATTTATTTATTTATTTAGCAATTATTTCTATACCGCTCTTTCACAAGTATCAAGTGCGGTTTACAATGAACAGTATGTTATATGGTATGGATGGTATCATACCAAGTCAGTTTACATAGAACATATTGAACTATTTACAGGTAACAATATAAAGTATTAACATTATAATTATTAGAACATTAAACATTATGATGGAGAGGGTCCACTGTTCTGATGTTATTTGCTCCCATCTGGGAGCAAAATGAGCTAACCTTCCTGGAATGGTGAGAAGTTCTGACTGGGGTAGAGCCAGAAAGGTTAAGTTCTCTAGAATCCAGTCAAAAACCCTGAGGGGGTTGGGACTGTTGAGTTGCAGGAGTTGCGGCAGGTTTGGGTATGGCCTGCCTTGGTTGCTGTCGTTTAGCTGGAAAACGACCTGCAGCAGATTGCTGGCCAGAGTTGGAAGGGAATCTGCCCTTTTTGAAATAAGACTTTTTCTTGAATGGCATGGAGGTAGACTTGGAAAGTCTATCCAGAGCAGAATTCTCTGCATCCATTTGAGTGGCTTTAATTTGCCACTCTCTGCCAAAGAGATTCTCACCTGTACAGGGCAGATTTCCCAGGACATCCTGGACCCAAGGCTCTAGATCAGAAGCCTGGAGCCAAGCAAGTCTCCGAGCAGCAATGGCAATGCCTGAGGCTCTGCTAGCACCCTCAAAGGAGTCAAAGGCTGCCCTATTGGAAAACTTGGAAACATCCTGAGTATGCTTAAGCCAAAGGAGGAATTCATCCTTTCTGTCCTCTGGAATAACAGGGAGAAAGGTATGCAACTTCAGTGCAATTTCCTTAGAAACATACCCATATAAAGACTATATGAGTTGATTCTAGCAATTAGCATACTGGCTTGGAAGATTTTTCTACCAAAAGCATCCAAGGTCCTGCATTCTCTCCCTGGAGGAGTAGAAGAGTGTCTTTTAGTACTCTTTATTCTTTTCATAGCTGACTGCACCACAATGGAATGGTGAGGAAGCTGGGTTTTCTGAAAACCAGGACAAGGGGCAACACGGTACATAGTGTCCAACCAACGAGAATGAGGAGAAAGGGTGAGAGGAGTCTCCCATAAATCAAGCATGTGTTCATGAAGAATTTCATGAATTGGTAAGGTGACTGCCTCTCTGGGAGCCTTAGAGTAACCTAAAATGTCAAGCTTTTTAGCTCTAGGCTCTATTTCAGAGGTTGCTGAAATGGCAAGTCCTTTAGCTACTTCTGAAATGAAGTCTTGAAAGGACAAATCCTCTGGAGGAGACATTCTCCTCTTTGGAGAAGAAGGTTCCTCAGGGAGAGTAATAGACACTTCAGGAGATTCTTCTGATGAATCGGAATCAGAAGAATTGAAGTATCGTCTGTCCGATTCCAACGACCGATACGCGTATCGATCGGTATCGACATCGGGCGTCCCCGGAACCGGATCGGTATCGGGGAAGTGCCCGGATCCAGGAACCGGAGTCGGTACCCTGGTCGATGTCGAAGCAATCGGTACCGCTGGCGTCGCAGCCTGAATGAAAGCCATGATAGCTTGCTGCATGGATTGGACAGTATGATCCATAGACGCCACGACTGCCTGGATGTCGGTACCGGGAGAATGTGCTGGTACCCCAGAGCAGTCTAACAGGTGATCGGTCGAGGCCGTGCCATCGATGTCAACCTGTAACCCCATAGGAGGAGCTTTGGAAGCCGGAGCGTCCCGCCGGGGTTGTTTGGCTGGGGCAGGATCGTCAAGGGTAAGCCCGGGGGATTTACCCTTTGAGGACCTGCTTAGTTTATGTTTGGTTACCTGAGATCCATCAGGAGACGATGATCTAGAAGATGTCGATGCTACCGGTGGTGCCTCTGCGGGAAACAGCGTATGGAGCTTAGCTGCTCGATTCTGTAACCCACGTTTAGACATCATGGAGCAGGATGGACAATCCGGAACGGAATGGTCAGGGCCCAAACATCTGAGACACCATTCATGGGTATCTGTAATAGAAATAGTACCGCTACACTTAGTACATTTTTTAAAGCCTGAGGCTTGTTTTTCCAAGAGGGAAAATCTTTTTGTAGGCCCTAAGGCCTGCAGAAGAAATAATACTAAGTGAAGAAAAAAGATAAAGTTTTTTTTTTTTTTTTGTAAAAGAAAGAAAGAAAAGACCGGCGGTACCGGTCCGGTGTCGGGGAGGCAGACACGCGACCAAAGAAACAAACTAATATAAGAAACTTCTTCAGCGGTGACAGGGCTCGACCTGCTGGCTCTGCGGAAAAGAAGAACTGAGGAGAGTCAGTTAGGAAAGGCGGGAAGGCAGCGCGCAGGTGCGGTGGGATGTGCCCAAAAGCTTTCCTTTTTGGGAAGCTGGGGAAGCATTCCCGCGCAGGCTCCGTCGGTACCGACGTACCATATGTGAGGACTCATTCCTGCTTGTTCCTGGAGATAGCGAGAGATCCTTCCACCGCTTCAGTTTCGCCACCGTAGAGGCAAGGAGAGGCCGGACATTAACCTCGTAAAGACTCTGCATACGTGCAGGGATTTGAACACCCAAGTAGCGGATTTGCCCCTCCGCCCACTTAAGCGGGAACTGACCTTGCCAGGCGCAACGAGATCGCTCATCTACATCCAAAACCATCGATTTCGTCCGATTGATGCGAAGCACGGAAAATCCGCCAAAATGCTCGATAACCCCCAGTGCCGCCGGCAAAGACAGCATCGGGCGGGTGAGACACAGCAAAATATCGTCCGCAAAGGCGCTCAACTTAACACTACCATCTCGCCAAGCAACTCCCTTAATCTGATCGGACGCAAGTAAAGAGAGCAGGAGCGGCTCCAACTGTAGAACGTATAGCAGGGGGGAGAGAGGACAGCCCTGTCTTGTGCCCCTCGCTAACAAAAAGGACGGCGATCGCACACCCCCGTCCTCAACCACCGCCAAGGGGGACTCATATAGCGCCTGTAGCCATTGCAGATATAGACCCTGAAAGCCAAACCGCCGCAGAGCCGCAAACATATCGCCAGGACACCCTATCGAATGCCTTCTCCGAGTCCAAACTTACAAGGATCAGTGGATCCCGCGCCTGCGAAGTTAGCTCCATACCCAACACCCTACTAATGTTCACACAAACCTCCCTGCCTTTAACAAAACCCGCCTGGTGAGATCCCATCAGTCCAGGAAGAAAGAGTTGGAGGCGAGCTGCTAGCACGGACGCAAAGAGCTTTTGATCAACATTGATTAACGAGATCGGCCTATAAGAAGCGGGATCTTCAGGGTCCTTTCCCTGCTTTGGGAGTAGTATGATGCTGGCGGTACGCATGTCTCTCGGGAAGGTGCCAAGCTCCACGGCCTCCTCATACACGGCTGCAAGCGTGGGCACCACCGCCAGCTCTAACATCTTATAAGCTTCATAGGAGTAACCGTCCGGGCCGGGCGCCTTATGAGGGGGACCCGCTTTTATCGCCCTTTGAATTTCTTCCCCCATCATAGGGCGGTTCAACACCTCCCGTTGCTCTTCCGAGAGCTGCGGGATCAAGGCTCGCTCCAGGAATTCCTCCATTAAAGACGCATCCGACGTATAGAGCTTCTCGTAGAAGGAACGGAAGACGCGGACTATCTCCTCGGGTCGTGTGGAACGCTTTCCTACCTCATCCCGGATCACCGTGACCCCGTGAGGGCCTGCCCTCTCCCTTACCAACCACGCCAACAGCTTCCCCGATCTATCGCCATGTCGGAAGAACTGATGATGGTAGTATTGCTGGGACTGAATCGCTCGCTCCTGCAACAGGTCGTTCAGCCTCTTTTGAATCTCGATGTAGCCTTGAACTCCAGCAGAGTGCCTTAAGACCATGTCCTTAGCCCTGCGGAGGTCCCTTGTCAGTCGGAGCACCTCTTCATTGACCCTCTTGTGTTCCGCACTCACATAAGCTATGATATACCCGCGAAGCACTGCCTTCCCAGCCTCCCAAAAGGATGCCACAGAGCTGGCCGTCCCCTCAATAAATTCCACATATTCGGCCCAGTGTCTGGTCACATAATCACGGAATTCCGATCTTTTCCATAAATGACTAGGGAAGAGCCATTTACCATGTCCCGCCCGCTCACTCCGCCAGACCATGCTGACCATAGCATGGTCAGATACAAGAATAGGCCCTATCTCCGCCTCAAGCACTTTCCCAAACCAGGGTTTCGATACCAGAATATAATCAATTCGCAACCACGTTTGATGAGCGCGCGACAGATGTGTGTAGTCTCTGCTCCCTTGGTGGAGTACCCTCCAGACATCAACCAGTTCCCCCAATTCACAGAGGTAGCCCACCCCCCTGGAATTCCAGCCCCTCCCAGGATGGGGGTGAGAGCGATCTAAGAGGGGGTCATGTGGGCAATTATAATCGCCTGCAAGAATGACCGGTACCTTCGGGGACCCCAAAATCTTAGCCAAGATAGATTTAAAAAACTCATGATCATAAGTGTTAGGGGCATATACATTCCCAAGGAATAGTTCCTCACCCTGAATCTTAACGTGCACGAACAGATACCTGCCCCCGGGGTCCTCCTCTACCGTTAACACCTCACAGGGTAGGTTCTTATGGATCAAAATGGCTACCCCTTTACGTCTCGTGTTGGAGGAAGCGGACAGAACCGTTCCCACCCAATCACGGCGCAGTTTAGCATGCTCAATGGCAGTTAAGTGCGTCTCCTGCAGTAGGGCCACCTGTGCCTTCCCTCTCTTTAAGGCCTGCAGAATTTTAGTGCGTTTCACCGATGTTGTAACCCCCCCAACATTCCAGGACACCAATTTCAGGTCATGGGGGGCGCTGCTGCATTTCGACTCCCAAAGCCTGTAGATAAAACATGACTCTTGTAGCGCAGGGCAGCCCAGCCTCCACCCCACAGCCATTCAAAACCGCCCCGTATTCTGGGGGACCCCTCTCTGTATACTTGCCCTCCCTGTCGGGAGATACTCTCCAGTGACAACTCCACCATCCCTGGTCTTCCCTGGCCCCCCCCACCCCCCCTCCCCTCCCCTCTCCCTCTTCCCCCCCCCCCTTCTGCCCCTTCCCCTCCCCCCCAGTCCCTGGGAGTTCTGGTTCCCCATACCCTCTTAAAACCACTCTAATCATACCCCTCAGTTCCCGATACTGAGGCCTAGGTCAAAGCAATGCAGCGGGACGGCCACAGCCACAGCAAGACCCCCCCCCCACCCCCCCAACCATTCGGTAACTCAACTTGCATACCATATTGAAGCATTAAGCAACTAAAGTAAGAAAGAAGGAAGAGACAAAAGACAATAAACATTCAGTACAAACTGGAACATGAGCAAAATGGAAAACCACGGGCCTCCACCAGGCCCCCGCCGGCCCAGATATGGACCGGGGCTCTCAGCAGGAGTAGCATGTTCGAGGGTGGCCAAGAGCAGACCCCACAGTCCAACCTCCGGCGTATCCACCATCGCAGTCCTCGCCAGAAAAAAGATCCAGAGTAGCCTACTCTTCACTCATGGAACAGGTAGTTGTGCCACAAACTGCTTCGCCAGACCCGCCTGCTCAAAAGTGTGGGTCTTCCCCTGTATGGTGACGCGCAGCGTGGCCGGGAAGGCCAGGGTGAAACGGGCCTTCCGCTGGAACAACTCGGCACATATAGGCGCGAACTCTCTCCTTTTTGCTGCTACCAGTGCGGAGTAGTCCTGGAACATGAGTATTTTCCGATTGTCAAGCATCAGTGCAAGAGCTTTCCGGTAAGCTTGTAAGATCACGGACTTGTGCTGAAAGTTGAGAACTCTCAAAATCACCGCTCTGGGCCGGTCTCCCCCTTCACGGCGTGCCCCCAGGCGGTGCGCTCGCTCAATTTTGAAGCGGCCCCGCAGGTCATCCAGCCCTAAGGCCTCGGGCAGCCAGGTCTCCAAAAAGGGCAGCAGGTCCCGGTCCGCTTTTTCCTCTCCAATGCCAATGAGCCGCAAGTTATTGCGCCTCGAACGGTTTTCCAGGTTGTCCAGTTTTAGTTGTATTTCTTGCAGTAGCTGCTTGTGCTTAGCCAGTTCTCTCTCGCGACTTCCCTCCTCCTCCTCTATGCTGGCAACCCGATGCTCCAGCTCGTCCACCCGTTTGCCGAAGTCTGTCAGGGATTCCTCCATGCCGTCAAGCTTTTTCAATACGAGGTCAAATTTCGGGTCGAGCAGCTTAACTACTTCCTTTGCCAACTCCGCCGGGGCCGAATCCGTGCTGTCTCCACCCGGCGAGGACGGCGCGGAAGGCCCGGCTTTAGTAAGTTTCTCCCGCTCTCTCTTCGGCGTGAGCGGCATTGCAAGTCTGCCCTATAGCCCACCGTAGGCAGCCCACAATCCCGTAGGCACTGATAGGGGCTGGAGGGGAATCTTAGAAAATTAAAGCAGGTATTTAGAAAATTAAAGCAGGTATTTAGCAGATTATTAGCTGTGGCCGTCCCAGAGCGAGCGGGAAGCGTCCGCGCTCACTCACGCATCACATGACCTCCGGCAATTACGATTTAATGCGAAAAAGTGCAGTGTCATGCACTTAGGTAGCAGAAATCCAAGGGAAATGTACGCGATAGGGGGCGAGAGGTTGATGTGCATGGTTCAGGAGAAAGACCTTGGTGTGATTATCTCTGATGATCTCAAGATGGCAAAACAGTGCGACAAGGCGGTGGCAAAAGCCAGGAGGATGTTGGGCTGCATACAAAGAGGGATTACCAGCAGAAAGGAAGAGGTACTTATGCCACTGTACAGGTCGCTGGTGAGGCCTCACTTGGAATACTGTGTTCAGTTTTGGAGACCATATCTTGCAAAAGATGTAAAAAAAGACTGGAAACTGTTCAGAGGAAGGCGACCAAAATGATTTGGAGCCTGCGTAAGAAATCCTATGAGAAGAGACTTGAAGATCTAAATATGTATACTTTGGAGGAGAGGAGGTATAGGAGAGATATGATTCAGACCTTTAAATACTTAAACAGGAACGATGAACAAACAAAACTCTTCCAAAGACGGGCAAGCTGCAAAACTAGAGGGCATAACATGAAGCTGCAAGGTGGAAAATTGAAAGGCAATGTCAGGAAATATTTTTTCACTGAAAGGGTGGTGGATGCTTGGAATGATCTCCCAATGGAAGTGGTGGGGGCAAACACGGTGACGGAATTCAAAACAACATGGGACAAGCACAACGGATCCCTTTATAGCAACAGGATAAAAACAAAATAAACTGAACCATCTAACTTCTCAACAAATAGGGGTGTCCTACATGGAGTGGTGGGTCCACCCCTAAACAAAGACATGGGGAGGGGTGGCCTGCACGGAGCAACGGGTGCACCTACTCTTGCCATATATTTGCTGGGCAGACTGGATGGACCATGCTGGTCTTTATCTGCCGTCATTTACTATGTTACTATATCCTTAAGAGCCGCGCTACCCTCTACAAGGATGGTAGTCTTCTTGGTAACAGCGGCAACAGCCGCATCCACCCTCGGGGACTGAAACTCCTTATCCTGCTCCACCAGCAGGTAAACTCCGGATCCCTTGAGAGCCGCCTCCAGCAAATCCCATTCTCCTTGAATCATTTCCTTGACGACCTTGTGTATCGGCAACGCCCTCAGAGTCTTCCGAAAGGTCTGCAACAAGGGATCTTCCAAAGTCGCATCCTCTGCCGACCCCATCGCCGGCATATTAAGCGCCTTGAGCGTCTCTGAAATGAGGGCTGGTAACTCCTCTCTGCAGAAAATTCGGACCACCCTAGCCTGGTCTTCCTGTTCCGCGATTTCTCCTTCCTCTAACTCCTCCTCAAAATCTAGGTCCTGATCTCCCTCTTCAGAGAGAACCACCTTGGACACCACAGACTGATCCGTGTCCCCGTCTAACTTGGCCTTCTTAGCTGGAACCCTTACTGATCCTACAGCAAACGGTGTACCTGGCCGCTTCTCTGCTGGCTCCGCCTCCGAAGACGGGAAGGCCCTCTTAACCCCCCCCCCCAAATGCCTGCTGAATTAGCGTAACGAATGCCAGGGAAAAAACTGCCTCTAGGCCCCCCTGGTAGCGGTGCTGGGGTAGGAGGAAAATCTGGAGCAGAGGAAGACCCTGCCACAGCCTCCAACAGCTGCTCGGCTGGGGAAACCGGTTCCTGCAAAGGTTCTACCACCCCCTTGGGACCCTCTGAGACCACCTCTAAGGCTTGTTCCATCGTGGTTGCCTCCAGCATACAGCCTCTGCACACTCCTGTGCCCGAGACAGCCCCCCTTCTAGTACCACAGAGTACACACTGTGATCTAGAGGGCATCTCTGTAAAATGGCTATAAAGAAGGGATATAAATGATGGACTCTGTAGCCCCATATCCTGTACAGGCTCAAGACCCCTCTACCAATTCTGACCGCAGGCCCCGAACCTGTAGGTACCCCTTTAAATTTTTTATTTTTTTATTTTTTTTTATTTCAAATATAGATCTTCACTCTATAACGTTGTCCTAGGCGGGTGCTGAAGAAACTCCTCTAAAATGAAGCTCTTCCGCTAAAAACGGAGATCTTTCAGCTTGCCCGATGTAAAACGGCGCTTCCCGCGCTGAACCACGCGGTTGGGCCTGCAGGGACACACGCGCTCCGTGGACTTGTGTCCCGTCAACTTACCTTGATGGGGTTTATACTCTCCCCCGCTGTTGCAGCCTCTCGGTCCTCCGCCACTCTCCGGCCTGACCGCCTCAAAGGCAAGACTTAGCTTCTCTCCCCTCAGCTGCCGCTTCCCCCGATCATCTGCCGTCGGCTCTGCACGCTCTCAGGCAATGACTTCTGGCGCACTGCAGAGCCTCAGACACCAGTTCCTCACCCAGCTATGTGGGATCGGGAACGGGAGTCCTCTCTCCCCCTTAAATAGCTGTTTTCTCAGTGCTGCCTTTCTCCTTCCTCTCTCCTTACAACTAACCGGGAGGGGAGAGGGGGGGGGGGGCCTTACTCACTCAAACCAATTTAAAGACACAGACCTTCAAAAATAAGAAATTGAATTTAAATTTGCATTACTGAAAACTACTAAATTTCTCCAATTCCTAACTCTCTAATATCCTTAATTGCTCCTTTAGCGAGCCCCTAACCTCCGGGCTCACTACTCTCCAGCTGCTTGGAGAATGAGAGAACTGGAGTGAAGAGGCAGTCCCTCTGTATTTATACCAGGGTCATCAAAAGGATGATGTTTCTCAGTCTCCAAAGCTGCTGGAGGAGGAACACAACCCAGAGGTTTGGGACTAGACTGGAGGGAGGATAAGGAATGGTCTTTATCTGCCATCATTTACCATGTTACTCAGTGGGCTTTGAATAACTGTACACAGAATATATCTTGTCCCCACAATTTGACAATTTGGGAAACTGGGTTAGTGGCTTTAGAAGGAGATTATTTTGTGTGTGGTAATCTTGCGTATACAGAACTGCCTAGAGATTGGTCAGGTACTTGCTATGTTGCCCAGTTAGATACCCCGTGGCAATTTATTACTTTATCATCAACCCCAAGTGATTCTTTAAGAAGAAAAAGAAATTTCCCCTCAGGATAAGGCCATAGCAGCTGCACAGCAACTAGTAGATTCTACAAGTCCTTTAATTAAATCTCAGATTGATGCATTTACAGGTACTGTCGGGCTTTCAACTTTTGGAGTAATAGCACCTCCAAGAGAATATAGTACTCAGATTATGGAGTATGTACATTAATCCTCGATCATTGTTCTCTGCTAGATAATGAAGGAAAAGTAGTGAAAGGCTTACTAGATAAAGTGAGAAAACGTACTTTTGTCCCAAGTAGTAATTATGTGAGTTCTTTTTCTGATTTCTTTGACTCGGCCTCTTCTTTATGGAATTCACTGTCTAAACCCTTGAGAGGAATGTTGGCATCTCTGCTTGGATTTTTGGGGGTTTATTTTAGAAGCATTGATTCTCTGTGTAATGTCTGCTGTAAGAAGTCAGTAGAATCTTTGATTCCTAGGATGATGTTACAGATTGGCCCAGAGCCTATTTACAATCCTTCTTAATATCAATGTCTGGGTTTTCTTACCTTTGAAATGATTCTTTGCAGAATCAGAGGGGGGACTAAAAGGAAGCTTGTCTATACAGGGCTGTGTACACTGTGAGGGTACTTAATACTATATTACTGAAAGCCTTCAGAAAGGGTTAACACCACAGATTCAGTAGCTCAGACATTCCAGGGCCTATTACTTAGCTAACGACCTTGAGAGACTCTACTGAAAAACTATGCTGAACTTTCACATAACAGAGAAACTAAGTTTGTTTATGATACAGAAAGTGCAGGGAAGAAACTCTCTTTTCAGTCTTGAAAGAAAGATGTGAAAACTACTTGTGTTAGAATTATTGTTTAAGAGGTTATGTCTGGGAATACACGTATGTCTCCTCCCGATGACCTATACTAATAAGTTTTGACCTATGACAGAGACATAAGAGTTGCACATTATGAATATACGTGATGCCTGACGCAGAAAAATAAGGTGGGAATTATGCTGTGAAATGGAATTTTGACCAATAAAAATAGTGACCGAAGTATGTGGAGTCAGAGAGACAAGGTGCAAGCTTTGTTCTCTCGTCCAAGCTTTGGTGTTTTTTATATAATACAATTATGTGTGATTTGAATTATTAATGATTATTGCTTCCTTCTCATTGCTCCGAGTGTGGAAATCCATTACCCAAGAGCCCAGGTGCTGTTACCGGTGAGGGGAGGAGCAGAGTACATTTTCAATCAGTAACATATACTCACATATTTTGCTTCAAACCTTTTGGCCAATGATTCCACTTCCTGCCTTTCTCGCTCATCATCATTAAATGGAGCTTCTGAGTGAAGAAGTTTCTTCTGAGGGTAAAAAGATAAAAGGGCTTTTCATTCCTATTTATAGAAACTCAAACTAATAGTCTGATCAATACAGAAATTAGGTACTAGTCATTTTATGGGAAAACACAACACAAAACAGTACACAAAAAATAAATCTCAATATCCCTGAAAACTTGAAAAGGGACTACAAGCAACCTGATATAGCTTTCTTGGAATAGCACTCTTCCATGGCTAAAAGAGTGCTACTGCTGCTAGTACAATACCAATACATTAATACCTAGAGAGTGTTAAGGCTCACAGATGACTACACTTAGACCACATCTGGAAAAAGGAAGGCATGATAGTCATTTCATCGGCTTAGAGGACAGGCAGTGTATTGACCTGGGAAAAGAAGATCTAGATTACAAAAGAACTAACTTACAAGGTGTGAAAAGGAAGGCCTGAAAGTAAAACATGACTGCAAACAGACCATTCATTGTGATAGACCTGAATGAACTATGTCAGACTTCTGCTTGTATCCAGACACAGAGACCGCTGCTACTGGAGTTTCACTCTCTGGGCTCACTAGGCCATTTGGGTAATATATACTTTATATATCTAAATGTGCATGCATTAAGACTATTTACCTTTCTACTTCTGTTTTGTTACATAGCTGGCTGTAAAAGTAAGAATAACTCATTTTGTGATTATTGTGCAGCTGGCAAATTACTAATTTTGTGTAAAGACCTGCAGTCCCTCACTACATAATAGCACAGTTTTTCCCTTTCCTGATGGCCCAATATATGAATTCTTAGCAAAAGAGCACAAATTTCCTAGATCATCCATGAAAGTCACAGGCTTCTTTATCCTCCTCCTGAATCTCCCACCCAACTAACGTGTTTCCCTCCCCAGTTGGAACACAATAGGCTCAACAATGTAATGGCTGCACAGACAGCATTTGATAGATCAGAGAGAAAGCTATGTCATAGGCTCACCTGTAGAATTTTTATCCATGGACTAAACGTCCCAAAAGTATCCTCAACCTCCAGAACTACCCCCTCCCCCAACAAATGCATAAACACACACATACATATATAAATACACATATATTTCAACCTATAATACACACACAAGGATTAGAATAATTACTTGTTTGATGAGCTACATTTTTAGTCAGATGTATTATTTCATTTTCTTTCTAATTTCTACTAGAAAATCTACTGACTGAACTCTGGTGACATTTTTACCTACCTCTAGGAGCATAATCTAGTATCCATATCAAGCATATGGTCAGGAATTTCTGACCTCAACCAACCTCAGTGAAGGTAAGATTCAACAGAACAACAAGCATAACTATGTGCAGGATCAGCTTCAACAGAAAGCTTGGCAGAAGGTTATGAGCCCACAGGATCAACCACCAGGAGTACAGCAGACCAGAACTTGTTCCAGGGGTAGGTCCTGGGCTGGTCTAGCAGGACTCAAGGAAAGGGCATTATATGGTAAGTAAAGTATCACCTTCCATATCATCCTGCTAGACTATACCAAATCTACGTTTGACATACCAAATATGCGACTCCACTGAGTGGGAAGAAGACACGGCAGCTTTTAAAAACCTCTGAGCCAAAAGGTAGTGTCCGCGCAAGTATGGACATCCAAGCAGTAGTGCTTGACTAAAAGTGGAAAGTAATGCCCATGTTGCCACTCAACAAAAGTCTGAGGGGGGAGACCAAGCTGTGCTCTGCCCATGAGGATGCTTGTGCCCAAGTGGAATGCGTACACAAACCCCCTGGAACCATCAAGTTCCCCAATAGATATGCTGAGGTAATGGCCTCCTTGATCCACTACCCCAAAGTAGACTTAGCTGCTGTGTCACCCTTACATGGATCCAAAATCAGCCTCAACAGATGGTCTAACCTGAGAAAGGAATTAGTAATATTAAAGTACCAGAGAAGCATTCTCTGGACATCCACAAGGGTAAAATCCTCGTCCTTCCCTTGGCACTGATCCTTAGCAAAGGAGAGCTGACAGAATACATGATTTACAAGGAAGGCCGATACCACCTAGGGGAAGGAAGGAAGGAATGAATGAAGGAAGGAAGGAAGGAACAGGCTGACTGCACATCTCCTCCTCTAAGAAGAATAAGTAAGGAGCCCTGCATGATCAGGCTTGCAACTCGGGGATACGTCTCACTGAATAGATTGTGACCAGAAAGACAATCTTAAAGGGTCAAATTTTTTTTAATCTTAAATCTTTATTAAAGTTATAACCTAATACAAAAACCTCTAATACAGATATTGTGTACCCCAACAATACAATCTGGGCCAAATCTTTAAGTGTAGCCTATTTCAAGTGTTTGAAGGGCTCCGAAATCAAGAACAGGAGCATCAGGAAGAGATTCCATAAGGAACAACTGAATGCAGGGGAAGATGCAGGTGTTGCACCCTCTGAAGAAACATGGAAAACGACTGTGTTTGAAGCAATGGATCACTCCACGACCAGTCCCCTGAAGCAGGATAGGGTTGCCTCCTGAACCTTAAGGAAACTAAGGGAAAGCATAGTTACTCACCTGTAACAGGTGATCTCCAGGAACAGCAGGAATTTAGTCTTCACATATGGGTATCGTCGGTACCGAAGGAGCCTGCGCGGGAATGCTCCCCAGCGTCCAATTAGAAAGCTTTTGGGAGCATCCCACAGCACCTGCGTGCTGCCTTCCCGCCTTTCCCAACTGCCTCTCTCCAGTTGAGTTTTAAAGCTGAGACAAAGAGAGAGAGAAAAGGAAAGAAAAGAGAGATACAACTCCTAGGGGAGGTGGGTGGGTTGTGAAGACTAAATTCCTGCTGTTCCCGGAGATCACCTGTTACAGGTGAGTAACTATGCTATCTCCAGGAACAAGCAGGAATGTAGTCTTCACATGTGGGGACTATCCAGCTACAGATGCCAGGGAGAGACCCCAGAAGTTGTGTGCCCCTGTGAAAGGGCTCCACTTCCCCCCATGGATCTCTGGCATCCTACCGGGAATGGTGGGTAGGAGTTGATTAAGTATGGAACAGGTGTCGTAGAACAGCCTGACCAAACAAGGCATCCCAGCAGGAGTCCTTGTCCAAGCAGTAATGGGCTGTGAAGGTATGAACCGAGGTCCAAGTAGCTGCTCGACAGATGTCATCAAACACAAAATGTAGATGAGCCATTGAGGCTGCCATGGCTCTCACATTGTGAGCTGTGACATGGCCTTCCAGAGAAATGTTCTTACTCTGATAGGCAAAAGAAATACACTGTGCAATCCAGTTGGACAATGTTCTCTGGGAGACTGGAAGTCCAAAATGAGAAGGATCGAAAGCAACAAAGAGTTGGGAGGACTTTCTATGTTGCTGTGCCCTCTGTAAGTAAAAAGCAAGTGCTCTTTTACAGTCCAAACTATGAAGATTCTTTTCTGCATTTGAAGCATGAGGCCTTGGAAAAAATACAGGCAGGTAAACCGCCTGGTTTAAATGAAAAGGTGAGACCACCTTTGGCATAAAGTGTGGATGAGTCCTAAGGACTACCTTATGATGGAACCTCGTGTAAGGAGGATCAGCAACTAATGCTTGCAATTCACTGATGCGACGTGCTGACGTGATTGCAATGAGAAAGATAACTTTCTAGGAAGGGGATTTCAAGGAGGTAGTAGCTAAAGGTTCAAAAGGTGGCTTCATGAGCTGCCCAAGAACTAGATTCAGGTTCCATGCCACTGGAGGTGGCCTAATGGGAGGATTAGTTAGAAGAAGGCCCCTCATAAATCTCGCTATGAGAGGATGAGAGGAAATAGGCTGTCCATTTAAAGGCTTTAAAGAAGCTGAAATAGCACTTAAATGGACTCTGAGTTAGTCTTAAGTCCTGCATTAGATAAATGAAGGAGATACTCCAATAATGATTCCAGAGGTATCGCAGAGGGTTGAAGACCCTTTTGCGAACACCATATATGGAAAACCTTTTCCACTTGAAAGCATACGAGTGTCTTGTGGAAGATTTCCTGGAAGCACAAAGGACATCCTTTACTTGTTGAGAAAGGTTAAGACCATGAAGGTCTAGGCTCTCAGCAACCAGGCCCTGAGATGCAGAGAGTGGGGACTTGGATGCCACAACATCCCGTCCTCCTGAGACAGGAGATCTGGAGCAGATCCTAACTCCAGAGATGGAGCTTGAGAGAGATGCAGGAGGGTACCACACCTGCCGTGGCCAATGTGGAGCTATGAGAATCATGTGGCCTTTGTCTCTCTGAAGCTTGAACAGGGCTTTGGGAATTAGGGGAATGGGTGGAAAGGCATATAGGAAGTCCTGACCCCAATGGAGGAGGAAAGCATCCCTGGCCTGAGAACCCTGAGCCGGAATTCTGGAACAGAACCGGGGAAGTTTGGCATTCAACGGACTTGCAAAGAGGTCTATGTCCGGAGTTCCCCAAATTTGAAAAGGTTTTGCTACCTGGTCTGCATGGAAAGACCATTCGTGTGGAAGCAGAACTTAACTGAGTCTGTCTGCCCAAGAGTTTTGAATGCCTGGCAGATACACCGCCAGGAGATGAATTTGATGCTCTCTGGCAAGGGCCCATAGTCGCAAAGCTTTGTTGCAAAGCGACAGAGAGCCTGTTCCTCCCTGCTTGTTCAGATAGAACGTAGCTACCTGATTGTCCGTCTGAATTAGGACTGTCTTATAGCTGAGCTGGGTATGGAACACTCTTAGAGCAAGGAAGATTGCTCCGAGTTCCAGGAGACTGATGTGTAAGTGGGTCTCCTGTGGAGTCCAGGTGCCTTGGGTAGAGAGGTCTTGCAGGTGAGCTCCCCAACCCACTTGTGAGGCATCTGTTGTTAGAGTGACCTGGGGCAGGGGTTGCTGGAAAGGGGAACCCACCAACAGGTTTTGGGTTGACTGCCACCATTGTAGAGACAAAATAAGGCGACTTGTGTTTGCTATTTTGTCTGATAGTGGACTCAGGCATCAGGCTGCCTGAGTGGATAGAGTCCATTGGGCTGCTCTCATATGGAGGCAAGCATAGGGAACCACGTGCACGGTAGATGCCATGTGGCCTACTAGTTGTAACATTTCCCAAGCAGTGAGATGAGTTTTTAACACTGCCTGGGAGGCTAACTGCACAATGTGAAGGCAGCGGGCCTGTGGAAGATAGGCTCTTGCTTTTCTGGTGTCCAGCACAGCTCCTATAAACTCTAGAGATTGAGAAAGAGTTAGGCTGGATTTTGGGATGTTTATGACCAGGCCCAAATACTGAAGGATACGCATTTTGCAAGATAGGGAAATTCTGGCCTTTGACTCTGATGGGGCTCGAATGAGCCAGTTGTCTAAGTAGGGGAAGACGAATAATCCTAGAGTGCGAAGAAATGCTGCCACTACAGCCATGCATTTCGTAAACACCCTTGGTGCTGAGGCCAGGCCAAAAGGAAGCACCCTGCATTGGTAGTGCTTTCCTTGAAACAGGAAGCAAAGGAACCTTCGGTGAGTTGGATGGATGAGAACATGAGTGTACGCATCCTTGAGATCTAGAGAACAAAGCCAATCCTGACTCTGAAGGTATGGCAGCAGAGTTCCTAGAGAAATCATCTTGAATTTCTCTTTGAACAGGAATTTGTTCAGTTCTCTGAGGTCTAAAATGGGTCTGTGTCCCCCTGTTTTCTTTGTAATAAGGAAATAAGGGGAGTAAAACCCTTTACCCTGTTGGGAAATGGGTACGTCTTCTATTGCCCCCTGGGCAAGAAGAAAATTGACCTCTTGACTCAACTGAGTGTTGAGAGAAGCCTGAGAATTGAACTGTCTTACCACTGTAGGAGGGGGCATGTTGAAGAAATGAAGCTTGTACCCCTCTCTTACAGTGGAAAGAGTCCATTCTTCTGCTGTTATCTGCCCCCATCTGGGGGCAAAATGACACAACCTTCCTGGGATGGTGGAAGGCTCTGGCCCGTTTAGGGCCAGGAAGGCCAAGTTCTCTAGATGAGAGTCAAAGCCCCTGTGGAGGCTGAGTCTGCTGGGCCGGTTGAGGCTTAGCAGTCTGACTTCCTTTGCTTTGGGGGCTGCTGTCCCTTTCGGGCGGACTGACCTGCAGAATGCACCTGCTGGGTATAGGAGGGATAAAACCTCTTCTTTTTAGAGAAGGATGGTTTCTTGTAGGATTTTCTCCTTGCAGGATCAGCTGTAGCCTTGGATAGCCTATCCAAAGTGGTGTTATCAGCATCCAGCTCACTAGCTTTCTCTTGTCAATTTTTGCCAAAGAGATTTTCATCTGTACAAGGGATATTCCCTAGTTTGTCCTGTACCCAGAGTTCTAAGTCAGATGCCTGGAGCCAGGCTCATCCTACGAGCACCTATGGCAATGGCAGAGGTTCTGCTTATGCACTCAAAGCAGTCAAAAGCTGCACGATTAACAAACTTGGAAACATCCTGGGCATGTTTGACAAGTGTAAGATAATCCTGCCTCTTATCATCAGGAAGGAGAGGGCTCATAAGCTGGAGATCTCCTGTAACCTCCTTAAGGAACATTCCCATGTATAAGATGTAGGAACTAATCCTGGCAGAAAGCATAGAGGCCTGGCATGTTCGACGCCCAAAGGCATCAAGAGTCCTACATTCACGTCCTGGAGAATTAGATGCATGTCTCTTTGCACTCTTGATCCTTCTCATAGCCGACTCCACCACTATGGAGTGGTGTGGCAACTGAGTTTTTTGAAATCCAGGACAAGGAGGTACTCGATACATGGTATCCAGCCTACGGGAATGAGGAGAGGTGGTAAGAGGTGTTTCCCACATTAACATGAGATCATGTAAGATCTCATGAATAGGCAAAGTAGCCGCTTCCTTGGGAGCTTTCGGATATTGTAAAATCTCCAACTCCTTTGCTCTGGGCTCTGTTTCAGGAGCCACTGTGATGGAAAGACCCCTAGCCACCTCCCTGATAAAATCCTGAAAGGATATATCCTCTGGAGGAGACATCCTATGTTTTGGAGAATAAGGCTCCTCAGAGAGAAGTACTCCGGCATCGACAGAAATGTCAGAGTCCTCAGAGTCATCGAAGGATTCAAAATATCTTCTGTCCGGGTGCTCTTGTAAAGCACGATACCGATACCGATCGACGTCGGTACCTGAGGGGTCAGGTACCGGCCTGTCGATACCGGAGGAAATAGCATGACTCCGTGTCGGTAGCATACTCGCCGATGTCGATGCTTTCGGTACCGGTATCGGTGCCAGAACTGGTGTCGGTATCGGCTGAACTGTCTGAAGCGGTCCCGAAGGCACCGATGCCACAAGGAGAGCCGCCAGACTGCGCTCAATAGCCAGGAATCTCTGGTCAATTGACGCTGCCGATGCCTGGATGTCGGTACCGGATGAAGCGGCCAGTACCCCAGAGCATGGCACCAATAGTTCTGCCGAGGTTGAGGCCTCAAGAACATCCTGGAGCCCCGATAGTGCTTTGGAAGCCGAAGCCTCCCGTGGGCAATTTTGCCTGTACAAGTCCCTCAAGGGCAACGCCAGAGGCATCTCGATGCTTGGAAGGAGAGCTACCCTTTGAGGACCAGCCAGATTTATGTTTGGTTACCTGAGATCCATGGGAGAAAGACGAAGCCCTGGAAGACATTGATGCGACGGATGCTGCATCGGAGGGAAAAAGGGTGCTAAGCTTAGCAGCTCGGTTCTGACGACCTCTCTTCGACATCATCCCACAGGCAACACACTCTGAGATGGAGTGGTCAGGACCTAAACATTTGAGGCACCACTCGTGAGTGTCGGTGACAGAGATGGTACCGCCACACTTGGATCACTTTTTAAAACCCGAAGCGGGTTTTTCCATGTTGAGGAAAATTTGGGCCTAGTGCCCAAAATGGCACGTGGCACCCAAAAGAAAAAAGGCTGGAAAATCCAGATAAAAGATTAGAATTTTTTTTTTTTTTTAAAGAAAGAACCAGCGGTACCGGTATAGCGTCGAGGAAGGCAGAGGCTACCAAAAAAAGAATGAAAAATATGGGATAATTTCTGCGGTGACAGGAAAACGACCTGCTGGCTCCGCGGAAAACAAAGAACTGGAGAGAGGCAGTTGGGAAAGGCAGGAAGGCAGCACGCAGGTGCTGTGGGATGCTCCCAAAAGCTTTCTAATTGGACGCTGGGGAGCGTTCCCGCGCAGGCTCCATCGGTACCGACGATACCCAAATGTGAAGACTACATTCCTGCTTGTTCCTGGAGATAAGACCTTTGTTTAGCCCATCCTAAAGAAAGGCAAGGAAGGCAAGTCTGCCATATCAGGTCTAGCCTGATGCTCACGGCATCAGTGCTCAAAAAGGACACCAGATATCCATGTAGGGGAGACTAGTAGATCCTCACCTCGCCTTCGGAAGCGTGCCAACAATGGAAAGAGAATAGCTCTTAATGTGATAAGCACCGCTTCTCAAGAGCCAGGCCATAAGCGAGAAGGCAGCCGGGTTGTCTAAAAAGACTGGCCCTTGACATTTCAGTCCTCTTACTGTGAGCAGTCACAGAAAAGGTTTCTGCAGGAGCCGCATCATGTCCCCAAATGATAGCCTCTATGGAAAATCCGACACTAAACTAGGACAACTCAGCATATATCTCAAAGCACACATCCTACAAGTGGCCATGGAGAAAACATAAGATCCATGTCGGGATGACCACAGCAGCGCAGGATTTGCTGAAAGGCCATTTGACTGAGTTCCCACTTCTTGGGATCAAGAGAGTGGTGACTGAAGAAGTCTGCCTTCATGTTGTTGACTCTGGCGATGTGTTGCATCAAGGAAGTTCCTTTCTGCCCAGGACGGTCATCTCCAGTGCCACTCCAGCACTCCTCATGCCCCCTTGCCGACTCATGTATGCCATTGCCATGGCATTGTCAGAGTACTCCTGGACCACTATGCCCTTGAAAAGGGTCCGGAAGTGCAGAAGGACCAAATGAATAGCCCCCCTGCCTCGAGACAGTTGATGGGCCATGACTCCCCCCACCTCCTTCACTTGCCTTGCGCTGACCATTTCTCACAATGGGCTCCCCAGCAGGCATTTGTGGACAGGAGAAGCTACAAGTGATCATCCATTGGCATACCCTTCCCTCAGATGTTGTGGTTGCTGCCAGCACCACAGGCTGGACACCACCTCCAGCTGGAGGGGCAGCCTGACCTCTAACTCCTGAGAGCTTGGAGACCACCAAGACAGCAAGAACCTCTGATTCGGCCTCAAATGAGCTTGTGGCCAAAACACCATTTTCATTATAAGAACATAAGATATGCCATACTGGGTCAGACCAAGGGTCCATCAAGCCCAGTATCCTGTTTCCAACAGTGGCCAATCCAGGTCATAAAGTACCCGTCAGATTCCCAAAAGGTACACAGATCCCATGCTGCTTGTCCAATGGGTATGCAGTGGATTTCCCCAGTCCTCTTTAATAATGATTTATGGACTTTTCCTCCAGAAACTTGTTCAAACTTCTTTTAAATCCAGTTACATTAACTACACTGGAGTGGATGAGTAGCCTAGTTGTTAAAGAAACAGTCTAGCACCCAAGACATCTGGGTTTGATTCCCACTGGCACCCCTTGTGACCTTGGACAAGTCAATTTACCCTCCACTGCTTCGGATGAAAAGGTCTGGCAATCTACGTCTGGTCATACCTGCTAAGAAAACCCAGGGGCTGCTGAGTTGCCAGGAGTCAGCATTGACTTGAAAGCACTAAAAAAAAAATTTAATTAAAATTAACAGATTTAACCAATAATGTCAATATCATTGGCACCCTTGCAATTCAATCCCTTAATGTCAAATACCTCCTAAAAAAAGTAGCCAGTGAAATGGCTTTGGACTATATATGCACACACATTTGACACATAAAAGAATCAAATAAAACAAGACCAATTAAAAAAGGAAATGGTATAAAACTGGGACATTGCCAAGACATGATCATTGGCACCCTTAACAATTCAAATCCGTTTGAAAAGAAGAACCACTTCCCCATTGCAATAAAATTAGATGCGCCTGTGACCGATTGTCAGTACTCACATGACTTGAATCAACCAATGAATGATGGCTCTAATGTTTAAAATGGCCACATTCATTCCCTGTTTAATTTTCACAATGGTGAAGACAAGAGCTGCCTGAAAGTCAAAAAAGTCATTATCACCAAATATCAAACTTCAAAGGAGTACAAGACCATCTCCAAAGACCTTGGGATTCCTGTGTCTACAGTTCGCAATGTTATTAAAAAGTTTTCTGGTCATGGAACGGTCAAGAACCTCCCAGGACATAGTGGGAAGAGGAAAGTTAACCCAAGAAGTCTTCAAAGGTTAGTGTGAACTGTTGTAAAAACACCAAAGAGCTTAAGACTGACTTAGAGCAATCTGGAGTCGTGGTTTCAACTCACACCACATGCGGCGCACTAAGCAAAAGAGGAGTTCATGGGCAAAGATCAAGGAGGATCCAAAGGGCACAGAGCAAGCAGGACACACCACACCGTGGAATGCCGCAGGAAATTTTATTGAGCATCTTTAGGGGATTTTGACCTCTCCAAAACAGGGATACTAAATGCACACTCTCCTGGCCAAAGACAGCTTATAAAAAGCTCAAGCAATCCATCCACAAGGGAAATTGATCAATATCAATAAAGCTCCCTGCTGTATCCCTTGGCGTGGTGTCCCCTGTTTTCTCTGTGCCCTATAGTCACTGCAGGTGGGGTGTCCCCATCTGTTTCAAGGAGAGCCCAAAGACAGATATAAAAAGACACGCCTGATGTTTTCCCAAACACACTTTGAAAAGACGCAATCCTTCTGGGAAAATGTTGTGTGGATAGATGAAACCAAAGAGCTCTTTGGCAATGCAGACCAGTGATACATTTATACCTCTTCGCTGCCGCCTTCAGATCTTGACTCACCTGATCTCCTTTGTGTTTCCTTACCATTCCCCCTAGCTGTATCCCATGTCTACAGCTACTGTGTCGTCTGACTTGACTATATTGTAAGTTTTGATGAGCAGGGAACGTCTTTTACATATGTTTGTGCAGTGCTGCGTACGTACTGTAGCACTATTCAAATGTTCAGTAGTAGTAGTAGGTGAAGAAATGAAACTCATAAGGAAAAAACACCCTTCCTACAGTTAAATATGGTGGAGGTTCCATAATGTTGTGGTGCTGTTTTGCTGACTCAGGAACTGGAGGCTTGGAACGTATTAAAAGAATCAAAGTCAGAGGACTACCAAGGTATTTTCCAGTGAAATGTGCTATCTAGTGTCAGAAATCTAGATCTGGGTCATAGTTCATGGGTCCTCTATAGCAGGACCGTGACCCAAGACATACATCCCAAAGTACAAAAGAATGGTTGGTTAAAAAGGAACAAATGGACCGATTTAAAATGGCCAGCAATGAGTCCTGATCTCAATCCAAACGAGAACCTTTGGAAAGATCTGTAATCTGCTATTGGTAAAAGGAATCCTGGAAATAGTTATGAGCTGGAATAAATCACAGTTGAAGAGTAGGAGAAACTACCAGCAGACAGATGTACAAAACTTATAGATGGCTACAAGAAATGTTTGGAGGCTGTCATCACTGCCAAGGGTTGTACAAAGAGTAATTAGACCTTACCTGCTAATTAGCGTTCCTGTAGAGACTCCAGTCTGGTCCCTTTACTTCTGGGTTGTGCTCCTCTACCAGCAGCTTTGGAGACTGAGCTCTTCAACTTTTTCTCTCTGATGCTCCTCCAGTATAAATAGCACTGGCTCCTCCCATCAGATTCAGTATACTATTGTCAAAGCAGACTTAATGGAGAGACATTAACATCGACAAACCAATAAATTTAATAAACTGAACTTCCCACTGTTTGCCTTCATCAAACGGTAAGACTGTTAAGCAAGTCCCCCAACAGTCTTCAACTGAAAACACTCCTCCTGACCCCTTGGAGAGAGAGATCCTCATCCCACTTCCCCCAAGAGAGAAGGAATACCGGACAGGAACTTACCCATAAAAACACCAAGTTCCGCCCCTACGGGACAACTCCTCCGACTCCCGGAGAGCTGTGATTACGTACCATCCAACTTCACATAGATGGAACCTACCTGGACTTCGGAACGATCTGGTCACCTGGGTGGGATCAGGGACCGGACTGGAGTCTCTACAGGAACGCTAATTAGCAGGTAAGGTCTAATTACTCTTTCCTATGCGTTCCTCCAGTCTGGTCCCTTTACTTCTGGGAAGTACCAGAGCAGTTCACTTCCAGGCGGGTCCTGACAGGGCGGGTCCTGACAGAGCGGTCCGAAGCACCGCAGCCCCAAATTCAACATCTTCTGCGGCCAAAACATCCAACTGGTAGAACTTTGCAAAGGTATGAAGCGACGACCAAGTTGCCGCCCTACAGATCTCCCTGGGGGGAACCAAACCAAACTCCGCCCAGGAGGTAGCCACACCTCTGGTCGAGTGGGCCCAGAACCCCACCGGAACCGGTCTGCCCTTTTGAATGTATGCCGCTGCAATGGCCTCCCTGATCCACCTAGAAATAGAACCCTTTGCCGCCACTTCCCCTCTACGTGGCCCCCCAAACACCACAAACAGATGTTCCGACCTTCGAACAGCACCATGCGCTTCACGTAACGCTTCAAGATCCTCTTCACGTCCAACCTGTGGAGAAGGTACTCCTCCGCTCCCCTTCCCCACCCCCACGAAACAGGAAGGGAAATGGTCTGATTCACATGAAACGGGGAGACCACCTTGGGCAAGAACGAAGGTACCGTCCGCAAGACCACCTTCTCCTTGAAGAACGACAGAAAGGGCGGCCGGCAAGACAACGCCTGCAGCTCCGAAACACGCCTCGCCGAACAGATGGCCACAAGAAAAACTGTCTTGAGAGTCAAATCCTTCAAGGAAGCACGCTCAATCGGTTCGAATGGCTCCCCCGCCAGGGCATTCAACACCATATTAAGATCCCATGGAGGAACCGCCACTGCCCGCTGAGGACGTACTCGCCTCACCGCCCTCAGAAATCTAGCTACATCCGGGTGCCGACCCAGCGGCTTCGCCCTCAACTTGCCCCTATAGGAAGAAATGGCTGCTACCTGAACCTGAGAGAACTGGCCGCGAGCCCCTTCTCCAAGCCTGCCTGCAAAAACTCCAGAACCTCTGGCACCGAGGCCACCAAAGGCCGAATCTCCCAGTCCGCGCATCAACTCTCAAAGATACGCCAGACCCTAACATAAGAACGGCAAGTAGACCGCTTACAGGCTTTCAACAGCGTGGCAATCACTGCTCCGGAATATCCCCGCTTAAGCAACCGCGCCCTTTCAATAGCCAGGCCGTAAGTGAGAACTGATCCACCTGCGGCATCCGTAAGGGCCCCTGGTACAACAGATCCTCCCCTTGCCGGTAGACGCCAGGGCATGTCTGCCAACAGCATTACCAGATCGGCATACCAAGGACGACGTGGCCAATCTGGCGCTATGAGGATCACACCTCTGCAGCACCTTTCCTATCAGAGCCCATGGGGGAAACATATAGCAGTCCCTCTGTGGGCCACCTCTGGACCAGAGCATCGAGGCCTTCTGACATCCGTTCTCTTCTCCTGCTGAAGAACAGGCTGGACTTGGCTGACTCGAACCTCGCCATAAGATCCATGATGGGCTGACCCCACCGATGAACTACCATTTCGTACACCAGACGGCAGAGTTCCCATTCCCCTGGATCCACTCTGTCTGCTCAGGAAGTCCGCCTCCACATTTTCCACTCCAGCCACATGCTGCGCCGACAGCGCCTCCAGATGTTCTTCAGCCCAAGCCAGCAGCCCCTCCGCTTCCTCCTCCAAGGGAGCGCTGCTTGTGCCGCCCTGACGATTGATGTAGGCTACCGTGGTCACATTGTCCGAAAACACCCGGACTGCCTTCTGGTGTACCCATTGCTCGAAAGCCCTGAAGGCCAGAACTACCGCCCGCAGTTCCAGCCTGTTGGATCACTGTGCCTCCATCGACGTCCATGTCCCCTGTGCGAAATATCCCTCGCAGTGCGCTCCCCATCCCGTTAAACTGGCATCCGTCGTTAACGACACCCACCTCCAGACCTCCAAGGACATGCCCCTTTCCAAATTCCCCACTTGGAGCCACCACAGTAGAGATTCCCTTGCTTCCGAAGGACAGAGGAGCCGCACTGACATGGCCTGACTTTGATGCGACCACCGACGTAGAAGAGCCCGCTGTAGGGGTCTCATGTGCGCCCTGGCCCACGGCACCAGCTCGATCGTAGACGCCATTGTTCCCAGGACCTGCAGGTAATGCCATGCCGTGGGAGATTTCCTGGCCAGAAACTGACGCACCAGCCTTCGCAACGCTTCCGCCCGCAGGACCGGGAGGAATACCTTTCCTTTGTGCTTGTCGAATCTTGCCCAGAGGTGCTCCAATACCTGGGACGGAACCAGTCTGCTCCTTGCCCGATTGATCACCCATCCCAGACTCTGAAGGAAGTCTACAACCCTGTCCGTAGCTTCCCGACCTTCCTCCTCGGACTTGGCCCGAATCAACCAATCATCCAGATATGGATGGACTAGGACCCCCTCCTTGCGCAGCGCCACCACCACCACCACCATCACCTTGGTGAAAGTACGTGGTGCCGTCACCAGCCCAAAGGGGAGGGCCTGAAATTGAAAATGACCCCTCGGAACCACAAAACGTAAAAATTGCTGATGCGCCTCTCGGATCAGAATATGCAAATAAGCTTCCGTCAGATCGAGGGCGGACAGAAACTCGCCCTGTCTTACCGCCACTATGACCGACCGCAGAGTCTCCATCCGAAAGTGCGGGACTCTTAGGCAACGATTGACGTGTTTTAAATCTAGAATCGGACGAAAAGAGCCCTCTTTCTTGGGTACCACGAAATAGATGGAGTATCGACCGCAGCCACACTGGTCGCTGGGAACCGGCACCACCGCTTCCAATTCCAGCAACCTGTCCAAAGTTACCTCTACTGCCGCCCTCTTTGCTGGCGACCTGCAGGGAGACTGTACGAACGCCGGGGAGACCGGGCTGGAGAATTCAAGAGCATATCCCTCCCGAATCACCTCCAGAACTCACTGGTCTGACGTGACCCGGGCCCAGACGGGAAGAAATCGTCGCAGCCGTCCTCCTATCGGCAGTTCCCCCGTCCGGGCCCCCCTCACTTCATTGAGGCTTTCGGGGACCAGAGGAAGAGGAGTTGGCGCCGAAACCTCTTCCTGCCCCCCGAAACCTTGTCCTCTCAGGATAAACCGCCCCCTCTGGGACTGGGTATACCGCGAAGCCCGGAATTTGCGGACATCCCGTGGCTGGGATTTCGCGAGAACGGAAGTGCGAGCTAGCTTCTGACGATCCTCCGGAAGCCTGCCCCCCCTTAGACTCCCCCAATTCCTTCACCAGCTTGTCCAGATCCTCGCCAAACAACAACTTACCCTTGAAGGGTAGCTTACTAAGGCGAGTCTTGGAAGAAACATCTGCCGCCCAATTACACAGCCAGAGATACCGCCGGGCTGCTACCACTGAAGCCATGTTCTTAGACAAGCTCCTGACCAGGTCATACTGGCTATCAGCCAAATAGGCCGCCCCTGACTCGATCTTATCCGCTTCCCCCTGCGAACCACTGGCCGAGTTGCTGGACGGCTGAAGCTGTTGCGACCATCGCAGACAAGCGCACGCGACCCACGCGCTACACACCGAGGCCTGAAGAGCCAAGGCACTGATGTCAAAGGCCTGTTTCAACAACGTATCCAACTTCCGGTCCTGCGCATCCCGCAGAGCCGCACTACCTTCCACCGGAATAGTCATCTTCTTGGTGACCGCTGCCACCGCTGCGTCCACTCTAGGCGACCTCAAGAGTTCCCTATCCGAGTCAGGTAAAGGGTACAAGCGGGCCATGGACCTCACTCCCCTCAGACCTGAATCTGGTCGATCCCATTCCTCCTGGATCATCTGTTTCACTACCCGGTGCACCAGGAACACCCTCCGGGCCTTCCTAACCGCCTGGATAAGCGGGTCCTCCAGAGCCGCCTCCTCTACCGGCACACACTGAGCCATATTGAGAGCCTTCAGAGATTCCGAGATCAAAGCCGGCAACTCCTCCGGGCGAAAAACCTGCACAATTCGGGCTCTCTGTTCCTCTGGAATCTCGCCCTCTTCAAGCTCTTCCTCGTCGTCACCTATTTCTGGCTCGGAAAGTTCCGCCTCTCTTTCCTCGACCAAAGGCGGGGAAGGAGAACCATCCCTAACCAGCTTTGGCTGCTTACGCGGAATAGATAGCCCAACACCAGAATCCGTGCCCCTCTTGAGAGCACCGTCGCCCACGCACTGCTTCTGCTCTTGCTTCCTAAGACAGAAAGCCTTATGAAGAAGCAACACGAATTTTGGGGAGAACTCACCCAAGCCCCCCCCCCTTCCTGTCCCGCCGGCAAGGTAGAAGGACCCGGGATCTGCAGGGAAGAGGCTGGCTGCTCCAAAACCGAGGCCGACAACTCCTCCGACCCCAATAACGGAGTTAGCACCTCACCTGAAGTCTGAGCCGCGGCATCTACTGCTTCCATAGCCAAAGAAGCTTGGATTTCCTGCTCCACGGAGGCAGCTTCCATAGCACACCCCTTGCAGATGTCCGCCGAAGATACAGTCCCACGCTTAGCACCACACACTAAGCACTGAGGCCTGGCTGGCATAATGAAACTAGCTGAATTCGAGGATCTGTGTCCTTCCTTCCCAAGACTCCCTCCCTCCAAAGAAATCAAACTCGCAATAGGACTTTCTTTCTCCTTTCACCTTATCTTTTTTTTTTTTCCACTTAATCTATAAAGGAAATAAATGAAACTACATAAATTCCAGGGATTAAAAATAAAATTCTAACTACTCTGAAGAGAGTGCGCCCCAGAGAGCCGCCCTGACTGGCTCCCCCCCTCGCTATGCGCCAAAAACGCGCGCGTGAAATAGAAGGCCTCTACTTCCACCGACCTTCCTTATTCTACGTACCTTTGGTGCTGCGCACCAGCCGGCAAGGCTCTCCCCATGCCAGCAAGGACTGTCCGTACCGCGGCTCTGACCACGCGGTCTGCACCTCTCTCAGCCGCTTTCCCCTTAGCGAGCCTGAGCTCCTGCGCGTTCTGCCGCCTCCGGACCACGTGCTCAGCTGCCCCAAGAGCTTCGGCACAGGCCGGGATCGAGGTGTCCGCTAGCCGCTGCTCACCTCAATACCGCTGCCCCACTCCGCCGTTCCTGCACCGACGGCCCGAGAGGCACCGTAGAGCAGCTCTTTCTGCGCTCGCCCTCCCCCCCCCCCCCGGGCTCCAAGCGAGAACAGAAAGAAAGAGGAAGGGGAAGGGGATCCCTCTCGAGAAACTGCACTATCTAGAAACCTGGCTTTCCCCCCCAAACAAAAGACAGCCCCAAGGTGCACAAACAGGGAGGAAAGCAAAGAAAAAACTAACACTTCTCACTACCCTAAATCTCTCCACCAAACCCCTTTCCCTGGCTTAGTGCTCCTTCAGCTGCTTTGGAGACTGAGCTAAACTGAATCTGATGGGAGGAGCCAGTGCTATTTATTCTGGAGGAGCATCAGAGAGAAAAAGTTGAAGAGCTCAGTCTCCAAAGCTGCTGGTAGAGGAGCACAACCCAGAAGTAAAGGGACCGGACTGGAGGAACGCATAAGAACCAAATATTGGTGAAGGGTGCCATTAATCCTGTCGAGGTCCTATTTTGTTTTGTTTTTTCTCAAAAATTACTATGTCTAAGTTGCACAGACATCTTTTTTTCTTCATTGCATATCTTTGAATACACAATTAAAATATTATGATGACACAAATAAACACTCATTAAATCGGTATTTCCCAGGTAAAATTAACCTCCTATCCACCTAAACCAGCTGATCGGAGTCCGTTGCGGTGTGGGGTCCTTCCCCCTTCTCTGAACCATGATACAGAGAGGAGATCCAATCAAAGCTACAAACAAGTGATCTTCAAGCACGCTAAGCTCCTCCCCAAACGACTCCAGGACAAAGTAACTGCCTTTATATTCCAGTGAGCTACGGGGGCGAATCCCTCTTTCAACCCGGCACCGGGGCGGCAGCAGCACCAACACCAGCAAAGCCCTGAGGGAGAGGAAGCCCATTTCTGCTCTCTACCAACAGCGGCTTGATCCAACATCAAGGTGAACAAAAGCCCTACGATCCTCCAGATTCCTCTCCACCAAAGACTTCCCTGAGCAGCACGTGCTCCCTAACTCCGCCACCCGCGACAGCATCCTCCAACATGAAAACTTCAAAACATCCGCAGATAAGAGAAGATAAAGATTAGGACTACTCCACAAAGCTCAATGGTAACCACTCTGTTGTTGATTTTCTGCATAAACTTTGCTGAATCATTCACATTCTCTACATAACTCTGCTGTGTCATTCACATTTTCTACATAACTTGGCTGTATCATTCACTCTAACTCATGGCAATTTAAAGGAATAGTGAAGACATCTGTTATCCCAGCCCATCGAGCTGTCTTGAGCTCCGACCCACTAACTTAAATGAAACCCTCCCACTGCATGCATCCTAATCTAATACATCAAACACTACATTACCACACAGTCTTCAATCATCGCTAAGCCATCCATCCCACTGCAATGGAACCTAAAACGGTATTCATAATTACTCTCCTCCTCTCTTCACAGATAACAAAAGCGCTTCTGTACAAACACCACACAATTACAATCCCATCCCAATCATACATAACCTCAGATATGATACACACCCTCAACCAAGACTCTATAATCATAACCATAAAACACACCAGAATAACTACCAACACAGAAATAGACTAACACAAATCCAAGCCTCCCAGATAAATACTACCCCAGGTATCTTTAAACTCCCCACCCCACTAAAGTGTATCCTCAGCAATTTGAGATCAGTACGAAATAAAATACCGCTAATCAATGACCTAATTAAAGATGCCAATCCAGACATCCTGTGCATTATCGAGACATGGCTGTTACCAGCTGACAGTATATTAATAAACCAATTACAAAGCTATGGATACAACCTATTCAACTGCTACCGTAACTCCAAAAGATGAGGAGGAATTCTTATTCTGAATAAAATAGAACTTAAACTTACCCCCTCCATCTCCACCAACCTAGATGGAATGGATGTTCTTAAAGTAGAAAACAGATACATATCCATTTGTCTCATTTACAGACCCCCCCCCCCTCACATGATAACAATCTGACTCCAATCCTAGAAACAGCTTGCTCGGCAGCACTCAAACCACTCGTACTACTTGGAGACCTAAATCTCCCATCCCTCAATCCCTCCCACGCTTCTAATTTCCTAGATGCAATGTCAGAAATGTGATTCCAACAAATCCTTCACTCCCCAACGCATACAAGGGGAAACCTACTTGACCTAATCTTCCTACCGACCCCCATTACAAATAACTGCATGTCTATGCTCCCCATAATAACTGAAGTACCCTGGTCTGATCACCACCTGGTGACATTCTACTTACCCATACACATGACCTTCACATCTACATCAACCACAGAACCACAACAAAGTAAATTTGCCCACTTCAATAAAGAAGTGTTCTTAAATAAAGTTCTGCCACAACTTACAACCAATTCCAATGACATTAACTCCTCTATAATTACATGGAACAACTCCATTCAAAGTGCTTCCACTCCCCCCCCCCCCCATCAGACCCACCAGGCAAATAAAAAGATCGGAAAAATGGTTCACCCACGAGCTTACTAAACTAAAGAGACAACTAAAAGCAAGAAAAAAAGTGGAGACTCGCCAAAACTCAAGAAAACACACTCTACCACAACCTACTTACAACTTACAAAAATGCCATTAATAATGTGAAAAGCGAATACCACACTAAGATAAAAAACTCGTCCTTAAATCGTCCCAGAGAACTATTCGCAATTGTCAGATCACTTACAAGAATTGGTCAGGCTGAATCAGAAACGGGTAATATTTACCTGCAAACCCTTGCCAACCATTTTGCAGAAAAACTAAGAAATAAAAACCCCAACAGTATCCTCCCCCAAAATGAATAAATATCAACAATTGGCAGAAGTTTTACCTAATTGACCAAAAACACTTACTATGCATAATTTCTAAAATAAACACCACAACCTCCCCCCTTGATCCATGCCCGGTTTCATGGATCAAATCCACAAAGACCGAATTAGCACCTTATCTCCTAAACATAGTCAACCAATCCCTCTCATAAGGTATTATGCCTACTTATCTGAAATGCACATCCATTCGCCCTATTCTAAAGAATAAGTCACTAGATACAAAAGATCCGAATGCATACAGACCCTTAGGCAGTATCCCATTTATTGCAAAAATAATTGAAAAAGTAATCCAATACAACTTCAGGATTTCATTGATCTAAACGCCCCACTAGATACATACCAATTTGGATTTCGCCCTTTCCGCGGCATGGAAACCCTGTTGATATCACTAATGGACAATCTTATCAGAGGCACAGACAACCTTAATTGAGCATTTATCCTCCTTTTCATTGATATCACATCAGCGTTTGACAACCTTAACCACGCCACCCTAATTACAAGATTGTCAAACAGGATTAGGAGGCACAGTTCTACAATGGCTCATATCATACCTCTCAAACCGTAAACTATGTGTCCAAATAGGCCAGGAAACATCAGATACATTCCCCCAAGACCAAGGGATACCGCAAAGATCAGCACTTTCAGCATTACTTTTCAATCTATACCTACAGCCAATTACTAACATTTTGAAAAAATACAGAATCGAATATTACATTTACGCAGACGACATTATGTTGTCCCTCCCAATAGACAAAAACAACATTAACTACAACATACTCTCAGAATGCATCAAAGAAACGCAATCCTGGTTGATCACCAACAATCTGAATATAAACCTAAAAAAAAACAGAAACCCTATTTGTTTCAAGAAATCAAAATTTCACCCGCCCTCCCCCAAACAATCACAATTAACGACGTGACTCTCCCAGTTAAGCAGGAGGTAAAATACCTCTGAATAATATTAGATGAATCCTTCAGCATGATATCCCATCTAAAAACAAACAGAACTGTCTACTTCAAGCTAAAAACTATCCAACACCTAAGACCCCTACTTCATACTCAAGATTTCAGGTCAGCAGTCCACGCTCTCATTATACCCCACATAGACTACTGTAATAGCCTGTTACAGGGCCTACCAGTCAAAATCTTAACAATCCTCCAAAGAGCGCAAAACCTAACAGCAAAAATAGTATACAAGGCCCGATTGACTGAACACACAACCCCGATCTTATACGACCTTCATTGGCTCCCAGTAGGGAGCCAAATAAAATACAAGCTGCTGATAACATTCAAACTAATCAACAACATAGCCCCTTCATACCTATCTACTCTCATACAAACCCAACCAGACTCCAGATCCCGCAGGCAAAATGCAAAACACTCACTGGTAACACCAACCTCCATACGCAAGACAAAACAGTCCACCAGCTCCAGAGCCTTCTCCTACACTGCTCCTAGTCTCTGGAACTCACTGCCATTGTCAATCCATGCAACCAAAGACCTACAGTTATTCAGAAAAGAAATCAAAACATACCTCTTTACTGAACATTACGGTAACATCAATGATAACCCAACCTCACAAACACCTACCTCACCTCACCTTATGATTACCACCCAACCCTCTGTACCTCGCCCCAATCAATAATCCCTATTCAAATCTAAACTCATAGAAATATACACAAACAGTAAACTGTAAATAGTTACTAGTCGTCAGTTCAGACAACTATGTATATCAAGCATTCGCTTCGTGTTAAATGTACCTATGGAGCTATGTAAATAGTTCAACCTCTGTTCTTTGTAATGAGTTGTGTTAAATGTAAGCCACCCCTGATCTTTGGAAGGGGCGATATAGAAGAACCAAATAAATAAATTAATTAATTAAATAAATTAAATACAGTTGGAATATTTCCAATTATTTCTCAAGATATTGTACACAACATACCTATAATAATGTTGACCACAACTGTACATCCTCTGGAAATGAATTCCAGAGTTTTGACTGCGCGTTGAGTGGAGAAATATTTTCTTCAATTAGTCTTAAATGTGCTACTTTGTAACTTCATCTTTCTACTTTTTGAAGGGGTAAACAGTCAATCTACATTTAATCGTTCTACTCCATTCATTATTTTATAGACCTCTATCATATCTCCCCCTCAGTCATCTCTTTTCCAATTTGAAGAGCCCTAATCTTTTAAGCTTTTCCTCATAGAGATATCCTTTCATCCCCTATTTACCATTTTGGTCACTCTTCTCTGTACCTTTTCTAATTCTGCTATATCCTTTTTAAGATATGGTGACCAGAATTGCACACAATATTGAAGGTGTAGTCGCACCATGGAGCAATACAGAGGCATTATAATACCCTTCATTTTATTCTCCATTACTTTCTTTATTATTCCTAGCATTCTATTTGCTTTCTTGGCTGCTGCTGCATATGCATTGCTGTAGCCATCAAGCCAAGAAGCTGTAGATAATACCAAACTATGGGAGCCTGCTGAGATTGGAAGACTGCCAACTGGGTCAACAACTTCTTCATTCTCTCCTCAGGCCAGAAAAATCTGCCTACTCAAATGTCAAAACATGCTCCCAGGTATTCCAGTGATTGGAAAGGCTCCAAGTGATTCTTTCCTTGATTGATCACCCAGCCGAGACTCTCCAGGAACTGTACCACCTGGACAAAAATCAGAGACTCTTCGGACCATGACCTGGCCCAGAGGAGCAAAGTCATCCAGATATGGGTGAACACAGATCCCCCTTGTGCCTCAGCGCATTAGCTGCCACCACCATTACATTCAAAAACATCCTTCGGACAGTGGGAAGTCCAAAAGAGCAGCAAACTGAAAATGTGAGCCAAACACAGCAAAACAGAGAAAGCACTGTTACTTTCCAATAGGGATGTAGAAATAAGCCTTGGTTAAATCCAGAGAAGCAACAGGTGGTATACCACCTGGATCACCGATCTCAGGGTCTCCATAGAGAAGTGAAGGGTGCGCAGGTGAATGTTGACTCACTTGACAAAGGACTGGCCGAAAGAAAATAGTAATTACACTTACCTGGTAATTGTAGTTCCTTGAGAGACGACAGCTTAGTCCTCAACGTATGGGTTGTGCACCTCCTCCTGCAGCATGAAGACTGGACCAATCAAATTTCAGCACCACTGGAATCAGCATACCAGGCATCCCTTGAACTCCAGTGACCAACTGTCAAAGCAAACTCAAAGAAATAGCTAACCTTTAAAAAAGTCTCTTTTTTTTTTTTTTTAATCAGTGTAGACAATGGCCCCAAACCAACGGACACAGAATGTCCCGCTCCTGCCGCAGCATAAGCCGATAGCAAGAGGAAGAGAAAAACATTGGAGCGAAAACAAAAGAAATCAAAGAGACACACTCACCTGGGAATACGGACTTCTGAACCCAAGGCGTGCCGAACTAAAAACATTATAGGGAAGGAGGACTAAGCTGTCGTCTCTCAAGGAACTACAATTACCAGGTAAGTGTAATTACTATTTCCTTATCGTTCCTCCAGCTTAGTCCTCAACGTATGGGATGTATCAAAGCAGACTAACGGGTGGGATTCCTCCAGCCGGCACGCAGAACCGCGGAACCAAAACTGGCATCGCCCGCCGCTAAGACATCAAGTCTATAGTGCTTACTGAAAGTGTGCAGAGAAGACCACGTGGCCGCTTTACAGATTTCCACCGGTGAGACCAAACTAAACTCCGCCCAGGACGCAGCCTGCGCCCTGGTAGAATGAGCGCGCAAACCAACCGGCGGCACTCGACCGTGCAACAGATAAGCCGAGCCCATCGCCTCCTTAATCCACCAAGCAATGGAAGCTTTCGCCGCTGCCTCACCCTTCCGAGGACCGCCAAACAGCACAAACAAACGATCAGATTTACGAAATTCGCTGGTAACCTTCAGTAGCGACGCAAAACCCTCTTGAGGTCCAAACGACTAAGACCGCGATCGAACGCATGCTCCGCCGACGTAGGAAACACCGGGAGCGATACCACCTGATTCAAGTGAAAAGGGGAAGAAACCTTAGGCAAGAAGGAAGGCACTGGCCGCAGAACCACCTTCTGAGCCGAGAAAGACAGAAAAGGCTCCCTGCAAGAAAGAGCCTGGAGCTCGGAAATACGCCGCGCCGAACAAATCGCTACTAAGAACACAGTCTTAAGAGTCAAATCCTTTACCGAACTTCGAGAAAGAGGCTCAAAAGGAGCCGCACTGAGGGACCGCAAAACCAAGTTGAGATCCCACGAAGGCACCGAAATCCTGCGGGCCGGACGCAGTCTAGAAACGGCCCTCAAGAAGCGAACGACATCAGCATGAGCAGCCAGCGATACGCCGTGAACCTTACCTCGGTAGCACGAAAGCGCCGCCAACTGTACGCGCAAGGAACTGGCGGCCAAACCTTTAGCAAAACCGTCTTGTAAAAAATCGAGTACCACCGGAAGAGAAGCCGTAGCAGCCCGAACCTGACGCCGAGAGCACCAATCCTCAAAGACACGCCAAACCCGTACATAGGCCAGCGAAGTGGATCTCTTGCGCGCCTGTAACAGAGTCGCTACGACAGACTTGGAATAACCCCGTTTTCTTAACCGCGCCCTTTCAATAGCCAGGCCGTAAGAGAGAATCTCCCCACTTGCGGCATGCGAAGAGGACCCTGACACAACAGATCCGAATCCAGGGGAAGACGCCACGGGGAGCCGTCCACTAACCTCATCAGATCGGCATACCAAGGACGTTGAGGCCAATCCGGCGCTATCAACAGCACCCGACCCCGGTGGGCCTCGATACGCTGAATCACGCGCCCCAGCAGGGGCCACGGGGGAAACACGTAAAGAAGGCCCGAGGAAGGCCAAATCTGCAAAAGAGCATCCAGGCCTTCCGACATCGGCTCCCTTCGACGACTGTAGAACCGAGCTGCCTTCGCTGAGCGCAACGTGGCCATCAGATCCATAACCGGCTGCCCCCAATGCTGAACCAGTTGTGCGAAAATCCTCGGGTTGAGTTCCCATTCGCCGGGATCCACTTGAACCCTGCTGAGGAAATCCGCAGTTACGTTGTCTTTCCCGGCAATGTGCGCTGCCGAAATGGCTAAGAGCCGGGGCTCTATCCACTCGAACAACGTTCGCGCCTCCGCCTCCAATGCTACGCTTCCGGTTCCGCCCTGCCAGCTTATGTAAGCTACTGTCGCAGCATTGTCGGAGAGCACCCGCACCGCTCGAGCGGATATCAGGGTCTCGAAGCGTTGCAAGGCCAACCGCACGGCTCGAAGCTCCAAGCGGTTGATTGACCAACCGCTCTCCTCCGGAGACCAGAGGCCTTGAGCAAACTGTTCGCCGCAGTGTGCGCCCCAACCGGTCAGGCAAGCATCCGTCAATAGCGGAATCCAGTCCGGCTGCTCCAAGGGCATTCCCGCCTGGAGCGATGACTTTCGCAGCCACCATCGTAGATCCCTCCGAACCGCCATCGGGCAAGGAAGCCGTTTGTTCAGCGAATCGGACTGGTTGGACCAGCGACGGAGCAATGCTCTCTGAAGCGAACGCATGTGAAAGTGAGCCCAAGGTACTACCTCCAGCGAGGCAGCCATCGTCCCCAGCAACTGAAGGTAGTGCCACGCTGACGGAGCGGGGCTTTTCCGAAACTGCCGCACGAGAGATCGAAGCGCCAACACCCTGCGGTCGGGAAGAAAAACCGATCCCCCGCAAGTGTCGAACCGTACTCCCAAGTATTCGAGGTACTGCGTAGGGACCAAGTGACTCTTGCGCGGGTTGACCACCCAGCCGAGAGACTGCAAGAGCGCCACGACTTTGGAAGTCGCTGCCAAGCTCTCCGCGCGAGACTTCCCACGAATCAACCAATCGTCCAGATAGGGATGGACCAGCACCCCTTCCTTGCGCAAGGCTGCCGCTACAACCACCATGATTTTGGTGAACACTCGCGGCGCGGTCGCAAGACCGAAGGGCAAGGCTTGGAACTGGAAGTGGCCCCACGGTAGAGCAAAGCGGAGATACTTTTGTTGATCCTGCCGGATAGGGATATGGAGGTAAGCCTCCGTGAGGTTGAGGGAAGTGAGGAACTCGCCCCTGCGGACGGCAACCAGCACGGACCGTAGAGTTTCCATCTGGAAGTGAGGCACCTGCAGGCAGCGGTTCACACCTTTGAGATCCAAAATGGGGCGAAGAGCGCCATCCTTCTTTGGCACCACGAAATAAATGGAATACCGTCCGAGACCATACTCCGCCTGCGGAATGGGGACTACCGCCCCCAGCTGGACAAGACGATCGAGGGTTTGGCGAACCTGAGCGGTCTTGCGTTCTCCCCGGCAGGGAGACGCCACAAAAGAATCGAGTACGGGTCTGGCCAGGTCCAGGACATACCTGTCCCGTATGATGTCCAAAACCCACTGATCGGAAGTAATCCGGGCCCAAGCGGAGAGAAAGCATTGAAGACGGCCTCCGATCACTGGGATCTCCACCGGGGCCCGCTGCCCTTCATTGGGGCTTGCGAGCGGAAGCAGGAGCTGCGGCCGCGAATCCTCTACTGGCTCCACGAAAGCCTCAAAAACTCGAAGCTCTCGAGAGATATCTGCCACGCTGGAATCCAGCAGAACGGGGAGACCGAAACCGACGAAAGTCCCGAAACTGCCCCCGAGCAGCTGGAAGCGACCGACCTCGCTTGGGTCGATCCTCCGGCAAGCGACCTCCCTTGGACTCACCCAAATCTTTGACCAACTTATCCAAATCCTCACCAAACAGCAGCCTACCCTTAAAGGGCAACCGGCCCAACCGTGACTTGGACAATCCATCGGCCGCCCAATTCTTCAGCCAAAGGGCTCTGCGTGACGCTACTACGGAGGCCATGCTGTTGGAGAGAGCTCTGATGAGATCATAATGGACATCCGCCAAATACGCCGAACCAGATTCCAAGCGGTGGAGCTCACTCAACATTTCGGCCTCCAAAGTGGGCGTTAGTTGAAGCCGCTGAACCCAGCGCAAACAGGCACGGGCAACCCAAGCCCCACAAACGGAGGCCTGCAACGCTATCGCGTCTGCCTCAAACGCCTGCTTCAACAAACCGTCCATTTTCCGGTCCTGCGGCTCACGCAAGGCCGCACTACCCTCCACCGGAATTGTGGTTTTCTTAGTCACCGCCGACACAGCCGCGTCAACCTTCGGAGAGCGGAAGCGCTCAAGATCGTTGTCTGACATAGGGTAGAGTCTACGCATGATTTTCAACCCCTTGAGGCCCGATTCAGGGGTATCCCACTCTGACTGAATTATCTGATCAATCACTCTGTGAATGGGAAAAACCACGTTAGTTTGTCGCACCGCCTGAATAATGGGGTCCGCTCCGTCCGCCTCCTCCACCGGGGGAGTCGGAGCCAAACCAAGAGTCTGAAGCGCCTTCGAAACAAGCGCAGGCAATTCCTCGCGTCTGAAGACCCGAATAATCTTTGCCTGATCCTCCGGCTCAGGGAGCTCGCCCTCCTCTAAGGCCTCCCCATCCGCTTCGTGGTCGAAATACGGATCACCACCTTCAGGCCACTCCGCCTCCGACTGGAAGGGTTCATGCAGGCATTGCCTCTTAGGTGCCTTGCCACCGGACAACGGACTCTTCGCCGGCGTGGACAGGGCCGCCACCCTGGCGCCGAAAGGGAAGCAGCGCCCATGCTCTGACGCCTACGGCAGAATGCCTGATGCATCAGCAAAATAAAATCGGGAGAAAAATCCTCTAATGGCAAGAAACCCCCGGGGTCCGACTGCCCCCCAGAGGGTAAGGTAACCGCAGAGGGGAGCCCCGAGGACCCCTCCAGAGGCGACTCCAACTCCCCCATTGCAGAACCGGGCTGCGCTTCCGCAGCCAAGGAATTCTCCAGGCGCTGATCCATATTGAGAGACACTGAAGTACAGCGCTGGCAGACGCCTGTCTCAGGAGCTGCACCTCTCCGAGAACCACAAATTACACAAAGAGACCCCGCAGGCATGGAAACAGTCTGAGGCAGAGCTGCAAATAGCAGACGATGCCCCTCAATGCTGAAAAGAAATAAATGGCTCACCGCCCCAGAAGAACCAGCACACCAACTGGGAACTGGGCAGCAGCTTGCAACAGCGAGGCAGAGAAGTAAATGAAAAGTGTTCCCCTTTTATTATTTTTTTTTGGTTTGTTTTTATATTCCCTCAAAGGATTGTGCCCAAGAAATGGGAACGCAGAAACAGCTGAGAAGAAAGCAACAGACCCGCGAAGAACAAGGGAAGAGAAGAGAACAAACGCTATCCACCCCCCCCCAGCCGCGGGACATAAGAACCCCGAAGGAAAAGGGACCAAAAGTGACAAAACACACCGAAAGAAATGAAAGCAAATAAAAGAAAATGAAATTAATGAATAAAAGGAAAGAAAAAAACCGCCGCGTGGGGAACACGCTGAAAAGAACCGCGAACAGTAACAAAACAAAATGGCCGCGGCAGCTAAGAAACTTTGGCGGGCTCTTGTCTCTCACGGGCGTAACAGCCTGAATTCAGGAAAGGTCTGCTGTCGACCTAGCACAGAACCGCCGCAGCTTCCGCGACCCGGGGGCCCCCCGAAAAAAAATTACCAAATGAATAAGAGCTCCCAGAAGGGTCGCGCTGAGGCGCAGAGAACCTGGAGTGGAACGGCTCTGACTGCCGCCAACTACCAGTACTCACCGGCACCGAAGCAGCACACGCTCTACCCCTGAGAGAAGCTGCTGTACAGCCGCCGCAGGAGCTCTGCCCCGAACAGTCCTGGGGCAGAGATCCCAATTAAGAATAGAGAGAGGCAAGAGCAGAGAAGCGGCTAAGGCTGTGCAGGAGAGAGACCTTCCACAGGTCTCCCCCCTCCCCCCACGGAGTGCCGAAATGAGCAAGGAAAATTTAAAGAAACAGGAACCCCTTAAACTAAGAAATGAAAAGTCCTAAGAGGACAAAAAATAAAGACCCAAAAGGTTAGCTAGGGAAGAGGACACACTAAACTGAATGACTAGTGAGCCCAGCTAGGCTCACTAACGTCTTCCTGCTGCATGAAGACTGGACACACTGGAGTTCAAGGGATGCCTGGTATGCTGATTCCAGTGGTGCTGAAATTTGATTGGTCCAGTCTTCATGCTGCAGGAGGAGGTGCACAACCCATACGTTGAGGACTAAGCTGGAGGAACGATAAGGAAGTCTCTCTTTGTCACAACAAAGTAGATGGAAGACTGGCCCTTGCCCCGATTGGAAGGGGCAACTGAAAGTCAAATGCAAGGCATTGATAACGCAGGCAAAGGGAGAATTTGAGAAGAAGCTTGCTGCGGAAGCAAAAACGCAAAGTAAAGACCTTTTCAAGTACATTCGTAGCAAAAAACCTGTGAGAGTCAGTTGGTCCATTAGATGATAAAGGGGTTAAAGGAGCACTAAGAGGCGACAAGGCGATAGCGGAGAGACTGAATGAATTCTTTGTTTCTGTCTTTACTGAGGAAGATGTAGGGATGTTACCCATGACTGAAGTGGTATTTAAAGGTGCGGAAGAATTGAAGGAAATATCGATACATCGGGAAGATGTATTACAACTATTAGATAAACTGAAGAGTAGCAAATCACCTGGGCCGGATGGTATACATCCAAGGTGTTGAAAGAACTGAACTCCGAGATTGCAGACCTGCTACTAGTAATCTGTGAACTATCATTAAAATCATCTCTAATACCTGAAGATTGGAGGATCGCCAATGTAACACCAATTTTTAAAAAAGGTTCCAGGGGTGATCCGGGACACTACAGACCGGTGAGCCTGATATCAGTACCGGGAAAAATGGTGAAAACCATCATAAAGAATAAAATTATTCAGCATGTAGATAGTCATGACCTAATGGGAGACAGCCAACATGGCTTTAGACAAGCAAGATCTTGTCTTAGTAATCTGCTATGTTTTTTTGAAGGAGTGAATAATCAGGTGGACAAAGGTGAGTCGGTTGATATTGTGTATCTGGACTTTCAGAAAGCCTTTGACAAGGTCCCTCATCAGAGACTTTTGGCAAAACTAAAGAGTCATGGCATAGGAGGCAGTGTACTATTGTGGAACAGGAACTGGTTAAAAGATAGAAAGCAGAGGGTAGGGCTAAATGGCCAATTTTCCCAATGGAGAAAGGTGAATAGTGGTGTACCCCAGGGATCTGTGCTGGTTCCGCTGCTTTTTGACATATTCATAAATGAGCTGGAAAGTGGAATAACGAGTGAGGTTATCAGATTTGCAGATGACACAAAACTGTTTAAAGTTGTTAAAACCCAAGAGGATTGTGGAAAACTGCAGGAAGATCTGGATAAATTGGAAGACTGGGCATCCAAATGGCAGATGAAATTTAATGTGGACAAGTGCAAAGTTATGCACCTAGGAAAGAACAACCCACACTATAGTTACACGATGCAAGGCTCCACATTAGAAACCACCACCCAGGAAAAAGATTTAGGAGTCATCGTGGATAACATGTTAAAACCCTCCGCCCACTGTGCAGCGGCGGCCAAGAAAGCAAATAGAATGCTAGGTATCATAAGGAAAGGGATGGAGAATAAAACAAAGGATATTATAATGCCTCTGTATCGCTCCATGGTACGACCGCACCTTGAATATTGTGAGCAATTCTGGTCGCCGTATCTTAAAAAGGATATAGCAATTTTAGAAAAGGTTCAGAGAAGAGCCACCAAAATGTTAAAGGGGATGGAAGGATACTCCTATGAAGAAAGGCTAAAAAGGTTAGGGCTCTTTAACCTGGAAAAGAGACGGCTGAGGGGAGATATGATAGAAGTCTATAAATTAATGAACGGAGTGGAACGGGTAAACGTAGATCGACTGTTTACCTTATCAGAATATAGAAAGACTAGGGGACATGCAATGAAGCTACAGGGTAAATTAAGACTAATAAAAGAAAATATTTTTTCACTCAACGTGTAATCAAACTCTGGAATTTGTTACCAGAGGATGTAGTAAAGGCTGTTAATGTAGCTGGGTTTAAAAAAGGTTTGGACAAGTTCCTGGAGGAAAGGTCCATAAACCATTATTAAGAAGGGACCCAGGATATCAATGCTTGAACCAATACAAGCATTGTGGAACCTGTGTCCCTTGGGGAAACTGCTAGGTACATATGACCTAGATTGGCCACTGTTGGAAACAGAATACTGGGTTTGATGGACCTTGGTCTGACCCAGTATGGCATATCTTATGTTCTTATGTAGGTCTTTGGTGCGACCTCATTTGGAGTATTATGTGCAATTCTGGAGACCACACCTTCAAAAAGGATATAAACAGGTTGGAGTTGGTACAGAGGGTGGCTACTAAAATGGTTAGTGGTCTTTGTTGTAAAGCATATGAAGACAGGCTTAAGGATCTTAATATGTATACTTTAGAGGAAAGGCGGGATAGAGGTGATATGATCAAGATGTTTAAATTCCCCCATGGCATAAATGCATAGGAGGAGAGCCTCTTTCGACTGAAAAGCAAGCTCTGCTATGAGGGGACATAGGATGAGGGTGAAAGGGGATTGACTCAGGAGTAATATGTGGAAATATTTCTTTATGGAAAGAGTGGCGTTTGCATGGAATAGTCTCCCAGTGGAGGTGGTAGAGATGACAACAATGTCTGAATTCAAAACCGCATGGGACAAACACAGAAGATCTCTAAAGGGAAAAAGGGGACTGTTCTAGTGGTTGATATGGTAGGGCAGACTAGATAGAAACATAGAAACATGATGGCAGAAAAAGATCACATGGCCTATCTCAAAAATTTCTCCCATTTTCCGCCACTCTCTCCATCCCCTCCCGATTATCTAAGAGATTCATAGTGTCTCCAAAATCTTAGCCCATCCTCCTCCTAAGTTAAATCAATCTTCACTGGGGCATGATCAGACCAGATAATTTATCCATTCTCCACTTCCATCACCTGCGGTAGGAGGGAGCCATCCATCAAAATCATGTCTATCCTGCTGTATGACTTGTATGTATTTGGAAAAAAAAAAGGTGTAATCCCTTTTACTCCCCACTTTAGGTCTCTATACATCAATTAGCCACCATTTTCATTATAATTATCACTTTTTTCAATTGAAGGCAATGATCTCTCTTCCCCACCGCTCTACTCCCTGAATTATCCAACCCTGAGTGAAATGTCAGATTGAAATCCTCTCCCATGACTACCGCAGCCATTTCTCCTTCCATTTCCTCTCGAAGCTCCTCCACTGTTAAAGAGTTCTCCTTGTTATTCCATTCGACGTGAACGATAGTACCTTTGGGTACAGCCATTTGTACCGCATATTTTCCTGCTGCATCCTTTCCATCAGCTCTCAGATTTCTCTCTGCTGGATTATAGTGGCCATAGCGAGATCTGCATACACTGCAATGTTATGTTCATGCCATTCAAATTTTCCCGCCCTACTTATTTCCACAACAATCCACTTCTTAACTGAATAATCATACAGACATACCTCTATGTCTCACAGAGCCTGCTCTCTGACTGAGCAGAGAACCCAATGTGCTCTGTCCACCCTAATATTCACATCCTCTCTCTCGCTGCCCTCCTGGGCCAACCATTTATTTTATTTATTTAACAAGCTCTTATATACCGCAGCTTCCAGAGATCAGCTGCGGTTCACAAATAACAACAGGCAACAAATCATAGTTTGTTTTACATATAACGTCATATAGCTATAACCAATGTACAGTAACAAAAATGTTAAACAGATGGCACAGAGCAGTGCAACACTATATACATTATTTACATTTACATTATATTATTAAATACATATACAAGTTAAGTGTGGTATAATCGTAATAAGAAGTACAGATGCAGATAGGGCGGGTTTTCTTTTCTGTTATAGTGAGATGTAGACAAAAACTGCTTAGCCTTTATCTAATTCTTTTGATGGTTGGTCTATAGTATTATAGTGTATTGTAAAGAGGTGGTGTGTTTTCAATTTTTTGTGGAATTCATTAATCTCTGTTAATATTCTTAGTTCAACTGGAAGGGAATTCCATGCTGTTGGGGCTGCATGTGAGAACGCTCTGTTTGTTGATTTATTTGTTTTTATGAAATCTATGGGGGTTTTAAGTTTGTTTAGTTGACTTTTTCTTTGAGTAGGTTTTGAATGCTCTTTAGTAATTAAGTTACTTAATGTGGATGGTGCTAATTCAAATAGTGTTTTAAATACTGTTATTAGTGTTTTATATGTTATTCGGCTTTGAATTGGAAGCCAGTGAAGGGATGCTAGAATTGGTGTTATATGTTGATGGGAGTGTGTTTTTGTTATAATCCTAGCTGCTGCGTTTTGTGCAAGTTGCAGTCTTTTGATGTTTTGTTTTGATGTACCTAATAATATAAGGTTCACAAAATCAAAGTGGGGGGTTATGGTGGCTTGAATTATACTGATAAAATCGTGTATGTAAACAAGGGGTCTAAGTTGTTTGAGTATTTTAAGTTTGAAGTAAATTTTCTTTGTGGTGTTTCTGATATGGGTATCTAGAGTGAGATGTTTGTCTATAATAACTCCTAAGTATCTCACTTCATTCTTTATTTTAATTTCTTGGTTTTGTAGTGTTATATGTGTTGGTGGAGTATAATCTTGGTTTTTGGTGACTATTAGTACTTCAGTTTTTGAATGGTTTATTAGGAGATTGTGGGCATTTAGCCATAATGTAATTTCATTAAAACAATCCGATAGGCGTTGCAACGGTATGTTAGGGATTGTGAATGGGATGTACATCATAATATCATCTGCATATAGATGATAGAGTACACCATATTTTTTAAAGATATTGCAAACTGGTTTTATGTATATATTAAATAGTAGAGCTGAAAGCGCTGAGCCCTGTGGTAATCCTGTTTCAAATTGATATGATTCAGAAGTTTGATTGCTTATTCTAACATTTTGAGTTCTATCGCTCAGATAAGAAGTGAACCATTTATGAACTGTAGAGTATATTCCTATGTGTCTTAAGTAGCTAAGCATTATTGAATGGTGAACACTATCGAAAGCGGCTGATATGTCGATAAATAAGAGGATGAATGCTTTTTTGTGGTTGTCTATTCCTCTTATTAGTGTATCGGTTAGAACAGTCAGGAGTGTTTCGACTCCATGCTTGGGGCGAAATCCATATTGTTGGTCGTCAAGAGGGTAGGATGAGTCAAGAAATTCTTGTGTCTGTATTTGTACAGTTTTTTCGATGACCTTTGCTAAGAATGGAATACTTGAGATAGGTCGGTAAGATTTTGGGGAAGTTTTGTCAAATGTATTATTCTTCAGGATTCGTCTGATTTGTACTTGTTTAAGGGTGGGTGGGAGGTAACCTTGGAGTAGTGATAGATTGACCATAGGGAGTATGAAGGATAGAAGAGTTGGTAGTGTATTTTTTATCCAGGTTACTGGACAGGGGTCTAGATAGGATGTTGTGGTGTTAAGATTGAGAATGATATTCTTTAATGATGTTTTGGATAAAGGGTAAAATTCTGACCATTCATTTAGGATATGGGGAGGTTTGTAGATCGGGTCTAGGGTCATAGGTAAGAACATAAGAACATAAGAAATGCCATACTGGGTCAGACCGAGGTTCATCAAGCCCAGTATCCTGTTTCCAACAGTGGCCAATCTAGGTCATACGTACCTAGCAGTTTCCCCAAAAGACACAGGTTCTGCAGTGCTTGTACTAGGTCAAGCATTGATATCCTGGGACCCTTTTTAATAGTGGTTTATGGACCTTTCCTCCAGGAACTTGTCCAAACCTTTTTTAAACCCAGCTATACTAACAGCCCTTACTACATCCTCCGGTAACAGATTCCAGAGTTTGATTACACGTTGAGTGAAGAAATATTTTCTCTTATTTGTCTTAAATAGTTTACCCCGTAGCTTCATTACATGTCCCCTAGTCCTTCTATATTCTGATAGCGTAAACAATTGATCCACGTTTATCCGTTCCACTCCATTCATTAATTTATAGACCTCTATCATATCTCCCCTCAGCCGTCTCTTTTCCAGGTTAAAGAGCCCTAACCTTTTTAGCCTCTCTTCATAGGAGTAGCCTTCCATCCCCTTCACCAATTTGGTGGCTCTTCTCTGTACTTTTTCTAATAACGCTATGTCCTTTTTAAGATACGGTGACCAGAATTGCACACAATATTCAAGGTGCGGTCGTACCATGGAGCGATACAGAGGCATTATAATATCCTTTGTTTTATTCTCCATCCCTTTCCTTATGATACCTAGCATTCTATTTGCTTTCTTGGCCGCCGCTGCACAGTGGGCGGAGGGTTTTAACATGTTATCCACGATGACTCCTAAATCTTTTTCCTGGGTGGTGGTTTCTAATGTGGAGCCTTGCATCGTGTAACTATAGTGTGGGTTGTTCTTTCCTAGGTGCATAACTTTGCACTTGTCCACATTAAATTTCATCTGCCATTTGGATGCCCAGTCTTCCAATTTATCCAGATCTTCCTGCAGTTTTCCACAATCCTCTTGGGTTTTAACAACTTTAAACAGTTTTGTGTCATCTGCAAATTTGATAACCTCACTAGTTATTCCCTTTTCCAGGTCATTTATGAATATGTCAAAAAGTAGCGGACCCAGTACAGATCCCTGGGGTACTCCACTATTCACCTTTTTCCATTGGGAATATTGGCCATTTAGCCCTACCCTCTGCTTTCTATCTTTTAACCAGTTCCCGATCCACAATAGTACACTGCCTCCTATCCCATGACTTTTTAGCTTTGCCAAAAGTCTCTGATGGGGGACCTTGTCAAAAGCTTTCTGAAAGTCCAGATACACTATATCAACAGACTCACCTTTGTCTACCTGTTTATGCACACCTTCAAAAAAACAGATCAGATTGGTAAGACAAGATCTTCCTTGTCTAAAGCCATGTTGGCTGTCTCCCATTAGGCCATGACTATCTACATGCTGTGTAATTTTGTTCTTTATGATGGTTTCTACCATTTTCTCTGGTACTGACGTCAGGCTCACCGGTCTGTAATTTCCCGGGTCACCCCTGGAATCCTTTTTAAAAATTGGTGTTACGTTGGCGACCCTCCAATCTTCAGGTATTACAGATGATTTTAATGGAAGTTCACAGATTACCAATAGCAGGTCTGCAATCTCATATTTCAGTTCTTTCAACACTCTGGGATGTATACCATCCGGTCCAGGTGATTTGCTACTATTCAGTTTATCAAATAGTTGTAATATATCTTCCCGGTGTAGCGATATTTCTCTCAATTCCTCTGCAGTATCACCTTTAAATACCACTTCAGTCTTGGGTAACATCCCTACATCTTCCTCAGTAAAGACCAAAGCAAAGAATTCATTCAGTCTCTCTGCTATAGCCTTGTCTTCTCTTACTGCCCCTTTTACCCCTCTATCATCTAACGGTCCAATTGACTCTCTCACAGGCCTTTTGCTACGAATGTACTTGAAAAAGTCTATATTTCGTGTTTTTGCTTCCGTAGCAAGTTTCTTCTCAAATTCCCGCTTTGCCTGCCTTATCAATGCTTTGCATTTAACTTGCCAGTGCTTGTGCTGTTTCCAGTTTTCATCATTTGGCTCTTTTTTCCATTTCCTGAAGGTTGCTCTTTTGGCAGCAACAGCCTCTCTGACCTCACCTTTAAACCATGCTGGCAGTTTTTTGGACTTTCTTCCACTTTTCTTAATGCGTGGAATACAGCTGGTCTGGGCTTCGAGGATAGTATTTTTAAATAACACCCAAGCTTGCTGTAAGTCTTTAACCTTTGGAACCGCTCCTTTTAGTTTTTTCCGAACTATATTCCTCATTCTATCACAGTCTCCCTTTTGAAAGTTAAAAGGTAGTACTGTGGATTCCTTTACTATCTGTCCTCCACTGATTAAATCAAACATGATCATACTATGATCACTATTGCCAAGTGGTCCCAACACCCTTATTTCTTGCACCAGATCTGGCGTTCCACTAAGGACTAGGTCCAGTATGGCTTCCCCTCTGGTTGGTTCATGAATCAGCTGCTCCAAGAAGCAGTCATTTATTTCATCTAGAAACTTTATCTCGTTAGCTTGTCCTGCTGTGACACTGTCCCAGTCGATACCGGGGTAATTGAAATCACCCATTATTACTACTCTGTTGTGGCTTTTGTTAGCTTCCTTGATTTCTTTGAGCATTTCATCATCCATTTGTTCATTCTGGCCAGGCGGTCGATAGTATACTCCCACTGCCATCACCTTCCCCTTCATAAATGGAATTTCAATCCATAGAGATTCTACAGCAAATTTTGTTCCCTGCAAAACTTTAATCCTTTCTGACTCAATGCCCTCTCTAACATAGAGCGCAACCCCTCCACCAGTTTGTTCAGCTCTATCATTACGATATAGTTTGTATCCAGGTATCAGTGTCCCACTGGTTATCCTCCTTCCACCATGTCTCTGAGAGTGCAATCATATCTAACCTCTCATTTAGTGCTATATATTCTAATTCTCCCATCTTATTGTTTAGACTTCTAGCATTGGCATACAAGCATTTTAGAGACTGTATTTTATTAATATTAATCTGGCTATTGGTAGGCATGGGTAATTGGGAATCTTTATGCTCTGTCTGCTCCTTACTCAAGGGCATTTGGGCTACTATACTCCCTTTTGGAACCTCACTGTTTTTGGTAGTATCCTTCAAGGATACCTTTGTCCGAACCATGCGCTCTTGGGTGACTGTCGGCTTTCCCCTATTTTCTAGTTTAAAAGCTTCTCTATCTAGGTGAGTGTTTTGATTTGTTTTGATAATAATTGGCTAGAGTTTGTGCAGAGATGTCGGTGATTTCCTTGTTAGAATCTTGAGGATTGGTTGTTAGGTTGGTAACTATGGAAAATAGTTCTCTTGGTCTACTGTATGATTTTGATAGGATTGTAGCGTAGTAATTTTTCTTTGAGTTATCTATGGTATCTTTATAGTGTTTGAGGTGGTTGTAATATATTTCTTTCTCAATGGTGGATTTGGTTTTACGCCATTTACGTTCTAGATTTCTTAGCTCTCTTTTCATTTGTTTTAAAGTGCTATTGAACCATGGTGTGCCGTTGGTTTTTGAGTGGGTTAAATTTTTATTAGCTTGATTTATTTGGGCTGCATTGTTTATGGTAGTATGCCAGTTTTTGACTGCTTCATCCAGAGTTGTTGGGGAAAGATCAAGGTGAGGGATTGTAGCATCCAGAAATTCAGTTTCGTTAAATTTTTTAAATTTTATTGTATGGTCATTTCTTGTGTGTTTAATGGTATCGGTGGTATTGTAATTGAGGTTTAGTTTGATCAGGTGATGAGCAGACCACGGTATTTGAGAGCATTCTATGGAGTCTGGATTAAACAGTTTAAAGCATAAGTTAGGTAGTAGTACTAGATCAAGGGTGCCACCCTTGGTGTGGGTAGGTATGTTTATTACTTGATGGTAGTCTAGATCAGAAATTGTTTCAAGAAAGAGGTTAGAATCATTTGTTGGTAGTGAGGGAAGGTTGAAATCACCTAGAACGATTAGAGGACTCTGTTCTGAAGATGAGTTGAGGAGTTCAATTAATGAGTGGAGGCTATCAGCATTTTGGTTGGGGGGTCTATAAATTAAACAGATTCTGAGGTGGTCTATTTTTATTATGAGAGTGTCCATGTTGTTGTTTGAATTAGTTAGTATTTTTTTAGCTTTTAGGTTTTTATTTGTTATAATCAATACACCACCTCCTTTTTTGTTGGTTTTATGTGAGTAGGAGATATCATAGTATGCGTTGTGCAGTTGATTTAAGAGAACTGTATCTGTATCTGAGAGCCAAGTCTCTGTTATGCATAGTATATCTGGTTTTGAGTCAGCTAGTAGATCATTAATTATAGGGATTTTATTTTTCAATGATCGAGCATTTATAAGGGTGCATGATAAAGATATAGACTTGTGATGGTGGTTAAGCTGTGTGGTATGTTGTAGATTAATTTGTTTTATTTGGATGAGTCTGTGGTAGTTTATTTTAGGCTGGTTGTGTGGAGAATAATGACCAATATGGAGGTTGTTCCGATTTGAAGTATGTATGATTGGAATTGTCTTGTAGTTTTTAATGTTAAGACTTAGTGTTAGGTCAATTATGATTGTTAGGAGGATGCAGGTATAAACCACTTTTAGAAGCATGTTTGTTGTGTGTGTCATTTGTGTCTATGAAATGAGTTTTCATATACTGGTAACTGTAATCAGTTCTGGTGAGTATTAAGATGTAGATTTACTGACAATAGTATGGAGCTTGTAGTAATTATAACTGGGCTACTGGCGACAGTAATAATGAATTAGCGACTGGCAACAGTAATATACCTGAGATACTGGCAACAGTAACTGCGCATTGGCAATAGTAATTGGAACTGAGCTACTTGTAACAATAATTCAGATAATGGCAATAGTAACTGCTCGATTGGCAACAGTAATAGTAACTGAACTACTGGCAACAGTAAATCAGATAGCAGTTATTAGGAAGATTACTAACAACAGTCGCAATCAGACAGTGATAAAAATGGTTTACTGACAACAGTAGGGATCATTCAATTGTATTTGTGACTTAGCAGTAATGTATTTCGGCTACCGGCAGTATTGACATACAATGGAACGTACTTGCAATAGAATCACATGGGTTGCTACCGTAGATCAATATACGTGTTACTTATGGATGGTAGGGAATACACATGCATGAAAGGTATCACTGTACTTAGTTAGCCGTGATAGGAATGCTGATTCTAGTATTAAAACAATACGTCGCATTCAAGGTAGGCTATACTTGCTGTATTGAGGATCTGGTTGATATGGTGAAGGTACTCGAGCTTAACCCTAGGAGGACTTCAGCAGTACATGGATGTTGTAGCAGTGTTTTCTTCGATTGTCTTCTGTGTCTCAGATCTGGATTTATATTTGTCCTACGTGCCTTAGCCTAAGGGCCGTGCCAAAGGGCCCTCTGGCGCGGGCCCGCAAGGCACGGGCGCGCTAGATTGCGGCTGCTTTTAAATGTGCCTCTCTGCTCCGATTGGGCAGAGCACGTTGCGCTGAAGATGTTCGGGTGGCTCGATCCCTTCCCCGGGAGAGCTAGCAGCGTGGATGGAGGCAGCTAAAGGGCTGGAAAGCTGCTTGCGGCTGCTTTTAAATGTGCCTCTCTGCTCCGATTGGGCAGAGCACGCTGCGCTGAAGATGTTCGGGTGGCTCGATCCCTTCCCCGGGAGAGCTAGCAGCGTGGATGGAGGCAGCTAAAGGGCTGGAAAGCTGCTTGCGGCTGCTTTTAAATGTGCCTCTCTGCTCCGATTGGGCAGAGCACGTTGCGCTGAAGATGTTCGGGTGGCTCGATCCCTTCCCCGGGAGAGCTAGCAGCGTGGATGGAGGCAGCTAAAGATATCCTTAACAGCATAACAATCTTTAAATTCAGTAATCTTTGCATCAGAAACCCCTTGATGCAAAGATTATTTCACCTTGATCTGTCCTCCAGATACTCCAATTAAATCCCACCTTCTCGTCCTCCAGGGCTACCATTCTTTTACATTTCTCTCTCATTTCAGCACCGGCCTCCTCCATGTCCTCCAATCTGCACCCCACCTCCAACATTTCAGATCAGAGTTCTATCACCATCTCACCTACCTCTTTCACCACCTGCAATGTCCTTTCAGAACTCAGAGAGCCACATCTGCAACTCCTCTTTGGTTTTGTTTTATATTTTTATTTATGCAATTTTAACATAGTACAGCAAAAAACAAATATTCCTTGCAGAGAATACAGAGTATGTATAGATAATAAAAGGAGAAAAATAATAAAAAGTGACTAATACAATAATCATACACTGTTGTAGTCCACAATTGTGAGGAGGGAGAGAAAAGAAATATCAAACCAAAGCAGAGTCTCTGGCAAAATAACTAATACATCTTATACGACATAAGAAACCAAAGTGACTATGCCGTTCTTGATATTATTAAGACTCTATTCTGTTCTATGTAATTATCTCATGTATATAGTTTACCCTGGTTCTCCAAGTTTGTACTCCTGTTCGATGTAAACCAAACAGCTTGTTGTTATGGTCTTTATGTTATAATGTAAACCGCGCTGATGCCGAATAGTGCGGTATATAAGAACTTGTAATAAATAATAAATAAAATAAAATACCAAGGAGGATTTAGATGGAATAATTAATACGAATTACTCAGGTGGAGGAACAGCAGACAGTCTAGCATTAATAAAGACATTAAGATCACTAGGATCAGAGAAAATATATTTCAGATCGTTAAGAAATACTAAACATCTGCAAGGAAATCTAAGAAAAAAAGTTCCCCCAATTTTTAACACCCTGGGTTTATATAGCAAAAACTGCTTCCTCCTCTTTTGGGTTTCCTTAACTAAATCCGGAAACATTGATATTCTAAAACCTAAGAAGGTTTCCAATCTTCTCTTAAAAAACATTTTTAAGAGCCAGTCTTTGTCCGTAACTAACGCACATTGAACTAACAATGTTGAAGAAGTGAGAGTTGAACCTTCTCCCCCAGTGTCCTCAAGAAGGCCGGTGACATCCAAAATATTAAAGTTCACATTGGATACTGCCACTGAGGTCTCAGCATTCTTCTTCCGACGAGGTAGATAATATACCTTACTGAGATGTGGAATCAAATCAGTAGGAACTTTCAAAATCTCCTGCACATACCGTTTGAACATGTCCAAAGCCGTGACTTCAGGGAGTCGTGGAAAACTCAAAACACGAAGATTCGCTGCCCTGGAAGCATTTTCTAACACTTCAATGCTTTGAATACCCTCCTGATGGAAGTGGTGGGGGCAAACACAGTGACGGAATTCAAAATGGCATGGGACAGACATAGTGGAATCCCTTTACAGCAACAGGATAAAATCAAAGTAAACTGAACCATCTAATTTCTCAACAAATAGGGGTGTCCTGCATGGAATGGTTGGTTCACCCCTAGATGGGGACGTGGGGAGGGGTGGCCTGCACGGAGCGGCAGGTGCACCTATGCTTGCCATCGTGCTGGGCAGACTAGATGGACCATGCTGGTCTTTATCTTCCGTCATTTACTATGTTACTATGTTACTAAATCACGACCAAGACGACCGAAAAACGTCTCAAGCGTCGAATCATTCAAAGAAGCGCACTTCAATGGCTCAAAGAGTGCTGCCATCACAGCCCTGAGCACTAGACACAGATCTTAGGGTGGTATCACAGAACGGAGGGGGATGGGCACAGACACCAAACCCCCCTGGAGAAAGCACGAGACATCCAGGTGCAATGTTAGAGACCTACCAGCCACCAGACCTTGAAAACAGGTCAAAGCTGCCACCTGAATCTTTAAGAAGCTAGGTGAGAGGCCCTTGTCTAGGCCATCCTGCAGAAAGGCCAACGGGGAGGACACCTCAGCCGCCTCAAGAGCCAAGTGCCGCATGCTGCATCAGGGCTCGAAGAAGCATCAGCATATGTGCGGATCTATCTTGGTAGACTTCCTCTGGGCTCCAAGCAGAATGGAGACCACCAATGGAAAGTAGCCCTCACAAGCTAGCCATCTCCTTTAAAGAAACAAGCCATAAGCGAGAAAGAAACCAGGTCCCTCAGGACAATTGGTCCCTGACTCAATAGGCCCCAAGATGGAGACAACCAAAGAGAAAGCATCTGTGGGAGCCATATCAGGTCTCCATACCATGCCCTCCTCGGCCAATCCAGTGCCATGAGAACAATCCGGCCTGGGTGGTGCTCTATATGCCATATCACACACCACACCAGGGGCCACAGAGAAAGCACGTATAGCAGGTGCTGACTTGGCCAAGGCTGGTGAATGAAAATGCCGCAAACTTTGGCACTGGAGTGGGTTGCCATCGGATCCATTTTGGAGCGACTCCAGCGGAGCAGAATCAACTCAAACACCTCCTGACACAACTCCAGGATTCAAAGAGTGACGGCTGAGGAAGTCCACTTCCACATCATCTACCCCAGCAAGGTGATGGGTTGATAAGGCTAAAAGGATCTTCTCTGCCCAGGGAAACAGGAGAGCCACCTCCAGAGCTATCCTGGAACTCCTCATGCTGCTTTGCCGATTGACATAAGCCACCGCCATGGTGTTGTCCAAACACACTTGAACCACCTGGCCCTCGACCAAGGGCCAGAAACACAGAAGAGCCAACCTGATGGCCCTCGCCTCGAGGCGTTTAATGGACCATACTGCTTCCTTGAAGTTCCAATGGGCATGAGCCATACGGTCTTGGTAATGGGCTCCCCAGCCCAAGCGACTGGCATACATCGTCAGCAGAATCCAGGAGAAATTGTCCAGATGACAGGGCTGCTGCCCCGACTGCTGGCTGGTCTTCACCATCATCGGGAGCGGAAGTCTGCACTCAAACTCCTACCAGAGGGCTGCAGAGTCAACAAGAACTGCTGGAGAAGCCGCATGTGAGCACACGTCCGCAGCACCATCTCTATGGTTGCCACCATCAATCTGAGGAGCTGAAAATAATCCAAGACTCTAGGAGCCTGCTGCACACAGAAAAACACCAGGCAATCCAACAGTCTTTTGACTTGCTCCTCTGGCAGGAAACTACTCTGTCCACACGAAGTCAAAACATGCTCCCAAGAACTCCAGGGACTGGGAAGGTAACAGATGGCTCTTTCCCTGATCGATCACTCAGCTGAGGCTTTCCAAAAAGGACACTACCCAAGATACCTCTGGAAAGCGGAGCAGGCCCAGAAGAGCCAAATGTCCAGGTATGGATCCCTCAGTGCCACAGCTGCCACTACCATGACATTGGAAGCGTCCTTAGGGTAGTAGAGAGCTCGAAAGGGAGGGCGGCAAATTGATAGTGAGAACCCAGCATGGTAAAATGCAGATACTGTTGCTGATCCACCTGGATCAGGATATGAAAATACACTTCGGCTAGATCCAGAGAAACCAAGAATTCCCCTCAGTGCACTGCTTGAATCATGGATGCACAAGGTTTCCTCCAGAAGCGCAGGATGCTCAAGTGCTCATTGACTCCCCTTGAGGTCCAGAATAGGTCACACTTGACACCACAGAGTATCTGCCTTTGCCCCGCTCGTCTGGGGGGATGGGCACCACCGCCTTTAGGCACAACAACTTGCTCAAGGTGGTCCACACAGAGGTACTTTTGATCACAGACGAATAAGGGGAGATGACGAAAGCATCAAGAATCAGCTCTTTACATTCCACGACACAGACAAACTGAAAGATGTCTAGCACCCAGCAATTCTTGGTATCCCGGACCCATTCCTAAAAGAAAAGGCAAAGCCTGCCTCCAACTGGAGGAACCAGACTGAGCCCCCAAACTTTTGTTGTGTAGCCTAGGAGGGGCTAAGAGAGAGTCCCTAGGCCCACATGTTCCACAAAAGGGCTAAGAATGAGCCCAAAGTCAATAAGAAGGGCTCTCCAAGCCAGTAGTGATGGAATTCAAGACCCCCAAGAGTCCAACCAGCACTCCCGCGAGAAGTAGGCAGAGGCTGATAGAAAAGGAGCTCTTGCTCGCTACACAGGCCCCCTTGGACCTGAGATGTTGACTTGTCCATGTCCTTTACCTGCTTCTCCAAATTGGAGCCAAAGGAAGCACCCCTCTAAGGCCAGATGGGCAACAGGACTTTGGAAGAGGAGTCCGCTGTCCAATGTCAAAAGCCAAACCAACGCCATGTCACTATCAATAGGAAACAATTCCTGGCCGCTAGACATACCAGATTGTACATGGCATCAGAAAGGAAGGCTCTAGACTAGACTACTCTAAAAGAGGGGTAGAATCATCTGGCAGAAGGGACTGAATCCACTCTGGCAGTGCCCGAAACATCAGGTCTGCACATACTGCCAACTGAGGAATAGCAGCCGCCGCAATGAACTGGTTCTTCAACACAAATCAATCTTTCAGTCCAGAATATCTTTCAAGGCCAATCCACATTCCACAGGAATGGTGGTCCATCTGGTAACTGCAATGACCTGCACATCCACCTTGGAAATATCAAGCCACATAATGCACTCCCTTTCCAGAAGAGAAGACATATGGAAATTACACTAACCTGGTAATTGTAGTTCCTGGAGGGTCCAGTTTAGTCCTCCACAATCGGGTAGTGCCCCTCCTCCTGCAGCCTGGAGACTGGACCAATCAAGTCTTCTGTAGTATATATGCAGACGGAGCTCCCAGAAGCCCCCAGTGTACTAGTAACAAAGCATACTTAACGAAGCAACACATTAGATTAATATACAAAATGACATAATGAAAATGACATAATTAAGGAACAATTTGTTTCCCCCCACAAACATATCCAACTTTCTCCCCAAACGAGGAAGTCAGAACACTGTATTGCGCTGGAACAGACGCCCCAGAAATCAAAACACAGCTCCGTATCAGAAATCTCAGGAGCTGACTGAACACCTGAGAAAGAAAGAGCCATAGCCAAAAACGCGGCTGCAAAAAAAAAAAAGGTTTGAACGTCAAGAGGAACAGTCTTATGATCCACCGTTCGGAAAGCGCGCCGCATTATTATATCAGATAGTCGGGAGGGAAGGAGGACTAAACTGGACCCTCCAGGAACTACAATTACCAGGTTAGTGTAATTTCCATTTCATGTTCGGTAATCCAGTTTAGTCCTCCACAATCGGGATGTAACAGAGCAGTCAAGACCGGGCGGGACCTTACCATCCGGCGCGCCGAACCGCCGAACAAAACAGGAATCCCAAGCCGCTGACACATCTAAACGATAGTGTTTACTGAAAGCATGCAGAGACGACCAAGCGGCCGCCTTACAGATATCTGCTGGCGAAACTAGGCTATACTCCGCCCAAGAGGTCGCCTGAGCCCTAGTGGAATGAGCCAGTAGCCCCTCCGGAATAGACCGCTGCTGCAACAGATACGCAGACGCGAACGCTTCCTTGAGCCATCTTGCAATGGAGGCCTTAGCCACCGCTTCCCCTTTACGTGCACCACCGAAGAGCACGAATAGCCGGTCAGTCTTCCTAAAAGATTCGGTAGCCTTCAAATAACGACGAAGTGCACAACCCACATCGAGACGGTGAAGACTTTTGTCCGCCGACCCGACAGAGTGCGAAGAAAGAACTGGAAGAAACACTGCCTGATTCACATGAATAGGAGAAACCACCATTGGCAAAAAGGAAGAGACCGGGGAAAAAGACAAAAAAGGTTCTCGGCAGGACAACGCATGTAGATCTGAAATACGCCGTGCCGAACAGACGGCTACAAGAAAAACCGTCTTCAGCGTAAGATCTTTCAGAGACGCCCTACTCAGGGGTTCAAAAGGTTCACGAACCAGGGCCCGCGGCACTAGATTCAAGTCCCACGGAGGAACGAAAATCCTGCGGGAGGGCCGCAAATGAACAACAGCCGTAACAAAACGACGTACGTCCGGATAAGAACCGAGGAGACGGCCTAAAACTTTGCCTCGATAACAAGAGATAGCCGCCAACCGGACTTTCAGGGAACTAGCCGCAAGGCCCTTATCAAAAGCATCCTGAAGAAACTTAAAACGACGGAAACGGAAACCGTCGCCGCCCGGACTCCACGCCAGGAGCACCAGTCTTCAAAGATCCCCCAAATCCGAACGTAAGTAAGAGAAGTGGACTTTTTCCTCGCCCACCGTAGGGTAGAAATCACCATGGGGGAGTAACCCATCTTTTTCAGCCGAGCCCTCTCAATGGCCAAACCGTAAGCGAGAATCGACCCACGTGGGGCATCCGCAAGGGTCCCTGAAGAAGAAGATCCGGCCGCGAGGACCGGAGCCAAGGAATGCCGTCGCGCAACCGGACCAGATCGGCATACCGGGGCCTCCGAGGCCAATCCGGGGCCACCAGGAACACTCGACCCCGATGGCCCTCGATGCGCTGAACGACCCGGCCGATCAGAGCCCACGGAGGAAGACATAAAGAAGACCGGACGTTGGCCACGGCTGAATGAGAGCGTTGAGCCCCTCGGACATGCGCTCCCTTCGCCTGCTGAAGAAGCGTCCTGTCCTGGCCGATTGAAATGTCGCCATGAGATCCATGATGGGCGGCCCCCACCAACGAACTATTTGCGCGTAAACTTGCGGGCTTAGCTGCCACCCTCCGGGGTCCACCCGCACTCTGCTGAGAAAATCGGCCTGACCATTGTCTGCGCCTGCAATATGCGCTGCCGGGATGGCCAGAAGACGAGACTGCACCCAATTGACCAAGGCCGTCGCTTCTGAATCCAGGGCCACGCTGCCGGTGCCCCCTTGGCGATTGATGTAAGCTATGCTGGTCGCCTTGTCCGAGAGGACTCGCACCGGCCGGTCAAGAACTAGGGCTTCGAGGGCTAGCCGCACCGCCCGTAATTCGAGGCGGATTGATCGACCAAGAAGTCTCCAGGGGAGACCATTCCCCTTGAGCGAAGCGGGTCTCGCAGTGAGCCCCCCAGCCGGTTAAGCTGGCATCCGTTGTGAACGGAACCCAAAGTGGAGGTTCCAGGGAATCCTCGCGTCAGGTTCTCGGAGGAGAGCCACCACCGGAGTGAACGGCGAACCGCCCTTGAGCAAGGCAATCTCCTGTTCAACGAGTCGAACTGGTTGGACCAACGGCGCAGGAGAGCACTCTGCAGCGGGCGCACGTGGAAGCGCGCCCAGGGCACCACTTCCAAGGTTGCTGCCATCGTACCGAGGAGCTGCAGGTACCACCATGCAGACGGAGCGGGCATCCCCTTGAAGAGTTGGACAAAAGACCGAATGCGGCGCTCCGGCAAGCACACCAAGCCCCGTGCTGTGTCGAGGCGCACTCCCAGATACTCGAGATCCTGCGTCGGGCACAGACAACTCTTGCATTCTTTCACCACCCAGCCGAGGGACCGCAGCAGAGCCACCACCCTGCTCGTGACGTGCACACACTCCCGACTGGACTTTGCCCGAATCAACCAGTCGTCGAGATACGGATGGACCAGGACGCCCTCTTTGCACAAGGCCGCCGCGACCACTACCATCACGTTTGTGAAGGTGCGGGGGGCCGTGGCGAGACCAAACGGCATGGCCGGAAATTGGAAGGGGCCCCACGGAAGAGCGAAGAGAAACCGTTGATGAGACGGCCGGATGGGAATGTGTAATGTGGTCCTCAGCGGCTGTGGAAGATACTGCAGCAGGGGCTCTGAGGAGGGGGGAGATAAGGTGCTGAGGGACCCAGCTAGCAACGCAGTGGGTATGGGGAAAACCTCCGGGATGCAGCGTGCAGGTGGAACACAAGCAAGCTATTAATGTTCCCTTCGGCTGAGTACATTTCACCTATAATACAGCCAGAGAAAAAGGCATTGTAGAGACTTAAACCACCTTTCCTCTTCTTGTGTGGGGTTTTATTTCTTTTTGCATTGAAAACAAAAAGCAAGGAAGGCTCAGGGAAACCCAAGACTCTTCAAGAAACGGATTGTGAAACTCCACGTGCCTCCACAGCATGATTAAATGTGTGGAAACTGCTGTTTAGAGCTGTTTCCTCTAAAAAGAAACACTGAAGAGAAAAACAAAACAGCCGCTGGCACCGAAAAACTGTCAGGTATTCACAGAACTGAGAAGGGAACTGGCAGTCATTCACTGTGCTGGCATAGAGAAACTTTCAAAGTCAGGGTAAGGCAATTACAGTGACTGAAAGTAGGGAAATTAGAGTGGGATCCCTCCGCTGTCATTCAGACCTCCATGGTAGGGGCTGAAAGGTGTTTCTGGGGAGGGATGTAGAAGCGCAATCCAGCCGTAGGAAAATTACAGTGAGCATGCATAATTAGGCCGAGCCCAAAACAGACAGGATCCAAAACACTGACTTAAAACCTCAACCAAATGGTATATTGAATAAGACAGGTACAATAATCAGTAGGACGTACAAAGTAACCCGGCTGCAGTTTGGGGACTAAAAATTTAAAATAGGAACTTCAAAACTCAGAGGCAGCCGGTCCGGATACAGCTGAAATCATCCCAGAGCAGCTGAGGCAAGGAAGAAAAAACAAAAACAGAGTACTCAGTTTTCATACAAAAAATGATACCTGAACTTCCTGGAGGTATCCAAACTCTCGTGGTAAAGACTCAGTGCAGCGTAAAGCCAATGGAGAGCTCCCCTGAAGCCAAGCTCCGGAGTTCCCAAGGTCATCTGGGGAAGCAAGATGCTGGGGGAAGAGCAGAGCGGATGCATGAGGTCCCTGTGTCTCTTCTGACAGCCTATGCAGCGTAACCGGAATAAGGCACAGGGAGAACTAAAAACAAATAACTGCGTCCCGCAGGAACAGGCATTCAACAATATTCCCCATAATAGGTAATGCTTCAGCCAGCCTTCTTTGTTGGGCACAGTGGGGAATGTAACCCATGAGCCCTGCACCCTTCGTCAGTGACTCAGCATTGTACTGTGGCTCTGAATTGCATACTGTTCTCTATCCATGCCTTCTGTACTTTCTATCCCTTATGTTCATACATAGGCAGAGAAAAAAGTAACCTCTGCACAACTGACATCTAGCAAGTGTTGTGGAAAAAAACTGAAACAGCAATATAGCTGTGAGAAGCCAGCAGAGAAGCAATCTGGCTTCCTGCCCAAAACTGAGGCTCATTAGCTATTCAAAATGGCCGCCAGCAAAAATAAAACACAAAAAGAGTGAATTAAAACCCCCAAAAACTAAGGAATTAACTTAAAAAGTCAAAGGAGAAGGTGGGAGGGTTGCAGGCATGAGAGAAATGCCTAAAATCGCTGAAAAATCAAGAAAAATCAACCGAGTTACCACAGAGCTGCAGACAGCAGTGGGAGAAAGACATTCCAGGTCTGAAGAAACTGAGGTGCAGCCCCTGCAGATGCCAGAGTCAGTCACTGCACCTCTGCGGGACCCGCAAATCATGTATTGGGGTTTGGCATACATGCTAAGGCAACCTCCGCTCAGCGGGAAAGAATGGAACAGAACCAGGGAAGCCCACACCAAAGGGACCAACCCTATGTAAAACAGTACAGACTGAAATTTAAAACGTTTTTTTTTTTGTTTTTTTTTTACAGACAACAAAACACTCCCCAGAATCCTAGGGGTGCCCTGAGCAAAATCGCCAGCAAAAGAAACCCCAAAAATGCAAAGGGAACCCGTGCACAAGTGTTAAAAAGTGCCTTTAAAAAGCACACTTTAGAAATTCAAAATGGCCGCCGCACTTTTTCACCCGCGGTAAAAAAGGGCGCGAAAATACAAAGGTAATCAAATAATATGGAAAAGAAAGAAAACGACCCTCTAATACAGGGCAAGCGAAAAAAATCAGGAAAAAGTGCAATTTGGGAGCCAGGGGAGCCGACAGAGCCTCTGACAATGCAATCAGGGAGCTGAAAAGTTAAAGCAAGGAAAATTCCTACCAGCTCAGGAAACAGCAAGGAACTCAGCCAACTTCTCCAAGTGACAGGCAATGCTGAATCAGGTATGGCTCTTCCCCGTACAGCCTAGGGGAGAGCTCAACCCAGGGTTCAGAAATTCCCAGGCAGGAGCCCAAGCAGGTCTGGCTTCCCCCAGGATGTCCCCTGTGCAATGCTTTTTTTTTTTTTTTTTTTTAAAGATAGAGCTACCTAGCAAATAAATGGTAAATAAATGGTAAATAAAGGACCAAAAACAAAACCCCAAAAGAACTAACTAGTGTTGCTCCTTCAAGTGTCACTTAGTGTGCCCAGAAAGGGCACAGAAGTCCTCAAGCTGCAAGGAGACTGGACACACTGGGGGCTTCTGGGAGCTCCGTCTGCATATATACTACAGAAGACTTGATTGGTCCAGTCTCCAGGCTGCAGGAGGAGGGGCACTACCCGATTGTGGAGGACTAAACTGGATTACCGAACAGGAACTTCTTATACACCCTTAGAGGGGGAGTTGGGGGAATCCCATTCTGACCAGAACAGGCCCTTCAGCACCTTCAGGAATGGGAGACAGTAGTGAATTTACATACCCCTTCCAGGAGTGGATGCCTCTTTGGTTCCTGCTCCATGCCTGGAGCATCCACCAAGCTCAAGGTGAATAAGACCCTGGAACAACACTTCCAGTTCCTATTCCCAGAACAGGCACGTAACATTTGCCTCCTCACAAGCCTCTGAAGGTGAGAGTACTACTTCATCCACATCAAACATATCAATCCAAGTCGCAGTCCAAATCTCAGACAGATCCCAGCTGATCCCCATCTTCAAGGGGCACCCTTTGCCAGGGACACTTAGCCATCAATCGAACGGGGCTTTCACTCTCAGCCTGTCCCTTGTGAGACTGCACTCAGGGGAAGCCAGAGGCCACAGGTCCTGAGTTTCCATGCCAGAATGACCACGTCTGCAATAAAAGGAAAAAAAATCCTAGGGAGGACAATCCGGACTTCGAAAGTTCTCCTTGTGGAAATGGACCCCCCACACTAGGGGGCATAGGTCACTGTTGATCCCCTAGAAGACGGGGAGAGGCCTGCAGCGCAATCACCAGAGCCTCCAGCTGGCTGAATATCCTTACCCGTAGCACTGTCTGCCACCTCCTGCCCTGCTAACAACATTCCCCGGCTGAAAGTGTGTGTGTGGGGGGGGGGGGGGGGGGAGAGTAGGCTTTCCAGGGATGACTCAGAAGCAGCCATGCAAGAAGAGCAGAGTCCAGAAGCCAGAAATGAGGCAACTCGCTTGCCACAGGCCAAACAATTTTGCCTGAAAGAAGACATGGAGAGTTAAGGCAAGTGTTACAATATGCCCTAAGGCATGTATTAATGGCACTTACACAACAACGCACATTATGGATGCTTGGGTAAGAATGTGCGTTGGAGCCGATCAGGCAGAATGCACGCAAGGAGCACACAAACGCAAGGTGCACAATATTAAAAATGCTACAGAGACTGCAGAAAACAGCAAGAAACCCCCACACTGTGCCAACAGTTGCTAGCAATCCACCCCGAATTGCAACTCACACAGAATCAGGAGCCTCCAACAAGCACAATGACAAGGTCAAGCCTTGGTACTCATCACCTGAGAACCCCAGGCAGAGGATCCATGCCAGGCTCAGCTCTACTCCCCTGAAGCAGTTTCTCTGACTTGGCAGCACTGCGTTTAAAGTGGCTGGCAGGCAGATTCCTCTGACAGCCTTCTACATCTTCAGGAGAGAGTGGGAGGGGGAGAAGGCGATGAGGCTGCTGAATTCTTCCATCTTTCCAATTTTTTGGATGCTCAACAGGTTCTTAGTCAGGGTAAGAGCATGGAGCTGAACCAATTTTCACTCCTCCTATGGCGACCGCAAAGACCAGTGTGTAGTGGAGCCTCCCACATCGCGCTCAAGTGAGAGTCACCTTCAAAGTGGTCTGTCACAAGCATTTTGTTTTGTTTTTTGTTTATCAATTTTCTTCAAAGAGGAAAAAATCCATCCAAATTCTGTTGGAGACAAAGAAATACTGAAGGGATCTCTGGTGGCTGAGGCAAACAGAGGCATGTGAGTGATGTCACTGAAACTTCAGCTTTTCATTACTTCTTTGTCTTCACTAATCTGCTGTTAGGAGAACACAACCCATTTGTGTCTGGACCAGTCTAGCAGGACGCAAGGAAAGAACATTGCATATCGCCCTGCTAGACCAGTCCAGACAAGTGGGTTTTGTACAACCAAAAGCAGATGTGGAGACAGAGAAACATTCCAGAGGCTTCTTATGACATCATTGTGCCATTAACAGTTAGTACCCCCTAGGGGCATATTCCAGTATTCAAACCCAAGCACATGGTCAAGAATCCCTGCCCGCATACAATTTTAGGAAAAATAATCAGGTTCAATGGAACAAGAATCATAACTATGCACAGGGATCAGTTTCAGATAAAGGCTTAACAGAGTTACGAGCCCACAGGGTCAACCACTGACCCTAACATGTTCCAGGGATAGGTCCCAGACTGGTCTAACAGGACTCATGGAAAGGGCATTATCTGGTAAGTAAATGTCACCTTCCATATGATTCTGCTAGACCAGTCAAACTAAACTACGACGCAACTGGATGGGAAGAAAATATGGCAGTTTTCAAGACCTCTGAGCCAAGGACCATGTCCGCCCTAGCACAGAGATTTCAGCATTAATGCTTGACAAAGCAAAAAGTGATGCCCCCATTGCCGCCCGACAAATATCTTGAGGGGGTGTCCAAGCTGCGCTGTGCTCATGAGGCTGCCTGAATGAGTGGAATGCACATGCAACCCTCTGGAACCAGCCAGTTCCACAACAGATATGCTAAGGCAACAGCGTCCTTGATACAACGCCTCAGAGTAGACTTTGAAGCCACATCACTTTTACGCGGTCCCACAAACAGCACAAAGAGGCGGCCTGACATGCGAAGGAACTTGGTGACCTTAAGATACTAGAGAAGCACTCTATGGACATCCGCCAGGTAAAGCACAGTTACTTACCTGTAACAGGTGATCTCTGGGAACAGCAGGAATTAGTCTTCACATATGGGTACGTCGGTACCGACGGAGCCTGCACGGGAATGCTGCCCAGCTTCCAATCAGAAAGCTTTTGGCAGCATCCCTCGCGCCTGCGCAGTGACTTCCCGCCTTCTCCACAGCCTCTCTTCAGTTGAGTTTCAGAGCTGAGACAAAGGCGAGGAGAGAAAAGGAAGAAGATAAAAAAGATACAACTCCTAGGGGAGGTGGGAGGGTTGTGAAGACTAATTCCTGCTGTTCCCAGAGATCACCTGTTACAGGTAAGTAACTGTGCTATCTCCAGGAACAAGCAGGAATGAGTCTTCACATATGGGGACTCCCTAGCTGGAGATGCCAGGGGGAGATCCCATAAAAATGCAAGTGCCTGGATCAGGGATGCATTTTGACTCCAGGAATCCCCGGCATCCAATGTGGGATGGAGGGTAGGAGTTGACAATAAAGGAGCTGTGAGGAAAGAACAGCATAGCCAAGGACTAGAGGGTTGTACAAACTACAGGAGTCCTTGGTAGACATAATGAGTAGCATTAAAAGACATTTAATGTACACTTAAAATATGCAGCTTACCTACTGTATTGTAGGAAGTAGAAAGCATGGAGTCTACTGGATAAGCAGTAGCAGAATCTTCAAGGTGACCTCTCAGCAGTGAGGATGAAGGTCCAGACCTGGAGGTAATAGATGATCCAGGTGTCAACTGGGTAGGATTTGACGTCAGGTCTTCAATGGAAAGCTTTATGGGAAAAGCTGAAAACTCCTTTAGGCATAAGGTCATTAACATTGAGGACTAAAGGAAGAAGACTGACGGAGTTGGACAACTAGCCCAGTCCTGGCGGGAAGAGGGGAACTGGAAAAAATCCCCTATTCCCACGGAAAACAGTTGTGTATTCAAGATAAAGAGGTACACTGTTTTTCCTAGCTGGCGAGAGATAGGAAAAATATTGAAGCTTGATGCTTCATGGACAAAGAAAAAATGGAGATGTTAGCACCAAAGGGGGTATTGGTGCCTAACAGTTTCTGCATCGTAAGATGGCATGGGACGTAGGGCGACAGACTGCCTAAAACCTCTAGGAGGTAAAACATGTAGTCTAGACAGTAAGGGTGATAGTGTGTAAGAAAGATCAACCCTTAAGAGGCCCCTTATCAAACACACATATATATATATATACACATGTGGCTGGAAAATATATGTATATAGTTATAGATATACATACATATACATATATACACATGTTCAGATGTGTATATTAGGATATGGGTGGTGAAATATATCAAATATATATATAGATATAGATATGATATACCTGAAGATATGTAAATTTGTGGGGCTTGATTTAGCACCCCCAGAGCAATGATATAGGTACGTAGACATATATGGAGATGCTACATACAAAGCAACAGGTTGAAGATACACGTTTACCACCCAGCCCCATAATTGTACATGGGGAATATAAAAGAAAAAGATTCTGTGCTCTACAAGAGGGAGAACCCACTTGGGATATGAATAGAGAATCTATTTTCATGGATTGAGGGAATATGTAAAGAACAAGGCGGGAGTTCCACAGAACACTGACATGGTAGATGTGGAGAAACGCAGGGAAGATACCAGAGGGACCTATGGAAGGACCCAGAGGTAGCATGCGTAAACAGAAGCCTTGGATTTTCACACAGAATAACTGATATCTCGTGTTAACACCCCAGGCTAGAGGGGGTGTGGAGAACTCTCACAGGCATAGGAAGGGTTTATAAGTTTTTCCCTACTAATAGAGGAACTTCAGAGACAAGGTCAATGCTCTATAGCAAGGTCCTCATAGTAGAAAGCTTCTCTGAAGACTGCAGAGAGCATTGTGCAGGAGAGTTATGAGATAAACTGACTGAAGTCAGGTGTGTTGCCATATCCTAGGAGAGGAGATGGTTAGAATAATATGAGAAAGCCAAAACGAGTAGGAGGATCCAAGATAGTTTGGAATCACTACTGAGGCTTGACAAAATTTTGAACAAGGGACTGGAACGTAGAAAAAGTTCCAGTAATACGATTACTGTAACTCCTGCAGGCAGAGCTGCTGACGGAAACAGCAGAGAGATTGTCCTGTGCTGAATAAAGAAAAAGAGACAAGAAAAGAGAGGAGATATCTCTTCTCCCTGTCTGGGGAACGAGCTTGGCAGAGAAGCTGTTCAGTATGGGAACCCTCAAGTGATTGGAGGGTGACGTACCCATAGGGTAAGTCAACTGAAGGAAAAAATGTCCAGTTGGGATAGAAACTATCAGGGGATAGTTGCAACTGCTCTTCTAGAGAGTAAGAAGAGGAGAAGGGTGTTGTCCCTGAACAAAAAATTTTTTCCCCCCGTCAGGTTAGTCCACTGAAAAGAAAAGCACAGTGAATAAACTTCTAATATGTAGAAGTGAAGTGTAAGTTACAATTCCCGGCCCCTATGATTGCTGGGAATGCTGAGACTGGCCAGAACTGGAGGACTGCAGACTAGGCTGAGGCGTCCCCTGTTTAGGTACAGCCGAATGATGGGCAGGAGATGAATGAAACTTTCTTTTCTTAGGGAAAGAAGGTTTGGTAGGACATTTCCTACTCTTTGAAGAAGGAGGTGGCTTAGAATGGTTTTTAGTGGAAGGAGAGTAAGTGGAGCATTGAACAACCTGACGTAAAGCCTCCTTATTGAAGAGACCTTCTCCTGTACAAGGAGAATGAGCCAGTATAGTTTGTGCCCATCTGCTCAAGTCTGAAGCTTCAAGCCAGGCTCTGCGACGTGCTGCAATGGCAATAGCAGAGGATCTGCTAATGGACTCAAAAGAGTCTATAGAAGCACGAGATAGGAACCAAGATATATTCCGGCTGTGATTGATTAGCGAGGAATAATCCGTAGCCTTGGGCTCTGGTAAAAAAGGGGTCAAAAGAGACCATTTCTCTGTGACTTCCTGGAGTGTTAGACTCATATGAAAAATATATGAAAGAACTCTGGAGGCCAGCATAGAGTTTTGGAAGGCTTGACGACCAAAAGCATCGAGTGTTCTTGAAGAACGACCCGGCGGATAAGAAGAATGCTTCTTCTTGCTCTTAACTTTCCTCAGTGCCGATTCCACTACAAGGGAACGATGAGAAAGTGGAGGCTTTTGGAACCCTGGAGAGGGTGGCACCCGGTAACGAACCTCAATGTCTGTAGAGACTGGAGGAAGTCGTAAGGGCGATTTCCAGACCCTGAGAAGGAGATCCTGCAGAGCAGGATGTAAAGGAAACTTTATATTCTCTATTTGTGCCGGTGAGCCATGAGTAGGATCACAACCAGGGATAGAAATATTAAGAAAGGTTGCCATATCCCGGAGAAAAGCCTGAAAAGACTGATCTCCTATGGGAACCATCCCTGGTAAGGCTAAAGAAAGAGCCTGAGCACCAGAGGAGGTACAGGGTACTGCACCAACGCCAGGTATCGGTTCCAAAGTAGGTATCGGTGCAAGAATAGGCATCGATACTGATACAGGATTAGCAGATGAAGTAGCCATCGGGAACTGCTGCAGTGGTACCGAGATCATGAGGGAGTTATGGCTATGATCTGCGGAACTGCCTATCTGGAAACGACAGGAGTCGGTTCCGGGACGCGTCGGTACGCAGTCCTCGAGACTAGATATCAGCTCAAGACTCGGCATCGAAGTAAGCGATACTATCGATGCATGTTGCGAAGGTGCCGACGCCGATGGCAGTATCGGCGATGCCGATACCACTAAGGCAGACTGGGTTACATCGATCGATACCGACGGTACCGAGGATACCCGATGAGCACCTCTTGCAAAGGGTAAGGTGGTCCACCTCAATGCCGATGCCAGGGTATCGGAACCGATCGACGCCGGTACCGTCCCAGAGCATGGTTGAGATTGAGGGAAGTCAATGCGGTGCGTATCGATCGGTCCCGAAGGTACCGAGGATGCCCGATGACGATCCCTGGTGAAGAGTGGAATACTCGACACCGGTGCCGATGCCGGAGGCTCGGTACCGCTCGAAGCGGATACCACCCCCATGCATGGCTCAGGTATGTTCTGTGAGGGGTGAGCCCCAGGAACATCCTGAAACCCCTTTAACGCTTTGGAGCCCGAAGACTCCCGCAGGGGTAATGCCAATGGGTTCTTGAGGGTAAGGCCAGAGCCGTCACCATGCTGGGCATGGGACATACCACTCAAGCATTGGCTAGTCTTAACAGACTGTTTTTGGGTTACCTGATCCTGTGAAGTAGAGAAACCGGGTACCCTCACTGCCGAGGAAAAAACGGTATCGAGGGAAACTCTAAATACTGAAGGTTTCCTCACAAAATTATCTCCTGACAAGTCAGGGGAAAAAGGGTCAGGACCCACACAGTTTAGACACCAACTATTAGTGTCTAAAAAGAAACAAGTGTTTCGACATCGAATGCAGTTCTTAGGAAAAGAGGGCTCCATAATGAAAAAGGCCTAGTAGGCCCAAGAAGTTAAGGTAAAAAAACTGAAGAAAAGTTTCTCAGAATTTAGCCAAAAATCCACCGGCGATACCGGTGGTAGCGGGAAATACAGCCGTGACCACAAGAAAACAAAAAACTAAAGCAATTAAAGCGAAAAGTTTCTGCGGTGACAGGAGGACGTCCTGCCAGCTCCGCGGAAAAACTAAAACTGAAGAGAGGCTGTGGAGAAGGCGGGAAGTCACTGCGCAGGCGCGAGGGATGCTGCCAAAAGCTTTCTGATTGGAAGCTGGGCAGCATTCCCGTGCAGGCTCCGTCGGTACCGACGTACCCATATGTGAAGACTCATTCCTGCTTGTTCCTGGAGATAGGTATTTGTCCTTCCCATGGCACTGGTCCCTAGCAAAGGAGAGCAGACATACCACTTGATTCACCTGGAAGACGACACCACTTTGGTAAGATGGGAGGGATGGGCCAAAAGTATACAGCCTCCTCCAACAATGTCAGGCCCCTGCAATATAACCCTGCAGCTTGAAGATACATCCTGCTGAGTAGATTGCCACCAAGAAGACTGTTTTAAGAGTCAGATCTTTAAGTGTGGCCCACTTCTAGGGTTCAAAGGGCTCCAACATTTGGGCATGGCGCACCAGGCCAAGATTCCACGAGGGAACAAAGGCTCTATCACTATTGCAAAAACACAATTGCAACAGGAGGCACCCCTGCCTGGTGCCTCTCCCCATGCTAAATTCTTCAGAATACTTGCCGTTTATTCTAATTCTGGCATCAGGCTTCTTATATATGGCCCTAATCCACCCAATAAACCTATCTCCAATCCCCATCCACTGCAATACCTCAAACATAAAGGAACAGTCAATGCAGTTGAATGCCTTTTCCACGTCCACCGCCACCAACACTGAGGGGGTCTGACTCCACCCCGCTGCCCAGATCAAGTTTTACAGGACCTGTCTCTTCTACAACATGTTTCCTTTCCCACTCACTCTGCCGGCCATACTCTCGACCTCCTCTTGACCTTATCCTCTTCTACACTTATACTTCATAATCTGTCCTCTCTCCCTCTACCCTGGACGGACCACCTCTGTCTCTCTGTCTCCTGCTCTCACTCGAGAGCATCCTTACCATTCCCCCCCCCCCCGCATCACCCCCCTTCACGCTTATCACGTACTATTACTCCACTCACTGTCCAGCAATTTCCCTCAGCGACCAAACTTCTACCCACTGATTTTTCCTCCCTATCCCCTAACTCTCAGGCATCCATCTGGTCCTCCGCCCTTTCTACTACGCTTGATCGCATTGCCCCCCCGTCGCCCTTGCCCAGCAATTCACCGGTTCACACAGCCCTGGTATCACGCCGGTCTCTATCTACTCCACTCTCAGCTCCGTAGAGCTGAGAGGATCTGATGCAAGACACCCTCACCAGTTACTTTATCATCTTTCAAAGCCCACCACTTACACTTCCGCTCCCAAGTTCACCTTGCTAAGTGCACATACATCTCAGACGCCATCTCTAACGCTCCCAACCAGACTCGTCATCTTTACTCCACTCTTAATTCTCTTACCTCTCTTCGTCCTCCCACATCTACCATACATGCTCATCCTATCCCTGCTCCCTCACTTCTGGCCTCATCTTTCAGCTCCAAAATTTCTACCTTGAGGGCATCTTTGCCCTCCTGTCCCCCTCCCATTCTCTCTCCCCCCCCCCCCCCTCAGTTGCCTCTCCCCCTCCTGTGTCCCAACTCTCACACACATGGTCCTCATTCGCTCTGACCACTACGAGTGAACTCCATCAACTTATTTCTTCCTCTAACAAGACATTCTGTCCTCTTGACCCCATCCCCTCCTCCTGGTTACTCACTCCCTCTCTTTCACTCCTTCCCTATCTCCTCTCCATGCTAAACTCCAGTCTTTCCACGGGGACATTTCCCCATTCCTGGAAACATGCACCGATTCACCCAATCCTTAAAAAATCTTCTCTTGACCCTCTGGACCCTGCTAACTACTGCCCAGTTTCTAACCTCCCTTTCCTCTCCAAACTTCTTGAAAAGATAGTTTTCGCACAGCTCTCTCACCACCTTGACTCTATCAACTTTCTCCACCCCCGTCAATCAGGTTTCCGTCATGGCCACAGTGTTGAAACTGTTCTTCTTGCTTTCACTAATTCACTGCATATAGCTCACGACCGTGGTGACATTTCGGTGGCGGTAGCTCTTGATCTCTCTGCTGCCTTCGACTTGGTGGATCACTCTTTCCTTCTGCTTCGCTTGCGTGAAGCCAGCCTCTGTAGCACAGTCCATCGGTGGTTCCACTCCTTTCTCTCCTCCCAGTCTTGTGCAGTTCTTTCTTCCTCTCCCTCTATTTCTCCCTCAGACCCATTCCCTCTCTCCTGCAGGGTTCCCCAAGGTTCTGTCCTGGCCCCACTTCTTTTTAATCATTTCTTAGCCCCCCTCACTCTGTTGATACAACAATCCGGTATTTCGGCCTTCTACTATGCAGATGATACTGTACTTCTCCATCACACCTCCCCCTCCTGCCCTGATCTCACTCCACTTAATTCCTGCCTAACTACCGTCACTAACTGGTTGACCCAGAACTTTCTTCACCTCAACCTCACGAAAACTACCGCAATTTGGTTTCCTCATGGTCGTCCATCCCCCTCATTAGCCCCATCTTTCTCTGGTACTCCCATATCTCTGGTTTCCACCTTCTGCTACCTTGGTGTGCTCTTTGACTCTGACCTCTCCTTCCACGCTCATGTTTCTCAAATCACCAAGACTTCTTTCTTTTTCCTTCGTCAAATTCGTGCGAACCGCCCTTTCCTCTCTCCATCCGCCCTCACAACTTTACTATTATCACTTGTCATGTCACGCGTCGACTTTTCTAACTCTGTTTTCACTGGTCTACCCAAATCTCAACTGACCCGACTTCAGAGGATTCAAAACACTGCCGCCCGACTTGTCACTCACTCTTCCCCTAGAGACCACATAACCCCCCTTCTTCTTCATCTCCACTGGCTACCCGTTTCTTTTCGCACCCAGTTTAAATTACTTACTCTCGTCCATAAAGTACTTCACACTACCACCCCACAATACCTGGCAGACCTTATCCACTTCCATACCCCCAGACACACCCCTTGATCTTTTCATCTCAACCGCCTCACACTTCCCCCTCCCTCCCTTGCCCACCTCCAGTCCACCCTCTCCTCAGCTTTCTTTTTCATAGGCCCTGCCCTTTGGAACTCTCTTCCCACTTCCCTCCGTCTAGAACCCCATCACCCCACTTTTAGACGTGACTTAAAGACCCCCCTCTTCTCCCTAGCCTTCAACCTTCCCACTCCCTTTCCGTAGCCTCCTCCCCTGTGCCTATTGTTCTTTACTAGCTCTTTTTTCTCTATCCTATCAAGAATTGTAAATTTATTTTCAATTTTCCGGCCTCGTGCCCTACTTTGTTAATTTATGTATTATAAACCGCTCTGACTACCACTGAAGGGCAGTCAAGCAAATGAAATAAACAAACACACACAACATAAACATAAGTTCAGGATTTTTTTACATCACTGGCATGATGTCCCGGGATAAACTCTGACTGGTCTTCCCTGATCAACCAGGGAAGGTAGCACTGTAGCCTCATTGCCAATACCTTGGCATCCAAATTTATCCAGTAGATCGGCCTGTAAAATCCAGACAGACACATCTTTGCCAGGCTCAGGCAGGACAGTAATCCCCACCAGACACAGATCCCAGCAGATCCTCCTCCTGCACCACTTTATTAAACAAATGGACAAGGAAATCCACCACCTCCGAGCTAATTCTTTTATAAAACTTAGCCACCAAGCCATCTAAGCCTGGTACTTTCCCTTCCTTCAGGCCATTTATAGCCTCCAATACCTATGTCCTTGTAATTTACTGATCCTGGGTCAGTCTATCTTTCTCGGACAACTATTCTAATGAATTCCCCCCCCAAATACATCAGAGTCTCTTCCACACCACCCACTACCTCAGAGGTATATATTCTCAGATAGAAGTCACTGAAAACATTTTGAATATTGTGTGTATCATATTCCATTCCACCCTTTCCATTCCTAATTTTTAGAATCTGTTGTACTCGCCGAGTCCTCAATGTCCTAGCAAGAAACTTCCCTATTTTATTATTATATTCAAAAAAAAAAGTTGTTGTTCAAATTAATACGCCCATTACCCCATAAGGTGTCTTGTGAAAGTATTCATTCCCTCAGTGTTTGACTTTTGTCGCATTACAACCTGGAATTAAAATGGAGATTTGGGAGTTAGCACCATATGATTTACACAACATACCTACCACATTGAAGGTGCAAAATAGCCTTTATTGTGACACAAACAATAATTAAGACAAAAAAAAAACAGAAATCAGGAGTGTGTATAGATATCCCCCTCCCCCCCAAAGTCAATACTTTGTAGAGCCACCTTGTGCTACATTACAGCTGCAAGTCTCTTGGGGTAGCACATCTAGCCACTGGGATTTTCACCCATTTCTCAAAGCAAAACTGCTCCAACTCTTTCAAGTTAGATGAGCTGTACAGCAATCTTCATGCCATAGATTCTTAAATGGATTGAGGTCTGGGCTTTGACTAGGCCATTTCAAGACATTTAAATGTTTCCCTTTAAACCACTCCAATGTAGCTTTAGCGTTATGTTTAGGGTCATTGTCCTGCTGGAAGGTGAACCTTCGTCCCAGTCTCAAATCTCTGGCAGACTGAAAAGCAGTTACTCACCTGTAACAGTTGTTCTCCAGGGACAGCAGGAAATACTCCTCACATATGGGTGATGTCTGCACCAATGGAGTCCGCAAGGAGCATTTCCCCAGCTTTTAAAGAAAGCCTTTGGGAATGCCGCCACGCATGTGTGGTCCCCTTCCCACCCAAGGGTGTCATCTTGGTCAGTGTGATGACATAGCTCAGGCAAAGGATAAAAAAATACCAAAAAGAGTCAGCAACTCCAAGGGGAGGTGGGTGGGTTGTGAGGACTGATTCCTGCTGTCCCTGAAGAACACCAGTTACAAGGGAGTAACTACGCTTTCTCCAAAAACAAGCAGGAAGTCAGTCCTCACATATGGGAATCCCCAGCTACAGGCTACTGAGGACCTGCAGGAAAAATGCCATGGCAAGCCATGAACAGCAACTGGTAACTGAAGACAGCCCAAGGACCCCGGGGTCCCCAGAAGTCCACACTCCCGGTAGCCACAAAAGGGGGGGTCAGAGGGCTGGAGTTGCCTAAACCCTGAACAGGTTACGGAGTACGGCCTAGCCGAAGGCGCTGTCCTGATGGGACTCCCTCTCCAGGCAGTAATGCGTCGCAAAGGTGTTATCCAAGGATCAGGCTGCGGATCGACAGATGTCTGCAGGGGCACAGAGTGCAGAGGTGCCACCGATGCTGCCCTCACATGGACACCATGCGCCATGACTCTGCGGTCCAGCGGTAGCACAGCCTGAGCCTGGGCGAATGCAATGGCAATTTGCCACCCAGAGAGAAAAGGATCCGCTTGGTGGCCACAAGTCCCAAACGGGCATGGGTCATAGGAGACGAAGAGTCGCTCAGACCTGCGGTGGGCCTGCATGCACTGCAGGTATAAGGAGAGAGCCCTCCTATAGTTGAGGGTGTGGAGGAATGCCAATGCCCAGTCGGCATGGGGCTTTGGAAAGAAGGTAGGCAGCAGTATCTCCTGGTTGAGATGAAAATCCTAAACAACCTTCGGAAGAAACTTTCCTGTAGAACCTCATGTAGGGAGCATCAGCCATCAGGGCCTGGAGCTCAATGACCCTCTGGGCCAAGGTGAGGGCTACCAGAAAAACCACTTTCAAAGAAAGGTGCCGAAGCGAGCAGGATACCATCGGCTCAAAAGGTGACTATGTTAGTCACGTAAGGACAACAATGAGATCCCACTCTACAGGAGGCGGTCGGATGGGACTCCTGGAAAGGAGCAGCCCATGCATAACGTGGGAAAGCAGTGGCTGGCCTGAGAGGGGTCATAAGAACATAAGACATGCCATACTGGGTCAGACCGAGGTCCATCAAGCCCAGTATCCTGTTTCCAACAGTGGCCAATCTAGGTCATACGTACCTAGCAATATCCCCAAAAGACACAGGCTCCACAATGCTTGTACTGGGTCAAGCATTGATATCCTGGGTCCCTTTTTAATAGTGGTTTATGGACCTTTCCTCCAGGAACTTGTCCAAACCTTTTTTAAACCCAGCTATACTAACAGCCCTTACTACATCCTCCGGTAACAGATTCCAGAGTTTGATTACACGTTGAGTGAAAAAATATTTTCTCTTATTTGTCTTAAATAGTTTACCCTGTAGCTTCATTACATGTCCCCTAGTCTTTCTATACTCTGATAGCGTAAACAATTGATCCACGTTTATCCGTTCCACTCCATTCATTAATTTATAGACCTCTATCATATCTCCCCTCAGCCGTCTCTTCTCCAGGCTAAAGAGCCCTAACCTTCTTAGCCTCTCTTCATAGGAGTAGCCTTCCATCCCCTTCACCAATTTGGTGGCTCTTCTCTGTACTTTTTCTAATAACGACTGGGTGGTGGTTGGCTGAGATCGCGCTCAGGTAAACCCTGACCAAGTTGGACTTCAGGCCCGCCTTTGAGAAATGGAGCAGGTACTGCAGGACTAGGTGAGTGAGGCAAGAGAACGGGTCAACCCATACCTCTGAGCAACACACCAAGAACAGACGCCACTTAAAGGTGTAGGCCCTCCTAGTTGAGTCCTTGCACAATGCCAGCAATGTATCCTCGATCTCCACCAGGAGACGAAGAGGGGCTAGCACGACCCGCTCAGCCACCAAGCCATGAGGGATAGAGACCTCAGGTTCGGGTGAAGCAGGAGACCCTTCTCCTGTGTCAACAAGCCTGGCGTGCTGCCGAGGGGAACCAGAGGCTCAGACGAGAGGCAAAGCAGCAGCAGAAACCAAGATTGCCTAGGCCACCGTGGGGCCACAAAGATTACAGAGGCCCCGTCCCGCTGAATCGAGAAGTGCCTGCGCTATGAGCGGGGTGGGAGGAAACGCATACAGGCGGCCATGCATCTACGGCAGTAGGAAGTCATCGGAGGCTTCCCTGTACGGGTAGGGAACCGGGCCGCAGAACCGGGGGGGTTGCAAATTCGTAGAGCTGGCAAACAGGTCCAGGACCAGAGTCCCCCAGTGTTGAACAGCCACTGTGCTGTCTGCGGGCAGAGACACCACTCGTGTGGCTGGAGGATCCGACTCAGTCTGTCTGCCAGAACACTGTCCTGATCTGGGAGATAAGTAGGCCGTAGAACTATGCCTTGGTGGATCGCAGAGGACCATAAGGCTACCACCTCCAGACAGAGGCTGTAAGAGACTGTGGCCCCCTCCCCCCCGGTTGTTCATAAAGAACATTGCCACCCAGCTGTCCGTCTGGACAAGCACCGTCCGATGGTGAACGTGGTGCCTGAACACCTGGAGGGCAAGGACGACCGCCCAGAGTTTGAGGAAGTTTATCGGCAGCCGGGACTCCTCGAGGGACCATGTCCCTTGCGTGCGGAGCTCGCTGCAGTGTGCTCCGCAGCCCACTACAGAGGCATCCGTGGTTAAGACCACGTCGTGCTGTGGAGCCTGGAATGGCATGACATGGAGCAGGTTCCAGATGTCCCGCCACCAGTCGAAGGACTCGGATGGCTGGGGAGTGACAGTGTCCCAGAGACAGCCTGTCACCTGAGCCCACTGAGTGTGAAGGAACCACTGCGCTACTCGCTTGTGCAGACGGGCATCAGAGACAATGTGAACCATCAAGGCAATATGGCTGAGAAGACAGAGCATCGCTCAAGCCGAAACGGTCACGGCACCGAACCGAAGGCCAGAGCAATGAGGCAGTCTGACCCATCCTGGGGAAGGAAGGCAGTCGCCCACTGAGTGTCAAGGCATGCACCAATGAACTCCAGGAATTGGTCTGGAGTGAAATGAGACTTAGAATAATTCACCACAAAGCCAAGGTGCAAGGAGATGGACGGTGCGGCTACCGTGAGGCACTTAAACACTCGTGAGGCCGAACAGAAGCACCCTGTATTGGTAGCAGTTCCCTTGTACTCTGAAGCGCAAGTATATTCTGTGCTTCGGATGGACCAGGATGTGAGCGTACACATCTCGAAGGCCCAAAGAGCATAGCTAGTCACCCTGCCGGAGGAAGGGCAGCAAGGCACCAAGGGAGAGCATTTTGAACCTCTCCTGCACAAGGTACTTGTTGAGATTTCTTAAATCAAGGATGGATCAGAAGCTGCCTGTCCGTTTTGGCACAAGGAAGCAGTGGAAGTGGAAACCACAATCCCCTGAGGTGGGGTGGGAAAACTTCCACTGATTGTTCCTCGAGGAGGCTGGCAAGCTCCTGCGCCAAGACGACCTGGTGTGCGGGGAGCCGAGGAGGCTCTGCAGGGCAGAAGAGTGGAGGGTAGTCGGTCCAGGTGAAGCAGGTAACTCTCCTGGATGAGCTGGAGAACCCAGGTGTCAGAGGTGACAAACTCCCTTCGGAGCGCAAATTGGACCAGGCACCCTCCCACCGGTAGCTGGGTCACCGGAGGACAAGCGGCTATGCATCGGGCATCAAAAACTGGGGGCTGACTGGGCCGTGGCCGGGGTCTGGCTTCTGGGGCCCTTTGGCTTACGCGGGCCTTGGTGGCTACTCTTGCTCTGCCCACCTTGAGGCGGAGGCAGCGGCGGAGGGTAAAGTGGGTAGCCCCAATAGGGAAGACCCTCTGAAAACAAAGCTTTTTGCCCTGCTGCTTCTTCCGCAGGAGGGAAGAGGTCTTCCGGGAGAGACGGGTGTGGGTTATGTACTCCGTCTCAATCTCCGCTGCTTTGTCCTCCACCAATTTGCCGAACTGTTCGCCCAGGCACAGTACATCAGTCAGCCTTTCCTGGACCCATTGTTCAAGGTCTGAGGACTGGAGCCAGGCCTGTCACCTGGCCCCCAATACCTGCAACCACTACCCAAGCAGAGGATTCAAAGTTGTCGTATGCAGCGCGAGAAAGGTACTTCAAACAGTCCCCCACTGATTTCAGGAGGGACTGGAAGCAGCGGAGGTAATCGTCATCGAGGCCCGCCTGGAAGCCCCTGAGTTTCTTCAGGAGATCACGAAAAAACACCAGTAAATAAGCTGGTAAGCCTGGATGCGGCAAGTCAGCATGGCGCCTTGGTAGGCCTTTCGCCCGAGGGCATCGAGGGCACGAGACTCCCTACCCAGGGGGAACAAAGAGTGGGTTTTTGGACTCTTCTGCTTCTTCATGGCAGATTCCACTCCCATTAAGGTATGGGGGAACTGGACTTTCCAGAAGCCAGGCCCCTGCTGGACCCTGTACATGGTGTCCAGGCGCGGGCGCTTTCTGACAATGGAGATAGACGCAGGCGTCTTCCACATGCGGAAGAGCAGCCGGGTCAGAATGGGTGGGACCAGAACCGTGAGGGATTCCCTCGGTGGGGCCTCGTATTGTAATATATCAAGTTCCTCCACACGAGGCTTCTCCTTGGATTGCACAAGCCATGTCCTGCACAAACTCCAGAAAGGAGGTATCCTCGGGAGGCGACCGCTGCTTCTGAGCAGGCGGGGAAGGATCCGAAGGGAGGTCCTGATGAGCCTGGGATTCAAGGGAAGTATACCCGTCAGATTCCCAGTCCGAAATCTCCAAGGAGGACTCGGAACTAGGCTGCTCGAGCAGAGCCTGTGAAGCACACTGGGCTCTCGCAGCCGAAGCGCCTCTGGAGCCTGAGGTGCTGGCTCGGGAAGATTTCTTTCATTTCTTTATTTATTTATTTGGTTTTATACCGCACTATTCAAGATCAGCACGGTTTAGAAAGTATCATCATCATACATGGAACAGTTTACATTTAACATATTACATGAAACTGTTTACATTGAACATGTGAACAAGGTATAAAACAGTTAACTTATTTACACTGATAAATCAATAGATCATTCACAGTAGCTTATAATTCTGGGGAACTATTTACAATCTGATAGGATCTTAAGTATGATATTGATGGAGACACTAAGTTACGTGGTCGAAAGCAAGGTGGAATAGGTGTGCTTTGATTGCTTTGCGAAAGGTGGCCAAATCTGATATGAGATGAATAGGAGCAGGTAGGGAGTTCCATATTAGAGGGGCGAAGAGGGAAAAGGCTCTGTTCATGGCGAATTGGGAGCTTTTTCTGGCTATGGATGGGATGGTAAGAGTGTTTACCATATTTGTTCTTCTCGCTCTGTTGTCAGGAGTCCATGACGCCTATGTGTAAACAGTTACCCCCTGTTAGCCAAGTTTTTAGTACCCGTTCTCTGTAAACAGAGCGGCTTGCCACCCTGTTGTGAGTTTATGTTCCATGTAAACCGCACTGATGCCAAATAGCGCGGTATATAAGAGACTATAAATAAATAAATAAATGTAGGAGATCTTCCAGTGAGGGTGCTGATAGCATTCAAGATTCTCCACCACCTATCAGGAGAGTTTTGTACTTGAGTCGACTGCTTATTGGGAGCCAGTGAAGTTAGATTAGGAGAGGAGTTACATGCTCATATCTGGGGGTGCTTCGTAGATGGTTTGTGCCACAGTATTCAATGCTAATTGTAAAGGATGGATAGAATATCCCGGAAGCCATTGCAGGATGATATTTGCATAGTCGAAGAGCGGAATGATCAGGGCTTGAAAGACAGTGCAAAGGTCAGTAGGCTCCAGTAAAGGTCGGAGATGACAAAGGGAACGTATTTTATGATAGACGGACTTTCTGATATTGCTTATATGGGGCTCCATGTTTAGGGGCTGGTCAAGCATAACGCCCAGATATCTAACCTCATGATTAGATTTCAGTTCAGCATTCTTAACCTGCAGAGGTGTCAGGGGTATGAATGTTAGGACTTTCGTGACAAAAAGGACTTCCGTCTTTTTAAAATTCACTTTCAGGTTGTGCAGAGCAATCAGTCGGAGACAGCATTGAAACAGTCAATGATTCTGGTAAAACTTGGGTTTTCTGTTGAGAAAGGAGTGTAGAGCAGCACATCATCTGCGTAGATGTGATAAAGGATGTCGAAGGACTGTATGATTGTACAAATTGGTTGTAAATATATGTTAAATAGCAAGGCAGATAGGGAAGAGCCTTGTGGTATACCTTGTGTTTGCAGAAACATATCTTATGTTTGATTGCCGATACAGACTTGCTGTTGCCAATCTAGAATGCCTTAAGTTTAAACAGATTAATTGGCTGTGACAGACTGTATCAAAGGCTGAAGCAATATCCATGAATATCAAGATAAAGCCCTATTTCGGTTTATTTAAGCCTAAGATCAGATTGTCAAATAAGGAGGTGAGTAAAGTCTCGACACCATGATGTTGCCAAAAACCATGCTGTTGCGGATCAAGTGGTGCGTGGCAATCAACATGGTCTTGTATTTGTTGCTGTACTATCTTCTCCATTATTTTAGACAAGAAAGGAAGACTAGGTATGGGTGAATAGGAGTTTGGGTCCTGTGGGTCTAGCTTGGGATTTTTTAGGAGCGGTTTGATTGTGGCAGTTTTCAGTGATGCTGGTACAATACTCTTGTTGAAGGAAAGGTGGATAATCTTGGCAATGTGGGGGCTTAATTCAGGGCAAGTAGATCTGATCCAATGAGAAGGGCATGGATCAGAGGGCGAGGTGGTAGAATTAAGACCTTTTATTACATTATCGATTTGTTTTGGGGAGTATGGCTAAAAATGACTTAGGGCACGGATGTTGATGTTTTCAGGCAAAGGGGTGTCTATGCAGATGTCTTCCATATTGTTGAGGGTTGCTTTGGTCTTATTGTGAACATGATTGGCAATGTCTTCAGGGTTGATTACATTCTTTGTTTGAAGCAGAGATGACTCATTTGTAAGGGACTGAATTAATCTAAAGAGTTCACAGGGCTTGTTGAGCGAGAGCATAAGGAGATTTGTATGGTATTCCTTCTTCCTTTGCATAATGGTATTGCGGTGTTCTTGCAAGGTCTTCGTGCATAATACTCGGTCATTGGGGAGCCCGGAGTTGCGCCATTTACGCTCAAGCTTCCTGAGATTCTTTAGTGAATTGTGCAGATCGGCTGTAAACCAGATAGCTGTATGCTTCCTTTTCTTTGTGTGTTTATGCTGGGTTAGAAGTGCAGCTTTTCTTAGGGTAGCATCCCAAATGTGTATTACTTCAGGTAAGTCAGTAGATTCAGAGTTGGAGTTAAGGTCACGTAGAATTTCTGCAAGGAATAACTCTGTTGAATGGCTTAAAACGACGAGCAGGTGGTAAGTCAGTATTAATAGGAGCTTTCGATACTGGTATGTTGAATGGGATATGAAATAGGATAGCTTTGTGGTCTGACCAGAGTACTGGGAAGACTTGTGGTTGTATAATGTTGACTGTACCATAGTATGGGGGGGGGGGAACAAAGATAAGGTCCAAAGTGTTACCTTTAGTGTGGGTAGGGGCATGTATCAGTTGCTGATAGTTAAGAACAGACATAGCATCCAGAAAAGCTGTGAGTTCTTCTTCAATAGAGCTGGGAGGTTGAAGTCCCCTAGAATCCAGAGAGGTTTGGACTGTGGCGAGTGGTTACAGATAAGATCTAGTGTTATGGAGAGGTCATCAATACATGTAGAAGGGGCATGATAGCAACAGCAAATAGCAACAGCACTATTCTATCATGATGGCGTCGAGGTTGCTAGTATTATGGGAAGATAGGCATTAGAACTGCAGGTCAGATCTCACCATGATGAGTGTGCCTCCACCTCTTTTGTTGGTCCTTGGGCAGTTGAAGACATCATAATTTGGAAGCTTGAGCTGATTAATAAGTACTGCATCGGTATCTGCTAGCCATGATTCCATGATGAAAATTATGTCTAGTTTCTGATTCTCCACATAGTCACCAATAACCGGCCATTTCTTCTGAATGGATCTTGCATTTACAAGCATGCATTTTAGAGCTTTATGATCTGTGGACTTTGGAGTGAGATGTTTTCCTGGTGGCTGGCATGTGATATGGATAAGGTGTTGGGGTCTTATCAGACAAGGTTGTCTCTTAGTGGTGAAGACATTTTCTTGTTTTTTTCTGCCAAAGCATGAATAGTGGGAGATTAAGGCTATGTTGGTGAGAAAATGAGTCAACCGAAATGAAGATGAGGGCAAGACCATATAGGCATAGGATGAAGGGTATATAGTCAGGCATTGTGGTGGCAAGGCAAGTGGGATAGTGGTTAACCAGCTAACAGCAATTGTAGGTTCTTATAGATGCCTCAGGTAGATGGAGCTAGTTTAAAATGTTCTAGAGGTAGGACAGTAGACTAGTGGTTAGGGAATTAGACCAAGGAACAACAGAAGCAGCACTTTATAGTTAGGGTTGAGGCAATTATGCTCTGGAAGGAGTGAAATATGAATTTAGATCAACGTATGAAACACTTACAGCAAATATCCAGGATCGGAGATGATCGACTGTTGATTGTAATGCTTTTTGTTCCTTTTCTCCCTCCTGCGTTCCCCGCCAAAGGGCCACACCAAAGGGACACTCCAAAGGGCCCTCTGGTGAGGCCCACCAGGTGTGGGCACGCCCGCTGATGCTCCTCACTTTAAAGTTCCTTAAAGGTCCTGACTGACATTGGGCCGGTGAGTGGGAAGGGGATCTCCTTCCTCCTTCCTCAACTGATACCGGTCAGGGGGGAGGAGGCGATGTTTCCTGTGTGGCACACTCCTCTGAACTTCGCGCCCGATGGACCTCCTCACTTTAAAGTTCCTTAAAGGCCCTGATTGGATCTCGCACCCGAGGACCAGGACAGAGATTGAAACCTCTGCCGGGATCCCTCATGAGGCCCCTGGCTCTTCGGGGTTATCACGGCAGTCTAGGGGAGCCAAGACAGGCGTCACCCTTGAGGTCTCAGGGCACGTGCCAGAAGGGCCTGGCACCAGGAAGGCAGAAACACTGCACTCCAGTGCCAGAATTTGGGCCTCCCACTCAGGAGGGTAACCAGGGTTGGGTGTCAAAGAAGAAAGGGGGTCCTTGCTGGGACGACCCTCAGGAAACCGGGCGCCATCGCCAGAGGCCTCTGTATCTGTACAAAGTACCTTTTGGGGCCGCTCCTCCTCAGACTCCAGGGACTGCCGAGAAGGGTTAAGGGACCTAGCGCGAGAACACTCACGCTTGTCTGGAGCCCCCGATAGAGTCCTCGAGGCCACCTTCTTCTGCTCCCTTTCGGGGAACCCTTGCTCAGAGTGGCACTGGGGCCATGGAGCGGCCGTGGGGGACCCCAGAGGCGGAGGGTCGGTGGAGCGGGAAGCTGCTGGGGACACCGGGACCCATCTTGCAGAAAATATCATTCAGTTTCTGCTTATGGCTCTGGATGGTCTTGGAGTACATCTTTTATGTTTCAATCTGTTTTATTGGCATTTAAATATCCCAGCTAGCATTCCAGTTAGCAAACATTTTGGCAAAACAATAGGAATAACAGCATATAGGCACAGTAGCCCACTCTGTCTACAAGTAGCAAACAGCAGAAAGTACATAACAGTTCCGGAATAGATAAAATTACATGGTAAAAAAGCAAAAGTAGCACAAAAGAGGGCAACATATGCCAAGGGACCACTTCGACACCGAGGGTCCCAAGTGACAGTGCGTGCTCAAGACTGCAAGCCAGCTGTCCCTACCCCCTTCCCCCCAGAACAAACAAACAAACAGGCAAACAAGCAATCCAGCAGAGGGGCAAAACCCGGGTGACCAAACCAAGCCTTGTGGGTATAAGAAAAAATAATACCGACAGGCCTAGGGTGAGTTCTGCTCCCAGGCCCGCCTACTACTAGAAGGGCGCCCAGGGAAGCCCCCTACCCCGTCGCCCCCCTACCCAGACCTACCCACACCACCCCCCCGCCCCCCCCTACCCCTCTTATGCTGCAAAGCATTCCAATTTACAGGGTTTGACATGCTGCGGATGGTGAATAGGACACACACACACCACACACACACACCAGGCTGTCTGTGAGAGAAAAAGAAAAAAAAAAAATTTCAACAGGACCCCAGCAGGGAGAACCCATTAAAACAGACAAAAGTAAAATTGAATAAAGTAAAATGAAACAAGAGAAAATAAGATATATAGCAGTAAATCGGAGCCTCAAGGCAAACTCAAGATTCTGCTACGCTCATTCGGAGGTAAGGATTGCAGATGAGGACCCCAACACTCCAAAAAACATTGCCACCGCCGCGCCACCCCACTAGCACACAATTTTTCCATTAGCAAGACCCTGTGTAAATGTATTCTCCAAAGGCCGTAGGTCGGTCCCTGACCAGCCAGCCACTGTTGCAACACCGTTATGCGAGCAGTCACCAGCACCAAACGCAGCCAACGCAACCCCACGGGTCCTAGGTCTGTCTCCCACGACTCATCCCAAACATCCAACATCAGGTTTCCAGCAGTTAGAGGAACGGTTCGCTGCAAACAAATCGTCAAATAATCCAGTACCCGCCGCCAAAAGGCCTGGACCCGCGGGCAGCCCCAGAACATATGGCCCAACGACGCTCGAGGCTCCGCGCACCGGGGGCAACAATGGGAATCCCCCACACCGGCACGCCAGGCCCGAACGGGAGCGAAATACAAGCGGCAGGTAATTTTATATTGAGTATCTCTGTGAATCACCATCACGCTCAAGGAGGAAATAGCAGTTAAACCGCGCAGGAGCCCCTCAGTCGTGATCTCTTCGCCTAGATCCGCCAACCACGCCTCAGCCAACGCACCTATATCGAGAGGCAAAACCGCGTCCCACAACATTTTATAAAGCCAAGATACACGTGTCCCAGACTCGCCTCCCAATAACGCCAGCTCAAGGTCGGAACAGACCTCCCCCCTCAAATGTCCCCCAGGGAGCGAGCGGATATAGCTACAAAGTTGCAGATAAGGGAAGACGTCCCGATCTCCTAAAGGATACCGTTGGCGAAGAACTGGAAAGCACTCCACCCCACCCGCCGAGGTTAACACATGCTCCAAATTCACTAGCCCCAGCTGCTCCCAACGGGCAAAGCACGTCCCACCCAGGCCTGGTAAGAAGTCCGCATTACCTCTAAGAGGGAGATAGGGTGAGATGGACGCTGAGACCCCCCGCCCTAAGCAAAATTGCCGCCACGCTTTCTGTACGGGATCCAACACCACCTGCGAAAAGGAAGCCACCAACCCCCTGGGCGGTTGAGCATGTAAAAGATACCACAAGTGAAAGAGTCGTGCCACAGCCCGAAGCATCCCCAAGGGGGAGAAATCATCCAAGTCCCACATCCAGTCACGGGCAAATCGCAACAAACAAGCGATGTTATATTTGCGTATATCCGGGAAGCCCATCCCACCTAACGACCTGGGCTGCCGTAGCACCTCAAGACGTACCCGTGGCCGTCGCCCCCTCCACAAAAAACGATTCAGCAAACGCTCCAGCCGTTTAAGATCCAAGCGCTTAAAAAGCGGCGGAAGAGTCTGAAGCATATACAAAACCTTAGGGAAGATGGCCATCTTGCACAGGGCGACACGTGCTCCCAGGGACAACAGCAAATCACACCATTTGTCTACACAAGTCGTCACCGCCTGGAGTATCTTGGAGACATTCAAATGGTAGAGGTCGCTCGGATTCGCCGGCAAGTATATACCCAAGTACTTGAAATGCCCTGCCGCCCACCAGAGGGGGAAGGCGCCCTGCCAGCCGCGCTGCCCGTCCTCCCCGATCAGCATAGCCTCAGATTTATCAAGGTTAAGATGGAACCCCGAAGACCGCCCATAGTCCTGAATCAGGTGTAACAGCTCTGGCAGCCCCATACGGGGCTCCTCCAGATGAACCAGAAGATCATCGGCAAAGGCCGCCACTCGGAACTCTTCCTTCCCCACCGAGACACCATGAAACTGCTCTGCTGAGCGGATCCGAACCAACAGGGGCTCTAAGGTCAAAACAAAAAGAAGAGGAGACAGCGGGCAGCCCTGACGAGTCCCTTTCTGAATCACAAAGTCAGCGGTCATGGTCCCATTAACCAACAAAGCCCCAATCGGGTTAGCGTATAAGAGGCGGACCACATCAACAAAGAAACCAGTAAAGCCCATCGCGTCCAAAACTTGGTACATGAAGCTCCAATTGACTCTATCAAACGCTTTTTCGGCGTCAAAACTTATGAGCAAAGAGCGTGACCCCGCCTCCCGCGCAGCATAGAGGGAAAGCAAAATTCATTGGAGACTATATGCCACATGACGACCCCGGACAAAGCCTACTTGGTCCCGGTGAACCAGGGTCGGCAGATAGCTGGCTAATCGATCAGCCATAATTTTAGCCAGAAGCTTAATGTCGACATTTAGGAGCGAAATGGGACTGTACGAGCCGGGAAGAAGAGGATCTCGCCCCGGTTTAGGTAGGATAGTGACCAGGGCCTTGTTAGCCTCAAAAGGGGAACATCCCCTTCTGCAGTAAGTCTTCAAAGTAGCCCACCAGGGGGGACACCACAGCAATTCCCAGAACTTTATAAAACTCGCTGCGGTACCCATCCACGCCAGGGGCCCGGCCATTTTTGAGATTCCGAATGCCCGCCTGTACCTCCCGCCCCGAGATAGGCTGATTAAGAGCCTGAAGATGTTCGTCACTAAGCCTCGGCAGGGCACAGCGGGCCAGAAAATTACACCCCTCCCGCTCCCTGTCACCCTCGCTCGCGTACAACTGCCGAAAAAAGTCAGTAAAGACACTTTCAATGTCCCCTGCGTTTCTGCGAAGGGTCCCATCTGGATGTCTGATGGCCCCAATATGCCGAGGCCCCCCCCCCCCCCCCGCGGGCTTCATCAAGGAGGACAGCAACTTTCCAGCCTTGTTGCCATGCAGGTATAGCCGATATCGGTAATACAACATCGATTTTTGAGCCCTCCGATGGAGAAGCATCTCCAGTTCAGTCTGAAGTTCTCGCAGCTTGCGTGGAGGACATCTTTTTACAAAGGGAGCAAAGTTCCGGGTTATGGTCCGCTCCCAGACACCGGAGACAACAGTCATGGGTGTGTGAGGGACATGTTTTTGGAGCATTGTCACACTTTTTGAAATCGGAAACCATGGGGGCAAAGGGATCTCTGCAAAATCAAAGATCTTCGGTTCGGCCAGTGGTTGAAAGGGCGCAAAAACGCACTGGATATGAACTCACGAAGAAAAAAAAAAAAGAATAGTCCCGGGGTCCGCTGCCGAAGCAGGGGCACTGGGACGGCAGGAAGAGGACCGGGAAAGCAGAATTTAAAAAAAAAAAATGAAGAAAAAAAACTTTCCGAGGTACAGGGATGTGAGTCTGAAGAGCTCCGCAGAAAAAGGGAGACTGACCAAGATGGAACCCTTGGGCAGGAAGGGGGACCACGCATGAGTGGTGGCATTCCAAAAGGCTCTCTTTCAAAGCTGGGGAAATGCTCCGTGCGGGCTCAGTCTGTGCTGTCACCCATATGCGAGGACTGACTTCCTGCTTGTTCCTGGAGAACAGGTTTTCCTCAGGAATTGCCCTGTATTCAATGCCATCCATCATTCCTTCAATCATGACCAGTTTTCCTGTCCCTGCCGATGAATAACATCTCCACAGCATGATGCTGCCACCATCAGATTTCACTGTGGGAATGGTGTTCTCAAGGTGATGGGAAGTGTTGGGTTTGCTCCACATGGCGTTTCCCATGATGGCCAAAAAGTCCAATTTTAGCCTCATCTGACCAGAGAACATAGAAACATAGAAAAATGACGACAGAAAAAGACCACATGGCCTATCTAGTCTGCCCTTCCATATCAACAAACTACAACAGTCCCCCTTTTTCCTTTAGAGATCTTGTGTTTGTCCCATGCTTTTTTGAAATCAGACAGTCCTCATCTCTACCACCTCCACTGGGAGACTATTCCACAGATTCACCACTCTTTCCGTAAATAAATATTTCCACATATCACTCTTGAATCTATCCCCTTTCATCCCCATCCCATGTCCCCTCATAGCAGAACTTGCTTTCAATCGAAAGAGGCTCTCCCCCTGTGCATTTATGCTATGGAGGTATTTAAACGTCTCAAACATATCACCTCTATCCCGCCTTTCCTCTAAGATGTACATATTAAGATCCTTAAGTCTGTCCTCATATGCTTTATATAATGAAGACCAATAACCATTTTGGTAGCCACCCTCTATACTGACTCCATTCTGTTTATATCCTTTTGAAGGTGTGGTCTCCAGAATTGCACACAATACTCCAAATTAGGTCGTACTAAAGACACATACAGAGGCACCATCACCTCCTTTTTTCTGCTAGCCATTCCTCGCCGTATGCACCCAAGCATCCTTCTAGCTTTTGCTGTCGCCTTTTCTACCTGTTTAGTTACTTTAAGATCATCTGACACAACCACACCTAGGTCCCGCTCTTCTTTAGAGGACAAAAGTACTTCACCTGTATACTATATTGCTCCCTTGGATTGCTGCAGCCCAAATGCATAACCCTGCATTTTTTTAACATTAAATCCCAGCTGCCAAATTCTAGACCATTCTTCAAGCTGAGTTAGATCCCTCCTCATGTTATCTACAACTTCCTGGTTGTCTACTCTATTGCAGATTTTGGTATCATCCGCAAAGAGGCAAACCTTACCCGACAGTCCTTCCGCTATATCACTAACAAAGATGTTAAAAAGAATCGGACCAAGGACAGATCGCTGAGGCACACCACTGGTAACTTCCTTCTCCTCAGAGTGAACTCCATTCACCTGTACTCTGTCGCCTCCCACTCAACCAATTTCTAACCCAAGCAGTAACTTTAGAGTCCATCCCTAGGGTGCTCAGTTTGTTTACAAGTCGTCTGTGAGAAACGGTGTCAAAGGCTTTATTGAAATCTAAATACACCACCATCAAGGGCTCTCCCTCGGTCCAACTCCCTTGGTCACCCAGTCAAAGAAATCGATCAGATTTGTCTGCCAAGACCTGCCTCTGGTGAATCCATGCTGCTTCTGATCCTGTAATCCGCTGGACTCCAGAAACCTCACTATTTTGTCTTTCAACAGCATTTCCAATCATTTACTCACCACCGAAGTAAAACCCACCTTTTCTGCTCCGCCTTCAACCTTCCCCCCCCCACGCTGAAGCACACTTACCAGCTTACTCCTTCACTTGCTCTCTGATCCTTTATCCCCCCTCTACTCTTTCCTTTCCTGTCCATTTGAATTGGTGTTTCTCTTTCCAGCAGCCTTTGAGATGTTTGTAAACCGCTCAGACGCTTTTGTGATGGACAGTATAATACGTTTTTAACAAACAAACAATAAACCGACTTCAGTGTCTCCATGCGAAAGTGAGGGATCCGAAAACAGTGACTGACCCGCTTTAGGTCGATGATTAGCCAAAAGGACCCTTCCTGTTTTGGCACTACAAAATAGATTGAGTACCAACCGTAGCCGCACTGGTCCTTGGGCACGGGCACAGGCACCACTGCCCCTAATGCCAACAGCCTTGACAGAGTCTCCTCTACCACCGCAGCCTTGACGCGCGACTGACAAGGAGACTGCACAAAGGAAGGAAGAATGGGCCTTGCAAATTCTAGGGCATAACCGTCCCTCACCACTTCCAAGACCCATTGGTCAGATGTGACCTGGGATCAAGTGGAAAGAAACTTCCGGAGACAATCTTCCACCGGCAGAACGCCCGCCCAGACCCCCGTTGTTTCATTGCTGCTTCCTGGGCCCGGAAGCAGCGGAAGGACTTCCAAAACCGCTTCACGCTCCCCAAAACCCCCAGAAGCTCTGTCCCTTCGAAGGGAAGCAACCCTGCTGAAAAGGCACTGACTGAGAAGACCGAAACTTCCCGTGGCTGAGTCCGCGCGGGGGCGGAGATACGATTCTGCTTCTGCCTGTCCTCAGGAAGTCTACCTCCCTTAGACTCTCCAAGTTCCTTTACTAACTTTTTCCAGATCTTCACAGAACAGCAACTTCCCCCTAAAGGGAAGCCTGCTAAGCCTGGCCTTTGAAGAACCATCTGCCGCCCAATTACGGAGCAAGAGGTAGTGACGAGCCGCTACCACAGAAGCCATGTTCTTCGATAAACTTCTGATGAGGTCATACTGGCTATCTGCCAGATAGGCTGCTCTGGACTCCAATCTCGCCGCCGTCCCATTCGACCTGTCAGAGGTGTCACTAGACAGCCAAAGTTGTTGAGACCACCACAAACAAGCCCGGGCAACCCACGCCCACACACCAAGGGTTTGCAAAGCTTGTTTCAACATGTCCAGCTTCCTATCCTGGGTGTCCTTAAGGGCCACAATGCCCTCGACCGGAATGGTCGTCTTCTTGGTGACAGCTGACACAGCCGCATCCAATCTAGGAAACCGCATCAACTCCTTGTCTGCCTCCGGCAAGGGGTACAGGCACGACAGAGCGGACACGCCTCAAACCGGACTCCAGCTGGTCCCATTCTTCCTGAATCATCTGCCATACCACCCCGTGAACAGGGAAAACCCTCTGCAATTTTCTGATCACCTGTATGAGCGGATCTTCCAAAACATCCTTCTCTGTAGGACCTCCTGCGGCAATATTGAGTACCTTCAAGGACTCTCCAAACAAGGCCGGCAATTCCTCTCAGCAAAAGACCCGAACAATCCTAGCCTGTTCTTCCTGAGGGATCTCGCCTTCTTCAAGTTCCTCATCATCTTCTACCACCTCCCGATCTGAGCCCTCCTCTCCTGGAGACTCCGACATGGGAGAATGGGAGGATACCTCCTGCATGAGCCTTAACCCGCTTAGGAGGCACCCCAGACTCCTCCTGCCCTTTGGGTTCTGCCCCACGCTTGGATCCACGTCTCTGTATGGCCATTAGACCTTGTTCTCCCTGCTGGTGCAAACAAAAGGCCTTGTGCAGCAGCAACACAAACTCTGGAGAGAAGCCCCCCCCCCCAGCGCCCACCCTCCAGGCACCCTGCCGCCGAGGAGGGCCCAGGCTGAGGCCGAGAAGGATCCAGCTGCGCCACCACCAGGGACAGAGAAGAGTCAGCGGTCAGAAGCACATCCAGAGGGGCTCCAGGGAGACTGAATCCAGTGGAACCTGGGCCTCCTGTTCAGAGACCGCCTCCACAGCGCAGCCCCTACAAACACCAGCCTCCAAAACCATTCTGCCCTGGGTCCCGCAGACCAAACACTGTGATCTTGCCAGCATGGTGACACGAGGAGGACGCTCCCAACGAATGAAATTAAATCCAAAAGAAATTAAAATAAAATAAATGAAACTAAAAAGGGAAAAATCCCTCTTTTTATTTTTTTTTTTTTTTAAACACAAGGAGGCCTCACGTAGTAACTCTGAGGCTGAAAACAGGCATCTGCAGAAGGGCTACCTAATTACCGCAGGCAAAACTCATAAGGACAGCTTCCTGCTGATTTAATTCCTTCACCTCCAAATGTGTGCTTCCCCAAAAGAAGAAGGCCCAGCGCTGCCCAAGGCACCAAAAAGGCGTGAAAAGGAACAAAATCAGCTTTACCTGCCTCCATGTTGCTCTTGAAAGCAAGGATAGGTGCTGCTCCCGCACCGGAGACCGCGTGGTCTGCAGCCTTCTTGTGTCTCTCCGGCACATGTAAAGTCGCCCGGCACTGCCTCCCCACGCACAGCTTCCTCTCTGCCGGCTGTGCCTTCCCACTGTCGCGCTCAGCCGCTGAGAGGGCTTCGGCAGCGAGGCAGGAAAGGCTAGGCATAAAGGGCCCCGAAAGCTTGTAGGCTGACGGTGCTTGTTTCTTATTTTTTTTCTTTAAAGCTTTTCTGGGCGCCCGAAGCCTCCTCGTAACTGTCCAGCCTGCTAAAAGGGGGGGGGGGGGGGGGTGGGAGCAGTCCAAGGAGGAACTACAGTTCCAAAGGACCCAACACAAACAAAATCAAAAGGAAAAGAAATAAACTAAATTAAATCAATCAAATCAAATTAAATTAATTCAAAGCTTACAAACACCTAAGTGTTTCTCCAGTAAGCCCAAGATCTGGCTTACTGTTCCCTCCAGCTGCTTGGAGACTGAGTATACTGGAGTTGGTGGGAAGTGCCAGTGGTACTGCATATATAGCCTACAGTCATCAAAAGGATGACGTACTCAGTCTCCAAAGCTGCTGGAAGGGGAGCACAACCCAGAGGAAAGGGACTGGACTGGAGGGACGCTTAGGAATATCCTTTTTTTATTCTCCATTTCTTTCCTTATGATTCCTAGCATTCTATTTGCTTTCTTGGCCACAGCTGCACACTGGGCAGAGGTTTCAACATGCTAGCCACGATGATGCCTAAATCTTTTTCCTGGGTGGCGATTCCCAATGTGGAACCTTGCATCGTGTAACCATAGTTTGGGTTGTTCTTTCCTAGGTGCATAACTTTGCACTTGTCCACATTAAATTTCATCTGCCATTTGGACGCCCAGTCTTCCAATTTATCAAGGTTCTCTTGCAATTTTTCACAATCCTCATGGGTTATAACAATTTTGAATAATTGTGTCATCTGCAAAATTTGATTACCTCACTCGTTATTACCATTTCCAGGTCATTTACAAATATGTTATAAAGCAGCAGACCCAACACAGATTCTTGGGGTACTCCACTATTCACCTCTCTCCATTGGGAAAATTGGCCATTTAGCCCTACCCTCTGCTTTCTATCTTTTAACCAGTTCCTGATCCACAACAGTACATTGCCTCCTATCCCATGACTTTTTAATTTCGCCAAAAGTCTTTCATGAGGGACCTTGTCAAAGGCTGTTTGAAAACTCAGATACACTATATCAACCGACTCACCTTTGTCTACCCATTTATTCACACTTAAAAAAAAAAACATAACAGATTAGTAAGACAAGACCTTCCCTGGATTTTGTCATGGAAAATGTCGGCTAGGGTTTGGGCAGAAAGAAGGAGGGGTCGGAGGGGGAGGCACCTCGAGGAGAGAGTTGAAGAGAGACAGCAGGGGTCAGTGGCAAAAGAGAAAGTCAGATGGACATAGTAGTTTTGCTTGGTGAGAGCCAAGGCTGACTGGAAGGAGGTAAGCATGAATTTGAAGGGAGTGGGATTTGAGCCAAATGCACTCAGCTGAGTGGACACAGGAGCATAAATAGCAGACAGTTGAAGACAACCAGGGCTGGGGTGTAGTGTGTCTCACAGGACATGGGATGGGTGGAGAAAGAGTATCTAGAGCAGAGGAGAGGGCAGTATTACAGGAAACTATAGCCCCATCAACAAATTTAGAAGACAAGGTGGAAGAAAAAGGCAATGAGACAATAGTGGAGAGAGCCAACGGATCAATAGCATAAAGATTCCTAAAAAGGTAGAAGACTGGGAGGGATTGAGATGATGATCAGATAAGGAAAGTACTGCGGTATGGAAATTGGAGGGTAAACATTTAGAGAAAAAAAGCCAAGTCAAGGCAGTGATCACGCTGATGAGTGGGAGTGGAAGAGCAGTTGGAGATTGAATGAGGAGATAAGGGAAAGGAGTTTAGAAGCACAGGGGTCAGAAGGGTTTTCAACATGAATACTGAAGTCACCAAGAATAAGCAAGGGTAGGGGGGAGACAAATCTAGAAATAGGGGGTCAAGAGTCAAAGTCAATAAGAAAGATAAGAAATGGACATGAGGGGGTCTATAAATAGCAGTTATCTGGAGAGGTAAGGGATTAAAAAGGCAGATGGAATGGACTTCAAAAGAAGGAAAAGGAGTGAGACTGAAGTAGGAGGAGAGGTTGAAATTGGCAGGAAGGAGAAAGCAGAAACCCAATACCACTACCAGGGCCAATAGCATGAGGAGTGTGGGAAAATTGGTATCCACCACGACAGAGAGCAGTGACCGAAGCACTGTCATCAGGGAGAAGCTAGGTTTCAGTAAGAGCTAGAAGACTGAAGGAGTTAGAAATGAAGAGGTTATGAGTAAAGGGGAGTTTATTAGAAATGGAATGTGCACAAGGGAAAGGGAGGGGGGAGAAGAGGAGAGGAATATAGATGAGACTAGAATGGTTGAGTGAGGAGTAGGAGTGAGAGAATAGTCTAGGGGGCCAGGGTTAGGATTATCACCACCAGAAGAAAGGAGAAGGAGAAGAAGAGTATGAAGCAGAGAGGAGACTGAATGGCAGAAATGAGAATGAGGGTTTGTTTGTTTGTTTAAGAGAGAAGAGAGGGATGAGGAAGAAAAAGGTGAAGTTCAAGAGCTGAGGAAAGGATGGAAGACAAGATGGGGAAAGAGATAAGAAGGGGAGAGAGGGTAATAAAGTAGAAGCTGTTATGAAGGAAGGTGGTTAGGGAGAGACAAAAAAGAAAAAACGATGTGGAGTCATAAGAAGCAAAGAGATGAAGGGGGGTAAGCAGAAGAATTAATAGAAGTACCACTTTAACAGTAGTATTAGTACAAAGTGCTAAGAATGATCAATTATACAGCGCAAAGGAGTAGGCAGTGCTGCAGGGATAAATGCAAGACTGTCCTTGCTCACAAAACATCAGTGAGCACAGGGCATACAATCTCAAGGGATATTCTCAATTATCTCAATGCAAACATCCACAGTAGTTAGGTCCATGTAGTAGACAGGCTGAGTCGGGTAAGGTTATAAGCTCTTATTAAAAGAGATGCACCACTGGGAGACCATAGAGTTAGTTCCATAAAAATTCCTATCCCATGGGCACCATGATAGTTCCAGTAGTACGTGATTATAGTGCTAGAATTATGATTAATAAAAGTGATGCACAGGAGAGAGTCACAGCACACAGTCCTTATGCCTGTTTACAGTAGTGTCCAAAAAATTAAGGCAGAGTCCAAAATATCAGAATTTTATTAGAAAAGTACATGTTATTGTCACTTTCATGGTCAAAAGCTTTAAGAACCAAAGATATATATGTCATTTTCAAAGTTTTATTCAGGAAACAATATATTTGATAGGGTGTCCATGATTTTTCAGCACAGCCTGGATTCTTGTAGGCATACTGTTAACTAGCATTTTACAGTATGCCGGAGTGATTTTGTTGACCCATACATGCTTGAGTATGTCCTTTAAATCTGCTTCTGAAGTTGGATGGTGGGCTGCCACCTTTTTCTTCATAAGATTCCAACAGTTTTCAATTACATTGAGATCCGGAGAGTTTGATGGCCAACTTGGTAGCAGTTCGATCTTGTTGCCCACGAACCATTTTTTGACCGTTTTTGCAGTGTGGCACGGTGCCGAGTCCTGCTGAAATATAGTTGTGCCAGAAACATTCATGTGTATTTTAACTTTACTATTCAGCACGGATATGTATTTTGCAGCATTTACTCTTTCACCTTTCTCAAAAATGTGCAGGCCACATCGTCCATTCCAGACGAGAGAGACTAAATCAGAAGTACACGATCAAGACTGTTTAACACCCACCATCGGTCATGGTATGGGGTGGTATGGATGATGTGGCCACATGTCGTCCATGTGCAGGCCACATCGTCCATACCACCCCATACCATGACTGATGGTGGGTGTTAAACAGTCTTGATCGTGTACTTCGGATTTAGTCTCTCGCCTGCTGGTCGACGGACGTAGCTGTAATCACTCCCACGTACTTGTTGAAATGTACTTTTATCTGTGAACATTACCCTCTCCCAACATTCAGCAGATTTGTCTTTCATTTTGCTACAAAACTGTATGCGGGCAGCAATGTGTTTCCTGGTCATCATAGGCTTCTTGGCAGGTCTTCTGGCCAAGAGTTTGAATTCATCCACAAGCCATCGTCGGACAGATCTGGCACTTATCTTTATTCCTCGATCATTAGCTAATTGAGGCACACGCTGAGATGAAGTATGTGGACTAGATGTAATAATGCTTTTGAGGAATTGGTCATCTCGTCCAGTAGTTATCCATCTGCGCCCACATTTCGAACGACATGTACGGCCACCTGATTTCAGAACATTCTGAACTGCACACCTTGATATATGCAAATGTTTTGCAATAGCACATTGCGAATATCCTTCAGCATGGAGTGTGACAACTTGTCCCTTTACAAAGTCATTAATATCACACTTTCTACTCATCTTGATTGTGTATTTTACATGTAACTTTCAATCTTTTCCTAGCTGTAAAAATGCAAAACTTCATCCAAGAAACCTATTACAGAGTGTAAGTAAACTAAAATGGACGCCAGACGCATGGCATGACTAATCGGCATGCTGATTAAATAAGTAAGCACGTGTGACATCGCCACAGTACATTATTTAACAATAAATTGTAGAAAAAGATACCTGCCTTAATTTTTTGGCCACTACTGTAAATGTATCCTACGCCATCAGACTGCTCCACATCACTGCAGCCTCTCACTGATGAGCAGCCACCACAGAACCAACAATCAGCTGTTTTAAATTTTTATTAAAAAGCAGAGAGTGAGCACACAGACTTCAGCGCAACCATGCATTTAAGTTTACAGGCTGTCACTGTGGCTGGAGCAGGATGACTGCGGTCAAGTTCGAGACCTGCAAATGCACACTAGCACGCTCAAACAGACCTACACTGGGCACAGACAGGGATTCCTCCAAAGACCATGGATGATAGTGCTGATGGTAGGATAGTGCAGGGAGTCCTCCGGAGATCACGGATGATGGTGCTATTGGTAGGATAGGGCACTCCAGAGCACCTCAGATGTTGCGGTTGGTGAGAGAGCAACAGTGCCACACAGGTCCCAGACAGCTTGGAGAGCACGCAGCAAGGTCTGATCATGGGCCTGTAGTGAAAGGCCTACCACCGATGAAATTGAGCCGCTGGAGCAAGCACTTGGAAGGAGACAGATGCAGTGAATGCTATCAGACTTTGGAGAGTGACTAACAATCAAACTGCACCACGTGCAACTTGAGCTTTTTCCTCCTGCCAAAGGTTATGCTCTCTGCAACAATTAAGTCAGGTATGATGGTGGTTTAATAGCAAGGGATGGAGAGCTTCACAGGGAAGCATCCATCTTGTCCACCCACCATGCAGCCTAGATTTTACTGGTGTTTTGTAATATTAGATACACTGAACATTATTTTTGAGACTCTCCCAATTTTTTATATTTGGTATTCCAATTTATCCTTTATATATTATGGTTTCTGGTCCATTTGGGTTTAGGGATATGTTTTTGATTTCTTTTAATATTCTGTTTTAAGGGGTTTTTGTCTTATATTTTTATTAGTACTATGAGCATCAAATTTTATATCCTCCCTTATATTTTTTCAAATCTTTGTATTTATCAACAATCAGTGTACAACTGACATGTTTTGAATTTATTAAACTGAGTGATGTACAAACACAGTATCTATTTAGTTTTGATTTTTTTCTTTTTAACTAAAGAATCGAGTCATTTTTATGTTATTAATTACATAGGTACTTGATTTGTCATGTTCACACTTTTTTATAAAAACATTCTTTAGTATTAGTTCTCTCTGCATGGATATATTTATCACTTTAGATCAAAAATTTCTGAAAAGATTTCTGAACATGATAAATATTTCTAACTATATTGATGAATTCTCCTCACACATATGTTGTATATACCTCTGTACCTTCTGGAGCCCTGATGTGATGACTCGAGCTGTAAATAGTTGCTATGTTCAGCCACAGTTGTGTAAATAGCTCCATGTTCAACTAAGTCCAACTGTTCTTTGTAATGTTATAATGTTCAGAATATTCAATGTATGGTTCCTTGTTGTTACTTTTGTTCAATTGTAAAGTGCCCATGATCTCTGGAAGGGGCAGTATATAAAAGTTTGCAAATAAATAAATAAATTTGGCTTCCAATCTGTATATTATAGGTTATAATTGTATATCATACCTTTTGAGTTTCACATGTATGATTGTTAGGGCATTTCAGCTGGTTTTGAATATTATGGAACTGATTCGGAGTCGCTGGATGCAGGGCTGCAGCCCGGATCCTATCCCCCCTCCTACTCTCCCCACACGGCTAGAGCCACAGGACGGGGAGAGCTATCGGGGAGCGGGATCTGGGCGGGCCGAGCTGGCAGGATGTACAGGACCAATTCAGGTCACGGCCCTGTACGTCCTGCCGGGTCAGAGGGGATGTGCTGATTATTCCACCTTGAAGGTGGAAAATCAGCACCAGCGGGGCGATTGGACCTGAAGATTGTCTGTCTAGGATTTTGTGGATGATGGTTTGGACTGTGTGTTGTATTCTGGAGTTGATGGGAAGCCAGTGGAGTTTGAGGAGCTGATGGGAAGCAGTTATATGTTTATGTTTATGCAATTTCTTGCTATACCACCCAGGCTGAAGGGCATCAAAGCTGTTTACAATTACTACAAGCAGGTACTGGATATATTCCCTCGTCCCCAAAGGGCTCACAATCTGTGTGTACCTGAGGCAACAGAGGATTAAAGTGGCTTGCCCAAGGCCACAAGGAGTGCCTATAGGATTAGAAACCCCAGTCCCTCCAGCCTGAGATTGCTGTCCCCAGGTGGGTTTGCCTTGAGGCTTGGAAGATCGTTCAAAGCAACGGTATTCTGAGCAAGTTGTAATGGGAGGAGTGTGTGCTAGGTAAACCATGGTAAATGGAGTTGTAATAGAGGTGTAATGGTAGCTTGGCAGACTCAATGGAAAGTATCAGTGGAAAAGGAGGGGGCATAGATTTCTGAGCGTTCTGAGCGTAAAGTATATTGCCTTAGTGATGCTTTGAGTGTGGGGCTCGAAGGTCAGTTGCTGATCAAATATGAATCAGAGGTATTTTATCTGGGAGCCGACTTTGATGTCATTGCCGCCAATTCTGATAGAAGCAGGGGGGATGAAGTTGGTGGTCTTTTGTGATGTGGAGACGCTCTGTTTTATTGAGATTGATGGATAGATTGTGGAGGTGAAGCTATCTGATTACTTCAGTGAAGCAATTTGAGATCATGGAGTAGTCAGGAGCGAATGTGGAGAATGGAGCAAAGATCATGTCATCCATGTATATTAGGTACTCTGAACTGTTGAAATATAGTGCATAGAGGATAGATGTAGATGTTGAACAACAGTGAGGAGAGGTGATCCTTGGATCACTCCTCAGTGTAGAGTCAAAGCACTGGATGTTTGTGACTGAATTTTTATTTGTTGGTTTCAATGGAGAGAAAGGAGTGGAACCATTTGAGGTGGGTGCCATGGACGCCAATGTGGTAGAGTTGGTTGAGGAGTTGATGGGATACAGTGTCAAAAGTGGCAGAGATGTCTAGAAAGAGCAGGATGAAGCCTTGGGTAATTGTTTCAATGCCTGTTAAAAGTGAGTTTAGTAGGGGGGTCATGAGTGTTTCTGTGCCATGGTTGGGTCGGAAACCATGTTGTGCGTCTAGAGGTGCATATATATCAATGTAGTCTTGGAGTTGGATATGTACAGCTTTTTCAATGACCTTGGCAATAAACAGTACACTGGTGACGGGTCTGTAGGAGGATGGCAATTGTGGATCAAGTTTTGGTTTCTTCAGGAATGATCTGATTGATGCTTGCTTGAGGGAGGAAGGAAGAAATCCTTGAGAGGGGGAGGAGTGGACAATGTCAGAAAGGACTGGTAAGACTTGGTCTTTTGTGATTTTAATCCAGAAGACTGGACATGGGTCGAGAGAAGAGGTTGTGGTGTTGATATTGCTAACTATGTTATTGTGCTCCTCTTGTGTTAAAATGTTGAAGGTGATCCAATGGCGGTCTTATAAGGTTACATCGTTCAAATGGGATGGTAGAGCTGCGGGGAGGGGTGGAATTTATTTATTTATTTACATTCTCTTATATACCGCGCTATTCTGCATCAGTGCGGTTTACATTGAACAAACTTAAATTACATTGAACAGGGTATTATAACTTGGAGATAACTATTTACAGCAGTGGTTCTCAACCCTGTCCTCGGGACCCCACTAGCCAGTCGGGTTTTCAGGCTATCCACAATGAATATGAATGAGATATATATGCATTAGAAATAGCCTGCCAAATTGACTGGCTTGTGGCCCTCCAATGCTGGATTTGGGGACCCCGGCCTTACACCTCTGTCATTTAAGATTGTGAGTGGGCAAGGTACAGATGTCCAAGACATCAAAAAGATTAGATGGAATATGTCACATACCTCCTCGCCTCTCACCACCACCAAAATATTGTCTATTAGACAACTTTTTGGTGGTGGTGAGAAACTAGGAGGGATGTGACACATTCTATCTACCCTTTTGATGTCGAGGACATCTGTACCTTGCCCACTCACAATCGTACTTGACAGAGGTGTACGGCAGGGGTCCCCAAATCCAGCACTGGAGGGCCACAAACCAGTCAGTTTGGCAGGCTATTTCTAATGCATATATATCTCATTCATATTCATTGTGGACAGCCTGAAAACCCGACTGGCTAGTGGGGTCCCGAGGACAGGGTTGAGAACCCCTGATTTACAGGGAACATATGACTTTATGACTTTAAGGGATTTGAACACCATGTAATGCATCTAGGTTAGTGCATCTCCCCCCAGTTTAGTTGTAATTAGTGTAACTGATTGTATATATATATAACTGCAAGTTATAAATATTGTAACAATATGTATATATGTAATTGCACCTGTAAATATTGTATCAGATTTTTGTGCAGTGTGAACCCAGTGTGAATCTTGGCATGCAATCATTCTGTATTAACTGTTGATTACCCCTCCTGATATGTATAGTCAACCGCTGCTGATCGCTGGAAGCAGCGGTATAACAAATGTTCTCTAAATAAAATAAACAAACATGGGCTATGGAGGGTTAAGTGGCTTACCCAAGACCACAAGGAGCACCTGTGGGACTAGAAACCCCAGTCCTTCCGGCCCAAGGTTGCTGTCCTCTAGTGGGATTTGAACCCCCGAACTTCCGGCCTGAAGTACCTTGCCCCAACCACTAGGCTACTCCTCCACTTGGTCAGCAGGTAAGATGTCATGTCTTGTGGTTTGACAGCATGGTTCAAGGTTTGTTTGCAAGGCGTCTTTGGTGAGTGATTTAACAATGCCACAAGAGTTCTCTGGGTTTGTTGATGAAGCGTTAGAGAAGGTTATTGTAGTATCCTTTTTTGGTGTTGATGGTTGCATCATGGTATAACTCTAGTTCCTGTAGATAATGAGATTTGAATTGATTGCTTTGAGACTCTCTCCACTGTTATTCAAGATGTCGCAAGTTGTGTTTCTGTGCTTTTAGGGTTGCAGAGTACCAGGGGGCATATGGACATTGTTTACTTGGGGTAGTTTCTCCAAATGGGTTAGTTTTGCACATACTATGGCAGTTGTGAGCCTCACTTCTAAGCCAAGGTATGTGGGAGTATGATCTTAGTCGCTCAAATTTATTACTAATGCTACTGTGCGAGGCTTTGGGTGGAGCAAGAGCAACAGTTGAGATGGCCGATTTCCATGTGGAGATTTTAGTTTCAAGGTCTGTTTGTGTTCGTAATGCAGATAGGGCTGGGATAGTCTTTTGGAGAAATGCTTGTTGATCAAATGAGAGGAACCTCCGAGTTGTAGGGGGGGGGGGCTCTAGAGCGGAACTTGTGTGAAAGAGCTGGGTATGTTAAATGAGATGATGTTGTGATCGGAACTGGAAGTACTGATGATGTAGTTCATTTAGGAGTCGATCTGGGAGGAAAATCAGATCGTGGAGGCATTCCTAAGAGGGGCTATACATTTCAAGCAAAGGTAAGAATTTCTGGGGGTTTTTTTGTTGTTGTTTTTTTTAATTCCTAGCTCTCTGCCTGGGAGTTCTTAAAAGGGTTTTGGTACATTTTTAAAATACAGTTACATTCTTTTTGGGGCTTTATTTTAAAAGGGAAAATATTTTCTTTAATGGAGTAGGTTTAAAACTGCTTTAGTATCTTTCTTAGCTCTTTGAAGGCACCGAACCTCATCAGGTACTAGTTCACTCCGTACCTCCCCCAACTCCCACCCACCCCTAGTGAGCAGTCTTGCTTTATAGGGCACCTCCACAACTACACACAGGGACTTGGAACAGCACATTTTTAAACACACTTAAAAAGAGATATAACTGCTTTTTCTCTGAAAGGACAGCTAGGAAACCGGCTGGTACTTTGGTAGATCCCTCTCTCTCTTTTGCTTTAAAAAAATACCTAAGCTCCACCAACTGAACAATGGCTGGGAAAAATCATATCGCCAAAAATGTTGCCCCTGTTACAGCTTCTGCCTCTGTCCACACAGAGATCCCAATGCCAGTTGAAGGACAGGTTCCATGTGCAGTATGCCTGCACCTGAAGCTCTCAGGAAACAAAAGGAGAAACTCAGAGGAGGTGGCGAGGCTAAGGAGCATTTAAGACGGTGAGAAGTACATTGATGAGATGCTTCTTGCAACATCCAAGCTCTCGAGCAGAGGAGCCTACAGAATGACGAAGGTTGGACACAAGTCACCAGAGCCTGCAGAATCACCAATCCAACTTCTCCAACCCTTGGATTGAAGAACCATTATGCAGCTCTGGAAGTGAAGGAGGTGAAAGCATTCATGGAAAGGGAAGAACCAGAGCTCGAGCAACAAAGTTGCAGAATCAGTGACCACAAGGAAGCGAAGGGTTGGTGATTCTCTTCTGAGGGGTACTGAGGCATCCATCTGTCGACCAGACAATGTCCAGAAAGGCATACTGTCTGCCAAGTGACAAAATCTGAGATGTTACGGAGAGTTTGCCCAGACTCATCAAGCCCACTGACTATTACCCAATGTTGCTAATCCATATCAGCACAAATGATACTGCCAGGTATCCATCTGAGCGTATCAAAAATGACTTCATAGCTCTGGGACAGAGGATAAAGCAGATAAGAAAAGGTGAAATTAGACTTACCTGCTAATTGTTTTCCTTGAGGAACTCCAGTCCAGTCCCGGAACCTCTGGGGGTTTAGTACCTCCTCCAGCAGCTTTGGAGACTGAGCACGTCATCTCTTTTGATGACACTGGTATAAGAAGGGAAGTACCGCCTCTCCACGTCAGTACCTGTTGACAAAGCAGACTCACTGGAGCAACAAATAAGTAGCAAGAACAATCAACATCACTTCTCTTCATACAGCTAACTAGGTATAACCCCTTCTTTTTTTTTTTTTCTTTTTTTTTTTAACAAATCAGCTTAAAACGAATACCAACTGACAACTATAACTTTAACTAAGTTTCCCTGGCAGGGAAAGAAGTCATGACGCAGTATACACCTGCATCGGTATGCCCCCATCTTACCATTTCAGGACAGGTAACCTATTAGTATCCCCACCCGTACTCCCATGGACTGCTCCTCCCAGAAACAGAACCGATACCTTAATATTAGAGTTAACCCGCTTCAGGCTACAATCCAAGGGCAGGATCCGGGACTGGACTGGAGTTCCTCAAAGAACAACAATTAGCAAGTCAATCTAATTTCACCTTCCTTTTCATCCCTCCAGTCTAGTCCCGGAACCTCTGGGGATGTAACAGAGCAGTGAATATTAATGGGAGGGACCTGCTAGACCAGCCTGAAGCAGCGCTGATCCAAACTGGACATCTCCCGCTGTCTGAACATCCAGACGGTAATGCTTTACAAAGGAATTCAAAGACGACCAAGTCGCCGCCCTGCAAATATCAACGGCCGGCGCTAAACTATATTCCGCCCAGGAAGCCGCCTGCACCCTAGTCGAATGCACCCTCAGACCTTCTGGCACCACTTTCCCCTTTAAAATATACGCTGCCGCAATGGCCTCCTTTAACCACCTGGAAATAAAAGCCTTAGCCGCCACTTCTCTCCTAGGTCCTCCAAATAAAAACAAACAACCTGTCCGACTTATGGAAGGATGCTGTGCCGCGGAGGTACTTCCAGAGCGTTTGGCGAACATCCAGGAGATGCAACTTCCCCCAGCTGCCGTCTTTTCCATGTCACCGAACACCACCTGGTTGACATGAAAAAGAGACACCACCTTAGGAAGGAACATGGGTACCGGGCGCAAAACCACCTTCTGATCCGAGAAAGAAAGAAAGAAAGAAAAGGTTCCTTACACGACAAAGCCTGCAACTCGGAAATCCTACAAGCCGAGCAAATGGCTACCAAGAACACCGCTTTTAACTTTAGCTCCTTTAAAGAAGCCTTACCCAACGGCTCAAAAGGCTCCTTAACCAACGCCTCTAGCACTAGATTCAGGGACTAGCACTAGGAAGGGACCGTGAACCTGTGAGGCGGCCTAATGAGCAACGCGGGCCTCAGAAACGTTTTAACATCCGCGTGCGCACCCAACACTTCCCCTTGAATCTTACCCCGATAACAGGAGTACTGCTAATTGAACTCAAAGAACTAACCGCCAGACCCTTATCGAACCCATTTTGAAGAAACTAAAGAATCTATGAAATAGAAGATGCTGAAGGTCGCGCCTGCCTTATCTGCACACCACGCTTCAAAAATGCGCCAGACATGCACATACACAAAGGAAGTAGACCTCCGTCTAGCTTCAACAGTGTAGAAATGACCGCTGCCAAGTATCCCCTGGCTCTCATGCTCGCCCTTTCAAGAGCCAAGCCATAAGCGAGAACCAACTCACCTGTGGCATGCAGAGGCCCTTGAATCAACAGATCCTCCCGTGACGGCAGCCGCCATGGACTGTCCACCAACAGCCACACCAGATCGGCATACCATGGCCTCCTTGGCCAATCCGGAGCAATCAGAATTGCTTGACCTCTGTGAAACCTCTATGCGCTGAACTACACGCCCTATTAAGGCCCAGGGCGGGAACACATAAATAAGGCCGTCTACTGGCCACCTTTGCATCAGAGCATCGAGGCCCTCCGACATTCTCTCTTGTCTTCTGCTGTAAAACAGAGGAGCTTTTGCCGACTTGAACGTTAACATCAGATCCATGATCGGCGTCCCCCAGTGCCACGGAACTAACGCAAACACGTCCGGGTGGAGTATCCACTCCCCTGGATCCACCTTGAAGCGACTCAGAAAACCGGCTTCCACAATGTCCACTCCTGCCACATGCAGAGCCGAGAGAGCGAGCAGGTTGAGTTCGGCCCAATCCAAAAGCTGTTCTACTTCCTCATCCAACGCCACACTTCTCGTGCCGCTCTGACGGTTGATGTAGGCCACTGTGGTTGCATTGTCAGAAAGCACCCGAACAGCTACACGCCTTAACCACAGCTGAAACTCCTGGAGCGCTAGGGCTACTGCCCTCATTTCTAGTCTATTGATGGACCATTCCTTCTCTACTGACGTCCATTGTCCCTGAGCCAAACGTCCTTCGAAATGCGCCCCCCAGCCTGTTAGACTGGCATCCGTCATCAATGGCCTCCAATGGCATTCCTTTCTCCAGATTCCCTGGATGTAACCACCATTGAAGCTCCCGTCTCACCTCCAGGGGACAGGGAAAATGTTGAGCTAGCGAATCCATTTGGTGCGACCAACGCTGTAGTAGAGACCTCTGCAAAGGTCTCATGTGAGCACTTGCCCATGGCACCAACTCGAGAGTAGCCGCCATAGTTCCAAGCAACTGCAGATACTGCCAAGCTGTGGGAGCCCTGATGACTAGAAACCTGCGCACTAGAGCCCTCAGACCCTGCGCGCATAGATCCGGAAGAAATACCTTTCCCTGAGCCGTATCGAAGCAAGCTCCCAGATATTCTAGACTCTGCGATGGAATCAGCCTGCTCTTGGCCAAACTGACCACCAAACCCAGGCTCTGAAGCAACTGTACCACCCGGGCTGTGGCCGACTCACTCTCGGTCCCTGGATTTTGCTCGAATTCACCAGTCGTCCAAATAGGGATGCAACAACACTCCCTCCTTGCGAAGGGCCGCCACAACCACTACCATTATTTTGGTGAAAGCCCTTGGCACCGTGGCTAGCCCGAACAGCAACACCCGGAACTGAAAATGTCCCATGGGTACCACAAACCAAAGGAATTGCTGATGTTCCTGACAAATCGGAATGTGCAGATAAGTTTCTGTCAGGTCCAGTGAAGTGAGGAACTCCCCTTCTCTGACCGCTACTATCACCGACCAAAGGGTCTCCATATGAAAAAGGGACACCCGGAGACAACGATTTACCCTCTTTAGATCCAGGATGGGCCGAAAGGCTCAGTCTTTCTTTGGAACCACGAAGTATATGGAGTACCAACCGCAACCGCATTGTTCCAGTGGCACCGGTACTACTGCCCTGAGTTGCAGAAGTCTTTCTAAGATCTCTTGAACCGCAACCCATTTTAGCTGTGCTTTGCAAGGGGACTGAACGAACGAGCCTACCACTGGATGTTGGAATTCCAGAGCATAGCCCTCCCGGATGACTTCCAACACCCACTGGTCTGATGTGATTTGGACCCAGGCAGGATAAAAGTCCTGTAACCGCCCTCCTACAGGATCGCTTCCCACCTGAGTACCCCGCATTTCATTGCAACTTTCTAAGATTCGAGGACGAAGGCACAGCGAAGCCTCTACTTGCCCCGTAAAACCTCGAAATCCCTGGTTCCGCGCCGGAAACCTGCCTCGCTGAAACAAGGCAAACGAAACCTTTGAAAGTCTCTCTGGGAACCCTTGGGAACTGGATTAGAGCGGCTTTGTTTTGGCTTATTCTCAGGCAACCAGCCCCCCTTGGATTCCCCAAGATCCTTGACCAACTTGTCCAAATCCTCTCCAAACAAAAAAGTTTCCCTCTAAAGGGAAGTTTACTCAGACAAGCCTTCGACAAACTGTCCGCTGACCAGTTGCGCAACCACAAATAATTGCTCAGCCGCCACCACGGAAGCCATCCTCTTTGAAAGACCCCGGATAAGATCATAATGAATGACCGCCAGATAGGCGGTCCCTGACTCCAAAAAGGCCACCTCCTCGACCTGTTCTCCAACCTGTAGCCGCTGCGACCAACGAAGACAGGCCCTAGCTACCCAAGCACCTGAGATAGAAGCCTGCATTGATAGGATGCTGATGTCAAAAACCTGTTTCAATAACGTATCCAGTTTCCTATCCTGACCATCCTTGAGGGCTGCACTTCCCTCGACCGGAATCGTCGTCTTCTTGGTAACAGCAGACACCACCGCAGAGACCTTTGGCGAACGGAAAAGTTCCCCATCCTGATTTGAGAAAGGATAAAGATGAGCTATCGCTCTGGACCCTTGAGCCCCGCCTCGGGCATATTCCATTCTTCCTGAATCATATCCCGCACCACTCTGTGGATCGGGAATACCCTCTGAGTAGTACGGATGGCCTGCAACAACGGGTCCTCCAAGGTGTCATCTGCTGCCGGACTCGCAGAAGACATATTCAAGGCCTTGAGTGTTTCAGCAATCAGCGCTGGCAACTCTTCCCTTCGGAACACCCCGACTACTCTAGCCTGCTGTTCCGGGTCAGCCAGCTCACCTTCCTCTAACTCATCCAAGGAATCCCCATCGAGATCCCTTTCTGCAGACTCTGCGTCCTCTTAAGTTCTTGACCTCGCCATTGCGTCCTCCAAAACCCTTTTCTTCTTTGGAGGGATGCCACCAGCTCCTGCTGTAATAGGGTTTCCCGGCCTTTTCTCTCCCTGCTCCCCTGAGGGAGAAGCCACCACCTCTGGCTGCATCAAGGAGAAAGCCTAATGCAGCAAGAGAAAGAAATCAGGTGGAAACATAGTCGGACCAACCGCTTGACCCTGCACCGGTAACGACCCTGGTCCCGGTGCCAAGGTTGGCCCAGCTATCAGCTCCAGGGGCTAGGGCCCCCGGCTGGCCATGAGAGACTGTCTTCTGCCCCTCCGCCCCTACCTCCAGCGCGTATTCCATCAAAGCAGCTTCCTGAGTGCAATCTTTACACACATCCGTGTCGGAAACTGCCCCCCTTCGCGTGCCACAAACTAAACACTGTGGCCGACAAGGCCTCATAGCCCGGAGGCTATGCCTAGCAGTCAGAACACACTAAACGAGCCCCGAAGGAACCAGCAACCCCCTTAGACTCTTCAGCCACGCTCTTCCATTTTTTTTTTACTCAAAAAACTGCACCCGAACCTGCACTAAGAGCCCCCCTCCCCCACCTAAACGGGCTCCTGACCCCTCGGGCAACGGAGACACTCTGAGAAACACCCCCCGTACTCCAAAAAACTTGCTGTGAGAGAACCACACAATTTCCACGCGGCCTGGCCGTTCGCTCTGCCGCCTGCCTTCACACCTAAAGTGCAAGTAACCCTGACGTTCCGGGACCCCCACCAAAGATAACTGCGCTCTCAAATCTACTGCCTGGCTCTTACCTCTGACGAAGTGCGGCTTCGGCACCGGGAGTAGAGAAGCGCTGCTGCACAATTAAGTTTGCTCGTCGTCTCTTCGCCAGGCAAGTTCACTACCTGACACACCTTCTACCTGCTCCTCACCCGTTCAGGTGGGATCGGGAACAGGGAGGCTGTCCCCTCCGGAGTCCTCGGCAACTGGCAATTAGAGACAGTCCAAGGGAGGGGAAGGAGGAGGATGGAGGGATAGTTGCACTATAACTCCCGACTAGAATAAAGCAAGGGAAAAGAGATAAGAAGGGGGCAAACCAGTCCTTCTACAGCTCCTACCACCCTGTAGCCTAAATACCCTCTAAACTGAACTAACTAAAACCTCCTCAGTTGTTGCCTAGTGAGCTCAGGTCCAGGCTCACGACCTCTCCAGCTGCTTGGAGACAGACTACTGGCGTGGAGAGGCGGTCCCCTTCCCTTCTTATACCAGTGTCATCAAAAGAGATGTGCTCAGTTGCCAAAGCTGCTGGAGGAGGTACTAAACCCCCAGAGGTTCCGGGACTGGACTGGAGGGACGTAAAGGAACACCACTTGCACCCCTCAGTCCTCCCTGTTGAGAGTAAAGGCCAAGGCAGAGAAGCTCACATCCTGGAAATGAATGCATGGCCGTATGGATAATGTCATCAAGAGCGTTTTGGTTTCCTGGACCATGGGATGCTGTTCCAAAGGTTGCAGAGCAGAGATGATGACCATTTGTCCAAGAAAGGTCAACGTGTCTTCAGTAGCAGAATGGCTAATCTACTGAAGAGGGATGGGTGAAGGAAGCCCCCAGGTAAGTGAAACATTAAATACCTTTATGGAAATGGGTAAAAGGGGAAACATATGGAAAGTGGTGTGTATAAATGCCCGTAGAATGGGAAATAAGATCCCAGATGTTGAAGCTTTAATGGGAGGCTGACTTGGATTTAGTGGCAGTTACAGAAACATGGTTCACAGAAAACCATAACTGGGATGTAACTATACCAGGCTATACCTTATTCAGAAAGGAGAGGGTAGGAAGAAGGGGAGGAGGAGAGGCACTATGTTAAAAAATAATATTTAAGCTTTGGAACTACAGAGCTTAAAATGGAGAGGAGGCAATGTGAGTTATACTAGAAAGAGGGAAAGAGAAATCTATTTGCATTGGCTTGATATACAGACCTCCCTCATAGGAGGAAGAGGTGGATGGAGAGTTAATTGAAGACATACGCAGCATTGCAAGGAAAGGGGAAATGCTACTGAGAGGGGATTTCAATATGCCTGATGTTGATTGGCACATTCCTGTTGCAATATCATCTAGAATGAGATACTGGATTCTCTACAGGGAGAACTATTCAGGCAGATGGTAACAGAACCCATACGTAAAGGGGCCATACTGGACCTGGCGCTTACCAATAGTGGTGGGAGATCATTTTGCATCCAGGGATCACCAGATGGCATGGCTCAGTATTAGGATTAGGGCTGTTAAAATCCATTCAAAAGAGAGGGTCTGAGATTTTAGGAAAACTAACTGCCAAGATGGGCCAATACCTCAGGGAGTCATTAGCGGGATGGGAACAAATGGGGGATGTAGAAAAAACAGTGGGCAAAACTGAAAGGGGATATTTTAAGGGCAACCAACCTTTTTGTTAAAATGGTAAATAAAGATAAGAGGAAAAGGAGACCGCTATGGTTCTATGGTTTTTAAAAGTAGTAGCTGAAAAGGTGAAGAAAAAGAGAAAGGCCTTCATGAAATACAAGGGATCACTGAGAGAGGAAGACGGGCATCTATATTTGGGGAAAAAAAAAAAAAGAGAAGCTAGCAAAGTAGCCAGGAAAGCAAAGATTCAAAAAGAGGAAGAAATAGCCAATACAATAAAATGGGGGGATGAGACATTTTTCAGATATGCTAGTAAGAGGAAGGGCAAAAGTGGTATTGTCAGACTCAAGGGTCAAGGGGTGGTATATGTAGAAGTTGATGAGGATAAATCGGAATTGCTTAACAAATATTTCTGTTCTGTGTTCACAGATGAAGAACCAGGAGCAAGACCTCAAAAAACAAAACACAAACAGGAACAGAAGCAAGGGGCATCTTGAACAATTTTCAGAAGACTGTTTGTGAGAAAGTAGCTAAACATAAATAGACAAAGCGATGGGACCAGATGGGTTACACCCTAAAATACTGAGGAAACCTGGGGACATTCTAGCAGCTCTACTGACTGACCTTTTCAATGCCTTAGAGTTTGGAATGGTGCCAAAGGACTGGAGAAAGGCACATGTGGTCCCTTTATACAAAAGCAGAAGTAAGAATGTGCTTGAAAACTACAGGCCAGTTAGTTTAACTTCGGTGGCGAGTAAATTATTGGAAGCGCTGCTGAAAAAGAAAATAGTGAGGTTTCTGGAGTCCAGCAGATTACAGGATCCAAGGCAGCATGGATCCACCAGAGAGAAATCTGATTGATTTCTCTGACTGGGTGACCAGGGAGTTGGACCGAGGGAGAGCCCTAAATGTGGTGTATTTAGATTTCAGTAAAGTCTTTGACACCGTTCCTCACAGGCGACTTATAAACAAACTGAGCACCCTAGGGATGGACCCTAAAGTTACTGCTTGGGTTAGAAAATGGTTGAGTGGGAGGAGACAAGGAGTACAGGCAAATGGAGCTCACTCTGAGGAGAAGGAGGTTACCAGTGGTGTGCCCCAGGGATCTGTCCTTGGTCCCTTTTTTTTTTTTTTTTTTTTTTTTTAAACATCTTCGTTAGCGATACAGCAGAAGGGCTGTCAGGTAAGGTTTTCCTCTTTGTGGATGATACCAAAATCTGTAATAGAGTAGACACTCAGGAAGATGTAGATAACATGAGGAGGTATCTAGCTAAGCTTGAAGAATAGATATCAGCTGCCAAATTCTAGACCACTGTTAAAAAAAATGCATTTGGGCTGCAGCAATCCAAGGGAGCAATATAGTATAAGGGTTGAAGTACTTTTGTCCACTAAAGAAGAGCGGGACCTAGGCGTGATTGTGTCTAATGATCTTAAAATAGCTAAGCAGGTAGAAAAGGCAAAAGCTATAAGGATGCTTGGGTGCATAGGGAGAGGAATAGCCAGCAGAAGAAAGGATGTGATAGTACCTCTGTATAAGTCTTTGGTGCGACCTCATTTGGAGTATTGCGTGCAATTCTAGAGACCGCACTTTCAAAAGGATATAAACAGGCTGGAGTCAGTACAGAGGGAGGCTACTAAAATGGTCAGTGGTCTTTATTATAAAGCATATGAGGACAGACTTGAGGATCTTAATAAGTACTCCTTAGAGGAAAGGCACGATAGAGGCGATATGACTGAGACATTTAAATACCTCTCTGTGGCATAAATGCACAGGAGAAAAGCCTCTTTCAATTGAAAGCAAGATCTGCTACGAGGGGACATAGGATGAGGGTGAAAGGAGTTAGATTCAGGAGTCATATGCGGAAATATTTCTTTATGGAAAGAGTGGTGGATCCGTGGAATAATCTCCCAGTAGAGGTGGTAGAGACAAGGACAGTATCTAAATTCAAAGAAGCATGTGACAAACAGAGGATCTGTAAAGGAAAAAAAAAAAAAAAAAGGAGGACTGTTGTACTGGTTGTTATGGAAGGACAGACTAGATACGCCATGTGGTCTTTTTCTGTCGCCATGTTTCTATGCTTCTATATAAGCTGTGTGAATTTTAAGTCGGTCATAGCATCAAGGAAGGCTGAGGAGTTGCTGGAGGAAGCAGATGGGAGATTGAGATCTCCGAGTAGGATAAAGTCTTTATGGGCAGCTGAATGGGAGCAGATTTCTTCCCTTAAGGTGGCTAGTTCATCAATGATGGCATGGGAGGGCCTGTATGCCAGACAGATGGTGAGATTTTGGTTTGAGATTGTGATAATGTCAAGGTTGGGGGGCTGGAGGCACAGTTCATGGTATTGAAATCAAGGCTTTTTCTTGTGCATATACTGTCAGAGGACAGATGTGGATGTTGCAAGTTGTGGTGTTGAGTTGGTTGAGTAGGACATCATCATCTGGTGAGGCATTGTACTTCAATCTTGTCGCCTGTTATATAGTCATAGTGTGTTTGAATTTTGTTTTGAGTGGAGCGTGTATTAATGAGAGATTGTGATGCTGCTTGGGGTTCTTATGTTTAAAGAATGATGTCTTTAAGTCAGTTATCTGTATCTTAATGAAGCGTCCATGCTTTGTCATGGTGAGAGCTGGAAGAATGCCAGAAGTCTGGTAGTCTGTTTGTATGATTGGGAATTAGTGGGAATTAGGGGGATTGGAACGTGATTAATTGTAAGTGTAGAGGATTATGATGGCAATAAGAAGAGATGCTTAGGTTGATCAACCAGTAAAGTGAATGAGCCATGCTGTAGTATGAGATGATAGAGGGGGGTTCCTTGTTTCCTGTTGCTGAGAGCTGGGTGGTCGAGCGACTGGGGTTCAGGTCAGGATGTGTAGTATTCTTTGCTTATGGATGTTTAACTGGAGGTGGTGGGCCTGGTTGTATTTCCTAAAGGGCACAGGTGGCGCTTATCTGCCGATCCCTGTGGCCAGACACCGCATGTTCGGGTGTAGAGGTGCTGACTGCTGGAATCTAGATTTGGGGTTGTTGTGTCTTCCAGCAGATAGCTGCTTTAGATCCTCACCTAAGGGCCATGCCAAAGGGCCTTCAGGCACAGGCACACCTGAAGTCGCTTTCAATTTAAACAGTTCTTGCGGTGTGCTGACTGGCCTTGTGGAGGCGATTAGGGAGGGGTCTCCTTCCCACTCACCTCCCCGATACTGATTGGGCCTCCCGGTGGCTGTGGCGGTGTCCTCAACATACCTTGAGGCGCTTTCAATTTAAACAGTTCTTACAACGTACTAATTGATAAGGTATTGAATGGCAGTAGAATTCCCCAACCTGCAGCAAAGTCTTCCAGGTTGGATCCTGAACTTGTCTAGTAGGATTCATGGAAAGAAAATCTTCAAATATACTTGACCAGTCTAGATGAGTGGGATGTACCCAAGCAGTCAGGACGCAGGGTGGGAGGGAAGGCAACACTCTGCCCAGAACAGCCTTGCCAAATGGACCATGTACATGCTCCTACATGCATCTGGTAGTGTTTTATGAAGGTACTCAAGGAAGACTAGGCAGCCACCTTACAGAGATGTTGTCCAGGGAACACCAAAGCATACTCAGCCCAGGAGGAGGAAGCCTGTAACCTAGCTGAGTGAGCTTCGACACCCTATGGAAAGGAATGCCAAACCAATGACTTCTGATTCAGTGGGAAATAGAGGATTTGCCACTGCCTTTCCTTTCCTCGAGCCACTAAAAAAAGCAAAGAAAAGATGTTCCAACCACCAGAAAGCATTTTCCTTATGTCGAAGAGATGCAGAGAGGGATCCAACCAGAGACTGTCCTCAAAAAGGAGGGCAAAACCACTTTCTGATTTACAAGAAAAGGAAAAATCAACTTCAGAAGAAAGAACAGAACTGTTTGCAAGGCAACAGAAATCCCAGATATCAGTCAGAAAAGCTCATGACAGGCCTCAAGCCCCAAGACAGGTCTGGCAGAAAAGACCACCATCAGAAGAAAAAAAAACCCTTTTAAGAGTCAAATCTTTTAGAGTAGCCTTATGAATGGGTTCTAAAGGTGAACCTTTCAGTGCCTTCAACATCAATGAGGCTCCACTGAGGGACAATCAGGCGCATGGACATCAAATCTGCTTAGCTCCCCCTAAGAAAGTGAGTGACATCAAGGTGGGCAGACAAGAAAATACAATGCACTTGCCCTCCAGTAGCACATCAAGGCCACAACCTGAACCTTAAGTGAGTTTAGGGACAAGCCCTGGTCTAAGCCTCCGATGTTCACTTTGCCAGTTGACAGGGTCGGAGAGAACATCTCTCAAAATGCCCCCATACCTCTACATAGGTTATGGAGATGGGGCTCCTACAGGCCTTAAGCAGAGTGTTCATCACTGTGCCTGTCAACCAGTCTTTGCCTCTCAAGAACCAAGCCATAAACAAGAAGGCAGTGGGGTCCTCCATTATCAGAGGTCTCTGACAAAGCCAGCCCTTCTCCTGTGTAAGCCAGAGCAGAGACCTCACCAGAAGACCCATGGCCAATGTGAGGTAACTATAATCACAAGACTCAAATGTGTATGAATCCTGCAAAGGAAACAGACCACCAGCAGCCATTGGGAGGGGAGGGGGGATAGAGCAACCCCTTCCGAGACCACACTTGAAGCAGGGCCCCCTGTGACAACTGAAGAAACTTCTCACCTTTGCATTGTCACACATGGCCTACAGATCGAAAACTGGGAAACCCCATTTCCACAATATGAGCTGGAACTCAGCTCCCATTCCCCAGGACAAGTGTGTGAGCCACAGATAGTGACTCTATGTGCTCCTCTGCCCAACTGTGCGGAGTGACCACATCAAACACCACCCCGGCACTCTGGGTCCCTCCTTGCTTGATGACATAGGCCATAGCCATGGCATTGTTGATGACAATGACCACTTGCCCATCAACAAGGGCCACACAAATCGCTTTATCTTTATTATTAAGCTTGATTGTGGATTTCAGCCACTTGAAGGGCCACGAGACCTCCTGAGGTGACCAAACCCCTGCCTCATCTGACCTAGGCGGTGCCCCTCCCCCCAGTTGACAAGGCCTGGGTCCTTATATCCCATGACACTGGGGGCAAAAGGACCACACTGCGGCGTTCACCATGCCTTTGCCACATTGGGCAAAAGAGTGGGCACATGGCATGCTTTCCCCGCTCCATGTAGATGAAGGAAAAAAAATCCCCTAAGAAAAACCCACAAAAGCAGCTGAAATAAAGCTCACCAGGAGGAAAATAAAAAACTGCAGCAAAACTGCTGAAGAGGCAAAAATTGGGGATCTGAATTAGTAGTCTACATAGCTGTTAGGCTGGTTAGGGATCTTCTTCTGTCTTTCTCGATGGTTCAAGGAAAGAACTCACAGAAGTCAAATCCTCTATTGTCTGCCGGCTTCAGGAAGCCTTAGGGTCAGTGTACATTCTGGCCGGTAAGCGCGTACCGAAGTGGTTCAGAGTTCACTCCACTGGCCGCAGTCCGCTCCGAGTTTCCAGAAAACATAAGATATGCCATACTGGGTCAGACCAAGGTCCATCAAGCCCAGTATCCTGTTTCCAACAGTGGCCAATCTAGGTCATATAGACCTAGCAGTTTCCCCAAAAGACACAGGTTCCGCAATGCTTGTACTGGGTCAAGCATTGATATCCTGGGTCCCTTCTTAATAATGGTTTATGGACCTTTCCTCCAGGAACCTGTCCAGATCTTTTTTAAACCCAGCCACACTAACAGCCTTTACTACGTCCTCCGGTAACAAATTCCAGAGTTTGATTACACGTTGAGTGAAGAAATATTTTCTTTTATTAGTCTTAAAATAGTTTACCCTGTAGCTTCATTACATGTCCCCTAGTCTTTCTATATTCTGATAACATAAACAATCGATCTACGTTTACCCGTTCCACTCCGTTCATTAATTTATAGATTTCTATCATATCTCCCCTCAGCCGTCTCTTTTCCAAGTTAAAGAGCCCTAACCTTTTTAGCCTTTCTTCATAGGAGTATCCTTCCACCCCTTTACCATTTTGGTGGCTCTTCTCTGAACCTTTTCTAATAACGCTATATCCTTTTTAAGATATGGTGACCAGAATTGCACACAATATTCAAGGTGCGGTCTCACCATGGAACGATATAAAGGCATTATAATATCTTTTGTTTTATTTTCCATTCCTTTCATTATGATACCTAGCATTCTATTTGCTCTCTTGGCTGCCGCTGCACACTGGGACGAGGGTTTTAACATGCTATCCACAATGACGCCTAAATCTTTTTCCTGGGTGGTGGTTCCTAATGTGGAACCTTGTATCGTGTAACCATAGTTTGGGTTGTTCTTCCCTAGGTGCATAACTTTGCACTTGTCCACATTAAATGTTATCTGCCATTTTGATGCCTAGTCTTCCAATTTATCAAGATCCTCTTGCAATTTTCCACAATTCTGTTGGGTTTTAACAACTTTAAATAGTTTTGTGTCATCTGCAAATTTGATAACCTCACTCGTTATTCCACTTTCCAGGTCATTTATGAATGTGTCAAAAAGCAGCAGACCCAGCACAGATCCCTGGGGTACACCACTATCCACCTCTCTCCATTGGGAAAATTGGCCATTTAGCCCAACCCTCTGCTTTCTATCTTTTAACCAATTCCTGATCCACAACAGTACACTGCCTCCTATCCGATGACTTTTTAGTTTTGCCAAAAGTCTCTGATGAGGGACCTTGTCAAAGACTTTCTGAAAGTCCAGATACACTATATCAAGTCATCTGTAAAGAGGCTACCTAGCCTTTGTCGAAGCCCCACAGGATGCTCATGGGGGTTGATAGGACATACTACTCTGCCAAGGGTGCCATCTTTAAGCGTAGGCTTCCTCCAGCCCTGCAGTCCCACTCATTTTGACTGGGCTAGCAAGTTAAGGAAGGATACATTTTACACACCAGATCTCAGAGACAGTGACGATCCTTGGTGCATCATCTGTCTCACTATCTCAGAGGCTCTTTGATGTCTTGATGTAGATGCCTCTCCCCCAGGAAGAGCGGGAGTCTCATGAATCGGCTGCATCTCTTGTTGCATTGACCTCTATGCAGTCAAAGGTGCTGCATCGCACTGAGCAAACAAACCTTCCATCTGTCCCTCCAGTCTCTCTTTGAAAGCTGCCATGGACAAAGGTGCTGGGCTGTAAAAGTGGCCACATCCTCCCAGGTTTTCTGGGGACATCAGAAAGCTGTCACAGCCTCTTGGAATCTGTTTCATATCCTCTAGTACTGAGGAGATATTAGTGGTCGTCGTGCCTCAAGAGCTGAACTGAACGAGCCCTTGCTGACATTTGTGAAAGCATAGTTACTCACCTGTAACAGGTGTTCTCCAGGGACAGCATATATGAGGACTGACTTCCCACTTGTCCCTGGAGAACATAAATTACAACAAGAGGGATCAGGGTTGAGGCCCAGGCACCAGTTATGTATATCTGACTGATACAACCCTGCGCCATCTAATGTACCTTTTAAACCCACTGGCGAGTTTATCGTTGGACAGATCATCAAAAAAAAAGACAGCAATAGGGATAGGCTCCACTTAACTGGGATGGTACCAGGCTGCTGGCATTAATCTTTAAAATACAGAGCAAGGAGCTTTTAAACTAAATAAGGGAAAACCGATAGACGCCCAAGAGCGCATAGTTCAGAAGGATGTATCCTTGAATGATACTAGCAAAAGAGGGAAGTTAGGGCATCCTGAAAGAGAGGTTCCAATATGGACAAATGTAATCAAGATGCCCTTAAGTACAGGGCTAAAAGATTCCAAATTACACCTATCAACTGATAACCAAATTAATGTGAATAAAATACAACCTCTAAAATGCCTGTATGCAAATACTAGAAGTCTAAGTTTGTGTAGCATGTACGATGTTTATAGCCAAGAAGTGGAGTCATCTTGAGCCCCCCTAGCCTTCGGGAGGTAGAGGTGCAGGTGGATTATTTATTTCTTATGTATAAACTAACAGTGATGAGAAAGCAGAGGCCCCTACAATTTGGGAAGATGTGGAATGGCAAGAGAAAAGGGATAAAATGGGGAATATATGAAGTGTAACGGAGGACACACAATATTATGTTTTGGGCTGGAAGGGGTCAGGGGCAAGAGGGTTCACTAGGGGGGAGGGAAGGTGAGTTGTCGATAAGTTAAGACTGGAAAGTTGTACAATCAGTTGATTATTTACAGAACAGGTAAGTGAATAAACTAAATAAAAAAATAAAAAAAGTTACAACACAGTAATAATGGGTGATTTTAATGACCCCAATATTGACTGGTCAATGCCACTGCAGGACATGCTAAGAAGATAAAGTTTCTAGATGAAATAAATAACTGCTCCTTGGAGCAGCTTGTTCATGAACCGACAAGAGGGGAGGCTATTCTGGACCTAGCCCTTAGTGGAACACAGGATATGGCGCAAGAGATAAGGGTGTTGGGGCCACTTGGCAAGTGATCATAGCATGACCACGTTTGATTTAATAAATGAAAGAAGGATGGCAAGGAAATCCACAGTACTACCTTTTAAACTTTCAGAAGAGAGATTATGATAAAATGAGGAAAATAGTTAAGAAAACTAAAAGGAGCAGCTGCAAAAGTTAAAGATTTACATCAAGCATGGGCAATGTTTAAAAATACTATCCTGGAAGCCCAGACCACATGCATTCCACACTTTAAGAGGAGTGGAAGGCAGGCAAAAGAACTGCCAGCCTGGTTTAAAGGCGATGTCAAAGAGGCAGTTGTAGCCAAAAAAGCATCTTTCAGGAAATGGAAAAAGTCAATTGACGAAAACAGTAAAATATAAGCACTGGCAAGGTTAGATGCAACGAAGGTACTGATAAGTCAGGCAAAGAGAGAATTTGAAAAATGCTTGCAGTGGAAGAAAAAATGAATAATAAAAACTTTTTCAAATACATTCATAGCAAAAAAAACAGTGAGAGAGTCAGTTGAACCATTAGATGATAGAAGCACTAAGAGAGGACAAGGCCATAGCAGAGAGATTGAATGAATTCTTTGCTTCTGTCTTTACTGATGATGTAGGGAAGCTACTCATGCCTGAAATGGTATTTAAAGGTGATGTATCAAAAGAATTGAAAGAAATATTGATAAACCGTGAAGATGTATTACAAGTATTTGATAAATCACCTAGACCAGATAGTATACAACCAATTGTCTTGAAAGAACTCAAAAATGAGATTACAGACCTACTATTAATCTGTGAACGACTGTATCATCAAAATCAAATGTAGTACCTGAAGATTGGCATTGCAGTGGTCATTCTCCAATTTTTAAAAAAGGATTCCAGGGGGGATCCAGGAAACTAGACTGGTGACGCTGACGTCCGTACCCGGCAAAATAGTAGAAAACATTATAAAGAATAAAATTACTGAACATGTAGATATAGTCATGGTTTAATGGGAGAAAGCCAACATGGATTTAGCCAAGAAAACAGACTAGTAAGACAAGACTTATTTTTTTAAGGTATGAATAAATAGGTAGACCAAGGTGAGCCAGATGATAGTGTACCTGGATTTTCAGAAAGCTGTTGACAAGGTCCCTCATGAGAGGCTCTTGGCCAAATTAAAAAGTCATGGGATTGGAGGCAGTGTAGTATTGTGAATCAGGAACTGGTTAAAAGATAGAAAGCAGGGCTAAATGGCCTATTTTCTCAATGGAGAAAGGTGAATAGTGGAATACCCCAGAGATTTGTGCTGGGCCCGTTGCTTTTTAACATCTTCATAAATGACCTGGAAAGTGAACAAGTGTGGTGATCAAATTTGCAGATGACACAAAATTATTAAAAGTTATTAAAACACAAGAGGATTGTGAAAAATTGCAAGAGGATCTTGATAAATTGGAAGACTGGGTGTCCAAATGGCAAATGACACTTAATATGGACAAGTTATACACCTAGGAAAGAACAACCCAAACTATGGTTACACAATGCAAGGTTCCACATTAGGGACCACTTACCCAGGAAAAAGATTAGGTGTCATCGTGGATAATAAGTTGAAACCTTCTGCCCAGTGTGCAGCAGCAGCAGCCAAGAAAACAAATAGAATGCTAGGAATCATAAGGAAAGAAATTGAGAATAAAACCAAGAATATTATAAATGCCTCTGTATCATTCCATGGTGCGATCGCACCTTGAATATTCTGTACAATTCTGGTCGCCATATCTTAAAAAGGATATAGCAGAAATAGAAAAGTAGAGAGAAGAGCCACCAAAATGGTAAAGGGGGTGGAAGAATGCCCCTATGAGGAATAGCTTAAAAGGTTAGGGTTTTTCAACTTGGAAAAGAGATGGCTGAGGGGAGATATGATAGAGGTCTATAAATTAATGAATGGAGTGGAATGGGAAGGCATAGTTAGGTTGTTTACGCCATCAAAAAGTAAAGACTAGGGGACATGCAATGAAGCTACAACGTAATCCATTTAAGACTAATATGAGAAAATATTTTTTTTCACTCAACGCGTAATCAAATTCTGGAATTTGTTACCAGAGATGTAGTAAAAGCTGTTAGTGTAGCTGGGTTTAAGAGAGGTTTGGACAACTTCCTACAGGAAACGTTCATAAATCATTAAGGAGGACCAGGGAAATCCACTGCTTACCCTGGGACAAGCATTGTGGAATCTTTATACCTTTTTGGGAATCAGACAGGTACCTGTAACCTGGATTGGCTACTGTTGGAAACAGGATACTGGACTTGTGCCATACTGGTTTAGACCAAGGGTTGATCATCTTTGGGAAATACAAATTTTACCTGAATGTAACTTGAACTATTATTTATTTATTACACAAGGCATTTCTATACCGCCCCTTCCAGAGATCAGGGGCAGTTTACAAGGAACCAACATGTTACATATAACTGCTACTAAATAAATGTGAACAAATACAAAAACATACTGCGTTCATCTAGGGGTTGGAGTAAAGATTCTAGCATGGAAGCAGTCATATGAGATGTAGCCAAGCAAGATTGAAGTGAAGTACTGCACTTCATTTCCTAGTGGCCCAAGTGAACCCTGGGCACTCCCCGCAAAGACCAAAAATTCACTTAAATTGGACCCAGACCCCCCCTAACTCCCTGATCTCCACCTACCCACTTTGGGTCAGGAAGCTATGCACATTTACTTCTGCTTCAAATGCCACTAATTTTGAACAATAGTAACACCTGATCCCTACTGGTACATCAGAACACACAACTGAGATCAGCCTACCAAATAAGAGAGCCCAAGATGGACTAGGGGTGCCCCAGAATAGATAGGAAGAGAGAGAGAAACTCTTCCCAGGGCTATCAGTGCATAGGCAGAAAACAGGAATTGGCTCATGCTCCAACAATAAAGTGTGAGGGGGGAGGGGTGGGGGGGGAAGGACAGCATTAATGTGCACCGTTTTTTTCTGGTTAACACTTTTTTTTTTACTTATCATGGTGGTAATTTGACATACCAGTAGTTTACTTAAGTGGTTCACAAATCAGATGTCAGGACCCCAAATGAGGTCATATTATTATTGTATGAAGGTCACAGAAATAGGGTTGTTGGTCCACCTCCTTCTGGGCAGCCACTTCGACCTATACCCTATGCCTATGTATAGTCAGAATAGGGCATGAGAATCAGTGAATGTTCATATGTCCTGCCCCCTCCTCCAGAAGCTTCCTTTTAGACTGGAAACCTATGAAGAGTACTGGAATTTGTGAGCACCCATTGACACACAAGCCCTGTGCTAACTACTGCTGCTATTGCTTCAACCTTCATGCTTTGGAAATGTAGAGAATGGAGGTATATCTACTGCAGCCTCTCACCTCTCCTATTTTGTTTTCATCACTATCTGGGGATCCTATGATGTTTTAAGAATTAAAACGGGGTCACACTGGATAAAGATTTGGGAAGCACTGGTTTACTGCATCAGAAATAGATTTTTCCCTCTGTGTGTGCACTGCAACAAAGATCAGAGTGCTAATGCAGGGCTTATTATAATGACCCTTTTAACGCAGCTCTCTTTCAGGTGCACGAGTGTGCAATACAAAGAAATGCAAATGAGCTTTCAAAAGGGAATCCTCCATCATTTTTACAACCAGCTTCGAACGGAGAGAAACAAAACCGAAAACACAATGTAAACGAAAAGAAACCTCAAACAAAAACAAGCAAATAATCAGCAAGAGAAGGAAGCAACCTTTATAATACTTGTATAAAGGGCACCCAGGGCTTACGGCCCCTGTTTTTCAGTCGGTAACTACCAGGGAAATAAATGTACCGCCTTCTAAACGTACCGGCTTCTTAAGTCCTGCGCCAGTGCATTCTGGGAGAGAGGGAGGGAGAAGGCAGCCTCTAAGCCACCAAGCGCAGTAGAGCCAGAACAGACACGTTCAGCATACTTCACTCCGACTAACTAAACTTTCCATAAAGGCGAGCAACGCTTAAACGCCAGCGGAGCCGGCTGACATACCTGCACCAAAGAAAGATGATGCGGCTGGGAGAATGCCCCTGCCGATATCCGCTCCCCACTCAACAACTCGGGGTAACTGAACTCGGCGCAGCTCTCCTCCGTGGAGTCTTTCAGAGACAGCTCCAGCCGGACCGTCTCTCGCTGTTGCGGCGGCTCTGTCTTGTGATTCCCCGGCTCACGCTGCTGCTTCTGTGACCGCTCAGGTTCACGCTGCTGTGGTTGTGCTTCCTCGCGTTCTTGTTGTTGTTGTTGTTGCTGCTGCTGTTGTTGTTGCTGTTGCTGCTCCTCCTCCCCCACGCGTTGCTCCGGTGGCTGTGGCCATTGACCTCCAGGCTCGTGCTGCTGTTCCTCCTCCTCGCACTTTTCCACAGCTGACCCGCTGCTACCACCACCACCGCTGGCGACTTCGCGTGGCTTCACGGGTGATAGGCTAACGAACGGTATCCTGCGCGGCTCCGCCATTCTCTCTCCTAGGCTCTCTTTTTTCACAGCCTTCCTCCACTATTTTTCCCTCCTTCCCTTTTTGTCCACTTTCAGGTTCACTTACTCTCACCTAGTCTGTTATCCTTTTCGCCTAATTGGTGAAGCGCGATTCCACCCCCGCCCTGGTTACACGACTTTCCTGTCCCCTTTTCTACGGTCTGCTCGCCGCCATTGCGGCCATCTTGCAGCCCACATAAATAAAAACAGGCTGCCCCGGCGCGCATGCGGAAGGTCGACTGAAGCGGACAGGGCACGTCACGTAGGGTCGTGGCGTTCCCCCACACTCCTTGTTTGTCTCTGGTGTTTGACGTGCTCTCGGTCAGGTGACGCTGGCTTCTGCGGATGTGGCGTAACAGCTCACCTCGGTTTCCTTGACAATGTGGACGCCAGCAGTCTCTGCACTGCAAAAATTAAAACTGTCCGCGTCAGCTCAATTACTTATGGCCTCTATAACAAACTTTACAAGTAGTGAACGTCTAAAGTGAAGTTTCTCAGTTTTAATTTTGAAGTGTATATCCTTTTAGCGAATAATAGCCAACATGTTTTGCGTTCTGGTTACCCTAAGTTTAATGTGGATTAGAACGGAAAGAAAAAGCTCTTTTCTCCTCATTTTCTGACTTCAGACTGACGCCGCCAGATGCGTTTGTTCCCTCTTCTGTTTAGCAGCCTTCTCTTTGTTTTTGCCTTCAGGAGGTCGTCGCCGATCTCCCTCTAACTTAGCTGCAGTTGTCCCCTTTTCCTTTGGGTAGACCTGGGTTGATATACTGCTGTCTTTATTTTTCTGAAGACTAGCGCGATGCCAGATCGAGTCTTTCTATCTGCATGGGCAGATCCAGTTAGCACTGACACCTGAAGATTTCTGGTGTTTTTCTGAAGACCTAGCAATTCAAAGTCTTTGGGTGAAACCTGGAAGGTTCCTAGAGCGATTTTCAGAGCTATGCAGGACGTTGAAAAGTTTACTGATACTTTCACCTTAACATATGGACTTTTCACCAGTTCTCAAAGGGCACTTTCCCGTGTAAAACTACCTTGGAGAAAAGTACCCATTTGCACCTGCTTTTTCAGCTACATTATTCCTTAATAATACACATACTTTTTTTTTGTAACTTTCATTTTATTAATTTTAACTGCTAACACTACACACAAGAAACATACATCTGAAAAAAACAACAAATTATCCAATAATGCAAGCAGTAGTAGATAACCCCCCCCCCCCCCACCCGGGCCCCCAACCCTCCCAACCGAGTAGACCAACCCCCCCAGCCCCCCCCCCAGCTAAACCCCCCCGCTGTGCCTATCTGCACAGTAGCAACCAAGGTAACCACTGTACGCCCACAGCCATTCAATGTATTCCCCCACCACTCACCAGACCCCTCCCCACCCCCTCATCCCCCCTTCCCCCTGTGGACAGGGAAACCGGTCCCCCCTACCCCCCTATTTCGTTAACCACCCATCGTACCCCCGCCATCGCACCCTGAAATTCTGCACTTTCTGCGTACCATGGGCCGCAATCTCACACATACTCCTCAACCCATTCAGTCTCCCAACAATATCCCTCCGAGTGGGCACATCTCGACATTTCCAGCGTGCCAGAAGTTCCCCCCTCGCAGCCACAATACAGTAGCCAATCATGAGTTGTAGGTCCCTCTCCCCCTCCTCCTCCAATTCATTCAACAGAACCATGGCGGGGGTTAGAGTGACTGGAAGCCCCGTCACCTCCCTAATAACCTTTTCCCAGTCACCCCACATACCCTGCACCACCGGGCAATCCCACAGCAGGTGATATAAATCTCCCTTGCCCTTACACCCCCTCCAACACTCTCCCGATTCCCCCCTACCTAGGGCCCTCAATTTCCAAGGGGTCCAATAAGTTTGATACCGAATCTTCAAGCTACTCTCTAAGTATATCGTCCCCGGGGCTAAGCGTTTAGACCAACCATAGATACCCCTCCACCTCTCTCTGGTCCACTCCCCCCCTAGAACCTTCTCCCACTCCATCTCTCCCCGAATATTCCCCCCCACACCTCCCATTTGAAGCAACTCACTATAAAGTTGTGTAATAACTCCCCTCCGCGCTCCTCCCACCAACACTTTCTCCACCGTCGTGGCGGCACAGGCCAAGTCCTCCTTAACAGCTCTGCGGCCCATAAAGGATGCCACCTGCACATAGGCAAACCTCCCCCCCCTATCCCCCAGCCCAAATTCACTTTTCAACTCCTCCCAGCTCTTGAGCACCCCCCGGGAATGTAATAACTGCCCCAAGCATCTCAGCCCCTTCCGCTCCCATTCCCCAAAAACTCCTCCCTCCCTCCCCGGTACAAACTCCTGCATCCCCGTAAGATACGTACTCCAAGTATATCGCTTGCCCCCTAACAGCTGTCGCTTCGATCTCAACCAAAGCTCCTTCGTCAGAGACCTAAATGGATTACCCGCCCGACCCCCCTCCGCTACGGCCCCTGGATCCCATACCCACTTTGCCAGGCTCTCCTTCCGATCCTGCTCCTGCTCGAGACCCACCCACCGGGGAGTGTCCTCCTCCCCCTGCCAACTCTGTAGTGCCCTGAGCTGAGAGGCCAAGAAATACTTTTCTAACCAGGGTACCCCCATCCCCCCCCTCCGTACTAGTTCGAAACATTGTAAGTCGCGCTACCCGCGGTCGTTTCCCGTCCCAAATAAACTCCATCATGACTTTCTGGGCCCGCTTCAAATAGTTCCGAGACACCCTACACGGCAGGGAACCAAACAAAAATAAGAACCGGGGCAAGACATTCATTTTTAAAACTGCTATCCGACCCAACCATGTGAGATACAACCCCCGCCATTTTTGCAAATCCCTACGCACTTCTTGCAATAACCTACCATAATTAGTTATCCCTAGCTCTACCATATCCCTCCCCATCTGAATCCCCAGATAGCGATATTGCTCACCCACCCACTTAAACGCAAACGCCCCTTTCAACCCAGCTACCCGCTCATCACTTAAATTAAACCCCAATATCTCCGATTTGCTATCATTAATCTTATAGCCCGCCACCTTACTATATGCCTCGATCTCCTTCATTAAATTTGGTAACGTCAACAGGGGCTCCCGAAGCGTAAATATGACATCGTCCGCAAAGAGGGTGATTTTAACTTCCTGGGAGTTCATAAGGACGCCCTTGATATCCAACGACTCCCGGACCCTCACCGCCAGCGGCTCTATGACCAAGGCAAAAAGCAGCGGGGACAAGGGACATCCCTGCCTAGTACCCCTCCCCAACCTAAACAACCCGGAATAGCTGCCATTTACCCGCACCCTGGCTTGTGGACCGGAATACATCACCTGGATCCACCGTATAAAGTGAGGCCCCAATCCCACTTTTTCCAACACGCAGAGCATAAAGGGCCACTCCACCCGATCAAATGCTTTTTCAGCATCCACCGAAAGAAAAACTGCCTCCCGGCCCGACCGCTGCACCTCCCATGTAAGGTTACAAATCTTTCGAATGTTGTCCCCTCCCTGCCTCCCACTTATAAAACCAGTTTGATCTGGGTGTACCAGGGCAGGCATCACCCCGGACAACCTAGTGGCCAAAACCTTGGCCAGCACCTTTGCATCCACGTTTAACAGGGATATAGGCCGATACGACCCACACACCATCAAATCTTTACCTGGTTTTGGTATAAGAGTTATTCCAGCCTCCCTCATGGAGCGTGGGATCTCCCCCCCCTATCAGCACCCCATTAAACACTTCCACCATTAAAGGCCCCAGCAGGGAGCGGAACACCTGATAAAATCGGCCCGACAACCCATCTAACCCCAGAGCTTTACCACGTTTTAACGCTCCAATCGCTGCATCTACCTCGGGCACTGTTATGGGGCTATCCAGCCTTTCCGATTCCGCCGGAGACACCGATGGGAGATCGCACTCATTTAAGTACGCCTCAGACGGGGCTCTCCTGCCTTCCACCTCACTAGTGTACAATTTTGCATAATAATCCAGAAACAAAGCCCTAATTTCATTGTTCCCGTGCACCAGCTTTCCCCCTTCTCCCCGGATACCCCCAATGTTCGCCTTCTGGGCCCTTTTCCTCAACCGCCGCGCCAACCTTCTCCCTACCTTATTACCCCCCTCAAACCAGCCTTGTTTTAACACCATCAACTCGTAGGCTATTTCACTCGCCCTCAAATGTGCAAGTTCCGCTCTCAGCTCTTTCAACTGCCGCGCCACCTCCCCCCCGCCCTTCGCCATCCCCATCCACTCTAGGCAACTAATATCTTGTAATAAGCGCTGTTCCCTCTCCCCCCTCTTTCTCCGCTCCCTTGCTGCTTCCTGTATTAAGTGCCCTCGAACCACCGCCTTAAGCCCATCCCAGACCACCCCCAACTCCACTTCCCCATTTAAATTAAAGTCTTGATATTCCTGTATTACTCTCCCCAATCGAGCAATCACCTCGGGGTCGTCCAACAGGCCTTCATTCAGCCTCCAGAATTTCACTCCCTCATCCACATACCCCAAACTAAACCGAACCCAGACAGGAGCATGGTCTGACCACGTGATGGACCCATGTTCCACCTCAACTACCCTGTTCAACCAGTCTCCTCCCGCCCACACCATGTCAATCCGACTGTACGTACCATGGGGAGCTGAGTAATAGGTATATTGTTTACATCCCGGGTTCTGACTCCGCCACACATCCTCCACCCCCAATCCTTCCTTCAGAGTTCTCAACTTAAGCCTATCTACCCGTTTACCTAAACCACTCCCTCCTCCATTGTCCAAGCGGGGATTGACTGTCAAATTGAAATCTCCCCCAAGGATAATAGGGGCCCCGCACAGTCCTCCCAGTTCAGTTTGCATTCTTTCAAAGAACTCCCCTTGTTGCTCATTAGGTCCATACAGACACACTATCCACACCTGTTCCCTTCCAATTTGAACTTTAAGTCCCACCGCCCTACCCTTCTTATCACGGTACTCTCCCACCACCCTCTCCGCCCACTCCGCCCCCACCAGAATACCCACCCCCCCCCCCCCTCCGAGCCTCGGCCCGCTGTCCCCCCAACAAAACCCTAGGGTATCTCTTTGACTGCATCATCCGCTCTTGCCCCACCTTCAAATGAGTTTCCTGCATACAGATGAAATCCGCTCGCAGTCTACCCCCTTCCCTTTCCACCATCCTCCACTTCCTCCAGGTACCCAATCCCCGCACATTCATTGTGGCCACTACCATCTGCTGTACTCCCACTCTCTTCCCACCACCTCCCTCACCCGTCCCCCTTCTTTCCCCCCCCTGCCCCCCCTCCCTCCTCCCCCCTCTCCCCTCCTCCCCCCACCCTTCCCCCCCTCCCCCCCCCTACCAAGTCCCCCCTCCGTCCACTGGAGGTCTCCATCGGAGTAGTGCTCATCAGCCAGAGACAGCTTCCCCCCTCCTCACCTCTCCCGAACCCCACTTACATCCCCCCATTCCAACCCTCCTTCCCCTCCCTGCCCAAACCACCGTCCCTCCCCTTGTTCCACCGCACACCTCCGCAGCCTCTACATCCCCTTCCCCCCCATGCCCCCCCTCCCCACCCCTCAGTCACTCCCCCCCACCCCTTCTCGCATTCCCCCCCCCTCCCCCCATACAAAACCCATGGCACACAGAACCTCCTCATATAAACATGCACACAAACAACACTGGCAACAAACCAACGCTAGCACTCGCAGGTGCATAGCCAAATAAGTTATGTAGGGTCAACAATAGTCCCAGGCTCTTCAAGCGTCCTCCACCCCATCAGTGCTGGCCTGACGCTCCGCTGTTGTCTCCACCGAGTTGCGACGTCTCCTCTCTCCGCTCCTGCAGGCGACACTCGATGCCTCCCCAGGTCCTGCCTCTGGATTCTCAGACAATAATCCACTCCCCAACCCAGCCTTTTTTAGGGCCAACATTGCCTCAGATACCGAGTGGGCCTTCCAGTTTTTAAGCCCCACAGTGAATAGAAGGCCAAAAGGATAGAGCCATTTGTAACGAACATTTTCCTTCTGCAAGATTGACGTGACCGGATGCATTTCCCGGCGCCGCTGCAAAGTCCCTGCCGCCAGGTCCGGGTAAATTTGCAGGTGGTACCCTTGCCAAGTAAAATCCTTGCAGGTGCGCGTAAGAGTTAGAACTCTTTCTTTAAGTTTATAGTCCTCCAAACATAGGACCATATCACGTGGTCTATTAGGCCTACTAGGACCAAGGGCGCGATGGGCTCTTACTAACCGTGGTTCCACCGGCTCAGTCTCATGGCCCAGATCCAGCAATACAGTCCGGAGCACCGCTTTTGCCACCTTCTCGCCATCAACGAACTCCTTCTCCTCCGGCACCCCTCTGATGCGCAAGTTATTCCTACGGGACCTGTTTTCCAGATCCTCCACTTTCAGCATCATCGAGTCCTTCCAACCCTCCAATTTTTGAAATGAGCTTTCCGTCCCGCTCTGCCGGGTGTCCAGCCGTTCCAGCTGCTGTGCGTGTGCATCCAGTCTATTGCCCAACTCCGCCATCTCCTCTCTCAGTGCGTTGCACAGTTCACCAACTTCTGCCTCTACTGCTTGCAGGTCAGTTTTAAAATCGCTAAACCAGCCACGCAGCTCTTCCCGCGTCACATTCTGCACGACCATCTCCGCCGTCTCCGGGACCTCACTCCGCCGGCCCTTACTCACTGGAGTCTCACCATTTCCCGCGCTCAGGCCCACCATTTTCTTCTCCCCTGCCGCGGGCTTCATACCTCCATAGGCGAACTCCTTTAGGTCTGCCGCCTTTTTTCTCGTCGCCATACTAAGCTGCAGGTTGCCCTGTACCACCACCGACTTAGGGCTCCCGAAATCACCAACTGTAATAGGGGATAAACTTTCAATTCGTAAGCTGCCCTCCGGAGCTCACCACCTATGCTGCCATACTAGCTGATGACGTCACTTCCTCCTTTCAATACACATACTTTTAAAATGCAAAGGCCACTCCCAGTTTAATAAAGTCTAAAGAAAGCACTCACACCTGCAAGTACAAATAGTAACAGAGCGAGGTGATGAAATCCACGAATCCTTACACCTTTGTTGATGTAAACCAGACCAGCCACATCTCATTTTGCACAACTGTGTTTCGTCAACAACTTCATCAGGGGTATATACTTCATTTACAGAGATATAAGACAATTATTATCAAAGAACAAAGCACTGAGCATTGATGGCATTCCTATTGAAGTATTGCAGCACTCAGATGTGGCTGTTACCATACTTACAAGGCTTTGCCAGGAAATTTGGAAGACAATATCATGGCCAACTGACTGGAAAAGAATCTGTGTTTATACCAATACTGAAGAAAGGTGATCGGACTAACTGGAAATTATCGCACAATTGCTCTGATCTCACATGACCAGCAGCATTCTACTAAAGATCATTTAACAGAGACTACAACCATACCTGGAACAAGAACTGCAAACAGAGTTCAAAGAAAGGGGTGAGAAACAAGAGACATGGATGTGAGATGGATACTTGAAAGACAAAATGATATCTATGTGTTTATTGACTACAACAAAGCTTTTGACTGTGAAACTTTGAGCCACATTAGAAAGCATGGGTATACCAGAAGATCTGATAGTTCCCTTGCACAACTTTTACATTAATCAAGAAGTAACGGTTTGAACGGAACAAGGAAAAACATAATGGTTTAAAATCAGCAGAGGTATATGACAAGGCTGCATACTTTCCCCCTACCTGTTTTTTTTATTTTATATTTATGACATTTTTTATACATATCAATTTCCACCATACAAGTAATCACAAAAGAAATCAATAACCCACATAATACCAAAAGGATAAAGGAAACAGTCAGATACAATCCACTAGTTAGGAAAGAGTAGTTACTCACCTGTAACAGGTGTTCTCCAGGAGCAGCAGGAATCAGTCCTCACATATGGGTGACGTCGGCGCCGACGGAGCCCCCGTACGGAGCATTTCCCCAGCTTTCAAAGAAAGCCTTTGGAAATGCAGCATGCATGTGTGGTCCCCTTCCCGCCCAAGGGTGCCATCTTGCTCAGTCTGATGACATAGCTAAAAGACAGCAAAAAACAAAATGAAGTATATGACTGCAACTCCAGGGGAGGAGGGAGGGTCGTGAGGACTGATTCCTGATCGTCCCTCCAGTCTAGTCCCAGAATCTCTGGGGTTGTCATCCTCCTCCAGCAGCTTGGAGACTGAGAAGTGTCATTCTTGTGACATCACTGGTATATAAGCCCGGTAGCCGTTTCTCTTCACCAATTATCTCAGTCTCCAAGCAGCTGGAGGTTGGATGAACCCAGGGATTTTGGGCTCACTAGAGAGACCATTAAGTGAAGATTAGACATCACATAATTTTTAGGTTAACAATTTCTGAAGGTGATTGTACGGATTAGGAGGGGTTCAGATTTTGATCTAGGCTGCTCTGCTGCTCAGGTTCCCTTTCCTTTCTGGTGAATTTCAATCTTCTGCCTTCCCCCTTGCCGGTCCCCCCCCCCCTCTCTCTTTCTCTCTCCCCTCTCGCTGTATTTCTGCTCTTCGGGGGGTAGAAGTTGGGGAGGGTGAGAGAGCGAGTCATAGCAGCCTCCGGTGCCAGATCCTGTTGTTGGGGGAGGTGCCGGCAGACCGAGGGCTCAGCACGGCAGAAGTCTTGCCTGCGAACGCTGCTGCAGCCGATGGTCACTCAGAGGGCTCAATTCCGAGACCGGCCCTAACCTGTTTGTGTCTGCGGCTCCCGGCAATCAGTAGAGCACGGCACAGAAGGCAGCACAGAAATTTGCTTATTCGCGAGAGGCACCCAAAAGGTAAGAGGCCTGAGACGGGCTGAGCACGATATTGGAGAGAGAGCTGAGTGGTTAGCGGCAAGGCCCGACCACGTGGTTTAGCACAGGCTACTGTGGCAGACTTTTTGTAACCGCGTTTTCTCGGCCGCAGAGCCCCGTTTAGATACTTTTTCTTCAGTTTAGGTCTGGGGAGAGTTTCTGTGGAACAGTGCATTGCTTAAACGAAAAAAAAAAAGGGTTACAATAGAAGTAAAGGGGCCTCTCTGCACAATGCCTTCTAGACCAATTTGCTTGATGTGTGGGGCTAGAAGGGGCTCTGTGTCCTCGGAGGGCGTGTGCAGGGGCTGCACGCAAGAGAAGGCTATGGAACAGAATGCGACTGATGAAGGGATTCAGGAGGGGGCAGGGACGGGCCCTGGGGAGCCTCTCCTAAATGCGGCAGTCATGCGGGAGTCGGTGCCCAGTTCCTCGTTGGCCCCTGAACCTCTGGCGGCACAGCCTCAGTTGCCGGAAGGCCTGGCAGCAATTTTTGCTCCAGACTTTGTTGCCCTTCTTTGGCAGGCTTTATCCTGCTCATCTCCTATGTCCGCTACTGGCTCTGTGGAGGTGGGGCTGGGGCATAAGAGGCCAGACCCACTTTCGTCGGGGGTGGTGCTGGGCATGGGGCAAAATGGCCCAGGATAGATGGGGAACGGCTGGACGGGTCGGTCATGTCTGAGGGGTTAGGGTCGGAGGATCCAGATCCCGACACGGGCCTAGATGAGGAGCTGGAGGAAGGTGAGATTGCGGATCAGGAGGACCAAGCACGGGTCATCCGGGTGTTTCATAGAGAGGAATTGCTGGCTTTGATTGCTGAGTCACTTAAGACTCTGAATATCTCGCCCGAAGGTCCGGCCGAGGGTTCGGAGTTAGAAGATCCCTTGTTGCAAGCGTTTCGTAAGACGCAAAGAGCGTTTCCCATACATAGAGTATTTAAGGAGATGATTCAAGAAGAGTGGGACATGCCGGAGGCAGCATTGAAGGGTGCTAGAGTTATGGCGCTGCTCTACCCGCTAGTGGATCAGGGCAGGGACTTGTTGAAGTCTCCCAAAGTAGATGCAGCGGTATCTGCTGTTACAAAGAAGACCACAATCCCAGTAGAGGGGAGTGCGGTGCTCAAGGATGCTCAGGACCGGAAGATGGAGGCTTTGTGGAAACAGGTCTTTGAGGTTAATGCGCTCTCCTTGCAGGCGTCTATATGTGGGGCCTGGGTAGCTCGGGCTTGTCTTCGATGGGCTCAGCGTCTTCAGGGAGCCCAGGCCAAATCCGAGGAGCAGGAGGCGGCTAGGCTTGAGTCCGGGGCGGCTTATTTAGCCAATATCCATTGTGACCTTATTAGGGGGTTGGCAAAGCGTATGGCGTCGGAAATTGCGGGACGCCGATGTCTTTGGCTGCGAAATTGGGCAGCAGATGGCTCTTCTAAGGCGCGTTTGAGTAAGCTTCCCTTCAGGGGGAAGCTGCTATTCGCTGAGGATTTGGATAAGTTAACTACACTCTCCCCCAACAACTACAGAGGTACCTTGGTCTGACCACCACCTGATAACCTTTCACCTACTAACACAAGTACCATCACAGTCCCCAAACGCAACAGCTCACCGCTCACGTTTTACCCGCTTCGACAATGATGCATTCCTCGACAAGGTACTACCTCAGCTCACTACAAGCCTATCTGACATCGACCTAACTATAGAGAACTGGAACCAAACAATCCAAGAAGCAGCTACTTCCACTCAAACATTCCAGAAGAAAAAGAAAGAATCACAAAAATGGTTCACGAAAAACATTGCCCTACTAAAAAGACAACTACGTAAACAAGAAAAAACCTGGAGAAACACCAAATCACACGATAACAAAACCAAATATATAAACTTACTTAATAAATACAAAGAAGCAATCAACAACTCAAAAAGAGATTACTATTCCAATCTAATAAATCTTGCTCTCAACCGACCAAGAGAACTCTTCTTAATCGTCAAAACACTAACAAAAACACATAACCCAGAACCGAACCAGGACATTATAAACGTCCAAACCTTAGCATCACATTTTGCTGAAAAACTAAAGGTAAAATCTTGCTCCCCGACCATCACGATAGAACACACATGGACCAGTAACTATGAATGGACAACATTCCACAAGGTTGATCGTAAACACATCCTCAACATCATAACAATGATCAACACTACAACTTCCCCGCTTGACCCATGCCCAGTGTCATGGATCAAGTATACTAAGGAATCCCTTGCAGAAAACATCCAATACATAGTAAACCAATCTCTCACACAAGGAACCATGCCCAACACCCTAAAGCTCTCCTCGATCCGTCCAATAATAAAAAACAATAAACTTGACCCAAAGGACCCCAACTCCTACAGACCAATTGCCAGCATACCGCTAATTGCTAAAATAATAGAAAAAAACCATACAACTTGTGATAAGGAAGCTTATCATAGCTCAGGTAGGAGCTATAGAAAAGATGATGTGACTCTGAACAAGCAACCTGTCAGTTCTGGTAGAATTGAGAAAACAGAGTTTTCACATAAAAGACTACCAGTCCCAGAATGCACCAGGTTTCCAGCAGCCATGAGAGGGGCTGAAGTGAGAGAATGTGTGTGCAATCAAGAGAGCTATGAGGTAATCCCTAAGCACTCATCTCAAAGGGCAGGGCTTGATTCAACACAGCTGCGCTGTGTTAGGGAGCAGCACACATTAGGAAAGAATAAGAATAGAGATTATTCTTCAGGAAACAGTTTCAGCAACAGTTTCAAGAACAGCTTCAGGAAGAGATACAGAGGGGAGAGCTTCAGCAACGGCTACAAGCACCAGTATCACCTGGAGAAACAGAAGCCAAGCCAAGCAGATAGAGAGAGAAGGAAACTCTCTGGAAGGAAGAGAAGAAAGGCCATTGGAAGGTCTGGGAGATTCCAAGGCAGTACTCATACTGGGAGGTATTCCAAAGGCCAGCAGAGTCCATTGGACTGGATTCAGCCAGAGGAATGGAGTGACAGAGATAGGAATCACCAGTGGCTACCTGGAAGAGAGAAGACTGCATGTGGAAGGGACTTTCAGACCAAGGCCAGAAGGTATGTGAGAGAAGATCCAGTGTCCAGGGATCAAGATTGGAAGGCTGGACATCAGAATTGGATTACATATTGGCCAGGCTATACAGAGAGGAATAATGATAGCAGGAGAGGCTCAGGTATGAACACTGATCCAGACCCTATCTATAATAGAGAATGGCAGCAAGGGAATAAGCATTCTCATGATAGTGCCTTAATGAAAGACTCATCTGTGCCAATGTATGATATTGACCCTATGATTGTTGATGCAGGGGGAAATACAGCAGATGAAACTATTTACATGGACTGTTCTTTATCTAAATGCTATTGCTAGTTTTCTATGAGCAAACACATCAGCCATCACAAAGAAACCTAACTTTGTTCTTTATTTCCACTGCAAACAGCTCTTAAAGCAGGATTTGGGCTCACACAGTAGCAGCCAGCCAGCTAAAGGCTTTCAGCTGGTCCATTGATAGTAATTAGGGCTGCACCTGATTGTGTGTGTGAGCAAGGGAGAATCACTGCTGAGATCGGCGTGGAAAATAAGCAGAAGTTAACCTAACCAGCAAAGTTTATTCTTTACTTTGTGCCTTTGTATTTGGTAATTACTTGCTAAGAAAACATTAGCTAATTGCCTGACAAGCTGAAGGTTGTTTTCTGGTTTACTTTGTGACTTTTTGTTATCCATTTTAAACACTGCAAGCAAGTAACCTCATTTATAGTGCTATCAAGCATATATGTGCTGGGTGAATTAAACCCCATCAATAAAAGAAGTATTTTATTGATCTTACCACTTGGTTTCACAACTCAAATTATTGTCATCAGCTGTGTTTGGGAGTGAATGAACTACAATACCCACAATACCTTGCAAGAATCATATGAATATATGCATCGTCAAGATTGTGTAAGTTCTCACCCTAGGCAGCCGTCTGACAAACTCCAACTACAGGAATACATAGATGAGCAAAAACTTCTTGATGCACATCAATTCGGATTCCGCCCCTTCCATGGAGTGGAAACCCTCCTAATCGCCTTGACAGACCTCCTCATCAGTGGTACTAATGAAAATAGCAAAGGTTTCCTCCTCCTCTTCATAGACCTATCTGCTGCATTTGACAGCATTAATCACAAAACACTCAACAGACTTGAAAACCTAAAAATAGGAGGAACTGTCCTTGAATGGTTCAAATCATACATTTCAAACAGATTCATACAGATACAATTAGGCAAAGAAACATCAGAAACCTTCCCTCAAGGCCAGGGTATCCCTCAGGGATCGGCACTCTCTGCCCTCCTCTTCAATTTATACCTCCAACCAATTACAGACATATTCAAAAAGTATGAAATCAACCATTTCATATACGCGGATGATATCATGCTCGCCGTCCCCATAAACACCAACAACCCCAAATACGATAGACTACTCCAATGCATGAATGAGACCACCATATGGCTTGAAAACAACCACCTAAAGCATCAATCTCAAAAAAACCGAAGCAATGTTCATAACGAGAAAACCTGACACGGACCACAACTACCCTACTACAATCACAATAAATAACACACCAATACCTATTAAAAAGGAGGTAAAATACCTTGGAATAATTCTGGACCATTCACTCACCATGATCCCACATATAAAACATACAGTAAAAACTATATTCTATAAACTCAAGACAATACAACACCTGAGACCCCTACTCAACACACATGACTTTAGATCAGTGGTCAACTCCCTCATCACCCCCCACTTTGACTACTGCAATAGCATTCTAAATGGCCTACCACTAAAAAGCATATACCTCCTCCAAAGAGCACAAAACATATGTTCCAAGATGGTCACAAAAGCTAAACTAACAGACTACGTGACCCCAATACTACTAGAACTTCATTGGCTCCCCATAAGCAGCCGAATAAAATATAAAATCCTCCTGACTACCTTTAAACTCATCAATAACATCTCTCCCTCCCAACTATCTACCCTATTACAACCCCCATCAGAAACTAGAACACGAAGACAGAACGCAACCCACTCCCTCAACATAAAAACTAATTTCAGAAGGACCAAAGCAACGACAAGTGATAGAGCCTTCTCCTTTGCTGCCCCTACCCTCTGGAACGAAACCCCATTAACCCTCCGCACAATAAAGGACCTTCACCAATTCAAAAAAGAACTAAAAACATACCTTTTTACAAAACACTTTGAGATCCCCTACCAACAAAAAACCTCTCCAATACAATCACAGAAACACATCCACAGTTCTCAAGACAGAACAAATGATTAAACATAAGAAAGACACTTACTCTACTCTACCTTACCCTACAGACAAAGATTTACACAAACAAACGGCTATATCACTATTGTAAATAAATCCCGGTAACTCAATTATGTTATGATGACCTGTACATAGTTTAAAAAGTGTTATTCTAGTTAATGTTCAAAACATGTTCAATGTAACTAAACGTGTATATAGTTAACACAAGTTCCATGTAAATTATACAGAAGTATATAGATTTTTGTTCAATGTGAACCGCCCCTGATCTCTGGAAGGGGCGGTATATAAAAAAACTGTTAAATAAAAAAAATAAAATAAATAAATAAGTTGGTAAAGGATTTGGGGGAGTCCAAGGGCGGCAGGTTGCCCGAGGACAAGCAGAAGCAGGGGCGGCCCAACTCCGCGCTGCGGGGTCAGCAGCGGGACTTTCGGCGGTTCCGCTCCCCTAGGTTTAACCAGAATCAGCGAGGCCGCTTCCCCGGTAGGAACCAGGGGTTTCGTGGATTTAGGGGAGCAGGCAGAGGTTTTGTGGCCTCTGGGGCGTCCTCAAATTTCAAGAAAGCCTTATGAAGTGAGGCAGGCCGGTGGGGTTAGTTCCCGTGGGGGATCGGTTACGGGATTTTTACCCCGCCTGGGTCCAAGTAACATCAGATCAGTGGGTGTTAGAGGTAATTCGAGAAGGGTATGCGTTGGACTTTCAGCGGCCGGTTTCAGACTCCTTCATTCAGTCTCCGTGCAGGTCGAGCCAAAAGCGCAAGGCGGTGGGCGAACGGTGCAGAGACTGCTCTCTCTCAATACTGCCATTACTGATCTAATTTCAATCACACCTCCCAATCGAGCAAGGAGATCGAATGCCGCAAATACTCTCATATTACCTAAGGCAAGCACGAAGTGTTCTCAATTCACTAGATCCAGAGCCTTCTCCTTCTTTGCTCCATCCTGCTGGAACACACTACCAGCAACTATCAGAACCATCAGTGAACTCTCCCAATTTAGGAAGGCACTGAAACGGCACCTCTTTCTCCATCACTACGATGATGCAGTCTTCTCCCCACACTCACCCACTCTCACATCTCAATGCAGCACCTCAAACTCATGCACGTCACATTCCCAGACTGATCACTCGCAATCACACCTTCCCCTCCAACCACCATGAGAAACTTATGCAGTGCCGCATAACTCATTATATTGTTGTATAAAGTAGATTGTATTTATTCATCGTGTCTCCTTGTTAAGGGACTGGTTATTTATATCCTATTTTACCTGTTATACCTGCTTAATGCATACCCAAGTTTAATTTTCCTGTTTAATGTATACCCAAGTTATTATACCTGTTTCACTGTAAGCACAAATCACGAAATTGAGATGTGCAACTCTTATGTTCATTGTAAACCGCACTGATGTCGAATAGCGCGGTATAAAAGGGACTGCAAATAAATAAATAAATAAAATAAAAAATGCAATTGTGCCGGTCCCTCCCGCCCAATTAGGGTGCGGTCGGTACTCTATTTATTTCATAGTTCCAAAAAAGGAAGGGACTTTTCGGCCTATTTTGGATCTCAAGAGAGTCAATCGGTGTCTAAGGGTGTCTCAGTTTTGCATGGAGACTCTCAGGTCTGTTATCATGGCGGTACGAAGGGGCGAGTTTCTAACATCCCTAGACCTATCGGAGGCGTATCTTCACATTCCTATACGGCAGAAACATCAAAAATTCCTCAGATTTGCCGTTCCTATGGGACACTTCCAGTTTCAGGGGCTTCCGTTTGGCCTGGCGATGGCACCGCGCACTTCACAAAGGTGATGGTGGTGGTGGTGGCGGCAGCGGCTTTGCGGAAGGAAGGAGTGGTACATCCTTATCTAGACGATTGATTGATCAGAGCAAAGTGCCGGGAGGAAAGTGTAGCGGCTACGGCCAAGGTGGTGGCCTTTTTGCAAAGTCTCGGCTGGGTAGTCAACATGGCAAAGAGCAAATTGGAGCCGTCCCAGAGGCTGGAGTACCTGGGGGCGTGCTTCGATACCAGAGTGGGGCGAGTCTTTCTGCCGCAGCAGCGGGCGCTGGGACTCCGAACGTTGGTCAGGCAATTTCTCAGAAGACAGAGCCCCACGGCCTGGCTGTACCTGCAATTGCTAGGCACCATGGTGGCGACGTTCGAAGTAGTTCCGTGGGCAAGAGCGCACATGAGACCGTTGCAGAGAGCGCTGTTGAGGAGGTGGTCGCATCAGAGGGATCAGCTTTCTCAGCGATTGCCGTGCCCGCCGCTGATGTGCGCGGCGCTTCAGTGGTGGTTGCATCCTGGGTGTCTGGAAAGGGGAATGCCCCTAGAGTCCCCGGCGTGGCTGCCCTTAACGACGGACGCCAGTCTGATTGGCTGGGGAGTTCATTGTCAGGGTCAGTTTGTGCAGGGACAGTGGTCCAAGCTAGAGCAGAGCTGGTCTATCAACAGGCTGGAGTTGAGAGCGGTAGCACTGGCGCTGCGGGAGTTTCGGCCAGCGCTCCGGGGAAAAGCCATTTGGGTGTTTTCGGACAATGCGAACGCGGTGGCTTACATCAACCGTCAGGGCGGCACCAGCAGCGTAGCACTAGAAGCTGAGGCCGAGAGCTTATTAGAATGGGCCGAGGACAATCTCGGAGCTTTGTCGGCAGCGCATGTTGCAAGGGTAGACAATGTGGAGGCCGACTTCTTGAGTCGCGTATGGGTGGACCTGGGGGAGTGGGTTCTACATCCGGATGTGTTCGCGATGCTAGTGCGTCGCTGGGGGCCGCCGGTGATGGATCTTATGGCAACATTTCAGTCCGTGAAGGTAGAGTGTTTCTTCAGCAGAAGAAGGGAAAGAATGGCGGAAGGCCTGGATGTGCTTATACAGGCATGGCCGGAGGAGCAGCTCCTCTACGTGTTCCCCCTTGGGTGCTGATGCGCATAGAGAGACACAGAGGTCTGGTGATTTTGGTAGTGCTGGATTGGCCAAGGCGGCCGTGGTACATGGATTTGGTGAGGCTGTTGGTGGAGAAGCCATGGCAGCTGCCGACTCGAAGGGATCTTCTGACGCAGGGGCCTCTGTGCATGCCGCAGGTAGATCGATTCTTGCTTACAGCTTGGCTCTTGAGAGGGCTAGGTTAAGAGTGAAGGGATATTCCGGAGCCGTTATTTCCATCCTACTTAAGGCTCGACGCAGGTCTACGTCGTTGGCTTATGTCCGAGTGTGGCGCGTGTTTGAGGCGTGGTGTGCAGATAAGGGTTTCATGCCCTTGAAAGTGTTGATTCTGCAAGTGCTGGCCTTTTTGCAGGATGGTTTCCAGAAGGGCTTGGCGGCTGCGTCGTTGAAGGTTCAGTTAGCGGCGCTGTCCTGTTATCGGGGTAAGGTGCAGGGTGAGCCGCTTGGAGGGCATGCGGATGTGAAGCGGTTCTTGCGTGCAGTAACCCCGTAAGCAAGTTGTGCCGACTTGGGATCTTCCGTTGGTCTTGGGGGCATTAGGAAAACCGCCCTTTGAACCGTTGGCGAAGGCAACTCTGAAGGATCTTGCTCTGAAGGTGGTATTTTTGGTGGCGATTGCCTCGGCAAGGCGAATCTCAGAGTTGCAGGTGCTGTCCTGTCGTAGACTCTTTCTGGTTTTCTTTTTTGCCGAAAGTGGTGTCGGTTTTTCATATGAACCAGTCAGTATCTTTACCGGTATTCGCAGGACGGAGCAAGGATCCGGCGACGAGCCAGTTGCATCTCTTGGAGATTCGGCGAGCTTTGAAGCAGTATATCCGCAGAACGGCTACTTTTCGTAGGTCAGATAGACTGTTTGTGTTGTTTCAGGGAGCCAGAAAGGGCGAAGCAGCATCTAAGGCTTCAGTTGCCCGGTGGGTAAAGGAGGCCATCGTGTCAGCGTATTTGTTGAAAGGCCGGGCGGTGCCAGAGGGGCTGAGAGCCCATTCCACTAGGGCGCAAGCAGCTTCGTGAGCGGAGTGTAGTTTGGTGCCGGCAGTGGAAATCTGTAAGGCAGCGACCTGGTCTTCTTTGCACTCCTTTGTGCGGCATTACCGTCTGGACGTTCAAGCGGAGAGGGACACCTGTTTTGGATCGGCGGTGCTTCAGGCTAGTCTAGCAGGACCCTCCCGTTGAATCTATTCACTGTTCTGTTACATCCCCAGAGATTCCGGGACTAGACTGGAGGGACGATCAGGAAGATTAAATTAGACTTACCTGCTAATTGTAGTTCCTGGAGGAACTCCAGTCTAGTCCCGTATCCCGCCCTGGTAAATGAGTGGACTACGGCCTGAAGCAGGTCTAAGCTAACAGGTAAGAGTTACATGGGGCTGTTTTCTGCCAGGTGGTCTCTAGCAAATGGGGTGGTTTTTTTGGGGAGTGTTTAAGGGGGGTCTGCGCCCTTCACAGGAGAGGGGGGGTGCACCTCAGCACACAGAGCGCAGTTCGATAAATTATGTATATAGTTTAGATGGCGTCCTGCAGGGGGCGTTTCATAGTTTAAGTTATTGTTCTGGTATAGTTACTACTTAATGGTTGCTCCGGTGAGTCTGCTTTGTCAATAGGTAACTGGTGAAGAGAGGCGGCTACCGGGCTTATATACCAGTGATGTCACAAGAATGACACTTCTCAGTCTCCAAGCTTCTGGAGGAGGATGACAACCCCAGAGATTCCAGGACTAGACTGGAGTTCCTCCAGGAACTACAATTAGCAGGTAAGTCTAATTTAATCTTCCTGCTGCCCCTGGAGAACACCTGTTACAGGTGAGTAACTACTCTTTCTCCAGGACCAAGCAGGAAGTCAGTCCTCACATATGGGACTCCCCAGCTCTAGGCTACCAGGAACCCTAAGCTGAAAAAATGGCTCCCTCTCAAGAGCCTCAGCATCCGTGATAAGAATATCCTCTGAGAATGCCCCCGTATGGTAGCCCAACACAAGGGCTGGAGGGTAGGAGTTGCCTAAACCTCAAAGAGATTACGGAGTACCGCCTGTCCAAAAGCACTGTCCCTTCGGGACTCTCTCTTGAGGCAGTAGTGGGCTGGAAAAGTCTGGCTTGAAGACCAAGTAGTGGCCCGGCAGATGTCTGCCAATGGAACAGAGCAGAGATGAGCTACTGACGCGGCTTTCACCCTGACACGGTGGGCCGTGACTCAACCCTGCAAGGGGAGGTCGGCTGCATTGTACTCCCAGGCAATAGAATCTGCTACCCAAGTGGACAACGTACGCTTGGAGACAGGTAACCCCAGTTTATTAGGGTCAAAGGAGACGAAGAGCTGAGTAGCCCTTTGATGCCCCCGCGTACGTTCTATGTAAAAAGACAACACCTTCTTACAGTCCAGGGTATGTAGGGCTGGTACCCCTGCAATTCTACATGCAAATCTCCGGCCTGCTCAGCAACTCAGGCCTGAACCAAAAATGAACCAAACTGCACAAAACAAGATGGATTCTTCACTTCACTTTTGCTGTGTTCAGCTATAAGCCTGTCCTTCAAGCAACTGCTGGATCAGCGTTTCTAAGCATGCATACAGAGGCTATTGTCCGTGGCTGGCCTTGGACACTTGTACATGCCCAGAAGTTACATACTGTTGCTTCTGCCTGACTTTTTACCATGGCTCCTTTGTTTGCAAGAAGCTGCTCATCATCGACCTCCTGATTCGCTGAGAATACCTCAGACTGCCTGGTGCCCACCAATCATCGGACCTATGACGGAGGATTCTCACACAGAATTATGCATTCTGCGCTGGAAACTTTAGTTGTAAGGAGTAAGTGAGAGGGAGAGTTGGGGCTTTTCCCACCTGTTATACAGACTTCTGCACTGGTTCCTCTCTGCTGTGCACTGCGTACCTGATTCCTGCGACCTGACCCTTCCGCCAGACGGCCCCTACGTGTGGGCTAGGCCGTCCTCCACAGGTCTGAGATAAGACTTTCACAGATACCTCCGGTTGGGACTTACTGCGGCTCGCCTCTAAAGGGGCTGGAGCCGGCATTAGCTAACAGCTGCATCCTTGGACGAAGCTGTCTCTGCCCGACGGAGCTAAGGTACTGGCTTATCTCTCCTTCCCCGGATGGGCAAAGGGGTTAGCAATATATTTCTTGCTTTTCCTCAGTGCAGAGCGAATCAGTGACGTCTGGTTACTAATCTGATTTATTACGCTGTCCAATTGTATATCTGTACAATAACAAATTGTTACTTTATGTTTCTAATTAGCCATATGTGTGTGTGTATATTTTTCTATTTGGTTGCCTATAATAAAGTCTAATATATATATATCTGCAGACCAGACTTCTTTCGTGGCTCATTGCCAGAATAACTCACAGAACTTTGGGCTGGGATAGTAGCCATATTCCCCTAGACAACAGAGAGTCTAACTTATTTTTATGCTACTACTATACCCTACATATGGGGTCTCTTCCAAGGGATGAGTCTTTCTGAATGTGCTACGCCTCTCAGAATTTGTGTAATATTTCTGCATTGTCCTATTGTGGTCAACGCAGCTGTTTATGCTGAGGTTTTTGTGGCCAGAGAGCATTGTCTGTGAGATGGCTTTGCAACCCACATTACAGGCTCTCTGCATTAGAGTGATTCTAGCAGTGCCCTGTGTTTGTTTTTAAAGACAGTCTCAGCTATTGATTTACGATGGTTCACACAGAAGGCTGGTTGGATCAGGTTTCCGCTCTCAGGCAGCGGAATGCTTTGGATCAAAAGGAATTGCAATTTCTGACAGTGTGTAGCTCTGAACTAGCCGCCCACACCAGGAGACTAACAGATTGCGCTTCTCTTTATGAGCAGCGAGAGAGTGCTCTGATGGCTCAGTTAAATGAGATAGAGACTGCTCTGATTGCAGCACGACAGCGCACGGCTAGTCTCCAAAGAAAGCTAGCTGTTGCACGTCAGGAATGTGGGCAGGACATACAGAGAGTTAACCTAGAAATCCAGCAGTTAAGAGCTGACTGTTTTGATTTGGCCGGTGTGACTACCTCTCATAGTAATGAGACAGAGTACAGGGATAATTTCAGCCCTCTAGGCTTCTCGAAGTACCAGAGGGTAGATGACGGCAGTTTGCCACTGGAAACCCTGCCCAGTGTAGAACGGCAGCTTTTCCAGAACAGAGTCAGTTCTCTCCCATCAGCGCATGAGCACAGGAGAGAAACAGGGCGGAGTGAAACACCCTACTCTCGACCCCTCCCCATACAGGGAGCGGTGGAGGGGGGGTGGGAAGTCTCCCTAGTGATGGCAAACTGTACCAGCAGCGACCACCAGAGGGAGCTGAAGGGACACAAAATCCCTTAGGCTCCCGTGTCCTGCAAGGAAAACACACAAATGAAGGCGCTTCTGCCGCACAATTACAAATTATCAAGACCTTGCGGAGCATGGTCACTCCTTTTGAGAAAACTGGTCATGCCACCATAAATGAACATTTAGCTGCAGTCAAAGATGCCTTTCGGGCACTGAACATTACCAGGGGGGAGGACATGGTTTTGTATCTTCCATGGTCTTTTGATGTGCCTTGTCAGCAATTTATTCGGGCCATGGCAGACGATGAAAAGAAGGACATTGTCATTTTTGAACAGGCACTAAAGAAACATTATGGGCCATACCCTGATGATATTGCTGCAAAGCAGGCAGCATTTAGTATGACTCATAGGGAAAATGAAACGCCCCGAGAGTTTGCTTACAGACCTAGGCAGACTTTCTTCCAGAGTGACCCTTCTTGGGAAACGATAGAACACCATCAGGAGTTTCGTAATCTTTTCTGTCAGTTGCTCCTTCCATCTATTAAACCTTATATGTCTGACAAGCGTCACGAACCCCTGTCACGTGTGATAGAACATGCTGAGTGGATTTGGGAAGCTGTTCCCAACATGAGAGCAACCAATACTGGCAGCACAGTCCGGGCTCCCAGCAAAGCCAGAGAGCCAAAACAGTGTGTTAGTGCTGTAAAATCCACTCTTTCGTTAGAAAATAACTCTTCTCCTTCTGTTCCACAGAATCCTCCCAGGCCACCCCAGAATAACCAGTCATCTGGGTCTAAGCTGCGCTTTGGGAATCAGCGTTTCACTCCACAGAACCGGAACTGGAAGAGAAAGCCCGGTTTTGACAAATACCTGGAACTGGAGAAGAGAATAAGCGAGCTGACAGATATGATGAAGGCTACCATTGCATTCAGCTCCTCACAGGAGGCTTCTGCCAGTAGTGCGCTACCTAAGCCACGAGCAAAGCCCAGTGGGCCAAAGAACAGTCCACAGCCTCAGAAGCCAGAGGAGGAGGAACTGGTTGACTCCTCTTCCCCTTCTAATGAGACTGAATGACTAACCGACTTTGTTTCTGTCCCACAGGTCACTATTGCACAGGTGCAGCCAGCTGGAGATGCCACCACATGGACACAGAGTGACAGTCCTGCCATGGACAGCGAGGGTCCAGCCTTTGACACCATCAGGAAGCACAAGTACTTTCTGGGTAAACTCAAGCCAAAAGGACAGAGGTATACTGTTCCTGTTACAATTCAGCAGGCTTTTCTCTGTGAGGGCCTGATAGATTCAGCCTCTGAGGCTACCCTGATTACCTCGAGTCTCTTTGATAGACTCACTGCTTCCTTGGGGAGTCAGAGGAACCTACACGTCACACCCAGTGATTGGTCACTCGCAGCTTATGGGAATCAGCCCATAGAGTCTATGGGGCAGGTCTGGCTTAACCTCCAAATTGGAAAATTACAGGTGAAACATCCTGTAATCATTACTAAGTGCCCTGGGGAAGAATTCTTGATTGGCAATGAGCTCCTGAAACGGTTACGCCCCATTCTGGACTACGTCCAGGAAGTGATCTGGACACAGGTCACACATCCCATACCTTATGCTAGGGTAAAACATGACAGCAGAGTCAGTGGTCCTTGTTCGGTGGAACGCACAAACAAGTCCATCAGGATTAATTTCCAGAGGTCAGCTGATCCCCAAATCCTTCAGCTCCAGTATGAAAGGGCTGGAGATGAGGATCAGGGCATCAGCGACGTGGTTTCCATTGCAGTGGGTTCAGTAGCTAACATTGTCCTTGATACTGACTGCCTGCAGATATTCCTGAAGGAACCTGTGGAAGGTTGTGAGGTGCAAACCCCTCCTCCATCCCATCCCTGCCTAGATCACCCTAGGAGACTGACGGACATATTCTCGGCTGAGAAAGGTCCCTTTATATATGTGCAGGTGGGCATGTCCCAAAAGGAAAGGGCCTACCTATTACCCCACTGTGACCACTCCCTCATCAGTGAGACTCTTTTCTATCGGCTCAAACAACAGCTTACCCTTGATTGGGTAATGGGAGCGAAGACTTCGTTCCAAGTGCCTGGGGAAGGGCTCAAGACATTAATGGGCTTCTGCAATCTCCCCTTGCAAGTTGGGGTCAAAGGTTTTCGGCACACCTTCTCCATCATCAGAGGACTTGAGGTGCCCCTCTCCTTAGGCTCAGATTGCCTTGTTCGACTGGGAACTTATGTGGATTTTGTGAACAACATCCTCTGGAGTAGGATGGAAGGAGATCCGGTGGATTTCTCTGGTGCCCGCCCATCCCTACGGGCTGGTCAGACTATTCCTCAAGTCTGTGAAGTGGTCAGTGCAGAGGATATCCACATACCTGGGAGGGTACAGGATTGTCCCCTGCCGATACAGGTGACCCGAGGACATGTGGTCTCAGATAACTTGGTCTTCTTCAGTCCAAATTCCCGTTTTGAGGAGCTGGGCCTAGCCATGGGTCCCATACCCTGCATGGAGGCCACAGCTCCCTCCTTACACTTATTGCTCACCAATCCAAATCCGGATCGCATTCACCTTGTGAAAGGCGAACCCCTGGGATTCCTAGTGGGAGAATCGTTCCCAAGTGTGGAATTGAGTCTACAGATTATCGGGGAAGCCCCTGTTTCCTGGAACATCTGTGAAGGGGGGGGATCCCTGCGTGTGTTCGATCCTCACCCCGAGGCCTCCTCACCTTACCGTTTGTCTGGCCACATAGTGCTGTGACCTCACAGGTGGACCTCGAGTCTGACCATCTGATTTTGTCAAGTAAACTCGATGAGGCTGTTAGTTCCCTCACCCACCAGGGGGGGGAGCCCCAGGCTGTCCAAGCCATCCAGATCTCCTCTCTCCAAGATGAGATTGAGGAGAAGGTTGAAATACCCTCAAATAAACCTGTTCTGGGATTTGATGAAATGGTTGCAGGAAAACTTGCTGCAGCAGACGCCTGCACTGATGAGTCAGAAAAGGCCCAATTAAAAGAACTGCTGTACCGTCACAAGGACCTGTTTGCCACTGACACCTATGACTGTGGTCTCACCGACCTACATGTCACCCGTATTCCTACGGATCCAAACAGTAAACCTGTCTTTGTGAGACAGTATAAAATCCCATTGGCCTCCTATGAATCTGTTCAGGAAATCATTAATTCCCTGGAACAAAAGGGAATTATACGTCAATGCAACAGTACTTACAATGCCCCACTGTGGCCTGTCATCAAGAAGGACTCTAGCTGGCGCTTAGCTTTGGACTATCGCCAGCTTAATAAAAAGGTACCTCTATCCAGATGGCCTATGGCACATCTGGAACAGAACTTAGCCACCATCAAGGGTGCAAGGTACTTTACCAGCCTGGATCTGGCCTCAGGATTTTGGACTATACCTGTCCATCCTGAAGATCAGCATAAGCTGGCTTTTACCTTCGGTAGGCGACAATATACTTGGAATCGGACACCGTTTGGTTATTTGAATGCCCCAGCAGACTTCAATATTTTCCTGCATAAGGCTTTGCCTGATGCTGAGACTAGAGGCACCCTCGTCTATGTAGACGACATTCTGGTGAAGAGCGCCAGTTTCACTGACCATTTGCAAGAAATAGAGCATGTTTTCCAGCAACTGAAAGCTGCGGGAGCAAAGCTGTCCTTGTCAAAGGGCCAATGGTGCCGGAAATCTCTCAATTATTTGGGTTACGAAGTTTCTGCTGAGGGACTGCGGCCTCAGAGGAAGAGAATTGCGGCCTTGCAACAACTCAAACGTCCGACCAACGTGAGTGAGCTGCGCTCATTCTTGGGCATTTGCAATTATTCACGCCAATTTGTGGATCAATATGCGGAGATTTCCCGACCCCTGGTCAAACTCCTCAAAAGAGATGAACCTTGGGTATGGAATCCCGACCAAGAGGCAGCTCTAGAAGAGCTGAAGGCAGCTTTGAGTCGAGCTCCCTGTCTTGCCTATCCAGAGAGTGGCAGAGAATTCTTCGTGGAACTAGGTTTCACTGAACACTCTGAGTGCTGTTCTGTACCAGATGCATGACACAGATCGGAAAGTTATTGCTTATGCCAGCAAAGCTTTAACGGAAGTGGAGAGGAAATACTCTGACTGTGAGAAATCCTTGTTGTCCACAGTCTGGGCCCTCCAATATTTCCGCAGTTATATCCAAGGTGAGAGGTTGGTTGTTGAGACTCATCACCAACTCATCAAGTTCCTAGGCAGTGATCGGATTAAATCGGGACAAGTGTCAAACAGTCGCATTGTCTCCTGGACCTTAGCACTTCAGGGCTGGCCCCTGGAGGTCAGGTATGCTCAAAACCGCAAGGATGCCGCCACACAGGGCCTGGCTGAATTGCACGATTGCACTGCCAGAGAACCTTTAGTGGGTAATTTAGACACCGAAATGGAGTCATGTACGCCTGAGCCTTCTCGTCATCGTCCTTATGATGAGAACCTCTGTAAAGGCTACCCCAAGGTGTATGTGGACGGTTGTGCTTACCGTCGAGAGCCTGACCATGAACTGGTAGCAGGTATAGGTGTAGTTTGGAACCAGAACCACCCTTGTGAACCCTTCAAGTACCGTCTGGGTACCAAGACTAATCAGTATGCAGAGCTAGCTGCAGCCCTGGCGGCTCTCCAGTCCGCTGCTCAGGGAGGGGTTCACACCCTAACCATCTGTACTGATTCAGACTACGTCAGACAGAATTTTGTTTCCCACTTAGCCATTTGGAAATCTAACAATATGCTGAATTCCAAAGGGAAACCTGTCAAACATGCTGGATTGATTCTGGCCTTGGACAAGGTAGCTCATGAAAATGACATGACCATCTACTGGAAGAAAGTGAAAGGTCACTCCCGTGTTGATAATCCTGACAAGATTGGAAATGATCTAGCTGATCAGCTTGCCAAGGAGGGTGCTGTCTCTGGAGACCTCTGGCAGTTGGAGGCTCCCGAGACTAATGGGCTTCAAAAGGTGACGGCGGTTACCCGGCGACAAGCTCAATTATCCACCATGCCCCCTGTGGTTCAATGGTGTGGCGAGAGCATAGATCTCGACCTCGTGCAAGCCCAGAAACAAGATCCTCCTCTTGGACGTTTCTACCTTTTTCTGCAGAAACCCCAGGAACACCCATTAACTCTGGAGGATTGTCAGGATGATGAGGAACTGAGGATCCTCTACATCTCCAAGGACATGTTCCATCTCCAGAAAGATCTGTTGATACGGACGAGTAAGCATGGTATTGTGCAATGGGTGGTACCTCGGGCCTTCCGAGGAGTCATGTTACAGCACGCTCATGATGAACCTTGTGCCGGTCATAGAGGTGACCGAATAACCTATGAAACGTTGAAACAAGTGGCCTACTGGCCCCACATGTACCAAGATGTACAATTGTATACTAAAGGTTGTCTGACCTGTTGCAGATTTCAACCTGCAGCTCCTTCTCATAGAGCACCTTTGAGAAACAGAGGTCTGACCATGCCTTGGTCTGATCTCCAGATTGATTGGATCGGCCCCGTGCCCCGATCCTCTCGAGGCAACAAATATATGTTGACAGTTACCTGCTTATTTACTAAGTGGGTCGAGTGCATCCCAGCACCCAACTGTACCGCCGAGACCACGGCCACCTTGTTGTTAAACCATGTTTCAGCAGATGGGGCCTCCCCATGCGAGTGGAATCCGACCAGGGTTCCCACTTCACGGGACAAGTCATTAAGCATCTGTGGAAGGTACTAGGTGTGAAGGCCAAAGTTCACATTGCTTATCGTCCACAATCCTCTGGACAAGTGGAGAGAGCAAACAAAACTATCATCAGTATCTTGAAAAAGTATGTTTCTTCCTCTGGGAAGGACTGGGACATCAAACTGCCCTTGGTCCTGATGGCTATCAGAGCCACGCGTCATCGTGCTACTGGTGTGTCCCCTTTTGAGATGATGACAGGTAGGGACATGGTTTTACCCCTTCATCTTCTTTACAGGACTAATGATGTGAATCTCGCTGCTGCTACAACTGCTCATGAATATGTTGCCCATTTAAGACAACACTTGCAAAGTGCCTTTGCCTTTGCCCAAAAGAATTTGGACACTGCTGCTAGGGGTAGGAAGGCCTACTATGATTTGAGGACTACCTCTAAAGAATACCAGATTGGCGATAAGGTATTCTACTACAATTTTGGTAAGAATAAGGTCAAAGACTGTAAATTTCTACCTAGCTGGAACAGTCCATTTCCTATTGTGGATACAGCCTCCCCTGTTGCTTATCAAATTCGAATGAAGTCAGGTACTGAGAGGGAAGGCTCCCTTAAATGGGTCCACATTAATCAGCTTAGACCGTGTCATCCCAGTAAGCTCCTTCCTGAAGAACCTCTTGATGAAGTGAGTGATGCTAACCTTGAGGCGGGATAGCCTGTTTGTTTTCTTTTCCAGATGGAGTCTCGGACTTTGAAGGTCCTGTTCCTGATTTTGATGTTAGCGGGATCCGAGGTTGCCAGATTGATTGAACCTGGCCCACTTTCTGGTGTCGTGCTACAGGATGTGCCTGGTTTCCTGATTACACAGTCCCAGACTGTCACACAGAAAGTTTTTGTGTCCCTAGATCCCCGACATGTTTTACAGAAACATTTTGAGTCGTCTGTTGCACGCATCACTAATATACGTGGTGCCTAATCTTGGCATGTGCCAACGCTCTAAGGACATTCATTGGTTATGTCCTGGTAAGCCTTTCCTGAAGGACACTTCTACAGCTCTTTGTGGGTTGTCTGCTGAAAAATGTGAAAGAACAATGTAAAGTTACCATGACCAAGTTCGATGACTTTTCAGAGACGAAAGTTGCTGTTGTCAACAATGTTTGGCTGGTTAGTACCCCTCTGAGTGAACTCCTGGTCACCATGAATAAACATGACATTCATAATAAAGTTCCTCTACCCTGCAATGTTTGCTTGATTGATGTTCCCAAGAACTCCATTGTTAATGTTGGTGGAGTTTCCTTGTTTTATCTTGATGCTGACCCTGTTTCGACAGAGCTCCAGATATTGGATGTGTTTCGCGGTCATGAGATTGACTTCACTGCAGCCTTGACCTATCTTTTGGACTATAAGGACTCTCACACAGTTGAACTGTCCATTGACCAGGCCGACCTTGCCATTGCTGATTATAACTTTGATTCACGAGATGTGGACATTTTACAAACTGATTTTATGTCACATGTCATTGTTCCTGGTCTTTTCTTTCTGTTGGTGCTCCAGTTTCTTATCTCTTTGTATCAACAGAGACAAATTCGTGCTCTTCGTCGCTCTATGCATCCTGCACCTCTGCTGCCTGCCATGCGTCTGCAGGATTTGCTGGAACGTCACACTTTTGAATAAGTGTCACCATTTTCTTTGAAAGTTATCCATTACTCTTAATTGAGTTGTGTTTTTTTTTCATAGATAGCATGTGTTTATTTTACTAACACAGTTACACATTGCTTCTCATTACTTTTGAGTGTTCACCTTGGTGTTACACTAACACATTATATTGTATTACTGATATGCATTTTTGGTTTGGATACTATATATATATATATACTCTTGAGTTTGAAGTTACCATGCATTATTTTGATTGAATTGACTTGACTGTATCAATGTCATTTTATTTTGACTTCTTTTATTGCTTGAGTGTATTTTCACTGTATTATTCCTCATGCAGTTTTGCTTTCATGCATATTGTGCTTGAAGTATTATCCACTTCTCCTGCATTAGTCAATCATTTGTCATTTGGTTCTGACCTGCACGGTAGTACTGCTAGTTAGGCTTTGTACGATGGAGTGTACTCCCTTGTAGCATCCTCCATCTTACAAGGGGGGGGGGGGGGAGATGTAGGGCTGGTACCCCTGCAATTCTACATGCAAATCTCCGGCCTGCTCAGCAACTCAGGCCTGAACCAAAAATGAACCAAACTGCACAAAACAAGATGGATTCTTCACTTCACTTTTGCTGTGTTCAGCTATAAGCCTGTCCTTCAAGCAACTGCTGGATCAGCGTTTCTAAGCATGCATACAGAGGCTATTGTCCGTGGCTGGCCTTGGACACTTGTACATGCCCAGAAGTTACATACTGTTGCTTCTGCCTGACTTTTTACCATGGCTCCTTTGTTTGCAAGAAGCTGCTCATCATCGACCTCCTGATTCGCTGAGAATACCTCAGACTGCCTGGTGCCCACCAATCATCGGACCTATGACGGAGGATTCTCACACAGAATTATGCATTCTGCGCTGGAAACTTTAGTTGTAAGGAGTAAGTGAGAGGGAGAGTTGGGGCTTTTCCCACCTGTTATACAGACTTCTGCACTGGTTCCTCTCTGCTGTGCACTGCGTACCTGATTCCTGCGACCTGACTCTTCCGCCAGACGGCCCCTACGTGTGGGCTAGGCTGTCCTCCACAGGTCTGAGATAAGACTTTCACAGATACCTCCGGTTGGGACTTACTGCGGCTCACCTCTGAAGGGGCTGGAGCCGGCATTAGCTAACAGCTGCATCCTTGGACGAAGCTGTCTCTGCCCGACGGAGCTAAGGTACTGGCTTATCTCTCCTTCCCCGGATGGGCAAAGGGGTTAGCAATATATTTCTTGCTTTTCCTCAGTGCAGAGCGAATCAGTGACGTCTGGTTACTAATCTGATTTATTACGTTGTCCAATTGTATATCTGTACAATAACAAATTGTTACTTTATGTTTCTAATTAGCCATATGTGTGTGTGTATATTTTTCTATTTGGTTGCCTATAATAAAGTCTAATATATATATATCTGCAGACCAGACTTCTTTCGTGGCTCATTGCCAGAATAACTCACAGAACTTTGGGCTGGGATAGTAGCCATATTCCCCTAGACAACAGAGAGTCTAACTTATTTTTATGCTACTACTATACCCTACAGGTATGCAAGACTGTTTCAGCCCGGCTGGTATACGGCCTGGGAAAGAAGGTCGGAAGAACCACCTCCTGGTTGAGGTGGAAAGAGGAGACGACTTTTGGAAGGAACTTCGGGTGAGTCCATATGACCACCCTGTTCCTATAGAACTGTGTGTACGGTCTATCAGAAACCAGAGCTTGTAGTTCATCACACGTCTGGCAGAGGTAAGAGCTACCAGGAAGAGCGCTTTCCAAGAAAGGAAGTGCAAATGGCAAGTAGCCATCGACTCAAACAGTGGGCGAGTAAGTTGCTGCAAGACCATGTTCAAATTCCACTCAGTCGCTGGTGGACGAACCAGAGGCTTGAGAAGAAGCAGACCTCTGAGGATGCGGGACACCAAGGGGTGAACCGACAGAGACTGTCCCTCCACCGGTGAATGGTGTGCTGATAGAGCACTGAGGTGGACCGAAACAGAGTTGGACTTAAGGCCTAGGTCTGACAGGTGAAGTAGATACAGAGTAGTTACTCACCTGTAACAGGTGTTCTCCAGGAGCAGCAGGAATCAGTCCTCACATATGGGTGACATCGACGTCAATGAAGCCCTTGCGGGTGACATCGACGTCGATGAAGCCCTTCCGGAGCATTTCTCCAGCTTTCTAAGAAAGCCTTTGGGAATGCAGGCACGCATGCGCGGTTCCCTTCCCGCCTAAAGGTGCCATCTTGCTCAGTCAAATGACATAGCTAAAGACAGCACACAAAAATGTAAAAATAAACTATGTACAACTGCAACTCCCAGGGGAGGAGGGAGGGTTGTGAGGACTGATTCCTGCTGCTCCTGGAGAACACCTGTTACAGGTGAGTAACTACTCTTTCTCCAGGACCAAGTAGGAAGTCAGTCCTCACATATGGGTGACTCCCTAGCACTGGGCTACCAAGGAACCCAGGCTGAACAAGAGAACTCCCTCTAGTCTCAGCATCAAAGAAAGGCTTTTCACTGACAGAACCTCCACCGGTAGCCCAACAGAGGGCAGGAGTTGCCTAAACCTCAAAGAGATTCCAGAGTACTGCCTGGCCAAAAGCACTGTCCCTACGGGACTCCCTTTCCAGACAGTAATGGGCCGCAAAGGTCTGGCTTGAAGACCAAGTTGCAGCCCTGCAGATGTCTACCAACGGTACAGAGTGGAGATGAGCCACTGAGGCAGCCATTGCCCTGACACGATGGGCCGTGACCCGACCCTGTAAAGGAAGGTCAGCCGCCTTGTAAGCCCAGGTGATAGAGTCAGCCACCCAGATGGACAAGGTACGCTTGGACACAGCTAACCCTAAATTATTAGGGTCAAAAGATATGAAGAGCTGAGTAGCCCTTCTGTGCCCCTGCGTACGGTCAAGGTAGAAGGATAAGGCCCTCCTACAGTCCAGGGTATGCAGAACTGCTTCAGCCTGGATTGTATGAGGCCTAGGGAAGAATGTTGGAAGAACCACCTCCTGATTGAGGTGGAAAGAGGAGACAACCTTTGGGAGGAACTTTGGATGAGTCCTGAGGACTACTGTGTTCCTATAGAATCTGGTGTAGGGCCTGTCACAGACCAGGGCCTGAAGCTCACTTACTCGCCTAGCCGAGGTTAGGGCTACCAAGAACAGTGTCTTCCAGGACAGGAAGCGTAGAGGACAAGTAGCCATCGGCTCAAAAGGTGGGCGAGTCAGTCGCTGCAAGACCATATTCAACTCCCACTCAGGAGCAGGAGGACGGATCGGAGGCTTGAGCAAGAGCAAGCCTCTGAGAAACCTGGACACCAAGGGGTGAACCGACAGAGAATGTCCTTCCACCAGTGAGTGGTGAGCTGCTAGAGCTGAGAGGTGGACCCAAACAGAATTGGACTTAAGACCCTGATTGGATAAGTGCAGTAGTTACTGAAGTACTACTGGTACAGCACAGGAGAAGGGATCTTCTGTATGTAGCTGACACCACACAGAAAACCTTTTCCATTTTAGGGCATAGGTTTTCCTAGTGGACTGTTTCCTAGAGGCTAGGACAACCTCCTCAACTTCCCGAGGTAGGCCCCAGGGAGCCAAAACTACCCTTGCAGCCTCCATGCCATCAAATTGAGAGCTTTGAGATTGGGGTGCAGAAGGGAACCCTGATCCTGAGAGAGAAGGTCGGGTTGCAGCCCCAGAGGCAGTGGGGGATCCACTGCCAGCTGAAGCAGAAGTGGAAACCAAGGCTGTCTCGGCCACCTGGGAGCCACCAGCAAGACCAAGGCCTTGTCCTGAAGAATCTTGAACAGAGTTCGGGCCACCAAGGGTGTGGGAGGAAACGCATACAGGAGGCCCTGAGACCAGGGAATCAGAAAAGCATCTGCTGCTATCCGCAGAGGATGCGGTTGCCTGGAGCAGAACTTTGGTAGCTGTTTGTTCAGAGGACTGGCAAACAGATCTATGGATGGAAGTCCCCATTTCAGGAAAATCTTCTGAACCACCAAAGGATGGAAATTTTGAATTTATTAAACAAGCAACAAAAGACATACCAAAAAGCAAAAACAAAAACAATAACAAGCACCCCAACCAAATCCCACACCCCCCCAAAACCCCCGCCCCCCGACATAGCACAAAACAAGTATCTCAACCCCCCCGTGACCCACCTCCCCACCACCAAACCCAACAACCAGCACACGTGCCCCTTCCCCCCGACATCATCAACCCGCAATAGTTCAGCATGTCCAATGTCTGTCCCAACCCCCCAACAGCAACCCGCAGCAGTCCAACAGAAATGCAATGTCCATCCCAACCCCCCCCCCAACCACCCACAACAATCCCAGCACAGTCCAATGTCCCAAATGTCCATCAGGGCTGCCAAGCCCTCACTCACACCCACAAAAACAAAACGCATTCCCCCTTTCCCACCCCCGTCCCCACAAAGGAACAACATCTCCTCCGCCCCCACCCCAATCCCTACCCCCCCCACCCTCCCCATAAATAAAGAAAACCCCCACCCCCCTAAACAGAAACATACAGGCATGTGCCGTCCCCAACTAAAACCCACCAGAAACAAAACCATAATACAAATCAATAAATGAACACAAAAACCCAACCCTATCGGCCGAAACAGCGGAGCGGGATGCGCAGAAACACAAAAACAAAAACAAAACAAACACACACCTGCTCCAGGGAGAAAACGAAAACAAACATCCCCCAGGGAGAGAGAGGGAGAGCGGACAAGTGGCCAACAACCCCCCCAGCCCTAGTGCAAACCCCCCTCCCCCCCACCGGAAGGAAAGCAACCCCAGATCCCTAAACCTAGGAAGAAACCCCAGGGACGAAAACCCCCCCCCCTTCCTGTCTCACCTCCCTCCTCCACCCGGGAGACAAAAACAAAACCCCTAACCTCTAACAGGGAAGAAAAACCCCAGGGAACCCCTCCCCCTCATGGGGGGCGGAGGGTGAGGTGACGCCACAGACGCTCCCAACGATGGACCTCCACCACCCGCCTTTCGCGTTGCGCCATGCTGGACACTTCCTCCAGAATGTCCCGCACCACCTCGTCGAGGGGCAGGACCAACCCCCGGGTCGAGACATGACAGCGCGCTTGCCACAGGTGGTAGCGCACTACAGCCGTGACTAGGTAGAGGGTCCCGGAGTCCTGCCTTAGAGGAAAGGACCAGGCCCCGTACACCCACTCCGCATACGTGAGGAGGGAAAGGTCGCGCAGGTGAAGAGCAGCGGACACCAACCGGCAGGCCTCCACGTTGAAGGGGCACTGCCGGAGGAAATGGTCCATGGTCTCCGCCTGCCCCTCACACCCGGCCCTCGGACAGACCCGCTCGGCCTGTGACCTGTACTTGAGGTTGTCCCTCACGTACAAACGCCCGTGGAAAGACAACCAGGCTACATCCCGAACCTTCTTCGGTAGCCGAGGGGAGTTCAACAGCCGAAGGCCCCGCTGCATCACATCCGCCGGACAGTCCCGCAGGGCCCACCGTGGTTGATAGTGAGAGGTGAGTACCATCCGGTATAATCCTTTCCGCCCCAAGGACTGGGCGAGCGGGTCGGTCACCCCCCACCGCCGAATGAGCCCCACCATCACAAATACGTATGATGGGGCCTGTTCCCCTCTCCGGCGCACACGTGGGACCGAGGACGCCCCCTCCCACTGCTCCCAGAAGCGGGAGAACCATTCCCGATAGGAGGCCACCCACCAAACCCCACCCCCTTCCCTCATCCTACCTAAGTGAAACGCCATGGACAAGACTGACAGGAAGACAAGGGGGTGCAACATACCCAAACCACCCTCTGCCCGATCCAGGCAGACGATGTTGCGCTGGACAGGGTTCAAGCGGTTACCCCACAGAAAACAGAAAAAGAAGGCACAAACAGACGCCTGACGGGACAACGGAAGAACGAAGACCGTGGCCACGTGCAGAAAGAGAGGAAGCAGAAACGTCCCGAGGAGTTTGATCTTCTCCTCGTACGTACACCTCCACCCCCTCCACCGCAGCACCCGACACCGTGCAGTCTCGAGACAACGATCCCAATTGGACTCCGCACAGTCCTCCGACCCGAAGACGAGGCCCAAAACGCGGACCTCCCCCACGGGAGGAGGAAAGGGGGCGCAGGAAGGCGGGGAGGCCTCCGAGGAGCCCAACCACAGCGTCTGGCACTTGCTGTGGTTTACAACAGAATGGGCTACCTCCGAGTACTCCTCCACGGCCTCTCGCAGGGCCTCTACCCCATCAGTGCCGTCCACGTAAACTGAGATGTCGTCAGCGTAAGCAACGACGGACACCGGGGGCGCACCGGGCGCCTCCAGGCCCCGCAACCCACCTGAGGACAATCTCCGGAGGAAGGGGTCGAGGGAGAAAACATACAGCAGGGGGCTCAAAGGGCACCCCTGCCGCACCCCCGAGGCGACACCAAATGGCCGTCCGAGCCACCCGTTAATAAACGGGAAGCTCACCCCCCCTCGGTACAGCGCCTGCACGACGAAGAGGAAACCCGCGGGGAGGCCGAAGTGCTGGAGCACCACCCACAGGTACCGGTGACTGACTCGATCAAAGGCTTTGGACTGATCCAAGGAGACCAACCAGTGGTCCCGTTGGAGCGACCGGCCTCTTTCCACCATCTCCCGGACTGTGGCGACAGCGTCCAGAACCCCTCTCCCCCGAACGGAACAATACTGGGAAGGGGACAGCAAATCGCCCGACACCTCCACCAGTCGGTTGGCCAAACACTTGGCCAGGATCTTCCGGTCCGCGTTCAGAAGAGAGAGCGGCCGCCAGAAGTCCAAGGAGCTATCGTCCTTCCCCTTGGAGAGCAGCAGCAGGACAGACTCGCGAAATGACCGCGGGAGATACCCCGTGTCCATGATCTCCTGAAACAGGGAGGTCAGGAAGGGGGCCAGCTGGGCAATGAAAGTGCGATAGAACTCCATAGGGAGCCCATCGCGCCCAGGCACCTTCCCCAACGGCATGGCACGAATCGCCCTCTCCACCTCCACCTGCTGAATCGGAGCAGCGAGTGCATCAACCTGTGCCTGGACCACAGCCGAATACACCGGGGGAAGGCCCAGGTACGTTCGGATATGGGTGAGGTCCACGGGGCGATCCCCAAACAGGTCCGAGAAGTATTCCCCCACTATCCGCAAAAGGTCCTCCTGGGAGGTATGAATGGTACCGTCCTTGCCCCGCAGGGCCATGACCTCCCGACGCTGAACCCTCTCCCTGCAAGTCCGGAAAGGGTCTGGAGTGGCGCCCCCACCGGCCGCCCCCTCGAAGCATAGGGAGGCATGGCGATCGTAAAGCAGGCCACGGAGCTGGACACGCACCTCTTCAACCTCCTCCCGCGCTGCCCCTCGGGATACCAAACGATCCAGCGACCTCCGGAGGACAGTGTAGGTGAGGTAGCGGGATCGAGCCATGGAGGTACCCCGGGAACGGAAGAGTTGTCGGGCACGCGTCTTCACCTCATCCCACCAGGCGCCACGGGAAGGAAAAACACTCAGCAGGGTCTCCTGGTCTGCGAGAAAGGCCAAGAACTCCTGGACCACCTCTGATGTTGCCAACAACTGCACATTCAGTCGCCACAGGCCAGGACCCCTGCTAAGCTCCTCGTGGTTGGCCAGGAAGGACACAGAGAGGACGCGGTGGTCCGAAAAGTCAACCGCCTGCAACTGCGGAGGGGAACACTCCACCCGGGCACTCACATATATCCGATCGATACGACTCCTGCAGGTCCCATGGTAGTAGGTGAACCCCGGCGACCTAGGAAAGGCCCGGTGGAAAACATCCACGAGGTCAGCCATCCGGGTCATCTCGGCCAAAAAGAGGCCCTCGTAACTGGGTGGGCAACGCTCCCCCCCTCGGTCCTGCAAAAAGGTGGTGGTGTTAAAATCCCCGGCAAGGACCACCAAACGGGAGGTGTGTAAGTAGGGGCGGATAACCCCGAACAGGGTCTTCCGCGCCAACTTAGACTGGGGGCCGTAGACCACCACGAAACGAAACCGATGGGGCCCGCAGTAGCCATCTAAAAGCAGACACCGGCCCTGCTCCAGTTCCCACACGTACTGCACCTGAAATCGGTTAGACGTGAACAAAACCGCCACTCCTGCGTAGGGCTGTGCCGCAAGGGACCAGTACGAAGGGCCCCACCTCCACTCCCGCTTCGCCCGATGAAGGCTAGCGAGCGAGGTGAGCCTGGTCTCCTGCAAGAAGATGACATCCAGCCCACTCGTAGAAAGAAAATCATAGGCCGTAGCCCGCGCCTGGTCTGAGAAAATGCTGGCCACGTTGATGGTGGCGCACGAGAACGCAGGAGTGCACGCCATGCCTATTTCGAGTGCAGTGACCCTTTCCTCCTCTTCTCACCAACCCCGGGATCCCCAGAATCCCGCTTGCAGGACAAGCCCGCGAGCTGGAGCGACTCCTCCTGGTCCACGTCGACCACCTCGAGGATCTCCTCCTCCTCCGCTCAACCCTATCACCCCAGGAGGTGCTGGTGCCCCCGGGACCACCAGGCAAAGCTGTCGCGAGGGCAGACCCAGCCCCACGGGATGAGGAGGCACAAACGGGTCAGGGGTCGGAGGAATGACCTCCTCCGTGGGGTCCACCACCTGTGCAGCCCCCCCCTCCCCGGACAAAGACTGAGACAATACGACAGTGCCCACCCCCGCGGGGGAGGCCAGGGCGGCCGGGTCAGCAGGGGGCTCCTGCGAAGGCCCCGAACCCAACTGCGGGGGTACAAGGCCATCCTCCCTCACCCGTCGGGCGCCAGTATCCCCCTTGATTGGAGGACCCTGACTGCGGCGCGCCTTCTGCACCTTTGAAGGTCGCCGCTGAGGAAGAGGGGCCGCCCCCGCCGCTAACCGCTCCGAGCGCCGCACAGGAAGCCCTGCTTCCACAGGCAAGCCCTCATCCGCCTCAGCCGCATCAGCGGCCAAAAAGACGAAACGGTTGATGTCCAACACGGGCTCTGCATCCAGCAACGGGGATGTCTCCCGTTTCTTCCTTTTGGACTTGCCACCCTTGGAAGGGACCGTAGTCCATTCCTCAGGTGGCACCACCCTCAACCCACTATCCTGTCGTGCTACATTAACCTCCACCACATCAACCCTCTCCTCCTTCCTACCCGAATCCCCTCCCCCTGGTGGCTCCCTCGGCTCGATGGACTCCTCTGCACTAGGGCCCCCGGTCTCCTCCTGAGGGAGAGGGGCCTCCATAGCCTCCTCCCGCACAGGAGCACGAGGTGGAGTGACGGCAACCCCCCCCGGTCCATTGTGTGACGCGGAGGGGCAGCGGGCAAAGGGGTGGCCCAACTCCCCGCAAAGGTTACACCGAATTAGCAGACACCCGGCCGAAGCGTGACCCCGTCCACCACAACGGGTGCAGACCTGCTCGGGACAGTTCATGCTCAAATGGCGGAATGAGCCACAGCGGTGACACTCGCGGGGTTGCCCAGGGTAATAGCACAAGATGCGATCCCGACCGAGGAAACCGGCCGAGGGCACGTGCTGCACCACGTTTCCCACCTCACGCAAACGGATCCTGCCCTTCCACGACCCGTCCCACACCCCTAGGGGCCCAGCGCCCTTAACCAGGGGTGCGAGAAGCACCGCATGGCGCGACAACCAAAACTGGATGTCCTGCCCTGGGAGCGACTCATTCCTGGATAGGATGGTCACAGGTACCGTCCCCTGGCGAGAGATAGGCACAACACGAAAGTCAGCCCACCCTCCCTGCCCCCTCTGCTGCTGGTATCGGTCCCAGAAAATCTCCAGCCCCCGTCTCAGCATGAAACTAACATCATATTCAATGGTGTTGTTCATGTGGATAAAGGCGTAGAGATCTCCTGGGAGAAACCCCAGCCCAAGGACCATCCTCAAGACCTGTTCCCTGGCTGGAGGGGACCCCTCCCCAGCCCATCGGATCTGCGCCACGTTGCGCCGTCGGACCTCTACCCCTACTCCTCTTTGTATCGCTCCCCCTCCTCCTACTCCTTCCCCTCCTGCGGGACCATTCCCCTGAAAACCTCCCCTCCCCCTACCCTCACCCGACGGCCCTGGAGTGGTGCCCGACCCCTTCAGAGCCTCCACAAAGGTACGGAGGGGGGGAGCCGGCCCCCCAGCCCCCATCTCCTGCCCTCCTTGATCTGTTCCTGCATCCATCTGCGGGGGATCCTGCTGCTGGACCGCAGGATCCGTAACCTCCTCACTTAGATCAACCGGAGGACTGGGGAAGGTCAACTCCGCAAAGACAGAGTCCGGGATGCTACCTCCTCCGGATCCCTGAGTGCCACCGAGAACCCCTGGACCACCACTTATCTCTACCTCCGGCTGCCGAAAGGCAGTAAAAGCCCCGGGAGGGCCCAACGGGGCCTCCAAAGCCAATCGTAGGGCATCACAGACCTGGTTCTCGGTAACACCCAGGGAACCGAAAGGCTCCCCCAAACCTCCTTCCCGCATTCCCGACCCAGCGCAAGGCTCCTGGGTTTCGGCCACCACTACCGGGGACGGACCCCGCTCCCCTTCATTCCCGGGTTCCAAGGGGACCACCGCCCCCCCTGACCCTACGGAGAACAAGTCCTTCCCTCGTCCTGAAGCAGCCACTACCTCCTTCCCCACTATATGACCAGTCGTCCGCTCCCCCCCTTCCTCCATCAGCCCGTCCTGTAGCCCATCATCCGCCACCCCCTGTATGGCTATCGACAACAAGGCAGGACCCGCCCGAGACAACAGGGCAGATCCCCCACCCAGCACCTCCCCCACACCCCCACCCCCCTGCCCCTTGTCCCTCCCAGGTCCTACCTGGTTGTCGGTGCCAGACGTGGCACAAGGATCCAGAAAAGTTTGGCCGGTAGTCAGGGCTCCAACAGAAAGGGCGGACACCCCCCTGCGAGCCAGGTCTCCGTCGGCCGCAATAACAGACAACAAAGGCAGCTGCGCATCCCGCTCCTCTACCCCCGGCCGCAGTGACAGCTGACTAGCACTTTTCTTCCCCCTCCCCCCCCGGGGACTGCAGAAAAGAAAGAGCAGCCCCCATCCTGCCCCTTTCTCCTCCTTCCAGCACCCCTCCGGCCCCAGTCAGCCACCTCAGAACATACTGGGCGAGTGCCCTGTAGCTTTCTAGGGGCCGGGAGGGCAGCCACAATAGGGGAGTCCTGCCCACCAGCCATCCCCCTACCAAACCCCTTCCCAGTAACCTGGACAGGCATCGTAGCTGAAGGAGCAGGATTCCTATTACAGGTGGAGAAATCCGCCACCCGTGGATCCTCAAGTGGCACAGCAGAATCAAACGGCTGAGGCCAACCAGTCTTCCGCCGCCGGGGATCCCATGCAGAAAACCCCTCAGAGCCGGAAACATCCAAAGACAGTGGATCAGCAGTATGCTGAAAAGGAACCGCCGAATACTGCTGCCTCTCTACAACACCCCCTCCAATCGAGGGGCATGAAAAAGAAGCTCCCTCTGTGCTTAAAGAGTGCCGTCGAAAATCCCGCAGCAAATCAGAAGATGGGGAAGGTCGTTCTGCAGACTTCCTGGGTTTCCCGGAAGCGTCAGTACCCATTACTCGGCGGCCATCTTGTGATTGTAACCTGGCTGGGGGAAGTCCTACAGGCAGCTCCTGCAACGACCTCACTTCCGTAATGACGTCATCAGAAAGACCCCGGTCTTGCGATTGTAAGCTGGCTGGGGGAAGTCCTCCAGGCAGCTCCTGCAACGACCTCACTTCCTTAGTGACGTCATCAGAAAGACCCCGGCGGCCATCTTGGATGGTCCCTTCAGTGTTACACGACTGTTGGTGAGCCACCAGGATCAACGGAGCACCCTGGGGACGTGCAGGAACAATCTGGGCAGACAGCATTTCGGAGGGAGGAACCAGCGCATTCACAACATCACAACCATCACCCTGCTGCAGGTAAGACACAGGACATCCAGGAAATGCTTTAGAAGAGGAAGGCAGGGAACGGGTGGTAGACTTCCCAGGAACTAGAATGGGAGAGGGCATACTTCTAGAGGAGGATGGACCCCCCTGCTGACCCACCCCCGGGGGCCTCCCCTGGACTGCAGGTATCTTCCAACGATTATAATTCTGGTAAACTTCGGCAAGGGACCCACAACCCTGGTTCTGATAGTACTCAATCTCCAAGTACTTGGCCTTCAGGGCCCGCCCTTCCGATAGGTAGCATAGGCCACCCATTCCTCCCCTGGAATGGTGGCCTGCAGGCTCTCCAGGTGGGAGAGCTGGGCTTGCAGCTGGGCCGCCTCCTCCTGGAGACCCCGAAGCCGTCGCACTGCCGCCACGATGTCATCTGGGGCCCTAGCTGACTGCTGGTAGGACGGCAGGCCCGACCCCCCGTCCTCATCCTCACTGGAGGAGGTAGAGGCCTCCTCCAGGACCCAAGGTGGAGGGGGGAACCTGCCTCCTCCAGTTCTATACTCCACGGTCCTCCAGAGTCTCCCCAGGGCCTCTCCCTGCTGCCACCCAGCCTCCACACCCTGCCTGGGGAGGAGACAGGAGCCTCCTCCCTGGGGTAGCGGGCCCAAACCTCCATACCTGTGGGTCCCTCCTTCCTGACCAGGTGCAGTCCTACCTGGGGAGTCCCCCTCCTGGGGCTCCAGCTGTTCCAGGTTGCCAGTTTCTCCATCCACTGTCCGAGTAGGAGGCCCACCAGGCTTGGCAGGCCTCTGGGCCTGGGCCTCCCTTGCTGGAGGTGGCCCAGGGCCCGACATCCAGGCACAGGCAGAAAAAGGAACTGCTCCCTAGCAGGAGCTCTGCACAACTGATCCTCTCAGTACGACAGCCAAACAGGAAGTGGGTGGAGCTGCCACTCGTGGGGCTGCAGAATTCTGCTCAACCTGTCTGCCAGGTAGTTCTCCTGGCCAGGCAGATACACTGCCTTGAGGAGCATGTTATGTCTGAGGGCAAACAAGCAAAGGTCCTGTGCCTCCTGACAAAGGAGCCTGGACCCAGTTCCACCCTTCTTGTTCACATAAAACATGGCTACCTGGTTGTCTGTTTGAACTAGGACAGACTGATGAGTCAGGGTTCGAGAAAAAGCCTTGAGGGCTAACCGAATAGCCCTGAGTTCCAGGAGATTGATTTGCTGTGCGACTTCCCAGGGAGACCACAGGCCCTGTGTGCACTTGCCTAGACAATGAGCTCCCCAGCCCTGCAGGGAGGCATCCGTGGTCAACACCACTGTGAACCCAGGAGTCTGAAAAGGTACCCCTTGCAGCAGATTGGGTGGGTGCAGCCACCAGCTGAGGGAGTTCAGAAATGGTCTGGACACCCTTATCCTGTCCATGAGGCTGCCTGTGGCCTGTGACCACTGAGTCCGAAGGCACCACTGTGCAGGCCTCATATGGAGCCTGGCATTGGGGGTCACATGTACTGTCAAAGCCATGTGGCCAAGAAGCCTCAGGCAGAGTCTGGTGGTTTGCCAAGTTTATCAGTCTTTGGGCTCTGTCTTCTGGCAAGAATGCCTTTGCCAGCAGAGAGTCCAACCTCGCCCCTATGAACTCCAAGTTCTGGGAGGGGAGCAAAGAGGACTTTGCAAAGTTTATTACAAACCCCAAGCTCTGAAGAAGAGCAATAGTTCTGAGGGTAGCCTGTCGAGCCTCCTGGCACCAATGTTCTCTCTAATTTTCTGTAGGCTGTGTGCGCATAAAATATCAGCTGTGCAGCTTTTGAAGGAAAGTTACATTTTTGTGCGCCACATAACGACACTCGGAGTTATATACTTTAAAATTTGACTACACGTCAGAATACAGTATGTACACCACATTGATTGCACTAGAAAACATTGTAGAACTTGTGAAAACCATAAATACACAACAACTTTTAAATTTTAAGACGTCTGTGTTGTTTTCTATCAGAATCAGAAGCATAATTTTTGTGCGATCTGTTGTAAAGTATGTGCGCTCACTCGGCGAGGTGTGTGCGCGCGCACACGCGCACAGCTTAGAGGGAACAGTGCCTGGCATGTCTGACCTCTTATGAGCCAGTCGTCCAGATAGGGGAAGACAAAGACTCCCTGATTTCTGAGGTAGGCCGCCACCACTGCCAGGCATTTGGTAAAGACCCTGGGAGCGGAGGTGAGGCCAAAAGGCAGTACTCTGTACTGATAATGGTTTCCTCCCACAATGAACCTGAGGTACTTTCTGTGGTCTGGATGAATGAGGAAGTGAGTGTACGCATCCTTTAGATCTAATGAGCATAGCCAATCTCCCTGCCGGAGGTAGGGCAGAAGTGTTCCAAGAGTAAGCATTTTGAACTTTTCCTTCACCAGGAACTTGTTTAGGTTTCTGAGGTCTAAACCTCTAGGTCGAAGGCCACCGGTTCTTTTGGGTACCAGGAAGTACCTGGAGTAGAACCTTTGACCTTGCAAGTGAGGAGGCACAGGCTGCACCGCCCTGTCCACCAACAGACCTTGGAGCTCCTGAAGGAGAAGATCTGTGTGCAGGGGAGGCCTTGGAGGCTCCCCTGGAAAGTATGGAGGAGGCAGTTGTTGGAAGTTTAGCAGATAGCCCTTGTGGACTATGCTTAACACCCAACTGTCTCCAGTGATGAATGGCCACTAGTGGACAAACAGGGTGAGGCGACCTCCTGTGCAGGGTTGGGACAGCAGGGACGGAGAGGCTATGCCTAAGGAGTCAAAAAACCCCACCCTGCTGAGTGGGAGCAGGGGCCGGAGGCTTGGGGGTCCTCTGCCTACGGGGCCCATTACCCTGCCCCTTGGCTTGCTGACCCTGAGGAGCAGCCTGGTACTGTGGGTACTGTTTGTAGGCAGCGCCCTTCCTCGGGTAAAAGGGCTTTTTACCCGAGCCCTTCTTTTTGTGGGAAGGGGCAGAAGTCTTCCTAGACAGCCTTGTCCTTGTGAGGTGCTCGGTCTCGAGCTGTGCGGCCTTCTCGGTCATGGGCTTGCCAAAAAGGTTCTCACCTCGGCAAGGGACATCAACCAATTTGTCCTGAACCCATGGTTCGAGGTCCGATGACTGCAGCTATGCCTGGCGTCAAGCCACGATGCCGGCTGCCGCAACACGGGCCAAAGCCATCGTAGGCAGCGCGGGACATAAACTTGGAGCATTCCCGGATCCCCGAGGACAAGGACTTGAACCTCTGCAAGGGTTCCCCGGAGAGACCAGCAGAGAACCCGGCCAGCTCCTTGGCCAGGTCTCGCAAGTACATGCCCATGTACAGCTGGTAAGACTGGACACGGCAAGCAAGCATCAAGCCCTGGAAGCACTTTCTACCAAAACCATCGAGGTTCCGGGCCTCCCTGCCAGGGGGCACCGCAGAGTGCATCTTCTGACTTTTCAGGCGATGCATGGTCGATTCCACCACCATGGAATGGTGTGGTAGCACCTTTTGAAAGCACCTTTTGAAAGTCAGGGCACCTTTTGAAAGCACCTTTTGAAAGCCAGGGCTCTTCCGGAGTCGATAGATCGAATCGACCCGCTTGCTTAGAACCGGCGCTGAGGCCTGTGCCTCCCACATTCGGAAGAGGAGCCGTTCCAGCATCGGAGGAACCGGAACAGTAAAGGCCTCCTTCGGAGGAGAGTCGTACTGTAGGGCCTCAAGCTCCTTGGCTCGAGGCTCCTCCTCGGGGTCCGCAGGGATAGCCAACGCGGTGGCCATATCCCGGACGAACTCCGAGAACCGGGTATCTTCCGGGGGGGGATCTACTCCGGGGCTCAGACTGCGGTGAGTCCGACGGGATGCACCGAGTCCGGAAGGTGTCGGGGGACTCCTCGTCCTCCGTCTCCCAGGCGGACTCGTCCGATGAGGAATCGGGGTCCGACTGCGCGGGGCCTGTGAGCACCCGCCCCGACGCCGAAGGCACCGGCGTCGACGCCCTCGGTCCTGAAGGGAGGTCGAGGGAGACCGCAACCGAGGTCGACCTCGAGCCTTTATGGTCTCGAGTATCGGCTCGGTCTCCGGGGGTCGACTTCGATGTCGATGTCCCGGTGGTCGGGGCAGATGCGCCAGACAGGCTGGCCATCAGTGCCTGCTGCTGTTCCGTGAAGGCAGACAGTCTGCTCTCCAAGGCTGTCAGCCTGAGACCCAGCTCAGGAGACTCAGCAGCCCCCGACTCGGGCCCCGGCGGCAGCTCTCTGGGAGGAGAGTCCACGAGGACTACAGGACTTACGTGTCCAGCAGACTCCGGCTCCACTCGAGGTACTTTGGAAGGCTTCTCCTGTTCCACGGACCCGGGGCGACGGTCAGGGGTCTGAGACCTAGCTCTCGAGGAGCCAGGGACCTCTTCCAATGACACCCTCGTGAGCCGCTTCTTCCTCTTTCATGCCTGGTCGGGGGACCCCCTGTCCGAGGAACCCCGACGGTGCTCGGGGTCCGATTCCCGAGATGTCGAGGCCTCAGACGAGGTCCGAGCCCGGCCAGAGGCAGAGTCAGAAAAAAGCCTTTCCTTTTGGTGCTGACGACTTCGGAGTGCCTTGGAAGACATTTTTCCACATGGTCCACACGTCTTAGGATCATGGTCAGGACCGAGGCACCGAAGGCAGCAGTCGTGTGTGTCAGTGAGAGACATCAGCTTCTTGCACCGATCACACTTTTTAAACCCACTGGAAGCCATCGGGGAAAAAGAGTCCCCGCGAGGTCAAAGGACCAGCCTTCAAGGGAAAAAGAAAAAAAGGGCGCAAACGCCAGCCACGAAGGGCAAAAACCGAAAAAAGATCGGGCTCAATACCGGTGTACCGAACCCGGCGGGAGGGGAACCGGCGTCGAACCAGAGAAAAAAAAACAGCGAAGGATCGCCAAAAAATCAGACTATTTTCCGGGAGGACTAAGACACACGTCCGTTGGGCTTCACGGAAAAAGAGAGACTGAGCAAGATGGCACCTTTAGGCAGGAAGGGAACCGCGCATGCGTGCCTGCATTCCCAAAGGCTTTCTTGGAAAGCTGGGGAAATGCTCCGCAAGGGCTTCATCGACATCGATGTCACCCATATGTGAGGACTGACTTTTTGCTTGGTCCTGGAGAATGCAGTACTACTGGCACAAGGCAGGAGAAAGGATCTTCATTGCGCTGAGCACACCATATTGTGAACCTATGCCACTTGAGGGCATAGGACTTTCTGGTGGACTACCTCCTAGATGCCAAGGCCCCCTCCTCAACTTCCCTAGGTAGAAGTAAGGGAGCTAGCGCTATCCTTTCAGCAGCCAGGCCATCAGATTGAGGGATCTTAGATTGGGGTGCAGAAGGGAACCCTGATCCTGAGACAGGAGATTGGGTTGCAACCCCAGAGGGAATGGAGTTTCCACCGCCAACTGCAGCAGAATTGGAAACCATGGTTGCCTCGGCCATCTGGGGGCTACCAGAATCACCGAGGCCTTGTCCCGGAGAATCTTGAACAGAGTTCGGGCCACCAGGAGCATGGGAGGAAACACATACAGGAGGCCCGTAGACCAAGAGATCAGAAAAGCATCTGCTGCCATTCTCAGGAGATGCGGCTGTCTGGAGCAAAACCTGGGCAGCTGACGGTTCAATGGACTTGCAGAGAGATTGATGGATGGAAGTCCCCATCGTAGAAAGATCTGCTGGACCACCAGTGGATTCAACTGCCATTCATGAGGCTGGAGAATCCTGCTTAGTTTGTCTGCCAAGAAGTTCCCCTTACCAGGTAGATAAACTGCTTTGAGAAACATGCCTCGTTTGACTGCAAAGGAGCAAAGGGCCTGCGCCTCCTGATATAGGAGTCTGGACCCTGTGCCCCCTTGCTTGTTCACATAGAACATTGCTACCTGATTTTCTGTCTAAACTAAGACAGACTGGTGAGAGAGGGCATGAGAAAAGGTCTGTAGAAACATGATGACAGAAAAAGACCACATAGCCTATCTAGTCTGTCCTTCCATATCAACAACTACAAGGACAGACTAGATAGGCCATGTGGTCTTTTTCTGTCATCATATTTCTGTGTTTTGGTAGAGCCAAGCGGATTGCTCGCAGCTCCAAAAGATTGATCTGCTGTGTGGCCTCCCGAGGAGACCAGAGGCCTTGAGTGCACGTGCCCTGGCAATGTGCACCCCAGCCCTTTAAGGAAGCATTAGTCGTCAGCACCATTATGTGTGCTGGGGCCTGAAAAGGTACCCCCCTGAGAAGGTTTGGGAGATGTAGCCACCACTGCAAGGAGTCCAAAAGTGGTTTGGACACCTTTACTCTGTCTCGGAGGTCGCCTGTGGCCTGCGCCCACTGAGATCTGAGGCACCACTGAGCAGCCCGCATGTGCAGACAGGCATTTGGAGTCACATGTACCGTGGATGCCATATGGCCCAGGAGCTGCAGGAAGTGCCTGGCGGAGACCTGAGAATTGCTTTGGAATTGGTTGGCCAAGTCCATCAGTCTGTGGGCCCTGTCCTTGGGCAAGTAAGCTCTTGCCTGCAGGGTGTCTAATCTTGCCCCTATAAACTCTAGGTTCTGTGAGGGGAGCAAAGTGGACTTTGTGTAGTTTATGACAAAGCCCAGATGCTGAAGAAGAGAGTGCGAAGAGTGGCTTGTCTGGCCTCCTGTAGAGACTGGCCCCTGATGAGCCTGTCGTCCAGGTATGGGAAGACAAAAATTCCCTGATTCCTGAGAGAGGCCACCACCACCGCCAGACATTTGGTGAAGACCCTGGGGGCGGAGGTTAGGCCAAAGGGAAGTACTCTGTACTGGAAATGGTTTCCTCCCACCACAAATCTGAGATATTGTCTGTGGTCTGGATGGATGAGGATGTGAGTATAAGCATCCTTTAGGTCTAAGGAGCATAGCCAATCTCCCTGCTGGAGGTAGGGCAGCAGTATCCCAAGGATAACCATCTTGAACTTTTCCCTTTCCAGAAACTTGTTTAAATTTCGCAAGTCTAGGATAGGCCAGAGGCCTCCTGTCCTTTTTGGTACCAGGAAGTACCTGGAGTAGAAGCCTTGCCCTTTCAGGTGATGAGGCACCGGTTCCACCGCCTGTTCCTTTAGAAGACTTGCCAACTCCTGAAGGAGAAGGTTCCTGTATAGAGGGAGTCTTGGAGGCTCCCCTGGATAGTAGGAGGGGGGTAGCTGGTGGAAGTGGAGCATGTAGCCCTTTTGGACTATGCTCAGTACCCAGGTATCCGCTGTGATGGCTGGCCACCTGTAGGCATACAGGGTCAGCCGACCTCCTTTGCTGAGTGGAGCCAGCTATGGAGAAGAGGCTATGCTGTGGGAGTCAAAACCCCGCTCCCTGCTGTGCAGGAGCTGGAGCTGGCGGCTTGGGGGTCTTCTGCCTACAGAGCCCCTTGGCCTGCTGGCCCTGTGGGGGAGCTGGAGAGTCCTGATATTGAGGGTAGGATTTGTAGGCAGCACCCTTCCTCAGGAAAAAGGGCTTTTTTCCCGAGCCCTTCTTTTTCTGAGAAGGGGCAGAAGTCTTCCTAGACAGCCTTGTCCTGGTGAGAGTCTCAGTCTCGATTTCCGCAGCCTTTTCAGTCATGGGCTTACCGAAAAGGTTTTCACCTTGGCAAGGGACATCGACCAACTTGTCCTGCACCCATGACTTCAGGTCTGATCACTGTAGCCAGGCCTGATGGCGTGCACCGATGCCGGCCGCTGCTACCCGGGCCAAAGCCTTGAAGCCATCATAGGTTGCTCGAGAGATAAACTTCGAGCACTCTCGAATCCCTGTTGACAAAGCCTTGAACCTCTGCAAAGGTTCCTCGGAGAGACCAGCTGAGAACCCAGCAATCTCCTTTGCCAGGTCTCATAGGTACATGCCCATGTACAGCTGGTAGGTCTGGACATGGCAAGATAGCATAGAGCCCTGGAAGCACTTTCTACCGAGGGCATCCAGGTTCCGGGCCTCCCGGCCGGGGGGCACTGAGGAGTGCATCTTCTGACTCTTCAGACGGTGCATGGCCGATTTCCACAACCATGGAGTTGTGCAGTAGCTGCGCCTTTTGGAACCCAGGGTTCTTACGGACTCGATAAATTGAATTGAACCGTTTGCTAAGAACTGGCATCGAGGCCAGTGCCTCCCACATACGGAAGAGCAGCCGTTCCAGCATCGGGAGAACCGGTACAATAAAGGCTTCCTTTGGAGGAAAGTCATACTGGAGGGCATCGAGCTCCTCGGCTCCTCCTCGGCGTCCACAGGGAAGGCTAAGGCTTTGTCCATGTTCCTCATGAAGTCTGAGAACCGGGTTTCCTCCAGTGGGGACCGTCTCCGAGGCTCGGACTCCAATGAGTCCGAAGGGACGCACCACGTCCGGAAGGTGTCCGGGGACTCCTCGTCCTCAGTCTCCCATGCCGACTCCTCTGAGGAGGAATTGAGCGGCTCCGGCCGTGTGGGCCTCGGTACCACCCGCCCCGACACCGAGGGTATCGGCGTCGATGACCTCAGCCCCGCACGGGAGGTTGAGGGAGATCTTGAACGAGGATCGACTCGAGACTTCATTGACTCTAGGATCGGCTCGGTCTCCGGAGTCGACTTAGACGTCGAGGTCCCGGTGGTCGGGGCAGATGCACCGGTCAGACCGGCGATCAGCACCCGCTGCTGTTCCATGAAGGCAGCCAAGCTGCTCTCCAAGGCTGTCAACCTGAGTCCAAGCTCAGGAGACTCAGCAGTCCCCTACTCGGGCCCCGACGGCGGCTCCCCCGGAGGAGAGTCCACAAGAACAACTGCACTTACGTGACTCGGGGACTCCGGCTCCACACGAGGTAACTTGGACGGCCTCTCTGACTCCGAGATCCAGTGGCAGCGGTCAGGGCTACGTGACCTGGCCCTCGAGGAACCAGGAGCCTCCACCGACGACGCCCTCGTGAGCTTCTTTCTTCCTTCTGTGCTCCCGGGTGGGAGACTCCCTCTCTAAGGAACCCCGACGGCGCTCAGGGTCAGACTCCCGAGATGTCGAGGCCTCTGACAAAGTCCAGGCGCGGCCAGACGCGGAGTCAGAGAAAATTCGTTCACGTTGATGCTGACAGCTCCGAAGCGCCTTCAACGACATCTTGCCGCACAGGCCAGAGGGTCATGGTCAGGCCCGAGGCAACGGAGGCAGCAGTCATGTGTGTCGGTGAGAGACATAAGTTTCTTGCACCGATCACACTTTTTGAACCCGCTGGCAGCCATCAGGGGAAAAAGGCCCCTGCAAGGTCAAAAGACTGGGCTGCCAGTGAAAACACAAAAAGAGCGAGAACGCTAGTCACGAAGGACAAAAAACGAAAATCAAAACTCCGGACTCGATACCTGTGTACCGAGCCCAGGCGGAAAGGGGAACCAGCGTCGAACCAGATAAGTCAAAGCGAAAATCGCAGAAAAAAATCAACTTTTCCTGGGTGACAAACTCACGTCCATTGGGCTCCGTGGAAAAAGAAAGACTGAGCAAGATGGCACCCTTGGGCGGGAAGGGGACCGCACATGCGTGCTGCATTTCCAAAGGCTTTCTTTGAAAGCTGGGGAAATGCTCCGCACGGGGGCTCCGTCGGCGCCAACGTCACCCATATGTGAGGACTGACTTCCTGCTTAGTCCTGGAGAAATAAAGGATCCTAATAAAGAAACAATTAATATATAATCAAAGGAAAAAAAACATAGGACACATTCTCCAGGATCAATCCCCCAAAGGCTTTACTGCAGCAGCTGTGGTGGAAGAGACAGAGCATTCATACCTTCCCTGTTCAATAGAAAATCATTCAACAATTTAGGTTCAAAAAAGTAAATATCATCATAAATCACCACACAAACACAAGGAAATCAAAGCACAGACTTCAGCCCCAAAGATAAAGCCCTGGCCAAAGGGCCAAAAAACCTTGTCTACGTTTCTGAGTGTGCCAAGACATATCAGGAAAAATACATATACAATAGTCTAAAATGGGCTTATTCATATCTCTAAAGTTCAACTTAAAGACTGCATTCCAATCAAATTCTAAAACAAAAGTCACAATAAGAGTCGTCCTCTGAGTAATAACCTCCAATGATGACTCAAAGTATTCAGTCAAATTAAGTGACTGAACCCTCCCGCCTAGCCTGGGAGAAGGAAGAAACAGAGATGTAAGACAATTCTGATGGCAAATACTGGGCCCTCACCAAGGGAGGTAAATTCTCAGGGTCCATCCCAAGAACCTCCATAAAGCACTTCTTGGCCATCTCAAGAAGATTTAGGAAAATTTAGTAGGCACAAGTTATTACATCTAACTTGGTTTTCAATATACTCCATCCATCAGGCTGTTATAGAACAGTCCTTCACCAGCATAGCACATATCACCTCCTGACTTGCACTGTAGATTCTAAGGTATCCATTCTTCCAGTCAAATCTTCCACTGCCTTTGATCGATAACAGCCTGGGAAAACACTTTTCAATCTCCAAGTACTTGATCCAACAAAGTTTGCATTGAAGAATTAAACCCCTGGATCACCGACCACAGAGGTTTCCGTACATCTCCCACACGTCCCTATGAAGCAACTTCGCCTCTCTCCTGCACAATGGCCTCCAGCGTTCTAATCCTAGCAGCACGTCCCCCTTCAGCTGCTCCAAGGGATTTCTGCCTACCACCTCATGGCTTCATGGGATTCCTGCCTACCAGCTGACAAAAAATCTCCAGGGTTGGGAGGTGGCATCTGCAAAACAGGGCTCCAAAAAGCCCCTTCGCAGCTGCCTGAGGAGTTCACCCTGGGCAGGGCCAGGAGAGTGGAAGCTGAACACGCGGGATGGATGCCGAAGGTATCATGTGTCATCTGCCACAAGGCCCTTACAGCGCCATTTTGGATCTGATTCTCCCCCTACCTGTTTAATTTAATTTATATGATGAAGAAATCATCATAGAAGCAGGACTGTATGAAGACAACCAAGGTATGAAGATTGGTAGAAGACTCCTCAACAACCTTCGCAGTTCCAATGCAAAAATTGGTTAACTGTAAACCGCGCTGGTACCAAAAAGCGCGATATATAAGAACTGTAAATAAATAAATAAATAACCTTCGCTATGTTGATGATACCACATTACTGGCTGAAAGTGAAGACGATCTGAAACATTTGCTTCTCAAGATCAAGGGACATAGTCTTATAATGGGCCTGCACCTAACGAAAAGAAGACAAAGATCCTGACAATTGGCAAAATCAATAAATTCATCATTGATGGAGAAGAAATAGAAATAGTTGACAACTTTAACCTGCTTGGTTCAATAATCAATAAAGAAACGACAAGCAGTCAAGAAATTGACAGAAACAATGCTCTTTGCGGAATGGCTATGAAGGACCTAGACAAGATTCTCAAGAGCAGAGATATCTCTCTTTATATGAAAATTTGAGTTGTCCAAGCCACGCTATTTTCAATAACGTCATATGGATGTGAAAGTTGGACAGTAAAAAAGATAGGAAGAAAATCGATGCCTTTGAATTATAGTGCTGGAGAGGAATACTGTGTATACTGTGGACTGCCCAAATAACAAACCAGTTAGTACTAGAGGAGATCAAATCTATGTTTTCTTTAGAAGTACTACTACTACTACAGAGCATTTGTATAGCACTACAAGACATACGCAGCGCTGCACAGATATGTAAGAGACAGTCCGTGCTCATCAGAGCTTACAATTTAGTCAAGATAGACAACACTCTAGGTGTAGACAGGGATATATCTAGGGGGAATGGTAAGGATGACAAGACTTCTGCTTTCATACTTTGAACACATCATGTGAAGAAAGAGATCATTAGAGAAAGATATCATGCTGGGCAAGGTTGAAGGTCAATGCAAAAAAGAAAGGCCAGTAATGAAATGGATCAGTACAATAACAGAAGCTATGGATGCCACTCTATCAACAATGAGCCACCTGGCTGAAGACCGAATACAGTTTAGGACAACTATCCAGAGGGTCATCATGAGTCGACACTGACTTGACAGCATTTAGCAACAACAAGAAGACAACAATTAAAAACAAATTAAAAAATAAATATGAAAATATTAAATGAAATGATAATACAATAAAATTAAATTTAAAAGGATTTTTTAACATATGTATCATGAAATGATGTTACAGTAATACCGACATAAAAATAATATGAGTAACAAACATAAAGTACCTCTATAATAATATATGGTGGACCACATTACTGTAAGTGTCCATTGTATTTAATGACTATGGTATATTGTAAAAATGGTAAATGACAGTGCAAGTGAGCAGCTACAAATAGTTGCATGGACAAAACATATCATGAATTGATTTAATAGTGTAAAAATATCCGTATTATATAAAATTTACGTGGATGTGCCCTGCGGGATCATAATCGGGTCTAGGGTCTATACGTGCAGGCCGGGACCCGATTCCAGTTGGCCTGCATGTACAGACTCATGCCCATTCAGGAGCCATGATCCTTGGCCGCCAACCACACTTTCCTTTTCCTGCAGCCCAACCCCTGATCTGACTTTTAATGGCCAGGGTCATGCTGCAGGGGAACCCCCTTCACCTCTATGCTGCTGCTTGAGCCTGTCATCCCCCAATGTCCAGGGGGACTTATTCCGCCTCTGTTTCAATCCAGCTCTAAAAACAGAGCGTTTAAAAGCATATATATGAACCATCTATTAAACGGCATCTCAGATATTTTACCATATAAAGAACTTATTTATTTTTATTTATTCTTATATACTGCATTTCCGAGGATCAATGTAGTTTACATAGAAAGAAGAATCACTTTTTATTATAACAGCTTATTTTCAATTTGAGATGCTTCAATTTTTTTATTTATTTATTCTTATATACCGCATTTCCGAAGATCAAAGCGGTTTACATAGAAACAAGAATCACTTTTTATTCCTTATCATCCCTCCAGTCCAGTCCCGCACCACTGGGTAGTGTACCTCTTCCAGAGACTGAGCATGTCATCTCTTGATGACACTAGTGTACTTATGCAGCTGGCACCACACTTAACAACAGCCCCCAGTATGATCAGTCTCCAAGCAGGTGGAGGAGGCAGGGCCAGCCCGTCCATTGAGCGAGAATGTTTTTTGCACAGGGCCCAGCGTTTCAGGGGGCCCCGCGCAAAAAACATTCTGATCCTAAAGTAAAATTAAAAAAAAAAAAAAGCTGTCTTCTCCCGCTGCCGGGGCCGCCGCGGCAGAATCGAGTGTGCCGCGGGGCCCCCCCTGCCCAGCAGAGCCTGCCCTCCCCTGTATCCGCTCTCTCGTTGTAGCTGCAGTCACACGCGCCGGCTTTCAGAGCGCGAGGGGAGAGTTTCTCCCTCGCTGCTCTGTTAAGCCCGCGGGGGCTGATGGGAAGTTCCCATCAGCCCCCGCGGGCTTAACAGAGCCGCGAAAGGAAAACTAGTCCCTTCGCGCTCTGAAAGCTGGCGCGTGAGACTGCAGCTGCGAAGAGAGAGCGGATACAGGGGAGGGCAGGCTCTGCTGGGCAGGGGGGGGGCCCCGCGGCACACTCGATTCTGCCGCGGCGGCCCCGGCAGTGGGAGAAGACAGCTTTTTTAAAAAAAATGTTTCCCTGTGCTGGGCTGGGGGGGGATTAGGAGTGATGATGGGCTGGGGGGGGGTTAGGAGTGGTGATGGGCTATGGGGGGGCTGGGGGTTAGGAGTGGTGATGGGCTATGGGGGAGCTAAGTCTGTATATGGGCTGATGGGATTAGGACTGGAAGTGGGTTGATGGGGGGTTAGGACTGGTAATGGGCTATGGGGGGGCTTAAACTAAAAATTGGGTGATGGGGGATTAGGACTGGGAGTGGGCTGATGGGGAGGTTAGGACTGGTAATGGGGTATGGGGGGCTTAAACTGAAAATTGGGTGATGGGGATTAGGACTGGAAATGGGCTGATGGGGGGGTTAACATCGGAGGTGGGCTGATGGGGTTAGGACTGGTAATGGGCTGTGGGCTGATGGGGGGTTAGGACTGGTAATGGGCTATGGGGGGGGGTTAGGACTGATAATGGGCTATGGGGGGGGGCTAGGACAGGAAATGGGCTGATGGGGAGGGGTTAGGACCAATGTTCCCTCTAATTTTCTGTAGGCTGTGTGCGCATAAAATATCAGCTGTGCAACTTTTGAAGGAAGGTTAAATTTTTGTGCGCCACATAACGACACTCGGAGTTATATACTTTAAAATTTGACTACACATCAGAATACAGTATGTACACCACATTGATTGCACTAGAAAACATTGTAGAACTTGTGAAAACCGTAAATGCATAACAACTTTTAAATTTTAAGACATCTGTGTTGTTTTCTATCAGAATCAGAACCGTAATGTTTGTGCGCTCTGTTGTAAAGTATGTGCGCTCGCTCGGTGAGGTGTGTGCGCGCGCACACGCGCACAGCTTAGAGGGAACAGTGGTTAGGACTTGAGGTGGGCTGATGGGGTTAGGACTGGTAATGGGCTGTGGGCGGGGTTAGGACTGGTAATGGACTATGGGGGGGGGTTAAGACTGGTAATGGGCTGTTGGCTGATGGGTGCTGTCTTGTAATGGGCTATGGGGGGTTAGGACTGATAATGGGCTATGGGGAGGCTAGGACAGGAAATGGGCTGATGGGGAGGGGTTAGGACTTGAGGTGGGCTGATGGGGTTAGGACTGGTAATGGGCTGTGGGCTGATGGGGGGTTTAGGACTGGCAATGGGCTATGGGGGGCTGACTGGAAATGGGTTGATTGGGTTAGGACTGGAAGTGGGCTGATGGGGGGTTAGGACTGGAAATGGGTTGATGGGGGGGCTAGGACTGGTATTGGGTTGGGGGGTTGCTAGGACTGGAAATGGGCTGATGGGGGGCTAGGACTGGAAATGGGCTGATGCAGGGATTAGAAGGGAATGGATGCTGGGTGAGGCTGGAACTAGAAGGGAGCTGATGTTGGGGGATGATTAGAATGGGATGGGGCTGGGAGAGTAAAATGGAGAGGGGAAAATATTTTGTGTGGGAGGGATAAAAAATCTACAATTGGCCGGGTATTGGGAGAGTAAGTGGGGATTGAGGATGGAGGGGTAAAATTTGAGTGGATGAAATAGGAATGAGGAAAGAGCAAAAGGAGAAAGATTAGTATGTTAAAGCAGATGTAGAGAGAGAGAATGGAAAAAAAACTAGAAGAGAGAAGAAAGGACAAATGGACAGCAGATGATGGAGAGTTAGCAGAAAACATGAAGAAACCAGAAGAAAGTGGCTGGAGCAATTGCAACTGAAAAAAAATGCACAAAAGGTAGAAAGATATCTCTTTATTTTGAATTAACTGGAATATGAAAGCTCTGGGAAATGTGCATCATTAACATCTGCGCTTTGTTTGGTACAAGAGGAAATTAATTTATAGTTTTATTTCTACAGTGTTATTGTACATTCCAAGTTTGGCTTTTGGGGTTCCCAGTTTAATTATTGCCTTCCTGTTTCTAAATTGTGATTCCTTGTTTGGTGATGGTCTATGTTCTGCATGTGTAACTGAGCTGAGGTATTCTATTTATGTAATTCCTATTTGACATTGCCACTTGTTCTCTTTCCCCAGTAGGTCATGTATTGTTGTTCTCTGAAATGTATTGGTTTCATATTTGCAGTGTTGCCTTTTGATAGGTAGGGTATGGTGCTTTGTGAGTCCTGGTAGTGCTGTTAGGATACGGCGGGTTTGCTATGGGTTCTAAATGGGCAGTGTTTGTAGTAGTTCCTAATGTGCCTGGCGGTTGGCACTGGATTATAGTAATGTAGAAATCTTTTAGTCTGTCTTTATCCATACACTCATTAAGAGACATGTTTACTAAAAGTTAGTGTATGTTAGCATTATGCAAATACTTATGCAAATAAGGCCACTTATGCAAATGAGGCCCCGCACCGAGTCTCCGCACATGGCCCCGCACCCCCCTTGGGCCGCCCCTGAGCTGGCTTAGCACAGTCTTCAAGGGAACTGGGCACAGCCCAGCTCCACACCTCTGCAGCAGTCCTCAATCAAAAGCAAAACTGTCAATATGAAAAAGAAAAAAAAAAAGCACATCTCCTTTGCTATAAGTACAGTCTCTGGGAAAACAAAGTAAAACTGCATAGTGAGTCAATCCAGGTTTTTTCTCATAGTTCCTTGCCTGGAATCAACTGGCTACTCCCTCCCAGGTATCACACAAGGCCCTCTCGTCCCTGCCGAGAGGGCTTCCCACTGATACCCTTTTCATCAATAACAGTACATAGCATTAAGGCAGTTCACCAGCAATTCCGTCCATTCCATCTTTTAAACCTGGGCAAACCCTTACTGCTCCAATGGTCTGGAGTAGGGTTGGGGAAGCCTTCCATCCACACCTCCCCTAGGCATTCCCAGGCTCATCCACAATAAGGTAAGCAAGTGAACTCACAAACTTGAAGGTCCTGCTTTTTGAAAATCCATGTCCTCAAAAATACAATCTGAGGGTTTTGCTTCTCCTAGCTCCATAGGCTCGGGTATCTTGGGGACCATGGAAAGTTTACATGGGGGCTGACTCCTGGAAGGAGGAGCGGTCCTTGTCCTGCCAGTGAGAAATATCAGCCCCACCTTCTCTCCCAGGTTCCTGGGAAACCACAGAGTCCCTGGCTCCACCCCTTTGACCCAGATCTCCTTTTCTTAGTGCAGGGAGATCTCTAAAACCGCAGCACCTCCCCTGGCTTACCCTGGGCTCTTCCTCCTCCTCCCTGCATGGATAGCCATGACTGAGGGGCATTCTTGGGGCTGGGTGTTGTGGGATTTTACACCTCCCTGGATACTGAGGCAGGCTAACCCTGCCACAATACCTTAGAAGAAAGGATGGACAGAGGAGGTATTATATAGATGTTTAAATACTTAGATCAGGGCTTGACAAACCCCTGGCACTGGCTTCCCATGGCAACTGAAAACTTGGGCCTGGCATCTGGGGCTCAGAACACATGTGGGCTGGTGCTGTCTGCCCGAAAGATGGGATCCCTGTGGACAGAAGAGCTGATCGGCAGAGTCTGCCCACAGGAATCCCATTTCCTGCAGGCAAAAGGGCTGCAAGGCTGAGATCAGGTTGTCTGCCCACAGGGATGCCATCTCCCATGGGCAAACGCCACTAGTCACAACTGCAATCGCGGCCATTTGCAGCCCTTCTGCTTGTGGGAGATGGGATCTCCGTGGGCAGAAGGGCTCCTGGAGCCTGCAAAAAAAAATTAGTGGGGATTTTGCTGCATAGACAGCTAAAGAAATTTAAAGAGGCAGCATTTTTTTTAAATAGGGGGGAGTTGGCAGGCAGGAGGTGAGTGCAAGGGAACAGAGAGAAGGGGAGAGAATCTGGGAAGGGAAAAAGAGATGGAGGAGGGGGGAGGGAATAGTGCAAGGAAGAGTTGAATGCATAGGAAGTAAAGGGCACATGTGTATGTGCAAAAGGTGCACCATTCTTCCATCACACACATGCAGGCACACCGCCTTCACAGCCCACAAACACACACACAGGTACCCCACTTCCACACCCCCACCACACACATCCATACATGCAAGTATAGTTTAAATGGTCAGTGGAGAGGGAGGAGGAGTGGGGTCACTTGCCTTCTTTTGGCACTGTGTAGTGGCCCATTAGCCTGATTTATTAAGCTTTTCCCCATAGAAAATGAGAGAACAGTCTTGGTAAATCAGGCCCTAAAACCTAAAAAAGTAACTGCGATACACCTTTTTGGAGCGTGGGGGTGTGCACTGTGACCTAGGCTTTGACAGCCGCCTCATAGATTTTTAGACTGTCTCCTAGATTCCAAGAAAATGTGTCAAGGCCTGACTTAGATGGTATTAATGCAGGTAGTACAGAATATAGCTTCCTGAATTTTGACAAAAGTGGTGAAGGGGGAGATTGTGCGACATCACTGGCCCTGCTTACAGGGACTCCATTTGAAGGAGAGGTGTAAATTTTAAAAGTTTGGTAATGGCGTATAAGGTCCTAAGAACATCAAAAACATGTTATCTGAAAGAAAAGCTTGTAAAATATGTGCCAGAAAGACATCTCCAGTCTTTTCAGGAGACATTATTAAGTGTTCCATTAATTAAAATGTGCAAGGCAATAAAATGGTGACCTGGAACGTTTTCAGCATTGGTGACCAAGTGTGATCCTGCAAAATTTACAGGTGGTAGGTACACTACTTATCTTTAGGAAACAGTTGAAGGCAGTATTTTTTTCATGGTAGTAGCAGTATGAAAACCAAAGGAAGGCTCATAGAAAAAAGTGATAGGGTGGAGGGACTCTTACAGTTGAAAAAATGATGGATTTTTATGTTTGAGTTTGTGTAAGTAGCTTTATTGTATACTTTTTAAATCACCTTGAAAGGCTTTTGCCAAATCTAATGGTATATAAGATTTATAAATGACTAGTATAAAATAACACCGAGCAATCTTTGTGCACTGGCACCAGCAGTGAAAGATCCCCTGTTGCTAGGGAGAAGCTCAAGGGGGTGGAGAAATCTCAATGTCGAAAAAGGAGGGCGGCCCAAGAAGAACAAGAAGAGGAGTCTGCTGTCTTGGTACATGTCGGTACCAATGACATAGGAAAATGTGGTAGGGAGGTTCTGGAGGCTAAATTTAGGCTTTTAGGTAGGAAGTTGAAATCCAGAACTTCCAGGGTAGTGTTCTCCGAAATGCTTCCCGTTCCATGTGCAGGACCCAAAAGGCAGGCAGAGCTCCGGAGTCTCAATTCGTGGATGAGACAATGGTGCAGAGATGAGGGTTTTGGATTTGTTAGGAACTGGGGAACATTCTGGGGAAAGGAGGGGCTCTTCCGAAGGGATGGGCTTCACCTTAACCGGGATGGAACCAGGCTGCTGGAATTAACCTTTAAAAAGGAGATAGAGCAGCTTTTAAACTAGATAATAGGGGAAAGCCGACAGTCGCCCAAGAGCGGATGGTTCAGAAGAATGTATCCTTGAAGGATACTACCAAAAGCAGAGAGGTTCCAAAAAAGAGTAAAGTAGCCCAAATGCCCTCGAGTATGGAGCAGACAGAGCTTAAAGATCCCAAATTATCCATGTCTATCAATAGCCAAATTAATATGAATAAAATACAGTCTCTAAAATGCTTGTATGCAAATGCTAGAAGTCTAAAAAATAGGATGGGAGAGTTAGAATATATAGCACTAAATGAGAGGTTAGATATGATTGGAATATCAGAGACATGGTGGAAGGAGGACAACCAGAGGGACACTGTGATACCTGGGTACAAACTATATCATAATGATAGAGCTGATCAAATTGGTGGAGGGGTTGCGCTCTATGTTAGAGAGGGCATTGAGTCAGAAAGGATTAAAGTTTTGCAGGAAACAAAATTTGCTGTAGAATCTATATGGATTGAAATTCCATGTAAAAAGGGGAAGGTAATGGCAGTGGGGGTGTACTATCGACCACCTGGCCAGAATGAACAAATGGATGATGAAATGCTCAAAGAAATCAAGGAAGCTAACAAAAGTTACAGCGCAGTAATAATAATGGGTGATTTCAATTACCCCGGTATCAACTGGGTCAGTGTCACGGCAGGACATGCTAGGGACATAAAGTTCCTAGATGACATAAATGACTGCTTCTTGGAGCAGCTGGTTCATGAACCGACCAGAGGGGAAGCCATATTAGACCTAGTCCATAGTGGAACACCAGATCTAGTTCAAGAGATAAGGGTGTTGGGGCCACTTGGCAATAGTGATCATAGCATGATCGCCTTTGATTTAATTCGTGGAGGAGGGATAGTAAGGAAATCCACAGTACTACCTTTTAACTTTGGAAAGGGAGACTGATAAAATGAGGAAAATAGTTAAGAAAAAACTAAAAGGAGCAGTTGTAAAGGTTAAAGACTTACATCAAGCTTGGGTGTTGTTGAAAAATACTATCTTGGAAGCCCAGACCAGCTGTATTCCACGCTTTAAGAAAAGTGGAAGGAAGTCCAAAAAACTGCCAGCATGGTTTAAAGGTGAGGTCAGAGAGGCTGTTGTTGCCAAAAAAGCATCTTTCAGGAAATGGAAAAAAGAGCCAAACGATGAAACCTGGAAACAGCACAAGCACTGGCAAGTCAACTGCAAGGCAATGATAAAGCAGGCAAAGGGAGAATTTGAGAAGAAGTTTGCTGCGGAAGCAAAAACGCAAAATAAAGATTTTTTCAAGTACATTCGTAGCAAAAAACCTGTGAGAGAGTCAGTTGGTCCATTAGATGATAGAGGAGTTAAAGGGGCACTAAGAGGCGACAGCGGAGAGACTGAATAAATTCTTTGCTTCGGTCTTTACTGAGGAAGATGTAGGGATGTTACCCATGACTGAAGTGATATTTAAAGGTGCGGAAGAATTGAAGGAAATATCGATACATCGGGAAGATGTATTACAACCATTAGATAAACTGAAGAGTAGCAAATCACCTGGGCCGGATGGTATACATCCAAGGGTGTTGAAAGAACTGAAATATGAGATTGCAGACCTGCTATTAGTAATCTGTGAACCATCATTAAAATCATCTCTAATACCTGAAGACTGGAGGATCGCCAATGTAACACCAATTTTTAAAAAGGGTTCCAGGGGTGATCCGGGAAACTACAGACCGGTGAGCCTCACATCAGTACCGGGAAAAATGGCAGAAACCATCATAAAGAATAAAATTACTCAGCATGTAGATAGTCATGGCCTAATGGGAGACAGCCAACATGGCTTTAGACAAGGAAGATCTTGTCTTACTAATCTGTTATGTTTTTTTGAAAGTGTGAATAAACAGGTGGACAAAGGTGAGTCGGTTGATATAGTGTATCTGGACTTTCAGAAAGCCTTTGACAAGGTCCCTCATCAGAGACTTCTGGCAAAACTAAAGAGTCATGGGATAGGAGGCAGTGTACTACTGTGGATCAGGAACTGGTTAAAAGATAGAAAGCAGAGGGTTGGGCTAAATGGCCAATTTTCCCAATGGAGAAAGGTGAATAGTGGTCTACCCCAGGGATCTGTGCTGGGTCCGCTGCTTTTTGACATATTCATAAATGAGCTGGAAAGTGGAATAACGAGTGAGGTTATCAAATTTGCAGATGACACAAAACTATTTAAAGTTGTTAAAACGCAAGAGGATTGTGGAAAATTGCAAGAGGATCTTGATAAATTGGAAGACTGGGTATCTAAATGGCAGATGAAATTTAATGTGGACAAGTGCAAAGTTATGCACCTAGAGAAGAACAACCCAAACTATGGTTACACAATGCAAGGTTCCACATTAGGAACCACCACCCAGGAAAAAGATTTAGGTGTCATTGTGGATAACATGTTAAAACCCTCGGCCCAGTGTGCAGCGGCAGCCAAGAGAGCAAATAGAATGCTAGGTATCATAAGGAAAGGAATGGAAAATAAAACAAAAGATATTATAATGCCTCTATATCGTTCCATGGTGAGACCGCACCTTGAATATTGTGTGCAATTCTGGTCGCTGTATCTTAAAAAGGATATAGCGTTATTAGAAAAGGTTCAGAGAAGAGCCACCAAAATGGTAAAGGGGATGGAAGAATACTCCTATGAAGAAAGGCTAAAAAGGTTAGGGCTCTTTAACCTGGAAAAGACGGCTGAGGGGAGATATGATAGAAGTCTATAAATTAATGAATGGAGTGGAACGGGTTAACGTAGATCGATTGTTTACGTTATCAGAATATAGAAAGACTAGGGGACATGCAATGAAGCTACAGGGTAAACTATTTAAGACTAATAAAAGAAAATATTTTTTCACTCAACATGTAATCAAACTTTGGAATGTGTTACCGGAGAATGTAGTAAAGGCTGTTAGTGTAGCTGGGTTTAAAAAAGGTTTGGACAAGTTCCTGGAGGAAAGGTCCATAAACCATTATTAAGAAGGGACCCAGGATATCAATGCTTGACCCAGTACAAGCATTGCAGAACCTGTGTCTTTTGGGGAAACTGCTAGGTACGTATGACCTAGATTGGCCACTGTTGGAAACAGGATACTGGGCTTGATGGACCTTGGTCTGACACAGTATGGCTTATCTTATGTTCTTATCTTATGTTCTTAAGGCGCTGTGGAGCTCTGGGTTGATACTGAAGTTGGGAGTGCTTCCAGGTAGGTCGCTTTGTTCCGGCAGTAGGCATCACTGCAGTGGGCCATATTGGGCTGTAAGAAGTCCACAGAGCTGTATGGTGAGGTGGTGTAGCCGTAAGACCTAATCTGGGTAGAAAGACCATGCGGCTGGCTGCGTTGGACCTCAGGGCAGAGACTATGCAACCAGATACAGTGAGCCTACCCTTCCCTTGGTGGTTCCTGTGGTGGGAGTAATGGCAGCAATGGTCCCTATAGTGGGAGCAGCGGCAGCCACAAGGAAGTCCCAAGTGCGTGCTTCTGATTTAATTAATTTAATTAACAGATTATTTATATACCGCTCCTTCCATTGATCAGGTGCGGTTTCCATATAACAACAATAAACAGTGTGGTCTGTTTTTACATATAACATTTGTAGCTAGGTAAATACAGTTAACAATTAATAATTAACAATTAACAATTAGTAAACTATGTACAGTTGAACATAATTAAACTATATACATTGTTTTGTTTTTCATTTACTTATTCGCTTTGTTTTAGGGTGTATCACTTCATTCTTTTGATGAGTTGTGTATTACTCGGGGTGGGATTATCCTTTATCCAGTTGGGGGGTGTGTGGCGGGCCTGGAGAGACATCCAGTAGCACAGCGGACATGCCTCTGGGAGGTGAGCAGGGCCAAAGCAGTGGACACAGATCTGGTGTCCATCCAAGCTGCTCATTTTTTTCTTGCATTGCTGGCACTTTTTAAACTCAACCTGGCATTCAATATGGTGCCTATAGATAAAGAGAGGGAGAGCTGGAAATCAGTATGTAGAGCAAGGTAGAAAACATGAAACTGAGGGAGGAAGTGGTTGGCTTTAAGGTGGAGATCACCTGCTGATGCTCAGAAAAGGTCCCATCAGACTTCCTCTGAGCTATGGGAAAGTTCTGTCAGGATGCCCGTTGAATGATGAAACCCATGTGTTGCTGATGCATGCTGCTTGTCCTAGGAGAAAAGTATTTAATTGCAGTTGCACTGATTTTTCCAAAATTGTAGAACAGTAAACAGTAAATTGGAAATGGGTCTGTAATTAGATTTGACCAGCTCAAAGTGTTCCTCATCTCCAGGGAGTGTCCCGTGCTGGGGGACGCTTTGCCAAAGTCAATCAAGCAGGGCTTCTGCTTCCAGCCTGCCTAGTACGAGAGTGCATCCAGGGGTACCCAGAGGCTTCAGGGTCTGAATTTCCATGCCAGAAGCACCAGGCCTGTTCCAAAAAGGAAACGAATTTCGGGGAGGACAATCTGGACTTGAGAAGCTCTCCGCTCGGAAAAGGCTCTCCATTACCAGGGGACATAGCCGCCACAGACCCCCTAGAGGCTAAAGAGTGGCTCACAGCATGGTCACCGGGGCCCCCGGTTGGCTAAGCATCCTTACCCTTAGTGCCATCCTGCACCTCCTGCCCTGAGGCAGGTAAGGGTGGACTAACTGTATCCCCCAGCTGAGAAGGGAAAAGCATGCCCTCCATGGGTATCTCAGAAGCTGCCATACAGGAAAGGCAGAGTCCAGAATCCAAGGATGAGGTTCCTTGTCACAGGTCAAACAACATTTCCTGGAAGAAGAAACAGAGAGTTAGAGTATCACCAGAGCACACGTTAAGGCGGCATCAGCCCACATGTTAACAGCGCTTTTGCAGAACGTGCATTAAAGGCACTAGGGAAGGAGTACGCATTGAAGCCACTTGGGCGGACCGTGCGATATCCAGGTGCACAATAGGTATAAACGTTACTAATGCGTGCAGAAAACAGTGGGAACCCCACACACAGCACTAACGGTCACTATCAGTCCACCCTGAATTGCATCCCTCAGAGATGAACCAGGAGCCCCCAAACAAGGGCATTGACAAGGGTACTCACCCCCTGAGAGCCCCGAGTGAAGGATCTATCCGGGCTCAGCTCTACTTCCCTGAAACTGCTTCACTGGCTGGGTTTAATTTTCAGCAACACTGTGTGAAAGGTGGCTGGCAAGCAAATCCCTCTGACAGCCTTCTGCAATCTTTGGGAGAGAACAGGGGGGGAAGGAGAAGAAGGGGACACTGAGGTTGTGTGAGGCTACAGTACTCTTCCAGATTCTTCCAAATCCCTCCAATTTGTGGCTGTTCAAGATAAGGGCGTGGAGCTGAACCAATTTTCCCTCCTCTTATGGCTCTCATAAAGTCTGCAGTCTAGTGGAGCCTCCCACGTCACTCTTAAGTGAGAGAATCACCACTTTAGGACTTGAGTTGGTCATTCATGAGCATTTAATCAATCTCTTTTCCTCTCAATCTTTAGATTTTCTACAGAGAGGAGAAAATCCATCCACCATCTGCTGGAGACAAAGACATACTGAAGGGACCTCTGGTGGCTGAGCCGGATAGAGGCATGGGAATGATGTCACTGAAACCTGGGCTTTTCATTGGTTCTTTGTCTCCACCAATCTGCTGGTAGAGGAACACAACCCACTTGTCTGGACTTGTCTAGCAGGAGCATATGAAAAAATATTTTTAATCAGCTGTGATGTTCCATAATCCTTGTTCTTACATTCCTTTTTGTCTTCTCAAAGTACAGTAAGTTGCAGGGGCATATACTACTACTATTAATCATTTATAGAGTGTTACAAGGTATATGCAGCCCTGTACAGATACATTTAAAAGACGGTCCCTGCTCATTAGAGCTCATAATTTTATTAAGACAGACAGTACAAAAGTTGAGAATAAGGGTACAAATAGGGAAAGATAAGGAGGAACAAGGGATCAGGATCCAAAGGTAGCCTCAAAGAGGTGAGCCTTTAGCATGGATTTCAAAAGGGGGAGAAATTAAACCTGCCATACAGATTCAGGTAGTTTGTTCGAGGCATAAGGAGCAGCAAGGTGAAAGGATCTAAGTCTGGAGTTGGCAGTGGAAGAAGAGGGCAAAGAAAGAAGTAAGGTAGAAGACGAGCAGAGTTCACGAGGAGGGTTGAAGGGAGAGAGAAGCGAGGAAAGGTAGTGAGGAGAAGTAGAATGAATGCATTTATAGGTCAGAAGGAGAAGTTTGAATTGGATACAATTGGATACAGAAACAAAAGGGGAGCCAATGAAGTGATTTGAGAAGAGGGGTTATATATATTGAGGCTTGCAGAAGATTAGCTGCACAGCAGAGTTCTGAACAGATTGAAGGGGAGAGAGATGACTCAGAGGGAGACCAGCAAGGAGGAGGTTACAATAGTCGAGATGGGAGGTGACTAAAGAGTGGATAAGTGTTTTAGTAGTATGTTCAGAAAGGAAGGGGCGGATTTTCTTAATACAGAAAGCTAAAACCTGTCATTTCTATCTGTTGGATATGTGGAGAGAAGGAGAGGGAGAAGTCAAAGATGACCCCAAGGTTGCAGGATGAGGAAACAGGAAGTATAAAAGTGTTATCTAAAGAGATAAAAGAAGAAGGGGGTGGATGGTTTAGGGGGAAAAATAAGAAGTTTGGTTTTGGCCATGTCCATTTTCAAACGGCGGTGAGACATCCAGACAGCAATATCAGATAGGCAGGCAGAGATACAGGCCTGGAGTGTCAGAGAAATATCAGCTGTAGATAGATAGATTGAGAGTCATCAGTATAAAAATGATATTGAAAGCCATGAGAGATGACAGTACAAAGGGACTGGGTATAGAGGGAGAAAAGGAGAAGGCCCATAACAGACCCTTGGAGTACACCAACTGAGAATGGGATAGCAGTAGAGGAGGAACCACCAGAACAAACACTGAAGGAGCGATGTGAGAGATAAGAAGAGAACAAGGACAGCACAGAGCCCCTAAAACAAGTGAGGCCAGTGTGTCGAGGAGAAGGTGGTGGTCAACAGTGTCAAAAGCAGTGGAAAGGTCGAGAAGAATGAGGACTAAGTAAAGGCCCTTGGATTTGGCTAGGAACAAGTCACTGCAGACTTTGGCAAGAGCTGTTTCAGTAGAATGGAAGAGACAAAAGCTAGATTGAAGTGGATCTCGAAGGGCTTGAGAGAAGAGAAATTCAAGACAATGGCAGAGAACTGCATGTTCAAGAAGTTTGGAAATGAAGGGAAGAAGGGAGATAGGCTGATAATTAGGACAAGTAGAGTCAAGTGAAGAGGAGAGGTATGACCACAGCATGCTTGAAGGCTGCAGGGACAATTGTAATGGAGAGCGATAGATTGAGAATATGTGAGATGGAAGGCATGACAGAGGAGGAGATATAGTTAAGGAGACAAGTGGGGATGGGATCAGAGGAACACGTAGTTAAGTTTAGAGGAGAAAAGATAAGAGGTTTCCTCTTCGGAGATCTTAGAAAAGGATGGAAGGGTAATAAAGATTGACGGGAAAAGTTGATATTGAAGAGGGGAAGAAGCTGATCTTGTGGGAATTGGAGTGTAATCTTGTGGACTTTGTCATAGAAATAATCGACTAGGGTTTGGCAGAAAGAGAAGGAGGGGGTCTGAGGTGGAGGTGCCTTGAGGAGAGAGTTGAGAAGAGATGGCAAAAGTCAGAGGCAAGAGAGTTAGATGAACATAGTAGTTTTGCTTGGCGAGTGCTATGGCTGATTGGAAGGAAGCAAGCATGAATTTGAAAAGAAAATCAGACAGGGAGTGGGATTTGAGCCAAATGTGCTCAGCTGAGTATAAGTAATGGACAGTTGAAGACAGCTAGGGCTGAGGTATGGTGCACCTCACAGGATGTAGCATGGGCAGAGCAAGAGCATCCAGAGCAGAGGAGAGAGCAGGATTATAGAAAACAATAGCCTCATCAACAGACTTAGAAGACAAAGTGGAGGAAAGAGGTGATGAGACAATAGTGGAGAAAGTCAATGGATCGATAGCATGAAGATTTCTAAAAAGATTGGAGGTGACAAGGCACAATTGAGGCAGGGAGTGATGAAGAGTGAAGCTTAGCAGATGATGGTCAGATAAGGGAAGAACTGAGGTATGGAATAACAACATAAATAATGTTTGTCTCACAGTTTGAGAAGTGTCTAAGACTATACTGTTTTGCATCAAAGAGTGTATGAAATATGCTTTAATCACCAAGGAAAGCTCACATACTGAGCAATGACCATATTTGTAGTATCTCCCATTGTTGGCTCAGTAATGTTATCTGTAAGAGTGGAAGGGACTAACATATTTCTAAGATTGAGTCCCTTTTTATATGCTACCATTATCCTTATGTTCGAAAAATGGGGCAGTGTCTGTATTATATGCCATTCATCTTTTATGATTTTTTTGTAAGTTGTTTAAATTGGAAAATCCCAGTATACAGACTAAATCATCTCTTTTAGTGTGCTTCACTTTTTTTAGTAATATAGAGCGATAAGATCTGGCTTTGGTGTACCCTTTTTCAATATATGATTTGGAATACTCTATTTTTATGAATCTCTTTTTTATCTCATCTGCATGTTTTTCAAAACCTATGTTCTTGGAGCACAATCTCTTTATTCTTAAAAACTGACTAACTGATAAGTTGTTTTTTAAAGCCCTATTGTGGAAGCTACTGTAATGTAATAAACGGGGTCAGTGAGCTTCCAAACAGATCAGTAATGAATCCTTGATGTCCTTTTTAAATTTTTATATCCAGATATGATACTTCTTCCAAACTGTACATAGCTTGAAATTGTAAATTGGGATCCAATTTATTCAACCAAAGTAGAAAGCCCTCCAACTTTAGTGTGCTACCTTCCCCAACTCATAATTGTCAGGAAAGCATGGGCCTTCAAAACTTTTTCTTCAAAATATGTTACATAGAAATTCACCACATGTAGATAGCTGGGTGGCTGGTGGACGTGAGGATGGCCTGGTCACATGCCTGCCAGGTGCAAAGGTAGCAGACCTCACACGCCACCTAGATAAAATCTTAGATAGTGCTGGGGAGGAGTCTGCTGTCTTGGTACATGTCGGTACCAATGACATAGGAAAATGTGGTAGGGAGGTTCTGGAGGCTAAATTTAGGCTTTCAGGTAGGACGTTGAAATCCAGAACTTCCAGGGTAGAGTTCTCCAAAATGCTTCCCATTCCACACGCAGGACCCAAAAGGCAGGCAGAGCTCCGGAGTCTCAATGCGTGGATGAGACAATGGTGCAATGAGGAGGGTTTTGGATTTGTTAGGCACTGGGGAGCATTCTGGGGAAAGGAGGGGCTCTTCCAAAGGGACAGGCTTCACCTTAACCGGGATGGAACCAAGCTGCTGGCATTAACCTTTAAAAAGGAGATAGAGCAGCTTTTAAACTAGATAATAGGGGAAAGAAGACCCCAAAGCCACACCTTTGATCTGTTTGTAGAAAACTCTATCGAAACAGTAGTTCTCTGTCAAGGCTTTTTCTGCCAATTATAGTAGAAAAAGCCTTGGGGATTCTACAAAGTCCAACACGAATCTGTAATGGCTCAATCTGTGGAATACTGGCATATAGTGATACAATATCCATGGTAACCAAGACCAGACCCTGATGATATATTGTAAACTGATATAGTATATTATTGATGTGTGATGAGTCTCTGACATATGAAAGTACTGTAGGGACAAACATTTGAAGAAATACATCAAAATACTGTGCAATGGGCTCAAAATGTGAGCCAGTTGCAGACACAATTGGCCTTCCTGGAGTATTATCTAGTAATTTATGAATTTTAGGGAGGACATATATAGTAGGAATAACTGAATGTGCTACAGTAAGAAAATCTGCCTTTCTTCTAGTAAGATAGCCTCGGGACCTTTGTGTATAAGGGTATCTACTTCTGGCTTAAGTTTGGTAGTCTGATCATTTTTCAATTTGGTATAAAAAGTAGTGTCAGCTAATTGTCTTTCTACTTCTAGAATATAATCTTTTAATAATCATCACAACAATTGCATCTCCTCTGCTAGTTTTATTGTGATTTTCTTATTAGCTTTTAATGTCTCAATGGCCTTTTTTTAGTTCTGGAAGTATTAAAATACATACATTTGTAATTTTGTTCAAAATCATTGAGTTTTTTTTCAAACCTACCTTCTCAAAGATGTCAATAACTGGTCTCTGCAGGATCCATTTTGAATTACATCTTACTACTGAGCCATCATCTGTATCTCTATCATTTTTAGCAAAGTAATCTATTATTTTCAGTTTCCTAATAAACTTATAAATATCTACCCTTGTGTTAAGAATCATGTTTTGAGAAGGAATAAATGAAAGGCCTTTTTCCAAAATTGTTCTCTTCATAAGTTAGCATCACATCTGCTAGATTAATGATTGCTGAATCTATTTGTTGTATGACATCCTTTGGGATTCTAGTCTGATTCTCCCTTTTCCTCTCCCCCTCCTGAAGTTGAACCCTGCTCGTCTGAATTCTATAAGTTTTTTGTTTGGCAGGAACCTCTCTTGATCTCCTCCTTTCCTGTGCTTGTCCATATAAAAAATTTGTGAGGCTTGCTTTTGGGTAGATGAAAACAGAGGGACTGAGGGATCAAATTCCTCACCCAAATTACTCCTAATGTGCTTTTTAGTTTGTTCAACTAACCCTTCTTTTCTTTTATCTTGTATATTCACGTTGCCATCATCATCTTTAGAATGGCTCTTATTTACAGATAAGTTAATCCTCCTAGGAATATCTCTGGATCTGTCACTTTTTGCTCCATGAGTATATTGAACCTCTCTTGTTCCTATGGAATTTTTGAAGTTTCCTATCTATAGTTTATTTTCTAAATTCTTCTAGATTCTTATTATAATCTTCCATAAGTGTGTCATAACATGGGTCTTGTTCTTTTACTGTCAACTTTGTTTTCTATACATTTATTTATTTATTTATTTAATGCTTTTTCTATACCGCACTATTTATCATCAGTGCCGTTCACAGGCAACATATTTGTGCAATGTAGAATGATCTACAATGGACTTACAATAAAACAGGGAGTTTAAATAGGGATAACAGGTAAACTATATACAAAATGGTAGCAAGGTTATACATGTAGTTTGGCACTGATTACAATTCAAACAACGTGGCTATATACATTCTAATTGTATGTCGCAGAGTAGTGGACAGCTCATCGTTACCTAGGTTAATATCGGATATCAACAGGGAGGTGGATACGGAGAGAGGGTTCACTTAGGTGAACTGCAAGGTGTGTGAAGTGGGTAATCTGGGGTGCTGTCTTGGGCATGTGATGTGAGTGGCTGTGTAATGTCATCTGAATTGGGAAAGTACTGAAGAAACAGGTGGTGCTTCAGTGCCTTTCTGAACTGGGGGAGGCTGTTGATGGCCCTGATGTCTGGTGGCAGGGCGTTCCAGCAGGAAGGTGCATAGAGTGCAAATGCTCGCTTGCTCGTGGCTTTAGAGCATTTGGTGATCACTCTCGGGAGTAGCAGAGTGTTAGTGGCGGATGATCTCCTCAGCCTGTTGGAGTGGGTGATCTGGACGAGGTCAGAGAGGGAGATGGCTGTGCACTTGTTGATGGCCTTGAATGTCATTGTTAAGATCTTAAAGACAATCCTGCAGTGGACAGGGAGCCAGTGCAAATGTTTTAGAATCGGAGTGATGTGGTCCTTTCTAGATGCTCCATAAAGGGTTCTTGCTGCAGTGTTCATCGCGAGCTGCAATGGGTTTAGCGAGCTCTTCGGAAGGCCGTGCAGTATGGAATTAGCGTAGTCAAAATGACGCATTACTAGTGCTTGGAAGACTGTTCATAAGTCTTTTGGCTCTAGCAGCATACATTTCTATATGTTCCAATTTTTAACAAAATTCTCATCTTGTTGAAACATATCCGGGGCTTCTGAAATTCTCAGATCCCTGGGTATCATCTTGTTGTTGTTGTTGTTAAGTGCTGTCGAGTCTGTGTCGACTCATGGCGACCCTCTGGATAGTTGTCCTAAATTGTGTTCGGTCTTCAGTCAGGCAGCTCATTGTTGACAGACTGTTACCCGTAGCTGCTGTTATTGTAGCGATCCATCTCACTGCTGGCCTTCCTCTTTTGCATTGACCTTCTATCTTGCCAAGTATGATATCTTTCTCTAATGATCTCTCTCTTCGCATGATGTGTCCAAAGTATGAAAGTCGAAGTCTTGTCATCTGAGCTTCTAAAGAAAGCTTAGGTTTGATCTCCTCTAGTACTGACTGGTTTGTTCTTCAGGCAGTCCATGGTATACACAGTATTCGCCGCCAGCACCATAATTCAAAGGCAGCAATTTTCTTCCTGTCTATCTTTTTCACTGTCCAGCTTTCACATCCATATAATGTTATTGAAAATGCCATGGCTTGAACAAGTCAAATCTTTGTATGGAGAGAAACATCTCTGCTCTTGAGGATCTTGTCTAGGTCTTTCATAGCCATTCTGCCAAGAGCAATGCGTCGTCGGATTTCTTGACTGCTTGTTGCTTCTTTATTGATAGTTGATCCAAGTAGGTTAAAGTTGTTCACAATTTCAATTTCTTCTCCTTCAATGATGAACCTGTTGATTTTGCCAGTTGTCATGATCTTTGTCTTCTTTATATTAAGGTGCAGGCCCATTTTGAGACTGTGTTCTTTGATCGTGAGAAACAAATGTTTCAGATCATCTTCACTTTCAGCCAATAATGTGGTATCATCAGCATAGCAAAGGTTGTTGATGAGTCTTCCACCAATCTTCACACCTCTGTTGTCTTCATACAATCCTGCTTCTCTGATGATTTGTTCTGCATATAAATTAAACAGGTAGGGGGAAAGTATGCAGCCTTGTCTTACACCTTTGCCTATTTTAAACCATTCTGTTTCTCCTTGTTCCGTTCGAACTGTTGCTTCTTGATCAATGTACAGATTGTGCAAGAGAACGATCAGGTATTTTGGTATACCCATGCTTCTTAATGTGGCCCAAGGTTTCTAATGGTTTACACAGTCAAAAGCCTAGCTATAGTCGATAAAACACAAATAGATATCCTTTTGGTATTCTTTAGTCTTTTCAAGGATCCATCTTACATCCGCAATGATGTCTATCGTTCCTTAACCTTTCCTGAACCCTGCTTGCATTTCAGGTAGTTCTTGTTCCAGGTATGGTTGTAGTCTCTTTTGAATAATCTTCAGTAGAATCTTACTGGCATGTGGGATCAGAGCGATTGTGCGATAATTTCCACAGTTAGTTGGATCACCTTTCTTTAGTATTGGTATAAACACAGATCTTTTCCAGTCATGGAAAAGATGTTGTCCATGATGTTGTCTTCCAAATTTCTTGGTAGAGCCTTGTAAGTACGGTAACAGCTGCATCAGATTGCTGTAATACGTCTATGGGAATGCCACCAATGCCTGGTGCTTTGTTCATTGATAAGGCTTTCAATGCTGCTTCAACTTCTTCTTTCATCACCAATGGTTCCGGATCATAAGGTACAGGTTGAAATGGCTGTTGGTCCACTTGATCTTTATCATATAAAACTTGTGGTGAGGAAACCACGGCTGATTATAGAAATGCACAGGAAAAAAGGTCCTGTCACTTTAATTCAGGTTGTATCAAAGGTTTCCCCAGTAACCAGGAGTCTGTGACTCAGAAGCTAGTCATCCCTAAGCCCCGCCCACAGCAGCACGTCAGAGAGAAGCTTGTCCCTAGTCACATGTGCTGGGAGCAGGGTGTGCCTCAAAGAGAAGGAAAGTTTAAAAAGCTGATTCACAGAAAAGAAGTTAGTTCAGAGGAGAGCCTAATCCGTGGTTCACGAGGTTCAAAGAGTTCAGAAGAGGGGCCAACACGGAGTCCAGGAGGCAGAGCAAGTAAGAGAGTGTTTGCAGAGCCTGAGAGACAGAGTGTGAGAAATACTATTTGCTGTGAAGAGGAGATTGATGAGAGATTGCCAGACACAGCTGGGAATGAGAGGCTGGTGTCAGCAAACGGAAGGTCTGCACTTGAAGAAAAGCATGACTGGTTTGCAGGACGGAGGGAATCCCTAAATACCTCAGAAACAAGGCAAGTCTGTCCTTCTCAATGCCTACAGAGGCAAAGCCCCAGAGAATTACCCATAGGAGAGAAAGCTAAGTTTAAGCATAGCCAGAGTCCCAGGGAAAAGAGAGACAGCTGGTCTAATCAGCACGTAGCTCAGCTAACAGACGAGTTGCTGCAGAAGCAGACTTTACTGAGAAGGCTAAGTGATTTAATAAAGAAGGAAAATACTCAGCTCTCTGTGCAGATACCTTATGCCATAAGTGAGGGTGATAGAGAGGAAGAAATGGACACAACGAATGTGGATAATAGCATTATGGATTGTCAGTGTACTATGTGTTTTAACTCTGACGTGAAGAATCCTAGAAAAGCCATTATAGCTGTGCCATGCTCAGGAAGCACGTTAATTTGTGAAGACGTCACAAACTGCAAGAAACAGCTGACTGTGCTGACAAAGTGAAAAGCTAAGTTACATGTTTAAGGAACATTTAAAAGTTTTGTTTAGACAACAAGAAGTTGTTCCTGTCTAAGAAGAAAGCATTTATCTGTTTAAAGTTCTGAAAGTGCCAATTTGATTTCTCAAGCAAAGTGATGCCTATTTCTGTTGGAAGTTATATTGCAAAGCATAATTTGTTCCTGTTGTTTTGAAGCAGTACCGTGGATTAAAAATCCTTTCCATACTTTATGCCTCACGCCTCCTGTGTATGAAGAAACCCTGATTACATTAAAAGAAATATTCTCTGTCTTGTGCCTAAACCCTCGGATCACAACTCCTTTGCTTTAGGATAAACTACGATTCCCATCAGCCCTTCTGGCAGCCATTACAGGGAGTCTTGTCTTAAGGCTAAAAGGCGACCTCACCTGCTGCCAGTCATCTACCTGGCCAGGAGGGGGCGACAGAGTGGCGTAGTAGTTCGGATGCGAAGTAGGCCACACCACGAAGTGATATAAAGTTTGGATGCGGAGTAGGCCACGCCACAAAGGAACGCAGTTCACTGGATTACACCAGAAGTACGACTACACACCAGGAGACGCATACAGTGATTCCAGAGTCGACGGAAGGACACCGGAGAGTTGCAAGCACCTGAGACTAGGAGTCCAGAGTCCTGCAGAGCCGGAGGGTCCGGAGACCTGTCGAGGTCCTACGCTGTTGCTGAGCGAGATGCACCACTAGTACCAGGTAACCCGTGTATAACTAGAGAGAGTTAAAGGATACTGGTACTGGGTGGGGGCAATAGCAGCAGGTAGGGAGGAACGCATATCTTGTGTTAGGAATCGCACTTGGGTGTTGTGTGTTTGTTTTTCTACAGGAAACAGAGACAAAGATGGAAAGCCAAGATATCCTTGCATGGGCGGCAGCAGAGCTCAAGAAGCAAAGGGACTTATCTTTGGAACTTCTAGCGCATGCAGCGAGTCAGACGCAAGCCCAGCAGAAACCGCTGATGGAGCTTATGGAGGCCTGGGTGAAGGAACAGAAGAAACCACCAGAGCCTGATCCAGTGCAAACAGGTTTTTCTTTGGGAATAGCCCATAACTTTGGACTCGGGTCCAGAGAGACCTTTGGTTTGGGACAATTAAGGGATGGTGAAAATGTAGACACGTATTTTGATGCATTTGAAAAAGTGGCACAAATAGCCAGGTGGCCACCCGAACAGTGGGCGGTAAGGTTAGCTGTCTCGCTTTCTGGTGAGGCATTGGCAGCCTACCAAACCGTTCCAGCTGAGTCGGCCAATGACTATTTTGAGGTAAAGAAGGCTATTAAGGATAGGTTTGGTCTAACACCTATAGTATATAGACGCCAGCTTAGGAATGCAAAATTGCGCGTAGATGAAACACCACGAGCACTATACCATAGGCTAAAAATGTTAGTGTTAAAATGGCTAGAACCAGAACATAAGTCGGTGGAAACACTGATAGATGAGCTCGTTCTGGAACAGTATTTTGCGGCAGTACCCGGAAGGTTACAAGAATTCTTGTTGCTACAAGGTTGTAAAAACACCGGAGAAGCCATAGCTATGTCAGAACGATTCTTGGAAGCTGAGGTGATAGCTAATGATAGGGCTTCAGCCTATACAAAAACGTCTATGGCTAGGTTGAATGTGACTGGCAAGAATATGCAGAATGTTGGTGTTCCCACCAATAGAAGGGTGCGTGAGAAGCGTGCGTGTTATCGGTGTGGAAGTGAGCAACATTTGATGCGTGAGTGCAAAATGAAAACAGCCCTAGTGTTGAGTGACCCTAGTAAAAAAAGGGAAGGCTTTTTACTGGAGGTGATAGTACAAAGCATACCAGTTAAAGCACTATTGGATTCCGGTTCGGACCAATCGATGCTCTCCAAAAGGTTATGGAGGAGGATAACTGCCACAAGTTTAGACACACCTCAGACACCCACGGGCAGTGTGAACATTAGGTGCGTTCATGGAACAACAAGCACCTACCCTGTTTACCCTGTCCGTATAAAAGGTTTGGGCGTAGAAAGAAAGGTCCCGGTCGCCATTGTTCCCAGACTACCCCAGGAGGTAGTACTTGGAAGAGACTGGCCCCATTTTCAACAAGGGTTAGGGGTTAAGGAAGGCTTAGTATCTACGCGAGCCCAATCCCAAGCTCAACAGGTCCTAGAGAAAGAATCCGCAGAGGGGGAGGCAGAGGTTCTACCCTCTCATGAGGATTTGCTAAACATTCCTCAGAAGAAAGTGAGGAAATCAAAGGGCGAGAAGCGCCATGAGAGGCAAATACGCTCTCAAAACAGAGATGAGATTCGGGCAGGTATAGATTTACCTTGGGTTCCACAGGAACTAATGGAAAAATTTCCCTCTTTTAGCAAAGAACAGGAGGCAGATCCTGCTCTAATATATGCCTTCAAATTTGCTAGAGAGGGCCGGGAACAGTTGCCCAGATTCCAGATAGATCAAGGCGTTCTGAATAGGGAAAGCCGAGATCCCTTTACAGGGGATGCTCGGAGGCAATTAGTAGTTCCAAATACCTTTAGGACTTTGGTCCTAAGATTAGCCCATGACCATCCGGTAGGTGCTCATAAAGGCATTCAGGGTACCTTAGATCAGGTATTGACCCGATTTTATTGGCCCGGAGTTTATAAAGAAGTGACCAAGTTCTGTGAAGCCTGTCCGGCCTGCCAGAAGGTCACTGCTATTAGGCCTGTGGAGGTTCCCCTGATTCCCATACCAGTGGTGCCGATTCCCATGCACCGAATAGCTATTGACATAGTGGGTCCCCTGATAAAGACGCCACGAGGATTTCAATACCTTTTGGTGATGGTGGATCACGCCACCAGGTTCCCCTGGGCGGTTCCCCTTCGTAATATTTCGGCTCGCACGGTAGCAGCCGAGTTAATAAAATTGTTTTGCGAAGTCGGATTCCCCAAGGAAGTGTTGTCCGATCGTGGCACCAATTTCATGTCACGGTACTTGGCTCAAGTGTGGGATGCCTTCGGCATCAAGCACATTAGAACGGCGGCTTATCATCCCCAGACGAACGGGTTGGTTGAGAGGACCAATCAAACCCTAAAGAGCTTGTTAAGGAGGGGGTTGGAAGGAAAGATGGCTGAATGGGACACGATGCTTCCCTTCGCCCTCTATGCCTGTAGAGAGAGAATTCAGGCCTCGTTGGGAACTTCCCCCTACGAGCTTATGTTTGGTAGGAGCCCTAGGGGCATACTAGACATTCTGAGGGATCAGTGGGTAGAGCCGGGAGTCCAGGAAACAGAAATACCCCAATTTCTGCGGGATTTGCGAGGACGCTTAACGCGGGCCTCCCAGTTGGCAGAAAACAATTTGAGGGAAAGCCAACAAAAACAGAAAGTGTATTATGACCGTAATAAAAGACCCCGCCAGCTAGAGGTGGGTGAGAAAGTCCTAGTGATGGTAACTGGCACCGCCCCTAAGTTTGAGAGCCAGTGGAAGGGACCCTTCCGGGTGGTTAAGCAAGTGGGACCGGCGACCTATCTAGTACAAACCAGACGAGGACGCCAACAGTTATTTCATATAAATTTGCTCAAACCCTGGCAGGAGCGAACAGCGCAAGGGCAGGTGGTCACCATTACCCAGGCTAGGCGAGGAAGACAAAGCAACGAGAAAAGGTATAAGAGATTTACGTGCTGTGATTCTGGGAGAACCCCAGCACGAAATGTCTTAAGAAGGGGAATATGTGGTGAGGAAACCACGGCTGATTATAGAAATGCACAGGAAAAAAGGTCCTGTCACTTTAATTCAGGTTGTATCAAAGGTTTCCCCAGTAACCAGGAGTCTGTGACTCAGAAGCTAGTCATCCCTAAGCCCCGCCCACAGCAGCACGTCAGAGAGAAGCTTGTCCCTAGTCACATGTGCTGGGAGCAGGGTGTGCCTCAAAGAGAAGGAAAGTTTAAAAAGCTGATTCACAGAAAAGAAGTTAGTTCAGAGGAGAGCCTAATCCATGGTTCACGAGGTTCAAAGAGTTCAGAAGAGGGGCCAACACGGAGTCCAGGAGGCAGAGCAAGTAAGAGAGTGTTTGCAGAGCCTGAGAGACAGAGTGTGAGAAATACTATTTGCTGTGAAGAGGAGATTGATGAGAGATTGCCAGACACAGCTGGGAATGAGAGGCTGGTGTCAGCAAACGGAAGGTCTGCACTTGAAGAAAAGCATGACTGGTTTGCAGGACGGAGGGAATCCCTAAATACCTCAGAAACAAGGCAAGTCTGTCCTTCTCAATGCCTACAGAGGCAAAGCCCCAGAGAATTACCCATAGGAGAGAAAGCTAAGTTTAAGCATAGCCAGAGTCCCAGGGAAAAGAGAGACAGCTGGTCTAATCAGCACGTAGCTCAGCTAACAGACGAGTTGCTGCAGAAGCAGACTTTACTGAGAAGGCTAAGTGATTTAATAAAGAAGGAAAATACTCAGCTCTCTGTGCAGATACCTTATGCCATAAGTGAGGGTGATAGAGAGGAAGAAATGGACACAACGAATGTGGATAATAGCATTATGGATTGTCAGTGTACTATGTGTTTTAACTCTGACGGTGAAGAATCCTAGAAAAGCCATTATAGCTGTGCCATGCTCAGGAAGCACGTTAATTTGTGAAGACGTCACAAACTGCAAGAAACAGCTGACTGTGCTGACAAAGTGAAAAGCTAAGTTACATGTTTAAGGAACATTTAAAAGTTTTGTTTAGACAACAAGAAGTTGTTCCTGTCTAAGAAGAAAGCATTTATCTGTTTAAAGTTCTGAAAGTGCCAATTTGATTTCTCAAGCAAAGTGATGCCTATTTCTGTTGGAAGTTATATTGCAAAGCATAATTTGTTCCTGTTGTTTTGAAGCAGTACCGTGGATTAAAAATCCTTTCCATACTTTATGCCTCACGCCTCCTGTGTATGAAGAAACCCTGATTACATTAAAAGAAATATTCTCTGTCTTGTGTCTAAACCCTCGGATCACAACTCCTTTGCTTTAGGATAAACTACGATTCCCATCAGCCCTTCTGGCAGCCATTACAGGGAGTCTTGTCTTAAGGCTAAAAGGCGACCTCACCTGCTGCCAGTCATCTACCTGGCCAGGAGGGGGCGACAAACTCTATATATTCTTTCCATCTTTTCTTGATCTTCTCAGCATCATTCAACATAGAACCCTGAGCATCTTGTAACATTCCAGTTTGAGGATGGAATTTTTCTTTAATTCTCATAGTTTTAGGAAAGCCGATCTTGTTCTTCATCTAATAGTTTCTGCTTCTATTTCCTTGCAAGTGTCATTGTAGTACTTTTCCTTGTCCTGTCTTGCTGCACGTTGGAAATCTCTGTTGAGTTCTGTGATTGTCTTTCTTTCATCTCTGTCTTTAGCTTCTCTGTATTTCTGGGCAATTTTCAGAGTTTCTTTCGTCATCCATTTTAGCCGTTTTTGCTTTTTCACCTTTTGTAGAGACTTCTCGCTTTCTTCCAACACAACCTTCTTGATATCATTCCATAACTCTTCTGGAGCTCTGTCATTTGTATCTAAAGCAGCAAATTGATTTTGCAGGCAGTCTTTAAATTCCAGTGGTATATTCTCAAGATCATATTTTGCTGCATTCATGAGTGGTTTTCTCTTTTTCAACTTTAGCTTGAGTTTGCATACTAGTAGTTGATGATCTGTACCAGTCAGCTCCAGGTTTTGTCTTTATTGATGTTATAGAGCTTTTCCATCGTTGACTTCCACAGATGTAGTCAATTTGATTTTTATACAATCCATTGGGTGAAGTCTATGTGTACAGTTGCCGCTTGTGTTGCTGGAAGGTGTTTGAGATGAATAGATCGTTGGTCTTGCAGAATTCTATCAGTCTTTCTCCAGCTTCATTTCTGTTGCAAAGTCCATATTTTCCAACCACTTTGACTTCTTCTTTGTTGCCAACTTTTGCGTTCCAGTCACCCATGACTATCAGGATATCCTGTTTTCATGTTCTGTCAAGTTCAGCTTGAACTTGTTCATAGAACTCTTCAATTTCATCCTCTTCTACAGCTGTTGTTGGAGCATATACTTGAATTATAGTTGTGTTGATAGGCATTCCTCATAGACGAACAGAGATTAAGCATTCACTGACTGCATTGTATTTCATTACAGTTCTTGCAAGTTTCTTCTTTATTATAAATGCAACACCATTTCTTCTTTGTCTTTCATTTCCAGCATAGTAGACCATGTGATCATCAGATACAAAGTGCCCAATGCCAGTCCATTTCAGTTTGCTGACACCCAACAGATCAAGTTGTACACGTTCCATTTCATTCTTGACCACCTCCAACTTCCCTTGGTTCATGCTTCGTACGTTCCATGTTCCAATGTGTAAGACATCTTTACAGCTTCTGACTCTCATTTCATGCGCAGCTACATCAACAGTCAGACGTCCCGAGGGCTTTGATCCAACTACATCATAAATGCGGCTTTACTCTGAAAAGTCTTCAGCCCTTCCCCAGTAGCTAGTTGAGTGCCTTCTGACCTGGGGGGTCTCTTCTTCCAGCACTATAGCGCAATTTGTTTTGTTGTGACTATCCATTGGGTTTTCATAGCAAGAAACAGAAGTAGATTGCCGGGCCTTTCCTCCACGCAGTTTAAGTTTAGTGTTGTTGCCGTTATCACAGAAATGTGATCCTCCGCCGTCAACACTGTCCCATTCTGCTGCTGCCCAGGTGGGTGGTTTGTCTTGGTCTGGCACCTCAGCTAAGATCTGTCCATCTTGGGAGACTCTGCCAGTAGTTAAACTACCGATAGCTTAACTCTCAGCATCACTGTGCACACAAGCCTTCACAGCAAGACAAGCTGCAAACCAAGTGAGGGGAGTATCATCTTAACTCTACAATATTCTAGCAGAGAAGCAGAATGCATCTCCTCTTTTACTGATTTTTGTTTAAGTCAAACTATTTCTTCCCATTTAATGTTTATCAATAAAGTTCTATACAGTATTTTGGAAAAAAAAGACTCCTTAGCGTAGCATTTATTGTAACATTTTGTCATCATAGCTTAGGATGTCCTTCTATGGGACAAACATTGTGAAGACAAGTAATGAAAAAACTCCAAAGAAAGCACTCACACTTGCAAGTCCAAATACGTAACAACAGAGCGAGGTGATGAAATCCATGATTCTTACACCAATGCTGATATAAACAAGAGTTGGATTATTGCTTCAGAACAGACCAGTCACATCGCGCACTATACGATAGTGTTTCATCAATGATTTCATCAGAGGTGTAAACTTCATTTAATAATAAATATGAATATAAAATATTAGATGAAATGTGATTAAATAATACAATAAAATTAAAGTGAAACTTAAAAATGTTTTAACATATATAATGAAATGTTACAGAAATGCAGACATAAAAATAATGAATAATAAATATGAAGTGCTTCTATAATCATACAAGGTGGTGATTTTTATTACTCTTTTTTTACTACCCAATTATTATTATTATAACTATATTTATTTTTACTATGTATGTTATCTTACACCCATTCCAAATGGTGCAAAACACTGCAGCACACATCATTACAGACACTCCAAGAACTGAGCACATCACCCCCGTCTTACAGCAACTACACTGGCTCCCAATGGTGGCCAGAGCAAAATTTAAAACAATCCTGATTATCTTTAAAATCATCCACCATCTCTCGGCAGATGTACTCCAAGATATCATAACAAGGGATATCAGTAATAGACCAAGAAGGACCAATAATGACAACATGATTGGCATACCTGCAGGATACCACAAGACTAAACAAAATACTTCAAGAAGAGCTCCATCACTACTGGTTGTCCACACTATGGAACTCCCTCCCAACGAGCCTGAGGGCATTAAAAGACCTCACAGACTTCCGCAAGGCCCTTAAAACCCTGCTCTTTACAGAAACCTATGAGCAGACAAACAGTCCCCACCCGAACGGTATTGCAACTAACCCCCCAACTCAATACCCAATCCCAACTAGACTTACAAGTTCATTGTATAATGTTGTTAAGTACCCTCATGCTAAATGTAACCCTCCAATTTGTGCTGTCTAAATGTTGTTAAATACCCTCATGTTAAATGATGTAAAGTACCCACATGTTAAATGTAACCCTCCAATTGTGATGTAACCACTTTGATTGTAGGATAAGGTGGTATACAAATCTGTCTAAATAAATAAAATAAATAAATCTTATAACTACTGGTGTATTTTTTAATGTTTACAATTTGTGTGCTCAATGTACAGGTATGTATATTCATTTTCATATATATGCATTTATTTGTGATGTTTTTGCATATATATGAGATGGTGTGTGATGTAAAACATGAAGTGACCCTTATAAGGTTAATTGGCAATAAAACATTTTTTTATAAAAAGACGTGTACGTATATTGATACATTTATATCCCTACTGGGATTTATATTTGATTAAGAATGATATTTACAAGCTTTAGAAGCATATTTTAAGATATTCTTTTTCTGTATTTGCCTCACAGGTATTCTTATTCAGAGTACTAGTATTAGTTGATTGACAGGTCTCAAGATTTTATTGTAGCATTTATTTTTACAATTTTTTTGTTTTTAATTTATCAGCAATCATTATTGCTGTTAGTGAGTATTTTTTTTAGTGGTATTATATTTAATACTTAAGTTGTTTTTTATCCTTGGATAATTTGTTTTTGCCTGTACCTACATGACCCCTTTAAATATCATGCCCACGTTTATGGAATCAGCATGTAGACGTATGCGGTGCGGCACGCCACATCCAACATGTTGTTCAGCCGGCCCGTATCCAGTGAGAGGCTCGCGCATGGGTGCAAGCATGGGCCAAAGCGTGAAGTGGAGAAACCCATCCACGCCAATATTATGGGACATGGGTAAATGCTGCAGTTGTTTAGGACGTCTCCGCACTCACCATATTCTGGAAAATTGCACATTTCCGATCCTGCCTACCTCCGTGATATACCCATGGACACCTCTGTCAGCCATGCCTCCTCGGTTAAAATGTGCATCTCCTAAGCTGCTCCTCTCACTGACTGATGCAAACTAGACTATATATACTAATCTGGTTCATGCCCAGAACACTACAAAGTAATCTCAGTGCACTCTAAGATATAATAAGATCACGTAGATATTAACATGCTTGTCATTACATACCTTGCATCAAAACGTACATGGCAATATAACAACTCCTTAGTTATTCTTGCATTGCTTATCTCTAAAAACACTTTCAAATGCTACATATGGACCTTTACCAACCTCACAAAAACCTAAACTAACTTTGCAATTCCCCAAAGAATACATTGTATTGCTGAGCAACATCACTATGCTCTTCTAATGTCTATGGCATCAGTTTCCCACATATCTGGGTACTGGCATTTCTCACAGCGGCTCCCTAAATGTGACTACACTTGTTCCATACAATCTCTGTCCTGGCTTATGTTCATCTGTATACATCTGCTATCTGTGGGGTAACCCTGCCTGCTTTCCCAAAGTCTGCTGTGTGGCAATACTCCCCTGGTCAGGCCTGTGTGAGCATGGGAGGGGGAATCCCTGTTCTATCATAACAAGTAGCCAGTCTCCAGATATATCACCACTTTCACAACTTGCATAGATAATGGACTGGATAAGGATGTAAGGCTGCATGGCACAATCCGGGGACTTTTGGCACAGCATCAGTCATGTCTCCCAGCAGATGTAGGGCTGCCCTGTCACACTGACATCTGGTGACACTGCGATCAACCATATGGTCCAGGAACTGGCCAGGCATTCATGCCCTCCCTGACTTGCAGATAAGCACATCAAATTCTCCCATGCAATCCTCAAACCACACACACTCTCACTTGCAGTCACAAAAGACATATTTCAGGGGAAAAGATACTCAGCACCTATAACTCAAAGCTGGTACACCATTATAGCATGGAGTCCCATACCTACAAATGTGAACCCTTTTTCTCAATCAAACAAGATCCTGTTGCAGACTCATTCACATACAACTCTTACATCAACATTCCCATTTTACATAGCTCCTTTAGCACAAACAGCAAATGTCAGCATAGCCAGAATAATTTCTAAGTACTAGCCTTATTCCACATCTCCAGCAGGAAAATGGGTATGTCTATGGGAACACATAAAATGTACACGTGCTTTTCCTGAAAACGCTGTATATGTCTCTAAGGCAAACCATGCCCCCGTTCCGTCTCTCCTGGACATGTTCTGAGATCCACGTCTTTGCGCCATGGATGTGCACGGGAGCTATGTTCGGAATACGGGGGTAGACGTTTTGAGGAGATATCTGTCCCCTGTGCACCTGCAAATGGCCTATTCGGTTTATGAAATAACCCCCATTGTTTATCTTGGATATGCTAGCACTGCTGCTTAAGAGTAGGTACTCCTATTTTTTAAATAATTATGCATCTTTCCACTAGGCCTGTGAATATTTTTGAATCATTCATATTTACAGACGTCTGTATAGTGGTGAAAGCTTAAAATTTAGCTTTTTAATCCTTTGAAGAAACAGCGAGTGGCCTGCGGTATTTCTTTTTTTTTTTATTTACTGTTTATTAAGAAATCAACTATAGATCATACATCGAGTTATTACATCCATATTCCTTATCTCCCTCCAAAACCCTCAAAAACCTACTCCCCTCTAAACTTACACAACACGATAGAGTATGGTATTACACATTCCAGATCAAACACCTAGTTATTTATACATTACGATCCTCACCTGCCTTTTCTACACACCAGGAACCCGCACTGGTAATAACCCACAATAAAGCAGGGTATTTCCCATTGGTCCTTTATCCTTCCTTGTTCTATGTATAAGCTTATTATCTGTTTCCTTAATTTCTCAATATTCATGCCAGAGGCCTCCCTCCCAACCTCCCTTTATCACCCAACAGTGATTTGTTGAGCTCCGACCTATACTCCCTCCTTCTCTCTCCATTGAAGGTATGGACCCCAGGTTTTTTGAAAGCCTAACAACCTCTTCTTGTGTTGAGCTGTGAGATGGTACATCAAACAGAGGTGCTCTACCCTCCCTTTAACCTCTTCTATTGTGGCACCGTCAGAGACATCCACCTTCACGCAAACAGTTGCCTAGTTGCCATACATACTATTCCCCACCAACCATGGCCATTTTTTTTACCCTCTTCATTTTCTACATTAAGCAACGCCAGACATGGTCCCAAGCCCACCTCTTCCCCATGACCTCTTTTAACCATTTAGCTACCCCCTTCCACAACGGCCCTAACTGGGCACATTCCTACCAGATGTGTAGGAAGGACCCCACCTCTCCACACTCTCGTCAACATCCTGCAGAGCCTCCCTGCCACCTCTGCACCCTTTGAGGAGTCAAATACCACCGATATAATATTTTATAGTTATGTTCCAAGATGTTACTGGACACCACCCCCTTAAACTGCCCCTTACAGACCAGCTCCCACTGTTCCCCATCCCAGCTCTTATTAAGATCCACCTCCCTATGAGACCACGTATCACATTTTACTACCTCCATTACCTTATACAGCTGGGATATAAGACCCTTAACTTCTCTCTTTTCAAATAACATGTCTATGTCTCCTCCCCTTGGGCCATCCCCTCTTCTTGCTATTTCTTTACAAAAATGAAGGGCTTGAAGATACCGATATCGATCCTCATTGGGTAAATGATATTCATGTTGTAAGTCCTCAAACTTCACCCACTCCCCACTTTCCTTAAACTGCACCACCACTCGCAATGGATGGATCAGTTACACCTGGAGGGAAAGCACAGTTACTTACCTGTAACAGGTGATCTCTGGGAACAGCAGGAATAGTCCTCACATATGGGTACGTCAGAACCGACGGAGCCTGCGCGGGAAAGCTCCCCAGCTTCCCAGAAGGAAAGCTTTTGGGGCTTCCCACAGCGCATGCGCGCTGCCTTCCCGACCAACTCTCCTCAGTTCGAGTTTAAAGCTGAGACAATAGAGAGAGGAAAGGAAAGAGAAAGAGATACAATTCCTAGGGGAGGTGGGTGGGTTGTGAGGACTATTCCTGCTGTTCCCAGAGATCACCTGTTACAGGTAAGTAACTGTGCTATCTCCAGGAACAAGCAGGAATGAGTCCTCACATATGGGGACTCCCTAGCTGAGATGCCTGGGAGATCCCCCTCCAAGGGCTCTTCATCTTCCTATGGATCTCAGGCATCCATTGAGGGAAGGTGGGCAGGAGTTGTTTAAGAATGGAACAGGTGTTTGAGGACAGCCTGACCAAATAAGGCATCCCGGCGGGAGTCCTTATCCAAGCAGTAATGGGCTGTGAAGGTATGAACCGAGGCCCAGGTGGCTGCTCGACAGATCTGATCGATGGAGACAGAGTGAAGATGAGCCATAGAGGTGGCCATGGCTCTCACATTGTGAGCTGTGACATGGCCCTCCAGAGAAATGTTTTTACTCTGGTAAGCAAAAGAAATACACTGAGCAATCCAATTGGAAAGTGTTCTTTTTGAGACTGGAAGTCCCAAATGAGAAGGATCGAAAGCAACAAAAAGTTGGGAAGACTTTTGATGTGGCTGAGTCCTGTGAAGGTAAAAGGCAAGAGCTCTTTTACAATCTAGAGTATGAAGGTTCCGCTCTGCACTGGATGCGTGAGGAGCTGGAAAAAAGACAGGTAGATATACCTCTTGATTAAGATGAAAAGGTGAAACCACCTTAGGCATAAAGTGTGGATTTGTCCTAAGGACTACCTTATCATGATGGAACCTTGTATAAGGTGGATTAGCCACTAAGGCTTGCAGTTCACTGATGCGGCGAGCTGAAGTGACTGCAATGAGGAAAATAACCTTCCAGGAAAGAAATTTCAAGGAAGTAGAGACTAAAGGTTCAAAAGGTGGCTTCATAAGCTGACCAAGAACCAAATTTAAGTCCCATGCCACCGGAGGAGGCCTAATGGGAGGTTTAGTTAAAGTTAGGCCTCTCATGAATCTTGCAATAAGAGGATGAGAGGAAATAGGCTGTTCATTGAGAGGCTTGAGGGATGCTGCAATAGCACTCAAATGGACCCTTACTGAATTCGTTTTAAGGCCTGCATTGGAGAGATGCAGGAGATATTCCAATAGGGAATTTACAGGAAGAGCAAAAGGGTCAAGACCCCTTTGAGCACACCAAATGGAAAATCTTTTCCATTTAAAGGCATAAGAGTGCCTTGTGGAAGGTTTTCTGGAAGCATGGAGGATATCCTTCACTTGTTGCGAGACATTTAAGTCTTGAAGGTCTAGGCCTTCAGTAACCATGCTCTGAGGTGGAGGGACTTGGGGTTTGGGTGCCACAAAGTCCCTTCCTCCTGAGACAGAAGGTCTGGAGCAGCTCCCAGGTCCAGGGAGGGGCCCTGGGAGAGATGCAGAAGTAGAGGGAACCACATGGCGTGGCCAGCATGGAGCTATAAGGATCATAGATCCGTGATCCCACTGCAGTTTGAACAGAGTCTTGGGAATCAAAGGAATGGGTGGAAAGGCATATAGGAGGCCCTGACCTCAATGAAGGAGGAAGGCATCCTTGGCCTGAACCCCCTGACACGGAGTTCTGGAACAGAACCGGGGAAGTTTGGCATTCCACGGACTTGCAAAGAGGTCTATGTCCGGGGTTCCCCATTTCTGAAAGATTCTGAGTACCTGATCCATGTGCAGGGACCACTCGTGTGGAAGCAGAACTCGGCTGAGTCTGTGTGCCCAAGAGTTTTGAATTCCTGGGAGATATACTGCCAGGAGATGGATTTGATGCTCTCTGGCGAAGGCCCACAGTCTGAAAGCTTCGTTGCAAAGCGACAGAGAGCCAGTCCCTCCTTGTTTGTTTATGTAGAACATGGCTACTTGATTGTCGGTATGAACAAGAACTGTCATGTTGTATAGGAGGGTATGAAAGACCTTGAGAGCAAGGAAAATTGCTCGAAGCTCCAGAAGGTTGATATGAAGGGCGGTCTCTTCTGGAGACCAAAGGCCTTGAGTGGATAGGTCTTGAAGATGAGCTCCCCATCCTGTTTGGGAGGCATCTGTGGTGAGGGTTGCTTGAGGTAGTAGAGGTTGCAAGGGGGACCCCAGCAACAGATTTTGAGTGGACATCCACCACTGGAGAGACCAAAAGAGACGTTTGGAGGTTTCTATTTGGTCTGAGAGAGCTCCTAATGCTTGGGTCCACTGGGTGGAAAGAGTCCATTGAGCTGCTCTCATATGCAGGCGAGCATAGGGCACCACATGAACTGTGGATGCCATGTGGCCTAGCAGTTGTAACATCTCTCTGGCAGTCAAGTGGCTTCTGGACTGAATCTGAGAGGCCAAGTGCACTAGCCGGTGGCAATGTGCCTGGGGAAGATAGGCCCTTGCTGTGGTGGTATCCAACCAGGCCCCTATGAATTCTAGGGATTGAGTAGGGGTGAGTTGAGACTTTGGCCGATTGATGACAAGTCCCAAATACTGCAGAATGCAGATGGTGTGATCCAGGGAAGTCTGAGACTGAGATGGAGCTCGGATGAGCCAGTCGTCTAGGTATGGGAAGACAAAGATTCCCTGAGTGCGTAGAAATGCAGCCACTACTGACATGCATTTTGTGAACACTCTTGGAGCAGAGGCTAGACCGAAGGGGAGTACTCTGTACTGGAAATGTTTTCCCTGGAACAGAAATCGAAGGAATTTTCTGTGGGATGGGTGGATGAGTATATGTGTATGCATCCTTTAGGTCTAGAGAACAAAGCCAGTCCTGACTCTGTAGGTATGGAAGGAGAGTTCCCAGAGAGATCATTTTGAATTTCTCCTTGCATAGAAATTTGTTTAATTCTCTCAGATCTAGGATGGGTCTGTGCCCCCCTGTTTTCTTTGGTATGAGAAAATAGGGGGAGTAGAACCCTGAGCCCTGTTGAAGGAGAGGAACCTGTTCTATTGCCCCTTGGGCAAGCAGGGTATTCACTTCCTGATCCAACAGGTGTAGGAGAGATGGGGGAGAGATGAAATGTCTCACCCTGGGATAGAGAGGAAGGCTGGAAAAATGCAGTTTGTAGCCCTCTTTGATGATAGAGAGGGTCTACTGTTCTGATGTGATTTGTTCCCATCTGGGAGCAAAATGAGTTAACCATCCTGGAATGGTGAGAGGCTCTGGTTGCTGCAGAGCCAGAAAAGGTATGTTCTCTAGAAGTAAGTCAAAAACCCTGAGGGGGTTGGGACTGTTGAAGCGTAGCAGCCCCTGCAGGTTTTGTTCTGGCCTGTTTAGCTTGCTGACGTTTAGGAGCAAAGCAAACTTGAGAAGATGATTGGCCAGCATTGGCACCAAATCTAGTCTTTTTGTAGAAAGATTTCTTAAAAGACTTTTTCTTGGCAGGGAGAGAAGTAGACTTAGAGAGTCTATCTAAAGCAGCATTCTCTGCATCCATTTGAGTGGCTTTGACTTGCCACTCTTTGCCAAACAGATTTTCACCTGTACAAGGCAAATTGCCTAGGCCATCTTGCACCCAGGATTCCAGGTCAGAGGCCTGGAGCCAAGCAATTCGGCGAGCAGCTATAGCTATGCCAGATGCTCTGCTAGCACCCTCAAAGGAGTCAAAGGCAGCCCTATTGGAGAACTTTGACACATCTTGGATATGCTTTAAAAGAAGCAGGAACTCCTCTTTCCTATCCTCTGGGATAAAGGGGAGAAAATTTCGTACTTTAAGAGCAAGCTCTTTCAGAAACATGCCCATATAGAGGCTGTATGAGTTGATTCTGGCAATAAGCATCAGGGGCGGCCCAAGGGGGGTGCGGGGCCATGTGCGGAGACTCGGTGCGGGGCCTCATTTGCATAAGTGGCCTTATTTGCATAAATATTTGCATAATGTTACCATACACTAATGTTTAGTAAACATGTCTCTTAATGAGTGTATGGATAAAGAAAGACTAAAAGATTTCTACATTACTATAATCCAGTGCCAACCGCCAGGCACATTAGGAACTACTACAAACGCTGCCCATTTAGAACCCATAGCAAACCCGCTGTATCCTGACAGCATTACCAGGACTCACAAAGCACCAGACCCTACCTATCAAAAGGAAACACTGCAAATATTAAACCAGTACATTTCAGAGAATACTGGGGAAAGAGAACAAGTGGCAATGTCAAATAGGAATTACATAAACAGAATACCTCAGCTCAGTTACACATGCAGAACATAGACCATCACCAAACAAGGAATCGCAATTTAGAAACAGGAAGGCAATAATTAAACTGGGAACGCTAAAAGCCAAACTTGGAATGTACAACAACACTGTAGAAATAAAACTATAAATTAATTTCCTCTTGTACTAAACAAAGCGCAAACATTAATGATGCACATTTCCTAGAGCTGACATATTCCAGTTAATAAATTCAAAATAAAGAGATATATTTCTACCTTTTGTGCATTTTTTTTCAGTTGCAATTGCTCCAGCCACTTTCTTCTGGTTTCTTCATGTTTTCTGCTAACTCTCCATCGTCTGCTGTCCATTTGTCCTTTCTTCTCTCTTCTAGTTTTCTTTCCATCCTCTCTCTCTACATCTGCTTTAACATACTAATCTTTATCCTTTTGCTCTTTCCTCATTCTTATTTCATCCACACAAATTTTACCCCTCCATCCTCAATCCCCACTTACTCTCCCAATACCCGGCCAATTGTAGATTTTTCATCCCTCCCACACAAAATATTTTTCCCCTCTCCATTTTACTCTCCCAGCCCCATCCCATTCTAATCCTCCCCCAACATCAGCTCCCTTCTAGTTCCAGTCTCACCCAGCATCCATTCCCTTCTAGTCCCTGCATCAGCCCATTTCCAGTCCTAGCCCCCATCAACCCATTTCCAGTCCTAGCTCCCCCATCCATTTTCAGTCTGAGTCCCTTCATCAGCTCATTTCCAATCCTAGCCCCCCATCAGCCCATTTCTAGTCATTTCCTAGCCCCACCATCAGCCCATGTCAAATCCTAGCTCCCCTCCACTCAGCCCAATTCCAGTCCAAGCCCCCCCATGAGCGTGCGTCCGGGTCTAGCCCCTCCATGAGTGAATTTCACTTCAAGCCCCCGCCAGAGCCCATTTCCAATCTTAGCTCCCCCCAACAGCCCATTTCCAGTCCTATCCTAGCTGCTCCATCAGCCCATTTTCAGTTCTAGCTCCCTTCCCTCACAGCCCATTTCCATTCCAAGCTCCCTCCCCATCAGCTATTTGCAGTTCAAGCCTCCCCGTCCACTCAGTCCATTTCCAGTCATAGCAATCCCCCAACCCATTACCAGTCTTAGCCCCCCATCAACCCATTTTCAGTTTAAGCCCCCCCTATAACCCATTACCAGTCCTAACCCCCCATCAGCCCACTTCCAGTCTTAACCCCATCAGCCCATTTCCAGTCAGCCCCCCATAGCCCATTGCCAGTCCTAACCCCCCCATCAGCCCACAGCCCATTACTAGTCCTAACCACATCAGCCCACCTCAAGTCCTAACCCCTCCCCATCAGCCCTTGTCCTGTCCTAGCGCCCCCATATCCCATTAGCATTCCTAAACCCCCCATAGAACATTAGCTATCCTTAACCACCATCACCCTATTTCCAGACAGCCCCCATCAGCCCACAGCCCATTACCAGTCTTAACCCCCCCAGCCCATTTCCAGTCCAAACCCCCCATCACCCCATTTCCAGACAGCCTCCATCAGCCCCAGCCCATTAGCAGTCAACCCCCCCAGCCCATTTCCAGTCCTAACCCCCCCATCACCCCATTTCCAGACAGCCTCCATCAGCCCCCAGCCCATTACCAGTCTTAACCCCCCAGCCCATTTCCAGTCTAAACCCCCCCAGCCCATTTCCAGTCAGCCTCCATCAGCCCCAGCCCATTAGCAGTCTTAACCCCCCCTAGCCCATTTCCAGTCCTAACCCCCCCAGCCCATTTCCAGTCCTAACCCCCCCTCACCCCATTTCCAGTCAGCCTCCATCAGCCCCAGCCCATTAGCAGTCTTAACCCCCCCCAGCCCATTTCCAGTCCTAACCCCCCCCCAGCCCATTTCCAGTCAGCCTCCATCAGCCCCAGCCCATTAGCAGTCTTAACCCCCCCTAGCCCATTTCCAGTCCTAACCCCCTCCAGCCCATTTCCAGTCCTAACCCCCCCCGTGCACATTTCCAGTCCTAACTCCCCCCCCTTGCACATTTTCAGTCCTAACTCCCCCCCCTTGCACATTTTCAGTCCTAACCCCCCCCTGCACATTTCCTTTCCTCACCCCCCCCGTGCACAGTTCTATTCCTAACCCCCCCCCCTTGCACATTTCCAGTCCTAACTCCCCCCCCTTGCACATTTTCAGTCCTAACCACCCATCACCCCATTTCCAGACAGCCTCCATCAGCCCCCCCCCCTTCCCTTCCCTTCCCTTCCCTTCCCTTCCGGCAAATTTAAAAAACAAAAACAAAAACCTGGCTCTAGCTGCTGCCGCTGCCGCGTCCGTCGCAGCAGCGGCAGAATGGCGTGTCCCGCGGGGCCCCCTCTCCTCGTCGAGCCCTCTGCAAGGGCTTTCAGATTCGCGAAGGGAGAGTGCTCCCTCGCGTCTCTGTAAAGCCCGCAGGGGCTAATGGGAAATTTCCCATCAGCCCCTCGCGTCTAAAGGGGCAGATGGGAAATTTCCCATTAGCCCCTGCGGGCTTTACAGAGACGCGAGGGAGCACTCTCCCTTCGCGAATCTGAAAGCCCTTGCAGAGGGCTCGACGAGGAGAAGGGGCCCCGCGGGACACGCCATTCTGCCGCTGCTGCGACGGACGCGGCAGCAGCCAGAGACAGGTTTTTTTTAAAAATGTAATTAAAAAAAAAAGCAGAATGTTCTTTGCGCGGGGCCCCCTGAAACGCGGGGCCCTGTGCAAAAAACATTCTTGCTCAATGGACGGGCCGGCCCTGATAAGCATACTAGCCTGGAAGATTTTCCTGCCAAAAGCATCCAAAGTCCTACATTCTCTTCCTGGAGGGGTAGAAGAGTGTCTTTTGGTACTCTTTATCTTTTTCATAGCAGACTTCACCACGATGGAATGGTGAGGAAGCTGAGTTTTTTGAAAACCAGGAGAAGGAGGGACCCGATACATGGTGTCCAACCGACGAGAATGTGGAGATACGGTAAGAGGAGCCTCCCATAAATCCATCATGTGTTCTTGGAGAATATCATGAATGGGTAAGGTGACTGCCTGTTTGGGAACCTTAGAGTATCCTAAAATGTCTAATTTTTGTGCTCTAGGTTCTTTTTTAGAGGATACTGTAATAGAGAGTCCTTTGGCTACTTCAAGAATGAAGTCTTGAAAGGACAAGTCCTCTGGAGGAGACATTCTTCTCTTTGGGGAAGAGGGCTCCTCAGGAAGAATAAGGGATGCTTCATCAGAATCATCTGAGGTATCGGCATCCTCAGAAGACTCGAAGTATCGCCTATTTGCTTCCAGAGACCGATACGTGTACCGACCGGTATCGACATCGGGCGTACCGGGAACCGGGTCGGTATCGAGAAAACCTCCGGAACCGAGAACCGGAACCGGTCTTCTACTGGAAGTAGATGCTCTGGGTACCGGTATCGGTTGTGGTACCGGAACCGGGGTCGGAACCGACGGTTGCGGTACCGAGGGCGTTGCAGCATTAATGAAAGCCATTATGGCCTGCTGCATGGATTGTACAGTAGTACCCATAGACGCCACAACTGCCTGGATGTCGGTACCGGTCTGAGCCGGTATCCCAGAGCAGTCTAACAGGTGATTGGTCGAGGCCGTGCCATCGATGTCAACCTGTAACCCCATAGGAGGAGCTTTGGAAGCCGGAGCTTCCCGCCGGGGTTGTTTGGCTGGGGCAGGGTCCTCAGGGTCGAACCCAAGGGCCTCTCGCTGCTTAGAGGGAGATTTGCCCTTTGAGGACCTGCCTGAAACATGTTTGGTTACCTGAGATCCATCCGGAGAGGAAGACCTGGAGGATGTTGATGCTGGATTATCTGTAGAAAACAGCATATGGAATTTGGCTGCTCGGTTCTGTAAGCCACGTTTGGACATCAGAGAGCAGGAAGGACAATCCGAGATAGAATGGTCAGGTCCCAAACATTTAAGACACCATTCATGAGTGTCTGTGACTGAAATAGTACTAGAACACTTGGTGCATTTTTTGAAACCAGAAGCTGGCTTCTCCATGAGGGAGAATTTGTGAAGGCCTGTAGGCCCCACAAACAAACACACCAAGTGAAGAAAAATAAGATAATTTTTTTTCTTTTTTTTGTAGAAATAAAAGAAAAAAGACCGGCGGTACCGGTTCGGAATCGGAGAAGGCAGACACGCGGCCAAAGAAACAAATTAAAATAACAACTTCTTCAGCGGTGACAGGAACACGACCTGCTGGCTCCGCGGAAAAAGAAGAACTGAGGAGAGTTGGTCAGGAAGGCGGGAAGGCAGCGCGCATGCGCTGTGGGAAGCCCCAAAAGCTTTCCTTCTGGGAAGCTGGGGAGCTTTCCCGCGCAGGCTCTGTCGGTTCCGACGTACCCATATGTGAGGACTCATTCCTGCTTGTTCCTGGAGATCTCCGGATTATCTACCAGCGGCATGAATTTAGAACACCCCTGTATACCATACCATCTTCACTGCCATCTCCGCCAATTCTGCAACGTGAGTGTGACAAAGGGGTTCCCCTGTCCTCTCCCAAAGGGATCCCCTTTCCTGAGCCCCCCCTTGCCCCTTCATCTGCACCCATTCGGTTGTCCCCCTCAACTCCCATTCAAGCACAGCCCGCACTCGAGCTGCCTCATAATACCTAGCTAACATAGGGACCCCTATCCCTCCCACTTTCTTATTAGTACACAAAATGCTTTTTGCTACCCGGGGTCTTTTTCCTTTCCAAATATACTGCATGGTCCTGTTTTGCAATCTATTTAGGTACCCCAGCGGAACCTCAACAGGTAGGTTCATAAACAAATATAGCAACCTAGGGACTACTATCATCTTAACCAGGTCAATCCTACCCAGCCAGGATACTTCATATCTCCCCCATTCTTCTAATTCTCGGAACAGTTTGTTCCTAGCTGCCCCAAAATTTTCCTGAAACAGTTTATTGTGCTTATTTGTTATCTGCACTCCTAGGTATCTAATACTATGTTTTGCCCATCTAAAGGGAAACACTTGCCTCAGATGATCCTCTTCGCCCTTTTTTATTGTTAAGTTCAATACCTCCGATTTGGTAGCATTCATATGGAACCCGGATACTTCTCCATACCCGCCCAGTTCCTCTAAAATCGCACTTAATGATCGCTCCAGGTCTGAGATAAAGAACAAAACATCATCTGCGAACAGTGAGATCTTGTGGGAGTGATGCTCCACTTGAACCCCCGGGATATCCACCTGCTCCTGTATTCGTTGAGCCATGGGCTCCATAGCTAGAATAAATAACAAGGGAGACAAAGGGCAGCCCTGCCTGGTGCCCCTGTACAGCTTGAACGCTCTCGTGACTGAACCATTAATTTTTAAGCAGGCCATTGGCATTTTATATAGGATCTGAACCCACTTCAAGAAAGCGCCTTTTATACCTACTTTTCCTAACACTTTGAATAAGAAATTCCATCTCACCCTGTTGAAAGCCTTTTTGGCGTTGACTGCTAGGAACGCCAACTCTTTCCCCCTCGCTTCCCTCTGCCACATTATATTTAGGGCCCTCCGGATGTTATCCGACGTATACCTCCCCGGAACAAACCCAGATTGGTTCTGGTGTATTAATCTATCCAGATGTGGCATTAACCTATTAGCCAGAATCCTTGCAAATATCTTTAAGTCCCCCCCCCAATAGTGAGATGGGTCTATATGAACCGCATTCTACTGGATCCTTCCCCTCCTTGTGTAATATACTAATCCCTGCTATACGCATTGATGCGGGCATCATGTGCGCTTCATTGAAGGAATTATACATTCTTGCAAGTGGCCCAACTAGTACATTCGCAAATACTTTATAAAATTTATTTGGATATCCGTCTAACCCAGGAGCCTTATGCCCCTTTAACCCTTTTATCACTGCCAATATCTCTTGCTCTCCAATCGGGCTAGACAAGTCCTCCGCCTCATTAGTAATTTGAGGGAGCATAACACTTCTCAAATATTCTCTTATTTTCCCCTCCTCCATAGGCTTTTCCGGGGTATATAGCCCCTGATAGTACTGGACAAACCTTTCTTCTATGTCTTTCCCCGCCATAATACTCTCCCCTCTATATCCCTGATTTTAACTATAGCATTCCTAGTTTTCAATTTTTTTACTTTCTGGGCCAGCATCCTCCCCATCTTGTTACTAAATTCAAAGCTCTGCTGTTGCAACATATTCAACTTGTATCTGATTTCCTGCATTTGCAGCTTGCTCAATTCCCCACGCAATCCCTGCAGCTCCCTTCTCAGTTTAGTATCTACCGGATCCCTCTTTAGCTTGTTTTCCACATCCCCAAATGCAGCCAACAGGCTATCTTGTCGCTGCAATTTCATCTTCTTGCAGTGAGCCCCCACCGCAATAAATTTTCCAAGTATCACCGCTTTTAAGCCGTCCCAAACTATAACTGGAGAACACTCCCCTGTATCATTCAACAATATATACTCTGCTATTCCATCCGCAATCTGTTGCACCACCTCCTTATCCTCCAGTAGAGATTTGTTTAATTTCCACCATGTTGTATTAATTCTTGGTTCTCCCATTTGAAGTGAGCATATGACTGGGGCATGGTCAGACCATGTCTGCTCTTTAATTTCACATTCCTTTACTTCAGCTACTAGGGAGTGATCTAGAAATATTATATCAATTCGAGAGTACACCTCATGCACTGCTGAGTACAATGAGTAGTCCCGCTCCCGCCCCTCATTTACCTCCCTCCATATATCAACCATGTCCAATCCCTTTAACAGTTTCTTCAAGCCCATTCTATGCTGCTTTGGTGTCGAAGATGCTCTCTTGGAGGTATCAATTTGGGGATCTAGAGTGACATTAAAGTCTCCCCCCACAATTAGATGTCCTTCACTTTTCCCAAATAATATATTCTGAAGTTCCCGAAAGTCACCTGATTGACATTTGGGGCATACACATTCACCAGGGAGTAAGTCTTCTGACCCCATTGCAGCTTTACAATCACATACCTCCCCTTTTTATCTCTAATAATTTCCGCCGCCTGCCCCAAAATTCTTGCAGACAATAAGATTCCTACCCCTCCCTTTTTCCTTTCCACTTGATTTGAAGCAAAAAAACTGCTGGCGATAATGAGGGTGGCCTACTCAATTCTTGTCTTTGGGGAGAAGATGCGTCTTCTGTACATAGACAATATCACCTTTCAGTCTAGTGCATTCTTTCATTAGCAACTGTCTCTTCCTGAAGGAGTTGAGGCCTCTGGCATTCACGGTTATTAGTTTTATCTCTGGCATTCATAACATTCCTCCCCCAAGCTTTTACCATCACCCTTAGCCTTTGTTTTCCTCACTCCCTCCGCACCCCCTTCCTCCTACCCCCTCCCAACTCCCCCCTCCCTCATCGGTTCCATTGTTAGAACCTCTTCTGGTGACCTCAGGCCCGACAGACCCCAAGTTTCATCTCAATAAGCTTTCCCCACAGGAACCAACGAGATCATCTTATACTTCAATTTTCCATTCCCTCCCCTCACTTGAGACTCTCATACATTTCCACCCAACCCCCCCACACATATATATCTTACAGTAACACCACCTCTCCAAGTGTCAGACCTCTTTTCCCCTCAAAGACCCCAACTACTCCAAACTCAACAGGTCAAAGGTACAAGACCAAAACAGTCCAGCTTTTCACTTAATCAGTCTCTGATGTCTCAATCGCTTTTCCACTTCAGGCACTCGGCTCCACTGTTGCTGTGAGTCTTTTTCAGGGCTACCTCTTTCCAGTTGCCCCTGGTTAACCGCCTGCTTCACAGGAAGATCCATCCATCCAGCCTGCTTCATACTTGCTAACGCAGCTTCTACCGAATGGACAGCCATCGTTTTCGCATTTATAGTAAATTGTAATCCTACTGAGAACAGCCATCTGTACCGAACGTTCTCTTCCCTCAGCTTCCTGGTCACCGCTTGGTACTCCCTGCGCTTCCTTATTGTAATGCTTGATATATCAGCAAAGACTTTCACCTCTGCTCCTTGCCATTGGACCTTGCCCAATTTCCTCGATGCCATCATCACCAGTTCTTTAGTTCTGAATTCATGTAAGCATACCACCACGTCACACACTTTATTTTCTCTCTGCGGTCCTAAGGCTCTGTGGGCTCTATCTACTGTAAGGCACACACCTTCCACCAACATGCCTGCTGCCTTTAGGGCCGCCCCACAAAAATCTTCTGCCATAGAGATATAATTTATTGTGCCCTCGCTTTCAGGAAGGCCCCTGATTCTAATGTTCGATCTTCTAGATCTGTTTTGTAAGTCTTCTACCTTCTGCCACAACTCTTCTTGTACCTCATTTAGGGACTCCAAGCGCGATTCATAGGGAGCACTCCAGCCCTCTTGTTCCTCCACTCTGCTTTCCACCTCCTCAAGCCGAGCTCCCATCGAGGCCATATCATTTTTTTATTTCCTGGAACCATCCATGCACCTCCATTTTCAGCGCTCCAAATTCTTGCCTGGTTGAGTCGAACCACTCTTTCAGTTCTGCCTGTAGGGCTTGTATTTCACACGATGCACTCTTAGCAATTTCAACCTCCTCTGCACCATTGTACTTGCCACTGTTTGCCGCCATTTTCCCCGCATGGCCTTTGGCTCCCGCTGATCCTTTAAACGCGAAGGCTTTGAGGTCCGCTCCCGATTTTCTTGTCGCCATCTGCTCTGACCCAGCTTTCCTAACCTTATGCCTGTATCCTCCAGTTTTGTGGGGGATCTCTTTTTTTGCTTTGTTTCTCTCCTGTGGGTACTTAATACTGCATTATTGCCGGAGCTCTGTTTTCAAGCGACCATCATAGCACTGATGTCACCGGACTGCGGTATTTCTTATTGTGTGTTAGTTTGAAGAATATCCTTGGCAGTATCTTTATTAACAGCATTATGATACTGCTATAACATTAGGGCACCTCAACAGATCATTAAAATGATGGTGATTTTTTTCTTTATGATCAAAATAATATCAAGAGGAGCTTATTGTTATGGATAGCTGCGATAATCAAATACGCTAATGCTCTAGAAGTAAAGTTGAAGCACCTCAAATTGAGAATAAGCTGTTATAAAGAGAAATTAGATTTACCTGCTAACTGTTGTTCCTTGAGGAACTCTAGTCCAGTCCCACACCTCTGGGTAATGTACCTCTTCCAGCAGCTTGGAGACTGTGCATGTCATCTTTTGATGACACTAGTGTACTTATGCAGCTGGCACTGCCTACCAGCCCCAGACTATTGACAAAGCACTTACAGGAGCAACAAATAAGTAGTTAAACAGGCACAAACACTTCAGCGCCTAAAGAAACTAACACCTCCTGCACCCCTTGAGAAGGAAATCTGTCCCCCCCCCTCCAGGATGAGGAAGCCTACCTGTTGAACGCCAGAGTAACTCCAACCGGCGGGGAGCCAGAGACTGACAGCTCCTCCGGTTCGCCCCCCACCAAACGCTGACTGCACCCCACTCCCCCCAGCCACTTCCTCGATCAAGGGAACCAGCTTCAGGACTGAGGTGCTTACAAATTATTCCTAACCGTACTCAGGGAGGGTTCCGGGACTGGACTGGAGTTCCTCAAGGAACAACAATTAGCAGGTAAGTCTAATTTCTGTTTCTTTATCATCCCCCCAATTCAGTCCCATACCTCTGGGATGTATCAGAGCAGTTAAACGAATGGGAGGGACATGCACAATTGGCCTGAAGCACTGCCGAAACAAAATGAGCATCCTCCGCCACCTGGACATACAGATGATGATGCTTAGAAAAGGTATGAAGTGACGTCCACTTTGCAGCCCTATAGATCTCCACTAGCAGAACTAAACTATACTCCACCCACAAGGCCCCTTGAACCCTCATGGAATGCGCTCTCAGCCCCGCAGGCACCGCTTTATCCTTCAAGATGTATGCCAACGCGATTGCCTCCCTGATCCATCTAGAAATGGAGGCCTTAGCTGCCACCTCACCTTTGCACGGCTCGCCAGACAGAACAAACAGCTGGTCCCATTTCCAAAAGGATAGTGTCCTTTTCACATACTTCCATAGGACTCTTAACATCCAGGTGAAGCAGCTGTGGATTGGCCGGGCCCACATCCGTGTTCGCCAGAGCTGGTAAGGAAACCGCCTGGTTCACATGAAAAGCCGACACCACCTTGGACAAAAATGAAGGTACCGGGCGCAGGACCACTTTCTCCTTGTAGAAGGAAAGAAATGGCTCTTGGCATAACAGGGCCTGAAGCTTCAGAATCCTGCATGCTGAGCAAATTGCCACCAGGAATACTGTTTTCAGAGTCAAATCCTTCAGGGAAGCTCGACTCAATGGCTCAAAAGGCTTCCCAGCCAGCACCGTGAGAACCACATTGGATCCCAAGGTGGTACCACCTCCCTCCTCGGCAGCTGGAGGTGGTTCATCGCCCTTAGAAACCTCAGCACGTCTGGGTGCATACCCAATGGCATCCCGTGGACCTTTCTGCGATAACAGGAAATCGCCACCAGCTGCACCCTCAAGGAACTGACAGCCAGGCCCTTCTCAAAACCGGATTGTAAAAACGCCAAGATGTCCGGGATGGAGGCAGTGGAAGGACACGCCTGCCGCTCTTTGTACCACGATTCAAAGATGTGCCACATGCGGATGTATGCCAGGTTTGTAGACCTTCTCTGGGCCTGTAGCAAGGTTTCTATCACTGAGCCTGATTAACCTTTCTTCTTCAACCTCACCCTTTCAAGAGCCATGCTGAAAGTGAGACTTGATCCACCTGAGGCATGCAAAGTGGCCCCTGCGTCAAGAGGTCCTTCTGAACCGGAAGCCGCCACAGTCGGTCTGCCAGTATCCGAACCAGGTCGGCATACCACGAGCATCTCGGCCATTCCGAGGCCACCAGAATTACTAACCCCTGGTGCGCCTCTATCCATTGAACTACCCGGCTTATGAGCATCCACGGGGGAAACATACAGAGAAGGCCCTCTTCGGGCCACCGCTGAATTAGAGCATCCAGGCCTTCGGACGTCCTTTCTCTTCTTCTGCTGAAAAACTGGCCGGCCTTGGCTGACTTGAACGTTGCCATTAGGTCCATGACCGGTATGCCCCAGAGGCGGACCACCTGCTCGACCATCTCCTGGTTGAGTTGCCACTCTCCGGGGTCCATGTTCACTCGACTGAGGTAGTCTACCGTCACAATGTCGACTCCCGCCACATGCGCCGCCAATAATGCCTGGAGCCAAGTCTCTGCCTATCCGAATAGCCTTTCGGCCTCCTCTTCTAAGGCTACACTGTTCGTGCCTCCTTGCCGGTTGATGTAAGCCACCATGGTCGCATTGTCTAAGAGGACTCAAGAGTTTTCTAGCACTAGGCCCACTGCTCACATCTCAAGCCTGTTGATCGATCACCGAGCCTCCACTGTCCCTGAACAAAGAATACCTCGCAATGGGCTCCCCAACCTGACAGACTGGCATCGGTCATCAGCGGGACCCACACTGGGGACTCGAGTGGCATGCCCCTCTCCAGACTTCCCAAATGCAGCCACCAACTGAGGGCTCTCCTGGTGCTCCATGGGCAAGGGAGTACCTGGGACAGGGATTGACTCTTATGGGACCACCAACGGAGCTGCGCTCTCTGCAGCAGTCACATGTACGCCCTTGCCCATGGGACTAGCCCCAGAACCTGCAGATAATGCCACACCAACCGTCTCGCCATCTTCAGGAACTGCCATACCAACTTTCGTAGTTCCTGTGACTGTCAATCCAGCAGAAAAACCCTGCCCGTGTGGGTATCAAAGCGCGCCCCCAAATACTCTAGTTCCTGAGCCGGCAGCAACTGACTCTTGGCCAAGTTGACCACCCAACCGAGACTTTGGAGGAACTCACCACCCATGCTGTTGCTCTTTTGCTGTTGTCCCTGGACTTCGCCCGGATCAGCCAATCATCTAGGTATGGGTAGACGAGAACCCCTTCCTTGTGGACAGCTGCCACCACTACTATCATGACCTTGTTGAAGGTACGGGGGAGGTCATGAGACCGAAGGGCAAAGCTCAAAGCTGGAAATGGCCTCTTGGCACCGCAAAGGGGAGAAACTGATGATTTTCTGGATGGATGGAGATGTGCAGATATGCCTCCATGAGATCGAGCGATGTCAAGAACTCTCCGCTCCTTACTGCCACTATTGCTGATCTCAGCGTTTCCATGTGGAAATGCGGCACCCGGGAGACAGTGGTTCACACCCTTGAGGTTGAGAATCGGGTGGAAAGACCCTTCCTTTTTGGGCACAATAAAATAAATGGAATATTGACTACAGCCATACTGGTCTCGGGGAACCAGCTCCACAGCTCTTAGCTGCAGGAGATGAGACAAGGTCTCCTCTACTGCTGCCGCCTTGCCCCGCGTTTTGCAGGGGAACTGAACAAAAAATTGCTTCAATGGATGAGCCCATTCGAGGGCATAGCCCTCCTGGACGACTTCCAGGACCCACTGGTAAGACATAATCCGGACCCAGGCAGAGTAAAAATCCCGCAGCTGACCTCCCATGGGTTGCATCCCCACCTGGTTCCCCCTCGCTTCACTGTGCTTTTTTGTGTTCTGCCTGCACTTTGGAAACCTTAAAACCTCTGCCCCCTGGAGGGGAACCTGCCTTTCCAGATCCGGCTAAAGCGGGAGGTATGAAAATGGACCTTGAGTCAAAGTAGGGTTATAGGCTTGCTTCTGCTTATCGTCGGGCTGCTGATTACCTTTGGACTCTCCCAAATCCTTAACCAATTTGTCCAACTACTCCCCACCCTTGAAGGGAAACTTGCCAAGACGGGTTTTGGAGGAGCCATCTGCCATCCAATTTCGGAGCCACGGGTAGCAGGGTGCCACTACCACCAAAGCCATGCTTTTAGAGAGATCCCTAATAAGATCATAATGGGTGTCCACTAAATAGGCCACCCCCGATTCCAATTTGGCCACCTCACCCGAGAGGTCCATCTCAGGGTGCCCTAGATGTTGGCCTCTTTGTGACTAGCGGAGGCAGACCCTCATCACCCAGATTCCGCAAATGGAAGCCTGCAGTGAAAGGGCATTAATATCAAATGCCTGCTTCAATAAGATGTCCAACTTCCTATCCTGGACATCCTTAAGAGCTGCACTGCCTTTAACCAGTATGGTAGACTTCTTGGTAACCGCCAACACTGCTGCATCTACTTTGGGCGAATGAAGCAGTTTGCGCTCTTGCTCAGGTAGTGGGTACAGGCGCGTCATGGTTCATACCCCTTTAAGGCCTGCCTCCAGCAGATCCCACTCATCCTGGATCATCTGCTGCACCACTCTATGTATGGGGAAGACCACCTGCGATTTCCATACCACCTGGAGCAATGGATTCTCCGGCAGCTCTTCCTCTGCCGGGAGGTTAGTGGGCATATTCAGGGCCTTGAGGGACTGAGATGAGTGCCGGCAACTCCTCCCAGTGGAACACCTGAACAATGCAGGCCTGATCCTGCTGCTCTGGGATCTCCCCTTTTTCCAACTCCTCCTGGAGATCTAGTTCCGTGTCAAGGTCTCCCCATTCAGTCCCTCTGATAATGGCGGTTGCTACAACTCCTCTAAGCCTCTAGCTCGCTTAGTCACCACCGTCCCCGATTCGTCCTCTTTTGTGTCAGACACCCTCTTAGCCCTGCGTTCCGACGCTGATGAGCCACTTGCCAAACCTTGCTGATGTAGGCAAAACGCCTTGTGCAACAGTAAGACAAACTCTGGTGAAAAATCCCCTGGGAGCCCTAATGCTCCCTGGGCTTAAGGGATGGATGGTCTGGGCATTGTGGAGGGAACGGGGACTGGCTCCGCCAAAATTAACACAAAGCACCCGGCCTCCTGAACAACCTGAACCAGTGAGGCACCCTCCTGCTTCACCTCATCTCGCAGGCCCTGCTCCGATGATCTAGCCTCCTGCGTGCATATGAGGTAAAGCCTGCCTCAGAGACCGGTCCCTGCCTGGTCCCGCACATTAGGCACTGCGGTTTGGTTGGCATGGTGGGAGGTGCTGCGGGTCCTTCTCTCTGGGGTCTCACCTACCTCCCAGGAAGACCCCCAAATTTGTACCCAGGCAGTAGATGGATCCCTGTCAACGTGCCCCCCACCCCGAGCCCCAGGCCCAGAGAACTAAAATGCATGAATCAAAAGAAAATGAACTGAACTAATAAACTAAAATGAAACTAAAAATGAAGCTAGCCATGAACTAAAAACTGTCCCCAAAGAGAAGGAATCTGCTCTATCACAGCTTACTCCTCCCCCCTCAGGGAAATACAGGCGGCTGACCTCCCCTGCGGGAGGAAAAAGGCAGTCGGGCCTGAATAGAAAGTGCACCTAAAAACTCCCGCGCCGCTGCGGAACTCCACACACGTGTCTGCAGGCTGCTGTCCACTACCACTCATCCCAGTGGTGTCTAGGAGTTCCTACTGCCTCCCCTTTCACCGCTCTTACCTCCGGGCTTAGTCCCACATGGCTCTCTTCTCCCTCGCGCTCAGCTTGTACTTCCTGGCTTCGATGCTGAGGGGAGGGGACGATCTGAGTCTGCCGGTCAGGCAAGGCTTGCACATGCGGTGGCTCCTCACCTGGGTTGCGAGAGGCCTCCATACAATAAACCCCCTGATCTGATGGGAGAGTTAGAATATATAGCACTAAACGAGAGGTTAGATATGATTGGAATATCAGAGACATGGTGGAAGGAGGACAACCAGTGGGACACTGTGATACCTGGGTACAAACTATATCGTAATGATAGAGCTGATCAAATTGGTGGAGGGGTTGCGCTCTATGTTAGAGAGGGCATTGAGTCAGAAAGGATTAAAGTTTTGCAAGAAACAAAATTTGCTGTAGAATCTCTATGGATTGAAATTCCATGTAAAAAGGGGAAGGCGATGGCAGTGGGGGTGTACTATCGTCCGCCTGGCCAGAATGAACAAATGGATGATGAAATGCTCAAAGAAATCAAGGAAGCTAGCAAACGTTACAGTGCAGTAATAATAATGGGTGATTTCAATTACCCCGGCATCGACTGGGTCAGTGTCACAACAGGACATGCTAGGGAGATAAAGTTCCTAGATGAAATAAATGACTGCTTCTTGGAGCAGCTGGTTCATGAACCGACCAGAGGGGAAGCCATATTAGACCTAGTCCTTAGTGGAACACTAGATGTAGTGCAAGAGATAAGGGTGTTGGGGCCACTTGGCAATAGTGATCATAGCATGATCACCTTTGATTTAATTAGTGGAAGAGGGATAGTAAGGAAATCCACAGTACTACCCTTTAACTTTCGAAAGGGAGACTATGATAAAATGAGGAAAAACAGTTAAGAAAAAACTAAAAGGAGCAGTTGCAAAGGTTAAAGACGTACATCAAGCTTGGGTGTTGTTGAAAAATACTATCTTGGAAGCCCAGACCAGCTGTATTCCACGCTTTAAGAAAAGTGGAAGGAAGTCCAAAAAACTGCCAGCATGGTTTAAAGGTAAGGTCAGAGAGGCTGTTGTTGCCAAAAAAGCACCTTTCAGGAAATGGAAAAAAGAGCCAAACGATGAAACCTGGAAACAGCATAAGCACTGGCAAGTCAAATGCAAGGCATTGATAAGGCAGGCAAAGAGAGAATTTGAGAAGAAGCTTGCTGCGGAAGCAAAAACGCGAAATAAAGACCTTTTCAAGTACATTCGTAGCAAAAAACCTGTGAGAGAGTCAGTTGGTCCATTAGATGATAAAGGGGTTAAAGGAGCACTAAGAGGCGACAAGGCGATAGCGGAGAGACTGAATGAATTCTTTGCTTCGGTCTTTACTGAGGAAGATGTAGGGATGTTACCCATGACTGAAGTGGTATTTAAAGGTGTGGAAGAATTGAAGGAAATATCGATACATCGGGAAGATGTCTTACAACTATTAGATAAACTGAAGAGTAGCAAATCACCTGGGCCGGATGGTATACATCCAAGGGTGTTGAAAGAACTGAAATTTGAGATTGCAGACCTGCTATCAGTAATCTGTGAACTATCATTAAAATCATCTCTAATACCTGAGGATTGGAGGATCGCCAATGTAACACCAATTTTTAAAAAGGGTTCGAGGGGTGATCCGGGAAACTACAGACCGGTGAGCCTGACATCAGTACCGGGAAAAATGGTAGAAACCATCATAAAGAATAAAATTACTCAGCATGTAGATAGTCACGACCTAATGGGAGACAGCCAACATGGCTTTAGACAAGGAAGATCTTGTCTTACTAATCTGTTATGTTTTTTTGAAGGAGTGAATAAACAGGTGGACAAAGGTGAGTCGGTTGATATTGTGTATCTGGACTTTCAGAAAGCCTTTGACAAGGTCCCTCATGAGAGACTTTTGGCAAAACTAAAGAGTCATGGGATAGGAGGCAGTGTACTATTGTGGATCAGGAACTGGTTAAAAGATAGAAAGCAGAGGGTAGGGCTAAATGGCCAATTTTCCCAATGGAGAAAGGTGAATAGTGGTGTACCCCAGGGATCTGTGCTGGGTCCGCTGCTTTTTGACATATTCATAAATGACCTGGAAAGTGGAATAACGAGTGAGGTGATCAAATTTGTAGATGACACAAAACTATTTAAAGTTGTTAAAACCCAGGAGGATTGTGGAAAATTGCAAGAGGATCTTGATAAATTGGAAGATTGGGCATCAAAATGGCAGATGAAATTTAATGTATTGAAGTGCAAGGTTATGCACCTAGGGAAGAACAACCCAAACTATGGTTACACGATGCAAGGTTCCACATTAGGAACCACCACCCAGGAAAAAGATCTAGGCGTCATTGTGGATACCATGTTAAAACCCTCGGCCCAGTGTGCAGCGGCGGCCAAGAGAGCAAATAGAATGCTAGGTATGATAAGGAAAGGAATGGAAAATAAAACAAAAGATATTATAATGCCTCTATATCGTTCCATGGTGAGACCGCACCTTGAATATTGTGTGCAATTCTGGTCGCCGTATCTTAAAAAGGATATAGCGATTTTAGAAAAGGTTCAGAGAAGAGCCACCAAAATGGTAAAGGGGATGGAAGGATACTCCTATGAAGAAAGTCTAAAAAGGTTGGGGCTCTTTAAACTGGAAAAGAGACGGCTGAGGGGAGATATGATAGAAGTCTATAAATTAATGAACAGAGTGGAATGGGTAAACGTAGATCGATTGTTTACCTTATCAGAATATAGAAAGACTAGGGGACATGCAATGAAGCTACAGGGTAAACTATTTAAGACTAATAAAAGAAAATATTTTTTCACTCAACGTGTAATCAAACTCTGGAATTTGATACCGGAGGATGTAGTAAAGGCTGTTAGTGTAGCTGGGTTTAAAAAAAGTTTGGACAAGTTCCTGGAGGAAAGGTCCATAAACCATTATTAAGAAGGGACCCAGGATATCAATGCTTGAACCAATACAAGCATTGTGGAACCTGTGTCCCTTGGGGAAACTGCTAGGTACGTATGACCTAGATTGGCCACTGTTGGAAACAGAATACTGGGCTTGATGGACCTTGGTCTGACCCAGTATGGCATATCTTATGTTCTTATGTTCCTAGAAAGGGGAGGGGGGAGGAGCCAATGAATGAATCTTCTGTCCTGCCGACCACCAAAAGCAAAGAACCTGCACTTTACAGGGGAAATAAAATCAAAACTCTAAACCTATCTCCTTAGTTGTTCCTTCAGTGAGCCAGCACCCTGGCTCACTACCTCCTCCCAGGGGCGGCCCAAGGGGGGTGCGGGGCCATGTGCGGAGACTCGGTGTGGGGCCTCATTTGCATAAGTTGCCTTATTTGCATAAATATATGCATAATGCTAACATACACTAACTTTTAGTAAACATGTCTCTTAATGAGTGTATGGATAAAGACAGACTAAAAGATTTCTACATTACTATAATCCAGTGCCAACCGCCAGGCACATTAGGAACTACTACAAACACTGCCCATTTAGAACCCATAGCAAATCCGCCGTATCCTAACAGCACTACCAGGACTCACAAAGCACCATACCCTACCTATCAAAAGGCAACACTGCAAATATTAAACCAATACATTTCAGAGAACAATACATGACCTACTGGGGAAAGAGAACAAGTGGCAATGTCAAATAGGAATTACATAAATAGAATACCTCAGCTCAGTTACACATGCAGAACATAGACCATCACCAAACAAGGAATCACAATTTAGAAACAGGAAGGCAATAATTAAACTGGGAACCCCAAAAGCCAAACTTGGAATGTACAACAACAGTGTAGAAATAAAACTATAAATTAATTTCCTCTTGTACCAAACAAAGCGCAGACATTAATGATGCACATTTCCCAGAGCTTTCATATTCCAGTTAATAAATTCAAAATAAAGCGATATCTTTCTACCTTTTGTGCATTTTTTTTCAGTTGCAATTGCTCCAGCCACTTTCTTCTGGTTTCTTCATGTTTTCTGCTAACTCTCCATCATCTGCTGTCCATTTGTCCTTTCTTCTCTCTTCTAGTTTTTTTTTCCATTCTCTCTCTCTACATCTGCTTTAACATAGTAATCTTTCTCCTTTTGCTCTTTCCTCATTCCTATTTCATCCACTCAAATTTTACCCCTCCATCCTCAATCCCCACTTACTCTCCCAATACCCGGCCAATTGTAGATTTTTTATCCCTCCCACACAAAATATTTTTCCCCTCTCCATTTTACTCTCCCAGCCCCATCCCATTCTAATCATCCCCCAACATCAGCTCCCTTCTAGTTCCAGCCTCACCCAGCATCCATTCCCTTCTAATCCCTGCATCAGCCCATTTCCAGTCCTAGCCCCCCATCAGCCCATTTCCAGTCCTAGCAACCCCCCAACCCAATACCAGTCCTAGCCCCCCATCAACCCACTTCCAGTCCTAACCCCCCATCAGCCCACTTCCAGTCCTAACCCCATCAACCCATTTCCAGTCAGCCCCCCATAGCCCATTGCCAGTCCTAAACCCCCCATCAGCCCACAGCCCATTACCAGTCCTAACCCCATCAGCCCACCTCAAGTCCTAACCCCTCCCCATCAGCCCATTTCCTGTCCTAGCCCCCCCCATAGCCCATTATCAGTCCTAACCCCCCCATAGCCCATTACCAGACAGCCCCCATCAGCCAACAGCCCATTACCAGTCTTAACCCCCCCCATAGTCCATTACCAGTTCTAACCCCTCCAACAGCCCACAGCCCATTACCAGTCCTAACCCCATCAGCCCACCTCAAGTCCTAACCAATGTTCTCTCTAATTTTCTGTAGGCTGTGTGCGCATAAAATATCAGCTGTGCAGCGTTTGAAGGAAAGTTACATTTTTGTGCGCCACATAACGACACTTGGAGTTATATACTTTAAAATTTGACTACACGTCAGAATACAGTATGTACACCACATTGATTGCACTAGAAAATATTGTAGAACTTGTGAAAACCATAAATACACAACAACTTTTAAATTTTAAGACGTCTGTGTTGTTTTCTATCAGAATCAGAAGCATAATTTTTGTGCGATCTGTTGTAAAGTATGTGCGCTCGCTCGGCGAGGTGTGTGCGCACGCACACGCGCACAGCTTAGAGGGAACAGTGGTCCACTCCTAACCAATCCCCATCAGCCCATTTCCTGTCCTAGCCCCCCCATAGCCCATTATCAGTCCTAACCCCCCCCATAGCCCATTACCAGTCCTAACCCCCCATCAGCCCACAGCCCATTACCAGTCCTAACCCCATCAGCCCACCTCCGGTGTTAACCCCCCCATCAGCCCATTTCCAGTCCTAATCCCCATCACCCAATTTTCAGTTTAAGCCCCCCCATACCCCATTACCAGTCCTAACCTCCCCATTAGCCCACTCCCAGTCCTAATCCCCCATCACCCAATTTTTAGTTTAAGACCCCCCCATAGCCCATTACCAGTCCTAACCCCCCATCAACCCACTTCCAGTCCTAATCCCATCAGCCCATATACAGACTTAGCTCCCCCATAGCCCATCACCACTCCTAACCCCCCCCAGCCCCCCCATAGCCCATCACCACTCCTAATCTCCCCCCCCCCAGCCCAGCCCAGCCCAGGGAAACATTTTTTAAAAAAAAGCTGTCTTCTCCCGCTGCCAGGGCCGCCGCGGCAGAATCGAGTGTGCCGCGGGGCCCCCCCTGCCCAGCAGAGCCTGCCCTCCCCTGGATCCGCTCTCTCTTTGCAGCTGCAGTCCCACGCGCCGGCTGTCAGAGCGCGAAGGGACTAGTTGCCCTTTCGTGGCTCTGTTAAGCCCGCGGGGGCGGATGGGAACTTCCCAACAGCCCCCGCGGGCTTAACAGAGCAGCGAGGGAGAAACTCTCCCCTCGCGCTCTGAAAGCCAGCGCGTGTGACTGCAGCTACAACGAGAGAGTGGATACAGGGGAGGGCAGGCTCTGCTGGGCAGGGGGGGCCCCGCGGCACACTCGATTCTGCCGCGGCGGCCCCGGCAGCGGGAGAAGACAGCTTTTTTTTTTTTTTTTAAATTTTACTTTAGGATCCGAATGTTTTTTGCGCGGGGCCCCCTGAAACGCGGGGCCCTGTGCAAAAAACATTCTCGCTCAATGGACGGGCCGGCCCTGAGCCAGCTGCAAGGGCTAAATAGACTGGTCATATGACGCAGTGTGGATTCTCCTTTTCATCCCAGCAACCAGAGCTTCAAGGCAAGTGCCGCACCCCAGGGCCGCCTTCCCCTCCACATAGTGTACCATTAAGTACCGTCTTCTGGTGCAGACACTATACCATTTTGGTTGCTTTTCTCTGTATTTCAACAAATGACAAATGAGGCCTTGCCAATGATCTGTACAGGGGCATTATCACCATTTTTGTTTCTGCTGGTTACATTGCCTCTCTGTGTGCAGTCTAGCATGTCACCCTGAACTTTCTCACCTGGTCGGTGCACACCAGCCTCTCACTCTCTATTAAACACAACTTATTTGGATTTTACAACCCAAATCAATCACACTGTGCTTCTTCATGTTAAAGCAGGAGTCCCCAAAGTTTTTTTTTTCACCTCACCCTTCTCCTGTTACTCTCTCTTATCTTTGACTTTTTTCATTTCACTTTCTTGTCCCTTCTTCACTTCCATCCATTTTGACTCCTTTCTATCCTCTCTTTCAGCCCCTTCTTCTCTTACCTCTCCAACCTCCATCCATTTTCCTAGACTTGGAGTGCTAGATGCACATGTGTACCCACATACACTGTAGTCCTGCAGTCAAACTCCTACATCATCTCAGCACAAGGAGCCATTGCAAACCCCCAGCCCTGCATCACCAAGAATAAGAAGCATTCCCTCCCCTTGTGTTTCTTGGTACTTAATGGTAGAGGGGAGGAGGAGGATCTCAGCCTTGATAAAGCTCAGCAGGAAGGAATTGAGAGGGAAGAATCATCATGATTGAGGCTGGGTGCTCACAGTCTACTAGTTGAAATCCCTGACCAGCAGGGAGGAAGGGGGAGAAATAGACAGGATGCTTAGTGTGGGCCAGATAAAACACAGAAGATCAGATTAACTTGCTACAATGGTTTCATCTAGTCCTTGGGCCTTTATTTGTGGACCCCAGCATTAAAGTTTAACTGATGAGCATTTGATCAGTCTTTCAGTTTTTATTGCTAAAGTCTCTTGGTGTGTACTCCCTTAGGAGTGTCCCTGTTGCCAATCTGCATGTCCTTCGCAAAATGGAAAACATTTCCTTCCATCCTTCAGAAATATTGCTTACAAACTATTGAACAGAATCAGTCCTAGGACTAATCCCCAAAGGCATTACACTACTCACATTTCTTTCATGGGAGTGAATTAAATTTAAGGTCGTGTATGTGCAATCTAGGACATCCAAGTCAAAACATCTGAAATTCCATGGGAGGGGCAGCAGTGAAGACAGGCCAATTTTAGAAAACATTTACATGTGCTGATCGCCACTCTAAAAGATAAACTTTTCTGTCAGACAGAAAAGACACATGGCCATGCAGAATTATGCACGTTTCAAGCTGATTTTAGAAACTTGCATGTGTCCAATATGGACAAGCCACAGGCCCAGCAACATGGGCATGTCCATGATGGTATTCCAAAATGGGCACATGTATTTCTCACCAAATACATGTCCCAGCCTGCCATTTTGCAAGCAGGGATATGCAGTGGCACAGCAGCCAAGAAAAAGGGGGTAATTTTAGAAATGTTAGTTGTGATTCCCATTCTGAACTACCCATTCAGATATGTGAACCATTTTAGAATGCCTAGAGTTTACACATGCCCATTGCAATCACATCTGTTATACAAGGATGTGCTGGAGGCATGCCTGAGGCATTCCCAAAATAATACACATGTGCACTGAATTGTAGAACTGCCCTGCATGTTTGGACTCGGCGACAGACACTTCCATGTTTGTACCCACTCCTGAACATGAATAAGCATCTGAAAAGTGAAAGCATGTATATTGGTACAGGGTACCATACACTATTAGACTGACTAAACCTGAGAAAGAGTTAATTCTGTTCAGAACCTTGCTTAGAAATAAAACTTCATATATTTGCTTACTAAGTGAAGGTTTACATAAATAAAGAAAAGGGCAGGTTGTACTCTAGCCTCTCTGTCTCAGGGTTATTAGCTAAAATACTCTCAGGGTTAGTAGATATCAAGAAGTGCTCAGGGTTAGTAGATATCAAGTTATCAGCAGTAAACAATTATGTCAATTAGGTCAATTATGGTTTGGAATCCTGTATATCTCCTCATAATGACCTATGTAGCAGTAAACAATTATGTCTTGGGCTCCATGTATGTCTCCACACTGACCCACACTGGATAAAGTTGACCTACGATATGATAAATACATGATGTATAATGATAAAGTGAAATTATGCTGTATCATCTAAAAGAGCCTTATAAATAAAGTGAACCATGGCTAGTAAGTTAGAGTAAACAAGGAGAACTTTGGTTCTGTTTGTTTCTCTCCACAAAGCTTTGGTGTATTTCTATAGATGTGTGTATTTATTGCTGTTTATGATTAACCTTCCCATTGTTTTTGAATGTAGTCTTCTGTAGCTTCAAGAGCCCAGTAGGTTGCTGGTGAGGAGAGGGTTAAGTAAGCTCTTCAGTTGGTGCCGTGACCGTTCTACAGATTTCAACATTCCTGGCAAGGGTGGAAGGTGTTTTGTGAGTATTATCTGGTGCCAGCAATGAGCAATCTGTTAGGTGAACATGAGTTGTCTCAGTTGTGTGAATGGCATGTTGAGGCTATGGGTTTAGCTCTTCAGAAAGGTAGCCCTTCTTATTGTATGCGTGAAAAGTATGGGGTTAGGGCTACTAATTATATTGTGCACTGGCATGCAGTGACTAATGATAATGTGCTTTTACAGTTTCCTTTGGAGGGAACATTTTCTATAGATAAGCTTTGTTATCTGAAATGTGCTTTGCAGGCTAAACACAGAGTATGTAATGCCCGTGAAGGGCTGGTGTTTGGTTGGTGGCAGCGAATGGCACATAAATTGAAGAATGAATTGTTTGGATTAGTGAATGCTGATAAAATGAGTGAATTACAGGAGAAAGAGATTGATAATGTCTGGGCGGGGAAGGTCCCAGTCATTTTTTCTCCAGAGTATGATGCAGAAGTGGATGCAATTGAAGCTGGACGTGTACCAGGTGTGTTCCCGATGTCTCTCCTTGTTTGTTCTGAGAATTATATAGTTTCTGAGAGAAAGATAGTCACTCGTTCAGCGAAGTTAAAAGATGAGATAAGAGATAAGCAAAAAATATTAGGGAATGCACAAATTGGGAATTTTGGATCTTGCAATGTTTCTCAGCTCAGAGAAATGAATGCTCTTCTTAGTCGTGAAATAGCATGTACTGTACATATAATAGATTCCTTACAGGAAACAGTAAGAAATAATATTGCTGCAATAAAGTAATTGAGGATTTCTAGTAAACTTGTTGATGATATTGAAAAGGGTCTGAATAAGTATTTTATGACCTATAGAGAGAAATGTATTCAACTACATAGTGCTATAAGTTTTCTTCAAACTGTTTTATGTCAGTATAATAGTTCATGTCCTACTTGGGCTGCTTTAGATAATTTGCTTAGAACTGCATTTTATAACCCAGCTGCTTTTTATCCAGTTTGTGATATACCCCGTGATTAATTTCCAAGAGAAGACTCAAAGAGATAATTTTGTTCTAGTGGTTAAAAAAAAAAAAAAAGCTGATTTTCTGTTAGAATCACTTACAGTGGTATGTAAACTTGTGAATGGATTGGTTGAGATTAACATCTCTAAAGCAGAATAGGGGTGAAAGAAAAGATTTTCACACTAGGTGTAGCATTTTGGTGAGGCAAGGACATATTTTCAGAACTCACCAATTGTTTTTGTACATGGTTTGATCCCGTAAGTAAAATAAATTTTTTTTGAAACTTTAATCTGAAAGGTGCCTGGTGCAGTGAGCTGACATTTGATGTGAAATGACTGAATTGTTCAATCTGATAATTGCTCAACCTCCCAGGAGCAAGGGGAGGGGTAGCACGAGCACGAGAAGGTCATAGGAATCTTCAGTGAGACAGTTCAGATAAGCTTGTTGTTGAATACTTGCAGCGAGGCTGTCTCCAGAATTAGAGCGGGAGGATGGTCAGAGAGTTGATTTCCCTCCTAGCCGTTCAGCTGTATTCTCTCTGTAATGCGGATGTCACAGCTATTCCCCCTGATCTCGGAAGACTTCTATCTGCTCTGTGGGCTGATTTCCTGCAGATGCAAGTATTGTTTATCTTGGAGAACTTTCTTCTACACTGATCGCTGTGAGACCTGGAGTTCAGTTTCTTAGACTGTCAGCTGTGTCCACTGCCGGCAGCTGCTGGTGAAGAGAGTTGTTCAGTGCTTGCAGAGTTCCAGACACGTGTATCCTGCAATTTCATTATGTAAGACTTCAGTTCTTCCTGGCTAAAGGTGAGACTGTCTGCAGAAGACGGGCGGTAAGACATTTACAGACTTGTGGACTTTTTTTTTTTTTTGGACTTACAATCTGCTTATTTTCAGTATGACTTGGGAAAAAAAAAAAAAAAAGCAACCAGTTTTGTTTTTATTTTTTTTTCCCAAGTCATACTGAAAATAAGCAGATCGTTAAGTCCAAAAAACTCAACCATTCCTTTTTAGTTTATTATGTGAATGATTTGTTTTTAATGTAGATTAAATTAAGTATGTTATTGGTCAGATTTCCTGTTTCTAATAGCTTATATTGTTCAGTTAGGTTTGAGGGTTAAATCTGTTTAAACTGTGGTTTGTATTTTAAAATGTTACTTTCTGGGGAGTTGTCCTAACACTCTCTGGTCTGCTAGATTGAAACTTATTTTGAAAGCACTGGTATTACTGTGCAAGTTTCCAGATTCATTAATTTCCTGTAAATGCTTGCTAGCAAATTTCTGTTGCTCAGAAGGATCAGAAAGCCTTCACGTTATCGCAGTTGGAGGGTTGTTTTTGAATGTTGCAATGTACTGGGAAATGCGCCATGTTTTAAATGTAGAAATGTACTGGGGAGAATGCCATGGTTATTGTAAACTATTCAAATTGTTTGTGGCTATTTCTGATGTCTTTGTTATCTGTGTGTTTTTGTAAACTTTCCCGACTGGCTGTAGGCCAGTGAGTTCTTTTTCAGAGTGAATTAATGAAGTAACTTCTGCTCTGTCTATGTAGTAATAATTTTTGCAATTGAATCTTATTGATTTCCTGGTGTTTTTTTGCCAGCACACGTCGCAGTTTTGAAATCCAAAGGACATCATTTTGTGAACTGAAAAGACGCTCTTCTGATATCAGTGTCACTGATATCACTGTATTTAGCGCTGTTAAAGATGACTTTATTTTCTCTTTTATCTCCTTTTGAAGATACTTCTTTTGAAACCCAGTTTTGGACTTCGTGATGTTCCGGGCAGCTGGGAAACGACTCATCTGTTTATTTACCCTGATCGTCTTTTGTTGGACCTGCCTTGTTTCTGCGGCGGAAGCTTACCGCTGTGGTTATGCATCTTGTCTTTTTGGAACTGTTTCAGGATTGGCATTGTAGGGCTAGTCTAGGGACAGTATATACATATGCCTGCCTGTTGGATTCATTTTATTTTGAATTTGCAGCTTGTTTTGGTATCTGCTCTGTATCAGAGGAGGGAGGTGCTATGCACTATGATACAGCCTCTGATTGAATGAAAGCTTTTCCCTTTAGTCCTTATGGCAGTGTGTGTTTCCCCGGACACCATTTGAAATAGTTAATGGATGCCTTGGCAGTTATCCCAGACCCCAGGTGTTGCGCAGCGCAATCTTAACTTATTGTGTACGGTTGCACTCAGCTCTGTTTGTTTTCCTTTTATTGCAAGTGACTCCTTAACGAGATGACAAGTTCTTTATATCCGGGATCCGCAGAATTATTTTATCAGAAGAGAAGTCACCTGGGTCCTGATTAAGACTGCATCCGAAGACACTCCCAGCTCCGGAGTTCCTGGTCCATGTCGTGTGTTCCTGGTGGGATATTCAGCTTGTAAAGTGAGAAGACATTCTCAACGAATGCATCTTATACAGTGGCCCCCTCACAAGTCCAGAAGGTGGCTTCCTGTGATGGTGAATCAAGAGTTTGCAACGCAGAGACTTATTGGACAACAGTGATTGAAGAAAAGGACTTTTATGATCCAAAGTATTTTCTGAAAGAACAGTGACATTACAGAGAGATTATTGTATTAAGTAAATTCTAAATGGACTATTCATGTACAATGCTTTTATATAGCATTTAAAATGTTTTTTATGTATTTATAGTAAGACCTAGAAGGATGAGGTTAGTTTAGATTAGTATTTTCCTGATATATATGTGATGACCTTTAGGTACTGAACCTCTACTTAATAAAGTAATTGAAAATTAGAGGGCCAGTATAGCGATAGTATATCTCTTCATCTTCTTAAGAAGAGCATTAAGAAGAGTAGGTATATCTTTAGTTTGTCTTAGAATATTTTTGAGAATATTTTTGTTGCTATGCATATTGACTATGCATATTTCCTAATCTGGTCCTAGATGTGCTGTGGCATATTATTAATGAAGCAGTATTGTATTCAGAATCATGAGGATGTTAGAAGGAATATCTAAATATTTTTGAGGCACATTTACACTTGATGGCAAAAATATTTTTAAGTTAAATTTGTATTTTCTTCCAACAGTGACAGCTCCTCTGCATGGATTTTTACCAGGAGATAGGCCTAAGACCTTTGAGGAGTTTTCTGACATATAGTCATATACAAACACAAATACAAACACAGAACCTAGAATAATTAAAGATATAGGTATGAAGATCCTATGTACAGTATTTGAGTAACTTACAAGTAATGTCAGTTAATGGGAACCAAGTGTGTAGTTCTAGCTACCCTTTTGGATGCCTCTAGTTCAGGCCTAGGCATACCTAACCAGCGTTAAAGTGAAATAATTTAATGGTCATGCTTCAGAGGGTTTTGAGTAATTGTATATAGAATATATCTTGTCCTCAGTGAATTTCTGAATCTCACATCTTAGCAGTTCAGCATTTTTGCTGCAGTGCATTGTATTTGCTTTGCAAGCCAGATATTGCTGTTATCTGCCTCTCTTCAATATTGCCTGCTTGGTAATTTAGTTTCTGTGGTTTGGCAAAAGTAGGTGCACCTTTTGCATGTCTGTTAGGCTCCTTTAATCTTTTGTTCTCCTGCTGTAGTTCTTGTATGCTCGCCCCATACCAGTCATGTTTCTTTTTCCATTGCGAAAGGGCTGCAGATGTTTCTTCAAGTTGTCCAGGTTGTTTTTGCATTGTTAATGTTGGACTGTGCATTTCGGGTTTTTCATGTGCAAGATGATCACAAGTATTTCGAGGTTCTTGCACGTTTTCCCAAAACTGTGATTTCTCTCTGCACTTCTGATTCTCTTTCTTAACCTCTCCAAACACTGGTTTACTGTTTGGTATATTGTGAAACATAGTCTTCTGGTATTTTATTTTTGTTGAGCTGGTTTTGTAATCTCCGATTTGAGAATTGATGTTTCGGTTAGTATTTTTATAGTGCAGAGTTTCCCAGAGGTTGGTCAGGTGCTTGCTATATAGCCCTGATGGATACCCCATAGTGAATTGAACTATTAATTTGTTGTCAATCTCAAACAGATCTTTAGGAAGAAAAAGGGATGTTTCCCCTCAGGATGAAGTCATAGTGACTGCTCTGTTTTTTTACTGAGGCAATTAGTGTGTATTGCAAGGTCCAGTGAACATAGTGTCAGCTTATGCAGTCAGGAACTGAATGGTTTTTAGATTTTCTCCTAGCAAAGGAAAAATGCTGTATGCAGAGTACTAGTTGATGTTTGTTGTAGTATGATTGATAATAATGGAAAAATAGTGAGAGGCCTATTGGATAAAGTCAGAAACAGCACTTTGGTTCCAAGTGAGAGTTATGTAAATTCCTTTTCAGCTCTCACTGATTCTGTTCCTTCATTTTGGAATTCAGTATTCAGGCCTTTGCAAGGCATGTTAGCATCTTTGCTTGGTAGTTTGGGAAGTCTCATTCTAGAAGTATTACTCCTCTATGTACTGACAGTTGTTTCTCTATGTCAGCATTGGTTTCTTTCCACCTCTTCACCTTTCACAGCTTTCTAAATCAGAAATCAGTAGGATCACTGACCCCTGCAATAATGTTATGGATTGGCCCAGAATCCAGTTGTATTTCCACTTTAATGGCAATATATGAGTTTCCTTACTTTAGAAATGATTCTTTACAGAATCAGAGGAGGGACTGAAAGCATGTATATTGGTACAGGGTACCATACACTATTAGACTGACTAAACCTGAGAAAGAGTTAATTCTGTTCAGAACCTTGCTTAGAAGCAAAACTTCATATATTTGCTTACTAAGTGAAGGTTTACATATATAAAGAAAAGGGCAGGTTGTACTCTAGCCTCTCTGTCTTGGGGTTATTAGCTAAAATACTCTCAGGGTTAGTAGATATCAAGAAGTGCTCAGGGTTAGTAGATATCAAGTTATCAGCAGTAAACAATTATATCAATTAGGTCAATTATGGTTTTGGAATCCTGTATATCTCCTCATAATGACCTATGTAGCAATAAACAATTATGTCTTGGGCTCCATGTATGTCTCCACACTGACCCACACTGGATAAAGTTGACCTACGATATGATAAATACATGACGTATAATGATAAAGTGAAATTATGCTGTATCATCTAAAAGAGCCTTATAAATAAAGTGAACCATGGCTAGTAAGTTAGAGTAAACAAGGAGAACTTTGGTTCTGTTTGTTTCTCTCCACAAAGCTTTGGTGTATTTCTATAGATGTGTGTATTTATTGCTGTTTATGATTAACCTTCCCATTGTTTTTGAATGTAGTCTTCTGTAGCTTCAAGAGCCCAGTAGGTTGCTGGTGAGGAGAGGGTTAAGTAAGCTCTTCAAAAAGTGCTCATTTTGGCAACTGAAGACCTGTACAGAGAAGAGAAAGAGAAGAAAGTTCTCTCCTTCAGTAATTTTTGCCATTCCAAAAAGCATAGAGGTAAATAGATCTTTGCAATCTGTTAGTCAACTAATTTTGAATCCAGTTGACCACCTTGGGGCTTACCTCCAGACTGCTCAGTTTATTTATGAGCCCATTGTACTGTAGAACAATATAAAAGGAGTTATGAAAGCCAAACAGATCACATCTAGCAGGTGCCCTCCATTTAGTTTTCTAGTGACTCAATTAGAGAAATTAATCTGATTTAATACAGTCTATTTCTTGTTGGTTGCTAAGGATCCACATAAAAATTTTTAATTCAATATTCAGTTCTCAGTTTCAGTTCATAGACTGCTCCAGTAGCAATGGTTTTATGATCTTGGCGGAGCTCTCAATGATCAGTATGTTCTATAAATAGCATGCAACAGTCTCACAGTGGCATTATGGTTGTATGAGTATAGCTTAGCAATCATCTCTTTTACCACATGTCCCGGTAAATGTTATGTCAGGTAAAAGATAATAGAAGTTAACCAAGTGTAACTGTTCAGAGTTCATTAAAAAGTTGTACAGGTGAAGAGGGCAGAACCATCTGAGCCCTGTGGCAGCAGCTGACTGCTAATTTGCAGTTTTGTGTTGAGTTTAACTTTTGGAGGTTATTTTAGAAGGCTTGATTGACATTTGTTATGGAATTCTATTCCTGAAGACTTAAGAACTCAGGAAGACGTTAAAGACTTTCGCAAATCTTTAAAGACTTACTTATTTATAGAATCATTTGGTGAAATAACTTAAATTAACCATTATGTATATTTAATTCCACTATAATATAACATACTGTTTTGTCTTGTATTTATATTCTAATGTATCGTTTTTGTTTTCCCCATACCCTCAGTATGTAAGCCTTTGTTGTCTTGTCAACCACTTTGATTGAAGGATAAGGTGGTATACAAAACTAGTTAAATAAATAAATGTGCACATGCCTTGCTCTTATTGAGATTCTTGTGGGTGTTCTTCAGGTATCGGTTGCCTCTTTTGTTTAATATAATCTTTGCAAGTGTTTGGAGAGTTGCTACACTACTTGGGTTTCAGAAGTGTCACAAACTTACCTCCCAGGAGATTTTCCTCCTATAGGAAGTGAGCTGCGGTCTCTTCCTGCCTTTTAATCTGCTACTAGTCTCAGCCTGTTAATGCGGCTTGTCACATTTAGCCGTTTTGCCTGGTACTGACATCAGGCTCACAGGTCTGTAGTTTCCCGGATCACCCATGGAACCCTTTTTAAAAACTGGCGTTACATTGGCCATTCTCTAATCTTCAGATATTACAGATGATTTTAGTGATTTTAGATTTGGACCTAATAGTAGGTCTGTAATCTCATATTTCAGTTTTTTCAACACCCTTGGATGTATACTATCCAGTCCAGGTGATTTGCTACTCTTCAGTTTATCAAATAGTTCTAATAAATCTTTCCAGTTTATCGATATTTCTTTTGATTCTTCCGATACATCACCTTTAAATACCATTTCAGGCATGAGTACATTTCCTATATCATCTTCAGTAAAGACAGAAGCAAAGAATTCATTTGGTCTCTCTGCTATGGCCTTGTCCTCCCTTAGCACCCCTTTTACCCCTCTATCATCCAGTGGTCCAACTCTCACAGGTTTTTTGCTATGAAAGTACTTGAAAAAGTTTTTATTATGCGTTTTTGCTTCCACAGCAAGCTTTTTTTCAAATTCACTCTTTGCATGCCTTATCAATGCCTTGCATTTAATTTGCCAGTGCTTATGTTGTTTCCTGTTTTCATGATTTGGCTCCTTTTTCCATTTCCTGAAAGATGCTTTTTTGGCTGCAACAGCCTCTCTGAACTCACATTTAAACCATGCTGGCAGTTTTTTTGGCCTTCCTTCCACTTTTATTAAAGCATGGAATACATCTGGCTGAGCTTCCAATACAGTACAGTCAAACCTCGGTTTTCATGATTAATCCGTTCTAAGAAGTCTGACTAAAACCGAAACGTACGAAAACCGAAGCAATATTTCCCATAGGAAATAATGTAAATTCAATTAATCCGTTCCAGACACCCAGCTCCTGTCACTTCTCTCACCTGCCCGATCGTCCACAGGACAGCAAACACACAGATACTGTACGACGCTAATCTGATCGCTGATTCCCTCTCAACAGCAATTTGCAAGCGTACCCTGCAAGAGAAAGAACTGCCTCCCACATTCATTCAACATCTCCTGCTACCCTGCTACCTCCGAGCCTGAGGGGGCGCTCCAGAGAACAGGCAGGCGGTGGAGAGATCGGGGCCTTCCTCTTTGTGCAATCCTTGGCTCTTGACTCTGACTCTGGCTCGAGGATGTTGCTCAGCTTCTCAACACGCGATCGGTGAGTCCGGGGGGTAGTGCTGCCGGGACTGGGCGGGCAGTGTAAACAGACCAGCGCGAGGTTGACACTTCTTCAGGAGTTGTACAGTGTATATAGTTTTCAGATCTGGCAGCACGAAAACCGAGGCGATATCCGATAACCGAGACAACATCTCAGTCAGAAAAGACGTCGAAAACCGAAACGCACGAAAACCGGGGCAAACGAAAACCGAGGTATGACTGTATTTTTAAACAATGCCCATGCTTGGTGTAAATCTTTAACCTTTGCATCTGCTCCTTTTATTTTTTTCTTAACTATTTTTCTCATTTTATCATAGTCTTCCTTTTGAAAGTTAAAAGGAAGTAATGTGGATTTCCTTGTATCCTTCTTCCATTTTTTAAATCAAATGTGATCATGCTATGATCACTATTGCCAAGTGGCCCTAGCATTGTTATTTCTTGCACCAGATCCTGTTTCACTAAGGACTAGGTCCAAAATTACTTCCCCTCTTGTCTGTTCATAAACCAGCTGCTCCAAGAAGCAGCCATTTATTTAATCTAGAAACTTTATCTTCCCCTCATGTTCTGCTTGTGATACTGACCCAGTTGATATCAGGGTAATTGAAATCACCAATTATTACTGTGTTGTAACTTTTCTTAGCTTCCCTAATTTCTTTTACCAGATGGGTGATGACATGCTAAAAGAAATTAGGATAGCTAACAAAAGTTATAGCACAGTAATGGGTGATTTCAATACCCAATAAGGCACGCAAAGAGAAAATTTGAAGAAAAGCTTGCCGTGGAAACAAAAACGCATAATGAAAACTTAATTAGCAAAAACCTGTGAGAGTTGGACCACTGGTTGATAGAGGGGTAAAAGGGGTGCTAAGGGATGACAAGGCCATAGCAGAGAGACCAAATGAATTCATTGCTTCTGTCTTTACTGAAGAAGATATAGAGTAGTTACTCACCTGTAACAGGTGTTCCTCCAGGAGCAGCAGGAATCAGTCCTCACTTATGGGTGACAGCGGCGCCGATGGAGCCCCCGTGCGGAGCATTTCCACAGCTTTCAAAGAAAGCCTTTGGGAATACTGCACGCATGCGCGGTCCCCTTCCCGCCTAAAGGTGCCATCTTGCTCAGTCAAATGACATAGCTAAAAAACAGCACACAAAAATGTAAAAATGAACTATTGTGGTGAGGAGAGCAGCCAAGAACAGATGGAGATAGAAGAAAACCATGTTTCTGCCTTTAAACCAAGTGACAGACAAGCTGTGGACACAGCTTGCAGAGCAGGAAAGAAAAAAAAATCCTGTCTCTGCTGAGGCTAAGCCACGCCCAGACTCTGAAGTGGGGGCAGGCTTAGATACTGATTGAAAAGGCCTGTGCAAAGGCAAGGGTGTGGCAGGGAAGAAACAGTTTTTAAAACCTCACTCTGACCAGAGAGAAAAGAAGGAATGGAGAGTCACTTCCACAGGAGAAGGAGAGATCCTGGAGCAAGGGGATTGCAGTAGCAAGAGATATCCCAGAGCCCTGGGAGATCCTGGAGAGGAAGGAGGATTCCAGGAAGGCTTTCATGAGAGATCTCATGAGAGAAGCAGTGGAGAAAGACACAAGAAGTCTGACTTTCAGAAGCTGAAAGAGGTCAGTAGAAAAGGAAGCAGTGGATGTCTGAGAAATGCTCCTAGAAGTGAAGCCAACAGATGTATAGCTGAACAGCTTACAGATGAACAGGAACAGTTTGCAACAGCTAGTGTACAAGAGCCAGACCTGAGCCCTACAACTGCCAGAAGGTGGGTGGAGACGCTTGAGAGTGGAAAAAGCCAAACCCCAGCAGTGAGCAGAGCAGCTGAGCTAAAAACACTAGAAACCTTAGCCCAAGTGTTCCCTGAGAGAAAGGCTTATTCTCCCAAAGTAACTGTGCCCAATCAGAAAGATTTGCTGTGGAGCCAGTTTCAAAAGTTCCTACAAGACAGAGAAGCTGAGGAAGCTTTTAAGACTGTAGAAGGCAATGAGCATTCTTTAGCCCAGGAGGAAATGCAGGTCAATTCTTATGTGCCAGAGTCTGACCTAGGAATCTCTCCAATGGATTGCTCATTCTGTTTAAAAGAAGACTGAGCCTTACTAAGCAGAGCTGAGAAAGAGTGAGAAGCTGTATTGTGCATAACTCTGTAACTGCTAATAGTCTTCTAAAGCCAAGGATGTGTTTTACCAAGTGAGAATTTTCTTCTAAAGCAAAGAAGCTGTGTGTTATCAGAAGTTTGTTTGAATTGAGAAAACCACAGTTGTGCAAAAGCTGTGTGTTACCAGAAGTTTGTTTAAAAGGGAAAACAGTTGTGCCAAGAAGAAAGTTTACCTTTTGTTTGAAAGAGATAAGAAGCTGTGTTGAGTACTGTTTTGTTTAATGAAAAACAGCTGCTAAGGTTAGCATGACTTTTGGTTTACGTTTACCTCACTTGCCAGTTACCTGCTGTTATCCTTTGTGTTGGAGAAGTATCCTAATGCCTTGTGTTTGAATTTTAATGCCTTGGAAATCCCCATAGAAAAATAAATATTCTTGTATGCCTTACCAACGGTCTCACACTACAATTTTGTCCTTGCTCAAGAAAAGCCTAACTACAAGTCCCAGAATTACACTGGGGACAGTCAGAAATGCTTTATTTAAGGAGATTACAAGGCAGCCCTAAGCCTGTAAGCCCTAGGGCCCAGGCTAGGGTCCCACACTATGTACAACTGCAACTCCCAGGGGAGGAGGGAGGGTTGTGAGGACTGATTCCTGCTGCTCCTGGAGAACACTTGTTACAGGTGAGTAACTACTCTTTCTCCAGGACCAAGCAGGAAGTCAGTCCTCACTTATGGGACTCCCCAGCTTCAGGCTACCGGGGACCCAGAGCTGAAAAAATGAGCTCCCTCTAGCCTCAGTATCAGAGAGAGGATTTCACTGAAACACACCCCTACCAGTAGCCCAACCAGAGGGCTGGAGGGTAGGAGTTGCCTAAACCTCAAAGAGATTCCGGAGCACTGCCTGACCAAAAGCACTGTCCCTACGGGATTCCCTCTCCAGGCAGTAATGGGCCGCAAAAGTCTGGCTTGAGGACCAAGTTGCAGCCCTGCAGATGTCTGCCAACGGTACAGAGCGGAGATGAGCTACTGAGGCAGCCATTGCCCTGACACGGTGGGCCGTGACCCGAACCTGCAAAGGAAGGTCAGCTGCCCTGTAAGCCCAGGTGATACAGTCAGCCATCCAGATGGACAAGGTATGCTTGGAGACAGGTACCCCCAAGTTATTGGGGTCAAAAGATACGAAGAGCTGAGTAGCCCTCCTATGCCCCTGCGTACGCTCAAGGTAGAAGGATAAGGCCCTCCTATAGTCCAGGGTATGCAGGACTGTCTCAGCCCGGCTGGCATGGGGCCTAAGGAAGAATGTTGGAAGAACCACCTCCTGGTTGAGATGGAAAGAGGAGACAACCTTGGGGAGGAACTTAGGATGAGTCTGAAGGACTACCCTGTTCCTATAGAAGCGAGTGTATGTTTATGTTTATTTGAATTTGATATACCGCTCAGGGTCTGTCACAGACCAGGGCTTCAAGTTCACTCACTCGCCTGGCCAAGGTCAAGGCCACTAGGAATAGAGTCTTCCAGGATAGGAAGCGTAGAGGACATGTAGCCATTGGTTCAAAAGCTGGGCGAGTAAGTTGCTGCAAGACCACATTCAATTCCCACTCAGGGGCCGGTGGACGGAGAGGAGGCTTGAGCAATAGTAAGCCTCTGAGAAACCTGGACACCAAGGGATGAACCGACAAAGAGTGTCCCTCCACCATTGAGTGGTGAGCTGCCAGAGCAGAGAGGTGGACCCGAACAGAATTGGACTTAAGGCCCTGATGGGACAAGTGCAGAAGGTACTGGAGCACTACTGGCACAGTGCAGCCGAAAGGATCTTCCTTGCGTTGCTGACACCACAAGGAGAACCTCCTCCACTTCAGGGCATATGTTTTCCTGGTGGATTGCTTTCTAGAGGCCAAGACCACCTCTTCTACCTCCTGAGGCAGGCCCCAGGGAGCCAAGACTACCCTTGCAGCCTCCAGGCCATCAGATTGAGAGATTTGAGATTGAGGTGCAGAAGGGAACCCTGTTCCTGAGAGAGAAGGTCGGGTTGGAACCCCAGAGGCAGTGGTGTCTCCACTGCCAGTTGAAGCAGCAGTGGGAACCAGGGCTGCCTCGGCCACCTGGGAGCAACCAGAAGTACTGAGGCCTTGTCCCTGAGAATCTTGAACAAGGTTCGGGCCACCAGAGGCGTGGGAGGAAACGCATACAGCAGGCCCTGGGACCAAGAAATCAGGAAGGCATCCGCCGCCACCCTTAGGGGATGTGGTTGCCTGGAACAAAACCTGTCAGTAATATCAAAAAAACGGCTCCACTCTTCACCTCAGAGATATAACCACCGTCAAATGAGCTATATCCCAATTCCAGAAGGAAGCTCTATTCAAAGGCAACTGGGTCTCAGACTTGAATCAGGCGACTTACTGAACCCATATACATTTGCAGGTCTAGTGCCTTAACTTGCATCAATGACCCCACGCGTTGCTCTTGACTGAATGAGCTAACTTGTCTAGTTTTCAAAACTTTAAAGCTTAGTCCATTAAAGGATAAATAGGAAATGCTTATCTTAAATTTTATAAGTTGCTATCCCAACGCCGGATATCAGTGCCGTGGCGTTTCACGATTAGACGTTTCTTCAGGGGATATTTCTTCCATTACAAAGCATTCCTCTTATTGTACTGGATCTGTAGAGTTGGACAAATGATAAACTTAACTTCTAATTTGATTACAATCTCAGTCTTGCTACACTTTTTCATAAACGTGAAACTGATATTCACTCACCCCGTTATATGATGTCGGCCGGTGTTCGCCACTGGAACGCCGCGCATGCGAACTAAATCCTACTACGGGCCTTTTACAGGGCTTTATTAAACCATGTGACCCAAAGCGCGTTGTGATTCAATGGCACACCCCCCATTCGATCTGTATTTAGGCCATTGGGAACCACCTTATCAAGATTGAAAATCCATCTTTGTTCCTGATACAGCAGCGTAAGATCTCTAGATGTTCCTCCTGAGCCACACGTAATCTGATCAATGCAAAAACATTTTAACATGTCAAATTTGTGCTTTTGTTCTATACAGTGTTGAACAATAGGAGCCTGCAAATTAGCACATTTAATTCTACTCCGATGCTCTCTTATACGGACTCGGAAAGGTCGAATGGTTTTCCCGATATATAGCAGTCTACAAGGGCACTGAATACAGTACACTACATGTGTAGAGCTGCAAGATGTACGTTGCCTTAAAAAAAATTGTTGACCTCGATGTTCAAATGTAGTTTGCTCCAAAGTGATTAAACATATATCACACTGGCCGACATCATATATCGGGGTGAGTATCAGTTTCACGTTTATGAAAAAGTGTAGCAAGACTGAGATTGTAATCAAATTAGAAGTTAAGTTTATCATTTGTCCAACTCTACAGATCCAGTACAATAAGAGGAATGCTTTGTAATGGAAGAAATACCCCCTGAAGAAACGTCTAATCATGAAACGCCACGGCGCTGATATCCGGCGTTGGGATAGCAACTTATAAAATTTAAGATAAGCATTTCCTATTTATCCTTTAATGGACTAAGCTTTAAAGTTTTGAAAATTAGACAAGTTAGCTCATTCAGTCAAGAGCAACGCGTGGGGTCACTGATGCAAGTTAAGGCGCTAGACCTGCAAATGTATATGGGTTCAGTAAGTCGCCTGATTCAAGTCTGAGACCCAGTTGCCTTTGAATAGAGCTTCCTTCTGGAGTTGGGATATAGCTCGTTTGACGGTGGTTATATCTCTGAGGTGAAGAGTGGAGCCGTTTTTTTGATATTACTGAGAAGTTGTATAGAGCTCTGAAAGGTGACGAGACACAGACTTGGTTGGAACAAAACCTGGGCAGTTGGTGATTCAGGGGACTGGCAAAGAGATCCATGGATGGAAGTCTCCATTTTAGGAAGATCTGTTGAACCACAAAAGGGTGCAGCTTCTACTCGTGGGGCGCAAAATCCTGCTTAAGCCGTCTGCCAGAAAGTTCTCCTGGCCAGGAAGATACACAGCCCTCAGCAACATCTGGTGCCTGAGGGCAAAAGAGCAAAGGGCTTGTGCTTCCAGGCATAGAGGCCTGGACCCAGTGCCGCCCTGCTTGTTCACATAGAACATGGCTACTTGATTGTCCGTCTGAACTAGTACAGACTGGTGAACCAAAGTGTGAGAAAAAGCCTTGAGGGCTAAGTGAATAGTTCGCAACTCTAGTAAGTTGATCTGTTGCGTGGCTTCCCAGGGGGACCAGAGACCCTGAGTGCAGCTCCCTGACAGTGTGCACCCCAGCCCTGTAAGGAGGCATCTGTTGTCAACACCACTGTGGGGATGGGCACCTGAAAAGGCACCCCCCTGAAGCAAGTTGGGGGGGTGTAGCCAGGGCCGGCCCGTCCATTGAGCAAGAATGTTTTTTGCACAGGGCCCCGCGTTTCAGGGGGCCCCACGCAAAGAACATTCTGCTTTTTTTCAAAATTAAATTAAAAATAAAAAAAAAAGCTGGCTGCTACCGCTGCCGCCGCAGCAGCAGCAGCAGAATGGAGTGTCCTGCGGGGCCCCCTCTGCCCGGCTGAGTCCCTCCCTCCCTCTGCGACGGCTAAGCCCCTCTGTGCTGGCTTTCAGATTCGCAAAGGGAGAGTGTTTCCCTCGCGTCTCTGTTAAGCCCGCAGGGGCAGATGGGAACCGCAGGGGCTGATGGGAAATTTCCCATCTGCCCCTGCGGGCTTAAGAGAGACGCGAGGGAGACACTCTCCCTTTGCGAATCTGAAAGCCGGCACAGAGGGGCTCAGCCGTCGCAGAGGGAGGGAGGGACTCAGCCGGGCAGAGGGGGTCCCACGGGACACTCCATTCTGCTGCTGCTGCGGCGGCAGCAGCCAGCTTTTTTTTTTTTTTTTTTTTTAAATTTTAATTGAGCCGATGGGGGGGGGGGGGGGTTTTAGGACTGGTAATGGGGTATGGAGGGGGCTAGGACTGGAAATGGGCTGGGGGGGTTAAGACTGGAGGTGGGCTGATGGGGTTAGGACTGGTAATGGGCTGTGGGCTGTTGGGGGGGTTAGGACTGGTAATGGGCTATGGGGGGGTTAGGACTGATAATGGGCTGATGGGGAGGGGTTAGGACTGGTAATGGGCTGTGGGCTGTTTGGGGGGGGTTAGAACGTAATGGGCTATGGGGGGGTTAAGACTGGTAATGGGCTGTGGGCTGATGGGGGCTGTCTGGTAATGGGCTATGGGGGGGGGTTAGGACTGGAAATGGGCTATGGGGGGGCTAGGACTGGAAATGGGCTGATGGGGGGTTAACACTGGAGGTGGGCTGATGGGGGTTAAGACTGGTAATGGGCTATGGGGGGGGGTTAGGACTGATAATGGGCTATGGGGGGGCTAGGACAGGAAATGGGCTGATGGGGAGGGGTTAGGACTGGTAATGGGCTGGTAATGGGCTGTGGGCTGTTGGGGGGGTTAGAACTGGTAATGGGCTATGGGGGGGGTTAAGACTGGTAATGGGCTGTGGGCCGATGGGGGCTGTCTGATAATGGGCTATGGGGGGTTAGGACTGATAATGGGCTATGGGGGGGCTAGGACAGGAAATGGGCTGATGGGGAGGGGTTAGGACTTGAGGTGGGCTGATGGGGTTAGGACTGGTAATGGGCTGTGGGCTGATGGGGGGGGGGTTGGACTGGCAATGGGCTATGGGGGGCTGACTGGAAATGGGTTGATGGGGTTAGGACTGGAAGTGGGCTGATGGGGGGGTTAGGACTGGTAATGGGTTATAGGGGGGGCTTAAACTGAAAATGGGGTGATGGGGGGTTAGGACTGGAAGTGGGTTGATGGGGGGCTAGGACTGGTATTGGGTTGGGGGGTTGCTAGGACTGGAAATGGGCTGATGGGGGGCTAGGACTGGAAATGGGCTGATGCAGGAACTAGAAGGGAATGGATGCTGGGTAAGGCTGGAACTAGAAGGGAGCTGATGTTGGGGGAGGATTAGAATGGGATGGGGCTGGGAGAGTAAAATGGAGAGGGGAAAAATATTTTGTGTGGGAGGGATAAAAAATCTACAATTGGCCGGGTATTGGGAGAGTAAGTGGGGATTGAGGATGGAGGGGTAAAATTTGAGTGGATGAAATAGGAATGAGGAAAGAGCAAAAGGAGAAAGATTAGTATGTTAAAGTAGATGTAGAGAGAGAATGGAAAAAAACTAGAAGAGAGAAGAAAGGACAAATGGACAGCAGACGATGGAGAGTTAGCAGAAGACACGAAGAAACCAGAAGAAAGTGGCTGGAGCAATTGCAGCTGAAAAAAAAATGCACAAAAGGTAGAAAAATATCTCTTTATTTTGAATTTATTAATTGGAATATGTCAGCTCTGGTAAATGTGCACCATTAACGTCTGCGCTTTGTTTAGTACAAGAGCAAATTAATGTATAGTTTTATTTCTACAGTGTTGTACATTCCAAGTTTGGCTTTTGGGATTCCCAGTTTAATTATTGTCTTCCTGTTTCTAAATTGTGATTACTTGTTTGGTGATGGTCTATGTTCTGCATGTGTAACTGAGCTGAAGTGTTCTGTTTATATAATTCCTATTTGACATTGCCACTTGTTCTCTTTCCCCAGTAGGTCATGTATTGTTATTCTCTGAAATGTATTGGTTTAATATTTGCATGTTTCCTTTTGATAGGTAGGGTATGGTGCTTTGTGAGTCCTGGTAGTGCTGTTAGGATACGGCGGGTTTGCTATGGGTTCTAAATGGGCAGTGTTTGTAGTAGTTCCTAATGTGCCTGGCGGTTGGCACTGGATTATAGTAATGTAGAAATCTTTTAGTCTTTCTTTATCCACCCTGACTTTGTCTGCTAGGTTCCCAGTGGCTTGTTTCCACTGAGTTCTGAGGCACCACTGTGCAGGCCTCATGTGGAGGCGGGCATTGGGAGTCACATGTACAGTCGATGCCATGTGTCCTAGGAGCTGCAGACAAAGCCTGGCAGGAACCCTTGGCAGGCTGAGAAATCGGGATGCCAACTCCATGAGCCTTTGAGCTCTGTCCTCTGGCAAGTAAGCCCTTGCTTGCAGAGAGTCCAGCCGTGCCCCTATGAACTCTAGGTTCTGGGAGGGGAGCAAAGTGGACTTTGCGAAGTTTATGACAAAGCCTAGGTCTTGAAGGAGTGATACAGTCCTGAAGGTGGCCTGCCTGGCCTCCTGGTAAGTCTGACCCCTGATGAGCCAGTCGTCCAGATAAGGGAAGACAAAAACACCTTGAGTCCTCAAGTAGGCCGCCACCACAGCTAGGCACTTTGTAAAGACTCTGGGGGCAGAGGTTAGGCCAAAAGGCAGTACTCTGTAGTGGTAATGGTTTTCCTCCCACCATGAACCTGAGGTACTTTCTGTGGTCTGGATGAATGAGGATGTGAGTATATGCATCCTTTAGATCTAAGGAGCATAGCCAATCTCCCTGCTGGAGGTAGGGCAGAAGTGTTCCAAGAGTAAGCATCTTGAGCTTCTCTTTCTCCAAGACCTTGTGGAGGTTCCTGAGGTCTAGGATAGGCCTTAGGCCTCCGGTTCTCTTTGGCACCAGGAAGTACCTGGAGTAGAAACCGTGCCCCTGTAGGCGAGGAGGTACAGGCTCCACCGCCTTGTCCAGAAGCAGACTTTGAAGTTCTTGGAGGAGGAGGGATGTGTGCAGGGGAGGCCTTAGAGGCTCTCCTGGGAAGTAGAGAAGAGGTAACTGCTGGAAATGAAGCATATAGCCCTTGTGGACTATGCTTAATATCCACGCATCCCCTGTAATGGGTGGCCACCTGTGGGCAAACAGGGCTAGGCGACCTCCTGTGCAGAAATGGGGCAGCAGAGGTGGAAAGGCTATGCTGTGGGAGTCAAAAACCCCCTCCCTGCTGGGTAGGAGCAGGAGCCAGAGGCTTGGGGGTCTTCTGCCTACGGGGCCCATGTCCCTGCCCCTTGGCCTACTGCCCCTGTTGGGGAGCTGGGGAGGCCTGGTACTGAGGGAAAGGTTTGTAGGCAGTCGCCTTCCTCATGTAAAAGGACTTTTTACCCGAGCCCTTCTTTTTGTGAGAAGGGGCAGAAGTCTTTCTGGACAGCCTTGTCCTAGTCAGGTGCTCGGTCTCGAGCTCAGCCGCCTTCTCGGCCATGGGCTTGCCAAAAAGGTTTTCACCTCGGCAAGGGACATCGACCAACTTGCCTTGCACCCAGGGCTCGAGGTCCGATGACTGCAGCCATACCTGGCGTCGGGCTCCGATGCCGGCTGCCGCCACACGAGCTGAAGCCTCAAAGCCATCGTAGGCTGCTCGGGACATGAACTTGGAACAGTCACTGATTCCTGAGGACAAAGTCTGGAACCTCTGCAAAGGTTCCCCGGAGAGGCCAGCAGAGAACCCGGCAAGCTCTTTCGCCAGGTCTCGTAAGTACATGCCCATGTACAGCTGGTAGGACTGGACATGGCAAGCAAGCATCGAGCCCTGGAAGCACTTTCTGCCAAAAGCATCCAGGTTCCGGGCCTCCCTGCCGGGGGGCACTGCGGAGTGCATCTTCTGGCTCTTCAGACGATGCATGGCCGATTCCACCACCATGGAATGGTGCGGCAGCTGCGCCTTCTGGAAGCCAGGGCTCTTACGGAGTCGATAGATGGAATCGACCTGCTTGCTTAAGACCGGCGCCGAGGCCGGTGCCTCCCACATCCGGAAGAGGAGCCGTTCCAGCATCGGAGGAACCGGCACAGTAAAGGCCTCTTTCGGAGGAGAGTTATACTGGAGGGCCTCGAGCTCTTCAGCTCGAGGCTCCTCCTCGGGGTCCGTGGGAATCGCCAATGCCTTGGCCATGTCCCGCACGAACTCCGAGAACTGGGTGTCCTCCGGGGGGGACCTACTCCGGGGCTCGGACTGCGATGAGTCCGAAGGGATGCACTGAGTCCGGAAGGTGTCGGGGGACTCTTCGTCCTCCGTCTCCCACGCTGACTCATCCGAAGAGGAGTCGAGGGGCTCCGACCGTGCGGGTCAAGGTGGCACCCGCCCCGACGCCAAAGGCACCGGCATCGACTCACTCGGTTCCGAGCGGGAGGTCGAGGGGCACCTTGACCGAGGATGACTTCGAGCCTTCATGGTCTCGAGTATCGGCTCGGTCTCCGGGGTCGACTTCGACGTCGATGTCCCGGTGGTCAGGGCAGATGCACCAGCGAGGTTGGCCATCACTACCCGCTGTTGATTCATGAAGGCAGACAATCTGCACTCCAAGGCTGTCAGCCTGAGTCCAAGCTTAGGAGGCTGAGCAGCCACTGACTCGGGCCCCCGGCGGTGCCGGGCCCGACGTCGGCTCCCTCGGAGAGTCCACAAGGACTACAGGACTTACATGCCCGACGTTCTCCGGCTCCACACGAGGTACTTTGGACAGCTTCTCCTGCTCCAAAGGCCCAGGACAGCGGTCAGGGATCTTAGACCTGGCCCTCGAGGAACCAGGGACCTCTTCCAACGCCACCCTCACGAGCTGCTTCTTCCTCTTGCGTTCCCAGTCGGGGGACCCCCTGTTCGAGGAACCCCGGCGATGCTCGGGATCAGACTCCCGAGACGTCGAGGCCTCAGACGAGATCCGGGCCCGGCCGGAGGCAGAATCGGAGAAGATCCTTTCCTTCTGGTGCTGACAGCTTTGAAGTGCTTTGGTGGACATTTTGCCACACGGACCACAGATCATTGGGTCATGATCTGGGCCGAGGCACCGAAGGCAGCAGTCGTGTGTGTCAGTGAGAGACATTAGATTCTTGCACCGATCATACTTCTTGAAACCACTGGAAGCCATCAGGGAAAAAAGGGCCCCCGCAAGGTCAAAGGACCGGCCTTCCAGGGAAAACAGAAAAAAGGGTGCGAATGCCAGCCACGAAGGGCAAAAACCGAAAAATAGAAGATGGGCTCGATACCGGTGTACCGAAGCCGGCGGGAAGAGAAACCGTCATCGAACTCGGAGAAAAAGACGAAGTAATCGTTGAAAAAAACGTCAACTTTTCCGGGTGACTCGGACAAACGTCCGATGGGCTCCACGGAAAAAGAGAGACTGAGCAAGATGGCACCTTTAGGCGGGAAGGGGACTGCGCATGCTTGCAGTATTCCCAAAGGCTTTCTTTAAAAGCTGGGGAAATGCTCCGCACGGGGGCTCCATCGGCACCGATGTCACCCATAAGTGAGGACTGACTTCCTGCTTGGTCCTGGAGAAAGGAAAGTTACTCATGCCTGAAATGGTATTTAAAGGTGATGTATCGGAAGAATCGAAAGAAATATCGATAAACTGGGAAGATTTATTAGAACTATTTGATAAACTGAAGAGTAGCAAATCACCAGGACTGGATAGTATACATCCAAGGGTGTTGAAAAAACTGAAATATGAGATTACAGACCTACTATTAGGTCCAAATCTAAAATCACTAAAATCATCTGTAATATCTGAAGATTAGAGAATGGCCAATGTATCGCCAGTTTTTAAAAAGGGTTCCATGGGTGATCTGGGAAACTACAGACCTGTGAGCCTGACGTCAGTGCCAGACAAAATGGTAGAAACCTTTATAAAGAACAAAATTACTGAACATGTAGATATTTACAATTTAATGGAAGAAAGCCAACATGGACTTAGTCAAAGAAAGTCTTGTATTACTAATCTTATATTTTTATTAAGGTGTGAAAACACAGATAGACAAAAGTGAGCCGGTCGATATAGTATATCTGGATTTTCAGAAAGCTTTTGACAAGGTCCCTCATGAGAGGCTTGGTGAAATTAAAAAATCATGGGATAGGAGGCAGTGTACTATTGTGGATCAGGAACTGGTTAAAAGATAGAAAGCAGAGGGTAGGGCTAAATGGCTAATTTTCTCAATGGAGAAAGGTGGAGTACCCTGGGCCCGCTGATTTTTATCATATTCATAAATGACCTGGAAGTCTGAATAATGAGTGAAGTAATCAAATTTGCAGATGACACAAAATTATTCAAAGTTGTTAAAACACAAGAGGATTGTGAAAAATTGCAAAAGGACCTTGATAAATTGGAAGTCTGGACATCTAAATGGCAGATGAAATTTAATGTGGACAAGTGCAAAGTTATGCACTTAGGGAAGAAAAATCCAAACTAAATTTACAGAATGCTACCTAATGTTCCACATTAGGGACCACCACCCAGGAAAAAGATTTAGGTGTCATCATGGATAATATGTTGAAACCCTCCGCCCAGTGTGCTGCAGCGGCCAAGAAGGCAAATAGAATGCTAGGAGTCATAAGGAAAGGAATGGAGAATAAAACCAAGGATATTATAATGTGTCTGTATCATTCCATGGTACAATTGCATCTTGAATATTGTGTGCAATGCTAGTCGCCATATCTTAAAAATGGATATAGCAGAATTAGTAAAGGTAGAGAGAAGAGTCACCAAAATGGTAAAGGAGATGGAAGGATACCCCTAAGAGGAAAGGCTTAAAGGGTTAGAGCTCTTCAACTTGGTAAAGAGATGACTGAGGGGAGATATGATAGAGGTCCATAAATTAATGAATGGAGTGGAACAGGTAAACGTAAATCGGTTGTTTACACCTTCAAAAAGTAGAAAGACTAGGGGATATGCAATGAAGCTACAATGCAGCCTATTTAAGACTAATAAGAGAAAATATTTTTTCACTCAACGTGTAATCTAACTCTGGAATTTGTTACCGGAGGATGTAGTAAAAACTGTTAGTATAGCTGAGTTTTAAAAAAGTTTGGACAAGTTCCTGGAGGAAAGGTCTTGAAACCATTAAAGAGGATCCAGGACAAGCATCATGGAACCTGTGCACCTTTATGGAAACTGCCATGTACTTGACTTGGATTGGCCACCGTTGGAAACAGGATACTGGGCTTGATGGATCTTGGTCTGACCTAGTATGGGATTTCTTATGTGCTTATGCATCCTGATTAGATTGATTCTCAAGGAATACATCTCCTCTGATAGACTTCCTCACCCATTTAAACCCAGGAATTCCCATTCCACCTTGCCCTTGAATAGGTCTTATGTACAAGTTCCTTACTTCATCTGCTGATCCTTGTCTGACTTTTCTACTAGACGTCTTATAATGTGCCGGTCTACCTGCCCTGACCTTTGTCTCCTTCTTGACCTCAATTCTGCCTTCTGCCTTAGTTTTGTTCCAGTGCTATGAGTTTGATCTGTTGGGTCTATCCACATTGTTTCTGTACTATGGCTCTTCTCCTGCCTCTTCCTAATATCTGGTGACTGGTGTCTACTCCTCATCTGTGGGGAACACCTTGAGTTTTTGTGCTTTAAATGCTGGCAGCATTGGAGTACTGAAGGGTTCATTCTGAAAAGAAAAAGAGATGTAGGTGAACATGCATGTCCTAGGCCCAGAATACCTGGTGTTCTCCAAGGAGCTTGACCTAACATATAGTAACATAGTATATGATGGCAGATAAAGACCAGTATGGGCCATCTAGTCAGCCCAGTAAGGTTGCTAGAGTTGTTGTAACTGCAGCTCCATGCAGGTCACCTCCCTCTATGCCTGTGTTCAGAGTTGTACCTACTGCTCGGTGCAGGTCAGCCCCCCTCTATTTATTGAGTATAAAAGATACGTAAGTTTGATTTGATTTTATCCTCTTGCTATAAAGGGATACAGTGTGTCTGTCCCATGCCAGTTTGAATTCTATCATTGTATTTGCTCCCACCACCTCCATCGGGAGGACATTCCAAGCATCCATCACCTAGTCAGTGAAAAAGAATTTCCTGATTTGCCTTTCAGTTTACCACCTTGCAGCTTTATCATATGCTCTCTAGTTTTACAGCTTTCCCTTCTTTGAAAAGGTTTTCGTTCATTGATACCCTTTAAGTATTTAAAGGTCTGTATCATTTCTCCCCTGTCCCTTCTTTCCTCTAGGGCAGAGGTTCCCAACTCCAGTCCTGGAGGGCCAAATACCATTCAGGTTTTCAGGCTGTCCCTAATGAATATGCATGAGATACATTTTGGGGCAGTGCATGCAAATGCATATTTATTAGGGACAGCCTGAAAACCTGAATGGTGTTTGGCCCTCCAGGACTGGAGTTGGGAACCTCTGCTCTAGGGTATACATATTTAGATTTTCAAGTCTCTTCTCATAGTCTTTTGGCACAGGCTCCAAATCATTTTGTTGCCTTCCTCTGAACCGTTTCAATTTTTTTTCTATCTGTTGTGAGCAGGGGCAGCCCAAGGGGGGTGCAGGGCCATGTGCGGAGATTAATTGCGGGGCCTCATTTGCAAAGGGGACCTCATTAATTGCGGGGCCTCATTTGCAAAGGGGACCCTGAGGCACTTGAGACCAATGATCGAACCCGGTGACTTCCGCACCATCTTCCAGGCGCTAGTCACACCGCACTTCGATTATGCCAATATAATACTTCACGGTCTCCCGAAAACCACCCTCAACCCTCTACAGCTAGCCATGAATGCAGCAGCCCGCGTACTTTGTGGAGCCTCACGGAATGACCACATCTCCCCCATTCTAAAAGAACTTCACTGGCTCCCAGTATGCTCCAGAATCCTTTACAAGGCCCTCCTCACTACCTTCAAAGCCTTCAACAAAATGTCAACTGCATCGATTTCCAACCTCATCATACACACTGCAAACAACAGACCTAGGAGACCGCTGGCTGCAGACACGCTTCTCATACCAAGTGAATCTACAAAGCTCAACCAGGCCACCATCAATAGGGCATTCCAGAACTATGCTCCTAGATGTTGGAACAAGCTCCCTCCCAGCATTAGAGCAATCAAGGACCTTAGGCTGTTCAGAAAAGCCCTCAAACACCACCTTTTCCTCACATATTTTACACATCTGGATATTCCCCCCCCCACACCTTTCCCCACCCTCCCAACCCCAAACCACAGCTATATGAGTCCAAAAACCTACAGCAAATTTAGACCTAAATGTACTTGTACTAAGAATGTAAATAGTTCCCCCAAGTTACCTCCATGTTAAATCCCTGTTCCATGTAGACGATGGTCTAATTCAATTGACCAAGTGTTATATTGTTCAATGTAAACCGCACTGATGACAAAGAGCGCGGTATATAAGAAATGTTAAATAAAATAAATAAATAAAATAAATAAATTTGCATAAAGTTAACATGCATTTTTAGTAAACATACCTCTTAATGAGTGTCTGGATAAGGAAAGACTAACAGATTTCTACGTTACTATATTCCAGTGCCAACCGCCAGGCCCATTAGGAAGTACTATAAACACTGACCATTTAGAACTCATAGCAAATCCACCATATCATAACAGCACTGCCAGGACTCACAAAGCACCAAACCCTACCTATCAAAAGGCAACACTGCAAATATTAAACCAATACATCTCAGAGAATATCAATGCATCCCCTACTGGGGAAACAGAACAAGTGACACAGTCAAATAGAAACTACATGAACAGAATACCTCAGCTTGGTTAAAATGCAGAACATAGACTGTCACCAAAGAACAAGGGATCACAATTTAGAAATAGGAAGACAATAATTAAACTGGGAACCCCAAAAGCCAAACTTGGGATGTGCAACAACACTGGAGAAATAAAACTATAAATTAATTTCCTCTTGTACTAAACAAAACACAAAAGACGTTAACGATGCACATTTCCCAGAGCTGATATATTCCAGTTAATAAATTAAAAATAAAAACATATTTTTCTGCCTTTTGTTGTTTGTGCATATTCTTTTTCAGTTGCAATTGCCTCAGTCACTTTCTTCTGGTTTATTTGTGTCTTCTGCGAGCTATCCATTTGTCCTTTCTTCTCTTTTAGATTTTTTTCCATTTTCTTTCTCTACAGTATATCTGCTTTAACATACTGATCTTTCCCCCATTTCTTTCCTTATTTCTTTATCATCCACTCAAATTTCACCCTTCCATTCTCAATCCCCACTTACTCTCCCAATACCCGGCCCATCGTAGACTTTTCTTCCCTCCCACACAAAATATCTTTTCCCCTCTCCATTCTCATTCCCCATCCCTTTCTAGTTCTCCCCCAAAATCAGCTCCCTTATAGTTCTAGATCCACCCAGCATCCGCCCCCTTCTAGTCCCATTCTCCCAAACCTCCACATCAGCCCATTTCCAGTCCTAACCCCCCATATGCTCTTTTCCAGTTCCATTCCAGCCCCCCATCAGCCCGTTTCCACTCCAAGCTCCCCCATCAGCCCATTTCCAGCCCTATTCCAACTCCCATCACCCCGCTTCCAGTCCTATTCTAGCCCCCATCAGCCCATTTCCAGTCCTATTCCAGCCCATCACCCATTTGCAGTCTAAGTTCCCCCCCATCAGCCCATTTCCAGTCCTAACCCCCCATATGCTCTTTTCCAATTCCATTCCAGTCCCCCATCAGCCCATTTCCAATCCTAGCCCCCTCGGCAGCTCATTTCCCGCCTATTCCAGCTCCCAACAGCCCATTTCCAGTCCTATTCCAGCCCCCATCAGCCCATTTCCAGTCCTAATCCAGCTCTTCATCAGCCCATTTCCAGTCCTAGCCCTCCCATCACAGCCCATTTCCAGTCCAAGTCCCCCCCATCACAGCCCATTTGCAGTACTAGCCCCCCACCACCACAGCCCATTCGCAGTCCATTTGCCCCCCATCACAGCCCATTTGCAGTCCAAGTTCCCCCCTGATCACAGCCCATCCAGTCCTAGCCGCCCCCCTCCAAAGAGCCCTGCGGCTATCTAAGGGGCTGCAGAGGGAGCTGGGAAAGCCCCGTGCGAGGGCCCCGGCTCCCTCTGCACAGCCACCAGCGTGAAGGAAAAGGCTTTTCAGGCTGGTGGCTGTGCAGAGGGAGCGGGGCCTCGCGTGGGCTTTCCTGGCTCCCTCTGCAGCCATCCACTGTGTGGTAATGGAGTCAGCGCAGGGCCCTGTGCGAACAACATTCTTGCTCAATGGACGGGCTAGCCCTGGTTGTGAGATACGGTCTCCAAAACTGAACACAATACTCCAAGTGAGGCCTCACCAACGATTTGTACATGGGCATTAATACCTTCTCCTTTCTGCTGGTTATTGCTTTCGGTATGCAGCCCAGCATTCTTCTGGCTTTGGCTACCGCCTTGTTACATTGTTTCGCCACCTTGAGATCCTCACATACTAGCACTCTGAGGTCCCTCTCCTGGTATGTGCACACCAACCTCTCTCCCCCATCTCATACGATTCCTTTGGATTTCTGCATCCCAAGTGCATGACTCTGCACTTCTTCACATTAAATCTTTAACTGTCAAGCATTAGACCATTCTTACAGTGTTTTTAGATCTTTCCTTATGTTGTCCACTCCCTCAGAAGTGTCCACTCTGCTGCAAACTTTCGTGTCATCTGCAAAAAGGCCGACTTTTCCAATCAGTCCCTCCGCAATGTCACTCACAAATACATTAAACAGGCACGCCACTATGCAATTTCCTTTTTCTGAGTGAGTTCCATTTACCACTACCTTCTGTCATCTGTCAGTCAACCAATTTCTGATCCAGTTCACTACCTTGGGACTTATCCCCAGGTTGCTCAGTTTATTGATAAGCCTCCTGTGAGGAACAGTATCAAATACTTTGCTGAAATCTAGATATATCACATCCATCGCATGTCCTTGATTAAGTTCTCTGGTCACCCAGTCAAAAAACTCAATCAAATTTGTTTGGCACGATCTTCCCCTGGTAAAACCATGTTGCCCCGGATCATGCAATCTATTTGTTTGTAGAAAGTTCACTATTCTTTCTTTCAAGAGCGCCTCCATAACGTTTCTCACCACAGAGTTAAGGCTTATCGGCCTATAGTTTGTCACCTCTTCCCTATTACCACTTTTGTGAAGAGGTTCCACATCAGCCCTTCTCCAGTCCTGCAGAACCTCTCCAGTCTCCATGGATTTGTTAAAAACATCCTTTAAAGGCCCTGTCAGAACTTCTCTGAGCTCCTTCAGTATCCTGTGATGTATCCCATCCGGTCCCATGGCCTTGTCCACTTTCAGTTTTGCAAGCTGTTCAAAAACATCATCTTATGTGAATGGTGTGGTATCTTCTCCCTTCCTATTTGTATATTTGCCAATCTTAAATGGTCATTCTCCAGGATTTTCTTGAATGAATAGAACAGAACAGAACTATTTGTTTAGCATTTTTGCTTTTTCAATGTCACTTTCCACAAATCCATCCTCTGTACTTTTGAGTCTGGCGATTCCACCTCTGCTCTTTCTCTTCTGAATATACCTGCAAAACGTTCTGTCTCCATGCTTCACATCTTTAGCCATATATTCTCCTGAATATAACTGAAAAATGTTTTGGTTCCATGCTTCACATCTTTAGCCATCTTTTCTTCTGTCTTTGCTTTTGCCATCCTTATTTCTCCCTTTGTCTCTAACAGGAAGTTCCTTATTGTCCCTCCAGTCCAGTCCTGCACCTCTGGGTTGAGCCCCTCTTCCAGCAGCTTTGGGGACTGAGCTTGTCATCTTTTGATGACACCAGGTATATATGCAGCTGGCACCGCCTATCAGCCCCAGTAAGCTCAGTCTCCAAGCAGCTGGAGGAGGTGGTGAGCCAGGGTGCTGGGCTCACTGAAGGAGCAAATAAGGAGCATAGTTAGGGAGTTGTTTTGGTTTGGTTTTGGGGGTTTTGGTTCCCTGTGGTTTCAGGGCTAGAGTTTTTGTTTTAAGTTAAAAAAAAAAAAAAGAAAGAAGAAGATCCAAATTGGTGCGGGAGGCCAATTTGGCTGGGAACCCCCTTACTCTTCCGTCCCGCCTACGAGGAACGGTGAAGTGCCCGGGGGTGGTGGTGTTCGGCTGGCGGCTCTCGATCCCTATGGCGGGTACGGAGATGCCAAGCTTAAGCCGGTGCTGTGGCCAAAAGGAGAAGGGCTGCCGATTGCTCTCCTTCCTCCCCTCCCCCCAGCGCCGAAGCCCTGAGTGAGCGGCTGAGCGCGGGGGAAGAGAGCATCGCTGTCGGTCGGCCGAGGGAGAAGGAGCAGGCCGGTAAGTTAGGGGCGCCTGTGGAAAGCAGCCGGGGGGCGGAGCGGCCGGAGAAAAGCAGCAGGGCAGCAGTGCTGCAGTGGAGAGGCCTGGATCACGTGGCGGCTGGTTCCTGCCGGTGCAGGGAGCAGGCAGCAGCGAGCCTTGTCACCCAGGCACGGAGTGCAGCTTAGCCCTGGTCTGATTTGGTGCAGAAGACAAAAGCACAGGCTGCAGAGAGGAGACAGTCCAGTTCCCAGTTCGAAGAGAGAACACTCAGGGGCTGTAGTCCGGTTTTTAATTTAATTGGTTTTAATTTACCTGAGTTTAATTTAGTTTAATTTCATTGAGTTTAGTTGAAGTTAGTTTAACTTTATTTAGAAGTTATTTTAAGTTATTGTAGGTTAAATTAAGAAGACATCAAGGGGGGAAGGGCAGCTGGATCCTGAAATCAACAGAGACCAGCATGCAGGCGAGACCTCAATGCCTAGTTTGCGGGACCCGTGGAGGGGCGGTCTTGGAGGCCGGAGTGTGTGTGGGTTGTACGCAGGAGGCTACCTCCTTGGGAATACACTCTTCAGGATAGGACGAGTCCTGGGACCACCTCCTTGACACAAAGGCCAGGAGGGAGAGGGGTCTGCCCTGTCTCTGCCTGCCGGGGACCAGAGTCCGCCAGCCACTCCAGGGCCCTCCACAGCTATCCCTCGGGGGGGGGGGGGGCGGGGAGACAGGACTCCCAGGGGATGTTTCGCCAGAGTTTGTGTTGCTCTTGCATAGAGTGTTTTGTTTGCACCAGCAAGGCTGCGCGGGTGCCTCGTCATCTTCAGTGCTAGGGGCGAAGAAGCCAGCAAGTGTATCGGAGAGCGAGCTGAGAGTCTCTGTTAAGAGGGCCAGGGGTGCTGAGGAGTGGCATCTGGTACTGGAGTCTGAAGGCTCAGAGGGAGACGATCTGGACCGGGAACTGGAAATGGAAGAGTTGGAGGAAGGCGAGGTTCCGGAGAGGGAAGATCAGGCCAGATTGGCGAGTGTGTTCCGTTGGGAAGAGCTTCCGGCTCTTATCACGGAGTCCCTAAAGACATTAAAAATGCCCACGAGCCTCCCAACGGAGGAGTCTTTGGAGGACCCCCTGCTCCAGGCGGTTCGAAAGTCACAGGCGGTGTTCCTGGTTCATAGAGTGGTCAGGCAGATGATCCAGGAGGAATGGGATCTGCCAGAGTCTGGTCTTAGGGGTGCGCGGACCTTGTCACGCCTGTACCCTCTGCCAGAAAAGAAGCGTGAGCTCCTGTGATTGCCGAAGGTGGATGCGGCAGTGTCAGCGGTTACCAAGAAGACTACGATCCCTGTAGAGGGGAGTGTGGCTCTCAAAGATGCCCAGGATAGGAAGCTGGACACCCTGCTGAAGCAGGCATTTGACATTTCTGCCTTATCCCTAAAGGCTTCCATATGCGGAGCCTGGGTGGCTAGGGCTTGCCTCTGCTGGTTGCAGAGGCTTCAGGGCCCAGAGGGCTCGGAGCCGGCCGTGTTAGGGTAAACGGTGAAGTTGGAGTCAGGGGCGGCCTACCTAGTGGACACCAATTATGATCTCATCAGAGGCCTTTCCAAGAATATGGCATTGATGGTGGCAGCCCGTCGTTACTTGTGGCTGTGGAATTGGGCAGCAGACAGTTCCTCGAAGTCCCGGCTGAGTAAGCTCCCCTTTTAAGGGGAAGCTCCTCTTTGGAGAAGACTTGGAGAAATTCGTGAAGGACATGGTGGAGTCCAAAGGAGGCCGGTTACTCGAGGATAAACAGAAGCAGGGATGTAATACCATCTCGGCTCGCAGCCAGCTGAGGGAGTTTAAGCGTTTTTGTACCCCTTGCTTCACCCAGACCCAGAGGGATAGGTTTCCTGCCAGAGGGAAGGGTTTTCGGGGCTTCCAAGAAGCAGGATGGGGCTTTGGAGCTGCCGCTGCCTTGGGACACAAGAAAGGACAATGAAGCGAGGGGGGCCCAGGCAGGGGTATGGCCCGTGGGAGGTCGGCTCCGGGAGTTCTACTCTGCCTGGGCCCAGATCACGTCCAACCAATGGGTCCTGGAGGAAGTCAGAGAGGGATACACCCTGGATTTGATCTGGCCAATAAGAGTTTTTCGTCCGATCCCCCAGAATGGCTCATAGCAAGGTTGCGGCGGTGAGGGAGACACTGAAGCGCCTTCTGCAGCTGCGAGCCGTCAAGCCCGTGCCTTCAGACCAGTACGGGTGCGGTCGATACTCAATTTATTTTGTGGTGCCCGAAAAGGAAAGCTCTTATCGTCCAATCCTAGATCTCAAAGGGGTCAACTGCAGTTTGCGGGTCCCATATTTTCACATGAAGATGTTGCTGTCCGTGATAGTGGCGGTAAGGAGTGGAGAATTTTTGATGTCACTGGATCTCATGGAAGCGAATCTGCACATTCCCATAAGACCAGACCACCAGCGGTTTCTCCGATTTGCGTTGCCTATGGGTTACTTCCAGTTCAGGGCATTGCCCTTTGGGCTGGCAACAGCACCGCGCACCTTCACCAAGGTCATGGTGGTGGTGGCAGCGGCACTGCGCAAAGAAGAGATTCTCGTGCACCCGTACCTTGACGACTGGCTGATCTGGGCCAACGAGAAGACCAAAGAAAGTAACCAATGTATCTGTAAGATGCAATAGAACAAAAAGAACAGATACCCAGACCGGCAGAGTTTTCAGGTTTGGAAAACCCTTTTCTTTATTGCCCCTACGCGTTTCGGCCTTACGGCCTTCTTCAGGGGGGTATTATAAGGGTGCAAACCTCAAAGAAACAAACAGTAACAATTAAAACACATCAAATAAATAATTAATTAACAATATAAACATTAATTAAAATCAATAAAAGGTATAAAATAAAAAATGATAATATAATAGCTAGAAAACCAAACGGCTAACATCTGTAATCACCAAATAACAACCACAGAAATAAAATACAGATATATGTAATGTGCTATAATTGTGTCTACAGTAAAAAAGTAAAAAACAAGACAGAAAATGAGATGAGGAGGAGGACATAACTAAAAACATAAATATGTCTACCGATACCTTTTCTGTATAGGACATCTGTTAAGATTAAATTAGACTTACCTGCTAATTGTAGTTCCTGGAGGAACTCCAGTCTAGTCCCGGAATCCTTGGGGTTGTCAACCTCATCCAGCAGCTTTGGAGACTGAAAACTTCACTGTTGTGATGTCACTGCCATATAAGCGCTGGCTCCTCCTCTTCTCACCAGTTAACCTATTGACAAAGCAACAAGTAAGTAGACACATAGAAACACTAGGGCAAACGTGCCACTCTAACAATAAAGTAATTTATTAAGATCAAAATATGCACAAAAACTCTAACCTACCGACTGCGTCACGAGGTCCTCCCTCCTCCCGTTAAGGATGACCATCCACTCCCCCTGCATGAGCGCTAAATCGGAGCCTAAGACCTAACCACTCTTGCTTACCTGTAACCATGTCCTTGCTTCAGGCCCCCTAGCACTCTCCAACCCGGGTGGGACCCGGAACTAGACTGGAGTTCCTCCAGGAACTACAATTAGCAGGTAAGTCTAATTTAATCTTCCTGATCGTCCCTCCAGTCTAGTCCTGGAATCCTTGGGGATGTACCAGAGCAGTGAAACAATCAACAGGAGGGCCCTACTAACCCCGCCTGAAGCACTGCTGAATCAAACCAGGTATTTCTTCCTGCCTGCACATCCAGACGGTAATGCTTCACAAAGGAGTGAGACGACGCCCACGTCGCTGCCTTACATATTTCCTCCACTGGCACCAAGCTATACTCCACCCAAGACGCGGATTGCACCCTAGTGGAATGAGCCCTCAGCTCGGCTGGAGCCAAACGGCCCTGCAACAGATACGCTGAAGTGATCGCCTCTTTCAACCATTGAGCAATGGAACCCTTAGAGGCCACCTCACCTTTTCGCGCCCCGGCAAACAGCACGAACAACCTGTCCGACCTACGAAAACTAGCTGTCCTAACTAGGTACGTCTGCAAGGCTCGCTTAATGTCTAAGCGATGCAGAGGTGCCGCGGTTTGATCCTTTCCTTTAGACTGAAACACTGGTAACGACACCACTTGATTCATATGAAACCCCGACACCACCTTCGGTAAGAAAGATGGCACCGTCCTCAAAACCACCTTAGACTCTGAGAAGGACAGAAAGGGCTCTCTACAGGACAGCGCCTGCAACTCCGACACTCGCCGTGCCGAAGCAATGGCCACCAAAAACACTACCTTCAGGGTCAAATCCTTTAACGTCGCCCTTTCCAACGGCTCAAAAGGCGCGTTCCGCAACGCTTCTAAAACCAAGGGTAGATCCCAGGACGGGACTACTCGCCTCCGCGGCGGCCTTAACAATGTCACTGCCTTTAAAAATCGCTTCACATTGGCATGACTACCTAGAGAAGTGCTCTGCACCTTCCCCCTGTAACAGGCTAACGCTGCCAACTGCACTTTCAACGCCACCGCCGCTAAACCTTTCTGAAACCCATCTTGCAAGAAAGCCAGCACATGCGGCACCGACGCCTTTAAGGGAATTACCTTCCTATCTTCACACCAAGCCTCAAATATACGCCACACTCTAACGTACGCTAGGGAAGTCGACCTCCGTCTCGCTTTCAGCAGGGTCGTTATCACCGCCCTTGAATAGCCCTTCGATTTCAACCTAGCCTGTTCAATAGCCAGGCCGTAAGCGAGAATCGATCCACTTGGGGCATGCACAGGGGACCCTGCGTCAAAAGGTCCCTCCGCACCGGAAACCTCCAGGGAACTGCAACCAGCAGCCTCATCAAGTCCGCGTACCAGGGCCTTCACGGCCAATCCGGAGCAATGAGGACCACTCGCCCCTTGTGACGTTTGATGCGCTGCAACACCCTTCCGATTAATACCCACGGAGGGAACACATACAGCAGTTGCTCCTGCGGCCAAGCCTGGACCAGCGCATCCAGTCCTTCGGACATCCTTTCCCTTCTCCGGCTGAAGAACCGATCGACTTTTGCCGACTGAAATGTCGTCATGAGATCCATGACCGGCGTTCCCCAGCGCCGAACCAGCATTCTGAAAACGTACGGATGGAGACCCCACTCCCTGGGGTCCACCCTCATGCGACTCAAGAAGTCGGCTTGCACATTGTTCACCCCCGCTACATGCGCTGCCGACACGGCCCCCAGATTCTGCTCTGCCCACTCGAACAAGCTGTCTGCCTCTGCTTCCAGGGACCGACTGCTGGTGCCTCCTTGTCGATTTATGTAAGCCACCGCCGTGGCGTTGTCTGAGAACACGCGAACGGCTGTCCTCTGCAGAAAAGGATGAAACTCTCTTAACGCCAATGCCACCGCTCTCAACTCTAACCGGTTGATCGACCATGTCTTTTCCTGGGCGAACCACTCCCCCTGTGCTATCTGACCTTGGCAATGGGCTCCCCAGCCCAGAAGACTGGCATCCGTAGTTAGGGCTACCCACGATGGCACTTCTAGCGGCATGCCCTTCTTCAGATTCTTGGGACTTAACCACCATTGCAGGGCTTGTCGAGTCTGGGGCGGACACACCAACCTCTGCGACAGGGCATCCCTTTGATGCAATCACCTCCGCAACAAAGCCCTCTGTAACAGCCTCATGTGGGCCCGCGCCCATGGCACCAAGTCCAGAGTTGCCGCCATGGTCCCCAACACCCTCAGGTACTCTCAAGCACTGGGACTCCGCATGCCCAGGAAGCGAACAATCAACTGTTGTAGCGCTAATCTCTGTTGACGGGGAAGAAACACCTGACCAACGCCCGTATCGAATCGAGCCCCCAGATACTCTAGATTTTGAGACGGCACCAACTTGCTCTTCGCCACGTTCACCACCCAACCGAGACTCTGCAGCAACGACACTACTTTGGCCGTAGCAGATACACTCTCCTCTCGGGACTTTGCCCTTATCAACCAATCGTCCAAATATGGGTGCACCAATACCCCCGTCCTTTCGCAAGGCCGCCGCCACCACCACCATCACCTTGGTGAAGGTACGTGGCGCTGTAGCCAAGCCAAAGGGGAGCGCCTGAAACTGAAAATGTCCCCTCGGAACCTCAAACCTGAGGAATTTCTGATGCTCCTGCCTTATTGGAATATGCAGGTACGCCTCCGACAGATCCAGCGATGTCAAAAACTCCCCTTTTTGAACGGCCACGATAACTGACCTGAGGGTCTCCATCCGAAAATGCGAAACGCAAAGACAGCGATTCACTCTTTTTAGATCCAGAATGGGACGCCAAGACCCTTCTTTCTTTGGGATGACAAAGTATATGGAGTATCGACCGCTTCCTAAGTGGCTGGCAGGCACCGGTACAACCGCCTTCAAGTCTAGCAGCCGTTGCACTGTTTCCTGCACTGCCTTGCATTTTGCGCTGGACTTGCACGGGGACTGAACGAAGGAATCGGAAACGGGCCGCTGCAACTCCAACGCATAACCTTTTCGAATCACTTCTAACACCCACTGATCGGAAGTGAGTCGGGCCCAGGCAGGATAAAACTCCCGTAACCGACCTCCCACGGGAATCAACTCCCCCTGGGCCCCCCTGACTTCATTGTGCTTTTCTGAACATGGAGGAAGAGGATGCAGGAGCAAACCCCCTGCTCACCCCTCGAAACCCCCGAAATCCTTGGGCACGAGTAGGAAACCGTCCCCATTGCCCTTGACCAAACCTCGGGGACCGAAACCGCTGAAAGTCCCGCTGCTGCCCCCGAGGTCCAGGCCCAGGCCGACCTGGCTTTTGCTTGTCCTCTGGCAATCTACCGCCCTTGGATTCACCTAAATCCTTCACCAACTTCTCTAAGTCTTCACCAAAAAGCAACTTGCCGAGGAAAGGAAGTTTACTCAACCTAGCCTTAGAAGAAACATCAGCTGCCCAATTACGGAGCCAGAGACACCTCCTTCCCGCCACTACCGAAGCCATACTCTTCGCTAGACCCCTGATTAGATCATAATGGATATCCGCCAGATATGCCGCCCCGGACTCCAATAGAGATGCCTCCTCGATCACTTCCACGGGCGTTCTCCCTGAATTCTCTGCGCCCAACGCAAACAGGCTCTGGCTACCCAAGCTCCACAGATGGACGCTTGTAAGGACAACGCATTTGTCTCAAAAACCTGCTTTAACAAAGTCTCTAGTTTACGGTCCTGCGCATTCTTGAGTGCCGCCGCTCCTTCCACCGGGATGGTAGTTTTCTTTGTTACTGCCAAGACGGCCGCATCTACCTTAGGAGCCTTAAACAGCTCCTGATCTTGATCCATTAGCGGGTACAGTCGTGACATCACCCTAGATCCCTTGAGCATGGCCTCAGGCGTATCCCACTCTTCCTGAATCATCTCCTTAAACACTCTGTGCACCGGGAAAACCCTCTGCGACTTATGAACAGCTTGCAGCAAAGGGTCTTCCAGAGTAACATCCTCATGTGGACCACCAGCTGGCATATTAAGAGTCTTCAGAGACTCAGAAATGGGGGCTGGCAACTCCTCTCTACGGAACACTCGGACCACTCGAGCCTGCTCTTCCTGCTCCTTAATCTCACCTTCTTCCAGATCCTCCTCCAGGCCCTCTTCAAGCTCCGCTTCCTCCTCTTGTACATCCTCTGATAGAACCGACTGGTCCAGCCGCTCTCTATCCAACTTGACCCTCTTCGCCAATCCGACAGCCACGTCTGCCGGCAGTGGAGAACCTGACCGTTTTCCTCGAAGGCCCTCCCCTGAAGGACATCCCACTAGACTCCCTGGCGTGCTCCCCAACGCCTTCTGGATTAAAGTTAGAAATTCTGAGGAAAAGATAGCCGCCAAAGACCCAGAGGCCGGAAGCTGAGGCTGCGACACTTCCTGAGCTCCCGACGTACCGGGCGCCGCTTCAGGTGCTGGTAGGGGAGAGGGAGAAGGCTCAACCAGCACCAGCGAACCCTCTCCCCCGTCTGATCCCACTTCCGCCGGGAGGTCTTTAGTGCCAGACTCAAGGCTACATCCCCTACACACACCCTCCGGGGATACTGAGCTCCTTCGTGTCCCACATAAGAGACAGAGCTGCTTGGCAGGCATCCCTGTAGTGCAGGGACTCTCAAGGTTCAAAACCAAAACTCTTGTTCGTTTTTTTTTTTTTCACCGCACTCAGCCTTGTCCACCAACCTCAAACTGAATAAAATTCTTGAAAAACTAAGCTTCCAGAGCCTCTTACCAACTCCCGAAGTTCACAAACTGAAACGGAGCTTTTCCCGTGCGTTTATACGCGGCACGGCCTGTCTCGCCAGAAAAAGAAACCCCGCAAATTACAGCTTCTTACCTCCCGGGTGTTTAATCGCCAGTCCTCAAAACCGTGGCTGCCCTTTCCTGAACCACGGAATCCTCCTAATTGCTGCAAGGGCTGCTTCTTACAAACAGCCCCATCAGCCCTTTACAGGACCACACGGCTCCAAGCGTTAGGCAGGCAATACATCTGCACGCTGAGCCTCTCGATCCCGCTGACTCCTGCCTCAGACCAGAGAGAGGAGGTAATCAGCCCGGATCCTCGCCACCCCAGACGGCTCCTGATCAGCCGCAGGCCCCGATGCTACCCCGAAGGAAGCCCGACTGACAGGCAGAAATTACCGCTCTCACAAAAAGAAAAAAGGGGGAGGATCTGAGGACCCCAGAGGCACCGCCGGTCTAAAAATTGAAAAGATGCCCACAGGCAGGTTACTTAATCAACTCAGCAATGAAATCTTCCCTAATTTTATCTTTTAACCCTACACTCTTCTTAATTGTTCCTCAAGTGAGCCCTGAACCCTTGGGCTCACCACCTCTCTAGCTGCTTTGGAGACTGATAACTGGTGAGAAGAGGAGGAGCCAGCGTTTATATGGCAGTGACATCACAACAGTGAAGTTTTCAGTCTCCAAAGCTGCTGGATGAGGTTGACAACCCCAAGGATTCTGGGACTAGACTGGAGGGACGATCAGGAAATAGAGAATGTATGTCACTAAAAAAGGAATAAAAAGCCAATAAATAATACACAGGTAAAATGATTAATACAGAAAATTGATGAACAATATTAATATCATGTAAGATCAATAATAAATAATCTGCTTTAAAAAGATAAATAAATAAATAAAGCATACTTAAAAAAATGAGTACATGATAAATAATAAACACCTAAAAAATTTGTTATATGTATGTATATAGATTGTATGTATATAGTTTTACCCAGTTAACCCAAGTTTAAAAATCCTGTTTTATGTAAACGTTGACAATTTGTCCAAATATTCTGTTCATTGTAAACCGCACTGATGTGAAATAGCGCGGTATATAAGAAATGTTAAATAAATAAAATAAAATAAATAAATAATAGTGTGATATAGCGCTTGATACTAATATTTTAATCATGCAAACATCGAAAGATAAAAAACTAAAAATAAAATTCATAATATATGTTAAAATCTATTAAAATCTATTAAACAATTCTAGAGAAGGAAGGACCACAATGTGAAGTACCTTTGCAAAAGAATAATGGCAACATCAAAAACCCTTTATGTGAAACCACGGTAAAGGAGGAGCACTGCAAGGACCCGAACCAGTAGGGAACAATGCCTGGATGTTGTTCAAGGAAAAAAAGACATTGTATCAAATCTAGGTATGTTGGCAAGATCGATGGACAATGTCATACCAATTTATAGAAACTACGAAGGATATATGAAGATAACTATCCCTAAATGAGACCCATGGATGTGCAAAAGTTAATAATAAATTATTATGATGTATTCCAAAAGAATTTTTTATTTTTTATTTTTACGTGATATTTTGGTACCCTCAGCTCTTAATAAACCCCACTGTACTCCCAAGGCATGTGGCCATTTTAAATGTGGCAAGTGTGGAGTATGTGCGAATGCATTGGTAACCAAAAAGGAATTTATACATCCTGTTTCTTCACAGAAAGTAGTACTTTCCAACTTTTCCAATTGTGATACAACCAATGTTGTTTATTTGATATTATGCCCTTGCAATTTGTGCTATATTGGTAAAACAGAAAGGAATATTAAAACAAGAATCATTGAGCACAAATGTTGCATCCGGAGAAAAGCTATAGATAAACCTTTAGTACAACATTGGTTGGAAGCAAACCATCTAGTTATGGATCTTTGCTTCCTCGTTCTAAGAGTTGTCAGGCCTCATTGCCGAAGAGGAAGCATCAGCAATATGTTGTTACATATGGAACAACGTTTGATTTATGAATTATGCACTCTACATCCACAGAGTCTGGAACCAAGAGGTAGATTTGTCTGTTTTTTTGTAGAGATTTCATTTTCAATTTCTTCACCATTTTCTCCCTTGACTTCTCCTTTCCTTCCCCTACTTTCTCCCCTCCTTTCCCTCTCCTTTTCCCCTTCCCCCTTCCCCTTTCCCTCTCTCCCCCTTCCCTCCTCCCCCTCTTCCCTTTCCCCCTTCCTCCCCTTCCTCCTCCTTCCCCCTTTCTTCTCCTCCTCCATCTTCCTTCCCCTTTCCCCCCTTCTCCCCCTCCCCTCCTCCTTTTCCCCTTTTCCCCTTCCCTCCTCCCTCTTCCACCTCCTCCTTCTCTCCCCCTTCTCCCCCTCCCCCCTTCCTTCCTTCCCCCTCCCCTTGTTCCTGTCCCCCTTCCCCCTCCCTTCCCTCCCCTCCCTTTCCCCTTCTTCCCTCTCCTTCCCCCTCCCCCTTTCTTTCTCTCCCCCGTCCCCCCCCTCTTCCCTTCCATTTTATTTGTAAAGGTAAAAAGATCTTAAGTTATTCAACATGGTATAATTCACAGTTTGTTGTTTTTGAGTTTGACCCTCTAAATTCTGTTACATGGATTTCATTTGTTCATACATAATTCTTTACTTCTACTACAGACAATGCTGAAGATTGCGGTTAGACGGCTGTTCTCTTCTTTTATGATTAAATGCAGTATTTACCAGGTTTCTTTTTCAACTTTACTCCTAAAGCATTGTGAATAATATTTTCCTTTTTATTCTGTTTACACGGATTTCATTCTTTTACATATAACTTTTCACCTTTGCATGGCAGGAAAACGCCGTTAAATACAAACAGACCAGTAATTTGTACTTCACTACTGCTATGCAGACAACGCTGAAGTGTGCGGTAAGATGGTTGTTTTCTTTCACGATTATATGCAGGGTTTACCAGTCTTCTTCTTCAATTTTATTCCTAAAGCATTGTAAAGAATGTTTTTTTTTTGGAATGAAAGGTGCAAGACCATGTTATGAACATTATGTATAGATATATTGGATATAGCAGGTTTGGTTCTCTTAATGGGTCTTTATATACTAAGCTTGCATTAGTATGTTTAGTATTCACTATATTTGGAATTATGATTTTGAAGGTATCTACGATATGTGTTTAACTTCATTTGAATGTGGTCTATGGTGCTAATTCACTTAGTTGAGATTAGGTGCATTTTTTTGTTCAGTTCCGCAGAAAAACACCAACATAGCAGTACTGCTTTCTTTCTTTTTCATTTGTTATTTTTAAACGTACTGCTGGTTTGGTATACCATTTTGTCTATATTATCAATCCATTACACTTGGTCATTTTGTTTGGATAGAAAATATAATCTATGTTAATATGTTCAGGTTCAGTGTTTATTTGGTTCAGCGAAAAAACGCCGGTATGGCCGATTTCCTTAACTTTTAACGTACTGCTGTCTTGATACAACATTTCTCTTATAACATAAAATCTTTACAGTTATCTTATTGATAGAATGCTATGATGTCATCGCAGTGCAGATAAAAATAAACAAAAATTCTTTTGGAGTACATCATAACAATTTATTCCTCATCGTTCCTCCAGTTTAGTCCTCAACCTCTGGGTAGAGAACCTCCTCCTGCAGCTTGGAGATTGGGCATGTCAAAAACTCATGACATCACTGGATATAGCCTGCTGGTCTCTCCCATCAGCCCGCAGTGTGTCCAGGACTGCATGCAACAGGAGGACTATCTTCTGGGCTCACTTGGGGGAACAGATAAGGAGCATTTAGTGTGACAAATTCTATTCTGATTTTACTTTTGATTTTTACCTTTTAATTTCACTTTTAATTCAGTTACCTTTGGTTAATTGGCAATCAGGGATTAGTTCCCTTTAGTTGTTAGGAGCAAATTTCCTTATATTTACAGTAATTTTAAATTTGAGCCTGGCTCTTTAAATTAGTAGCAGCTCTCGCCTTCCCTCCTTGTCAGTTATTTTCACTTGCTGCAGGCATTCGCCGGTGCGGATCTCTCTCCCTTGACAGTACGGGAGAGAGCTCCGGGACCCGTACAGCCACACTGAAGCTGTGTGAGACGGAGCCTCTCCGTTGCTGCGGGATTTTAAATTTACTCTGTGGAACTGGCTGAGCAGTCCTCGCTGTGGCTGCCAGGCACAGCAGCGCGGCTTGAGGATCGGATGAATTCAAGGCGGTAGGAGCAGGCTGTGTGGCTTTCGGCCCTGCAGGTAAGGCCTTTGGGCTCTGTCGGTCTGCTGAGGCCTCCTTTTTGCAGCGGCTGTTGTTCTTGGCGCCAAAATTCACTGGCAAAGGGGCGGCCATTTTCTCTCTAGGTATTTGGACCGCATGGCGAGAGTTGCAGTGAGCTGCCTGTGTGAGGAAGACAACAGGCAGAATAGCTAGATTTTTAGGTCTAGTGTTTCTTTCTTTTGTTTGTAGGTTTTTTGAGGCTCGGAGGGGTTCCTCAGCCTTAAGGGGGCTGTTGTCAGTCCTCTTTATTTTTAAGTTTATTCTTCATTTTATAGGACAGCAGTTTTGGCATTGATCTCTGATGCCACATGTTCTTTCCCTCCTAATCATGTCTCTGAGGAGCATCTGTTAAGTCCCGGGATATTAGGCAAATTGCCAGCTTTTAGGTTCTTCAAGAGCAGAGCCCTAACTTGTAGGTGGAAGGAGGGACAGGCTGGAAGTGTGCTTTTTTGTATTCTATAGTGAAAGTTGCCCAAACGCCTGTGGTTTCACAGGGACAGGTTTAGGAAACGTTAGGATATAAAAAAATATATAATAATGACAGTTAAACTGTCAACCAAGAAGTGCCTGTGCTACAGTCTATGGCCACCAGAGGGCAACTGGTACACTCAATAGTGCCTTTCTGTGACCTTGTGTATACAGCCATCATCAGTCATTGATCTCTGCAAGTCAGGGAAGAAATAACCACAGGGCCACCTCATGGGCACTCAGGGGTTAGTGACTAAACAAGCAACTGTAATGTTCTGCAAATCAAGATTATATGACCAAGATTTAAAGCTCTTCTGTATCATTTGTCGGGCTCTGGTGCCCTAAAAAAACCCGGATGGCAGCGCTGCTCATGAATCACATATAGTATTCAGTGCCCCCATCCCTGGGGGGGGGGGGGGAGTGTAAAATACGAAATTGTATTCCTCATCAGGTTCACACAGGCAGCAACCTCTAAGACCTCCACTTGCAAGGTTGTCGGTGTATCCCACTGCTATTTCTCTGATTGCAGGAAGGCCGGGGGGGGGAGGGGGTGTGCCTGTGTGTTTCATAGCTCCACTTAGCATGCCCTTCCCAGGAAATTCTCATCTATTTCTAGAGCCTGTGCTGTCAGAGCAGGGCTTTAAGCACTTAGCAGGGGCACTGACCCGTCTGTGCCATCTTGTTAAAGGGCCCGTGCTGAGGGTGAAGAATAGGATGTCTAGGTAGCACAGTCTGGGGCTTAGCGCTCCAGGGCACTGGAAGGTTTCATAGAGGAATTCAATACTCTGTGTATGCTCCATGCATTCAGCCTATGTTCAAGCATGCTCACTGCACTGTGTTTGGGTGACAGGTGCTGGGTCACCCATATATGTAGATGTGCATTTTGTATGTGCTCACAATTGCTTAGGCATGATTTTTGGGTGCACTCTTTGCAGAGTGAGACTGCATTTCTTTGCTCAGACTGTATTATCAGACTAAGGTAATTTCTCCAGTAATGGGGGGATGTCGATTGTAATAAAGTGCGTGAGGTCCTCATGGTGTAACATGGGGTTGGAGATGCAGTTGTGGGATCTGCTGTGGAGTGAGCCGTCCGAAGGAGCTACAGTGTCACAGTCACCAGTTTCCCTTTCTCTTTGGGCTTTGCTCCCAGATTCTAGCCCCTCTTTCTCTCTGATGTCCAGGACGCAAGTTCCCTGGCCCACTGGACAATCTATTCTCAGCCTTTTCTCAATGCTGGCAGAAGGACTGGGAGAGCGAGAAAGGAAGACCAGGAACCAGCACCAGCTCTGATGTCTCTCCACTGCCAGTGTTTGCTATGGTCACATATTCCCAGTCAGTTATTTGAGTATACTGATTGCCTACAGGTCAGGGTGGCATACAGTCGATTACGGTATTTCTATTTTCCTGGTCCCTGAAGGGCTCAGAATTTATGCTTTGGTACCTGAGGCAGAGGGTTAAGTCACTTAACGAAGACCAGAAGGACCACCTGTGGGACCAGAAACCCCAGTTTTTATGGCCCAAGGTTGGTGGTCTCGATGGGAATTCAAACCTTTGGTCCTCTGGCAACTTGCCTCAACCACTAGACGGCACTGCTCCGTGTGAGCTAGCCAAAGGGCCATAGGGCCAGGCGCAGCCTGTTACTTCCAAGGCAGAGACCTTGGGGAGGTTCCGTTCATAAGGATATGAGAAATGCCATACTGAGTCAGACCAAGCTCTTTCAGGTCCAGTATCCTGTTTCCTAGGATAGCCAATCCAGGTCTTAAGGACCTGGCTGGTTTCCAAAAAGACGAATAGGCTACTCAATGCTTGTATCGGGGCAAGCGGTGGATTCATGTATGCTCATATTTTAAGGGTTCCGTTGCATGTACAACAGATGTGACGCTCTTTTGGGTTGTGTGCCTTGTAGAACATCTTGAATTGGTGATAGTTGGTATAAAAAATATATATATAATTTGCCAGCTTCTCTCTAATAAAGGGTTATGGGCCTTTCCTCCGGGAGCTTGGCCAAAAACTTTGTTAAACTCCGCTACGTTCAGAGATCATTTCGCGCAAGGCTCTTGGAGTACACAGGAGACTCAATAGTCAATCAACCGACTGGAAATGCAAGCGATACGCTGGGCGTTGCAGGCGTTCAAAGCTACGGTGACAGGTCGAGCGGTGTGAGTACTATCTGACAAATACGCGGCGGTGGCCTACATCAATCGGCAGGGCAGAACCGGAAGTGTGGCCATAGAGGCCACGGCAGAGGGTCTGTGTGTGTGGATAGAGCTTTGGCTGCCAGCATTTTCGGTGGTGCATGTTGCGGGTAAGGACATTGTGACGGCGGATTTCCTCAGCTGGGTCTGAGTAGATGCCAGAGAATGGGAGTGGCATCCAGAGGTGTTCGCACAGATCAGTCGCATATAGGGACAACCAGTAATGGACCTCATGGCGGCGTTTCACTCTGCGTAAACGGGTTGCTTCTTCAGCAGACGACGCGAAAGGAGGTCGGAAGGCATTGGCGCACTGTTTCAACAGCGGCCGTCGTCTGGTCTTTGTCTTTTCATCGGGGGCACTCATAGGTTGAGTGGTTCTGCGTATCAAAGCGCTTTGGGGAAACATGTGGTTGGGGGCCTCGGGCTGGCCAAGGCGCCCGTGGTATGCCTGCCTCATACAGTTGCATGAGGCAAAAACGCGAAGTAAAGACCTTTTCAAGTACATTCGTAGCAAAAAACCTGTGAGTCAGTTGGTCCATTAGATGATAAAGGGGTTAAAGGAGCACTAAGAGGCGACAAGGCGATAGTGGAGAGACTGAATGAATTCTTTGCTTCAGTCTTTACTGAGGAAGATGTAGGGATGTTACCCATGACTGAAGTGGTATTTAAAGGTGCGGAAGAATTGAAAGAAATATCGATACATCGGGAAGATGTATTACAACTATTAGATAAGCTGAAGAGTAGCAAATCACCTGGGCCGGATGGTATACATCCAAGGGTGTTGAAAGAACTGAAATATGAGATTGCAGACCTGCTATTAGTAATCTGTGAACTATCATTAAAATCATCTCTAATACCTGAAGATTGGAGGATCGCCAATGTAACACCAATTTTTAAAAAGGGTTCCAGGGGTGATCCGGGAAACTACAGACCGGTGAGCCTGACATCAGTACCGGGAAAAATGGTAGAAACCATCATAAAGAATAAAATTACTCAGCATGTAGATAGTCATGACCTGATGGGAGACAGCCAACATGGCTTTAGACAAGGAAGATCTTGTCTTACTAATCTGTTATGTTTTTTTTGAAGGAGTGAATAATCAGGTGGACAAAGGTGAGTCGGTTGATATTGTGTATCTGGACTTTCAGAAAGCCTTTGACAAGGTCCCTCATGAGAGACTTTTGGCAAAACTAAAGAGTCATGGGATAGGAGGCAGTGTACTATTGTGGATCAGGAACTGGTTAAAAGATAGAAAGCAGAGGGTAGGGCTAAATGGCCAATTTTCCCAATGGAGAAAGGTGAATAGTGGTGTACCCCAGGGATCTGTGCTGGGTCCGCTGCTTTTTGACATATTCATAAATGACCTGGAAAGTGGAATAATGAGAGAGGTTATCAAATTTGCAGATGACACAAAACTATTTAAAGTTGTTAAAACCCAAGAGGATTGTGGAAAATTGCAAGAGGATCTTGATAAATTGGAAGACTGGGCATCAAAATGGCAGATGAAATTTAATGTGGACAAGTGCAAGGTTATGCACCTAGGGAAGAACAACCCAAACTATGGTTACATGATGCAAGGTTCCACATTAGGAACCACCACCCAGGAAAAAGATTTAGGCGTCATTGTGGATACCATATTAAAACCCTCGGCCCAGTGTGCAGCGGCAGCCAAGAGAGCAAATAGAATGCTAGGTATGATAAGGAAAGGAATGGAAAATAAAACAAAAGATATTATAATGCCTCTATATCGTTCCATGGTGAGACCGCACCTTGAATATTGTGTGCAATTCTGGTCGCCGTATCTTAAAAAGGATATAGCGATTTTAGAAAAAGTTCAGAGAAGAGCCACCAAAATCGTAAAGGGGATGGAAGGATACTCCTATGAAGAAAGGCTAAAAAGGTTAGGGCTCTTTAACCTGGAAAAGAGACGGCTGAGGGGAGATATGATAGAAGTCTATAAATTAATGAACGGAGTGGAACGGGTAAACGTAGATCGATTGTTTACCTTATCAGAATATAGAAAGACTAGGGGACATGCAATGAAGCTACAGGGTAAACTATTTAAGACTAATAAAAGAAAATATTTTTTCACTCAACGTGTAATCAAACTCTGGAATTTGTTACCGGAGGATGTAGTAAAGGCTGTTAGTGTAGCTGGGTTTAAAAAAGGTTTGGACAAGTTCCTGGAGGAAAGGTCCATAAACCATTATTGAAGGGACCCAGGATATCAATGCTTGAACCAATACAAGCATTGTGGAACCTGTGTCCCTTGGGGAAACTGCTAGGTACATATGACCTAGATTGGCCACTGTTGGAAACAGAATACTGGGCTTGATGGACCTTAGTCTGACCCAGTATGGCATATCTTATGTTCTTATGTTCTTAGTTGCTCGACGGGAATCCATGGAGGTTTCCGACATTGGAGATTCTGTTGCTACGAAGTTCCCTTCGAATGTCTCAGGTGCATCGTTTTTTGCTTACGGGGTGGCCATTGAAAGGGCAAACTTAAGGAAAAAGAGTTGCTCGACAGCAGTCTTTGCCACCTTGCCGCAAAAAAAAAAAAAAGTCTACGTCCCTTGCATATGTGCGTATATGGAGAATCTTTGAGGACGGGTGCTCGCGGAGGCACACTCGCACGACAACAGTGTCAGTTCCCTTGGTATTAAGTTTTCTGCAGGACAGGTTTGGTAAAGGCAGGAGAGTTCAGTTAGCAGCTCTGTCTTGCTATAGGGGCAAAGGACAGGGAGTGGCTCTCATGCACAGGTCGATGTGGTACGCTTTCTCAGGCGGTTACCAGACTGTAGCCCTGTCGTAGGATATTAATTCCACCGGGGAAGCTCAAGTTTTAGGAGCGTTAGCTAGCGCGCCATTGGGGCCCTTGCAACAGGCATAGGTTAAGGGTTTTGCCTTGAAGACGGTATGTTTGATGGTCATCTGTTCGGCGAGGCGATTTTCAGAGTTGCAGGCGTTGACCTGTCAGGAATCGTTTTTTGTCTGTCTCTAGACAGTAGGTGGCCTGGCGGTTGGTTCTGTTGTTGTTGCCAAAGGTGGTTTCTATGTTCACCTAACTAAAATGGTCTCTCTTCCAGCACTAGGTGTGGCGGAGGGGAGCGTATTGAACCATAGCTTGCGCTGTCTGGATGTCAAGAGAGCGCTGCGGCAGTGTTTAAAGGTTTCAAAAACTTTCGCAAGGCGGATCGTCTCTCTTTGGAGTGTTCGGAGGGCCCCGCAAAGGGAAGCGGCAGCGAAGGAGTCCATTTCTGGATGGATTGGAGCGGCAAGTGCGTCGGCTTATCTTCTACCGGACCGTATAGTCCCAGGGAGCTTACGACATCACTACCAGAGTGGAGGCGTCTTTTTGGACGGAGCACAATTTGGTTCCGCCAGTGGACATCTGTAGCGAGGCCTCTTGGTTGTCTCTCCATACTTTCAAGTAAGCACTACCGCCTAGATGTTCTGGCGGCTAAGGATGCCGTTTTCAGGGAGGCGGTGTTGAGATCCGGCTGGAAAGGTCCCTCCCAATGATTACTGCTCTGATACATCCCAGAGGTTGAGGACTAAACTGGAGGAATGATAAGGAAATAGGAATTACACTTACCTGGTAATTGCGGTTCCTTGAGTAATTCCAGTTTAGTCCTCATTCCCGCCTGGGGATGGGGTCTTAGCAGTGGTTTTTCTGTTGGGGGAAGTGCAAGGTTAAAAGTGGATATAGGCCTTCACTGGTGTTCAGTCGTTTTGATGCTTCCATTTGTTTTGCACTATATTGTTATATTATTATATTATGATATTGTTATATATATTGCTATATTGCTCTGGATTGTTTAGGGCTAGGCATTCGACGGAAAGGAGAGCATGCAGGAAGCAGTCCCTTTCCTTCTGGAAGGGGAGTAGTAGGTAGATCGGTTATATGTTCTGCGTGCCCTTGAATATAATAAGTTAAAAAAAAAAGTTACTGATTTTTTGCTCCTTTGAGTCTGCTTTGTCAATAGTTTTCTGGGGGCTGATGGGAGAGACCAGCAGGCTATATCCAGTGATGTCATGAGTTTTTGACATGCCCAGTCTCCAAGCTGCAGGAGGAGGTTCACTACCCAGAGGTTGAGGACTAAACTGGAGTCACTCAAGGAACCACAATTACCAGGTAAGTGTAATTCCTATTTATTAACTTTTGCATATCCATGGGTCTCATTTAGGGACAGTTATCTTCATATATCCTTCGTAGTTTTTATAAATTGGTATGACATTGTCCATTGATCTCACCCAACATACCTAGATTTGATACAATGTCTTTTTTTCATTGAATAACATCCATGGCATTGTTCCCTACTGGTTCGGGTCATTGCAGTGCTCCTCCTTTACCGTGGTTTAAGAACATAAGAACATAAGATATGCCATACTGGGCCAGACCAAGGTCCATCAAGCCCAGTATCCTGTTTCCAACAGTAGCCAATCTAGGTCGTACGTACCTAGCAGTTTCCCCAAAAGACACAGGTTCCGCAATGCTTGTACTGGGTCAAGCATTGATATCCTGGGTCCCTTCTTAATAATGGTTTATGGACCTTTCACATAAAGGGTTTTTGATGTTGCCGTTATTCTTTTGCAAAGGTACCTCACATTGTGGTCCTTCCTCCTCTAGAATTGTCTAATAGATTTTAATAGATTTTAATGTATATTATGAATTTTATTTTTAGTTTTTTATCTTTTGATATCTGCGTGATTAATATATTAGTATCAAGCACACTATCACACTATTTATGGTTTTAGGTGTTTATTATTTATCATGTACTCATTTTTTAAGTATGCTTTATTTATCTTTTTAAAGCAGATTATTATTATTGATCTTACATGATATTAATATTGTTCATCAATTTTCTGTATTAATCATTTTACCTGTGTAGTATTTATTGGCTTTCTATTCCTTTTTTAGTGACATGTGTTCTCTATTTAACAGAAGTCCTATACAGAAAAGGTATCGGTAGACATATTTATGTTTTTAGTTATGTCCTCCTCATCTCATTTTCTGTCTTGTTTTTTACTTTTTTACTGTAGACACAATTATAGCACATTATATATATCTGTATTTTATTTCTGTGTTTATTATTTGGTGATTACAGATATTAGCGGTTTGGTTTTCTAGCTCTTATATTATCATTTTTGATTTTATACCTTTTATTGATTTTAATTAATGTTTATATTGTTTATTAATTATTTATTTGATGTGTTTTAATTGTTACTGTTTGTTTGTTTGAGGTTTGCACCCTTATAATACCCCCCTGAAGAAGGCCGTAAGGCCGAAACACGTAGGGGCAATAAAGAAAAGGGTTTTCCAAACCTGAAAACTCTGCTGGTCTGGGTATCTGTTCTTTTTGTTCTATCTGATCTGGGCCAAGTCCAGGGAGCAGATGGAAAGAGCAACAGGGAGAGTAGTGGAGTTCCTCCAAGGGCTCAGTTGGGTGGTCAATCTGGCCATCTCAGCCCATCTCAAGATTGGGGTGTGCTTCAACACCTGGGCACCCAATCAAACAGGGAAACAGAGACAAACAAACAAATTGTTGTTGGAACGTTCACCATGAAGAATTAACTTCCTCTCGAGGTGAAATGTTCCTATTTTATCTTTTTTAGTGGAAAACCACAATAAATTTGATCTTGAGAGAAGCTCTCCCCCAACATCAAAATATCTTTAAATAGTAATAGGGAAACTGCTTAGCTACTTAGCTGAGGCGGAGTATGCGAGTCCAAAACCCCCTTGGCTTCCCAGCTTCCACCACACAGGTACAGCGCAGCCAGATTAAATGTCCAAACGGTAAGGAGAATGTCGCAACTTTACTCCGCTATTGTACAAATCCAATTCGCGGCAACACCACCAAGATAATTACTTCGTGGTCAGGAACCCAACGTTGTGTTTCCGGCCAAAGTCATTCCTGGCCCTTCTTCAAACCATGTCGCTCACTTCATTCATGGACGTTACCCTATTTAAAGTTCTTGAGAACAATCACATGACCTGTGAAAGTTAACTGAAAAGGCTCATGGGAGCTGTAGTGCTAAAACTTCATAATAAACTCCACCAATCCAAAGATTGATTCAAGCCGATAGGCAAAACTGTGTTCAAAGTGTAGATCCAAAATTGTTCACGGTAGATTAACTGAGAGTCCCGATCACCCCCTCGAGATGACATGGGGACGTGATCCAAAATTCTCCAGCGTAGATCAAAAAATTGATGATTTTCTAACTGGCAATGTGTAACTATAGGAGCAGACAATACAGCGTTAGTAAGGCGAGATTTATGTTCTTGAAGTCGACATTTCATCTTACGACTAGTCTTTCCAACATAAAGTTTCATACACGGGCAAATCAAAACATAGACGACAAAGGAAGATTGACAATCCGTAGCATATTTGCTGTAAATACGTCGTCCATTGCATGGCACCTCCCAATAAGAACCCTCCAATGTGGAAGTGCAAAATTCACATGCACTGCATGCAAAATGACCAATATTCAAAGAGACGTTTAAATCGCCAGAATTATGAATAGTCCAATCAGCAAGATTCCGTCCCCGTTGGAAGGCAATGGTTAAAGGTTTATTAAAGTCATCATGTAATGAAAGAATGGACCAATGAGTCTTCAAGATACGTAAGACTTCAGTCGCATAAGGCATATACGGTAAAACCCCCACATAGGTAGCAGAAGCAGTTGCTCGCGGTCCATCATCCAAAATACAGGGACCCCACCATTCAGCATGATTAAAACGGGCCCGACGATATGCCTTATGAATAATGGAAAGGGGATAACCCCGTTCCAATAACCGGACTTTAAGATCCCGTGCCTGTGCTTTAAACTCTTCCAATGATGAGCAAAGACAACGTAACCGAATAAACTGTCCAATAGGTAATCCCTGTCTCAATGGGCCTGGATGATAACTTGAAAAATGAAGCAAAGTATTCCTTTGTACCGGTTTACGATATAGAGTTGAATGAACTTCTGACTGGACTTTAAAAAGTTTCAAATCAAGAAATTCTATAGTGTCCTTGTGGAACATTGATGTAAAATGCAAATCAGGAGACAAAGTATTCATCCAAGCCACTAAATCATTCAATGTACTTTCAGTATCAACCCAAAAAAAGAATATATCATCCAGGAATCTGGTCCATAGACGAGTTTTCTGAAAGCCCGTTGAGGGATAAATAAAGGTAGCCTCAAATTCCGCCATATAAAACGTCGCTATAGAGGGGGCTACCGTAGCCCCCATAGCAATGCCATATATTTGGTGGAAAAACTTATCCTCAAATTTAAAGAAATTCTTCGTTAATACTAACTCCAACAGGGACAGAATAAACTCCTTAGGTAATCTTGATGGTAATATAAAAGGAATACGAGATGCCATCTGCAGTGCCGCTTGCTGATTGATATTAGTATATAAGGCTTGTATGTCCATAGTAACCATGTACCAAGCGGTCTTATCATCTGGCAAATCATGTAGCCTCTGTAAAAAAATGAAAGGAATCCCTCACATAAGAGGGAATCGTTGGTAGCAACGGACGAAAAAATAAATCACAAAATTTGGATAAGGGTTCCAACAAAGAATCACGACAAGAGACAATGGGACGCCCAGGCGAATTCTGAAGATCTTTGTGTATTTTTGGCACCATATACAATACAGGCATTTTAGGAAATTTTTTATTCAAAAATTTGTATTCCTTCATGGTGACCCAACCCGACTGTAATGCAACATCAGTCAAGACCTTAATTTCCTGTTGGAGAACTACCGTGGGATCCACAGATAACGGTTCATAATATTTAATATCCATCAAATGTGTGTAAACTGTCCGTTGATATTTAATACGATCTTGGAGAACAACAGCCCCTCCCTTATCCGCTCTTTGAATAATAATATCCCTTCGCTGACTCAAAGACCGTAACGTAACTTGTTGTTGTTTGGATAAATTAGAAAAGGGCATTGGTTTAACTCGTTCTTCCAGCTGAGCAAGATCTCGCAATACCAAATTCTGAAAAGTCTCTATAGTAGCCTTCACTGGTCCCGGCGGAATCCATTTAGAAGGGTTGGAAATCACAGAAGAATCACCCACCACATCTTCTCTCAACGAATGATGAAAAAAATGGGTCACCCGTAATTTTCGAAAGAAACGATGTAGAGCAACTCTAATTCAAAACGGATCATAGGGAGAAGTGGGAACAAAGGATAAACCCAATTGTAACAGTTGTAATTGATCAGGAGGGACATCCACTCCAGAAATATTTATGACTGATGTCTCGTATGGGATCTGGTGAATGGTCCCGCTGACTCTCCTCTGAAAAATAAGGCCGGTGTGACCGAGGGCGGCCTCGAGAAAAAGGGCACCGATAGGCTCCACCTCTAAATCGATTATCAGAAGAGCTAGCTTCACCAGAATCAGTAGTGTCATCGGTAGAATCATCAAATGTCACTTGTCGCCTCCCTGTCTTAGTCCTATCAAGTTGCAATTTCTTCCTCCAGGTATAAACCTGATTCATTTCATAATCATTAGTATCGCGTTGAAATTTAGTGAGTTTTTTCTGTTTTACAGCCTCCTGAAAGTGAGTTAATTGTGGCTCAAAATCCTTCCATTGGATCTGGAATTGATCTTTAGATTGAGACACCAGCATATCCTTTTCCATTTGTAATAACTGTTCCTTTATACAGCCTTCCTCCTCCGTTAAACATTCCACTAATAAGGCAATAAGATCTAACCCGCATTTATTCAAAATACTATCCCAAGTACCAGAAAATTTCTTGTCTTGCTGAAACATATATGCAGGGGTTTCAAAACCCGCAACCCCCTCGGTATCATGCGCTGTTTCAAATATTGAGCCATAGTAGCAGCATGCAGTTGAACTCGTATCTGCTTCTTATGGAGGTTCTTAAAATCAAGCCAAGAGGATGTAACTGGAGGGATTGACTGTTCAGGAGCAGAGTGATCAAGCAGATCAAACAATAACGGCCTATTAATCAACTGAGCAGGCAGAGTCTTTCTGGCAGGGGCACGGGCGCAGGGACTGAGAGGATTGATTCGTCGCTTCCTGGGGCTGATGAGCCCGTCGGCCTGGCATTATTTGCAAGTACTGGGGACCATGGCGGCCACAATCGAGTTGGTCCCATGGGCAAAGGCGCATATGCGTCTGTTACAGACAGCATTGCTCCGTCAGTGGTCTCACCCGAGCCAGCCCCTGACACAGGTTCTCCCCTGTCCGCCGGATACCAGGAGATCGCTGCTGTGGTGGCTCTGCCTGGTAAACCTGGAGAGGGGCATGCCCCTCGAGGTCCCGGACTGGATCCCAGTGATCACAGATGCCAGTCTGACCATCTGGGGAGCCCACTGCGAGGGACGTTTTACCCAGGGTCAGTGGGACCTTCAGCAGGCTCAGTGGTCGATAAACAGACTCGAGATGAGGGCTGTGTCTCTGGTCCTGCGCAGCTTCGAGGACTTCTTGCAGGGAAAAGCAGTATGAGTTTTCTTGGACCATGTGACCACAGTAGCGTATATAAACAGACAGGGGGGCACAGACAGCTCAGCCCTGGAAGAGGAGGCTGAAGGACTGTTGGGTTGGGTGGAGACCCGGTTGCAGGCAGTGTCGGCGGCTCACGTAGCAGGAGTAAGCAACATGGAAGAGGACTATCTCAGTCGGGTTCGGGTGGACCCCGGAGAGTGGTGCCTCAACCAGGAAGTGTTTGGGTAATTGATGCTATGCTGGGGCGAGCCAGTCATGGATCTGATGGCAAACTTTGGATCGGTTTTTCAGCAGGAGAAGAGAACAGATGTCAGAAGGACTCAATGCCTTAGTCCAGAGGTGGCCTGAGGTGGGTCTTCTGTACATGTTCCCTCCATGGGCACTCATAGGCAGAGTGCTGCAGCGGATAGAGTCTCATCAGGGGTTAGTAATACTGGTCGCTCCAGATTGGCCAGAAACCCCTGGTATGCCGACCTGGTTCTGCTCATGGTGGCTAGGCCATGGCATCTTCCGATGCGCAGGGATCTACTAATGCTGGGTCCCATCTGCATGCCGCAGGTGGATCGATTCTCGCTTACAGCCTGGCTCTTGAGCAGGCAAGGTTGAGAAAGAAAGGATACTCAGGCGCTGTAATAGCGACTCTACTGCAAGCCCGGAGGAGGTCGACCTGCCTCGCATATATATTCACGTGTGGCGTATTTTTGAGTCATGGTGCGAGGACAGGCAGTTGAGTCCATCCACTGCCTCAGTTCCGGATGTCCTGGCATTCCTACAGACCAGCTTTGAGAAGGGTCTGGCAGCTAGCTCTCTGCGCATACAACTGGCGGCAATTGCCTGCTATCGGGGGAAGATCTGGGGGGTGCCCCTGGGTTCGCATCCCGACGTCCTTAGGTTTTTGAGGGCAGTGACACATCTCCAGCCTCCACGGAGAATGGTGATGCCTTCTTGGGATCTAAATCTCGTTCTTAATGCTCTGGCAGGGGAGCCTTTTGAGCCCTTGGGGCAGGCTTCCCTGAAGGATCTAACGCTGAAAATGGTCTTCTTGGTGGCGATTTGTTTGGCGTGCAGGATTTCAGAACTTTAGGCTTTGTCCTGCTGTGAGCTTTTCCTTTCTTTCTCTAAGGAGAAGGTTGTATTTCGTCCGGTTCCTTCCTTTTTGCCTAAGGTAGTGTTGGTTTTTCATGTGAACCAGGTGGTCTCCTTGCCGGTGCTGCCTTTGGGAAAGGAGGGGCCGGCCACATGTCTGTTGCGTGTGTTGGATGTGCGAAGGGTTCTCCAAAGGTATCTGAAGAGGACAGAGGTTTTTCAGAAGACAGTTCGGTTATTCATCCTCTTTGGGGGGCTGCGCAGGGGTGAGGCAGCAGCGAAGGCCTCTTTTTCTAGGTGGATCTGTGAGGCTGTAGCATCAGCACACATTCTGAAGGGGCTCTCCCGGAAAATAAGGGGGAGGTGTCTGAGTCAGGTGGAGGAGGTAACCTTCCCTGACTACCCGAAGTGCCCAGGAGTTGGTGGTGATGGACAACTACCTCTGGGCATAGTGGGTCAGACGTCCCCCTCTGGGCTGCTGACCTTCTTGGGGTAGAGAGGCTATACCCAAGGAGTCAAAAACTTCCCCCCTGTCTGGGTCAGGGCCTGTGCCGGGGGTTTTGGAGCCTTCTGCTTACGAGGGCAATGGTCATGTCCCTTGGCCTGCTGGCCCTGTTGGGGAGCCGGGGAGGCCTGAAAAGGTGGGTAGTTTCTGTAAGCAGCCTCTTTCCTCAGGTAGAAGGACTTTTTACCCGAGCCCTTCCATCAGGGAGGGGCAGTGGTCTTTTTAGAGAGCCTGGCCTCATCATGAACTCAATTTCCAGCTCAGCAGCCTCGTTGGTCATGGGTTTGCCAAGGTTCTCTCTTTGGCATGGAACATCGACCAGTTTGTTCTGAACCCATTGCTCAAGGTTGGATGACTGTAGCCAAGCTTGGTGTTGTGCACTGATGCCCGCCGCCGCCACTACTCAAGCCGCCGACTCGAACCTGTCAAAGGCTGCCCGATAAACAAACTTGGAGCACTCACGAACAGTCTTGGCCAGGTTCTTGAACTGCTGCAGGGGTTCCTTGGAGAGACCAGCTGAGAACCCGGCGAGTTCCTTCGCCAGGTCTCTCAGGTATATGCCCATGTACAGCTGGTAGGCCTGGATGTGGCTGATGAGCATCGAGCCTTGGTAACACTTTCTGCTGAAGGCATCCAAGGTGTAGGCCTTCCTGCTGGGAGGCACCAAGAAGTGCGTCTTCTGACTTTTCAGCTGACACATGGCCGACTCCACCATCATGGAGTTATGCAGCAGCTGTGATTTCTGGAAGCCCGGGCTCCAGCAGACTTGATACATCGAGTTGAGCTGCTTGCTCACCACCAGCACAGACGCTGGTGTCTCCCACATATGGAGCATCAGCCATTCCTGGATGGGAGGGATGGGCACCGTGAGCAATCCCCTCAGAGGAGCCTCGCATTGGAGGATTTCCAACTCATCCGCCCAAGGGTCCTTCTTCGACTCCGTAGGGAATGCCAGGGCCTTAGACATATCCTTGACAAAATCAAGGAAACCCATGTCCTTCGGCAGGAGAGTCTGAAGGGACGTCATGTTGGCGACGGGTATCGGGGGATTCTTCATCCTCCATCTCCCACTCGGATTAGTCCAGCGAGGACTTGTAGGAGGGATGGTCCGTGGGCCTCGGGGCTGACTCCGGCCCGTGGCCTCCCGATGCTCCGCAGCCGGTGCCGAGCATACTTGCCGGGGATGATCGCAGTCCTGTCGAGTGGGAATTGGATCGAGACCTCTGCTGAGGATCGGCTCGGCCTCTGGGGATGTCTTCGACGTCAAGGGCCCGGTGATCAGCACAATGAAGCGGTTGTACCGGACAACAGTGCCCACTGCTGGTGCATGAAGGCAGACAAACTGCGCTCCAGGGCAGCTATTCTGGACTCCAGGCCCGAAAGCTCCGCAGCCTTTCATGCGGGCACCGAGGGACTCGGTCCCAACGCCTGCTCCCCCGAAAGGGAATCCTCGACGAGGATGGTGTCTAGGGACCGAGGCCAGTCCGAGGTCAAGTCCTTTCAGGGGACCTTTTACAGGCCGCTCCTTCTCCGATCCCTTGGACGAGCGTCTTGGACTGTGGGACCTGACTCAGAGAGCATCCAGCCAGTCGTATCCGTCCAAGGACGCTGCCTTCGAGGCTTTCTTCTTCTTCCTGGGTTCCCTTGAGGGAGACCCCCTTTCTGAAGAACCACGTCTGGGCTTGGGTTCGGAGGGGTCTGCCCGAGGTGTCAAGGCTTCAGACAATGCCCTGGCCCTCAGAGGCACAAGAGGAGGAACTTATCGTGCTGCTGCTAGTGGTTCTTGAGGGCCTTGCTGGCCATCCTTTTGCAGAGACCACATGCTGCCAGGTCATGGTCTGGGCTGAAGCAGCGGAGACAGCAGTCGTCTGCGTCAGTTAACGACATGATTTTCAAGCACTGATCACACTTCTTAAAGCCACTGGTAGCCATGGGGGAAATAAGTACCCCTGCGAGGTTGAAGACTCGCCGGGCTGCCAGCTGGGGAAAAAAGAGTGCAAAGATGACAGAAAATTAAAGACAAAGAAAACTGCAAAAAGACCCAAACTCAACGCCAAAGCAGTGAGGTCAGGTGGCGGGAAGAGTACCGGTGTGATACCGGAGGCGAGTATGAAACTCGGAGAAGAAAAATCGACTTTTTCCGGGCGACAAGCCAGATGAACATCTGAAGGGCTCCGCGGAAAAAAGGAGACTGAGCAAGATGGCACCTTTTGGGCAGGAAGGGGACCACACATGCATGTGGCATCTCCCAAAGGCTTTCTTTGAAAGCTGGGGGGATGCTTCCGCGAGGGCTCCGTCGGTGCCGACGTCACCCATATGTGAGGACTGACTTCCTGCTTGTTCCCGGAGAATGTATAGTATGAGATATATGCATACAAACAAACATGCAATTGTTATCCCTCTGCCAAAACAAAAATCTTACTACCTCACCCTTCCCCCCCACCAAATGAAATGCCAGTGTTGTAAACTATGTTTCCTTATAAGACCGAACTGCTACTCCCATGGACCACTGAAGGGTAAGGTTCATACTGTCTCTTTTGTAAGGTGATCCACAGGCCTGGGCCCTTGATTTACTCAAACAGGGGGCCCAAAGTCTCCTCCCTTTTTGTTTTTCAGGCCAAGGCAGTAATATATGACATCCTGATAGGAGGGCCTTTGCTAAGGTTACCCTATATATCCTCTGCCAGGGAAAACACTGCATTTGAAGAGTACGCCAGGGAATTCAGGCAATGGAGTCTTCGCACCAAGTAGAACTCATGCGTCTTGATGGAACAATGTAAGGTAGGGCTAATAGAGGTACGTAGAGGGATTATCCTATGTAGTCATTTCCTCTCTTCCACTACCTTGGACGGCCTAATTCAGTAATCATTCAGGTAGTGGTTCTTAACCCAGTCCTCCTGCATCCCCTAGGCCAGTCTGGTTTTCAAGATATCCACAGTGAATATGCATGAGAGAGATTTGCATGCACGCCTCCATTGTATGACGATCTCTCTCATGCATATTCACTGTGGATATCTTGAAAACCAGACTGGCCTAGGGGGTGTGGGAGGAATAGATTAAGAACCACTGAGATAGACTGCAGACAGAGGAAGGCAGAAAAGTTCAGGTCCTGTAAACCCGCTTGGATAAATCACACAAATCCACCCTATGAAGGCTTCATCGGTTCCTACAAATGAGGAGCCCATGCAAATTGGGGCTACTAAATTATCCCAGGAAGGCAGACTTCACTGACAGGCACTGAGATTCTGTATGTACTATGACAGAAAGGGACACTTTTTTTTATTCAAAATTGCTTACAGAAGGTGGAAGATTCCAGTGACTAGATTGGGTTAGGGAGACCCACCCAGGCAGCAAGAATCTAGCACCATTCATTGTTGCCTGCAGAATTTCTTTGCTGATCACTGTATAATGGAAAAGACAATCTACCTAAGCTTTGGGCCTTTTTGGAGCAGTGGGCAACTTTTTGGATATAGCACTTGCCAGACTATTTGGGATTCCCTTGGACACTTTGCCAGTGTCTACTATTCAAGTAGTAACAGTGGATGGAAGGCCATTAGCTGAAGGCATAGCTACTGTTGTCACTCTCGAAGTGGGCTGTCTCCATAAGGAAGCTATAGCATTTCATCTTATGTTATGCCTTTCTTCTCCAATCATTTTAGGATTACCTTGGCTATGCATACATAACCTGAGTTTGATTAAATATTAAGGGATATTCTAGCCTGGTGTCCAGACCGTCAAGCTAGGCAGATGACAGGCCCTTAATTAGAGTGGTAGCTATGTCAAATTTGCAGATGTTTCTGCAAAAAAGAAGCAAAGAAATTGTTTCATCATAGACCTTGTGACTGTCCTATCAATCTCTTAACAGGCACAATATCTCCAGGAACAAGATATACTCCCTATTGGAACACGAATCCAAGACATGAGGATCTACATCTACAATCTTGAGAAAGAGTTCATTAGATCCTCCATGTTGCTGCCTGGGCAGGATTCTTTTTTTGTAGAAAAAAGGATGGGTGCTTACTCCCCTGTATTGACTACAGGGGTCTCAATAAAATTACAGTAAAAAAAAAAACTGTTATCCCCCTTCCTTTAATATCAGAATTGTTCAACTAAGTGAAAGATACCCACTATTTTTTATGAAATTGTACCTTTAGGGAGAAGGGTGTACAATCTGAATTTACTAGGGAGGAAGATGAGTGGAAGATAACTTTTAGCATCCAGGATGGGCATTATGAATATTTACAATGCCCTTGAGGGACAATTCTGCAAAAGGGTTAGTTTTGTGGCTGTATGATGCCCCTTCTGTCTTCCAATATTTTATTAATGATTTTGTTAGAAATATGTTGGAAAGGTAGGTTGTCATATATCTGGATGGTATTTTTATCTATTTCTCTACCCTTACCTTTCATAGAAAACATGTTAAGAATATTTTTCAACATTTAAGGGATAACCACCTATATGCAAAAATTGAGAAGTGCCTGCTTGAAATCACCAGGGTATCCTTCTTAGGGTATAACCTATCAGTAAAAGGGGTAGAGATGGATCTCACAAAGATGTCAGCTATTATGTAATAGCCCCAACCACAGTGTCTTATGGCAGTATGTTTTCTGGTGTTTGTTTGTTTTTTTTTGAGCTGTGCCAAGTGAAAAATCTAAGGCCTTATTTGGATCGTAATTCATTTGAGACTGTGGTCCAAATTTTTGTTCCATCTATCCTGGGCTAAGGTAATGACTTGTGCATAGGTCTCCCTATGTGGCTATTACATAAAACCCAGGTTGGTCAGAATGGTGTGGCAGAAGTGATTATTGGGGTATCCTAGATGTGTATCATGACCAGGTCAAGCTCATGAGAAACATTCAGGGCCCTGTGTATACCTATAAAAGCCCCCTTTACCTTCAGGTCAAGTCTTCTATTATTTAGAAGCTGCCAAGACTTAAAGCATAGGCCTGAGGTGTTCTCCACAGAGTAAGGTAGACTCTGGTCATCAGAGATTAGGAAGAGGCTATGTGGTCAGACTCACTAGGGCAATCCCAATGGAATAGGAACAGTATAATTAACAGGCAGAAGTGTGGTCGGTAAAAAGACTCAGGCTGAGACGGGTATAACAGAATTGGAATCAAAATGCAAGCAAAGGTCAGCTACAGTAGATCAGCAGAAGACAGACTTGCATATGAGACCTATCGAAGGACATGGCAGAATGGTGAGTTCTTGGGTCTAAATTGGTCCACTGCACTTATCAGAGAAGACACATTCTTGGAGAACCAAACAGGCCAAGATGCATTATCAGTGAATTAGAGTAAGCCATGTCATCAAAATGTGACCAGGGACAGCATAAAAGGCAGGAAGAACCCTAAGGTCATTTCCTATGTGAGGAAAGCAACCTGGGGGGGGGGGGGGGAGGGTTAAGCACATGACATTGGGTTTCTGCCACTCTAATGGTACATTAGTTGAGTTGTCACCAATTATGACAAGGATTAAATTTAAGATGTTGTCTCTGGTATTTTGTATACTTAGAGGCACATTCCGTAGAATGCGTCCAGGTCCCTGTGCATCCAATCATAATGGGATGCACAAAGGCTGACCTGATTCCAATCCCGCAGGGGCTAGATGTGCTCTGCAGGATCAGAATTGGATCTAAGGCTTGTACGTGCAGGCTGGGACCTGATTCTGATTGGCCTGCATGTACAGGCCCCTGCCCGGCTAACTCAGTCAGGCTCCTGAATGGAGCCACAATGCCATGGCTTCCCATTGCCATGGCATTGCAGCTCCATTCAGGAGCCGCGATCCCCGGCCGCCAACCACATTATGCTTTCCCCACAGCCCAACTCCTAATCTGGGGTTGGGCTGCAGGGAATCACCTGCACCCTTTCACCTGTTTGCTGCTGCCCGGGCCTGCCATCCCCCTTCGTCCAGGGGGACTTAAGTCCCACGTCCAGTGTGCCGATTCTGGACATACAGGGCCAACTTCAGAATCAGCCCTGTATGTCCAGGGTCATGGACTGCCCACTGCCCACCCTCACTCTGCCTCTGCAATGCCCCGTCCCACCCCTGCCTAAGCCTCACCATACAAATTCCTTGTTCGTATGGGAAGGCTTCTGACAGGGCCATTCTCCCCTGCCAAGGAGTTTGTACGGGGAGGCTTAGACAAGGGCGGGAGGGAGCATTGCAGAGGTGGAGTGGGACAGAATAGACCCCTAAGAGATTTTAAGTCCCATTACTTGAGGCATAAGTACTGTTGGTATGTGCTGGTCTAACCAAGGGGCTTTGTTGTCACGTCTACTTTTTTGAACACATTGAAAGTGCTGCCTACCAATCTAGAGTGCTTTCTGTGGTCATGCCTCTTCTTTAGAACAGACATCCTAGTTAAATTAGATAGGACCTCTGTTATTTGTGGTTTAGGATACTTCTAAAGTTTTGGTTGTTGGTGTCTCTGACGTTTGGTTGACTGTATGCCTGCTTATACTGTTTTAATTATTTTATTACACACTGCATAGGGCTGCCTTGTAATGGGATTGCAGTACATAATTTGTAAATAAATGCTGCAATGTGACTAAATAACAATTTAGAAAAGCTGCTATACACGTATGTCTGCAGCATGCACAATTTTCAGAGGGGTGTGTTCTGGAAGTGGAATGGGCAGTATCCAGGCCAGTCCCAAAACTCTCGGGATCCAAAATTCTGACTAAATCTTACTATCAAATGGTATATAATACATGACCATAGCAGAAAGAAAATCATTGTTAGAACATATTGAATAAGACGGGTACAATTTTCCTGAAATATGCAAAAATTAATCCGGCTGCAGAATGTGGATTAAAAAGTTAAAGTAAGCCTTCAAAGGGTTAAGAAATGTGTGTATTTTCTGTCCACAAGCAAGATTAAGTCAGGCACACAAGTGCAATGACATCACCTAATGGTGCCAGGATGGAACTGCTCTCTCAGAGCTCAGAACTTAAAGTTAAGAGCTTGTGTAGCCGTTTGTGTGCACAGTAGTCTCCTTTATTTTTTTCCACCCTATTGAACAGAAACAAAACTCTCCTGTACAACGTTTAAAAAATGATAAAAAAGTATTTTTTATGCTGTCTTTGTGAGTTAATTTACTTTATTTTATTTAAAACAAAATCAAAAGTCAGGATTTCGACCTTGCCCAAAGTGCATCAGAAAAATCCAGAACTTCAACACTTATTCAAAGTGCCTTTTATGCTTGAGTAATGACCACAGTCATGAGGACAGGAAGCATTTTGCTTGAATGTCTCTGAGATCATAAAGAGATATGAAAATTTTGAGGCTGAGAAAAAGCTACTTATCAAAAAAACTCATAAGAACATAAGACCTGCCATACTGGGTCAGACCAAGGTCCACCAAGCCCAGTATCCTGTTTCCAACAGTAGCCAATCCAGGTCACAAGTACCTGGCAGGTTCCCAAAAAGGTACACAGGTTCCACAATGCTTGTCCTGGGTAAGCAGTGGATTTCCCAGGTCCTCTTTAATAATGGTTTATGGACCTTTCCTCCAGGAACTTGTCCAAACATTTTTTAAACCCAGCTACACTAATATCTTTTACATCCTCCGGTAATGAATTCCAGAGTTTGATTATGCGTTGAGTGAAAACATATTTTCTTTTATTAGTCTTAAATGGGTTACAGTACACTCTAGCTTCATTGCATGTCCCCTCACCTTTCTACTTCTTGAAGGTGTAAACAATTGATCTACGTTTACCCATTCCACTCCATTCATTGATTTATAGACCTCTGTCATATCTCCCCTCAGCCGTCTTCTTTCCAAGTTGAAGACCCTAACCTTTTAAGCCTTTCCTCACAGGGGTATCCTTCCATTCCCTGTACCATTTTGGTGACTCTTCTCTGTACCTTTTCTAATTCTGCTATATCCTTTTTAAAATATGGTGACCAAAATAGAATACAATATTCAAGGCATGGTCGCACCATGGAACGATAGAGGCATTATAATATCCTTGTTTTTTTCTCTGTTCCTTTCCTTATGATTCCTAGCATTCTATTTGCTTTCTTGGCCACTGCTGCACACTGGGTGGAGGGTTTTAATGTATTAGCCACAATGACGCCCAAATCTTTTTCCTGGGTGGTGGTTCATAATGTGGAACTTCGCATCGTGTAACTGTAGTTTGGATTTTTCTTTCCTAAGTGCATAACTTTGTACTTGTCCACATTAAATTTCATCTGACATTTGGACATCCAGTCTTCCAATTTATCAAGGCCCTCTTGCAATTTTTCACAATCCTCTTGTGTTTTAACCAGTTTGAATAATTTTTTTGTCATTGGCAAATTTGATCACCTCACTTGTTATTCCAATTGCTAGGTCATTTATGAATATGTTAAAAAGCAGCGGGCCCAGCACAGATCTCTGCAGTACTCCACCATTCACCTTTCTCCACTGAGAAAATTGGCCATTTAGCACTACCCTCTGCTTTCTATCTTTTAACCTATTCCTGATTAACAATAGTACATTGCCTCCTATCCCATGACTTTTTAATTTCAAAAAGAGTCTCTCATGAGGGACCTTGTCAAAGGCTTTCTGAAAATCCAGCTACACTATATCAACTGGCTCACCTTTGTCTACCTGTTTATTCACACCTTCAAAAAAATATAACAGATTAGTAAGAAAAGACTTTCCTTGGCTAAATCCAAACTCAAAAGAGAAACTCCTCTGCACATAAAATGACCAGCTCTGTGCATAAGAGTTGATAATCTTTGATGGAGCTGCCTTCATCCTCCAGGTACAGTGACATTAAAAGTCAAGCTGTCGAAGGGGACTGCCAGATATCTTTAAAATTTAGAAAATGTACTCTCTGAGGTTTCCAGGCTTACAGCACAGCTGTTTTTGGAGTGCCTGCAAAAGCCTGAAGTCAATATGGTTTTATCAACCCCTTCTAAAGCACTAGAGAACATAATATAAGATATGCCATACTGGGTTAGATCAAGGTCCATCAAGCCCTCTATCCTGTTTCCAAAAATGGCCAATCCAGGTCACTAGCAGGTTCCCAAAAAGACACACAGGTTCTACAATGCTTTTATTGGGGCAAGCAGTGAATTTCAAGGGTCTTCTTTAATAATGGTTTATGGACGTTTCCTCCAGGAACTTGTCCAAACCTTTTTTAAACCCATCTACATTAAGAGCTTTTACTGCATCCTCCAGAGTTAGATTACGGGTTGAGTGAAAAAATATTTTCTCTTATTAGTCTTAAATGGATTATATTGTAGCTTCATTGCATGTCCCCTAGTCTTTCTACTTTTTTGATGGCATAAAAATTGATCTACGTTTTGAAGAGCCCTGTCTTTTAAGCCTCTCTTCAGAGTGGTATCCTTCCATCTTCTTTTGGTGGCTCTTCTCTGTACCTTTTCTAATTCTGCAATATCCTTTTTAAGATATGGCGACCAGAATCGCACACAATATTAAAAGTGCGGTCACACAATGGAACAACACAGATGCATTATAATATGCTTTGTTTTATTCTCCATTCATTTCCTTATGATTACTAGCATTCTATTTGCCTTCATGGCCGCTGCTTCACACTGTACAGAGTGTTTCAACTTGTTACCACGATGATGCCTAAATCTTTTTCCTGGGTGGTGGTTCCTAATGCGGAACCCTGCATCGTATAACCATAATTTGGGTTGTTTTTTCCCTAGATGCATAACTTTGCACTTGTCCACATTAAATTTCCTCTGCCATTTGAATGTCTAGTCTTCCAATTTATCAAGGTCCTCTTGCAATTTTTCACAATCCTCTTGGGTTTTAACAACTTTGAATAATTTTGTGTCATTTGCAAATTTGTTTATCTCACTTGTTCCCATTTTCAGATCATTTACAAATATGTTAAAGCAACAGACCTAGCACAGATCCCTGGGGTACTCCATTAGTCATCTTTCTCCATTGGAAAAATTGGCCATTTAGCCCTACCCTCTACTTTCTGTCTTTTAACCAGTTCCTGATTCACAATAGTACACTGCCGCCTAACTCATGACTTTTTAATTTTGCCAATTTCTGAAAATCCAGATAGACTGTGTTGACTGGCTCACCTTTGTCTACCTGTTTATTCATACCTTCAAAAAATATAACCTGATTAGTAAGACAAGATCTTCCTTGGCTAAAGCCATGTTGGCTTTTTACCATTAAATCATGACTATCTACATGTTCAGTAATTTTGCTCTTTATAATGGTTTCTACCATTTTGCCCAGTACTGACATCAGGGTCACTAGTCTGTAGTTTCCTGGATCACTCCTGGAACCCTTTATAAAAAATTGAGTTACATTGGCCATTCACCAATCTTCAGGTATTACAGATGATTTTAATTATAGTTCACGGATTACTAATAGTAGGTCTGCAATCTGTTATTTTAGTTCTTTAATCATGCTCATCTATCCTGGTTTATCGATATTTCTTTCAGTTCTTCCAATGCATCACCTTTAAAATACCATTTCAGTTATGGGTAACTTCTCTACATCTTCTTCAGTAAAGACTAAAGCAAAGAATTCATTCAGTCTCTCACTATGGCCTTCTCCCCTCTTAGTGCCCCTTTACCCCTCTATCATCTAAAGGTCCAACTGACTCTCAGAACCTTTTTTGCTACGAATGTACTTGAAAAAGTTTTATTATGCGTTTTTGCTTCCACGACAAGCTTTTTTTCAAATTCTCTTTTTGCCTGCCTTATCAATGCCTTGCATCTATCTTGCCAGTGTTTATGTTGTTTCCAGTGTTCGTCATTTGACTCCTTTATCCATTTCCTGAAAGATGATTTTTTGGCTACAACAGCCTCTCTGAACTCACCCTTAAACCATGCTGGCAGTTTTTTGGACTTCTTTCCACTTTTCTTAAAGTGTGGAATACAGCTGGTCTGGGTTTTCAAGATAGTATTTTTAAACAACGCCCATGTTTGATGTAAACTTTTAACCTTTGCAGCTGCTCCTTTTAGATTTTTCTTAACTATTTCCCTCATTTTATCAGTCTCCCTTTTGAAAGTTAAAAGGTAGTACTGTGGATTTCCTTGACATACTTCCTCCATTTATATTTATAGTTAAAAGTGGTCTTTCCCAGTACTATGTAAACAGTTTGAGGTGACATCTCAATTACCTTGTTCTTTGTATAAAGTTCTAAAACATTGTTCCATGTAATTGTTCTAGTTTTCGTTATGATGTAAACCACCCCTGATCTCTGGAAGGGGTGGTATTAAAATATATGCAAATAAATACATACATTTATTTATTTATTTATAAATTTTTACATCAATATTACAAAGTAATACAGAAAGGAAAAACTTGCATACAAATATACAAGAAAAACAATACAAGAAATTAAAAGTACAAGCCCACATCATGGGAAAATGTGCCCAGATTACAAGATAATCGCTTTTAAAAGAATACACCACAAAAACACCAAGAAAGCAAGACACTATCCTACAAATTCAAATCCCAATTAATTCTAACTAGCCAAGATGAAACCCACATATCAATCCCCACTACGGGACTTCAAGAACTCCTCTAGCTGTAGAGGCTCATAAAACACGTAGGAAGATTGTCCTGAGGTAATCAAACACTTGCAAGGGAATTTTAAAAAGAATGTTGCACCACTTGTAAGGACCCTAGATTTAAGGGCCAAAAAGCCTTTCCTCCGGGTCTGAGTTTGCTTAGATACGTCAGGAAATATATTTATTTATTGCCCACAAAACAACTCATTCTTTTTAGAAAAAAAACATTTCAATATCTCATTCTTCACACTAAACAGGATGTGTCTTTGGCTGATATATGGAGTTTATTAACTCGTATGGAAGTTTCTTTATCTATGTTAATGCCTCAATTTGTAAAGTTTTCTCAAGAGACAGTTGATAAGCTTGCACATCAAGATGTTTGTTTAAATTCTTTGGATTCTCGTTGTGTCAAGTTAGAGTCTCAGATCTCCACCGTGCAAGGTGCTCTCTCCTCCTCTATAAAAGATAGTTTGTTGTTGCATCGTCAACACGAACAATTTGAAAAAAGTCTTAGGGCTAAGAATCTTCGGTGTCTCAATTTTCCTAAAACACACTATTTGTCTGCTGATATTCTTTTTCGTAAATATTTGAAGGAAATATTGGGATACCAAGATCCTTCTACGCTTGTTTTCAATAACATTTATTATATTTCTAGCTCTAAAAAATAGGTTAGAGGGGAAGGAGATGTGGATGTACTCGGCTCAGTGGAGTCACTGAATATTTCTGAATTTATAGAATCCTCGTTGGATGAAATTTCAGTTAGAGCAAATAAATACATTTATTAAATCAAATGCGATCATGCTATGATCACTATCGCTAGGTGGCCCCAATACCCTTATCTGTTGCACCAGATGTTGTGTTTCAGTAATGACTAGGTCCAAAATGGCTTCCCCTCATGTCCTGCCATGACACTGACCCAGTCGATACCGGGATAATTGAAATCACCCATTATTATTACTGTATTGTAACTTTTGTTAGCTTCCCTGATTTCCTTGAGCATTTATCATCATTTTGTTCATTCTAGCCAGATGGTGAATAGTACACCCCCACTGCCATCTCCTTCCCCTTTTTACATGGAATTTCGATCCACAGAGATTCTATAATATGTTTTGTTTCCTGCAAAATTTTAATCCTGTGTGACTCAATGCCGTTACTAACATAGTATGCAACCTCTCCTCCAATTTGATCTACTCTATTAATGCAATATAATTTGTACCCAGGTATCACAGTGTCCCATTGGTTGTCCTCCTTCCACCAGGTCTCTGAGATACCAATCATATCTAACCTCTCATTGAGTGCTATATATTCTAACTCTCCCATCTTATTTTTTTAAACTTCTAGCATTTGCATTTAAGCATTTTAGAGGTGGTATTTTATTCATATTAAGCTGGTTATCAGTAGACGGGGGTAATTTGGAATCTTTAAGCTCTGTTTGCTCCGTACTTAAGGGCATTTGGGTTACTTTTGTTTTTATTGGAACCTGTCTGTTGATATTTATTTATTTATTTATTATGCCCTAACTTCTATCATTTGCTACTATCCTTTAAGGATACATCCTTTTGAATCATGTGCTCTTGAGCAACTCTCGGCTTTCCCCTATTATCTAGTTTAAAAACTGCTCTATCGCCTTTTTAAAGGGTAATGCCAGCAGTCTGATTCTATCCCTTTTAAGGTGGAGCCCATCCGCATTTGATTTAATAAATTTATTTATTTATTTGCGTATATTTTAATACCACCCCTTCCAGAGATCAGGGGTGGTTTACATCATAACGAAAACTAGAACAATTACATGGAATAATGTTTTAGAACTTTATACAAAGAACAAGGTAATTGAGGTGTCGCCTCGAACTGTTTACATAGTACTGGGATAGACCACTTTTAACTATAAATATAAATGGAGGAAGTATGTCAAAGCCTCTCCTGTCCTCAGAATGTTGCCCATTTCCTAACAAATCCAAAACCCTCTTCCTTGCACCATCGTCTCATCCACGTATTGAGACTCTGTAGCTCTGCCTGCCTTTTGGGTCCTGTGCGTGGAACTGGAAGCATTTCTGAGAATACTACCCTGGAAGTTCTGGATTTCAACTTCCTACCTAAAAGCCTACATGTAACTTCCATAACCTCCCTCCCACACCTTCCGTTGTCATTGGCAGACTCCTCCCCAACACTATATAAAACCTTGTCCAGGTGGTACATGAGGTCTGTTACCTTCGCACAAACAAGGGCAGCTCAAGGCAATCTGCTTCTTGAGGTGAGGGATGAGATGTCCCCACCCCCCGAGGCTTTCTCGAAACTGCAGTCAGGGACTGAACCAAATCAAAAAGTCAATTAGATAATGTGGAGGAAATAAAAAGATGTTCGCACACCATGGAACTAAAAGAAAGAGCGAGAACCACTGCACAGTTTATAACACCAAATTATAACTCATTTTTAGTTTGTTGTTATAAACTGTGTTCTCCAGGACCAAGCAGGAAGTCAGTCCTCACATATGGGTGACATCGGCGCCGACGGAGCCCTCGTGCGGAGCATTTCCCCAGCTTTCAAGGAAAGCCTTTGGAAATGCAGCGTGCATGCGCGGTCCCCTTCCCACCCAAGGATGCCATCTTGCTCAGTCTTTCTTTTTCCACGGAGCCCAACGGACGTGAGTTCGTGTCACCTGGTAAAAGTAGATTTTTTTCTGCGATTTTCGCGTTTTATTTTATTTATTTACATTCTCTGATCAGGTTCGAGCCGGTTCCCTTCCCGCCTGGGCTTGGAACACTGGCATCGAGTCCAGTATTCTTTTTTTCATTTTTTGTCCTTCATGACTAGCGTTCGCGCCTTTTTTGTTATTTTCACTGGCAGCCTGGTCTTTTGATCTTGCAGGGAGCCTTTTTCCCCTGATGGCTGCCAGCGGGTTCAAAAAATGTGATTGGTGCAAGAAACCTATGTCTCTCACCGATGCACATGACTGCTGCCTCCGATGCATCGGGCCCGACCATGACCCGCTGGCCTGTGGCCCATGTGGCAAAATGTCATCAAAGGCACTTCGGAACCGTCACCATCAATGTGAGAGAATTTTCTCGGAGTCCGCGTCCGGCCGGGCCCGGACTTCATCAGAGGACTCGACATCTCAGGAGTCGGAACCCGAGAGCCGTCGTGGTTTCTCTGAAAGGGGGTCTCCCACCCGAGAGCACAAAAGGAAGAAGAAGCTCGTGAGGGCAGCATTGGTGGACGCTCCTGGGTCCTTGAGGGCCAGGTCGCGTAGCCCTGACCGCCACCCCGGGCTCTTGGAGTCGGAGAGGCCATCCAAGCTACCTCGTATGGAGCCGGAGTCCCCGAGTCACATAAGTTCTGTTGTCTTCGTAGACTCTCCTCCGGGAGAGCCGACGTTGGGCCCGACGCTGTCCGGGCCTGAGTTGGAGGCTGCTGGGTCTCCTGAGCTTGGACTCAGGTTGACGGCCTTGGAGAGCAGCTTGGCTGCCTTCGTGGAACAGCAGCAGGTGCTGATCACTGGTCTGACCAGTGCATCTGCCCCGACCACCGGGAACCCGATGTCTAAGTCGACCCCGGAGACTGAGCCGATCCTCGAGTCCATCAAGTCTCGAGTCGATCCTTGGTCAAGGTCCCCCTCGACCTCCCGTGCGGGGCCGAGGTCGTCGACGCCGGTGCCCTCGGTGTCAGGGCGGATGGCACCGAAGCCCACACGGTCGGAGCTGCTTGACTCAGCATGGGAGACGGAGGACAAGGAGTCTCCGGACACCTTCCGGACCCGGTGTGTCCCTTTGGACTCACCGGAGTCCGAGCCTTGGAGAAGGTCCCCCCCGGAGGATACCCAGTTCTCGGACTTCGTAAGGGATATGGCCAAGGCTTTGGCATTCCCTGCGGATGCCGAGGAAGAGCCTCGAGCCGAGGAGCTTGATGCCCTCCAGTATGACTTTCCTCCGAAGGATGCCTTTACTGTACCGGTTCCTCCGATGCTGGAATGGCTGCTCTTTCGTATGTGGAAGGCACCGGCGTCAGCACCGGTTCTTAGCAAATGGGTTGATTCCATTTATCGAGTCTGTAAGAGCTCTGGGTTCCAAAAGGCACAGCTACCACACAATTCCATGGTTGTGGAATCGGCCATGCACCGCCTGAAGAGTCAGAAGATGCACTCCTCGGTGCCCCCCGGACGGGAGGCCCGGAACCTGGATGCCCTTGGTAGAAAGTGCTTCCATGGCTCTATGCTATCTTGCCGTGTCCAGACTTACCAGCTCTACATGGGCATGTACCTACGAGACCTGGCAAAGGAGATTGCCGGGTTCTCAGCTGGCCTCTCCGAGGAACCCTTGCAGAGATTCAAAGCCTTGTTGACAGGGATCCGAGAGTGCTCGAAGTTTATCTCTTGAGCAGCCTATGATGGCTTCGAGGCTTCGGCCCGGGTAGCCGTGGCTGGCATCGGTGCACGCCGTCAAGCCTGGCTACAGTCATCGGACCTGGAGTCATGGGTGCAGGACAAGTTGGTCGATGTCCCCTTCCGAGGTGATAACCTATTTGGTAAACCCATAACTGAGAAGGCTGCAGAAATCAAAACTGAGACTATCACCAGGACAAGGCTGTCCAGAAAGACTTCTGCCCCTTCTCAAAATAAGAAGGGCTCAGGAAAGAAGCCCTTTTTCCCGAGGAAGGGTGCTGCCTACAAATCCTACCCTCATTATCAGGCCTCTCCAGCTCCCCAACAGGACCAGCAGGCCAAGGTGCAGGGGCATGGGCCCTGTAGGCAGAAGACCCCCAAGCTGCCAGCTCCGGCTCCTGCACAGCAGGAAGTGGGGTTTTGACTCCCACAGCATAGCCTCTTCTCCACTGCTGGCTCCACTCAGCACAGGAGGTTGGCTGACCCTGTACGCCTACAGGTGGCCAGCCATCACAGGGGATACCTGGGTACTCAGCATAGTCCAAAAGGGCTACATGCTCCACTTCCACCGTCTACCCCCCTCCTATGTTCCCGGGGAGCCTCCAAGACTTCCTCTACACAGAAACCTCCTCCTTCAGGAGTTGGCAAGTTTCTAAAGGAACAGGCGGTGGAACCGGTGCCTCACCAACTGCAAGGGCAAGGCTTCTACTCCAGGTACTTCCTGGTACCAAAAAGGACAGGAGGCCTCCGGCCTATCCTAGACTTGCGAAACCTAAACAAGTTTCTGGAGAGGGAAAAGTTCAAGATGCTTACCCTTGGGATACTGCTGTCCTACCTCCAGCAGGGAGACTGGCTATGCTCCTTAGACCTAAAGGATGCTTATACTCACATCCTCATTCATCCAGACCACAGACAATATCTCAGATTTGTAGTGGGAGGAAATCATTTTCAGTACAGGGTACTTCCCTTTGGCCTAACCTCTGCCCCCAGGGTTTTCACCAAATGCCTGGCAGTGGTGGTGGCCTATCTCAGGAATCGAGGAATTTTTGTCTTCCCATACCTGGACGACTGGCTCATCAGAGGCCAGTCTCTCCAGGAGGCCAGACAAGCCACTCTTCGCACTGTCTCTCTTCTTCAGCATCTGGGCTTTGTGATAAACTACGCAAAGTCCACTTTGCTCCCCTCTCAGAACCTAGAGTTTATAGGGGCAAGATTAGACACCCTGCAGACAAGAGCTTACTTGCCCGAGGACAGGGCCCGCAGACTGATGGACTTGGCCAACCAGTTTCGAAGCAATTCTCATATTTTCGCCAGGCACTACCTGCGGCTCCTGGGCCACATGGCATCCACGGTGCATATGACTCTGGATGCCCGCCTGCACATGCGGGCTGCTCAGTGGTGCCTTAGGGCTCAGTGGACGCAGGCCACAGGCGACCTACGAGACAGAGTAAAGGTGTCCAAACCACTTTTGGACTTCTTGCAGTGGTGGCTACATCTCCCAAACCTTCTCAGGGGGGCTACCTTTTCAGGCCCCAGCACACACAAGGGTGCTGACCACCAATGCTTCCTTAAAGGGCTGGGGTGCACATTGCCAGGGCACGTGCACTCAAGGCCTTCGGTCTCCTCGGGAGGCCACACAGCAGATCAATCTTTTGGAGCTGAGAGCAATCCGCTTAGCTCTACAGACTTTTTCTCATGCCCTCTATCACCAGTCTGTCTTAGTTCAGACGGACAATCAGGTGGCAATGTTCTATGTCAACAAGCAAGCGGGCACGGGGTCTAGGCTCCTATGTCAGGAGGCACTGGCTCTTTGCTCTTTTGCAGTCGGAGAAGGCATGTTTCTCCAAGCAGTTTATCTCCCTGGTCAGGAGAATTTCCTAGCAGACAAGCTAAGCAGGATTCTCCAGCCTCACGAATGGCAGTTGAATCCATTGGTGGTCCAGCAGATCTTCCTCCACTGGGGACTTCTATCCATCGATCTCTTTGCAAGTCCACTAAACCATCAGCTGCCCAGGTTTTCCTCCAGACAGCTGCATCCCCTGAGGATAGCAGCAGTTGCTTTTCGGATCTCTTGGTCTGCGGTCCTCCTGTATGCGTTTCCTCCCACGCCCCTGGTGGCCCGAACTCTGTTCAAGATTCTCCAGGACAAGGCCTCGGTAATTCTGGTAGCCCCCAGATGGCCGAGGCAACCATGGTTTCCACTTCTGCTGCAGTTGGCAGTGGAAACTCCATTCCCTCTGGGGTTTCAACACGACTTTCTGTCTCAAGATCAGGGTTCCCTTCTGCACCCCAATCTCAGATCCCTCAATCTGATGGCCTGGCTGCTGAAAGGATAGTGCTAGCTCCTTTGCTTCTACCTAAGGAGGTTGAGGAGGTGGTCTTGGCCTCTAGGAGGCAGTCCACCAGAAAGTCCTATGCCCTCAAGTGGCATAGGTTTATGGTATGGTGTGCGCAATGAAGATCCTTTCTCTTGCCTTGTGTCAGTAGTACTGCTGTATCTGCTTCACCTGTTAGACCTAGTGTGACCCACTAACTTGCCCAGAGGCTAAGGAGGGCTTGGGTAGCTTGGTGGGGCAGTATTTTATTGGCAGTTACGTCCCTGTGAAGGCAGTAGCAAAGCCTTCTGGTTCCTGAAATTTGTACCTTTAGCCAATAAGTGTAGTTGAGGCAGAGGGTAAGGATTAAACTCAGGTTTTATTCCCCATCCGGGGCGGATTCAAAACCATGGAACATAAAAGGAAAACAGACCATACGTCTGGTAACACAATTAAAGAAAATACTGGGAACAAAAATCAGCTTCCTTCAGCATTAATTAAACAGCACCAGAAAATAACTGAAAAACAGTTCTTTCCACTCACGTGCAACCTGCAGCTGTTTCTTCCTTCAAATACTTCTGGCTGCTTTAACATAAAGAGTTTACACAATCGGACAAAGTGTATGTACAATCCATTGCAGTGCCCTCTGAAACATCTTCAGGGAATTCCACCTGCATCTCCCCCTCGTCAGAGTGAACTTCTGGCTCCCAAATGCCCTTCAAGTTAAAATGTCTCTGCCGGGGAGTAAAATGATTATCTTCCTCCACTATACTAGTGGCTTGTGGGAAATTACCATATTGCTTGTATTTAGAGTCCTGAGAGCTACAGAGCTCTTTGTATGAACAGAGGAAGTCAGGGTATTTTAAGTCCCTCTTACTAGGGAGAATACGCCTATCTCTAGGCTCTAATGCTTCCTGCTTTCTCTGACGAGCACAGCTCTGTTCTGTTACCCTTTTTCCACGGCGTTTATCTGTCTCCAGCCAATGTGCCTCAGGGTAAAAACTTTCCCCTTCTGCTTTCCTGGAGTTAAACAGTTTGTAGCCTCTAACCTTGGCTGTAGGACTGCCTTTTCTATTTGCCTCACGGCAATGTTCCTGAGGATACTGGGAGGCTGTGCACTGCTGTTCCCAACAGCTTCTTTGCAAGTCACCAACCTCTGGTTCCTCGGAGATTCTCCTTGGCTCTGTCCTCACAGCTCTGTGGACACTGCTTTCCAGCCCAGCAGTTCCAGGTACTTCTGTTCTTCTCAAGAACAACTCTGTTTCTCTCTCTTCCTCTCTTTCTCTTACTCCTTCTCTTGCTCTTTCTCGTGCTCTATCTGCTGGTAAGTGAGTCCTAAATATATTGCACCTGGTGTTAGCCTGGGCTCCGCCCCCATGCAGGTGCTCTCTATTTCCTAATGAGTTCTGAGCTCCCTCTCTGCTCGGGCGTTCCCTAACACCTCGTGTCTGTGTTTTCCACTGTTGCTCATGGCAACCCTTTCCCATATGTGAAGGTGAGCTGTCAGTTTCCCTGCTGTTTTGCTCACTCTCCCTTACTTCCATGGGCTCTGATGGCATTACCTCGTGACACTAGGCCTTAAGTCTAACTCTGTTCGGGTCCACCTCAGTGCTCTATCAGCGCACCACTCCCCGGTGGAGGGACAGTCTCTGTCGGTTCATCCCTTGGTGTCCCAATTTCTCAGAGGTCTGCTTCTTCTCAAGCCTCCGGTTCGTCCACCGGTGACTGAGTGGGATTTGAACGTGGTCTTGTAGCAACTTACTCACCCACCGTTTGAGCCGATGGCTACTTGCCATTTGCGCTTCCTTTCTTTGAAAGCGCTCTTCCTGGTAGCTCTCACCTCGGCCAGATGTGTGAGTGAGCTACAAGCTCTGGTTTCTGATAGCTACAAATATGATCAGCTCTATTTCTAACCTTATGTAATTATGACTGATGATGCCTATAGCACCTCTCTACTGAACTCAACTAAATGCAATCGATATTTTAATAGCGATCGGATCTCAGACTTGTCAGGGCTATTCACTGGACCTTCTTGTATGGTGCAGTGGAAAATGCCATTAGTACATCAATGACCCGTTTTTATCGCTAAGCTTATTTTTCATGTTTATACCTTGTCGGCTTAATATCATATCAGATTGCTGAAAGCATTCAAATTTGTATCATAAAGATTACTTATCTTAATTGCTGATTGTACCGCAGACAATACTTTCTCTTAGGAACACAAGAAAAACACTCTGGATATGCCATGATCTTCCTCGATATATCTGCAACATTTGATACCATCTCCCACGATGTCCTTATTCACAGACTACGCACAATTGGGATCAAAGACACCGTACTAAAATGGTTCCAGTCCTACCTTACCAACAGAAAACAACTAATCCGGACCAGCACCTTGACATCCCCCCCATTCCAGCAACACCAAGGGGTGCCCCAAGGATCCACACTGTCAGCCATGCTTTTCAATATCTACCTTCAGCCACTCTGCTCAGTCATACGCACCCACAACGTCAGCTTCCACGTATATGCTGACGATATCATGCTCTATGCCCCCATTACAACCACGAACCCAACAAACACCCACCTATCAGCATGCTTCTCCGAGGTATCCGAATGGTTACATGCAAACAACCTATCCATTAACATAAAGAAAACAGAAGCCCTCATAGCCACCAGAGACCCGGATTTCACTCCACCCACACACCTCAACATAGGCCCCACAAGCATTCAAATACAACCACAAATACGTTACCTTGGCGTTATTATCGACCAAGCCCTCACCTTGAAGCAACAAATCACCAAGACCGCCGGAACTATATTCCACAAGGCAAGAACAGTACAACGTCTTAGACCCCTTCTTGAACATCAAGACTTCCGAACCATAATGCAAGCCATGACGCTCCCACATCTGGACTACTGCAACATAATCTACCACGGCCTCCCAGCCACACAGACCAACCCCCTCCGAACAGCACTAAACACCATGGCAAGAATTGTCCAGAATGCAAAGAAAACCGACCACATCACCCCAATTCTGAAAGACCTCCACATACTACCCTTCGTGAGGCAAGGTCCAAATACAAAGCCATCCTACTCACCCACAAAGCCATCCATCAAGCACAGAACTCACAGCTCTGCGCCCTTCTATCTCGTCCAGCCCACGGCAGAACCACCAGACTAACCTCCAGCAATTCACTCACCATCCCCCACAAAAGAACCAAATGCTCACAACGAACCTGCAATCGAGCCTTTGAACTTTATGCCCCATCACTATGGAACTCCCTACCGAGTCATCTCAGAAACAATGCCGACCTTCCATCCTTCAGAAAACAGCTGAAAACCACCCTGTTCCAAGAATACCTCAACTCAACCCCCACCAAGAAGCACACTAAACTCTGATCCTGTCCGCCAAAACCTCTGACTCAAAACTACACTAACCTACCCATGTCCAAAGTCTGTCCTATGCCCACAGTCTATCCCATATCAAAATCATCAATGTTGTCTCCCTGGTGAAGGCCCCGCCCTTACTTAAATTTCCCCACCCTTGTATGTAACGCCGCTTTGACCCGGTGAAAAGCGGGATATAAATACAGCTAAATAAATAAATAAAATAAATAAATTGTCCACTAAACTGAACTGAATGGCAGGGCTTCGTATTGTGTCTTGAGCTGTGCTTTTCTCTTCTTGTTACAAAGCTGTGAACAGTACTCCCATCTCTTCTTATTATAAAGCTGTAAACGATACTCCCAACGCACAATCTTGGCGCCATAGCATTTCACAAATGTTGTTTCTTCAGGGGAATGCGTCTTTCTTCGGTACATTTTCAACTCTAAAAACGCCGCGCATCTGATAGACCATACACATGCTGGTTTCTGATAGACCATACACATGCTTCTATAGGAACAGGGTGGTCCTACGGACCCATCCCAAGTTCCTTCCAAAAGTGGTCTCCTCTTTCCACCTCAACCAGAAGGTGGTACTTCTGACCTTTTTTCCCAGGCTGCATACCAGCCGGGCTGAAACAGTTTTGCATACCCTGGACTGTAAGAGGGCATTGTCTTTTTACATAGAACGTACGCGGGGGCATCGAAGGGCTACTCAGCTCTTCGTCTCCTTTGACTCTAATAAGATGGGGTTACCTGTCTCCAAGCGTATGTTGTCCACTTGGGTAGCAGATTGTATCGCCTGGGCGTACAAGGCAGCCGACCTCCCCTTGCAGGGTCGAGTCATGGCCCACCGTGTCAGGGCGAAAGCCGCGTCAGTAGCTCATCTCCGCTCTGTTCCATTGGCAGACATCTGCCAGGCTGCTACTTGGTCTTCAAGCCAGACTTTCGCAGCCCATTACTGCCTTGAGGACAGTGCTTTCGGACAGGCGGTACTCTGTAATCTCTTTGAGGTTTAGGCAACTCCTACCCTCCGGCCCTTGTGTTGGGCTACCGTAGGGGGTGTTCTCAGAGGATATTCTTATCACGAATGCTAAGGCTCTTGAGAGGGAGCCATTTTTTCAGCTTAGGGTTCCTGGTAGCCTAAATCTGGGGAGTCCCATATGTGAGGACTGACTTCCTGCTTGGTCCTGGAGAAAGCGTAGTTACTCACCTGTAATAGGTGTTCTCCAGGAGCAGCAGGAATCAGTCCTCACGACCCTCCCTCCTCCCATGAAGTTGCAGTCATATACTTCATTTTGATTTTTTTGCTGTCTTTTAGCTATGTCATCAGACTGAGCAAGATGGCACCCTTGGGTGGGAAGGGGAACGCACATGCGCGCTGCATTCCCAAAGGCTTTCCTTGAAAGCTGGGGAAATGCTCCGCATGGGGGCTCCATCGGCGCCAACGTCACCCATATGTGAGGACTGATTCCTGCTGCTCCTGGAGAACACCTGTTACAGGTGAGTAACTACTCTTTATGATTGTTATTTTTTCTTTTTGGCACAAAAAGAGCAGGATGCTCTTGCTATTCCAACAGGAACACAATGAGGCAAGAGATATGGATGATCACATGTGCCTTTATTCAGTCCCCTACGCGTTTCGGCCTAAGCCTTCCTTGGGGGGATATACTTAAACATACAAACATAAAAATATTAAAAATCATAAATAAGCATAAAATCAAAACAGGCATGTAACACATAAACACATCAATCTAGATAATAATGTGTAAAAAATCAATTAAAAATAAAAATAAAATCATACATTGAATCCTTGTTGAATATTAACTTGAATAACCTCTATGAATAAAATGTTTATACATTACCGTATTTTATAGTGCAAAGAATCTATATGCTATCTATGATAGCCATACTGGGAGTTTGACCAGTAGTGCCCTGTAAGTAGACATTCTTTATGTTATTTATTGTGTCCTTTGGTTTTACTAATTGTGCTTAGCAGTAACCTTTTTTGTTTCTGCCCTGCGTCTTATTTATTTCTTATCCAGTATTCAATATTTTATTGTTTTAAGTGTTTTATGGTTTATTATTCATTTTATTCATAGAGGTTATTCAAGTTAACATTCAACAAGGATTCAATGTATGATTTTATTTTTATTTTTAATTGATTTTTTACACATTATTATCCAGATTGATGTGTTTGTGTGTTACATGCCTGTTTTGATTTTATGCTTATTTATGATTTTTAATATTTTTTATGTTTGTATGTTTAAGTTTTTTCTTTTTGAACATATATTTTGCATTCGCAGAACCCCGTCCCTCAAGAATGGATGCAGAGCAGAACTAGGACATTCATCCACAAAACTCAATATCTAATTTAAAAAAAATCAGATTCTGGCCATCTCACTAACAAACATTCTCCAGTACCAGGTATATTGTGAACTAATAGGAGTGGAGAAATAGCCTAATGGTAAGGGCATGGCTTAGTAACCAAGGGCCCGATTTTCAAAAGGCATAGACCTAGTTTACAGCCCAGTAAACCATGTTGATGCTTTAGTTGGGGATATTCAACAGCATTTGCATGGTTAGTGCCGTTGGACATCCCTTCCTAAGTCCCCTACGTGCCCTGATGCTATCCAGTTAGCATCAGGGCATGATGGGGGCGTTCCAGGGTGGAGAATGGTGCTAACCGAGAAGGAGCGATATTGGATGCTGCCCAGTTAGTGAAATGCACCTTAAAGATAGGCGAGGAAAACTGCCTCCCTGCAGTTAGTCTATGGCCCCGCGTAATCAAACTCTGGAATTAGTTACCGGAAGATTATAGTAAAAGCTGTTAGAGTAGCTGGGTTTTATAAAAGTTTTGGACAAGTTGCTGGAGGAAAGGTGCATAAATTATTATTAAAGAGGACCCAGGAAATCTACTGCTTGTCCCAAGAGAGGCATTGTGGAACCTGTGTACCTTTTTGGGAACCTACCAGGTACTTGTGACCTGGATTGGCCACGGTTGGAAACAGGATACTGGGACTTGATGGACTTTGGTCTGACCCAGTATGGCATTTCTTATGTTCTTATTTTACCAGCACAAAGCTTAGGAAACATATTGCTAAATATGCCATAAAAGAGGAACTAAACAGCACCATGCAGCACCTCCCACTTCCACATAACATGAGTGACTTGACGCCCCAACACAGCACTTCTCACCCTCTTAAAAAACAGGAAATGCAAGATGCTCATACGCCAAGGAACTAAAAGAAAAAGTGAGAATCACAGCACAGTTTGTAATACCAAATTATAAAATTATAATTCATTGTATTTTGTTATAAACTGCATTATAATTCTCTTTCTTTTTGAATATATATTCTGCATTCATAGAAACCTCTCTCTGGACAAAGGGTGCAGAGCAGAGGTAGGACATTCACTCACAGAAAGAGTAGTTACTCACCTGTAACAGGTGTTCTCCAGGAGCAGCAGGAATCAGTCCTCACATATGGGTGACGTCGGCGCCGACGGAGCCCTCGTGCGGAGCATTTCCCCAGCTTTCACAGAAAGCCTTTGGGAATTGCAGCGCGCATGCGCGGTCCCCTTCCCGCCCAAGGGTGCCATCTTGCTCAGTCTGATGACATAGCTAAAAGACAGCAAAAAATTAGCAAAAACAAATGATATTACTGCAACTCCAAGGGGAGGAGGGAGGGTTGTGAAGACTGATTCCTGATGCTCCTGGAGAACACCTGTTACAGGTGAGTAACTATTCTTTCTCCAGGACCAAGCAGGAAGTCAGTCCTCACATATGGGACTCCTCAGCTTAAGGCTACCGGAGACCCCAAGCGGAAAAATGAGCTCCCTCTAGCTCGTTAGCACAGAAGGAAGGAATCTTCTCTGAGAACGCCCCCGACCGGTAGCCCAACACCAGGGCCGGAGGGTAGGAGTTGCCTAAACCCCAAAGAGATTATGAAGTACTGCCTGACTGAAAGCACTGTCCCTGCGGGACTCCATCTCAAGGCAGTAATGGGCCGCAAAAGTCTGGCTTGAAGACCAAGTAGCGGCCCGGCAGATGTCTGCCAACGGAACAGAGCGGAGATGAGCCACTGACGCAGCCTTCGCCCTGACACGATGAGCCGTAACTCGACCCTCCAACGAGAGGCCGGCTGCCCCATAAGCCCAGGCGATACAGTCAGCGACCCATATGGACAACGTACGCTTGGAGACAGGGAGCCCCAACTTATTGGGGTCAAAAGAAACAAAAAGCTGAACAGCCTTCCGATGCTCCCGCGTACGGTCAAGGTAGAAGGATAACGCCCTCCGACAGTCCAGGGTATGCAAGACCAGCTCAGCCCGGTTGGCATGCGGCCTGGGAAAGAAGGTCGGAAGAACCACCTCCTGATTGAGGTGAAAAGGTGAGACAACGTTAGGAAGAAACTTAGGGTGAGTCCGTAGGACCACCCTATTCCGGTAGAACCTAGTGTACGGAGGATCGGACACTAGAGCCTGCAGTTCACTCACCCGCCTAGCAGAGGTGAGAGCTACCAGAAATAAAGTTTTCCAGGAGAGAAAACGGAGAGGGCAGGTAGCCATAGGTTCAAAAGGCGGACAAGTAAGCCGCTGTAAGACCACATTCAGATCCCACTCAGGGGCCGGTGGACGTAAAGGAGGCTTAAGCAGAAGAAGGCCTCAGAGGAAATGAGCCACCAAAGGGTGGTTGGAAAGAGGCCTGCCATCCACCGGTGAGTGGTGTGCGGAGAGAGCACTAAGGTAAACTCGGACAGAGTTAGACTTAAGTTCCAGATTGGAGAGGTAGAGCAAATATTGCAACACTACCGCTACCAAGCATGAGAAGGGATTCTCACTGCGCTGAGCACACCATGTGGAGAATCTATGCCACTTAAAAGCGTAGGACTTCCTGGTGGATGGACGCCGAGAGGCCAAGACTACATTTTCCACTTCTGGAGGTAGTAGTAGGGGAGCTAGGACTACCCTTTCAGCAGACAGGCCATCAGATGAAGGGATTGGAGGTTGGGGTGCAAGAGAGTCCTCTGATCCTGAGACAGGAGATCGTGTTGAAACCCTAGAGGAAGAGGAGTGTTCACCGCTAGCTGTAGCAGAAGCGGGAACCACGGTTGCCTCGGCCACCGGGGGGCTATGAGAATCAATGAAGCCCCGTCCCGGAGGACTTTGAACAGCGTTCTGGACACAAGTGGTGTGGGAGGAAACGCATACAGTAGGCCTGTGGACCACGAGATCAGAAACGCATCCGCAGATACTCTGAGAGGATGCGGTTGTCTGGAGCAAAATCTCGGTAGTTGCCGGTTCAGAGGACTGGCGAAAAGATCTATGGTGGGGAGTCCCCACTTGAGAAAGATCTGCTGAACCACTGACGGGTTCAATCTCCATTCGTGTGGTTGCAGGACCCTGCTCAATTTGTCTGCCAGGTAATTTTTCTAACCTGAGAGGTAGACAGCTTTGAGAAGGATTCCGTGATTGACAGCCCAAGAGCACAGCCGTTGTGCCTCCTGACAGAGAAGGAAGGAGCCTGTGCCCCCTTGTTTGTTTACATAGAACATGGCAACTTGATTGTCCATCTGGACCAGTACAGACTGGTGAGAGGCGAGGTGGGAGAAGGCTCTCAGAGCTAGGCGAATCGCCCGTAGCTCCAGGAAGTTTATCTGCTGAGCAGCCTCCCAAGGGGTCCAGAGACCCTGAGTACATGTCCCTTGGCAATGTGCTCCCCAACCGAGAAGAGAGGCATCGGTTGTCAGCACCTGAGTATGCGGAGGAGATTGGAAAACCACTCCGAGTACCAGATTTGGAAGATGAAGCCACCATTTCAGAGAGGAGACCAGGAGGTCGGAGATCCGCACTGAGTCCGCTAGGCCCCCTGAGGCTTGATGCCACTGAGTGCGAAGGCTCCACTGAGCAGGTCGCATGTGCAGGCGGGCATTGGGGGTGACATGAACTGTGGAAGCCATATGGCCGAGTAGTCTCAGGAATTGCCTGGCAGAGACCAGGGAATTGCTGCGAAACTGGCTGGCCAGATCCATTAGCCTGTGGGCGGCCCTGTCCAGAGGAAGAAAAGCTTTTGCTTGAAGAGTGTCTAGTCTGGCCCCTATGAATTCTAAGTTCTGGGACGGGAGCAAAGTGGACTTTGCGAAGTTTATGACAAACCCCAAGTGCTGAAGCAGAGCCACAGTGCGAAGGGTGGCCTGGTTGGCCTCCAGGGAAGATTGGCCCCTTATGAGCCAGTCGTCCAGGTATGGGAACACATAGAGACCCTGAAGCCTCAGGTAGGCCGCCACCACAGCCAGGCACTTGGTGAACACCCTGGGAGCGGATAAGAGGCCAAAGGGAAGCACTCTGTACTGATAGTGGTTTCCTCCCACAACAAACCTGAGATATTGTCTGTGGTCTGGATGGATAAGGATGTGAGTATACGCATCCTTGAGATCCAAGGAGCATAGCCAGTCTCCCTGCTGGAGGAAGGGCAGCAGGATTCCAAGGGTAAGCATCTTGAACTTTTCCCTCTGTAGGAACTTGTTGAGGTTTCGCAAGTCTAGGATGGGTCTGAGGCCTCCTGTTCTTTTTGGTACCAGAAAGTACCTTGAATAAAAGCCTTGACCTCTCAGGTGGTGGGGCACCGGTTCCACAGCCTGATCCTTTAATAGACCTGTCAACTCCTGAAGGAGTAGGTCCCTGTGCAGAGGGAGTCTGGGAGGCTCCCCTGGAAAATAGGAGGGAGGTACCTGGTGAAAATGGAGAAGATAGCCCCTTTGGACTATATGAAGGACCCAGGTATCTGATGTGACAGCTGACCACCTGTGGGCAAAGTGGGCCAGCCGGCCTCCTGTGCTGAGAGAAGCCAGCTGAGGAGGAGGCTCTGCTGTTTGAGTCAAAGAACCCCACCCTGCTGAGCAGGGGCCGATGTTGGTGGCTTGGGGGTCTTCGGCCTATGGGGCCCTTGTCCCTGCCCCTTGGCCTGCTGACCCTGTTGGGGAGCTGCAGAGGCCTGATAATGAGGGTACTGTTTGTAGGCCGATGACTTCCTTGGGTAAAAGGTCTTTTTTCCCGAGCCCTTCTTTTTCTGAGAAGGGGCAGAGGTTTTCCTGGAAAGCCTAGTTCTGGTCAGAGTCTCGGTCTCGAGTTCTGCAGCCTTTTCAGCCATGGGCTTGCCAAAGAGGTTTTCACCCCGGCAGGGGACATCGACCAACTTGTCCTGGACCCATGGCTCGAGGTCGGATGACTGTAGCCAAGCCTGTTGGCGGGCACCGATGCGGGCCCCAGCTACTCGGGCCGAAGCCTCGAAGCCATCGTAGGCTGCTCGAGAGATAAACTTCGAGCACTCTCGAATACCGGTGGACAAGGCCTGGAACCTCTGCAAAGGTTCCTCGGAGAGACCAGCAGAGAACCTGGCAATCTCCTTTGCCAGGTCTCGGAGGTACATGCCAATCTAGAGCTGGTAGGTCTGGACACGGCAAGCAAGCATAGAGCCCTGGAAGCACTTCCTACCGAGGGCATCCAGGTTCCGGGCCTCCCGGCTGGGAGGCACCGAGGAGTGCATTTCTGACTTTTCAGTCGATGCACGGCCGATTCCACAACCATGGAGTGGTGCGGTAATTGTGCCTTTTGGAACCCGGGGCTCTTGCGGACTCGATAAATGGAATCGACCCACTTGCTTAACACCGGCGTTGAAGCCGGGGTCTCCCACATGCAGAAGAGTAGCCGCTCCAGCATCGGAGGAACCGGAACAGTAAAGGCCTCCTTCGGGGGAGAGTCATACTGGAGGGCCTCGAGCTCCTCGGCTCGAGGCTCCTCCTCGGGATCCGCGGGGAAGGCCAAGGCCTTGGCCATATCCCGCACGAAGTCCGAGAACCGGGTATCCTCTGGTGGGGACCGTCTCCGAGGTTCGGACTTGGGTGAGTCCGAGGGGACACACCAAGTCCGATGGGTGTCGGGTGACTCTTCGTCCTCCGACTCCCAGCCCGACTCCTCGGAGGAGGAATCGAGCGGCTCTGGTCGGGCGGGCACCGATGCCCTCCGCCCCGACACCGAGGGTGTTGGCGTCGATGACCTCGGCCCCGAACGGGAGGTCGAGGGAGACCGTGGCCGAGGATCGACTCGAGCCCGCATGGACTCGAGGATCGGCTCGGCCTCCGGGGTCGACTTGGATGTCGAGGTCCCGGTGGTCGGGGCAGATGCACCGGTGAGACCGGCGATCAATGCCCGCTGCTGTTCCATGAAGGCAGCGAAGCTGCTCTCCAAGGCCGTCAACCTGAGTCCGAGCTTAGGAGACCCAGCAGCCCCCGACTCGGGCCCGATGGCGTCGGGCCCGACGTCGGCTCCCTCGGAGGAGAGTCAACGAGGACAACAGCACTTACGTGTCCAGGAGACTCCATCTCGACACGAGGATGCTTGGCAGGCCTCTCCGACTCCGAAGACCCGGGACGGCTATTGGGGCTATGTGACCTGGCCCTTGAGGAACCAGGAGCGTCCACCGACGCCGCCCTCGCGGGTTTCTTTCTCCTGCGATGTTCCCGCGAAGGAGACCCCCACTCAGAGGAACCCCAACGCTGCTCGGGGCCGGAGTCCCGAGACGTCGAGGCCTCTGACGAGATCCGGGCCCGGCCGGATGCGGAGTCAGAAAAAATTCTATCCCTCTGGTGCTGCCGACTCCTCAAGGCCTTTGAGGACATTTTGCCACACGGACTGCAGATCATCGGGTCATGATCGGGTCCGAGGCAACGGAGGCAGCAGTCATGTGTGTCGGTAAGAGACATAAGTTTCTTACACCGATCACATTTTTTAAACCCGCTGGCAGCCATCGGGGGAAAAAGGGCCCCTGCTAGGTCAAAAGACCGGTCTACCAGGGAAAAAGAAAAAAGGCGCGAATGCCAGTCACAAAGGACAAAAACCGAAAAAAGAGAGAAAGGACTCGATACCGGCGTATCGGTCCGAGCGGGAAAAGGATCCGGTGTCGAACCGGAGGAAAAATAGAAAAATAGAGAAAAATAAACTTTTCACTCGGGGAAAAACGAACTACGTCCGTCGGGCTCCGTGGAAAAAAGAAGACTGAGCAAGATGGCACCCTTGGGCGGGAAGGGGACCGCGCATGCGCGCTGCAATTCCCAAAGGCTTTCTGTGAAAGCTGGGGAAATGCTCCGCATGAGGGCTCCGTCGGCGCCGACGTCACCCATATGTGAGGACTGACTTCCTGCTTGGTCCTGGAGAATTCAATATATTAAAAACATTCTGATTCTGATCATTTTACTAACATAAACATTCTCCAGTACCAGGCATACTGTGAACTAATACAAAACCCTACAAAAGTCACCAATGATCTACAAGGCCAAATCAATCATATCATACCAGTATAAAGTTCCAAAACTCATACAACAAGGGGCCTACCCATATAAAATCAGCACTAAAATACTGTAGCGGGCCCTAGAACAACCATACACCTATTGAAAAGCTAAACAAGTCAAATTACTACAGTACAGATTCCTTCGTACAAATTCCATGTTAACAGAACGCCTGGCTTCAGTCACACACTCAGAACACAGACTCTCACCAAGTACAGAATAACTGAGGTAACCTAAAGTAAAAATAAAAATTAAACTGAAAGGCCAAGAAGCCAGATTCTGCATGTGGTGCAATACCAGAGAAATAAAAGAGACGCATTTCCCTGTACTGTGTAAAATATAAAAATAGTGGAAAGTCCAATTGCTCATTTGAAAATAAAATTATTTTTTCTACCTTTGTTGTCTGACCTTTTTATACTCTGATCATACTGATTTCAATCTCAGGCTTCTGCTTTCTTCTGTCTTCTCTTAGCTCTCTTTCTACGGTCTCTACTCCATCTGCCATTTCTTGTCTCTCCTTTTGTTTTCTACACTTCCTTCCATCTTGGATATAGATTATTTTCTTTCTACCTTTCTTCCATTTATTTCTCTCTCTCTCTGGCCACCCAGATTTCACTACTCCTTATTATCCAGTTCTCAATCTCCCTCTTTTTTTACGCCTTCTACCTACCGCTTTTCAACCTTCACCCCAGTCCTTCCATTCTCCAGCTCTTCTTCCTTGGTCCATTATTCCCCATTCTTTTGTTCATTCTCCGTGTCTAACATCTCTCATCACCTATCCAGTTTCTCTCTCTGGCTTTCTCTTTCCCTCCATCCAGTAACTCCTCTCTCTTTTTCTTTCCATGTCTGCCATCTCCTTTCCTATCCCCCCCGCACTCAGCATCTCCCTTCTGACTCCCTATGCTCATTCATGTCCATCTTCCTATACCCCCTCATGCAGGGCCGGATTTAGCTAGAGTGAGGCCCTACGCCAAGAAAAATTGTGGGCCCCCCCCATGTCCCCGTGCAGTCCTGGGCCCCCCCTGTGCAGTCCTGGGCCCCCCAGTGTCCCCCCCCGTGCCTCCGTGCAGTCCTGGGCCCGCCCCCGTGCAGTCCTGGGCCCCCCCCGTGCAGTCCTGGCCTGCCCCGTGCAGTCCTGGGCCCCCCCATGCAGTCCTGGCCCCCTGGACAGCATCGCGGCTGTCTGAGGGGCTTCAGAGGGAGCCGGGGAAGCCCGCGCGAGGCCCCGGCTCCCTCTGTACAGCCGCCAGCGTGAAGAGCCTTTTCCTTCACGCTCGCGGCTGTTTCTGTGAAGCCGGGAATGCTGGGAAAGGTTAAAGGGCAACCTTTAACCTTTCCCAGCATTCGCGGCTTCACAGAAACAGCCGCCAGCGTGAAGGAAAAGGCTCTTCACGCTGGCGGCTGTACAGAGGGAGCCGGGGCCTCGCGCGGGCTTCCCCGGCTCCCTCTGAAGCCCTCCGGTGGGCCCAGGGGCGGCCCAAGGGGGGGTGCGGGGCCATGTGCGGAGACTCGGTGCGGGGCCTCATTTGCATAAGGTGTCTCATTTTGCATAAATATTTGCATAATGTTACCATACACCAGAGCTACTCAATTCCAGTCCTGGTGGTCCACAATCCTGCAGGTTTTCGGGATATCCCTAATAAATATGCATGAGATATATATGCATTGGAGGTATCCTGCCAACCTGACTGGTTTGTGGCCCTCCAGGGCTGGATTTGGAGACCCCTGCTTTACATCTCTGTCATTTAAGATTGTGAGTGAACAAGGTACAGATATCCTAGACATCAAAAGGGTAGATAGAATGTGTCACATTCCTCCTCGATTCTCACCACCACCAAAAAGTTGTCTAATAGATAATATTTGGTGGTGGTGAGAAGCGAGGAGGAATGTGACAAATGCTATCTAACTTTTTTGATGTCTTGGACATCTGCACCTTGCCCACTCACAATCGTAAATGACAGAGATGTAAGGCAGGGGTCTCCAAATCCAGCCCTGGAGGGCCACAAACCAGTCAGGTTGGCAGGATATCTCCAATGCATATATATCTCATGCATATTTATTAGGGATATCCTGAAAACCTGCAGGATTGTGGACCACCAGGACTGGAATTGAGTAGCTCTGCCATACACTAACTTTTAGTAAACATGCCTCTTAATGAGTATATGGATAAAGAAAGACTAAAAGGTTTCTACATTACTATAATCCAGTACCAACCGTTTCTGGGACTGGAAATGGGTTGGGGGGATTAAGGCTGGAGGTGGGCTGATGAGGTTAGGACTGGTAATGGGCTGTGGGCTGTTGGGGGGGTTAGAACTGGTAATGGGCTTTGGGGGGGTTAAGACTGGTAATGGGCTGTGGGCTGATGGGGGCTGTCTGGTAATGGGCTATGGGGGGGGTTAGGACTGGAAATGGGCTGGGGGGGGTTTAAGACTGGAGGTGGGCTGATGGGGTTAAGACTGGTTATGGGATGTGGGCTGATGGGCTGATGGGGGGTTTAGGACTGGCAATGGGCTATTGGGGGCTGACTGGAAATGGGTTGATGGGGTTAGGACTGGAAGTGGGCTGATGATGGGGGGTTAGGACTGGTAATGGGTTATAGGGGGGGCTTAAACTGAAAATGGGGTGATGGGGGGTTAGGACTGGTATTGGGTTGGGGGGTTGCTAGGACTGGAAATGGGCTGATGGGTGGCTAGGACTGGAAATGGGCTGATGCAGGGACTAGAAGGGAATGGATGCTGGGTGAGGCTGGAACTAGAAGGGAGCTGATGTTGGGGGAGGATTAGAATGGGATGGGGCTGGAAGAGTAAAATGGAGAAGGGAAAAATATTTTGTGTGGAGGGATAAAAAAATCTACAATTGGCCGGGTATTGGGAGAGTAAGTGGGGATTGAGGATGGAGGGGTAAAATTTGAGTGGATGAAATAGGAATGAGGAAAGCGCAAAAGGAGAAAGATTAGTATGTTAAAGCAGATGTAGAGAGAGAATGGAAAAAAACTAGAAGAGAGAAGAAAGGACAAATGGACAGCAGACGATGGAGAGTTAGCAGAAGACATGAAGAAACCAGAAGAAAGTGGCTGGAGCAATTGCAGCTGAAAAAAATGCACAAAAGGTAGAAAAATATCTCTTTATTTTGAATTTATTAATTGGAATATGTCAGCTCTGGTAAATGTGCATCATTAACGTCTGCGCTTTGTTTAGTACAAGAGCAAATTAATGTATAGTTTTATTTCTACAGTGTTGTACATTCCAATTTTGTCTTTTGGGATTACCAGTTTAATTATTGTCTTCCTTTTTCTAAAATGTGATTACTTGTTTGGTGATGGTCTATGTTCTGCATGTGTAACTGAGCTGAGGTGTTCTGTTTATATAATTCCTATTTGACATTGCCACTTGTTCTCTTTCCCCAGTAGGTCATGTATTGTTGTTCTCTGAAATGTATTGGTTTAATATTTGCAGTGTTGCCTTTTGATTGGTAGAGTATGGTGCTTTGTGAGTCCTGGTAGTGCTGTTAGGATACGGCGGGTTTGCTATGGGTTCTAAATGGGCAGTGTTTGTAGTAGTTCCTAATGTGTCTGGCAGTTGGCACTGGATGATAGTAATGTAGAAATCTTTTAGTCTTTCTTTATCCATACACTCATTAAGAGGCACGTTTACTAAAAGTTAGTATATGGTAACATTATGCAAATATTTATGCAAATGAGGCCCCTTATGCAAATGAGGCCCACCCCCCCCTTGCGCCGCCCCTGCTGGGGGCCCACAATTTTTGTTGGCATAGGGCCTCATTCAAGGTAAATCCGGCCCTGTTAGGAACTACTACAAACACTGCCCATTTAGAACCCATAGCAAACCCGCCATATCCTAACAGCACTACCAGGACTCACAAAGCACCATACCCTAACTATCAAAAGGCAACACTGCAAATATTAAACCAATACATTTCAGAGAACAACAATACATGACCTACTGGGGAAAGAACAAGTGGCAATGTCAAATAGGAATTATATAAACAGAATACCTCAGCTCAGTTACACATGCACAACATAGACCATCACCAAACAAGGAATCACAATTTAGAAACAGGAAAACAATAATTAAACTGGGAACCCCCAAAAGCCAAACTTGGAATATACAACAACACTGTAGAAATAAAACTATAAATTAATTTCCTCTTGTACTAAACAAAGCGCAAAAATTAATGATGCACATTTCCCAGAGCTGACATATTCCAGTTAATAAATTCAAAATAAAGAGATATTTTTCTACCTTTTGTGCATTTTTTTTCAGTTGCAATTGTTCCAGCCACTTTCTTCTGGTTTCTTCGTGTCTTCTGCTAACTCTCCATCTGCTGTCCATTTGTCCTTTCTTCTGTCTTCTTGTTTTTTTTTCCCATTCTCTCTCTACATCTGCTTTAACATACTAATCTTTCTCCTTTTGCTCTTTCCTCATTCCTATTTCATCTACTCAAAATTTACCCCTCCATCCTCAATCCCCACTTACTCTCCCAATACCCGGCCAATTGTAGATTTTTTATCCCTCCCACACAAAATATTTTTCCCCTCTCCATTTTACTCTCCCAGCCCCATCCCATTCTAATCCTCCCCCAACACCAGCTCCCTTCTAGTTCCAGCCTCACCCAGCATCCATTCCCTTCTAGTCCCTGCATCAGCCCATTTCCAGTCCTAGCCCCCCATTAGCCCATTTCCAGTCCTAGCCCCCCCCATCAACCCAATACCAGTCCTAGCCCCCCCATCAACCCACTTCCAGTCCTAACCCCCCATCACCCCATTTTCAGTTTAAGCCCCCCCTATAACCCATTACCAGTCCCTAACCCCCATCAACCCATTTCCAGACAGCCCCCCATAGCCCATTGCCAGTCCTAACCCCCCCCATCAGCCCACAGTCCATTACCAGTCCTAACCCCATCAGCCCACCTCAAGTCCTAACCCCTCCCCATCAGCCCTTTTCCTGTCCTAGCCCCCCCCCCCATAGTCCATTATCAGTCCTAACCCCCCATAGCCCATTACCAGACAGCCCCCATCAGCCAACAGCCCATTACCAGTCTTAACCCCCCCATAGCCCCTTGCCAGTCCTAACCCCCCCATCAGCCCACAGTCCATTACCAGTCCTAACCCCATCAGCCCACCTCAAGTCCTAACCCCTTCCCATCAGCCCATTTCCTGTCCTAGCCCACCCCAACAGCCCACAGCCCATTACCAGTCCTCACTCCATCAGCCCACCTCCAGTCTTATTCCCCCAGCCCAGTTCCACTCCCACCAACCCCCCAACCCATTAACATTCCTACACCCCATAGCCCACTCACAGTCCTAATCCCACCAGCCAATTTCCAGTCCTAATCCCCATCACCCAATTTTTAGTTTAAGCCCCCCCCCATAGCCCATTACCAGTCCTAAGCCCCCATCAACCCCCTTCCAGTCCTAATCCCATCAGCCCATATAGACTTAGCTCCCCCATAGCACATAGCCCCCCCCATAGCCCATCACCACTCCTAACCCCCCCATAGCCCATTACCAGTCCTAACCCCCCCAACAGCCCACAGCCATTACTACTCGTAACCCCCCCAGCCCATCACCAGTCCTAACCCCCCCCAACAGCCCACAGCCATTACCATTCTTAACCCCCCCAAGCCAATCACCAGTCCTAAACCCCCCAGCAGCCCACAGCCATTACCACTCCTAACCCCCCCAGCCCATCACCACTCCTAACCCCCCCAACAGCCCACAGCCATTACCACTCCTACCCCCCCAGCCCATCACCAGTCCTAACCCCCCCAACAGCCCACAGCCATTACCACTCCTACCCCCCCCAGCCCATCACCAGTCCTAACCCCCCAACAGCCCACAGCCATTACCACTCCTAACCCCCCCAGCCCATCACCAGTCCTAACCCCCCAAGCCCACCCCAGCCCAGCGAATTTTTTTTTACAAAACAAGCGGTCGCTGCCTCGGCCGGGGCCGGGGCCGCCGCGGCAGAATCGAGTGTGCCGCGGGGCCCCCCCCCCTGCCCAGCAGAGCCTGCCCTCCCCGGTATCACCTCTCTCAGCTGCCTCCCTCCAGTCACACGCGCCGGCTTTCAGAGCGCGAGGGAAGAGTTTTTCCCTCGCTGCTCTGTTTAAGCCCGCGGGGGCTGATGGGACTTCCCATCAGCCCCCGCGGGCTTAACAGAGCAGCGAGGGAGAAACTCACCTCGCGCTCTGAAAGCCGGCGCGTGTGACTGGAGGGAGGCAGCTGAGAGAGGTGATACCAGGGAGGGCAGGCTCTGCTGGGCAGGGGGGGCCCCGCGGCACACTCGATTCTGCCGCGGCGGCCCCGGCCCCGGCAGAGGCAGCGACAGCTTTTTTTTTTTTTTTAAATTTTAATGATGGATCAGAATGTTTTTTTGCGCGGGGCCCCCTGAAACGCGGGGCCCTGTGCAAAAAACATTCCCGGTGGGCCCTTGCCAGCTGTGGGCCCTACGCCACGGCGTACGTGGCGTATAGGCAAATCCGGCCCTGCCCTCATGTCCACTCCCCTCTTCTCAATGCCCCCCCCCCATTTATGTACAAGAAGCAGAGCCTGCCCATGCAGTAGCATGTCCCACAAGCAGGGGCTGTGCAGACCATGATCCAAGTCCAGAGCAGCAGGGCACAATTGGCCTTGCACAGCCCCTGCCTGCAGGACACGCTGATCCCGTGGGCAGGCTCTGCTTCTCTGGGCCATGATTGCTGTTTCACACACCCTTCTGCCTGCAGGGGCTATGCAAGCTGTGACTGCGGCCCAGAGAAATAGAGCCTGCTCGCAGGAACCGACATCAGGATGGCACTATTGCTGGTTGCCTGCCCCCACTCCCCATTCAGGATGACCTGCAAAGTGTTGGCAGCCTAGTGGAGAGCCTATCTATAGAACATGCTGCTTCTGTGGGCAGAAGGCTGTGACAGGCTGCAATCGCTAGTCACAACCTTCCGCTTGCAGGAGCAGTGTGTCCTGTGTGTGACGCTTACCCAGTTTACTGGGTAGTACTGGCCCTGGTCCAGAATTTGTCTTCCTGCTTCCCCCCATCCAGCATTTGTCTCCCTGCTTCCCTCCCTCCAGCATTTGTCTTCCTGTTCCCCTCCCCCATTGTTCAGCATTTGTCCTCCTCCCCCCTGTGTTGTCCAGAATTTGCCCTCCTATCTCCTCCCCCCATTGTCCAGCATGTCTCCCTATTTCCTCCCATTCAACATTTGTCTCTCTGCTCCCCCCTCCAGAATTTGTCTTCCTGCCCCCTCCCCTGTTGTCCAGCATTTGTCCTCCTGTCCCCACCCCATTGTCCAGTTTTTGTCCTTCTATCTCCCTCATTGCCCAGCATTTGTCTCCCTGCTTCCCCCTCTCCAGCATTTGTCTTCCTGCCCCGCTCCCCCATTGTCCAGCATTTGTCCTCCTGCCCCTCCCTCCCTTTGCCAGCACTTGTCCTCCAGTCTCCCCATTGTCTAGCATTTGTCCTCCTGTTTCACCCCCATTGCCCAGCATTCATCTTCCTGCCCTGCTCCCCTGTTGTCCAGCATTTGTCCTCCTGCCCCCCCTGTGTTGTCCAGCATTTATCCCCGTCTCCCCCTGTTGTCCAGCACTTGTCCTCCAGGCCCCCCTCCCTGCGCTGCCACTAGGATGTTCCTGCAAGCCTTCAGGCTGATTCATCCAGCAGAGGCATTCCGGCTGTTTTTATTTTAGATTTTACCACCTCTGGCCTGCCACTGCCTTCCCGACGCTTTTATATCTCAAGAATGCTTGAGCGAGAAAAACAAGTGGCGGGAAGGCAGAGGCAGGATAGAGGTGGCAAAATCTAAAATAAAAACAGCTGGAGTGTCACTGCCGGATGAATCAACCAGATCGCTTGCAGGAACATTGTGATCAGGCTGATTCGTCTGACAGAGCCGGAGTGCTGCCACCAGATAAACCAGCCTAATCGCTGACAAGGTTTACTGCAAGCGATCAGGCTGATTTATCCGGTGGTGGCACTCTGGCTCTGTTTTTAGATTTTGCCGCCTCTGGCCTGCCTCTGCCTTCCCACGCGGGAAGGCAAAGGCAGGCCAGAGGTGGCAAAATCTAAAATTAAAACAGAGCTGGATTGCCGCCCCTTGCAAACTACTGCCTGAGGCGACCACCTCAGGTGGCCTCATGGTAGAGCCGCCCTTGCGCACCAGGCAGGCATGTTACCAGGCGATCCTCATGTCCACCAGCAACCCAGCTTTCTACATGCCTAATGATCGAATCATCAACTATAACGGCTGTCCTAACCCTTCCCTCATGGGCACATGGCCCTGGAGAAACCTCCTCGTGCAAGAGGGTTTTACATCACCTGGAGCACAGGTCCTAGCTACAGGATCACTTTGTCACTCCAGGGTGATGTTGTCCTGTCATGTGACCTCTCTCTTCTATTGCAACAGGGAGGCTGGGAATTCAGTACTATGTCCCTGTCAGTAGTACTGGAGGTGGGACTTCAGTACTACGTCCCTGTCAGTCTTATCTATATACCTCTTTATCTTCCTTATGTCCTCCAAATCTGCTATTCTAGCCTCCAGAGATCGGGCTTGTTCCCTGAGAGCAAAGAGCTTCTTGCACCTAATGCACACTTAAGACTCCTGACTAGCTGGGAGAAAATCATACATATGACACTCAATGCAAAAGAATGAAAAGCCCCCATTTCGCTGCTAGACTGCTGTCTGCATCTTAGTTTTAAGGTTTTGTTTAGGTATTTAGGTTGTTTACTTACTTAAGTTTGCTAGGGATACTTATACTAATACAACTATACCTAATATGTTTAATAGACATTATTCACCTCAAGATTAATTAATCTCAGGTCCTTAATTAATCTATTCCTGATGAAGATAACCAGCTGCACCTGAAAGTGAATATGGGCACCTCCTTCCCTTTAATAGGTTTAAGAGCTTATAGAGCTAAGATTATGGGGTGGGTGGGAGGGAAATAAGACTTAATAAAAGCGGGCTTGCTACACAGTAGCAATACAAGTACATTAGCACAATATCTCCTCAGAACAAGAAAAACTGCTTGGACTCTTTCTGTGCATGAGCCTCAGGGCAGTGTGAGTACATTCTGTGTAGACCTTCTCGATAAAACAAAAAACGTGTTCAGCACAGAACTGCCCGCCTGTGTCTCTGCAGCATTCAGTCTTTTCTTCAAAAGATGTTCAGTGACTTTGTGAAGAGCTATTGAAAGTACTTGCCCAATATTCATTACGGGTAACCTGCAGAACAGCCTTCTGATTCCTCAGGCCTTATGACAGCACAAAGAGACATCTGGAAGGCAGAATTCTATTGTATCTTTATCTACTTCCAATTCAGAACAAGAGTCTGCACATTTGTTTCCTCCATCCTCTCTGGAGTCTGTCATTTCTCAGAGGGCCTTATCAATCCCTTCAATATGCAATCATCTTCTCTAGATAAGAACATAAGAACATGCCATACTGGGTCAGACCAAGGTCCATCAAGCCCAGTATCCTGTTTCCAACAGTGGCCAATCTAGGTCATACGTACCTAGCTGTTTCCCCAAAAGACACAGGTTCCGCAATGCTTGTACTGGGTCAAGCATTGATATCCTGGGTCCCTTCTTAATAATGGTTTATGGACCTTTCCTCCAGGAACTTGTCCAAACCTTTTTTAAACCCAGTTACACTAACAGCCTTTACTACATCCTCCGGTAACACATTCCAGAGTTTGATTACACGTTGAGTGAAAAATTATTTTCTTTTATTAGTCTTAAATAGTTTACCCTGTAGCGTCATTGTATGTCCCCTAGTCTTTCTATATTCTGATAACGTAAACAATCGATCTACGTTTACTCGTTCCACTCCGTTCATTAATTCATAGACTTCTATCATATCTCCCCTCAGCCGTCTCTTTTCCAGGTTAAAGAGCCCTAACCTTTTTAACCTTTCTTCATAGGAGTATCCTTCCATCCCCTTTAACATTTTGGTGGTTTTTCTCTGAACCTTTTCTAATAACGCTATATCCTTTTTAAGATACGGCGACCAGAATTGCACACAATATTCAAGGTGCGGTCTCACCATGGAACGATATAGAGGCATTATAATATCTTTTGTTTTATTTTCCATTCCTTTCCTTATGATACCTAGCATTCTATTTGCTCTCTTGGCTGCCGCTGCACACTGGGCCGAGGGTTTTAACATGTTATCCACAATGACGCCTAAATCTTTTTCCAGGGTGGTGGTTCCTAATGTTGAACCTTGCATCGTGTAACCATAGTTTGGGTTGTTCTTCCCTAGGTGCATAACTTTGCACTTGTCCACATTAAATTTCATCTGCCATTTTGATGCCCAGTCTTCCAATTTATCAAGATCCTCTTGCAATTTTCCACAATCCTCTTGGGTTTTAACAACTTTAAATAGTTTTGTGTCATCTGCAAATTTGATAACCTCACTCGTTATTCCACTTTCCAGGTCATTTATGAATATGTCAAAAAGCAGCGAACCCAGCACAGATCCCTGGGGTACACCACTATTCACCTTTCTCCATTGGGAAAACTGGCCATTTAGTCCAACCCTCTGCTTTCTATCTTTTAACCAGTTCCTGATCCACAGTAGTACACTGCCTCCTATCCCATGACTCTTTAGTTTTGCCAAAAGACTCTGATGAGGGACCTTTTCAAAGGCTTTCTGAAAGTCCAGATACACTATATCAACCGACTCACCTTTGTCCACCTGTTTATTCACACTTTCAAAAAAACATAACAGATTAGTAAGACAAGATCTTCCCTGTCTAAATCCATGTTGGTTGTCTCCCATTAGGCCATGACTATCTACATGCTGAGTAATTTTATTCTTTATGATGGTTTCTACCATTTTTCCTGGTACTGACGTGAGGCTCACCGGTCTGTAGTTTCCCGGATCACCCCTGGAACCCTTTTTAAAAATTGGTGTTACATTGGCGATCCTCCAATCTTCAGGTATTAGAGATGATTTTAATGATAGTTCACAGATTACTAATAGCAGGTCTGCAATCTCATATTTCAGTTCTTTCAACACCCTTGGATGTATACCATCCGGCCCAGGTGATTCGCTACTCTTCAGTTTATCTAATAGTTGTAATACATCTTCCCGATGTATCGATATTTCCTTCAATTCTTCCGCACCTTTAAATATCATTTCAGTCATGGGTAACATCCCTACATCTTCCTCAGTAAAGACCGAAGCAAAGAATTCATTCAGTCTCTCCGCTATCGCCTTGTCGCCTCTTAGTGCCCCTTTAACTCCTCTATCATCTAATGGACCAACTGACTCTCTCACAGGTTTTTTGCTACGAATGTACTTGAAAAAATCTTTATTTTGCGTTTTTGCTTCCGCAGCAAGCTTCTTCTCAAATTCTCCCTTTGCCTGCTTTATCAATGCCTTGCAGTTGACTTGCCAGTGCTTGTGCTGTTTCCAGGTTTCATCATTTGGCTCTTTTTTCCATTTCCTGAAAGATGATTTTTTGGCAACAACAGCCTCTCTGACCTCACCTTTAAACCATGCTGGCAGTTTTTTGGACTTCCTTCCACTTTTCTTAAAGCGTGGAATACAGCTGGTCTGGGCTTCCAAGACAGTATTTTTCAACAACACCCAAGCTTGATGTAAGTTTTTAACCTTTGCAACTGCTCCTTTTAGTTTTTTCTTAACTATTTTCCTCATTCTATCATAGTCTCCCTTTCGAAAGTTAAAAGGTAGTACTGTGGATTTCCTTACTACCCCTCCTCCACTAATTAAATCAAAGGCGATCATGCTATGATCACTATTGCCAAGTTGCCCCAACAACACCCTTATCTCTTGTACTAGATCTGGTGTTCCACTAAGGACTAGGTCTAATATGGCTTCCCCTCTGGTCGGTTCATGAACCAGCTGCTCCAAGAAGCAGTCATTTATGTCATCTAGGAACTTTATCTCCCTAGCATGTCCTGCCGTGACACTGACCCAGTTGATACCGGGATAATTGAAATCACCCATTATTACTTCGCTGTAACTTTTGTTAGCTGCCTTGATTTCTTTGAGCATTTCATCATCCATTTGTTCATTCTGGCCAGGTGGTCGATAGTACACCCCCACTGCCATTGCCTTCCCCTTGTTACATGGAATTTCAATCCATAGAGATTATACAGCAAATTTTGTTTCCTGCAAAACTTTAATCCTTTCTGACTCAATGTCCTCTCTAACATAGAGCGCAACCCCTCCACCAATTCGATCAGCTCTATCATTACAATATAGGTTGTACCAAGGTATCACAGTGTCCCACTGGTTGTCCTCCTTCCACCATGTCTCTGATATTCCAATGATATCTAACCTCTCATTTAGTGCTATATATTCTAACTCTCCCATCTTATTTTTTAGACTTCTAGCATTTTCATACAAGCATTTTAGAGAATGTACTTTATTCATATTAATTTGGCTATTGGTAGACATGGGTAATTTGGGATCTTTAAGCTCTGTCTGCTCCATACTCGAGGGCATTTGGGCTACTTTACTCTTTTTTGGAACCTCTCTGCTTTTGGTAGTATCCTTCAAGGATACATTCTTCTGAACCATCCGCTCTTGGGTGACTGTCGGCTTTCCCCTATTATCTAGTTTAAAAGCTGCTCTATCTCCTTTTTAAAGGTTAATGCCAGCAGCCTGGTTCCATCCCGGTTAAGGTGAAGCCCATCCCTTCGGAAGAGCCCCTCCTTTCCCCAGAATGTTCCCCAGTTCCTAACAAATCCAAAACCCTCATCTCTGCATCATTGTCTCATCCACGCATTGAGACTCCGGAGCCCTGCCTGCCTTTTGGGTCCTGCACATGGAATGGGAAGCATTTCGGAGAAAGCTACCCTGGAAGTTCTGGATTTCAACTTCCTACCTAAAAGCCTAAATTTAGCCTCCAGAACCTCCCTACCACATTTTCCTATGTCATTGGTACCGACATGTACCAAGACAACAGACTCCTCCCCAGCACTATCTAAGACCTTATCTAGGTGGCGCGTGAGGTCCGCTACCTTCGCACCAGGCAGGTATGTTACCAGGCGATCCTCACGTCTACCAGCCACCCAGCTATCTACATGCCTAATGATCGAATCACCAACTATAACGGCTGTCCTAACCTTTCCCTCATGGGCACATGACCCTGGAGAAACTTCCTCGGTGCAGGAGGGTTTTACATCACCTGGAGGACAGGTCCTAGTTACAGGATCACTTCCTGCCACACCAGGGTGATGCTCTCCTGTCACGTGACCTCTCTCCTCCATGGCAACAGGGATGCTGCCAGACTGGAGGTGGGACTTCAGGACTATATCCCTGTAGGTCTCGTCTATGTACCTCTTTGTCTTTCTTATGTTTTCCAAGTCTGCTACTCTAGCCTCTAGAGAATGGACGGACTCGTTCCCTGAGAGCAAAGAGCTCCTTGCACCTAGTGCACACATAAGACCTCTCACCAACTGGGAGAAAATCATACATGTGACACTCAATGCAAAAGACTGGAAAGCCCCCATCTCGCTGCTGGACTGCTGTCTGCATCTTAGTTTTAAGTTTTTGTTTAGATCTTTAAGTTCTTTACTTACTAAGGGTTGCTATGGATATTTATACCAATAAAATTGTACCTAATACGTTTAATATACCTTATTCACCTGAAGCTTAATTAATCTCAGGTCCTTAGTATATGACTGATTTGGGTAATGAGCTTCACCTGAGAGCACCTCCTGTCTTTTAAGATGTGTAAGTACCTATAAAGCTACGATTATCCCAGGGGTAGATGGGTGTGGGGAGGGAGGGAGGGAGGGAAATAACACTTATTAAAAGAGGGCTGCTACACAGTACCCTGTCCTGTGCTGCTGAGGTAAGCTATATTCTTATTTGATTTAAATTATAGCTCTTTGCTGCTGCTAGGCTCTAACTTATTATGAAATTTAAACTACAAGCTCTCTGCTGGGTTCTAAATTTAACCAGAAAGCTCTCTTCTGTGTTTTAAATTTAAACTAAGGGGTATGTTTACTAAACTGAATTAGTTTGATTCGCGTTAGGAGCCGTGTTAGTACATCGTTACGGATAACGCGCGTTATAAGGCGCCGCGCAGCAACGATCGTTACAGGGCGCGTTACTGCGCGTTAAGCTTAAGAAGGTGCGCAGACACCCAAATACAGAAACAGAGCTGTAGCACAATGGTTACTACACAGACTGATGGTACAAGGGTCATGGGTTTGATTCCCCAGTGTGCCTAATGAATAAGGCTGGCTGAGGCGTCATGTGTAACCATTTGAAGGCCTACTATAATATTTTAATCCACATTCTGCAGCCGGGTTAATGTTTGCATATGTCAGGAAAATTGTACCCGTCTTATTCAATATGTTCCAATAGTGACGTTCCCTCTGCCATGGTCATGTATTATATACCATTTGATAGGAATATTTAGGCAGAAGTTTGGATCCCGAAAGTTTTGGACTTGGCCTGGAAAGGGTTAAGTATTGGGCTGTGAGGAAGTTTAGTTGTACTTTAATAGTGCTGCCAGCAAACACACCCTCACAGTGGCGTAACCTAAGGTGCCACATAAGGCACCCTAGAAGGCACTCCATAGGGCACATTATAAAGTGCGCTGTCTGCCAAGGCACCCTATAATGTCCCCTATAGGACACCATATAAGGCACCTTATAAGGCGCTTTATAGGGCACCGTATAAGGCGCCCTATAGGGCGCCTTATGAGCCACCCTAAGGTGACAGTACCCTGAGGGTGGTTCTGCTGGCAGCACTAATATACAATCAAAATAGACAATGCCTAAGACAGCCCTATCGATGAACCCCACTGTGGGTTTTGAACCCATGACCTCTGGCTCCACGGGCAGTGAAGTGACCAGTGGGCTAGAGCTACTAACAAACACCTGGCTGGCTAGAGGAGGACTGCATGGCACCACACCCACATTCTACTGTGGTTACCAGGATAGGGTCAACCCATCCGTACCCAGGATGCACAGCACATGTAAATCAGCAGTCTACAGATGATCACAAGATGGGGTATGCACCCCACAGCACCTCAGCCTGGTAGGGGGTGCCGGCAGTGTGTGTTAGTGGCACAGAGTAGCTACAGACCGCCACAGTGTGCGGGTCCTGTGCTCACCCTGAGAGAGAGGTATGGTGCCCAGCACCATTCTCACAGCACCTGGCTTTGCTGAGATAGGCTATGCTGCAGGTCCCCATCAGTGCCAATGTGTGATAGGTAGTCCTTGCAAACACCCCTAGGATATGTCTGTGTTCATCTGTATGTCACATCTAGCCCTTGTGGACTATGATGCATCCAGAAAAGTGCATACCCTGTGTGGGTGCCATGGTCACATGATGTAAGTGAAGGGGGGTGTTGGGACCCACAGGGAGATTACATACCACCACCCAACGCACCCTCTGGGGCTCAGGGTGGGGGGACAGGATCTCCCGCCAACAGATCCACTTTCTGCCCCCCTGCAATGGTGGCAGTAGAGGGGACCATCACCCAAGTCCTGCTAGGGATCAAACACCCTACAGGGCAGGCAATGCAGAGCTGTACACATCCATAAAGCAATAGCAGCCTGGAAATGCACAGCTGCCCCCCCCCCCATCTGACATTCTCCAGCAGCAAGCTTCCAGCCGCTGCACCCTGCAAGGTGTTCCAGCAACACACATACTAGCTGTAAACAGTCTGCTAGCTAGTCCATAATGCATGGTCCTGGAGGAGATGTGGGTACCCAAAACTGGGAGGTCAGCATACACACCAAGCAGATAAGTCAGTGATCGGGCCCCAAAAGAGAACCCATAAATATCACATGAGAGAAATACTATACAGCACTATGGGGGAACCTAGCCATGCCGTGGTCACTGCTCAGTCAGGGTGAGTGTGACCTCCCAGCAGGACATGCTGTGGCCACTCTGTCCGTGCAGGTGGTACCGGGCACTACAATGTCCGAGCCATTGCCCTATGCCCTGTGCAGATGCGGCCAGGCCAGGCCACCCTATCCAGGCTATTCCCACAGTATCTTTCTCCTCATTATGCACATTGGCAGGCCAATACTGGCAACAGTGCTAGCAGTGTGGGCTGTGGAGGGTGTTGGCAGCCACCACACACTGGATAGACAGACACACACTCCCCACACCTATGCCAGCATTGTGCAACTATAGAGGTGTTGGGCAGCCCAGGCCACCACACCAGTCCTGGGCACAGTGCAGGCATGGCTATGGTACGCAATACTGTAGGAGTCACTCCCCAGGTTGGTAAACACTGTCAGACACAAGACCTGTAGCACACTCCACAGACATCAGAAAGGTTGCTATGATGCAGCTCACTCAGAAAATTGTACTTAACCTAGGAATTGCTATCTGCCAGTAATCATAGCAACCTTTTGATAGATGTGTACCATATTCCCAGGTTTAGGGTGGCATTACTAAGGTATGCAAGTGCTAGTATTGGGAGTTGCACGCAGAGCCCAAAGTCCTGCCTCTCCAGGAGGCTTTGGATAATGGGGCCTGTGGGTGCGGGTGTGTCTGCCCCTGTTGGCTGCTGCTTTATGGCAGAGGTTCCCAACTCCAGTCCTGCGGTGCCAAACACTGTTCGGGTTTTCATGCTGTCCCTCATGAATATGCATGAGATACATCTGCATACCATGGGGGTGGCGCATAGAAATGCAGCACAGGCATCTTTATCAGAGGCAGCATGGAACCGGAATGGTGTTTGGCCCTCCAGGACTGCATTTGGGAGGCTCTGCTCTAGGTAATGTGCATGTTTATGGTGTCTGTGCTCTGTAGGGTAAAATGTAGGTGTTTTGGGCATGTTTACGTCATCTGCAAGAAAGGTTCTGTCTGTATTAGCACGTTATAGTAGTGGGTAAAATATGAGGACTGGGTTTGCGGAAACCACAGCTGGGACTTGAACCTGTGACCTTCTGCTTCTGAATACACTGAATACACTGGTTTTGTGCACTGCACCACCATGTCATCACAGAGATGGTGCATTCCCTGGTGATACCATGACTGTTGGTCAGACAGGGCCTGTCTGTTGCAGTGCATGGCACCCACCTACACAGGGCTAGGCCACGGTCTGCTCTGGGCAGCTGCCACTGCCCCCTCCACCACCAGTATCCCTCAGCCACCATGCTAACATGCCCTTCTGCTGGTGGAGCTGGTGGTGCGCAGTCTCAGGCCATCCAGTGTGCAGATAGGTGGCTGCCTATGGTGCAGGTTCTGGGGTAGGGGTGCCTGCATAGATGTCCACGCTCCCCCCCAGCCCCGCCTGCCAATGTTCCGTGCCCTTGGGGGTAGCTGTTGGGTACTATCCCCTGTGACACTTTGGAAAACACACTCATGTTGGGCCTTCAGCAGTTGCTGTTTGGCTGCTCTGCTGTTTCATCATTCGTATGGGCCACCTAGGCATCACCCTAGTCCGCACTGTGGCCCAGCTCCACCACAGCATGTGCCACCTGCGGCCCTCTGTATCCCCTTCTCCGGCATCTGTCCAGTTGCCGTTCCGACATGCCCGCCCTGATGTTGCGGGACATGTGCATGCCATAGGAACCCTGTCCGATGGTGGGGAAAACCCTGAGCAGCGCTATTTCACTGTGGGCTCATTCACCTTGTATGGGGACGGAGTATAGACCCTTCCACGATTTATATCTGTTCTATGGAGCTTACTCGGGGGGTTGGGAGGGGTTGATGTTTCTCATTGATACCACTATTGGCCAGCTTGGTTATTGTTTTTTTCCAGTTTGTTCGGGTCATTTTCAGTGTTTCTGTGCCCTTTTGTTCTGTGCACATGTATCACACTTATCACTTTTGTTTGGTTTCCCTGCCTGGGCTGTACATTGCTGACACTGAAATGGTTTCTCTCTCCTGTAATGTGCATTTAACGGCAGGTTTTCATTCGCGTTGAAATTCAGCTCTGAAAATCAGCACGTTAGTGTGAGGGGAGCCTCTCCCCGCCCACTCTCCGCCCACTGACCCCTTCTCTCTGCCCTCTCTCCACCTTCTGCGGTTTATGATCGTTAGCGCATCATGATGCGCTAACGATCGTTAACGTTACATAACGCGTGTTATGTATGATTACCGCAGTTTAGTAAACATACCCCTAAAAGTACTTTGCTGATGCTAGGCCCTGAGTGACTATTACATTTAAAATACCAGCTCTCGGGACTTCCGGTTTGGCAATGAGCTGATCGGTCACGTTCTGATCGGCTCCGAGTAGCTCACCCTGCAAATCAGCAACAAAAGCCCACTTTATGTGGATTTCTCCACTACCCGGTATCTGTTTGTGTGGCTGAAGGTGGAGTGATTGGACCGACGTGCCGGGGGCGAAACTACTGACTAGATGGCATCAAAATCTATACGTCGGGAAAAGCCCCGAATACCAGAGGCCAAGATGGCGGAGGGGGCGCCCAGCAGCCCGGGATCGGGAGGCACCCAGGGTCTGGTCGCGGAAGTGTCGGCTGCCGTCGTTCAAGCGCTTGATGCCCGTTTTCAAGATCTCAAGGAACGGATTCACGCTGTGGACCAGCGCGTGGTTGACTTTACGGGACGGGTGGAGCAGGTAGAGACGCGTGTCTCTAATGTTGAAGATATCCTGCACCCACTGCAGGCCCGAGTGGCGGCCCTGGAGACCCTTGTCAAGCATCAGGGGGAAAAACTGGACGATTTGGAAAACCGCGGGAGGCGCAAGAACCTGCGGTTTGTGGGCATCTCTGAAACTGTTTTGGATGGCGCCCTGTATGGATACTTGCAAGCTTGGATTGGGAAACTGCTGGGGAGCCAGGGCGATAACCCCGTGCGGTTAGAGCGAGTGCACCGCTTAGGCCCCCGGCGAGATCAAGCACAACGCCCACGTGCAGTAATTGCCCGCTTCCTAGATTATCGCCACAAAGAGGAGGTGCTCCGGGCTGCTAGAAGTTGTAAGGGGCATGCACAGGACGGCGAGCACATCCTGGTCTTCCAAGACTACTCGGCCCTGGTCAGTCAGCAACGTCGGGCCTTCTCTAATAGCTGTGCACAACTGCTGAAGAAAGGAATACGCTTTTCTCTTCTTTACCCGGCACGGCTGCGAGTGGAATACCAGGGCCACACACGTTACTTCTCGACGCCGGAGGCAGCAGCGACTTTTTTGGGGTCTTTGAATATGCCTGCAAACTCTAACTCCTGAACAGACATTAGACTTGGGGACCCGACTATGAGAAGTAGGAGGATGCTCGGGAGGCGTGCACTGAAACGAGCGGCCGATGCCGAGATCAGCTTTGATGGGACATATGGTCTGGGCTGCCGGGGCCCCCCTCATAGGGCTCCCCCGCCCTTCTGTTCAGTTTTTATACCTTCTGTTTCTCACTCTCCTTCCACTGCCTGGAGTTGCGAGATGCTGGAGTGGGGTGGAGGCATCTGTCTAGCGAGCATGTTACTAAGTTGCCGGGGATAGCTACAAAATAACTGAATGCAACTGTTTCTGCTGTTAATAACAGTGTTACTGCAGCGCTGGGTTATCCTATTAATTTACAGTGTTCTTTTCTCTCCCTTTATTCCCTTTCCTGATTGTTTTTGCTCCAGGTAATTTGTTGGGCATGGAGGGAGGGGGGAGGGTCTGGGTATACTTTTTTGGGCCTGCTCCTAGGGGAGGGGAGTGCGTGTCAGACTTTAGGGGGCCTGGTCGACTGTTGGTTGGAGGTGGGCTATGCGAGAGAGGGGATAGGAGGGAGGGAGGTAGCCTAGAGGGGGCGATGCGTCTAGGCCCTAGTTCTGCCGGGCTAAATTCTTGAGGGGGGGGGGGTTTGGATGTGCTAATTAGGGGTGGAGGCGTTTGCTAGGTGGGGGAGTAGATAGGGTTGGAGGTTGGGTAGAGACTCGATAGGTAGACTTGAAGGTGGGTTCCAGATGCGCTCGCACCTCTCCGGGTCAGTTTAGGTTAGTAGAGCGTTCCCCCCCCCCCCCCATTAGAAGCGGGTGGATTAATGAGCGCAAGATATGAGGGGGATGGCCTAGCTTTGGAGGAAAGGAGGAGTGGTGCATCGAGGTCGGGGAGTATTCGCCAATCTTGGAGGGGGGTCTAGGCTATGCCCGACCCGGCCCCTGCATGGGGTGGATTGAATCCTAGGAGTAGTAAGGGGAGGGGAGGAGACGGTGGGTTAGTAGGGGGAGTATAGCACTCCTTCGCAGCTGGGTAGGGGGGATCATTGGGAATGTGTGCGTGTCAGGGGGGGGGGCTCGATTGCCAATGGAAGTTGTCCGATCTGGTAGACGGACGAGACGGGATGGAAGGGGGAGGGGGGGAAGGAGATGGGGAAGGGGAGAGGGTGGGGATGATATGGGATGGGAGGGTTCACACTCTGGGGTTTAAGAATTGGCAACACAGCACTGAACAGGGGGAGAACAATGGGGGTCTTCAGGCTGGGGAAGTCCCTCTGATCCGTTTAGATTTTTCCCTTTGTAGGAGCCTTGACACTGCCCCGTCACATTGAGGGTTATTACCTGGAATGTTTGTGGCTTGGGTAATCCTATTAAAAGATATAAAGTTCTTCAAGCACTAGCTCGCCATAAGTGCGATATAGCCCTGCTACAGGAGACCCACCAGACAGCTGAGGAGCATAGCAAACTCTGTAGGACCTGGGTGGGACAAGTCTGGGGATCCCCGGCGGTCGGGAACAAAGGGGGGGTAGCTATTTTGGTCCACAAGAAGATTAGATTCGTGGCGGAGACTGTTATTGCGGATGCTGTCGGTAGGTCTATCCTGATCCATGGCCAATTGGAGGGAAAGCCAGTGACGCTGGGGGCTTTCTACGGACCTAATATGCCAGACTCTGGCTTTTATAGTAGTTCGGCCTCCAGGGTGGAACAGCTCCCCGATTCCCCCTTGATCCTGGGGGGGGGACTTTAATGGGGTCATGGACGTGGGATTGGATACGTCTCGGGGGGAGCGACGAGGGAGAGGGGGCTGTCCTCTCGGCTGTTGCAAAGGTTCTGTAAGAGACTTGGAGCAATTGATCCATGGCGACTGTTGCATCCCTCCGAAAAAGATTTTACGCACCAGTCCAGGGCGCACGGCACTAGTGCCCGCATAGACTATTTGTTGGTGTCAGGGGATTTGTTTGCTCACACAGAGGAGGCTCAGATTGGCCCCCTAGAGGTGTCGGACCATGCCTTGGTTTGGTTGGATTTGAAGTGGGGGTGCGACGTTGCTAGGACGCGCCTTTGGCGGTTCCCGATGGAGTTGTATTACGATGCGCAGTTTCATCATTTTCTGCGTCAAAGATGGACTGAGTTTCTCAGTGATCATCAGGTCCATGTGGATGATCCTGAACTGGTATGGGAAACGGCGAAGGTGGTTCTTAGGGGGGATATTATTGGATTCGCAGCCCGGAAGCGCAGGATACTCGCGGAATGTATCATCGCACTAGAACAACTGGTTACTAAACTTCGGCGTAGATGTGCCCATTTCTCATCGGACGAGAATAGGAGGAAGCTTTGGGAAACCCAGGTAGCCCTTAACGAGCTTCTGCACCAGAAAGCCAAGAAATCGGTTCTTTATTACCGATATCGGCTGCATTGCTACGGCGATAAACCAGGGAAATTGTTGGCCCGCTGTTTGAGGGGCCGGCGAGGCTCCTCTCTGGTGGCGGCACTTCGGGATGACCAGGGGACAGTGTATAAGAAGACGGAGGAAATTGCGCGGGTTTTTCGAGATTTTTTCCAGTCATTATACAAAGCTGACTCTGGATCTGACGCAACCCTGTCCGACTATCTGCGAGATCTGAACCTGCCACGGCTTACAGAGGCGCAGAAGGGGGTGTTAGATCAGCCCATTACCTCCCAAGAGATACAACAGGTTATCTCTGCGGCTAGTTGCTGTAAGGCTCCAGGGCCGGATGGCTTGGGTGCCGAATTCTACAAGATCCTTGGTAATGATATCAGCCCTGTGCTGAGGGAAGTCTTTAGTGTGAGGGGAGAACGAGAGGCCTTTCGGTGGGGGCAGAACCATGCCTATATTACCCTGATCCCAAAGCCCGGTAAAGATCCGCTGTTCGCGGCCTCCTATCGGCCTATCTCCCTCCTCAATTTTGACCTCAAAGTTCTTGCGAAAGTTTTGGCTTTACGGCTGGCAGAAGTGTTGGGGAATCTCGTTCATGATGCCCAAGTGGGCTTTGTAGAAGGCCGTTACGCCGTCCGGAATCTTCGGAAGATTCTGGCCTCCTTGGAATGGGTACATGCGCAACACATACCCTCGCTGCTGGTCAGTTTTGATGCCGAAAAGGCATTTGATAGAGTGAATTGGCAATATCTATGGGAGCTGATGCCGCATTATGGCATAGGGGCTGCTTTCTGCAAACTAGTGCGAAGTTTATATATAACACCGACGGCGAGGATTCTGTGTAACGGAGTGCTCTCGGAAGGTTTTGCTTTGGAGCGGGGTACGCGTCAGGGATGCCCCCTATCTCCGCTGTTATTTGTTCTTTCACTGGACCCCTTGATTCGCACGGTTGTGAACTCCGGAGGGATCCAAGGTGTGGCGATGGGTTCGCAGGAATTTGTGATTTTGGCTTTCGCGGACGACCTGTTGGTACATGTGACCACCCCGGCTGTCTCTCTCCAGAATCTGTTGGCGAAATTTGGGCGATTTGGGGCCCTTACAGGCTTTCGCATTAATAAAGATAAATCCGAAGCATTGGATACTCTGGGGCGGCTCCGGTGGTCCTGGGGCGGCCTCTTTCCCCTCTGGTGGGCAGACGAGGACTTTGTTTATTTGGGTATAGTTCTGCCTCGCCAACCCCAAGCGCTTTATAAAAGTAATCTAGATCATATCCTGCGGCGCCTGGCGCTGCAGCTGAAGGCCTGGGAGTCTCTTCCATTGTCTTTGTCTGGGAGGATTGCGGCTATACAGATGGTAATATTGCCACGTATCTTGTACTGGTTGCAGACCTTGCCTGTCTGGCTTTTAAATCGAGATCTGCGCAGGGTAGAAGCTTCCATTAAGGCGTTTCTTTGGGGAGGGAAGAGGGCTCGAATTCCGTGGGGTAGGTTATTGGGGAAGTGGAGGGAAGGGGGTATGGGGCTGCCCGACCTGAAGCTGTATGCCCTGGCGTGCCAAGCGAGGCATCTGGGAGACTGGCTAGGTGGGACGGATGTTTATACGCCTCGAGTCATAGAAGAGTGCTTGGTAGCTCCGGGGACGCTGCTGGGGGTCTTGCATGGGCGGCAAGGTGATTTGTCGGAGTTGGTCCGGAGGAGTGTCTTAGTGGACTCGGCTAGACGTACATGGCAGCAGCTTAATAAATATTGGAATACGCCATGGAATGCTTCCAGTTGGTTACCCCTACGGGGGAATATTCAAGTCCCCCGGGGTCCGAAACAGTCGCGTTTCGGGACTGGTGGGTACGTGGTATACGGAATGTAGGGCATATAGTCGACCAATCGGGATGTTGTAAGTCCTTTCTAGCTCTGAGTTGGGAATACAACCTGCCCACTAAATATTGTTTTGCCTATATACAGGTATCTCACTATGTGGCCTCATTACCGAGGGAAGCACTACACGTTGACCGCTCGGCCCAGATTTTGGAATTCTTTGCGTTAGGGGAGGATAACCCCCCGTCCATTTCTCAGTTGAAGCGTCGGTTGGATTGCTACCGGATACTTCCCAACTACCGAGAGGTTGAGTTGGCTTGGGCTGTGGAATCGGGCAGTGAGGTGGCCCCGGGGTTAGTGGGTAAGGCATTGAAAAGGATTGTTCGTGTGGCGCAGGGGGCTCGTTGGAGAGAGATTCAATTCAAGTGTGTGACTAGAGTACACTTTTCGCCACGACGTGCCCTTTGTAGTCGGTTGGAGACAGATGGCAGCTGCCCCCGCTGCTCCGAACCTTTGGCGACTTTGCTGCACATGTGGTGGGGATGTCGTAGAGTGCGGCCATATTGGGCTAAGATACGAGATTTTCTTAGTCAGCTGTTGCAACAACGGATTAGATGGACCGGGTTTTTTGTGGTTTTGGATCAGCTGGCGCCTCCCTGGCCTGCAAAACTAGGGGCGCGTTTGCTTATGCGGAAGGCTTGTCTGGTGGGTAAAGGGCCGCTTCTCCGGTTATGGAGAGAACGTATGCCGCCAACTTTTAGTGAATGGCGGAACAGTTTCCACCACCTGATGTTGATGGAATGTAGGATCGCACGGGGCAGTGTCAAGCGTTGGACAGTGTTTATGTCAATATGGGAACCTTATATTCAACAACTAGGGGCCCGAAGCCGCAATGAAATTCTACAAGTGGGGAGTTGAAGGGGAACTGGCCATGGGGGAGGTGGGGTGGGTAGCTGTGGATGCCACGTCTTGCACGGGGTTTTAATTTGTTGCTGAGGGAGTGTGGGGGGGTGGGGGTGGAAGGGAGGGAGTGAGATGGGTGGGTGGGTCGAGGGTGGGGGAGGGGATAAAATGATATAAGCCACCTGTTGAATTTTCCTGTTGTCTCCCGGAGGGGATAAGAGTACACCCCTTGTGGAGGCTTTGTTGGTTGATCCTGTTTGTTTGTATTTTCTTGGTGGATTTAAATAAAGTATTATAAAAAAAAAAATACCAGCTCTTTGCTGGGTATGAAATGTAACCAGAAAGTTCTCTTCTGTGTTTTAAATTTAAACTTAAACTGCTGCTACTAGACCCTGACTGATTTAACAAAAAATAGTGGGTTCACAGATTAAATAGCTTTAATAGAAAGAATTCCTTTCAGAAAATTCCCATAAGTATATACTCACAATTGCAGATCTCTCTCCAGAAGTAACAGTCCCCTTTTCTAGTTCTTGAAGAGGTTTCTATAGGAATTTGATTTTCACCAACAAGAAATTAATCTCTGTGTGAGGACATCTCTTATCCAAATTTGTTCAGAAGGAACAAGGAAGTTCCCTTTCCACCTCAGCAGGATGCAGAACCAAGAGCAGATGTCTTCGGCCTTTTCAAATATGTAGAGTCTCTCAAAATGACCACTGCTCTCCTCATGCTCCATCATAGTAAGCTGCCATACTAATGGAGATTGCGTATGATATCTTTGAAACCTCATCCAGAATTTCCACTTCTGCAATTGCAGCAAGATCCTGTGCATAGTTTGCAATGTCACTCCAAGTTGGCAACTGCCCTTATATTGTAGATTCTCTCTCTCTCGCTTTGGAGAAAAAGTAAAAGAAACAATAGATATAATAAAAGACCATTGCTTTATGCTTTATGCTTCAGCATCTCTCTGAGGTCTTGTCTTCATTAAGCTCCTTGGCCAAGTATACTTTCTTCAACCAGTATCACCAAAGGGTCGATAACCATAGGAGGTTCTATTACCAGAAATATCCTCAGGTGTAGCACCTAGTGGTGCAAAAGCCACGATAGAAGGAGAGGGCTTAGCCTAACAAACTGCCCCTGCTCAGTTCAAGCAGCTCTGGAGGCATGAAGTGTGGGAAAGAAGACCGGGAGAATTTTTATTTATTTATTAGCATTTATATACTGCTTTTTCCAAAGATCAAATGCAGTTTACATTAAACAACAGGGTCATTACATGTAACAGTTCCAATAACTATGTACAATGAACAATAAACACTAAACTTGGACTTACCTAGACCAAATTGAGAACTATGTACAGTGAACAGAGAACGTAGATCTAAATTCGTAAACCGGTTTTGGATCATATAACATGGTGGTATGTGTGTGTCTTCTGTATGTGTGTGGAGAGTGTGTTTTGGTTTTGAGTAAGTGTGTATTTGCATCACTAACTGATTAATATGAAAAACTGAGACCACCTTTGGAAGGAAGTGTGGATGGATCCAGAGAAACACTTTATCATGGTGGAAGCGAGTGTATAGAGGTTCCAACACTAAAGCCTGTAACTTGCTTATATGGCAAGCAGAGGTGAGGGCAATGAGGAAGATTAGCTACCACTTCTTTGAAATTCCTCTCTGGGAAGGTCAAGGCTCAAAGGGAGACTTTAGAAGCTGCGCTAGGACCACATTAAGGTCCCACGTAACCGGCAGAGGTCTGATCAGTGGATTGGACAGCAGAAGACCCCACATGAAGCATTGCACCAAGGGATGTGAGAAAATGGGCTGTCTGTCCACCGGTCTATGGTAGGCTACAATGGCACTAAGAGGCACTTGGACCGAGTTAGTCTTAAGCCCTGCGGTGGATAAGTGGAGGAGAAACTGTAAAAGAAATTCCACTGGGCAGGCAGCTATTTAAAGGCAAAAGAACGTCTGGTAGACGGCTTGCGTGATACAAGTAAAATATCCTTGACCTGTTGTGGAAGGTCAAGGTCATCAAACATTATGCTCTCAGCAGCTACGCCATGAGATGGAGGGCCCATGGATTGGGATGGAGGAGCATCCCACATTCCTGAGAGAGGAGGTTGGGCTCATGCCCCAAGTTGAGGGGTGGAGTCTGTATTAGACTAAGCAGCAGAGGAAACCATGGTTGCCGGGGCCAGTAAGGTGCTATTAGAACCAGAGAGCCCCTGTCAGCCTGCAGCTTGAACAGGATTTTGGGGATTAGGGGAGGTGGGTGGGAATACATAAAGCAGGTCCCTGCCCAATAGAGAAGGAAGGCATCCGTCATCTGACTGCAAGGGAAGGGAAGCCTTGAGCAGAATAGCGGCAGTCGTGCATTCTCCTGTGTGGTGAATAGATCTATTCTGGGGGTCCCTTGTAGGTGGAAGATCCAGGAGGCCATCTACTGATTTAGAGTCCACTCGTGTGGATGTAGGATGCAGCTGACTTTTTCTGCCAGGAGGTAGAGTTCACCTGGGAGATACATTGCCCTAAGATGGATGAGGTGTACAATGGAGAAGAACCAGAGATGGAGGGCTTCTTGGCAGAGGGGATAAGAGCCCATTCCCCCTCTGCTTGTTTACATAAACATATCCACCTGGTTGTCTGTCTGGACAGCGTAGTTACTCACCTGTAACAGGTGTTCTCCAGGAGCAGCAGGAATCAATCCTCACTTATGGGTGACGTCGGCGCCGACGGAGCCCTCGCGGAGCAATTTTCCCCCAGCTTTCAAAGAAAGCCTTTGGGAATTGCAGCGCGCATGCGCGGTCGTCTTCCCGCCCGAGGGTGCCATCTTAGCCAGTCAGATGACATAGCTAAAAAAGACAGCATAAAAATTTGCAAAAAAGAACATAAGCAGACGATTGCAACTCCAAGGGGAGGAGGGAGGGTAGTGAGGACTGATTCCTGCTGCTCCTGGAGAACACCTGTTACAGGTGAGTAACTACGCTTTCTCCAGGACCAAGCAGGAAGTCAGTCCTCACTTATGGGACTCCCAAGCTCAAGGCTACCGGAGACCCTAAGCACAAAAATGAGCTCCCTCTAGCTCAGCAGCACAGAAGGATAGAATCTTCGCTGAATTATCACCCACCGGTAGCCCACATCCGGGATGGAGGGTAGGAGTTGCTCAGACCTCAAAGAGATTACGGAGGACTGCCTGTCCGAAAGCACTGTCCCTACGGGACTCCCTCTCGAGACAGTAATGGACCGCAAAAGTCTGGCTCGAAGACCAAGTAGCGGCCCGGCAGATGTCTGCCAGCGGAACAGAGCGGAGGTAAGCCACTGACGTGGCCTTTGCCCGAACGCAATGAGCCGTGACTCGACTTTCTAAGGAAAGTCCGGCTGCCCCATAAGCCCAAGAGATACAGTCCGCAACCCAGATGGACAGAGTACGCTTGGAGACCGGGAGCCCCAATTTATTGGGGTCAAAAGACACAAAAAGCTGAGCAGCTTTACGGTGCTCCCGCGTACGGTCAAGGTAGAAGTTCAATGCCCTTCTACAGTCCAGGGTATGGAGGACCGTTTCAGCTCGGCTGGAGTGTGGTCTGGGAAAGAAGGTTGGAAGTACCACCTCCTGATTGATGTGAAAAGGGGAGACCACTTTAGGCAGAAATTTTGGGTGAGTCCGTAGGACTACCCTATTCTTGTAGAACCTAGTGTAAGGGGGATCAGACACGAGGGCCTGCAATTCACTTACGCGCCTAGCGGAAGTGAGGGCTATCAAGAACAGTGTTTTCCAAGACAGAAAACGGAGAGAACAGGTAGCCATAGGTTCAAAAGGCGGACAGGTGATCCGCTGCAAAACCACATTCAGGTCCCAGTCAGGCGCTGGCGGGCGCAGAGGTGGTTTAAGTAGAAGGAGACCTCGGAGAAACCTCGCTACGAGAGGGTCATTGGAGAGAGGTCTGCCGTCCACTGGCACATGATGTGCTGAAAGAGCACTGAGGTGAACTTTGACGGAGTTGGACTTAAGTCCCAGATTAGAGAGGTGCAGCAAGTACTGCAAGATCACCGACACCGGGCAGGAGAAGGGATCCTGAGACTGTTGGGTACACCAGACTGCAAAGCGACGCCATTTAAGGGCGTAGCATTTGCGGGTAGAAGGCCGTCGCGAAGCTAAGACGACCTCCTCCACCTCCGCCGGCAGGAGAAGGGGAGCAAGGACTACCCTCTCAGCAGCCAGGCCATGAGGTTGAGAGACCTGAGGTTGGGGTGCAGAAGGGACCCCTGATCCTGAGTGAGGAGATCCGGTTGTACCCCCAGAGGGATTGGATCCTCCACCGCCAGTTGCAGCAGGAGCGGAAACCACGGCTGCCTGGGCCAGCGAGGGGCCACCAGGATCATGAAGGCTTTGTCTCGGAGAACCTTGAAAAGAGTCCGAGAGACCAGCGGGATGGGAGGGAAAGCGTACAGAAGGCTCCCCGACCACGAGATCAGAAAGGCGTCCGCCGCAACCCGAAGGGGGTGTGGCTGACGAGAGCAGAAGCGAGGAAGCTGCCGGTTGTGAGGACTGGCAAAGAGATCCACCGTGGGGAGACCCCACTTGAGGAAGAGCTTCTGAACTACCAAGGGATCCAGACGCCACTCGTGCGGCTGGAGGACCCTGCTGAGTTTGTCTGCAAGGCAATTTTCTTGGCCCGGGAGATAAACTGCCTTGAGGAGAATGCCGTGACTGACGGCCCAAGAGCAGAGCTTCTGTGCCTCCCGGCAGAGGAGGAAGGAGCCCGTGCCCCCCTGCTTGTTCACGTAGAACATGGCAACTTGATTGTCCGTCTGGACAAGGACGGACTGTTGGGAAGTCAGGTGGGAGAAGGCCTTGAGAGCTAGGCGGATCGCCCTGAGCTCCAGGAAGTTGATCTGCTGAGCAGACTCCCACGTGGTCCAGAGGCCCTGAGTACGTGCCTCTTGGCAATGTGCTCCCCAGCCCAGGAGGGATGCATCGGTGGTCAGCACCCGGGTCAGCTGGGGTGACTGGAAAGGCATTCCGAATATCAGGTTCGGCTGCCGGAGCCACCACCGGAGAGACGAGAGCAGCGGCTCGGAGACGCGCACTAGGTCTGCCAGGCCGCCTGTGGCTTGTCGCCACTGCTGGCGGAGACACCATTGAGCAGACCGCATGTTCAGGCGGGCATTGGGGGTCACATGGACGGTGGAAGCCATATGGCCGAGCAGTCTCAGGAAGCGCCTGGCGGAGACCAGGGGCTGGCTGCGAAAGCGGTCGGCTAGGTCCATGAGCCGTTGAGCCCTGTCGAGCGGTAGGTACGCTCGTGCCCGAGGAGTGTGCAGCCTTGCGCCGATGAACTCGAGATCCTGTGAGGGGAGCAAAGTGGACTTTGCGAAGTTTATGACAAAGCCCAAGTGCTGCAGCAGAGTCACCGTGCGGCACGTGGCGTTGGTGACCTCTTGAGCGGACGCTGCTCTGATGAGCCAGTCGTCGAGGTACGGAAAGACATAGAGGCCGTGAAGCCGGAGATGGGCCGCCACGACCGCGAGACATTTTGTGAAGACTCGCGGTGCGGAGGATAGGCCAAAGGGCAGTACTCTGTACTGGTAATGATTTCCTGCCACCACAAACCTTAGGTATTGGCGGTGGCTTGGGTGGATGAGGATGTGCGTGTAGGCATCCTTTAGATCCAAGGAGCATAGCCAATCTCCCTGCTGGAGGTAGGGCAGAAGGATTCCAAGGGTAAGCATTTTGAACTTCTCCCGCACAAGGAACTTGTTGAGGTTGCGCAAGTCCAGGATGGGTCTGAGGCCCCCTGTTCTCTTTGGTATCAGAAAATACCTTGAATAAAAGCCTTGACCTCTCAGGTGGTGGGGCACCGGTTCCACCGCCTGTTCCTGCAGAAGACCTGCTAACTCCTGAAGGAGCAACTCCCTGTGCAGAGGGGGGCGCGAAGGTTCTCCCGGAAAATAGGAGGGAGGGACCTGATGGAAGTGGAGAAGGTAGCCTTCTCGCACGACCTGAAGTACCCAGGCATCTGCGGTGATGCTGGACCACCTGTGGGCGAAGTGAACCAGCCGGCCTCCGGTGCTGGGAGGAACCAGCGGGGGGGGAGAGGCTATGCTGAGCGAGTCAAAAACCCCCACCCTGCTGAGCAGGGGCTGGTGGTGCAGGCTTGGGGGCTTGCTGCCTACGGGACCCGTTACCCCGTCCCTTGGCCTGCTGGCCCTGTTGGGGAGCTGCAGGGGCCTGATAATGGGGGTACTGTTTGTAGGCAGCCGCCTTCCTCGGGTAAAAGGACTTTTTTCCCGAGCCCTTCTTTTTCTGGGAAGGGGCGGAGGTCTTCCTAGAAAGCCTGGTCCTGGTGAGAGTCTCAGTCTCAATTTGTGCAGCCTTTTCCGCCATGGGCTTGCCAAAGAGGTTTTCGCCTCGGCAGGGGACATCGACCAACTTGTCCTGTACCCAGGGCTCAAGGTCCGACGACTGAAGCCAAGCCTGTCGGCGGGCACCGATGCCGGCTGCGGCCACTCTAGCCGAGGCCTCAAAGCCATCATAGGCTGCTCGGGACATGAACTTTGAGCATTCCCGAATGCCCGTGGACAAGGCTAGGAACCTCCGCAAGGGCTCCTCGGAGAGACCAGCGGAGAATCCGGCTAGCTCTTTAGCCAGATCCCGGAGATACATGCCCATGTAGAGCTGGTAAGTCTGGACACGACATGCGAGCATAGAGCCCTGGAAGCACTTCTTGCCAAGGCCATCCAGGTTACGGGCCTCCCTTCCAGGAGGCACCGAGGAGTGCATCTTCTGGCTCTTAAGACGATGCATGGCCGATTCCACTACCATGGAATGGTGTGGCAGCTGTGCCTTCTGAAAGCCAGGGCTCTTGCGGACCCGATAGATAGAATCGACCCGCTTGCTCAGGACCGGCGAGGAGGCCGGACTCTCCCACATGCGGAAGAGTAGTCGTTCTAGCATAGGAGGAACCGGCACAGTAAAGTGCTCCCTCGCGGGAGAGTCATACTGGAAGGCGTCGAGCTCTTCGGCTCGAGGCTCCTCCTCGGGATCCGCAGGGAAGGCCAAAGCCTTGGCCATATCCCTAACGAAGTCCGAGAACCGGGCATCCTCCGGGGGGGACTGCTTCCGAGGCTCGGACCCCGGTGAGTCCGATGGGACACACCGAGTCCGGAAAGAATCAGGTGACTCTTCCTCCTCAGACTCCCAGACCGACTCCGACGAGGACTCGGTGGGGTCGGCCCGGGCAGGGTGCGGCGCCAGCCGTCCCGACGTCGAGGGAGTCGGCGTCGGCGACCTCGGTCCCGAACGGGAGGCCGAGGGTGACCTCGACCGAGGATCGACTCGAGTTCTCATTGACTCGAGGATCGGCTCGGTCTCCGGGGTCGACTTGGACGTCGACGTCCCGGCGGTCGGGGCAGCGGCGCCAGCGAGGCCAGCGAGCAGTGCCCGCTGCTGGTCCATGAAGGCAGACAGTCTGCTCTCCAAGGCCGTCAACCTGAGTCCGAGCTCAGGTGACCCAGCAGCCCCCGACTCGGGCCCCGACGGCGTCGGGCCCGACGTCGGCTGTCGCGGAGGCGAGTCCAGAAGGACCACAGGACTTACCCGGGCAGGCATCTCCGACTCCAGGCGAGGTCGCTTCGGGATGTGTTCCTTCTCCAAGGACCCGGGGCGGCTGTCGGGGCTATGCGACCTGGCCCTCGCGGAACCAGGAGCGTCCACCGACGCCGCCCTCGCGGGTTTTTCCTTCCGACGATGGTCCCCGGAGGGAGAACCCCGGTCGGAGGAGCTCCAGCGACGGTCCGAGCTGGAGCCTTTCGACGCGGAGGCCTCCGACGAGGTCCGGGTACGGCTGGGGTCAGCGAAGATTCTCTCACGCTGATGCCGCCGACTCCTCAACGCCTTTGAGGACAGTTTGCTGCAGGGCCCACAGATCAGTTCCTCATGATCCGGGCCCAGGCAGCGGAGGCAAAAGTCGTGTGTGTCGGTTAGTGACATATTTCGGTCACACCGACCACACCGCTTAAACCCACTGGCAGCCATCGGGGGAAAAAGGGCCCCTGCGAGGTCAAAGGACCGGGCTGCCAGGGAAACCGAAAACGAAAGCTGACTAAGTCAGAAAAACCGAAAAAAGTAAGCGGACTCGAGACCGACGTCGCGAGTCCGGGCGGGAAAGCGATCGGCGTCGAACCGAAAGGAAAAAGAATAAAATAATGAAGAAAATCGACTTTTTCGCGGGGACAAGACGGGGACGTCTGTAGGGCTCCGCGGAAAAAAGAAGACTGGCTAAGATGGCACCCTCGGGCGGGAAGGCGACCGCGCATGCGCGCTGCAATTCCCAAAGGCTTTCTTTGAAAGCTGGGGGAAAATTGCTCCGCGAGGGCTCCGTCGGCGCCGACGTCACCCATAAGTGAGGACTGACTTCCTGCTTGGTCCTGGAGAATAAAACCTATGTGCCTAAAAGTTGGGGTTGAAAAACAAAAAGGGCATTCGTGAGAGTATGAAGCTCGAGATTGATTTGCATCTGAGATTCCTGTTGTGTTCACTGCCCTTGTGAAGTGAGACTGTTCAGATATGCACCCCACCCGAATTTGGCAGCATCAGTTGTTAAGGTGCACTGATGTGGAAGCATCTGAAAAGGTGACCCTCCGAATAGGTTTTGAAGGGTGCACCACCACTGAAGGGAGTTGACCAGAGGAGGTGAGATGCAAATCTTGTCGGAGAGATGCCTGGTTGCTTGGGGCCATTCAGATGATAGCGTCCATTGAGCCTGTTGCATGTGTAGTCGGGCATATGGGACAATAGGTTCCTTTAGGGCAGGGGTCTCAAACCCCAGTCCTGGAGGGCCGCAAACCAGTCAGGCTTTCAGGGTATCCCTAATGAATATGAATAAGATATATTTGCATACAATGGGGGCAGTGCATGCAAATATATCTCATGCATATTCATTAGGGATACCCTGAAAACCTGACTGGTTTGCGGCCCTCCAGGACTGGAGTTTGAGACCCCTGCTTTAGGGGGAAGCTACTCTTTGGCAAGTATTTGGAGAAGTTGGTTAAGAACCTGGGGGAGTCCAAAGGGGGGGAGACTCCCTGAGGATTGTGAGACCATGCCGGTCCTAGGCGGTTGCCTAAACCCGGGTATAGCCTTGAGTTGTGGAAATAAAGGACACTGTAGTCGTGACCAGAGTGAAATTAAGGTTGGGTTTTATTCCCCTTCCCTTGAAGATGTCATAGAATAAGGACAACTTAAAAGAACGGTTGCTTCACCAGGGTAGAGGATGTTTAACAAATAATAATTATGCTTCTTTCCAGCAATAAAGTCCAACACCTTTCCAATGTGCAAAAATACAGTTTCTTTCTTGCTCTTTTTCTTTAACAAAGACTCTCTATGTTATCAGCCACACATAAAGCACATTCCATGGGCTCAGGGATGTTTTCTGTGCTATTGCTCTCCCATTGCATAGGGCTAGGACCTGGCCCTGTATAGGGACACTGAGCCCCTATGAAGCTGCTCTCCGAGCCTTGCCCTGGGGAAACCTCAGTTGCTGCCAGTTGGAGCTGCTTTTGTGTGTCCCAGATAGCAGGAGCTGTGCTGGGGATTTCTTCCCACAGCTTAGGCCAATAAGAGTTCACTAGTCGGTTATAAGCCTGGCTTTTATCACGGAGACCCCCTTTTCTCCCTTTATCAAAAACAGGGTACTTATCTCTTCCTGTGGAGAAGATGGTCTCAAACTCCTCTGCTCCTAGCCAAGGCTTTCTCTCTGCCCTGCAGCCTGCTCTTCTTTGGGCACACCGGTTAATGTGTCTGGCTGAAGGAAACTCACTTCCTGCCCTCAGTGAGCTTCTTTGGACGTGACCTCTACCTTCTGTTAGCTGGGCTGTTTGCCTCGGTATGAGGACCCCTCTGGCTGGGAAGACTTTGCTATTGTCTTTCTTAGCTCTCCTGGTTTTATCAGCCTGCCTTTCTTCAGCCCTGGTTCTCCAAGGCAACATGTCTTTCTGTAATTGCTTGGGAGTTCTAATCTCACCTTCTCTCCAAGCCTGCCTGGAACTGTAGTCAGACTTCCTTTGGTCTCTGCTTTCCTCCTTACATTCAAACTCCTGCTCCAGCCCTAATCCAGGCTCCAGCTTCCCTTCTCCATTCTCCTTCCAATTCTCTTTCTCCTTCTGCCTCCAAATCTGATTCTGTGGGATTTCCAACCTGTTTTTATCTCTCAGCTCATCTAACGTGGAACGTGAGTCTGAGTCCAGGTGAGCCTGATTGGAACTCTCAATTCTTACTGCGTCACTCAAACCATGTGGAAAGTTTGTTTTCCTTTTCCCTGCCTCTCTGCACTGTGAATGCTGCAACTGCACCTGTGGCTGCAAGGTAAGCTCTTCTTTCCTTTTATTTCTTTCTAATATTTCAGGGTCTGTGCTGTCGACCTCATGACAGGATAAGAACATAAGAACATAAGATATGCCATACCGGGTCAGACCAAGGTCCATCAAGCCTAGTATCCTGTTTCCAGCAGTGGCCAATCTAGATCATAAGTACCTAGCAGTTTCCCCAAAAGACACAGGTTCCACAATGCTTGTATTGTGTCAAGCAGTGATATCCTAGGTCCCTTTTAATAATGGTTTATGAACCTTTCCTCCAGGAACTTGTCCAAACCTTTTTTAAACCCTGCTACAGTGACAGCTTTTACTGCATCCTCCGGTAACAAATTCCAGAGTTTGATTACACATTGAGTGAAAAAATATTTTCTCTTATTAGCCTTAAATAGATTACCCTGTAGCTTCATTGCATGTCCCCTAGTCTTTCTATATTCTGATGATGTAAACAATTGATCTACGTTTACTCGTTCCACTCCATTCATTAATTTATAGACTTCTATCATATCTCTCCTTAGCCGTCTCTTTTCCAGGTTGAACCCTAAGCTTTTTAGCCTCTCTTCATAGGGGTATCCTTCCATCTCCTTTACCATTTTGGTGGCTCTTCTCTGTACCTTTTCTAATAACACTATATAATTTTTAAGATACGGCGATCAGAATTGCACACAATATTCAAGGTGCGGTCGCACCACAGAACGATACAGAGGCATTATAATATCCTTTGTTTTATTTTCCATTCCTTTCCTTATGATACCTAGCATTCTATTTGCTCTCTTGGCCGCTGCTGCACAGTGGGCACAGGGTTTTAACATGTTATCCATGATGACACCTAAATCTTTTTCCTGAGTGGTAGTTCCTAATGTGGAACCTTGCATTATGTAACCATAGTTTGGCTTGTTCTTTCCCAGGTGCATAACTTTGCACTTGTACACATTAAATGTCAAGATCCTCTTGCAATTTTCCACAATCCTCATGGGTTTTAACAACTTTAAATAGTTTAGTGTCATCTGCAAATTTGATAACCTCACTCGTTATTCCCTTTTCCAGTTCATTTATGAATATGTCAAAAAGCAGCGGACCGAGCACAAATCCCTAGGGTACTCCACTATTGACCTTATTCCATTGGGAAAGTTGGCCATTTAGCCCTACCCACTGCTTTCTATCTTTTAATCAATTCCTGATCCACAATAGTACACTGCCTCTTATTCCATGACTTTTTAGTTTTGCAAAAGACTCTGATGAGGGACCTTTTCAAAGGCTTTCTGAAAGGCCAGATACACTATATCAACTGACTTACCTTTGTTACCTGTTTATTCACACCTTCAAAAAAACATAACAGATTAGTAAGACAAGATCTTCCTTGTCTAAAGCCATGTTGGCTATCTCCCATTAAGCCATGACTATCTACATGTTTAGTAATTTTGTTCTTTATGATGGTTTCTACCATTTTTCTCGGTACTGACATCAGGCTCAGCGGTCTGTAGTTTCCCAGATCACCCCTGGAACCCTTTTTAAAAATTGGCATACATTGGCCATCCTCCGATCTTCAAGTATTACAGATGATTTTAATGATAGTTCACAGATTACTAATAGCAGGTCTGCAATCTCATATTTCAGTTCTTTCAAAACCCTTGGATGTATACCATCCTGTCCAGGTGATTTTCTACTCTTCAGTTTATCAAATAGTTGTAATACATCTTCCCGGTGTATCAATATTTCTTTCAATTCTTCTGCAGCATCTCCTTTAAAGACCATTTCAGTCAAGGGTAACATTCCTACCTCTTCCTCATTAAAGACAGAAGTAAAGAATTCATTCAGTCTCTCAGCTATGGCCTTGTCCCCTCTTAGTGTCTTTCTCTGTACGCCCTGATTCTGATCAGCCGTAAAGGGGCGGGATGGCCAATATAGAATCAGCCTCTCTGTGTAGAAGCTTATACTGCATTTCCTGCAATATTACATCTGATGTGTCTTTTGGTATCTCCGCAAAGAGCTATTTTATGTCCTGTTCTTGCACTGATTCCCCCAACTCTGCTGTCCACTTTCCCGCCAATACCACCATTCCACCCCTAAGATTCTACGAGCGTGCTAAGTAATACCAGTGAAATACTTAGTTTAGCCACGCTGGGGTGGCCATAAGCACTCCGTCAAGCGCTGTATACCCTTCCTTATTCTGGGTGGCCCTCCAGTGACAGAGCCCAATTCTGGGAGGGGGCCGTCCGGGCCGTCTGGATGTCCCCGATGAAGACGGGGATCTTAGGACCCAATTCTGGTCTGTGGGAACAAAATGTTCCTGTCGTTGCCAAAATCGGGCCTGTAGATGGCCCAGCATGGCCCTTTTACCTGCGGGGACATTCTCCCCACAGGTGCCTCGACATCCACGGCTCCGATCCCCAGTATTCCTGATGCCTGACTCACGGCTGGCTTGCCATGGCCTGGATCGGGCGTCAGGGACCCCCACGCAACCGGCAGGGGTTCCCTGGGCCTGATCATCCACAAAGTGCTGCTTATATCATCTTTGAGGTGGTATAAGCAGCACGTCCCCTGAATTGGCCCTGTACGTGCTGCTGGGCTGGCCCGCCCGCGCTCTGCCCCATTCCTGCTCCCTATTGGCTCTCCCCGTCCTGAACCACAGGATATACAGGGAGCGCCAGAGGGGGAATTGACCCTAGATGCTTTGCAGGTTGCACGTCCTGCCAGGACATGCAGCCCTGCAACCCATGTTCGGGAATGACCTCCATAGTGTCTGCATTGCAGATAAGCATAGAATTTTGAATTTGGGATGCCCCATTTTGCTGTCATTTCCTTGAAGGACAGAAAGCAATCACCCCTAAGATCCAGTAAAGGTCCCACTGATTGACATCCTTTTTCTTCCCATATGCGGACTACCCCCCCCCCCTTCCGTCCCTGGGGGGGGGGAACTCAGTTTTTGAAAGGGGGATCTGCCCTTTGCTCCCCTTATTCGTACCCTCACCATATCCATGCTTTCCTCGATGCACCTCTGAGAGCAGTGTTGCCTTCCATTCCTTTGCACCCCACCTGGACCCCTTGTAGAAGATTCATGCACCTTTATGGGGTGCACCCAGTATCAAAGAACATCTGGGGTGCATAGTGCATACCCCTAGCTCTCAATTTGTGTACCCACCTCAGAAGAGTGGCCACATTATAGAGTCACAAATCCGGCAATCCCAGCCTCTGTTCTCCCTTTTCCTTACCAGTTTGGCATGGCTAAGTTGGGCTCCTCTTCCCCTTCACAAAAAGGATGTAATTATACCTTTATAGACCTTGTCTTCCCGCCCCTTTAGCAAGATAGGGAGCAGCTATAGTGGATACAATAGGCGGAGCAGCATCACTATCTTTACCAAAGCTATTCTCCCCATCAAGGATAATGGTAACTCCCTCCAGCGATTGCACAAACTTCTCATCTGCTCCAGTCTATTTATTATGTTGCTTTTATAAGCTTTCCCCAGGTCTCCATTTAAGTATATACCCAAATATTTCAAATGCTCCCTGGCCCACATCCCCTGGCAAGCGCTGGTCTGTGATGCTGGCATAGCCTCTGACTTGCTCCAATTAATGTGGAAACTGGAAAATGCCCCAAAGTTAGCAACGGTATTCACTTTCCCTATGTCTCTACCAGCATGGCTTAGAAATAGAAGCACGTCAATGAAGAACTAGTTTTACCTCATCTGAGAACTCTCCTCTTATTAACCAATTGTCTAAGTACGAAGGTAGCCTGCGACCACTGCTATACACTTTGTGAATATTCAGGGTGTGGATGCCAGTACGAAGGGAAGCACCAATACTGGTAGTGGGTTTGCTGAACCCATAATCACAGATAACATCTGTGTAGAGGGTAGATCAGCAAATGAGTGTATGCCTTCTTGATGTTTAGAGAACATAGCCAATCGTTTCTTTGAAGGTAACGGCAGACGAGTTCCTAAGGAAATCATCTTGAATTTTTCTCGAACACGGAACTTGTTGAAATCTTGAAGATCTAGAATGGGCCTGAACCCTCTCTGTCTTCTTGGGAATGAGGAAGTAAGGAGAGTTGAAACCCTTGCCTTCTTGGGTGGGAGGAACTATTTTGACAGCACTCTGAGTTAACAGGGCAGCCACTTCCATTGAAAGGAGGTCGGCCTGTAAGGGGTTGGCTGAACGATTTTTCAGCATGGGGGTGCAGTGGTGCTGTGGCCACTTTTTCAGTCAGTGCTAGAGTCCTCACAGCCCACCATTTATTCCAAGATGCAATGGAATGTTGAGAACACAGTTGCTTAATGTGCAGGGAATGAGCAATCTGATCAAATGGTCGAGATTTTGCAGATCTTTAAGTGGCTCAAGGTGCATGTTACTTTTCTTCAGGAGACTCAGCTGTCCTAAACTGAACACATGAAGCCACAGCAGAAATGGGAAGGGCAGGTCTTTTCATCCCCCAGCCCTATACTTCTAAGAGCAGGTGGGAATGTGTGCTTATTCATAAGCCCTTACCTATACAGCTGGGGTCTGTGGTGGATCTTGAAGGGTGATTCATTATCCTACATTGCAAGTTGGCAGAAATTAAATTTATCTTGGTAAATGTCTATGGGCTGAATGTTAAGAGGAATTTTATGCTAATCAGAAACTCCTGGATTTGGGAGTTTACCATTGATAAGAACATAAGAACATAAGATATGCCATACTGGGTCAGACCAAGGTCCATCAAGCCCAGCATTCTGTTTCCAACAGTGGCCATTCTAGGTCATACGTACCTAGCAGTTTCCCCAAGGGACACAGGTTCCACAATGCTTGTACTGGTTCAAGCATTGATATCCTGGGTCCCTTCTTAATAATGATTTATGGACCTTTCCTCCAGGAACTTGTCCAAACCTTTTTTAAACCCAGCTACACTAACAGCCTTTACTACATCCTCCGGTAACAAATTCCAGAGTTTGATTACACGTTGAGTGAAAAAATATTTTCTTTTATTAGTCTTAAATAGTTTACCCGGTAGCTTCATTGCATGTCCCCTAGTCTTTCCATATTCTGATAAGGTAAACAATCGATCTACGTTTACCCGTTCCACTCCGTTCATTAATTTATAGACTTCTATCATATCTCCCCTCAGCCGTCTCTTCTCCAGGCTAAAGAGCCCCAACCTTTTTAGCCTTTCTTCATAGGAGTAGCCTTCCATCCCCTTTACCATTTTGGTGGCTCTTCTCTGAACCTTTTCTAAAATCGCTATATCCTTTTTAAGATACGGCGACCAGAATTGCACACAATATTCAAGGTGCGGTCTCACCATGGAACGATATAGAGGCATTATAATATCGCTTGTTTTATTTTCCATTCCTTTCCTTATCATACCTAGCATTCTATTTGCTCTCTTGGCCGCCGCTGCACACTGGGCCGAGGGTTTTAACAAGGTATCCACAATGACGCCTAAATCTTTTTCCTGGGTGGTGGTTCCTAATGTGGAACCTTGCATCGTGTAACCATAGTTTGGGTTGTTCTTCCCTAGGTGCATAACCTTGCACTTCTCCACATTAAATTTCATCTGCCATTTTGATGCCCAGTCTTCCAATTTATCAAGATCCTCTTGCAATTTTCCACAATCCTCCTGGGTTTTAACAACTTTAAATAGTTTTGTGTCATCTGCAAATTTGATAACCTCACTTGTTGTTCCACTTTCCAGGTAATTTATGAATATGTCAAAAAGCAGCGGACCCAGCACAGATCCCTGGGGTACACCACTATTCACCTTTCTCCATTGGGAAAATTGGCCATTTAGCCCTACCCTCTGCTTTCTATCTTTTAACCAGTTCCTGATCCACAGTAGTACACTGCCTCCTATCCCATGACTCTTTAGTTTTGCCAAAAGTCTCTCATGAGGGACTTTGTCAAAGGCTTTCTGAAAGTCCAGATACACAATATCAACCGACTCACCTTTGTCCACCTGTTTATTCACTCCTTCAAAAAAACATAACAGATTAGTAAGACAAGATCTTCCTTGTCTAAAGCCATGTTGGCTGTCTCCCATTAGGTCGTGACTATCTACATGCTGAGTAATTTTATTCTTTATGATGGTTTCTACCATTTTTCCCGGTACTGATGTCAGGCTCACTGGTCTGTAGTTTCCCGGATCACCCCTCGAACCCTTTTTAAAAATTGGTGTTACATTGGCGATCCTCCAATCCTCAGGTATTAGAGATGATTTTAATGATAGTTCACAGATTACTGATAGCAGGTCTGCAATCTCAAATTTCAGTTCTTTCAACACCCTTGGATGTATACCATCCGGCCCAGGTGATTTGCTACTCTTCAGTTTATCTAATAGTTGTAAGACATCTTCCCGATGTATCGATATTTACTTCAATTCTTCCACACCTTTAAATACCACTTCAGTCATGGGTAACATCCCTACATCTTCCTCAGTAAAGACCGAAGCAAAGAATTCATTCAGTCTCTCTGCTATAGCCTTGTCGCCTCTTAGTGATCCTTTAACCCCTTTATCATCTAATGGTCCAACTGACTCTCTCACAGGGTTTTTGCTACGAATGTACTTGAAAAGGTCTTTATTTCGCGTTTTTGCTTCCGCAGCAAGCTTCTTCTCAAATTCTCTCTTTGCCTGCCTTATCAATGCCTTGCATTTGACTTGCCAGTGCTTGTGCTGTTTCCAGGTTTCATCGTTTGGCTCTTTTTTCCATTTCCTGAAAGATGCTTTTTTGGCAACAGCCTCTCTGACCTCACCTTTAAACCATGCTGGCAGTTTTTTGGACTTCCTTCCACTTTTCTTAAAGCGTGGAATACAGCTGGTCTGGGCTTCCAAGCTAGTATTTTTCAACAACACCCAAGCTTGATGTACGTCTTTAACCTTTGCAACTGCTCCTTTTAGTTTTTTCTTAACTGTTTTCCTCATTTTATCATAGTCTCCCTTTCGAAAGTTAAAGGGTAGTACTGTGGATTTCCTTACTATCCCTCCTCCACTAATTAAATCAAAGGTGATCATGCTATGATCACTATTGCCAAGTGGCCCCAACACCCTTATCTCTTGCACTACATCTGGTGTTCCACTAAGGACTAGGTCTAATAATGCTTCCCCTCTGGTTGGTTCATGAACCAGCTGCTCCAAGAAGCAGTCATTTATTTCATCTAGGAACTTTATCTCCCTAGCATGTCCTGTTGTGACACTGACCCAGTCGATGCCGGGGTAATTGAAATCACCCATTATTATTACTGCACTGTAACGTTTGCTAGCTTCCTTGATTTCCTTGAGCATTTCATCATCCATTTGTTCATTCTGGCCAGGCGGACGATAGTACACCCCCACTGCCATCGCCTTCCCCTTTTTACATGGAATTTCAATCCATAGAGATTCTACAGCAAATTTTGTTTCTTGCAAAACTTTAATCCTTTCTGACTCAATGCCCTCTCTAACATAGAGCGCAACCCCTCCACCAATTTGGTCAGCTCTCTCATTACGATATAGTTTGTACCCAGGTATCACAGTGTCCCACTGGTTGTCCTCTTTCCACCATGTCTCTGATATTCCAATCATATCTAACCTCTCGTTTAGTGCTATATATTCTAACTCTCCCATCTTGTTTTGTAGACTTCTAGCATTTGCATACAAGCATTTTAGAGACTGTATTTTATTCATATTAATTTGGCTATTGGTAGACATGGGTAATTTGGGATCTTTAAGTTCTGTCTGCTCCATACTCGAGGGCATTTGGGCTACTTTACTCTTTTTTGGAACCTCTCTGCTTTTTGTAGTATCCTTCAAGGATACATTCTTCCGAACCATGCGCTCTTGGGCGACTGTCGACTTTCCCCTATTATCTAGTTTAAAAGCTGCTCTATCTCCTTTTTAAAGGTTAATGCCAGCAGCCTGGTTCCATCCCGGTTAAGGTGAAGCCCATCCCTTCGGAAGAGCCCCTCCTTTCCCCAGAATGTTCCCCAGTTCCTAACAAATCCGAACCCCTCATCTCTGCACCATTGTCTCATCCACGCATTGAGACTCCGGAGCTCTGCCTGCCTTTTGGGTCCTGCGCGTGGAACGGGAAGCATTTCGGAGAACGCTACCCTGGAAGTTCTGGATTTCAACTTCCTACCTAAAAGCCTAAATTTAGCTTCCAGAACCTCCCTACCACATTTTCCTATGTCATTGGTACCGACATGTACCAAGACAGCAGACTCCTCCCCAGCACTATCTAAGACCTTATCTAGGTGGCGTGTGAGGTCCGCTACCTTCGCACCAGGCAGGCATGTTACCAGGCGATCCTCACGTCCACCAGCCACCCAGCTATCTACATTCCTAATGATCGAATCACCAACTATAACTGCTGTCCTAACCCTTCCCTCATGGGCACTTGGCCCTGGAGAAACCTCCTCGGTGCGAGAGGGGTTTACATCACCTGGAGGACAGGTCCTAGTTACAGGATCACTTCCTGCCACACCAGGGTGATGCTCTCCTGTCACGTGACCTCTCTCCTCCCTGGCAACAGGGATGCTGCCAGACTGGAGATGGGACTTCAGGACTATATCCCTGTAGGTCTCGTCTATGTACCTCTCTGTCTGTCTTATGTTTTCCAAGTCTGCTACTCTAGCCTCTAGAGAACGGACTCGTTCCCTGAGAGCAGAGAGCTCCTTGCACCTAGTGCACACGTAAGACCTCTCACCAGCTGGGAGAAAATCATACATGTGACACTCAATGCAAAAGACTGGAAAGCCCACATCCCGCTGCTGGACTGCTGTCTGCATCTTAGTTTTAAGTTTGTGTTTAGATCTTTAAGTTCTTTATGTACTAAAGGGTGCTATGGATATTTATACCACTAAAACTGTACCTAAGAAGTTTAATATACCTTGTTCACCTGAAGCTTAATTAATCTCAGGTCCTTAGTGTATGACTGATTTGGGTAATGAGCTTCACCTGAGAGCACCTCCTGTCTTTTAAGTTGTGCAAGTACCTATAAAGCTGTGATTATCCCAGGGGAGGGTGGGTGTGGGGAGGGAGGGAGGGATATAACACTTATTAAAAAAGGGCTGCTACACAGTACCTTGTCCTGTGCCGCTGAGGTAAGCTATATTCTGATTTGATTTAAATTATAGCTCTTTGCTGCTACTAGGCTCTAACCTATTAAGAAATTTAAACTACAAGCTCTCTGCTGGATTCTAAATTTAACCAGAAAGCTTTCTTCTGTGTTTTAATTTGAAACTAAAAGTACTTTGCTGATGCTAGTCCCTGAGTGACTATGAAATTTAAACTACAGCTGTCTACTGATAATTGGCAGCGATTGTAATTTTTGCATGGATAACAGAGTTAACTGATTGGGAGCTTTACTACTACTACTACTACTATTTAGCACTTATAGAGCACCACGCACGCAGCGCTGCACAGCTAACCTACAAGAGGTAGCCAACATACAAGAGACAGTCCCTGCCCGTCAGAGTCAAGCTCATTGGAGCTTACAATCTAGTTAGAACAACCTTGATGAGAGGGCAGGGGGAATCAGGTACACTACTCTCCTTGGTTGATGAATTTGGCCTGGAAGATACCTGGAGAGCTTTGCACCCTGGGTGCAGATATTATATCTTTTTTCTCCCTATACACCAGTTCTACAGTTGCCTTGACTTCTTGTTATGCATTTCCCATCCTGAGAGTAATATAGTTGATTGCAATATTCTGTTGGGTCAGCTGTCCAATTGTTATGCTATGTTGTTGCTTTTTTAGGTGGGGACGGGGTCCTATGGGAACCACACATAGAGAATAAATAATTTGTTGTTGGACAGAGAGTATTCTTTTGATCTGGTCCAGCAGGGGATTCAGAAATTCCAGGAGATTCACAACCTGGCAGAGTACGACCCCCCACTTTAAAATCGAAGAATTTAAAGGCCGTACTGCAGGCACAGATAATCGCATATGTGAGTCATTTGCAGAGTCAAGAAGTGGCCTTGACTCTTGAAGCATATGTCAGGTTTTTAAAATAGTGCCATAAACAGACTTGCTCCCCTAAGGTTTGTCTTGCCAATTACAATAAGAACAAGAAATCCCTGAGATATACTAAACTGAACATGACCAAGATGGTGCTGGAGAGAGACATTTAGTTGTGTGCTCCACAAGGTCTCTCTTGCATAGTTATCTGTGTTGCCTCCCAGAGCTTCCAATTGGGAGGCGGGGGGGGGGGGGGGGGAAGAAAGGTGAAAATGTGGTTGAGCCCCCTCTGCACCAGTTTTGCCCCTGTGGCAGGTGCTTGAACCCCTCTGCACCAGCTTTGCCCCTGTGGCAGGTGCAACACACTTTGGAGAGTTGTGGAATTTGCAGTGTGACTCATTCTGCTCTTACTTTGGACTGTTTAGAAAGTTCTGTAGCTGAGCATAGCAGTGAAGGGGCATCATGAGTCCTGAAGTAAAGCCAGCCCCCTCACAACCCAGAAGCAGCTGCCCTGGCAGTGAAGACACCATCCTGACTATAGTTTTGACTTGGGGAGACTGTAGTGAATTTGAGGGACCACTGCTTACAGTGTCTTTACCTCAGGAGCAAGCAGGGCTCAAGAAGAACCACCAGGAAAGAGATATGGTCCTGGGAAATTGGCAATGGCATGAAATGAGCACTGCTACCATTAAAGGCAGTAAGAAGACCAACTGCAGGTATTCTACATACTATATGGGACATGATTTGGATTTTTCTCTTAAACGTCTATCTGAGCAATTTGCTGGTAGGATGGATATCTTTTCTGAAATGCTGGAAGATCACAAAACAGCTTTAGATTAACAAAGAACTAGGCTGGACTATGTGGAAGCCTAACTAAATAAGGAAAAGAACTTTCATGTGGCACAGATTAAAGAAAGGTTTAAACCAGGGTAAATTAGAGTATTTGGAGAATTTGAGCAGGAGGAGCAACCTAAAATATCTAAATTTATGCAAAATCCCTCTTAGTTCTATCTTTAGAGATGGTATAGAGATACATGCAGGAAATATTGAAGTTCTAGCAGAGAATTTGCCACTAATTTCTCATGTTTGCTATATTTCTACTGCTGGGCTGGAGAGGATGAGGCTTGAAAGAACCAAGAGGGTGTCTAACCGAAGGGTATCAATCTGACTGTTTTTGGAGACCTCATTAGTCTGGTTATCACCTCTATCAACTATGTTGATGAATTTTGTTCTGGAGCTTCATCCCAACATGGTGTTTTGTCATTACTTCAAAGACATTAATGAGACTTTTTTAGGTTCCAAAGTTGGTATATTTTCTGACTTTTCTCATTCTACCCAAGTCAGGTGCCAAGAATTCTTGACTTTAAAACCTAGAGTCCTTGCACTGGGAGCTTGCTATAAATTGTAGTTTCCATGTCAGTGTTTAGTTAATCTTGCTGGAAAAATGTCCTATTTTCGGACCCAAGCTAGTTGATGGAATTTTTACAGGTTAAGGAAGGAGTAAGAGTTATAGCATCTTAGTTTTTGAATTCAAGCTGGAGCATTTATATTTGTTGTAACCTGCCTAGAACTTGGTTGTATAAGTAGGCTATAAATGACTGTATTTAAATTAAATTAATAAATTAGGTCCCAGAAGTCTCCATGATCCAGCTGTGCGGGCTAGCTAACCCATCTCTGTAACAATGTTATTTTGTTTTCATTTTGTGTTTTTTCTTTTCTTAGTTCTCTTTATTGATCCTGATTTGTCACCAGTTAATAATTGTCTTGCACAGATAGCATCCTGGTTGTTGTTGTTCTTAAAGGCCGTCAAGTTGGTGTTGACTCCTGGTGACCCTCTGGATAGTTGATCTAAACTTTGTTTGATCTTCAGCCAAGCAGCTCATTGTTGATAGAGTGGTATCTATAGCTGCTGTTACTGTATTGATCCATCTCATTGCTGGCCTTCCTCTTTTATGGTGACCTTCTACCTTCCCAAGCATTATGTCTTTCTCCAATGATCTCTCTCTTTGCATGATGTGTCCAAAGTATGAAAGTCGAAGTCTTGTCATCTGAGCTTCTAAGGAAAGCTTAGATTTGATCTCCTTTAATACTGACTGGTTTGTTCTTCGGGCAGTCTATGATATACACAGTATTCATCGCCAGAACCATAATTCAAAGGAATCAATTTTCTTCCTGTCTATCTTTTTCACTGTCCAACTTTTGCATCCATATGACATTATTGAAAATACCATGGCCTGAACAAGTTTTTATTTAGCTGTATTTATATCCCACTTTTCACCGGGTCAAAGCGGTCAATTGGGGGATACATTTAACATGAGGGGATATGAGACACATACACTAATACTTACAGGGAACATGGGCAATGGAGGGTTAAGTGGCTTGCCCAAGAACACAAGGAGTGCCTATAGGACTAGAAATCCCAGTCCCTCCGGCCTGAGATTGCTGTCCCCAGGTGGGACTTGAACCTCCGGCCCTCCGGCCTGAAGTACCTTGTCCTAACCACTAGACCACTCCTCCCCTTGAAACTTTGTATGGAGAGAGACACCTCTGCTCTTGAGAATCTTGTCTAGGTCCTTCATAGCCATTCCACCAAGAGCAATACATCATTGGATTTCTTGACTGTTGGTCTTTTTTTAGCGATTGTTGATCCAAGTAAGTTAAAGTTGTCAACTATTTTAATTTCTTCTCCATCAGTGATGAATTTATTGATTTTGCCTGTTGTCAGGATTTTTGTCTTCTTAACGTTAAGGTGCAGACCCATTTTAAGACTATGTTCCTTGATCTTGAGAAGCAAATGTTTCAGATCATCTTCACTTTTAGCCATTACTGTGGTATCATCCTTGCCCTCACTTGGTTTGCAGCTTGTCGTGCTGTGAGGGCTTCTGTGCATCAGTGATGCTGAGAGCTAAACTATCAGTAGTTTAACTACTGGCAGGGTCTCCCAAGATGGACAGGTCTCAGCTGAGGTGCCAGACCAAGACAAACCATTCATATGGGCAGCAGCAGAATGGGATAGTGTTGACGGTGGAGGATCACATTTCTGTGACAACGGCAACAACACCAAACTTAAACTGCGCGGAAGAAAGACCCGGCAATCTACTTCTGTATCTTGCCATGAAAACCCAATGGATAGTTACAACAAAACAAATTGTGCTATAGTGCTGGAAGATGAGACCCCCAGGTTGGAAGGCACTCAGCTAGCTACTGGGGAAGAGCTGAAGACTTTTCAGAGTAAAGCCAGCATTTATGATGTGGTTGGATTAAAGCCCTCGGGACGTCTGACTGCTGATGTAGCTGCGCATGAAATGAGAGTCAGAAGCTGTAAAGATGTCTTACGCATTGGAACATGGAACATACGAAGCATGAACCAAGGGAAGTTGGAGGTGGTCAAGAATGAAATGGAACGTGTACAACTTGATCTGTTGGGTGTCAGCGAACTGAAATGGGCTGGCATCGGGCACTTTGCATCAGATGATCACATGGTCTACTATGCTGGAAATGAAAGACAAAGAAGAAATGGTGTTGCATTTATAATAAAGAAGAAACTTGCAAGAACTGTAATGAAATACAATGCAGTCAGCAAATGCTTAATCTCTATTCGTCTACGAGGAATGCCTATCAACACAACTATAATTCAAGTATATGCCCCAACAACAGCTGCAGAAGAGAATGAAATTGAAGAGTTCTATGAACAAGTACAAGCTGAAACTGACAGAACATGCAAACAGGATATCCTGATAGTCATGGGTGACTGGAACGCAAAAGTTGGCAACAAAGAAGAAGGCAAAGTAGTTGGAAAATATGGACTTGGCAACAGAAATGAAGCTGGAGAAAGACTGATGGAATTCTGCAAGACCAATGATCTATTCATCTCAAACACCTTCTTCCATCAACACAAGCGGTGACTGTACACATGGACTTCACCCAATGGATTGTATAAAAATATAATTGACTACATCTGTGGAACTCAACGATGGAAAAGTTCTATAACATCAACAAAGACAAAACCTGGAGCTGACTGTGGTACAGATCATCAACTACTAGTATGCAAACTCAAGCTAAAGTTAAAAAAGAGCAAACCACTCATGAATGCAGCAAAATATGACCTTGAGAATATACCACTGGAATTTAAAGACTGTCTGCAAAATCGATTTGCTGCTTTAGATACAAATGAGAGAGCTCAAGAAGGTTGTGTTGGAAGAAAGCGAGAAGTCTCTACAAAAGGTGAAAAAGCAAAAACAGCCAAAATGGATGATGGAAGGAACTCTGAAAATTGCCCAGAAACACAGAGAAGCTAAAGCCAGAGGAAAAAGAAAGACAATAACAGAACTCAAGAGAGATTTCCAACGTGCAGCAAAACAGGACAAGGAAAAGTACTACAACGACGCATGCAAGGAAATAGAAGCAGAAACTATTAGAGGAAGAACAAAATCGGCTTTCCTAAAGCTACAAGAGTTAAAGAAAAAGTTCCAGCCTCGAATTGGAATGTTAAAAGATGCTCAAGGTTCTATGTTGAATGATGCTGAGAAGATCAAGAAAAGGTGGAAGGAATATACAGAGTTTTTATATGATAAAGATCAAGTGGACCAACAGCCGTTTCAACCTGTACCTTATGATCTGGAACCATTGGTGATGAAAGAAGAAGTTAAAGCAGCATTGAAAGCCTTATCAAAGAACAAAGCACCAGGCATTGATAACATTCCCATAGAAGTATTACAACAATCTGATGCAGCTGTTACCTTACTTACAAGGCTCTGCCAAGAAATATGGAAGACAACATCATGGCCAACTGACTGGAAAAGATCTGTGTTTATATCAATACTAAAGAAAGGTGATCCAACTGACTGTGGAAATTATCGCACAATCGCTCTGATCCCACATGCCAGCAAGATTATTCAAAAGAGACTACAACCAAGCCTGGAACAAGAACTACCTGAAGTGCAAGCAGGGTTTAGGAAAGGGCGAGGAACGAGAGACATCATTGCGGATGTGAGATGGATCCTTGAAAAGACTAAAGAATACCAAAAGGATATCTATTTGTGCTTTATCGACTATAGCAAGGCTTTTGACTGTGTAAACCATGAGAAACTCTGGGCCACATTAAGAAGCATGGGTATAGCAGAACACCTGATCGTACTCTTGCACAATCTGTACATTGGTCAAGAAGCAACAGTTCGAACGGAACAAGGAGAAACAGAATGGTTTAAAATAAGCAAAGGTGTAAGACAAGGCTTGCCACCCACCCGGTCCTAACCTTGAGGGTTAAGGAGGGGTCGGCCTTGAGGTTAAGGTTGTAGTTGTAAAGGTCGAATGATAAGGCAGGCAAAAGAATATTTTTTTACATAAGGATTTATTTCTCCTGCTCCGTGGTGGAATGGAACAGGCGTAAAGGTATATGTTTTTAGCCAAAGTAAGAACAAAAGGAAAAAACAGGCTTTTCAATGCTGTGCTCAAAAATGTCCTTCAACACAGGAGTTCACATTCCATCATGTGACCTCTACCTTGAAAACAATTAAACAAGGGGAAAACAATACTGTTCCTGAGCTGTATCCAAATTATGCTTTAGCTTATTTTTACCGCTTCATAAGCTCTTCAGTCAGGTACTTAAACAGCATACATTGTAGGATATCATAGCAAATGACCATTCAAGCTTTGCTTTACTTATTTCTGTCAATCAGACAGGTTGAGCAGTCCATTGGTTGATTCAGTTCAATCATTGGCAAAGGAGACGCTAATGGCATTTCTGCCTCAGGACTCTTTCCTGCTTGTATTAGCTTCTGGTCAGGAATTGCTCGTTTATCTAAGAACTCTTTGAACTCTTTAAGGAGTAATTCAGCCTGCTTTCTAACTGGGCTAGACTGAGGATTAGCTCCTTCCTTGGGTAAGTAATTGTTTGCAGAGTTTACTTCAGGAAAGCAAGTAATGCCGTCTCTGTTAAAACCTTCATTCAATGCACTGGAGTTACCCCTCCCCCACTTGTCTCTGTAAGCAAGTGTCGGGTTAGCAAGTTCAGTTGTATGAGGAGTGCTTTTAAAGAGTGATTCAAACGTAGGACCGTCTAACCCTTCCTGGCTTATTTCTCTCCCAAACAAGTCAGCTGTGTTCTTTATATTAGCCTGCTTGCTAAATCTTTCAGCTGTCTGGTGAGAAAAGCTGGGTCTGTTTAAACGAACTTCAGGCTGCAGCCAACTGCCCTCATAATGCCTGAGTCTGTCCTGAGTTTTAAAATCAGCATTCACTCTTTCTGGCTTCTCATAAAACTTGTCATCTGAATTAAACACACCAGGTACCTTGTATTGAGGCTTGTCTGAGAATTCCTTGCCACGCTGCCTTCTTCTCCAAGGGTCAGCTCTCCCCTCCAGAAGCCTAGGCTTTATCCCTGGGTCTCTCAGTGCTTCTAACCTCTCTTGTTCCCAGAAGGTTCTTTCAGGCACTGAGTATCCCTGGTACCTGCTTCTTGGTTCTGAATCCCTTCTCCTTGTATTACAGCTGGGCAGTGTTTCTCTTGCTAAGTCAAGGGTTTCTGTATCAAAGGCTGCTTCCTGCCTTTCTTGCCTTGTTCCGTCTTGCCTCCTTCCGTCCTGACTCTGTCTGTCTTGTCTCTCTCTGTTTAACAAGCTGCGTTTGCTTTGGGCAGCCCACCTCCTGCTAGGGCGTGCCCAATCAGTAACTCTGCTTCTCCCTTCCCCCGAGGTGAGCTGTGTTAGCTGATTAGCCATGTGTTCCTTGTTCTGAGCAGAGAAAATCCTGCATTTACCTGCAGTACCACTATCTTCCACCGGGTCACCATCCGTTTCCATGGCTTCTGGGGAAGCTACCACGTCACAGGATGCATACTTTCCCCCTACCTGTTTAATTTATATGCAGAACAAATCATCAGAGAAGCAGGATTGTATGAAGACAACAGAGGTGTGAAGATTGGTGGAAGACTCATCGACAACCTTCGCTATGCTGATGATACCACATTACTGGCTGAAAGTGAAGATGATCTGAAACATTTGCTTCTCACAATCAAAGAACATAGTCTCAAAATGGGCCTGCACTTTAATGTAAAGAAGACAAAGATTATGACAACTGGCATAATCAACAGGTTCATTGTTGAAGGAGAAGAAATTGAAGTCGTGAACAACTTTAACCTACTTGGATCAACTATCAATAAAGAAGCAACAAACAGTCAAGAAATCAGACGACGCATTGCTCTTGGCAGAATGGCTATGAAAGACCTAGATAAGATTCTCAAGAGCAGAGATGTCTCTCTCCATACAAAGATTCGACTTGTTCAAGCCATGGTATTTTCAATAACATCATATGGATGTGAAAGCTGGACAGTGAAAAAGATAGCACAAATCCACGTGCAATACCAAAAACCAAACAAAACCGTGGATTGCAATGGAAGGAAATGTTTTATTCAAAAAATTAAAATCAGCCTAGGCCCGACACAGGCCGTGTTTCGCAAACACCTTCTTCAGGGGCTAAATGGCTAAACACAAAATAAATAATAAACAAAATACATTAACATAGTATCAATCATAGAACGGGACTAAGAATGAAATATAAAACATATAAGTAATATAAAAAGTATTCATGATAAACTCACTTAAAAAACAAGCAAACAAATTAGAACCAAACAAATATGAAATGTAAGTATAAAAACATATATATAAAAGAATTCAATAGATTAATTACTAATTTAACCCATAGTAAAGACATATAGATATATATGTTTAATACATTGAAAACAGTCAATAAAAACATAAAATTGTGCAAATGAAATATAAAATTATGTAGGAAAACTACCCCCAATGTCCTACTGGAGTGTGACAACAAACTGATAATCATAATGGCCTTGAAACAAAAAATAAAACAATGGAACAAACAATATCTACATATAAAGGGATAAAGAGATGAATAAATAAATAAAATAAAGCATATATGCAGAGAAGAAACAGATACCAATTAAATGAACAGTACATGCCAGTCTCGTAAACCTCACACGGATGTCTTGATAGATGTATAAAGGAATCTAATCCAAAGTGGTACAGTTAAGATACCACTGCTCGATGTCAGATGGATAAATTATCATCTAAAACAATCTAAAAATATATATTATTAGTGCTTTACATGGAAGGGTTGTGTTAACTATAAAGAGCACTGCGAAAATCTAAATGAATCTAAAATAATGTGTGTTAAACATAGATTAGTGAAGAAGCTTATTTAGGATTTAATATGGAAAGCGCTACATGAGTGAAACATAAAACCCAATTCTCTGACTCAGAAATTATCAGAGCGTAAACTACATGTAGCAATAAAAAAGAAGAAAGAGGAGAGCGTTCTAGAGCTCGGAGGAAATGGCCGCAGATTAGTGCAGCTCCGTGTTCAATTCCCTCTGCTGTTTGGCCAACGGCGCAGAAATATAAGAAAATGTCCCGAAATAATTGAGGGAGCGAGAGGAAGAAAGGTGCTGTAGTTTCTAAACTGCGATCGCAGTTTGGCAGCTTTGCTGAGTTTCAGACGGCTCCGATGACGGTTTGACGGCTCTGCTGAGATTCTTATCTTCGATCACATCCTGACTTCTATGCTGAGACTTGAAAATGGTTTTGATGTGTTTTAAAAATTATTTTGAAGTTAGGTTGAAGCAATCCTGATGATATGCTACTATATATTTGAAACGCTTTACAAAAGGAAAGGAAAAAGTGATTCGGAGAAGTTTGGATGCTTTAGTGCGGCTAATGTGACAGTGGAAAAAAAAAAGGAAACAGGCAATAGTGTCACATAAGCTTAATTGATGAGCCGATGAAGTAGAGTTTGTCAAGCACAGGATGATGAAAAGGGTTGTTAGCACATTATTGTTGCTTTTAGACCTGAAGATACTGAATACTCTGACAGTTGACATTAGAATGTTTCCTCATTTAAACTAGTGCGCCAATGTATTCAATTCCCTTTGTTTCCTGGCCAAAAGTGTGAAATGTTACAAAGTGTCTTGATAATTAAAGGCTGAGAGAATGGGATGTGTTGATGTTTTTCAACTGTGACCTGTTTTTCATCTGCGATTGTACTCTGACAGCTTCAACTGAGAAAAAGTAATGTTCTACTGTTTTTTGTGATCTGTTTTTCAACTGCGATCGAATTTTGACAGCTTCAAATGAGAGAAAGAACTGCGATCGCAAGCTAATGACAGAGAAATATTTATAGAAATGTGCTGCTGTTTTTCAGCTGAGATCTGTTTTTCAACGGAGATCACATTTTGATAGCTTCAAATGAGAGGAAAAATGTGTTGCTATTTTTCATCTGTGATTGCTTTCTGAAATCTCGTGAAGAAAAAAGGGACTCGAAGAGTTTAGTATATGATTCGGTGTGGATAACTTGACAGGAAATAGGCATTAATGTTCTGAATATTTATCTGGGAAGTAGAGGATGATGGACATTTGAAAAAGATTTGTGCTGCAATTCATCATCTAAGATCTGCCTTTCAACTGCGAACATACTCTGATGACTGAAAGACTTGTGCTGTAGGTTTTCATCTGAGATCTGTTTTAGAACTGCGATCAAATTCTGGAGACTGAAAGAGAATTGTGCTGCTTTGTATCTGCGATCACACTTTGTTTAAGAGAGAGAATTATACTACGGTTATCTATTAGAGACTTGCTTTCCAGCTGTGTTCACTCAAAGAAGGCTGAGAGAGAATTATGCTGCGGTTCCTTATCTGAAATCTGCTTTTCAACTGCGATCACATTCTGACTGAGGGAGAGAATTGTGCTGCAGGTTTTTTAATTTAGGATCTACTTTCAAACGGTGATAACCTTCTGATTGCTGCGAGAGAGAATTGTGCTGCAGTTATTTAACTTTTCAACTGGGATCGAATAATGACTAAATTAATTACAGCTTTAATTGTTATGGCTATTGGAAAGTTTGGAATTTAAAATAGTGCTATTAGATAAAGTGAATTTGTGACAGGATACTGAAATTTGAGATTTTAGCACTAAATATTTGAGTATTGTGCATGGATCATTTGTGCTATCTGTAGCAAAGTACTCAAATTTTTGAAAATTGTAGTGAAGTAAGGAGGAAGAATGCATACATTAGTATATAATATACTTTAGCGCACAATTTTTGGTTATTAAGATTTGCTATCTTTATATAAATTTGGAGGAGTAGTGAAATATGGTAATGAGTTTGCACTTTGTATATTTTTAAGCTAGAATAATTTAAAGGTGCAAACTATATTAAATAAAGTGTGTCTAATTTCTTTTAAAATGAAAACTGCTCGTCGTGAGCGTGAGAAAAGAGAAATGGATTTAACAACAGCAAAGATGCATGCTGGTCATCCTTCATTAGTGTCTCAATTGGTGAATACAGAAGATGTGTCTAATGCAGTGGTCAATGCATTGAGTGGTCGTCTAGATGGAATTACAGGCAAACTAGATGGAATTAGTAAACAATTGGAGTCAATGGGTATAAGGATACAAGAAGCTGAGGAACGTATTTCAATGTTGGAGGATGATCTGCATAGCGCAAATAATAAAATTACCTCTCTTCAAGAGACAATCAGTAAACAGGGTTTGAAAATAGATGATTTAGAAAATCGTAGTCATAGAAAAAAATCTTCGTATAATTGGTATACCTGAAACTGTTAAGGATGCTGAGCTTAATGCTTATTTTTTTGGTATACTGAAGTTCTTAAATTTAAATGAAGGTAGTAATCACTTTACTTTAGAACGTATTCATAGACTAGGTAGACCTCGGCCAGATGATATGAGACCAAGAATAGTTATGGCCCGGTTTATAAATACTCAACACAAAGACAGAGTTTTAAGGGCAGCACGAGCGAAAGGGCCTCTGATATTTGAGGGGGTCCGTATACAAGTCTTTCAAGATTACTCTATTCAACTAAGTTTAAAGAGAAAAGCATATGCAAATATTTGTCAGCAATTGTTGTCATCAAATTTGAAATTTATGTTACAGTATCCTGCAAGGTTGCGGATATTCTATAATGGAAAAGCTGTATTAATGGAATCTCCGGAGGAAGCTCAGAAATGGTTTCATGGAAACATTGCTGGCATAAAAGATAATACCTGATCATTATAGTATTTGATTGAATTAAGGTTATCTATAGAGGAAATAAGTTTTAAGTTTCAATGTGTGATGGTTATTTTCTTAGATGTAGGTGATGTTATTGGTTTATTTGTAGAAGGATTATGATGGGATGGGAAATAAAAATGCAAGATATTTCAGTAGAGAGGAAGTGAATTAAGATTTGCACTAATATGGGTGTAGGAGGAGAAGAAGAGATCTTAAGGTTTATGGATAAGAAAGGGTTTGGTGAAATAATGGGTGGGAGGGAGGAAAAGGGATGGGGAGGGGATAATAAGGGGATTTTTACAGTAGTTTATATAGAAAGCCAATTTAATATTAAGATGAGAGGATTTGAATTATTGGTAATTGCTGTTGGAAGGGTCCTAGGCTGGGGGGACACTTCTAATTTTAAATATATGATAAAGTTAAATTTCAATATTTGTTTAATGATCACATCAGGAGGATGAGAGTTCTCTCATGGAACGTGTGTGGTCTTACAAGCCCCTTTAAGCGAAATAAAATTCTATTAGCAATAAGAAGGCATAAAGCAGATGTTGTTTTGTTACAAGAGACACACCAGTCTATAGAAGACCTGGTTTGAATAAAGAAAAAAGGTATTGAGTTAATTTATGGGGCTTCTGCAAAGGGAAGGAAAAGGGGGGTAGCTATATTAATTAAGACAGGAATAGGTTTCCAGAAAGATAGGATGGTAGTGGATCCTGAAGGGAGATTTGTTTTAGTACAGGGGAATTTGAATGGACAAAAGTTGTTGTTAGGTAGTGTATATGCCCCAAATGTGCCTGATCCTAATTTTTTTATAGATTTAATGGCAGAAATTGATAATTTACCTGAGTCACCAATTATATTAGGAGGGGACTGGAATGGTGTCTTTGATAATCAAATGGATATGTCAGGGAGGTGTGGGAGTAATCGCCTTAGTATTATAAAACTTTTAAAGAGATTCACTCAGAGATGTAGGCTTATAGATGTTTGGAGGGTTCTTCATCCAACAGAGCGAGATTATACACACTTGTCTAGAGCACATGGTTCTAGTGCGCAACTTGATGCAATATTAGTATCTGAAGTATTATTTCCAAAAATGGTGGACGCAGTCATTGGTCCATATGAAATTTCAGATCATGCTCCTGTGTGGGTAGATTGGATAGGAAGTCAGCCTGGTAGTAGTAAAGGTCCTTGGCGCTTACCACTTGAGATGTGTTATGATACTAATTTCAAAGACTTTTTAATAACTAAATGGAACGATTATGAGTATTATAATAGGAGGCATAAAAATGACCCAGAGTTATTTTGGGAGGCTTCAAAGGCTGTTTTGAGGGGATATAATTTCTTATATAGCCCGAAGGAGAAGAATGCTTGCTTTTAGGATTCTTAGATTGGAGAAACAAATTTGTAGAGAACGTAGGCTTTTGGCTAATAAACCTAATATTATCAACAAAGAGCAGTTACTTGCTACTCAAGCAACTTTAAATACTTTGTTGCAACAAAAAGCCAAAAAATCTCTGTTATATTATAAACATCATTTATATCAATATGGGGATAAATCGGGGAAACTTTTGGCTCGTTGTTTGGCGCGAAGTAAGGGATCCAGATTTGTTCCACTTTTGAAAGATGAAGGAGGAGTAATATGTAAAAGCAGTGTAGATATAGGGAGAATTTTTGTAAGTTATTATACTAAGTTATATAAGGGAGAAGAAGTTTCTAAAGAAAATATTAAAAAATTTTGGGAAAAAATACATTTACCACATCTTACAAAGGCTCAGAAAATGAAATTGGAAGCTCCTATAACAGTAGAGGAAATTCAGAGTAAAATTGATAATGCCCCATGATGTAAGGCACCAGGATTAGATGATCTTAGAGCAGAATATTATAAATTGCTGCAAGTTCAGATTACACCGGTGTTAGTGACTTTATTCAATAGGTGGATGAACGTTGGAGTTTTTAAATTTAATAATAATCTTGCTCACATTGCCTAAACCTGGTAAAGATGTAACTGAGGTTGAGTCATATCGACCAATTTCATTGATTAATTACGATCTAAAGTTGTTTGCAAAGATTTTAGCAGATCGGTTAGCAGTATATCTGCCAATCTTATTACATGATTGTCAGACCGGATTTGTGAGAGAACGGTATCCTTCAAAAAATGTAAGAAAAATTTTAGGAGTATTGAGCTGGGTTAGAAAAATGGATATCCCTTCTTTATTGGTAAGTTTTGATGCAGAAAAAGCTTTTGATAGAGTAGAATGGAAATATTTATTTGAAATTTTAAATGTCTATGGCTTTGGTGAAGGATTTATACAAGGTATTAGAGCTTTATATCATAAACCAAAGGCAGTAGTAGGAGTTAATGGACATATCACTAATAATTTTTATATTACACGTGGAACCAGACAAGATTGTCCTTTATCGCCATTGTTGTTTGTGCTCTCATTGGATCCTTTGCTGAGAATGATTTATGCTTGTGATGGTATACAAGGAGTGAAAGTTGGGTCATGCATATTCAAGGTTTCTGCTTTTGCGGATGATTTATTAGTCATGTTGTTAAATCCTTGTGAATCTCTAACAAGACTTCTAGATTGAGCAAGGCCGCGGGCAGGGTCCCGACGGCCGGCATTAACAGGGCGCGCGGCCCGGTGTGGGGACCCTGCGCGCGGCCGCTTCCTGGGGCCGGGGGGGGGGGAGGTTATGGTTTGAAATCATTGGCTCCCGGCGAATGCGATCGCTCGGGAGCCAATGGGGGAGCGGCTGGTGGGGAGCGCGGTGGGTTAAGGGGCTGCTGCAGGTCTCCGCGTGCTCAGTCGCCTCTGGAGACCTGCAGAGTGCCGGCTTTTTGCTGAGTGCTGCCTTTTCGGGGCCTGCTGTTTCTGTGGCGGCTGATCGTCTCGTGCGGTTTGTCGGCGGCGCTGTTGCTGGCAGGCAGGTGCTCTTCGTTGTTCGGTGAGCTGAGGGTGTGCGGGCCCGTGGGGGGTTTGGGTGGTGGGGGTGTGGCTAGGCGCAGGACTGGGGTGCGGGCCTAGTGCCTCTCACGTGGTGGTGCTCCTAGGAGGGTGGGTGTTAGCCCTTCTGGCGGAGGCTGGTGCTAAACGGCATAGCACATACGGGGGATATATAAAGCAGGGGAATTGAAGTTGTGTGTTTAAGTATACCATCACGTGGGGGGCGCGGCGGCCGGGAGAGGGGGCTGAGCAGGTCTTCATGTCGTCGGCCTGTGCCTTCTAGGGCTGGGGGGGCGGTGGGGGGGGGGGGAAGGGGTGGTGGGGAATACCGCTGGGGAAGGGGGGTTGCGTGGGGGGGTGCCTGTTGGGAGGGGGGTCTCGAGGGGTCGGGGGTTGGCGTGAGGGCGTGGGAGCTCTCGGGGGGAGCGGAGGGCATCTGTTGGGGGGGCTCAGAGGGGAAAAGCGAGGGGAAAGGTGTGCGCGCAATGGGGGGGCGGCGGGCTAGCGCTGTTATGCCGGGGAGGGGGGAGGCTCTGGGGGCGGGTGCCGGGGGGAGTATAGTGGAGGGGGGGACAGTGGCGCTGGGGGGGTCGATGCTTTTGGCCGAACGGTGCAGGGGCAGTGCGGTGCGTTGCCGGTAGGCGGGACCCCTGGTTTTCCTGGGGCGCCTCCTGCAGCAGTGTGGCCATCTGTTCTGGGGGGCTATATGCCTGTGAGGGGTCCTTCGCCTTGGGACCATTGGGTGAGTTGGGGGCAGGGCACTTCGTCAGCTGATTGGCGAGCGCCTTGGTCCCCTATGTGGCCTGCGGCGGGTTTCCCCCCTGTTTTTTCTTTTTTGTCTCTGCAGGTGCAAGGGATGGCACAGCTCGGCGCTGCGAGCCCAGATCTGGTTCCGGCGGTGGATGGCAGTGCGGCGGCGCTGAGCGGTTCCGCGGAGGTGTTGGAGGCTGGAGTCCAGGACGCCGCAACCCGAGGAAGGTGTCGCCGGAGGGACCAAGCTGCGACTTTGCCATCGGGGGTGAATGGACAGGCCGCAGGTGAGTTGTCGGGGGACCAGGGTGGGGATGGGTCGCGGCGGTTGGCCCTAGACAGTGCGGAGCGCAGGTCGTGGAGGAAGCGGCGTCGATCTTGTCGTAGGCGTCGTAGTTCTGATTCCTCTTCCTCTTCCTCCTCAGCGGATTCGTCTTCGTCTTCCTTAGGTCGCGAGGCGGAGGTTGAAGAGGCGGGGTCTCGGTCGGGTGGGGGGGCCCCATCGGTGGTAGCTTTTCCGGAGTTGTGGAAAGGGGTTCCAAAGAAGTTGCGGAGGAAGATTCGGAAGCGCCGGTACATAGATATCTTTAGGTTGTTGGAGGGCAGAAAGAGGTCCGGCGAGAGCCGGAAGAAGCAGAAGGAGGACGAGAAGGCGGGTCGGCTTCGGAAGGTGGCGCGCAACGTGGTTAACTAGACACGGGCGTTTTTGCGCCTGGCCAGTGTGTGGGGGCATTCTTCGCCAGAGCATTATGGGATGTTGCTGGCGTATGCTGATTCTATTTTGGAAGCCTCGTAAACGCACGAGGGTTGGGCGTGGCTAAATTATGACGAGAAGTTCGGGATAGGATGGAGGAGAATAGACTCTTGTCATGGGGCACGCAGGACATCAACCTATGGTTGACTCAAATGTCTGCTCGGTCGGGCGTGGCCACTGGGGGGAGAGGGGGCGCAGCAGGACCTTCGGGTGGGGGCCGTTCCTTTCGAACGGCGGGGGGTGGAGTGCAGCAGAAAGTCGGGTCGGGGTGGCAGCGACGTGTGCTGGCGCTTCAATAGGACCACCTGCCCCTTTTCTGATTGTAAATTCAAGCACCTCTGTTCCGTCTGCGGCGGGGGTCACTCCGCCGTTAAGTGTGGTAGACGTGGGCCCGACGGCGTCGCCGGGCCAGGGCCAAAGGCCCAGTGAGTGGGCTGATGTGGCCCCGACTCCGGTTCGGGCGGAATCCTTACGGTTTTGGCTGCAGCAATACCCGCGGCGGCGTGATCGGGAGCTGTTGGGATCCGGTTTCCAGTTTGGTTTCGTTATCCCGGTTCGGGGGGTAGTGCAGGCTAAGCGGTCAAGGAATTCCCCTTCGGTTCGGAGGTTTGTAGACGTGGTGCGGAGCAAACTGGCGGCTGAGTTGCGCTTGGGCCGGATCACGGGGCCTTTTCTGGAGCCGCCTTTTCCGGGTATGGTGGTTTCTCCTCTGGGGATTGTGCCGAAGAAGGCGCCGGGAAAGTTTCGGCTCATTCATAATCTGTCCTGTCCGATGGGTGCGTCGGTGAATGATCATATCCCGCGGGAGCTCTGCACTGTGCGGTATGCGTCTTTTGACAGGGCGTCTGAGATGGTACGGACGGCAGGGCGGTCCGCTTGGATGGCGAAGGTGGATATTGAGTCCGCCTTCCGCTTGCTGCCGGTGCATCCTTCTTCTTTTCCGTTGTTGGGTTTTCATTTTCTGGGGAGCTATTATTTTGATAAGTGTTGCCGATGGGCTGCTCTGTTTCTTGTTCTTTATTTGAGAAGTTTAGTACGTTTTTGCAGTGGGCCTTGAGTCAGAAGACTGGGTTGCGGAATGTGGTCCACTACTTGGACGATTTCCTGCTCATAGGTTCGGCCTATTCCGATGAGTGTCAGGCGTTGTTAGCGGAGTTCCAGGAGTTATCGCAGGAGTTGGGTGTACCATTGGCGGTGGAGAAGACGGAAGGGCCTACAACCAGGCTCACATTCCTAGGCGTGGAGCTCGACTCGGTGGAGCTTATTGTGTGCTTGCCCCCGGAAAAGGTGGCTGGTTTACGCGCGTTGGTCGCTAATGTCCTTGCGTCCGCTAAGATCACCTTGCGTGAGATGCAAGCCTTGTTGGGCTCTCTGAATTTTGCGTGTCGGGTGATCCCCATGGGCAGAGTTTTTTCCCGGCGACTTGCTGCTTCGACGGCCGGGGTGCTGAAGCCGCACCACCGGATCAGAGTTACCGTCCCGATGCGGGCGGATCTTCGGGTTTGGAGCCGATTTTTGGAGGAGTTTAATGGGACTTCCGTTTTGCTGGGCGCAGAGGTGTCTAGTGTGCAGTTGGAGTTGTTTACGGACGCGGCCGGGGGCATCGGATTCGGGGTTTACTTCGGGGGGGCTTGGTGCGCGCAGCGGTGGCCCCAGCACTGGCACGAGTCAGGTTTGACCTCCAACATCACCTTCCTGGAATTGTTTCCGTTTTTGGTAGTGCTGAAGTTGTGGCCTGAGCGGTTGCGGGACCAGCAGGTGGTGTGGTGGTGTGACAATGAGGCCGTGGTCAGCGTGGTTAATCGTTTCTCGCCAAAATGCCTGCGGGTGACTCGCTTGATGCGCGAAGTGGTGTTAGCCTGCTTGTCCTTGAATGTATCTGTTCGTGCCAGGCACCTCCCTGGTTGCAAGAATCATATAGCTGATGCGCTTTCTCGTTTACAGTGGGATCGTTTTCGCGAACTGGCCCCGGAGGCGGACCCGGAGGGAGCCATGGTCCCCGATTCCTTGTGGAGCATTGGCCTGGAGAGATGCTGAGCTTACTGCGAAGTTCGGTAACGCCCGGGACGTGGTCGGTGTACCGGCGTGGCTGCGACGAGGTGGCGGAGTTTCTAAGGGAGAGGGGTTGGTAGGCGGGTAGGGTGTCTGATGCCCTCATTGGTAGTTATATAGCGGAGGCTAAGGGTCGCGGGCTGTCCCGCACGTTGGTGCATTTGCAGCTGGCGGGTTTTAACTTTTTTGCCGGCGCCGTGGGCTGGGGTGGTGCTGCTGGGGGAGTTTTGGCGCATCGCCTGCTTCGTGGGTGGGAGCGGCTTCGGCCGTCACCCACGGATCGCCGCAAGCCCATTACGCATGGATTGCTAGTGCGCCTCTTAGAGGTATTGCCCCGGGTGGCCTCGTCAGCTTTTGAGGTGGTGCTATTCCGGGCCGTTTTTTGTCTCGCTTTTTTCGGGGCTTTTTGCGTGGGGGAGCTGGTGGCCAATTCGGGTAGGTTGGGTGCTGGGGGAGGTTTGCACAGGCGCCACGTGTATTTGGAGGACGGCCAGATGCGGATCCTGTTGGAAAAGTCCAATACGGATCAGCGAGGTCGGGGTTTGTGGATCGTATTGCGGGAGGTCGCGGGTCTCATTACTTGCCCTGTGCAGGCGGTGCGGAGGTACTTGCGGGTGCGCCCGGAGCGGGTCGGGGTTCTCTTTCTACATGAGAATGATCGGGTGTTGACTCGTTTCCAGGTAGTGGCTGTGCTGAGGTTGGCTCTAGGTGCCTTGGGTGAGGATCCCGGCTGCTTTGCCTCTCACTCGTTTCGTATAGGTGCGGCCACCAGTGCGGCGGGGACCGGAATGTCGGATGATGACGTTCGGTGCATAGGTCGTTGGCGGTCTCGGGCTTTCCAGGGTTACATACGGTTATAAGGACTTGTCTTGGTTGGGGGTGGGGGTATACTGATTGTTTATTTGTTTTTCAGATGGGGGCATCGAGCCTGGTGTTGCCTGGGTGGTGGGGCATTCCTTTGTCCACTGGGCCTGTCAGCGCGCTGCCATTCGACCTGGGAGACTGAACTTGTGAATAGATCCTGCAGTGGTGTCGGTCTCATGGCTGGGACAGAGAGGACTACAATGGCTGCAGCTGCTTCCTTTGCTTCGTCACCACATGAGGACATCGCGGAAACCGGCGGTGCTGCTGCTGCATTTGGGGGGCAATGACCTTGTCTCTTGGTCCTGTCGTCAGCTGATTAGAGCGGTACAGGACGACTTGGCAGTGGTTTTGCAAATGCTCCCTGGGACAATTTTGTTGTGGTCGGACATTATCCCTCGGCCGGCATGCTGGGGCCAGTGGCGTTGGTCGAGGGGGCTGACTAAGATAAACCGGCAGATCGGTCGGTGGGTCTGTGTTAATGGTGGCTATCAGATCATGCACACATGGGTGGAGGTCGGTTGCGCTGGTCTTTATAGGAGTGATGGCGTCCATTTGTCCCTAGTTGGCATGGACCTGCTCCTTAACGACTGGCAGGAGGCCTTAGAGTATGTTGTTTTGCGGGATAGACGCTGGTCGCAGCTTTAGGCTTGGGGGGGCGGCGCATCGACAGATTGTCGTGTGCCGGTGGCGGGATCCCGGAGGTCCGGGGTCCGGTGCCTCAAGGTACACTTGGGCAGGGGTTGGGGTGCCCCTGACCCGGATATACCCTGGCCGGCTTTTGCTATGGGCATGGCGAAGTCGGGAGAAGGGTGGGAAAACTTGACGGGGGGCAAGTGTCGGGCCGTAGCGGTGGTAGGCACTTTGCTAAGGCATGGCTGGTGTGGCACTACTCCGCTAGGGGGCCTAGTTATGTTTTCTGTGGTTGAATATTGTTAATAGTTATTACTTAATAAAGCTGCGACCAGTTATTTTCCCATAATAATGGTGTGGTGTTTTCTTGGAAGTGGGGGTTTGGTGGTGAAGGTGGGGGAGAATTTGTGGCAGGGCCCGGAGTACTGGGTACGCTTGCCTCGGTTAATGATTAGACGATTTGGAGAAATTGCTGGTTTCAGATTGAATATGACTAAATCAGAAGAATTGGATGTTAATGGGGGGTTACAGGAAAAATGGGGTGATGAGTTTCCATTAAGATGGGCTAATAATACATTTAAATATTTAGGAATTTGGTTGCCTAAAAATCCGAACCATTTGTATAGGCAGAATGTTAGGCCATTGATGCGAGATATACAAAATAAATTGCAGGTTTGGACTCCTTTGTCTCTTTCATTAGGTGGTAGGATAGCTGCATATAAGATGATGATTTTTCCAAAAATTTTGTATATTTTACAAATAATTCCTTTGCGACTATTAAAGCAAGATGTGCAGAAATTAGAGAGATTACTGCAGGGATTTTTTTGGAGAGGAAAACATCCCAGATTTAGAATTGATCGTTTATATGGTTCATGGCAACAAGGTGGTATGGGGTTGCCTTGTTTAGAAATATATAATATGGGTTGTTTACTTCGTCATGTACGTGATTGCATAGGTGGTACTTCAGTTTACACTCCTTATGATCTTGAATCAGCATTAGTTGCTCCTTATTCCCTTCGGTCAGTGTTACATGTATCGAGAGCGAAGTTGCCTAAAGTATTTAAAAATAATATATTATGGCAGGGGGTTCGATGGAGTTGGCAGAAGCTTTGTGAAAAACTGGGTGTTCCAAATGAAATTTCAGGTTATTTGCCACTGCAGGGTAATACAGACTTTCAACAAAGTATAAAGTCAATTTTATTTAAAGGTTGGGAGAAAAAAGATCTTCAATTGTTGTATCAAGTAATTAACGAAGAAGGTGTACTTAAATCATTTATAGATTTAAAAAGATGTTATAGATTGTCTCAGGGGCATTTTTATGCATATTTACATTTAAAATATTATTTGATTTCCATAGCAGATAGGAGAACTTGTTTGAGATCAGAAAATTTTAAGAAATTAGAAGAGTGGTTTGCGTTTAAGGACAAAGAGAGAATAACTGTAGCAGAATATAATAAGGCTTTATTTAATTTAGTTCATGTTAAGAATTTTGATCATTTGAGTTTGCAATGGGGAAAAGAATTAGAAATTAATCTTGAAAGGTTTGCCTGGGAAAAGGCTATTGGGCGTATCCCTAGACAAATAGTGGGGGCAAAATTACGTGAAATGCAATTTAAAATAATAGAACGTGCTTACATAAGTAGTATAATGGGTACACTACTTGTCAAACTGATTGACAGGTGAGATAAGGATGGCAGGAGCCAATCAGCGTTCACTTCCGGTGTATGTCCCGCCTTAGGCCACGCCCCTCCCATAGAAGTGAATGGTGAGTTAGCCCCGCCCACTCCCGCCCCCAAAATCTTGACAGGTACCAATCAGCGCCCACTTCCGGTGTATGTCCCGCTTTAGGCCACGCCCCCTCCCATAGAAGTGAATGGTGAGCTAGCCCCGCCCAGCCCCACCCACTCCCGCCCCCAAAATGTTGACAGGTACCAATCAGCGCCCACTTCCGGTGTATGTCCCGCCTTAGGCCATGCCCCCTCCCATAGAAGTGAATGGTAAGTTAGCCCCGCCCAGTCCCGCCCCCAGGCGTGGCCACCACCCCCCACTTGACACACCCCTGCCCCCGTCCCAAGGATGACATCATCCAATCAGCGTACACTTCCGGGGGTGTGTCACACCCACGCCACGCCCCACAATATGGCATTAGCCAATCAGCACCCACTTCCGGGTTTGTGCTACGCCCACAGCCTCCCACCCTCCTCCACGCCCCCTGCCTACATCATCGGAAATGACATCACCGGAAACAGGGCATCATCAGAAGAGGGACTGTCCCTTTTTTGCTGACATCAGCGGAAACAGTATGGCTGACTCCGGAAATGACAGTATGGCTGACTCCGTAAATGTGTTTTTGTATTTTCTTGTGTCACACAATCATGATGTCTTTGCCCTGGAGCATGTATTACACAAGCTGTACAGTCTCTATGCATAACGGCCTGCCAGCATTTCTTGATAATACAGTCCATCGTTGCTTGTATAGCAGATTTCAATGTGTTTATTTCATCAGGTTTTGTGTAGTCCTTTTGACTGGCTATGACATTAAATGCCTCCCTTTTATATGTACAGAGAAAGCACAAACATTTGAACTCAGGTCTCTCTCTCTCTGAATTTCAGTCTGAACTTACAGTGTTTGCCATAATATTTCTCTCTAACCATGAGGTCTTAAAAGCAAAATTCTATCACATGGACAGCCCTGGTTTCTCTAACAAAAGATGTGTTAATTGAGGTTTAACATTTGTAAAACACATTTCCGGAGTCAGTCATTCTCTTACCTGTGCTGATCCTAGTTTGCTTGGTGTTCCAAAAAGAGCCATTTTTTCCTTTCTGAATCTCTGTGTTAAAATGTTCCCCTTACACAAAGCCTTACACCTGGAGCATGCTCAGAACACCTGGAGCATGCTCAGAACAGACCTCTTGTTTCAACCAATCACGTGTTACCACACCCTAGAGAGACATGTTCAGGCTTGTCTCTCTGTATTGGTTTTTTCAAAGCCACTAAAAAATAGCTGTATTAGTATTTGGATTTGAACTCAGCTCTCTCAAAAAAAATAGCTGTATTAGGGGGATTTGAACTCAGGTCTCTCTGTATTTCAGTCTGAACTCTACAGGACTGTCAGAATACTTCTCTCTAACATTGAGGTCTTAAAAGTAAAATTCTATCACATGGGCAGCACTGGTTTCTCTAACAAAAGATGTGTTAATTGAGGTTTAACATTTGTAAAGAAAAGCTTTCTATCCTGTCTGTGTCTCAGTGAAAAGCCTGTGTCTCTCTGTGCTGTGAATCTTTTGTGAGAAATAAGAACTGGGGCAGTGGGAGAGAGAAAAGCATTTTTTTTCCAGGGGGTTCCTGCTTTTTTGCAGATGTAAACATTAACCAGAAGCAAAAACACATTTCTGGAGTCAGTCACACTGCTCCCTGCTGATGTCAGCAAAAAGGGACAGTCCATTTCCGATGATGTAGGCAGGGGCGTGGTTGAGGGTGAGAGGCAGCACTGATCCCTCTAACAAAGATGTGCTAATTGCATTTGGAAAGAAAAAGATTCTAGCCTGCCTGTCTCTCTGTGCTAAGAATCAGTTTTTGTGTGAGAAAAAAACAACTGAGTCTGTGTGGGAGAGAGAGAGAGAAAAGCATTTTTGTTTTTCAGTATTAAGCAGAAGCAAAAACACATTTACGGAGTCAGCCATACTGTTTCCGCTGATGTCAGCAAAAAAGGGACAGTCCCTCTTCTGATGACGCCCTGTTTCCGGTGATGTCATTTCCGATGATGTAGGCAGGGGGCGTGGAGGAGGGTGGGAGGCTGTGGGCGTAGCACAAACCCGGAAGTGGGTGCTGATTGGCTAATGCCATATTGTGGGGCGTGGCGTGGGTGTGACACCCCCCGGAAGTGTACGCTGATTGGATGATGTCATCCTTGGGGCGGGGGCAGGGGTGTGTCAAGTGGGGGGTGGTGGCCACGCCTGGGGGCGGGACTGGGCGGGGCTAACTTACCATTCACTTCTATGGGAGGGGGCATGGCCTAAGGCAGGACATACACCGGAAGTGGGCGCTGATTGGTACCTGTTAACATTTTGGGGGCGGGAGTGGGTGGGGCGGGGTGGGGCTAGCTCACCATTCACTTCTATGGGAGGGGGTGTGGCCTAAGGCAGGACATACACCGGAAGTGGGCGCTGATTGGTACCTGTCAAGATTTTGGGGGCGGGAGTGGGTGGGGCTAACTCACCATTCACTTCTATGGGAGGGGGCGTGGCCTAAGGCGGGACATACACCGGAAGTGAACGCTGATTGGCTCCTGCCATCCTTATCTCACCTGTCAATCAGTTTGACAAGTAGTGTACCCATTATACTACTTACATATCACCATATAGAGCATGGAGGGGGGGCTTTGCACAATGTAGTGAATGCCCAAGGTGTAGAATTTGGGGCATATGTTCTGGACTTGTATATGTGTGAAGAAATTTTGGAATAAAATTCAAAAATTTTTAAGTGGTATATTGAGGCAAGCTTTAATTTTGACTCCAGGGTTTGCTATACTTGATGTTCCTGATTCTATGGGACTTTCCTTATCAGGGAATAGACTCTTGGTAAGAAAATGTTGTCTGCTTGCTAAACACTGTATACTTCGGAATTGGAGAGATCCTAAAGGGAGTGGAGAAACGTATTGCACCAATTGATATTATGGGAAGGAATATCTACTAGGAAACATGTGCGTAAAAGAGCTTATTTTTTAAAAGTTTGGTTTCCTTATCTTGATGGGGTTTCAGCAAGGTCAAGGAATGATATTTTAACAATTTAAATTGGCTAAGTTAGGATAAAATAAGGGGAGGGGTGAGAAATGAAAATAGGTTACTGGGGAGGATGTGGATTGAAAGGGGAAAGTGCAAAAGGGTGAAGGTGAAGGAAGGAGAAGGGGAAAATTAAAATGTATTAATTATATCCTTTTGTGGATTATTACTGAGTGGGGGGAGGGGGATAAAGGTATGGACTGGGAGGGAGTATGGGATGGTGGTGATGGATAATGGGGGGGGGGGGAGTGTGGAAATAAAAAGTAAAATATATATTCCCCGTAGTGGGAATGAATATGGTTGTTTAACATTGTTTAATATGTATGTTGTTTAAATTGTTTCGGTATGTATGCTACTTATATTGTTTCAAAATGTATGTTGTCTACAATGTTTTAATATGTTAACTGCTTACAATGAATAAAAAGATTAAATACTAAAAAAGAAGAAAGAATCCCCACTTAAATAAATTACCATAATTAAAAAAGGACCTCAATAAAAAATGTCTCAAACACATATAAATTATAATTTGGTAATCATTGGGCAGGAAAAAACATGTGTCATCTGAAGTATTAAAAACTAAAACATACATAGCAATATCATGAATGGTAAATTAAACGATGTGGTAACAATCCCACAGGAAGAAAGTGAAGCCCAAACAAAATCGATAAAAAAAGTCAAGGAATGCATATGAATTGAAGCTTGTATTAGATGACAAGGGTGGGGGAACCCTATTGCAGTCTTATAAAGATAATTCTATCATAACATCCAAACTCGTATTGATTGTAAACCACAATCTTACTAGCGTATGCAACAGGATGATACAGGGAATTAGCAACCCAACAGATATCTTAAAAACGATACCATAGCAAATAAATATTTTAAAAAACTAAATAAAAAAAGAAAGGTGTACCTGATGTAAACCATATACAGCCTTAATATCATATGCATTAGGTTAAAAATTACACTTACTTAATCCCTTGATATCATACACATGAACCGCGGAGATATAAATAAATCCTTTGCGCTAGTCCAAAGTTCAGTGATAAAAACGCCAGCGCATGTGCTCTGAACCAATAAAAAGGCAACGCGCAACGTAAAACCGTAATATGTAAATGGCCCACGAGACGGATGGGGAAATTAAAATCTCAAGAGCCAAATTACTAAATGAGCATAAGGATATCTTCCAAAACAGCACAGGCAAAAGTAAAAAACCTTTAGTATAAAGATGCTTAAATGAAAAGGGCACAAAATAAATAAAATTAAAAACAGTGCATCCCTCCCCATGACTAAAAAAAGTTTATAAATAGAGGCATATAAATACTCACTAATTAAAAACGATCATAAAAAAAGGGGGGGAGGGGCGTGATTTGTATCACCATACAAATGACAGCAAAACTTAAATAATGAACAGAGGAAACAATCAAGGGATCGTGTTTTTATAACGGAGGAAAAGCCGGATCGTATACACAACCCTATTGAAAACGCAAAATTTAAAAAGAATTGGCTCGCAAAGGGTCAGAGACCAAACTTGCGCTCTGAACCAATAAAAGAGCAGCATGCACCGTAAAAACATCATATGTAAATAACCCACAAGACAGATGGGAAAATTGCAAAAACCAGATAGATATGTTCCAAAACTGCATAGGCAAAAGTAAAAAACTTTTAATATAAATATGCCTGGTGCTGACTAATAGTAAAAACATTCCTAAAAATAGCCGTGATTTGTATAACCATACAAATGACAGCAAAACTTAAATAAATGAACAGAACAATGCAAAGATCCCAAGAAAAGAGGGGGAGGAGCGATATAAACAGTTAAAAACCTTCTATAAAAAGAAACTAAGACCTAATAAATCGTGTTTAAGAAAACCATATTGCAAGAGGGAGAATGTAAGCAAAACGATAAAAAGATATGAATAAATAAATTAAAAAATGTGGCGCAAAAAAGGGGGGGATCTTAAACATGAAAAAATGAAGTAAAATAACTTAGAAGTAAATTAAAAACAACTATGAACCAATATGCTAAAAAATGATGAAACCAAGACAGGAACCCATAGCATCACAAAAAAACTGATAAATCCCGATCCATATTTAATCCATGTGGATGTAAGCTGTTCAAATTAAAAGTATAACGTTGCTCAAGACGTAATAGGGTCCTGTCAATATCTCCACCTCTCCAGTTGAGCTTAACTTTTTTAATAATGAAAAAACGTAAGTCAGTGATCTTATGATTAGCAGCCTGCCAATGTGGCACCAAGGGTTTATCTACAACACCTCTTTTTATACAACTACGATGCTCCACTATTCTAGTGCGAACTGGACGTTTAGTTTTCCCCCACATACAACATATTGCAAGGGCACACTATAACATAAATAACGTAACTTGTAGCACAATTAGAAAAATCATCTAAGTAAAATTTGGTATTATTAATTGGATGTATAAAAATTCTTCACTATTAGCACTGAATTACACACTGAACATTGTATATATATGTTTTTATACTTACATTTCATATTTGTTTGGTTCTAATTTGTTTGCTTGTTTTTTAAGTGAGTTTATCATGAATACTTTTTATATTACTTATATGTTTTATATTTCATTCTTAGTCCTGTTTTATGATTGATACTATGTTAATGTATTTTGTTTATTATTTATTTTGTGTTTAGCCATTTAGCCCCTGAAAAAGGTGTTTGCGAAACACGGCCTGTGTCGGGCCTTGGCTGATTTTAATTTTTTGAATAAAACATTTCCTTCCATTGCAATCCACAGTTTTGTTTGGTTTTCAGTGAAAAAGATAGACAGGAAGAAAATTGATGCCTTTGAATTATGGTGCTGGCGGCGAATGCTGTGTATACACCATGGACTGCACGAAGAACAAACCAGTCGGTACTAGAGGAGATCAAACCTAAGCTTTCTTTAGAAGCTCAGATGACAAGACTTCGACTTTCATACTTTGGACACATCATGCGAAGAGAAAGATCATTAGAGAAAGACATCATGCTTGGCAAGATAGAAGGTCAACGCAAAAGAGGAAGGCCAGCAATGAGATGGAACGATACAATAACAGCAGCTATGGGTTCCAGTCTGTCAACAATGAGCCGCCTGACTCAAGACCGAACACAATTTAGGATAGCTATCCAGAGGGTCGCCATGAGTAGACTCCGACTCGACGGCACTTAACAACAACAACAACATCAGCATAGCGAAGGTTGTTGATGAGTCTTCCACAAATCTTCACACAGTCCTGCTTCTCTGATGATTTGTTCTGCATTTAAATTAAAGAGGTAGGGGAAAGTATGCAGCCTTGTCATACACCTTTGCTGTTTTTAAACCATTCTGTTTCTCTTTGTTCCATTTGAACTGTTGCTTCTTGATCAGTGCAAGAGAACTATCAGCTGTTCTGGTATAACCATGCTTCTTAATTTGGTCAGGAGTTTCTCATCGTTTACACAGTCAAAAGCCTTGCTGTTGTCAATAAAACACATTTGGATATCCTTTTGGTATTCTTTTGTCTTTTCAAGGATCCATCTCACATCCGCGATGATGTCTCTCATTCCTTGCTCTTTCCTGAACCCTGCTTGAATTTCAGGCAGTTCTTGTTCCCGGTATGGTTGTAGTCTCTGCTGAATGATCTTGAGTAGAATCTTGCTGGTATGTGGGATCAGAGCAATTGTGCGATAATTTCCACGGTCAGTCGGGTCACTTTTCTTTAGTATTGGTATAAATACAGACCTTTTCCAGTCAGTTGGCCATGAATTTGTCTTTCAAATTTCCTGGCAGAGCATTGTAAGAATGGTAACAGCTTCATCCAATTGCTGTAATACTTCAGTGGGAATGCCATCAATGCCTGGTGTTTTGTTCTTTGATAAGGTTTTCAATGCTGCTTCGACTTTGTCTTTTATCACCAATGGTTCTTATTCATAAGGTACAAGTTGAAACGGCTGTTGGTCCACTTGATCTTTATGGTATAATGACTCTGTATATTCTTTCCACCTTTTCTTTATCTTCTCAGCATCATTCAACATGGATCCTTGAGCATCTTGTAGCATTCCAATTCGCGACTAGAATTTTTTCTTTAACTCTCATAACTTTAGAAAAGCTGATCTTTTTCTTTCTCTAATAGAATCTGATTCAATTTCCTTGCATTTGTCATTGTAGTACTTCTCCTTGTCTTGTCTTGCTGCATGTTAGAAATCTCCGTTGAGTTCCGCGATTGCCTCTCTTTCTCCTCTGACTTTAGCTTCTCTGAATTTCTGGACAATTTTCAGTTTCTTCAGTCATCCATTTTGGCTGTTTCTGCTTTTTCACCTTATGTAGAGACTGTTCCCTTTCTTCCAACACAACCTTCTTGATGTCATCCCATAACTCTTCTGGAACTCTGTCATTTGCATCTAAAGCAGCAAATCAATTTTTCAGGCAATCTTTAAATTCCAGTGGTATATTATCAAAGTCATATTTTACTACATTCATGAATGGCTTGCTCTTTTTCAACTTTAGCTTCAGTTTGCATACTAATAGTTGGTGATCTGTACCACAATCAGCTCCAGGTTTTTTCTTTGTTGATGTTATCGAGCTTTTTCATTGTTGTCTTCCACAGATGTAATCAATTTAATTTCTGTATAATCCATTGGGTGAAGTCCACATGTACAGACAACACCTGTGTTGCTGGAAGAAGGTGTTTGAGATGAATAGATCATTGGTCTTGCAGAATTCTATCAGTCTTTCTCCAGTTTCGTTTCTGTTGCCAAGTCCATATTTTTCATCCACTTTGCCTTCTTTTTTTTGCTAACTTTTGCGTTCCAGTCACCCATGACTATCAGGATATCCTGTTTGCATGTTCTGTCAATTTCAGCTTGTACTTGTTCATAGAACGTCTTCCTCTTCTGCAGCTGTTGTTGGGCCATATACCGGAATTATAGTTGTGTTGATGGGCTTTCCTTGTAGATGAATAGAAATTAAGTGTTCACTGACTGCACTGTAGTTCATTACAGTTCTTGCAAGTTTCTTATTGATTATAAATGCAACACCATTTCTTCTTTGTCTTTCATTTCCAGCATAGTAGACCATATGATCATCAGTTACAAAGTGCCCACAGCCAGTCCATTTCAGATTGAATTGTACACGTTCCATTTCATTCTTGACCACATCCAACTTTTCTTGGTTCATGCTTCATATGTTCCATGCCCCAAAATGTAAGATATCTTTGCAACTTCTGACTCTCATTTCATGCACAGCTACAACAGCAGATCCAACAACATCATAAATGTTGGCTTTACTCTGAGTGCCCCAGTAACCATCTGAGTGCCTATTGCCATTTGGTTTATTGGCTCTTCTGCAATTTCCCTCTATTGCTCCAGTACTAGAAGCTATTCCCCTAACATTAACACTTCATTTAGATATCTTGATGTTACCCTAGACTCCTGTCTTTTCTTTCATGATCATTTTGGTTCTGTAGTAAAGACATGCCCTATGTCAAATCCAGTCCATTTGTTCATTTCTTAGCCTCCCCTGCTCTCACTACTCCGATCTTAAGTTTAGTCATAACTCATTTGGATTACTCTAATGTTGTCTATGCTGGGCTCCCAGAATATGAACTAAAAAGACTGCAAACTATACAAAATACTGCCATCAGCCTGCTTGCACATACATCTAAGTTCAATCACATCACTCCTCTGATTCAGTATTATTGGTTGCCCATTTCTTATTGCATACGGTACAAGATTCTAACTCTCGTCCACAAAAACTTAAACACTGGTGTCCCATCTTGCTTGTCCTCCCTATTCATTCCTCATATTCCCCCTCCATACTTTTCGCAACATTCATACTAGCATTCTCTACCTTCTCCCTGCATTTTGAGCAAGATATAATTCAACCAGATACTTAGCTTGTTACTTCTATGCATGGTACCAATAGAATGGCTTACCACCAGGTCTCAGTCAGGAACCCATCTATAATACCTTTAAGTCAGCCTTGAAAACTCAGCTTTTTCAGAAGGCATTTGATCTACCTCCATAATTGACTGACATGGATAGTCCTGCCCTTTCCTCACACGTGCACTTCTATACTCCTCCACCCTCTCTCTTTTTCTTATATGAATGTCTTATCCTTTTCAATCCCAATTTTGGCATTCTCTTCTGATTTTATTTTATTGTTTTATGTGAATTGCTCTGTTTTTTAATTGAAGGATGGTATATCAAATTTCAACAGATTATAAATATGTGATTTTTTTAGTGGGTGTGCCTTTTATTTTATTTCAATCCTTTTTCCTTTTTTCAGATTTTGTTACTTGGATGTATGATGCTGAATTTAATAAAAATAAAGTAAAGAAAAATACTATGAATATGGGAACAAGGCAGGTGCTCTATTGGTCATAGCAGTTCATTGACAGGCGGTGTCCAGTATCATTACAAAATTGCATGATGCAGTAAGCAGGATTTGTGTGTCCCTTCGGGCCTTGCAAAATATCTTATTGACTCGTTTTAGAGGCCTCTATGATTGTTCAGGTGGTCTGTCCCAACAGGATGTCCAAGCGTTTTTGGATGTCATTGCATTCTCCTACCTAGATGAGGAGCAGTGGAAGGTATTGCAAGCCAATTTAGGAGCTAGAGGTCTACTGGGCAGTCAGGAGGTTGCAGTATGGAAGAGTGCAGGTCCAGATGGCTACTCATAATTTTTTATAAGAAGTTCCAGGAGGAAGTTTCCCTGCTTTTGAATGAGCTGTTTGCTTACCTAGGCAGCTCTTCTTTATCAGCTGTTGAACTTCTTGAAGCTCATATAGTATTGTTTCACAAGAAAAATAAAAATGAAATGGATGTAAACTCTTATTGCCCTATCTTTCTACTTATTGTGGATGTGAAAATGCTGGCCAAGGTCTTGAAGGTGCAGATGGAGCAACTCCTGTCTCAGCTGATTCATCTGGATCAGACGGGCTTTATCCAGGGCTGGACCTCTACAGATAATATGTGTAGATTGCTCTTGGTCATATTCAGAAGAATCAGGTTTCAGGGGAAGTTCTAACCTTTAATGCAAATAAAGTATTTGGTAGACTACAGTGGCCTTTTCTCTTCATGGTGTTGTGCAAAATGGGGTTACTCAATAAGTTCTTGCAGTGGATTTTGATGCTTTAGTCTTCTCCCCAAGCGTGACTTTTGTTGAATGGGGCACTTACTGAGTCGTTACCTATCTCATGTGAGATGATGCAGGAATACCCTTCATCACCTACACTACGTATTTGATCTTGCCATTGAACCACTTGCTCAGGACCCTCAAATGGAGAGGATGAGGGAGAGAGAGCGTAGTTACTTACTTGTAGCAGGTGTTCTCCAGGAACAGCAGGAATCAGTCCTCACATATGGGTGACGTCAGCACTGACACAGCTCGAGTGGTATCCACTCCTCAGCTTTCATAGAAAGTCTTTGGGAGTTCCACCACGCATGCATGGTCACCTTCCTGCCCAAAGGTGCCATCTTAACTCAGTATGATGACATAGTTTAAAGAAGCATATAAAGAAAACAACTCCAGGGGGAGGAGGGAGGGTTGTGAGGTCTGATTCCTGCTGTTCCCAGAGAATACCTGCTACAGGTGAGTAACTATGTTTTCTCCGGGAACAAGCAGGAAGTCAGTTTTTGCATACGGGACTTCTAAGCTACAGACTACTGAAAAAACCTGCAAAAAGTGATGGGCTTTCAACTGCTCGAGGTAGAAGGCTAATACTCTCTTACAATCCAAGGTGTGGAGCATGGCCTCCGCCCGACTTGTGTGAGGTTGGGGAAAAAAGATAGGAAGGACCACCTCTTGGTTTAAATAAAAGGGAGAAACCACCTTAAGAAGAAATCTGGGATGCGTGTGCAAGACCACTCTATTCTTGTGAAACCTGGTGTAGGGAGCATGAGTCAAGAATGCCTGCAGCTCACTAACTCTGTGGTCAGAGGTGAGCACCACCAGGAAGACCACTTTCCAAGAGAGGTATTTGAGATGGCACACGGCCAGTGGCTCGACAGACAGAACTATGAGTTTACCAAGAACCACATTCAGGTCCCAGGCTGTCTCAAGGGTATGAATGGCAGGCCATGTGAGCAAGAGACTCCGCATAAAGTGGTCCATGAGCAGAAGGAAGGAGAGGGGTTGCCCCTAAATCAAATGATGGTGCGCAGCCAGCGCACTGAGATGCACCCTCACCGAGATGGACTTCAAGTCAGCTTGGGAAAGGTGCAGCAAGTATCGTGACACCATTGGTATTGAAGAGGAGAAGGGGTTGATACCCTGATCCGCGCACCAGATGGATTATCTATGCCATTTTAAAGCATATGCTTGCCTCATAGAATCCTTGGAAGATGCCAGGAGAATATCTTGAACATCATGGGGCAGATGAAATTGGCCAAGGGCTATTCTTTCAGCATTCAGGCTATCAGGGCAAGGGACCTGAGGTTGGGGTGCAGGAGGGAGCTGTCCTGCTGTGAAATCAGGTCCACAGCACAACCCAGGGCAATTGGCGGTGCCCAAGATGGAGCAACAGGAGAAATCACAGCTGCCAGGCTCACCTGGGAGCTATGAGGATCACAAAGGCCTGATTCCACTGAATCTTGAGAAAGGTCTTGGAGACTAGAGGAGTTGGAGAATCTGTATACAGCAGACCCTCGCTCCATGACAGGAGGAATGTGTCGGCTGCCACTCGATGTGGGGCCGGCATCCTGGAGCAGAAGCGCGGCAACTGGGCATTGCTGGGACTGGCAAAGAGGTCATGTGTAGGAGAGCCCCATGTCTGGAAAAGACGGTGGGCCACTTGAGGTTTCAGCCTCCACTCATGGGGCTGCAGAACCTGACTGAGGCAATCCGCGAGGGCATTCTCCTGTCCAGGGAGGTACACCGCCTGAAGGAGCATGCCCCTTTCTTGGGTCCTCACATGAGAGGTATGACCCTATACCTCCCTGTTTGTTGAGGTAAAACATCTCCACGATTGTCCTTCTGAACCAGAAAGAGTAGTTACTCACCTGTAACAGGTGTTCTCCAGGAGCAGCAGGAATCAGTCCTCACATATGGGTGTCATCGGCGCCGATGAAGCCCTAGCGGAGCATTTCCCCAGCTTTCTATGAAAGCCTTTGGGAATGCAGGCACGCATGCGTGGTTCCCTTCCCGCCTAAAGGTGCCATCTTACCTCAGTCAAATGACATAGCTAAGAACAGCACACAAAAAATGAAAAATAAACTATGTACAACTGCACCTCCAAGGGGAGGAGGGAGGGTTGTGATGACTGATTCCTGCTGTTCCTGGAGAACACCTGTTACAGGTGAGTAACTACTCTTTCTCCAGGACCAAGCAGGAAGTCAGTCCTCACATATGGGTGACTCCCTAGCTCTGGGCTACCGAGGAACCCAGGCTGAACAAGAGAACTCCCTCTAGTCTCAGCAGCAAAGAAAGGCTTTCCAAGGACACAACCTCCACCGGTAACCCAACAGAGGGCAGGAGGGCAGGAGTTGCCTAAACCTCAAAGAGATTCCGGAGTACTGCTTGGCCAAAAGCACTGTCCCTACGGGACTCCCTCTCCAGACAGTAATGGGCCTCAAAGGTCTGGCTTGAAGACCAAGTTGCAGCCCTGCAGATGTCTACCAAGGGCACAGAGCGGAGATGAGCCACTGAGGCAGCCATTGCCCTGACTCGGTGGGCCGTAACCCGACCCTGCAAAGGAAGGTCAGCCGCCTTGTAAGCCCAGGTGATATAGTCAGCCACCCAGATGGACAAGGTACGCTTGGACACAGCCAACCCTAACTTATTAGGGTCAAAGGAGATGAAGAGCTGAGTAGCCCTTCTATGCCCCTGCGTACGGTCAAGGTAGAAGGATAAGGCCCTCCTACAGTCCAGGGTATGCAGAACTGCTTCAGCCTGGCTTGCATGAGGTCTAGGGAAGAATGTTGGAAGAACCACCTCCTGATTGAGGTGGAACGAGGAGACAACTTTTGGGAGGAACTCTGAATGGATCCTGAGGACTACCCTATTCCTATAAATCCTGGTGTAAGGCCTATCACTCGCCTAGCCGAAGTAAGGACTATCAGGAAGAGTGTCTTCCAGGAGAGGAAGCGTAGTGGGCAAGTAGCCATGGGCTCAAAAGGAGGGTGAGTCAGTTGCTGCAAGACCACATTCAACTCCCACTCAGGGGCAGGAGGACGGATTGGAGGCCTGAGCAAAAGCAAGCCGCTGAGAAAACGGGACACCAAGGGGTGAACCGACAGAGAATGTCCTTCCACCAGTGACTGGTGAGCTGCTAGAGCTGAGAGGTGGACCCGAACAGAATTGGACTTAAGTCCCTGATTGGATAAGTGCAGTAAGTACTGAAGCACTACTGGTACAGTGCAGGAGAAAGGATCCTCTGTACGTAGCTGACATCACACAGAAAACCTTTTCCATTTGAGAGCATAGGTTTTTCTAGTGGACTGTTTCCTAGAGGCTAGGACAACCTCCTCAACTTCCTGAGGTAGGCCCCAGGGAGCCAAAACTACCCTTGCAGCCTCCAGGCCATCAAATTGAGAGCTTTGAGATTGGGGTGCAGAAGGGAACCCTGCTCCTGTGAGAGAAGGTCGGGTTGCAACCCCAGAGGCAGTGGGGGATCCACTGCCAGTTGAAGCAGAAGTGGAAACCAAGGCTGTCTGGACCACCTGGGAGCCACCAGCAGGACCGAGGCCTTATCCTGAAGAATTTTGAAGAGAGTTCGGGCCACCAAGGGCGTGGGAGGAAACGCATACAGGAGGCCCTGAGACCAAGAAATCAGAAAAGCATCTGCTGCTATCCTCAGAGGATGCGGTTGCCTGGAGCATAACTTTGGTAGTTGCTTGTTCATTGGACTGGCAAAGAGATCTATCAAAGGGAGACCCCATTTGAGGAAGATCTTCTGAACTACTGAAGGGTGCAGCTGCCACTCGTGGGGCTGCAGAATCCTGCTTAATCTGTCGGCCAGGCAGTTGTCCTGGCCTGGAAGGTACACAGCCTTGAGGAGCATGTTGTGCTTGAGGGCAAAGGAACAAAGGTCCTGAGACTCCTGACAAAGGATTCTGGACCCAGTCCCGCCCTGTTTGTTCACATAAAACATGGCTACTTGGTTGTCTGTCTGAACCAGGACAGATTGATGAGCCAGGGTAGGAGAGAAAGCTTTGAGTGCTAATCGAATAGCTCTGAGTTCGAGGAGATTGATCTGCTGTGTAGCTTCCCAAGGAGACCACAGGCCCTGGGTGCACTTGCCTAGACAATGAGCTCCCCAGCCCTGCAGGGAGGCGTCGGTGGTCAGCACCACCGTGTGCCCAGGAATCTGAAAAGGCACCCCCTTCAGTAGATTGGGTGGGTGCAGCCACCAGTTGAGGGAGTGCAGAAATTGTCTGGACACCCTTATCCTGTCTCTGAGGCTGCCTGTGGCCTGTGACTACTGAGTCCGAAGGCACCACTCTGCAGGCCTCATATGGAGCCTGGCATCGGGGGTCACATGCACTGTCGAAGCCATGTGGCCAAGCAGCCTTAGGCAGAGTCTGGTGGAGACCAGTGACCTGCTGAGAAATTGATTTGTCAAGGCTATCAATCTTTGGGCCCTGTCTTCTGGTAAGAAAGCCGTTGCCAGCAGAGAGTCCAGTCTCGCTCCTACGAACTCCAAGTTCTGGGAGGGGAGCAAAGTGGACTTTGTGAAGTTTATTACAAACCCCAGGCTTTGAAGAAGAGCAATAGTTCTGAGGGTGGCTTGTCTGGCCTCCTGGCACGTCTGACCCCTGATGAGCCAGTCATCCAGATAGGGGAAGACAAAGATTCCCTGATTTCTCAGGTAGGCCGCCACCACTGCCAGGCATTTGGTAAAGACCCTGGGAGCGGAGGTGAGGCCAAAAGGCAGTACTCTGTACTGAAAATGGTTTCCTCCCACCATGAACCTGAGGTACTTTCTGTGGTCTGGATGAATGAGGATGTGAGTGTACGCATCCTTTAGATCTAAGGAGCATAGCCAATCTCCCTGCTGGAGGTAGGGCAGAAGTGTTCCAAGAGTAAGCATCTTGAACTTTTCTTTCTCTAGGAACTTGTTGAGGTTTCTGAGGTCCAGAATGGATCGAAGGCCACCGGTTCTTTTGGGCACCAGGAAATACCTGGAGTAGAATCCGTGACCTTGCAAGTGGGCAGGCACAGGCTCCACAGCCCTGTCCACCAACAGACCTTGAAGCTCTTGAAGGAGAAGGTCTGTGTGCAGGGGAGGCCTTGGAGGCTCCCCTGGAAAGTATGGAGGAGGCAGTTGGTGAAAATGCAGGGCATAGCCCCTGTGGACTATGTCCAACACCCAACTGTCCCCGGTGATGAGGGGCCACTGGTGGGCAAAGAGGGCGAGGCGACCTCCTGTGCAAGGTTGGGAGAGCAGGGATGGAGAGGCTACGCTCAAGGAGTCAAAAACCCCCACCCTGCTGAGTGGGAGCAGGGGCCGGAGGCTTGGGGGTCCTCTGCCTACGGGGCTCATTACCCTGCCCCTTGGCTTGCTGACCCTGGGGTGCAGCTTGGGCAGCCTGATATTGGGGGTACTGTTTGTAGGCAGTGCCCTTCCTTGGGTAAAAGGGCTTTTTACCCGAGCCCTTCTTTTTATGAGAAGGGGCAGAGGTCTTCCTAGACAGCCTTGTCCGTGTAAGGTGCTCTGTTTCGAGCTGGGCGGCCTTCTCGGTCATGGGCTTGCCAAAAAGGTTTTCACCTCGGCAAGGGACATCGACCAACTTGTCCTGAACCCATGGCTCGAGGCCCGATGACTGCAGCCATGCCTGGCGTCGAGCCACGATGCCGGCTGCCGCAACTCGGGCCGAAGCCTCGAAGCCATCGTAGGCGGCGCGGGACATGAACTTCGAGCAGTCCCGAATCCCTGAGGACAAGGACTTGAATCTCTGCAAGGGTTCCCCGGAGAGTCCAGCAGAGAACCCGGCCAACTCCTTGGCCAGGTCCCGCAAGTACATGACCATGTACAGCTGGTAAGACTGGACACGGCAAGCAAGCATCGAGCCCTGGAAGCACTTTCTACCGACGCCATCGAGGTTCCGGGCCTCCCTGCCGGGGGGCACCGCAGAGTGCATCTTCTGGCTCTTCAGACGATGCATGGCCGATTCTATGGAATGGTGTGGTAGCTGTGCCTTCTGAAAGCCAGGGCTCTTTCTGAGTCGATAGATCGAGTCGACTCGCTTGCTTAAAACCGGCGCCGAGGCCGGTGCCTCCCACATCCTGAAAAGGAGCCATTCCAGCATCGGAGGAACCGGGACAGTAAAGGCCTCCTTCGGAGGAGAGTCATACTGCAGGGCCTTGAGCTCTTCAGCTCGAGGCTCTTCCTCAGGGTCCGCCGGAATAGCCAAGGCAGTGGTCATATTCCAGATGAATTCCGAGAACCGAGTATCCTCCGGAGGGGATCTACTCCGGGGCTCAGACTGCGGTGAGTCCAACGGGACGCACCGAGTCTTGAACGTATCGGGGGACTCCTCATCCTCCGTCTCCCAGGCGGACTCGTCCGACGAGGAGTCAGGGTCCGACCCCACGGGGCCCTGGAGTACCCGCCCCAACGCCGGAGGCACCGGCGTCGACACCCTCGGTCCCGAGCGGGAAATCGAGGGAGACCTCGACCAAGGTTGACTTCGAGCCATGATGGACTCGAGTATCGGCTCGGTCTCCGGGGTCGACTTCGAAGTCGATGTCCCGGTGGTCGGGGCAGATGCGCCAGACAGGCTGGCCATCAGTGCCCGCTGCTGCTCCATGAAGGCAGACAGTCTGCTCTCCAAGGCTGTCATCCTGAGACTCAGCTCGGGAGACGTAGCAGCCACCGACTCGGGCCTCGGCGGCGCCGGGCCCAACGTCGGCTCTCTGGGAGAAGAGTCCTCGAGGACTATGGGGCTTACGTGTCCAGCAGACTCTGGCTCCACGCGAGGAACTTTGGCAGGCTTCTCTTGGTCCACGGGCCCGGGGCGACGATCAGGGGTCTTAGACTTGGCCCTCGAGGAGCCAGGGACCTCCTCCGACGACACCCTCACGAGCCGCTTCTTCCTCTTGCGTTCCCGGTCGGGGGACCCCCTGTCCGAGGAGCTTCGACGGTGCTCGGGATACGAATCCCGAGATGTCGAGGCCTCAGACGAGGTCCGGGCCCGGCCGGAGGCTGAGTCTGAGAAAAGCCTTTCTTTCTGCTGCTGACGACTTCGGAGTGCCTTGGAAGACATCTTCCCACATGGTCCACACGACTGAGGGTCGTGATCAGGACCGAGGCACCGAAGGCAGCAGTCGTGTGTGTCGGTGAGAGACATTAATTTCTTACACCGATCACACTTCTTGAAACTGCTGGAAGCCATCGGGGAAAAAAGAGTCCCCACGAGGTCAAAGGACCGGCCTTCCAGGGAAAAAGCAAAAAAGGGCGCGAACGCCAGCCACGAAGGGCAAAAACCGAAAAAGAATCGGGCTCGATACTGGTGTACCGAACCCGGCAGGAGGGGAACCGGCGTCGAACCGGGAGAACAAACAGCGAGAATCATCAAAAAAAATCAACTTTTATCCGGGATGACAGGACACACATCCGGTGGGCTTCTTGGAAAAAAAGAGACTGAGGTAAGATGGCACCATTAGGCGGGAAAGGAACCGCACATGCGTGCCTGCATTCCCAAAGGCTTTCATAGAAAGCTGGGGAAATGCTCCGCTAGGGCTTCATCGGCGCCGATGACACCCATATGTGAGGACTGACTTCCTGCTTGGTCCTGGAGAACTACCTGGTTCAATAAGTGGTGTGGGAATGTTTGCAGAGCATATGCAATGGCTCTGAGTTTGAGGAAGTTGATTTGATGGAGACACTCCTCCACCGACCAGATGTCCTCGGTTCACAGGTCACTACAGTGAGCCCTCCAGCCCAGTTTGGAGGCATCTGTCGTGAGGGTTGCCTGAGGGGAAGGAAACTGAAAAGGCATCCCTGCCAGGAGGTGCTCTGGCTTCTTTCACCAAATGAGGGACACTATCAGTGACAGAGTCACTTGGACCTGTTCATTGAGGCGGCCCATTGCCTGGGTCCATTGAGTGCTGAGAGTCACTGGGCCAGATGCATGCGGAGGTGGGCATCGGGCATGATATGCATGGTTGAGGTCATGTGTCCCAGAAGGCACAACATCAGGCGGGCCAGGGCCGCCATGTGACCCTGCAGGTCCTGCGCCTGGGCTGCCAGGCACCGAGCTTGATCTAAGGGAAGAAAGGCCTAAGCCGTGCCCAGGAGGGCCCTGAGGAAATGAGTAGACTGCAGTTGGGATGTGGGGTAGTTGACGACAAACCGCAAGTGGTCCAGGACGAGGATGGTGCGGCATCCTGCCTGATAGACCTAGTCTGCGGAGCCATCCTTCATAAGCTAGTCATCCAGGTAGGGGAACAAGAACTTCCCCTGCAGATGCAGATGAGTGGCAGCCACCGCCAAGCACTTTGTGAACACCTGGGGGGGCAGACTCCAGTCCAAACGGCAGAATGCAATACTGGTAGTGCTGTCCTCCGATGACAAAGTGGAGGTACTGCTGGTGCAAGGGATGGATCAGGATGTGGGTATAGGCATCTTTGAGATCCAAGGAGCATAGCCAATCTCCCCGCTGGAGGCAGGGCAGCAACGTTCCAAGGGAAACTATTTTAAACCTCTCATTCACCAAGAACCAATTGAGGTCCCACAGATCCAAGATGGGCTGAAAACCTCCCATCCATTTTGGAACCAGGAAGTAGCGGGGGTAGAACCCTGTTCCCCTTTGAGCGAGGGGAAGGGGTTCCACTGCCTTGTCTGCCAGCAGGCCTACAAGTTCCTGCTGCAGAAGCCCTCGATGAAGAGGAGTCATAGGAAGTTCCCTGGGGAAGAATAGAGGTGGAGTCTGTTCAAAGTGGAGGAGGTAACCCTCCCTGACCACCTGCATGGCCCAAGCGTCGGTGGAAATGCTGGGCCACCAATGAGCAAAGAAGACCAGACATCCCCTTGTGTGCTGTGGTTCTGGACCCAGGAAAGGAAAAGCGGCTATGCCCAAGGAGTCAAAAGCCCCTGCGGTGGAGGTGCTGTTTGGGGCTTGGGGGGCCTTAGGCTTATGAGGGCCCTGCCCCTGGTTCTTGGCCTTTCTGTCCCTGTGGGGGAGCTAGCTAGGCCGGAAATTGGGGGTATCTTCTGTAAGCCTTCCACTTCTTTGGGTAAAAGGGCTTTTTCCTCGAAGCTTTCCATTGGGAAGGGTCTGCAGTCTTCCTGGAGAGCCTGGTTCTGGTCATTTACTTGGACTCCAACTCTGTGGCCTTGTCCGTCATGGGCTTGCTGAAGAGGGTCTCTCCCTGGCATGGGACATCGATCAATTTGTCCTGAACCCATTGCTCCAGGTCCAAGGACTGTAGCCATGCCAGGCGCAAGGTACCAATGCCCATCGCAGCCGCTCTAGCCACAGACTCAAAGCTATGATAGGCCGCCCGAGTTATATATTTGGAGCACTCCTTGACCATCGATATCAAGGTCTGGAACCGCTGGAGAGGTTCATTAGACAGCCTAGCTGAGAACCTGGCAAGCTCCTTCATCAGGTCTCTCAAGTACATTCCCATGTACAGCTGGTAAGCCTGGACATGGGCCACGAACATCGAGCCCTGGTAACACTTCTTACCATAGGCATTCATGGTTCGGGACTCCCTGCCCGGGGGCACCAAGGAGTGCGTCTTCTGGCTCTTGATCCAATGCACGGCCGACTCAACCATCATGAAATTGTGTGATAGCTGTGTATTCTGGAAGGCAGGGCTCTTGCGGACTCGATACACGGAATCAAGCCACTTGCTTATTATTGGCACCATAACCGGTGTCTCCCACATCCTGAAGAGGAGCCATTCCTGGATGGGAGGAATGAGCACTGTGAGTGCCTCATTCAGAGGGGCCTCATACTGGAGGATCTCGAGGTCCTCCACCCGAGGCTCGTCCTTGGACTCAGTGGCGAAGGTCAAGGCCTTTACCAAGTCTCGCACAAACTCCTAGAATGAGAGGTCCTTGGGCAGGGACCTTCGACGCTCTTTCAGTGGGGACATGTCTGAGGGAATGTCTTGGTGCCGATGAGTATCTGGGGACTTGTCATTAGTCTCCCACTCGGAATCGGAATGAGACATACCTCCAGGATCTGGCGTGCATTAGCCCAATGCCCGGCAGGGGGAGTCATCGGAGTCTGAGGCTACTGGTGATCTGACCCTGAGGCACTCAGTGGGAAGGTCTGGGCCCTCACGGGGGAAGTGGACTGCTGCCTGGAACTGGAGCCAGATTGGAACCACTCCAGCACAGGCTGAACTTCTGCGGACGATGCCCCCATGGTGGAGAGTCTGGTCGCCATCCCCGAGGAACTGGAGGTATCGGTCATTGGGGCCTGCTACAGTGCCAAGAGGGCAACGAGGCTGCACTCCAGGGTGACCATCCTGACCTCTAGGCCAGTAGGCTCTGCAGGCACCGGTATGGGCACCGAGGGAATTGGGCCCAACGCCGCTATCAAGGAGATATCCTCAATGAGGATGGCCTCAAAGGCCCATTGTCAATCCCCCAGGCTTTGGGAGCCTCCTCCCACCAGGACAGCTTGGAAGGCTGCTCTCGGCCCTCTCCATTGGCTTGAGGGCTCTGATGCCGATGACCATCAGACTTACCCTTGGTTCCAGAATTGAGCTTCAAAGCCAACTTCAATGGGGTCTGATCCTTCCATGGACAGTCGTCCATGGCCGATCCCAGGTCTGATGCCCCGTGACCGTGGAGCTCAGAGCGAGCACGGGCCACATGTAAGGCTGAGGCCTTATCTGCGACCCTCGAGTGCATCGATTCCCCGAACGATGCCAGAGCTGAACAGGAGGTCTTAGGGCCAAACAGTGACTCCCGCTGCCTTTCACAATTCTTACGGCCCTTGCTCAGCACCTGGAGACAGAGTGGGTGGGAAGAGTTGTCATGGTCGGCGCCAAGGAATCGCAGGCAACCGTTGTGACTGTCCATGACTGAAGACATAGTAATGAATACGGCACTCACGAGATTCAATTCCAATGTCTTGGTCAGGAGGGGTCGAAGGAGAAGAAAAAAATAAAGGAGGGAATTTAAAAAACCACAACGCCGAGGCGACTGATCCAGGAACCGGAAGGTGGTGGTACGTGACCAGAGAAAACAGGAAATCGCAAAGAAATCATGACAAAACAATCAATTTTTTTCTGGGGACACAGACTACATGTCCAATGGGCTTTGTGCAAAAACAATGACTGAGGTAAGATGGCACCTTTGGGAGGGAAGGTGACCACGCATGCATGGTGGAACTCCCAAAGACTTTCTATGAAAGCTGGGGAGTGGATACTGCACAGGCTGTGTCGGTGCCATCACCCATATGTGAGGACTGACTTCCTGCTTGTTCCCAGAGAATTTCTATTTATATGGATGATATCTTGTTGCTTATTGGCCAGTTGGATTCTTCGGGGCTTGTAGTAATGTGGCTCCTGCAGGACTATGGTCAGTTATCTGGGTACTGATTTAATTTGGACAAATTTGAGCTCCTGGTGCTGGGTTCTCATGGCATACTGTCTTCTTCCCTCTGGGGATTTTTTGTGATCTCCAAGTTTACTTAGTTGAGTTTGATTATTTCATCTTTCAGGATCTTTTCAAGTGCAATTATGCTTTTGATTTTGGCCAGAGTTGCTGTGGATTTGTGGGTCTAGATGGGTCTCCCAATCTCTTGGGTTGGTTGAATTAATTTAGTCAAGCTGAACATCCTTCCCCAGTTGCTGTACTTATTTCTGCATCTTTTCTGGTCAGTACCTAGGTTGGTTTTCTTTAAACTTTATGGTCAGCTCTCCAGCTTCATTTGGCACTATGGAACACCCAGGATTAGCTTTGTGGTCCTGTATCAACCCAAAGTGGAGGGGCATAGGATTGCTGAATCTGGAGGCCTACTATTGGGCTGCTTGGCTGGAAGGGATAAGGACATGCTTTGGTGCTGATTCAGGGATGAGTTGACTGGAGGAAGCACAGATAGAGGGCCTGATTTGCCTGCTATTGATTACGCTTCATAGCACCACTCTGATTGTTCGTAAAATCATTAGATGGTGCCCTTTCTTGGTGCATATGGTGAGAATTTGGTGTCAAGTATGCAGGTACTTGAACGTGCTGCTGGTGCTGTTTTCTCCAATTGCCCCACTGGTGAAGAATTCACATATTTCATATTGCACCTTTTTTCCAGATATGGACCAGTGAGAGAGATGTGGTTTGTGGTTTCTATGGCAGTTGGTAGAAGGTAGAGTTGTCTGGACATTGCTTGAGTTGAGGACTTCATATAAGAAATGGCAAGGGTGCGGATGGGTAGGTGGGGATCCCTGCCCACTGGAGGCTTTTATCGGTAGCAGTTCCTCTCAAGGAAAGGTGATATCAAATTTATATAGAACCATCATAACTGATCCCATGTCAGGACAGCGCTGTAGACTACAATTACTTCAGAAGTAGAACAATGAGTTTCAGGTTTGTTTGGATGATAGAGACTGGGATGATATCTGGCAATCGGCTCACTCGATCTTAATATGCTGTTGGCAAGTGGAGCTGATGATTTGTTTCCTGCATTGGAACCATAGGCATCAGAAAGGGGTGGGCCACATGGGTGCTGACCCCACCAAAACATTGCTGCTGTGATCGTGGCCTTTCCTGTACTTCTGCCCGTGGGGATCCAATCTCCTGTGAGTAGAAGTAGGGGCAAACTGCCCACGAGGATCCATCCCCTGTGGACAGAAAAGATCCCTCCTGTCTGCCTGTGGGAGATTGGATCCCTGTGGGCAGACAGGAGGGGAAGACAGGCGATCGTAGCTTCATGGAGCTTGCCTCCCCCCCCCCCCAAGAAAATAGCATTCCGCCACCTCTGATTGGAACTAGATACCCTCTTTTTCATGAAGTTTAGGAATACCACGTTGGCTCTGTTGGCATGGATGTGGCCATATGTGGTGGTCTGGCAAACTGAAATTTCCGATCATAAGTACTTCCCCTTTTATAGCAATACTGTAAATATCTTAATTAAATCTTTATTTATTTCTTCTGCCTGCAAGGGAACTGTTTATATCACCACAATATAAATGGATATTCCATGCCCTCTTTCTAGACTAACCACAATGCCTCCTCCTTCTCTCATAAGCCCTGCAGTTCTGCGGCTCTAATAATATATTTACATATAGTGCCACTCCTCCTCTCTTTCTTCCAGCCCTGTCTTTCCTGAATAGATTATAGCCTGGTATAATTATGTCCCAGTCATTGTTTTCTGTATGTCTCTGTGACTGCCACTGTATCCAAGTCAGCCTCTTCCATTACAGCATCTAAATCTGGAACTTTATTTTGCATACATGCAACCTCCAGATGTTGCTCTTTTTTTCTGTTTTCTATATGGTAACTCTAAAAGCCTCCTTGTCAAGGAAATAGCCACTTGAAATATCACCTTCAAGATAAGAGCTATCAAAGCAGATCTTTGTAACAGTTCAAAAGGGGAAGAAGTCAGAGCCTGAAGAACTAAATTCAGATTCCAGGTTGGGAGGATACAACACATTTAGTTTATGGTGAGTATCAAGCATTGAGCCCTGGTGACACTTCCTACCATAGGCATCCATGGTGCGGGACTCCCTGCCTGGCTCTTGATCTGATGCATGGCTGACTCCACCATCATGGAATTGTGTGATAGCTGTGTATTCTGGAAGCCAGGGCTCTTATGGATACATGGAATTGAGCTGCTTGCTCACTATGGGTACCATAACTGGTTTATGGTGAGCATTCTTTTAAAAAATGGACCATATCCAGATGGGCAGACAATGGGTATTCTGAAGATCCACTTCTTGAGGGGATGAAACAGTTTCCCCCATCTTTTCTGCTGAAGAGAGGACCTTCGATCCATCATAGTGAGCCTCTGGAGGTGCTACCTTTTCCATCAGAATGAAACGATTGCCCCTTACTAGGAAACTCGGACCACTGGAAGGCAGAACCCTTGCCCCATTGATAGCACTTCATGTCCCAAAACTTTAGCTTGCCTGTCTGTGATATAAACTCACCCCTGGGTCTATCCACCTGCAGTATGTGGGGCTTAGACCCTCCTGGATCCTTCATTAGCTTTTCCAAGTTCTCTCCTAAGAGACGTTTTCTTCATATAGGCAGTCTGCTGAGCTGAGTCTACAAGGTGACATCCAGTTCCGCAACCATTATTAATGCCTTGCCAGCACAGCCACTGCAGTGCCTCATGCTGAGGTCCTAATCAAATCATAAACTGCATCCAAGACATATGCTAAGTCGCTTCCTGCAAAGATGCTTCCTTTGGTTCCAATAAAACCGTCCTCCAAAGACCCCCTAGGGAGCTGCTGGACCCAGCATTAACAGGCTGTGGACATATACTCACTGCAGACTGCAACCTGCAACACCAGGGGCACCACAACAAATGCCTGCTTCAGGGGAGGTTCTGTCTTCCTATTCTGCATGTCCTTAAGAGCAGTACCACTCTCCATTGGGATAGTGGTTCTCTCTGTAACAGCTGTGACAAGCGCATCCACTTTGAGCAGCTTAAGGTGCTCTTTCTCCTCTAGGGTTAAATGGTATAACTTCCCCATGGCTGACCTACTCTGAGCTGGCTTCTGGAGCATCCCACTCCACTGATATTGGTGCCCTGATCTCCTCTTAGACCAGGAAGGATTTGGTAGGCTTCCACAGGACCTCCAGAATTGGATCTCCAGAGACACCTGTATTCTTAGCTAGCTTCTCTGAAATACTAAGCACTTCTAGTGCCTGTGTAATCATAGACGCAAGCTCTTCCCTGCAAAATATGTACTGCTAAAGAGTAATCCCCCTTCACCACTGGGAAATCTGCTGTCCTCCAAAATGTTATCTAGAGACTCCTCTAAGCCTTCAGTGCTGCCTGAGCTCCCGCGCTTGGATCCCACTGCTGATGTCCAGAATCATTGGTCCCAGTCCTTTTGGCCTTCCAAGCACGGTCTCTTTTCAGGCTCATGATCTGCTGCTGGATGAGGAGGATAATTGAATCCCAGATACCAGCAGGTATTGCAGCAGCCATTTGCCCCCAGAGATTATATTGCCTGCAGCTGCTGCTCCCCCTCCCCACCAAACCATTTCTGGAACTGAGGGGAAGCCAGAGGAACCACAGATAAGAAAATGGTGGCCATTGTTGTGCTTCTAGTCTCCTCAGAAATAGCGGCACCAGGGGGACAGCAATCCACCCTGTAAGATCAGGAACCTTCCAATCTGGCCACTGCCATAGTCTGTGAGTTTTTTTGTGCTCTCTGGATCATCCAGATAGGTGTCACACTGCCCTTTACTGCCCCGATGACCACTGCATCGGGAACTGCACATAGCATGCTTGCAAGGGACTGCCATGTGTCTGATACAACTTCCTCTTCATTCACTGATATCAGTGCCTGCCGTTCCTGGCACAAATTGTTCATCCCCCTTGCCACCACAATAAAGGATGCTCCTCTAAAAAATCATCTTAAAGCCACATGGCCTCCAAAGGTAAGTCATTACCTTCGGACGACTGCTGTTCCATAGAAGGTGAAATTAGACTTACCTGCTAATTGTTGTTCCTGGAGTGTAGCCAGTCTAGTCCCGGATCTCTGGGGGTTCCCAATCTCATCCAGCAGCTTGGAGACTGAGGAAACTCCTCCTTTTTGTGACATCAACAGTATATCCTCTCGGGATCCGCCTCCTGTCACCAGTAATCTATTGACAAAGCAGACTCACCGGAGGAACAAGTAAGATAAAAAAACAGAATAACCTGCTAAACTAACACTAAGCGGAGACCCATCCCAACCAGATAGTAACCGTGGCTTTAAACTTGGCCAAGGCCACTCCCTCAAACGAGCAGATGAAAGATTTTTTTTTTTTTTTTGAAAGTAGAAACCTTGCTGTGCAGGAAAAGAGGGGACTCACCCCCTCCAACTAACTCCATACAATAAAAAGTGCTCTTACCTTTGAAGAAGATCGAACTTCAGATCTGCAGATACCCCAGGATAATAGGGAGGGACACAGGACTAGACTGGCTACACTCCAGGAACAACAATTAGCAGGTAAGTCTAATTTCACCTTCCTGATCGTGTAACCAGTCTAGTCCCGGACCTCTGGGTTAGTACCAGAGCAGTGAAAAGATCAAACACGGGAGGGACCTGGAATGCCAGCCTGAAGTACTGCCGCACCAAAGGAGGCCTCTTCCGACATTTGCACATCAAGACGGTAGTGTCTCATGAAGGTATTCAACGACGACCAGGTCACCGCCTTACAGATTTCCACTGGCGACGCCAACCGGGCCTCCGCCCAGGATGTCGCTTGCGCTCTAGTAGAGTGAGCCCTGAGCCCTTCCGGCACGAGCTTGCCTTTCAAGATATAAGCAGACGCAATGGCCTCTTTAATCCACCTTGCAATGGAAGCCTTTGAGGCCGCTTCCCCCTTTCGGGATCCCCCGAAAAGAACAAAAAGCCTGTCTGTCTTGCGAAAACTGGCGGTCCGACGAAGATACTTCTTTAGGGCCCGCCTCACGTCCAGAAGATGCAAATTTCTGGAAGCGGTGCTCTCTGCGCCCTCTAAAAACACCAGCAAGGTAATGTCTTGATTCACATGAAAAGCTGAAACCACCTTAGGCAAAAAAGCCGGCACCGTTCTCAAAACCACCTTTGCAGCGAAGAAAGAAAGGTAAGGTTCTCTACAAGACAGGGCCTGCAGCTTCGAAATCCTTCTGGCGGAACAAATGGCTACCAAAAACACCGTCTTTAGCATGATGTCTTTAAGTGACGCCCGCTGCAATGGTTCAAAAGGCTCCCGAACCAGCGCGTCTAGAACCAAAGGAAGATGCCACTTCGGACAAATGTGTCTACACGGCGGTCTGACAAGCGCCACTGCTCTTAAAAACCGTTTGACGTCTCCCTGACTATCTAATGTCTGACCCCCTAACTTGCCTCTATAACACGCCAAAGCTGCGACCTGCACCCACAACGAAGCTGCCGCTAGCCCTTTGACAAACCCATCCTACAGAAACTAACACCTGAGGGATGGAGGCTCTCAACGCTTCGCACTTTCTCTCAGCACACGCTTCGAAAATCCGCCAAACACGCACATAGGCTAGCGAAGTAGACCGCTTCCTGGCCATCAACAAGGTCGAAATGATGGCCGCTGAGTACCCCTTGGCCTTCAGCCGTGCCCTTTCAAGAGCCAAGCCGTAAGCGAGAACCGATGTATGTGCGGCATGAACAGAGGTCCTTGAGCTAGCAGGTCCAGGCGAGAAGGAAGCCGCCAAGGTTTCGCCACCAGTAGCCTCACCAAGTCCCCGTACCAGGGCCGGTGAGGCCAATCCGGAGCGATGAGAATGACTTGGCCGCTGTGACGCTGAATCCATTGAACTACTCGGCCTATTAGAACCCAGGGTGGAAATACATACAGGAGTTGCCCCGCCGGCCATTCCTGTACCAGAGCATCCAGGCCTTCCGACATCTGCTCTCTTCTTCGACTGAAAAACCGGCCGACCTTCGCCGATGCGAAGGTCGCCATAAGATCCATGATCGGCGCGCCCCACCTGCGCACCAACATCTCGAACACTTCGGGAAGGAGGACCCATTCCCCTGGATCCACCTTTACTCGACTGAGAAAATCGGCCTCTACATTGTCCACGCCTGCTACATGAGCTGCCGATAGGTCGAGAAGATTCGCCTCTGCCCACAGGCACAGAACTCCGGCTTCTTGTTCCAGTGCCATGCTGGTGGTTCCCCCTTGCCGATTGACATAGGCCACCGCCGTCGCGTTGTCCGAGAACACTCGCACTGCCTTGCCGCCGAGAAAGTACCGAAACTCCTGCAGGGCCAGCGTCACCGCTCGCAGCTCCAACCGGTTGATCGGCCATGATTGCTCCTGTGGAGTCCACCGTCCCTGTGAGAACCTGCCCTGACAGTGAGCTCCCCAGCCCGAGAGACTGGCATCCATCATCAAGGACACCCAGGCCGGAGACTCCAGCTCCTTCCCGCATTCCAACGACGCTGGTATCAACCACCATAGAAGTGATTGGCGGACCTCCGCCGTACACGGGAGTTTGCAGGATAATGGATCTTGCTGATGGGACCACCGCCGAAGCAGCGCACTCTGCAAAGGTCTCATATGAGCTCTGGCCCACGGCACTGTTTCTATTGTCGCTGCCATGGTGCCCAACAGTTGGAGATAATGCCACGCTGATGGCGCCTTGTACTGCAAGAATTTGCGTACCAACTTGCGCAACCTCTGCGCCCTGTCTGTCATCAGAAAAACCTTTCCTACCCGAGTGTCAAACCGAGCACCCAGGTACTCTAGGGTCTGCGAGGGCACCAGCTGACTCTTTGAAGCATTGACTATCCAACCGAGACTTCCCAGGAAAGACACTACCCGAGCCGTGGCCGACTCGCTCTCATCCTTTGACTTTGCCCTGATTAACCAATCGTCCAAATAAGGATGCACCAGCACCCCTTCCTTTCGGAGGGCTGCCGCCACCACAACCATGACCTTGGTAAATGTTCGTGGCGCCGTAGCCAGGCCAAAAGGCAACGCCCGGAACTGAAAATGGCCGCACGGGACTGCAAACCGGAGAAACTTGTGATGGTCCGGTTGAATCGGAATATGTAGATAAGCCTCTGACAAATCTAGGGAAGTGAGGAACTCTCCTTTTTGAACCGCCACTATGACCGACCGTAGCGTTTCCATGTGAAAGTGGGAAACTCGCAGACAGCGATTCACTCCTTTGAGATCTAGAATCGGACGCACGTCGCCGTCCTTCTTTGGCACGATGAAGTAAATGGAGTACTGACCGGATCCGCATTGGTCTGGTGTAACTGGCACTATCGCTTTGAGGGCGAGCAACTTTCGCACAGTCCCCCGGATGGCCTGGCACTTGACGGCCGACCTGCCAGGAGACCGAAGAAAGCCTCCCGCACCGGGCGCACGAACTCCAGTGCGTAGCCCTCTCTGATAACCTCTAGCACCCACTGATCTGATGTGACACGGACCCAGGCAGGATAAAAGTCCTGCAGGCGCCCCCTCACGGGCAGTAAGGGAGCCTGGGTCCCCCTTATCTCATTGCGGCTTTCGGGCCCCCAGGGTCGACGAGGAGGACAGACCAAAACCTCGCCCTGCCCCTCGAAACCCCCGGAAGCTCGGGTTTCTATTAGCAAACCGCCCCCTTTGCCCGGAGCTAAATCTCTGGAACCTGAAACGGCGAAAATCTCGCTGCTGCCCCTTGCCTGCCGTAGTCACCCGGCCTGGCCTAGGTTTGTCTTCTGGCAATTTACCTCCTTTCGACTCCCCTAAGTCCTTTACCAGCTTCTCTAAATCTTCCCCAAACAACAGGCGTCCTTTAAAGGGAAGCTTACTTAGCCTAGCCTTAGAGGAACTATCTGCAGCCCAATTATGTAGCCACAGATAGCGCCGCGCCACCACCGCCGAAGCCATGCTCTTTGACAAACCACACATAAGATCATAGTGAATGTCAGCCAGGTAAGCCGCACCCGACTCCAACCGGGCAGCCTCAGAGGACTCCTCACTATCCTGTCCACCTTGCACCTTCTGCGACCAGCGAAGGCACGCTCTAGCCACCCACGCTCCGCAAATGGCCGCCTGAAGTGACAGCGCATTTATATCAAAAATCTGTCTCAATAAAACATCCAACTTTCTATCCTGCGTATTCTTGAGTGCCACACTACCTTCCACGGGAATAGTGGTCTTTTTGGTAACTGCCGAGACGGCCGCATCCACCTTCGGAGATCGAAAAACCTCTTTGTCCTGATCCAACAAAGGGTACAGACGGGCCATCACCCTAGATCCCTTCAGCGGGGCTTCTGGTGTATCCCATTCCTCCTGAATCAGTTCTTGGAACACCCTGTGCACAGGGAAGGCTCTCTGGTTCTTACGGAACACCTGCAACAACGGATCCTCTAAGGACTCATCCGCCGATGCCCTCGGGACCGGTATATTTAAGACTTTCAACGTCTCTCTGATGAGCGCGGGCAGTTCTTCCCTTCTGAAAATGCGCACCACTCTGGACTGGTCCTCTCTCTCCGAGAGCTCACCTTCCTCCAACTCGTCCTCCATGTCCATGCTGAGACCCCCCTCCTCGTCTGACAGAGGACCTTCGGAGCCCAGGGAAGGATCTACCGCCTCTCTCTCAACACGCGGTCTCTTAATCTTACGCGTGCGGTACAGTGCCTGGAGGACGGAAGCAGGCCTCTTGCCCCTACCAGAGTCCACGGTACCTGGTCGCTGCTGAGCACTCCCCAACAGTGACTGCTGTAGCAGGAGAACAAACTCCTGAGAAAAAATAGAAGTCAGCTCCCTTGGCAAACCACTCTGAGGGACAGGAAAATCCGGTGCAGAGGACGGCCCAGCTACTGGTTCTACCAGGGCCACCTCTGTAGATGGTGAGAGAGGGCTGTCACCCTCAGCCCCCGATATCTGTTCTTTTGGCTCCCGGGCCTGCTCAGAGGGTGAGGCCTCCCTGAGACAGGTCTTACAGACCCTGGAGCCGGAGCCCTTGCACGCTCCACAAACGACACACTGCGGCTTAGCCGGCATGGCAGGGCGATCCAAATCGCAGCTCAAGATTGCCCCACCCGCAGCCAAGCAGAGACCCTGCAAGTAGAGAAGGGCAAGCGCAGAACAGCAACCCCCCCCTTTCAGCCGCAGCAGTGCTCTGTCCGTTCTTTTTTTTTTTTACACAAAGTCAGAGAGGCAGAGATGTTAAGGAAAAAACTGAAACTGCCACTTTAAAATCCCCTTGGGACCTTCCGCTGGTGCTAGAACCTCCCCGGACAGCAAAAAATGCACTTGCCGACAAAGGCCCGCGCCGTTGCCACGCGGCCAGGCCTAGAGAGGGTTTGCGTGCCAAAATGCCCCAACGGCCCAAGGCAGTCCCTCGACGTGCTTACCTTGGCCGCAGACGAGGCAAGACGCCCTCACCACTTACAGGGGTGAAAGAACTTGCCGTCGGTCCCGGAGCTTGCAGGGGTCATCGAAGAAAACTGCCCTCGCTGCACCGCTGAAGAGTCTCAGCAAGCAAAATGGTGCGACGGTGTGGAGCCGGCCAAGCGCACTGACAGGCAATCCTCTGTGCGGCGCTGGCCAGGCTCAGCTCCGGGATCCCCCACGTTAATGAGGAAAGTGAGCAAGATCTTTTTAAAACCTTTCCTGAAATAACGGAGTGCTCTGCCGTCTTTCAGCAGTTGCAAACAGGCACTGCTAAATAAAAAACGAAGCAGAAGGGGGGAAAAGTAACTGAGAGAGAGAAAAACACTGCAGCCAAATTTAAAGACACAGGAGCCCCACAATTTGGCCTGCAGCCCTCTAAAGTATTGAAAGTAGTAAACTAAAACTAAAAACTATCCCAAGAAAACTAAAGCTAATCTCAATTGTCACTCCAGTGAGCCCGGACCACCGGGCTCCCATCTATCCAGCTGCTTGGAGACTGAGGTAACTGGTGACAGGAGGCGGATCCCGAGAGGATATACTGTTGATGTCACAAAAAGGAGGAGTTTCCTCAGTCTCCAAGCTGCTGGATGAGATTGGGAACCGCCAGAGGTCCGGGACTAGACTAGTTACACGATCAGGAACACGGTCTTTCCCCTTTGCTCAGTATTGTGAATCTTCTTTTAGACTTTTTTTTAAACCAGGGCTAAGATCCTGAAAAAACATGGAACATAACCCTAGAGGGAGGGGGCAAATTAAACCCGTGGCCTCGAAGAACACCATTCAGCTCCCTGGACCAAGACAGAGCAGCTTTTTAAACTAGATAACGGGGGAAAGCTAACAATTGTCCAAGAGCACATGGTTCAGAATGATGTCTTTGACGGATACTAGCACTAGAGATATTCCAATAAAGGTAAAAATAACCCAGGTGCCTTAAGTAAAAAGCAGACAGAGTTGAAAGATTCCAAATTACCCATCATCTGATAACCAGACTGCTAAAATGAACAAAAAACAAACTTTGAAATGCCTGTATGCAAATGCTAGAAGTCTAAAAAATGAGGGGAGAGCTAGAATATATAGCACTGAATCAAAGGTTAGATACAATTGCCATCTCAGAGACCTGGTGGAAGGAGGATAACCAATGGGATACAGTGATACCAGGGTACAAATTATATCACAATGATAATTTAGATTGAATTGATGGAGGGGTGGCACTATATGTTAAAAAGGGTATTGAGTTAAACATGATAAAAGTTATGCAGGAAACAAAATATACTGTTGAATCTCTATGGATATAAATTCCAGTTAAAAAGGGGGAAGGGGATGGCAGTGGGGTGTTCTACTGTTTGCCTGGACAGAATGAACAGATGATGAAATGCTAACAGAGATTAGGGAAACTAACAAAGTTTACAACATAGTAACAATGGGTAAGTGGAGGAGTAACAATGGGTAACAACATAGTAACATAGTAACAATGGGTGAGTGGAGGAGTGGCCTAGTGGATGGGGCAAGAGTAAGAGTAAGGAGTAACAATGGGTAACAACATAGTAACAACATAGTAACAGTGGGTGAGTGGAGGAGTGGCCTAGTGGCTGGGGCAAGGTACATCAGGCCGGAAGGTTGGGGGTTCAAATCCAACTAGAGGACAGCAACCTTGGGCCGGAAGGACTGGGGTTTCTAGTCCCACTTGTGGTCTTGGGCAAGCCACTTAACCCTCCATTGCCCATGTTCCCTGTAAAATAGTTATTTCCAAGTTATAATGTCCTGTTCAATGTAATTTCAGTTTGTTCAATGTAAACCACCTTGATATCATGAAAGGCGGTATATAAGAAATGTTAAATAAATAAATTTTAATTATCCCAGTATCAACTGAGGCAAAGTTGCATCAGGTCATGCCAGGGAGATATAGTTTTTTTTAGATAAAATAAATGACTGCTTCAATGAGGAACTGGTTTAGGAACCAACACAAAGGGAAGCTATTTTAGACCTAATCTTTAGTGGAATGCAGGATCTGGTGCGAGCGGTAACAGTGCTGGGGACATTTGACAATAGTGATCATAACATGGTCACATTTAATTTAATAAGTGGTGGGAGGATAGCATAGGAATCCACTGTACTAGCATGTATTTATTTATTTAACAGCTTATTTTATACTACTTTATCCTTCGGTCAAAGCGGTTTACATTGAAATAGAACATTTACAATGAACAGAGAAGTCAACTTGGGTTAACATTGATATATATAATTGTGGGGTAATTATGTACAATTTTATATAAGGGGATATGAGGCAGGGGGGATTGAGGGTGTTAGTAGGGGAGAGTTAGAGGGGAGAGATCAGGATTGTGTTAGTGAGCAGCATTCTCTGAAAATATGGATTTTAAGAGCTTTCCTGAAAGAAGCTGCATTGGTTGTAGTTCTTAGGCTTTCTGGGATAGAGTTCCATAGTAGCAGTGCATAGAGAGAGAATGCTCTCTTAGATGTAGTGTGAACATCAGCAGAGTCTGTAACGTGTTCCTTGAAGTAGATCGTCACCCTCTGTTGTCAGGTGTGATCTTAATCAAGGTTTGTAAGTGTAGTGGTGCAGAGTCATTGAGGATTTTTTAATGTTATGAGGATGGCTTTCAATTTTATACGTTCTATCATAGAGAGCAAATTTATTTTATTTATTTATTTTATTTAGTGTACACTTATATCCCGCTACTTCCAGCGATCAGCAGCGGTATACCAACAGAGAAATAGAGTGGCTGTACTGGCCAGAATTTACAATACACAGGATGATTAGTGGAAGAGGTACAGTTCACAGCACACAGTACACAGTATGTTTAGTGGATAAGGTACAGTTCACAGCACACAGGGTTAAGGTTTAGACAAATTGAGAAGGGAGTATTTACAATTAGTATTTACAAAAGCAGTTACATATTTACACAAGCAGTTACATATTCACACATCAGTGAGGCTAGTGGTGGCGAGCTCATTGCTGACATGATTCATACATTTTGCTTTGTGGGTTCAATGAACCGAGAGCGTTGTGCTTATGTAGTGCTGAAGTGTGACTGGAATAGGTACGTCTTGAGTTGTTTTCTGAAGACCAGTAAGTCACTGCATGCTCTTAGATCGACTGGTAGCTTGTTCCAGAGTTGAGGTGCTATGAACGAGAATGCTCGGTTGCTGGTATGGACATTGTAGTTGCTTGAGGAGAGGAGTGATGTGTTCTGATCTTTTTGCATTGAGGATGATTCTTGCAGCTGTGTTGAGTGCAAGTTAGAGAGGGTGGATGGTTGAATTTGGTATGTCCTGGAAGATGATATTACAGTAATCAAAGTGGGGGATATAGTTACTTGGAGGGCAGAACAGAAGTCATGCTCTGATAGGAGTGGCTTGAGGTTCTTGATTGTTTTTAGCTTGAAATATAAGCTCTATGCTATGTTTCGTAAGTGTGTTTTGAAGGTAAGGTGTTGTCTAGGGTAACTCCAAAGTATCGTATTTTTGTTTCACTTGGATATGTGTTCCATCAATAGGTATGGCGGGTGGAGGCATGAAGGGAGCGTCTCTCATGATGAACATTGCCTCGGGCTTCTTGAGATTTATGTTCAGGTTCTGACTCTTGAGCCAATTTCGGAGTATGGAAAAGCAGCTTGTTATGGGTGTGATGTTGCTATTTGTTGTGTTAATAGGTGTGTAAATCATTACATCATCTCAAAGATGTGGTAAAGGATATTGCAGAACTTAATTATGGTACATAATGGCTGCAGGAAGAGGTTGAATAATAAGTCTGAAAGGGTTGAACCTTAAGGGACTCCTTGGGTTTGTGTGTATAGGGATGAATTTTTTTTATCTATTCTGACTTGCAGTTTGTGGTCTGTCAGGTAAGATTTAAACCAGGAGAGGGGGGAGTCTGATAAACCAATAGACTGTAGTAGTTGAATTATGAGGTCATGTGGGATGGAATCGAATGCTGTTTTAATGTCCAAAAATATGAGAATAAAATCAGATTTGGGTTTGTTGATTTTATTTATTGATTTATTTATTTAATTTATTTATTTAACTGTATTTATATCCCGCTTTTTACCGGGTCAAAGTGGTGTAACATAAAAGGGAGGGGTGGACAATAATCAACTTCTGGGGTTGGGGCCATCACCAGGTGGCCAACATTAATGATTTTAACAAATAATTGGGACATAGATATTGACATTGTGTTAATGTTTCTTAGAACATTAGTTTAGGGGGATGAAATAGGGGGGGGGGGGTTGGGGGTAGTCAGTGGTGGGTGCTTGTTTCTGGTCCAAGGTATTCGTGGAATAAGATGGTTTTTAGTTGTTTCCTGAATGATGAGGGGTCTCCGTTGCTTCTGATGTGACTTGGTAGAGTTCCAGAGGGTTGGTGCATATAGTTCGAAGGCTCTGTTGCAGGTCCGTTGATTGCACTTGGTTCGTTTATGGGGGATGGTGAGAGAGTTATTGGTGGTTTGTCTGGTTGTTCTGTTGTGGGCTGGTCGGGGCAGTAGTGTGCGGAGCTGGGACGTCTGAGTTTGGTAGAGAGCTTTGTGAGTAAGTAGGGTGGCTTTGTATTTGATTCTTGCTTCGAGGGGGAGTATGTGTAGCTCCCTCAGGACTGGGGTGATGCAGTCATGTTTTTTGGCTTTCTGGATAATCCTTGCTGTGGTATTTAAGGCAGTTCGGAGTGGGTTGGTGTGGGTGGCTGGTAGTCCGTGGTAGATTATATTGCAGTAGTCCAGGTGGGGAAGTGTCATGGCTTGCATCACTGTTCGGAAGTCCTGTGGTTCAAGGAGAGGTCTGAGGCGTTGTACTGTTTTAGCCTTGTGGAATATTGTTCCGGTGGTTTTTTTGATTTGTTGTTTGAGTGTGAGTGCTTGGTCTATGATGATTCCTAGATACTTTATGTGTGGTTGTATTTGTATTTGTGTGGTTCCAATGTTGAGGTGTGAAGGTGGTGTGAAGTCTGGGTCCTTTGTTACTATGAGAGCTTCTGTTTTCTTTATGTTGATGGATAGGTTGTTCTTTTGTAGCCAGATGGATACTTCTGTGAAGCATTCTGATAAGTGTTTATTTGTTGGGTTCGAGGTTGTGATTATGGCATAGAGCATTATGTCATCTGCATAGATGTGATAGTTAATGCTGTGGGCACGTATGATTGAGCAGAGTGGTTGCAGGTAGATGTTGAAGAGCATGGCAGATAGTGTGGATCCTTGAGGTACTCCTTGGTGTTGCTGGAAAGGGGGTGAGGTTGATATGTTTGTGCGGATCAGTTGTTGTCTATTGGTTAGGTAGGAGTGGAACCATTGAAGTACGGTATCTTTGATGCCAATTGCTTGTAGTCTGTGTATGAGGATGTTGTGGGAGATGGTGTCGAAGGCTGCTGATATGTCTAGGAAGATCATGGCATACCCAGAGTGTTTGGCTTGAGTTCCTATGATGAGGGTGTTCATTAGTGATGTCATGAGGGTCTTGACTCCGTGGAGTGGACGGAAGCCATGTTGTTGCGGGTCCAGTATGTTGTTGGTATCTAAATGTTCTTGGGTTTGTTTCAGATTTGGGTTTGTTAATGCCCTTAATAAGGTTGTCAAGTAGGTTAGTCATGAGTGACTCTACTTCGTGTCGTGGTCTGAAGCCATATTGTCGGTGATCTAGTGGGTGATTTGTATCTATGAGTTCCTGAAGCTGTTTGTATATGATTTTTTCCAATACCTTGGTCAGGAATGGGAGGCTGGCTATGGGTCTGTAGGAGGATGGCTGGTTGATGTCATTGGATGTCCCCTTCCTGACAGGGCAGATAGAGGCTGATTTGAGCTCAGGTGGTATGTATCCCTGAGTTAGTGATGGTTGAATGATTTTTAGCATTGTTGGAATGAGTTCCTGTTTGATTGCTCTGATCCAGCTAACTGGACAGGGGTCAAGTGGAGAGGTGATTGTGTTAATACTTGTGATAACATTCTCTAGATATTCTGGTGTGATTCTCAGGAATGTGGTCCATATGCTCTGGTATGTGGTTTTGGTTGCTGCTGTTATATGTTGGCTTGTATTATTGAGGTGTGCTGAGGTTAGGGTTTGGAAGTAGTCAGCCATTGCCTGTGGTGTGAGCTTGTTTTTTTCTGTTCAGTGTATAGGATCTTTGCATAGTGTTTTGACTATGTCAAAGAGCTTCTGAGGGTGGTTTAAGAAGCTCTGGATTATTCTGATGTAGTAGTCTCTTTTCGCCTGGGTGGTGGCAGCTTGGTATACTTGTAACTTGTGTTTGTACATGTCAAGGGTGTCATCTGATTTAGTGTTCCTCCATTTTCTTTCTGTGTAGGTTTCTTTTCAAGTCTTTTAGTAGGTGTGTGTAACCATTTGTTATGTTTTCTCTGGAGTGTTAGCTTTGAGTGGGTGGTTTCATTGAGGTCTCAGTTATTGCTTTGTTCCATTTGTGTATTAGGATACCTATGTCGTGTGTGTCATCAGGGCAGTCTTTCAGCTTGGGGAGTATGTTTGCTAGGAATTTTTCCTTGGCCCAGTTGTGGAAACTGAGTATGTAATGTTCTGAGTTGCGTTGCTTGTGTTCTTTTATTTCTGGAGGTATGGTTATAGATATCATTTTGTGGTCTGACCATGGGACATCTGTGGTGGTAGGTGTTGGGATCTGATGTTGGTTGAGTATGTTGCGTGGTAGGAAAATTATGTCAAGGGTATTGTCTGATATGAGTGGTTTGGTTGACAGTTTGAATATAGTCTAGGGCAGGGGTTCTCAACCCTGTCCTCGGGACCCCACTAGCCAGTCGGGTTTTCAGGCTATCCACAATGAATATGAATGAGATATATATGCATTAGAAATAGCCTGCCAAACTGACTGGTTTGTGGCCCTCCAGTGCTGGATTTGGGGACCCCTGCCGTACACCTCTGTCAAGTATGATTGTGAGTGGGCAAGGTACAGATGTCCTCGACATCAAAAGGGTAGATAGAATGTGTCACATCCCTCCTAGTTTCTCACCACCACCAAAAAGTTGTCTAATAGACAATATTTTGGTGGTGGTGGTGAGAGGCGAGGAGGTATGTGACATATTCCATCTAATCTTTTTGATGTCTTGGACATCTGTACCTTGCCCACTCACAATCTTAAATGACAGAGGTGTAAGGCCGGGGTCCCCAAATCCAGCATTGGAGGGCCACAAGCCAGTCAGTTTGGCAGGCTATTTCTAATGCATATATATCTCATTCATATTCATTGTGGATAGCCTGAAAACCCGACTGGCTAGTGGGGTCCCGAGGACAGGGTTGAGAACCACTGGTCTAGGGATTCCATTGCTTCCAGAAAGTTATTTGCTTTGCTTGGTGGTGCAGAGGCGAGGTTGAGGTCACCTAGTATCATGAGGTATTTATTGTTTGTGGTGTTGTTTCAGATGGTTTCCAAGAAAGTCTCAAGGCTGTCAGTATCGACATTTGGGGATCTGTAGGCAAGGAGTATGGTGATTTTGTTGTTAGTAATTGCTAAAGTCTCTAGACCGTTGGCAGAGGTTTAGAGAGGTTGTGGAAGTTTGGGCACTTTCTAGCTAGGATGAAGACACCGCCACCTCTTTGGTTTGATCTTGGAGAGCTGAATATACAGTATCTTTATCTTTATTCAAAACTTAACCCTTTTGCGTCCACATAATTGTTTTGTAACTGAAATTTTTTCTCTGTTTTTTTTATTAAGATTTGAGCTAAATGATGCAGAATATAATGTTTTTTTGAAAAAATTGTATTTCTAAGAAACAATATTTACCGTTGCCATATGGCAACTACGGTCCTGAGTGGCTGAAAATTAAAAACAGTCTTGGCATCAGTTTCATTTACTGCTGGGTGTGATAGTTTAAATAAATAGTTTTTTTCAGATGTCAAGCACAGATACACATCACATTTCGCACACAGTGTGCGGATGTTTTGGAAATATAGAATCCGGTGAAAAATGTGGGGGAAAATTTGAAGGTTGCCATATGGCAACAGCAGCCATGAAAGGGTTAATATACCGCCCACAAACAAGGTACCAGAGCAGTTTATAATTAGTAAAATTCAAATACTGCTAGGAAGAGGAAACAGAATGCCAGCATTCAGATAGGAGAGAGATAGCAGGTTAAAGAGAGGGACAGCAGATAAGGAAAGACTACATCAGGGGCAGTAGGACATGGACTTGTTGTCAATGAGGGGCAGGGGGGAGGGGAAAGGTCAAAAGCTGTACAGAAAAGGTGGGTCTTTAATCTTGCTTTGAAATTGTTGAAGGAGGGTTCCAGGCGGAGAGCTAATGGGAGTGAGTTCCAGAGCCAGGGACCAAGGAAAAAGAAAGCAGAGGACCGAGTGGATTCCAGATGGGCCTGAGATGGGGACGGGAGAGACATGTGAATAGAGTGGATGGACCTGAGGGACTGGTGGGGGGTATGGAGACGGATCAGATCAGAGAGGTAGAGTGGTGTACCGGTGTGGATTGATTTATGAACAAAGATGAGGATTTTATACTGAATTCTGAAGGATACAGGGAGCCAGTGCAAATGAATGAGAAGAGGTGTAACGTGGTCTGTATGGGAGGCATGGGTCAGGATACGTGCAGCTGTGTTCTGGATGAGTTGAAGTCTGTGCAGTTGGAGTTGAGGGAGGCCGGCCAAGGAGACATTGTAATAATCCCAACGGGACATGACAAAGGACAGGAGCAATGTGGTCAGGGAGGGTGCTGAGATGAAAGAACAGACTGCACGAAGTTGCCTCAGAGTATGGAAAGAACGCTGGACTACAGATGATATATATTCTCTAAATGAAAGGGACGAATCAAGGGTGACACTGAGACAGCACAGAGACGGGACAACAGGGATGGAGGAGGAAGAGAGAAGGAGGACAAGAGGGGGAGCCGGATGGCCAGAGGTGAACCAAATGGCCATGGTTTTGGAGAGATTAACATGCAGGTAATTTGTGAACATCCAGGAGGCCACACAGGACAGGTAGGCATTGAGGGGGGCCAATATCAGCTGCTGTGGAATTTGTATGATGAAGAAGGATGATATCGTCCGCATAGTATTACGCGGAGACACCATATTGCTGAACCAGGAGAGTAAGGGGGGTCAGGAAGATGTTGAACAGGAGCGGGCCCAGGACGGAACCCTGCGGCACACCACAGTGAAGGGGGGTGGGGGGAGGAAGCAGACCCTGAAAGAACCAAGAAGAACCTGTTGGTGAGGAAGGAATGAAACCGAGGAAGGAATGAAACCGAGGAAGAACTGTGCCAGAAATCCCAATGCTACGGAGACATGTGAGGAGGGTACGGTGGTCGACTAAGTCGAAGACGGCGGATAAATCAAGTGAAACGGCAATTGAGAAGGAGCCCCGATCATGTGCCACATGCAATTCGTTAAGGAGAAAGAGAAGAATGGATTATGTGCTGTGGCCAGGATGGAAGCTGGACCTTCGGAGGTGGAGGGCTAGAGAAGCTTCGAGATGGAATGAGAGCTGGGAAAAAACGAATTTTTCCAGGAGCTTTGACAGAAACGGGAGGTTAGAGATGGGATGCCAGTTTGCAGGAAAGGAGGGGTCTAGGGAGCCCTTCTTTAGAATGGGAAGGATCAGAGCGTACTTCCACAGAAAAGGGAAAATACCATTCAAGAGGCTTGAGTTGAAAATAGAGAGGATTTGAGGTAAGAGAGCTAGGGAGGGCTCTAGCAGCCAGCAGGAGGGTATGGGATCGGAAGGGCAGGTGGTCTTGTGGAAGGAGGTAAGGGCCTTGGACAGTTCTGGGAGGGAAATGGGCTGGAAAGAAGACCAAAGGTGGGAGAGAGGGGGGCGGTAGAGGCAGGTGGGGAGATGGGGGTAGGGAGATCCATGGGGGGAGGAGAGAAGGGGGCGGACAAGTAGGTAAAAGAAGGCGGAGCGAGTGCACTTTGTCAGTGAAGTGCGAGATAGGAGAGTGGGGTCTGGGGTGATGGGAGAAGGGGGGGGAGGAGGCCAAGAAATGGGATGCGGAGAGAGAGCGGAGAACGGAGTAGAGCTGATGCAAGGAGTTAGCAGAGGAGGAGATGAGGTTAGAGAAATAGTCATGTTTGGCGGAATGGAGGAGAAGACGGTAGTGATGGTGGCAGTAGTGAAACTGAGCTAGGGAGTCTGGGGACGGATGCTTGCGCCAGCGATGCTCTGCACGATGAAGATATGAGCAATGGAGGAAGAAGCCTGGGTGATACCAGGGATGATGACAGATGTAACATGAGGTGGGAATAGGCTGGAGGGGAGCAAGCTTGTCAAGGGCAGACATGAGGGTTGAGTTCCAAGACTGAGCCTGGAGGTCGAAAGGAAGTCAGTGGAAGTCAACAGGAAAAAAGGTACAGTATCTGAGGAGGGGAACTGAAGAAGGGTATTGGGATTACTATGGCGAGCCTGGGAAGGGGGCACAGGGACTAGTTCCAGTGATGATGGGGGAGGGGAGGGGGAGGGAAAGGAGAAAAGTAGGCAGACATGATCGGATCAGTGGACGGGCAAGGCTGAGAAGGAGACAGGGACAAAGGGGGAAGCCGAATGGGAGATTTCAAGGTCCAGGGTGTGGCCGGCCGAGTGCATGGGAATCCGAACATGCTGCTGGAGACAGAGATCGGAAAGGAGTGAAAGGAAAGCAGAGTCCCAGTGGGTAGAAGGGCAGTCAGGGTGGACATTAAAGTTCCCCCAAGATCAGAATATGCTGGTAGAGGAGGGAGGTCTCAAATATGGTTAGCAAGAGAGAATCCCACCAATGGGGCTGCAGGGAGGGGGATCATAGATAAGAAGTAGGTAGAGAGGGGGGGGGAGTACCCAAGATGGAGGAGAAGGGATTCTGGATAGTGACGTGCAGAGGACGACAACTCCTGGACAGGAAGTGAGGAGCAATATATTGCTGTAAACCCCCCCCCCCGCCACTCCTACCCCGTCGAGGGGTAGAAAGAGCAGAGTAGCCAGGTGGAAGGCAACAGTTGAGCAAAGGCTCCTCGCCATCCTTTAACCACTTTTCTCTCAGATAGAGGAAATCGAGGGAGTACTGTGGTATGAGATCATGAATGAGAATGGATTTAGCATGGAGTGAGCGATAGTTCAAAAGTGCCAGATGGAGGAACAAGAGCACTGGGGGGGGGGGGGGGGGGGGGGGGGGAGAGGGCCATTAGAGGAGGGCGTGGTGGAAGGAAGACAAGGTGGAGACTTTTCTCGTGACAGAACCCAGGGGGGCAGGGACGGAGGAGTTGGCCTCCAGCCCCAGTGCACAGGGATAGTGGTCATGACTCTAGGGAGTAGGAAAATTTGAATGAGAACCAATATAACTAAAGCTGGGAGGAGTGACTTACCCGGAAACTGGTAGCAATAGCAGTGGGGATCGTAAGCTGGAGCAGAGGGAGTGATGAGCCAAGACACAGGCCAGGAGAGGCGGGGGGCTGGGGAAAGTGATGGTTCCAGACTCCTGCTCCCGGACTTGCCCCAAGGAGCTCGCCCAAGGAGCACGACCTGCGCCTATGGTGCAGGACGCCGCACTGGAGTACAATTTATGCAGGATTGGGCACCTTGAGGGGAAGCGGTCGCGTGAAGCGCAGCCGTGTCACTTCTAGTTTTTTGGGAGGCAGCGAATCAGGTATCAGCAGAGGAGGTACCTGTGAGGGGAGGAAATACAGCAATGAAGGCAGGCACAAGTTGATTTAGTAGGACTGCATTTGTTTCTGTGAACCATGTCTCAGTTATGTTTAGGATGTCGGGTTGGCTGTCAATTAGCAGATCAGAAAGGATTTGTGTTTTGTTTCTTGAGGATCGTGCGTTTAAGAGGGGACATTTGATTTGGTGAGCTTGTACTATAGGGTTAGGGGAAGGAGTTTGGTCACCAGTGATTTAAGGTTGAATTGGATAAGGTGTTTCAAAAAGGGAGACTATGATATAATGAGAAATGGATAAGAAAAATCTAAAAGGGGCAACCGCAAAAGGTTAAGAGTTTACATAAGGCCTGGGCGTTATTTAAAAATGCTATATTGGAAGTCCAGACTAGATATATTCCACACTTTAATTGGCAGCTGGCATGGTTGAAAGGTGTGGTCAGGCTGTTATAGCTAAAAAAGCATCTTTCAGAAAATGGAAACAAAATGAGCCAAATGACGAAAACAGGAAATAACATAAGTGCTGGCAAGTTAGATGCAAGGCGTTGATACAGCAAGCCAAGACAGAATCTGAAAAAAAGCTTGCCATGTAGCAAAAACTAATAAAAACTTTTTCAAGTACATTCATAGCAAAAGACCTGTAAGAGAGTCAGTTAAATCAGCAAGGAGAGGGAGTCCTTGATGAGGATGGCCTCGGGTGTCTGATGCTTATCGCTGGAGGCCTCAGAATCCCTCTGGAGGACCTTGGCTGGCCACTCCCACTCCAACTCCTCGGATGATCTGCACAGGTTGCGGGACCTAGTGCGGGGCTTGCCGCCTTTTCCGAGTCCCGAGAGGAGTTCCTTGAAGATTTTTTCTTCTTCTTCCATTTCCGCTCTGGGGAACCCCTGTTGGAGGCCCTGCAGCCCCAGTTGGTAGCCAAGGGATCACTATACGACTCCCGGGATTTAGATGGGGCCCTGGAGCGTGACTCTGGGGTAGACTTTGACTGTTTGAAGATCTCGTTGTGCTTCTGCTGACAGAGTTTGGTGGCCTTAGTGGACATCTTTCTGCAAAGGCTGCAGGCCTCCGGATCGTGGTCAGCCCCCAGACACTGGAGGCAATCGTGTGTGTTGGTGAGGGACATTGCTGAGGGACTGAATGGAAAAGTCTGCCTTTTTGCAGATGGCACGAAAATTTTCAACAGAATGGACACTGCTGAGGGGGTGGATAACATGAGGAAAGATCTAAAAACACTGGAAGAATGGTCTAATGGTTGGCAGTTAAGATTTAAAGCGAAGAAGTGCAGATTCATGTACTTGGGATGCAGAAATCAAAAGGAATCATATGCGATAGGGAGAGAGAGGCTATGGGTGCCAATCTATCAACAATGAAGACAGAACACAGTTTAGGTCAACTATTCAGAGTTCACCATGAGTCGACACAGATTCGATGGCCCTTAACAACAACAGGGTGAGAGAGGTTAGTATGCACGGACCAAGAGAGGGACCTCAGTGTGTTAGTGTCTGAGGATTTCAAGGTGGTGGAACACTGCGACAAGGCAGAGGCCAAAGCCAGAAGGATGCTGGGCTGCATACAGAGAGAAATAATCAGCAGAAAGGAGGAGGTATTAATGCCCCTGTACAAGGTGTTGGTGAAGCCTTACTTGGAATATTGTGTTCAGTTTTGGAGACTGTATCTCACAAAGGATATAAAAAGATTTGAAATGGTTCAGAGGAAGGCGACCAAAATGATTTGGAGCCTAAGCCAGAACATGTATGAGAAGAGACTTGAACACCTGAATATGTATACCCTAGAAGAGAGGAAGGACAGGGGAGTTATGATACAGACATATAAATACTTAAAGGGTATTAATGAATAAACAAACCGTTTTCAAATAAGAGGAAGCTGTAAAACTAGAGGGCATTCGATGAAGCTGCAAGATGGTAAACTTAAAAGCAACATCAGGAAATAGTTTTTCACTGAAAGGGTGGTGGATGCTTGGAATGCCCTCCCAATGGAGGTGGTGGGGGCAAATACAGTGATGGAATTCAAGATGCTATGGTACAAACACAATGGATCCCTTTATAGCAAGAGGATGAAATCAAAGCAAATTTAAGTATTTTTATACTCAATAGACAGACAGGGGCAGACCTGCACCGAGCGGCGGGTACAACCCTAAACACAGGCATAGAGGAGGTCATTCTGAGGCACGAATAGAAGGGATGGATGTCCTAACGGGACGTCCATCCCCGCTATTCGTGCCGGCTCCTGCCCCTGTATAACTTCCCCGCTGGTTGTGCGGGAAAGTTATACGGGAGCAGGGAAGGGGCTGCATGGGGACAGAGAGTGGGCGAGCAGTTGACAGTTGCCAGCCCTGGACGTACAGGGCCATTTCTAATGCTGGCCCTGTACGTCCAGGGTTGGTGAAATGGCCAGGGAAATTATTCCACCCCCAGGGTGGAATAATTTACCTAGATGTTTCAATTTTGCTGCTCCGTGAGGTGGAAGGGGCTGGGGGGACAGTGTTAATTCCCTTCAGTCCGACCCTGGCCTTAGGAGGCTGGATTGGGGGTCAGGCTGCAGGAAATTAACAGTTTTGGCAGGCGGCCTGCATCGCAGCTTTTAAATGGAGCCACGGTGCCATGGCACTGTGGCTCCATTTAAAAGCCCTGGCTGAGTTAGCTGGGCAGTGCCTGCACGTTGTTCGTGATTCTGATCCCGCAGAGCTAGACGTACATCGGAATCGGGCCCAGAGGGGTGTGACCTGCGCGGAGATGCAGTTATGACCACTCTAACCACCTTACTGGGCAGACTAGATGGACCAAAGTGGTCTTTATCTGCCATCATATACTATGTTACTATGGGACCACTTGAGCGCAAGGTGTATAAAGACAGAAAACGTTAACAGCACTCTTTGGAAAATGGTGGGAAGTGCGAACACCAAGCCAATGGTCACCCATAGTCTACCCCAACCTTTGCTTCAAAATGGATGAGTTCAGGAGCCCCCAAATAAGCACAGTGATGAAGTCAAGCCTTGGTACTCACCCCCTGGGAGCCTCAGGCAGGACAAACCATGCCAGGCTCAGAGCTATTCCCCAGATATTGTTTTTCTGTGCCTTTAAATTTTTTTAAAATCAGGTTTCCACATACCTCTGAGCTGTCTTGAAGGGAGAGCTGAGGAGGAGAGAGGGGGCGTTGAGGTTGTATGAGGCTGCTGAATTCTTCCAAATCCAAATCCTTCCAATATTTTGGCTGGTTAACAGGCCATTATCAGGATAAGAGAGTGGCGCTGAACCAATTTTCCCTACTCCTGTGGCTACTGAAAAGACCTTAGTCTAGAGTCACCATCAAGGTGATTGATTTCGCTCATGAACAATCTTTTTTCTCTCAATTGTTTAGATTTTCTTCAGAGATGAGAAAATCCATCCACCATCTGCTGGAGAAAGTAGAATACTGAGGTATCCCCTAATGGCTCAGGCTGATAGGGGCATGGGAATGATGTCATTGAAACGTAGGCATTTCATTGGCTCTCTGTCTCCACCAATCTGCTGGTAGAGGAACACAACCCACTTGTGTAGACTGGTCTAGAAGGCGAAATGGAAACATATATATGACACATATAGTAGAATATCTAATCATAATATAATAAACCATAAAAACAGAAATAAAACCTTAAGTCAAATCAAATTTAAAATATGCCTTTACAAATATTAACACATAAAACAAACTAATGCAAAACCCCCCATATAAAACGGCTAAAGCACTAAACACACCATCTTGCACATTTCAACAAACAAGATACAGTGAAAAAGTATTAATGCATCACCAAGGACAAAATGGACACATAAAGGCCACTTTATCAAAGTGGTTACTCAAAGGGATTCTAACAACTCAGTAAAACTTCTGCTCAGAGAGTGAACCTAACAAATGAAAAAAATATTGAACAGATCATGTCAAGTATGAATCAGAGCAAAAAACAAGTCATGGTCAAGGGTACAATTGGGAGCCAGATGCACATCCTAAATAGTTTGTGTTGCTTCATATAAGAATAATGGTGCTACAATGGGGTGGTACAAGTTATAGAGAGGTGCATTGTATAATATTTTGAACTCAGTAGGAATGGGGAGGTATCAGAGGTGGGAGTATGGGATGGTTTTAAGGCCATGATGCAAGGGAAACGGGTGGAGTGGGGTGCTCAGAAGAAGAGGGAATGGGAGTGGAGGACAATAGGGCTGCAGATGAAAATCCAGAGATTGGAATGTCTCAACAAAAGTTCAGAGGAAACCGAGGATAGAAATGATGGATAGGGTGGGGTGGCAGCTGCTACAGGTGAAATAGGTGTACTGTGAACATAGTGACAAATCAGTAAGATTGTTGGTGAATCGGTTGTGCCATAAGTACAAACAAGGTCAAGTGGTGGAGATTAGAAGGAAGCAAGGAGAGTTATTAAGGAAGGCAGGAGAGCATAGAGAGAGGTTTCAGGAATACTATTGGCTCCCTGAAAGTGGAAACGTTACCTGGATTAGATGGTCTAACTAGCAAGTTTTATAAGACCTTTGGGGACTTCCTGGTGGAACCCTTGGTACGAATGTTCAGTAGGGTGAAGGATGGAGAAAAGTTGACTAAGACGATGGGGTGGATGGGGATATAATTTTTAACAAAGAAGGGGAGGGATCATTGGGACTGTGGAGGTTACCGCCTAATACCACTGTGGAATATTGATATTAAGATCTTAGTGAAGGTCTTGTCCCAATGCTTAATGAGGTAATGACGACTGATACATCCTGACCAACAGGGGTGGCTCAAGGAAATATCTGCCTGAGGCGAGGGATGAGATGGCGCCCCCGCTCCATAGCCGGAGCCAGGGGGGGGGGGGAGGCTTTCTCAAAACTGCAGTTAGGGAATGAACCAAATCAAAAAGTCGATTATATAATGTGGAGGAACTAAAAAGATGTTCGCACACCACAGAACTAAAAGAAAGAGCAAGAACCACTGCACAATTTATAACACCAAATTATAACTCATTTTTATTTGTTGTTATAAACTGTGTTATGACTGTTGTTTTTTCTTTTTGAACATATATTTTGCATCCACAAAACCTCTTCCTTCAACAACGGGTGCAGAGCAGAACTAGGACATCCACCCACAAAACTCAATATCTAATTAAAAAAAAAAAATTGGATTCTGGCCATCTCGCTAGCAAACATTCCCCTGTATCAGGCATATTGTGAACTAATAGGAGTAGAGGAATAGCCTAATGTTAGGGCTCTGGCTTAAGAACCAAGGGCCCACTTTTCGAAAGGCATCTACATGGTTTACAGCCCAGTAAAACTTGTAGATGTCTTTGTTGGGCATATTCAACGGCACTTACATGGTTATCCCCTCCTAAGTCCCCTACACACCCCGATGCTATCTGGTTAGCATCAGGGCATGTTGGGGATGTTCCGGGGTGGAAATTGCCACTAATCAAGCAACAGCGCCAAATATTGGATGCTGCCCTTGCCTATCTTTAAGCTGCAGACCAGGGTAGCATCCAATATCGCTGCTGCCCAGTTAACATCAGCAGCTTCTGGTTTTTGCGGCGATCACCGGATATTCAGTGCCTTCGCCGCAGCATTGAATATCCAGTTTAGGGGTCAGCATGGAGGGCTATATGCCAATGAGGCTCAAAGCCCTTCCAAAATTGGCACAGTTGAATATCGGGTCCCAAGAGCCAGTATTCAATTCCCACTATTACTCCTTGTGGCCTTGGGCGAGTCACTTAACTCTCCATTGCCTCAGAAGAATCCAATCTATCAGTGTCCCTGTTTAATGTACATTACCAAGTTTAAATTACAATGTAAACTGCTTTGACTAAAAATGATAAAAGCAGTATAAAAAAAACCTGTTAAATAAAATACAAAACCCTACAAATGTCACTGAGGATCTATAGAGCAAGTCTCCATACCATATTAGCACCAACTTCCAAAACTCACATAAGGAGCCTACCCAAAAAAAGCATCACTATAAATACTGCAGCGGGCCCTGAAACATCCAGCACCTATTTGAAAAGCTAAACAATTCAAATTACTACAGTACAGACCCCTATGTACAAATTCCAAAGATGAAAGAGTCTGGAACAGTGATGACGATATTAGGCTACTCAACAAAATTAAAACTGAGATGTTACCTTAAAATTTTAAATTTTCTTGATTCTGAACTTACTAAATATTTTAAATTTCAGTCTGGCAGCATAAAGAACACAATTCATATTCCAGTATCCCCCCAACCAGCATCCTACAGTTGACTACACCAAGAACCCAGAATACAGGAACCATAGAGCAAATCCACTATTCCATAACAGCACTAAAACCAAAACTAAATAGCCAAATGCATCACTTTTAAGCCAAGACTAGAGCATAGGTTCACATCCCTCAAGAATGTGTGAAGGTATGTAGAGGGCTCACTAGGAAAAACAGCTTCCATATCCTGATTCACATCTCAGTTCATGTGGTGGGCTAGGGGTTGTGGTCGGTGGAGGAGAATCCAGGGACTATCCCTCAGAAGTAAGAGTGAAGGAAGTTTAGGTGCAAGTTTCCTGTTGGGCATCAGTGGAAGTGAAATTGAGGGTTGAAGGTAGCCTTGGGAAATTAGTTGAGGGAACAGCTATCAGGAATCAGTGGAGATGTCAAAGAAAGGAATGGTCATCAACTAAGGAAAACTCCCATTTGGGTAGTTCTTGGCAAGGAAAATGCAAGTATTTCTGGTGAAGAACAGGGGCTGGGGTTAATTGAGGAGGACTCAGGGTTGCACAGAAGTTGGTAGGATTCAGGGAAGGGATGTCAATGGATACTTCCCTGGCAGAGAAGCAATGGTTTAGGGCTGTAAGGGTTTGCCAGGCTTGTGAAAAGGGTGTCGGTAGAGCTCTCCCTAGCAGAGAAGCAGGGCACAGGGTTGCAGATGTTTGCTAGTCTCTGAGAAAGGCTATCAATGCAGTGTCCCTAGCAGAGAAGCAGGGTGTTTCTGTATTCAGTGAGGTGGTGACACTGGCAGAGAAGCAGGGGGCAGGGGTTTGTTTGCTGGACTCAGAAAGTGGGTGTCAGAGGAGGTGTCCCTAACAGAGGCAGTGATTAAGTTTGCAAGTACACCAGTCTCGCTGAGGGTCTCTTACCCTTGATATCCTGCACCAGTGGCTTCCACATGGGGGAGAAGTTGATACAGTGGCCGCACCAGGACGCATAGAGCTCGACGAATCAGGCATTTCTGGAGTTAAGCAGGTATGCACGCATGGCATATGGCCCCAGCTGCACCACAGCATTGGACGGCCATACAGGCCAGCGGCGGTGGCACATACCAGCATGAGCACGAGAAACGCGACGTCACAGCATGGCTTCATCATCTCTCCCAGCTGCGCGACTTGCCCGAGACTGGTGGGAGATATTCCACTCTGCCCCGCTGCTCCTCTTCCACCATTTGGTTTTATTCAAGAGCTGTAAGATGGAGATCTCTGCTAACAGCTCCAAACCAGTGTTAGAAGACTAGCAAAGATATTTTCTACCTGTGTTTGAGAACTCTGTTCGATCACACTGATTTGTCTGCCGGTGGCACTCTGGCTCTGTTTTAATTTTAGATTTTGCTGCCTCTGGCCTGCATTTGCCTTCCCACGCGGGAAGGCAGAGGCAGGCCAGAGGCGGCAAAATCTAAAATTAAAACAGAGCCAGAGTGCAGCCGCCATTGGAGTGCCGCCCCCTGCAAACTGCCGCCTGAGGCAACTGTCTCAGTTGGCCTCATGATAGAGCCACCCCTGCTGACCAAGCTAGGTTTATGCTGGATAGGCAGGCAACAGATAATATACAGAGAACTTTGAATTTGGCATGGGTGGCTTGGGGCAGAGAGGAGCTTTTGCTACTGTTAATAGATGCGGAGAAAGATTTCAATCAGGTCAGGTGGCACTTCATGTTGAGGACATTGGATAGAATCGGCTTTAGCGAGGACTATGTATTGAAACCTACAAGCGTGCATGAAAGTGAATGAGGCCTATTCTGATTTTTTTCCACTGGGGCACGGAACATGGCAGGGATGCCCTATGTTCCCTTTTGCTCTTTGCACTATCTATTGGGACCTTAGCAACACATATACGGATGAGTCAGGATAACCGGGGGAGTATGGTTTGGGGGGGAGGAAGGATTATCGACTTTTCCTTGTTTGCTGATGATCTTCTCTTCACGGTTGAAAGGCTGCATATTTCTCTACCACTGATAGCATGGGAGGCTCTCTGAGGTCAAAATTAACATGCAGAAACTGGAAATTCCTGCCTCTTAGAATGCCTTTGGAACTTGAGGCAAGATTTTAAAAGAAATTTGAATTTAAATGGGCTCAGGATAGGATTAGGTACCTAGGACTGTAGCTCATGCTGGATCCAGCAGGTCTCTACCAGGCAAATTATAAGGGGGTATGAGAAAGACTAGGGAAGAATTTGAAGAGATGGCAGTAGTTCAGTATATCTTGGACGGGCTGTATTGCCAGCATAAAGATGGTACAATAATGCTTGGTCTGTTTTCAGAGTGACAGATTGTATCCAATATAAAATAATGATCACTCCACTCTAACTCTAGTAAAACATGCAATCCTGTTTTTCTTACTGTGGGGGATTCTTGATGTGCTGTTTTAACAGAACTATTATATTTCAGACTTTTCCTTTCTTAAATCTCCACAACTATTTAATGCACGGAAGGTCTCAGACTCATTGGCACTCTATTATAGACGTTAAATGTATCTATCGTAGTGCCTAGTAGCATCAATGACCCATCCGGCTCTATAATGAAACCACTACAGATCAAACATTTAAATTATTTTTGAACTTATGAACTTTAAACCAATGCTTAGCTTTAAGCGCTCCCCAACGCCATCCTCTGGTGCCCTCTCTTTGCGTTTCACTCCTGAGTTTTTTCAGGGGGACTTGCAACTAAAAAGAATCAAAAAGTTCCAAAAAGAGCAAATGAATATTTTCCCACATTTACTAGTTTAAAAAATCCCTAAAAACCTCATAATTGAAAAAGCTGCCACATACCATTAAAGACTTTCAAACAAATGCTGCAGACGCTATCTTCTCTAAGGTTCTCTAAGTTGGTAGATGTTCAAAAAGATGCCGCGCATGCGAGATGTCAGTAAGACTCTTGTTATACCCGGCTCTTCCTACATCACTATCAAGTCCCCTCGACTTTTTCATTTCGTCATAAGATCATCTGGGGCTCTTCTCAATTGTCAGCACTATCATAGACACGCCCCCCTAGTCTATGTATGTATTAAGGCCCCCTGGTACTAAAGTTTGTAAATTAAATATCCATTGTTGTTCTCTTATCAATAATGTTTGTTCTTGTGATTTCCCATTCATTCCCAGAGAGACTCTCTATACAAAAACATCGTAGATCTTCAAATTTATGATCTTTCTCTAAACAATGTTGTACCACTGGTGCTGTTATAATTTTGCACTTTAACCAACTTTTGTGTTCTGCCATACGCATTTTAAAAGATCTTGTAGTTTTTCCTATGTATAATAGATCACATGGACACCATATTGCATACACCACAAAAGTGGTCTCGCAGGACGTGTTATCTTTTAAAACATAATCCCTCCCATGGTAAGTAAAATTCGGAATCTCATTAGTGATGTCACAAATTCCACATTGACCACATTTCTTGTGGCCAATCACTCGATTCCCATCCTTCTCTGCTATTGAAGACCGCAAAACAGCCGGGCTCAACTTTTCCTTTAGATTCTTATCCCTCAGCCACAAACATCATATTTTCTTCTCTTCGAGACCTGGAACATTGCTGAGAACGTTAGCATGTTTTAATATTATCTTTTGTATTTTAAAACTCAATGGAGAGATTAAATTTATATGACTGGTGTTGGCCATCTTCTTTTTTTGTCTATCTTCCGTGGCTCCCACCAACCATGATCTCTCATTATACAACGCTCTTATATATGCTTGCCGGATCACTTTTTGAGGATAACCTCTTTCATTGAAATTTTGTGACAAAATTTGCGATTGTTTTTTATAATCCTGTACTTCAGAACAATTCCTTCTAAAGCGCAAAAATTGTGAATATAGCAAGCTATCTTTTAATCTCGGGGGATGCACACTATCATAGTGCAAAAAAAGTATTTCGATCTATAGGCTTTCTATGCACTGATGTAACACACCCTTGTTCTCCTTTTGTTATGGATACGTCCAAAAAAGTGATGGCTTTGGTGTTAACAACGTGAGTGAATTGAATATTACTATCAAGTTCATACATAGACTGGGGGGCGTGTCTATGATAGCGCTGACAATTGAGAAGAGCCCCAGATGATCCTATGACGAAATGAAAAAGTCGAGGGGACTTGATAGTGATGTAGGAAGAGCCGGGTATAACAAGAGTCTTACTGACATCTTGCATGCGCAGCGTCTTTTTGAACATCTACCGACTTAGAGAACCTTAGAGAAGATAGCATCTGCAGTATTTGTTTGAAAGTCTTTAATGGTATGTGGCAGCTTTTTCAATTATGAGGTTTTTAGGGATTTTTTAAACTAGTAAATGTGGGAAAATATTCATTTGCTCTTTTTTATTTTTATTTATTTTATTTATCAGTTTCTTCTATACCGCCCCTTCCAGTGATCAAGGGCGGTTCACATTAAACAAGTAACAGTTATGTATACCTGAGTATACTTTACACGGAATGGTGTTTTAACTATGTACAGCAGAGCTACATGGAACAGTAATACAACTATTTGTAACTATTTACAAAAACTATTCACAAAAGGTCATCAGTATCAGTTTGTTTAAGGCATTTGCAGAAAAATAAATGGGTTATTAGTAAGAGGTCTGGCGGTGTTAGTCATTTGTTGTATCTTGTGACATGCAGGTGTGTTTGTGTGATTGCTGGGGGGGGTGCTCTGTTGGTGGGGGAGCTCGAAGTGATTAGTGAAGAGGTGGGTTTTGAGGTCTCTTTTGAATTGGTGAAGGTCTTTCGTTAAGCGGAGTGTTAATGGGAGTTCGTTCCATAGTGTGGGGGCGGCAAAGGAGAAGGCCCTGGCGCTTGTTGTTGACTTCATCTTCCTAATATTTGCTTCTATGACGAGGGAGTGCATAGCGTTTTGTCTGCGCGTTCTTGTAACTAATGGGGTATGTAGTAGCATGGACAGGTGTGAAGGTGAGATGTCATAGAGGAGCTTGAAGGTTGTTAATAGGATTTTATACTTTATTCGGCTGTTGATAGGGAGCCAATGCAGTTCAAACAGTATTGGGGTTACGTGGTCTGTTAAATTGGCTTTCATGATTAATTTAGCACATATGTTTTGGGCTCTTTGCAATAAGTTGGTAGTTTTTTGTGGGAGACCAATAAGGAGACTATTGCAGTAGTCGAAATGAGGGGTGATGAGTGTACTGACTACTGATCTAAAGTCATGTGTGTCAAGGAGGGGTCTTAGGTGTTGTATTGTTTTGAGTTTGTAGAATATTGTTTTTACTGTCTGTTTTATGTGGGGGATCATGGTAAGGGTGTGGCCAATTATTATGCCTAGATATTTTACCTCTTTCTTAATAGGTATGGTTGTTTTGTTTATTGTGATTGATGTTGGGTATGTATTGTCAGGGATAGGTTTTCTCGTTATAAACATTGCTTCTGTTTTTTTGAAGTTGATGCTGAGGTAGTTGGCTTCAAACCAAGAGGTGGTCTCGTTCATGCATTCAAATAGATTGTTATATTTGGGGTTGCTAGTGTTTATGGGAATGGCGAGCATGATGTCGTCAGCGTATATGAAATAGTTGATTTTGTGTTTTTTAAATATATTTGTAATGGGTTGTAGGTATAAATTGAAAAGAAGGGCGGAGAGGGATGAGCCTTGTGGGATGCCCTGACCTTGTGGGAAGGCTTCTGATATATCTTGGTCTAATTGAACACGTATTAATCTGTGTGATATGTATGACTTAAACCATTCGATAACTGTCCCTCCTATTCCTAGTTTTTTTCCGGATGGGTCATTGATGCTACTAGGCACTACATTTAACGTCTTTGAGATTGTAGGTGTCTTTGAGATTGAAGGAGCACAGCCAATCTCCCGTTGAAGGTAAGGCAGCAATGTTCCAAGGTATACCATCTTGAACTTTTCTTTCACTAGGAAGCAATTGAGATTGCAGAGATCCAAGGTGAGTTGGAACTCGCCTGTTTTCTTGGGAACCAGGAAGTAGCGGGAGTAGAACCACTGTCCTGTTTGGGATGGTGGAACGAGTTCCACTGCTCATGCTGCCAGGAGAGCGTTGACCTCCTGTTGGAGAAGTTTGCAATGCTGATGCTTGAGAGGTTACTCCCAGAAAGATGGTGGAGGTAATCTGAAGCACAGCAGGTAGCCTTCCCGGACCACCTGCAGTGCTCAGGCATTTGTGGGCAAAATATATCAGTTGTTCCCACACCTGTGGCTGCATGGAGGGTGGGAGGGGAAGAAAGGCCATGATCTGAAGCCGAGTCAAAAACCCCCATCTGGCTGGGGCTGCAGTGCTGATTGAAGTTTTGGAGCTTTAGGCTTGTACTGCTGCCTCTGGTGTTTGACCTTTAGCCTGTTGAGTGGCTAGTATGAGTAACATGGCGTATATGTATCATAGGCCTTTTTCTTTTTAGGGTAAAAGGACTTTTCCCCTGAAGCCTTTCTCCTGGAAGGGTCAGCAGTCTTTTTCGAGAGCCTGTTCATTGTAAGTTGCTCCGTTTCCAACTCTGCGGCCTTCTCTACCATGGGTTTGCCGAAGAGGTTCTCTCCCTGGCATGGGACATCGGCCAACTTGTCCTGAACCCATTTTTACAAGTCTGAGGGCTGTAGCCATACCAGGCAGCGGGTACCTATGCCCACTGTAGCCACCCTAGCTACAGACTCAAACCCATTGTAGGCCGCCCAGGTGATATACTTGGAGCACTCCTTTGTTTTTCCCACCAGGCTCTTGAAGTGCTCAAGGTGCTCTCCTGACAGGCCAGCCGAGAACCCAGCAAGATTCCGTGCCAGGTCACGCATGCTCATATATAACAGGTATGTTTGGATCCAAGCCACCAGCATTGACCCCAGGTAACACTTCCTACCAAAGCCATCCATGATGCATGCCTCCCTATCTGGAGGCACCGAGGAGTGTGTCTTGGAACTTTTAATCCGGCACATGTCCGATTCCACTACCATTGAGTTGTGAGGGATTTGTGTTTTGCCAAATCCAGGGCTCTTGTGCACCCAATACATGGAATCGAGGCGTCGACTGACTGTTGGCACCATGAGCGGTGTTTCCCATATCCTAAAGAGAAGCTGTTCAAATATCGGGTGGATCAGAATCGTAATGGCCTCTTTAGGCAGAGTCGAGTGCTGGAGGATTGCCAACTCCTCTGCCCAAGGCTCCTCTTCTGCCTCAATAGTGAAGGGTAAAGACTTCCCCATGTCCCACACAAACTCGAGGAAGGAGAGGGCCGTGGTGGGGGGTCCTCCTCCATTCATTCAGGGGTGAGGGATTGGAAGGGACATCGCAGTGACTGACGGTCTCTGGAGATTTCTCCTCAGTCTCCCAATCAGAGTCGGAGTCCGAGAGGAACTCGAAGTACCGCCACGAATGGTGACTGCGTCGGTGATGCTCGGGCGGACTTGAAGGAGTCTTTGGCTCCTATCTGTCCGAAACCAATGCACTCGGGAAGGGGGGGGACACCCTCTGCACCGAGAGGGATCTCGAGCACTCATGGGAGCCACCCAAGAGAGCATGTACTTCCAGGTTGGGCTGCATCTCTGAAAGTGAGGCACCTGCCGTGGACGGGGCCGCTACCAGTGCCGAGGAACCAGAGGTCACCAAGTCTCTGGCAGTTTTCTGGGCCATGGATGCAGTGAGGCTATGCTCAAGGGCCTGAATCCTCTCTGTGAAGATTGAGGTCTCCGCTGCTGCTGGATGTGGCGCTTCAGCTTTCGATGCCGATGCCGGCTCCCTCAGCGGGGATTCTTCTATGGTCATGGCCTTGGGAGTCCCACATCAGCCCTCCGGGGCCTCAGGAAGCAACTCCTCCTGCCAGGGCACCTGGCTCTCACCCTCAAAGTAGCACCAAGGGCCTTGATGCTGATACTCATGGGCTTCATCCTGGGCTCGGCATCGCCCTTTGATGCCAACGGGGTTGAAGTCCGGTCCTTCTGGGAGTGCTCCTTATTTTTATTTATTTTATATTTATGCAATTTTACAATAAGTTGAAGAAGGTTTATACAAAAAACCCTTCTCAGAGAAACAGGGCAGCACCAGAAATCAACATACAGATACATGCATGATACCATATATCCTTCCAAAAAAGATACAAAGAAAAACAATTGAAGAGCTTACCCTAACTAGCCCACTACAGGGGAGAGGGGGTTACCATTTCACCAAACTAACATTCGAAACATTGAAAGAAAAGGAAGCAGTCGAAAATCCAGACCAAAATCAATAGTGAGCACTAGGAGGGGACAATAGAAGATTCTAGACGCCTGGCATTAATAAAAGCAAGTAACTGGGAAGGTTCAAAGAATACATAGGAAACAGAATGATACTTAATCAAACATTTACATGGATGTTTAAGAAAAAACAACCCACCCAGTTGTAAAATTCCAGGACGGAGCAACAGAAACTCTCTACGCCGTTTCTGAGTCTCCCTTGACAAATCTGGATAGATGTGTACAGCTAAGCCCCTAAACAAAAGCTTCCTTTTTTGGAAGAAAAGTTTCAGCAACCACTCCTTATCCGATAGCAAAGCAAATGTAACAAATAAAGTGGAGGGTTCCTGTGACTCAAGACCAGAATTTTCCACTAAATCTGTGACATTGAGAGCGTCTCCCGACATACCAGCACTAGACACACGCTTAGCCTTTGGCAAGTAATACGTTTTTACAAGAGGTGGCCCAAAGTCACAGTCAGATATTCCTTGAACATATCTTTAGCAGAAATAGACATCACCCTAGGAAAGTTAACAATTCTCAAATTATTAACACGAGTGGAATTATCTAACTGTTCCAACTTTACTTGCACAGACATGAAGTTCTTTTTAAATCCATCAGCTTGGGGGAGTCCACGTGACGCATGAGCGGGTAAAGACGTGTCTCTACTCGCTCCGGGGCCGCCTCGAGAATTTCTGTTTAAATACCTACTATTTGCCCCAGTCAAGCAACTTACCGGTGGCCGACACTTTGCTCCTGCACTAATGCCGCCTCCGACCCGCAAGGAGAAAGAAAAGGAGAAGGGACTGAGGCCCGGTACTTCGGTTCCGGCCCTGCCTGTCACGCAGCCCTCCTCGCCGAGCAAAGATAGCGTGGAGTCGGCCACAGAGGATCTGGCGAGGGAGGTGGTCAGACAGCTGGACCCCAAATTCGATCAGATACTGTCGAAATTGGAGGTCATGGGAGCGTCTATGGCGGAGATGAATCAGCGGATGGAGGAATTGGAGAGTAGGGTGGCGGCCGTGGAAGAAGATGAGGGCCGCCAATCCCGGGGGCTCGAGAACATGCGGTCTCAATTAGAGGCCTTGCAAGCCAAGATCGACGACTTAGAGAACCGCTCCCGACGCAACAACATCAGGCTGGTGGGAGTGCCGGAGGCTACTACAGACCAACAACTGATACCATTGATAGAGCAATGGCTCCCGAAGGCTTTGGGTCTGGACGCGCTGGTTGGAGACATCAAAGTGGAGAGAGCGCACCGGGTCGGTGGAAAGATGGCAACCCGGCCGAGGCCCAGGGTAGTAATCGCTCGGATCCTTAATTTCGCTCATAAGGAACGGATTTTGCAGGCGTTTCGCCACAATCGGCAACTCACCTTAGAAAATCATCAGCTGCTCTTATTTCAGGACTATTCTTCCCTAGTCTCGGCGAAGAGACGGGAGTTTACCCCGGTGTGTGCAGCCCTATATCAAAAGAATGTGCGTTTCACACTGGCATTTCCTGCAGTTCTACGTGTGCACAGCATGGGGAAAACCCACATTTTTGATTCAGTGAAGGCAGCTCAGCAATTTTTGAAAGACTTAGAGAAGCAGCAGCCGGAGCAGGCGGTGGAGCACAGCCAGGCCTCAGACCAGTGAACGGTTGCCGATGATGTTGCATTTGTTGACTCTGACTACCGGCCCCACTGGCCTTCCAGTCCGTTGATGTCTGCAGCTATTTAATGGGCTGAGTCTACTCCAGACTTGCATGCTGCTGGTTTGAGAGTACTGTTATTTGACACTGGACTTATCTTTTTCATCTCAGCACACTTGGTTCAGTGGCTTTATTATGGCTCTCCCATAGTACCTGTATGATTGACTGTGTGACCTGTCTCTGCCACTGTGATCCCTTCTCACCCCACTCTGCATTCCCGCTCTTATTGCAGTGCTTTTTGAACCCTTTTGTAATCTTCTTTCTGCTGGTGGGTGGGAGCCGTGGGATTTTGGAGTGTTGATGTGGTGCAGAGATGGGGGGTTGGTATTGGTATGGGGACTGGGACGGCGGAGTCGGAGGCCAGTGTTGTGGGGCAGAATGGCCTTATTTTTCCTCCTCCCCACTATTGGGGACTCGAGGCGGCCCTGCCGCGCACGGCAGGGACTTGTAGATCAGTCGTGCTGGCTGATGATGGGATAGGTTGCTTTTTATTTGGGGCTGGGTGGGGGCAGGGGGGGGGAAGAGTAGTGCGTAGTGGTCAGGGAACAGGGGGGGGTGGAAGAACACTGGGGGTGGGGGGGAGGGTTGGGCTGGGGTGGGTGGGAGGGCGGGATGGTTGGGAGGGGAGGGTGAAGCGGGTGGCGTATGAGCAATATGCGGGACGGAGGAACTCAATATCTACAGTGGTTGCGGTTACCTCTCACATTCACATTCGCATTGTAAGTGGGCCTGGGGTTGAGGCTGGGCAACCCTGGGCTGTGCTAAGGGAGATTATTTTGCGGTTATCTGTTACACACCCGGGTCTGTGAAAAACCATCTGAGATTTGTATCATGGAATGTGGGTGGGATTAATTCTCCTGTTAAACGAACTAAAGTGCTCCAGGCCTTGCGGAAGACGAATACGCAAGTTGCGCTGTTGCAGGAAACGCACCTTTCCGAGACAGAACATGCTAAGTTGCAGAAGGGTTGGGTAGGCCAGGTGCTGGCGGCCTCCTCGGGGGGTAGGAAGCGAGGAGTTGCTATCCTCTTCGGCAAGGATATTAAGGTTGAGTTGATGAGCGAAGACCGGGACCCTTCTGGCAGATACCTGTTTGTGCATTTAAAACTTAATGGGGAGGAGTTTATGTTAGGCACGGTATACGCCCCCAATACATATGAGCACTCTTTCTTTCAGAGGGTATGTAGGAAGGTAATTGCAGCTCCGCGGATTCCGCTAATTCTGGCGGGTGATTTTAATTGCCCACATGACCCAGTGTTGGACAAATCCGGCGGTCAAAGGCAGGGCGACTGGAGTAAAAAGGGAGTTGGCTATCTGTGTTTTGCAGGTGGGTTGGTGGACACTTGGCGAATCCTTCATGGGGGAGAGAAGGATTTTACACATCTGTCCCGGGTGCACCAAACTTGGTCCAGACTGGACTATATTTTAGTGACTGAGCGGGACTTCGATAGAGTGCTCAGTTCCGACATTGAGCCGATGGTGGTGTCAGACCATGCTATGGTACGAATGGATTGGAAGGGACAGGATCGAGGGGACCCTCGTTGGGCCTTCCCGAGACAGATGTGGATGAATGCTGACTTTAAGAAATATTTAGTACAAAAGTGGGAAGAGTACTTACATTTCAACGAATCTAGTGCAAGTTCTGCTACCTTATGTTGGGAGGCAGGGAAGGCCGTCATGCGGGGGTACATCATCGCTTATGTGGCGCGGGAGAGACGTCGAATCAATGGGGAGGTGATGCTGTTAACGCAGGAGTTGCAACGGTTTAAAGAAGCTGGTAGTGGGGGCTCGGGGGTCAGTGCACCTCTCTCCGTATTTGGAGACGCAGCGTCGGCTTAATGCTATATTGGAAGAACGTGCAGTTTACAACCTGCACTACTATCGCCATCAATTATTCCGCTTTGGTAACAAAGCTGGCACGCTCTTAGCTAACTTAGTGAAAGAAGGGGGAGGGTCTAAAGTGGTGGCTGTGATACGGGACGGTACGGGGGCTCGACTTTCTAATCCTCGTAGCATTGTCGACGTCTTTCGGAAGTTTTATGAGCACCTTTATACTCCCGAACCGGAAGATCGTGGTGGGGAACAGGCGTTTCTGGAGGCGCTCACCCTGCCACAGCTCTCAGACGCCGAGCGAGCGGAGCTGAATAGGCCCATTGAAGGTGGAGAAATCCAGAGAGTAATTCGACAGGGGAAGCTGCATAAAGCTCCTGGCCCGGACAGCTATAGCTCCGCATTCTATAAAATGTTGGAGATGCAGGTAACCCCGACTCTGACTGCTGTTTATAATGATGTTTTGGAGGAGAAAAGATTCCCCCGGGACATGCGAATGGCTGCAATTACAGTGATACCCAAGCCTGGGAAGGATGTGGAAGATCCGGCCTCCTATCGGCCGATATCTCTCATTAATTATGATATGAAACTGTTAGCGGGTGTTTTAGCGCAACGGCTGCAGGGCGTGTTGCCGCACCTTATAAGCCCATGTCAAACAGGCTTTGTTAAAGGGAGGGAGGCCTTCTCTAATATTAGTAGGATTCTCCTGGGGGCGGAATGGAGTGTATTGCGCGGGGACCCGTTGTTGCTGGTGAGCCTAGATGCAGAGAAGGCCTTTGACCGAGTGTCTTGGGCCTACATGTTTGAAGTACTCGGGAGGTTTGGCTTCGATGGTGCCTTTTTGACGTGGCTGCAGGCCTTATACTCGGCACCTTTGGCTTTTCTAGTGGTGGGTGGGCTCCATTCGGCACCCTTTGAATTGCGTCGTGGGACGAGGCAGGGTTGCCCACTTTCACCATTGTTATTTATTCTGCAGATGGAACCTCTACTGCGTGCGTTGGGCCAACAGGAGGTGATTCAGGGTCTTAAGTGGCCGGGTGGTGGCATTAAGCTCAGTGCATTTGCCGATGATCTGTTACTATGTTTAACGGACCCACAGCGTTCGCTGGGGGGGGCATTAACCACCATCGAACGTTTCGGGGCCTTCTCCGGAATGCGGATAAATAAGACCAAGTCGCTGGGTCTAGATGTTGGCGGGAAGGTCCGGGGGAGCTGGCAGGGAGACTTCCCGTTGGTCTGGGCGGAAGACTCCATTCGCTACCTTGGAATCCAGATCCCTTGTGAGCCTGCTCGGCTGTATTCCGCCAACGTGCGGCCACTCCTGTGTAAAACGCTTCAACGCCTCCAGAAGTGGCGAGACCTCCCGCTCTCCTTGAAGGGCCGTATCGCCCTCTTCAAAATGGTTGAGCTGCCCCGTTGGATCTATATGTTGCGACATGCCCCTCTTTGGCTACTGGGCAGGGACCTAAAGGTGTTGGAGAGTCACCTCTCTAAATTTTTTTGGCGGGGCAAGAGAGCGCGTATTGCGTTTGGAACGCTGCTGCAGCCGGACAGTGGGGGAGGGGCTGGCCTCTGTTCGTTACGAGAGTACAACCTAGTTAGTTTGTTGCGGCCGCTTTGTGATTTGGTCGCGGGGGCCGCCGTGGTGCTTCCCGTGGAGTTGGTGGACGAGGTCTCGGCGCCGTGCCACCGGCTCTACTGGTTACACCGACCGACTGGAGAGCTGCCCATCTTTTGGAAACACTCCACATATCTTGGGGCTATTCGCCAGGCCTGGCGGCACCTCTGTCGCCTTCGGGGTTGCGATTGGCAGCGTTCGGACTGCATTCCACTAGCCGGGAATGGGGACTTCTTGCCTGGCCGCCATGGTGGGGTGGCTAACCGCTGGGCGCAGCACGGAGTGCGCTATGTCGGACACCTGCAGATAGAGGGAGGCACGCAGATAGACTCTTTCGAGTCCCTGCGGAATCGTTATCAGTTGCCAGTCCATGATTTTTTCTTCTATTTACAAGTGCGGCACTTTGTACAGACTTTGCATCGAGGGGAAGTGGCGGACGTGCGCAGGAGAGACCGGGGGATGGTGACTCTCTTTAGTGCCTTGGAGGGCAAAATCACTGTTCGGAGACTGCGGGAGGAGTTGTCAGTGGGAGACCACTTGACGGGGTTAACGCGGTTGGCTAGTCGCTGGCAGGAGGATGGGATCCGGGAGGGTACAGTGGAGCGCTTACTCCATGCTTTTCAGGGTATACATCGCGTATCCGAATCGGTTCAGATGCAGGAAGTCCAATATAAATTCTTGTGGCGAGCCTATGTGCATGATGTTTGGGCGAAGCGGATGGGTGTGACGGACACCGACGACTGTCCACGATGTGGAGTGGCGAAGGGTACTCTCGCTCATAAATTCTGGCTGTGTACTACCATTCAACAGTTTTGGGAGGGGGTTGGGCAGCGCCTTAGTGGATGGGTTGGCCGGCCGGTGAGCCTCGGCACTGCCTGGTGTCTGTTTGGCTCTTATGAGGGTGACACGCTCTTGGGTGCTCGGCACAGACAGCTCTGTGAGCGGGGCTTCCTGGTAGCCAAGCAGACCATCTTACGGCACTGGATAGCACCAATGGCGCCGAGTGTACAAGAATGGGAGGGGAGGATGCGGGTGTTATTAGATATGGAAAGGTGCACAGCGCGGCTATTGGGCCAGCGGCGGCTGGATCAATTCGTGGAAATTTGGGCTCCGCTGCTAGCCACGGCGCGCTTTTAGAGCTCTGATGGTAGATGTAGCCTTAGCGCGCGGGGCTGGTAGCGGACAGCCGATACTTTAGGGGGACTGCAGCCATGAATGTCGCTACTTTCCTTCCATATGGGGGTGCTGAGGACGCCACTTGCTTGGTGGGGGAGGGGATGGGAGGGGAGGGGATGGGTGGGGGGGAGGGGACGTAGTGGGGTAACGGGGAGGAGTGGGAGGGGAGGGGTGGGGAGGCAGGGGGGTGACGGGGAGAAGTGGGGGCCCTCTAGGTGGGGCGGGGCAACCATTAGATTGTGATTGCAATAGACTATTGACCCTTATGCATCTGTGTCCCTAGCTCTGTTTGGTTGAGCGCACCTACTTTGTCTTCTAATTTATTTTCTATTCCTTTTCTATTCCCCTATATATTAGACTTGACAATTGTGCCTTCTACTAGTGTCTATGACAGGGGCTACTATGATGTTAGGTTTTCCTGCCGGATCTTGGGAGGGTTTGTTTGGTGTGGGTGTTGTTCTGGTTTACTGTTTACTTTGCACTGATGTCTTGGACAATGTTAATCTTTTGTTGTCTTTGTACTGTCTGGACATGCTTGCTAATAATAATAAAAATGAGTTTCACTAAATCCATCAGCTTGATCCTCTAAGTTAGAAATTCTCGTCTGCCGAACTGCAAATTCCATAGAAATGTCGGAGACCTTCTTCTCTAAGTCTGCTACCGATTCCATTGTAGACTTAACTTTAGAAGTTAATGATGTAATCTGCGGAAGCAGAACTTCTCCAAGGGACACAATAGCAGTCCAGATCGATTCTAAAGTGAAGTTCGTTGGGCGTTGAATAACAAAAGCCCCGTCCGGAGACGAAACTGAAACACTCTCCATCACAGCAGGCACCAAAGGATCTCCTCGTTGCACAGGGGAGAAAAACTTCCCTGTGGTCTCACCTCCAACAAGCGCCAACGCTGGAATGGAGTGTAGAGCACTGCCGGCTCCACTCACAAGCTTCTCCGGTTCACTTTTCTCTGGCCCTCGCGAGGTTGAAACCCCCCCTGAACTAGGAGAGGAAACCTCCAGGAAACCTTCCGGCAGTGAACCGCTACGGAGAAACTTAGGCGCTGGGCTCACAGCTGGGGAGGAAGATAATACCGAGGCTGCCACCGAGCAATCTGTCTCCGATGGCCCTGCCAATTGGTATTCTCCACCAGCACCGCCGGGATCCCGAGGAGCGCGAACAAAGCACAGTTACTTACCTGTAACAGGTGATCTCTGGGAACAGCAGGAATAAGTCTTCACATATGGGTACGTCGGTACCGACAGAGCCTGCGCGGGAACGCTCCCCAGCGTCCAATCAGAAAGCTTTTGGGAGCATCCCACAGCGCCTGCGTGCTGCCTTCCCGCCTTTCCCAACTGTCTTGCCTCAGTTAAGTTTTAGAGCTGAGACAAAGAGAAAGAGAGAGGGAAAGGAAAGAGAGAGAGAGAGAGACAACTTCTAGGGGAGGTGGGTGGGTTGTGAAGACTTATTCCTGCTGTTCCCAGAGATCACCTGTTACAGGTAAGTAACTGTGCTATCTCCAGGAACAAGCAGGAATGAGTCTTCACATATGGGGACTCCCTAGCTTTAGATGCCAGGGAGAGATCCCAGAAGTTGTGTGTCCCTGGAACAGGGCTGCACTTCCACACATGGATCTCTGGCATCCCCTGAGGGATGGCGGGTAGGAGTTGATTAAGTATGGAACAGGTGTTTAAGAACAGCCTGACCAAACAAGGCATCCCGGCGGGAGTCCTTGTCCAAGCAGTAATGGGCTGTGAAGGTATGAACTGAGGCCCAAGTGGCTGCTCGGCAGATGTCGTCAATAGACACAGAGTTCAGATGAGCCATTGAGGCTGCCATGGCTCTCACATTGTGAGCTGTGACATGGCCCTCCAGAGAAAGGTTCTTGCTCTGATAGGCGAAAGAAATGCACTGGGCAATCCAGTTGGAAAGTGTTCTCTTGGAGACTGGTCATCCGAGAAGAGAAGGATGAAAGGCAACAAAGAGTTGGGAAGACTTTCTATGTTGCTGTGTCCTTTGTAAGTAAAAAGCCAGAGCTCTTTTACAGTCCAGGGTATGAAGATTCCTCTCTGCACTTGATGCATGAGGCCCTGGAAAAAAGACAGGTAGGTAGACCTCCTGGTTGAGGTGAAAAGGTGAGACCACCTTAGGCATAAAGTGTGGATTAGTCCTAAGGACCACCTTGTCATGATGGAACCTTGTATAAGGTGGATTAGCTACGAGTGCTTGCAATTCACTAATGCGACGTGCTGAAGTGATTGCAATGAGAAAGATAACCTTCCAAGAAAGGTATTTCAAGGAGGCGGTAGCTAAAGGTTCAAAAGGCGGCTTCATAGGCTGACCAAGAACCAAGTTTAAGTCCCATGCCACTGGGGGTGGTCTGATGGGAGGCTTTGTTAAAAGGAGGCCTCTCATGAATTTTGCTACAAGAGAATGAGAGGAAATAGGTTGTCCATTTAGAGGCTTATGGGAAGCTGCAATAGCACTCAAATGGACCCTTACTGAATTTGTCTTAAGGCCTGCATTAGACAGATGAAGGAGATACTCCAGCAACAATTCCAGAGGTATGGCACGGGGGTAAAGACCCTTTTCAGAACACCAGATGGTAAACTTCTTCCACTTGAAAGCGTAAGAACGTCTAGTGGAAGGTTTTCTGGAAGCATAAAGAACATCTTTCACTTGTTGAGAAAGATGAAGATCCTGGAGATCTAGGCCTTCAGCAACCAAGCCCTGAGATGTAGAAACTGGGGATTGGGATGCCATAACCTTCCGTCCTCTTGAGAGAGGAGGTCTGGAGCAGAACCAAACTCTAGGGAGGGAGCTTGAGAGAGATGTAGAAGCAGAGGGTACTACACTTGCCGTGGCCAATGTGGAGCTATGAGAATCATGTGGCCTCTGTCTCTCTGAAGCTTGAACAGGGTTTTGGGAATTAGGGGAATGGGTGGAAAGGCATACAGGAAGTCTTGACCCCAGTGAAGGAGGAAAGCATCCCTTGCCTGAGCCCCCTGAGCCGGAGTTCTGGAACAGAACCGGGGAAATTTGGCATTCCATGGACTTGCAAAGAGGTCTATGTCCGTAGTTCCCCAAATTCGAAAAATCTTGGATACCTGGTCCATATGCAGGGACCACTCGTGTGGAAGCAGAACTCGACTGAGTCTGTCCGCCCAAGAGTTTTGAACACCTGGAAGATAAACTGCCAGAAGATGAATGTGATGCTCTCTGGCGAGGGCCCACAGTCGCAGAGCTTCGTTGCAAAGCGATAGAGAGCCAGTTCCTCCCTGCTTGTTTACATAGAACATGGCTACCTGATTGTCCATGTGGATAAGGACTGTCTTGTGGCTGAGCAGGGTGTGGAAAACTCGCAGAGCAAGGAAAATTGCTCTGAGTTCCAAGAGATTGATATGTAGACAAGTCTCCTGTGGGGACCAGATGCCCTGGGTGGAGAGGTCCTGAAGATGAGCTCCCCAGCCCACTGGAGAAGCATCTGTTGTAAAAGTTGCTTGGGGTAGAGGTTGTTGAAAGGGGGATCCCAGCAACAAGTTTTGAGGGGACGTCCACCACTGGAGGGACAAAATGAGGCAACTTGTGTTTGTTATTTTGTCTGACAGGCAGCCTACTGCCTGGGTCCATTGGGTGGATAAAGTCCACTGAGCTGCTCTCATGTGAAGGCGAGCATATGGTACCACATGTACGGTGGATGCCATGTGGCCTAGCAACTGTAACATCTCTCGAGCAGTTAGTAGGGGTTTCAACTCTGCTTGAGAAGCTAACTGCACCAAGTGAAGGCAACGGGCCTGGGGAAGATAGGCCCTTGCCCTTGTGGTATCCAGCAACGCCCCTATAAACTCCAGGGACTGAGTAGGGATTAAATTGGATTTTGGGATGTTTATTACCAGCCCTAAATACTGAAGGATACGCATTGTGCAGGTGAGAGAAGTCTTGGCCTCTGATTGAGTGGGAGCTCGAATGAGCCAGTCGTCCAGGTAAGGGAAGACGAATATTCCCAGGGTGCGCAGAAAAGCAGCAACCACTGCCATGCATTTCGTGAACACCCTTGGTGCAGAGGCCAGACCAAAAGGGAGCACTTTGTATTGATAGTGCTTTTCCTGAAAAAGGAACCGAAGGAACCTTCTGTGAGATGGATGGATGAGAACATGAGTGTACGCATCCTTGAGATCTAGAGAACAAAGCCAATCCTGACTCTGAAGGTATGGCAGCGGAGTTCCTAGAGAAACCATCTTGAATTTTTCTTTGACTAGGAATCTGTTCAACTCTCTGAGATCTAAGATGGGTCTGAAGCCCCCTGTTTTCTTTGGAATAAGAAAATAGGGGGAGTAGAACCCTGTGCCCTGTTGTTGAAAGGGCACTTCCTCTATGGCCCCCTGGGCAAGAAGAGTGGCAACCTCCTGCTCCAACAGGTTGAGGAGGGAGGGTGGAGAATTGAACTGGTGCACTCTTGTGAGAGGGGGCAAGCTTGAAAAATAAAGCTTGTACCCCTCTCTTATGATGGAGAGTGTCCAATGCTCTGCTGTAATTTGCCCCCATCTGGGAGCAAAGTGACATAACCTTCCTGGAATGGTGGAGGGCTCTGGTCCTTCTAGAGCCAGGAAGGCTAAGTTCTCTAGCAGAAAGTCAAAGGCCCTGAGGGGGCTGAGGTTGCTGGGCTGGAGCAGGCCTCGCAGCCTTTGCTTTGCTCTGTTTGGAGGATTGCTGACGTTTGGAAAGGAACTGAGCTACAGAAGATGCCCGCTGACCATAAGCAGGATAGAATATTCCCTTTTTAGAAAAAGGTGTTTTCTTGAACAACCTTTTCTTAGCAGGAGCAGCTGTAGATTTGGATAGTCTATCCAAAGCAGAATTTTCAGCATCCATCTGATTGGCTTTTGCTTGCCAATCCTTACCAAACAGGTTCTCACCTGTACAAGGGATATTTCCCAATTCATCTTGAACCCAGATCTCCAAATCAGATGCTTGAAGCCAAGCAATTCTACGTTCACCTATGGCAATAGCTGAGGCTCTGCTTACGCATTCAAAGGAGTCGAAAGCTGCACGGTTGGAGAATTTGGAGATATCCTGGGCATGTTTGAGCCCAGTGAGAAATGCCTGCCTTTTATCTTCAGACATAAAAGGACTTAGTCTGCAAATGGTCAGTGACTTCTTTTAAGAACATTCCCATGTAAAGACTATAGGAATTAATTCTCGCAAGCAAGCATGGAAGCTTGGAAGACTCTTCTTCCAAAAGCATCCAGGGTTCTACATTCACGTCCTGGAGGATTAGAGGCATGTCTTTTGGCACTTCTAATCTTTCTCATTGCAGACTCAACCACAATAGAGTGGTGAGGAAGTTGAGTTTTATGGAAACCAGGACAAGGAAGGACATGATACATGGTATCCAACCTGCGAGAATGAGGAGAGGTGGTTAGAGGTGCTTCCCACATCCTCAACATGAGATCATACAGAATCTCATGAATAGGTAAGGTAGCTGCCTCTTTAGGAGTTTTAGGATATTGTAAAATATCTAACTCCTTGGCTCTCGGCTCTGATTCAGGTGCCACTGTAATAGAGAGACCCCGAGCCACCTCTCTGATAAAGTCTTGAAAAGACAAATCCTCTGGAGGAGACATCCTTCGTTTAGGAGAGGACTCCTCCTGTGGAAGAAGCATCACTGCATCGACCGACTCTTCAGAATCCTCAGAGTCCTCAGAGGAAATGAAGTATCGTCTGTCCGGATGCTCTTGCAAAGCCCGATACCCGTACCGACCGGGATCAGTATCGGGAATCACTGGTACTGGGGTATCGGTACCGGAGGGCTTCAGAGGACAGAGTACCGGCATAGCGGACACCGATGCCGATGTCGATGCCACCGGTACCGGGATCGGTGCCGATGGCGATGCTAGAGCCGGTACCGGAGGAGTAGTCTGTTGTGGTACCACGGGCGTCAATGCCACAAGGAAAGCCGCCAGACTGCGTTCAATGGACAGAATCCTCTGATCCATCGACACTGCCAATGCCTGGAAGTCGGTACTGGTGGAAGCCACCGGTACCCTAGAGCATGGCACCAGGAGATCTGTCGAGGCCACGCCATCGAGATCATCCTGGAACCCCGATGATGATGCTTTAGAGGCTGAAGCCTCCTGCCGGGGTAATTTTGCCGGTGCAGAATCCTCGAGGGCAAGGCCAGAGGCATCTCGATGCTTAGAAGGAGATCTACCCTTCGAGGACTGGCTGGATTTATGTTTAGTTACCTGAGATCCATGTGAGGAAGAAGCAGCCCTGGAAGACGTCGATGCCACCGAAGCCGCATCAGAGGGAAACAGGGTACTGAGCTTGGCAGCTTGGTTCTGCCGACCTCTTTTAGACATCATGGAACAGGACACACAATCTGTTATGGAATGGTCAGGACCTAAACATTTTAGACACCAGTCATGGGTGTCGGTGACGGAAATAATACAGCCACATTTTGTGCACTTTTTAAAACCTGAGGCAGGCTTTTCCATATTTAAAGTAAAAAAGTTTTGGGAAAAAGAATGGAAAAAAAGGTATTTTGTTTTTTTTTTAGAAGAAGAAAAGAACAAAGACCGGCGTTACCGGTACCGTGTCGAAGAAGGCAGACGCGACACAAAAGAAATAAAGAAAAAATAAGGAAATTCTTCTGCGGTGACAGGAACACAACCTGCTGGCTCCGCGAAAAAAGAACTGAGGAGAGACAGTTGGGAAAGGCGGGAAGGCAGCACGCAGGCGCTGTGGGATGCTCCCAAAAGCTTTCTGATTGGACACTGGGGAGCGTTCCCGCGCAGGCTCCGTCGGTACCGACGTACCCATATGTGAAGACTCATTCCTGCTTGTTCCTGGAGATAATAGGTATCCAATGGTCCGGAAACAGAGGCAAGCGGCGTTGAAGTAAGGGCGGGCTGCGAGGGCTCCTGCCCAGCCTTACCTTTACGCTTCTTTCCCATGGGTAGGAAAAAACGCGCTCACCCAAACACGACTACAACTACCATCTTGAAACGTCCCCCCGGGAGTGCTCCTTATTAAAGGAGAGCTGCCATTCCAGTGCCCCATGACCCTTCGGCTTTGAATGGGCCCGGCTTCCGCACAAAGCCGAAGCCTCAGCAAGGGTCTTTGAGGGCGCCGAGGCCAGGGCCGATGTTGATGTCTCAGAACTGAACAGTGATTCTCACTGCTGTTCTTGGTTCTTAAGCCCCTTGCACGCTGTCTGCAAGCAGAGAGCGCAGTTCGAAGCATTGAAGGCACCAGCTGTGGTGGTCTGTGATGGAAATGATCCAGCCACACGGGGTGCACTTCTTGAAGCCAGTGGACAGTTTTGACATGGTAAGGAAGACGGCTTCCACCAAGTCAAAGGACCCCAATGTCCTCACTGACAAGGAGAGCACAAGAAAAAAATCCCATACATTAAAAAGGACAAAGGGGATCCAAGATGGCGTTCTGAGAGGGAGCTTTAGCGGCGGCGTTTTTTTTACCTCTTAGAATATGGGCAAACGGAAGGCTAAAGGGCCAAAGAAGTCCTCCTCTAGCCCGGCAGCCTCCTCTGCTCCTTCCCTGGTCGTAGGACCGATTGACGCATTTGTAACGCCATCGCGGCAGTCGCAGATGTCGGTGGTGCAGAGCCCGACTGATCCCTCTTCGGAGCGGGTTTGCTCGACTGGGGGTTCCGGGCCGGAGATCTTTCCACCAGAGCAGTGGCGGCCTCCCAAAGATCCTCTGGTGGGGCGGAGTCCTGAGCGGTCAGGGGTAGAGCTCTCTTCTGAAGTTGTAGAGGGCTCGGACCCTGGAGGAGCGGCAGCACAGTTGAGGAGCATGGAGCTTCGGTCCGCTGACTATTCCAACGCAGAGGATGTGATGTTGAGGGGGGTTATTGCGGGCAAACCGGATGCCTTCTTGGGTTTGCCCCGGTCTGGAGAAACGAGGAGTGAACATCGTGCAACAGAGGGCTCTTCGGGACAGGTACTTACTTTTTCCTTGGAGCGACCGGCTGAATTTACTCTTGAATCGATATGGACTGCTATAGTCAAGCTTGGGGAAGTGCTTGCTCCCCAGGTGGTGGCTGTAGCAGCACAGGTGCAAGGACATACTACCCTGCTTCAACAACATACCCTTGAAGTATCAGCTTTGCAAACATCGGTTACAGAATTGCAACAGAAGGCTACTTGTTACCTAGAAGGTGTTTCGTCATGTCAGAGGGACATGGTGACTTTAAAAACCCGGATTGAATCCTTGGAAAATAACTCCAGATATTGTAATCTTCGTTGTATTAATTTTCCTAGGGTATCTAATATTTCATCTAAAGATATGTTTAGGAAGTATTTGGTAGAAGTATTTGGTGTTCCAGTTGATTCCCATCCCCCTATGCTTAAGGTATATTATTTACCATCTGGAAAGAAAGATCCTGGGGCTGGATTTATTGACGGGGAGAGTCAGGCAGATTTGTTAAATATCTCAGCTTTATTGGAGTCCTCGGCTGAGGAGGTGGTTTCTCCCTCCACATTCATTGCTGTTTTTGCCTTGTCCTCTGATAGGGATTGGTTTTTACGAATGTTTTTTAAGAAGCGTTCTGTTCAATTCTATGGTTTAATTGTTAGGGTCTTTCCAGACCTTGCGAAGGAAACTCAAAAACGTAGAAAGGAATTTCTTCTGCTTCGACCTGGGGTTTTGTTGTTGGGGGGGGGGGGGGTTATATTTTTTAAAGTATCGCTGTAAATGTATGATTAAAATTAACAATGCCTCATATATTTTCTATGAACCGTCCCAGTTGTCGAGCTTTCTGAGTGCCCAACTGCTTCCTAATGAGACTCCAGAAGCCCTGCCTACTATTTAGGCTTGACTGTTTTTTGTTCTTTCTTATGCTTCTCATTTTTTTGGTTAATTGTTTTCTTAGTTGGATCTCTTCGTGGTGGGCTATAGTAGGACTTGGAATTGTTTTTTCTTATTCTCTGTTTCCTGTTTTTAAATATTGATTATATCAATGCTTGTTTTCAGACCATTTGTCCTAATTTCCATGAAGCTTTTGTAATTTAGCTTCTTTGTAATGTAAAATTAATAAAGATTAAATAAAAAAAAAAAAAGGACAAAGGAAAATACCCTGAGAAAAACATGACGCTGAGACACCAATGTTCCTGGAGATGAAAGGAAAACACTGAACATGTGATCAGAAAAAATAGTGAAAACTAGCAAAAACTAGCGAAAAAGAAATCAACTAAATTCCAGGACACAGACGTCTGCAGGGCTCAGCGGAAATAAGAAGACTGAGGTAAAGATGGTTCCTTCGGGTGGGAAGACCGGCACGCATGCATGGAGCACCTTCAAAAAGCTTCCTATGGAAGCTGGGAAGTGTTTCTGTGCGGGTTCCGTCAGTGACATCACCCATATGTGAGGACTGACTTCCTGCTTGGTCCCGCAGAATACTTCCAACTTAGGCATTATGTGTGGATAGATAGTGCAGGGGGAGATATGGATAAGGGTAGGACTTATATAAAAGCCTTGTGTGAAGGTAAGTGGAAGGCTCGGATGATTATCTCTAAATTGTATAAAGTGCTTGGTGTAGCCCACGAAGCACCTCACTTTCTGCAGTGGGAACAAGACCTGGGGGTGGTGCTGGAACCAAAACAATGGCGAAAGATTTTTTTCATTATAAGGACGATTTCCATTACAGCAAATGTGGTAGAAAACAGTTTGAAACTGTTATACAAATGGCATATAACGCCACAGAAAAATACAGGGTGGTGGGACAGATGAATGTTGGAGAGGATGTGGCCAAGCGGGTTCCTGCTATCATATGTGATGGTAGTGCCCTATAGTCCAGGCTTACTGGGAGAAATGTATAACTGCCATGGAAGACATAATGGGATTTCAAATTGAATGGGACAAAAGGATTTTTTTGCCCCACAAGTACACTCATACAACCCCGAAGAATCCTGGGAGTCTAGACGTTTACCATTGTAGCAGCATGGAGGGGAGATAGCACTCCACTGGAAAAGTGTCACACTGTCGGGGTTAGAGGGGTTTTGTGAGCGGCTATATGGCTTTTATAAGAGACTTGTGGCAACTCCTCCTGGACGAAAAGAGAAGATGAAGTCGCTTTGGGAAATGTATTGGACTCTGGGGAGGGGAGTTCTAATGGGAGATTTGGGCAGGAAGGGGTAAGGGAGTAGGGTAGTTCACCTGATGTTAATTCTAGAAATATCATGCCCGATATCCAAAGGCCTTTACAAGAGTAACTTCTTTAGTTACCCGTGTAAAGGCCTTAACCAGGATTTTCAAAGGGTACCTACATGAGTAGTGCCCTTCAAAAATCCAGGCTAAGTCCCTAAAGCGCCCAGATGCTATTCACATAGCATTGGGGCATATTAGGGGCGTTCCGGAATGGAGCGGAGGCGGAGGAAGGGGCTACACGGGTAGCAGTGATTTTCGATGCTACCCGTGTAGCCCTCTGCGGCTGCCGTGGCGTCTAGATTAACCCAGATTTTCACTTCTGCCAGTGTGGAAGTGAAAATCTGGGTTACGGTTGTAGATGGGCAGACTATGCGCCGCGGTGGTGCATAGCCTGCCCAACTCAATATCAGGCCCATCTTGTTTCATAGTACAAGAATTGTTATTGTGCTGCAGTGTAACGTGTATACATTGCTAAATGGCTCAATTAAAAGAGAATTACAAAAAAACAAAGAGACTAGGACACTCAATGAAGCTACAATGTAGCTCATTTAAGACTAATCGGAGAAAATATTTTTTCACTCAACACGTAATCAAACTCTGGAATTCGTTGCTGGAGGATGTGGTAAAAGCTGTTAATGTAGCTGGGTTTACCATTGTAGCAGCATGGAGGGGAGATAGCACTCCACTGGAAAAGTGTCACACTGTCGGGGTTAGAGGGGTTTTGTGAGCGGCTATATGGCTTTTATAAGAGACTTGTGGCAACTCCTCCTGGACGAAAAGAGAAGATGAAGTCGCTTTGGGAAATGTATTGGACTCTGGGGAGGGGAGTTCTAATGGGAGATTTGGGCAGGAAGGGGTAAGGGAGTAGGGTAGTTCACCTGATGTTAATTCTAGAAATATCATGCCCGATATCCAAAGGCCTTTACAAGAGTAACTTCTTTAGTTACCCGTGTAAAGGCCTTAACCAGGATTTTCAAAGGGTACCTACATGAGTAGTGCCCTTCAAAAATCCAGGCTAAGTCCCTAAAGCGCCCAGATGCTATTCACATAGCATTGGGGCATATTAGGGGCGTTCCGGAATGGAGCGGAGGCGGAGGAAGGGGCTACACGGGTAGCAGTGATTTTCGATGCTACCCGTGTAGCCCTCTGCGGCTGCCGTGGCGTCTAGATTAACCCAGATTTTCACTTCTGCCAGTGTGGAAGTGAAAATCTGGGTTACGGTTGTAGATGGGCAGACTATGCGCCGCGGTGGTGCATAGCCTGCCCAACTCAATATCAGGCCCATCTTGTTTCATAGTACAAGAATTGTTATTGTGCTGCAGTGTAACGTGTATACATTGCTAAATGGCTCAATTAAAAGAGAATTACAAAAAAACAAAGAGACTAGGACACTCAATGAAGCTACAATGTAGCTCATTTAAGACTAATCGGAGAAAATATTTTTTCACTCAACACGTAATCAAACTCTGGAATTCGTTGCTGGAGGATGTGGTAAAAGCTGTTAATGTAGCTGGGTTTAAAAAAGGTTTGGACAAGTTCCTGGAGGAAAAGTCCAAAAATCATTATTAAAGTGGACTGGGTAAATCTACTGCTTACTCCTGGGATAAGCAGCATGGAATCCATCTACCTTCTGGGAACCTGACACATACTTGTGATCTGGATTGGCCACCACTGGAAACAAGATATTGGGCTTGATGGACTCTTGGTCTGACCTAGTATGGTATATCTTATGTTCTTACAGGGGGACAGCTCAGGGGCTCCTAAGGTGAAGAACATAAGATATACCATACTAGGTCAGACCAAGAGTCCATCAAGCCCAATATCTTGTTTCCAGTGGTGACTGATGTCACCCACTTGTGTGCCTGATAAATCCTGCTATTTATGGAAAACATATTACAGGTGAGCAACATTGCTTTCATTTTGTTTAAAAAGCAATCCATATTTGCTGATAAAGGAAATGCTAATCATATACTGGAGCGCAGGAGTAGCCTAGAGGTTAGAGCATTGGCTTGGCAACCATGAGACCAGGGTTTGATTCCCACTAGCATTCCTTATGGCTTTGGGCAAGTCACTTAACCCTCCATTGCCTCAGAAGAAAGGCCTGGCAATCTACTACTGGCTGACCGGTCTTTATGGGTTGGCACTATGGCACTGTGCCAGGGGCCCCGTGCATCTAAAGGGCCCCACGCGCTCCAGCAGCTGCTTGTTGTAATGTTTTAGTTTTATAAGTCCTTTTTATGTTTAAGACATTTAAAGTTAAATTTTTTTTTATTATTTCTTTACTTATTCTAGTTTCAATTTATTTTTTTACATTTTTTATTTTACACTCCTAAAGTTTTTTAAAGTTATTTTTAAATGTTTTAGTCTTTCGTTCAGCTTGTTCGGTGTTCCTGAACAGTAGACTGTAGACCGGGAACCAGGCTATCATAATCTACTTCCGGTTTAACTTGTAAACACTGAAAGATGCTGACACCTCACCTGACAGCATAACATTTAATTTAAATAATATTAAATAGTATTAAACTACAAAGAAGTCTGAAGGTCTGATATGTTCTAGAACATAATATATATGTTTGCTATTCTTTGTAATGTAAATGTAATGTAAACACAAGTTTGTCACGGTCGTCTGCTATTACTAAGTTTTGCTGGTTTAATTTAACCGTGTCTGTGTGGTTAGTTTTACTGGTTACCGTAATATTAACTTGCTTATATATTTTATATTACAGATTATATAACAAAACTACAGTTAATATAACGGCATGACTTCAAGGGAGCGCGACATAAACCGCAAGTGTAAGTCCGGTTGGAAAAAACGGCATGAACAGGCGCAGCGGGATGCAACGTGGTCGATTATGATGTACTTTGGGCAGATGAATGAGCCCTGCATGACCGCTCCAGCTCAGGAGGCTGAGGTAGGATTAGATGTCGAAGCTTCAATGACCGCGACTACTAACGTAAATGAGACAAGCAGTTAAAACTGAAGAGAAAATGGAAGTGGACTGTCCGCCATTCCAGCAGGCAGAAGACGCTGCAACGGACGTTACCGAGTTTCTAGAACGTGATGATGTTCCAGTTTGGTGTCTATCTGCTATCTGCTACTCTACAGACCTCGGTGAATGGCCTGTTGAGATTGTTGACGACATGCGCGAGTACTGGGCGAAAGCAGGTAGTGCGCAATGTGCCCACTGGGACTCGGATTTCACTCCAACCAGAACTGTCTATGCAGCCGATGGAAAACCAAGGAAATGCTCTCATGACCTGTTCAAAACAACCCATCCGCTGTCGAAGGAACCTATTGATCGTGACTGGCTTTGCTATTCACCATCTAAGCTTCGTCTATTTTGCTTTCCATGCAAGCTAGTATCACCAGAAGTTGTAACCTTCGGCACAAAAGGTTTTTGCAACTGGAAGCATAAGAAGCAACAAATCATGGAGCACGAAGTCAGTTCTACTCATCGAGCATCTGTGATTAAACTGTTAGCGCGACATGACACAGCAAAACGTGTTGATCAGGCACTAGTAAAGCAACGTGACAAACAATGTGAGTATTGGCGTGCTGTTCTCAATCAGTTGTTTGAAACTATTTCCTTTTTATCTGAACGTGGCTTGGCCTTTAGAGGTGACAACCAGATCGTTGGCTCTGCCCATAATGGCAATTATTTGGGAATCCTTGAACTTACATCAAAATTTGATCCCTTCATGGCACAACACCTGCAGGTGCATGCTAGCAAGGGAAGAGGACACACTTCATACCTGTCTGCCAACATCTGCAATCAACTAATTCAGCTGATTGGCCAGTCAGTTGTTGATCAGATTAAGACTGAAGTTCAGTCTGCCAAGTACTTCTCAATCTCAGTTGATTCGACGCCTGATTTAACACACCAGGATCAGCTGACAGTGATTATTCATTACGTGTTGTCATCTGGCCCTGTTGAGCGGTTCCTTACATTTCTACCTCAGCAAGGTCACAAAGGTGAACAGCTTGCAGATAGCTTGCTTCAGTTTCTTCACAGCTGGGGGATCAACACTGACGATTGTTAAGGACAGTCGTATGATAACGCCAGCAACATGAGCGGCAAATACAGAGATATGCAGGCTCTTATACGGCAGGTAAATCCTCATGCCGCCTACATACCCTGTGCAGGCCATTCCTTGAACCTCATTAGTCAGTGCACAGCAGCCTGTTGTGCCGATGCTGTATCGTTCTTTGAATTTGTCCAGCGGCTGTACGTGTTTTTTGCTGGTTCAACAGCATGCTGGGCCATCCTCAAGGACAAGCTGGAACAGACTGCAGGCCGGCTAACACTAAAGAGACTGTCCGACACACAGTGGTCAGCACGATTCGATGCGGCAAATGCTCTGGTGAGGGACTATGATGAGATTGTCGAAGCTCTGGAGGACATTATAGATGACAAAGTGGGCGAACACAAGGCAGAGACATGTCAAGAAGCCAGAGGATTGCAAGATCGAATGCAGTGCCTTGAGACGGGCATAATGGCTGCTTTCTGGCAGAAGGTTCTCGCAAGATTCCAAGCAAACAGCGTGTCGTTGCAGTCAGCTGATCAAAACTTGAATTCTGTTGCTGCGATTTATGACTCACTGCAGATGTATGTCCAAAGCCTTCGTGAACAGTTCCACCACTTTGAAGCACATGGCAAAGACCTGTCACGCTGTGAAAACTATCGGGCTGATCTCAGCAAGCGAGTATGCAGACGAAATAGCAGATACGACAAATCCGGCACGGACACTGAGATTCAGTTCCAACCATGTGATAAATTCCGTACTGACACATTCATCATTATCATCGACAGCCTTGCTGCTGCACTGTTGAAGCGCAAGGAAGCATATGTTGAATTGGCCGACCGATTTGTTTTCTTGCGCAAAATTTCATCACTTTCTGATGCAGAAATTCGAGAAGGTGCAAGCAAATTAGTTAATCGCTATGCCTCCGATCTGCAGCCTGAACTGGCGGAAGAGTTAGTACAATTTAAGGCAGCTCTGCAAACAAAGTTGGGCAAAGAAGCATTGCAGGCATCGGAGTCGGACGACCTGGAGGAAGATGAGAATGACGATCCAGATAATGCTACAATCTGCAGCAAGATCGAAATTCAGTTGCATCGCTTCATCATTGATAATGGCCTCCGTAGCACGTTTGCGAACACAGAGATCGCGCTGCACATGCTTAGTTTGTTGAGTATCGAGCAGGACCTTCTGAGAGAAGTTGACTCTGAGTGCATTATCCGTGACTTTGCATTAACACATGTTCGAACTTCGACATGTTGATACTTAGCTGTCAGCAGTCAGCACGTGGAATGTGCATTAATGTATTGCAAAGTTAGAATGCTTGAAACTGTAAATTTCTAATTCAATTGTTAAGTGTTTGACAGGCTGACAGCTGTTTGTGAATTGTGATGTGGACATATGATTGTCGGCTTTGTCGGTCAGTTTGTCAGTAATTGATTAAAGTTGATTTCAATGATTTGTAACGAAATGATAACACGAGTGACTTTAGTGAGGAGTCCATAACATGGGCAGCTGGGTTTATCATGTGGGCTCCGGCCCATCTGGGGCCCCTGCAGGCCGCCAGGTGCCTCACACTGGCAAAAGATGGGCTAGACTACTGGTCATACTTCCAAGAAATCCTAGGAGCTGCTGGGTCACTAGGAGCAGCACTGACCTGAAGGCACACATTGCATTTGCAATCATATACCAAACATTACTGGGCTCCAGGAATCATTTCAGTGAATTTTCATGAAAAAACTTGTCTCCTTTTTGATTACTATCCTTTGGATTGTGTGTATCAGTTGTCTGGTCTGTTTTGCTTGTTTGCCCTTGGCAGCAGGACATGTTAGTTAGGTTTTTTCTTTCATTGACAGCATTTTGCTGTAAAATTTGCAGCAGCAATCAAAGGAAAGCTTCTGTCACTCAGTATTAAGCAGTCACATTCCTGTAAACAATGCCTACACTGTTTTATAAGAAACTCACTGGCTCCAATAATCAGGAAGCCTGAGTGATTGAGGAACTTTAAACTGATCTCTCATGCAAAGAATAATTTAATACAGTTCTTTCCCAAGGTGCAGAAAATTTTATTTTACTAAATATACAAATGGAGTGGAGGAGTAGTCTAGTGGTTAGAGCAACTGCCTCGTACCCAGAAGATCAAGGGTTCAATTCCCACTGGCACTCCTTGTGACTTTGGGCAAGTCACTTTACCCTCCATTGCCTCGGAAGAAAAGGCTGGCAATCTACTTCCACTGATACATTCCCAAGAAAACCTAGAGGTAGCTGGTTCGCTATGAGTCAACATTGACTTGATGGCACTAAAAAAAAAATATACAAGTCTATTAAAAAAAAAAGTGGGGCTGTTAAAGTTCAGAATATCAGCAATTACAGTGAGGGGGAAAAATTAACAATATAAGAGGAAGATTAGGGGACATGATTAATGCGGTTAGCAGGTCTACAGGGAGCATAATATTCAGCAGCACAAAACAGATTTGTGCTGCTGAATATCCCTCCCCTAACACACTCTACGCCTCAATGCTAATTTATTTATTTAACTGCATTTATATCCCGCTTTTCACCGGGTCAAAGCGGTGTAACATGTAACATAGGGAGGGGTAATTTCTTTTAGGATGGGGCCATCACCAGGGTCAACAATTAATGATTATGGGTGGACATGGACATGATTTACTTCTGCTAAAATCTAAGTGTGAGGTCATGGTGGTGTTTCCGTTGAAAGATGTTCACGGAATAGGATTGTCTTTAGCTGTTTCTTAAATGATGTGATGTCGTTGTTGTTCTTGATGTGGTTTGGTAGAGAGTTCCAGAGGGATGGAGCATAAAGTTCGAATGCTCTGTTGCAGGTCCGTTGTGTAGATTTGGTTCTTTTGTGGGGGACAACGATAGAGTTATTGGAGGAATGTCTGGTTGGTCTGTTGTGGGATGGTCGAGGTAGTAATGAGTGTAGTGAGGTGTTCCGTGTTTGGTGGATAGTTTTGTGGATGAGTAAGATGGCTTTGTACTTGATTCTTGCTTGCAGTGGAAGGAGGTGAAGGTCTCTTAGGATTGGGGTGATGTGCTCCCGTTTTTTTGTATTTTGAATAATCCTTGCTGTGGTGTTTAAGGCAGTACGGAGTGGGTTGGTGTGCGAGGCAGGAAGTCCATGATAGATTATGTTGCAGAAATCTAGATGAGGGAGTGTCACAGCTTGCATCACTGTCCTAAAGTCGTGAGGTTCTAGGAGGGGCCTGAGTCGTTGGATAGTTTTAGCTTTGTGGAATATTATCCCAGCGGTTTTGTTGATTTGTTGTTTGAAGGTGAGAGCTTGATCAATGATGACGCCTAGATATCTTATTTGAGGCTGGATTTGTATTTGTGTGGTTCCCATGTTGAGGTGGGTAGGTGGTTTGAAGTCAGGTTCTTTTGTTACTATTAGGGCTTCGGTTTTCTTTATGTTGATGGATAGATTGTTCTCCTGTAGCCAGTTGGTCACGTCGTTGAAGCAGGCTGATAGCTGTTCGTTTTTTGGGTTGTTGGTTGTAATTGGTGCGTAGAGCATTATGTCGTCCGCGTAGATGTGGAAGTTGATGTTATGGGTGCGTATGATCGAGCATAGTGGACGTAGGTATATGTTAAACAACATGGCTGATAGGGTGGATCCTTGGGGTACTCCTTGAAGTTGTTTGTAGGGGGGCGAGGTTGTGGAGAGGGTGCGAATCCGTTGCTGTCTGTTAGTTAAGTAGGATCTGAACCATTGGAGTACAGTGTCCTTGATTCCGATTGTTTGTAGTCTGTGTATGAGGATTTCATGTGAGATTGTGTCGAAGGCCGCTGATATGTCTAGGAAGATCAGGATGTACCCTGAATTTTTCTCTTGTGTTCCGATGATGAGTGTGTTCATTAGGATGGTCATGAGGGTCTCAACTCCATGTAGTGGTCGGAAACCGTGTTGCTGTGGGTCAAGTATGTCGTTGGTGTCTAGATGATCTTGGAGCTGGTGTTGGACTATCTTTTCTATTATCTTGGTGGCGAGGGGGAGGCTTGCCACTGGTCTGTAGGATGTGGGGTCCTTGGGTCCAGGTTGTTCTTCTTTATGGTTGGTCGGATGATTGATGTTTTGAGGGCATCTGGCATGTATCCTTGTTTAAAGGATTCATTTACGATGTGAGTTAGTGGGGTACTTAGGTCTTCCTTGGTTTTCTTTATCCATTCAGTAGGGCAGGGGTCCAGTGGGGAGGTAGTGGTGTTCAGGCAGGAGATGGTGGAGGATATTTCTTCCTTTGAGGTGTCATTGAATGTAGTCCAGTTAGCGTTTATGGTGATTCCTGGGTATGTTCTTGTGGCTGTAGCGCAGCGGTAAGGTTGTTGAGGTTGGTGAAATTGTTTGTATTGTCGGGCCAAGAGATCCGAGGGGATATCTGGAGGTTGATCGGAAGTGGTTGGTGTCTTTGTCAGTTTTTTAGCGATTTGGAAGAGTTCTCGAGGTTTGTTTGCAGCGGTTGTGATGGTTTTGGTGTGGTAGTTTCTCTTTGCATTGTCGGTTTCTGTGTGGTAGGCAGCAAGTTCATATAGGTATTGCTTTTTGTCTTTGTCAGTTTTGTTTTTTCTCCATTTTCTTTCTGTTCTTCTAAGATTTGTTTTCAGTTTCCGGAGGTCAGGGGTGAACCAGCGGGCCTTTGAGGAGATGGGCTTGTTGCTGGTCTTGTTTACGGTTACTCTGGATGCTGAGGAGATTGTGGTGTTCCAGTTGTCCATGAGGTCATCAAGGTTATTTGAGTTCGTAAGTAGATTAGGTATGGTCAGCGTCAGGAAGTCTTCTTTGTTGAATGCTTTGAATCTTCGTGTGTGTTGGGCGTATCCTCTGTTTGTATTTGGTCGATATGCGTGGGAGAGGTGGATGATGTAATGGTCTGACCATGGGACTGGTGAGATTATCGGACTGCTGTATGAGGTGGATGCCTGGGAGTTCAGGAATATGAGGTCCAGTGTGTTTCCTTTTTCGTGTGTTGGTTCATTTATGATCTGCGATAGGTTCATTGCTGTCATGGCGTTAAGGAATGTTTCTGTTTGTGCTTCTTGGAGGGATGGGAGATTGAAGTCTCCTAGTATAATTGGTTCCTTTGACGGGTCGATGCTTTCAGAGATCAGGTGCAGTATCCTTGGTAAGTCAGGGTTTGCAGCGGGTGTTCTGTAGACCAGGCATATTGTGTAATTGCATAGCAGTGGGGCGTACCGGGCATGACGCTAGCAATAACTGGTTAGTAGTGATAGTCACTGGCTAGTTATTTTAAACTGGCTAAAGTTAAGCACTTTAAAGACTCTCCTAACTTTAACCAAGTAGTGGCTAAATATTTCTGCTTCCTGGTTAGCTAAGACGCTATCCAGGCACACCAGATAGTCAATGCCAGTGGCCAAATATGACTCTGGCATAGAATATCTGGGTCAGAGCTAAAGCAACCACTTCACTCGAACTGGCCGCTGCTGCTGAAAATACCTCTCCCTCCCCCCCCCCCCATTGTTTTGGGGAAAAATTAGGAAGAGGTTGAAATGTTTCTATATTTTCTGCTTTATAAACCTAGCTGTTAAGTGAATTTTCCTTGCTGTTGATTACCTCTTAGGGCTTACAAAAGTCAGAACTGATGAGTATTGTTCAACAGGGAATGTAACAGATCAGCAACAAACAAAAAAATGTTCCTACTAACAGAAAAAATGAGTGGACTGATCCTAACTGTTGTACAAGCCCAGAGAAAGGCAATCAAAAATTGGAAGAATTTCTAGTATCATGCTACCTCAACATTTACTGATCAGACATACCAAGGGCTTGGCAAGCAGTGCGGCTGCACAGGGTGCAAAATTAAATTAAAGAAAAAGTCTAAACATAAACCTGACAAGGTCAACGGTGGTTTTACATGGTTGTATTAGCCATGCTGAAGACCGAACAAAGTTTAGGTCAACTATCCAGAGGGTCGCCATGAGTCGACAGACTCTATGGCACTTAACAACATTAGCCAATAGCTCAATGTGAAGATGGAAATACTATTTGACTAAAGTACTAAACACACAACTGATAAAATTTGATATGTCATAATGGAGGGGGGGCGAGGGGGCGGCAGGTTTGTGAGTCATTAAGAGCACAATTGTAGCTTGTTACTGCACTCCATAGCAGTATCTCATGGAGAAGAATTCACAGCAGCCTTAGCGGTTCTGCCAAAGACTGCACCTGCAGGTGCTCATTTGTCTACTCTATAGGCTATGTAACAGTATGAATCAATCCCCATGACACTGTCTAGTATATCTCTTTCAGGGCAGGACATGAACACTACTCTTGCCAAGTAAGCTCCAATAAAGTTTGTAAGCCTCCTATTGTCCCTATTAGAAGTCTTGGAATTGCAGTTTCTAATATCCTGAGTCATGGATATGATAGTGACAGATAATCCATTCTTACCTGCCCAATACAGAACAATGTTGCTTGAACTGCCTAAAAAAACATTTTTTTCAAAATTAAAATTGTAAGGCTCTCAAGATCCAGAGTGAAGTGTTACCTCATTGCAGTAAACCAGTTTTGGTCATAAAGGTGTGATGCATTACATAATGAGAAAGACTGACCAACTTTGGGAATATAATTATAATCTGTCCAGAAAACAACTTTATGCATACCACTTTGATGCTGGTCAAAAGGCAGTTTACACATTTGATAAATTAAACAGAATTAAAAACAAAATTTTATCTCCTGAACTGCAATGCACAGTGTAGAAATAAGAGATGACTGTTAAGGTCTGTAGTACCTACTTCTCAAATATTGCACAGGACACAAAAGATAAGTGAGCAGATAATTTAAAACCCTAGACAGCCAGATTGCTAAATACAGTGGCAATATATGGATGATGCTGCTGACTATCTCCAGACTGCCCTGGCACTATCTGGTTAGTGCAGGACAGTCTGTGGGCACAGTGGGAGAGGTACTGGCACCATGGCCAGCCTGTCCTCTAAGTGGGTTGCGCCGCCGATTCCATTTGGGGGGGGGGGGGGGAAACGGCAGCAGCAATATTTCCAAAAGCGGCTGCTTCTTGTTGTTGCTTTCTTGCCTGCGGCAGGCCATGTTCTTCAGCACACATGGCCTGCAGCTTTTGACCACCTCCGACTGTTGGAGGGGGATCAGAAGCGGCAAGCCATGTGTGCTGAAGGACATGGCAAGCCGGAGGGGGATCAGAAGTGGCAGGCCATCCCACACTGTCTCTCTTGATCTATCTTTTGCTTTCGATCTAGTTGATCACTTTACTCTTCTTTCTCATCTCCATGCAGCTGGCATATCTGGGCCAGTCCTGCAATGATTTCATTCTTTTCTTTCTTCTCGGTCCTTCTTTGTTTTCTCAGGTCTCACATCCTCAGCTTCACTGCCTCTTAACATGTGGCGTCCCCCAGGGATCTGTGCTTGCCCCCCTTCTCTTCAATGTCTTTTTGGCCCCCCTCACCCTACAGATTCAGCAATTTGGCCTATAGGCATATTACAATGCTGACGATATTATTCTGCATCACACTTCTCCGGTGGCCCCTGATCACACTCCATTGAACTCCTGTCTCTCTCTCGTTGCTAATTGGCTCTCATCTAATTTTCTGCACTTCAACACTGCAAAGACCTCTGCCATTTGGTTCACCTTTGCAGCCCTATTCCTGCCCTCCCCCTTCCATTTCTGGGTCCTCAGTTTCAATGTTCACTTCCCTCCTCCACCAAGGGGTCACTTTGGACTTGGCCCTCTCCTTTTTTGATCACGTCTCACTGTTGGTGTGCTGCTCCTTTTTCTCTCTTAGGCAGATTAGAGCTCTGCATCCCTTTCTGGACCCTTCGTCACTCACCACTCTTCTTTCCCTAGTAATGTCACGTCTTGACTACTGTAACTCTGTTCTTGCTGGTCTCCCTTTGTCACAGCTTCGCCAACTGCAACTCATTCAGAATACCGCTACTCAGATCCTCTCACATGCAACCCGTTTTGATCACATCATACCACTTCTCATCGGTCTCCACTGGCTTCCTGTCCAATATCGTATTCATTACAAGATACTCATCTCTGTACATAAGGCCATGTATTCACAACCCCCCCCCAAGTACCTTTCTGATCTCCACTTCCATAACCCCGTCCACAGCCTCCGCTCAACTGACATTAACCGTCTTCACTTACCCTCCCCGAACAATGCCCACCTTGAATCCACCTGCCATTCTGCTTTTTTCTTCCTGGGTCCCTCCCTCTGGAACTCACTCCCATCTACTCTTTGCTTCAAACCCTCCTTCCCCCGGTTCAAATCTCTCCTCAAAACTCACCTGTTGTTCTCTGCCTTTGACCTGCCATCTACCATCTCTTAACCTCCCCTGCTGCCTTACCCCCTCTCTATCTGTTGCGAATGGCTATCTTCTGTACTGTCAACTGATTGTAGTTCCTTTCCTTTCTGGCTGTTGGCCTTCTTTTTGAATTTTTGATATTGTAAACCACTCTGATGTCATTAAGGGTGGTGTAAAAAGTGTGTGAATAAAGATAAAGATGTGTGCTGAAGGACATAGCTTGTCGCGGGCTATGTCCTTCAGCATGCTTTTGGAAATACTGCCGCTGCCTGATTTCCTCTCCCAAGATGGAATCAGCGGCAGCTGAGGGAGGGGGTTGGTGGCAGCTGGAGGGGGCGGCAAGGCCGGGGTTTCTGCCTAGGGCAGCAGAAACCCTTGGGATGGCCCTGACTGGCACTTATCCAGTTAGCACTATTTTCACTGGTCCTCCAGCCAAATATGGCCACCTGAAAAGCAGACCTAAGTTGCAATCTGGATAAGCACTGGCTGAAAATTGTGATAACTATAAGTGCCAGCACTTACCTGGTTAGTTCCGCTCAGCCTCGATATCCAGCAACAATTCCTATCTCAACACTGCTGCTGAATATCCTGCCAGTATTTAAGTGTCACGGCTGCCCGCTATGGAGCTTGAATACTGGAAGTTTTGAAAATTGGGCCCAGAGACCTTTGGGCTAGCACAGTGAATTTCAAACCTATATTTTTGTTTAAAATTAACCATCAATCTGTGTCAGGATTTATATTTTTGGTTTGTGGCATACTGTGAAGGGCTGACATATGATATTATCAGAGTACTTTTTGATCACACAAGATGCTGCTTTCAAAAAAGGTTATATTTAAGAGTTGCTAATATTACAATCTGATCAAAAGTTCAGTTATGACAGTATAACATAAATTAAAAGTATAAAAATTGAAAGAAAGGAATTAACATATCCGAAGTACCTGCTTCACACACAATCACAAGATGAAAAAGATATTTTTTATCATATTAATGGACATTTAAATAGTTATATTACTAAACAGTACAAAATATGTTGGCACATGAAGTGTCCTTAATTTGAACTATTTAAAAAGCAAGTCTTTTTAGAAATTTAAAATGTGTTTAAATAGCTTCCTGAGCACCACTGGGTCAATAATAACAGTTCAGTTTTGCTTTCTTGCTTCCTTTGAGAGCCTCAGAAAGATACTAGAATGCACACAGAATTCTTGTTAACATATTCAATTAATGTTGAAATGTTAAATTAATAAAATGATCTGACTGAGTACCCCTTGATGCATAAAGAGGGTAAATTTTATAAAACCCGTTTCACAAGTAGAAAGGCGCTTTTATAAATTTGCACGACATATACATGTAAAAAAACATGTGTGCACCTACTTTCAAGTAATCTGCATGTAAACGTTCCCAGGAGTGTAGTTTGAAGAGAGAGGATGCAGAGTTACGATCTACATGTGTATTTTGCAAAATACACATGCACATGCATCAAGTACAACCACAAATTTACACCTTCAGAGCAGGCGTATAGGTGTGGGTTGCTATTACATAAAGCCACATATGCACCTATGTTGCCTCTATAAAACAGGAAAACAGGCTTAAAATAGGTGCCTTTTTAGACTTCTTACATAGGCATCCTGTTACAAAATTACCTTCCAATATGTATGCATGAACGTTTGCAGTTTGTGATGTGGCTGTTTGCAGCTCAATACCAGGCTAAGGCATAAAGGAGGTAAGTTAATGAAGTCATTCTCAAGGATATGTGGCCCCAAATGCACGTAAATGACCTCTTATTAAATACCAACCAATGTAAAAATTATGTGCTTTGGCATCAAGATGCATACTTTGCTGATGGGCGTGCACATGGTCAGAGTTTGGGCAGAGCATGGGTGGAGCATACAAGTGTAGATTATAAAATACTATAATTTAAATGCATACTTGAAAAATAATAAGTGTGGGCATTTGCACCAGTTGTAGGGTATAGGATGTACATTAGGCCACTCATACTAATATTTTATAAAGACAAGTAGACGCGTACTTGTCTTTATAAAATAGGTTTAACATAGGCACCTCCTTACAAAATTAACCTCAAAATGCTTCCTGCTATAATCACGTTATTGGAAATGCTGGGATGGTGACTTTGTGTAAAAGAACTGAAGGTTCCTTGGCTCTTTCTTCAGCTAAGAGTATGGGAGTTAGCAATCATCCTTCCCTTGGTCAGACAGGCACCCGGTTCTCTTTGCCCCATTTCTTCAGAATGCGGATGATGTACTCCACCTGGGTACTTCCTGTGCTGCGCAGAAGATGTAGTACTTCACGGAGGGTCTCTCTGATAAGAAACACAATGTGAAAAGGATTTGAAATGGTATTTGCATAACCAACTTCATCCCAATGAGCAGAACAATTCAATGCAGCAACACTGGAACATATTTGGAAATAAAAATAGTTGGCCCGATATTCATTTGGGCAAGCTATGTGCTGCTATGGTGCATAGCCATACTCGCCGACCCTTAACCCTGGATATTCAATGCTGGGGTCCTATGTGGCCCCGGTATTGAATATCCAGGTTTGCCGCACATACCCGGAAGCCACAATCACTAGCCGGGCGGCAGAGATATTGCATGCTGCCTGGTTAGTTCCTGCAGCTAAAAGACAGGTGAGGGTTTTTGTCACCTATCTTTTAGCCACAGGACCCTGCTGCCCGGTTAGGGACTGTTGCTGCCTCCACTTCTCCCCGGAACGCCCCTGACGTAAGCGGTTAGCATCAGGGCGCATAAGGGAGAAGAGAGGGGATATTTAGCGGCAATAACCATGTTAGTGCCATTGCGTATCCCATTCAGCGTCAGTTACATGGTTTACAGGTCTGTAAATTGTGTAACTGTCTTTCAAATATCAGGACCAGTCTGTTTAATAACTTTGTACTTGAAAAACAAACTCAGACCTATGGAAGCGTAGTTACTCACCTGTAACAGGTGTTCTCCAGGGACACCGGGAATCAGTACTCACTTATGGGTGATGTCGGCACCAACGGAGCCCGTGCGGAGCAATTCCCCAGCTTTCAAAGAAAGCCTTTGGGATTGCTACCATGCATGTGTGGCCCTCTTCCCGCCCAAAGGTGCCATCTTGTTCAGTCAGGTCCCTTAGCTCGAGCCCTACCAAGCAGATGGCAAGGGAAGGACAAAAATACAGCAACTCATCAGGGGAGGCGGGAGGGTAGTGAGGACTGATTCCTGCTGTCCCTGGAGAACACCTGTTACAGGTGAGTAACTATGCTTTCTCCAGGAACAAGCAGGAAGTCAGTCCTCACTTATGGGACTCCCTAGCTACAGACTACTGAAACTGTAATCAAAAAATGCCTCCGTGAGGCCTTAAGCAGAAGCCGAAGCCCGAAGGAGCCCGAGTCATCAGGTCCTCGGGGCGAAGCCCTCGGTAGCTGTGAAGAAGGGTCGGAGGGCAGACGTTGCTTATACCCCGAAGGTGCTGTCCTGGCGGGACTCCTTCTCCAGGCAGTAGTTGACGGCGAAGGTATTCGTAGAAGACCAGGTTGCCGCCCGGCAGATGTCCATCATGGGCACGGAGCGCAGCGAAGCTACCAAGGCCGCTTTGGCTCGGACCCCATGTGCAGTGACTTGACAATCCAGGGGGAGACCTGCCTTCGCATGGGCAAACGTGATGCAGTCCGCCACCCAAACAGAGAGGGTGCGCTTGGTGACTGCTTGTCCCTGCCTATTGGGATCATAGGTCAAGATGAGCTGGTCAGACTTGCGATGAGTCTGGGTACGCTGCAAGTAGAAGGCGAGGGCCCGCTTGCAGTCGAAGGTGTGGAGAGTCGCTGACGCCTGATCGGCTTGGGGCCTCGGGAAGAAGGTCGGGAGCACTATCTGCTGATTGAGATGAAACACCAACACGATCTTAGGTAAGAATTTAGGGTGGGTCTGGAGGACCACCCTGTTCCGATAAAACCTGGTGTAAGGGGCACCAGCCATGAGCGCTTGAAACTCACTGACTCGGCGAGCTGAGGTCAGCGCCACCAGGAAGGCCACCTTCCAGGACAAATGCCGGAGCGAACACGTTGCCATCGGCTTGAAAGGCGGATGAGTGAGCTGCATGAGCACCACGTTCAAGTCCCACTCTGCCAGAGGAGGACGGATGGGTGGCTTGGACAACAGAAGGCCCTGCATGAAGCGGGAGACTAGTGGTTGCTCCGAAAGAGGCTTTCCCTCGATAGGGAGGTGATTAGCCAATATGGCGCTCAGAAGAACTCTAACAGAGTTCGACTTCAGTCCATCCCTCGAGAGGTGGAGAAGGTACTGGAAAACCCACCGAACTGGGCACAAGAAGGGGTTGATCTGGTGCTCCGAGCACCAGACGGAGAAGCGTTTCCACTTAAAGGCATAAGCTCGCCTAGTGGAGTCCTTCCTCGAGGCAAGGAGGAGTTTCTCAACTTCCTCTGGGAGGGCCAGCGAGACCTGTTCAGCCGCCAGGCCATGAGGGATAGGGAGGGTAGATTCTGGTGTAGTACCTGACTCTCCTCCTGCATCAGTAGGTCCCTGGCAGAGCCCAGGGGGATCGGAGGCTCTGATGACAGCCGGAGCAAGAGTGGAAACTGAGGTTGCCGAGGCCACAAGGGGGCCACAAGGATCAGTGATGCACTGTCCCATTGAGCCTTGAACAGAGTTCTTGCAATGAATGGGAAAGGAGGGAATGCATAGAGAAGACTGGAGGACCAATCCAGGAGAAATGTATCGGGCACTCCCTGCTCGGGTGCGGCACCGGGCCGCAGAAACAACGGAGTTAAGCGTTCTGAGCGCTGGCGAAGAGGGCCATCGCTGGAGTGCCCCAGCGTAGAAACGATGAGCTTGCTACTCTGGGATCGAGGCGCCACTCGTGGGGGCGAAGGATTCTGCTGAGTCTGTCCGCTAGGCCATTCTCCTGACCCAGGAGGTACGTCGCCTTGAGAGACATCCTCCTCCGGGTGGCAAAAGAGTAGATGAGAACTGCTTCCCCGCAGAGGAAGCGTGACTCCATGCCCCCCTCTTTGTTGAAACAGAACATCGCTACCCAGTTGTCAGTCTGCACCAGAACCGACCTCCCACTGAGGACATTCTTGAAGGCCTTCAGGGCCCACCGAATGGCCCGGAGCTCAAGCAGATTTATCTGCTGTTGAGCCTGCACCGTTTACCACTGCCCCTGCGTGCAGAGAGACCTGCAATGGGCTCCCTACCCTAACAGGGAAGCGTCCGTGGTAAGCATCACATCGTGCTGTGGGACCTGGAAGGGTGATCCCCACAGGAGGTTGTGGGGGTTTTGTCACTATTTCAGGGACAGTGAAGGTCGGGAAGAACCCTGATGGGGTCCCTGAGGAGCCCGAGGGATTGGCTCCATTGGGAGCTGAGGCACCACTGGGTCGTCCGCATGTGGAGGCACGTGTGAGGAACCACATGCACGGTCGAGGCCATGTGGCCCAAAAGAAGTAGCATGGACCGAGCGGTGACCTGGTGGGCACTCTGGACGCATGCCGCCAGAGTCCGTAGGCGGGTGGAGCGATCCACCAGTAGGAAAGCCATGGCCTGCCGAGTATCGAGGCGCACCCTGATGAATTTGAGAGCCTGAGCCAGCTCGAGGTGAGATTTTGGATAGTTGACCAAGAACCCTAAACTCTCCAAAAGGAGGACAGCGCATGACATTGCTTTCCGGGCCTCCTCGATGGAGGAGCCCGTAACAAGCCAGTCGTTGAGTTAGGGAAACACCGACATGCCCCAGCACTGCAGGTGAGCGGCGGCCACGACGAGGCACTTCATGAAGACCCAGGGGGCAGATGCAAGGCTGAAGGGGGGGCACCCTGTACTAGAAATGCTCTCCCTGCACCCTGAAACGCAGGTACTGCCTGTGTTGGGGGTGGATCAGGATATGGATGTACATGTCCTTTAGATCCTAGGAGCATAGCCAGTCGCCCTGCCAGAGGAAGGGCAGCAGCATACCAAGAGATAACATCTTGAATTTCTCCCGGAACAGAAACTTGTTCAGCTTGCGGATGTCGAGGATGGGCCATAGACCCCCCCCCCCTTCTTTTTCAGGACGAGGAAGTAACGGGAATAATAGCCCCGACCTCAAAGGTGGCGATGGACCTTCTCGACTGCCCGTTGAGCGAGGAGGGAGTGCAGTTCCCGCTGCAGCAAGAGCTGGTGTGCAGGGAGTCAAAGAGGCTCTGCTGGGGAGAAAGGGGGTGGGATCCTGTCGAAATAAAGGCGATAGCCCTCCTGGATGACCTGGAGGACCCAGGTGTCCAAGGTGATAAGTGCCCACGCCGGGGCGAAGTGGGACAGGCGTCCCCCCACTGGCTGCTGCGCCACCGGATGGTGAGGGGCCATGCCACTTTCGTCAAAATCCCTGAGGGGGTTGTGGGGGAGCCGGCGTCTGGGCCTTCAGGCACTTTGGTTTGCGGTGACCCTGACCAGACTTCCCCTGCGCTGGAGTGCTCGGCATGGGGGTAGCCGTGGTACTGGAGGCCTTTCCTGGGGAAGAAGGGCTTCTTGGCAGGCTGCTTCCTCCGAGGTAGGGTCGAGGTCTTGTGAGAGAGACGGATCCTAGTTACGTACTCTGTCTCAATCTCCACAGCCTTCTCCATTGGCTTACCAAAAAGTTGTTTGCCAAGGCAGGGCACGTCCAGGAGATTCTCCTGCACCCACTGCTCCAAATTTGAAGATTGGAGCCAAGCCTGGCGGCGGGCTCTGATGCCCACGGCCACCAACCGAGCCGATGTCTCAAAGCTGTCGTAGGAGGCTCGAGAAATATACTTGGAGCAATCCGCCACTGATTTCAACAGGGTGTGGAACCTGTCGAGGGGCTCGCCCTCGAGACCCACAGAGAAACCTCCAAGTTCTTTTGCCAAGTCGCGGAGGAACATACCCATATATAATTGGTATGCCTGGATGTGACAAGAGAGCATGGAACCTTGATAGGCCTTGCGGCCCAGCGCATCAAGGGCTCTCAATTCTCGGCCCGGTGGGACCAATGAGTGGGACTTCGGGCTTTTCTGCTTCCTCATGGCTGATTCCACCACCATCGAGGTGTGTGGAAGTTGGGTCTTTCGGAAGCCTGGCCCTCGCTGCACCTTGTACATTGTGTCAAGGCACTTGCTCACAATGGGGACCGAGGCCGGGGCCTCCCACATGCAGAGCAATAGCCGAGAGAGGATCGGCAGCACCTGCACTGTGAGGGTTTCCCTGGGTGGGGCCTCAAACTGCAGAATATCGAGTTCTTCAGCACAGGGGTCTTCCTCGGTGTGGGTAACCAGGTTGAGGGCCCAAGCCATGTCCCGAATAAACACCAAAAAGGAGGTGTCAACGGGCGGTGAACGCTGCTGGAGATCGGGTGGCGAGGGGTCTGACGGAAGATCCCGGTGAGTGTGAGTCTCCGTGGATGTGTCCCCATCAGATTCCCAATCCAAGAAATTGGTTCGCCCTGTCCGATAGCTGGTGGTCTGGAGCCGGAAGCCCAAAGAACGGGAAGGCGGGCGAGACTGACATCGAGGACTCTCATAAGGCCCGTGGATCTCGGGGGTTTCCTGGATGGATTTGGGTTTCCCATGCGAGGGACCCACGGTTTCCCAGCGCAAATCAGTGAAGCTGGCCGTGAGCGCCTGCTGGGAAGCAATGAACGCAGAAATGTTGCATTCTAGCGCCAGCATTCGAGACTCCCACGCGGGCGTGGGACCCTGGGACGCCGATACCAGGGTCACCGGATCGGGCTTCGAGGAGGAGAAGGGGTCCTTACCATGACGGCCCTGAGGAGACTGTGCGCCTTCGCTGGAGGCCTCCTTTTCTCTGCGAGGTACCTTGTGGGGCCACTCCTTGTCCGACTCTTGGGAACACCAAATAGGGCTAAGCGACTGGGTGCGGGAGCGCTTGCGCTTGTCGGGAGCCCCAGACAGCAACTTCGAGGCCTTCTTATTTTTGCACCGTTCCACCTCGGGGGACCCCTTGTCCAAATGACGTCTGGAATGCAGAGCCACAGGGGGAGAACCCACTGGAGGGGAGATGACCGAGGGTGCCACTGGGGACTCTAAGGCAGCCTTTCGAAAAATGTCTTCGGACTTCTGCTTATGGCTTGAGCAGGGCCTTAGAGGACATTTTATTGCAGAGCGAACAGAGCTCTGGGTCATGGTCGGCTCCCAGACATCATAGACAGCAGTCATGAGTGTCCATAAGCGACATGTTCCTAGAGCATCTATCGCATTTCTTAAACCCAGTGGCCATGGGGGCAAAAATGGCCCCTGTGAGGTCGAAGACTCACGCGGCCAGAGGTTGGGGAGAAAAAAGGGCACGAAGCCTGGAAAGAAAAAATTTACAAAGGGTATTCCCGCAAGCTCCAAAAGAGAGCAAGAGGAGGACAGGAGAGGAACAGTACAACCGGAAAAAGAGAGAAAGCCTGTTAAGGCGAGGAAAGCAAAACTTTTCCGAGGGACGAGGACGTGCGTCCGAAGGGCTCTGCGGAAAAAGGGAGCCTGGGCAAGATGGCACCTTTGGACAGGAAGAGGACCATGCATGTGTGGTAGCAATCCCAAAGGCTTTCTTTGAAAGCTGGGGAATTGCTCCACGCGGGCTCCTTCGGTGCAGACGTCACCCATAAGTGAGGACTAACTTCCTGCTTTTTCCTGGAGAATTGTGAAATACAGCATATTTGACCTACCTACATGATAAGGCCTAGGCTGACCACTAGTCAGACTAGGCCTTTGCCTAGGGCAGCACAATTTGGTAGGGGGGGGTGCAGATGTCAGCAACTGAGCTGTGCTAAACAAGTTAGGACAGCTGGTGCAAGGCCTTGGGCACCTGTGCAGCTCAGTTCTGTGTGATCTGCCCTCTTTGAAGAGGACGTTCACAGGGCCTGGGACACAGAAAGCCTTGAGCAGGGCCATACCAAGGGCTGTGTGAGCAGTGTGGCTGCACAGGGCGCAAGGACAGAAAGGGTGCCAATATCATCACTGCTCTTTCAGGAAGCTCAAAGAGTGAGTTACTGTATGTGGTTGGGGCAGAAGGGGGGAGGGGCACCAGATTCATTAGTCAGAAAGGAAGTATTTCTAGCTTGGTATGATCCTGGCCTTGAATGTATGGATACTCAAGGCCTTGTGCCAACCATGCTGACTGGTTTAGAGCCACAGGCCTGGGCGGTGAAACAGCAACGACAGCCAGTGCTACGGGTGGTGAGATGATGAACACATAGGAGATGGGGGAGAGGAGGAGAGAGATGCTTGACATCTATGGGAGGGCAGTATGGGAAGGGATATGCTGGATACTTTGGGAGGAGGAGGTAGGAAGGGAAGGGGACATGGTGGGAATAAGGAAGGGCCTTGAGGAGGGTCAGCTCAAGGTATCTGCTTCCCTAGGTGAATCATCAGCCAGGTGCCCCCGCCCCCCCTGCATTCCAGCATTGTCCTTTCTCTTCTCAACTCCCCAGGTCTCTTGCAACTCTCCTTCCATACTCCCCCTGGCTCTCTAGCATCTCCCCTTTCCTAACCTTTCCAAAGGTGTCTGGCATCTCTCTCCTTCCCTCCCTCCAGATGTTCAGTATCTCTCTCCTTCTCTTTCCCTCTTCCAGTGTCCAACAGCTCTCTCCCCCAAGGTATGCAGCATCTTTCACCTGCCACTGGTGCTGCAGCCCCCTCCTCCCTACCTTTGTAGGAGGTCAAAGTACAGGCTTTGGGGGGCAGTACTGGCATAGCCAGCTGCAGGAATCTCTTTAAAATCACATGTGCACATTCAAGGCCTGCCACTTCCCACTCACACATCAGAGGAGCAGAATATGCACGTGCATGTAGATGCTCAAAGGCACACCGCTGACAGTGACTTTAAAGGGCTTCCCTGTGGCCTGCACCACAATGTCACCACTGAAGCCTGCCACCTAGGCAGAAGCCTAGTCTGCTTAGTGGTGGGCTGCCCCAGTGGGGGGGGGGGGGGGGGGGGGGGGGGGAGGCAGATGGGGCCAAAGTACACAGGTATTTTTAAACAGTGGATTTTGCACCGATTTTCAAAGTGAAAGAACTACATACTTTCATTTAGAATCTTCCCATGCTTACAGAATACCCTTGGGATAATTGCACCTATTTTTGCTCCTCATCCCGCTAGACCAGGGGTCGGCAACCCGCGGCTCCGGAGCCGCATGCGGCTCTTTCTCACCTTTGCCGCGGCTCCGGAGCACACTGCCCGCCCGGTGACAGGCAATAGTGTTGTAAGCTCCCTCCCTTCTTCTGCAGCCGCGGCTCCCTGCCTCTTAGGGAACCGCAGCTGTGCTTTTAAAATCATCTCGGAGCCCTTCCTGTCTTGACGGGCTCCGTGCAGCATTGTCCTGCCTCTAAAGGAAGTTTGGAGGCGGGACAATGCTGCACGGAGCCCTTCAAGACAGGAAGGGCTCCGAGATGATTTTAAAAGCACAGCTACGGTTCCGTAAGAGGCAGGGAGCCGCGGCTGCAGAAGAAGGGAGGGGAGCTGACATGGAGGGAGGGAGCAGACATGGAGGGATGGAGGGGGCTGAGATGGAGGGAGGGAGCTGATCTGACTGGATGGAGGGAGGGGGGCTGACATGGAGGGAGGGGGGCTGACATGGAGGGAGGGGGGCTGACATGGATGGAGGGAGGGGGGCTGACATGGAGGGAGGAGGGGCTGACATGGAGGGAGGGAGCTGATATGGATGGAGGGAGGGGGGCTGACATGGAAGGGGGCTGACATGGAGGGAGCTGATATGCATGGAGGGAGGGGGGCTGATATGGATGGAGGGAGGGAGGGAGGGGGCTGACATGGAGGGATGGAGGGGGCTGACATGGAGGGAGGGAGCTGATATGGATGGAGGGAGGGAGGGGGCTGACATGGAGGGAGGGAGCTGATATGGATGGAGGGAGGGGGGCTGACATGGATGGAGGGAGGGGGGCTGACATGGATGGATGGAGGGAGGAGGGGCTGACATGGAGGGAGGGAGCTGATATGGATGGAGGGAGGGGGGCTGACATGGATGGTTGGTGGGTGGAGGGGCTGACATGGAGGGAGGGAGCTGATATGGTTGGTGGGAGGGGGGCTGACATGGAGGGATGGAGGGGGCTGACATGGAGGGAGGGAGCTGATATGGATGGAGGGAGGGGGGCTGACATGGAGGGATGGAGCGGGCTGACATGGAGGGAGGGAGCTGATATGGATGGAGGGAGGGGGGCTGACATGGAGGGATGGAGGGGGCTGACATGGAGGGAGGGAGCTGATATGGATGGAGGGAGGGGGGCTGACATGGAGGGGGCTGACATGGAGGGATGGAGCACTGGTAATGGGGTTGAGGGGACTAGCACTGGAAATGAGCTGATTAGGGGAGGCTAGGACTGGTAATGAGCTGATGGGGGGTAGGACTGGTATTGGGCTGATTAGGGGAGGCTAGCACTGGTAATGGGGTTGAGGGGGGATTAGCACTGGAAGCGAGCTGATTGGGGGGCTTTGAATGGGCATGGGCTGATTGTGGGGAGGGGAGGATAGAGCTGCTGGCCCTGGAAGATAACTGGGGGCTAAGGCTGCCATGGTATTTGTACTAGAAGGGACTGGTCAGTGGGGAAGGAGGGGGATTGGAAGGAAATGGACACCAGTGGCAATCATGGGAATGCAAGTTGACATTGGAAGGTACTGGGAGTGAGGACTGGAAAGGGGCTGATATTGGGGAGGGTTACTGGGACTGGAAATAGGCTGATGGAAAGAAGTGAAGAAAACGAAAGAAGAGATAAGAAATGGCAGATGGACCATAGACCACAGAAAGAGAGCTAAGAGAAGACAGGAAAGCAGAAGCCTCAGATCGGGACCAGCATGATCAAAGAATAAATTGGTCAGACAACAAAGGTAGAAAAAATAATTTTATTTCATATTAGTGATTTGACTACAAAATCATCATAATTTTGAAATCAAATATTGTTACTTGTTGTTGTGATATTTTCTGGCGTATTTTTTTTGGTGTGCGAAGGAAGAGGGGTAGTCTTATACGGCGAGTATAGGCCAAACACCTATATTTTAACAGGAAAAGTAGGGGGTCGTATATAGCATTAAGGTAAGAAACAATATATGCAGTGTTAGATTTGTTTTAAATGTCGCAATGGTTTTGCGGCTCCCAGTTTTTTTTTTCCCTTCGGAAACGGGTCCAAGTGGCTCTTTATGTCTTAAAGGTTGCAGACCCCTGCGCTAGACCAATCCAGATAAATAGGGTTGTGCTACATTGTCAGTAGATGGAGGCAGAGAACACAGCTTTGTGATGACATCATCATTGCCTATAAGAGTCTGTTCTTACAGGATACATTCCAGTATTCTCTGCTTCCAGCAGATGGTGGCATGTGCTGTTCTTAACTAGCAGGATTTAGGCTCCCTGGCCTGGTAGGGTCTGAAAAATTAGCATCAGCTGGCCCATCTTCTAGAACAGTAACCTATTAGTAAGGCTGGTACAAGGAGATGAGGCACCCTAGGCAAACCTCATCCCTTGCGCTTCCACCTCTCCCTGCAGCACCCATTGCTGCCGCCGCCACCCCTCTCAGGACCTGCAGCAGCAGTAATGACCGCAAACAGTCTCACAGCACTTACACTACAACTTTGGCGCCCTGCGACTGTTTGCTTCCGCCCCCTTGGACCGCCTAATGCCGACTTCCTGTTTGCATTTCACTGACTCATCAGATATGTTCATCCTCAAATCCCTCTTTTATGATCACTGGTATCTCACCCTAAATCATATATTTGCTTATGTTTATTATATTGTTTGCTATACTGTCCTTCATGGGTATCTGTATTAAATCTTTTCTGCTACACTCTTGACCTTGCTTCACCCTTTCTGAAATTTGTCCTCATTTTTTCCATTCTGTCTGTAGTATTATATGTATTTATTTCTCAGGTTTTATGTTCTGCCATTCCAACCAAAGTGATTAACTGTGAATTACAACTGCAACATAAAACAGCTTAAAACATACCTGACGAAGAAGAAGGAAGTGACATCATTGGGAAGGATGGCTGCAGCTTGAGGGAGCTCCGGGCTGATCCCATATCCCATAAAAAAGAGAAGCGAGGGCTCACCTTTTGTTGCCCCAGGATTGAGAGAATATCTTGGACAGAGGAGAGCATGTCCGTGAAGAAGAGGCTAGCGGAGTTCCGCTCCTTCTGTGTAGCTGCTGATTTGGCTCGAAGTGCAGAGAACGACACCAAGATGGCCGATGGGAGCATGAGGGATGCTGACTCAGCGCTTGATGCAGAAGGTCTCCAGTACAGCGCAAACATTAAAGGCTTGGCTGAGGGAACTCAGGGAAGATTTGAAATCAGAAATTTGTGGCATTAAGAATGAGCTGAAGGAAACATTATCAGCGGTAAGACAAGATGTGACTGATTTGAGGGCATGTATACAGGATATGGAGGGACATATAGAGCATCATGAAGAGGTCCTCACTGATCTCCAAATAGGCTGGGAGGATTTAAAATGAGCACAGGAGCTGCTCCAGGAAAAAAAATAAAACCTAGAAGACAGATCTCGGAGGTGCAATTTGAGGGTGAGGGGCATTCCGGAAGAGACCCAATATAAAGATTGTAAAAGTGTTTTGCTATGCCTTTTCTGGTCCCTACTGGTGACCACAGGACCTGAGAGAGACAATGATAATGCCTTGCTTCAAATAGAGAGGGCTTATTGAGGCCTGGGTCCAGTGTGGGAGAATCACATAGTGGCATGTATGTGGTTCTACCCGATGAAGGACAGACTGCTCACTATCTCTAGGAAACAAGGGCCCTTCAAGTGGGAAGGCTGTATCATGGAACTGTATACTGACCTTTCACTGGGAACATTACAACGCAGATGAAAATTGCAGGCGGTGACAGCTCTGCTTTGGAAGGAGGGACTGTGATACAAATGGTTATTTCCTTTTGGCCTCCTAATTACTATGAAAGAGATCTCACGACAAGTTAAGACAGTCGGGGAGGTATGGTAGGCCCTAAAGGATCTAGGCCTGGAGTCGGTACCAGAGACCTCTGGCACGCAGGAGAACAGTACACAGAAAGCAGTATCCAAGACCCATTGTTTGAAATGGCAGAAGATTGCGGCCAAAGGCAAGAGGCTGAAATACCTTTCCAAAGGGAGGAGGCCCAGAGAACCCTCCAGACACTGGAATATCTTGAGTAGGATAGTGGTGAATTCATATGGTTTGCAAAAGCATTTTTTCATGGGGCATTATGTCCACAAGAGGTTGGCCTATTGCCGGATTATGATATATTCATTGGTTTATAGTTATGAAGATGTTTCTCAGTTGTGGGATGCAAGGGAAGAATAGTATAGCTGAAGAGTGGATGTGGAGAGTGCGTGGGATAAGGTAGATAGTCATGGGGGGAAGGGAAGGAAAGAGGGATGGAGGGGGAGGGGGTAAGGAGCTTGGGGGGAGGATGGTGAAAAGTGGGAGGGAGCTTAGGGAAGTGCGGGATCCTGGGCTGAGAGGGTTACTTCAGTACTCTTACTCTGGAGAGAGTGGAAATGAAGGGGAGGGTGGGGGGAAGGAAGGCAAGGGGGAGGGAAAGCACGTCATTTGTCAATTACATACAAAGATGGTATGGATAGGCTCCATCAATGCTAAGGGCAGCAGTACATTTGGGAGATGGAGTGGCTCCGCTGGGACATAGTGTGTGTCCAGGAGACCCATCTCTGAAAGTAAGATGAGAGGCTGTTGCAGCGAAATCTGTTACTAAAACAGTATTTTGGAAAAACTAGTGGGGAGTGGGGAAATGATGGGGTGGCAATCCTGATCAGTTGCAGCTGTCCCCCTTCAGATATCGGATGTGGTTCGGACCGGGGATGGTAGGGTATTAATTTTATGGGAGGAACTACAGGTGGAATCTGTTACGGAGGTGAATATCTATGCACCCAACATGGGACAGACCCCTTTTTTGTAGGGGGTTCCAGCTTTATTGGAGAAATATGTGCAGGGAAAGCTCATTTTGGTGGGGGACTTCAATCTGGTATTACATCCTCAATGGGACAGGCAGGCCAAGGGGGGAGATGAGGGCAGGAGTAGAAGTTTGGTGAGGGGGATAATGAACCGCTACCAGCTTGCAGACATATGGAGGGTGCACAATAGTGGACAACAGGATTACACCTTTTTCTCACATCCCCATATAGCTACAGTCAAATCGATTATGTGTTGGTGGACCAGGTCTGGGAGCTCCAGGTGCATGAAGAAGAGCTAGGAAATATTACTTGGTCAGATCATGTTCCAGCATGAGTTGATTTTGGGGATCATGGGGAGGGTGAGGTGCAATTCTGGAGGCTGAATGAGAGCCTTTTAAACAGACAGGAAGTGGTGAAGGATGTACAGGCCAGTACAAAGGAGTACTGGCAACTGAACGATACTGGAGAAATAGGAAATGTAGTCCTCTGGGAGGGGATGAAAGCAATAGTATGAGGGTGGTTGGTAATGTGAGCAGCTAGGCTCAAATGGGGAAGGTTGGAACAGGAAGAGAAATTGCAGCAGGCCATTAAGGAAGCTGCGGAGCTATATATATGCGTAAGGAAAATTCCCAAGGATTAAGACACTTGACGCAATTGCGGATGGAGCTACATAAGTTACAGCTGGAGGCAATTGCGTTTCAGCTGGAGAGGGTTCGCCAGCGATACTATGAGTGGGGGGCAGAGCAGGGAGGTTGCTGGTGCGGGAGCAGGAAGCACTGGCCACCATTACCCAGATTAAAGGGAAGTTCTGAGGATGGAGAAACTTATAGGGATCAGGTTCCAACAATTTTATTGAGAGCTATATACCCAGCAACAGGGGGCTACCAAGGAGAAAGGCGAGCAATACCTTGCAGGGGTGGAGCGTCCCATACTAGGGGAAGAAGCGTGGGTCATGCTGGAGGAGATCCAAGGAGAGGAAATCAGTACAGTGATTAAAGGTTTGGCTAATGGGAAGTTCCCAGAGTTGGATGGATTGCCTAGTAGTTTCTATAAGGTATACATGGGGGAGTTGGTGGGAATGATACGTAGGGTTTTCAATGGAGCCATATAGGAGGGAGGGCGGGTGAGCAACTATCATCGGACATACTCACAGCAGGGATAACGGTCCTGTCAAAGGAGGGTAAGGACCCTTTATATTGTGGATCTTACCGCCCAATATCATTGTTAAATGTTGATGTAACGATATTGGCCAAAGCTTTAGCTAACCATCTAGCAAGGTGGATGCCAGGGTTAATCAGGCAGGACCGGACCGGGTTCATAGGCTGGCATCAGGCCTTAGACAATATCCAGTCAGTGGTGAATGAGGTGTGGGCAGCACACCAGCTGTGGGAGGGTGCGATACTCCTTTCTATCGATGCTGAAAAAGCATTTGATAGAGTGGAATATGGATTTTTGCTTCTGGTATTACATAAAGTGTGATATGGGCCTAGGTTTGTGGGGTGGACACAAGCTCTACATCGAAATCGCCAAGCACAGGCAAAAATTAATGGCTGCTACAATGTATGCTTTCCAACTGGAGAGAAGTACATGGCAGGGATGCCTCCTGTCCCCCATACTCTTTGCTTTGGTAGTGGAGCCGCTAACACAGGCGGTGCGGGCCAATGATCAGGTGAGGGGAATGGAAGTCGGGGACAGAGGCATAAGATTTCATTATTCGCAGATGATATTTTGCTTCTGATGACGAAGCCTGAGAAGTTGCTTCCGGTAGTGTGAGAACTTCAGCGATACGGGGCAGTTTCTGGGTTCAAGATGAATCTGGAAAAGACAGAAGCATTAAATATTAATCTGGATCGAGATGCCTTAGGGCAGCTGCAGGAGTGGCTTCCTTTTAGATGGGCACAGGAGGCACTTTGATATCTAGGAGTGCACATTACAGCACACCCTATGATCCTATATGAGGCCAATTACTCTGCTTTATGGAGGGCAATTGGGAATGATTTAAGGGAATGGCACGGACTGGAAGTGTCCGTGTTGGGAAGGGTAGCTGCGGTGAAAATGAATATTCTGCTGTGGGTATTATATTTTTTTAAGTCCCTACCGATACAGATTCCAGTAAGGCATATTAAAGAGCTACAGAGGAAAGTGTTCAGTTTTATGTGGAAGAAGAAGCTCCTGAGAGTAGCTAAGTCGGTCCTTTACAAAAGGAGGGAAGAAGGGGGGCTAGGAGTTTCCAATTTCCAGGCATATTACTGGGTGGCACAGATCCGCCATCTTATGGACTGGCGAGATGGAAAAGAAGAGAACTTTGTGGCCCTTGAGAGGACTGAGGAAAGGGGAAGTCCACTGGGTGTTTATCCTGGGTGAGTCGGGTGGAAAGGGGGTTGCCTGAGGGGGGAACCTTTTTGTATGGCATGTCCTGCAGGTGTGAGATAGGATACAGAGGATGGAGGAGATCGAACATTTTCAGTGTTGAGAGCATTGCATCATACAGAGGAGTTTCTTCTATGGAAAGAGGGGGGTATCTATAAGAGGTGTGAATGGGAAGGGTTGAAGTGGTTCTATCAATTGACTGATGGAGGAGAATAGGTACCCTTTGAGAACCTACAAGAAACCTATGGCCTACAAGCAGGGGCTAGGTTTCAATATAGACAGGGGATCCATTTCCTACACCAAAAGTTAGGTAGGGAAGGGCTTGGGAGAGATTTCACTGAGCTGGAGGTCCTTTGGTATGGGAAGTAGAAATCCCAGGGTTTTTGCTTTACAGGATGGTGCGGGGTACTTCATGGACTAATCATTGCTATATGATTGAATGAGAGAAGGATCTGGGTGTAGAATTAGACACAAAGCAATGAAAGGTAATTTTCAAACAGGTTAGGAAAACACCCCTCTCGGTAGTGATCTGGGAGAATTGGCACAAGATAGTTTTGACTGCACATACAAAATTAAACAAGTAATACTTCTGCATCCATCAACTATATACCTAAGTCCTTTTTTGAATTATACCAATTTTTTTATAAATTGTTCACTTCCAGTATGCTAATGGACATGAGGCTTTTAAATAGAGTTAATCAACAAATCAATCAATTAATCAACAAATCAATCTTTGGCTTTAAAAATATAAAAGCTTCAAAAATCATGGATGTTCTCTAATCATAAGTACCTAGTGTTTTTGGGAATTGATACATAAATATTTGCTGATTCCCATGATAGTTCAGGCAGGCTTTATGAAGCTGTCCCAGTGACCCCAAGCCAGTCAAGTTTTCAAGTCATCCAGAATGAAAATGCATGATATGTCAGCATACATTGCTGACCCATTATATACAAATTCATATTAATTGTGGATATCCTGTGGGTTCACCAGGGCAGCCTCAGGCAGTATTGGACTAAACCTTAAATATATGACTGACAATGCGGCTGAAATACTGAATTTCTCATGCTCTGGAAGAATGTGACATCAGACATATTGGGATCCCCTACATCATTGCATTGCGAGCTGAAAAGCAGTTTGTTTGTTTTTTATCCCTAGGTTGAACTCAGTTAGTAAATCAACAACTGTTCAATGTTACCAAAATTGTGCACACTCCAGGGGTGACTCAGCATGCAATGTTCCTAAATGGGTTAGTTGTGTACATACTATGACAGAAATTAACTTCATACCGAAGCCAAGGGATGATGGAGATTATTATACACACCAGCATTATTTGTGCAGTGTGCACTGTATGGATCCGTGTGAATCAGTACTAAAGGGCAGTGCACACGAGGAGTGGGGCAGCATTATCAGTGCATTATTAACTTCAAGTGTGAATTAGTGTGAACGGTGTACTGCCCAGTATATGCCTTTCAGCAGTGCTAATTCTGCATTTTATCTTTCTATTTTGAAATTGCCAATGATCAGTGTATTCACCCTGAACCAAAACATACCTGAACATCAGAACAAGCTACAGTGCATACTAGAACTAATCCAGATGTTCTCATCAGAAATCATGAGTTAAAGTACTGCTACCAGTATATTTGGTACTAAAATCATTTTAAGCTATCATTGTAGTATCAGAAAAATGAATACAGTTGATCAAGGCAGTTTAATGTACTAAGCAGAAAGAATGCAATCACCAAAACAGCATTTACTGTCTGCAATAGTAATGCAGTGGTACTATACACCTCTTAGACTTCATAAAATGTTTTCCTCAGTTTCTAAAAGCTGTTGGAGAGGGTGGTGGTGGTGGGGGGTTCGTTCATCCATATTTGGTGGACATGTCCCCGGGCTGTAACATTCTGGAAGATCATCCAGGCTTGGATAAAACAAGTGGTGGGAGTGGAAGTTGTGCCTGGAATTTACCTACTAGACTGGTGGTGCATGGGGGGCCCCAGGAGACAGATCATGGCATGTCTGAGTGCGGCTAATGTGAGCTGGCCTACTGCTGGAAGCAGCCTGGCCCTCCCCAATTGGAATACTGTGTGGGGCATTTGCAACAGATATATCTTATGGAGAAGCTGACTGTGATTCGAAGACAAAGGATGGCATGCTTTGAGACTGAATGGAATGGAGGGAGGGGAAGGGGAATGGGGAGGGGGAGGAGAGGTATAGAGTGGGATTGTTTGTATCATCCATGAAAACAATGGTGTTGAACTGTTTATGTTAATGTTTATTCAATGAACAAACTAAAAAAAAAACATACTTGACACACAAAAATACCTTCTTTTCCAGACCTTTGGCAATGTTTATCTCTGTGGTACGCCATTAGGCACACTTCTCGCAACAAAATTATTTCTCCATCGCAATCCTTGATTGCCTATCACTCAGTTTACTCCTTCAACATCAACCCCAAACTGCCCAGCTGGTTTATCAGTCTCATTTGAGGAACAATGTCAAACGGTTTACTAAAATATTATCCCTTGATCTAATCTCCTGGACAGCTAGTCAAAATAAGTCAATCATATTCAGCATGACTTCCCCTGGTGAACCATTAATTATTTATTTTGCTATATTCAAGATTTTCTTCATCCTTTTCTTTAGCAGTAATGTCCTGGTAAATTAATACGGAAATTGAAAGTAAACTAAAATTGTCACATAAGAGTACTACAAGAGAGGAGTGAAAAATCAAGCTGAAAGTAAAATACTGGACTGGATATTCAAAAGGGCTTATGCAGCTGATACAGATGCTAATCACATATTGTTTTTTCTTTTTAAATTTTTGGTAGTTATATGCATAACATGTTACAAAGTAACATTAACAGTTCAACTATATCTAGACTACTCTTGTTAGGGTTGCCCTTGAGATAGATATCATATATTCAAGACTGATGTTTAGAAGACTGAGGCTGAACAATGCCGACCCACTGCTGAAATAGCTGCACTAGTTGCCAGTGCTGGTGAGCGTACAATTTAAAGTGCTACTGTTTGCAGGCTGGCACTTGAATATATGTCTGTTGACTGAATACTACATAGCCTCTTGACATTTAAGATCTGTTGATGTCTTTAAGCTAGCTTTACCATCAAGCAAGCAGTTTTCAATGAGGGATATATTTAAGAAATTCAGTGTGGGCACTGTTACAGCCTTAAGGAATGTTATCTTTATGTTCAAAAACGTTTTATTACAATTAAGTATCAAAACAACCACCACCATAGTTCCATTGTCAAACATAATTAGCAAATTCCATCAATCAAAACCAATTGAACCTGGTTAATCACCCATTGCCATTTTCTTTTAATCCCCATCCCCCAACCCTCAGCCTCCTACCCAACCACCCCGCTACCATCCCCTGTTACCCAGACCAATCATTAATCTCCCCTCCCACCCACACACCTTGCTCCCTTAATAAACCACCTAACCCCTCCTAAGACCAGGGCATATAAGCATGAACCTGTCCTACCTTCCAGCCTATGGGGTTCCTTACACAGTGCTGGATTCATCCAAATTCTAGCCCCTCTATATAACACCCCTTCCCACTCCCCCTCCCCCATCCCCCCCACCTCTTCCGTGGCTGGGCACCCCCAGGCTCCCTACTAGCCTCTCAAAGATCATTTAAAATATAACTTTGGCTACGGTCAGGTAAAAGCTGAATATAATCATCCCAAACCGCATGAAAAAAGGGCAGACGTCTCCACTCCCCCACCGCCAACAACTTATCTATCTGCAAGTGCTGATGCAAAGCATTATGCCATTGCCAGAAACTGGGAATTTCTGTGGATTTCCAACCCTGTAAAATTATGCGTGTCGCCAATGCCCAAGAAAGACAAAGCCAATGTCACCTACCCTGCCCCACAATATCCACTCCTTCCATCACATGCAATAGGGCCATTTGCAGGGTGAGCCTCCATTGATGACAAAGAACCCATTCAATAAATGTATGCACTTCTTGCCAATATTCCTGAACCCTGGGGCATGACTATAACAGGTGGACCAACGGAGCCCCCTCCTCATTACATCAGGGACAGCTAAGCCATCCCCCATAACCCATAGTGCACAGGCACCCGGGGGAGATATATGCTCGTCGGATTACACGATATTGCACGTCCCGAAGGGAAACCATGGCTGTAAAGCATGGAATTTGACTAATTAACTTCCATATATCTTCGCCAGTCAGGGAAGTGCCATGATCTGCATTCCAGACCTCTGCTAATCGATGACAAGTTGTCTTAGACTTACTAATTGCAAATGTGGATTGTACTTGAGAGATAGTTATCCTGCCCGAAGTTTCAGAAAAGAAAAACTTCTCCAAGTCCGAGCAAAAATCACTGAGTAAATTACCAGCCTCTAGATGACCTATATAACTACGCATCTGACAGTAAGGAAAAAAAATCTATTCCCGTTAAGCCAACTGTGCACTAAGTGTCGTGAAGGGCAAGAGCACCCCCTCCTCTGTAAGAACTTATGGTCTTCAGAAAAAAACTGAAGACATACTTATTTCAACAAGCCTACAACGTGTCCTGAACATCAATACATTTCTAACATCAGCTGCATCACCAAAATGTAGTCAATTGTAAAATGTACTTATGCTCCAAAATGAAACAAGTGTAAAATTGTACATATGTAAATCTCCCTCTCTCCCCCCCCCCCCTAACTGTGTGTTGTGCTTATCCCATGAATCAAACTGTATACATTATTGAAAATGACTGGCTTTGTTCTGATAACCATCATATAACCTTGTAAATCACGCTGTAATTTCTTGAAATTTGTCATTGATCCGACACTCCTTGTTTACTTAATCAAACCGCTCCTGATCGCTGGAAGTAGCGGTATACAAATATATGCTAAATAAATAAAATAAAAATAAACATACTGAAGGCCCACGCATCGCCAGTGTAGAAAACAGGCTGAAGTGATCCCCGGAGTAAAATCCAAATTCCCCTGCAGCGGTAAGTATGCAGGTTGTGTATGCGAGTGATGTAGACGTGCGCAGATCCACCTCCACACCTGGCGGATAGTTGTAATAGGAGGGCAACGTCACAAGGAAGCCGGCAGCTTATTCTCAGCTGCATGTAATACACAACGGAGATGTAGGGTAGCCACCAGGGCTCTCTCACATGACAGTATAGTATACTCCTGCATCTCAAAAAGCCAGTCTTTTAAATGGCGCAGCAAACATGCCAAATTATATGCCCGAAGATCAGGAATGCCCATCCCCCTGCGCTGCCAGGAACCTTTAAGTGTGGAAATGGCAATCCACGCCCTGCATCCTGACCACAAATAATGAGATAAAAGCCAATCTATTTTACCAAGGTCCCTATGTAAGAGCCATATCGGGATCATTTGAAACAAATATAACCACCTTGGAAAGAATACCATCTTGAATAAGAATACCATCTTGATCTTCCCCCAGTGAGAGGGGAAGATCTCTCCATTTCGCTAACTGTTGCACCATGTCAGCCACGAGAGGTGGCACATTGGTCGATACAAATTTTCTGGGGCCGCAGACAGTATCACCCCCAAATAGCGAAAAGACCCAGCAATCCATCTAAGTGGAAACCTATCTGCCCAAGAAGCACGCAAAGAGTCACTACTAGGTATCGCCTCAGATTTATCGAGATAAAGTTTGTACCCCGAGATACGCCCAAAGCTTGTAAATTCATTTAAAAGAACCGGAAGAGAACTCTCTGGGGACGTGAGGCAAACCAATAGGTCATTCACGTAGACCAAATGTTTAAATTCATAAGATCCCATCTGCACCCCCGGTATCTGTGGATTCTGCTGAATTTGCAATAACGACGGCTCCAATGATAAGATAAATAACAAGGGAGAGAGGGGACACCCCTGATGTGTCCCCTGATCCAATGGAAATCTGGCAGTGGGATTACCATTAATCAGCACCCGAGCCCAAGGTTCGGAATATAAAGCATGCACGGCGTGAAGGACCCCCCAAACCAAACTGCTCCAATACCATAAACATATGCGTAGGACCGTGCGGGGCCGTTTAAAATGCTGCTACATTGGTTCTGCTTGCTGTGGAGATCGGAGCGGTGGAGGGGTGATGTCGACAGCGGAGGTTGTGAGTGGGAGCTTAAACACCTGGTGGTATGATATCTACCTCTTCAGATGCTATGTGGAACATTTCTTCTTGTCTCCTCTATTCCTTTAACTATCACTGTATCTCTTATTCTGTCCCATCTAATTAATGGCATTCTTTTCATATTTTCTGTAACTTTTATGTAATATTGTAAACCGCTCTGATGCTTTGGCTTGAGCGGTATATCAAATGTAATAAACATAAACATATACTTCCAGCCCACTCTATTGAAAGCTTTCTCTGTGTCAAAGCTAATGAGTAAGGATGGGACACCCGCTGCTTTACAATAAGTCAGAGCCACCAGTATTTGGCAGATATTGCCCACTGTATGACACCCCTTAACAAATCCCACTTGAGTAGAATGGATCAAGCAGGGGATTACTTCCGACAATTATAATGCCAATACCTTCGCCATAATCTTAAGGTCAACATTTAATAAGGATATGGGGCGGTAGGAGCTCGGAAGCAATAGGTCTCACCTTGGCTTAGGAATAACTGTGATCAGCGTTTCGTTAGTAGGATATGAGAATGACTACAAGGTCACTAATTATTGATAGGTGTTAACGCCAGGTGGCAGGTCAAAAGTCCACTTTGAAAGACTCCTATCCAAGCAAGGACTGTTAATCACCCAGGAAGATGGTCACAGCTTACCTCAGCAGCACAGGCATAAATAGTTTAACCAGAGTTCTGTGATCCTCAGTCTTGAAGGACTAGAAAAGGGGACTGCTACTTCTGGAGAGAGATCTGCAATTGTGAGTATATACCTCTGGGAATTATTCTGAAGGGACTTCTTTGTATTAAAGCTGATTAATCTGTGAACCCAGTGTATTTGTTAAATCAGTCAGGGCCTAGTAGCAGCAGTTTAAGTTTAAATTTAAAACACAGAAGAGAGCTTTCTGGTTAGATTTCATACCCAGTAGAGAGCCTGTAGTTTAAATTTAATATTCACTCAGGGCCTAGTATCAGCAAAGTGCTTTTAGTTTAAATTTAAAACACAGAAGAGAGCTTTCTAGTTAAATTTAGAACCCAGCAGAGAGCTTCTAGTTTAAATTTCATAAGTCAGAGACTAGCAGTAGCAAAGAGCTTTAATTTAAACCAAATCAGAATATAACTTAGCATAAAAGGCAAAACAGGGTCAGTATTCTTTGAGCAACAAATAAAGTCTTCTAGAGACCTTTACAAAGAGGCCTTCTACCTAGGGGGCTAGAGACCTGTGAAACCTTTTCAATAGGTGTTAACGCCAGGTGTCAAGTCAAAAGGCCATTATGAAAGACTCCTTCTATCCAAGCAAGGACTGTTAATCACCCAGGAAGTTGGTCACAGCTTACCTCAGAAGCACAGGACAGGGTACTGTGTAGCAGCCCTCTTTTAATAAGTGTTATTTTCCTCCCTCCCTCCCCAACACCCACCCACCCCTGGGATAATCGTAGCTTTATAGGTACTTACACATCTTAAAGGAAAGGAGGTGCTCTCAGGTGCAGCTCATTATCCAAATCAGTCATACACTAAGAACCTGAGATTAATTAAGCTTCAGGTGAACAAGGTATATTAAAAGTATTAGGTACATTTTATTAGTATAAGTATCCATAGCAACCCTTAATAAGTAAAGAACTTAAAGATCTAAACACAAGCTTAAAACTAAGATGCAGACAGCAGTCCAGCAGCAAGATGGGGCTTTCCAGTCTTTTGCATTGAGTGCCCCATGTATGATTTTCTCCCAGTTGGTAAGAGGTCTTACGTGTGCACTAGGTGCAAGGAGCTCTTTGCTCTCAGGGAATGAGTCCGCTCTCTAAAGCCTAGAGTAGCAGATTTGGAAGACATAAGAAAGACAGAGAGGTACATAGACAAGACTTAGAGGGATATAGTCCTGAAGTCTCACCTCCAGTCTGGCAGCATCCCTGTTGCCATGGAGGAGAGAGGTCATGTGACAAGAGAGCATCACCCTGGTGTGGCAGGAAGTGATCCTGTAACTAGGATCTGTCCTCCAGGTGATGTAAAACTCTCTTGCACCGAGGATGTTTCTCCAGGGCCATGTGCCCATGAGGGAAAGGTTAGGACAGCCATTATAGTTGGTGATTTGATCATTAGGCATGTAGATAGCTGGGTGGCTGGTGGATGTGAGGATCGCCTGGTAACATACCTGCCTGGTGCGAAGGTAGCGGACCTCACGCACCACCTAGATAAGGTCTTAGATAGTGCTGGGGAGGAGTCTGCTGTCTTGGTACATGTCGGTACCAATGACATAGAAAAATGTGGTAGGGAGGTTCTGAAGGCTAAATTTAGGCTTTTAGGTAGGAAGATGAAATCCAGAACCTCCAGGGTAGCGTTCTCCGAAATGCTTCCCATTCCACGTGCAGGACCCAAAAGGCAGGCAGAGCTCTGGAGTCTCAATGCGTGGATGAGATGATGGTGCAGAGATGAGGGTTTTGGATTTGTTAGGAACTGGGGAACATTCTGGGGAAAGGAGGGGCTCTTCCGAAGGGATGGGCTTCACCTTAACCGGGATGGAACCAGGCTGCTGGCGTTAACCTTTAAAAAGGAGATAGAGCAGCTTTTAAACTAGATAATACGGGAAAGCCGACAGTCGCACAAGAGCGCATGATTCGGAAGAATGTATCCTTGAAGGATACTACCAAAAGCAGAGAGGTTGCAAAAAAGAGTAAAGTAGCCCAAATGCCCTCAAGTATGGAGCAGACAGAGCTTAAAGATCCCAAATTACCCATGTCTACCAATAGCCAAATTAATATGAATAAAATACAGTCTCTAAAATGCTTGTATGAAAATGCTAGAAGTCTAAAAAATAAGATGGGATTTAGAATATATAGCACTAAATGAGAGGTTAGATATGATTGGAATCTCCGAGACATGGTGGAAGGAGGACAACCAGTGGGACACTGTGATACCTGGGAACAAACTATATCGTAATGATAGAGCTGATCAAATTGGTGGAGGGGTTGCGCTCTATGTTAGAGAGGGCATTGAGTCAGAAAGGATTAAAGTTTTGCAGGAAACAAAATTTGCTGTAGAATCTCTATGGATTGAAATTCCATTTAAAAAGGGGAAGGCGATGGCAGTGGGGGTGTACTATCGACCGTCTGGCCAGAATGAACAAATGGATGATGACATGCTCAAAGAAATCAAGGAAGCTAGCCATATTGGACCTAGTACTTAGTGGAACACCAGATCTGGTGCAAGAGATAAGGTTGTTGGGGCCACTTGGCAATAGTGATTATAGCATGATCCCGTTTGATCTAATTAATGAAGGAGGGATGGTAAAGAAATCCACAGTACTACCTTTTAACTTTCAAAAGGGAGACTATGATAAAATGAGGAAAATAGTTTAGAAAAACTAAAAGGAGCAGTTGCAAAGGTTAAAGACTTACATCAAGCTTGGGTGTTGTTGAAAAATACTATCTTGGAAGCCCAGACCAGCTGTATTCCACGCTTTAAGAAAAGTGGAAGGAAGTCCAAAAAACTGCCAGCATGGTTTAAAGGTGAGGTCAGAGAGGCTGTTGTTGCCAAAAAAGCATCTTTCAGGAAATGGAAAAAAGAGCCAAACGACGAAACCTGGAAACAGCACAAGCACTGGCAAGTTAAATGCAAGGCATTGATAAGGCAGGCAAAGGGAGAATTTGAGAAGAAGCTTGCTACGGAAGCAAAAACGCGTAATAAAGACTTTTTCAAGTACATTCGTAGCAAAAAACCTGTGGGAGAGTCAGTTGGTCCATTACATGATAGAGGGGTTAAAGGGGCACTAAGAGGCAACAAGGCGATAGCGGAGGAACTGAATGAATTCTTTGCTTCGGTCTTTACTGAGGAAGATGTAGGGATGTTACCCATGACTGAAGTGGTATTTAAAGGTGCGGAAGAATTGAAGGAAATATCGATACATCGGGAAGATGTATTACAACTATTAGATAAACTGAAGAGTAGCAAATCACCTGGGCCGGATGATATACATCCAAGGGTGTTGAAAAAACTGAAATACGAGATTGCAGACCTGCTATTAGTAATCTGTGAACTATCATTAAAATCATCTGTAATACCTGAAGACTGGAGGATGACGAACATAACACCAATTTTTAAAAAGGATTCCAGGGGTGATCCGGGAAACTACAGACCGGTGATCCTGACGTCAGTACCGTGAAAAATGGTAGAAATCATCATAAAGAACAAAATTGCTGAACATGTAGATAGTCATGGCTTAATGGGAGACAGCCAACATGGCTTTAGACAAGGAAGATCTTGTCTTACTAATCTGTTATGTTTTTTTGAAGGTGTGAATAAACAGGTAGACAAAGGTAAGTCGGTTGATCAAGTGCATTTGGACTTTCAGAAAGCCTTTGACAAGGTCCCTCATCAGAGACTTTTGGCGAAACGAAAGAGTCATGGGATAGGAAGCAGTGAACTATCGTGGATCAGAAACTGGTTAAAAGACAGAAAGCAGAGTGTAGGGCTAAATGGCCAATTTTCCCAATGAAGAAAGGTGAATAGTGGTGTACCCCAAGGATCTGTGCTGGGTCCGCTGCTTTTTGACATATTCATAAATGACCTGGAAAAGGGAATAAAGAGTGAGGTTATCAAATTTGCAGATGACACAAAACTATTTAAAGTTGCTAAAACCAAAGAGGATTGTGGAAAATTGCAAGAGGATCTTGATAAATTGGAAGACTGGGCATCAAAACGGCAGATGAAATTTAATGTTGACAAGTGCAAAGTTGTGCAGCTAGGGAAGAACAACCCAAATTATGGTTACACGATGCAAGGTTCCACATTAGGAACCACCAACCAGGAAAAGATTTAAGCGTCATTGTGGATAACATGTTAAAACCCTTGGCTCAGTGTGCAGCGGCGGCCAAGAGAGCAAATAGGATACTAGGTATCATAAGGAAAGGAATGGAAAATAAAACAAAGGATATTATAATGCCTCTATATCGTTCCATGGTGAGACTGCACCTTGAATATTGTATGCAATTCTGGTCGCCGTATCTTAAAAAGGATATAGTGTTATTAGAAAAGGTTCAGAGAAGAGCCACCAAAATGGTAAAGGGGATGGAAGGATACCCCTATGAAGAAAGGCTAAAAAGATTAGGGCTCTTTAACCTGGAAAAGAGACGGCTGAGGGGAGATATGATAGAAGTCTATAAATTAATGAACGGAGTGGAACGGGTAAACGTAGATCGATTGTTTACGTTATCAGAATATAGAAAGACTAGGGGACATGCAATGAAGCTACAGGGTAAACAATTTAAGACTAATAAAAGAAAATATTTTTTTACTTAACGTGTAATCAAACTCTGGAATTTGTTACCGGAGGATGTAGTAAAGGCTGTTAGTGTAGCTGGGTTTAAAAAAGGTTTGGACAAGTTCCTGGAGGAAAGGTCCATAAACCATTATTAAGAAGGGACCTAGGATATCAGTGCTTGACCCAATGCAAGCATTGTGGAACCTGTGTCTTTTGGGGAAACTGCTTGGTACATATGACCTAGCTTGGCCACTGTTGGAAACAGGATACTGGGCTTGATGGACCTTGGTCTGACACAGTATGGCATATGTTATGTTCTTATGTTACATGTCCATGAGAGGTACACATATTTTATCACTAAATATTTGATAGAATTCCGCACTAAACCCATCCAGGCCAGGCGCCTTAGGTGTGCACAAGCCCCTAATCACTTTCTGAATCTCCGCAGGAGTAATCAGTCCATTTAAGTGGTCTTGTTGGGTCTAGGCGGGGGAGATCACAGTTCTGCAAGTACCGGCAAGCATCTTGGCCATCCCCGTCCTCTGCGGGTACGATAATATGTCAGGAACGCCTGTTCCACCTCTTCTTGCGAGGTTTTTTAGAGTCCCTTCCGCGGTTTTTATAGCCGATAGATTTTTAGTTCCTCTTTTTGGTCTTCACCAACGAGGACAGGAATCTAATTGGGCGATTTCCAAAGCGATAAAGTTTGTATTTATAATATAACAGCAAATGTTTTGCCTTAGCATGAAGGACGGTGTTTAATTGGCTTTGAAGTGCCAAGTATGCTGAGCGAGTCTCACTGGTGTCCTGGTGTCCCAGTTTCATCTGCAACCGCCGCAGTTGTTGCCCTCACTCCACTATTTTTTGATTGTGGTCCTTCCTGCACTACTCACAAATCTAATCACTACTCCCCACAAATATGCCTTTGCTGTTTCCCAAAACAAATAGGGGTTGTCATGGTGTTGTGCATTTGCTTCTGTGAAATGCTCCCAGTGGCATCTCAGATGCTTCTGAAAATCCTCGTCTCCCTTCAAATAGAAGGGAAAACGCCAGCTCTGTTTACCACTTCCCTCAGGGACCAGTTGGAGCTCGATCCACACCATTGCATGGTCCGAGATCTGGATGTTTCCAATCTGGGCCCCCTCTACCCTATTCATTAAGTGCAATGAAATCAAGAAATAATCCAGTCTAGACCATGTGCCCTGGACAAGTGTGTGTAATCACATTCACTGGGATATAATGTTCGCCAAATATCCAATAAGTCTACACTTTCACATATCACTGTTAACCGGCATAGCTGATGGGAATCGCTTTGCCCCCCTCGCTGGGGCCTGATCAATTGTTGGATCTAATACACAATTCTAATCCTCTCCCAAAATCACCTCACGGTCAGCCACTTGTAACAAGTTTTGCATCAATTTGTCAAAGAATCCACATTCATATCGAATTGGAGCATACACATTGTCTAGACAAACAGGGACTCCCCACAGCTATGTCCCCCTGATCCTTTAATTAACCGTTCAAAGGTATGAGCCTATTCCTCTCTGCTTATTGATGTAGAACACTATTACTTGATTGTCGGTCTGAATCAGAGCAATTTGGTTGGCCAATCAATCTCTGAAAGCCTTTAGCTATGGTTCTGAACACCAAGAAGTTGATCTGGTGGAGATTTTCTTGTAAGAACCAATCACCCCGTGTGTGAAACCCATCAAGATGAGCTCCCTAACCTAGTTTGGATGCATCTATCATCAAAACCTTTTCAGGTGGAGCAATTTGGAAGGGAAGACCTTTGAGTAAATTGTGATGGATTGTCCACAATTTCAATAACTGAATGAGTGGATCAGTGACATACAGATGATCCTGAGCCGACCTATGGCTTGGGTCCACTGAGCGAGTCTCATATGGAGACATGCCAAGAGTGTTACATGTACCACAGAGGCCATATGACCTAGTACAGTTAACATCCTGAGAGCTGTGACCTGCTGACCCAATTGAGTCTCCTGCACTAGCGCTGTCAATCTGTGGAGTGTGTCGTGTGAGAGGAAGGCTCTTGCCTGAGTCATGTTGAGCAGGTCTCCAATGAATTCCAATTGTTGGGTGGGCTGTAAATGGGATTTTGGGGAATTTATGATGAACCCTAGTAGTTCCAGCATCTGAATGTCAACCGTATGAATTCTCGAACTCCTTCCGGAGTGGTACGCTTGATCAGTCAATCATCCAACTAGGGGAAGAAAAACACTCCCAGCGTCCGGAGAGTTGCTGCTACTGACAGGCATTTTGTAAAGAGGCATGGTGCTGAGCCTAGGCCAAAGGGCAACACCCGGTATTGGAAGTGTTGTCCCCCCAGGATGAATCTGAAATACTTCCTGTTAGTGGGATGTATCTGTATGTGGGTGTTCCCATCCTTCAGATCCAGAGAGCATAGTCAATCTCCTTTTTGCAGATAAGAAAGCAGGGTGCCCAGAGAAATCATTCTGAATTCTTCCTTGACCAGGTATCTATTCAGATCTCTGAGGAATAGGATGGGCCAGCATCCCCCTGTTTTCTTGGGGATCAGGAAATACCTGGAATAAAATCCTCACCCTCTTTGCTCTGGTGGCATGAGCTCAATCACAAGATTCCCCAAGAGCACAGTGATTTCTCACTGAACCACTTCCTATTGCAGAGGGTTGATGTGATACATTCTTGGGGGCAACTTGGAGGTAGCTCAAAAAGATGTAATTTGTAACTGCTTTGGACAATTTGCAGTACCCAAGTGTCTGAGGTTATGAAGGGCCATCTTTGGGCAAAAAGAGTGAGCCTTCCTCCGACAGGAGATTTTTCCATAGCAGTTACTGGTAGAGTGGCTATGTTCTGAAGGAACCAGTCAAAACCCTGCCCCAGGCTTTGGCTGAGGAGCAGAATGGGGCTTCTGAGGCTTCTCCCGCCATGGTTGTGGTCGAGGAGCCTGCTTAGGTTGGGAGGGTTTGGGACCCAGGAAAGTACCTACACCTATGAGAGTAATAGGTCTTTTTCTAGCCTTCCCCTTGGTACCTCTTGCAATAGGAGGCTGGCTTGGTTGTGCACCTTCAGAGATTCCCAAAGGTGCCATGCTGCTTTTTAATGAAGCCAGCTTTCTCTTCGACATTCTCTGAAGAGATTCTCTCCATGGCACGTCAACAAACGTGTCCTGCACTGACTGTTTCAAGTCTGAGGACTGGAGCCAGGTGAGTCTCGGAATGCAGAAGCTCTCAATACAGTTTCAATATCATCATAGGTTGCCCGGACCATGAACTTTGAGCAGTCCTTGTCGTGAGCCACTAGGGAATGATATTGCTCCAATTTTTCTGGAGGAGATACTGGGACAGATCAGCAAGACCCACACATCATGTTCTTCAAAAACATACCCATGTGGAGCTGGTAAGAGGCCATGCAGGCCATGAGCATGGAACTCTGAAAAAAACTTTCTCCAAAAGAGTCCAATGTCCAGGCTTCCCTCCCTGGGGGCATCAAGGAGCAAGTCTTGGAACTTTTAGATCTCTTAAGGATGGATTTGACCTGGTGCAGAAGCTGGGGCTTCTCAAACCTAGAAGCCTTCTGAACTCTATACATGACGTCAAGCCTTCTACTGACTGGTACAGTGAGGGGATTCTCCCACATTCCTGTCTGCACTCTCAGAGGGATGCACTGCACGGGCACTATCACTGCTTCATTAGGGGCCGAAGAGTACTGAAGGCTCTCCAGTTCTTCTACCCTAGTTCATCCTCAGTCTCTAAAGAAAATGGAATGGCCTTGGCCATATCCCTGACAAAATCTTGGAAGGTCATATCCTCAGGAGGGGGACTTGCGTTGCTCATGAGGAGCAGAAGGGTCCGATGGAAGCTCTAGAGACTGTCCTTCAACAATTCCTTGGAATGGACATCGGTGACCCAACCTTCTGAGTCAGAGAGGAAGTCAAAGTACTTCTGAGTCTCTGCCTGGATTTCTCTCCCGACTCTTGGGGATCGGGAGCTCCTTCAAGAGCAGTGTGATGCACCAATGCTCACTTAGCTTTCGAGGGTGCATTGGTCTCTGAAATGCTAGAGTGATATCAACTGGGCAGGCACCAATGTTGGGGCTCTTCAATGCCCCAATGTCGATGCTTCTCCCACAGGCAAGCCATGCATCTTGAGGATTGGTTGGACGTTTGCTGATGTTGATGCAGCCGACATCATGGCACCAGCCTGCTGCATGGCCAAGAGCACTGTGATCCATTCCTTGAGAGCTTGCAGAAGGCATTTCTCCATGGCTGCCAACTCCAAAGGTTGTGGGTTTTCAGCAACCTTGAGCGGTGTACCCAGAATCTGTAAGGGATTATTGGTGGCTTGGTCCTGGCTATCATTAGGCCATTGCTGCCCCTTCAATGTTCTGGAGGATGAGGTCTCCTCTTTTTGGGCCAGCTTAGAGAGGTGTTCTCATATATCCTTATTGTTCTTGACGCTGGTTCACCAGAGCCTTCACTTGGTGCTCAGTGTATCACCCTGTGGCTCCGATGAAAATGAATCTGAATCCTACCTCATTCTCGGGTGGAGATTGATTGATGGCTGATGCTCTGGGGGACTACAGGTGCTTGGCTCCGGAGTGGGCACGAATTCCTTGATGTCTCTGCACTGCCAGAGTCTGATGCAGCCTTCAAAGCCCTTGAGACTGGTGCCTCCAATGTCAATGGATCATACTTGTGAGCAACAAAAAGTGATTTGCACTGTTTCTCTTGACACTTGAGTCCTCTTTTTGTCATTTGTAAACATAAATTACAAGAAGTAGTCTGATGATCAGGTTCTAGGCACTGAAGGCACCATTTGAGAGTATCTGTGGCCGATATCGTCCTAGAGCTCTGGGAACACTTCTTAAACCCACTGATCTTTTGGGCTATACTGGCCAGAAAAACAGCTGCAGCAAAATCAAACGGCTCGATCTTGAAAAAGAGTGGGATCCACAACTGAAACACTGGCGCCTAAGGGAGCAAAGGTGCTGCAGAAAATAAAAGGAAACTTAAAACAAACTAAATTAAGTAACTAAAGGGGAAAAAAAGAAAACTGTAACGAGCAGGCAGGAAAGAAAAACAAAAGTGCCAATGAAGACAGCAGAATCCCCAGTAAGGGGAAAAGATTACCAATATGTTGGAGAGTTTGCGAACACGTCTGTTGGACTCCGAGGAAAAACGAAGACTGCCCTAAAATAGTGTCATAGCGGCAGGCGGGAAAATGGCATGCATGTGCAGTGGAAGCCCCCAAAAGCTTCAACTAGTAGCTGGGGAGCATTCCCACGTGACCTCCATTGGATGATATCACACATATGTGAGGACTTCATTCCTATTTGTTCACAGAGAATATGTGTTATGATCACTGTGAATAGCTCAGAATGTAACAGCATGGGTAGCCCTGGGGGTTTGAAAAAATACGATCATATTCAATCTGTCTCCACTGGCTACATATTCTGTATCATTCTAAGTTCCCATGTTTGACTCTGAGATTTAAACTTTTGCATTTGATTACCATGAACATGTACCTGTTTATGCCCCATGTATCTCCAAGCGTATCTTGCAATCAACATCTCAGGGTTTGCTGTGTGTGCTACATTTTTCAGAGGTGCGCTATGACTCCCTTTGTTTTTTCAGTTATTGTGCTGACATGAAACACGCTTTCTGGTTTCATACATGCCATTCAGGATTATTTGGACTTCTGCCAAAAGATTAGGAAATCTCTCTTTCACACTGCATTTTCTTTGTAATTTGTATTTTTAATGACTGTCTGTAATAAATTTTATTATGTGGGCATTTATGTATTATCGTTTAGAAATTTAGATAAGTGGGTGAAAAATGTCATAAACATAAGTTATCTGTTTAAATTAGGCCAGTGTAACAGCAGGTCTAACTCTAAATGGATAAGTGCCACATAAACGTATGTTCAACAGCATTACTTAAACATACAACACTGCTGAATATATAAATACAGTAAAGCACTCGTGCTTTACTTTATTCAGCAGGTGCCATTGCTGAATATTAGGCTCACTAAGTATTTGACAGTTGTGGTCAACATTATTGGCACACTTGCATTTCAGGTATGTTGTGTACAATTATCCTGGGAAATAATTGGAAATATTCCAACTGTATGTCATCATAATATTTTAATAGTATGTTCAAAGGTATACAACAAAAAAGAGATTGTGCAACTTAGATGTAGTAATTTCTGAGAAAAAAATATGACCTGGACAGGATTAATGGCACTTTTCACTAATATTTGGTTGCCCAATCCTTGGCAGTGATAGCCTCCAAAGTTTCTTGTAGCCATCTAAGATTCGTACATCTGTCTGCTGCAATTTGTTTCAGCTCATGAATGTTTCCAGGATTCCTCTTACCAATGGCAGATCTCAGCAATTTCCAAAGGTTCTCAATTAGATTGAGATCAGAGCTCATTGCTGGCCAGTTTAAAACGGTCCATTTTTAACTTTTCAACCAACCATTCTTATGTACTTTTGGATGTATGTTTTGGGTTGCTGTCCTGTTGGAGGACCCAAGACCTTTGACTCAGACCTTACTTTCTGATACTAGGTAGCACATTTCGCTCCAAAATACCTTGGTAGGGGAGCCTACCTGCAGAGTGAGGGGGTGAGCTGGGCCCTGTCTATCGGGCCGTGGAACTTCCGGGACTGAACCCGTGTTGTGTAGCTGATACTGCCCTATTTCCATCGGGCAGGCACGCCCGGGGCAGCTAGCCTCTGTTGGGACCTAGAGGCTTTAAAAGCAGTCATCTGTTTTCCTGCCGCCGGAGCCTACCTGCAGAGTGAGGGGGTGAGCTGGGCCCTGTCTATCGGGCCGTGGAACTTCCGGGACTGAACCCGTGTTGTGTAGCTGATACTGCCCTATTTCCATCGGGCAGGCACGCCCGGGGCAGCCAGCCTCTGTTGGGACCTAGAGGCTTTAAAAGCAGTCATCTGTTTTCCTGCCGCCAGAGCCTACCTGCAGAGTGAGGGGGTGAGCTGGGCCGTGGAACTTCCGGGACTGAACCCGTGTTGTGTAGCTGATACTGCCCTATTTCCATCGGGCAGGCATGCCCGGGGCAGCCAGCCTCTGTTGGGACCTAGAGGCTTTAAAAGCAGTCATCTGTTTTCCTGCCGCCGGAGCCTACCTGCAGAGTGAGGGGGTGAGCTGGGCCCTGTCTATCGGGCCGTGGAACTTCCAGGACTGAACCCGTGTTGTGTTTTCCTCTTTGTATCTATAAAAGGATTCCAGGGTTTTCTCCGCGACCGCGGAGCGCGACCGCGGGGCGTGTTATGAAGGGGCGTGGTTAAAGGGGCAGGTCCTGCCCCTTTGACGCCCCTTCGACGTCACTGCGACACTAGTGAGGAATTGCTGTGCTGTTTGATTTCCTTTGAGGTACTAGAGGGATAGAGGGGGTTTGCTTGGAATATGCCTGTATGAGCCCTTCGGTTTAGGTTGTTTGCTGTAGTTTTACGTTTTCCTTCTGTGATGGGTAAGTGGAAGGGTAAATTACAGGATAAGCCACAGGCGGCCGGTCCGGAGATTTCTAAAACGGTCGGACCGCTAGATAAGCATTTTGCCCCTCTCCCCCTAGCGCAGTCCTCTCCCGAAGGAGCTTCATTGAGCCCCGGAGGGAGATCTCCTCCAGTGTGTCCTGCCTCACAGAGTTTGGTTAGTCCTGGTATTTTAATAGGGTAGGTTTCTAAAGATAGAGTAGTGGTAGATTTCCCTACCCTGTCTCGTTGACAACTTTGGAGGGTTTTTCTGAACTTCCTGTTGTGTCTCCCAATGCTGAGATTACCCTGAAGGATCTTTGGGGGGCTTTGCAGTCTATTGACTCTAAAGTTTCTTTTGCACTAAGTTCTTTATGCCAATTTTCTCAGGAAGCAGCTGTGTCAATACGGCAGCTTGATGAGAAAATGTCCTCAATGGATTTGAAGGTCAATAAATTAGAGTCTCAAGTGCTTCCATTACAAACTGTGAATGTGGCTGCAATTAAGGATTCATTGGTTTTGCACTCTAAGATGGAGGCCCTTGAAAACTCATTTAGGGCCTGTAATTTACGCTTTTTAAATTTATTTATTTATTTATTTTTATTTAGCATATATTTGTATATAAATTTCCCTTGTTCTTCTTTATTGTCGTCTAAAATATTGCTTGAGAAGTACCTTAAGGAGGTTTTGGCTATTTTAGACGATATTGCTGTGATACAAATTTATTATATACCCTCAAGGTCAAAAAAGGTTAATCCCGTAGAGGGAGATCTTGATGAAATTGTTCCCTCCATTGCTAATTTAACTGCCTTCTTGGAAGATTCCCAGGATCTAATCGCACAGCGTTCCACATTGTTGGTTACTTTTTCATCTATTCTGGTAAAACAGCGTATCCTGAAAGCCTATTTTAAAGCGAAGGCAGCCAAGTTTTGTGGGCAAGCTGTACAAGTTTTCCCAGATGTATCACGTAGCACCCAATTGCGAAGGCGGCAATTTCTATCTTTGAAGCCCCGCGTTTTGGCAATGGGTGCTACTTTTTTCCTGCGCTTCCCCTGTAAGTGTTTAATCACTTATCAGGATGCTTCATATGTTTTTCTTGATATTTCTCATCTGGAAAAATTTCTCAGTGATAAGCAGGGCACAACTGGGGACGGTGAAGTTCAAAATTAATTGACCCCCTAATTTGGTGGCCTTTGGGCCTGTTTTTCCTTCTCATGTTTTCTTTGATATTATATCTAACACTTAATGCAGGTATACTCCCTTGATGAGGGCTAGACATTGTCATGACATATTATATTTTATTGCCTGTATGGGTATGGTTTTCTTATGTATAAGTATATCGTTGTTGGTGTACAATATGTTTCTTTAGCTTTTTTTGGTTGTTGTAATGACTGAAAATCAAAAAAAAACAACAAAAAAAAAAAACCTTGGTAGTCCTCTGACTTCATGATTCCTTTAATACGTTCCAGTCCTCCAGTTTCTGAGGCAGCAAAACAGCCCCACAACATTATGGAACCTCCACCATATTTAACCTTTAGGAAGGGTGTTTTTTCCTTATAAGCTTCATTTCTTTGGCTGTAAATGTATCGCTGGTCTGCTTTGCCAAAGAGCTCAAGTTTGTTTTCATCTGTCCACAGAACATTTTCCCAAAAGGACTGTGGTTTTTTAAGGTGGGTTTGGGCGAAGATCAGGTATGCCTTTTTATTTCTGTCTTTGAGCAGTAGAGTCCTCCTTGGTCTTCACCCATGAAGTCCCTCTTTGTTTAGTGCACGGCATATGATGTGGGTTGAAACCATCACTCCAGATTGTTCCAGAGCAGCCTTAAACTCGTTGTATGTGGTGCTTTTCCAATAGTTCACACTAACCTTCGAAGACTTCTTAGATCAATTTTCCTCCTTCCACCAGGCCCTGGGAGGCTCTTTTGACAGTTCCATGAGCAGAAAACCTCTTAATAACATTGCGAATTGTGAGATACAGGAATCCCAAAGTCTTTGGAGATGGCCTTTTACCCAGTGGTGGGATTCAAATCCTCATAGGAACCAGTTTGAACCATGGTAGGAAGCAGTCAGGTTGCACCGGTTCATGCGAACTGGTTTCTAGTGTTTCCCGTGTTTGCTGAACCAGTCCTTACAGGCTGTTTTACCGCCGGATCTGCACTGGCAGCTTTCAAAACATCTGATATTATTTGGATGGCATCAGGGGCTTCTCTCAATGCCATGATCCCACCTGATGCCATCCAAATAAAGAGAAATTAGGTCCTACCTGCTAATTGGCTTTCCTTGAGTTCCTCTAGTCCAGTCCCGCACTTGTGGGTTGTTTCCCTTTAAAGCAGCTTGGAGACTGAGCATGTCATGATTTCATGCTCCCCTATGAAGAGAGGCTGAAAAGGTTAGGGCACTTCAACCTGGAAAAGAGACGGCTAGGGGAGATATGATAGAGGTCTATAAATTAATGAATGTAGTGGAACGGATAAACGTAGATTGATTGTTTACATTATCAGAATATAGAAAGACTAGGGGACATGCAATGAAGCTGCAAGGTAAACTATTTAAGACTAATAAGAGAAAATATTTTTTCACTTAACGTGTAATCAAACTCTGGAATTTGTTACCAGAGGATGTAGTAAAAGCTGTTAGTGTAGCTGGGTTTAAAAAAGGTTTGGACAAGTTCCTGGAGGAAAGGTCCATAAACCATTATTAAAAGGGACCCAGGATATCACTGCTTGACCCAATACAAGCATTGTGGAACCTGTGTCTTTTGGGGAAACTGCTAGGTACTTATGACCTAGATTGGCCACTGTTGGAAACAGGATACTGGGCTTAATGGATCTTGGTCTGACCCAGTATGGCATATTTTATGTTCTTATGTTCATGACATTTATTTAACTAGGTTTATATATCATTTTTCTACCAGTCAAATCGGTGTACATTCAGGTACTGTATATATATTTTTCCCTTGTCCCCGAATGGCTCACAATCTATGTTCTTGTACCTGAGGCAACAGAGGGCTAAATGGTTTGCCCAAGGCCACAAGGAGCACCTGTAGGACTAGAAACCCCAGTCCTTCTGGCCCAAGGTTGCTGTCCTCTTGCGGAAACCCCTGGCCCTTCAGCCTGAGGTAACTTGCCCCAACCACTAGGCCACTCTTCCCTCATCAGCATAGATAGGCAGCTGGCACCTCCTTCCAGCCCCAGTATTCCATTGACAAAGAAGACTCACAGGAGCAACAACCAAGAATCATGTTGAATAACTTAATTCTGTAGACTTATAACCCACAACTAACAAAACCAACCTCCCCTTTAGCAAAAACAGCTGATCTTCCCCATCATCAAGATTACAAAAATTTACTTACAATACCACTTACTGGAAGTCAGGGCACGATGTCCTCTTCGGATGCTCTTTCCCCAGCAATAAAACCGAGGGGTTCCAAGTACCCATAACCCTGAATCTCTCAGATCTGGACCCCATACACTAAGATGTATTTCTTCAGGTCCCGGAAAGAAAACAACGCACCACTACTGTCATGAACAAGGAGGGACCGGGACTGGACTAGAGGAACTCAAGGAAAGCCAATTAGCAGTTAAGATCTAATTTCTCGTTCCTTATCATTCCTCCAGTCCCACACTTGTGGGATGTACCATAGCTGTGCTAACTTTGGGAGGGACCCGCAAGTCCAGTCTGAAGCACCGCCAAACCAAACGCGCATCCTCCACTGCCTGCACATCCAGGCGATAATGTTTGACAAATGTATGCAAGGATGACCAGGTTGCCACCCTGCAGATCTCCACCAGTGGCACCAAGTGGATTCCGCCCATGACGCTGACTGCACCTGAGACGAATGAGCCTTCAATTCCTGTGATACCTCTCTGCGGCGCAACAGATAAGCTGAAGTGATAGCTTTCTTTACCTACTGCACAATGGATGCCTTGGACGCAGCCGCCTCTTTGTGCAGTCTTCCGAAAAGCACAAACAGGTGATCAAAACTATGAAAGGACTCTATTCTACTTAAATAATGCCGAAGCATGTGGCAGACATCCAGGAACCTCAATGACAGGTCCACCTCCGCCCTCCTCGCCCCCGAAAAAATGGGAGTGTCACTGATTGATTAAGATGAAACACAGACACAACCTTGGGTAAGAAGGATGGAGCCGGCCTCAACACTACTTTCTCTCGAGGAGAGAAAAGGAGGACGACACGAGAGAGCCTGGAACTCCTAATTCCTCCTGGCTGAACAAATCACCACCAAAAGGACGGCCTTCAACATCAGATCTTTAAGGGTGCAACACCCCAATAGTTCAAATGGAGCCTCTGTCAACACGAGATTGAGGTCCCAAGACGGTACCACTGCCCTCACTGGTGGACGGACCTGTTTCACTGCTCTCAAAAAAACGGACGACATCTGGATGTGTCGCCAAGGACCTCCTTTAGAATCTACCCCTATAACACATTATAGTGGCCACCTGTACGTAATGGGAATTATAGGCTAACCCCTTGTTCAGGCCTGCCTGCAAAAAGGCAAGAATATCTGGCACAGAGGCTGATAGGGACAGACAGCCCCAATCCCCACACCAGCCCTCGAAAACTCTCCACTCTCATGTACGCCAAGGAGGAGGAGCATTTGCAGGCTTTCAATAACATAGCAATAACCGGCGCTGAATATCCTCTCTTACTTAACCGTTTCCTTTCAAGAGCCAAGCTGTAAGCAAGAATTGAGCCACTTGAAGCATCAGGACAGGATCTTGCGTTGGCAGGTCGTTCCAAACTGGCAATTGCAATGGAGGCTCTACCGCTAGGTGGATCAGATCGGCATACCTTAAACAACTCCACTGGCTCCCCATAAAAGGCAGAATTACGTTCAAAACCATAATTCTGACCTTCAAGATCATAAATAAGCTCGTCCCACCAGCCCTAGCAGACCTCATTCAGATAACCCCCCTGAACAGACCTAGAAGATCCCCTGAGGACAATAAACTAATAGTCCCAAGAGAAACAACCAAGTGCTGCCAGACAACAGTGAAAAAGGCTTTCAAATTCTCGGCACCAAAATGCTGAAACAGCCTCCCCCCTTTTATACGGGCAATCACTAATTTAACGCAGTTTAGGAAAGCTCTGAAATATCACCTTTTCCTCGAGCATTACCCGGAGGACAGCACCTCAAATGCCTCATCAGTAAACTAACCACGTCAAACTGACGTTCAGCCTGCTCTTTCTGTACAGTTGTAAATAGTTACCCCCTTGTTGTCTATCCAAGTTCTGTTGCCTGTTAATTGTAAACACGAATCGAATGTTTTGAGATGTGTATTTAACTGGTTCTATGTAAACCGCACTGATGGAAAATAGCGCGGTATATAACTGCATGTAATAAATAATAAATAATAAATAAATACCATGGCTAATGTGGCCAATCCGACAAGATCAGGCAATGAGGCCTGGATGAGCCTCTACCCTTTGCACTACATGCCCAATTAGCACCCACAGGGGAAATATGTAAAGCAGGCCCTCCACTGGCCAGCTCTGCCCCAGCGCATCGAGGCCTTCCGACATCCATTCTCGCCTCTGCCTGTAAAATCAAGCCACCTTTGTGGAGTCGAAGGTTGACATCAGATCCATGATTGAAAGGCCCCAATGCTGTACCAGCTGGGCAAAAACGTCCCCATTGAGAGACCACTCTCCGGGGTCCAGGCTGATGCAACTGAGATAATTGGCTGGCAGGTTCTCCTTCCTGGCTTTGTGTGCCGCCGAGATCGTCAATAGGTTCTCTTCTGCCCACTCCATGAATGGGCCAATCTCTTGTTTCAGAAGTGTATTGCCTGTGCTGCCTTGCCAGCCACTGTGGTGGCATTGTCTGAAAACACTCTTACCACCCTTCTGGCTATAAAGGGCTGAAACCTCTGCAGCACCAGGTACACTACCCGCATCTCCAGCTGGTTGATAGACCGCAAACTCTCTCGCAGTGACCAGTCCCTTGGGCTATCTGGGATTTGTTGTGCACCCCAAGTCCGACAGACTGGTGTCGGTCGTCACCGGGATCCAATGCAGCATTTCCTATGGCAACCCCACTGCTAACTTGTCTGCCCGCAACCATCACTGGGGAGCCACCAGTACTGCTCCCAGGCAGGGCAACAGCTGATTGCAACCACCTTCTTAATAGGGCTCTCTGTAATGGCCTCATTTGAGCACTTGCCCAAGGTACCCTTTCTAGCGACAATGCCATGGAGCCCAACAGCTGCAGGTAGTGCTAGGTGGTTGACATCTCCATGTGCAGGAACTTTCATACCTACCCCTGCAGCATGCACCTTCTGTCCTCCGGCAAGGACACCAGCCCCTTGCCAGTCTGGAACTGTACTCCGAGGTATACCAGGTCCTGTGATTGCTGCAGCCGGCTTTTGGCCAAATTGACGACCCAGCCCAGACCTTGCAGATAGTCGACTACCTGAGCCGTGGCTCTAATACTCTCTTCCCTGGACTTTGCTCGGATTAGCCAATCATTCAGGTAGGGATGAACCAGAATCCCCTCTTGTCAAAGCTGTGCCACCACCACCACCACCACCATCACCTTGGTGAAGGAACGAGGGATAGTAGCTAATCCAAAAGGTAGGGCCCAAAACTGGAAACGTCCCATGGGCACCATGAATCGCAGATACCGTTGATGTTCCGATTGTATGAGGATGTGAAGATACACCTCTGTGAGGTCAAGAGAGGTCAAATATATGCCTCCCTGACCGCCACTATCATGGATTGGAGGGTTTCCATGTGAAAATGGGGCATCCTTAAGCAACGATTCACCTGGTTGAGGTCCAATATGGGTCTGAATGTGCCTTCTTTCTTGGGTACCATAAAATCGATGGAGTATCAACCCTGTTCACATTGGTCTGCTGGAACCTCCTCCACCATTTGCAATGGGCAAAGTCGTTGAAGCATGGAACAGATGGCCTCAAGTTTTCTTGGCACTTTGCAGGAGATCTGACAAAAGTGTCTGTGAGAGGCCAAGCAAACTCCAGCACGTATCCTTCTCTGATATCTCCAGCACCCATTGTTGGTCTGTGGTGATCCTGGCCCAGGTAGCATAGAATTCCTGCAGTCGACCCCCCACGGAAACTAAGCCATCCTGGACCTGCATGGCCTCATTGTGATTTCTTGACAGCCGAGGAGGAAGGGTTGTAGAAACCCCTGCTTGCTCCTCTATACCCCTGAAAGGCCTGCACCCTGGTTGGAAAATGACCCCTATATTAGGGAGCGAATCGGACAGCCCAGAAACGTCTGAAATCCTGTGACTGCCCCCTCACTAGATTTGCGTTGCACACCAATTGCTGCTTATCATCAGGGAGATGGCTGCCCTTCGACTCTCCCAAGTCCTTCACCAATTTATCTAGGTCCTCCCCGAACAGGAGCTTCCCTTGAATGGGAGCCTACTGAGCCTCAATTTCAAAGAGATATCTGCTGACCAATTATGCAACAACAAAAGTAGTGGCAAGTCACTACCACCAAGGCCATTCCTTTGGACACTCCACGGATTAGGTCATAGAAGGCATCTGCCAAATAAGCCACCCCCGACTCTAACTTGACCGCCTCAGGGGGGGGATCTGTGCAGATGTCCCCGAGCTTTCCAAAACTGACTGCGCACAGCGCAAACATGTCCGTGCTACAAATGCTCCACAGATGGATGCCTGCAACAACAGGGTATTGACATCGAATGCCCGTTTGAGCAATGCCTCCAATTTCCGATCCTGTACATCCTTGAGGGTGGAACCACCCCCTACCGGAATTGTGATCTTGTTACCGCTGAAATGGCCGCATCCACCTTAGGACAGCGGAACAACTCCTTTTCCCCCTCTGGCAGTGGATACAAATGGGCCATGGCCTGCGTCCCCTTCCGTCCTGCCTCTGGGACATCCCATTCCTCCTGAATCATCTGCTTCACTACTCAGTGTAGGGTAAAAACTGTCTGTGTCTTTCTGATCACCTGGAAGAGGGGATCCTCTAACAGCTTCTCCTCCTGAGGAACCTCTGTCGTCATATTAAGAGCCTTGGCAGACTGAGTGATCAATGTTGCTAGCTCCTCTCTGCAGAAGACCGGCACAATGCAAGATTCCTTCCCTGGTGGAATTTCACCTCCTTCAAGATTTGCCTCTTCCAGGGCATCCGTCTCCACGTTCAGGTCCTCAAACTCCTCTGAGTGACCTGAACCTAGGTCCTCCAGCATGTCGCTATCGGACCTCCTTGACGTGGGTTAGGTGCCCCTTCGGCCCTGCCTTAGAGAGCCTCAGATTCACCTTGCTTTCGTGTCTTCCCCTGCGTAGCACCGTGTCCTTCTTCCCCCCTCTGCCGCATACAAAAGGCCTTATGCAGGAGGAGGACAAACTCTGGCGTGAATCCCGCGCCCATCTCTTCCATGTCCCTAGACGAATAGGGTTGGGGGATTTTGGGGTCCTAGGCTTTGGTTCCAACACAGGTGGCTGCGGATTCCCAGGACCCTCCAAGTCAAGTGTGGATGCCGCCCTCACCTTATCCGCTTGATGGTCCCCTGCCAAGGTCGGGGCCCCTGATCCCCCTGCTGAGTCCTCCAACCTGGCAGTTTGCTCATACACTTCAACAGCCATTCTAGCCTCTCCTTCACAGCTACTGCAGAAGGCGGAGGTCATGAAATTGCCCCTATGGCAGCCACAAGAGAGGCACAGGCCCCGAGAGGGCATGCTGACTACTCCCAAACAGCAGTGCCACACCTCAAACAGCCTCCTGCACCTTTGTGCCTTCCTTTTTTTTTTTTTCCTTTTAACTTCTTTTTCAAGGAACTATTTCCTGGAAATAAAAACCTGAGAAGGTCCGAAAATCAATAGCCCATGCAATAAAAAACAAAAAAACCATGAAGGTAGGACCCCACAACATCCGATACATGCCCCAGAGCCTCCCTTACTAACACTGAGTCAGACCCTTAAAATGGCAGCTTTTCCCGCTCTACATGGGAAACTGCCACTGCAGCCATGTGGTCTCGTGCCTTTATCCAGGCCCGCCTTTACTCTCCCAGATCCAAATTACTCACTGTGCCCAGTGTGCAGCTTGACAACCCCGAGGAAGGCAGGAAAGAACCTCTGCACTTGGCGGCTGCCATCTCCTGGAGAGCTTCCCGCTCTGCTGCTCAGCCGACCTTTGTGGCTTCAGTGGAGTTGGGCCCTGAAAGAGTGTCAGGTGAGGAGTCTGGACCGGGTCTGCTTCTGCTCACCCCGATGCTTGCTAATTCCTCCCGTTATCAGACTAAGCCGCTCTCAGCCTTTGCCTTTATTTATTTATTTATTTTTTTATGTTAAAGGGCCAGCTTTTAAAGTACCCCGGTAGGTAAACTTCCTTCACTACTGAAAAATTACTCTTATTTATTCCTTCCATGAGCCCCCACTTATGGGTTCACCCTTCTCCAGCTGCTTGAAGATTGAATACTGGGGCTGGAAGGAGGTGCCGGCTGCCTATCTATGCTGATGTCATGAAATCATGACATGCTCGGTCTCCAAGCTGCTGGCAAAGGGAAACAACCTAAAAGTGCGGGACTGGGACTGGAGGAATGATAAAGATGTCGGGTTTTTTGAAATCCAATAGTGCCGATCTGGCGGTGACACAGCCGGTAGGGACCGGTTCAGCGAACGCGGGAAACGCTAGTAACTGGTTCATGCGAACCAGTGTGAACTAGATGGAACCCACCACTGCTTGTACCCCTTTGAAGTTTGATATTTGGTGATAAAGGATTTTCTGATGGTCTCAGGCAGCTCTCTAGTCTTCACCATTGTGAAAATGGAATAGAGAGTGAATGTGGCCATTTTAAATATTACAGCCATCATTCATTGGTTGATTCAAGTCACGTGAGTACTGACAGTTGATCACAAGTGAGTCTAATTTTACAGCAATGGGAATGTGGTTCTTCTGTTCAAACTGATTTGAATTGCTTATAAGGTGCCAATAATTTATGTTCTGGCAAGGTCCTAGTTTTTATAGTATTCCTACTATTTCCTTTTTTAATTGATCTTGTTTTATTTGATTCTTTTATGTGTCTAATATGTGTGCATATAAAGTCCAAAACCATTTCATTGGCCACTTTATTTTTAGGCGATATTAGACATTAAGGGGTTGAACTGAAAGGGTACCAATAATGCTGACCACAACTATAAATCCTACTACTACTGATGTTTCCCTAGAATGAACCAGATGGAAAAGATGATATAAGTGCAACAGACTAGCATTATATGGTGAATAAAGAACAAGTTGAGTCAAATATTAAATAATAAAAGCTCCATTTACTTATTAGTCACTGTAACTTTTACTTTTATTCCGTAGGAAAAGCAAAGTTGTTTACCCTTAACAGGGGCTGTCCATAGACAACAAGATCAGACACACAAGCAGGTGTCATCAAATGACTCTGACGCAGATAACCCTCTCAGAGGCTTTTTTGCCCTTAAAACCATAGTAGTAAGCATGCATGGGGCTTCCCATGTAGTTTCTACCACAGTCTACCACAAAGCATAGGAATAACTATGCTGGGAAGATGGGTGGGTATGTTTACCTGACCTTGCTGTCCTGTGGAGAATCCCTGTTAAATGTAGGCAACTTTGTTTTCTCAAAAAGCAGGATGAACCAGAGGACTGTCATATTTCCATTTAGTGTTTGGATTCTTGGGCAACTTGGACAGATACAGTATATGCTATTAATTGAAAATAACTTGCAGAATGCTTGTCCAAATGTACTGTTTCTACAGTAAAGAGGTGTAAAGGTGTGCATGGAAGACCATGTTACAGCTCTTCATATTTTCTTGAATGAAAAATGAATGGAGATAGACAACTGATATTATTATGGCTCTGATTTGATGTACTTTCATTATAATTCAGTCACAATCTTGCTAGGCTACAGCAGTAGGATATGCATTCTGATAGCCAATTTGATAAAATCCTTTTATCCACTGAAGTGGCCCTGATCCACCCACCTAATAAAAAAAGGCCCAGTGCCACCCCGACCCCCCTCACCCCTCTCCTGGTACCTTTATGATGGAGTGAGAGCATTGCCCATGTGCTCCCGCCCCGCGCCATCATCTTGAATGCACCGGGTGGGGTAAGACTGCCATATAAGGTACTATTTTTTTATTGGGTGGGTGGATCGGGATCACTGGGCCACCGTTTTTTTTTTTTATTGGGTGGGTGGGGGAGGATCAGGGCTGCTGGGTCACCGAGTTTTGGTTTCGGGGGGGGGGGGGGTCAGTGTCGGAGGTACCGGCCCCTCGACAGTATTTTGATGGCATCCAGGGCTTTCCCCAATGCCTGGATTATCTGAGGGGAAGTGTGACATTTCACCTAAGATGATCCAGGCATCGGGGAATGCCCCCAGTGCCATCAAAATACTATCGGGGGCACATGCAAGACATTTAAACCACTTCAGACCAGGTATAGAAATACTGGCACTTCAGCTGGTTATGTACTCCTCTACACATTTCTTTGCATCTGGTGCAGACCATATTAGTATGCCATTTTAATATATGCAGCTCATTTGCATATAATTTAAATACACTTGGTGTTACTGTGTGCGCTTGCTTCTGTTTTGCTGTTTATGTGTGCGTCAGTCTCTTTTCTGCATTTGGCGTGTCAGAATTTGTTGCAATGTCTGCGCGCAAAGGGCATGTTAGTCTTTTTGCATCGGCCCATAAAGGGCCTTTTTACAAAGGTGTGGTAAGTGTTTGCACTTAAAGCATGTTAGGGGTGAAAAGCAATGTGAGGTAACTACCAGTTTATCCCCTGCTATTACTGCAGCTCTGAGAAATTTTGTCTCCCTCAGTTACACCTACCTGTTTGACTTATTCATCCTGCTAGTTGACAGAGAATGCTTAGTATACCTGACTTTACATTCTTTTACAAACAGCTTGAAGCTGAGTGTGAGGAACTTACACACACACACAAATCAGAATCTGGAAAGTTACTTACTTAGGTTCTCGACCAGCTAAGATCATCTGAAAGATGCCCACACAAGCACCTCGTTTTCCTTCCCAGTACTCTGGACTGGGGTCTAGTCTCTCTAGCACATCAAAGGCCTTCGCTGAGTAATAGAATTGGCCCATCTGTGAAGGAAGAGATGTTAAGTAGGAGATGGAGGGGAAAGAAGAAATAAGTTTAATGGAGAATCCAATATACTTACAAACAGTAATCTACATAAGCTGGTTTCTTTTTTTGCTTGCGAGGGAGGGAGGGAGGGAGGGAGGGAGAATCACTAAATAAACAAGACTACGCAGAGAACCAATGATAATCTAAGCAATTTCATGGTTGGTATCTAAGCAGAAGAAAAGTTAAAAATGTCCACTTTTTAAACATGGATAGCACCTTCAAATATATCTTCATTATTAAGCTTACGTAATAGACCACTGAGGAAACAATTTCCAGGTACTAAACCAAAAATAGCATAAGGCGAGGTTGCCTACTTGTAATAGATATTCCTGAAAACAGAAGGATATCAGTCTTCAGACAAAGGTGACATCATCTAATGAAGCCCAGATTTTCTGAAGTGATGCATTCCACGTGCGGGACTTCCCCGTTAGTTTTATTTGGAATTGAGATGGCCCTGCATGACAGCACTATTTGGAGAAGTCAACACATAGGGGAGGTAGAAGGCACACCAATGGCAGTGCGATGGGTGTGGCCTGCTCTGGGTGCTGGCTACGAAGAGGATGCAGAATCCCAGGTCCACACGGCAGAACCAACGTGGCAAACCTACCTTAACATGGTGGGTGGCTTGTAGCACTACCTCCACTCCAGGCTTGGTGGCTGTTCCCTTCCAGACTGAAGCATCACTCATAAATCTAGGCAAATGAATGGCAGGCCTAAATTTAGGAGCATAGACCTGCAAATCGTGTAAATGCCAGTTAGCAGGATATTCATCGGCACTAACGTTAGTGCCGCTGGATATCCGCAGGTGCCACCGCTACAATCCCCGATTCATTGAGGCATGATGTGGGCATTCCGGGGCAGAACAGAGGCGGAATCCATGGCTAACCAGGCAGCAGCAATATTGAGTCTCTGCCCGGTTAGTGACCTGTGGGTAAAGTTAGGCATGGCAAAGAATGGACTAACTTTACCCCCGGGAGATTCCACGTTGTGGCAGCCCGGATATTCAATGCTGGTGGCCAGATACGGCCCGGCAATGAATATCCGAGGTTAGTATTCAGCGGTGACGGCTACACGCTTTACAAGTGCTAGGCGCAACCACTGAATATCGGGTGCATAAATTTTAAACTCCCTAATTGGGATGAATTTTCAGCAGAAAACAGGCTCCTAAATATGGCTGAAAAGAATTTAGGAGCCTAAATTTAGGAGCTCAATTTATTTTTTTTTTATATTGTGCCCTACATTTTCATTTTTTTCCAAAAACTTTTAAAATCTTTTCCATAATGTAATTTTTCTGTGGACTGACAACTGAAAATAGGCAGGAACATATCAAACGCTTCCTGGCTACAGATATTGATGGAAACTTCTAAAATTCCTTTGACTTGAATGTAAGTTCTTAATTGTTCATAATGCTGAATTAGAAAAAAATAAATCTAATTTATGTTTCCATACAATGACTTAAATATTAAACAAAGACATTTAAGGCTCAATATTTAAATCAATTAATGCAATTAGCAGAGCTGCTGATTGTGTTAATGGCAATGAATAGGATATTCAGCGGCTGCCAGTTCTACACGCCCTGATAAATCTATCATAAATCTATCATAAAAATCTATACTACTTACAAATACTGCTGCCCACGTCCCTGTTCCTTTTTCTTTTTTCATGATGCCAACTGCTTAGCATTGGGGCGTGTCAGGAGCGTTCCGTGGTGGAGCAGAGACAGAGCCGATCGGAAACTGGTCAGCAGCAATATTGAGTTGCTGCCCGGTTAGCGATATGCGGTGAAAGCCAGGCGCAGGTAACCCTGGCCTAACCTCTGATGCTGATGGCAAACACAGCTAACCTGTATATTCAATACCAGGGCCAGATATGACCCTGGCATTTAATATCTAGGTTTAATGTTCAGCGCCAGCTGCTACCGCATTAGCATTGCTAGGTGCTGAATATCACCTTTTGTATAAAATATTCCAGTAACCAGTGTACTTCTTGAAGAGCTGGTGTAAACAAGAGTTCCTCATCTGTAGCAGGTGTTGTCCGTTGACAACATGTTAAGTCCTTATGTATGTGAGATGACATTGACTGAGTCTGCACGGGACCTGCTTCCTAGCTACTTTTCAGAAGCTTTTTCAGAAGCACATGTCCTGCCTGCCACCATGCAGGACTGCCTCAGTCAGATACTGTAGCTGAATGTAGAATACAACTCCAAGGGGAGGTGGGAGGATTCTGTGAAGACTCATCCTGCTGTCGACGGGAAATACCTTGTATATAGGTAAGTATCTGTTTTCTCCATGGACAAGCAGGATAATGTCCTCATGTATGGGAATCTCTAGATTCAGGCTGCCTAGGAGATAGTGAAATTTTATTTTTGGTGGCAACAGGCCTTTTTAAATCTTTTTTCCATATATCTAAATTTATATATAGAGGGAAACAAACATTAGAAAAGGCTTGTTGCCACCAAAAATAACTTTTGAGAAGGTGCAAAGGTCTGTGACAATGTTAAAAGGCAGTGCCCGGAATTGGAAAGGGAGGCCCAAGATGCAGAAGCAAAGAAACCATTAATATTGATCTCAAACAGGAATATAGAAGTACACCTCAGAAAGGTCCAATGAGGACCAACACAACGACAGACCTGTGGGTCTCCATACAGAAATGGAGTACTCTAAGTTTGGTACTGAACACCTTTAAATCCACAAGGGGACAGAAGCAGCTGCTTTTCTTAAGTACCATGAAGTAAAAAGAATACTGTTATTGACTATGTCCTGCAGAGGGCACTGTTTGATAGTCTGAAATTGCAGGAGGCACTGAAGTTCCTTGATCACCGATCACTTAGCCAGAGAGCTGCAAGGAGACTCCACAAAGGCCTTCCAAACAGACTCTGCAAACCCCAGCATGAACCCCTTTTTGAAGACCCATCGGGCTGATGCAATGTGGTCTATTCCGAGTAAAACAGCCAGAGCCACCCCCTGACTGCCTGACCCTTGGAAGGGACTTGCCGGATCTCATTGGGAGGGCTTACCAGCTCCCTAGGCAGTTCCTGCTGAGTTCAATGAGCACTGGGATCCAAAAAAGGACTGATATAATTCTTAGGTTTAGACCCATAGAAGGAATACACTATGTCAAAACTCTTTCCGGCCCCGAAACACCCTACATTCCCCATTGCGCCCTGCGAAAGGAAGCTCTAGAACATCTGGGCGATCCTCTCTCAGGATCTTCACCATTTTTCCTAATCTTCCCCAAAAAACAACTTGCCCTTAGAAGGGAGCCTAATCAGCTGCAGCATGGTCGTGGCATCAGCAAACCAGCTCTGGAGCCACAGCAGCCATCCCCAGGTACCACACTGCCACCATGGCCTTAGAGTAGGGGTTCCCATTCCCAAACCTGTCCTGGGGGCCTCCCCAGCCAGTTGAGTTTTCAGAATATCCACAATGAATATGCATGAAAGAGATTGCATACCATGGAGGCAGTGCATGCAAATCTCTCTCATGCATATTCATTGTGGATATCCTGAAAACCCCATTGGCTGGGAGGCAGGTTTGAGAACCCCTGCCTTAGAGAATACCCTAATCATGTTGTACATGGCATCCACCACAAACACCACTCCGGACTCCAATCTCGTGAAGTCTGAGCTGTTTGTCAATTGCTGAATCCAATGCAAGAGTGCTTGGGTCACCATGCCTACACCAAGCACTGCCTGAGTGCACAAGGCTGAAGCCATAAAGTCATTCTTGAGGAGAACTTCCACTCTCCTATCATGACTCTCCTCCAGAGCAGCACCACCTTCCACCAGAATGGTTGTGCCCTTCATCACTGCCATAGCAACTACTTTCAGGATCCTGAAAAGCTGTTCCATCTCTGCTTGGGGCAGAGGATACAGCTCAACCATGATTTTAGTTACCGTCACTCCCAGCTCCAGTGTCTTCCACAGAGATTGCACAAACTTTCTCAAGAGTTCAGGATGGGAAAAAAAGGGCTGGAGCACTAACGCCACCCCTCCAGGTCCTTTTAAAAAACTTGTATTGGACGGAGCCACCATTACATCCTGAATAAGGATAGCCAGGTTCTCTGTGTGACAAAGGCAAGTCACTGATGGATCTTCTCCCTCCACCAGGGAAAGATCCCCCTCCTCCACTGACTTGCCCATTGGAGAATGGGAATCCCCATCTTCTCCCCAGCAATCTCCCACAGGGTGTAAGGCTGGGCTCCAAAGGAATGGAAGGGCAAAAAAGAAGAATGGGATGCTTAACTCCCTTATCTCCATAGAGGAATAGCTTGGAGGGCTCAGTCTCTCGTAGGGGAGGTCAGGGCCTCAGACGCCCATGAAGAGGGCTACTGGGCAGTTAGCTGCCTCAATGTGCCCTCCCTTCAGCCAGAACCAAAATGGCAACCATTCCTGCTGGCAAGAAAATAGTAGGAAATGTGGCAGAGGCAGAAAAATTGACATCAGGCCCCCGACCCCCCTGTGGGGAGTTCCTAATATTGCTGAAAAAATGTGCCCTGAGGTTTCTCCATTCACATGGGGCAAAAGGAGCCAGATGAAGAGCTTACTTGATAGGAACCGCAAAGCAGCATATTTCCATGCACCAGGCATAGCTGCAGAGCTCAAATGCAATCAAAAGTTCAAAAGAGGCAAAGAATAAAGACTGACGAAAAAGAAAACTACTTCAAAAAAGGAACTTCCGATCAGTAAGGAAATCCGGTCAGCCAAGAGGCTGACTGGAGAAGCTCAAGAAGGCGTGAGAAGCTTCGCTGCCTCAAGGTTGTTTTTTTTTAAGTTTGAAACTGCATTAATCAAGTGGCATAAAAGAGAGCCAATTGAAGTAATATGATGGAATTAATAACCTTAGCAAGAACTAGAAAAAGAGCAGAACATATAGATATAAGACACTGAGAGGAAAGGGACTTTGGCTCAGACTAACTAACTCTTCAAAAGCCCCATGGGATCCTGGTGCTTGCTCTCTGGCCCACCAGCGCTAGAAACCTGTGGGCACAAAGCAACTGATAGCCCGAGGAGATAATGGGCATACCCAAGCCCTGAACAAATGTTGGGCCAAAGGTCTCAATCACACAGGCCACAAAATTAATTTGGGCCAGTCCTAACTGCACTGCTGCACCAGTCCACACACCTTGCCATCTCCTGAAGACAGACAATACTGATTTCTCTAAGTATTGTTCCAGAGTACGTATATGCTAGTGATGACATCACTGAAAACTGTTCTAGTCTGCCTCCACCTGTTGGCTAGGAAGCATAAGCTACTCATCTGGACTGATCTAGCAGGATAAGAAAGCAGTTTTTATGTAGGACAAATGAAATGATCTAGGGACTTTCCATTATACCAGACAGCAATCCTCCTCCACTTCAAAATTTTGAGCCTGATATTCAAAAGCATTTACACGGTTTGCAGATCTGCCCTTTCCCAGTATTAAACATTTTAATTCCATATTGTCTTGCTAGACCAGTCCAGACAAGTGGGTGGAGACAAAGAACCAATGAAAAGTTTAAGTTTCAATGACATCATTCCTATGCCTCTATTCGCCTCAGCCACCAGAGATCTCTTCAATATTTCTTTGTCTCCAGCAGATGATGGATGGATTTTCTCCTCTGAAAAATATCTGATGAGAGGAAAAGATTGATAAAAATGCTTGTGAGAGACCACTTTGAGGGTGACTCTTTCACTTGAGCGTGACGTGGGATGCCCCATTAGACTGTGATCTTTTTGGTAGCCATAGGAGGAGGGAAAATTGGTTCAGCTCCACGCTCTTACTCTGGATAAGAGCCTGTTGAGCAGCCAGAAAATTGGAAGGATTTGGAAGGAAGCCTCACACAACCTCATCGCCCCCTCCTTCCTCCTCTGTCCCCCATGCTCTCTCCCGAAGATTGCAGAATGCTCTCAGAGGAATCTGCCTGCCAGCCACTTTAAACGCAGTACTGCCAAGCCAGAGAAAGAGTTTCAGGGGAGTAGAGCTGAGTCCGGCAAGGATCCTCTGCCTGGGGCTCTTAGGGGGTGAGTACCAAGGCTTGACCTCATCATTGTCCTTGTTGGGAGCTCCCGATTCCGTCTATGTGGGATGCAATTTGGGGTGGACTGCTGGTGACCGCTGGCACTGTGTAGGGGTTTTCCGCCGTTTTCTGCACACACTAGTAGCATTTTTAATATTGTGCACTTGGCGGTCATGCATTCCACCTGAGTGGCTCCAATGCGTGTTCCTATCCTAGCACCTGCAACGCATGTTGCAATAAAAGTGGAGTTAATGCGCGTCTTCCAGGTCACCCAGCCTTAGCGTCAACTGTTGTGATACTTGCCTTAATTCTTGGCCTTCTTCCAGGAAATGTTGTTTGGCCTGTGGCAAGCAAGGCGCCTCATTTCCACCTTCTTGACCCTGTCCTTCTTTCAGTGTTGCTTCTGAGTCATCCCTGGAGGACCTACTCCCCTCTTTCAGTTGGGGGATGCTGTTAGTCCGACCTTGCCTGCCTCAGGGCAGAAGGTGGTAGATGGCACTACGGGTAAGGATATTCAGCTGGCTGGAGGTTCTGGTGATCACACTATGGGCCTCTCCTCATTCTCTGGGGGATCAACGGCAACTATGCCCCCTAGTGTAGGGGGATCATTTCTGTGAGGAGAGCTTCTAGAGCCTGGCCTGTCTTCTCCAGGATTCTTTTCCTTTTACAGCAGAGCCTGGTCTTCTGGCAATAAAATTCAGACCATGCGGTTTCCCAAGCAGTCTCGTGAAGGGCAGGGTGAAAGTGGAAGCCCAGTTCGACTGATGGCTAACTGTCCCCGGCAAAGGGCACCCCCCTGGAGATGGGGATCAGCTGGGATCTTCTCTGAGATTTGGACTGTGGTTTAGATTGAGATGTTTGGTGTGGATGAAGAAGTACTCTCGTCTTTAGAGGACTGTGAGGAGGCTGATGTTGTTTGCCTGTTCTGGGAGATAGGAACTAGAGGCGTTGATCCCAGGGTCTTATCCACCTTGAGCTAGGTGGATGCTCCAGACATGGAGCAGGAACCGAAGAAGCATCCACTCCTGCAAGGGGTGCGGAAACCCACTACTGTCTTCCTGTTCCTGGAGGTGCTCAAGGGCATGTTCCAGTCAGAATGGGATTCCCCCAACTTCTTCTGGAGAACGAGTGCATTGTGTGGTTTGATATTACCAAGGTGGATGCGCAGGTCACAGCAGTTCCCAGTTGGACCACCATTCCTGTGGAAGGTGGATTGGCCTTAAAGGATACCCTGGACTGAAAGGTGGATTTGTGATGAAGAATCAGTTTGCTGTGGTGGCTGCTATTTTTCAATTTGAAGTATGTGCAGACCTGACGTTTCGAGCCCTGCTCCAGTGGCTTCAGTCCCCGAATGATTCTACTCCTCTTTTGGAGTTGGCTAGGGCCTTCCTTTCTGATGCCATGTATAGCCTGGTATGTCTGGCAGCCAGAGATTATGCCCTGTTAATGGTGACATAACTGGCTTCTCTTCCAAAACCCGGTTGCCCATCTGGCCTTAGAAGGATGCCTCTGTTGGGTCTGATTTGGATATGCAGGTAAAGGACCAGGGCAAGACAAAATCTTTCTGCCTTTTGGAGGGCAGGCCCCAGGGGCCTGTATAGCAAGCAGGAGCTCCTTTTTCATCACTCTCCATCCGCTCCTTATGGGCGTGCTAGTCGGAGTACTGGGGGTCTCGGGAATCCTGTTGATACCGGGATGGAGAGCCTCTCTTCCCCTTAGGGACTTTGGGCTCACTCTGTCCCTAAATGGAGCACTTAGACCCAGGGACCAGGTCTTATCCAGAGGAGGACCCTCACAGGCTGCGCAATGAAGGTTTTGGGGAGCCCATTCTCTGATCCTTCAGTTTGGGGGCAGGCTTTGCCTCATCTTTCAAGAAGGGGCCCAGGTCATCAAGGATTATTGGGTGCTAGTTCCCTGTCAGTATGCCTATGTCCTGGAATGCAAAGAGCCAATCCTAGGCACTTTCATCTTCTCCTATGATGGATCTGTGAACAGCAGAGCCACTGTGCAGATCACCTTGAACAAGTTGCCTCCCCTGAAAGCAGTGGTGCTCCTTCCCCCAGACAACTGGGGCAGGGGCAGGCATTCTGTTCCATAGTGCCGACATGAAAGGAACATTGTGGCCCATTCTGGACCTACAGTATGCCAAACAAGCACTTGCATGTCATGCGCTTCTGGATGGAAACTTTGCGATCCATGATTTAAGTGGTGCGCCAAAGGGAGTTCCTAGCATCTCTGGATTTTGCTGAGGCGTACTGTCCTATTCCGATCTGGGGATCAGCAAAGAATTTGTGTTTTGCCATGCTTGGCTCTCCCCTTCAGTTTGCCATCCTCCCATTCGGGCTCTCCACTGCCCTAAGGATGTTCTCCAAGGTCATGGTTGTGGTGGCTGTGGTGTTCCGGCACCCAATGGTTTGTGTGCAGCCATATCTGGACTACTGGCTCATCTAAGCCCATTCTCCTTCAGAGGTGTCTCGGGTAGTTCCCTGAGAGCAAGGACAGAACTGTCAGGAGTGGAGGAGTAGCCTACTGGTTAGAGCACTGGCTTGGGAACCAAGAGACCAGGGTTTGATTCCCACTAGCACTCCTTGTAGCCTTGGCCAAGTCACTTAACCCTCCATTGCTCAGAAAAATCCAAGTTATCAATGTCCCTGTTTAATGTACATTACCAAGTTACAATGTAAACCGCTTTGAAATGATAAAGCGGTATAAAAAAATGTTAAGTAAATTTATCTACACACTGTATAAAATATGCACACATATGTACCAATTCCTGTCAGCACACAGATGCACAAAACTTATAGCTGCCTTGGAGCAGGTGTAAATTTGTGCAGGATCTTTCAGATAGGCTATTATAAAAGAAAATACATAGGTGCATGTGTTTCCTTTATAAAATTATTAATTTATTCTTTTTTTATTTTTATAATTTCCAGTTGCAATTAACAAAAGAGAAAACTACAACAGAAAAGGAAAGCCATCAAAGAAAAAACAAAACAAAATAAATTAAACGCAAAATGCCACCACATTAATAAATGACCTAGCCCACATCAAGGGAGAGAGAAAATCCACTAGATAGATAATCATCAGTCAAAAACCAGCTAACATACATTCTAAAAGACCCAATGCTTAGCAACAGAGACCATTAAGAGTCAAGTTACAGTAACTAACTTATCACTAAGGAAATTCTCCAGCTGAATAGGGTCAAAGAAAGCATAATTAATAGACTTACAAGAAACTAAACATTTACAGGGAAATTTAAGGATAAAGGTGCCCCCCATGCCAAAACACATGGTTTCAACTGTAGAAACGACCTACCCCTTACTTCAGTAATCTTAGAAACATATGGAAAAATATTAATCCTTTGATCACAAAAAGTAACTTATTTTTTAAAAACAAAACAAAACAAAAAAACCCCCCAAACTTCAAAATAGCAATCATATCTTTCTTAGATTCAAAGGTGACTAATAGGGTAGCACAAGTAAAGATGTTATCCTGAGAGGCTTCCAAAAAAGCTATAAGGTCTAATGACTCCTGACTTACTAATCTATCTAACTCCCCCTCTTCCTGAGCCTTCTTTTTAAAACTACTTGGTAGATAATACACATTTTCAAACATCCCCAATTGAACATTAGGATAACAAAGCACTGCATTCAAATCTTCAGAAGCTCTAATGGAGACAATAACCGAATGTGAGGAAAATTCAGGAATCTAAGTTCAGAGTGGCAGACATCACTGAGCGGCACAGCACGGTGCCCAGGGCAGGCTATGTGCTTCGGCACATATGGCCTGCCGCTCCTGATCCCCCTGCCTGCCTTAGGCTGCTGCCGCTGCCGCCCCCTTTCGGAATTGGTGGTGGCACAGCAGCGTGGTGTGGCCAGGACTCCTGCCTGGGGCAATAGAAACCCTTGGGCCGGCCCTGCTCTCATCCCATTTTCTAATTGTTCCATTTTCAGATGTAACACATACTTTCCTTAATGGATTCAGCAGCCATTGCCTGCAAAGATGTTACTGCCTTTTCAATTTTATTCATATGTGCATTCACCCCAGACCACCTTTTTTCATATTCAGAAAATTTTGTAACTGTCTCTGCTGTAAATTCACAAATTTGAGAGTTCCTTTCAAGGAGGAGTCCATTTTATACATCATCATCCAGATCTCTTTCAAGGACAGATCTCCTGGAGATTTCAAAGAGGCTCCAGCTACATCATCCAAAGGATTAATCACCCTTGGAAGAGGACATACTTTAGGCAATGTCTGATAGGAGAATCAAGGTCCCCTCTCCCATCAGGAACCGGAAATGGAGTAGACTGTGAAACCCTCAAAAAAGAGGGTGAAGAGTCATGCTCCATAGAAGCTAGGGTTGCCAACTTTTTCACCGAGATAAACCCGACACCTTTGGCTCGCCATGCTCCACCCATTCTCCTCCCCTAGTCCCACCCCTGCCCCGCCCCCAGCCCCACCCACAAAAATTACCGAGGATACGTGTAGGCTAACTTCCTTGATCAGATAATAATTAAACTGGGAACCCCAAAATCCAAACATGAAATGTACAACACTGGAGAAATAAAACTATAAAGTAATTTCCTCTTGCACTAAACAAAAACGCAAAGATGTTAACAATACACACTTCCCAGACCAGACATATTCCAGTTAATAAATTCAAAATAAAAAGTATTTTTCTACCTTCTGTTTGGGCATTTCATTTTTCAGTTGCAATTGCTCCAGTCACTTTCTTCTGGTTTCTTCGTGTCTTCTGCGAGCTATCCATTTGTCCTTTCTTCTCTTTTAGATGTTTTTCATTCTCTCTTTATTTCTGCTTTAACATACTGATTGTTTCCCTTTTGCTCTTTCCCCCAATTCTTTCCTTATTCCTTTATCATCCATTTAAATTTCACCCTCCCATTCTCAATCCCCTCTTACTCTCCCAATACCCGAACCATCATAGACTTTTCTTCCACACAAAATATTTGTCCCCTCTCCATTCTCATTCCCCATCCATTCTAGTCCTCCCCCAAAATCAGTTCCCTTATAGTTCTAGACCCATCCAGCATCCACTCCCTTCTAGTCCCATTCTCCCATGCCCCACATCAGCCCATTTCCAGTCCTATTCCAGCTCTTCATAAGCCCATTTCCAGTGCTAGCCTTCACATCACAGGCCATTTCCAGTCCTAGCCCCCGCCCCCCAATCACAGCCCATTTACAGTCCAAGTCCCCCATCACAGCCTATTTCCAGTCCTAGGCCCCCCACCATCACAGCCCATTTGCAGTCCTAGCCCCCCCCCCACCATCACAGCCCATTTGCAGTCCTAGCTCCCCTAATCACAGCCTATTTCCAGTCCACGTTCCCCCTCCCTCCACCATAGCCCTTTTCTAGTCCAGGTCCCCCCCATCACAACCCATTTCCAGTCCATGTCCCCCCCCATAGCCCTTTTACAGTCCAGGTAGTCCCCCCCCCCCCCATCACAGCCCATTTCCAGTCCAAGTCCCCCCCCCCATAGTCCTTTTCCGGTCCAGGCCCCCCCCATCACAACCCATTTCCAGTCCAAGTCCCCCCCCCCTAATAGCCCTTTTCCAGTACAGGTCCCCCCCCCCCCCCGTGCAGCTGCTGCTCCTGCTTCTTACTGAGCAGCAGCTGCAATAAAGTTAATTTAAAAGTAAGGAAACCTGTGAGAAACCCTCCGCTCCTATGAAACTCCTTCTGCAGGGTCCCTGGCTGAAAAGGAAGTGACATCAGAGGGGCAGGCACTGCAGAAGGAGTTTCATAGGGCCGGAAGGCCCCTCACAGGATTCCTTACTTTTAAATTAACTTTATTGCAGCCGCTGCTCTCTAAGAAGCAGCAGCTGCGGCTGCAAGGGGGGGCCAGGACTGTGATCGCAATCGCGATCGCAAGCGCAAAGCCGGTTTTCTGCTCTGGCCGCTCCGATCTCGCAGCCAGAGCAAAAAAACGGCTTTTCAATGGCCGGTTTCGGTTCTCTGCCGGCAGCCGGTCCGACCACAGGAAAACCGGCCAGGCCGGCTGAAAACCGGCTGGTTGGCAACCCTAATAGAAGCACTAGGCTAAGGAGGTGGGGGTCTGAACTTAGGGAGACACCACTAAAGGAGGGAACAAGCTGCAACTGAATAGAAGAAGGCATTTTACTCACTGATTGAACATGCTGGTCCATTGGGCCTTTAACCACCGCCTCTCACCTTAAGACCTGAACTTTTCTTCCCTTTCTTACTTTTCTTCTTCATAATAATCCCCTTATACACAGCACAGAGACATCTCCTTGTGCCTCCTAGTGTCTCTGAAGGGGTTCCAAAGGGGCATGCCTCATGGCCATGTTCCTGCGGTCTTACGCCTGCGGCTGAGTACCACGGACGGGCACTTGGTTTTAAAGGGCCCATCCAATGTCGGTGATGTCACTTGCTGGTGACTCCTGGCAAACCCTTTCCCAACACGCTAGGTCTCAAATAGGTTCTCGATGTGGCTCAGTCTCTGATGAAAAACAAGTGCTCATTCCCTAATTTATTCATTCAATTTAAAATACTGTTCATGACTGTTAGGTCCTTAAGTGGTTTACAACTGAAATATTACAATATATGCACCTATATAACTTTCCTATCTATGTGCCCTGTTATAATATTAACTCCCAAATAAATTCATCATTTATTCAGGCCTAGATATCCAGAATGTTCCTTATCGGTCCTACAGTTCAGTCCTCCACCACTGGGTAGTGCACCTCCTCCTGCAACATGGAGACTGGACAAGTCAAACTTGTGACATCACCGGGTATATCCTGCTGGTCTTCTCCCATGATCCCCCAGTGTGTCCAGTCTCCATGCAGCATGAGTAGTGAGCCTAGGTGCTGGGCTCACTTGAGAAGCAGTTTAGGAGCAGTTAGTCAGGATTTGATTTACCTTGCATTTCTTTTGCCCTTCTTTAGGTGTAATCCTGTAAATTGAATTCATTTTCATTTTCATTTAATTTCATTTACTTTTACTTTATTTATTTTCACCTAGTCTGCCTTAGTGTAAAGGGGGGTTCTGTCCCTTTTCAAAGTTCACGCTGCCAGCTAGCCTCTCTGCTTGTGATTCTTCGGTCTCTGTGCCCGGTGATGATCTCTCCCCCAGGACTGTACGGGGGAGAGCTCTGTGGAACACCTGCATTTTGCCAGTGTCCATGCGGCAGATTCCCATCGCGGCAGGAGCCTCAGGCCGTTTGAGGTTCTTTAGCCGGTGGGCCGGGGCTCGCAGCGTCTGCTACTTCTGGTGGCGTGAGGCAGCAGCGTGTCTGGACAGCTCTTCACCCCGCAGCTACAGCGGGGTAACTGCTGCATCCCGACGCCACAAGGGAGTCTCTCGAGTCCGCATGGAGGGGCTCTGAGCTCTTGCCGCCTCTGTGGTGTTTGGCGCCAAACGGGCCTGCTTCGGATTGGCGCCTATTTCTCGGCAGGGCTGAGGCCTCGTGGCGGAGAGCGGAGCAGCCCCGCGTTTGAGCAGACGACGCTGTTCCACGCGGCTACACCCAGATAAGGACTTCCTTTTGCTGTTACTTTTAATTTTAATTTCCTTTTAATTTCATGATAGTTTATAGTTCTTTGAATGCAATGTGATTGGTTTGGGTTTTACTTCTTGGGGGGTGCCTTTACCTTTGTCTGCATTCTGGCAGTTAGCGACGTCTGTCAGCAGCAGGTTTCCGTGCTAGGATTTGGCCATTCAGGGTCATCGGCGGCACAACCACCTACAAATTGAGCCCTTTCTGAAATTGTCATTTACATAAGGATGCTATTTCCATGTTTATACGCTTGGAAATTGTGCAGACAGCCTCTAAATGTCATTATGCCATCTGCAAATTTGATCGCCATGCTTGCTGATCTCTTTTCCAGATCATTTCAGTGCAGTAGATGTTACCAGATGCCAGTTCCAGTGCAGATCCAGAGACATTCCACTATTTACGGGTCTCCTGTGAGAAAACTGGCCATTTAGTCCTATTGTGTTCCTGTTTTTGATCCATTTCCCATTCTATAATAGCACATCATCTCCTTCCTCAGGAGAAGTTCATAAGGGGCTTTGTCAAGTACCTTCTGAAACATCCAGATACATATCATTTGGCTTACTCACATGTTTATTAACCCTTTGAAAAGACAGCTTGGTGCTGCTTTTCAGAACAAGTTCTATCATTTAACTGGCACTGAACTCAGATTCATTGGTCTGTAGTTTCCAAGATCGCCTTTGAAGCTCTTTTTAAAAAAAACAAAAAAAAACAAAAAAACAATTAGTGTTACATTAGTAACTCTTCAATCTTTAGAGATCATTAATACTAATGTTATGATTGAGCCTGGCTGATATTATGAATGATCACTATTAGACAAAAATTAGCTAGGTTAAGACACTTTGATTTGGTTTTCTGCACTATGTTATCAGAGCGCAGCTTGCCCATTTGGCGGGAACACTGCCCATCTGGGCCATCTGGGGAAAGACCCCTGCTGGGGATCGTGAGAAGTGTTGCTGGATGGCACAGTCCGGGGCTTAGTGTTCCAGGGTCCTGGAAGGGTTGATAGCGGCAGTCAGGCCTCCCTGTCTTTGCTATGACGGTCACCTAGGTTCAAGGGTCCTGTGTTTTGGGTGACAGGAGTGGGACACCTGGACATGTGGTGCTGGATGTTGGATAGGCTCATATTTCTTAGGTGCACTCTCCTTGAGTGCGTCTGCATGTCCGTGTTCCGTCTGTGATCTCATGCTCAGGTGATTGTTGCAGCAATGACAGAGATCGCTTGGGATATCGTGAGCGGGGTTGTCATGGTGTTGCATGGGGTTGCCAATGCAAGACGGGGCCATCCTGAGGAGTTTGGGCCTCAGTCATCAGCTTTCCCTTCGGTGGCCCGGCTGTCCAGGAGGCACCCCTCCAGATCCGCCGGTCCAGTTCTCTGCCTCTTCTCAATGTGGGCAGGGGGGCTGGCAGATCTGGAAATTCACGTCCACTGCACGTTCTACTGTTTTACCTCTGTCTTGGGGTTCTGAGGTCATATATTCCCAATCATTTGTTTGGTGGGGTGCTGCTGTCTGTTGTGCAAGACAAGGTGGTCAACAGTCGGAGGCTGTCGTCTATTCCCCTTACCCCTGAAGGTGCTCACAATTTAAGTTTTTTGTACCTGCGGAGGTGTATGTTGTTAAAGGCTAGCAGGCGCACCTGTGGGACCAGAATCCTCGGTTCTTCCGACCTTCCGTTGAGGTGCGCGTGTGGGGTTTACTCCCTTGGTCGGCTAGCAACTTGCTTCACCCATTGTGCCTTCCCTTTCCTCAAGGCATCGTTGCGTCCCACTTCTTCGTGGGGGCTCGCCGCAGGGCCTGGAGTTATGCTCAGCCGGTTCCAGCCAGGGCTGAGTCCTTGGGGGGAGGCTCCGATCCTAACGATACAGGGAGTGCTGGGATCCGTTCAACCAGGTTCCTTCGGGCCCAGCGTACGTCGTCTTTTGCTGGCTGGTTTAGGTCTTCGGGTCGTGGCGGTGCTCCGAGAAGACCAGTAGGCTGCACAGTGCTTGTCTTGGAGCAAGCGCGGGATATCTGTAGGTTCATATTCAAAGCCGTCCGGTTACATGTCCCTCCATTGTGGAATGCTGTACTAGTAGGCATACTTCATATGCTGGGCTTACAAGTTGGCTTCCGCGCTGCTCGGCATCAGCCAAGGTGACTGCCGGTTTAGGCTGTGGAGTCAGCCTGGAGGAGGGGCCTTGCGTTCTCTGGACAATGCCCTGTTCGGTTGTGTGCCTTGTGGCCCTTATGGAGTTGTACAAAGGAAAAAAAAAAAAAAAAGAATAATCAAACAGGAAAGCCTTCCTAATTGTCCCAACTTCTTTTTTATAAGGTTCTGTCCCTTTCTTCCGGGAGCTTGGCCGGAGCGTGGTTAGACTCAGCTACATTTTAGGGATCCTTTATGTACAAGGCGTTTTAGTGTACGCAGCACGCCCAGTGTTCCATCGTCTGACTGGAACGGTACGTGGTACGTCAGCCGTGGCAAGCGTTCACGGACACGGTAGCGGATCGAGCGCTGTAGGTGCTGTCTGAGATCTCCGGGATGGCCTATTTCGATCGGCAGGGTGGAGTCGGTCGGGTGGTCAGGGTGGCCCGAGCGAAGGGACAGCGTGCGCGGTTGAAGCCTTGGCAGCCTGCGTTTCGGTGGGGACACTGTGGTGGCGAATGTCCTTAGTGGGGTCCGAGTGTTTGCCGGAGGAGTGAGATTACATCAGGCGGTGTGCGCGCCGCGTGTGCTCAGATGCGGTCAGCCCATATTGGACCTCATGGCGACCTGTCAGTCTGCGGCGACGGGTCGATGTTTAGCAGAGGACATATGAGGCTACTGGATAGCGTCGACGCATTGGTACGGGGCCGTGGCCCGGTCCATTCTATGCCTTTCAGAGGTCATAGTGAAAATGGCCGACTGGGTCTGGTTGCTAAGATATGTGCTCTTCATTAGTCAGTGGGGACCATTACCAGTGTATTCTGCAACTTTTGCGTGAGCTTGCATAATCTTTACTTGCAACCAATCGAAATAACTGTCCAAAACCAGTTGATGCAGTCACTACTTAAATTTGCCTTGCTTGACAAAAAAAAAGACATATTTATTTTATACCGATAGGTCACTCACAGCATATTTGGCGATTCCTCGTCCTGGTGTTAATCATGCAGATAATTTCTGCTCTAGTTGTGGTGATGTGACTTTTACATCACAAAAATGGCATATGACTGTGGCGGTTCAGAAAGCCTACAATTTATATTTTGGCTGCAGAATAAAAGATCAGGATAAAAGCTAGGCGCCACACATATGCTGCAATACATGTGTAGCAGATCTCAGGCTGTGGATGGATGGGAAAAGACCATCAAAGTCTTTTGCGGTTCCAATGATCTGGAGAGGGCCCATGGATCACGTCGGCGATTGCTACTTCTGCATGGTTCCTCCAATTCCGGAGGGCATATCCAGGTGATGTAAGCGGTTGGCCTACTGGCACTGCGTCGTGGGCGTGGCTACCAGAGTCTCCTTTCTTTTTTGTCACACCATGTAAGACTCCACATCTTCTGAAACAACGCTGGACTCTGGGGCACTTGACACCCTCTTATATGCCCTTGGTGAATCACGCTTGGTTTATTGCAACTCATTGCTTAGCTGCATTCCACATTCTCAATTAAAAAGACTCCAACTGGTCCAGGACATAGCTGTAGAACTACTTTGTGTTGCAAAGAATAAAGCCCTTAAGAGGTGTGACAAATAGGATGTTTGACGCTGGTGGTTTTTCCATTTCCCTCATTTTGCTTCCCACCTCTGTCTGGATGGACCTCGGTTCCGTTCTCCCTCGTGGAATCTGGCTGTGCCTGTTTAGTTGTCGGTTTGGGACTTACGCAAGAACACTTTGCTTGTAACCTGCGTTCCTTGGACCTTAGGTGAGGTTCCGTCGATTTCTGGGAGGTCTCTTCGCTGCCTGTCCCTCGGTGGAGACGGGTTCTGCGGGAGAGCAGCGGTTGCTAACACTTGACACCCTGGTGGGGTCGAGAGCCAAGGGGGAGCTCAAGCGGATTTTTCAGGCGGAGCTCCGGTAGCCTTCTCAGTAGGTCTGTTTCTAGGGCATTCAGTGTGTTTGCGATGGCGAGTTTGTCTTTCTGAAGCACTAGCGCTGCTTGGGGCAGAGTTCTGTGCTGTTTTCACCAGTGAAGAGGATCCAAGTGGGCTCTCGGTCGTGTCTTCCTGGTTGGCTTACCGCCTGTTGACGTGAGGAGCGGGCTGGGGTCGGTGCCTGCTCTGTTCGTTTAGGGGCCGAGCCGACTGGATAGGTCCCTCCCAATGATTACTGCTCTGGTACATCCCAGTGGTGGAGGACTGAACTGTAGGACCGATAAGGAAATGGAAATTACACTTACCTGGTAATTGATGTTCCTTGAGGGAGTACAGTTCAGTCCTCATTCCCGCCCGGGGATGGATGTTTCAGACGCGAGGCGTCAGTTCCGAGTATGCTTTCGGATCCTAGAGTCGGCAACGGGCTCTGATTGGCCGGTAATCGCGAGAGCAACCTTTTCTGCCTATACTCTTCCTTAGTTCTCCTTCCTTCTAGCTCTCTGTCTTCCGCTGTTTGGTGCGCAGGGGGACAGGGGCACAGAGGAGGGTGTTTTCGGCCTTTCTTTTTGGGGCCCTGTGATTTTAAAGTTGAAGTTTGAGCATAGCTTTGTATTTAGTACTTTAACTGGTTGGTTGTTTGCTCCTTTGAGTCTGCTTTGACAGTAGGTCACTGGGGGATCATGGGAGAAGACCAGCAGGATATACCCGGTGATGTCACAAGTTTGACTTGTCCAGTCTCCATGTTGCAGGAGGAGGTGCACTACCCAGTGGTGGAGGACTGAACTGTACTCCCTCAAGGAACATCAATTACCAGGTAAGTGTAATTTCCATATTTCACCATTTAGCAGGACCTGCTAACAGATAAACCGTGCTGAGCCCTATATTCAGCAGCACTATGAATAGGTCTTCTCTGGATAGTGATTGAATATCGCTGCTATTTGGATAGTCAGCAGAGGTCACGGCTGAAGTTGAGTATTCATTGCAAATCAATAGTTAGGCACGTCTGCTAAATTTCCAGTTTAATTTTTCCTGTGGCAGTTGGCGTTTAAAAAAAAATGCTGACTGCTGTAAGCTGAATATTAGGTGGATAATTTTTAGCATGTCTCGATTTTTCCTCTTAAAAATTTAATTTAATGCAATTTAATAATTTAATTTAATAACATCAGGCTCGATATTCAGCGCCAGTGGGTAGCGCTGTTAAAACGGCTAGCTACCAGTGCTGAATTTGAAACCCAGATATTGAATGCCGGGGTCATATCTGGATTTTGCCACTGAATATCTGGGTCACCCGGATTGTAGCGAAGAAACTGGGCAGTGGCGATATTGAGCCGCTGCCCAGTTAGTATTTGCAACGAAAGTTAGGCCATGGTTTCCTGTGGCTGATTTTTGTTACGTGTCAGAGCATGTAGTAGCTGTGGCTGATTTTTGTTACGTGTCAGAATATGTAGTAGCTAACTGAGTTAGTGCTGCTGAATATCCCACAGAGCAGCATTTACACAGTTTGCAGGTCTGCAAACCTTGTTAATGCCTTTGAATATCCCCTATAATTTATAATCTGCCTTTACAATCGCAAGAAGTACAAAGCAGAGTACAGTAGCATCTCTAATTTATAAAATACACAAAATGAATAATCATGCCATACATTCTTTAAAATATTTCCCAAGTCTTCAGTAATTTACAAAACTGGAGATAATTTGTAAGATTTCTAATCTCTTCTGAGTAGACTGTAAAGTTCTTATAGGAGAATATCTTTGCAATCTATTGGACAAGTAATGGTATTAAATTTCTTTCTTCTGCTTTCATTTTTGTTCTGCTTTTTGCAATCTGCTTCTTTCTTTGTTTCTATATCTTTCCATCCTACAGGCAGTTATTCCCTCATTTCCCTGTTTAGGAGGTACAACATGGAAATCTTGCATAATGGCTTTAAGCAGCAGGTTTGAAACATTAGATAATAGTTAAATGGCAGTCTTATTAAACCAGCAATACCAGCAGGGCCGGATTTACCTATACGCCATGTACGCCATGGCGTAGGGCCCACAGCTGGCAAGGGCCCACCCGGGGCTGGCCCACACACTGCAGGGCTTCAGAGGGTGCAGGGCTTCAGAGGGAGCAGGGTAAGCTCGCGCGAGGCCCCGGCTCCCTCTGTACAGCCGCCAGCGTGAAGAGCCTTATCCTTCACGCTGGCGGCTGTATCTGTAAAGCTGCGATTGCTGGGAAAGGTTAAAGGCAATGCCCTTTAACCTTTCCCAGCATTCGCGGCTTCACAGATACAGCCGCCAGCGTGAAGGAAAAGGCTCTTCACGCTGGCGGCTGTACAGAGGGAGCCGGGGCCTCGCGCGAGCTTACCCGGCTCCCTCTGAAGCCTCTCAGACAGCCGCGGTGCTGGTCGGGGGGGCCAAGGACTGCATGGGCTGTGATTGGGGGGGGGGGACCTGGACCGGAAAAGGGCTGGGGGGGGACTTGGACTGGAAAGAAATGGGCTGTGATGGGGGGGGGGGGAACCTGAACTGTAAAAGGGCGATGGGGGGGGGGACTTGGACTGGAAATGGGTTGTGATGGGGGGGGGACCTGGACCGGAAAAGGGCTATGGGGGGGGGGGGGAATTGGACTGGAAAGAAATGGGATGTGATGGGGGGAACCTGAACTGAAAAAGGGCAAGGGGGGGGGGGGGCATGGAATGGAAATGGGTTGTGATGGGGGGGGGGACCTGGACCGGAAAAGGGCTGGGGGGGGGGAATTGGACTTGAAATGGGGTGTGATGGGGGTGGGGACCAGGACCGGAAAAGGGCTATGGGGGGGGGGGGGAGTTGGAGTGGAAAGAGATTGGATGTGATGGGGGGGGGACCTGAACTGTAAAAGGGCTATGGGGGGGGGGGACATGGACAGGAAATGGGTTGTGATGGTTAGGGGGACCTGGACCGGAAAAGGGCAATGGGGGGGGGGACATGAACTGTAAAAAAAAGGGCTGTAATTGGGGGGGGGACCGGAACTTAAAAAGGGCTATGGCGGGGGGGGATGACATGGACTGGAAATGGGTTGTGATGGGGAGGGGGACCTGGACTGGAAAAGGGCTATGGGGGGGGGGTATCTTGGACTGCAAATGGGCTGTGATGGTGGGGGGGGGGGGAACTAGGACTGCAAATGGGCTGTGATGGTGCAGGGGGACTTGGACTGCAAATGGGATGTGATGGTGGGGGGCAAGGACTGGAAATAGGCTGTGATTGGGGGGGGCTAGGACTGGAAATGGCCTGTGATGTGAAGGCTAGCACTGGAAATGGGCTGATGAAGAGCTAGAATAGGACTGGAAATGGGCTGATGTGGGGCATGGGAGAATGGGACTAGAAGGGAGTGGATGCTGGGTGGGTCTAGAACTATAAGGGAACTGATTTTGGGGGAGGACTAGAATGGATGGGGAATGAGAATGGAGAGGGGAAAAATATTTTGTGTGGAAGAAAAGTCTATGATGGGCTGGGTATTGGGAGAGTAAGAGGGGCTTGAAAATGGAAGGGTAAAATTTAAATGGATGATAAAGGAATAAGGAAAGAATTGGGGGAACGAGCAAAAGGGAAACAATCAGTATGTTAAAGCAGAAATAGAGAGAGAATGGAAAACATCTAAAAGAGAAGAAAGGACAAATGGATAGCTAGCAGAAGACACGAAGAAACCAGAAGAAAGTGACTGGAGCAATTGCAACTGAAAAAATGCCCAAACAGAAGGTAGAAAAATACTTTTTATTTTGAATTTATTAACTGGAATATGTCTTTTTTAATGTATTTCTTGAATTCCGATGCTGATTTTGTCCCTATTGCCTCTTTATGTCAGGCAATTCTATATATCTATTGCCATTTCTGTTTTGGTAAGTTGATCTCGTTTTTATTTTTTCTGGGGGCCCACAATTTTTGTTGGCGTAGGGCCTCACTCAAGGTAAATCCGGCCCTGAATACCAGTGCTTATAATAAGGCTAAAAACTAATTTCATTAAATCATTTTATGATCTATGACTTACATATTAATAGCACCCATTAGCAGGGGCGGCTCAAGGCAATCTGCTGCCTAAGGCGAAGTATGAAATGGCGCCCCCCCCCCCACCTTAGAGGGGGCAGGGCTTTTCCAGAAACCCAATCAGAGACTGAACCAAACCAAAAAGCCGATTAGATTACATGGAGGAAATGCAAGATGTTTGCACACAGGGCCGTATCGAGTTGCAATCACACCCAGTACAACTTGCAGCTCGGGTGCATGCCCCCCCTTTCCCCCCATACCTCCGTCCAGCGCTGCCTGCTCTTTCCCTGCTGCTGCTGCCCTCTGTTTTTTTCATGGCGGCGCCGGCAGCAGGGAAAGAGCAGGCAGTGCTGGACGGAGGTATGGGGAGGAGGAGGGGGGCATGCGCTCAATCTGAAAGGCACCGGCACTTTAAGCAGATCTGTCCCTCCCTACTCTGACACTGCGTCGGAGGAGGGAGGGACCAGACCTGCTTAAAGTGCTGCAAAAAGGCTTGGGGGAGCATTTTGGCTGCCTGTTATTGTCCTGCCAGCGGCGGCAGGGCAACAGCAGACAGCCGAAATGTGCCCCCCAAGCCTTTCCGCCCTGTGAGGCTGCACCGCTTGCACAGGTCTAGGTACGGTCCCATTTGCACATCAAGGAATTAAAAGACAGCAAGAATTTTAATTTTGTTGTTATAAACTGCGTTATGGTTCTTGCTTTTTCTTTTTCAACATATATTTTGCATCCACAGTAGGTGCGCAGAGCAGAACTAGGACATTCACCCACAGAACTCAATATTTTAAAAAAAATCTGATTCTGATCATCTCACTAACAACAACAACCACTATTCTCCAGTACCAGGCATATTGTGAACTAATACAAAACCATACAACAAAGAGCAAACCTACCATACCATACCATATCAGCACAAACTTCCAAAACTCACATAAGAAGCCCATCCAAAAAAAGTGTCACTGTAAATACTACAGTGGGCCCTGGAACATCCATACACCTATTTGAAAAGCTGAACATGTCAAATTACTACAGTACAGTATAGATCTTTATGTACAAACTCCATGTTAACAGAACACCTGACCTCAGTCGCACACTCACAACATCGACCCTCACCAAGTACAGAATAAGTAACCACAATCTAAAATAAAATAAAAATATGTAGACAAAATTTAAATTGAAACCCCAAGAAGCCAGAGTCCACATGCAGTGCAACATCAGATAAATAAGAGACGCAGTTCCCCAATACTGTGTAAAATATAAAAATAGCACAAAGTCCAATCACTAAAATTAAATAAAATTATTTTTTCTACCTTTGTTGTCTGACCATTTTATTCTCTGATCATGCTGGTCCCGATCTGAGGCTTCTGCTTTCCTGTCTTCTCTTAGCTCTCTTTCTGTGGTCAATGGTCCATGGTCCATCTGCCATTTCTTATCTCTTCTTTTGTTTTTTTTCACTTCCTTCCATCAGCCCATTTCCAGTTACCCTCCCCAGTATCACCCCCCTTTCCAGTCCTCCCCTCCCAGTACCTTCCAATGTCAACCACCTTGCATTCCCACGACTGCCACTGGTGTCCATTCCCTTCCAGTCCTCCTCCTTCCCCACTGTCCAGCCCCTTCTAGTCCAAATACCATCCCAGATATCAGCTCATGTCCACTCTCAGTGCCAACCCCCCAGTCAGCTCCCTTCCAGTCGCCCTACCGTCTGTCCATCCCCTTCCAGTGCCATTTGCATGTCAGCTCCCTTCCAGCCTCCCCCCATTACCCAACCACGCCCATCCCCAAGTGTCAGCTCCCTTCCAGTCCCCCTTCAGTACATCCCAGCCCATTACCAGTCCTACCACCCCATCAGCCCACTTCCAGTCCTAACACCCCCCAACAGCCCATTTCCAGTCCTAGCCCCCCCAGGGAAATTCAAATTTAAAAAAATGGCTCCCGAAGTGCTCCACAGCCGCCCTGGCAGAGCCCTCCTCTCTCCCACAGCGCCGCCGGTTTTACAGAGCCGCGAAGGGAGAGTTTCCCTTTCTCGCGGCTCTGTTAAGCCCGCCGGCACTGATGGGAATCAGGAAATGCCTGTTTCCCATCAGCGTCGGTGGGCTTAGCAGAGCCAAGAGAAAGGGAATCTCTCCCTTCGTGGCTCTATAAAGCCAGCGCTGAAGGGAGAGAGGAGGGCTCTGCCGGAGCGGCCGCGGGGCACTTACGTCTGCTGCGGTTCTTCTGATCGGGGTTTTCTTTTTTTTTTTGAAGGCCGAGTGAGGCAGGCTTTTTGGGGGCAATTTTTGCTGTCCCCAAAAAGTTGCCACCTGAGGCCACTGCCTCACACGGCCTAATGATAGAACCGCCCCTGCCCATTAGATCCTTATACCACTTAGAGCAGTGCTTTTCTAATGGTGCTCATCCAGACCCTCTGACCTAACCCCTCTGCTACCAACTAAGAGACTTACGTCAACTGTCTAGTTCTGTTACTTTCTGTTGAGATCATCAATGTTGGCCCCCCTGGTGACGCCCCCCCCCCTTTTTGATAAACCGCTTTGACCCGGTGAAAAGTGGGATTTAAATGCAGCTAAATAAATAAAATAAATAAATAAATGGTGTGCTGTGGTACATTGGTGTGTAGATGGAAATTCCATGGTGTTACCTGAGTCTCTAGCCTGCTTCCAAGGATCTCTCCCCAATGCAGGAGCAGCAATGCTGTCACAGTTAACACGTGGGATTCACATGCCTAAGAGCTGTGTTGTGAAGCTATCGCTGTGACATCTTGCTATGCCTCCAAAACCCCCTCTTCCCTAGAGCTTTACCAGAAGACCTATTCCGTGCTGCAGCTAACCCTGGTGCCTGGAGAAACACTTTGTGGGAAGAGTCTTTCCCTCACGCATTATTAATGCTAAGAATGCACTATAGCAGCTGATTCTCACATGCCTTCCCAAAGGCAAAAGAAGATTTGTAAGCAGGGTAGTGCATGCAGTTGGTGCAGCACTTTAACCATCTATTTCCGCTCCTTCTGACACAGATTTCCTATTTGCATGGAGGTCGAAGTGGCTAGTCAAAGTGTGGCACCAACAGCACGCAGCATCGGAGGCTTTGGGTAAGTGCTGGGTTGCTATTTTAATGTCAGTGCCACCACTGCAGGTCCCAGGGCCTCATAAGGTTGGCACTCTAGGCGATCATCTAGTTTGCCTAATAGATAGTACCAGCTCTATTGTAGCCTTTGGCAGTCAGAATTGCACAGGAGGAGCCCCCCCCCCCCCTGCCGTGTCGCTACCAAAGCTGACTGCAGGCCAAAATAAAGCTCTGCAGGAGGCCCTCCACTCCCAGCTGCAGATTGTTTTCTTCCTTCCCAATGCTTCAGATGGGAAGAAGAAGAGCCATACCACTGCCACTATCGCTGCTACAGTGAATTTGAAAAAAAAATAGAAAAGCTCTATTGGAGGAGGAGGATTAGGATAAAACTGCAGTCCCCCCCCCCCACCCATCCCATTGCTGTTGCTGCTGTGGCTTCCTGAACTGAAAAGACTGGAAACCAAAGGTAAAAATGGTGAGAAGCCAACAGTTAAGTGCTGCATGTGTTGGCTTGTGGAGGACAGCTACAGAAACAAACATGCTGGCTGTGGTGAGAGGGAAGAAAAAGTGCTAACCATGGATGGGGAAAGAAGCAGAGAAAAAAAAGTTCCGACTGTGTGGGTGCAGTAGAAAGAAAAGTGCTGCTGGGGGATGGGAAATAAGGAGGTGGTGCTGGCATTATATAGTCTGGGCGGGCAGGAGAGCAAAGGGTGTGCTGCCTGTATGTGTGTATGGACAGGCGGCAAAGAGAGGCATAAGCCGGCTGTATGTGTGTGTGTGGGCAACTGACAGAGAGAGTGACTAGGGCTGCCAGCCAGCTGACATTTGGCTGGCCTGGCTGGTTTTCTTAAAGGAATGCTGGCAGCTAGCAGAACAAAAAAAATGGACAATGTAAGTGCTGGTTTTCTGCTGACTGCCAGCCTAGAATGGGGTCCCCACTCAACAGACCTTTTACTTCTAAAAAAGAAATCCATTTGGTACTGAGCCTCATCGTGACTCCTGCACCAGCATCAGTTTTGGAAAGCATGTGGGGCCAGTGACTAAATTTGTGTGTGCTCCACTCTCAAGCCCCACCCTCCTGCTAGGAGAAGTGCAATAACTACAGGGCTTGAAAGAGATGTAAATGCAGACTGTAACCCTGACCTGATGCGCCTTCCTGAATGGTGGCAGTCCATAATGTCAGAGAGGGCAGCTCAAAGAAAGAATGAAACCAGGGCAACAGCAGTTTGCTGAAGGACTGTATTGATGGTGAGGAGAGAACAAGTGATGGAAATGGGCTTCTGACTCGAGAAAGACAGAATACTAGGGCTGAGAAGGGGAATCAGAGAGTGGTGTGGCTGGGAAAGGGCAGCGGCATAGAATGGTGGATGGCTGAGTATGGGGCCACAGAGGAGACATGGGTGGATTAAAAGGGGAGGGGGGGGGTGAGAGAAGATGGAGTGGGACAGGATGGAGACAGAGAGTGACTTGTGGTGACAGGCTGAACAGGAGAGTGAGTATGACTGATGGGGAAAGACTGAAATGAAAATGAGGATTGATGGGGGAAGACTGAAGAGATACTGATAAGTAGTAGTAGCAGAGTCTAAGGGGGACAGGTGGGGATAGGCTTAAAGAGAAAATGAGAGAGACTGGATGAGACAGGCCTGAGGGGACAGTGGGTGACTGGCCAGGATGAAGCCGTGTAAGACAGCTAGGGAAGAGGGGAAAAAGGGACGAATTTGGAAGCGCAAGAGAGATTAGTGAAGACATTCTGGTGAAAGGGAATGGAGAGCATGGTGAATCATATTTATGGGATGGGGCTTGGTGAAAGGATAATGTGTATGGGGAGCTCTGATTGGTGTGTTAAACTGGGGAAGCTGATACAATGCAAATATTGAGATGAACATTAGCAGCAAATTTGAGAGACTAAGTTCATCTCCAAGATACCCTGATAAAGAAATGAAGTTCATCCCTTAAAGTTCAAACATTCTGTTGCTATTCTTTGCTACTTCAAAGTGTTAAATGAATCATTTTGACAGTCCTGAGACTTTTAATGATGTATTGAGAAAGATGTGATTGAAAAAACAATGTATATTTTCCTTTATACTTGCATTTTACCAAAGGGAGTTCAGATATGTGGAGGGTTAATTTATATACCCCTGTGCAGTTAATATGTATTACCACATGTTTATCTGGAACCTATTTTATAAGGTGAAGCATGTGCATACTTTATAAAACAGGCACATACTGATGCACCTTAACCTAATTGCGACAATTACACCTGCCCTAGAGAATGTGGTTTGGTGTGCCACGAGGATCAAGCGGACTTGACAATATGCCCTGAAATAAAAAAAATGTTGAGAAGCGCTGATTTGGAGAACTCACCTTATAGCAATCATTTGCTATGAGTTGTAGGAGGCTGAATGATTCGCCTGAAGTCTCCATCTTCAGGTACAATTCCCAGGCCAGCCGCGGCTTCTTATTCATGATATCTGCAACAAGAGAAGAGTGAAAGTAGGAAATCCCTAAATTTACTGTTATCCTATTATGTTTCTCCCTACTAATACAGTACATCATTCTCTTACAGCACTCAATTCTCAGCTAACGGAGTGGAATACAGTCCATGAGCATTTGGAATTTATACAGTATGTTGTTGGTAAACATTTAAACTCCGCTGTCAGCTGCTTTTTCAAGTGCAGGCTGCAGCATTTAAACTGAAACTGGATATTAAGCACCAGAATCTGTAAAACCTCTGGCACTGAAAGCATAGTTACTCACCTGTAACAGGTGTTCTCCGGTGACAGCAAAAATCAGTCTTCACATATGGGTGGTATCGGCACCAACGGAGCCCACACAGTAGCTTCTCCCCAGCTTTCAAAAAAAGTCTTTGGGAGATGCACCATGCATGTGTGGTCCCCTTCCAGCCCAAGGGTGCCATCTTGCCTCAGTAGGATGATATAGCTGAAAGGCAAAAAATGACACAAAAAGCAACTCCATGGGGAGGAGGGAGGGTTGTGAGGACTGATTCCTGCTGTTCCTGGAGAACACCTGTTACAGGTGAGTAACTACGCTTTCTCTGTGAGCAAGCTGGAAGTCAGTCCTCACATATGGGACTTCCTAACTACAGGCTAATGAAAACTTGTAAAAAGCCACGGATGACCAGGAAAAGGTGAGCTGTGAGCAGCAGCATTGAGAAGACAGACTCCTGAGCCGCCCAAGTGTCCAGCGAGAAACTAGCACTGAGGTAGCCTGAATACACAAGGTCTGGAGGGCAGGAGTTGCCTACACCCCGAATAGATGACGGAGTACCGCCTGGCCAAAGGTACTGTTTCTACGGGACTTCCTCTCCAGGCAGTAATGAGCCTTGAAGGTATGGACTGAGGTCCAGGTGGCTGCCCGGCAGATTTCTGATAAGGGAACGGAATGCAGGTTTGCCATAGATGCTGCCATGGCCTTGATGTTGTGCGCTGTGACCCAGTGCTTCAGTGAGAGCTCAGCCTGTCTGTAGGCGAGGGCAATGCAGTCTGCCACCCAGGTGGACAGAGTACATTTGGTTACCGCTGCCCCCAGCCGACTGGGGTCACAGGAAACAAAAAGCTGTGAGGCTTTGCGATGGCCCTGGGTACGTTGGAGGTAGAAAGACAGGGCTTTCTTACAATCCAGAGTATGAAGGACAGTCTCTGTCCTGCTGGCGTGAGGCCGCAGAAAAAAGTGGAGAGCACCATCTCCTGATTGAGGTGGAAAGGGGACACCACCTTGGGAAGGAACTATGTGTGGAGCACAACCCTGTTTTTATAGAACCCTGTGTAGGGTGGATCTGCCACCAATGCCTGGAGCTTGCTGACCCTGTGAGCTGACATGAATGCAACCAAGAACATGACCTTCCAGGAAAGGTACTATAGGTGGAAGGTAGCCAGGGGCTCAAACTGTGAGCCAGTGAGTTGCGATAGCACCACACTGAGGTCCCACTTCAGCGCCGGCAGGTGGACAGGAGGCTTGGACAACAAGAGACCCCACAAGATGCGGTCACGAGAGGTTGGACGGAGAGGGGGATTTGCCCTCGATAATGTGGTGGTGTGCTGTGAGTGCACTCAGGTGGACCCTAACAGAGTTGGACTTCAGTCCTGCCTGAGACAGGTGAAGCAAATATTGCAGTACAAGCTGCACAGAGCATGAGAACAGGCCGACCCATCGCTCCGCGCACCACAGTGAGAATCTGCGCTATTTGAAGGTGTAAGCCCGTCCTGTGGAGGTCCTACAGAAGGCCAGGAGGACCTCCTCCACCTCTCCTGAAAGGTTGAACGGCGCCAGAGCTACCCTTTCAGCAACCAGGCCGTTAGCATCAGAGACCCCAAGCTGGGGTATAGGAGGGAGTCCTCTTTCTGCAACAGCAGCCCCGGGGCACTCCCCAGGGGACCGAGGGCGCCATGGATAATCAAAGGAGCAGTGAGAACCACGGCTGCATGAGCCACCGAGGGGCTATTAGTATCAGCGATGCCCTGTGTTGAGCTTTTAACAAGGTCTTGGCAATCAGTGGCGTAAGCAGGAAGGCATAGAGAAGGCCCTCCGTCCACGGGATGAGGAATGCATCCGCTGCTACCAGGGATGGGTGTGACCACCTGCAGCAGAAGCAGGGCATCTGAGCATTGGCTGGACTGACGAAAAAATCCATCCATGGAGTCCCCCAGAACTGGAAGAGCCAGTCGGCCATTCTGAGATCTAGCCGCGACTTGTGTGGCTGGAGGACCCTACTCAGCCTGTCAGTCAGGGTGTTGTCCTGGCCTGGCAGATACGCCACCCGCAGAGGCATCCCATGGCAGATTGCATATTAGCAGAGAGCTATTGCCTCTTCGCAGAGGGTGTTCGACCCCGTGGCCCCCTGCTTATTGACGTAGAGCATCACCACTTGATTGTCTGTCTGGACCAGCACTGAATGGTGTTGCAGGTGGTGATGGAAGGCTCGGATATGGCTTGAAGCTCCAAGAGGTTGATTTACTGCAGACTGTCTGTGACCAACTGCCCTGAGTGCAGAGACTGTCGCAGTGGGCTCCCCAGCCTAAGAGGGAGGTGCCCATGGTTAGGACTCTCTGGGGGGTGGGGGTCTGGAAGGGCATACCGGCCAGGAGGTGCTGGGGGACTTGCCACTAGGCAAGAGAGTCGGCCAGTTGGCAGGTCACCACCAACCTGTCCCGCAGTTGGCCTGTGGCCTGGGTCCACTGGGAGCAGAAGCCCCATTGAGATGCCCTCATGTGAAGGCGGGCATCCGGGGTAACATTTATTTATTTATTTTTTCTTATATACTGCGTTTCCGAGGATCAGTGCGCTTTACAAAGAACATAACATTACATGAAATGGTTTTGCATAAAACGGTAAATATTTTACATGGAACAGATATAAAACTAATTTTAACAGAACAGTGTAATTATGTACATTTAGAGAGTTGCTGTATCTGAGTGTTTTTTGGGTGAGAAAGGAGTAGGGGGAGGAAGAATAAGGAGTAAGAACATGAACTGTGGATATATGTGACCCAACAGGCAGGGCAGGAGGCGGGCGGGCACTGAGCGTCGGCACTGCATGACTGCAGCCAGTGCCCTGAGGCAATTGGCCCTGTCCCAAGGAAGAAAGGCTTTGGCCTGAATGATATCCAGCCTTGCCCCTATAAACTCCAGATACTGTGTCAGGAGGAGATGGGACTTTGGGTGATTTATTATGAACCCCAAGTGCTGCAGGATGAGGATGATGCACGCGACTGTGTGTTGCATCTCTGCGGCAGTGCGGCCTCTTATGAGCCAGTCATCCAGGTAGGGGAAGACAAAGGCTCCCTGGAAATGAAGGCAGGCCGTGACTACTGTCAGGCACTTGGTGAATACCTTTGGTGCAGATGCCAGCCCGAAGGATAGCACCCTGTACTGGTAGTGGCCACCTCCCACCACAAACCTGAGGTATTTCCTGTGGTTGGGATGGATGAGGATGTGTCCTTTAGGTCCATGGAGCACAGCCAGTCTCTTGGCTGGAGGTATGGCAGCAGTGTTCCAAGGGAGAGAATTTTAAACTTCTCCATCACCAAGAACCTGTTTAGGTCCCACAAGTCCAGAATGGGCCGGAAGCCTTCGGTCCTCTTGGGTACGAGGAAGTACCAGGAGTAGAACTCCTTGCCCCTGAGGTGTGCAGGCACCGGTTCCACCACCTTGTCTGCGAGAAGGTCTGCAAGCTCTTGCAATAGTAAAGTCTGGTTGAAGGGAGTCCTGGGGGGTTCTCCCGGAAAGAATGGAAGGGGCGCCTGTGCCAGGTAGAGGAGGTAACCCTCCCTCACCACCTGCAGTGCTCAGGAGCTGATGGTGATGGTAGATGGCCACCAGTAGGCGTAGAGAACCAGATAATCACCTGTAGGCTGCTGGGCTGGGCCTCCTGGAGGAAGAGAGTCATAACCCCCCCGCCAGGCTGGGCTGGAGTTGGTGCCTGGAGTTTAGGAGCCTTAGGCTTACTAGGGCCATGCCCTTGTCCATTTGCCTGCTGCCCCTGTTGGGGAGCTGGGAAGGCCTGGTACTGAGGGTAGTTTCCATAAGCCTTCCTCTTCCTTGGGTAGAAGGACTTTTTACCCAAAGGCTTCCATCGGAAAGGGCCAGCAGTCTTCTAGGAGAGCCTAGTCCTTGTCAGGAACTTGGATTCCAGCTCTGCAGCCTTATCATTCATAGGTTTGCCAAAGAGATTTTCTCCCTGATAAGGGACATCGATCAACTTGTCCTGAACCCATTGCTCCAGGTCGGAAGACTGTAGCCAGGCCTGGCATCAGGTACCGATGCCCGCCACAGCTACTCTAGCTGCTGACTCAAAGCCATCATAGGCTGCTTAAGTCATAAACTTGGAGCACTCTCTGACACCTGAGGCCAGGGTCTGGAGCCGCTGGAGGGATTCATCGGAGTGACCAGCTGAGAACCCGGAGAGTTCCTTTGCCAGGTCTCTCAGGTACATGCCCATATACAGCTGGTATGCCTGGATCTGGCCAATGAGCATCAAGCCCTGGTAGCACTTCCTGCCCAGGGTGCCCAAAGCACGGGTCTCCCTACCCAGGGGCACCGAGGACTGTGTCTTCTGGCTTTTAAGGAGACACATGGCTGACTTCACCATCATGGAGTGGTGTGGCAGCTGTGCTTTTTTGGAAGCCAGGGCTCCAGTGGCCGATACATCAAGTCCAGCCGTCTGCTCACTATGGGCACTGATGCAAGGATCTCCCACCTGCGAGGAGCAGCCATTCCAGGATCGGGGGAATGGGCACTGTGAGTGCCTCCTGCGGAGGGGCCTTGTACTGGAGGATCTCGAGTTCCTTGGTCCAAGTAAACTCCTCTGACTTGGTCTCAAAGCCAGTGCCTTGGCCATGTCCCATACGAAGTTGAGGAAAGCCGTGTTCTCGGGTAGGGACCCATGCTAGGTCTCAGTGGGAGACGGGTCGGAGGGCACCGGGGATTCATTGTCCTCGGTCTCCCAGTCTGACTCGTAGTAGGTTGAGGTGTCGTGGACGGTCCAGACTCTGAGGTTAGGCCCAGAACCTGATGGCTCCTGGCCCCCAGAGGCCCTGTGGTCGGAGCCACAGACACTCATCAGGGATGACTTCAGTTCCTGAGGACCAGGACCGAGATCAGGACAGGTGTTGAGGAACCTCTCGAGGTTGATGGCACTCGAGGATTGGCTCGACATCTGGGGAATTCCTAGATGTCAAGGGCCCAATAGTTGGAAGTGATAACCTGCAGAGAAGGGCATCAGAGCCCGCTGTTGGGCCATGAAGACAGATAAACTGTGTCCAAGGCCGCCATCCTCGTCGCGAGGCCAGATGACTCCGCAGCTTTCAGCGCGGGTGCCGAGGGACTTGGGCCCAATGCTGGCACCGTTGAGGGGGAAGTCTGAGGCCAGTCGCCAGATGCTGATGATTCCCGTCGGGGTATTTTGGTGAGCTGCTCCCACTCCTTCCCTCGGACTCGTGAGGGGGACTGTGGGCCTGGGACCCATGGGACTTGCCCACTTTCCCAGGCTTGCTGGAGACTCCAGTGCAGAGTCAGTCTTGTGGAAGAAGGACTCCTGCTGCTGCTGCTGGCTCTTGATGACCTTGGAGGACATCTTCTTTCAGAGACTGCAGTTCAAGGGCTCATGATCCGGCCCTAGACATCAGCGACAACAGTCGTGTTGGTCGGTGCGCAACATGGTGTGGGCGCATCAGTCACAATTCTTAAAGCCACTGGCAGAGGCCACGGTGGGGATGACAGCCCCTGTGAGGTCGAAAGCCTCAGGCCCAGCCAGGGAAAAAGGACGCAAAGCCGGTTGAGAAGCTCTCAAAAAAAGAAAGAATAAAGAACAGACCCGAGATGCAATGCTGAGTCAAGCAAGCTCGTTGGTGGGAAAGGAAACCGGTACGTGAATGGAGAAAAAAAAATTCAAGAGAAAAACTTAACACTTTTTCCAGGGAAAACAGACATGTCCAGTGGGCTCCGTGGAAAAACGGAGACTGAGGCAAGATGGAACCCTTGGGCAGGAAGGGGACCACGCATGCATGGTGCATCTCCCAAAGATTTTCTTTGAAAGCTGGGGAGAAGCTACCGTGTGGGCTCTGTTGGTACCAATGTCACCCATATATGAGGACTGACTTCCTACTTGTTCCCAGAGAATATCCAGTTTCAGTGCTGATTGGCAGTGCTATCTACATAACAAATTGCATAAAGTTAGGCTTGCCTTTTTAGTAGTCTAACTTTATGCAATTTGTTATCTAGTCAGCAAACTGAATATTGTTGATAACTGGATAACACCCAGGATCGGCCGAAATTTTTGAACAGTGCTGCAGCAGAGGTTTTTAGCAGCACTGTCTGGATAATGCTGCTGAATATCCCTCTCATTGGTACTTCTAACAAGATAAGTGCCTTTGAGTATAAGGCCCTAGAATTAAAGATATTTAAACTGATTTATATAATTAACTTTGGCGTTAACCATAGAACATGTTTATATTGAAAATTTAGGGTCAGCTGCCATATAACTTTGGCTGAACATCTCAATAACTGGCCAAAAGTTATTTGTCTGAGAGGGCCGGAGAACAGTTCTGGTAGGGAGAGGAGGGGGCATAGCTAAAAGTTGTCCTGACAGCACCAGTGTTTAATGCTATTCAGATAGATTTATCAATTAATCAGAGCTACAACTTGTCATAAGTTAACCACTGCTTCTCAAACTTCTCCTGGAGGTATACCTAGTCAGTTGGGTTTTCAAGATTATCACAATGAATATGCATGAGATAAATTTGCATACAATAGCTCTCCAGTGTATGCCAATCTATCTTGTGCATATTTATTGCATAATCCGAAAAATCTGACTGGCTAGGCGAGATTCCAGAAGGGAGTTGAGAAGCACTGACAAACAGATAAGACTTCTGTTAAGTTTTAGATCACATATTGAGTGATCTGACTTAAACAAAATAAGCCAGCCAAAAATAGGCTTAAAGATATATGGATAATTTATCCCAGTGTCTTTACGCAGCGGCCATATTACTGAATGCTGACCTTCAAGTGTTCATCTTGTACAATAAGCAACTTGCAATGACTTCTAAAAACATAATGGGGTAATTTTATAAAGGGCTCTTATAAAATTGTACATAATATGCACATGTAAAAACTTTTAAGTGGATCACCTGGAGGCATTGACAGAAGCATAGTTTGGGCAAAGTGGATGAGAAGTTGAAATTTCAATTATATTTTATAAAATACACAGATACACAGTTGGGGGTCAACATTATTGGCACCCTTGCATTTTAGGTACATTGAGAAATAACTGGAAATATTCTAACAGTATGTCATCATAATATTTTAATACTATGTTTGAAGGTATACAACAACAAAAAAGAGGTCTATGCAACATAGATGTAGTAATATCTGAGAAAAAATAAAATATGACCTGGCCAGGATTAATGGCAACTTTCACAAAGATTTGGTTGCATGGCAACGATGACAGCCTTCAAATGTTTCTTGTAGTCATCTATAAGTTTCGTACTTCTGTCTGTTGGTAGTTACTCCCACTTTTCATCTGCAATTTGTTCCAGCTCATGAATGTTTCCAGGATTCCTTTTACCAATGGCAGATTTCAGCTCTTTCCAAAGGTTCTTGATTGGATTGAGATCAGGACTCATTGCTGGCCAGTTTAGAACAATCCATTTGTTCTTTTTTAATTATTCTTTTGCACTTTTGAGTCATTGTCCTACTGGAGGACCCATGACCTTCAATCCAGACCTAGCTTTTTGACACTAGGTAACACATTTTGCTTCAAAATATCTTTGTAGTCCTCTGACTTCATGATTCCTTTAATACGTTCCAGGTCTCCAGTTTCTGAGGCAGCAAAACAGCCCCACAACATTAAGGAACCTCCACCATATTTTTTTGCCTTTATTGTTTATTACAAGCGTCACATCAAACAATCTTCACAAAAGAACATTCATTTTTAACAGTTTAACATAACGTAACTAATACATAGCAAGTTACTAACTAGTACAATTTTTCCCCTCCCCTCCCCCACCCCCTCCCGTCTCCCCCACGCTCCAAGACCACTCATAAGAAACCAGCACTCCTAGAACCTATCTGCTTACCCTTTAGCCACATTCCTCATCTGTCCGAGGTCTCAATTCCCACAATCTCCGCACCCCCTGACCTCTCCCCCTCCCTCTCCTTCCATTTAAGATAGGGCCCCCACCTTGCTTGGAACCCCATTAGCTTGCCTTGTCGGAGGGCAATGAGCTGATACATCAAATAGAGGTGTTCCACTCTCCGCTGAACCTCCCACAATGTAGGAGTTCGCTTCTCCCTCCACCTCCTCGCAATCAATTGCCTCATAGCCCCACATACTATTTGACACCATCTCTGCCCCTTTTTGTCTCCGACCTCATCGCCCACATTCAACAGGGCCAGGCAAGGGCCCAGGGTCACCCTCTCTCCTAAGACCGCACTGACCCAGTCAGCCACCTTGCACCAACGGGCTTGGATACAAACACACTCCCACCAAACATGCATGAAAGTGCCCTCTCCCCCGCACTCTCTCCAACACAAGGCTGACCCACCCTTCCATTTCTGCATTCTTTGGGGCATCAGGTACCACCTATATAACATCTTGTAATTATTTTCCAAAATATTACTAGCAAGAACCCCCTTGAACAGGCCCTTACTGATTACCTCCCAGTGTTCCCCATCCCAACATTTATTTAAGTCCTTCTCCCATGCCTTCCTGTGTGCCCACTCCTCACAGTTCACCACTTCCATCACTTTATATAGCTTAGATATTAACCCTTTAACCTCCCCAGCCTTCCACAACTCATCAATAACCTCACCCTTCACACCCGATCCCCTCCCCACCATCTTTTGCATAAATGAATAGCTTGCAATACCGAAACCTATCCACCTCAGGTAGTTGGTATTCTCTCTGAAGTTCCTCAAAAAGCACCCACTCCTCCCCCTGTCTAAATTGCCCCGTGTACCAATGTTCCCTCTAATTTTCTGTAGGCTGTGTGCGCATAAAATATCAGCTGTGTGCAGCTTTTGAAGGAAGGTTAAATTTTTGTGCGCCACATAACGACACTCGGAGTTATATACTTTAAAATTTGACTACACGTCAGAATACAGTATGTGCACCACATTGATTTTAATCAAATTAAATGAAACTAGACGATTACTAAATGAAGCTGGAAATTTCTAGTAATTACAATCATAACTTTTAAATTTTAAGACGTCTGTGTTATTTTCTACCAGAATCAGAGCCATAATTTTTGTGCGCTCTGTTGTAAAGTATGTGCGCTCGCTCAGTGAGGTGTGTGCGCGCGCACACGCGCACAGCTTAGAGGGAACAGTGCCGTGTACTGTAGCCCCTTTTGGGCCCATCTTCGAAAGGTCGGGTCTTGTGCCCCCGGAGGAAACTCCGGGTTGTCTAATAGTGGAATAAATTTTGAGCACCCATGAGGCCCATACCATCTATCCCGCCATTTCCGCCAGCATCGTAGCGTGAGCTTGACAAAGGGGTTGTACCTCCCCAGGGCCAAGGAGTCTCCCGTATTACCCCAAATTAAACTAGCCAAACTTCTCCCAGACCCCAACTCAGCGCCTTCAAGCTCCACCCATTCCACCAGTTCCCGGACTACCCATTCAAACACTGCCCGCACACGAGCTGCCTCATAGTATCTTGCCATCTGGGGAACACCCATACCACCTATTCTCCTATTAGCACACAAAATACTCCGAGCTACCCTCGGCTTCCCCCCCCTCCAAACAAACAGCATAAGTCTATCCTGCAACTTCCGCAGGAACACTGCCGGGACCTCTACTGGGAGGTTCATAAAAAGGTACAGGAGCCGAGGTAGCAAGATCATCTTGATCAGCTCTATCCTACAAAACCAAGACACCTCAAAACCCCCCCATCTCTCTAACTCTTTCCAGACCATAGCCCTAGCCGGGATATAGTTCTCTTGAAACAATTTCTCTCTCTGTGCTGTAATCTGCACCCCTAAATATCGGATGCTGTTCCTTGCCCATCGAAAAGGGAACTCTCGCTTCAAACCCTCCAGCTTATCCCTACTGATCGTGATGTTCAAACACTCTGACTTAGTGGGATTCATTCTAAATCCGGACACCCTGTCGTAACTGGCTAGCTCAGCCAGTATCACATGGAGAGAATTAGATGGCTCTGTTACAAAAAACAAAACATCGTCCGCAAACAGCGAGATCTTATGCTGGGATTGCCCCACCTTTACACCTCTGATGTCCCCACAGTCCCTAATCCTCTGGGCCATGGGCTCCATAGCTATTATAAATAACAGCGGGGATAGTGGGCACCCCTGCCTCGTCCCCTGCTGTAGCTCAAAGGCCCCTGTCACTGACCCATTAATTTTTAAACAAGCCAGCGGCTCCATATACAGAATCCACACCCAGTTCAAAAAGATCCCCGTGATGCCTACCTTCTCCAGTGTTTGGAAGAGAAACAGCCAACTCACTCTATCAAAAGTCTTCTCGGCGTCCACTGTTAAGAGGGCAAAATCTGCCCCCTCTCTCTCTCCATGCCATATTAAATTAAGGGCCCTCCTAATATTATCTGATGTATATCTCCCTGGCACAAAGTCCGACTGATTGGGGTGTATCAGCTCCCCTAAGTGGGGTAACAACCTATTGGCTAGTACTCTGGTGAAAATTTTCAAGTCACTCCCCAGCAGGGAAATAGGCCTATATGAGCCACACTCCACTGGGTCTTTTCCCTCCTTGTGAAGGATACTAATCCTAGCCAATCTCAGTGAGGCAGACATTTTAGATTCCTGGGCAAAGGAATTATACATTTTGGTAAGGGGTCTCACCACTGTACCCGCAAAAAGTTTATAAAACCAATCAGTGAAGCCATCCATCCCTAAGGCCTTATGAGCTCGCAGGCCCTTGATCACTGTTAAGACCTCATGCTCACCAATCAGCTTTGAAAGCTCCCCTGATCTCTCCCCTCCCAGGCATGGCAGCTCAATCGTGTCTAAATACTTTCTAATCTCCCCCTCCGCCTCCTCATTTTCAAGGGTGTACAGCTCCCGATAAAACTGAACAAATCTCCCCTCAATCTCTTCCCCGACCCACTTCATTTGCCCCTCCTTATTCTTTATTTTCACTATCGTGTTCCTGGACACCAGCTTCTTAACCTTGCAGGATAGGAGCCTTCCTGCCTTGTTACTGAACTCAAAGTTTTTTTGCCTCAACACAGTCAACTCATGTTGTATCTCCTTCAATTGCAACTCACTCAATTCCATCCTCACTCCATTCAGTCTCCCTCTCACCTCCATATTCCTTCCATCCTGTTTCAATTGTTTTTCCAAATCCCCAATAGAGGCCAGCAATTCAGATTTTCTCTGTAATTGCATCTTCTTCCTACGGGCTCCAATGGCTATGAGCCTCCCCCTCATCACAGCCTTCAGACAATCTCACACCGTCCCAGGAGAGCACTCGCCAGTATCGTTTAAGGCAAGATATTCCTCCATTTCTCCTCTGATCTGCTGTACTACCTCCTTGTCCTCTAGTAAGGATTCATTTAATTTCCACCACATTTTTGCATGCTCCTGTGTCCCCAAATGTATACTACAAGTCACTGGGGCATGGTCAGACCATGTCCTTTCACGTATCACACATGATTCTACCCCAGCTACCAGCGTTTTATCAATTAAAAACAGATCAATTCGAGAGTACACTTCATGCACTGAAGAGTAGAAGGAATAATCCCGCTGCCCATAATTTACCTCTCTCCAAAGATCTACCAAATCAAGCCCTGACATTAATTGTTTCAGCCGTGACCTGTGCACCCTGGGAGTAGACACCGCCCCTCTGGACGCGTCCACCAAGGGGTTAAGCGCCACATTGAAGTCCCTTCCCCCCCATTATCAACTGCCCTTCTGCCTTGCTAAACACTGTAGCTTGAAGCCTCTGGAAAAATTCAGCCTGGTTAGAGTTTGAGGCATAGATACTCACCAAGGTGTAGATCTTATTCCCCCACTTTAACTTAATGATCACAAACCACTCTTCCTTACCCCTATATACTTCGCTCACTTGACTGGTGACCTTACTAGACAGCAGAATTCCTAGACCCCCTTTCTTCTTTTCCAACTTATTCGAGGCGAAGTATTGTTGGGGGAAAAAGGGGGTGACCCACTCTACACTCATCTTTGGGAAGTAAGTGCGTCTCTTGCACAATTATTATGTCACCCTTCAATCTAGTACATTCTTTCATACACAATTGCCTCTTGTGAAATGAGTTCAGGCCTCTAACATTCATAGTTACCAGGTTAAACATGACCGAGTGCTCTCCACACCCCCCTCCAAGATGCTGGTTCTATCACCTGGTACCCTCCCCCCTCCCTTCCCCTTCCTCCCCACCCTCACCTCCTCCCTCCCTCCCCGTCCCCTCCTCTCTCCCCCTCCCCACCTCTCCCCCTAACCTTATCTGATCTACGAAGTAGATCCATTCCAGATGACATCAGACCAGAAAGCCCCCTCTTACACATGCATTCGTTTATCCCCCCCCACAGGAATAAAACCTCTACCCGACTATACTTCCTTTCCACACTGCCTTACCGCTCTACCCCCTTGCACCCTTAACAATAAATATACCTTTAATTTATAACCCACCGGGTGGTTCTCTCCAATGACATACCCTTCCCAAAACCCAGGCATTTCAGCCCCCAATATATTTCTTCCACAGTCCCTTCAGGAGTAATTCACGTTGTGCCCCCCTCATCTCCTTGCGCGGGTTTGTGCTTCCTCAGCCTCTTCTCTCCTCCAGAGGCTCTACTCCATCTCAGCTGAGTCGTTTTGGAGGAGCCTGCCTTTTCCGGGGATCCAGGCACACTTGTCGGGTTGGCCGGGAGTCCAGACCAGCCTGCTTGTTTCATGCTTGCTATCGTGTCTTCTACAGAGTGGACCACATATTTATTTATTTATTTACATTCTTTTATATACCGCGCTATTCTGCATCAGTGCGGTTTACATTGAACAAACTGAAATTACATTGAACAGGGCATTATAACTTGGAGATAACTATTTTACAAGGAACATGGGCTATGGAGGGTTAAGTGGCTTGCCCAAGACCACAAGGAGCACCTGTGGGACTAGAAACCCCAGTCCTTCCGGCCCAAGGTTGCTGTCCTCTAGTGGGATTTGAACCCCTGACCTTCTGGCCTGAAGTACCTTGCCCCAACCACTAGGCCACTCCTCCACATATGCTTTAGTGTTTATGGTGAACTGCAGCCCCACTGGAAACAACCATCGGTACCTGACATTCTGCTCTCTGAGCCGACGGGTCACCAACTGGTACTCTCTGCGTTTGCGCATAGTGATATTTGAAATGTCTGCAAACACTTCCACCTCAACTCCCTTCCACTGGATTTTACGCAGTTTCCTGGCCGCCTTAATTACTAGTTCTTTAGTTTTATATTCATGTAGACAGCAAATTATGTCTCTCGCCCTGTTGTTCCTCCGTGGGCCGAGAGATCTGTGTGCTCTCGCAACTGTGAGACAGACTCCCTCCGTTGCCATATCGGCCGCCTTAAGTACAACGCAACAGAACTCTTCAGCCAGAGCAATGTAATTAACAGTCCCTTCTCCCTCCGGGAGGCCACGTATCCTGATATTTGAGCGGCGAGACCTGTTCTCTAGGTCTTCTAACTTCTGCCAGATTTCCTCTTGCGCCGCCTCCAGAGAGTTCATTTTCCGCTCCCTACTCCCCTGCTGCTCCTCCTGATCCTCCATGCGGGTCTCTAGCTCCTCCAGCCTTGCACTGAAAGAGACCATATCCTGCTTTAAGTCCTGAAACCATCCATGCACCTCCAGCTTAAAAGTGCTTAATTCCTGCTTCGTTGTGTCAAACCAACCTTATAAATCCTCTCGCAGGCTTTGAATCTCTCCACCGCCTCCCTTCGCATTCCTCCTTCCCCCGACTCTCCCGGCTCTCCGTTGCTAGCCGCCATCTTGCCCGAATGGGACTTTCTGCCTGCTGCACTTTTGAATGAGGTTTTCAGATCAACTCCCGATTTCCTCCCTGCCATCAGAGACGATCTTGTGATACACGTCGGACTCCCCTGCCCTCCGGATCCAAACAGGGCTCACTTTGCACTTTCCTTTCTGTGTTGGGGATGTTATTAATGCCACGCTCAACGGAGCTCACTTTCTAGGCTGCCATCTCGGTGCTGACGTCACCGGAACCACCTCCACCATATTTAACTGTAGGAAGGGTGGTTTTTTTCCTTATAAGCTTCATTTCTTTGCCTGTAAATGTATCGCTGGTCTGCACTGTGTGACGTAGAAGCCCACACAGAACTTATGCAAATAGATAGAAAGGAGGAATTTACCTTTGAAACTGTTAGTCAGCCAGCATATACAGCTCATGAGAAACAGGGAAAGAGAGGAGCAGAGCTGACACACCCAAGCTCTGAGGTAGCAGCAAGCTCAGAGCTTGATTACACTCACCTGGGCAAGAAAGCCGAGCCAGCCTGCAGGGAACAGAGAGATAAAAGCCGGAGGGTAGCTCCAGCAAGGGAGTGCTGTGATTCCCCAGAGAGAAAGTTGGGCTGTGATTCCCCAGAGAGAAGGGAGTGCTGTGATTCCCCAGAGAGAAGGGAGTGCTGTGATTCCCCAGAGAGAAGGAAGTGCCGTGATTCCTCAGAGAGAAGCAGTGGGCATGTCAGAGAAGCAGGAAGCAGCAGAGGGGAAGCTTCAGAGAAACGTGGCTGGAAAAGCACACAGAATACAGGCAGCTGGAGGTCCTGTGAGGAACCAGGTTGCAGCTCAGAGAGAGAAGCCAGGGCAGCAGAAGGAAGGAAGGCACACCCTGTGGCTAGGAACCTACCTGGACCAAGAGAGCAGGGAGTCTCCCAGACCTCACTGCCAGAGGAGAGGCTTCAGCATTCATACAGGTGGGAGCCTAGCACTATAATAAGGAAAGCCAGAAGTTCTGTTCGGAACAGAGGGCCAGGGCACTGCTCAACACAAGAAGTGTAAGCAGAAAGTTATAAAGGAGTTCCTGGTAACTGGAGGGAACAAAAGGAGAACCGGGGAAGAAACACTACAGCTACAGGTACTTTTAAACCTCACTGTATGGAACTGTGTTCTTATAAGATACCCGAGTTCTCAGCGAGGGGTTTTTCCAGAGACAGCAGTAAAGGTCTGAAGCCAAACCCCCCACACACTGAATGTGAAGATATGCAATGGGAATGTAGCACTGGTGAACACGAATATGCTCCTATGGATTGTACGCTATGCCTTGCAGACAACATTGAGTCTTTATGCTAAGTTTTGTATATAGAAAAGGAAAAGAATATATCTTTCTTTCAGAAGAAGTTGTCCATGTTTTGTTTTGCACTTAAAAATCCTTTGGGAAGGGGAATAAATTCCTGGTTATGTTTTGCCTTGAACACTCGACTTACAACTATTATTTGCTAACAGAAGATATCAGGGTAACCCCAAACTTCGCACCCTAGGCGAAGGCCTGGCACCCGTTTACAACTGACAAAGAGCTCAAGTTTGGCATTATCTGTCCACAGAACATTTTCCCAGAAGGACTGTGGTTTCTCAAGGTGGGTTCAGGCAAAAATCAGGCATGCCTTTTTATATTTGTCTTTGAGCAGTGTGGTCCTCCTTGGCCTTCGCCTTTGACATCCTTCTTTGTTTACTGCGTGACTTATGGTGCAGGTTAAAACCACTACTCCAGATTGCTTCAAGTCAACCTTAACCTCTTTGGATGTTATATGTGGTGTTTTTCCAACATTTCGCACTAACCTTCAGATATTTCTTGGATTTAGTGTCCTCTTCCCACCACATCCTGGGAGGTTCTTGACAGTTCCATGAGCAGAAAACTTTTTAATAACATTGTGAACTGTAGGCACAGGAATCCTAAGGTCTTTAGAGATGACCTTGTACCCCTTAGAACTTTGATGTTTATTGATAATGGCTTTTCTGATGGCCCCAGGCAGCTCTCTTGTCTTCACCATTGTGAATATGGAATAGGGAGTGAATGTGGCCATTTTAAACATTAGAGCCAACATTCATTGGTTGATTCAAGTCAGCGAGTATTGAAAATTGATCACAGGTGGGTCTAATTTTATTGCAATAGGAATGTGGTTCTTCTGTTCAAACTGATTTGAATTGTTGACAAGGGCGCCAATAATCATGTCCCGGCAATGTCCCAGTTTTTATACTATTTCCTACTCTTTCCTTTTTTAATTGGTCTTGTTTTATTTGATTCTTTTATATGTCAAATATGTGTGCATTTAAATAGTCTAAAGCCATTTCATTGGCCACTTTTTTAAACAGATATTGGACAAGTGTGCCAATAATGTTGACCACAACTGTATGTGTAGAATACATGGTGACATTTTATTTACCAGATAATGTCCTTTCTTTCAGCCCTGCTAGAACAGTCCAGACAAGTTGGTTGTGTCCCCCTACCGGCAGGTGGAGACACATTCCAGAGGCTTCTTATAACATAATTGTGCCATTAACAGCCTGTGTCCCTAGGGGCATACTTCAGTATTCATACTCATACATAAGGTCCTGAATCTCCAGGTTCACACAACCTTAGTGAAGATAACAAGGTTCAACCAAACAGGAACCATAATTATGTACAGAACCAGCTTCAACAGCAGGCTTGTCAGAAGGATATGAGCACGCATGGCCAACCACAGACAGTAGAGCAGACCAAAACAGATTAGAGGGGCAAGTCCTAGACTGATCTAGCAGGATTTAAGAAAAGGACATTATCTGGTAAGTAAAACGTCACCTTCCATATCGTCCTCCTAGACCAGTCCAGACAATCAGGACATACCAAATCTATGACTCCACTGGGCAGGAAGAAGACATGGCAGCTTTTAAGACCTTTGAGCCAAAGGCCACATCCACCCAAGCACGGACATGGAAAGTGATGCCCATGTTGCCGCCCAACAAATGTCTAAGGGGCCAACCGAGCTACGTTCTGCTTACAAGGATGCTTATGCCTGAGTTTAATGTGCATTCAAACCCTCTGGAAAAAGCCTGTTCCACAACAGATATGATGAGGCAATGGCCTCCCCGATCCAGCATTCCAGAGTAGACTTCACAGCCACATCACCTCTATGTGGTCCCGCAAGCAGCACAATTAGGCAGTCCGACTTACGAAAGGAATTAGTAACCTTCAAATACCAGAGAAGTACTCTCCGGATATCCGAAAGACGGAGGTCTTTGTCCTTCCCTTAGCACTGCTCCATACCATTCATAATACTGAGATAATTTTTCTTGATGTAATGATAAGTAAGGCGGAATCCAAATGGAGGACCTCGATATTCCGTAAGCCAATTGATCGCAACACTCTGCTTCATTTTAGCAGTGCTCATCCCCTACGGTTGAAGGAAGGTTTACCTTTTTCACAGTTTCTGCGTTATCGCAGAAACTGTTCTGAAACACAAGACTATAAAAATAAAGCTAAGACCCTAGCTTCCAATTTCAGGGCAAGAGGGTACCCCTCGAAGATTGTGACTAGGGCATACCATCGGGTGCTTTATAATGACAGATCTACACTATTAACGCCGACGAAAGTTAGTAAGAGAACTGATTCTGACATGGTTAATTTTATTACACAATATTCCCCTTTAAGTTTTAAGATCAAGAAGATTGTTTCTAAACATATTAATGTGCTCAGTGCAGCCCCAGGATTACAAAATAAATCTATACGCTGTGTTTGGCGTAGAAATAAAAATCTAAAAGAGAAATTAAGTCCAGCAATACTACGGCCCGCTGTTTCACTATCAAGTATGGAGGAGGGATGGGGCCATTATAAATGTGGTCAATGTTCTATATGCAGCATCACCAGAGAAACAAGGCAGTTCACATATCATAAGAAAGAATATGTTTTGAAAAGTCGAACTACGTGTAATTCTAGGAATGTGATATACGCGATAGCTTGCCCATGTGATCTTCTATACATCGGAAAAACAACTAGACCCCTGAAAACTAGAATGCTTGAGCATAAGAGTCGTCTAAAGCAAAGGGTGATTACAGCACCATTAGTCCAGCATTGTCAGGAATTTCAGCATCGGTTCAAACATTTATGCTGTTTCTGTATTGAACAAGTGACCAATCCTATGTTCGGTAGATCTTTAGATCAAACGCTGCTGTTCCGGGAGCAATAATGGATTTTTTTCTTACAAACTGTAATCCATAAAGGGTTAAATGTAGCAATTGAATGGGGAGTTTGTTGAATAGAAGACAGAATGATCTTGATAGGAACGAATTTTGAGAAGGGGAGTGACTATAAGAGGGGGTGGTGCAGAACAGCTGCCCATGCGCGGCGTTTTTTGGAGAACGGATAGACCTGGTTTGAAAGAACAGAAGAGACTATGCTTTAAGAAAGAGCCGTACATCATTTTCAGTCAATTTTGGGTATGATTTTATCACATTGTTTGGATGATGTTTTAAGTTTCATGAATATTAATTATTTTATACCTATTGCAATATTTTTGGTGAATAAGCTTCACAATACTATTAATGATTTATTTTGCAGTTAAACACTTGGCTGATTTGCGAATAATCCCCTGAAGAACCTCATATCTGTGAGAGAAACGCAGTTACGACTTTGTATGTGAGGCGTCGGGAAGGAGAGAAAATTATCTCCGCTATCACAGTTTTTTCATCATCAGAAGTTAAGTGTGTAACACGATAAAGATATACGCTATCAGTTTTGAATGAAGTACAATAGGGAGAGGGAGGTTGTGTTGCAAAAGAAGAGCAGGAAATTGGGTCATTGATGCAAACAGGCGCCGCCGGATACTATGTTTATGAGTATCTTTAATAAGGCAGCCTACTAGTCTGAGACCATTTCCGTGCGAAGAGAAAAATCTTTAGCCCTCCAATTTTAGAGTAGTGTGTTTATATTGGAGTAATATTTTTACGTGAGCCTTAGAAAAGGAGGGCAAACTATCTGATTCATATGGAAGGAAGACACCACCTTGGGTAAGGAAGGGATGGCTGAATGCATATGGCCTCCTCTGAGAATGATAAGTAAAGATTCCTGCATGATAATGCCTGTAGCTCAGAAATACATCTTGCCGAGCAGATTGCGACCAAGAAGACAGTCTTAAGGGTCAGATCTTTAAACATGGTCCATTTCAAGGGTTCTGACATTAAGGCCCATAGCACCAGGCAGAGTTCCCATGAGAGAACGACCAAACTCAGGGGAGGATGCAGATGTTGTACCCACTGAATGAAACGGCACACATCTGGATGTGAGGCAATGGACAGCCCTGTCACCAATCCTTTGAAGGAGGATAAGGCTGCAACCTGAACCTTCAGGATATCCTAAAGAAAGGCAAGTAAGGACTGCTTGAAAAGATACCAGATGTGCACATACGCCAGGTTGCGGCAAAGCACAAGCCTCAAGAGCAGCCACAGAGGAAACACATACAGCAGGCATTGTTTTGGCCAAGACTGAACTAGGGTGTTGATGCCCTCAAAGCCTGCCTCTCTGCGGAAACTGAAGAATCTTTGCGTGCTTTGGCAATGGACTGGGTCACCATCAGATCCATCTCAGGATGACACTAGATGGGCAGAATCTGCTGAAATACTGCCCGACTCAGTTACCACTCCATGTGATCAATAGAGTGGTGACTGAGGAACTATGCACTCACATTGTTGACTCCAGAAATGACTGCGCCGAAAGTGCTAGAAGGTTCCTTTCCATCTCCAGGGCCACTCCAGCACCCTTCATGCCCCCTTGCCGATTGACATAAGCCATTGCTGTGGCGTTGTCGAGTACACCCAGTAAGAATTTGGTCTTATTGGTCTTAAGTAGCCTACATCGTAGCTTCATTGCGTGTCCCCCAGTCTTTCTACTTTTTGAAGGTGTAACCAACTGATCTACATTTACCCGTTCTACTCCATTCATAAATTTATGGACCTCTATCATATCTCCCCTCACCCTTCTCTTTACCATGCTGAAGAGCCCTAACCCTTTAAGCCTTTCCTCTTAGGGGTATCCTTCCCATATCCTTTACCATTTTGGTGACTCTTCTCTGTACCTTTTCTGCTATACTCTTTTTAAGATATGGAGACCAGAATTGCACACAATATTCAAGGTGCGGTTGCACCTTGAACGATATAGAGAACATAAGCTATGCCATACTGGGTCAGACCAAGGTCCATCAAGCCCAGTATCCTGTTTCGAACAGTGGCCAATCTAGGTCATAAGTACATAGCAGTTTCCCCCAAAAGACACAGGTTCGACAATGCTTGTATTGAATTTATGGACCTTTCCTCCAAGAACTTGTCCAAACCTTTTTTAAACCCAGCTAAACTAACAGCTTTTACTACATCCTCTGGTAACAAATTCCAGAGTTTGATTACATGTTGAGTGAAAAAATATTTTCTCTTATTAGTCTTAAATAGGTTAACCTGTAGCTTCATTGCATGTCTCCTAGACTTTCTATATTCTGATGACGCAAACAATCGATCTACATTTACCTGTTCCACTTCATTCATTAATTTATAGACCTCTATCATATCTCCCCTCAGCCGTCTCTTTTTCAGGTTGAAGAGCCATGACCTTTTTAGTCTCTCTTCATAGGGGTATCCTTCCATCCCCTTTACCATTTTGGTGGCTCTTCTCTGTACCTTTTCTAATAACGCTATATCCTTTTTAAGATACGGTGACCAGAACTGCACACAATATTCAAGTGCGGTCGCACCATGGAACGATACAGAGGCACTGTAATATCCTTTGTTTTATTTTCCAGTCCTTTCCTTATGATACCTAGCATTCTATTTGCTCTCTTGGCCGCCGCTGCACACTGGGTGGAGGGTTTTAACATGTCATCCACGATGACGCCTGAATCTTTTCCTTGTATGGTTGTTCCTAATGTGGAACCTTGCATTGTGTAGCCATAGTTTGGGTTGTTCTTTCCTAGGTGCATAACTTTGCACTTGTCCACATTAAATTTCATCTGCCATTTGGATGCCCAGTCTTCCAATTTATCAAGATCCTCTTGCAATTTTCCACAATCCTCATGGGTTTTAACAGCTTTAAATAGTTTTGTGTCTGCAAATTTGATAACCTCACTCATTCCCTTTTCCAGTCATTTACGAATATGTCAAAAAGCAGCAGACCCAGCACAGATCCCTGGGGTACTCCACTATTCACCTTTTTCCATTGGGAAAATTGGCCATTTAGCCCTAACCTCTGCTTTCTATCTTTTAACCAATTCCTGATCCACAATGGTACACTGCCTCCTATCCCATGACTCTTTAGTTTTGCCAAAAGTCTCTGATGAGGGACTTTGTCAAAGGGTTTTTGAAAGTCCAGATACATTATATCAACTAACTCATCTTTGTCTACCTATTTATTCACACCTTCAAAAAAACATAACAGATTAGTAACACAAGATTTTCCTTGGCTAAATCCATGTTGTCTTTCTCCCATTAAACTATGACTATCTACATGTTCAGTAATTTTATTCTTTATAATGGTTTCTACCATTTTGCCTTGTACCAAAGTCAGATTCACCGGTCTGTAGTTTCCCGGATCACTTCTGGAACTCTTTTTAAAAACTGACATTACAATGGCGATTTTCCAATCTTCAGGTACAGTGTTGTTACTCACCTGTAGCAAGTGTTCTCTGGGAACAGCAAGAATCAGTCCTTGCATATGGGTGACGTTGGTACCAATGAAGCCCGCGTGGTATCTAGTTTGCCCTTCCATATCAACTACTATAATAGTCTCCTTTTTTCCTTTAGAGATCCTCTGTGTCTGTCCCATGCTTTTTTGAATTCAAATATTGTCCTCATCTCTACCACCTCCATTGGGAGACTATTCTACACATCTACCATCCTTTCCGTAAAGAAATATTTCCACATATTACTTCTGAGTCTATCCCCTTTCACCCTCATCCTATGGATGAAGATGGAGAATCTACGCCATTTGAAGGCATATACTCGCCTTGTGGAATGCTTGCGAGATGCCAGGAGAACATCTTCGACATCCTGGGCTGATGAAATTGGCAAAGGCTGCCCTTTTAGCAGCCAGGCCATCAGGGCAAGGGACCTGAGGTTGGGGTGCAGGGAGGAGCCATCCTCCTGCAAAATCAGGTCCAGGGCGCAGCCCAGGGAAATCGACAGTGCCAGAGACAGAGCAGCAGGTGAAGCCATGGCTGCTGGGCCCACCTGGAAGCTTTGAGGATCACAGAGGCCCAATCCCACTAAATCTTGAGAAGGGTCTTGGAGACCAGAGGGGTTGGAGGGTAAGTGTACAGCAGACCCTTGCTCCATGACAGGATGAATGCGTTGGCTGCTACTTGATGCGGGGCTGGTATCCAGGAGCAAAAGCACAGCAACTAGGCATTGCTGGGATATGCAGAGTGGTCAAGTGTAGGAGAGCCCCATGTTTGGAAAAGGTAGTGTGCCACTTGAGGATTCAACCTCCACTTGTGGGGCTGCAGAACTTGACTGAAGCTATAAGCAAGGATATTTTCCTGTCCCAGGAGATACAATGCCTGAAGGAGTACACCCCTCTCCCAGGCGAAGTTCCAGGGATGAACTGCTTCTTTGCACAAGAGATGTGACCCTGAACCTTCCTGTTTGTTGAGGTAAAACATTGCCACTTGATTGTCCATCTGAACCAGAATGACCTGGTTCAATAAGTGGTACTGGAATGCTCACAGAGCATACACAATGACTCTGAGTTCAAGGAAGTTGATCTGATGGAGACACTCCTCTGCTGATCATATGCCCTGGGTCTTCAGTCCAAAGCAGTGGGCCCCCCAGCCCAGTTTGGAGGCATCTGTCATGAGGGACACCTGAGGGGAAGGAGACTGAAAAGGCATCCCCACCATGAGGTGCTGTGGCTTCTGACACCAATCAAGGGACACCACCAATGATAGGTTCACCCGTACTCAGTCATGGAGGTGGCCCTTCGCCTGGGCCCACTGGGAGCTAAGAGTCCACTGGGCTGGACAAGTGTAGAGGCGGGCATCGGGTATGACATGCAAGGTCGAGGTAATGCATCCTAGAAGCCGCAACATCAGGCAGGTCAGGGCCGCCATGCGACCCTGCAGGTCCTGCACCAGGTCCGACAGGCACCGAGCTTACCTAAGGGAAGAAAGGCCTTGGCCTGAACTGTATTCAGGAGGCTCCGATGAACTCCAGATGCTGAGTAGGCTGCAGGTGGGACTTGAGATAGTTGATGACAAACCCCAAGTGTTCCAGGATGAGGATGGTGCATCGTCCCGCCTGACGGACCTCATCTGCGGAGCTGCCCCTTAGCCAGTTGTCCAGATAGGGGAACACGACACCCCCTGGAGGCGCAGATGAGCAGCGACCACCGCCAAACTCTTTGTGAACACCCAGGGGGTGGATGCCAGCCCAAACAGCAGCATGTGCTACTGGTAGTGCTGTCCTCTGATGACGAAGTGGAGGTATTGCCTGTGCAAGGGATGGATCAGGATGTGGGTATAGGCATCTTTGAGATCCAAGAAATATAGCCAATCTTCCCACTGGAGGTACAGCAGAAATGTTCCAAGGTAAACCATTTTGAGCTTCTCGTACTCCAAAAACCGACTGAGGTCCCACAAATCCAAGATGGGTCGAAAAGCATAGTTACTCACCTGTAACAGGTGCTCTCCGGGAACAGCAGGAACTGAGTCTTCACATATGGGTGACGTCGGCACCGACGGAGCCCGCATGGGAACGCACCCCAGCGTCCTATAGGAAAGCTTTCGGGAGCATACCACAGCGCCTGCGCTGCTGCCTTCCCGCCTTTCCAATTCTCCCTCCTCAGTTGGGTTTGTAGCTGAGATAAAAGGAGAGCGAGAGAGATACAACTCCAGGGGAGGAGGGTGGGTTTGAAGACTCAATTCCTGCTGTTCTCGGAGATCACCGGTTACAGATGAGTAACTACACTATCTCGAGGAACAAGCAGGAATGTAGTCTTTACATATGGGACTCTCTAGCTTGGAGATGCCAGGGAGATGACCCCAGAGAGAGCAGTGAAACACAGGCTGAATTGGGTCATGTTTCCTCCCAAGGATCTCTGGTATCAAAACCCGGGACAGGGGGTAGGAGTTGTTCTAAATATGAAAGAGATGCTGGAGAACAGCCTGGCCAAACGAGGCATTCCGATGGGAGTCCTTGTCCAAACAATAATGGGCTGCAAAGATGTGGACAGAGGACCAGGTTGCTGCTTTGTAGATTTCATCAATTGCCACCGAGCATAGATTTGCCATGGAAGCAGCCATTGCTCGCACATTCTGCGCTGTGACATGACCTTCAAGGGAAAGTCCTTTACTCTCATAGATAAAACAGATAGTCTGCAATCCACTTGGAGAGTGTTCTCTTGGAAAATGGTAGACCCAGGTGACTGGAATCAAACGCAAAAAAAAGCTGTGAGGCCTTTCTGTGCTGCCTAGTTCTCTGAAGATAAAAGGCCAAAGCATGCTTGCAATCCAGAGTATGTAGATTCCTTTATGCACTAGAGGCTTGGAGCTCACTGATGCGTCTGGCAGAAGTGAGGGCAATTAGGAAGATGACTTTCCAAGAAAGAAACTTCAGGGATGTAGTGGCTAGGGGTTTGAAGGGAGGCTTCATGAGCTGTTCAAGGACAGGATTAAGATCCCATGCCACCAGAGGTGGCCTAATGGGAGGCTTAGTTAAGAGTAGATCTCTCATAAAATGCACTACAAGTGGTTGAGAGGAGATAGGTTGTACATCAAAGGGCATATGAAAAGCTGCGATGGCACTGAGGTGAACTCTACCTGAATCAGTTTTAAGTCCAGAGGATGAAAGGTGTAGGAGATACTCTAGTAACCCTTCTACTGGAATGGAAAAAGGATTAATATGCTTTTTTGAACACCAAATTGAGAACCTTCTCCATTTAAAAACATAAGCACGCCTTGTGGAAGGTTTTCTCGAGGCCAGAAGGATATCTTTAACCTGTTGAAGGAGGTTGATGTCCTGGAGTTCTAAGCTCTCAGTAGCCACGCCATCGGGTGCAAAGGCTGAGGATTCAGGTGCAGAAGCGTCCCGTTCTCCTGGGATAGAAGATCTGGAGCACATCCCAACTCGGGAGGTTTGGTTTGAGAGAGACGCAGAAGCAGTGGGTACCACGTCTGTCATGGCCAGCATGGGGCTATGAGGATCATATGGCCCCTGTCTCTCTGGAGCTTGAAGAGAGTCTTGGGAATGAGAGGAATGGGTGGATAGGCATATAGAAAGTGCTGACCCCAGTGGAAGTGGAACGCATCCATTGCCTGACTGTTCTGAGCAGGAATTCTGGAACAGAAGCGGGGAAGTTTGGCATTCTGAGGACTTGCAAACAGATTTATATCTGGGGTTCCCCAGATTTGAAAGATTCGAGCAATCTGCTCTGAATGGAGAGACCATTCATGTGGCAGAAGTTCTCGACTGCTAGAAGATTCTGCTTGCCAAGGAGATACACCGCTAGTAGGTGTATCTGGAGGTGTATGGCAAAGGTGAAGGGCTTCGTTGCACAATGCCTGGGAACCTGTTCCACCCTGCTTGTTCACAAAGAACATGGCTACCTGATTGTCTGGACTAGAACTGTTTTGGAGTGAAAGTAGTCCTGGAACACTCTGAGAACACTGAAGAAGGCTCTGAGTTCTAGCAGGTTTATGTGAAGCTGAGCCTCCTGCTGAGTCCAAAGACCATGAGTGGAGAGATTGTCCTGATGAGCTCCCCAGCCCATTTTGTTTGCATCCATTGTCAGGGTGGACTAGTGGTGGCTTCTGAAAAGGTAACCCTACAATTAGGTTTTTTGGAGACTGCCACCATTGGAGGGACAAAATGAGACGTGCAGAGTTCTTGATTTTGTCCCCCAGATGACCTGATGCTTGAATTCACTGTGATGCTAGGGTCCACTGAGCTGCCCGCATGTGTAGACGAGCATAATGAACCACATGTACAGTGGAAGCCATATGACCGAACAACTGAAGCATTTCTCGAGCAGTTAGGGAGGTTTTCATAACTGCTTGAGAAGCTATATTAACTATTCGAGCACAGTGTACCTGTGGTAGGAAAGCCCTTGTCTGCTGCGTGTCTAGAAGAACCTCTATGAACTCTAAGGTTTGAGAAGGGGTGAGATGGGATTTTGGAATATTTATTACAAATCCCAAATGCTGAAGAACCTGCACTGTGCGGGAGAGGGCAGAGCTGGCCTCTGGAGCTGATGCAAAATCTGATGAATGGGTAAGGTAGCAGTCTCCTTAGGGGCTGCTGGATATTGAAGAATTTCAAGTTCTTCAGCCCTCGGTTCCTTCTCGGAGGTCACTGTAATCGAGAGGCCCCGAGCCACATCCCGTATAAAGTCTTGAAAAGATATGTCTTCTGATGGAGACATCCGGTGTTGTGGGAAAGGAGAAGGATCTTCCAGAAGAGCCTCTCCGTACTGATGGATTCATCGGAAGAATCGGAATCGAACGACTCAAAGTATCGATGGGCCGGGCACTCCCGCCCGGGCCGATGATAGTACCGATCAAAATCAGCATCGGTATGCCTTGGTACTGGACCCTCTGTGCCAGACACTGATTCCAGGGCCGGCATAGGATTAGCGTGGAGAGTGGCGCAAAGGTCGATGCCGATACTTCTGGTACCGATACCAGTACCGATGGCTGCGGAATCGATTGTAAAGGCTTTAGCGGTACTGAGGCCGCCAGCAATGCTGCAAGACTCCACTCAATGGCTAGGATACATTGATCCATGGAGCCAACCGATGCCTGGGTATCGGTACCTGAAGTACGGGCCACGACCCCAGAGCACGGCATCAAGAGCTCTCCAGAAGTGGATGCCTCGGGAACATCTTGGGACCCCGATAATGCTTTGGAGGCAAGGACCTACCACCGGGGTTGTTTGGCTGGTGTATTGTCCTCTAGGGCAATGCTTAAAGCATCTCAATGCTTAGAAGGAGATCTACCCTTTGAGGACCGACCAGTCTTCAAAGAAGACCTGGGTTTTGTTACCTGAGATCCATGGGAGGAAGATGAAGCCCTGAACGACATCAATGCCACAGACATTGCATCCGAGGCAAAGAGGGTGCCGCGTTTCACAGCTCTATTCTGCAGGCCCCTCTTTGTCATCTTTCTGCAGAGGAGACATTCTGACGGTGAATGGTCTGGTCCCAAGCATTTAAGACACCTGTCATGGGTGTTGGTAGCAGAAATGGTACTGCTACACTTGGAACACTTTTTGAAACCACTAGTTGGTTTCTCCATTTTGTAAGAAAAAAGAAGAAGAAGAAAAGAAAGCGTAGTTACTCACCTGTAACAGGTGTTCTCCAGGAGCAGCAGGAATCAGTCCTCACATATGGGTGACGTCGGCGCCGACGGAGCCCTCGCGGAGCAATTTTCCCCAGCTTTCAAAGAAAGCCTTTGGGAATTGCAGCGCGCATGCGCGGTCCTCTTCCCGCCCAAGGGTGCCATCTTGCTCAGTCAGATGACATAGCTAAAAGACAGCAAAAAATTAGCAAAAACGAAAGCATATAACTGCAACTCCAAGGGGAGGAGGGAGGGTTGTGAGGACTGATTCCTGCTGCTCCTGGAGAACACCTGTTACAGGTGAGTAACTACGCTTTCTCCAGGACCAAGCAGGAAGTCAGTCCTCACATATGGGACTCCCAAGCAATGTTCCCTCTAATTTTCTGTAGGCTGTGTGCGCATAAAATATCAGCTGTGTGCAGCTTTTGAAGGAAGGTTAAATTTTTGTGCGCCACATAACGACACTCGGAGTTATATACTTTAAAATTTGACTACACGTCAGAATACAGTATGTGCACCACATTGATTTTAATCAAATTAAATGAAAATAGACGATTACTAAAGGAAGCGGGAAATTCCTAGTAATTGCAATCATAACTTTTAAATTTTAAGACGTCTCTGTTGTTTTCTATCAGAATCAGAGCCGTAATTTTTGTGCGCTCTGTTGTAAAGTATGTGCGCTCGCTCGGCGAGGTGTGTGCGCGCGCACACGCGCACAGCTTAGAGGGAACAGTGCTCCCAAGCTCAAGGCTACCGGATACCCTAAGCACAAAAATGAGCTCCCTCAAGGTCAGTAGCACAGAAGGAAGGAAACTTCTCTGAACATGTCTCCAACCGGTAGCCCAACATCCGGGACGGAGGGTAGGAGTTGCCTATACCTCAAAGAGGTTACGGAGGACTGTCTGTCCGAAAGCACTGTCCCTGCGGGACTCCCTCTCCAGGCAGTAATGGGCTGCAAAAGTCTGGCTTGAAGACCAAGTAGCGGCCCGGCAGATGTCTGCCAATGGAATAGAGCGGAGGTAAGCTACCGACGTAGCCTTCGCCCGAACACGATGAGCTGTGACTCTACCTTCCAGCACGAGGCCGGCAGCCTCGTAAGCCCAAGCGATACAGTCCGCAATCCAGATGGACAGAGTACGCTTGGAGACAGGGAGCCCCAACTTGTTGGGGTCATAAGACACGAAGAGCTGAACAGTCCTTCGGTGCTCCCGTGTACGGTCAAGGTAGAAGGTCAACGCCCTTCTACAGTCCAGGGTATGCAGGACCATTTCAGCTCGGCTGGAGTGTGGCCTGGGAAAGTAGGTCGGAAGTACCACCTCCTGGTTGATGTGAAAAGGGGAAACCACTTTGGGAAGAAACTTAGGGTGAGTCCGTAGGACTACCCGGTTCTTGTAGAACCTAGTATAAGGAGGATCAGAAACCAGGGCCTGCAGCTCACTAACGCGTCTAGCAGAAGTGAGGGCTACCAAGAACAAGGTTTTCCATGAAAGAAAACGTAGCGGACAGGTAGCCATAGGCTCAAAAGGCAGACAGGTAATCCGCTGCAAAACCACATTAAGATCCCAGTCCGGGGCTGGCGGGCGCAAAGGTGGCTTAAGGAGAAGGAGGCCTCTGAGAAACCGAGCCACCAGAGGGTGGCTGGAAAGAGGTCTACCATCCACTGGCCTGTGATGCGCAGAAAGAGCACTGAGGTGGACCTTGACCGAGTTGGACTTAAGTCCAAGGTTAGAGAGAGAGAGCAAGTATTGCAAGACCACTGATGCTGAACAGGAGAAAGGATCTTGAGACTGCTGAGTACACCAGACGGAGAACCGACGCCACTTGAGAGCGTAGGCCTTTCGGGTGGAGGGCCTCCTGGAGGCCAAGACGACCTCCTCTACATCTGGAGGTAGCTGCAGAGGAGCAAGGACTACCCTTTCAGCAGCCAGGCCATCAGATGAAGGGACCGGAGATTAGGGTGTAGGAGAGTCCCCTGATCCTGCGACAGGAGGTCGGGCTGAAATCCCAGTGGAAGAGGAGTGTCTACCGCTAGCTGCATCAGAAGCGGGAACCAAGGTTGTCTCGGCCACCGGGGAGCCACTAGGATCATCGATGCTTTGTCTCTGAGAACCTTGAAGAGCGTCCGAGACACCAGTGGCATGGGAGGAAAGGCATACAAGAGGCCGGTGGACCATGGAATTAGAAAAGCATCCGCCGCTATCCGGAGAGGATGCGGCTGTCGAGAGCAGAATCTATGTAAGTAGTCACTTCCTTGAGCTCATATAACACTATAAGAAATTAAATATTTTTAAGCCCAACTATAAACTTGGAGTTCTGTATACAATTCTTTAATGCTAAACTAATGTTGAAATAATTATTTTTATTTTATATCTTTTATCATTCTCACTAGGATGCCACAAGGTCTCAGACTTTTGTTAAGGCTTGAATCAGCCAGAGTTGCTGGGTTGAAAATAGCCTTTCTTTTGCATCAACGACCTTAATTACTTATGCATCCATAGGAGTATTTTCTGATTTTCTTCTTTTTATCTTTTTTTGGTTAGTAATTTCTTTCTAACCGTTTTTCTATAGATAAAATTCTTTCTTTCAAAAACAGTTTCTTAGTCCATTCACAATCTTCGACCAACTGCAATAGTAGTGTGAAACAATCCTTAAATTACTCTCAAATGAAACAGCTTTTCAGAAAAACAGGCTTATCTGTGAACATTGGTAGAATCTGCATTTCATGTCATATCGCCATAGAAGAAAGATTTCCCTAATTTTGAAGGACTAGTTAGGAAATTACATTTAAAAACTTATTTCCAAGCACATCCTATTCCATCGGTATCTTTGGAACAGCTGAACAGAGTGCAGTTACCATTAAAATCTAGTTGGAATCCACCCGAACCGCTACCGCCATCATTGATATTGTATAAAGAATTGGTCATTAAAGAAGTGACTAGTTTATCGAAAACACGATATTCTAAGGTACGTCATTCCTTATCAAGAGAAGAATATAAAGTGATGAAAGATCTTCGTTCACGTACTGACATAGTCATCCGTCGGGCGGATAAGGGAGGAGGTATCGTGGTTATGGACAGACAAGAATATTTAGACGAGGCATTTCGTCAATTGTCTGATACTACTACCTATGCTTTGACTATAATGGACCCGAGTAACCGGTTGCAGAATACTATTTTGGAACTAACAAATCATGCATTAAAAATAAAATTAATTTCTAAAAAGGAGTGGAGATTTCTTAATCCAGTCAATTTTTCGCTAGCAAAATTTTATTTAGTTCCAAAAGTGCACCAACGTCTTGATCATCCTCCTGGTAGACCTATTGTGGCTACTAGAGGTTCGTTATTAGAACCGTTGTCGGTGTTCTTGGATTCGTTTCTTCGTCCTCTCATCCCTGGGATGACATCTTACGTGAAAGATTCCACACATTTTTTACAACTATTGACCCAATTAGGGGGTTTGACGGATATTCAGAATATCAAGTTAGTGACACTAGATGTCACGGCTCTGTATACTAGCATCCCACAACAGTCTGCAAACATCATAGTTCAACAGGCACTGTTTAAAAGAGGTGATCTGTCGGAAGCTCTTTTGAAGTTCTTGGGAGAAGTGACCGATTTGATTTTATATGAGAATCATTTTAGTTTTGAAGGTAATATTTATCATCAACGCTCGGGAGTGGCGATGGGCGCTACTTGCGCTCCCTCTATCGCAAACTTATATATGGATGGTTTTGAGCGGGAATGGATTTTCACAGATACCCCTGATCAACACATTAAAAGCCTGTTTTTCTGAAAAGCTGTTTCATTTGAGAGTAATTTAAGGATTGTTTCACACTACTATTGCAGTTGGTCGAAGATTGTGAATGGACTAAGAAACTGTTTTTGAAAGAAAGAATTTTATCTATGGAAAAACGGTTAGAAAGAAATTACTAACCAAAAAAAGATAAAAAGAAGAAAATCAGAAAATACTCCTATGGATGCATAAGTAATTAAGGTCGTTGATGCAAAAGAAAGGCTATTTTCAACCCAGCAAGTCTGGCTGATTCAAGCCTTAACAAAAGTCTGAGACCTTGTGGCATCCTAGTGAGAATGATAAAAGATATAAAATAAAAATAATTATTTCAACATTAGTTTAGCATTAAAGAATTGTATACAGAACTCCAAGTTTATAGTTGGGCTTAAAAATAATTAATTTCTTAGAGAGCAGAATCTGGGCAGCTGCCGGTTCAGAGGACTGGCAAACAGATCCATGGTGGGGAGGCCCCACTTGAGAAAGATCCGCTGAACCACCAGCGGATCCAACCTCCACTCGTGTGGCTGGAGGATCCTGCTGAGCTTGTCGGCCAGGTAATTTTCTTGACCTGGGAGATAGACAGCCCTGAGGAGGATGCCCTGGCGGACTGCCCAAGAGCATAGCCGTTGCGCCTCCTTACAGAGGAGGAAGGAGCCTGTTCCGCCTTGTTTGTTTACGTAGAACATGGCAACCTGGTTGTCCGTCTGTATCAGCAGCGACTGGTGGGACACCAGGTGAGAGAAGGCTTTGAGCGCTAGGCGGATGGCTCTGAGCTCCAGGAAGTTTATCTGTTGAGCAGACTCCCAAGGAGTCCAGAGTCCTTGAGTACATGACCCTTGGCAATGTGCTCCCCAACCCAGGAGGGAAGCATCGGTCGTTAGGACCTGAGAATGCGGAGGGGGCTGAAAAGCCACACCTAGCACTAGGTTGGGTAGATGAAGCCACCATCGCAGAGAGGAGACCAGCTGGTCGGAGATCTGCACAGAGTCTGCTAGGCTCCCCGTGGCCTGATGCCATTGATTGCGAAGGCACCACTGAGCAGGACGCATGTTCAGTCGGGCATTGGGGGTCACATGGACCGTGGAAGCCATATGGCCGAGCAGTCGCAGAAAGTGCCTGGCTGAGACCAGTGCATTGCTGTGAAAGTGGCCGGCGAGATCCATGAGCCGCCTGGCCCTGTCCAGAGGGAGGAAGGCCCGCGCCTGAAGTGTGTCCAACCTGGCGCCGATGAACTCGAGATTTTGAGAGGGGAGCAAAGTGGACTTTGCGAAGTTTATGACAAAACCCAAGTGCTGGAGCAGAGCCACAGTGCGATGAGTGGCTTGAGCGGCCTCTGGTGAAGATGGGGCTCTGATGAGCCAGTCGTCCAGGTATGGGAACACAAACAGACCTTGCAGTCTCAGATAGGCCGCCACCACTGCGAGGCATTTGGTGAACACCCGGGGTGCGGAGGATAGGCCAAAGGGCAGCACTCTGTACTGGTAATGATTTCCTCCCACAACAAATCTGAGATATTGTCTGTGGTCCGGATGAATGAGGATATGAGTATACGCATCTTTCAGATCCAAGGAGCATAGCCAGTCTCCCTGCTGGATGTAGGGCAGCAGGATTCCAAGGGTAAGCATCTTGAACTTTTCCTTTGCAAGGAACTTGTTGAGGTTTCGCAAGTCCAGGATGGGTCTGAGGCCTCCTGTTCTTTTTGGAATCAGGAAGTACCTGGAGTAAAACCCTTGGCCCCTCAGGTGGTGGGGCACCGGTTCCACGGCTTGTTCCTGAACAAGACTTGCTAACTCCTGAAGGAGTAAGTCCCTGTGCAAAGGTAGTCTGGGAGGCTCCCCTGGAAAGTAGGAGGGAGGTACCTGGTGAAAGTGAAGAAGATAGCCCTTTTGAACTATGTGAAGTACCCAGGTATCTGTGGTGATGTTGGACCACCTTTGGGCAAAGTGGACCAGCCGGCCCCCTGTGCTGAGAGAAACCAGCTGAGGGGGAAAGGCTATGCTGAGGAAGTCAAAAACCCCCACCCTGCTGAGCAGGGGCCGGTGGTGCATGCTTGGGGGCTTGCTGCCTACGGGACCCATTACCCCGTCCCTTGGCCTGCTTTCCCTGTGGGGGAGCTGCTGAGGCCTGATACTGAGGGTAGTATTTATAGGCAGCACCTTTCCTCGGGTAAAAGGGCTTTTTCCCCGAGGCCTTCTTCTTTTGAGAAGGGGCAGAGGTCTTCCTTGAGAGACGAGTCCTGGTGAGAGTCTCCGTCTGGATTTGTGCAGCCTTCTCATCCATGGGCTTGCCAAAGAGGTTATCACCTCGGCAGGGGACATCGACCAACTTGTCCTGTACCCAGGGCTCGAGGTCGGACGTCTGAAGCCAAGCCTGGCGGCGTCCACCGATGCCGGCCGCAGCTACTCGAGCCGAAGCCTCAAAACCATCATAGGCTGCTCGAGATATAAACTTGGAGCACTCTCGAATACCAGTAGACAAGGTTTGGAACCTCTGCAAAGGTTCGTCGGAGAGACCAGCAGAGAACCCGGCTATTTCCTTAGCCAGGTCTCGAAGATACATGCCCATGTAGAGCTGGTAAGTCTGGACTCGACAAGCAAGCATAGAGCCCTGGAAGCACTTCCTACCGAGGGCATCCAGGCTTCGGGCCTCCCTACCAGGGGGCACCGAGGAGTGCATTTTTTGACTCTTAAGTCTATGCATGGCCGATTCCACCACCATGGAATGGTGCGGTAGTTGTGCCTTTTGGAAGCCGGGGCTCTTGCGGACTCGATAAATGGAATCGACCCGCTTGCTTAACACTGGCGACGCCGCCGGGCTCTCCCACATGCGGAAGAGAAGTCGTTCCAGCATCGGAGGAACCGGTACAATAAAGGCCTCCTTCGGGGGAGAGTCATATTGGAGGGCATCGAGTTCTTCGACTCGAGGTTCCTCCTCGGGATCCACGGGGAAGGCCAAGGCCTTGGCCATATCCCTCACGAAGTCCGAGAACCGGGTATCCTCCGGGGGGGACCGTCTCCGAGGTTCGGACTCGGGGGAGTCCGAAGGGACACACCGAGTCTGAAAGGAACCAGGTGACTCTTCGTCCTCAGATTCCCAGGCCAACTCCTCCTCGGAGGAGTCGAGCGGCTCCGGTCGGGCGGGCACCGATGCTATCCGCTCCGACGCCGAGGGAGTCGGCGTCGACGACCTCGGTCCCGAACGGGAGGCCGAAGGAGACCTCGACCGAGGATCGACTCGAGCCCTCATGGACTCGAGGATCGGTTCGGTCTCCGGGGTCGATTTGGAGGTCGACGTCCCGGCAGTCAGGGCAGAAATACCGGCGAGGCCAGCGATCAATACCCGCTGCTGGTCCATGAAGGCAGTCAGACTGCTCTCCAAGGCCGTCAACCTGAGTCCAAGCTCAGGAGACCCAGCAGCCCCCGACTCGGGCCCCGACGGCGGGTCCTTCGGAGGCGAGTCAACGAGGACAACAGTACTCACGTGAGCGGGCAAGTCCACCTCGAGTCGAGGATGTTTTGACGGCCTCTCCATCTCCGAGGACCCGGGACGGGAATCGGGGCTATGCGACCTGGCCCTCGAGGAACCAGGAGCGTCCACCGATCCCGCCCTCGCGGGTTTCTTCTTCCGATGATGTTCCCGGATAGGAGACCCCCTTTCAGAGAAACTTTGACGATGCTCAGGACCAGAGTCCCGAGACGTCGAAGCCTCTGACGAGGTCCGAGCCCGGCCGGAGTCAGAGAAGATACGCTCCCGCTGATGCTGCCGACTCCTCAACGCTTTTGAGGACATTTTGCTGCATGGCCCACAGATCATGGAGTCATGATCGGGTCCGAGGCAGCGGAGGCAGAAGTCATGAGTGTCTGTAAGAGACATGAGTTTCTTACAGAGATCACACTTTTTAAAGCCGCTGGCAGCCATCGGGGGAAAAAGGGCCCCTGCGAGGTCGAATGACCGGGCTGCCAGGGAAAAAGGAAAAAGGCGCGAAATCTGTCACGAAGGACAAAAAAACGAAAAATAAGGAACGGACTCGCAACCGGCGTCGCGAGTCTGGGCGGGAAAAGGATCGGCGTCGAACCGAAGAAAAAAGAGAAAAATAGAGAAAAAATCAACTTTTCGGCGGGGAATCACAGACAACGTCTGTAGTGCTCCGCGGAAAAAAGAAGACTGAGCAAGATGGCACCCTTGGGCGGGAAGAGGACCGCGCATGCGCGCTGCAATTCCCAAAGGCTTTCTTTGAAAGCTGGGGAAAATTGCTCCGCGAGGGCTCCGTCGGCGCCGACGTCACCCATATGTGAGGACTGACTTCCTGCTTGGTCCTGGAGAACACCGATGATACCGGTGCCGGCGTCAATAGGAAGGCAGATGCACCACAAAAAGAAAAGATTTTCTGCGGTGACAGGAAACTGCTCCCTGTCAGCTCCGTGGTTCTGTGGAAAACGAAAAACTGAGGAGAGAGAGTTGGAAAGGCAGGAAGGCAGCAGCACAGGTGCAGTGGGATGCTCCCAAAAGCTTTCCTATAGGACGCTGGGGAGCGTTCCTGCGCGGGCTCCGTCGGTGCTGATGTCACCCATATGTGAAGACTACATTCCTGCTTGTTCCTGGAGATCTCTCCCACCCTTTTTGGAACCAGGAAGTAGCGGAAGTAGAACCCAGTTCCGCTTTGAGCAGGGGGAAGGGACTCCACCGCCTTGTCTTCCAGCAGGTTGACCAGCTCCTGCTGCAGATGCCTTCGGTGAAGAGGAGTCATAGGAAGTTCCTCAGGGAAGAATGGAGGTGGTTTCTGATCCAAGTGGAGGAGGTAACCCTCCCTGACCACCTGCAAAGACCAAGTGTCTGTGGTGATGTTGGGCCACCAGTGAGCAAAGAAAACCAGACATCCCCTTGTGTGCTGAGGCTCCTGACCCAGAAAGGGAAGAGTGGCTATGCCCAAGGAGTCAACCCCGCCCCCCCAGTCTGCGTCAGAGGTACTGTCTGGGGCTTGGGGGCCTTAGGCTTATGAGGGCCGTACCCTTGGCTCTTGACCTGCTGTCCCTGTGGGGGAGCTGGATAGGCCAGAAATTGGGTGTATGGTCCGTAAGCCTTCCTCTTTTTTGGGTAAAAGGGCTTTTTCCTTGAAACCTTCCATCGGGAAGGGTCTGCGGTCTTCCTGGAGAGCCTGGCCTTGGTCATGAAGACGGACTCCAACTCTGCGGCCTTGTCCATCATGGGCTTGCCGAAGAGGTTCTCTCCCTAGCATGGGACATCGAACAATTTGCTCTGAAACTATTGCTCCAGGTCTGGGGACTGTAGCCATGCCAGGCGCCGGGCACCAATGCCCACCGCAGCCACTCTAGCCAAAGACTTGAAGCCGCACGAGTTATATATTTGGAGAATTCCTTGACCATTGACACCAGGGTCCGGAAGTGCTGGAGAGGTTCATTAGACAGCCCAGTTCAGAAACCGGCAAGCTCCTTCACCAAGTCTCTCAAATACATGCCCATGAAAAACTGGTAGGCTTGGATATGGGCCACGAGCATCAAGCTCTGGTAACACTTTCTACCATAGGTATCCATAGTGCAGGACTCCCTGGCCCAGGGGTACCGAGGAGTGTATCTTATGGCTCTTGATCAGATGCATGTCCGACTCCACTACCATGGAGTTGTGTGGTAGCTCTGTATTGTGGAAGCAAGAGCTCTTGTGGACCTGATACATGGAATTGAGCTGCTTGCTCACTATTGGCACCATAACCAGTGTCTCCCACATCCTGAAGAGGAGTCTTTCTAGGATGGGAGGAATGGGCCTCCTTTGGGGGGGGGGGGCCTCATACTGGAGGATCTCAAGATCTTTCGCTCGAGGCTCAATACCCTGAGGCTTTGGAAGTGTCCTCCCACTAGGGAAACTTAGAAGGCTGCTCCTGACCCTTACCCTCGGCATCAACTTGATGGCTCTGATACCAGTGACCATGAGGACTTACCCTGGGCACAGGAATTGGGCTTCGAGGCCCACTTCAAAGGGGTCCAATCCTTCCGGGGATGGTCTTCCGCAGCTGATCCCTGGTCCGATACCTCACGACCTCGGGCTCAAAGTGAGCACAGTTCGCATGTGAGGCCAAGGCTTTATCTACGGCCCCTGAGGGCACTGATTCCCCAGATGACCCTGGAGCTGAATAGGACATCTTAGGGCCAAACAGCCACTCCTGCTGCCTTTCACGATTCTTTCGGGCCATGCTCATCATCTGGAGACAGAGCGGACTGGAAGAGTCATTGTGGTTGGTGCCAAGGCACTGCAGGCAACTGTCCTGACCGTCTATGTGAGACATGGTATGTTTACAATGATCGAACTGCTTAAAGCCACTGACCAAAGACATAGCAGGGATGATGGCATCCACGAGGTGAAACTCCAATGTCTTGGTCACAAAGGCGCGCAAAAACCTGTGCTCCGAAGGTGAAGAAAAAGAAAAGGAGGGAATCTGAAAAAAATGCGACGCCGAGGCGACAGATCCAGGAACTGGGAAGGTGACAGTACGCAACCAGAGAAAGGATAGAATCTCGAAAAAATCCTGACAAAAATGTCAACTTTTTCTGGGGATAGACTACGCATCCGATGGGCTCCACAGAAAAACTGAGGTAAGACGGCACCTTTGGACGGGAAGTTGACCATGCATGCATGGTAGAACTCTTAAAGGCTTTCTATGAAAGCTGGGGAGTGGATCCTGCACGGGCTTTGTTGATGCCTATTTCATCCATATGTGAGGACTGACTTCCTGCTTTTTCCCGGAGAAAACAGATTATTTTAATAACAGTTCATAGATTACTAATAGTAGGTCTACAATCTCATATTTCAGTTCTTTCAACATCCTTGGATTTATAACATCTGGTCCAGGTGATTTGCTACTCTTCAGTTTATCATATAGTTGTAATACATCTTCTAGGTTTATTGATATTTCTTTCAAGTCTTCTGACACATCACCTTTAAATACCATTTCAGGCATAGGTAACTTTCCTATATCTTCTTCAGTAAAGACAGAAGCAAATAATTCATTTATCTCTCCGCTATGGCCTTGTCCCCCACTTAGCACCCATTTTACCCCCCTATCATCTAATGGTCCAACTGACTCTTTCACAGATTTTTTGCTATGAATGTACTTGAAAAAGTTTTTATTATGCATATTTGCTTCCATGGCAAGCCTTTTTTCTAATTTTGCCTGCTTTATCAGTGCCTTGCAACTAACTTGCCAATGCTTATTTTGTTTCCCATTTTTGTCATTTGGCTTCTTTTTCCATTTCCGGAAAGATGCTTTTTTGGCTACAACAGCCTATTTGACTTCACCTTTAAACCATGCTGGCAGTTTTTTGACCTTTCTTCTATTTTTCCTAAAGCGTGGAATACATCTTGTATGCTCTGTTCAGGCATTTTCCTGTGCCTGTTTAGAATCTAGCTTGCTATTTATTGTTCTGTATATATTTCTGTTTTGTCAGCGTGTGTCCTATCTTCTGTCTGTCCTTTATTCAGATTCTGCTCTCTGCAATGCTGTGTCTCCCTTCTCAACACTTTATTGCTTTTGCTCTCTGACTAGTACTATATGATTGCACATTTAGGAGTGCTTTTTCTTTTTTCTCCTTCTCCCTATTCTTCTATAACAGGGATGGCGAACTCCAGTCTTGGAGTGCCACAATCCAGTCTGGTTTTCAGGATGTCCCTAATGAATATTCAAGAGATATTTGCATACAACAGGAGGCAGTGGATGCAAATATATCTCATGAATATTCATTAGGGACATCCTGAAACCCAGGCTGAATTGTGGCACTCCAGGACTGGAGTTTGCCATCCCTGCTCTAAAAGACCAGTCTTGTAGGTATTTAGTGCCCAATATTCCAAGGAATTTACACGGTTTACACTGGCTTGGGAACCCAGAGACCAGGGTTTGATTCCCACTAGCACTCCTATAAAACCTGTTAAATAAATACACAAAATAAATAACCCAGTCAGTCACTTTAGGGTCCATTCCTAGGGTACTCAGTTTGTTTATAAGTCGCCTGTGCGGAACGGTATCAAAGGCTTTACTGAAATCTAGAATACCACATCAAGGGCTCTCCTTCAGTCCAACTCCCTGGTCACCTGGTCAAAGAAATCCATCAGATTTGTCTGAAAAGACCTGCCTCTGGTAAACCCATCCTGCCTCGGATCCTACAATCTGCTGGACTTCAGAAACCTCACAAATCTCTCTTTTATCAGCATTTCCAATAATTTACTCACCACAGAGGTTAGACTAACCAGCCTGTAGTTTTCAACTTCATCCTTACTTCCGCTTTCATGTAAAGGGATCACACGTGCCTTTCTCCAGTCCTCTGGAATCACGCCCAACTCCAAAGAAGCATTGAAGTGGTAAGTCGGTGGAGCCGCTAAAAAGTCTCCAAGTTCCTTCAGTATTCTCGGATGTTAGTAGTAGTAGTATCTGGCCTGGGCTTCCATAGTAACATAACATAGTAACATAGTATATTATGGCAGATAAAGACCAGTATGATCTATCTAGTCTGCCCAGTAAGGTGGCTAGAGTGGTTGTAACTGCTGCTCCATACAAGTCATCCCCCTTCAGTGCCTGTGTTTAGGGTTGTACCCACTGCTCCATGCAGGTCACCTCCCCTCTATGCCTTTGTTTAAGGTTGTACCTGCTGATCCGCACAGGTCACCCCTCTCTATTTATTGAAATATAAAAAGTTTATTTGGTTTTTATCCTCTTGCTATAAAGGAATCCACTATGTCTGTCCTATACCATTTTGAATTCCGTCACTGTATTTGCCCCCACCAGCTCCATCGGGAGGGCATTCCAAGCATTCACCACCCTTTCAGTGAAAAAGTATTTCCTGGCATTGCTTTTAAATTTACTGCCTTCCAGCTTCATTGTGTGCCCTCTAGTATTACAGCTTTATCTTCTTTGAAAAAGGTTTGTTTGCTCCTTTACATATTTAAAGGTCTGTATCTCCCCTGTCCCTCCTCTCCTCTACGGTATACATATTTAGGTCTTAAAGTCTCTTCTCAAACATCTTTTGGCGGAAGCTCCAAATCATTTAGGTTGTCAACCTCTGAACCATTTCAAGTCTTTTTATATCCTTCGTGAGATATGATCTTCATAACTGAATACAATACTCCAAGTAAGGCCTCACCAACACCTTGTAAAGGGGCATTAATATCTCCTTTCTGCTGGTTATTCCTCTCTGTATGCAGCCCAACATCCTTCTAGTTTTGGCTACCGCCTTGTCACATTAGTTTGCCACCATGAGATCCTCAAACACTGGCACTTCGAGGTTCCTTTCCTAGTCCATGCACACTAACCTCTCGCCCTCTATCGCACACAATTTCCCTTTCTCTTGTGCCTTATGGAATGCTCATTCCATATCTTATAAACTCTCCTTTACTCATGATTTCTTCATCTCTAATGCTTTCCATCTTCTAGCTCTTACTGAGACTTGGTTCCTTCCTGATGACACTGCTTCGGTTGCTGCTTTTCTGTCACAGCGACTACCAATTCTCCCACATTCCTCGTGGCACTAGCCGTGGTGGTGTTGTTAGGTTTCTGCTTTCTCTTTCTTGCCAATTTCAACCCCTCCTTCTATCTCAGTCTCACTCCTTTTCCTCCTTTGAAGTCCATTCTATCTGCCTTTCTAATCCCTTACCTCTCCAGATAGCTGCTATTTATAGACCCCCCCTATAGCGCCCCGGTTATAGCTGCAGGTTAAAGTGGAGTAATTTGGAATTTTTCTAATTTATAGACCCCCTGACAAGTCCACTTCTACCTTTCTCACTGACTTTGACTCATGGCTTTCCTTATTTTTGGATTCTTCTTCCCCCTCCCTTATTCTTGGTGACTTTAATATTCATGTTGATAATCCTTCTGAGCCCTATGCTTCTAAGCTCCTTTCGCTTACCTCATCATTCAACCTCTAGCTTTGATCTTCTGCCCCCTACTCATCAGCACAGTCACTGTCCTGACCTTGTTTTCTTCTCTAATTGTTTACCCTCTAATTTCCATACCTCATTTCTTCCCTTATCTGACCATCACCTGCTAAGCTTCACTCTTCATCACTCTCTGCCTCAGTCTTGCCCAGTTTCCTTCTACCTATTTAGGAATCCTCATGGTATTGATCCACTGGCTCTCTCCAATATTGTTTCATCACCTCTATCTTCAACTGTAACTTCTAAATCTGTTAAGAGAGTATAGTTTTCTATAATACTGCTCTATCCTCTGCTCTGAATGCTCTTGCTCTGCCCATGCCACGTCCTATGAGATGCATTATACCTCAGCCTTGGCTGTCTACAACTACCCACTATCTATGTTCCTGTGCCCACTCAGCAGAGCGCATTTGGCTCAAATACCGCTCCCTTTCTGACTTTCTTTACTTCTAATTAATGTTTGCCTCCTTCCAGTCAGTCATAGCACTCGCCAAGCAAAACTATTATGTCCACCTGACCAGCTCTCTTGCCTCTCACCCCCGCTGTCTTTTCTCAACTTTCTCCTCAAGGTGCCTCTGCCTCTGCCCCTGACCCCTCCTTCTCTTTCTGCCCAGATCCTAGCCAACTATTTCCATGACAAAGTCCACAAGATTACACTCCAATTCCCCACTAGATCAGCTTCATCCCCTCTTCGGTACCAACTTTCCCCCTCAATCTCTTTACCCTTTCATCCTTTTCTAAGATCTCCAAAGAATAAACCTCTTATCTTCTTTCCTCCTCTAAACTTACTACCTATCCTCACTCGTCTCTTTAATTTCAACTTCTCCTCAGTTATCCCTTCCATCGCACATATTCTCAACATATTGCTCTACGCCGCAATTGTCCCTGCAGCCTTCAAGCATGCTGTGGTCACACCTCTCCTCAAGAAACCATCACTTGACTCTTCTTGTCCTTCTAATTATCGACCTATCTCCCTTCTTTGCTTCATTTCCAAACTTCTTGCATGTGCAGTTCTCCACCGCTGCCTTGAATCTCTCTCCTCTCAAGCCCTATTAGATCCATTTCAATCTGGCTTTCGTTCCTTACACTCTACTGAGACGGCTCTTGCCAAAGTCTTCAGTGACTTGTTCCTGGCTAAATCCAAAGGCTTTTGCTCAGTACTCATTCTTCTTGACCTTTCTGCTGCTTTTGACACTGTTGACCACCACCTTCTCCTCGAGGTGGAGCCCATCCACTCTACTGCCCTTCTCTTCACCATGGCAACAGAGATGTTGCTAGAATGGAGGTGGGGCTTCAGTACTATGTCCTGTAGGTCTCATCTATATACCTCTCTGTCTTCCTTAGCTCCTCCAAGTCTGCTACTCTAGGTTCTAGAGATTGAACTTGTTCTCCGAGAGCAAAGAGCTTCTTGCACCTAGTGCACATATGAGATTTATCATCAACTGGAGAAAATCGTACATGTGACACTCAATGCAAAAGACTGGATAGCCCCCATTTCACTGCTGGACTGCTGTCTGCATCTCAGTTTTAAGGATTTGTTTAGATATTTAAGTTGTTTACTTACTTAAAGTTGCTAGGAACAGTTGTACAAACACAGCTGTACCTAATAGGTTTAGGAGACTTTGTCCACGTCAAGATTAAATGCAGGGCCTTAATTAATTAAACTATACCTGATGAGGATAGCCAGCTAAACCTGAAAGTGAATTTGACCACCTCTGTCCTTTTAAGAGCTGTAAAAGCCTATAAATCTAAGATTATGCCTAGGGCGGATGTGAGGGAAAGAAACATTTAATAAAAGCTGGCTTGTTAAAACAATGCCCTGACTGACTTTTACAGTTTGTTTTAAGTAAAAGCTGGTTTGCTAAAACATTGCCCTGAGTGATTTAAAAAAACACAGAACTTTAAAATAAACAGAGATTTTATCAGTTTATCAGATACAAGTGTTATCACTTAAAGCCATACAGCATTTTTGCTTTTGTTATTCCTACTATATTTCACCTTGAAGGGACCCTCAGTCAGAGAAGATTAATTTAACAAGGAGCCTCCCATTCTGATGAAAGTCACGGCCTGTCATGCCTGACCACGTGCACGCTCCTGCTTCAGATCTCGCTTCTAGTGGGACTGCCATCCTTATTACTGCCAACCATCATCAACTGGTCTCAGCAGCTGTGATCTTCAGGACTGCGGTATCCCAGGAACTCATGTACCATAGTACCAGAGAGTCAGAGGGACGCTGAATGGCTTTGGTAACCTTTTGAAGTAACCAGTATCAGCCTCTGTGTACTGTGAACGCACCTGTGTTCAGTTGATGGTGCTCACATGACTTGATTGATGACTCTTATGTTCCTTAATATCTTTGGACTTATAGCTTACTTGCTATTAATCACTGAATTGATTATTTTCCTTATCTGATAGCTCCCTGTCTTAAGACGTTTACTTATCTGTAATTTGTATTCCATTTTATTTTACTTCATTAATTTATTTTATATTATCTTTTTCATTTATTAACTTATTATCCCTCTCTTTCTTTTGCCATTTCGTATGGCCCCTCATTATTCTATGTACCTTTTTCTGATCCTCCTTAACCTTCTTCCCTCATTCCACCAACCCATACCCTTCCTCTCTCTTACCCTCTCTCTCCACCTTCCGTATTTCCTCCCACATCTTATCCTCCACCCTTTCTTTAGCTCTTGAGCTTCATCTTCTCCTGCCTCTCATTCATCCCTCTCCTTCCTCCCTAAAACAACCTCATCCTCGTTTCTGCCTCCTCTCTCCCTTACACTCTTCTTCTCCTTCTGGTGACATTAATTCCAATCCTGGCCCCCCTTCATCTTTCTCTCTCCACCACCGCAATCTCATCCTATCCCTCTCCTCCCCTCCACTTCTCATGTGCCTTAAGGAATGCTCATCCCATTTCTAATAAACTTCCCTTTACCGATGATCTCTTTAACTCTCGTGCTTTTCATCTTCTTGCTCTTCCTGAAAGCTGGCTCCTCCACGATTACACTGCTTTGGTTGCTGCCCTCTCACATGGCGGCTTCCAGTTCTCCCACATCTCTTGTTCCAATGGCCGCGGTGGTGATGTTGGGTTTCTACTTTCTTCTTGCCAATTTCAATCTCTTCTACCTCAGCCCCATTGCTTTCCCTCCTTCGAAGTCCACTCCATCCGTATTTTCAATCCCCTTCCTCTTCGGATCGCTATTATCTATAGACCTCCTGACAAGTCCATTTCTACCTTCTTCACTGATTTTGACTCTTGTCTCTCCTTATTCCTGGATTCTTCCTCCCCATCTCTTATTCTTGCTGACATTAATTTTCATATTGATAACCCCTCTGATCCCTATGTGTCTAAGCTCCTTTCCCTTACCTCCTCTTTCAACCTCCATCTTTGCTCCTCTGCCCCTACTCATCAGCTTGATCACTGCCTTGACCTCATTTTCTATTTTAATTGTTTACCCTCTAAATTCCGCACCTCAGTTCTTCCCTTATCGGACCACCACCTCTTAAGCTTCACTCTTCATCACTCCCCACCTTAATCTCACCCTATCTCCTCCTGTCTTTTTAGGAATCTTCATGCTATTCATCCATTGACTCTATCCACTACCGTCTCTTCTCTTCTTTCTTCCACCTTGGCCTCTAAGTCTGTTGATGAAGTCATAATTTCCTATAACACCACTCTCTCCTTCACTCTGGATACTCTTGTTCCACCCTTAACATGTCCTGTAAGGTGCACTTCATCTCAGCTCTGGTTGTCTTCTACTACCTGCTACCTATGCTCCTGTGCCCGTTCAGCTGAACGCATTTGGCTCAAATCCCGCTCCCTGACTTCCTTCACTTTAAATTCATGCTTCCTTCTTTCCAGTCCGCCATTGTGTTTGCTAAGCAAAACTATTTTATCCATCTGTCTTGCCTTTAACCCCCATCGTCTCTTCTCAACTCTTAATTCCCTTCTTAAGGTAACACCTCTTTCAATTCCTCCTTCTCTCCCTGCCCAAACCCTAGCCAACTATTTCTATAACAAAGTCCATAAGATTACTCTTCAATTCCCTACTAATTCTTCTTCACTCTCTCTTCGCCCTCTCCAATATCAACTTTCCCTTCAACTTCCTCCACCCTTTCAACTTTTTCTAAATACTCTGAAGAGGAAACCTCCCTTCTTTCTGCCTCTAAACTTACTACTTTTTCTTCTGAACTTATCCCTACCCATCTCCTCAACTCCATCTCCTCCTCAGTCATCCCCTTCATCTCACATATTCTCAACCTTTCACTCTCCACTGCAACTTTCCCTGCAGCCTTCAAGCAAGTTGTGATCACTACTCTCCTCAAAAAGCCTTCTGTTGACCCTACTGGTCTTTCTAATTATTGACCCATCTCCCTTCTCCCTTTCATTTCCAAACTTCTTGAATATGCAGTTCTCCGCCATTGCCTCGAATCTCTCTCCTCTCAGGCCCTCCTTGATCCATTCCAATCTAGTTTTCATTCTTTTCATTCTTCTGAAAAGGCTCTTGCCAAAGTTTCCAGTGATTTGTTCCTGGTTAAGTCCAAAGGCCTTTACTCAGTTCTTATTCTTCTTGACCTTTCTGCTGCTTTTGATACCATTGACCACTTTCTCCTCCTTGACACATTACCCTCTCTTGGTTTTAGAGATTCTGCTGTCTTGGTTCTCTTCTTATCTCTCCAATTGCTCTTTCAGTGTTTGTTCTGGTGGTTCCTCCTCTACTGTCATCCCTTTTTCTGTTGGTGTACCCCAAGGATCTGTTCTAGGCCCTCTTCTTTTCTCTCTCTACACCCAGTCCCTTGGTGCCCTCATCTCTTCCCATGGCTTTCAGTATCATTTTTATGCTAATGACTCTTAAATCTCTCTATATTCATCTGATATTTCTCCTGCACTCCAAGCTTGTGTTTCTGCCTGTTTACCTGACATTGCTGCCTGGATGTCTCACTGCTATCTGAAATTGAACATGGCTAAAACCAAACTTCTTATCTTTCCCCCTAAACCTTCCTCCCATCTTCTTCCTTTCTCCATCACTGTTGAAATACTCTTCTTCTTTCCTGTTTCCTCAGCCCATAACCTTGGGGTTATCTCTCTTTCCTTCTCCTCACATATTCAACAGATTGCTAAAACCTGTTGTTTCTTTATAATATTAACAAAATTCACCCCTTCCTCTCTGAACACACAACTAAACTCTTGTCCACTCTTTAGTTACCTCTCATCTTGACTACTGCAACCTCTTCCTTGCTGGTCTTCCTCAGAGTCATCTCTCTTCAATCTATTCAGAACTCTGCTGCGCAGCTAATCTTCCGCCAGCCCCGTTACACTCATATAACTCCTCTTCTGATATCACTTCCATTTCCATATCCATTTCAAACTTTTTCTTCTAACCTACAAATGCATTCACTCTACTGCCCATCATTACCTTTCCTCTCTCCTCTCTCCCTACACGCATTCTCGTGAACTTCGCTGCTCCTCATGCTTCCTTTTCTCTATCCCCTCTTCTTCTAATGCCAACTCCATAGAAACATAGAAACATGATGATAGAAAAAGACCACATGGCCTATCTAGTCTGCCCTCCAGACTTTGATCCTTTCACCTTGCTGCTTCTAATGCCTGGAACAAGCTTCCTCTGTCCTTATATCAAGTCTTATCTCTCTCCCTTTTCAAATCTATGCTAAAGGCTTACCTCTTTGAGGCCGCTTTTGGATCCTAATCTCTTGTTCCTCTTGTGTCTCCTCTCCCTATTGAACCCTTATTTCTCTTGTATTGTACTGTCTGTTTTAACTAGATTGTAAGCTCTTCAAGAAGGGACTGTCTTCTTACGTGTACAGTGCTGCATACGCCTTGTAGTGCTTTATAAATGATTAATAGTAGTAGTAGTAGTAATTTAAAGCCAAAGAGTTCCCTTTAACCCAAGAGTCTGAAAATCTCCCAGCTGGTAAACACTTACAATTGCAAAATCCTTCCCTGCAAGAGCAGCTTTTCTCAGAAGTCCTTCAGACTTGAAACCTTCTGACTGCAACCTGTCTAGAATGAGCCAATCATTCAGATACAGGTGAACACAGATTCCTTGGCATCTCAGCGCAATGGCTGCTATCAACATGACTTTTCAGAACATCCTTGGGGTGGTAGAGAGGCCAAAGATATGAGCAGCAAATTGAAAATGAGAGCTAAGCATGGCAATATGCAGATAGCGTGTTTCCCCCATGTATAAGAATGAAGAAATAAGCCTTGACTAGATCCAGCAACATAAGAAACATCCCTGCCTGGATCACTGACCACAGGGTCTCCATCTGGAAGTGTACTGTGTGCAGGTGAGCACTGGACTCCCTTAAGGTCAAGGATTGGCCAAAAGGAACCATTTTCTTTGGCACCTCACTCAGCAGGCGGACTACTGCTTGCAGACGGAGCAACCTTTATAGCGTGATCTGAATAGTGGCTCTCTTGGCAGTAGAACCACATAGGGAGATGATGAAAGTGTCTGGAATAGGCTCTCTGCATTCCAGAACAAAGCCATGCTCAATGATGTCCAGCACCTAGCGATCCTTGGTGACCTGGGCCCACTCCTAGTAGAAAGACACAGCCTGCCACCAATGTTCCCTCTAATTTTCTGTAGGCTGTGTGCGCATAAGATATCAGCTGTGCAGATTTTGAGGGAAGGTTAAATTTTTGTGCACCACATAATGACACTCGGAGTTATATACTTTAAAATTTGACTACATGTCAGAATTCAGTATGTACACCACATTGATTTTAATCAAATTAAATGAAAATAGACGATTACTAAATGAAGCGGAAAATTTCTAGTAATTACAATCACAACTTTTAAATTTTAAGACATCTGTGTTGTTTTCTATCAGAATCAGAACCGTAATTTTTGTGCGCTCTGTTGTAAAGTATGTGCGCTCGCTCAGCGAGGTGTGTGCGTGCGCACACGCGCACAGCTTAGAGGGAACAGTGCCTGCCACCCACTGGAGGCATCCCAGAATGGGCCCCCAACCCGTCATTGTGCTGGATGGGAGATGGCACTTCTGAAGGTGGAAGCATCCTGGGGCCTGCGAGCTCCACAAAAGGAGAGTCTGGGACCAAAAAACAGAAGACGTGAAGGATGGCTTTCTGGGGTGGTACCTACGAGAGTCCAGGTAGCGCAAATGAGGAAAATGGGCATACATTGTGAAGAGGACACACCTATATGCCTCCCAGGCCCCTTCAGCCTACCTTCCAGGAGGTGATGAGGTTTGGACTCACCCAAATCTTTAACCAATTTCTCGAGGTCCTCTCGAAATAACATCTTTCCATTAAGTGCAAGTTGGGACAACCATTAATTAGAGGATGTATTTGCCACCCAATGCCAAAACCAAAGCCAATACCATATCACCGTCGAAAGAGCAATGTCTTTAGCTGCCAAGTGGATGAGATCATACGTGGCATCTAACAGAAAGGCTATTGCTTAAAGAGCATTCTCCTTATATACTCCTCCATTATGGAATGACCTACTCAACTGAATAAGATGCATCAAGGACTTACCGGACCACAGAAAAGCATTAAAAACTTTTCTCTTCACAGAAAATTATGGGAACACCCCATGAATACCATGTACATACCTACCTATTACATACTGCGCACCCATGTCCTCCCCAACCATCTGGCTCCCCTGGCAGTCCTTCCCCAACCCAAACCAACATCTCTCCCACCCAGACACATTACACATCCCAAATCCATACCCCTCCCAAGATGCTCATCATCTTATACAGTCCATTGATATGGACCTTCCTCAGCCTATGTATCCTTCAATCTACCCCTCATAATAACTAATTGCTCTGCATTTACCATTTGCTACATTAATGTTACCTCTAACTCCATATAATCATCCAAGTTTAGCACCCTTGTTTTATGTAAACATCTTGGTTCATGTTATATGTAAACCACTCTGAATCCTATGATAGGATGGTATAAGAAAACTTGTTAAATAAAATAAAATATTGTTGACTCCAAGAGGGGTGAAATATCCTCTGGGGCGAGAGACTGAATCCAGTGGAGAAGAGCTCGAGTTGTCAGGCCCGCACGCATAGCCAACTGGAAGAGAACAGCAGAAGTTGAGAACTGATTCCTGAGGAGAAAGTCTATCTGATGATCCAGGATGTCCTTTAGGACTATACTACCCTCCCCCAGGGTGGTGGTTCGCTTTAGGACTGCCATAACATTTATTTATTTATTAGTATTTAGCTCATGTCTTTCCAATGGCAGTTCAAGGTGATTTACATTCAGGTATGCTGAACTAGGCAGCACAGTCCTCCTGTGGCAGGGCGTAAAGCTTTCTACAGATCCTCAGCCCCTTTACCAGGGAGTTTGGCAAGCCCCCTTCCAAGAAGATCATGCTTTTGATAATCACTGGAAAAGGAAAGGCTGTCATAGATTTCCAAACTCCTCTTGCAAATCTGTGACCCTTATTTTGCCTCTGGAGGGTCAGTCAAATGCAGTGTGGATGACATTTGAGCAATAACAGCCCACAGTTCATCCTCTCTGAATGGGCGGATAATACTGGCTTCATCGTTATCTTCTGAAGGTGAAGACATTTCGTCCTCCAGGTTGGAATCATTGCCCAAGGCATTGAGGCAGGACTCCGGGCCTCAGACAAAGAACAGTGAATCTGATTCTCCAGACTCCAATCTTTGCTGAGATCACTTACAAAACGGCGCTAAGGACAGGCTTTAACTCACCACCGGCCCTTCTTCCAAGCTTTGAAGAATCCTTTCCAAACTTCTTTTCCAATCTTCTGATTGCTCAACAGGTCCTTAACATGTGAAGGACGCGGAGTTGAACCAATTCCCCTCCTCCTTATGGTAATATCCAAGAGGGCATCGGTTTCAAGAGTGACTCTAGTGGAGCCTCCAGCACTGTGCTCCAGTGAGAAAGTCACCTCATGGACAGTTGCTCACGAGTGAAATCAAACTCTCATTCTCTAATCTTTCTTTGTTTTTCCAGACTTCATCAGAGCTATAAAAACTTGCATTCGCCATCTGCTAGAGACAGAGAAATACTGGAGTAGGTCCCTAAAGGCACAGATTTTTAATGGCACAATGATAACATAAGAAGCTTCTGGAATGTTTCTTTGTCTCCACATCTGCTGGTCTGGGAACATGACTCATTTATCTGGATTGGTCTAGCAGGATGATATGGAAGAACAAATTTACATAATCTCTGGGGCAGATGTAAATGTATACATTTGAATTTGCACATGGGGCTAACTCTGGATGCCTATCTTATAAAGGCATATAGATACCTAGGTTGTCTTTATAGATTAGGGCTAAAATTTGCACCCTTTTGGACTTTTCACCTAGCTTCCCTCTTATAAAATGACTCCCACTTTGACTCATAAATTGAGCAATTGGCATGATCATCATTAAAGGGAAATATATTTAAGGAAAACCTGATTCAATTTTTTTCTAAACTAACAGCTCCAGTGACTACAGCTAACTATAAGAATTCAGGACAGGCTAAAGTTAGGTTGAGTCTTCAGCTGTCTTGACTGAACCTCCTCTTAGCTGATCTCTGAAGCTAAACAGGGTTGGGCCTGGACAATACTGGGATAGGACCCAACTTGGAATACCAGGGGCTATAAACTCACTGTGCGGAAGAAAGACAAGGCAAACTACTTCCAGTCACATCTTGCCATGAAAACCCAGGAACTGGGTCGCTAGGAATCAGCATGGACTCAATGGCACACATTGCATTTGAAGTTAGGTAAGTGTAAACTGCATTTGTATAGGTGAAGCTTTATTAAGTTAGCTACTAACAGCAACGAGCAAGCCAGCTGAGGTAGGTATAGTCATTCTTGATCTTTTCACTCTGGATCAGTAGGAATACCTGGGAATGGAAGAGGTAAGATATTTACAAAACAGCAGGGAAACTCTGTTACAGTATAGCCTGTTTTCACAAAGGAAAATATTTTTTTTCTTAACAGACCATTTTCACATTCAAGACAGAGAGATTGCCTTAGCTGGATGCTATTTACAAAAATTAAAGGGCTTCTAAACTATTCTTCCAAAATGCTGGGGACATCCATTTTGGGAATCATTTTATAAGGCATTTTTTGTGAGTAAAATGGTGTATAACCACAGAAGTTGTCTTCTATAAGATTACCCAGGGCACAGATACTTAAACTTATGCACATACACTTTGTAATAACATATATTTCTCTAACCTAGTTGGAAGTATACCTGGGGATAGGGTTTGCACTTAAGTATGTATTGTCTTAGAAACTCTATTCATGCTTTGGACATTTGAAAATGGGCATAGAGATGTCCAAAGCACAGTGCAAAGACATCCAAATCAGAACAAGGTATGGTGTAGGCATGGCTGGGGTGTTACCAAATACTTGGATGTCTTTGCCCTATTTCAGAAACATCCTGGATGACCTGAGCTGTGTCAAAGATTATACCTGCTCCAGGCATGAATATAAAATACAAAAACTGCTATAAAACTATCAATATGCTGATTCATATATCTGTGCATATACTTATGCTAATCAAGCAAAAAAATAATGGTTGACCTTAGTGTCCCTTTCGTTGGGATTTTACTGCTCCGTGGACAGCCTGCTACTTGCTGGCCTTCATTTACTTCTGCCAAGGAAGATTGGATCCCTGCAGGCCGAAGCAGGGGAAGCCCCAAAAGCAGAGCAGATTTTGGTGCGGTCATGGCCCTTGTGGCCTTCCCCTTTCTGATGCCTATGATTTAGTATGTTTCCTTACAGGATTTGGGCCAAGTAAGGGTCTTCAGCTGGTCTTCCCCTCTAGAAGAGAGTTGCATTAGACCCGTCATAGAGAACATGCATTTACGGTGGCTGTACCTATTGTGAGGAATAGTTTTGCATTTGAATTGTACTATGAGCAGAATTACCTAGAGTTCTGGAGAAAGGGGAAATCCTGCAGGTCAATATTCAAAATGACTTTTGTATAGCAGCTGCTGCTATAGGAATAAGTTCCCTATCCATGAATTCTCAGTGATACTATTCAGATAGTGCCGCTGAATATTCTTACAAACTGCCCTGGCAATATCCAGATAGGACCAGGGTGCAATGAAGACAAGAGTATGGGTATTACGTCTAATTCTATAGATAGTCATTGACATTCAGCTATTATCCTTATAGCTAAGCAGACAGTAAAAAGGCTGTTCTAAATTAAACTGCAGCTGAATATCAATGACTATCCATATAGCAGTGGCAGTCACAGCTTTCCATGTAGATTCAGCACCACTTGCTATCTGGATAAAGTTGCTGAATATATTTGGATAATTTAAATACTGTGGTTAGTGTTTAAAAAAAAGGCTGATTATGGTGTTTGAATATTGATCAGTTGGTTGTTTTCATTATTGTGAGCATGATATTTTCTGACAGAATTCTTCCTTTAGGGGTTATCTGTGTCACTTAACGTGGTGGTATGGGGGGCTGATTGCTATTAACAAGATATTGCTTCAAGGGGATTGAGGGCAATTTGGATGGATCAGGCACTTGGAATTTGGAGCAAGGGGATTTGTGGATTCTTTTATTGTATTGTTTTATGCTGTTGTACACTTTGTATACCTGTTTATAACAGTCATTTCCCATATGTGAAACATGCTCTACACATCTAAAAATATTTATATAATTACTGGGCCCAGTATTTGAAGGCATTTACTCAGTTTACAGAACTGCCGCTGAATATCCATGGGTGCTGCCACTACTCGCCTCAATGCTATGCAGTTAGCATCAGGATGTGCCATGGGTGTTCCAGGGTGGAGCAGAGGCAGCACCCATCACTAACCAGGCAGTGGCGTTATTGAGCCACTGCCCGGTTAGCAACCCATGGGTAAAGTCAAGTCCTGACACATGGAAATCCCTAGGTATAGGTTACCTTTGAAAAAAAAAAGGAGGGGGGGGGGAAGAAAAATAGAGCTGTTTGATAAACCTGAATCCAACAGCTGTAGAAGGTTTTTGTGTAGGACAGGCAAAAGGGTCTAGAGCTAGTCCGTTACACCAAATGGCAAACCTCTTACATTTACTACCTTGTGGTACAATTTCTTCTAAAAACCAGAAAAACCTGAGATGTTTTCAGGCATTTCCAGAGAATTAATTTTATCTTTCAATATCCAGGCTGTGAGAGCCAGGGGCCTGATTTGGGATGTACCATGGTTCCTAAAATGTGTATGAGCAAGGCTGGAGATGTCCCAGCTGGATCAGTTCCTCTATGAAGAGCTACTACAGGAGTAGGAAGCAGGTTTACCTCAACCAAAAGGGGATGATGAGTATCACAGTTCCCCAATCTTGTCTGAGTTTTAGAAGGATCTTCACTACCAGAGGTATCAGAGGATAGGTGTACAGAAGGTTCTCCCCCCAATTTAGGAGGAAGGCATCTAAGGCTAGTTTGCTATGTATCCTCATCTTCAAACAGATAAAGGATACAAAGCAATAGATTCGCTCAGCCACATATCTTTTAGTTGTTCCTATTTTTCGTCAGGTTCACTCCTCTTCTGCCTGTTCTTCTTACTGAGTTGCATCTCCTGCCCTATGGAATTCTCTTCCTCTAGACCAGTGGTTCTCAACCTTTTTTGTACCGTGACCCCTTTTACCATTGGTCAACTTGTGATGACCCCCAATGATAAAATCAAATGCGTCTCTCTTCCTGTACTGTTAACGCATTGTCGCTGTAATCATTTGTTGAATTATTAATATATTATAGGCCTTTGCATTATGTTTTTATTTATAAAATTTACTTATTTAAACCACAATAATTAATCCCAATAACAAGTAACAATATTTGATTTCAAAATTATTATGATTTTGTAGTCAGTTCACTAATATGAAATAAAATTATTTTTTCTACCTTTGTTGTCTGACCAATTTATTCTCTGATCATGCTGGTCCCGATCTGAGGCTTCTGCTTTCCTGTCTTCTCTTAGCTCTCTTTCTGTGGTCTATGGTCATCTGCCATTTCTTATTTCTTCTTTTGTTTTCTTCACTTCTTTCCATCAGCCTATTTCCAGTCCCAGTAACCCTCCCCAGTATCAGCCCCTTTCCAGTCCTCACTCCCAGTACCTTCCAATGTCAACTTGCATTCCCATGACTGCCACTGGTGTCCATTCCCTTCCAGTCCCCCTCCTTCCCCACTGACCAGTCCCTTCTAGTACAAATACCATGGCAGCCCCTCTCAGATCCACTCCCTTCCAGTTCATTCTCCCATCCCCTCGTATCAGCCCATTTGTAGCCTTAGCCCCAAGTTTTCTTCCAGGGCCAGCAGCTCTATCCTCCCCTCCCCACAGTCAGCCCATTCCCAGTCGAAGCCCCCCAATCAGCTCGCTTCCAGTGCTAGTCCCCCTTCAACCCCATTACCAGTGCTAGCCTCCCCTAATCAGCCCAATACCAGTCCTACCCCCCCATCAGCTCATTACCAGTCCTAGCCTCCACTAATCAGCCCATTTCCAGTCATAGCCCACCCGATCAGCTCATTTCCAATGCTAGCCTCCCATCAGTCCATTACCAGTCCTACCCCATCCCATCAGCCCATTACCAGTCCTAGCCTCCCCTAATCAGCTCATTTCCAGTGCTAGTCCCCCCTCAACCCCATTACCAGTGTTGTTGTTGTTGTTAAGTGCCGTCGAGTCGAAGTCGACTCATGGCGACCCTCTGGATAGCTATCCTAAATTGTGTTCGGTCTTCAGTCAGGCAGCTCATTGTTGACAGACTGATACCCATAGCTGCTGTTATTGTATCGATCCATCTCATTGCTCCCCTAATCAGCCCATTACCAGTCTTACCCTCCCATCAGTCCATTACCAGTCCTAGTCTCCTCTAATCAGCCCATTTCCAGTCCTAACCTCACCGATCAGCTCATTTCCAATGCTAGCCCCCCATCAGTCCATTACCAGTCCTACCCCCTATCAGCCCATTACCAGTCCCAACCCCCCCCTTGATCAGTCCATTCCCAGTCCTAGCCTTCCCTAATCAACCCATTACCAGTCCTAGCCCCCCCATCTGCCCATTACCAGTGCTATCTCCCCCATCATAATCCTAACCCGCACTGTCTCTCCCCTCTGTCCAGCATTTATCCTGTCTGTCCAGTATGTCCCCCTGTCTCTCCCCTTTGTCCATGTCAGCCCCCTTCCCTCCCTCCATGTCAGCCCCCCTCTGTCCATGTCAGCCCCCTCCCTCCATCCCTCCATGTCAGCACCACTCTGTCCATGTCAGCCCCCCCTCCCTCCCTCCCTCCCCCATGTCAGCCCCGTTGCAGGTTCCCTGCCCCCTCCTCCCCTCTCCCCATGTCTGCCTCCTTCTTCTGCAGCCGCGGCTCCCTGCCTCTTAGGGAACCGCAGCTGTGCCTGTGAAGCCGTTGCGGAGCCTTTCTGTCTCTAAACAGGCTCCGTTCAGCATTGTCCTGCCTCCAAAGGAAGTGGTAAACAACTTCCTCTGGAGGCGGGACAATGCTGCATGGAGGCAGAGCCCGTCGAGAGACAGGAAGGCTCTGCAACGGTTTTACAGGCATAGCCGCGGTTCCCTAAGAGGCAGGGAGCTGCGGCTGCATTAGAAGGGAGGCGGTGAGTTTGCCGCTGCCGAGAAGTGGACTCGGCAGCGGCAGCAACTTGTGTGCTTTTTAAAATTTTTTTTAACTTGGTGGAGTGAGGCGAACCCCGCTACATCCTGTGGCGACCTCCGTGGGGGTCGCGACCCACAGGTTGAGAATCGCTGCTCTAGACTTTCCTTGTCAACTCTCTCTTATCTACTTTAAAACTCTTCTTAAGAGTCATTATTTTGTCCAAGCCTTTCCGTCTGTATCTCCTATGTGATTTCTCAGTTCTCTTTTAATTGGCACCCCGTGGACACATATGAATAACCTGATTTAGCAGCTGTCATCACTTGAGGTGTCTTGTGTTCACTACTTCCCTCTCCTCCATTTGCGATTATTGTTTATTAATATGTTGTTACATTTGTAACTTAGGCTTTACCTCCTGTTTTTCTTGTTATTTTGTCTTTTTATTTTCTTTTACATTTAAAATTTTTTTTTATTTAATTGTTAAAATTGCTAACTACCTAGACATGATCTATAATAGGGGGTGTAGCAGGTGTTCTTCATGAACAGCAAGAATAAATCCTCATGTATGGATGATGTCACCGACAGAGCCCTGCACGGAACATTCCCCAGCTTCCAAAGGAAGCTTTTGGGAGGAACACTGAGCATGTGCGCCTGCCTTCCCGCTCACCGTGGCACCATACTCTCCAGTACAATACATAGGAGCCAAAAAAGGCAACTCCCAAGGGAGCTGGGAGAAAGGCTGGCAGAAAGACCCATGCTCCAGTGGTATCGAGGAGGGCCCTGATGAACTCCAGCTGCTGTGATAGATAGAGGTGGGACTTCGGGTAGTTGACTATGAAGCAGAGACCCTCAAGCACCTGGATTTTGAGCACAGCAGACTGCCGAACGCTGGCAGCACGTCGTCCAGATATGAGAAGACAGACCCTCCCCCCTCCCCGGGTCCAGAGAAAGGCGGCCACGACCACCAGACACTTTGTGAAGACCCGGGAGGCTGCAGCTAGCCGAAAGGGAAGCACACAGTTCTGGTAGTGCCAACTACTCAGCACGAAATGCAGGTATTGTCTGTGATGCAGGTGGATTGGAATATGTGTGTACACATCCTTCAGATCTTAGGAACATAGCCAATCATCCTGTATGAGGTACGGGAGCAGTGTCCCTAATGAGACCATTTTGAACTTTTTGTATACCAGGAACCGGTTGAGATTTTGCAGATCCAGAATTGAATGGAACTCGCTGGTCTTTCTGAGAACCAGAAAGTACCTGAAGTAGAAACCCTGCCCAATCTGAGCAGGGGGGTGGGGGGGGGGGGGTGGGGAGGGGGACGGGCTCGATGGCAAGTTTGGACAGCAGGGCCTCGACCTCGGTCTGCAGTAACCTCCAAACCTCCAGTGTGCGGGATATATGGGGTACTCCCTGGGGTTGTACAAAGGTGGCAACTGGGTGAAGTGCAGCAAATATCCACTTTGGACAATCTACAGCACCCCGGTGTCCGAGATGATGAGGGGCCACCGGTGGGTAAAGTGGATGAACTGCCTCCTGACCTGCGGAGATATCTCAATGGGCAACAAATGACTGGCTATGCTCCTGAGGAACCTGTCAAAACCCAGCACCCGGCTTGGGCTGGGAGGCAGGTTGTGCCTTCAGGGTCTTCTTCCTCCGCTGTGGGCAGGGCTGAGAAATACTGGTATGGGTATGGATAGAAGGCCTTCTTGGTGTGATGTTTTTTCCATTCTGGGTCCATGGTCTTTCTGGAGAGCCTGATGACAGTCATCTGCTCCTTCTCCAGCTCCTCAGCTTTCTCCTCTATGGGCTTGCCGAAGAGGTTCTCACCCCGGCATGGGACATTAGCAATCTTGTCCAGGACCCACTGCTGCAGTACTGAAGACTGCAGCCATGCCATCTGGTGGATGGCACCTACAGCCGCCACTCTGCCAGCCTTGGAATCTGCGCGGGCCTCAGAAGCAAGGGCGGCAAAGTCCTCCAGATCCAACATGACATCCTTGAGGAACATACTCATGTAAGTCTTGTAAGCCATGATCCTGGCAATCAGCATGGAGCTTTGGAAACACTTCCTCCTGAAGGAGTCTAGGGTCCAAGCCTCGTGACTTTGCAGGACTGAGGAGTGCGTTTTAGCACTCTTTGCGCGCTTCAAGGCTGATTCCACTACAATGGAATTGTGGGGCAATTAAGGCTTCTCAAACCCTGGGGCCTTCTGGACCTGGTATAGGGAATCGAGCTGGCCGCTGATGACAGGAAGCATGAGTGGCACCTTCCACAGCTGCAGCAGCAGCCACTGCAGGACATGGTAGATGGGGATTGTCATCGCCTCCAGGGGAACCGAGGGGTACTGGAGAAGCTCCAGTTCCTTTGTCCTTGGTTCCTCTTCCGATTCCAGGGAAAAGAGGATGGCCTTGGCCATATACCCAATGAAGTCCTGAAAGGACATGTCCTACAGGGGCGATTTGCGCTGCTCAGGTGGAGGCGACGGATTGGATGGGAGATCTGGGAACCAAAGGGACGATACTGTCTATTCTGCCTCAGTCTCCCATTCCAATTTGGATTCCGAGAGGAAGTCACAACAGTGCCAAGTCTTCTCGTCCTGCTGGCTCCATAGCTTGGGGAAGGGAGGGCACCAATGACCTTCGTGCTGCCCAGCATGCTCAAGACGGTGCCCCTGGGTCTTGGACTCCGACTCACTGGAGAAGGAGATGGCTCTGGCAACTGGGGTCGATACTGAACACCCACCTGATGATCCAACCTTAGCAGGCAGGGCAAGGGTCTCCAGGATACACTGGAAGGAATGTGGTGATGACGTATTCCGCAAGGCTTCCACCACTGCCAAGTGAGCTTCTAAGGCTCAAAGTTGTTCCTCCGGAACCGCCACCTGCGAAATGGAGATGCCAAAGTCACAGACACCTCGAGTGGGGACATTATGATGATAGGTGCATCGGAAGACAGCTGGCTGCCCTTCTGGGCACTGGGAGTAGACTCCACCGTTCTTGTCAGGTCCTCCTGCTGGGGAAGCTTGGCTGGCCGTTCCCAGCAATTGCTCTGTGCATCTCGTTGAGTAGGGCTGCAGGGATGCTGCATCTGGTACTTCTCCCAGTTCTCGCCTTTTGACATTGACATGATCTCTGCAGGGAGCATTCCTTCGCTGCTTGGGCCCTTCATGATGCTCCTTCCCCTTAGCTACCTCCGGGCCTTTCGCAGGTATAAACAAGGGGGTCAGAACTGAGGATGCTTAATCAGATGAGCCGAAGAGGGTCTCCTCCTGCTTTTCCCAACCTTTCAGCCCTCGGTGCATCATCTGCAAGCAGAGCTCCAGCCCCAATTATGATGGTCTATGACAGAAATGGTCTTGCCACATTTGATGCATTTCTTAAAGCCACTAGCCGGCTTAGACATGCCGAAAAACACCGCCTTGGCAAAAGTTAAACTGAAAAACTGCCGTGGGCGGGAAACCATGCAAAAGCATTGAAAAGAACACAAAAAATCACACCTAAAAGGGAAAAACGACTAACAGACGACAGGTAGGAAAGATAACAGTGAAAAATCCCAGCCAGAGAGAAAACATTTTTCCAGACTGCAGGAACACATCCTAGGGGCTCCATGGAATAAAGAAGACTGGAGAGTATGGCATCGCGACAGGCGGGTAGGCAGGCATGCATGTATGTACCTCCCAAAAGCTTCCTCTGAAAGATGGGGAGAATTCCATGCAGGGCTCTGTCGGTGATATCACCCATATGTGAGGACTTATTTCCTGCTTGTTCACGGAGATGCAAACAAATTTAATGTGTATCTCCCCCATTTGCAGAATATCTCAATTACTTTTTCTCTGTTTGGAGATCACTCTTGGTGACTGCATGACTTGGCTCAGTTTGTCTGCAAGGTTTTGTCATTCCATGTCAGATAGTTGGTTCTGAGTGTCAGCCCATATAAGAAAGTTAGTTTCACATCCTGATAGTTTCCCAGCACAGAAGATACATGCCTGTTCCTTCCTGTTTGTTCACGTGGAGGCACATTCTAATATGTCCGTCCAGGCCCCTGTGCATCCGATCGGAATTAGGATGCCCAGAGGTAGACCTGACTCTGATCCTGTGGAGGTTAGACATGTCCTGCAGGATCAGAATTGGATCCAGGGCCTGTACGTGCAGGCTGGGACACGATTCCGATCAGCCTGCAAACACAGCCACCTGCCTGGTTACCTTAGTGAGGCTCCTGAATGGAGCCGCGGTGCCATGGCATCCCACTGCCATAGCACGGCGGATCCATTCAGGAGTCGCGATCCTTGGCTGCCGACCATAATCTTCTTTCCCTGCAGCCCAAACCCCAATCTGGCCTTCCATAGCCAGAGTCGAACTGTGGGGAACCCCCTGCACCCCCTCACCTTTCTGCTGCTGCCCGGGCCTGCGTCCTCTGTCCAGTTTGCCAGCCTTGTACATCTGGGATCTCAGACCGCCCATGTTCCACCTCTAGAACGCCCCCTCCCGCCCCCATCTAAGCCTCCCCATACAAACGCCTTGTTTGTATGGTGAGGCTTTTAACAGGGCCGGCAGGGGGGATGAATAGTGGGGATGGATGTTCCAACGAGATGTCCATCTCCGCCATTCGCTTGATGGAACAGACCCCATAGTGCATGGCTACCCGATTATCCATCTTGAGTAATATAATTTTATTGACCAGCTGCCCTCTAGAAGTATCTAGAGTGTTCCAGATACTCTTAGTTGTAAGAAGTTTATCTGATAAAATTTTTCCTGGGCAGACCACAGACTTTGGATGTAGAGTTTATCTACAGGAGCTCAGCTCAGTTTGGTGGCACCCATGGCTAAAAACTTTGACTCTCTGGAATTTAGAAGGGGACTCACTTTGAAATATTTGATTGGAATAGCAATCTCAGAGTTGGTTGGTGACTTGGATAGCATCTTGTAAGCTCTGAGTTACTTGAGTCTACTAAAAGAATAAGGACTAATGGGCTTCTCACATTGTGGTGGCGAGACAGGTATAGCGCACAAAGAAAGTGTGAAAAAACAGCCTTTTACCTCTGGGCAGAAGAAAGCTTCAGGGAGTTTAAGGGTTAAAACTCTAACCAAAGAAAAAAACCTCTGTGCACAGAGAGGTAGAGAGTGAGCCACGCCCTAGCTGCATGGTGACCAGGGGAGGTGACGAGGGAAGCCTGGGGGTGGAGTCTGAGGCTATAGGGCAGCCCCAGTCACATAAGCAGAGTCTTCCAGATTAGGAGGAAGAGGGGAAGCGAAAGGAGGAGGAGGAGTGAAAGGAGAGAGACCAGGAAGAAGGAAAGCAGGAGGAGATCGTGTCCGTGGGCGGAGTCCAGGAGGGAAATCCTCTGAGGAGGAGACGTTCCCTAGCAGGCTGGACACTAGCAGAGAATCTCTTGAAACTACAGGAAGTAAGGAGATTAGGAGGACACGTGTAAGAGAAAAGTGCTCTATCAGAAGCCTCAAAGGAGATCCTTATTGCATGCAGCATTCAGACAACTCAAGCCCTGAAGGCAGCCTAGCTGATAGGAAGAGTACAGCTGGCTTGGAATGCAGGAGAGTTGATTCTGGGGGAAATACTGGTGGAAAGCAAGGAACAGGAATCTCTGTGAGAGAGTCTGTGGAGAAGGTTCTACCTGTGGCACAGCCTGAGAGAAGACAGGTTGCTGGGAACAAGGTGAGCCCCTTGCAAGTTTTAAAAGGTTTATTAAAAAAGAAAGATCTCCTATATCCTTCCCCTGCAACTCAGCATAGTGAGGATTCCCAATGGGAACAGGTTTTGAAATTGTTGGAGCAGTTGAAACCTGCCGTTAGAGACGCTGAGGCCAGCCAGGTGCTAACTGAACCAAATGAGGAAAGTATGGAAGTAGAAGAATGCCTTTCAGAAAGTGTATGTTCTGATGTTGAAATGGATTGCTCTTACTGTGTGAGTCAGAAGAAGTAAAAGCTGTATGGTTTTTAAAAGTAGTGAAAAAGCCAGAAGCTTTGGAAAGTTTATGACCTGCTGGAAATTTGGTTAATTGAAGCACTAATGTTGAGCTAGTCAGACAGGCTCAAAGAAGGCTATGAATGCTGGAAGTTAAAAGCCAATATTGGCAACTTGAAAGTGAAGAATGCCAATGTATTTAAAAAGGAATAATACAAAGGTTTAGCAGCTTGTAACCAAGAAGCCAAGGTGCTGTGCAGAGCCCTGAGTGATACAGATTTGTGCTATACGAAGCCTGGGACCTAAGAATGTAATCTTGACTGAAGGCAAGGTTTTATTGCTTCATTTAAAACAAGCTGTTTGAAACGGCTAATGCCTGAACTATGCTGTAAAGTTTGTTTTCCTTTTTGAATGGAGAAGTATCCCATTTTTGTTCTGGTTATATCTGAACTGCTGACAAAGAAGTTCAATGGTTAAGTAGAAAATAAAATTCTTGTTACCTTTGAAACCCTTGGCTGTTTTGATTCTTACCACACAACTACATTATTGAGAAGCCTCAGCATTGGGAATTCAGGTGATAAGGGACATAAACAGGTACGCCCACTACATATAGGCAACCGCCTAACCCGTAGGGGGCGCTACAATATATAGAAACAAACCAAAGGGGTGATGTGCTATTGAAACCATAAGACATCAAGATTGTGATTCTTTCTTTTTTCCTTGAGTCATGTCCAGCAGAGCTCCTATGATTACCAAGTGAGGTGATGGGCACAAATGAGATTAGGGGCAGGGCCAATCCAACAATTAGGCAAGACCAGGTGGTCAACTAAAGCAGCAGCTTCTAATGCAACAAAAAAACAGCAGCAATCAAATCAAAACAATAGATCTTGATAGCCACACAAACTCAAAGAACTATCAGCACATTTATATACATGCAAGGAAAGTGGTAACACGCATAAATACAAAGCAAAGTTTTATGTCGTCTAATTATACATTTTTTATAGGATTGTTGAGGAAAGGGTGATGTTGGAATGATCATTATGTTTGAGTATACATAGTAAAATCTTGGGGGGGGGGGGATGTAAGACTGAAGGTTCGCCTAGGGCATCTAGGAACAAAAATGCTGAGTCCTAGTGCCTCCAAAACCTGAATAGCTGTGCTTGTGGGATCCATGGCACCTTCCTAAGACATACTTTTGTCCAACCAATTGTCCAGAGAGCAAAACATGTGTACCCCTATCTGCTATTATGGCTATACATTTTGTAAATATTAGTGGACGCTAGGCTAAAGGGCAGTATACAGTACTGGAGGTGGTGTTTCCCTATAAAGAATATGAAATACATTTAAATCATAGGAAGTATCTTTATGTGGGTATAAGCCTCCTTTAGATCCAGGGAAAGGAATTAAGGTGTTTAGAGAAATAATCTTGAACTATTATTTTGCAAGGAATCTATTTATGGCCCTCGGGTCTAGGATGGGACAAAGTTCCCCGTTATTTGGGGAATCAGAAAATACTTTCAATGAAATATCTTTCCTCTTTCAACTGCTGGAATTAGTTTGACTGTATTGCTCTAAGAAGGGGGAAGAGTTCCTTTAAAAGTACATGCTGATGCCAAGAGTTAAGTATTATGACAATATGTGCACATAAAATGCAGTTTATAAAATTACTCAGAGCATACATAGAAGATAGTATATGACAGAAGATAAAGACCAGTATGGTCCACCTAGTCTGCCCAGTAAGGTGGCTAGAGTGGTTGTAACTGCTGTTCCGTACAGGTCACCCCTCTCTATGCCTGTGCTTAGGGTTGTACCTGCTGCTCCATGCAGGTCAGCCCCCCTCTATTAACAGAACTATAAAAGGTACAGTATTTAAGTTTGCTTTGATTTCATACTCTTGCTATAAAGGGATCCACTGTGTCTGTCCCATGCTATTTTGAATTCCGTCACTGTATTTGCCCCCACCACCTCCAAGAATCCACTACCCTTTATCTTTATCTTTATTTTCAGTGAAAAAATATTTCCTGATGTTGCTTTTAAATTTACCACCTTGCAGCTTCATCTTATGGCCTCTAGTTTTACGGCTTCCCTTTCTTTGAAGAAGGTTTGTTCATTAATACCCTTTAAGTATTTAAAGGTATGTATTGTATCTCCCCTGTCTCTCCTCTCCTCAAAGGGTATACATATTTTTATTTATTTATTTACATTCTCTTATATACCGCGCTATTCTGCATCAGTGCGGTTTACATTGAACAAACTGAAATTACATTGAACAGGGCATTATAACTTGGAGATAACTATTTTACAGGGAACATGGGCTATGGAGGGTTATCTTCAAGTCTCTTCTCATACGTCTCTTGGCGCAGGCTCCAAATCATTTAGGTCGCCTTCCTTTGAACCATTTCAAGTCTTTTTTTATCCTTTGTGAGATATGGTCTCCAAAACTGAACACAATACTCCAAGTGAGGCCTCACCAATGACTTGAACAGGGGCATTAATACCTCCTCCTTTCTGCTGGTTATTCCTCTCCCAGACACTAGCACGCCGAGGTCCCTCTCATGGTCCATGTACGCCAACCTCTTGCTTTCTATCACATACAATTCCTTTAGATTTTTGTATCCCAAATGCAAGACTGTGCACTTCTTTGCATTAAATATCAACTGCCAAGCATCAGACCATTCTTCCAGTGATTGTAGATCTTTCCTCATGTTGTCCACTCCCTCAGAAGTGTCCACCTCTGTTACAAATTTTTGTGTCGTCTGCAAAAAGGAGAAATTAGGCCTTACTTGCTAATTGTCTTTCCTTGAGTTCTCTCCGGGCCAGTCCAGTCCAGAACAGATGGGTAGTCAAATCTCCCTCCTCTAGCAGCTGAGGACGGAATACTGATTCTTGTTGCTAGGTTACCCATCTCTCCCCTGGTAACAGAAGACAGTCTCCATGTAGCAAGCAGCCAAAACAACAACAAAGAAGAAGAGATAGCGGAAGAGTCACACAGAAGGTATATGATCGTGCGCCGTGCTTGAGCACCAAAGCACTTGACAGCGACAATAGCCAAAGGAAAGGCTAACATGTTATCTAAAAACATTTGTTGTTTAGAAAAAATTTTTTTTTTTTTTAGAATGCGTAATTAAGAACCATGAAGACAACTTCCAACTCTTGAATCACTGATAGGAAGATCCGTCATGGATGAAACTCGAGAAAAACCGAGAGCAAAAAACGGATAACACTCATAGGGTGGGTTCTGGACTGGCCCGGAGAGAACTCAAGGAAAGACAATTAGCAGGTAAGGCCTAATTTCTCCTTCCTATTCGTCTCTCCGGGCCAGTCCAGAACAGATGGGTAGTACCAAAGCAGTATCTAACCCTGGGAGGGACCTGTGAGCCCCGCTATCACCGCTGAAGCCCCCACACACGCATCTTGCCGAGCGAGCACATCCAACCTATAATGACGTGAAAAGGCATGGAGAGAAGACCAGGACGCCGCACGACAAATATCTACCGGCGGAACCAAGGCCGATTCTGCCCACGGTAGAATGAGCCCGAAGACCTACAGGAATCGGTTTGCCTCTGGCTTCATACGCGACCCGAATCGCATGCTTTACCCAACGTGCAATGGAGGCCTTGGAGGCAGCTTGTCCCTTGGACGGCCCTCCAAACAACACAAACAACCGATCAGTCTTACGAAACGGCTCGGTCTCCCGAAGATATCTATGGAGCACTCGCCCCATATCCAATTTCCGCAGAGAACGATCGAAAGAACCATCTCCGCAGAGAACGATCGAAAGAACCTTCCCCCGAATCCACGAAGGTGGGTAGCGAGACCGGTTGATTCACATGAAATGCAGACAGCACTTTAGGTAGAAAAGACGGTACCGGACGCAAGACCACTTTTTCCGCAGAAAACTGAAGAAAGGGCGGACGGCACGAAAGGGCCTGCAGATCCGAAATGCGTCTAGCAGAACACAAGGCCACCAAAAAAAGCTGTCTTCCAGGATAACTCCCGCAGCGAACCTGAGGAACGAGGCTCAAAGGGAGACTCTGTCAAGACCCCTAACACCAGGTTCAAATCCCAAGGAGGAATAACTTGCCGAAACGGAGGCCGAAGTTGCTTAGCCGCTCTAAGAAAACGTAGTACATCCGGATGTAACGAAAGACGTAGTCCACGAACCGGCCCTCGAAAAACTGCCAGGGCTGCTAATTGCACCTTTAAGGTGCTCAGAGCAAGACCTTTCTCAAGCTCGCATTGAAGAAACGCGAGAATATCTGGAATGGAAGACAGGCGAGCCCTCAAACGGCGTTCTGCACACCACGCCTCAAAAACGCGCCACACACGAATGTACGCCAACGATGTGGACTGTCGACGTGACTGCAACAAGGTGTTGATTACTGATTCTGAATAGCCTTTGCAGCGCAACCACCGCCTTTCAAGAGCTATGCCGTAAGCAAGAATCGATCCGCCTGGGGCATCCAAATGGGACCCTGATGCAGTAAGTCGGCCCGAGCGGGCAACCTCCACGGTGCAGCCACAAGGAGGCGCATTAGATCGGCATACCAAGGGCGTCTGGGCCAATCTGGAGCAATAAGAATCAGCAGACCCTTGTGCTGAACGGCTCGCTGAACGACTTGGCCCACCAAGGGCCACGGAGGAAACACATACAGAAGTTGCCCCAACGGCCAGGGCTGAACTAGACCGTCGAGACCCTCTGACATATGCTCCCTGCGCCTGCTGTAAAAGCGAGCCGCCTTTGCTTTGCCCAGAGTTGCCATCAGGTCCACTACCGGTTGACCCCAACGTACTTTGAGCTCGTGAAACACTTCGGCATTGAGCTCCCACTCTCCGGGTTCCTGAATGGAGCCGCATGCCCTGGCGATGAGATATCTTGGCACTGTGGCTCCATTCAGGAGCCTGGTTGAGTTAGCCGGGTATGTGGGCTGGGCGTGTGGCTGATAAGAATCAGGGCCCAGCCTGCACATCCAGGCTGTAGACCAGATTCTGATCCATTGGGCATGTCTAGCTCCCACGGGATCAGAATTGGGTCTACCTCTGTACACCCCGATTCTGATCGGCTGAACAAGGGCTAGACGGCAAGTAAGGAATTGGCCTCATACTGTATAGGGCTATTCCTCCTCCTTTTCTGCCTTGTCTATCTCTTCTAAATAAATTATAGCCAGCTATCTTTATCTTTATTCTTGCGCTTAATATACTGCTCAGGCAGAAGAATCAGGACGGTTTACAATAACAAAGTTGCTGCAGAATCATAAGATAGAATAGGAGAAAGACAGACATATTAGAGAGAAGAAGGGCAGAGGGAAGAGGAAAGAAATCCGGTCAGGTTGCGGAAAGGAGAAGGTTGAAAGCAAAATGAAAGAGATGAGTTTTCAAAGCAGATTTAAACTTCTGGAAGGAGAGTTCTGAGCGAAGTGTTGGGGAGAAGGAAGACCAGGGGCAAGGCCTAGTAAAAAGAAAGCAGAATGTTGAGTGAGTTTGAGATGGACCTGTGAAGCAGGGGGGTGAAACAACCGATTGACATGAAGAGAGGGCGCAGTTACTCACCCGAAACAGATGTTCTCAAGGGACAGCAGGAATCAGTCCTCACATATGGGTGATGTCGGCACCAAAGGAGCCCGTGAGGAGCATTTCCCCGGCTTTCAAAGAAAGCCTTTTGGAATGCTACCATGCATGCGTGGTCCCCTTTCCGCTCCAGGGTGCCATCTTGATCAGTCAAATGACATAGCTCAGGCCAAGACAAAAAAATAACAAGGACCGTAGGCAACTCCAAGGGGAGGTGGGTGGGTTGTGAGAACTGATTGCTGCTGTCCCTAGAGAAAGCGTGGTTACTCACCTGTAACAGGTGATTTCCGGGAACAGCAGGAATTGAGTCTTCACATATGGGTATTGTCGGCACTGACGGAGACAGCGTGGGAACGCTCCCCAGCATCCAATTGGAAAGCTTTTGGGAGCATCCCACTGCGCCTGCGCCACTGCCTTCCTGCCTTTCCAACTCTCCCTCTTCAGTTTATGTTTATGTTTATGTATGTTTATGTTTATTACATTTGATATACCGCTCAGGCCAAAGAATCAGAGCAGTTTACAATATTACATAAATGATACTGAAAATATGAAAAGAACGCCATTAATAAGATAGGACAGAGTAAGAGATAGTGATAGTCAAAGAAATAGAAGAGACAAGAGGAAAGGTTCATTATAACACCAGAGAGGCAGAATATCATACCACCACAGCTCAGTCCTTCCAAACAGTTGAGTTTATAGCTGAGACAAAGGAGAGAAGGAGAGAGAAAGAGAGAGAGATAGAGATACAACTCCTAGGGGAGGTGGGTGGGTTATGTAGACTCAATTCCTGCTGTTCCCGGAGATCACCTGTTACAGGTGAGTAACTACGCTATCTCCAGGAACAAGCAGGAATGTAGACTTCACATATGGGGATTCCCAAGCTGAGATATGCCAGGGAGATGACCCCAGAAAGCTGCGAAACCCAGGTTGAGATGGGTCATGCTTCCTTCCATGGGTCTCTGGCATCAAAACCCGGGACGGCAGGTAGGAGTTGTTCTAAGTCTGAAAGAGAAGCTGGAGAACAGCCTGGCCAAACGAGACATCCCGATGGGAGCCCTTGTCTAAGCAGTAGTGGGCTGCAAAGGTGTGTACCAAAGCCCAAGTGGCTGCTCTGCAAATGTCGTCAATGGACACGGAGCGAAGGTTGGCCATAGAGGCTGCCGTTGCTCTCACATTGTGAGCTGTGACATGACCTGAGAGAAAGTCCCTTGCTCTCATAGGCAAAGGATATGCAATCTGCAATCCAGTTAGAAAGAGTTTGCTTAGAAACTGGTAATCCAAGATGACTGGAGTCAAAGGCAACAAAAAGCTGAGAAGCCTTTCTATGTTCCTTAGTTCTCTGAAGGTAAAAAGCTAAAGCTCTTTTACAATCCAGAGTATGAAGATTCCTTTCTGCATTAGAGGCATGAGGCCTAGGGAAGAATACAGAAACGTAAACCGACTGGTTTAAATGAAAAGACGAAACCACCTTTGGCATAAAATGAGGGTGAGTCCTAAGAACTACTGCATCATGGTGGAACCTTGTATAAGGAGGATCAGCTACTAAAGCTTGTAGCTCACTGATGCATCTTGCAGAGGTGAGGGCAATTAGGAAGATTACCTTCCAAGAAAGAAACTTCAGAGATGTAGTGGCTAAGGGTTCAAAGGGCGGCTTCATAAGCTGCCCGAGGACAAGGTTCAAATCCCATGCCACGGGTGGTGGCTTAATGGGAGGTTTAGTTAAGAGTAAGCCTCTCATGAACCGCACTACAAGCGGTTGAGAGGAGACAGGTTATCGATCAAAGGGCTTGTGGAAAGCCGCAATGGCACTAAGGTGAACTCTTACTGAATTAGTCTTAAGACCAGAGGAGATACTCCAGTAACGCCTCCACTGGAACTGAAAAAGGATTAAGTTCCTTTTTTGAACACCAGATAGAGAACCTTCTCCACTTAAAGGCGTAGGCCCGCCTTGTGGAAGGTTTTCTTGAAGCCAAAACGATATCCTTAACCTGCTGAGAAAGGTTGATATCCTGGAATTCTAGGCTCTCAACAGCCACAAACTCAGGTGTAAAGACAGGATTCGAGTGCAATAGCGTCCCATTCTCCTGGGAAAGAAGATCTGGAGCACATCCCAACTCCAGAGGCTTGGCTTGAAAGAGACGTAGAAGCAGTGGATACCACGTATGTCGTGGCCAGCGTGGGGCTATGAGAATCATCTGGCCCCTGTCTCTCTGAAGCTTGAATAGAGTTTTGGGAATGAGGGGAATGAGTGGGTAGGCATAGAGGAAGTCCTGACCCCAATGGAGATGGAAGACATCCCTTGCCTGACAGTTCTGAGCTGGAATTCTGGAACAGAACCAAGGAAGCTTAGCATTCTGAGGACTTGCAAAGAGGTCTATATCTGGAGTTCCCCAGATCCAAAAGATTTGAGCAATTTGCTCTGGATGAAGAGACCACTCAGTGTGGCAGCAGTACTTGACTAAGTTTGTCTGCCAAGAGATTTTGTGTGCCTGGAAGATACACTGCTAGTAGGTGGATTTGAAGATCTCTGTCAAAGGCCCAGAGGCGTAGAGCTTAGTTGCACAGTGCCCGAGAACCTGTCCCACCCTGCTTGTTCACATAGAACATGGCTACTTGATTGTCGGTCTGGACAAGAACCGTCTTGTAGCTCAGGCGGTCCTGAAATACTCGAAGAGCATAGAAGATGGCTCTGAGTTCCAGGAGGTTTATGTGAAGACAAGTCTCTTGCGCGGTCCAGAGACCCTGAGTGGAGAGATTGTCCAAGTGAGCCTCCCAACCTAACTTGGACGCATCTGTCGTCATGGTGGCTTGGTGTAGTGGCTGCTGAAAAGGAGACCCTACGAGAAGGTTTTTCAGTGATTGCCACCACTGTAGGGACAAAATGAGGCATGTAGAGTTTCTGATTTTGTCCCCCAGGCAACCCAACGCCTGTGTCCACTGAGAGGCTAGGGTCCACTGGGCTGCTCGCATGTGTAGGCGAGCATAGGGAACCACATGGACAGTGGATGCCATATGCCCCAGCAGCTGAAGCATTTCTCGAACAGTTAGAAAAATTTTCATAGCTGCTTGAGAGGCCAGCTGGAGAATTAGACCACAATGTGGTTGTGGCAGGAAAGCCCTTTACTGACTTGTGTCAAGAAGAGCCCCTATGAACTCTAGAGATTGAGAAGGGGTGAGATAAGATTATGGGAGGTTTATGATCAATCCCAGCTACTACAGGATTTGCATTGTACAGGAGAGAGAGGAGCTGGCTTCTGGAGCTGTTGATGCTCGGATGAGCCAGTCGTCAAAGTAGGGGAAGACGAATATCCCCAGAGTTCTCAAGAATGTTGCTACTACTGCCATGCATTTTGTGAAGATTCTTGGGGCAGAAGCCAGTCCAAAGGGTAGAACCCTGTACTGGTAATGTCTTCCTTGAAAGAGGAATCGAAGAAACCTCCTGTGATCTGTATGAATGAGGATATGTGTATATGCATCCTTTAGATCTAGAGAACATAGCCAATCCTGACTCTGAATGTAAGGAAGAAGTGTTCTGAGAGAGATTATCTTGAATTTTTCTCGGAACAGATACTTGTTCAACTCCCTGAGGTCCAGTATGGGCCTGTATCCCCCTGTCTTCTTTGGAATGAGGAAGTAGGGGGAATAGAAACCCATGCCCTGTTGGGACACAGGTACCTCTTTTATTGCTCCTTGAGCAAGTAGTGAGGTGACCTCCTGACACAAGAGAGTGCTGAAGGGGCCCCGAGAATTTAAATGTCTTGTGATGGTGGGAGGAGGCATGCTGTGGAAATGGATTTTTTACACCTCTGTTACAATGGAGGGAGTCCACTGTTCTGATGTTATTTGTTGCCATCTTTCGGCAAAATGACAGAGTCTGCTTGGAGTGGTGAGAGGCTCTGGACCCTTTAGAGGTAGGATGACTAGGTTCTCTAGGAAGGAGTCAAAGCCTCTCAGGAGGCTGTGTCTGCTGAGCTGGTTGAGCTCTGGGGACTTGGGCCTTCCTCTGTTGTTTGGGTTGCTGCTGCCCCTTTTGGGGAGCATGGACTGGGCAGTGGACAACCTGGGTGTAAGATGGATAGAATTTCTTTTTCTTGTTGAAAAAGGGTTTCTTAGCTGTCTTTTTCTTAGCTGGGTTGGCTGTGATTCTTGATAGCCTGTTCAAGGTGGTGTTTTCAGACTCAAGCTGAGAAGCTTTGTCCTGCCAATCCTTGCCAAAGAGGTTTTCTCCTGTGCAAGGAATATTCCCCAGCTTGTCTTGCACCCATTGTTCTAAATGAGATGCTTGTAACCAGGCAATGCGATGTGCACCAATGGAAATAGCAGAGGTTCTGCTAATGCACTCAAAGCAATCAAAGGTTGCACAGTTCATGAACTTAGAAATATTCTGGGCATGTTTGACCAGAGTGAGGAAGTTGGCCCTCTTGTCATCGGGAAGAAGTGGAGCCATAAGTTCCAAATCCCTTACAACCTCCCAAAGAAACATACCCATATAAAGTATGTAAGAGCTTATTCTAGCCAATAGCATGGAGGACTGAAAGCATCGACGCCCAAAGGCATCGAGTGTTCTCGACTCACGATCTAGAGGGTTGGACGACTGCGTCTTAGCACTCTTGATTCTGCGCATTGCCGATTCCACCAACATGGAATGGTGTGGTAATTGTGTTTTTTGGAAACCAGGACACTGCGGTACTCGGTACATTGTATCGAGTCTCCTAGAATGTGGAGACACCGTCAGGGGTGTTTCCCACATCCTAAGCATGAGATCATGCAAATTTCAGTGAATGGGAAGGGTAGCAGCCTTTTTACGAGCTGCTAGATACTGAAGAATTTCTAATTCTTCAGCTCTCGGTTCCTTCTCTGTGGTCACGGTGATCGAGAGTCCCCGTGCTATATCACGTATGAAGTCCTGAAAGGACATGTCCTCTGGAGGAGACATCCGATGCTGTGGTGACGGAGAGGGATCCTCTGGAAGAACCACTGCAGTACTGACAGAGTCCTCGGAATCATTGGAATTGGAGGATTTGAAGTACTGTCGGGCCGGATGCTCTCGTATTGCTTGTCAGCAGTATCGATCGAAGTCGGCATCAGAATGCCTCGATACTGGACCCTCAATGCCGGAGACCGATTCCAGGGCCAGCATGGGAGGAAGCATGGAGAGAGGCGCATCGGTCGATGCACGTACATTTGGTACCAGTATCGATATGGATAACTGCGTCGATTGTAGCAGTTTTAGTGGTACCGAGGCTGCTAATAAAGCTGCAAGACTGCGCTCAATGGCCAGGATACATTGATCCATGGAGCCTGCTGATGTCTGGGTGTCAGTACCGGTGGAGCAGGCCACGACACCAGAACATGGCACCAAGAGTTCTCCGGAGGTGGAAGCTTCGGGAACATCCTGAAACCCCGTTAATGCTTTGAAGGCAGGGGCCTCCCACCAGGGCTGTTTGGCCGGTGTGTTTTCCTCAAGGGCAACGCAAGTAACATCTCGATGCTTAGAAGAAGATCTACCCTTTGAGGTCCGGATGGTCTTGGAAGACCTGGGTTTTGTTACCTGAGATCCATGGGAGGAAGATAAAGCCCTGGACGACATTGATGCAACAGACATTGCATCTGAGGCAAAGAGGGTGCCGAGTTTTTCAGCTCTGTTCTGCAGGCCTCTCTTGGTCATCTTTCTACAAAGGAGACATTCCGATGGCAAATGGTTAGAACCTAAACATTTAAGACACCAACCATGGGTGTCCGTAGCAGAAACGGTATTGCTACATTTTGAACATTTTTTGAAACCACTAGATGGTTTCTCCATTTTGGAAGAAAAGAGGGTCTATTGCCCAAAATGGTGTCTGGCATCAAGAGGGGACAGACCCTCAAAAAGAAGTTATTCTTTTTTTTTTTAAGAAGAAAAGAAATAAGAAAATAAAGAAGGCACCGGTGGTACCGGTGTAGGCGTTAACGGGAAGGCAGACGCGACCAAAAAAAAGAAAATTTTCTGTGGTGACAGGGTTTGCTGCCTGTTGGCTCTGGGGAAAACTAAAAACTGAAGAGGGAGAGTTGGAAAGGCGGAAAGGCAGTGGCGCAGGTGCAGTGGGATGCTCCCAAAAGCTTTCTTATTGGACACTGGGGAGCGTTCCCGCGCAGGCTCCGTCGGTGCCGACGATACCCATATATGACGACTACATTCCTGCTTGTTCCTGGAGATCACCTGTTACAGGTGAGTAACTGCACTTTTTCCAGGAACAAGCAGGAAGTCAGTCCTCACATACGGAATCCCCAGCTACAGGCTACTGAGGACCTGTAGAAAAATGCCATGGTGAGCCGTGAGCAGTCACTGGTAACCGAAGACAGCCCAAGGACCCCGGGTCCCAGGAAGACCACGCTCCCGGTAGCTGCAGAAGAAGGGTCGGAGGGTAGGAGTTGCTTAAACCCCAAACAGATTACAGAGTACAGCCTGGCCGAAGGAAGTCTCCTAACGGGACTCCCTCTCCAGGCAATAATGTGTCACAAAGGTGTTAGCCGAGGGCCAGGTTACGGCTCGGCAGATGTCCGCCAGCAGCATGGAGCACGGGTGGGCCACCGACGCTGCCCTCACATGAACACCTTGTGCAATGACTCAGTGGTCCAGGGGCAGCCTGGCCTGAGCGTGGGCGAAGGCAATGCAATCCATCACCCAGATGGAGAGGGTTCACTTAGTGACCGCGAGCCCCATGAAGGCAGGGTCAAAGGAGACGAAAAGTCGCTCAGACTTGTGGTGAAGATGTGTAACACTGCAGATAAAAGGAGAGAACCCTCCTGCAATCAAGGATATGGAGGACTGCTGATGCCCGGTTGGTGTGAGATTTCGGGAAGAAGGTCGGCAGTGCTATCTCCTGGTTGAGGTGGAAATCTGAGACAACTTTCGGGAGAAACTTTGGATGCGTTCGGAGAACCACCAGTTTCCCATAGAATCACAAGTAGGGGGTATTGGCCATCAGGGCCTGAAGCTCACTGACCCTCTAGGCCAAGGTGAGGGCCACCAGAAAAACCACCTTCTAGGAAAGGTGCCAAAGCGAGCAGGATGCCATCGGCTTGAAGGGCGGCTGAGTCAGCTATGTAAGGACGACGTTGAGGTCCCATTCCACTGGAGGTGGCCAGAGGGGGGCTTGGAAAGAAGCAGCCTGTGCATAAAATGGGAAACCAGGGAGAGGACTTCCGGTGGTAATGAGCTGAACAGACGTGTGGTGTTCAGCTCCAGGTCTTTTCCCCGAACAACAGCAAACCTATCCGACAGAAGTGGGTAAATAATCTCTCTCCCACGGTGTCTCAGTGAGGGGAGATCGAGAGTGCCGACAAGTGATTTTCCGAGTCTTAAGGGACCTAGATGGCTGCTAAAACACAGCGGAGGGAAAAGCCCCGAGCCTCGGAAACTAAGATGGCTGACGGGGCACCATGGAGCCCAGCCGCAGATCACAACTCACTGATGGTGGCGGAGGTCAGTGTGGCAGTCGTACGAGCGCTGGATGCCCGCTTCACCGAGTTGACGGAGCAAATCCAGGGGGTAAACCAGAATATCTCCGAGTTTACCGGCCGTATGGAACAAGTAGAGACCAGAATTTCTGACCTGGAAGACACACAGCACTCCTTGGCGGCGCGAGTACAGGCTTTGGAGACCAACGTCAAACAGCAGGCCGACAAGATGGAGGACCTAGAGAATCGCGGCAGACGAAAGAACCTCCGTTTCATCGGGATCGCAGAAAGCGTGACTGACAGTGCCCTCCGCGGTTTTCTGCTAAAATGGTTTGAGGAGAATCTGAGTGGCAAGGTGACTGGCCCTATTAAACTGGAAAGAGTCCATCGCTTGGGCCCCAAATGAGACCAGGACCGCCGGCCACGTGCTGTCATAGCTCGCTTCCTTGACTTTAGCCAAAAAGAAGAAATATTGCGAGCTGCTCGTGCCCGTCGGAGGCCAGCGGATGGCACAGACCATATTCTGATCTTCCAAGATTACTCTCAGTTGGTCAGTCAACAGCGACGGGCGTTCACCCCGATCTGCGCTCAACTGGTGAACCAAGGAGTCCGCTTTTCTTTATTATATCCGGCAAAGCTGCGTGTGGAACATCAGGGCCGGACTCAACTGCTGCTGACCCCTACAGATGCGCAGGCCTTTCTGGGTCGCCTGTCTGCAACATCAGACTCTGCCCCCTGAGGGTGATGGTTCTCCTCAATAGGGACGATGTGGTGCGGTAACCTCTGCTGCCAACGCGGGGCTTGGTGAGGGCCCGGCGCGGCCTAACTTTGTTCATTGTACTGGGACTCTTATCTCCTGCCCTGCTCTGTTTTGTGTCTGATTTCATAGGTGGCCTGGCAGCGAACTCTCGGAGGAGGACTGTACGTCTATGCAATGATTCAGAGGGGGGGCAGTAATATGTCTCTTTGTATTTCCCTTGTGGGTGTTCCTTCGATGGTCGGGGGATGTCCAGTCAGTCAGTAGTCTCAGTGTCCACTTTAGGGAGGTGGTCTCAGTGGCCCCATGCCTCCCTCCTCCTCCCCGGGCCATATCTGGGGCCTCCGCGCCTTGCACTGGTAGGCGTGGGGGCCTTGAGACTATCGCCGGCCTTTACAGCACTGACTGGCTTTTGTTTTCTTGCTATCTTTCTACAGGAATAGCTGCCAGAGTGATTTTCCTTGCAACTGGACCCGGGCGTCCGTGGGCAGGATCCTTGGTGGGACTTCTAGCCTGCTTTCCCGTACTGGGGTCCTTGACTCCCCAAGAAGAGTTGTTGGCCTGTCCTCTCCCTCCCCCCCCTCTCTCTTTGGGGGCATCTAAGGTTGTGTTAACCCTGCCCAGGGGCCGGGGGGAGTTGAGACGCCCTGATTAACGATGCTTGGGAACTCTCTCACCCCATGGGTTGGATGTCTGCTCTAGATTTTATTCATTTTTTTTTCTTCTTTTTTTCTTCTTCTTTTTAAGGGTGCAAGTGGATGAGTGCTGTCCGGCGTCCTGGAGATTTTAGTTTGGGCCTTGTGAGGGGCGCCCTGGAGATTTTAATTTGGGCCTTGTGAGGGGTGCCGGTGTGTAATCGGTCCACCCGAATTTTCTTTTGCTCTTTCAGGGACCGGAGTGTAGCGGTGGGAGGGGGGGAAGGGTTTGTAGGGTGCATGGTGTATGACTGTGGGTGAGTGCGTGGCTGTGGGGGTTGGGCCCAGAGGAGCACCTGGTGAGGGGGCTAAGTAATTAGGCTGGGGACGGGAGGGCTCGGGGGCATTGTTCTTGCTGGGCTGGGTGCGAGTGTGCGCGCGCGCTCCTCGCTGAGCGGGCGCGCTCCTTGTTGCGTGAGCGCGCTCCTCACTGAGGGGGCGTGCCTACCTTGCAGCGCAACGCACAGAGGTTGCGGCACGGATCCTGATAGACAAACCACGCAGACGTCACAAAATGTACCGGCTCTGATGGCAACTGTTTGAGATTCCCACTTCATTTAGTAACCACTTCTTTTCCGTTGCTTTGATTGAAAATAGGGTGGGGTACATGCTGTTTTGTGACGTGTGGTCACATTTCCCAGTATAAAATTGTGAATGTTGTTGTGTGCTGTACTGGTATTCATCCTCCCTTTTTTTTCTGGGCATGCAGCCTAATAATACTATCACACTGTGAAGGATGGGGATTTAGAACTGAGGGGATGGCCTGAAATACCACGAGAGGAGGTTAGTCTATGATTAGACTGGGTGGAGTGGATAGCGGTGGGAAGGGGGGGGAGGTTTAGAGGGGGGGAGATTAGAGGGGGGTGGGTGGGGGGAGTTTGGGGAGAATCGTCGTGGTCTGCAGTCCCTAACCACGCTGGGTTATCCTTCTGGCGTAATCGATGAGGGGGGGCCCTGGGCTGGGGGGGGTTCCCTCTACCTATAGGTGGCTTAGGTGGTTATTCGTGTCTGTAGTGGCCCTAAGACAGTAGAGATACACTGAAGGTATTTTCCTGGAATATCTGTAGTTTAGGCACTCCTATCAAGAGATATAAAATATTGAAAGCATTGGCTAGGCATCATTGTGACATTGCGCTACTCCAAGAAACCCATCAGACTGCGGAGGAACATGCCAAACTCTGTAGAGATTGGGTGGGTCAGGTCTGGGGGTCGCCCGCCTTGGGTAAAAAAGGAGGGGTGGCCATATTGGTTCATAAACGAGTGCGCTTTACGCTGCTACGGCAGGTTGCAGACCCACAGGGTAGATATTTGTTGTTACATGGCCTGCTAGAAGATCGGGAGATTATTCTAGGTAACATATATGGCCCCAATACGTGTGATCCAACATTTTTCGGCCGGTTAGCGGCTAGGGTTGAACAACTTCCTGATGTGCCACTTCTCCTGGGGGGGGACTTTAATGGGGTCCTCGACGTGGATCTGGATACTTCGTCTGGCAGCGGCACTCGGGAACGGAGGTCCCTTGCTCGGTTGTTGCAGAGCCTTCGGACCCGGTTGGGGCTGGTCGATCCGTGGAGATTGTTGCACCCCCTAGAAAAGGATTTCACTCATTCGTCGCGAGCGCATGGCACAAGTGCGCGTATTGATTATCTCCTGCTCTCCGCGAGCCAATTCGCTGGTGTGGGGGACGCTCAGATCGGTCCGCTTGAAATTTCAGATCATGCTCCGATTTGGTTGGAGCTGCAGTGGGGGGGAGTAGCGGGTCTCGCGCGTATCTGGCGCTTTCCCATTGAATATTACAAGGATACCCAATTCCAGCAATTTTTGTGCCACCGCTGGCAGGAATTTGAGGAGAATCACCAAGCTCATAGGGGGGATCCAGAGTTGGTGTGGGAAACTGCCAAGGTGGTCCTGCGGGGCGAGATAATTAGTTATGTAGCCCGGAAGCGGAGAATGCTGGCAGAACATATAATCCGCCTGTAGAAGCAAGTCGTGCGCGCCCGCCGGCTTTGCGGGACCTCCCCCACGCCCTTTAATAGAAAGCGGCTGTGGGAGTTACAGGTTGCTTTGAACGAATTGTTGCACCAGCGGGCTAAGAAGTCTCTCATGTATTACAAGTACAAGCTACATTGCTTTGGCGATAAACCTGGGGCCCTGCTGGGCAGGTGTCTGAGGGGACCGCGTGGTGGGCGGTTTGTGGCCGCTCTTCGTGACGAGCGGGGTAGACTCCAGAACCAGAAAGAGGCGATAAGTGCGGTATTTCGCAATTTTTTCAAACGACTATACACAGCGGAGGGGTCCTCACCCTCTAGGATGGAAACTTATTTGCAGGGCGTGGAGTTGCCGCAAGTCACGGCGGCACAGAGTGAGCTATTGGGACGGCCCATAACTCTAGGGGAGATACAGCAGGTGGTCTCGTCTGCTAGCTGTTATAAAGCGCCTGGGCCCGATGGATATGGGGCGGAATTTTATAAAATTCTTTCTGATTGGGTGGGCCCCTTGTTGGTGGACACATATCAGAGCCGAACGGAGAGGGGAACTATGAAATGGGGGGATAACCAGGCGTACATCACGCTGATCCCTAAACCGGGTAAGGACTTGTCCCAGGCGGCTTCGTATCGGCCGATTTCTCTGTTGAACTTCGACATGAAGATTCTGGCAAAAATTTTGGCGGACCGCTTAGCAGGTGTACTGGGGGACTTAGTACACGCCTCCCAGGTGGATTTCATTAAAGGCCGTTATGCGGTTCGCAATCTGCGTCGAATCTTAGCATCCTTAGAGTGGGTACATGCGAGACAACTGCCGTCTTTGTTGGTGAGCTTTGACGCTGAAAAGGCGTTTGACAGGGTAAGCTGGCAGTATCTCCATGATTTGTTACCGCGATATGGTCTGGGTCCTTCTTTTTGTAGGATGGTGTGGAGTCTATATGAGCATCCGACAGCCCGGGTGTTTTGCAACGGGGTCCTTTCAGACCCCTTCCCATTGACTAGAGGAACTCGACAGGGCTGCCCCTTATCTCCCTTGCTCTTTGTTCTCACTTTGGACCCTCTCATTCGTAGAATTGAATCTGATAGGCAGATCTGCGGGGTGGATATCGGTTCACACGGTTTTAAGATTTCGGCGTTCGCCGATGATATGTTGGTGCACCTGTTGTCTCCCCGAGACTCATTGTCCCGGCTGATGAATGAGTTTGCAGAATATGGTAGGTTTGCGGGCCTACGTATCAACTTTGACAAATCAGAGGCCTTAGATGTATGCGGCCGACTGCGGGGTGGGTGGAGTGGGTCCTTCCCATTGAGATGGGCGGACATGTCCTTTGTTTATCTTGGCATTGTCCTTACTAGCCTCCCTAAGGAACCGTACTGCACGAACTTGGAAAGAGTCTTCTCTGGCGTACGAACTCAACTACGGGCTTGGAACCCGCTACCATTGTCTCTTCTGGGACGGGTAGCCGCGATAAAGATGGTGATCCTGCCTCGTATTCTGTATTGGTTGCAGACGCTACCCGTTTGGTTGCTGCGCCGCGACGTACGTCGTTTGGAAAGGGAAATACAGGGATTTCTCTGGCGGGGAGCTAGGGCTCGCATATCACTGAATCGTATGATTGGGTCTTGGCGTAGTGGCGGTATAGGTCTCCCTGACTTGTGGTTATACGCTTTGGCCTGCCAGGCGCGCCATTGGTTGGGGTGATTGGTTGGGGGGGAACAGATATTTACACACCTAGAGAGCTCGAGATGGCTGTCGTGGCCCCCCTGTCCCTGTTGGGGATCTTACACGTAGAGAGTGGTTTCTTGCCTAGTGAACTTCAGCAACATGTTTTACTCAGCGCAGCGCGGCGCACATGGCAGCAATTGAATAGTTATTGGAGGTGAGACTGGCGGGTATCGAGTTGGCTACCGTTGCGTGGTAATGTGCATTTTACTCCGGGCTCTGAAACTCGAGTCTTTCAGTCATGGGGAGTACAGGGAGTGCGGAATGTAGGCCATGTTGTGGATCTCACGGGTAAATGCAAAACTTTTTTGGAGTTGTGTGAGGAGTATGGGCTCTCCTCTCGTCAACACTTTGCTTATTTGCAATTGGCCCATTATGTGGCCTCGTTGCCTCGAGGGAAGCTTACTGCAGAGCGTTCCGCGCACATTTTGGAATTTTTTGATATTGCAGGGGAGGCCCCACCGTCGATAGCGCAGTTGAAATCCAGGTTAACATGTTTTGGTGTTGTGCCGGACTACACCCGGGTGGAACAGGCATGGGCCCGTGAGATGGGACGTGAAATTTCCCCCGGGACTCTTATGGTAGCCCTGAGGCGTATCGCCATACTGGTGGAGGGGGCCCGCTGGCGGGAGGTACAATACAAAGCGTTGACCCGAGTCCATTTCTCCCCACGGCGGGCTTTGCGCAGCTGCATTACCCAAGACGGCTCCTGCCCTAGGTGCTCGGCGCCCCTGGCAGATCTTACACATATGTGGTGGTCGTGTGGGCGTATTCGCTCCTACTGGTCCCGCATCCATCATTATCTTGAGGGGTTGTTCCGACAATCCTTCCCCTGGACGGGAACGTTGGTCTTGTTAGACCAGTTAAATCGGGCCCTACCGTCAGGGAGGGGGGAGCGCCTGCTGGTTCATAAGGCCTGCCTTGTGGGGAAGGGCCCGATCTTGCATAGGTGGCAGGATGCTTCCCCACCCACTTTCCTGGAGTGGCGCAATAATTTTCATCAATTAATGCTGACTGAACGATGGAGAGCCCGAGGACAGGTAAAACGGTGGTCCAATTTTCTGCTAATCTGGGAGCCTTACATTCAGAACTTACTGTAGGAACGAAGTGCTTAATGTGGGCCCCTAATGGTCCACGTGGTATAAGGTTGTGGTGGGGGCTGCAGGCTGCGACGCGGGGGTGGGTGGGAAGGGGGGGGTTTCTCTCATTGTGTAGTAGTATAAGAATAAATCCAAAACTGTATTTGTTATGGAACTGTTTACCATTGCCATGTAATGTTATCTGACGTCCCCGTGGCGGGGATAAGAGTGCACCCTGCTCGGGGATTTGTTCTTTGTGGGCTGCTTGTTGATGGCTGTTCTTTTTCATTGCGGTTAATAAAAAAAACTTTATAAAAAAAAAAAATGGGAAACCAGTGGTTGATCCGCGAGACATCCACTTCTGACAGGGTGGTGGTTAGCCGAGATAGCGCTTACCAAGTTGGACTTCAAGCCCGCCTGTGAGAGATGGAGCAGGTATCGCAGGACCAAGTGTATAGAGCAAGAGAATGGGTCGGCCCGTATTTCCGAGCACCACACCGAGAACTGACACCATTTAAAGACATAAGCCCTCCTAGTCGAGTCCCTGTGCGAGGCCAGTAATATGTCCTCATAAGAACATAAGAAATGCCATACTGGGTCAGACCAAGGTCCATCAAGCCCAGTATCCTGTTTTCAACAGTGGTCTATCTAGGTCATAAGTACCTAGCAATCGCCCCAAAAGACACAGGTTCCTCAATGCTTGTATTGGGTCAAGAGGTGATATCCTGGATCCCTTTTAATAATGGTTTATGGACCTTTCCTCCAGGAACTTGTCCAAACCTTTTTTAAACCCAGCTACACTAACAGCTTTTACTACATCCTCTGGTAACAAATTCCAGAGTTTACATGTTGCGTGAAAAAATATTTTCTCTTATTAGTCTTAAATAAGTTACCCTGTAGCTTCATTGCATGTCCCCTAGTCTTTTTATATTCTGATAACGTAAATAATCACTCTACGTTTACCCTTTCCACTCCATTAATTAATTTATAGACCTCTATCATATCTCCCCTCAGCCGTCTCTTTTCCAGGTTGAAGAGCCCTAACCTTTTTAGTCTCTCTTCATAGGAGTATCCTTCCATCCCCTTTACCATTTTGGTGGCTCTTCTCTGTACCTTTCCTAATAACGCTATATCCTTTTTAAGATACGGTGACCAGAATTGCACACAGTATTCAAGGTGCGGTCACACCATGGAACAATAAAGAGGCATTATAATATCCTTTGTTTATTTACCATTCCTTTCCTTATGATACCTAGCATTCTATTTGCTCTCTTGGCCACCGCTGCACACTGGGCGGAGGGTTTTAACATGTTATCCACGATGATGCCTAAATCTTTTCCTGGGTGGTGGTTCCCAATGTGGAACCTTGCATCGTGTAACCATAGTTTGGGTTGTTCTTTCCTAGGTGCATAACTTTGCACTTGTCCACATTAAATTTCATCTGCCATTTTGATGCCCAGACCTGGTGTGCAGGGAGCCGAGGGGGCTCCGCGGGGCTGAAGGGTGGAGAAAGCCGGTCCAGGTGAAGGAGGTAACCCTCCTGGATGACCTGAAGGACCCAGGTTTTGGAGGTGACAGACTCCCATTGAGGAGCAAAGTGGAACAGGCGCACTCCCACCGGTAGCTGGGTAGACATAGGGCGAGCAGCTATGCATCTGGTGTCAAACGTCCAGGGCCGACTGGGCCTGTGCCGGGATCTGGCTTTTGGAACCCTTTGGCTTACGAGGGTCCTGAGGGCCACTCTTGCTCTGTCCGCCTTGGGGTGGAGCCGGTGCCGGAGGGTAAGGTAGGTAGCACCGGTAGGGAAGACCCTTTCTCTGGAAGAATGGCTTTTTGCCTTGTTGCTTCTTTCGCGGGAGGGAAGAAGTCTTTCGGGAGAGATGGGTGCGGGTGACGTACTCCATCTCAATCTCCGCTGCTTTGTCCTCCATTAGTTTGCCGAACAATTGCTCGCCCAAGCACGGTAAATCGAGCAGTTTCTCCTGGACCCATTGTTCGAGATCCGAGGACTGAGATACCAGCAGCCACTACCCAAGCAGAGGACTCGAAGCTGTCGTATGCAGCGCGAGAAAGGTACTTTGAACAGTCCCCCACTGACTTTAGGAGGGACTGGAAAAAGCAGAGGTAATTGCTATCAAGGGCTCATATTGAAACCTCTGAGCTGCTTTGTGAGGTCACAAAGGAACATACCTATGTATAGCTGGCAAGCCTGACTGTGGCACGCCAGCATGGAACCTTGGCAGGCCTCACACCTGAGGGCGTCCGATTCTCTACCCGGCGGGACCGAAGAGTGAGTTTTTGGGCTCTTTTGCTTCCACATGGCGGACTCCACCACCATCGAGGTATGAGGAAGCTGGGCCTTCGCTGGACCCTGTACATGGTGTCCAGGCACTTGCTGACAATGAAGATAGATGCAGATGTCTCCCACATGCAGAGGAGCAGCCGGGCTAGGATGGGCGGAACCGGGACTATGAGGGATTCCCTTGGCGGAACTTCGTATTGTTAAATATCGAGTTCCTGCACACGGGGCTCCTCCTCAGACTGCATGGAGAGCGCTAGGGCTCGAGCCATGTCCCGCACAAACTCCAGAAAGGAGGTGTCTTTGGGAGGAGACTGCCACATCTGAACTGGCAGGGAAGGATCCGAGGGGAGGTCCCAGTGAGCCCGTGATTCAGGGGAAGTGTCCCCGTCGACTCCCAGCCTGAAAATTCCGAGGAAGCCTCGAAGCTGGGCTGCTCAAGCACAGCCTGTGTCTTGCACTGGGCTCTCGAGGCCGAAGCCTTCCTGGAGCTGGAGGCGCTAGCTCGAGAAGATCCCGCACCCGAAAACCGGGATGGAGATTGAGACCTCTGCCGGGATTCCTCACGAGGCCCCTGGCTTTTGGAGATTGTCACGGCAGTCTGGGAAGTCATCATAGGCATCGCCCTCGAGGTCTCAAGGCGCGTGCCTGTGGGGCCTGGCATCAGCCTTGCTGGGCAGCAAGGAAGGCAGAAACGCTACACTCCAGTGCCAGCATTCGGGCCTCCCACTTGGGAGTGGGGCCCTGCAACACTGATGCCGGGGTGACCGAGCTGGGAGTCCAGGAGGAGAGGGCGTCACTTGGGAGTCCGGGCGCCATTGCCGGAGGTCTCTATCTGTATGAGGTACCTTTCGAGGCCGCTCCTTCTCCAACTCTTGGGACTGCTGAGGGACCAAACGCGAGAACGCTCACACTTGTCCAGAGCTGCCGAGAGGGTCCTCAAGGCCTTCTTCTTCTTCCACTCCCTTTCGGGGGATCCTTGCTCAGAGTGATGCCAGGGCTGTGGAGTGGTCGTGGGGGACCCCAGAGGCTGAAGGTCGGTGGAGCGGGAAGCTACCAGGACACAGAGGCTGCCTTGCGGAAAATATCATCCAGTTTCTGCTTACGGCTCTGGATGGCCTTGGAGGACATCTTTTTACAAAGGGAGCAGAGCTCTGGGCTGTGGTCAGCTTCCAGGTACCTAAGACAATAGCCATGGGTGTCCATGAGCGACATATTTTTGGAACATCTGTCACACTTTTTGAAACTGGAAGCCAGGGGGCAAAAAGAATCCCTGCAAGGTCGAAGACATTCGGCTCGGCCAGCAATTGAAAACGATGTGAAAACGCGCTAGAGACAAACTCAAGAAAAAAAGAAAAAAATGAAAAACAACAAAGTCCCAGGGCCTGCTGCTGAAGCAAGGGCACTAGGGATGGTGGGAAGAGGACCAGAAAACTGGAATTAGAGAGAGAATTTTTGAGACTTTTTCTGAGGTACAGGACGTGCATCTGAAGGGCTCCGCGGAAAAAGGAAGACTGACCAAGATGGCATCCATGGGCAGGAAGGGGACCACGCATGCGTGGTGGCATTCCCAAAGGCTTTCTTTGAAAGCTGGGGAAATGCTACACGCAGGCTCCGTCGGTGCCGACGTCACCCATACTTCCTGCTTATTCCTGGAGAATGTAGAAGACGGTGCGGAGCGTGAAAGTGTAAGAGATCAGAGAGGTATTGAGGAGTGCCCATGTGAATGACCCTGTGGATGAGAGTATCTTGTACTGAATTCTGTATTTGACGGGGAGCCAATGGAGGTGGATGAGTAGAGGGGTGATGTGACCTATGACTATATCCCATTCATGTGACTCGTTAAATTATGTTTCTGTAATGGCCACAATGTCTAAGTCAATTTCCACCATCAGGGCTTCCAGGTCAGGAACTTTGTTGGCTAGATTGTGAGCATTTTGCTCATTGTCCTCCAGTAATGGTTGATTGCTTGTTTGTATTTTGGATGGATTTTATTCCAGACTGCTCTTCTCTCTTGTCATTGATGTGAGGATTAATATGATGACTATTACCAACGTTATTATTATGTTTGTGCTGGGAGTGACATCCTGAACTTGTTTTTTCCCATCCATCACTCCCCTTTCCCTAGTTTAAATGCTTGTCCACATATTGTTCGAATTTTTCACTTAGGATCCTTTTTTCTGCCACATAGAGGTGCAGTCCATCAACTCAATATAGCCTCTTGTTGTTCCATCTATTGGCCCAGTTGCCTACATATCTAAATCCTTGTTTATACCAGGTTTGGAGCCACATATTAAAGTTGGTTATCTGATGCAGCCTCTCTTCCCCTGTCTCATAAACAGGTAGAACTTCTGAGAATGCTACTTATATTGTTGACAATGGGCTTAAGTTTCCCTCCCAAAATCTGGAAGTCCCTTTGTACTGAAGAGATACTGTTTCTAGCGAGGTCATTTGTACCTAAGTAGATGACAACATCAATTTTGGAATGCTTACTTTCGGCACTGACTATGCTAACAATTTGATTTGCGTTCCTGCTGGCTGAAGAACCTGGGAGGCATTTGACAATCTTCTGTTCCTTGGACTGTGTTCCCAAGTTAATCCCTCTGATGATGGAGTCTCCAAGTAATAACAGATTCCTGTTTTATTATTTTTTGTTCATATTTGGGGCATTACCACTAGATGGAGTGTTAATCTTCTCATTTAAGGTCACTTCAGTTTCCACTAATTGGGCACTCTCATTTTCCAAGGCAGAGAAAGCATTATGCAGAGATATCTCTTGATCTAGGGAAGGAATTAAGGTGTTTAGAGAAATAACTCTGTGGTAGGTGTGTTTAAGGATCGATTTCGGGCAGATTGTGGGTGGAGTCATTTATTTATTTTACTGTTTTCTATACCACTTAGTCAAGAAATCAAAGTGGTTTACATGAAACGATATAACCTGAACTTCGTTACATAGAACCTAGAACACTGAATAACTTAGGTATCATTTACAATATAACATAAGTTAACAATTCTGGGATATACATGATTTCCTATTTTGAACCTATGTATAAAAATTGGGATTGTAGAAAGGGCGAGGGGTGTGGGGGGGGGGGGGATCTTCAGTCTTTGAAGTGGTCCCTGAATAAGTGGGTTTTCAATTCTTAGCAGAAAGCTGAGAGCTCAGTGATACTTCTGAGTTTTGCAAGGAGAGCATTCCAAAGATCTGGGGCATACACAGAGAATGCCCTTTTTCGTGTTTCCTGGTTACTTTTTGTTAACTCTACTGGTAGAGGTAGCATGTTCTGCATGCATTTTCTTTCGTCTCTGTTGTTGGTTGTTTCTTTTATAGTGGATTTTAGGCATGGTGCTGATAAGTTTGCATGATCTTGAATATGATAGTGTTTTGTATTGGATCCAACTTGTTAGTGGTAACCAATGTAAGTGTTTTAAGTATTGGCATGATGTCGTCAGATTTTTTTTGATCCCATCAACATTATTGCTGCCGTATGCTGTGCCAATTGTAACTGGTGTGAGCTGTATTTGGGAAGATCTTGGAGTAGGTTATTACATAAATACAGATGTGGGAAAATTAGGGCTTGGAATACTGTTCAGAAGTCCTTTGTTATTAAGAGAGGTCGTAGGTTTTGTAGAATCCTTATTTTTCTGTAGATGGCTCTGGTGGTTTTGTTGATGTGCGACATGAATTTTAAATTCTGGTCTAGTGTTATACCCAGGTATCATACTTCTTGTTTGACATCCAGGTCTGTGTTGTTGACTTTTAGGGTTTTTGGCAGTGTAAAGATTTTGTTTTTGACAAAGTAAAATACTTCAGTCTTCTTCAGGTTGACTGAGAGTTTTTGATCCGTTAGCCATTGTGTAATCTCATAAAAGCAGTTTATGATCTTGGCTTGGTTTGGGTTGCATATGTTGTATGGTGTGTATAGCATAATATTGTCCACATGAATATGATAGTTTACTGTATGTTTTTGGAATATTTTGCATATGGGCTTATATAAATGTTGAATAGTAGTGCTGATAATGCTGATCTCTGCGGTACTCCCCAACGCCTGGACAGCCTCCCAAGTCACAAAACCCATCGAGCACAGCACTGGAGCATAGGATGCACTTCTGCAGCATGGAGGTATGCTCCTCCCACACTGCTGATGTCTTCCAGCAGTGATCACAGGCTCCATAAGAAATCAGCAGCAATGAGGCAGGCCCATGCGGAAGGGCCCTTTGGCTTGGCCCTTCAGTGAGAACCAGGGAAAGGATGTGTCCCTAACCCCACAGAACTCATGATCCAAATGTCAGTCGCAGCATATGCTCCACAAAAGCCCTGATCCATCTGCCATACCTTTCCACACTACAAGCAATAACCTATCAAAACCACATATCACCAAGTGATCTGCATAATCATCCTTTAGAAACCAAGCATCAAGAACCTGGACCTACTTACTTAGACAACATGATTGTCCTGTATCTAACTATATACACCCTTCTGGCTCTCATCCTTTTATCCACTGCGCTACATCCCACCCTCCCTCCTTGCCACACTCCCCTCGACCCCCGCTCATACTACCTAACACTCACCCAACCCACCTACACCAAACGCAGCTTCAAACGCATCATTTATTTATTTAACAGGTTTTTTATACCGCTTTATTTTAGTCAAAGCGGTTTACATTATAACTTAAACTTGATAATGTACATTAAACAGGGACATTGATAACTTGGATTCTTCTGCGGCAAGGGAGGATTAAGTGACTTGCCCAAGGCCACAAGGAGTGCTAGTGGGAATCAAACACTGGTCTCTTGGTTCCCAAGCAAATGCTCTAACCACTAGGCTACTCCTACATTATACCAACCAATAACTACCACACCCCAGATACCACAGTACATAAGAACATAAGATATGCCATACTGGGTCAGACCAAGGTCCATCAAGCCCAGTATTCTGTTTCCAACAGTGGCCAATCTAGGTCATATGTACCTAGCAGTTTCCCCAAGGGACACAGGTTCCACAATGCTTGCATTGGTTCAAGCGTTGATATCCTGGGTCCCTTCTTAATAATGGTTTATGGACCTTTCCTCCAGGAACTTGTCCAAACCTTTTTTAAACCCAGCTACACTAACAGCCTTTACTACATCCTCCGGTAACAAATTCCAGAGTTTGATTACACGTTGAGTGAAAAAATATTTTCTTTTATTAGTCTTAAATAGTTTACCCTGTAGCTTCATTGCATGTCCCCTAGTCTTTCTATATTCTGATAAGGTAAACAATCGATCTACGTTTACCCGTTCCACTCCGTTCATTAATTTATAGACTTCTATCATATCTCCCCTCAGCCGTCTCTTTTCCAGGTTAAAGAGCCCTAACCTTTTTAGCCTTTCTTCATAGGAGTATCCTTCCATCCCCTTTACCATTTTGGTGGCTTTTCTCTGAACCTTTTCTAAAATCGCTATATCCTTTTTAAGATATGGCGACCAGAATTGCACACAATATTCAAGGTGCGGTCTCACCATGGAACGATATAGAGGCATTATAATATCTTTTGTTTTATTTTCCATTCCTTTCCTTATCATACCTAGCATTCTATTTGCTCTCTTGGCCGCTGCTGCACACTGGGCCAAGGGTTTTAACATGGTATCCACAATGATGCCTAAATCTTTTTCCTGGGTGGTGGTTCCTAATGTGGAACCTTGCATCGTGTAACCATAGTTTGGGTTGTTCTTCCCTAGGTGCATAACCTTGCACTTGTCCACATTAAATTTCATCTGCCATTTTGATGCCCAGTCTTCCAATTTATCAAGATCCTCTTGCAATTTTCCACAATCCTCTTGGGTTTTAACAACTTTAAATAGTTTTGTGTCATCTGCAAATTTGATAACCTCACTCGTTATTCCACTTTCCAGGTCATTTATGAATATGTCAAAAAGCAGCAGACCCAGCACAGATCCCTGGGGTACACCACTATTCACCTTTCTCCATTGGTAAAATTGGCCATTTAGCCCTACCCTCTGCTTTCTATCTTTTAACCAGTTCCTGATCCACAATAGTACACTGCCTCCTATCCCATGACTCTTTAGTTTTGCCAAAAGTCTCTGATGAGGGACCTTGTCAAAGGCTTTCTGAAAGTCCAGATACACAAAATCAACTGACTCATCTTTGTCCACCTGATTATTCACTCCTTCAAAAAAACATAACAGATTAGTAAGACAAGATCTTCCTTGTCTAAAGCCATGTTGGCTGTCTCCCATTAGGTCATGACTATCTACATGCTGAGTAATTTTATTCTTTATGATGGTTTCTACCATTTTTCCCAGTACTGATGTCAGGCTCACCGGTCTGTAGTTTCCCGGATCACCCCTGGAACCCTTTTTAAAAATTGGTGTTACATTGGCGATCCTCCAATCTTCAGGTATTAGAGATGATTTTAATGATAGTTCACAGATTACTAATAGCAAGTCTGCAATCTCGTATTTCAGTTCTTTCAACACCCTTGGATGTATACCATCCGGCCCAGGTGATTTGCTACTCTTCAGCTTATCTAATAGTTGTAATACATCTTCCCGATGTATCGATATTTCCTTCAATTCTTCCGCACCATTAAATACCACTTCAGTCATGGGTAACATCCCTACATCTTCCTCAGTAAAGACTGAAGCAAAGAATTCATTCAGTCTCTCCGTAATCGCCTTGTCGCCTCTTAGTGCTCCTTTAACCCCTTTATCATCTAATGGACCAACTGACTCTCTCACAGGTTTTTTGCTATGAATGTACTTGAAAAGGTCTTTACTTCGCGTTTTTGCTTCCGCAGCAAGCTTCTTTTCAAATTCTCCCTTTGCCTGCCTTATCAATGCCTTGCATTTGACTTGCCAGTGCCTGTGCTGTTTCCAGGTTTCGTCGTTTGGCTCTTTTTTCCATTTCCTGAAAGATGCTTTTTTGGCAACAACAGCCTCTCTGACCTCACCTTTAAACCATGCTGGCAGTTTTTTGGACTTTCTTCCACTTTTCTTAAAGCGTGGAATACACCTGGTCTGGGCTTCCAAGATAGTATTTTTCAACAACAGCCAAGGCTGATGTACGTCTTTAACCTTTGCAACTGCTCCTTTTAGTTTTTTCTTAACTGTTTTCCTCATTTTATCATAGTCTCCCTTTCGAAAGTTAAAAGGTAGTACTGTGGATTTCCTTACTATCCCTCCTCCACTAATTAAATCAAAGGCGATCATGCTATGATCACTATTGCCAAGTGGTCCCAACAACCTTATCTCTTGCACTAGATCTGGTGTTCCACTAAGGATTAGGTCTAATATGGCTTCCCCTCTGGTTGGTTCATGAACCAGCTGCTCCAAGAAGCAGTCATTTATTTCATCTAGGAACTTTATCTCCCTAGCATGTCCTGACGTGACACTGACCCAATTGATACCGGGGTAGTTGAAATCACCCATTATTACTTCGCTGTAACTTTTGTTAGCTGCCTTGATTTCTTTGAGCATTTCATCATCCATTTGGTCATTCTGGCCAGGCGCTCGATAGTACACCCCCACTGCCATTGCCTTCCCCCTTTTACATGGAATTTCAATCCATATAGATTCTACAGCAGATTTTGTTTCCTGCAAAACTTTAATCCTTTCTGACTCAATGCCCTCTCTAACATAGAGAGCAACCCCTCCACCAATTTGACCAGCTCTATCATTATGATATAGTTTGTACCCAGGTATCACAGTGTCCCACTGGTTGTCTTCCTTCCACCATGTCTCTGATATTCCAATCATATCTAACCTTTCATTTAGTGCTATATATTCTAACTCTCCCATCTTATTTTTTAGACTTCTAGCATTTGCATACAAGCATTTTAGAGACTGTATTTTATTCATATTAATTTGGCTATTGTTAGACATGGGTAATTTGTGATCTTTAAGCTCTGTCTGCTCCATACTTGAGGGCATTTGGGCTACTTTACTCTTTTGTGGAACCTCTCTGCTTTTGGTAGTATCCTTCAAAGATACATTCTTCCGAACCATCCGCTCTTGGGCGACTGTCGGCTTTCCCCTAATATCTAGTTTAAAAGCTGCTCTATCTCCTTTTTAAAGGTTAATGCCAGCAGCCTGGTTCCATCCCGGTTAAGGTGAAGCCCATCCCTTCGGAAGAGCCCCTCCTTTCCCCAGAATGTTCCCCAGTTCCTAACAAATTCAAAACCCTCAACTCTGCACCATTGTCTCATCCACGCATTGAGACTCCGGAGCTCTGCCTGCCTTTTGGGTCCTGCGCGTGGAACAGGAAGCATTTCGGAGAATGCTACCCTGGAAGTTCTGGATTTCAACTTCCTACCTAAAAGCCTAAATTTAACCTCCAGAACCTCCCTACCACATTTTCCTATGTCATTGGTACCGACATGTACCAAGACAGCAGACTCCTCCCCAGCACTATCTAAGACCTTATCTAGGTGGCACGTGAGGTCCGCTACCTTCGCACCAGGCAGGCATGTTACCAGGCGATCCTCACATCCACCAGCCACCCAGTTATCTACATGCCTAATGATCGAATCACCAACTACAATGGCTGTCCTAACACTTCCCTCATGGGCACATGGCCCTGGAGAAACGTCCTCGGTGCGAGAGGGTTTTACATCACCTGGAGGACAGGTCCTAGTTACAGGATCACTTCCTGCCACACCAGGGTGATGCTCTCCTGTCATGTGACCTCTCTCCTCCATGGCAACAGGGATGCTGCCAGACTGGAGGTGGGACTTCAGGACTATATCCCTGTAGGTCTCATCTATGTACCTCTCTGTCTGTCTTATGCTTTCCAAGTCTGCTACTTTAGCCTCTAGAGAACGGACTAGTTCCCTGAGAGCAAAGAGCTCCTTGTACCTAGTGCACACGTAAGACCTCTCACCAACTGGGAGAAAATCATACATGTGACACTCAATGCAAAAGACTGGAAAGCCCTCATCCCGCTGCTGGACTGCTGTCTGTATCTTAGTTTTAAGTTTGTGTTTAGATCTAAGTTCTTTACTTACTAAGGGTTGCTATGGATATTTATACTAATAAAACTGTACCTAATATGTGTAATATACCTTGTTCACTAGGCCCTGAGTGACTATTAAATTTAAACTACAAGCTCTCTGCTGGGTATGAAATGTAACCAGAAAGTTCTCCTCTATGTTTTAAATTTAAACGTAAACTGCTGCTACTAGGCCCTGACTGATTTAACACAAATAGTGAATTCACAGATTAATTAGCTTTAATACAAAGAATTCCTTTTAGAAAATTACCAGAAGTATATAATCACAGTTGCAGATCTCTCTCCAGAAGTAACAGTCCCTTTTTCTAGTCCTTCAAGTACCCAAGTTCCCTCCACACACACTCAAATGTGCTCTAATAAATGCAAGATCAGTGAGAAACAAGTTCCCTGCCATCAGAAACTTACTCTCAGATTACCAATTGGACATCCTCGCCATAACAGAAAGCTGGCTTGCTGAAATCGACAATGTGCTCCTCAATCAGCTTGGACCAGACAGATTCTCTCTCTTCATCTGTCCCCGGATTAACCGAAGAGGAGGTAGGTGGGGTATTGCTCATAACCAAACAAAATCTCCACTTTTGACACATTTTATCAGAGAGCACTGAAGAAACCGACATACTCACCACTGCAAACAATAAACTAACCATTCTTCTCTGCTATAGAAACCCCTTCTTATCAACCACGGATCTCTCCAGCATACTGGAAAACGACCTTCTCATCCTTGGAGATTTCAACCTCCCCTCGCTTCAATCAAGATATGCTGACTCATTCCTCGCAGCCACAGCAGCCATGGACCTCACTCAGAACATACTTCCTCCTACACACAACAAGGGCAACACCCAAATATCTTTCTTCTTCAACCTTGCCCTTTCCAGAGCTATGTCGTAAGTGAGAATGGATCCACTTGGGGCATGCGAAGCAGCCCCTGTGTCAAGAGGTCCTTCTGAACCGGAAGCTGCCACAGTTGAACTGCCAGTATCCAAATCAGGTCGGCATACCACGGGTGCCTCAGCCATTCCGGTGCCACCAGAATTACTATTCCCCAGTGTGCTTCTATCCATTGCACTACCTAGCCTATAAGCGCCCACGGGAGTAAAAACATAGAGAAGACCCTCTTTGGGCCACTGCTGAATTAGAACATCCAGGCCCTCGGACATCCTTTCTCAACTTCTGCTGAAAATACTGGCAAGCCTTGGTCGACTTGAATGTTGCCATTAGGTCCATGACCAATGTGCCCCATCAGTAGACCACCTACTTGAACATCCCTTGGTTGAGCTGCCACTCTCCAGGGTCCACGTGCACTTGGCTGAGGTAGTCTGCCATCACATTGACGACCCCCAGTATGTGCGCCACCGATAATGCCTGGAGACGAGTCTCTGCTCATCCAAACAGCCTTTCGGTCTCCTTTTCCAGGGCTGCACTGCCCGTGCCTCCTTGCCGGTTGATGTAAGCCATCATGTTCACATTGTCCGAGAGGACTCGGACCGCCTTCACCTACAACCATGGCTCGAAACCTTTTAACACCAAGGTCACCGCTCGCATCTCGAGCCTGCTGATCGACCACAGGGCCTCCTATGGACTTCACTGTCCCTGGACAAAGTGTCCTTCGCAAAGGCTCCCCAACCTGACAGACTGGCATCAGTCATCAGCGGAACCCACACTGGGGACTCAAGTGGCACGCCCCCTTCCAGGCTTCCTAGATGCAGCCTACACCTGAGGGTTCCATGGGCAGGGGAGTACTTGGGACAGGAGTTGACTCTGATGGGACCACCACCGGTACAGAGCCCTCTGCAGCAGTCGCATGTGCGTCCTTGCCCATGAGACTAGCTCGAGAGTGGCTGTCATGGTCCCCAGAACATGCAGATAATGCCACACCAATGGTCTTGCCAACTTCAGGAACTGCAGTATCAACTGTCGTAGCTCCTGTGCCTGGCAATCTGGCAGGAAAACCCTGTCCATGTGGGTAACAAAGCATGCTCCCAGATACTCTAGTTCCTAAGCCAGCTGTAACTGACTCTTGGCAGGTTGACCACTCAACCGAGACTTTGAAGGAACTCCACCACGTGCGCTGTTGCTCTTTTGCTGTTGTCCCTGGACTTCGCCCGGATCAGCCAATCATCTAGGTATGGGTGGATGAAAACCCCTTCCTTGCGAAGAGCTGCCATCGCCACCGCCACCACCACCAAGATCTTGGCAAAGGTATGGGGGCCAGTCGCCAGACCGAAGGGCAATGCTTGAAACTCGAAATGACCTCTTGGCACCGCAAAGTGGAAAAACTGCTGATGTTCTGGATGGATGGGAATGTGCAGATACGCCTCCGTGAGGTCAAGAGACATCAAGAACTCTCCGCTCCTTACCGCTACTATTACTGATATCAGCGTTTCCATATGGAAGTGCGGCACCCGGCGATAGTGGTTCATGCCCTTGAAGTCGAGAATCAGGTGAAAGGAATCTTTCTTTTTGGGCACCACAAAATAAATGGAGTATTAACCGCAGCCATACTGGTCTCATGGAACCAGTTCCATGGCTCTTAGCTGCAGCAGACAAGGTCTCTATTGCCACCAACACCGCTGCGTCCACTTTGGGCAATCGAAGGAGCTCTCGTTCTTAATCCAGTAGCGGGTACAGGCGCATAATGAATCGCATCCCTTTAAGACCAGCTTACGGCAGATCCCACTCATCCTGGATCATGAGTCATAATACTTTATGTACCGGAAAGACTCCGCAATTTCCGCACTGCCTAGAGTAGTGGATCCTCCAGTGCCTCTTCCTCTTCTGGGAGATTAGTGGGCATATTCAGAGGGACTCCAAAATGAGCGCTGGCAGCTCCTTCTGGCAGAACACCCAAACAATCCGGGTCTGGTCCTCCAGTTCTGGGATATCTCCTTCTTCCAACTCCTCCTGCAGATCTAGCTCTGTGTCAAGGTCTTTCCCATCCAGCCTCTCTGACAATGGCGATTGCTGCCACTCCTCTGAGCCTCTAGCCCACTTAGTCGCCACTGCCCCTGACTCGTGCTCTTTTGCATCCGACGCAGCCCCATGTTCCAGGGCTCAGGAGCCACTTGCCAAGCCCTGTTGATATAGCAAAATGCTTTATGCAAAAGCAAGACAAACTCTGGTGAGAACTCCCCTGAGAGCCCTATTGCTCCCTGGACTTGAGGGGTGGATGGTCCAGGCATTGCGCAGAGACCGGGGACTGGATACGTTGAAGGTAACACGGCGTCCCCCACCTCGTCTCATCTTGCAGACCCTGCTCCAATTAACTAGCCTCTTGCATGCAGTCTAGGCAGATGCCTGCCTCCAAGATTGCTCCCCGTCAGGTCCCACATATTGTCATGTAGAGGATCCTTCCGAGGCTATGAAACTGGGTAAAGCTGAAGAGATTGTTTCAGAAGCTGACAGCCAGGCAGACCACATGGCCCAGGGTTGCCAGGGACAACATAAACAGAGTGAGTCAAGAGGGGAGAAAACACGCCCAAACTGCAAAGTAGCCCCGAGCTCAGGGATTAAGGAGAAGCACCTGGTTGGGGGAGGGGCGCAGTTAAGCCCTAGGTTACAGGGATATAAAAAGTACTCACCAGAAGAGAGCTGGAGAACCGAAGGGAGAACCGGAGGGAGAACCAGAGAGGGAACTAGAGAGAGAACCAGAGGGGGAACCAGTGGGAGGACCAGCTGCAGTTGGAGAAGGAGACCAGAAGAGAGTTTCCAAACGGAGAGCTTCAGGTCCAGAGAGGGAGAGACGTGCTGGCCAGAGGACATTTGTATGACTGAGAGAAAAGAAAGGTTAAAAGGCAGGAAAACACAGCTGGTGTGTGAAAGCCTTGCTGACCCAGCTGTGCTAAGAAATCCCTCTGTGAAGAAGCCAAAAGGTAGGCTGTATAAACCGTGTAGAAGGGAAACTGGGTTTAAAAGTTTTCCTTGTGATTGCCAAGGTTTGCTGGACTCTCCCTTTGCTAAATCCCATATATACGGTAATGCTCCACCCTGCTCTGTAGCACCCGGTGAGGAGAAGTCTCGGGGAAGTAGAGAGAGACTGCATTTTGAAGTACCGTATAATTATCCATAATTATCCACAAACTTACTTGTCTGAAAGTGACTGTGAGGAAATGCAGACAGAGTTTTTAATGAACAGACATCAGATGAGCAGATGGATTGCACGCTGTCCTCAGCAGATCACGTCATATCACTTTGCTAAACTAGCTGTTAACAAGGCTGTTGGAACAGCAGTGGGAAAAGCAAGAGTGTTTGCCTTTGCTTGGAAAGGGACTGCTGCATTTAAGTTTGTTTTGAACACCGTATGTGAAAGCTGAAAGCCAGAGAAGCTGTTTTTGTTACTGCATTGTTTTTCTTTGTACCAGAAGTATGGTCATTTTTGTCCTTAATTTCATTTGCAATGAATCCACCCGGAAGGGGAAATAAAACCTTGTCATTTTTGCCTAACCCACTTGACTACAATTATTCCTGGCTTAGAGAGTAAGAGGGACTACAACACCCAGAAGGCAGTGCAGGGCCAATTGCACTACCCTGCTCCTTAAGTTTTGGATAGCCCAGGCTGACCTACCCTACATGCCCCTGGCTCTAGGGGGGTTACTGGTGACAATATCTTGAGGATTTTTAGATTGCACTGCCGTATTGTACCTCATAGATATGAAATGGACCACACATTGATCCAATCTGACACTATCTCCGAGTAAACGTTTACGTTTTTATTATAAGTAATGCCTCGAGGACATAGTCAGCTGTTTCAACAACAACCACCTCTCATTGAACTATAAGAAAACAGAAGCATTATACATCAATAACAGCACCACTTTCGACCCGCTCAGCAAATCCAACTGTTGAACCAAACTATTCCCATAAAAGAAGAGGTAAGATATCTTGGCATCACACTAGATAAGAACATCAATCTACAATCACACATAAACATAACTGCAAAAAAGCATACCATAAATTGAACCTCTTAAGACGACTAAAACCTCTCCTACAACAAGACCACTTCCGAACCGTCTGCCAAACCATCATCACACTGATTCTGGACTATGGAAACTCATTATACCAAGGTCTCCCAGAACAAACCATACACCCACTGTAAATGGTCCAAAAAATGACAGCATGAATCATCAGCGGAACCAGCAAAACACACCACATCACACCGATATTACACCAACTACATTGGCTACCAATACAAGCACGCTCCAAATTCAAAACCATACTAAACATCTTTGAAACCATACATCACTCCTCAGCAGAAGTACTTGAGGCACTAGTCATAAAACAAGACAACTTACGCTCTAGAAGAGCCAACAACAGTCATATGATCAACATCCCACCTGAATACAGAAAAAACAAGCAGTCAACATGCAAAACAGCTTTTTCACTAGCCGCACCACAACTCTGGAACTCACTCCCTGAAGATTACATGCAACCACAGTTAACAAAGACTTTAGAAAAAAACTCAAAACCTTTCTGTTCATAGAACACTATGGCTCTGGCCCCCAACTAAAAGTTGCTTGATACACCATGTGGACACGATACCCAATCAGCCCAACGGATTAATCCCAAGTTGAAGTGTAAATATGTTTGCATTGTAAATATGTTAAAAAGTTGTACATAGTTCTTCCCTGTTAATATCCCTAACCAATAATGTACCCCGGTTCATGTTCTGAGTTCAATGTAAACCACTTTGATTTCAGGATAAAGCAGTATAGAAAACAGGTCAAATAAATAAATGAATAAGTAAGTACAGCTTCCCTTACAAGCAATATCACACATTTAGTAGGTACAGAGTCTGGGCTAAGAGACAAAAGATGATCATGTCAGGTTACTCACTGACCATAGACAGATGGAAGGTTTTCATTTGTCTTCTATCCACTGACTGTCTCTGTCTTTCTGGTTAAATACATTTCTTGTATGCAGGTGCTTCTTGTTTCACAGAACAAAACTGTGGCTACACAGCTACTCAGCACTTTTTCCTGCTTATCTTTCATTTATTTCTCTCTCTGACTTTTTTGCCTGATCCTTCTCAGGAAAAACGTCACAATGTGTTCAACAAACTGGTACTTACATCTCCTGACCCATCTGACCAGGCACAACGGCTCTCTGAAATCTGCCCAGCAACAAGACAATGGCACATTTAGTTAGGCTTTTTCCACAGGTCATTGTGCACTGAATACGTTTTGAGCTGTATAACATAAGGAATGTTTAAGGATGTGGTATGAAGTGGGATTCACCCCCCTTGATATCATTACATACCAGACACTGCGGTCTGGCTGGCATGATGGGAAGGGCTGCAGGTACTCCCCAGGAACGTCATCAATCTGAACCTGTATAGGTAGGATTCCTAGCACAGTGCACCTCCACGAGCTCAGGCATGGAGCACTAAAGTACCTGACCTAAACTAAACTAAAATCTAATAAAGAGAAACTGAAATTGAAAGGAAACGGCAAATGGCCCCCTAGGAAGAATGCTATGTCCTGCTTTATTTTCTGGTGGCTGCCTCTCCCAGGCGCCCAAAACACAGCAGGGGGTTAAAACGCATGTAGGCTTGAAGATGCCTAAACACAGCAGGGGGAGTTTCCCTCACTGCTGCAGGCTCACAAACATGTGGCTGCAGGTCGCTCTCTGTCTCCTCATGTTCCGGCAGTTGCTATGGGTTCCTGCTGTTCTCCCACCCTGCCGCTCTTACCTTGGAGCTTCTTTGCCACGTGGCTTTTCTACCCCTCACGCTCAGCCTTCCTTCCGAGCTTCGGCACTGAGGGGGGCAACTCGGGGCTGCTGGCTTTCACTCCCATCAATCCACTGCTGCTCTTGCGATGGCTCCTCACCCAATAACGGGTTTGGGAGCCACCAAAAGTCTCTGACTGAGGAAGGCCTCCATGGAACTCCCACCCAAAATCCTGAGGGGAGGGGGGAGAAGGAATATCCTCTCCTTAGCCCTGTTGTCCCCCAGGTTCTTTCTGATCCTTTATTTTTCTTTTCTGCCTTTTAAAAACAAAGAACCCTGCACCTTAGCAGGGGAAATATAAAAGAAACTCTAACTAAACCTATCTCTTTAGTTGTCCCTTCAGTGAGTCCAGCACCGTGGCTCACTACCTCCTCCAGCTGCTTGGAGACTGAGCATACTGGGGCTGGTAGGCGGTGCCAGCTGCATAAGTACACCGGTGTCATCAAAAAGATGACATGCTCAGTCTCCAAGCTGCTGGAAGAAATACACTATCCAGAAGTGCAGGACTGGACTGGAGGCACGATAAGGAACAACATTCAAATAACCATATGACCAGAGCTAAAATACCCTGGGCACCATTCTTGATCAACAACTCTCATTCAAGACACAAATATCAACCACAGCCAGGAGAATATACCACAAATCAAAAATCCTACAATGCCTCCGGCCTCCTCCTTGAACCAACAGACTTCCACACAGCACTCCAAGCCCTAATCCTCTCACACATCAACTTCTGCAACACAATCTATCAAGGCCTACCACAAGCTGCTCTCCTCCCATTACAAACTTCCCTCCACACTGCTGCATGCATCCTACAAGGAGCATCCAAATTCAACAACATTGCCCCCATCCTCAAACAGCTCCACTGGTTGCCACTCTCCAGTAGAATCAAATACAAAACCCTGCTTTTATCCCACAAAGCTCTCCATGGACACACAACTACTCACCTCCTATCCTTCCCCCAACTGCTCAACCCCAACCGATCCCGAAGACTAACCTCGACCAACAAACTTACAATACCACACTCCAGAACAAAGTATAACCAACATGTAAAAGGGCCTTTGAGCGGCCACAATAGAAGCAGGACAAGAGACCAACCATGGAAAGAGATCTTTATTGAAGCCAATGAGGTAAACCTGATACATGTCTCAGCTGGGAGGCTTTCTTCAGGGGTTAGTGACATCTACAATACATAAAATTATTTTTTTTATAATAATACAATTAAAAATCAAACATACATATTAAAGACAACAGAAAACCATAAAATCCAATAAAACTAAAATCAATAATAAATACAATAAATAATTAAGGGATAAAATAAAATGATAAAAACAGCCAAGCAAAAACTTAGCACATGCAAAATTGTGAGTTTAATACTGAGTAAACGCATACAAGGGGACAATTGGCAGAGGGACAATACAATATAGCATACAAATTGTGTAAAGAAAGAATTGAAGACTCACCTGTTCATAGAGTACTAGGCAAAACAACAAATATGCAGAATTAATCCACAAACCCAGAGTTCACTGCTACTTTGTAAATAGTTATACAATGTTATTCAGTTAATTAGCTACAGTCTAAGGATGTTACTGTTTTGTAAATAATTTGAAGAAATGTTCATTGTGAAACCATCAGTTCAATGTAAACTGCCTTGATAAATTGAAAGGCAGTATATATAAATAATGTCAAATAAAAAATAAATAAATAAATAAATGACAGACCAGCTGACTTAAGAAAACACCTTAAGTAACCATGGTGCGATTGTAAACCAAATTTAAAAGGAGAAAAAAAGAAAAAGAAAGAAGGGGAACATATCCGAAACAGCCAACAGATTGCTACTTACCAAGTATATTAAAAATGTTCAAGACAACAAGGTAAAAGCACCAAGTTATATCAAAAGTGTGCAGCGTAACATTATTGAGACACCTAAGGAATACATAATATAAACATCAAAACAAGGAACAGGCACAAGTTGGACCAGAAAATGTTGTGTTAAAAATAAGAAGTAGTGTTGTCATTAAGAATAGATGTCGTAAAATGGTATCAATCATTGTTCAATGTCTTACAATATCTCTGGAAGAAATACCTGAAGTAGGAGCCAACCTGTGGTGTGTAGAATTCCATAAATTGTCTCTAATCAGTAATGGAAAATTGAATGAAACCTACCCCATAACCAAATGTGTGTGAACTGGGACCGCAGTATCGTGGAATATAAAATATGAGGACAGTGCATCATAATGGGCAATTGATCAGCTTATTTAGCAAAGTAGAATTATGCAATCACACCAAAATAAAGCGCCTGGACATGCACTGTTTCCTGCTATCTTCTAAACACTGAAGTGGTCAAAAAAAGGAAGAAGAATGATAAAAGAGCCCCCACCTTTCGGAAATCCAACACGGCATAGTAAGAGGAAGCTGAGTTTGGGTGCCAAATTTAGGTACTTGTATCCCTGGAGTACACAGGGATACTTTGAGGATACCCTCAGGAGTTATACAAATTATTCTAGGAGGCAACAGCCGTCTGAGAAAGAGGAACCTGGAAAGGACACAGTGGCACCTGTCAAAAAACATATTAGAAGCCACTCTGAGGACCAGATTGATCCCTCTGTACCTCTTTTTCCAGACAGACATACCAATAATTTGTTTTTTTCAAAGGACAAATTGTGGAAGGGCGGGAGAAGAGCACCACCCAGGGGCCAGTCCAAGAAAATAGAACCACAGCATGTGGAAACCAGATCAAGATTTCAAAACAAGGGGAGGGGCAGGAGTGGGAGATGGCAGACAGACACCTGGAGGGTATCCTACCAGGAATGATTGATAGTGTCCTCAATTTGTCAGATATTTCACTCACACCAGCACAATTGGAGGTTTGAATAAGGGTCTCTTTTATGTTCCTTTTACCCGGTATGATCCATTCAACACCTGTGTAGATTTATATAAGCTCATTAGGAAACTTAGGATAAAAGACTTTTTAAATTCTCATCCTCATACACATATTGATACACATGTTCATTCCACATGGGTTCCCCCCAGTGGTGGTAACCCTGACATAGATGTCTTTGAACAGATGGTTCTGAAACAAATTTCAGATCTTGAAGCTCACCAACAGAAATTATCCCTGGACTCCCTCAAGACAGATTACAGAATAGTTATAAAACCAGCTAAGGGTGGGGCAATAGTTGTGATGAACCAGAAAGATTATATAGCTGAGATTAAAAGACAATTGATGGACAGAGAGTTCTATAACATTGTGCAAATTAATTGAAACAAACTGGATTTTTTAATCTTTTCAGCCTACGAATTGTATATGCATTTAATTTTGATTTTTTTTAAATTAATTGTGTTAAATCATCACATATGAGATGCTTCATCATTATTTGTGGGTTTATGGATTAAATGACGTAATAGATGATGTGATATGACATAGGAATGACTTACTGTGTATGCGACTATAATATCAGCCAACACTGTACCAATTTTCTTTCAAGTGCATTCTTAGTTATTAATCCAACCATTGTGCATGATGGACACAACACCTAGAAAACGCACAAAAATCATCACCCTGCACGAACACACAGGGAAGACCTACAGGGATATAGCACTATAGTTGGTGTCAGTCTCGCAATCGTCAGTCGTGTGATCAAATCTAAAAAGGAGACAGGAACCATCTCGCCTAAATGAAAAGGAAATTGTGGTTGTAAGAGGAAAACCACACCCAATGATGACAACTACGTTCTCAGGAAAGTAGAAAAGACCCTCAGAAGACAAGCAACGCAATATAAAAAGATTTAGAAAAGAAAGGTATAACGGTCAGTTCTCCATAAATTCACAGGCAACCTTTGGAAGATGGTCAAAAAGCACGATGACCTCTGAAAAAACAACTTCTGTCAAAGGTTATGAAAGAGAAGCGCTATAAATGGGGACTGAAACAAAGAGTAGACTAAAGAAGATTGGAGAAAAGTAATATTCGGTGATGAAAGTCATTTCTTTGTCAAGGGCCAAAGAAGCCAACATGTTCGGTGTTCACCTGGAGAAAGGATTTGTGATTCCCACATCAACCAGAACATGAAACACCCCCAAAAGATGTTCTGGGGGTGTTTCAGTTATTATGGAGCTGCCAGCTTGCATCCAGTAGAGGGAATGATGCGTTCACAATACATCGATGTTCTCCAAAGAAGAGTTGTTACAGAGCTAGAGAAGACATTTCCTGATGGATCTGGCATTTTTCAGCAGGATCTTGCCCCATGCCACACATCAAAATTGGTGAAAAGTTTAAAAAAAAAAAGAAGCAAATAAAGGTACTGGACTGGCCATGAAATTCACTGGATTTAAACCCAACAGAGCATCTGTGGTCCATTTGCAAACTTCGTCTTCGTGGAATGGACTGTACGACAAAGGAGAAGCTTATTCAAGCTCTGATTCGTCTGGTACAGAGACCCAAAAATCATTGCAGACTGCTCAAAATTAGTGGACTCCATGCCAAATCGTGTCCAGATGCTGGTAAAAAGCAGAGGAGGTCATATTATGTACTAATATGTGGCTATTAATAATATTTTCAATGGAAATTTCAGTTTTCACAATGACGACACTGTCCTCTTCAACCACCTCTTACCCAAGGAGTTCTCAATACATTGCTGCCATAGAGACAGCAAGAGAGGAGGAGGAGTACTCATCCTCACTAAAACAGCTCTCCATTTCCACCTAGTCAACTCCACCAGCACCAATACCAATTCTACAAAGACACAATAGAAGATGGTCTAATGTCCTCCACCATAAGACAATAGAAAGTACCCGCACACCCCACCAGCATCTACTACACATTGCCCTTCAACACACCAAAAAAGACAAACAGAAGGAAAGCTCACGTCCCCAAAACCTAAAATGTGCCCTCATAAATGCACGCTCCGTCTGCAAGAAATGACCAGCTATCACTGACATGATAGCCCTCCATGACCTCGACATGCTATTGATAGCAGAGACCTGGCTATCCAATGATGACACTTTCCTCCTCAACCACCTCTTACCCAAGGAGTTCTCAATACATTGCTGCCATAGAGACAGCAAGAGAGGAGGAGGAGTACTCATCCTCGCTAAAACAGATCTCCATTTCCACCTAGTCAACTCCACCAGCGCAACGAACCTCGATACAGTCACCATAGACAACAATCACTACACCATTAACCTACTACACAGAGCCCCATCAACCTCCCCTGATGACCTCTACGATAATTGATCTTGCCTGCAATACCCCGAATATCCGCACCCCAAGCTGGTTACTAGGGGATTTCAACCTTCCAACACTACAGGACACCCAAGCAGCAGCATTCCTTGAAACCCTCAAAGAACTAGGTTACCAGCAACTAATCAACGAACCAACCCATGCGAAAGGAAACATATTGGACCTTATATTCGCCCCACAAACAGCCTTTGATGCAGCATACATCCTAAAACTGTCCTGTACTGCAGTACCATGGTCCGACCACAAACTAATTATTTTTCAAATGTTCATGGCCAACAATGGCCAGAAGCCCCCCGGAGGTCAGAGCAACTCCACAAGGACTCCAACATAGAGATTCCGACCTTTCAATAAAGAGACCATCATGAACCAAGCCCGTCCCCTCCTCACCATGACAACACACAGCCTTGACGAGCTGGTCTCTAGCTGGAATGACAGCCTCAGTACCATTGCACAGCGCCCACTCACTAATATGCCTCCAAGGAAACGAGACACGGCACCCTGGTACTCCACTGAGCTGCGTACGTCACTCCTCCACCTAAGAAAGCTAGAAAGATGCTGGCGGTGATCCCGCTCCTCAGAAGACCAGGACGCATATAACCTTCACTTGGCAAAGCACTGCAAGGCGATAACTGAGAAAATGAGACAATCCTACACCGACACTCTTAAACGGTCACTAAGTAAACCCCATGACCTGTTCAACCTTGTCAAGAACCTAACAAAGGAACCATGTCCGGAGCAAAAACTCGAGATCCACCCCCAAGATTTTGCAGACTTCCTTCAATCAAAACTATGCCAGACTAACAAGTCCGTATCATTCGCCACTACCCAGAAACCAACACACACTGCACCACTGACCACCTTCTACACCCCACCCAAGAGGCACATTGAAGACACCATCTCCCTGATCAACGCCACCACAGCCCAAACCGACCCTTGTCCCGCCTTCTGGATAAAAGAGCTACGTAGTGAATTTAGCCCGGTTATAGCCAAACTCATGGACCTATCTTTTACAACAGGCTCCTTCCCCCAAAGCCTCAAGCACACGTCCATCAGACCTCTGCTGAAAAACAGCAAGCTCGACCCCCAGAAGGTAGACTCGTATAGACCCATATCCAGCATACCCTTGCTAGCCAAGATAATTGAAAAAGAGGTCCATCGCCAGTTACAACATCACATCAATGACACCGCTCCACTTGACCCCTGCCAACATGGATTCAGGGAATCCCACGGTGTGGAAACGCTTCTTACCACCCTCTTCAGCAACATAATTACGGGAATAGATAGCATTCATCATGGCTTCGTCCTTGTTTTCTTGGATATAGCTGCCGCATTTGACTCAGTAAGCCATGAGATCCTCCTGAGGCGACTCGAAGAGAAGGGTATCTGCGACGCAGCATTAGATTGGTGCAAATCATACCTGTCTGACAGATGGCAGCATGTATGAACAGAGACCTCAGCATCAGAACCTTTCCACCAGAAGCAGGGTGTACCGCAGGGTTCCTCCCTATCTGCCCTGATGTTCAACCTATACTTGCAACCCATCTGTGACCTCATAAGATCTTTTAATGTGAACTGCCTGATATATGCTGACGACGTGCTACTCTATATGCCATTCATAACCGACCAGTTAGACCTCTCCCCACTAACAGACTGCTTTGACGCAGTGTCCGAATGGCTCCAGACCCAAAACCTTCGGATACAGCACAAGAAAACAGAAGTACTCTTTATCACAAGGAAACAAAACTTCATCCCCCCAGCCTATCTAAAAGTCAAGGAAGCCGAGCTGCAAACCAAGTCCACGATTCGATACCTTGGTGTCACTCTTGACCAACGACTGGAAATGAAGACACACATTAGCGGTCTACCATAAGATTCGGACTCTCAGACACTTACGCCCCCTGTTACAACCGGATGATTTCTGAACGATCTATCAAGCACTGACCATCCTACATCTCGGCTATGCCAACGCAATCCTCCAAGGGCTCCCACAATCCACCCTAGCCCCGCTACAGCTTGCCATGAATGCCGCAGCCAGAGTTCTGAATGGCGCCTCCAGGCGCGACCACGTAACACCCATTCTGAAACAGCTGCATTGGCTCCCCATCCGCGGCAGGCTCTCCTTCAAGACCTTACTGCTAACCTTCAAGGCCATTAACGGGCTCTCCTCCTCCCCACTCGCTGACCTTATTCAAATTACTCCCCACAACAGGGCCAGAAGATCCGCAGCAATAAACACACTGGTATCCCCAAAACAGTGACCCAATGCACCCAGGGAGCAGTGAACAGGGCCTTTAGGCTCTGTGCACCTACATGCTGGAATGCTCTGCCACCCGACATCCGGGCAATCCCTAACATAACACAATTTAGGAAGGCTTTGAAGCACTACCTCTTCCTTAAGTGCTACCCAGAGGAATGGCGCCCCAACCCGCCGCAAACACAATAACGCGCTTTGCTTAAGCTGTGACATGTACTGATATAGTACCTTAGATATGTAAATAGTTACACTGGTGACATAGACCGATATTGTACCATAAATATGTAAATAGTTACCCTGGTTATCCAAGTGGATTCACCTGTTATTTGTAAATACGGTGTAGATTTCTGCCCGTATAAACGCGTTTGTTACATGTAAACCGCACTGATATCAAATAGTGTGGTACAGAAGAGACTAAAAATAAAATAAAATAATTTTTCAGTTTGTTTCAATTAATATGCACAAGGGTGTATATTAGACTTGATAAGGACCTCAAACCTTTTTTGACAAGTAAGGCAGACTCTTTGATTCAATTTGGTCATGAGGCAGGTTACCTTACTAAAAAAGAGTGCGAGTTTTTGATGGTTTCCCACCGAGTGGTACCCACCATTTATGTTTTACCGAAAATTCACAAGTCCCTTGTGAAATAATGGGCGGCCCATTATTTCGGCTATTGGTTCGCTGTTTGAACCCATTTCAAAATTTTTAGATGTTTTGGCAATTCCATCTTTTACTAGAGACTCGACGCATATAAAGCATAGTTACTCACCTGTAACAGGTGTTCTCCAGGGACAGCAGGAATCAGTCCTCACTTATAGGGTGATGTCGGCTCTGATGGAGCCCGTGTGGAGCAATTCCCCAGCTTTCAAAGAAAGCCTTTGGGATTGTTACCACGCATGCGTGGTCCTCTTCCCATCCAAGGGTGCTATCTTGCTCAGTCAGGTTCCTTAGCTCGAGCCCTACCAGCAGATGGCAAGGGAAGGACAAAAATTCAGCAACCCATCAGGGGAGGCGGGAGAGTAGTGAGGACTGATTCCTGCTGTCCCTGGAGAACACCTGTTACAGGTGAGTAACTACGCTTTCTCCAGGAACAAGCAGGAAGTCAGTCCTCAATTATGGGACTCCCTAGCTACAGGCTACCAACCTGTAATCAAAAGAAAATATATGCCTCTGTGAGGCTGTAAGCAGAAGCTGAAGCCTGAGGAAGCCCGAACCCTCGGGTCCTCGGGGCGAAGCCCTCGGTAGCCGTGAAGAAGGGTCAGAGGGCAGGAGTTGCTTGGCCGAAGGCGCTGTCCTGGTGGGACTCCCTCTCTAGGCAGTAGTGGGAAGCGAAGGTATTCAAAGAAGACCAGGTTGCTGCCCAGCAGATGTCCATCATGGGAACGGAGCACAGCGAGGCCACCGAGGCAGCTTTGGCTCGGACCCCATGTGCAGTGATTCCATGATCCAGAGGGACGCCCTTCTTCGCATGGGCAAACACGATGCAGTCCACCACCCAAACCGAGATGGTGCGCTTGGTGACTGCTTGCCCTGCTTATTGGTATCGTAGGTCACGAAGAGCCCGTCAGACTTACGATGAGTCTGAGTATGCTGCAAGTAGAAGGCAAGGGTCTGCTTGCAGTCGAGGGTGTGGAGAGCCGCCAACACCTGATCGGCGTGGGGCCTTGGGAAGAAAGTCGGAAGCACTATCTCTTGGTTGAGATGAAAGGCCGACATGACCTTGGGTAAGAACTTAGGATTGTGATAAGGAAGCTTATCATAGTTCAGGAAGAAATAATACAAGAGGTGAATTGGCTCTGAATAAGCAACCTGTGCTGGCTGGTAAAAGCACTAAAACAGAGTGTTTGCCTAAAAGACTACCAGACCCAGAATGCACTGGTTTACAGAAAGCCTCTAGGAGAGCTGAAATAGGGAAACATGTGCCTAATCAGATAAGCAATGATGTAATCCCTAATCACCCATCTCCTAGGGCAGGGTTTGATTCAGAACACCTGGACTGTGCTAGGGTGGAGTGTCCATCCAGGCACTTTAAAACTAGAAGAAATGCTTCAGACAGACAGCAAGGCTGGAAAAAACAGCAGGAGCAAAGAGAACACAGGGAGCAATGGTGGCAAAGACAGCAAGAGAAGGAGAGACGGAGCCTGAACAGAAGGAAGAACAGCAAGACGTCCAGGAGGTCTAAGAAAGGAGCCCAAGGCAGTACATATGCTGGGAGAGATTCCTGGGGCAAGCATTCTTCATTGGGCTGGAAGAAACCAGAGGCTTGGAGATATACAGCCAGGAACCCTCAGACAGCACCTGTAAAGGAGATGGCTGCATCTACAGAAAGAAGGAGCTCTAATACCTATTTAAGGAGGTATGGGAAAAGAGACCTAAAGTCCAGAGATCCGCGCCACAAGGAAGGCCACCTTCCAAGACAAATGCCGTAGCGAACATGTCGCCATTGGCTCAAACGGTGGATGAGTGAGCTGCATGAGCACCACGTTCAAGTCCCATTACGCCGGAGGGGGACGGATGGGTGGCTTGGATAACAGAAGGCCCCGCATAAAGCGGGAAACTAGTGGTTGCCCCGAGAGAGGCTTTCCCTCAACAGGGAGATGATTAGATGATATGGCACTCAAATGAACCCTAACAGAGTTCAACTTCAGTCCTTCCCTCGAGAGGTGGAGGAGGTACTGAAGAACCCACCGAACCGGGCATGAGAAGAGGTCGATCTGGAGCTCCGAGTACCAGACGGAGAAGCGTTTCCACTTAAAGGCGTAAGCCCGCCTAGTGGAGTCCTTCCTCGAGGCAAGGAGGATTTCCTCTACCTCCTCCGGAAGGGCCAGAGAAGACCCGTTCAGCCGCCAGGCTGTGAGGGATAGGGAGGGCAGGTTTGGGTGCAGTATCCAACCCTCCTCCTGCGTCAGCAAGTCCCTGGCAGAGCCCAGGGGAAATCGGAGGCTCCGACGACAGCCAGAGCAGGAGTGGGAATCAAGGCTACCGAGGCCACAAGGGGGCCACGAGAATCAGCAATGCCCCGTCCCATTGAGCCTTGAACAGAGTCCTCACAATGAGGGGGAAAGGAGGGAATGCATAGAGGAGACTGGAGGAACAGTCTTGGAGAAATGCATCGGGGCCCTCCTTGCCCGGGTGTGGCACCAGGCCGCAGAAGCGAGGGAGATGTGTGTTCTGGGGTCTGGCGAAGAGGTCTATCACTGGAGTGCCCCAGTGTAGAAACAGCCAGCCTGCCACTCTGGGATCTAGGCACCACTCATAGGGATGAAGGATTCTGCTGAGCCTGTCCACCAGACCATTCTCCAGACCCAGAAGGTACGTTGCCTTGAGTGACATCCTCCGCCGCGCGGCAAAAGTGCAGATGAGGACTGCTTCCCTGCAGAGGGAGTGCGACCCCTTGCCCCCCTCTTTGTTGATGTAGAACATCGCTACCCGGTTATCGGTCTGCACCAGAACCAACTTCCGCTGAGGACATTCTCAAAGGCCCTCAGGGCCCACCGAATGGCCCAGAGCTTGAGCAGGTTTATCTGCTGCTGAGCCTCCACATGTGACCACTGCCCTTGCGTGCAGAGAGGCCCGCAATGGACTCCCCACCCTAACAGGGAAGCATCCATGGTCAGTACCACATAATGCTGTGGGGCTTGGAAGGGCGATCCCCGCAGGAGGTTGCAGAGGTTTTGCCACCAGTTCAGGGACAAACGAAGATCAGGAAGAACACTGAGGTGTCCGAGGGATTGACTCCATTGGGAGTTGAGACAACACTGGATCGTCCGCATGTGCAGGCGGGAGTGAGGAACCAAATGCACGGTCGAGGCCATGTGGCCCAAGAGACGTAGCAAGGACCGAGTGGTGACCTGGTGGGCGCTTTGGACGCAAGCTGCCAGAGCTCAGAGGCAGGTGGAGCGATCCACTGGCAAGAAGGTCATGGCCTGCCGAGTATCGAGACGTGCCCCGATGAACTCGAGAGCCTGTGCCGGCTCGAGGTGAGACTCTGGGTAGCTGACCAAGAACCCCAAGCTCTCCAAGAGGAGGACAGTGTGCAACATCGCTTGCTGGGCCTCCTCGATGGAGGAGCCCGTAACGAGACAGTTGTTGAGGTAGGGAAACATTGGTACGCCCCGGTGCCGAAGATGAGTGGCAGCCACGACGAGGCACTTCATGAAGATCTGAGGAGCAGATGCAAGGCTGAAGGGGAGCACTCTGTACTGGAAGTGCTCTCCCTGCACCCTGAAACGCAGGTAACTGCCTGTGTTGGGGGTGGATCAAGATATGGGCGTAGGCATCCTTTAGATCCAAGGAGCATAGCCAGTTGTCCTGCCGGAGGAAGGGCAGCAGCACGCCAAGAGATAACATCTTGAATTTCTCCCATACCAGGAACCTGTTTAGCCTGAGGAGGTCGAGGATGGGCCGCAGAACCCCCAGCTTTTTCGGGACGAGGAAGTACTGGGAATAAAAGCCCCGACCTCGAAGGTGGGGAGAGACCTTCTCAACTGCCCATTGGTCAAGGAGGGAGTGTAATTCCCGCTGCAGCAAAAGCTGGTGTGCAGGGAGTCGACGAGGCTCCGCCGGGGAGAAAGGGGGTGGAAGCCTGTCAAAGTGGAGGTGATAGCCCTCCTGGATGACCCAGGTGTCCGAGGTTATAAGCTAAACAGGACAGGCATCCTCCCACTGGCTGTTGTGTCGCCGGAGGGTGAGGGGCTATGCCGCTGGCGTCAAAACCTCTGAGGGGGTTGTGGGGGAGCTGGCGTCTGGGCCTTTGGGCCCTTTGGTTTATGATGACTTTGGCCAGACTTCCCCTGCACAGGAGTGGTTGGCACGGGAGTAGCCAGGTACGGCGGCTAGCCGCGGTACTGGAGGCCTTTCCTGGGGAAGACGGGCTTTTTGGCAGGCTGCTTCTTCCGAGGCTGCATAGAGGTCTTGCGGGAGAGACGGGTCCTAGTAACATACTTCATCTCAATCTCCACAGCCTTCTCCTCCATCGACTTACCAAAACGTTGTTCGCTGAGGCAGGGCATGTCCAGGAGCCTCTCCTGCACCCACTGCTCTAAATCTGAGGATTGGAGCCAAGCCTGGCGGCGGGCTCCGATGCCCACGGCTGCCACCCGAGCTGATGTCTCAAAGCCATCGTAGGAGGCTCAGGAGATATACTTGGAGCAATCAGCCACAGATTTCAACAGGGTGTGGAACCTATCGAGGGGTTCGCCCTCGAGGCCCGCAGAGAAACCTCCAAGTTCTTTTTCCAAGTCGCGGAGGAACATACCGATATATAATTGGCATGTCTGGATGCGAGAAGAGAGCATAGAACACCTTGATAGGCCTTGCAGCCCAGGGCATCAAGGGCTCTCGATTCTCGGCCTGGCGGGACCGATGAGTGAGACTTCGGGCTTTTCTGTTTCCTCATGGCCAATTCCACCACCATCGAGGTGTGTGGAAGTTGGGTCTTCCGGAAGCTTGGCCCTCGCTGCACCTTGTAGATTGTGTCAAGGCACTTGCTCACAATGGGGACTGAGGCTAGGGCCTCCCACATGCGGAACAATATCCGGGAGAAGATCGGTGGCACTGGCACGGTGAGGGATTCCCTGGGTGGGGCCTTGTACTGAAGAATATCGAGTTATTCAGCATGAGGAACTTCCTCTGCCTAGGTAACCAGGTTGAGGGCCCGAGCCATGTCCCGAATAAACACCAAAAAGGAGGTGTCATTGGGCGGTGAACGCTGCTGGAGACCAGGTGGCAAGGGGTCTGACGGAAGATCCCGGTGGGTGCGGGTCTCCAGGGATGTGTCCCCATTGGAATCCCAGTCCGAGAAGTCGGTAGAGGGATCCGAGCTGGGCGGTTTGCCCTGTCCGATGGCTGGCGGCCTGGAGCCGGAGGCCCTGGATGATCTCGCCCCTGAAGAACGGGAGAGCGAGCAAGACCAACGTCGAGGACCCTCATGAGGCCCATGGCTCTCGGGGGTTTCCTGTATGGATTTTGGTGTCCCACGCGAGGGACCCGCCATCTCTGGGCGCAAGTCAGCGAAGCTGGCCATGAGCGTCTGCTGGGAAGCAATGAACACAAAAACGCTGTGTTCCAGCGCCAGCATATGATATTCCCATGCGGGCGTGGGGCCCTGGGACGCCGATACCAGTGTCACCGTATCGGGCGTCGAGGAGAAGAGGGGGTCCTCACCGGGATGGCCCTCAGGAGACTGGGCACCTTTGCCAGAAGCCTCCATTACTCTGTGAGGTACCTTGCGTGGCCACTCCTTGTCCGATTCTCAGGGAACGGCAAAGGGGGCTATGTGACTGGGCGCGGCAGCACTCACGCTTGTCGGGGACCCCAGACAGCGACTTCGAGGCCTTCTTCTTTTTGCGCCGTTCTACCTCGGGGGACCCCTGGTCAGAATGCCACCTGGAACGCGGTGCCGCAGGGGGAGAACCCACTGGAGGGGAGACGTCCAAGGGTGCCACTGGGGACTCCGAGGCAGCCTTTCGAAAAAAAGGGAAACTGAGCAAGATGGCACCCTTGGGCGGGAAGAGGACCACGCATGTGTGGCAGCAATCCCAAAAGCTTTTTTTGAAAGCTGGGGAATTGCTCCGCATGGGCTCCATTGGGGCCGACGTCACCCCATAAGTGAGGACTGACTTCCTGCTTGTTCCTGGAGAATATAGATTCTCAAGACCTTTGAGAGTTATCACAACAATTTGATTTTAGTAACTCTGGACATCAACTCTCTATATATGAATATCCCATAATGAGAGAATATCCACATAGTAGAACAGACGCTAGTTAGATGTACAGAACATAGACAGATTTCTACTTTTTATCTGATGCAGCTGGCTAAGTTGGCACTTTCACAGAATTATTTCTGGTTCGATGGCTTGTTCTGTCAACAAATTAAGGGTACAGCAATGGGATCCTCAATGGCCCCTGATGTGGCTAATTTATATGTCGCAGATTTTGAGGCAAAGTTTCTTAATTTTATTTACAATCCCTATGTTAAATTATGGCAATATTATATAGATGATGTTCTTTTAATTTGGGATGGAGAACAACGCCTTCTAACAGAATTTTTGCAATGGATCAACACGCTTGACCATAACTTTAGTTCATCAAGGCAGAATTCGATGACAGAGAAATTGCTTTTCTGGGTATCAAGATCATCAAGACAAGTTCTGGCTTTGCAAAATCTATTCAGGAAACCTACTGATCGGAATCATTTTTTAAAATTATGACAGCTTTCACAATAGCTCTTTGAAGAAAGAGTAGTTATTCACCTGTAACAGGTGTTCTCCAGGAGCAGCAGGAATCAGTCCTCACATATGGGTGACATCGACATCGATGGATGTGGAGCATGGATGAATCGATGGATGTGGAGCATTTCCCCGGCTTTCTAAGAAAGCTTTTGGGAATACACCCACGCATGCGCTGTCCCCTTCCCGCCCAAAGGTGCCATCTTGCTCAGTCAGATGACATAGCTAAAAGACAGCACAAAAAAACCCAAAATGAACTATGTACAACTGCAACTCCCAGGGGAGGAGGGAGGGTTGTGAGGACTGATTCCTGCTGCTCCTGGAGAACACCTGTTACAGGTGAGTAACTACTCTTTCTCCAGGACCAAGCAGGAAGTCAGTCCTCACATATGGGTGACTCCCTAGCTTTGGGCCACCAGGAACCCAGGCTGAAAAATAGAGCTCCCTCTGTGAAGCCTCAGCATCAGGGAAAGAATTTTACTGAGAAGAGATCCACCGGTAGCCCAACAAGAGGGCTGGAGGGCAGGAGTTGCCTAAACCTCAAAGAGATTCCGGAGTACTGCCTGACCAAAAGCACTGTCCTTACAGGACTCCCTCTCCAGGCAGTAATGGGCTGCAAATGTCTGGCTTGAGGACCAAGTTGCAGCCCTACAGATGTCCGCCAACGGTACAGAACGGAGATGAGCTACTGATGCAGCCATTGCCCGGACACGTTGGCTGTGACTCAACCCTGCAAGAGGAGGTCTGCCGCCCTGTAAGCCCAGGTGATACAGTCCACCACCCAAATGGACAAGGTACACTTGGAGACAGGCAACCCCAAGTTATTTGGGTCAAAGGAGACGAAGAGCTGAGTAGCCCTTCTATGACCCTTAGTACGCTCAAGGTAGAAAGACAAGGCCCTTCTACAGTCCAAGGTATGCAGGACTTCCTCAGCCCGGCTGGTATGGGGCCTAGGGAAGAATGTTGGAAGAACCACCTCCTGATTGAGGTGGAAAGAGGAGACCACCTTTGGGAGGAACTTAGGATGAGTCCTAAGGACTACCCTGTTCCTAGAGAAGCGAGTGTACGGCCTGTCATAGACCAGGGCTTGAAGTTCACTCACTCGCCTGGCCGAGGTCAGTGCTACCAGGAAAAGAGCCTTCCAAGAAAGGAAGCGGAGAGGACACGTAGCCATCGGCTCAAAGGGAGGGCGAGTAAGCTGCTGCAAGACCACATTCAACTCCCACTCAGGGGCTGGTGGACGGAGAGGAAGTTTCAGTAAGAGCAAGCCTCTGAGGAAGCGGGACACCAAGGGGTGAACCAATAAAGAGTGCCCTTCCACCAGTGAGTGATGGGCTGCCAGAGCAGAAAGGTGTACCCGAACAGAATTGGACTTAAGAACCTGATTAGACAAGTGCAGCAGGTACTGAAGCACCACCGGCACAGGACAGGAGAAAGGGTTCTCCTGGCGCTGGTCACACCACAAGGAGAACCGTTTCCACTTCAGGGCACAGGTCTTTCTGGTGGATTGCTTCCTAGAGGCCAAGACCACCTCTTCAACTTCCTGAGGCAGGCCCCAGGGAGCCAGCACTACCCTTGCAGCCTCCAGGCCATCAAATTGAGAGTTTTGAGATTGGGGTGAAGAAGGGAACCCTGATCCTGAGAAAGGAGGTCGGGTTGCAACCCCAGAGGGAGTGGGATGTCCACCGCCAGCTGTAAAAGAAGCGGGAACCAGGGCTGTCTCAGCCATCTGGGGGGTTACCAATATGACTAAGGCCCTGTCCCTTTGAACCTTGAACAAGGTTCTGGCCACCAGGGGCATGGGAGAAAATGCATACAGGAGGCCCTGGGACCATGATATCAGGAAGGCGTCCGCTGCCAATCTGGTGGGATGCGGTTGCCTGGAGCAGAATTGAGGCAGCTGCCAGTTCAGGGGACTGGCAAAGAGATCTATGGATGGAAGTCCCCATTTCAGGAAAATGTTCTGAACCAACAAAGGGTGCAGTCGCCATTCGTGAGGCTGTAGAACCCTGCTCAGTCTGTCTGCTAGGAAATTTTTGTGGCCAGGGAGAAAGACCGCCCTGAGCAGCATATTGTGTTGAAGAGCAAAGGAGCAGAGGGCCTGTGCCTCCCGACAGAGGAGCCTGGACCTCGTGCCCCCTTGTTTGTTCACATAGAACATTGCCACCTGGTTGTCCATCTGCACCAAGACGGATTGGTGGGCCAGGGTATGAGAGAAGGCCTTGAGGGCTAAGCGTATCGCCCTGAGTTCCAGGAGATTGATTTGCTACATGGCCTCCCATGGAGACCACAGGCCCTGTGTGCACTTGTCCAGACAATGTGCATCCCAGCCCTGCAAGGAGGCATCGGTTGTGAGTACCACAGTGGGAACAGGTACCTGAAAAGGAATCCTCTGTATCAGGTTGGAGGGGTGTAGCCACCACTGCAGGGGGTTCAGGAAGGGTTTGGACACCCTTACTCTGTCTCTTAGGCTTCCTGTACCCTGTCTCCACTGAGTCCTGAGACACCACTGTGCAGGCCGCATATTCAGGTGAGCATTGGGAGTCACATGTACTGTCGATGCCATGTGGCCCAGGAGACTTAGACAGAGTCTGGCAGAAACCAGTGGGTTGTGTAGGAACTGGCTGGCCAAGTCCATCAGCCTTCCCGCTCTGTCTGCTGGCAAGTAGGCCTTTGCTTGCAGGGAGTCTAACCGTGCTCCTATGAACTCCAGGTTCTGGGAGGGGAGCAAAGTGGACTTTGCAAAGTTTATGACAAAGCCTAGTTGCTGAAGGAGAGAGACAGTGCGGAGGGTGGCTTGCCTGGCCTCCTGGAGAGTCTGACCCCTGACGAGCCAGTCGTCCAGGTACGGGAAGACAAAAATACCCTGGTTTCTCAAGTAGGCGGCCACCACCGCCAGACACTTTGTGAAGACCCGTGGGGCGGAAGTTAGGCCAAAGGGCAGTACCCTGTACTGAAAGTGGTTTCCTCCCACCACGAACCTTAGGTACTTTCTGTGGTCTGGATGAATGAGGATGTGAGTGTACGCATCCTTCAGATCTAAGGAGCATAGCCAATCTCCCTGCTGGAGGTAGGGCAGCAGTGTTCCAAGAGTAAGCATCTTGAACTTTTCCTTTTCCAAGAACTTGTTGAGATTTCTCAACTCCAGAATGGGCCGGAGACCTCCAGTTCTCTTTGGTCCAAGAAAGTACCTGGAGTAGAAGCCCTGCCCCAGCAGGTGGGGAGGTACAGGCTCCACCGCCCTGTCTTGAAGAAGACCTTGCAGTTCCTGGAGAAGGAGTTCCTGATGCAGAGGGGGCCTTGGAGGCTCCCCTGGGAAGTAGGAGGGGGGTACTTGGGTGAAATGGAGCAGATAGCCCTTCTGGACTATGCTCAGTACCCAAGCATCTTTTGTGATGGGTGGCCACTGGTGGGCAAACAGGGCCAACCGACCTCCCGTGCTGAGGTGGGCCAACAGAGGTAGAGAGGCTATGCAGTGGGAGTCAAAAACCCCCTCCCTGCTGAGTAGGAGCAGGAGCTGGAGGCTTGGGGGCCTTCTGCCTACGGGGCCCATGTCCCTGCCCCTTGGTCTGCTGACCCTGCTGGGGAGCTTGGGAGGCCTGGTAATGAGGGAAAGGTTTGTAAGCAGATGCCTTCCTCGAGTAAAAGGTCTTTTTCCCCGAGCCCGTCTTCTTATGAGAAGGGGCAGAAGTTTTCCTGGACAACATTGTCCTTGTCAGAGTCTCAGTCTTGAGCTCAGTGGCATTTTTGGCCATGGGCTTGCTGAAGAGGTTTTCACCCCGGCATGGGACATCGACCAACTTGTCCTGTACCCATGGCTCGAGGTCTGATGACTGTAGCCATGCCTGGCGTCGAGCACCGATGCCGGCCGCCGCTATGCGGGCCGAAGCCTCGAAGCCATCATAGGCCACCCGGGAGATGAATTTGGAGCATTCCCGGACCCCCGAGGACAAGGACTGGAACCTCTGCAAAGGTCCCCCGGAGAGGCCAGCCGAGAACCCGGCTATCTCCTTAGCCAGGTCCCGCAAGTACATGACCATGTACAGCTGGTAGGACTGGACACGGCAAGCAAGCATCGAGCCCTGGAAGCACTTTCTGACAATGGCATCTAGACTTCGGGCCTCCCTGCCGGGGGGCACCGCAGAGTGCATCTTCTGGCTCTTCAGACGATGCATGGCCGATTCCACAACCATAGAATGGTGCGGCAGCTGCGCCTTTTGGAACCCAGGGCTCTTCCAGACTCGATACATGGAATCGATCCGCTTGCTCAAAACCGGCGCCGAGGCCGGTACCTCCCACATTCGGAAGAGGAGCCGTTCCAGCATCAGAGGAACCGGCACAGTAAAGGCCTCCCTTGGGGGAGAGTCATACTGGAGGGCATCGAGCTCCTCAGCTCGAGGCTCCTCCTCGGGATCCACAGGAACATTCAGGGCCTTCGCCATGTCCCTTACCAACTCTGAGAACCGGGTGTCCTCCAGTGGGGACCTACTCCGGGGCTCGGACCTCGGCGAGTCCGAAGGGACACACCGAGTCCGAAAGGTATCGGGGGACTCCTCGTCCTCCGTCTCCCATGCAGACTCATCCGAGGAAGAGTCGAGGGGCTCCGACCGCGCGGGCTCTGGCAACACCCGCACCAATGCTGGGGCCATCGGCATCGACGCCCTCGGTCCCGAACGGGAGGTCGAGGGAGACTGTGACCGAGACCGGACTCGGGCCTTCATGGCTTCGAGAACCGGCTCTGTCTCCGGGGTCGACTTAGACGTCGACGTCCCGGTGGTCGGGGCAGATGCACCAGTCAGGCTGGCCATCAGCACCCGCTGCTGATCCATGAAGGCAGACAGTCTGCACTCCAAGGCTGTCAGCCTGAGTCCAAGCTCAGGAGACTCAGCAGCCACCGACTCGGGCCCCGGCGGCGCCGGGCCCGATGTCGGCTCCCTGGGAGGAGAGTCCTCGAGGACAACAGGGCTTATGTGCTCGACGGACTCCGGCTCTACACGGGATACCTTAGTTGGCTTCTCCAGCTCCAAAGGCCCGGGGCGGCGGTCAGGGGTCTGAGACCTGGCCTTCGAGGAACCAGAGGCTTCCTCCGACGCCGCCCTCACGAGCTTTCTCTTCCTCTTATGCTCCCGACTGGGGGACCCCCTTTCAGAGGAACCCCGACAAAGCTCGGGGTCAGACTCCCGAGACGTCAAGGCCTCTGACGAGGTCCGGGTTCGTCCGGAGGCAGAGTCAGAAAAAATCCTCTCCTTCTGATGCTGCTGGCTTCCGAGTGCCTTGGTGGACATTTTGCCACATGGGACACAGACCTTGGGATCATGGTCCGGCCCGAGGCAGCACAGGCAGCAGTCGTGTGTGTCGGTAAGAGACATGAGCTTCTTACAACGATCACACTTTTTAAACCCACTGGAGGCCATCGGGGGAAAAAAGGGCCCCTGCGAGGTCAAAAGACCGGTCCTCCAGGGAAAAAAAAAAAGAGCGCGAACGCGTGCCACGAAGGGCAAAAAAACGAAAAATAAAGATCGGGTCGATACCGGCGTACCGAACCCAGGCAGAAAGGGGAACCGGCGTCGAACCGGAGAAAAAGAGAGCGAAAAATTGCAGAAAAAAATGTCAAACTTTTTCTGGCTGACAGGGACAGACGTCCGTTGGGCTCCACGGAAAAAGAAAGACTGAGCAAGATGGCACCTTTGGGCGGGAAGGGGACCGCGCATGCATGGGTGTATTCCCAAAGGCTTTCTTAGAAAGCTGGGGAAATGCTCCGCATGGGGGCTCCATCGACGTCTATGTCACCCATATGTGAGGACTGACTTCCTGCTTGGTCCTGGAGAATAACCTATGATAAGCCAGTTTCTCAGGGTAAGTGGGATTTGTTCGGATCAACTTTCTTTTGAAAGGAGCGCCCATGTTTTGCATACACAGTTTATTGAAAAGGAATATCCTTCGAGGTACATCCGTAAGCGGTATCAGATTGTGAAACTCTAATGCAGCAGAGAGGCAGAACCTCTCGTGATAGGATGATTTGTCCTTTATTATCTTCCACACATTCAAAGAAGATCACCTCTATTTTGAGAGAGGAAAGGCACATTGTCCAGATCATCCCTGGTTTTGCATCCCAAGAATTTTCGGGGGTGTACAAAAGGAACCCTAACCTTACAAATATTCTGGTACCTTCGGCCTTACTGGTTCCCCAAAGGAGACCCAGGACCATCAAACACTTCAAAAGTGATTCCTGTTCCATTTTGTCTCATGTCATCACAACCAAGGATTCATTTATTCATCCCAAGACGTTATCACATTTTCCACTGAATGGATTTACCAACTGTGACTCTGAAAATGTCATTTATCTGGTTAAGTGCCCTTGTGATCTCCTGTACATTGGGAAAACGTGCCGTAGTGTCAAATTGAGGATTATTGAGCCTCCTAGTGCTATTAGATGTTGCTCTGCTCAAAAACCACTGGTTAGACACTGATTGGAGATGTCTCACTCGATTTCAGATTTGAAGTTCCCATATGTGAGGACTGACTACCTGCTTGTTCCCGGAGAATTACAGAAAACTGTATAATTTATGTTAAGAAGCGATATTGGCTTACTGGGGCAATGTTATAAAGACACATAGATGTCTATGTGCCTGTCTTTATAAAACAGGCCTAGAGCAGGCACGCACTTGGCCTCTCCACTTAGGTGACCTTTTATAAAATGTTCTTCTTAAGGGGTAGTTTTATAGACCTTTCCTGCATGTAAAACCCTGTTTTAATTCCAGAAAAAATAGGATTAAAAAAAACTACCCCAAGGGTTATATGCATAAAAGTACACGTGGTCACAAGAATGTGCATATTTTATGCAATGTGCATATAGGTGTGCTCTGGGGTAGAGAGTAGGTAGTCACAAAGAAGTAATTAGACCTTACCTGCTAATTAATGTTCCTGAAGGATCTCCAGTCCAGTCCCTTTCTTCTGGGTTGTGCTCCTATTCCTGCAGCTTGGAGACTGAGTACGTCATTCTCTTGATGACATCAGGATATATATAGCACTGGCACCACCCACCAGCCTCAGTATCCTGTTGACAAAGCAAACTTAACGGAGAGACAGCTAACCAATTATAAAAAACTACAAACTATAATACAGCCCCTCCTGCTCCCTGAATGGAGACGATCCCACCGTCCCTGACAAAGCTCCTTGTAAATTACCTAACAGGTTATGCAGCACTTCTGATAGCAGGGCCCTGCTTTGGTCCAATCCGCCCTGCCACCGGAACTCCAGAGTAACACTGGCACAATCAACCCCCTGTGCCAATTACCCCTCCTGAACTGCTTCGAACCGGCACTAAGAACCCTGGGTGGGACCAGGGACTGGACTGGAGATCCTTCAGGAACACTAATTAGCAGGTAAGGTCTAATTAATTCTTCCTAATCATCTCTCCAGTCCAGTCCCTTTCTTCTGGAATGTAACAGAGCCGTTCAAGCTTGGGAGGGTCCTGCCAAACCGGATCGAAGCACTGCTCTCCCAAAACCGGCATCCGTCGCTGCCTGTACATCCATAGAAACATAGAAATATGATGACAGAAAAAGACCACATGGCCTATCTAGTCTGTCCTTCCATATCTGGTAATGCTTGGCAAAAGTATGTAGAGAAGACCAAGTAGCCGCTCTGCAAATATCCAATGGAGGAACTAAACTAAACTCCGCCCACGAGGTGGCCTGAGCCCGAGTAGAATGAGCTCGCAATCCCACCGGAACCTGTCTTCCCTTTAGAATATAAGCAGAGGCAATGGCCTCCCTGATCCACCTGGAAATAGTGGCCTTGGCCGCTGCTTCTCCCTTGTGCGGCCCTCCGAACACCACAAATAAACGCTCCGACTTGTGGAAAGCTTTTGTACGCTTCAGATACCGCCTCAAAACTCTTCGCACGTCCAGAAGGTGCAGCCACGCATCTCCCTCTCCCTGCCCCAAACCGGCAAAGGAAGGAAGTGACACCGACTGATTGACATGAAAGGGAGAAACTACCTTAGGCAAAAAAGGATGGAACTGTTCTCAACACCACCTTCTCCTTGAAGAAAATGAGGAAAGGCGGACGACAAGACAACGCCTGCAGCTCAGAGACTCGCCTGACTGAACAAATGGCCACTAAAAGCACCGATTTCAGAGTCAAATCCTTCAGTGAAGCATGCTCAAGGGGTTCGAACGGCACCCCGGCAAGGGAGTCCAACACCAAATTGAGATCCCAAGGAGGCATCACCAAACTCTGATGCAGCCGCATACGCCTCACCGCTTTAAGAAATCGAACCACATCGGGGTGTTGGCCTAACGCTTTACCCTTAACCTTGCCCCTGTAACAAGTAATAGCCACTAGCTGCACTCGCAAGGAACTGGCTGCCAGCCACTTCTCAAGAACGGCTTGTAAAAGGTCCAACATCTCCGAGACCGAAACTGACAATGGCTTCTTCCGCCGCTCCTCACACCAGTTCTCAAAAATGTGCCAAACTCTCACATACGCTAAACAGGTAGAACGCTTGCGGACCTTCAGCAATGTTGAAATCATTGCTCCCGAATATTCTCTTTTAAGCAGCCTTGCCCTTTCAATAGCCATGCCATAAGCAAGAACTAATCCACCTGCGGCATCCTTACAGGTCCCTGCCTGAGAAGGTCCTCTCTTACCGGGAGCCTCCATGGCCGGTCCGCCAATAGCCGAACGAGATCAGCATACCATGGCTGCCTCGGCCAGTCCAGAGCTATCAGGATCACTAACCCCTGATGCGCTTCTATCCTCTGAAGAACCCTGCCTATGAGTGCCCATGGAGGGAACACATAAAACAAGCATTTTGAGGGCCACCCTTGAACTAGAGCGTCCAGCCCTTCCGACATTCTTTCTCTTCTTCTGCTGAAGAATCTGCTTGTTTTGGCCGACTCCCAACGCGCCATCAAATCCATCACCGGTGACCCCCACCAGTGTACCACCTGCTCGTAGACTTCCTGGCTGAACTCCCACTCGCCGTGATCTATCTTGTGCCTGCTGAGGTAGCTGGCCGTGATGTTTTCCACCCCGGCGACATGCTGGGCTGATATGGCTAAGAGATGATCCTCGACCCATACCAAGAGGCTTTTCGCCTCCTCTTCCAAGAGAAGGCTGCTCGTGCCACCCTGCCGATTGATGTAGGCCACTGCTGTAACGTTGTCCGAAAGAACTCTGACCGCTCTCCCAAGAATCCAAAGCCGGAACGCTCTGAGAGCCATTGTCACTGCCCGCAACTCCAATCTGTTGATGGGCCATTGCGACTCCGGGACACTCCAGCGTCCCTGGGCAAAGTGTCCCTCACAGTGCGTCCCCCAGCCTGACAGACACACGTCCATCGTCACTTGCACCCTCTCGCATTCCTCTCTCCAGATTCCTCGGAAAGAGCCACTACTGCAGAGATTCCTTGGCCGCTGCTGTACAGGGTAGTGTCGTTGACAGAGGCTGCTTCTGATGTGACCAGCGCCGCAGCAAAGACCGCTGGAGCATATGAGCCCTGGCCCAGGGTACTAGGTCTAACGTCGCTGCCATGGTCCCCAGTACTTGCAGATAATGCCACGCTGAGGGAGCCTTCCGAGCCACAAACTCTTTCACTAGTCGACGTAGGCCTTTTGCCCTCTGAGCTGGCAAGAATACTTTGCCCGAGAGCGTGTTGAACCTTGCCCCTAAATACTCGATCTCCTGAGTGGGCACCAATTTGCTCTTTGATCGATTGATCACCCACCCCAAACTTTGAAGGAGAGCTACTACCCTGGCTGTTGCCCTCAAACTTTCCTCCTTGGACTTGGCCCTGATCAACCAAACGTCCAAGTAAGGATGGACTAGAATACCTTCTTTGCGAAGTGTTGCTGCCATCACTACCATCACCTTGGTGAAAGTGCGTGGGGCCGTCGCCAAGCCGAACGGCAACGCTTGAAACTGAAAGTGACCCTGTGGCACCGTGAAGCGCAGGAATTGCTGGTGAGCCACTCTGATGGGGATATGTAGATATGCCTCGGTGAGGTCGAGGGAAGTCAGAAATTCCCCCTGCCTCACTGCCACTATCACCGACTTCAGAGTTTCCATCCGAAAGTGCAGAACCCGAAGGCACTGATTGACGCACTTGAGGTCTAGACTTGGTCGCAATGAACCTTCCTTCTTTGAAACCACAAAGTAAATTGAGTAACAACCACAGCCGTATTGATCTCTTGGCACTGGGACTACCACCCCCAATGCCACCAGTCTTGCAAGGGTTTCTTCTACCGCTGTATGCTTGGCTACAGTCTTGCAAGGCGACTGGACGAACGAGGGGAGGACTGGCCTTGCAAACTCTAGGGCATAACCGAATTGTACGACCTCCAAGACCCACTGGTCGGACGTTACCCGGGCCCAGGCGGAGAGGAACTGCCTTAGACGCCCTCCTACCGGCAGAACCCCCATCTGAGCCCCCACTGTCTCATTGTGGTTTTCTTTGGCCAGAGGATGCTGAAGAGGTCCCAAAACCTCTCCCTGCTCCTCGAAACCCCCGGAACCCTGATCTCTGGAGGGAAACTGGCCCCTCTGAAAGGGGTTCTGACGAGCCGGCCTGGTGCTCCAAAACTCTCTTTGTTAAGAGCGCCCTGGAGTCGCAAAGCGACCCTGCTTGGGCCTATCCTCTGGAAGCCTGCCCCCTTTAGACTCCCCTAGGTCTTTCACCAACTTGTCCAAGTCCTCTGCGAAGAGCAGCTTCCCCTTAAAGGGAAGCCTGCTAAGGCGAGCTTTGGAGGAAGCATCTGCTGCCCAGTTGTGGAGCCAAAGATACCGACAAGCAGCCACCACGGAAGCCATGTTCTTTGACAAGCTTCTAATGAGGTCATACTGGCTATCTGCCAGCTAGGTCGTTCCGGACTCAATTCGCGCCGCATCCCCTTGCGGCCCTACCTGCGACTCCCCAGCCAATTGCAGCTGCTGGGACCACAGTAAGCAAGCCCGGGCCACCCAGGCCCCACATACCGAAGCTTGAAGGACCATGGCACTAATGTCGAAGGCTTCTTTCAGCAAAATGTCCCACTTCCTGTCTTGGACATCCTTCAGAGCTGCACTGCCCTCCACTGGGACGGTAGTCTTCTCGGTCACGGCCGATACCGCTGCGTCCACTCTGGGCGACTTTAACAAATCCTTTTCCGCTTTCGGCAAAGGGTACAAGCGTGACATAAATCGCACTCCACTTAGCCCAGCCTCCGGCTGATCCCACTCCTCTTGCATCATCTGCTGGACCACCCTGTGAACTGGAAAGACTTTCTGAGACTTCCGGACTGCCTGAATCAACGGATCCTCTAGAGCATCCTCGCTCCCTTGTGCTCCTGTGGCCATGTTAAGTACCTTCAAAGATTCTCCAATCAATGCCGGTAACTCCTCACGGCGAAAAATCCTCACAATTCTCGCCTGCTCTTCTGGAATCTCACCTTCCTCGAGCTCTTCCTCTTCCCCCAATTCTCTATCTGATTCAAGTATCTCCGAATCAGGGGAAATGGGCTCTTCCTCCTCTGCTCTAGCCCGCTTGGAAGGAATATCAGCCTCCACCAGAGGCTTGTTCTCCACCTCACGCTTATGAGGACCTCCTTGACCCTCTTGCTGACGCATGCAGAAAACTTTATGCAACAATAGCACGAACTCTGGGAAAAACCCACAGAGGCCTCCCTCCACTGAGGAGGTGCCCGGTTGTGGCTGCGAGGGTACCTGCTGCCCTGAAGGCAAGGGCAGCAGCGATCCCTCCCCAAAGATCTCCTCCAAAGCTTCCTCTGTTTCCATTGATCCGGAAGCTGATGGGATTTTGCTCAACAGAGGCCGCCTCCAGCGTGCAGCCCCTGCACACTCCGGTCTCAGACACCGCACCCCTGCGGGCTCCACAGAGCAGGCACTGTGGATGAGCAGGCATTGCACCAACACTTGACTACTATTCTATATTTCTTTTTTTTTTTTTTAACCGTGAGGTATGTATATATCTATATAAAAATGAATATATCTATTCTTAACTAACTATATCTACATATATATATAAATATATATATATATATATATATATATACACACAGTATATATATCTATATCTATATATCCCACTATCAAAAGGAAATTAAAACTGTCAGCCTAATATGGGCCCCCCCACCTTCCTTGCTGAAAACGTCTGATCTTGGGCCAACTAGCCGTTCCTCCACTTCCCCCAACGAAGCAGACCGCAGCTCAAAAAGCGCGCGAAGGCCACAGCGGGGAAAAAAACCCCTTCCCTTTTTACAGGCTGTCATGTCCCTGCCGAGAGGAAGCGGCCCGATTAACACACCCCGCTGCCTTCTTACCTGCTTCCCCCCCTGAAGCTCCTCTCCGCGCTTTCCACTCTGGCGCGAGGAGAGTGATCGCCGCGGTCTTCCCGCCCTCATGCTCAGCCGCCTCTGGGGCTTCGGCAACGAGGCGGGAGACTGAAGATGAGGCCCTTCTCAGCTGGAAAGAACCAGCAGCCCAAAAATTAGCCGGTCTCCGCTGCAGCGAAAGAACTCGCGCTTCTTTTTTTTTTCCCCACCGGGCCGGGCCGAGTTGCTGCAAACCTCCTCCAATGGGGGGGGGGGGGGGAGAGGAGAGAGAGGGGAACCCAGGAAAAAACCCGACCAAGCTCCACAGGAAGGGAAATAAATCAAAGGAAAAAAAGGGTAAAAGAAACCCAAAGACCCCTCCTAATCCTAATGTCTCTTCAGCAAGTCTTTTCTTCCAGCTTGCTGCTCACTCCAGCTGCTTGGAGACTGAGTAAAAATGAGGCTGGTGGGTGGTGTCAGTACTATATATATCCTGATGTCATCAAGAGAATGACATACTCAGTCTCTAAGCTGCAGGAATAGGAGCACAACCCAGAAGAAAGGGACTGGACTGGAGAGACGATTAGGAAAGAGTAGTTACTCACCTGTAACAGGTGTTCTCCAGGAGCAGCAGGAATCAGTCCTCACATATGGGTGACGTCGGCGCCGACAGAGCCCTCGTGCGGAGCATTTCCCCAGCTTTCAAAGAAAGTCTCTGGGAATTGCAGCGCGCATGCGCGGTCCTCTTCCCGCCCAAGGGTGCCATCTTGCTCAGTCTGATGACATAGCTAAAAGACATCAAAAAAATTAGCAAAAAACAAATCACATGACTGCAACTCCAAGGGGAGGAGGGAGGGTTGTGAGGACTGATTCCTGCTGCTCCTGGAGAACACCTGTTACAGGTGAGTAACTACTCTTTCTCCAGGACCAAGCAGGAAGTCAGTCCTCACATATGGGACTCCCCAGCTTAAGGCTACCGGAGACCTCAAGCGGAAAAATGAGCTCCCTCTAGCTCGTCAGCACAGAAGGAAGGAATCTTCTCTGAGAACGCCCCCGACCGGTAGCCCAACACCAGGGCCGGAGGGTAGGAGTTGCCTAAACCCCAAAGAGATTATGGAGTACTGCCTGTCCGAAAGCACTGTCCCTGTGGGACTCCCTCTCAAGGCAGTAATGGGCCGCAAAAGTCTGGCTTGAAGACCAAGTAGCGGCCCTGCAGATGTCTGCCAACGGAACAGAGCGGAGATGAGCTACTGACGCAGCCTTCGCCCTGACACGATGAGCCGTGACTTGACCCTCCAACGAGAGGCCGGCTGCCCCATAAGCCCAGGCGATACAGTCAGCGACCCATATGGACAACGTACGCTTGGAGACAGGGAGCCCCAACTTATTGGGGTCAAAAGAAACGAAAAGCTGAACAGCCTTTCGATGCTCCCGCGTACGGTCAAGGTAGAAGGATAACGCCCTCCTACAGTCCAGGGTATGCAGGACCATCTCAGCCCGGTTGGCATGCGGACTGGGAAAGGTCGGAAGAACCACCTCCTGATTGAGGTGAAAAGGTGAGACAACTTTAGGAAGAAACTTAGGGTGAGTCCGTAGGACTACCCTATTCCTGTAGAACCTAGTGTAAGGAGGATCAGACACTAGTGCCTGCAGTTCACTCACTCGCCTAGCAGAAGTGAGAGCTACCAGAAATAAAGTTTTCCAGGAGAGAAAATGGAGAGGGCAGGTAGCCATAGGTTTAAAAGGCGGACAAGTAAGCCGCTGTAAGACCACATTTAGATCCCACTCAGGGGCCGGTGGGCGCAAAGGAGGCTTAAGCAGAAGAAGGCCTCTGAGGAAACGAGCCACCAAAGGGTGGTTGGAAAGAGGCCTGCCGTCCACCAGCGAGTGGTGTGCTGAGAGAGCACTAAGGTGAACTCTGACAGAGTTAGACTTAAGGCCCAGATTGGAGAGGTAGAGCAAATATTGCAATACTACCACTACCAAGCACGAGAAGGGAGTCTCGCTGTGCTGAGCACACCATGCGGAGAATCAACGCCACTTAAGAGCGTAGGATTTCCTGGTGGATTGACGCAGAGAGGCCAAGACTACATCTTCCACCTCTCGAGGCAGTAGTAGGGGAGCTAGAACTACCCTTTCAGCAGCCAGGCCATCAGATGAAGGGACTGGAGGTTGGGGTGCAAGAGAGTCCCCTGATCCTGAGACAGGAGATCGTGTTGAAACCCCAGAGGAATAGGTGTGTCCACCGCCAGCTGTAGCAGAAGCGGGAACCACGGTTGCCTCGGCCACCTGGGGGCTATGAGAATCAATGAAGCCCTGTCCCGGAGAACTTTGAACAGCGTTCTGGACACTAGTGGTGTGGGAGGAAACGCATACAGCAGGCCTGTGGACCACGAGATCAGAAACGCATCCGCCGTCACTCTGAGAGGATGCGGTTGTCTGGAGCAAAATCTCGGGAGTTGCCGGTTCAGAGGACTGGCGAAAAGATCCATGGTGGGGAGTCCCCACTTGAGAAAGACCTGCTGAACCACCAATGGGTTCAATCTCCATTCGTGTGGTTGCAGGATCCTGCTCAGTCTGTCTGCCAGGCAATTTTCCTGACCTGGAAGGTAGACAGCCCTGAGAAGGATTCCGTGATTGACAGCCCAAGAGTACAGTCGTTGTGCCTCCTGACAAAGAAGGAAGGAGCCTGTGCCCCCTTGTTTGTTCACATAGAACATGGCAACTTGATTGTCCGTCTGGACCAATACAGACTGGTGAGAGGCGAGGTGGGAGAAGGCTCTCAGAGCTAGGCGTATTGCCCGTAGCTCCAGGAAGTTTATCTGTTGAGTAGCCTCCCAAGGGGTCCAGAGACCCTGAGTACATGAACCTTGGCAATGTGCTCCCCAACCGAGAAGAGAGGCATCTGTTGTCAGTACCTGGGTATGCGGAGGGGATTGAAAAACCACTCTGAGCACCAGATTTGGAAGATGAAGCCACCATTGCAGAGAGGAGACCAGGAGGTCGGATATCTGCACTGAGTCTGCTAGGCTCCCTGTGGCTTGATGCCACTGAGTGCGAAGGCTCCATTGAGCAGGTCGCATGTGCAGGCGGGCATTGGGGGTGACATGAACCGTGGAAGCCACATGGCCGAGTAGTCTCAGGAATTGCCTGGCAGAGACCAGGGAATTGCTGCGAAACTGGCTGGCCAGATCCATTAGCCTGTGGGCCCTGTCCAGAGGCAGAAAAGCCTTTGCTTGAAGAGTGTCTAGTCTGGCCCCTATGAACTCTAAGTTCTGGGACGGGAGCAAAGTGGACTTTGCGAAGTTTATGACAAACCCCAAGTGCTGAAGCAGAGCCACAGTGCGAAGGGTGGCCTGGTTGGCCTCTTGGGAAGAGTGGCCCCTTATGAGCCAGTCGTCCAGGTACGGAAACACAAAGAGACCCTGAAGCCTCAGGTAGGCCGCCACCACTGCCAGGCACTTGGTGAACACCCTGGGAGCGGAGGACAGGCCAAAGGGTAGTACCCTGTACTGATAGTGGTTTCCCCCCACAACAAACCTGAGATATTGTCTGTGGTCTGGATGGATAAGGATGTGAGTATACGCATCCTTTAGATCTAAGGAGCATAGCCTGTCTCCCTGCTGGAGGTAGGGCAGCAGGATTCCAAGGGTAAGCATCTTGAACCTTTCCCTCTCGAGGAACTTGTTGAGGTTTCGCAAGTCTAGGATGGGTCTGAGGCCTCCTGTTCTTTTTGGTACCAGAAAGTACCTTGAATAAAAGCCGTGACCTCTCAGGTGGTGGGGCACCGGTTCCACAGCCTGATCCTTTAGCAGACTTGCTAACTCCTGAAGGAGTAGGTCCCTGTGCAGAGGGGGTCTTGGAGGCTCCCCTGGAAAATAGGAGGGAGGTACCTGGTGAAAATGAAGAAGATAGCCCTTTTGGACTATATGAAGAACCCAGGCATCTGATGTGACGGCTGACCACCTGTGGGCAAAGTGGGCCAGCCGGCCTCTTGTGCTGAGAGAAGCCAGCTGAGGAGAAGAGGCTATGCTGTTTGAGTCAAAAACCCCCACCCTGCTGAGCAGGGGCCGGTGTTGGTGGCTTGGGGGCCTTCTGCCTACGGGGCCCTTGACCCTGCCCCTTGGCCTGCTGACCCTGTTGGGGAGCTGCAGAGGCCTGATAATGAGGGTATTGTTTATAGGCAGATGACTTTCTCGGGTAAAAGGACTTTTTTCGCGAGCCCTTCTTTTTCTGAGAAGGGGCAGAGGTTTTCCTGGAAAGCCTAGTCCTGGTCAGAGTCTCGGTCTCGAGTTCCGCAGCCTTTTCAGACATGGGCTTGCCAAAGAGGTTTTCACCTCGGCAGGGGACATCAACCAACTTGTACTGGACCCATGGCTCGAGGTCGGATGACTGTAGCCAAGCCTGTCGGCGGGCACCAATGCCGGCCCCGGCTACTCGGCCTGAAGCCTCGAAGTCATCGTAGGCTGCTCGAGAGATAAACTTCGAGCACTCTCGAATACTGGTGGACAAGGCCTGGAACCTCTGCAAAGGTTCCTCGGAGAGACCAGCAGAGAACCCGGCAATCTCCTTTGCCAGGTCTTGGAGGTAAATGCCCATGTAGAGCTGGTAAGTCTGGACACGGCAAGCAAGCATAGAGCCCTGGAAGCACTTCTTACCGAGGGCATCCAGGTTCCCGGCCTCCCGGCCGGGAGGCACCAAGGAGTGCATCTTCTGACTTTTCAGTCGATGCATGGCCGATTCCACAACCATGGAGTGGTGCGGTAATTGTGCCTTTTGGAACCCGGGGCTCTTGCGGACTCGATAGATGGAATCGACCCGCTTGCTTAACACCGGCGTTGAGGCTGGGGTCTCCCACATGCGGAAGAGCAACCGCTCCAGCATCGGAGGAACTGGAACAGTAAAGGCCTCCTTTGGGGGAGAGTCATACTGGAGGGCCTCGAGTTCCTCGGCTCGAGGCTCCTCCTCGGGATCCGTGGGGAAGGCCAATGCCTTGGCCATATCCCACACGAAGTCCGAGAACCGGGTATCCTCCGGTGGGGATCGTCTCCGAGGTTCGGACTCGGGAGAGTCCGATGGGACACACCGAGTCCGATGAGTGTCGGATGACTCTTCGTCCTCCGTCTCCCAGGCTGACTCCTCAGAGGAGGAAACAAGCGGCTCCGGTCGGGCAGGCACTGATGCCCTCCTCCCCGACGCCGAGGGTATCGGCGTCGACGACCTCGGCCCTGAACGGGAGGTCGAGGGAGACCGTGGCCGAGGATCGACTCGAGCATGCATGGACTCGAGGATCGGCTCGGCCTCCGGGGTCGACTTGGACGTCGAGGTCCCGGTGGTCGGGGCAGATGCACCGGTGAGACCGGCGATCAATGCCCGCTGCTGTTCCATGAAGGCAGCAAAGCTGCTCTCCAAGGCCGTCAAACTGAGTCCGAGCTCAGGAGACCCAGCAGCCCCCGACTCGGGCCCCGACGGTGTCGGGCCCGAGGTTGGCTCCCTCGGAGGAGAGTCCACGAGGACAACAGCACTTATGTGTCCAGGAGACTCCATCTCGACACGAGGATGCTTGGTAGGCCTCTCCGACTCCGAAGACCCGGGACGGCTATCGGGGCTATGCGACCTGGCCCTCGAGGAACCAGGAGCGTCCACCGACGTCGCCCTCGCGGGTTTCTTCTTCCTGTGATGTTCCCGCGAAGGAGACCCCCGCTCAGAGGAACCCCGACGCTGCTCGGGGCCGGAGTCCCGAGACATCGAGGCCTCTGACGAGGTCCGGGCCCGGCCGGACGCAGACTCAGAAAAAATTTGATCCTTCTGGTGCTGCCGATTCCTCAAGGCCTTCGAGGACATTTTGCCACATGGACCACAGATCATCGGGTCATGATCGGGTCCGAGGCAACGGAGGCAGCAGTCGTGTGTGTCGGTAAGAGACATAAGTTTCTTACACCGATCACATTTCTTAAACCCGCTGGTAGCCATTGGGGGAAAAAGGGCCCCTGCTAGGTCAAAAGACCGGGCTGCTAGGGAAAAAGAAAAAAGGCGCGAACGCCAGTCACAAAGGACAAAAACCGAAAAATAGAGAAAAGGACTCGATACCGGCGTTATCGGTCCGAGCGGGAAAAGGATCCGGCGTCGAACCGGAGAAAAAAGAGAATAGGGAAAATCAACTTTTTCCTCGGGGAAAAACGAACTACGTCAGTCGGACTCCGCGGAAAAAAGAAGACTGAGGAAGATGGCACCCTTGGGCGGGAAGAGGACCGCGCATGCGCGCTGCAATTCCCAAAGGCTTTCTTTGAAAGCTGGGGAAATGCTCCGCACGAGGGCTCCGTCGGTGCCGACGTCACCCATATGTGTGGACTGACTTCCTGCTTGGTCCTGGAGAACTATGTGTATTCTTTCTATAATACACACAGTCATGCAGACTGTATGCATCTGTATTTGCCCCTGCTCTTGGGTTGGTGTAAATGTCCATGGTTTCAATCTAGCTGTGATTTCTACCAGTTTACTCCTAGTATTTAATAAAAACATATGTGTCTCTATAAAATAGATGGCCAACTGAGTTCTCCACTTAAACAACATTTTATAAAATTACCCTCTTCGAGAGTAATCTAGCATGGGATCCCAATCGGAGTAATTAGTAGCTGTTCTTTATTAGACTGAGAACCCAAGTACCCAAGATTATACTGAGCCAGCACTAGCCTTCCCCCTTCAGGAAGGTTCTCTAGAACAGTTACTGGTATAGAGCAATATTGTAAAAGGCTGCCTAGATTGAGACCAGAACTATATTGTATACTCCATGTTCAGTCTCACCAAGACCACAACAGCTATAAAACAACAGCATATGCTATTCCTTTTTTTATTGAGTGGAATAAAGAAAATAATACCAAAATAACAATTCACCATTTAGAACTCTGTGTACCACTTCTTATTAATGTCTTACTGGGGAAGAGTCACTTTCTAAAACTACTACTCTTGGATTCCGTTTGTTGTTTTTCTTAGAGCACCAGGACCATTGGTGGTCCAAACTATACTTAAGATGGTGTGGATTAATCTCGATGCCAGGACCAGACACAACGGAGGGGAGGGGGTGACGAGAGCAACTGCACCAGAACTTCTGCCAACTACCCTGAGTGTCCCTGCTTTTCTCCCCAGCCCAACCCTAGCCCCCATGAATCTCTTCCCACTGTGCCCCTGCTGCTATTTCTTGCAGTGGCCTGCCTGGTTCAGTGATCAGTTGTTTGAATTGTGTGGGCCACAATAGGGAGATGAGAGAAGAGATGTTGGTGGCAGAAGAGTTCTGTACTTTTCTTTAGTGTCCTCCATGGTCTGGTGCTTCAGACAGCCACTGGCTTGCTTGCCCTTTGTAATGATTCTATATTGCAGTTTATGGTGCTTATGTTATACCATAGCACTGAAACAGTAATACAGAAACACAGAAAATGATGGCAGATAAGGAACATAAAGCCCATCTATGCTGTCTAATTTCCTGGTACAAAGTCATAGACTCCAGTTGATCTCAAGCTTTCCCCTCATTTTTCTGCACCTAGGGATCCTTTCTGCTTATTCCATGTCTTAATGAATTTGGTTACTGGAAGGCTGTTACCTTATGGGAATCTCACACAGCTGAAAGGTGTTCTACTTCTTATTTTGTTTTGGATAATAAAAAAACAGTTTAATGAATTAACCACTTACCTCCTCCGCCTCTTTGTAATTGCCGGCAGCAGCTTTGGCTTGGGCGTAGTTAAAGTTAAAGGTGTCATCATTATAAAAATAGCTCTGTATAAAAAATATATACATAACTCTGTAAAAAAGAGTGACACAAGTAAAATAAACAGAAACAACATATGAGGAAGGACTGGGACGTTTTCAGGCTGAGAAAATGCAGGTATGATTGTTAAAAGAAAAAAAGCTGAATTTGTGCCTTCTTAGAGCCTTGGCATTGTCTGAACATAGGAACATGTTTACTAAAGTGCAGCAGGGAGTTTGGGATTAACGTGAAAATCACACATTCCTACCATGCCACAGCCCAGAGGCAGCAGCAGACATAAGGGGTATGATGGCATTACGCTATCATGTCACTAATATGGTAGTAGTGAACAGATGGCCGTAGCACGTGCGCACGGTTGCACTGCATGTTGAGGAAAGGAAAGCTACAGGCATGATAATACGTCAGCGGGAGGGGGTGAGGGGAGGAAACACTGTGGATAGCAGGAACCGTGCCCCAAGCACACATACAGGAAGGTATCAACTGGCCAATTCAGAATACAGAGGGTTGACTGGGAATGGGCCCAACTGCCTGCACAGTTCAGAGTATACGGACTAAGTACAAGAGGATGGAGCATGCAAATTAGCAAAGCAAAAACATGCAGAAAGTATGTACTGCACCCCTAACTGTAGGAGATAGGATGTAAATGAGGATCTGGAGATGAAAAGGGCTTTGTATGGATCAAGTAGGGTGTCAACAGTCCATCATGGGGGACAGGGGTATGAAACCCCTCATCCTGAAACGCCAAGGGTGCGTGTTCACCTAGGCTGCAGGGAAAACAGTACAAGGTCTTTGGTGTGTGTGTGTGGGGATGGGCACCACCCCTCATTCCTTCCTCTAATCATGGCTTGGACAGCATCATAGCCATTGTGGAGTGTGTTCCCCAATGTTGGGGGAAGGGGGTGCCAGAGCCAGGGAGTCTGGCTACCAAGCATAACCTGCACACATGTTCAGGGTAGCCCGCAGATGATGGCAATAGAGTGAGGCACCCCCAGGGCCCATCCTTTTGAACAACCCCTCTCTCCCCCCTGTGGTCTTCCCTCTTCCCTCAACAGCATGTGGGATGGGAGGGCACAGTCATCCACCTACAGAGGACCTCCATGCTCCCTTATACCAGGAGGGGCTCTGAATGAACATCTCATGGAGGTGATGAATCCCAAACAACCCCAAGGCTGAGCGCCTCAGCTGTCCTAGCAACAACAGCCCAACACACCTAGGAAACATAGAAATATGAAGGCAGAAAAAAGACCACATAGCTTATCTAGTCTGCTTTTCCATATCAAATACTAAAGGCCCTTCTTTTCCATTAGAGATCTTCTGTGTTTGTCCGATGCTTATTTGAATTCAGATACTGTACTCGTCTCTACTACCTCCACTGGGAGACTATTCCATGCATCTACCACTCTTTCCATAAATAAATATTTCCGTAAATTACTCCTGAGTCTATCTCCCTTTCACCCTCATTCTATGTCCCCTTGTAGCAGAGCTTGCTTTCAACTGAAAGAGGCTCTCCTTGTATGCCTTTATACCACGAAGGTATTTAAACGTCTCTATCATATCTCCTCTATTCCACCTTTCCTCTAAGATCTTTGTCCTTATGTCCCTTTGAAGGTGTGGTCTCCAGAACTGCACACAATACACCAAATGAGGTCGCAGCGCAGACTTATACATAGGTACTCCTTTTTTCTGCTGGCCATTCCTCTCCCGATGCACCCAAGCATCCTTCTGGCTTTTGCCATCATCTTTTCTACCTGTCTAGCCACCTTAAGATCATCAGAAAAATCATGCCCAGGTCCCACTCTTCTTTTGAGGACAGAAGTACTTCACCCCCTACACTGTACCGCTCCCTTGGATTTTGGCAGCCCAAATGCAAGACCTGCATTTTTTAACATTAAATCTCAGCTGCCAAACTCTTGACCATTCTTCAAGCTTAGCTAGATTCTTCCTCATCTTATCTACTGCTTCCTGGGTGTTTACTCTATTGCAGATTTTGGTATCATCCACAAAGAGGCAAACCATACCCGACAGCCCTTCCACAATATCACTACAAAAATGTTAAAAAGAATCAGACCATGGACAGATCCCTGCAGCATACCACTGTTAACCTCCTTCTCCTCAGAGTAAGCTCCATTTACGTGTACCCTTTGTCGCCTCACACTAAACCAATTACTGACCCAGTCAGTCACTTTAGGGTCCATCGCTAGGGTACTCAGTTTGTTTATAAGTCACCTGTGTGGAACGGTGTCAAAGGTTTTATTGAAATCTAAGTATACCATATCAAGGGCTCTCCCTAGGTCCAACCCCCTGGTCACCCAGTCAACAAAATCAATCAGATTTGTCTAATAAGACTTGCCTCTGGTAAACCCATGCTGCCTCGGATCCTGCAATCGATTGCACTCCAGAAACCTCACTATCCTCCCTTTTAGCAGTATTTCCAATAATTTACTCACCACAGGGGTTAGACTAACCAGCCTATAGTTTTTAACCACATCTTTAATTCCGCTTTCATGTAAAGGGATCACATGTGCCTTGCTCTGGTCTTCTGGGACCACTCACAACTCCAAAGAAGCACTGAAAAGGTAAGTCAGTGGAGACGCTAAAATGTCCCCAAGTTCCTTCAGTATTCTTGGCTGTTAGTAGTAGTAGTATCTGGCCTGGGCTTCCATAGTAACGTAATATAATAGCCCAAATTTGAGCTGGGTGGTGCTATGCACCATGTCAGACCACAGCCTGCCCACCTCTCGCCTAACCCGGATTTTCCATGCCAGAGTCATATGCAGCCCCAGCATGGAAAATCTGGTGATGCAGCCTAGACAGGAAGGCACAGGATCTACCTGTGTAGCACTGATTTTCGATGCTACACGATTAGCCCCAGCGCCTTAAAGATAGGTGATGTTTTCCCACGGCTATCTTTAAGGCGCAGAGTGCTAACTGTGTAGAATCGAAAATCGGTGCTACACAGGTAGCGCCATGGCCTGTCTCCGCTCTGCCCCCAACACGCCCTGATGCTATGCAGGTAGCATCTGGGAGCGTTGGGGACATATCTGGGATTTTCGAAGGGCACTACCCATGTAGGTGCCCTTCGAAAATCCCGGATAAGTCCTTTATACAGGTAATCAGGGAAGTTACCTGTATAAAGGCCTTCGAAAATCGGGTCCATAGTATATTACAGCAAATAAAGACCAGTATGGTCCATCTAGTCTGCCCAGTAAAGTGGCTAGAGTAGTTGAAACTGCAGCTCCATGCAAGTCATCCCCCTTCAATGCCTGTGTTTAGGGTTGTATCCGCTGCTCTGTGCAAGTCACCTCCCCTCTATGGCTTTGTTTAAGGTTGTACCTGCCGCTTCATGCAGGTCACCCCTTTCTATTTGTTGAAGTATAAAAATAGTTAAGTTTATTTGTTTTTTATCCTCTTGCTATAGAGGGATACACTATGTCTGTCCCATGCCATTTTGAATTCCTTCACTGTATTTGCCCCAACCACCTCCATCGGGAGGACATTCCAAACATTCACCACCCTTTCAGTGAAAAACTTTATTTTATGCCCTCTAGTATTACAGCTTTATCTTCTTTGAAAAAGGTTTGCTTGCTCATTAATACCCTTTACATATTTAAAGGTCTGCATCTCCCCTGTCCCTACTCTCCTCTAGGGTATACATATTTAGATTTAAAGTCTCTTCTCATACATCTTCTGGCGCAGGCTCCAAATCATTGCAGTTGTCTTTCTCTGAACCGTTTCAAGTTTTTTTATATCCTTCGTGAGATATGGTCTTCAAAACGGAACACAATACTCCAAGTAAGGTCTCACCAACGCCTTGTTCAGGGGCATTAGTATCTCCTCCTTTCTGCTGGTTATTCCTCTCTGTATGCAGCCCAGCATCCTTCTAGCTTTGGCTACCACCTTGTCACATTAGTTCGCCACCTTGAGATCCTCAAACACTAGCACTCCGAGGTTCTTCAAATAGTCTGTGCACACCAACCTCTCGCTCATCACATATAATTTCTCTTTCTCTTGTGCCTTATGGAATGCTCATTCCATATCCAATAAACTCACCTTTACTCACAATCTCTTCATCTCTAATGCTTTCCACCTTCTAGCTCTTACTGAGACCTGGCTCCTTCCTGATGACACTGCTTCAGTCGCTGCTTTTTGTCACAATGGCTATCAATTCTTCCACATTCCTTGTGTCACTGGCCTTTTTTGTGGCGTTGGGTTTCTGCTTTCTCTTTCTTGCCAATTTCAACCCCTCCTTCTACCTCAATCTCACTCCTTTTCCTCCTTTGAAGTCCATGCTATCTGCTGTTTTAATAATCCCTTACCTCTCTGGATAGCTGCTATTTATAAACCCCCTGACAAGTCCGCCTCTACCTTTCTCACTCACTTTGACTCATGGCTTTCCTTATTTCTGGATTCTTCTTCCCCTCCGTTATTCTTGGTGACTTTAATATTCATGTTGATAATCCTTTTGACCCCTATGCTTCTAAGCTCCTTTCTCTTAACTCATCATTCAACTTCAGGATACTGGGCTTGATGGACTTTGGTCTGACCCTGTATGGCATATCTTATTTTTCTTATTTTCTCTAGCTTTGATCTTCTGCCCCCACTCATCAGCATGATCACTGCCCTGACCTTGTTTTCTTCTCTAATTGTTTACCCTCTAATTTCCGTACCTCAGTTCTTCCCTTATCTGACCATCGCCTGCTAAGCTTCACTCTTCATCACTCTCTGCCTCAATCTTGCCCAGTTTCCTTTTAACTATTTAGCTAAGATTAACTTGGAGTAGTGGCGCTGATGGTATGCTGCTGAATGGTGGGGCTATTGTAAGCTGTTGGAGTGTGGCTTCATTTCCAGAGGGTGGTCCTATTCCCTGAAGAAGCATTTGTGAAACATCCGATGTAGGAACACGACTTGTTGTGGAGCTTTTATTTGCAGCTAAGTGGTTGTATTGCTGCTACTATGACTGATTATGTTTGGATTGTCACTGCTATGTCCAGCTGATAAGCTATTGTGATGAGCTACTGTTGCTGTTAAAATATTTGGAGGTTTTTCCTAGACCTATGATGTGAGGATATTTGGCTGCAGTAAGCCAGTGACAGCTCAAGCAGAGTGGAAACCTGTATAAGGCCATTGCATAGGTTGTATTTATATCCTGAGATCTTTTTTCCTCCAATTTGTTTGTTTTTGGGAGTGCACCTGCAAGTGTGTGTTTGTGTGCCTATATATTGGATTTAAAGGGCAGGGCTTTTTTTTGCTTGTTCACCTTGCTTAGACACCGAAGGTATGACACCTCTAAGCTTGGTATCTTATTTACTGTCGCATCCCTCTTCAATATGCTGGCACAACATTGTTTTTAAATACTCTTCATCTTAATTAAAAAATAATAGACCTTTTCCCTGATGAGGTGGTAGGTACTGTTAGATTTTTCCAGCGGTTTGTTTCCTTTTCACAAGCCTCCCCTCCTCATGTTTTCAGATTCCTTCAGATTCCTTAGTGTTAAAGGATTCTATGTGCATATGGTTTATGGTTATACAGTACATCTGTTTTTAATTTTTTTGTTTCTTGGATAGGTACCTTCCGACCTATTGATATATTCCTTGTGTACACGTTTTTCTGATTCGCTGCAATGACTTTTCCTTACAGGCACATGTGTGGACTTTTGTTGAGTAGGAACTCCTTCTCCCATAGAAATGCACTGCATCAGATTTTTAGGGGGCGTATTTCTTTAAAAATCCCAAGCTTGCCCATTTTTGAATTTGATGTGTTTTTTACCACTTAACAAATTTTATCCTGTTCCATTAAATTTTCAGAGAGTTATTTTGCCCCCAGACAGATGGATGAATGGATAGACAGACATTCTTGACCCCTTTTCTATAATTCTTTCCAACTATCTTTGGGTTGGAAAGAATAAAAGTATTAAAAAGTAAGAATGATTTTTGAATAGATGCACTTCACACACACAACCTCCTATGGTAAATGATTAAAGTGTTTATTTAGTGATATCCTTTACAAAAAATATGCATGGTGGTCACCTTTTACTCCTATTTCTATTTCCCGCATCACTACCTAATATTGGGAGTGGTAATCCTGAAGGCTACATGGAAATGAGCAGAGGAACGGCTACCTTTGCATGTCTACATGCAGAAAAACCTCTCCACCCACCTTGACAGAGTTGAGGTAAATCAGAACATCTTCAAACTGTCTGAGCAAGAAGAAGCAGGAGGCCATGCACTGTCGCCCAGGGATTGTATCTGCAGCAGGAAACACACAATCATTGACTGTAAAGCACAATTACTTACCTGTAACAGGTGATCTCTGGGAACAGCAGGAATAAGTCTTCACATATGGGTACGTCGGCACCGACGGAGTCTGCGCGGGAACGCTTCCCAGCGTCCAATCAGAAAGCTTTTGGAAGCATCCCAACACGCCTGCGTGCTGCCTTCCCGCCTTCCCAACTGCCTCTCCTCAGTTAAGTTTTAAAGGCTGAGACAAAGAGAGAGAGAGAGCAAGGAAGGGAAAGATAGAGATAGAGAAATGCAACTCCTAGGGGAGGTGGGTGGGTTGTGAAGACTTATTCCTGCTGTTCCCAGAGATCACCTGTTACAGGTAAGTAACTGTGCTATCTCCAGGAACAAGCAGGAATGAGTCTACACATATGGGGACTCCCAAGCTGAGATGCCCAGAGGGAGTCCTAGCATGTTGCGAGTCTAGAAAGAGCCATGCTATTCCTCAGGACCTCAGGCATCCTGGAGATGGAGGGTAGGAGTTGAATACAGAAAAGGAGCTGTGGAACAGCTGGGCTAGAATAGGGCTTCTAAAGGGGAAGACCCTGTATAGAGGGCATTTAGTAGTAAAATATTGTAATATGGGTCTCCCTGGTTGGTATTGCAAAAAGTCTACTGAGGTTCATATGGATCTGTTAGAAGAGCCAGTGAAGAACCTCAAGGAGTACCTCACTGAGAAGTAGAGGTAATAAAAGTAGAAAAAACAAGTGGAGGTCAGAACCCTTCAGGGTGAGAAATAGCCCCAGGGGAAAACTGGGGTGGTATAAGAGGTAGAGCTTCAGCGGAAGACGCAGAAGGTACTATTAAAGAAAGCTTAAGCTGTTTTGGTCCAAAAACAGTACAAACCTCGTACCAAAGGAAAAAAAGAGTCTGACCCAACTGGACTGGCAATGGAAGCAGTCCATGTAGGAGAGAAAGGGCATGGAGACCAATGTTCCCTCTAATTTTCTGTAGGCCGTGTGCGCATAAAATATCAGCTGTGCAGCTTTTGAAGGAAGGTTAAATTTTTGTGCGTCACATAACGACACTCGGAGTTCTATACTTTAAAATTTGACTACACGTCAGAATACAGTATGTACACCACATTGATTGCACTAGATAATATTGTAGAACTTGTGAAAACCGTAAATACACAACAACTTTTAAATTTTAAGATGTCTGTGTTATTTTCTATCAGAATTAGAACCGTAATTTTTGTGCGCTCTGTTATAAAGTATGTGCGCTCGCTCGGCGAGGTGTGTGCGCGCGCACATGCACACAGCTTAGAGGGAACAGTGATGGAGACCCTTGTATCTGATAAGAAAGTAAGGACAGACTTAGGAGTGCTAAGCTTTAGATTAACTGAAGCTCCGCAATGTCTTTCCTAAATGGGGTCAATTAGGAAAGAAAAAGTTACATGGAGAGCTTCAGGAGTACCTAACCCTAAAAGGTTATGGTAAGGAAAAAGTTTGTTAATTACCACAGGAAGTGGTTATAAGTGTAGAACCCTAAGAATGCTGGCATAGCATTGATAGGGGTACTGCCCATCTGTCAGGATCATATAGGAATGTAAGGATATCTGAACCTAACAGACAGATAGATAAGTATGTGGATACATATCTACCTAAAATATATAAATATATCTCACTAGATCTATAAATCTATCTATCTATCTATATTTAAATATATACACATATAGGGTATATATGCATATATCTATAGAGAGATATGTATGGGCAGAAGACACACAGATAGATATAGATAAATAAATAAATAAATATATATATAAATATATATGAGGATGTAGGCATATAGACACATGTCTCCAGGTATGTGGATGGAGAGATGTCTATAGAACCAGATCCCCCCTAGGGATATGGGGCGAGAGGAAGATTCATCTGATAGCAAGAAGGTTGATACCTGCTTGAATAGATACATAGAGAATCCTCTTTTCCTGGTTATGACTGGCAGAGTCAGAGGAATGGTCTCCCTGATAAGAAGGAGTCTAGATTCTTTTCAGAATTTGAGCTCTTGAATAACCAGGATGGCCTACGTGAAAAATGCAGAGGATAACTTCAGTCTGCAGGCAGGAAGTCCAGATCTCTCCAGAATTGCAGTATGGAGAATGGATAGAGGAAGCCACTGGAGGAAGATACCATAGTGACCCGCCTATGAGGGCAAGATGGGTATTAGGCGTCCGTTAGCTGCCACTGAAAGAGAATTATCTCTGACGAGAAGACCAAAGGAGATATGGGCCAAGCCAGGGAATTGGCCATTCTTTAGGTTTTCACGTGATGAAAGGCCTGAGTCTTATGTCTCAAAAGAGATTTAAGATAAGATGGTAAGGGTAGGGAATACCTACCAGTCATGGAATATGACTGGGGGAACCCCTCCTAACCATCTGGGGTTATCTGCTAGGCATGATACTAATGCTTTCTAGCAAGGGCCCATAGTGCAAAGCTACTCTGTAGAGTTGCAGAGAGCATGCTGCAGGTTGGTTAGAAGAAAAAACTGGCTGTGTAAAGCCAGCAGGTAACAAACTATTCTGCCAAGGACAAGGGGGCGAAGAATAGAAGTTAACCAACCAGACTGTGATAATAGGGTTTCCCAAACGAGGTTGATAACCTGTTTGGGACTTAGCATTGAGGCTAGAAGGATTGGTAGTGGAGGGGAACCCCTGGTTGTGTGGTGAACAGAACCAGAGGCTTAACCACTAGGAATTGCTGTGTCTGCAGCAACTACCAGGGCAGCGGAGAAAATTTCTTTTTCCCTTCCCTTTTTTAGATTGGGAAAAAGAAACAACAGACATAGTAGGACCTCCTATTGTCTGATGAGCTGCCCTAAGGTAACAAAGGGGGAGACAACTCCAGAAGGGAGAATCCCCCTGTAGAACAGGTAGAGGACCACAGGGGCTTACCAGTGTAAAAGAGCCACTCTTACAAACCAAATGTTGTAGTAAGAGGGAGGTAAGACAGAGTTGAAGGAGACTGACTATGGAGGAAGTCTCTGACAGGTGAGATGATACATGCCAGAACAGGGAAACAATTGTCTATTGAGAGGAAGAGGAAGAGGAAGAGAAAAACCTGAGGAAACAAGAGGAAGAGAAAAACCTGTTAAGTATGGGCATGATCATCATAAAGACTCTTAGGGGCTTGTTTACAAAGCCGCGGTAGCGGTTCGCGATGGGGCCGCGGCTCCGATAACGATCGCGAACCGCTACCGCGGCTTTGTAAACAAGCCCCTTAGAGTTAAAGAAAGATGTCTCATGAAGAGATATCTAGGAAGGTTAGGACATATTTAGTGCAGATACTGCAAGTGAAAAGAAGCAGACTGCCACTCTAACCACCAACCAAGAGGGGCAATGATGATCTATTTGAAACCCTGCGACTGCTGGGTTTGTTGACCCTGTTGAGGTTGTGGATTCTTCAGACCAGGGCGATGTTTCCCCTGTTTGGGAACATCTGTATGATGGGCAGAAGATGGATACAACCTTCTCCCCCTAGGGGAAGAAAGTTTGGCAGGACATTTCCTACCAACTGGGAAAGAAGGCGGCGTAGAACAGCCTCTGGAAACAGGAAAGTCAGTGGTTAACTGAGCAACCTGGAGTAAAGACTCCTTGTTAAAGAGATTTTCTCCAGTGCAAGGAGTATTTCCCAGTCTTTTTTGTGCCCATTTGTCCAAGTCTGAAGCCAGGCTTTACGTCGTGCCCCTATAGCTATAGCAGAAGTCCTGCTAACAGACTCAAAGGAGTCTAGGGAAGCACGAGTAAGAAACCTAGAGATATTTTGAGCATGACTAACCAGTAAGGAATAGTCTGCACTTTTGGGCTCTTGAAGAAAAGGAGTCAAAAAAAGTAATTTCTTTGTGACCTCCTCAAGAGATAAACCCATATAAAAAATATATGAGAGAATTCTTACTAAAAGCATGGATGCCTGGAAGGTTTGGCGTCCAAAGGCATCTAAAGTTTTAGACTCACGACCTGGCGGATAAGAAGAGTGCTTTTTAGTACTCTTCACCCGCCTCACTGCTGATTCAACAACAATGGAATGATGAGGAAGTTGAGTCTTTTGAAACCCTGGAGAGGGAGGCACCTGATATAGAAGATCAGTTGCTCTGGAAGGTGGGGGTACCTTTAAAGGAGCTTCCCACATTCGTAGAAGGAGATCCTGCAAGGAATGATGCAAAGGAAGCATGATGTTCTCCTTTGCTCTCCCAGGAATATACAGGGATCCTGTATTCCCTTGTGTAGGATCCTGTCCAGGAATAGAAATGGCAAGCGATTTTGCCATATCCAAGAGAAAAGCCTGAAAAGAAGAATCCCCAGAGGGAAATTCCTTTGGATAGGCTAGATCTCTTGAAGAACTAGCATTGGCACCGAGGGATCTATCCAACTTTATAGGAATAGAAGATCCTGAATGGTGAAGTATGGGATCCTTAGAGGATGGTCGCCGGTACCGCAGGAGGTCGGGATCAGCGACAGTCGGTAGCACCTCGTCCATGCTAGGGATCGATTCCAAACTCGGTATCGAGGGAAGCGAGCCTGATGAGAGAAGCATGGAAGGCACCGACAGCAATGGTAATGTGTATAGCGGTACCGACTTCGGTACCGTATCCGATACCGGTGGATGAAGGCCAGCCGGTGACAACTCTAACGGTATCGGAGAAACCGAGAGTGCCGGATCTGGATCATCGGAACCGAGCCTTCGGTGCCGTCTGGTGTCGGTACCAAGGCGAGTCGGTACCCAGTCCTCCAGACTGGAGATCGATTCCAGACTCGACATCGAAGGAAGCGAGTCTATTGATGCAAATCTGGAGGGTACCGACGTCGGTACTAGTATCGGTACCAGTACCGATACTGGAAGGTTGGTCTTCAGCGTATCCAACGGCCCCGTAGGTACCGAGGATGCCAGACGACGATCCTTGGTGAGGAATGTTTCATCCAACACCATTGCCGATGCTGGGGTATCGGTACCGCTCGAAGCGGATGCCACCACCGAGCATGGCTCAGGTATGTTCTGTGAGGGATGAACCTCAGGAACAACCTGAAACCCCACACGGGCTTTGGAGGCCGAAGACTCCCACCGGGGTTTTGAAGCCAGTGTATTCTCGAGGGCAAGGCCGGAGGCATCTCTATGCTGTGCATGAGATCTGCCACTCGAGGACTGGCTAGTCTTAACAGACTGTTTTTGGGTTACCTGATCCTGTGTAGGAGAAGAGATGGTCGGTGCCCTGAAGTTGGATGGGGACCGCGTATCGAGGGGAACTCGATGCTGAAAACCTCTTCCCACAATACTATTGCAGGAGGGACACTCTAGAGGAAAATGGTCAGGACCCAAGCAGGTTAGACACCAATTGTGAGTGTCTAAAAGGAGAAATTTCACTTACCGTTAATTTCCTTTCCTGGAATACTGCTAGACCAGTCTAGACAAACGGGTTATGCACCCCTGCCAGCAGATCTTGGAGACAGAGAATTCTACCAGAGCTCTGATAGGCTGGAGCCTGGTGATATAATCCTACCCCTAGTGGTCTCCCTCAGTTACGTCTACAAGCTAATGCAACATGAACTGTAACATCACCCCAGAGGGTCTCAAGTGAACTATATACAAGGGAGCCGAAGAACTCCCTAGAGCCGAAAACAGTATCCACCTACGAACCCATGGACTACCCACGGCGAGGCATACAGGCAAAGAGAAGAACCGCGGTCGGCGGCTGCACCGCACCAGCGGCACTCCAACAGACAGCAGGGCGGGTCCTGGACTGGTCTAGCAGTATTCCAGGAAAGGAAATTAACGGTAAGTGAAATTTCTCCTTCCAGTTCATACTGCTAGACCAGTCCAGACAAACGGGCAGTACCCAAGCTACCTGCTTTCAAGGGGGGGCAAGGCCGCCGACAGCTCAGCAACTCCAAAACGGACCTCCTGACAGGCATGAACGTCCCACCTATAATGACCGACAAAGGTGGACAGTGACGACAAAGTCGCCGCCCGGCAAAAATCGAGAGGGGCTACATGAAACCTCCCGGCCCACGAAGCTGCTTGCGCCCGAGAGGAGTGAGCACGGAGACCTGGTGGAGCTGACTCTCCCAGAAGAAGGTATGCTGCCTCAATAGCCTCCCAACCCATCTAGAAATGGTAGATTTGGAGGCTGCGGATCCCCGACGAGGACCCGCGAAGAAGACAGAAGAGGAACAGTCATACGGAAAGGTTTCGTGACCCTCAGACACCGAAAAAGAACCTTCTCAAGGTCCACCGCCCGCAACGGAGACCGACCACTGTCACACCGCGCCTTCGGAAAAGACGGAAAGAAAAGAGGCTGGTTAACAGTGAACGGCGTCAGCACCTTGGGCAAAAAGGAAGGGACAGCTCGCCGAGAAACGCCTTCTGAGGAAAATGAGAGATAGGGATCTCGACACGAGAGAGCCTGGCGCTCAGAAATACGGCGTGCCGAAGTTATGGCCACCAAGAAGACTGCCTTCAGAGTCAAATCTTTAAGAGAACAGGCCCTCAGAGGCTCAAAGGGAGGAGCAACAAGGGCACAGAGGACAAGCGCGAGAGCCTACGCCGGCACAGGCGAACATAGAGGAGGCCGGAAGGCTCCAACTCCGCGGAGGAACCGAGACACGTCCGAATGCGAAGCTATCGATCGCTCCGCAATAGGACCCCGAAAACAAGTTAAATCGGCCACTTGCACTCACAAGGAACCGAGTGCCAATCCCTTATCCACTCCAGCCGGTAAAAAGGACAGGATGTCCGGGACACCGCAACGCCAGGGAGAGAGGTTATTTCGCGAACACCAACCGTCAATAGACGCCAAACCTGAGCGTAAGCCAGCGACGTAGAAGACCGCCGTGCCGTGAGAAGCGCCACGACCACGCTAGGCGAATAGCCGTAGCGAGCAAACCGGTGGCGTTCAATAGCCAGGCCATAAGCGAGTAAGGAGCCGGGTCTTCCATCTCCACTGGTCCCTGAATCAGAAGGCCACGAAACACCTCGAGGCGGAGCGGCGACGCCCGAGACAGATGGAAGAGATCCGCATACCATGGTCCGCGAGGCTAATTCGGAGCCAGCAGGAGCAGTGGGCCGCGATGGTCTCGGAGCCGCTAGAGAACCATGCATATCATGGATCAGGGAGGGAGAAACATACAGGAGAAGATGAGTCGGCCACGGCTGAGAGAGAGCATCTATGCCGAGCGCTCCCTTGTCCCTCCAATGGCTGAAGTACAGCGAAGCCTTGGCAGTCTGCGCCGTAGCCATTAGAACCAAGGTCGGTAGTCCCCACAGGTGAACAATGGACTGGAACGCATCCGGCTGCAGAGCCAAGCCCCCGGGCACCAGAGAGTGCCGGCTGAGAAAATCGGCTTTCACATTGTCTACGCCTGTGATGTGCTGCGCCGATAGCCTGAAGATGTTTCTCCACCCACGGGAGGAGCAAACGCCTTTCCTGTGAGACACCCGGACATTTTGCGCTGCCTAGGCGGCTTAGGTAAGCAACCGTCGAGGTGTTGGACAGGATCCGAACCGCACGCCACCGCAGAAGAGGCTGAAACTGAAGAAGGGCTAAGCGCACTTTCCGTGTCTCGAGACGATTGATAGACCATTGGGCTTCGCGAGGTGACCAACTCCCCTGCGCCGAGGCCAAGCCGCAAGGCGCTCCCCAACCGGAGAGGTTGGCGACTGGCGTCACCAAGATGCAGCGCAGAGACTCCAGAGGGACCCCCCGCAGAAGATTGTGTGCCTGAAGCCACCAGCGGAGGCTGCGGCGCACCGGCGGAAGCAGAGGCAACCGGATTCGATAACTCTCCGATACCGGCGGCCAACGAGATAGAAGCGCCGACTGCAAGCAGCGCATGTGCGCTCTCGCCCACGGAACGAGGGCTATCGTTGCTGCCATGGACCCCAAGAGTTGAAGGTAGCCCCAAGTCCGAGGCGCCGCTTGATCCAAGCAGCGGCGGAGCTGAAGAGAGATCTTCTGAAAGCGTTCCTGAGGTAGAAACACCCATCCCTGACGAGTGTCGAACCAAGCCTCTAGAAAATTCAGGACCTGAAGCATCCCAAAATAGACAGAGTAACGGCCCAGTCCCCCTTCCAACGGTGGACCAGGACGAATGGCATCTCAACGCTGGAGCCTTTAAACGAAGCAACATCCGCTGCCCATTGACGCAGGCAGAGCCATCTCCGAGCTACCGACACCGGTGCTAGGAAGCGAGCTGACAGCCGCAAGAGATCACAGAAGGCCTCTGCTCGGAATGCAGCGATGGATTCTAAATGAACCAACTCGGGAACACCTGGAAGCTGCTGAATCCATCGAAGGGAGGCCCGAGCTGCTAGACCTCAGCACACCCCTGCATGAAGGAAATAGCGGGCGAAGAAAAAACCCGTCTTTAGCAGACTCCCAACTCTCTAGGTCTTGCTGGTCGCGGAGTGCCGCTCCGCCCTCAACCGGAAGTGTGGTATTCCTGGTGACCCTGGTCATAATGCATCAACTGTCGGGTATGTCAGCCAACGGTCCAAGTCAGAGGGAGACCAAAGGTATAACTGACCAAAATGCGTGCCCGACGAATGCCCTGGAAAATGGGATTCGGCTGCAACCAGATTTGAGAACCCTGAGGATCAGGCGTGTCGGCTAGGAGCAGCGACTGCATCACCTGTGTGATTAGAGCCGGCAACTCCTCTTTCCGAAAAAGGCTGAGAACTGTCAGCGAAGAAACAGACGGAGAATATTCCCCATCTCCTTACTCCAACGAGTCCGGGCTGACCTCCGAAGATTGAAAGTCTTCTTGAATATCCATAGTATCCCGCAAGGCACATGCAACGCTCCTAGGAGGACGTACTGCTCTAAGGTCTGAGGACTTACGGGACCGCTTGCGAGACCAAGCCATATCCTTGCCTGCTACTGGGCGGGTGTAGGAGACATACGAAAAGACTCCAAACGCCACAGGTATCATGCCAGATGGAAGAGTGTGAGGAACGCACTGTCAGTCAAGGCTGCTGTGGCTTCCAGCGGTTGTGGAAGCGAAATGGGAGCTGACTGAGTCCTTTCCCGCAGGAATATCCCGCAGCAGGGGCTCCGAGGAGGGAGGAGATAAGGTGCTGATGATCCCATCGAGCAGCGCAGTGGGAATGGGGGAAGAGTCTCCCGGAAGCAGCGTGCAGGTGGAACACAAGCGATCTATTAATTCCCCCTTTGGCTTATGACATATCACAGATAATACAGCCAGAGAAACAAGCATTGCAGAGATTTAAACCACCTTTTCTCCTTTCTTTTTTTTTTGTTTTTTGTTTGTTCTTAGTGTTTAAAACAAAAATCAAGGTAGGCTCAGGGAAACAGAAGACTCTTCAAAGAAAAGGATTTTGAAACTCCCCGTGTCTTCACAGCATGTTTAAATGTGTGGAAACTGCTGTCCAGCGCTGGCACAGAAAAACTGTCAGGTATTCACTGAGCTGATAAGGAAACTGTCAGTCATTCACTGCGCTGGTACAGAGAAACTGTCAAAGTCAGGGTAAAGCTGAAAGTAGGGAAATTAGAGTTGGATCCCTCCGCAGCCACTCAGACCTTCATGGCAGGGGCTGAAAGGTGTTTCTGGGGGGGGATGGAGAAACCCAAACCCAGCTGTACTGAAGATTACAGTGAGTAAGCTTTTTTAGGCCGTGCCCAAAACAGTCAGTATCCAAAACACTGACTTAAAAGTCCAATCAAATGGTATATTGAATAACACAGGTACAATATTCCAGTAAGACTTACAAAGTAACTCGGCTGCAGATTGTGGATTAAAAATTTAAAGTAGGAACTTCAAAACTCAGAGGCAGCCAGTCCGGATGCAGTTGAAATCAACCCAGGGCAGCTGAAGCAACTAAGAAAAAAACAGTCTACTTACAGGTTTCTTACAGAAAATGATACTTGAACTTTTAGGGGATGTCCAAGTCCCCGTGGCAAAGACTCAGCGCTGCATAAAGCCAATCGGGAGCTCCACTGAAACCAGGCTCAGGAGTTCCCAAGTTTACCTGGGGAATCAAGTCGCTGGGGGAAGAGCACAGCTGATGCTTGAGGTCCTTTAGTTTCTTCTGACAGCCTATGCAGCGTAGACCTGAATAAGGCATAGTGAGAACTAAAAAAAATAACTCTGCCCTGTAGGAACAGCCATTTAACAATCTTCCCCATAATAGGTAATGCCTCAGCCAGCCTTCTTTGTTGGGCACAGTGGGGGATTGAACCCAAGATGCCTGCACCATTGGTCAGTGTCTTAACCACTGTACTGTGGCTCTGAATTGCATCCTGTTCTCTATTCATGCCTTTCCTACTTTTTATTTATTATGTTAATACATAGGCAGAGAGAAAAGAACCCCTCCACTACTCACAGCTATCAAGTGCTGTGGAAAAAACACACAGCAATAGCACTGCTAGAAAGCAAGTAGAGAAGGAATCTGGCTTCCCGCCCAAAACTGGGGCTCATTAGCTATTCAAAATGGCCGCCGGCAAAAATAAACTTCAAAAAGAGTGAATTAAAACCCGCAAAAGCTAAGGAATTAACTTAAAAAGTCTAAGGACAAGGTGGGAGGGTTGTAGGCATGAGAAAAATGCCTAAAATCGCTGAAAAATCAATAAAAATAAATCAAGTCACCACAAAGCTGCAGACATCAGTGGGAGAAAGACAGGTTCTGTACTCACAGTACCGAAAGTGCAGAGAAGCCACGGACCGCTGCTCAGACCACTGCCAGCTGCCTCACCACTAAAATCAGTCCCAGGGACTGGATTTTAGGAGGCTTACCATCCAGCTAAATAGTCCTCTTGACTAGTGCTGGGGAGTCTGCACATCAGCGATCTCTACTGTGACAGGACACAGGAGCTCAGCTGCAAAACACCCTGGCAACTACAGGGGGATAATCTCTCCAAAAGAAATCACAAAGAAATAAAGCATTTTAAATGTTTTTGAAGGAGCAAAAAAACAAAGCATCCAGATCTGCTGGAGACAGAGAAAAACTGAGGGAGACCCCTAGGGGTAGGATTATATCACCAGGCTCCAGCCTATCAGAGCTCTGGTAGAATTCTCTGTCTCCAAGATCTGCTGGCAGGGGTGCATAACCCGTTTGTCTGGACTGGTCTAGCAGTATGAACTGGAATTAAGTTTGTACCGCCACAGTTTGTACATTTCTTGGGGATAGTGGCTGGCGGTTCCATGAAGGAAAGTGGATAGGCCTAGCAGGCCTAAAAAACCGTGAGACACTAAGAAGGAAACATATTCCTTAAAAAGGAAAAATTTTACAAGAAAAGAAAAAAGAAACACCGGCGGTACCGGTGGCGTCGGGGAAGGCAGCCGCGACCACAAGAAAATCAAAAAATAAAAGAAGAATTTTCTGCGGTGACAGGAGGACGTCCTGCCGGCTCCACGGAAAAACGAAAACTGAGAAGAGGCAGTTGGGAAGGCGGGAAGGCAGCATGCAGGCGTGTTGGGATGCTTCCAAAAGCTTTCTGATTGGACGCTGGGAAGCGTTCCCGCGCAGACTCCGTCGGTGCCGACGTACCCTTATGTGAAGACTCATTCCTGCTTGTTCCTGGAGATTGTTCTTTATTGGCAGAGACACTGCCCAAAGCTACAGGCCTACCACTAGTATCGCCAAGCAAGAAAAAGGTCATATAGTCTAGGACCCTGGAGTACACTGGTTCTAGATTTTCTTCTAAGTAATCTGATATCCTAGAAATTTGAGTGGTTTTGATATAGCATTAAAGGCAAGTTCATATTTACAATTATTCATAAATACAAACATATGTAATTGTGATGTAGTTGTCATGAACAATGCTTGCAAAATAAAGGCTGTGCACAGAGCAAAGGGGCTGGCAATGGATGTACAGGCCCATTGAAATGGATTGGTATGCTGGGCCATAGTGCAGCAGACTTATTTGTAACTATCAGAGTGCTGCTGAAGGGCTTGTTAGAATAAGTACACTGTAGACCCCATATAACGCTGACAAGTTGAATCTGCATGATACTGAGTCTACGGTATAATATGTAATAGCGAAAAAAAATATAGGGTCCAAACCTTGACCATATTATAAGCAATCCTGCATTAATTGGAATTATGTTATAAAGAGTCTACAGTGCAATAAAAGTTTTAGGACCAGATTTAAGAATTTGCCAAGTCTTGCAGTGCTATTTATTAATTTATGAGCATTTGATAGACTGCAATTCCATAAGTAAACTTATCATCATTACAGTTATAATAAACTGGCAAAATCAACAGTAGCAGAGTACAAAACAGATAGGTGTAAATTACATAAACACAAAATAAGCAGTCTTCCCTCCAAGAAAGTAGAAAACAATAGGGATAGGGATTGCACAGAATAACATGTAACCAGAGACAATCATATGGAGGAGAGAAACAAAGGGGAAAGGCAAAGTTTAATAGATATTCAACATAACAGCGCTAAAATAAAAGAGCCAGGTATATCTTTAGCGTGCACAATTATTCCAGAAAAGATTTTGTATTTTGACAGTCAGATCTTGGGCAAAATTTGCGCCAGTTTAAAAATTTCACAGTTACCTACAGATTTCTTTGTGCAATTTTTTGATACAAACTAATTTTGAACAGAGTTTTATATGTGAAACGTAGAACTGGTACAAAAACAAACTTTTATTTTAAATGCAAAATAGAGTTTTCTTGTTTTGCAGTTTTTTTCCAGTCCTCTACATTTGCCCCTTATTTTGTTGGACCACTGAAGTATAAACTGTGTCTGCTGTATGGCAACAGTAGAATATTAAAAAATAGTGGGATCCGTACTAAAAAACTCCTTCAAAACTCTTTATACTATTTAAAATAATATAATAAAAATATCTGCTTCAAATAAATCATTGACAAAAAAGTTTCATTCATAATCTTGATCCATTTCTGAAAGCACAGTTCAGAGCACAATTAACAGATTTACTGGCACCGGCACACAATTTTTCAATAACTCCAAACGCTTTCCAAATAATGTAAGAATTAAAAAAAATCACAGTACTTAACTTGCCATTCATAATATTAGCACAAGACATTCAGGCAGATGTAAAGAACCATGATAGCGGGCTAAATGGAACCTGACCCCGGCTGCTGGTTTCACATATTAAAACAGCTTTATCAAAGGAATGCCAGCGCACGCCAAAACTTGTGCCAGAAATTAATGGCTAGAAGCAAACAAAGAAACTTATTCCCTCAACAGATTATCTGCTTTACAAAATTTTTTTAACCCGACTCAATGTCAGACTCACCCAACCAATACCTTCTCTCCTCCTACTTAGTAGATGCCAAGGTAGCACAGAACACCCTCTGAACATATACCCATTATTAACTTTCCTCAAATAAACATTCACATCATTCATTCAAAAAACAAACCACCAATCACATTCAATGACTTCTCTCACATACCCCAAATTCACTCATGCATTCATCTACCAAATTTTCAAATCACTACCAATCAAATAAAGCTTTACAGCAAAGAAACTGCCAAGAGTAACTACACTAGAAAATGGGAGCTCAAACCCCCAGTAATTCCATACAAAACAGTGTTTAATAAAGTTCCAATAAAACTCTAATAGGGTTCTCATAGAACCACTGCCATTCAATGGATCAATTAAGACCACCTGGAATGACTGTACGCCAGCGATAGATCAAAGACTGTTCATGTTGTACGTTCCATTTAACTGTCATCACAGTTCTTTACATCTGAATGTCTTGTGCTAATGTTATGAATCCTTACATTATGTGGCAAGCATTTGATCTTATTATTGAAAAATTCCTGACGGACTCCATTGCAAAGCAAGGTACCAAATCTCCATCAACTAAACAATGGCTGGGAAAAATCATATTGCTAAAGCTGTTGCCTCCATTACAGCTTCTGCCTCTGTCCAGGCAGAGATCCCAATGCTAATTGAAGGACCAGTTCCATGTGCAGGATGCCTGCATGCTGAGGATCTCAGGAAACATGCTGAGGATCTCAGGAAAAAAGTGAAGGAGCTCAGGGAAGAGGTGGTGAGGCTGAGAGGCATTCAAGACAGTGAGAAGCACATTGATGAGATGCTTCTTGAAACAACCAAGCTCTCCGACAGAGGTGAAGATGGGAGGCTACAGAAGGTTGGCAAGAGTAACCAGAGCCTGCAGTATCAACACTCCAACTCCTCCAGCCCTTGAATTGAAGAACCAGTATGCAGCCCTGGAAGTGGAGAAGGTGGAAGCATCCGAGGAAAGGGAAGAACCATAGCTCAAGCACCACACAGTTGCAGAATTAATCACCACAAGGAAGCGAAGGGTAATTGTGGTTGGTGACTCTCTTCTGAGGGGTACTGAGGCGTCCATCTGCCGACCAGGTTTGATGTCCAAAGAGGTGTGCTGTCTGCCAAGTGCCAAAATCCGAGATGTTACGGAAAGTTTGCCCAGACTTATCAAGCCTACTGACTATTATCCGATGTTGCTCATTCATGTCAACACAAATGATATTGCTAGGTAACTCTCCATGCATATCAAAAGTGACTTCATGACTTTGGGACAGAGGGTGAAGTGGATAGGTGCGCAGGTGGTGTTTTCTTCAATCCTCCCTGTTGAGGGTAAAGGCCGAGGCACAGAAGCTCGCATACTGGAGATGAATGCATGGCTGCATGAATGGTGTCATCGAGAGCGTTTTGGTTTTCTGGACCATGGGATGATGTTCCAAGGGCTGCAGAGCAGAGATGGTGTCCATTTGTCAAAGAAGGGTCGAAGTGTCTTCAGCAGCAGACTGGCTAACCTACTGAAGAGGGATTTAAACTAGATTCATTGGGGATGGGTGAAGAAAGCACCCAGATAAGTGAAAAAGCCCTCAGGTAAGTGAAATATTAAATACCTCTGTAGAAATGGGTAATAAGGGCAATATCTGGAAAGCGGTGTGTATAAATGCCTATAGCATGGTAAATAAGATCTCAGATGTTTTAATGGAAGCATTTAGTGGCGGTTATGGAGACATGGCTCATGGAAAACCATGACTGGGATGTAATTATACTGGGCTATACTTTATTCAGTAAGGACAGGATAGGAATAGGGGGAGGTGGACTGGCACTATATGTAAAAATAATATTAAAGCTATAGAATTGTAGGGCTTAAAAGGAAGAGAGGAGGCACTGTGGGTTAAACTAGGAAGAGGGAAGGGAAATCCATTTGCATTGGAATTATATGCAGATCCCCCTCATAGGGCATAGAAGTGGACGAAGATTTAATAGAAGACATACACAGTATTGCCATGAAAGGAGAAGTGCTAGTGATAGGTGACTTCAATATGCCAGATGTGGATTGGCACATCCCTGCTGTGGTGTCATCTAGAAGTAAGGAGATCCTGGATTCTCTACAGGAAGAACTATTCAGGCAACTGGTAACAGAACCCATATGTGATGGGGCCATACTGGACTTAGTGCTTATTTATTTATTTATTTATTTATTTAACATTTCTTATATACCGCCTTTCATGATATCAAGGCGGTTTACATTGAACAAACTGAAATTACATTGAACAGGGCATTATAACTTGGAGATAACTATTTTACAGGGAACATGGGCAATGGAGGGTTAAGTGGCTTGCCCAAGACCACAAGGAGCACCTGTGGGACTAGAAACCCCAGTCCTTCCGGCCCAAGGTTGCTGTCCTCTAGTGGGATTTGAACCCCTGACCTTCCGGCCCGAGGTACCTTGCGCCAACCACTAGGCCACTCCTCCATGGGGAAAGTGTTTCTGATGTTACAGTGGGAGATCAACTTGCATCCAGTGATCATTAGATGGTATGGTTCAGTATTAGGACTAGGGTTGATAAAATCCATTCAAAGCGAGGGTCTTAGACTTTAGGAAAACTAACTTTGCCAAGATGGGACAATACCTCAAAGAGCTGTTAATGGGATGGGAACAGCTGTGGGATGTAGAAAAAAGTGGGCTAAACTGAAAGGGGATATTCTAATGGCAACAAGTCTTTTTGTTAGAAAGGTAAATAAATGTAAAATGAAAAAGAGGCCACTATGGTTCTCAAAAGAAGTAGCTGAAAATGTGAAGAAAAAGCCTTCATGAAATACAAGAGATCACAGAGAGGAAGACAGACATCTATATTTGGAAAAGCTCAGTTAAGCTAGCAAAGTAGTAAGGAAAGCAAAGGTATAAAAAGAAGAAGAAATAGCCAATGTAATAAAATGCAGGGATAAGATATTTTTCAGATATGTTAGTGGGAGGGCGAAGGGCAAAAGTGGTATTGTCAGACTCAAGGGTGCAGGGGAAGAATATGCAGAAACTGATGAGGATAAAGCAGACTTGCTTAACAAATATTTCTGTTCTGTGTTCACAGATGAAGGGCCAAGAGCAGGACATCAGAAAACACCCAGAAATAGGAACAGAAGCAAGGGGGATCTCTACCGATTTTCAGAAGACTGTGTTTGTGAGGAACTAGTTAAACTAAAAGTAGACAAAGCCATGGGTACGGATGGGATACATCTAAGAATACTGAGGGAACTTGGGGCCGTTCTAGTGGCTCCAAGGTTTGACCTTTTCAATGTCTGTTTGCAATAAGGAGTGGTGCCAGAGGACTGGAGAGAGGGATATGTGGTCCCTTTTCACAAAAGCAGACATAAGGATATTGAGAACTACAGGCTGGTTAGTCAAACCTCTGTGGTTAATAAATTATTGGAAAGGCTACTAAAAGAGAGAATAGTGAGGTTTCTGGAATCCAATGGATTGCAGTATCCGAGGCAGCATGGATTCACCAGAGGCAGGTCTTGTCAAACAAATCTGATTGATTTCTTTGACTGGGTGAACAGGGAGTAGGACCAAGGGAGAACCCTAGATGTGGTGTATTTACATTTCAGTAAAACCTTTGACACCGTTCCACACAAGCAACTTATAAACAAACTGAGCACCCTAGGGATGGACCCTAAAGTTACTGACTGGGTTAGAAATTGGTTGAGTGGGAGGCGACAAAGGGTACAGATAAATGGAGCTCACTCTGAGGAGAAGGAGATTACCAGTGATGTGCTGTAGGGATCTGTCCTTGGTCCAATTCTTTTTAACATCTTTGTTAGTGATATTGCGGAAGGATTGTCGGGTAAGGTTTGCTTGTTTGCAGATGATACCAAAATCTGCAACAGAGCAGACACCCAGGAAGGAGTAAATTACATGAGGAGAGATCTAGCTAAACTTGATTTCGAATTTGGCAGCTGAAACTTAATGCTAAAAAGGCAGGGTCATGCATTTGGGCTGCAAAAATCCAAAGGAGCAGTACAGTGTAGGGGGTGAGCGGTGAGGTACTTCTGTCCACAAAAGAAGAGCAAGACCTGGGTATAACTGTGTCTGATGATCTTAAAGCAGCTAAACAGGTAGAAAAGGTGACTGCAAAAGCCAGAAGGATGCTTGGGTGTATAGGGAGAGGAATAGACAGCAGAAAAAAGGAGGTGATAATGCCTCTGAAAAAGTCTCTGGGTGCGACCTCATTTGGAGTATTGTGTGCAATTGTGGAGACTGCACCTTCAGAAGGATATAGGCAGGTTGGAGTCGGTGCAGAGGGTGGCTACTAAAATGGTTAGTGGTCTTCATTATGAAGCATATGAGGACAGACTTAAAGATCTTAATATGTATACTTTAGAGGAAAGGCTGGATAGGGGCAATATGATAGAAACATTTAAATACCTCCATGGCATAAATGCACAAGAGGGTCTCTTTCAATTGAAGGCAAGCTCTTTTACAAGGAGACATAGGATAAGAGTGAAAGGGAATAGACTCAGAAGTTATATGCGGAAATATTTTTTTAGAGAAAGAATTGTAGATGCGTGGAACAGTCTCCCAGTGGAGGTGGTGGACACGAGGAAAGTATCTGAATTCAAAAAAGCATGGGACAAACAGAGGATCTCTAAAGGTAAAAGGGGGACTATTGTAGTTGATATGGAAGGGCAGACTAGACAAGCCACATGGTCTTTTTCTGCCGTCATGTTTCTATGTTTCTAATTGTGTGCTAGTCCATAGAGCGATGATGACTGTAATGAGTGGTTTGGCATAAGACTTTTGTTGCCAGCAAATCCGCTAATTGAGCTCTGGACAGTGCTTTCAGAAATGGATAAAGATTGTTATGAATGAAAAATGTTTGTCAATGATATATTTTAAACAGATATTTTTGATTATATTATTTTAAAGAGTATATAGAATTTTGAAGGAGTTTTTTGGTACGGGTCCCACTATTTTTAATATTTGTTGATAATTTTTGACACCCTCTCTTTTAGTGTATTGTTTGTAGATTAGCAATAGAAAAAAAACATATTTTAACAACATATAATCTGATTTGATCAGTCAGAGCAGTCTCTAATTTTTAAAGGTTCCTTGATTATTGTAACATAAAGAAAGAGAAAGAATCATGTGCAACGATGATGCATATAGCATGAAACCGCATGATATCAACTATATTTAATTGATTACTGACATACCACATTCACTGGCTGAACCTCCAACCAGCTGAAAGAATTGCTGTGCGATTTTTACATGGTCTCTCTAAAAGGCAAGCAGACAAGTAGACTATTTAAACATCTAAAAACAAAATCACACATACCCGGCTCCCACTCAGTGTTCCCTCTAAGCTGTGCAGGAGTCCTCCGCCCATGTTCCTGCTGGTGGGGGGGGGGGGGGGGGGGTGGTGCTTCACTTTGTGCTTTTAATTGCAAGTAAAAGGCAGGTTCTGCAGGACTCCCAGTCCCAAAGGACCTGTTTACTCCTTCTGATTGAAAACATAATAGTGAAGCATCACCCACTAACAGCAGGAACGTGAACAGAGGATTCCTATGCAGCTTAGAAGGAACGTTGCTTCCCACTCATCCCAACAATGTTACTATGGAGACTCTTTACTTTTCCACTCGCCACCTCCACTGTCACTACATAGCAAACCCTCCACTGTCACCTTCTAATCATAATACCACTTTTGGACTTAACCTCACCATCTCCCTGGTAGAGCTGGGACTGAGGGGGTATTCTGATGCAACTGGATACAAGCAAATTATCTGATGCAACAATTAAACAGAGATAAACGTCAATACCATCGGGTTTAAAGTAAAAATGCCATTAAAAGTAATACAACTTTTTTGTTGTATCAGATGATTTGCTTGTATCCAGTTGCATCGGAATACCCGGTGCATTATCAATGTTTGAAGATCCTTTGATTTTACTTTTTACAAGTAATGTTTTTTTACATCCCACTTACAATCATTTTAATTGGTTTGCTATTTGGCTTTGTATTGTCTCAATTAAGATTTTTTCTATGATGATCATTCAAATACTTATTACAATATGCTGAGCCCTTCGATACGATTGGGGGTTTGCTCAAGTCATGTTTTTAAGATGTTGTCTAGGACAGGTTCATTTTTTAATAACTGCCTGCGGTGATTTTAATGATTTTGGGTTCTTATACATGTTCCATTTTAATAATCCACATCAAAAACTTTAATTTTGCACAATATGCTTTGCTTATAATCATTTGTATCTGAACATCCGTTGTTTTACTATTATTGTTTAATGACATTTTATACAAGAAGGTACTAGTTTTTATATCTCAGCTCATTTGCGTAACTCTGACGTTTTTAATGGTTTTAAATCACTTTTTATGGTTGATGGATTTTTCATTCAGTCACATTACGATACTCCGTATTTTATTATGTAAAGATCTTCCTTGGGGTGGCATCATCCGACAGCTGGCGTGGGCTTTTAAATGTTTGTTTGGTTGCCTAGTTACCTTTGGCACCAATGCTCTCTTTCCTTAAAAAAGTGCACACTTAGAGAGACAGCTGTTTTTTCAATCCTTTCTCACTGTGCGGCTGTGCATCTGAACCAGCATGGTTATAACACGATCAATTATTACAAAATAAGATATTTACTTCAGATGACCTGGTTTTCCGCTGAAACATGTTCCTTTATTGTATATAATAAAACTTCATGATTATATGCATGTCTCCAAGCCTCTCTCCTACCGTGATATATATACACTCATATGTTTCCTTTTAAAAGACACAATTGTGAACTGCCAAATGGGGATATGATTTTATAATCTTTATTTTTGAATGCATGGGCTGATTCACTTGATGATTGGAAACAATTTTTGTTTCCCTTCCATATTTGCTCTGTACCTTGGATAAGGAGAAATTAGACCTTACCTGCTAATTGTCTTTCCTTGAGTTATCTCAGGGCCAGTCCAGAAAGCGTAGTTACTCACCTGTAACAGGTGTTCTCCAGGAGCAGCAGGAATCAGTCCTCACATATGGGTGACGTCGGCGCCGACGGAGCCCTCGCGGAGCAATTTTCCCCAGCTTTCAAAGAAAGCCTTTGGGAATTGCAGCGCGCATGCGCGGTCCTCTTCCCGCCCAAGGGTGCCATCTTGCTCAGTCAGATGACATAGCTAAAAGACAGCAAAAATTAGCAAAAACGAAAGCATATAACTGCAACTCCAAGGGGAGGAGGGAGGGTTGTGAGGACTGATTCCTGCTGCTCCTGGAGAACACCTGTTACAGGTGAGTAACTACGCTTTCTCCAGGACCAAGCAGGAAGTCAGTCCTCACATATGGGACTCCCAAGCTTAAGGCTACCGGAGACCCTAAGCACAAAAATGAGCTCCCTCGAGGTCAGTAGCACAGAAGGAAGGAATCTTCTCTGAATATGTCTCCAACCGGTAGCCCAACATCCGGGACGGAGGGTAGGAGCTGCCTATACCTCGAAGAGGTTACGGAGGACTGCCTGTCCGAAAGCAGTGTCCCTGCGGGACTCCCTCTCCAGGCAGTAATGGGCTGCAAAAGTCTGGCTTGAAGACCAAGTAGCGGCCCGGCAGATGTCTGCCAATGGAACAGAGCGGAGGTAAGCTACCGACGTAGCCTTCGCCCGAACACGATGAGCTGTGACTCTACCTTCCAGCACGAGGCCGGCAGCCTCGTAAGCCCAAGCGATACAGTCCACAATCCAGATGGACAGAGTACGCTTGGAGACAGGGAGCCCCAACTTGTTGGGGTCATAAGACACGAAGAGCTGAACAGCCTTTCGGTGCTCCCGCGTACGGTCAAGGTAGAAGGTCAACGCCCTTCTACAGTCCAGGGTATGCAGGACCATTTCAGCTCGGCTGGAGTGTGGCCTGGGAAAGTAGGTCGGAAGTACCACCTCCTGGTTGATGTGAAAAGGGGAAACCACTTTGGGAAGAAATTTAGGGTGAGTCCGTAGGACTACCCGGTTCTTGTAGAACCTAGTGTAAGGAGGATCAGAAACCAGGGCCTGCAGCTCACTAACGCGTCTAGCCGAAGTGAGGGCTACCAAGAACAAGGTTTTCCACGAAAGAAAACGTAGCGGACAGGTAGCCATAGGCTCAAAAGGCGGACAGGTAATCCGCTGCAACACCACATTAAGATCCCAGTCCGGGGCTGGCGGGCGCAAAGGTGGCTTAAGGAGAAGGAGGCCTCTGAGAAACCGAGCCACCAGAGGGTGGCTGGAAAGAGGTCTACCATCCACCGGCATGTGATGCGCAGAAAGAGCACTGAGGTGGACGTTTACCGAGTTGGACTTAAGTTCAAGGTTGGAGAGAGAGAGCAAGTACTGCAAGACCACTGATGCTGAACAGGAGAAAGGATCTTGAGACTGCTGAGTACACCAGACGGAGAACCGATGCCACTTGAGAGCGTAGGCCTTCCGGGTGGAGGGCCTCCTGGAGGCCAAGACGACCTCCTCCACATCTGGAGGTAGCTGCAGAGGAGCAAGGACTACCCTTTCAGCAGCCAGGCCATCAGATGAAGGGACCGGAGATTGGGGTGTAGGAGAGTCCCCTGATCCTGCGATAGGAGGTCGGGCTGAAATCCCAGTGGAAGAGGAGTGTCTACCGCTAGCTGCATCAGAAGCGGGAACCAAGGTTGTCTCGGCCACCGGGGAGCCACTAGGATCATCGATGCTTTGTCTCTGAGATCCTTGAAGAGCGTCCGAGACACCAGTGGCATGGGAGGAAAGGCATACAAGAGGCCGGTGGACCATGGAATTAGAAAAGCATCCGCCGCTACCCGGAGAGGATGCGGCTGTCGTGAGCAGAATCTGGGCAGCTGCCGGTTCAGAGAACTGGCAAACAGATCCATGGTGGGGAGGCCCCACTTGAGAAAGATCCGCTGAACCACCAGCGGATCCAACCTCCACTCGTGTGGCTGGAGGATCCTGCTGAGCTTGTCGGCCAGGTAATTTTCTTGACCTGGGAGATAGACAGCCTTGAGGATGATGCCGTGGTGGACTGCCCAAGAGCATAGTTTTTGTGCCTCCTGACAGAGAAGGAAGGAGCCTGTTCCGCCTTGTTTGTTCACGTAGAACATTGCAACCTGATTGTCGGTCTGTATCAGCACCGACTGGTAAGAAACCAGGTGAGAGAATGCTTTGAGTGCTAGGCGGATGGCTCTGAGCTCCAGGAAGTTTATCTGCTGAGCAGACTCCCAAGGAGTCCAGAGGCCTTGAGTACATGTCCCTTGGCAATGTGCTCCCCAACCCAGGAGAGAGGCATCGGTCGTCAGGACCTGAGAATGCGTAGGGGACTGAAAAGTCACTCCTAGCACCAGGTTGGGCAGATGAAGCCACCATTGTAGAGAAGAGACCAGCTGGTCGGAGATCTGTACGGAGTCCGCTAGGCTCCCCGTGGCCTGATGCCATTGATTGCGAAGGCACCACTGAGCAGGACGCATGTTCAGTCGGGCATTGGGGGTCACATGGACCGTGGAAGCCATATGGCCAAGCAGTCGCAGAAAGTGCCTGGCTGAGACCAGCGCATTGCTGTGAAAGTGGCCGGCGAGATCCATGAGCCGCTTGGCCCTGTCCAGAGGGAGGAAGGCCCGCGCCTGAAGTGTGTCCAACCGGGCGCCGATGAACTCGAGATTTTGAGAGGGGAGCAAAGTGGACTTTGCGAAGTTTATGACAAAACCCAAGTGCTGGAGCAGAGCCACAGTGCGATGAGTGGCTTGAGTGGCCTCTTGGGAAGACTGGGCTCTGATGAGCCAGTCGTCCAGGTATGGGAACACAAACAGACCTTGAAGTCTCAGATAAGCCGCCACCACTGCGAGGCATTTGGTGAACACCCTGGGTGCGGAGGATAGGCCAAAGGGCAGCACTCTGTACTGGTAAAGATTTCCTCCCACAACAAATATGAGATATTGTCTGTGGTCCGGATGAATGAGGATATGAGTATATGCATCTTTCAGATCCAAGGAGCATAGCCAGACTCCCTGCTGGAGGTAGGGCAGCAGGATTCCAAGGGTAAGCATCTTGAACTTTTCCTTTGCAAGGAACTTGTTGAGGTTTCACAAGTCCAGGATGGGTCTGAGGCCTCCTGTTCTTTTTGGAATCAGGAAGTACCTGGAGTAAAACCCCTGGCCCTTCAGGTGGTGGGGCACCGGTTCCACGGCTTGTTCCTGAACAAGACTTGCTAACTCCTGAAGTAGTAAGTCCCTGTGCAAAGGTAGTCGGGGAGGCTCCCCTGGAAAGTAGGAGGGAGGTACCTGGTGAAAGTGAAGAAGATAACCCTTTTGAACTATGTGAAGTACCCAGGTATCTGTGGTGATGTTGGACCACTTTTGGGCACAGTGGACCAGCCGGCCTCCTGTGCTGAGAGAAACCAGCTGAGGGGGAGAGGCTATGCTGAGGAAGTCAAAAACCCCCACCCTGCTGAGCAGGGGCCGGTGGTGCAGGCTTGGGGGCTTGCTGCCTACGGGACCCATTACCCCGTCCCTTGGCCTGCTTTCCCTGTGGGGGAGCTGCTGAGGCCTGATACTGAGGGTAGAATTTATAGGCAGCACCTTTCCTCGGGTAAAAGGGCTTTTTCCCCGAGGCCTTCTTCTTTTGAGAAGGGGCAGAGGTCTTCCTTGAGAGACGAGTCCTGGTGAGAGTCTCCGTCTCGATTTGTGCAGCCTTCTCATCCATGGGCTTGCCAAAGAGGTTATCACCTCGGCAGGGGACATCGACCAACTTGTCCTGTACCCAGGGCTCGAGGTCGGACATCTGAAGCCAAGCCTGGCGGCGTCCACCGATGCCGGCCGCAGCTATTCGAGCTGAAGCCTCAAAACCATCATAGGCTGCTCGAGATATAAACTTGGAGCACTCCCGAATACCAGTAGACAAGGATTGGAACCTCTGCAAAGGTTCGTCGGAGAGACCAGCAGAGAACCCGGCTATTTCCTTAGCCAGGTCTCGGAGATACATGCCCATGTAGAGCTGGTATGTCTGGACTCGACAAGCAAGCATAGAGCCCTGGAAGCACTTCCTACCGAGGGCATCCAGGCTTCGGGCTTCCCTACCAGGGGGCACCGAGGAGTGCATTTCTTGACTCTTAAGTCTATGCATGGCCGATTCCACCACCATGGAATGGTGCGGTAGTTGTGCCTTCTGGAAGCTGGGGCTCTTGCGGACTCGATAAATGGAATCGACCCGCTTGCTCAACACCGGCGACGACGCCGGGTTCTCCCACAACGGAAGAGAAGTCGTTCCAGCATTGGAGGAACCGGTACAATAAAGGCCTCCTTCGGGGGAGAGTCATATTGGAGGGCATCGAGTTCCTCGACTCGAGGCTCCTCCTCGGGATCCGCGGGGAAGGCCAAGGCCTTGGCCATATCCCTCACGAAGTCCGAGAACCGTGTATCCTCCGGGGGGGACCGTCTCCGAGGTTCGGACTCGGGGGAGTCCGAAGGGACACACCGAGTCCGAAAGGAACCAGGTGACTCTTCGTCCTCAGATTCCCAGGCCGACTCTTCGGAGGAGGAGTCGAGCGGCTCCGGTCGGGCGGGCACCGATGCTATCCGCTCCGACGCCGAGGGAGTCGGCGTCGACGACCTCGGTCCCGAACGGGAGGCCGAAGGAGACCTCGACCGAGGATCGACTCGAGCCCTCATGGACTCAAGGATCGGCTCGGTCTCCGGGGTCGATTTGGAGGTCGACGTCCCAGCGGTCAGGGCAGAAGCACCGGCGAGGCCAGCGATCAATGCCCGCTGCTGCTCCATGAAGGCAGTCAGACTGCTCTCCAAGGCCGTCAACCTGAGTCCGAGCTCAGGAGACCCAGCAGCCCCCGACTCGGGCCCCGACGGCGTCGGGCCCGACGTCGGGTCCTTTGGAGGCGAGTCAACGAGGACAACAGTACTCACGTGAGCGGGTAAGTCCACCTCGAGTCGAGGATGTTTTGACGGCCTCTCCATCTCCGAGGACCCGGGACGGGAATCGGGGCTATGCGACCTGGCCCTCGAGGAACCAGGAGCGTCCACCGATCCCACCCTCGCGGGTTTCTTCTTCCGATGATGTTCCCGGGTAGGAGACCCCCTGTCAGAGGAACTTCGACGTTGCTCAGGACCAGAGTCCCGAGACGTTGAAGCCTCTGACGAGGTCCGAGCCCGGCCGGAGTCAGAGAAGATACGCTCCCGCTGATGCTGCCGACTCCTCAATGCTTTTGAGGACATTTTGCCGCATGGCCCACAGATCATGGAGTCATGATCTGGGCCTAGGCAGCGGAGGCAGAAGTCATGAGTGTCTGTAAGAGACATGAGTTTCTTACAGAGGTCACACTTTTTAAAGCCGCTGGCAGCCATCGTGGGAAAAAGGGCCCCTGCGAGGTCGAATGACCGGGCTGCCAGGGAAAAAGGAAAAAGGCGCGAAATCTGTCACGAAGGACAAAAAACCGAAAAATAAGGGACGGACTCGCAACCGGCATCGCGAGTCCGGGCGGGAAAAGAACCGGCGTCGAACCGAAGAAAAAAGAGAAAAATAGAGAAAAAATCAACTTTTCTGTGGGGATTCACAGGCAACGTCTGTAGGGCTCCGCGGAAAAAAGAAGACTGAGCAAGATGGCACCCTTGGGCGGGAAGAGGACCGCGCATGCGCGCTGCAATTCCCAAAGGCTTTCTTTGAAAGCTGGGGAAAATTGCTCCGCGAGGGCTCTGTCGGCGCCGACGTCACCCATATGTGAGGACTGACTTCCTGCTTGGTCCTGGAGAACATGAGAGTAGTCAACCTCCTCCAGCAGCTGAGGACTGAAAAACTGAAATCTTGTTGCCAGGTTACCTAGCTCCCCCTGGTGTCAGAAAGGCAGTCTCGTAGTATCAAAGCAGTAAACTATAATCTCCAACTGGAACCAAAACAATAAACCTATGCTGACTAGTAGCTACTGGCCGTGTAAGAACTTGCAAGAGCATTCCATAAGTTTTCTTTTCTTTTTTCCCTTTTTTTTTTTTTAAAAACTCTAATATATAGGAGCTCTTTGAACATATACTAATGGCTGAAAACTGAAAAGGACACGCCGCTCACAGAAGACAGAGATATATAGGGTGGGTCCTGGACTGGCCCGGAGAGAACTCAAGGAAAGACAATTAACAGGTAAGGTCTAATTTCTCCTTCCTATTCGTCTCTCCGGGCCAGTCCAGAACATGAGGGTAGTACCGAAGCAGTACCTAAACCCGGGAGGGATCTGTGAGCCCCGCAACAACGGCCGAGGCCCCCATGCAAGCATCCTGCCGTGCCTGCACATCCAAGCGATAGTGTCGTGTAAACGTATGAAGCGAAGACCAGGACGCCGCCCAACAGATATCCACCGGCGGCACTAAGGCAAACTCCGCCCACGACGCAGCTAGACCCCTGGTAGAATGAGCTCGGAGTCCCACCGGAACCGTCCTGCCCTTTGACTCGTAAGCTAGTCGAATCGCATGTTTCACCCATCGAGCTATCGACGCCTTGGTGGCCGCCTTCCCTTTCGACGGCCCCCAAAAAAGAACGAACAACTGGTCCGACTTACAAAACGCTTCTGTCTCCTTAAGGTATCTGCGGAGTACATGACCCATGTCCAACCTCCTAAGAGAACGATCTAAATGACCTGTCCCCGGCGCCACAAAGGTAGGAAGCAAAACAGGCTGATTCACGTGAAATGCGGACACCACTTTAGGCAGAAAAGACAGCACCGGCTGCAAGACCACTTTTTCTGCTGAAAATTGAAGGAACGGTGGTCTACACGAAAGAGCCTGCAAATCCGATATTCGCCTCGCCGAACATAACGCCACCAAGAAAGCCGTTTTCCAGGATAATTCTCGGATACTACTTGACGTACGCGGCTCAAAGGGCGGCTCCGTCAAGGCCTCCAACACCAAATTCATATCCCAAGGAGGAATCACCTGTCTAACCGGAGGTCGAAGGTTCCTGGCCGCCCTAAGAAAACGCCGAACATCTGGATGAGCAGAGAGAGACCTTCCTTGAACCGCTCCTCTATACACAGTCAGTGCCGCTAACTGTACCCTTAGAGTGCTAAGAGCTAGCCCTTTCTCTAGGCCGCTCTGAAGGAAGGCCAGAATATCTGGTAGGGTCGTTTTCCCTGGCCGAACTGGGCGTTCCGCACACCAAGCCTCAAAAACGCGCCACACCCGAATGTACTCCAATGAAGTAGAACGCCGCCTAGATTTCAACATCGTGGCTATTACGGCCCCCGAATAACCCTTGCGTCGCAAGTGCTCCCTTTCAAGAGCCAAGCAATAAGCAAGAACCGATTCACCTGTGGCATCAGAATGGGACCTTGGTTCAACAAGTTGACTCGTGCTGGCAACCTCCACGGTGGTTCCACTAGAAGATGCATCAGATCCGCGTACCATGGCCGTCTGGGCCAATCCGGAGCAATGAGTATCACCATCCCCTCGTGCCTCGCTACTCTCTGAATTACGCGACCCAACAACGGCCATGGAGGAAACACGTAAAGCAGCTGACCCACCGGCCAGGGTTGTACTAGGCCGTCGAGGCCTTCCGACATGTGTTCTCTGCGTCTGCTGAAAAACCGCGCCGTTTTGGCATTGACCAGAGTCGCCATAAGATCCATGACCGGCTGACCCCCTCGCATCGTGAGCTCGTGAAAGACCACAGCATTGAGCTCCCACTTGCTGGGATCCAGTACATGACGACTCAGATAGTCGGCCTGAACGTTGTCCTTTCCGGCCACATGAGCCGCCGAAATCGCCTCGAGATGCAGTTCCGCCCAATGGAACAACTGTTGACTCTCCTCTAAGAGGAGAGCACTGCCCGTGCCACCCTGCCGATTGATGTAGGATACCGCCACCAAGTTGTCGGAGAACACTCGCACAGCCCTCCCTTCGAGGAGGCTTGCAAACTCTATGAGCGCAAGACGCACCGCTCTCAGCTCTAGGCGATTGATCGACCAAAGACTCTCTTCCGCCGTCCAGGATCCTTGCGCTATCTGCGACAAACAATGCGCCCCCCAACCGGACAGACTGGCATCTGTAGTGAGCAACACCCACTCGGGCAGATCTAGCGAAACCCCTGCTTGAAGATGAGCCGGAAGTAACCACCAGCGAAGATTGACGCGCACCTGTTCCGGACAGACCAGCCGGCGCAAAAGAGGATGATGCTGAGGCGACCACCACGAGAGAAGTGCCTGCTGCAGAGGCCGCATGTGAGCCCTGGCCCAAGGAACCAGATCTAGGCCGCCACCATCGATCCCAACAATTGTAAGTACCTCCAAGCCGTCGGGGCCTTGATTCGTAAGAAAACCGTCACCTGCGACAAAATCTTCTGAACCCGCACTGGGGCAGAAGGACGACTCCTCTCTCCATGTCGAAGAAGGCCCCGAGATAAGTCAACTGTCTCACCAGATCCAAACGACTCTTCGCCCGGTTGACAACCCAACTGAGACCCTCGAGAAACGCTACCACTCGAGCTGTCGCCTTGATGGACTCCTCCAGAGATTCCGCTCGAATCAACCAGTCATCCAGGTAAGGATGCACCTGAATTCCCTCTTTGCGTAGAGCCGCTGCCACCACCACCATCACTTTGGTAAAGGTGCGCGGCACCGTCGCCAGAACAAACGGTAAGGCCCCGAACTGAAAATGACCCATGGGAACTGCAAAGCGAAGAAACCTCTGTTGCTCGGCCCTGATAGGAATGTGCAGATAGGCCTCCATCAAATCTATGGAGGACAGGACTTCTCCCGGCTTAACCGAGTGGATAACTGATCTCAACGTTTCCATTCGGAAATGAGGAACACGCAAACACCGATTTCCCTGCTTTAAATCCAAGATTGGCCAGAAAGAACCTTCCTTTTTGGGGACTACAAAATAAATCGAGTATCGACCGAACCTGTACTGGTCTGGCAACACTGGAACTACTGCTTGCAGCTGAAACGTGTCGCGAACCGCCGTCCTCTTTGTCAGAGGACCGCACGGAGAAAAAACAAAAGCGTCTGCCAGAGGCTGGTCGAACTCGAGAGCATAATCTGATAATCTGAAGAACCCACTGGTCGGTAGTTATGGCGGCCCAAGCGGAGACAACTCCTGCAACCTTCCTCCTACCCGAATCTCCCCCCTGGGCCAGCATCACTTCATTGCGGTTTCTTAGCTGAGGCCTGTGGGGTATTAAAATAGCCCCTACTGGTACCTCTGGCTCCGCGAAAGGACTGCCCTCTCGCTACAAACCGACCACGTGGATAAGGAGTAAAGCGAGGCCCACGAAACCTGCGAAAATCACGCCCCTGACCTCTCTGGAAGGAGCTCGCCTTCGCTGTTCTTGGTCGATCTTCGGGAAGACGACCCCCTTTGGAGTCCCCTAAATCTTTTACAATCTTTTCTAAAGCCTCCCTAAAGAGGAGCTTACCCTTGTATGGAAGCTTACTGAGACGTGCTTTGGACGAAGTATCCGCTGACCAATTCCTCAACCAAAGAAAACGCCTGGCGGCAATAATTGAAGCCATATATTTAGCCAAAATTCATACCAAATCATAAAACGCATCCGCTAGATACACCGCCGCAGACTCGAGCTTTGCCGCCTCTGCCGAAGGAGCCGCTTTGCTGTCCTGCCCTGGGTCCATCTGAAGCCACCTGATAGAGGCTCTTGACACATACGCCCCACACACCGACGCCAGAAGCGCTAGCGCACTGGAATCAAACGCCTGCTTCAAAAGCACCTCTAATCTGCGATCTTGAATATCCTTAGGAGCTGTGCTCCCGTCCACCGGAATCGTGGTTTTCTTGGTGACCGCTGACACTAGTGCATCCACCTTAGGCATATGCAATAACCCTCTCCTCTTGGGGCACGGGATATAAACGCGCCATAGCTTGAGCTCCGCGCAAGGACACTTCAGGGCATTCCCATTCCGATTCTATCATCTGTTTAATCACCCTGTGCAATGGAAAACATCGTTGTTCAGTCTTGAAACCCTGCAACAAGGGATCCTCTAAGGGCTCCTGCTGAACCACCGGAGGAACTATATTAAGCGCTGCCAGAGACTGCGCAATCAATGCCGTCAGCTCTTCCTTCCTGAAAACCCTAAAGATATTAGGATCATCCCCGGGTCCTAACTCTCCTTCCTCCAAGTCTGCAGACCAGGAATCCATCCCTGGGTTTGATAGCAGCTCTCCTTCTTCTGGACCCTGCGCTATCTCAGCCAGAGAAGTCGCCTGCTCTACCTTTGTTTCCATAACCTTTGCTACAGAAGAGACCCCCTCAACAGGATCTGTCACCACAGAGTCCCCTACTTTAGATACCAAAAAAGGGTCAGGAGGATTTTTGAGAGACGTTTGAGACTGTTTGAGCAAGTAAGCACTGTGAAGTGCCAAAATAAACTCAGCAGACAGCAGCGAGTCCAAGGACCCTGGAACTGCTGACAACCGTGATTGCTCCCGCTCCTCAGCCGGAGGCGCTCTGTGCGACTTAGCTTTACGCTTCCCTGGCTTAGGCTGTAGTGCGGGAGAAACGGACGGCCCTTCCAAGATGGCCGCCGTTCCCGCTCTTTCCGCCAAGGACTGAAGTCAACCCAATTCCTCTCCTTCAGCCCCTCGCTGTCCTTCCATACCGCCGGTCCTCTAGTCCACCCAAATGGGACCCCTGCAATATCTATAGTCGCCGAAAAAAACCTCTCGAACACAGGACCGATCTGCGCACCGCCCGCTAGCAACGAAACCCGTCTGAACAATAAAACTGCTATGAAAAAAAGAACACGCGGCGGCGCTTGTCTGCCGGCAAGCGGGAACCCACTGCAATGCAATTACCTGAGAGGAAAGTCAAGGTGGCACTTTGTGTTCCTTGCGACGCCGCTGCTAGCGGCAGCAGGAGACAGAGAGAACGGCTGCAGGCCACAGTTTCTGGGGCCCCCAGGACTGTGCTCAGCGCTCCGAGCAACCGGAGAAAGAAGAGACAGGCTCTGCCTCGAATCTCCGCGCCGATTCCTCAGCTTACTCACACAAGAACTCCGATCTGATTGATCGTTGGCAGGAAAAGAGAAAAGAAAACTTTCTGTGCAGATTTACCCTGCTAGGGCAACAAGGCACCACTCTTTCACTTTAACTCTTTGCACCACTATTTCTATGCTCTCTACTCTAGTGCTACCAAACGAATGTAAGGTACAAAAAACAATAAAGCTTCTATAGCCCTGTGGGGAGCTCGTCATCCACACATCCAGCTCAGCTGCTGAGGACTAAAAGACTGCCTTTCTGACACCAGGGGGAGCTAGGTAACCTGGCAACAAGATTTCAGTTTTTCAGTCCTCAGCTGCTGGAGGAGGTTGACTACTCATGTTCTGGACTGGCCCGGAGAGATGAATAGGAATTATATTTATTTATTTATTTATTTAACAGGACTTATATACCGCTTTTTCCTAAAATCAAAGTGGTTCACAAAGAAGTTCAAAATCTTACAATAAATAGGGAAGATATATGATTTTATGTTTCTTATTGTGTGCTAATTCTGCGCACCGGTGTTTTCTACATTGGGGTGTTGTTCTAAACACTGTAAGTTTTGTATGCTTGCATATTTATTTGTATTGTTCTTAGTTCTTATTATTTAGAAATAAGGATATCAATTTAATAACCCGGATAGTATGAATATATGGTATTTCTATGATTTTATATTCTTGTGATAGGTAACATCTTTTCATGCACAGCCACGCTCTCTGCAGTATTCATAGTTAAGTTTTAAAGTCCCCAATTTAATATCACTAATGTTTTACAACTATGGACGTTTTGAGCTATTTATTTTGCCTCAATATTTTTAAAGATATTTTACGATTTTATGATATTATAATTGTGTTTTATGATTATACCTATATTTATTATGCCTTTATAACATTTTATGATTTACCATCAATGTTTATGTAATTTTTAAGTCTACTAACCCCTGACAAAGATTAAGCTGAAACACGGCTGTGCCAGGTGAATGACACATTTGTGACTAATAAATTATTGTGGTTATCTCACCTTGGACTTTTTAAAAAGATGAAATTAGACTTACCTGCTAATTGTTGTTCCTGGAGTGGAACCAGTCTAGTCCCGGAACCTCTGGGTTGCCTATCTCATCCAGCAGCTTGGAGACTGAGAAACTTCTCCTTTTGTGACATCACCAGTATATCCCTCTGGAATCCGCCTCTTGCCACCAGTAATCTATTGACAAAGCAGACTCACCCGAGAAACAAGTAAGAACGTAACTCAACTTATTAACTGCCCAGCAAAAGGAACTATGCACAAAAGATAAAGTCCACCCACTATGTGACTGAAAAACGTGGACAAGTCCTGCCTCTCAGAGGAAGAAAGAAAAGATAGGAAGACTAGGAAGCCCCAACAGAAGTAACGCTGGAACCTATCCCCCTCCTTATTACTTAATTTTACTCTTTTTTTTTTACTGTAACTAGCAAAATGACTTACCTGTGACCCACGTAAATACTTCAGGCTTCCGTTTGCTGAAGCTCGCTGGGAGGGATACGGGACTAGACTGGTTCCACTCCAGGAACAATTAGCAGGTAAGTCTAATTTCATCTTCCTGATCGTGTCCCCAGTCTAGTCCCGGAACCTCTGGGTCAGTACCAGAGCAATAAAGAAATTCACGTATGGGAGGGACCTGGCAAACCAGCCTGAAGAACCACCCTTCCAAAGGAGGTCTCCTCCGCCATCTGCACATCCAGACGATAGTGCCGAACAAAAGAGTTTAAAGACGACCACGTCGCCACCTTACAAATCTCTACGGGCGACACTAGACGAACTTCCGCCCATGAAGTAGCCTGAGCCCTAGTAGAATGCGTCCTTAACTCCTCGGGCACGATTCTGCCTTTCAGCACATAAGCCGACGCAATGGCTTCCTTGATCCACCGAACAATGGATGCCTTAGATGCCGCCTCTCCCTTTCGCGGCCCCACGAACAGAACAAAAAGCCTGTCTGACTTACGGAAGGCCGCCGTCCGACGAAGATATTTTTTCAATGCCCGTCGAACATCCAGCAGATGCAGCTGCCTAGATGAAGTGCTGGAAGAATCCTCTGTAAAGACCGGCAAGACAATTTCATGGTTTACATGAAAAGCCGAGACCACCTTCGGAAGAAAAGTCGGCACCGGCCTCAACACGACCTTAGCCGCAAAGAAAGAAAGATAGGGCTCCCTACAGGTTAAAGCCTGCAGCTCTGAAACTCGGCGTGCTGAACAGACCGCCACCAGGAATACCGTCTTCAGAGTGAGATCCTTGAGAGACGCACGCGCCAACGGCTCAAAGGGCTCCCGTTCCAACACATCCAAAATGAAGTGAAGATGCCATTTGGGAAAAATACGCCTAGACGGGGGCCGCAGAAGAGCCACTGCCCGCAAGAACCGCTTTACATCTCGCCGAGAAGCGAGCGGCTGGCCCGCAAGTCTGCCCCGGTGACATGACAAGGCCGTCACCTGAACACGCAACGAGGCCGCCGCCAGCCCTTTGTCAAAACCATTTTGTAAAAACTCTAAAATCTGAGGGACCGAGGCCTTTAAAGCTTCACATTTCTGTTCTGCACACCACGCCTCGAAAATTCTCCAGACCCGAATGTACGCTAGGGAAGTCGAACATTTCCTGGATCTCAGCAATGTAGCAATGACCGCCACGGAGTACCCCCGGGACTTCAACCGAGCCCTCTCAATAGCCAGGCTGTAAGCGAGAACTGAGCCACATGCGGCATATACAGCGGACCCTGGGACAACAGATCCGCTCGGCAGGGAAGGCGCCAGGGTTTTGCCACCAACAACCTCACCAGGTCCCCATACCAAGGACGACGTAGCCAATCCGGCGCAATCAGAATTATGTGACCTTTGAACCTCTGTACTCGTTGCAGGATCCTGCCTATCAAGGCCCACGGAGGAAAGACATAGAGCAGCTGCCCCTCTGGCCAGACCTGCATGAGAGCGTCCAAGCCTTCCGACATCCTTTCCCTGCGTCTGCTGAAGAAGTGGTTGACCTTTGCGGACTCGAAGGTTGCCATGAGGTCTATGACCGGCGACCCCCACCTTCGAACAATCCTCTCGAAGATCTCGGGATGCAGGACCCATTCCCCCGGGTCCACCCGCACCCGGCTGAGGAAATCGGCCTCCACATTGTCTATGCCCGCTACATGTCCTGCCGACAGGTCCAAGAGATTCGCCTCCGCCCAGGCACACAGGATCGCGGCTTCGGCCTCCAGCGTCACGCTGCTGGTTCCCCTTGCTTGTTGACGTAAGCCACCGCCGTTGCGTTGTCGGACAATACGTGGACCGCCTTTCCTGCGAGCAACGATCAAAGCCCCTGCACCGCTAGGAACACTGCCCTTAACTCCAGCCGGTTGATTGCACAGACCCTCTCCTGAGGGTTCCACATCCCTTGCACAAATCTGCCCTGACAATGAGCTCCCCAGCCCATCAAACTGGCGTCCGTCATCACCGCCACCCAGTCCGGCGCTTCCAATGATTTCCCTCGCTCCAAGGACTCGGGAAGCAACCACCAATGCAGCGCTCGACGGGTCTCCTCCGGGCAGACCAGCCTCTGGGACAGCGGATCCCGCTGATGCGACCACCGACGAAGTAATGCACTTTGCAACGGTTTCATATGCGCTCTGGCCCATGGCACCGTCTCTATTGATGCCGCCATGGTGCCCAGCAACTGTAGGTAACGCCATGCCGAGGGTGCCCTGAGCTTCAGGAACCTCCTCACCAGCCGCCGCAAGTCCTGTGCTCACTGCGCTGTGAGAAACACTTTCCCGACTCGAGTGTCGAACCGAGCTCCCAGGTACTCCAGATTCTGGGAGGGCTGCAAGCGACTTTTCGCCACATTTACTATCCAGCCTAGACTCTCCAAGGACGACAGCACTCTGGCCATGACCCTCTCACTCTCGGCCTGCGATTTCGCCCGAATCAGCCAATCGTCTAGTTAAGGGTGGACAAGGATGCCTTCCTTGCGCAGCGCTGCCGCTACCACCACCATGACCCTTGGTGAAAACCCTCGGAGCTGTGGCTAGCTTGAAGGGCAATGCCCGGAACTGATAATGACCGAAAGGCACCGCAAACCTGAGAAATCTGCAATGATCTGGCCTTATGGGAATATGAAGATACGCTTCCGACAAGTCCAGAGACGTCAGGTACTCTCCTTGCTGCACGGCCACTATCACGGATCGCAGCGTTTCCATGTGAAAATGGGACACACGCAGACAGCGGTTGACTCTTTTGAGATCCAGGATTGGCCGTAATATGGAAATTACACATACCTGGTAATTGTAGTTCCTGGAGGGTCCAGTTTAGTCCTCCACATCCGGGTAGTGCACCTCCTCCCGCAGCCAGGAGACTGGACCAATCAAAACTCTGCCATGTATGATGTATGCAGTCGGAGCTCCCATCAGCCCCCAGTAAACTAGTAACAAAGCAGACTCAAAGAAGCAACACCTGAGACTATGAAACAAAAAATATACATTGAAAACCAACTAGACCCCCCTAGCACGAACTGAATACACCGGCTCCCTCCCCAAACGAGGAAGCCAGAACGTACCCAGCGATTCTACCCTCACTCCGGAAGAAAAAGGCAGTCGAGTTCGGGCAAAAGTGGAAAAGGAGAGAAGGGCGCCCGCCAGTCGAGCGCACCGACCGCCGCATGAAAAAACGCGCCGCAACACGATTCTGAAATATGGGAGGGAAGGAGGACTAAACTGGACCCTCCAGGAACTACAATTACCAGGTATGTGTAATTTCCATTTCCTGAGCGGTCCTCCAGTTTAGTCCTCCACATCCGGGATGTAACAGAGCAGTCAATACCGGGCGGGACCTTGCCATCCGGCGCGCAGTACTGAAGAATCAAAATGAGAATCCTGAGCGGCAAGCACATCCAAGCGGTAATGCTTACTGAAGGCATGCAGCGTGGACCACGTAGCTGCTTTACAGATCTCCGCAGGAGGAACCAGACTATGTTCCGCCCAAGAGGTCGCTTGAGCCCTGGTCGAGTGGGCGCGAATACCCGCCGGGACCGGCTGATGCTGCAGAAGATACGCCGAAGCAATCGCCTCTTTAATCCACCGAGAAATAGAAGCCTTAGCAGCCGCCTCACCACGTCGTGCCCCTCCAAAAAGCACGAAGAGGCGGTCAGTTTTCCGAAAAGATTCAGACACTTTCAAGTAACGACGAAGCACTCGCCGGACATCCAAACAATGAATCCCACTGCTAGCAGCGCTCTCCGGACCAGCCCGCAGAACCGGCAGAAATACCGCCTGATTTAAGTGAAAAGGCGATACCACTTTGGGCAAAAAGGAAGGAACCGGACGAAGCACTACACGATCCCTAGAGATGGATAAGAAAGGTTCCCTGCACGAGAGCGCTTGCAATTCGGAAATACGCCTCGCCGAGCAGATGGCCACTAGAAAAACGGTCTTCAGGGTCAGATCCTTAAGAGACACCCTTCGGAGAGGCTCAAAAGGTTCGTGAACTAGTGCTCGCAACACCAAGTTCAAATCCCAGGACGGAATAGACACCCGACGCGAAGGTCGCAATCGAAAGACGGCCTTGATAAAACGTAGTACGTTGGGGTGAGACCCTAGGCTAACACCGAGCACTTTGCCTCTGTAACAAGCGATAGCTGCCAGCTGCACTTTGAGAGAACTGGCCGCCAGCCCCTTATCAAACCCATCCTGTAAAAAACTGAGTAACACGGGCACGGATGCTGTAGCCGCCCGGACCCCACGCCGGGAACACCAGTCTTCAAAAATCCTCCACACCCGAACATATGCGAGAGAGGTGGAAGTCTTTCGTGCCTGAAGGAGAGTGGAAACTACAGCAGGGGAATAACCCCGCTTTCTCAGCCGAGCCCTTTCAATGGCCAAACCGTAAGCGAGAACCGATCCACTTCGAAGAGGACCCTGAAGCAGAAGATCCGGTACCGGTGGCAGATGCCAAGGAACCCCGTCGCGCAACTGCACCAAGTCCGCGAACCACGGTCTGCGTGGCCAATCCGGAGCAATCAGTAACACCCGTCCCCTGTGAGCCTCGATGCGCTGAACGACGCGGCCGATTAGCGCCCAAGGAGGAAAGACATAAAGGAGACCATCCTCTGGCCACGGCTGCAGAAGGGCATCGATCCCCTCCGACATGCGCTCCCTGCGTCTGCTGAAAAAGCGGCCTGTTTTCGCCGACTGAAACGTCGCCATGAGGTCCATGACGGGCGGCCCCCAGCGACGAACTATTTGGGAGTAAATCTGCGGGTTCAGTTCCCATTCCCCGTGATCTACCCGCACCCTGCTTAGAAAATCCGCTGTCACGTTGTCCCGTCCTGCGATATGCGTCGCCGAGATGGCCGGTAGCCGGGACTGAACCCAATTGAACAGAGCCGCCGCTTCGGCCTCGAGAGCCACACTTCCAGTGCCTCCCTGGCGGTTGATGTAGGCCACCGTCGCCGAGTTGTCCGAGAGAATCCGCACCGGTCGCCCCGCTATCACTTCTTCGAGGGCAAGCAGCGCTAGTCGCACTGCTCGCAGTTCGAGCCGGTTGATCGACCAAGAGGCTTCGAGGGGAGACCACGTCCCCTGAGCAAAGCGGCCCTCGCAATGGGCTCCCCATCTGACAAACTGGCATCCGTGATGAACGGAACCCACAGGGGCGTCTCCAACGGGAGCCCCTTCAGCAGGTTCTCCGAGCACAGCCACCACCGGAGCGAGCGACGCACCGCCCTCGGGCAGGGCAATCTCCTGTTCAACGAGTCGAACTGGTTTGACCAGCGCCGCAACAGGGCGCTCTGGAGTGGTCGCATGTGAAAACGCGACCATGGCACCACTTCCAGGGTCGCCGCCATAGTGCCCAGGAGCCGAAGGTACCACCAGGCGGACGGAGCGGGCATCGCCAGGAAAGCGCGCACCAGGCCCCTTAATGCTAGGACCCGGCGCTCCGGCAAGCACACCAACCCCCGTGCTGTGTCGAAGTGAACCCCGAGATATTCTAGGGACTGAGTCGGAGTCAAATGACTCTTCTTGTCGTTGACCACCCAGCCAAGCGATTGCAGGAGAGTAACCACTCTGTTCGTGACTTGCACACTCTCGTCTTTGGATTTCGCGCGAATCAACCAATCGTCGAGGTACAGGTGAACCAAGATGCCCTCTCGCCGCAGGGCCGCCGCAACCACCACCATAACCTTCGTGAAGGTGTGAGGCACGGTAGCCAGCCCAAAGGGCAGGGCTTGAAACTGAAAGTGGCCCCACGGAAACGCAAAGCGAAGGAACTTCTGATGAGACGGTCGAATAGGAATGTGCAGGTAGGCCTCCGTGAGGTCGAGGGACGTGAGAAACTCTCCGCGACGTACCGCCACAATGACGGACCGTAAGGTTTCCATTCGAAAATGAGGAACTCTGAGAACACGGTTCACCCCCTTGAGATCTAGAATGGGGCAAAGCGTCTTGTCTTTCTTTGGCACCACAAAATAAATGGAGTAGTGACCTGCGCCGCGCTCGGTAGGCGGGACGGGAATGACGGCTCCCAAGGCTAACAGGCGGCGTAACTTCAATCGGATCGCCTCCAGCTTCTGCTCGCCCTTGCTGGGGGAGAGAACAAAGGAATCGGGGAGCGGTCGAGCAAACTCGAGCGCGTAGCCTTCTCCCACGATCTCTAGCACCCACTGATCGGATGTAATTCGGGCCCAAGAGGGAAGGAAATCGCGCAAGCGACGCCCACTGATAAGAAGTCCCTCCGGAGCCCGCCTCGCTTCATTGTGGCTTGCGACTAAAGGAAGAAACGGCGGATGCGGAAGCACCCGAGAAGCCTCGGCCCGCTCCACGAAACCCACGAAATCCTTGGGATCTGGTACCAAAACGGCCGCGTTGGGAAGACCAGAGGCGGGAAGAACGAAATCTGCGAAAGTCCCGAAAGTGACCCCGCGTGGACGGAGCGGGCCTACTGAGCTTCGGCTTATCCTCCGGTAGCCTACCACCCTTAGACTCACCGAGGTCCTTAACCAACTTATCAAGGGCTTCACCAAACAATAATTTGCCCTTAAAAGGAAGTTTACTGAGGCGGGATTTGGAAGAGCCGTCTGCCGCCCAGTTCCTCAACCAAATAGATCTGCGAGCCGCCACTAACGAAGCCATGCTATTCGCCAAAGTCCTGATGAGATCATAATGCACATCGGCTAGGTACGCGGACCCAGATTCCAGACGTGTCAGCTGCAGCAAACCCTGGGGGTCCAAGTCGACCAGCGACCGCAGCTGCTGAGCCCAGCGCAAACAGGCTCTGGCGACCCACGCGCCGCAGATAGAAGCCTGCAAGGATAAGGCATTGGTATCAAAGGCTTGTTTCAACAAGTTATCCACCTTCTTGTCTTGCGCATCTTTCAGGGCAGCACTGCCCTCAACTGGAATGGTGGTCTTTTTTGTCACTGCCGAAACCGCTGCATCGACACGTGGCGATTTAAACTTATCCTTGTCTTTGTCGGCTAAGGGATACAGCCGGTTCATAGTCCATATCCCCTGCAGCCCGGAGTCAGGCTGATCCCACTCCGTCTGAATCATTTGCTCAACCACACGGTGTACTGGGAATACTACCTGAGAATCTCGCACGGCTTGAATGAGGGGATCCTCCAAGCCTTCCTCCTCCAGAGGCCGAGCTACCGCTAGATTCAGGGTCTGGAGGGCCTCCGTGATCAGAGGAACCAGCTCCTCCCTACGAAACACCCGAATAATTCGGGCCTGATCCTCCGGCTCCGGAATTTCACCATCCTCCAACTCCTCAGGATCAGCCTCCGGTTCCAGATCTGCCTCCAACTCCTGCCAACTCAGATCTTCCGGCTCCGGTTCCTGGTCCATAGTCCGAAGGCGCTTCGCCTGAGGCTGAGAAGCAATGCGGGACTCCGCTGCCAAGCCGGGGGGGGGGGACGAAACAGCCAAGGACTCCGGAAGCTTGCCCGACCGGCTTAAGCGGAATGCCTGGTGCATAAGCAGAACAAACTCCGGGGAAAAACCCCCGGAAGGGCAGTCCGCCAACTCCAGGGAAGAACCACCAGCTAACCCTTTAGCCAGGGGTTGCGACACAGAGGGCAGTGGCCCAGGCGTGGGCTCCTCCTCCGGCAAAACCGGGGATCCGACAGTGTCAGGAATGTCTTTCAACTCCGCCTGATGCTCTAGGACCGCGGGAACAGAGGTACAGCTCCGACAGAGTCCAGAGTCAGCTACCGCACCCTTGCGCGATCCGCAGATCATGCACTGCGGTTTAGCGGCCATCCGAGCGTAGGAGTAGCTGGAGACAGCAAATTCCGCCCTAAGGCACCCACAAGGATAGGTCAAAGAAAAACAACCTCCCGTGTGAGACTTTTTTTTTTTTTTGCGCTTAAAAAGTATCTGGCCAGGAAGCAGGGATGTAGATTAGCAAATTCGCCACGTTAAAACCCCGAAAAATCGCAAGGGGGAGCCGTGCACTGCTAAATTTGCCCCCGAGAAACAGCAAAGTAAAACCCAAAATGGCCGCCGGCAGTCTCTCCCGGTACAAGAAAAAAGGCGCGAAAATCCCCGGAGGAGAAGAACGGGTAATAGAGCGCAGGAAAATAAAGAACCGACTAAATAATTAACTAAACTGAATTAAATTAAAGAAATAAGTCTAAAAACTCGCGATCCGCGCCGACTAACAACCCACGAAGGAGAAGGAACTCTGCTGTAACCGGGCTCTCCCTGTTAAAATCGGGAGCGGGAAGGCACCCGCGGACTCACCAACAGGCTGGAAAGAGAAGGGAGACCTGGCCCAAGGCAGCTCTGTTCCCCGTGCAGTCCAGGGGAAAGATGCAGCCTGACAAACTGCTAAAGCCTCCGGAGTGAAGGTAGAGGTGCTCTGCAGTTCTGGTCTCCTAGTACCGGCCTGCCCCCTAGTGGGCTGTAACAGAAAAGTAAAGGAAATTAAACTGAATTAAATTAAAGGGACCGCTATCTAAAAAATAAAAGGGAAAACAGGAAACAAAGCAAAACCCTTTGACTGAAAACCCCAGTGTTGCTCCCAAAAAAGATCCTAAGTGAGCCTGTACCAGGCACACACGTCCTCCAGCTGCAAGGAGACTGGACACACTGGGGGCTGATGGGAGCTCCGACTGCATACATCATACATGGCAGAGTTTTGATTGGTCCAGTCTCCTGGCTGCGGGAGGAGGTGCACTACCTGGATGTGGAGGACTAAACTGGAGGACCGCTCAGGAACCCCCGTTTTTTTTCGGGACGACGAAATAGATGGAGTAACGACCGCATCCGGACTGGTCTGCGGGCATGGGAACTATGGCATTGAGGTCCAGCAGCCTTTGCACCGTCCCCCGCAGTGCAGCGCACTTTGCGACCGATCTGCCGGGAGACTGCACAAAGGCGTCCCGCACTGGGCGCAAGAACTCCAGGGCATAGCCCTCCCGAATGACCTCCAGCACCCATTGATCTGATGTAATCTGGACCCAGGCAGGATAAAACTCCTGCAAACGCCCCCCTATGGGAATTAGAGGCGCCTGGGCCCCCCTCATCTCATTGTGACTTCTTGAAGGTACTGGAGGTGGCGGAACAGAGGCCGAAACCCCTTCCCGCCCCTCGAAACCCCTGGTTTCTATTGGGAAAGCATCCCTTCTGCACAGAAGAGAACCTTTGAGCACGGAACCGGCGGAAATCACGCATCTGTCCCCTACCTACTGGTGCTCCACGGGCCACCTTAGGCTTATCCTCCGGTAAGCGTCCCCCTTTGGACTCACCGAGGTCCTTGACCAGTTTTTCTAATTCCTCACCGAATAGGAGACGGCTCTTAAAAGGTAGCTTACTTAATCTAGACTTAGAGGAGCTATCCGCCGACCAATTGCGTAGCCATAAATACCGGCGCGCTGCTACGGCCGACGCCATACTTTTAGACAGACCCCTCATAAGGTCATAATGAATATCCGCCAAGTAGGCCGCCCCTGATTCCAATCGGGCAGCCTCTCCCGTCAATGGACTCGGCTGCCCCTCATGCACCTGCTGTGCCCAACGAAGGCAGGCGCTGGCCACCCACGCTCCGCAAATAGCCGCCTGCAGCAAGATGGCACTGACATCGAAAACTTGCCTCAACAAGAGATCCAACTTCCTGTCCTGACCATCCTTGAGGGCCGTACTACCCTCAACAGGAATAGTCATTTTCTTGGTCACAGCCGAGACGGCCGCATCCACCTTAGGTGATTTAAAAACCTCTTTGTCTTGATCCAACAATGGGTACAAAGGTGAGGTCAGAGAGGCTGTTGTTGCCAAAAAAGCATCTTTCAGGAAATGGAAAAAAGAGCCAAACGATGAAACCTGGAAACAGCACAAGCACTGGCAAGTCAAATGCAAGGCATTGATAAGGCAGGCAAAGAGAGAATTTGAGAAGAAGCTTGCTGCGGAAGCAAAAACGCGAAATAAAGACCTTTTCAAGTACATTCGTAGCAAAAAACCTGTGAGAGAGTCAGTTGGTCCATTAGATGATAAAGGGGTTAAAGGAGCACTAAGAGGCGACAAGGCGATAGCGGAGAGACTGAATGAATTCTTTGCTTCGGTCTTTACTGAGGAAGATGTAGGGATGTTACCCATGACTGAAGTGGTATTTAAAGGTGTGGAAGAATTGAAGGAAATATCGATACATCGGGAAGATGTCTTACAACTATTAGATAAACTGAAGAGTAGCAAATCACCTGGGCCGGATGGTATACATCCAAGGGTGTTGAAAGAACTGAAATTTGAGATTGCAGACCTGCTATCAGTAATCTGTGAACTATCATTAAAATCATCTCTAATACCTGAGGATTGGAGGATCGCCAATGTAACACCAATTTTTAAAAAGGGTTCGAGGGGTGATCCGGGAAACTACAGACTGGTGAGCCTGACATCAGTACCGGGAAAAATGGTAGAAACCATCATAAAGAATAAAACTACTCAGCATGTAGATAGTCACGACCTAATGGGAGACAGCCAACATGGCTTTAGACAAGGAAGATCTTGTCTTACTAATCTGTTATGTTTTTTTGAAGGAGTGAATAAACAGGTGGACAAAGGTGAGTCGGTTGATATTGTGTATCTGGACTTTCAGAAAGCCTTTGACAAGGTCCCTCATGAGAGACTTTTGGCAAAACTAAAGAGTCATGGGATAGGAGGCAGTGTACTATTGTGGATCAGGAACTGGTTAAAAGATAGAAAGCAGAGGGTAGGGCTAAATGGCCAATTTTCCCAATGGAGAAAGGTGAATAGTGATGTACCCCAGGGATCTGTGCTGGGTCAGCTGCTTTTTGACATATTCATAAATGACCTGGAAAGTGGAATAACGAGTGAGGTTATCAAATTTGCAGATGACACAAAACTATTTAAAGTTGTTAAAACCCAGGAGGATTGTGGAAAATTGCAAGAGGATCTTGATAAATTGGAAGACTGGGCATCAAAATGGCAGATGAAATTTAATGTGGAGAAGTGCAAGGTTATGCACCTAGGGAAGAACAACCCAAACTATGGTTACACGATGCAAGGTTCCACATTAGGAACCACCACCCAGGAAAAAGAATTAGGCGTCATTGTGGATACCATGTTAAAACCCTCGGCCCAGTGTGCAGCGGCGGCCAAGAGAGCAAATAGAATGCTAGGTATGATAAGCAAAATTTATACACTGTGCAATCCAGCTGGACAGTGTTCTTTTGGAGACTGGAAGTCCCAAATGACTAGAATCAAAAGCAACAAAGAGTTGAGAAGACTTTCTATGTTGCTGTGTCCTTTGCAAGTAAAAGGCCAAAGCCCTTTTACAGTCCAAAGTATGAAGATTCCTTTCTGCATTTGAGGCATGAGGCCTTGGGAAGAATACAGGAAGGTAAACTGCTTGGTTTAAATGAAAAGATGACACCACCTTTGGCATAAAGTGTGGATGAGTCCTAAGGACTACCTTATCATGATGGAACCTTGTATAAGGAGGATCAGCCACCAAAGCTTGCAATCACTGATGCGACGTGCTGATGTGATTGCAATAAGAAAGATGACCTTCAAGGAAAGGAATTTCAAAGAGGTAGTGGCTAATGGTGCAAAGGGTGGTTTCATGAGCTGCCCAAAAAACAGATTTAAGTCCCATGACACCGGTGGTGGCTTAATGGGAGGCTTAGTTAAAAGAAGGCCTCTCATAAATCTCGCTATGAGAGGATGAGAGGAAATAGGTTGTCCATTTAGAGGCTTGAAAGAAGCTGCAATAGCACTCAAATGAACTCTCACTGAATTGGTCTTAAGCCCTGCATTTGATAAATGAAGGAGATACTCCAGTAATGATTCCAGAGGTATCGCAAGAGGGTTAAGACCCTTCTGCGAACACCATATGGTAAACCTTTTCCACTTATATGCATAAGAGCGTCTTGTGGAAGGCTTCCTGGAAGCATAAAGGATATCCTTTACCTGCTGGAAAAGGTTAAGACCGTGAAGTTCTAGGCTTTCAGCAAACAGGCCCTGAGGTGCAGAGACTGAGGATTGGGATGCCACAGCATCCCGTCCTCTTGAGAAAGGAGATCTGGAGCAGATCCTAACTCCAGAGGCGGAGCTTGAGAGAGATGTAGGAGCAGAGGGTACCACATTGCCATGGCCAACATGGAGCTATGAGAATCATATGACCTCTGTCTCTCTGAAGCTTGAACACGTTTTTGGAAATTAGGGGAATGGGTGGAAAGGGCATACAGGAAGTCCTGACCCCAATGGAGGAGGAAAGCATCCCTGGCCTGAAACCCTGATCCGGAATTCTGGAACAGAACCGGGGAAGTTTGGCATTCAGCGGACTTGCAAAGAGGTCTATGTCCGGGGTTCCCCAAATTTGAAAAATTTTGGCCACCTTGTCTGCATGGAGAGACCATTCGTGTGGAAGCAGAACTCGACTGAGTCTGTCTGCCCAAGAGTTTTGAATGCCTGGAAGATACACCGCAAGGAGATGAATCTGATGCTCTCTGGCGAGGGCCCATAGTCGCAAAGCTTCGTTGCAGAGTGACATAGAGCCTGTTCCGCCCAGCTTGTTCACATAGAACATGGCTACTTGATTGTCCATTTGAACTAGGACTGTCTTGTAGCTGAGCTGGGTGTGGAATACTCGAAGAGCAAGGAAGATTGCTCTGAGTTCCAGGAGATTGATGTGTAGATAGGCCTCCTGTGGAGTCCAGGTACCCTGGGTAGAGAGGCCTTGCAGGTGGGCTCCCCAACCCACCTGTGAAGCTTCTGTTGTTAGAGTGGCTTGGGGTGGGGGTTGCTGAAAAGGAGACCCCACCAGAAGGTTTTGGGGTGACTGCCACCATTAGAGGGACAAAATAAGGCGATCTGAGTTTGCTATTTTGTCTGATAGGCAACCTGATGCCTGTGTCCACTGAGTGGATAAAGTCCACAGGGCTGCCCTCATATGGAGGCGAGTATAAGGAACCACATGCACGGTGGATGCCATGTGGCCTAACAACTGTAACATTTCCAGAGCAGTGAGGTGAGGTTTTAGCACTGCTTGGGAAGCTAACTGCACAATGCGAAGGCAGCGGGGCTGCGAAAGGAAGGCCCTTGTCTGTCTGGTATCCAGCAGAGCTCCTATAAACTCTAGGAACTGAGTGGGAGCAAGGTTGGATTTTGGGAAGTTTATGACAAGTCTCAAATACTGAAGGATGCGCATTGTGCGAGAGAGAGCAACCCTGGCCTCTGGCTCTGAAGGGGCTCGAATGAACCAGTCGTCTAAGTAAGGGAAGATGAATATTCCCAGGGTGCAGAGAAATGCTGCCACCACAGCCATGCATTTTGTGAACACCCTTGGTGCAGAGGCCAGGGGTAGTGCTTCCCTTGAAACAGAAAGCGAAGGAACTTTCGGTGAGTTGGATGGATGAGAATATGAGTGTACACATCCTTGAGATCTAGAGAACAAAGCCAATCCTGACTCTGAAGATATGGCAGCAGAGTTCCTAGAGAAATCATTTTGAACTTCTCTTTGAACAGGAATTTGTTCAATTCTCTGAGGTCTAAAATAGGTCTGTGTCCTCTTGTTTTCTTTGGAATAATGAAACAGGGGGAGTAAAACCCTGTACCCCGTTGGGGAATGGGTACCTCTTCTATTGCCCCTTGAGCAAGGAGCACAGTGACCTAACTGGTCGTTGAGAGAGGTCTGAGAATTGAACTGTCTTACCATTGTTGGAGGTGGCATGCTGAGGAAATGAAGCTTGTACCCCTTTTTTACAATAGATAGAGTCCAATTTTGTGCTGTTATCTGACCCCATCTGGGGGCAAAATGACACAACCTTCCTGGGATGGTGGAGGGTTCTGGGCCGTTCAGGGCCAGGAAGGCAAAGTTCTCTAGATAGGAGCCGAAGCCCCTGTGGAGGCTGAGTCTGCTGAGCCGGTTGAGGCTTAGCTGCTTTCGTCTTTCTTTGCCTAGGTTGTTGCTGCTGTCCCTTTTAGGCAGACTGACCTAAATGATGCCCCTGCTGGGTATAGAAGGGATAAAACTTTTTCTTCTTACTGAAGAATGGTTTCTTAGAGGATCGTTTCCTCGCAGGATCAGCTGTAGATTTAGACAATCTATCCAAAGTGATATTGTCAGCATCTATCTCATTAGCTTTTTCCTGCCAATTCTTGCCAAAGAGATTCTCTCCTGTGCAAGGTATATTCTCTAGTTTGTCTTGTACCCAAATTTCCAAGTCAGATGCCTGGAGCCAGGCAATCCTACGTGCACCTATGGCAATGGCAGAGGTTCTGCTTATGCACTCGAAGCAGTCAAAGGCTGCACCATTCACAAACTTGGAAACATCCTGAGCATGTTTGACAAGAGCGAGATAATCTTGCCTTTTATCATCAGGAAGGAGAGGGCTCATAAGCTCTAAATCTCCTGTGACCTCTTTAAGGAACATTCCCATATACAAGATATAGGAACTGATCTTAGCAGAAAGCATGGAAGCCTGGAAGGATCGACATCCAAAGGCGTCAAGAGTCCTACACTCACGTCCTGGAGGATTAGATGCATGCCTTTTTGCACTCTTTATCCTTCTCATGGCTGATTCCACCACCATAGAATGGTGTGGTAATTGAGTCTTCTGAAACCCAGGACAAGGAGGAACTCGATACATGGTGTCGAGTGTTTGAGAGTGAGGAGATGTGATTAGAGGTGTTTCCCACATCCTTAACATAAGATTATGCAAGATCTCATGAATAGGTAAGGTAGCTGCCTCCTTGGGAGCGTTAGGGTATTGTAGGATTTCTAATTCCTTTGCCCTAGGCTCTTTTTCAGGAGCCACTGTGATGGAAAGACCTCGGGCCACATCTCGGACAAAATCCTGAAAGGACATATCCTCTGGTGGAGACATCCTACGCTGAGGAGAAGAGGAATCCTCAGGAAGAAGTATTCTGATATCGGCAGAGCTTTCAGAGTCTTCAGACTCATCTGAGGATTCAAAGTATCTCCAATCCGGGTGATCGTGCAAGGCAAGGTACCGGTACCGATCGAAGTCGGCATCGAAGTGATCTGGTACCGACTTGTCGATGCTGGATAGAGACACATGACTCGGTCCCGATAGAATACCTGCTGATGTCGATGCAGTTGGTACCGGTACCGGTTGAATTGTCTGAAGCAGTTTCAGGGGCATCGAGGTCCTGAGAAGAGCCGCCAGACTGCGTTCAATAGCCAAGGATCTCTGGTCTATCGACGCTGCCGATGCTTGGGTATCGTGCCGGATAAAGCGGCCAGCACCCCAGAGCATGGCACCAGTAGTTCTGCCGAGGTTGAAGCCTCGAGAACATCCTGGAGCCCGTTAGTGCTTTGGAAGCCGAAGCCTCCCGCCGGGGCAATTTTGCCAGTGAAAGTCCCTCAAGGGCAACGCCAGAGGCATCTCGATGTTTAGAAGGAGATCTACCCTTTGAGGACCGGCTAGATTTATGTTTAGTTACCTGTGATCCATGGGAGGAAGACGAAGCCCTGGAAGACATCGATGCCACGGAGGCTGCATCGGAGGGAAAAAGGGTGCTAAGTTTAGCAGCTCGGTTTTGCCGGCCCCTTTTCGACATCATCCCACAGGCAACACACTCTGAAATAGAGTGGTCAGGACCTAAACATTTGAGGCACCACTCATGGGTGTCGGTGACGGAGATGGTACCGCCACATTTAGAACACTTTTTAAAACCCAAAGCGGATTTTTCCATTTTGAAGGAGAAAGTTGGGCCTAGTGCCCAAAATGGCGTGTGGCACCTGAGGAGAAAATTACTGGAAAAGACTGCAGAAAGAAAGTTTTTTTTTTTTTTTTTAAAGAAAAAACGAAAGAAGAACCGGTGGTACCGGTGTAGTGTTGAGGGAAGGCAGATGCGACCACAAAAAAGAAGAATAGAAGGGAATCGTTTTCTGCAGTGACAGGATGTGCGACCTGTCGGCTCCGCGGAAAACGAAGAACTGAAGAGGGACAGTTGGGAAAGGCGGGAAGGCAGCACGAAGGTGCTGTGGGATGCTCCCAAAAGCTTTCCTATTGGACGCTGGGAAGCGTTCCCACGCAGGCTCCGTTGGTACCGACGATACCCATATGGGAAGACTACATTCCTGCTTGTTCCTGGAGATAATATTTTTTCACTCAAAGCATAATCAAATTCCAGAATTCATTGCCAGAGGATGTAGTAAAAACTGTTAGTGTAGCTGGGTTTAAAAGAGGTTTGAACGAGTTCCTAGAGGAAAATTCCATAAACCATTATTAAAGAAGACTGAGTAAATCCCATGCTTATCCCTGGGATAAGCAGGAACCTGACAGGTACTTGTGACCTGGATTGGCCACTGCTGAAAACAGGATGCTGGGCTTGATGGACCTTTGGGCTCAGCACGGCATATTTTATGTTCTAAAATGCTTCCTTTGGGACTCATCTCTCTCTATGACTTTCAGCCTGATCTCTCTGCTATTCCTTAGAGACTCCCAAAGAACTCCAAAGCAACAGAACTTCAAGTTGCCATCAGAGGTACCATATAATGCTTGTTATTTTACTAAATGCAAGTCCTGATTGTAATTTTTTTTATTTTTAGTGCTGTCAAGTCAGTACTGACTCCTGGCGATCTAGTTACCTCTGGGTTTAATATATAAGTGTAATCTAAATCTGTGATCCTCCTGAACATAATCTGGGATAGAAATCTATGTGTCTTAGTCGCCAGATCCAGGACTTGGGTAGGGCAGTTGGAAATCAGAGCATACAATTATTCATTAGTAATTAATTGCCCTACAATACCAACTATAATTGATGTCATGGTTGGGAGAACTCCGCTCTGCCCCCTACTCCTCAGACCATGGACCTGCACCAGCCCCTGAACCCAGTCATGGATCCTAATGTGGCCCCCGGCCCAAAAGGTTTGCTCACCCCCTCTTCTAGACCTTTACAGACTGTTGTGGAAACATTTATGTGGCTGGTCATTATGCTTGCATCTTGAAAAAAAAAAGTTGTGAAGCAAGAGACAGTTTTTAAATGTTTGTGTTTGATTTGTGTTTGAGATTGTTTTGTGTTTTTTATGTATTTGTTTGTTGCATAGAAAACTAAGGGGGTCTTTTACTAATGAGTGCTAGCTGGCAGTGCATGTTCTGACATATGCTAAAGGCATGTTGGGACACATGCTGCCAGGAAGAGCGGGGCCATGACAGCGCAGGATGATGCCCACGCTATCTGTGCAACTCTCATTAGAGACATGAGGGCTGGGTAGGGGCAGGGAGTGGCATGGTAAGCTTGGAGCAGTTAGCATTATGTTCATACTGCCCGCTAACTGCATTAGTGTGGGTTCACCTAACACCACCTCAATAGATGGCATTAGGTGCACCCGCGCTAATGCAGCACATGCTATGGGATAGAACGCTATATAACTTCTAGGGAACTGCTTTCCACGCCTCTGACAGTTAACATGGAGGTGTTGCACTTAACGCACCATAGTTTTGGTACTATTGGCGTGTACACCTTAGCACTTGTTAGTAAAAGAGTCCTTAAATTCCTTATCTGGACAGAAGGAAATGAGTCCTAACATAAGGGGCGGCATCACTGATGAATTCCGGGGTGGGAGCAGCTTCTCAGCTTCAGATTTTTCTTGAAGCTTTTGTAAGCACTTTACCGCATATGCATGCCTGTTCCCACCTCAATCTATTAATATAGCTAAATGTAGAATACATCTCTTTTGGAAGGTAGGTGGGTTTATTAGAACTCATATCCTGCTGTCCATGAAGAATTCCTACTACAGACAGACAGTCCAATCCCAGATGAGGGTCTGGTTCCATGTGCAAAGTGCCTGCAAGCTGAAGCTCTCATGAATCAAGTGAAGGAGCTGAGAGAAGAGGTGGTGAGGCTGAGAGCATCTGGGACAGCGAGAAGTATATTGAGGAGATGCTTCTTCAGGCATTCAAGCTTTACAACAGAGAAGAAGATGATATGCTACAGAGAGAAGAGAGATGGACATGAGTCAGAACCTGCAGAATTGACAATCCAACTCCACCAGCCCTCGAACTGAAGAACCAGTATGCAGCCCTGGAAATAGAAGAGGTGCAAACATCCCATGAACGGGAAGAACCAGAGCAGAATCAGTGACTACAAAGAAGTGAAAGTTAGTAGTGGTTCATGACTTTCTCCATGGACAAGCAGGACAGTAAGTCCTCACTTACATGAATTTCTAGCTACAAGCTACCTTTAACAGAAAATGAGGAGAAATCTATTAAACAAGAAACAGTGTTACAACAAGCAAACACCTAAAATCCTTTCTGTGTTTTTTTTATTTAAATTTTATTTTAAAACCGCAGCTTGTAAATAAAAATAAATGAGCCTAGAGGGGATGAAGTTGGATTTTAAAATCCAAAAAGATTATGAGAACAGACTGTCCAAAACCTACTTTTGCTTTGGGAGTCTCATTCCAAACAATAGCAGAATATAAAAGTATGGACAAATTGTCCATGTCACAGCTTTGCAATCTACTTCATGGAGGCCGATCTCAAATGGACTACCAACACAGCTATAGCTCTAGCATTCTAAGCTGTGACATGACCCTCCGGAGTCAAGTCTGCCTGGACATAAGAAAAGGAGATGCAATCCATTAGCCAACTGGATAATGTGCATTTGTTGACAGCAGCCCCTGGCTATTTGTGTTAAAACAAACAAAAGGTTGGGTGGTCTTTCTAAGGGCTTTAGTCTCCTCCGTATACATGATCAAGGCTTTCTAGCAGTCCAATGTGTGCAATACACTTTCATCTTTGTGGGCATTGTCAAGAATGTGGTAAACTGGGTCTGAGTCCTCTTTATGGCTTGGGTTCGTTGTCTAGATCTGTAAAGGTCAGGATATTCAGATGACCCCAAGCTGGTTCTGGGTCCACTTTTCAGAGACAATGGGTGTAGCAAAATGATACACAGAGGCAGATATTTGTAGAATAAAGCACGGTATCTTACTTGTAGCAGGTGTTCTCCAGAATCAGCAGGAATCAGTCCTCATATATGAGTGATGTCAAAAGTCCACATGGGAATGCTTCCCAGCTTCCATAGGAAGCTTTTGGAAGGTGCTCCATGCATGTGTGTCGGTCTTCCTGCCCGAAAGAGCCATCTTTACCTCAGTATGATGACATAGTTTAATCAAGCCAAAAAGGAAAGGAACTCCAAGGGGAGGAGGGAAGGTAGTGAGGACTGATTCCTGCTGATCCCAGAGAATACCTGTTACAGGGAGTAAATACCTTTTCTCTGGGACCAAGCAGGAAGTCAGTCCTCACATACAGGACTCCCAAGAAACAGCTTACCGAAAAAAACCTATAAAAAGCCCAATGGGGCAACCAGAAAAACGAATCGAGAACAATCAGCATGAGCAATTGTTGAGAGGTTCCGAGAGTCAGCGTCCAGGAGAGACATCAACATAAGATCAACTCTACGGTAGCCTGGTGGGAAGGAGTTGCTTCAATTCCCAAAGAGATGCTAGAGCACAGCTTGGCCAAAGTTGCTGTCACGCCAGGAATCTCCATCCAGACAATAATGGGCTGTGAAGGTGTGGACTGAGGACCATGTAGCAGCCCTACAGATCTTCATCATGGAGACTGAGTGCAGGTTGGCCACCAAAGTGGCCATAGCTTGGACATTGTGTGCTGCGACATGGTGTTCCAAAGTCAGCCCAGCCTGAGCATAAGTGAAGGAGATGCACTCTGCCACCCAAAGGGACAGGGTGCATTTTGACACCACCACCTCCAGCTTATTGGGGTCAAAGGAGACAAAGAGCTGAGAGGAACGGTGATGGGCTTTCGTCCTATCCAGGTAGAAAGCCAGTGCTCTCTCACAGTCCAAGGTATGCAGCAAGGCCTATGCTCTGTTGGCATGAGGTCTGCGACGCTCCTGCCTGGGCCCTATAGGTTACAGGCAGGAGTGGCCTTATATAATGTCCCTTATGAATAAAGGTGGTACTGATCCCTCTGAATGCTGGGATTCGTAGTACACTTGTTTTTTTTTCTTTAGGGATGAAAGTTGTAGTTGTGACTCGAGTGATAAGGCTTGCAAGAAATTTATTTGTTGTGGGGATATTTTTAACACATTACAAATCAAAGGTGCATAACGTAAAGGTGCAACTTTCAACATAAAGGTGAACTCAGGAGGTCAGGAAAACAACTGAAATCAAATAGCTTTAACTCAGCTTTACACAGTCACGGTAGCTTTCAGCTTTGCCTCGTGTGGTTGCTTGGGATTATTGCAACCTCACAGTAACAGCTGTTCTCCTCACAGCGTGGCTTTACAGAAACAGGTGAAAACAATTTGTGAACTTTCACGGCTAGGCAACAGGTATAGCAAAGTTTTGTATTCTTCTCATACAAACTCCAGATGCTTCTTTACACTGTTACCCTCTAAAACAAAGAGCAATCCATTGCACAAGGATCATAATTCAAGGTAGGCACATCATTATCTATCTACATACATTCATCTGGGCTAAAGCAATTGTTCTCTTCATCAGGTTTCTTATGTTTCCCTGACTTTAGCTCCAGAAATTGCTGAAACTCTTTTAGAAGAATTGTGTTGGTCCTTCTGGAGTAATACAACTAATGTTAAAATACCAGCAATTTACTCCACTTTAACATGCAGCTGTACTCGGGGCATCTGTGGTGTGTGAATTCATCGAGCTCTCATTCACCCATTTGTAGTCTCAGACCAACACAGCGCTGCTAGTCACCAAAATATAGTGAAAAACAAAAAGCGCTTTACTAGCATCAATGACTACTGGGGATTTGTCTCTTTTTGTGTATAGTAAACTATTTTTCTTCGCTGTCCACACCACTAGTGTTTCTTCCCCTTCACATATTAAAACATATTTAAGTCCATTAAATTGTTATTAAACTAGCTTATCTTTTGTCGGTGGATATACGACAAAAGAAGGTGGATATACGACAAAAGATAAGCTAGTTTAATAACAATCTAATGGACTTAAATATGTTTTAATATGTGAAGGGGAAGAAACACTAGTGGTGTGGACAGCGAAGAAAAATAGTTTACTATACACAAAAAGAGACAAATCCCCAGTAGTCATTGATGCTAGTAAAGCGCTTTTTGTTTTTCACTATATTTTGGTGACTAGCAGCGCTGTGTTGGTCTGAGACTACAAATGGGTGAATGAGAGCTCGATGAATTCACACACCACAGATGCCCCGAGTACAGCTGCATGTTAAAGTGAAGAAACTCTTTTAGAAGCAATTCAGCCTGTAGCTGCTCTTTAGCTGCTTGATAGTCTCCGGTAAGGGTCACACCCTTCCCCCACTCACTATTTGCTCCTGTTGCAGAGTTTGGCTTAGGGAGGTCAGCACAATAAAAAGGTTTCTCCAGCAAGGCATTAAAATTAGGAAATTCAGCTTTACCTTTATCAGAGACGTTGGCATAAGAACAGGCACCTTTCTTCCAGGACTCTCTCCTCTCTAGAAACTCAGGAGCCTTATGGCTAGTTCTTCTGCTAGGGGAATTTCTCTCAGAAAAACGTCTTTACTGTTTTGGTTCCTGGCTTTTATAGCACTGCTCGCCACCAGACAAAATACCTTTTCTCCAAGAGCTGGGTTTGCTAGCCTTCCCACGTTTAGGCTCTACCGTGTAGTAAGGATCTCCTTGAGAATATATTGGGCTCCAAGGCTTACTGTTCCAGGGTTCTGCCTTCTCCCAGGGTTCTAGCGTTTTTCCCCTTTGATTCCAAGTTCCTCCTGAAGACCAACGTGCACTGGAAGCTGCTTCTCGTTTGCTTCGTTTCTTGCTGCTCTCCTTGTCAGCCTTGTTGCCAGCCTTGCTGCCTCCTTTCCCAGCCTTGCTGCCTCCTCTGTCAATCCTGTCTGAAGATTTAAAAAGGGCTTCATTTCCCGGCACTCCCTGTCGTTCCCCTGGGCGTGCCCAATCAGTGCTGAAGCCTAACTCCTCCCCTGGGCTGGGGCTTGTCTTCAGCTCAGCCGATAGCTGTGTTTTTTCCCAGTCAGTTTTGGAAATCTTGTGTGTGTCATCCCTTCTATCAGGATTTTCCCGTATCTCCATTTCCTCTGGAGGGGAGTCTTCACCACAGGTCTCAGAAAAAGGTGGGTAGCACCACCAATTGATTGAGATGAAAAGTAGAAAATACCTTAGGTAGGAATTTTGGGTGAGTTCGGAGAAAGCGCTGCTACCCACCTGTAACAGGTGATCTCTGGAAACTGCAGGAAACAGTCTTCACATATGGGTATCGTCGGAACTGATGGAGCCCATGCAGGAAAGCTCCCCAGCATCCAACTGGAAAGCTTTGGGGAGCAATCCGCTGCGTCTGTGCATCTGTCTTCCCAAGTCCTCTCCTTAGTTGAGTTGGTAGCTGAGAGATAGAGGAAAACAAGAATACCCTACAACTCCTAGGGGAGGAGGATGGGTTGTGAAGACTGATTCCTGCTGTTCCTGGAGATCACCTGTTATGCTATTATTTATTTAGCTGTGCTTCTATACCACTTTTCACCAGGTCAAAGCAGTTTACAAACAACTCAAAGTACAATGAACAATGAAATGAAGTTACAATAAAACATGGAGTGTATACATTAACTTTATACAAATAACTATTTACAATGATTTGTATGTAATGGGGAATATGGATGAGTGAGTTTATGTTATGGGGCCATAGTGTTTGATGAACAGATGAGTCTTCAGGAAAGGTCTTTGATGCTCCAGGAACAAGCAGGAATGCAGTCTTCATATGAGACTCACTAGCTCCGAGGCACAAGAGTGGAGTTGTAAGCAGTAGTATTCCCAAGGCTAAAGAACAGAGCTGAGAATGTGTGGATACAAAGTGGCCCCATTGAAAATTGCATTTGGCAAGACCATTGTCAGGGAAGTCTGGTGCCAGGAGAACTCCTGGATGGAGGGTAGGAGTTGCAGTTAAGTCACAAAAAGGTGCTGGAGGACAGCCTGGCCAAAGACAGAATCCTGATGGGAGTTCCTGTCTAGGCAGTAGTGTGCAGTGAAGGTATGAATGGAGGACCAGGTAGCTGCTCGACAGATTTCGTCAATGGAGATGGAACGAAGGCTGGCATCTGAGGTTGCCATAGTTCGCATGTTGTGAGCTGTGATGTGACCCTCAAGGGAGAGTCCTGCTTGAGCTTAGGCAAAACAAATGCAGTCCACAATCCAGTTGGATAGGGTGCACTTCGTAACTGGCAGTTCAAGGTGAGTTGGATCAAAGGAAATGAATAATTGAGAGAATGTCCTGTGATTCTTGGTTCTGTCCAAGTAGAAAGCCAATACACACTTGCAATCTAAAGTGTATAGCGCTGCTTCAGCTCTAGAGGCATGCGGTCTGGGGAAGAAGACCAATAGTATCACCAACTGGTTGAGATGGAATGGTGAGACCACCTTCGGAAGGAAGTATGGATAAATACAGAGAACCACTTTGTTATGGTGGAACAGGGTTTATGGAGGATCCGACAATAAAACCTGTAGTTTGCTGTTGTGGTGAGCTCAGATGAGGGAAATGAGGAAGATTACCTTCCAAGACAAGAATTTTAAAGAAGTAGTGGCTAAAGGCTCAAAAGGAGGCTTTAGAAATTGCGCTAGGACCAAATTGAGATTCCAGGTTACCGGTGGTGGTTCGATTGGTTACTTGGCCAGCAGGAAATCCCACATAAATCATTGCACCAAGGGATGTGAAGAAATAGGATGCCTGTCCACCAACCTATGATAGGCTGAGATAGCACTCAGATGAACTCTGACTGAGTTAATCTTGAGACCAGCCGAGGACAAGTGGAGGAGATATTGTAAAAGGGATTCTACTGGGAAGGCAGAGGGGTCAATATGTTTTGGGGTACACCAGAGAGTGAACCTTTACCATTTGAAGGCATAAGAATGTCTGGTAGATGACTTGCAAGATCCAAGTAGGATGTCCTTGACCTGTTGTGGAAGTTCAAGGTCTTCAAATATTATGCTTTCAGCAGCTACACTATGAGATGGAGGGCCTGTGGATTGGGATGAAGAAGCGTCCCATGATTCTGAGAGAGAGTTGGGTACATGTCCCAAGCTAAGAGGTGAAGTCTGTGCCAGCTGAGTCACCAGAGGAAACCATAGCTAACGGGGCCAATAAGGGGCTATTAGGATCACAGAGCCCATGTCAGCCTGTAGCTTGAACAGGGTCTTGGGTATTAAGGGGATGGGCGGGAATGCATAATGTAGGCCCTTTCCCCAATGGAGAAGGAAGGCATCCATTCATTGCCTGGCTGTGCCGGGATGGAAGCCTTGAGCAAAACAGTGGAAGTTGTGCATTCTCCTGGTTGGCGAACAGATCTAGTCTGGGAGTAGATACCGTTTTCCGATTTAAAGTCCACTCATGTGGACTTATGATACAGCTGAGTCTGTTCACAAGGAGATTGAGTTCACCCAGGAGATGGATGCGGTGTGCAATGGAGCAGAACCAGAGATGAAGAGCTTCCTGGAGAGGGGATAGGAACCCGTTCCCCCCTGCTTGTTCACATAGAACGTGGCCACCTGTTTGTCCGTTCGGACTAAGACCTGTTTGCCCGAAAGATAGGGCTGGAAAACCCAAAGGGTATTCATGAGAGCATGAAGCTCCAGGAGGTTGATCTGCAACTGAAATTCCTGTGGTGTCCACCGCCCCTGCATGGTAAGACTGTCTAGATGTGCTCCCCACCCGAGTTTGGAAGCATCCATTGTGAGGGGGCACTAAGGTGGAGGCATCTGAAAAGGTGACCCTCCGAGTAGCTTTGTTTGATTTATTTATTTAACTGATTTTGGTTCTGAGGGGAGCACCACCACTGGAGGAGTTGACAAGGGGAGGGGTGATGCAGATGTTGTCTGAGAATAGCCCGGTTGCTTAGGTCCCTTGAGATGACAGAGTCCATTGGGCTTGTCGAATGTGCAGGTGGGCATAGAGAATGACATGGACTGTGGAGGCCATGTTTCCCAGAAGGCGCAGCATATCTTGAGCTGTCACGGCACTGTGAACCTTTATGCTGTTGGTTAGCTCCATGAGGCAGGCAGATCGATCCTGTGGAAGAAAAGCTCGGGTCTGACGAGTATCCAGAAATGCTCCAATGAAGTTGAGCTGCTGGAATGGGACCAGGTGTGATTTTTGGAAGTTTAGGATGAATCCCAGATCTTGAAGCACAGTGAAGGTGTGATGAAGAGATTTACCTCGTGTGGGGATTCTCCCCTGATTAGTAGTTGTCTAAGTAGGAGAAGACGAAGATCCCCAAAGTATGAAAGCAAGCGGCAATCACTGCCATGAATTTTGTGAACACAGAGTGTGGAAGCTAGCTTGAAGGGCAGCACCCGATATTGGTAGTGGATTTGCTGGAACCGAAAATGCAGATACTGTCTGTGTTGAGGGTGGATCAGCAAATGTGTGCATGTCTCCTTGAGGTCTAGAGTACATAGCCAGTTGTTCCTCTGAAGATATGGCAGAAATGTACCAAGAGAAATCATTTTGAATAGGTTCCTTAAATCTAGAATGGGCCTGAACCCTCCTGTCTTCTTGGGGATAAGTGGCCTAAGTGGTGTGGCAAATTACATCAGGCCGGAAGGTCGGGGGTTCAAATCCCACTAGAAGACAGCAACCTTGGGCCGGAAGGACTGGGGTTTCTAATCCCATAGGTGCTCCTTGTGGTCTTGGGCAAGCCACTTAACCCTCCAATGCCCATGTTCCCTGTAAGTATTAGTGTATGTGTCTCATATCCCCTTGTGTTAAATGTATCCCCCAACTGTGTTGTGACTACTTTGATTGAAGGATAAGGTGGTATACAAAACTGTCTAAATAAATTAATAAGAAAGTAAGGAGGGTAGAAGCCTTTGCCTTCCTGGGTGGGTGGAACTCTTTCTACGGCACCCTGAGCTAAAAGGATGGACACTACGACTGATAGGAGATTTGTCTGTGAATTGTTTGCAGGATATTCCCTTGTGGAGGTGGTGAGGGGGGGGGGCAAGTTTTCAAAATGAAGCAGATAACCTCTTTGGACGATGTTGAGAATCCAGTGCTCTGATGTGGTGAGGTGAGGTGCCACCTGTGGGCATAGGAACAGAGTCTGCCTGCTATGTATAGAGGTGGGGACACTACAGAGGCAGAGCAGCTATGCTCTCTAGGAAGGAGTCAAAAACCAGGTGCTGGCTGTGGCTGTGCAGCTGGTTGTGGCTTAGGCGTCTTAGGATTTTTGGGCTGGCAAGGGCCTTGCTATCATTGCTGCTGCTGCTGCTGAAGTGGATAAGCAGCTGCAGGTGGATAAGAAGGATAATATCTCTTCTTCTTAGGATAGAAACACTTCTTTGGATTAGTCATGATGTCTTTCTGGAGAGGCGTTTGAGAGTGAGATCATCTGTCTCAATCTCTCTGGCCTTCTCTCTCCAACCCTTTCCAAAAAGGTTCTCTTCAGAGCAGGGGATATTGCTCAAGGTCAGTTGCCTGTAGCCAGACCATTGTGCGAGCACCGATGCAGACTTTTGAAGCTCTGCTGGATGACTCAAAGGCATTGATAGATGCTCTAGTAATAAATGTGGATGTATTCTGATTTTGCCTGATTAAGGCCTGGAATGCATCACACTTGTCATCAGGAAGAATAGGTGCAAGGTTCTCCAGATCCCTAGAGATATCCTTGAGAAACATATGCATATAGAGCATGTAGGAAGTAACCCTAGAAGTAAGCATGCATGCCTGAAAACACCGATGGCCAAAGAGTTCTGGAGTCCTTGTCCGGAAGCAAGGAAGAATGATTCTTAGAAATCTTGATGCGCTGCATCATTGATTCCACCACCATGGAGTGGTATGGAAGTTGAGGCTTTTGGATGCCAGGGCATGGTGGAACTAGGTACATGGTATTGAATTGTTTGCTGAGAGGCGGAACCGTTAACGGTGTCTCCCACATATGTAGCATTAGATCCTGCAGGATAAGATGCACCGGTAATGTGGCAACATCTTTGGGCACCGAGGGGTATTGGAGGATTTCCAATTCTTCAGCCATCGGTTCCATCTTCGATGCTACAGTAATCTGCAGGCCTGCTGCCATGTCCCGAATGAAGTCTTGAAAAGACATGTCATCTGGCAGAGACCGATGCCACTCATGAGGAGGGGACAGATCGGAAGGGGGGTCCTGGGTTATCCTGGAATCCTGCGATGCATCACTGGAATCAGAGGAAATAGAGTCTGATTCCGACAGAAAAGAAAAGTTTTGATGGTTTCATGTCAATGTCAAGGCCCGATGCCGATACCGATGATCAGTCGGTGCAGCATCAGGAACCTATTGAGTATCAACAATGCCTGTCAGTTCCACAAGAGGCATCGGAGGGAGAGGGTCTCCTGCTGCAGATTTGAGGTCTGGCACTGGCCCTAGAGGTATCGGTCATGGGCCGGATGCTGACACCTGCACAGCTGGAGCTGTCGATACTGATGATACCAAGGCTGCCAGGAGTACTGCCAAATTCCTCTTGATAGCCAGGATGCGCTGGCTGAGGGAGGAGGCCGATGCTGGGTGGAATCCCGCATGGGGCTCTGAGCTAGCATACCAGAACATGGAACCAGTTGCTCTCTGGAGGTTGAGGCCTCGGGAGCCTCTTGGAGCCCCTGTTGTGCTCTGGAGGGCTGGTTCTCCTGCCAGAGCTGTATGTCAGGCCAGTCGGCATCAGATGCACCCTTCGGTGAATCTCGATGATGATGAAGGGACTTAGCTCAGGGATCGTTATCGGGTTTCAATGCCGATGACTTAGACTTAGTTTTATGTTTGGATTTTGAGAAGACCTGAGAACCAAGAGAAAAGGCCAAAGTCCTTGACGATGTGGAAGACTCTGAAATCAAGTCCGGGGCAAACAGAGAACCATACTGCCTGGCTCTGTTCTTTTAGACCTCTTTTTGTCATTTGTTGTCACAAAGAACACTCAGTCAGTAAATGGTCTGGACCCAAACATGTTAAACACCAGTCATTTATTTATTTATTTATTTTATATTAAGTCTTTTCTATACTGCGCTCTTTAAAATCAGCTTGGTCTATAGTTAACAACACATTTGTACAGTGCAGGTAGGGCCCATACTGTACTTATAATGAACAGGTTATGCAACTTGGGCTAACAGGGGTAACTATGTACAGGCTGCGCAGCATGCCATGGGGCAAATGTGTTGACCAGGTCATCTTGGCAGCTCGTTTAAATAACTATATACAGGCCAGGCAGTCAAGTCGTCTGTAGTGGTGACATGGGTTGCTTGGCAACTATATACAAAGTTAGGAGACTATATACAAGGGCATACCCGGGTGTCAGGTAGTGCTAATGTGCCGGGCTGGGCCTGTGGCGTGGTGTGGGCTGGGCCTGTGGTGTGTCCTCGTTGTGAGAGTAAAGCTGGAGGAAAAGGTGGTGCTTCAGGGCCTTCCTGAATTGGGTAAGGTCAGTGATAGATCGGATGGTGTGCAGGAGGGCATTCCAACATATGGGTGCACAGTACATGAAGGCTCTGTTCCTTGTTGCTTGAGAGCACATCATAATTTTGCTGGGGATTCTCAGTGTGTTGACAACGATTGACCTTCTGACTCTGTTTGGGGGAGTGGGGAGGACAAGGTCCGTGATGGAGGAGGTGGTGAGGCCGTTGATGGCCTTGAAGGTCATCACTAGAATTTTAAAGGAGAGTCTGCAGTGTACCGGCAGCCAATGGAGGTGCTTCAGGTTTGGGGTTATATGGTCCCTCCTGGCGGCTCTGTGTAGTATCCTGGCAGCTGCATTCATTGCGAGCTGAAGTGGGTGAAGCGTATTTTTTGGTAGTCCCTGTAGAATTGAGTTGGCATAGCCAAAATGAGGGATTACCAAGGCTTGGTAGATTGTTCGGAAGTCGTCTGGTTCCAGTAGGGGTCGTAGATGTCGGATTGTCTGTATTTTGTGGTATACTGCCTTGACAGTGTTGTTTATGTGGGTTTTCATATCCAACTGTTGGTCTAGTGTGACCCCTAGGTAGCGGATCGTGGGCTTGCTTTGGAGCTCGGCACCTTTTAATTGAACCAGTTTGTTAGTGATGAGAAGTCCGGCTGGTCAGTTGAGAATGGCATGTAGAGTAGCACGTCGTCGGTGTATATCAGGCATGCAATGTTGAATGAACGGGCGCGTGCACAGATTGGCTGCATATATATACTGAAGAACAGGGCCGAGAGAGAGGAACCCTGTGGTATGCCCTGTCCTTGTTGGAACGGTTTGGAGGTCTCCAGGCCGGTCTGTACATGTTGCCATCTATCTGTCAGGTATGATTTGTACCAGCTTAAGGCTGTGCCCTTGACCCCTTTCTCTGCGAGGCGGCCAGGAGTAGTTCATGGTCAATGGAGTCGAACGCTGCGGCAATATCCAAGAAGATTAGGGCATATCTTTGTCTGATGTTGTCTAACCCAGTAATTAGTGTGCTGAAGAGCGTGGTCAAGAGCATCTCGACTCCGTGCGACTCCCTGAATCTATGTTGGCATGGGTCGAGGGGAGCGGTGGTTTCAATATGGTGTTGGATTTGGCACTGGACGTCTTTTTCAATTATTTTGGCCATTAGTGGGATGCTTGAGATGGGCCTGTATGAATCCACCTTCTGGGGGTTGAGTTTGCTGTTTTTTTAGGAATGATCTAATGGATGTTTGCTTCAAGGTTCGTGGGAATGATCCCGTCGAGAATGATAGGTCCATAAGAACATAAGAACATAAGATATGCCATACTGGGTCAGACCAAGGTCCATCAAGCCCAGTATCCTGTTTCCAACAGTGGCCAATCTAGGTCATACGTACCTAGCAGTTTCCCCAAAAGACACAGGTTCCGCAATGCTTGTACTGGGTCAAGCACTGATATCCTGGGTCCCTTCTTAATAATGGTTTATGGACCTTTCCTCCAGGAACCTGGCCAAACCTTTTTTAAACCCAGCTACACTAACAGCCTTTACTATATCTTCCGGTAACAAATTCCAGAGTTTGATTACACGTTGAGTGAAGAAATATTTTCTTTTATTAGTTTTAAATAGTTTACCCTGTAGCTTCATTGCATGTCCCCTAGTCTTTCTATATTCTGATAACGTAAACAATCGATCTACGTTTACCCGTTCCACTCCGTTCATTAATTTATAGACTTCTATCATATCTCCCCTCAGCCGTCTCTTTTCCAGGTTAAAGAACCCTAACCTTTTTAGCCTTTCTTCATAGGAGTATCCTTCCATCCCCTTTAACCATTTTGGTGGCTCTTCTCTGAACCTTTTCTAATAAAGCTATATACTTTTTAAGATACGGCGACCAGAATTGCACACAATATTCAAGGTGCGGTCTCACCATGGAACGATATAGAGGCATTATAATATCTTTTGTTTTATTTTCCATTCCTTTCCTTATGATACCTAGCATTCTATTTGCTCTCTTGGCTGCCGCTGCACACTGGGATGAGGTTTTTAACATGCTATCCACAATGACGCCTAAATCTTTTTCCTGGGTGGTGGTTCCTAATGTGGAACCTTGCATCATGTAACCATAGTTTGGGTTGTTCTTCCCTAGGTGCATAACTTTGCACTTGTCCACATTAAATTTCATCTGCCATTTTGATGCCCAGTCTTCCAATTTATCAAGATCTTCTTGCAATTTTCCACAATCCTCTTGGGTTTTAACAACTTTAAATAGTTTTGTGTCATCTGCAAATTTGATAACCTCACTCGTTATTCCACTTTCCATGTCATTTATGAATATGTCAAAAAACAGCGGACCCAGCACAGATCCCTGGGGTACACCACTATTCACTTTTCTCCATTGGGAAAATTGGCCATTTAGCCCAACCCTCTGCTTTCTATCTTTTAACCAGTTCTTGATCCACAGTAGTACACTGCCTCCTATCTCATGACTCTTTAGTTTTGCAAAAGTCTCTGATGAGGGACCTTGTCAAAGGCTTTCTGAAAGTCCAGATACGCTATATCAACTATACACTATAACAAAGCTTGGCCAGGAATGGGCTGAGTTCTTTACGCAGTGTTTTTATCCAGAACACGTGGCAGGGATCGTTTGGGGTTGTGGTGGTGTTGATAGTAGTGATGATGTCCTCGATGCCTCTTTCTGATGGTGTTGAGAAGGTGATTAGTGGTGTTGGGTGTTGTAATCCATGCGCAGAGGGGGGGGGGGTGTGGTTTTGTCAGTCTGGATTGTTTTCGACTGTAGATAGTCTGTGAATGCCTGTGGGTGTGGCATGCTCAGTTGGCTGGGGGATGTTTTTTTTGTGAGGGTCCTCACTAGGTTGAATAAGTCCTGTGGTTTGTTCAGGGAGTGCTGCAGAATTTCTGCGTGGTATTGTCTCATTCTCTCCGTGACTGCCTTGTGGTGTTTCTTCAGGTGGGAGGTGTAAGTTCCCTGGTCAACGGCGGAGTGTGATCGTCGCCATCTTCTTTCCAGCTTCCTTAGGTGGAGGAGTGATGTTCGTAGCTCGGGAGAGTACCACGAGGCAGCCTTTCTTCTCCTTAGTGGAGTATCGACAGTTGGTTGGTAGGCAATGGAACCAAGGCTATTGTTCCAAGCGGAGAGCATTTCCTCAAGGCTAGGTTCTGCGATGTCGAGGAGTGGTAGGGTTTTGCTGAGTATCTCTTCCATTTGAAGGGCTGGAATTGTGCTTTTGATGCTGATGAGGCTGTGGTACGGACACTTGTGAGGGCCAGATGCGTGGGCATTTGGAGCCTTATTAGGCTGTGGTCAGACCATGGAACTGGGGTGATGGATAGGGCAAGAGTGTGGTTCGGGCCAGTAGCCGACCGCGGGGCGAAGATCAGGTCCAGCTTGTTTCCTTTTGAGTGAGTGGGAGCGTTGATTACTTGTTCGTAGCCCAGCTCGTTAAGCATGTTGAGGAAGGCTGTGGAGTGGGCATCAGGGAGGGCAGGCAGGTTGAAGTCCCCCATGATCCAGCTTGGTATGCCCGGGTTTTTGGTATTGCAGGCAAGGTCGATTATTGTTGAGAGGTCATCTGGGAAGGGAGACAGTGATCTGTAGATTAGGTTGAAGGAGATGTGCTTGTTGGTTATGGTAATGGAGTTGAGGTGTGTGGTGCTGCTGGCAGAGGTCTGCTGAAACTGGAGCTCTGTTCTTGTAAGGGCGAATGTTCCTTCACCTCTACGGTCGATTCTGTGGCAGGTGTGGATTGAGAAATTGGGTGGAATGAGTTGGTTGAGGATGACCGTATCAGAGTTGGACAGCCAGGTCTCAGTGACCAATAGAATGTCTAGGTTGTGGCTGGCTATCAGGTCGGAGATGACTGGCCATTTCTTCCGAACAGACCGAGCATTTATGAGGTGCATTTCAGTTTAATGGGGTATGAACACTTCTCCAGCTGGGATTTTTTGGTATGGTGAAGTGAGACGTAGAGTAGGTGTGGGTGTGGGGTGTGCTTAGCTTCCGCTGCTGCTTGGCAGGAGGTACCCGACCATCTCCTCCCGGAACCCTGTAGGACTGGTATGGGGTTGCCGGTGGTGGTGAAGGTGTAGGCGCTGTGGAGTAGGCTGGCAAGGAGGTAACAAATGGTTAAGGCCAGAAGGGAGGAAGACATTTTGGATCACTACTTCGTGGTGCCGGGTGGTTTGAATCTATGAGTCGGCTGTATTATTCAATATAGTTATAGGCTCGGGTGATAGGGAGGGTCTCCCTGGGCTTTCTGGTGGACGCTCAGAGTGGTAGGTGGCATGTACGTAGGCAGAGGATCATTCTAGCGTTAACACAGCAAGTTATCAGGCTTACACAAATAGCGACTCTAGCAAATTTTTCTAAAAGCATACAAGGATAGCAATCCTAGCAAGTTGTTCTAAAAGGCTTACACGAGTGGCAACTCTCGCAGGTTATTCTAAGGCGGATTCGAGAGAAGCAATTGAGCAGGTAATTCCGGGCAGAGTCAGGTGGTGGTTCAGTGTTTCTTAGCCAACTGATTGTTCTAGTTGCTCCTTGGTGGAACTCATAAGCTGGATCCTTAACAAGTGATTCAGCTTCTGGGACAAGATTTAATATGTTTAGTTAACATTACATGGGGTCGAGGTTGCTACTCACTTTGTCTGTGTCCTTGTGGCACTTGTAGCCGTCTGCCTTGTTGTCTGGTCAAGCGGGTTTACCAGTGGGGGGTGGCCTCGAAGTTTTGGCCTCTGCCTAAGGGCCACGCCAAAGGGCCCTCTGGTGAGGCCCTCAGGTGCAGACCTGCCAGGTGCGGGCTGGCGCCTGATGGCGCTCTTTTGAATCCCTCTGCGGAGGCCCTGATTGGGCAGGCGGGAGCGGGCAGACCGCCTGGTTTATCGGTGACTGTTTATTGGTGACTGATATTGTACCAAAGCATTTGGCACATTTTTTGAAGCTGTTAATGTGTTTTTCTATCATTGGCTGAAGAAAGTAGACCAAGGCCTAATTTGGAGGTAGAAACCACCAAAACTGGAAAAAAATTAAAAAGAAAAGAAAGAAAAATATTTCTAAAAGAAAAGAAATATTGGGACTGGTATCAGGGAAGGTACCGGCATTGACGGAAAGGCAGAGCACATATTTAACCCCCCCCCCCCCCAAAAAGACATTTTTCGGCAGTGACAGAAGGAAAACAACCTGCTGCCTCAGTGGAAAATGAAGAACTGAGAAGAGGACTTGGGAAGGCAGTAAGGCAGATGCGCAGGTACAGTGGAGTGCTCCCAAAAGCTTTCCAAATGGACACTGGGGAGCATCGTTGCGCGAGCTCCGTTGGTACCGACGATACCAATATGTGAAGACTGCATTCCTGCTTGTTCCTGGAGATCCACCTGTTCTTATGAAACCTGGTGTACATCGAGTGCGCCACCATTGTTTGCAATTTGCTGACTGTGCACTGAAGTAAGCGCCACCAGAAAAATGCCTTTCCAGGTAAGGAATTTGAGCAGCCAGGAGCTAAGCGGCTCAAAGGGGGGGGGGGGAGCAAGGAGCTGTCCGAGCATCATGTTAAGGTCCCATGCCAACGGTGGTGGTTTAAGGGGGTGGGCAAGACAGTAGGTGGTGGCTTAATGGGCGGTTTGGACAGCAGACCTCTTATGAAACCTGCTACAGTACATGGTGAGAGGCCGCAATGGCACTGAGGTGGATTCCATCGAGTTGGTCTTCAGACCTGTCGAGGACAGGTGGAGGAGATACTGGAGGAGTGACTCCGCTGGGGCAGAGAAGGGATTGCGATCTTTCTGGGAACATCAGAGAGAGAATCTATGCCATTTAAAAGCATATGAATGTCTGGTGGAGGGCTTTCTAGAAGCTAAAAGGATCTCTTTAACCTCTTGCATCAGGTCGCAGCTTTGTAATGCTATGCTCTCAGCAGCCAAGCTGTGAGAGACAGAGGGATTGTGGATTGGGATGGAGTAGTGAGCCATTGTCCTGGGACAGATGATCAGATGCAGATCCTAATTGCAGAGGATAAGTCTGAGTCAGATGCAGTAGCAGTGGAAACCAGTGGAAAATAGCCACAGCCAGTGAGGGGTTATGAGAATCATGGAGCCCTTGTTGGACTAAAGCTTGAAAAGTGTCTTGAGAATGAGGGGTATGGGAGGGAAAGCATAAAGCAGATCCTGACCCCAGTGTAGGTAGAAGGCTTCCACCTGTTGGTTGCTGGATGTCGGAGTTCTTGTGCAGAAGCGAGGGAGCTTGGCATTTTGCAAGAGTCGCAAACAGGTCTATGTCTGGAGTTCCCCAGGTCTGGAAGATGTAGAATGTTGTGTCTGGATGGAGAGACCATTTGTGGGGAAGCAGGATCCAGCTCAGCTTGTCTGCCAAGACATTGAACTCCCCCGGGAGGTATACCGCTTGTAGGTGTATCTAATGAGAAATGGCAAAAGATCAGAGGTGGAGAGCCTCCTTGCAGAGGGCCCATAAACCTGTTCCTCCCTGCATGTTCACATAGAACATGGCAACCTGATTGTCTGTCCTGACTAGGACCTGTTGTGCCCTGAGGTGGCACTTAAACACCCGTAGGGTATTTGAGATAGCTCGAAGTTCCAGGAGATTGATTTGGAGTTGTGATTCTTGCTTTATCCAGAGTCTCTGTGTAGACAGGCTGCCCAGGTGTGCTCCCCAACTCAGTTTGGAGGCATCTGTCATCAGGGTGCATTGAAGTGGAGGCATCTGTGACCCTACGAGCAGATTTTCTGGAGAACACCACCACTAAAGGGATGTGGTTAGAGGGGCAGTAACCTGGATCCTGTCCCAGAGACGGTACGAGGCCTGCGTCCATTGGGAGGTAAGAGTTCACTGGGTTATGTGCATATGTAGTTGGGCATATGGAAAGACATGTACTGTAGACGCTATGTGCCCAAGGAATTGCATCTCCTCTTGGGCAGTCTAGACGGGCACAATTGAGCTGGGGCAGAAATGCCCTGGACTGTTGGGTGTCTAGTAGAGCTCTAGTAGAACTCTAGTTTTTGAGTTGGAGCGAGCTGGGATTTTGGGAAGTTTATTACAAATCCCAAGTGTTGTAGTACTGTGATGGTACGATGCAAGGAAACTAGTACCTCTTGGGAGGTGTGTGCCTTTATGAACCAGTCGTCTAACTAAAGGAAGACAAATATCCCTAGAGACCTTAGGTATGCGGCCATGACCACCATACACTTTGTGAAGACTCTTGGGGCAGAGGCAAGTACAAAGGGAAGGATTCTATATTGATAATGTTTTCCTTGAAAGGTGAAGTGTAGATATTTCCTGTGTCCTGAATGGCTGAAGATATGTGTGTACGATTCTTTCAGAGCTAGAGAACACAGCCAGTCCTGAATCTGGAGGCAGGCAAGAAGGGTTCCAAGAGAGATAGTTTTGAACTTTTCGTGGACAAGAAACTTGTTGAGGTTACTGAGGTTCATTATGGGCCTGTACCCTCTGTTTTTTTTTGGAATGAGAAAGTATGGAGAGTAGATGCCCATTCCCTATTGGAAAGATGGGACGTCTTCTATCGCACCCTGAGACAGAAGAGAAGACACCTCGTCCTGTAGGAGAGCAGTGAGTTGTGGTTGTGTTTGATATTTCCTCATAAAAGTGGAAAGGGGCAGAGTTTGCAGATGAAGTCTGTACCCTTCCCGGACTATTCTGAGTGTCCACTGCTCTGAGGTGATGAGATGCCATCTATGGGCATAGTGATACCATTTGCCTGCTATATAGAGGGGATGGGAGTTCTCCAGAGGCAGGGTGGCAATGTTCTCTAGGAAAGAGTTAAAACTAGGCGCAGACTTTGGCTGTGCAGCTGAATGAGATTTAGGCCTCTGTGGCTTATTTTGTTGTTTAGGAAGCTGCTGCCTCTTCCGTGGGGCCTGACCCTAGTACTGAGAACGAGGAGGATAAGAAGAATAGAATCTCTTCTTATTGTAGAAAGACTTCTTTGCAGGTGTCTTTTTCTTGGCAGGGTCAGCTGTTTTTCTGGACAATCTCTTCAGAGTAGTGTTTTCTGACTCTAACTGAGAGGCTTTATCTTGTCAGTCCTTGCCAAAGAGGTTTTCCCCTGTGTAAGTTATGTTGCCCAACTTATCTTGAACCTACTGTTCAAGATCTGAGGCTTAAAACCATGAAATTCTACGTTCACCAATTCATATTGTGGAGGCTCTGCTTGTGCATTCAAAAGCATCAAAAGTAGCCCTAATGACAAACTATGAAACATTTTGGCTATGCTTGACTAGGGCAAGATAGTCTGCTCTCTTGTCATCTGAGAGGAAAGGAGCAAAGGCCTCAAGTTCCCTGGATACCTCCTTGAGGAACACTCCCATGTAGAGGATATAGGAGTTGATCCTAGCCGAGAACATGGATGCCTGGAAACATGGATGCCCAAATACGTCGAGAGTTCTCGATTCTCGACCTGGAGGATTAGAGAAGTGAGTCTTCGAGCTTTTGATTTGGCGCATCGCCGATTCAACCACTATGGAGTGGTGGGGAAGTTGTGGCTTTTAGAAGCCAGGACATTCCGGTACCCGATATATAGTATCGAGACATCGACTGTGTGGTGAGACTGTGAGGGAGTCTCCCACATACAGAGCATAAGGTCATGAAGGATGCAGTGCACAGAGTAGCTGCCTCTTTGGGTGCTGTTGGGTATTGGAGGATTTCTAATTCCTCTGCGCTTGGAGCCTTCTCTGATGTTACGGTGATGGAGAGACCCTTAGATAAGTCTCGAATGAATTCCTGGAAGGACATGTCTTCTGGAGGTGACATACATCACTGTTGAGGCGGGGAAGAATCCGAAGGTAGCTCACGGGGCTCCTGGGAATCAAGTGACTCCACATTTGAAATGGAGGAATCAGAATCAGAGGATCCGAAGTATCAATGGGCACGGCGTTCACCCAAAGCTAAATGTCGGTACCGATGCTCCGAGGTGTTGGCCTCAGTGAGCCGCTTGGGTTTGGTACCAGTACTGGTGACAGTTTCAAAGCAGGGCATTGGTGGAAGTGATGTCAATGACATCTGGAACAGCCCTGATGTCGTGTCTGGAAGCGGTATCAATGTTGGTATGGGAACCGGTATAGATAATGCGGTGCCTGTAGCCAATGGCTTGATAGGTACCGAGGCTGCCAGGAGAGCTGCTAAGCTCCACTCAGAGGCTTGTATGCGCTAGTCCATCAAGGTTGTTGATGCCTGGGTATCGGTGGCAGATATTTGCACTACCATTCTAAAGCATGGCACCAGTAACTCTCAGGAGGTCAAGGCCTCGGGAGCTTCCTGGGACTCCTCGATGGCTTTGGATGGCAGGACCTCTTGCCGGGACTGTTTGGCAGGCCAATCCACCTCCAAGGCAATGCCTGAGGGATCTCGATGCTTTGAGTGAGATCTAACTCTGGAGGTTTTGTCCAACTTCAATGTGGACTTGTGCTTGGACTTTGAGGATACCTGGGATCCATGAGAGGAGGATGAGGCCCTTGACGAAGTGGATGCCAATGATACTGCATTTGAGGCAAAGAGTATCCCAAATCTAGAGGCCAGGGTCTGTAGGCCTCTTTTAGTCATCTTTTGACAAAGGGGACAGTCTTTTGGCTGGTGTTGTGGACCAAGGTATTTTAGACAGCAGTCGTGTGTGTCCATTGCTAAGATGGTGCAGGCACACTTGGAACATTTTTTGAAATCACTAGCTGGTTTCTCCATGCCTTGAACAGACGGGAAGGCTATGGTAGGCTTAAGGCCTGAAAGAGTGTCAACCCGCCTATTTTTTTTTAATTAACTAAAAGAAGAAAAAAACAAATAGAATTAGGGATCTGATAATGTCTTTGACGGTGCTGGAGTCAATGGGAATGCAGACACTACCACAAACAGAAGTTTTTTCTGCAGTAACAGGATTTGCTTCCTGCTGGCTCCACGGATAACGAAGAACTGAAGAGACAGAGTTGGGAAGGCAGTCACGCAGGCGCAGTGGAGTGCTCCCAAAAGCTTTCCAATTGGATGGTGGGGAGCGTTCCCGCATGGGCTTTGTTGGTACCAATGTCACCCATATGTGAAGACTACATTCCTGCTTATTCGTTGAGATGCAGAGCTCTGCAAGTACTACCTGCTCAGCATCCAAGCCGTAAGCACTACGGATGACAAGTTGGCATGGAGCAGAGTCCCAAAAAGAAGGGGAAACCAGGGTTGCTTGGACCAGTGTGGTACAATGAGGATCATGATAGCACCATCTGCCTAAAACCAGAAGAAGGTCTTGGCCACCAGAGGAGTCGGTGGGTAGGCATAGAGAAGACTCTTGCCCCAGCCCAGCAGAAAAGCACTGGGAGCAAAGTGGTTCCTGCATGGCACTCTGGAGAAAAACAGCAGGAGCTGGGTGCTGCGCAAGATAGCAAAGAGGTCTATTGACGGCATGCTCCACATCTGGAAGATGTGGTTGGCAACCTGTCTGTTTAGAGTCCACTCATGTGGCTGAAGGACTCTGCTGGGGCGATCTACCAGGACATTGAGCTCCCCTGGCAGGTATACTGCCCTGGAAAGGAAACCTCGCAAGCTAGTGTGCAGGCTGCTGCCACCAGGATAGGGAATCTTGGAGTGGTGGAGTCACTGTGACCCTATCCGAAAGGCATCTCATTGCCTGATACCACTGTGTGCAGAGTCCACTGAGTCTGACGCATCTGAAGTCGGACTGAGGAAGTAACATGGACTGTAAAAACCATGTGGCCCAGGAAGTGCAGCATCTGCCAAGCTGTGACAACCGGGCAATGCTGGACATCCCTTATGGGCGACTAGGCATTGGGCCCTGTCTGCCAGAAGGAAAGCACAAGCTAGTGTGGTGTCAAGAACAGCCTCAATGAACTCGAGGCATTGAGAGAGTTGCAGGTGGTACTTTGGGTAGTTGATGACAAAGCCCAACTGTTCCAGTACCTGAATGGTGCGCTGTGCAGACTGCTGGACCTCATTTGGTGTCCTGCCCCTGACCAATCAGTTGTCTAGATAGAAGAAGACAAAGATCCCCAAGATCCAGAGGAAGGTTCCCAAGACCGCTAGACATTTTGTGATGACCCCTGGGGCAGAGGCAAGGCCGAAAGGCAGAACCCTGTACCAATAGTGCTGTATGCTGATGGTGCAAGGGGTGAATGAGGGTGTGCATGTAGGTGTCATTGAGATGAAAGGAGCACAGCTAGTCTTCCCATTGAAGAAAGTGCAGCAACATTCAAAGGGATATCATCTTGAACTTTTCTTTTACTAGAAAGCGAATGAGATTGTGGAGATCCAAGATGGGTCGGAACCCAGATGTTTTCTTGGGAACTAGGAAGTAGTGGGATTAGAACCCCTGTCCTGATTAGGATGGTGGAACAAGTTCCACTGCCCGCTCTGCCAGGAGGGCCTGGACATCCTGTTGGAGTACTTCACGATGGTGATGCTCAAGAGGGTAGTCCCCTGGAAAGAATCTGATTGAAGCACAGTAGGAAGCCTTCCTGGACCACCTGCAGTGCCCAGGCATCAGATGTTATGCTGGGCCACCTATGGGCAAAGTGTATCAGTCATCCTCTCACATGTGACGGAACGAAGGCTGGAAGGGGAAGAAGGGCAATGGTCCAAAGTCAGGAATCAAAACCACCCCGCCTGGCTGGGGCTGTGGTGCTGGTTGAAGTTTTGGGGCTTTAGGCTTGTGCTGAGGCCTCTGGTATTAACCCTTAGCCTGTTGCATCTGTTGGGGCGACTGGTAAGAGTAATAGGCCATAGGCCATTTTCTTTTTAGGGTAAAAGGACTTTTTCCCTGAAGCCTTTTTCCTGGAAGGGTCAGCGGTCTTTTTTGAGAGCCTGTTCACTGTGCTCTGTTTCCAACTCTGCGGCCTTCTCATCCATGGCTTTGCTGAAGAGGTTCTCTCCCCGGCTTGGGACATTGGCCAACTTGTCCTGAACCCATTGTTCTAAGTCCTAGGGCTGTAGCCAAGCCAGTTGGTGGTTACCTATGGCCACCCTAGCCACGGACTCGAACCCGTTGTATGCCCCAGGATGATGTATTTGGAGCACTCCTTTGTTTTTCCCACCAGACTCCAGAAGCACTCAAGGTTCTCTCCTGACAGGCCAGCTTAGAACCCAAGATCCCCTGCCAGGTCACAAAGATACATGCCCATGTATAACTAGTATGATTGGATCCGAGCCATCAGCATCGAGCCCTGGTAGCACTTCCTACTTGGGGACACCGAGGAGTGCGTCTTATGACTTTTAATCCGGTGTATTGAGCATGGTAACAATGTCCTAGAGCATGTGATGGCACATATGTAACTGCATGGTCCATCCAGGGTGCCTGTTATGTTGGAAAATGTAGGTGCACCTGCTGATGCGTGCAGGTCTGCCCTACCCATATGTGGCCTCAGACCAATACACAGAGGTCTGTGGTTCATCACTTGGACCATTGTATGGAAATAGGTCCATGAATATTCATTAGGGACTTCACGAAAACCTGACTGGTCTGCGGCCCTCCAGGACCGGAATTGCCCACCCTTGCCCTAGAATACTGAGTGGACTTGTGGACGTTCTAGCAACTCCACTGACTGACCTTTTCAATGCCTCGTTAGAGTCAGAAGTGGTGCCAAAGGACTGGAGAGAGGCTCATGTGGTGCCTTTACACAAAAGCAGAAGTAACGATGTGGTTGAAAACTACAGGCCAGTTAGTTTAACTTTGGTGGTGAGTAAATTATTGGAAACGCTGCTGAAAGAGAAAATAGTGAGGTTTCTGGAGTCCAGCGGATTACAGGATCCGAGGCAGCATGGATTCACCAGAGGCAGGTCTTGTCAGACAAATCTGATTGATTTCTTTGACTGGGTGACCAGGGAGTTGGACCAAGGGAGAGCCCTAGATGTGGTGTATTTAGATTTCAGTAAAGCCTTTGACACTGTTCCTCACAGGTGACTTATAAACAAACTGAGCACCCTAGGGATGGACCCTAAAGTTACTGCTTGGGTTAGAAATTGGTTGGGTGGTAGGCGACAAAGAGTACAGGTAAATGGAGCTCACTCTGAGGAGAAGGATGTTACCAGTGGTGTGCCCCAGGGATCTGTCCTTGGTCCGATTCTTTTTAACATCTTTGTTAGTGATACAGCGGAAGGGCTGTCAGGTAAGGTTTGCCTCTTTGCGGATGATACCAAAATCTGCAATAGAGTAGATACCCAGGAAGGTATAGATAACATGAGGAGGTATCTAGCTAAGCTTGAAGAATGGTCTAGAATTTGGCAGCTGGGATTTAATGTTAAAAAATGTAAGGTCATGGATTTGGGCTGCAGCAATCCAAGGGAGCAATATAGTATAGGGGGTGAAGTACTTTTGTCCACTAAAGAAGAGCAGGACCTAGGCGTGGTTGTGTCTGATGATCTTAAAGTAGCTAAACAGGTAGAAAAGGCAACGGCAAAAGCTAGAAGAATGCTTGGTGCATACGGAGAGGAATGGCTAGCAGAAAAAAGGAGGTGATAGTGCCTCTGTATAAGTCTTTGGTGTGACCTCAGTTGGAGTATAGCGTGCAATTCTGGAGACTGCACCTTCAAAAGGATATAAACAGGATGGAGTCAGTACAGAGGGTGGCTACTAAAATGGTTAGTGGTCTTCATTATAAAGCATATGATGAGAGACTTAAGAATCTTAATATGTACACCTTAGAGGAAAGACGGGATAGAGGTGATATGATTGAGATGTTTAAATACCTCCGTGGTATAAATGTACAGGGGGAGAGCCTCTTTCAATTGAAAGCAAGTTCTGCTACGAGGGGACACGGAATGAGGGTAGATAGATTCAGGAGTGATATGCGGAAATATTTCTTTACAGAAAGAGTGGTGGAGCCGTGGAATAGTCTCCCAGTGGAGGTGGTAGAGATGAGGACAGTATCTGAATTAAAAAAAGCACGGGACAAACACAGAGGATCTTTAAAGGAAAAAGGGGGACTGTTGTAGTTGTTGATATGGAAGGACAGACTAGGTAGGCCATGTGGTCTTTTTTTGTCATCATATTTCTATGTTTCTATGTAACAACAGATTCTGACAGCCAGAGGAGGGCATAAAGCTTAAGGTTTGCTTAGGGTGTCAACATCTTGAGAAAACTGTGGGGTCGGCTCTGCTCAGACTAGAAAATTGTCAGAGAATCCAGGTTATACTCACTGAACCCATTTCTTGTCCAAGAGCTGCATTCACTACTCCTTTCAGGATATATTCCTATAGGATAAAAGAGAAAAAGATATCACATACTTTAAAAAAGAATGAAAATGGAGTGAAACGATAGTTCAGTATTTTTTTTAAACAAGGTTACTGACTTTAATCAGTTTAAGGCAGACTTATGGACCTGTCTTGTAAATATCAAATATCTGATTTCAGTCCTTCTGTTCCTAGTAGTACTTGAATTTTAGAGGTTCTTTTCTAGTTAGTTTCTTTAAATGCCATCCAACTACTATGCAGAACAGAGAGTCACACTACCACCTGATCAAATCATATTAGACTGTGAACCAGTTTGGGCAGGGAAATAACTTATGTATCTGAATATAACTTGCCTTGAGTTTGGGTTTGGAAAAGGTTGAGTAATTAATCTAAAATCCAAATCCAAATAATATGAGGAAAAGCTTCAACTGCTGACATTCAAGACAAATGTAATCACAATAAAGCAAAGTTGCTTACCTTTAACAGGGGTTTCACCATCAACAGGATAAATCCAACATGAAGTAGCTCTCTTAGAGCTCCAAATTACTTAAAAAGCTTCTGAGCAGGTGTGATCTTTCCCACGTGTTTCCATCCTGTGCTAGTATGTTAATTTGTATGTAGCTTATAATGAAACTGTTAGAGAGATGGGTGGAATTGTATATTTTGCTTATCCCATTGCCTAAAGAGAACTCACATTACAGAAAGCAACTTCACTCTCTCCGTTGACGAGCAGGATCAATCAGCCATTGGCATGGGATCTCCTCAACTTAGTGTTACTATGTATTGCCTCAAATAATTGTGCAGTTGCATAACTGCCTTGCTGATATCTGTTTATAGTAGTGATTTTTTTCTTGTTATTCGTTTTGAATAATCCAGATTTTATATTCCTTCCAACCCAATGGAAATCAGAAAGAATTTGTCTGTATATCTCTGGGGGCAAAATAAATGAAAATTAAATGGAAAAAAGAAATGGTGAAAAGACACATCCAGGCCGATATTCAGAACCCTTGGATGGTCAGCAGGAGCCATCCAGATAAGGGTGCTGACCAAGACAAAAGATACCACGGGTATGAAATATGCTTCCTGCTGCTGTTTGAGAAGAGACAGATTTTATGAAAATCAGGAGAAAATTAAAAACTTTGTTTCAAGTTGCTTTCTACTTATTTTATTTATTTTTATTTCATTTTATGTTATGAATATGTATGTTTTTGTTTTGTGATGTGCTTGTTATGTTGATTGATTATAAATATTATTGATACTCACTTAGAAGTGCTGGATATATGGTGTGTGAGGGCTTACCCTGGGCAGGGAATGTGGTGAACATACTAGGTCACAGGACAGGATGGAGCAGAAGTGGATGTGAAGCAGGAACCAGACATGAAGCAAGAGTCAGTTTCACAGGAATCAAGCATGGCACAGTGTGCTGAACTCCCCATCTTTACAGTAGCAAGGAGTTAGGTGACAGTTAATAAAGGTCAGGTCCACTGAGAACTGTTGTATCAGCAAGGGTGTTGCTTATATACAATGGCTCAGAAGTCACACCTCTTTCTGGTCCAATGTGCCATGGTAATTTTTCCTGGACTTGGTTCTTTTAGGAAGTAGCTTCAGAGGCTCCAACCACAAATCAATGACCTCTGGTGCACAGGATTATAGGTCTGAATCCTGGAAGACCTCACAGAATACCTCTCCTCCTGCTGGCCCCCTCTGGAGAAGGGGACCTGGCTTCTCTGGGTGCTCATGTCAGAATCTGGCATAATGTCCTCTGGACCACAACCCCTCCAATCCACCAGATAATGGAGACGGTCCCAGAGGAATGTTGAATCCAGGATCTTGTGAATGAATTCTGACTGTCCCCTCACAGTTGCCAAGGGTTTGGGATACTGATTAGGAAATGGATTCTGTATGTAGGGTTTCAGTAGAATCACATGAAATATGGGGTAAATCCGCACTTGCCGGAAGCTGTACTTGGTATGCTACAGGATTCATTTGCTCCTGGATAACAAATGGTCGCATAAACTTGTGGTCAAGTTTACCAGAGGAGTCTATTACTTTCAGATACTGAGTTGAGATCCAAAGCTTATTCCCAGCAATGAACTGAGGCTTCCCTCAGCATCTGTGAATAACTTCTGGGCTTTTTTGCTTTTTCCAATAAAGCTTTGGCCCAGACTGCTGCTGCTGAAACTCTAGAATCTTGGATCACACCAGAATGAAAACAAGTGTGCAAATGTTCTGAATAGTTATAGGCAAATTCTGTCACTGGAAGTAACTGGATCTATTTGTTCTGGTGGTAGCTACAGAAGCATCCTAGATACTATTCCAAGGTCTGCTTCATGAGTTCTGTTTGCCTGTTGAATTGTGGGTGGTAGGCAGAAGACAAATGGACTTGAATATCCAGAAGCTTCATCACTTCATGCCAGAACTGGGACTCTCGCTCAGAGACAATGTGGGAAGGCAGATCATGAAGACAGAACACTTCTCAGACCAACATATCTGCTGTTTCCCATGCTGTTGGAAAACCAACACTGGTGATGAAAAGAGTCAACCTTGAGAAAATATACACTACCATCAAGAGCATAGATTTCCCTTGTGACAAAGTCCATGGCAATCCATTCCCAGGGTTTAGAAGGTATAGGAAGTGGTATTAACAGTCCTTGAGGGCTCTCCCATGAAACCTTACTCTGGGCACAGAAATCACAAGATGTAATGCAGTCCCTTAAGTCTTGGTCCCGGCCACCAGAACTCTCCGCTCACCAGTTTTCTGGACTTATGAATGCCAGGGTGACCTGCCAGTAAGGCATTATGACATCAGTGAGGTACTTTGAAGCATGCCTTGTACTTGGGTAGAAAAAGATGATCATTTCTGCACAGTAATCTTTGTGCCAGCTGCAACAAGTCTCTTCCCCTGATCTTGCCATTCCCTGTTGTGGAAACTCATAATTGGGCAAACTCGCCCTTACATGTTCCAAAATGTCCATCTTTCCAGAAAAGGTTCTCCGGTCGAAGTATGGTAGTGAAAGATTCAGGCTCTGACACCTTCTCCCCTTCACTCCCAGAAAGGGCATTGGCCTTGTTGTTTTGAATGTCAGGTTGGTATGTAAGGACATGGCTGAAGTGAGAAAAGAATAGTGACCAGTGTGCTTGTTGCAAGTTCATATTTTGTGAGGTCTTAAGAAATTCCAGATTTTTATGATTCCTGTAGATCTGGACTTGGTAGCGCACTCCATCCAGAAGATGGAACCAGTCTCTAAAGGCAATCTTAATGGCCAATAACTCCTTATTGTAGATATGGGTGATTGTGCAGCTGATTCAGTTTCCAGGAATAGAATACACATGAAAAAAAGATTCCCTGATGTCATCCTCTAAAAAGGTACACTGCCAACTGCTCCCCTGGGCACTTCAGCCTCTATTATGAAAGGCTGTTTTGGATCAGGATGAATCAACATAAGTGGAAGTAAATGCTGTTCTGATACTATCAAATGCCCACTGTTGCTCACAGCCCTATTCGAACAGATATCCTTCTTCAGGATTTCTGTCAATGGAGTGATCATTCTGGAGAAACATCAGATCAATTATATGGTAGACATTCACAAATCCTAGAAATTGATAAATTCCCTTGATGTCTTTGGGGCCATCTACTTGGTCACCGCCAAGATCTTCTGGGGATCCATCTGGGGAAATGTAGTACCCCAGAAATTCTATAGATTTCTTCACAAATTCATATTTCTCTAGTCTTGCACACAACTTATGCTTCTGTAGATGCTCAAGAATATGATAGACTTGATCGTGATCAGATAGGTTCTTAGAGAATATTAGGATGACATCTAGGTATACTGCCACATGCTAGTCTAAAAGGTCTTGGAATATCTCATTAATCACGTGTTGGAATGTAGCAGTAACATTTCTTAAGCCAAAGGACATTACTAAATATTCAAAATGTTCATACCAAGTACGAAATGCCATTTTCCACTCATCTCCCCTTCATATACGAATAAGGTTATAGGCCTCATGAAGGTGAAAATTTGGGCTGTCTGGAAGCATACCTGCATTTTGCTGATGATAGAGAGTGGGCATCATTTCTGGATGGTCACAGCACTGAATGCTTGATTATATATAAATGGTTGGAGGGAACAGTCTTTCTTGGGTACAAAGAAAATTGGTGCTTCTGCTGGATAAATCGAAAGCCTGAAGAATCCCTTTTTAGATTCTGCTCTAGGTAGTCCCAGGGTGCCTTGAGTTCTGGCTCCAAGAGGGACTAAATTCTGTACGCCGCAGCCAATGTTCTCTTTAAGCCACGCTGGCATTTCCGCCGGTGGGGGGAGGGGTGGAGTGTCGATCGCGCTGGATTCCCACCCCCCCCCGCCCCGCGGCAGGAATGCCGGCGGACGACCCAGCAGAGCTTAGAGGGAACATTGCTGCCAGATACTTGTGACCTGGATGGGCCACTGTTGGAGGGTACTGGGCTTGATGAACCAATAGTCTGTCCTAGTATGGCATATCTATGTTTTTATTAGTCTCGTAATGAAATCACACAGAACCTACACTAGATAACCTTTCATACCTGTGGTGTGGAGGGTTCCAGGTCTTTAATAAGGTTATAAGCTTCCTGGATATCATCTGAAACACAAGGAAAGGATGAGTTTGCATACAGACAGACAATACTCAACCAATGAATTGTGCAAGATAGATTAAAAAAGGAGAAGACATCTTATTCACAAGCTGAAATGTTGGGAGCAATTTTAAAAATAAGTTTTGGGATAAACTTCATGGTACATTTTGCCGACAGAATTCTCCCAAATTTCAGTGTGAAAGTACATGAATATTTTGCTTTGAAATATGCACAGGAACAAAGTACCGTCAGAAAGGTGTGCCTGCCTTTTCCCTAAGTTCTTTTTTCATGGAAACTAACATATTGTTGAAAATGAAATCTATGCATATTATTATCCTTTCCTGACCAAATATTTACCTGGGGGGACATCTCTTTTTATTGACTTTAATTTTATAAAGCATGTTTTAATGCAGGAAATAGCTGGTATAAAATTGTGCATGGGTATACACACATAAGTAGGCACACCACAAGACTGTGTCCATTTTTACATAATCTGTGCATTGGTATTCTTGGGGTTGTAGTTTGGTGGAGTCACAATGTATGCACATATTCTATAAAATACAAGGGCATAAGCCAAGAGTACATGCACCCTATTTACATCATCTTTGAAGATGTAAATTTGGGTGCTACTGGGGGTCACCGTAGGAGCCTATGTTACCTTTATAAATAGGTGCTATCTTGGCAGCTTACCATCCCGGCTGCCTGATCACCTCCAGAGACTCAGTCACACTAATCAGTGCCCTCAAGCAGGTTTCATGATTGCTGGTAAGCTCCATCTCCACAGGAGGTATCATCATTTGCCAACGCTAGAGCTCAAAACCTGATACTGCACCCGACCAAGTGCACAATTCACCATCCCAGCTGATGATCCCCATCAGAGCCCCAGCCAATTACCTCACAATAAGATCCCAATATTAACCAATTACCTTCACTGCCAGTATATCGACATCATGCATGAGTCCTGGTTCAACAACACGGACAATGTCCTTATAAACCAGCTACTAATACCAAATTATGACTTCTTCAACTGCCCAAGGACCACCCATAGAGGTGGAGAGGTCTTTATCATGGCTAGAAAATACCTAGAGTTTTGCAGCGTCACAACTAATACAGTACCAGGCATAGATATGCTCACAATATGCTAACAATATGCCTAGCCTACAGATCACCCACTAAAAGAGCTGAAGAGCTAACAGTCCTTTTGGAAGTAGTGTGTGGACACACCATACAAAACAACTCCTCCTCCTATTAGGTGACCTCAACATCTCTTCATCCCCTGCTAAACTATCAAAATTCTTCATGGAAGCCATGGACACTAGAATACAACCAAATCTTAAGCGAATCAACCTATTATAGTGGAAATATACTAGATCTCATTTTTGCACTGAAGCAGATAATGAGAGGAAATCAACACCTTTTCCCCCAAAATATCCCCAGTCTCATGCTCCAATCACAAAACAATCATGTTCTAAATCCCTCAAGCCTTCCACACATACATAAACATCCAACCACAACCAATAATTTGTAGATTCCTAAATCTGGCTAAGCAAGTATTCCTGAATAAATCATGTCATAACTTGACCAGGATTCAGAAAACACTGAAACACTAATTCTTAACCGGAAAAAACTAAAAAAAGCTGCAATAGCACCACAGATAAACAGAACCACAAGAAAACGCCACACTGCCATCTGGTATATCACAGAACTAAGAGATGTTAAGCGCAAGCTCAGACAAATAGAGAGGAGATGGCACCACTCAAAAAGCATAACCAACCAAGATATTTACATGACCAAACTACAAGAATGACGGAACATGACAATAGGAAAAGATGGAATACCACTCCAAACTTATCTTGACCTTAATACACCACCCTAGAGAGCTATTCAAAATAGTAAAATCACTAATAAAGGGCCCTAATCCAAAAAGGGGACAGCGACCTACCCCCACCAAAACTAGCTGACTACTTTCAAAGCAAAAACTCTGAAAGCAGAAGCACAGCAAGCACAACCCCATCAACACCAGGGCCGGCCCACCCATTGTGCAAGAATGTTGTTCACACAGGGCCCTGCGCTTCAGGGGGCCAGGTGCCAACAACATCCTGCACATGTTTGGCTCTCGGCTCACCTCCCTATAGTGGCTCGTGGCAGGCTCAGCAACAGCTCCCTACAGCTGCTGAAGTGAAGAGCGTTGTTTTCCTTTACTTTGGCAGCTGTGTTGTAATGTAGATCGCTGGTGCGCTTGGTGCCAGGACATAGGAAATGTCCTTTGACCTCCGGCATGCCAGCGATCTACATTATAACACAGCTGCTGAAGTGAAGGAAAACAATGCTTTTCACTTCGGTGGCTGTAGGGAGCTGTTGCTGAGCCTGCTGGGAGCCGCGAGCCTGCTTTAGGGAGGTGAGCTGGGGCCTCTAAAGCCTGCCGCGGGGCTCTTCCGGGAGGGGGGGCTAGGGCTTGAAATTGGCTGGGGGGGCCCTAAGATTAGAAATGGGCTAAGTGGGGTGGGGGGCTAGGACTGGAAATGAGCTGGAGGGGAACTGGACTGCAAATGAACTGATGGGGAGGGCTAGCACTGGAAATGGGATGATGTGGTTCTGGAATAGGATTGGAAATGTCCGATATGGGGGGGGAGGGGATAGTTTGGAAATGCCTGATAGGGGGCTAGGATTGCAAATGGGCTGATTGAGGGAGCTTGGACTGGAGATGGGCTCATGGGGGGACTTGGAATGGAAATGGGCTGATGGTTGGCTAGGATAGGACTGGAAATGGCTGATGGGGAGCTAGGATTGGAAATGGACTAATTGGTGGGGCTTGGGCTGATAGCGGGGCTAGGATTGGAAATGCCCCCCCCCCCTTAAAGCACTAGTGCCACAGATATTTATATAGGACAGACCATTCCTTCTCAAACCTCTCTCCACTTTGGTGCCGCAAAGCTGTTAATTTTTTCATAAGAACCACTATGCTCAATTGCTCTGAACAGTTATCAATTGTAGGTGCTTTGAACTGTTTCCGTCTATATGTTACTTCGCATCTCCTGCACTCAGGCATGCTTGTATTTGCCTTATCCCATGAGGCCAGCAGGAACAGCTTAGTGCCCACAGGCAGCTCCACATTAAAAATCTCCTTAATCTTTTACCCTCCCCTAAAACATCATAATCTTTGGGCATCTTCACCAAATATGGTAGAAGGAACCAACAGCCCCACATTCTCTCCAGCAAAGGTTTGATACAGATGGAAACATAAAATTTAATTTATCAGGGGTTAAGTACCAGCTCAAAAGGATTTTGTAACAATTTTCCCTCACAGTTACAGATATGGATGTACGTTTAATTTGGTCAAAAATACCTTTCCATTGCTGTGCTTCAATCTCCCTTCCACCCTTGTATATATTTAAACTTTACCGACTTCAAGGGCCCAAGGCTCTGTAAAGAGTAGACACCAGGCCCCTAGATCTTTTTACTTCCAAGTTTGTGAACTACTCTTGAAGCTTCTCCATTTCTTGGTCTACCCTTAAGCAAGTGAAGTATCTGGGCACAGTGAAAACGACCAGACTCTATTAAGCCAAACTCCTCTTTGAGATGATTGAAGTTGACAAAGTCAACAAATTGAGAAAAGGTACGCAACTCCGCCCTCTCCCAAAGGGAAAATACCCCAAGTTCCCTCCCAGGTAAAAAAAATCTTATGTATAGGATCTTAAGGCTTGCATCAGGGAAAAAAGATCCCTTAGGATTCTCAGTCTTATGGACCTTATCCCAAACTTTCAGCACATGTTCCACAAAAGGATTAAAGCCTCCCCCCACATGTCTAAGCCCTCTACTAGCCCATGGTAGGCACCACATCGGACAACCTGAGTAACTCTCTGGCTCAAGCAGAACAAAGTTCTTCTTCTTCTCCACCCTTCACTAGTCCATGAGATGCCTCAACTATGCCGCCCAGTAATATGTCCTCAAGTCTGGTAAATTTAGGCCCCCCTTATCTTGCAGGCTATACATTATCTGCTGAGTAACAGATGGGGGGGGGGGGGGGGCGGGCAACTATTCCAAATGAAATGGAAAACTTTCCTCTGTAAAGGCCGCAACTCCCCATAGGGACCAGGACTGGCAAGACCTGAAAAAGGAGAGTAGCCTCTGCAAGATATTCATCTTCACTGCCGCCTCCCTGCAAACCAAGCCAAGCCAAGCCAATTCCCCCTTCTGCAATTTAGATAAATCTCCCCCCAAAACACGCAACACTGGAGGATAACTCACCTGGTAGTTTCCTATAATCCGATGTTGCTCTTACCCCCAAATATTTGACCTCTGTCCCCCAGCGAAAAAGAAAAGTTCTCTTAAATGCAGCTACCTTCTCTTCACGCCCCCCCCCCCATATTAATATTCAAGACTTTGGATTTGTCCATATTAATTTGAACACCAGAAACTTTCCCATACTCATGCAACATCCTCACTACCTCCGGCAGTGACTAAGAAGGGTCAAATAGACAGAGCAATATGTCATCTGCAAATAATGACATCACATGCTTTTTTCCTCCAACCTCTAAACTTTTAACATCCACATTTCGCCTGGATAGCCTGAGCCAAAGGCTCCATAACCAGGGCAAAAAGGAGGGATGAAAGAGGGCACCCTTGTCTGGTCTTTGTCCCTAAGAGGAAAGCCTTTGAATAATTGCCATTAACTTTCACTCTGGCCCTAGGTTCTTGATAAAGAGCCCAAATCTAAGCTGTAAAACTGGGCCCAAACTCCATCTTCTTCAGCACGGCAAAGAGGAGTTCCCAATGCACCCTATCAAATGTCTTTCTCAGCATCAATAGAAAGCTGCATGGCTTCCATCTTCTGTCTCTGCACAGCCCAAATCAAATTAAGCACTCTCTTCACATTATCCAAAGCCTGCCATTCAAATATGAACCCTGCCTGATCAATATCAATAAATTGCAGCATCCACCGAGCCAACCTATTTGCTAACACCTTAGCTAGTATTTTCACATCCACATTTAGAAGGGATATAAGGTGATAAAATTCACACAAGGTGGGATCTCTACCTGCCTTAGGGATCAATGTAATGCCTTCAGTAAGCATATCAGAAGGTAGCCTAGCCTCCCCCCCCCAAATCTGACTAAACAGCTGCCCCATAATCCCCACCATTTCCCCTTCAAACTTCTTATAGAAACTACCAGAAAGACCATCAAGTCCCGGTGACTTACTGCCAGTTATCTCTCTAATAACCTGGCTAATTTCTGCATGGGTAAGCTCTCCCTCTAAGATTTCCCTGGCCTCGGTCTCCAACTGATGCAACAAGAGTGACCCCAAGAATCATTCCTCTGTTGGCTATAGAGCTGCTTATGAAACTCCAAAAAGAGAGTGCTTTATTTGGATATTTTTAGAGACCATCCCCCCAGTCAGCCCAAAAATTCATTGAATCACACTAGCCAAGGTCTTCGCTCTTAGCTTCCTAACCAACAGTCTCCTGGTCTTCTTGCTAAATTTATAAAACTACTGACGCACCCACTGCAGATTATATACAATGTTATCCAGCTGCAACTCTTGCAGCTCCCTATGGAGATTTGTAAGTTGCCATCATATCTTTTTAGACCCCATGTGTTGATGTTTCCCCTCCAACTGCTTTATATTGAGCTAGAGCTGTTGTTCTCTTACTTGCTTTTTAAGTCGAGAAGCCCATATTAGAAACCTTCCTCTGACTATTGCCTTCATTCCCTCCCAGAGAGACCTATCACTAACTTCCCCGTGTCTTTTAAAGCCCAATAATCCTGCAATGCTTGTCTAATATCTTTAACCACCATCTCTTTACAAAGTAAATCCTCGTTAAGATGCCAAAATCGTAGGCCCCGAGTTCCCTTCTTTTGCAATGACACCCAGACCGGCGCATGATTGGTCCAAATTATACTTTCTATAATTGCCCCCTGTACAGCTTCCACCCAGTTCTGATCCATCAATATCAGATCAATCTGACTGTAGCTGTCATAGTGAGGTGGAATACAGACGAGACTGAGAGCTGAAAGGGTTACTGAAACATCTTTGCTCTCCCCCTGCCTTGCTGTGTGAAAAGGATACACCCCCGTAGGTGACGACACAGCCTTGTTGCTTGCAGCTCTTCCCCATCCCCCATGCTGTCTTTCTGAGTTTCGTGAAAGAAATCTCTCTGGTTTAGTCCAGCTAGTTTTACTGATAACACTTTTTCTCCAATCACAATTGTACTGCAGTAAAACTTAACCTATCATGAAGAAATGCTATGATAAACTGATAATAAGTCTATATAGTCAGCTGAGCCCTTTGTCTGAGGCTCAGTCTGTGAAAGTGATTTCACTGAGCTTGTGTGCACATTTAAAATACAAGCTTGTTTCCTGAAAGAGAGACTCCTGGTTTTCTTTTCCTTGCACGGTCAGCTGCTACATTTTTGATGCGTTGGCCGGGAAGAAAAGGAAAGGCCCTTTGCTGCCTCTGAGTTCCGATCAGTTGAAGCTGGGGCTTGGCGAACACCAGAGGAAATATCAGGCACCACTAGACCACTTGTTCTGTAGAGTATTGCCTCTGGATTCGCCAGAGCCGCTAGCTTTATCTGACGGGCACCTACAAACCCTGGTGGAGTTCAGGAATCCATCTATTCGTTTCCGGAAGACATCTAAGTGGGGTAAGTGAACAGAGGCTCTGTTTCTGTCTCTGTAGTTCAGGAAAAATCTGTCCTTCCTGCAGGAAGAAAGGGAGCCTGATCACCTCCTGAGGGAACGCCTTAGTAGCCCAAGGGTTGGATGAAACCGCATTCCTCATAGTCAGACTGTTTTTCTGGGGGACTGGGAGGGTGTCTGTGTGTTGGTGTGTGATTGATTTATGTGTTTGGAACAAGCAGAGGCTTGTGGAGTGAGAGTGGACTCCTGAGTAGCGCAGTTCCTAGCCGGGCGACCGCACCCAGGTGGCGTAAAGGAGGAAGCGCCATTTTGTTAGTCACCCTTCTTGTGTCTAGGGCAGCAGGATCCCTCACCTCATTTATTTGTTCTGTGTTTTCAGAGACTGGGATATGGGTGGATCAGAATCGAAACGCAACCCCTTAGAGTGTATGTTAAAACATTTTCGGACAGGATTCTCTGCAGACTACAGGGTTCATATGACCCCATCCCTGTTAAAGAAATATTGTCAGAATGAGTGGCCAAGTTTTAATACTGATTGGCCCCGGGAAGAAACTTTTGATTATGACATGGTTAGCAGAGTGCACCATGTAGTGGTGGCTAATCATCCTGATCAATTCCCTTATATCGATTCCTGGCTGGATGTATGTCAGAACCCCCCCCCCCCCCCATGAGGAACACTTTTGCATACTCCTGTTCCATAGTCCACAGGAAATGCAGCCTAAAGTAAAACCAAAACTACCCGTTTTAGTACAGGAGCCAGAAGAATTCCCTCCTCCTTATGTTCTCAGACAGACTATGAACCCAGCGCGAGGCTCAGCAGGGACTCTGGCTAGGACAGATACAACTTCTTCCCTGTCCCCTCCCTTGACAGATAGCCTCTCTGATAGTCCGAAGGGCAGTGAAGCAGGAGCACCATTTTCAGATACAGCCCCGCCCAGAACTTCAGAAAATTCCCGAAGTCCTGGATCTGAAGGAGGTCAGTCGTCCCAGTTTAGTAGCCCTCCTCCCCCAGTACTGGAGCCTTACAACCTCAGGAGAGATCACCGCACACTATGTGCTAGCCAGCAGATTCCAGAAGTTAGTCTCCACTTACCTCTCCGAGAGGCTCGAGGACCGGCTGCCTTTAATGCCCAGGGACAGCTCCTTCATATACTGATAATCCTTAAGCTATAATAGCTTTGTTTTCGTCTATCATTCAAACCCATCGTCCAACTTGGGCAGACTGCTGTCAGCTACTTTTAACCTTACTCAGTACAGAAAAGAGATACCAGGTGACTAGGTCAGCTACGAAATGTTTGGAAGAGAATCCTCCAGGTGAACAGGATCCCCAGCAATCAGCTCTGAGAGACTTTCCTGACCTAGAACCTAACTGGGATGCAAACAGTGATTAAGGCCGCCTTGCCCTGAATCGCTATCATCGGGCTCTCCTCGAAGGCCTTAAAAAGGGGGGGGGGGGGCAGAAAGCGATGAATGTGGGAAAAATATCTGAGGTCAAACCCCTGATGAGAGCCCTGGCCAGTTTTATGAAAGACTCTGTGAATCTTTCCGGATCTATACCCCATTCGACCCGGAAGCACCTGAAAACCAGCGGATGGTGAATGCAGCATTTGTGGGGCAGTCGCAGAGGGGACATTCGAAGGAAATTTCAGAAGCTTGAAGGCTTTGCTGGAATGAATATAACCCAGCTGATGAAAGTTGCTATGAAAGTATTTGTGAATAGAGAACAGGAGATGAAGCGTGAGGGTGAACGAAAGATGAAAAAGAAAGCTGATATGTTAGCAGTGGCGCTAGTCGAGAAAGGACAAGGAAAGTCAACGTGGGAACCAAGGGGACGAGGCTGGGGTAGAGGAACCCGGTGCGGATCATTGGAGCGAGGACCATTGGAACGAGATTAATATGCACATTGCAAAGAAATGGGCCACTGAAAAAACAAAAAAAGGGAACCCCCCCCAAAAAATTAATGTCCCATTCATGTCAAGCCATATTCCCTGCCCCGAAGAGCTGTTGAGGGCATTCATAAACATCTCTAGCGACTACTTGAGTTTGGACTCCTGAAACCATGTCAATCACCCTGGAATGCCCCTTTGCTGCCAGTTATCGACCTGTGCAGGACTTGCGGAGGGTCAATGAGGCTGTCGTTACCATTCATCCTGTTGTGGCAAACCCCTATAATTTACTGAGTCTGATTCCTGCACAAGCTACCTGTTTTACTGTTTTGGACTTAAAGGACACGTTCTTCTACTTGAGACTGGCTCCTCCTAGTCAGCCACTGTTCGCATTTGAATGGGAAGACCCTGTCACCGGCAGTAAGGGGCAATTGACATGGACATGATTACCCCAAGGATTCAAGAATTCCCCCACGTTGTTTGGGGATGCTCTCTGTCAAGATTTGCGCCAGTTCCGGTCATGCCCTACTCAACGTGTACTGCTACAATATGTGGATGATCTGCTCATCACCGCTGTCTCCCGGGAAGAATGTCTAGCTGCTACTTCAGAACTTCTCCACCTACTTTGGATGTCTGGCTATCAGGTATCCCGAAGTACGGCCCAATTGTGCCAGACTAAAGTCAAGTACTTGGGATTCCATGTTGCCCAAGGCCTTCGAAGACTGAGTGGAGGGAGGCTGTTTGTTCCATTCCTGAGCAACAGAATCGCAGACAGTTGAGGGGCTTCTTAGGGGCTGCCGGTTTTTGTCGAATCTGGATTCCCAATTTTGCAGTGTTGGCAAAGCCCTTGTATGCAGCTACTACTGGGAGCGAACGAGACCTTTTCGACTGGGGTCCGGAACAGAGAAAGGTCTTCTAGGATATGAAAAAGGCCTTGTTATCGGCACCCAGCCTAGGACTGCCCGATGTGGAAAAACCATTCCATCTGCTCCTGGTAACGACAGGTGGCTTATTTGTCCAAACAGCTGGATCCAGTAGCGAGGGGTTGGCCTCCTTGTCTTTGTGCAGTAGCAGCAACAGTTCTTCTGGCAACAGAGGCTGATAAACTGTCCCTTGGGCAAGAACTGTATGTTAAAGTGCCGCATGTGGTGCTGACGCTGATGGAGTACAAAGGCAATTATTGGTTTACCAATGAGCAGATGGCAAAGTACCAAAGCATGCTGTGTGAGAATCCTCGTGTTCACTTAGAGACAGTGAAAACACTCAGTCCTGCCACTCAATTCCCTGTAGCACCTGGGCTACCTGAACATGACTGTATCCAGGTTATGGATGAAGTGTACTCCAGCCGCCCAGATCTGAAGGACGTACCGCTAGCCTCTCCTGATGTTCAGTACTTTACTGATGGCAGTAGTTTCGTGGAAGATGGAAAGCAGAAGGCTGGATATGCTGTGGTCACTCCTGGGGTTGTTGTGGAGGCTGGGCCCTTACCCCTGGGGACTTCTGACCAGAAAGCTGAACTCATTGCCTTTACTTGAGCCCTCCAGTTAGCTGCAGGTCTGAAGGCAAACATTTTCACTGATTCTAAGTATGCATTCACTATACTCCATGCCCATGGGGCCCTCTATAGAGAAAAGGGACTCATTAATTCGAGCGGGAAATCTATAAAGTATGGGAGGGAGATTTTGGAGTTACTCGAGTCTGTATGGGCACCAAAGGTGGTGGCTGTTGTACACTGAAAGCACACCAGCGAGGAGACACGCTGGTCATCCAGGGTAACCACAGGGCAGATAGGGAGGCCAAGCTAGCAGCCCAGTGAGGAACAGTCCCAGTACGTGTTCAAGCTCCCCTGTTTCCAATTCCTATGTCAGAGTGGGATTCTCCTTATACCAAGAAAGAGATGGATGTCTTCACTCAGGAAGGGGCTACACTCACCACTGCTGGGTGGTTGCGGTTATTGGGAGATCCACCCCGATATGTTATCCCTGAGAGTCTAGAACCTGCTTTTGTCCGGCGATTTCATGAGGCCACCCACTTAGGCAAGACCTCCATGCAAACTATTCTACAGTCCTAATTCTATGTCCCACGTCTGTCTGCCTTGACGGCAGCTGCAGCACATCACTGTCTCCAATGTGCCAGGAATAACCCCCACCAAGGGCCTCTACCCCCAGTTTCTATACAGGTGGTTGGTGTTGCCCCTATGGAGAATATTGTAGTTGATTTCACTGAGTTACCCCGAATAAAGGGTTATCGATATCTGCTGGTGATAGTGTGTACATTTTCAGGATGGGTTGAGGCCTACCCTTGTAGAACAGAGACAACCCGAGAGGTTACAAGGGCCCTGCTGAAGGAGATTATTCCTAGATTTGGCCTACCCCTTACTATAGGGTCAGATAATGGCCTTGCATTTGTTGCTAAGTGCCTTCAGGACCTCTGCAAGGCCCTCCAGATCAGCTGGAAACTTCATACTGCTTACCGCCCACAGAGTTCGGGAAAAGTGGAAAGGATGAACCGAACCCTGAAGCTCCAGTTGTCCAAACTCTATCAGGAAGCTCACCTTAAGTGGAATCAGGTCTTACCCATAGCCCTTCTTCATGTCTGGTCCTCTCCAACTCGGACCTTGGGCATTTCCCCTTATGAAGTACTGTATGGCCGACCACCACCCATTGTTCAGGGCCTTAAGGGAGACTTAGAGCAGATAGGCAATGAACTCACGAGGCAACACCTACTGGCATTGAGATCTGTTTTTCAGTTTTTGAGCAGGTGGATACAAGAGCGGCTGCCTATTTCTTTGACGGAGCCGCTCCACCCCCACCAGCCGGGAGATCGTGTGTGGATTAAGGAATGGAAACGTAAACCACTGGGCCCTACCTGGAGAGGTCCTTATACAGTTCTCCCGGCCACACCAACTGCAGTCAAGGTCGCAGAAGTTACCCCGTGGATCCACCACACCCGTCTGAAGAGAGCTGCTCCTGACCTGGATGATAAGTGGACGGCGCAAGAACATTTTCAGGATCCCTTGCACCTCACACTGCGGAGAACCAGGGAATCGGCAGACGATAGGGCCCTGCTCTAGCCGCATACCGGAAGCTGGCTAGTCTACGCACGGCCGAAGCTTGAGGAGTCATCTTCAGATACTGCTAAGGGAGTGTATGAGAACAAAGGTGTAGTGGAACACTAGCTCCATGATCAACATGCAGCTGTTTATGCTGACTTTTATTCTGGCATTCATGCGGGGCCTCAGAGACTATAAACTCAGTAATGTTACTTGCTCAGACTGCTTTGAATGCTTCGGACTTTTGTGTATGCAGCCCGGCGCAGGATAGAGTTTCTTTATCAACGTGCCTTATTGCTGTACCTACTACTCTGTGCGAAATGAAGGACTTTACTGTACTGCATAATTTGAACTACAAACTGCCAAAGTTTACATTTTCTACCTATTTCTACTTTATTGGAGTTACCCATCCTTCCTCAGCTTATTTCAACAAGATCCCTTTTTCCTTGCAGGTTGTCTCCACGCTTAGAGCCACAGATTGCTTTATTTTTGTAAATGCAACTATTGGGATTTTTAACTTGTCAAACACTGTACTATCTTGTAAGTTCATTACGAAGGTATCTTATGCTCGTTCAGAAATGTATCTTCCCTTAGGCTGGTTCTTGTTATGTGGTAAAACTGCCTACACTTATGTTCCCAAAAACGCTGCTGGGGATCCTTGTACTTTCGGTAGACTCACTACTGCTATCTTACCTCAACCATTTTAGCTACAATGAATCATGAAATGTCCGGTCTGCGGACTACAATTCTGCAGAATAGGATGACCATTGATTTTCTGCTTCTACGACTAAATCATGAGTGTGCAGAATTTGAAGGAATGTGTTGTTTCAATTTCACTAATGAAAGTGTCTCTATTGAGATATCTATTCAGGATTTACGTAACCTGGCCATTCATATTGCTGCCCCTTCCACTGATGCCGGGTGGTTTAAGGGATGGTTCAGTTGGTTGGGTGGAATTAAAACCCTAGTGGCAGGGGTTATTCTTCTAATATGTCTCATCCTGCCCTGTTGTCTCCCTGTCATTATGCGATTTGTTACCTCCACTATTGAGACCATGGTGGAGCGAAAAACTGCTGCCCCTGTGATGGCAGTGTGCAACTACAAATCCCTTCCACAGTCAGATCAAGTCATATGAGAAAAATTTTACGAAGCTAAATTTTTCTTTAAAAAGGGGGGAATGAGGTGGAATACAGACTGGACTGAGAGCTGAAAGGGTAACTGAAACATCTTTGCTCTCCCCCTGCCTTGCTGTGTGAAAAGGATACACCCCTGTAGGTGACGACACAGCCTTGTTGCTTGCAGCTCTTCCCCATCCCCCATGCTGTGTTTCTGAGTTTCGTGAAAGAAATCTCTCTGGTTTAGTCCAGCTAGTTCTACTGATAACACTTTTTCTCCAATCAAAATTGTACTGCAGTAAAACTTAACCTATCATGAAGAGATGCTATGATAAACTGATAATATGTCTATATAGTCAGCTAAGCCCTTTGTTTGAGGCTATGTCTTTGAAAGTGATTTCACTGAGCCTGTGTGCACATTTAAAACACAAGCTTGCTTCCTGAAAGAAAGACTCCTGGTTTTCTTTTCCTTGCACGGTCAGCTGCTACAATAGGGGTGAGAGTAAAAGTATAGTCTCTCTCTAAGGGATGCTCAACTCTCCACACAACTAACAGGTGAAAACACCTCATGAGACCTTGCAGAACCCTCCGTGCTCCTCCACTGCATCCCTATCCTTAGCTTGCCAGTCTAACTTAGGTTCCAGGGCTAAATTAAAACCTCCCCCCAGCCACAGTACCCCTTTAACACTGCAAAAAGTGCAAATAGAATGCTAGGTATGATAAGGAAAGGAATGGAAAATAAAACAAAAGATATTATAATGTCTCTATATCGTTCCATGGTGAGACCGCACCTTGAATATTGTATGCAATTCTGGTCGCCGTATCTTAAAAAGGATATAGCGATTTTAGAAAAGGTTCAGAGAAGAGCCACCAAAATGGTAAAGGGGATGGAAGGATATTCCTATGAAGAAAGGCTAAAAAGGTTAGGGCTCTTTAACCTGGAAAAGAGACGGCTGAGGGGAGATATGATAGAAGTCTATAAATTAATGAACGGAGTGGAACGGGTAAACGTAGATCGATTGTTTACCTTATCAGAATATAGAAAGACTAGGGGACATGCAATGAAGCTACAGGGTAAACTATTTAAGACTAATAAAAGAAAATATTTTTTCATTCAACGTGTAATCAAACTCTGGAATTTGTTACCAGAGGATGTAGTAAAGGCTGTTAGTGTAGCTGGGTTTAAAAAAGGTTTGGACAAGTTCCTGGAGGAAAGGTCCATAAACCATTATTAAGAAGGGATCCAGGATATCAATGCTTGAACCAATACAAGCATTGTGGAACCTGTGTCCCTTGGGAAACTGCTAGGTACATATGACCTAGATTGGCCACTGTTGGAAACAGAATACTGGGCTTGATGGACCTTGGTCTGACCCAGTATGGCATATCTTATGTTCTTATGTTAACCTAGGTGTCCAATATGGTGCCCACTCACCTCCACAAACTCACCTAGCCATCATTAGGTGTATAAACTGCTACCAGTGTTCCCTCTAAATATCCCCCCTTACCGTCAACCCCCTCCTTTCTAAATCCTGATATGTATCATGTACTACCAAACTGCAACCCTGCCTTACTAGTATAGCTACCACAGCCTTCTTGTTCCCCTCCCTATTTTAGCTAAAATACTGTTGTGGAAACTGCACTCTCCAACAAAAATTTGTCCTTCCACCTTAACGGGTTTCCTGCAGAAAAATGACATTCCATCGCAACTGCTCAGCGTCTCTGAGTTGCTGTTGTCTCTCACTAGGAACATTCAACCTTTCAACATTAATAGTACCTAAACATAACATCTTACCCCCCACAGCCCATCAACCTCCCAAGCCCATAATCTGTCTACTCCTATAAATACCCTTAATCCTCCCACCCCGAGCATTCAACAGCAACCCAACATCCGCCTCCCCCCACCTCCCCCTATTGTCATTCCCCAAATGGGAAATAGCAGTATGAAGAAGTGTCACAAAAGTGTCAACAGCCCCAATTAGCAACCTCTAAGAACAGCCAATATCACCCCTTCCAAACCATTCACATCACACCTCAAACCTCCCCTCTGTCCCCAGCTCCTCCCCCTCTTCACCACATTTGCCCACATCCATCCAGTGCTCACCCCTGAACATCCACACCTAATCAAACAACCATAAAGCTGTCAAATAAGAACATAAGATATGCCATTCTGGGTCAGACCAAGGTCCATCAAACCCAGTATCCTGTTTCCAACAGTAGCCAATCTAGATCACAAGTACCTAGCAATTTCCCCAAAAGACACAGGTTCCACAATGCTTGTATTGGGTCTAGCAGTGGATATTCTGGGTCCCCTTTAATAATGGTTCATGGACCTTTCCTCCAGGAACTTATCCAAACCTTTTTTAAACCCGGCTACACTAACAGCTTTTACTATATCCTCCAGTAGCAAATTCCAGACTTTGATTACACGTTGAGTGAAAAAAATATTTTCTCTTATTAGTCTTAAATAGGTTACCCTCCAGATTCATTGCATGCCTCCTAGTCTTTTTATATATTTTTTTTAATTTTTAATTTTTTATTTATGCACATTATATACATTTACATCCAGGCAAATACATGAATGACAAAGAAATTGGATCAAACATGAAGTAATAAATTCAAAACAAACCTAAGTAGAGGAAAAAAAACTACCATGTAATCCAAATATTTAGACCTCCAAACAAAGGAAAAAAAAAGAAGGGGGCGTATTAGGAAAAGAAACACAATGCAATACAACATCCTAGCAAATACTTAAACAGGCGAAACAGGAAAGAAGACTTAAGTGTCAGCCGTATGGGCTTTCTGAGAAACCTCCACCACAACTTCCTCCCTAGCAATTAAGAACTCATTGAGCTGCCTAGGTTCAAAGAAAACATACATCTTTTGTTTATAAGCCACATAACACTTAGCAGGAAATTTCAAAAGAAAAGTTGCCCCTAGAGCCAAGACTCTGGGGCGAAAAGCCAAAAGACTTTTCCTTCTCAACTGTGTAACTCTAGATAAATCAGGAAAAATTCGAACCTTGGAACCTAGGAATTCCTCATTGATATTCTTAAAATACAAACAAAGAATAAAAAATGTATCTGATTCTAAGGCCAGAGTGACAAGTAGAGTCGATTTATCAGTGAGGATTCCAGGAAACCCGTCAGGTCACCTCTCTCAGCAAGAACCAGGGGGGAACTAGTAGCACCCTTCCCTATCCCTATCCCTTCCCTATTTTAATGGTGTAAACAATCGATCTACATTTACCTGTTCCGTTCCATTCATTAATTTATAGACCTTTATCGTATCTCCCCTCAGCCGTCTCTTTTCCAGGTTGAAGAGCCCTAAACCTTTTAGCCTCTCTTTATAGGGGTATCCTTCCATCCCCTTTACCATTTTGGTGGCTCTTCTCTATACCTTTTCTAATAACACTATATCCTTTTTAAGATACGGCAACCAGAATTGCACACAATATTCAAGGTGCAGTCGCACCATGGAATGATATAGAGGCATTACAATATCCTTTGTTTTATTCCTCATTCCTTTCCTTATGATACCTAGCATTCTATTGGCTCTCTTGGCCGCAGTGGCACGCTGGGCGGAGGATTTTAACATGTTATCCATAATGACGCCTAAATCTTTTTCCTGAATGTGGTTCCTAATGTGGAACTTTGCATCGTGTAACCATAGTTTGGGTTGTTCTTTCTTAGGAGCATAATTGCACTTGTCCACATTAAATTTCATCTGCCATTTGGATGCCCAGTCTTCCAATTTATCAAGATCCTCGTGCAATTTTCCACAATCCTCATAGGTTTTAACAACTTTGAATAGTTTTGTGTCACCTGCAAATTTGATAACCTCACTCGTTATTCCCATTTCCAGGTCATTTATGAATATGTTAAAAAGCAGCAGACCCAGCACAGATCCCTGGAGTATTCCACAATTCACCTTTCTCCATTGGGAAAATTGGCCATTTAGCCCTACCCTCTGCTTGCTATTTTTTAACCAGTTCCTGATCCACAATAGTACACTGCCTCCTATCCCATGACTTTTTAATTTTGCCAAATGTCTCTCATGAGGGACCTTGTCAAAGGCTTTCTGAAAGTCCAGATACACTATATCAACGGACTCACCCTTGTCTACCTGTTTATTCACAGTTTCAAAAAAACATAACAGATTAGTAAGACAAGACCTTCCTTGGCTAAAGCCATGTTGGCTGTCTCCCATTAAGCCATGACTATCTATATGTTCAGTAATTTTGTTCTTTATGATGGTTTCTACCATTTTTCACGGTACTGACGTCAGGCTTACCAGTCTGTAGTTTCTCGGATCACCCCTGGAACCATTTTTAAAAAATTGGTGTTACATTGGCCATTCTCCAATCTTCAAGTATTAAAGATGATTTTAATGATAGTTTACGGATTACTAATAGTAGGTCCGCAATCTCATATTTCAGTTCTTTCAACAGCCTTGATTTGCTACTCTTCAGTTTATCAAATAGTTGTAATACATCTTCCCGGTGTATCAATATTTCTTTCAATTCTACCGCAGCATCTCCTTTAAATACCATTTCAGTCATGGGTAACATTCCTATATCTTCCTCAGTAAAGACCAAAGCAAAGAATTCATTCAGTCTCTCCACTATGGACTTGTCCTCTCTTAGTGCTCCTTTTACTCCTCTATCATCTAATAGTCCAACTGACTCTCACAGGTTTTTTGCTACGAATGTACTTGAAAATGTTTTCTATTATGCGTTTCTGCTTCCACAGCAAGCTTCTTCTCAAATTCTCTCTTTGCCTGCTTTATCAATGCCCTGCGTCAAACTTGCCAGTGCTTATGTTGTTTCCAGTTTTCATCATTTGGCTCCTTTTTCCCTTTCCTGAAAGATGCGTTTTTGGCAACAACAGCCTCTCTGACTTCACCTTTAAACCATGCTGGCAATTTTTTGGACTTCCTTCCACTTTTCTTCAAAATGTGGAATACAGCTGGTCTGGTCTTCCAAGATAGTATTTGTAAACACCCCCCAAGCTTGATATAAACATTTAACCTTTGCAACTTCTCCTTTTAGTTTTTTCTTAACTATTTTCTTCATTTTATCATAGTCTCCCTTTTGAAATTTAAAAGGTAGTACTGTAGATTTCCTTACGCTCCCTCCTCCATTTATTAAATCAATCGCGATCATGCTATGATCAGTGGGCCCAACACCCTTATCTCTTGCACCAGATCTTGTGTTCCACTAAGGACTAGGTCCAAAATGGCTTCCCCTCTGGTTGGTTCATGAATCAGCTGCTCCAAGAAGCAGTCATTTATTTCATCTAGAAACTTTATCTTCCTAAAATGGGCTGCTGTGACACTGACCAGTCAATACCGGGGTAATTGAAATCATCCATTATTATTACTGTGCTGTAACTTTTGTTAGCTTCCCTGATTTCTTTGAGCATTTCATCATCCATTTGTTTATTCTGGCCAGGCAGTCGATAGTACACCCCCACTGCCATCGCCTTCCCCTTCCCCTTTTTACATGGAATTTCAATCCATAGAGATTCAATAGTGAATTTTGTTTCCTGCAAAACTTTAATTCCTTGTGATTCAATGCACTCTCTAACATAGAGAGCAACCTTTCTACCAATTTGATCTGCTCTATCATTACGATATAGTTTGTACCCAGGTATCACAGTGTCCCACTGGTTGTCCTTCTTCCACCATGTCTCTGAGATACCAGTCATATCTAACCTCTCATTTAGTGCTATATATTCTAATTCTCCCAGCTTATTTTTTAGACTTCTAGCATTTGCATACAAGCATTTTAGAGGCTGTATTTTATTCATATTAATCTGGCTATTGGTAGGCTGAAGTAATTTGGAATCTTTAAGCTCTGTCTGCTCTGTACTCAAGGGCATTCGGGCTACTTTCGTCTTTATTGGAACCTCTCTGCTGATATGCCTTAACTTCAGTCTTTTGCTAGTATCCTTCAAGGATACATTCTTTCGAACCATGCGCTCTTGTGCGACTGTTGGCTTTCCCCTATTATCTAGTTTAAAAGCTGCTCTATCTCCTTTTTAAAGGTTAATGCCAGCAGCCTGGTTCCATCCCGGTTAAGGTGAAGCCCAACCCTTCGGAAGAGCCCCTCCTTTCCCCAGAATGTTCCCCAGTTCCTAACAAATCCAAACACCCCATCCTTGCACCATCATCTCATCCACGCATTGAGACTCCGGAGCTCTGCCTGCCTTTTGGGTCCTGCACGTGGAACGGGAAGCATTTTGCAGATTGCTACCCTGGAAGTTCTGGATTTCAACTTCCTACCTAAATGCCTAAATTTAGCCTCCAGAACCTCCCTACCACACTTTCCTTTGTCAATGGTATTGACATGTGCCAAGACAGCAGACTCCTCCCCAGCACTATCTAAGACCTTGTCTAGGTGGCGCGTAAGGTCTGCTACCTTCGCACCAGGCAGGCATGTTACCAGGCAATCCTCACATCCACTAGCCCCCCAGCTATCTACATGCCTAATGATCGAATCACCAACAATAACGGCTGTCCTAACCCTTCCCTCATTGGTACATGGCCCTGGAGAAACCTCCTCAGTGCGAGAGGGTTTTACACCACCTGGAGGACAGGTCCTAGCTACAGGATCACTTCCTGTCGCACCAGGGTGATGCTCTCCTGTCACGTGACCTCTCTCCTCCATGGCAACAGGGATGCTGCCAGACTGGAGGTGGGACTTCATCTCCACATCCATCCTTCCAACAACCCTCACAGCCAACATTCACGCTTCAACCCATGCTTGCTCCCACACATACATACATACATACATCCTCTCAATCTCCAAAGCCCACAGCCATCACTCAGCCATCAGATGAAAAAAACTCAGGCAAAAGGTTCCAAAGAGCCAATCACTCATCAAAGATAAAAGTTTGAACCAATACCGTCCTACAAATTTTCAAAAATAGTTTGCTTCAGAAATTAAATGTGCTATTTCTTAATGAATTTGATATGCTGAATTAAAATATGATAGTGAAATTGGTCAATTAGCTCCTGTTTCTATGATATGTTGAAGAATTTACATTTTACCACTATGTATGGTGAAAATAGAGCCTAAATCCTTAGATGTAAATCAAAAATTTATTACAAATGAAACTTTGTACAATAACAAGCATGTTTTTATCAAATAAAGTTCATAAACGTACTTAGAAGAAACAGAGGAGTAATTATGTCTGCAATTTAACTTTCATTAAGAACATTTGTAAGTACATTCTAGCAAGTTTTGTTCTCATTCAATGGCTTCACGACTCTTGGAGTACAGGAGGATTGAACCCTGCCCCTTCGGTTCCTAGCCATTGCTGTAACCCTTAGGTTGCTCCTCTGCTCCGGTTAGCAGCGTGAGATTCTGGCTGGCTGAAGAGCTCTGCAGAGAAGGAGAAGAGAGATAAGGTAATTTTTAATCTACAATACAAACGGTGTAGAAGAGAATATTCTCCGGATGATTTTAAAGTTGGTTTGATCGTTTTGTGGTGGAGAGTAACAAAATCCGTCTTGCTGGCAAGGCGGAAGAACTGAAACTGGCTAGCTAGGGGCGGGCCGGGGGGCAGGGCCAGTTGGCCCATGCTCAGAAGGGCGAAAGCCCTTCTGAGCTATGGAGAGTACTTCCGTCTCGGCGCCGTCGGATGACGTCACCAGGTGTGGCTGACTTATCCTGCTGTCCACGGAGAACTCATGTTACAGGTAAGTAACTCCGTTTTCTCATTCAATGGCTTCACGACTCTTCCTGATCTGTTTCTTGTACTGAAGCAATGGAATATCCCTTGTCACTGTCCAGCAGTAGTCTGCAAGCATTGATGGACTCCATTTACCCTGATACCTCTTTTCCATGGCTGCAATGTCTTGGTGAAATCGTTCTCCATGTTCATCACTTACTGCTCCGCAATTTTGTGGGAAAAAATCTAGATGAGAGTGTAGAAAATGAATCTTTAAGGACATGGTGCAACCAAGGTTTTTGTATGCCTTGAGAAGATCTTGAACAATCTCTTGGTAATTATTTGCTTTGTTGTTTCCAAGAAAATATTGCATCACTGATTCAAATGCTATCCATGCAGCCTTTTCCTTTCCACTCAATAAACAAAGAAATTCATCATTTTGAAGAAGTGCACGAATCTGAGGGCCAACAAAAACTCCTTCCTTAACTTTGGCATCACTCAGTCTAGGAAATTTACCACTAAGATACCTGAAAGCAGGTTTCGTTTTATCCATCGCCTTGACAAAGTTTTTCATTAGTCCCAACTTGATGTGCAAGGAAGGCATCAAAATCTTGTTGCTGTCTACAAGTGCTGGAAACAGAACATTTTTGCTTCCAGGATCCAGTGACTGACGGAGTGGCCAGTCCCTTTTGACGAAATGACAATCTCTAGCATGACTATCCCACTCACATAGGAAGCAGCAATACTTGGTGTATCCACCCTGAAGACCAAGCAAGAGGGCGACCACTTTGAAGTCACCACAGATTGACCATAGATGTTGATCATAGTTTATACATTTCAAAAGTTGTTTCATATTGTCATAAGTCTCTTTCATAAAAGCTGCATGGCCAATAGGAATTGATGGTAGCAAGTTGCCTTTATGCAGCAATACAGCTTTAAGACTTGCTTTGGATGAATCAATGAAGAGCCTCCAATCATCTGCATGGTAATTGATATTGAGAGCTGCCATTAAACCTTTTACGTTGTTGCATGCAGCAAGATCACCTTCTTTGAAAAAGAATGACACCAAGTCTTTCTGACGGTCCCAGAAAAAAGAAATTTGAACGTCACCAGCCAGAAGATTCCACTGCTGTAGTGTGGAACCCAAAAGTTCAGCTTTATTCTTCGGGAGGTCCAAATCCCTGACAAGGTCATTCAATTCACCTTGCGTTATGAGGTGTGGCTCATTAGCAGTGGCCAGAAGAAACTCTGGGTCACGTGAGGTTGACGGTTCATGACTACAAACTTCTTCCTCTTTCTCACTTGATTCTAATGATAATGATTCTGACATTTTGGGAATCGGCAACCCGTCTCCATGAGGCACTGGGCGTATTGCAGATGGAATGTTTGGATATTGCACAGTCCACTTACTCTTTCTGGATATGCCTTTCTGAATGGGAGGAACCATGCAGAAGTAGCAATTGCTGATGTGATCTGTGGGCTCTCTCCAGATCATTGGAACTGCAAAAGGCATTGATTGCCTTTTCCCATTCATCCATTGCCTGAGATTTGTTGCACGTGTATTGCAGCATGTGTGCGGCGCCCAGCTCTTATCCTGATCTCCTATTCTGCAGCCAAAATATAAGTTGTAGGCTTTCTTAACCCTTTCCAGGCAGAGCCCAAAACTCTCGGGATCCAAAATTCTGACTAAATATTCCTATCAAATGGTATATAATACATGGCCATAGCAGAAGGAAAATCACTATTAGAACATATTGAATAAGACGGGTACAATTTTCCTGAAATATGCAAAAATTAACCCGGCTGCAGAATGTGGATTAAAATTTTAAAGTAGGCTTTCAAAGGGTTAACCGCCATAGTCATATTCCGTTTTTGTGATGTAAAAGTCACTTCACCACAAATATAGCAGAAATTATCTGCATTATTAACATAAGCACGATACATCGCCGAATACGCTGTGATTGACCTATCGGCATAAAATAATGCAAAATAATTAATTTTTAATTTTTCTGTGACTAATACACCTTAAGATTTATACTGTCAACTGATGCAAATTTAAATACTGATTACTTCATCTGGTTTTGGACAGATATTTCTATTGGTTGCAAGTAGAGATTATGCAATCTCATGCAAATGTTGCATAATACACAGTTAATGGCCCCTAATGACTAATTAATAGCATATATCTTAGCAACTAGACCTAATCAGCCATTTTCATTATGATTTCTGTGTTCAGCAGCCTTAAATTAGTTTAGAACAGCTGCTTTCATGGCCGAAGCATTTTGGCTGTTGAACAATATATTTCTCTCTGTCCAACAGTCACTTCACTCCTTTGTCTTTAGCCAAATACGTTGTCGAACCCTTGGAAAGTCTCTTCAGCTATTTGCCTTTTGCCACCAACCTCTTTCATTGCAGTTCCAAGGAATGAATCTTCCCCATTACTTGATAACCTTTGGTAGTCTCCTTTACCATAGGTAAATCTTGGAAATCCAAGTCCTGCAAAGCCTGCCAGGCTTCACTTGCCATCTTGATCTTTTTTGTGACACACCTCACTGTGAAGAGCACGCCAAAGGAGTGAAGCCACTTGAAGCCACTTATAATGCATCCCTTCATGCTGCACGTAGGCCGTGATCTCCTTGTGCTCTCCGATGCTGCAGTGTGCCAGGCGACAAGTAATTGAAAATCTCAATGGCACAGTTTTCCCACTTAAAAGAGTTTTGCTTTCTTGCCACCATTAGCATCTTTTCCTTCATCGCAAAAGATTGAAAGCATATTACCACATCTTTCAGCCGTCTTTCGCGAAGAGGGCCCAGGCTATGGTGTGCTCATTCAATGAGTTGCAGGGGCCATTGTCTATCCCCTTCTGTACCGTTCTATCTTCCCGTCAGCAGCGCTGAAAACAGTCTTTAAAGCTCTCCTGCTCCTGGAGCCCTGGATCCTTAAGTTATTGTGCCGGGATCTATCTTCAAAATCCTCAATTTTTTGCCTGCATCAGTTCATGTTCCATCTTAAGGAGAGCCGACTGCATGCTGACCATCTCAATGGTTTCCACATGGCTCTCCCCATGATTTTCCACTTCCTTCAACCTCAATCCTAAGTCAGCCAATATCTTGATGCAGCGCCTCAATAGCCACTTTGACATCTGTCTTAACCAACTGTAATTCAGTTTTCAGTTTACTTTTCTACTCTACCAGCCAGTTACGGAATATGTTCGAACTTCCCTTGACACCTGGGCCAAGATCTTCAGCAGGCTCTGATCCCCCCGAACTCTCCTCTGCTATGCTGCACACCAGCTGCCATCGCAGCCTGTCTCCCAACTTACATACAGTGAATGGAATTCCTCCTGCTTCTTCCAAATCAACATCCCAGCTCTTCTCAGAGTGATGAGATGTCTCTGGGGTGATTACAAAATGCTTTATTTTTTGCTAAATTTGAGACCCCAACCGAGCTCCTCACTCACCTGTCCATTCTGCTCTGCTGTACTGACATCAGTTCCCCTTTGCTGTGTAAAGTCTGTTGCTTTCTTTCCTATGCATGCAGATAGACTCTCATTCATTCCTTCTGCTCACTGTAATGCTTTCCCAAGTTTAATACTGGAGACAGATTCTAGATGTTTATTTACTACATAGCACTTTTTGTGCATTTGGTGCCAATGGAGCCCATGCGGAAGCTTCTCCCCAGCTTTCAAAGAAAGCCTTTGAGAGATGCACCACGCATACGTGGTTCCCTTCCCACCCAAAGGTGCCATCTTGCTTCAGTCAACTGACATAGCTAAAGACGGCAAAAAATGACAAAGAAGCATCTCCACGGGGAGGAGGGAGGGTTGTGAAGACTGATTCCTGCTGTCCACGGAGAACACCTGTTATAGGTGAGTATGCTTTCTTCGGGAACAAACAAGACATCAGTCCTCACATATGGGACTCTCTATCTACAGGCTACCAAAAACCAGTAAAATGCCAAGGAGACCAGAAAAAGGAGAGCTCAAGAGACCCAAGTGAAGAGTGAGGAACCAGCACTCCGGTAGTCTGAACACAGAAGGGTCGGAGGGCAGGAGTTGCCTACACCCCGAACAGATGACGGAGTATGGCCTGGCCAAAGGTGCTGTCCCGTTGGGACTCCCTCTCCAGGCAGTAATGAGCTGTGAAGGTATGGACCAAAGACCAGGTGGCGACCTGGCAGATTTCCATCATGGGGACAGAATGCAGGTTTGCCACCGAGGCCACCGTGACTTGGCACTACAGTGAGAGTCCAGCCTGCTTGAAGGCGAGGGCAATGCAGTCTGCCATCCAAGTGGACAGAGTACCCTTGGTCACTGCCTCCCCCAGACGACTGGGGTCATAGGAAATGAAAAGCTGGGATGCTTTGTGTTGGCCCTGGGTACACTGGAGGAAGAAGGACAGGGCCCTCTTAAAGTCCAGGGTATGAAGGATAATTTCTGCCCTGCTGGCATGAGGCCACAGGAAGAAGGTGGGGAGCACCACCTTTTGATTGAGGTGAAATGAGGACACCACCTTGGGAAGGAACTTACAGTGCATGCAGAGCATGACCCTGTTCTTAGAGAATCTCATGTAAGGCGGATCCGCCACCAGAGCATGAAGCTCGCTGACCCTGCGAGCGGACGTGAGCACCACCAGGAAGACAATCTTCCATGAAAGGTAACGCAGGTGGCAGGTAACTGGGGGCTCAAACGGTGGGCTTGTGGGCCATGACAGCACCACGTTTAGGTCCCAATCCACCGCTGTTGGGCAGACAGGAGGTTTGGATAACAGGAGGCACCACAGGAAGCGGGGGTTATGAGAGGCTGGACAGAGAAAGGCTTGCCCTCGATGAGGTGGTGGTGCACCGCAAGTACGCTCAGGTGGACCCTGACTGAGTTGGACTTCAGTCCTGCCTGAGACAAGTGAAGCAAATATTGCAGCACAAGCTGCACAGAGCACGAGAATGGGTTAACCTGTTGCTCCACGCGCCACACAGAGAATCTGCGCCATTTGAAGGCATAAGTCCATCTCGTGGAGGTCTTGCAGGAAGCCGGGAGTACCTCCTCAACCTCCCCTGAAAGGTTGAAAGGGGCCAAGGCTACCCTTTCAGCAGCCAGGTTGTTAGCACCAGAGACCCCAGATTGGGATATAGGATGGAGCCCTCCTCCTGTGACAGTAGTCCCAGGTCACTTCCCAAGGGAACTAGGAGAGTTATGGATATGCAAAGGAGCAGTGGGAACCATGGTTGCCTGGGCCACTGAAGGCCCACCAATATCAGTGACACCCCGTCCTGCTGAGCCTTGAAGAGTGTCTTGGCTATCAGCGGTGTGGGCGGGAAGGCATAAAGGTGATTCTCTGTCCATGGGATGAGGAAGACATCCATTGCCACCTGGGACGGGTGTGGCTGTTGGAGCAAAAGCGGGGCAACTGAGAGTTTACCGAGCTGGAAGAGATACAGCCGTAGATTTCCTCTGAGCTGGAAGTGCTGAGAAGCCACTCTGGGGTCCAGCTGCCACTTGTGAGACTGGAGGACCCTGCTCAGCCTATCTGCCAGAGCATTGTCCTAGCACGGCAGATATACCGCTTGCAGAAGCATCCCACTCTGGTTCGCATACAAGCAGAGGGCTACTGCCTTCCAGCAGAGGGTGTAAGACCCTGTGCCCCACTGCTTGTTGATGTAGAACATTGCAACCTGGTTATCTGTTTGGATCAGCACCGATTGATGCTGCAGATGGTGGCAAAAGGCTTGGAGAGCCAGGGATATAGCCCAAAGCTCTAAGAGGTTGATCTGCTGTTGGCTTTCCACCTGCGACCAACTGTGAGTTCAGATGTCCTTGCAATGAGCCCCCCAGCCCAGAAGGGAGGTGTCTGCGGTGAGGACTCTCTGGGTGGTGGGGGATTGAAAAGGCATCCTGGCCTGAAGATGCTGAGGCACTTGCCACCAGCTGAGGGAATCCGCCAGCTGGTGGGTTACGTCACCCTGTCTCGTAGCCGGCCCATGGCCCGAGTCCACTGAGAGCGAAGGTGGGCGTTCGGGGCAACATGGACTATGGATGCCATGTGGCCCAGACGTCTGAGCAGAAGGCGAGCAGACACGAGCATTGGTGTTGCACATCTGTGGCCAATGCCCTGAGGCAGCCAGCTCTGTCCAGAGGCAGGAAGGCTCTGGCCTGAATGATGTCCAGCTGTGCCCCTATGAACTCCAGACACTACGTCGGGAGGAGATGGGATTTGAGGTTGTTTATGATGAACCCCAGATACTGAAGGATGTGGACGGTGCGGGCTGTAGCCTGCTGCACCTTGACAGCCAAGCCCCCTCTTATGAGCCAGTCATCCAGGTAGGGGAAGACGAAGGCCCCTTGGAGGTGAAGGTGGGATGTGATCACTGTTAGGCATTTGGTGAAGACTCTGGGGGTGGAGGCTCGGCCGTAGTACCCTGTACTGGTAGTGGCCGCCCTCCACCATGAACCTGAGGTACTGCCTGTGGCTGGGATGAATGAAGATGTGAGTGTATGCATCCTTTAGGTCCAAGGAGCATAGCCAGTTTCCCTGCTAGAGGTATGGCAGCAGTGTTCCAAGGGAGACTTGAACTTCTCCTTCATCAGGAACCTGTTCAGGTCCCGCAAGTCTAGAATGGGCTGTAGGCCTCCTGTTCTTTTGGGTACAAGGAAGTACCAGGAGTAGAACCCCTTTCCCCAAATGTGTGGAGGCACTGGTTCCACTGCCCTGTCCTCTAGAACACTTGTGAGTTCCTGCAATAGCAAGGTCTGGTGGAGGGGAGTCCTGGGGGGCTCTCCCGGGAAGAATGGAGGGGGCGTCTGCAGCAGGTAGAGGAGGTAACCCTCCCTGACCACCTTCAGTGCCCAGGCATTGGTGGTGATGGATGGCCACCTGTGGGCAAACAAGACTAGACGTCCCCCTGTGGACTGCTGGGATGGGCCTCCTGGGGGGGGGGGGGGGGGAGAGAAGCTATACCCAAGGAGAAAAAAGCTTCCACCAGGCTAGGCTGGTGCCAGTGCCTGGTTTTGGGAGTCTTAGGCTTACAAGGGCCATGACTTTGTCCCTTGGACTGCTGACCCTTTTGGGGAGCTGGGAAGGCCTGATACTGAGGGTAGTTTCCATAAGCCTTGCCCTTCCTCGAGTAAGGGGGCTTTTTAACCAACGGCTTCTGTCAGGGAAGGGTAGCAGTATTCTTGAAGAGCCTGGACCTTGTAAGGAACTCCGTCTCCAACTCTGCAACCTTATTGGTCATGGGTTTGTCGAAGCGATTCTCTTCCTGGCAAGGGACATCGACCAATTTCTCCTGAACCCATTGCTCCAGGTCAGAGGATTGTAGCCAGGCATGGCACCAAGCACTGATGCCTGCCACAGCTACTCTAATCGCCTACTCAAAGCTGTCATAGGCTGCCTGAGTCATAAACTTGGAGCATTCTCTGACACCTGAGGCCAGGGTCCGGAACTGCTGGAGGGGTTACTTGGAGAGACCAGCCGAGAACCCAGCAAGCTCTTTTGCAAGATCTCTCAGATACATGCCTATGTACAGCTGGTATGCTTCCATCCGGCTGATGAGCATCTAACCCTGGTAGCACTTTCTGCCCATGGCATCCATACAGCAGGCCTCCCTCCTCGGAGGCATCAAGGAGTGTGTCTTTTGGCTCTTGAGGTCACGCATGGCCGACGCCATCACCATGGAGTTATGTGGCAGTTGTGCCTTCTGGAACCCAGGGATCCGGCACACTTGGTACATTGTCAGCTCACAATGGGTACTGATACGGTTGTCTACCATATGTGGAGGAGGGACAGGCACTTTGAGTGCCTCCTTTGGGGGGGGCCTCATACTGGAGGATCTTGAGTTCTTCCATGCAAGGATCCTCCTCTCTCGGTGTCGAATGCCAGTGCCTTCACCATGTCCCTCATAAAGTTGAGGAAGGCCATATCCTTGGGTGGGGAGCGGTGCTGGTCTTGGTGGAAGACGTATCTGAAGGCACATTGCGGTGGCATTGGGTGTCCTGAGTCTCCTTGTCCTTGGTCTCCCAGTCTCAGTCGTAGTTGGTAGAGGTGCTGAGGGCGGTCTTAGTCACGGGGTCAGGTCACAGGCCCAAGGGCCCATGTCTCTCGGAGGCCCTGCGGTCAGAGCCATGGGCACTTATTGGGGAGAATCTCAGGACCAGGATAGGGACTGAAGCTGAGGGACATCTCAAGGCTTGTAGCGCTCGAGGTCTGGCTTGATCACCAGGGACATCCTCAAGGTTGAGGGCCCGGTGTCTGGGGCCGATGAACCGGAAGAACCGGACATCAGAGCCCACTGCTGGGCCATAAAGGCAGACAAGCTGCACGCCAAGGCCGCCATTCTGGTCTCCAGTCCAGATGGCTCTGCAGCCTTCAGTGTGGGCACAGAGGATTTTGGGCCTGGCGCCAGTTCCGATGAGGGAGAGTCCTCGATGAGGATGACTCGGGGGTCTGAGGCCGATTGCCAGAGGCCAACGATTCCTTATGGAACACCTTAGTTGGCTGCTCCTGCTTCATCCACTCGGACTCACGGTGTGGGCTGCGGGACCAGGAGTGGGACTTACCCACCTTCCCCGACCCGTCCGAGGTGGTCCTCTAGGATTTTTCCTTCTTGTGTTCCACCTCTGGGGTGCTCAGTTTGGATGACTCACAGCCTCGGAGTCTCAAGGCATTGAAGTCATTCCAAGGTTCCGGAGGGGCCCTTGGAGCGCAGTGTCACTGGCGACTCTGGAGCAGAGTTTGACCTCTGGAAAATCTTTTCCTGCTGATGACTCTTGATGGCCTTGGAGGACACCTTCTTACAGAGGTCACAGTTCAAGGGGTCGTGGTCCGGCCTGAGGCAACTGAGGCAGCAGTCATGGGGATCAGTGAGGGCCATGGTACGAATGCACAATCACACCACTTAAAACCACTGGCGGAGGCCATGGGGAAAAGGGCCCCGGCAAGGTCGGAGATCTTAGGCCCAGCCAGAGGAAAAAAGGGCACGAATCACGCCGGTCGAGAAGATTCAAAAAAGGAAATAAAAGAACCGAGACAGGAGGCCGAAGCTGGCATTTCGGGGGCAGGAAAGGCAGCCGGTACACGACTGGAGAAAGAAAAAATTTAAGAAAAAAATAAGATAAAATGAACACTTTTTCCAGGGAAAGCAGACAGACGTCTGATGGGTTCCTCAGAAAAAAAGGAGACTGAGGCAAGATGGCAACCTTGGGCGGGAAGGGGACCATGCATGCGTGGTGCATCTCCCAAAGGCTTTCTTTGAAAGCTGGGGAGAAGCTTCCCTGCAGGCTCCATTGGCACCGATGTCACCCATATGTAAGGTTGACTTCCTGCTTGTTTCCAGAGAAAGCAGAGTTACTTACCTGTAACAGGTGATCTCTGGGAACAGCAGGAATAAGTCTTCACATATGGGTATCGTCGGTACTGACGGAGCCTGCGCGGGAACGCTCCCCAGCGTCCAAAAGGAAAGCTTTTGGGAGCATCCCACAGCGCCTGCGCGCTGCCTTCCCGCCTTTCCCAACCGCCTCTCTCCAGTTCGAGTTTTTAGCTGAGACAAAGAGAGAGAGAGAGGAAAGGAAAGATAGATAGAGAGATACAACTCCTAGGGGAGGTGGGTGGGTTGTGAAGGCTTATTCCTGCTGTTCCCAGAGATCACCTGTTACAGGTAAGTAACTGTGCTATCTCCAGGAACAAGCAGGAATGAGTCTTCACATATAGGGACTCCCCAGATAGAGATGCCAGGGAGATCCCCAAGGTTGTGAGTCCCTGAGAAGGGCTCTACCTCCCTCCATGGATCTCGGGCATCCAACCAGGGATGGGGGGTAGGGGTTGATTAGGTATGGAACAGGTGTTTGAGAACAACCTGACCAAACAAGGTATCCCGGCGGGAGTCCTTGTCCAAGCAGTAATGGGCGGTAAAGGTATGAACCGAGGCCCAGGTGGCCGCTCGACAAATTTGTTCCATGGACACAGAGTTTAGATGAGCCATAGAGGCTGCCATGGCCCTCACATTGTGAGCTGTGACATGGCCCTCCAGAGAAAGTTTCTTACTCTGGTAGGCGAAAGAAATACACTGAGCAATCCAATTGGACAGAGTTCTCTTAGAGACTGGAAGTCCTAAATGAGAGGGATCAAAAGCAACAAATAGTTGAGAGGACTTTCTATGTTGCTGTGTCCTTTGTAAGTAAAAAGCAAGTGCTCTCTTACAATCCAGGGTATGGAGATTCCTCTCTGCACTTGATGCATGAGGTCCTGGAAAAAAGACAGGTAAATACACCTCCTGGTTCAGATGAAAAGGTGAGACCACTTTAGGCATAAAGTGTGGATTAGTCCTGAGGACTACCTTGTCATGATGGAACCTTGTATAAGGAGGATTAGCCACCAAGGCTTGCAGCTCACTGATGCGGCGAGCTGAGGTGACTGCAAGGAGAAAAATAACCTTCCAGGAAAGGAATTTCAAGGAGGTAGTGGCTAAGGGTTCAAAGGGTGACTTCATAAGCTGGCCAAGAACCAGATTCAAGTCCCATGCCACTGGAGGTGGTCTAATGGGAGGTTTTGTTAAAAGAAGGCCTCTCATGAATCTTGCTATAAGAGGATGAGAGGAAATAGGCTGTCCATTGAGAGGCTTAAGGGATGCTGCAATAGCACTCAAATGGACTCTTAATGAATTCGTTTTAAGGCCTGCATGGGATAAATGCAGTAAATACTCTAGTAAAGAATTCAGAGGTATTGCAAGAGGGTTAAGACCCTTCTCTGCACACCAAATGGTAAACCTTTTCCATTTAAAAGCATAGGAACGTCTAGTGGAAGGCTTTCTGGAAGCATGAAGGATATCCTTCACTTGCTGAGAAAGATGCAAATCTTGAAGGTCTAGGCCTTCAGCAACCAGGCCCTGAGATGAAGAGACTGGGGATTTGGGTGCCACAACGTTCCCTCCTCCTGGGACAGGAGGTCTGGAGCAGAACCCAAGTCCAGGGAGGGAGCTTGAGAGAGATGCAGAAGTAGAGGGTACCACACTTGGCGTGGCTAACGTGGTGCTATGAAGATCATAGACCTCTTGTCTCTCTGAAGCTTGAACAGTGTCTTGGGAATTAGGGGAATGGGTGGAAAGGCATAGAGGAAGTCTTGCCCCCAATGAAGGAGGAAGGCATCCCTGGCCTGAACTCCCTGACACGGAATCCTGGAACAGAACCGGGGAAGTTTGGCATTCCACGGACTTGCAAACAGGTCTATGTCCGAGGTTCCCCAAATTCGAAATATCCTGGCTATCTGGTCCCCATGGAGGGACCATACGTGTGGAAGCAGAACTCGACTGAGTCTGTCTGCCCAAGAGTTTTGAACCCCTGGAAGATACAATGCCATAAGATGAATTTGATGCTCTCTGGCGAAGGCCCACAATCTCAAAGCTTCGTTGCAAAGCGACAGAGAGCCAGTCCCGCCCTGCTTGTTCACGTAGAACATGGCTACTTGATTGTCCGTGTGGATGAGGACTGTCTTGTAGCTGAGCAGGGTGTGGAAGACTCTGAGAGCTAGAGAAATTGCTCTGAGCTCCAAGAGGTTGATATGTAGAGATGTCTCCGGTGCAGACCAGATGCCCTGGGTGGAGAGATCTTGTAGATGAGCTCCCCAACCCCTTGGAGAGGCATCTGTTGTAAGGGTTGCTTGGGGTAGCAACTGTTGAAAGGGGGACCCCAGCAACAGATTTTGAGTGGACTTCCACCACTGGAGAGACCAAAAGAGGCAACTGGAGGTTGCTATTTTGTCTGACAGGCACCCTGATGCCTGGGTCCATTGGGTGGACAGAGTCCACTGAGCTGCCCGCATGTGAAGGCGAGCGTAAGGAACCACATGCACGGTGGATGCCATGTGGCCTAACAGTTGTAACATCTCTCGAGCAGTTAAATGGGACTTTAACTGAACTTGTGAGGCTAACTGCACCAAGCGTAGGCAACGGGCCTGGGGAAGATAGGCCCTTGCAGTTGTGGTATCCAGCAAGGCCCCTATGAACTCTAAAGACTGAGTAGGGGTGAGATGTGATTTTGGGATGTTTATTACAAGTCCCAGATACTGAAGAACACGCCTTGTGCAGGTTAGGGAAGTCTGGGCCTCTGACTGGGATGGAGCTCGGATGAGCCAGTCGTCCAGATATGGGAATACAAAAATTCCTAGAGTGCGTAGAAATGCAGCTACTACTGCCATGCATTTTGTGAACACTCTTGGAGCAGAGGCCAGACCGAAAGGAAGCACTCTGTATTGGTAGTGCTTTCCCTGATAAAGGAACCGAAGGAACCTTCTGTGTGTTGAATGGATGAGGACATGGGTGTACGCATCCTTGAGATCTAGAGAACAAAGCCAATCCTGACTCTGAAGGTATGGAAGGAGAGCACCGAGAGAAATCATCTTGAATTTCTCCTTGCACAGAAACTTGTTCAATTCTCTGAGATCTAATATGGGTCTGTAGCCCCCTGTTTTCTTTGGGATAAGAAAATAGGGGGAGTAGAACCCTGAGCCCTGTTGAAGAAGGGGTACTTCTTCTATTGCCCTTTGGGCAAGAAGGGTAGCAATCTCCTGACCCAGAAGGTCGAGGAGAGATGTTGGAGAATTGAACTGTCTCACCATGGTGTGAGGAGGAAGGTTGAAGAAATGAAGCTTGTACCCTTCCTTTATGATGGAGAGGGTCCATTGCTCTGCTGTGATTTGTTCCCATCTGGGAGCAAAGTGAGCTAACCTTCCTGGAATGGTGAGAGGCTCTGGTTCTTTTATAGCCAGAAAGGCTAAGTTCTCTAGTTGTAAATCAAAGGCCCTGAGGAGGCTGAGGTTGTTGGGCCGTAGCAGTCCTTGCAGCCTTAGACTTGGCCTGTTTAGGTTGTTGCTGTTGCTTTGCAGTAAAACGACCTGCAGAAGCTGCCTGCTGACCATAAACAGGATAATATCTCCCTTTTTTAGGAAAAAAACCCTTTTTGAACAACCTTTTCTTAAATGGAGCAGAAGTAGACTTTGAAAGTCTATCTAAAGCAGAATTTTCCGCATCCATCTGAGTGGCCTTTGCTTGCCAATCCTTGCCAAAAAGGTTTTCTCCTGTACAAGGAAGATTTCCTAATCCATCTTGGACCCAGGGTTCCAAATCAGAAGCTTGTAACCAAGCAACTCTGCGTGCACCTATGGCAATAGCCGAAGCTCTGCTGGCACACTCAAAAGAGTCAAAGGCTGCACGGTTGGAAAATTTGGACACATCCTGGGCATGTTTAAGCCAGGTGAGAAACTCCTCCCTTTTATCTTCTGAAATAAAAGGGGCTAAAGTCTGCAGATGGTATGTAACTTCTTTAAGAAACATCCCCATGAAGAGACTATAGGAGTTGATTCTGGCAGCAAGCATATTGGCCTGGAAAATTCTCCTGCCAAAAGCATCTAAGGTTCTGCATTCTCTTCCTGGAGGATTAGAGGAGTGCCTTTTTGCACTCTTTATCTTCTTCATAGCAGACTCCACCACAATAGAGTGGTGAGGAAGCTGAGTCTTATGAAAACCAGGACAAGGAGGAACACGGTACATGGTGTCCAACCTACGAGAATGAGGGGAGGTGGTAAGAGGAGTCTCCCATATGCTCAACATGTGATCATAAAGGATCTCATGAATTGGTAAGGTAGCTGCCTCTTTAGGAGCCTTAGGATATTGTAAAATATCCAACTTTTTGGCTCTAGGTTCTGCCTCAGGGGCCACTGAAATGGAGAGGCCCCTGGCCACTTCCCTAATGAAGTCTTGAAAAGACAAGTCTTCTGGAGGAGACATTCTTCTTTTTGGAGAAGAGGGCTCCTGAAGAAGGAGTACCGATGCTTCGATAGAAGCCTCTGATTCATCAGAGTCTTCGGAGGAATCGAAGTATCGCCTGTCTGGATGCTCCTGCAGAGCCCGATACGCGTACCGAGTGGTATCGACATCGGGAGTGATCGGTACCGATTCGGTACCGATGGGCATCACAGAACAGGGTACCGCTGCAGTCGACACCGAAGCCGATGTTGATTCAATCGGTGCCGGTACCGGAACTGATATCGGTACCGGAGCCGGTACCGACAATGGAGTTTGTTGCGGTACCGGAGGCGTCGCAGCTTGTATGAATGCCGTAATGGCACGCTGCATGGTCAGAATATTCTGATCCATCGACGCTACCAATGTCTGGATGTCGGTACCAGTGGAGACCACTGGTACCCCAGAACATGGCAACAGGTGATCGGTCGAGGCCGTGCCATCGATGTCAACCTGTGACCCCATAGGTAAAGCTTTGGAAGCCGGAGCCTCCCGCCGGGTTAATTTTGCCGGTGCGGAATCCTCGAGAGCAAGCCCGGAGGCATCTCGATACTTGGAGGGAGATCTACCCTTCGAGGACCGGCTGGACTTATGTTTGGTTACCTGAGATCCATGGGAGGAAGAAGAAGCCCTGGAAGACGTCGATGCCACCTGTGATGTAGCAGGCTCTTATGAAGCAAGAGAAACTAATAGTGATCCGGTGGAGAGAGCCGGTACTGCAGGGGAATGCAGGATTTTCTCTGTTGAGAGGGAAAAAGAATGCAGAGCTAATCAGGAACCACTCCTCACTTCAAGGCAGGTGAGAAGCCAAGTCCCTGATTGGGCACGCCCAAGCAGGAGGCGGGCAGTACAGCACTCAGCCAGCTTGTTAAAACAGAAACAGTTAGACAAGCCAGCGAGGAAGCAACGTGACAAGCAAGGAGATTGGAAAGAAGGACACAAGCACCTGGACGAGGATAGGTCAGATGACCAGGAGCAGGAACCGTGGGAGAGAGAACCACTAAGCAGCTGTGATCCAAGAAGGAGCAGACAGGAGCTGGGAGACTCAGGGGCAAAGAAAGATTTCTGGAAGCAGGAGAATTCTAAGGCACTGAGAGACCCAAGGCTGCAGCTCAGGAGTTTAAAGGACCCAGAAGAACCTTGGAATAGGAGGCAAAGGGATAAGGAATTACCCTGGAAGAAGCCCAAGCATAAGGTATCTGGTGGGAGTGGCACGGCTAGCAAGCTTAACAGTGGAAAGCCAGAAAGAGTGAATTTTAATTGTGAAAGACAGGATAAAGGCAGAGAGTTTGAAAAGCCTGACTGTTTTCCTTTTAACACTCTGAGAGACTCTCTAACCACAGCTGAAGCGTTTTACCCTGCACTGCCATGTGGAGATAGGTGGGGGAAGGGAAATGCTTACACGCTGAAATGTTGTCCAAGTAAAAGCACTGATAATTGCCTAGAGATAAGGAATACAAACAAGCATTTACCTGAAGGAGGATTTGCTCAGTCTAGCTCAGAAAATACACAGGCTGAATTACTTCTCACTGAATTCAGAGAGTTCCTTAAGAGCAGAGCAGTTTCTACTCAGAACGTAGCAAAGCCATTGACCAGCTGGCAAGAAGAAATGCCTTTAATTTCTTTGCCATCTACGGAACAGGAAGTCCCGATGGATTGCTCTACCTGTATGATTCCAAAGGACATTTAAGTGTTTTGCTTGCCAGTATTGTATGTAAGAAAATAGCAAAGTTACCTCACTGTTTGCTGTGATAAAAGAGCTTATCTGAAAGGAATAAGTGGAAGCATATTCTGTGCAATGCAGGAGCAGTGCTGGTATAAGAGTTTTCTGTTACTTTAATGAAAAGGTGATCACATGACAGGGGAATGTGATCAGTAATGGACATTCAGTCAAGCAGTGAAAAAAAGCCTTGTTTAAGTTCAGTTTCTCAACTTTGTTTTGTGCCATATTATTTCATGTACGTCTGCTGCATTTGAACTGCGAAAGCGGGAATAAACCTCAGAAAAAGAAATATTCTTTGCCTTGCCTTATCACTTGAGCACCAACACAACTACAACATTAACCCTCAAGGGCATTCAAGGCCAGCCCCTCCCTTAACCCTCAAGGTCCCGGGAGTGGGTAGGTGGCACACCGAAGCTGCATCAGAGTGAAACAGGGTACTGAGCTTGGCTGCTCAATTCTGTCGACCTCTTTTAGACATCATGGAACAGGACTCACAATCCGTGATGGAGTGGTCAGGACCCAAACATTTTAGACACCACTCATGGGTGTCAGTGATAGAAATAGTGCCGCTGCACTTCGTGCACTTTTTAAACCCGGAAGCGGGCTTTTCCATGAGGAAAATATTTCCTAGGCCTAAGGTCCAAAAAGAAAATATGCACAGAAGTGGGAAACGATAATTTTATTTTATTTTTTTTTAAGAAGAAAGAAAGAAAAGACCGGTACCGGTCCGACGTCGAAGAAGACAGACGCACAACCAAAGAAATAAAGAAAAATAAAGAACTTCTTCAGCGGTGACAGGAACACGACCTGCTGGCTCCGCGGAAAAGAAGAACTGGACAGAGGCGGTTGGGAAAGGCGGGAAGGCAGTGCGCAGGCGCTGTGGGATGCTCCCAAAAGCTTTCCTTTTGGATGCTGGGGAGCGTTCCTGCGCAGGCTCCGTCGGTACCGACGATACCCATATGTGAAGACTCATTCCTGCTTGTTCCTGGAGATAGTGTGTATGCTTCTCAGATAGAGAGATAGAGAGAGATTCAGCTTGTAGTCTCTTTTGGGTCAAAAAATAGCCCATGATCTTCTCTAGATGAAAAGCTAACTCAATGATAAGTTTAGTTGCATTTATTCAAATAGGGGTAGCTTCTGACCCGTGTTTAGTGGGGATATACGTCCGGGGCAGATGTATATGTTCCGCTAAATGTCTAGGTCTGATTCCCAACAAAACGCTCCCCGCACGTACAGCAGAGATGTGTTGGGAACTCTGTACTAGGGCAGGAGAGGGCATTCCGGAGGAGGAGCGAGGGCGGGCCAGAGACATGACTCTCAACCCAAACATACAGGGCCGAGTCTTGTGACGACCCTGTACATCCGGTCTAGGTTACTTAGCTGGGGGATTTATTCCACCACGGAGGTGGAATAAGTCCCCCTCCCTCCCGACACCAGTGGCCATCCAGCTTGGGCCAATCAGAGAGCTGAAAGTGCCAGGGGTTCTCTGCAACCCGATCCTGGCCCTGGAAGGCTCGATTGGGGATCAGGTAGCGGGGAAAGTGGACTTTGTTGCCAGTGCGGGCGATCGGGGGTCCTGCATAGAGCCACAGTGCCATGGCGACGGGACGCCAGTGCACCACAGCTCCATGCAGGAGTCCAGGCTGAGCTAGCCGGGGAAATTCTTAGATGTGCTGCGGGCCAGAATTGGGGCACGTCCTGCCCATCCAGGCCTGTTGCACCCGATTTTGATTTTGAGGGGATATCTAGCCCCCGAGGGATCAGAATTGGGTGCATATCTAAGCCATCCAGACGTGCCCCATTGGAAGTGGCCTTATAGTGTCCAAATTCCTGAGGACTGTGCTAATAAACCTGCACTACTTGGGCACGGGCATTCCCCCCATGCTGCAGGTGCTTGGCGAGGCACAACTACCCAAAGAGAATAGAGGAGAGAGGATCCTCCGCAACAACAGTCCAAATGAGAGCAGAGAATAACCACAGCCACACCAAAGGTATCTTCACAACCACAAATTTTATTAAGGGATCCGACTTGGGCAAGTTTCAGCATAAAAGCCTGCGCCTGTGGTCATTCAAAACGTTAGTCAGCTTCAACTTAATGAAAGTACCAGCAATGTTGTAAAACAAACAATGACCAGGAACAGAGGCTGGTCAAAAGTACAGTAGTGCCTTGGCAGCATGGGTGCATATGCCCGTGCATATGACCAGGCCAGGTACGTGCAATTTTGCAGGTCATTTTAGACATGTGGAGGAGTGGAGGAGTAGCCTAGTGGTTAGAACACTGGCTTGGTAACCAAGCAACCAGGGTTCGATTCCCACTAGCACTCCTTGTAGCCTTGGGCAAGTCACTTAACCCTCCATTGCCTCGGAAGAAAGGCCTGGCAATCTACTTTCGGTGACACTGCCAAGAAAACCCAGGAGCTTCTGGGTCACCAGGAGTCAGGACTGACTCGAAGGCACACATTGCATTTTTTTAGACATGTAGACATTCCCAAAATGAAAGTCAACAGACATGGGTACATAGATGTACCGGCTGAGATATTTCAGGATGGGGATGTCTATACTATGATTCATGCATGTCCTAGCCGGCCATTTTAGATTTGCAGGGTAGTTAAATGTTAATTAACATGCAGGTTTTGTTGACCCGGAGAAAATTACTGTGGCATATTTCTTTCTTTTCTCTGCAAGTTTTGCTGCCATGAAATGAGCACTTTTCTGTTACTTATTCATGGTCATGAGAAGCTATAGGCATGAACGTGTCAATAGCCAAGGCCCAATGTGCAACATACATCTCCATAAGATGGCCCAGGCCATGCCTCCACCATGTCCCATTGCGAAATGGGCATGACTGTCTCAGGGAAGTGTATATACCTGGCTTTCTAAAATGGCTCCAGGATGTCTTTGTGATTTGCATGTTTGAATAGCCATTTTCAGATGTCCAAATCACGAACAGAGTTCTAAAATGACCTCCTTTGAAAATACAGGACCTTATGAAAGTATTCATACTTTAGACATTTTTCATATTCTACTGTATAACAAATACAATTAAAAATGCTTTAAAGTAAGAACAAGATTTGCCATATTAGGTCAGAAAAAGGTCCATCAAGTCCCATATCCTGTTTCCAACTGTGGTCATTCCAAGCATCTGGCAGAATTTCAAAAGGTAGACAGGTTCAATGTTGCTTATCCCAGGGATAAGCTGTGGATTTCCCCAAGTCCCTCTTAATAAGGATTTATGGACTTTTCCTCCAGAAATCTGTTCAAACCTTTTTTATCCCAGTTACACTAAAGTGTAGTTACTCACCTATAGCAGGCTAGGGCTTGCTTGCAGCCCAGCATGTGCAACGCCACTTCCCCTTTATGGGCGTGAGACCTGGGAAAGAAAATTGGTAGAACTATGGTCTGATTAAGATGGAAAGCAGATACCACCTTCAGGAAGAAGCATGGATGAGTGCGTAAGACCACTCTATTATGATGGAATCTGGAGCTCACTATCACGACGTGCCGAGGTAACTGCCACCAGAAACAAGACCTTCCAGGTCAAGAACTTCAGAGGGCAGGAAACGAGCAGCTCAAAAGGAGCTAATGAGCTGCACCAAAACCACACTGAGGTTCTACACTATTGCTGGAGGCTTAAAAGGAGGTCTAGAGAGTAGCAAGCCCTGCTTAAAGTGAACCATCAAATGCTGAGCAGATATGGACTTCCTTTCCGAGCCATCATGGTAGGCCCCAATTGCGCTCAGATGGACCTGGACAGAGTTAGACTTGAGACCCAACTCTGAGAGGTGCAGGAAGTAATCGAGCAGTCTGTTGATAGATCCAGAGCCCAGTCTGTGCACCAGCATTCGCGGCTTCACAGGAACAGCCGCCAGCGTGAAGGAAAAGGCTTTTCACGCTGGTGGCTGTTCAGAAGGAGCCGGGGCCTCGCGCGGCTTCCCCGGCTCCCTCTGAAGCCTCAGACAGCCGCGATGCTGGTCGGGGGGGGGGGGGGGGGGGCAATGGCTGCATTGGCTGTGATGGGGGGGACCTGGACTGGAAAAGGGCTAAAGGGGGGGGGGGGACGGAAGTGGAATGGAAAAGGGCTAAGGGGGGACTTGGACTGGAAAAGGGCTAAGGGGGGGGGGGACTTGGACTGGAAAAGGGCTAAGGGGGGGGGACTTGGACTGGAAAAGGGCTAAGGGGGGGGACTTGGACTGGAAAAGGGCTAAAGGGGGGGACTAGGAAAGGAAAATGGCTAATGGGGGGGACTGGGAATGGAAAAGAGCTAAAGGGGGGGACTTGGACTGGAAAATGGCTAAGGGGGGGGGACTTGGACTGGAAAAGGGCTAAGGGGGGGACTTGGACTGGAAAAGGGCTAAAGGGGGGGGGACTTGGACTGTAAAAGGGCTAAGGGGGGACTTGGACTGGAAATAGGCTAAGGGGGGGGACCTGGACTGGAAAAGGGTTATGGGGGGGGGACATGGACTGGAAATGGGTTGTGATGGGGTGGAGGGGACCTGGACCAGAAAAGGGCTATGGGGGGGGGGGACTTGGACTGGAAATAGGCTGTGATGGGGGGGGGGACCTGGACTGTAAAAGGGTTATGGGGGGGGGGGAGACATGGACTGTAAATGGGTTGTGATGGGGGTGGAGGGGACCTGGACTGGAAAAGGTCTATTGGGGGGGGGGGGGAACTTGGACTGGAAATGGGCTATGGTGGAGGAAGGGGGATCTTGGACTGGAAATAGGCTGTGATTAGGGGGGCTAGGACTGCAAATGGGCTGTGATGGTGCGGGGGGACTCAGACTGCAAATGGGCTGTGATGGTGCGGGGGGACTCGGACTGGAAATGGGCTGTGATGGTGGGGGGGGGCTAGGACTGGAAATAGGCTGTGATGGGGGACTTGGACTGGAAATGGGTTGTGATTGGGGGGGGGGAGCTAGGACTGGAAATGGCCTGTGATGTGAGGGCTAGCACTGGAAATGGGCTGATGAAGAGCTGGAATAGGACTGGAAATTGGCTGATGTGGGGCATGGGAGAATGGGACTAGAAGGGAGTGGATGCTGGGTGGGCCTAGAACTATAAGGGAATTGATTTGGGGGGAGGACTAGAATGGATGGGGAATGAGAATGGAGAGGGGAAAAAATATTTTGTGTGGAAGAAAAGTCTATGATGGGCCGGTATTGGGAGAGTAAGAGGGGCTTGAGAATGGAAGGGTGAAATTTAAACGGATGATAAAGGAATAAGGAAAGAATTGGGGGGAAAGAGCAAAAGGGAAACAATCAGTATGTTAAAGCAGAAATAGAGAGAGAATGGAAAACATCTAAAAGAGAAGAAAGGACAAATGGATAGCTCGCAGAAGACACGAAGAAACCAGAAGAAAATGACTGGAGCAATTGCAACTGAAAAATAAAACGCCCAAACAGAAGGTAGAAAAATACTTTTTATTTTGAATTTATTAACTGGAATATGTCTGGTCTGGGAAGTGTGTATTGCTAACATCTTTGCGTTTTTGTTTAGTGCAAGAGGAAATTACTTTATAGTTTTATTTCTCCAGTGTTGTACATTTCATGTTTGGATTTTGGGGTTCCCAGTTTAATTGTTATCTGACCAAGGAAGTTAGCCTACACGTATCCTGGGTAATTTTTGTGGGTGGGGCTGGGGGCGGGGCAGGGGTGGGACTAGGGGCGGAGAATGGGTGGAGCATGGCGAGCCACAGGTGTCGGGTTTTTCTCGGTGAAAAAGTTGGCAACCCTATTGTGAGGTGGAGAAGGAATGTTTAGGATTTGGGGAGGGAGTTTGAGTGCTGGGGGGGGGGGTATGTTAATGTAACATGGGCATCTTGTTTGGTCTCTTCATTGCAGACTGAATCCAGGGGAGGTGATTGGAGGGCATTTCAAGCATTGATAGTGTAGAAAGGGACTCAAAGTGGGGTACCTAGGCCCTCTGAAAGGGCTAATATGGAGAATGGCTTGGAATTTTGCTGACAACCTGAAGCTTGATCTGTAGCAGCTTAGCAGGATAGATGTATAGAAGCGAAGGTCATATTTTGCAGATGAAATTGTTTAGTGAGAGAGAAAACTTATGGAGACAGGATGTTTTTGTTTGTCCTAATTATGTATGAAAAATCTTTGTGCCTAGTTTGACCTGAAACATGTAGTATTTAGCTTAATCTGTAAGACAGAAGCATGATGTAGAGCGATAAGACGAAATTGTAGAATGTAGCAGTTTTTTGTTCCTAATAAAAGAAGGTACTGCGGCCTAGCTTGAAAGACAGATCACAGCAGACTGCTCAAGTTTGCAGGCCTGTAATTCTTTCCCTTAAGGCCTTAAGTAGTACTGTTATTGATATAATTCTCTGTGTATGTCTGTAGTCATTTCATTCCGTACTTGAATTTAGAGAATTAGAATCAAAAGAGGTCGGACTTGATAAGCCTGGTCAGAATTAACCCAGGCAATCAAATAGAAGATATAGGATTGTTTGATGTATGGAGACAATTAAACCCCGGGGTGCGAGAACATACTTTTTTCTCCCAGGTTCATTCAACTTTGACTAGAATTGATTACATTTTTATGGACAAGGGGTGGAGTGGAAAGGTTAGGGGAGGCTGAGACTGAAGGGCAGATTTGATCTGATCATTCTTCTATATGGTTGGATTGGGAAGGTGTACAGTTGGGAACAGGGGTGCGGTACTGAAAATTAACCGAGTGTCTTAAAGGATAAAGGGGTGATAAAGAAAGTAGGAGAATCCATACGGGAATACTTTGAATTTAATAGGGAGCGTGATATTGGTAGGAGCATACAGTGGGATGTTTTTAAAGCAGTAATTAGGGGAGTGTTATTGAAGTGTGCTAGTAGAGTTAACAGCAAGCGAGAAGTGGCGTTGGATCAGTTTGGTAAGGAAATTAGGAGGTGGGAGGGATTTGCCAGGAAGGTTAGTCAGGGAGAGGAAGAAGTTAAGGTGAGGGATTTAAGGGAATCAAAGGAGACGGTGAAAGGGCTATGGACGCATGACTTGTCTAGAATTAAGCAGATCTACTCTGAGAGAGGAAATAAGGCAGGAAGACTCCTAGCTAATCAACTGAAAGCCAAGTGGCAGCAATGCCATATAGTTGCCCTGAGGAAAAAAGGGGGTGTTGTGTCTGCTGGGGAGGGGGAAATCAGAGAGGAGTTCATTGAGTAATATAGGACACTATATAAAGACACTATATAAATCAGAAGTGTATGGGAAGGAGGGAGAGGTTGATAAGTATTTGGGTGAAGTACAGTTGCCCAAGCTAACTGAGGGACAGAGAGAGATTATGGAGGGGCATGTTAGCCGTTAAAGGGTTGAAAAATGGGAAGGCACCAGGTTTAGATAGGCTGTCAGGTAAATTTTATAAGAGGTTTAACATCCTACTAGCCCCACAGTTGGTAGTAGTATTTAATTCAGTGAAGGAGCGGGATGATCTGCCACAGTCTATGATGGAGGCTGGTACTGCAGTACTGCACTAGCCATGGAAGAATCCATTACAAGCAGGATCGTATTGACTTATATCTTTGCTCAACCTTGATGCAAAGTTGCTGGTGAGGATCTTAGCAGTGCAACTGAATTCTTTCATAGCTAGCCTGATCCATGAGGATCAGTCAGTGTTTGTACTTGAGAGATAAGTTGGGGATAAATGTGCCTAAAGTGGTTAATTTGATATTGGAGGTAAAGGACAGGGATTCTCCTAATGTTAGTGGTAGATGTGGAAAAATCTTTTGATATAGAGTGGGGTTGGGGTATTTGAGGGGAATCTTATATAAATTTGGGTTCAGGTCACAGTTTATAGGTTGGATATAAGCACTATATTAACCCTTACCCATGCTTTGGGAAAATAACAGGGAATACTCTAGAAGTTTCTCATTGTATAGGGGGATTAGGCAGGGATGTTCTATAACATTATTTGCACTGACTTTGGAAGCCTTTGTGGCCCAAATTAGAGCTAATGGGAAAATTTGGAGGGTAGAGATGGGAGGAGAAGTTTTCAGAATGTCATTCTTTGTAGACGATATTATACTATCTGTCACCCAGTCTGAGCGATCCTTGGGGACGACAGAGGAGGAGATGGAGAGGTATCAGCAGTTTCTGGATTCAAAGCAAATTTGTCAAAATCAGAAATACTTAACATTACTGAAGGGAGGGATGGGATGAAAAAAAGTGTTGAGGATTTTTCCATTTAGGGAAGCAAAGGAAGGATTGTCATATTTAGAAGTAAAGGGAACAAGGGATTTAGATCAGATGTATAGGGCTAACTTTCCTCCTCGATTTAAGAAACTGTTGGAAGATCTGGAGCATGGGCAAAGACTGCAGCTGTCATTTCTTGGGCAGAAAGACTGCATAAAGATGATTGTGTTGCTGAGATTTTTATACTTATACCAGACTTTGCCTTTGAAAATCCCAATTTGGGAATTTTAACAAAAAATAGAGTGGAGTGTAGAATTTTATATGGAACAGGAAAGTTCCTCAAGTGAGCCGCAGGACCCTTTGTAGGGTCCAGATGGGAGATGGGTTGGGCAGTTCCACACTTTTGTATTAGAAGGCTGCGCAGTTGAGAATGGTCTTTGAATGGAGGAGGAAGACTCCTAAGCACTGGGTCTGGATTGAACAAGCCAGATTAAGTGGTTAGCCCCTTGAGGGACTGTTATGGGGCAACAAAAAACAGAGGGTCCCTTCTGGCAATTCTTTCTCAATGCTCTTCAATGGCGCTTAAGACGTGATTGGGGGTTAGGGAGGAGTTGGTGAGGGGGGGGGGGGAAGGGATGTTGTCACAGGTTTCACTATTTGCATTGCCAGGAATTCAGAAAGTGGATTGCTGGGTGCAAATGGAAGGATGAGAGGAGATGGGGGTGGAAGAGGGGGGTGTATTTAGTACATTCAAAGCATTACAATTGAAGTTCATTCCTCCAAGATCTAATTTCTACGTTTATCTGCAGATCAGGCATTTGGCTTCTCAACTGGGGGGGGGGGGGGGGGTGTAAGCGGGAGGGAGAAGTTAAGGGATTTTTTCCAAAGCTGTTGAAGGTGGGTGCGGGCTACAAGAGGCCTTTGTCCAAAATATGACTGCTTATAAACATGACAGAGTGGTCAAGTTTAAGAAAGCTTGAGCACCTATTGCCAAATAGCTGCAGGACAATAACTATAAAGGGGGAATTAGGTATAGTGATCAATGGGGGGCAGGGGCAGGGGTATTCCTGAGTCTAAGTTTAGTTATGTTAAATTATGATATATATAGAGTAATTGAGATTTGAACTAACCACAGTTATTGCTGTGATAAATTGGGTTCTGGTATTTGGTAACTCTGGAATTACGCTGAAGCTTAATGTGTGCGGGCCCTCATAGATATCCTGGATAATGTGGTAGGGGGTGGGGGTTGGGGGCATGGGTTGGGTTAGGGAATGACTGGGGTAGTTTGTGGGAGTAAAGGAAGCAGGGGTAAAGTGGTTGTTAATGGCAAATTATGCTACAGTATTTGAAGTGGCTTTCTTTGTAAGTGTGGTGGCTGAACTGTTTTTGTTCTTTACATTTTTGTAAAAAATAAAATAAATTAAAATAAAATTGAAGAGCTTACTTGACTCTCCCCTCACCAGTAACCTCACTGGGCTCTTGAAGCTACAAAGAACTACATTCACAGACACTGGGAAGGTTATCAAATACATAATAAATACACACAGTTCTACAGAAAAATACACCAAAGCTTTGGGGAGAGCAGACTGAGAGACACACGTTCTCCCTGTTTACTCTAACTTCTCAGCCATGGTTCACTTTATTTATAAGGCTTTTTTAGATGATACAGCATAATTTCACTTTATCATTATACGTCATGTATGTTTATCATATTGTAGGTCAACTTATTCGGTGTGGGTCAATGTGGAGCCATAAATGAAGTCCAAGACATAATTGTTTACTGTTACATGGCCATTATGAGGAGACATACAGGATTCCACAATATAGAATGACCTAGTTGACATAATTGTTTACTACTGATAACTTGATATCTAATCTTGAATACTTCTCGATATCTACTAATTACTAACCCTGAATGTATTTTAGTTAATAACTCTGAGACAGAGAGGCTGGGGTACAACCTGCCCTTTTCTTTATTTATGTAAACCTTCACCTAGTAAGCTAATATATGAGGTTTTATTTCTAAGCATGGTTCTGAACAGAATTAACTCTTTCTCAGTTTTTAGTTATTCTAATAGTGTAGTGTATCCCATACTAATATACATGCTTTCAGTCCCTCCTCTGATTCTGGAAAGAATCATTTCTAAAATAAGGAAACTCATATATTGCCATTGAAGTGGAAATACAACTGGATTCTGGGCCAATCCATAACATTATTGCAGGGGTCAGTGATCCTACTGACTTCTGATTACAGAAAGCTGTGAAAGATAAAGAGGTGGAAAGAAACCAGTGCTGACATAGAGAAACAACTGTCAGTACATAGAGGAGTAATACTTCTACAATGAAACATACCAAAATACCAACCAACCAAAAAAATGCTAACAGGCCTTGCAAACAGCCTGAATATTGAATTCCAAAATGAAGGAACAGAAGCAGTGAGAGCTGAAAAGGAAATTGACATAACTCTCACTTGAAACTAACATGCAGTTACTAACTTCATCTAATAGGCCTTTCACTATTTTCCACTATTATCAATCATACCACAACAAAAATCAACTAGTACTCTGCATACAGCATTTTCCTTTGCTAAAAACCATTCAGTTCCTGGCTGCGTAAGCTGACACTATGTTTACTAGACCTTGCAATACACACTAATTGCCTAAAACGAAACAACAGAGCTGCCACTATGACTTCATTCTGAGGGGAAACATCCCATTTTCTTCCTAAAGATTTGTTCAGGATTGATAACAAATTAATATAGTTCACTTCCATATGGGGTAATATAGTTCAATTCACTATACATCAAGCACCTAACCAACCTCTGGGAAACTCTGCACTACAAAAATACTAACTGAAACATCAATTCTCAAATCGGAGATTACAAAATTAGCTCAACAAAAATAAAATACCAGAAGACTATGTTTCACAATATACCAAACAATAAACCAGTGTTTGAAGAGATTAAGAAAGAGAATCAGAAGTGCAGAGAGAAAGTTCACAGTTTTGGAAAAACATGCAAGAACCTCAAAGCACATGATCATTCTGCACATGAAAAACTCAAAATGCACAGTCCAAAATTAACAATGCAAAAACAACTTGGACAACTTGAAGAAACATCTGTAGCCCTTCTTGCAATTAGAAAAAGAAACATGGCTGTCGTGGGGCGAGCCTACGCGAACTACAACAGGAGAACAGAAGATTGGAGGAGCTGAACAGACATGCAAAAGATGCTCTACTTTTGCCAAACCACAAAAAAAACTAAATTACCAAGCAGACAATATTTAAGAGAGGCAGATAACAGCAATGGCTGGCTTGCAAAACAAATACAATGAGCCGCAGCAAAAATGCTTAATTGCTTAAGATGTGAGATTCAGAAACTCACTGAGGACAAGATATATTCTGCATACAATTACTCAAAAACCCTCTGAGGCATGACCATTAAATTATTTCACTTTAACTCTGGTTAAGTATGCCTAGATCTGAACTAGAGGCATCCAAAAAAGGGGTAGCTAAACTACACACTTGATTCCCATTAACTGACATTATTTGTAAATTACTGAAATGTAAGAACTTGTACATAGGATCTTCATACCTATATCTTTAATTATTCTAGGTTCCGTGTTTGTATTTGTGTTTGTATATGACTATATGTCACAAAACTCCTCAAAGATCTCAGGCCTAACCCTTGGTAAACTCCATGCTGAGGAGCTGTCACTGTTGAAAGACAAGCAACAAACTTTGATAACTTAAAATATTTTTCCCATCAAGTGTAAGTGTGCCTCAAAAATATTTGGATATTCCTTCTAACATCCTCATGATTCTGAATACAATACTGCTTCACTAATAAATTGCCATAGCACATCTAGGACCAGATTAGGAAATATGCATAGCCAATATGCATAACAATAAAATACTCTCAAAAATATTCTAAGACAAACTAAACATCCACTCTTCTTAATACACTTCTTAAGATGATGAGGAGATATACTATTGCTATACTGGCCCTCTACTTCTCAAGTACTTTATTAAGTAGAGGTTCAGTACCTAAAGGTCATTACATACATATCAGGAAAATACTAATCTAAACTATCCTCATCCTTCTAGGTCTTACTATAAATGCATAAAAACATTTTAAATGCCATATTTGACATGAATAGTTCAGTTAGAATAGTCCATTTAGAATTCACTTAATACAATAATCTCTTTGTAATGTCTCTGTTGTTCTTTCAGAAAGTACTTTGAATCATAAAAGTCCTTTTCTTCAATATCACTATTGTCCAATAAGACTCTGCATTGCAACTCTTGTCTTCCTGTCTCTTTTTCACTGTCCAACTTTCGCATCCACATGACATTATTGAAAATACCATGGCTTGGACAAGTTTAATGTATGTATGGAGAGAGACATCTCTGCTCTTGAGAATCTTGTCTAGGTCCTTCATAGCCATTCTACTAAGAGCAATACGTTGTCGGATTTCTTGACTGCTAGTCCTTGCAACTCTTGATTCACCGACACAGGAAGCCACTTGCTGGACTTGTGAGGGGGCCACCGTATAAGATGCATTCGTTGGGAATGTCTTCTCACTTTACAAGCTGAATATATCCCACCAAGAACACACGACATAGATCAGGAACTCCGGAGCTGGGAGTGTCTTCGGATGCAGTCGTAAGCAGGACCCAACCTGGTGACCTCACTTCTGCTAAAACAATTCTGCAGATCCCAGATATAAAGTACTTGCCATCTCGTTAAGAAGTCACTTGCAATAAAAGAACACAAACAGGGCTGAAGATGCAACCGTACACAATAAGTTAAGATAGCGCTGCGCAACACCTGGTGTCCGGGATAACTGCCAAGGCATTCATTAATTATTTCAAATAGTGTCCGGGGAAACACACACTCTGCCATAAGGGCTAAAGGAAAAACTTTATTCAATCGGAGGCTGTATCATAGTGCCCTATTAGGGACACCCTCCCTCCTCTGATACAGAACAGATACCAAAACAGGGTGCAAAATCAAAATACAATAAAAGGAATTCAGCAGGCAGGAAACTTAATATCTTTCCCTAAACTAGCCCTACAATGTCAAGCCAGAACACAGTTTCAAAAAAAAAACCAAGATGCATAACCACAGCGATAAACCTCCGCTGCGGGAAAAAAAAACAGGCAGAAACAAAAGACGATCAGGGTAAATACAGAACAGATGAGTCGTTTCTCAGCTGCCCAGAACGACATGAAGTCCAAAGTTGGGTTTCAAAAGAAGTATCTTCAAAGGGATATAAAAGAGAAAATAAAGTCATCTTTAACAGTGCTACATACTGCAAGTCAATAACACTAATGCTGGAAAAACAGCTTGCCGGTTTTCTTTTCATGTGTCTGCAAAAGGGTTGTCCATTGGCAAGTTTGTCCGCTAGCCGTCGCTGCAGAACCAGAAACCCGGAAGTTTCTACTGTAGAAAAAATACTGCTATTAAACAATATAGCTAGTACAGGAGTCCCAAAGTTATTTCATTAATTTGCTCCGGTTTACAACCAGTCCTGAAGACTTGCAAAGCACACAAATAATAGAAACATCAGAAAAAGCTACAAACCATTTGAATAGTTTACAATAATCATGGCACTCTTCCCAGAACATGTTGACATCTACAACATGGCACATTTCCCAGAATAAACCTTCAACTGCGATAACGGAGAGACAGAGAGAATTTCCAATCCCTATAAGCAACAGTCAATTTGCTAGCAAATATTTACAGGAAATTAATAAATCTGAAAACTTGCACAGAAATACAGATGCTTTCAAAAGAAGTTTCACTCTAGCAGATCAGAGAGTGTTAGGACAATTCCCAGAAAGTTACATGTTTACAATACACCTCACAGTTTAAACAGATTTAACCCTTAAACCTAACTTAGCAATATAATAAAGAAATCTGACCAGTAATATATGTAATTCAATTTACATGAAAAACAAATTATTCACATAATAAACTAAAAAGAAATGGTTGAGGTTTTTTTATCAGATAATGCAGGTTCTAGGGCCTTTGCAAATATGCAAGACTAACTAAAAACAAAAAGAGTAAATAAAAACAAAACTGCATTTTTTCTTCTCTTTGCCAAGTCAAACTGAAAATGAATCAAATCGCAAATCCACAATAGTCCAAGGAGAAATTGGCAAAATCACATTATGAACTGCTTATCAGCATCTTACCGTACAGCCACACACAGACAGTCTCGCTTGTAGCACAAAAAGAGTTGAAGTCTCACATAACTGAAGTGACACGGCATGGCTGGAGATAACTTCTTCATCAGTGACTGCTGGCAATGGACACAGCTGACAGTCTAAGAAACAAAACTTCAAGTCTCCCGCCGACCCATACAGGCGGAACAAAGGCATCCGATATCTCATCCCAACACTGTGGATGAAAGTTTTCCAAGATAACGAGGCTTGCATCTGCAGGAAACAGCACTTCATCTGTAGAAAATGAACTTCAGAGGAAAGAAACGCAACGGGCAATGTGCGACATTGGATCCAGGTGCAGCCCACAGAGCAGATAGAAGTCTTCCGAGATCAGGATGAATAGCTGTGACATCTGCAAAAAATACAGTTGACCAGTAGCAAGGAAAGCATTTCTTCTGACCATCCCCCTGCTCTGATTCCAGGGACAGTTTTTTTCTTTGCTTGCAAAAGTTCAATGACAAGCTTATCTGAACAGTCTCGCTGCAGATTCCTCTGACTTTCTCGCTCTCCAATCTTACCCCTCCCCTTGCTCCTGGAAGGTTGAGCAATCGTCAGCTTGAGCGGTTCAGTCATTTCACATCAAATGTCAGCTCACTGCACCAGGTACTTTTTCAAACTTACATCAGCATTCTTCAGACTTACATCAGTACTTTTTTTAGACTTACATCAGCTGTTCGTGCTGGTCATTCTAAGTTGTAAAAAAATACCTTTACTCACGGGATTAAACTATTTACAAAAACAATAAATGAATCCTGCCTTAAAGATGTTTAATCTCAACCAATCCTTTTCACAGGTTTGCTATAAGTGCACTACTACTACTGTAAGTGATTTTAACAGAAAATCATTTTTTTTTTAACCACTTAAAACAAAAATTATCACTTTGAGTTTTCTCCTGGGAATCTATCACAAGGTATGTCACAAACTGAATAAAAATCAGCTGGGTTATAGAACGCAGTTCTAAGCAAATTATCTAAAGCAGCCCAAGTAGGACAAACTATTATACTGACGCAAAATAGTTTGAAGAAAACTTATAGCACTATGTAATTGAATACATTTCTCTCTATAGGTCATAAAATCCATATTCAGATCCTTTTCAATATCATCAACAAGTTTACTAGAAATACCTAATTCCTTTGTAGCAGAAATATTATTTACATTTCTCACTGTTCCCTCTAAGGGCTCTATGATACGTACGGTACATTCCGTTTCATGACTAAGAAGGTCATTCATTTCTCTAAGCTGGGACACCTTGCAAGTCCCAAAATCCGTGATCTGTGTATTTCACAACATTCTTAACTTATCTTTTATCGCATATTTTAATTTCGCTAAACGAGTGACTATCTTCCCTTCAGAAACTACATAATTCTCAGAACAGACAGGGGAAGACGACGGAAATACACCTGGAACACTTCCAGCTTCAATTGCATCATACTCTGGAGAAAAAAAATGACTGGGACTTACTTTGCCCAGATATTACCAACAAACTTTTTCTCCTGTGGCTCACTCGTCTTATCAATATTCACTAATCCAAACAATTCATTCTTCAATTCATGTGCCATTTGCTGCCACCACCCAAACACTAGCCCCTCACGAGCATATTCTGTGTTGAGTCTGCAAGCAAATTTCAGATAACAAAGCTTATCTACAGAAAATGTTCCTTCCAAAGGAAACTTGTCAGTGCATGTCAGTGCACAATATAATTAGAAGCCCTAGGTCCATATTGTTCACGCATACAATAAGAAGGGCTACCTATCTGAAGAGCTAAACTCATAGCTTCAACATGCCATTCACACAACTGAGTCAACTCCTGTTCACCTAACAGATTGCTCATTGCTGGCACCAGATAATACTCACAAACACCTTCCCTCCTTGTCAGGAATGTTGAAATCTGTAGATGAGTCACGGCACCAACTGAAGAGCTTACTTGACTCTCCCCTCACCAGTAACCTCACTGGGCTCTTGAAGCTACAAAGAACTACATTCACAGACACTGGGAAGGTTATCAAATACATAATAAATACACACAGTTCTATAGAAAAATACACCAAAGCTTTGGGGAGAGCAGACTGAGAGACACACGTTCTCCCTGTTTACTCTAACTTCTCAGCCATGGTTCACTTTATTTATAAGGCTTTTTTAGATGATACAGCATAATTTCACTTTATCATTATACGTCATGTATGTTTATCATATTGTAGGTCAACTTATTTGGTGTGGGTCAATGTGGAGCCATAAATGAAGTCCAAGACATAATTGTTTACTGTTACATGGCCATTATGAGGAGACATACAGGATTCCACAATATAGAATGACCTAGTTGACATAATTGTTTACTACTGATAACTTGATATCTAATCTTGAATACTTCTCGATATCTACTAATTACTAACCCTGAATGTATTTTAGTTAATAACTCTGAGACAGAGAGGCTGGGGTACAACCTGCCCTTTTCTTTATTTATGTAAACCTTCACCTAGTAAGCTAATATATGAGGTTTTATTTCTAAGCATGGTTCTGAACAGAATTAACTCTTTCTCAGTTTTTAGTTATTCTAATAGTGTAGTGTATCCCATACTAATATACATGCTTTCAAAAATAAAAGCTTTAGTAATTTCTCCAGAATCTTGGAGTAAAATTAGATTCAAAGTTCATTTTGGAAATTCACATTAATTTGATGGCACAGATTGTTTTAGAAGAGAAGACTAGGTAGACAATTGCAGCCTTTCCTAGATGGCTTTGATCATCTTTCAGCTGGATTACTGCAATGGCCAGGCAAAGGGGCTCCTATACGTATAGGCTGCAGGCTTTGCTGAACACATCACCCCAGTCTCAAAATACCTTCATTGGCTACCCATACAATCCCGAATAAAATACAAATCAATAATGATGACATTCAAGACCAAGCACAATCAGTCCGCTGACTGCTTAAAATAGCTAATCCAGATGGTGCCAGATACTTGATCAAGGAGGAAACAACATCAAAACACCCTTTCGAACACATCCATCAAAATCAATACCTCTCAAACAGTACTACAAAGAACGCTCAAATACTTCAGCCTGTCCCTCTGGAACTCACTCCCACATCAAATAAGATCAGTTAAGGGCACCTTCGATTTCTGGAAAAAAACAAAAACTCACCTGTTCACTAAATACTTTGATGCAACACTGGGCACACAGTTTTAACACTCAAATACTTATGCCAATCACCCCTCCCACAGTATCATATGCTATCCAAACTGAATATTCTATATTACAAGTGTAAATAGTTCTTGTTGGAATGTTACACAGTTCAATTTTGTGATATATATATAGTACAATGTTAGCTGTTGTGTGTATAATTTTTGCGCTTTAATGTAAACCACCTTGATAACACTGAAAAGTGTTAAGAAATGCTAAACAAATAAACTGCAAGAACCATTTATAAGTGTCCAAAATGGACTTCAGCCTCTCCTCTGCTTTACAGTTTACATTGGTTACTGAAGCTAGCCTGGATGAAGTTCGAGATTATCATGCTTATGTTTCAGGCACTGAGGGGACATGGTCATGCAAGGAAAACTTTGATGGTATGTTCCTAGTAGAGTACTGTGATCCTCCCAAGCATTATTGCTTTGTATACCTACATTTAAGGAAGCCAGTCTTATGTTTGTTCAAACTATAGCTTTCTCAATAGTACCTGTGACACTATGGAACAACTTACATGAAGTCATAAAACTCAATTGAACTATTTATCCTTCAGGAAATAAGTTAAATCTTGGCTATTTCCAGGGTCAAAGTGTTTTTCACAGCAGACTGGCTAATCCATTAAAGAGGCTTTAAACTAGATTTGCTAGAGACGGGTGAGAAAGCCCCCAGGTAAGTGAAACATTAAAGATCTCGGTAGACATGGGTAAAAAAGTTCAACATCTGGAAAGCGGTATGTATTAATGCCCGTAGTATGAGAGATTAGATTTCAGATGTTGAAGCTTTACTGGAAGAGGCTGACTTGGATTTAGTGGCAGTTATACAGACATGGTTCATGAAGAACCATGTCTGATGATTGGGATTTAATTATACGAGGCTATAATTTATTCAAGAAGGAGAGGCTAGGAAGAAATGAAAGAGCAGTGGCACTATATGTAAAAGAATATTAAAGTTACAGAATTGCAGGGCTTACAAGAGAAGGGGGAGGGTTTATGGGTTAAAAAGGAAAGAGGGAATGAAATGATAATTAGATCTTACCTGCTAATTACTGTTCCTGAAGGAACGACAGTCCAGTCCCTTACTTCTGGGTTGCGCAACCCTTCCAGCAGCTTGGAGGCTGAGCCCAACCTTTTTGGGGATGGAGCGGTATAAATACCACTGGGACCACCCCCCAACTCCAGTATTCGAATGAAAAAGCAGACATAACTAACTTCCAACCATAACGAACCTAACATAATACCTCAAGGAACTAATACTCCAACTTGTTTTTTTTTTTTTTTTGGATGGAATAAGGGAAGGAGAAGAGGAAGGGGGGGGGGGGGTAGCTGAGTCTGCTCGAACCGGCTTTCTCCTGCCCTTCCTCTTGCCGAACCGGGCCTACGTTCGGTCCGATGCTCTTCCATGAACAATAGGCCTTAAAGTTCGCCGGAACCGGGTGGGATCAGGGACTGGACTGTCGTTCCTTCAGGAACAGTAATTAGCAGGTAAGATCTAATTATCATTTCCTTATCGTCACTCCAGTCCAGTCCCTTACTTCTGGGATGTACCAGAGCAGTTCAATCTTGGGTGGGTTCCGGCAGACCGGACTGAAGAACCGTTAAACCAAAGCGAGCGTCCGCTGAACTCTGTACGTCCACTCTGTAGTGTTTGGTAAAGGTATGCAGCGAAGTCCATGTCGCTGCCCTACAAATATCCAGCGGGGGAACAAGGCTGAATTCTGCCCAAGAGGTGGCCTGGGCCCGGGTGGAGTGAGCCCGCAGACCCGCAGGAACTTGTTTCCCTTTCAGGATGTAGGCGGAGGCAATCGCCTCTCTGATCCACCTGGAGATAGAGGCTTTGGCCGCTGCCTCCCCTTTGTGCGGACCCCCGAACTGAATAAATAGATGGTCGGACTTTCGGAAGGGCGCTGTGCGAGAGAGGTATCGCTTCAGAATCCTCTGGACGTCTAGGAGACGAAGTTTGCTATCCCTACCTTCGTGCCCCTCGGCCGAGAAGGCCGGAAGGGTAACTGTCTGGTTCACATGAAAGGGAGAGATAACTTTGGGCAAGAACGAAGGGACCGTGCGCAGAACCACTTTGTCTCCGAGGAAGGAGAGAAAGGGGGGCTGAGAAGACAGCGCCTGTAATTCCGAGACCCTCCTGGCCGAGCAGATGGCGACCAGAAAAACTGCCTTTAGGGTTAGATCCTTTAGGGAAGCCTTCTTTACTGGCCCGATCAAGGCATTTAGCACTAGGTTGAGATCCCAGGGGGGGATGACCGACCTCCGCTGAGGACGCAGTCGTCTCACCGCCCTTAGGAACCTGGAGACGTCCGGGTGCGCCCCTAGGGGTTTGCCGCGGACCTTGCCCCTATAGCAGGCGATCGCCGCCAGCTGGACCCGTAAGGAGCTGTGCGACAGCCCCTTGTCAAACCCTGCTTGCAAGAATTCCAGAACCTCCGGGACTGAGGCCGAGAGAGGTTTCCGACGGTGCTCCGCACACCAGGCTTCGAAGATGCGCCAAATCCTTACATAAGATAGACAGGTCGAGCGCTTCTTAGCATTCAACAGCGTCGAGATTACTGCGCTTGAGTAGCCTCGTCTTAGGAGCCTCGCCCTTTCAATAGCCATGCCGTAAGCGAGAATCGATCCACGTGAGGCATCCGTACTGGGCCTTGCCTCAACAGATCCCTTTTGCAAGGGAGCCGCCAAGGTTGGTCGGCGATCATCCTCACCAGATCCGCATACCACGGGCGGCGGGGCCAATCCGGGGCTATGAGGATTATCAATCCTTGGTGGGACTCCACCCGCTGGAGCACCTTTCCGATCAAGACCCAAGGGGGAATACATAGAGAAGGCCCTCCGAGTGCCACTTTTGGGACAGGGCATCTAAGCCCTCGGACATTCTTTCCTTCCGCCTGCTGAAGAACCTGTCCACCTTGGCTGAAGAGAACCGTGCCATGAGATCCATGACTGGGAGACCCCATCGGGTCACTATCTGGTTGAAGGTCTCCTGTTCCAGTTCCCACTCTCCGTGGTCTATCCTGTACCTGCTGAGGAAATCGGCTGTGATGTTGTCTTCGCCCGCTACGTGCTGGGCGGAAAGTGCTTGCAGTCGGACTTCGGCCCACTGGAAAAGGGCGTCCGCCTCCTTCTCCAATGCGGGACTGCTGGTGCCTCCCTGGTGGTTGATGTAGGCCACCGCGGTGACATTGTCGGAGAGAACGCGAATTGCTCTTCCTTGCACTATCGTCTTGAAGGCCTTGAGTGCCAGGGTGACGGCCCGCAACTCCAGTCTGTTGATGGGCCATTGTGCTTCCAACTGTGTCCAGAGACCCTGGACGAACTGGTCCTCGCAGTGTGCTCCCCAGCCTGATAGGCTGGCATCCGTCGTCAATAGTAACCACTGATGCGGTTTGAGAGGCATCCCGTGGTCCAGATTCCTTGGGCACCGCCACCAGTGTAGGGCCTGTTTGGTCCTCGGAGCGCAGGGTAACTGCATTGACAGAGGCTGATGCTGGGGTGACCAACGACGTAATAGTGCCCGCTGCAACGGCCGCATGTGGGCCCTGGCCCATGGCACTACTTCTATCGCCGCCGCCATAGTTCCCAGAACCTGAAGATAATGCCACGCCGTGGGATTTCGTCTGCCTAGAAACTGCGTGACTAGAAGTCTTAGCTCCCTTGACCTTGAGTGAGAGAGGAATACTCTGCCCTTGCAGGTGTCGAATCTTGCCCCGAGGTACTCGAGTTCCTGGGAGGGAGTCATCCTGCTCTTCGTACGGTTGATGACCCATCCCAACTCCTCCAGAACCTGGATCACTCTGGTCGTCGCCGCCTGACTTTCCTTTTCCGACTTTGCCCTGATGAGCCAATCGTCTAGGTAAGGGTGCACTAATATTTCCTCCTTCCGGAGGAAGGCCGCTACTACCACCATCACCTTGGTGAATGTCCTGGGAGCCGTGGCTAGGCCAAAGGGTAGAGCCTGGAATTGAAAGTGGCCTCTTGGCACTGCGAATCTCAGGAATTGTTGATGTGCCTTCCTGACCGGGATATGCAAGTAGGCTTCCGTCAAATCGAGGGACGTTAGGAACTCCCCGCCCCTCACGGCTGCTATGACTGAACGTAGGGTCTCCATCCGGAAATGTGGTACTCTGAGGCAACGGTTGACCTGTTTTAGGTCCAGGATCGGTCAAAAGGACCCTTCCTTTTTTGGTACTACGAAGTAAATCGAGTACTGACCAGTGCTGAACTGGTCTGGTGGTACTGGAACTACGGCCCCTAAAGCTATTAGTCGATCGAGAGTTGCCTCTATCGCCGCCCTCTTTGTAGAAGAACCGCAGGGGGACTGCACAAATGCTGGCAGTATTTGTTTTGCAAATTCGAGAGCATAGCCTTCTCTGATCACCTCTAGGACCCATTGGTCGGACGTGACTCGGGACCAGGCGGGAAGAAACAGCCTTAGGCGTCCGCCCACCGGCCGTCCTTCCTCCTGGACCCCCGTCACCTCATTGTTGTTTTCTAGGTCCCGAGAAGGAGGAGGAGGAAGCCCCAAAACCTCGGCCTGCTCCACGAAACCCTCTGTATCCTTGACCCTTCGAGAGAAAACGGCCCCTGGGAAAGGGGTTTGGCCTGGCTGGGCGGAACCTCCGCGAGTCTCTTGGCTGGGTACGCGTTGGAGCTAGGAGGCGCCCTTGTTTTGGCCTATCTTCCGGGAGCCTGCCCCCTTTAGACTCACCCAGGTCTTTAACTAGCTTCTCTAAATCCTCCCCAAATAACAGTTTCCCTTTAAAGGGGAGTCGACTTAGGCGTGCCTTCGAGGAAGGATCCGCTGCCCAATTCCGTAGCCAAAGATAACGCCTAGCCGCCACCACCGAGGCCATGTTCTTGGCTAGGCTCCTGATGAGGTCATACTGACTGTCCGCCAAATAGGCTGTACCGGATTCCACCCTAGCCGAGTTGGCCTGTATTTCACCCGTTGAGCCCTCTGCCTGGAGCTGTTGGGCCCACCTTAAACAGGCCCGAGCCACCCAAGCTCCTGACACGGAGGCCTGCAAGGCGAGAGCGCTCACATCAAAGGCTTGTTTCAGGAGCGCGTCTAACTTCCTGTCTTGTGCATCTTTTAAGGCCGAGCTGCCCTCAACTGGGATAGTCGTCTTCTTAGTAACTGCTGATACTGCTGCATCCACCCTGGGAGATTTCAGCAGTTCTTTATCCGCCTCTGGAAGAGGGTAGAGGCGAGTCATGGCTCGGACTCCTCTTAAGCTTGATTCTGGTTGGTCCCATTCTTCCTGGATCATCTGGCGCACGACTCTGTGGACCGGGAACACTCTTTGGGATCTCCTAACGGCCTGGATTAAGGGATCCTCTAATGCCTCTTCCTGGGCTGGCATGTCTGAGGTCACATTGAGAACCTTCAGGGACTCATTAATTAATGCCGGGAGCTCCTCCCGACGAAAAACCCTCACTATCCGTGATTGATCTTCTTCCGGGATTTCCCCCTCTTCAAGCTCCTCCTCTTCCTCGTCCAAGTCCTTTAGAGAGCCATCCTCCTCTGGGGTACCCTGAGATAGGGACCCTAGAGGCTCCTCCCCGCTAAGACGTGGGCGCTTGGGGGGAATACCAGAATCCGGAATGGTTGCCCCGAGGGATCTTGCTAATTTGTCGTCCGCTGGAGGGGCAACCTCTTCTGACCCTACGCCCTGTTTACGTAGGCAGTAGGCCTTGTGAAGTAGGAGGATGAAGTCAGGAGAGAAAAATTCTCCTGTCCCCCCAGCACTAGAGGAGGGGGGCAACGGTGGAATAGAAGGAGGAGGCAGGTCTGAGGGAGTAGAGAGGGGAAACTGGGATCCCCCTTCGCCTTCTACGGGGTCTCCTGACTCATGAGAAGTCTGTGACATGGTCAAGTTAATTTCCTGCTCCACTGAGGCAGCCACTGCTGCACAGCTCCTGCAGATTCCTGCCTCTGCGGAGGTGCCCCTGCGAGTACCACAGGAAGGGCAGCGAGGTTTGGATGCCATGACTTAGTGCTGGGGAATCCCACCGTGAGCACCCAAGTCCAGGCAATATTTTCTCCCTGGAGGAAAGCCAAGTAACTAAAAGCAACTTAAACCAGATCAATGAATTAAACTGCAGTTAAATAATTAAAATAATTAAAATAAAGAAACTAGCTCAAACCACAGCACAAGGAAGAACTAGGCAATACAATCGCTAGAAAAGGTAATTAAAATAAAATAAAATGAAAACGCTAAGAAACTGAAGCTAGGCAGAGTACTTGCGATTATGTTGTTTTTTTTTTTTTGCTGGCTGGACTATCCGACTCAGCAATCAACCCCGCCGGCTCTACACGTGGTAGGCCTCGCCACGTGGAGCCTAGACGGGGGACCGCAAGGCCGCTCTCTGGGCCGGAGGAATCCAAACCGGAATGCAGCTCTGAGGCAGGAACGGCCCTCCTGAGAAGACCGACGTTGAAAAGCTGCTCCGCGGCCAAGCGGGAGAACCGGCGCTCGCCTCCACGTCCTCTTGCTCAGGGACGGTCTGGCGGCGGGAATGGGCCTGCAGTTTCACCTCAAGCGCTCAGCCACCGGGAGGGCTTCGGCGCGAGGTAGGACCAGCTCGGGAGAGGGAGGGCAGGAGGCAGCTGAGAACGCCGCAGAGGTATCCGTGCCCGGCAGGACTCTTCACTGCAGCCTGCAGCCCGCAGGAGGGAAGCACAACTCCGATGTCCTTGCCGACCCGGGGGGGGGGGGGGAGGGAGACGAGTGAGCAGGCAGGAAATTAAAGGGGCAGTGAATCTGAAGAAATAAACAAATAAGAAATGAGAAATAAAGGAGAAAATCTAAGTAATCTAAGTAAGAAATATGAAATATAAATAAAATATAAATAAAGGAAAGACTCCAGTAAGCCCTAGGCTTACGGAACCCTCCAGCTGCTTGGAGGCTGAGAATACTGGAGTTGGGGGGTGGTCCCAGTGGTATTTATACCGCTCCATCCCCAAAAAGGTTGGGCTCAGCCTCCAAGCTGCTGGAAGGGTTGCGCAACCCAGAAGTAAGGGACTGGACTGGAGTGACGATAAGGAAGCATCAATTTGCACTGGTGCTATAAACAGACTTCCTTCACAGGCAGAAGAAATGAATAGAGATTTAATTGAAGATATTCACAGTATCGCTATGAAAGGAGAAGTACTGCTGATAGGTGATTTCAATATGCCAGATACTTGACTGGGACATTCCTGCTTTGGTGTATCTAGAAGTAGGGAGATCCTGGATTCTTTACTGGGAGAACTACTCCGGCAAATGCTAACGGAATTCACACGTGGCAGGGCCATATTGGACCTGGTGCTAATGAATGGGAGAGTGTTTCTGATGTTATAGTGGGCGATCATCTCACATCCAGTGATCATCAGATGGTATGGTTCAGTATTAACATTAGGGCTGATAAAGTCCAGTCAAAAGTGAGAGTCATGCATTTGGGCTGCAAAAATCTAAGGGAGCGGTATAGTTATGGCTATGGTTATAATTTATTTGATATACTGCAAATCTGTAAACAAACTATGCAGTTCACAATAAAAAGTAAAATACATTAAGACATAATTTTAAAAAAACATAAAAAGAAAACCTGTAGATATCATAATACAGAATAACAGCAAAGGGAGAGACACTATTATATTGATAGGAAAGGGATAAAAAACAAACAAACAAAACTCAATAACACAAAAAGGGAAAGAAAATGGGGTAAGGTTGGAAGCAAATAGGAGGGGTCTACAGGTTGAGGACTACCATATCCTAATAACCAACAGCACTGCCTACCCATAAGCTGTGGTAATTCCAAATGCTATCTCATAAAGGAACGTCTTTAGTATCTTTTTGAATTGTTGAAAGTTCAGTTCGGTCTGTAGGTTAGCCAGAAGCGAGTTCCATAGGGCCAGAGTCGTGGCAAAGAAGGATGATTTTCTAGTGGCTAAATGCACAGGGGGAGAGAGCCTCTTTCAATTGAAAGCAAGTTCTGCTATGAGGGGACATGGGATGAGGATGAAAGGTGATAGATTCAGGAGTGATATGCGGAAATATTTCTTTACGGAAAGAATGGTGGATCCGTGGAATAGACTCCCAGTGGAGGTGGTAGAGATGAGGATGGTATCTGAATTCAAAAAAGCATGGGACAAACACAGAGGATCTCTAAAGGAAAAAAGGGGACTGTTGTAGCTGTTGATATGGAAGGACGACTAGATAGGCCATGTGGTCTTTTTCTGTCATCATTTTTCTCTGTTTCTATGTTTCTAGTTGTCTTATACTTAATTAACAAAGGTGATGGTACGCGAAGACGAAAACCGTGGCGCGATTGTAGTACTCTGGCGGGGGAATGAAGAGTAACCATAGAAGCTAAGTATTCAGGTGCCAAGTATAGTATAGGGGGTGAAGTGCTTCTGTCTATGAAAGAAGAACGGGACCTAGGGGTGATTGTTTAGGTGGCAAAACAGGTAGAAAAGGCAACTGTGAAAGCCAGAAGGTTGCTTGTGTGCAAAGGGAGAGAGGAATGGCCAGCAGGAAAAAGGAGGTAATAGTGCCTCTGTATAAGTCATTGGTGAGATCTAATTTAGAGTATTGTGTGCAATTCTGGAGACCACACCTTCAAAAGGATATAAACAGAATGGAGTCGCTGCAGAGGGTGGCTACCAAAATGGTCAGTGGGTTTCGCCATAAGGCATATAGAGACAGACTTAAAGATCTCAATATGTATACTTTGGAAGAAAGAGGTGAGATATGATAGAGACTTTTAAATATCTCCATAGCATAAATGCACAGGAGAGCCTCTTTCAACCGAAAGAAAGCTCTTCTACGAGGGGGCATAGAATGAAGGTGAAAGGAGATAGACTCAGGAGTAATATGTAGAAATATTTCTTTACTGAAAGAGTGCTAGTTGCATGGAACAGTCCCCCAGTGGAGGTTGTAGAGACAAAAACTTGTATGAATTCAGGAAAGCATGGGAGAAACACAGAGGATCTCTGAAAGAAAAAAGGGACTATAGAACTTAGTGATTTATATGGAAGGGCAGATTGGACAGGCTGTATGGTCTTTTTTTGTCATCATGTCTTTCTCTATTGACAGCAATTTTATAATGACGAACTGTGGATGGGTAGGAGAGGAAGGAGGATTGCTGAAGTATAGCAGTCAGGGAGTGTGAAGATGAGCTTATGAAGTATTTGCATTTGTCTCTTTTTTGCATTTTTATGTTATTTTATTGTTTTTGATTATATTTGGCCTAATATTCTAAAGCTTTTATACATATCCATAAATTTTCAGTGGCACTATACAAACAACAGTACCACTGAAAATTCTTACAAATTGCCCTAGCTCTGGATAATAGTGGGGCAAAGGGTGGTCATTCCCCCTAACTCTATGGATAGCTGGCGATATTTAGCCATTATCCATACAGCTATATACTCTCTCTTTCTCCAGTGTTTGTCAGATATAGTGTAGTTACTCACCTGTAACTGGTGTTCTCCTCGGACAGCAGGAATCAGCCCTCACATATGGGTGTCATTGGCATCGACGGAGCCCACACGGTAATCACTCCCTGGTTTTCAAGAAACCCTTTAGGAGTTAGACCATACATGCATGGTCACCTTCCTGCCCAAGGGTGCCATCTTACCTAAGTATGATGACATAGCTTAATCAAGCATATAGTAAAAAAGAAAACAACTCTGTGGGGAGGAGGGAGGGTTGTGAGGACCAATTCCTGCTGTCCATGGAGAACACCTGTTACAGATGAGTAATTACGCTTTCTCCGGGAGCCAAGGAGAAAGTCAGTCCTCATGTACGGGACTCCCCAGCTACAGGCTACCGAAAAAACCTGTAAAAAGCCATGGCTAACCGAAAAGTGATGAACTGTAAATGGCAGCAGGGAGCGGTGAATGACCTGAAGTCCTGAGATGCAACCCCCACAGCAAGGATGGAATAACCTTTTTAGTAGCCTGGGCATAAGGGCTGGAAGTAAGGAGTTGCATTAATCACCAAAGTGCTGTCATGCAGTAAGCTCTCCTCCAGGCAGTAATGAGCTGCAGAGGGACTGAGTGTAGATGTGCCACTGAGACCTCCATGACACGCACATTGTGTGCAGTGCCATGGTGCTCCAAGCCCGCTCGTAGGCAAACGAGATACATTCTGCCACCCAGGTGGACAGGGTGCGCTTGGAGACCGCAATGCCAAGCCTGTTTGGATAATAGGAGATGAACAGCTGCGACGAATGGCGGTGGGCCTTTGTCTTCTCGAGGTATGTAGATGACAAGCATCCTCTTATAGTTGAGGGTATTAAGGGAAGTCTCCACCTGAAATGCATGAGGTCTAGGGAAGAAGGTGGGGAGAACCACCTCTTGTTTGATCTGAAACATAGATACCACCTTTGGTAGAAACTTGGGGTGGGTGTGTAGAACCAACCTATTCTTGTGAAATCTGCCATACGGAGTGTGAGTCATCAATATATGCAGCTCACTGACCCGCTGAGTGGAAGTGAGCGCAACGAGACAGACAACTTTCTGAAAGTACCCTGCTTCAACCATTACCAGCAACAGAACCTGGGGTCTTGGGCTTCATCCCTTCACTCAAAGCAATGGGAGAGAGAGATAATAATAAGTAATAAAAAATTTCACGCACACAGAATTATGTTAAAAAGACGTCGTACTCTTAAGGCCTGAAGGGAAAGGAGTCCACAGTCCTGCAAACTTGAGCAGTTCCTGTAAATCCCCTTCAACCTGGCCAGACCAGAGCACCTCATTTATTGATAGAAAAACTGTGTTGTCAGCACCACTTTTGTTACAAGTCTTGTTATCGGACAAAGTAAGCAGAGATATATTGGTTAGCTGAATTAGAAGAAGCAAAAACATTCTGTCCCATTCTGCTAAACATGGCCTTAGTTTTGGATACACAAGGCTGCTAGTGAATTCTAAGCCATTCTCCATATTAACTCTTTCAAAGGTCTCTGGTACCCATTTCAAGTTCTTCTCAAGAGTACCCCCTATGATTCTGTAAAGTATCACTGTAAAACTTGTTCATGTCCAAAATAAATTGATAAATAAATACATACATGCGTACATAGAAAAATCAATACGTAAATAAATAAATAAATGAATAAATAAAATAAATCTTCTGCCATGGCAGGAAACACCTTCCTCTTCACTTTGTTTCAGAGTCCTAGGCACATCTGGTCCATGGGTGAACTTTATCTTGTTGGTTGGAAGAAGTCTTGATAGATATATAGTCCATTTGACAATACATAAAAAGGATTACAAGCATCCTGAAAATTAATCAAAACTATGTAACAGTGCTTGCCCTTGCAAGGTCTCAATAAGAATGTGCACAGAAGTAAGGCTCATAAAATAAATAATTGTTAGCAGTGGCCAACTACTCTTCATAGATCTTTCAGAAGCTTGCACATCTCTGCCACCGCTGGTAAAGCGTAGTTACTCACCTGTACAGGTGATCTCCGGGAACAGCAGGAATTGAGTCTTCACATATGGGTGACATCGGCACTGGCGGAACCCGTGCGGGAATGCTCCACAGCGTCCTATAGGAAAGCTTTCAGGAGCATCCCACTGCACCTGCGCTGCTGCCTTCCCACCTTTCCAACTCTTCCTCCTCAGTTGGGTTTGTAGCTGAGATAAAAGGAGGGAAGGAGAGAGAGAAAGAGAGATACAACTCCAGGGGAGGAGGGTGGGTTGTGAAGACTCAGTTCCTGCTGTTCCCGGAGATCACCTGTTACAGGTGAGTAACTACGCTATCTCCAGGAACAAGCAGAAATGTAGTCACATATGGGACTCCCTAGCTTGGAGATGCCAGGGAGATGACCCCAGAGAGAGCAGTGAAACACAGGCTGAATAGGGTCATGTTTCCTCCCAAGGATCTCTGGTATTGAAACCCGGGACATGGGGTAGGAATTGTTCTAAGTCTGAAAGAGATGCTGGAAAACAGTCTGGCCAAACGAGGCATCCTGACGGGAGCCCTTGTCCAAGCAATAATGGGCCACAAAGGTGTGGACAGAGGACCAGGTTACTGCTTTGCAGATTTCATCAATCGCCACCGAGCGTAGATTTGCTATAGAGGCAGCCATTGCTCGCACATTGTATGCTGTGACATGACCTTCAAGAGAAAGCAGAGTTACTCATCTGTAACAGGTGATCTCCGGGAACAGCAGGAATTTAGTCTTCACATATGGGTATCGTTGGTACCGACAGAGCCTGCGTGGGAACGCTCTCCAGCGTCCAATTAGGAAGCTTTTGGGAGCATCCCACAGTGCCTGCGTGCTGCCTTCCCACCTTTCCCAACTGCCTCTCTCCAGTTGAGTTTAAAGCTGAGACAAAAGAGAGAGAGAGAGAGGGAAAGAGAAAGAGAGAGAGAGAGGGAAAGAGAAAGAGATAGAGAGATACAACTCCTAGGGGAGGTGGGTGGGTTGTGAAGACTAAATAGCTGCTGTTCCCGGAGATCACCTGTTACAGGTGAGTAACTATGCTATCTCCAGGAACAAGCAGGAATGTAGTCTTCACATATGGGGACTCCTTAGCTTTAGATGCCAGGGAGAGACCCCAGAAGTTGTGTGTCCCTGTGAAAGGGCTCCACTTCCCCCCATGGATCTCTGGCATCCAATGTTCCCTCTAATTTTCTGTAGGCTATATGCACATAAAATATCAGCTGTGCAGCTTTTGAAGGAAGGTTAAATTTTGTGTGCCACATAACGACACTCGGAGTTATATACTTTAAAATTTGACTACACGTCAGAATACAGTATGTACACCACATTGATTGCACTAGAAAATATTGTAGAACTTGTGAAAACCATAAATACACAACAACTTTTAAATTTTAAGACGTCTGTGTTGTTTTCTATCAGAATAAGAACCGTAATTTTTGTGCGCTCTGTTGTAAAGTATGTGCGCTCGCTCAGCAAGGTGTGTGCGCGCGCACACGCGCACAGCTTAGAGGGAACAGTGCTGGCATCCCACCAGGGATGGTGGGTAGGAGTTGATTAGGTATGGAACAGGTGTTGGAGAACAGCCTGACCAAACAAGGCATCCCGGCGGGAGTCCTTGTCCAAGCAGTAATGGGCTGTGAAAGTATGAACCGAGGCCCAAGTGGCTGCTCGACAGATGTCGTCGATAGACACAGAGTGCAGATGAGCCATTGAAGCTGCCATGGCTCTCACATTGTGAGATGGGACATGGCCCTCCAGAGGAAGATTCTTACTCTGTTAGGCAAATGAAATACACTGTGCAATCCAGTTGGACAGTGTTCTCTTGGAGATTGGATGTCCCAAATGAGAAGGATCAAAAGCAACAAAGAGTTGAGAGGACCTTCTATGTTGCTGTGTTCTTTGCAAGTAAATGGCTAAAGCTCTTTTACAGTCCAAAGTATGAAGATTCCTTTCTACATTAGATGCATGAGGCCTTGGAAAAAACACAGGCAGGTAGACCGCTTGGTTTAAATGAAAAGGCGAGACCACCTTTGGCATAAAGTGTGGATGAGTCCTAAGGACTACCTTGTCATGATGGAACCTTGTATAAGGTGGATCAGCTACTAATGCCTGCAACTCACTGATGCGGCGTGCTGATGTGATTGCAATGAGAAAGATAACTTTCCAAGAAAGGAATTTCAATGAGGTAGTAGCTAAGGGTTCGAAAGGTGGCTTCATGAGCTGAACAAGAACCAGGTTTAAGTCCCATGCCACCGGTGGTGGCCTAATGGGAGGCTTAGTTAGAAGAAGGCCTCTCATAAATCTTGCTATAAGAGGATGGGAGGAAATAGGTTGTCCATTTAGAGGCTTGAAAGAAGCTGCAATAGCACTCAAATGGACTCTTACTGAGTTAGGTTTAAGTCCTGCATTGGATAAATGAAGGAGATACTCCAGTAATGATTCCAGAGGTATCGCAAGGGGGTTAAGACCCTTCTGCGAACACCATATGGTAACTCTTTTCCACTTGAAAGCATAAGAGCGTCTTGTGGAAGGCTTCCTGGAAGCATAAAAGATATCCTTTACTTGCTGAGGAAGGTTAAGATCATGAAGATCTAGGCCTTCAGCAACCAAGCCCTGAGATGCAGAGACTGGGGATTGGGATGTCATAGCATTCCGTCCTCCTGAGACAGGAGATCTGGAGCAGATCATAACTCCATGGAGGGAGCTTGAGAGAGATGAAGAAGCAGAGGGTACCACACTTGCAGTGGCCAATATGGAGCTATGAGAATCATGCGGCCTCTGTCTCTCTGAAGGTTGAATAGGGTTTTGGGAATTAGGGGAATGGGTGGAAAGGAAGTCTTGACCCCAGTGAAGGAGGAAAGCATCCCTGGCCTGAGAGCCCTGAACCGGAATTCTGGAACAGAACCGGGGAGGTTTGGCATTCAACGGACTTGCAAAGAGGTCTATGTCCGGGGTTCCCCAAATTTGAAAAATCTTGGCCACCTGGTCTGCATGTAGAGACCATTCGTGTGGAAACAGAACTTGACTGAGTCTGTCTGCCCAAGAGTTTTGTATGCCTGGAAAATACACTGCCAGGAGATGAATCTGATGCTCTCTGGTGAGGGCCCATAGTCGCAAAGCGACAGAGAGCGTGTTCCGCCCTGTTTGTTCACGTAGAACATGGCTACTTGATTGTCCTTATGGATGAGGACTGTCTTGTAGCTGAGAAGGGTGTGGAACACTCAAAGAGCAAGGAAGATTGCTCTGAGCTCCAAGAGACTGATATGTAGATGAGTCTCCTGTGGAGTCCAAGTGCCTTGGGTGGAGAGGTCTTGCAGATGAGCTCCCCAACCCATTGGTGAAGCATCTGTTGTGAGAGTTGCCTGGAGTAAGGGTTGTTGAAATGGGGACCCCAGCAACAGGTTCTGAGTGGACTGCCACCATTGGAGGGACAAAATAAGGCGATTTGTGTTCGATATTTTGTCTGACAGGCACCCTGATGCCTGGGTCCACTGAGTGGATAATGTCCACTGGGCTGCTCTCATATGGAGGCGAGCATAAGGAACCACATGCACGGTAGATGCCATGTGGCCTAGTAGTTGCAGCATTTCTCGGGCAGTGAGATGAAGCTTTAGCACTGCTTGAGAAGCTAACTGCACCATGCGAAGGCAACGGGCCTGGGGAAGATAGGCCCTTGCCTTTTTGGTATCCAGCAAAGCTCTTATGAATTCTAGAGACTGAGTGGGAGTTAGACTGGATTTTGGGATGTTTATGACAAGACCCAAATACTGAAGGATACACATTGTGCAAGATAGGGAGGTCCTGGCCTCTAACTCTAATGGGGCTCGAATGAGCCAGTCGTCTAGTAGGGGAAGACGAATATCCCTAGAGTGCGGAGAAATGCTGCTACCACAGCCATGCATTTCGTGAACACTCTTGGTGCTGAGGCCAGGCCAAAAGGAAGCACCCTGTATTGGTAGTGCTTTCCTTGAAAAAGGAACCGAAGGAACTTTCTGTGAGTTGGATGGATGAGAACATGGGTGTACGCATCCTTGAGATCTAGAGAACAAAGCCAATCCTGACTCTGAAGGTATGGCAGCAGAGTTCCTAGAGAAATAATCTTGAATTTATCTTTGAATAGGAATTTGTTCAACTCTCTGAGGTCCAAAACAGGTCTGTATCCCCCTGTTTTCTTTGGGATAAGGAAATAGGGGGAGTAAAACCCTGTACCCTGTTGATGAAAGAGTAGTTACTCACCTGTAACAGGTGTTCTCCAGGAGCAGCAGGAATCAGTCCTCACATATGTGTGTCATCGACGCCGATGAAGCCCTAGCGGAGCATTTCCCCAGCTTTCCATGAAAGCCTTTGGGAACGCAGGCACGCATGCGCGGTTCCCTTCCTGCCTAAAGGTGCCATCTTACCTCAGTCAAATGACATAGCTAAGAAAGCACACAAAAAATGAAAAAACAAACTAGGTACAACTGCAACTCCCAGGGGAGGAGGGAGGGTTGTGAGGACTGATTCCTGCTGCTCCTGGAGAACACATGTTACAGGTGAGTTTCTCCAGGACCAAGCAGGAAGTCAGTCCTCACATATGGGTGACTCCCTAGCTCTGGGCTACCGAGGAACCCAGGCCGAACAAGAGAACTCCCTCTAGTCCCAGCATCAAAGAAAGGCTTTTCACTGACACAACCTCCACCGGTAGCCCAACAGAGGGCAGGAGTTGCCTAAACCTCAAAGAGATTCCGGAGTACTGCCTGGCCAAAAGCACTGTCCCTACGGGACTCCCTCTCCAGACAGTAGTGGGCCGCGAAAGTCTGGCTTGAAGACCAAGTTGCAGCCCTGCAGATGTCTACCAACGGTACAGAACGGAGATGAGCCACTGAGGCAGCCATTGCCCTGACACGATGGGCCGTGACCCGACCCTGCAAAGGAAGGTCAGCTGCCTTGTAAGCCCAGGTGATACAGTCAGCCACCCAGATGGACAAGGTACGCTTGGACACAGCCAACCCCAACTTATTAGGGTCAAAAGAAACGAAGAGCTGAGTAGCCCTTCTATGCCCCTGCTTACGGTCAAGGTAGAAGGATAAGGCCCTCCTACAGTCCAGGGTATGCAGAACTGCTTCAGCCTGGCTTGCATGAGGCCTAGGGAAGAATGTTGGAAGAACCACCTCTTGGTTAAGGTGGAAGGAGGAGACAACTTTAGGAAGGAATTTTGGATGAGTCCTAAGGACTATCCTGTTCCTATAGAAACGAGTGTAAGGCCTGTCACAGACCAGGGCCTGAAGCTCACTCACTCGCCTGGCCGAGGTTAGGGCTACCAAGAAGAGTGTCTTCCAGGACAGGAAGTGTAGAAGGCAAGTAGCCATCGGCTCAAAAGGTGGGCGAGTCAGTTGCTGCAAGACCACATTCAACTCCCACTCAGGAGCAGGAGGACGGATTGGAGGCTTGAGCAAAAGCAAGCCTCTGAGAAACAGGGACACCAAGGGGTGAACCGAGAGAGAATGTCCTTCCACCAGTGAGTGGTGAGCTGCTAGAGCTGAGAGGTGGACCCGAACAGAACTGGACTTAAGTCCCTGATTGGATAAGTGCAGTAAGTACTGAAGCACTACTGGTACAGTACAGGAGAAAGGATCCTCTGTACGTAGCTTACACCACACAGAAAACCTTTTCCATTTGAGAGCATAGGTTTTCCTAGTGGACTGTTTCCTAGAGGCTAGGACAACCTCCTCAACTTCCTGAGGTAGGCCCCAGGGAGCCAAAACTACCCTTGCAGCCTCCAGGCCATCAAATTGAGAGCTTCGAGATTGGGGTGCAGAAGGGAACCCTGATCCTGGGAGAGAAGGTCGGGTTGCAACCCCAGAGGCAGTGGGGGATCCACTGCCAGTTGAAGCAGAAGTGGAAACCAAGGCTGTCTCGGCCACCTGGGAGCCACCAGCAGGACTGAGGCCTTGTCCTGAAGAATCTTGAACAGAGTTCGGGCCACCAAAGGCGTGGGAGGAAACGCATACAGGAGGCCCTGAGACCATGGTATCAGAAAAGCATCTGCTGCCACCCGCAGAGGATGCGGCTGTCTGGAGCAGAACCAAGGCAGCTGTTTGTTCAGTGGACTGGCAAACAGATCTATCAAAGGAAGACCCCAATTCAGGAAGATCTTCTGAACTACCAAAGGATGCAGCTGCCACTCATGAGGCTTGTGGTGAACAGCGCCCTCCTGAGCCTATGGAGATAGTAGAAAATCCTGAGGGTCAGCAGGATTTATACCAAAATGACAGGGCAAGGAAAAAAGAGAGACTCTATTCCTCAGAGCTGAGTAGGGAGACCAGCCCAGGGGAGGAGCCCTGCAGTTCTGATTGGGCACACCCAGCCCTAGGAAGGGGCGTGTCCAAAAGAGAATGTACATTTAAACCAGAGCATGGCTCTGAAGAGAAAGGACGGATAAGAGATCCGAGTGGAGGACGGATAAGAGATCCGAGTGGAGGACGGATAAGAGATCCGAGTGGAGGACGGATAAGAGATCCGAGTGGAGGACGGATAAGAGATCCGAGTGGAGGACGGATAAGAGATCCGAGTGAAGGACGGATAAGAGATCCGAGTGGAGGACGGATAAGAGACCCGAGTGGAGGACGGATAAGAGACCCGAGTAAGGGAAGGACAAGAGACCCGAGTGGAGGAAGCACGAGTGGAGGTGGTACAAGGAGTACAAGAAGTACAAGGAATACAGGAGGTAAAGGAAGGAAGGAATATTGGAAGAAGAAACAAGGGGATGGTTGGAAAGCCAGTGGAGTGATTAATGATACTTTGGAACCTGGCATAAGAAGAAAACCTGCACAATCCTATTCCAGGGAAATAGGCAGAAGTCCCACGCAGAGAGGATTTAACCTTGAAGTGGATAGCCCTTGGAAGGCATCGCCTTGGGGGAGAAAGACTTCAGGACAAGCACAGGTGAAAGAGCAATCATTCCCTGAAACGTCGTTTGTGCCGGAGAGCAACAAACAGATCAGCTGGAGAGCCTGGGAGCCATCTGCAGGCAGAAGTGCTGCACAAACAGTGAGTAATTGGCCACCCGGCTGCCAAGCTGAATATAGAGATAATTCTTCCTCCTATGAGTCAATTGCTAAAGAAACTAGCAATTATCCTAATACCTTTATCTTAAAGGAAGAGAAGACAAACAGCCTTGAGCAGAAGGGAAAAGCTATAGCAGATAGTAGTGCCCTCTCTCATAAGGAACAGGCTGAATTGCTACTTCAGAGCTTCCAACAGTTTTTAGACTTACAGGCTAGAAAACAGCTAGTATCACAAGAGGCAAATAATTCAGCACAGCTTGAAGGAGTAACCCAGGGAAATACAAGCATACCTGAGTGTGAACAAATGGACTGTACATTCTGTTGTATAGGAAAGCCAAGCTGAAGGGAACTGCCTTTATCGTGTGTGAGCTGAGTTCTGTAAAGCTGTTGTATTGCCGTGAAAATGGAAGTTCTAATTACCTCCACCTGATTCTCAGCATAGTGAAAGTAACTGTGGCTGTAAGAGGTGCAGTGAAGCCAACTGACCTCTGGAGGCAAAAGAGAGCAATTTGCTGGAAAGTGAAAAAGCAGCATTTGTACCTTTTTGCTTTAATAAAATACTTATTATAAAGAAACCACAACTACAGTTTCTTTAATTCGGAGTGAGAAGAGCTGGAACTACAACTCCCAGCATTCCTGGGGGCAAAGGTTTCCTCCTTCCCTCACGAAGTACAGCGGCTGCTCATGTCCTTAACCCCTTGAGCCGGGCAGGGTCGCCGCAGGCTGCAGAATTCTTCTCAACCTGTCGGCCAGGTAGTTTTCTGCTCAACCTGTCGGCCTTGAGGAGCATGTTGTGCTTGAGGGCAAATGAGCAAAGGTCCTGTGCCTTCTGACAAAGGAGCCTGGACCCAGTCCTGCCTTGCTTGTTCACATAAAACATGGCGACCTGGTTGTCTGTCTGAACCAGGACAGATTGATGAGCCAGGGCAGGAGAGAAAGTTTTGAGTGCTAATCGAATAGCCCTGAGTTTTAGGAGATTGATCTGCTGTGCGGCTTCCCAGGGAGACTACAGGCCCTGGGTGCACTTGTTCAGACAATGAGCCCCCCAGCCTTGCAGGGAGGCGTCTGTGGTCAGCACCACTGTGTACCCAGGAATATGAAAAGGCACCCCTTTCAGTAGATTGGGTGGGTGCAGCCACCAGTTGAGGGAGTCCAGAAAACGTTTGGACACCCTTATCCTGTCTCTGAGGCTGCCTGTGGCCTGTGACCACTGATTCCGAAGGCACCACTGTGCAGGCCGCTTATGGAGCCTGGCATTGGGGGTCACATGAACTGTCGAAGTCATGTGGCCAAGCAGCCTCAGGCAGAGTCTGGCGGAGAACACTGACCCGCTGAGAAACTGTTTTGCCAAGTCCATCAGTCTTTGGGCCCTGTCTGCTGGCAAGAATGCCTTTGCCAGGATAGAGTCCAGCCTTGCCCCTATGAACTCCAAGTTCTGGGAAGGGAGCAAAGTGGACTTTGCGAAGTTTATTACAAACCCCAAGCTCTGAAGAAGAGCAATAGTTCTGAGGGTGGCCTGTCGGGCCTCCTGGCACGTCTGACCTCTTATGAGCCAGTCGTCCAGATAGGGAAAGACAAAGATGCCTTGATTTCTCAGGTAGGCCGCCACCACTGCCAGGCATTTGGTAAAGACTCTGGGGGCGTAGGTTAGGCCAAAAGGCAGTACTCTGTACTGATAATGGTTTCCTCCCACAATGAACCTGAGGTACTTTCTGTGGTCTGGATGAATGAGGATGTGAGTGAACGCATCCTTTAGATCTAAGGAGCATAGCCAATCTCCCTGCTGGAGGTAGGGCAGAAGTGTTCCAAGAGTAAGCATCTTGAACTTTTCCTTCTCTAGGAACTGGTTGAGATTCCTGAGGTCCAGGATAGGTCGAAGGCCACCGGTTCTTTTGGGTACCAGGAAATATCTGGAATAGAACCCTCGACCGTGCAGTTGAAGGGGCACAGGCTCCACCGCCCTGTCCACCAACAGACCTTGGAGCTCCTGGAGGAGAAGATCTGTGTGCAGGGGAGGCCTTGGAGGCTCTCCTGGAAAATATGGAGGAGGCAGTTGGTGAAAGTGTAGTGCATAGCCCCTGTGGACTATGTTTAACACCCAACTGTCCCCAGTGATGCGGGGCCACTGGTGGGCAAAGAGGGCGAGGCGACCTCCTGTGCAGGGTTGGGAGAGCAGGGATGGAGAGGCTATGCTTAAGGAGTCAAAACCCCCCACCCTGCTGAGTGGGAGCAGGGGCCGGAGGCTTGGGGGTCCTCTGCCTACGGGGCCCATTACCCTGCCCCTTGGCTTGCTGACCCTGGGGTGCAGCTTGGACAGCCTGATACTGAGGGTACTGTTTGTAGGCAGTGCCCTTCCTCGGGTAAAAGGGATTTTTACCCGAGCCCTTCTTCTTGTGAGAAGGGGCAGAGGTCTTCCTAGACAGCCTTGTCCTTGTAAGGTGCTCGGTCTCAAGCTGTGCGGCCTTCTCGGCCATGGGCTTGCCAAAAAGGTTCTCACCTCGGCAAGGGACATCGACCAACTTGTCCTGAACCCATGGCTCGAGGTCCGATGACTGCAGCCATGCCTGGTGTCGAGCCGCGATGCCGGCTGCCGCAACTCGGGCCGAAGCCTCAAAGCCATCGTAGGCAGCGCGGGACATAAACTTGGAGCATTCCCGAATCCCCGAGGACAAGGACTTGAATCTCTGCAAGGGCTCCCCGGAGAGACCAGCAGAGAATCCGGCCAACTCCTTGGCCAGGTCCCGCAAGTACATGCCCATGTACAGCTGGTAAGACTGTAGACGGCAAGCAAGCATCGAGCCCTGGAAGCACTTTCTACCAAAACCATCAAGGTTTCGGGCCTCCCTGCCAGGAGGCACCGCGGGGTGCATCTTCTGACTTTTCAGGCGATGCATGGCCAATTCCACCACCATGGAATGGTGTGGTAGCTGCGCCTTCTGAAAGCCAGGGCTCTTCCGGAGTCGATAAATCGAATCGACCCGCTTGCTTAGAACCGGCGCCGAGGCCGGTGCCTCCCACATCCGGAAGAGGAGCCGTTCCAGCATCGGAGGAACTGGGACAGTAAAGGCCTCCTTCGGAGGAGAGTCGTACTGCAGGGCCTCGAGCTCCGCCGGGATAGCCAACGCGGTTGCCATATCCCAGACAAACTCCGAGAACCAGGTATCCTCCGGAGGGGATCTACTACGGGGTTCAGACTGCGTGGAGTCCGACGGGACGCACCGAGTCTTGACTGTGTCGGGGAACTCCTCATCCTCCGTCTCCCAGGCGAACTCGTCCGACGAGGAGTCAGGGTCCGACCCTGCGGGGCCCGGGAGCATCCGCCCCAATGCCGGAGGCACCGGCGTAGACGCCCTCGGTCCCGAACAGGAGGTCTAGGAAGACCGCGACCGAGGTTGACCTCGAGCCTTCATGGTCTCGAGTATCGGCTCGGTCTCCAGGGTCGACTTCGATGTCCTGGTGGTCGGGGCAGATGCGCCAGACAAGCTGGCCATCAGCACCCGCTGCTGCTCCATGAAGGCAGACAGTCTGCACTCCAAGGCTGTCATCTTGAAACTCAGCTCGGGAGACGCAGCAGCCACCGACTCGGGCCCCGGTGGCGCCGGGCCCGAAGTCGGCTCTCTGGGAGGAGAGTCCTCGAGGACTACAGGACTTATGTGTCCAGCAGACTCCGGCTCCACGCAAGGAACTTTGGCAGGCTTCTCTTGTTCCACGGGCCCGGGGCGACGGTCGGGGGTCTTAGACCTGGCCCTCGAGGAGCCAGGGACCTCTTCCGACGACGCCTTCACGAGCCGCTTCTTCCTCTTGCGTTCCCGGTCGGGGGACCCCCTTGTCCGAGGAGCCATGACGGCGCTCGGGATCCGAATCCCGAGATGTCGAGGCCTCAGACGAGGTCCGGGCCCGGCCGGAGGCTGAGTCAGAAAAAAGCCTTTCTTTCTGCTGCTGGCGACTTCGCAGTGCCTTGGAAGACATCTTCCCACATGGTCCACACGTCTTAGGGTCGTGATCAGGACCGAGGCACCGAAGGCAGCAGTCGTGTGTGTCGGTGAGAGACATCAACCTTTTACACCGATCACACTTTTTAAAACTACTGGAAGCCATTGGGGAAAAAAGAGTCCCCGCGAGGTCAAAGGCCCGGCCTTCCAGGGAAAAAGCAAAAAAGGGCGCGAACGCCAGCCACGAAAGGCAAAAAACGAAAAAGAAGAAACGGGCTCGATACCGGTGTACCGAACCCGGTGGGAGGGGAACCGGCGTCGAACCGGAGAAGAAAAAGTAGCGAGAATCGCCAAAAAAATCAAACTTTTATCCGGGATGACAGGACACACGTGGGCTTCTCGGAAAAAGAGAGACTGAGGTAAGATGGCACCTTTAGGCGGGAAGGGAACCGCGCATGTGTGCCTGCATTCCCAAAGGCTTTCATGGAAAGCTGGGGAAATGCTCCGCAAGGGCTTCATCGGACTGACTTCCTGCTTGGTCCTGGAGAATGGGTACTTCTTCTATTGCCCCTTGGGCAAGAAGCATAGTGACCTCTTGACCTAACAGGTTGATGAGAGAGGTCTGAGAACTGAACTGTCTTACCATTGTGGGAGGGGGCATGCACAGAAAGTACAGCTTGTACCCCTCTCTTATAATGGAGAGTGTCCAATGCTCTGCTGTTATCTGCTCCCACCTGGGGGCAAAGTGACATAACCTTCCTGGAATGGTGGAAGGCTCTGGTCCATTGAGGGCCAGGAAGGCTAGGTTCTCTAGATGAAAGTCAAAGGCCTTGTGGAGGCTGAGACTGCTGAGACGGTTGAGGCTTAGCAGTCTTTGCTTTCCTTTGTTTAGGTGGTTGCTGACCCTTCCGGGCAGGCTGACCTGCAGAACGTCCCTGATGGGAATAAGAGGGATAAAACCTCTTCTTCTTTGAGAAGAAAGGCTTCTTGAAAGATTTCTTTCTCGCAGGATCAGCTGTGGCTTTGGATAGCCTATCCAAAGTGGAGTTGTCAGCATCTAATTCATTGGCTTTTTCTTGCCAATTTTTACCAAATAGATTCTCACCTGTACAAGGGATATTGCCCAGTTTGTCCTGCACCCAGAGCTCCAAATTGGATGCCTGGAGCCAGGCAATTCTACGTGCACCTATGGCAATGGCAGAGGTTCTGCTTATGCACTCAAAACAGTCAAAAGCTGCACGGTTGACAAACTTAGAAACATCCTGGGCATGTTTGACCAGTGTGAGAAAATCCTGCCTTCTGTCCTCAGGAAGAAGAGGGCTCAAAACCTCTAAGTCACCTGTGAGTTCTTTAAGGAATATTCCCATATATAAAATATAGGAACTGATCCTGGCAGAAAGCATGGGTGCCTGGAAAGTACGACGTCCAAAGGCATCCAAAGTTCTACACTCACGTCCTGGAGGATTAGAGGCATGCCTCTTTGCACTCCTGATCCTTCTCATAGCTGATTCCACTACAATAGAGTGGTGAGGAAGCTGAGTTTTTTGGAATCCAGGACAAGGAGGGACTCAATACATGGTATCCAGTCTGCGAGAGTGAGGAGAGGTGGTGAGAGGTGTCTCCCACATTCTCAACATGAGAACATGTAAAATCTCATGGATAGGCAAGGTAGCTGCCTCCTTAGGAGCTTTGGGATATTGTAAAATCTCCAACTCCTTAGCTCTGGGCTCTGTTTCAGGAGCCACAGTAATGGACAAACCACGAGCCACCTCCCTGATAAAGTCCTGAAAGGAGGTATCCTCTGGAGGAGACATCCTACGTTTAGGAGAGGAAGGCTCCTCCGGGAGAAGTATTCCGGTACCGACAGAGCTATCAGAATCCTCTGAGTCCTCTGAGGATTCGAAGTATCTTCTGTCCGGATGCTCTTGAAGAGCCCGATACCCGTACCGACCGAAGTCGGTACTGGGGGAAATCGATACGGGGGTATCGGTACCGGAAGGCATCGCATGACTGGGTACCAGCAAAGCTGACACCGATGCCAATGTCAATGCTATCGGTATCGGTTGAACTGTCTGACGCGGTTCTGAGGGCGTCGATGCTGCAATGAGAGCCACCAGACTGCGTTCAATAGCCAGGAACTTCTGGTCTATCGACGCTGCTGATGCCTGGGTATCGGTACCGGAAGCAGCCGGTACCCCAGAGCATGGCACCAGTAGTTCTGCCGAGGTCGAGGCCTCGAGAACGTCCTGGAGCCCCGATAATGCTTTGGAAGCCGAAGCCTCCCGCCAGGGCAATTTTGCCGGTACAGAACCCTCAAGGGCAACGCCAGAGGCATCTCAATGCTTAGAGGGAGATCTACCCTTTGAGGACCGGCTGGACTTATGTTTAGTTACCTGAGATCCATGGGAGGAAGATGAAGCCCAGGAAGACGTCGATGCCACCGAAGCTGCATCGGAGGGAAAAAGGGCGCTGAGCTTGGCAGCTCGGTTTTGTCGACCCCTCTTGGACATCATGGCACAAGCCATACACTCGGAGATGGAGTGGTCAGGACCTAAACATTTAAGACACCACTCATGGGTGTCGGTGAAGGAGATGGTACCGCCACACTTGGTGCATTTTTTAAAACCCAAGGCGGGTTTCTCCATGATGGAGGAAATTTTGGGCCTAAGGCCCAAAATGGTGCGTGTACCTGGAAAAGAAAAGTTTGGAAAAAAAGAATATTATTTATTTTTTTTAAAAGAAGGAAAGAAGAACCGGCGGTACCGGTAAAGGGTCGAGGAAGGCAGACGCGACCACAAAAAGAAGAATAAGGGAAAAAATTTTCTGCGGTGACAGGAACACGACCTGCTGACTCAGCGGAAAATGAAGAACTGGAAAGAGGCAGTTGGGAAAGGCGGGAAGGCAGCACGCAGGCACTGTGGGATGCTCCCAAAAGCTTCCTAATTGGACGCTGAGGAGCGTTCTCGCGCAGGCTCCGACGGTACCGACGATACCCATATGTGAAGACTACATTCCTGCTTGTTCCTGGAGATAGTCCTTTACTCTCATAGGTAAAAGAGATAAAGTCTGCAATCAACTTGGACAGAGTTCTCTTAGAAACCGGTAGACTGAGGTGACTGGAATCAAAGGCAACAAAAAGCTGTGAAGCCTTTCTGGGCTGTCTAGTTCTCTGAAGATAAAATGCCAAAGCACGCTTGCAATCCAGAATATGTAGATTCCTTTCTGCAGTAGAGGCATGAGGTCTAGGGAAGAAAACAGGCAAGTAAACCGATTGGTTCAAATGAAAAGGCGAAACCACCTTCGGCATAAAGTGGAAATGAGTCCTAAGGACTACCTTATCATGGTGAAACCGTGTATAAGGTGGGTCAGCCACTAAAGCTTGGAGCTCACTGATGCGTCTGGCAGAAGTGAGGGCAATTAGGAAGATGACTTTCCAAGAAAGAAACTTCAGGGATGTAGTGGCTAGCGATTCGAAGGGCATCCCATTCTCCTGAGATAGAAGATCTGGAGCACATCCCAACTCCAGAGGTTTGGCTTGAGAGAGATGTAGAAGCAGTGGGTACCATGTCTGTCATGGCCAGCGTGGGGCTAGGAGGATAATATGGCCCCTGTCTCTCTGAAGCTTGAACAGAGTCTTGGGAATGAGGGGAATGGGTGGGTAGGCATATAGGAAATCCTGACCCCAGTGGAGGTGGAAAGCATCCATTGCCTGTTCTGAGCAGGAATTCTGGAACAGAAACGGGGAAGTTTGGCATTCTGAGGACTTGCAAACAGATCTATATCTGGGGTTCCCCAGACTTGAAAGAGTCAAGGAATCTGCTCTGAATGGAGAGACCATTCGTGTGGCAGTATTACTCGACTGAGTTTGTCTGCCAGGAGATTCTGCTTGCCAGGAAGATACACCGCTAGTAGATGTATCTGAAGGCATATGGCAAAGAACCATAGGTGTAGGGCTTCAGTGCACAATGCCGGAGAACCTGTTCCACCCTGTTTGTTCACACAGAACATGGCTACCTGATTGTCCATCTGGACTAGAACTGTTTTGGAGTGAAGGTAGTCCTGGAACACTCAAAGCACTGAAGATGGCTCTGAGTTCTAGCAGGTTTATGAGAAGCTGAGCCTCCTGCTGAGTCCAAAGACCCTGAGTGGAGAGATTGTCCAGATGAGCTCCCTAACCCAATTTGAACACATCCGTCATTTTTATTTATTTATTACAATTTCTTATATACCGCGCTATTTAGTATCAGCGCGGTTTACATCATAACATAACGACCATAACAACAAGCTGTCAGGTTTTACATCGAACAGGAGTACAAACTTGGATAACGGGGTTAACTATATACATAAGCTATTTACACTGGAAGTATAGGTAAAAATCAGATAATGCATGTAAGGGCCTTTCTAGATTGGGTCATTTCCTGAGAGGGATATCTAGGTTCAATTGCTGTCTGGGAAGTATTGGAGGAACTGATATAGATTGGCAATGGCCCTAATGTCAGGGGGTAGAGCATTCCAGCGTTTGGGGACATAAAAACTGAATGCCCTGTTTGTGGTTGTCGTGTTGGACTTTGTCGATGCCTTTGGTATTGCTAGCAAGTTTACAGCTGTTGCTCTTCTGGATCTGTTGGGGGGGACAATGTGGATAAGATGCGTGAGTGAGGAGGCTGAAATACCTTTGATTGCCTTGAAAGCTAATAGAAGGGTTTTGAAGGTGATCCTCCCATGGATCGGTAGCCAGTGCAGCTGTTTGAGAATGGGGGTCACGTGGTCGTTTCTGGATGCTCCGTAAAGGACCCTAGCTGCGGCATTCATGGCCAACTGTAAGGGGGTTAGTGTGGATTGGGGGAGACCTTGTAAGATGGCATTTGCAAAGTCAAAATGTGGCAGGATCAACGCTTGATATATGGTTCGGAAATCATCTGGGTCCAACAGGGAGCGTAGGTGCTTGAGTGAACGGATTTTGAAATAGACGGCTTTGACTATGTTGCTTATGTGGCGTTTCATGTCGAGACGTTGGTCCAAAGTAACTCCCAGGTATTTTATTGCATCTTTAGTTTGCAAATCAGCTTCGTTGACACTGACGTGGGATGGGGGAGTAAAGTTGGAGTCTCTGGTGATGAATAGCACCTCTGTTTTTTTATGTTGAATGCGTAGGTTCTGTGTCTGGAGCCATGTTGAAACTGCATTGAAGCAATCTGTGAGTGGGGCCAGGTCCATGTGAGTTGTGGAGAAGGGCATGTATAAGAGAATATCATCTGCATATATCAAACAGTTCACATTGAATGATCTTATGATATTGCAGATGGGCTGCATGTAGATATTGAAAAGTAAGGAGGATAACGAAGAGCCTTGAGGTACCCCTTGCTTTTGATGGAAATGTATTGACTCTTCTGATCCAGACTTCACATATTGCCATCTACCGTCCAGATAAGATTTGCCCCATCCTAGTGCACTGTTGCAGACGCCCTTCTCTTTCAGTCTTCCGAGGAGAATTTCGTGACTCACGGAGTCGAACGCCGCAGCGATGTCTAGGAAGATGAGCACAAAACCTTGACAGATGTTGTCAATTCCTGTGATGATATCGTTGAATAGACCAGTGAGTAGTGTCTCGACCCCATGATGTTCTCTGAACCCATGTTGGCAGCTGTCTAAGGGAGCAGTGGCATCGATGTGATCTTGAATTTGCCGTTGTGCCTCTTTCTCAATTATTTTGGCTAAGAGGGGGATACTGGCTATTGGCCGATAGGAGTCAACTCTTTGGGGATCAAGTTTGGGGTTTTTCAATAGTGGCCTAATGGAAGTCTGCTTGAGTGAAGTGGGAAAATATCCTGTTGTGAAGGAGAGTTTCATTATTTTTGCGATGACAGGGCTGAACACATCACGTAGCTCCTTGATCCAAAAAGCTGGACATGGGTCAGTCTGTGCAGTGGAGGTGTTGAGAGAAGCTATGGTGTCCTCGATACATTTAGTGGATGGTGTGGAAAATATGTTAAGTGGGGATAGGCCCGTTGGTTCTTGATATGGGACCGCTAACACCTTGTTGGTTTGCACAATCTTGGATTGCAGGTAATCAGCGAATTCTTGCGGGTGAATCTCGCTGTGTTTTTCAGGAGATGGTTCCTTTGAGAGGGATTTGACCAGATTGAAGAGGTCACGTGGTTTGTTCAGAGACCTCTTTAGGGTGTCAGTGTGATATTGTCTCATTTTGGTAGTGATTGTTTCTCGGTGTATTGCAAGGTGGATTCGGTAAGTGGTCTGATCTTCAGTTGAGCGCGATCGGCGCCATCGGCGTTCAAGTCTACATAGTTGCGCAAGAGATGATCGCAGCTCAGGGGAGAACCATGGGGCGGAGCTTCTTTTTGTCCTTGCTGTATTCTTAGGGTTCGAGTGTTGTGAGATGGCAAGCAGGCTAGAGTTCCAGTAAGCGATTAGTTCATCAAGGTCCGGTGTGGTTTTGTTGATGAGTGATGGGGTCTCCGACAGGATGTGTTCCCTATCGAAGGGGCGAAAGCATCTAGTGGCAGTTCGAGAGGTGATGTTCGAAGGTCGGCTTCTGTTCGGCTGGTCATTGTTGATGGGTATCTGGATGATGATCAATTTGTGGTCGGACCAGGGTACATCCACGACTGATATTGGAGGATTGTGGTTTTGGTCCATGACTGGGTGTGGAACAAATACCATGTCAAGAATGTTCCCCTTTGTGTGTGTGGGTTCATTGATGATTTGTTTGAGACCCAGGTCTTCCATTGCATCAAGGAACGCATTTGCATGGCTTTGGGGTAAAGATGGGAGATTGAAATCACCCATTATCCAATTTGGTTTATTGGGAGAGAGGGTGTTAGCTGCAAGGTCAATAATGGTTGGAAGGTCATCTGGAGAAGTGGATGGTGTTCTATATAACAGGTTGAGGGAGCATTGTTGGTTAGCAACGGAGAGGATGTCCAGGCTGTTTGTGCTAGAAGAGTCCAGAATGTGGAAGTTGAGGTCTGATTTGGAGATTATGAGTACACCTCCTCCTTTTTTGTTTTCCCGATGCCTCGTATGTATGGAGAAATTGGGGGGTAGTAGTTGGTTGAGGAGGACGTTGTCTTCTGATGATAGCCATGTTTCTGTGATCATAAGTATCTCCAGGTCATAAAAGGAGATTGTGTCAAGGACAACAGGCCATTTTTTGCGAATGGAACGCGCATTGATGATGGCACATTTTAGGGGTCGGCATCTCAAAGGTTTTTCCTGGCTGGGTGTCTTGGATAGCTGGAGTGCTACATGTATCAGGTGGGAGTGGCGCGTGTAGGCGTCACTTCCTGGGTTGGAGTAAGGGGGACAATTCCATCTGTGTAAAGAGCCTGGGAGGTTCCAAGCCAGTGGGTGAGGAGGTAGAAGCTAAGAATGACAGCGACCTGGAGGGCCATTCTGAGGGTTTGGATTGTGTGTGAGACCCTGTAGATACGAAGTGGGGAAGTGCAATACTGGGGTGGTACAATGCTGTTATAAGACACAATACAGTGATGAGATTCTTCAGTACAGAGGAGCAATTATACGAGAGTGCAAAAATTGAGCAGGTACAGTTTACATGCTAAGATATTGACTATCTTTAAAGAGAGGGTGCAGTACTGAGATGATACAGTAATAAAGAATGAAGCTAGCAGATTATATTGATCTTCAACTGGCAAAATTGCAATATTGAGATGGTACAAAATAAACTATGATGCTAGCAGGTCATCAGGGTGGACTGGTGTGGTGGCTTCCGAAAAGGTGACTCTACGATTAGCTTTTTGGTGATTGCCATCATTGGAGGGATGAAATGAGATGTGCAGAGTTCCTGATTCTGTCCCCCAGACGACCTGATGCTTGAGTCACTGCGAATAAAGGGTCCACTGAGCTGACCGCATGTGTAGACGAGCATAGGGAACCACATGTACAGTGGAACCATATTACTGAGCAACTGAAGCATTTCTCAAGCAGTTAGGGAGGTTTTCATAACTGCTTGAGAAGCTAGTTGAACTATTCGAGTGCAGTGTACCTGTGACAGGAAAGCCCTTGACTGCTGCGTGTCTAGAAGAGCCCCTATGACCTCTAAGGTTTGAGAAGGGGTGAGATGGGATTTTGGAAGATTTATTACAAACCCCAAATGTTGAAGAACCTGCATTGTGTGCGAGGGGGCAGAGCTGGCCTCTGGACCTGACGATGCTCAGATGAGCCAGTCGTCTAAGTAAGGGAAGACAAATATCCCTAGAGTTCTTAGAAATGCTACTACTACTGCCATGCATTTTGTGAAGACTCTTGGGGCAGAAGCCAGGCCAAAGGGAAGAACCCTGTACTGGTAATGTCTTCCCTGAAAGAGGAACTGAAGGGGATGGGTCCCAAGATGGTAAACTGGATTAGAAATTGGCTGACTGACAGACGACAGAAGGTGATTGTACATGGAGCTCACTCGGATGAGAGGAAGGTGATTAGCGGGGTGCCCCAGGGTTCGGTCCTGGGCCCGGCACTGTTCAATGTATTTGTGAGTGATATTGCTGAAGGACTGAATGGAAAAGTCTGTCTTTTTGCAGACGACACAAAAATTTGCAACAGAGTGGACTCCCCTGAGGGAGTGGTTAACATGAAGAAAGATCTACAAAAGCTGGAAGACTGGTCTAAAGCTTGGCAACTACGATTTAATGCAAAAAAGTGCAGTGTCATGCACTTGGGTAGCAGAAATCCAAGAGAAATGTACAAGATAGGGGGAGAAAGGTTGGTATGCACAGTTCAGGAAAAAGACCTTGGTGTGATTATCTCTGCTGATCTCAAGGTGGCAAAACAGTGCGACAAGGCGGTGGCAAAAGCCAGGAGGATGTTGGGCTGCATACAAAGAGGGATTACCAGCAGAAAAGAAGAGGTACTTATGCCACTGTATAGGTCACTGGTGAGGCCTCACTTGGAATACTGCGTTCAGTTTTGGAGACCATATCTTGCAAAGGATGTAAAAAGACTGGAGACTGTTCAGAGGAAGGCGACCAAAATGATTTGGAGCCTGCGTCAGAAGCCTTATGAGAAGAGACTTGAAGACCTAAATATGTATACCTTGGAGGAAAGGAGGCACAGGGGAGATATGATTCAGACCTTTAAATACTTAAAGAGAAATGATGAACAAACAAACCTCTTCCAGAGACGGGGAACCTGTAAAACTAGAGGTCATAACATGAAACTGCAAGGGGGTAAATTGAAAGGCAATGTCAGGAAATATTTTTTCACTGAAAGGGTGGTGGATGCTTGGAATGCCCTCCCGATGGAAGTGGTAGGGGCGAACACGGTGACGGAATTCAAAAAGGCATGGGACAAACACAGAGGATCCCTTTACAGAAATAGGAAAAAAAACAAAACAAAATAAACGGTACCATCTAACTTCCGAACCATCTAACTTCCGAACCATATAACGTCTCAACAAATAGGGGTGTCCTATATGGAGTGGTGGGTTTACCCCTGAACAAGGATATGGAGAGGGGTGGCCTGCGCGGAGCGACAGGTGCACCTACTCTTGCCATCTCGCTGGGTAGACTGGATGGACCATGCTGGTCTTTATCTGCCGTCAACTACTATGTTACTATGTTACTATGTTACTATCCTGTGATCCTTGTGGATAAGGATGTGTGTATATGCATCCTTTAGGTCTACAGAACATAGCCAATCCTGACTCTGGATGTACGGGAGAAGTGTTCCGAGAGAGATCATTTTGAATTTCTCTCGGAACAGATTCTTGTTTAATTCTCGGAGGTCCAAAATGGGCCTGTATCCTCCTGTTTTCTTTGGTATAAGGAAGCAGGGGGAGTAGAAGCCCAGACCTTGTTGGGAAGGTGGCACTTCCTCTATTGCACCCTGGGCGAGAAGGGTGGTGATCTCCTGGCACAAGAGTGTGGTAAGAGGGGCCGGGACCTGAACTCTCTTGGAGTGGAGGGAGGGGCATACTTTGGAAGCAAAGTTTGTACCTCTCTGTCACTATGGAGAGAGTCCAATGTTCTGATGTTATCTGGTGCCATCTTTTGGCAAAGTAACACAGTCTGCCTGGGATGTTGACTGGCTCTGGGATTTCCAGGGGTAGGATAGCTAAGTTCTCTAGTAGGAAGTCAAACACCTTGTGGAGGCTGGGTCTGCTGAGCTGGTTGAGCTCTGAGGGCCTGAGCCTTCCTTTGTTGCTTCGGTTGTTGCTGTCCCTTCTGGGAAGCATGGACCAGACAGTGGACCGCATGGGTGTAAGAAGGATAAAACTTCTTCTTGTTGAAAAAGGGCTTCTTAACTGTTTTTTTCTTAGCTGGGTTGGCAGTGGTCCTAGAGAGCCTGTTGAGGGTTGTATTCTTGGACTCAAGCTGAGCAGCTTTGTCTTGCCAATCCTTGCCAAAGAGGTTTTCTCCCATGCAAGGAATATTCCCCAGCTTATCTTGCACCCACTGTTCTAAATCAGATGTTTGTAACCAAGCAATCCAACGTGCACCGATGGAAATAGCAGAAGTCCTGCTAATACACTCAAAACAATAATACACTCAAAACAATCAAAGGTTGCTCTGTTCATGAACTTGGAAACATTCTGGGAATGTTTAACAAGTGTCAGGAAATCAGCCCTCTTGTCGTCTGGAAAAAGAGGAGCCATTAGTTTCAAATCTTTGGTCACCTCCCGAAGAAACATGTAGAGTATGTATGAATTTATTCTGGCCATCAACATCGAGGCCTGAAAGCATCAACGGCCAAAGGCATCGAGAATTCTTGCCTCATGGCCCGGGGGATTAGATGAATGTGTCTTAGCACTTTTAATTCAACGCTTGCCGATTCCACAACCAGTACCAATTGATTCATCGGAAGAATCGGAATCAGACGACTTGAAGTATCGACGGACTGGGTGCTCCAGCCCGGTCCGACGATGGTACCGATCGAAATCAGCATCGGAATGCCTCGGTACCGGACACTGACTCCAGGGCCGGTATGGGTGGTAGCGTGGAGAGCGGCGCAATGGTCGATGCTGATACCTCCAGTACTGGTACCGATGGCTGCGGAACAGATTGCAGAGGCTTTAGCGGTACCTAGGCCACCAGCAATGCTGCAAGACTCCGCTCAATGGCTAGGATATGTTGATCCATGGAGCCAGCCGATGCCTGGGTATCAGTACCTGAACAGTGGGCCACGACTCCAGAATACGGCACCAAGAGCTCTCCAGAGGTGGATGCCTCGGGAACATCTTGGGACGCCGATAATCCTTTGGACGCAGGGATCTCCCACTGGGGCTGTTTGGCCTGTGTATTCTCCTCTAGGGCAACACTTAAAGCATCTCGATGCTTAGAAGGAGATCTACCCTTTGAAGACCGACCAGTCTTCGAAGAAGACCTGGATTTCATTACCTGAGATCCATGGGAGGAAGATGAAGCCCTGGATGACGTCGGTGCCACGGACATTGCATCCGAGGCAAAGAGGGTGCTGAGTTTCGCAGCTCTATTCTGCAGGCCCCTCTTTGTCATCCTTCTGCAAAGAAGACATTGCAATGGTGAATGGTCTGGTCTCAAACATTTAAGACACCAGTCATGGGTGTTGGTAGCAGAAATGGTACTGCTACATTTGGAACACTTTTTGAAACCACTAGTTGGTTTCTCTATTTTGAGGAACAAAGGGGCCTAAGGCCCAAAATGGCACCTAAGCACCTAGAGGGCAAAGACCCTTCAAGAAAAGCCTTTTTTTTTTTTTTTAGGCAAGAAAATAGAAGAAGAAAAGGTCACCGATGATACTGGCGCTGGTGTTGATGGGAAGGCAGACGCATCAGAAAAGAAAAAGATTTTCTGCGGTGACAGGAATTGCTCCCTGTCAGCTCCGTGGAAAATGAAAAACTGAGGAGGGAGAGTTGGAAAGGCAGGAAGGCAGCAGCACAGGCGCAGTGGGATGCTCCCAAAAGCTTTCCTATAGGACACTGGGGAGCGTTCCCGCGTGGGCTCTGTCAGTGCTGACGTCACCCATATGTGAAGACTACATTCCTGCTTGTTCCTGGAGATCTCCAGGTTCTTCAGCAGCCTTTCACTCTGAGCTGCACTATGCACATCTTGGACAGAGAGTGTCAGTAACTGTCCACCCAAGTATCATGGCTGCACATACATCTTTCTGTAGCATTGCTGGAATCGTTGATCTTTGCTCCAATCCGGCTTTTAGTAGCATTGCTAACTTCCTTTCATTCATAGTAGTCATTGTCTTCGGCCCATAAGATTCAGTGCATGTACTATATAATTTGCAGAATGAAAACTCACCATAACAGCATTCTTCCAATTTCCCCACAATGGCAAACAAGCACAACTATTAATGGCAATATAGAATTACTGAAAAGAATTATCTTATCTAATCTAATGTGATGTACATCTAGATTTTCTAACATAAAAAAACCCATCATATACACATTTACCACCTTGGTTTAATTACTTAACATACTTGTCAGAATGAAATTGTATCACTCATTATTTGTGATTTGTAAAAGCTAAATCCCTAATATGAAGATTCTTCTTTAATATTACATGTATCATGCTTCTTGCACAATAAGAAACAAAAATAAAGATATCAACAAACTATCACTTCTTCATGACAAGGGTTTGCACATAAATGCATTGATAACCTGCACCCCCAGACTGAAGTTTTCTTTTTTTGAATTTTACTTTTCCCTTTTACATTTATTCTCTTTAGTCAAATAAACTTGTTTTGACTTTGACACGAAATTCAGTTTTCACTTGTAACTTCATAACTTTTCTTAAGCTTTATTTGCACAATATGATATCTAAACACATCAAACCGCTGTCACACATCCAAATGCCATCACACATTGAAGATCTTCCCAATCATTCATAGCAATTAACATATATACTCTAGAGAATCTTATTCAGCAGATATAAGAAACTCCAAGAGATCCCATGTGCATTTGCACTCAACATGCATATTTTCTTTTAACCAAGATCACTTATCGTGGATCACACTTATTTATTGTACAAACACAAATAGAGAAATGGTTAATCATTTGGGGTTTTTCCTCCCTCATCTATCACACTCGTTAGATCCAGGATCCCTAAAATAGTCTTAAATATAATTTAAAATGAAATCACAATCGTGCGTATTTATTTCTACTGCTGTTAACTGGACTCAGAAGTTGTTCTTACTATATATTCACAGGAAAAAAAGATTTAGCAACATTCAGGCTGTACTTTAACTGTAACTACTTGTTTTTTGTAAACTTCTCTAACAAGACTTGCATTCAAGGTCCTCGACAGATAACTGCACACAATATCTCTCGCTACAGAGTTACTGTAAACACACAAAACTCTGCCAGACTATGTTACCGTTATGTTATCTGTGCTGTCATTTTTTTTTTATCAAACTACAGTATATGCTGCATTCCCCCAATCCACTGACTCAAAGAATCCATTCCATATCATAGCACAAACCCAGATAGAAAAAACACTAGTTGTATACACACATTAATGCTACAAAATCAATCACAGAATAAACTGATCCATTACTTCACATCATTAGACAATCTTCATAGAAAAAAAGCAAACAAATATAAAAGAAAAAAGATCAGCATTAGAAAGATAAGTCAGGAGAGGAATGAAACCAACTCCAATAGTAGGGCAGGTTAAAAGGAAAGTAATCTTATTCTGGAACATAATTACCAACAATAATATAGGCTTCATTTTAGTTTAAAAAATATATTCCATCAGTTATCTGCCTCTAAGGGGCTTGTTTACAAAGCCGCGGTAGCGGCTTCCGCCCGATATCGGAGGGGCTCCGATATCAGGCGGAAGCCGCTACCGCAGCTTTGTAAACAAGCCCCTAAGCATTTTTACTTGCTCAGACTTGAATACTGGTGGAAACCTATAGGCCAGTTAGTTTAACCTCAGTGGTGAGTAAATTATTGGAAACGCTGCTGAAAGAGAAAATAGTGAGGTTTCTGGAGTCCAACGGATTACCAGATCCGAGGCAGCATGGATTCACCAGAAGCAGGTCTTGTCAGACAAATCTGGTTGATTTCTTTGACTTGGTGACCAAGGAGTTGGACCAAGGGAGAGCCCTAGATGTGGTGTATTTAGATTTCAGTAAAGAACACCGTTCAACACATAAACAAACTGAGCACCCTAGGGATGGATATTAAAGTTACTGACTGGGTTAGAAATTGGTTGAGTGGGAGGCAACAAAGGGTACAGATAAATGGAGTTCAGTCTGAGGAGAAGGAGGTTACCAGTGGTGTGCCCCAGGGATCTGTTCTTGGTCCAATTCTTTTTAACATCTTTGTTAGTGATATTGCGAAAGGGCTGTTGGGTAAGTTTGCCTCTTTGCGGATGATACCAAAATCTGCAATAGAGTAGACTCCCAGGAAGGTGTAGATAACCTGAGGAGGGATCTAGCTAAGCTTGAAGAATGGTCTAGAATTTGTCAGCTGAGATTTAATGTTCAAAAATGCAAGATCATGCATTTGGGCTGCAGCAATCCAAGGGAGCGATATAGTATAGGGGGTGTACTTCTGTCCACAAAAGAAGAGCGGGACCCTAGTGGTGATTGTCTGATGATCTTAAAGTAGCTAAACAGGTAGAAAAGGCAACGACAAAAGCTAGAAGAATGCTTGGGTGCATAGGGAGAGGAATGACCAGCAGAAGAAAGGAGGTGATAGTGCCTCTGTATAAGTCTTTGGTGCGACCTCATTTGGAGTATTGTGTAAAATTCTGGAGACCGCATCGTCAAAAGGATATAAACAGTTTGGAGTCGGTACAGAGGGTGGCTACTAAAATGGTTAGTGGTCTTCATTATAAAGCATATGAGGACAGACTTACGAATCTGAATATGTATACTTTAGAGGAAAGGCGGGATAGAGATGATATGATTGAGATGTTTAAATACCTCCGTGGCATAAATGCACAGGAGGAGAGCCTCTCAACTGAAAGCAAGCTCTGCTATGAGGGGGACATAGGATGAGGGTGAAAGGAGATAGACAAAAGTAATATGCGGAAAAGAAAATTATGGAAAGAGTGGTAGAACCGTGGAATAGTCTCCCAGAGGAGGTTGTAGAGATGAGGACAGAGTCTGAATTCAAAAAGGAATGGGACAAACACAGAGGAACTTTAAAGGAAAAAAGGGAACTGTTATAGTGGTAGACAGGCCAAGTGGTCTTTTTCTGCCATCATATTTCTATGTTTCACAGAATTCACTGGACAAGAATTTTAAATATTTCCCAGGTTGCACGTTCTTTTAAAACAATTTCAGTCAACAATTCTATTATCAAAATTCATATTTCTTCAATTGTGTGGCTCAGACAAAATTCTTATTCTATAACAGAAAACCATGGACAAATAAAAATGTTAGCTTGCAGCTGAAAGCATGTATATTAGTATGGGATACACTACACTATTAGAATAACTAAAAACTGAGAAAGAGTTAATTCTGTTCAGAACCATGCTTAGAAATAAAACCTCATATATTAGCTTACTAGGTGAAGGTTTACATAAATAAAGAAAAGGGCAGGTTGTACCCCAGCCTCTCTGTCTCAGAGTTATTAGCTAAAATACTTTCAGGGTTAGTAATTAGTAGATATCGAGAAGTATTCAAGATTAGATATCAAGTTATCAGCAGTAAACAATAATGTCAATTAGGTCATTCTATATTGTGGAATCCTGTATGTCTCCTCATAATGGCCATGTAACAGTAAACAATTATGTCTTGGACTTCATTTATGGCTCCACATTGACCCACACCGAATAAGTTGACCTACAATATGATAAACATACATGACGTATAATGATAAAGTGAAATTATGCTGTATCATCTAAAAAAGCCTTATAAATAAAGTGAACCATGGCTGAGAAGTTAGAGTAAACAGGGAGAACGTGTGTCTCTCAGTCTGCTCTCCCCAAAGCTTTGGTGTATTTTTCTATAGAACTGTGTGTATTTATTATGTATTTGATAACCTTCCCAGTGTCTGTGAATGTAGTTCTTTGTAGCTTCAAGAGCCCAGTGAGGTTACTGGTGAGGGGAGAGTCAAGTAAGCTCTTCAGCAGCTGCTTTAAGAATAACTCCACAACACACAAAAGGTGAAATTAGACTTACCTGCTAATTGTTGTTCCTTTAGGAACTCCAGGCTAGTCCTGAACCTTTGGGTCTTGCTCCTCCTCCAGCAGCTTGGAGACTGAGAAATGTCACTTCTTTTGATGTCACCGGTATAAGTACCCCGGATCCGCCTCCTGACATCAGTAACCTAATGACAAAGCAAACTCACCAGAGCAACAATTAAGTAGGAAATCCACTAACAATTTATCCTGAACTGAACAGATAAGAGAACTAAATGGAACGAACACCATGTAAAAATCTTTGTGTCAGCCATAACTATCATGTAACGTGCTAAGATCCCCATTTTCTGACATGAAAGAGATAAAGTATTCCTATCCACACCCATAAGAAGAATTCCTCCCATTATGGACCCAACTCGGTAACACCACCCGAGACACTTACCTGTTACACATCAGCTGCTTCAGGCGCTAGTCCACTTAAGATTCGGGAGGGATACAGGACTAGCCTGGAGTTCCTAAAGGAACAACAATTAGTAGGTAAGTCTAATTTCACCTTCCTTAGCGTCCCTCCAGGCTAGTCCTGAACCTTTGGGGATGTAACAGAGCAGTGCAAAGAATCAACGGGAGGGGCCCGCTAACCCCGCCTGAAGCACCGTCGATCCAAAACAGGCATCCCTCTCTGCCTGCAAATCCAGCCGGTAATGCCTAATAAAGGAATGCAAGGAAGACCAAGTGGCCGCCTTACAGATTTCCACTGCTGGAACCAAACTACACTCCGCCCAAGACGTAGCTTGCGCTCTAGTCGAATGAGCCTGTAAACCTTCCGGAACTTGTTTACCTTTCAAAAGATATGCGGACGCAATTGCCTCTTTATGCCACCTAGCAAGAGAAGCTTTCGACGCAGCCCCTCCTTTGTTCAGACCCCCAAACACCACAAACAGTCTATCCGAACGACGGAACGAAGCTGTAGCTTTCAAATACCTCTTTAAAACTCTCCGAATGTCCAATCTATGTAACCGCTTAGCAGTGGTAGCTTCCCCGCCTTCCACAAACACCGGCAGAGACACCACCTGATTTACATGAAACGGCGATGCCACCTTGGGCAAAAAAGATGGAACCGTCCTCAATACTACCTTGGAATCACTAAAAACCAGAAAGGGTTCCCTACAGGACAACGCCTGTAACTCCGAAATTCTCTTGGCGGATGAAATAGCCACCAGAAACACCACTTTCAAGGTAAGATCCTTCAATGACGCCCTCGCCAAAGGCTCAAAAGGCGCTCACACCAAAGCTTCCAGAAATAAATGTAAGTCCCACTTCGGAACTAGTTGTCTACAAGGAGGATGCAACAGCACAACCGCCCGCAAAAAACGCTTGACATGTCCCCCTAGCGCCTGTCCTCGTATCTTACCCCTATAGCAGGACAGAGCCGCCAACTGTACCTTCAGAGAAGCAGCCGCCAATCCCTTCTCATACCCGTCCTGCAAAAACGTTAGTACCTGAGGAATCGAAGCTTTCAAAGCCGTAACCTTGTTGACCACACACCAAGCTTTGAACACTCGCCAAACACGAATATACGCTAAAGAAGTTGATCTCTTCCAAGCCCTCAATAACGTGTCCACCACTGCTGCCGAATAACCTTTCGCCGCTAACCTCGCCCTTTCAATAGCCAAGCCGTAAGCGAGAACCGATCCACCTGAGGCATCAGCAGAGGTCCCTGTATTAACAGGTCCCTCCGAACCGGCAGCTTCCAAGACTTGTCCCCGAGTAGCCTGACCAGATCCGCATATCACGGTCGCCTCGGCCAATCCAGTGCGATTACAATCACTGGCCCTCTGTGAAGTTCTATGCGCTGCAGAACCCGGCCTATTAACACCCACGGCGGGAACACATAGAGTAGTCGACCCTCTGGCCATGGTTGAATTAAGGCATCCAGGCCTTCCGACATCCTTTCTTGCCTTCTGCTGAAGAATTGACTAGCCTTTGGGGTTTGAAAGGTCGCCATGAGATCCATGACCGGAGGGCCCCACCGCCGTACCAGCAGCTCGAACACCTGAGGGTGGGAGGGCCCACTCTCCCGGATCCACTCTCACCCGACTCAGAAAATCGGCTTCTACATTTTCCACCCCTGCGACATGCGCCACTGTCACTGCCAACAGATACCGCTCGGCCCACTCGAACAACTGATCGGCTTCGGCTTCCAGCGCCATACTGCTGGTGCCCCCCTGCCGGTTGATATAGGCCACCGCTGTCGTATTGTCGGAGAATACCCGCACAGCTTTCCCGTGAAGGCACTCCCGAAACGCTCTTAGCGCCAGAACTACCGCTCGCAACTCCAACCTGTTGATCGACCAGGTCTTTTCCTGAACGGACCACACACCCTGAGTGTACCTTCCTAGGACATGCGCTCCCCAACCTGAAAGGCTGGCATCTGTCATCAGGGGGATCCAATCCGGCACCTCCAACGGCATCCCTTTCTCCAAAGACTCTGCCCGTAACCACCATAGCAGAGCGAGGCGCGTCACAGGCCAACAGGGTAACCGCTGAGAGAGACTGTCATTCTGGTGGGACCACCGTCTGAGCAACGCTCTTTGCAGCGGTCTCATGTGCGCCCTTGCCCAGGGCACCACTTCGAGCATCACTGCCATTGTTCCTAACACCTGCAGGTAGTGCCAGGCCATAGGGCACCTGCTGTGGAGAAACTTGCGGACCAGACTCCGCAAACCTTGCGCACGTTTCTGCGGTAGAAATACCTTTCCAACCCTCATATCGAACTGAGCTCCCAGATACTCCAGGGTCTGAGATGGCGCTAACCTGCTCTTGGCTCGATTGACTACCCAACCGAGGCTCTCCAAGAACGCCACCACTCTGACTGTGGCCGCTTCGCTCTCCTCTTTGGACTTCGCCTGAATCAACCAATCGTCCAGATAAGGATGCACCAGGATTCCCTCCTTTCTCAACGCCGCGGCCACCACCACCACCATCACTTTGGTGAAGGCTCGTGGCGCTGTCACCAGACCAAACGGTAACGCTTGAAATTGAAAATGTCCCATCGGAACCGCGAACCTTAAAAACTTTTGATGTTCCTGCCGGATGGGAATGTGCAGATAACCCTCCGACAAATCGAGGGACGTAAGAAACTCGCCCTGGCATACCGCCACTATGACCGATCGCAACGTCTCCATCCGAAAATGAGACACTCTTAGACAGCGATTTATACGTTTGAGATCCAAAATTGGCCGAAGAGTCCCTTCCTTTTTGGGTACTACAAAATAAATGGAGTACCGACCGCAGCCGCATTGGTCTGGGGGTACCGGAACCACCGCCTCGAGGGAGAGCAGATGGTCCAAGATCTCCTTTACCACTGCGTATTTGGACTGCGCTTTGCATGGGGATTGTACGAAAGAATCGGTCACTGGATGCTGAAGCTCCAAGGCATAACCCTCTCGGATAACTTCCAGCACCTACTGATCGGATGTGATCTGGGTCCAGGCAGGATAAAACTTCCGCAGGTGACCCCCTATTGGCCCCTGTCCTGCCTGGACCTCCCTGGCTTCGTTGCAATTTTCGGAGACTGGAGGAAGAAGAGGCGGCAAAACAGAAATTAGACCTTACCTGCTAATTGTCTTTCCTTGAGCTCTCTCTGGGCCCGTCCAGGAACAAGTGGGTGATCAACCTTCTCCAGCAACTGAGGACTGAAATCTCAAACTTTGAAGAGCTGGCATCTGGCTCCCTCTGCTGGCCACTGTCAGTCTAACCTTAACAAAGCAGATGAAGAGTAGTGCCCAATAACCAAAAGAAACTAGACAAAATAGGGCAGATAACAAAAAACAATAGCTTTCCATGAGGCTGATAGGAAGAATGAACCCACAGCAGCTCCGCTGCAATATGAGTTAACAGGCAAAAACGCCAAGTTCGCTTTTTTTTTTTTTTTTTTTGAACTAGCACAGAACAACCAACGAGTTAAAAGGCAACCCCTGAACGAGAACAGAAACAACACACTAGAAACCGTGGCGCGGACTCCATCGCCATCAACCGAGTTTACGTAGGCTCCCGCGCCACACTGAAATTTGACAAAAAAAAAACTTGGGTGGGTCCTGGACGGGCCCGGAGAGAGCTCAAGGAAAGACAATTAGCAGGTAAGGTCTAATTTCTGTTTCCTTATCGTCTCTCCGGGCCCGTCCAGGAACAAGTGGGAAGTACCAGAGCAGTATCTAACCACGGGAGGGACCGAACAGGCCCGCTATGACGGCCGACGCCTCCACACCGTCATGTCCCCTGGCCAAGACGATTAGCCTGCAATGTTCCGCAAACGTGAGACGCGACGACCACGTAGCCGCCCGAGAAAAATCACCGGCGTTACTCAAGGAGACGTCGCCCAAGATGTCGCTTGGCCGCGCGTAGAATAAGCACGAAGATCCCCCAGAGGGACCTTCTCTGCGTCCTGAAAGGACACCACAATCGCTTGTTTCACCGAACTAGCCAGGGACGACGGAGATGCGGCTGCGTCCGTCCTAGGCCCGGCAAAGAAAACAACTGGCCCGACTCCCGGAAAGACGCAGGCTTTCGGAGGTATTTCCGGAGCAAGCGGAGAACGTCGACACTGGAAGGATCGCCCGCGATCCACAAAGAGGGGAGAGATAGACTGAGTGACATAGAATGCAGAGAAGAGTTTCGGAAGAAAGGAGGAACCGTCCGCAACAGCACCCTGTCGTCCGACAAATGCAGAAAGGTAGCCCTACCCAATAGGGCTAGGGACACAAGGCCCCCCAGAAGGGCATTTCCCAAGAAGTTCCCTGAGTGAGATATCGCTATTTGGGCGAAAAAGAGGTCGCGCAACGCCTCAAGCCGCAATGCAAGGGCACGGTGTAACCACACCGCGAAGAGGGGAACGAAAGTACTGAACTGCTCGAAAGATTGTACGGTAGAATTGTAATGCCTTAATTTTGGCTATATGTGGTTTAATTTTACGTATGGAAAAGGCAGCTCAGCGGAGAGGGGTTGCAAAATCGAACTCTGGCCTTCGAAGCCATCTATGCTCCCATTCCATTTATCAGCAGTTCTCCAGTACGGAGAGTCTCTGCTAGTGTTCAGCGAATGCCGTAATGGGGGACCAGAAGCACGCAGTCAGGCTAGTTCTCTAGCAGTAATGGCAGCGGCTCAGACTCGAGTAGGCATACTTCATATGCTGGGCTTTCAAGATGGCTTCCGCGCTGACCGGCATCAGCCAAGGTGACTGCCAGTTTAGACTGTGAATGTGGAGTCAGCCTGGATGAGGGGCCTTGCGATCTCTGGAAAATGCCCTGCAGAAACTGAATCCCTTCAATTCGATCAGCTGCTGGCAGGACACCAGGCACGCTCGCATGCTTTTTTGCTTCAGTGGTCTAAAAATGGAGTCTTTACCAGGTGGTATAATGGGAACTTGTCTGCAGTTTCTCAGCTTCTTTATTGCTGACTCAATTGCCACTGCGGAATGAGAGCTGTATGACATATCACCAGGTGCTAGTTGAACTTAAAATATACAAGTCCATCTTTGTGCAGTCAGACGGGGTGCGGACTCACTGTATAAAACAGAGCCCTAGCAATCTCCTTTATCGCAAGATGGGAAAGTAGATGGTTGTGCACCTCTTCCTGCAAAGACACCTCTAAACCAAAAAATGCCTTCAGCATATGATAAGAGACGCTCTTTCCGTGTCAACAATATGAAGTAGAAAGAACTCCCAAACACAGGCATACTAATCCACGGCCAATTCCGCGAAAAAAAACCCCCACTCACCGCTTCGACTGGTATCAGGGGAAGAAAAAATTCTGTAGCGCGAGAACACTGCCCGGAACCCTACCAGAGGTAGGGAAGAACTCCGGAGCCCTGACAGCCAAGACCCCAGAGCTAAGGTTGCCAGCCAAAGAGCTCTAAAGTAATTTTAAACAAGGTCACAAGGAGTGACAGAGGGAATTGAACCCTTGATCTGTTGGGTATGAGGCAGCTGTTGAAACCTCTAGGCTACTCCTTCACTCCCCCCGCAACGGACAAGACTGGCATCAGCCATAACCATCCCCTAGTCGGGCTGACGTAAGGGAAAGTCATACTTAGAGGAACCGGAGCCAGGCATCCCTAGAGACTGTCGGAAACGGCGTTCAACCAGGGCAATCGGCATGCCAGGGGAAGTCTGGAGGATTCCCGCGCGAAAACAACGCTCGCTGTAACATCCCTAGGTGGATCCTTGCTCACAGCACGCGGACGAAGTGCGTCGCCATAGAACTGATGAGCCACGGATAGTGCCACGCCGTCGACGCTCGGAGAAGCAAGAGGAGCCGCATCGATGACCAGATGTCAACCCGTTGCTTAACCGGCCGGAAAGGTATCCCGACATGGAACTCGAACACCGTCGCTATGGACGTCGCGAACAATCGCACTAGAGCGTAGAAGGGAGCGGCCACCTACGCCGCCGCTGACTGAAGAGGAGCCCTAGCCGCCGGCCTGGAGCGGGGGGGGGGGGACGTGAAGCCCCCCGAACCCATTGAAGAGAGCCCCTGGAACAAAAGCCGCACATACAGCCGTCTCAGCGACAGAATCCAAGACGCAAAAGCCTGTTTCAAGCGAGACTGTAATCTACTATCCCGCAGTCCTGTAGAGCGGCACCACCTGCTACCTAGCTGTTTACTTAGCTACAGCCGCCACGAATACATCCACCTTAGGGAAGCGCAAAAGAGCCTAGCCCCCCTTGCGGCAGTGGAAATAAGCGACCCAGAATCCGTGTCCCACGCAAGGAAGCCTCCGGGCATTCCGATGCCGACACGACCATCTGTCGCTTCATCCTGCGCACAGGGAGCACCTGTGGGCCGACCTGAAGCCTTGAAGAAGCGAATCCTCTAAATACCCAGTTGGGGACACCAGGAAGGCCAGAAAAACGAGATAAACTATGCCAGCATTTTTGCCAAAACATTGCAATTAAGTAAAAGGTTCTCTGACCAGAGGAATTTCTGGCAGTTATGAATTTTCACTGCTGTACGATTAAAAAGGACTTGGTCTCCCCTTTACCATAGCTTTTACTGACGGTAGCTTCGGTGCGGGGATCATTGGTCCAACAAAAACAAATGATTGAGAAACTTGTCCTGTGTTTTAAGTTCACCTATTGGAATCTATGTATATGGCTTTTGGGCTCGGTGAACCCTCAGGTCCATGGGGTTCGGACCCCACCTATACAGAACTGGACCATAGAAAGGTCAATATTAAAAGTACACAAAACCGTTTAATTTTATCCTAGAAAAGGAATGAAGGCAATAAACTACCTAGATCAAGCAATAACGCAATGAACCAAGGCAAAAAGTGTATTGGACAGACCAACAAAAGGCACATAAACAATAGTCACACATCCTGCTAAGAACACACACCTATAGAAATAGGAATGTGACTATACGCATGAAGAACACACAAAGTAAAACTTCAAACGAAAAAAATGCACTATCCTGTGCACGGAAGCTAGCTGAAAGTAAAAGACTCCGGGTTTACCCAGGAAACTGTTAATGCCTAACGAGAGACAGCAAACGTGGCATAGTGAAGGGCCACTTAATGCAAAATAAAATACCATAATGGAAGTGACAAATTGCATATAAAAACTAAAAACTATGAAATGGAGTAGTGGATTCCGCTGAAACCCTGAAAGCGTCAGGTTCATTTGAAAGAATGTTATGCCCAAGGCCAGAGCCATTTAGAGAGTCATTGAAATATCCATTCCACACCAAAATGGAAGGAGGGAAGTAAGCATAGAAATACAATTGGAAAAAAAGCCATAGGCATAAACCAAAGAATTTAAAGGCAGATACATTGGTTGAAACCATAAAAAATGCTGATAAGATAGTAAGGGAACAGGAGAGAAAAAAACGTGTATGTAGATAAATAAAAACAGAGCGTATGGGATAGATGAACCGGTGCTATACATGAAATGAAAAGAGAAGGCCACTGGGACTCCCAGGGATGAACCCTCTGCTCCGGAGACCAATACTCTTGTGAGACAGGCCCTGCCTCCAGAACCAAAAGGAGCAAAACGGCTACAGCACCGGAGGTCTACAGCACTAACGCTGCCCTTTAATCGCAACAGGAGCAATATGATAATGGTAATCCGTGCCCCTATACGCATGAAGAACCGTTTTTATTTATTTATTTATTTACTTATGTAGTTTTTCAACTGCCCTGCTAGGACAGATAAACGGGCTCCAGAGGTAAAGATTTCCTCACTGTACCCAGGAACATGAGAGCCTTCGCCCCTTTCCTCATGTCATCTGTCATCTAACCTGAAGAGACCAGGCTATTGGCGCTGCAGCAGCCCGGGCTGCCGTTCCCGCCAAAAACGAACCGCTTGGAAGGCCTGCCGTGAAGGTCGGCACTATGCCCGAGAGGCCCTTATGCCAAGCGGAGCAACTCAATCCAACGTTAATACCCTGCAAACTCGGAGGATGAAACAAAAAAAAAAAACATTGTGAAAACCGGCTCCTCAGAAGCGCCGCAGGAAAAACCAAAGCCAACTGAGAAGAAAGAAAATGGCCGCCGGCACACACAAAACGACTAACAAGTTGAAAAAAAACAAAAATGATCAACCTTAAGAAGAAAGGAATCTTCTCCTGCAGCTCTTGGCACCCACTGCTAGTGGGGAAGAAAGCTGAGCACCGGAGGCAGCAGGCAGGTATCTGGGGCTCCCAGCACCGCTCTGCTCTCTGCTCTACTATACGGAGCTGAAATTTGAGACAGGCTCTGCCTCTTCAGCTCCGTGCCTCTGAGCGCCGATAAAAAGCTGTCGGCAGCAATCGCTACTGGAAGGAACCCTGCTAGGATCCCTGGTTCTGTAAACACCAAATAGAAACCAAAAGAAATAAAATTTGCTAAGCCTTAAACATCTGAAGGGGGGAGCCAGCCAGGAACACGTCCTTCAGCTGCTGAGGACTGAAAAGACTGACAGTGGCCAGCAGAGGGAGCCAGATGCCAGCTCTTCAAAGTTTGAGATTTCAGTCCTCAGTTGCTGGAGAAGGTTGATCACCCACTTGTTCCTGGACGGGCCCGGAGAGACGATAAGGAATCCTCTATTTGCTCCTCTGAAGCCTCAAATCCCTGACTACAATAGTGAAATCGCCCCCTTTGCATTTGCCCAAACCTAGGGGAATGAAAACGCCGAAATTCCTTTTGCTGCCCCCTAGCCGTCGGCCCTGAGCGACCTTGCTTCTGCTTATCCTCCGGGAGTCTACCACCCTTGGACTACCCTAAATCCTTCACGAGCTTTTCCAAGTCCTCTCCAAACAGAAGCTTCCCTCTAAACGGAAGTTTACTAAGCCTTGATTTGGAAGAAGTATCCGCCGCCCAATTCCGCAACCACAGATATCTTCTGGCCGCTACCGCCGATGCCATGCTATTGGAAAACCCACAAACGAGATTATAGTGAATGTCGGCTAGATAAGCTTCAGCAGCCGACTCTACCGCTTGCCCAGTCTGAAGACCCTGAGCCCAATGCAGGCAAGCCCTGGCTATCCAAGCTCCGCAAACGGACTCTTGAAGGGACAGTGCATTAACATCAAAAACCTGTTTCAACAAGGTGTCTAATTTCCTGTCCTGCGCATCCTTCAGCGCAGCACTCCCTTCTACCGGAATAGTGGTTTTCTTCGTAACCGCTGACACCGTGGCATCCACCTTAGGAGACTTCAACAACTCTCGATCCTGCTCCGCTAAAGGATAGAGCCGAGACCCCTTTAGCCCAGCATCCGGCATATCCCATTCTCCTTGTATCATTTCCTTAATCACCCTGTGCACAGGGAAAACCTTCTGCAACTTACGAAAAGCCTGCAACAACGGGTCCTCCAACTCTGCCTCCTCCGGCTGACCCACTGTTGGCATATTAAGTGCCTTAAGAGTTTCGGATATGAGCGCCGGCAGCTCATCCCTCCTAAAAATTCACACCATTCGTGCCTGATCTTCCTGCTCGGTAATCTCTCCTTCCTCCAAGTCTTCTTCTAACTCTAAATCCTGCCCCTAGTCTTCTAAATCAACTCCCTCTGAGGACACGGACTGAGTGGACGGATCCTTCCCGGACCGTAGTCTCTTTGCGGGAATTCCTGATGCCCCTGTGCTTAGAGGAGTTCCAGGCCGCTTGTTCCCCAACCCTCCCTCTGCTGAGCTTGAGGCGGGCTTACACTGCATTCCTCTGAACGCCTGCTGAATCAGAGAGACAAACTGTGGTGAAAAAATTGCCTCCAAGTCCCCTGGGAGTTGCCCCTGTGACACCTGACTCCCCTGTAGGGATGACGGCCCCGCTACTGGCTCCAGAACGGGATCACCCGAAGCCTGTGGCTCAGAGAGGCCCGGTGTCCTCCCCTGGGCTCTCCACACCCTCTCCAAGCCCCTGCTCCATGGAGACCGCTTCCCTCAAACAGCTTCGGCAGACACCTGTTTCAGACACAGCCCTCCTCTTGGAACCACAAAGGAGAGTGATTTAGACGGCATACCGCCAGACCAGGAAAAATAGGGAACACCTTCCACTCCAGCCGATAACAAACAACCTGCCTTTTTTTTTTTTCAACAGCAAAGGCCTCCCCGCACTGCCTACACCTCTTCTCTAAAAACCACACTGAAAATCGAGGCTTCCCTCAGCAAAAACGAAGCCGGAACACATTCCATTTCTACACATGAAAAGGGCTTCCTACGCGCGCACGCGATTTCCATGAGGCGCAGCCTATCGCCGGCTGCCCATGCAGCCCGAGAGCCCCAACAATGAAAGAAAAAGAAGTCTCGACGACCCCGGCTGCTTACCTTGCCTCAGACACTTGAATGTGCGTGAAACAGCCTCCATGCGCTCAGCCGGGATCGCGGCTTCAGCGCCCGGGGCCACGAACAGCTTGCAGCGTTCAGCACAGCCTGCCAAGTCCCGTCGGCATCAGACTTCGGCGTTAGAACTGTAGGCCTGCACACTTCTCCTCACAGACGTCCTCCTGCCGGTTCCTCACCCAAATTGGTGGGATCGGGAACTGGAGGTTAGCACACTTCCCCAAAAAGCCTCACCAGGCAGGCTCCCCGAAAAACAGGAAAGGCAGAGCGGTGGGGGGGGGGGGGGGGGGGGAAGGGTTGACAAACACGAAGTAGTGGCGGGGGTGTGTGGAAAAGATAAAAGCAGAAATAAGCAGCTCAGCACAGCATCTGAACGCAACTCTCTCCCCCCAGCAAAGCTTGAAATCCTTCAAATCTCTACAAACTACTCTCCACTGCTTAATTGCTCCTCTAAGTGAACCCTATCTCTGGGCTTACCAGCCCTCCAGCTGCTTGGAGACTGAGAATACTGATGTCAGGAGGCGGATCCGGGGTACTTATACCGGTGACATCAAAAGAAGTGACGTTTCTCAGTCTCCAAGCTGCTGGAGGAGGAGCACGACCCAAAAGTTCAGGACTAGCCTGGAGGGACGCTAAGGAACAAAGTTATTTCTTAATGTCACACTACAGACGCAGCCATCTTAAAGAGGACTAATACAGACTGAGACTTCAAGAAACAATTAAAACTTATTAAAACTTCCTTCTACTTTTAAATGAACTGCATATAGAAGATATAAATTTATTTCTGCTCATTCCACTTGACAACTCTCTACGTATGTTGTAATTAGCATATAAAATCCTTACGATATGAAAATTATTCCTTCAAAAGATTTAACAACAACAATCTCAATAGGAATGGCGATTAGTACAATAAATTGAAATGCTAACAACATCAGGCAATGGAGCACTTCCCATAATGTCAGAAGAAATACCCAAGCTTGAAATCCGCTATCATAGTATTGAAATAATTACTTTTACTAACTCAAAAACAAAAGTCAGCATATCGAAATCACAGCACTACAATTTTTCTGTTAGGCCAAAGGAACTCCCCGATAAGTGGTCTGTTATGGTTGATGATTTTCTTCATGTAGTTTTCTTCATGTATACTTTCTTATGATTATGCAGTATTTCCTTATACTGTAATGTTTACTGTATAATTGAAAATTCTCTTAAATAAATAATTTAAAAAAAAAAAATTTAAACTAAGAGCAGGAAAAGCGTAGTTACTCACCTGTAACAGGTGTTCTCCAGGAGCAGCAGGAATCAGTCCTCACTTATGGGTGACGTCGGCGCCGACGGAGCCCTCGCGGAGCAATTTTCCCCAGCTTTCAAAGAAAGCCTTTGGGAATTGCAGCGCGCATGCGCGGTCGTCTTCCCGCCCGAGGGTGCCATCTTAGCCAGTCAGATGACATAGCTAAAAAAGACAGCATAAAAATTTGCAAAAAGAACATAAGCAGACGATTGCAACTCCAAGGGGAGGAGGGAGGGTGGTGAGGACTGATTCCTGCTGCTCCTGGAGAACACCTGTTACAGGTGAGTAACTACGCTTTCTCCAGGACCAAGCAGGAAGTCAGTCCTCACTTATGGGACTCCCAAGCTCAAGGCTACCGGAGACCCTAAGCACAAAAATGAGCTCCCTCTAGCTCAGCAGCACAGAAGGATAGAATCTTCGCTGAATTATCACCCACCGGTAGCCCACATCCGGGATGGAGGGTAGGAGTTGCTCAGACCTCAAAGAGATTACGGAGGACTGCCTGTCCGAAAGCACTGTCCCTACGGGACTCCCTCTCGAGACAGTAATGGACCGCAAAAGTCTGGCTCGAAGACCAAGTAGCGGCCCGGCAGATGTCTGCCAGCGGAACAGAGCGGAGGTAAGCCACTGACGTGGCCTTTGCCCGAACGCAATGAGCCGTGACTCGACTTTCTAAGGAGAGTCCGGCTGCCCCATAAGCCCAAGAGATACAGTCCGCAACCCAGATGGACAGAGTACGCTTGGAGACCGGGAGCCCCAATCTATTGGGGTCAAAAGACACAAAAAGCTGAGCAGCTTTACGGTGCTCCCGCGTACGGTCAAGGTAGAAGTTCAGAGCCCTTCTACAGTCCAGGGTATGGAGGACCGTCTCAGCTCGGCTGGAGTGTGGTCTGGGAAAGAAGGTTGGAAGTACCACCTCCTGATTGATGTGAAAAGGGGAGACCACTTTAGGCAGAAATTTCGGATGAGTCCGTAGGACTACCCTATTTTTGTAGAACCGAGTGTAAGGGGGATCAGACACGAGGGCCTGCAATTCACTTACGCGTCTAGCGGAAGTGAGGGCTATCAAGAACAGTGTTTTCCAAGACAGAAAACGGAGAGAACAGGTAGCCATAGGTTCAAAAGGCGGACAGGTGATCCACTGCAACACCACATTCAGGTCCCAGTCAGGCGCTGGCGGGCGCAGAGGTGGTTTAAGTAGAAGGAGACCTCGGAGAAACCTCGCTACGAGAGGGTCATTGGAGAGAGGTCTGCCGTCCACCGGCACATGATGTGCTGAAAGAGCACTGAGGTGAACTTTGACGGAGTTGGACTTAAGTCCCAGATTAGAGAGGTGCAGCAAGTACTGCAAGATCACCGACACCGGGCAGGAGAAGGGATCCTGAGACTGTTGGGTACACCAGACTGCAAAGCGACGCCATTTAAGGGCGTAGCATTTGCGGGTAGAAGGCCGTCGCGAAGCCAAGACGACCTCCTCCACTTCCGCCGGCAGGAGAAGGGGAGCAAGGACTACCCTCTCAGCAGCCAGGCCATGAGGTTGAGAGACCTGAGGTTGGGGTGCAGGAGGGACCCCTGATCCTGAGTGAGGAGATCCGGTTGTACCCCCAGAGGGATTGGATCCTCCACCGCCAGTTGCAGCAGGAGCGGAAACCACGGCTGCCTGGGCCAGCGAGGGGCCACCAGGATCATGAAGGCTTTGTCTCGGAGAACCTTGAAAAGAGTCCGAGAGACTAGCGGGATGGGAGGGAAAGCATACAGAAGGCTCCCCGACCATGAGATCAGAAAGGCGTCCGCCGCAACCCGAAGGGGGTGTGGCTGACGAGAGCAGAAGCGAGGAAGTTGCCGGTTGTGAGGACTGGCAAAGAGATCTACCGTGGGGAGACCCCACTTGAGGAAGAGCTTCTGAACCACCAAGGGATCCAGACGCCACTCGTGCGGCTGGAGGACCCTGCTGAGTTTGTCTGCAAGGCAATTTTCTTGGCCCGGAAGATAAACCGCCTTGAGGAGAATGCCGTGACTGACGGCCCAAGAGCAGAGCTTCTGTGCCTCCCGGCAGAGGAGGAAGGAGCCCGTGCCCCCCTGCTTGTTCACGTAGAACATGGCAACTTGATTGTCCGTCTGGACAAGGACGGATTGGTGGGAAGTCAGGTGGGAGAAGGCCTTGAGAGCTAGGCGGATCGCCCTGAGCTCCAGGAAGTTGATCTGCTGAGCAGACTCCCACGTGGTCCAGAGGCCCTGAGTACGTGCCTCTTGGCAATGTGCTCCCCAGCCCAGGAGGGATGCATCGGTGGTCAGCACCCGGGTCGGCTGAGGTGACTGGAAAGGCATTCCGAATATCAGGTTCGGCTGCCGGAGCCACCACCGGAGAGACGAGACCAGCGGCTCGGAGACGCGCACTAGGTCCGCTAGGCCGCCTGTGGCTTGTCGCCACTGCTGGCGGAGACACCATTGAGCAGACCGCATATTCAGGCGGGCATTGGGGGTCACATGGACGGTGGAAGCCATATGGCCGAGCAGTCTCAGGAAGCGCCTGGCGGAGACCAGGGGCTGGTTGCGAAAGCGGTCGGCTAGGTCCATGAGCCGTTGAGCCCTGTCGAGCGGTAGGTACGCTCGTGCCCGAGGAGTGTGCAGCCTTGCGCCGATGAACTCGAGATCCTGTGAGGGGAGCAAAGTGGACTTTGCGAAGTTTATAACAAAGCCCAAGTGCTGCAGCAGAGTCACCGTGCGGCACGTGGCGTTGGTGACCTCCTGAGCGGACGCTGCTCTGATGAGCCAGTCGTCGAGGTACGGAAAGACATAGAGGCCGTGAAGCCGGAGATGGGCCGCCACGACCGCGAGACATTTTGTGAAGACTCGCGGTGCGGAGGATAGGCCAAAGGGCAGTACTCTGTACTGGTAATGATTTCCTGCCACCACAAACCTTAGGTATTGGCGGTGGCTTGGGTGGATGAGGATGTGCGTGTAGGCATCCTTTAGATCCAAGGAGCATAGCCAATCTCCCTGCTGGAGGTAGGGCAGAAGGATTCCAAGGGTAAGCATTTTGAACTTCTCCCGCACAAGGAACTTGTTGAGGTTGCGCAAGTCCAGGATGGGTCTGAGGCCCCCTGTTCTCTTTGGTATCAGAAAATACCTCGAATAAAAGCCTTGACCTCTCAGGTGGTGTGGCACCGGTTCCACCGCCTGTTCCTGCAGAAGACCTGCTAACTCCTGAAGGAGCAACTCCCTGTGCAGAGGGGGGCGCGGAGGTTCTCCCGGAAAATAGGAGGGAGGGACCTGATGGAAGTGGAGAAGGTAGTCTTCTCGCACGACCTGAAGTACCCAGGCATCTGCGGTGATGCTGGACCACCTGTGGGCGAAGTGAACCAGCCGGCCTCCGGTGCTGGGAGGAACCAGCGGGGGGGGAGAGGCTATGCTGAGCGAGTCAAAAGCCCCCACCCTGCTGAGCAGGGGCTGGTGGTGCAGGCTTGGGGGCTTGCTGCCTACGGGACCCGTTACCCCGTCCCTTGGCCTGCTGGCCCTGTTGGGGAGCTGCAGGGGCCTGATAATGGGGGTATTGTTTGTAGGCAGCAGCCTTCCTCGGGTAAAAGGACTTTTTCCCCGAGCCCTTCTTTTTCTGGGAAGGGGCGGAGGTCTTCCTAGAAAGCCTGGTCCTGGTGAGAGTCTCAGTCTCAATTTGTGCAGCCTTTTCCGCCATGGGCTTGCCAAAGAGGTTTTCGCCTCGGCAGGGGACATCGACCAACTTGTCCTGTACCCAGGGCTCAAGGTCTGACGACTGAAGCCAAGCCTGTCGGCGGGCACCGATGCCGGCTGCGGCTACTCGAGCCGAGGCCTCAAAGCCATCATAGGCTGCTCGGGACATGAACTTTGAGCATTCCCGAATGCCCGTGGACAAGGCTAGGAACCTCCGCAAGGGCTCCTCGGAGAGACCAGCGGAGAATCCGGCTAGCTCTTTAGCCAGATCCCGGAGATACATGCCCATGTAGAGCTGGTAAGTCTGGACACGACATGCGAGCATAGAGCCCTGGAAGCACTTCTTGCCAAGGCCATCCAGGTTACGGGCCTCCCTTCCAGGAGGCACCGAGGAGTGCATCTTCTGGCTCTTAAGACGATGCATGGCCGATTCCACTACCATGGAATGGTGTGGCAGCTGTGCCTTCTGAAAGCCAGGGCTCTTGCGAACCCGATAGATAGAATCGACCCGCTTGCTCAGGACCGGCGAGGAGGCCGGACTCTCCCACATGCGGAAGAGTAGTCGTTCCAGCATAGGAGGAACCGGCACAGTAAAGTGTTCCCTCGCGGGAGAGTCATACTGGAGGGCGTCGAGCTCTTCCGCTCGAGGCTCCTCCTCGGGATCCGCAGGGAAGGCCAAAGCCTTGGCCATATCCCTAACGAAGTCCGAGAACCGGGCATCCTCCGGGGGGGACTGCTTCCGAGGCTCGGACCCCGGTGAGTCCGATGGGACACACCGAGTCCGGAAAGAATCAGGTGACTCTTCCTCCTCAGACTCCCAGACCGACTCCGACGAGGACTCGGTGGGGTCGGCCCGGGCAGGGTGCGGCGCCAGCCGCCCCGACGTCGAGGGAGTCGGCGTCGGCGACCTCGGTCCCGAACGGGAGGCCGAGGGTGACCTTGACCGAGGATCGACCCGAGTTCTCATCGACTCGAGGATCGGCTCGGTCTCCGGGGTCGACTTGGACGTCGACGTCCCGGCGGTCGGGGCAGCGGCGCCAGCGAAGCCAGCGAGCAGTGCCCGCTGCTGGTCCATGAAGGCAGACAGTCTGCTCTCCAAGGCCGTCAACCTGAGTCCGAGCTCAGGTGACCCAGCAGCCCCCGACTCGGGCCCCGACGGCGTCGGGCCCGACGTCGGCTGTCACGGAGGCGAGTCCAGAAGGACCACAGGACTTACCCGGGCAGGCATCTCCGACTCCAGGCGAGGTCGCTTCGGGATGTGTTCCTTCTCCAAGGACCCGGGGCGGCTGTCGGGGCTATGCGACCTGGCCCTCGCGGAACCAGGAGCGTCCACCGACGCCGCCCTCGCGGGTTTTTCCTTCCGACGATGGTCCCCGGAGGGAGAACCCCGGTCGGAGGAGCTCCGGCGACGGTCCGAGCTGGAGCCTTTCGACGCGGAGGCCTCCGACGAGGTCCGGGTACGGCTGGGGTCAGCGAAGATTCTCTCACGCTGATGCCGCCGACTCCTCAACGCCTTTGAGGACAGTTTGCTGCAGGGCCCACAGATCAGTTCCTCATGATCCGGGCCCAGACAGCGGAGGCAAAAGTCGTGTGTGTCGGTTAGTGACATATTTCGGTCACACCGACCACACCGCTTAAACCCACTGGCAGCCATCGGGGGAAAAAGGGCCCCTGCGAGGTCAAAGGACCGGGCTGCCAGGGAAACCGAAAACGAAAGCTGACTAAGTCAGAAAAACCGAAAAAAGTAAGCGGACTCGAGACCGGCGTCGCGAGTCCGGGCGGGAAAACGATCGGCGTCGAACCGAAAGAAAAAAGGATAAAACAAAGAAGAAAATCAACTTTTTCGCGGGGACAAGACGGGGACGTCTGTAGGGCTCCGCGGAAAAAAGAAGACTGGCTAAGATGGCACCCTCGGGCGGGAAGACGACCGCGCATGCGCGCTGCAATTCCCAAAGGCTTTCTTTGAAAGCTGGGGAAAATTGCTCCGCGAGGGCTCCGTCGGCGCCGACGTCACCCATAAGTGAGGACTGACTTTCTGCTTGGTCCTGGAGAAGCTTTCAAAACAAAGTGCACCTCTCTGAAAACCAAAACGCATCTTCAGATATAGAAAACAATTGAAATTACCTTAAGACCCAAGAATGAAACAAAACAAATCTGCGCAGTTGTTACATATTATTGATAAGAAAACAAGCATTTCAAATATCAACTTGCAAGTCTAGCAGTACGGCTCAGAGCACAACTAGCCAGACAGTGTAGTTACTCACTTGTAACAGGTGTTCTCCAGGAGCAGCAGGAATCAGTCCTCACATATGGGTGACATCGGCGCCGACGGAGCCCCTGTGCGGAGCATTTCCCCAGTTTTCAAAGAAAGCCTTTGGGAATTCAGCGCGCATGCGTGGTCCCCTTCCCGCCCAAGGGTGCCATCTTGCTCAGTCTGATGACATAGCTAAAAGACAGCAAAAATAGCAAAAATAAAGCATATGACTGCAACTCCAAGGGCAGGAGGGAGGGTTGTGAGGACGGATTCCTGCTGCTCCTGGAGAACACCTGTTACAGGGGAGTAACTACTCTTTCTCCAGGACCAAGCAGGAAGTCAGTCCTCACATATGGGACTCCCCAGCTCAGGGCTACCAGAGGCTCCAAACCGAAACAATGAGCTCCCTCTAGAGCCTCAGCATGCAAGAACAGAATCTTCTCTGATAACGCCCCTGAACGGTAGCCCAACACCAGGGCCGGAGGGTAGGAGTTGCCTAAACCCCAAAGAGATTATGGAGTACCGCTTGCCCGAAAGCACTGTCCCTGCGGGACTCGCTCGCAAGGCAGTAGTGGGCCGCAAAAGTCTGGCTTGAAGACCAAGTAGTGGCCCGGCAGATGTCTGCAACGGAACAGAGCAGAGATGAGCCACTGACGCAGCCTTCGCCCTGACACGATGAGCCGTAACTCGACCCTGCAACGAGAGGCCGGCTGCCCTGTAAGCCCAGGTGATGCAGTCAGCTACCCATATGGACAAAGTACGCTTGGAGACAGCCAACCCCATCCCCAACTTATTGGGGTCTAAAGAGACGAAGAGCTGAACCGCCCTCCTGTGCTCCCACATACGGTCAAGGTAGAAGGATAAGGCCCTCCTACAGTCCAGGGTATGCAAGACCATCTCAGCCTGGCTGGCATGAGGCCTGGGAAAGAAAGTCGGAAGAACCACCTCCTGATTGAGGTGGAAGGAGGAGACAACCTTTGGAAGGAATTTAGGGTGAGTCCGTAAGACCACTCTGTTCCTATAGAACCTAGTATATGGTGCTTCTGATACTAGGGCCAGAAGCTCACTCACTCGCCTTGCTGAGGTAAGGGCTACCAGAAATAGCGCTTTCCAGGATAGAAAACGCAGAGGGCAAGTAGCCATAGGTTCAAATGGTGGGCAAGTAAGCCATTGCAAGACCACATTTAAATCCCATTCAGGAGCAGGTGGACGCACTGGAGGCTTAAGCAAAAGCAGGCCTCTGAGGAAGCGAGCCACCAAAGGATGGCTGGATAGAGACTGACCCTCCACCTGTGAGTGGTGTGCTGAAAGAGCACTAAGATGAACCCTAACAGAATTGGACTTAAGGCCTAGGTTGGACAGGTGAAGCAAATATTGCAGCACCACTGGTATCAGGCATGAGAAAGGATTCTCGTTGTGTTGAGTACACCAGGTAGAGAATCTATGCCACTTAAGGGCATAAGACTTTCTGGTGGACTGACTCCGAGAGGCCAAGACTACATCCTCCACTTCCCTAGGCAATAGTAAAGGCGCTAGAACTACCCTTTCAGCAGCCAGGCCATCAAATTGAGGGAATGGAGATTGGGGTGTAAGAGAGATCCCTGCTCCTGAGACAGGAGATTGGGTTGTGTCCCCAGAGGAAGAGGAGTGTCCACCGCTAGTTGCAAAAGCAGCGGGAACCAGGGTTGCCTTGGCCACCTGGGGGCCACCAGGATCAGCGAGGCTTTGTCCCTGAGCACCTTGAATAGCGTCTGGGACACCAGAGGCGTGGGAGGAAACGCATATAGAAGGCCTGTAGACCATGGAATGAGAAACACATCCACTGCAACTCTGAGAGGATGCGGTTGAATGGAACAGAACCTGGGAAGTTGACGGTTCAGAGGACTGGCAAAGAGATCCATGGTTGGAAGACCCCATCTCAGGAAGATCTGTTGAACCACCAGGGAATTCAACTGCCACTCGTGCGACTGCAGGATCCTGCTCAATCTGTCCGCTAGGTAATTTTCCTGACCTGGAAGATAGACCGCTTTGAGAAGAATGCCGTGATTGACTGCCCAGGAGCACAGTTTCTGCGCTTCCTGACATAGAAGTCGGGACCCTGTGCCCCCTTGTTTGTTCACATAGAACATAGCAACTTGATTGTCCGTCTGAACCAAGACGGACTGACGAGAGATGAGATGGGAGAAAGTTCTCAGGGCTAAGCGGATAGCTCTCAGTTCTAAGAGATTGATCTGCTGTGCAGCCTCCCAAGGAGACCACAGGCCTTGAGTACATGCCCCTTGGCAATGTGCACCCCAACCTTGAAGAGAAGCATCGGTTGTCAGCACCTGAGAGTGTGGAGGTGCTTGAAAAGGCACCCCTTGTACCAGATTTGGACGATGAAGCCACCACTGCAGAGAAGACTGTAGTAGGCTGGACACCCTCACTTTGTCTGTGAGGCTTCCTGTGGCTTGGTGCCACTGAGTCCTGAGTCCCCATTGAGCTGGCCTCATGTGTAGACGGGCATTTGGAGTGACATGGACCGTGGATGCCATGTGGCCTAAGAGCCTCAGGAATTGTCTGGCGGAGACCAGAGAATTGCTGTGGAATAGCCTGGCTAGATCCATCAATCTGTGGGCCCTGTCCACTGGTAGAATGGCCTTTGCCTGAAAAGTGTCTAGTCGAGCTCCTATGAACTCCATGTTCTGGGAGGGGTGCAAACTGGACTTTGCGAAGTTTATAACAAACCCCAGGTGCTGAAGCAGAGCGACAGTGCGAAGGGTGGCTTGATTGGCCTCTTGCGGGGATTGACCCCTGATGAGCCAATGGTCCAGGTATGGGAAGACAAAGAGGCCTTGAACCCTGAGGTAGGCCGCTACCACCGCCAGGCACTTGGTGAATACCCTGGGGGCGGATGTAAGGCCAAAGGGCAGTACTCTGTACTGATAGTGGTTTCCTCCCACTACAAATCTGAGATATTGTCTGTGGTCTGGATGAATGAGGATGTGGGTATAAGCATCCTTTAGGTCTAAGGAGCATAGCCAATCTCCCTGCTGGAGGTAGGGCAGCAGAATTCCAAGGGTAAGCATCTTGAACTTTTCCCTCTCCAGGAACTTGTTCAGATTTCACAAGTCTAGGATGGGCCTGAGGCCTCCTGTTCTTTTTGGTACCAGGAAGTACCTGGAATAGAAGCCTTGACCTCTCAGGTGGTGGGGCACTGGTTCCACTGCCTGTTCCTTGAGAAGACCTGCCAACTCCTGCAGGAGTAAGTCCCTGTGCAGAGGTAGTCTGGGAGGCTCCCCTGGAAAACAGGAGGGGGGTACCTGGTGGAAGTGGAGGAGATAGCCCTACTGGACTATACTTAGTACCCAGGTATCCCTTGTGATGGCTGACCACCTGTGGGCGTACAGGGCCAGCCGGCCTCCAGTGCTGATAGGGGCCAGCTGAGGAGGAGAGGCTATGCCACTGGAGTCAAAACCCCGCTCCCTGCTGTGCAGGAGCCGGAGCTGGTGGCTTGGGGGTTTTCTGCCTACGGGGCCCATGTCCCTGCCCCTTGGCTTGCTGACCCTGTTGGGGAGCTACAGAGGCCTGAAAATTAGGGTACTGTTTATAGGCAGATGACTTCCTCGGGTAAAAGGTCTTTTTCCCCGAGCCCTTCTTCTTCTGAGAAGGGGCAGAGGTTTTTCTGGACAGCCTTGTCCGGGTAAAAGTCTCGGTCTCGAGTTCTGCAGCCTTGTCAGCCATGCGCTTGCCAAAGAGGTTTTCACCTCAGCAGGGGACATTGACCAACTTGTCCTGCACCTATGGCTCGAGGTCCGATGACTGTAGCTAGGCCTGACGGCGTGCACCGAAGCCGGCTGTGGCTACCCGGGCCAAAGCCTCGAAGCCATCATAGGCTGCTCGAGAGATAAACTTCGAGCACTCACGAATACCCAAGGACAGAGCATTGAACCTCTGCAAAGGTTCCTCGGAGAGACCAGCAGAGAACCCGGCAATCTCCTTTGCCAGGTCTCGAAGGTACATGCCCATGTACAGCTGGTAGGTCTGGACACGGCAAGCAAGCATAGAGCCCTGGAAGCACTTTTTACAGAGGGCATCCAGGTTCCGGGCCTCCCGGCCGGGAGGCACCAAGGAGTGCCTCTTTTGACTCTTCAGACGATGCATGGCCGATTCCACAACCATGGAGTGGTGCGGTAATTGTGCCTTTTGGAACCTGGGGCTCTTGCGGACTCGATAGATGGAATCGACCCGCTTGCTTAAAATCGGCGTCTCCCACATGCGGAAGAGCAACCGTTCCAGCATTGGAGGAACCGGAACAGTAAAGGTCTCCTTCGGAGGAGAGTCATACTGTAGGGCCTCAAGCTCCTCGGCTTGAGGCTCCTCCTCGGGATCCGCGGGGAATGCCAAAGCCTTGGCCATATCCCGCATGAAGTCCGAGAACCGGGTATCCTCCGGTGGGGACCTTCTCCGAGGTTCGGACTCGGGTGAGTCCGAAGGGACGCACCGAGTCCGAAAGGTGTCGGGTGACTCCTCATCCTCCGTCTCCCAGCCGGACTCCTTGGAGGAGGAATCAAGTGGCTCTGGTCGGGCAGGCATCGATGCCATCCGCCCCGACACCGAGGGTACCGGCGTTGACGACCTCGGTCCCGAACGGGAGGCCGAGGGAGACCTTGGCCGAGGATCGACTCGAGCGTGCATGGACTCGAGGATCGGCTCAGCCTCCGGGTCGACTTGGACGTCGATGACCCGGTGGTCGGGGCAGATGCACCGGTGAGACTGGCGATCAGTGCCCGCTACTGTTCCATGAAGGCAGCCAAGCTGCTCTCCAAGGCCGTCAACCTGAGTCCGAGCTTAGGAGACTCAGCAGCCCCAGACTCGGGCCCTGGTGGCGCCGGGTCAAACGTCGGCTCCCCTGGAGGAGAGTCCACGAGGACTACAGTACTCACGTGACCCGGGGACTCCATCTCCACATGAGGTTGTTTTGCAGGCCTCTCCAACTCCGAAGACCTGGGACGGCGCTCGGGGCTATGCGACTTGGTCCTCGAGGAGCCAAGTGCGTCCACCGACGCCGCCCTCGCGGGTTTTTTCTTCTTGTGATGCTCCCGCGAGGGAGACCCCCTTTCAGAGGAGCCCCGATGCTGCTCGGGGCCGGAGTCCCGAGAAGTCGAGGCCTCTGAAGAGGTCTGGGCCCGACCGGACGCGGAGTCAGAGAAGATTCTTTCCTTTTGGTGCTGCTGACTGCGTAACGCCTTAGAGGACATTTTCCCACACGGACCACAGATCATTGGGTCATGATCGGGTCCGAGGCACCGGAGGCAGCAGTCATGTGTGTCGGTGAGAGACATGAGTTTCTTACACCGATCACACTTTTTAAACCCGCTGGCAGCCATCGGGGGAAAAAGGGCCCCTGCGAGGTCAAAAGACAGGGCTGCCAGTGAAAATAGAAAAAATGGTGCGTACGCTAGTCACTAAGGACAAAAACCGAAAAAAGAGGTCCGGGCTTGATACCGATGTATAGGGCCCAGGCGGGAAAGGGAAACCGGCGTTGAACCGAAGAAAAAACAGGTTCACGCAGAATAAAATCGACTTTTTCCTCGGGTGAAACGAAAATACATCCATTGGGCTCCGCGGAAAAAAGACTGAGCAAGATGACACCCTTGTGCGGGAAGGGGACCGCGCATGCGTGCTGCATTCCCAAAGGCTTTCTTTGAAAGCTGGGGAAATGCTCCACACGGGGGCTCCGTCGGCACCGACGTCACCCATATGTGAGGACTGACTTCCTGCTTGCTCCTGGAGAATGTTCAAAATCTTTTTCAACCAGAAAACATTGTCCCTTTAAAACATGATGTCATTATACATTTTTTCTTCTAATACAAACAACTTATATTTTCACATGTATCATTTCACATGTACAATTGTCTCACACCATGTAGGACTACACACTCAGGACTAGTGGGCAGCCACCCATTTCCTTTTTCAACATCGAAGCTTCTCTGAAAAAATCCCTCTTTAGGGAAATAACAATGCTTCATTACTACTAGTCGTGTTCCAGAGTTTTGCACACATACAGACTGCCTCTCTTAAATGCTAAAGTCCATGACTGTTTGTATTACATACTCACAATCCTCTCTGCTTTGCTTTAAATAAAGAAAAAGAAAGATCCGTGGACAACACCAACTGAAAGTACCCTGCTTCAACCCTCACCAGCAACAGAACCTGGGCTCTTGGGCTTTATCCCTTCACTCAAAGCAATGGGAGAGAGAGAGTAATAATAATAAAACAATTCGCACACATAGAATTATGTTAAAAAAACACCATACTCTTAAGGCCTTAAGGGAAGGGAGTCCACAGTCCTGCAAACTCGAGTAGATCCTGTAGGGCAGGAGAACGGGCTAAGGCCTATGTCAGTGCACCACAGTGAGAACCTGCACCACAAAGGCATACAACCACCTGGAGGAATCCTTGCGGGAGGCCAACAGAACATCTTCAACCTCTGTGGACAGGTGGAAGGGGGCCAGAGCTACCCTTTCAACAGCCAAGCCATTAGTGCTAGAAAGCGGAGGCTGGGGTGCAGGAGAATCCGTAGTGTAACCTACAGGAACTAGGGCTACTCGAGACAGCTGCAGCAGCGGCAACCACGGTTACCGGGGCCATTGGGAGTATCGAAGAAGGCTCCTATGAACTCCAGAATTTGCATGGGCTGCAGGTGGGACTTGGGATAGTTGATGACAAACCCCAGACCCTGCAGGAGCGAGAGGGTGCGATGGTCTGCTTGAAGGACCTCCTCTGGTAAGCCTCCTCTTATGAGCCAATTATCCATATAGGGGAACACAAAGACGCCTTGTAGCTGGAGATAGACGGCGACTACCGGCAGGCACTTGGTGAACAGCCTTCAGGTGGACAAAAGACCGAAGGGCAGAACTGTGTACTGATAGTGGCATCTGTCTACGATGAAGTGGAGGAAATGACGGTGCCTGGGATGAATCAGGATGTGGGTATAGGTATCTTTTAGATCTAAGGAGCACAGCTTTAGATCCAAGGAGCAATGTTGCTGCCCTACCCCCTGTCAGAGGTAGGGCAGAAATATTGTAAGGGAGACCATTTTGAACTACTCTCTGACAAGAAAACGGTTGAGGCCCGCAGATCTAGTATGGGACAAAACCTACCTTTTATTTTGAGGACACAGAAGTATTGGGAGTGCCACGGCTCTGCTCAAAGTGCATACTTCTCGAGCACTGGATGGACATCTTCCGGGGAAGCCCTCGAGGAGGACAGTCCCAACGTTGGAATTAAAAAACTGGAGACACCGGGCATTGGAACATGCTACGAGTCCAGGAAGGCAGCCAGGCTGTTTTATGGGACTGTGACCCTGGCCTTGAGGTCAGGTGGCATGACAGCCACCGGTTTGGGCACCAATGGAATCAGACCCCGAGCTGGCTCACTCGATGGGGAATCATCGATGGTGATGGGCTTGTCCTCCCGCTGGGACAGCTTCGGAGGCCACTCCCAGCCATCACCCTCAGCCTCACGTCGAGGACTCTAGTGCTGGTGACCAAAGGTCTTACCCCGGCTCCAGCATCGAGCCTTGGCACCGACTTGGGTGAAGACCTTACCTTATGGCAGAGGTCTTCAGAGGACGATCCCCGATCAGAGGCTCCGCAACCCCAGGATTTGGAACAAGCTCAAGCACGCAACGATGAGTTGTCAGACGCGGCCCCTGAGGGCAGCGATTCCACACTTGATGCAGGGGCTAAGACTGAGGAATTCTGGCCAAAAATCGATTCCCATGTGGACTTATGGCTCTTCTAACTCTTGCTCGATATTTGCAGGCAGAGCGGGCAGGTGGAGTCATCATGATCCGCACCGAGGCAGCAGCTATGGCAGTTTGTTATGGACATGGTGTGGGAGCACTTGTCACACAGCTTGAAGCCACTGACTGACAACATAGCGGGAAAGATGGCTCCCGCAAGAACAAACTTGAACATCCCAGTGATCACGCCTGTGTGGTGTAACTCCCAAAGGCTTTCTTTGAAAGCTGGGCAGTGATTACCGCATGGGCTCCATCAGTGTCATCGTCACCTATATGTGAGGACTGATTTTCTGCTTGTTCCTACAGAACAGCCTCAAGGGCAGTGTGTTGCAATGGTTTCACTCCTTTCTCTCCGATTGCTCATTTGTGGTTCAGCTAATGCAGTCGCCTGCCTCTTCTTCATTAAGGCTTCCTTGTGAGGTTCCACAAGGTTCTATTCTGTCCCCATCCCTTTTCAATGTTTTCCTTGCCCCTCTGGCCACTCTAGTACAAGAGTTTGGTACTAAGGGTTATTACTACGCAGATGATATTCTGTTAATTTACTACACTTCTTCATCTAGGGCAGACCTTTCCACTCTTAATGTCTGTTTAGACTTGTGTCCACATGGCTCTTTAATCATAGCCTACAGCTCAGTACCCAGAAATCCCAAGTGCTCTGGGTAACTGGCAAGTCAGTCCCCCCTAATTACTAAGGTCCCCATTCTGCTTACACAGACACTAACTTACCTGGGTGTCACTCTGGACTATCTCAACTCACTTATGATTCCCGGCCTGCAAACATAGTTAGGGGATCCTTTTATGCATTGAGCCAGATTTGTTCATTCTGTCTGTTTCTATCTAAATCAGCATTTCAGACCTTGTTAATTCTGCCTATTGTAGCCTCTGATCCTCCCAGTTGAAGAAACTTCAGCTTATTCAAAATACAGCCATTTGTTTCCTCACCAATACCAATAAATATGACCATGTATCCATTTTTTTCTACCAGAACCACACTTAAAGGTCCTTGTGTTCACGCACAAAGTATATTACTTGGATTTACCACATTATCTGGTATCTTTGAAAATTCCACATTGCCCTTTGCAACCTCTCCGATCACAGTCGAGTAATTGCCTTTTTCTGCCCCCTGTCGCACAGGCGCAATTAGAAGCCACTCGTCATTTTGTCTTCTTTTTTCTCACTCGTCAACTCTGGAATACTTTACCTGATTATATCCGCACTGAATCCTGTTTTCAGAAGTTTAAGAAAGCTCTGAAAACTCATTTTTTAAACTTGCTTTTCCAGATTTTAGATATCAGGTATAGGTGGAGGGAACGTGTACAGCTACAATCTTTGACTACTATTGCATCATTCATTTTTAATTGTTTGCACTTTCTTTTTTCTCTCTTTTTCCTAATGTCCTATCTGATATGGCATTCCTTTCTTAGTCTTGATGGCTTGTATTGTAAACAACCTTGGTGCCCTTGCAGAAGTTGGTTAATCAAATTCTGAATAAACACAAACATAAAATTGAGATGAACTTAAAGACTATCCTAAAATAAAACTGCATAGCTATACAGATAGTAGATAAATATCACTGCTAGCCATTGAGCCAGAGTCAGTGCCAGTGAGCAGTCTTTATTATATTCAGTGCTTTATGCTATATGCATCGTGGTGCTGAATATATATAATTTATTTAAAAGCTATGGGCACCATAAAAAAAAAAAAAACACGCCAACCATGTCATTTCAATTGACCGGTTATGTACATCATTTTAGGTGTGCCTATTTTGGTTCCTGGGAATGTAGTTTATAAATAACTAGAAAGGTGAAATTAGACTTTATCTGCTAATTAGCTTTCCTTGAGGACCTCCAGTGCAGTCCTGACATATGGGTTGTCAACTCTCACCAGCAGCTTGGAGAATGAGCATGTCATCTTTGATGACATCAGTCCCCTAAGGCAGCTGGCACCACCCACCAGCTCCAGTAAACTACTACCAAAGCAGACTCATAGTAGCAACAAATCAGATACAGCAACACTCAATTCTTTTTTTGAAAGTTTTAAAATATATCGTACCCCCGAGTCAGGGCAAACCCACCTCCCCCCACTGGGAAAGGAAGCTTGCTCCTTGTTATTCAGGGTGTACCGACAAACCATGACTAGCACCGTATAGCCAGCCTTCATCACTCTGGTCACCTCACCTTATCTTCGCCCTCTGCTCCTGACTCCCAGGAGGACGCCCTTGGCAGAACATAAAAACCACGGACCTACACAATTAAGGATGTCCTTCTCCTAGTCCAGGATCACTACTACTGAAACACGAGCAAGTCCAGGACTGCACTGAAGGTCCTCAAGGAAAGCTAATTAGCAGCTTTGCCCAATTTCACCCGACATATGGGATGTACCATAACAGTACTGTGAGACTGGCCTTAATGACTTCTGCAATGAAACTCTCATCCCCCCTCGCCTGTACATCCAGATGGTAGTGCTTCACAAAGGTATGCAGAGATGCCCAGGTGGCTGCCCTGCAAATATCCACTGGGGGTACCAGGCTAAACTCTGCCCATGATACCCCCTGTGCCTTGGTCAAATGTGTCCGCAGGCCACATTGGCACGTTGGCACTTGCCGACCTCCCAAGAGGTAAGCCGATGAAATGGCCTCCCAAACCTATCTTGAAATGGAAGCCTTGGATGTTGCTTACCCCTTGTGCGGCCCCCCAAACAGAATGAACAACCGATCCTACTTGCAGAATGGTTCTGTCCTCTTCAGATAGCGCCGTAATGCCCACCGAACATCCAAAAGGCGCAATCCTGGTTCTCGCTGAGCCTCGTCTGTTCCTGCGAACATCAGCAACATAACTGGCTGTTTCAAATGGAATAAGGAGAGCACCTTGGGTAGAAACGATGGAACCGACCTCAATGCGACCTTTTCCCATGAGATGGACAGGAAAAGTTCCCAACATGAGAGTGCTTTCAACTCCGAAATCCATCTTGTAGAACAGATAGCCACCAGAAAAACTGTCTTCAGCATCAAATCCTTCACCATACATGCTCCCATCGGCTCAAGAGATCCTCTGTCAGTGCCTTCAAAACTAAGTTAAGGTCCCACTGTGGAATCACCATGAGCACTGGAGGGCATATCTGCTTGACTGTCCGAATGAAATGGCTATGTCCAGATGTGCTGCCAAGGAGACTCCATGGACCCTACCGTGATAACAGATGACTGCTGCCACTTACCTGTAGAGAATTGCAGGCTAGTCCCTTCTCCAGACCAACCTGTAGAAAAGCCAAAACCTCTGGCACCACCACTGACAGAGGATGGCAGCTGTTGTCTGTGCACCAAGACTCAAATATCCACCACACGCACACATACGAGAGCGAGGTGGATCTTTTTCAAGCTTTCAACAACGTGGAAATCACCTGCGCTGAATAGCCTCTCCTTCATAACTGTGCCCACTCAAGAGCCATGCCTTAAGCAAGAATTGATCCACTTGTGGCATCAGCACCAGCCCCTGCAACAGGAAGATGGGCTGAGCCGGTAGGCGTCATGGGTGATCAACAGTCAGCCTGAAGAGATCCGCATACCATGGTCTGCAGGGCCAGTATGGGGCTATGAGAACTACCAGGCCCCGATGACTGACTATCGTTTGAACTTGGCGCCCATGGTGGAAACACATATAGCATCCCCTTTGTGGGCCAACATTGAACTAGGGCATCCAGACCTTCTGACATCTGTTCCCTTCTGCGGCTGAAGAAACAGAACCTTTTGCCGTGGCAAATGTCACCATCAGATCCATGATCGGTGGCCCCCACCTGTCTACTATCTGTGCAAAAACAGCATCACTTAGTGCCACTCCCCGTGAACCAGGCGTATCCGAATGAGATAGTCGGCTGTGACATTTTCGGTTCTGGCCACATGTGTTGCCAAAATTTCCCACAGATGATCCTCTGCCCAACTTAACAGGCAGATTTTGTTCTTGAGCAGTATGCTGCTTGTGCTTCCTTGTTGATTTATATAGGCCATCACGGTGGCATTGTCCAAGAACACCCACACTGCTTTCCTTTGCAAGCTTGTGCAAAACTCCTGCAGAGCCAGGAATACTGCTCTCATCTCTAGCCGACTGATGGGCCACACACTCTGTGCCGTGGTCCAAACTCCCTGCGCTACTTGTTCCTGACAGTGGACCCCCAGCCCGACAGGCTGGCACCCATTGTCAATGGTATCCAGACGTGAGCCTCCAGCGGCATGCTAATCAACAACTTCTCCGGCCTAAGCCATTACTGGAGCGCCACCTATGCCTCCCTTGGGCATAGCAATGGATGCATCGGCAACTGCCGCTGCGGCGACCATCTGTTCAACACCGCCCTTTGCAGTGGTCGCATGTGCGCTCGTGCCCACGGCACCAACTTGATGGTTGCTGCCATGGTCCCTAGGAGCTGCAAGTAATGCCACGTTGTAGGCATCCGTAACCGAAGGAATTGCCGGACCTGCTTCTTCAGCGACTGCACTCTTTCCAGTGGCAGGGACACCTCGCCCTTGTCTGTCTGGAAATGGGCTCCCAGATATACGAGATCTTGGGAGGGCGACAACCGGCTCTTTGTGAAATTGACTACCCAGCCGAGGTCCTGTAAAAACTAAATGACCCATGCTGTGGCCTGTTCGCTCTCCTCTGTGGATTTTGCTCTGACGAACCAATCATCCAAGTAAGGGTGCAATAGTATTCCTCTTTGCAGAGTGCCACAGCTACAATTACCATTATCTTTGTAAATGTACATGATACGGTTGCCAGACTGGATGGCAAAGCCCAGAACTGGAAGCATCCCATCGGAACCATGAAGCGGAGATATTGCTGATGTTCTGGGTGAATCGGGAGGTCCACGGAAGCTTACTTGCCGCCATGATAACTGACTTGAGCATCTCCAAGCAGAAGCGGGGGATGAGGAGGCACCAATTCACACGCTTGAGGTCTAAGATGGGACGGAATGCGCCCTCTTTTTTGGGGACCATGAAACAAATGGAGTATTGACCACACCCACATTGGTCACTGGGTATCCTTTCCATGGCCTGAAATTGCAGAAGCCGATGAAGGGTGTCCCTTACCACAACTACTTTTCCCCTGGCCTTGCAAGGGGACCTGACGAAGGCATCAGAGAGGGGCCGAGCAAACTCTAGTGCGTAACTCTCTCTGATGATCTCCAAGAGCTACTGGTTGGAAGTAATGTGGACCCAGGCCAGATAGAAGTCCCACAGCAGACCTTCCATGGGAAGTACCTCTGGCTGGGCCGCTCTCATCTCACTGAGTCTTTTTGGGAGCCGAGGAGGCTGAAGAGTAAAAACCTCTACCTCCTCAAAACCTCTACCTCCTCGAAACCCATGAAAGGCTTGTCCTCTGGCCTGGTAGCATCCCCATTGATAGGGTGCAAAACGCACTGTCCGGAAGCGGCAGAAATCCCATGGCTGACCTCTTGTCACTATTTGTCGTCCTGGCTTCTGCTTATCATCTGGGAGTCAGTCTCCTTTTGTCTCTCCCAAATCCTTGACCAATTTTTCCAGGGCTTCGCCAAATAGCAGCTTACCTTCAAAGGGAGCTTACTCAAACAAGACTGAGAGGAAACATCCACCGACCAATTCCGTAACCAGAGGTACTGCCGAGCGGCTACCACAGAGGCCATACCTTTCGCCAGACTCCTAATGAGGTTATAAAAGGCATCTGCCAAATATGTTTTTCCAGATTCCAGCTTAGCTGCCTCTGGAGATGGAGACTGGCCCTGTCCCATCTTCTCCAATATGCTCCGTAACCAGTGCAAACATGCCCTGGCTACAAAGGCCCTGCCAATAGATGCCTGCAAGGACAGGGCATTGATATCGAAAGCTTGTCAGCAAGGTCTCCAACTTTCTATCCTGTACATCCTTGAGCACGGTGCTTCCCTCTACTGGTATAGTGGTCTTCTTCGTGACTGCCAACACCGCTGCATCCACTTCTGGGGAGAGCAAGATCTCCCTTTCCTGCTCTGACAGGGGATAGAGGCGGGCCATTGTCTGTGTGCTCATCAGTGCAGACTCTGGGACCTCCCAGTTATCCTGTATCATCTGCTTGATCACTCTGTGCATTGAAAACACCACCTGTGTCTTGCAAATTGCCTGGAAGAGCGGATCCTCAAAGGGATCTTCCTCTGGGGAAATTCCTATCCCCATATTTAGTGCTTTCAGCGACTGTGATACAAGTATCAGCAACTCTTCCTGGCAGAACACCCACACGATGTGGGATTCGTCCTGCAAAATCTCCCCTTCCTCGAGCTCTCCTGGTTCCCTATCCAGGTCCATCTCCTCTTCGAGATCCCCCTAGTCATCCGAGTGGAGCGACCCTAGACCCTGTATCCTCAAAGAGATCCATCTCCACTTGACGCTTAGATGATGCCGGGTTCTTGTCCGGTGCTTCCGACTCTGGCTGGCTCTTTCTCTTCCTGCAACCCGAGGCCGCCAAAGGGTCTGTTGCCTGCTGCTTCCTGCAAAAGGCTTTATGCATCAACAGTACAAACTCAGGTGAAAATCCACCCATAAGAACTGTGTTTCCTGGTGGCTCCTGAGAAGTCAAGGGATGTGGGGAGGGCAACTCAATCTCAATGCGTTCCTTGTTGGCCTCCTCGGTCACGTTCATAGGTACAAGACCCCCAGAGACCCTGCATGTTCCTCCTGGTCCTGCGGATCTAAATTCCGCACCCTCCGAGGCTCTTGCTTGCACAGCCTTGGCAAGAGACCATTCCAAGAGGCCCACCTCTAGCAACTGCAACTCGGCTTCGCAACCATGGCAAAATCTCGCTGCCAAGACGATACCGCACTTGGGGCCGCATGCCAAACCACATGGGTAGCCTGCAGCAATCTCTCCAGTAGTTGCCATGGCTCTGACACTATGAGCTGTGACATGGTGTGGTAGAGACAGTCCAGCTTGTGAATAATCGAAGAATATGGAATCTGCTAACCAGTTTGAAAATGTTCTTTTGGATACTGGTGTCCCGAAAAGACTCTGGTCAAAGGAGACAAACAACTGAGAGGATTGGTAATGGTCCTAGTGCATTCTAGATAGAATGCCAACGCTCTCTTGTAATTGAGAGTATGAAGTTTGGCTTCAGTCAGAGAGCCATAGGGTCTTGGAAAGAAAGTCGGTAGTGAGACTGATTGAGCTGACTCTAACCGGGTAATGAATCAAAGTGAACTGCGGCCTGCAGCACTCTTGTGTACCACTCCCATCACCCGACACCGAGGGAAGAACAGAGGGTAGTTAGTGGGCAGAGCAACGGAGGCAGGCAGAGCAATGTTTTTCACAACAGCTCTTCACCGGTCCCAGGTTTGGGAGCCGCTCCATCTGCCGGTACTATGCGGCACACTTCCCCTCCTGTTAGCTAGGGTGTCCGTGCCGACTGACTGCCTTTCAATGTGTTTTTTTTTTTTTAACAACCTTTAATTAGGCTTTTGCTACCGGCAGACCCCAACCAACTATCTAATGCTGATATAGCTTTAAAATCTTGGAGACTGAGTTTGCTAGAGGTGGTGGGTGATGCCAGCTGTACCAATCACGGCACTGATGTCATCAAAGATAACATTCTCAGTCTCCAAGCTGCTGGTAAGAGTTGACAACCCATATGTCGGGACTTCACTGGAGGGACGATAAAGCGTAGTTACTCACCTGTAACAAGTGTTCTCCAGGGACAGCAGGAATCAGTCCTCACATATGGGTGACGTCGGCACCGACGGAGCCATCGTGCGGAGCAATTTCCCCAGCTTTGCTCAGTCAGATGACATAGCTAAAAAGACGGCAAAAAATAGTAAAAAGCAATAATAGGACTGCAACTCCAGGGGAGGAGGGAGGGTCATGAGGACTGATTACTGCTGTCCCTGGAGAACGCCTGTTACAGATGAGTAACTACGCTTTCTCCAGGAACAAGAAGGAAGTCAGTCCTCACATATGGGACTCCCTAGCTACAGGCTACCGAGAACCTATAGCTGAAAAAAGGCTCCCTCTAGGCGAGCCACAACAGCAGCGAGAGAACTTTCTCCGAGAATGCATTCCCCACGGTAGCCTCACACCAGACGGCCGGAGTTGCCTAAATCTCGAATGGATTCCGGAGTAACGACTGACCGAAAATGCTGTCCCATCGGGACTCCCTCTCCAGGCAGTAATGGGCTGCAAATGTCTGGCTTGAAGACCAGGTTGCGGCCCGGCAGATGTCTGCCAACAGAACAGAGCGGTGATTCGCTACTGATGAGGCCTTAGCCCCGACACAGTGGGCTGTGATACGACTCTGCAGCTGAAGGTCAGTTTGAACCCTGCCCGAGAACACTTCCACATGATTTAGACCTTTACATACTTAAGGAGAAATAATGAACAAACAAACCTCTTCCAAAGACGGGGAAGCTGTAAAACGAGAGGGCATAACATGAAGCTGCAAGGTGGAAAATTGAAAGGCAATATCAGGAAAAACGTTTTCACTGAGAGGGTGGTGGATGCTTGGAATGCTCTCCTGATGGAGGTGGAGGGGGCAAATACAGTGACAAAATTCAAAATGGCATGGGACAGACACAATGGATCCATTTACAGCAACAGAATAAAATCAAAATAAACGGAACCATCTAACTTCTCAACAAATAAGGGTGTCCTGCATGGAGCGGTGGGTTCACCCCTAAACAAAGACATGGGGAGGGATGGCCTGCACAGAGTGGCACCTACTCCTGCCATCTTACTCCGGCCATCTTACTGGGCAGACTAGATGGACCATACTGGTCTTTATCTTCTGTCATTTACTATGTTACTAGGTTACTATGTTACAAAATGCAAATAGAACACCACATGTAGTTTAACATATACGGTGGGTGGGCAACTGTCAAACAACTAATTTATCTAGGTAAATCTGCATTTACACAGGTAAATAGCTTTTGAAAATTACACTCAAAGGAAAAATGAGCATACAAAAATTAAGTACTGCAATCTTTACCAACCATCATGGAAGGACAGACTAGATAGGCCATGTGGTCTTTTCTGTCATCATATTTCTATGTTTCTATATACCTCCGAGGCATAAATGTTCAGGGAGAGAGCCTCTTTCAATTGAAAGCAAGTTCTGCTACGAGGGGACATGAGATGAGGGTGAAGGGAGATAGATTCAGGAGTGATATGTGGAAATACTTTTTACGGAAAGAGTAGTGGATCCATGGAATAGTCTCCCAGTGGAGGTGGTAGAGATGAGGACAGTAACTGAAATCAAAAAAGCATGGGACAAACACAGAGGATCTCTAAAGGTAAAAACGGGACTGTTGTAGTTGTTATGGAAGGACAGACTAGATAGGCCATGTGGTCTTTTTCTGTCATCATATTTCTATGTTTCTATCATATTGTATATTTCCATATTTTTAAAATACTGATTTATTTTTCAAAGTAACATTAAACCATATCTTCAATTTGGGAGAAAATTCAGAAAACAGAAAAAAATATCCATCATGAAGGTTTGCAGGGGAACTGTTTTTTCCCAAACCAAAGCACAAGTTCCATATCTAGCTAGATGTTACAGTTCAAATAAAGTCACTGTTCAAAAATGAAAATAGTAAACATTTCTAAACTGGAATGCAATGTGCGAGTAGTGGATGGTATTCAAGTGAATATTCCACGTAATTTCGCCTCCAGGTTTGGTCCGGTTGGAACCGTGTCTGTCCGACCGCCGGGGAAACCTCAGGCGCCACCAGTCCTCTTGTATCGGAGAGGGTTCCGCCTGGCCTCGGCGGACTACTGGGTCCAGCTGGCCAACACCTCCGAACCCGAGGGGAGTCCAGGATCCAACCCATGTACTGGTTTGGTATCGGGAACCGGATCCGGTGAGTAGAAGTTTTCTGTACTATTCAGATAGTCAGGTTTGGGAATATGGTATGGTAAAATAATAATGAGAGCCTGATCACCTCTCACGGGCGGTCCTAGTATGCCCCGCTAAGTGGTAGCACCGCAGAAGCCACCGACCTTTTGGTATGGTTAGTCAGTAAGGCCTTGGGAATTTGGGAAAACGTTGCTGGCAAGTTTGGTTGTGTGTGGGTGAATGAGAGGTCTGGATACAGACCACGTGAGAGCAGACTCCTGAGTAGCGCAGTTCCTGGCCGGGCGACTGCGCCCAGGTCGCGAAAAGGAGGAAGCATTTGGTGTTTGTCCCCTTCTTTGTTCTTTGGGCTGCACGGACCCCTTACCTGCAGCCATACTACCCACCCCTATTTGTTGTCGTGTACGTTATTGTAATCATGGGAGGGACGGAGTCCACGCAAACTCCGTTGCAATGTATGATCAAGAATTTCAGCAGGGGATTTATTGGAGACTATGGAATTAAAATGTCTCCGTCCCGATTAAGAATGCTCTGTGAAAGGGAGTGGCCTGTGCTAGTCACTTCATGGCCCCGTGAGGGCACCTTTGCTATTAGGGTAGTTTCCCGTGTCCATCAGGTAGTACGAAGAGAACATCCTGATCAGTTCCCATATATAGATTCCTGGTTAAGTATTTGTGAGACACAGCCCCCTTGGATAAGGCGTTGCTATGAGGAACAGTGTAGAATATTAGTTGCAACTACTAGGGGGACTCGGGCGCTTGAGGAAAGGAAGCTACCTGTGTATTCCGCCTCAGAGTCCCCAGATATCCTGACCCGTTTACCTCAGTATCCATATAGGCTAGTTCTTACGGCTCCGGCACTCCCGGCAGAGCCGGAGGCAGAAGCTCAGCGGTCGCCACCGCAGCGGCGAAGAGAGTCCCCTTCCCCAATTGATAGTTCCGGGTCTAGCCCGAATGCTTCAGGAGGGCCAGCGTCCCCTAAGGATACCGAGAGCAGAGACTCTCTCGCCAGATCAGGGTCATCTGCTGAGGATGCCTATACCTGGCAATCATATGATTTAAGAAGTGCCACTAAAGAGAAGAAGAAAGGAGAGGGACGCCTAATGCCATTGCGTCAGGTACCTGGGTTACCTATCCTGAATGAGCAGGGCCAGATGGCGCCAGGGCCAGCCAGTCTAATCTATGTACCTTTCTCCACCACTGATTTATTAAACTGGAAAACGCATTATGCATCCTATACTGAAAAACCCCAAGATTTAACTGAATTAATGACCAGTATAATGCAAACTCATCAGCCTACCTGGTCTGACTGCCGCCAGCTCCTGACCACCCTCTTTACCACTGAGGAGCGAGCGAGAATCGAGCAAGCGGCTATCTGCTGGCTAGAAGAGAACCCTGTAGAAGGAGCAGATATGAATCGTCCACAAGCAGCCGCCGCAGCTTTCCCAAATGAGGATCCCAGATGGGACCCGAATGATGAAAGGGGGGCGGTGGCCTTGGCTTGATTTTGCCAGGCCTTGTTGCAGGGCCTGAGGAGGGGAGGCCAGAAAGCTACGAATATTGGAAAAGTGTCAGAAGTCATCCAGGGTCCGAATGAGAGCCCAGCGGCCTTTTATGAGCGATTGTCTGAAGCCTATAGATTATACACTCCATACGATCCAGCAGCCCAGGAGAATTTGCGTATGGTGAACGCAGCCTTTGTCAGTCAGTCCCAGGGAGATATAAAGTGCAAATTACAGAAATTGGATGGATTTGCGGGCATGAATACAGCACAGTTAATGGAAGTTGCTCAGAAGGTGTTTGTGAATCGTGAACATGAGCGTAACAGAGAAAGTGAACGGAAAATGAAGAAGAATGCAGATCTTCTTGCTGCCGCTTTAGTCGAACGACGTGGAGGAGGTTTTCCTAACCGAAGGAGTAGAGGACGTGGAAGGGGCTGTGGAAGTAGCTGGTCCCCACTGGGTGCAAACCAATGCGACCATTGTAAAGAAGAAGGACATTGAAAAATGAATGTCCGCATCTTGGCTCCACCCCCAGGAGGGGAGGGGGAAGCATTTGGAGAACAGGAGGTCGGTTTCAGAATCGAGGAGGAATAAACCGAGCACAGTTCCAGCAGGAGAGGGAAGAAGTTATTGAGGGGGTGGCAGTCGCAGAGGGCTATGACGTGGATGAAGACTAGGCCAGACCAGGCTCCAAGTTCACCCTGGGTCCCCAGGAGCCTATGGTCGGTTTGAAAATAGGGGACGAATATATGGACTTTATGGTGGATACAGGAGCAGAACATTCAGTGGTGGCAAAGCCAGTGGCTCCTTTGCCCTCTCGATCCGTCACTATTGTTGGAGCCACTGGGGCTAGGGCCACCAAGCCTTTCCTGCAGAACCGCATGTGTGAGCTAGGGGGACAGAAAATAACGCACCAGTTCCTGTATAGGCCTGAATGCTCTATTCCACTTTTGGGCCGAGATATCCTTGCCAAACTCCAGGCGCAGATATCCTTTGCTGAAGGAGGAGAAATGCAAATGACTGTGAACTCGAAGCCTGCTGGATTGATGGTGCTGACTGTCCCCCGAGAAGAAGAATGGCGGTTCTATAGTGCATCCCCAACCAAGACAGCTAGTTCCTGTATATCCACCAACCTTTCAGCCCCACACGGAGTATGGGCGGAGGATAATCCACCTGGCCTAGCGAAGAACATAGCCCCCATCATTGTCACCCTCAAGCCAGGAGCAGAACCAGTGCATGTGAAGCAGTATCCTCTTCCTCGACCAGCTATTGAAGGTATCCACTGCCATCTGATGAAACTGCTGAAGTATGGACTTCTTAAAGAATGCCAGTCACCTTGGAACACACCCCTTCTCCAAGTCAAGAAACCAGGGACGGGAGATTACCGCCCAGTACAGGATCTGAGGCGAGTGAACGAGGCAGTTGAAACTATACACCCAGTGGTACCAAATCCTTATACTCTCTTGGGACTGATTCCTGCTGAGGCTGCTTACTTCACTGTCCTGGATTTAAAAGATGCTTTCTTTTGCATACGCCTAGCCCCCACCAGTCAGCTCTTGTTTGCTTTTGAATGGCAAGCTCCTACAACAGGAAGGGGGGGCCAACTCACTTGGACTCGATTACCCCAAGGATTCAAAAATTCATCTACCCTCTTCAGTGCTGCTCTAAATCAAGATCTCTCAAGCTACCCTGTGGACCCAGGGAAAAGGGTCCTTCTCCAGTATGTGGATGACCTGCTAATAGCCACCAACTTGGAAAATGAATGCTTACAAGCCACCAGTGATCTCTTGTACCTCCTGAATGAAGCCGGATATAAGGTCTCCAGGGCCAAGGCTCAGCTATGCCAAACTGAAGTTAAATATCTGGGATTCCAATTGTCCAGCGGAGTCCGACGCCTGGGACCAGAACGCAAAGCAGCTGTATGTAGTATTCCTACTCCAACCACCAAGAGGCAAGTGAGAGCTCTTCTGGGGGCTGCAGGTTATTGTAGAATATGGATACCCAACTTTGCGCTTTTGGCAAAGCCACTGTATCAAGCTACCAAAGGAATGGAGAGGTCTCCGTAATGGGGACCTGAACAGGATGCAGCATTTCGATCTTTAAAGACTGCCTTAATGTTGTCACCAGCCCTGGGCTTGCCAGATGTCCAGAAACCTTTTCGCCTCTGTTAATGAGTCACAAGGAAATGCTTTGGGAGTGTTGACTCAATCTCTTGGATCTTGGCAGCAACCAGTGGCCTATTTATCAAAACAGTTGGATACAGTTGCAAAAGGCTGGCCCCCTTGTTTAAGAGCCGTTGCAGCCACAGCCCTCTTAGTGAACGAAGCTGACAAGCTCACTTTGGGACAAAATCTTCGAGTCACTGTACCCCACTCAGTCTTGACTCTTATGGAGCACAAAGGAAACTTCTGGCTCACAAATTCACGAATGTTGAAGTATCAAAGTATGCTATGTGAAAATCCCCGACTGCAATTGATGGTCAGCCAAGCTTTGAATCCTGCTACGTTGTTACCAGTTGGCCCTGGCCCCCCCGATCATGATTGTCTGGAAATTATGGACACTGTCTTTTCAAGTCACCTGGATCTGACTGATGTACCTTTGGAGAACCCTGAACGGATATTCTTTGTGGATGGAAGCAGTCTTGTCATCAATGGACATCGTTGTGCCGGGTATGCAGTGGTGACCCTTGTTCTGGTGGTTGAGTCCTCGGCCCTGGCCCTGGCCCCGGGGACTTCAGCACAGAAAGCTGAACTGATAGCCCTCACGAGGGCACTGATACTAGGGAAAGGGCTCCATTTGAATGTGTACACAGACTCCAAGTATGCCTTTACAACTTTGCACGCTGCCACCACCCGCTCCCTAACCTTGAGGGTTTGAGGAGGGGTGGGCCTTGAGGTTAAGGTTGTAGTTGTGAAGGTCGAATGATAAGGCAGGCAAAAGAATATTTCTTTTTATAAGGATTTATTTCTCCCACTTCAAAAGGATAGAACAAGCGTAAAGGATAATGTATTTTAGCCAAAAACAGGAACAAGGAAAATAAGGCTCTTTAAAGGCTGTGCTCAAAAGTGTCCATTAATGTTGGAGTTCACATTCCCTCATGTGAACTCTACTTGGCAATCAAAAACAAGGAAAACAATAATGTCCATGTGCTATAACCCAAACAATGCTTCAGCTTATTCTTAACTTCAGATAAGCTCTTCAGGCGGGCACTTAAATAACAAACATTTCAGGTTATCACAGAAAAAGGACCATTCAAGCTTTGCTTTACTATTCCTTATCAATCAGACAGGTTGAGCAGTCCATTGGTTGATTCAACTCAATCATTGGCAAGGGAAGAACCAATGGCACTTCTGCTTCTGGGCTCTGCACTGACTGCACTACTTTCTGTTCAGGAATGATTCGTTTGTCTAGGAAATCTTTGAATTCTTTCAGGAGTGCTTCAGCCTGCTTTCTATATGGGCTGGGCTGAGAATTAGCTCCTTCCTGGGGTGAGTAACTGTTTGTAGGTTTTGCTTCAGGAAAACAAACAATGCCGTTTCTGTTACAACGCTCATTCAATGCACTGGAGTTACCCCTCCCCCACTTGTCTCTGTCAGCAAGTGTTGGGTCAGCCAGTTCATTTGCACGTGAAGTGTTTCTAAACAGTACTTCAAACTTAGGACCTCCTAAATCCTCCCGGCATATATCTCTCCCATATAAATCAGCTGTGTCCTTGCAGCTAGCCTGCTTGTTAACTCTTTCAGCAGTTTGGTGAGAAAAGCTGGGTTTATTTAAATGAGTTTCAGGTTGCAGCCAACTGCCTTCATAAAACCTGGGCATGCCCTGGGTTTTAAAATAAGCATTCACACAGTCTGGCTTCTCATAAAAGCTGTTATCAGAATTAAAGACACCCTGTACCTTATATTGAGGATTGTCTGAAAGTTCTTTAGCAGTCTGCCTTTCTTTCCACAGGTCAGCTCTCTGCTCCAAAAGCATAGGCTTTATGCCTGGGTCTCTCAGTGCCTCACCCTTCTCTTGTTCCCAGAAGGTTCTTCCATGCACTGAGTCTCCCTGGTACCTGCTTCTTGGCTTTGAAAGCGTTCTCCTGGAATTGCAGTTGGGGAGCGTTTCTCCTTCAAAGTCAAATATTCTGGCATCCAAGGCTAGTTCCTGCCTTTCAGGTTGCTTCCTTCGTCCTTGCTTTGCTCCATCTCTAAAGCACACATCTGCTTCTTCTCTCCAGTGTTCTGCTTCCTCCGTTTTCTCTGCCCTGTGGGCTGGCTCCTGTCTTCTGTCTTCCTTCTCTCTGTTTAACAAGCTGCCTCTGCTTTGGGGAGCCCGCCTCCTGCTAGGGCGTGCCCAATCAGCAACTCTGCTTCTCCCCTCCCCCGAGGTGAGCTGTGTTAGCTGATTAGCCATGTGCTTCTTGTCCTGAGAAGGGAAAATCCTGCATTTACCTGCAGTACCCAAACCTTCCACCGGGTCACTATCTGTTTTCATGGCTTCAGGAAACGCTACCACGTCACAACGCACATGGGGCCCTGTACAAAGAACGAGGGTTGATAACTTCAGGAGGCAAGTCCATTAAATATGGCCCTGAGATATTGACACTGTTAGACGCTGTGTGGGCCCCTAAGCAAGTGGCAGTCATGCACTGCCGAGGTCATCAAGTAGGAGATGGAGAAATTACCCGAGGGAATAGGTTTGCCGATGCCACTGCACGAGAAGCAGCCACTATGGGACAGGTTTTGACTCAAGATACCCCAGTTTGGGCAGCCTTATTCCCTGTGCCCCTTAGCTCATGGGCCCCCCGATACACCACCAGAGAGTTGGACTATTACTGCGAGAAGGAAGGGGGTGTCCTAACAGAGAAGGGCTGGATAGTGTTGCCACCTCCAGAGGGTAGTTCACCTCCAGGGTCCACAGTAATTCCTGAAGCGTTACGTCCAGCCTTTGTCCGTGCTTTCCATCAGGCCACACATTATGGAAAGACTGCAATGGAAAAAGCCCTCAGACCTCATTTCTATATTCCATTATTAGGGCCCCAGTCTGCCTCAGTGGCTCAACAATGTTTAACATGTGCTAAGAATAATGCCAAGCAAGGTCCTAATCCACCCCCAAGAGTTCAGTCAGTAGGAGTTACCCCCATGGGTAATATTCAGGTGGATTTTACTGAAATGCCACGAGCAAATGGATATCATTACCTGTTGGTCTTAGTCTGTACCTTTTCTGGGTGGGTAGAAGCTTTCCCCACCAGAACTGAGAAAACCAGAGAAGTTACTAAAATTCTGCTTCATGGGATTATTCCCCGATTCGGGATGCCATTGACTATAGGGTCAGATAATGGGTCCTCATTTGTATCTCAGGTGACTCAACAGTTAGCACGAGCTCTGCAGGTGCAGTGGAAATTGCATACTGCTTACAGACCCCAGAGTTCAGGAAAGGTAGAGTGTATGAATAGAACCCTGAAGTCCCAGTTATCTAAACTCTGTCAAGAAGCTCACCTGAAGTGGCCCCAGGTTCTTCCTATAGCCCTTCTTAGAATACGCTCAGCCCCTACCAAATCATTAGGAGTCTCCCCTTTTGAGATTCTGTATGGGCGACCTCCGCCTATTGTACAAGGAATAAAGGGAGACATGCAACAGAATGGATCTGAAATTACTAGACAAGAACTATTAGCTTTAAGTTCTGTTTTGCAGAATCTTCATACGTGGGTACAAGATCAACTGCCCATCAATCTAACAGAACTACTGCATTCCTTCAAGCCTGGAGTCTCGGTGTGGATCAAAGAGTGGAGAAAGACACCGTTGGCACCGCATTGGAAGGGACCTTATGTTGTTATCTTATCAACCCCAACAGCAGTCAAAGTTGCCGAACTCGAACCCTGGATCCATCACAGTCGAGTAAAGCCAGCAGCCGCTCCTGAACTTGGTCATTGGACTTCAGTAAATGACCCTACAACCCCATTGCGGCTTACCCTGCGATGACAGCCACCACTGTGAAAGTTTTTAGAATCTACAGCCCTACTCCTGCCACACGGCGTGGAAGCTGGCAGGTCAACGTACGGCAGAAGCTTGAGGATCTGCAACCCTATGCCTGTCACACGGCGCGGAAGCTGACAGGTCTACGTACAGTGGAAGCTGGGAAAAGAAGCCTTCAAGTTCAGAGTTCTCAACATTTTAACCCATCTATCAGAGACTGTGATTATGATGATTTCCTATTATTGCATTATTTTTGCGGTAGCCCTAGGGTCCCTTGGGATAACTTTTGCCTTACCCCCTGTGCAGCCTGCATAACTACTACCCGAACTGGGATAAAGGTCACTCAAACTTTACTCTATCATTCTTACTACACCTGTACTGGTATAGTTAGCCGGTGCGTGTATAATGGTACAGAGTTAAATATCTGTACAAAAGGAAAGAGCAAGATTTGTTTTAGTCCCCGTCAGAACCCTTCTTATTATGTTTTAGAGTTGCGATGGAATGATGAGGATGGGGCCCTCATAAATGCCACACGTCAACTCTCTGATCCCACATGACCCGTAACCCTACACTTTGATGCTTGTGATCTTATCAATAGAAATGACCATCACAGATGTGGGACTTGGGAGCAAGCCTACTACTATGATGATAAATATATGTGCCCTGAAGGAGCGTACGGATGGGGAAAATGTACTGGGAAGCATTCCCCATCTGCCTACAGTAAGGCATCTAAAGATGCATATTTCTGCCCAAAATGGGAGTGTGTGTATTATGCTACCTAGGTGGGTAGCCCTACTGGACAAGATGGGGATAATCGTAAAGCCAATTTAGAAAGACTACCCTTGCTTGAGCCGCATAAGTGTAAGAAAGGTGCTTGTAATCCCCTACGGCTCCTCATACTTGACCCCAGCCAGTGGAAGCAGGGGTTCAGATTTGGTTTACGTATAGCAGGGGGAGGAACCGACCCTGGAACTTTTATATATCTACATCTCAACACTAAGACCCATATTTCTTCACCTTATCGAATACATCACACCTTTTATGAAGCCATGAAGGCAGAGTTTACCGTTCCCCACGCCTCCCAGAACTTGTTTCTTGAACTAGCTGGAGCTGTAGTGTCTAGTCTCCACATCTCTGACTGTTTCTTCTGTGGTGGAACTCAGATGGGAGACTAATGGCCTTGGGAGGCGGAAGAATTGAACTATTCTATCCCATATAACCAAACCGATCTGCATAAAGCCACCAGTGAATGGGTATTAGCTAACCCTATTGTTGGTAATTTATGTTTTGCTCGTACAGGACCACAGTTTACTATGCTAGTTGGACAGCTGGTCTGTCTGAATCAGAAGTTTTACAATGCCACTACTAAGAAAACGTCCTGGTGGTCGGGTGTAAACGCTCCAGAACCTCCCAACCCTTTAGTCATCTTTCCCAATCTTGCTAAGCTCTGGACTAATTTGGTTTCTCACAATACCTGGCAGGTCCCACCTGGACTATATTGGATTTGTGGAACCCGAGCATATGCCCAGCTCCCTAATAACTGGGGAGGTGCATGTGTATTAGGAACTATACGGCCTTCCTTCTTTCTTTTGCCTATCTCACACGGGGAACAATTAGGTTTTCCGGTATATAAAAGTTGACAAAGCGAGAGGTTTTAAAAATAGGCCAATGGGATAAGTGGGATAATGAGGAATGGCCACCTGAGAGAATCATTTCATACTATGGACCCGTCACTTGGAACCAAGATGGGACCTGGGGATACCGCACATCTGTGTACATGATCAATTGTATTATACGCTTGCAAGCTGTTGTTGAAATAATAACGAATGAAACTAGTGAAGCTTTAACCCTTTTAGCTAAACAGAGTACACAAATGCGTACAGCTATTTATCAAAATCGCCTAGTATTAGATTATTTACTAGATGCTGAAGGTGGAGTGTGTGGAAAATTGAATTTAACTAACTGTTGTTTGCAAATTGATAATGAAGGTCAAGTTGTCGAAGATATAGCTAACCAAATGAGGAAGCAAGCCTATGTACCAGTCCAGACCTGGCATGGCCTAGAACTTGATGGATGGTTTGGTTCTATATTCTCCGGATTGGGCGGCCTGAAAACACTTGTATTCATTGTGTTATTAATATTGGCTGCATGCTTGTTTCTCCCATGTCTCCTACCCCTTTGCTTACGCACGATAACCTCAGAAATTGATAGCACTGTAGAACGGAAGACAGCTACAAAAGTATTAGCTATGTGGCAATATCATCCTATACCCCAAGATGATGCTTATACACGAGTATAATATGTGATTTAATTCTCACCCTTTCTTACTTGCGGGTGAGAATAATCAAAGGGGGGAATGTGGTAGGCTATGGCCTATAATAGCCTGTAAACATATGAGAGGCCTGTAAGTTAGGCCTGAGTCCCTACCCCCACCTGAGACTAATAGTGCTGAGAAAGACCAAAGTCAGTGAAAGTCTGAGAATCTGCCTTAAACTGCTTTTTGATAAGTTTGTATGAATCCTTTATTAAATTCTTCCATGCTGATGATAGATATGTTCCAGTGTTCTGAATTCTCACATTCTGTGAGCCAGAAATGACCTTGCAGTAGATATGTATCTATGTCTAGAAACTGTGCCTTTGTTAGAACAGCCTGAGAAGGGGGAACAGGGTGCTAGGCCCAGAAAGGGTCCCCGATTGGACAGGGGCAGGTGGCGTTGGGACCAATAGAAAGTTTGCCTGTATCAAACTGTGAAAATTGTATATAAGGAATTTGTTTCTGTTCTCCATTGCTCAGTCACTTTTGGATGCTTTCCTGTCTGAGCCTTGTGCACAATAAATTGGCTTGGAACCTGCCATTGACTCCTGGATTTATTCATTGCGTGCACTTCGCTGCTACAGTTTCTTTCTAGCTATCCGGTTGTCTGAAGGAGAATGAATCATCCTGTATTCTTCGTAAGGTAAAACCCTCTACCAGTTTTTGCTCCTTCATCAAGCGCTATGGTGTGTGGTGAAGAGCGCCCTCCTGAGGAAATGGAGACTGAAGGAAATCCTGAAAAGCAGCAGGATTTACACAGGATTTTCAATCCTAGAAGGAAAAAAAAACCCTCTTCTGTTGAGCTGAGAATGGAGACCAGCCCAGGGGAGGAGTTGAGCAGTGCTGATTGGGCGCACCCAGGGGTTGGACGGGGTGTGTCTGAAAAAGAATCCCTTTTTGAAGTGGTGAATGACGCTGCTAAGCAGAATAGCCAGGAAAGGAATAGCCATGAGCAGATGGGCCAGGAGCAGATGACCTGTGAGCAGAGGGCCTGTGAACAGACGAGCTGTGAGAGGACGTTTGGAACGTCAGGTGAGAGCGAGTCAAGCAGGGAGTGCAAGACCAGGAAGCAGTTTGGCTGCACGTCTGAGCCTGGTAGCAACAGAGGACCTGCAAGGATCTTTACAGGTGCTGTGAAAGGAAGTCCTGTGAGAAGTGGACGAAGCCCTGGTTTAGAGTCCTGGGAAAAGGCCGAAACCTCAAATAGAAAGCCTCCAAGGCAGACACCTGCAAAAGGTAACTCATTCTATGGGATACAGTTTGGACCGGAGAGACCCAGAAGCACTCACAGCTGGAAAGCTTTTGAGCTACCTAAGAGGAGAGGAGCCTGGCAGAGAGAAAGCAGTTCCAATAGGAGTCATGATAGAGAAGGTAAAATTCAATCTCCTATGTTTGGGGCTTTGTTAAAGGATCCCAATTGTTGCCCTGATTTATTTAAGCCAAGAGCTGAAGGGGGAAGCATTACTGACCGGGAGAGAAACCCAGTATTTGCTGACAACTGCTTGTCAGGAAATGAACAGGCTGAATTGCTCCTCCAGGAGTTTAAACAGTTCTTAGAGTTGAAAGCGGACAGACAGCCAAAGCTGAATGAGGACACTAGTTCTGTGCAGTCAAAAGATTTTATGCAGGTAGAAAATGCCTTACCTTTTACAAACTCTGACGATTGTAGCATGGACTGTTCAATATGCTGTAAGGAAGTAACAGTATAAAGAAGCTTGCTATACTTTGTATGGAAAGAATACAACGTGGCAGTTTCTGCTGCCGTGCTTTGAAACTTGATTGTTTGCACCTGAGTTTGAGCTCACACTGTGAAAGGAACAGTGACTGTTATGAGGCTGCAATGTATGTGAGTCACCTCTTGAGGCAGAGCTGAGTTAAGCGCCATAGAAGGAAAGCTGATCCTATATTTTTGGTTGTCTTATGTTCCTGAGTTTCTTCTGTTCCTATTTAAAAGCACCATTTATGTTCATGTATTTGAATTTTGATGCGCTGGAGGAATTTCCCCAGCACGAATAAATATTCTTGCAAAAGCCTTACCGTCTCTGGCACAACTACATTTATTCCTGAGAGAAGGGAGAACAAACTACATTACCCATCATTCCAAGGGAACAGTTTACCTCCATTCCTCACGGGACAATAGGCCACTCCTGTCCGTTAGCCCTAGGGCGGGGGCAGGAGCGCCGCAGGTGTCACCAATGAAACTCAGTGTAGTGAGTATTATAGTGTTTTTCAGTCATATGTATAACCCACATAGAAAACCAAAATATGACATCATCAGTGAAGCAATAGCTTTTCGGATCATGCTTCATGACTTCCAGCTCACATTTGTTTGTTATATTCCTTTTCCTTTCCCCCTCCCTCAACATATTCAGTTAGAGGGTAATTTTATAAACCATTTTCCATATCTGAAAAATGGCTCTTATAAAATTGTGAAGCTAAATAGGTGTGTATAGGTATATATGCTGATGACACAGGGAGAGCAAACAAGTGCCCTCATAGCAAAAGTCCAGAAAGCACACAAGAGGCGAGGGTGTAGGAGGCCACCAATTTATTGAGAATACTGCCCCAATGCGTTTTGGCAGAAATGCCTTCTTCAGGGGGCACACATCTTAAAATAAAACATATAATAATAAAGAATAAAACATAAAAAGCATAAAAAATATATCTTAAGAAGTGATAAATAAATAATTAAATAAATAAACCATTGTGTATACATAAAAACACTTAAAAAACATAAATCCAAATACAATCAGTAAAAGCAAAGAGCAAAAGCAAAAAACAAAACTTTGTTAAGAAAAAACAAACAATCAAATGCAAACTATAAAATACCATAAAGGAGGACCAACAGATAATATCAGCAATGATACATAAACAGACAAATAAATAGTATTAATACATATAAAAACTCTCTACAAAAGGTGAAAAAGCAAAAACGGCCAAAATGGATGATGGAAGGAACTCTGAAAATTGCCCAGAAACGCAGAGAAGCTAAAGCCAGAGGAGAAAGAAAGACAATCGCAGAACTCAATAGAGATTTCCAACGTGCAGCAAGACAGGACAAGGAAAAGTACTACAATGACACTTGCAAGAAAATAGAAGCAGAAACTATTAGAGGAAGAACAAGATCGGCTTTCCTAAAGCTACGAGAGTTAAAGAAAAAGTTCCAGCCTCGAATTGGAATGTACAAGATGCTCAAGGTTCTATGCTGAATGATGCTGAGAAGATCAAGAAAAGGTGGAAGGAATATAGAGTTTTTATATGATAAAGATCAAGTGGACCAACAGCCGTTTCAACCTGTACCTTATGATCAGGAACCATTGGTGTTGAAAGAAGAAGTTGAAGCAGCATTGAAAGCCTCATCAAAGAACAAAGCACCAGGCATTGATAGCATTTCCATAGAAGTATTGAGGCAATCTGATGCAGCTGTTACCGTACTTACAAGGCTCTGCCAAGAAATATGGAAGACAACATTATGGCCAACTGACTGGAAAAGATCTGTGTTTATACCAATACTAAAGAAAGGTGATCCAACTGACTGTGGAAATTATCGCACAATCGCTCTGATCCCACATGCCAGCAAGATTCTACTGAAGATTATTCAAAAGAGACTACAACCATACCTGGAACAAGAACTACCTGAAGTGCAAGCAAGGTTCAGGAACAGGCGAGGAACGAGAGACATCATTGCGGATGTGAGATGGATCCTTGAAAAGACTAAAGAATACCAAAAGGATATCTATTTGTGCTTTATCGACTATAGCAAGGCTTTTGACTGTGTAAACTATGAGAAACTCTGGCCCACATTAAGAAGCATGGGTATACCAGAACACCTGATCGTTCTCTTGCGCAATCTGTACATTGATCAAGAAGCAACAGTTCGAACGAAACAAGGAGAAACAGAATGGTTTAAAATAAGCAAAGGTGTAAGACAAGGCTGCATACTTTCCCCCTACCTGTTTAATTTATATGCAGAACAAATCATCAGAGTAGCAGGATTGTATGAAGACAACAGAGGTGTGAAGATTGGTGGAAGACTCATCAACAACCTTCGCTATGCTGATGATACCACATTACTGGCTGAAAGTGAAGATGATCTGAAACATTTGCTTCTCACAATCAAAGAACATAGTCTCAAAATGGGCCTGTAAAGAAGACAAAGATCATGACAACTGGCATAATCAACAGGTTCATCGTTGAAGGAGAAGAAATTGAAATTGTGAACAACTTTAACCTACTTGGATCAACTATCAATAAAGAAGCAACAAGCAGTCAAGAAATCAGACGACGCATTGCTCTTGGCAGAATGGCTATGAAAGACCTAGATAAGATTCTCAAGAGCAGAGATGTCTCTCGCCAAACAAAGATTCAACTTTTTCAAGCCATGGTATTTTCAATAACATCATATGGATGTGAAAGCTGGACAGTGAAAAAGACAGACAGAAAGAAAATTGATGCCTTTGAATTATGGTGCTGGCGGCGAATACTGTGTATACCATGGACTGCCCGAAGAACAACCAGTCGGTACTAGAGGAGATCAAACCTAAGCTTTCTTTAGAAGCTCAGATGACAAGACTTCGACTTTCATACTTTGGACACATCATGCGAGAGAGAGATCATTAGAGAAAGACATCATGCTTGGCAAGATAGAAGGTCAACGCAAAAGAGGAAGGCCAGCAATGAGATGGTTCGATACAATAACAGCAGCTACGGGTACCAGTCTGTCAACAATGAGCCGCCTGACTGAAGACCGAACACAATTTAGGATAGCTATCCAGAGGGTCGCCATGAGTCGACACCGACTCGACGGCACTTAACAACAACAACATATAAAAACTAGTAAGTGCTGATAACATTAATAAAAATAATACTTAAAAAATTATAAAACCATAGTAGGGTGTGGATAAGTACATGCACATTAAGAAGAGGAATTACTTACAGGAGGCACAGTGTACCATTCAGTCTTTAGAAAGACTCCATGTGGAAATCCTAAGGAAATACTGATGGGAGCAATTATATCCCAGAGCCAGAGGGACGTTGTTGCATTCATTAAATATGAAGAACGGAGAAACAGAGATAAGGTTCTTATTAGCTCACAAACTTAAAAATAAATACTGAAATCAACCTTTTCTAAAGGACATCTAACTACTGAAATTTGTATAGCCATACAAACTCTTAAGGTGTTCTAGATGTCGTTAAAGATAGAGGCGGTAAAGCTGAAAACACCAAGCCACAAAGGGAGTACAGAAGTTACCAGGACAGGAGAATCCAATGAGATGGAACAGAAATAATTTGGTTCAAAAACAGAGTTACTGAATCCAGACTGTTTAGTGCTTGAGTAACTAAAATTATAGGACGGACCGTATTAAGTAAGAAACACTGAGATCATATTTAAATATATACCCATTTATAAAAAAAAACAACAGTGAAAACCAGTGTATAGAGAAACATGAAAGGCTAAAAACTATGCGTTTTCAATTTTGGCAAAAAAGGTAATAAAAACAAATGAAGTGCATCTTAATATGAAGGATTGAATGATCTGGTGACATAAATTTCCATCGATGGGCGCATTACAAGAAGACAGGACACATTTTAAGGTAAATACCCAAATTTCTAAAGTGTTAAAAATACTCAGCGTCTTGACAGCGGGACACAGTGTAAACTGATCTTCTCTTCAACGCATAATGAACCCGCCTACATCTGTGTTCATTTAAGTGACGTTGCAGACTGTAAAAGGGGGTGCTTGTTATGAAGGTACCATACCCTTGGCAAGTATGTAAATTAACTTCTTGCAAAGGATTGTGGTTATTGAAATCCATTCACACAAAGCTTGCCTTTTAAATAAATGAAGAAACTTGTAGTTGGTCGAGTGTAAGGCAAAATTTCAGTTTATTTATGGGGTGAATATTCCACACACAGATATACTTGGTAACACCATCCAGATAACTTCTCCAGGGTTTATTCAACATAAACAAGGCAACTGAAAAGCTTAGGTAAATAAGTATCAAAGTCCTTTATGGAAGAGAAAGGCTTTCTTACAGCCACTGCTATCAAACTTCGTAGCAGTGCTGAGGTGGAAACAAACCAAAAAGGAAAAAACTTCTTTATACAAAAAAACCAGCTCTCTTTATCCACACAGAAAAGAACTTTCACATTCCACGTGTGCTTAGCTTGTGCTGTGCTCTGCTCTACCAACAGGTGACAATCCTGATGCAATCAACAGCTTGTTCTCAGCACACGGGCAAACTTCTCCAAAAGCTTTCGCTCTCTAAGAGAACTTTCTGGGGAGCCAGTAATTATAATGTTTCCTTTTGATGTTTGCTCTTATTTGGAGGATTTTTCTAAACTAACAACCTACACAGGGAACAGTCCATACAAACATTCTCTTCATCAGACATTAAACCTTGCTCCTGGAATTGCATGGGTTCAGTTTCACTGTCTGACTCAGAGGGCTTTATTAACTGACCTCTATACAGAGAGAAACTGTTTCCCTGCTGTTTGTAATGCTCAGAGCTAGAGAAACGTTCACAGTTCATACCTGAAACCAGGCTGGCATCAGGCTGATTCCTTTGGTATTCTGGCCAGTATGCAATAGAGCTTCTGTGTCCTGTCCTCCAGTTGTTATCCCTGGACCTCAGGGCCTTTTCTCCATACGTTCTCCAAGAGGTATTTGGGCTCCTTTTCTCCTTAGCTGTAGCAGACCTCTTCCTAGGTGCTGCTTGAGGGTCCCTGGCTGTGGATCTCCAGACCTCTGGCTTTCTCCAGTCCTCTGAAGGTTGTTTCCCCCAGGAATCTCTCCAGGCATACGTACTTCTCTGAGCTCCTCTCTTGGACCATCTGCTTCCTTGTCCTTGTTCCTTCAGGTTCCGGTTGTTCTCCTCACTCTCCTTGCTTCTGTTCTTCCTGCTCCTGTTCCTCCTCTCGTTCCTTCTTTCTGAAGATTCCCTTCTAGTTTTAAAGGGCATAGATTACAACTCCTCCCTTGCATTCTTCAGGTGTTGTGGATTAAGCTCTCTCCTAGAAGATGATTGATTATGGATGACATAATGGTTTCTCTGATTTGACACATGCTTTCCCACTCTAGCTCCTCTAGGGGCTTTCTGCAAACTGATGCATCCTGTAACATGTAGTCTTTTAGGGAAACAAGCTGTCTTATTTCTCTGACCTGCCAGCACAGGTCCCTTGATCAGAGTAAATTCCCCTCTTTTGTCCTTACTCCCTGAGCTTTGATAAGCTTCCTTATCACAAGACACATGCTCCGTGTAAAACGGCGATCAACATGAGAGAGAACAGCCGGTGAGCAAAAAACTAGTACTTATAAAACCCGAGAGGGGTAAATATACAAATGAACCACATAAACAACTGTAGATAAAAGAACTCAAGAGAATCCGTTTTGAAGTTGTACTTAGCATTGTCACTCCCATTCATATGTATAAATGAAACTGGCATGTATGATGCTTTTACTGATTGTATTTGGATTTATGGTTTTTTAAGTGTTTTTATGTATACACAATGGTTTATTTATTTATCACTTCTTAAGATATATTTTATTATGCTTTTTATGTTTTATTCTTTATTATTATATTTTTTATTTTAAGATGTGTGCCCCCTGAAGAAGCCATTCGTGCCGAACTGCGCTGGGGCTATATTCTCAATAAATTGGTGACCTCCTACACCCTCGCCTCTTGTGTGCTTTTTAGGTATATATGCTGACATGATGTGCACGGGCATCCCTAGAGGTGTAGCTTAGGCTGAGCGAGGATGGAGTCAGGATGTATGCATGTATCTTACAAATTATTGGGCCAATGTAGAAAACTAGTGTGGCCTTTAAGCACAGATAACACCACGTTTAGGCACAATTACTGCTACAATCAAATGCCGAAAAGAGATGGATGCGCACGTAAACAGCATGGAAAAACAAGAGCACACATAACGGCAAGAATATTTAAATTATATGCAAATGAGCTGCACGTAATAAAATGGCATGCTAATATTGTCTGTGTCCAATGCAGAGAAACGTGTTAGAATTTGGTAACAAGCCTTAGCGCCACTATCTCTACGTCTGGTCTTGAGATGGCTTAATTATTTTGCGCGTGCCCCCGACAGTACTTTGATGGCATCAACGGTTTTCCCCGATGCCTGGATCATTTAAGGCATTGGTTATTAACACAGTCCTCTGGGACCCCTAATCCAGTTAGGTTTACAAGGTATTCACAATGAATATGCATGAGATAGATCTGCATACAATGGAAGCAGCGCATGCAGATATATCTCATGCATATTCATTGTGGAGATCCTGAAAACCTGACTGGCCTGGGGGTCCTAGAGAACTGGGTTGAGAACCACTGATCTAAGGTGAAGTATCAATCTTCCCCTCAGATGATCCAGCATCAGAGAAAATCACTGATGCCATCAAAATACTGTTGAGGGACTGGTGCCCCCCCCGACAGTAAGCAAATCCCTGGTGGCCCAGAGGACAACCCCCCCCCCACTCGTCCAACTAAAAAAAAACCCCCAGTGGCCCAATGGCCCCAATTCCCCCACCTGCCACCTGTGGCCCCGAACCCTCCCCCCTCTGGGTATCTTCCCAAAGGAGCGGGAGTACTGCTATTTTGAAAAAAGGCAGCACCTGGCCCTGCGTGGTGCATCCTGGGATGCACCGGGCAGGGTCAGACTGCTATATAAGGTTTTTTCTATCTTACCGGCAGAATGGTAATGAAGGACCTAGACAATATTCTCAAGAGCAGGGATGTCTCTCTCCATACAAAGATTCGACTTGTTCGAGTCATGGTATTTTCAGTAATGTCATATGGATGCGAAAGTTGGACAGTGAAAAATATAGACAGGAAGAAAATTGATGCCTTTGAATTATGGTGCTGGCGACGAATACTGTGTATACCATGGACTGCCCAAAGAACAAACCAGTCAGTACTAGAGGAGATCAAAACTAAGCTTTCTTTAGAAACTCAGATGACAAGACGCCGACTTTTATACTTTGGACACATAATGCGAAGAGAGAGATCATTAGAGAAAGACATTATTATAGGCAAAGTAGAAGGTCAACGCAAAAGAGGAAGGCCAGCAATGAGATGGATCGATACAATAACAGCAGCTACAGACACCAGTCTGTCAACAATGAGCCGCCTGACTGAAGACCGAACACAATTTAGGACTTCTATCCGGAGGGTCGCCATGAGCAATATTCCCTCTAATTTTCTGTAGGCTGTGTGCGCATAAAATATCAGCTGTGTGCAGCTTTTGAAGGAAGGTTAAATTTTTGTGCGCCACATAACGACACTCTGAGTTATATACTTTAAAATTTGATTACACGTCAGAATACAGTATGTACACCACATTGATTTTAATCAAATTAAATGAAAATAGACGATTATTAAATGAAGCAGGAAATTTCTAGTAATTACAATCATAACTTTTAAATTTTAAGACATCTGTGTTGTTTTCTATCAGAATCAGAGCCATAACGTTTGTGCGCTCTGTTGTAAAGTATGTGCGCTTGCTCGGCGAGGTGTGTGCGCGCGCACACGCGTACAGCTTAAAGGGAACAGTAGCCATGAGTCGACACAGACTTGACGGCACTTAACAATAACATGGAAGTTTGACCCTACCCAGTGCATCCCGGGCTTATTTTTAATTGTGTGGGTGGGGGATCAGGGCCACTGGGCCCCCAATGCCATCAAAATACTGTCAGGGCGCACATGCAAATTAGCCACGCAGTGCTCCATTTCTTTGGGAGAGCATGCCAAACTTGCGCTGACTTCTGTGCGCATGTATTTGGCTTGCTCTTCCAGTTTTAGTGCTGCCATTTGCAACAAATTTAACTCGCAGCTAATTTGCATATGCACCCCTTTCTGCATGCCGGCACAGAAGTCGTGTGCTATCGGTGCACTGCAAAGAGGCGTACAGAACTGATAGCACGCAACTTCAGCGTTGGCTTTCTGCATTGGCTTGTATGCTAGTACACACGTAGATGACATGCATGCATTTATACCTTCTTTGGAGCAGGCATAAATTTGTGCATTATTGTGTATTCTTAATGACTATTTTATAAAGGCACATAGGCACCTATGTTGCCTTGATAAACACATCAGTCTATACAAAGATCCCAAATAGTCTGTTAAATCTGAATATATCAAATCACATGCACCATTATGCCTCCTTTATATTTTGAATTTTGAATCTTAAAATGTTTTACTTTGTTGGATCATCATACTTCACTGGAGGCTTTCTTTTTCATAATTCAAACCCTCCTCAGCACTGGTATAAATGCAGCGGGCTCCCAGGGAATAAAAGGGTCCACCTTCCGGTGTTCTGGTAGTTTTTGAAGTAGACTTCCCCATACTCTGAGGCAGAGGTTCCCAACTCCAGTCCTGGAGGGCCAAACACCATTCAGGTTTTCAGGCTGTCCCTAATAAATATGCATGAGATGCATTTGCATGCACTGCCCCCATTGTAGTCAAATGCATATCATGTATATTCATTAGGGACAGCCTGAAAACCTGAATGGTGTTTGGCCCTCCAGGACTGGAGCTGGGAACCTCTGCTCTGAGGCCTCTTTTTAAATTGCTGCTTAGGGATCTGTAATTTAAATTTTATATGTGTCCTTTTACATAATGATCCCTTTACTGCACATTTACTGACAAAGCAGATTGGTCACACTGTATTTTTCTTTCAGAGATCTTTCAGTGTACTCAAGATGGAAAAGTTCTTTATTGAGGAGGAGACAGGATAGTGTAAATAGTAGGAAGGGGATGATGAAAAAATTTCCTTACCTTGTCGAAGATAGTATATCACAAGGTTCAGTCTGGCTTCTGGTATAACATCAACCAAGGGAGGCAGAACCTGCAAAGCACCCTCTCCTCCTCGGAATACCACCTGTACAGGATGTACATGATTCTCATTTCATGTATCTAGCAACAACATCCTTCAATGCTTTGGGGAAGAACATTTTGAGTGTGCTAGTAGGCCATTCAGTCATCATCATCATAATACTTTAAACCAAATATCTAGTAAACTTATCAGAAAATTAGAAATCCAGTGTTATAGAATTCCAGTTCACTATGTTAAATGGATGTATTTGCTTCTGAGGAAGAAACTACATCTCCACTCATTTATGACCAGCAAGAATAAAATGGGCAATCATTACTGAGGATTATTATTATTACATTTATTGCTTATTATGGGCTATTAATTTTCAAACGTATTTCCACAGGTGAAACAGTGTTTTCCTGATGGACAAAGGCTCTTATAAAACTGCCTATCTGATATGCAGGTAAAGTTATGAACATACAGCCTGCATGCTTTGACAGAGTTGAGGTGTTCCCTAGGGACAGGGTTGGGGAGGGGTTTGTATTATATGCATACTTTTGAAAATGTAAGCATATGTGCATAAACTAATCTTGAAAACATCTATGTACTAAACAGCAGGTGTGAATATAAGCACAGATATTCCCTGGAGTACTATTCAGAGTAGAAGTATGCATATATTTTTATTTTGAGATTTCATCAAAACTTGCACAGGGAAAAGTAGGAGTATACTTTTTGGGGATTATTTTAAAAGTGCTATTCGGACACCCACACATACAAATCAAAGAAATGTCTCTGAAAGCATTTTAGAAGTTGGCTTGGGAGATGTCTTTGATGCAAGGATGTCCAAGTTGTAAAGGGCACATAGCAGAGGCGCGTCCTGGGTGTGCCCAGGAACCTGGACCTCCTTGCCCAATTTCAGAAATGCCCTGCACATCCCGAACTGCATCAAAGTTATACTTGCTCCAGGCACAAAAAGGCATCAGAAAAGTGCTCATTTTGCCAGCCAAACATCCGGAAGATGTGGAGAAGGAGGCACACTCATATCCTCTATATTTTCCCTGTTGACTGATGGGGAACAAGAGCTCTAGCTTTGGCACACCAAAGGACATCCCTGTATGCAAAGAAGCATGTGTTAGATGTCCTCGCCCCACGATTTTCTAGTGGGGACTTCTATGTGGATGCCGGCATGGGCGTCCATGTTGGGGACCTCTATGTTTCTATAATCAGGCCAAAAAATAGATGTCCTCTGTGTTTTTCTGCACATATTGCCCTGGAGGTCCCAGACTGCACTTGGATGCCATTTCTAAATGTACTTCATATGCACACACACAGTTTTAAATTATCCCTTATGTGTGTACAATTTTTTTCTTTCCAGAAGAGAAAGATATCTTTCTGTTTCTCTCTCTATATACATATATTTTTTAATTTACTTTTTATTAACAAATATCACAAGACATTCCAGTAACAGCAGTATCAAAAGAATATATGCATACAATTTTCAGGATGGCACCCATATCTATTTATTAATATTCGATAGTTTGCCTTTTTCTAAGGTTAATGAACAAGGCAAATTACATGAAAGATATGAAATAATAAATAGTATGCAGAAGAATAATGATACATAATCAGGTATAAATGCATCAAGTATGTGAATGAAGCCAGAACACTAGATGAGGAGCAACCTGTTACAAGAATAATGCAGAATATACTGAGTGCCTAAAGGTGTGTGTGTGTGTGTGTGTGTGTGTGTGGGTGTGGGTTTTTTTTGGGGGGGGGGGGGAAGAGTAGCCTAGAATAAAGGCAAAAACATATGAGGGGGTTGGGTTAATACATAAGCTGAATTTAAATATAACATTTAAATTGTAAAATGTCTATCTTAATTATTTACTTCACTCCCATAGTGAAGTTGCTTACATGTTAAGGGAGTTTCTGTGTAAATGCGATACACAAGTGGGTAACACATCCACTGGTGTCAAGGTAAAGTCCTTTTTCCAGAATGGAATTCTCAAAGCTGCTTCTGCGTCTAGTTGTAAAGAAGGGAGGAATTATGTGACTGATTTTCCTGTCATCTATGGAGAAGCCCTGTTTGAAGAAAGCAACTTGCTTTTTTAGTTGACAAGTAGAATGACTTACAGAAAAAAGAGTCCAATTAGAACACCAGAATCCCCCTTATGTTGCCTAAATATTTTTGTCCGACAAAAATATTTAGGCAACATAAGGGGGATTCTGGTGTTCTAATTGGACTCTTTTTTCTGTGGTTTCGTTTGGTCTGATTAGGGTTCTTTTTTGTTTTCAAGTAGAAAGCCACACAAATGAAAATTCCTAGGATGAGGGTTGCAAAGGTTGCAGAAAACACATGAGAAAAATGCTCAAACCAGTAAGCATACTGCTTAATGACTCTAAAACTTATTATTTAGCAGGCCGATGCAAAAACCTAGCACAGCCTTTAAGAATATATAATGCCACATTTAAGCACACTTTATGAAGCATTTAAATGCAGAAAACAGCCATAACCACCGACGGAAAAACCAGTGCCCAATTAATGCCACACATATTTTAATCAGCTGAACATAATGGTCTGGTATGCAAATCATGGCTACGCCCAATGCTGAGAGAGGCGTAGAGGATTTCGCAACCAGTCATAGTGCTAAAATTTTTACTGCAGGGTCTGAGGTGACTTATACCTCTAACACATGCCCCCGACAGTATTTTGATGGCACCGGATGCTTTCCCCATGTCTAGATCATCTTCTTCTCAGATGATCAGGCATTGGGAAAAGCATCCAATGCCATCAAAACACTGTTGGGGGCCGGTGCCCGACAAAAGAACAACATGGTGGTCTAGTGGTCCCTGTACCCCCCACCCCCAAGTAAACTAAAATAAACTAAAAATCATCTGGTGGTCTTGTGGCTCCTAAATCTAATCCCTCCCTCCTGAGTCTTTAGCCACCACTTCACTGAAGTTTCTAGACTGGAAGGTAATGTTTCTCATTGCCCTCACATCAGCTCACCACATCTGGGATGCACTGGGTGGGGTTAGACTGCCATATAAGGCATAGTCTACCTTATATGGCAGTCTGACCTCACCTGGTGCATCCCAGGATGCAACGCATGGGGCCAGGTGTTGCTATTTTACAAGATGGCGGACCAGAGTGGGAGCGCGTAGGCAGTGCTCCCGACTATTTTAAGGTGCAGGGAGGAAGGGTTGGATTTAGGGGCCGCTAGACCACCAGGTGATTTTAATTTTATTTTATTTTACTTGGGGGTGGGGGTGGGTAGTACAGGGGCTACTAGACCACCAGGTACTTACTGTGAGCAGTGACATGACCCTCCAAAGAGAGTCCTGCCTGTGCATTAGCAAAAGAAATGTAATCTGCTATCCATTTGGATAGAGTACATTTCATCACTGGTAGGCTTAGGTGACTAGGATCAAAGAAAATGAATAACTGAGAGGATCTTTTGTGATCCTTAGTTCTATACAAGTAGTAAGCGTTTGCTTGTAGTATAAGGTGTGTAGCACTGCTTCAGCCCGAGACGGATGTGGTCTAGTGAAGAAAATTGTTTATTTTATTTTATTTATTTAACATGTTTTTTATACAGCCTTATTATAAAAATAAAAGCGGTTTATAGTAGAACTCAGCAATTTTACAAAGAACTCATGGAAAAGGTAGCGGTGGCATGCAGGATATGCTCGGAAGCATAACTTATATACATTTTAACATTTCTACACTGATTGATCAGAGCGTTGGGAGGATTACAAACTGATTTAGATGGAAGGAGGAGACAATCTTTGGAAGGAAATGCGGATGGGTATGCAGAACCACTTTGTCATGGTGGAACCGGGCATAGGGCAGATCCGCCACCAGAGCCTGCAGTTCACTGATGCGGTGAGCTGCTGTGAGGGCAATGAGGAAGATTATCTTCCAATACAGAAACTTCAGTGAAGTGGTGGCTAAAGGCTCGAAAGGAGGCTTTAGAAGTTGAGTGAGAACCATATTGAGATCCCAGGCCACTGGAGGCAGCTTAATGGGTGACTTGAACAGCAGGAGACCCTGCATGAAGCATGCTACTAAGGAGTGTCAGGAGATAGGCTGTCCATCCAGTAGTTTGAAAGAGACCGCAATGGTACTAAGGTGAACTCTCACTGAGTTAGTTTTAAGACCTGTTAAGGATAAAGGGAGGAGATATTATAGAAGAGACTCCACTAGGCAAGAAAAGGGGTCAGTGTCCTTTGGGGAGCACCAGAAGGCAAACCTACACCACTTGAAGGTATAAGATTGCCTGATGAAATCTTTACGTGATGCAAGGACAACATCTTTGACCGCCTGTGGCAGGGCGAGATCAAGGAGCACTATCCCTTCAGCAACCATGCTGTCAGGTGTAGGGAGTGAAGATAGGGATGGAGGAGCGTCCCATGGTCCCGAGAGAGGAGTTCGGGTGCAAATCCTAGGCTGAGGGATTGAGTCTGCGCAAGGGGAAGAAGCAGAGGAAACCAGAGTTGACGGGGCCAAAAGGGGTCAATGAGAATCGAGCCCTTGTCGGCCTGTAGTTTGAAAAGCAGTTTGGGTATCAAGAGGATGGGTGGCAATAGGTAGAGCAGTCCTTGTCCCCAATGTAGAAGGAAGGCATCCAGGGCCTGTTGGTGCAGTGATGGAACCCTGGAGCAGAAGAGTAGAAGCTGTGTGCTTTGCGGAGTGGCAAAATGATGTTGAGGGGGGTTCCCCACATTTGGAAAATCCAAGCATCCAGCTCCTGATGCAAGGTCCATTCCTGTGGATGAAGGATATGGCTTAGCTTGTCCGCAAGGACACCGAGTTCACCTGGGAGGTACACCGCTCTGAGGTGAATGCAGTGTGAGATGGCAAAGGACCACAGGCAAAGTATTTCCTCGCAGAAGGGACAGGACCCTGTCCTCCCGTTTGTTCACGTAGAACATGGTAACTTGGTTGTCTGTCCTGATTAGAACAGGTTGCCCCGAATGTTGGGGCTGAAAAATCCAAAAAGCATTTGTCAGTGCCCGTAGTTCTAGGATGTTGATCCGCAGGGAAGATTCCTGTTGTATCCACAGTCCCTGTGTGGTTAGGTCATTCAGATACGCTCCCCAATCCAGCCTGGAAGCATCCACTGTCAGTGTACACTGAGGTGGAAGCATCTGAAAAGGTGAACAGACAAGTAGGTTCTGTGGAGAACACCACCACTGAAGGGACTTGATCGTTTGAGGGGTGATGTAGATCTAGTCTCTGAGATGCTCCTTTGCTTGCATCCATGGAGAAGACAGACTCCACTGTGCTTGTCACATGTGTAATCAAACATAGGGGACAACATGGGCCATGGATGCCATATGTCCTAATAGCCATAGCATCTCTCTTGCTGTTACTCGGCTTTGCTTTTGCACTCCCTTTGCCAGCTCGATGAGGCAGGTACAGCGATCCTATGGAAGGAAAGCTCGGGCTGTTGAGTGTCTAAGAGCATCTAAGAGTGCTCCGATGAACTCCAGTTGTTGGGTTGGAGCGAGGTGAGACTTTGGGAAGTTTATGACAAAGCCCATGTGTTGGAGCACCATGATGGTGCAATGAAGGGAGAGCCTTACCTCTTGAGGGGAGTCTCCCCTGATCAGCCAGTCATCTAAGAAAGTGAAGACCAATACCTCCAAGGTGCGTAAGTAGGCAGCGACTACTGCCATGCATTTTGTGAAGACTCTTGGGGAAGAGGCTAGACCAAAGGGGAGAACCTGATATTGATAGTGGTCTCCTTGAAACATGAAGTGCAGATACTGTCTGTGTGAGGGATGTTTCAGTAAATGTGTGTACACCTCTTTTAGGTCTAAAGAGCATAGCCAATCATGTCTCTAGAGGTATGGTGGAAGAGTTCCAACCATGAATTTGTTTAGGTCTCTGAGATCCAAGATGGGCCTGAATCCTCCTGTTTTCTTTGGAATGAGAAAATATGGAGGGTAGAAGCCCAATCCTTCTTGAGGAGGAGGAGGAACTCTTTCTATGGCACCCTGGGAGAACAGGATGGTCACCTCTTCTTTTAAGAAAGTGTTTTGAAGGGGTTGAGTGGGATAATCTCCTATGAAGCTGGTAGGGGATAAAGTTTCGAAGTGAAGCTAATAACCCCTTTGGACAATCTGGAGTGTGCACTGCTCTGATGTTATGAGGTACCACCTATGGGCATAATGACAGAGTCTGCTGGGGTAGTTTCTCCTAATGGGCCAGTTTTGCGCATACCATGGCAATCGTAAACCTCACTTCTAAGCCAGGGTATGTGTAATATGATCTTAATCTCTCAAATTTACTGCTAATACTTGGCGTAATACTTGCATCGTGCCAAAGAGAGCCTCCTGCTGGAGTTTATAAGATGTAACATGTATGGGCAGTTTGTCAAGATGTGCTTGGAAATTCTTTTTTATCAGGCCTGTGGTTCCCAGTACAATGGAAAATATTTCTGTATCTTTCTGCCACATTTTCTTGGTCTCTGATTGCATTTCTTGATACTTCAAGATCTCTCCCTCTCCACGAGATTCACAGAATAATCACTCAGTACCGACACTTCTTTTTTTTTGAAACATTTATTTAAAGTTTCACAAAACAAACATCAACAACCATCCAACATTACACATAACCACCCCACCCAACCCACCCCTCCCCCCCCGGCAACCCATGTGCTGCAGCACATCAACCCCCATACAACAAAAGCAAGGTGCAGAATACGTAAAGGGGGTAAACATAAATTAAACCGATAGGGCTGAGAAAGATATGCCATCATGTGAACAACGAGCTGCATTACAGTACATAAGCAGGGAATGCCATTTCCTCCAGTATCCAGGCCCGTGGCGGGCGCCTTTACGTGGCATCAATTCGTATTTACTGTACAGACATACGCAATTCCACCAGACCTGGTATTGGAGGTCAACAAGTATTTTCCAATTCCTCATTCTACAACAAATGGCAATCCCCAGAAGAAAATCTAAAAGGAAGGAGTCATGTCGTCCTACTGGAATCCCAGACCCAGATCTGAAAACCAAGATCTCCCAAGAAAGAGGGGCTTTAAATCCTAGGATGTTTTGGATACAGTCCCATACCTGGGTCCAATACATACAAAGAAGTGGGCAGTCATAGACCATGTGCCGAAAGGTACCTACTGCCACTTTACAAAGCCAGCATGTATTGCCGACCGAGGGGTCCCATTTAGTCACCTTGACCGGGGTAACAAAAGCTCTGTGGGCAAAAAAGTACAAGGTCTGCGTGAGGGAGGCAGACCTAGAGATACGAGTTTGCCTAGCCCAAAAGGTGGACCGCTGTCGCCGAGATAGAGTGACTCCTGCTTCATGTTCCCAGACACACCTCGTTCCCTGGGTCTGTGAAGAACACTGCTCCCTAAGTTGTTTGTATAGCGAAGAAACTATACCAGCGCTAGTCCAGGCCTGAGCAAGTGCACTTAGAAGAGTCCCTTCTGAACTGGAAAATCGAACATCCCCCAACGCAGAGCCTATACAGTGCTTTAATTGTACCCACTGAAAAACAAGGGCACCGGGAAGATGGAATTCCCGCTGCAAATCCCCAAAGTCCCGCCACCCACCGTCCCGAACCAACTGGCTCAGTGTCCAGATATTGCGGTCATACCACTGTCGCCAGGCAAAGGTTTTATTCTGGATTTTGAATAAAGGGTTGTACCAAAGCGGGAGATCCGGAGAAAACCTTTCCACTAGAGAGCTTTGGGACAAAAGGTCCTGAAAGGCCCGCTGAGTGTCTGTTAAGATGGAGGGCCAGCGGGGGGACAAAGGGAAGAGCATGCCCGGGGCCAATAATAAAGGGAACGGTTTTACCAACCGCCGCTCCAATTCCAGCCAGACAGGGCTAAGCTCCGTCACCTCCTCCCGCCACCTACCCCCTTGTTTGAGCAAAAAGGCCCGGTGATACAGCTGAAAGTCAGGGAAACTCACCCCACCCTCCTCCTTAGCCCTCTTGAGTTTAAACAATGCAATCCTCGGGGGTTTATCATTCCAGAGAAATCTCACTAGCACCTTCTCAATCTGCTTATATACCGGGGGCGCAAACAGTACAGGCAGCATTTCAAGAACATAGTTGATTTTCGGGGCAATGGTCATTTTAATCGACTCCATGCGACCCCACCATGAGAGATGCAAAGGAGACCACTGGGCTGTCAAAGTTTTCACTAAAGAGATAAGACGGTCCACATTATACCGCACCGTTTCCTCAAAAGAATAGCAGTAATAAGCCCCCAAATATTTCACCGCACCTACTTCCCAGATAAACGGAAATTGTGTTACATCCTCCTTAAACACCCGGGCATTTAGGGGAAAGGCCACAGACTTCATCCAATTAATTTTATAGCCAGACAACGCGGCATAGTCATCAATTTGCGTGAGAACAGAAGGGATGGAAGAAGGGGTGGTAAAAAGCAACAAGTCGTCCGCATATGCTGACATTTTGAGCTCAAGACCCCGAATTTTAATGCCATGTATCCTGGCATTCTGTCTAATTAGCATGGTAAGAGGCTCCAAAGCCAAATTAAATAGCATCGGCGAGAGGGGACAGCCCTGTCGCGTCCCCCTACTCAACCGAAATTCCTGAGATATGGCATTATTAACACAAATACGTGCCGTGGGATGAGCGTACAGTATATCAATGTATTGGATAAAACCTTCTCCCAAGCCAAACCAGCGAAGGGCATGAAACAAGAAGGACCACTCAAGACGGTCAAACGCCTTCTCGGCGTCAAGGGATAGGCCAACCATCGGCGTTTCTACAGAGACAGCCTCAGTCAGAACATGACACAAAAGTCGGGCGTTATCCGCCGTTGATCTACCACTAACAAAACCACATTGGTCCGGGTGAATCAAGATCGGAAGCACGGAGGACAAGCGCTTCGCCAGGATAGAGGCATAAATCTTATAGTCAGCATTTAGTAATGAAATGGGGCGGTAATTTCCTACTTCTAAAGGATCTCGTCCAGGCTTCTCAATGACAACAATGTTGGCAGCCGCAAAGGAGCCGATTCGAGGACATTCCGCCAACAACGCTTGGTAATATTGTAACATGAAAGGGCCGAGATCTTCACAGAAAACCTTAAAAAATTCCGCCGGGAGCCCATCCGGACCCGCTGCTTTCCCTGCAGATAGAGAGCCTATTGCATCACCAAGTTCTTTCAAGGTTATAGGGAGATCAAGCGGGGCCAACAGAGCCGGATCTATCCCTGGTCTCTGGACCAGCTTTAAAAGGTGTTGAAAGGCCGTCAGAGAACAACTACCTTCTGACGAGTAAAGGCGATCATAGAATTCCCGAAAGGCCGCCAATATATCCGGGTCCGTGACCAACATCTTCCCCTGTTTGGGATCCCTGAGGGCAGCAACCCGCCCCCGCTCTTGCCGGGCATTTAACTGATGGGCTAGCAGCGTGCTGGCCCTATTACTGTCTCGGTAATATAGACCTTCTTGCGAGCGTATACTTTTGACCGCCTCAGTAGTGAGAATCTGATTATAACGAAAGCGTAAGCGCTGCAGCCGCAATAACACACAAGGGTCAGATCCGCGAGCTAATACCCGTTCTCCAGCTTTAATTTGCGCCTCTAGCACCCCAAGTTGCGTCCTAGTTATCTTTGTCTGCCTAATACTAAAACTAGTGATAACCGCCCTCATAGATGCTTTAAATCCCTCCCATCTAGCCCACCCTGATGTCAAGTGAGGGGGATTTAGGTCAAAATAGTTAAGGATCGCTTCACGCAGCTGTTGCTGGAATTCATTATTGGACAACCAGGTGCGATCAAAACTCCAGTTGCCCCGAGTAGAGTTAGACCCTATACCCTCCAAAAGGACAGAGACAGCTGCATGATCCGACACATTGGAGGCGAGAATATCTGCAGTTATGAGATATGGAATTAGGGACTTAGATACCAAGAGGTAGTCTATGCGCGACAGAGACTGATGGGGAGACGAGTAAAAGGTAAACTCCTGCCCCTCAGGGTGAAGTAGTCTCCACACATCTACCAATCCAGCTTCTCGCACTAAGGAATGAAGAATCCCCTGAGCCTGGCCGCTCTCAAGAGCTCTGGGAGGCTTCCTGTCTACCAATGCGTCCAGGACTAGGTTGAAGTCGCCTCCCAGAACGATTGGAGTGGGCGAAGCAGCACAAGTTAACTCAGCTATAGTCCTGTAGAAATCAGGACAGTCTGCGTTGGGGGCATATATGTTAAATATTATCAGTTCGAGGGTTCCCACTTTAAGACAGGCCTGGACCCACCTACCCTCCTCATCCCCCCTGGAAGAAAGCACCCGCAAGTTAAGCGACTTCCGGGCAAGGATAGCCACCCCATTGTGTTTACCCCGTGCTGGTGAAAACGCTATCAAGGAAAAGGGGCGGATATTCAGTTTCAGGGACTCCCTTTCATTCAAATGTGTCTCCTGCAATAGCAAAATATCGCTCTGAAGTTGCTTGCCATACAGTATAATCTTTTTGCGCTTAATGGGGTTATTCACCCCATTGACATTCAACGAATGACTGCGCAGGGACGCCATAAGACTAGCAACAACATGCAGATTGTACCCAGTGCCCCGGCGACATGACTCCCCCTTCCATCATATAGTTGATTCTGCCACAGATAGATATTACCAAGCTCAAGCAGTTCACACAAATGAAAAAGTAAACAGCACCTATCCTACGATTACTAAGCCTACAGCCCATACTAACCAGGGGGGGGGGGACTCTGCCGTCCTGAACGGGCGAGCCCACACTGAAGCGGGAAGGCGCAAACAGAGGCTATATGGATATTAATAAGTGCCTGCGCCGGCTAGTGGACTACTATGCGCATAAAACATATCCCCTGTCGTGAGCTAGGAAAAGAGCTCCCGCCAATGAGGATCTGACTATCCCAGTGCAACAATAGGTAATAGTACAAAAATAAATATAGGGGACACGCTTAAGAGTTCATCAGCTCAGCTTCCTTTTCCTCAATATATAGCCCCAGTGCATTTGGGTCATCAAAAGTTTTTGTGACATTATGTAAGGTCACCCTCATTCGTGCCGGTTGAAGAAGACCAAAGCGCGCCTGTAAACGCTGTAGGCGCGGTCTTAAATCCAAAAAACGTTTCCTTCTCTCCACCGTAGTTTTAGCAAAGTCAGGAAAGAACAGGAGTTTGTGTCCCTCAAAAGTCACCGGGAAACGAGCCCGTGCTGCCTCTAGAATCTTGATGGCATGCTGGTGCCGCAGCGTTTTAAAAATAATAGGCCGCGGCCTCTTGTTGTTAGGTAGGGCCTGTGAGGGGACACGGTGCGCTCTGTCTAGCTCACAAGGAGTGTCGAAGGACATGTGTAGTGCAGTAGTGAGGAGCTTCTGCAGGAAACCAAACATATCTTGCCCCTCTGCCCCTTCCGGGACACCTACTATACGGACATTATTTCTCCTGGCCAGGTTATTAACGTCCTCTATCTCCTTTTGCAGTTGTTCAATTTGACGGGTATGTTTTCCCAAAAGTTTCAGCTGTTCCTCTTGCACCTGTAGCCGATGCTCCGTTTGGTCTTGGCGCACTGCAAGGGTCCCGAATTGCTCTTTAAGTTGCAATATGTCTTCCTGCATGTTCTGCAACGAGGCACTGTTCGCCGTCACGATGGCCTTCACCGCACGGATCTCTTGCAACAGTTCTTGTAGCGCCTCCGGCTGCTCACGCCCGGCCGCCATCTTTTGCGGGGACGGAGGTTCTGTTTTTGAACGTTTTGTGCCAGTGCCAGACCCCGAGGCAAAATCCAGGCGAACTGGCTTAGAGTTCGCCATCTCCAGAGATCGTATAGCAAAATTGGAGGGGTCGTGGTCCGAAATGCCGGCGCAGACACAGGATTGATGCAAATACCCCTGGAGCTCTCGCTCTACGCAGCCATTTCCCTTCGTGCTAGGCTCCGCCTCCAGTACCGACACTTCTATTATCAATGCCGTTCTGGTGTTCTTCTCCTTTACCACTATGTCAGGTTTTCTGACATCCAGTTTCTTATCCGTCGGAATGGGAATATCCCAGGTGATCATAACCTCTTCATTCTCTGTTATTCTCTTAGGGTCATGATCCCAGTGCTTTTCGGGGACAGTGATGTTGTAGTGTTTACAGAGTTTCCAGTGGGGGAGGCATGCTACTTTGTTGTGGGCCAGAGCTCTTCCAGTTTGGGGCTTGTTTTAACTTGCTTTCCAGTTCTTTTGTTGTTACCACAGGCCTTGCCATAGGTTTGATTGAGAATTGGCCTTCTATCTTTTAACCAGTTTCTGATCCACAGTACTACACTGCCTCCAATCCCATGACTTTTTATTTTCATCAAGAGTCTCATGAGAGACCTTGTCAAAGACTTTCTGAAAATCCATATACACTATATCAAACGACTCACCATATGGTAAACGACTCACCATATGGTAAATGTAATTTCAGTTTGTTCAATGTAAACCGCACTGACGCAGAATAGTGCAGTATATAAGAGAATGTAAATAAATAAATAAAATAAATAAACCATTTCCACGATGGCCCATAGTCGCAAAGCTTCGTTGCATAGCGACAGAGAGCCTGTTCCACCCTGCTTGTTCACATAGAACATGGCTACCTGATTGTCCGTTTGAACTAGGACTGTCTTGTAGCTGAGCTGGGCGTGAAATACTCGAAGATCAAGGAAGATTGCTCTGAGCTCCAGGAGGTTGATGTGAAGACAGGCCTTCTGTGGAGTCCAGGTACCCTGGGTACAGAGATCGTGCAGGTGGGCTCCCCATCCCACCTGTGAAGCATCTGTTGTTAGGGTGGCTTGGGATAGGGGTTGCTGGAAAGGAGACCCCACCAGAAGGTTTCTGGGTGATTGCCACCATTGGAAGGACAAAATAAGATGGTCTGAGTTTGTTATTTTGTCCGACAGGCAACCTGAGGCCTGTGTCCACTGAGTGGATAAAATCTACTGGGCTGCTCGCATATGGAGGCAAGCATAAGGAACCACATGCACGGTGGATGCCATGTGGCCTAGCAATTGTAGCATTTCCCGAGCAGTGAGACAAGGTTTGAGCACTGCTTGGGAAGCTAGTTGTACTATGAGAAGACAGCAGGGCTGTGGCAGGAAAGTCCTTGTCTGTCTGGTATCCAGATGAGCTCCTATGAACTCTAGGGACTGAGTGGGAGCAAGATTGGATTTTGGGAGGTTTTATGACCAGTCCCAAATACTGAAGGAATTGCATTGTGCGAGATAGAGCAGAGCTGGCTTCTGGCACTATAGGGGCTCGAATGAGCCAGTCGTCCAAGTAAGGGAAGACGAATATTCCCAGAGTGCGGAGAAATGCTGCTACCACAGCCATGCATTTTGTGAACACTCTTGGTGCAAATGCCAGGCCAAAGGGAAGAACCTTGTATTGGTAGTGCTTTCCTTGAAACAGGAATCGGAGGAATCTCCTGTGATTTAGATGGATGAGAATATGAGTATACGCATCCTTGAGATCTAGAGAACAAAGCCAATCCTGACTTTGAAGGTATGGCATCAGAGTTCCTAGAGAGACCATTTTGAACTTCTCTCGGAACAGATATTTGCTCAGTTCTCTGAGGTCTAAAATGTGTCTGTGTCCTCTTGTTTTCTTTTGAATAAGGAAATAGGGGGAGTAGAACCCTGTATCCTGATGGGGAATGGGTACTTCCTCTATTGCTCCTTGAGCAAGGAGCATTGTGACTTCTTGACCTAAGAGATTGTCGAGAGAGGTCTGAGAATTGAACTGTCTTATAATTGTAGGAGGGGGCAGGCTGTGAAAATGAAGCTTGTACTCCACTCGTATAATGGACAGAGTCCAATTTTCTGCTGTTATTTGGTACCATCTGTGGGCAAAATGACAAACTGCCTGGGATGGTTAAGGGTTCTGGACCCTTCAGGGGCAGGAAGGTGAAGTTCTCTAGAAAGGAGTCAAAGCCCCTGAGGAGGCTGAGACTGCTGAGCTGGCTGAGGTTTCGCAGCTTTTGGCTTCTTTTGTTGTCTAGGTTGTTGCTTCTGTCCCTTTTGGGCAGTCTGACCTGGACGGTGTCCCTGTTGGGTATAGGAAGGATAAAACTTCTTTTTCTTATTGAAAAATGGTTTCTTGGAGGATCTTTTCTTTGCAGGATCGGCTGTAGATTTGGACAATCTATCCAGTGTGATATTGTCAGCATCTATTTCATTAGCCTTCTCCTGCCAATTCTTGCCAAAGAGATTTTCTCCTGTGCAAGGAATGTTTCCTAATTTATCATGTACCCAAATTTCCAAGTCAGATGCCTGAAGCCAAATGATCCGATGTGCACCAATGGCAATAGCAGAGGTTCTGCTTATGCACTGATAACAGTCAAAGGCTGCACGATTAACAAACTTAGAAACATCCTGAGTATGTTTGACAAGAGTGAGATAGTCTTGTCTTTTGTCATCAGGAAGAAGGGGGCTCATAAGCTCCAAGTCTCCTGTGACCTCTTTAAGGAACATTCCCATATACAAGATATAGGAACTGATCCTAGCTGAGAGCATGGAAGCTTGGAAGCATCGACGTCCAAAGGCATCGAGAGTCCTGCATTCACGACCTGGAGGACTGGATGCATGTCTCTTTGCACTTTTTATCCTTCTCATGGCTGATTCCACCACCATTGAATGGTGTGATAATTGAGTTTTTTGAAAGCCAGCACAAGGTGGAACTCGATACATGGTATCGAGTCTTCGAGAATGAGGAGATATGGTTAAAGGTGTTTCCCACATCCTTAGCATAAGATCATGTAAGATCTCATGAATAGGCAGAATAGCTGCCTCTTTGGGAGCCTTAGGGTATTGGAGGATTTCCAACTCCTTAGCCCTAGGCTCTTTTTCAGGAGCTACTGTGATGGAAAGGCCTCGGGCCACATCATGGATAAAGTCCTGAAAGGACATATCCTCTGGCGGAGACATTCTGCGGTGAAGAGAAGAGGAATCCTCAGGGAGAAGTACTCTGGTATCGGCAAAGTCTTCGGAGTCTTCAGTCTCATCCGAGGATACAAAATATCTCCGATCCCGGTGATCGTGCAAAGCACGGTACCGGTATCAATCGAAGTCGGTATCGGGTTGTTCGGGTACCGATCTGTCGATGCTGGAGAGAGACGCATGACTCGGTACAGGTGGCATACCCGTCGATGTCGATGCAGTCGGTACCGGTGTCGGTACCGGTTGAGGTGTCTGAAGCGGTTTCAATGGTACCGAAGCCGTGAGAAGAGCCGCTAGACTGCGTTCGATAGCAAGCAATCTCTGGTCTATCGACGCTGCCGATGCTTGGGTTTCGGTACCGGTAGAAGCGGCCGGGACCCCAGAGCATGGTGCCAGTAGTTCTGCTGAGGTTGAGGCCTCGAGAACATCCTGGAGCCCCGTTAATGCTTTGGAAGCCGAAGCCTCCCGCCGGGGAAGTTTTTCCGGTGAAAATTCCTCAAGGGCAACGCCAGGGGCATCTCGATACTTAGAAGGAGATCTACCCTTTGAGGACCGACTAGATTTATGTTTAGTTACCTGAGATCCATGGGAGGAAGATGAAACCCTAGAGGACGTCGATGCAACAGACGCCACGTCTGAAGGAAAAAGGGTGCTAAGTTTAGCAGCTCGGTTCTGCCGGCCCCTTTTTGACATCATTCCACAGGAGAGGCACTCTGAAATAGAGTGGTCAGGACCTAAACATTTGAGACACCAATCATGGGTGTTGGTGACGGAAATGGTACCGCCACATTTAGAACATTTCTTAAAACCTGAAGCAGGTTTTTCCATTTTTAAGGAAAAATTGGGCCTAGTGCTCAAAATGGCGCCTAGCACCAAGGAAAAAAAGTTTCTGAAGTAAACAACTTCAGAAACTATAGGTTTGGGGTTTTTTTAGAAGAAGAAAGAAAGAACCAGCGGTACCGGTATAGCGTTGAGGGAAAGCAGATGCGACCACAAAAACAAAGATTAAAGACAAAATTTTCTGCGGTGACAGGGTATGCGACCTATCGGCTCCGCGGAAAATGGAGAACTGGAGAGGGACAGTTGGAAAGGCGGGAAGGCAGCATTCAGGCGCTGTGGGATGCTCCCAAAAGCTTTCCTATTGGACGCTGGGGAGCGTTCCCGCGCAGGCTCCGTCGGTACCGACGATACCCATGTGTGAAGACTACATTCCTGCTTGTTCCTGGAGATATGTCCTTGTTCATCTTAATTATCATACTTTTAACCTTAGGTGTTAAATTTAATTTGGGTAATCTTTCCCTTGCCTGGAACACAACATATTCATCTTTCTTCCATGTAGACTGAGAGTTAAATCTTGAATTCCTCCACCTTTGGATCTTTCTCCTCCCTTTCTTGCTCCTCTTCAGTTGATTTGTTGACTTATTCTTTATTTATCTCACTCTCCTGCAGTTCCAGATCACTAAACTCCATCTCCCACTCAACTATTTTTCTTTTTCTGTGTATTCTTTTCTTCTGGTATTCATACCTAGGTCTCCTCCTCCTCCCTATATATCTTTTTCCACAGAAGCCCTTAGTTGATTCAAGATGTTATTATTCACATACTTCCTTCACTTTTGATTTGTGAAATTAAAGATCTTAAATTTGCATCTGTTGCTTTTTACAGTTTTCCTTGTAGTAATTTTCCTCTTTCAGTTTTTGGCAGATTCTCTTTGTATACCCTCTAGATTTAAATACAGTGTTTGTAGCATAAAAGTCGTTGTTGTTAAGTGCCGTTGAGTCGGTGTTGATTCATGGCGACCCTCTGGATAGTTGTCCTAAACAGTGTTTGGTCTTCAGTCAGGCAGCTCATTGTTGACAGAGTGCCAGCAATAGCTGCTGTTACTGACTCGATCCATCTCATTGCTAGTCTTCCTCTTTTGCATTGACCTTCTACCTTGCCAAGCATGATGTCTTTCTCTAATGATCTCTCTCTTCACATGATGTGTCCAAAGTATGAAAGTTGAAGTCTTATCATCTGAATTTCTAAAGAAAGTTTAGGTTTGATCTCCTCTACTACTGACTGGTTTGTTCTTCGGGTATACACAGTATTCGCCACCAGCAGCAATTCAAAGGCATCGATTTTCTTCCAATCTTTTTCACTGTCCAACTTTCACATCCATATAACATTATTGAAAATACCATGGCTTGAATGAGTTGAATCTTTGTATGGAGAAAGACATCTCTGCTCTTGAGAATCTTGTCTGGGTCTTTCATAGCCATTCTGCCAAGAGCAACACATTGTGCAAAAGAAGGAACCCAAATCGGATTAAATGCAAAACACCGTGTAAATGAATCCAATTTGCTCAAAAACCTCACTTAATGCCTAAACACTAAAATTTTTTTGTCGGAGTTGGTCAGCCCAGTGTCAAAAACTGTTTTAAAGACACAGCCGTGACTACTCCTTTTTATTAAGTAAATTTAAAATGGAAAAGAAGTCCAACACTTAGCTGTGTACCACCAAAACGCCGAAACTCCCAGTGGACGACGTGGCTCACGTTTCGGGTTTTACATCAGCATTTCTGAGAAACCCTGCTTCAGGTCAAAACGGATCAGCAAATGGTAGATCATCAGCTTACAGGCCACAAGGAATTTCCCCTGCTATATCGTCGCCGGCATCTGACGTCAAACTGATGAGGAGAATGGTACCAGCCAATCAAACGTAACCAACTGCCTAAATCATATACAGGGGGATACCCACCACTCAGGGAATCCCCTAATAGGCAGGCCAAAATGAAAAGCACAACTCACAAGATGGTATGCCAGTCAAGTTGAGAGTTGAGTCCCTCGGGAGTGACCGACTTCAAAAGATAGATCCAGCGTTGTTCGCATAGCTGAAGCTTATGTTCCCGATCCCCCCGGCGAGGGTCCAACGGAATGAAGTCCAAAACCCGCCAACGTAAGGCTGTAAAAGCATGGCCCTTAGACAGATGGTGTTCCACCATGGGGGCCCCAAGATTTTTTGTACGGAGACGGGAAGCATGTTCAGAAAGGCGGATCCTGAAGGCCCTCTTGGTCCGGCCGATGTAATAAAGGGAACACGGGCATACTATCAAATAGACCACAAAATCAGTGGAACAATTAGTGTGCCAACGCGTGGTGTATTTACGAGACGTGTGCCCATCAGTCCAATCAGGACCCTCCAAAGTGCCTGCACAATAAACACATTGCCCACAAGCAAAATGACCAGTGTCAATGTGCGATCTCGGGGGGCGATCCTCAGGCGAAACAGTATGAATCACTTTGTCACGTAGGTTGGCCGTGCGAGAATATGCAATCTGCAATGTCTTATTCTGAAAACAAGCATGTATCCCCAGAACTGGCCAAAACTGGTGCAACAATCTCGTAACTTGGGTGATCTGACGTGTATATGGTAAAACACCGGTGATCGCAGAGTCATTGATCTTTGAAGCAGTGGGGGACAAAAGCCAATCCCAATGCAAATAACGTGCCCTCTTGTAAGCCCGGGAAATAACCAGATGGGGATAGCCCCGTTTTAACAAACATTGTTCCAGGTCTCGGGCATGCTGTTTAAAAGTCTGTAAAGTCGAACAGTTGCGCCTTAAGCGTAAAAACTGTCTGAAAGGTAGACCCTGTTTTTAAGGCACGGGGAGGAAAGCTACCATCAAATCCACGGGATTGCTATGGGGGCCACTGTTGCTCCATCTTTGGCCACCATATATATGGGGGTATTTGAGCAGATGTATGTGTATTCTGATCCTGCTTTTGGTTCCATCCCCTTTTGGAAGCGTTTCCTTGATGACATTTTTTTCATCTGGACGGGAGCCCGCACGGATCTGGAATGTTTCATTGAACGTCTAAATACACATGTGCCTCGCATTCAGTTTACAGCACAGATTTCCTCTGATTCTCTTCAATTTTTGGATGTCCAGGTTTCCCTCACCACTGAGGGTTTTGTGACCACCTTGTATCGGAAGGAGGTACAGCGTAATACGCTGCTCAGCTATCACAGCTTTCATCCCCGTCAAAGATCAATGACTCTACGATCACCGGTGTTTTACCATATACACGTCAGATCACCCAAGTTATGAGATTGTTGCACCAGTTTTGGCCAGTTCTGGGGATACATGCTTGTTTTCAGAATAAGACATTTCAGATTGCATATTCTCGCACGGCCAACCTACGTGACAAAGTGATTCATACTGTTTCGCCTGAGGATCGCCCCCCGAGATCGCACATTGACACTGGTCATTTTGCTTGTGGGCAATGTGTTTATTGTGCAGGCACTTTGGAGGGTCCTGATTGGACTGATGGGCGCACGTCTCGTAAATACACCACGCGTTGGCACACTGATTGTTCCACTGATTTTGTGGTCTATTTGATAGTATGCCCGTGTTCCCTTTATTACATCGGCCGGACCAAGAGGGCCTTCAGGATCCGCCTTTCTGAACATGCTTCCCGTCTCCGTACAAAAAATCTTGGGGCCCCCATGGTGGAACACCATCTGTCTAAGGGCCATGCTTTTACAGCCTTACGTTGGCGGGTTTTGGACTTCATTCCGTTGGACCCTCGCCGGGGGGATCGGGAACATAAGCTTCAGCTATGCGAACAACGCTGGATCTATCTTTTGAAGTCGGTCACTCCCGAGGGACTCAACTCTCAACTTGACTGGCATACCATCTTGTGAGTTGTGCTTTTCATTTTGGCCTGCCTATTAGGGGATTCCCTGAGTGGTGGGTATCCCCTGTATATGGTTTAGGCAGTTGGTTACGTTTGATTGGCTGGTACCATTCTCCTCATCAGTTTGATGTCAGACGCCGGTGACGATATAGCAGGGGAAATTCCTTGTGGCCTGTAAGCTGATGATCTACCATTTGCTGATCCGTTTTGACCTGAAGCAGGGTTTCTCAGAAATGCTGATGTAAAACCCGAAACATGAGCCACGTCGTCCACTGGGAGTTACGGCGTTTTGGTGGTACACAGCTAAGTGTTGGACTTCTTTTCCATTTTAAATTTACTTAATAAAAAGGAGTAGTTATGGCTGTGTCTTTAAAACAGTTTTTGACACTGGGCTGACGAACTCCGACAAAAAAATTTTAGTGTTTAGGCATTAAGTGAGGTTTTTGAGCAAATTGGATTCATTTACACGGTGAAGAGCAACACATTGTCAGATTTCTTGACCAATTGTTGTTTCTTTATTGATAGTTGATCCAAGTAGGTTAAAGTTGGCCACTATTTCAATTTCTTCTCCATCAACGATGAACTTATTGATTTTGCCAGCTGTCAGGATGTTTGTCTTCTTTACATTAAGGTGCAGGCCCATTTTAAGACTATGTTCCTTGATCTTGAGAAGCAAATGTTTCAGATTGTCTTCAGTTTCAGCCAGTAATGTGGTATCATCAGTCTTCCACCAATCTTCACTCCTCGGTTGTCTACATACAGTCCTGCTTCTCTAACAATTTGTTCTGCATATAAATTAAACAGGTAAGGGGAAGTATGCAGCCTTGTTGTACACCTTTGCTGATTTTAAACCATTCTGTTTCTCCTTGTTCTGTTGGAACTGTTGCTTCTTAATCAATGCAAAGGTTGTGCAAGAGAACGATCAGGTGTTCTGGTATACCCATGCTTCTTAATGTGGCCCAGAGTTTCTCATGTTTACACAGTCAAAAGCCTTGCTGTAGTCAATAAAACACTATAGATATCCTTTTGGTATGCTTTAGTCTTTTCAGGGATCCATCTCACATCCGCAATGATATCTCTCATTCCCAGCCCTTTCCTGAACCCTGCTTGCACTTCGGGCAGTTCTCATTCCAGATATGGTTATAGTCTCTGCTAAATAATCTTCAGTAGAATCTTGCTGGCATGTGGGATCAGAGCCATTGTGTGATAATTTCCACAGTTAGTTGGATCACTTTCTTTAGTATTGGTATAAACACAGATTTTTTTCAGTTAGTTGGCCATGATGTTGTCTTCCAAATTTCCTGGCAAAGCCTTGTAAGTATGGTAATGCCTGCATCAGATTGATACAATACTTCAATGGGAATGCCATCAATGCCTGGTGCGTTGTTCTTTGATAAGGCTTACAATGTTGCTTCGACTTCTTCTTTCATCACCAATGGTTCCAGATCATAAGCTACAAATTGAAATAGCTGTTGGTCCCCTTGATCTTGATCATATAATGACTCTGCATATTCTTTCCACCTTGTCTTGATCTTCTCAGCATCATTCAACATAGATCCTTGAGCATCTTGTAACATTCCCATTCGAGGATGGAATTTTTTCTTTAATTCTTGTAGCTTTAGGAAAGCCGATCTTGTTCTTCCTCTAATAGTTTCTGCTTCTATTTTCTTGCATGTGTCATTGTAGTACTTCTCCTTGTCTTGTCTTGCTGCATGTTGGAAATCTCTGTTGAATTTTGCGATTGCCTCTCTTTCTCCTCTGTTGTAGTTATACACAATCCTTATTGGTCAATTTACCGAACGATTGGTTTAAGCCACAATATCAATGAAAATCGCTCATGTATCAATAAAGTGGAGATGCACTTATTTTCTTATATCTTAATCAATAAATTGAATTATCTAACTCGAGGTCTCAGACTTTTCGGCTCTGCTATTGGGACTCACGTCCGTTGTTCAAGCAGTTTGCCCGTTTGCATCAATGACCTCATAATGAATAGCACATTTGCAGGTAATTTTAATACATTCAGCTGCTCTATGTCTTATAACAAAGACTACTTATCTCAAATGTTTGAATGCACCCGCCAATGCTAAAAGGACAGTTTAAGGATCCCGACGCCCTCAATGGGTACCGCTCTTGCGTTTCAAACTGAGACTTTCTTCAGGGGATTCGCAATAAACTCATAGTCCTATAAGCTGTTCAACTGCTTTTCAACTGAAAAAAACCAAACATGTATAAGTAACCAATCCCTAATCCCAAAATGCCCACCACATTCTACTAAAAACCTTTTAGCTCTACTACTTTCCACTAGCCGATGCTGTCATTATTCTTAACAAAACATTATATCTCTGTTATTACGTTATTAACCTAAACTATTCCAAACTGATATCATATGTAGAAAAAGTTTACCATTTTCAAGACGCTGCTGCCCGCATTTCATTAGTGTATAATCCTTCTTCTCTACTGCTCAAAATTGAAACGCCGCGCATGCGGATTGGTAATGTACCGCCTTCTTTAAAGGGGCTGGAAACTCTAACCACCTATCATGAAAATCCTGCTATATCCCTCTATCAACTACTCAAAACGTGATAACTATCTCTCTCTCCTTATCTCCTTGGTTTACAACTTGAATTTCTACAAGAAAAAACCTGTTATTAGGGAAATTTTACTAACATATATCCCTCCCCAATGAAAATAAAATGCTACTAGCTCTCTAGTCCTTAAATACAATTCGACCATTCCACTATTGCATTTAAACCTTTGGGGATAACAGTGTCAAAAGTAAAAATCCACCATTGTTCTCGCCTGATATATAATGTTTTGTTAAGAATAATGACAGCATCGGCTAGTGGAAAGTAGTAGAGCTAAAAGGTTTTTAGTAGAATGTGGTGGGCATTTTGGGATTAGGGATTGGTTACTTATACATGTTTGGTTTTTTTCAGTTAAAAAGCAGTTGAACAGCTTATAGGACTATGAGTTTATTGCGAATCCCCTGAAGAAAGTCTCAGTTTGAAACGCAAGAGCGGTACCCATTGAGGGCGTCGGGATCCTTAAACTGTCCTTTTAGCATTGGCGGGTGCATTCAAACATTTGAGATAAGTAGTCTTTGTTATAAGACATAGAGCAGCTGAATGTATTAAAATTACCTGCAAATGTGCTTTTCATTATGAGGTCATTGATGCAAACGGGCAAACTGCTTGAACAACGGACGTGAGTCCCAATAGCAGAGCCGAAAAGTCTGAGACCTCGAGTTAGATAATTCAATTTATTGATTAAGATATAAGAAAATAAGTGCATCTCCACTTTATTGATACATGAGCGATTTTCATTGATATTGTCTCTTTCTCCTCTGGCTTTAGCTTCACTGTGTTTCTAGGCAATTTTCAGAGTTTCTTCAGTCATCCATTTTGGTTGTTTTTGCTTTTTCACCTTTTGTAGAGACTTCTCACTTTCTTCCAACAAAGCTTCCTTGACGTCATCCCATAACTCTTCTGGAGCTCTGTCATTTATATCTAAAGCAGCAAATCGATTTTGCAGGCAGGCTTTAAATTCCGATGGTATATTCTCAAATTCATATTTTACTGCATTCATGAGTGGCTTGCTCTTTTTCAACTTTAGTTTGAGTTTGCATACTAGTAGTTGGTGATTTGTACCACAGTTAGCTCCAGGTTTTGTCTTTGTTCATATTATAGAGCTTTTCCATCTTTAATTTCCACAGATGTAGTTAATTAGATTTTTCTACAATTCACTAGGTGAAGTCCATGTGTACAGTTGCTGCTTGTCTTGCTTGCTGGAAGAAGGTGTTTGAGATGAATAGATCATTGGTCTTGCAGAATTCTATCAGTCTTTCTCCAGCTTCATTTCTGTTGCCAAGTCTATATTTTCCAACCACTTTGCCTTCTTTGTTGCCAACTTTTGCGTTCCAGTCACCCATGCCTAACAAGATATCCTGTTTGCATGTTCTGTCTAGTTCAGTTTGTACGTCTTCATAGAACTCAACTTCCTCTTCTTCTGCAGCTATTGTTGGGGCATATACTTGAATTATAGTTGTGTTGGTGGGCATTCCTCGTAGATGAATAGAAATTAAGCGTTCACTGACTGCACTGTATTTCATTACAGTTCTTGCAAATTTCTTCTTAATTATAAATGCAATACCATTTCTTCTTTGACTTTCATTTCCAGCATAGTAGACCATGTGATCATCAGATGCAAAATGCCCGATGCTAGTCCATATCAGTTCACTGACACCCAACAGATCAAGTTGTACACATTCCATTTCATTCTTGACTACCTCCAACTTCCCTTGGTTCATGCTTTGTATGTTCCATGTCCCAATATGTAAGACATCTTTGCAGCTTCTGGCTCTCATTTCATGTGCAGCTACATCAGCAGTCAGACGTCCCGAGAGCTGTGATCCAAACACATCATAAATACTGGCTTTACTCTGAAAAGCCTTCAGCTCCTCCCCAGTAGCCGGTTGAGTGCCTTCTGATCTGGGGGTCTCATCTTCCAGCACTATAGTACAATTTGTTTTGTTGTGACTATCCACTGGGTTTTCATGGCAAGATAAGGAAGTAGTTTGCCATGCCTTTCTTCGGCACAGTTTAATTTTAGTGTTGTTGCCATTGTCACAGAAATATGATCCTCCGCTGCCAACACTGTCCCATTCTGCTGCTGCCCAGATGGGTGGTTTGTCTTGGTCTGGCACCTCAGCTGAGACCTGTCCATCTTGGGAGACCCTGCCAGTAGTTAAGCTACCGATAGCTTATCCCTCAGTATCACTGATGCAGACAAGCCCTCACAGCATGACCAGCTGCAGAAGTCCACTTAATCTTAGCTTTTTCAGTAATTTCTGCGGTTTATCTCCCGCTACAGTGGGTCCATGAACACGCTTACCATGGCCTTTATCCATGTCAGGGATGTTACCTGCATCTGCAGTGTCTGCACTTTTTCTACCACCATCATTAGCCCTAGTGCGGAGGCTATGGGTGGGCAACTTTTTTTCCTGGGCAACATGCAGCCAGTATGTATTTTTCTTTTTCTTTAATACTATAATTCAATTGTAGTGTTGCCTGGCTGGGATTTAGTACAGATTTTGAACAAAGGGGTCACCATATGAAGGTACCCAGCAAGACTTGGGAAGGGAACTATATTTTCTCCCCCTAAGTGATGCACAGCAATTCACTAACCACAGTTAGCAAATTTTATACTTCACTTCCCTTTGACACTTCACCTCAGATGACCAGACTCCCCATAAGGCCTGATCCTGCCCAGATCATGGCTCCAGCCTCTGATTCCAGCCCCGAATATTTGTGGCCTGGTGGGCCCCAATCCCTTCTCCCATCCCTTAAAAATAATTTGTGGCCCCCTCACCCTTAAAACAGAAAGGTCTAGTGGCCCCAATCCCCCCTGAAACAGAAAAGCCTGGTGGCCCAGTGGCCTCAGTGCCCCCACTGAAACAGCAACGTCTGGTAATCCAGTGGAACCTAGCCCCTCACCCCCCCAAACCCTCACCAGTAGCTTAGACAGGGGTGAACAATTCTGGTCCTGGAGGGCCGCAGACCAGTCAGGTTTTCATGATGTCCCTAATGAATATTCATGAGATCTATTTGCATCCACTTCCTTCCATTGTATGGAAATAGGTCCATGAATATTCATTAGGGACATCATGAAAACCTGGCTGGTCTGCGGCCCTCCAGGACCGGAATTGCCCACCCCTGCCTTAGAAGTTGTGGGGTGGAAACGTTGCCCATACTCTCCCACCTTCCATCTTACAAAATGGCAATGCCTGGCCCTGTGTGGTGCATTCTAGGATGCACCAGGTGGGGTTAGACTGCTATATAAGGCAAAAGATATCTTATATTGCAGAGTGAGCCTCCTTGGGTTACATCCTGGGATATATGACACAGGATCAACAGTTCCAGGATGCAATCCAGGTTGGTCACTCTGCCATATGAGGCATTTTTTGCACCCCAGGATACATTACTTGGGCTAGGTACCACCATTTTGCAGGATGGCTGCAAGGGGGTGAAAGTGTGTGGGGGTGGGAGGTTAGGGTCCACTAGACCACTATGCCTTTCTGTTTCAGGGTGTGGGAGGGGAGGGGTTGATGTCACCAGACCCTTTTCTGTTTTTTGTGGGGTGGGGGGTAGGGGAGGAAATTGGGGCCCACTAGGTCACCAATGATTTTCAAGAAGTGGTAGGGAGATCGGGGCCTACAGGGCCACCAATGATTTTACTTCTGTTGGGCAGGAGGAAGGGGGGTGTCGGTGTCCAGGGGGGGACACTGGCCCCCTGACATTGTGCCGATGGCATCGGGGGTTTTCCCCAATGCCTGGATCATCTGAGGTGACATGTCAGATTTCACCTCAGATTAATTTTTTTGTTCCCAGCTGGATCTTTATGCCTGCCCAAAGCTGGCGTAAAGATCCAACATTAAAAATAATTGAAAAAATTGCACTGAAACCTTGCACAGCTTTTTACACCATGCAGTCTTGTGTGTCTTATTAGGTATTTTACAAAAGGTTCCTCAGTTGGCAGATTCTTTTGTAAAATACCAGGGCAAATGTGCATGACCGGACCTGGACGTCTCAAATCCAGCTCAACATACTATGTAAAATCTTTGTGTGTCTATACAGATATTGTTTTTCTGAAATTGCATTTATACAAGTATTACAATCTATATGATTTAAGTTGCTAATTATACGTAAAGATGCTTTATAGAATAACATTCTATGTGTGTTGGCTTCTGACATTGTACTAAGCCATCAAGCACAGTTACTTACCTGTAACAGGTGATCTCTGGGAACAGCAGGAATTAGTCCTCACATATGGGTACGTCGGAACCGACGGAGCCTGCGTGGGAAAGCTCCCCAGCTTCCCAGAAGGAAAGCTGTTGGGGCTTCCCACAGCGCATGCGCGCTGCCTTCCCGCCTTCCTGACCAACTCTCCTCAGTTCGAGTTTAAAGCTGAGACAATAGAGAGAGGAAAGGAAGAGAAAGAGATACAACTCCAAGGGGAGGTGGGTGGGTTGTGAGGACTAATTCCTGCTGTTCCCAGAGATCACCTGTTACAGGTAAGTAACTGTGCTATCTCCAGGAACAAGCAGGAATGAGTCCTCACATATGGGGACTCCCTAGCTAAGATGCCGGGGAGATCCCCCTTCAAGGGTTTCCTATCTTCCTATGGATCTCAGGCATCCATTGAGGGAAGGTGGGCAGGAGTTGTTTAAGGATGGAACAGGTGTTTGAGGACAGCCTGACCAAATAAGGCATCCCGGCAGGAGTCCTTGTCCAAGCAATAATGGGCTGTAAAGGTATGAACCGAGGCCCAGGTGGCTGCTCGACAGATCTGATCGATGGATACAGAATGAAGATGAGCCATAGAGGTGGCCATGGCTCTCACATTGTGAGCTGTGACATGGCCCTCCAGAGTGAGATTCTTACTCTGGTAAGCAAAAGAGATACACTGAGCAATCCAATTGGACAGGGTTCTCTTAGTGACTGGAAGTCCCAAATGGGAAGGATCAAAAGCAACAAAAAGTTGGGAAGACTTTCTATGTTGCTGTGTCCTGTGGAGGTAAAAGGCGAGAGCCCTTTTACAATCCAGAGTATGAAGGGCCCTCTCTGCATTAGATGCATGAGGAGCTGGAAAAAAGATAGGTAAATATACCTCTTGATTAAGATGAAAAGGTGAAACCACTTTAGGCATAAAGTGTGGATTCGTCCTAAGGACTACCTTATCATGATGGAACCTTGTATAAGGTGGATTAGCCACTAAGGCCTGCAGTTCACTGATACGGCGAGCTGAAGTGACTGCAATAAGGAAAACAACCTTCCAGGAAAGAAATTTCAAGGAGGTTGAGGCTAAGGGTTCAAAGGGTGGCTTCATAAGCTGACCAAGAACCAAGTTTAAGTCCCATGCCACCGGAGGAGGTCTAATGGGAGGCTTAGTTAAGGTTAGGCCTCTCATGAATCTAGCAATAAGCGGATGAGAGGAAATAGGTTGTCCATTGATAGGTTTGAGTGATGCTGCAATAGCACTCAAATGGACTCGTACTGAATTCGTCTTGAGGCCTGCATTGGAAAGATGCAGGAGATATTCTAATAGAGAATTCAGAGGTAGTGAGAGAGGGTCAAGACTCCTTTGAGCACACCAAATGGAAAATCTTTTCCACTTAAAAGCATAGGAACGCCTAGTGGAAGGTTTTCTGGAAGCATGGAGGATATCTTTCACTTGCTGAGAGACATTTAAGTCTTGAAGGTCTAGGCCTTCAGTAACCAAGCTCTGAGGTGAAGGGACTTGGGGTTTGGGTGCCACAAAGTCCCCCCCTCTTGAGACAGAAGGTCTGGAGCAGCTCCCAGATCCAGGGAGGGGGCCTGGGAGAGATGCAGAAGTAGAGGGTACCACACTTGGCGCGGCCAGCGTGGAGCTATGAGGATCATAGATCCTTGATCCCTCTGCAGTTTGAACAGAGTCTTGGGAATCAAAGGAATGAGTGGAAAGGCATATAGGAGGCCCTGACCCCAATGAAGGAGGAAGGCATCCTTGGCCTGCATTCCCTGACACGGAATTCTGGAACAGAACCGGGGAAGTTTGGCATTCCACGGACTTGCAAAGAGGTCTATGTCCGGGGTTCCCCATTTCTGGGAGATTCTGAGTACCTGATCCATGTGCAGGGACCATTCGTGTGGAAGCAGAACTCGACTGAGTCTGTCTGCCCAAGAGGTTTGGATTCCTGGGAGATATACTGCCAGGAGATGGATTTGATGCTCTCTGGCGAAGGCCCACAGTCTGAGAGCTTCGTTGCAAAGCGACAGAGAGCCAGTCCCTCCTTGTTTGTTTATGTAGAACATGGCTACTTGATTGTTGGTATGAACAAGAACTGTCATGTTGTGCAGGAGGGTATGAAAGACCTTGAGAGCAAGGAAAATTGCTCGGAGCTCCAAAAGGTTGATGTGAAGGGTGGTCTCCTGTGGAGAACAAGTGCCTTGAGTGGAGAGGTCTTGAAGATGAGCTCCCCAGCCTGTTTGGGAGGCATCTGTTGTGAGGGTTGTTTGGGGTAGTACCGGTTGGAAGGGGGACCCCAACAACAGATTTTGGGTGGAGATCCACCATTGTAGAGACCAAAAGAGACGTTTGGAGGTTGCTATTTGGTCTGAGAGAGCTCCTGATGCTTGGGTCCACTGGGTGGACAAAGTCCATTGAGCTGCTCTCATATGCAGACGAGCATAAGGCACCACATGAACTGTGGATGCCATGTGGCCTAGCAGTTGTAGCATTTCTTTGGCAGTCAAGTGGCTTCTGGACTGAATTTGAGAGGCCAAGTGCACTAGACGGTGGCAACGTGCCTGGGGAAGATAGGCCCTTGCCATGCTGGTATCTAGCCAGGCCCCTATGAATTCTAGGGATTGAGTAGGGGTGAGTTGAGACTTTGGCAGATTGATGACAAGTCCCAGATACTGCAGAATGCGTCTGGTGTGGTCCAGGGAAATCTGAGCCTCGGACTGAGATGGAGCTCGGATGAGCCAGTCGTCTAGGTATGGGAAGACAAATATTCCCAGAGTGCGTAGAAATGCAGCCACTACTGACATGCATTTGGTGAACACTCTTGGAGCAGAGGCTAGACCAAAGGGGAGTACTCTGTATTGGAAATGTTTTCCCTGGAACAGAAATCATAGGAATTTTCTGTGGGATGGATGGATGAGTATATGTGTGTACGCATCCTTTAGGTCTAGAGAACAAAGCCAGTCCTGACTCTGTAGGTATGGAAGGAGAGTACCTAGAGAGAGCATTTTGAATTTCTCTTTGTATAGAAATTTGTTTAATTCTCTCAGATCAGAATGGGTCTGTGTCCCCCTGTTTTCTTCGGAATGAGAAAATAGGGGGAGTAAAACCCTGACCCCTGTTGAAGAAGAGGAACCTGTTCTATTGCCCCTTGGGCAAGAAGGGTATTCACCTCCTGACCCAACAGGTGTAGAAGAGATGGGGGAGAGATGAAATGTCTCACCATGGTATGGAGAGGAAGGCTGGAAAAATGCAGTTTGTAGCCTTCTCTGATGATAGAGAGGGTCCACTGTTCTGATGTGATTTGCTCCCATCTGGGAGCAAAATGAGTTAACCTTCCTGGAATTGTGAGAGGCTCTGGTTGCTGCAGAGCCAGAAAGGGTATGTTCTCTAGAAGTAAGTCAAAAACCCTGAGGGGGTTGGGACTGTTGAAGTGTAGCAGCCCCTGCAGGTTTTGCTCTGGCCTGTTTAGATTGCTGACGTTTAGGAGCAAAGCGAACCTGAGAATATGATTGGCCAGCATTGGTAGAAAATCTGGTCTTTTTGTAGAAGGGTTTCTTAAAAGACTTTTTCTTGGCAGAGGTAGAAGTAGACTTGGAAAGTCTATCCAGAGCAGCATTCTCTGCATCCATTTGAGTGGCTTTGACTTGCCACTCCTTGCCAAACAGATTTTCACCTGTACAGGGCAGATTGCCTAGGCCATCTTGTACCCAGGATTCCAGGTCAGAGGCCTGGAGCCAAGCAATTCTGCGAGCAGCTATAGCTATGCCTGATGCTCTGCTAGCACCCTCAAAGGAGTCAAAGGCAGCTCTAATGGAGAACTTTGACACATCTTGGGTATGCTTTAAAAGAAGCAGGAATTCCTCCTTCCTATCTTCTGGGATAAAGGGTAGGAAATGTCGAATTTTGAGAGTAAGCTCTTTGAGAAACATGCCCATATAGAGGCTGTATGAGTTGATTCTGGCAATAAGCATACTAGCTTGGAAGATTTTCCTGCCAAAAGCATCCAAAGTCCTACATTCTCTTCCTGGAGGGGTAGAAGAGTGCCTTTTGGTACTCTTTATCTTTTTCATAGCAGACTTCACCACGATGGAATGGTGAGGAAGCTGAGTTTTTTGAAATCCAGGAGAAGGAGGGACCCGATACATGGTGTCCAACCGACGAGAATGTGGAGATAGGGTAAGAGGAGCCTCCCATAAGTCCATCATGTGTTCTTGAAGGATGTCATGAATGGGCAAGGTGACTACCTCTTTAGGAACCTTAGAGTATCCTAAAATGTCAAATTTGTTTGCTCTAGGTTCTTTTTCAGAGGATACTGAAATAGAGAGTCCCTTGGCTACTTCAAGAATGAAGTCTTGAAAGGACAAGTCCTCTGGAGGAGACATTCTCCTCTTTGGGGAAGAGGGCTCCTCAGGAAGAATAAGGGATGCTTCATCAGAATCATCTGAGGTATCGGCATCCTCAGAAGACTCAAAGTATCGCCTATTTGCTTACAGAGACCGATACGCGTACCGACCGGTATCGACATCGGGCGTACCGGGAACTGGATCGGTATCGAGAAAGTCCTCGGAACCAGGGACCGGAACCGGCATTCTATTGGAAATAGATGCTCTGGGTACCGGTATCGGTTGTGGTACCGGAACCGGGGTCGGAACCGATGGTTGCGGTACCGAGGGCTTTGCAGCATTAATGAAAGCGAATATGGCTTGCTGCATGGACTGTACAGTAGTACCCATAGTCGCTACGACTGCCTGGATGTCGGTACCGGTCTGGGCCGGTACCCCAGAGCAGTCTAACAGGTGATCGGTCGAGGCCGTGCCATCGATGTCAACCTGTAACCCCATAGGAGGAGCTTTGGAAGCCGAAGCTTCCCGCTGGGGTTGTTTAGCTGGGGCAGGGTCTTCAGGGTCGAACCCAAGGGCCTCTCGCTGCTTAGAGGGAGATTTGCCTTTTGAAGACCTGCCTGCAGAATGTTTGGTTACCTGAGATCCATCCGGAGAGGAAGACCTGGAGGATGTTGATGCTGGAGTATCAGTAGAAAACAGCATATGAAATTTGGCTGCTCGGTTCTGTAAGCCACGTTTGGACATCAGAGAGCAGGATGGACAATCCGGAATAGAATGGTCAGGCCCCAAACATTTAAGACATCATTCATGGGTATCTGTGACTGAAATAGTACTAGTACACTTGGTGCATTTTTTAAAACCAGAGGCTGGTTTCTCCATGAGGGAGAATTTGTAAAGGCCTGTAGGCCTCACAAAAACAAATACACCAAGTGGGGAAAAAATAAGATTTTTTTTTTTTTTTTTTTTAGAGGAATAAAGAAAAAAAGACCGGCGGTACCGGTTCGGAATCGGGGAAGGCAGACACGCGGCCAAAGAAACAAAGTCAAATAACAAATTCTTCAGCGGTGACAGGAACACGACCTGCTGGCTCCGCGGAAAAAGAAGAACTGAGGAGAGTTGGTCAGGAAGGCGGGAAGGCAGCGCGCATGCGCTGTGGGAAGCCCCAAAAGCTTTTCTTCTGGGAAGCTGGGGAGCTTTCCCGCGCAGGCTCCGTCGGTTCCAACGTACCCATATGTGAGGACTCATTCCTGCTTGTTCCTGGAGATCCTATATTTCACAAAGCCTATAAGGCTCTTCTGCTTCTCCCACATCAGAAAAAAAATAGCTCATGTGAAATTGAATGGCTTAAAGTAAAAATGTTGTATTTTGCTGAACGATGCACCAATGATAGTGATAGGTCTCTGCTGCATGAAAAAATAAAAATACCCTGAACGAAGGAAACACTATGAGGAGTAACAGGCCAATGCAGAAAGCTGGTGCTAGACCCGTGCTGAAGTGATTTTTTACATTCCTGACAATGCAAATGTCAGAATGCAAATGATCCCCGCATTAACCATGCACATGTAAATGAGCCACTACAGTGTTTAACTGGGAGAGCAAGCCAAACACATGCGCACAAGAAGCCTGCGCTTGTTTGGCTTGCTCTCCGGGCACCATGTGGCTAATTTGCATAAGAGTATTTTGATGGCATCGGGGACGATTGCGGTATTGGGAAAAGCCCTCGATGCCATCAAAATACTGTCAGGGACCGCAACAGACAAAAAACAATCCCTGGTAGCCCAGCAGCCCGTTGCCTCCGACAGTATCTTGATGGCACCGGGGACGATCGCAGCATCAGAAAAAGCCTCCGATGCCATCAAAACACTGTCGGGGGCCGGTGCCCCAATCCCACCCAACAGTATTTTGATGGCTTTGAAAAAAAGCCCCAATACCATCAAAACACCACAGGGCTGGTGTCCCGGCAAAAAGTAATTACCTGGTGGTCTAGCGGCCCCTTGAACCCCCCACCCTCCAACTCCAAGTATAAGTAAAATTAAAGTTACCTGGTAGTCTAGCAGTCCTTGAACCCCCCCAACCCCAAGTAAAAGTACAATTAAAGTTACCCGGTAGTCTAGTGGCCCTTGAACCCCCCAACCCCCAACTCAAAGTAAACTTAAAATTATCTGGTAGTCTAGCGGCCTCTAAATCCAAACACACCCCCCATACCTTAAGATAGGCAGAAGTGCTGCCTATGCGCTCCCTCTCTGGTCTGCAATGTTGTAAAATGGCGCGCCTGGCCCTGCATGGTGCATCCTGGGATGCACCCGGTGAAGTCAGACTACCATATAAGACAGGATATGCCTTATATGGCAGTCTAACCCCGCCCGGTGCATCCCAGGATGCACCGGGCGGGGCCAGGCGCGCCATTTTACAACATTGCAGACTAGAGTGGGAGCGAGTAGGGGGTGGGGTTTAAGGGGCTGCTAGACCACCAGTTAATTTTAATTTTACTTTGGGTTGGGGGTGGGGGGTTCTAGGGGCCACTAGACCACCAGGTAATTACTTTTTGCCGGGACACCAGCCCCGTGGTGTTTTGATGGTATTGGGGCTTTTTTTCAAAGCCATCAAAATACTGTTGGGTGGGATTGGGGCCACTGGGCCATCAGGGATTCTTTTTTTCTTGGACATGGGGCAATGGGAGCTTTGCCCAATACCTGATCATCTGGGAAGAAGATTATCCAGGCTTCGGGGAAAGCATCCAGTGCCATCAAAATACTGTTGGGGGCACACGTTAGAGGTTTACTTCTACTCAGACACTGCAGTAAAAATTTTGGCGCTATGGCTAGTTGCAAAATCATCTATGCCTGTCTTTGCATCGGGCATAGACATGATTTGCATACCAGCCCAGCAGATTAAAATACATTTAAATGAATTCATTTAAATACGCATGGCATTAATTAGGCGCTAGTTTTTCTGCCAGCGTTTACGTCTATTTCCTGCATGTAAAGGATCATAAAAATGTGCTTAAACGTGGTGTTATGGGCTCATAAAGCCCGCGCTAGCTTTCTGCATCGGCCTGCAAATGTGAAACTGATTCACCGTTGTTATACTTTGCCAGGAATATCCAACTCCTGCTTTTTGCTCTCGTAGTAAGAAAGCGCTAAGCTGTTAAATAGCACATTCCCCTGTCTAGAAGAGTTACAATGCAGTCTATCAACTTCTTTAGACTAAAGCAGAAAAAGCAACTTATACCTTGTAGACTTCTCTGTCTCATAATTAGGCAAGAAACAGGTTGACTTTGTTTTAAATCAATTCTATTTGAATCATAATTTAATCATTAGTCAGGAAGATTCTTCATTAATTAAGGAAATATCTCCATGATCTATTTTAAATGAATAAAAATGGTAGCCCCATAAAACAACTATATTTTTTTTCTAACCTGAGAATTCAAGCAACTTTCAATGTCTACCCAAAATCTATGGCCAGGGGAGTTTGCTCTAGCAGCTATTCTAGTTTCACAAAAGAAAATTAAAATATGCTTCCATGTATTATATTTTAAATGCATTTGTATTTCATTTTTTTATTTTCATGATGTACTATTTCAGATGTATTTTATGGTAAACTGCTTTGAATACGTTCAAGGAACTTGGCTCATAACATAACATATAACATGAGGCAACCCAACGCAAAAAAAAATTATTTTTTAAAGTACTCATGATATAAAAAAAACACCAAGAGGAGAATTTTAGAAGATCCATCCATATGCAATCTGGGACATCTAAACCTGAAAGTCTGAAAAAAAAATGCAGGCATGTCCAGATGTAGATGCGATTTCACAAACCTGGATGTGCCAGATATGGAAGTCTGCGAAGGCATCTACCAAGACATCCCCAGAACAGTATTATAGAACCTGGAAGTCTAGTATTACCTAATGGTTAAAGTAGTTGGCTAGGAACAAGGCAGTCAGGCAGTCAGTGCCGAATACCGGGGATGAGTGAGTGCATCCTTCTCCACAACCTCTAGATGTTTTTCAGCTAAAACAAGAACTTTTCAAATTATTGTTTGTCGCTATTCATGCTTTGAGGCAACTCTAAGTTTAGACATGACACTGGATGTTCCTGACATTCCTGTGATCAGGTAGGGACATCCCGGTTCCTGGGAATACCCTGGCCACTCCTCCAGGTACCTGGGAATGCCTCAGCCACGCCTCCTCCGTGCCCCCATTCAGATTCAGATGTTCTCATGCTGGAGACATCCCCAGAGCCAGCTTCTAAAATAGCTTTGGAGACGTCTTTGTGCTTCTGACATATTTATGACCATTTTCAGACATCCAAAGCACAAATAAGTCTTCTAAAATGACCCCTCCCCCCAAGAGATCCACAGAAAAATGTGGAACTAAGGTAGCCCCGCATGATGACCCAAGACGGTGCACCGTTTTGGAAAGCTCTGTAAGATATATGAGTATTTATGCATGTTCAGACTTGGCTCCTTCAGATGATAATAACCATTTTTAAGGGCTGCTTGTCCTGGGAGAAACAGGACATGCAAGAAGGCAAAGAGCAAGAACTGATAGCATGACATTAAACCGGGGAGAAAATGTGCCAACAATGACACCTTCAAGGTGACAGATTTATGACTCACAAGATTATGTCTGATGAGTTCCTTAGCAAATTCGAAAGAAGATGAGGCACTGTCCATCAAACTCTTTAACTCTGCCTAGAAGAATAAAAAGAAAAAGATGATTAGATACAAAAGTGGTTAAATACTACACATTGATTATGTCCAAGAGTTACAACTACCTAAAAATAATACCACTCTAAAAAAAATACTTGTGGATGAAAATTTTGAAACTAAACTGAACAAATTTCAGATCTATAGTGATCAGATATCAACATCATCTGAGTTATTTGTCGTATATGCAAAATGTGTTGCTAGCCTCAGTTCCATTTCCACTAAACCACCATCACAACTTGCCCAATAGATAGATGAGGTTAGTACAGGATCTGAACTCCTTCAACTACTCAGCCATGATTCTTCTAAAACAGGGCTGAGGCACAGATCACTTCTGTCGTTCAGGCAGATCACTTCTATCTCTGCTCTTCTCTTCTACTACCAACTCCAGACTTTGATCCTTCAACCTTTATGCCTGGAACAAACTACCTGAATCGGTACATCAGGCTTCATTCTCTGGCCCTTTTCAAATCCAGCCTGAAAACTCAACTCTTCAAGGCCACTTTTGGATCCTGATCTGTGTAATCTCCAGTTCTTAACATAAGAAATGCCTTACTAGGTCAGACCAAGGTCTAGCTAGCTCAGTATCCTGTTTCCAACAGTGGCCAATCTAGGCCACAAGTACCTGGCAGGTTCCCAAAGAGGCACAAAAGTTCCAAAATGCTTGTCAAGGGGAAAGCAGTGGATTTCCCGGCTCCTATTTTGTAATGGTTTATGGATCTTTCCTCCAGGAACTTGTCCAAACCTTTTTTAAACCCAGCTACACTAACAGTTTTTACTACATCCTCCAGTAACAAATTCCAGAATTTAATTACGCTTTGAATAAAAAAAATAATTCTCTTATTAGTCTTAAATGGGTTACGTAATAGCTTTATTGTGTGTCCCCGTATCTTTCTATTTTTTGATGGCATAAACAACCGATCTACGTTTACCCGTTCAACTCCATTCATTAACTTATAGACCTCTATCATATCTCCTCTCAGAAGCCTCTTTTCCAAGTTGACGAGCTCCACCCTTTTAAGCCTTTCTTCATAGGGTTATCTTTCCATCCCCTTTACCATTTTTGTCGCTCTAATTCTGCTATATCCTTTTAAAGATGTGGTGACCAGAATTGCACACAATATTCAAGGTGCATGGTATGATACAGAGGTATTATAATCTTCTTTGTTTTATTCTCCATTCCTTTCCTTATGATTCTTAGCATTCTATTAGCTTTCTTGGCCGCCGCTGCACACTGGGCGGAGAGTTTCAACATATTGTCCATGATGATGCCTAGGTGGTGGTTTCTAAGGTGGCATCGTGTAACCATAGTTTGGGTTGTTCTTTACTAGGTGCATAACTTTGCACTTGTCCACTTTAAATTTCATCTTGCATTTGGACGTCCATTCTTCCAATTTTTCAAGGTCCTCTTGCAATTTTTCACAATCCACTTGCGTTTTGACAACTTTGAATAATTTTGTATCATCTGCAAATTTGATCACCTCACTTGTTATTTCTATTTCAAGGTCATTTATGAATATGTTAAAAAGCAGGGGGCCCAGAACAGATCCCTGAGGGTACTCCACTATTCACCTCTCTCCATTGAGAAAATTGGCCATTTAGCCCTACTCTCTGCTTCCTATCTTTTAACCAGTTCCTGTTCCACCATACTACACTGCCTCGAATCTACGTGTTTCCTTACCATTCCCCTAGACATATCCCTGTCCCCAGCTATTGTGTTGTCTGTCTTGACTAGATTGTAAACTCTGATGAGAAGGGACAGCGTAGTTACTCACCTGTAACAGGTGATCTCCGGGAACAGCAGGAATTTAGTCTTCACATATGGGTATCGTTGGTACCGAAGGAGCCTGCGCGAGAACGCTCCCCAGCATCCAATAGGAACGCTTTTGGGAGCATCCCTCAGCACATGCGCACTGCCTTCCCGCCTTTCCAACTGTCCCTCTTCAGTTAAGTTTGTAGCTGAGTGAAAGGATAGAGGGAGAGAGGAAAGAGAAAAGAGACAGGAGAGATAGAGAGACAACTCCTAGGGGAGGTGGGTGGGTTGTGAAGACTAAATTCCTGCTGTTCCCGGAGATCACCTGTTACAGGTGAGTAACTACGCTATCTCCAGGAACGAGCAGGAATGTGGTCTTTCCATATGGGGACTCCCTAGCTGAATATGCCAGGGAGATAGCCCCAGGAAGCTGCCACCAAAGTAAGGTGGGCCATGCTTCCTCCCAGGGATCTCTGGCAACCCACCAGGGTTGGTGGGTAGGAGTTGAATTAGGTCTGAAAGAGATTTTGAAGAACAGCTTGGCCAAAGAAGGCATCCCAATGGGAGGATTTATCTAGGCAGTAGTGGGCTGTAAAGGTGTGTACCGAAGCCCAGGTGGCTGCTCAACAAATGTCAGAGTGAAGGTTAGCCATAGAGGCTGCCATGGCTCTCACATTATGAGCTGTGACATGGCCTTGAAGAGGAAGCCTCTTACTCTCATAAGCAAAGATATGCATTGTGCAATCCATTTGGACAGAGTTCTCTTGGAGACTGGAAGTCCAAAATGACTAGAATCAAAAGCAATAAAAAGTTGAGAAGACTTTCTATGTTTCTGTGTTCTTTGTAGGTAAAAAGCCACGGCTCTTTTACAATCTGCATTAGAGGCATGAGTCCTTGGAAAGAATACAGGAAGATAAATTGATTGATTTAAATGAAAAGGCGAAACCACCTCTGGCATAAAGTGTGGATGAGTTCTAAGAACAACCTTATCATGGTGAAACCTAGTATAAGGAGGATCAGCCATTAAAGCTTGCAATTCACTAATGCGACGTGCAGAGGTGATTGCAATTAGGAAGATGACCTTCCAGGACAAAAGCTTTAGGGTTGTAGTGGCTAAAGGTTCAAAAGGCAGTTTCATGGGCTGCCCAAGAACTAGGTTTAAATCCCATGCCACCGGTGGTGGCCTGATGGGAGGCTTTGTTAATACAAGACCTCTCATAAATCTTGTTATGAGTGGATGAGAGGAAATTGGTTGTCCATTTAGAGGCTTATAGGAAGCTGCAATTGCACTAAGATGGACTCTTACTGAATTGGTCTTTAGACTAGAATTTGATAAATGAAGTAGATACTCTAGTATCGATTCCAAAGGTATCATAAGGGGGTTTAACCCCTTCTGTGAACACCATATAGTAAAACGATTCCACTTGAAGGCGTAAAAGCGTCTTGTGGAAGGGTTTCTAGAAGCCTGAAGGATATCCTTTACCGTTGGGAAAGGTTAAGATCCTGAAGGTCTAAGCTTTCAGCAACCAAGCCCTGAAATGTAGGGACTGGGGATTCGGGTGCCATAGCATCCCGTTTTCTTGGGAGAGGAGATCAAGAGCATAGCCTAACTCCAGAGGTGCAGCATGAGAGAGATGTAGAAGCATGGGATACCACGTTTGGCGTGGCCACGATGGCGCTATGAGGATCATACGAGCTCTGTCTCTCTGAAGCTTGAAGAGTGTTTTGGGGATGAGGGGAATGGGTGGGAAGGCATAGAGGAAGTCGTGACCCCAGTGAAGAAGGAAGGCATCCCTTACCTGGCAATTTTGAGACGGAATCCTGGAACAGAACCGGGGAAGTTTGGTATTCAGTGGACTTGCAAATAGGTCTATGTCTGGGGTTCTCCAGATCTGAAATATCTTGGCCACCTGGTCTACGTGGAGAGACCATTCGTGAGGCAGCAGTACTCGGCTGAGTTTGTCTGCCCAAAGGTTTTGAATGCCTGGAAGATATACCACGAGAAGGTGAATTTGATGCTCTCTGGTGAGGGCCCATAGTTGTAAAGCTTCGTTGCATAATGACAGAGAGCCTGTTCCGCCCTGTTTGTTCACGTAGAACATAGCTACTTGATTGTCCGTTTGGAATTTTATTTATTTATTTATTTACATTCTCTTATATACCGCGCTATTCTGCATCAGTGCGGTTTACATTGAACAAACTGAAATTACATTGAACAGGGCATTATAACTTGGAGATAACTATTTTACAGGGAACATGGGCTATGGAGGGTTAAGTGGCTTGCCCAAGACCACAAGGAGCACCTGTGGGACTTAGAAACCCCAGTCCTTCCGGCCCAAGTTTGCTGTCCTCTAGTGGGATTTGAACCCCCGACCTTCCGGCCTGAAGTACCTCGTCCCAACCACTAGGCCACTCCTCCACTCAATAGGACTGCCTTGTAGCTGAGATGGGCACAGAATACTCAAAGAGCTAGATAGATTGCTCTGAGTTCCAGGAGGTTTATGTGAAGACAAGCCTCCTGTGTAGTCCAGGTACCCTGGGTAGAGAGAGGATGCAGGTGTGCTCCCCATCCCACCTGTGATGCATCTGTTGTTTGGGTGGCCTGGAATAGGGGTTGCTGGAAAGGAGATCCCACTAGAAGATTTTCCAGTAATTGCCACCATTGTAGGGACAAGATCAGTCGTTGTGAGTTTGATATCTTGTCCGAAAGACGTCCTGTGGCCTGTGTCCACTGTGTGGATAGGGTCCACTGGGCTGCTCGCATATGAAGGCGAGCGTAGGGAACCACATGAACTGTGGATGCCATATTTCCCAGTAGCTGTAGTAGTTCTCAGGCAGTTAGGGAGGACTTCACCGCTGCTTGAGAAGCTAGCTGCATTATACGAAGACAGCAGGGTTGTGGGAGAAAAGTCCTTGACTGTCTGGTATCTAGACGAGCTCCTATGAACTCTAGGGACTGAGACGGAGCAAGTTGGGATTTTGGGAGGCTTATGACCAATCCCAAGTATTGAAGGATTCGCATTGTGCGAGACAGGGCAGATCTGGCTTCTGGAACTGTGGGGGCTCGAATGAGCCAGTCGTCCAAGTAAGGGAAGACGAATATCCCCAGGGTTCGCAGAAATGCGGCTACTACTGCCATGCATTTCGTGAATACTCTTGGTGCCGACGCCAGACCAAAGGGAAGAACCCTGTATTGGAAATGTTTTCCATTGAAAAGGAATCGTAAGAATTTCCTGTGATCTGGATGGATCAGAATGTGAGTATATGCATCCTTTACATCTAGAGAACAAAGCCAATCCTGGCTTTGAAGGTATGGCAGAAGAGTTCCTACAGAAATCATTTTGAACTTTTCTCGGAACAGATATTTGTTCAATTCTCTGAGGTCTGGAATGGGTCTGTGTCCTCCTGTTTTCTTTGGAATAAGAAAATAGGGGGAGTAGAACCCTGCACCCTGCTGAAGAATGGGCAGCTCATCTATTGCTCCTTGAGCAAGGAGTGTTGAGACCTCTTGATCCAGAAAATTGCCTGTAGAGGTTTGGGAATTGAACTGTCTTACGATTGTAGGAGGGGGCATACTGTGAAAATGAAGCTTGCACCCCTCTCCCACAATGGACAGAGTCCAGTTTTCTGTTGCTATTTGGTGCCATCTGTTGGCAAAATGACACAACCTGCTTGGAATGTTTAGGGGTTCTGGCCCCTTCAGAGGCAGGAAGGCTAAGTTCTCTATGAAGGAGTCAAAGCCCTTGAGGGGGCTGGGCCTGTGGAGCTGGTTGAGCTCTAAGGCCTTTTGGCTTCTTTTGTCTGGATTGTTGTTGTTGACTCTTCTGGGCAACTTGACTCTGAGCTTGCCCTTGCTGGGTATAGGATGGATAAAACTTCCTCTTTTTGCTGAAAAAGGGTTTCTTATAGAATTTCTTTTTGGCTGGAGTGGCTGTATTTTTGTCTAAAGTGAGATTGTCAGTATCTATCTCATTAGCCTTCTCCTGCCAATTCTTGCCAAAGAGGTTTTCTCCTGTGCAAGGGATGTTTCCCAATTTATCCTGTACCCAAATCTCCAAGTCTGATGCCTGAAGCCAGGCAATCCGACGTGCACCAATGGCAATAGCAGAGGTTCTGCTGATGCATTCAAAGCAGTCAAAAGCTGCACGGTTTACAAACCTGGAGACATCTTGAGCATGCTTGACCAGAGTAAGAAAGTCCTGTCATTTGTCCTCAGGCAGAAGGGGGCTCATAAGCTCCAAATCTCCTGTGACCTGTCACGCCCATAGCCCCTTACATGAGTATGGAGGGGCGTGCTTGTTAGATAAAGTTCCCCAATTAAGCAATGTTCCAGACTGGCTATTTTGCAAAGGATTGTGGTACTGGCAGTCCAGTCATGTGGTGCTTGCTTTGGAGGTAAATGAAGAGAATGTAGTTGGCTCGAGTGTAAGGCAGTGACAGAATATTTATTTATGAGGTAAATCCAGATGCACACAGATTCTATTTGGTAACACCTTAGGATGTATTTTCCAGGATTTTTATATTCAAAACAATAATACAACTGAAGGATAAAGCAAGTAGCTTGTAAAGTCCCTAACAACAGAAAGTCCTTCTCAGTCACTGCTGACACACCTGCTCAGCAGGGCTGGAGTAAATGAAAACCAAAACTAAAAGCTTCTTCACCAAAAACAGCTTTCCTTTTCACATTTAAAGCACTCTTGTATCCAACGTGTGCAAAGCCTGAGCTGTGTGCTGCTCTGATATCAGCTGGCTAACAAGCTCCAATCAACAGCTCTTTTTCCTTCTCTGCACAAGTATTTACACAAACTTCTAGTGCCAGTTATTAGAACGTTTCCCTTTTGATGTTTGATCCTGGTTTCAGGATTTCTCTGTGCTAGCAACCTTGCATAAAGAACAGTCCATGAGATTATCGTCTTCCTCTGTAATTATAGCCTGTTCTTCTACTTGCATTGGCTCTATATCAGGAGCTGGATCAGAGGGCTTTACTAACTGACCTTCACTAGGACAGGAACTGTGTCTAAACACTTTGCCTTGCTTTAGGTTAGACAAACGTTCATAGTGCATACCTGGGTTAAAGCTGGCATTAGGCTGTCCTCTCAAATATTCTGGCCAGCATGCATTGGAGCTTTTATAACCTGTCCTCCAGTCTATATTCCTGGACCTCAGGGCATCTGCTCCATACCTTCTTAGGGTTCCCAGCTGAAATTCTCCAAGCCTTTGGATTTCCCCAATCCCTTGAAGCTGGCTTCTCCCAGGAATCTCTCCAAGAACCTGATCCTCTCAGAGCTCCTTTTTCCTTGCTCTCACGCTTGCCTTCAAGCCTCCTCTCAGGATTGCCTCCTCGCTCTCCTCGTCTCCCAGGCTTAAGCTTCTCTTGTTTTTTCTCTGCATATTCTGCTCTAGTTTTAAAGTTCCCAGTTTCCAACCCCTCCCTTGCACTCCCCAGGTGTTGGTGGTCAAACTCTCTCCTGGCAGCTGAGTAATTAGGAGTGACGTAAGGGTTTCTCAATCTGGGCTCATACTCCTGCACCTCATCTCCACTAGAGGCTCTCTGCAGGCCACTGCAGCCTGGAATAACCTGTCTTTTAGGTAAATATGCAGTTTTATTCCTGTAACCTGCCAAAACAGGTCCCCTGATTAGGGTAAATTCCCTTCCTTTATCAGTATTCTCTAGGCTCTGGGCAGCTTCCTCATCACAGACCTCTTTGAGGAACATTCCCATATATAAAATATATGCGCTGATCCTAGCTGAAAGCATGGAAGCCTGAAAGGTTCAACGCCCAAAAGCGTCAGAAGTCCTGCATTCACGACCTGGAGGAATGGATGCATGTCTCTTTGCACTTTTCATCCTATGCATGGCTGACTCCACTACCATTGAATGGTATGGCAGCTGAGTCTTTTGAAAACCAGAACATGGTGGAACTCGATACATGGTATCGAGTCTCCTAGAATGAGGAGATGTGGTCAAAGGTGTCTCCCACATTCTGAGCATCAAATCATGAAGAATTTCATGAATGGGCAGAGTGGCTGCTTCCTTGAGAGCCTTAGGGTATTGGAGAATTTCCAATTCCTTTGCTCTAGGTTCTTTTTCAGGAGCTACCATGATTGAAAGGCCTCGGGCCACATCACAAATAAAATCCTGAAAAGACATGTCTTCCGGAGGAGACATTCTGCGTTGGGCAGAAGAGGAGTCTTCCGGGAGCAACACTCTGGTACCGGCAGAATTATCAGAGTCATCGGAATCGGAGGATTCGAAGTATCTCTGATCCCGATGTTCATGCAAAGCATGGTCTCGGTATCGATCGAAGTCAGTACCGAATTGGTCCGGTACCGATCTGTCGATGCAAGAAAAAGTCTGTATGGGAAGGATTCCCACCGGGGCCAGTACCGTCGGTGCTGGTACCAGTATCGGTACCGGTGTCGGTACGGTGCCCGTTGAACCACTGGTGTCAACGGTACCGCAGCTGTAAGGAGAGCTGCAAGACTGTGATAGCGAGGAATCTCTGGTCTATCGACTCTGCCGATGCCTTGGTATCGGTACCGGTAAAAGCGTCCGGAACCCCTGAGCATGGCACCAGTAGTTCTGCGAGGTCGAAGCCTCGAGAACATCCTGGAACTCCGTTGATGCTTTGGAGGCCGAAGCCTCCCGCCGGGGCTGTTTTGCCGGTGTAGTTTCCTCAAGGGCTATGCCAATGGCCTCTCGATGCTTTGAAGGACAGCTACCCTTTGAGGACCGGCTCTTATGTTTAGTTACCTGAGATCCATGGGAGGAAGATGAGGCTCTTGAAGACGTCTATGCAATGGACCTGGTATCCAAAGAAAAGAGGGTACCGAGCTTTGCAGCTCGGTTCTGTCTTTTTCTTTTAGTCATCCCCATACAGGAGGAACACTCAGATGGAGAATGGTCAGGGCCTAAACATTTTAGACACCAGTCATGGGTGTCAGTGACGGAGATGGTACCGCCACATTTAGTACATTTTTTTTAAAACCACTAGCTGGTTTTTCCATCTTTTGGGAAAAATGGGGCCTAATGCCCAAAATGGCGCCTGGCACCAAAAGAAAAAGTTTCTGAAGAGAAACAGTTCAAAAATACATACATATATATATTTTTTTTTAAAAAGAAGAAAGAAAGAACCTAGGTACCGGTAGGTGTCGTGCGGAGGCAGGCGTGACCACAAGAAAACAAGTTTAAAGAAGAAATTTTCTGCGGTGACAGGGTATGTGTCTTGTTGGTTCTGCGGAAAACGAAGAACTGAAGAGGGACAGTTGGAAAGGCGGGACGGCAGGGCGCATGTGCTGAGGGATGCTCCCAAAAGCGTTCCTATTGGACGCTGGGGAGTGTTCCTGCACAGGCTCCGTCGATACATTCCTGCTTGTTCCTGGAGATTGTCTTTTATGTGTGTCTGTACAATGCTGAATATGACTTGTAGCACTATACAAATGATCAGTAGTAGTAGTAGTAGGCTGTTTAGTTCTCGGTGCTATAAATAAGTTATACAAAGTTAAGTTATACAAAGCAGAAGTACCGTTTAAAACATCTATTGGCAGCAGTTAAAATTAGGATTTCCTTTTTTGCTCAGATTTCTTTTTTATATTTTTAATTTATAACTTTCAAATTACATCAACTAAGCACAATGCATGAATGAACGGCAAAAGCATATCACAATCAATAAGGAAACAACAAAAAGGAAGGAAAAATAAAACAAATAAGTCCACAAAATAAGGGGGCTGTAAGAAACAAAATAGTATGGACCACCTAATTTGGTAGTCCTCACCCTAGGAAAAAGTAAAAACAAAAAAAAAAAAAAGGAAAGCAGGAGACGTATACATCAGCAGGATGGAACAAAAAACATTATAGTTTTATCATTTCTTCCCTTGCAGCCAAAAACTCCAGAAGCTGCTTGGGGTCAAAAAAGATGAAAATCTTATTATAGGTAATACAATAACGAGATGAAAATTTCAACAGACAATTTGCCCCCCAGAACTTCTAGAAAGTCTACTATTCTCTCTTTTAGGAGCGCCTCCATTACTTTTTCCACCACGGAGGTAAGGCTTACTGGCCTATAGTTTGCCACCTCTTCCCTATTACCACTTTTGTGAAAAGGTACCACATTAGCCCTTCTCCAGTACTGCAGAACCTCTCCTGTCTCCAAGGATCTATTAAAAACATCCTTTAAAGGCCCTGCCAGAACCTCTCTGAGCTCTTTTAGTATCCTGGGATGTATCCCAACCAGTCCCATGGCCTTGTCCACTTTCAGTTTTTCAAAATGTTCAAAAAACATCATCTTCTGTGAATGGTGTGGTATCTACTCCATCCCGTTTATATATTTGTCAATCATATGTGGTCCTTCTTCAGGATTTTCTTTACTGAATACAGAACAGAAGTATTTGTTTAGCACAGAGGTTCCAACTCCAGTCCTGGAAGGCCAAACACCATTCAGGTTTTCAGGCTGTCCCTAATAAATATGCATGAGATGCATTTGCATGCACTGCCGCCATTGTATTCAAATGTATCTCATGCATATTCATTAGGGACAGCCTGAAAACCTGAATGGTGTTTGGCCCTCCAGGACTAGAGTTGGGAACCTCTGGTTTAGCATGTTTGCATTTGCAATGTCACTTTCCACTTATCCGTCCTCGGTACTTTTGAGTCTTGCAATTCCACCTCTGATCACCCTCTTCTCTCGAATAAAGATCTTTTCAACATATGCTAAAGCGCTGTAAATAGTTACCTCTGTTAAATGTTTAACTGCTGTATATTATTCCCCAGTTTAACTGTTTTATTACCTGTTACCTGTAAACTTGGACTAGATCTCTAAGTCTGAGTGTAATGTTGTTCAATGTAAACCGCACTGATAACAAACAGCGCGGTATATAAAAGCTGTTAAATAAATAAATAAATATACTAGAAAAAAGCTTTGCCTCCATACTTCACATATTTAGCTATCATTTCTTCCGCCTTTGCTTTACAATCCTTATTTCTCTCTGTCTCTTTTAGCTTTATCCTGTATTCTTTTCTGTGTTCCTCTGTTTGTGATCTTCTGAATTTTGTGAAAGCTGTAGTTTTTGCCTTTATATGTGCAGCCACGTCTTTGGTGAACCATATAGGTTTCCTTTTCCTCTTGTTTTTATTAACTTTCCTTACATATATATATATCCTTTGCCCCTTTTATTGCCTCTTTTAGTTTAGCCCATTGCAATTTCACTTCCCTTATCTCCTCCCACCCTGCCAACTCCTTCAGGCATTTTGCCATTTTACTGAAGTCAGAGTTTTTGAATAGGACTTTAAGTTTGCTGTGAGTGCACTCTGCCTTAAAGGGGCGGTCAAAGGGCGTTGTGGGCCTCATTTGCATAAATATTTGCATATCCACTGGGCCTCATTTGTATAAATCTAATTTATTTTATTTTAAAAGTATATGCTGCCCATCTAAAATTTTAAGTAGCTTTCAAAGAAGTCCTTCACAAGCCTCTTTTTTGTTCTAACAATGACTTAGGGGCATGTTTACTAAACATTAATGTGTTTAAGTGCCACTGTACTCATAGACATAAATGGGTGCTGCTGCACTTAGCACACATTCAAATTTGTGAAACCACATTAACCTTTAGTAAGCATGCCTAATAATGAGTTTCTGAAAACCATTTGCATGTATAGTGAGGATAGAGACAGGTTACCATATTTTTGCATTACTACCCTCCAGTGCCAACTGCCAGGTGCATTACTACAAAACCCTGCTCATTTAGAACCCATAACAAACCTGCCATATCATAACAGTACTACCAGGACTCACAGAGCACCTAACCCTATTTATCATCAGGTATCACTACAAATATTAAATCAATACATCTTACTGGGAAAAGAGAATAAGTTTGTCTACTACACAGAAAGCACAGTTACTTACCTGTAACAGGTGATCTCTGGGAACAGCAGGAATTAGTCCTCACATATGGGTACGTCGGCACCGACGGAGCCTGCGCGGGAAAGCTCCCCAGCTTCCCAGAAGGAAGCTTTTGGGGCCTCCCACTGCACATGCGCGCTGCCTTCCCGCCTTCCTGACCAGCTCTCCTCAGTTCGAGTTTATAGCTGAGACAATAGAGAGAGGAAAGGAAGATAGATAGAAGATACAACTCCTAGGGGAGGTGGGTGGGTGGTTTGTGAGGACTAATTCCTGCTGTTCCCAGAGATCACCTGTTACAGGTAAGTAACTGTGCTATCTCCAGGAACAAGCAGGAATAAGTCCTCACATATGGGGACTCCCTAGCTAAGATGCCTGGGAGATCCCGTTCCAAGGGTTCGCCATCTTCGTATGGATCTCAGGCATCCATCCTGGGAAGGTGGGCAGGAGTTGTTCAAGTATGGAACAGGTGTTTGAGGACAGCCTGACCAAACAAGGCATCCCGGCGGGAGTCCTTGTCCAAACAGTAATGGGCTGTGAAGGTATGAACCGAGGCCCATGTGGCGGCTCGACAGATCTGATCAATGGATACAGAGTGAAGATGAGCCATAGAAGTGGCCATGGCTCTCACATTGTGAGCTGTGACATGGCCTTCCAGAGAAATATTTTTACTCTGGTAAGCAAAGGAAATACACTGAGCAATCCAATTGGAAAGTGTACGTTTGGAGACTGGTAGTCCCAAATGAGAAGGATCAAAAGCCACAAAAAGTTGGGAAGACTTTCGATGTGGCTGAGTCCTGTTGAGGTAAAAGGCGAGAGCTCTTTTACAATCTAAAGTATGAAGGTTCCTCTCTGCACTGGATGCATGAGGAGCCGGAAAAAAGACAGGTAGATATACCTCCTGATTAAGATGAAAAGGCGAGACCACTTTGGGCATAAAGTGGGGATTCGTCCTAAGGACCACCTTATCATGATGAAATCTGGTATAAGGTGGATGAGCCACTAAGGCCTGTAGTTCACTGATGCGGCGAGCCGAAGTGACTGCAATAAGGAAAATGACCTTCCAGGAAAGAAATTTCAAGGAGGTAGAAACCAACGGTTCAAAAGGTGGCTTCATAAGCTGACCCAGAACTAGGTTCAAGTCCCATGCTACCGGAGGAGGTCGGATGGGAGGCTTAGTTAGAGTCAGGCCTCTCATGAACCTTGCAACAAGCGGATGAGAGGAGACAGGTTGTCCATTTATAGGTTTTAAGGATGCTGCAATAGCACTCAAATGGACTCTTACTGAATTCGTCTTAAGGCCTGCATTAGAAAGATGCAGGAGATAGTCTAGTAGAGAATTCAAAGGAAGTGCTAGAGGGTCAAGACCCCGTTGAGCACACCAAATGGAAAAGCATTTCCATTTGAAAGCATAGGAACGCCTCGTGGAGGGTTTCCTAGAGGCATGAAGGATATCTTTCACTGGTTGAGAAAGATTTTTTATTTATTTATTTATTTAGACAGTTTTGTATACCGCCTTATCCTTCAATCAAAGCGGTCACAACACAATTGGGGGATACATTTAACACGCGGGGATATGAGACACATTCACTAATACTTACAGGGAACATGGGCAATGGAGGGTTAAGTGGCTTGCCCAAGACCACAAGGAGCATCTGTGGGACTAGAAACCCCAGTCCTTCCGGCCCAAGGTTGCTGTCCTCTAGTGGGATTTGAACCCCCGACCTTCCGGCCTGAAGTACCGTGCCCCAACCACTAGGCTACTCCTAGTCATGAAGGCTTAGGCCTTCAGTAACCAAGCTCTGAGGTGTAGGGACTTGGGGTTTGGGTGCCACAAAGTCCCCTCCTCCTGAGACAGAAGGTCTGGCGCAGCTCCCAGGTCCAGGAAGGGTCCCTGGGAGAGATGCAGAAGAAGAGGGAACCACACTTGGCGTGGCCAGCGTGGAGCTATGAGGATCATCGATCCGTGATCCCTCTGGAGTTTGAACAGAGTCTTGGGAATCAAAGGAATGGGTGGAAAGGCATATAGGAATTCCTGACCCCAATGCAGGAGAAAGGCGTCGTTGGCCTGAGCTCCCTGACACGGAGTCCTGGAAAAGAACCGGGGAAGTTTGGCATTCCACGGACTTGCAAAGAGGTCTATGTCCGGGGTTCCCCATTCCTGAAAGATTCTGCCTATCTGGTCCATATGTAGGGACCATTCGTGTGGAAGCAGAACTCGACTGAGTCTGTCTGCCCGAGAGTTTTGAACTCCTGGAAGATATACTGCCAGAAGATGAATTTGATGCTCTCTGGCGAAGGCCCATAATCTGAGAGCTTCGTTGCAAAGCGACAGAGAGCCTGTTCCTCCTTGTTTGTTTACGTAGAACATGGCCACCTGATTGTCTGTCTGAACTAGGACGGTCAGGTTGACAAGGAGGGTATGGAAGACTTTGAGGGCAAAGAAGATTGCTCGCAGTTCCAGGAGGTTGATGTGAAGGGTGGTCTCCTGTGGAGACCAAGTACCCTGAGTGGAGAGGGATTGTAGATGGGCTCCCCACCCTGTTTGGGAGGCATCTGTTGTGAGGGTTGCTTGGGGCAACAAAGGTTGGAAGGGGGCCCCCAACAACAGATTCTTGGTGGACATCCACCATTGGAGGGACCAAAACAGACGCTTTGAGGTGAGTATTTGGTCGGAGAGCGCTCCTGATGCCTGAGTCCACTGGGTGGCCAAGGTCCATTGAGCTGCTCTCATATGAAGACGAGCGTAGGGCACCACGTGTACCGTGGAGGCCATGTGGCCCAGAAGTCGCAGCATTTCTCTGGCTGTCAAGTGACTGCTGGACTGAGCTTGGGAGGCCAAGCACACCAGACGTTGGCCCCGGACTTGAGGTAGGTAGGCCCTTGCAGTGGTGGTGTCCAACTGGGCCCCTATGAATTCCAGAGACTGGGTAGGGATACATTGAGACTTGGGAAGGTTTACCACCAGTCCCAGATACTGCAGAAGGTGCCTTGTGCGGTCCAGGGAAATCTGGGCCTCTGACTGAGATGGAGCTCGGATGAGCCAGTCGTCCAGATATGGGAATACAAAAATTCCCAGACCTCTTAGAAATGCGGCAACCACTGCCATGCATTTGGTGAACACTCTTGGAGCAGAGGCAAGACCGAAGGGAAGTACTCTGTACTGGAAATGTTTTCCCTGAAACAGAAATCTTAGATAACCTATCTAATGTATATATAATTATGTATAATTATGTAGATAGTTATCCCCAGTTTACACCCAGTTTATCCTCCCTGTTATCTGTAAACCTAGATCAGTCATGTACTGACAGGTATGTTATTCAATGTAAACCGCACTGATGATGAATAGTGCGGTATATAAAAAATGTTAAATAAATAAAATAAATAAATAAATAAGATATTTTCTGTGGGATGGGTGGATGAGTATGTGTGTATACGCATCCTTGAGATCTAGAGAACAAAGCCAATCCTGACTCTGAAGGTATGGAAGGAGAATGCCTAGAGAAAGCATTTTGAATTTCTCCTTGTACAGAAATTTGTTCAATTCTCTCAGATCTAGGATAGGTCTGAATCCCCCTGTCTTCTTTGTTATGAGAAAATAAGGGGAGTAGAATCCTGTCCCTTGTTGAAGAAGAGGAACCTCTTCTATTGCCCCTTGGGCAAGGAGAGAAGAGATTTCCTGATCCAACAGGCCCAGGAGAGATGGGGGAGAATTGAAGTGCCTCACCATGGTATAAGGAGGAAGGTTGGAAAAATGAAGTTTGTAGCCCTCTCTGATGATAGAGAGGGTCCAGTGCTCTGATGTAATTTGCTCCCATCTGGGCGCAAAGTGAGCTAACCTTCCAGGAATGGTGAGGGGCTCTGGTTGTTCTAGAGCCAGAAATGTTAAGTTCTCTAGGGGCAAGTCAAAACCCCTGAGGGGGTTGAGCCTGCTGAGGAGTGGCAGACGCTGCAGGCTTTGACCTTGCCTGTTTAGGTTGCTGACGTTTAGCAGCAAAGCGAGGCTGAGAAGATTGTTGGCCAGTATTTGTGGAAAATCTGGCCTTCTTGTAGTAAGGCCTCTTGAAAGACTTTTTCTTGGCAGGAGTAGAGGTAGACTTGGAAAGTCTATCTAAGGTAGCATTTTCTGCGTCCATTTGGGTGGCTTTAATTTGCCAGTCCTTACCAAATAAGTTCTCACCTGTACAGGGCAGATTCCGTAAGCCATCCAGGACCCAGGGTTCTAGGTCAGAGGCCTGGAGCCAAGCAAGTCGTCGGGCTGCAATAGCAATGCCCGAAGCTCTACCGGCACCTTCAAAGGAATCAAAAGCTGCTCTGTTGGAGAACTTAGAAACATCTAAAAGCTGTTTCACCAGAGAAATGAACTCCTCCTTTCTATCCTCAGGGATAAAGGGGGCAAAATGCTTTACCTTTAGGGCAAGTTCCCTTAGAAACATGCCCATATACAGACTGTAAGAATTAATCCTGGCTATAAGCATACTAGCCTGGAAAGGTTTTCTGCCAAAAGAGTCTAGGGTCTTACATTCTCGCCCTGGAGGGGTAGAAGAGTGCCTTTTGGTGCTCTTAATCTTTTTCAGCGCAGACTTCACCACAATGGAATGGTGAGGCAGCTGAGTCTTTTGAAAACCCAGGAGAAGGAGGGACCCGGTACATGGTGTCCAACCTACGAGAGTAAGGAGACAACGTTAGAGGAGCCTCCCATAAATCCATCAAGTGTTCTTGAAGGATTTCATGGATAGGCAGGGTGACTGCCTCTTTAGGAACCTTAGGGTATCCTAAAATATCCAATTTCTTTGACCTAGGTTCTTTTTCAGAGGATGTGGTAATAGAAAGTCCTTTAGCTAGTTCTATAATGAAGTCTTGAAAGGACAAATCCTCTGGTGGAGACATTCTCCTCTTTGGGGAAGAGGGGTCTTCATGAAGAACTAGAGACAGCTCATCAGAGTCCTCAGAGGAGTCAAAATCCTCAGAAGAATCAGAGTATTCTCTATTTGCTTCCAACGCACGATACGCATACTGATCGGTATCGACATCGGGCGTACCGGGTATGGGATCGGTTTCGGGTGAAAACCTGGATCTGGCATGCGGAACCGATCTGCGTTTGGAAGTCGATGGTCTCGGTTCCGGTATGGGAGACGATACCGGAACCGGAACCGGACCCGGTACCGCTGAACGCGGTACCGAGGGCGTCGCAGCATTAATAAAAGCCAGCATGGCCTGCTGCATGGTTTGAACAGTATTGCTCATAGACGCCATTGCTGCCTGGATGTCGGTACCGGTATGGGCCGGTACCCCAGAGCAGTCTAACAGGTGATCAGTCGAGGCCGTGCCATCGATGTCAACCTGTAACCCCATAGATGGTGCTTTGGAAGCCAGAGCTTCCTGCCGGGGTTGTTTGGCTGGGGCAGGATCCTCAGATTCAAAAGTGAGAGCCTCTCGATGCTTTGAAGGAGATTTGCTCTTTGAGGACCTGCCTGAAGAAGGTTTGGTTACCTGAGATCCATCCGGAGAGGAAGACCTGGATGACTGTGATGCTGGATTATCTGAAGCAAACAGCACATGGAATTTGTTGGCCCGGTTCTGCAAACCACGTTTAGACATCTGGGAGCAGGATGGGCAGTCCGGAATGGAGTGGTCAGGTCCCAAACATTTAAGACACCATTCATGGGTGTCTGTGACAGAAATAACAGCACTACACTTGGTACACTTCTTGAAACCAGGGGCTGGTTTCTCCATGAGGAGAATTTGTGTAGGCCTGAGGCCTAACCGAAGTCACCAAGTTGTGCAGAATAAAGATTTTTTTTTTTTTTTAAAGAAAAGAAAAGAGAGAGACCGGCGGTACCGGTTTCGGTATGGGGAAGGCAGGTACGCGGTCTAAAGAAACAAACTAAAACAATAATTTCTTCAGCGGTGACAGGAACACGACCTGCTGGCTCCGCGGAAAAAGAGAAACTGAGGAGAGCTGGTCAGGAAGGCGGGAAGGCAGCGCGCATGTGCAGTGGGAGGCCCCAAAAGCTTCCTTCTGGGAAGCTTTCCTGCGCAGACTCCGTCGGTGCCGACGTACCCATATGTGAGGACTTATTCCTGCTTATTCCTGGAGATACTAGATGAACAGAATAGCACAATTCTGTCATACACACCAAAAATACAGAACAAAGGATCACGATTTAAAAATATGAAGGCAATAATTGAACTGGGAACCCCAAAAGCCAAACTTTGAATGCACCACAACACTGGAAAAATTAAACTATGACATTAATTTCCTCTTATACTGAACAAAGCGCAAAGACACCAGAGCACATTTTCCAGAGCGGACAAATTCCAGTTAATAAATTCAAAATAAAATATTTTTTTTCTACCTTTTGTTGTTTGGTATTTTATTTTTCAGTCGCAATTGTTCCAGTCTCTCTCTTCTGCATTTTTCATGTCTTCTGTTAACTCTCCATTGTCTGCTGTCCATGTCCTTTCTTCTCTTCTCCTATTTTTTTCCCATTTTCTGTCTACATCCACCTCTGACATACTGATCTTTTGCTTTTAGTTCTTTTCTCCATTTCTTAATTTACTCATTCATCCACTCAATTTCAACCCTCCGTCCTCAATCCCCTTTTGATTTTTCACTTAACAACTTTCCATCTACTCCTCTAACTTCCAGCCCATCTCCTCCTTCACTAGCCTCTTATTCCTCTCTGCGCCTCCTAGATCCCTTCCACCACCCCGTTACTTCCTTCTTAGATACTCATTAACTTTGCCTTTCCTCCTTATTACCCCAGAATTCACTCTTATGCCCCTCTCTTTCAACTCTTCCCTCCGTATGACCTTTTTCTTCCCTCCCACACAAATTATCAGTTTCCCTCTCAATCCTCACTCCCCCAGTCTCTTTTTTTCTCCCCCAGCCCCACCCCTTCCAGTTCCTGCCTTCGCAGCATCTGCTCCCTTGCAGTCCCATTCTCCCCATACTCCAGCATCAGCCCATTTCCAGTCCTAGCCTCCCAGTGTCAGTCCTCCTCCAGTCCTAATCCCTCCTCCTCCTTTTCTGTCTTTTCTATCTCTTCTAATAAATTATAGCCAAGTATGGCTATATCCCATTCATGTGACTCGTTAAATCATGTTTCTGTAATGGCCACAATGTCCAAGTCCATTTCCATCTTTAGGGCTTTCTGGTCAGGAACTTTGTGGCATTTGTGATAGAACCACTGGCGGAAGCAATACAAGCTAAGAGGGATATCCAAGGTATTATGGTAGGAGAGGAGGAGTATAAATAGCACTATTAACGGATGATATTTTTACTATAAGCCACCCTTTGATTTCATTGCCAAATTTATTAAGGGATATAGAACATTATAGTGGGTACTGGGAAACAAAATGAAAATGGGGAAAACTCAGGTACTGAAATTAGAATTAGAGCCACAATTGGAGGAGGGACTGAAGGAAGCATTCCCCTTCCAGTGACCAAAGAAATCAATAAAATATTTAGGGGTCCAAGTGGGACGGGACTTGAATGATTTGTACAAGGCAAAAATGTGTTTGTTTTCAAGATAAACCAGAAAATACCTGAATGATATGTAGAAATTAAACTATGAGCCATTGATGAGCAAGATTATGTTAGATTTAGAACATTGGGATATGCCTGCCTTCTTATGGTTGGGCAGGATCTCTATTATAAAAATAAATGTGCTGCCCAGAATTATTTTCCTATTGGGGTACCTGAGAGAAATCTAAGGGGGATGCAAATTCGGATATTTTCCTGTATTTGGAAGAGAAGCCCACCCTGGGTGAGTAGGCAGGTGTTGTATAAAAGGAAAAATGAAGGGAGGCTGGGCAAATTAAGAGTGTATAAGAATCTTTGACATAAGGCTTTTCAGAGGATACAGAAGATCTATGAATGTTGGAGGAGTAAGGGGTGGTAAAGTATTGGGGGGGGGGCTTCATAAGGAAAGAAAGGGGTGGGGGAGGGTTGGAGGGGAGAGTTGCATAACTATTAGCTTCAAAAGAAGTGAAATAAGTAAAATCAACAAACAGGCTTCTGATTTCTTAGGCGTCATGGTGGCACTATATGCTCACATAATTGCTCTGAATGTTAATGGCTCATCATACCCTACAACTGCACAAATTTGCTGCCAAATAGTAGACTGGAAGCCAGTATAGCATATCTTATGTTTTTATATTATGTTCAGTAAGACTGAACAGTAAAAGAGCATATGAGAGTGTCCCTATGTTAGCCTTGCAAGACCAACAAAGCTTAAACTCTTCTGGGCTACACTTAGAAACCGTTACTGGGAAACCCTTACTGAGCTAGGAAGTATAACGTTTGTGTCAAGGAAGCTGAAAGGGAAACCCATGTCAGCAGGTCCCAAAAATAGCTCCATTCTTGCTTTGAAAACGTGCAATCCAGATCTACTTCCCACACTTTTTGTGTACCAACACATTCGTTTCCTAAGATACAGCTGAGCATATCATAGAACTGTGAGGTAATATTAGAGGATGTCATTAGTTTATTACATAATATTGCAACTGGCCACTCATCCTTTACCTCACTTGGATCTAACTCCAGCAGCCTGCAGGCGGTGTATGAGCTAAGTCTACTGAAAGTACTGATGACTAGGGAGATTAAACTCTCTCTGCAGCTGGGGGTAATTTTCAGCTTTTGGCCATCTAAAAGCTGGATAAGGGTCCACACCCTCGCCCGATGCCACTATGACCAACTAAAATGGCCATTTCAAATCCAAAGTTGGGGTTGAACCAAATGGGAGAACAAGCAAAAAGGACCTTCTCTTTAACAATATCCTCTCTAAGGGGTATGTCTACTAATGTGTGACTGGCTTTTGCAGCTATTGCCAAGCTTTAGTTGCAAAAGATCCACAGTAGCTGCAGAAGCCACATGTTATCTGTTGGAGGCATGTACAGAATTTCCCCAGCAGATGCTGGAACAAAAATGCAGAGATCGCAGTTGGCAAGCACCACAGATGTACCTATTGCCACTCTTTGAGTTGACATTAGGTGCATCTGTGGTGTCTGCAGCTTTGGCGATTATAGAGCGATATTTGCATTCGCAGTACTGGTGTGTTGCAGGCACTCCCACTCTCCACCCTAATCCTGCGCAGGTCTGTAGCTATCACGTAAAATGCTAACATTGCAAAAAATCACTGCTATGTCTGCATGTGGCCCACATTAGCTGATATCATCCTGCATTATTGCAGTAGCAGTGTAGCAGCGAATATGTAGCAGCAAAGCGCAGACAAACCAATGATACCAGGAGTCTGTTCAGAAGGTCCAAATCATTTATTTGTGCACAAGTCTCGAACCAGTCAATTTCAAAATGGCTGAGCAAAGTTTTCAAGCATTACAACAACTTTTATAGACTTCTGTTCCATTCTAGGTATAGAAAAACATTTCATTGGTCCCGGTACTCTCCCATACCTCCCGTACCACTTCCATTGGTCCCGGTACTGATAAGTTTATCCAATTATGTCCCTTCAGTGGGCATGGCACCTGCATACCCCCCTTCTAGTCCCAATTACAATGGTCAGTTCATCAACTTGTTACTTTCACACTCTCAAGGCCATAGAGCCAATTTGTGCATGCAGGGGAGCAGGGCTCTGCAACTCATCTGTCAGCACTCCCAATTATATTCCTTGCAGATGTACTTTTTCTTATCAGTAACTTTTAAACACACTTTTCTGTATTTTTCCATCTCTCAGTTTTGCTTACCTAAGTTAGTTTAGTTCTCTTACAGAGTTCTATCCTACAATAGCAGCATATTGGGGGATGTGCAATTCCTATGTGCCTCTCCACAGGCTTCATTTACAGGTCAAGCTAGCCATGCTGGCCTGCTTATGTCAGACACCGTGGATCACAGGCCTTCACCTGCCACAGCAGCAGCTAATATGCTTTAGTAAACATATCCCTATTTGTACTTTGAACACCTTATTGTCTTAAGTCTATCAGGGAGAACCATCCCAGGAACTACTAAAAAAAAAAATAGGTTAGCAAAGCTCCTCTTTAAAAAAGAGCCAGAACGGATATTCATCAATCTCGCTTGGAAGAAGCATCACGCCCCTAGCCTAAGACAAGAGGCAAGATGATAACATTGAAAATATGAAAAGTTAACTCCTCCAGGCAGCCAGGATTGGCATTAAGAGGGAAGCAACCGGGAAAAAAGCAGGACAATTGCCATGGACTCTCAAGCCAGAGAGGGGCTGAAAATGAAAAAGGCTCAGCTTGCTAGCAGGCTTTAGGGTCCCTTCCCAGACTTTTTCCCTGGGCTAGGCCCCAGCCATGTCAGACACCAATCCTGACTCCTGCCAAATGTACTTTCCAAATACCGACATTTTCCGGTTACAAAATAGAAAATAAAATTATTTCTTCTATCTTTGTTGTTATCTTATTTTTCTAATGGTGTTGGTCCCAGTCTCTAATTTATATTTAGCTCTCTTTTCATGGTCTCCTCTCCACTTGCCATTTCTTCTCTCTCCTCATATTTTCACTTCCTCACTTACATCAGTTTTTAACATTGATATCTTATTTTCAGTTTTCCTCAATTTATTTTTCTGCTTTTCTATCCAGATTTCACTCCTCCTTATCCACCAGTCCTCAATTTCACCCTTTTTATTGTATCTAGCTATAGCTTCCCATCTCTTTCCTTCACCCCAACCCTCCCATTTCCCAGTTCTCTCCTTTCCCAGCCTCTTAGTTCCTAATTTTTCACTATCTCTTCCACTCTCTCACCCTTGTCCAGTATGAATCCTCATCCTGCTTCCCTTCCTCCATCCAGTATTTTCCTATCCCTTCTTCCATGTCCACCATCTTCTCTCTCTGTCCATATCCCCATGTCCAGCATACTCCCTCTGTCCCTAATCCCCCATCTCCAGCATCTCCTCATTTATATCTCTACCCCAATGTCCAGCATTCCCCCTCTGTACCTATCCCATCTCCAGCATCTCCTCATGTTTAACTCTACCCCCATTGTCCAGCATACTCTCTCTGTCCCTATCCCAACATGTCCAGCATCTTTCCCCATGCTCAGCATACCCCTTCTACCCCATCCGATACCCTATACTGCCTCGTCCCTATACCCCCGATGCCCAGCACCCCTTTCTGTGCCTACCTCCTCATGTCCAGCATCTTCTCATCCCACCTCATGTCCAGGTCCAGCTGGCTTTCCCTCATGCTGCCTGCCCTGCCGCAGCTTTTCCTGTTCTATTGGCATTGGTGGCGTGGCAGAAGCAGCAGCAGACCTCCAATAAAAAAAGTGGGTCTTTGCAACTCCGCATTTGGATGGATGATCTGATCCTGCTCCCTCTGACGCATGGATATGTCAGAGGAGGGAGAGACCAGACCAGCCTAGCAAGCACGGAATCACAAAGACCCATTTTTTTAAATTGGAGGTCCAGCACTGCCGCGAATGCCAACAGAACAGGAAAAGCAGCAGAAGGGCAAGGGCAGGAAGTGCTGGGGAGGGAGGAGCAGAGCTGAGGCCGCAGGTCAGCAGAAAATCGGCCCTTCATTGGCCATTTTTATTAATGTATTTTTTTTTTTTTTTTATTCATACAATTTCAAAAAATTACACAAGGATAAATTCACTTGCACATGAAATAAGGCATGCCATGGCATAGATAATAACATACAAAGGAAAATATATCATTAACAGAAGCTAATAAAACAAATTTGCAATCCCTCCTTAGCCCACATATTAGGACTCAAGAATAATAAGAACTAATGTAAACAGATACTCTTATAGGAAAAAGTTGAGACAATTAAGAGTGGTTACTCACCTGTAACAGGTGTTCTCCAGGAGCAGCAGGAATCAGTCCGCACATATGGGTGACGTCGGCGCCGACGGAGCCCTCGCGGAGCAATTTCCCCAGCTTTCAAAGAAAGCCTTTGGAAATTGCAGCGCGCATGCGCGGTCCCCTTCCCGCCCAAGGGTGCCATCTTGCTCAGTCTGATGACATAGCTAAAAGACAGCAAAAAAATTAGCAAAATAAATCATATGACTGCAACTCCAAGGGGAGGAGGGAGGGTTGTGAGGACTGATTCCTGCTGCTCCTGGAGAACACTCTTTCTCCAGGACCAAGCAGGAAGTCAGTCCTCACATATGGGACTCCCTAGCTTAAGGCTACCGGAGACCTCAAGCGGAAAAATGAGCTACCTCTAGCTCAGTAGCACAGAAGGAAGGAATCTTCTCTGAAAACGCCCCCGACCGGTAGCCCAACATCAGGGCCGGAGGGTAGGAGTTGCCTAAACCTCAAAGACATTATGGAGGACTGTCTGACCGAAAGCACTGTCCCTGCGGGACTCCCTCTCCAGGCAGTAATGGGATGCAAAAGTCTGGCTTGAAGACCAAGTAGCGGCCCGGCAGATGTCTGCCAACGGAACAGAGCGGAGATGAGCCACTGACGCAGCCTTCGCCCTGACACGATGAGCCGTGACTCGACCCTCCAACGAGAGGCCGGCCGCCCCATAAGCCCAGGTGATACAGTCAGCGACCCATATGGACAAAGTATGCTTGGAGACAGGCAGCCCCAACTTATTGGGGTCAAAAGAAACGAAGAGCTGAATAGCCCTACGATGCTCCCGCGTACGGTCAAGGTAGAAGGATAAGGCCCTCCTACAGTCCAGGGTATGCAGGACCATTTCAGCCCGGCTGGTGTGCGGCCTGGGAAAGAAGGTTGGTAGAACCACCTCCTGGTTGAGATGAAAAGGAGAAACCACTTTTGGAAGAAACTTAGGGTGAGTCCGTAAGACCACCCTATTCCTGTAGAACCTAGTGTAAGGAGGATCAGACACTAGGGCCTGCAGTTCACTAACGCGCCTAGCAGAGGTAAGGGCTACCAAGAACAAGGTTTTCCAGGAAAGAAAACAAAGAGGACAGGTAGCCATAGGTTCAAAGGGCGGACAGGTAATCCGCTGCAAGACCACATTCAGATCCCATTCAGGGGCTGGTGGGCGCAAAGGAGGCTTAAGGAGAAGGAGGCCTCGGAGAAAACGAGCCACCAAAGGGTGGTTGGAAAGAGGCCTGCCATCCACCGGTGCGTGATGCGCAGAGAGAGCACTGAGGTGGACCCTGACAGAGTTGGATTTAAGGCCCAGATTGGAGAGGTAAAGCAAATATTGCAAGACCACTGCCACCAAGCAGGAGAAGGGATTCTCAGACTGCTGAGCACAGCACACGGAGAACCGACGCCACTTAAGAGCGTAGGACTTCCGGGTGGAGGGCCGCCTGGAGGCCAAGACGACCTCTTCCACCTCCCGAGGCAGCAGGAGGGGAGCAAGGACTACCCTTTCAGCAGCCAGGCCATCAGATGAAGGGACCGGAGGTTGGGGTGTAGGAGAGTCCCCTGATCCTGTGACAGGAGATCGGGTTGAAACGCCAGAGGAAGAGGAGTGTCCACCGCCAGCTGCATTAGAAGCGGGAACCAGGGTTGTCTCGGCCACCGGGGAGCTACTAGGATCATCGAGGCTCTGAGAACTTTGAAGAGCGTCCGAGACACCAGTGGCATGGGAGGAAAGGCATGCAAGAGACCTGTGGACCATGGAATCAGAAAAGCATCCGCCGCTACTCTGAGAGGATGCGGTTGTCGAGAGCAGAATCTGGGAAGCTGCCGGTTCAGGGGACTGGCAAATAGATCCATGGTGGGGAGGCCCCACTTGAGAAAGATCTGCTGAACCACCAACGGATCCAATCTCCACTCGTGAGGTTGGAGGATCCTGCTCAGCCTGTCTGCCAGGTAATTTTCTTGACCTGGGAGAAAGACAGCTTTGAGGAGGATGCCATGAAGGACGGCCCAAGAGCACAGTCTCCGTGCCTCCTGACAGAGAAGGAAGGAGCCTGTGCCTCTTTGTTTGTTCACGTAGAACACTGCAACTTGATTGTCTGTCTGGACCAGCACAGACTGGCGAGAAGTGAGGTGGGAGAAGGCTCTCAGAGCTAGGCGGATGGCTCTGAGCTCCAGGAAGTTTATCTGCTGAGCAGACTCCCAAGGAGTCCAGAGGCCTTGAGTACAGGTCCCTTGGCAATGTGCTCCCCAACCCAGGAGAGAAGCATCGGTTGTCAGCACCTGAGAAGGCGGAGGAGATTGAAAATCCACTCCCAGCACCAGGTTTGGTAGATGAAGCCACCACCGCAGAGAAGAGACCAGCAGGTTGGATACCTGTACTGAGTCCGCCAGGCTCCCCGTGGCCTGATGCCATTGAGTGCGAAGGCACCACTGAGCAGGTCGCATGTTCAGGCGGGCATTGGGGGTCACATGGACCGTGGAAGCCATATGGCCGAGCAGTCTCAGAAATTGCCTGGCAGAGACCAGGGAATTGCTGCAAAAGTGGCTGGCGAGATCCATGAGCCTGTGTGCCCTGTCTAGAGGCAGGAAGGCCCGCGCCTGAAGTGTGTTCAACCTTGCGCCGATGAATTCGAGATTTTGAGAGGGGAGCAAAGTGGACTTTGCGAAGTTTATGACAAATCCCAAGTGCTGGAGCAGAGTCACAGTGCGATGAGTGGCCTGAGTGGCCTCTTGGGAAGACTGGGCCCTGATGAGCCAGTCGTCCAGGTATGGAAATACAAAAAGGCCTTGAAGTCTTAGATAGGCCGCCACCACTGCTAGGCATTTGGTGAACACCCTGGGGGCGGAGGATAGGCCAAAGGGCAGTACTCTGTACTGGTAATGATTTCCTCCCACAACAAACCTGAGATATTGTCTGTGGTCTGGATGAATAAGGATGTGAGTATAGGCATCCTTTAGATCTAAGGAGCATAGCCAGTCTCCCTGCTGGAGGTAGGGCAGCAGGATTCCAAGGGTAAGCATCTTGAACTTTTCCCTTGCCAGGAACTTGTTGAGGTTTCGCAAGTCCAGGATGGGTCTGAGGCCTCCTGTTCGTTTTGGTATCAGAAAGTACCTGGAATAAAAGCCTTGACCTCTCAGATGGTGGGGCACCGGTTCCACAGCCTGTTCCTGAAGAAGACTTGCCAACTCCTGAAGGAGTAAGTCCCTGTGCAGAGGGAGTCTTGGAGGCTCCCCCGGAAAGTAGGAGGGAGGTACCTGGTGAAAGTGTAGAAGATAGCCTTTTTGAACTATATGAAGCACCCAGGTATCTGATGTGATGGCTGACCACCTGTGGGCAAAGTGGACCAGCTGGCCTCCTGTGCTGAGAGAAACCAGCGGAGGGGAAGAGGCTATGCTGATGGAGTCAAAAACCCGCACCCTGCTGAGCAGGGGCCGGTGTTGTGGGCTTGGGGGCCTGCTGCCTACGGGACCCATTACCCCGTTCCTTGGCCTGCTGACCCTGTTGGGGAGCTGCTGAAGCCTGATAATGAGGGTATTGTTTAGAGGCAGCCGCCTTCCTCGGGTAAAAGGGCTTTTTCCGCGAGCCCTTCTTCTTCTGAGAAAGGGCAGAGGTTTTTCTGGACAGTCTAGTCCTGGTCAGAGTCTCGGTCTCGATCTGTGCAGCTTTTTCAGCCATGGGCTTGCCAAAGAGGTTTTCACCTCTGCAGGGGACATCAACCAACTTGTCCTGTACCCATGGCTCGAGGTCGGATGATTGAAGCCAAGCCTGTCGGCGGGCACCGATGCCGGCTCCGGCTACTTGAGCCGATGCTTCGAAGCCATCGTAGGCTGCTCGAGAGATAAACTTCGAGCACTCTTGAATGCCAGTGGACAAGGCCTGGAACCTCTGCAAAGGTTCCTCGGAGAGACCAGCAGAGAACCCGGCAATTTCTTTTGCCAGGTCTCGGAGATACATGCCCATATAGAGCTGGTAGGTCTGGACTCGACAAGCAAGCATAGAGCCCTGGAAGCACTTCCTACCGAGGGCATCCAGGTTCCGGGCCTCCCGGTCGGGAGGCACCGAGGAGTGCAACTTCTGACTCTTGAGTCGATGCATGGCCGATTCCACCACCATGGAATGGTGCGGTAGTTGTGCCTTTTGGAACCCGGGGCTCTTGCGGACTCGATAAATGGAATCGACCCGCTTGCTTAACACCTGCGCCGACGCCGGGCTCTCCCACATGCGGAAGAGAAGTCGCTCGAGCATCGGAGGAACCGGTACAGTAAAGGTCTCCTTCGGGAGAGAGTCATACTGGAGGGCATCGAGCTCTGGCTCGAGGCTCCTCCTTGGGATCCGCGGGGAATGCCAAGGCCTTGGCCATATCCCGCACGAAGTCCGAGAACCGGGTGTCCTCCGGGGGGGACCGTTTCCGAGGTTCGGACTCGGGCGAGTCCGAAAAGTACCAGGTGACCCTTCGTCCTCCGTTTCCCAGGCTGACTCCTCGGAGGAGGAATCGAGCGGCTCCGGTCGGGCGGGCACCGATGCCCTCCGCCCCGACGCTGAGGGTGTCGGCGTCGACGACCTCGGTCCCGAACGGGAGGCCGAGGGAGACCGCGACCGAGGATCGACTCGAGCTTGCATGGACTTGAGGATCGGCTCGGTCTCCGGGGTCGACTTGGACGTCGACATCCCGGTGGTCGGGGCAGATGCACCGGCGAGGCCAGCGATCAATGCCCGCTGCTGGTCCATGAAGGCAGCCAAACTGCTCTCCAAGGCCGTCAACCTGAGTCCGAGCTCAGGAGACCCAGCAGCCCCTGACTCGGGGCCCGACAGCGTCGGGCCCGACGTCGGCTCCTTCGGAGGCGAGTCCACGAGGACTACAGTACTCACGTGTCCAGGAGACTCCATCTCGAGACGAGGATGTTTTGAAGGCCTCTCCGACTCCGAGGACCCGGGACGGCTATCGGGGCTATGCGACCTGGCCCTCGAGGAACCAGGAGCGTCCATCGACGCCGCCCTCGCGGGTTTCTTCTTCCGATGATGATCCCGGGCAGGAGACCCCCACTCAGAGGAACTCCGACGATGCTCAGGACCGGAGTCCCGGGACGTCGAAGCCTCTGATGAGGTCCGGGCCCGGCCAGACGCGGAGTCAGAAAAGATTTTTCTTTTTGTTGCTGCCGACTCCTCTTCGCTTTTGAGGACATCTTGCCACATGGACCACAGATCATCGGGTCATGATCGGGTCCGAGGCAGCGGAGGCAGCAGTCGTGTGTGTCGGTAAGAGACATAAGTTTCTTACACCGATCACACTTTTTAAACCCGCTGGCAGCCATCGGGGGAAAAAGGGCCCCTGCGAGGTCAAAAGACAGGGCTGCCAGTGAAAAAAGAAAAAATGGCGCGAACGCTAGTCACGAAGGACAAAAACCAAAAAAATAACGAACGGACTCGATACCGGTGTATCGGGTCTGGGCGGGAAAAGGATCCGGCGTCGAACCGAGAAAAGAATAGTAAAGAAAATCAACTTTTTCAGCGGCGATCACAAACAGCGTCTGCAGGGCTCCGCGGAAAAAAGAAGACTGAGCAAGATGGCACCCTTGGGCGGGAAGGGGACCGCGCATGCGTGCTGCAATTCCCAAAGGCTTTCTTTGAAAGCTGGGGAAATTGCTCCGCGAGGGCTCCGTCGGCGCCGACGTCACCCATATGTGAGGACTGACTTCCTGCTTGGTCCTGGAGAAACAGCCATTATTACAAATTACGGAGTAGAAACACTGCCAATCCCAACACCATTGGACCCACGGGCATTCAGAAAGGAAATTAAATGAGAAAGAAAAAGGAAAAAAGTGTAGTTACTCACCTGTAACAGATGATCTCCAGGAACAGCAGGAATCAGTCTTCACATATGGGTGACGTCGGTACCGATGGAGCCCGCATGGGAATACTCCCCAGAGTCCAATAGGAAAGCATTTGGGAGTACTCCACTGCGCCTGCGCGTCCGCCTTCCCAAGTGTTCTCCTCAGTTGAGTTTGTAGTTGATAGGAAGAGGAAAAAATAACCCAACCTTACAAATCCTAGGGGAAGAGGGCGGATTGTGAAGACTGATTCCTGCTGCTCCCGGAGATCACCTGTTACAATTGAGTAACTACACTATCCCCAGGAACAAGCAGGAATGCAGTCTTCACATAAGGGACTCACTAGCTCCCTGTTACCAGACTGGCATGGGGGGAAAGTAGTGTGATCCCTGAGGCTAAAGCATAGAGCTGAAGAGTATGGACAGGATGTGGCCCATTGGGCTCAATTTCAGGAGGCTATACCACCCTTAATGAGAGTCTAGTTAGTTTAAGTCTGGGATGGAGGGTAGGAGATGAGTCTAAGTCCCAAAGAGATGCTGGAGTGCATTTTGGCCAAAGACAGCATCCCGATGGAAATCCCTGTCTAGACAATAGTGGGCAGCAAAAATATGAATGGAGGACCAGGTAGCTGCCCAACAAATCTCCTCAATGGATATTGAGCAGAGATTGGCTATGGAGGTTGCCAGAGCCTGCACATTATGAGCAGTGACATGACCCTCCAAGGAGAGTCCAGCATATTCATAGGCAAAAGAAATGCAGTCTGCTATCCATCTGGATAGCGTTTCATCACCGATAGGCCAAGGTGACTGGGATCAAAGGAGATGAATAATCGTGAGGATTTTCTATGATCCTTAGTCCTATCCAAGTAGTACACCTGTGCTCGCTTGCAGTCTAAGGTGTGTAGCGCTGCTTCAGCCCGAGACCCATGTGGTCTCCAGGGCCGGCCCGTCCATTGTGCAAGAATGTTGTTTGCACAGGGCCCCGCGTTTCAGGGGGCCCCGCGCAAACAACATTCTGCATCTGCCGGTAAATTTAAAAAAAAAAAAACCTTGCTGCTGCTGCGGCAGAATCGAGCATCCCGCGGGGGCCCCCCCCTACCCGGCAGAGTACTCCATGCGGCCTCAGCTCCCTAAGTGCCGGCTTTCAGAGCCGCTACGGGAGAACGTCTCCCTCACGGCTCTGTTAAGCTGCTGGCGCTGATGGGAAACAGGATTTCCTGTTTCCCATCAGCCCCGCGGGCTTAAACAGAGCTGCAAGAAAGGGAAACTCTCCTTTCGTGGCTCTGAAAAGCCCGCATGGAGGACTCTGCCAGGCAGGGGGGGCCCCGCGGGGTCGCTCGATTCTGCCACTGCCACAGCGGCAGCGAGGTTTTTTTTTTTTTTAATCTACCCAGGTTATGGGGGGGGGGGGGCTAAGACTGGAAGTGGACGGATGGGGGGGGCTAGGACGGGTAATGGGCTATGGGGGGGCTAGGAATGGAAATGAGCTGATGGGGGGGCTAGGACTGGAAATGAGCTGATGGGGGGCTAGGACTGGTAATGGGCTGATGGGTGGGCTAGGACTGGTAATGGGCTATGGGGGAGGGGCTAGGACTGGAAGTGGGCTGATGGGTTTAGGACTGGTAATGGGCTATGGGGGGACTAAGACTGAAAATGGGGTGATGCAGGGTTAGGACTGGTTATGGGCTATGGGGGTGGGGCTAGGACTGGTAATGGGCTGGGGGGGTTGCTAGGACTGGAAATGGGCTTAGTGGAAGGGGGGCTTGAACTGCAAATAGCTGATGGGGAGGGGGGCTTGGAATGGCAATGGGCTGTGAGGGGAGGGAGCTAGCACTGGAAATGGGCTGAGTGGGGGGAGCTAGAACAGGAAATGGGCTGAGTGGGGGGAGCTAGAACAGGAAATGGGCTGATGGAGGGGCTAGGATAGGACTGGAAATGGGCTGTTGGGGGTGCTAAGATTGGAAATGGGCTGTGGTGGGGGCTTGGATTGAAATGGACTCATGGAGGGGCTAGAACTGGAAATAGGCTCATGGGGGGCTTGGATTGGAAATGGGCTGAGTGGAGGGGAGCTAGGATTTGACATTGGCTGATGGTGGGACTAGGAAAGGACTAGAAATGGGCTGATGTGAGGCTGGGATTAGAAATGAGCTGATGGAGGGACTCAGATAGGACTAGAAATGGATGGGGGAGCTAGGACTGGAAATGGGCTGATGGTATGGCTAGGATAGGAATTGGGCTGATGGGGGCTAGAACTGGAAATGGGTTGATCCAGGGACTAGAAGGGAGCGGATGCTGGGTGGGGCTGGAACTAGAAGGGAGCTGATGTTGGGGGAGGATTAGAATGGGATGGAGTTGGGAGAGTGAAATGGAGAGGGGAAAATCTTTTTGTGTGGGAGGGAAGACAAATCTACAATTGGCCGGGTATTGGGAGAGTAAGTGGGGATTGAGGATGGAGGAGTAAAATTTGAGTGGATGAAATAGGAATGAGGAAAGAGCAAAAGGAGAAAGATTAGTATGTTAAAGCAGATGTAGAGAGAGAATGGAAAAAAAACTAGAAGAGAGAAGAAAGGACAAATGGACAGCAGATGATGGAGAGTTAGCAGAAGACACGAAGAAACCAGAAGAAAGTGGCTGGAGCAATTGCAACTGAAAAAAAAAATGCACAAAAAGTAGAAAAATATCTCTTTATTTTGAATTTATTAACTGGAATATGTCAGCTCTGGGAAATGTGCATCATTAACGTCTGCGCTTTGTTTAGTACAAGAGGAAATTAATTTATAGTTTTATTTCTACAGTATTGTTGTACATTCCAAGTTTGGCTTTTGGGGTTCCCAGTTTAATTATTGTCTTCCTGTTTCTAAATTGTGATTCCTTGTTTGGTGATGGTCTATGTTCTGCATGTGTAACTGAGCTGAGGTATTCTGGTTATGTAATTCCTATTTGACATTGCCACTTGTTCTCTTTCCCCAGTAGGTCATGTATTGTTATTCTCTGAAATGTATTGGTTTAATATTTGCAGTGTTGCCTTTTGATAGGTAATGGTGCTTTGTGAGTCCTGGTAGTGCTGTTACGATACGGCGGGTTTGCTATGGGTTCTAAATGTAAAACGCACTGATGCGGAATAGCACGGTATATAAGAGAATGTTAATAAATAAATAAATAAGCAAATGGGCAGTGTTTGCAGTAGTTCCTAATGTGCCTGGCGGTTGGCACTGGATTATAGTAATGTAGAAATCTTTTAGTCTTTCTTTATCCATACACTCATTAAGAGGCATGTTTACTAAAAGTTAGCGTATGATAACATTATGCAAATATTTATGCAAATGAGGCCCCTTATGCAATTGAGGCCCCGCACCCAGTCTCCGCACATGGCCCCGCCCCCACCTTGGGCCGCCCCTGGTGGTCTCAGGAAGAAAATTGGTGGGATGGCCAACTGATTTATGTGGAAGGAGGAGACCTCCTTCAGAAGGAAGTGTAGATTGGTACAGAGGACCACCTTGTCATGGTGGAACTGGGTATAGGGCGAATCCACCATCAGAGCCTGCAGTTCGCTGATGCGGTGAGCTGACATGACAGCGATGAGAAAAATGACCTTGCAAGACAAGAACTTCAGTGAAGTGATGGCTAAAGGCTCCAAGAGAGACTTTAGAAGTTGAGCAAGAACCACATTGAGGTCCCAGGCCACCAGAGGCGGCTTAATGGGTGGCTTGGACAGCAGAAGACCCCATATGAAGCGCGCTACTAAGGGGTGTGAGGAGATAGGCAGTGGTTTGTGACAGGCCGCAATGGCGCTAAGATGAACTCTGACTGAGTTAGTCTTGAGACCTGCCCAGGACAAGTGGAGGAAATATTGTAGAAGGGATTCCTCCGGGCAGGCAAAGGCATTAATGCCCTTTGAGGAACACCAGAGGGCAAACCTTTGCCATTTGAAGGCATAAGAGTGCAAGCAAGATGTCCTTGACCTCCTGTGGTAGGTCTAGGTCAGCAAGTACTATTCCTTCAGCAGCCATGCCGTGAGACAAAGGGCTTGTAGATTGGGATGGAGAAGAGTCACTTTGTCCTGGGAGAGGAGTCCGGGCGCACATCTGAGTCTGAGAGGTTGGGTCTGTGCTAGGTGAAGTAGCAGAGGACCGATGGTTGATGAGGACAGAAAGAGGCTGTAAGAATCATGGAGCCCTTGTCAGTTTGTAGCTTGAAGAGAGTTTGGGGTATCAAGGGGATGGGAGGGAATGCATAGAGCAGTCCCTGTCCCGAATAGAGAAGGAAGGCATCCAAAGCCTGTCAATGCAGAGACAAACATCTGGAGCAGAAGAGTGGAAGCTGAGTGTTCTGCGGAGTGGCAAAAAAATCTATGCAGCCATCTCCCGATGTAGCGTCCACTCGTGTGGATGAAAGATTCAGCTGAGTTTGTCCTTGAATACATTGAGCTCACCCAGGAGGTACACCGCCCTGAGGTGGATACTGTGGGCCATGGCAAAAAAACGTAGGCAAAGTGCTTCCTTGCAGAGAGGATAGAATCCTGTTCCCTCCTATTTGTTCATTTAAAATATGGCAACTTTGTTATCTGTCCTGACTAAGACCTGTTGCCCTGAAAGTTGGGGTTGAAAAACCCTAAGGGCATTGGTTAGTGCCTGTAGTTCTAGGAGATTGATCTGCAGATCAGATTTCTGCTGTGTCCACTGGCCCTGTATGGTTAGGTCGTTCAGGTGCGCTCCCCAATCCAGTTTGGAGGCATCTGTCCTCAGAGTGCACTGAGGTGGAGACATCTGAAAAGGTGACCCGCTGAATAGGTTTTGTGGAGAGCACCACCACTGAAGAGACTGGGTCAGTTGAGGGTGATATGGATGTTGTCTCTGAGAAGCCCCTTTGCTTGCATCCATTAAGAAGACAGAGTCCATTGGGCTTGATGCATATCTAGTCAAGCATAGGGAGCGATGTGGACCGTAAAGGCCATGTGTCCCAACAGACAGAGCATTTCCTGAGCTGTTACCCAGCTTTGCTGCTGCATTTGTCTCGCCAGCTCAATGAGGTGGGCACAGTGATCCTGAGGAAGAAAAGCGTGGGCCTATTGCGTATCTAAGAACGCTCCGATGAACTCCAACCCTTGGTTTAGAGTGAGATGAGACTTTAGGAAGTTTAGGACGAATCCCAGATGTTGGAACATGATGATAGTGCAATGAAGGGAGAATCTTACTTCCTGAGGCAAGCCTTCCGTGATTAGCAAGTTGTCTAAGTAAGGGAAGACAAAGACCTCCAAAAGTGCGGAGATAAGCCACAGCTATTGCCATGCATTTTGTGAATACTCTGGGTGCAGAGGCCAAGCCGAAGGGCAGCAACCGGTACTGATAATGGTTTTCTTGGAACAAGAAGCCCAGATACTGTCTGTGCTGAGGATGGATCAGTAAGTGCATGTAGGCCTCCTTAAGGTCTAGAGAACATAGTGTGATGGCGCAGCTGGGTTAAACGCTAGTGAAAGGAGCAGAAATCACTCTTTTTCCCCTGTAGCTAAGAGCAGTGCAGGAAGGGAAAGAGTTAAACCTTCAACTAAAGAAAAAAAACAGGTGCTCAGAAAGCAAGAGAGTGAGCCACACCTCAGCTCCATGACAACCAGGGGAGCTGACGTGAGAGGCAGGGGGGCGGAGTCAAAGCCCATAGGACAGCCCCAAACATTTAGGCACGAGGAAACAGTTAGGGAGAGGTCAGGAACAGGAAGAACAGAAAGGTCAGAAAGAACGTCAGCAGCAAGGAGCTGTAAGAGTTCTGGAGGGGACGCTGAAAGGAGTTCTGAGGGGACCTGTGAGAGGAACCGAGATGGGAATTTAAGCAGGAGCAAAGTTCCAAGTGAAAGGCTGCACAGACACTCTGATTGCAGGCAACATGTGAGTAGCTCTAGTTCAGAGAGAAGCACAGCTGCCCATGAGCAAGTGGCTGATTGGAAGCTCTGGAGACAGGAGTCAGAGTCAGACCCTGTTGAGCAGCTTAACGGCCGGGAGCAGAGGAAGCAGTCTGGGGACAAGAGGTTGCCTGTAAACTTGCCAGAAAGGGTACGGAAGGCCAGGAAAAAGGTGAGCCCTTTTGAATCTATTAAGGCAGTACTCAAAGAGACTGGTGTCCTAAGTTCCTCCCCCACAGCTCAGACTAAAGAAGAGTCCCGTTTGAAACAGTTAAAGGCTTTATTAGAGCAGTGGAAGCCTGTAATCGAAGAAAGCATATCAGACTCAGAAGGAGAGCCCATGCAGTTTGAAGAAGCTGGTATTGCTAGTGAGGGTTCTGATATGGAAACTGATTGTGCATTTTGCCAGAGAGGGTAAAAGCTAAATGATATACTAATAATAAGTGCTGGAAGAAGCCTGACATTGTGCCAGTAGGATTTTACACGGGAAGAGGCAGAGAGCTGCTGGAGTGTAAAAGGCAGGCCAATTAGGAAAAACCTGGAAGAAAATAACATTACTGCTTTTGGTGTTTTAAGAAAGCATTTTTATTGCTGAAGGAGAAAGCAGTAAATGTTTTATAACAGATGGAAGCTTGAAGACAGTGCTGTGAAAGGAACATGCCTGTATGTTTAGAAGCTGAATAATCCTGTTTCAGTTAAAGAGACTTTGCTTTGGAGAAGTATCCTTTATTTCCGTTTATTGGGATAGTAGATGAACACTTGTGCAACAATAACAATAAAACTTATTGTTAACCCTATTCCTTGCTGACTCAGTCTTTGCCACAACTACAAGGGAACAGAGACCGCAGCACTTAAAAGGATACAAATAAATATGTGGTCCGCCCACTCCCACTAGGCAACCGCCTATATAAGGGGTGGACGCGACAATAGCCAATTGTGTCTCTGAAGATATGGCAGAAGAGTTCCCAGGGAAATCATCTTGAATTTTTCTTGGACCAGGAACTTTTTAGGTTTCTGAGATCCAAAATGGGCCTGACCCTTCGGTTTTCTTTGGGATGAGAAAATATGGAGAGTAGAATCCCACCCCTTCCTGATGGGGAGGAACTCTCTCTATGGCACCCTGGGACAATAGGGTGGACACCTCATTTCTTAAGCGAGCACTCTGAAGAATATGGATGGGATAGTCACCTGTGAAGCTGGTGGGGGTAAGGTTTCGAAGTGAAGCAGATACCCCCCCTTTGGACAATGTTGAGAGTCCACTGTTCTTAAGTTATTAGGTGCCACCTATGGGCACAGGAACAGAGTCTGTCAGCTACGTGGAGGGGTTGGGGACCCTCCAGAGGCAGAGTGGCAATGCTCTCTAGGAAGAAGTCAAAAGCTAGGCACAGGTTGTGTCTGAGCCGGTGTTTGAGGCTTAGAAGCTTTAGTCTTTTTGGGTTGACAAGAGCCCTATTGCCTCTTCTGTTGTTGCTGAGGTTGGTAAGAAGTTGTAGGTGGGTAGGAAGAATAATAGCATAGAAAGGTTTCTTAGTTTTGCTTGAAAGGTGTTTCAGGGTGAGATCATCTGTCTCAATCTCACCGGCCTTTTCTCTCCAACTCTTTCCAAAAAGGTTCTCTCTCATATATGGGATATTAGCAAACTTATCCTGGACCCACTGTTCAAGACCTGATGCTATTCTATGAGCTCCTATGCAGATTGCTGAAGTTCTGCTGGTTGACTTAACACTAGAAGCCCCAATTGACGCAAATGTGTCTTCGAAGTTGTATACCAGCGCCACTGCTAGAACCATGTCAGTCATGTTCCATGACTTTGTTAGCAAGGTCAAGATGTTCAAATATGTGCATCGAAAATTAATGACAGATGCACCACCTAGCAGGAAAATGAATTTATACCTAGAAGCCCCAAAGTACGTCAATTGACGCACTCAATTGTCTTGGATGCATCAATTGACGTACTTTGGGGCTTCTAGGTATAAATTCATGTTCCCACCAGGTGGCGCATCTCAATCACTGTTTACAGTTTTACTCCGACATTACAAACAATAAACACACGATGACGTCATGTAATGATGTCACATACTGCACGTATTTAACAAATAAGTAACTTCACATTAATTCTCATCTGCATTTCATGCTAAACGCAGTCGTCATGATAATGCGTCAATTGACGCACTTTGGGGTTTCTAGGTAAAATTCCTTTTGGGGCTTCTAGTGTTAAAAGATGCCCTGGTGAGAAATTTGGAGGTATTTTGACTCTGCTTGATAAGTGCTTGGAATGCACTGCACTTATCCTCAGGCAACATGGGGGCAAATGTCTCCAGGCCCCTGGAGACATCTTTGAGAAACATGCCCATGTAGGAAGTAATCCTAAAGGTAAGCATGGATGCCTGAAAACAACGATGCCCAAAGGCATTGAGTGTCCTCGATTCTCTACCTGGAGACAAGGAAGAGTGATTCTTCAAACTCTTTATTCGGTCCATCCCTGATTCCACCATCATTGAGTGGTGTGAGAGTTGGGGCTTCTGAAAGCCTGGGCACTCCGGTACTTGGTACATGGTATCGAGTCTTTTGCTGATGGGGCCTCCCATATGCGGATCATGAAATCTTGTAAGATCCAATGCACCGTTAAAATAGTCACTTCTTTGGGTGTGGGAGGATATTGGAGTAGCTCCAGTTCCTCTGTTTTTGGTTCCTTCTCTGGGTGAATGTGATGTCCAATGCCGCTGCCATGTCCTGGATGAAGTCTTGGAAAGACATGTCTTCTGGTGGAGACCTGCACTGCTCCTGAGGAGGGGAAGGGTCTGAAGGAATGTCCGGAAATTCCTGGGAATCAAGAGAGCCCTTGTCAGAATCAGAAGAAGTTGAATTGGATTCTGACAAGAAGTCAAAGTATTGACGATCTTGTGGCTACTTCAATATTTTGCTGACATTGAGGGTCAATGTCGGTACTGATGTCAGAGACATCGGCATCGGGAGGATTGGCAGTGTTAACCTGTTGGGTACTGATGTTATCGATTGGTTCCAATGGAGGCATCATTCTCGAGAGGACCCCCAGTAAAGGTTTGAGGGTCAGCAATGGAGCCAATACAGTCTGCTGTAGGCCGGGTGCCGAAACTTACACCACTGGCGCTGTCGAACCTGTCGGTACCGAAGCTGCCAGAAGCGTGGCTAAACGCCTCTCGATAGCCAGTATGTGCTGGTCCAGGGAGTTGGTCGATGTCTGCGTGGAGTTTCCTATGGGGCTTTGAGCCACTGTCCCAGAACATGGAACTAGTAGCTTTACAGAGGTTGTTTCCTCAGGAGCGTTCCGGAGCCCCTCTTGTGCTTTGGAGGACAGGCCCTCCTGCCGAGGCTGCTTAGCAGGCCAGTCTGCATCTGAAGCACATTTTGGTGAGTCTCGATGTCAATGTTAGGACTTTCCTCTAGTCTAGCCTTGGTAGACTTACTTTTATGTCTGGACTTGGAAGAGACCTGAGAACATGAGAGGAGGTTGATATTCTCAATGACGTGGAAGCCACTGAAATAGAGTCAACTATCTGGCTCTGTTCTGTAGGCTTCTCTTGGTCATTTGTTGGCACAAAGGACAGATTTTGGTAAATGGTCAGGTCCCAAACATTCTAGATACCAGTCATGTTTATCTGTGACTGATATTGTATCGGCACATTTGGTACATTTTTTTAAACCACTGATGGGTTTTTCCATCGTAGAAAAGGAAAAAAAATCCCTGAGAGAAATACGAAGGCCTGAGACCTTGTGAGCGGAAATCCCGCAGAAAAAAAGAATTAGAAAAAAATCTTTTTAAAGTAATAAAGAAAATGTTATCGGGACCGGTGTCCATTTTGATGGGACTAGTGTTGACAGAAAGGCATAGCACAGTATTATACCAAAAAAAAACGTTTTTCAGTGGTGACAGGATTTTGCAACCTGCTGGCTCCATGTAAAATGAAGAACTGAGGAGAGCACTTGGGAAGCCAGGAAGGTAGACACTAAGGTGCAGTGGAGTGCTCCCAAAGGCGGATGCTGGGGAGCGTTCCTGCACAGTGTGATGTAGAAGCTCACACAGAGCATATGCAAATAGATAAAAAAGAGGAATTTACCTTAGAATCTGTGAGGCAGCCAGCATATGCAGCTCAGGAGAAGCAAAGGAACAGAGGAGTAGAACTACCACACCCAAGCTATGACGTAGTAGAAAGCTTAGGAACTGATTATGGTCACCAGTCCAAGAAAGCACAGTCAGCGTGCAGAGAACAGGGAGATAAAAGCTGCTGGAGAGATCCAAAAGAGGTCAGAGAGGGCGGAGATCCAGCAGAGGTCAGCAACCAGAGAGGCAGAGGTCACAGAGAGGGAAGCCTGCTGAACAGAGGAAGCAGTGGGCGTGTCACTGGAACAGGAAGCAGCAGAGGCAAGGCTTCAGAGGAACGTGGCAAGAGAAGTGCTCAGACGGTCGGTAGCTGGAGGTCCTACAAGGAACCTGACTACAGCCCAGGGTGAGAAGCCAGTGCTCCAGGGAGAAGGAAGGCACACCCTGCGGCTAGGAAGCTGCCCAGACCAGGAGAGCAGGAAAGTCCCCAGTCCTCACTGCCAGAGGAAAGACCTCAGCATTTACACAGGTGGGAGCCTAGCACTGTAAGAGGGAAAGCTAGAAGCTCTGTTTGGAACGGAGGGCCAGAGCAGAGCACAAGACAAGAAAGATCTGCAGGAAGATATAAACTAATCCCTAACAACCGGAGGGTGGAAAAGGAGAGCTGGAGAGGAAACACCACACCTACAGGTATTTTTCAACCCACTTGCACAGAACTGTGTCCCTGCAAGGTATCTGAATCCTCAGGTTTAAATCCAAACTCAACACCCAGGGAATGTGAGGATATGCAATGGGAAAGTAACTCCAGTGTTTCAGAATATACTCCCATGGATTGTACCCTATGTCTTGCGGATGATATTAAGTCCTTGTGTTGAAGCCCTGTAAGACACCAAAGAAAAAGAAGATATTTTTCTTTGAGAAAAACTGTTTTGTTTTCCATGTTTTTGTTGTGCACGTGATATCCTCGGGGGAAGGGGAATAAAGCCCTATTTTGTTTTGCCTTAAACACTCAGTTTGAGATTATTTTTGTTACCAAAAGATAGTAAGGCAACTGCAATCTCGGGGCCCTAGGCGAAGGCCTGCAGCCCCGTGACAACGGGCACTGTCAGTATCAACATCACCCATATGTAAAGACTGCATTCCTGTTTGTTCCTGGAGATTACAGGAAACACCTTCTAACTTCACAAGGCACTTGCAGAGATACTTGAGAAAAAACATCCTGCCTACTTGTAAATCCTTCGACTGCAAAATCAGGAACTCCCTCCTGCGGCATTGGGTTTCCCTAGCTAGATCGAGGAAAAATGGGAACCAGGTAGCCTTTAAAAGACAAATTTCTCTTTCTAAAACACATCTTTAGGAGCCACTCCCTAGCCGACCCTAAGGCCAGCATAACCAAACAAGCGACAGAGGTAACAGACTCTATGTCAGGATTCTCTAACAAAGTAGTAACATTCAATACATTAGCAGATTGAGGACCTGGAATCTCAGCACCATCTGAAACTTTCCGACCACTTGGAAGATAATACAGGTTGAGTATCCCTTATCCGAACAACTGAAATGCTCCAAACTCTGAAACGTTTTGAGCGCCCACATGAGAAAGCGTAGTTACTCACCTGTAACAGGTGTTCTCCAGGAGCAGCAGGAATCAGTCCTCACATATGGGTGACGTCGGCGCCGACGGAGCCCTCGCGGAGCAATTTTCCCCAGCTTTCAAAGAAAGCCTTTGGGAATTGCAGCGCGCATGCGCGGTCTCCTTCCCGCCCAAGGGTGCCATCTTAGCCAGTCTGATGACATAGCTAAAAGACAGCATAAAAATTTGCAAAAAAACTTAAGCAGATGATTGCAACTCCAAGGGGAGGAGGGAGGGTTGTGAGGACTGATTCCTACTGCTCCTGGAGAACACCTGTTACAGGTGAGTAACTACGCTTTCTCCAGGACCAAGCAGGAAGTCAGTCCTCACATATGGGACTCCCAAGCTTAAGGCTACCGGAGACCCTAAGCACAAAAATGAGCTCCCTCTAGCTCAGCAGCACCGAAGGAAGGAATCTTCACTGAATTATTACCCACCGGTAGCCCCCATCCGGGATGGAGGGTAGGAGTTGCTCAAACCTCGAAGAGATTTCGGAGGACTGCCTGTCCGAAAGCACTGTCCCTGCGGGACTCCCTCTCGAGACAGTAATGGACCGCAAAAGTCTGGCTCGAAGACCAAGTAGCAGCCCGGCAGATGTCTGCCAGCGGAACAGAGCGGAGGTAAGCCACTGACGCAGCCTTCGCCCGAAACACAATGAGCCGTGACTCGACTTTCTAACGAGAGTCCGGCTGCCCCATAAGCCCAAGCGATACAGTCAGCAACCCAGATGGACAGAGTACGCTTGGAGACCGGGAGCCCCAATTTATTGGGGTCAAAAGACACAAAAAGCTGAGCAGCTTTACGGTGCTCCCGCGTACGGTCAAGGTAGAAGTTCAATGCCCTTCTACAGTCCAGGGTATGTAGGACCATTTCAGCTCGGCTGGAGTGTGGCCTGGGAAAGAAGGTCGGAAGTACCACCTCCTGATTGATGTGAAAAGGGGAGACCACTTTTGGAAGAAATTTTGGGTGAGTCCGTAGGACTACCCTATTTTTGTAGAACCGAGTGTAAGGGGGATCAGACACGAGGGCCTGCAATTCACTTACGCGTCTAGCGGAAGTGAGAGCTATCAGGAATAAAGTTTTCCAAGACAGGAAACGGAGAGAACAGGTAGCCATAGGTTCAAAAGGCGGACAGGTGATCCGCTGTAAAACCACATTCAGATCCCAGTCAGGAGCTGGCGGGCGCAGAGGTGGTTTAAGTAGAAGGAGACCTCGGAGAAACCTCGCTACGAGAGGGTCGCTGGAAAGAGGTCTGCCGTCCACCGGCACATGATGTGCTGAAAGAGCACTGAGGTGAACTTTGACGGAGTTGGACTTAAGTCCCAGATTAGAGAGGTAGAGCAAGTACTGCAAGATCACCGACACCGAGCAGGAGAAGGGATCCTGAGACTGCTGAGCACACCAAACGGAAAAGCGACCCCATTTAAGGGCGTAGCATTTGCGGGTAGAAGGTCGCCGAGAAGCTAGGACGACCTCCTCCACCTCAGCCGGCAGGAGAAGGGGAGCAAGGACTACCCTTTCAGCAGCCAGGCCATTAGATTGAGAGATCTGAGGTTGGGGTGTAGCAGGGACCCCTGATCCTGTGTTAGGAGATCCGGTTGAAACCCCAGAGGGAACGGATCCTCTACCGCTAATTGCAGCAGGAGTGGAAACCACGGCTGTCTGGGCCAGCGAGGAGCCACCAGGATCATGGAAGCTTTGTCTCGGAGGACCTTGAAAAGAGTTCGAGAAACTAGCGGGATGGGAGGAAAAGCATACAGAAGGCTCTCCGACCATGAGAGTAGAAAAGCATCTGCCGCTACTCGAAGGGGATGTGGCTGACGAGAGCAGAAGCGAGGAAGTTGCCGGTTGAGAGGACTGGCAAAAAGATCCATCGTGGGGAGTCCCCACTTCAGAAAAAGTTTCTGAACTACCAAGGGATCCAGACGCCACTCGTGCGGCTGGAGTATCCTGCTGAGTTTGTCCGCCAGGCAATTTTCTTGGCCTGGGAGATAAACTGCCTTGAGAAGAATGCCGTGACTGACGGCCCAAGAGCAGAGCTTCTGAGCTTCTCGGCAGAGAAGGAAGGAGCCCGTGCCCCCCTGTTTGTTCACGTAGAACATGGCAACTTGATTGTCCGTCTGGACAAGGGCGGACTGGTGAGAAGTCAGGTGGGAGAAAGCCTTGAGCGCCAGACGGATTGCTCTGAGCTCCAGGAAGTTGATCTGCTGAGCAGACTCCCACACGGTCCAGAGACCTTGAGTACATGCCCCTTGGCAATGTGCTCCCCAACCCAGGAGGGAAGCATCGGTCGTCAGCACTTGAGCCGGCTGAGGTGACTGAAAAGGCATTCCGAGCACCAGGTTCGGCCGATGAAGCCACCACTGTAGAGAAGAGGCCAGCGGCCCGGAGATGCGCACTAAGTCGGCTAGACCGCCGGTGGCTTGTTGCCACTGCTTGCGAAGGCACCATTGAGCAGGCCGCATATTCAGGCGGGCATTGGGGGTCACGTGGACGGTGGAAGCCATATGGCCGAGTAGTCTCAGGAAGCGCCTGGCGGAGACCAGGGACTGGCTGCGAAAACGGCCGGCTAGGTCCATGAGCCGTTGAGCCCTGTCGAGAGGCAGGAAAGCTCGCGCCTGAGGAGTGTGCAGTCTTGCGCCGATGAACTCGAGATCCTGTGAGGGGAGCAAAGTGGACTTTGCGAAGTTTATGACAAAGCCCAAGTACTGCAGAAGAGTCACCGTGCGGTGTGTGGCATTGGTGACTTCCGGAGAGGACGATGCTCTGATGAGCCAGTCGTCGAGGTACGGAAAGACATAGAGTCCGTGAAGCCGGAGATAGGCCGCCACCACCGCGAGACATTTTGTGAAGACTCGCGGTGCGGAGGATAGGCCAAAGGGCAGTACTCTGTACTGGTAATGATTTCCGGCCACCACAAACCTTAGGTATTGGCGGTGGCTTGGGTGGATGAGGATGTGCGTGTAGGCATCCTTTAGATCCAAGGAGCATAGCCAATCTCCCTGCTGGAGGTAGGGCAGAAGGATTCCAAGGGTAAGCATCTTGAACTTTTCCCGCACGAGGAACTTGTTGAGGTTGCACAAGTCCAGGATGGGTCTGAGGCCTCCTGTCCTTTTTGGTATTAGGAAATACCTGGAATAAAAGCCTTGACCTCTCAGGTGGTGGGGCACCGGTTCCACAGCCTGTTCCTGAAGAAGACTTGCTAACTCCTGAAGGAGTAAGTCCCTGTGCAGAGGGAGTCGTGGAGGTTCTCCCGGGAAATAAGAGGGAGGGACCTGGTGGAAGTGGAGAAGATAGCCTTCTCTTACGACTTGAAGCACCCAGGCATCTGAAGTGATGTTGGACCACCTGTGGGCGAAGTGAACCAGCCGGCCTCCGGTGCTGGGAGGAGCCAGCTGAGGGGGAGAGGCTATGCTGATGAAGTCAAAAACCCCCACCCTGCTGAGCAGGGGCTGGTGGTGCAGGCTTGGGGGCTTGCTGCCTACGGGACCCGTTACCCCGTCCCTTGGCCTGCTGGCCCTGTTGGGGAGCTGCGGAGGCCTGATATTGAGGGTAGTGTTTATAGGCAGCCGCCTTTCTCGGGTAAAAGGACTTCTTTCCCGAGCCCTTCTTTTTCTGGGAAGGGGCGGAGGTCTTCCTAGAAAGCCTAGTCCTGGTGAGAGTCTCCGTCTCGATTTGTGCAGCCTTTTCAGCCATGGGCTTGCCAAAGAGGTTCTCACCTCGGCAGGGGACATCGACCAACTTGTCCTGCACCCAGGGTTCAAGGTCAGACGACTGAAGCCAAGCCTGTCGGCGGGCACCGATGCCGGCTGCGGCCACTCGAGCCGATGCTTCAAAGCCATCATAGGCTGCTCGGGACATGAATTTGGAGCATTCCCGAATACCAGTTGTCAAGGCCAGGAACCTCCGCAAAGGTTCCTCGGAAAGTCCAGCGGAGAATCCGGCTATCTCTTTAGCCAGGTCTTGGAGATACATGCCCATGTAGAGCTGGTAGGTCTGGACACGACAAGCAAGCATAGAGCCCTGGAAACACTTCTTACCAAGGCCATCCAGGTTACGGGCCTCCCTGCCAGGAGGCACCGAGGAGTGCATCTTTTGGCTCTTAAGCCTATGCATGGCCGATTCCACTACCATGGAATGGTGTGGCAGCTGTGCTTTTTGGAAGCCAGGACTCTTGCGGACTCGATAGATGGAATCGACCCGCTTGCTTAATACCGGCGACGAGGCCGGACTCTCCCACATGCGGAAGAGTAGTCGTTCCAGCATGGGAGGAACCGGTACAGTAAAGTGTTCCCTGGTGGGAGAGTCATATTGAAGGGCGTCGAGCTCTTCGGCTCGAGGCTCCTCCTCGGGATCCGCAGGGAAGGCCAAAGCCTTGGCCATATCCCTGACGAAGTCCGAGAACCGGGCATCCTCCGGAGGGGACTGCTTCCGAGGTTTGGACTCAGGTGAGTCCGAGGGGACACACCGAGTCCGAAACGAATCAGGTGACTCTTCCTCTTCCGACTCCCAGGCCGACTCCGAGGAGGAATCGGTGGGGTCGGCTCGGGCAGGCGGAGGCGTCGGCCGCCCCGACACCGAGGGAGTCGGCGTCGACGACCTCGGTCCCGAACGGGAGGCCGAGGGTGACCTCGACCGAGGATCGACTCGAGTTCGCATGGACTCGAGGATCGGCTCGGTCTCCGGGGTCGACTTAGACGTCGACGTCCCAGCGGTCGGGGCAGTGGCGCCAGCGAGGCTAGCGATCAGTGCCCGCTGCTGGTCCATGAAGGCAGATAGTCTGCTCTCCAAGGCCGTCAACCTGAGTCCGACCTCAGGTGACCCAGCAGCCCCCGACTCGGGCCCCGACGGCGTCGGGCCCGACATCGTATCTCTCGGAGGCGAGTCCAGGAGGACTACAGGACTTACCCGAGCAGGCAACTCCGACTCCAGGCGAGGTCGCTTCGGGAGGTGCTCCTTCTCCAAAGACCCGGGACGGCTATCGGGGCTATGCGACCTGGCCCTCGCGGAGCCAGGAGCGTCCACCGATGCCGCCCTCGCGGGTTTTACCTTCCGTCAATGGTCTCCGGAGGGAGAACCCCTGTCGGAGGAGCTTCGGCGATGGTCAGAGCTGGAACCTCTGGACACTGAGGCCTCCGACGAGGTCCGGGTACGGCCGGGGTCAGCGAAGATTCTTTCCCGCTGGTGCCGCCGACTCCTTAACGCTTTGGAGGACATTTTGCCACAGGCCCCACAGATCAGTTCTTCGTGATCCGGGCCCAGGCAGCGGAGGCAATTATCGTGTGTGTCAGTGAGTGACATATTTCTGTCACACTGAACACACCGCTTGAAACCACTGGCAGCCATCGGGGGAAAAAGGGCCCCTGCAAGGTCAAAGGACCGGGCTGCCAGCGAAAAACCGAAAACGAAACTGACCAAAATTCAGAAAAACCGAAAAATAAGAGAAGGACTCGCAACGGCGTCGCGAGTCCGGGCAGGAAAAAGACCGGCGTCGAACCGAAGGAAAAAAGAGAAATAAATCACTAAAATCAACTTTTTCAGCGGGACACGACGGGTACGTCTGTAGGGCTCCGCGGAAAAAAGAAGACTGGCTAAGATGGCACCCTTGGGCGGGAAGGAGACCGCGCATGCGCGCTGCAATTCCCAAAGGCTTTCTTTGAAAGCTGGGGAAAATTGCTCCGCGAGGGCTCCGTCGGCGCCGACGTCACCCATATGTGAGGACTGACTTCCTGCTTGGTCCTGGAGAAAGTGACACTTTTGCTTTCTGATGTTTCAATGTACACAAACTTTGTTTCATGCACAAAATTATTAAAAGTTTTTATAACGTTATCCTCAGGCTATGAGCTCGATCCAGGAAGGGGCACGTCTGGGTCATCTAGATGTCCAGGACGGGCTCCATTGTACCCAATTCTGCACTGCAGGAGCTCAACAGTCCTGCGGATGCAGGATCAGGCAATGGGATAGCCCAGCGTGCCCCTACAGCAGCCATGGGGACGTCCTGGAGGCAGAATGGCTAGGCCCCCCTGCTCCCGCTGGTGCGCTGATGACCCAACGCCCCCAGACCAGTTTTCCCGCCGCCTGACTCTTGGTGGGTCTGTGGGGGCTGGTATCGGGTGGCGGAACAGTACCTTCAGGTTCCGTTGCGTTGGGGGGGCTGCCGGGCCAGTGTGTATGGACACCTAGCGCTTATTCCACCTCCGAGGTGGAATAGGCTATGTGTCCCCCTGGTGCTCCCCGGATGTACAGGGCCATGACCTGAATCAGCCCTGTATGTCCGGGTGCCTGGCCCACCCATGCTCCACCCCTGTACCACCTTCATCCTGCTCTCTCCGCACAGTGGCTCTGTGCATACAGGGGGAGGGGCTGCCATAATTCAGGCAGGACGGCTAGCAGGGCTGTATGTCCCACCGCCTCCAAACTCAGCGGCTGATACTCCTGACACTAGACGCCTTACAGAATCGGGCCCTATGTGTATAAGGTGTATAAGAAACATAAATTAATTTTGTGTACAGACTTGGGTCCCATCCCCAAGATATCTCATTATGTTTATGCAAATATTCCAAAATCCAAAACACTTCTGGTCCCATGCATTTTGGATAAGGGATACTCAACCTGTATATCTTTACTAATGGTGGACATGACTCAGGGGGAACCCCCAATATTTCCAACAAATATAATTTAAACATCTCCTTAGCAGAAATACCAGGCATCCTAGGTTCAGCAGAAGCAAATTAGCCAATCTAGAATGGTTATCCAATTGTTTCAAATGAGCCTTTAAATTATTTGAATCTTTTATAAAAGCATCTGAATGGGTATCCAAGTGATCAGTCCGAAGGGACAAATAATACAATGATGTTTTTAAGGACTCAGTCATTTCAGTATTCTTAACACAAGTCTCAGCATTTTGTTGAACTTGTACCTGAAGATGATGAATTAGAGAAGTAATAGTTTCACTCAAATGTTTAATAGCAGTCCATATTGCTTCTAAAGTAAACTGCTCTGGACACTGTAAAGTAAAAGGAAGAGCCAAAGCATCCCGCACCATGTCTGTTGTGACTGCCACAACCTGGAATCCATGGGGAGCAAACAGGCAGCACTTCCACCAACCTCTGGCAAGTTTCCTTCCCTGAATGGTGTCCCGGGTAACAGCTGACCTCGCGGGGTTACACCAATTCCCTCATCCTGTCCGGGAGTTGTCTCCAGCAAAGAGAAGGGAGCAACAATGCTGGACGTCCCAGACCACCTCCAACGCTTCAGAGCACGCATCGGGACAAACCTGTTTCAGGGGCTTCCGCAGTGCAGGGGGTGTATGATCACCGCCCGAAAGAGCCGCTGAGCAGCTCAGCTCCAGTGGACTCACAGCCAGGCTTCCCGCCTCCAAACTCAGTGGCTGCTGCTCCTGACGCCAAAAGAAAGCGTCAAGCAGACCAGTAGAGCTAAGAGTAGAAGGCGGCGGCTGGGTAGCCTGGTGAAACTTGACCTGCCTACCACCATCTTGGATCTCCTCTCCCATTGGCCATTTTTACAGTCCTGCTGGCCGCCGGCTCAAGCCCCTAAAGCAGGCCAAGCCAGCCTAAAACTGGTTGGTTGGCAACCCTCGCTGAGAATGGAGCTGAAGGAGAGCAAGGGGAGAGGATCAGAAAGGGGAGAAGGCTATGATGGAGGACAGTTGCTGAAAGAAGGAGACATGATCTTGGAGAAAGGAAGAAGAAAAAGCAGACAGTTCTGGACAGAAGACTGCAGCTAAAAGAGATGACAAGGAATAAAAGTGTATTCTCCATGGACAAGCAGGAATGAAGTCCTCATGTATAGATGTCATTACAGACGGAGCCCCCTGCGGAATCCTCCTCAGCATCCACTGGAAACTTTTAGGAGCTGCATTGCGCATGCGTGCCTGCCTTCCTACCTTCCTGCCTATCATGGTGCCATCTTCTCCAGTCTTCTTTTTTGCACAGAGCCTCTAGGTCTAGGACATGTCCGGCACTAGTGGAATAAACATTTTTCTTGTTTACCCCTTGCGGGTTCCTTTCTGAATATTTTCATCATCTGTCTTCAGTTAGTCGGCTTCCAGACAAATTTTCGATTTTTCTTTTATGCTTTTCCTTTGCTGGGCCTTTTCCGATCATCAGCAAAATCAAGGCCTTTGACCTTGCCGATATGGTCTTCCTGGAGGCGCACATGGTGGCAGTCTTGGCCCTGTGACATGTGGGCTCTTTAATGGCTTCACTATCATTGTACTCCAACCAGCCCATCCCAGAGGCCCATGTGCTGCCAGTCGAGGCAGGCACATCAGGCAGGAGATTGGAATCGACACTAGTTCCCACAGCAGTCTCCCTGTCTAGCATATTGGGATCCAATGCCCCAGGGCCCCCACGAGTCCCTCCAACGCCTGCCCTCCTTGCATGACCCGAGTAGGCGGCAGGAAGAGACCCGGCACTACTTCGATTTCCTCTCAGACAAGTCCGAAGGCTGTAAAACAGAGGAGGACTTTACGATCTCAGACAGGAGGTCCCCGGATCTCCCCTCTGATCCATCCCCTCCATATGATTGGTGCAAATTGTTCCCAGAAGACATGTCCTTCCAGCACTTTGTGCGGGACATGGCCAAGGCCATACCCTTCTTCTTGGAGGCAGAAGACGAACAGAGAGCAGAGGGACTCGAGCTCCTCCAGTATCCCTCGGCACCCAAGGAGGCAGTGATGGTGCCGCTGCATCATGTCTTGCAGAGATTGCTGCTGAGGCTGTGGGAGAACCTCCAGTTCCCGCCATCAGCCAGTGAGGGGGAACTGATGTATTGGGTCCAGAAGATGCTGAGCTTTGTGAAGCCCCAGTTACCACACACTGCATCATGGTAGAATCAGCCTTGAAGCGTGTGAAGAGCACCAAGACTCATTCTTTGGTGCCTCAGGGGAGGGAGGGTAGAACCCTGGATTTCTTTGGGAGGAGATGTTACCAGGGCTCCATGCTGGTCACTATGATCCTTTTCTACCAGCTGTATATGGGTAGGTTCTTGAAGGACATCATATTGGACCTGGCAGACTTTACCTCCTATGTCCCTGCCGACCGCCTTGACTCCTTCCGAGCTCCGACAGGCCATGGCAAGGATTGCTCCAAGTACAAGGTGCAGGGCTACTTAAGATGCCTTTGAGTCTGCTTGCAGAGTGGCAGCAGTGGGCAACGGTGCTGGGCGGCCAGCCTCCGGCCTGGAAGAGTGGGTCCAGGATAAGCTAGCCAACATTCCCTACCAAGGGGAGAACTCTTTGGAAAACCAGTCGAGGAGAAAGCTGGTGAGATCGAGAAGGAGCATGTGATACTCTCCCAGCTCTTGAGGAAGATCACTGACCCCTCGCATAAGAAGTACCAGGGCAAGAAGGCTTTCTACCCACATCTGTGCTGGTACTACCCAGGCCCTCAGAGTGCCCAACCAAAGGTGCACGCCTCCCGCCAGCAGTGGAAAGAGAAGTCCCAGAAGGCCCAGCCCGCTCTGCAACCCAAGCTGGAGGTAGGCTTTTGACTGGTTCTTGAGGAGCATAGCCAACTGACCGTTGACCATTAGGGTTCCCCCTCAGGTTGGGGGGCAGCTCATCCATTCCGTACACTGGTGGCCCCATATCACCTCAGACACCTGGGTGCTACAGCATATCCAGCAAGGATACCGGCTGCACTTTGCCCAGTTGCTGCATCCTTTCATCTGGAGGAAGTACCCCATGGACCTGCTATACTGAAGCCAGTTGCAGGAGAAGTCTCCGCTCTTCTGAAATGACCTCGCCATTGAGCTGTTGGATAAAGGAGGTGGAGGCCTTTGCATATATTTTGCAGAACTTTTCAGTTATGGTTGGATTGCTGGTACATTTTGCCAGGGTGCAGGTGGCATCCTGGGTGAAATGCAGTTCTGTGGTACCCATTGATATTTGCAGAGTGTCATCATGGCTGTTCCTCTCTACTTTCATCAAGCATCACTGCTTGGGTGTGCACGCTAAAGCAGATGCAGCCTTCGGCGCAGAAGTTTTGAATGCAGCCATCTCTGCTTCCTACCCAGTGTAGTAGCAGCTTGGATACATTCCACATGTCTGAACTGGACTAGCAGGATGATCTGGAAGGTGAGATTTTACTTACCGATAATCTCCTTTTCTGCAATTCTGGTCGCCATATCTTAAAAAGGATATAACGGATATAACCTTTTCTAAGCCACCAAAATGGTAAAGGGGATGGAAGGATACCCTTATCAGGAAAGGCTAAAAAGGTTAGGGCTCTTCAACTTGGAAAAGAAATGGCTGAGGGGAGATATGAGAGAGGTCTATAATGGAGTAGAACGGGTAAACGTAGATCGGTTGTTTACTCCATCAAAAAGTAGAAAGACTAGGGGACATGCAATGAAGCTACAATGTAACCCATTTAAGACTAATAAGAATTTTTTCACTCAACGCGTAATCAAACTCTGGGATTCATTACTGGAGGATGTAGTAAAAGCTGTTAGTGTAGCTGGTTTTAAAAAAAGGTTTAGACAAGTACCTGAAGGAAAAGTCCAGAAACCATTATTAAAGAGGACCCGGGAAATCCACTGCTTGCCCCGGGACAAGCATTGTGGAACCTGTCTGCCTTTTTGGGAACCTGCCGGGTACTTGTAAACTGGATTGGTCACTGTTGGAAACAGGATACTGGGCTTGATGGACCTTGGTCTGACCCAATATGGCATTTCTTATGTTCTTATATTCTGCCAGCTCAGGTCAGAATGGGGCTCTTCTCAGGTACTTCCTGGTCCCCCAAAAGACAGGAGGGTTCCAACCTATTCTGGATCTCCAGAACCTCAACCAGTTCTTGGTGCACGAGTGGTTCAAGATGATCTCACTGGGGAAGCTGCTCCCTTATCTCCTAAAGGACGACTGGCTATACTCCTTGGATTTGAAAGATGCATACACTCACACCTTGATCCACACAAGTCACAGAAAATACCTCAAGTTCGTACTGGGAAGCAGCACTATCAGTTCTGGTGATCCCTTTCAGGTTGGCCTCAGCACCCTGGGTTTTCAGCAAGTGTCTTGGAGTAGTGGCCGCCTACCTCCGAACCTTGGTAGTCTTCGTCTTCCCCTATCTGGATGACTGGCTCATCAAGGGTCCTACTCTGAATGCTGTCCAACAGACCATCCATCTCATCATAAAGGTTCTCAAGTGGCTGAGGTTCGTCATCAACTACCCTAAGTCCCATCTCCAGCCCACACAGCAGCTAGTGTTCATCGGGGCCTTCCTGGATACCACTCGAGGGCGTTCCTGCCAATGGACCGCATGCAGCGGCTAACAGAAGTGGTCGGCAGAGTACAGAGTCAGTGCCACATGATGGCCCGGGGAATGCTGAAGGTGCTCAGCCATAAAGCCTCCATGGTGCACGTTACCCACCTGGACCGTCTCTTCATGTGGCAAGCACAGTGGACCCTCTGCACGCAATGGAAGCAGGCCACGGACCATCTCCAAGGCAGGGTGACGGCCACCGCTCCCTTGGTACAGTCCCTCAACTGGTGGTTGGAGCCCCTGAACCTGCTCAGGGTCTTCCCGTTCCATGCAGGGCCAGTAGTCTGAACAGGAGAGCCTGCACCAGATCAACTGCTAGGTATGTATGACCTAGATTGGCCACTGTTGGAAACAGGATACTGGGCTTGATGGACCTTGGTCTGACCCAGTATGGCATATCTTATGTTCTTATGTTCTTAACTTCCTTGAGTTGCTGGCCATAACGAATGCTCTCCAGGCTTTCTGGGCGCACCTGGCAAATCAGGTGATCCTGATCCAGACAGACAACCAGATGGTGATATTCTATGGGAACAAGCAAGGTGGCACGTGTTCATACCTCCACTGCTGGGAAGAATTCCATTCGTGGAAGTTCATCCTGGCCCAAGGGATGGAGCTGCAGGTGACTTATCCACCCGGCGAGCTCAAATGTTCTGACTGAGCCGTGCCCTCCAACCGTACACAAGTGGACCCTCTACAGGGGAGTGGTGGACAGGACCTTTCGGGAGTGGTATACCCCATGATAGATTTCTTAGCTACATTGCAAAATGCCGTCCAGCAACCAGCTGGCCTTGGATGCCTTTCTTCTCCTCTGGGAGGTGGGGTCTGCTTTATGCTTATTCTCTTATCCCACTCATGGCTAGAATGCTGCTGAAGCTTCAGGTAACAGGGGCATCATGATCCCAATTGCCCCGTACAGGCCTCGACAGCCACGGTTCCCCCTGCTGCTCCAGCTCTCTCGGAAGGAGCCTCTCTGCCTGGGCTCTGCCCCAGATCTCATCTTCCAGGACAGCAGGATCCTGCTGCATCCCAACAACCACTCCTTGGCCCTCATGGCCTGGATGTTGAGTGGGTAGTCCTCTCATAGCTCAGTACAATAATACAGCAGAAGCCATAGCAGGAGGGAAGGCTGTGAGGACTTATTCCTGCTATTCAGGGAGAATACCTGCTACAGATGAGTAACTATGCTTTCTCCGTGAACAAGCAGGAAATAAGTCCTCACGTATGGGACTCCCAAGCTACAGGCTACCGGAACCCGAGGAGATCAACAGCCCCACATGGGCAACCAAACTGGAGAACCAGCAAGAACAGCAAGGTAGTCCTTTGAGGGACTCATCTGATTCGGCATCCTCAACAGACATCGACCCTGAGGGGTTTTAGCAGGTAGCCTGGACGGACAGAAGGGCCAGTGGGCAGAAGTTCACTCTAAGACCCAAAGAGATACCGGAGTGTAGCCTGGCCAAAATTGCTGTCCGGTTTGGAATCCCCATCCAGACAGTATTAGGCTGTGAAAGTGTATACCGAAGACCACATAGCAGCCTTGCAGATTTCCTCTGCAGAAACAGAGCGGAGGTTGGCCACCGATGCAGCCATGGCTTGGATATTGTGAGCTGTGACATAGAAACATAGAAATATGACGACAGAAAAAGACCACATGGCCTATCTAGTCTGTCCTTCCATATCAACAACTACAACAGTCCCCTTTTTACCTTTAGAGATCCTCTGTGTGACCTTGTGTGACCTTCAAGGCTCAACCCAGCCTGGGAATAAGCATGAGTGATGCAGTCAGCTAGCCAAAGGGATAGCGTGTGCTTCGAGACAGCAGAGCCCAGCTTACTGGGACTGAAGGAAACAAACAGCTGGGTGGACCGGCAGTATGCCTTCATGTGCTCCTGATAGAAGGCTAAAGTCCGCTTGCAGTCCAAGGTATGCAATGCCGCCTGACCCCAGTTAGCGTGAGGCCAGGGGAAGAAAGTCAGCAAGACTATTGATTGGTAGAAACCATTATGAAGAATAAAATTACTGAACATGTCATGGTTTAATGGGAAAGCCAATATAGATTTAGCCAAGGAAAGTCTTATCTTACTAATCTGTTATATTTTTTGAAGGTGTGAATAAACAGGTAGACCATGGTGAGCTGGTTGATATAGTGTATCTGGATTTTCAGAAAACCTTTGAGAAGGTCCTTTATAAGAGGCTCTTGGCCAAATTAAAATGTCATGGGATTGGAGGCAGTGTACTATTGTGGATCAGGAACTGGTTAAAAGATAGAAAGCAGAGGGTAGGGCTAAATGGCCAACTTTCTCAATGGAGAAAGGTGAATAGTAGAGTACCCCGGGGATCTGTGCTGGGCTTGCTGCCTTTAACATATTTATAAAAGACCTGGAAATGGGAATAATGAGTGAGGTGATCAAATTTGCAGATGATACAAATTTATTCGAAGTTGTTAAAATGCAAGAGGATTGTGAAAAATTGCAAGAGGACCTTGATAAATTGGAAGACTGGATGTCCAAATGGCAAATGAAATTTCATGTGGATAAGTGCAAAGTTATGCACCTAAGAAAGAACAACCCAAAAGCATACTCACCTGTAGCAGGTGTTCTCCGGGAACAGTAGGAATCAGTCCTCACATATGGGTGACGTCGTAACCAAAGAAGCGCACACGGTAATCTTTGGGAAAGCCTTTGGGAAATCAACCATGCATGTGTGTTCACCTTTATGCCCAAGGGAGCAATTTCCCCTCAGTATAATGACATAGTTTCACGATGCAAGATTGTACTTTAGGGACCACCACCCAGGAAAAAGGTGTCATCGTGGATAATACATTGAAACCCTCTGCCCAGTTTGCAGCGGCAGTGAAGGAAGCAAATAGAATGCTAAGAATCATAAGGAAAGGAATGGAGAATAAAACCAAGGATACTATAATGCCTCTGTATCGTTCCATAGTGAACAGTATTGTGTGTAATTCTAGTCACCATAGCTTAAAAAGGATATAGCAGAATTAGAAAAGCTACAGAGAACAGCCATCAAAATGGTAAAGGGAATGGAAGGATACTCCTCTCAGGAAAGGCTTAAAAGATGGCTTAGGGGAGATATGATAGAGGTTTATAAATTAATGAATAGAATGGAACAGGTAAATGTAGATCGGTTGTTAATGTCATCAAAAAGTAAAAGACTAGGGGACATGCAATGAAGCTACAATGTAACCATTTAAGACTAATGAGAGAAAATATTTTTCTCTCAATGCGCAATCAAACTCTGGAATTTGTTATCAGAGGATGTGGTGAAGGTTGTTAATATAACTGGGCTTAAAAAAGGTTTGGATAAGTTCCTGGAGAAAAGACCCATAAACCATTATTAAAGAGGACCCGGGAAATCCACTGCTTGCCCCAGGACAAGCATTGTGGAACCTGTGTGCCTCTTTAGGATTTTTGTTTAGTTGGGTGCAGTATCCAAGGATTATTGTCTATATTTTATATATTTTTTTATTTTTGTTTTGGTCTCTTTCTTTTGTAAAATCTTGTTGGGGGTCTTTAGTTTTTTAAGTCTTTAGGAACCTGCCAGGTACTTGTTACCTGAACTGGCCACTGTTGGAAACAGGATACTGGGCTTGATGGACCTTGGTCTGACCCAGTATGGCATTTATGTTCTTATGGTTGAGGTGTAACACAGAGATCACCTTCGGCAGAAAGCGGGGGCATGTGTAGAGAACCACCCTGTTCTGATGAAACCTGGTATAAGGCGGGTGGAGCCACCAAGGCTTGGAGTGCACTAATACGTCGAGCAAATGTAACCACCACCAGAAAGAGGACCTTCCAGGTCAGGAATTTCATGGTACAAGAATCCAGCAGCACAAACGGGGCCCGCATCAGCTGAGCGAGTATCACATTGAAATCCCAAGCCACCGTAAAGTGCTTAAGCAGAGGCTTCAAGAGGAGCAGACCCCACATAAAGTGAGCCATCCTAAGGAGAACGCGCACTGAATTGGACTTAAGGCCTGAGTCTGAAAGGTCAGGAGGGACTCCAGCAGCTGCTCCATGATACAAAAGAAGGGGTCTAGCGCCCTGCCTGTGTACCAGTCAGCAAACCTCTGCCACTTTAGTGTGTAGACCTTGCGTGACAGGTCCTTGTGGGATGCCAGAAGAATGTTCGTAACATCCTCGGGAAGACTGAGCTCTCTACCCACTCAGCATCCACTCTGTGAAGGCCAAAGAGCAGACAGTGGGATGCAGCATGGTTCTGCTCTCCTGAGAGATGAGTTCTGGGATGGAGCACAGGCAGAGAGGCTCCCTTTGTGAGAGCTGCAGCAGTAGTGGAACCACGGCTGCTGAGGCCAATAAGGAGCAAAGAGGATTATGGGGCTTTGTGAGGGTTTTCGCTACAAGTGGTATCAGGGGGCATGCATACAGCAAGCCCTCCCCCAGTGGAGTAAGAAGGCATCTGAGACCAAGCAGTTGCTGGCCAGCATCCAGGAGCAGAACTGGTCCACCTGGGCATTGTGTGCCATGGCAAAGAGATCTACCACAGGAGTGCCCCACTCCTGAAAGATCCAGTCCACCATCTCCCTGTTGAGTGTCCACTCATCTGGTTGAAGGACTCAGCTGAGCTAGGACGTTGAACTCGCTGGGTAGATAAATCGCTCTCGGGTCCATGCCATGAAGCAGGGTAAACTTCCACAACCGAACAGCTTCCCAGCAGAGGAGGTACGAGCCTGTGCCCCCCTGCTTGTTCCTGTCATCACCATTTGGTTGTTCATTTGGATCAGGACTGCCTGATTGGCCAGGTGCACTCAAAAGGCTCGGAAAGCATTGGCTATTCCCTGAAGCTCGAGAAAACTGATCTGGAGCAGGCTTTCCCGTTCGGACCACAGGGCCTGCATGCTTAGGCCGTCCAGGTGAGCTCCCCAAATGAGCTTGGATGCATCCGTCGTAAGTGTCTTATGGGGGATCATCGTTTGGAATGGGAGGCCTTTGAGCTGATTCTCTGGCTCGAGCCACCAGTCAGACTGCACCAGATGAGCAATGACCACCACTCTGTCCCAAAGGTGGCCCATCGCCTGCTTCCATTGTTTGCTTAAGGTCCATTGGGCCTGCCACATGAAGAAATAGGCCTGAGGGGTGACATGCACTGTGGCAGCCATATGACCAAGGACCCTCAACATCCCTCGGGTGGTTGTGTGGCACTACAGCCGCTGCATGCGGTCTGCTGGTAGAAAGACCTGGGCCCAAGTGGTATCAAGGGGGGCCCCAATGAACTCCAGCTGCTGCGTGGGCTGGAGATGGGACTTCAGGTAGTTGATCACAAAGCCCAGCTGCTCGAGCATCTGAATGTTGAGGTCAGCAGGCTGTCAGATGTCATCTGGCGTGGGAGCTTTGATAAGCCAGTCGTCCAGATATGGAAAGACAAAGACTCCCATGGTCCAGAGGTAAACGGCCATAACCCATGGAGCTCAGGCCAGCCCAAACGGAAGTAATTTGAATTGATAGTGCTGGCCTCCCAGCATGAACAATAAATACTGTCTGTGATTTGGGTGGATTGGAGTGTGTGTGTATGCATTCTTTAGATCCAAGGAGCATAGCCAATTGTCCTGTAGAAGGTAAGGGAGCAGAATCCCCAGTGAGACCACCTTGAACTTCTCGTGCACCAGGAACTGGTTAAGGTTTCGCAGGTCCAGGATTGGCCTGAACCCACCAGTCTTCTTGGGAACCAGGCAGTGTCTGGAATAGAAGCCCATGTGACCTGAGCTGGGGGGGGGGGGGGGGGGGACTGGCTCAATGGCTAGATGGGCTAACAGAGCAGACACTTCTTCCTGTAGCAGGCTCCTATGAGACTGGTCCATGGGGTACTCCCCTGGGGCATACGGAGGTGGCAACCAGGCGAGGTGTAGCTGATATTTGCTTTGGATGATTTGCAACAGCCAGGCATCTGAGGAGACGTGGAGCCACCTGTGGGCAAAGCAGATGAGCCGCCCCCTTACCTGAGGGGGTAGCCGGTGGACAGCGGCTGGCTGGCTGGCTATGCTCCTGAGGAATCTGTCAAAAGCCTCCCCTCCAGCTTGTACTGCAGGGCCAGTTGAGCCGTTGGAGCTTTCTCCCTCCGCTGCGCTGCTGGTGGGAAGCCTGTGTCTTTGGCTCGGTCAGCGGCTGTGCCAGAATAAGCATGGGTAGAAGGCCTTCTTACCCTGATGTTTCTTCCGCAAATGATCCACGGTCTTCTTTGAGAGCCCTGAGAGGGTCATATGCTCCTTTTAGAGCTCATCTGCCTTCTCTTCAAACAGTTTCCTGAAGAGGTTCTCAGCCTGGCTGGGTAATTGGCCAACTTGTCCTGGACCCACTATTCCAGGTCAGAGGATTGCAGCCATGCCAGCTGGCGGGTGGCGATGCCTACTGCCGCTACTTTGCCGGTGGACTGAAAAGCATCGTAGACGTCACGCACCATGAATTTAGAGCAGTCCTTGTCATCGTCCATCAGAGCCTGAAACACCTTGAGGCAATTAGTGAGAACATGAGCGGCAAATTCCGCCAGGTCTGGCATGATGTCTTTCAGGAACATACTGATATAGTCTGGTAGGCCAAAGCCCTGGCCACCAGCATGGAATCCTGATAGCACTTTCTTCCAAAGGAGTACAGGGTTTGAGTCTCCCAGCCCAGGAGACACCAACAAATGGGTCTTGGTGCTCTTAACGCACTTCAAGGCCGACTCTATCATGATAGAGTTATGTGGCAGTTGAGGTTTCTCAAAGCCCGGGGCCTTCTGGACCTGGTACAGGGAATCGAGCCTCTGGCTGACAACTGGAACCATGAGAGGGGTTTCCCATAGCTGCAGTAGCAGCCGATGCAGGACGTGGTCACTGCCTCCCTGGGGGCTGAGGGGTACTGGAGAAGCTCCAACTCCTCTGCTCTCTGTTCCTCCTCTGAATCCAGGGAGAAGGGGATGGCCTTGGCCGTGTCCCTGAAAGGAGATGTTAAATAAAATTGATGACTTATGCCACTCAGGGGGAGGAGACGGATCGGACAGGAGGTCAGGGAACCGGAAGTCCGACGCTGTTGATTCCTCTTTGGTCTTCCACTCTGATTTGGATTCAAAGAGGAAGTTGAAATAATTCTGGGTCTCCTCCCACCATAGGCTCCATGATTGGGGAGAGGGAGGACATTGATGAGACCCAGGCTGCCCTGGCTTCGATGATGATGCACTCAGACCTTATCCCAGTGCTCCCCCTTTGACGTTGATGGGGTCTCGCCAGAGCGTCTCTTCTCGCTGCTTGGACCCCCTGGTTCCAATTGGGCACAGACCTCCTTCCCTGTGGACACCTCAGCTGAAGCCTTGGAAGGCGCTGACATCGTTGTATGGGCCGAGGATGCTGAATCTGATGAGCCGAAGAGGGACTCCTCTTGTTTTTCCCAATACTTCAGTCCCCATCACATCATCTGCAGGCACCGATTGCAGGCCACGGGCTGATGATCGCGTGTAGAGCACTGTAAGCACCAGTTGTGTCGGACAGTGACTGAGATGGTCCTGCCACACTTGGTGCATTTCTTGAAGCCATTAGTTAGCGCAGACATGTTGAAAAACACTGCCGTGGCCAAATTAAACTCAATAATTGCCGCAGACAGGAAAAAAATGCCAAAAGTGAGGAAAAAAAGACAAGAAAAACGAAAAAATGACCTAAGTTGGTTGGGACCAACTAAACGGATGACAGGTGGCCAGAAAGGCAGGAAAAAAACAGCCCAAGGGGCAAAGAAACTTTTTTATGGTATGCAGGAACATGTCCTAGGGGCTCTGTGAAAAAAGAAGACTGGAGAAGATGGTGCCATGGCATGCGGGAAGGCAGGCACACATGCGCGATGTGCCTCCCAAAAGTTTCCTTTGGAAGCTGGGGAGCATTTCCATGTAGGGCTCCATCGGTGACATCACCCATATGTGAAGACTTAATTACTGCTTTTCACAGAGAAAGTGTAGTTACTCATTTGTAACAGGTATATTCCATGGACAGCAGGAATAATTCCTCACAACCCTCCCACCTCTCCAAGGAGTTGCTTTTCAGGCTACGGCTTTGATTGGAGAAGATGGTGCCACGCAGGCGGGAAGGCAGGCGTGCATGCGAGGTGCAGCTCCCAAAAGCTTCCAATGGAAGCTGTGGACCATTCCGCGTGGGGCTCCGTTGGTGACGTCGTCCATACATGAGGATTTATTCCTGCTGTCTAAGTGTAGTTACTCACCTGCTACAGGTGAGCAACTACGCTTTCTATTGGAAGGACATGGAAGTGTCAGAGAGTTGTTGTAATGCCATGACCTGAAAAAATCTTTTAAAATTGCTCTTCTTTGGCATCTCTTTGTGGGGGTGACCTATGGTCAAATTTCAAAGTGACAGGGGAATACCATCTTCCTTTTTCACAAAAATAATACCATCATTCCCTTTGTTGCAGTTTATGGGAGGCAGCAGTGATGGGCCAAGTAGGCTCACTATCCAGTATCAACTCAAAGAAATAGCATGGTAACAGGAAAAGATGATAGGAGAGATGGGTGTAGTTTAGAAGGGGGCAAGGGAAACAACCCCCAAACTATATGCTTTTCTTAGTATGGTTTCCTTCCTAGTTCAGCTACTGACTTCTCTTTTCACTCCCAGCACAACTCTGCTGCTCAAATCCTGATTCAGCTCAGGGACAGCTTTTGGAGTATGGGCCCCATGCATTAATAACGAGGTACCACTATAACGGTGCCCCACCCCATGCCCTTCCACTTCACAAAAAGCTGAGCTAATCTGGCAACATGCAACTGAATCAAAAATCCAACTACTTAGCCAGAGAGCATAAAACAACTGAATTCCAAATTAGTTGAAAGAAGCCCTGAAACAGACAACAAGGCAAAACAATGGCCATTTCTGGCAAAATGGACAAATTGGCAAAGTTGAAAATTTGTACAGCTTGTGAATGACAGTTACATTTTCGATTCTAGTGCATGTTGCCTGGTTAGATCAACATTTTATTATATAATAAAAAATATATAAAATAAGATATTGTTAGAGAAGATATAAGCTATGAGTAAATTAGACTTACCTGCTAATTGTTGTTCCTTAAGGAACTCTAGTCCAGTCCCGGAACCATAGAGTTCTGAACCTCCTCCAGCAGCTTTGGAGACTGACACCTGTCATCACTTTGATGATCTCAGCCTATATATACAGTAGGACCGCTCCTTCACCTTCAGTACCTATTGACAAAACAAACTCAGCAGAGCAACAAATAGGCTGCTGGAGGAGGTTCAGAACTCTATGGTTCCGGGACTGGACTAGAGGGACGAAAAGGAAATAATAATTTTGTAAGAGATTTAAAAAGCTAAGTGCAGTTGTGCATGGATATATTCTCTGTTTATTAAATAATTCAGACTATATTAAGTGAATTTTGGACAACTGATTGTAGGAATTTTTATTTGATTTTCAAATTAAGATTTTCCATTTAGCATGTGATCTCTGGAGTTTTCAAGGCTAAGCAGGAAGCACCATATGCAGCTATGGCTCTGGAACTGTGGAACTCATGACTGTTGAGAGCTTCCAAGGCCTGAACATACAGGTAATGGAGAAGCTTTTAGGGACTTTCTGGGTGTCTTACTACCTCAGTCCTGCAGTCTGTGAGTTCCAGGAGAAGTGCTTCAGGGGGTAGGAAGACAAGAATGGTTTTAGGAAACAGAAATGTGATGGGATTTTGGGAAGGGGGTAGCAGAAACGTTATCCATATCTATGAGAAGACAGGGACATTTTATTTACCAGAAAAAGCACAGTTACTTAGCTGTAACAGGTGATCTCTGGGAACAGCAGGAATAAGTCTTCACATATGGGTACGTCTGCGCGGGAACGCTTCCCAGCGTCCAATCAAGAGCTTTTGGAAGCATCCCAGCACGCCTGCGTGCTGCCTTCCCGCCTTTCCCAACTGCCTCTCCTCAGTTAAGTTTTAAAGCTGAGACAAAGAGAGAGAGAGAGGAAAGGAAATATAGATAGAGAGACAACTCCTGGGGAGGTGGGTGGGTTGTGAAGACTTATTCCTGCTATTCCCAGAGATCACCTGTTACAGGTAAGTAACTGTGCTATCTCCAGGAACAAGCAGGAATGAGTCTTCACATATGGGGACTCCCAAGCTGAGATGCCTGGAGTCCCAGCATGTCATAGGTTGGAACATGCTATCTCCCAGAAGACCAGGCATCCTGAGGATGGAGGGTAGGAGTTGAAGAAAGAAAGATGCTGTGGAACAGCTAACCTAGCACAGGACTGCAGAGAAGGAGTCCATGTGTGGATGATGATTGTCATCAATGATATTGCAAAGAATATTGCAATATGGACCTCCCCTGACAGGATTTCACAGAAGTATGGAGGTTCATGGATCTACTGGGGAACCCAGTAGAGGAACCGTGAAGAGGACCTCACTGTAAAGTGGAGGTAATAAACCTGTAGGAAAACAGTGGAGGTCAGAATTCTGAAAGGTAACAGGTAACCCCAGTAGGAAAAACTGGGGTAGTACAAAAACGGTGGGCCTTCAGCGGAAGGCTGTATGACAAAAACCTAACTCTTTTGGCGGCAGAATGGCTCACTTTTAGGAGCAAAAAGAGAAAGGTTAACCGATTTGGACAAACAGGCACAGTCCTTGTGGGGAGAAAGGGTATGGGAACCCCTTGTATCCCAAAAAGAGAGGACAAATGCCTGAGGCGTTAAAGCCTGTGATTAACTGAAGATCCACAATGTCTCTCCTAACTGGGGTAAGCTAGGAGAGATATTGGGCACGGAGAGCTTCAGAGGTACCTAAACCCTTAGGTTATGGTATAAAAATTGTTGACTACCACAGGAGTGGTTGTGTGCGTAGAACCCCAAACCTGCTGGATAGCAAAGGTATGGGTAAAGCCCCTCTGTCAGAAACATATAGCTATATGAGCATAGACAGTCAGATAGATAAGTATGTGGAGACATATCTATCTATAATGAAATATCTTGACAGATACATATATATATATATATATATATAAATATATATATACATATAGATATATAGATAGACATATAAGAATATATCTATAGTGAGATATGGAGGGGCATAAAATACACACAAAAGATAAATATGAATATGTAGGTCTAAATAAGGGTGTCTACAATTAAACAGACAGAGATATGCCTACAGCATGGTATTCACATAAGATATGTGGAGAGGAAAGATTCATCTAATAACAAGGAGGTGGAACCTACTTGAGAAGATATATAGAGAATCTATTCCCCCTGGTTATGATCTGCAAGGATGCTAGCTAGTGAAATAACTAGGATGGTTACATGAAAAACAGAGGATAATATCAATCTGCAGCCAGAAAGTCCCGAGTCTTCCAGGACTCTAGCATGGTAAGTAGACAGAAGACACATAGAGATGAGATACCATGTTGACCTGCTTAAGGGCAAAAAGTATCATGCATTCTTACCATGAGGACGAGCTGCAAGGAGAAAGAGCATATCCCCGATTGGGAATGCTATGGACCAAAGCAGGGAATTGGCAACTCCTTAAGCCTTTATGTAAGAGAAGGCCTATGTCCTTTAAATCAAAAGGAGATAGTAAAAGAAGGGAGAACCTTCTAGTCATGGGAGACATGACTGAAAAGCCTTTTCCAACCATCTAGGATAGCTGTTGGAGAAAAAAAAACCATGCTCTCTAGCAAGGGCCCACAGTGGAAAGCTTCTCTGTAGAATTGCAGAGAGCATGATGTAGGAGAATGAGGAGATAGAACTGGCTGCTAGAGAGCCAGTATCTCTGCCAACTATGCTGCCAAACCCAGGGGAATGGAGACGGCAGAAATAGAAGACCAATCCAGAAAGCTTGTAGTGAGATAATCTCCAAGATAGATGAAAGCACTGACTTGGAGCCACTACTAAGACTAGACAGAATGTTAGTGGAGGACAAATCTGGTTGTTTGTGGACAAGAACCAGTGGACCAAACATTAAGGCTCCTGCATAGGCAGCTGCTAGCAAGACAGCAGAAAGAATCTTACTGTTCAAAAACAGAAAGAACAGACAGAACAGGAGTAGAAAACTCTGGACATGTCTGATAAGCTGCCTCAAAGTAAGATTGAAACAGGGGAGGTAACTCAGAGAGGAAAACTCCGCACTGGAAAGTGACAAAAACTAGAGAGGCTGAAGAAAAAGTCTCCCAGCGAAGTAAATCCGCACTTACAGAGGAAAAACTGGGTAAGATGGTGAAGTGAATGGAGGTGAAGAAGACTTACCAAGTAGTAAGTCCATAGAAAGGAAAAAAATACATGCTGGCACAGGAACTATCATTTGATAGTGGTGAGACCTCTTTCCCTAGCAGGAAAAAAGAGGAGAAACCTGTGACCTATAGGCATGAACATCCTGACAGCTCATAGAAATATAGAAAAAATGGATGTCTTTTGGAAAGAGATCCATGTGTAGGGGTTAGAATGAAGTGGTGGATTGCCTCTATTGAGAAGTAGCCACTGTAGATTTTAACCCCAAGAGTCACAAGCATCTGATGATGATTGATCAGAAACCCTGCAGCTGCTGGGTTTACTGAGCCTGGTGAGAGGTTGGATTCTTCAGACCAGGACGATGCCTCCCCTGTTGGGGAACATCTGTATGATGGGCAAGTGATGAATAAAACCTTCTTCTCCTGTGAGAAGAAGGTTTGGTAGGAAATTTCCTACCTACTGGGACAGAAGAAGGTGTAGAACAACCCTTAGGAACAGGTAAATCAGTGGACAACTGAGTAACCTGACGTAAAGACTCCTTGGTGAAAAGATTTTCTCCAGTGCAAGGAGTATGTCCCAGCCGTTGTTGTGCCCATTTGTCCAAGTCTGAAGCTTGGAGCCAGGCTCTACGTCGTGCCCCTATAGCTATAGCAGAAGTCCTGCTAACAGACTCAAAAGAGTCTAGGGAAGCACGAGAAAGAAACCAAGAGATATTCTGGATATGCTTAAGCAGTGAGGAATAGTCTGAACTCCTGGAATCTGGAAGGAAAGGAGTGAAAAGATGCAATTGCTTTGTGACCTCCTCAAGAGAAAGACTCATATGGAAAATATATGAGAGAATTCTTGTAGAAAGCATAGATGTCTGGAAGGTTTGACGTCCAAAGGCATCTAGTGTCTTAGAATCACGACCTGGCGGATAAGAAGAGTGCTTTTTCTTACTCTTTACCCGCCTCATTGCTGATTCCACTACTATGGAATGATGAGGAAGTTGAGTCTTTTGAAACCCTGGAGAGGGGGGCACCTGATATAAGAGATCAGTTGCCCTGGGAGGTGGGGGTACCCTTAAAGGTGTTTCCCACATTCCTAGAAGGAGATTCTGCAAGGAATGATGCAAAGGAAGCATTATGTTGTCCTTTGCTTTGGTAGAAACAGGGCCTTGTGCAGGATCATGTACTGGAATTGGAATGGCAAGGGAGCTTGCTATATCCAGGAGGAAACTCTGAAAAGAGGGATCCCAAACAGGAATCTCCCTTGGACAGGTTAGATCTAAAGAACTAGCCTGAGCACCCACAGAGTTATCCAAATATATAGGAATAGGAGATCCTGCAGAGTGTAGTGTGGAATGCTTAAGGGATGGTTGCTGGTACTGGCTGTCAGGAGCAGCAACCGTCCTTACCACATTGTCCATGCCAGGTATCGACTCCAAGCTTGGTATAGAATGGAGCAATCCTGTTGAAAAAAGCATGGCAGGAGTTGGCCACGATGCTACTGTGGATACCGGTACTGATGCCAATACCGGTACCGATGTCGGAGTCGAGCCCGACAAAGACATCGGAGCAGTCATCGGTGACAGTTCAATCGGTACCGAGGTAACTGAAAACCTCCGGCTACTATCCTCGGTACCGAGCCACCGGTATTGATCGGTGTCGGTACCAAAACCTATTGGTACCCAGTCTTCCAGACTAGAAATCGATTCCAAACTCGGCATCGAGGGCAGAGAGCCTGATAAGCGAAGCATGGAAGGCACCGACCGTAAGGGTAATGAGGACATCGGTACCGACTTCGGTACCGTGTCTGATACCGGTGAATGAAGGTCAACCAGTGGCAACTCAATTGGCCTCAGGGGAACCGAGAGTTGAGGATCCGAGTCATCGGAACCGAGCCTTCGGTACCGCTGTGAGACGGTACCAAGGCGAGTCGGTACCCAGTCCTCCAGACTGGAGATCGATTCCAGACTCGGTATAGAAGGAAGCGAGGCTGTCGATGCACATCTGGAGGGTACCGACGTTGGTGGTAGTATCGGTGTTGGTACCGATAATGGAAAGTCAATCTGGGGAGTACCCACCGGTCCCGAAGGCACCGAGGACGCCAGATGACGATCCCTGGTGAGGAGTGTTTCATCCAACACCAGTGCCGATGCCGGGGTATCGGTACCGCTCGAAGCGGATGCCAGCACTGTACACAGCTTAGGTATGTTCTGTGGGGGGTGAACCCCAGGAACAACCTGAAACCCCTTATACGCTTTGGAGACCGAAGACTCCCGCCGGGGTTTTGAAGCCAGTGGGCCGTCGAGGGCAAGGCCGGAGCCGTCTACATGCTGTGCATGAGACCTACCACTCGAGGACTGGCTAGTCTTAACAGACTATTTGTGGGTTACCTGATCCTGTGTGGAAGAAGAAGGGGACGGTGCCCCGAAGTTGGAGGGCAACCGTGTATCGAGGGAATCTCGATGTTGAGGACGTCTTCTCACCAAACTGTTGTCAGGACCCAAGCAGGTTAGACAACGACTTTGAGGGTCTAAAAATAAAGTTGTACCGCCACAGTCTGAAGATTTCTTGGAGAAAGTGTCTGGCGGTTCCATGAAGGAAAAAGAAGAGGCCTAAAAGGCCTAAGAGACCATGGGGCACTATGAAGAAACAATATCCCGTGGAAAAGGAAGATTTTACAAGAAAAGAAAAGAAAAGACAAGCGGTACCGGTGGCGTCGGGAAGACAGCCGCGACCACAAGAAAACTAAGAAATAAGAACAAGAATTTTCTGCGGTGACAGGTGGACGTCCTGCCGGCTCCGCGGAAAAACGAAAACTGAGGAGAGGCAGTTGGGAAAGGCGGGAAGGCAGCACGCAGGCGTGCTGGGATGCTTCCAAAAGCTCTTGATTGGATGCTGGGAAGCGTTCCTGCGCAGACTCCGTCGGTACCGACGTACCCATATGTGAAGACTCATTCCTGCTTGTTCCTGGAGATTATCCTTTCCTGGAGTCCTGCTAGACTAATCCAAACAAGTGGGTTGTGTTCTCCTGCCAGCAGAAGTGGAGACAGAGAACAACTACAAACTTCTAGTGATATCATCCTGCGATTTGAGCCAGTGCAGGTAGGGGCATACTCCAGTATTTGTACCCAAGTAAAGGATCATGAACCTGACCACACACAATTACATCAAGGGTACCAAACAGAACTATGTATAACTATATACAGTACAGCCACCAAACAGAATAAATGTCAGGAGTTCAAGCCTGGAAGACTAACAGCAGAGATAACAGAGCACTTGGGGCAGGTCCTGGACTGGTCTAGCAGGATTCCAGGAAAGGATATTATCTGGAAAGTAAAATGTCCCCTTCCAGATCATGCTGCTAGACAAGTCCAAACAAGTGGAATGTACCAATGCTGCTACTCCACTGGGTGAAAATATAACATGGTTTCTTTCAAGATCTCTGCACCAAAGGCCCTGTTCATCCTAGCTTGTATATCCAAGCGTCAGTGCTTGACAAAGACTGAGAGGGATGACCAAATTGCCAACCTGCAAATGTCAACAGGGACGACCAAACTACATTCTGTCCAGGAAGAGGCCTGAGCTTGAGTAGAGTGCACCTGAAATCCCTCCAGGAAGGACTGATTCTGCAAAAGATAGGCTTTTTCCAATGGGTAAATGTGGCCTTAGAAGCTGCCTCATCTTTATGCGGACCTGCAAAGAGCACAATCTAACAGACTTTCAGCAAGAATTAGTGACCTTCGGGTATGTGAGAAGTACCCTTGAATGTCAAGTAGGTGAAGATCCTTGACCTTCCCCTTATAATGCTCTGCCAAAAAGGACAGAAGACAGACCAGTTGATTGACATGAAAGGCTAAAACTACCTTAGGGAAGGCGGAGGGGACTGGCCAGATCAACAGAGCTTCCTCCAAGAAGAAAAGGTAAGGATGCCTGCACGAGAGAGCCTGGAACTCTGAACAGAGACACACCAAACAGATGGCAACCAAAAAGACTGTCTTGAAGAAAAATTCCTTGAGGCGCCAGCTACAACAGTTCAAAGGGGGCAGACAACAGGTCCCGAAGAACAACACCCAAAACCCACAGTGGGACCACCAAACATAAGGGGGGATATAAGTGATGACCCCTCCCCCGCCTAAGGAAGCGTGCCACTTCTGGATGAAAGGATATGTAACTGCCAGATACCGGGCCTTGAAAACAAGAAAAGGCTACAAACCTGAAGGGAGGAGTGGCCTAGTGGTTGGGGCAAGTTACCTCAGGCCGGAAGGTCAGGGGTTCAAATCCCACTAGAGGACAGCAACCTTTGGCCGGAAGGACTGGGGTTTCTAGTTCCACAAGTGCTCCTTGTGGTCTTGGGCAAGCCACTTAACCTTCCATTGCCCATGTTCCCTGTAAGTATTAGTGTATGTGTCTCATATCCCCTAGTGTTAAATGCATCCCCCAACTGTGTTGTGACCACTTTGATTGAAGGATAAGGTGGTATACAAAACTGTCTAAATAAATAAAACCTGTACCCTCAAGGAACTGACAGACAGACCTTTTCAAATCCATCCTCCATGAAGGCTATAAAGGATGGAAAATCTGCCTTTTGAGGGAGCAAGTGGTACTCCCGACATTAGCCCCCAAAAATGCACCACACTTGCACATAGGCAAGACAGGTAGAACCTCACTTTGCTTTCAAGAAAGTGGAAAACCACAACCTGCGAGTATCCTTTGCGCGCTAAGAACTAACTCCAAGCGTCAATCCATAAGTGAAAAGGGAGTCAGATCTTCCATCAGGACAGGCACCTGGCACAACAGGCCCCAGAGCTGTGGAAAGCACAAAGGTAGGCTGTCCAGGAACCACACCATGTTCACAAACCAAGTTCTCTGTGGCTAATATGGTACTAGCAGAATCACCAGTCCCAAGTGATGCTCCATCTGATGAATCATTTGCCCAACCAGAGGCCATAGCAGAAAAAAAACTTACAGAAGAAGCTTCCAAAGCCAAGGCTGAACTAGGGCATAAATGCATAAATGCCCTGGGCGCCCGGTTTCTTGCACTAACTTAAGAATCTCTCACATTGGCGTTGGTACAGGTCTCCATCAAATCCATCCAGTGACTGCCCCAATGGTCCAGGATTCACTGGAACATGGATGGTGCTAGCTCTCACTCCCCCAGATCAACAGTGTGATGACTGGACAGAGGAAATGACGTCACTGAACCCGATGGCAGTGTAAAATGACTGCTCCGGCACCAACCCCGTTAAAATCAATCACAAAAAACCCTCCAGGGAGAGCGGGGAGAAGCAGAGTGGGCGGCTGAGAGCTCCAGGAGCCAAAAGAGGAGAGTGGAGTGGAGGAGTGGCCTAGTGGTTGGGGCAAGGTACTTCAGGTCAGAAGGTCGGGGGTTCAAATCCCACTAGAGGACAGCAACCTTGGGCCGGAAGGACTGGGGTTTCTAGTCCCACAGGTGCTCTTTGTGGTCTTGGGCAAGCCACTTAACCCTCCATAGCCCATGTTCCCTGTAAAATAGTTATCTCCAAGTTATAATGCCCTGTTCAATGTAATTTCAGTTTGTTCAATGTAAACCACACTGATGCAGAATAGCGCGGTATATAAGAGAATGTAAATAAATAAAATAAAGAGAAAGTGTGCAGTTCATGGCAAGGCACAGACACCGAAAAACGGAGTGCAGCTGAAGGAGCGTGGTAAACACAAAATGGCAATTGGGGGAGAATCCAGCCTACCAACAGAAACGAAGGTAGGATTACAAGAAAAGGAAGGATAAATAACAGCTTGTAATTAAGGCTGCCATCTAGAACCAAAGTGAAAGTAAAAACTGGATGTAATATAAAGGCATACCGGCAAAGGCAGAAGCAGTAGAGCTAAGGGGTGCACTTAGCTAGAAAGCAAAGGAAAGTGAAAAGAGAAAAACTTTATAAACTACAGACAAAAACAAGGCTTGGGCAACAAAACAAAGCAGAAAACTGCACTCACAAAAGCAAAATAGAAGAACTGGTAATAGAATCCAGGGAATTGGAACAACAAAGGCAAATGACAACAAGAAGGAAAGCAGCCGACCCGAGAGACTATGTATATATAGGGGCTAGCATGAACAATCGCAAAAATACTATAACGGAAAATTGTATCAGAACAGTTGAGAGCAGAGAGCAAGCTGAGGCGCAAACACAAATGAGCATTATAGAACAAGGAAGAGAAATCAAGCAAGGAATAACAAAAATTCCCAATTACCCATGCCTACCAATAGCCAGATTAATATTAATAAAATACAGTCTCTAAAATGCTTGTATGCCAATGCTAGAAGTCTAAACAATAAGATGGGAGAATTAGAATATATAGCACTAAATGAGAGGTTAGATATGATTGCACTCTCAGAGACATGGTGGAAGGAGGATAACCAGTGGGACACTGTGATACCTGGATACAAACTATATCGTAATGATAGAGCTGAACAAATTGTTGGAGGGGTTGCGCTCTATGTTAGAGAGGGCATTGAGTCAGAAAGGATTAAAGTTTTGCAGGGAACAAAATTTGCTGTAGAATCTCTATGGATTGAAATTCCATTTATGAAGGGGAAGGTGATGGCAGTGGGAGTATACTATCGACCGCCTGGCCAGAATGAACAAATGGATGATGAAATGCTCAAAGAAATCAAGGAAGCTAACAAAAGCCACAACAGAGTAGTAATAATGGGTGATTTCAATTACCCCGGTATCGACTGGGACAGTGTCACAGCAGGACAAGCTAAAGAGATAAAGTTTCTAGATGAAATAAATGACTGCTTCTTGGAGCAGCTGGTTCATGAACCAACCAGAGGGGAAGCCATACTGGACCTAGTCCTTAGTGGAACGCCAGATCTGGTGCAAGAAATAAGGGTGTTGGGACCACTTGGCAATAGTGATCATAGTATGATCATGTTTGATTTAATCAGTGGAGGACAGATAGTAAAGGAATCCACAGTACTACCTTTTAACTTTCAAAAGGGAGACTGTGATAGAATGAGGAATATAGTTCGGAAAAAACTAAAAGGAGCGGTTCCAAAGGTTAAAGACTTACAGCAAGCTTGGGTGTTATTTAAAAATACTATCCTTGAAGCCCAGACCAGCTGTATTCCACGCATTAAGAAAAGTGGAAGAAAGTCCAAAAAACTGCCAGCATGGTTTAAAGGTGAGGTCAGAGAGGCTGTTGCTGCCAAAAGAGCAACCTTCAGGAAATGGAAAAAAGAGCCAAATGATGAAAACTGGAAACAGCACAAGCACTGGCAAGTTAAATGCAAAGCATTGATAAGGCAGGCAAAGCGGGAATTTGAGAAGAAACTTGCTACGGAAGCAAAAACACGAAATAAAGACTTTTTCAAGTACATTCGTAGCAAAAGGCCTGTGAGAGAGTCAATTGGACCATTAGATGATAGAGGGGTAAAAGGGGCAGTAAGAGGAGACAAGGCTATAGCAGAGAGACTGAATGAATTCTTTGCTTCGGTCTTTACTGAGGAAGATGTAGGGATGTTACCCAAGACTGAAGTGGTATTTAAAGGTGATACTGCAGAGGAATTGAGAGAAATATCGCTACACCGGGAAGATATATTACAACTATTTGATAAACTGAATAGTAGCAAATCACCTGGACCGGATGGTATACATCCCAGAGTGTTGAAAGAACTGAAATATGAGATTGCAGACCTGCTATTGGTAATCTGTGAACTTTCATTAAAATCATCTGTAATACCTGAAGATTGGAGGGTCGCCAACGTAACACCAATTTTTAAAAAGGGTTCCAGGGGTGACCCGGGAAATTACAGACCGGTGAGCCTGACGTCAGTACCAGGGAAAATGGTAGAAACCATCATAAAGAACAAAATTACACAGCATGTAGATAGTCATGGCCTAATGGGAGACAGCCAACATGGCTTTAGACAAGGAAGATCTTGTCTTACTAATCTGATCTGTTTTTTTGAAGGTGTGCATAAACAGGTAGACAAAGGTGAGTCGGTTGATATAGTGTATCTGGACTTTCAGAAAGCTTTTGACAAGGTCCCCCATCAGAGACTTTTGGCGAAGCTAAAAAGTCATGGGATAGGAGGCAGTGTACTATTGTGGATCGGGAACTGGTTAAAAGATAGAAAGCAGAGGATAGGGCTAAATGGCCAATATTCCCAATGGAAAAAGGTGAATAGTGGAGTACCCCAGGGATCTGTACTGGGTCCGCTACTTTTTGACATATTCATAAATGACCTGGAAAAGGGAATAACTAGTGAGGTTATCAAATTTGCAGATGACACAAAACTGTTTAAAGTTGTTAAAACCCAAGAGGATTGTGGAAAACTGCAGGAGGATCTGGATAAATTAGAAGACTGGGCATCCAAATGGCAGATGAAATTTAATGTGGACAAGTGCAAAGTTATGCACCTAGGAAAGAACAACCCACACTATAGTTAAACGATGCAAGGCTCCACATTAGAAACCACCACCCAGGAAAAAGATTTAGGAGTCATCGTGGATAACATGTTAAAACCCTCCGCCCAGTGTGCAGCGGCGGCCAAGAAAGCAAATAGAATGCTAGGTTTCATAAGGAAAGGGATGGAGAATAAAACAAAGGATATTATAATGCCTCTGTATCGCTCCATGGTACGACCGCACCTTGAATATTGTGTGCAATTCTGGTCACCGTATCTTAAAAAGGACATAGAGTTATTAGAAAAAGTACAGAGAAGAGCCACCAAATTGGTGAAGGGGATGGAAGGCTACTCCTATGAAGAGAGGCTAAAAAGGTTAGGGCTCTTTAACCTGGAAAAGAGACGGCTGAGGGGAGATATGATAGAGGTCTATAAATTAATGAATGGAGTGGAACGGATAAACGTGGATCAATTGTTTACGCTATCAGAATATAGAAGGACTAGGGGACATGTAATGAAGCTACGGGGTAAACTATTTAAGACAAATAAGAGAAAATATTTCTTCACTCAACGTGTAATCAAACTCTGGAATCTGTTACCGGAGGATGTAGTAAGGGCTGTTAGTATAGCTGGGTTTAAAAAAGGTTTGGACAAGTTCCTGGAGGAAAGGTCCATAAACCACTATTAAAAAGGGACCCAGGATATCAATGCTTGACCTAGTACAAGCACTGCAGAACCTGTGTCTCTTGGGGAAACTGCTAGGTACGTATGACCTAGATTGGCCACTGTTGGAAACAGGATACTGGGCTTGATGGACCTCGGTCTGACCCAGTATGGCATTTCTTATGTTCTTATGTTCTTAAAACAGAGCTTTGAGAAGGTTTACAGAAATAAAAACTGTAGTGCAGGCAGTGAAAACAGAACTGAGTAAACTTACTGGAAATTTAAAGGAGGATATAGTGGAGTTGACACGTAATGTGGGAGATCATGAAAACCGACTACAAGAGATAGAACAGCAACAAGAAGAAGAGCAACAGTTGATCTCCAAAACACAGAAATGGCAAGATACAATATAATATAAGCTGGAGGACTAAAAAAAAACGCTCTTGAAGGAACAATCTCAGGATTCGGGGTATACCAGAGGACAAGGAGTTCCAAGGCAATGCAAAAGTAGCGGCCTCGGTCTGTCCAGAGGTGCTCAAGAAAGGGGGAGAGGCAGTAACCCCCGAGGATATATTAATAGGTAGAGCGCATAGAGCGCTAGGGCCACCAAGAACAAACAGGTCAAGAGACATTATTATTTGCCTGACAAGGTATAAAATGAAGGAGTGTATCACGTCTAAAATGAGGAGTCAATGGACCATTACATGGCAAGGCTACCCGGTAAATATATATGAGGACTAGTCAGCAGGGATCCTGCAGCGTAGAAGAGCCATGCAACCAATTACACAAACTCTGAGGAAAACAGAAATTAAATATAGATGGCTATACCCCTTCAGACTATCTTTTACCCAGAAAGGGAAAATGTGGAGAGCGCATTCAATAGAAGCAGCTGAGGTGGCACTTCAAGAAGCAGGGGTTAGTCAACAAGGACCCTCAAAAGGGCAAGGGACAGAAGTCATGGGACAAAAACAACAAAAAGAACAAAGACAAGAATTGAATAAAACCAGAGGAATGCAGCAAGAACAAAACGAGGGAAGGAGTAAAGAGGGCAAAGACAGACCGAAAAGATGAGAGATATTGAGAGAGTAAAAGGACGATAATAATAAATGCAGTGAGTTGTGAGTGCAGAGGAGGGAAAGAAAGAGGAGAAGTAACAACAAAAGGCAGAGCTGTTATTGGAATGTGAGAAAATGTATTGAATTGTTTGAAAATTTTGAAAAGTTGGAAAGGTTTGAATACTGAACTATATATAAGAACATAAGAGGGGAAGGATGGGGATAATAAGTTCAGTAAAGATAGGTAGGTAGGGAAGATTAACAAGAAGAAAAGGCATAGGATGTAATGGGGGCAGGGGTAATTGAGGAAGGGGAGGGAGAGAGAGGGAGACGAGTAGGGGAGAAGGCGGAGGAGGTAGGGGACGCACTACTCCAAATAATTCCTCTGAATAAGGAGGAGATATGGGTAGAGGGAGGAGGGGGAGAATGGGAGCAGGAGGGAGGAGAAGGAGATAACAGGAAAGGAGAGGGGGAAGGAATCAGAAGGGAAGGAGGGAGAATATGAGGGGGAAGGGGGGTAAGGGAGAAGGGATGGAGAAAGCGGGTGAAGGATGGAAGACAAAAAGGAAAGGGGTGAACATTGACACAACCAAAAATAGCAATAGAAGAACACTAACAATAGCCACCATAAATGCTAAAGGATTGTGCACTTGACGGAAAAGACAACTTCTAGAAAAGGTAGACGGTTAAAAGCAGATAGCTTATGTGTACAAGAGACACACCTTTGAGTAGGGCAAGAATATATGCTAACTTCAAAGCACTACCCAAATGTGGTCCTCACAGGACAGAGAGCAAATCCCTGTAAAGGGGGGGGGGGGGGGGATAGGGATCTTGATAGGTGAAACATACCGACACTTAGTAAAAAGGAGAATGTATAGGTAAGGGAGGGGGACATGGTGGGAATTTAGCCAAAGTGTACATAGTTACTCTGTTAGCCCTGTATATAGAACCCCGTTCATTGTAAGTCCCCTGCAGACTTGCCTGCACTGGACAAATGTGTTACATGTAAACCGCACTGATTCCAAATAGCGCGGTATAAAAGAAACATTAAATAAATAAATAAATAAATAAAATAAAATAAATAATTTGCCTCCGAATAAGAGAAGAGGAGGCATGAGTGATCATGATCCCAATGAGCATCAAGGGGAGGCATATGAAAAAATATTAAAAGAGCTGGAGGAATTGGGAGACAACCCTATGATCTTGGGATAAGACTTTAATTTAACCAGCAACCCGAGACTGGACAACAGGGAAGCCAGGCAAGTGGGAGCTGTGGGGACAGGCAGAGCTTGAAGAAACTGAAAAGAGAGATTGGGGGTGATAGACATCTCGAGAAGTAGACACCCAGGAGAACGTAAATATACATTCTACTCTCATGCGCATGGAACATATAGCAGATCGGACATGATATGGGGAAGGGGGAATTGGGTATCGGGTATCAAGGGCACAGAAAGCAGAACAAGGAATAATAACTTGGACAGATCACACACCAGTCAGTGTAATATTTGAACTATGTGAAGAAGAAGAGGGAATAAAATTCTGGAAATTAAATGATTCATTATTAGAAGATGATAGCGAGGTGGAGAAACTTTGAGAAGGTATACAAGAATATCTACATTCTAATGTGACTGAAGAGGTAACATTGAGTATGGTATGGGACAGATTAAAGGCGGTAATTCAAGGACAGCTCATTAGCTTAGCAGCGCGAATTAAGAAGGAGAAAGGGAAATCAGAGACAGAATTATTAAATCTAATAAAGTAATTAGAAAGGAAACATCAGAGTGATCAAGATCCAGCTATCATTACAGCTCTAACTAAAGCAAGAGCAGACTTAAACAAGCTAAAGCCCAAGAAATAGCATGCAGATTAGCAGTGCTAAAACAAATGCAGTTTGAAGGAAGTCAAAAGGTAGGGAAAGTTTTAGCCAATAGGTTAAAAGCCCAAAGACAAGCGGCATACATAGAAGGGATCAGAAATAGCAAAGGGGAAATGGTCCACCACACCAGGGAAATTAGTAAAGTATTACGAGAGTATTATAGAAACCTATACAAAAGCAAAATAATAAACGGCCAGGAAGAGACAACAACTTTTCAAAGCGAATGTAATCTGAAACAAGTAGAACCAGAAGATAAACGAATAGGGCGAGAAATTAATGAAGAGGAAGTTCGGAGAGCCATTAAAACTCTCGAAGCAGAGAAGGCCCCGGGATTAGAAGGGTTCAAGGCAAAATTTTACAGAGTAATAATAGATCAAATCACATCAATCTTAACCCACATGTTCAATTGGGTTCTCCACGGTGAGGGAATCCTGAAATCCATGGAGGAGGTGGGGATTGCAATTCTGCCAAAACCAAAGACAAAGACAAAGGGGTGTGCGGTTCATACAGAACTATATCACTAATTAATCTAGATCCAAAAACACTGGCAAAGATATTGGCAAATCACATTCAAGAAGTGGTACCTAAATTGATCCATTGGGATCAAACAGGGTTTGTAAAGGGGAGATAAGGGAGTGACAACATTAGGAAGATATTAAACATTGCGTGGTATCTCCAGAGATCTAAGGATTAAGCAGTATTAGTTACAGTGGATGCAGAAAAAGCGTTCGACCAAGTGGAATGGTGATATATGTTTCAAATGTTGGAACGAATGGGTTTTGGAGAGAATTTCATAAAATGGATAAAGGTGCTGTACGAGCCTCCAAGAGCAAGGGTTTGAATAAATGGAGGTTATTCCGAGAGCTTTGATTTAGCAAGGGGAACAAAACTGGGCTGCCCCCTTTCCCAACTCCTATTTATCCTAATGATTTATTTAGACAGGTTTTTTTATACCACCTTATCCTTCAATCAAAGTGGTTGAGGATGACTGAGTCCTTGGCAGAATATATCAGACAGGCATCAGACAGAAAGGGAGTCCGAATTGGGGGTTAGGAGGAAAAAATTGAGCATAGAATTTGGAAGAGTGATTAAAAAAACACTTCAGATTCAAGTGGCTGGATCAACACTTTTGATATCTGAGGATACAGTTAGGGAAACCAAAAGAAAATACCAAATAATGGAACTACTAAGAAATGATAGAAAATATAAGAAGAGAACTCTCCAAATGGGCGAGATTATATCTGTCCTGGCTGGGACGTATAGCAGTAGTAAAGATGAATGTTCTACCATGAATATTAGAAACATACTGTAAAAACATAGAAATATGACAACAGAAAACATTTCAATCATATCACCTCTATCCCGCCTTTCCTCTAAGGTGTACATATTAAGATCCTCATATGCTTAATAATGTCCTCATATGCTTAATAATGAAGACCACTAACCATTTTAGTAGCCACCCCCTGCACCGACTCCAGCCTGTTCACATCCTTTTGAAGGTGCGGTCTTCAGAATTGCACACTATACTCCAAATGAGGTCGCACCAAAGACTCATACAGAGGCACTATCACTTCCTTTTTTCTGCTAGCCATTCCTCTCAGTATGCACCCAAGCATCCTTCTAGCTTTTGCCATCGCCTTTTCTACCTGTTTAGCTACTTTAAGATCATCAGACACAACCACACCCAGGTTCCGGTCTTCTTTAGTGGACAAAAGTACTTCACCCCCTATACTATATTGCTCCCTTGGATTGCTGCAGCCTAAATGCATGACCTTACATTTTTTAACACTAAGTCCCAGCTGCCAGATTCTAGACCATTCTTCAAGCTTAGCTAGTGTCACGCCCTCACCACCCGCCTCTAGTCTAGAGGGGCATGGTATCGGAGGAACTTCTCTCGATTGGCTTGGGCAAACTAACTTTCCCCAGGCGTATCTTGGGATATGTAGTTTGCCTTCAAAAATGGCTTCAAGAAGAAGTTGTAGTCATGGTCTGGAGGTAAGGCAAAGTGACAGAATTTTATTTCTTACGAAAAAGTTCAAGTACCCTGTACACAGGACTCCTTCTTATGCAGGATTATGTTTATGTTTATTACATTTGATATACCGCTCAAGCCAAAGCATCAGAGCGGTTTACAATATTACATAAAAGTTATTGGTAATACAGCACTAGAACAGCATAACTGCTTCACAAACTTCAAACACACACAGCTGCTTCAAACGTTTCTCAGCCCTGAAAAACAGCACTTCTTTAGCAAGGGTAAAAATGCCTCTTTTTAAGCCTTGCCTTGTAAAACAATTAATGGCAACAATAAAACTTAGTCCCACTGGAACAAAAGCTTCTTCTGAACTCCCTTCCCGGATTAAGTTTAAACCAAAATATGGGAGACACGGGCAGCAAATATTCACCAAGCTTTATAGCTTCCGTGCAAGTTTTCCTGGCTGCGTCACAAACCTCTGGGTGCTAGCAAAAGTATCCCCGGCCTCCTGTCGGTTCTCTGGGTCTTGTTATTTCCAGCTTTAGGAGACCTTCTCAGAAAGTGTTAGCCCTCAGCACAATGGTTCAACGCACTTGGCTTGGCATAAAGTACAGTCCATAGGAATATCCATAGCCCTCAAGTCATCCTCAGCAGTATCAACTTGCATATCTTCAATTGTTGGAGCAGTGTCCCGTTCTGAGTTCTCAAAGCAATGCTCAGTAAACAGCTCCCCCTTGGGTCCTAGAGTCACTCCTGTTCCCAGCTCTACCTGAGACAGCCGGTCAGTACCTTCAGCCTTCGGCCCATCTCCTCTATGGCTCCGCTGCATCTCCAGCTTCTCTTCGCTCTCCTGAGCCTCTTGTTTCTCCAGCTCCCCTTGTTTCTCTCGCTCCCCTTGTTTCTCCAGCCTCCCTTCTCTTTGCCTTAGCAGGGGTTTATATTTCCACCTCCAGGGTTCCAGCCCCTCCTCCTCCCTTCCGGCCCTTCCCAGGTGATAATAATCTCTTCTCATGCCTGCAGGGACCTCATAGGAGTCTGGGTGTAGCGCCCTGGGCTTTCTCTCTCTCTTCTTTCTCTCCCTTCGCGGGGCCTGAGATCCAGGCCAGGCAGGGATTTCGTGGGCATCGGTGTACGCAGGATTCAGGTTACCCTTGAAATACACAACTGGGCTCTCCCCTAGGTCCAATTCCATGTCCTTTTCTATTCTCATGGGTTCAAGACAGATGTCTCTGTCACACTAGATCCCTCCTCATGTTATCTACACCTTCCTGGGTGTCTACTTTATTGTAGATTTTGGTATCATCCGCAAAAAGGCAAACCTTACCCGACAGCCCTTCGGCTATATCACTAACAAAGATGTTAAAAAGATTCGGACCAAGGACAGATCCCTGGGGCACACCACTGGTAACATCCTTCTCCTCAGAGTGAGCCCCATTTACCTGTACTCTTTGTTGCCTCCCACCCAACCAATTTCTAACCCAAGCAGTAACTTTAGGGTCCATCCCTAGGGTGCTCAGTTTGTTTATAAGTCGCCTGTGAGGAACAGTGTCAAAGGCTTTATTGAAATCTAAATATACCACATCTAGGGCTCTCCCTCGGTCCAACTCCCTGGTCACCCAGTCAAAGAAATCAATCAGATTTGTCTGACAAGACCTGCCTCTGGTGAATCCATGCTGCCTCGGATCCTGTAATCCGCTGGACTACAGAAACCTCACTATTTTCTCTTTCAGCAGCGTTTCCAATAATTCATTCACCACCGAAGTTAAACTAACCAGTCTGTAGTTTTCAACCACATCCTTACTTCCGCTTTTGTGTACAGGCACCACATGAGCCTCTCTCCAGTCCTTTGGCACCACTCCCGACTCCAACGAGGCATTGAAAAGGTCAGTCAGTGGAGCTGCTAGAACGTCCCCAAGTTCCCTCAGTATTCTAGGGTATATCCCATCTGGTCCCATCGCTTTGTCTAGTTTAAGTTGAGCTAGTTTCTCACAAACACAGTCTTCTGAAAATTGTTCAAGATGCCCCTCGCTTCTGTTCCTGTTTGTGGGTGTTTTCTGAGGTCCTGCTCTTGGTTCTTCATCTGTGAACACAGGACAGAAATATTTGTTAAACAATTCCGCTTTATCCTCATCAGCTTCTACATATTCCTCCACTTCATCCTTGAGTCTGACAATACCACTTTTGCCCTTCCTCTTCTCACTAACATATCTGAAAAATGTCTTATCCCCCCATTTTATTGCATTGGCTATTTCCTCCTCTTTTTGAATCTTTACTTTACTGACTACTTTGCTAGCTTCTCTAAGATTTTCCAAATATAGATGCCTGTCTTCCTCTCTCTGTGATCTCTTGTATTTCATGAAGGCCTCCCTCTTTTTATTCACTTTTTCATCTACCTCTTTCGAAAGCCATAGCGGTCTCCTTTTCCTTTTACCTTTATTTACCATTTTAACAAAAAGGTTGGTTGCTTTTAAAATAACTCCTTTCAGTTTTGCCCACTGTTTTTTCTACATCCCCCAGCTGTTACCATCCTGCTAACGACTCCCTGAGGTATTGGCCCATCTTGGCAAAGTTAGTCTTCCTAAAGTCTAAGACCCTCACCTTTGAATGGATTCTAACAGCCCTAGTCCTAATACTGAACTACAATATCTGGTGATCACTGGATGCAAAATGATCTCCTACTATAACATCAGAAACACTTTCACCATTGGTAAGCACCAAGTCCAGTATGGCCCCTTCACGTGTTGGGTCTGTTACCAATTGCTTGAATAGTTCTCCCTCTAGAGAATCCAGGATCTCCTTACTTCTAGATGATACTGCAGCAGGAATGTGCCAATCAACATCTGGCATATTGAAATCCCCTATCAGTAGCACTTCCCCTTTCCTAGCAATGCTGCGTATGTCTTCAATTAACTCTCTGTCCACCTCTTCCTCTTGTGAGGGAGGTCTGTATATCACGCCAAAGCAAACAGATTTCTCTTTCCTTCTTTATAGTTTAACCCACAATGTCTCCTCTCTCCCTTTTAAGCTCTGTAATTCCAAAGCTTTAATAGTATTTTTTACATATAGTGCCACTCATCCTCCCCTGTCCTTTCTGAAAAACGTATAGCCAGGTATAGTTACATCCCAGTCATGGTTTTCTGTGAACCATGTTTCTGTAACTGCCACTAAATCCAAGTTAGCCACTTCCACCAATGCTTCAACATCAGGGATCTTATTCCCCATGCTACGGGCATTTATACACATTGCTTTCCATATGTTACCCTTGTTACTCATTTCCATAAAGGTATTTAATGCATCACTTACCTGGGGGATTTTTTCACCCATCCCCAACGAATCTAGTTTAAAGTCCTCTTCAGTAGATTAGCCAGTCTACTACTGAAGACGCGTTGACCTTTCTTGGACATATGGATGCCATCTCTGCTCTGCAACCCTTGGAATAGCATCCCATGGTCTAGGAAACCAAAACACTCTCGATGACACCATCCATGCAGCCATGCATTCATCTCTGGGGAGGTGGGTGGGTTGTGAAGACTTATTCCTGCTGTTCCCAGAGATCACCTGTTACAGATAAGTAACTGTGCTATCTCCAGGAACAAGCAGGAATGAGTCTTCACATATGGGGACTCCCAAGCTGAGATGCCTGGAGTCCCAGCATGTCATAGGCTGGAACATGCTATCTCCCAGAACACCAGGCATCCTGAGGATGGAGGGTAGGAGTTGAAGAAAGAAGGATGCTGTGGAACAGCTAACCTAGCATAGGACTGCAGGGATGGAGTCCATGTGTGGATGATGATGGTCATCAATAATATTGCAAAGGATATTGCAATATGGACCTCCCTTGACAGGATTTCACAGAAGTATGGAGGTTCATGGATCTACTGGGAAACCTAGTAGAGGAACCGTGAAGAGGACCTCACTGTAAGTGGAGGTAATAATCCTGTAGGAAAACCAGTGGAGGACAGAATCTTGAAAGATAATAGGTAACCCCAAGTAGGGAAAACTGGGGTAGTCCAAAATGGTGGGCCTTCAGCGGAAGGCTTAATGAGAAAAACCCTAGCTCTTTTGGGGGCAGAGTGAGTCACTCTTAGGAGCAAAAAGAGAAGGCTAACCGATTTGGACAAACAGGCACAGTCCTTGTGGGGAGAAAGGGTGTGGGAGCTCCTTGTATCCCAAAAAGCGAGGACAAATGCCTGAGGCGTTGAAGCCTGTGATTAACTGAAGGTCCACAATGTCTCTCCTAACTGGGGTAAGCTAGGAGAGATATTGGGCACGGAAAGCTTCAGAGGTACCTAAACCGTTAGGTTATGGTATAAAAATTGTTGACTACCACAGGAGTGGTTGTGTGTGTAGAAACCCAAACCTGCTGGATAGCATAGGTATGGGTAAAGCCCTTCTGTCAGAATCATATAGGTATATGAGGATAGACAGTGAGATAGATAAGTATGTGGATACATATCTATCTATAATAAAATATCTCAACAGATACATATATATATAGAGAGAGATAGATAGATAGATAAACAGACATATAAGAATATATCTATAGTGAGATATGGCAGGGCATAAAATACACACAAAAAATAAATATGGTTATGTAGGCCTACATATGGGTGTCTGCAAATAAACACACAGAGATATGCCTACAGCACAGCGATTACATAGGATATGTGGAGAGGAAAGATTCATCTAACAACAAGGAGGTGGAACCTACTTGAGAAGACATATAGAGAATCTATTCCCCCTGGTCATGATCTGCAAGAATGCTAGTTAGTGAAAAATAACCAGGATTGTTACGTGAAAAACAAAGGACAATGTCAATGTGCAGCCAGCAAGTCCCGAGTCTTCCAGGACTCTAGCATGGTAAGTAGACAGAAGACGCCTAGAGATGAGATACCATGTTGACCTGTTTAAGGGCAAAGATATCATGCGTTCTTACCATGAGGACGAGCATATCCCCGATTGGGAATACTATGGACCAAAGCAGGGAACTGGCAACTCCTTGAGCTTTCACGTAAGAGAAGGCCTATGTCCTTTATATAAAAAAAGGAGATAGTAAAAGAAGGGAAAACCTTCTAGTCATGGGAGACATGACTGAAAAGCCTTTTCTAACCAGTTAGGATAGGTGTTGGAGAACCCCCCCCCCCCCATGCTCTCTAGCAAGGGCCCATAGTGGAAAGCTTCTCTGTAGATTGCAGAGAGCATGATGCAGGAGAATGAGGAGATAGAACTGGCTGTTAGAGAGCCAGTATCTCTGCCAACTATGCTACCAAACTCAGGAAAAGGAAGATGGCAGAATAGAAGATCATCTAGAAAGCTTGTAGTGAGATGATCTCCAAGAGAGATGAAGCACTGACTTGGAGCCACTACTAAGACTAGACAGAATGTTAGTGGAGGACAATCTGGTTGTTTGTGGACAAGAACCAGTGGTCCAAACATTAAAGCTCCTGGATGGGCAGCTGTTGGCAAGATAGCAGAAGAATCTTACTGTTCAAAAACAGAAAGAACAGGAGTAGGAACTCTGGACATGTCTGATAAGCTGCCCCAAAGCAAGATTAAAACAGAGGAGGTGACTCAGAGAGGAAAACTCCGCACTGGAAAGTAAGGAAAGTAGAGAGGCTAAAGAGAAAGCCTCCTAGTAAGTAATTCCGCTCTTACAGAGGAAAACCTTGGTAAGAGGGTGAAGAGAATGGAGCTGAAGAAGACTTACGAAGTAGTAAGTCTATAGAAAGGAAAAATACATGCTGGCACAGGAACTATCATCTGATAGTGGTTAGACCTCTTTCCCTAGCAGGCAAAGAGGAGAAACCTGTTACTTATAGGCATGAACAACCTGACAGCTCATAGAAATATAGAAAAAATGGATATCTTTTGGAAAGAGATCCCTGTGTAGGGGTTAGAATAAAGCGGTGGATTGCCTCTATTGAGAAGAAGCAACTGTAGATTCTAACCCCAAGGGTCACAAGCATCTGATGATGAATGATCAGAAACCCTGCAGGTGCTGGGTTTGCTGAGCCTGGTGAGAGGTTGGATTCTTTAGACCAGGACGATGCTTTCCCTGTTGGGGAACATCTGTATGATGGGCAAGTGATGAATAAAACATTCTTCTCCTGTGGGAAGAAAGTTTGGTAGGACATTTCCTACGTACTGGGACAGAGGAAGGGGTAGAACAACCCCTAGGAACAGGTAAATCAGTGGACAACTGAGTAACCTGACGTAGAGACTCCCTGTTGAAAAGATATTCTCCAGTGCAAGGAGTATGTCCCAGCCTTTGTTGTGCCCATTTGTCCAAGTCTGAAGCTTGGAGCCAGGCTCTACGTCGTGCCCCTATAGCTATAGCAGAAGTCCTGCTAACAGACTCAAAAGAGTCTAGGTAAGCACGAGAAAGAAACCAAGAGATATTCTGGATATGCTTAAGCAGTGAGGAATAGTCTGTACTCCTGTAATCTGAAAGAAAAGGAGACAAAATATGTAATTGCTTTGTGACCTCCTCAAGAGAAAGACTCATAAAATATATATGAGAGAATTCTTGCAGAAAGCATAGATGTCTGGAAGGTTTGACTTCCAAAGTCATCTAGTGTTTTAGACTCACGACCTGGCGGATAGGAAGAGTGCTTTTTCTTACTCTTTACCCGCCTCATTGCTGATTCCACTACTAGGGAATGATGAGGGAGTTGAGTCTTTTGAAACCCTGGAGAGGGGGGCACCTGATATAACAGATCAGTTGCCTTGGGAGGTGGGGGTACCCTTAAAGGTGTTTCCCACATTCCTAGAAGGAGATCCTGCAAGGAATGATGCAAAGGAAGCATTATGTTCCCCTTTGCTTTGGTAGAAAGAGAGTCTTGTGCAGGATCATGTCCTGGGATAGGAATGGCAAGAGATCTTGCTATATCCCAGAGGAAACTCTGAAAAGAGGGATCCCGAACAGGAATCTCTCTTGGACAAGTTAGATTTACAGAACTAGCCTGAGCATCCACAGAGGTATTCAAATATATAGGAATAGAAGATCCTGCACAGTGCAGTGTGGAATGCTTAAGAGATGGTTGCTGGTACTGGGTATCATGAGCAGCAACCGTCCTTACCACATTGTCCATGCCAGGTATCGACTCCAAGCTTGGTAGAGAATGGAGCGATCCTGTTGAAAAAAGCATGGTAGGAGTTGGCCACGATGCTACTGTGGATACCGGTACCGATGTCAGTACCGGTACCGATGTCGGAGTCGAGCCCGACAAAGACATCGGAGTAGTCACCGGTGACAGTTCAATCGGTACCGAGGTGACCGAACCTATCCGGCCAGTATCCTCGGTACCGAAGCACTGGTATCGATCGATGTTGGTACCAAAAGCTATTGGTACCGAGTCTTCTAGACTAGAGATCGATTCCAAACTCGGCATCGAGGGCAGAGAGCCTGATAAGCGAAGCATGGAAGGCACCGACCGCAAAGGTAATGAGGTCGTCGGTACCGATTTCGGTACCGTGTCTGACACTGGTGAAGGAAGGTCAACCAGTGGCAACTCAATTGGCCTCAAAGGAACCGAGAGTTGTGAAGCCGAATCATCGGAACCGAGCCTACGGTACCGCCGAGAGCTGGTACCAAGACGAGTCGGTACCCAGTCCTCCAAACTGGAGATCGATTCCAGACTCGGCATCGAAGGAAGCGAGTCTATTGATGCACTTCTGGAGGGTACCGACGGCAGTGTTAGTATCGGTGCTGGTACTGATAATGGAAACTCAGTCTGGGGTCTATCCAGCGGTCCCGAAGGTACCGAGGATGCCAGATGACGATCCCTGGTGAGGAGTGTTTCATCCAACACCAGTGCCGATGCCGGGGTACCGGTACCGCTCGAAGCGGATGCCACCACCGGACACAGCTGAGGTATGTTCTGTGAGGGGTGAATCCCAGGAACAACCTGAAACCCCTTATTTGCTTTGGAGACCGAAGACTCCCGCCGGGGTTTTGAAGCCAGTGGGCCCTCGAGGGCAAGGCCGGAACCGTCTTCATGCTGTGCATGAGACCTACCACTCGAGGACTGGCTAGTCTTAACAGACTGTTTGTGGGTTACCTGATCTTGTGTGGAAGAAGAAGGGGACGGTGCCCCGAAGTTGGAGGGCAACCGTGTATCGAGGGAATCTCGATGTTGAAAACCTCTTCTCACCAAACTGTTGTCAGGACCCAAGCAGGTTAGACACCGACTTTGAGGGTCTAAAAATAAAGTTGCACCGCCACAGAGTGAACATTTCTTAGAGAAAGTGCCTGGCGGTTCCATGAAGGAAAAAGAAGAGGCCTAAAAGGCCTAAGAGACTGTGGGATACTAAGAGGAAAAAATATATCCGGTGGAAAAAAAAATATATTTCAAAAAAAGAAAAGAAACACCGGTGGTACCGGTGGCATCGGGAAGACAGCCGCGACCACAAGAAAACTAAAAAATAAAAACAAGAATTTTCTGCGGTGACAGGAGGATGTCCTGCCGGCTCCGCGGAAAAATGAAAACTGAGGAGAGGCAGTTAGGAAAGGCGGGAAGGCAGCACGCAGGCGTGGTGGGATGTTTCCAAAAGCTCTTTGATTGGACGCTGGGAAGCGTTCCCGCGCAGACTCCGTCGGTACCGACGTACCCATATGTGAAGACTCATTCCTGCTTGTTCCTGGAGATCATTTGTTCCGACATGGATTAGTAACATTGGGTAATAGTCAGTGGACTTGATTGAGTCTTGGCAAACTCTCCGTAACATCTTGCATTTTGGCACCAGGCAGACAGCATACCTCTCTGGATATCAAGTCTGGTCGGCAGATGGACGCCTCAGTACCCCTCAGAAGAGAGTCTCCAACCACCACTACCCTTCGCTTCCTTGTGGTCTCTGATTCTGCAACTTTGGGGTACTTGAGCTCTGGTTCTTCCCTTTCCAGGGATACTTTCACCTCCTCCAATTCCAAGGCTGCATAATGGTTCTCCAATTCAAGGGCTGGAGAGTTTGGATGGGTGATTCTGCAGGCCCTGGTGACTTGTGTCCAACCTTTGTCATTCTGTTTGCACCCATCTTCTCCTTTGCTAGAGAGCTTGGATGTTTCAAGAAGCATCTCATCAATGTACTTCTCACTGTCTTGAATGCTCCTTAACCTCGCCACCTCCTCTCTGAGTTCCTCCACTTGTTTCCTCAGAGCTTCAGCATGCAGGCACCCTGCACATGGAACCGGTCCTTTAACTGGCATTGGGACCTCTGTCTGGACAAGGCAGAAGCTTTAACGGGGGCAACAGCTTTAGCGATATGATTTTTTCCAGCCATTGTTCTGTTCGTGGAGCTTAGGTATCTGTTAAAGCAAAAGAGAAAGATCTACCAAAGTACCAGCCGGTTTCCCAGCTGTCCTTTCAGAAAAAAAGCAGTTAAATCACTTTAATTATATTCAAAACGTGCTGTTCCAAGTCCCTGTGCTTTGTTAAATGGGGAGGTGCCCTATAAAGCAAGACTGCTCACTAGTGGTGGGTGGGAGTTGGGGTGGGTAGGGAGGGAATTAACACCTGATTAGCTGTCAGCAGTTCCCAAAATCTGAGGTTACTAGAGTTTAAACCTACTCTGCTAAAGAAAATATTGCCACTAAACCACTAAAAAGAATGTAACTTTGCTTTAAAAATATACCAGAACCCTTTTAAGAGCTCCCAGTCAGAGAGCTAGCAATTTAATAAAAATAAACCCTCAAATCCTTACAGTTTTTTGACCTGTAGAGTCCCTGTTTGGAATGCCTCAACAGGGCAGGGTTCTGAAGTCTTTTATGCAGGCCTCAGCTGCTCTCAGTTCATTCACAGGCTAATCAGGCCCACTAACTCCTGATTAGGTGTCAGCAGTTCCCAAAAGCTGAGAAGGTTACTAGAGTTTAAAACCTACTCTTCTAAAGAAAATATTGCCACTAAACCACCAAAAAGAATGTAACTTTGCTTTAAAAATATACCAGAACCCTTTTAAGAGCTCCCAGTCAGAGAGCTAGCAATTTAATAAAAATAAATCCTCAAATCCTTACCGTTGTTTGACCTGTAGAGCCCCTGTTTGGAATGCCTCAACAGGGCAGGGTTCTGAAGCCTTTTATGTTTCTGTTTACATCCTTACCATGCAGGGTGTCAAAAATGGAAATAGAAAGGATGCAAAATATAATTATGCAATTCATTTGGGGAGGAACGTTCCCAAAAGTGGCAAGAAATACTATGTACAAGCCGAGGGAGGAGGGGTGCTGGGTGTACCCTGCCTAGCTAAATACTATGAAGCTGTGCAGCTTAGAGAGTTGTTTGCATGGAGAGAAGGAATAGACACTCTAAACTGGGTACATATTGAAGGAGAGGGAGAAGAAGATAAGGAAGCAAAGGTATGGGAGCCTGTGGAAAAGAAGAAAGGGGAGAAAGATGACAACCCATTTAAGGAACTCACTCTTCAAGTGCGGAGAAAATGGAGAAGACACCTTATGGGGGGGAAAAGGTACTCTAGGCAAACATTTATTCAAGAGGCAAAAGAATATGGACTGGGGAAAACAATGAGGGTGTATGTGAGATGGGCAAAAGAGAAATTAGACTTACCTGCTAATTGCTGTTCCTTGAGGAACTAGTCCAGTCCCACACCTCTGGGTAGTGTACCTCTTCCAGCAGCTTGGAGACTGAGCATGTCATCTTTTTGATGACACTAGTGTACATATGCAGCTGGCACTGCCTACCAGCCCCAGTACCTATTGACAAAGCAGACTCAGAGGAGTAACAAATAAGTAGTTAAATATGCAACAAATACGTCTACGTCTAAATAAACTAGTACCCCCTCCATCCCCTGGGAAGGATACCCCGTTCCCCCCCTACAGGATGTGGAGGCCTACCTGTTGAGTGCCTGAGCAATTCCAACGAACAGGGAGCGAGCAACTGACACCTCTTTTAGTCGGCCCCCCTGCCCCCAAACGCTAATTACACCCCCCTCTCCGGCTCCCCCTGGCCATTTCCTCCACCAAGGGAACCAGCTTCAGGACCGGGGTGTGCACAGATTATCACAGAAAGCACTCAGGGAGGGTTCTGGGACTAGACTAGAGTTCCTCAAAGAACAACAATTAGCAGGTAGGTCTAATTTCTCTTTTCTTATTGTCCCTCCAGTCCAGTCCCACACCTCTGGGATGTATCAGAGCAGTTAAACTAATGGGAGGGACCCACACAACCAGCCTGAAGCACTGCCAATCCGAAACGAGCGTCCCCCGCTGCCTGGACATCCAGGTGAAAAAGCTCAGAGAAAGTATGCCGTCCTACTTATCTCCATCGGCGGAACTAAACTATATTCTGCCCACGAGGCTGCCTGAGCCCTCATGGAATGCACCCGCAACCCCGCCGGCACTGCTTTACCCTTCAAGATGTATGCCAATGTGATTGTCTCCCTGATCCATCTGGAAATGGAGGCCTTAGCTGCCGCCTCACTTTTGTGCAGTCCACCAAACAGAACTAACAGACGGTCCGATCTCCGAAAGGACAATGTCCTTTTCACATATCTTCGCAGGACTCTTCTACCATCCAGGTGGCAAAGCTGTGGAGTGGCAGGGTCCATATCTGCTCTCGCCCACATCCGCGCTTGCCAGAGCCGGTAAGGAGACAGCTCGATTTACATGAAATGCTGACACCAACTTGGGCAAAAATGAAGGTACTGGGCACAGGACCACTTTCTCCTTGAAAAAGGAAAGGAATGGCTCCTGGCATGACAGGGTCCGAAGCTCCGAAATCCTGCATGTCGAGCAAATTGTCACCAGGAATACCATATACAGTCAATGGCACAAAGGGTTCCCCAGACAGCGCCGTCGGGACCAGATTGAGATCCCAAGGTGGTACCACCGCTCTCTTTATTTATTTATTTTATTTATTTATTTACATTCTCTTATATACCGCGCTATTCTGCATCAGTGCGGTTTACATTGAACAAACTGAAATTTACATTGAACAGGGCATTATAACTTGGCGATAACTATTTTACAGGGAACATGGGCTATGGAGGGTTAAGTGGCTTGCCCAAGACCACAAGGAGCACCTGTGGGACTAGAAACCCCAGTCCTTCCGGCCCAAGGTTGCTGTCCTCTAGTGGGATTTGAACCCCCGACCTTCCGGCCTGAAGTACCTTGCCCCAACCACTAGGCCACTCCTCCACTCTGGCAGATGGAGGTGGGTCACCGTCCCTAGAAAGCTCAGCACATCTGGATGTGTACCCAATGGCACCCCATGGACTTTCCTGCAATAACCGGAAATCACCGCCGGTTGCACCCTCAAGGAACTGGCAGCTAGACCCTTATCAAAACTGGATTGCAAGAACGCCAAGATGTCCGGGACAGAGGCAGTGGAAAGACATGCCTGCCTCTCTCTGCACCACGATTCAAAGATGCGCCCTACGCAGATGCATGCCAGGTTCATAGACCTCCTCTGGGCCTGTAGCAAGGTCACTATCACTGAGCCCGAATAGCCTTTCTTCTTCAATCTTGCCCTTTTAAGAGCCACGCCGTAAGCGAGAATTTATCCACCTGGAGCATGCTAAGTGGCCCCTGTATCAAGAGGTCGTTCCGAACCGGAAGCCACCACAGTCAATCCGCCAGTATCCGAATCAAGTCGGCATACTATGGGCACCTCGGCCAGTCCGGTGCCACCAGAATTAAAAATCCCTAGTGCGCCTCTATCCATCGCACTAACCAGCCTATGAGCGCCTTTGGACATGCTCTCTTCTTCTGCTGACAAACTGGCAGACCTTGGCCGGCTCGAACATTGCCATTAGGTCCATGACCGGTGTGCCCCATCGGCAGGCCACCTGCTCGAACACCTCCTGATTGAGCTGCCATTCTCTGGGGTCCATGCGCAGTCAGCTGAGGTAGTCTGCAGTCACACTGTTGACTCCCGCTACATGCACCGCCGATAACACCTGGAGACAAATCTCTGCCAATCTGAACAGCCTTTCGGCCTCCTCCTCCAGGGCTGCACTGCCCATGCCTCCTTGCCAGTTGATGTAAGCCACTATGGTCGCATTGTCCGAGAGGACTTGGACCACCTTCCCCTGCAACCATGGCTCGAAACTTTCTAGCGCCAAAGTCACTGCTCGCATCTTGAGCCTGCAGATTGACCACAGGGCCTCCTGCAGACTCCTCTCCCTGAACAAAGCATCCTTCGCAATGGGCTCCCCATCCTGACAGGCTGGCATCGGTCATCAGCGGAACCCACACTGGGGACTCTTTCCAGGCTTCCCACATGCAGCCACGAACTGAGGGCTCTCCTGGTGCTCCACAGACAGGGGAGTACTTGGGACAGGGGCTGACTCTGATGGGACCACCACCGGAGTAGAGCCCTCTACAGCATTCGCATGTACGCCCTTGCCCACGGGGCTAGCTTGACAGTAGCCACCATGGTCCCCAGAACCTGCAGATAATGCCACAATGATGGTCTTGCCATCTTTAGAAACTGCTGTATCCACTGTTGTAGTTCCTGCACCCAGGAATCCGGCAGGAAAACGCTGCACATGCGGGTATCAAAGCACGCTCCCAAATACTCTAGCTCCTGGGCTGGCCATAACTGAGTCTTGGCTAGGTTGACCCCCCGACTGAGACTTTGAAGGAACTCCCCCATCCGTGCTGTTGCTCTTTCACTATCGTCCCTGGACTTCGCCTGGATCAGCCAATCGTCTAGGTATGAGTGGACGAGAACCCCTTTCTTGCGGAGAGCTGCCGCCACCACCACCATGACCTTGGTGAAGGTATGGGAGGTGGTCTCCAGACTGAAGGGCAATGCTGAAAACTGAAAATGGCCCCTTGGCATCGCAAAGCGGAGAAACTGCTGATGTTCTGGATGGATGGGAATGTGCAGATACGCCTCTGTGAGATCGAGAGACGCCAAAAACTCTCCACTTCCTACCGCCACTATTACTGATTGCAGTATTTCACTGTGTAAATGCGGTACCCAGAGACATCGGTTCATGCCCACGAAGTCGAGAATATGGCTAAAGGAACCTTCCTTTTTGGGCACCACTAAATACATGGAGTATCGACTACAGATATACTGGTCTCGCGAAACCGGTTCCACGGCTCTCAGCTGCAGGAGACAAGTCAAGGTCTCTTCTACTGCCACCAACACCGCTGCATCCACTTTGGGCGATCGAAGGAGCTCTCATTCTTGCTCCAGTAGCAGGTATAGGCGTGTCATGGATTGCACCCCTTTAAGACAAGCCCCCGGCAGATCCCACTCATCCTGGATCATCTATCCTACTACTCCATGTACCCGGAAGACTTTCTGCGATTTCCACACCGCCTGGAACAGCGGATCCTACAGGGCCTCTTCCTCTGCCGGGAGGTTAGCAGGCTTATTCAGGGCCTTGAGGGACTTCAAGGTACACATAGATTGTGAGCCGTTCAGGGACGAGGGATTGTATCAGTACCTGTTTGTAGTGATTGTAAACCACTTTGATGCCCTTTGGCCCTCACGGTATATCAAGAAATTGCATGAACATAAGCATAAAGATGAGCACCGGTAGCTCGTCCCGGCAGAAAACCTAAACAATCCGGGTCTGATCCTCCTGTTCTGGGATCTCTCCTTCTTCCAACTCCTCCTGCAGATCTAGCTCCATGTCAAGGTCTTCCCCATCCAGCATCTCCGACAATGGCGATTGCTACCACTCCTCTAAGTCTCTAGCCCGCTTAGATGCCACTGCTCCTGACTCGTGCTCTTTTGCGTCTGACACCCTTAGCCCTGTGTTCCGGGGCTGAGGAGCCACTTGCCAAGCCCTGTTGACGTAGGCACAACGCTTTATGCAAAAGTAAGACAAACTCCAGTGAGAACTCCCTTGGGAGACCTATTGCTCCCTGGGCTTGAGGGGTGGATAGTCTGGGCATCGTGCAGGGATTGGGGGCCAGATCCATTGAAAGCAACATGGCGCCCCCCATCTCCAGGGTCTCTTTCAACCGGGAGGAACTCTCCTGCCTCGTCTCATCCCGCAGGCCCTGCTCCAATGACTTAGCCTTTTGCGTGCAGTCTAGGCAGACGCCTGCCTTCGAGACCACACCCCATCAGGGACTGCATATCTTGAGGATTTTTAGATTGCGCTGCTGTGCTGTACCTTAAAGATATGAAATGGACCTTGCATTGATCCAATCAAACTGACACTTTCTCCGAGTAAAGTTTACATTTTCATTCTAAGCACTACAAATGGCTATAAGGGAGTACAGCTTCCCTTACAAGCAATATTACAAATTTAATAGGTACATAATCTGGGCTAAGAGACAAGGGATGATCATGTCAGGTTACTCACTGACCATAGACAGATGGAAGGATTTTCATTTGCCTCCTATCCATTGACTGACTATCTTTCTAGTTACATACATTCCTTGTATGCAGGTACTTCCTGTTTCCCACAGAACTGTAGCTGCTACAAACCTATATGCAGCACTTTTTCCCAACTCATCTTTCATTTATTTCTGTCTCTGACTTTTTATCTGACCCTTCTCAGGAGAAAGTCACAATGTCTCAACCTACTGTCACTTACATCACCTGACCAGGCACACAGCACTCTGAAATCTGCCCAGCAACAATGGCATATCTAGTTAGGCTTTTCCCACAGGTCTGCATCAAGTCATTGTGCACTGAATAAGCTTTGAGGTGTATAACACAAGGCATACTTAAGGATTAAAAGACGTTCACCCCCCTTGATACTATCCAATACCAGGCATTGCGGACTGGCCGGCATGGTGGGAAGGGCTGGGGGCACTCCCCAGGAGTGCCACCAATCTGTACCCAGGTAGGTAAAAGGATCCCTAGCACAGTGCACCTCCATAGACTCAGGCACGGAGCACTAGAGTACTTGAACTAAAATAAAATAAAATAAAACAAAACCAATTTATCGAAATCTAATTAACTGAAACTGAAATGAAAAAGAAACTGCAAATGGCCCCCTAGGAAGAAGCTGCTCTGTCCTGCTTTATTCTCCAGTGGCTGCCTCTCCAGGGCACCCAAAACACAGCAGGAGGTTAAAACACATGTGGGCCTGTATAAGAAGAAATTGCGCCTAAACGCAGCAGGGGGAATTTTCCACACCGCTGCAGGCTCCCAAACATGTGGCTGCAGGCCGCTCTGTCTCCTTGTGTTCTGGCGGTTGCAAGGCATTCCTGCTGTCCTCCCCCCCGCCACTCTTACCTTGGAGCCTCTTTGCCACGTGGCTTTTCTACCCCTGATACTCAGTCTTCCTTCCCAGCTTCGGCGCCGAGTGGGGCGACTTGGGGCTGCCAGCTTTCACTCCTGTCAATCAACTGCAGCCCCCGCAGCGGCTTCTCACCCGATAATGGGTTCGGGAGCCGCCAAAAGTCTTGGACTGAGGAAGGACCTAACAGAACTCCCCCCCCCCGAAATCCTGGGGGAGAGGGGAAAGAAGGAATATCCTCTCCTGAGCCCTATTGTCCCCTGGGATTCTCTTTGTTCCTTCTGAATTATTTTTATTTTTTTTTTTTTTTACTTCTGCCTTTAAAAAAAAAAAATCTGCACCTTAACAGAGGAAATAAAAAGCAAACTCTAACTAAACCTATCTCCCCTTAGTTGTCCCGTCAGTGAGTCCAGCACCCTGGCTCACTACCTCCTCCAGCTGCTTGAAGACTGAGCATACTGGGGCTGGTAGGTGGCGTCAACTGCATATGTACACTAGTGTCATCAAAAAGATGACATGCTCAGTCTCCAAGCTGCTGGAAGAGGTACACTACCCAGAGGTACAGGACTGGACTGGAGGGACGATAAGGAATAAAGGATTAAAGAGGATGGGACAAATGATAGGAGAGGGGGGAGAAATTAGAACATTTGAGGAGTTAAAACAGTAATATCAGCTAGAGGTGACAGACTACTATGCGTATGTGCAAATGTGGTATTTGTTTACAACAAAAAGATATTAAGCTGGATTTGTTGGCCAAACCCACTCAATTTGAGGAGCTAAAATAGAAACAAGATTTGCAAAAAAGGATAATATCTAAATTATATAAAATCTTAAGTAAAAAGGGAGAGGAAAAGTCAAAGACTCAAAAGAGATGGGAAGAAGAAATACCAGGACCCTGGGACATTAATAGATAGAAATAAATACATAATACAGCACCTGGGACACCACTCCTGGAGAATAGCATAAAGGTTAGATTGAGGATGTACTGGACTCCTGTTAAATTAAAAGCTATCTATCAGGACAGCTCAAGTGGGTGTTGGAAGAGATGTGGGGAAAAAGGAGAATTGCTACACATGCTTTGGAGCTGCCCCAAAGTGCAAGCATACTGGAGAAAGGTAGAGAAATTATATGGAGACATTATTAAAGTGCAAGTTTAACTAACACCAGCTATGGTAGCCCTAAATGAGGGGATGTGAGAAGGATGTGAGGATTTGGCAACATTTTTAGGATACTGTATAATAATAGTGCAGATGAGCCTTCTCAAATGGTGGAAGAATACAGAGATACCATCGTTAAAAGAAGTGGTGGGAAAACTGGAACAAGTATGGAGCCTATGTGTGACAAAAGTGTATAGAAAGCACAGTTACTTACCTGTAACAGGTGATCTCTGGGAACAGCAGGAATTAGTCCTCACATATGGGTACGTCGGTACCGACGGAGCCTGCGCGGGAAAGCTCCCCAGCTTCCTAGAATGGAAGCTTTTGGGACCTCCCACTGCACATGCGCACTGCCTTCCCGCCTTCCTGAACAGCTCTCCTCAGTTTCGAGTTTATAGCTGAGTCAATAGAGAGAGGACAGGAAGATAGATAGATAAAAGATACAACTCCTAGGGGAGGTGGGTGGGTTGTGAGGACTAATTCCTGCTGTTCCCAGAGATCACCTGTTACAGGTAAGTAACTGTGCTATCTCCAGGAACAAGCAGGAATAAGTCCTCACATATGGGGACTCCCTAGCTTAGATGCGTGGGATCCCCTGTCAAGGTTCGCCATCTTCGTATGGATCTCAGGCATTCATCCTGGGAAGGTGGGCAGGAGTTGTCTAAGAATGGAACAGGTGTTTGAGGACAGCCTGGCCAAACAAGGCATCCCGGCGGGAGTCTTTGTCCAAACAGTAATGGGCTGTGAAGGTATGAACCGAGGCCCAGGTAGCGGCTCGACAGATCTGATCAATGGAAACAGAGTGCAGATAAGCCATAGAAGTTGCCATGGCTCTCACATTGTGAGCTGTGACATGGCCTTCCAGAGAAATGTTTTTACTCTGGTAAGCAAAGGAAATACACTGAGCAATCCAATTGGAAAGTGTACGCTTGGAGACTGGAAGTCCCAAATGTGAAGGATCAAAAGCCACGAAAAGTTGAGAAGACTTTCGATGTGGCTGAGTCCTATTAAGGTAAAAGGCTAGAGCTCTTTTACAATCCAGAGTATGAAGGTTCCTCTCTGCACTGGAGGCATGAGGAGCCGGAAAAAATACAGGTAGATATACCTCTTGATTAAGATGAAAAGGCGAGACCACTTTAGGCATAAAGTGGGGATTCGTCCTAAGGACCACCTTGTCATGATGAAATCTTGTATAAGGTGGATTAGCCACTAGAGCCTGCAGTTCGCTGATGCGACGAGCGGAAGTGACTGCAATTAGGAATAATACCTTCCAGGAAAGAAATTTCAAGGAGGTAGAAAATAACGGCTCAAAAGGTGGCTTCATAAGCTGACCAAGCACTAGATTCAAATCCCATGCGACCGGGGGGGGTCTGATGGGAGGTTTAGTGAGGGTCAGGCCTCTCATGAATCTTGCAACAAGAGGATGAGAGGAGATAGGTTGTCCATTTACAGGTTTCAGGGATGCTGAAATAGCACTTAAATGGACTCTTACAGAATTCGTCTTAAGGCCTGCATTGGAAAGATGCAGGAGATAGTCTAAGAGGGAATTCAAAGGAAGTGCCAGAGGGTCAAGGCCCTGCTGAGCACACCAAATGGAAAAACGTTTCCATTTGAAAGCATAAGACCGCCTCGTGGAAGGTTTCCTAGAGGCATGAAGGATATCTTTCACAGGTTGAGAAAGATTAAAGTCTTGAAGACTTAAGCCTTCAGTAACCAAGCTCGGAGATGTAGGGATTTGGGGTTTGGGTGCCACAAAGTCCCGTCCTCCTGAGACAGAAGGTCTGGTGCAGCTCCTAAGTCCAGGGAGGATCCCTGGGAGAGCTGTAGAAGCAGAGGGAACCACACTTGGCGTGGCCAGCGTGGAGCTATGAGGATCATAGAGCCGTGATCTCTCTGGAGTTTGAACAGAGTCTTGGGAATCAGCGGAATGGGTGGAAAGGCATATAGGAACGCCTGACCCCAATGGAGGAGAAAGGCGTCCGTGGCCTGAGCTTCCTGACATGGAGTCCTGGAACAGAACCGGGGAAGTTTGGCATTCCACGGACTTGCAAAGAGGTCTATGTCCGGGGTCCCCCATTCCTGAAAGATTCTGGTTATCTGGTCCACGTGTAGGGACCACTCGTGTGGCAGCAGAACTCGACTGAGCCTGTCTGCTCGAGAGTTTTGAACTCCTGGAAGGTACACTGCTAGCAGATGAATTTGGTGCTCTCTGGCGAAGGCCCATAATCTGAGAGCTTCGTTGCAAAGCGACAGAGAGCCCGTTCCTCCTTGTTTGTTTATGTAAAACATGGCCACCTGATTGTCTGTCTGAACCAGGACAGTCAGGTTGGCAAGGAGGGTATGGAAGACCTTGAGGGCAAGGTAAATTGCTCGCAGTTCCAGGAGGTTGATATGAAGGGTGGCCTCCTGTGGAGACCAAGTGCCCTGAGTGGAGAGAGTTAGCAGATGGGCTCCCCACCCCAATTGGGAGGCATCTGTTGTGAGGGTTGCTTGGGGTAGCAAGGGCTGAAAGGGAGCCCCCAACAACAGATTCTTGGTGGATATCCACCAATGGAGGGACCAAGACAGACGGTTTGAGGTTTGTATTTGGTCTGAGAGTGCTCCCGACGCCTGAGTCCACTGGGTGGCCAGGGTCCATTGAGCTGCTCTCATATGAAGACGAGCATAGGGCACCACATGTACTGTGGAGGCCATATGGCCCAGGAGGCGTAGCATTTCCCTGGCTGTCAAGTGAGTACTGGACTGGGCTTGGGAGGCCAAGCTCAGCAGACGCTGACCCCGAACCAGTGGAAGGTAGGCTCTTGCAGTGGTGGTGTCCAACCGGGCCCCTATGAATTCTAGAGACTGAGTAGGGCTGAGTTGAGACTTGGGAAGGTTTACCACCAGTCCCAGATACTGCAGAAGGTTCCTTGTGCGGTCTAGGGAAATCTGGGCCTGCGACTGAGTTGGAGCTCGAATGAGCCAGTCGTCCAGATATGGGAATACGAAAATCCCCATGCTTCTGAGAAATGCGGCTACGACTGCCATGCATTTGGTAAAGACTCTTGGGGCAGAGGCGAGACCGAAGGGAAGTACTCTGTATTGGTAATGACTTCCCCTGAACAGAAAGCGAAGATATTTTCTGTGGGAGGGATGGATGAGTAGATGTGTATACGCATCCTGCAGGTCTAGAGAACAAAGCCAGTCCTGACTCTGAAGGTATGGAAGGAGAATGCCCAAAGAGAGCATTTTGAATTTCTCCTTGTACAGAAATTTGTTCAATTCTCTCAGATCTAGGATTGGTCTGAATCCCCCTGTCTTCTTTGGAATGAGAAAATAGGGGGAGTAGAAACCTGACCCCTGTTGATGAAGAGGAACCTCTTCTATGGCCCCTTGGGCAAGCAGAGAAGAGATCTCCTGATCCAACAGGGCTAGGAGAGGAGATGGAGAATTGAAGGGTCTCACCATGTGATGAGGAGGAAGGCTGGAGAAATGAAGTTTGTAACCCTCTCGGATGATAGAGAGGGTCCATTGCTCTGTTGTGATCTGTTCCCATCTGGGAGCAAAGTGAGCTAACCTTCCAGGTATGGTGAGAGGTTCTGGTTGGTCCAGAACCAGGAATGGCAAGTTCTCTAGGGGCAAGTCAAAACCCCTGAGGGGGTGGAGCCTGTTGAGCTGCAGTAGCTGCTGCAGGCTTTGCTCTTGCTTGTTTCGTTTGCTGACGTTTAGCCGCAAAACGAGGTTGAGAAGATTGCTGGCCAGTATTGGAAGCATATCTGGCCTTCTTATAATAAGGCCTCTTGAAAGACTTCTTCTTAGTGGGAGTAGAAGTGGACTTAGAAAGTCTCTCTAAGGTGGCATTTTCAGCGTCCATTTGAGTGGCCTTAACCTGCCACTCTGCACCGAATAAGTTCTCACCTGTACAGGGCAGATTCCGTAAGCCATCTAGAACCCAGGGTTCCAGATCAGAAGCCTGGAGCCAGGCCAGACGTCTGGCTGCGATAGCAATGCCAGAAGCTCTGCTGGCTCCTTCGAAGGAATCAAAGGCAGCTCTGTTGGAGAACTTAGAAACATCTAAAAGTTGTTTCACAACAGAAAGGAAGTCCTCCTGTTTATCCTCAGGGATAAGGGAGGCAAAATGCCGTACTTTCTTGGCAAGTTCCCCTAGGAACATGCCCATATAGAGGCTGTAGGAATTAATCCTGGCTATAAGCATACTAGCCTGGAAGATTTTCCTACCAAAAGAGTCCAGTGTCTTACATTCCCTTCCTGGAGGTGTAGAAGAGTGCCTTTTAGTACTCTTGATCTTTTTCATTGCAGACTTTACCACAATGGAGTGGTGAGGCAATTGAGTTTTCTGAAAACCAGGAGAAGGAGGGACCCGATACATGGTGTCCAACCTACGGGAATAAGGAGACAGAGTTAAAGGGTTCTCCCAGAAATCCATCAATTGTTCCTGAAGGATTTCATGGATAGGCAGAGTAACTGCTTCTTTAGGAGACTTAGAGTATCCTAAAATATCCAATCTTTTTGACCTTGGTTCCCTTTCAGAGGAGGTAGTGATAGAAAGGCCTTTAGCCATTTCTAAAATAAAGTCCTGAAAGGACAAATCCTCTGGAGGAGACATTCTCCTTTCTGGAGAAGAAGGTTCCTCAGGAAGGTCAAGGGAGAGCTCTGCAGACTCATCAGAGGAGACAAAATCCTCAGAGGAATCGGTGTATTCTCTAGTTTCCTCCAACGCACGATACGCATACCGATCGGTATCGACATCGGGCGTACCGGGTATGGAAGCGGTATGGAGCGAAAGCCCATACGGTACCGATTTGCGTTTAGAAGAGGAAGGCCTGGGTTCCGGCATGGCGGACGATACCGGAACCGGGCCCGGAACCGCTGGAAGCGGTACCGATGGCGTTGCAGCTTTAATGAAAGCCATGACGGCCTGCTGCATGGATTGGACAGTATTGCCCATAGACGCCACGGCTGCCTGGATGTCGGTACCGGTATGGGCCGGTACCCCAGAGCAGTCCAACAGGTGATCTGTCGAGGCCGTGCCATCGATGTCAACCTGTAGCCCCTGTATTGGCGTTTTGGAAGGTAGGGCTTCCCGCCGGGGCTGTTTGGCTGGGGCAGGGTCCTCAAAACTAAGAGCCTCTCGATGCTTTGAAGGAGATTTGCTCTTTGAGGACTTGCCCACAGAAGGTTTGGTTACCTGAGATCCATCCGGGGATGATGACCTGGATGACTGTGATGTTGGATTCTCTGAAGCAAACAGCACATGGAATTTGTTGGCCCGGTTCTGCAGCCCACGCTTAGACATTTGGGAGCAGGAAGGGCAGTCCGGAATGGAGTGGTCAGGCCCCAAACATTTAAGACACCATTCATGGGTGTCTGTGACTGATATTACAGCAGTACACTTGGTACACTTCTTAAATCCAGGGGCTGGCTTCTCCATGTGGAGAATTAAAGTAGGCCTGAAGGCCTAACTGAAGTGACCAAGTGCTGAAAAAATAATAAAAGAAAATAATTTTTTAAGAAAGAAAAAGGAAGACCGGCGATACCGGTATCGGTATGGGAAGGCAGGTACGCGGTCTAAAGAAACAAAACAAAAAACTACAATTTCTTCAGCGGTGACAGGATACACGACCTGCTGGCTCCGCGGAAAAAGAGAAACTGAGGAGAGCTGTTCAGGAAGGCGGGAAGGCAGTGCGCATGTGCAGTGGGAGGTCCCAAAAGCTTCCATTCTAGGAAGCTGGGGAGCTTTCCCGCGCAGGCTCCGTCGGTACCGACGTACCCATATGTGAGGACTTATTCCTGCTTGTTCCTGGAGATAACACATAACCACAAAATACAGAGAAATACGTGGCAATGGTACGAATAGTGGAGGGTGGAAGGGGTAAAACAGGTGTGGGGGGATGATAAAGGAGTTTAATAAGCAAACAAATGAATAAATAAATGAGATAAGGAAATCGGATAAGGGGAAAGAGGAGGGAGGGTAAAGGAGGGGAGGATTAGAACACACAAGCTGGAAAACTATAGTGTAAAATAAGCTGAAGAAACTAACAATGTTATAATGCAAATTGTTATGATATGCTATGGAAGGTTTGAAATGAGTTGTGAGACTGTTGGAAAACAAATAAAATATAAATTTAAAAAAATATATGTGGGACTCCTGAACCAGAAATGATTAAACATGGGCACAAGTAGGCAATATTAACACAATTCAGAGAGCTGTTGCTTTGTATGTTCAGCAAAGTAAACGTTTAACTGTTCCTCAAAAAAAAATTAACCATATTAAAAATAGCATCATCTTGGGGATTACTGTCCAACCAGTCTTTTATCATGCACATTTGGAAAGCTGAGATCTGAAGGATAAATATAATATGCTCAGATACATTGTTTGAAATATAAAAACATACCTTATAAAAAAAAACAACAAAAAAAATAAGACAGTGTGATGACTGAAAAAGTCTGTTTCGACATTGTCCATGCCCACAATGTACTGTGCTGACAGCGCCAGAAGATTTTGGTCTTCCCAAGGAAACAACACAACCATTGCCATGTCCACTTCCACACACTTGGTATCATTCTGGTTGTTGACTTCTGCCACTGCAGAGGCATTGTCCGAGAACTCCTGGACCATTCGGCCCACAACCAGGTGGTAGAAATGCAGAGGGCCCAGCAAATGGCATGCACTTTAAGACGATTGGGTGGGGAAGGTCAAGCCGATTTGTGACTGGACCAATGTCTCTGCACCGACTGACCCTCACAATGAGCCTCACAGCTGAAAAGAATAGTATCCAATGGCAGGGTGAGCCATTTAGGATTATCTAGAGGCATTTTCTTGTTCAAACTGGTGGCCTAAGGACTACCAAACCAAGCTGGATGCTACTGACAGTAGAAACGGGAGCCTGATCTCAAAGTTTTGCAAACAAGGTGACCAATGCAACAAAGGGGACCTTTGGAGAGGTCTCATGTGAGCCCTTGCCCAGGGGACTAATTCCAGGATGGCAGCCATAGAGCCCAGGAGTTGCAGAAAGTTCTAAAACCTTGGAAGTTCACTGTTTCTGGAAGGCCACCAACTGCATCAGAAACTTAGAAATTCTCTTGGCGGTCAATAAGACACTGCAGGAGCGGGTACTGAACAGAGCTCCAAGAAACTCCAATGCATGAGACGGAACTAGATTATTCTTGCTTTGATTCACCACCCAGCCAAGGCTTTCCAAAAACTGGACCACTTATGCTGTCGCCTTGACCACTTCTGACTGCGACCTGGCCCAATTAAGCCAATTGTTGAGGTAAGGGTGTACACAGATATCCTTATGCCACCGCTGCATTTACCATAAACTTGGAGAAGGTTCTCAGGGCTGTGGCAAGACCAATAGCATACAGAACTGAAAGTGACTGCCTGAAATAGCAAAGTGTAGAAACAATCGCTGGTCTTCCTGGATGGAAATGTGGAAGTATGCCTCCACCAGATCCAGAGAGGAGAGCTTCTCCCCACTGCAAACTGCTTGAATGAATGCACGGAGCATCTCTATCTGGAAGCAAGAAACCCTCAGGGAGTCACTGACCCCTTTTAGGTTGAGGATGGAACTGAAGGAGCTGTCTTTCTTCGCAATGATGAAGTGTATGGAATACTTTCTGCAGCCTGTTGGATGGGAGGGTACAGGTGCGATGGCTTGGAAGCGCACTAACCTTTCCACGGTGGCCCGAAACACAGTCTTCTTGGTTTTGGAACCACAGGAAGAGACCATGAAGGTATTGAACATAGGTTTCCTGCACTCAATCATGCTGAATAACATTACTACTACCTATCATTTGTACAGCGCTACAAGACGTATGCAGCGCTGTACAGACACATGTAAAGGACAGTCCCTACTCATCAGAGCTTACAATCTAGTCAAGACAGACAACACAACAGCTGAGGACAAAGATATATCTAAGGGAAAGGTAAGGAAACACATAGGAGATTAAGCGAATCAGGATCCAATGACATTGAGCACCCAACAATCAGCAGTATCCCAGACCCATTCCTGGGGAAAAAGACATAGATAGACGTCCACTAGAGGCACCATAGAATGAGTCTCTCACCTGTCATTGCCCTTGAGGAGAAAGAGTCACTGGACCTGCATGCTCCACAAAAGGGCTGAGTCCTGGCCCAGGACCTGAGAAACTTAGGGCTGGCTTTCCTGGCCGGTACTAATGAGAGTCCTGTGAATCCCAGAAGTCCCAAAAGTAGGATCAAGGAAAATGTGAGGCAGAGGAGGAGATGAAGAGGGCCATGCCTCCAAGATGCCCTAGGCCTATCCTCTGGGAGACGCTGGGGCTTGGAATCTACCTGGTCTTTTATGAGCTTCTCCAGGACATCAGTGAATAGGAGCTTTCCCTTAAAGGTGAGCTTGGCCAGATGGGACTTAGAAGCTATGTCTGCCACCCAATTCTGCAGCTAGAGCCATCTTCTCACTACTGTGGTCATAGCAATGTCCCTGGCTGTTAGCCAGACAAGACTGTAGATGGTATCTGCCAGATAGGCCGCAGCTGACTCCAGCTGAGCAGAAGCATAGTCTTCTGGGAGCAACTGCACGCACTGAAAAAGGGCCTGTGCAGTCAAGCTTCCACATATCGCAACCTGAAGGATAAAGGACAGGGCCTAGAACCCAGTCTTGAGGAGCGCCTCCACCTTATGATCTAGTTGATCTCTAAGGGTGGCCCCACCCTCTACTGGGATGGTGGTATGACTGGTAACAGCTGCAACATATGTGCCTATTTTTGAAGAACGTAGCCACTCATCCAACTCTTATTGAGGAAGAGCATACAATTGGGTTCAGGACTCTGACGTCCTTCACTGGGGCCTTAGGAGAACCCCATCCTCAGAGATCATGTTCTGGAGAAACTGCAGGAAGGGAAAGGCCCTAGCAGGTCCGTGGATCCCTTGGAGAAGAAGGTGACCCTGGAACTCTGGAACGAAATCTGCAAGGAGGAGGACACATGAGAAATCAGTGCTGTCAATTCACCTCTCCTAATGAGGATTCTCCACAGGAGAAAGAGCTGGAAGAAGATTCACTCATCAACCAATCCAGGCTCTTCTTCCAAGCTATCTTCCAACTTGGTCCGATTTTTTGGTTGTCATGGCAACCTGACGCCTGTGGTTTGTCAAGCCCTATCCTTTTGCATGTGGTTCATTGCCAAATATTCATCTTGTTCTGTTGTGCAGAATCCATAGGTACGGTTTGTCGTTTGCTGCAGTCCAGACAGTACTACTTATATGCTGATATGTGGTATCTTTCCCACTTAGCAAAGCAATATTCATTGGACTTATATGTGTGAATTTAGAGTACATTACTCACCTGTAACAGGTGTTCTCCAGGAGCAGCAGGAATCAGTCTTCACATATGGGTGAGGGGTGAAAAAGAGAAAAAAAAAATGCAGGAACGCTAGTCATGAAGAACAAAAAACGAAAAAGTTAGTTCCGGGCTTGATATCGGTGTACCGGGCCCAGGCGGGAAGGGGAACCGGCGTCGAACCGGGCAAAAAACACGAATCCACACAGGAAAAAACAACTTTTTACCGGATGACAAAGACACACGTCCGTCGGGCTCCGCGGAAAAAAGAAGACTGAGCAAGATGGCACCCTTGGGCGGGAAGGGGACCGTGCATGCGCGCTGCATTCCCAAAGGCTTTCTTTGAAAACTGGGGAAATGCTCCGCACGAGGGCTCTGTCGGCGCCGACGTCACCCATATGTGAGGACTGACTTCCTGCTTGGTCCTGGAGAAACACTTGGACCCTTTACAGGTGTAAATGTACACGTGTTCCTTTGCATGTGTAACACATGCACGCGACAGCACAGCTGTAGGCTCCACATGCACCAAGAAAAGAAGGAACTGCACATAAAAACACACACAAACACTGAACCGTGCACACAGAGGGTTGAGCCCATGGCTGTGGCTGACAATGCAGGCACAAAAAACAAGGTCAAGACTGCGCTTACCCCCATGGAGCCCAGGGCCAAAGAAGGTGTTGGGCTCAGGCTGTTCCCAGGTGCTCTGCTCACATACCTACATACCACCTCCTTCTGAATGTTGCTCTTGGAGCCGGGGGAGAGAGGCTGAGGTTTGTGTGAAGACAAAGTCTTGATTCGGCTGAATCTCAGGCTCTCAAATTGCTAAGAGTACTGATGGGGAGGATGGCCCTTTATCCCTCTACAGCTGTACTGGCTCAAGTAGCAGGATGATGTCACTAGACGCTTCTAGTTGTTCTCCGTCTCCACCTCTGCTGGCAGGGGAACACAACATAGGAAATGCCATACTGGGTCAGACCAAGGTCCATTAAGCCCAGTATCTTGTTTTCAACAGTGGCCAATCCAGGTCACAAGTACCTGGCAGGTTCCCAAAAAGATACACAGGTTCCACAATGCTTATCCCAGGATAAGCAGTGGATTTCCTGAGTCCTCTTTAATAATTGTTTATGGTTTCTCCAGGAACTTGTCCAAACCTTTTTTAAAACCAGCTACACTAACAGCTTTTACTACATTCTCTGGTAATGAATTCCAGAGTTTGATTATGCACCGAGTGAAAAACAACCCACTTGTCTAAAATGGTCTAGCAGGATAATCTGGAATGATAAACTGAGATATGAGCTGGTTGGATGCTGGCTAGGGAGGAGTGAGGGGAAACCTAATGGGAAGAACTAGGAGTGGGGAACAGGTCAGGTCAGGAGGAAGTAAGGAGCATAGAAGTTTAGAATGGGGGTGTGGAGCATGTAGAGGGGTATTAAGCACCCTTCCCTCAAAGACGTCAAACCATATAAGGAGAGGAGAAAGAAGAAAAAAAGAAAGAGGGGCTGAGAAAAAAGTTGGGTGGGAAGAAAGACTGGTGGGGCTTACAATGCTTCCCTAATAGCTCATTTTGCCACATGCCCTCCTCGTATGTGCACTAACTGCTATGCTCTGCATTTAAATATGGACTGGCATGGCCAGTCGTTTCCATGACTGACCATGTTTTTTTTTGTTTTTGGCAATGCTAATGTGTGTCAAATTAGCCACCCCACTCATTCTGAAAAGTAGGCTCCTACGATCATGAACATCTCTCACAGGCCATTTTCCCAGAGCCATGTCAGCTTCCTCATGCCAATAGCAGCTCTTGATGGTTTGGAGGTCATGCCAAATGCCTTTAAAGAAGAATGGATGATATGTTTTCTAGCTTCTGATGACATTCCTGAGCCCTTCCAAGAACTTGACCTTTTTCTCTTAAGATGGACCCTATATTTAAAATGCAGTTTCCCAGGAGGATATTGGGTTCTGCTACATTCTATACTGCAGCATCTACACCTGCCTGCGTACAGGGAACACTATTTTCTTCTTTGATGTACTGATGAAGTGCAGCAGGCCAAACATATATATCCTTGGATCAGGCTCTTTATGGATGGCAAGGGGTAGCACTAATGCCATTTCTTATATCAACCATTTTTTGTCTGGCATGGACAATGACAGGTACAAAGGGAGTCCACTGACAGCTCCGATATTGATCCCCCAGACCCCAGATCTGAGGATGAAAAGTTGCTTCCTCACTGGGTGACAAGAAAGGCTTGTCTTTATCTCCTCAGGATTTAGAAAGGTGAAGCCTCATTAGATCTTACTTGAGGTGGAGGCATCTCTTGGGCTGGAGGAGGATGGAAATATGGATCTGCTGGAAACTGTGGCCAATGCCTTTTAGGGGCCCAGGCCCAGGACACCTGGAAGGATGAACTCTGGTCACAAGTCTACTCCACAGACTTAATTGCATACATGATGCTGAAGGAGTTCTCACAAAGTATAAAAATTGTTCATATGATGGCACACGCAGGGGCGGCCCAAGGGGGGTGCGGGGCCATGTGCGGAGACTCGGTGCGGGGCCTCATTTGCATAAGGGGCCTCATTTGCATAAATATTTGCATAATGTTACCATACACTAACTTTTAGTAAACATGCCTCTTAATGAGTGTATGAATAAAGAAAGACTAAAAGACTTCTACATTACTATAATCCAGTGCCAACCGCCAGACACATTAGGAACTACTACAAACACTGCCCATTTAGAACCCATAGCAAACCCGCCGTATCCTAACAGCACTACCAGGACTCATAAAGCACCATACCCTAACTATCAAAAGGAAACGCTGCAAATATTAAACCAATACATTTCAGAGAACAACAATACATGACCTACTGGGGAAAGAGAACAAGTGGCAATGTCAAATAGGAATTACATAAACAGAATACCTCAGCTCAGTTACACATGCAGAACATAGACCATTACCAAACAAGGAATCACAATTTACAAACAGGAAGACAATAATTAAACTGGGAATCCCAAAAGCCAAACTTGGAATGTACAACACTGTAGAAATAAAACTATACATTAATTTGCTCTTGTACTAAACAAAGCGCAGACGTTAATGATGCACATTTCCCAGAGCTGACATATTCCAATTAATAAATTCAAAATAAAGAGATATTTTTCTACCTTTTGTGCATTTTTTTTCAGTTGCAATTGTTCCAGCCACTTTCTTCTGGTTTCTTCGTGTCTTCCGCTAACTCTTCATTGTCTGCTGTCCATTTGTCTTTTCTTCTCTCTTCTAGTTTTTTTTCCATTCTCTCTCTACATCTGCTTTAACATACTAATCTTTCTCCTTTTGCTCTTTCCTCATTCCTATTTCATCCACTCAAATTTTACCCCTCCATCCTCAATCCCCACTTACTCTCCCAATATCCGGACAATTATAGATTTGTCTTCCCTCCCACACAAAATATTTTTTCCCTCTCCATTTCACTCTCCCAGCTCCATCCCATTCTAATCCTCCCCCAACATCAGCTCCATTCTAGTTCCAGTCCCACCCAGCATCCGCTCTTCTAGTCCCCGCATCAGCCCATTTCCAGTCCTAGCTCCCCCATCTATTTGCAGTCCCATCCGAGTCCCTCCATCAGCTCATTTCCAATCCCAGCCCCCCATGAGCCCATTTCTAGTCCTTTCCTAGCCCCACCATCAGCCCATGTCAAATCTTAGCTCCCCTCCACTCAGCCCATTTCCAATCCAAGCCCCCCATGAGCCTACTTCCAGTTCTAGCCCCTTCATGAGTCCATTTCAATCCAAACCCCCACCACAGCCCATTTCCAATCTTAGCACCCCCCCAACAGCCAATTTCCAGTCCTATTCTAGCCCCTCCATCAGCCCATTTCCTGTCCTAGCCCCCCCCTCACCCATTTCCAGTCCTAGCTCCCTCCCCCTCACAACCCATTTCCATTCCAAGCCCCCGTCCCCATCAGCTATTTGCAGTTCAAGCCCTCCTTCCACTCAGCCCATTTCCAGTCCTAGCCTCCTCATAGCCCATTACTAGTCCTAACCCCCCATCAGCCCTTTACGTCCTAACCCCCCATCTCCCTATTTCCAGTCCTAGCCCCCCCCATAGCCAATTACCAGTCCTAACCCCCCCATCAGCCCATTTCCAGTCTTAGCCCCCCCATAGCCCATTACCAGTCCTAACCCCCCCATCAGCCCATTTCCAGTCTTAGCCCCCCCCATAGCCCATTACCAGTCCTACCCCCCCCACCACCACCACCACCAGCCCACTTCCAGCGTTAGCACCCCCCATGGCCCATTACTAGTCCTAACCCTCCTCCATCAGCCCACTTCCAGTCTTAGCCTCCCCCCCATAGCCCATTACCAGTCCTAAACCCCCTTCCCCCCTATCATCCCAAATAGCCCATAGCCCATTACCAGTCCTAACCCCCCCCATCAGCCCACTTCCAGTCTTAGCCCCCCCCCATGGCCAATTACCAGTCCTAACCCCCCCATCAACCCATTTCCAGTCTTAGCCCCCCTCCATGGCCAATTACCAGTCCTAACTCCCCCATCTGCCCATTTCCAGTCTTAGCCTCCCCCCCATGGCCAATTACCAGTCCTAACCCCCCCATCAGCCCATTTCCAGTCTTAGCCTCCCCCCCATGGCCAATTACCAGTCCTAACCCCCCCATCAGCCCACTTCCAGTCTTAGCAACCCCCCATGGCCCATTACTAGTCCTAACCCTCCCCCATCAGCCCACTTCCAGTCTTAGCCTCCCCACCATGGCCAATTACCAGTCCTAACCCCCCCATCAGCCCATTTCCAGGCGTAGCCCCCCCCCCATGGCCAATTACCAGTCCTAACCCCCCCATCAGCCCATTTCCAGTCTTAGCCCCCCCATGGCCCATTACCAGTCCTAACCCCCCCCATCAGCCCACTACCAGTCCTTACCCCCCCCCCCATCAGCCCACTTCCAGTCTTAGCAACCCCCCATGGCCCATTACTAGTCCTAACCCTCCCCCATCAGCCCACTTCCAGTCTTAGCCTCCCCCCCATAGCCCATTACCAGTCCTAAACCCCCTTCCCCCCTATCATCCCAAATAGCCCATAGCCCATTACCAGTCCTAATCCCCCCATCAGCCCATTTCCAGTCTTAGCCCCCCCATGGCCAATTACCAGTCCTAACCCCCCCATCAACCCATTTCCAGTCTTAGTCCCTCCCCATGGCCAATTACCAGTCCTAACCCCCCCATCAGCCCATTTCCAGTCTTAGCCCCCCCCATGGCCAATTACCCGTCCTAACCCCATCAGCCCATTTCCAGTCTTAGCCACCCCCCTGGGCCTATTACAATTCCTTTCCCCCCCAACAGCCCACTTCCAGTCTTAGCCCCCCCCCCATGGCCCATTACCAGTCCTAACCCCCCCCCTTCAGCCCACTTCCAGTCTTAGCAACCCCCCATGGCCCATTACTAGTCCTAACCCTCCCCCATCAGCCCACTTCCAGTCTTAGCCTCCCCCCCATAGCCCATTACCAGTCCTAAACCCCCTATCATCCCAAATTAAAAAAACAAACAAAAAACAAACAAACCGGCTGCTTCTGCCGCGGCAGCATCAAGAGTTCTGCCGCGGGGCCCCCCCTGCCCGGCAGAGCCTCCCTGCATCATCAGCTACCTTCAAGTCCCAAAACGCGGGCTTCTTTCAGAGCCGCGAGAGTTTCCTTTCTCGTGGCTCTGTTAATCCCGCCGAGGGTGATGGGAAATCCCATCAGCCCCGGCGGGATTAACAGAGCCGCGAGAAAGGAAACTCTCGCGGCTCTGAAAGAAGCCCGCGTTTTGGGACTTGAAGGTAGCTGATGATGCAGGGAGGCTCTGCCGGGCAGAACTCTTGATGCTGCCGCGGCAGAACTCTTGATGCTACCGCGGCAGAAGCAGCCAGTTTGTTGTTTTTTTTTTTAAACTTGGGATGCTGAAGAATGTTTTTTGCGCGGGGCCCCCTGAAATGCGGGGCTCTGTGCAAAAAACATTCTTGCTCAATGGACGGGCCAGCCCTGGGCACACACACGCTGACCAGGCTCTTAATTGTGCCATGCTGCTTTTAAATAGTACCTTTTGCTCCTTTTACCTATGCCGCGGAAACAAAAGGGGAAGCAGCGTGATCCCAGGCCGAAAACGCCATCGGTCTTGAGGCAGTTAGACCATTTCTGCTGGCCTTCCGGTGCAGCAGGTACTCCCCAAAGGTGCTTGTTGGAGTCTGCGGGAGCGGAAGGAGGCTCGCCACGTCTCTCTGAGCCTGATGTCATGCTCAGTCTGGAAGAGCAGTCTGCCCCAGCACAACCCTCCGTTTGTGATGACGGTTTATCAGAGGCAGGGGAGTGTGTGCCTTGCGTGGCCCCTACTGTGCTGTCTGCCAGAGGAGGAGAATCTGCTGCAGTGCTTGGGACAGCACTGATGGCTACTTCATCTGCTGGAGGTCTGGTGGAAGGTGGAGCTCGAGTGGTGGCTGCCTCTACTTCTTTGACTCAGGAAGGAATCTCATCCCCGCTGCGTTGCCTTTTGGAAGTGCTTCTTTCAAGTCTTCTCTGGTGAGAACTATTCAGTTTAACTTTGAGAACCTTTGGGATGGTCTGAGTGTCCTGGAAGCTTCCTTGTCATCTCAATTTTCTGCTGTTCAAGGTACTTTGCCTGGTACCTGCAGGCTCTGGAGCAGCAGACGCAGGAGGTGGCTCAAGGGTCTTCACGAGTGACCCAGGTTGAAGTTAAGTGCTCACATTTAACAGGACTTATAGGTAGTATGGTTAAAGACTTTTCCAGAGTACATGCAAAGATTGAGTCTTTGGAGAATTCTATTTGGAAGAGGAATTTACGTTTGTTGAAATTCCCTCTTGTGCCTACTTTATCTTCAAAGGAGCTGTTTAATTCGTATGTCACCTCGGTTTTGAAAATTCCATCGGAGTCCTTGCCTCCGTTGAAAAGAATTTTCTACCTGCTGGTGGCTAAACATACAGATCCTGGGACATCATCTCCTAGTCAACAGATTTCTTTTGACTCTTTTAAACTACATGAGTCTATGCTTCAGGCTTCATCTCTGGCCCTTTTCAAATCCAGGCTGAAAACTCAAATCTTTGAGGCCGCTTTTGGATCCTGATCTGCTTAGTCTCCTGTGTGTTTCCTTACCATTCCCCTAGATATATCCTTGCCCTCAGCTGTTGTGCTTTCTGTCTTGACTAGATTGTAAGATCTGATGAGCAGGGACGGTCTTTTATATTTGTCTGTACAGTGCTGCATATGCCTTATAATGCTATGCAAATGATCAATATAGTAGTAGTAGACTCTTTAGACCTAACTCGGTTTTTGGAGAGTTCTACCACTGATACAATTCCTAGGGCCACTCTCCTGGTCACAGTTACTCTAGAACCTGACCGTGACTGGGTGTTGAAATAGTGTAGTTACTTACCTGTAACAGCTGTTCTTCAGGGACAGCAGAAATCGGTTCACGCATATGGGTGACATTGGTGCTGATGGAGCCCTTGCGGAAGCATCTCCTCGGCTTTCAAAGAAAGCCTTTGGGAGATACACCACACCTGTGTTGTTCCCTTCCCATCCAAGGGTGCCATCTTGCCTCAGTCTAGTGACATAGCTAAGACGGCAAAAATAAAAAATGGTAAAGAAACAACTCCAAGGGGAAGAGGGAGGGTTGTGAGGACTGATTTCTGCTGTTGCTGGAGAATACCTGTTATAGGGAGTAACTATGCTTTCTCCGGAAACAAGCAGGAAGTCAGTACTCACATACGAGACTCCCCAGCTATAGGTTACCGAGAACCTATATAAAATGCCATGGCAGCCAGAGAAGGTGAGCCGTGAGCTGCAGCAGTTGAGTACCAACTGAGAGACTCTCGCATGACCCACGTGTCTGACGGAGAACCAGCACTTCAGCAATCTGAACACAGAAGGGTCGGAGGGCAGGAGTTGTCTACACCCCAAACAGATTACGCAGTATAGCATGGCTGAATGCACTGTCCCATCAGGACTCCCTCTCCAGGCAGAAGTGAGCTGCGAAGGTATGGATTGAAGACCAGGTGGTGGCCTGGCAGATTTCAGTCATAAGTACAGAATGCAGATTTGCCACAGAGGTAGCCATGGTCCTGATGCAGTGCGCCGTGACCCAGTGGTCCAGTGAAATCCCAGCCTGCTTACAGGCAAGGACAATGCAGTTCACCACCAAAGTGGACAGAGTTCGCTTGGTCACTGGGAGCCCCAGTCGACTGGGGTCATAGGAGACGAAAAGCTGAGGCACTTTGTGGTGGCCCTGAGTCCGTTACAGACAGAAGGACAGGGCTCTCTTGCAATCCTGAGTATGGAGAACAGTCTCTGCCTTGCCAGCGGGAAGAAGGTGGGGAGCACCACCTGCTGATAGAGGTGGAAGGGGGACACCACCTTTGGCAGAAGCTTGGGGTGTGTGCGGAGCACCACCCTGTTCTTGTAGAACCTCATGTAGGGAGGCTCTGCCATCAGAGCCTGGAGCTCGCTGACCCTGTGAGCTGATGTGAGTGTCATGAGAAAGACAACTCTCTAGGAGAGGTACCACAAATGGCAGGTAGCCAAGGGCTCAAACAGTGGCTTAGTGAGCTGTGAGAGCATCATGTTGAGATCCCACTCTGCTGGTGGTTGGCAGACGGGGGGCTTAGAGACATGAAGCCCCGTAGAAAGCAAGAAACGAGGGACTGAGCCGAGAGAAGCTTTGCCTCAACAGAATGGTGGTGCACCCTAATAGTGCTCAGGTGCACCCTGACTGAGTTGGACTTCAGTCCTACCTGGGACAGGTGGAGTAAGTACAGGAGTACCAGCTGCACTGAGCAAGAGAACAGGTCTGCCTGTCTCTCTGCGCACCACACCGAAAAATGGTGCCACTTAAAAGCATATGCCCTTCTCGTGGAGGTGAGAAGGATCTCCTATACATCTCATGGGAAGTCGAAGGAAGCGAGAGCTACCCTTTTAGCATCTAGGCCATGAGTAATAGAGACCCCAGGTTGGGGTGCAAGAGAAAGCCCTCCTCCTGTGACAGAAGACCTAGGGCAGAGGTTCCCAACTCCAGTCCTGGAGGGCCAAACACCATTCAGGTTTTCAGGCTGTCCCTAATGAATATGCATGAGATACATTTGAATACAATGGGGGGCAGTGCATGCAAATGCATCTCATACATATTTATTAGGGACAGTCTGAAAACCATTCAAATGTATCTCATGCATATTCATTAGGGACAGCCTAAAAACCTGAATGGTGTTTGGCCCTCCAGGACTGGTTTTGGGAACCTCTGACCTAGGGTGTGGCCCAAGGGAATCAGAAATACCACCAACAGGTGGAGAAGTAGCGGGAAGTAAGGTTGCCTGGGTTACCTCGGGACTATTAATATCAGTGATGCTCTAACGCTCTGGACCTTAAAGAGAGTATTGGCGACCAGCAATGTTGGCGGGAAGGCATAAAGAAGGTCTTCCGCCCATGGAATGAGGAACGCATTCACTGCCACCCGGGATGGGTGCGGCTGGCGGGAGCAGAAGTTGGGCAACTGTGTGTTGTCTGGGTTGGTGAACAGGTCCACTAGGGGGACACTCCAGAGTTGTAAAAGCCAAGAGACCACTCTGGGGTCCAGACGCCATTCGTGTGGCTGGAGAACGCTACTCAACTTGTCCACCAGGGCATTCTGCTGGCCTGAGAGGTAGACCGCCCGCAGGAGCATCCCGTTGTACATCGCATATGAGCAGAGGATCACTGCCTCCTGGCAGAGGGAGATGACCCCGTGCCTCCCTGTTTGTTCACGCAGAATACTGCAAATTAGCTGTCCGTCTGGACCAGCACCAACACGTGCTGGAGCCTGTGCAAAAGGCTCGGAGGGCCAGAAATATCACCTGGAGCTCCAGAAGGTTGATCTGCAACTAGCCTTCTGCCTGGGACCAGCTACCTTGTTGCAGAGATCCTCACAGTGAGCTCTCCAACCCAGTAGGGAGGAGTCTGTGGTTAGGACCCTCTGGGGGTGGGTGCCTGGAAGAACATCCCAGCCTGAAGGTGGAGGGGGAGCCACCACCAGTTGAGGGAGTCCACCAGTTGGCAGGTCACTCTTATCCTGTCTCAAAGCCTCCCCACGGCTTATGTCCATTGGGAGCACAGATACTACTAAGCCGTCCTTATATGTCAGATATATGTCCTTATATGTCAGATAAACGTCCTTATATGTCAGATATATGTCCTTATATGTCAGATAAACAACAACCCAGCGTCCAGCATCATCCTTCAGCCCTACAATCAAACACCACTCACTACCTTCTCAACTCCATCCAAACGATGCATCGAAGACACCATAGCAGCCATCAATACGTCCACAGCGCAATCTGATCCATGCCCAGCTTTCTGGGTCAAGGAACTCCGGACTGACCTCAGTCCAATCATATCCAGACTTATTCAACAATCGTTCACAACAGGTGATTTCCCACGCACCCTCAAACAAACTTCAATAAGACCTCTACTAAAAAACAACAAACTCGACCAACAGAAACCAGAATCCTACAGACCCATAGCAAGCATACCATTGCTTGCAAAAATAATGGAAAAGATAGTTCAGAGACAAATACAAGATCACATTGATTCCAATGCACCACTGGATCCATGCCAGCATGGATTTAGAGAATCTCACGGGGTCGAGACCCTTCTCACCACACTCTTCAGCAACATAATATCAGGCATCGACAATACCCGCCAAGGCTTTGTCCTTGTCTTCCTTGACATCGCGGCAGCATTTGATTCCGTTAGCCATGAGCGCCTCCTAGAACGCCTCAAAGAAAAAGGAATCTCCGGTAAAGCACTCGAGTGGTGCAGGTCCTACCTCTCGGACAGATGGCAGCAGGTGAGATCCAGAAACACATCATCAGAACCATTCCACCAAAGCCAAGGTGTCCCACAAGGATCCTCCCTCTCCGCCTTACTATTCAATATATACATGCAACCTCTCTGCAACCTGATCCGGTCTTTCAACATTAACTGCATGATATACGCAGATGATGTGCTATTATACACGCCTTTTGCAACAGATAACCCAGACCTCGAACCAATAACATGCTGCATAAACGAAATATCCAATTGGCTACAATCCCAAAACCTCCGGATTCAACACAAGAAGACAGAGGTGATGTTCATTACAAGGAACCGTAACTTCACTGCCCCAACAGTACTGAAAGTGAAGGAAGCAGACCTCCAGACCAAATCCGCGATCAGATACCTCGGCATCACACTAGACCAGAACCTAAATATGCAAGCTCATATAAGTAACACTGTAAGGGCAGTATATCATAAAATTAGATCCCTTAGATACCTAAGATCTCTGCTGGAGCCAGATGATTTCAGGACTATCAGGCACTAATTATCCCGCATTTCGATTATGCAAATGCAATACTTCAAGGTCTCCCCCAAACCACCCTAAACCCACTGCAAATGGCAATGAACACCGCAGCAAGAGTACTGCACGGAGCATCCAGGAAAGACCATGTCACACCTATAATGAAACAACTCCACTGGCTCCCGATTCAAGGTAGAATTACATTCAAGACCTTGCTGCTCACCTTCAAAGCCACCAAAGGTCTCTCGTCAACTTCACTAACTGAGCTAATCCAGATGACACCCCACAACAGAGACAGAAGGTCAGTAGCTCAAAACACCTTGATAGTCCCAAGATCTATAACTCAATGCTCCAAGTCAACATCCAGCAGGACTTTCAATCTTTATGCACCAGTGATCTGGAATAACCTCCCTCACAACATTAGATCAATCCCAGACATATTCCAATTCAGGAAGGCCGTGAAACACTACCTCTTCCTCATACATTACCCTGAACCTAATAGAAACTCAGCACCATTTGCCGAATCCACCCAAATCACCACTGTCTAAAACCATACAAACACATGATCAGCCTACAAATTGTATATATTGTATATTTTGTGGTTGTACATAGTTACCCTGTTAGCCAAGTTGATTATCCTGTTCATATGTAAACACAAAGTACTATTGGAAATGTGTATGTTCACTGTTTATTGTAAACCGCGCTGATGCTGAATAGCGCGGTATAAAAGAGACTTTAAATAAATAAATAAATAAATATGTAGGTGAGTGTATGGGATCACGTGTACTGTGGAGGCCATGTGGCCCAGCAGGCAGAGGAGAAGGCAGGTGGGCATGGACTAGCAGTACTGCACTTCTGTGGCTAGTGCCCTGAGGCGTTCTGACCTTTCCAGAGGGAGGAAGGCCTTGGCCTGGAGGGTTTCTCGTTGAGCCCCCTATGAATTCCAGGCGTTGAGCTGGGGAGAGGTGGGACTTGGGGCAGTTGATGATGAACCCCAGGTGCTGCACAGCGTGGATAGTACGCTTGGTGGCATGGTGCACCTCTGCAGCTGTGTCTCTCTTATGAGCCAGTCATCCAGGTAGGGGAAGATGAAGGCCCCTTGCAGACGAAGGTGGACTGAGAAGAAGCCAGCTTGAAGGGCAGCACCCTGTACTGGTAGTGACCTCTCCCACCACGAACCGTAGATATTTGCAGTGACTGGGATGGATCAGGATGTGAGTATAAGCATCCTTCAGGTCTAAGGCTGAGCAATGCCCCTTCACTGCTACCTGATGATTGCCTAACAGGCTGATCAACAGATAGGAGAGCAACGGAGCCCGACGAGATGCCAAAGTGTTCCAAAGTGTCCTGCTATTGGGGCAGAAAGCCGGAGCCTCCAGGAGCCTGCGTCGACTTCCCCTTCCTCTTGTCCATCCCGGTGCTGAGCAACGGATCCCCCTCCGACACATCAAAAAGGTCAGCTCAGGTGTCCGACGTGGTGCACCTCCAAAGCGCCATCTTGGATCTTTTCATTTTACATAATTTTTACTTTATTTTCAGTTTTTTCACAAACTTTGTTTAAGGTCTACGGCCTCATTGGGCACCATTGCCCAGTTCGATTTTGCCTCCGCATTATTCCCTAATATAGAGAAGCCCCGGAGTGGTTTCAAAAAAAGCTCCAAGTGTTCCAGCACAATTTCAATCACTTCTGAGCATTCTTGGTGCCTAAAATATTTAGGCCCTGACCAGGATGCTGATTCTTGTCCATCCTGTCCCCACATGACTTCTTGAAGTAGAAAGAACCGGGACAAACAGAAGGCTAAGCTGTTTCTTACAGACTCAGCTCCTTTGGTGCACTCCTCGAGGACATGGACTCTTTCAAAGTCTTCCCATGTATCCAAGTCCTCACCAGCAAAGGAAAAGCATCACTCGGAGTCACCAGTGCTTAGGAAAAAGAGACATCGGCCTCGGCATCTGCTTTGGCCACTGAGCATCGGCATTGGCATCATCATTCATCGCATTCTGATGCAAACTGTCCATCGAAGCAACCCCAGTGGGATATATTACCTTCCAAAGCCACACAGGGGTTTGGGGATGCCCCCCGAGGTCCAATCCTCGGTGGAGCCTCCAATACCAGCATCGGGAGTTGTGGCCCACACAGCTGTGTCTGGAGTCACTCCTCCCCCGGTACTGTCACTGGATGACCATGTCATTGCCATCTAGCACAGCATCGCTAAGCTCTTAGCTGCAGTAACACCAATGATATCAAGTGCTCCGCAGTCGGCACCGGTTCCGCCGATGCCAATGCCGGCCACAGAGCTCAGCATGCTTATGCAGACATCTCCTGCCTCACATAGCTCCATGGAGCAACCGATACCAAGGCCCTCAGCACCACTGTGTCCGATACCCTCTACATTGAATCAGTGAAGCTCTGAGTATAGAAAGTATCAAACATCTCATAAGGATTATTTGGCTTCCTTCCGGACTCCGATTCCGAAGAGGCCTCCGAGGTGGAATCCATCGATTCCGATACCCATACAGAGGTACTGTCGGATCCATCGCTATCTTATGAACGTCGATGTTTGCCACCAAAGGACATATCCTTTAAAGATTTTATTAAGGACATGGCGGCAGCCCTCGATGTTTCAGTGGCTACAGAAATGGAACCGAGAGCTGAGGAGCTCCATATTCTCCAATATCCATTGGCGCCAAAAGAGGCTGCTACCCTCCCGGTGAAAACATCTTAAAGAATCTAATGGCTTGGATGTGGGAGGCTCCCATGTCAAACTCTGTGATGAGTAAGAGGCTTGATACCCTTTATAGGGTCCCTCTCTCACCAAGTTTCCAGATGTCACAACTCCCTCACCACTCCATGGTTGTGGAGTCTGCCATGAGGAGGATAAAAAGCCAGAAAAATCACTCCTCACTGCCCCCTGGGAGAGAGACCAGGACCTTGGATGCATGTGGAAGGAAGGCATTCCAAGCTACCATGCTAGCCTCTAAGATAGACTCCTATATGCTGTAAATGGGCATGTTTCTCAAAGATGTCTTGAGAGACTTGTCAGAGTTTACTAACCTGCTGCCCCCTGATAAGCAGGCGGCTCATCAGGTCTTGGTAACACATATCCAGAATACATCAAAGTTTTTAACAAGGGCAGCATTCGATGCATTTGAGGCCAATAGCAGATTTGTGGCAGCCTGCATTGAGGCTAGGAGAACGGCATGGCTCCAAACATCTGACCTGGAACAGTGGGTCCAGGACAACTTAATCAACATACCCTGCAATGGTGAAAACCTCTTTGGTCAGAGGGGAGAGAGAAGGTCGGTGAGATAGAAACTGATGACTTCACCATGAAGAGGCTTTCAAGGAAGACAGCATACACTTCTAAGATGAAGACTACCACTAAGAAACCTTTCTTCCCTAAGAAGAAAATGTTTTATTTATTTATTTACCCATATTTATATACCATCTTATCCTTCAATCAAAATGGTTTACAACAAAAATAAACAGTAATATTAAAAATTTGGTAAAAAGGGCAAAGTTGGAAAACTAAAAGGGAAAGACATTAACAAATAAAAAATTAGAAAAAATATAACAGAATAATTCACTAAGAGAAAACATAGTAATCCATAAACAAAAATGTTTTTAACATTAAACAGAAGTTTTTTATATCCCTTGTAGATCTCATTTGATCAGAAAGAGAGTTCCAAATAGCAGTTGCAGCAGCAGCAGCAAGTGAAGGGGCTCTTCTGACAGTAGACTGATTAGATCGTTGAAATTCAGCAGGTGTAATGAGCCTGTTTAACATGTTGGAACGCCTGGGCCTTATACTCGGATCCTTGATTAATAAGCTTTGAAGGACTGCGGTGGAGGTATTGTAATAGATTCGGTGGATAAGTGCTGCTTTATATCGTACACGTGAGATGATGGGAAGCCAGTGTAGTTGCTGAAGTATAGGAGTTATGTGCTCTTTCCTAGATGTACTCATAATAATCCTGGCTGCTGTATTTTGGATCAGTTGAAGAGAGGGACTGTATTGGAAGACTCTGATAAATTGAATTAGCATAGTCTATCCTCTATATCATTCCTATTCTGGCTACTCTGTCCCACAACAGCAACAGAGATAGCTGAGCCAGAAACAGGTCAGAAAACCCAAGGTTTCCAAACCACAGCCTGCAGCTACTACTTAACCTCCTCAGAGTTTTTGACTGCTTCCGAGAGAGCATGGTCAATTCTCCCAAAATTTTCCTTTTCTTCCTATGATCCCAGGAAGACTGGTGCATTTTGCACACCGTTGGATCAACATCACTTCCGAGCCCTGGACTTTACATCTAGTCAGTCAGGGCCTACAGCTGAAATTCCAGGGTCTTCCTCCCACTCACTTTGTGGGACAGCCCTCCTTGGCTCTCCTTCACTCCTCCTTGCTTCAGCAGGAAATTCTCTCACTGCTGACACAAGGGGCTATAGAGGAGGTTCCCCCATTGGGCAGGGCTTAGGATTCTACTCCCAATACTTCCTAATTTTAAAAATGGCTTCCACGGTCCATGTCGTGCCCCACCCACGTCTCAACATGAGGATCGGGCAGTGGACTCTCTCACAATGGAAGAAGTCCACAAGTCACCTATCCAACTTCATCAACATCACTCCACAAATGAGAACGGCCCTTCAGTGGTGGTGCACACCACCGAATCTGGTTGTAAGGTCACCTTTTCAGATGTCTGCACTGCAGTATACCCCCTAACGACCAATGCATCAAAACTAGACTGGAGAACCCATCTTAATGGCCTGACAACACAGGAGCTTTGGTCCATTCAAGAAGAGCTTCTCCAGATCAATCTTCTAGAGGAAGGAGCGCACCTCCGGCGCCCTCCAAAACCCCCGGACCAGCAGCAGCAAAAGCTTCCCCGATCGGGGAGAAGAAACCGAGCGGGAAACCGTCCCGCTCGGCGGCTCCTGCCCAGTCGGGGCAGTGGGAGCAGGACATAAAGGAGAGCGCCCCTCCGGCGGGCCCGCACCTGACAGCCTCGCCAGAGGGCCCTTTGGCGTGGCCCTTAGGCGAAGCACTCAGGCGACACAAGAAACAACCCCACAAAAGCCGCACAGACATCAGCAGAAAGCAGCCGGAGGATGACAAACAACTACCAACAAACAGAAGCAACAAGAGCCAAGACATCACAACCAATGCAGAACACCTCGACCAGGAAGGTGCGACCAGAGCCTCAACTTCCACAACTTCCTAGTAAGTTGACACTAAACACCATGGCCACATTCACCTACCTCCCTGTATTCCTCCTTATCACCCAACTCATCCCCCAACAAACAGTGCCGCGACACTCACACCCTCTAAACGTATGGACACCGACAACCATGCCAACATACCATCCTCCTCAATACACCACACGGAGCTCACGCATAAAAGACAAAAGCAATAGACACACAATCAACAAGCATAACACACACGCAAACTCGAAGGCACACCCCAAAGAGCCTAACACCCCAAACACCACCTCAATAGAGCTCATGAACACCAGATCAGTAAGAAAAAAGTTACACACAATCAGAGACCACATAGAGGACCAACAACCTGACATCCTCTGCATTACTGAATCTTGGCTTACCCCACCGACAATGTCCTCCTCAACCAGCTAGTCCCCCCCACATACTCAGCCTTTAACAATCCTCGCACACAGAAAAGAGGAGGTGGAGTGCTGATCATTGCAAAAGACTCACTAAACCTAAAAACTCTCACCTCACAAAGCTCAGACCAATGCAGCCCAATTGCAGTGGGAAACAAGCAAATAGCCATATGCCTCATCTACAGAGCCCCCCACGCTCCAGCAGAGGAACTAACCACCGCTCTAGAGACCGTCTGTGCAATCAACACGAACCACAAACCACTAATACTACTGGGCGACTTCAACCTCAGCTCCTCCACCAGCAAGGACAAGGAAACCTTCCTACAAGCAATGGACTCCCTACAATACACACAACTAATAAACACCCCGACGCACAGACACGGATCCATGCCGGACCTCATATTCGCCCCCAACCACATAATAGACAAAGGTGACATCTCATCACCCACAGTCACACCAGTGCCCTGGTCGGACCACCACAGAATCAAAATAGAAATCACAAATCACAGGGAAAAACACAAGACACAAAGCACAACACATGGACAAAGAAGATTCAAAGCTTTCAACAAGGACCAATTCCTACAAGACACGCTACCTTACCTTAACCCGGAAACGCACGATCTGGATAAACAAGTAGACACTTGGAAGAGTATCATCAATGCAGCAGCCAAAGCCAAAGCAAGCACAACAAAAACCAAGAGACAGCACGCACCATGGTACTCCAAAAGCATACTCAATGCAAAAAGAGATCTGAGGAAGATAGAACACCGCTGGAGACGCTCTAAATCTCCATCCACAAAGGCCTTATACCTAACTCAGCAAAAGAAATACAATGCGCTTATCAACGAAACAAAAAGAGAGCACCACACAAACACCATCCAGAAAGCCTACAACAAGCCCAGAGAACTTTTCGAGATAGTAAAAAATCTAACCAACGAACCAAGCTCCGACAAAGACATACAGATCGACCCACAAATCTTCGCAGATTATCTTCAGGAGAAGCTAGGCCGCTCGCCACTACAACCATCTACAGGAACCAGCAACCCAACCATACCCATCACAAGTTGGGACAAGTTCAACATTTCTTCCATAAAGCAAATCTCAGATATCATCTCAGCTCTCAACACAAGCACCGCACCCACAGACCCATGCCCGGTCCCATGGATCAAGGCAACCAAGGAAAACTTCCTCAGCCTCATACACAACATGGTAAGCAACTCCCTGACCCAAGGAACCATGCCAGACCAGCTGAAACTAGCCACAATAAGGCCAATCCCTAAGAAAATCAACCTAGAAAAAAGCAATCCAGCAGCCTACAGACCAATCTCCAGCATACCGCTTCTGGCCAAAATTATAGAGAAAGTAGTGCAACAACAGCTCCAGGACCACATCGACGAACATGCCCCACTGGATATACATCAACATGGCTTCCGCCCAAACCACGGAGTTGAAACACTTCTGCTATACCTATTCAATGACATCATCCAGACCATAGACAACTACAAACAAGGAACACTAATGATCTTCCTAGACATCTCAGCTGCATTCGACACAGTGGACCACAGAATCCTCCTAACCAGACTACAGAACATTGGAATAACCGGCACCATACTAAATTGGTTCAACTCATACCTAACAGACAGACAGTTCCAAGTCAAGATTGGAACCAACATCTCACAACCCGCAAAGATCAAGCAAGCAGTGCCACAAGGATCCGCACTATCCTCACTACTATTCAACTTATACATCCAACCAATCTGCGACATCATGAAAGCCCACAAAATAGACTACACAATCTACGCAGATGACATCATGATTTACATGCCAATCAACCTCGACAGCCCCGACTACACCAAGATAACAAACTGTCTTGACAGCATGTCCACTTGGCTCATGCACAACAACCTAATCATAAACTACAACAAGACAGAAACACTCATCATCACACGAAACACCAACTTCAGCCCCCCACCCTTCATCAAAACCAACAACACGGCAATACCACTGAAGAACGAAGTGAAATACCTTGGAATAACACTTGACAAAGAGTTGAACTTACAATCACACATCAGAAGAACCATCAAAAACGCATGCTACAAAATGAGAATAATTAGACGCTTCAAGCCTCTACTCTCACATGAACACTTCCGCACAGTCTGCCAAGCGCTCATAACCCCTATACTTGATTTCTGCAACCCGATCTACAACGGAATGCCAAAACAATCACTCAAACCGCTTCAAATGGCTCAAAACACAGCAGCCAGAATAATCACCGGTTCCCCAACACAAGCCCACATCACCCCCATCCTAAAAGACCTCCACTGGCTCCCAATCAGCCACCGCATCAAATACAAGATGATATTAATCATATTCAGAATCAGACACAAGAGCTCAGCACTCAGCCTCCAAGCCCTCATACTCCCTGACACCAGCAACAGACCGAGAAGAAAAACCACAGCAGACACACTTAGCACCCCAAGCAACTACACAAAAGCATGCAAATCCACCGCACAAAGAGCCCTATCACTGGCGGCTCCAACAATATGGAACATACTCACACACGACCTACGATCAACTGAAGATCTGAAGGACTTCCGAAAACACCTAAAGACTGTACTCTTCACTGAGCACTACGGCCCAAGCGCATAGCCAGAATCTACAGACTTGGACCAACCTTAGACTGAACTAAAGTTCAATCACAACCAGCGACGGACCCAGCAAACCCATGTATATAACTGTAAAAAGCGCACACTGTAAATAGCTCACACTAATCAGCACACCCGCACCCATGCACCCTCACTGTACATAATCTCACCTGGCATACCCAACATTGCTAATGATCGTTTGATGTGTTTACCGCCTTGATTGAAGGATAAGGCGGGATAGAAATATCCTTAAATAAATAAATAAATAAAATAGAGCTCAGGATGGTCGGTCTTCAATGCCGTCAGAGTCTTCTCTCCCCAACTCAAGGGACACTCTCTTCTCATACAGACGGGACAACCAGGTGGCTATGTTTTATATAAATAAGCAAGGGGGAACAGGCTCTCAGGCTTTATGTATGGAAGCTATTCGCCTTTGGAATTGGGCAATTCCTCAGGGAATTCACCTTCAAGCAGTATACCTTCCAGGAGGAGAGAATCACTAGGCCAACAGACTAAGCCGGATCCTCCATTCACACAAGTGGATGCTGGAATCTCAAGTAATGCAACACTTGTTCCACCTTTGGGGGACGTTACTAATCAACTTCTTTGCTTCTCCCCTCAATGCCTAACTACCTCGCTTCTGCTCGAGAATGCCTTCCCCTCACAGGGAGACGTCTGATGCATCCCTCATCCATTGGGGTCAGGATCTCCTTTATGCTTTCTCTTCCCTTCCACTCATAGCAAAAACACTCTTCCAACTCCAGGCCGACTGGGGACAAATGATTCTCATTGCCCCATATTGGGCCAGACAACTGTGGTTTCCTCTGCTTCTTCAACTTCAACTCAGGCACCTCCCCTCAGGCCCGGTTATTCATCAACCCTACTCTCTCAGGAACAGGAGACCCTTCTGCATCCCAGCCTCAAGACGCTCCGTTTGACGGTGTGGATACTGAATGCTTTGTCCTTTCTCATTTAGATCTCTAAGAGGACGTGTTGCATGTGCCCCTATCTTCAAGAAAAGATTCAACCAGACGTTCTTATGCTTTTAAATGGCGCAGATTTTCCATCTGATGTTCTCATAAAACTCTAGATCTTTTCACGTGTCCTATTCCGGACTTACTCCAATACCTGCTCCATTTGTTCTCCTCTGGCCTTGACCAACTCAGTGCGAGTACATTTATCCGCTATCACAGCCTCCCACCATACTTTGGAAAACTGCCCAATCTCGGCGCACCCCTTAGTAGCCAGATTTATGTGTGGTCTTCTCCTGACCAAGCCTCCTCTCTGTCCACCTCCCGCACCATGGGATCTAAAAGTTGTTCTTGCACAACTCATGCGCAGTCCTTTTGAACCGATGGTTTCAGCTCCTTTAAAGTTTGTAACATGGAAGCTTCTTTTCCTCATAGCAGTCACTTCAGCTCACAGAGTCAGTGAACTGCAAGCTTGGGTGAGCTATATTCCCTATACCACTTTTCACCATGACAAGGTGGTCCTTCGCACACATCCTAAGTTCTTGCCTTAGGTCATCACCTCCTTCCACCTGAACCAATCTGTCTCGTTACCAACATTCTTTCGAAGGCCTCACACCTCCCCGGCTGAAACCAGACTTCATACCCTAGATTGCAAGAGGGTGTTGGTGTTCTATCTAGAATGTACTAAGGACTATCACCAATCCTCTCAGTTGTTGTCTCTTTTGACCAAAGTCATCTGGGGACACCAGTATTTAAAAGAACACTTTCAAACTGGCTAGCAGATTGCATATCCTTTGCTTATTCGCAAGCTGTGCTGTCTCTTCCACACCATGTGACAGCTCATATATCAGAGCCATGGCTACTACTATAGCTAATCTTCGGTCTGTTCCTATCTCAGAGATCTGCCAAGTGGCAACAAGGTTTTCTCTGCATACCTCTGCAGCACAGTTTTGCCTGGACAAAGACTCCAGAACTGTTGCTCAATTCGGAAAAGCAGTTCTGCGTAACCTTTTTCAAATTTAGACAACTTGCGCACCACCCATCCGACTACCTTGTGAGGAGTGCTCTGAATGAGCTGAGTCTATCGGATCCCTGCTGCAACCTCTAGTTGTGTCAGGATTCTTCTCTTGCTCAGTTGTCTTGGGCTAGGGAGTCCCAAATGTGAAGACTGACTTTCTACTTGCTCCTGGAGATAGCGTAATTATTTACCTGTAACAGGTGATCTCCGGGAACAGCATGAATCAGTCTTCACAACCTGCCCCTATCCCATCAAGTTGTCCCATTTTTTTCTCATTCCTGGTATACAAAGATTTTTATTTCTCTGCTATTCACCTGACTGAGAAGACCAGGAGGGAAGGTGGGAAGGCAGCCATGCATACGTGGAGGAACGCTCCGAAAAGCATTCTATTGGATTCTGAGGAGTGTTCCCACACTAGGCTCTGTCAGTGCCGACGTCACCCATATGTGAAGATTGATTCCTGCTGTTCCTGGAGATCACCTGTTACAAGGTGAGTAACTACGCTTTATGCTGTACCGGTATTGTGTGTCATTTCCTCCATATTTGAGATGGTACTTTTCTTTAATTTTCGTTTGGCTCTTCTCTATTGTTCTGGGCTAGTGAATGATTTTCCTATTATGTATTTTTTGCCACTGATGTGTGGCATTATTTTGCCTAATATGTATTTTCTTGTCTGTAGCAATTATATTTTATGTGTTTATTTTGAAATTTCATATAAATACAAAATTTAAAAAAAAATTGTTCAAAATCCATCTGCACTCGTGGTTATGGTGCAGTGATTGGGCCAGGAAAGATGCAATCCACTTTGAATACTAGAAAAGCTGGCTCTGTGATTCTCAGTGCCAGAGGCCACTGCAACTGTGCTGGGCCATGCTTCCACACTGAAGGCTCAGAGAACATTGATGCTGATAGTCCTGTCTTTTGTGAGCACAAAAGCATTGCTAGGACACCTTTGCTGCCCCAGCACTAAGGTTTCCAGCAAACTTTGATGACAATTTCTCCTGCCAACATTTCAGTGCCAACTATATCATCTCACATCAGTGCCTTTTTCTGCGCCAAAGGGATACTACGGCTTTTTACGTTAAAAGAGGGGGTGACTTTTTGAGCTTTTCTCCTTAATCCATCTCTGTTGTGAATGGAGGGAAGGGCTCCACTGATGTAGGCCTTGGTGCCTCCACTCTAAAGGACCTGAACTTTCTAACCTAGGGGGACGTTTGAAAAAAGTATGCACAGTTGGATAGTACTATGGTCAGAACCCAGGTAGCAGTAGCAGACTGCATGAGTATCTGAAATGATCATATTCATCTTTCAAGGGAATTTCTTGAATCCTAAAATCTGGTCTACAATGGAAAAGATGGAGACTGTGAAGCTTAACTCAAAGGTGGAGGAAGGAACTGCATAGCACAGTTACTTACCTGTAACAGGTGATCTCAGGGAACAGCAGGAATTAGTCTTCACATGTGGGTTGTCAGACGGCTGCCTAGGGTGAGAACTTACACAATCTTGACGATGCATATATTCATATGATTCTTGCAAGGTATTGTGGGTACTGTAGTTCATTCACTCCCAAACACAGCTGATGACAATAATTTGAGTTGTGAAACCAAGTGGTAAGATCAATAAAATACTTCTTTTATTGATGGGGTTTAATTTACCCAGCACATGTATGCTTGATAGCACTATAAATGAGGTTACTTGCTTGCAGTGTTTAAATTGGATAACAAAAAGTCACAAAGTAAACCAGAAACAACCTTCAGCTTGTCAGGCAATTAGCTAATGTTTTCTTAGCAAGTAATTACCAAATACAAAGGCACAAAGTAAACAATAAACTTTGCTGGTTAGGTTAACTTCTGCTTATTTTCCACGCCGATCTCAGCAGTGATTCTCCCTTGCTCACACACACAATCAGGTGCAGCCCTAATTACTATCAATGGACCAGCTGAAAGCCTTTAGCTGGCTGGCTGCTACTGTGTGAGCCCAAATCCTGCTTTAAGAGCTGTTTGCAGTGGAAATAAAGAACAAAGTTAGGTTTCTTTGTGATGGCTGATGTGTTTGCTCACAGAAAGCTAGCATTTAGATAGAGAATAGTCCATATAAATAGTTTCATCTGCTGTATCTCCCCCTTCATCAACAATCATAGGGTCAATATCATACATTGGCACAGATGAGTCTTTCATTAAGGCACTATCATGAGAATGCTTATTCCCTTGCTGCCATTCTCTATTATAGATAGGGTCTGGATCAGTGTTCATACCTGAGCCTCTCTTGCCATCATAATTCCTCTCTGTATAGCCTGGCCAATATGTAACCCAATTCTGATGTCCAGCCTTCCAATCTTGATCCCTGGACACTGGATCTCCTCTCACATACCTTCTGGCCTTGGTCTGAAAGTCCCTTCCACATGCAGTCTTCTCTCTTCCAGGTAGCCACTGGTGATTCCTATCTCTGCCAATCCATTCCTCTGGCTGAATCCAGTCCAATGGACTCTGCTGGCTTTTGGAATACCTCCCAGTATGAGTACTGCCTTGGAATCTCCCAGACCTTCCAATGGGCTTTCTTCTCTTCCTTCCAGAGAGTTTCCTTCTTTCTCTATCCGCTTGGCTTGGCTTCTGTTTCTCCAGGTGATACTGGTGCTTGAGCTTGTAGCCGTTGCTGTCTCTATCTCTGTATCTCTTTCTGAAGCTGGGCTGGAGCTTGTAGCCCTTGCTGAAGCTCTCCCTGAAGCTGTTATCTGAAGAATAATCTCTATTCTTATTCTTTCCTAATGTGTGCTGCTCCCTAACACAGCGCAGCTGTCTTGAATCAGGCCCTGCCCTTTGAGATGAGTGCTTAGGGATTACCTCATAGCTCTCTTGATTGCACACACATTTTCCTCACTTCAGCCCCTCTCATGGCTGCTGGAAACCTGGTGCATTCTGGGACTGGTAGTCTTTTATGTGAAAACTCTGTTTTCTTGCTTCTACCAGAACTGACAGGTTGCTTGTTCAGAGTCACATCATCTTTTCTATAGCTCCTACCTGAGCTATGATAAGCTTCCTTATCACAGGGTACATCGGTACCGACAGAGCCCGCACGGGAATGCTCCCCAGCATCCAATCAGAAAGCTTTTGGGAGCATCCCTCGCGCCTGCGCGGTGGCTTCCCGCCCTTCCTACTGCCTCTCCCCAGTTGAGTTTCATAGCTGAGACAGAAGGAGAGGAAGAGGAAAGGAAATAGAGAGATACAACTCCTAGGGGAGGTGGGAGGGTTGTGAAGACTAATTCCTGCTGTTCCCTGAGATCACCTGTTACAGGTAAGTAACTGTGCTATCTCCAGGAACAAGCAGGAATGAGTCTTCACATGTGGGGACTCCCTAGCTGAGGGTGCCAGGGGAGATCCCATAAAATGCGTATCCCTGGACAGGATGGCATTTTCCCAACCTGGATCCCCGGCATCCCCTGAGGGATGGGGGGTAGGAGTTGAGAAGAGTTGCAGAGGAACAGCAAAATCCTAAAGACTACAGGGGAAAAGAGTCTCTAGAATGCATGCCAAGTATCATTAAGTATTTAATGAACCAGTACAATATAGAGCTTACCTACTGGATTGTAGGAAGTAGAACTGTGATGGAAGGTACTGTAGACGCAGTAGCTGAGTCTTCAAGGGAACTTCACAGCAGTGAGGATGAAGTTCCAAGTCCGGAAAGGGCAGGTGACCCAGGTGTCAACTGGTGCAGGAGAAGAACGGCAGGTCTTCAATGGAAAGCTTTATGTGAAAAAGCTGAGAACTCTTTTAGGTGCAGAGTCATTAACCTTGAGGACTAAAAGTAGAAGACTGACCGATCTGGAATGAGCCCAGTCCGGAAGGGAAGAGAGGGTATGGAAAAAACCCCCTTTTCCCAGGGAGAACAGGAGTGTACTCCAGAAAACCGAAGAAGTACACTGTCTTTCCTAGCTGGTAAGAGATAGGAAGACATGATACCTCATAGATAGGGAGGTGTAAAACAAAAATAGAAGCTGTTGACTTCACAGCAGTAATTTTCAGCATAACCGGTCCCAGTTACCGAGCCGTATGATAATAGGCAAGTGGATTGTCTGGGCCCCTTAAGAAAGTAAAATGTAAGTACCAACATTTGGGGAGATAGTCGGTAATACACAGGGTGCTATGAACATCTCCCAATATGCGCCTACCCCATATATATATATATATATATATATATCTATATCTATAGGGAGCTACATACATAGCTATACAGATGTGAAAATATCTGTCTATACAAGTGTGATATATATATATATATATCGGTATAGAACGTAGATATATATAGATATATATATATATAGATATAGATATATAGATATAAATATATATATAGATATAGATATAGAGGGGCATGGCAAATGCCCACCCAGGTACCAAAACATGTATGCAGAGGGTACATACATACATGAGTATAACACTGAAAATCCAGGCCTGCCCTGAGCCACAGAAGAACGTCCACCTGGGGAAGGTGACGTGAAAAGATTCATCCAATAATAGGGGTGAACCACCCGAGAGTATAGAGAATCTATTTCTGCGGCGCAGGGATGCAGATCAGAGAGGATTAACAGTATAGTTGCGTGAAGAACAGAGGAAAATATCAGTCTGGTAAGAGCACGTCAGGAGCATTTTAGGCTTCTGATGTGTCCCCCGGACATTCACGCAGAAAAAACATGCCCTCCGGACCACAATGGGAGGCAAGAGGGTATAACTATCTATATAGCCATGGAGTGACTATATAAGCTTCTTCTATTATATGGTCCAATGCCCTATGGGAAGATCCAATGCCCTATGGGAAGCTTCTCTGAAGACTGCAGAGAGCGGTATGCAGGAGGAGGGTGAGATAAAACTGACAGGAGTCAGACACGTCGCCACATCCTAGAAAAGGATAGGGCTAGAAGAAGAGAGCCTGCAGTGAGTGTTAGTACGCACGATAGCTGAAGCAGCTTGCAGAAGCATTAAGCACTCACTGGAACTCCTGCACGCACAGCAACTGAACAACAGAACAAGGGGATTCTCCGGTAAGAACAGGGAGAACAGACAAGGGAGCGGAGATCTTCCGGCCCTGTCGGAGGAGTTGTTCAGAACATGCGTTGAAGGATAGCAGAAAGTCTACACTGGACAGAGAGAGGGATGGTTCAGTATGGTACCCACACAACAGGGGAACCCTGGAGAGAGGGGTGCGGAGGACGCACCCTAGGGTTAGTCAGTTGAAGGATAGAACGTCCATGAGAGGCCAGAACTATCATGGGATAGCGGTGATCTCCCTCTACCAATGAAGAAAGGGAGAATACCTTAACCCCTGGACAAAGCATCCGAACCACTTGTCATACAGAAAAGAACACCCAGTGTAGAGCTGGAAGGGTAAACTTCTAGTAAGAAGAAGTTAATTGCAGGTTGCCGCATACCGGAACCTATGGCTGCCTGGTATGAGTATCCTGGCGCGAGTCCGGGAACTGCTGACCGGGGTGAGATGCCCCTTGCTTGGGCATACCTGGAGGATGGGCAGGCGGATGAAACTTTCTCTTCCTCGGGAAAGAAGGTCTGGTAGGACATTTCCTATCCCCGGGGGAAAAGGAAGGCTTAGGACGGCTTCCAGCGCTAGGAAGGTCAGCGGAGCACTGAGCAACCTGACGTAAAGCCTCGCTATTGAAAAGGTTTTCTCCAGTACACGGAGAATTACCCATATTATGTTGTGCCCATCTGCACAAGTCTGAAGCCTGCAGCCAGGCTGTACGACGCGCTCCAATGGCAATAGCAGAGGACCTGCCAACAGACTCAAAAGAGTCTAGAGAAGCACGAGAAAGGAACCAAGAGATATTCCTGCAATGATAAAGGAGCAAGGAATATTCAGAGGCCTTAGTTTCGGACACAAAAGGAGACAAAAGGGATAATTCCTCTGTGACCTCCCGAAGTGTCAGGCTCATATAAAAAATATATGAAATAATTCTAGAAGCCAACATGGACGTTTGGAAGGTTTGACGCCCAAAGGTATCAAGCGCTTTAGATGCACGACCTGGAGGGCAAGAAGAATGCTTCTTCTTGCTGCTGACCTTTCTCAGTGCCGATTCTACCACAATGGAATGATGCGGAAGCTGGTGCTTCTGAAACCCCGGAGAGGGGGGCACCTGATACAGCACATGCGTGGCTGTAGACGGCGCAGGAACCTTCAAAGGTGACCGCCAAACCCCTAGGAGAAGATCCTGCAGGGAAGGATGTAAAGGAAGCATTATGGCTGCCTGTTCCGCAGGACCCTGACTTAGAGAAGGACCAGGGATAGGAATGGCAAGCAAGTCTGCCATGTCAAGGAGAAAATCCTGAAAAGAAGGCACTCCCAGAGGAGCTATTCCTGGGGAGGCTGAGGTTGGAGGGGCCGCTTGGACACCAGAAGACCCACCGGGCTGGTGCCCAAAAGGAATCCTGCTAGATCGAGAAGGATACCGACAGTCCTGAATCAAGGCAGTTAGTACTGCATCGTCGGTTCCTGGTATTGATTCCAAGCTAGGCATCGAAAGGATCGATGGCACAGATGGAACCGCAGGGATCGGCATCGGCCTCGGGGACGGCCATGGCCTCGGAGCAGACAGCGGAGGCGGCTGAAGCGATTACGAAGCCACCGGAGAGCATTGGCGATTATCCTCAGTACTGCGTCGCCGGAAGGGACAGAGATCGGTTCCGACACGTGTCGGAACCAAGTCTTCGAGACTGGATATCGATTCGAGGCTGGGCATCGAACCTAGCGAGGTTATCGACGCCCTCCGAGAGGGCTCCGGCGGTGGTGGCGGTGTCGGCAATGCCAGACCCGGAAAGCGAATCGGAATCGCAGCGATCGGTGCCGCAGGCATCGAGGACCTCCGGGGACGACGCTCGGTGAAGAGGGGAACACCCGACACCGGCACCGATGTCGGGAGATAGACACCGCTAGACGCTGGTACCCCTCCCGAGCCTGGCTTGCCAAGAGGAAAACCCTTCCGGGGCATACCGATCGGCCCCGAGGGTACCCAGGTTACTCGACGACGGGCCCCAGAGGGTAGTGAAACGCTCAACCCCGGCACCGATGCCGGGGCATCAGCGCCACCTGACGCCGGAACCAACTCCGTGGTTGGCCGGGATGAAGGGAAGCCAGCCTGGGTCGTATCGATCGAAGGCACCGAGGCCCCCCAAGGACGAACCCTAGTGACGAGCGGAGCACTCGACGCCCGCGTTGATGCCGGGAGATTGGCGCTGAACGAGGCCGGCACCAGCCCCGCGCATGGCTGGGGTGCAGGAACGCCAGTCCGGGTCAGGTCGATCGGCCCCGAAGGTACTGGGGGGACCAGGTGACGATCCCTGGTGAAGAGTGGAGCACTCGACACCGATGCCGACGCCGGGGAGACAGTGCCGCTCGAAGCCGGTACCACCCCCGCGCAGGACTGGGATGCAGGAAAGCCAGTCTGGGTCGAATCGATCGGCCCCGAAGGTACCGAGGACACCAGATGACGATCCCCAGTGAAGAGTGGAGCACTCGACACTGACGCCGATGCCGAGGAATCGGTACCGCCCGAAGCGGGTACCACCTCTGCGCATGGCTGGGATGCAGGAAAGCCAGACTGGGTCGAATCGATCGGCCCCGAAGGCACTGAGGACACCAGCTGACGATCCCTGGCGAAGAGTGGAGCACTCGACACCGGCGCCGGGGAATCGGCACCGCTCGAAGCGGATACCGCCCCCGAGCATGGCTCGGGAATGTTCTGTGAGGAGTGAACCCCAGGAACAACCCGAAACCCCGTGGATGCTTTGGAGCCCGAAGACTCCCGCCGGGGTTTATTTGCCAAGGGGGACTTGAGGGGGAGGCCGGAGCCGTCATCATGCCGAGCATGAGACTCACCCCTCAAGACTTGGCTAGTCTTAACAGACTGTTTTTGGGTTACCTGATCCTGGAGAGAAGAGTAAACCGATGACCGCACCTTAGGAGGAAAAACGTCATCGAGGGACACCCGAAACAGGAAAGGTCTTCTCCCGATACTGAAGCCCGGATGACCGGGGGAAAAGGATCAGGGCCCAAACAGGAGAGACACCAGGCATTGGAGTCTAGGTAAAAAACTAAGTCTCCACAGTGAGGGCACTTCTTAGGGGAAGAAGGCTCCATGCTGGAAAGGTGCGGTAGGCCTCAGAAGGGACTCGAGGAAAAAATTTCCCCCAAAGAGATTAAAAGAAAGAATAAGGCACCGGTGGTGCCAGTGTCGGCGGGAAAAAGGCCGCGACCACAAGAAACAGGAAAAAAAGGGAAAATTAAGAAAAATGTTTCTGCGGTGACAGGAGGTACGTCCTGCCGGCTCCGCGGAAAAACGAAAACTGGGGAGAGGCAGTAGGAAGGGCAGGAAGCCACCGCGCAGGCGCGAGGGATGCTTCCAAAAGCTTTCTGATTGGATGCTGGGGAGCATTCCCGTGCAGGCTCCGTCGGCGCCGACGTACCCACATGTGAAGACTCATTCCTGCTTGTTCCTGGAGATCTATTGTTTTGGCTTTATTTTATATGGGATACCACAAAATAAGAGAAAAACCACATGAGAACAATGCAAAAAACAGCAGACAGGAAATGTTTGCAGTTGTGGAAAAAGAAACAGCAAAATTTACATCTGCAAAGAAACACAGAAACATGACGACAGAAAAAGACCACATGGCCTATCTAGTCTGTCCTTCCATATCAACAACTACAACAGTCCACTTTTTTTCCTTTAGAGATCCTCTGTGTTTGTCCCATGCTTTTTTGAATTCAGTTACTGTCCTCATCTCTACCACCTCCCCTGGAAGACTATTCCATGGATCCACCACTCTTTCCGTAAAGAAATATTTCCGCATATCACTCCTGAATCTATCCCCCTTCGCTCTCATCCCATGTCCCCTCGTAGCAGAACTTGCTTTCAATTGAAAGAGGCTCTCCCCCTGAACATTTATTCCATGGAGGTATTTAAACATCTCAATCATATCACCTCTATCCCGCCTTTCCTCTAAGATGTACATATTAAGATCCTTAAGTCTGTCCTCATATGCTTTATAATGAAGACCACTAACGATTTTAGTAGCCACCCTCTGCACCGACTCCATCCTTTTCACATCCTTTTGAAGGTGCAGTCTCCAGAATTGCACACTATACTCCAAATGAGGTCACACCAAAGACTTATAGAGTCACTATCACCTTCTTTTTTTCTGCTAGCCATTCCTCTCCGTATGCACCCAAGCGTCCTTCTAGCTTTTGCCATCTCCTTTTCTACCTGTTTAGCTACTTTAAGATCATCAGATACAACCACGCCTAGGTCCCGCTCTTCTTTAGTGGACAAAAGTACTTCACCCCTATACTATATTGCTCCCTTGGATTGCTGCAGCCCAAATGCATGACCTTACATTTTTAACATTAAATCCCAGCTGCCAAATTCTAGACCATTCTTCAAGTTAGCTAGATCCCTCCTCATGTTATCTACACCTTCCTGGGTGTCTACTCTATTGCAGATTTTGGTATCATCCGCAAAGAGGCAAACCTTACCCGACAACCCTTCCGCTATATCACTAACAAAGATGTTAAAAAGATTTGGACCAAGGACAGTTAGTGATATAGTGGAAGCATGCTAGCAAAGACTGAGGGGAGGAAGATGTGGCTGCTGCACAGGCACTCCCAACAAAAGATCTTTCAGAGTTCTGTGAAAGTGAGATCTACATTGGCGCTGTTACATGATGTTGTCCACTAATGTAGATGAATTTGTCCTGCTTTTCAAGAATTAAGAACTCCTGAGAGTCAACAGAACCCTATGCAGTCATTACATGGATGCATGCAAAGTACGAGGTATATTGTAAATACAGTATGCCATGGAAGGAGATAAAACAAGGTATGTAACCATCATAAGAGGTGTTCATACTGTCACCTAAAACAAGTGTGTAAATAGCAAAAAAAACAGTTTTAGGGTAAAAATGAAAGAAGACATCAATAAGAATTACAAAATAAAAAACACAGGTACAAAACAAGTTGATATTTTGATATCAAGCTATTTGCTAACATGGACACATGTAATAATTCTTTTGATTTACTCTTTCAGATCAATACAAGTTATTGTCAGACCGTATAATTAATTTAAAATGTTAACATTTCCAGTTCAATACCTCTGCTGCTTTGCCATTGTAAAGTCGGAAATGGTTACAGGCTTTGAGATTGAGAGCGATGGTGCTGTCAGGAATCTGCTGAAGGTAAACAGCAAGCACCTCCTGAGAGACATCATAGTAATCCAATTTGTAGTAACACAGTGCTACATACACATTAAGAGCCATGAACTCCCTGCAAGGAGAGAAGAGATGGATAGCTATATACAGTATCCAAGCAAGGGGCAACATATCAAACATTAAACAAACTAAGCCACAGCTCAGCACGAGTTCCTAAATATTGCTGAAACAAATGCCATGGTCATGGCCTCAGAAATTTTAAAATGACAGGATTGAATACATACAAATGACAAGACTTAGGTAACATTTTCATTTTAACTTCAGTTAGTTTTAGGACAGTTTAAACTAAAACCAGAAGGATGCGTGAGGGGCAAACCTGTTTTCTTGTAGGATACGCTTGTAAATCTCAATGGCCTCTTGATAGTGGGACCTCATATAGTGGATGGATGCCAAACTCAGCTGATCATCTGTAATATCCTGTAGGTTCTGGTGATAGCTCATTAGCTTCTTCTCATCATTGAACTTGGAAAGAAAAGAAGATTCAGTAAATCTTCATGAGGGCACAACTTGCTCACAGCAGAACTATAAATCATTTTATATGGCCACTGTTGGAATGGCTCTAAGGCAGTATATGGAACAATGCACACAGAAGGAACAAGATCAATTCAATTATGAAGAAGAAATAAAGTAAAATCACTTTTATCTGTAACATGTTTTTTCCCAAGGACAACAGCATATCAGTCCTCACATGTGGGTGACAACATCCAAAAAAGCCTGGGCCAGGGAAAAAGTAAAAGAAAAAACTCTACGGTTTTTGAGAGGAGTGCATGTACAAGACTTCCCACATCAGTGTTGTTGGGCAGAACCACCTTAGTTTCATACAAAGCAATTATTAGGAGAAGCCATCTCCTAGGGGAAGACAGTACTGTTAATATCAATGGCTCTTAAGGTAGTTTTTGATTTGAAAGAGCCTAAATGATTGGTGAGAGGTGTGTACAACTGGGTAAAGGGGGGTCGGATGCTGCAGTAGTTGCAATACTTCTTAGAAGGAAAGTTCATCTACACTGTACTGTGTAGGGAAGAGGTCAATGGAATATCATTGGGAGTGGGGGGGTTCCGCAGGAATCCCCTGGCACCTCTCCTCTTTAACCCTGGAATTACAAAGATTTTTTGCACACACTGAATACTGTTGGGGTCATAAATGACCCCACAACGAATTTTAATTGTTAACCGTGAAAATTTTAAACTAAACAGACAAAATATTATTCCGAATTAATTACACAGGTACACTACCAAAAAACTGCCTCCAGTTTTGCAACTGATTCCTATAGATTTTGGGGTGCTGAATCCAGGAAAAATAGCCAAAATGTTCCATCACGTCACGTTTTCTTGCAAAATTAGATTTCTTACCCATATAAGGAATGTTCACATAATTTCTTTTTAGCCGACTGCAGTTTATTTTCTTGGCCCAAAATAGAGGTTGTAATGGTTAACTAACTAGAAACACTCCCTCATGATATTTTAGAGTGTTTTGTATTCATTTTATACATTAACAGGACAATTGGGAGGCGGGGGGCTAAATCCAGTACTCGCGCTGGCGCATGTTCTTTCCTGTTCGCCTCGCCTCGTTCGCTCGCTCAAACACGGTGGTTGCGACATGAACGTTCCTGTCAAATTTCAGTTTCTTGCAAGTTCATTATTACCTTTTCTTTGCTCAGTCGTAATCCAGCTTTATTCCGAAGTGGTTCACTACAGTTGTAGTTTGCAGTGCTGTGTATTTGTGATGGCTCACAGAGCCAGAGGTTGCGTCAACTCTCCGGACAGATTTTGTTTTATTTGTGGGGAATATACCGTGAAAAAGCGGCAGAGGAACATTTCTGCATTTATTAAAAAAGTATATTTCGCCTATTTCGGTTTGAAGTTAGGCGATCAAGACAAACCGTGGGCTCCTCACAAAGTGTGCAAGACATGTGAGGAAGATCTACGCTTATGGATGAAAGGTAAAAAACAAGCATTTCATTTCGGAATATCTATGATGTGGCGTGAACAAAGAGACCACAGCAGTGACTGCTATTTTTGCTCTTGCATTGTGAAGGGATACAACTTAAAAAATAAGAACGTAATAAGTTACCCCAACCTTCCCTCAGCAATTAGGCCTATGCCTCATAGCAACGAAGTAGCTGTGCCTGAACCACCAAAATCTTTGGATCATATTTGTGTGGACGGTTCTGATCATGATGAAACTCATCAGATGGCTTTTCCCGATGAGTCCAGTACTTCCGAGTTTGAAACTGAACCAGATCCGAAACCTGAACTTTTCTCTCAAGCTGAATTGAATGATTTAGTCCGGGATTTAGGACTCCCAAAAGATGCTGCCCAACTGCTAGGTTCTCGGCTTAAACAGAAAAATCTATTGTCACCAGGAACAACTTTTTATTGGTACCGCAACCGCGAGACACAATTTTTGAAGTATTTCAGCAAAGAGGAAGATTTGGTATTTTGCAACGATATATACGGAGTGATGGAAAAGTTTAAACTCAAGTATGATCCTGCTGAATGGCGGCTGTTCATTGATTCGTCAAAAGACAGCATAAAAGGTGTTCTTCTTCATAATGGCAACACATTCGCTTCAGTTCCTATTGCTCACTCTGTTATTCTCCAAGAAAAATACGAGAATTTGGCCCTGATTCTTCAGAAGATTCGTTATGATGAGCATAAGTGGATAATTTGTGGAGACTTTAAAATTCTATCCATGCTATTAGGGCAGCAATCCGGTTTCATCACCAAATATCCCTGCTTCCTTTGCTTGTGGGATAGCTGGGCCCGCGACCTACACTGGGGGAAAAAAGACTGGCCAATTCGGGAGTATTTGAGACCCGGTGAGAAAAATGTTCTTCATGAGAGCTTGGTACCTCGTGATAAAATTCTATTACCACCTCTCCACATTAAGTTGGGTCTCATTAAGCAATTCATCAAGTCCCTTCCAAAAGATGGTGAGTGCTTTCGGTACCTTTGCTCAAAGTTCCCCCGACTTTCTGAAGCAAAGCTAAAGGAAGGAGTGTTTGTTGGCCCTGATATAAGGAAACTCATTTCAGATGGAGCATTCGCTGAAACGATGTCTGAGAAGGAAAAAGAAGCCTGGGATTCCTTCAAGGATGTTGTTCTCAAATTCTTGGGGAACAGGCGGGATGAGAACTATAAGGATATTGTTGCCAGGATGCTCAATGCCTTCAAAGAACAAGGCTGTAACATGAGCCTGAAAGTCCATTTCTTGCACTCCCATGTGAACTACTTTCCCGAAAACTTGGGGGCGTACAGTGAAGAACAAGGTGAAAGGTTTCACCAGGACATCAAGGACACAGAGAGAAGGTACCAAGGAAGATGGAACACCACTATGATGGCTGATTTCTGCTGGTTGCTGCTGCGGGAAACCCCAGATGAAAAATACGCCAAGCAGCGCACCAAGAGAAGCATTCGGGGGAAGAAGAAACGGGCCCACCAGGAGATTGATTGACCCAAGAATGACTTTAAAATCTAAACTGTGTTGACAAATATCGTGTTTTTACTAAACTTTGAAATAAAAATTTGCTAGTTATTACCACAGTGTCGGATCTCATTTATTAGAATTTTATTTTCACACCATCGGGTGTTTGTCTTCATGTATTGCAATGGTGCGGTTTGCGTTTTCTATTCTTACATACATACCTGTACAACATTTTTTGCACATTTCTTTGCTTTGCTTTGTGTCTAACCTCGCTCTTATATGCTCAATGTTTGTGCACATGTATGTGGCTGTTTTAAGTGCAGACAATTTTGCTACCATCACAGTGTGTTTTGTTGACATTACTCTATTCTTATGTGCTGCCTTGTTACAATTTTCTTTATTCTTATTTGAATAACTACTAAACAATTAGTATAAAGAATTCATCCAAGAAACTTTTATTTCAATCGCACTCAATCTGAAACGTTCACCTCAAACTGCTAATCCAATGTAGCAAAAAATCTGTACGTGATGGAGCAAATTGGTTACCAGATTTGGATTCAGCGCACCAAAAAATGTAAAAATCAATCGAAACATTAGAGGCAGTTTAAAAAATTTTTTTTTAGTGTACCTGTGTTATTTATTATATGAAGGTTAAATGTTTTGAAATTTAAATGCTTTATCATAAAATTACATGAAGAAGAGTTGCCATGAAAGCAGTTTTTGCATGCACTTGATGAACACAGTAAAGTACTACAGTCATCTGCATGAGAAAGACAATTTCTGAATGTTCTTTGCAAACACTGCGCTTGCAGGAGGTGCAAACTGTGTTGCTTTTCTTGTCTTTTTCTCTGGAATAGCAGTGACACCTGGCCCTTTTCTTTGGGATCCCGACATTGCAAACAGCATCAGTGGCTTCTTCAGTGCTGGAAGAAGTCTCGCTGCAATTACTCTGAAGCAGCTGCTTTCCTAATTCCAAGAGGAATAGGCGACATCTGTGCTTTGACTTGGACTGCCATTCTGGATTTAGTGACATCCAAACAGTGAAAGCGTTCAAAGCACTGATGTCCAACATTTTGTAGAAGATTGTCACTGGCCAGCGTCTTGTCATTCGTTTTGTGGTATGCGTGCGCATCATTTGATCTGCCGTATCTACTCCACCTTTACTAGAATTATAGTCCAAGATCATGCGTGGTTTTTTGTCTGGATGTGTGTTATCTACTTCTTCTTGATCATGCAAACTGCTCAGAAGAACAACCACTTTTCCTTTCTTCGGGCAATAGGAAACCAGAGTGGCGTCATCGCGAAAGGCAAACAGTGAAGTGAATACCTCTTGGCCCTTCGCTGTTACAAATTCTGGAGGTAATTCTTTTCTGTTCTTTCGAATTGTCCCCAAAAGTGTCATTTCTTTTTTTAGCAATTTCCGTGACAGGGATAAACTGCAGAAGAAATTGTCAACAGTAACATTTCTGCCAGATCGCGTCAATCCTTCAGTGAGTTGCAGCACAACCCTTTCATCCTGATTCTGTTCCCTGTTCTGTCCGAGTTCCCTTCTGTATATACTTGAAGACGTAGAACATATGAATTTGCACTGTCACACAACATCCATAGCTTTATGCCATATTTCCCAGGTTTGCTAGGAATATATTGTCTGAACGGAACACGGACACGAAATGTAAGCAGTTGCTCATCCACAGTAACATTTTCACCAGGAAAGAGTAGTTACTCACCTGTAACAGGTGTTCTCCAGAAGCAGCAGGAATCAGTCCTCACATATGGGTGACATCGGCGCCCCCATGCGGAGCATTTCCCCAGCTTTCATTGAAAGCCTTTGGGAATGCAGCGTGCATGCGCGGTCCCCTTCCCGACCAAGGGTGCCATCTTGCTCAGTCTGATGATATAGCTAAAAGACAGCAAAAATAGCAAAAATAAATCATATGACTGCAACTCCAAGGGGAGGAGGGAGGGTTGTGAGGACTGATTCCTGCTGCTCCTGGAGAACACCTGTTACAGGTGAGTAACTACTCTTTCTCCAGGACCAAGCAGGAAGTCAGTCCTCACATATGGGACTCTCTAGCTCAGGGCTACCAGAGGCCCCAAACTGAAAAATTGAGCTCCCTCTAGAGCCTCAGCATGCAAGAACCAAATCTTCTCTGATAACGCCCCCGAAAGGTAGCCCAACACCAGGGCCGGAGGGTAGGAGTTGCCTAGACCCCAAAGAGATTATGGAGTACCGCTTGCCCGAAAGCACTGTCCCTGCAGGACTCCCTCTCAAGGCAGTAGTGGGCCGCAAAAGTCTGGCTTGAAGACCAAGTAGCGGCCCGGCAGATGTCTGCCAATGGAACAGAGCGGAGATGAGCCACTGACGCAGCCTTCGCCCTGACACGGTGAGCCGTAACTCGACTCTGCAACGAGAGGCCGGCTGCCCTGTAAGCCCGGGTGAGGCAGTCAGCTACCCATATGGACAAAGTACGCTTGGAGACAGCCAACCCCAACTTATTGGGGTCATAAGAGATGAAGAGCTGAACCGCCCTCTGGTGCTCCCATGTACGGTCAAGGTAGAAGGACAACACCCTCCTACAGTCCAGGGTATGCAAGACCATCTCAGCCCGGCTAGCATGAGGCCTGGGAAAGAAAGTCGGAAGAACCACCTCCTGATTGAGGTGGAAGGAGGAGACAACCTTTGGAAGGAACTTAGGGTGAGTCCATAAGACTACCCTGTTCCTATAGAACCTAGTATAAGGTGCTTCTGAGACTAGGGCCTGAAGCTCACTCACTCGCCTTGCTGAGGTAAGGGCTACCAGAAATAGCGTTTTCCAGGACAGAAAACACAGAGGGCAAGTAGCCATAGGTTCAAATGGTGGGCAAGTAAGCCGTTGCAAGACCACATTTAAATCCCATTCAGTGGCAGGTGGACGCACTGGAGGCTTAAGCAAAAGCAGGCCTCTGAGGAAGCGAGCCACCAAAGGATTAATGGAGAGAGACTGACCCTCCACCTGTGAGTGGTGTGCTGAAAGAGCACTAAGATGAACTCTAACAGAATTGGACTTAAGGCCTAGGTTGGACAGGTGAAGCAAATACTGCAGCACCACTGGTACCAGGCATGAGAAGGGATTCTCGTTGTGTTGAGTACACCAGGTAGAGAATCTACGCCACTTAAGGGCATAAGACTTTCTGGTGGACTGCCTCCTAGAGGCCATGACTACGTCCTCCACTTCCCTAGGCAGTAGTAAAAGCGCTAGGACTACCCTTTCAGCAGCCAGGCCATCAAATTGAGGGACTGGAGATTGGGGTGCAAGAGGGATCCCTGCTCCTGAGACAGGAGATCGGGTTGCATCCCCAGAGGAAGAGGAGTGTCCACCGCCAGTTGCAACAGTAGTGGGAACCAGGGTTGCCTTGGCCACCTGGAGGCCACCAGAATCACTGAGTTCTTGTCCCGGGTCACCTTGAACGGTGTCTTGAACACTAGAGGCGTGGGAGGAAATGCATATAGTAGGCCTGTAGACCATGGAATGAGAAACACATCTGCTGCTACTCTGAGAGGATGCAGTTGTCTGGAACAGAACCTGGGTAGTTGACGGTTCAGAGGACTGGCAAAGAGATCTATGGTTGGAAGACCCCATCTCAGGAAGATCTGTTCAACCACTAAAGGGTTCAACTGCCATTCGTGCGGCTGCAGAATCCTGCTCAATCTGTCCGCCAGGTAATTCTCCTGACCTGGGAGGTAGACTGCTTTGAGAAGAATGCCATGATCGACTGCCCAGGAGCACAGTTTCTGCGCTTCCTGACAGAGAAGGCGGGACCCTGTGCCCCCTTGTTTGTTCACATAGAATATAGCCACTTGATTGTCCTTCTGAACCAATACGGACTGGTGAGAGATGAGATGAGAGAAAGTTCTCAGGGCTAAGCAGATAGCTCTCAGTTCTAAGAGATTGATCTGCTGTGCGGCCTCCCAAGGAGTCCACAGGCCTTGAGTACATGCCCCTTGGCAATGTGCACCCCAACCTTGAAGAGAAGCATCGGTTGTCAGCACCTGAGAGTGTGGAGGTGCCTGAAAAGGCACCCCTTGCACTAGATTCAGAAGATGAAGCCACTATTGCAGAGAAGACTGTAGTAGGCTGGACACCCTCACTTTGTCTGTGAGGCTTCCTGTGGCCTGGTGCCACTGAGTCCTGAGGCCCCACTGAGCTGGTCTCATGTGTAGACGGGCATTTGGAGTCACATGGACTGTGGATGCCATGTGGCCTAAGAGCCTCAGGAATTGTCTGGCGGAGACCAGAGAATTGCTGTGGCTAGAGCCATCAATCTGTGGGCCCTGTCCACTGGTAGAAAGGCCTTTGCCTGAAAGGTGTCCAGTCGAGCTCCTATGAACTCCATGTTCTGGGAGGGATGCAAACTGGACTTTGCGAAGTTTATGACAAACCCCAGGTGCTGAAGCAGAGCGACAGTGCAAAGGGTGGCTTGATTGGCCTCTTGCGGGGATTGACCCCTGATGAGCCAATCGTCCAGATATGGAAAGACAAAGAGGCCTTGAACCCTGAGGTAGGCCGCTACCACCGCCAGGCACTTGATGAATACCCTGGGGGCGGATGTAAGGCCAAAAGGCAGTACTCTGTACTGATAATGGTGTCCTCCCACTACAAATCTGAGATACTGTCTGTGGTCTGGATGAATAAGGATGTGAGTATAAGCATCCTTTAGATCTAAGGAGCATAGCCAATCTCCCTGCTGGAGGTAGGGCAGCAGGATTCCAAGGGTAAGCATCTTGAACTTTTCCCTCTCCAGGAACTTGTTCAGGTTTCGCAAGTCTAGGATGGGTCTGAGGCCTCCTGTTCTCTTTGGTACCAGGAAGTACCTGGAATAGAAGCCGTGACCTCTCAGGTGGTGGGGCACCGGCTCCACTGCCTGTTCCTTCAGAAGACCTGCCAACTCCTGCAGGAGTAAGTCCCTGTGCGGAGGGAGTCTGGGAGGCTCCCCTGGAAAATAGGAGGGGGGTACCTGGTGGAAGTGGAGGAGATAGCACTTCTGGACTATACTTAGAACCCAGGTATCCCTTGTGATGGCCGACCAGCTGTGGGCGAACAGGGCCAGCCTGCCTCCAGTGCTGATGGGGGCCAGCTGAGGAGGAGAGGCTATGCCAATGCAGTCAAAATCCCCCTCCCTAAGCAGGAGCCGGAGTAGGAGGCTTGGGGGCCTTCTGCCTACGGGGCCCATGACCCTGCCCCTTGGCCTGCTGACCCTGTTGGGGAGCTACAGAGGCCTGATAATGAGGGTACTGTTTATAGGCAGATGACTTCCTCGGGTAAAAGGTCTTTTTTCCCGAGCCCTTCTTCTTCTGAGAAGGGGCAGAGGTTTTTCTGGACAGCCTTGTCCGGGTAAGAGTCTCGGTCTCGAGTTTGGCAGCCTTGTCAGCCATGGGCTTGCCAAAGAGGTTTTCACCTCGGCAGGGGACATCGACCAACCTGTCCTGCACCCATGGCTCGAGGTCCGATGACTGCAGCCAAGCCTGATGGCGTGCACTGATGCCGGCCGCGGCTACACGGGCCAAAGCCTCGAAGCCATCATAGGCTGCTCGAGATATAAACTTCGAGCACTCACGAATACCCGAGGACAGAGCATTGAACCTCTGCAAAGTTTCCTCGGAGAGACCAGCAGAGAACCCGGCAATCTCCTTTGCCAGGTCTCGAAGGTACATGCCCATGTACAGCTGGCAGATCTGGACACGGCAAGCAAGCATAGAGCCCTGGAAGCACTTCTTACCGAGGGCATCCAGGTTCTGGGCCTTCCGGCTGGGAGGCACCGAGGAGTGCATCTTCTGTCTCTTCTGTGGTGCGGTAATTGTGCCTTTTGGAACCCGGGGCTCTTGCGGACTCGATAGATGGAATCGACCCGCTTGCTTAAAACCGGCGTTGATGCAGGTGCCTCCCACATGCAGAAGAGCAACCGTTCCAGCATCGGAGGAACCAGAACAGTAAAGGCCTCCTTCGGAGGAGAGTCATACTGTAGGGCCTCAAGCTCCTCGGCTCGAGGCTCCTCCTCGGGATCCGCGGGGAATGCCAAAGCCTTGGCCATGTCCCGCACGAAATCCGAGAACCGGGTATCCTCCGAGGGGGACCTTCTCTGAGGCTTGGACTCGGGCGAGTCCAAAGGAACGCACCGAGTCCGAAAGGTGTCGGGCGACTCCTCATCCTCCGTCTCCCAGCCGGACTCCTCGGAGGAGGAATCGAGCGGCTCCAGTCGGGCAGGCATCGATGCCATCCACCCTGACGACGAGGGTACCGGCGTCGATGACCTCGGTCCCGAATGGGAGGCCGAGGGGGACCTTGGCCGAGGATCGACTCGAGCTCGCATGGACTCGAGGATCGGCTTGGCCTCCGAGGTCGACTTGGACGTCGATGTCCCGGTGGTCGGGGCAGATGCACCGGTGAGACCGGCGATCAGTGCCCGCTGCTTTTCCATGAAGGCACTAAAGACTAAGGCGGTCTGCTTACAGAGGGTGCTGACTGTACAAAAATCTGGTGAATATCTCCCTCCAATTAAATTAGCTTCAATCCGATGTTCTATGATATGGTAATGTGTTCTCAAACGTATTTCACATTTTTCACTTCATTTCGCTATTTTCCCAAATATATTACAATGCTCTTATAATAAGAACCTATGGTCTCAGACAGAAGTTGGCACTGCTCCGGGTGAGTCTCCCTTGAGCTATGTGCTCCAATAGCATCAATGACCATATAAACAAGGTTCCTATAATTGAATACCACACGTTACAATTTCTCAAAAATCGGACTTATCTTAAGTTTTGATCCAGTTTTGTGAATCGTGCCAATATTGCAATTGCCCCGCCACCTCACCGGTATCTATTCCACGTTTCAATTCTTCTTCAGGGGGTATGCAATCTGTGAATCAGCAATTAACTAGACTGGATTATTTATAAAAATAGGCTTATGCGATCAACAGCGTGTTATCCATGGCTTGTCAGCTCTCTCATGCGCGGCATTTTCTGAGAGAGCTGACAAGCCATGGATAACACGCTGTTGATCGCATAAGCCTATTTTTATAAATAATCCAGTCTAGTTAAGTGCTGATTCACAGATTGCATACCCCCTGAAGAAGAATTGAAACGTGGAATAGATACCGGTGAGGTGGCGTTGGGGCAACTGCAATATTGGCACGATTCACAAAACTGGATCAAAACTTAAGATAAGTCCGATTTTTGAGAAATTGTAACGTGTGGTATTCAATTATAGGAACCTTGTTTATATGGTCATTGATGCTATTGGAGCACATAGCTCAAGGGAGACTCACCCGGAGCAGTGCCAACTTCTGTCTGTGACCATAGGTTCTTATTATAAGAGCATTCTAATATATTTGGGAAAATTCGGAAATGAAGTGAAAAATGTGAAATACGTTTGAGAACACATTACCATATCATGGAACATCCGATTGAAGCTTATTTAATTGGAGGGAGATATTCACCAGATTTCCATGAAGGCAGCCAAGCTGCTCTCCAAGGCCGTCAACCTGAGTCCGAGCTCAGGAGACTCAGCAGTCCCTGACTCGGGCCACGGCGGCGCCGGGCACGACGTCGGCTCCCCTGGAGGTGAGTCCACAAGGACTACAGTACTCACGTGACCCGGGGACTCCATCTCCACACGAGGTTGTTTTGCAGGCCTCTCCGACTCCGAAGACCTGGGACAGTGCTCGGGGCTATGCGACTTGGCCCTCGAGGAGCCAAGTGCGTCCACCGACGACGCCCTCATGGGTTTTTTCTTCTTACGATGCTCCCGCGATGGAGACCCCCTTTCAGAGGAGCCTCGACACTGCTCGGGGCTGGAGTCCCGAGATGTCGAGGCCTCTGACGAGGTCCGGGCCCTACCGGACATGGAGTCAGAGAAGATTCTTTCCTTTTGGTGCTGCCAACTCCTTAACACCTTAGAGGACATTTTCCCACATGGACCATAGATCGAGTCATGATAGGGTCCGAGGCACCGGAGGCAGCAGTCATGTGTGTCGGTGAGAGACATAGGTTTCTTACACCGATCACACTTTTTAAGCCCACTGGCAGCCATCATGGGAAAAAGGGCCCCTGCAAGGTCAAAAGACAGGGCTGCCAGTGAAAAAAGAAAAAATGGCGCGAATTCTAGTCACTAAGGACAAAACCCGAAAAAGAGATTCGGGCTCGATACCGACGTATCGGGCCCAGGCGGGAAAGGGAAACCGGCGTCGAACCGAAGAAAAACAGGTTAACGCAGAGAAAGCACAGTTACTTACCTGTAACAGATGATCTCTGGGAACAGTAGGAATAAGTCTTCACATATGGGTACGTCGGTACCAACGGAGCCTGCGCGGGAACGCTCCCCAGTGTCCAATCAGAAAGCTTTTGGGAGCATCCCTCAGCGCCTGCGTGTTGCCTTCCCGCCTTTCCAACTGTCTCTCCTCAGTTGAGTTTTATAGCTGAGACAAAGAGAGAGAGAGAGGAAAGGAAAGATAGATAGAGAGATACAACTCCTAGGGGAGGTGGGTGGTTTGTGAAGACTTATTCCTGCTGTTCCCAGAGATCACCTGTTACAGGTAAGTAACTGTGCTATCTCCAGGAACAAGCAGGAATGAGTCTTCACATATGGGGACTCCCAAGCTAAGATGCCTGGAGCCCTAGCATGTTGAAGATTAAAACATGCTACACCTCATATGCCCAGGCATCCTGAGGATGGAGGGTAGGAGTTGAAAAAGAGAGGAGCTGTAGGAAACAGCTGACCTAAGATAGGACTACAGGCAAGGAGTCCTTGTATGTATGATAATCATTATAAAATATATTGAATGAACAATCACAATATGGGCCTCACCTACTGGATTGCAGGAAGTAGAGAGGCTGATGGAATCTACTGGGGATCCAGTAGAGGAATCTTCAAGGTGACCTCACTGAAGTGAAGGTCAAGGTCAAAATCTGGAAGTGACAGGTGACCCCAGGATTCAACTGGAGTAGTACAAAAATGGTAGGTCTTTAGTGGGAAGCTTTATGGAAAAAGCTGAAAACTCTTTTGGCTAGAGTTAATCATAGTTAGGAGCAAAAGAGGAAGACTGACTGATTTGGACAAACTGGCCTAGTCTTTGAGGGAAGAAGGGGTATGGGAAAAACCCCGTATTCCCAAGAAAGGACAGATGTCTGAGGAGTTGAAACGTCAGATCTACTGAAGATCCACCATGTCTTTCCTAACTGATGAGAGGTAGGAAGATATTGGAGTATGGAGCTTCAGGGATACCTGAACCTAGGGTTATGGTAAGAGCTGTCAGTACCACAGCAGTGGTTGTGTGCATAATAGCCTAAACATACTGTGGAATAGTATGAACATGTGCAAGCCCACTGTCTGGAACATACAGGAAGGAAAAAACCTTTATGAGCACAGACAGAGAGATAAGTATGTAAATACATATCTACCTATAAGGAAGTATCTTGACAGATACACACATATATTTATGTATATATATATATATATGTGTAGATATATATATATATATATAGAAAGGGGCATATATCTATATACATATGTTTATGGCGAGATCCAGGGGGCATAACATATGCACACATGGCTGACAGACATATGTATCTAAAGAACGTATATAGACATATGTACATATATGAAAATATAGGTCTAAGAAAAATGTCTGCAATAAGCGGACAAAGATATGTCTATAGGAATCTTCACATGGGAGATGTGAAAAGGAACGATTCATCTAATAACAAGAAGGTGGAACCTACTTGAGAAGATATAGAGAATCTGTTCCCGCTGGTTAAGATGGAGCAGAAATGCTGTCCAGTGAAATAACCAGGATGGTTGCGTGGAAAAACAGAGGATAATATCAGTCTGTAAACAGCAAGTCCTGAGTCTGGTAGAACTCTAACATGGTGAATGGACAGAAAACGCAGAGGATAAGATACCAGATTGACCCACTTGAGGAACAAGGGGGGGTATCATGCGTTGTTTAGTTAAATATGTGCTGTCCATGAAGGATTAGATTACCATGAGGCCAAGCTGCAAGGAAAAAGAGCATATTTCCTGAAGGAATTAGGTGACTCTTTAGACTGTCACGTAGAGAAGGCCTATGTCCTTTATAAAAGGAAATAGAAGGGTGTAAAGAACCCACACAGTCATGAGGAATGACTGAAGAAGTTTTTTTCAACCATATAGGATAGTAGTTAGAGAAAAAATCCCCATGCTCTCTAGCAAGAGCCCATAGTGGAAAGCTTCTCAGTAGGATTGCAGAGAGCATTATGCAGGAGAATTGGGAAATAAAACTGGCTGTTGGAGAAAAACCAGCTGCCACTTCAACTGTGCTGCCAACTCCAGGGATTTGGAGATGGCAGAGAAGAAGTGGTAAGGATTATCCAAGATAGATGAGCACTATCTTGGAAGCACTACTAAGGCTAGACAAAAAGTAGTGGAAGACAAGACTGGAACTTGTAGAAAATTACCAGTAGTCCAATCAGTGGAACTCCTGCATGGGCAGCTGCTGAACAGAACAGTAGAGGGAATCTTTCTGTTCTTAACAGAGAGAACAGACAGAACAAGAGGAGAAAATCCTGATCATGTCTGATGAGCTGCCCCAATGAAAGAAGGGAGGCTATTCCAGAGAAAAAAACCCTACACTGCAAAGGAAAGGAGACTGGAAAGGCTGAGGAAACCTTCTAGTGGTATAGTACCACTCTTACAGGGAATACCTGGAAAAGAAGGCAAAGAAAAAATAGGAGCTGAAGGGAGACTTGCCATATGGTAAGTCTGTAGAAGGAAAAATTCATGGTGGTACAGAAAAACTATCATAAGATAGTTGGCAAACCTCTCTTCAAGGAAGGAAGAGGAGGAAAACCCTGTGACCCATAGACATGAATATCCTGACAGCTCAGCATACCTAAGATCAAGTGGATGTCCTGGAACAGGAATCCATGTGTAGAGGTTGAATGAAAAAAACAGTGGAAAAACTTCTACTGAGAAGTGAACTGTAGGTATAAAGAGATTAATTAGAACCCTATTGAGAGTTAATTTTCCTGGCTTGAGTTTGGATTCTTCAGACCAGGGCGAGGTTTCCCCTGTTTGGGAACATCTGTATGATGGGCAGGAGAAGAATAAAACCTTCTTCTTTTAGGAAAAGAAGGTTTGGTAGGGCATTTCCTGTAACCTAATATGCAAAGAACCACCTAAGCCCACTCATAGAAAAGGACAATCAAATAAACTTAAGATGCCAAAAGAATATATACGAACTCACAAATCAACAAATAATAGAGCCTTTTCCCACATAGCCCCAACAGTCTGGAACTCTTTACCAGAGGACTTACGATCACTAACAGAGATAATAGAATTCAGAAAAAAATTGAAAACCTATCTATTCACTAAACACTATAATACCATAGAAAACCCTCCACTCAACTTAGATAAAGGATAAACATGAACCTGCTCAAAATCAAGATTATACTCCCTTCTATAATCAATATGTACAAACTTAAATGAATAATCATTCCATTCCTATGCATTGATACCCCACTTGTATATAGTTACAACTGTTTTAGAGACAGTACTTCTGTTTAAATTGTAATACAAACAGTGTTAGTTGATTTACTGAATCATTCTGTTTAATCTTTAAACCCTTTGTTGCACAAGTTAAGATGTTCTATGTAAAAAGTTATAATTGTTCTATGTAAAACAAGCTCTGCATTGTTAATTGTTGTTAATTGTACACCGCAACTGATCGCTGGAAGATGCGGTATATAAATAAGTGTTAAATAAATAAATAAAATAAATTTCCTACCTGCTGGGGAAGGAGAAGGTTTAGGATGGCCCTCAGAAACAGGGAAGTCAGTGGAGCAATGAGCAACCTGACGTAAAGACTCCTTATTGAAGAGATTTTCTCCAGTACAAGGAGTATTACCCAGTCTTTGTTGTGCCCATCTGTTCAAGTCTGAAGCTTGGAGCCAGGCTCTACGTCGTGCTCCAATGGCTATAGCAGAGGTTCTGCTAACAGACTCAAAAGAGTCTAGGGAAGCACGAGAAAGAAACCAAGAGATATTCTGGCTATGACTAAGAAGCAAGGAATAGTCTGCAGCCTTGGGCTCTGAAAGAAAAGGAGTCAAAAGAGATAATTTCTTTGTGACCTCCTGAAGGGATAGACTCATATAAAAAATATATGAGAGAATCCTTGTTGCCAGCATAGATGTTTGGAAGGTTTGACGTCCAAAGGCATCCAGTGTTCTAGATGCACGACCTGGCGGGAAAGAAGAATGCTTCTTCTTGCTTTTTACCTTCCTCATTGCTGATTCCACTACAATGGAATGATGGGGAAGTTGAGCCTTTTGAAACCCTGGAGAGGGGGGCACCTGATACAGAAGATCAGTTGCTGTAGAAGGTGAGGAAGCCCTTAAAGGTGTTTCCCATATTCTCAGAAGAAGATCCTGTAAAGAATGATGTAAAGGAAGCATTATATTTTCCTTTTCCCCAGAAGAGCCTTGTGTAGGATCATAGCCAGGGATAGGAATATCAAGAAATGGTGCCATGTCAAGGAGAAATTTCTGAAAAGAAGGATCTCCGATGGGAACGATCCCTGGACAGGCTAAACTTGAAGAACTAGCCTGGGCACCGGAGGATGTACTTGTCCGGTGCAGAACAGGATCCCTAATGGATGGATACTGGGACTGGTGGTTATGACCTGAGACAGTCAGTACTGCATCGTCCATGCCAGGTATCGACTCCAAACTAGGTATAGAAAGGAGCGATTCTGGTGAAAAAAGCATGGAAGGAGCTGGTCCCGATGTTACTGCAGGTACCGGCATCGATACCGATACAGGTAGCTGAGCCGGAATCGAAGGCGATACCGACATCGAAACAGTCATCGGAGGCTGCTCAAACGGTACCGAGGTAACCAGAAACCCTTGGTGATTATCCTCGGTACCGCGCATCCGGAATCGGTAAGTGTCGGTTCCGAGACGCGTCGGTACCCAGTCTTCCAGACTAGATATCGATTCTAGACTCGGCATCGAAGGAAGCGAGTCTATCGATGCATGTCTAGAGGGTACCGACGTCGGTGATCGTATCGGCGGTGCTGCCGATACTGGAAAGTCAATCTGGTACGTATCGATCGGTCCCGAAGGTACCGAGAATGCCAGATGACGATCTCTGGTGAGGAGTGGATCGCTCAACACCAGTGCCGATGCCGGGGTATCGGTACCGCTCGAAGCGGATGCCACCACCGAGCATGGCTCAGGCATGTTCTGTGAGGGGTGAGCCCCAGGAACAACCTGAAACCCCTGAAAGGCTTTGGAGACCGAAGACTCCTGCCAGGGTTTTGAAGCCAATAGGGTCTTGAGGGCAAGGCCGGAGCCATCATCATGCTTGGCATGAGACCTACCACTCAAGGATTGGCTAGTCTTAACAGACTGTTTGTGAGTTACCTGATCCTGTAGAGAAGAAATGGTCGGTGCCCTGACACTGGAAGGAAAAACGGTATCGAGGGAAACTCGAAATGGAGAATCTCTTCTCATAATATTGTAGCCTAATGGCTCCGGAGGAAAAGGGTCGGGACCCAAACAGGTTGGACACCAGTTATTGGAGTCTAAAAAGAAAACTGTATTTCCACAGTTAAGGCACTTCTTAGGAGAAGAAAGCTCCATAATGGAGAGGCCTTGCAGGCCCAAAAATTTAAAACAGAAACTGAGGGAAAAAAAGTTCCCTGAGTTTAGGACAAAAAAGAAGAGAAAACCACCGGCGGTACCGGTGGAGTCGGGGGAACAGCCACGACCACAAGAAAACAAAAAGTTAAAGAATTAAAGAAAAAATTTTCTGCGGTGACAGGAAGACGTCCTGCCGGCTCCACGGAAAAACGAAAACTGAGGAGAGACAGTTGGAAAGGCGGGAAGGCAGCACGCAGGCACTGAGGGATGCTCCCAAAAGCTTTCTGATTGGACGCTGGGGAGCGTTCCCGCACAGGCTCCGTCGGTACCGACGTACCCATATGTGAAGACTCATTCCTGCTTGTTCCTGGAGATAATCAACTTCTTCCTCAGGTGAAACGAATATACATCCGTCGGGCTCCGCGGAAAAAAGAAGACTGAGCAAGATGGCACCCTTGGGCGGGAAGGGGACTGCGCATGCGCGCTGCATTCCCAAAGGCTTTCTATGAAAGCTGGGGAAATGCTCTGCACGGGGGCTCTGTCGGCGCCGACGTCACCCATATGTGAGGACTGACTTCCTGCTTGGTCCTGGAGAACAAAGGCGTCACTTAGAGTTGCTTCCCAGGTATCAAAAACGTGTCTGATTGGAGCAAGCTTATCCACGCCTCGTTGTTCACATCTGTTGGTTGCATCATCAATTCTGAGAGCACAAGAAATTTGCTGAAAATGGTTACGGGCCATATTTTTGCCGAAAACATAACAACCATCTTCAAGGTTCCACAACTGAACTATGGATTCATTTCGTGACTTGTACACGCCTGAGAGAATCAGAAGTCGAAGAAAACGTTGAAATTCTCTGTCTGTCAAATCTTTCCAGGTGTTGTCATAAATGTGTCTTCCTTGTTTGCTCGTCCACATCATGATTTCATTCAATAAGTTCTTCCTCATGAACAAGTGGAATGCTGCGAGAGGGCCATCAACATTTCGTACAGCATACCTTGTAGGACTTTGTTGTACGGGCATGACATTAGCTCTGGCGTATCTTCCAGCAGCTTGCTTTATAGGTTTCCTGTTCCATGATGTGGCATCCTTAGATACATAGGCTTCAATGGCAACATTTGTGCTTATAGTTGATGACCTCTTAGCTCCTCTATGACCACAACTAAGATTCCTCACAGATGATACTGACACCGAGGACTCCTGCCTTCTTCCCCGTCCAGCACAGCTTCGACCTTAGCCTCGACCTGTAACTTGACTCTTTGCTGCAGGCAATGTTACTGGCTCAACATCAGTCTCACATTCACTTGGCGACCAACTGCCGTCGCCATCTGAATCATGACTGTCATCTCAGATTTATCGCCCAAACTTGGCTGATATACTTCTTCGCTTGCTGAATATGCTGCATCATCAGACGACTCAGAGCCGTCACTGTCAGCATCTCGTTGCAATATTTCTCTTACTTGAGCAGCTGAATACTTTTGTTTTGACATCATAAACAATAACCTAAAATAAATAAACAAAGATAAAGTTGAATAAAACGCAAAGCAGTTTTACTACAGGTGTACAATAATCGTGATGAACGAGCTGAAAGCCTTTAGATTTCATCGGAAATAATGAGAGAACGTATGATATCAATTACAGAAAATGTGTAATTTTCATAAAATAAGAGTACAAAAAATAAATGATACATAATTAATGATAAATACATTTGTCAGATCAAAAAATTCACAAAACTGCAAATTGTATCACTATCCAAACCAGACGTAAGCAACTGGGGTCAAAAATGACCCCACTGAACTCTGTGCTGCAATTCATCACTAGCGTCACCTAGCGGATGAAAATTATTCCTCTCATGGCGCAATATAAAGAGAATATTGACATGTGAAAAGTCATAAAAAGATTGCATTCTTGAACAACTAGTTTCCGAGATACGCGTTGTGAAACTTTCAATGGGATCACTTTTGACCCCATCGGTACTCCCAGGGTTAACATATCTTGTCCCCTTTGAGGAGGATGGTGAGAAGATATGGGTTTCAATAGTTTGCATATGCAGATGATGTATAAGTTACTCCCTTCCTTTAGAATCAGCTGAAAGACAGTAAGAAGAAACAAAGTGATGCTTTTTTGTTAGGAGTGAAAAGGTGGTTGGTCCAGAATGGTTTGATATGGAATAATTTGAAGACAGCTTGGTTAGTTTTAGGAGAGATAGAGGAAAGGAAAATACAAATACAATTAGAGGTAGATGGTCAGGAGATTTTTTGTGTGAAGGTGTTAAGATCTTTAGGAGTATTGTTAGAAGAGGGTGAAGGAATAAAACAATAGCAGATAACAGCAGAATTACAAAAGGTATACACAAATATGAAATTAGTATGAAAGCTTCAGCCATACTTCAAAGAGAGTGTTTTGAGGATAGTGGTATGGGCTTTAATAGGGAATGTATTGGATTATGTGGGCGTGCTTTATGTAGGCTTGCAGACTAGAGTATTAGAGAAATTACAGGTGGCTCTAAATGTGACAGCCAGATTAGTGACAAAAAGTGGTAGGAGGAAGAGTGCTAAAATCTCGAGGACATTACAATGGCTTTCCCCATGAGAGGGTGATGTTGTTTTAGATTGCTGTTAATGACTTTTAAATCTTGAAAAGGGAGGCCAAATTATTTGATTAGGCGGTTGCAAGCTTATAATCCGTAGGAGGCCTTAATGCTCAGAAGGGAAGAATTTATTGATAGTTCCTAATAAAAAAGTTATGAGGTTAGAAAAATGTAGGATGAGGGCCTTTAGACTAGTGGCACCTGAACTCTGTCACGGATGGATGTGTCATTAGCAACATTTTAAAAGGGGTTGAAATTTTATGTATTCCCTTAGATTTTTGGAGGTGAGGCAACGGGGATATTGGCTTTTGGATGGGTGGGTAGTTTTAATTCGACTGTGATTTAATTTTGTTTATTAATATTGTGTTTTTAGCAGTTTGTTAACCATCTTGATTGGCTTGTCCAAGTAGAATGTACATAGTTGTATAAATAATAAATAAATGGACACATGCCTGGGAAAAGATGTTGGAAAGACAGTTGACTTACGGTGGAAATCCAAAATTACAAGCAAGAACTTAGAATGTATGCACAGAACCACCTAATATTTTAAACAGCGAATAAACCACTTATTTCTGGGGCTCATGCCAATTTTTAAAATGGGTTCTAGGGGTGATCCAGGATACTACAGACCAGTGAGCTTGATGTTGGTATTGGGTAAAATGGTATAAGCTCTTATAAAGAACAAAATTACTGAACATATGGACGGATGGACATGGTTTAATGGGACAAATTCAACATTGATTTAGCCAAGGGAAGTCTTGCCTCACCAATCTTCTACATATCTTTGAAGACATCGGTAAACATAAATAAAGGTGATCCAGTTGAATCAGACTTTCAGAAAGTGTTTCACAAAGTCTCACATGAGAGACTCCTCAAGAAATTAAAAAGCCATGGCGTAGGAAGCAATGTTCTATTATGGATTGGGAACTAGTGAAAGACAGAAAACAGGGTAGGATTAAGTAGTCAATTTTCTCAATGGAGGAAGGTGAATAGTGGATCTATGCTGGGACTGGTACTTCTCAGCATATTATAATGATCTGGAGTTGGGAATAAGTGAGGTAACACTGGTCAACATTGAAATCATTACTGACTTTAAAAGGCCCTAATCTGTAGTATCTTGGTGAGCTGAACACGAATATAACATTAAAAATTTTTTATTGATATAGGCGATTGGAATTTCTCGAGAATGTTGCTAGGAGCAGGAATCTTAGGGTATTAAGTTTTCCTAAGGTTCCCTCGGTTACTCCGATGGAACTGTTTAAAAAGTTCATGTTGACTACTCTTAAAATTCCTGTTGAATCTCTTCCCCCTATTTCAAAGGCCTATTATCTACCTACTGCTAAGTCTGCTCCTGTAGTCCATGAGGAGAATCAGGCATTATCTGCTGATAGTCTTGACCTGTCTGCCTTCTTAGAAAGATCTCCATCGGCGGCTGGTATGGTTGCGACCTTACTGGTCACCTTTGCTTTGGAGGCAGATCGGGACTGGCTATTAAGGTTATTTTTCGGTCGCCCTGCAAGGTGTTCCTTGATTCTCATTTACGTATTTTTCCTGATGTTGGTAGGGCCACACAGAGGAAGAGGCGTCAGTTTTTATTATATCGTCCCGGGGTGGTACAGTTGGGTGGTTTATTTTTCCTTCGGTTTCCTTGCAAGTGCTTGGTTAAATTAGATGGGCATAGTTATCTTTTTTTTAACCTTCCCAATTGGCCAGTTTCTTGTCTTCTAGGCTAGCTTTGGTGCAGGACCCTTCCCATATAGCTCCTATAAATAGCTCTCATGTATAGGGGAGTTAGTGTGAAATAGGTGTAGTTTACCGCCTTGGTGTCTGCTCTATTACCTTTATGGCTATGTTTGTAATTTATCCTTTGTTTTGTGACCCATCTTGTCTACTTATTTGAGGCCTATTCAGGAATCCATTTGTTAGCATTTTTCTTTTGATTTATTTTCCTGTTAAACATGAGGACGATGGATTGTTTTCTTTGTACAAGGGTTTTCTTGTATTATAGTGTGAAATTGCATAAATAAAAAAAAAAAATTTATTGGCTCTAGTTTTGAAGATATTGCATGTAGTTCATTTTTGATGTTTCACCGTGTAAATTTATCCAGTAGGACATCAACAACATCCCAAATAAGCCTTGAATAATGTAATATTGCATCACATTGCATAATACCAGCATGCACACATCATCCAGAGTTGATTGCATCATTTTCTGATGCAATGCAATACTACTGCCAGACGGCTGCTGAAGCAGTCGGAAAGGAAAGTAATCTGGTATTCTGTTCCGATATTGAAAGCTTCATGAATGCCTTAAAAATCACTCATGACCCACAAGACTGGAGACTATTTATAGACTCTTCGAAACTGAGTCTGAAGGCTGTGCTTTTGAACAATGGAAATTGTCTTCCATCTATTCCAGTAGCACATGCCGTCCACATGAAAGAGACATACGATAACTTATAGCATCTACTGACTTCCACTCCTTTTGCACTCAGTTTAAGTTACTTACTCTAGTTCACAGGGCTCTTCACACTAGTACTCCACAATACCTGGCAGACCTTATTACATTCCACACCCCCAAACACACTCCCCGCTCCTTCCACCTTAACCGCCTTAATCTCCCTTCCCCCTCCCTCGCTCACCTTCAATCCACCAGCTTCTCTGCTTTCTTTTTCATCGGCACCGCACTCTGGAATTCACTCCCCACCTCCCTCCGGTTAGAACCTCATCACGCCACCTTCAAGCGAGACCTAAAAACCCACCTCTTTTCCTTGGCCTCTGACCTTCCCTCCCCTCTTGTCTGATCCTGTCCCCTACGTATAGTCCTGTATCCTTTCTCTCGTTATATTATATCAACAATTGTAACTTCCTTTCCTCCTTTCTGGCCCTGTGCCTGTTTCTAATTGTTTGTGAATTGTAAACCGCTCTGATTTATAAAGTAGGGCGGTATATCAAATAAATAAACATAAACATACAGCTGGCACCTCTGTGGTGACTTGAAGGTAGTTGCCCTTTTAATGGGACTGCAACAGGGATATATAAAATACATGTGTTTCTTATGTGAGTGGGATAGCCGAACAAGGGATTGGCACTACTTGCGGAAGGAATGGAATTGCAGACAAAATGTAACAGTTGGAGAGAAGAATATCCAGACCCAGCTCTGGTTGAGGCTCACAAAATCCTGCTACCACCCCTTCACATCAAACTAGGTTTGATGAAAAACTTTGTGAAAGCCATGGACCGCACTTCGCCAGCTTTCTGATACCTGCATGAAAAATTCCCTCGACTCAGCGAAGCAAAGATTAAAGAGGGAGTTTTTGTGGATCCTCAGATTCGAAAGCTCTTCAAAGATGACCGTTCAACAACTTGCTGCAGGGTGATGCGAAACAAGCATGGAATGCTTTTCGCCTAGTGTCAACAAACTTTCTCGGGAATGTTAGGGCAGAAAACTACAAGGAACTAGTAGAAGACATGCTGATGCAGTATCAGAAACTTGGCTGAAATATGTCTCTAAAGATCCATTTCCTTGATTCCCATCTCGATTTCTTTCCTGACAACTGTGGTATGGTTAGTGATGAAGAAGGCAAACGTTTTCACCAGGATATCGCAACGATGGAGCAAAGATACCAGGGAAAATGGTCCACTACAATGCTGGCTGACTACTGCTGGACACTCCCCAGAGAAGCTCCTGAACAGCTGTACAAGAGACAGGCGAAAAAATCTAAAAAGTAGTCTATGACTTGTTTTTTTACAGGTATTAACCGAAGGCCTATTATATTTACTATTGACATTCATTTTGTGATGAAGACATTAATTCTTGTCGATTACAAAAAAGCTAGAGCCAACTTTGCAATTTCACTGTCATATTCGTGTTCAGCATATAAAAATTGATAAGAAATGACTATTTTTATTTCAGTAACATGACTTTTGTAAAACTTTGTTGACCAATTAAATGTGCAGATGGCAACAAATTATTCAAAGTTGTTAAATCGCATGAGAATTGTGAGAAATTTCAGGAAGACCTTGCAAGACTGTGAAAGTGGGCATCCAAATGGCAGATGAATTTTTTTTTATTTGCATTTAAAAATAAACAAAAGAAATAATGCAAGCTGTATTACGACAAACCATATGAAAATGGAATTCTATCAAGAAAGAAAGGCTCCCTATATTATTACAAAGCCATAATATACTAGATCAAAAAGGAGACAAATACAGAAAAGTAATAAGTTAAACACTCTTCCCTTGTAAGAACCCCCCCTCTAGCTGGCTGACTTCAGCAAGAACATATCTATTGCCCTGATAACAAATAAAACCTTTACATGGGAAACGCAGAACAAAGGAAGCACCTAGAGCCAAGACCTAAGGTTGAAGCTCCAAAAAAGCCTTCAGTCGCTTCTGGGTATTCTTAGTAACATCAGGAAATATCTGTTCCAAATAACCACAGAATTTATCATATCGTTTAGCAAAAAACAATCAAAAATATGATCTTTATCAGATGGACGCTTTTCAACTCGTTTCCCTGCTTCAGTTCCTTGCTATTTGGATTGGCTCCTGCACCTGTGTGTTCTGCACGTCAGCCTGGCGTTGCAGTGAAGGGCTTTAAAGAGCTACCCCCCACGGTAGTGTGTGGGCACTTTTCAACTTGTTTTCTGGCTTCAGTTCCTTGCTATTTGGAATGTGAATAGACCATAAACCATTATTAAGGTGGACTTGGGAAAGTCACTGCTTATCCCTAGGGGAAGACAGCATGGAATCTTATTTTTGGGAAGCCTGTCAAGTACTTGTGACCTGGATTTGCCACTATTGGAAACACAATGCTGGGTTTGATGGACCATCAGTCTGACCCAGTATGACAATTCTTATGCATGTCAAAGTGACCAACACCATAAATAAGACCTTCAAAGTAAGGTACTTCAACTTATAGGAGTCTAGTAACTCAAAGAGAGTTTTTATCAACCGGGTGAGAACTATGTTGAAGTCTCAAGACACAGTGGCAGACTTCAAGGGAGGTTTCCAAAAACAAAAAAATGCAAGTGAACAACTAAGGACTGTAAAGTGTATTTGTTTTCTCCATAGTGGTGATATGCACCAACTGTATTAACATGAACCCTGATAAGAGTTGTTTTTTAGGTGTGTTGTGCGAAGGTGTAGCACCTATTGTCGAAGGTTCAGCAGAAAGGGAAACTATGCATGTTTGTTTGCGCAGGCATAAGTCTCATGAGACTTGAAACCATGAGATCAGTTTGAACTTCCTGCATCGTGTGACTCCACATGCAGAGAACCCATCACAGTGGGAGAAGTGTGAACTGGCGAGTTTTTGAAGAGCTGTAGCCAGGGACAAGAAAGCGTAGTTCCTCACCTGTAACAGGTGTTCTCCAGGGACAGCAGGAATCAGTCCTCACTTATGGGTGATGTCAGCATCGAAGGAGCCCGCGCAGAGCAATTCCCCAGCTTTCAAAGAAAGCTTTTGGGATTGCTGCCACGCATGCGTGGTCCTCTTCCCACCCAGGGGTGCCATCTTGCTCAGTCAGGACCCTTAGCTCAAGCCCTATCAAGCAGTTGGCAAAGGAAGAACAAAAATGTAGCAACTCATCAGGGGAGGTGGGAGGCTAGTGAGGACTGATTCCTGCTGTCCCTGGAGAACACCTGTTACAGGTGAGTAACTACGCTTTCTCCAGGAACAAGCAGGAAGTCAGTCTTCACTTATGGGACTCCCTAGCTACAGGCTACCGAACCTGTAATCAAAAATTGCCTCTGTGAGGCTATAAGCAAAAGCTGAAGCCCGAAGGAGCCCGAGTCCTCGGGTCCTCGGGGCGAAACCCTCGGTAGCTGTGAAGAAGGGTTGGAGGACAGGAGATGCTTATACCCCGAAAAGATTATGGAGTACAGCCTGGCCGAAGGCGCTGTCCCGGCAGGACTCTCTCTCCAGGCAGTAATGGGCGGCGAAGGTGTTTGTAGAAGACCAGGCTGCCATCCGGCAAATGTCCATCATGGGCACGGAACACAGTGAGGCCACCGAGGCCGCTTTGGCTTGGACCCCATGAGCAATGACTCGACGATTCAGAGGGACGCCCGCCTTTGCATGGGTGAAAGTGATGCAGTCCGCCACCCAAACAGAGAGGGTGCGCTTGGTGACTGCTTGCCCCTGCCTATTGGGATCGGAGATCACGAAAAGTCTGTCAGACTTGCAGTGAGTCTGGGTACACTGCAAGTAGAAGGCGAGGGCCCGCTTGCAGTCGAGGGTGTGGAGAGCCGCCGATGCCTGATCGGCATGGGGCCTCGGGAATAAAGTCGGGAACACTATCTCTTGGTTGAGATGAAAAGCTGACATGACCTTGGGCAAGAACTTAGGATGGGGTTTGGAGGACCACTCCGTTCCGATAAAACCTGGTATAAGGGGCGCCAGCCATGAGTGCCTGAAGCTCACTGACTCAGCGAGCTGAGGTCAGAGCCACCAGGAAGGCCACTTTCCAGGACAAGTGCCGGAGCAAACTTGTCGCAATCGGCTCGAAGGGTGGGTGAGTGAGCTGCGTGAGCACCATGTTCAAGTCCCATACCACCAGCGGTGGATGAATGGGTGGCTTGGATAACAGTGGGCCCTGCATGAAGCAGGAGACTAGAGGCGGTCCCGAGAGAGGCTTTCCCTCGGATAGGGAGATGATTAGCTGATATGGCGCTCAAATGAACTCTAACAGAGTTCAACTTCAGCCCTTCCCTCAAGAGGTGGAGGAGGTACTGGAGAACCCACCAAATCAGGCAGGAGAAGGGGTCAATCTGGTGACCCGAGCACCAGACAGAGAAGCGTTTCCACTTAAAGGCGTAAGCCCACCTCGTGGAGTCCTTCCTCAAGGCCAGGAGGATTTCCTTGACCTCCTCTGGAAGGGCCAGAGAGGCTAGAGAGACCCGTTCAGCCGCCAGGCCATGAGGGATAGGGAGGGTAGGTTCGGGTGCAATACCCGACCCTCCTCCGGCATCAGCAAGTCCCTGGCAGAGCCCAGGGGAATTGGAGGCTGCCGAGGCCACAAGAGGGCCACGAGAATCAGTGATACCCTGCCCCTTTGGGCCTTGAACAGAGACCTCGCAATGAGGGGGAACGGAGAGAATGCATATAGGAGACTGGAGGACCAGTCCAGGAGAAATGCATCGGGGCCCTCCCTGCTCGGGTGCGGCATCGGGCTGCAGAAGCGAGAGAGCTGTGTGTCCTGGAGGCTGGTGAAGAGATCCATCGCTGGAGTGCCCCAGTGCGACAACAGCCATCCTGCCACTCTGGGATCTAGATGCCACTCGTGGGGATGAAGGATTCTGCCGAGTCTGTCCGCCAGGCCATTCTCCTGGCCCGGGAGGTACATGGCCTTGAGGGATATCCCCCGTTGGGCGGCGAAGGAGCAGATGAGGACTGCCTCCCTGCAGAGGGAGCGCGACCCCGTGCCCCCATCTTTGTTGATGTAGAAAACAAAAGTAAGATGTTCCTACTCATATTCATTGATATATCAGCAGCATTCGACACAGTACATCATCTAACACTCTTGCAAAGACTTGCGTCCATAGGTATAGCAGGAACACCGTTAAAATGGTTCGAGTCATACCTCACAAATAGAATGCAACAGGTACACTTCAATAACGAGCAGGCAAAGCCTTTCCCCCAAACCCAAGGAATACCTCAGGGCTCGGCTATATCCTCCCTGCTATTCAATGTTTACATCCAGCCAGTCTGTGCGATATTCCAAAAGCATAACATCAGTTACCACTTATACGCGGATGATATCATGTTATACACACAACTTGATATAGACAATCCCAACTTCAATCAAATAGAAGAATGCCTAGGCAAAATGCAAATTTGGCTCCAAGATAACAACATGTTGATAAACCACAAAAAAACTGATGTGATGTTCGTATCAACTAAACAAGACTTCAAACCTCCTGCTTCAATCACCCTCAACAACAACACATATCAATCAAAAAATGAGATCAAATATCTAGGAGTTCTCATTGATGCCAACCTAAAAATGGATAAACATCTCCGTTTAACCAACAGAGCAATATTTCACAAGCTGAGAGTCCTTCAACCCCTACGCAACATAATCGAGCAAACAGACTTCAGAACAGTAGCTCAAGCGCTCATCATTCCTCACTTTGACTACTGTAATGCCATATTGCAAGGTCTACCAAAAAAAAACGTAAACATCTTACAATTGGCGCAAAACGTAGCAGCCAGGATCATCTTGAATAAGAAACTGAGGGATCACATTACTCCAGTACTGATTGAGCTTCACTGGCTCCCAATCACTGCACGAGCAGTATACAAAATAATGGTAACAACGTTCAAAATCATTCACAAGATATCCCCATCATTCCTCGATAACCTCATAACCGCACAGCCCCCCAACAGATGCCGAAGAACTACTAACCTTAACACACTCTGCGTTCCCAGTAGTATAAGAGATGTAAAAGAGGGAACGAGCAATCGGGCATACACGTACACTGCTCCCATGCTTTGGAACAAACTACCTCATGAGTTACGACTGATCAACAGTCTACAGGACTTCAGAAAAAAGCTTAAAACCCACCTGTTCCAAACACATTACGGTATCACCTAGAGGCAGGAAATAGATCCAATGTCAATGTTAAAAAGACTGCATAACTGGCAATGTACCTTACAAGTATCTATGTTCTTGATAAACCTGTAATTTAACTGGTGGCTATAACTGGGTGATAAAACTGTAATTTATCTGGTCAATCTAATGTATATCTATAATCTGATCAATCAAATGTATATTTTTATTAGTGGCTCAAACCTGGGTGATCAAAATGTAATGTCTATTTGTAATTTTTCTGTGATGGTGGTGTACCCCTCCCCCAAATCATTCTTGTACCTTCAACTGATTTTATACATTACTCCCTTGTATTTTACACCATTGGTCCGCCGCTGATCGCTGGAAGTGGCGGCATACAAATATATACCAAATAAATAAATAGAACATCGCTACCTGGTTGTCGGTCTGCACCAGAACCGACTTCCTGCTGAGGACACACTCGAAGGCCCTCAGGGCCCACCAGATAGCCTGGAGCTCGAGCAGGTTTATTTTCTGCTGAGCCTCCACTGTCGACGATTGTCCCTGCGTGTAGAGAGACCCGTAATGGGCTCCCCACCCCAATAGGGATGCAGCCGTGGTCAGCACCACATCGTGCTGTGAGTCCTTGAAGGGCGATCCCCACAGAAGGTTGTGGGGGTTTTGCCACCACTTCAGGGACAACAGAAGGTCGGGAAAAACCCTGACAGGGTCCCTGAGGTGTCCAAGGGATTGACTCCATTGGGAGCTGAGGCACCACTGGGCTGTCCGCATGTGCAGGCGGGAGTGAGGGACCACATGCACGGTCGAAGCCATGTGGCCCAAGAGACGCAGCATGGACCGAGCAATGACCTGGCGGGCGCTTTGGATGCGAGCCGTCAGAACTTGGAGGCGGGTGGAGCGGTCCACCAGCAAGAAGGCAGTGGCTTGCCAAGTATCGAGGCGCGCCCCGATGAACTCGAGAGCCAGTGTCGGCTTGAGGTGAGACTTTGGGTAGTTGATCAAGAACCCCAAGCTCTCCAAGAGGAGGACAGTGTGCAACATCACTTGCCTGGCCTCCTCGATGGAGGAGCCCGTAACGAGCCAGTCATTGAGGTAGGGAAAGACCAGCACACACTGACGCCGAAGGTAAGCAGCGGCCACGACGAAGCACTTCATGAAGACCCATGGGGTGGATACAAGACCGAAGGAGAGCACCCTGTACTGGAAATGCTCTCCCTGCACCCTGAAATGCAGGTACTGCCTGTGTTGGGGGTGGATCAAGATATGGGCGTAAGCCTCTTTTAGATCCAAGGAGCATAGCCAGTCGCCCTGCTGGAGGAAGGGCAGCAGCACGCCAAGAGATAGTATCTTGAACTCCCGCACCAGGCACTTGTTTAGCTTGTGGAGGTCGAGGATGGGCCGAAGACCCTCCATTTTCTTCGGGACAAGGAAGTACCGGGAATAAAAGCCTCGACCTTGGAGGTGGGGAGGGACCTTCTCGACTGCCCTTGGGCAAGGAGGGAGTTTAATTCCCGCTGCAGCAAAAGCTGGTGCGCGGGGATTCGAGGAGACTCCGCCAGGGGGAAAGGGGGTGGAAGGCTGTCGAAGTGGAGGCGGTAGCCCTCCCGGATGACCTGGAGGACCCAGGCATCTGAGGTGATAAGCGCCCACGACGGGGTGAAGCAAGACAGGCGTCCCCCCACTGGCTGCTGCATTACCAGAGGGCAAGGGGCTATGCCGCTGGCGTCAAAACCCCTGCGGGGGTTGCTGGGGAGCCAGCGTCTGGGCCTTCGGGCCCTTTGGTTTACGGTGGCCCTGCCCGGGCTTCCCCTGCGCAGGAGTGATCAGCGTGGGGGTGCCGGGTATGGCAGGTAGCTGCGGTACTGGAGGCCTTTCCTGGGAAAGAAGGACTTCTTGGCAGGCTGCTTCTTCCGAAGCAGCGTGGAGGTCTTACGAGAGCGACGAATCCTAGTGACGTAGTCCATCTCGATCTCAGCCTCCTTCTCCTCCATTGTCTTGCCAAAGAGTTGTTCACCGAGGCAAGGCACGTCCAGGAGCTTCTCCTGCAACCATTGCTCCAAATCCAATCGTTGGAGCCAGGCCTAGCGGCGGGCCCTGATGCCTGCCACCCCCACCTGAGCTGATGTCTCAAAGCCATCATAGGAGGCTCGAGAGATATACTTGGAGCAATCAGTCATTGATTTCAACACAGTGCGGAACCTATCGAGAGGCTCGCCCTCAAGGCCCACGGAGAAACTACCAAGTTCTTTTGCCAAGTCGCGGAGGAACATACCAATATATAATTGGTACGCCTGGATGCAATAAGAGAGCATGGAACCTTGATAGGCCTTGCGGCCCAGGGCATCAAGGGCTCTTGATTCCCGGTCCGGAGGGACCAATGAATGGGACTTTGGGCTTTTCTGCTTCTTTATGGCTGATTCCACCACCATCGAGGTGTGTGGAAGTTGGGTCTTTCGGAAGCCTGGCCCCCGCTGCACCTTGTACATTGTGTCAAGGTGCTTGCTCACAATGGGAACTGAGGCCCGGGCTGCGGAGTAGCAGCTGACATAGGATCAGCGGCACCAGCACAGTGAGGGATTCCCTCAGCGGGGCCTCGTACTGAAGAATATCCAGTTCTTCAGCACAAGGGTCTTCTTCAGCCTGGGAGACCAGGTTGAGGGCCCGAGCCATGTCCTGAATAAACACCAGAAAGGAGGTGTCCTCGGGGGGGTGAACGCCACTGGAGACCAGGCGGCGAGGGGTCCGACGGGAGATCACGGTGGGTATGGGTCTCTGGAGATGTGTCCCCATCGGATTCCCAGTCCGAGAAGTCGGTAGAGGGATCCGAGCTGGGCAGTTCGCCGTGTCCGACAGCCAGCGGCTGGGAGCTGGAGGGCCTGGATGATTTCGCCCCGAGGAACGGGAGAGCAAGCGAGACCGACGTGGAGGACCCTCACGAGGCCCGTGGCTCTCTGGGGTTTCCTGGACAGATTTGGGTGTCCCACGCTAGGGACCCATGGTCTCCAGGCTCAAGTCAGCGACGCTGGCCGTGAGTGCCTGCTGGGAAGTAAGGAACGCAGAAACACTGTGTTCGAGCACCAGCGCCCTGGGACGCCGATACTGGGGTCACCAGATCGGGCATCAAGGAAGAGTGGGGGTCCTCACTGGGACGACTCTCAGGAGACTGGGCACCTTCGCCGGAGGCCTCCACTTCTCTGCGAGGAACCTTGCGGGACCGCTCCTTATCTGACTCTTGGGATCGCCGAAGGGGGCTAAGCAACCAGGCGCAGGAGCGCTCGTGCTTGTCGGGGGCCCCAGAGACTTTGAGGCCTTTTTTGCACCGTTCCACCTTGGGGGACCCCTGGTCATAGTGCCGCCTGGAACGCGGTGCTGCAGGGGAAGAACCCACCGGAGGGGAGATGACCGAGGGTGCCACCGGAGACTCCGAGGCGGCCTTTCAAAAAATGTCTTCGGACTTCTGCTTACGGCTGAGCAGAGCCTTAGAGGACATTTTCTTACAGAGCGAACAGAGCTCTGGGTCATGGTCGGCTCCCAGACACCTTAGACAACAGTCATGAGTGTCCATAAGCGACATGTTCCTAGAGCATCTATCGCATTTTTTTAAACCCGGTGGCCATGGGGGCAAAAACGGCCCCTGTGAGGTCAAAGACCCACGTGGCCAGCGGTTAGGAAGGAAAAAAGGGCGCGAAGCCCGTAAGGAAAAAATTAGGAGAATTATCCCGTAAGCTCTGAAAAAGAGAGCAAGGGGAAGACGGGTAGAAGACCAGTGCAACCGGAAAAAAGAGATACGAGCCTGTTAAGGCGAGGAAAACAAAACTTTTTCCGAGGGATGAGGATGTGTGTCCGAAGGGCTCCGTGGAAAAAGGCAGACTGAGCAAGATGGCACCCTTGGGAGGGAAGAGGACCACGCATGTGTGGCAGCAATCCCAAAAGCTTTCTTTGAAAGCTGGGGAATTGCTCCGTGCTGGCTCCATCGGTGCCGACGTCACCCATAAGTGAAGACTGACTTCTTGCTTGTTCCTGGAAAATGGGTGAGTTATAGAGGGAATGGATAAGGAGAGGAATCAGAGAGAGTGAAAATAGGAAAACAGTCTTTGTAAATCAGGCCCCAAAACCTATAAAAATAACTGCCATACCACGTTTTGGGGGGCGAGTGGGGGGGAGCACTGTGATCTAGGTTTCCGCAGCTGGCTCCTAGATTTTTAGGCCAGCTCATAGATTCCAAGAAAATCCCTGATCTAAGTCATTCTGATCCCTTTTATACTATGCAGTTAGTATGTTTAACTTGTCTTCTAGATATAGAAGAGTAAATTAGACTTACCTGCTAATTGTTGTTCCTTAAGGAACTCTAGTCCAGTCCCGGAACCATTGAGTTTAGAATCTCCTCCAGCAGCTTTGGAGACTGAAATATGTCATCGCTTTGATGACCTCTGCATATATATAGGCAAGGACCGCATCCTCACCTCCAGTACCTATTGACAAAGCAGACTCAGCAGAGCAACAAATAAGTAGTTAAACAAACAATGGAACATAGAACTCAACAACTAACCCTATACTAGCTAGAGATGACCTATATCCCCATCTCTCTCCTATGCTCTCCTACCCTTTTTTTTTTTTGACTGACTGAAGGATAGGAGCCTACCGGGGAACTAAGTATTGCTGTGAAGGATTCCCTCTGCTCAGACTGGGAAAACCCTCTGCTAACACCATCACCGCTCCCACCGAACTTCAGGCTGGAAACAAAAACCATCGGGCGGGATCCAGGACTGGACTAGAGTTCCTTAAGGAACAACAATTAGCAGGTAAGTCTAATTTACTCTTCCTTTTCGTCCCTCTAGTCCAGTCCCGGAACCATTGAGGAGGTACCAGAGCAGTGAAGATCAACGGGAGGGCCCAGCTAGTCCAGCCTGAAGTACTGCCGACCCAAAACGCACATTCTTCGAAGCCTGTACATCAAGCCTATAATGCTTCGCGAAGGAATGCAAAGACGACCAAGTTGCCGCCCTACAAATGTCCATGGCAGGCACCAGGCTGAACTCCGCCCAGGACGCCGCCTGCGCCCTAATCGAATGAGCTCGGAGACCTTCCGGCACCACTCTACCCTTCAAAATGTAGGCCGCCGCAATCATCTCCTTCAACCACCTGGATATAGACGACTTTGCCGCCGCTTCTCCTTTTCGTGGACCACCAAACGTGACGAACAATCTGTCCGACTTCCGAAAGGCCGCAGTAACACGGAGGTACTTCCGGAGTGCATGACGCACATCCAGAAGATGCAATCTTCTATCTGGCTTCGCCGTCCGTTCCCCCGAAAAAACGGGAAGACACACCACCTGGTTAACATGAAACATTGAGACCACTTTGGGCAAAAACGCTGGCACCGTACGCAGCACCACCTTATGATCAAAAAAGGACAAATACGGTTCTTTATAGGACAAGGCTTGCAACTCCGAAATCCGGCGAGCAGAACAAATGGCGACGAGGAACATCGTCTTCAGCGTCAGATCCTTTACCGAGGCCTTTCCTAACAGCTCAAACGGCTGCTTAACCAAAGCCTCCAACACCAAGTTCAGATCCCACGCCGGGACTGAACATCTATACGGAGGTCGCATGACTAACACCACCCTCAGGAACCTCCGGATGTCGCCATGCGCCCCCAACACTTGGCCCTGTATCTTGCCCCGGAAACAAGAAAGCGCTGCCAATTGAACTCGTAATGAACTCGCCGCTAATCCCTTCTCTACCCCAGCTTGCAAGAAGGAAAGGATCTGAGGAAGGGACGCCCCTAATGGGCGCACACTCCTTTCTGCACACCATCCTTCAAAAATGCGCCAGACCCAAATATAAGCTAGCGACGTAGACAGCCTACGCGCCTTCAAAAGAGTTGCAATGACCGCCGAAGAATAACCTTTAGCCTTCATCCTAGCCCTTTCAAGAGCCATGCCGTAAGCGAGAATCGAGCCACCTGAGGCATTCTTAACGGCCCCTGCAGCAACAGATCCTCCCAAAGAGGGAGTCTCCACGGATCGTCCACCAGTAGCCGCATCATGTCCGCATACCATGGTCTCCTGAGCCAATCGGGCGCAATCAGGATCACCTGGCCCTGGTGCCGCTCTATGCACTGTACCACTCGACCTATGAGAGCCCAAGGCAGAAACACATAAAGCAGGCCTGCCCTTGGCCACCGCTGTGCCAACGCATCGAGCCCCTCCGACATCCGTTCCCGCCTCCTGCTGAAAAATCTTGTCGCCTTTGCGGACTCGAAGGTCGCCATTAGATCCATGATCGGAGGGCCCCAACGCCGTACTAACAGAGAGTACACCTCTGGGTGCAGAACCCACTCCCCTGGGTCTACCCTCCGTCGACTTAGAACGTCCGCTGCGGTGTTGTCCACTCCAGCCACATGCTGCGCCGACAGACTCCCCAGATTCTTCTCGGCCCAACCGAGCAGAAGACTCGCCTCTGTCTCAAGAGCCGTACTTCTTGTGCCGCCCTGACGACTGATGTAGGCTACTGTCGCCGCATTGTCGGACAGCACCCTGACCGCTGCCTGCCTCAACCATGCCTGAAATTTCTGAAGGGCCAAATACACCGCTCTCATCTCCAGCCTGTTGATGGACCATTTCTTCTCTTCCCGGGACCACTGTCCCTGTGCTAACCTCCCCTCGCAATGGGCCCCCCAGCCCAGCAGACTGGCATCCATGGTCAAAGGTTTCCAGGAAGGCGGCTCTAGCGCAACGCCGGCCTCCAAATTCTCCTTCCGTAACCACCAGCCTAGCTCGTGGCATACCTCTGGCGGACAGACGAGGCGGTGAGTTAGCGGGTCTGATTGAGGGGACCACCGCTGCAGCAGCGCCCTTTGCAATGGTCTCATGTGCGCCCTGGCCCATGGTATCACCTCGATAGACGCTGCCATCGTCCCGAGCAGTTGGAGGTACTGCCACGCCGTCAGAGCCTGCCGTGCCAGAAATCTTATCGCCAACCTCCGCAATGCGCGAGCTCGGTGTTCTGGGAGAAACACTTCGCCTAACCCCGTCTCGAAACGCGCCCCCAAATACTCCAGGGACTGAGAGGGGACCAATCGGCTCTTTGCATGATTGACCACCCAGCCTAGTCTTTCCAAAACCTGTACCACCCGGGCGGTGGCTCTGACACTCTCCTCTCGCGACTTTGCTCGAATCAACCAATCGTCCAAATACGGGTGCACCAGTACGCCTTCCTTCCGCAGCGCCGCCGCCACCGCTACCATGATCTTGGTGAAAACTCGAGGCACTGTCGCCAACCCGAAGGACATTGCCTGGAACAGGAAATGCCCCATGGACAGCGCAAAACGCAGGAACTTCTGATGCTCTTGCCGGATAGGGATATGCAGATAAGCTTCCGTGAGATCCAACGACATCAGGAACTCCCCGCCCCTGACTGCCGCAATCAAGGACCGCAATGTCTCCATTCTGAAATGAGACACTCTGAGACACCGATTTACTCTCTTTAAATTCAGAATCGGACGAAACGTGCCTTCCTTCTTTGGCACTACGAAGTAAATGGAGTACCGACCGGACCCGCATTGATCCGAGGGCACAGGAACCACCGCACTGAGACTCAGCAAACGGCGCAACGTCTCTGCCACCGCGCACACCTTGAGCGGAGCCCTGCAAGGTGACATGACAAAGGAATCTAACACGGGCCGGTGAAGCTCTAGCGCATAACCCTCTCGAATAACCTCTAAGACCCACTGGTCTGACGTAAGCTGGACCCAGGCAGGGTAAAACTCCCATAACCGACCTCCCACGGGCAGCACCGCTACCTGAGTCCGCCTCATCTCATTGCGACTTCTTAACATTTGAGGACTGAAAGAGCGCAAACCCCCTGCCTGCCCCCCGAAATCCTCTAAACCCCTGGCCCCACACCGGAAACTTTCCACGCTGCGATTGGACAAAATGCGAGGACCGAAACCTACGAAACTCCCTCTGAGTCCCCTTGGAACTGGGAGTCCCCCCGGCCCTGCTTGGGCTTATCCTCCGGCAGACGTCCTCCCTTGGACTCCCCCACATCTTTAACCAACTTTTCCAAATCTTCTCCAAACAACAACTTTCCCCAGAATGGCAGCTTACTGAGACGCGCTTGAGACGAACTGTCCGCCGCCCAGTTCCTTAACCACAGATAGCGACGCGCCACTACGATCGACGCCAAACTCTTAGCCAGACCACGAATGAGATCATAATGAATATCTGCTAAATACGCCGTTCCGGATTCTAGCCACGCTACCTCAGATTCCTGGTCCCCCAACTGCTCCCCCTGCAACCTCTGGGACCATCGTAGGCACCCTCTCGCCACCCACGCCCCTGCTATCGAGGCCTGCATGGAGAGAGCGCTAATATCAAACACTTACTTCAACAAGGTATCCAACTTCCTGTCCTGTACATCCTTCAACGCCGTGGCTCCCTCTACCGGGATCGTAGTCTTCTTTGTGACTGCTGACACTGCCGCATTCACCTTTGGAGAGCGAAAGAGCTCCTTATCCTGGTCCGAGAGCAGATACAGCCTAGCTAGCACTCTAGAGCCTTTCAGGGTCGACTCTGGAAAGTCCCACTCTTCCTGAATCATATTCCTAAACACCCTATGCACGGGAAACACACGCTGAGAAGTGCGGACTGCCTGCAACAGTAGATCCTCCAGCACCTCCTCCGAGGCCGGTTCCACCGACGGCATGTTCAGCGTCTGCAGAGTCTCTGAAATCAGCGCTGGCAGCTCCTCTTTTCTAAACACCCGGACCACCCTACTCTGTTGGTCCGCATCGGGCAACTCCCCCTCTTCCAATTCCTCCTCTGAGGCTCCTGCGCGATCCCCGTCCCCTGCATCTAGGACTGCCCAGAGCGGAGACACAGGATCCTCTATGCTAGCTCCCTTATTCCTTTTGAGCGGGGGAGCCTCCACCTCCGCTGACGCTCCACGCTTCTGTCCCCGCGGGCTTGGAGGGGGGGGCCACCATCGCTGGCTGCAACAGGGCAAAGGCCTGCTGCATAAGAGAAAAGAAGTCCGGCGGGATCCCCACCGGACCCCTCGCCTGACCTACAGAAGGAGAAGGGGCCGCCCCTTCCCCTGAGGCAGGGCTCAACAATTGCTCCGCGGAAACACCTGAGGAGGGCAAGGATTTCCCCCTCTCCCGATCACCCCCCAATTGATCTCCGCTAGTCCCCTCCAGAGGGTCCTCCATTAGGGACGCTTCCCGGGTGCAGGGTCCACACACCCCTGACTCCATCAGCTCCCCTCTCTTTATATCACACACCAAGCAACGCAGTTTAGCCGGCATGCCCACCTACACCGAAAACATCGCCGGCCTCTAGATCTATTTTTTTTTTTTTAAACTTACAGCCCTAATTAACTGCCCAGACCGGCCCTGCCGAAACCACTCTAAAACGAGGATTTAAAACCTCCGAAACTCGACTGACCCGAGAAAGCAGCTCTCCCGATGTAGCAATTCACCTCGCGGCCCTCAAAATGGCCGCCGGAACTTTTCCCGCGCAAATTTAAGTGCGGCGACCTGGGCGCACGATCGCGGTCCACTCTGCCACTCACCCCCAGGCTATTCTGCGCTGTCCCCCGTACCAGACTCACCTCCAAGAACGGAGCAACCGGGAGGAGGTCCTTATGAGCGCCGGAGCTCAGCCCTATTGCGGCTTTGGCTCCGGCGGGTTTCAGCGCGTTCCGACCTCGCCAGCCCTTTTTCCTTCTGGCGCTTAGATCCAGAGCCTACCACCTGCTCCTCATCCGTTACCGCGGGTTCAGGAGCAGGGAGACGAAGGTGCTGAGCAAGCCCTCAAATGCTCGTTAAAGTGAAGGGGAAAAGAGGCAAGAGGAGAGCGGAGGGGGGGGGGGGGGGGGAAAGAAGAGCAGAGAGACAGTCCGGCCAGAAGCAGCCAAGGGACCTCTTCAGCAGCAGCACCTTCCCTGTAACAAACCAGAACACTAAGTAACTATACCTTAAACAGAAAATGAAATTTTAAATTAAACTTTAAATCACAAACTACATCCCTAGCTCTGCTTATTTGTGCTGAGAGAGCCAAAGGCTCAGAAGCTTCTCCAGCTGCTTGGAGACAGAAAGTACTGGAGGTGAGGGGGCAGTCCTTGCCTATATATATGCAGAGGTCATCAAAGCGATGACATATTTCAGTCTCCAAAGCTGCTGGAGGAGATTCTAAACTCAATGGTTCCGGGACTGAACTAGAGGGATGAAAAGGAAAGGTCAGATCCATGATGGTATGCTACAACCCTCTCAGGGCCCTTTGTACCAGCACAGTATAATAGTGACATATATGTAAGTAATTAAAAAGATGCAAATTAGGTATAGCCCATTTACCTTTAATTTGTGTAAAAGTTGGAAACCCTTCATTAACAATCTAAAGTAATTGCCCTAATTCCCTACACCCTTTTTCCTTCCATTTTTGAAAACACAATTTCTCTTGACCCAGAGGAAAATCCGGGTTATCAACTAGCTGCAAAAAAGGAGATAATTTCAGGGCTCCTCCTTATCTGACCCTCCACCATTTCCAGGCTTTTCTCTCCCAAATCAAAATGCCATCTGCCTTTCACATATAACAATATGCATAAATATGAATAGTTTATGCCAACTCACAACTAGTCCCTCAGGCGAATATTTAGATTTCCTTATATAATTTTCATGAATCCACCTGAGGATGGCCACCACATTATACATATGGAGATCTGGTAGCCTTATAACTCCTTTATTGCTGTCAATTATTAGCTTGTTATAACTTATTTGCATATGTACCGAAGCCCATATAAAGGTTCAAAAACTACTCTTAAAGTGGGATTCTTCCTTTCTCCTTATCCACACTAGCAACATTTGCACAATATATAGTAACTTTGGCATGAGGACTATTTTAACCAAGGCCACTCTCCTAAAAAGCTTTAATGGCAGATCCTTCCAATGATGACATAGATAAAGTAGATCAAATCAAAAACTATTACATTTTTCTTATGCACTTCCTGGGGGTTTTTACTCAGATATATCCCTAAGTATTTGAGAGATCCCTTAGTCCAGGGATCTCCAACTCCATAAGAACATAAGATATGCCATACTGGGTCAGACCAAGGTCCATCAAGCCCAGTATCCTGTTTCCAACAGTGGCCAATCTAGGTCATACGTACCTAGCAGTTTCCCCAAAAGACACAGCTTCCACAATGCTTGTACTGGGTCAAGCATTGATATCCTGGGTCCATTCTTAATAATGGTTTATGGACCTTTCCTCCAGGAACTTGTCCGAACCTTTTTTAAACCCAGCTACACTAACAGCCTTTACTACATCCTCCGGTAACAAATTCCAGAGTTTGATTACACGTTGAATGGAAAAATATTTTCTTTTATTAGTCTTAAATAGTTTACCCTGTAGCTTCATTGCATGTCCCCTAGTCTTTCTATATTCTGATAACGTAAACAATCGATCTATGTTTACCTGTTCCACTCCGTTCATTAATTTATAGACTTCTATCATATCTCCCCTCAGCCGTCTCTTTTCCAGGTTAAAGAGCCCTAACCTTTTTAGCCTTTCTTCATAGGAGTATCCTTCCATCCCCTTTACCATTTTGGTGGCTCTTCTCTGAACCTTTTCTAAATATCGCTATATTCTTTTTAAGATATGGTGACCAGAATTGCACACAATATTTAAGGTGCGGTCTCACCATGGAACGATATAGAGGCATTATAATATCTTTTGTTTTATTTTCCATTCCTTTCCTTATGATACCTAGCATTCTATTTGCTCTCTTGGCTGCCGCTGCACACTGGGCGGAGGGTTTTAACATGTTATCCACAATGACGCCTAAATCATTTTCCTGGGTGGTGGTTCCTAATGTGCACTGTGTACCCATAGTTTGGGTTGTTCTTCCCTAGGTGCATAACTTTGCACTTGTCCACATTAAATTTCATCTGCCATTTTGATGCCCAGCCTTCCAATTTATCAAGATCCTCTTGCAATTTTCCACAATCCTCTTGGGTTTTAACAACTTTAAATAGTTTTGTGTCATCTGCAAATTTGATAACCTCACTCGTTATTCCACTTTCCAGGTCATTTATGAATATCGCAAAAAGCAGCGGACCCAGCACAGATCCCTGGGGTACACCACTATTCACCTTTCTCCATTGGGAAAATTGGCCATTTAGCCCTACCCTCTGCTTTCTATCTTTTAACCAGTTGATCCAAAGTAGTACACTGCCTCCTATCCCATGACTCTCGTTTTGCCAAAGGTCTCTGATGAGGGACTTTGTCAAAGGCTTTCTGAAAGTCCAGATACACTATATCAACCGACACACCTTTGTCCACCTGTTTATTCACACCTTCAAAAAAACAACAGATTAGTAAGATAAGATCTTCCCTGTCTAAAGCCATGTTGGCTGTCTCCCATTAGGCCATGACTATCTACATGCTGAGTAATTTTATTCTTTATGATAGTTTCTACCATTTTTCCTGGTACTGATGTCAGGCTCACCGGTCTGTAGCTTCCCGGATCACCCCTGGAACCCTTTTTAAAAATTGGTGTTACATTGGCGATCCTCCAATCTTCAGGTATTAGAGATGATTTTAATGATAGTTCACAGATTACTAATAGCAAGTCTGCAATCTCATATTTCAGTTTTTTTTAACACCCTTGGATGTATACCATCCGGCCCAGGTGATTTGCTACTCTTCAGTTTATCTAATAGTCGTAATACATCTTCCCGATGTATCGATACTTCGTTCAATTCTTCCACACCTTTAAATCCTTCAGTCATAGGTAATATCCCTACATCTTCCTCAGTAAAGACTGAAGCAAAGAATACATTCAGTCTCTCCGCTATCGCCTTGTCGCCTCTTAGTGCCCCTTTAACCCCTCTATCTTCTAATGGACCAACTGACTCTCTCACAGGTTTTTTGCTACGAATGTACTTGAAAAATTCTTTATTTCGCGTTTTTGCTTCCGCAGCAAGCTTCTTCTCAAATTCTCCCTTTGCCTGCCTTATCAACGCTTTGCATTTATGTTTATGTTTGTTTATTTGCTTGACCGCCCTTCGGTGATAAACAGAGCGGTTTACAATAAAATCTTCAGTACAGTAAGGCACAAGGCCAGAAGATGAAAAGGAAATTACAAGTCAATATAGGACAGAGAAGAGAGAGTGGGTAGAGAACAGCAAACACAAGGGAAGAGGCTAAGGCTGGGAGGAGGGAAGGTCGAAAGCAAGGGAAAAGAGGTGGGTCTTCAGGGCATGTTTGAAGGTGGGATGACGTGGTTCAAGACGGAGGGCGGTAGGAAGGGAATTCCAGAGAGCGGGATCTATGAAAAAAAAGGCTGAGGAGCGGGTGGATTGAAGGTGAGCCTGTGAAGGTGGGGTAGTGCGAGGCGGTTGAGATGGAAGGATCGAGGGGTGTGCCTTGGGGTATGAAAGTGGATTAGGTCAGCCAGATATTGCGGGGTAGTGGTATGAAGCGTCTTATGAACAAGTGTAAGAAGTTTAAACTGAATACGAAAAGATATGGGAAGCCAGTGAAGACGGAAAAGGAGGGGAGTGACGTGATCTCTAGGGGAGGAGTAGGAGACAAGTCGGGCGGCGGTGTTCTGGATTCTTTGTAGTCGTGTCAGCTGTAGTTTGGAAATGCCGGAGAGAATGGAGTTGGAAAAGTCGACACGGGAGATGACAAGAGATAGCAGCAGGGTGACAAGAGCGGAGGGAGAGAGGAAGGGGCGAATTGCACGGATTTGACGGAGGTAAAAAAAAGGAGGTCTTGGAGATATGGGAGACATGGGCAGAAAAGGAAAGATCAGAGTCAAAGAGCACCCCGAGATAACGAAAGGTGGGAACCAGAGAGATGGGTGTACCAGGGAAAGAAGGGGCCAGGGAAGGGGATTGGTGACCATGGGGAAACCAGACAGCAGTAGTTTTCGATAGGTTGAGGTGTAGACAGTTTTGGGTCATCCAGTTGGAGACAGCAGCCAGATAGGAGTTGAGCGGGGCAAGGTCGGGGCATACAGGGGAGGTGTGATAAAGAAGAAGAATGTCGTCTGCATAGTAGAAAGCCGAAATTCCGAATTGTTGTATTAGCAATGTGAGAGGGGTTAAGAAGAGATTGAAAAGCAAAGGGGCCACGACAGAACCTTAGGGAACCCCACAGGATAGGGGAAATGAATCAGAGGGGGAGACGGATGGGGAACATGAGAGAACAGCGCCAGATCGGGAAGAAAGGAAGGAGTGGAACCACCGATAGACAGTGCTACAGAGACCAGCTTCACGCAGTCGGGATAGGAGAAGGGAGTGATCGACCAGGTCAAAAGCAGCAGAAAGATCGAGGGCTACCGCCACCGAAATATCACCACGGTCATGAGCCACGTGCAGTGAGTTAGTGAAGGCGAGAAGGATAGTTTCAACACTGTGCCCAGAGCGGAAGCCGGGGTGAAGGAGATTGGTAGAGTCCATGTGATAAGATAGTTGGGCAAAGACGATTTTTACAAGGAGTTTAGAGAGGAAAGGAAGGTTGGAGACTGGATGATAGTTGTTGGGGTCCAGAGGGTCAAGAGAAGGTTTCTTTGACTTGCCAGTGCTTGTGCTGTTTCCAGGTTTCGTCATTTGGCTCTTTTTTCCATTTCCTGAAAGATGCTTTTTTGGCAACAACAGCCTCTCTGACCTCCCCTTTAAACCATGCTGGCAGTTTTTTGGACTTCCTTCCACTTTTCTTAAAGCGTGGAATACAGCTGGTCTGGGCTTCTAACATAGTATTTTTCAACAACACCCAAGCTTGATGTAAGTCTTTAACCTTTGCAACTGCTCCTTTTAGTTTTTTCTTAACTATTTTCCTCATTTTATCATAGTCTCCCTTTCGAAAGTTAAAAAGGTAGTACTGTGGATTTCCTTACTATCCCTCCTCCACTAATTAAAACAAAGGCGATCATGCTATGATCACTATTGCCAAGTGGCCCCAACACCCTTATCTCTTGCACTAGATCTGGTGTTCCACTAAGGACTATGTCTAATATGGCTTCCCCTCTGGTCGGTTCATGAACCAGCTGCTCCAAGAAGCAGTCATTTCTTTCATCTAGAAACTTTATCTCCCTAGCATGTCCTTCCGCAACACTGACCCAGTCGATACCGGGGTAATTGAAATCACCCATATTACTGTGCTGTAACTTTTGTTAGCTTCCTTGATTTCTTTGAGCATTTCATCATCCATTTGTTCATTCTGGCCAGGTGGTCGATAGTACACCCCCACTGCCACCGCCTTGCCCTTTTTACATGTAATTTCAATCCATAGAGATTCTACAGCAAATTTTGTTTCCTGCAAAACTTTAATCCTTTCTGACTCAATGCCCTCTCCAACATAGAGCGCTACCCCTCCACCAATTTGATCAGCTCTATCATTACGATATAGTTTGTACCCAGGTATCACAGTGTCCCACTGGTTGTCCTCCTTCCACCATGTCTCTGATATTCCAATCATATCTAACCTCTCATTTAGTGCTATATATTCTAACTCTCCCAGTCCTCGAGGGCCGCAAACCAGTCAGATTTTCAGGATATCCCTAATGAACATGGCTTTAGACAAGGAAGATCTTGTCTTACTAATCTGATCTGTTTTTTTGAAGGTGTGCATAAACAGGTAGACAAAGGTGAGTCTGTTGATATAGTGTATCTGGACTTTCAGAAAGCTTTTGACAAGGTCCCCCATCAGAGACTTTTGGCAAAGCTAAAAAGTCATGGGATAGGAGGCAGTGTACTATTGTGGATCGGGAACTGGTTAAAAGATAGAAAGCAGAGGGTAGGGCTAAATGGCCAATATTCCCAATGGAAAAAGGTGAATAGTGGAGTACCCCAGGGATCTGTACTGGGTCCCCTACTTTTTGACATATTCATAAATGACCTGGAAAAAGGAATAACTAGTGAGGTTATCAAATTTGCAGATGACACAAAACTGTTTAAAGTTGTTAAAACCCAAGAGGATTGTGGAAAACTGCAGGAGGATCTGGATAAATTGGAAGACTGGGCATCCAAATGGCAGATGAAATTTAATGTGGACAAGTGCAAAGTTATGCACCTAGGAAAGAACAACCCACACTATAGTTACACGATGCAAGGCTCCACATTAGAAACCACCACCCAGGAAAAAGATTTAGGAGTCATTGTGGATAACATGTTAAAACCCTCCGCCCAGTGTGCAGCGGCGGCCAAGAAAGCAAATAGAATGCTAGGTATCATAAGGAAAGGGATGGAGAATAAAACAAAGGATATTATAATGCCTCTGTATCGCTCCATGGTACGACCGCACCTTGAATATTGTGTGCAATTCTGGTCACCGTATCTTAAAAAGGACATAGAGTTATTAGAAAAAGTACAGAGAAGAGCCACCAAATTGGTGAAGGGGATGGAAGGCTACTCCTATGAAGAGAGGCTAAAAAGGTTAGGGCTCTTTAACCTGGAAAAGAGACGGCTGAGGGGAGATATGATAGAGGTCTATAAATTAATGAATGGAGTGGAACGGATAAACGTGGATCAATTGTTTACGCTATCAGAATATAGAAGGACTAGGGGACATGTAATGAAGCTACAGGGTAAACTATTTAAGACAAATAAGAGAAAATATTTCTTCACTCAACGTGTAATCAAACTCTGGAATCTGTTACCGGAGGATGTAGTAAGGGCTGTTAGTATAGCTGGGTTTAAAAAAGGTTTGGACAAGTTCCTGGAGGAAAGGTCCATAAACCACTATTAAAAAGGGACCCAGGATATCAATGCTTGACCTAGTACAAGCACTGCAGAACCTGTGTCTTTTGGGGAAACTGCTAGGTACGTATGACCTAGATTGGCCACTGTTGGAAACAGGATACTGGGCTTGATGGACCTCGGTCTGACCCAGTATGGCATTTCTTATGTTCTTATGTTCTTAATATTGTCATGAGGTACAGAGATCAGAGCCCACGGAGACAGGAGATTTTGATCAGAATAAAGCTAACTTTGACAGCTCAGAAATAAACACGGAGGAGGGTTGGCATAGAAACTGTACACAAACCAATTCACGTAGTGCTAGGGAACGCCCAAACCAAAAGCTACCTCGTGGCTCATCAGGATAGGGGATAGCTGATAGGGGGCGGAGCCCAAACAAATACCAAATGCAACACATTTAAAAATCCCTTACCGGAGAGAAGGGGGAGGGCAGCAAACACAGAGAGAGCAGCAAACACAGGGAGAACAGCAAGCACAGGAAGTCCCAGTTGTAGGAGAAGCATTGAGAGAGAAAGCTTCAATGAGGAAGGAAGCTTTGAGAGACATGCTGACCAGAGGAGACTGGTAGGACGGTGCTGCGCTGTGAAGCCCAAGGGAGACTGCCTGGAAGAGCAGAACACGGCTGACCATTGCACCGGAGAGCTCTGCTGTCGTGGAAGCAGAGAGAATTGCTCTGAAGCCCAGTTAAGGCAATTCCAGCCTTACAGCTCAAGGTACCCAGCAAGAGAGGATTATTTTCCTGAGGCTAGTTTGTTGCCCAAAAGAAAAGCTAAGCAAACATGAAGGGAAGAGTTTTTCCCCGTGCAAAGTTGTGCTCAAGGGAGGAAGCTTAGAAGAAACTTGTTAGAAGGTAGGAGTATTCTCCCTAATAGCAGGAAAGAAGAGTATAGCCAAATTCCCTGCACTTACCAGGAACTCTGTGACTCAGTTGAGAGAAACAGCAGCAATTACGGTAAATACCCATACTCCTCTAAGCTGTTGGGGGAAGGAAATACCTTATGCTATAGAGAGGAACCTGGCAGGCAAGATAAAGGTTTCAGCCCACGGGAAACTGGTCAAGACATTGAACACATGCAGTGTGATTTTTATGAGAACCCAGACACTGAGGTATTTATGGATTGTACATATACTTTTTCTGACAGCATACAATCTTTGTGTTAAAGTGCTACAAGGGCTGTTTCACAGGAGAAGACAGACAAAAGGAGTTTTGGGAAAGAAACTGTTTTCTTTGCATTTTCATTTCTTTGGCTGAAGATAAGCATTGCCTGAGTTCAAGTTAATTCTTTGTTTGTAGTTCCAGACACATGGTCTTTGTGTTACTTTGTTTTCATGGTTTAAGAATCCAACCCTGGGAAGGGAAATAAATCCTATTTGACCTTATCACTCTGACTGCAACTACTTATTTCTACTGGCTGTGGAACTACACTGCCCAGAAGGCTCTGCTAAGCCTCATTATAATATTCCACAGTTATCAAGGAACTTTACCTCGCTCACTCTATTCATGCCCGTGGCCTCTGGGACGGTGAGCGGGCGACATTTGGCATAGTTTTGAGGATTTTGACCTTGAAATAAAGGACACAGTGAAGAAACTACAGCACCGGAGGACCCCTGTTGAAGCAAGTTGGCTGACAGACGGCTGGTGAAAGAAACAGTGACCTTTCCTGAATGCTGACCTCTACATGAAGCCTCAGGTAATGTCACCTAGGGCATAAGTGTGGGAGGATTTTGTGCAGGAAAGGGGGCGCTGCAGAAGAAAAAAAAAAAAAAAAGGAGCCGCACTTGGTGTTTTTCCTTTCTTTTTTTTCACAGGTGCTGACAAGAGGAATGGAGCCCAGAGACGTCATGCAGTGGATGCAGCTGCAGTGGGATAAGCAGTTTGAACTAGCGAAACATATCCAGGAGCAGAGTGCCTGCATGATGAGGGAGCAACAGAAACCTCTGTTAGACGCTATGGAGGCGCTGTTAAGAAAACCACAGGAGTTGGTGACTGAGAACCCCACGGTCATACCAGGGCTAGGACTACATGCTAGTCATGTTTTTTCTTTAGGTCAATTGAGCCCGCATGACAATGTCGATGACTTTATCGATGCTTTTGAACGCATTGGGGAAGCACTAAAATGGCCTAGTGAGCAATGGGCAACCCGCTTTGCGGTTTCACTTACCGGTGAAGCCCTTTCAGCTTACAAGGCCATGCCTGCAACCCTTGCTTCTGACTATAATGAAATAAAGAAGGCAGTCAAGGATAGGTTAGGGCTTACTACCTCACACTATAGGAGGATGTTTAGGGACGCCCGCCTGAAGGCATAGGAGACCCCAAAAGCGTTACATCAAAGATTAAGAAATTTGGCCTGGAAGTGGTTGACTCCAGAGAGGAGAACCCTGGAGAGTATACTGGACACAGTGGTCTTGGAGCAGTTTATCCAAGCTGTGCCCACTGAGATGAGAACATACCTCACTTTACAAAACTGCCAATCTACAGATGAAGCAGCTAGTCTGGCAGACAGGTTCTTGGAGGCCCAGATAGCTGACCCCTCGGGGTATGGGGTAATGCAGGCTGCAGGCATGGCAAATTGTAAGGGGGGCAGGTATCCCAAAGGGGAAAAACTATAATGTGCAAAGTATAAATGCTAATGATACTGTCTTTGTATGTAAAGGAAAATGTTATCTGTGCGGGAGAGCGGGACATTTCCAGAAAGACTGTATCAAGCGGACGGTCCTCATGTCTGGAGTGGACAAGCCAACGCCAGATGGATTTCTACTGCATGTCCAGGTAGAGGGGGTAGAAGCGCTGGCACTGCTTGACTCGGGGGCTGACCAGAGCATGATTTCCCATAGGCTCTGGGAAGCCGTTGAGAGGCGCCGTTCGTCACCCCCGAGTCAAGCAGAAAGCTGGGTGAGGGTAAAGTGCATACATGGTGCATTTTCATTTTATCCTCTACAGAAACTGTCTGTGCAGGCGCTAGACACCGAACAAATGATACCAGTAGCTATAATCCCGACGTTATCTAGGGACCTTATTTTAGGCAGGGATTGGCCACCCTTTTATAAGGGGCTGGTAGCAGGTCTAACTACCCGGTCAGGTTTAGTTTCCACCTGGGCGCAGTCCGGGACCTCAGGGATGGGAGAGACATCGTCTGGAGGCATGGAGGAGCCTGAGGGGGTAGTAGAATCCCAGGAGGGGGAGTTAAATGAGGAAGACTTAAATATCCTTCCTACACATGATGATTTAGTGCACGAGCCCGTTAAGCAAGGCAGGAAGGCCAAGGCCAAGAGGCGCCACGAGAGGCAGTCTAGAACCCGAGGGAGGGCCGAGTTGGAGGCCGGTGCAAGTTTACCTTGGGTACCGGCTGAACTTGTAAATAAGTTTCCTTCGTTCCCTGCGGAACAGCGGGCTGACCCAGCGCTCAAGAGAGCCTTCGAATGGGCCCAGGAAACCCGGCCTACGTTGCCCAGGTTTTTCCTGGAAAATGAAATTTTATACAGGGAAAGTATTGACCCTTATACCGAGGCAGTTCGAAAGCAGTTGTGGTGCCGACGACGTTTAAGGCCATGGTGTTGCGTCTGGCCCACGACCACCCTATAGGTAGCCATAAGGGGATCCAGGGTACCCTGGACCAAATATTAGGTCGCTTTTATTGGCCAGGGGTGTTCAAAGAAACCAGGCAGTACTGCGAGTCATGTGCCCCATGTCAGAGCGTGACAGCATTAAGACCTAGAGCTGTACCCTTAGTACCTACCCCCACTATAGCGGTGCCTATGAGTCGCATAGGAATGGACATGGTAGGCCCGATGACCCGAACACCCAGGGGTTTCCAGTATCTGCTGGTGATAGTGGACCATGCCACCCGATTCCCCTGGGCTATTCCCTTAAGGAACACCTCTGCGAGGATCATAGCCCAGGAGCTGGTGAAACTATTTTGTGAGGTGGGGTTTCCCAGGGAGGTGCTTACGGATCAGGGTAGCAACTTTCTATCCAAACACTTGTCTACCGTTTGGGAAGCTTTTGGGATAAAGCACATACGAACAGCGGCGTACCACGCCCAAACGAATGGTTTAGTGGAACGCATGAATCAAACCATCAAGCAAATGCTTAGGAGGGGTTTGAAAAAAGGAGACATATCAGATTGGGATACTCTACTCCCGTTCGTATTATACGCCTGTAGAGAACGCGTTCAAACCTCTTTGAAAGCGTCCCCATACGAGCTCATGTTCGGTAGGTCCCCTAGGGGAATACTAGATATTCTACACGAGCAGTGGGTAGAACCAGACACCGCAGAGGTGGAAGTACCTCAGTTCTTAAAAGGCCTGAGGGAACGTCTGGAGAGGACGGCAAAGGCCGCGATGGAAAATTTACAGGCCAGTAAACAGAAACAAAAGCACTATTACGATAGGGGCACAAAACCTAGAACATTGGACATGGGTGATAAAGTGCTTGTCCAGGTGGTGGATCCAGGACCAAAATTCGAGGCCCATTGGAAAGGGCCATGCACTGTAGTGGAAAAGGTGGGCCCAGTCTCATATAGAGTGGAGAATGCGAAGGGTCGCCGACAGGTGTATCACCTAAACCTCCTGAAACCCTGGAAGGATAGGTCGGCCACTGCCAGTATGGTATATGTAGAGCAGCGGTACAAATCCAAAGGTAGGATTACGCGCTGTCCGATGGGAAGTTCGGTAGCACGTAATATTTTAAGGCGGGGGATCTGTCATGAGGTACAGAGATCAGAGCCCGCGGAGACAGGAGATTTTGATCAGAATAAAGCTAACTTTGACAGCTCAGAAATAAACATGGAGGAGGGTTGGCATAGAAACTGTACACAAACCAATTCACGTAGTGCTAGGGAACGCCCAAACCAAAAGCTACCTCGTGGCTCATCAACAGATAGGGGACAGCTGATAGGGGGCGGAGCCCAAACAAATACCAAATGCAACACATTTAAAAATCCCTTACCGGAGAGAAGGGGGAGGGCAGCAAACACAGAGAGAGCAGCAAACACAGGGAGAACAGCAAGCACAGGAAGTCCCAGTCGTAGGAGAAGCATTGAGAGAGAAAGCTTCAATGAGGAAGGAAGCTTTGAGAGGCATGCTGACCAGAGGAGACTGGTAGGACGGTGCTGCGCTGTGAAGCCCAAGGGAGACTGCCTGGAAGAGCAGTACACGGCTGACCATTGCACCGGAGAGCTCTGCTGTCGTGGAAGCAGAGAGAATTGCTCTGAAGCCCAGTTAAGGCAATTCCAGCCTTACAGCTCAAGGTACCCAGCAAGAGAGGATTATTTTCCTGAGGCTAGTTTGTTGCCCAAAAGAAAAGCTAAGCAAACACGAAGGGAAGAGTTTTTCCCCGTGCAAAGTTGTGCTCAAGGGAGGAAGCTTGGAAGAAACTTGTTAGAAGGTAGGAGTATTCTCCCTAATAGCAGGAAAGAAGAGTATAGCCAAATTCCCTGCACTTACCAGGAACTCTGTGACTCAGTTGAGAGAAACAGCAGCAATTACGGTAAATACCCATACTCCTCTAAGCTGTTGGGGGAAGGAAATACCTTATGCTATAGAGAGGAACCCGGCAGGCAAGATAAAGGTTTCAGCCCACGGGAAACTGGTCAAGACATTGAACACATGCAGTGTGATTTTTATGAGAACCCAGACACTGAGGTATTTATGGATTTACATATACTTTTTCTGACAGCATACAATCTTTTTGTTAAAGTGCTACAAGGGCTGTTACACAGGAGAAGACAGACCAAAGGAGTTTTGGGAAAGAAACTGTTTTCTTTGCATTTTCATTTCTTTGGCTGAAGATAAGCATTGCCTGAGTTCAAGTTAATTCTTTGTTTGTAGTTCCAGACGCATGGTCTTTGTGTTACTTTGTTTTCATGGTTTAAGAATCCAACCCTGGGAAGGGAAATAAATCCTATTTGACCTTATCACTCTGACTGCAACTACTTATTTCTACTGGCTGTGGAACTACACTACCCAGAAGGCTCTGCAAAGCCTCATTATAATATTCCACAGTTATCAAGGAACTTTACCTCGCTCACTCTATTCACGCCTGTGGCCTCTGGGAGGGTGAGCGGGCGACAATATGCATAACCACCAAACAAGCTACCAAACCCACCGGTCTGGAGAAAAACACAAATCCTACTCCTCACACTCACAGAGCAAAAACCCTTTTCCCAACATATAATTCAAAAACAGATTTTTAATGTATATAAATCACGTACCATGAACTTAATCCCAACTACAAACAGCAGAGACTCAGTAGTGAGTAGATAAACAGACTAAACAATGGGTAGGAGAAAAGCTTCAGATAACTTAACTTCCCTCTATGTGGCTACTCAAAGCCACAGGGGAACAAGTAGCTCCACATCATAGACTGAAAAAACTCCTCCCATCAACGAATTCAAAGGAAGTGGTGGATTCAGTGGTGAGTGTAGCAGTAGTGCCTGGATTTTCGGCATCCTGTGCAGGAGTGTTTGAAGCTTAAAGTGCTGCAAGCTTGAAGAGCTGCTGTCCTGAGCTAAGTATGAGGCTGCGGGCAGGCTTTGGGCTGTGTTTGAGAAGTTTTGTGACGGCTCCTTTCTTTATTCCTTTATAGGTGGCCATTGTGTTGGTCTGTGATTCTGGTTTAAATACCTCCTATAGAATTGGTGTTATAATACCATTTGAGTGGTTATTACTGTCAGGACGCCCTGGGATACTTTCTGCTGTAGATGTTGTTTAGAGATTTTTAAGTGCTTTGTAATAAAAATATTTTTGAATTAGTTGATGGGAGGAGTTTTTTCAGCCTATGATGTGGACTGTTTGTTCCCCTAAGGCTTTGAGTAGCCACATAGAGGGACGTTAAGTTATCTGAGGCCTTTATCCTACCCACTGTTTAGTCAGTTTGTCTACTCACTACTGAGTCTCTTCTGTTTGTAGTTGGGATTAAGTTCATGGTAAGTGATTTATATACATTAAAAATCTGTTTTGAATTATATGTTGGGAGAAGGGTTTTTGGTCTGTGAGTGTGAGGAGTAGGATTAAGGAATATGCATGAGATAAATTTGAATATAATGGGAGCAGTGCATGGAAATATATCTTAGGCATATTCATTAGGGACATCCTGAAAACCTGACTGGTTTGCGGCCCTCCAGAACTGGAGTTGGAGAACCCTGCCCTAGTCCAACTAAGGGAAAAATCCAGTCAGGTCTGCGGTTGAATAGCATCCCCAAGATTATAATTAATTTGCAGGCTCAAGAAATTGTCATGTTGTTGTTGTTAAGTGCCGTCGATTAGGTGCCGACTCATAGTGACCCTCTGGATAGTTGTCCTAAACTGCGTTCAGTCTTCAGTCAGGCGGTTCATTGTTGACAGACTGGCACCCATAGCTGCTGTTACTGTATCGATCCATCTCATTGCTAGCTTTCCTCTTTTGCTTTGACCTTCTATCTTGACAAGCATGATGTCTTTCTCTAATGATCTCTCTCTTCGCATGATGTGTCCAAATTATGAAAGTCGAAGTCTTGTCATCTGAGCTTCCAAAGAAAGCTTAGGTTTGATCTTCTCTAGTAATGACTGGTTTGTTCTTCAGGTCATATTGATCTATAAACTGCATAAGAATACCCACATTCTACCTAGCATCCCCCAAAAATAGAAGCATGTCATCCACAAATAGATTAATTTGGATTTCTCTGCCTCCAAGCACAACTCCCTGCAGCTGTGCTAACTCCTGTATTTTCTGAGCTAGTGTTTCCAATGATAAAACAAATAACAGACAAGAGAGTGAGCACCTTTATCTCATACCCCATTGGAGTTGACACTTCTCTGTATGACCACCATTAAGCACCAGCTGTGCTGAAGGGACTGTATATAGTATCTGGACCTAGTTTCTAAAAGTTCCTGTAATGCTATATTTTTCTAGGACCCATAAGAGTTATCGCCAAGACCTTGTTAAAAGCATAGTTACTCACCTGTAGCAGGTGTTCTCCAGGAACAGCAGGAATAAGTCCTCACATATGGGTGATGTCACTGATGGAGCCCATGCGCAAACGATCTCCAGCTTCCATAGGAAGCTTTTGAGAGGTCCACCATGCATGCATGCCTGTCTTTCCACCTGGAGCCATCTTACCTCAGTATGATGACATAGCTTAATCAAGTAAAAAAAGAACAACTCCACAGGGAGGAGGAAGGGTAGTGAGGACTTATTCCTGCTGTTCCCAGAGAGCACAGGAGAGTTACAGGAGAGTAACTATGCTTTCTCTGGGAATAAGCAGAAAACAAGTCCTCACATATAGGACTCCCTAGCTACAGGCTACCGAAGAAACCTGTAAAACACTCAATGGGACAACCAGAGAAACAATGTGAGTAATCTCTGTAAGGTTCTTAGAGTCAGTGGCCAGCGAGGACATCAACATCAGGATGACTCTACGGTAGCCTGAATGGACAGAAGGGCCAGTGGGAAAAATTGAAGCTAATTCCCAAACAGGTACCATGGAAGTTGCTGTCATGCCGGGAATCTTTATCCAAAACCAGCAAAAAACCAGCAGCAGCCACACTAGGAGGAACAGAACCAAAAAGCAAAAAGAGTGGCAGGTTCACACACAACACCTTTATTGTACAATCAATAGGTGGCCTAAACCCCACAGGACCGTGTTTCGTGTTGTACTTCATCAGGGGTTGTCAGGGCACACTAAAAAACATTTAGAAACATAAAAAAATAAATACATATAATAATTAAAAACAATTAAACAAGTGTATAAAACCAGGCTAAAACATCATAATATGTTATAAAATTAAAAAGTTGAGAATCAACACATTAATAAATACATAATATCACTATACCATGAACATAATTAAACAAAAAAGAATCCCATAAATAAATAAATAAATGTAAAACACAGGGAATGCAAACACATAAAATCAAAATATACAGCATAAAAAATATTAATAGTACATACTGAGGAGATTAAAAGGATGAGAAGGATAAATAGTCAAAGTGTTCACCATAAAAAATAATAAATAATCAAAGTGTTCACCATAAAAAATACATATAGGAGAAACCAAGGGAATGAGGAGGACAATTGGAGGCAGGAGTGAGTGATAAGGTAGAGAGGAGGACATTACCTTATCGGTGTGTGGTGGCAACTGACTTCACGATACACATAAAATGTGATCGAAGCCACTAATACAAAAGGCTAATAATACTTCTGTAAAACAAAGATAAGGATTTGAAAAAAACATATGTCCAATGTTAAACAGAATTATGAAGAAAAAAGATGTTACATTAAATAAGCACATTTATTGAAAATCTCCCATATGAATATCACTTAATGAGATAGGCACGGCGAGACATGGTGTTCTGAGGGTGAGCATAGCGTTTTATAATAATACTTCTGTAAAACAAAAATAATAAGAAGAATTTGAAAAAGACATGTGTCCAATGTCAAACAGAATATCCATTGTTATGGGAAAAAGGGATGTTACAGTAAATAAACACTACTAATAAAAATCTCCCATATGAATATCACTAAATAAGATAGGCACAGGGAGACATAGAATACCTGAGGGTGAGCATAGCATTATACTTGTATAAACGGATAAAAGAACCAACGAAGGCAGAAACTTGTCTTGTTTGTTGATGTAGAATATCGCCACCTGGTTGTCCGTTTGAATGAGAATGACTGTTTGGTCAACTGCTCCCAAAATGCCCGAAGGGTGTTCAAAATGGCATGGAGCTCCAGGAAGTTGATTTGGTGCAAGCTCTCTTGAGCCATCCATAGACCTTGCGTGCGCAGGCCGTCGAGATGGGCCCCTAAGCCCGTCTTGGAGGCATCCATGGTCAGAATGTTGTGATGCAGAGGGGCCTGAAAGGGAAGGCCCAAGGGCAAGTTCTGTGGTTGCAGCTACCAGGACAGAGACTCCTTAAGCGGTGGCATGACCACCACAGTGTTCCCCAGACAACTTGTGGCCTGCTGCCACTGCATGCAGAGGGACCATTGTGCTTGTCTCATCTCTAACCTGGGAAGAGGAGTGATATGGACTGTGGAAGCCATGTGTCCGAGGATGCGGAGCATCTGCCAAGCTGTCATGGTTGGGCTTTGCTGCAGCTCGTGGGAGAGTGCAACAAGCCTCTGAACTCAATCCGCAGGTAGATAGGCCTGAGCTACGGTAGTATCGAGTAGGGCCCCAATGAACTCTAAGTGCTGGGAGGGCTGCAGTTGAGACTCTGGACAGCTGATCACAAAGCTGAGATGCTCCAGCACTTAAATGGTGAGCCTAAGGGATCACTGGTCCTCATCTGGTGTCACACCTCTTATCAACCAATTGTCCAGATAGGGGAAGAGAAATATCCCCAGAGTCCAGAGGAAGGTGACGATGACCACCAGACACTTTGTGAAGACCCTTGGGGCGGAGGCAAGGCCGAAAGGCAGCACCCAGTACTGATAGTGCCTGCTGCTGAGCATAAAGCGGAAGTACTATCAATGAAGGGGGTGAATGAGAATATGAGTAGAAGCATTCCTCAAATCCAGAGAGCATAGCCAGTCTTCTTGTTGGAGGCAAGGTAACAACATTCCCAGAGATCATCTTTAACTTTTTCTTTACAAGGAACCGATTGAGGTTCTGTAGATCCAGAATGGGCCAGAAGCCCCCCATCTTTTTTGGCACAAAGAAGTAGTGGGAGTAGAACCCCTCTCTGGCCTATGAAGATAGTACAAGTTCGATGGCGAGATTGGCCAGAAGAGATTGAACTTCCAGTTGGAGGAGCTCCCTGTGGTGAGGATCGAGGAGGTATTCCCCTGGGAAGAATGTGGGAGGAAGCTAATGCAACAGGCGCTCCTCCTGGACAATCCTCAGTGCCCAGACATCTGTTGTTATGGTGGGCCACTGGTGGGCATAGTGGATCAAGCGCCCCCTCCCTACTTGTGAAGGAACTGCGCTGGGAATGGGCAGAAGGGCCATGCTCCTCAAGGAGGAGTCAAACCCCCCCCCCCACCGGGCTGCTTTTTGGGGTAGTAAGTCTTCCTTCCCGAGGCCTTCTTACTTGAGGGGTCCATCATCTTCCTGGAGAGCCTGTTCATTGTTAATTGTTCTCTCTCCAGCTCCCCGGCCTTGCCCTCCATGGGCTTGCCAAAGAGGTTCTCACCTCAGCAGGGGACATCTACAAGCTCATCCTATGCCCACTGCTCTAGGTCAGAGGACTGGAGCCAGGTCATTCGATGGGACCCAATGCCAACAGCAGCCACCCTGCCACGACTGCTCTGCTCATGTACGTCCCTGTTCATTACTTCAAGCATTCTCTACCTTTGAAGATGAGGCCGTAGATGTGGTTCAGCTGCTCCCCCAAAAGCATGATAGAGAAACCGGCCTAGCTCCCCATAAGATCTTTATGGTACATCCCCATGTAGAGCTGGTGAGAATAGGGAGGAGTGGAGTGGCTCAGTGGTTGGAACAGGTTACCTCAGGCCGGAGGGCCGGGGGTTCAATTCCCGCATGGGGACAAGCAACCTCAGGCCAGAAAGACTGGGGTCTCTAGTCCCATGGCCACTCCTTGTGGCCTTGGGCAAGCCACTTAACCCTCCATTGCCTCAGGTACACTTAGATTGTGAGCCCTTCGGGGACAAGGGAATAAAAAGTACCTGTTAATATACATGTAAACCGCACTGATTCTAAAGAGCGCGATATAATAAATAAATGAATAAATATAAATAAATAAAATATGGCCCACCAGCATAGAGCCCTGATAACATTTCCTCCTGACACCATCTAGGGTTCGGGCTTCCCTACCTGGAGGGACCAAGGAGTGCCTTTTGGAACTCTTTTTCCTCCTCATGGCAGACTCCACAATCATGCAGCTGTGCAGGAGCTGTGGTTTCTCGAAACCAGGGCTCTTATGGACCTGGTACACTGATTCCAAGCGGCAGCTGACAGGGGCCACCCTGAGGGGATTCAATGATACGCAGAAGAGCAGCCTCTCAAGAATCCGGTGTACTGGAATCGTGATTTCCTCCTTGGAGGCAGGAGGGGTTATGGAGGATCTAAAGTTCCTCTGCCCTCAGCTCCTCCTTTGCCTCGAGGGTGAAGGATAAGGCCTTCGCCATGTCCTGGTCGAATTCATGGTAGGAAATGTCCTTTGGCGGGGACTTACGGCATTCATAAAGCGGCGAGGAATCAGATAGTATAATCTCTATGGCACTCTGAAACAAGGGACTCGTCTTCGGTCTCCCAGTCATCAGAATTGGTGAGGAAGTCAAAGTATCAATGGGATTCCTCTCGATGCCAAAAGTGCCCTGGAGGAGAGGTCGGAGTCCGAGATGTATTTCTGATGATGGTCCTCCGACCTGGAGGCATTCAGGGAGGAACCTCTGGTAACCAAGAGCGATTTGGATCACCTGGCAGAACCCTCTTCTCCTGGAGGGAAGCGTGTGGGTCTCCAGGATAGGTGAACCTCCATCAGCAGGGCCTTGTCTGTAGGGCCACCGCCGGCATGGAGGTACCCAAAGTCATTGGGTCCCTCATAGCCTGTGAAGCCAGGAACGCAGCCAAACTAGGGCCTGCATCTTCTCAGCAAGCAATGCTGTGCCTGAAGCGACAGGAGCCAGGGTAGTACTGATGACCTCTGATGCCAGCTCCCTCACCAGGGACTTCATAATAGTAACCACATCGGGAGACCCTTGGCTCCGAGGCTCTGGGTGGCAATTTCTCATGTCGGGGCAGCTTTGATGGCCGCTCCAAGCCCTCTTCCTCAGAGTCTTACTGAGGGGGGGCTTCGATGTCGATGTCCATACGTCTTACCCCAGGTAACAGCATCATCCCTCAACATCGAAGGGCTGGAGGATCAGATCCTTCTGGGGTGGCCTTCATTAAAGGACAGCCTCTGATCCAGGCTACCCATGGTCCCTCGGCTCCAAGTGAGCTTGGCCTCCATGCTGGGTTGCAGCTTTAGTGGAGGCCCTTGGGGGCATCGATGTCAATGCTGATGCCACCAACTTAGAGGATTCAAACAGTGATTCCCGCTGTTTCTCTCTATTCTTGGGTCCTTTTCCAGTCATCTACATATATAATGTGCAGGTAGAAGGCTCATGGTCAGGCCCGAGGCACTGAATGCACCAACTGTGGCAGTCCATCAGAGAGATGGTGCGGGCAAATCTGGTACACTTTTTGAACTCGCTGGCCAGTTTGCTCATATTAGGGAAGATGGTTTTTGCTAAATCAAAGGATGCCAATGTCTCAACCAACCAGGGAGGAGTGAGAGAAAAGACCCATGCACCAAAAAAAAGAAAGAAAAAGAAAAAGGGAACCTGAGAAAAATGAGGTGTCAAGGCACCGATGCTCCTGGGGCCAGGCAGGAAGAGGAGAAAAGACATGCGACCGAAAAAATGAAGCGTAAGGCAAAAAATGCAAACTACAAGGGTACTTCAGCTTTCCAGGACCAGATGGACTTTTGAATGGCTCTGCGGAAAAAAGAAGACTGAGGTAAGATGGTTCCTTTGGGTGGGAAGACAGGCACGCATACATAGTGGACCTCTCAAAAGCTTACTATGGAAGCTGGAGATTGTTCCCATGTGAGCACCGTCGGTGATGTCACCCATACTTATATACAGTATTTAACAAGTTTTTTATACTGCAATATCATTTCAGTCAAAGTGGTTTACATTATAACTTAAGCTTGGTAATGTACATTAAATAGGGATATCGAAAACTTGTATGAGGACTTGCTTCCTGCTTGATCCCAGAGAATTATTTTTCCATGTCTAGACTTACCAGGATAGCTTCTTCAAACCCTTACCAACCTGTATGGCCATCAGTGCCTTCAACATGTTGTAAGAGGCATATCTGCCTTGTCCAAAACTCACTTGATTAGAGGGGGCAAAAACTGACCATGGCATTGGGCCAACATTGACATAAATTTTAGCCTCTTGATTTAAGAGAGAAATGTGTGAATATGAACCCAGCTGCACTGGATTCTACCATGGATTTGCCAACAGCACAACATATGCATGGTTAAAGATTTTTCCCATCTCCCCCCACTGCTACAAAAGCATAGTTACTCACCTGTAAGAGGTGTTCTCCAGGACAGCAGGAATCACTCCTCCTATATGGGTGACGTCGGCACCAACGGAGCCCATGCAGAAGCATTTCCTCAGCTTTCAAAGAAAGCCTTTGGGAGATGCACCACGCATGCATAGTCCTCTTCCCACCCAAGGGTGCCATCTTGCTTCAGGCTAATGACATAGCTAAGATGGTAAAAATAAAATGTGCTAACGAAGCAACTCCAAGGGAAGGAGGGAGGGTTGTGAAGACTGATTCCTATTGTCCCCAGAAAACACTTGTTACAGGTGAGTAACTACGCTTCCTCTGAGAACAAGCAGGAAATCAGTCCTCACATATGGGACCTCCCAGCTACAGGCTACCGAGAACCTGTAAAAACTCCACAGCGACCTGTAAAGATGAGCTATGATCAGAAGCAGCTGAATCCCTATAAAGAGACTCCCGTAAGACCCAGGTGTCCAGTCGGAAACCAGCACTCCAATACAGAAGGGTCAGAGGGCAGGTGTTGCCTACACCCCAAAGAGATTACGGAGTGCGGCCTGGCCGAAGGCGCTGTCCCATTGGGACTCCTTCTCCAGGCAGTAGTGAGCTGCGATGATATGGACCAAAGACCAGGAGGCAGCCCGGTAGATTTCAGTCATAGGTTCGGAACACAGATTTGCTACGGAGGAAGCCATGGCCCTGATGCGGTGCGCCGTAACTCTCTGGTCCAGTGAGATCCCTGCTTGCTCATAGGCAAGGTTAATGAAGTCCGCCACCCGTGGACAGAGTTTGCTTAGTCACTGGAAGCCGCAGGCAGCTGGGGTCATAGGTTATGAAAAGCTGTGGAGCTTTGCGTTGACCTTGAGTCTGTTGCAGGTAAAAGGACAGGGCTCTCTTAAAATCCAGATTGTGGAGAATGGTCTCCGCCCTAACAGAATAAAGTCTTGGAAAGAATGTGGGGAGTACCATTTCCTGGTTGAAGTGGAATGGGGACACCACCTTCGGCAGAAACTTGGGGTGTGTGTGGAGCACCACCCTGTTCTTGTAGAACCTCGTGCAGGGCGGTTCTGCCATCAGAGCCTGGAGCTTGCTGACTCTGTGTGCTGATGTGAGTGCTACCAGGAAAGCGTCCTTCCAGGACAGATACTGGAGGTGGCAGATAGCCAGAAGCTCAAACAGAGGCTTAGTGAGCTGCAAGAGCACCACATTGAGTTCCCACTCCTCCGCTGGAGGGCAGATGGGGGGTTTGAATAACATGAGGCCCTGCAGGAAACAGGACATAAGGGGCTGAGCCGTGATGTGCTGCAATAGCGCTCAGGTGAACTCTGACTGAATTGGACTTCAGTCCCACCTGTGATAGGTGAAGGAGGTAAAGGAGTACCACTTGTAATGAGCAGGAGAACGGGTTTGCCTGCCTTTCTGTGCACCACACCGAGAATTGGCATCACTTGAAAGTTGTGGAGGCCTTACGAAAGGCCAGAAGAATCTCTTCCACGTCCAGTGGGAGGTTGAAGGGAGCTAATGCTACCCTTTCAGCAGCCAAGCTGTGAGAGGGACCCCAGGTTGGGATGTAGGAGAGAGCCCTGCTCTTGTGAGAGTAGCCCTGGGGCTCAGCCCAGGGGAATTGGTGACGCCGCTGATAGGGAGAGGAACAGTGGGAATCAGGGCTGCCTGGGCCACCAAGGGGCTATCAACATTAGGGATGCTCTGTTACCCTATACCTTGAATAGTGTCTTGGCCACCAGCGGTGATGGTCGGAAGGCATACAGGAAGCCTTCCGTCCATGGGATGAGGAATGCATCTGCTGCCACCCGGGACGAGTATGGGTGGCGGGAGCAGAATCAAGGCAACTGCGTGTTGTCCAGACTGGCGAACAGGTCCATCGAGGGGACACCCCAGAGATGAAACAGCCGTGAGGCTACCACTGGATCCAGGCACAACTCGTGTAGCTGGAGGACCCTGCTTGGTTTGTCCGCCAGGGCACTGTCCTGGCCCAGGAGGTACACCGCCCTTAAGAGCATCTCTCTGCATGCAGCATAGGAGCAGAGGGCTACCATCTCCTGACAGAAGAGGGATGAACCTTTTCCCCCCTGTTTATTCATGTAGATCATTGCAACCTGAATACCTGATTGTTGGTCTGGATCAGCACTGAGTAGTGTTGGAGCTGGTGGCAGAAGGCTCGGAGAGCTAGGTATATTGTCCAGAGCTCTAGCAGGTTGATTTGCATCCGGAATTCCCTCTGGGACCAGCAGCCTTGCATCTGGAGGCTCCCGCAATGTGCTCCCCAGTCCAATAGAGAAGCATCCATATTGAAGACCTTCTGGGGGTTGGGTGCCTGGAAGGGCATCCCGGCTTGAAGGTGATGTAGAATCTGCCACCATCCAAGGGAGTCCACCAGCTGACAGGTCACTTTCACTCAGTCCCTCAGCCTGCCTGTGGCTTGGGTCCACTGAGAGTGGAGGCACCACTGGGCTTTCCTCATGTGCAAGCAGGCATATGGGGTCATGTAGACTGTGGAGGCCATGTGTCCCAACAGGCAGAGAAAGAGCTGGGAAGGTAGCATCCGGCGTCAGTATACCTCTGTGGCTAACTTCCTGAGGTGTTATGACCTTTCCCATGGGAGGAAGGCTTTTGCCTGGAGGGTATCTAGTTGCGCCCCTATGAACTCTAGGTGCTGGGTCAGAGTGAGGTGGGACTTGGGGTAGTTTATGACAAACCGCAGGTGCTGCAGGGTGGCGCATTGTGCCTCTGCAGCTTTGTCCCCCTTTAAGAGCCAGTCATCCAGATAAGGAAAGACAAAAACCCTTGGAGCTGGAGGTGGGCTGTGACCATCGCAAAGCAGTTGGTGAAGACCCTTGGTGATGAGGCCAAACTGAAGTGCATCATCCTGTATTGGTAGTGCTGTTCCCCCACCACGAACCGGAGATATTTTCTGTGGCTGGGATGAATTAGGATGTGAGTGTAGGCATCCTTTAGGTCTACGGAGCATAGCCAATCTCCCTGCTGGAGGAATGGCAGTAGTATCCCAAGGGAGAGCATCTTGAACTCCTCCCTGACTAGAAACCTGTTGAGCTCTCGCAGGTCCAGGATGGGTTTGAGGCCCCATGTCCTCTTGGGAACAAGGAAATATCTGGGGTAGAAGCCTGTGTCCCAGAGATATTTCGGCACTGGCTCCACTGCTTTGTCACTGATTAGGCCTGCTAGCTTGGTGAGGAGCAGGGTATGGTAAAGGAGAGGCCTGGTGGGTTCTTCTGGGAAGTACAAGAGTGGTCCCCACTGTAGGTGGAGGAGGTAGCCCTCCTTGACCACTTGTAACATCCAGGTATCGGTGGTGATGGCTGTCCACCTATAGGCAAATGGGGCTAGGTGCCCCCCTGTGGGCAGCAGGGGAAACCCTGGGGGTGGGGAGGTGGCACCCAGGTAGTCAAAAGCTCCCCCCAGGCTGGGCCAGAGCAGGAGACTGGGACTTCGGTGCCTTTTGCTTTCGGGGACCATGTCCCTGACCCTTTTGTTGCTGGCCCTGTTGAGGGGCCGGGAATGCCTGGAAGTGTGGTGTACTGCTAAAGCCCCCTTCCTTCCTCAGGGAGAAAGGCTATTTCCCCGTGGCTTTCTTCTGGGGTTGCACCGAGGTCTTTTTTGAGAGCCGGGGTTGAACTCAGGCTCTATCTCTGCTGTCTTATTTGCCATGGGCTTCCCGAATAGGTTCTCTCTAATGCAGGGGACATCAATCAGTTTGTTCTGCACCCATTGCTCCACTGTAAGGGTTTCCTTTGGGGGTGCTTCATATTGGAGTATTTCCAATTCCTCGGTGTGTGGGTCATAAGAACATAAGATATGCTATACTGGGTCAGACCAAGGTCTATCAAGCCCAGTATCCTGTTTCCAACAGTGGCCAATCTAGGTCACAAGTACCTAGCAGTTTTCCCAAAAGACACACAGGTTCTACAACACATGTCTTGGGGGAAGCAGTGGATTTCCTGGGTCCCCTTCAGGTTTACAGACCTTTCCTCCAGGAACTTGTCCAAACCTTTTTTTAAATCCAACTAACAGCTTTTACTACATCCTCTGGTAACGAATTCCAGAGTTTGATTACGCGTTGAGTGAAAAAATATTTTTTCTTATTAGTCTTAAATGGGTTACACTGTAGCTTTATTGCATGTTCCCTAGTCTTTCTATATTTTGATGGCATAAATAACACAGGTACACTAAAAAAAACCTTTTTTAAACTGCCTCTAATGCTTCGATTGATTTTTACGTTTTTTGGTGCGCTGAATCCAAATCTGGTAACCAATTTGCTCCATCACGTACAGATTTTTTGCTACATTGGGTTAGCAGTTTGAGGTGAACGTTTCAGATTGAGTGCGATCGAGATATAAGTTTCTTGGATGAATTCTTTATACTAATTGTTTAGTAGTTATTCAAATAAGAATAAAGAAAATTGTAACAAGGCAGCACATAAGAATAGAGTAATGTCAACAAAACACACTGTGATGGTAGCAAAATTGTCTGCACTTAAAACAGCCACATACATGTGCACAAACATTGAGCATATAAGAGCGAGGTTAGACACAAAGCAAAGCAAAGAAATGTGCAAAAAATGTTGTACAGGTATGTATGTAAGAATAGAAAACGCAAACCGCACCATTGCAATACATGAAGACAAACACCCGATGGTGTGAAAATAAAATTCAAATAAATGAGATACGACACTGTGGTAATAACTAGCAAATTTTTATTTCAAAGTTCTGTACCTTTTCTAATTCTGCTATATCCTTTTTAAGATACGGTGACCAGAACTGCACAGAATTCCTCGGCTTTGGTCTTGATAGTGAGAGCCTTGGCCATGTCCCACACGAAATCGAGGAACACAATGTCCTCGGGTGGGAAATGGCATCGGATCATCGGGGGAGATGGTTCCGAGGACAGATCTCAGTGTCGCCTCGCATTCGGGGACTCTTCGTCCTTGGTCTCCCCATTCAGACTCGAAGTCCGAGTATGAGTCCGATGCCACATGATTATCTCAGTCAAGTACCACTCACAGTGGTCTGCGACCTCCACAGGATCAGCAGTCTGAGCCGTATGCACTTGCTGGGGAGGACCGATGCCCCAAGGAACGGGACTGAGATCTCATCCGGGGGCTTTCTCGAGGCCGGTGGCACTCGAGGACTGGCTTGATGTCCAGGGAAGCCTTCGATGTCCCGTTGTCGGGGCAGATGAACTGCAAGAGTCAAACATGAACACCATCTTCGGGGCGGATGAATTGGACGAGTCGGATATGAACACCCACTGCATGGTCACCAGGGCAGATATACCACTCTCTAGGACCACCATTCTGGTTTCCATTATCAGTTGGCTATGCAGCCTGCGATACAGGCACCGAAAACTTTGAGACCGATGTGGGTACTGTCGAGGGGGAATCCTTGATGAGGATGGCCGTGGAGGTCCGAGGCCATTCGGCAGGTGCTGAGAACTTCTTATGGGGCAGCTTGGAAGGCCACTCCTCCCCCGACTCCTCAAACTCATGCCTGGGAGTGCAGGTCCTGGGGTGGGATTTCCCGTTCTTCTCAGATCTGTCCTCTGAGGCGGTTTTTGAGGGTTTCTTCTTCTTGTGCTCCACCTCTGGGGATTTCCACTTAGAGGAACTGTGGCTGCGGGATTCCAAAGATGCTCTGGCTGCGCAGGGCACCAAGGGATCAGAGGGAGCCCTGGAACATGGTGTCACCGGAGACTCCAGTGTGGAGTTGGTCTTCTGAAAAGGTTTTCCTGCTGATGATGGCGTTTCTTTAAGGCCTTTGAGGTCATGGTTCTGCAGAGTTCGCAGTCGGAGTTGTTATGCTCTGGACCGAGGCATCGGAGCCAGAAGTCTTGTGGGTCGGTGAGTGACATCATTTTGCTACACCAGTCACACCTTTTGAAGCCACTGGAGGCCATCAGAAAAAAGTGGTCCCTGCCATCCGGCAGGGGGCCGGGTCCTTCAGCTGAAAAAGGGCACGAAAGGCGGTCGATGAACACCTCGATGAAAAAGGTGAAAAAAACAAATGGACAAACCCAAGGAGCAATACTGAGGAAAGCTGGCTGAGGAGGGGGGGGGGGGGGAGGAATAGGTATGCAAATCGGACAAACTCAACCACAAAAATCAGACTTTTTCCGAGGAAAACTGGACAATGTCTGATGGGCTCCACGGAATAAAGGAAACTGAGGCAAGATGGCACCCTTGGGCGGGAACTGGACTACACATGCATGGTACATCTCCCAAAGGCTTTCTCTGAAAGCGGGGGAGATGCTTCTGCGCAGGCTCTGCTGGCGCCGACATCACCCATATGAAAGAACTGATTTTCTGCTTGTTCCCAGAGAATGCTCTGTCAACTTCTTCAAAGGAATGGCCACCAAATCTTCTACAATTTTATAAATATTCCCCACCCAAGCCTTCAAGACCATGTGCTCTAGCCAGCTGCGGCTTCTTGATGGCTTCCCTAATTTCCCTTTCTCCCAAAGGTCTATTTAATCACTGCTATTGAACGTAAGAACATAAGATATGCCATACTAGGTCAGACCAAGGTCCATCAAGCCCAGTATCGTGTTTCCAACAATGGCCAATCTAGGTCATAAGTACCTAGCAGTCTCCCCAAAAGACACAGGTTCCATAATGCTTGTATTGGGTCAAGCAGTGATATCCTGGTTCCCTTTTAATAATGGTTTATGGACCTTTCCTCCAGGAACTTGTCCAAACCTTTTTTAAACCCAGCTACACTAGCAGCTTTTGCTACAATCTCCGGTAACAAATTCCAGAGTTTGATTACACGTTGAGTGAAAAAATATTTTCTTTTATTAGTCTTAAATAGGTTACCATGTAGCTTCATTGCATGTCCCCTAGTCTTTTTATATTCTGATGACATAAACAATCGATCTACGTTGACCCGTTCCACTCCATTCATTAATTTATAGACCTCTATCATATCTCCCCTCAGCCGTCTCTTTTCCAGGTTGAAGAACCCCAACCTTCTTAGCCTCTCTTCATAGGACTATCCTTCCATCCCCTTTACCATTTTGATGGCTCTTCTCTGCACCTTTTCTAATAATCCTATATCCTTTTTAAGATACGGCGACCAGAATTGCACACAATATTTAAGATGCGGTCGTACCATGGAATGATACAGAGGCATTATAATATCCTTTGTTTTATTTTCCATTCCTTTCCTTATGATACCTAGCATTTTATTTGCTCTCTTTGCCGCTGCTGCACACTGGGCCGAGGGTTTCAACATGTTATCCACGATAACGCCTAAATCTTTTTTCTGGGTAGTGGTTCCCAATGTAGAAACTTGCATTGTGTAACCATAGTTTGGGTTGTTCTTCTAGGTGCATAACTTTGCAATTGTCCACATTAAATTTCATCTGCCATTTCGATGCCCAGTCTTCCAATTTATCAAGAGCCTCTTGCAAATTTCCACAATCCTCATGGGTTTTAACAACTTTAAATAGTTTTGTGTCATCTGAAAATTTGATAACTTCACTCGTTATTCCCTTTTCCAGGTCATTTATGAATATGTCAAAAAGCAGCGGACCCAGCACAGATCCCTGGGGTACACCACTATTCACCTTTCTCCATTGGAAAATTGGCCATTTAGCCCTACCCTCTGCTTTCTATCTTTTAACCAGTTCCTGATTCACAATAGTACACTGCCTCCTATCCCATGACTTTTTAGTTTTGCCAAAAGTCTCTGATGAGGGACCTTGTCAAAGGCTTTCTGAAAGTCCAGATACACTATATCAACCAACTCACCTTTGTCTACCTGTTTATTCACACCTTCAAAAAAACATAACAGATTAGTAAGACAAGATCTTCCTTGTCTAAAGCCATGTTGGCTGTCTCTCATTAAGCCATGACTATCTACATGATGAGTAATTTTGTTCTTTATAATGGTTTCTACCATTTTTCCTGGTACTGACGTTAGGCTCACCAGTCTGTAGTTTCCCAGATCACCCCTGGAACCCTTTTTAAAAATTGGTGTTACATTCGTCATCCTCCAATCTTCAGGTATTACAGATGATTTTAATGATAGTTCACAGATTACTAATAGCAGGTCTGCAAGCTCATATTTCAGTTCTTTCAACACCCTTGGATGTATACTATCTGATCCAGGTGATTTGCTACTCTTCAGTTTATCAAATAGTTGTAATACATCTTCCCGGTGTATCGATATTTCTTTCAATTCCTCTACAGTATCACCTTTAAATACCACATTGCCTAGTTTCGATTAATGGAGTCCTCTAAAAAAAAATCCCCCCCTAGCTTTAATATCATACATCTCCTGGTCATATAAGCGCTTATAATTGTCTAAGAACTGTTTAGCTATCGCCTTCACTGATGCGTGCAAGTCCCTTTTGTATCCCTGATCTTACCCCGCTGTATTTTGCTTTCCTCCCTTGAATGAATCAACTAAAATTATTTCTTCCTTTGTGCTATTGATTTTTGTTTCACATCTTCCATCATCTGCTCACGGCAAAGTTGACTTAATTCCCTTATCAACTGCAGCACCTCTTTATCCCGTTGCCATTTCTTCCCCATTACACAAGTTATAATTTTCGCCCATATAATAGCTTTTGCCACCTCTCATAGGATGAGAGTGTCTACTTCCCCAATGTCGCTGTCAAGAAAGGTGAAATTAGACTTACCTGCTAATTGTTGTTCCTTGCGGAACTCTAGTCTAGTCCCGGACATCTGGGTATAAGCACCTCCTCCCGCAGCCTTGGAGACTGAGCCCATCACCTTTTTTGGTGACACCAGTATAAGTAGATGAGGAACCGCCTCCTAGATCCAGTAACCTATTGACAAAGCAGACTCACCAGAGGAATAAGTAATCAGATATAACATTTTAAAAGTGCAACCTACAGTACTATATGTTAACTAAGATAACCACCAAAAACAGCGGCTGAACAGCCGAAAAAAACCGGCAACCTACCAGACAAGGTCTAAGCAACTTTCCGCTCAGCCTCGTCTGGCCCCCTCTTTAAAAACCTCCAAACAGGTACTGTTATCACCGTGTCTGAAAAACACGTGCTCCGTCCCACCCCCGGATCGCAGACCAGCCAGGCGCCACTGCAGCCAAGTGATACAAACCCTTAAATTCTTCAGGCTACAGATTTATGTCCACAATAGGGAGGGTCACGGGACTAGACTAGAGTTCCGCAAGGAACAACAATTAGCAGGTAAGTCTAATTTCACCTTCCTTGTCGTCCCTCTAGTCTAGTCCTGGACATCTGGGGATGTAACAGACCAGTAACATTTCAACGGGAGGGACCCGCCAGACCAGCCTGAAGAACCGCTGATCCAAACCTAGTATCCCCTTCCGCTTGCACATCGATCCTGTAATGCTTGACAAAGGAATGCAGTGACGACCAAGTCGCCGCCTTACAAATCTCTGCTGCAGGCACCAAACTGTACTCCGCCCAAGAAGCCGCTTGCGCCCTAGTCGAATGAGCTCTTAATCCAGCCGGGACGACCTTACCTTTCAACAGATATGCCGAGGAAATAGCCTCCTTAATCCATCTCGCAATAGAAGCTTTGGACGCTGACTCTCCTTGCCGCGGACCTCCAAATAAGACAAACAATCGATCCGTCTTGCGAAAAACTGCCGTTCTCTGCAAATACAGCCTTAACACTTGACTGACATCCAACCGATGCAACCTCCTTCCGGCACTGTCTGCAACCTCCTTCACAAATACCGGTAAAGAAACCGTCTGATTCATATGAAAGACCGATACCACCTTAGGCAAAAAAGAGGGCACCGTGCGCAGCACCACCTTGTTGTTATAGAAGGTCAGAAACGGCTCCCTGCACGATAAGGCTTGCAACTCTGAAATCCGTCACGCCGAAGCAACTGCTACTAAGAACACCACCTTCAGCATGAGATCCTTTAATGTTGACTGAGCCAAAGGCTCGAACGGCGCCCTTACCAATGCCTCCATCACCAAGTTGAGATCCCAAGACGGAACCTGAACTCGGAATGGAGGCCTCAGCAGCGAGGTCGCCCTCAAGAACTGCTTCATGTCCGGGTTAGCTCCCAGTACTAATCCTTGCACCTTTCCCCCAAAACAAGAAAGAGCTGCCAATTGGACCTTCAAGGACGCCGCTGCTAGACCCTTATCAAAACTGTCCTGCAAAAAGTCACGAATCTGCGGAATAGAGGCACGTAACGCCACCACCCTCCGCACTTCGCACCAGGCCTCAAAAAGCCGCCATACGCGGATGTAAGCCAACGAAGTAGACCGACGCCGAGACTTTAGCAAAGTGGCAACCACCGCTGACGAATACCCCCTGGCCATCAACCTTGCCCTTTCAATAGCCAAGCTGTAAGCGAGAACCGATCCACCTGAGGCATCAATAAGGGACCCTGTCCCAACAAATCCTCCCTGATCAGCAGCCGCCACGGAGGCTCCACCAGGAGCCGCACCAGGTCGGCATACCACGGTCTTCTCGGCCAGTCCGGTGCCACAAGAATCACCTTTCCTTTACGCATCTCTATTCTCTGAATTAGACGACCTATCAAGGCCCACGGAGGAAATGCGTAAAGGAGCTGCTCCTCCGGCCACATCTGCAACAATGCGTCCAAGCCCTCGGACATTCTTTCTCGCCTTCTGCTGAAGAACCTCTCTACTTTTGCCGAAACGAAGGTCGCCATTAGATCCATCACCGGAACTCCCCAGCGCTTCACTAACATCTCGAAGACCTCCTGATTGAGAACCCACTCGCCCAGGTCCACCGCATTCTGACTCAAATAATCTGCGGTCACATTGTCCACTCTGGCGACATGTCCCGCCGACAACGCTTCCAGATGCACCTCAGCCCATGCGAGAAGCTCGTCCGCCTCTGCTTCTAGCGCTACACTGCCGGTGCCCCCTTGACGATTGACATAAGCTACCGCCGTGGCGTTGTCCGACAGGACTCGAATCGCCCGGCCCTGCACTTGGGACTGGAAGGCCCTTAACGCCAGGCTGACCGCTCTGAGCTCCAACCTGTTGATCGACCACTGCCTTTCCTGATCTGACCACTGACCTTGCGCAAACTGCCTCTCGAAGTGCGCCCCCCAGCCGTAAAGGCTGGCATCCGTCATCAACGGCTTCCAATCCGGCGCTTCTAACGGCATACCTTTCTCTAGATTTCGGGGATCGAGCCACCACTGGAGAGAGAGCTTCACCGGTCCCGGACACACTAACCTCCGAGACAACGGATCCGATTGATTGGACCACCGCCGAAGCAGCGCCCGCTGCAACGGCCGCATGTGCGCCCTGGCCCAAGGGACCAGATCTAGCGAAGCCGCCATTGTCCCCAAAAGCTGTAGGTAATGCCATGCTGATGGGGTCTTTCTCCTCAGAAACTCCCGAATGAGCCGCCGCAGCCCCTGGGCCCTGGCGAGCGGCAGGAACACCCTGCCCGCCTTTGTGTCGAATCGAGCCCCTAGATACTCCAGCTCCTGGGTCGGTGTCAACTTGCTTTTTGATATGTTTACCACCCACCCCAAGCTTTGAAGAAACCGCACTACCCGAAGAGTAGCCTGTTCGCTCTCGCACTGCGACTGCTCGAATCAACCAATCGTCCAGGTACGGGTGAACTAACACCCCCTCTCTGTGCAACGCCACTGCCACTACCACCATCACCTTGGTAAAGGCTCACAGAGCCGTCGCCAAGCCGAAAGGTAACGCTTGGAACTGAAAGTGCCCCATCGGAACTGCGAACCGCAGGAACTGCTGATGTTCCAACCGAATGGGAATGTGCAAATACGCCTCCGAGAGGTCCAGAGAGGTGAGAAACTCTCCCTGTTGTACCGCCACTATGACGGACCGCAGGGTTTCCATGCGAAAACGAGACACACGGAGACACCTGTTGACTCCCTTGAGGTCTAAAATCGACCGCCAGGAACCTTCTTTCTTGGGCACCACGAAATATATCGAGTACCGACCGCAGCTGTACTGGCTGACTGGGACTGGCACGACTGCTTTCAGAGCCTGTAACCTTTACAAGGTCTCCTGCACCGCCCGACGCTTTGACTTTGTCCTGCAGGGGGACTGGACGAAGGATTCTGCAACGGGTCATTGAAGCTCTAGGGCATACCCCTCCTTTATTACCTCCAACACCCAACGATCCGTAGTGATTTGGACCCAGGCAGGGTAAAACTCTCGCAGCCGACCTCCTACTGGCACTAACCCTGCCTGGGCCCCCCTCGCTTTTTGAGGGCCGAGGACGAGGAGGCTCCAAAACCTCTCCCCGCCCCTCTGAACCCTCAAAAGCCCTGGGACCTATACTGGAAACGCCCTCTTTGAAACTGACCAAATCTGGGCGCTCAAAATCTCCGAAATTCTCTCTGCTGACTCCGGGAAGGCGCAAGTGGGCGATTTTGCTTCTGCTTATCTTCCGGCAGCCTTCCCCCTTTAGACTCTCCGAGGTCTTTCACCAACTTTTCCAAATCCTCTCCAAAAAGAAGCTTGCCCCGAAAGGGAAGTTTACCGAGTCTCGCCTTCGAGGCGCCATCCGCTGCCCAATTGCGCAACCAGAGATACCTCCGTGCCACAACCACGGATGCCATACTCTTTGCCAGACTTCGAATAAGATCATACTGCACATCCGCTAAATAAGCAGCTCCCGACTCCAGACGGGCCGGCTCGTCCACTGTCTCGTCTTCCCGGCCCAGCAAAATCTGCTGCGCCCACCGTAGGCATCCTCGAGCAACCCACGCTCCACAGATAGCCGCTTGCAAGGACAAAGCATTGACATCAAACACCTGCTTCAGCAGAGTATCCAGCCTACGGTCCTGTGCATCCTTAAGGGCCGCACTGCCCTCTACCGGAATCGTGGTCTTCTTGGTAACCGCGGAAACCGCCGCATCCACCTAAGGGGACTTAAAAAGGTCCTTATCCTGCTCCTGCAACGGATACAGCTGTGCCATCACCCTGGAGCCTTTTAGTCCGGCCTCCGGCGTGTCCCATTCTTCCTGAATCATTTCCTTAAAAATCCGATGCTTGGGAAACACCCTCTGGGACTGCCGCGTCGCCTGAAGCAACGGATCCTCCAAAGCGGAATCGGCGACGCTCTCTGTCACCGGCATGTTAAGGGCCTTCAGGGTCTCTGAGATTAGGGCTGCCAGTTCCTCCCGGCGGAAGACCCTGACCACCCTGGCTGGTCCTCCTGCTCTACAATCTCACCTTCCTCCAGGTCTAGATAGCCATCCGACTTCGGACCGTCCGAGACTTCTCCAGAAACCACCGCTGCTACTCTAGCTCTCTTGCATGGGGTGCCCTCTCGGCCGTCTACCGAGGAAACTCCAGGCCTCTTCAGGCCCCCCACCAACTCCGCAGTGCCCTGTTTCCCTGCTAGGGCCTGCTGAAGCAACGAAAGAAAATCCTGCGAAAAAATGGCTGCTAGCCCCCCCTGCAAGCCCACCTGGGAAGTGAAGGGCTCCGCTGCCAAGGAAGACCCCTGAGGAAGCCCGGACAAGGGCCCTGCAGGGGATAGCAACGATAGTGCTGGGGAGGAGTCTGCTGTCTTGGTACATGTTGGTACCAATGACGTAGGAAAATGTGGTAGGGAGGTTCTGGAGGCAAAATTTAGGCTTTTAGGTAGGAAGTTCAAATCCAGAACTTCCAGGGTAGCATTTTCTGAAATGCTTCCTGTTCCGCGCGCAGGACCCAAAAGGCAGGCAGAGCTCCGGAGTCTCAATGCGTGGATGAGACAATGGTGCAGAGATGAGGGTTTTGGATTTGTTAGGAACTGGGGAACATTCTGGGGAAAGGAGGGGCTCTTCCGAAGGGATGGGCTTCACCTTAACCGGCAAGGAACCAGGCTGCTGGCATTAACCTTTAAAAAGGAGATAGAGCAGCTTTTAAACTAGATATTAGTGGAAAGCCGACAGTCGCCCAAGAGCAGATGGTTCAGAAGAATGTATCCTTGAAGGATACTACCAAAAGCAGAGAGGTTCCACAAAAGAGTAAAGTAGCCCAAATGCCCTCAAGTATGGAACAGACAGAGCTTAAAGATCCCAATTTACCGATGTCTAACAATAGCCAAATTAACATGAATAAAATACATTCTCTAAAATGCTTGTATGCAAATGCTAGAAGTCTAAAGAATAAGATGGGAGAGTTAGAATATATAGCACTAAATGAAAAGTTAGATATGATTGGAATATCAGAGACATGGTGGAAGGAGGACAACCAGTGGGACACTGTGATACCTGGGTACAAACTATATCGTAATGATAGAGCTGATCAAATTGGTGGAGGGGTTGCGCTCTATGTTAGAGAGGGCATTGACTCAGAAAGGATTAAAGTTTTGCAGGAAACAAAATCTGCTGTAGAATCTGTATGGATTGAAATTCCATATAAAAGAGCGAAGGCAATGGCAGTGGGGTGTACTATCGAGCACCTGGCCAGAATGACCAAATGGATGATGAAATGCTCAAAGAAATCAAGGAAGCTAACAAAAGTTACAGTGCAGTAATAATAATGGGTGATTTCAATTACCCCGGTATCGACTGGGTCAGTGTCACGTCAGGACATGCTAGGGAGATAATGTTCCTAGATGAAATAAATGACTGCTTCTTGGAGCAGCTGGTTCATGAACCGACCAGAGGGGACGCCATATAGCGTAGTTACTCACCTGTAACAGGTGTTCTCCAGGAGCAGCAGGAATCAGTCCTCACTTATGGGTGACGTCGGCGCCGACGGAGCCCTCGCGGAGCAATTTTCCCCAGCTTTCAAAGAAAGCCTTTGGGAATTGCAGCGCGCATGCGCGGTCCTCTTCCCGCCCAAGGGTGCCATCTTAGCCAGTCAGATGACATAGCTAAAAAAGACAGCATAAAAATTAGCAAAAAAGTAAAGCAGACGATTGCAACTCCAAGGGGAGGAGGGAGGGTTGTGAGGACTGATTCCTGCTGCTCCTGGAGAACACCTGTTACAGGTGAGTAACTACGCTTTCTCCAGGACCAAGCAGGAAGTCAGTCCTCACTTATGGGACTCCCAAGCTCAAGGCTACCGGAGACCCTAAGCACAAAAAATGAGCTCCCTCTAGCTCAGCAGCACAGAAGGAAAGAATCTTCGCTGAATTATCACCCACCGGTAGCCCACATCCGGGATGGAGGGTAGGAGTTGCTCAGACCTCAAAGAGATTACGGAGGACTGCCTGTCCGAAAGCACTGTCCCTGCGGGACTCCCTCTCGAGACAGTAATGGACCGCAAAGGTCTGGCTCGAAGACCAAGTAGCGGCCCGGCAGATGTCTGCCAGCGGAACAGAGCGGAGGTAAGCCACTGACGTGGCCTTTGCCCGAACGCAGTGAGCCGTGACTCGACCTTCCAAGGGGAGTCCGGCCGCCCCATAAGCCCAAGTGATACAGTCCGCAACCCAGATGGACAGAGTACGCTTGGAGACCGGGAGCCCCAATTTATTGGGGTCGAAAGATACAAAAAGCTGAGCAGCTTTACGGTGCTCCCGCGTACGGTCAAGGTAGAAGTTCAGAGCCCTTCTACAGTCCAGGGTATGGAGGACCGTTTCAGCTCGGCTGGAGTGTGGTCTGGGAAAGAAGGTTGGAAGTACCACCTCCTGATTGATATGAAAAGGGGAGACCACTTTTGGAAGAAATTTTGGGTGAGTCCGTAGGACTACCCTATTTTTGTAGAACCGAGTGTAAGGGGGATCAGACACGAGGGCCTGCAATTCACTTACGCGTCTAGCAGAAGTGAGGGCTATCAAGAACAGTGTTTTCCAAGAAAGAAAACGGAGAGAACAGGTAGCCATAGGTTCAAAAGGCGGACAGGTGATCCGCTGCAAAACCACATTCAGGTCCCAGTCAGGCGCTGGCGGGCGCAGAGGTGGTTTAAGTAGAAGAAGACCTCGGAGAAACCTCGCTACAAGAGGGTCGCTGGAAAGAGGCCTGCCGTCCACCGGCACATGATGTGCTGAAAGAGCACTGAGGTGAACATTGACGGAGTTGGACTTAAGTCCCAGATTAGAGAGGTATAACAAGTACTGCAGGATCACGGACACCGGGCAGGAGAAGGGATCCTGAGACTGTTGGGTACACCAAACGGAAAAGCGACGCCATTTAAGGGCGTAGCATTTGCGGGTAGAAGGTCGTCGCGAAGCTAGGACGACCTCCTCCACCTCCGCCGGCAGGAGAAGGGGAGCGAGGACTACCCTCTCAGCAGCCAGGCCATGAGGTTGAGAGACCTGAGGTTGGGGTGTAGCAGAGACCCCTGATCCTGAGTGAGGAGATCCGGTTGTAACCCCAGAGGGAATGGATCCTCCACCGCTAATTGCAGCAGGAGCGGAAACCACGGCTGTCTGGGCCAGCGAGGGGCCACCAGGATCATGAGGGCTTTGTCTCGGAGAACCTTGAAAAGAGTCCGGGAGACTAGCGGGATGGGAGGGAAAGCGTACAGAAGGCTCCCCGACCATGAGAGTAGAAAAGCGTCCGCCGCAACCCGAAGGGGGTGTGGCTGACGAGAGCAGAAGCGAGGAAGTTGCCGGTTGTGAGGACTGGCAAAGAGATCCATCGTGGGGAGGCCCCACTTTAGAAAGAGCTTCTGAACTACCAAGGGATCCAGACGCCACTCGTGCGGCTGGAGGATCCTGCTGAGTTTGTCCGCCAGGTAATTCTCTTGGCCTGGGAGATAAACTGCCTTGAGGAGAATGCCGTGACTGACGGCCCAAGAGCAGAGCTTCTGTGCCTCCCGGCAGAGGAGGAAGGAGCCCGTGCCCCCCTGCTTGTTCACGTAGAACATGGCAACTTGATTGTCCGTCTGGATAAGGACGGACTGGTGAGAAGTCAGGTGGGAGAAGGCCTTGAGAGCCAGGCGGATCGCCCTGAGCTCCAGGAAGTTGATCTGCTGAGCATACTCCCACGCGGTCCAGAGGCCCTGAGTGCGTGCCCCTTGGCAGTGCGCTCCCCAGCCCAGGAGGGATGCATCTGTTGTCAGCACCCGGGTCGGCTGAGGTGACTGGAAAGGCATTCCGTAGATCATGTTCGGCTGCTGAAGCCACCACCGGAGAGATGAGATCAGCGGCTCGGAGACGCGCACTAGGTCTGCTAGGCCGCCTGTGGCTTGTCGCCACTGCTGGCGGAGACACCATTGAGCAGGCCGCATATGCAGGCGGGCATTGGGGGTCACATGGACGGTGGAAGCCATATGGCCGAGTAGTCTCAGGAAGCGCCTGGCGGAGACCAGGGGCTGGCTGCGAAAACGGTCGGCTAGGTCCATGAGCCGTAGAGCCCTGTCGAGCGGTAGGTACGCTCGTGCCTGAGGAGTGTGCAGCCTTGCGCCGATGAACTCGAGATTCTGTGAGGGGAGTAAAGTGGACTTTGCGAAGTTTATAACAAAGCCCAAGTGCTGCAGAAGAGTCACCGTGCGGCGCGTGGCGTTGGTGACCTCCAGAGCGGACGCTGCTCTGATGAGCCAGTCGTCGAGGTACGGAAAGACATAGAGGCCGTGAAGCTGGAGATGGGCCGCCACCACCGCGAGACATTTTGTGAAGACTCGCGGTGCGGAGGACAGGCCAAAGGGCAGTACCCGGTACTGGTAATGATTTCCTGCCACCACAAACCTTAGGTATTGTCGGTGGCTTGGGTGGATGAGGATGTGCGTGTAAGCATCCTTTAGATCCAAGGAGCATAGCCAATCTCCCTGCTGGAGGTAGGGCAGAAGGATTCCAAGGGTAAGCATCTTGAACTTCTCTCGCACGAGGAACTTGTTGAGGTTGCGCAGGTCCAGGATGGGTCTGAGGCCTCCTGTTCTCTTTGGTATCAGAAAATACCTGGAGTAAAAGCCTTGACCTTTCAGGTGGTGGGGCACCGGTTCCACCGCCTGTTCCTGTAGAAGACCTGCTAACTCCTGAAGGAGTAATTCCCTGTGCAGAGGGGGTCGTGGAGGTTCTCCCGGAAAAAAGGAGGGAGGGACCTGGTGGAAGTGGAGAAGATAGCCTTCTCGCACGACTTGAAGCACCCAGGCATCTGAGGTGATGCTGGACCACCTGTGGGCGAAGTGAACCAGCCGGCCTCCGGTGCTGGGAGGAACCAGCGGGGGGGGGGAGAGGCTATGCTTAGTGAGTCAAAAACCCCACCCTGCGGAGCAGGGGCTGGTGGTGCAGGCTTGGGGGCTTGCTGCCTACGGGACCCGTTACCCCGTCCCTTGGCCTGCTGGCCCTGTTGGGGAGCTGCAGGGGCCTGATAATGGGGGTATTGTTTGTAGGCAGCCGCCTTCCTCGGGTAAAAGGACTTCTTTCCCGAGCCCTTCTTTTTCTGGGAAGGGGCGGAGGTCTTCCTAGAAAGCCTAGTCCTGGTGAGAGTCTCCGTCTCAATTTGTGCAGCCTTTTCAGCCATGGGCTTGCCAAAGAGGTTTTCGCCTCGGCAGGGGACATCGACCAACTTGTCCTGCACCCAGGGCTCAAGGTCAGATGACTGAAGCCAAGCCTGTCGGCGGGCACCGATGCCGGCTGCGGCCACTCGAGCCGACGCTTCAAAGCCATCGTAGGCTGCTCGGGATATGAATTTTGAGCATTCCCGAATACCAGTGGACAAGGCCAGGAACCTCCGCAAAAGGTTCCTCGGACAAACCAGCGGAGAAGCCGGCTAGCTCTTTAGCCAGGTCTCGGAGATACATGCCCATGTATAGCTGGTAGGTCTGGACATGACACGCAAGCATAGAGCCCTGGAAACACTTCTTGCCAAGGCCATCCAGGTTACGGGCCTCCCTGCCAGGAGGCACCGAGGAGTGCATCTTCTGGCTCTTAAGACGATGCATGGCCGATTCCACTACCATGGAATGGTGTGGCAGCTGTGCTTTTTGGAAGCCAGGGCTCTTGCGGACTCGATAGATAGAATCGACCCGCTTGCTCAGGACCGGTGAGGTGGCCGGACTCTCCCACATGCGGAAGAGTAGTCGTTCCAGCATGGGAGGAACCGGTACAGTAAAGTGTTCCCTTGCGGGAGAGTCATACTGGAGGGCGTCGAGCTCTTCGGCTCGAGGCTCCTCCTCGGGGTCCGCAGGGAAGGCCAAAGCCTTGGCCATATCCCTGACGAAGTCCGAGAACCGGGCATCCTCCGGGGGGGACTGCTTCCGAGGCTCGGACTCCGGTGAGTCCGAGGGGACACACCGAGTCCGGAAAGAATCAGGCGACTCTTCCTCTTCCGACTCCCAGACCGACTCCGACGAGGACTCGGTGGGGTCGGCCCGGGCAGGGCGCGGCGCCTGCCGCCCCGACGCCGAGGGAGTCGGCGTCGGCGACCTCGGTCCCGAACGGGAGGCCGAGGGCGACCTCGACCGTGGATCGACTCGAGTTCGCATCGACTCGAGGATCGGCTCGGTCTCCGGGGTCGACTTGGACGTCGACGTCCCGGCGGTCGGGGCAGCGGCGCCAGCGAAGCCAGCGAGCAGTGCCCGCTGCTGGTCCATGAAGGCAGACAATCTGCTCTCCAAGGCCGTCAACCTGAGTCCGAGCTCAGGTGACCCAGCAGCCCCCGACTCGGGCCCCGATGGCGTCGGGCCCGACGTCAGCTGTCTCGGAGGCGAGTCCAGGAGGACCACAGGACTTACCCGAGCAGGCAGCTCCGACTCCAGGCGAGGTCGCTTCGTGAGATGCTCCTTCTCCAAGGACCCGGGACGGCTATCGGGGCTATGCGACCTGGCCCTCGCGGAGCCATGAGCGTCCACCGACGCCGCCCTCGCGGGTTTCACCTTACGACGATGGTCCCCGGAGGGAGAACCCCTGTCGGAGGAACTCCGGCGACGGTCCGAGCTGGAACCTTTGGACGCGGAGGCCTCCGACGAGGTCCGGGTACGGCTGGGGTCAGCGAAGATCCTATCCCGCTGATGTCGCCGACTTCTCAACGCTTTGGAGGACATTTTGCCGCAGGGCCCACAGATCAGTTCTTCATGATCCGGGCCCAGGCAGCGGAGGCAAAAGTCGTGTGTGTCAGTTAGTGACATATTTCGGTCACACTGACCACACCGCTTGAAACCACTGGCAGCCATCGGGGGAAAAAGGGCCCCGGCGAGGTCAAAGGACCGGGCTGCCAGGGAAAAACCAAAAACGAAAACTGACTAAGTCAGAAAAACCGAAAAATAAGAAGAGGACTCGAGACCGGCGTCGCGAGTCCGGCGGGAAAAAGACCGGCGTCGAACCAAATGGAAAAAAAGAGAAATTCTGAAGAAAAATCAACTTTTTCGCGGGGACACGACGGGTACGTCTGTAGGGCTCCGCGGAAAAAAGAAGACTGGCTAAGATGGCACCCTTGGGCGGGAAGAGGACCGCGCATGCGCGCTGCAATTCCCAAAGGCTTTCTTTGAAAGCTGGGGAAAATTGCTCCGCGAGGGCTCCGTCGGCGCCGACGTCACCCATAAGTGAGGACTGACTTCCTGCTTGGTCCTGGAGAATAGATCTAGTCCTTAGTGGAACACCAGATCTAGTGCAAGAGATAAGGGTGTTGGGGCCACTTGGCAATAGTGATCATAGCATGATCGCCTTTGATTTAATTAGTGGAGGAGGGATAGTAAGGAAATCCACAGTACTACCCTTTAACTTTTGAAAGGGAGACTATGATAAAATGAGGAAAACAGTTAAGAAAAAACTAAAAGGAGCAGTTGCAAAGGTTAAAGACGTACATCAAGCTTGGATGTTGTTGAAAAATACTATCTTGGAAGCCCAGACCAGCTGTATTCCACGCTTTAAGAAAAGTGGAAGGAAGTCCAAAAAACTACCAGCATGGTTTAAAGGTGAGGTCAGAGAGGCTGTTGTTGCCAAAAAAGCATCTTTCAGGAAATGGAAAAAAGAGCCAAATGACGAAACCTGGAAACAGCACAAGCACTGGCAAGTCAAATGCAAGGCATTGATAAGGCAGGCAAAGAGAGAATTTGAGAAGAAGCTTGCTGCGGAAGCAAAAACGCGAAATAAAGACCTTTTCAAGTACATTCGTAGCAAAAAACCTGTGAGAGAGTCAGTTGGTCCATTAGATGATAAAGGGGTTAAAGGAGCACTAAGAGGCGACAAGGCGATAGCAGAGAGACTGAATGAATTCTTTGCTTCAGTCTTTACTGAGGAAGATGTAGGGATGTTACCCATGACTGAAGTGGTATTTAAAGGTGCGGAAGAATTGAAGGAAATATCAATACATCGGGAAGATGTATTACAACTATTAGATAAACTGAAGAGTAGCAAATCACCTGGGCCGGATGGTATACATCCAAGGGTGTTGAAAGAACTGAAATATGAGATTGCAGACCTGCTATCAGTAATCTGTGAACTATCATTAAAATCATCTCTAATACCTGAAGATTTGAGAATCGCCAATGTAACACCAATTTTTAAAAAGGGTTCCAGGGGTGATCCGGGAAACTACAGACCGGTGAGCCTGACGTCAGTACCGGGAAAAATGGTAGAAACCATCATAAAGAATAAAATTACTCAGCATGTAGATAGTCACGACCTAATGGGAGACAGCCAACATGGCTTTAGACAAGGAAGATCTTGTCTTACTAATCTGTTATGTTTTTTTGAAGGAGTGAATGAACAGGTGGACAAAGGTGAATCGGTTGATATTGTGTATCTGGACTTTCAGAAAGCCTTTGACAAGGTCCCTCATCAGAGACTTTTGGCAAAACTCAAGAGTCATGGGATAGGAGGCAGTGTACTATTGTGGATCAGGAACTGGTTAAAAGATAGAAAGCAGAGGGTAGGGCTAAATGGCCAATTTTCCCAATGGAGAAAGGTGAATAATGGTGTACCCCAGGGATCTGTGCTGGGTCCGCTGCTTTTTGACATATTCATAAATGACCTGGAAAGTGGAATAACGAGTGAGGTTATCAAATTTGCAGATGACACAAAACTATTTAAAGTTGTTAAAACCCAAGAGGATTGTGAAAAATTGCAAGAGGATCTTGATAAACTGGAAGACTGGGCATCAAAATGGCAGATGAAATTTAATGTGGACAAGTGCAAGGTTATGCACCTAGGGAAGAACAACCCAAACTATGGTTACACGATGCAAGGTTCCACATTAGGAACCACCACCCAGGAAAAAGATTTAGGCGTCATTGTGGATACCATGTTAAAACCCTCGGCCCAGTGTGCAGCGGCGGCCAAGAGAGCAAATAGAATGCTAGGTATGATAAGGAAAGGAATGGAAAATAAAACAAAAGATATTATAATGGCTCTATATCGTTCCATGGTAAGACCGCACCTTGAATATTGTGTGCAATTCTGGTCGCCGTATCTTAAAAAGGATATAGCGATTTTAGAAAAGGTTCAGAGAAGAGCCACCAAAATGGTAAAGGGGATGGAAGGATACTCCTATGAAGAAAGGCTAAAAAGGTTAGGGCTCTTTAACCTGGAAAAGAGACGGCTGAGGGGAGATATGATAGAAGTCTATAAATTAATGAACGGAGTGGAACGGGTAAACGTAGATCGATTGTTTACCTTATCAGAATATAGAAAGACTAGGGGACATGCAATGAAGCTACAGGGTAAACTATTTAAGACTAATAAAAGAAAATATTTTTTCACTCAACGTGTAATCAAACTCTGGAATTGTTACCGGAGGATGTAGTAAAGGCTGTTAGTGTAGCTGGGTTTAAAAAAGGTTTGGACAAGTTCCTGGAGGAAAGGTCCATAAACCATTATTAAGAAGTGACCGAAGATATCAATGCTTGACCCAGTACAAGCATTGTGGAACTTGTGTCTCTTGGGGAAACTGCTAGGTACATATGACCTAGATTGGCCACTGTTGGAAACAGAATACTGGGCTTGATGGACCTTGGTCTGACCCAGTATGGCATATCTTATGTTCTTATGTTTTTATAGCGGCTGTGGAGAGCCCGACGCACCCTCCCTCAGCGCAGCGTCGTCCGCCTCGACGTCCTTGGACTCCGCCTCCAGAGCACATCCCTTACAGACCCCCATCTCTGAAAGGGAACCCCTCTTGGCCCCACACATGACACATTGGGGCCTGGATGGCATCCTAGCAAGCTCAACCCCTCAGCTGCCACAGAAAACCCAAAGAACCTGAGCTAAATACAAAATATCTTTTTCTTCTTCTGTTTTGCTTTATCTTTGTTTTGTTAATATGCTTTAAACAATTATGGCCGGTCAAAGAACAAAGTGACCTGCCCCCAGAACACAGCTCCCGTCAATGGCCCGCTAAAAATGTGCGCACGCCAGCCCAGCGTTTCCCGCCGAAAACGCTGAGGGAGGAAGGCCTGTGCACCGCTTACCTCAGCACAAGCAGATTGCCGCGCTTTTTCCCCCGGGCTAAAACCGCCGTGCTCCACAGTTTCTGCTCGCCGCCTGTGCCCAGTACGCCGCCCAGCGCGGCCGGAACATCCCCGGGGTTCTGAGCGCTACTCAAAAAAGGCCGCAGGCAAGCGATTCGCCAGCTGCGATACTGCCACGGCAGCCAAGCAGCCCACGGCGCGGCTCCAGACCCCGGGACGGGTGCTCCCTCAACGTCTCCTCACCCGCAGGCTGGGTTCGGGAGACGGAGGCCCCAACAACACCTTCCACACACCCCCCGGGTACAGTACCTGCTGGGAGGGGGGGAGAGAGGGGGAACCAAATTCAGCCGGGAAAAAGCAGCCGTTCAGCAGACAAAACCCTTTGCTGTCAAATTTAAAGCTGCAGACAATGCCTTCCAATCCAATCCTTTATGTGTTTTGTTTTTTTTTAAACTACACTACTCTACACTAATTCCTCCAGTGAGCCCCTCTGAGGCTCACACCTCCTTCAGCTGCCTTGGAGACTGAGCTTACTGGATCTAGGAGGCGGTTCCTCATCTACTTATACTGGTGTCACCAAAAAAGGTGATGGGCTCAGTCTCCAAGACTGCGGGCGGAGGTGCTTATACCCAGATGTCCGGGACTAGACTAGAGGGATGACAAGGGAATAGTCCTTCCGTGCCTTACATCTTAAATTCCTTATCATAATATAAAGCTGGATGCATAGTACATGTCCTATTTTGAATCCTGGGCATAATCCATAGATTCAATCACATCACTAAGTGGTCTGATACAGAAGGATCTTCAATCTGTGCCCTATCAATTTAGGAAATAGGGTCTCAGAAATCAACAGATAATATAGAAATTACACTTACCTGGTAATTGTAGTTCCTGGAGGGTCCAGTTTAGTCCTCCACATCAGGGTAGTGCACCTCCTCCTGCAGCAAGGAGACTGGACCAATCAAATATTTCCCCTATCAGGATGTATACTGCTGGAGCTCCCATCAGCCCCCCAGTGAACTGTAACAAAGCAAACTCAAAAGAGAAATAGGCATGTACTACAGAAAAAAGACCCCTCCCCCAAAGAACTCGACTTCCTCCCCAAACGAGGGAGCCGGAACTGTGCACATCGCGTCCACCTGAACTGAGCCTAAATAAAGGCAGTGCCGCACCGCCAAGAAGGCAAGCTACCAAAAGAGAGCGGAGATCCCCAAACTCGAGGACCACAGAAAAATCGCTTAACCAGCTCTCTCGCACACCGCATTAGCGTGCCGAATGGAAAAGAATCTCTCGGGAGGGAATGAGGACTAAACTGGACCCTCCAGGAACTACAATTACCAGGTAAGTGTAATTTCTATTTCCTGAGCGGTCCTCCAGTTTAGTCCTCCACATCAGGGATGTAACAGAGCAGTAATCAACGGGAGGGACCAACCCAACCGGCGCACAAAACAGCCGAACCGAAGCAAGAATCCCTGGAGGCCAGGACATCCAGCCGATAATGCTTACTAAAGGCATGCAGCGACGACCAAGTAGCCGCCCTGCAAATGTCTACAGACGGAACCAAACTGTGCTCCGCCCACAACGCCGCCTGCGCCCGAGTGGAATGTGCCCGCAATCCTGACGGAACCGCACGGCCCTGCAGAATATACGCCGACGCAATGGCCTCCTTAATCCAACGAGCAATGGACGACTTCGCCGCCGCCTCTCCTTTCCGCTTACCACCAAACAGGACGAACAGGCGGTCCCGTCTTACGAAAAGACTCGGTAGTTCTCAGGTATCGGCGGAGTACCCGCCGAACGTCTAGTCGATACAACCCATCAGCAGACGCGCCCGTCTCCGAGGAATTAAAGACCGGGAGAAACACGGCCTGATTCAAATGAAAAGGAGAGACCACCTTAGGTAGGAAGGAAGGAACAGGCCGCAAAACAACTCTGTCTCTATTGAACGATAAGAATGGCTCACGACACGAAAGCGCCTGCAATTCCGAAATCCGTCGAGCCGAGCAGATGGCCACCAAGAAAACAGTCTTCAACGTGAGATCCTTCACGGATGTCAGGCGAAGAAGCTCAAAAGGCTTCTGGACCAAGGCTTGTAACACCAGATTCAAGTCCCACGGAGGAATCGTTACCCGGCGTAAAGGTCGCAGATGGAATACGGCCCTCAGAAAACATTGCACATCCGCGTGAGCCCCCAGGGGAACCCCCAACACCTTACCCCTGTAACACGCTAGGGCCGCCAATTGAACTTTCAGAGAACTGGCAGCAAGACCCTTTTCAAAACCGTCTTGCAAAAAGCTGAGAATGGCTGGTACTGATGCCTTCGCAGCCCGGATATCGTGTCGCGAACACCAATCTTCAAAAATTCGCCATACGCGCACATACGTGAGCGAAGTAGATGCTTTTCTCGCTCGAAGAAGAGTGGCAATGACTGCTGAAGAATAACCTTTGTGCCTCAACCGAGCCCTTTCAATGGCTATACCGTAAGCGAGAACCGATCCACCTGCGGCATCCGCAGCGGACCCTGAAGCAAAAGATCCCTCAAGGTCGGCAGCCGCCACGGTTCGCCGTCGAGAAGCCGAATCAGATCCGCATACCACGGACGTCTGGGCCAATCCGGTGCCACCAGAAGAACCTTCCCCCAATGCGCCTCTATGCGTTGAACCACCCGACCGATCAACGCCCACGGAGGAAAGATGTACAGGAGCCCGCAGCTCGGCCACGGGTGAATGAGAGCGTCTATGCCCTCTGACATGCGTTCCCTTCGCCTGCTGAAGAACCGAGCGGTTTTGGCCGACTGAAAGGTTGCCATGAGATCCATGACCGGAGGCCCCCATCTGCGGACTATTTGAGCGTACACTTGCGGGTGGAGTTCCCACTCCCCGGCATCCACCTGCACTCTGCTGAGGAAATCCGCCATCACATTCTCCTTCCCGGCGATATGCCCCACGGAAATGGCTAGCAGCCGAGGTTCCACCCACTGGAACAACATGTCGGACTCTTCCTCCATTGCTCTGCTTCCCGTGCCGCCCTGACGGTTGAGACAGGCAACGGTCGCCGAGTTGTCCGAGAGGATCCTCACAGCCCGGCCTGTCACCAAAGGTTCGAACGCCTGTAGTGCCCGCATCACCGCTCGAAGCTCGAGGCGGTTGATCGACCAAGAGGCTTCCAGAGCTGACCACGCTCCCTGCGCGAAACGACTGTCGCAATGAGCCCCCCAGCCCGTCAGACTCGCGTCCATCATCACCGGCAGCCACACCGGCTGCTCTAGAGGAACTCCCGCTTGCAACGCCTTCGAGCTCAGCCACCAGCGTAACGACTGCCGAACTCGCCGCGGACAAGGCAACCGCTTGTTCATGGAATCCATTTGATTCGACCAATGCCGTAAAAGGGCTCGTTGCAGCGGACACATGTGAAACCTGGCCCAGGGGACTACATCGAGAGTCGCCGCTATTGTTCCCAACACACGAAGGTACCACCAAGCCGACGGAGTCCGGAACGCCAAAAACTTGCGAATCAGAAGGCGCAAAGCTTGTGCTCGGCGATCTGGCAGAAACACCAACCCTTTCGCCATATCGAAGTGAACTCCGAGATACTCAAGGGACTGAGTTGGCACTAGATGGCTCTTCTTCTGGTTTACCACCCAACCGAGACTTTGTAGTAGAGCTATCACCCTGCCCGTGGCTTGCAAGCTCTCTCTCTCGGTCTTTGCTTGAATTAACCAATCGTCGAGATAAGGGTGAACCAAAACACCTTCCTTCTGCAATGCCGCCGCGACCACCACCATGACCTTGGTGAAAACACGGGGCGCCGTGGCCAGGCCGAATGGCAGCGCCTGAAACTGGTAATGACCCCAAGGCAGGGCGAACCATAGGAACTTTTGATGAGCCGCCCTGATCGGAATATGTAAGTAGGCCTCCAAAAGATCGAGAGACGTTAGGAACTCTCCCTGACGAACCGCAACTAAGACGGATCGCAGAGTTTCCATGCGAAAATGAGGCACCCGCAGGCAACGATTCACGCCTTTGAGATTCAGGATAGGATGGAGGGACCCGTCCTTCTTTGGCACCATGAAATAAATAGAGTACCGACCCGCACCGAGATCGGAATCAGGAACAGGCACCACCGCCCCTAAGGCCAGCAGGCGGTCCAATGTCACGCGAACGGCTAACACTTTTTGAGGACCTTTGCAGGGCGACAGAACGAAGACATCCCGGAGGGGACAAGCCAGTTCCAGAGCGTACCCCTCCCGAATGACCTCGAGGACCCACTGGTCCGAAGTTATCTGGACCCAGGAAGAAAGAAAATGACGAAGCCGACCTCCGATCACCTGACTTCCTCCCGGGGTCCGCCTCGCTTCATTCCAGCTTGCGACCAAAGGAAGAGGAGGACGAAGGCGAGGCAGCCGAGAACCCTCTACCTGCTCCTCGAAACCCCGAGGATCTAGTTGCCAGTCTTCCGCGCTGGAAACCCCCAAGCCGGGAGGACCTGAACCTGCGAAAGTCCTGAAAGGACGCTCTAGCCGAAGAGACACCTCTATTCTGTCGAGGCTTATCCTCCGGGAGCCTTCCACCTTTGGACTCACCGAGGTCCTTGACCAACTTATCCAGGTCGTCACCGAATAACAGCTTGCCTTTAAAGGGAAGCTTGCTGAGACTCGCTTTGGAAGAACCATCAGCAGCCCAATTATGAAGCCAAATAGTCCTGCGTGCCGCGACTACCAAAGCCATGCTGTTAGCCAACGTCCTGATCAAATCATAGTGAACATCCGCCAAATACGCCGACCCCGATTCCAAGCGGGTCACCTCCAACAAACCGGGTTGGTCCAGGCGGGAGTCCTGTCGCAAATGCTGCGCCCATCGCAAACAGGCCCGAGAGACCCAGGCTCCACAAATCGAGGTCTGTAAGGCTAAGGCATTAGTCTCAAAGGCCTGCTTTAACAAGCCATCCACCTTCCTATCTTGAGTGTCCTTCAAGGCTGCACTGCCTTCAACCGGAATCGTTGTTTTCTTAGTCACTGCCGAAACCGCCGCGTCGACCCGTGGCGAACGAAACTTCTCTTTGTCCTTGTCCGCCAGAGGATAGAGGCGGTTCATCGTCCTGATACCTTTCAAGCCGGACTCAGGTTGATCCCACTCAGCCTGAATCATCTGATCGACCACCCTATGGATCGGGAACACTGTCTGAGAATCCTGCACCGCTTGAATGAGAGGATCTTCCAAAGCCTCCTCTTCCACGGGTCACCCGACAGCCAAGTTCAGGGCTTGCAGAGATTCAGTGATCAACGGAAGCAATTCGTCTTTGCGAAATACTCGGATGATACGAGCCTGATCCTCAGGTTCCGGAATCTCTCCTTCCTCCAATTCGTCGAGCCCGTCCTCGGGCTCTCCATCAGACCATTCCTGCTCCTGCCACTCCATATCAGGGTGTTCGATTTCGGAAACCCGGGACCTCTTGGCTGCCTTAGGAGAGTCCCCTCTCGCCGCCCCGCCTTTGAGGGACGGTGGAGCCTGTGCAACCGCGGTCAGCTCAGAAACCTGTCCGAGGCGGCCCTTCAGGAAAGCTTGATGCATAAGGAGAACAAAATCAGGGGAAAAAGCCCCCCAACACGCCTCGCCGGACCCTACTGCCTGCAAGCCCCCTGGCGCAGACAGAGAAGGAGAAGAGGACGGAAGGAGAGTCCCTGGAGCTAACTCCTCCGCACCGGAAACTGGTGGATCCACAGGCTCCAAAGGCACACCGGGCTCCATTTGTTGCGGAAGATCTGGCTGACCGCAAGCGCAGCCTTTGCAGATACCAGCGTCAGAAACGGAGCCTTTGCGGGACCCACAGATCACACACTGCGCCTGCCGGGACATGGAAGAGCAACCCAGAAGGGCAGCACAGCAGAAGAAGAAAGCAGGCCAGATCACAAGCAGGACTGCAACAATCAACAGCTCCGCGGCTGACCCTGTCTTTTCTGAGCCCTGGGTCTCTTTTTTTTTTGTTGTTTTTTGTTTATATTTAAAGTATCTTGGAGCACTGCAGTGCAAGGACAAGAGCAACTCTGGCTAGGTGACACAGCCCCGGACCTCCGCAGCACGGCCCGACGAAAAAAGCGGGAACGGAAAACAGAAAATGGCCGCCGGCACCACGGCAAGGAAAAAGGTGCGAAAATAAAACTAAAGCAAAATCAAAGAAAGGAAAACAAATCGCACTGATTTCGCCGCCCCGAGATATCCTGGAACCCCAAAATCGACCAAAAGGGCACTTACCCTGTAGACGCTGCGAGATAACGGAACTGACAAGAAAAAAGGGCAAAGCGCCAGAGCCCCATGGAGAGAGCACTCACCGGTCGGAGAGAGGAGCGTTCTGGGGTCTCCCGAGCAACGGGATCGCCGCTCAGAGAAAGTCACCAAATAAAGAAGGTGGTGAATATGGCCCGATTCCTCCTCCGTGCTTTCTAGGAGGGGATATCAAAGGCTACAGACTGCACCTGACATGCCGTTAGGCAGTAGCAGGCAGACGGGCAGTGCAAGCTCAACTCCCTCATTCAGAGGATTTAAAGAGACAGACCCAATCTGAAGGAAAGAAAGGAAATCAAAGGCAAATCAAACAAAAACCCCAAAACTAGAGATCTAAGCCCCAAAGTGAGCCCCGACCAGGCTCACACCGCCTCCTGCTGCAGGGAGACTGGACACACTGGGGGGCTGATGGGAGCTCCAGCAGTATACATCCTGATAGGGGAAAGATTTGATTGGTCCAGTCTCCTTGCTGCAGGAGGAGGTGCACTACCCTGATGTGGAGGACTAAACTGGAGGACCGCTCAGGAACTAATGTTTGCGCAGAGATTAGGTAACTCGTTTCGGCGGGAAACGCTGGGCTGGCGCGTGCGCATTTTTGGCGGGCCATTGACGGGGGCTGCGTTCTGGGGGCAGGTCACTCCGTTCTTTGACCGGCCATAATTGTTTAAAGCATATTAACAAAACAAAGATTGCTTTCCTATCCATTTAATGGCGTTCCTTTCTACCTGTCTTTTCTGCAGCCATAATATTTTGTATTGTACACCACCCTAATACTCTGGTAAGGGGCGGTATATCAAATGTGCCAAATAAAGATAAAGATAACTCTAGAAAATATGTGAAATCTATTTCTCCCGGGTGCAGAGTTCTCTACACGTCAATTAATTATAATTCCTGCATTAAGAAGTTTGCTCCTTTGGCAGTATGTGCTTTTCCAGGCCTCTTGCTTTTTTATAGTCTATTGCTGGATTGTAGAACATATTAAAGTCATCACCTATAATCTATTGATATTCTTTTTGACTACTATTTTCCCCCAAGTTTGTAGCAAAAAATTTGTGATCATAAACATTTGGGCCATGATTACAAAGAAGCAGTTTCATACCATATTATTCCCCTAAAACCATGATACATTGGCCCTCGGGATCCTGTTGAATTTGATGGACCAGTCAGATAGAACGCTCCACTGTGATCCCCCATGCTATGCCCACTCAGATCATATCACATTCGCCCCTACAACACTCAAATCCATTCAATTTACCTGTACACTAACCCTCAACATATCTAACAGATGTTGTTGTTAAGTGCCGTCGAGTCGGAGTCGACTCATGGCGACCCTCTGGATAGCTATCCTATATGATATGATATCTAACAGATATCATCAACAATACTAAATCCCTCACCCAAACACAAAAACATCTCCCTGAAACATCCTTCCCAAAATGTTCCCCCTATCCCTGCCAGAAAGCTGAACCAGTTCTGTTATTGTTACTATTCAATAAGCTGATCATATTCTGATAAAATGATATAAGATAGAGCACAAAGCAAAGCAAATTGAGAAGTCTCTGAGCCACTAAAGTTCAAGTAAACAGCAGAGTTCAAACAGAGTCCCGTTAGCCCAAGTCTGAAGGGTATAACTTGCTCACAGCCCTAAAAGAGCCCACTGAACCACCAAGCAGTCTTCTTCCAAAGCGCATATTTTGGCAACTTACTCAACTCCTTTGTCCACCATCGGATCTTATACATCCACATGTATATCATGATCACACTTCACAGACAAGGGAAGGTCTCATGAACCATCTACAATTTCTTGTAGACATACAGGGCAGGCCCAGCATCCAGGCTCACATGATTAATATTACATAAAGCAGATCACTGTCAGACAAATGCTGTCCTTTCCCAGGGATTAATGGTGTAAATACAAGTATAAGCAACAAGTTCTGCCGTAGTCCACCCGCTCAGCCGACATCCACCATCAGAGTTTACCCCAAGGTCTTTTGCTATACAGTCATAAAATGATACAAAGCATCATGTTTGCAGTGTCCATTAGCGCAGGATTCTCTTATAATTTAATCACAAATTTCTCAAATCATTTGAAAAAAGCCAGCAATCTTGCTTAAAACCTCTATACAATGTACTTTGTGTCTGAAGAGTCAATCGATCTGCAGATATCCATTCTAGGAAAACCTTAAGAGCTTGTGGATCATCATAGTTCACATGCTGGTTTTTATAAGTTAGTCGTATTCATGCAGGAAACTGGAGGATAAAGCATATGCCTCGCCTGTAAAGTTCCATGCAAAATGGGGACCACACCTGTCATTATTCAGACATTTTAGCTCAGGAATGTCCCCTGGGTATGGAAGAACCCATGGATGCCAGCCTAATCACACCTCACACCTGCACTTTTATGGACACGCCCCATCCCGGGAACAGAATTTTGTGATTTCAGTGGAGCTCAAGGGAACCCACCTCCAGGCCTTGATAGACTCCGGGAGTGTGCAGACTCTCATTCGCCAGGAAACTGTAACCCGATTTCAAATTAACTATGCAAAGACGGTAACACTGAGTGGCCTAGTGGTTGGGACAAGGTACTTCAGGCCGGAAGGTCGGGGGTTCAAATCCCACTAGAGTAGGGTTGCCAACCAGCCGGTTTTCAGCCGGCCTGGCCTGTTTTCCTGTGGTCGGACCGGCTGCCGTCAGAGAACCGAAACCGGCCATTGAAAAGCCGGTTTTTTGCTCTGGCTGCGAGATCGGAGCGGCCAGAGCAGAAAACCGGCTTTGCGCTTGCGATCGCGATTGCGATCACAGTCCTGGCCCCCCTTGCAGCTGCTGCTTCTGCTTCTTACAGAGCAGCGGCTGCAATAGAGTTAATTTAAAAGTAAGGAATCCTGTGAGGGGCCTTCCGGCCCTATGAAACTCCTTCTGCAGTGCCCGCCCCTCTGATGTCACTTCCTTTTCAGCCAGGGACCCTGCAGAAGGAGTTTCATAGGAGCGGAGGGTTTCTCACAGGTTTCCTTACTTTTAAATTAACTTTATTGCAGCTGCTGCTCAGTAAGAAGCAGGAGCAGCAGCTGCACGGGGGGGGGGGGGGGGGAGACTAAAAATGGGGTGTGTTGGGGGGGACCTGTACTGGAAAAGGGCTATGGGGGGGGGGGGGAGTTGGACATGAAATGGGTTTTGTGGGGGGGGACCAGGACAGGAAAAGGACTATGGGGTGGGGACATGGACTGGAAATGGGTTGTGATGGGGGGGGACCTGGACTGGAACAGGGCTATGGAGGGGGGGAACTTGGACTGGAAATGGGCTATGGTGGAGGGAGGGGGAACGGACTGAAAATAGGCTGTGATTAGGGGGGCTAGGACTGCAAATGGGCTGTGATGGTGGGGGGGGGGCTAGGACTGCAAATGGGCTGTGATGGTGGGGGGGCCTAGGACTGGAAATAGGCTGTGATGGGGGACTTGGACTGTAAATGGGCTGTGAATGGGGGGCGGGGGCTAGGACTGGAAATGGCCTGTGATGTGAAGGCTAGCACTGGAAATGGGCTTATGAAGAGCTGGAATAGGACTGGAAATGGGCTGATATGGGGCATGGGAGAATGGGACTAGAAGGGAGTGGATGCTGGATGGGTCTAGAACTATAAGGGAACTGATTTTGGGGGGGGGACTAGAATGGATGGGGAATGAGAATGGAGAGGGGAAAAATATTTTGTGTGGAAGAAAAGTCTATGATGGGTCGGGTATTGGGAGAGTAAGAGGGGCTTGAGAATGGAAGGGTGAAATTTAAATGGATGATAAAGGAATAAGGAAAGAATTGGGGGAAAGAGCAAAAGGGAAACAATCAGTATGTTAAAGCAGATATAGAGAATGGAAAACATCTAAAAGAGAAGAAAGGCCAAATGGATAGCTCGCAGAAGACACGAAGAAACCAGAAGAAAGTGACTGGAGCAATTGCAACTGAAAAATGAAATGCCCAAACAGAAGGTAGAAAAATATTTTTTATTTTGAATTTATTAACTGGAATATGTCTGGTCTGGGAAGTGTGTATTGCTAACATCTTTGCGTTTTTGTTTAGTGCAAGAGGAAATTACTTTATAGTTTTATTTCTCCAGTGTTGTACATTTCATGTTTGGATTTTGGGGTTCCCAGTTTAATTATTATCTGACCAAGGAAGTTAGCGTACACATATCCTCGGTAATTTTTGTGGGTGGGGCTGGGGGCGGGGCAGGGGTGGGACTAGGGGAGGAGAATGGGTGGAGCATGGAGAGCCAAAGGTGTCGGGTTTTTCTCGGTGAAAAAGTTGGCAACCCTACACTAGAGGACAGCAACCTTGGGCCGGAAGGACTGGGGTTTCTAGTCCCACAGGTGCTCCTTGTGGTCTTGGGCAAGCCACTTAACCCTCCATAGCCCATGTTCCCTATGAAATAGTTATCTCCAAGTTATAATGCCCTGTTCAATGTAATTTCAGTTTGTTCACTGTAAACCGCACTGATGCAGAATAGCGCGGTATATAAGAGAATGTAAATAAATAAATAAACACTGGCCTGCGTACATGGAGACCAGAGGCAGTATCCAACGGCACTGGTTTCACTCAAGACTCTGGCAGGGCAAGCCACATTCGAGGTTGTGGTGCTGTTCTGGCTCGTATCCAGTGGTGATCAGATGAGGCTACCCAAACGTCGGAGCAATATGGGCCCAACTAACTACTGGCTCCACTAAGTCGGACCAAGAAGATTTCTCAGAGATTTTCCCGCTTGAAGACCTGGATCTATATGTCAAGAATCCCAAGCCTGCTAAGTCCTGGAGTTGGTGTTGCCAAGAAAAGCTACGCTACCAACAGAATCTGAGGATAGCTACGGGAGAGCAATCTGGGGAGAGAAAGCCTGGGGAAGAAGCCCCTGGGGATAGCTCAGGGCTCAGCGGTAGTGATCCAAATACAATTGTCCCTTTCCCAGACTGGAGGCTGGGGGAAGACCTAGGAAGCTTCAGGAGGGCCCAGCAAGAAGAATCCCTTAAACATGCCTAAGAGTGGATTTTGTAGGTGGATGGGATTTCAGAAGGGAATAGTCTCCTGCAAAAACTCTCTATTTTGTGCTAAAGGGAGATTTATTATATCGACTGGCCAGGGATGCCCTCGAGGGGGGAAGAGGTAGAAAATTGATAGTTCCCTAGTCCTATCATCAGCAGGTGTTATTCCTGGCCCGTAGCTATTTATTATGGGGGAGCACCTGGGGTGGAGAAAACACTAGAACGTGTTTTAAACCGATTTTTCTGGCTCAGGGTCCATAAACAGGTGCAGTTATATTACCAGTCATGTCCCACCTGCCAACTTCATAACCCTGCCAGAGTCTGACCTGCCCTTCTAGTGCCTATGCCTATTATTGTTTATTAAAACTTGATAGACTGCCCTTTGCAACAACAGAGCGGTGTACATAAAAACAATTTTAAAAGGAATTCCAGTAAAATAATAGTAAAGAAAAAGAGAATTATAGCAGTGCTGGACAGAAAGAAGGGGGAGGGAGGGGAATCAGGAGCAAGAAGGAGAGGAGGCAGAATTCTTAGCAGCATGTGGGGGTTGATTGAAGGTGGATTGAAATAGATAGTTCTTGAGGAGAGATTTGAATTTACTGAAACCCCATTTAAAAGAGTGGCCATGGATCTGATAGGAGCATTGGAGCGAACCACCCAAGGCAACAAGTATATTTTAGTCATACTGGACTTATGCTATCCGATACCCTGAGGCTTTAGCTCTAAGGGATATGAAGACTACTATGATTGCAAATGTCCTCTGGGAAATATTCTCGTGAGAGGAAATACCCAATGAGAGCCTCACAGATCAAGGAACACCCTTTGTATCCAAGGTGATGAAGCAAGTATGTGCCTTGGTGAAGGTCAAGATGCTGCAAACATCAGTATGTCACCCACAGACAGATGGCCTCATTGAGCAATTCAAAAAACCTCTGGAACAGATGTTTAAAACGTCTTGTGCAGGAGGACAGGAAGAATTGGGACATTCTTCTACCCTATTTGATGTTTCCATCTGTGAGGTATCTCAGAGGTCCATGGGGTTTTCGCCTTTTGAGTTGCTCTTTGGAAGACGCCCAAGAGGCATATTAGACGTGGTAATGGAAATCTGGGAATAAGAAGAACCCTGTGCTGGGCGTAATTTGGTGGAGTATGTTATACAAATGCAATACCAACTGAGGAAAGCCGGAGAAATGGCCAGACTCAGTCTGGAAAAAGCCCAAGCTGAGCAGGCTAAGGGTTATAATCAGGCAACCGTGCACCGCACCTTCCAACCGGAAGACAGAGTTTTAGTTTTGCTACCCTCATCCGAGAGGAAATTACTCTGTAAATGGCAGGAGACCTATGGGGTGGAAGAGAAAGTGGGGCCAGTTAACTACAAGATTGCCCAGCCAAATAAAAGGAAGAAAGCCTAAATTTACCATATTAATCTACTGAAAATGTGGACTCCAGAGACGACTGTGGTAGTGCAGGGAGATAGTTTTGGGCCGGAAATTTCAGCCCCATCGAATCCAACTCGAATCTCAATTGGAGACCAACTATCTGCTGCCCAGAGAAGAGATCTAGAAGGTTTGGCCCACTGGAACCTAAAGGTGTTCGCCACCCACCTGGGACGAACCCACTTCATTTGTCATGATATTGTTATGGACCCTGGGGTGGTTATCCGGCAATAACCTTATCAGATTCTGGAGGTCCAGCAACAGGCAATTGCCAAGGAGCTGGAACAGATGCTTAACCTGGGAGTTACAGAAGAGTCTATGAGTAATTGGTCCCTCCCCCATCGTCTTGGTTCCTAAACCCTATGGAAGCATCAGATTCTGCTTTTTCAACACCGCAAGATCTGTTCCAGTTTACAGTAGTGCCCTTTGGATTACAAAGGGCTCCTGCTATGTTTTAATGACTAGTCGACTGCCTACCGAGACCCACAAGGAGTATGCAACTGCATACTCTGACGGCATTGTCATCTACAGTGGTGACTGGACCACCCATCTAACCCAAGTACAAGCTGTATTGACCAGACAACCCCAAGAAATGTTTTCTGGGAGGCCAGGATGTTCAATACCTGGGGTATTTAATCAGGAATGGGCAGATATGACCTCAGCTACAGAAGCTGGATGCCATTGCCCATATCCCCACCCCAAAGCGAAGGAGGTGGTTTGTGCCTTCCTTGGACTGACTGGCTATTACTGCCAGTTCATCCCTAATTTTGCAGAGGTGGCAGAGCCATTAACCAATCTCCTTTAGAACAGAGCTTCCAAACAGATTCAGTGGTCACACGACCTGCACCTGGACTTCCAATGTCTCAAGAAAACAGTGTGCTCTGAACCCATCATGATTAGCCCTGATTTCTCTCTACCTTTTATTATGCAAACTGATGCCTCAGAGGTAGGCCTAGGAGCTGTTATGGCCCAGGCAGTCAGGGGTGAAGAGCATCCCATAGCATTCATGAGCTGGAAACTGCTTCCTCAGGAGAAGCATTATGCGGTGATTAAGAGGAAATCCTGGCTGTTGAGGGTGCATCAAATCTTCAAACACCACCAGCTTGGCTGTCTGTTTATGCTGATAATGGACCATCAACCTCTCAAGTGGCTGGCTCGACATAAGTCCAATGGTCATATTATGTGGTAGATTTTGAGTCTCCAGTCCTACCAGTTCCAGGTCCACCATAGGGCTTATCAGACCCAACTGAATGCGGATTTCCTTTCCCGGGTGGGGGTCCTGGATAAGGCACGCACTCAACAAGATATGGTTGATCTGAGGGGGAGTATGTGCGATGGGGTATACAGAATGCTACCCATCCCTCTCCAAGAGGATTATCAACAGTCCCTTTAATAGACTCTGCAGCCCAGAGTTCAGGGCTGGGGGTGTGTGGCTCATAGGGAAAGGTTAAGAACCCAGCAGGCTGTAGGAGGGAGAGAGGCCCATGGAGTGAGAAGTCCTTCCAAGTCAAGCTGTGCAAAGGAGTTCTGAGGTAGGAGCTTTAAAGGGGGCTGGAGGAAGGGCCAGGAGAACCAGCTTGTGGAGGTTTAACAAGCTGAGACAGAAGTAAGCTGACTTTTGCTTTCCCTGAACTGCAGTCTGTTCTGGGTTTTGCTTTGTGAGGGTTTAACAAGCTGGGACAGAATCAAAACTGCTTTTGTTTCCCTGAACTGCTGTCTGGCCTGTTGTTTTAAAGAAAACCCCTTCTCACCGCAAGCCATACTACCACAGTGACATTTTACTTAACAGTTAATGTATTTTCCTCCAGTCCTGCTAGACCAGTCCAGACAAGTGGGTTGTGTTCTCCTACCAGCAGATTGATGGAGACAACGAATCAATGAAAAGCCCATGTTTCAATGACCTCACTCCCATGCCTCTATTCGCCTCAGCCACCAGTGGTCCCTTCAATATTTGTCCCAAAGCATAAGGGATAAACATGACAAGTCTCATACAATCTCAACCATGGGCGACAATGAGTGAACAGCAGTAGAGTACCATGTATAGGAAAGAATCTACAGAAGGCTGTCAGTAGATAATGAACCTGCAGAGCCAAGGGTACCACAGTAGAAGAACAGAGCAATACAGTTCCAGGGGCGGGCCCTGGAGTGGTCAAGCAGGACTCAAGGAAAGGACATTAACTGGTAAGTAAATGTCACCTTCCATATCATCCTGCTAGACCAGTCCAGAGAAGTGGGATGTACCAAAGCTACAACTCCAGTGGGCAGGAAGAAGACACAGCAGTTCGCAAAACCCTTGAGCCAAAGGCTGTGTCCGCCCTAGCGTGGACATCTAAGCAGTAAGGTAGTTACTCACCTGTAGCAGGTGTTCTCCGTGGACAGCAGGAATAAGTCCTCACGTATGGGTGACATCCTTTGATGGAGCCCATGTGAGAATGCGCCCCAGCTTCTATTAGAAGCTTTTGGGAGATTTCACCGTGCATGAGTGCCTCCTTCCTGCCTGCCACCACAGCGCCATCTTGATTCAGTCTGATAACATAGTTGTAGCAGAAGACAACTCCTTGGGGAGGTGGGAGGGTTGCGAGGACTTATTCCTGCTGTCCACGGAGAATACCTACTACAGGTGTGTAACTACCTTTTCTCTGTGGACAAGCAGGAAGTAAGTCCTCATCAAGAAAGCATGGGACAAACACAGAGGATCTCTAAAGGTAAAAAGGGGACTGTTGTAGTTGTTATGGAAGGACAGACTAGATAGGCTGCAAAGAAGCTCAACAGGGGCAACATTAACTGTGGAACACGCAAAAGCAAAAGAACTATGAACAGAGATAGCAATTTGCACCTCATCTTTTCTGCTTTCTTTATATATATTTTTTTTAGGTTTGCTTGATTTTTTGGTAGCCTGGATGGATAGAAGAGCACTGGGGGGACAGAGTTGGATTCAAATCCCCAAACAGGTGCGGAAGTACAGATTGGCCAAAGTTACTGTCATGTCGAGAATCCCTTCCTAGGCTGTAGTGAGAAAAGAATGTGTGGACAGAAGCCCATGTTGCAGACCTGCACATTTCCTCCATGGAGGCCAAGCATAAGTTGGCCAACAACGCAGCCATGGCTTGGACATTGTGAGCTGTGACATCACCATCAAGGTGGTGGCTGCCTGGGCTTAAGCCAAAGAGATGCAGTCTGCTAGCCAAATTGAAAGAGATCATTTATGAACGGCAACCCACAACTTACTGGGGTGAAAAAAAGGCCCATAAAGCTGGATGGACTTCCTATGGTCCCTTGTCCGCTTCAAATAGAAATCTAAAGACCACCTACACTCCAACATGCATAATGCCACTTCCTCCTTGTGGGTGTGAGACCTAAGAAAATATGTAGGTAGCACTACTGACTGATTGAGATAGAAATACAAAACCATCTTCAGAAGGAAATGAGGATGCATATGATAAACGAATTTAGTATATGGTGGATGAACTACCAGAGCCTGAAGTTCGCTCACTGGATGCGCCGAAATGACTGCTATCAGAAACAAGACCTTCCAAGTTAAGAACTTCAGTGGACAGAAGTTGAAAGGCTCAAAAGAAATTTTCATGAGCTGCGCTAGTACCACATTGAAGTTCCAAGCCACAGCGGAGGTTTATACGGAGGCTTCAAGGGAAGCAGTCATCACATGACGCAAACAATCAAAGGATGTGCCGAGATGGATTTCCCATCTACCCTGTGATGGTATTCCCCAATTCCACTGAGGTGAACTCAGAAGGAATTGGACTGCAGGCTCTAGTCAGAGAGGTTGAGCTGACAGGACTAACCTCTCAACCTTCACACCAAGATGGACAAGGACCAGACGGTGGGATGTAGCATCCTCTCGTCATCCTGCAAAACTAGATCTGGAGCATGGCCAAGAGGTTCCTGAGTGGAGAACTGTAGCAGGAGTGGGAATCAGGGCTGTCTGGACAAATATGGAGTGATGAATATCATTGTGCCTTCGTCTGTCCTGAGCATCAGTAAGATCTTTGCTATGAAAGGTATTGGAGGGTAAGCACACAGAAGAACCTCCCCCAGTGCAGGAGGAAAACATCTGATGCCAGTCTGCTCTGGGATCCTACTCTAGAGCAGAACTAATCTACCTGGGCATTGTACAGAGCAGAGAACAGGTCTATCGAGGGAGTGCCCCACTTCCGAAAGATACAAACTGACACAACTCTGTTCAACGTCCATTCATTTGGCTGAAGGACACGGCTTAGACTATCCGCCAGAGTGTTTACCACCACCTGACCGAAGCCCAGCACAGGAGATAGGAGCCGGTGCACCCCTGCTTGTTGGTAAAGAACATAGCAACTTGATTATCAGTCTGAATGAGGACAATGTGGTTGGTTAGCTGATCCTGGAAGGCCTTTAGAGCATTTGTTATGGCTCTTAATTCCAGGAAGTGGATCTATTGAAGACTCTCCTGAATGGACCAGACACCTTGAGTGTAGACGCCATCAAAATGAACTCCCCATCCCAATTTGGATGCATCTGTTGTAAGGATCTTCTGGGCTGAGGTCTTCCAAAGGAGGAGACCCTTCAGCAAATTTTGAGGAACTGTCCACCAATGCAGTGAGTGGACCAGGGGATTGGTGACATACACATGATACCAGAGGCAAACTGTGGCCTGGGTCCACTGAGTCTGCAGAGTCCATTGAGTCTGCCTCATCTGAAGACATGCCAGGAGTGTGACACTGTAGAGGCCATGTGGCCTAGGACGGTTAGCATGTTGTGAGTTATCACTCACTGGCTGAGTGTCCTGTACTACAGGCTGTCAGCCTTTGGAGTCAGTCCTTCGGAAGGAAGGCTTTTGTTGGATTCATACTGAGCAGAGGTCCTATGAAGTCTAGCAGTTGGGTGGGCTGAAGGTGGGTCTTGGGATAATTGATCACAAACCCTAACAGCTCCAATACCTGAATGGTCAACCATGTGGATTCTCAAACTCCCTCCAGAGTAATACTTTTTATCAGCCAATCGTCCAGGTAAAGGAAGACAAATGCCCCCAGTGTTCTAAGGAAGGCTTCCAGTACCACGAGACATTTTGTGAAGACTCGGGGTGCCGAGGCTAGGCTGAAAGGTAGCACTCGATACTCAAAGCATTGTCCTCCCAGGACATATCTGAGATACTCCCTATGAGCGGGATGGATTGGTATGTGGGTATACGTATCCTTTAGATCCAGGGAACACAGCCAATCTCCTTTTTGAAGGTATGGGAGCAGGCTGCCCAGAGAAATCATCTTGAAGTTTTCTCTTACCAAGTAAATGTTTAGATCCCTGAGGCCAGAGTGGGATGGAATCCTCCCGTTTTCAAGGGGGTGAGAAAGTACCTGGAATAAAACCCCCACCCTAATTGCTCCTATGGTATGAGCTCAATGGCTAGATCAACCCGGAGGGCAGTGATGTCCTTCTGAAAGAGTTCCTGATGCAGAGAGTCAAGGTGATATGCCCTTGGAGAACAAGTTGGAGGTAACCCGAAGAGGTGAAACCTGTATCCACTCTGGATTATTTGTAGCATCCACAAGTCTGAGGTTATGAGGGGCCATCTCTGGGCAAAGAGAGTGAGCTCCCCCCCCCCCCCATTGGAGGGTTTCTCATGGTGGCCTCTGGTAGATTGGCTATGCTTCTGAGGAACCAGTTAAAACCATGCTCCGGGCTTCGGCTGCAGGGCTGGTTGGGCCATCTGGGGATTCCCTCTGCGCTGTTGCTGACGAGGAGCCTGTTGTTTCTGCTGGGAGGTCTGGGCACCTTGAGAGCCTGGTAAGAGTAATATGCTGCTTTTCTATAATGCCAGCCTTCTCCTCCATCTGCTCACTGAAAAAATTCTCACTCTAACATGGAAGGTCCGCCTGTTTACTCTGAACCAACTGTTCCAAGTCAGAGGACTGGTGCCAGGCAAGTCTCTGGGCCAGATACCTACTGCAGCAGTTCTCAATGCTATCTTGAAGGTGTCATAGGTCACCTAAACCAGGAATTTTGAGTAGTCCTTGCCATGACCCACTAGGGTGTGAAACTGCTCCAAGAGGAAGGAACTGGGACAGGTCAGTTAGGTCTCACATAATGTCCTTTAGGAACATGCTCATGTAGAGCTGGCATGGGGCCACTTGAGCTACGAACATCGAGCCCTGAAAACATCTTCTCTGAAAGAGTCCAAGGTCTGAGCATCCCTTCCCGAGGGCACTGAAGAATGAGTCTTAGCACTCTTAATCAATTTCAGGGAGGACGTGACCACCAAAGAGTGGTGCAGGAGCTGAGGTTTCTCAAAACCAGGAGCTTTTTGGACCCTGCACATAGAGTCAAGTCTTTTATTCACGTGAGGAATCATGAGGAGCCTTTCCAATATCCTCATCTGCACCCTCTGCAGGATGTGATGTATGGCATGGTCACTGTCTCCTTAGGTGCCAAGGAGTAGTGCAAGATTTCCAACTCCTCTGCCCTCGATTTATCCTTCATCTCCAGGGAGAATGGTATGGCCTTGGCCATACTTCTCATGAAATTCTGGAAAGTCATGTCTTCAGGAGGAGACTTTTGATGTTCATGAGGCAGAGAATGTCCAATGGAGGTCCCAGAGAATCATACTCCAGTGAGACCCATCAATTACCTAGCCGTGGAATCCATCTCCCAGACAAAGTGTGAATCTTCAACAGGAACCCCGCCTGAACATCGAGGGAGAATCAAGAGTTCCATCAGGAGCGAGGGTACACTGATACTCTGTTCTGCTGGACCGTCACACCGGTGTCAGGTCCTTCGATGCCTTGATGTTGATGCATTCCTTGCAGGCAAGGTGTGCAACCCGAAGATGGGCCGGTTGATGTCAGTGCAGCCGAAGGAAACGCCTCAGCATGCTGCACTGGCAAGAACCTCATGGTGCACACTTTGAGAACCCATTGAAGGTCTCCGATTCCAAAGGCACTGGGGTTCGATTGAAAGTCAGTTGGTCAATGCTGATGATGCGGAGGCTGCCACATGCTGCGGGCTAAGAGCACCGTGACACAGTCGTCAAGCGCATTCCAAAGGCGCCGCTCCATGTTTGCCAATTCTGAAGTCAGTGGGGCCCTGGTTACTCCGATCAATGCATCCGGTATCTGTACAGGGATATCAGTGACTCAATCACAGCTCTCAGCTGGCTGTCAGTGCCATCTCAATGATCGGGAGGATGATCCTTCTATCGAGCTCATTTCAAGGGGTGGTCCTGTGGACTTTCAGCGCTCTCAACACTGTGCACCGATGGGTTCCAACGTCGATGCACCAGAATTGGTGCTCGGTTCGATGACTCTACAATGTCGATGTCCACAATGTTGAATCTGTCTTCCTCTCCGGATGGAGATCAATCGATGACCAATGCTCAGGGGCCCTATCGGTACTTGATTCAGAGCAGGCTCGAGACTCCTCAATGTCGATGCTCCTCCCACGTCCGAAACAGCACCAGAAGCCTTTGATCTGCAATTCATGCTGCTTTTCATGACCTCTGCCAAGAATGTTCAGGGCAGTGGAAGTACCATATCCGTCAGATATGGTCTTAGCATACAGGAACAGCTTCTAAGCCAGTGACCGGTCCCTGCAGCAAAATCAAGCCTCTGAAAAAGCAAGGCCTGGCTGTGACAATGAAAGAGCCACGAAAAAGTGGAGAAAATAAATTTAAAAAACTGAAAGGAAAGAAAGGAAAAGAAACGCGACAGCATGGCAATTTGAGAAAAAAAAAACCGGAAGCGCAGGACCCCCACAAGGGAGAAAAAGCAATTTTGAAGCGGAGGATAACTGTAATGCATCCGTTGGGCTCCATGAAAAAAAGAAGACTGAATCAAGATGGCACTGCAGCAGCAGGTGGGAAGGAGGTGCGCAGGCATGGTGGAATCTCCCAAAAACTTTCAATAAAAGCTGGGGAGCATTCCCATGTAGGTTCTGTCGGAGAAAGTCTCCCATACTTGAGGGCTGACTTCATGCTTGTCCATAAAAAAGTGGAAGTGATGTTCACTTTGCTGCCCGAAAAATGTCTGCAGGGGCTATCGAGATCTGCTCTGCCCACGAGGATGTCTATGCTCTGGTAGAATCGGTGCGCAAACCCTCCAGAACTGGCTGGTTCCGTAACAGATACGCCAAGGCAAAAGCCTCCTTAATCCAGCACCCTGAAATCAACTTAGCTGCCAGACCACCCTTATGAATTTACGAAAGGAATTCGTAACCTCCAAATACCACATAAGCACCCTTCAGACAGAAAGAAAGCACCTTAGGGAAGAAGAATGGAAAAGGCCTGCTTTGAAAAGGACAGATAAGGATCTAGGCAAGAAAGAGCCTGCAGCTTAGAAATCCGCCTTATGGAACAATTCGTGATCAAGAAAACAGTTTTCAGCATCAAATCCTCCAAAGTAGCGTGCCTCAATAGTTCAAAGAGACTAAGCACTAGACACAGACCCCAGGAAGGAATCACAGACCAGAGGGGAAGATGCAAATACCGAAACTCCTGGAGAAAGAGCAAGACATCTGGGTGGCAAGGCTAGAGGACTCATCAGTCACAGGACCTCGGAAATAGGTCAAAGCTGCCACCTGAACCTTCAGGGAACTAAGAGAAAGCATAGTTATTCACCTGTAACAGGTGTTCTCTGGGGACAGCAGGAATTAGTCCTCACATATGGGTGACGTCGGCGCCGATGGAGCCCTCGTGCGGAGCAAATCCCCAGCTTTCAGAGAAAGCCTTTAGGAATTGCATCACGCATGTGCGGTCCCCTTCCTGCCTAAGGGTGCCATCTTGCTCAGTCAAATGACATAGTTAAAAAGACAGCAAAAATGAGCAAAAACAATAATAGTAGGACTGCAAATCCAAGGGGAGGAAAGAGGGTCGTGAGGACCGATTCCTGCTGTCCCCGGAGAACACCTGTTACAGGTGAGTAACTACGCTTTCTCCAGGAACAAGCAGGAAGTCAGTCCTAACATATGGGACTCCCCAGCTATAGGCTACCGAGAACCCACAGCTGAAAAACAGGCTCCCTCTACGAGAGCCGCAAGCAGCCACAATAGGAATCTAACTGGGAGAGTAGCACTCTGGTAGCCTGACACAGAAGGGTCGGAGGGCAGGAGCTGCCTAGACCTCGATAAGGTTACGGAGTACAGTCTGGCCGAAAGCACTGTCCTGTCGGGACTCCCTATCCAGGCAGTAATGGGCTACGAAAGTCTGACCCGAGGACCAGTTGGCGGCCCGGCAGATGTCTGCCAGCGGAACAGAGCAGAAATGAGCCACTGATGCCGCCATAGCCCTGACCCGATGGGTTGTGACACGACCCACCAGGGGAAGCTCGGCTGCCCTGTAAGCCCAGGTGGACAGCGTACGCTTGGAAACAGCCATCCCCAGCTTACTGGGGTCATAGGATACGAAGAGCTGAGAAGCCCTTCTATGGCCCTGCGTATGCTGAATATAGAAGGCCAATGCCCTCTTGCAGTCCAGGGTATGCAGAACTGTCTCTGCCCGACTGGCATGCGGCCTGGGAAAGAAGGTAGGCAGCACCACCTCCTGGTTTAGATGGAACGAAGAGACCACTTTCGGAAGGAACTTGGGGTGTGTGCGGAGCAAAACCCGGTTCCTATAGAACCTTGTATAAGGCCTGTCGGACACAAGGGCCTGAAGTTCACTCACTCGCCGAGCCGACATGAGTGCCACCAAGAAAACTACCTTCCAAGAAAGACAGCATAAATGGCAGGTTGCCATTGGCTCAAAAGGCAGCCAAGCAAGCTGCCCTAAAACCACATTCAAATCCCATTCGGTCGCCGGAGGGTGGACCGGAGACTTCAGTAGAAGCAGGCCTCTCAAGAACCAAGAAACCAGGGGATGTGTAGAGAGGGATTTCCCCTCCACCGGGAAGTGGTTTGCTGCAAGGACACTGAGGTGAACTCTGACGGAGTTGGACTTAAGGCCCAAATCTGAAAGGTGGAGAAGATACTGTAAGACCACTGCAACCTGGCAGGAGAAAGGGATTACAGTCTGCTCCTTGCACCAAGCCACAAAACTACGCCACTTGAAGGCATAGGTCCATCTAGTTGACAGCCTCTTCGAGGCCAGCAAGACTTCTTCCACATTTTTTGGAAGGAGGAGTGATGTGAGCACTATCCTTTCAGCAGCCATGCCATTAGGTTGAGGGAGCTGAGATTGGGGTGCAGGAGAGTGCCCCCCTCCTGGGACAGGAGGCTTGGAGAGGTCCCCAGGGGAATGGGGGCCTCCACCGCATGCTGAAGTAGAAAGCGGGAACCAGGGTTGCCTCAGCCACCTTGGGGCTACCAGGATGACCGAGGCCTCATCCTGGAGGATCTTGAATAGAGTCTTGGCCACCAGAGGCGTCGGGGGAAACGCATATAGGAGGCCCACAGACCATGACATGAGAAATGCATCGGCAGCCACCCTGTGCAAGTGTGAAGCAGAACCGGGGCAACTGGTGATTGAGCAGACTTGCAAACAAGTCCATTATTGGCCGTCCCCAGGTCTGAAAAAGCCCATGGACTACTCCCTTGTCCAGCTGCCACTTATGGGGCTGGAGAATCCTGCTTAGCCTGTCTGCTAGGCAGTTGTCCTGGCCCCAGCAGGTAAACTGCCCGTAGATGAATGCCGGACTGCAAAGGAGCACAGATCCAGGGTTTCCTGACACAGTAGGCGGGACCCCGTGCTGCCCTGCTTGTTCACAGAGAACATGGCTGTTTGGTTGTCTGTCTGTATCAAGACAGGCTGGTGAGCCAAGGTACGCCAGAACACTCCTAGAGCCAGGCAGATGGCATGGAGATCCAAGAAATTGATTTGTTGTGTTCTCTCGTTTGGAGACCACACACCCTGAGTACAAAGCCCCTGGCAATGGGCTCCCCAGCCCAGCAAAGATGCATCCGTGGTCAGGACCCTCATGTGTCGAGAAGCCTGGAAAGGCACCCCCACCTCCAAGTGGAATGGATGAAGCCACCAGTCCAGGGACTGTACTAGTCGTCTGGACACCGTGACTCTATCTTGGAGGCCGCCTGTGGCCTGTGTCCACTGGTCTCTGAGGCACCACTGAGCAGTTCGCATATGGAAACGGTCATCTGGTGTTACATGGACTGTGGAGGTCATGTGCCCGAGGAGGCGCAGAAAGTGCCTTGCTGGCACTTGGGATCTGTGAATCACTTGGCATGCCAGGGCCAGAAGCCTTTTTGCCCTGTCTGCCGGCAGGTAAGCCCTTGCCTGAAGGGTATCGAGTCTGGCCCCAATGAACTCTAATTGTTGAGTGGGAACAAGGCTGGACTTGGAGTAATTGATTACAAACCCCAGATGCTGGAGCACCTGGATGGTGCGGGATGTGGCCTGATGGACCTCTCTGGCTGAAGTGCCTCTGATGAGCCAGTCATCTAGGTAGGGAAAGACAAAGACTCCTTGAAGTCTGAGAAAGGCAGCCACCACCGCCAGGCATTTTGTGAATACCCTGGGGGCGGAAGCCAGGCCAAAGGGAAGTATCCTGTACTGGTAGTCATTGCCTGCCACCACAAAGCATAGATACTGCCTGTGGTCTGGGTGTATTAGGATGTGTGTATACGCATCCTTTAGGTCTAAGGAGCATAGCCAGTCTCCCTGGCGGAGGTAAGGCAGCAATATTCCAAGTGAGAGCATCTTGGACTTCTCTCTCACCATTAATTTGTTTAAGTTGCACAGGTCGAGGATGGGTCTGAGGCCTCCTGCTCTTTTTGGTACCAGAAAGTACCTGGAATAAAGCCCTTGCCCTGTAGGTGGTGCGGCACTGGTTCTACTACCTGATCCTCGAGAAGACCTGCCAACTCCTTCAAAAGAAGGTCCTGGTGAAGGGCAGACCTAAGGGGCTCTCCTGGGAAATAAGGAGGGGGTATCTAGATCAAATGAAGGAGATAGCCCTGATGTACTACTTGTAGGACCCAGGCATCGGTGGTAATGGCTGTCCATCTGTGGGCATACAGGGCAAGCCTTCCTCCTGTGCATTGTCTGTCCCTTGTGGGGAGAGGGGCCATGCTGTGAGAGTCAAAAGCCACTTCCAGGGGGAGCGTCCATGCTGCTGTCTGGTTCCCCGTGGAGGGTGAGAGTGCCGGTTGTGAGATCTTCCGACCTGGATGGAGCAGCCCAGCTGACATCATCTTCCGGCCCTGTTAAAAGTTCTGTTGCTCTCTTACGGTGCTCTGCTGTCGGCGATCTTCGTGGGCATTTCCTAAGGGGCATGTCCAAAGGGGCATTGCACGCCCCTTGTGAGCCCCTTAGGAGCAGGTAGGAGCGGTTTCGGATAGAGAGCAGTAATGCCTGGCAAGAAAAGAAAAAAGAAACTCTCAGTGGATGCATCTCAAGTGGGGACTATTGACAAACAATGTGATCTCTACACCGCGGCCAAAGGACTCAGGTACTGTGCTCTTTTCACCCTTGATTGAGGGGGCGAGTTTGAGCTCTGTTGAGCGAACTCCTCCACTTCCCCCAGGATTTTTGGAATTATCCAATGAGCCTCAGACCAATGTGAGTCTCCAACGGGACAGTGAGCTCCCCAAAGTGGTGTTATGGAAGGAGCCCACTGTTCCCATTAAGGACTCCCAGGCATCCACGATTTCGCTTTTGGATGTGTGGCAAGTTGTATCACGTACAGAGCATGTTCTTACTGAGACTGTTCTCTTGCTTTGTTCATTTACTAAGGATGCAGTTGTTAAGTTTCAAACTTTAGATTCTCAGGTTGGCGCCTTGAGCTCTGTGGTTTCGACCATGGAAGTGCAAGTTAAATCTTGCACTGAATTTCAATCAGCTCATGCGAAGGATAGTTTTATTCTACATCAGAAACTTGAGAATCTAGAGAATTTGTCGCGGTCCAAGAATTTAAGGGTACTTAATTTTCCGGTTTGTTCTATGCTGTCCCCCTCGATTCTACTTCGGAAGTACCTGAAGGACATTCTCCTTCTGCCACAGGTTGATTCTATTTCGGTTATAAAGTGTTGCTATTTTCCCTCTAAAACTGTGTCTCCTGTGGTGGATGAGGGAGGGGATGTCCTTCCGGCTCCTAATGCATTTGATTTAACTGCTTTTCCTGAAGATACACAAGATGATATCTCTTCTAGGTCTACTTTGTTAGTAACCTTGGCCTCTGAGGAGGATAAGATTGCTATTCTTAAAGCATATTTTATGAAAAAATAAATAGAATTTTTGGGGGCAGGGTGACAATTTTTCCTGATGTATCACGTCCTATGCAGTTACGGAGGAAAGCTTTTCTTGCATTGAAAGCTAGAACTCTTGCTCTAGGCGTGTCATTCTTTCTAAGATACCCTTGTAAATGCTGTGTTACGTTAGCATATGATAAATTTGTATTTCTGTCCTCTCCAGAATTGGAAAAATGGATTCTTGAAAGGGAAAAGGCACATTGATTTTTCATTTTCAATGATTTTCTATAGCTGTTTTCAGCTGGGGTAAGGGTGTTGTTTATCCAGAGTATTTTTAGTAGGCTCGGGAAATTTTCCCTTTGGGGTATGATTTCCCTTGCTTTGTTTTTCTTAAAGTAAAATTCCTATAGCTATAGGTACGTTTTCCCTGAGATGTGGGCTGCTGTTTTTTGTTTTATCTGTGCTTCAAAATGTTATCTTTGTTATCTTTGCGATCTCCTTATACTGTAAAGTTACTGAAAATAATTGTAAAATTCTTATAAATAAACAATTAAAAAAAAAAGCCACTTCCAGGCTGGGCCTGAGCCGGTGCCTGGGGTTTGGGTGCTTTCTGCTTACGCAGGCCCTGCCCCTGTCCCTTGGCCTGCTTCCCTGTTGGGGAGATGGGGAGGCCTGAAAATGGCGGTAGCTTCAGTAAGCAATATCCTTCCTCGGGTAAAAGGGCTTCTTACTGAAGCCCTTCTTTCGAGAAGGGGCAGAGGTCTTCTTTGAGAGCCATGTCCTCGTCATATACCTGGACTCTATCTCCGCAGCCTTGTCGGTCATGGGTTTGCCAAAGAGGTTCTCTCCTTGGCATGGGACATCGACCAACTTGTCCTGAACCCATGGCTCGAGGTCTGATGACTGTAGCCATGTTTGGCGGCGTGCACCGATGACCGCCGCAGCTACCCGGGCCGCCGACTTGAACCCATCATAGGCTGCTCGAGTCATGAATTCGAGCCCTCACGGACGCCGGTGGACAGGCTCTTGAAGCGCTGCAAATGCCCCCTCGGAAAGACCAGCCGAAAACCCGGTGAGTTTCTTCGCCAGGTCCCTCAGGTACATGCCCATGTACAGCTGGTAGGTCTGGATTCGACAAGTCAACATGGAAACCTGGAAGCACTTCTTGCTGAGGGCGTCCAAGTTGCGGGCCTCCCTGCCAGGAGGCACCAAGGAGTGCGCCTTCCCTTCTGGCTCTTCAGCCTGTGAAAGGCCGATTCAACAACCATGGAGTGCCTTTTGAAATCCAGGGCTCTTATGGACTCGATAGATCGAGTCAATCTGTTTGCTGATCACTGGCACTGACACCAGTGTCTCCCACATGCGGAGCATAAGTCATTCCAGGATCGGGGGCACGGGTACAGTAAGGGCCCCCCGAGGGGGAGGGTCATACTGCAGGATCTCAAGCTCGTCGGCTTGAGGATAATCCTTGGACTCTGTGGGGAATGCCAAGCCTTTGACATATCCCTCACAAAGTCCAAGAACCTTGTGTCCTCCAGAGGGGACCTTCTCCGAGGTTCGGACACTGGGGAATCTCCGGTGCCGAGAGGTGTCCGGGGACTCTTCCTCCTCCGTTTCTCATCCCGATGCCTCTGAGGAGGAATCGATGGGCTCTGGCATCAAGGGTCCCCGCATCGACCGCCCTGACGCCGGTGGGACCAACGGCAACGACTTTGGCCCCGAACAGGAAGCCAAGAGGGACCTCAGCCAAGGATCGACTCGAGTCCGCATGGTCTTGAAGATCGGCTCGGCCTCTGGGGTCGACTTGGACGTTGGTGGCCCGGTGGTCGGGACAGAAGAACCCATCAGACCAGAAATCAGCACCCGCTGCTGCTCCATGAAGGCAGACATACTGTGCTCCAGGGCCACCATTCTGAGAACGAGATCAGAAGGCTCCGCAGCCACTGGGTCGGGTCCCGATCCCATCGGGCCCGACGCCGGTTCCCCCAGATGGGGGTCCTTAACGAGGACAGTTGTTACCTGACTCGGCTGCTCCATGTCCCGGCGAGGAAGCTTCGCGGGGTGCTCCATCTCCGAGGATCCGGACCGGCACTCGGGGCTCCACGACTGATCCCAGGAGGAACCAGGCCATTCAGAGCCATCCAATGACACCGCCTTCAAGGATTTTTCTTCCTTCGATGTTCCCGCGAGGGAGATCCCCTCTCCAAGGAACCCCTATGACGCTCGGGCTCGGAGTGTTCCCCCAAGACGTAGAGGCCTCAGACGAGGTCCGGGGTCGTAAAGATATGGACTCAGGAAAATTCCTATCATGCTGCTGCTGGCGGCTTCTCAGGGCCTTTGAGGACATCTTCCTACGTGGGCCACAGACCTTCGGGTCATGGTCAGGCCCGAGGCACCAGAGACAGCATGTGTATTGGTGAGGGACATTAGTTTAGCACAATGATCACATTTCTTAAACCCGCTGGCAGCAATCAGGGGAAAAAGGGTCCCTGCGAGATCGAAGACCCAGGCTGCCAGTGAAAAAGAAAAAAAGAGCGCGAACGCTAGTCACGAAGGACAAAAAAAACGAAAAATCAAGCCGGACTCGATACCGGCGTACCGAACCGAAGGCGGGAAGGAGAACCGGTGTCGATCTGGCAAAGGAAAGGAAATGAATTTCTAACTTTTTCCATGGTGACAGTTGGACAATGTCCGGGGGGCTCCACAGAAAAAAGGAGACTGAGCAAGATGGCACCGTTGGGCGGGAAGGGGACCGCACATGCGTGATGCAATTCCCAAAGGCTTTCTCTGAAAGCTGGGGATTTGCTCCGCATGAAGGCTCTGTTGGCACCCATATGCGAGGACTGACTTCCTGCTTGTTTCCGGAGAAAGGCCCTTCTCCAGTCCATCCTGTAGAAGGTTAATACAGATGGCACCTTGGTTGCCTCAGGAGCCAAATGCCAATTACTGCACCATCGTTCAAAGAGGCACCAGATCCACACTTATTCTAGCTCAGTAGACCTCCTCCGGGCTTCAAGCAGAATGGAAACCACTGCTGGAGAGTAGCCCTTATGCACTAGCCATCTCCATTTGAGAGCCAAGCCATAAGCAAGAAGAGAATCTGGTCCTCCAAGACGATCGGTCTATGCTACAATAGACCCTGAGATGGTGGCAATCAAAGAGAAGGCATCTGCAGGAGTCGCATCAGGTTACCGAACCATGCTCTCCTCAGCTAATCTGGCACCACTAGACCAATCCTGGCCGGGAAGCATTCTATACAATGAATCATATGCTCCACCAGGGGCCATGGAGGAAACAAGTACAGCAGGTGCTGACATGGCCAAGGCTGGGTCAGAGTGTCGACACTCTCAGACCCTGCCCTCATGTGGCAACTGAAGAAGTGGCAATTTTGACAATGGAGCAGGTCACCATTAGATCCATTTTGGGGCAACTCCAGTGGTGGAAAATCAACTGAAACGCCTCCTGACTCAACTCCCGCTCTCCAGGATCAAGAGAGTGCCAGCTGAGGAAATCTGCTTCCACACTGTCCACCCCAGCAAGGTACTGAGCCAATAAGGCTAGGAGGTTCTCCACCCAGTTAGCCATCTAGCCAGAGTTACACTGGCACTCCTCATTCCACCTTGCTGACTGACATGTCACCACCATGGCGTTGTCCGAAAACACTCGAACTGCCCGACCCTCAACTGGGGCTGGAAACAAAGAAGAGCCAACCTGATGGCCCTCGCCTCGAGGCAGATGATGGGTCACACCGCTTCCCTGTGGTTCCAATAGCCCAAGGCCATATGATCTTGGAAATGGGCTCCCCAGCTCGAGAGACTAGCATCTATCATCAGCAGGATCCAGGAGAAAGCATCCAGCAGCAAGCACTTCCTGAAATGACAGGATTGCTGCCACCACCGCAGGCTGGTCTTCACCATCATCGGGAGTGGGAACCTGTACTCGAACTCCTGAGAATTCTGGGACCACTGAGTCAATAAGGTTCACTGAAGAGGCCATATGTGAGCATGCACCCACAGCACCATCTCTATAGTCACCGCCATCAATCCGAGGAGCTGAAGATAATCCTAGACTCTGGGAGCTTGCTGCACACAGAACAGTGCCAGGCAATCCAACAGTATTGACTTTCTCCTCTGGCAGAAAAATCTACCCGCTCGAGTGTCAAAATGTGCTCCCATGAACTCCAGGGACTGGGAAGGCAATGGTTGGCTCTTTCACCGATTAATCACCGAGCCGATGATTTCCAAAAAAGGACCCCACCGGGATGCCACCAGAGATTCTTCTGAAAGGGAATGGACTCAGAGGAGCCAGTCATTCAGATATGGATGGAAACAGATCCCTCAGTGCTGCAGTGCCACAGACGCCATCATCATGACCTTGAAGAACATGCTTGAGGCAGTGGATAACACGAAAGGGAGTATGGCGGATTGATAGGGAGAGCCAAGCATGGAAAAATGCAGATAATGATCCGCCCATATCAGGATGTGAAAACACACCGCGACCAGATCCAGAAAAGCTAAGAATTCCCCTCAGTGCACTACTTGAATCATGGAGCACAAGGTTTCCATCCGGAAGTGCATGATGCACAAGTGCTTGTTGACCCTCTGGAGAACAACAGGCCAGAGGAATTTTTTTTTTGGTCACCACGAAATAGATGGAGTATCTGCCCTTGCCCCGCTCATCCAGGGGGATGGGCACCATCACCTTTAAGTGCAGAAACTTGTCCAAGGTGGTCCACACAGTGGCACATTTGATTGTAGATCCACAAGGGGAGATGACAAAAGCATCCAGAATCGGCTCTTTGCATTCCAAGACATAGCCGAATTGAAAGGTGTCTAGCACCCAGCAATCCTTGGTAACCCAGACCCATTCCTGAAAGAAAAGTGAAGTCTGCCTCCAACCAGAGAAACCAGGGAATGGGCCCCAAACCTTCAGTGCGCAGCCTGCAAGGGGCCTCCTCTGGAGGGGACCGAGTCCTTGGGCCCAAGCACTCCACGAAAGGACTGAGAATCAGCTCAAAGTCCATAAGTGGAGAAGGGCTCTCTAAGCTGGTAGCGATGGAATTCGAGACCCCTGGAAGTCTGACCAGCGCTCCCGCGAGGAGTGGGCAGAGGCTGATGAAAAAAGAGCTCATGCTTGCTACACAGACCCCTTGGACCTGTCCTCCAGAAGGCGGAAGATGTTGGCTCGCCCAGGTCCTTTACATGCTTCTCCCAATTGGACCCAACAGAAGTGCCCCTCTAAGGCCAGATAGGCAACCAGGCTTTGGAAGAGGAGTCCAATGCCTCATGTCAAAGACAAGTCAACGTCATGTCACGGTCGACAGGGCACAATCCCTGGCCGATAGACATACCGGGTCATACATGGCATCAGAAAGGAAGGCCATAGATGACGCCAAAAGAAGGGTAGAATCATTCAGCAGAAGAGAATGCACTGGAGCAAGGCCTGAAACGTCAGGCCTACACATACCTCTAACTGAAGAATAGCAGCCGCTGCAGAAAACTGGTTCTTCAACACAAATCCACATTTCAGTCCAGAGTATCTTTCAAGGCCAATCCCCCTTCCACAGGAATGGTGGTCCATCTGGTAAGCCACACAATGCACTCTCTCGCTGGGAGTGCATTTTCTTATACATTCTTAACCCTTCAGGCAAGGAGTTGGGGGAATCCCACTCTGACCGGAACAGGCCCTTGAGCATCTCTGAGAATGTGAGTCAATAGTGGATTTCTGTACCCTTGCAGGAGTGGATGCCTCTTTGGTTCCTATTCCGTATCTCAAGGTAGATAAAACCCTGGGATCAATGCTTCCAGTTCTTACTTCTGAAACAAGTGGATAACATCAGCCTCCTCACAAGCCTCTCGAAAGCAAGAGTACTTCATCCACATCAAACATATCAATCCAAGCAAATCTCAGACTGATCCCAGCTGATCCCCATCTCCAGGGGGCACCATTTGCCAGGGACACTTAGCCTTCCCCTCACAAGACTGTGCTCGGAGAAAAACCAATGGCTGCAGGAAAAGAATCCTAGGGAGGAATATCTGGACTCCAGAAGCTCTCCTTGCGGAAATGATGGCATAGTTGCCCATTGATCCCCTAGAGGCCAAGGAGAGGCCCACAGCATGGTTGCTGGAGCCTCCGGCTGGCTGAATATCCTTACCTGTAATGCTGTTCGCCACTGCCTGCCCTGAGGCAGATAAGGTTGGACTAACAGAACCCCCCAGCTGAAAGGGGGGGGGGGAGTAGGCTCTCCAGGGACGACTCAGAAGTAGCCATGCAAGACAGGCAGAGTCCAGAAACCGGAGATGAAGACAGAGTTAAGACATGTATCACAACAGCTGGAGCTAAGGCCGCAGTGGTCCAAAAGGCGCATGTTAACTGCGCTTTTATTATAACACGTTACAGGAGCTAGGGAAGGAACACGCATTGGAACCGCTCAGGTGGAACATGCGTGAGGACCATGTGACTACCAGGCACACAATATTACAATTTCTACTAGCGCATACAGAAAACAGCAAGAAACCTCCACACAGTGCCAACGGTCACCAGCAGTCCACCTTGAATTTCGTCCAATACAGACAGAATCGTGTGTCCTTCACATCAGTCCTCAAACACACGCCAAACACGAATGTAGGCCAAGGAGATCGACCTCCTGCAGGAATGTAGCAGAGTATCAATAACTTGGGCCAAATAACACCTCGCTTAATCTGGAAAGAAGTAAAAAAAATTATGGATGCCTTCCAAGATGCACTACTTAGACAAATGGTGATGGAACTAAACAGGGAAAGCTTGATGCTGGACTTAGTACTCACCAACGGAGATAGTGTGTCAAATATCTGGGTGGGTGCCCAGGTGAGCAGCAGCGATCATCACACGGTGTAGTTTGAGATAAAAGCCAAGGCAGAGTCCAATCACAGCAAGCTCAAAGTCCTAGACTTCAAAAACACTGACTTCAGTAAAATGGCCGTGCCTAAAGGAGGAGTTAGCAGGGTGGGAGGGGAGAAGGGAAGTGGCAGTGGCAAAAGCCAGGAGGATGTTGGGCTGCATTCAAAGCGTAGTTACTCACCTGTAACAGGTGTTCTCCAGGAGCAGCAGGAATCAGTCCTCACATATGGGTGACGTCGGCGCCGACGGAGCCCTCGCGGAGCAATTTTCCCCAGCTTTCACAGAAAGCCTTTGGGAATTGCAGCGCGCATGCGCGGTCGCCTTCCCGCCCAAGGGTGCCATCTTAGCCAGTCTGATGACATAGCTAAAAGACAGCATAAAAATTTGCAAAAAACTTAAGCAGATGATTGCAACTCCACGGGGAGGAGGGAGGGTTGTGAGGACTGATTCCTGCTGCTCCTGGAGAACACCTGTTACAGGTGAGTAACTACGCTTTCTCCAGGACCAAGCAGGAAGTCAGTCCTCACATATGGGACTCCCAAGCTTAAGGCTACCGGAGACCCTAAGCACAAAAATGAGCTCCCTCTAGCTCAGCAGTACAGAAGGAAGGAATCTTCGCTGAATTATTACCCACCGGTAGCCCCCTTCCGGGATGGAGGGTAGGAGTTGCTCAAACCTCGAAGAGATTTCGGAGGACTGCCTGTCCGAAAGCACTGTCCCTGCGGGACTCCCTCTCGAGACAGTAATGGACCGCAAAAGTCTGGCTCGAAGACCAAGTAGCGGCCCGGCAGATGTCTGCCAGCGGAACAGAGCGGAGGTAAGCCACTGACGTAGCCTTCGCCCGAACACAATGAGCCGTGACTCGACTTTCTAAGGAGAGTCCGGCTGCCCCATAAGCCCAAGCGATACAGTCAGCAACCCAGATGGACAGGGTACGCTTGGAGACCGGGAGCCCCAATTTATTGGGGTCAAAAGACACAAAAAGCTGAGCAGCTTTACGGTGCTCCCGCGTACGGTCAAGGTAGAAGTTTAAGGCTCTTCTACAGTCCAGGGTATGCAGGACTCGTTCAGCTCGGCTGGAGTGAGGCCTGGGAAAGAAGGTTGGAAGTACCACCTCCTGATTGATGTGGAAAGGGGAGACAACTTTTGGAAGAAATTATGGGTGAGTCCGTAGGACTACCCTACTTTTGTAGAACCGAGTGAAGGGAGGATCAGACACGAGGGCCTGCAATTCACTTACGCGTCTAGCGGAAGTGAGGGCTATGAGGAATAAGGTTTTCCATGAAAGAAAACGCAGAGAACAGGTAGCCATCGGTTCAAAAGGCGGACAGGTGATCCGCTGTAAAACCACATTCAGATCCCAGTCAGGTGCTGGCGGGCGCAGAGGTGGTTTAAGTAGAAGGAGACCTCGGAGAAACCGTGCTACGAGAGGGTCGCTGGAGAGAGGTCTGCCGTCCACCGGCACATGGTGTGCTGAAAGAGCACTGAGGTGGACTTTGACGGAGTTGGACTTAAGTCCCAGATTAGAGAGGTAGAGCAGGTACTGCAAGATCACCGACACCGAGCAGGAGAAGGGATCCTGAGACTGCTGTACACACCAAACGGAAAAGCGACGCCATTTAAGGGCGTAGCATTTGCGGGTAGAAGGTCGCCGAGAAGCTAGGACGACCTCTTCCACCTCTGCCGGCAGGAGAAGGGGAGCAAGGACTACCCTTTCAGCCGCCAGGCCATTAGGTTGAGAGATCTGAGGTTGGGGTGTAGCAGAGACCCCTGATCCTGTGTTAGGAGATCTGGTTGAAACCCCAGAGGGAACGGATCCTCTGCCGCTAATTGTAACAGGAGGGGGAACCACGGCTGTCTGGGCCAGCGAGGAGCTACCAGGATCATGGACGCTTTGTCCCGGAGAACCTTGAACAGAGTTCGGGAGACTAGCGGGATGGGAGGAAAAGCATAAAGGAGGCTTTCCGACCATGAGAGCAGAAAAGCATCTGCCGCTACTCGAAGGGGATGTGGCTGACGAGAGCAGAAGCAAGGAAGTTGCCGGTTGAGAGGACTGGCAAAGAGATCCATCGTGGGGAGGCCCCACTTCAGAAAGAGTTTCTGAACTACCAAGGGATCCAGACGCCACTCGTGCGGCTGGAGTATCCTGCTGACGGCCCAAGAGCAGAGCTTCTGAGCTTCTCGGCAGAGAAGGAAGGAGCCCGTGCCCCCCTGCTTGTTCACGTAGAACATGGCAACTTGATTGTCCGTCTGGACAAGGACGGACTGGTGAGAAGTCAGGTGGGAGAAAGCCTTGAGCGCCAGACGAATAGCTCTGAGCTCCAGGAAGTTGATCTGTTGAGCAGACTCCCACGCGGTCCAGAGACCTTGAGTACATGCCCCCTGGCAATGTGCTCCCCAACCCAGGAGGGAAGCATCGGTCGTCAGCACTTGAGTCGGCTGAGGCGACTGAAACGGCATTCCGAGCACCAGGTTCGGCCGATAAAGCCACCACTGTAGGGAAGAGGCCAGCGGTCTGGAGAGGCGCACTAAGTCGGCCAGGCCGCCGGTGGCTTGTTGCCACTGCTTGCGAAGGCACCATTGAGCCGGCCGCATATTCAGGCGAGCATTGGGGGTCACGTGGACGGTGGAAGCCATATGGCCGAGTAGTCTCAGGAAGCGCCTGGCGGAGACCAGGGACTGGCTGCGAAAACGGCCGGCTAGGTCCATGAGCCGTTGAGCCCTGTCGAGAGGCAGGAAAGCTCGAGCCTGAGGAGTGTGCAGTCTTGCGCCGATGAACTCGAGATCCTGTGAGGGGAGCAAAGTGGACTTTGCGAAGTTTATGACAAAGCCCAAGTACTGCAGAAGAGTCACCGTGCGGTGTGTGGCATTGGCGACTGCCGGAGAGGACGACGCTCTGATGAGCCAGTCGTCGAGGTACGGAAAGACATAGAGGCCGTGAAGCCTGAGATAGGCCGCCACCACCGCGAGACATTTTGTGAAGACTCGCGGTGCGGAGGATAGGCCAAAGGGCAGTACTCTGTACTGGTAGTGATTTCCTGCCACCACAAACCTTAGGTATTGGCGGTGGCTTGGGTGGATGAGGATGTGCGTGTAGGCATCCTTTAGATCCAAGGAGCATAGCCAATCTCCCTGCTGGAGGTAGGGCAGAAGGATTCCAAGGGTAAGCATCTTGAACTTTTCCCGCACAAGGAACTTGTTGAGGTTGCGCAAGTCCAGGATGGGTCTGAGGCCTCCCGTCCTTTTTGGTATTAGGAAATACCTGGAATAAAAGCCTTGACCTCTCAGGTGGTGGGGCACCGGTTCCACAGCCTGTTCCTGAAGAAGACTTGCTAACTCCTGAAGGAGTAAGTCCCTGTGCAGAGGGAGTCGAGGAGGTTCTCCCGGAAAATAAGAGGGAGGAACCTGATGGAAGTGGAGAAGATATCCTTCTCGCACGACTTGAAGCACCCAGGCATCTGAAGTGATGTTGGACCACCTGTGGGCGAAGTGAACCAGCCGGCCTCCGGTGCTGGGAGGAACCAGCTGAGGGGGAGAGGCTATGCTGAGGAAGTCAAAAACCCCCACCCTGCTGAGCAGGGGCTGGTGGTGCAGGCTTGGGGGCTTGCTGCCTACGGGACCCGTTACCCCGTCCCTTGGCCTGCTGACCCTGTTGGGGAGCTGGAGGGGCCTGATATTGGGGGTAGTGTTTATAGGCAGCCGCCTTTCTCGGGTAAAAGGACTTCTTTCCCGAGCCCTTCTTTTTCTGGGAAGGGGCGGAGGTCTTCCTAGAAAGCCTGGTCCTGGTGAGGGTCTCCGTCTCGATTTGTGCAGCCTTTTCAGCCATGGGCTTGCCAAAGAGGTTCTCACCTCTGCAGGGGACATCGACCAACTTGTCCTGCACCCAAGGTTCAAGGTCAGACGACTGAAGCCAAGCCTGTCGGCGGGCACCGATGCCAGCTGCGGCCACACGAGCCGATGCTTCAAAGCCATCATAGGCTGCTCGGGACATGAATTTGGAGCATTCCCGAATACCAGTTGTTAAGGCTAGGAACCTCCGCAAAGGTTCCTCGGACAGTCCAGCGGAGAATCCGGCTAGCTCTTTAGCCAGGTCTCGGAGATACATGCCCATGTATAGCTGGTAGGTCTGGACACGACAAGCCAGCATAGAGCCCTGGAAACACTTCTTACCAAGGCCATCCAGGTTACGGGCCTCCCTGCCAGGAGGCACCGAGGAGTGCATTTTCTGGCTCTTAAGCCTATGCATGGCCGATTCCACTACCATGGAATGGTGTGGCAGCTGTGCTTTTTGGAAGCCAGGACTCTTGCGGACTCGATAGATGGAATCGACCCGCTTGCTCAATACCGGCGACGAGGCCGGACTCTCCCACATGCGGAAGAGTAGTCGTTCCAGCATGGGAGGCACCGGTACAGTAAAGTGCTCCCGGGCGGGAGAGTCGTACTGAAGGGCGTCGAGCTCTTCAGCTCGAGTCTCCTCCTCGGGATCCGCAGGGAAGGCCAAAGCCTTGGCCATATCCCTGACGAAGTCCGAGAACCGGGCATCCTCCGGAGGGGACTGTTTCCGAGGTTCGGACTCAGGTGAGTCCGAGGGGACACACCGAGTCCGAAAGGAATCAGGTGACTCCTCCTCTTCAGACTCCCAGACCGACTCCGAGGAGGAATCAGTGGGGTCGGCTCGGGCAGGCGGAGGCGTCGGCCGCCCCGACGCCGAGGAAGTCGGCGGCGACGACCTCGGTCCCGAATGGGAGGCCGAGGGTGACCTCGACCGAGGATCGACTCGAGTTCGCATGGACTCGAGGATCGGCTCGGTCTCCGGGGTCGACTTAGACGTCGACGTCCCGGCGGTCGGGGCAGCGGCGCCAGCGAGGCTAGCGATCAGTGCCCGCTGCTGGTCCATGAAGGCAGATAGTCTGCTCTCCAAGGCCGTCAACCTGAGTCCGACCTCAGGTGACCCAGCAGCCCCCGACTCGGGCCCCGACGGCGTCGGGCCCGACGTCGGACCTCTCGGAGGCGAGTCCAGAAGGACCACAGGACTTACCCGAGCAGGCAACTCCGACTCCAGGCGAGGTCGCTTCAGGAGGTGCTCCTTCTCCAAAGACCCGGGACGGCTGACGGGGCTATGCGACCTGGCCCTCGCGGAGCCAGGAGCGTCCACCGACGCCGCCCTCGCGGGTTTTGTCTTCCGTCGATGGTCTCCGGAGGGAGAACCCCTGTCGGAGGAGCTTCGGCGATGGTCAGAGCTGGAGCCTCTGGATGCCGAGGCCTCCGACGAGGTCCGGGTACGGCTGGGGTCAGCGAAGATTCTATCCCGCTGATGCCGCCGACTCCTCAACGCTTTGGAGGACATTTTGCCACAGGCTCCACAGATCATTTCTTCATGATCCGGGCCCAGGCAGCGGAGGCAATTATCGTGTGTGTCAGTGAGTGACATATTTCTGTCACACTGACCACACCGCTTGAAACCACTGGCAGCCATCGGGGGAAAAAGGGCCCCTGCAAGGTCAAAGGACCGGGCTGCCAGCGAAAAAATCGAAAACGAAACTGACCAAAAATCAGAAAAACCGAAAAATAAGAGAAGGACTCGCAACGGCGTCGTGAGTCCGGGCAGGAAAACGACCGGCGTCGAACCGAATTGAAAAACGAGAAAAACTCACGAAAATCAACTTTTTTAGCGGGGACACGACGGGTACGTCTGTAGGGCTCCGCGGAAAAAAGAAGACTGGCTAAGATGGCACCCTTGGGCGGGAAGGCGACCGCGCATGCGCGCTGCAATTCCCAAAGGCTTTCTGTGAAAGCTGGGGAAAATTGCTCCGCGAGGGCTCCGTCGGCGCCGACGTCACCCATATGTGAGGACTGACTTCCTGCTTGGTCCTGGAGAAAGAGGAATTACCAGCAGAAAGGAAGGGGTACTAATGCCACTGTATAAGTCACTGGTGAGGCCTCACTTAGAATACTGTGTTCAGTTTTGGAGACCGTATCTTGCAAAGGATGTAAAAAGAATGGAAACTGTTCAGAGGAAGGCGACCAGAATGATTTGGAGCCTGAGTCAGAAGCCTTATGAGAAGAGACTTGAAGACCTAAATATGTACACTTTGGAGGAGAGGAGGGATAGGGGAGATATGATTCAGACCTTTAAATACTTAAAGAGAAATAATGAACAAACAAACCTCTTCCAAAGAAGGGGAAGCTGTAAAACTAGAAGGCATGACATGAAGCTGCAAGGTGGTAAACTGAAAGGCAATGGCAGGAAATACTTTTTCACTGAAAGGGTGGTGGTTGCTTGGAATGCCCTCCCGATGGAGGTTGTGGGGGCAAACACATTGACGGAATTCAAAGTGGCCTGGGACAGACACAGTGGATCACTTTACAGCAACAGGATAAAATCAAAGTAAACTGAACCATCTAATTTCTCAACAAATAGGGGTGTCCTACATGGAGCGATGGAGAGAGGAGTGGTTGGTTCACCCCTAAACAAAGATATGGGAAGGGGTGCACCTACTCCCTAAAGACATGGGAAGGAGTGCACCTACTCCTGCCATCTTGCTGGGCAGACTAGATGGACCATACTGGTCTTTATCTGCCGTCATTTACTATGTTACTATGAATTACAGTAGGCTAAACTAAAGGAGGCAATAAAAGGGGCAACAAATACATATATAAGGAAAGTAAATAAAAGCAAGAGGAAAAAGAAATCTATTTGGTTCTCCAAAGAAGTGGCTGCACAAATAAAGGCAAAACACAGCTTTCATAAAATTCAGAAGTTCGCAAACAGAGGAACACAGAAAAGAATACAGGATCAAACTAAAAGAGACAAAAAGAGAAATAAGGATAGCAAAATCCAAGGCAGAAGAAAAGATGGCTAAAGATGTGAAGTGTGACGACAAAATGTTTTTCAGGTATATTCGGGAGAGGAGGAAAATCAGAGGTGGAATTGCAGGACTCAAAAGTGCTGGGAACGGATTTGTGGAAAGTGACTTTGTAAAAGCGAAAATGCTAAACAAGTACTTCTGTTCTGTTTTTACTAAAGAAAATCCTGGAGAAGGACCACCTGTGATTGACAAATATACAAATGAGAATGGAGTAGATACACACCATTCACAGAAGATGATGTGTTAGAACAGCTTGCAAAACTGAAAGTGGACAAGGCCATGGGACTGGATGGGATACATCCCAGGATACTGAAAGAGCTCAGAGAGGTTTTTGCAGAGCCATTAGAGCAGCGGTTCTCAACCTGTGGGTCGCGACCCCCACAGGGGTCACCACAGGATTTAGCAGGGGTCGCCTCACTCCAGTTAAAAAAAAAAAAATAGCACAAATTGCTGCCGCTGCCGAATCTGCTTCTCGGCAGCAGCAAACTCACCACCTCCCTTCTTCTGCAGCCGCGGCTCCTTGTCTCTTAGGGAACCGCGGCTGTGCCTGTGAAAACGTTGCGGAGCTTTCATGTCTCTCGACCGGCTCCTTGCAGCATTGTCCCGCCTCCAAAGGAAGTGGTAAAAAACTTCCTTTGGAGGCGGGACAATGCTGCACGCTTTGGAGGCGGGACAATGCTGCATGGAGCCCATCGAGAGACAGGCTCCGCAATGGCTTCACAGGCACAGCCGCGGTTCCCTAAGAGACAGGGAGCCGCGGCTGCAGAACAGGGCAGTAGCAGGCAGACATAGGGAGAGGGGAGGAGGGGGCAGGGATCCTGCAACAGGGCTGACATGGGGGGAGGGGGGCTGACATGGACAGTGGGGGGCTGACATGGAGGGAGGGGGGCTGAAATGGATGGGGGGGCTGACATGGACAAAGGGGACTGACAGGGGGCCCTACTGGACAGACAGGGTATAAATGCTGGACAGAGGGGAGAGACAGTGTGGGTTAGGATTATAATGGGCTGATAGGGGGGTAGGACTGGTAATGGACTAATGGGGGGCTAGCATTGGAAATGAGCTGATCGGGGAGGTTAGGACTGGAAATGGACTGATGGGGGTAGGACTAGTAATGGGCTGAATAGGAGAGCCTAGCACTGGTAATGGGGTTGAGGGGGAACTAGCATTGGAAGTGAGCTGATTGGTGGGGGGGGGGGGAGGCTTCAACTGGAAATGGGCTGATGGGGGGGGGGGGGTAGGACTGGTAATGGGCTGATTAGGGGAGCCTAGCACTGGTAATGGGGTTGAGGGGGGGGACTAGCACTGGAAGTGAGCTGAATGGGGTGGGGGGGGGCTTCAACTGGAAATGGCCTGATGATGGGGAGGGGAAGATAGAGCTGCTGGCCTTGGAAGAAAACTGGGGGCTAGGGCTACAAATGGGCTGATGCGGGGGGGTGGGGATGGGAGAATTGGACTGGAAGGGAGTGGATGCTGAGAGGGGCTGCCATGGTATTTGGACCAGAAGGGGACTGGAAATAGGTTGATGGAAAGAAGTGAAGAAAACAAAAGAAGAGATGATAAATGACAGATGGACCATTGACCACAGAAAGAGAGCTAAGAGAAGACACGAAAGCAGAAGCCTCAGATCGGGACCAGCATGATAAGAGAATAAATTGGTCAGAAAACAAAGGTAGAAAAAATAATTTTATTTCATATTAGTGATGTGACTACAAAATCATAATTTTGAAATCAAATATTGTTACTTGTTGTTGTGATTAATTATTGTGGTTTAAGTAAACTTTATAAATAAAAACATATTGCAAAGGCCTATAATATATTAATAATTCAACAAATGATTACCGCGATAATGAGTTAACGGTAAAGGAAGAGAGACGCATTTGATTTTATCATTGGGGGGTCACCACAAGTTGACCAATGGTAAAAGGGGACACGGTACAAAAAAGGTTGAGAACAACTGCGTTAGAGGGGTTTTTTTTTATAGATCCTTGCAGACAGGAGAAATTCCACAGGACTGGAGAAAGGCTGATGTGATACCTCTTCACAAAAGTGGTAATAGGGAAGAAGTGACAAACTACAGGCCGGTAAGCCTTAACTCGGTGGCAGGAAAAGTAATGGAGGCACTCCTAAGTAGCGAATAGCAGGCTCTCTCGAAACCAACAGGTTGCATGATCTAAAGCAACATGGCTTTACCAAAGGACAATCTTACCAAACAAATCTGACTGAGTTCTTTGACTGGGTGACCAGAGAACTGGATCAAGGGCATGCGATGGATGTGATCTACCTAAATTTCAGCAAAGCCTTTGATACTGTTCCTCATACGAGGTTCATTAATAAACTCAACAGCTTGGGGATGGGTCCTAAGGTAGTGAACTGGATCAGAAATTGGTTGACTGACAGACGACAGAAGGTGATGGTAAACGGAACTCACATGGATGAAAGGTAGGTGATTAGCGGTGTGCACCAGGGTTCGGTCCTGGGACCGGTACTGTTCAATGTATTTGTAAGTGATATTGCTGAAGGACTGAATAGAAAAGTCTGTCTTTTTGCAGATGATACAAAATTTGCAACAGAGTGGACTCCCCTGAGGGAGTGGATAACATGAGGAAAGATCTACAAAAGCAGGAAGAATGGTCTAATGCTTGGCAGTTAAGATTTAATGTGAAGAAGTGAACATAAGAACATAAGATATGCCATACTGGGTCAGACCAAGGTCCATCAAGCCCAGTATTCTGTTTCCAACAGTGGCCAATCTAGGTCATACGTACCTAGCAGTTTCCCCAAGGGACACAGGTTCCACAATGCTTGTATTGGTTCAAGCATTGATATCCTGGGTCCCTTCTTAATAATGGTTTATGGACCTTTCCTCCAGGAACTTGTCCAAACCTTTTTTAAACCCAGCTACACTAACAGCCTTTACTACATCCTCCGGTAACAAATTCCAGAGTTTGATTACACGTTGAGTGAAAAAATATTTTCTTTTATTAGTCTTAAATAGTTTACCCTGTAGCTTCATTGCATGTCCCCTAGTCTTTCTATATTCTGATAAGGTAAACAATCGATCTACGTTTACCCGTTCCACTCCGTTCATTAATTTATAGACTTCTATCATATCTCCCCTCAGCCGTCTCTTTTCCAGGTTAAAGAGCCCCAACCTTTTTAGCCTTTCTTCATAGGAGTAGACTTCCATCCCCTTTACCATTTTGGTGGCTCTTCTCTGAACCTTTTCTAAAATCGCTATATCCTTTTTAAGATACGGCGACCAGAATTGTACACAATATTCAAGGTGCGGTCTCACCATGGAACGATATAGAGGCATTATAATATCTTTTGTTTTATTTTCCATTCCTTTCCTTATCATACCTAGCATTCTATTTGCTCTCTTGGCCGCCGCTGCACACTGGGCCGAGGGTTTTAACATGGTATCCACAAGGACGCCTAAATCTTTTTCCTGGGTGGTGGTTCCTAATGTGGAACCTTGCATCGTGTAACCATAGTTTGGGTTGTTCTTCCCTAGGTGCATAACCTTGCACTTCTCCACATTAAATTTCATCTGCCATTTTGATGCCCAGTCTTCCAATTTATCAAGATCCTCTTGCAATTTTCCACAATCCTCCTGGGTTTTAACAACTCTAAATAGTTTTGTGTCATCAGCAAATTTGATAACCTCACTCGTTATTCCACTTTCCAGGTCATTTATGAATATGTCAAAAAGCAGCGGACCCAGCACAGATCCCTGGGGTACACCACTATTCACCTTTCTCCATTGGGAAAATTGGCCATTTAGCCCTACCCTCTGCTTTCTATCTTTTAACCAGTTCCTGATCCACAGTAGTACACTGCCTCCTATCCCATGACTCCTTAATTTTGCCAAAAGTCTCTCATGAGGGACCTTGTCAAAGGCTTTCTGAAAGTCCAGATACACAATATCAACCGACTCACCTTTGTCCACCTGTTTATTCACTCCTTCAAAAAAACATAACAGATTAGTAAGACAAGATCTTCCTTGTCTAAAGCCATGTTGGCTGTCTCCCATTAGGTCATGACTATCTACATGCTGAGTAATTTTATTCTTTATGATGGTTTCTACCATTTTTCCCGGTACTGATGTCAGGCTCACCGGTCTGTAGTTTCCCGGATCACCCCTGGAACCCTTTTTAAAAATTGGTGTTACATTGGCGATCCTCCAATCCTCAGGTATTAGAGATGATTTTAATGATAGTTCACAGATTACTGATAGCAGGTCTGCAATCTCAAATTTCAGTTCTTTCAACACCCTTGGATGTATACCATCCAGCCCAGGTGATTTGCTACTCTTCAGTTTATCTAATAGTTGTAAGACATCTTCCCGATGTATCGATATTTCCTTCAATTCTTCCACACCTTTAAATACCACTTCAGTCATGGGTAACATCCCTACATCTTCCTCAGTAAAGACCGAAGCAAAGAATTCATTCAGTCTCTCCGCTATCGCCTTGTCGCCTCTTAGTGCTCCTTTAATCTCTTTATCATCTAATGGACCAACTGACTCTCTCACAGGTTTTTTGCTACGAATGTACTTGAAAAGGTCTTTATTTCGCGTTTTTGCTTCCGCAGCAAGCTTCTTCTCAAATTCTCTCTTTGCCTGCCTTATCAATGCCTTGCATTTGACTTGCCAGTGCTTGTGCTGTTTCCAGGTTTCGTCATTTGGCTCTTTTTTCCATTTCCTGAAAGATGCTTTTTTGGCAACAACAGCCTCTCTGACCTCACCTTTAAACCATGCTGGCAGTTTTTTGGACTTCCTTCCACTTTTCTTAAAGCGTGGAATACAGCTGGTCTGGGCTTCCAAGATAGTATTTTTCAACAACACCCAAGCTTGATGTATGTCTTTAACCTTTGCAACTGCTCCTTTTAGTTTTTTCTTAACTGTTTTCCACTGTCATGCACTTGGGAAGCAGAAATCCAAGGGAATTGTATGCAATAGGGGGCGAGAGGTTGGTGTGCAAGGACCAGGAGAAGGACTTCAGAGTGACTGTTTCTGAGGATCTCATGGTGGCGAAACAGTGTGACAAGGCGGTGGCAAAAGCTAGAAGGATGCTGGGTTGCATACAAAGAGGAATTACCAGCAGAAAGGTACTAATGCCACTGTACAAGTCGCTGATGAAGACTCGCTTGGAATATTGTATTCAGTTGTGGAGACCATATCTCGCAAAGGATATAAAAAGACAAAACAGTTCAGAGGAAGGCAACCAAAATGATTTGGATCCTGCATCAGAAGATATGAGAACAGACTTGAAGACCTAAATATGTATACTCTTAAGGAGAGGAGGGACGGGGGAGATATAATTCAGACCTTCAAGTACTTAAAGAACATTAATGAACAAACAAACCTCTTCCAAAGATGGGGAAGCTGTAAAACTAGACGGCATAACATGAAGCTGCAAGGGGGTAACTGAAAGGCAATGTCAGGAAAGCACAGTTACTTACCTGTAACAGGTGATCTCTGGGAACAGCAGGAATAAGTCTTCACATATGGGGTACGTCGGTACCGACGGAGCCTGCGCGGGAACGCTCCCCAGCTTCCCAAAAAGGAAAGCTTTTGGGAGCATCCCACAGCGCCTGCGCGCTGCCTTCCCGCCTTTCCTAACCAACTCTCCTCAGTTAGAGTTTAAAGCTGAGACAATAGAGAGAGAGAGGAAAGGAAAGATAGAAAAGAGATACAACTCCTAGGGGAGGTGGGAGGGTTGTGAAGACTTATTCCTGCTGTTCCCAGAGATCACCTGTTACAGGTAAGTAACTGTGCTATCTCCAGGAACAAGCAGGAATGAGTCTTCACATATGGGGAATCCCTAGCTAAGATGCCTGGGGGATCCCCAAGGATATGAGACCCTGAAAGGGGTCTGCGTCCTCCTATGGATCTCAGGCATCCATCCAGGGAAGGAGGGCAGGAGTTGTTTAAGAATGGAACAGGTGTCTGAGGACAGCCTGACCAAACAAGGCATCCCGGCGGGAGTCCTTGTCCAAGCAGTAATGGGCTGTGAAGGTATGAACCGAGGCCCAGGTGGCTGCTCGACAGATCTGGTCGATGGACACAGAATTTAGATGAGCCATAGAGGAGGCCATGGCCCTCACATTATGAGCTGTGACATGGCTCTCCAGAGAAAGGTTCTTACTCTGGTAGGCGACAGAAATACACTGAGCAATCCAATTGGACAGTGTTCTCTTAGAGACTGAAAGTCCCAAATGAGAAGGATCAAAAGCAACAAAAAGCTGGGAAGACTTTCTATGTTGCTGTGTTCTTTGTAAGTAAAAAGCAAGAGCTCTTTTACAATCTAGAGTATGAAGACTCCTCTCTGCACTGGATGCATGAGGAGCTGGAAAAAAGACTGGTAAATATACCTCTTGATTAAGATGAAAAGGTGAGACTACTTTAGGCATAAAGTGTGGATTTGTCCTAAGGACTACCTTATCATGATGGAACCTTGTATAAGGTGGATTAGCCACTAAGGCCTACAGTTCACTGATGCGGCGAGCAGAAGTGACTGCAATGAGGAAAATAACCTTCCAGGAAAGGAATTTCAAGGAGGTAGTGGCTAAGGGTTCAAAAGGTGGCTTCATAAGCTGACCAAGAACCAAATTTAAGTCCCATGCCACCGGAGGAGGCCTAATGGGAGGTTTAGTTAAAGTTAGGCCTCTCATGAATCTTGCAATGAGGGGATGAGAGGAGATAGGTTGTCCATTAATGGGCTTAAGGGACGCTGCAATAGCACTCAAATGGACTCTTACTGAATTTGTTTTAAGTCCTGCATTGGAAAGATGCAGGAGATAATCTAACAGAGAAGTTAAAGGTAGTGCTAGAGGGTCAAGACCCTTTTCAGCACACCAAATGGAAAATCTTTTCCACTTAAAAGCATAGGAACGCCTAGTGGAAGGTTTTCTGGAAGCATGGAGGATATCCTTCACTTGCTGAGAAAGATTCAAGTCTTGAAGGTCTAGGCCTTCAGCAACCAAGCTCTGAGGTGAAGGGACTTGGGGTTTGGGTGCCACAAAGTCCCTTCCTCCTGGGACAGGAGGTCTCGAGCAGCTCCCAAGTCCAGGGAGGGGGCTTGGGAGAGATGCAGAAGTAGAGGGTACCACACTTGGCGTGGCCAGCGTGGAGCTATGAGGATCATAGATCCTTGATCCCTCTGGAGTTTGAATAGAGTCTTGGGAATCAAGGGAATGGGTGGAAAGGCATACAGGAAGTCTTGACCCCAATGAAGGAGGAAGGCATCCTTGGCCTGAACTCCCTGACACGGAATTCTGGAACAGAACTGGGGAAGTTTGGCATTCCACGGACTTGCAAAGAGGTCTATGTCCGGGGTTCCCCATTCTTGGAAGATTCTGAGTACCTGATCCATGTGCAGGGACCATTCGTGTGGAAGCAGAACTCGAATGAGTCTGTCTGCCCAAGAGTTTTGGATTCCTGGGAGGTATACTGCCAGGAGATGGATTTGATGCTCTCTGGCGAAGGCCCACAATCTTAGAGCTTTGTTACAAAGCGACAGAGAGCCAGTTCCTCCTTGCTTGTTTATGTAAAACATAGCTACTTGATTGTCCGTATGAATGAGGACTGTCTTGTAGCTGAGGAGGGTATGAAAGACCTTGAGAGCTAGAAATACTGCTCGAAGCTCCAAGTGGTTGATATGAAGAGAGGTCTCCTGTGGGGACCAAGTGCCTTGGGTGGAGAGGTCTTGTAGATGGGCTCCCCAACCTGTTTGGGAGGCATCTGTTGTGAGGGTTGCTTGGGGTAACAACTGTTGGAAGGGGGACCCCAGCAACAGATTTTGAGTGGACATCCACCATTGGAGAGACCAAAAAAGACGTTTGGAGGTTGCTATTTGGTCTGAGAGAGCTCCTGAAGCTTGAGTCCACTGGCTGGACAAAGTCCATTGAGCTGCTCTCATGTGTAGGCGAGCATAGGGTACCACATGTACTGTGGAAGCCATGTGGCCTAGCAGTTGTAGCATCTCCCGGGCAGTTAAGTGGTTCTTTGACTGAATCTGGGAGGCTAACTGCACTAGACGTTGGCAACGGGCCTGAGGAAGGTAGGCCCTTGCAGTGGTGGTATCCAACCAGGCCCCTATGAATTCCAGGGACTGAGTAGGGGTGAGCTGGGACTTTGGGAGGTTTACCACAAGTCCCAGATACTGCAGAATGCGCCTTGTGCGGTCCAGGGAAACCTGGGCCTCTGACTGAGATGGAGCTCGGATGAGCCAGTCATCCAGGTATGGGAAGACAAATATTCCCAGAGTGCGTAGAAATGCAGCAACTATTGCCATGCATTTGGTGAACACTCTCGGAGCAGAGGCCAGACCAAAAGGAAGCACTCTGTATTGGTAATGTTTTCCTTGGAAAAGAAAACGTAGGAATCTTCTGTGAGATGGATGGATGAGGACATGTGTGTATGCATCCTTGAGATCTAGAGAACAAAGCCAATCCTGACTTTGAAGATATGGAAGGAGAGTGCCTAGAGAAAGCATCTTGAACTTCTCCTTGCATAGGAATTTGTTCAATTCTCTGAGATCTAAGATGGGTCTGTATCCCCCTGTCTTCTTTGGAATGAGAAAATAGGGGGAGTAGAACCCTGACCCCTGTTGAAGAAGAGGAACTTCTTCTATTGCCCCCTTGGGCAAGAAGGGTAGTCACCTCCTGACCCAGAAGGTCGAGGAGAGATGTGGGAGAATTGAAATGTCTCACCATGGTGTAGGGAGGAAAGTCTGAGAAGTGAAGTTTGTAGCCCTCTCTTATGATGGAGAGGGTCCACTGCTCTGATGTGATTTGCTCCCATTTGGGAGCAAAATGAGCAAACCTTCCTGGAATGGTGAGAGGTTCTGGCTATTGTAGAGCCAGAAAGGCTAAGTTCTCTAGCATCAAGTCAAAAACTCCGAGGAGGTTGGGACTGCTGAGTTGCAGCAGCCCCTGTAGACTTAGGCCTGGGCTGCTTAGGTTGCTGACGCTTAGTGGCAAAGCGGCCTGTAGAAGATTGTTGGCCAGAAGTGGAAGGAAATCTGCCCCTTTTGTAAAAAGACTTTTTAAAGGTCTTCTTCTTGGCAGGAATGGAGGTTGACTTTGAAAGTCTATCCAGAGCAGAGTTCTCTGCATCCATTTGAGTGGCTTTTATTTGCCACTCTTTGCCAAATAGATTTTCACCTGTACAGGGCAGATTTCCTAAACCATCTTGAACCCAGGGCTCTAGATCAGAAGCCTGGAGCCAAGCAATTCTGCAAGCAGCTATGGCAATGCCTGAGGCTCTGCTGGCACCTTCAAAGGAGTCAAAAGCTGCCCTGTTGGAAAACTTTGAAATGTTTTGAGTGTGCTTAAGCCAAAGGAGGAATTCATCCCTTTTATCTTCTGGAAGAAAAGGGAGGAAGTTGTGCAGGTTTTGTGCAACTTCTTTTAGAAACATACCCATGTAAAGGCTATATGAGTTGATTCTGGCAATAAGCATACTGGCTTGGAAGATTTTCCTACCAAAAGCATCCATGGTCCTGCATTCTCTTCCTGGAGGAGCAGAAGAGTGTCTCTTTGTACTCTTTATTCTCTTCATAGCTGACTGCACCACAATAGAATGGTTAGGAAGCTGAGTTTTCTGAAATCCAGGACAAGGAGGGACACGATACATAGTGTCCAATCTGCGAGAATGAGGAGAGAGAGTGAGAGGAGTCTCCCATAAATCAATCATGTGTTCATGAAGAATCTCATGAATTGGCAAGGTGACTGCCTCTCTAGGAGCCTTAGAGTATCCTAAAATATCTAATTTTTTTGCTCTAGGCTCTGTTTCAGAGGTTACTGCAATAGAGAGTCCTTTAGCTACTTCCCTTATGAAGTCTTGAAAGGACAAGTCCTCTGGAGGAGACATTCTTCTTTTTGGAGAAGAAGGCTCTTCAGGAAGGGCTATGGATACTTCAGGAGACTCATCTGATGAATCAGAATCATCAGAGGAATCGAAGTATCGCCTGTCAGGGTGCTCTTCCAACGCTCGATACTCGTATCGAGCGGTATCGACATCGGGCGTCCCCGGTACCGGATCGGTACCGAGAAATAGCCCTGGACAAGGAACCACTGCAGTTGGTATCCTGGTCGATGTCGATGCAGTCGGTACCGGCATCGGCGCTGGTGCCGGTACCAGAGCCGATACCGACAACGGAGCTCGTTGCGGTATCATCGGCGTCGCAGCTTGAATAAAGGACTTGATAGCCTGCTGCATGGACAGAACATTCTGATCCATCGACGCCATGAAAGCCTGGATGTCGGTACCGGGAGAAAGTGCCGGTACCCCAGAGCAATCTAACAGGTGATGGGTCGAGGCCGTGCCATCGATGTCAACCTGTAACCCCATAGGAGGAGCTTTGGAAGCCGGAGCTTCCCGCCGGGGTTGTTTGGCTGGTGCAGGATCCTCGAGGGCAAGCCCGGAGGCATCTCGATGCTTAGAGGGAGATCTACCCTTCGAGGACCTGGCAGGTTTATGTTTGGTTACCTGAGATCCATCAGGAGAAGAAGACCTGGAAGATGTCGATGCTACCGCCGGTGCATCAGCGGGAAACAGTACATGGAGCTTAGCTGCTCGGTTCTGTAACCCCCGTTTAGACATTAGAGAGCAGGACGGACAATCCGGAATGGAGTGTTCAGGATCCAAACATTTAAGACACCATTCATGGGTATCTGTAACAGAAATAGTACCGCTACACTTAGTGCATTTTTTAAACCCGGAGGCTGGTTTTTCCATGAGGGAAATATTCTTGTGGGCCCTGAGGCCTAAGAAGAAAAATACACCAAGTGAGGAAAAATATCGATATATATATATTTTTTTTTAAAAGAAAGAAAGAAAAGACCGGCGGTACCAGTCCGGAGTCGGGGAAGGCAGACACGCGACCAAAGAAATAAATTAAAATAAAGAACTTCTTCAGCGGTGACAGGGCTCGACCTGCTGGTTCCGCGGCAAAGAAGAACTGAGGAGAGTTGGTTAGGAAAGGTGGGAAGGCAGCGCGCAGGCGCTGTGGGATGCTCCCAAAAGCTTTCCTTTTTGGGAAGCTGGAGAGCGTTCCCGCGCAGGCTCCGTCGGTACCGACGTACCCCATATGTGAAGACTCATTCCTGCTTGTTCCTGGAGATATACTTTTTCACTGAAAGGGTGGTGGAATGCCCTCCCGATGGAAGTGGTGGGGGCAAATACAGTAACAGAATTCAAAATGGCATAGGACAGACACAGAGGTTCCTTTTATAGCAACAGGATAAAATCAAAATAAACATAACTCTCTCTTATATCTTAACAAATAGGGGTAACTTACACAGAGCAGTGGGTACATGCCTAAACAAAGGCATGGGGAGGTGTGACCTGCATGGAACGGCACATGCACCTACTCTTGCCACCTTGCTGGGCAGACTAGATGGACCATTCTGGTCTTTATCTGCTATCATTTACTGAGTTACTAAGTTAAAGGAGCCCTTTCAAGAGCTAAACAAGAATTGACCTATGTCCAGCATTGCACTGGTCCCTGGGTGAGCAGATCAACTTCTGCCAGTACAAGGTCCACATACCAGAGATGCTGAGGCCAATCCAGAGCAATGAGCACCGTCCTCCCCTAATGAGTTCTATCCACTGAAGGACACGCCCTATCAGTGGCCAGTGGGGAAACAAGTACAGCTGGGATGCCTTTTGCCAAGGCTGCACAAGGGCGTCCAGCCCTTCGAACATGCGCTCTCTGTGTCGGCTGAAGAAGCACTCAACCTTGGAATTTGCCTGAGTTGCCATCAATTCCATCACCAGCTGTCCCCAGCTAGCCACAACCCACTAGAACACTGACTGCAACAACAACCAATCTCTGGGATCCAGAGAGGTACGACTGAGGTAATTCGCTTGGACACTGTCCTTCCCGGCCACATGGGCTGCTGAAAGAGCCATCAAGTGGGCCTCTGCCCACTGCAGCAATGGGACTGTCTCCATTGTCACAGCCACATTGTGGGTGTCACCCTGCCTGTTTATGTAAGCCACCACCGTCGCGTGCTCCAACAGCACTCTCACCACCCTGTTGTGGATCAAGGGCAGACACTTCGCACTGCTTGCGTCTCCAGACGGTTGATGGACCAGTGGTCCTCCTCTATCATCCAGCAACCCTGGGCTACCTAGGCCAGAAAATGTCTGCCCCATAGCCAGGCTGGCATCCATGGTTACAACCACCTAGTCTGGGGTCTTGAGGGGTATGCCCATAGCGAGCTTTTCTGGCAACATCCACCAAACCAGGCTCTGCCATGATGGTCCCCTGAGGGAAAGGCACATTTCCATAGACTGCAACTGTGGGGATCACTGAGAGAGCAGGTTCCACTGTAGGGCTCTCATGTGCAGTCGCACCCAGGGCACTAGTTCCAACGTGGCTGCCATCGAGCCTAGCACTTGGAGGAAGTCCCAAGCCCTGGGCAGGAAACCCTCCTTAGTTCCCAGACCTGGGCCTGGAGCTTTGCAATCCTGTCTTCCGCAACGTCATTGGGGAGGCTTAGAGGTATTAGAGGTCCCGGAGGCCCCACTGCCAGGGCCGGCCCATCCATTAGGTGGGCTAGGCAGCCGCCTAGGGTGGCAAACCTCTGTGGGTGTTAAGCCATATGCTTTGGCACATATGGCCTGCCACCCCCCCATGCTGAAATGTGATGCTGCACCATGATGCCGCTGATTCCGACGGTGGGCTAGGTTTGGTGGCAGCAGCCTGCAGCAGGCCATGTGCTTCAGCATATGGCTTGCCGTTGCCAATGAGCCACCTGCTGCCAGAATCAGCAGCAGCGGGGAGAGAGGGGCATGGCTCAGCGGCTCAGCATAGAGGGGAGGGCAGTACAGTTCAGCAGGGGGGAGGGGCGGTGCAGTGCACAGGGGGCGGCATAGCTGGGGCTTCTGCCTAGGGCAGCAGAAACTCTTGGGCTGGCCCTGCCCACTGCGACCTCCTCAGAGGCCATCGCAAAAGAAAGAACTCTTCTGAAATAAATGGGACCTCTGCGGGTTAAAGGCATGGGAGGGTCAAAAACACCCTGAGTCGCAACCCCGATCCTGCAACTGGCCCCACACACCACTCCCTTGGGCTTGTCCTCTGGCAGCTTGGTCACCTTGGAGTCTCCCAGGTCTTTAACCAGCTTCTCCAGGTCCTCCCCCAAGAGCAACTTCCCCGTGAAGGGGTGTCTGCTAAGCTGCGTCTGCCAAGCAGTTGTGCAGCCAGAATAACTTTCGCACAGAAACCACCATCGCCATGCCCTTGGCAGAGACCTGCAGCAAGCCAAATAGCAGGTCCACTAGGAAGGCCAACCCTGACTCCAGCCCAGCCGCTGAGACCCTGTCAGCTGGGCCTATCTCTGCCTCCTCCAGGATCTTTGAGACCACTGTAATCAGGCCTAAGCCACATAGGCTCCGCAGATGGCTCCAGAAAGAGCAAACAAAGACATCTCAAATGCCTGCTTGAGAAGGGTTTCCATTCTCCTATCTTGTGGGTCCTTCAGGGACACACCACCTTCTACTGGGATAGTGGTTTTGAATGTCACTGTGGTGACCTGCGCATCCACGCGCAGCAAGTGCGGCTTCTCCTTTTCCTCTGGGGGGATCGGATAGAGCCAAGCCGTGCTTCAGCTCACTTGCAAGCCCACATATGGAGAAGTTTCACTCCTCAACAGTCATGGCCCTTAAGGCCTATGAACGGGAAAGGAACACAGAGACCTACGGATGCCCTCCAGGAGCGGGTCCTCCTGGGGATCCGCTGGCTCAGGTCCCAGCTCCCCTGCAATATGCAGGGCCATCAGGGACTCGGAATCAGGGAGGGGAGCTCATCCCTGTGGAAGATCTGCACCACTGTGGGGTCCTCACCCCTCGAGGGTTCCTCCTCAGTCTCTTCCAAGGAGTCTGCTGTGCCCTCCAGCAGATTAAAAGAATCCAAATACCCCAGGGAGCCTGCATCCAGGTCCTCCTTAGACCTCTCTCGGCACAGGTGCTTCGCCACCACCACATCCACCAAGTCTGTATTCACTAGGGGCTTGGATGACCCAGAGGAGGCCCCCCAGACTGTGCTGCAAAAGAAAGGCCTGGTGAAGCAGCACGATGATTTCAGGGGAGAAGGGAGAGCTCTTAGACCCCAGGGACTCCCCCTCCCCATCACAGTGGATGCTCCCGGGGAAAAAACAGTCCTAGGCTGAGAAAGAGAGGGCTCCAGAGATTCCCAAGCAGCTGCCCCTGTGAAGCTCAAAATGGCGGCGGTTCCCGCCAAAACCACAGTCACGCTGATATCCCCCAGAGGCCCAGACTGCTCACCGCCATCAGATGCACTTCTTTCCGACCAATGTTCCCTCTAATTTTCTGTAGGCTGTGTGCGCATAAAATATCAGCTGTGCAGCTTTTGAAGGAAGGTTACATTTTTGTGCGCCACATAACGACACTCGGAGTTATATACTTTAAAATTTGACTACACGTCAGAATACAGTATGTACACCACACTGATTGCACTAGAAAATATTGTAAAACTTGTGAAAACCGTAAATACACAACAACTTTTAAATTTTAAGACGTGTGTGTTGTTTCCTATCAGAATCAGAACCGTAATTTTTGTGCGCTCTGTTGTAAAGTATGTGCGCTCGCTTGGCAAGGTGTGTGCGCGCGCACACGCGCACAGCTTAGAGGGAACAGTGTTTCCGACCCTCCAGGACCATCCCCAAAGTCATCTGCAGTGGCATTGTGCTCCCTCAGGCTGCTGCGGCACAGCTCGACATTGGAGAGCTGTGCCCTGTGGCTACTACACGTGATGCATCTGACACATTCCATGGGCCCCATGGGACTTTCCCAAGCGAAGACTGTCCTCCCCGGAGCTGAGAGAAGACTTACCCTGTGCCGTGACACCCAAAACTAGTGCTTCCTGCCTTTCTTTTTTTTTGCCAATCCAAGGAAGCTACTCTACTCCTGGTCTCAATAGTTGGGAAGGAGGACAGGAGGAGCCCACTGGAGGGAGCAGCTGGGGGAGAACAGGGAGGGATCCGGTGTCAGTGGGTTCTACAACCCAGGCCTGAAACTGGCAAGGCAAGGAAAAAAAAATAACAGCACAGGCTATGCTCTTTCCACATGCTGGAGACTGAGAATACTGGCTTGCTCAGCTAGCACAGGCTGCTTATAGTTCACTTCAAGCTGTGTTCTCAGTCTCCACCTGCTTGTAGAAAAGCATAACCCATTTGTCTGGACTGGACTGGAGGAACATATTGGAAACTGTGGTTATATGCTTATATTGTTTTCCCATTATGTTTTTTTATGTTGAATCTAGTGCTTTGATCTTATTGCTTTTATGTAGTGCCTAATAATTTGGTTGCTAATTTGCTTTTTATCCTTGAAAGTTTCATCGAGACTTGAAGTTTGGTATGTTTTTCTATACATATTTATTATTTCTCATTTTTTTAATTTTTTTTGTTATTTATATATATGTACTCTTTTATTGTACTTTTTTTGTTATTTATATATATGTTTGTATTGAATTTTAGACCCTTGTCAAAGGCTCAAAAGTTGAGTTTTGCTTCAAATAAAGGACTTTTTACAGCTTATGGTCTTCTTCTGCTCCTCTGTGCCTGTAGTCAGGGCCGGCCCATCCATTGAGCAAGAATGTTTTTTGCACAGGGCCCCGCGTTTCAGGGGGCCCCGCGCAAAAAACATTCTTCAGCATCCCAAGTTTTAAAAAAACAACAACAAACCGGCTGCTTCTGCCGCGGCAGCATCAAGAGCTCTGCCGCGGGGCCCCCCCCTGCCCGGCAGAGCCTCCCTGCATCATCAGCTTTCTTCAAGTCCCAAAACACGGGCTTCTTTCAGAGCCGCGAGAGTTTCTTTTCTCGCGGCTCTGTTAATCCCGCCGGGGCTATCACCCCCGGCGGGATTAACAGAGCCGCGAGAAAAGAAACTCTCGCGGCTCTGAAAGAAGCCCGCGTTGTGGGACTTGAAGAAAGCTGATGATGCAGGGAGGCTCTGCCGGGCAGGGGGGGGCCCTGCGGCAGAGCTCTTGATGCTGCCGCGGCAGAAGCAGCCGGTTTGGGTTTTTTTTGTTTTAATTTGGGATGATAGGGGGGAAGGGGGTTTAGGACTGGTAATGGGCTATGGGAGGGGGGAGGCTAAACTGGAAGTGGGCTGATGGGGGGGGTGGTTAGGACTGGTAATGGGCCATGGGGGGGGTTGGTTAGTACTGTTAATGGGCCGGGGGGGGGGGTTGGTTAGGACTGGTAATGGGCCATGGGGGGGGGGTTGGTTAGGACTGGTAATGGGCCGGGGGGGGGTTGGTTAGGACTGGTAATGGGCCATGGGGGGGGGTTGGTTAGGATTGGTAATGGGCCATGGGGGGGGGGGTTGGTTAGGACTGGTAATGGGCCATGGGGGGGGGGTTGGTTAGGACTGGTAATGGGCCGGGGGGGGGTTGGTTAGGACTGGTAATGGGCCATGGGGGGGGGGGTGGTTAGGACTGGTAATGGGCCTGGGGGGGCAGTTGGTTAGGACGGGGACTGGGCCATGGGGGGGGGGGGTTGGTTAGGACTGTAAATGGGCCATGGGGGTGGGGGTTGGTTAGGACTGGTAATGGGCCTGGGGGGGGGTTGGTTAGGACTGGTAATGGGCCATGGGGGGGGTTAGGACTGGTAATGGGCCATGGGGGGGGGCTTGGTTAGGACTGGTAATGGGCCTGGGGGGGCGGTTGGTTAGGACTGGTAATGGGCCATGGGGGGGGGGGGGGGGGTTGGTTAGGACTGGTAATGGGCCGGGGGGGGGGCTGGTTAGGACTGGTAATGGGCCATGGGGGGGGGGGGGTTAGGACTGGTAATGGGCCATGGGGGGGGGGGTGTGAGGACTCGTAAAGGGCCATGGGGGGGGGGGTTAGGACTGGTAATGGGCCATGGGGGGTGGTTAGGACTGGTAATGGGCCATGGGGGGGTTAGGACTGGTAATGGGCCATGGGGGGGAGGCTAAGACTGGAAATGGGCTGATGGGGGGGTTAGGACTAGTAATGGGCTATGAGGGGGCTTGGAATGGAAATGGGTTGTGAGGGGGAGGGAGCTAGGACTGGAAATGGGTGAGTGGGGGGGGGGCTAGGACAGGAAATGGGCTGATGGAGGGGCTAGAATAGGACTGGAAATTGGCTGTTGGGGGGGGTGCTAAGATTGGAAATGGGCTGTGGTGGGGGTTTGGATTGAAATGGACTCATGAAGGGGCTAGAACTGAAAGTAGGCTCATGGGGGGCTTGGATTGGAAATGGGCTGAGTGGAGGGGAGCTAGGATTTGACATGGGCTGATGGTGGGGCTAGGAAAGGACTAGAAATGGGCTCATGGGGGGCTGGGATTGGAAATGAGCTGATGGAGGGACTCGGATGGGACTGCAAATAGATGGGGGAGCTAGGACTGGAAATGGGCTTATGGGGGGCTAGGACTTGAAATGGGCTGATGCGGGGACTAGAAGGGAGCGGATGCTGGGTGGGACTGGAACTAGAATGGAGCTGATGTTGGGGGAGGATTAGAATGGGATGGAGCTGGGAGAGTGAAATGGAGAGTGAACAAATATTTTGTGTGGGAGGGAAGACAAATCTACAATTGTCCGGATATTGGGAGAGTAAGTGGGGATTGAGGATGGAGGGGTAAAATTTGAGTGGATGAAACAGGAATGAGGAAAGAGCAAAAGGAGAAAGATTAGTATGTTAAAGCAGATGTAGAGAGAGAATGGAAAAAAACTAGAAGAGAGAAGAAAAGACAAATGGACAGCAGACGATGAAGAGTTAGCGGAAGACACGAAGAAACCAGAAGAAAGTGGCTGGAGCAATTGCAGCTGAAAAAAAATGCACAAAAGGTAGAAAAATATCTCTTTATTTTGAATTTATTAATTGGAATATGTCAGCTCTGGGAAATGTGCATCATTAACGTCTGCGCTTTGTTTAGTACAAGAGCAAATTAATGTATAGTTTTATTTCTACAGTGTTGTACATTCCAAGTTTGGCTTTTGGGATTCCCAGTTTAATTATTGTCTTCCTGTTTCTAAATTGTGATTCCTTGTTTGGTGATGGTCTATGTTCTGCATGTGTAACTGAGCTGAGGTATTCTGTTTATGTAATTCCTATTTGACATTGCCACTTGTTCTCTTTCCCCAGTAGGTCATGTATTGTTGTTCTCTGAAATGTATTGGTTTAAAATTTGCAGCGTTTCCTTTTGATAGTTAGGGTATGGTGCTTTATGAGTCCTGGTAGTGCTGTTAGGATACGGCGGGTTTGCTATGGGTTCTAAATGGGCAGTGTTTGTAGTAGTTCCTAATGTGTCTGGCGGTTGGCACTGGATTATAGTAATGTAGAAGTCTTTTAGTCTTTCTTTATTCATACACTCATTAAGAGGCATGTTTACTAAAAGTTCGTGTATGGTAACATTATGCAAATATTTATGCAAATGAGGCCCCTTATGCAAATGAGGCCCCGCACCGAGTCTCCGCACATGGCCCCGCACCCCCCTTGGGCCGCCCCTGCCTGTAGTTATTTAGTCTTCTGCGGAAGTTAGTTCCTTTCATCTTTTTCTAATTCAACATTAACACAAACCAACAGTGTGCATTAATGCCCTGTAGTAAATAAACTTCTTGTTATTAAATATGACTGAAACAAATTCCATTTCCAAATGGGTGGGAACTGTCCCTTAGGGGTATGTTTACTAAACCGTCTTAATGTGCGCTCTGTGACGTTATCGCGCGATAAAGTACCTTATCGCGCGATAAAGGCGCTTTATCAGGCGCACAGGTACCTTATCGCGCGATAACGCATGCAGCGGCGCAAACGAGCGCTGAAGGCGGGGAAAGGCTCCCGGAGGGCGGAGGAAGGCTCCCCAGGGGCGAAGAGAAGGGGTCAATGGGCGTAGAGTGGGAGGGGAGAGGCTCTCTGCACACTAACGCTGTGAAATCCGAAGCTGAAAACTAACGCCAGTGAAACCCTGGCATTAGAGCTGATTTAAAGGGAAGAGAAACCATTTCTGTCAGCAATGTACAGCAAAATCAGGGAAACCTACAAAAAAGTGATAAGTGTGATACATGTGCACGGAACAAAAGTGCAAATAAACTTTGAAAATGACCCCAACAAAATATAAAAAAAACATAACCAAGCTGGGCAATAGTGATATTAATGGGAAACATTGAAAACCACTCCCAAGAAAGCTCCAAAAAAATGATATGAATTTTGGAAGGGTCTACGCTCCGTCCCCATACAAGGTGAATGATCCCACAGTGAAATAGCACTGATCAGGGTTTCCCACTCCATTGGACAGGTTTCCTATGGCGTGCACATGTTCCACAACAACAGGGCGGGCATGTCGGAATGGGCAACTGGACAGATGCTGGAAAAGGGGACACAGAGGGCTGCAGACGGCACATGCTGTGCTGCAGCTGGGCCACAGTGCGGACTAGGGTGATGCCTAGGTGGCCCATAGGAATGCTGAAACAGTAGAGCAGCCAGACAGCAACTGATGAGGGCCCAGCATGGGCACGAGTGTGCTTTCCACAGTGTCACAGGGGATAGTACCCAGCAGGTACTGTGGGGCCTGGCACTGCAGTACCCCCAAGGGCACAGAACATTGGCAGGTGGTGCTGGGGGAAAGCGTGGACATCTATGCAGGCACCCCTACCCCAGAACCTGCACCATAGGCAGCCGCCTACCCGCACAATGGATGGCCTGAGACTGCGCTCCACCAGCACCACCAGCAGACAGGCATGTCAGCAGGGTGGCAGAGGGGTACTAGTGGTGGAGGGGGCAGTGGCAGCTGCTCAGAGCAGACCGTGGCCTAGCCCTGTGTAGGTGGGTGCCATGCACTGCAACAGACAGGCCCTGTCTGACGAACAGTCATGGTATCCCCAGGGAATGCACTGTCTCTGTGGCAACACGGTGGTGCAGTGCACACAGCCAGTGTGTTCAGGAGCAGAAGGTCACAGGTTCAAGTCCCAGCTGTGGTTCCTGCCAACCCAGCCCCCATATTTTACCCACTACTACAACGTGCTAATACAGACAGAACCTGTAGTGCAGATGACGTAAACATGCCCAAAACACCTACATTTTACCCTACAGAGCACAGATACCATAAACATATGCATTACTTAGAGCAGAGTCTCCCAAATACAGTCCTGGAGGGCCAAACACTATTCAGGTTCCATGCTGCCTCTAATAAATGTGGCTGTGCTGCATTGCTATGCACCGCCCCCATGGTATGCAGATGTATCTCATGCATATTCATTAGGGACAGCATGAAAACCTGAACAGTGTTTGGCCCTCCAGGACTGGAGTTGGGAACCTCTGCCCTAGAGCAGCGGCCAACAGGGGCAGACACACCCGCACCCACAGGCTCCATTATCCCAAGCCTCCTGGAGAGGCAGGATGTTGGGCCCTTCGTGCATCTCCCCATACTAGCACTTGCATACCTTAGCAATCCCACCCTAAACATGGGAAAACTGTACACAGATATCAAAAGGTTGCTATGATAACTGGCAGATAGCAATTCCTACGTTAAGCACAATTGGCTGATTGAGCTGCATCATAGCAACCTTTCTGATGTCTGTGGAGTGTGCCTCAGGTCTGGTGTCTGACAGAGTGACCCCAACAGTATTGCGTACCATAGCCATGCCTGCACTGTGCCCAGGACTGGTGTGGTGGCCAGGGCTGCCAAACACCTCTATAGTTGCACAATACTGGCATAGGTGTGTGGAGTGTGTGTCTGTCTATCCAGTGTGTGGTGGCTGCCAACACCCTCCACAGCCCACACTGCTAGCATTGTTGCCAGTATTGGCCTGCCAATGTGCATAATGAGGAGCAAGGTACTGTGGGAATAGCCTGGATAGGGTGGCCTGGCCTGGCTGCATCTGCACAGGGCATAGGGCAATGGCTCGGACATTGTAGTGCCCAGCCACCACCTGCACGGACAGCGTGGCCACAGCATGTCCTGCTGGGAGGTCACTCTCACCCTGATTGAGCAGTGACCACGGCATGGCTAGGTTCCCCCACAGTGCTATATAGTATTTCTCTCATGTGATATTTATGGGTCCCTTTTGGGGCCCAATCACTGACTTATCTGGGTACACGCATCTCCTCCAGGACCATGCACTATGGACTAGCTAGCAGACTGTCTGCAAGTATGTGTCTTGCTGGAACACCTTGCAGGGTGCAGCGGCTGGAGGCTTGCTGCTGGAGAATGTCAGATAGTGGTGGGGGGCAGCTGAGCATTACCAGGCCTACTGTCTGTCTACTATTGCTTTATGGATGTGTACAGCTCTGCATTGCCTGCCCTGTAGGGTGTGTGTTTCCCGGCAGGACTGGGGTTGATGGTCCCCTCTACTGCTACCATTGCAGGGAGGTAGAATGTGGATCTATTGGTGGGTGATCCTGTTTCCCACCCTGAGCCCCAGAGGGTGGGTTGTGTGGTGGTACATAATCCGCCTATGGGTCCAAACAACCCCCCTTCACCTACATCATGTAACCATGGCACCAACACAGGATATGCACTATTCTGGGTGCATCATAGCCCATAAGGGCTAGACATGACTGAGAAATACAGAAGGACACAGATGTATCCTAGGTGTGTCTGCAGGAACTACCTATCACACACAGTAGCACTGATGGGGACCTGCAGCATGGCGTATTTCAGCCATGAAAGGTGCTGTGGACCTGGTGCTGGGCGCCCCATCTCACCCTCAGGGTGAGCACAGTACCCGCACAATGCGACGGTCTGTGGCTACTCTGTGGCAGTACCACACACGGTCAGTTCCCCCTACCAGGCCGAGGTGCTGTGGGGGTGCATACCCCATCTTGTGCCCATCTGTCGACTGCTGATTTGCATGTGCAGTGCATCATGGGTACGGGTGGGTTAACCCTATCCTGGTAACCACAGCAGACAGTTTGTGTGGTGACATGTAGTCCTTCTGCAGCCAGCCAGGGGCTTGTTAGCAGCTATAGAGCTGTAGCCCACTGGTTACTTCACTGCCTGTGAAGCCAGAGATCTTGGGTTCAAACCCATGGTGGGGTTATTTGATAGGGCTGTCTGAGGCATTGTCTATTTTTAATGTACATTAGTGCTGCCAGCAAAAACACCCTCAGAGTACTGTAACCTTAAGGTGCCTCATAAGGCGCCCCATAAGGCACCTTATAGGGCACCTTATAAGGCACCCTATCAAGCGTCTTATAAGGTGACTTATAAGGTATCCTATAGGGGACATTATAGGGTGCCTTGGCGGACAGTGCACTTTATAATGTGCCCTATGGAGTGCGATATGGGGTGCCTTATGCGGCACCTTAGGTTACGCCACCGTGAGGGTGTGTTTGCTGGCAGCACTAATTAAAATAAAAGTAAAATGCCTCAAAAATCACTACTTAAACGTAAATTTTATTTTATTTTATTTATTTACATTCTCTTATATACCGCGCTATTCTGCATCAGTGCGGTTTACATTGAACAAACTGAAATTACATTGAACAGGGCATTATAACTTGGAGATAACTATTTTGCAGGGAACATGGGCTATGGAGGGTTAAATGGCTTGCCCAAAGGGTGATGCCTCAGCCAGCCTTATGCATTAGGCACACTGGGGGATCGAACTCATGAACCCTGTACCATCAGTCAGTGTATTAACCATTGTGCTACACCTATGCTTCTCTGTTTGCATGTCTGCGCGCCTACTTAAGATTATTGCGTGTTAACATGCTTAGCAGCGTTTCGCCCGATAATGTGCGCAGCGTGCGTTATCGCGCGATAATCCCATTTTGCTATGTTAAGACCGAAACGCCCACTCCTTTTATGGTATCCTGCACATTATCGCCGGGCGCACGTTAAGACTGCTTAGTAAACATAACCCTTAGTTTTCAGTCACTTTGTTCGCAATTCTACACTGCATAACTAAAAATACTGCATAATATTTTATATGAAAGCAATACCTTGTGTGCCAAGTGGAAGAGCAGTCGATTCTGCAAGCGACTTTTAGGAGCTAAAAGAGAAAAAACAGTAAATTATAAAATAGAAATAAAGAGTGGCAATCAGTCACTAGGCATCTCTTCTGAACAAGTATAGTCAGAGCATATGTAACAGTTTATTGTGTACAACAGTGAGGACTGTTAAAAGCTATGATTGAAATGTGGTGAACCAAGTCAAAATTTGGTCTTCCCTGCTAATTTTATTTTCTTGAGTCCTAACAGACCAGGCCAGCCCAGATGAATGGTTCCACCCCCCCCCCCCCTAACAGCAGATGGAGACAGAGAACACATGCTTATGTGTCCTGTTCAATACAGAGTACTGTGTAGTCAACACACTCCTCAGTTTGATTCTGTAACAAAGCAAAGAGTAAATTCTCCTCAAAACTCTCCCACCAGAAAGGGAAGGGGTCCTGGCCCTTACAGGAGAGCCCATCAAGTATTAGAGAATCAAGAGCACCCACAGACTTGGAACTCAAAGAGGTTCCTTCCTGTCTGCCCAAAAGGACTGTGACTTGCTCAAGAAATGGGAATCTGACCCAACAAACCTTTGACTGGGCTGTGGCGCCAGACTCTTGAAATTCCACCTTACTACTCCTGGAATGATAGTCCCTCTTGGGCTTGTCCTCTGGCAGTTTCTGGGTTTTCACCTCCTCCAAATCCTTTATCAATTTCTCCAAGTCCTCCCAAAGAGGAGTTTTCACTGGAAAGGGAGCCTACTGAACCATGTCTTGGAGGCAACATCTGTCGCCCAATATTGCAACCACAACAACCTCCTGAAGTCACTGTAGATGCCATTCCTCTGGCATAGGTACTGGCTAGGTTATACAGAGCATCTACTACACAAGCCAAGCCCCTTTTTATAGTGAGAAGCTCCAAGTCTCTAACAGACCAACTCACCACACCAGAAGTTTCTCTCTCTAAAGCCTGCCATTTCTTTCTCTAAAACCTGTTTCCTCAGCTCGCAACCTTGGGGTCATCTTTGACTCTACTCTCTCTTTCTCTGCACACATCCAACAGATAACTAAAACCTGTCACTTCTTTATAACATCAGCAAAATTTGTCCCTTCCTTTCTACTCACACTACTAAGACATTTATCCATTCAACCTGCTCGTCACTGGTCTATCTCTGAATTATCTCTCTCCCCTTCAATCTGTTCAAAACTCAGCTGCATGGCTAATTTTCTGCCAGTGTCGCTATGCTCATATAATCCCTTTTCTCAAGTCACTTCACTGGCTCCCTATCAGTATCCGCATCCACTTCAAACTTCTCCTACTGACCTATGCGTGCATTCATTCTGCGGCTCCTCACTACCTTTCCTCGCATACCTCACTCTACAACCCTCCTTGGGAACTCTGCTCTTCTGGCAGATCCCTTATCTCCAGGAATAAGCAGGAATGTAGTCCTCACATATGGGTATCGTCGGTAACGACGGAGCCTGCGCGGGAACGCTCCCCAGCGTCCAATTAGGAAGCTTTTGGGAGCATCCCACAGCGCCTGTGTGCTGCCTTCCCGCCTTTCCCAACTGCCTCTCTCCAGTTCTTCGTTTTCCGGAGCCAGCAGGTCATATTCCTGTCACCGCAGAAAATTATTTTCCTTATTCTTCTTTTTTGTGGTCGCATCTGCCTTCCTCGACGTTACACCGGTACCGCCGGTTCTTCTTTCTTTCCTTTAAAAAAAAATAATTCTTTTTTCCAAACTTTTCTTTCCAGGTGCACCTGCCATTTTGGGCCTTTAAGCCCAAAATTTCCTCCACCATGGAGAAACCTGCCTCGGGTTTTAAAAAATGCAACAAGTGTGGCGGTACCATCTCCGTCACCGACACCCACGAGTGGTGTCTTAAATGTTTAGGTCCTGACCACTCCATCTCCGAGTGCATGGCTTGCGCCATGATGTCCAAAAGGGGTCGACAGAACCGAGCTGCCAAGCTCAGTGCCCTTTTTCCCTCCGATGAAGCTTCGGTGGCATCAACGTCTTCCAGGGCTTCGTCTTCCTCCCATGGATCTCAGGTAACTAAACATAAGTCCAGCCGGTCCTCAAAGGGTAGATCTTGAGGGTTCCATACCGGCAAAGTTGCCCCAGCGGGAGGCTTCGGCTTCCAAAGTATTATTGGGGATCCAGGATGTACGCGAGGCCTCAACCTCGGCAGAACTACTGGTGCCATGCTCTGGGTTACCTGCTCTTTCCAGTACCGACACCCAGGCATCGGCAGCGTCGATAGACCAGAGGTTCCTGGCTATTGAACGCAGTCTGGCGGCTCTCCTTGCGGCATCGACGTCCTCGGAACCGCGTCAGACGATTCAACCGGTACTGGCACCGATGCCGGCACCGGTGTGTGTACCAGTACCGATAGCATCGACATCGGTATCAGCTTTGCTGGCACCCAATCATGCGATGCCTTCTGGTGCCAATACACCAGTACCGATTACCCCCGGTACCGACTTCGGTCGGTACGGGTATCGGGCTCTTCAAGAGCATCCGGACAGACGATACTTTGAATCCTCGGAGGACTCCGAGGATTCTGATAGCTCTGCCGGTACCAGGATACTTCTCCCGGAAGAGCCTTCCTCTCCTAAACGAAGGATGTCTCCTCCAGAAGATATCTCTTTTCAAGATTTCATCAGGGAGGTGGGCTCGTGGGTTGTCCATTACTGTGACTCCTGAGACAGAGCCCAGAGCTAAGGAGTTGGAGATTTTAAAGTATCCCAAAGCTCCTAAGGAGGCAGCTACCTTGCCTATCCATGAGATCTTACATGATCTCATGTTGAGAATGTGGGAGACACCTCTCAACACCTCTCCTCACTCTCGGAGACTGGATACCATGTATCGAGTCCCCCCTTGTCCTGGATTCCAGAAAACTCAGCTTCCTCACCACTCTATTTAGTGGAGTCAGCTATGAGAAGGATCAGAAGTGCAAAGAGGCATGCCTCTAATCCTCCAGGACATGAGTGTAGAACTTTGGATGCCTTTGGACGTCGTACTTTCCAGGCTTCCATGCTTTCTGCCAGGATCAGTTCCTATATTTTATATATGGGAATGTTCCTTAAAGAAGTCACAGGTGATTTAGAGGTTTTGAGCCCTCTTCTTCCTGATGATAGAAGGCAGGATTTTCTCACACTGGTCAAACATGCCCAGGATGTGTCTAAGTTTGTCAACCATGCAGCTTTTGACTGTTTTGAGTGCATAAGCAGAACCTCTGCCATTGCCATAGGTGCACGTAGAATTGCCTGGCTCCAGGCATCCGATTTGGAGCTCTGGGTGCAGGACAAACTGGGCAATATCCCTTGTACAGGTGAGAATCTATTTGGCAAAAATTGGCAAGAAAAAGCCAATGAATTAGATGCTGACAACTCCACTTTGGATAGGCTATACAAAGGCACAGCTGATCCTGCGAAAAAGAAATCTTTCAAGAAGCCTTTCTTCTCAAAAAAGAAGAGGTTTTATCCTTCTTATTCCCAGCAGGGACGTTCTGCAGGTCAGCCTGCCCGGAAAAGTCAGCAACCACCTAAACAAAGGAAAGCAAAGACTGCTAAGCCTCAACCGTCTCAGCAGTCTCAGCCTCCACAAGGCCTTTGACTTTCATCTAGAGAACTTAGCCTTCCTGGCCCTCAATGGACCAGAGCTTTCCACCATTCCAGGAAGGTTATGTCACTTTGCCCCCAGGTGGGAGCAGATAACAGCAGAGCACTGGACACTCTCCATTATAAGAGAGGGGTACAAGCTACACTTTCTCTGCATGCCCCCTCCCACAATGGTAAGACAGTTCAGTTCTCAGACCTCTCTCATCAACCTGTTAGATCAAGAGGTCACTATGCTTCTTGCCCTAGGGGCAATAGAAGAAGTACCCATCCACCAACAGAGTACAGGGTTTTACTCTCCCCTATTTCCTTATCCCAAAGAAAACAGGGCAAAGAAAACAGGGGGATACAGACCTATCTTGGACCTCAGAGAATTGAACAAATTTCTGTTCAAAGAGAAATTCAAGATGATTTCTCTAGGAACTCTGCTGCCATACCTTCAGGGTCAGGATTGGCTTTGTTCTCTAGATCTCAAGGATGCGTACACCCATGTTCTCATCCATCCAACTCACAGAAAGTTCCTTTGGTTCCTTTTTCAAGGAAAGCACTACCAATACAGGGTGCGTCTTCACAAAATGCATGGCTGTGGTAGCAGCATTTCTCCGCACTCTAGGGATATTCGTCTTCCCTTACTTAGACGACTGGCTCATTCGAGCCCCATCAGAGTCAGAGGCCAGGACTTCTCTATCTTGCACAATGCGTATCCTTCAGTATTTGTGTCTGGTCATAAACATCCCAAAATCCAGTCTAACTCCCACTCAGTCTCTAGAGTTCATAGAAGCTTTGCTGGATACCAGAAAAGCAAGGGCCTATCTTCCCCAGGCCCGTTGCCTTCGCATGGTGTAGTTAGCTTCTCAAGCAGTGTTGAAGCCCCATCTCACTGCCCGAGAAATGCTACAACTACTAGGCCACATGGCATTTACCGTGCATGTGGTTCCTTATGCTCGCCTCCATATGAGAGCAGCCCAGTGGACTTTATCCACTCGGTGGACCAAGGCATCAGGGTGCCTGTCAGACAAAATAGCAAACACAAATTGCCTTATTTTGTCCCTCCAATGGTGGCGGTCCACTCAGAACCTGTTGCTGGGGTCCCCATTTCAACAACCCTTACCCCAGGCAACCCTCACAACAGATGCTTCACCAATGGGTTGGGGAGCTCATCTGCAAAACCTCTCCACCCAAGGCACCTGGACTCCGCAGGAGACTCATCTACATATCAATCTCTTGGAGCTCAGAGCAATCTTCCTTGCTCTTCAAGTGTTCCATACCCTGCTCAGCTACAAGACAGTCCTCATTCATACGGACAATCAAGTAGCCATATTCTACGTGAACAAACAGGGGGGGAACAGGCTCTCTGTCTCTTTGCAACGAAGCTTTGCGACTATAGGCCCTCGCCAGAGAGCATCAGATTCATCTCCTGGCAGTGTATCTTCCAGGCATACAAAACTCTTGGGCAGACAGACTCAGTCGAGCTCTGCTTCCACACGAATGGCCTCTACATGCAGACCAGGTGGCCAAGATTTTTCAAATTTGGGGAACCCCGGACATAGACCTCTTTGGAAGTCCGTTGAATGCCAAACTTCCCCGGTTCTGTTCCAGAATTCCGGCTCAGGGCTCTCAGGCCAAGGATGCTTTCCTTTTTCATTGGGGTCAAGACTGCCTGTATGCCTTTCCACCCATTCCCCTGATTCCCAAAACCATATTCAAGCTTCAGAGAGACAGAGGCCGTATGATTCTCATAGCTCCACATTGGCCACGGCAAGTGTGGTACCCTCTGCTTCTACATCTCTCTCAAGCTCCCTCCCTGGAGTTAGGGTCTGCTCCATATCTCCTGTCCCAGGAGAACGGAATTTTATGGCATCCCAATCCCCAATCTCTGCATCTCAGGGCTTGGTTGCTGAAGGCCTAGATCTTCATGACCTTAACCTCCCTCAGCAAGTAAAGGATATCCTTTACGCTTCCAGGAAGCCTTCCACAAGTCGCTCATATGCTTTGTGGCCTTAAGATATTACGGGCTGGCGTGTCAAAGCCCGCACAGCTCCTAATCGTCTCTGTGATGTTGCGTCCTACCTGGCACTCATCTGCCTTACCCTCTCTTGTGGCCAAATGAGGTAATGCAATACACTCATGCCAGGGTCTTAAGACATTGATGTGGTAGACCTGACGTCGCCAGCTCTTATTTTGTACCGAGTAAGATACAGGCCCTACTTGTTCTACCACCCGATAGGGGCCCTTCCATTTACTCTCAAATTTGAGAGTGGCTCCGGCTACCATCACTATTACCTTTTCACCTACTTTTAACTGGCGAGGCCTGGCGCGTCGGTCGTATTATCTTTTTTGGCGTGACTGGCTAGTTTTCAAATTCTCTTCTGCCACTTGGGCTGTTCGATGTAAGCGACCCCTTAAATCCCTCAAAAATTTGGGTATTCCTACCTCCTCAACTGCTGGTTTTACCCACTGCTCTCTCAATACGTCTAGGACACCTCGTGGAACGCGCCCATACATCAGCTCGTAGGGTGAAATGCCTAAAGAGGTTTGCCTCCGTTCCCTAAATGCGTATAAAACAAAAGGGAGCATCATATCCCAATCTCCCATGTTACCGTCCAAACCTCTCCGTAACATTTTCTTCAACATCTGATTCTGTCTTTCTACCAACCCATTTGACTGAGGATGATAAGCTGCAGTTTTAACGTGTCAGATCCCAAATGCATCCCACACTTGCGCAAGATAGCGGGACATAAAGTTGCTACCTCTGTCGGTGAGGACTTCGCGAGGAAACCCCACTTCACAAATAGTTTCACTAGCTTGGAGGCTATGGTTTTTGCGGAGATATTGTGAAGTGGAATAGCCTACGGAAACCTTGTGGCTTGGTTGACTATTACCAGCATATATTTGAACCCCCGGGGTGTTCTCATTAGGGGTCCCACTATATCCATAACGATCCTATGAATGGGCTCTGATATTATCGGCAGGGGTAACAGAGGTACCCCTGGTGGATGAGCCGAGGTGACGCGCTGGCATGAAGGGCATGCCTCGCAGAACTTGGAGGTCTCTTTAAAGACTCCGGGCCAATAAAAACGGGCCAGGATCTGGTCCAGTGTACCGTGTATTCCCTTATGCCCACCTACCGGACAGTCATGTGCTAGTCTTAAATCTAGTGTCTTGAAGGAGGTAGAAACTACAAGCTGCTTTCGAGTATTCCCAGTATGGGGATCCAAGCGTTCCCTGTATAAGACACCGTCCTCTACCAAGAACCTAGGTAGGGATTCTGACCGCCTCTGGGCATGCTCAAAAGCCCGTATGAGAGCGGGGTCCGCCTGCTGCTCCTTGGGGAAGAAGGGAAATTTTTCCATTAGTTCAGCGGGAACCCATGGCATCTCTTCTCCAGCTTCTAGTTTGGCCTGATTCTGAGACCTACACTGCCTCTCTCTGCGTTTTTCTGCTCTCCCCTTCTTATCTCTACTCGCCGAGGGGAATATAAGATCATCATGAGATGGGAGCCCCTGTAATGGGTCCTCTGAAGGATCCTTTTCCCCCTCTTGGGCTCTAGACTGCGCTCTGGTGGATACCATGCCCTCTTTCTGGTGTAATTCCTCCTCCAGCCCTCTCCTAAATTGGGGCCAATCCCTCCCCAATACCAGGGCGTGGGGTAGCCTTGTTACGATGGCGACTGGGATCTTCCTTTTTATCCCCAGACCACTCACTGCCACCTTGTATAAAGGGTAGAACGATGCTGCCCCATGGATGCATTTGATTCGTACGTTCCCTTCAGGTTGCCTCGGGACCTGCCTATGCTGAGCCTCGATCTGTTTCCAGAGTTTCCGGGAGACCATGGACTGATCTGCCCCAGAATCCAGCAAGGCTTCTATGGCCATACCTTCTACCTCTACGGCTAGGAGAAAACCTTCTCTATTCTCTTTAGAATGAGCTGTAATAAGGGCTGTTCTGGCTCTACAATTTTTTTTAAAATGTTCCTCGCCACCACATGCAAAACATTTTTTCTGTGCATAGTAGCCCCTGTCCATAGGTATAGACATTTTCATCTCACCAATCACTGACCTTCCTTTCCTTTCTGATCCTACCCCTTCTGCCTTTTTAGAAACACCACCCTTATGCTGGCTCACCAATTCGGCTTCCATGAAACGTTCTGCCAGTAGGGTAGCATCATTGGTGTTTCTGCAGTTCTGTAGGATCAGAAAGGTTTTTAAGTCCAGCAGAACAGCATCCATAAATTGTTCTAAAACAATACCATCTATTATAGCATCTACAGTCTTCGACTCTGGTGTTAACCACTTCAATGCCCGATTCTTAATACGTTGGCAAAGAGCCCTAGGTGTTTCACCAGGTTTTAAGCGACTACCTCTCAAGAGACGCTGATAGATCATGGGGGTCAGACCAAGGCGGTCTCTGATTGCTCTTTTAAGCTCTTTGTAATCGGAGGCTAAAGTGGCGCGCATAGCCCGGTACGCGGCCAAGGCTTCCCCGGTAAGGGAGGTGGCCAAACGCACCGCCCACTGTTCTTTAGGCCATCCGGTTATAAGTGCGACCCTTTCAAAGGTTTCTAAAAAGTCATCCACATCATCATCCTTAGTTAACTGCCCCATTGAGAATGTCCCATTATAGGACGTTCCCAGCCCCTGCCAAGCACCTATGGGACCTGGTACTGTCCGTGCTGACTCCGCCATTTTCTCATGGACCCCCAGCCACGCGCCCATCATGTCCAACAAGGGTTTCTGCTGCGCTTGTAGCATGGCTGCAGTTTTCTCCTGGGTCAGTGCAGACATTTCCCGCTGCTTTTCAAATTGTGCAGTCATCCAGTGCAATAACTCTTTCTTCATGGCGTGTCGGTGCTGCAATGAGAAGAGAGAAAAAAAACACACCAAGTGTGGCACACACAACTGGCAATCTTTCCTTGGTTTTTTACCAAGCACTGCTACACCCTCTGTATCAGTATCCGGCTATAACCCTCTTAATTACGGGGTACCTGATACAGGCGTTGACTCAAGCTTGTCAGCAATGAAGGTCGCTGTTTGTCTTCCCTGACACCAGCGCTTGTCCTCTGCTGCAGCTCAGTCTCCCGATGGTGAGCAGGGCTCCGGAGTTTGTCTTCGTGGACCGTGGAAGTTCTGGCATGGGTGAAGGATTTTGGCGCATGCGTAGGACTTGTAGAATCCTTAAAACTACGCCACCTGTGGCGTCCACAACCCCAGGCGGACACCTAGGGTAGGGACGTACCTTTATTTAGTCCAGAGCCGGGGCTGCTGGGGTTTGTAGTTGTGGGTTTCAAAAGAAATCGAGGCCCGAGGGTTGTAAGGCAAACACAGGAATATTTATTTATTTTGGTTTTCTACTCCTCCATAAAGAGCCTTTAGAAAGCTCAACGCATGGTAAATTAAACAAAATAGGATTCTTTCTCCCAAACCATATTTTCCATAACTTCCAGGATTCAAAATAAGACTTCCATTGCTTCCTTCAGCATTAAACACACATGGAGGTTTCCGCTTTACAACTTTCAACATTCAGGATAAAGCTTTACTTGCTTCATTCAGCGTGAAACATTTTTAAAGGCAAACAGGATTTTTAAAACAATGTCCATCCTGTTTCCTTTTGCTTTGCCAGAGAAATGAAATTCGTTAAGCTATTCTCTTTCTACTGCTTAGACATTTATAAGGTCCTATGAGAGAGAGAACAATCCATCACAGAAGATTGAGTCATGATCAGAACCATAGCCTTCTGTTTGCATTTCTTCTGACGCTGTGCTTTCAGTATCGTGGTCTAAGCCTCCCTGTGTAAACTCAGGCTTTGCACTTTCCAGCAACTCTAATAATTTTCTCCAACAAGACTTTTCCTTATCTAGAGGGTTTTCAGCAGACACTGGCAACCTCTTCTTTCTCATTAAGTGGCTCAGTGCTTCTAGCTGACCTAATCTACTGTTAGTCACGGAGTTACTCACAGTCCTCTTTGTAGCAGGCAAGTTTCCAGCAAGTTCCTGGATTGCTGCTGAAGGGCCTGGCTCCTCGTCAGGGCTTCTCTCAGCTAGCAGTCTCCTATCTCCAGTGCCCAACACAGTTCCTCTGCAACATTGGCTCCTCTCTGGATTATGGCTTTTACCCCTGAGAATTCCAATGCATTTCTCAGTGTTCTCTGAGACTGAGCTTTTCTTATGGCTCTGTCTCCCTGGTTCCTTCTCTCTGGAACCCTCCCTTGGGCTGCCTTTGGAAACTCCTTTTCCTTCTGCTGCTCTGAAGGTCTTCCTTCCTTCCAACTCCTTAGGACTCCTGCTGCGTTCTGCTTCCCTGGTAACTCCTCCCTCTTCTGTTTCCCTGGTGACTCTATTTGAATGTGCCTGAAGTGTAGCCTCGTGCTCCTCCCCCAGCTGGCTCTCATTAGCTTTACAGCTTGCTTCAGAGCTAGGGCGTGGCTTGCAGTTAGGAACTAGATGAGTTTTTTTCTGCTTAGCTGCAGTTTGAGATCTACAAGCCTCCTGCCTGTTTCTCTCCCTACAGGTAAATGTGTGTCTTTCTCCTATTTCCATAGGCTCAGAAACGCTTTGGGCATCACAGCTTTCAAGTGGAAAAGGTTTACCACATGGTACTCGCAGAAGGGTCTCAACCCCCTTGCGATACCTTTGGAATCATTATTGGAGTATCTCCTTTATTTATCCAATGCAGGACTTAAGACCAACTCAGTAAGAGTCAATTTGAGTGCTATTGCAGCTTCTTTCAAGCCTCTAAATAGACAGCCTATTTCCTCCCATCCTCTTGTAGCAAGATTTATGAGAGGCCTTCTTCTAACTAAGCCTCCCATTGGGCCACCACCTGTGGCATGGGACTTAAACCTGGTTCTTGGTCAGCTTATGAAGCCACCTTTCGAACCCTTAGCTACTACCTCATTGAAATTTCTTTCTTGGAAAGTTATCTTTCTCATTGCAATCACATCAGCACGTTGCATCAGTGAGTTGCAAGCACTAGTAGCTGATCCACCTTATACAAGGTTCCATCATGATAAGGTAGTCCTTAGGACTCATCCACACTTTATGCCAAAGGTGGTCTCGCCTTTTCATCTAAACCAGGCGGTCTACCTGCCTGTGTTTTTTCCAAGGCCTCATGCATCTAATGCAGAAAGAAATCTTCATACTTTGCACTGTAAAAGAGCTTTAGCTTTTTACTTACAAAGAACACAGCAACATAGAAAGTCCTCTCAACTCTTTGTTGCTTTTGATCCTTCTCATTTGGGACTTCCAGTCTCCAAGAGAACACTGTCTAACTGGATTGCTCAGTGTATTTCCTTTGCCTATCAGAGTAAGAATCTTTCTCTGGAGGGCCATGTCAGAGCTCACAATGTGAGAGCCATAGCAGCTTCAATGGCTCATCTGCATTCTGTGTCTATCGACGACATGTGTCGAGCAGCCACCTGGGCTTTGGTTCATACCTTCACAGCCCATTACTGCTTGGACAAGGACTCCCGCCGGGATGCCTTGTTTGGTCAGGCTGTTCTCCAACACCTGTTCCATACCTAATCAACTCCTATCCACCATCCCTGGTTGGATGCCAGAGATCCATGGGGGGGAAGTGGAGCCCTTTCACAGGGGCACACAACATCTGGGGTCTCTCCCTGGCATCTAAAGCTAGGGAGTCCCTATATGTGAGGACTACATTCCTGCTTGTTCCTGGAGATAGCGTAGTTACTCACCTGTAACAGGTGATCTCCGGGAACAGCAGGAATTTAGTCCTCACAACCCACCCACCTCCCCTAGGAGTTGTATCTCTCTATCTATCTCTCTCTCTTTTTGTCTCAGCTTTAAACTTAACTGGAGAGAGGCAGTTGGGAAAGGCGGGAAGGCAGCACACAGGCGCTGTGGGATGCTCCCAAAAGCTTCCTAATTGGACGCTGGGGAGCGTTCCCGCGCAGGCTCAGTCGGTACTGACGATACCCATATGTGAGGACTAAATTCCTGCTGTTCCCGGAGATCACCTGTTACAGGTGAGTAACTATGCTTTATCTGTGCCCTTTTCTGCCATTGCCAATTCCAGACTTCGTTCATTCCATCATGCTGCTCCATATTTATTTATTTAACGTCTTTTTTTATACCACTTTATCATTTAGTCAAAGCAGTTTATAGTCTAACTTAAACTTAGTAAGACATTAAACAAGGACATTGATAACTTGGATTCTTCTGAGGCAATGTTGCTGTGTTTTTTCTTTTGACAAGCTCTGCTGAGCAGGGACCATCTTTTCCTGCGTCTGTGCAGCGCTGTGTATGCCTTGTACAATGATAAGTAGTAGTTGTAGTAGTGCCTTCTGGCTATGGCATCTGAGGCCCACCTATCTGGGTATTGGCATTTCTCACAACAGCTACACCTATCTCATTGTGGTGCATGTCAGTCCATATATATCTGTTCCTGTGGAGCAACACTATCTGCCTTCCCATAGCCAGTTTTGTGGCACTGCTCCCCTGGTTAGGGCTGTGTGGGCATGGGAGGAGAGATCCCTGTGCCATCACACCAAGTAGCCAGACTCCAGATATATCACCACTCTCGCAGCTTTCACTGATCTTGGACTGGGTAGGGATGTAAGCTGCATTGGACAATCCGGGGAATGTTGGCACAACATTAGTTGGGTCTCCCAGTGCCAGGCACAGCAGATGTATGGCTGCCCTATCACACTGCCAACAATATCTGATCTTATTAGAGTACCCTATGTAAAATGATCCAGAAGGAAATCAGTATAGATTCCCCATGACTAAATATCAAAACATATCCCTGCCAATAATAGGGACCCTCAGAATACGTGCATTCAGCAGTGCAAACAGCACTAATACATGCTCAACAGAAACAGCATTGGTCCCACAAAATGCATGCATTAGTACCATTTTCACTTTTGAGTGCCCTTATTCTGAAGGCCCCTTAGCATCGACAGGGATATGTTTTGACATGTTGCACCCAGTGACGCTGCAGTCATCCATACAGTCCAGGTACTGGCCAGGCTTTTATATCCCTCCTGAAGTGCAGATGAGCACACCAGATCCCCCATGCACCCCCACACACACACACACACACATATACACATCCTCCCTTTTCTGTCACAAAAACATGATTCTGCCAAAAAGATGTCCTGAACCTATACATAACAGCTATAACATAACATTATCGCATGGGGTACCAGGACTACAAATTTGAACTCCGTTTCTCACCCAAAAAGGAACCTTTCTCTGCTCATGCCCATACTATCCTTGGATCAGCAGTCCCATATTTCTGAATATGGGAATTGTTGGGGTCCCATAGATTTCTCCTTTAGCACAAACAGCACATTAGTGCATAGGCTGAATAACCACTATTGTTCTTCTTAATATTTCTGAAAGGGTATTTATTAATGTGTCTTCTTTGCCACACTGAACTAACTGAAAGCTGCTCTCAGCATCTGCCGTAGCCAATGTCGGCTTTACACAAGGAGCTCCCTCCTGCAGTCAGCCCACTGTAAGCTATAGAGCTATACTAACCTCCCGCCCCCCCCCCCCCACTCCTTACCACACCAGAGTCCCTGGTCTCCCAGCTTAAATGTCAAATTCCTACTGAAAACTGAACCCTGTTTACGTCTTTCTTTTTTTTCTAACTAAAGAAGCTTACTGAGCCAAACAAAATAAAATCAAAAGTAAACTGCCTAAGGAACGTCAGCCTGAGGGATGCCGGGGGAAAAGAAGGATGGAACTACTCCAGGTATCTCTCTGGCTGCCAATGGCAGACCACCAGAAGGGCTCTGGGACCCCTCCTTTTTTGTCTATGCTCAAGTGGGTACTAGTTTTCCAAGTGACACCAGGAGTCCAAGTCAGAACTCCACTGATATACAGTCTGCTGTTTACTATCTTCTGGAGACAGAAAAAAAAGAAGGGTGTGCGGCAGCACGTTGCCCTATATTTGGTGGGGCACACAAGTGTTTGTTCTCTGTCTCCATCTGCTGGTAGGAGGGGCAGAACGAGTTGTATGCTATGGTCTGATGGACAATAAGGAAAGTGAGGTGGAAAATCAGCCCTCAGCTTAAAAGTAAAAAAAAAAAAAATAGAATCATAGCACATAAGCAACTTGAATTTATTAGCAGCTTGAATGGTCACTGCTAGTGCTTTAGTCAGCCTTAGTATAGTGCAGTTATTTAAAACATTAGGAAAGTTAATGTTGGAAAAATTCACAATGTCTATCAAATGAAATATGAGCAATATTTAAATGTTTTGTGCTTATGTTATTGTTGTTGTTGTTAAGTGCCGTCGAGTCGGAGTCGACTCATGGCGACCCTCTGGATAGCTATCCTAAATTGTGTTCGGTCTTCAGTCAGGCGGCTCATTGTTGACAGACTGGTACCCGTAGCTGCTGTTATTGTAGCGATCCATCTCATTGCTGGCCTTCCTCTTTTGCGTTGACCTTCTATCTTTCCAAGCATGATGTCTTTCTCTAATGATCTCTCTCTTCGCATGATGTGTCCGAAGTATGAAAGTCGAAGTCTTGTCATCTGAGCTTCTAAAAAAGCTTAGGTTTGATCTCCTCTAGTACCGTCTGGTTTGTTCTTCGGGCAGTCCATGGTATACACAGTATTCGCCGCCAGCACCATAATTCAAAAGCATCAATTTTCTTCCTGTCTGTCTTTTTCACTGTCCAGCTTTCACATCCATATGATGTTATGGAAAATACCATGGCTTGAACAAGTCGAATCTTTGTATGGAGAGAGACATCTCTGCTCTTGAGAATCTTATCTAGGTCTTTCATAGCCATTCTGCCAAGAGCAATGCGTCGTCTGATTTCTTGACTGCTTGTTGCTTCTTTATTGATAGTTGATCCAAGTAGGTTAAAGTTGTTCACGATTTCAATTTCTTCTCCTTCAACGATGAACCTGTTGATTATGCCAGTTGTCATGATCTTTGTCTTCTTTACATTAAGGTGCAGGCCCATTTTGAGACTATGTTCTTTGATTGTGAGAAGCAAATGTTTCAGATCATCTTCACTTTCTGCCAGTAATGTGGTATCATCAGCATAGCGAAGGTTGTTGATGAGTCTTCCACCAAACTTCACACCTCTGTTGTCTTCATACAATCCTGCTTCTCTGATGATTTGTTCTGCATATAAATTAAACAGGTAGGGGGAAAGTATGCAGCCTTGTCTTACACCTTTGCTTATTTTAAACCATTCTGTTTCTCCTTGTTCCGTTCGAACTATTGCTTCTTGATCAATGTACAGATTGCGCAAGAGAACGATCAGGTGTTCTGGTATACCCATGCTTCTTAATGTGGCCCAGAGTTTCTCATGGTTTACACAGTCAAAAGCCTTGCTATAGTCGATAAAGCACAAATAGATATCCTTTTGGTATTCTTTAGTCTTTTCAAGGATCCATCTCACATCCGCAATGATGTCTCTCGTTCCTCGCCCTTTCCTGAACCCTGCTTGCACTTCAGGTAGTTCTTGTTCTAGGTATGGCTGTAGTCTCTTTTGAATAATCTTCAGTAGAATCTTGCTGGCATGTGGGATCAGAGCGATTGTGCGATAATTTCCACAGTCAGTTGGATCACCTTTCTTTAGTATTGGTATAAACACAGATCTTTTCCAGTCAGTTGGCCATGATGTTGTCGTCCATATTTCTTGGCAGAGCCTTGTAAGTACAGTAACAGCTGCATCAGATTGCTGCAATACTTCTATGGGAATGCTATCAATGCCTGGTGCTTTGTTCTTTGATAAGGCTTTCAATGCTGCTTCAACTTCTTCTTTCATCACCAATGGTTCCTGATCATAAGGTATAGGTTGAAACGGCTGTTGGTCCACTTGATCTTTATCATATAAAAACTCTGTATATTCCTTCCACCTTTTCTTGATCTTCTCAGCATCATTCAACATAGAACCTTGAGCATCTTGTAACATTCCAATTCGAGGCTGGAACTTTTTCTTTAACTCTCGCAGCTTTAGGAAAGCCGATCTTGTTCTTCCTCTAATAGTTTCTGCTTCTATTTCCTTGCAAGTGTCATTGTAGTACTTTTCCTTGTCCTGTCTTGCTGCACGTTGGAAATCTCTGTTGAGTTCTGCGATTGTCTTTCTTTCTCCTTTGGCTTTAGCTTCTCTGCGTTTCTGGGCAATTTTCAGAGTTTCTTCCGTCATCCATTTTGGCCGTTTTTGCTTTTTCACCTTTTGTAGAGACTTCTCGCTTTCTTCCAGCACAACCTTCTTGATGTCATTCCATAACTCTTCCGGAGTTCTGTCATTTGTATCTAAAGCAGCAAATCGATTTTGCAGGCAGTCTTTAAATTCCAGTGGTATATTCTCAAGGTCATATTTTGCTGCATTCATGAGTGGTTTGCTCTTTTTCAACTTTAGCTTGAGTTTGCATACTAGTAGTTGATGATCTGTACCACAGTCAGCTCCAGGTTTTGTCTTTGTTGAGGTTACAGAGCTTTTCCATCGTTGACTTCCACAGATGTAGTCAATTTGATTTTTATACAATCCATTGGGTGAAGTCCATGTGTACAGTCGCCGCTTGTGTTGCTGGAAGAAGGTGTTTGAGATGAATAGATCATTGGTCTTGCAGAATTCTATCAATCTTTCTCCAGCTTCATTTCTGTTGCCAAGTCCATATTTTCCAATTACTTTGCCTTCTTCTTTGTTGCCAACTTTTGCGTTCCAGTCACCCATGACTATCAGGATATCCTGTTTGCATGTTCTGTCAATTTCAGCTTGTACTTGTTCATAGAACTCTTCAATTTCATTCTCTTCTGCAGCTGTTGTTGGGGCATATACTTGAATTATAGTTGTGTTGATAGGCAATCCTCGTAGACGAATAGAGATTAAGCGTTCGCTGACTGCATTGTATTTCATTACAGTTCTTGCAAGTTTCTTCTTTATTATAAATGCAACACCATTTCTTCTTTGTCTTTCATTTCCAGCATAGTAGACCATGTGATCATCTGATGCAAAGTGCCCGATGCCAGTCCATTTCAGTTCGCTGACACCCAACAGATCAAGTTGTACACGTTCCATTTCATTCTTGACCACCTCCAACTTCCCTTGGTTCATGCTTCGTACGTTCCATGTTCCAATGTGTAAGACATCTTTACAGCTTCTGACTCTCATTTCATGCGCAGCTACATCAGCAGTCAGACTTCCCGAGGGCTTTGATCCAACCACATCATAAATGCTGGCTTTACTCTGAAAAGTCTTCAGCTCTTCCCCAGTAGCTAGTTGAGTGCCTTCCGACCTGGGAGTCTCATCTTCCAGCACCATAGCACAATTTGTTTTGTTGTAACTATCCATTGGGTTTTCATGGCAAGATACAGAAGTAGATTGCACTTGTTTTTGTGCCCTAAATCATCTAGTCAAATTCAAACCAGCTCCTATTAGGCTGCAGTGCCATGTTTTCAGTCTTACATTTTAACATTCCACCTTTTATCTATTCCTTTCACTGCAGTGATCATCCTTTTGCCAAAGGCAATAGATCACATCTACTTCCAGAAAAATGGGACACATGCATGTTGGGTCATTAGATCTGCCCATTGCACTAAGCTCCTTCCCACCCTGGAACTAATCCTTCTTTCCTAGGCATGCCAAGGAACAAAAGGTGAGCTTGGCCATCAAACACAGAACATCTGCAGGATAGCACACATCACTGTACATTTTAGTTGCTAATATGGTTAAACAGCTCTAGAATTTCACTTTTGCAAGTTCTATGGATTCTTTTTTAGCATTCTTTGTATTAGCATTCAAGAAATATGTCATTATCCACATTCAGAGAATTCAGTGGTTAAAGTAACTGACTGAAAAAGAAGTGTTGTCTTAGAGGCAAATTTACTAAAGCATGGTAGCCAGAAATGTGGGGTTTAAGGGCAGGACTAAAGCGCTTATTGGCCCTGCGGTAGCTGGGAGCATGTGGCATGAAAACTCCCACACTACCCAACTACTGCACAAATAGGCGAGGTTTGGGTGGAGTTGGAGTGTAGGAAGGAATAGCCAAGTGCAGCTAGCACAGCTGTGTTAGCGCTGTGTCTGACATAAAAGATGCCACTAGTGCAGGCGCAGATAATGCTTGCCTCCAACCAGGTGCTAGTTGCACATGCTGTGCCGGTGCATTCCAAATGCAAGGTACAGATACAATCTCCATGCTACAGTCTGCCCTGTGCCATCCCAAACATATGCCAACCCATATAACTGAGGTAGGGCTGCACCCAGGGATCCAGTCTCCATGCTCAAGCCTGTGTGGCAAACAGATAGCAAAAGGAGGCCCTTTGCAACACCAGCAGCAACAGGGGGATAGGGGTACAATTCTCTCTTTCAACCCTGGTGAATGTATGTGTGTTGGCAGGGCTCTTCCTCTACATGAAAATGGGTGTAACTAGGGGACAGCATATGCAGGACAGTAACACACAGGTGGCTAGCCAGCACTGGTGAGGAGTTGGGAGATAGGGTATGTTCTCAGAAAGACAACCTGAGATGGGTTCAGGGCCAGCGTGTCCACTAGGCGGGCTATGTGGCCGCTTAGGGCAACAGACCATGGCGGGCAGCACGGTGGCTATGTTCCAGCCCTTTGGTGCCCACGGCAGGCCATGTGCTTCGGTACTCATGGCCTGCTGGTTCTGACTCCCCTCCAGTGCAACTTCCTTTCAGAGGGAGGTCAGAAGCAGCAGGCCATGGAGGCTTCATATTTCAATGTGCACATTCTGTGCAATGCTGACACACTACCTTCATCAGGCTGAGGCACCCTGCTCATGCTGATGCAGCATTCTTACTCTGACACCCACAGACACTGATGCAGCATAGTCTCTAGCCACATGTTTGCAACACCAATTTGCATGCCCTATCCCCTTGTATTTTTGCCCATGTATCTGAGCTGTGCACATCTCCTCCAATCTTCTTTAGCCTTCACTGGCCACATGAACAATGATCTGATGTATGTTGTGACCATGTATCGTTGCCTGTTCTCTCTACTATGGTATGGTAGGCTGCTTCCACACATGTTGAAAGGATGGCAGATCAGTGTTTCTGAGCTCTGGACCATTCACAGCCTTGAGTCTGAGGGAAAGAGGGTTGCTGTACATGCATGTCCTCCTCCACTGATTGCATAGCTTCCTTTGTACAACCAGTTATCTACTGGGGTCACATCTGCTGTCAGAACCCTCAGGTTCCATGGCATGTGGCAGCAATCTGGATATGTCCACTCTCATCCTGCATCTGCCAACCCTTCACACAGCACAGAGATGCTTATATACCACTTTTCACCAGGTTAAAGCGGTTTCCATTAAACAGCAAGTGATACATTCAACAAATATAACATATTTACAGTTTGAACTGGGGTTAGGGAAGGTGGGGGGGGGGCGGTTATGTAATCAACATGGTTGCAACTTATTTACAATCTATATTGGGTATACGTCTAGAGTTCTTAACTTATTTACATACATCTGTCTAGGGGAGTCACACAAGTTGCATACAAGTGTGGGGGGCACATAGCATATGTCTTCACAGCACGCATGCGCCCCTGATGTGCGGTTACTACCTCTGCATATCTGATGCACCTAGCACAGCAATGCCCCACACCCTCTGCATTTAGCATGGTCACACCACTCCTGCTGCAGTAGAATGAACATGCTAGCTGCGCAGTAGACCCATGCTACTTGCAGCATTTTAATAAACATGCCCCTTAGTGTTACACTTTTATAAGTACTCTAAATCATTAAAATTATTTTAATGCTACAATTCTACAAAAATTAAACAACAATGAATTACCTTTAACTTTAAACATAACACTTCTTCTTGACTGAATACAGATATGTGTTGGCCGGAAGATGGAAAATGTATAACTTGCTTAACCATATATTTTCAAAATTTATACAGATAATAGGCTATTTAAATTAAGGGAAACTTGACTAGTATATCTTATTAGATCTCTCAGGTGATTATTCAGAGTTAGTACAGCCTTTGTTTTACCCTTGGTATCAAGATTCTACAAAGGAAATTACCCTAGACTACACGTCTTTTAGATATATAAATACATTTTATAGCCTGAAAGGATAAATTCGGTCATATTTTGCTGAAGAGAATTTTGTAGCAAATAATGCAAACAATGATCATTGCAAAGCTAAATTACTGCAATCTGGTATACTTAGATTTAAATTGCCAGGTTTCAGCTGGTACAAAATACAGCAGTTAAGTTAATAAAAAGAGTAGGAAGATGGGAAAGGGCCACACCAATTACAATGGCTACAGAGCATTAGATTTAAATTGATGACAATTACAAATATTGTAAGATGATCTGAGAGAAGCACCTCAGAGCTTAAATAAATATGTGTCAGTCTATATTCCTCAAAAGGATCACCTGCAGTTCAGAATGCTTTCAGCAAATGCTGTAGGTTAATAGGTATGAGGAGGAAAATATCAAAGGGGGGGAGGAATCCGCAAGAATTGGGTAAAATCCCTAAAACCTGAACAAAATAGCGTAGTTACTCACCTGTAACAGGTGTTCTCCAGGGACAGTAGGAATCAGTTCTCATATATGGGTGACATCGGAGCTCATGCGGAAAGCTTTTGGAAGATGCACCATGCATGCGTTGTCCCCTTTCCACCCAAAGGTGCCATCTTGCCTCAGTCAAATGACATAGCTAACATGGCAAAAATAATATATGGTAAAGAAGCAACTCCAAGAGGAGGAGGGAGGGTTGTGAGGACCGATTCCTGCTGTCCCCGAAGAACACCTGTTACAAGTGAGTAACTATGCTTTCTCCGGGAACAAGCAAGAAGTCAGTCCTCATTATGGGACTCTCCAGCTACAGGCTACCGAGAACTTGTAAAAATGCTACGGTGACCATCAAGGGCGAGCCGTGATTAGCAGCAGTTGTATCTCTGCTGAGAGACTCTCGCAAGACCCAAGTGTCCGGCAGAGAACCGGCACTCCAGTAGCCTGAACACAGAAGGGTTGGAGGGCAGGAGCTGCCTACACCCCAAATAGATTACGGAATATGGCCTGGCTGAAAGTGCTGTCCCGTTGGGACTCCCTCTCCAGGCAGTAGTGAGCTGTGAAGGTATGAATCGAAGACCAGGTGGCAGCTCGGCAGATTTCCGTCATGGGGACAGAACATAGATTTGCCAGGAAGCAGCCATGGCCCTGACACGATGTGCCGTAACCTTCTGGTCCGGTGAAATCCCTGCCTGCTCATAGGCAAGGGTAATGCAGTCCACCATCTAAGTGGATAAAGGTTGCTTAGTCACTGGAAGCCATAGGATATGAAAAGCTGAGGTGCTTTGCGGTGGCCCTGAGTCCATTGCAGATAAAAGGACAGGGCCCTTTTACAATCCAGAGTATGGAGAACGGTCTCTGCCTTGCCACTATGAGGCCTCAGGAAGAAAGTGGGTAGCACCACCTCATGATTGAGGCAGAAAGGGGACACCACCTTCGGCAGAAACTTTGGGTGTGTGCGGAGCAGCACCCTGTTCTTGTAGAACCTCATGTAGGGGGGCTCTGCCATCAGAGCCTGAAGCTCACTGACTCTGCAAGCTGATGTGAGTGCTACAAGGAATACGACCTTCCTGGAGAGGTACCGCAGGTGGTAGGTAGATAAGGGCTCAAACGGAGGTTTAGTGAACTGCGAGAGCACCATGTTTAGATCCCACTCCGCTGCTGGAGGGCGGTAAGAGAGTTTGGATAACATGAGGCCCCATAGGAATCGGGACACAAGGGGCTGCATCAAGAGGGACTTCCCCTCAAAGGGATGGTGATGTGCTGCAATGACGCTCATGTGTACTCTGATCAAATTGGACTTTAGACCTACCTGTGACAGGTGGAGCAGGTACTGGAGTACTACTTGCACTGAGCAGGAGAACGGGTTTGCCCGTCTTTCTGCACACCACACCGCGAAATAGCACCACTTGAAAGTGTATGCCCTTCTTGTGAAGGCCTTACACAAGGCTAGAAGAACCTCCTCCATGTCCCATGGGAGGCTGAAAGGAGCTAATGCTACCCTTTCAGCAGCCAAGCTGTGAGTGACAGGGATCCCAGTAGGGGTGTAGGAGAGAGCCCTGCTCCTATAAGAGTAGCCCTGGGGTTCGGCACAGGGGAATTGGCGCCACTGCCAATAGGGAGAGGAGCAATGGGAACCAGGGCTGCCTGGGCCACCGAGGAGCTATCAGCATTAGTGATGCTCTGTCACGCTGGACCTTGAATAGGGTCTTGGCAACCAGCGGTGTCTGTGGGAAGGCATACAGGAGGCCTTCCATCCACGGGATGAGGAACGCATCTGCTGCCACCCAGGAAGGGTGTAGCTGGTGGGAGCAGAATCAGGGTAACTGTGTGTTGTCCAGACTGGCAACAGGTCCATCGCGGGAACATCCCAGAGACTAAACAGCTGGGAGGCTACTACTAGATGCAGGTGCCACTTGTGTGGCTGTAGGACTCTGCTCAGTTTGTCCGCCAGGGTACTGTCCTGGCCCGGGAGGTAAACCACCTTTAGAAGCATCCCCTTGTATGTTGCTATGCAGAGGGCTACTACCTCCTGGCAGAGGGGTTACAACTCTGTGCCCCCTTGTTTTTTCATGTAGAACATTGTGACCTGGTTGTCGGTCTGGATCAGCACCTGGTGGTGCTGTAGCTGGTAGCAGAAAGCTCGAAGAGCCAGGAATATCACCTGGAGCTCTAGCAGGTTGATTTGCAACTGGGATCCTCCTGGGACCAGCAGCCCTGCATCTGGAGGCCCTCGCAGTGCGCTCACCAGCCTAGTAGGGAGGCATCCGTGTTGAGGACCCTCTGGCGGTTGGGTGCCTGGAAGGACATCTTGGCCTGAAGGTGATGTGGACTCTTATACCATCCAAAAGAGTCTGCCAGCTAGCGGGTCACTCTCACTCTGTGGCTGCCTGTGGCTTGTGTCCACTCAGAGTGGAAGCATCACTGGACTGCCTTCATGTGCAGGCAGGCATATGGGGCCATATGAACCGTGGAGGTCATGTGTCCCAACTGGTGGAGTAGGAGCTGGGCAGGTAGCATCTAGCATCAGTGCACCTCTGCGGCTAACTCCCTGAGGCGTTCTGACCTTTCCTGAGGGAGGAAGGCTTTCGCCTGCAGGGTTTCTAGTTGCGCCCCTATGAACTCTAGGCAGGGGTGAGGTGGGACTTGGGGTAATTTATGACGATCTGCAGGTGCTTCAGGGCATTTAAAGCATGCTCAGTGATGCATTGTGCCTCTGTAGCTGTGGCTCCCTTTATGAGTCAGTTGTCCATGTAAGGGAAGATGAAGGCCCCTTGAATTCAGAGGTGGGCTGCAACCACCGCGAGGCACTACTTTGTGAAGACCCTTTGTGATGAGTCCAGACCAAAGGACAGCACCATGTATTGGTAGTGCAATCGCCCTACCATGAACCAGAGGAATTTTCTGTGGCTGGGATGAATTAGAATGTGCGTGTAGCCATCTTCTAGGTCTAAGGAGCATAGACAGTCTCCCTGCTGGAAGAATGGCAGCAGTGTCCCAAGGGAGAGCATCATGAACTTCTCCCTGACCAGAAACCTGTTAAGCTTTCGCAGATCAAGGATGGGCCTGAGGCCCCTGTCCTCTTGGGGACAAGGAAATACCTGGAATAGAAGCCTGTGCCCTAGAGATGTTTCGGTACTGGCTCCACTGCCTTGTCCTGGATTAGGCCTGCTAGCTCGATGAGAAGCAGGGTCTGGTGAAGGAGAGGCTCTCCTGGGAAGTATGAGATTGGTGCCCGCTGTAAGTAGAGGAGGTACCCTCCCTGACCACTTGAAGCACCCAAGTATCGGTGGTGATGCCGGCCACCTGTGGGCAAACAAGACTAGGTGCCCCCCTGTGGGCTACAGAGGACCCCCTGGGGGTGGGGAGGTTGTGCCCTGGCAGTCAAAACCTCTCTACTTGTTTCATTAGGGCTTTAGCTTACAGGCACCCTGGACAGAGGCATGTGCTGTAACAGGGGCAACAGCTTTGGCAATATGATTTTTCCCAGCCATCATTCAGTTGGTGGAGCTTTAGTACCTATTGAAGTAAATGAGAGAGACCAACCAAAGTCCCTAACTTTTCCTCAGCTATCCTTTAAGAGAAAAAGTAGTTAACCTCTTTTATGTGTGTTCTAACAGCGCGGTTCTATGTTCCTGTGATTAGCCCCACTTCCTTGTAAGGCAATTATTACTTTACATTAGCAGATTTTGATATAATATGTGTCTGAAGAATACAGATTAATGTGCTCCCTTTGTAAAATTACCTAATCAAAGCTCCTTGAAGAATGGCAAACTGTCAACAAGCTATTTGGGGATTTGTCCTATATAGCAAGAATTCTCACTTGGAGTGGGTGAGAGGCTACTTTTGTATCCTGATCTCCTTTTTCTCCTGTTTAACACCAAGTGTTGTAATCATTTCCCTCCAAGAACTACCATAGCCTCCTGTTTGTTCTGTTTGCCTGTTCTGAATAGATTGCAAACAACGTGGAGCAGGGACTGTTTGTGTACAGTGCTGTGTGTGCCTTGTAATGTTATTCAAATAACAAGTAGTGTTAGTATTAGTGTTGTTGCATCCCTTTTATCATTTTGGTCGCCCTTCTTTTCTAATTCCACTGTATCCTGTAACACTGTATTTAATAAAGAGGTATTACAATACTCTCCATAACTTGAAACCTAGCATAGTGTATCTATAGGTTGGGTTGTTATCTCTTATGTGCATCACTCTGCACTTATGCAGTCTTGTAGTAACACAAGGTCTTCCTGCAATTTCTCACAATCTGCTTATGATTTACAACTCTGCATAACTTTAGGGCAATGTAATTACTTCACTTACGATTCCTATTTCCATATCATTTATACATACGTTAATAAGTGGGAAAAGAATGCAGAATATGGTTCACGGAATTCTTTCCAACCCTTCTGTGTGTGTGCACAAACCCATTTGTTTGTATGTTCATTGCCTGTGCGTATGTTGTGCATGTGTTTTGTCTGTGCGTGTGTGCATCTCTGTTGTTCTCTTTTGTGTGTGTGTACATGTGTATGCATCTCTCTCCATTTTTGTGTGTACCTTTCTGGGCTGGTATGTGTATGTGTGTGTATTTCTATGCATGTGCACATGTTAGTGTGTCACTGTATTTGTGTTTGTATGTGTGCCTTGCATGCACATCTTACTATGTGCTGTGGGTATATATACATATGTGTGTGTATGTGTACACGCACACATATATCTGTTTTTGAAGTTTATCTGTTGTGTATGATGAAATTAGACCTTACCTGTACATTTTCTTTCCTGTAATTCTCCACTCCAGTCCAGACAAATGAGTATATATTTGCCAACCAGCAGGTGGAGACTGAGAAACACTTTCTCTTCAATATAAGTAGCCTGTGTCCACTGGACCGAGCCAATATTGGCACTTTATCAAGCAGGAAGCATCACCACAGAAACCAGGAATCCATCCTCAACTCCACACAAAAGGGAACCCCCCCCCATTATTTTGGCAGTAAATGGGAGCCTTGTACCTGCTGTACTGTACCATCAACAGCCAGAGGGTCAGAAACAGAGTCAAATGGCCCCATATATTTTTGGGGGGGTTTTTTGTCGTCTTGCACAATGATTTTTTCTTCAGATTATAGTGTAATGCCAGGGGCCTTGAAAAAGACACACACACACACCCCAAGATGGACAAAACCGTGACACTGCACGCAGGAAACAACAATGTCAAGGGTGGGTCCTGGACTGGACTGGAAGAACTACAGGAAAGACAATTAGCAGGTAAAGCACAGTTACTTACCTGTAACAAGTGATCTCTGGGAACAGCAGGAATAAGTCTTCACATATGGGTACGTCAGTACCGACAGAGCCTGCGCGGGAACGCTCTCCAGCGTCCAATCAGAAAGCTTTTGGGAGCATCCCACAGCGCCTGCATGCTGCCTTCCCACCTTTCCAACTGTCTCTCCTCAGTTGAGTTTTATAGCTGAGACAAAGAGGGAGAGAGAGGGAAAGGAAGAGAGAGAGAGAGAGAGACAACTCCTAGGGGAGGTGGGTGGGTTGTGAAGACTTATTCCTGCTGTTCCCAGAGATCACCTGTTACAGGTAAGTAACTGTGCTATCTCCAGGAACAAGCAGGAATGAGTCTTCACATATGGGGACTCCCTAGCTTTTGAGGCCAGGGAGAGAGCCCATAAATTGTGTGTCCCTGGGACAGGGCTGCACTTCCCCACCTGGATCTCTGGCATCCCATGAGGGATGGTGGGTAGGAGTTGATTAAGTATGGAACAGGTGTTTGAGAACAGCCTGACCAAACAAGGCATCCCGGCGGGAGTCCTTCTCCAAGCAGTAATGGGCTGTGAAGGTATGAACTGAGGCCCAAGTGGCTGCTCGACAGATGTCGTCGATAGACACAGAGTTCAGATGAGCCATTGAGGCTGCCATGGCTCTCACATTGTGAGCTGTGACATGGCCCTCCAGAGAAATGTTCTTGCTCTGATAGGCAAAAGAAATACATTGGGCAATCCAGTTGGAAAGTGTTCTCTTGGAGACTGGTTGTCCCAAATGAGAAGGATCAAAAGCAACAAAGAGTTGGGAAGACTTTCTATGTTGCTGTGTCCTCTGTAAGTAAAAAGCTAGAGCTCTTTTACAATCCAGGGTATGAAGATTCCTCTCTGCACTTGATGCATGAGGTCCTGGAAAAAAGACACGTAGGTAGACCTCTTGGTTGAGGTGAAAAGGCGAGACCACCTTAGGCATAAAGTGTGGATTAGTCCTAAGGACCACCTTGTCATGATGGAACCTTGTATAAGGTGGATTAGCTACTAGTGCTTGCAATTTACTGATGGGGCGTGCTGATGTGATTGCAATGAGAAAAATAACCTTCCAATAAAGATATTTCAAGGAGGTAGTAGCTAAAGGTTCAAAAGGCGGCTTCATAAGCTGACCAAGAACCAAATTTAGGTCCCATGCCACCGGTGGTGGTCTAATGGGAGGCTTTATTAAAAGGAGGCCTCCCATGAACCTTGCTACAAGGGGATGAGAGGAAACAGGCTGTCCATTTAGAGGCTTGAGGAAAGCTGCAATAGCACTCAGATGGACTCTTACTGAATTTGTCTTAAGGCCTGCATTAGACAGATGAAGGAGATACTCCAGCAACGATTCCAGAGGAATGGCACGGCGGTTAAGACCCTTTTCAGAACACAAGATGGTAAACCTTTTCCACTTGAAGGCGTAAGAACGTCTAGTGGAAGGTTTTCTGGAAGCATAAAGAACATCTTTCACTTGTTGAGAAAGATGAAGATCCTGGAGATCTAGGCCTTCAGCAACCAAGCCCTGAGATGCAGAGACTGGGGATTGGGATGCCACAACTTTCCGTCCTCCTGAGAGAGGAGGTCTGGTGCAGACCCTAACTCTAGGGAGGGAGCTTGAGAGAGATGTGGAAGAAGAGGTTACCACACTTGCCGTGGCCAATGTGGAGCTATGAGAATCATGTGGCCTCTGTCTCTCTGAAGCTTGAACAGGGTTTTGGGAATTAGGGGAATGGGTGGAAAGGCATACAGGAAGTCTTGACCTCAATGAAGGAGGAAAGCATCCCTTGCCTGAGCCCCCTGAGCTGGAGTTTTGGAACAGAACCAGGGAAGTTTGGCATTCCACGGACTTGCAAAGAGGTCTATGTCCGGGGTTCCCCAAATTTGAAAAATCTTGGATACCTGGTCCATATGTAGGGACCACTCGTGTGGAAGCAGAACTCGACTGAGTCTGTCTGCCCAAGAGTTTTGAACACCTGGAAGATAGACTGCCAGAAGATGAATGTGATGCTCTCTTACGAGGGCCCACAGTCGCAGAGCGTCGTTGCAAAGCGACAGAGAGCCAGTTCCTCCCTGCTTGTTTCTATAGAACATGGCTACCTGATTGTCCGTGTGGATAAGGACTGTCTTGTGGCTGAGTAGGGTGTAGAAAACTCGCAGAGCAAGGAAGATTGCTCTGAGTTCCAAGAGACTGATATGTAGACAAGTCTCCTGTGGGGACCAGATGCCCTGGGTGGAGAGGTCCTGAAGATGAGCTCCCCAGCCCATTGGAGAAGCATCTGTTGTAAGAGTTGCCTGGGGTAGAGGCTGTTGAAAGGGGGACCCCAGCAACAGGTTTTGAGGGGACTTCCACCACTGGAGGGACAAAATGAGGCGACTTGTGTTTGCTATTTTGTCTGACAGGCAGCCTAATGCCTGGTTCATTGGGTGGATAAAGTCCACTGAGCTGCTCTCATGTGAAGGCGAGCACATGGTACCACATGAACGGTGGATGACATGTGGCCTAGCAACTGTAACATTTCTTGAGCAGTTAGTAGGGGTTTTGACTCTTCTTGAGAAGCTAACTGCATCAAGCGAAGGCAACGGGCCTAAGGAAGATAGGCCCTTGCCCTTGTGGTATCCAGCAATGCCCCTATAAACTCCAGGGACCGAGTAGGGATCAAATTGGATTTTGGGATGTTTATTACCAGCCCTAAATATTGAAGGATACGCATTGTGCAGGTTAGAGCAGTCTTGGCCTCTGATTGAGTGGGAGCTCGAATGAGCCAGTTGTCCAGATAAGGGAAGACAAATATTCCCAGGGTGCGCAGAAAAGCAGCAACCACCGCCATGCATTTCGTGAACACCCTTGGTGCAGAGGCCAGGCCAAAGGGGAGCACTCTGTATTGATAGTGCTTCTCCTGGAAAAGGAACTGAAGGAACCTTCTGTGAGTTGGATGGATGAGAACATGAGTGTATGCATCCTTGAGATCTAGAGAACAAAGCCAATCCTGACTCTGAAAGTATGGCAGCAGAGTTCCTAGAGAAACCATCTTGAATTTTTCTTTGACTAGGAATCTGTTCAACTCTCTGAGATCTAAAATGGGTCTGAAGCCCCCTGTTTTCTTTGGGATAAGAAAATAGGGGGAGTAGAACCCTGTGCCCTGTTGTTGGGAAGGCACTTCCTCTATTGCCCCGTGGGCCAGAAGAGTGGCAACCTCCTGCTCTAACAGGCTGAGGAGGGAGGTTGGAGAATTGAACTGGTGCACTCTTGTAAGAGGGGGCAAGCTGGAAAAATGAAGTTTGTACCCCTCTCTTATGATGGAGAGTGTCCAATGCTCTGCTGTGATTTGCCCCCATCTGGGAGCAAAGTGACATAACCTTCCTGGAATGGTGGAGGGCTCTGGTCCTTCTAGAGCCAGGAAGGCTAAGTTCTCTAGCACAAAGTCAAAGGCCCTGAGGGGGCTGAGATTGCTGGGCTGGAGCAGGCCTCATAGCCTTTGCCTTGGTCTGTTTGGAGGATTGCTGACGTTTGGAAGGGAACTGAGCAGCAGAAGATGCTCTCTGACTATAAGCAGGATAGGATCTTCCCTTTTTAGAAAAAGGTGTTTTCTTGAACAACCTTTTCTTAGCAGGAGCAGCTGTAGATTTGGATAGTCTATCCAAAGCAGAATTTTCAGCATCCATCTGATTGGCTTTTGCTTGCCAATCCTTACCAAACAGATTCTCACCTGTACAAGGGATATTTCCCAATTCATCTTGGACCCAGATCTCCAAATCAGATGCTTGAAGCCAAGCAATCCTACATGCACCTATAGCTATAGCTGAGGCTCTGTTTACGCATTCAAAGGAGTTGAAAGCTGCACGGTTGGAGAATTTGGAGATATCCTGGGCATGTTTGAGCCCAGACAGAAATTCTTGCCTTTTATTGTCAGACATAAAAGGACTTAAAGTCTGCAAATGGTCAGTGACTTCTTTTAAGAACATTCCCATGTAGAGACTATAAGAATTAATTCTCTCAGCAAGCATGGAAGACTCTTCTACCAAAAGCATCCAGGGTTCTACATTCACGTCCTGGAGGATTAGAGGCATGTCTCTTGGCACTTCTAATCTTTCTCATTGCAGACTCAACCACAATAGAGTGGTGAGGAAGCTGAGTGTTATGGAAACCAGGACAAGGAGGGACACGATACATGGTGTCCAACCTGCGAGAATGAGGAGAGGTGGTTAGAGGTGCTTCCCACATCCTTAACATGAGATCATACAGAATCTCATGAATAGGTAAGGTAGCTGCCTCCTTAGGAGTTTTAGGATATTGTAAGATATCTAACTCCTTATCTGACTCTGGGGCCACTGTAATAGAGAGGCCCTGAGCCACCTCTCTGATAAAGTCTTGAAAAGACAAGTCCTCTGGAGGAGACATCCTTCGTTTAGGAGAGGACTCCTCCTGTGGAAGAAGCATCGCTGCATCGAAAGACTCTTCAGAATCCTCAGAGTCCTCAGAGGAATCGAAGTATCGTCTGTCGGGATACTCTTGCAAAGCCCGATACCCGTACTGACTGGGATCGGTATCGGGAATCACCGGTACCGGGGTATCAGTACCGGAGGGCTGCAGAGGGCAGAGTACCGGCATAGCGGACACCGATGCCGATGTCGACGCCACCGGTACCGGGATCGGTGCCGATGGCGATGCCGGAGCCGGTACCGGCTGAGTAGTCTGTTGCAGTACCACGGGCATCGATGCCACAAGGAAAGCCACCAGACTGCGTTCGATGGACAGAATCCTCTGATCCATTGACGCCGCCAATGCCTGGAAGTCGGTACTGGTGGAAGCCACCGGTACCCCAGAGCATGGCACCAGGAGATCTGTCGAGGCCACACCATCGAGATCATCCTGGAACCCCGATGATGATGCTTTAGAGACCGAAGCCTCCCGCCGGGGTAATTTTGCCGGTGCAGAATCCTCGAGGGCAAGGCCAGAGGCATCTCGATGCTTAGAAGGAGATTAACCCTTCGAGGACCGGCTGGATTTATGTTTAGTTACTTGAGATCCATGTGAGGAAGAAGCAGCCCTGGAAGACGTCGATACTACCGAAGCAGCATCAGAGGGAAACAGGGTCTGAGCTTGGCAGTTCGGTTCTGTCGACCTCTCTTAGACATCATAGAAAAGGACACACAATCTGTAATGGAATGGTCAGGGCCTAGACATTTTAGACACCAGTCATGGGTGTCGGTGACGGAGATAGTACCGCCACATTTTGTGCACTTCTTAAATCCTGAGGCAGGCTTTTCCGTATTTAAGGAAAAAAGGTTTTTATTTTTTTTTAAAAAGAAAAGAACAACGACCGGCGGTACCGGTACAGCGTCAAAGAAGGCAGACGCAACAGAAAAGAAATAAAGAAAAAATAAGGAAATTCTTTTGCGGTGACAGGAACACGACCTGCTGGCTCCGCGGAAAAAGAACAACTGAGGAGAGACAGTTGGAAAGGCGGGAAGGCAGCACGCAGGCGCTGTGGGATGCTCCCAAAAGCTTTCTGATTGGACGCTGGGGAGCGTTCCCGCGCAGGCTCCGTCGGTACCGACGTACCCATATGTGAAGACTCATTCCTGCTTGTTCCTGGAGATAGTCTAATTTCACCTTCCAGGGTGTCCTCCAGTCCAGTCCAGACAAATGGGACATAGCAGAGCAGTACTAACAATGGATGGGATCAGAAATCCCTGCATGCAGTACTGTTGCCCCAAAACACGCGTCTTGTCTGGAGTGTAGGTTCAGGCGGTAATGCTAAGTAAAAGAATGAAGAGAGGATCAGGTGGTCACCCTACAAATGTCCAGGGGAGGCACCCTCCCCATCTCGACCCAGGAAGATGTCTGTGCTCTAGTGGAGTGGGCTCATAAGCCCACTGGAACCTGCCGCCCCTTCAGAACACAGGCTAAGGCAATCACCTCCCGGATCCAACGAGCAGTGGACACCTTTGAGGTGGCCTCCTCTTTTCGGAGTCCACCAAAAGAATGAACAATCACTCCAAATGGCGAAACGGCTGAGTGACCTTCAAGTAGCACTTCAAAGCCCTGCGAATGTCCAATTTATGCACCAGAGCAAAATCTTCTGAGTCCTGCTGATCGGCAAAGTCTGCTGAGTCCTGCTGGCAGGCAAAGGAGGGTAGCATAACCAACTGACTGAGGTGGAGTTTCATACCATCTTAAGCAAAAAGGATGGAACAGGCTGTAGGACCACCCTTTCCCTGGAAAAGATCACGTAGGACTCCTTACAGAACAAGGCCTGCAACTCCAAAATGCGCCCTGCAGAACAAATGACTACCGGGAAGGCAATCTTCAGGGTGAGATCCTTTAGCGTGGCTGTCCGGAGCGGCTCAAAGGGGGGAACCTCCCAGAGCCGCCAGGACAAGATTAAGGTCCCACGCTGGGACCAGCAGCCGTAGATGTTTGATGCCCCCACAAGAAATGTACCACATCGATGTGGGCAGCAAGGGGAATGCCCTGGACCCTGCCTCGATAGCAAGCCAGGTCCATCACCTGCACTCGCAGGGAGCCCAGTGCCAGGCCCTTGTCAAGGCCCACTTGGAAGAACTCCAGGATAATGGGCATCAGAGCCCCTAGGGGCCGAATGTCCCGATCCGTGCACCAGGCCTCGAAGAGGTGCCAAACCCGGATATTGGCCAAGGTGATAGAGCACCTCCGTGCCTGCAACAAGGTGGCTATAATTGGCTCAGAATTATCGTGGCACCTTAGCTGCGCCCTTTCAAGACCCAAGCTGTAGGTGAGAATTGATCAACGTCCAGCATGCACACCGGACCCTGAGTCAAGAGATTCGGAACCTGTAGCAACCAAAGGTAGTCAGCCACTAGGACATGCACAAGGTTGGCATACCAGGGCGAACGGGGCAGGTCTGGGGCAATCAGCAGCACCTGCCCCCAATGGGCCTTGATGCGAAGGAAAACATGCCCTATCAGCGCCTGGAAACACATACAGCAATCCTGAGTGAGGCCATGGCTGTACAAGAGCATCAAGACCTTCTGCCATCAAAGAATGCCAGTGGCTGAAGAAGTGAGGGGCTTTGGTGTTCTGCACTTGAGCCATCAGATCCATCACCGGCATGCCCCAATGCACTACCAGGAATTGGAAGATTTCTCCAAAAGTGACCACTCCCCCGAATCCAGGGTATGGCCACTCAGGTAATCCGCCTGGACATTCACCAACACCACAACATGTACTGCTGACAGCGCTATAAGGTGCTCTTCGACCCACTGGAGCAGCAGAAGGGCCTCTGTCGCTACGTGCAAGCTCCGAGTGCCACCCTTTCAATTGATGTAGGCCACCATGGTGGCACTGTCCGATAGGTCTCGCAGTACCCTGTGACGTACCAATGGGGAAAATGCCTCCAGTGCCAACCGGACTGCCCTCATTTCCAGGTGACTGACAGGTCACTGTCTCTCCTTGAGAGATCAAAGCCCCTGAGCCACTTGGACCTTGCAGTGTCCTCTGCAACCAGAGAGGCTTGTGTCCACTGTGACCATCACCCACTGGGGGGACTCCAGGGCCATCCCTGCCTTCAGACTGGTCGGGTCCAGACACAATCAAAGGCTGGACCAAACCCTCTGAGAGAGGGAGAGGTGAACCTCCATGGAGTGCACCTCCAGAAGATGGGTCTGCAGCGGTCGCATAAGAAGGTGAGTCCATGGCACCAGCTTCAGAGAAGCTGCATGGACCCCAGAACCTGAAGGTAATCCCAGGCATGAGGCCTTGGGGCCCGACAGAGCCCTAGAATCTGAGCCCGCACTTTCACTATTCTCCCCTCTGGGAGGAACACCATGCCACTGTGACTGTTGAAGCGGGCACCCAGGTCCTCCAAAGACTGCAAGGTCTGTAAGCGGCTCTTTTGAAGATTGACTACCCAGTCAAGCACACCACTGTCTCCATTGTGACCTGCCTCTCCTCAGGAGACTTTCCGCAGATCAGCCAGTCGTTGAGGTAGGGGTGGACCAACACTCCTTGCTTGTGGAGATGGGCTGCTGCCACCACCACCACCATGACCTTGGTGAAGATCCGCAGGGCCGTGATCAGCCCGAAAGGAAAGACCTGGTATTGAAAGTGCCCTGCGGGCACTGCAAAACAGAGGAAATGCTGATGTTCCAGACTCACCAGGATGTGCAGGTAGGCTTCTGTGAGATCAAGGGGAGGTAAGAAACTTACCCTCGCACACCACCACTATAATGACCGCAAGATTGCCATGGGGACCAAGAAACCCTGAGATCCTCGTTGACTCCCTTCAGGTCCAGGATCGGGCGCCAGGACCTTCCTTCTTGGGCACCACAAAGTAGATAGAATACCGGCCTAGGCCCACACACAGTCATCGGAACCGGGATCATTGCCCGAGCTGCATCAGCCACCCGAGCATCTCTCCCTGAGTTTGTGGGCAAATCTGTAGGGGAAAAACATGAAGAGATCTGCCAGGGGCCAAGCAAATTTGAAAGAGTACCCCTCGTAAATGATCTTCAAGACCTCGGCATCTGGCATGATCTGGACCCAAGTGGGGAAAAAGCTCCGCAGGCGGCTGCCCACTGGCTGAACCGCTGCTGGGGCCCCCACACCTTCATTGGGCAGGCTTGGCTGGGGCCAGGGTGATGGGACCTAAGCCCCAGCCACCCTGTGATCTTTCTCGAAATGACAAATCACACTGGAGGAAATGAGTCCTTTGTGAGTTGCCACCTTGGGTGGGGTGAAATCCTTGAGGACCACCATCCTGCCCATGGCCCTGGCCTCCTCTAGCCATCTTTGGCTTGTCCTCCAGCAAGCGGGGAACCTTGGTCTCTCCCAGAGGTCTCACTAACTTATCCAGCTCCTCCCTGAAAAGCAACATACCTCCAAGGGGGAGCTTTGTTTTGGAGGCCACATCTGCCGACCAGTGGAAAAGCCAGAGGAGGTATCCTGCTGTCTCTACTGAGGCCATGCCTTTGGTGAAGACCCGCAAAAGATCATACAACAGGTCGGCAAGGAAGACCACTCCAGATTCCAGTCAGGCATCAGTGAAGAAGCCAGGATCCCTGCAACCGGGGGATCCATAGAGTCCTGGGACCAGTGGAGGGAGACAAGGGCCACATATGCCCCACAGATGGCCCCTTGCAAACCCAAGACCAAAACCTCAAAGGCCTGTTTAAGCAGTGCCTCCAGACGCCGATCTAGTTGATTCTTTAAGGCCAGGACTTCCTCAACATGGATGGTGGTCGTCTCCTGAGTAACAGCCGCCATTAGGGCATCCACCTTAGGGAGGCACAGTCACTCCTTTCTTCTCCGGTGAGATGGGATAGAGCCAAGTCATGCTCCGCCCAATCCACAGCCCTGCAACGGGATCTTCCATTCTTCATCTATCATAGCCACATAGCTCTATGAACCGGGAAGGATTGGGAGGGTCTGCAGATACCCTCAATCAGAAGGACTTCCTCCGGGTCCAGGCCTGCGGTCCCGGGCTCTGCAATGCGCAGGGTGGCTAGGGACTTTATTATCAGGGCTGGGAGCTTGTTGTGGTGAAAAATCCTGACTGCAGAAGGGTCCTCACCCCCCGCCCCCTGGGAGCTTCCCCTCCTCGAGCTCCTCATGAGTTTGGTCCAGCAGATCTGAGGGCCCCTTCAAGGTCCCCAGGGAGGTCAAGAAGCATACTTTGGGCTCCTCATCTAGGCAATCCTGCCTAGGACACTTGACCGGAAGACTGTTCCAGCCCAGGGGCATGGAGGAGCGCTGCAGAGTCCCCCTAGCCCCCTGCTTCATCAGGAAGGCCTGATGAAACAGCAGCACAAATTCGGGTGAGAAAGGGGCTGACCCCGCTCCCTCCCACAGCTGCAGGCACGTTCAAAGACACCCCCCCCCGAGGCAAATCTGCATCCTGGGTAGATATCCATCATGACAGTGGTTCCTGCCAAAATCGCAGACCCGCTGTCCACTCCTGCGGCTTCCCCACTGTCGGAAGAAACTCCCACTCTTTCTTCAGACCCTTCCTGGGTCCCTACTAAGTCGGCCACAGCCAAATCGTCTGCCCTGCGGCAGCTGCAGCAAAGCCTGAGCTCTGATAAATGAGCTCTGTGGCTGCCACACAGTGCCCACCGGACCTTCTCTATGCCTGGGTGTGTGCGATCAGCTCCCCCAGAAGAGAAAGTAAATGGAAAAATGAGGCCTGAGGCCGGGGCCTGAAATACTTACCTGGTTTGCCCCCTCAGCAGGAGACCGAGGTTTGAATCCCCCTAGTTGTGCTGTGTGCTCTCTCATGTCCTGCCTGCTTGTGCTGGCTTTCATTTATTTATTTTTTTTTTTACACCAGCAAGAGTCCACCGCTGAACGCTGCAGATGGGCAGGACAGCAGCACTGCTGCTACATCTGGCCTTCTCCCAAAGGTTGCAGAGAGAGAGAGAGAAAGGAAAGAGAAAATAGAGGGGGGCTAGCGAGGGAGAGACCCAAGGCCCTCGGGTTCTGCACCCCTGATTAGAATTTAGGCCAAAAAAAACAACAGCAAGGCTCCACTATATACAGGCTTGCAGACTACTGGCTCAGTCTAGTGAGTACAGGTTGTTTATACCGAACGGAGAAAGTGTTCCTCAGTCTCCACCTGCTGGTTGGTGAGCATATACCCATTTGTCTGGACTGGACTGGAGGGACACCCTGGAACTTTATTTTGCATGTGAGCGTATTTTTGTGGGCTGGTACAGTATGTGTATGCATGTCTGTATGTCTATGCATGTACGTGAGTAACTACATGCATACCTGTGTGTCTGTTCATGCCTGTGTGTGCGCATACATATGCAGACATTTTAGTACATGTGTGTGCATCTGTGTCTGTATTTATCTCTGTGTTGTTGCTCTGTGCGTCTGATCAGGAGAAGAAATAAGAGAGGGAGGGCTGTTTGGCAGCTGCAATTTCATAATCACCATGTTATTGTGAATAAGTGTTTATATGCTGCAGCTGTTGGAACAGCTTTTCCTACAGAAATGCACTGAAGCATTTTTGGAAGGGTAGGGGCTTCACTTATCTTCCATTTCCCGCCAGAAGAAGAAACCTAACTTGTACAGCACAGGAAATTACCCCAACTCACCTCTTCCCATCCAATGTTCCCGCTAAGCTGCATTGAGACTCTGCTGGCATTCCTGCCGGTGGGGGGAAGTGCAAAGTGATCGCGAAAATGATCATGCTTAGGATCGCGTGGCTTAGGCAGGTCCTGAGGGCCTGTTAATGCTGTGCAATCCTAAGTGCCATCACTTTGTACCTTCCCCCACTGGCAGGAATACCAGCGGAGGACTCAGCGCAGCATAGCGGGAACTCTGTTCCCATACTGTGACTAGAGCAGCATTCCAATGCAATGCTCCCACAGCCTTCCCACTGGCTAGATCCCACCCATACTAGTTATACAGGAAGCAGGAAAGGTAGGTTCACTCACGGGGAGGGGTGGAGGAGGGAGGATTAGAGAGCTGCAGATGGATAGATTAAACCTTACCTGCTAATTTGCTTTCCTTTAGTCCCTTCAGTAACGTCCAGACTAATCGGTTTACATCCCCTTCCAGCAGATTGGAGACTGAGAATTCCAAGATTTGGTGATGTCATCCCATAAAGGGAATGTGATGATACTATCAAGCCAGTATCCCACTCTCGAAGCAGTAAGTGCTAATTTCTAATTATATAGCTATCTACCACACAACATATGATTATCAAACACAACAATTATGAACATCTTAACTAACATTAAAAACATCTAAACCTAATCTTTAAATATACTTGCACCTAAATGAAAATAGGTGGGTTCTGGACTTTACTGGAGGGAATAAAGGAAAGCAAATTAGAAGGTAAGGTCTAATTTATCTTTCCATAGTGTCACTCCAGTACAGTCCAGACTAATGGGATGTACCAGAGCAGTACTTACTAAAGGGAGGGACCTGCAAGCCCTGCCTCTAACACACGCATGGCAAATTGTGCATCAGTTCTTGAATACACATTCAAACGATAATGCTTAGTGAAAGTATGTAAGGTTGACCAGGTTGCTGCCTTACAAATCTCTGCTGGAGGCACCAGACTAGATGCAGTCTACAAAGCTGCCTGTGCTCTCAGAGTGCGCCTTTAAACCCTCCAGTGGAGTTTTCTTGCACAACAAATAAGAAGAGGATATAGCTTCTTTTATCCAATTGGCAATCATTGCTTTTAAAGCTGCTTGCCCCTTAAACTACCCTCCATGAAGTACAAATAGACGATCTGATCGACAAAATGTTTTTGTACAATTCAAATAATCACAAATAACCAGGCGAATATCCAATGTATGCAATTGCGGATCTACTGTATCTGGGAAGCTTTGTAAAATGACCAATTGATTCAAAACAGAGCTTAAAATGAAAGTGAAAGTAAATTTGAAATTTGCGTAAAGATAAGAGCTGCCTCCACAGCTGTCTCCTCGCGAACATTGAGGAGAGTGGCAGAATAATGAAAAGGACTGAGCAATGAAAGACACTGAAATCAGCTGTTGTTCCTGCCAGATTGCTGAGGATCACTGAAAATATTAAGGTTTATAAAACTCACCAGTACAGCCTGCAACCGGCAAGCAATCTGTTTGCTTTCTAACAATGATGAAAACGGGAAACAACATGTTGTCATTGTTGTTGTAAAGTGCCGTCGAGTCGGTGTTGATTCATGGCAACCCTCTGGATAGTTGTCCTAAATTGTGTTCAGTCTTCAGTCAGGAGGCTCATTGTTGACAGACTGGCACCTGTAACTACTGTTATTGTATTGATCCATCTCATTGCTGGCCTTCCTCTTTTGCATTGACCTTCTACCTTGCCAAGCATGATAGCTTTCTCTAATGATCTCTCTCTTCGCATGATGTGTCCAAAGTATGAAAGTAAAAGTCTTGTCATCTGAGCTTTTAAAGAAAGCTTAGGTTTGATCAACTTTTGTAATAACTGGTTTGTTCTTCGGGCAGTCCATGGTATACACAGTATTCATCGCCAGCACCATAATTCCAAGGCATCAATTTTCTTCCCGTCTATCTTTTTCACTGTCCAACTTTCGCATCCATATGACGTTACTGAAAATGCCATGCCTTGAACAAGTCGAATCTTTGTATGGCGAGAGACATCTCTGCTCTTGAGAACCTTGTCTAGGTCCTTCATAGTCATTTTGCCAAGAGCAATGCATCGTCAGATTTCTTGACTGCTTGTTGCTTCTTTACTGATAGTTGATCCAAGTAGGTTAAAGTTGTCCACTATTTCAATTTCTTCTCCTTCAATGATGAACTTATTCATTTTACCAGTTGTCAGGACCTTTGTCTTCTTTACATTAAGGTGCAGGCCCATTTTAAGACTATGTTCTTTGATCATGAGAAGCAAATGTTTCAGATCGTCTTCACTTTCAGCCAGTAATGTGGTATCATCAGCATAGCGAAGGTTGTTGATGAGTCTTCCACCAATCTTCACACCTCTGTTGTCTTCATACAATTCTGCTTCTCTGATGATTTGTTCTGCAAATAAATTAAACAGGTAGGGGGAAAGTATGCAGCCTTGTCGTACACCTTTGCTGATTTTAAACCATTCTGTTTCTCCTTGTTCCGTTTGAACTGTTGCTTCTTGATCAATGTAAAGGTTATGCAAGAGAATGATCAGGTGTTCTGGTATACCCATGCAATCTTAATGTGACCCAGAGTTTCTCATGGCTTACATTGTCAAAAGCCTTGCTGTAGTTAATAAAGCACAAATAGATATCCTTTTGGTATTCTGTAGTCTTTTCAAGAATCCATCTCACATCTGTGATGATGTCTCTCATTCCTCGCCCTTTCCTGAACAATGCTTGCACTTCAGGTAGTTCTCGTTCCAGGTATGGTTGTAGTCTCTGTTGAAAATCTTCAGTAGAATCTTGCTGGTATGTGGGATCAGAGCGATTGTGGGATAATTTCAACAGTCAGTTGGATCACCTTTCTTTAGTATTGGTATAAACACAGATCTTTTCTACTCAGTTGGCCATGATGTCTTCCAAATTTCCTGGCAGAGCCTTGTAAGTATGGTAACAACTGCATCAGATTGCTGTAAAACATCTATGGGAGTGCCATCAATGCCTGGTGCTTTGTTCTTTGATAAGGTTTCAATGCTGCTTCGACTTCTTCTTTCATCACCAATGGTTCCAGATCATAAGGTACAGGTTGAAACAGCTGTTGATCCATTTGATCTTTATCATATAAAAACTCTGTACATTCTTTCCACCTTTTCTTGATCTTCTCAGCATCATTCAAAATAGATCCTTGAGCATCTTGTAACATTCCAATTTGAGGCTGGAATTATTTCTTTAACTCTCGTAGCTTTAGGAAAGACAATCTTGTTCTTCCTCTATTAATAGTTTCTGCTTCTATTTCCTTGTCTTCTCCTGCTGCACGTTGGAAATCTCCGTTAAATTCTGAGATTGCCTCTTTTTCTCCTCTGGCTTTAGCTTCTCTGCGTTTCTGGGCAATTTTTAGAATTTCTTCAGTCATCCATTTTGGCCGTTTTTGCTTTTTCACCTTTTGTAGAGACTTCTTGTTTTCTTCCAAAACAACCTTCTTGATGTCATCCCATAACTCTTCTGGAACTCTGTCATTTGTATCTAAAAGCAGCAAATCGATTTTGCAGGCAGTCTTTAAATTCCAGTGGTATATTCTCAAGGTCATATTTTGCTACATTCATGAGTGGCTTGCTCTTTTTCAACTTTAGCTTGAGTTTGCATACTAGTAGTTGATGATCTGTACAACAGTCAGCTCCAGGTTTTGTCTTTGTTGATAATAAAGAGCTTTTCCATTGTTGACTTCCACAGATGTAGTCAATTTGATTTTGATCCATTAGGTGAAGTCCATGTGTACAGTCTCCACTTATGTTGCTGGAAAAAGGTGTTTGAGATGAATATATTGTTGGTTTTGCAGAATTCTATCAGTCTTTCTCCAGCTTCATTTCTGTTGCCAAGTCCATATTTTCCAACCATTTTGCCTTCTTCTTTGTTGCCAACGTTTGCGTTCCAGTCACCCATAACTATCAGGATATCCTATTTGCATGTTTTGTCAATTTCAGCTTCTACTTGTTCATAGAACTCATCAATTTCATCCTCTTTTGCAGCTGTTGTTGGGGCATATACTTGAATTATAGATGTGTTGACAGGTATTCCTCATAGACAAACAGAAATTAATTGTTCACTGACTGCATTTGACTTCATTACAGTTCTTGCAAGTTTCTTCTTAATTATAAATGCAACACCATTTCCTCTGTCTTTCATTTCCAGCATAGTAGATCATGTGATCATCTGATGCAAAGTGCCTGATGCCAGTCCATTTCAGTTTGCTGACACCCAACAGATCAAGTTATACATGTTCCATTTCATTCTTGACTACCTCCAACTTCCCTTTGTTCATGCTTTGTATGTTCCATGCCCCAAGATGTTTGACATCTTTGCAGCTTCTGACTCTCATTTCATGCACAGCTACATCAGCAGTCAGACGTCCCGAGGGCTTTGAACCAATGACATCATAAATGCTGGCTTTACTCTGAAAAGTCTTTAGCTCCTCCCCAGTAGCCAGTTGAGTACCTTCTGACCTTGGGGTCTCATCTTTCAGCACTATAGTGCAACTTGTTTTGTTGTGACTATCCATTGGGTTTCACGGCAAGATATGGAAGTAGATTGCCAGGCCTTTCTTCCGCACAGTTTAAGATTAGTTTTATTGCCATTTACACAGAAATGTGATCCTCCGCTGCCAACACTGTCCCAATCTGCTGCTGTCCAGACGGATAGTTTGTCTTGGCCTGGCACCTCAGCTGAGACCTGTCCATCTTGGGAGAACCTGCCAGTAAGCGTAGTTACTCACCTGTAACAGGTGTTCTCCAGGAGCAGCAGGAATCAGTCCTCACATATGGGTGACGTCGGCGCCGACGGAGCCCTCGCGGAGCAATTTTCCCCAGCTTTCAAAGAAAGCCTTTGGGAATTGCAGCGCGCATGCGCGGTCCTCTTCCCGCCCAAGGGTGCCATCTTGCTCAGTCAGATGACATAGCTAAAAGACAGCAAAAATTAGCAAAAACGAAAGCACATAACTGCAACTCCAAGGGGAGGAGGGAGGGTTGTGAGGACTGATTCCTGCTGCTCCTGGAGAACACCTGTTACAGGTGAGTAACTACGCTTTCTCCAGGACCAAGCAGGAAGTCAGTCCTCACATATGGGACTCCCAAGCTTAAGGCTACCGGAGACCCTAAGCACAAAAATGAGCTCCCTCTAGCTCAGCAGCACAGAAGGAAGGAATCTTCTCTGAATACGTCTCCAACCGGTAGCCCAACATCCGGGATGGAGGGTAGGAGTTGCCTATACCTCGAAGAGGTTACGGAGGACTGCCTGTCCGAAAGCACTGTCCCTGCGGGACTCCCTCTCCAGGCAGTAATGGGCTGCAAAAGTTTGGCTTGAAGACCAAGTAGCGGCCCGGCAGATGTCTGCCAACGGAACAGAGCGGAGGTAAGCCACTGACGTAGCTTTCGCCCGAACACGATGAGCGGTGACTCTACCTTCCAGCACGAGGCCCGCAGCCTCGTAAGCCCAAGCGATGCAATCCGCAATCCAGATGGACAGAGTACGCTTGGAGACAGGGAGCCCCAACTTGTTGGGGTCATAAGACACGAAGAGCTGAACCGCCCTTCGGTGCTCCCGCGTACGGTCCAGGTAGAAGTTCAGCGCCCTTCTACAGTCCAGGGTATGCAGGACCATTTCAGCTCGGCTGGAGTGTGGCCTGGGAAAGTAGGTCGGAAGTACCACCTCCTGGTTGATGTGAAAAGGGGAAACCACTTTAGGAAGAAACTTAGGGTGAGTCCGTAGGACTACCCGGTTCTTGTAGAACCTAGTGTAAGGAGGATCAGATACCAGGGCCTGCAGCTCACTAACGCGTCTAGCAGAAGTGAGGGCCACCAAGAACAAGGTTTTCCAGGAAAGAAACGAAGAGGACAGGTAGCCATAGGCTCAAAAGGCGGACAGGTAAGCCGCTGTAAAACCACATTGAGATCCCAGTTCGGGGCTGGCGGGCGCAAAGGTGGTTTAAGGAGAAGGAGGCCTCTGAGAAAACGAGCCACCAGAGGGTGGCTGGAAAGAGGTCTACCATCCACCGGCACGTGATGCGCAGAAAGAGCACTGAGGTGGACCTTGACCGAGTTGGACTTAAGGCCAAGATTGGAAAGAGAAAGCAAGTACTGCAAGACCACTGATGTGGAACAGGAGAAGGGGTCTTGCGACTGCTGAGTACACCAAACGGAGAACCGACGCCACTTAAGAGCGTAGGACTTCCGGGTGAAAGGTCTCCTGGAGGCCAAGACGACCTCTTCCACATCTGGAGGAAGCTGGAGAGGAGCAAGGACTACCCTTTCAGCAGCCAGGCCATCAGATGAAGGGACCGGAGGTTGGGGTGCAGGAGCGTCCCCTGATCCTGCGACAGGAGGTCGGGCTGAAATCCCAGTGGAAGAGGAGTGTCTACCGCTAGCTGCATCAGAAGCAGGAACCAAGGTTGTCTCGGCCACCGGGGAGCCACTAGGATCAGCGATGCTTTGTCTCTGAGAACCTTGAAGAGCGTCCGAGACACCAGTGGCATGGGAGGAAAGGCATACAAGAGGCCGGTGGACCATGGAATTAGAAAAGCATCCGCCGCTACCCGGAGACGATGCGGCTGTCGAGAGCAGAATCTGGGCAGCTGCCGGTTCAGAGGACTGGCAAACAGATCCATGGTGGGGAGGCCTACCTGAGAAAGATCCACTGAACCACCAGCGGATTCAACCTCCACTCGTGTGGCTGGAGGATCCTGCTGAGCTTGTCGGCCAGGTAATTTTCCTGACCTGGGAGATAGACAGCCTTGAGGAGGATGCCGTGGTGGACTGCCCAAGAGCACAGTTTTTGTGCCTCCTGACAGAGAAGGAAGGAGCCTGTGCCGCCTTGTTTGTTCACGCAGAACATCGCAACCTGATTGTCTGTCTGTATCAGCACCGACTGGTGAGAAACCAGGTGAGAGAAGGCTTTGAGCGCTAGGCGGATGGCTCTGAGCTCCAGGAAGTTTATCTGCTGAGCAGACTCCCAAGGAGTCCAGAGGCCTTGAGTACATGTCCCTTGGCAATGTGCTCCCCAACCCAGGAGAGAAGCATCGGTCGTCAGGACCTGAGAATGCGTAGGGGGCTGAAAAGTCACTCCTAGTACCAGGTTTGGCAGATGAAGCCACCATTGTAGAGAAGAGACCAGCTGGTCGGAGATCTGTACGGAGTCCGCTAGACTCCCCGTGGCCTGATGCCATTGATTGCGAAGGCACCACTGAGCAGGACGCATGTTCAGTCGGGCATTGGGGGTCACATGGACCGTGGAAGCCATATGGCCGAGCAGTTTCAGAAATTGCCTGGTCGAGACCAGGGAATTGCTGTGAAAACGGCTGGCGAGATCCATGAGCCTTTGGGCCCTGTCCAGAGGCAGGAAGGCCCGCGCCTGAAGAGTGTCCAACCTGGCGCCGATGAATTCGAGATCTTGAGAGGGGAGCAAAGTGGACTTTGCGAAGTTTATGACAAAACCCAAGTGCTGGAGCAGAGCCACAGTGCGATGAGTAGCCTGAGTGGCTTCTTGGGCAGACTGGGCCCTGATGAGCCAGTCGTCCAGGTATGGGAACACAAAGAGACCTTGAAGTCTCAGATAGGCCGCCACCACTGCTAGGCATTTGGTGAACACTCTGGGGGCGGAGGATAGGCCGAAAGGCAGTACTCTGTACTGGTAATGGTGTCCGCCCACAACAAACCTGAGGTATTGCCTGTGGTCTGGATGAATAAGGATATGAGTATATGCATCCTTTAGATCTAAGGAGCATAGCCAGTCTCCCTGCTGGAGGTAGGGCAGCAGGATTCCAAGGGAAAGCATTTTGAACTTTTCCTTTGCAAGGAACTTGTTGAGGTTTCGCAAGTCTAGGATGGGTCTGAGGCCTCCTGTTCTTTTCGGAATCAGGAAGTATCTGGAATAAAACCCTTGACCCTTCAGGTGGTGGGGCACCGGTTCCACGGCTTGTTCCTGAAGAAGACTTGCTAACTCCTGAAGGAGTAAGTCCCTGTGCAGAGGGAGTCTGGAAGGCTCTCCTGGAAAGTAGGAGGGAGGTACCTGGTGAAAATGAAGAAGATAGCCCTTTTGAACTATCTGAAGCACCCAGGTATCTGTGGTGATGTTGGACCACCTGTGGGCAAAGTGGACCAGCCGGCCTCCTGTGCTGAGAGAAACCAGCTGAGGGGGAGAGGCTATGCTGAGGAAGTCAAAAACCCCCACCCTGCTGAGCAGGGGCCGGTGGTGCAGGCTTGGGGGCTTGCTGCCTACGGGACCCATTACCCCGTCCCTTGGCCTGCTTTCCCTGTGGGGGAGCTGGTGAGGCCTGATACTGAGGGTAGTATTTATAGGCAGCACCTTTCCTCGGGTAAAAGGGCTTTTTCCCCGAGGCCTTCTTCTTTTGAGAAGGGGGCAGAGGTCTTCCTTGAGAGACGAGTCCTGGTGAGAGTTTCCGTCTCAATCTGTGCAGCCTTCTCATCCATGGGCTTGCCAAAGAGGTTATCACCTCGGCAGGGGACATCGACCAACTTGTCCTGTACCCAGGGTTCGAGGTCGGACGTCTGAAGCCAAGCCTGGCGGCGTCCACCGATGCCGGCCGCGGCTACTCGAGCCGAAGCCTCAAAACCATCATAGGCTGCTCGAGAGATAAACTTGGAGCACTCCCGAATACCATGAGACAAGGATTGGAACCTCTGCAAAGGTTCGTCGGAGAAACCAGCAGAGAACCCGGCTATTTCCTTAGCCAGGTCTCGGAGATACATGCCCATGTAGAGCTGGTATGTCTGGACTCGAAAAGCAAGCATAGAGCCCTGGAAGCACTTCCTACCGAGGGCATCCAGGCTTCAGGCTTCCCTACCAGGGGGCACCGAGGAGTGCATTTTTTGACTCTTCAGTCTATGCATGGCCGATTCCACCACCATGGAATGGTGCAGTAGTTGTGCCTTTTGGAAGCCGGGGCTCTTGCGGACTCGATAAATGGAATCGACCCGCTTGCTTAACACCGGCGACGCCGCCGGGCTCTCCCACATGCGGAAGAGAAGCCGTTCCAGCATGGGAGGAACCGGTACAATAAACGCCTCCTTCGGGGGAGAGTCATATTGGAGGGCATCGAGTTCTTCGACTCGAGGCTCCTCCTCGGGATCCGCAGGGAAGGCCAAGGCTTTGGCCATATCCCTCACGAAGTCCGAGAACCGGGTATCCTCCGGGGGGGACCGTCTCCGAGGCTCGGACTCGGGGGAGTCCGAAGGGACACACCGAGTCCGAAAGGAACCAGGTGACTCTTCGTCCTCAGATTCCCAGGCCGACTCCTCGGAGGAGGAGTCGACTGGCTCCGGTCGGGCGGGCACGAATGCCATCCGCCCTGACGCCGAGGGAGTCGGCGTCGACGACCTCGGTCCCGAACGGGAGGCCGAAGGAGACCTCGACCGAGGATCGACTCGAGCCCTCATGGACTCGAGGATCGGCTCGGTCTCCGGGGTCGACTTGGAGGTCGACGTCCCGGCGGTCAGGGCAGAAGCACCGGCGAGGCCAGCGATCAATGCCCGCTGCTGGTCCAAGAAGGCAGACAAACTGCACTCCAAGGCCGTCAACCTGAGTCCGAGCTCAGGAGACCCAGCAGCCCCCGACTCGGGCCCCGACAGTGTCGGGCCCGACGTCGGGTCCTTCGGAGGTGAGCCCACGAGGACAACAGTACTTACGTGAACAGGCAAGTCCACCTCGAGTCGAGGATGTTTCGACGGCCTCTCCGACTCCAAGGACCCGGGACGGGAATCGGGGCTATGCGACCTGGCCCTCGAGGAACCAGGAGCGTCCACCGATCCCGCCCTCGCGGGTTTCTTCTTCCGATGATGCTCCCGGGTAGGAGACCCCCTTTCAGAGGAACTCCGACGATGCTCAGGACCAGAGTCCCGAGACGTCGAAGCCTCTGACGAGGTCCGAGCCCGGCCGGAGTCAGAGAAGATACGCTCCCGCTGGTGCTGCCGACTCCTCAATGCTTTTGAGGACATTTTGCCGCATGGCGTGCAGATCATGGGGTCATGATCGGGGCCGAGGCAGCGGAGGCAGAAGTCATGAGTGTCTGTAAGAGACATAAGTTTCTTACAGAGGTCACACTTTTTGAAACCACTGGCCGCCATCGGGGGAAAAAGGGCCCCTGCGAGGTCGAACGACCGGGCAGCCAGGGAAAAAAGGAAAAAAGCGCAAAATCTGTCACGAAGGACAAAAAAACAAAAAATAAAGGACGGACTCGTAACCGGCGTCGCGAGTCTGGGCGGGAAAAGAACCGGCGTCGAACCGAAGAAAAAATAGATAAAAATAGAGGAAAATCAACTTTTCTGCGTGGATTCACAGGCAACGTCTGTAGGGCTCCGCAGAAAAAAGAAGACTGAGCAAGATGGCACCCTTGGGCGGGAAGAGGACCGCGCATGCGCGCTGCAATTCCCAAAGGCTTTCTTTGAAAGCTGGGGAAAATTGCTCCGCGAGGGCTCCGTCGGCGCCGACGTCACCCATATGTGAGGACTGACTTCCTGCTTGGTCCTGGAGAAATTAAACTACCGATAGCTTAGCCCTCAGCATCACTGATGCACACAAGCCCTCACAGCATGACAAGCTGCAAACCAAGTGAGGGGGAAACAACATAAGCATTGCCAAGTTAGATGCAAGGCATTGATAAGGCAAGCAAAGAGAGGATTTGAAAAAAAGCTTGCCGCGGAAGCAAAAACGCATAATAAAAACTTTTTCAAGTACATTCATAGCAAAAACCTGTGAGACAGTTGGACCATTGGACGATAGAGGAATAAAAGGGGCGCTAAGTGAAGACAAGGCCATAGCAGAAAGACTGAATAAATATTTTGCTTCAGTTTTTACTGAAGAAGATGTAGGAAATTTACCCGTGCCTGAAACGGTATATAAAGGTGATGTATTGGAAAAATTGAAAGAAATATTGATAAACCAGGATAATGTATTACACTATTTGATGAACTGAAGAGTACCAAATCACCTGGACTGGATGGTATACATCTAAGGGTATTGAAAGAACTGAAATATGAGTTTGCAGACCTACTAGCTATTAATAATCTGTGAACTATCATTAAAATCAACTGTAATATCTAAAGAGTGGAGAATGGCCAATGTAATGCCAATATTTAAAAAGAGTTCCAGGGGTGATCTGGGAAACTACAGACCTATGAGTACTGGGCAGAATGGTAGAAACTATTATAAAGAAAATTACTGATCATGTATAGTCATGGTTTAATGGAAGAAAGCCAACATGGATTTCGCCAAGCAAAGTCTTGTCTTACTAATCTGTTATATTTTTTTGAAGGTGTGAATAAACAGGTAGACAAAGGTGAGCTGGTTGATATAGTATATCTGGATTTTCAGAAAGCCTTTGACAAGCTTCCTCATGAGAGACTGTTGGTGAAATTAAAAAGTCATGGGATTGGAGGCAGTATAGTATTGTGGATTAGAGATTGGTTAAACAAAATCCCCCTACCAGCTCCAACCATAACTTTACCTAAAAACGTAAAATGTTACATCGTCAACGCTAGATCAATTAGAAATAAAATACCAATCTTCTTAGACTTACTTACTGACAAATCACCAGACCTTGGTTCTCTGACACAGACACAGTAACCAATTGAAAGCTCCAGGATATGAAATATTTCACTCTCACAGAACATCTAAAAGAGGAGGAGGAATCCTCATAATTATAAAAGAAGAACTGAAAGCATCTCTAAGCACCTCAGACAACATAGAAAACATTGATATACTAAGGCAATGTCAGGAAATACTTTTTCACTGAAGGGGTGGTGGATGCTGGGAATGTCCCCCCCCCCCCCGATGGAAGTGGTGGGGGCAAACACAGTGTCAGAATTCAAAATGGCACGGGACACAGTAGATCCCTTGATAGCAACAGGATAAAATCAAAAAGAGTAGTTACTCACCTGTAACAGGTGTTCTCCAGGAGCAGCAGGAATCAGTCCTCACATATGGGTGTCATCGGCGTCGATGAAGCCCCAGCGGAGCATTTCCCCAGCTTTCTATGAAAGCCTTTGGGAATGCAGGCACGCATGTGTGGTTCCCTTCCCGCCTAAAGGTGCCATCTTACCTCAGTCAAATGACATAGCTAAGAACAGCACACAAAAATGAAAATTAAACTATGTACAACTGCAACTCCAAGGGGAGGAGGGAGGGTTGTGAGGACTGATTCCTGCTGCTCCTGGAGAACACCTGTTACAGGTGAGTAACTACTCTTTCTCCAGGACCAAGCAGGAAGTCAGTCCTCACATATGGGTGACTCCCCAGCTCTGGGCTACCGAGGAACCCAGGCTGAACAAGAGAACTCCCTCTAGTCTCAGCAGCAAAGAAAGGCTTTTCAAGGACACAACCTCCACCGGTAGCCCAACAGAGGGCAGGAGTTGCCTAAACCTCAAAGAGATTCCGGAGTACTGCCTGGCCAAAAGCACTGTCCCTACGGGACTCCCTCTCCAGGCAGTAATGGGCCGCAAACGTCTGGCTTGAAGACCAAGTTGCAGCCCTGCAGATGTCTACCAAGGGCACAGAGCGGAGATGAGCCACTGAGGCAGCCATTGCCCTGAAACGATGGGCCGTGACCCTACCCTGCAAAGGAAGGTCAGCCGCCTTGTAAGCCCAGGTGATACAGTCAGCCACCCAGATGGACAAGGTACGCTTGGACACTGCCAACCCCAACTTATTGGAGTCAAAGGATACGAAGAGCTGAGTAGCCCTTCTATGCCCCTGCGTACGGTCAAGGTAGAAGGATAAGGCCCTCCTACAGTCCAGGGTATGCAGGACTGCTTCAGCCTGGCTAGCATGAGGCCTAGGGAAGAATGCTGGAAGAACCACCTCCTGATTGAGGTGGAAAGAGGAGACAACCTTAGGGAGGAACTTTGGATGAGTCCTGAGGACTACCCTGTTCCTATAAATCCTGGTGTAAGGCCTGTCACAGACCAGGGCCTGAAGCTCACTTACTCGCCTAGCCGAGGTAAGGGCTATCAGGAAGAGTGTCTTCCAGGAGAGGAAGCGTAGTGGACAAGTAGCCATCGGCTCAAAAGGTGGGCGAGTCAGTTGCTGCAAGACCACATTCAGCTCCCACTCAGGGGCAGGAGGACGGATGGGAGGCTTGAGCAAAAGCAAGCCCCTGAGAAAGCGAGACACCAAGGGGTGACCAGATAGAGATTGCCCCTCTACCAATGAGTGGTGAACTGCTAGAGCTGAGAGGTGGACCCGAACAGAATTGGACTTAAGTCCCTGATTGGATAAGTGCAGTAAGTACTGAAGAACTACTGGCACAGTACAGGAGAAAGGATCCTCTGTATGTAGGTGACACCACACAGAAAACCTCTTCCACTTGAGAGCATAGGTTTTCCTAGTGGACTGTTTTCTAGAGGCTAGGACAACCTCCTCAACTTCCTGAGGTAGACCCCAGGGAGCCAAAACTACCCTTGCAGCCTCCAGGCCATTAAATTGAGAGATTTGAGATTGGGGTGCAGAAGGGAACCCTGGTCCTGTGTGAGAAAGTCGGGTTGCAACCCCAGAGGCAGTGGAGGATCTACCGCCAGTTGAAGCAGAAGAGGAAACCAAAGCTGTCTCGGCCACCTGGGAGCTACCAGCAGGACCGAGGCTTTGTCCTGGAGAATCTTGAATAGGGTTCGGGCCACCAAGGGCGTGGGAGGAAACGCATAGAGGAGGCCCTGAGACCAAGATATCAGAAAAGCATCCGCTGCTATCCGCAGAGGATGTGGTTGCCTGGAGCAGAACTTTGGCAGTTGCTTGTTCATGGGGCTGGCAAAGAGATCCATCAAAGGGAGACCCCATTTCAGGAAGATCTTCTGAACCACTGAAGGATGCAGCTGCCACTCGTGGGGCTGCAGTATCCTGCTTAACCTGTCTGCCAGGTAGTTGTCCTGGCCTGGAAGGTACACAGCCCTGAGGAGCATGTTGTGCTTGAGGGCAAAAGAACAAAGGTCCTGAGCTTCCCGACAAAGGATCCTGGACCCAGTTCCGCCCTGTTTGTTCACATAAAACATGGCAACTTGGTTGTCTGTCTGAATCAGGATAAGACTGTTGAGCCAGGGTAGGAGTGAAAGCTTTGAGTGCTAATCGAATAGCTCTGAGTTCGAGGAGATTGATCTGCTGTGCAGCTTCCCAGGGAGACCAGAGGCCCTGGGTGCACTTGCCCAGACAATGCGCTCCCCAGCCTTGGAGGGAGGCATCTGTTGTTAGCATCACTGTGTAACTTGGAATCTGAAAGGGCACCCCTTTCAGCAGATTGGGTGGGTGTAGCCACCAGTTGAGGGAGTGCAGAAATGGTCTGGACACCCTTATCCTGTCTCTGAGGCTGCCTGTGGCCTATGACCACTGAGTCTGAAGGCACCACTGTGCAGGCCTCATATGGAGCCTGGCATTGGGGGTCACATGTACTGTCGAAGCCATGTGGCCTAGAAGCTGCAGGCAGAGTCTGGCGGAGACCAGGGACCTGCTGAGAAACTGACTTGCCAAGGCCATCAACCTTCGGGCTCTGTTTTCTGGCAAGAATGCCTTTGCCAGGAGAGAGTCCAACCCTGCCCCTATGAACTCCAAGTTCTGGGAAGGGAGCAAAGTGGACTTTGCGAAGTTTATGACAAACCCCAGGCGTTGCAGAAGAGCAATGGTCCTGAGGGTGGCTTGATTGGCCTCCTGACCTGTCTGACCCCTGATGAGCCAGTCGTCCAGATAGGGGAAGACAAAGATGCCCTGATTTCTCAGGTAGGCCGCCACCACTGCTAAGCACTTTGTAAAGACTCTGGGGGCGGAGGTGAGGCCGAAAGGCAGCACTCTGTACTGATAATGGTTTCCTCCCACGATGAACCTTAGGTACTTTCTGTGGTCTGGATGAATGAGGATGTGAGTGTACGCATCCTTTAGATCTAAGGAGCATAGCCAATCTCCCTGCTGGAGGTAGGGCAGAAGGGTTCCAAGAGTAAGCATCTTGAACTTTTCTTTCACTAGGAACTTGTTGAGGTTCCTGAGGTCCAGAATGGGGCGAAGGCCACCGGTCCTTTTGGGCACCAGGAAATACCTGGAGTAGAATCCGTGTCCTTGCAAGTGGGGAGGCACAGGCTCCACCGCTCTGTCCACCAACAGACCCTGAATCTCCTGACGGAGAAGGTCTGTGTGCAGAGGAGGCCTTGGAGGCTCCCCTGGAAAATATGGGGGTGGCAGTTGGTGGAAATGGAGGGCATATCCCTTGTGGATTATATCCAGCACCCAACTGTCCCCGGTGATAAGGGTCCACTGGTGGGCAAAGAGGGCGAGACGACCTCCTGTGCAGGGTAGGGAGAGCAGTGGAGGAGAGGCTATGCTCAAGGAGTCAAAAGCCCCCACCCTGCGGAGTGGTAGCAGGGGCCTGATGCTTGGGGGTCCTCTGCCTACGGGGCCCATTACCCTGCCCCTTGGCTTGCTGACCCTGGGGGCAGCTTGGGCAGCCTGATATTGTGGGTACTGTTTGTAGGCAGTGCCCTTCCTCGGGTAAAAGAGCTTTTTACCCGAGCCCTTCTTTTTATGAGAAGGGGCAGAGGTCTTCCTCGACAGCCTTGTCCGGATGAGGTGCTCGGTCTCGAGCTGAGCGGCGTTCTCGGTCATGGGCTTGCCAAAAAGGTTTTCACCTCAGCAAGGGACATCGACCAACTTCTCCTGAACCCATGGCTCGAGGTCCGATGACTGCAGCCATGCCTGGCATCGAGCCGTGATGCTGGCTGCCGCAACTTGGGCCGAAGCCTCGAAGCCATCGTAGGCGGCGCGGGACATGAACTTCGAGCAGTCCCGAATCCCCGAGGACAAGGACTTAAATCTCTGCAAGGGTTCCCTGGAGAGACCAGCAGAGAATCCGGCCAACTCCTTGGCCAGATCCTGCAAGTACATGCCCATGTACAGCTGGTAAGACTGGACACGACAAGCAAGCATCGAGCCCTGAAAACACTTTCTACCGATGCCATCGAGGTTTCGGGCCTCCCTGCCAGGAGGCACCGCGGAGTGCATCTTCTGACTCTTCAGACGATGCATGACCGATTCCACAACCATGGAATGGTGTGGTATCTGTGCCTTCTGAAAACCAGGGCTCTTACGGAGCCGATAGATCGAATCGACTCGCTTGCTAAGAACCGGCGCCGAGGCCGGTGCCTCCCACATACGGAAAAGGAGCTGTTCCGGCATCGGAGGAACCGGGACAGTAAAGGCCTCCTTCGGAGGAGAGTCATACTGCAGCACCTCGAGCTCTTCAGCTCGAGGCTCTTCCTCGGGATCCGCCGGAATAGCCAAGGCAGTGGCCATATCCCGGACGAACTCCGAGAACCTGGTGTCCTCCGGGGTGGACCTACTCCAGGGCTCAGACTGCGGTGAGTCCAAAGGGACGCACCGAGTCTTAAAGGTGTCAGGAGACTCCTCATCCTCCGTCTCCCAAGACGACTCATCCGAGGAAGAGTAGGGGTCTGACCCCGCGGGGCCCTGGAGCACCCGTCCCGATGCCGTAAGCACCGGCGTCGATGTCCTCGGTCCCGAACGGGAGGTTGAGGGGGACCGTGATCGAAGTCGACTCTGAGCCACGATGGACTCGAGTATCGGCTCGGTCTCCGGGGTCGACTTCGACGTCGATGTCCCGGTGGTTGGGGCAGATGCGCCAGACAGGCTGGCCATCAGTGCCCGCTGCTGCTCCATGGAGGCAGACATTCTGCTCTCCAAGGCTGTCATCCTGAGACTCAGCTCGGGAGACGCAGCAGCCACCGACTCGGGCCCCGGCGGCGCCGGGCCCGAGGTCGGCTCCCTGGGAGGAGAGTCCACGAGGACTACGGGGCTTACGTGTCCAGCAGACTCCGGCTCCACACGAGGAACTTTAGCAGGCTTCTCCGGTTCCACAGGCCCGGGGCGACGGTCGGGGGTCTTAGACCTGGCCCTCGAGGAGCCAGGGATCTCTTCCGACGACGCCCTCGCGAGCCGTTTCTTCCTCTTGCGTTCCCGGTCGGGGGACCCCCTGTCCGAGGAGCTTCGACGGTGCTCGGGATCGGAATCCCGAGATGTCGAGGCCTCAGACGAGGTCCAGGCCTGGCTGGAGGCTGAGTCCGAGAAAAGCCTTTCCTTTTGCTGCTGGCGACTTCGTAGTGTCTTGGAAGACATTTTTCCACAGGCCCCACACGACTTAGGATCGTGGTCGGGGCCCAGGCACCGAAGGCAGCAGTCGTGTGTGTCGGTGAGAGACATTAGTTTCTTACACCGATCACACTTATTAAAACCACTGGAAGCCATCGGGGAAAAAAGAGTCCCCGCGAGGTCAAAAGACCGGCCTTCCAGGGAAAAAGAGAAAAAAGGGCGCGAATGCCAGCCACGAAGGGCAAAAACCGAAAAAGAGGAATTGGGCTCGATACCGGTGTACCGAACCCGGCGGGAGGGGAACTGGCGTCGAACCGGTAGAAAAAGAGCAAAAAAGCGCTGAAAAATCTAATTTTAACAGAGAAAACTGGACACACGTCCGGTGGGCTTCACGGAAAAAAAGAGAATGAGGTAAGATGGCACCTTTAGGCGGGAAGGGAACCGCGCATGCGTGCCTGCATTCCCAAAGGCTTTCATAGAAAGCTGGGGAAATGCTCCGCTGAGGCTTCATCGGCGCCGATGACACTCATATGTGAGGACTGACTTCCTGCTTGGTCCTGGAGAATAAACATAACTATCACTTAGATCTCAACAAATAGGGGTGATCTATACGGAGCGGTGGGTACACCCCTAAACAAAGGCATGGGGAGGTGTGACCTGCACAGAGTGACAGGTGCACCTACTCTTGCTGCCTTGCTGGACAGACTAGATGGACCATGCTGGTGTTTATCTGCCGTCATATACTATGTTACTATGAAGAGGAGCTAAATTAGGGAGTAGAGTGACTGTTTCCTGCTCTGTTCTAGGGTGTCTGTCACCCCTTTGTTTCCCTGCAGGCTGGTAGAGGTTGGGAAAGAAAATTCCTACTGCTCTGGAGTCTGAAAATAAGGATCAGAACTGTGGTCCAGGCCCTTCCTTTGGGGAAGGCTAAGGATAGAAGGTAAGGTTATGTGTCTGCAACAATAGTCAGAAAAGGTTCTTAACCAGTTTGGGACTTAGTAGTAAGGCCAGAAGTAATTGAAATTGGGGAACAAGCCCTGGTTGCTTGGTCAGCAAGTCAGTGGTCTAACCAGTAAGAGCCCCTGCAGTTCTAACTATTGATAGGGCAGCAGAAGAAATCTTAGGCCCCAAGATTGGGAAAGACATCCAGACATTAAGTAGGAGTGGTAAGACTCCGTTATTGTCTGAGAAGCTGCCAGGAAAACTAAGAATGCAAGGGGGAGAAAACTCTGAAAGAAAACTTAGGGGCTTAAGGAAAGCCCTCAGTAAAGTGGTATCACTCTTACAGACAAAATGTCTTAGTAAGAGGGACAGAGTTGAAAAGAAAGACTTACAGTGGAGTAAATCTTTGAAAAAGTAATATGAGAGATGCTGATACAGGAGAAAAAGTCAAAGGTAAAGGCATAGCAACCTTATTGACTGCTGTTACTCCTCTGTGTAATTCAGAGGACGAGGAGTAAACTTACTACCTGTAAAGCATAATCATCTTAAGAAGCTCTTTGAGCTAATAGTCAGGATGTCTCTTAAAGAGAGACATGTGTAAATTTTAGGATAGAACCGATGTAGATGCTTGTAATGGGAAGAAGCAAACTACAGGATCTAAACCTCAAACAGGAAAAAGGATTCAGTAAAGAGTCTATCAGCAACCCTGCGGCTGCTGGGTTTGCTGAACCCGTTGAGGTTGTGCTTTCCTGAGCCTAGTTAGTTGTCTCCCCTGTCTGGGAGCATCTGTATGATGGGTAGAAGATGAATAAAACCTCCCATTAAGGGAACAAATTTTATTAGTAGATTTTCTACAAACTGGGATAGAGGAAGGCGTAGAGCAGCCTCTGGAAGCAATAGTGTCAGTGGTTAACTGAGCAGCCTGGAGTAAAGTCTCTTTATTAAAGAGATTCTCTCCAGTGCAAGGAGTATTTCCCAGTCAATCTTGTATGCATTTGTCCAAGTCTGAAGCTTGGAGCCAGGCTCTACGTCGTGCCCCTATGGCTATAGCAGAGGTTCTGCTAACAGACTCAAAAGAGTCCAGGGAAGCACGAGTAAGGAACCTAGAAATATTTTGAGCATGATTGACTAGTATAGAAAAATCTGCTCTTTTAGGCTCTTGGAGAAAAGGGGTCAAAAGTAGTAAATCTTTTGTGACCTCCTCAAGAGATAATCCCATATAGAAAATATATGAAAGGATTCTTGCTGAAAACATGGATGCCTGGAAAGTTTGACGCCCAAAGGCATCTAAAGTCTTAGCCTCACGACCTGGCGGATAAGAAGAGTGCTTCTTAGTACTCTTAACACTCCTCATTGCTGATTCTACAACAAGAGAATGATGAGGGAGCTGAGGCTTTTGAAAACCTGGAGAAGGGGGCACCTTGTATAGAAGATCAGTTGCCCTAGAAGGTGGGGATACCGTTAAAGGAGTTTCCCACGTTCTAAATGGGAGATCCTGCAAGGTCTGATGCAAAGGAAACATAATGACTTCCTTTGGATTGCAGGGGATCTGTAGAGGTTGTGGCTTCCCTGGTGCAGGGTCTTGACCAGATATAGAAATGGCAAGTAACTTTGCCATATCAAGCAGAAAAGCTTGAAAAGAAATCTCCCCGGAGGGGAGTCCTCGAGGAAGAGGAGGAAGAACTAGATCTGTTGAAGAACTAGCTCTAGCACCCACCGGATCATTCAGATTCTGTAGAATAGAAGATCTGGAGGGGTGGAGCATCGGATTATCTTTGAAAGATAGTTGTCGGTACCGCTGGAAACTGGTACCGCAACTTGTCGGTAGCAAATCATCCATGCTAGGGATCGATTCCAAACTCGGTATGGAGAGAAGCGAGCCGGCTGAAAGGAGCATGGGAGGTACCGACACCGATGTTGATGTCGATACCAGTACCGGGACTGGGACCTTCGTTGACACCGATATATGAAGATCAGTCTGTGATAGCACTATCGGTACCGAGGTAACCGAATGTGGCAGACCTTGATCATCGGTAGAATGTCTTCGGTACCGTTTGAAGTCGGTACCGAGACGAGTCGGTACCCAGTCATCCAGACTAGAGATCGATTCTAGACTCGGCATCGAAAGAAGCGAGTCTATCGATGCATATCTGGAGGGCACCGACGTGGATACCAGCATTGGTACCGGGATCGATACCGATGCGGGAAGATCGGTCGGTAGAGGCTCTAGCGGCACCGAAGATACCGAGAGCGCTCGATTGCGATCATCGGTGTGGAATATTTCATCCAGCACCATTGCCGATGCCAGGGTACCAGCACCGCTCAAAGCGGATACCACCACCGGGCATGGCTCAGGTATGTTCACCGAGGTAAAAACCCCGGGAACAATCTGAAACCCCGTTAATGCTTTGGAGGCAGAAGCCTCCCGCCGGGGTTTTAAAGCCAATATGTCCTCAGGGGCAAGCCCAGAGGCATCTCTATGATGTACATGAGATCTACCACCCGAGGACTGGCTAGTCTTTACAGACTTTTGTTTGGTTACCTGATCCTGCGAAAAAGAAGATGTAGCTGGTACCCTCAGGTCTGAGGGGAACCGCGTATCGAGTTGAGCTCAATGCTGAAGACTTCTTGTAGAAATAGTAGTGCAGGAGGGACACTCCAGCTGATGGTGTTCAGGTCCCAAACATGGAAGGCACCAATTATGGGTGTCTAAAACTAATTTGGTAGTGCCACAGTTAAAACACGTTCTAGTGGCTGGCATTTCCATGAGGGAAAGTGGAGAGACCTAGCAGGCCGAAACCTGTCAGGCACTAAACAGGAAAAAATTCACTACAAAAGGAAATATTTGTAGAAGAAAAGAAGAAGAAAACACCGGCGGTACCGGTGCGTCGAGGGAAGGTAGACACGACCACAAGAAAAAACAAAAATAAAGGAAGAATTTTCTGCGGTGACAGGAGAACGTCCTGCCGGCTCCGCGGAAAAACAAAAACTGAGGAGAGGCAGTTGGGAAAGACGGGAAGGCAGCACGCAGGCGTGTTGGGATGCTTCCAAAAGCGTTCTGATTGGACGCTGGGGAGCGTTCCCGTGCAGACTCCGTCGGTACCGACGTACCCATATGTGAAGACTCATTCCTGCTTGTTCCTGGAGATAAAGGAATGGCTTGCATCCCACAACCTTAAGATCAACTTTAGTAAAACTGAAGCACTGTATGTAACAAGAAACCAGAGCTTCACCCCTCTGACATCTATCACGATTCAAGATACAAATATCTCAGTCAAAAACAAGACAAAATACCTTTGGGTAATCCTTGACTGCACCCTCGATACGATAACATACATAAAACAAACAACAAAAAAGATATTCTATAAACTCAAAATGTTAAGACAACTCCGCCCTCTGCTCCATAACCACAATTTCACATCTGTCATCAATGCAATCATCACACCACACTTCGATTTCTCCAACACTATCCAACAAGGCACTACCAAGGCACTATAATTAGCACAACACGTCGCAGCCAGGAAAATCATGAATATCAACCCAACGGAACACATCACTCCAATATTGTATGACCTTCAGAGCTCTATATCTACAAAATTCTTGTCACAACTTTCAAACTAATCAAAGATATTGCCCCCTTATACCTCTCCTCGCTCATCACCAAGGAAGCCCACACTCGTACACGAAACCATAATAAAAATAAACTCGCATTACCAATTGATTTCAGGAAATCAAGAAAAATAACAAAGCATTCTTCTGCATTGCCCCTAACCTTTGGAATAACCTCCCAGACTACCTAAGAGAAATAAATGACCACCTCACCTCACCAAAAAAACTGAAAACCTATCTTTTCACCCATCCCTTTGGTACTCAAAATGAGCACAATGATATCGATCCCCCACACCCCTCTGCCTAAACTCTCCATCAAAAAGGCATTTCTCTACTCAGCCAACCTGCTCTTACAAAAGTCCCATCTACCTAACAACCAAATTTGTATATAGTTTCATGTAAATGGTTTCTACACTGTTAATAAAGCATAGTTGCTCACCTGTAACAGGTGATCTCCAGGAACAGCAGGAATTTAGTCCTGACATATGGGTAACGTCGGTAACGATGGAGCCTGCACTGGAACACTCCCCAGCGTCCAATTAGGAAGCTTTTGGGAGCATCCCACAGCACCTGCGTGCTGCCTTTCCGCCTTTCCCAACTGCCTCTCTCCAGTTGAGTTTTAAAGCTGAGACAAAGAGAGAGAGAGGGAAAGGGAAAGAGATAGATAGAGAAATACAACTCCTAGGGGAGGTGGGTGGGTTGTGAGGACTAAATTCCTGCTGTTCCCGGAGATCACCTGTTACAGGTGAGTAACTATGCTATCTCCAGGAACAAGCAGGAATGTAGTCAGCACATATGGGGACTCCCTAGCTTTAGATGCCAGAGAGAGACCCCAGAAGTTGAGTGCCCCTGAGAAGGGCTCCACTTCCCCCCATGGATCTCTGGCATCCTACCAGGGATGGTGGGTAGGAGTTGATTAGGTATGGAACAGGTGTTGGAGAACAGCCTGACCAAACAAGGCATCCCGGCGGGAGTCTTTGTCCAAGCAGTAATGGGCTGTGAAGGTATGAACCGAGGCCCAGGTGGCTGCTCGACAGATGTCGTTGATAGACACAGATTGCAGATGAGCCATTGAAGCTGCCATGGCTTTCACATTGTGAGCCGTGACATGGCCCTCCAGAGGAAGATTCTTACTCTGATAAGCAAAGGATATACACTGAGCAATCCAGCTGGATAGTGTTCTCTTGGAGACTGGAAGTCCCAAATGAGAAGGATCAAAAGCAACAAAGAGTTGAGAGGACTTTCTATGCTGCTGTGTTCTTTGTAAGTAAAAGGCTAAAGCTCTTTTACAGTCCAAGGTATGAAGATTCCTCTCTGCATTTGATGCATGAGGCCTTGGAAAAAACACAGGTAGGTAGACCGCTTGGTTTAGATGAAAAGGCGAGACCACCTTGGGCATAAAGTGTGGATGAGTCCTAAGGACTACCTTGTCATGATGGAACCTCGTATAAGGTGGATCAGCTACTAGCGCTTGCAACTAATGCGACGTGCTGATGTGATTGCAATGAGAAAGATAACCTTCCAAGAAAGGAATTTCAAGGCGGTAGTAGCTAAGGGTTCGAAAGGTGGCTTCATAAGCTGACCAAGAACCAGGTTTAAGTCCCATGCCACAGGTGGTGGCCTAATGGGATGCTTAGTTAGAAGAAGGCCTCTCATAAATCTTGCTACAAAAGGATGGGAGGAAATAGGCTGTCTATTTAGAGACTTCAAAGAAGCTGCAATAGCACTCAAATGGACTCTTACTGAGTTAGTCTTAAGTCCTGCATTGGATAAATGAAGGAGATACTCCAGTAATGATTCCAAAGGTATCGCAAGGGGGTTGAGACCCTTCTGCGAGCACCATGTGGTAAACCTTTTCCACTTGAAAGCATATGAGTGTCTTGTGGAAGGCTTCCTAGAAGCATAAAGGATATCCTTTACTTGCTGAGGGAGGTTAAGGTCATGAATATCTAGGCCTTCAGCAACCAAGCCCTGAGATGCAGAGACTGGGGATTGGGATGCCATAACATTCTGTTCTCCTGGGACAGGAGATCTGGAGCAGACCCTAACTCCAGGGAGGGAGCTTGAGAGAGATGTAGAAGCTGCAATAGCACTCAAATGGACTCTTACTGAGTTAGACTTAAGACCTGCATTGGATAAATGAAGGAGATACTCCAGCAATGATTCCAGAGGTATCGCAAGGGGGTTAAGACCCTTTTGCGAACACCATATGGTAAACCTTTTCCACTTGAAAGCATAAGAGCGTCTCATGGAAGGTTTCCTGGAAGCAAAAATAATATCTTTTACTTGCTGAGGGAGATTAAGATCATGGAGATCTAGACCTTCAGCAACCATGCCCTGAGACGCAGAGACTGGGGATTGGGATGCCATAACATTCCGTCCTCCTGGGATAGGAGATCTGGAGCAGACCCTAACTCCAGGGAGGTAGCTTGAGAGAGATGTAGAAGCAGAGGGTACCACACTTGCCTTGGCCAATGTGGAGCTATGAGAATCATACGGCCTCTGTCTCTCTGAAGCTTGAACAGGGTTTTGGGAATTAGGGAAATGGGTGGAAAGGCATACAGGAAGTCTTGACCCCAGTAAAGGAGGAAAGCATCCCTGGCCTGAGCCTTCTGAGCCGGAATTCTGGAACAGAACCGGGGAAGTTTGGCATTCAACGGACTTGCAAAGAGGTATATGTCCGGGGTTCCCCAAATTTGAAAAATCTTGGCCACCTGGTCTGCATGCAGAGACCACTCGTGTGGAAGCAGAACTCGACTGAGTCTGTCTGCCCAAGAGTTTTGTATGCCTGGAAGATACACTGCCAGGAGATGAATCTGATGCTCTCTGGCGAGGGCCCATAGTCGCAAAGCTTCGTTGCAAAGCGACAGAGAGCATGTTCCCCCCTGCTTGTTCACATAGAACATGGCTACTTGATTGTCCGTATGAATGAGGACTGTCTTGTAGCTGAGCAGGATTTGGAACACTCGAAGAGTAAGGAAGATTGTTCTGAGCTCCAAGAGATTGATATGTAGATGAGTCTCCTGTGGAGACCAGGTGCCTTGGGTGGAGAGGTCTTGCAGATGAGCTCCCCAACCCATCAGAGAAGCATCTGTTGTGAGAGTTGCTTGGGATAAGGGTTGTTGAAAAGGGGACCCCAGCAACAGGTTTTGAGAGGACTTCCACCATTGGAGGGACAAAATAAGGCGACCTGTGTTTGCTATTTTGTCTGACAGGCATCCTGATGCCTGGATCCATTGAGTGGATAAAGTCCACTGGGCTGCCCTCATATGAAGGCGAGCATAGGGAACCACATGCACAGTAGATGCCATGTGGCCTAGTAGTTGTAGCATTTCTCGGGCAGTGAGATGAGGCTTTAGCACTGCTTGAGAAGCTAACTGCACAATGCGAAGGCAGCGGGTCTGGGGGATACAGGCCCTTGCCTTTCTGGTATCCAGCAAAGCTCCTATGAACTCTAAAGACTGAGTGGGAGTTAGACTGGATTTTGGGATGTTTATTACCAGACCCAAATACTGAAGGATACGCATTGTGCAGGATAGAGAAGTCCTGGCCTCTGACTCTGTTGGGGCTCAAATGAGCCAGTCGTCTAAGAAGGGGAAGACGAATATCCCTGGAGTGCGTAGAAATCCTGCTACTACAGCCATGCATTTCGTGAACACCCTTGGAGTTGAGGCCAGGCCAAAAGGAAGCACCCTGTATTGTTAGTGCTTTCCTTGAAAAAAGAACCGAAGGAACCTTCTGTGAGTTGGATGGATGAGAACATGGGTGTACACATTCTTGAGATCTAGAGAACAAAGCCAATCCTGACTCTGAAGGTATGGCAGCAGAGTTCCGATAGAAATCATCTTGAATTTCTCTTTGACAAGGAATTTGTTCAATTCTCTGAGGTCCAAGATAGGTCTGTATCCCCCTGTTTTCTTTGGGATAAGGAAATAAGGGGAGTAAAACCCTGTACCCTGCTGATGGATGGGTACGTCTTCTATTGCCCCTTGGGCAAGAAGCATAGTGACCTCCTGACCTAACAGGTTGATGAGAGAGTCTGAGAATTGAACTGCCTTATTATTGTGGGAGGGGGCATGCTCGAGAAATGAAGCTTGTACCCCTCCTTTATGATGGAGAGTGTCCAATGCTCTGCTGTTATTTGCCCCCTTGCCTCCTTTATGATGGAGAGTGTCCAATGCTCTGCTGTTATTTGTTATATCTGGGGGCAAAGTGATATAACCTTCCTGGAATGGTGGAAGGCTCTGGTCCCATGAGAGCCAGGAAGGCTAAGTTCTCTAGCTGAAAGTCAAAGGCCTTGTGAAGGCTGAGACTGCTGAGGCTTAGCAGTCTTTGCTTTCTTCTTTTTGGGTGGTTGCTGACCTTTCTTGACAAGCTGACCTGTAGAACGTCCCTGCTGAGCATAAGAAGGATAATATCTTTTCTTCTTAGAAAAGAATGGTTTCTTGAAAGATTTATTTCTAGCAGGATCAGCTGTGGACTTGGATAATCTATCCAAGGTGGAGTTGTCAGCATCCAACTCATTGGCTTTTTCCTGCCAATCTCTACCAAACAGGTTCTCACCAGTACAAGGGATATTTCCCAATTTGTCTTGTACCCAGAGCTTCAGATCAGATGCCTGGAGCCAAGCAATTCTACGTGCACCTATGGCAATGGCAGAGGTTCTGCTTATGCACTCAAAACAGTCAAAAGCTGCACGGTTGACAAATTTAGAAACATCTTGGGCATGTTTGACCAATGTGAGAAAATCCTGTCTTCTATCCTCAGGAAGAATAGGACTCAAAGCCTCTAAATCACCTGTGACCTCCTTCAGGAACATTCCCATGTATAGACTATAGGAATTGATCCTGGCAGAAAGCATAGAAGTTTGGAAGACACAACGTCCAAAAGCATCCAGAGTTCTGCACTCACGTCCTGGAGGATTAGAGGCATGCCTCTTTGCACTCTTGATCCTTCTCATAGCTGATTCCATTACAATAGAGTGGTGAGGAAGCTAAGTTTTTTGGAAACCAGGACAAGGAGGAACTCGATACAGAGTATCCAGTCTACGAGAATGAGGAGAGGTGGTAAGAGGTGTCTCCCACATTCTTAACATGAGATCATGCAGAATCTCATGAATGGGCAAGGTAGCTGCCTCCTTGGGAGTTTTGGGATATTGTAAAATGTCCAACTCCTTTGCTCTGGGCTCTGTTTCAGGGGCAACAGTAATGGACAGACCCCGAGCCACCTCCCTGATAAAATCCTGAAAGGAAATATCCTCTGGAGGAGACATCCTATGCTTAGGGGCGGAGGGCTCCTCTGGGAGAAGCATTCCTGCATCGACAGAACTGTCAGACTCCTCAGATTCTTCTGAGGACTGTCCGGATGCTCTTGAAGAGCCCGATACCTGTACCGACCGAAGTCGGTACCGGGAGTAATCGTACTGGAGTATCGGTACCGGAAGGCATCGGATGACTGGGTACCGGCAATGCAGACACCGATGTCGATGCTATTGGTACCGGTACCGATACCAGTGCCGGTACCGGTTGGATTGTCTGTCGCGGTTCCGAGGGCATCGATGCCGCAAGGAGAGCCGCCAGACTGCGCTCAATAGCCAGGACTCTCTGGTCTATCGACGCTGCCGATGCCTAGATGTCGATACTGGAGAAGATCACCGGTACCCCAGAGCATGGCACCAGTAGTTCTGCCGAGGTCGAGGCCTCGAGAACATCCTGGAGCCCCGATAATGCTTTGGAAGCCGAAGCCTCCTGCCCGGGCAATTTTGCCGGTGCAGAATCCTCAAGGGCAACGCCAGAGCATCTCGATGCTTAGAAGGAGATCTACCCTTTGAGGACCGGCTAGACTTATGTTTAGTTACCTGAGATCCACGGGAGGAAGACGAAGCCCTGGAAGACTTCGATGCCACCGAAGCTGCATCAGAGGGAAACAGGGTACTGAGCTTGTCAGCTCGGTTCTGTCGACCTCTCTTGGACATCATGGCACAGGCCATACATTCCGAGATGGAATGGTCAGGACCTAAACATTTCAGACACCACTCATGGGTGTCGGTGATGGAGATGGTACCGCCACACTTGGTGCACTTTTTAAAACCCGAGGAGGGTTTCTCCATTATGGAAAAAATCCTGGGCCTAAGGCCCAAAATAGCGCATGCACCTGAAAAGAAAAGGAAAAAGTACTAAGAAAAATTTTTTTTTCTTAAAGAAAAGAATGAAGAAAGAAAAAACCGGCGGTACCGGTAAAGCGTCGAGGAAGGCAGACGCGACCACAAAAAAGAAGAAAATTTTCTGCGGTGACAGGAACACGACCTGCTCGCTCCGCGGAAAACGAAGAACTGGAAAGAGGCAGTTGGGAAAGGCGGGAAGGCAGCACGCAGGCGCTGTGGGATGCTCCCAGAAGCTTCCTAATTGGATGCTGGGGAGCGTTCCCGCGCAGGCTCCGTCGGTAACGACGAACCCATATGTGATGACTACATTCCTGCTTGTTCCTGGAGATCACGGTTAGTGCCACTGAATATTCCCAATTATCTCCCCTACAGGCCCCGATGCTAAATTCTTAGCATTGGGGCATTCTGAGGCAGAGCAGAGGCGGCGACAGTCACTGACTGGGTAGTGGCGATACTGCATCACTACCTGATTAGCGACCTGCAAGTAAAACTAGGTAAAGCAAAAGCCTGTCTAGTTTTACCTGCGGGAGCTAACTGGGCAGTGATCCAATACTGCCGTTGCCTGGTTAGCTTCTGTGGCATGTGCAGCGATCCCAGATATTCAATGCCGGAGCCACATATAACCCCAGCACTGAATATCCAGTGATAGAGGTTGGCGGGGATGGCTATGCGCCATGGCAGCACATAGCCGGCTCAATTCAATATCTGGTCCTGAGAATCCACTCATGCGGCTGCAGCACTCTGCTGAGCCTGTCTGCCAAAGTGTTGTCCTGTCCAGGGAGATGGACTGCCCAGAGAAGCATGCCATGCTTGTTGGCAAATCTCCAGTTAAACAGCCTCCCAGCAGAGGAGGTATAAGCCTGTGCCGCTCTGCTTGTTGATAAAGAACATTGCCATGTGGTTGTCAGTCTGGATGAGGACTACCTGGCTGGATAGCAGTTGCTGGAAGACTTAATTAAAGGGCATTTGCTACCACCCTGAGCTTGAGGAAATTTATCTGATGGAGACTCTTCCCTGTTGTCCAGAGTCCCTGGGTACATAGGCCATCGAGATAGGCTCCCCAGTCCAATTTTGAGGCATCCATGGTCAGCACATGCTGGTGCGCCGGGGCCTGGAAAGGAAGCACCACTAGAAGATGGGCTGGCTGCTGGCAAAGTAACCCTGACCCAGTCTGTGCGACGGTTCATCGCCTGATGCCACTGTGTACAGAGCATTCATTGCACCTGCAGGATCTGAAGCTGGGCAGATGGGGTTACATGGACAGTGGAGGCCATGTGGCCCAGGAGGCAAAGCATATGACAAGCCAAGACCATTGAGGAATGTTGGACGTTCTGGACCAGAATGACGAGGTGCTGGGCCCTATCCAATGGAAGGCAGCTCTGACTGCAGAGGTATCAAGGGGAGTCCCAATGACTCAAGATGCTGAGTGGGTTGCAGGTGGGACTTTGGATAGTTGATGACAAAGTCCAGCTGCTCCAGCACCTGGATGGTGTGTTGTATGAACAGATGGACCTCGTCTGCTGTCCCGCCTCTGATCAACCAGCTGTCCAGATAAGAAAGATGAAGATTCCCTCCCACCTGAAGAAAAGTGGCTATGATTGCTAGAGATTTTGTGAAAACCCTTGAGGTGGACGCCAGTCCGAAATGGAGAACCCTGTATTGATAGTGATGTCTGCTGATGACGAAGGGTAGGTACTACTGGTGCAAGGGGTGAATGAGGATGTGGGTATAGGCATCTTTTCGATCCAAGTAGCATAGCCAATCTTCCCGCTGAAGGTAGGGTAGCAAGGTTCCAAGGGATACAATCTTGAACTTCTCATGCACTAGGAAGCGATTGAGATTGTGGAAATCCAGAATGGAACAGAATCTGCCTGTTTTCTTGGGAACCAGGAAGTAGGAGGAGAAGAACCCTTTTCCCGTTTGAGGCAGTAGGAACAACCTCCAGTGCTCTTTCTAGCAAAAGAGCCTTGCTGAAGAAGTTCTCGATGGTGAGGTTCCAAAGGATATTCCTCTGGAAAGAATGAGAGGGGTGTTCTGATCGAAGTGTAGGAGGTGGCCCTCCTTTACCACTCAGAGCCCAGGCGTCAGTGGTTATGTTGGGCCAATGATGGGCAAATGATGTGAGATGCCCCCAAATGTGCTACAGAATGGGGCCTTAAAGGAGAAGAAGGGCCACAGTCTGTGAGTCAAATGCCCCCACCCCCAAGCTGTGGTTGTGGCACTACTTGGGGCTTTGGACCGACGTTGTTTCTGGCCTTGGCCCTTGGACTGCTGCCCCTGCGGGGGCAGCTAGTATGAATGGTACAGGATATAAGTCACGTAGACCTTCTTTTTCTTTGGGTAGGACTTTTTCCCTGAGGCCTTCCATCGGAATGGGTCAGCAGTCTTTCTCAAGAGCATGTTCATGGTGATCTGTTCAGTTTCCAACTCTGCGGCCTTCTCTCATGGATTTGCCGAAGAGGTTATCTCCCCGACATGAGACATCAACCAACTTGTCTTAAACCCATTGCTTCAAGTCTGACGACTGTAGCCATACCAGGCGGTGGGCACCAATGCTCGCCGCAGTCACTCTAGCCATGGACACAAAGCTATCGTAGGCTGCATGAGTCACATATTTGGAGCATTCCTTGAACGTAGCTACCAGGCTCCAGAAGCACAGAAGATGGTCTCTGGGGGATTCCTCCTCGTTTCACACTCAGAATCTGAGTTAGAAAAGAATTCAAAGTACCGACGGGCATGGGAACTGCGTCAATTCCCCAGTGGCAAAGTCTAAGGCGATCTCGGTTCCCTGCGCTCTGAGCCTGATGCACTTGGGGGGGTGGGGGTGGGGAGGGAGATCTGCTGCACTGAGCGGGACTGAGAATGGTCCCGGGAACTGGAGGAGACAGCATGTTTTTTGAGAATCGGTTGGACCTCCACTGGCAAGGCACCTGCAGTGGATGGGGCCATCACTGGCCCTGAGGAACCAGAGGTTCCTGGTTCCTGAGGCTTGTGCTGGGCCCTAAAAGCAGCCAGGCTGCACTCAAGAGTCAATAACCACTCTTAGGAAGGAATGCTCCTCATCCTTTGGAGTGGATGCCAGCTTCTTTGACAGGGACTTCTCAATGGTAACAAGCTTTGGGAGTCCCACGCTGGCCCTCCGAGGCCACAGGAGGCACCTCCTCCCACCAGGGCAGCTTTGAAGGCCACTCCTGGCCACCCTGGCAGTCGCATTGAGGGCTTCGATGTCCATGTCCAAGGGTTTTCACCCTGGACTCTGCATCGCACTTCGCAGATGACTAAGATGGAGTTCGTTCTTTCCGGGGAAGCTCCTCTTCGAAGGAGAGTCTCCGTTCCAGGGCTCCATGACCTCACGGCTCTGAAAGGGCCTGGTCACCACATGAGGCCAAGTCCTTGGCGGTGCCATTCGAGGGTGTCGATTCCAATGTCAATGCCGGGGTCAATGCCGATGTTTTGGAGTTGAACAGTGATTCCCACTGCTTTTCACAATTCTTCAGTCCCTTGCATGTCATCTGCAAGCACAGAGCATATGTAGAGGGCTTGAGGTGGGCCCGAGGCATAGAAGGCACCAGTTATGGCGGTCCATCTGACACACTTCTTAAAGCCACTGGTCGGGGTGTACCTGTCAGGGAAGACGGCTTCCGCCAAGTCAAAAGACTCCAATGCCTCAACCAGGAGGGCACGAGAAAAACCCGCGCGCCGAAAAAAGAAAAAGAAAATAGAGACCCAAAAAAACCCACGGTGCTAAGGCAGCAACGATACCAGGAAGTATAGGAAGGCGAAAAAAACCATGAATCAAGAGAAAAAAGGGTACAGAGAAGGCAAAAACTACCGAAAGGGCAATGTGCTTTTCTCCAGTATACAGACAAATATTTGGAGGACTCTGCAGAAAAAAGAAAACCGAGGTAAGATGGCTCCATTCAGGCGAGAAGACAATCACGCATGCATAGTGGATCTCCCAAAGACTTTCTGTGAAAGTTGGGAAGAGTTCCCACGTGAGGGCTCCATCGGTGACATCACCCATATGTGAGGACTGACTTTCTGCTTGGTCTCGGAGAAAACCCTTGAACTCTTTGTTCTGGTGGCACAAACTCGATCGCAAGATCTGACAAGAGGATGGTGATTTCTCTCTGAAGCAGTTCCTGATGCAGAGGGTCGAGATTATGCACCTTTGGAGGGCAATTTAGTGGTAGTTGCAAGAAATGCAGTTGGTAACTGCTTTTGATGATCTCTAGAACCCATGAGTCTGAGGTTATGAGGAGCCACTTTTGTGCAAAAAGAGTGAACCTTCCCCCGACCGGAAGGTTTTCTACTGCAGTCACTGAAAGATAGGCTATGCTCTGCAAGAACCAGTCAAAATCTTACCCCAAGTTTTGGCTGAGCAGCCAGCAGGGCCTTTTGAGGCTTCACACAATGCTGCTGTTGGAATCAACACAATTGACCATTCGAATGTTGGAACAACTAGGTTTTATTGTAAATCACCTAAAGTCCTACCTTCAGCCCACCCGTCATTTGGAATTCATCAGAGACCTGCTCGACACAACTAAGGTGAGAGCCTTCCTGCCAGGGGCGGCTCAAGGCAATCTGCTGCCTGAGGCGAAGGATGAGATGGCGCCCCCTCCCGCACCATAGTGTGGGGGGGGGGGCACCTTCTCAAAACTCCAGTCAAAGACTGAACCAAACCAAAAAGCTGATTAGATAATATGGAGGAAATGCAAGATGTTTGCACACCAAAGAACTAAAAGAATGAGCGAGAACCACAGCACACTTCATAAAACTAAATTATAACTCATCTTTATTTTGTTATAAACTGAGTTATGGTTCTTGCTTTTTCTTTTTGAACATATATTTTGCATCCACAGAACCCATTCCCTCAACAGTGGGTGCAGAGCAGAACTAGGATATTCACCCACAAAACTCAATATCTTAAAAAAATTTTAAAAATCTGTTTCTGGTTATCTCACTAACAAATATTCTGCAGTACCAGGAATATTGGGAACTAATATAAAACCCTACAAAAGTCACCAACGATCTACAAGGCCAAATCTACCATACCATCACCAGCATAAACTTCCAAAACTCATACAAAAAAGGCAGTATTATAAATACTGCAGCGGGCCCTAGAACATCTAACACCTATTTGAAAAGCTGAACAAGGCAAATTGCTACAGTACAGATCCCTGCGTACAGATTTCATATTAACAGAACACACAGCTTTGGTCACACACTCAGTTCACAGACTCTCACCAAGTACAGAATAAGTGATCACAACCTAAAGTAAGAATAAAATATTTAGACAAAAATTAAACCAAAACCCCACGAAGCCAAACTCTGCAGGCAGTGCAACACCAGATAAGAGATGCAGTTCCCCATACTGTGTAAACTATAAAGATAGCACAAAGTCCAATCACTAAATTGAAAATAAAATTATTTTTTTACCTTTGTTTTCTGACCATTTTATTCTTTGGTCATGCTGGTCCTGAGCTTAGGCGTCTGCTCTCTTGTCTTTTCTTAGTACTCTATCTGCCATTTCTTGTCTTTTCTTTTGTTTTTTTCACTTCCTTCCATCAGCCTGTTTCCAGTCCCAGTGACCCTCCTCACATGTCAGCTCCCTTCCAGTCCCAGTGCCCCCTCCCTGCCAACCTCCTCCCCATTACCCAGCCACCTACCAGTCCCATCTCAAAATGTCAGCTCCCTCAAGTCCCACCCCCAGGTATCAGCTCCCTTCCATCCCCCTCTTTCCCCCCATGTCAGTTCTCTTCCAGCCCCCAACCTCCCCCCATATCAGTTCCCTTCCAGCCATCTCCTTCCCCTCTCAGTTCACTTCTGCTCCCTCTCCTTCCCCCCATGTCAGTTCCCTTCCAGCCCCCAGCTTCCCCCCATGTCAGTTCCCTTCCAGCCATCTCTTTCCCCTCTCTCAGTTCCCTTCCAGCCATCTCTTTCCTCCCCTGTCAGCTCCCTTCCAGCCCCCTCTTTTCCCCGTCAGCTCCCTTCCAGCCCTCTATTCCCCCTGTGTCAGCTTTCTTCCAGCCCCCTTTTTGCCCCTCTCAGTTCCCTTCCAGTCCTCTCTTCCCCGTCAGCATTCTTCCAGCCCCATCAGCTCCCTTCAGCTCGTCTTCGGGTGCAGATCGATGGATGGCTGATGCTCCAGGGCACTACGGGTGCTCGGTTCCAAATGAGCTTGAGAGCGTCACGATCCCAGAGTCTTCTTTTTGTCACCTGCAAGCATAAATTACAGGAAGAGAGCTGATGATCAGGTCCAGGCACTATAGGCACCAATTATAGTATCCATGATGGTCCTGGAGCACTTGGAAAATTTCTTAAACCTGCGGCTGGGTCTCGGCTGTCAGTGCCCCGCCGATTTCCTTGAGATGAGCTCTCCTCCCATTTGGGTACCTTCGAGGGGCACTCACGGGAACCCCCATTGCTCTCGAAGCCATGCCTCAATGGGCTCTGACGCCTATGTATTAGAGTGTTCACATGATGTTCAGCGTGGTCATGCATCTACATCGAAGAAGACGTGGCCGAATCCTTCCTCATCTTTGGGTGCAGACCGATGGATGGCTGATGCTCCAGGGCATTAGGGTGCTCGATTCCAAATGAGCTCGAGAGCTCCTTGGTGTCAAAGCACCACCAACGTCTGATGCAGCTTTGGAAGCCATAGAGACCGATGTCGTTGATGCCAATGCGATGGATCGGACCTCTGAGTGCAAAAAAGTGATTTATGCTGCTTGTCACGACCCCTGAGTCTTTTTTTTTTTGTCACCTGCAAACACAAATTACAAGAGAGCTGATGATCAGGTTCAGGCACTATTGGCACCAATTATGAGTAATGTGACAATGTCAGCTGTACTGAACAGATGCAGATAGAGGAAAATGGGGACTATACCTTCAAGACTGAGGAAAGGCAGGGTTTCCATAGAGCTCAAACTGTAAACAAACCAGAGAAGCACGTTGTAGCAGAGGTTGAGCCCCGCCCAAACCTTAACGTGGGGGCAGGTCTAAGCCCAGATAGCAAGTACACGTGCACAGAACAGGGCGTGGTGGCTAGAAAGCACCTTTTTAAACCTGCGTCACAGAAGTCAAAGGGGCAGGAAGTGAGCAGAGGAAAGAGCAGAGTGGAAGCAACCAGAGCTGGAGAAAAAGGAAGCAGCAGATACAGCAACCGAGAAGGCAGAGATTCCAAACCAAAGCACAGAGTTCAGTCTGTAGCTGGAGTTGCTGCTGAAGCCGAGAGTCCAGAGCCAGGAGGTTCAGAGAACGCTGAAAGGTCAGTGTGGACAGAAGGTTCAGCAAGAGCAGGAAACTCAGGGCTGGAATCCTATTCAGAGGAAGCACTGAAGCCAGAGGGTTTAAAAGTGAGAACTGCTTTTAAGAAACCCAGAGAAGGCAAAGCTGGAAAGTTTTATTCCACCGGGAAACTTAACTCTAGTAGCAAAGAAAGCAATTCCTTTGTGGAAGGTTTTTCTGACTCAGAGCCCAGCAAGAGGTTTGCATAAGACATTGCTAATGAGCTAAGGAGAAGTGCAGGGCAGAGTGCTCCAGGAGCTTTGAATGCCAGAAGGTGGGTGAAAGCAATTCCTAATGCTGATATTCTGAAGACAGGCAAAAGCAGAGATAGAGACTTGAACCTGATTAAGAAGCTAAAGCAACTGTTTCCAGATAGTGGAAGTTTTCCAGACAGCATAGCTAATCCTTGGTTAGGAGAGCAGCATGTAAGGGAGTTTCTGAATACCCTTTCAAACAATAAGCTGAACTCTTCCATTAGAAGCCCAAGTGGGGAGAAAGGACTTGCAGGAGAAGAAGATATGCAAGTGGATTCTCCTTCGCCTGAAGCTCTGTGTGACAGTATTCCCATGGATTGCTCTTTCTGTGAATCTGTTTACCCTGAATAGGAGAAAGATAAAAACCCCATTGAAAGCCAAGAATATTTCTGAAAGCCTAAACGTGATTTTGAAGAGTTTTGAATGAAGACAAGAGATAAATGCCCATTGTAAATAAGAGCAATAGCTGTGATTCTTTACTACTGGAAAAGCCCTGTGAACAGCTTTTGTCACTGTATAAAGAGCTTTTGCCAAGTTCTGATATTCCAGATAACCTTTATGCTCCTGTATTATTTTCTTTTGGAGAAATTATCCTTGATGTTTGTGTATATGAACTTTAATGCGTGAAGGGGAGCCCAAAAAATAAAAATGTTCTATTTTTGCCTTAAACAAAACCGTGTTGTGACAACTACTTTGTCTGCAAGTAATACAGAGAAACTACAGCTCCCAGAATTCCTTGAGGGAGGGAGAACCAAGTGACTCTATACTTAAGGGCAAACAAGGCCACCCCTCCTGCTTATAGGCCTGGCCAGCAGGGGGAGTGCGACAGTATCCATGATCGTCCTAGAGCACTTGGAAAACTTCTTAAACCTGCTAGTGGGTTTCAGAGAAATGTTGTCCAGAAAAAAGCCACGGTAAATTCGAATGGCTCAATGATGAAGACCAAGGCCTGCCAGAGCACCAGCACTGGAGGGACCGAGGTGCTGCAGCAAGAATAAAAATACACAATCAGTAGAAGGAAAAGTAAAGGGACAATGGCAGGTGACTAGGTTGAAAAACCTGAGGTGAAAAAACTCTGTTAGGGAAAAAAGAAGTTTACCAAATGGAGAATGCCCGGAACGTGTCCCTGGGGCTCTGCAGTAAATGAAAGACTGAATCAAGATGGCGCCGTGATGACAGATAGAAAGGAGGTGCGCAAGCATGGTGGAACCTCCCAGAAGCTGGGGAGTGTTCCTGCATGGGGCTTCATTAAGGATGTTACCCATACGTGAAGAGTCATTCCTGCTTGTCCACTGAGAGTAAGGCATCCTAGCCAACTCATAAAGTTGTCCTAAAAGTTGGTTAAGTATTTAAAGCTTAATGGCACTACATTGTATTCAGCTCTCTTAAGACTCTAGTTCACAGGGGTTTGCTACAATTGTCTTCCAGGAGTCAAGTATGAATTTTGTACCAGAGAAACTAACTGTCTTGAGTCACATAGGACATTCTGCCTTCCTTTGGGACCGGACAAAAAAATCTTGGATCGCAAAGTGCCTATAGTGGAGGAGTGGAGTGGCCTAGTGGTTGGGGCAAGGTACTTCAGGCTGGAAGGTCGGGGGTTCAAATCCCACTAGAGGACAGCAACCTTGGGCCGGAAGGACTGGGGTTTCTAGTCCCACAGGTGCTCCTTGTGGTCTTGGGCAAGCCACTTAACCCTCCATAGCCCATGTTCCCTGTAAAATAGTTATCTCCAAGTTATAATGCCCTGTTCAATGTAATTTCAGTTTGTTCAATGTAAACCGCAGTGATGCAGAATAGCGCGGTATATAAGAGAATGTAAATAAAATAAAATAAATACCTAAATTATTGTACCTGCCACTGTCTCAAGGCTAAGAGAAGAGCCACTGCCTAGGACTACAACCTACTGTAAGCTGCAAAGAGAAGTAATTATGACTCAGCTTCCTAATTACAAAGTAGAGGGGGAAAAAATAAGATGGGCAGGATGAAAGAGTAAACTAGGCATAGGGGCAGAGGAAAGCTTGCAGTAGGGGTAGTAGAATGAAGGAAAGAGACTAACTGAAGAAAAGGCTGAGATGTGTGCAGGGCCAGCCCAACCATTAGGGAACTAGGCTGTCGTCTAGAGTAGCAGGTTCAGGGAGGTGTTGGAGAAGGACGCAGAAAAGAGCAGGGTATTCAGAAGTAAAGAGTAGTTACTCACCTGTAACAGGTGTTCTCCAGGAGCAGCAGGAATTAGTCCTCACATATGGGTGTCATCGGCGCCGATGAAGCCCCAGCGGAGCATTTCCCCAGCTTTCTATGAAAGCCTTTGGGAATGCAGGCACGCATGTGCGGTTCCCTTCCCGCCTAAAGGTGCCATCTTACCTCAGTCAAATGACATAGCTAAGAACAGCACACAAAAATGAAAAATAAACTATGTACAACTGCAACTCCAAGGGGAGGAGGGAGGGTTGTGAGGACTGATTCCTGCTGCTCCTGGAGAACATCTGTTACAGGTGAGTAACTACTCTTTCTCCAGGACCAAGCAGGAAGTCAGTCCTCACATATGGGTGACTCCCTAGCTCTGGGCTACCGAGGAACCCAAGCTGAACAAGAGTACTCCCTCTAGTCTCAGCAGCAAAGAAAGGCTTTTCAAGGACACAACCTCCACCGGTAGCCCAAGAGAGGGCAGGAGGGCAGGAGTTGCCTAAACCTCAAAGAGATTCTGGAGTACTGCTTGGCCAAAAGCACTGTCCCTACGGGACTCCCTCTCCAGGCAGTAATGGGCCGCAAAGGTCTGGCTTGAAGACCAAGTTGCAGCCCTGCAGATGTCTACCAAGGGCACAGAGCGGAGATGAGCCACTGAGGCAGCCATTGCCCTGACTCGGTGGGCCGTAACCCGACCCTGCAAAGGAAGGTCAGCCGCCTTATAAGCCCAGGTGATACAGTCAGCCACCCAGATGGACAAGGTACGCTTGGACACAGGCAACCCCAACTTATTGGGGTCAAAGGAGACGAAGAGCTGGGTAGCCCTTCTATGCCCCTGCGTACGGTCAAGGTAGAAGGATAAGGCCCCCCTACAGTCCAGGGTATGCAGGACTGCTTCAGCCTGGCTTGCATGAGGCCTAGGGAAGAATGTTGGAAGAACCACCTCCTGGTTGAGGTGGAAAGAGGAGACAACCTTAGGGAGGAATTTTGGATGAGTCCTAAGGACTACCCTGTTCCTATAAATCCTGGTGTAAGGCCTGTCACAGACCAGGGCCTGAAGCTCACTTACTCGCCTAGCCGAGATAAGGGCTATCAGGAAGAGTGTTTTCCATGAGAGGAAGAGTAGTGGACAAGTAGCCATCGGCTCAAAAGGTGGGCGAGTCAGTTGCTGCAAGACCACATTCAGCTCCCACTCAGGGGCAGGAGGATGGATGGGAGGCTTGAGCAAAAGCAAGCCCCTAAGAAAGCGGGACACCAAGGGGTGACCAGACAGAGAATGTCCCTCCACCAGAGAGTGATGAGCTGCTAGAGATGAGAGGTGGACCCGAATAGAATTGGATTTAAGACCTTGATTTGACAAGTGCAGTAAGTACTGAAAGACTACTGGCACAGTACAGGAGAAAGGATCTTCTGTACATAGCTGACACCACACAGAAAACCTTTTCCATTTGAGAGCATAGGTTTTCCTACTGGCTGTTTCCTAGAGGCTAGGACAACCTCCTCAACTTCCTGAGGTAGGCCCCAGGGAGCCAAAACTACCCTTGCAGCCTCCAGGCCATCAAATTGAGAGCTTTGAGATTGGGGTGCAGAAGGGAACCCTGCTCCTGTGAGAGAAGGTCGGGTTGCAACCCCAGAGGTAGTGGAGGATCCACCGCCAGTTGAAGCAGAAGAGGAAACCAAGGCTGTCTCGGCCACCTGGGAGCCACCAGCAGGACTGAGGCCTTGTCCTGAAGAATCTTGAAGAGAGTTCGGGCCACCAAGGGCGTGGGAGGAAACGCATAGAGGAGGCCCTGAGACCAGGATATCAGAAAGGCATCCGCTGCTATCCGCAGAGGATGCGGTTGTCTGGAGCAGAACTTTGTCAGTTGCTTGTCCATTGGGCTGGCAAAGAGATCTATCAAAGGGAGACCCCATTTCAGGAAGATCTTCTGAACTACAGAGGGATGCAGCTGCCATTCGTGGGGCTGCAGTATTCTGCTTAATCTGTCTGCCAGGTAGTTGTCCTGGCCTGGAAGGTACACAGCCTTGAGGAGCATGTTGTGCTTGAGGGTAAAAGAACAAAGGTCCTGAGCCTCCCGACAAAGGATCCTGGACCCAGTTCCGCCCTGTTTGTTCACATAAAACATGGCAAATTGGTTGTCGGTCTGAATCAGGACAGACTAGTGAGCCAGGGTAGGAGTAAAAGCGTTGAGAGCTAATCGAATAGCTCTGAGTTCGAGGAGATTGATCTGCTGTGCAGCTTCCCAGGGAGACCAGAGGCCCTGGGTGCACTTGTTCAGACAATGAGCTCCCCAGCCCTGCAGGGAGGCGTCTGTGGCCAGCACTACTGTGTACCCTGGAATCTGAAAAGGCACCTCCTTCAGTAGATTGGGTGGGTGCAGCCACCAGTTGAGGGAGTGCAGAAATGGTCTGGACACCCTTATCCTGTCTCTGAGGCTGCCTGTGGCCTGTGACCACTGAGCCCGAAGGCACCACTGTGCAGGCCTCATATGGAGCCTGGCATTGGGGGTCACATGTACTGTCAAAGCCATGTGGCCTAGAAGCCTCAGGCAGAGTCTGGCGGAGACGAGGGACCTGCTGAGAAACTGATTTGCCAAGGCCATCAACCTTTGGGCCCTGTCTGCTGGCAATAAAGTCTTTGCTAGCAGAGAGTCCAGCCTTGCTCCTATGAACTCCAAGTTCTGGGAGGGGAGCAAAGTGGACTTTGCGAAGTTTATGACAAACCCCAGCCTTTGGATTAGAGCAATATTGCTGAGGGTGGCTTGTTTGGCCTCCTGGCACGTCTGACCCCTGATGAGCCAATCATCCAGATAGGGGAAGACAAAGATGCCCTGGTTTCTCAGGTAGGCCGCCACCACTGCTAGGCACTTTGTGAAGACTCTGGGGGCGGAGGTGAGGCCGAAAGGCAGCACTCTGTACTGATAATGGTTTCCTCCCACACTGAACCTGAGGTACTTTCTGTGGTCTGGATGAATAAGGATGTGAGTGTACGCATCCTTTAGATCTAAGGAGCATAGCCAATCTCCCTGCTGGAGGTAGGGCAGAAGTGTCCCAAGAGTAAGCATCTTGAACTTCTCCTTCACTAGGAACTTGTTGAGGTTCCTGAGGTCCAGAATGGGTCGAAGGCCACCGGTTCTTTTGGGCACCAGGAAATACCTGGAGTAGAAACCGTGACCTTGTAAGTGGGGAGGCACAGGCTCCACTGCCCTGTCCACCAACAGACCATGAAGCTCTTGTAGAAGAAGGTCTGTGTGCAGGGGAGGCCTTGGAGGCTCCCCTGGAAAATATGGTGAAGGCAGTTGGTGAAAATGAAGGGCATAGCCCCTGTGGACTATCTCCAGCACCCAACTGTCCCCGGTGATAAGGGGCCACTGGTGGGCAAAGAGGGCGAGGCGACCTCCTGTGCAGGGTTGGGAGAGCAGTGGAGGAGAGGCTACGCTCAAGGAGTCAAAAAACCCCACCCTGCTGAGTGGTAGCAGGGGCCTGAGGCTTGGGGGTCCTCTGCCTACGGGGCCCATTACCCTGCCACTTGGCTTGCTGACCCTGGGGGGCAGCTTGGGCAGCCTGATATTGCGGGTACTGTTTGTAGGCAGTGCCCTTCCTCGGGTAAAAGGGCTTTTTACCCGAGCCCTTCTTTTTAAGAGAAGGGGCAGAGGTCTTCCTCGACAGCCTTGTCTGTGTGAGGTGCTCAGTTTCGAGCTGAGCGGCCTTCTCGGTCATGGGCTTGCCAAAAAGGTTTTCACCTCGGCAAGGGACATCGACCAACTTGTCCTGAACCCATGGCTCGAGGTCCGATGACTGCAGCCATGACTGGCGTCGAGCCGCGATGCCGGCTGCCACAACTCGGGCTGAAGCCTCGAAGCCATCGTAGGCGGCGCGGGACATGAACTTCGAGCAGTCCCGAATCCCCGAGGACCAGGACTTAAATCTCTGCAAGGGTTCCCTGGAGAGACCAGCAGAGAACCCGGCCAACTCCTTGGCCAGATCCCGCAAGTACATGCCCATGTACAGCTGGTAGGACTGGACACGGCAAGCAAGCATCGAGCCCTGGAAGCACTTTCTACCGACGCCATCGAGGTTTCGGACCTCCCTGCCAGGGGGCGCCGCGGAGTGCATCTTCTGGCTCTTGAGACGATGCATGGCCGATTCCACAACCATAGAATGGTGTGGTAGCTGTGCCTTCTGAAAACCAGGGCTCTTTCGGAGTCGATAGATCGAATCGACTCGCTTGCTGAGAACTGGCGCCGAGGCCGGTGCCACCCACATACGGAAGAGGAGCCGTTCCAGCATCGGAAGAACCGGAACAGTAAAGGCCTCCTTCGGAGGAGAGTCATACTGTAGGGCCTCGAGCTCTTCAGCTCGAGGCTCCTCCTCGGGGTCGGCCGGAATAGCCAAGGCAGTGGCCATATCCCGGACGAACTCTGAGAACCGAGTATCCTCCGGAGGGGACCTACTCTGGGATTCAGACTGCGGTGAGTCCGACAGGACGCACCGAGTCTTGAAGGTATCAGGAGACTCCTCATCCTCCGTCTCCCAAGCTGACTCGTCCAAGGAGGAGTCAGGGTCCGACCCCGCGGGGCCGTGGAGCACCCGCCCCTACGCCAGAGGCACTGGCGTCAATGCCTTTGGTCCCGAACGGGAGGTCGAGGGAGACCGCGACCGAGGTCGACTCCGAGCCACGATGGACTCGAGTATCGGCTCGGTCTCCGGGGTCGACTTCGAAGTCGATGTCCCGGTGGTCGGGGCAGATGCGCCAGACAGGCTGGCCATCAGTGCCCGCTGCTGCTCCATGAAGGCAGACAATCTGCTCTCCAAGGCTGTTATCCTGAGACTCAGCTCGGGAGACGCAGCAGCCACCGACTCGGGCCCCTGCAGCGCCGGGCCCGACGTCGGCTCCCTGGGAGGAGAGTCCTCGAGGACTACGGGGCTTACGTGTCCAGCAGACTCCGGCTCCACGCGAGGAACTTTTGCAGGCTCTCGTGTTCCATGGGCCCGGGGCGACGGTCGGGGGTCTTAGACCTGGCCCTCGAGGAGCCAGGGACCTCCTCCTCCGACGCCCTCACGAGCCGCTTCTTCCTCTTGCGTTCCCGATCGGGGGACCCCCTGTCCGAGGAGCTTCGACGGCGCTCGGGATTGGAATCCCGAGATGTTGAGGCCTCAGACGAGGTCCGGGCCCGGCCGGAGGCTGAGTCCAAGAAAAGCCTTTCTTTCTGCTGCTGACGACTTCCGAGTGCCTTGGAAGACATCTTTCCACATGGCCCGCACGACTTAGGGTCGTGGTCGGGGCCGAGGCACCGAATGCAGCAGTCATGTGTGTCGGTGAGAGACATCAATTTCTTACACCGATCACACTTTTTAAAACCGCTGGAAGCCATCGGGGAAAAAGAGTCCCCGCGAGGTCAAAGGACTGGTCTTCCAGGGAAAAATGGAAAAAGGGCGCGAACGCCAGCCACGAAGGGCAAAAACCAAAAAAGAAGAATCGGGCTCGATACCGGTGTACCGAACCCAGCGGAAGGGGAACCGGCATCGAACCGGAGAAAAAATAGCGAAAATCGCCGAAAAAGTCTAATTTTAACCGGGAGAACAGGACACATGTCCGGTGGGCTTCACGGAAAAAAAGAGACTGAGGTAAGATGGCACCTTTAGGTGGGAAGGGAACCGCGCATGCGTGCCTGCATTCCCAAAGGCTTTCATAGAAAGCTGGGGAAATGCTCCGCTGGGGCTTCATCGGCGCCCATGACACCCATATGTGAGGACTGACTTCCTTGCTTGGTCCTGGAGAAACAACAGATTCTGACAGCCAAGTGGAGTGTAAAGCTTAAGGTCTGCCTAGGGCACTGACACCTTGAACCAACTCTGGGGCCGGTCTTTGATCTTTGAGGCAGGTAAAGAGAACAGACTGAAGCTTCAGAAAGACGAAATTAGACTTACCTGCTAATTGTTGTTCCTTAAGGAACTCTAGTCCAGTCCCGGAACCAGCGAGTTTAGAATCTCCTCCAGCAGCTTTGGAGACTGACATCTGTCATCACTTTGATGATCTCAGCCTATATATACAGTAGGACCGCCCCTTCACCTTCAGTACCTATTAACAAAGCAAACTCAGCAGAGCAACAAATAAGTAGTCAAACACGGTAATATATATAACCCAGAACAAAAACTCCATACCGTCTTCCCAGTTCTGCCCTTTTTGTTTCGAATTCCTGTTTTGTTTTTTTTTCATTTACCTTCTTGTTCTCCAAGAACCAGGGATGAAGCAGCGCTGCAACCGGAACTCAGCCGGCCAGGACCATATAGAAGAAACAGCAGAAGGAAGCTTAGAAGGCAGTGCAGACTGGACCCCTAACCCTAAATAATCTCGGGCGGGCTCCGGGACTGGACTAGAGTTCCTTAAGGCGACGGCAAAAGCTAGAAGGATGCTTGGGTGCATACGGAGAGGAATGGCTAGCAGAAAAAAGGAGGTGATAATGCCTCTGTATAAGTCTTTGGTGCGACCTCATTTGGAGTATGGTGTGCAGTTCTGGAGACCGCACCTTCAAAAGGATGTGAACAGGATGGAGTCGGTGCAGAGGGTTGCTACTAAAATGATTAATGGGCTTCATTATAAAGCATATGAGGACAGACTTAAGGATCTTAATATGTACACCTTAGAGGAAAGGCGGGATAGAGGTGATATGATTGAGATGTTTAAATACCTCCGTGGCATAAATGTTCAGGGAGAGAGCCTCTTTCAATTGAAAGCAAGTTCTGCTACGAGGGGACATGGGATGAGGGTGAAGGGAGATAGATTCAGGAGTGATATGCGGAAATATTTCTTTACGGAAAGAGTAGTGGATCCATGGAATAGTCTCCCAGTGGAGGTGGTAGAGATGAGGACAGTAACTGAATTCAAAAAAGCATGGGACCAACACAGAGGATCTCTAAAGGTAAAAAGTGGACTGTTGTAGTTGTTGTTATGGAAGGACAGACTAGATAGGCCATGTGGTCTTTTTCTGTCGTCATGTTTCTATGTTTCTATGTTTCCTAAGGAACAACAATTAGCAGGTAAGTCTAATTTCATCTTCGTTGTTGTCCCTCTAGTCCAGTCCCGGAACCAGTGAGGATGTATCAGAGCAGTAAGTTACCAAACGGGAGGGACCAGCCAAACCAGCCTGAAGCACTGCCGCCCCAAAACGGCCATCACCCGCTGCCTGAACATTGAGCCTATAATGTTTAGTGAACAAATGCAACGACAACCACGTCGCCGCTCTACAAATGTCCACCGCCGGCACCAAACCGAACTCCGCCCAGGAAGTAGCCTGCGCTATAGTCGAATGAGCCCTGAGCCCAGCCGGCACCTTTAACAGATAGGCCCCTGCAATTGCTTCTTTCAACCACCTGGAAATAGACGACTTAGCCACCGCCTCTCCCTTTCGTGGACCTCCGAAGGAGATAAATAACCTGTCCGATTTACGGAAGGATTCCGTACCACGAAGGTAATACCGCAGCGTCCGACGGACATCCAAAAGCCGTAAACGACGATCCGACTTAACCTCCGGACTGCCCTCAAACACCAGAAGCGACACCACCTGGTTCACATGAAACACCGAAACCACCTTAGGCAAAAACTCCGGAACCGTACGCAACACCACCTTGTGCTCATAAAAGGATAGATAAGGTTCCTTGCAAGAGAGGGCCTGAAGCTCCGAAATGCGGCGAGCCGAACATATAGCTACCAGAAACACCGCCTTTAAGGTCAGATCCTTTACAGAGGCTTTCCCCAACGACTCAAAAGGCTGCCGCAGCAGTGACTCTAACACCAAGTTCAGATCCTATGTCGGAAACGAACATCTACGAGGAGGCCGCATAAGCAATACCGCCCGCAAAAACCGGCGGATGTCACCATGCGACCCCAACACCTGACCCTGAACCTTACCCCGAAAGCAAGAAATTGCTGCTAACTGAACCTGCAAGGAACTTGCCGCCAAACCTTTCTCAACCCCATCCTGCAAGAAGGAAAGAATCTGGGGCACCGATGTCCGCAAAGGCCGCAAGTGCCGCTCTTCGCACCAGCCTTCAAAGATACGCCAGACCCTAACATAAGCCAGTGACGTAGAACGCCTCTGTGCCTTCAACAAGGTCGAAATGACCGCCGGGGAATATCCGCGAGCTCTTAGCCTCGCCCGCTCAAGAGCCATGCCGTAAGCGAGAATCGAGCCACGTCCAGCATCCGTAACGGCCCCTGACGCAAGAGATCTGGTCTTAGAGGCAGTTTCCAGGGGTCCGCCAGCAATGGACGAATCAGATCCGCATACCACGGTCTCCTGGGCCAGTCGGGCGCAATCAAAATCACTCGGCCCGGATGCCGCTTGTCACTCGGTTCCCGGTGACACAAAGATTATACGCCACTAGGTAGCGCTGTTAAAGAACAAAGAGTCCAAGTGTAGGGTAATAAAGGCTTTTATTCCCCGTTTAAAGCAAGGTTCAACTAAGAGATATTTTAGATAACAGAAACAGTCCTTTGTTTTAAAAGGTACCAATGTTCACTGGCTAGTTAACTGTTACTTCACAGTTTAAAGCAGGTTTTCTTCATAGTAATATTCAGTATAATAAACATCAAATTATACTTCATTTATTCTTCTGTGGAGCATACACACTTTGGAGCATAGGCAGTGCACCAATCACATTCCATTTCCTCAGGCAAAGGTGAGGGAATAGTGCTGGGAGAATCCACTTCCATCAATTCCTCTCCCCTATACTGATTCAAAGGGCTTCCACTGTCCCTGTCTATTTCAGCATGGTAATCTACTACTTGGGAGTTTGGCTTCACATAACCAGGGACTCTTAAGGCTGGCGGTAGTTTAGTGAACTAGTCTTGACTCTTGTTTCTCCTAGGAGGAATACTTCTTTTAGCATAACTTTTAGCAGTACAATCATTACAGTTAATCTTCAATGCCTCATACCTTGGCTCACTGAATAAAAACTTCCGTTGCTTATAAAACTGCTTTTCCCTCTGAATAGGTGAAACTGGGCAATGATCCTCTAGAGATAAGCTTCTGTCAGAACCTCCCTCTCTGGTTCTTAGCTTTCTTCTCTCTATGTTACAAACAGGCAGAGTATAGGAACTAGGCGTGGCAGAACCTCTCACCTTGGAGCAACTTCCACCAAACTCCCCTTGCACAACAGGTCCAGTTTGGGCTTTCTGGCTTCCCACCTTGTGAGGTCAGTTTCTCCTCCAGCTTCCAGCTTGGCTTCTTCCACAGCAATCAGGCTTATGTCCTTGATAGCCTCCAGGCTTCTCTGCTGTTTCTCCTTCTAGTCCAGCTCCAGTTCCTTCTTCCTCTTTCTCCTCCTTCCTCAGCTCCTGCTGTGTCCACTGCTTCCTCTGCTTATGCCACTGCTTATGCCATTGCTGTCCAGAAGCATTCTGCTCTGGCTTATAAAGTGAACCGTTACTGCTGACTTCCTGGTTCCCTTTCAGCTGCAGGTGATCAGTGAGCTTAGGTTCATTAAGACCAGTATGTCTGTTCCTGCTCCCTCTAGCTGTGCCTGGAGGTAACTGCACATCTAGTTCTTCTAAAGAAACAGGATTTCTTTTCTTAAAACCAACTTTATTAGTGCCCGCATCATGACACGCTCTATGCGCTGCACCACTCGACCTATCAGAGCCCACGGAAGGAACACATAAAGCAGACTCCCCCAGGGCCAGCCCTGCGCTAGGGCATCCAGCCCTTCTGCCATCCGTTCTCTCCTCCGGCTGTAAAACCTGTCCACCTGCGCCGAGTCGAACGTTGCCATGAGATCCATGATCGGATGACCCCAATGCTGAACAAGCAGGGAAAACACATCCGGATGGAGCACCCACTCCCCCGGATCTACTCTGCGACGACTGAGGAAATCGGCCTTGACATTGTGTACCCCGGCCACGTGTTGCGCAGACAATCCTAGCAGATGCCTCTCTGCCCAACTCAGCAGCTGGCTCGCCTCTTCCTCGAGAGCCACACTGCCTGTGCCTCCCTGGCGATTGATATAGGCCACTGCCGCTGCGTTGTCGGACAGCACCCTTAACGCCGTCCGTTGCAAGCAGTCTTGAAACTGTAGGAGAGCCAGGAACACCGCCCTCAACTCTAATCTGTTTATGGAGTAACTCTGCTCCGACGGAGACCATTGCCCTTGTGCGAACCGACCCTCGCAATGCGCACCCCAGCCTAGCAGGCTGGCATCCGTCGTCAACAATCTCCAAGAAGGAGGTTCTAGCGGGACCCCGGAGTCCAACAACGGCTTCCGTAACCACCACTGGAGCTCCCGGCGCACCTCTGCCGAACACACTAGACGGCGGGATAAAGGATCCGATTGATGGGACCAGCGCCGAAGAAGAGATCTCTACAGCGGCCGCATATGAGCCCGTGCCCAAGGTACCACCTCTATCGTAGCCGCCATCGTCCTGAGCAGCTGAAGGTACTGCCACGACGACGGTGCCTGTCTCGCCAGGAATCTTCTCACAAGACCTCTCAACGCGCGCGCCCGACGGTCTGGCAAAAACACCCTGCCCAAGCCTGTCTCGAAACGCGCTCCCAAGTACTCCAGAGACTGAGTGGGAACCAGATTGCTCTTCGCTCGATTGACCACCCAGCCCAGGCTTTCCAACGCTTGCACCACCCTGGCCATGGCCTGTACACTGTCCTCTTTCGACTTCGCTCGAATCAACCAATCGTCCAAATACGGATGGACTAACATTCCCTCCTTTCGCAGCGCCGCTGCCACCACAACCATTATCTTGGTAAAGACCCGCAGCGCCGTTGCCAGCCCAAACGGCATCGCCTGAAACTGGTAATGCCCCATGGGAAGTGCGAACCGAAGGTACCGCTGATGCTCGGTCCGAATTGGAATATGCAAATAGGCTTCCGTGAGGTCTAACGACATGAGAAACTCCCCTTCTCTTACCGCCACGATCACCGACCGCAAAGTTTCCATCTGGAAATGCGTTACCCGGAGACACTGATTTACCCTCTTTAAGTCTAAGATCGGCCGAAAGGAGCCCTCTTTCTTGGGAACCACGAAGTAAATGGAGTAACGACCGAACCCGCACTGTTCCGAGGGAACAGGAACTACCGCCCAGAGCTGTAGCAACCTTTGCAACTTCTCCGCCACTGCGCATATCTTGAGCGGAGACTTGCAGGGGGAGAGCACAAAGGAATCTAAGACGGGTCGATGGAGTTCGAGAGCATAGCCCTCTCGAATGACCTCTAGAACCCATCGATCCGTGGTAAGTTGGACCCAGGCAGGGTAAAACTCCCGTAACCGACCGCCGATGGGCAGCACCTCCACCTGAGCCCGCCTCATCTCATTGTGCTTTCTTAACGGCCGAGGACTGATAGGGAGCAAAACCCCTACCTGCCCCTCGAAAGCCGTGCCCCCGCATGGGGAACCTGCTCCGCTGCGCCTGGCCAAACAGAGAGGACCGAAACCTATGAAACTCCCTTTGACCATCTTTGGAACCTGCGGGCGCCTTCCCTTGCTTAGGTTTATCCTCTGGCAAACGACCGCCCTTGGATTCCCCAAGATCCTTCACCAGCTTCTCCAAATCTTCGCCAAACAAAAGCTTTCCCCTAAAGGGAAGTTTACTGAGGCGGGCTTTGGAAGAAGAATCTGCCGCCCAATTCCTTAACCACAAATATCTTTGCGCCGCCACAACCGAGGCCATAGCCTTCACCAGGCCCAGAATAAGGTCATAATGAATGTCCGCGAGATAAGCGGATCCGGACTCTAGACGTGCTATTTCGGTGTCCTGTGCTCCCAACCGATCCCCCTGCAGCGCTTGGGACCACCGGAGACAGGCTCTAGCAAACCATGCTCCCGCTACCGAGGCTTGCATGGATAGAGCACTAATATCAAAAACCTGCTTTAATAAGGTATCTAATCTCCTGTCCTGGACATCCTTTAAGGCCGCAGCCCCCTCATCTGGAATGGTAGTCTTTTTAGTGACTGCCGAAACCGCCGCATCCACCTTTGGAGAGCGAAAGAGATCCTTATCCTAGTCCGAAAGAGGGTATAACCTAGCGATTGCCCTAGAACCCCTTAGGTCCGATTCGGGCATGTCCCACTCTTCCTGGATCATCTTCCTAAATACCCTATGCAGGGGAAAGACGCGCTGGGGGGTGCGGACAGCCTGTAACAAAGGGTCTTCCAGAACCTCTTCCGAAGCCGGCTCCACCGAAGGCATATTTAACGCCTTAAGCGTCTCCGCAATCAGAGCTGGAAGCTCTTCCTTCCTAAATACCCTGACCACTCTACTGCCCTGTTCCTCATCGGGCAATTCACCCTCTTCGAGCTCCTCCTCCGAGAACCCCGGCAGTTCACCATCCGCTGACGCCAAGTCCTCCCAAAGAGAAGGGGCAGGTTCTTCCAAGCAGTCCGCCCTACACCGCTTGTGCGGAACCGGCTGGCCCCCCCCCCCCCCCCCGCAAGCGCCGACCGCTTCAGACCCCGCGGATTCTGAGGGGCTGTCCCTAAGGCTGGTTGCAACAGCGCAAACGCTTGCTGCATCAGAGCAAAAAAGTCAGGCGGAATGTCTGCCGCCGATCTAGGCTGGCTTGCTGATAGTGGAGGAACCCCCCCTCTCCCTCCTCGGGACCCAGGAGCTGTTCCCCTGAACCATCTAGGGAAGGCGGGGGGCCAGCAGCGGACTCCGCATGATCCCTGCTTGTGCCTTCAAGCGGATTCTCCATGAGGGCTGCTTCACGCGTGTAGGGCTTGCACACCCCCGCCTCTAACAATTCACTGCACCGCGTTCCACACACGAGACAGCGCGGCTTAGGTGACATACTCCCCCAATCTAGGCCTGATGCTAACAAAAACTATTGTCAGTGCTTGTCTCTCTTCGTTTTCTTTTCTTTTTTTTTTTTTTTCAACACCACAGCTGTTAGCCACCAACCAGCCCTATTTTGCTTAAATAACTGTGACCTAACTCGAAAAGGTAGCCCGAAATCCCCCAACGGAGAAAGGGCCGTGCAGCAACACCGCTAAGCAGCCCACGGCTGAGAAAATGGCCGCCGCTCCGATTTTCCCGCCGAAATCGGGCGAGCAGCCTGCACACACGGAGTGCTCCCGACACTGCCCCGCTACAAAAAACCCGATGTCCCCTGCAGGACTCACCTCCTTGGGCCGCAACCGGACAGTGGGGGCTCACAGCACACCGGAGCTCAGCCGGACCGCGGCTTCAGCTTCCGGCGGCAATGGCTGTTTCGCCGCAAGTGCTGTGCCTGCAACCTGCTCCTCACACGTAACCGCGGGTTCGGGAGCAGGGAGGCAGAGGCCGAGGTGCTGGGCTCTACCACCCCCCAAAGGCTCGTTTGCACGCTGGGGAGCACAAAAGGCCAAAAAATAAAGAAAGGAAAATAAAGAAAAGAAAAATCGAAAAGGAAGAGAATGGTGGGGGGGGGGGGGGGGGGGTGGGGGGGGGAGGAGGAGGGGGCCAGAAGAGAGAGAGAGAGAGAGGAAAAGAACTGGTCTAACCAGCCGGTCTGTCTTCTAGCCGCAGCACCACCAGAAAACAGAGAGGAAACCCCCAGTAAACAATTCTGGCAAGCAAAGAAATTTAACAAAGAAAGTAAAAAAGAACTAAGCTACTCTGCTTATTTGTGCTGAGCGAGCCTAGAGCTCAGAAGCCTCTTCAGCTGCTTGGAGACTGACATACTGAAGGTGAAGGGGCGGTCCTACTGTATATATAGGCTGAGATCATGAAAATGATGACAAGTGTCAGTCTCCAAAGCTGCTGGAGGAGATTCTAAACTCACTGGCTCCGGGACTGGACTAGAGGGATGACAAGGAAGAAGTTAAAAAAAAAAGACAAAAAAGGCATAAAAATAAAACAAAGTAAGAAAAAACAGAACAAAAAAATCCCCAAAGTAAAACTATACAGGAAACACTTTTTCATCAAATTTCTTAAAAATTTGGGTTAGCGGCAAGGTTCTCTCAATATTTTCCAACCCTAGTTTGAGCCACTGCAAATGAATTATGTAAATAAACATAAGCATAATGATCTAATGTCTTCAAGATGGTTCATTTTCCATGGGTTTTGTTAGCAGATATTATTGAGAGAAATTTAACAGGATTCCAGGACTAGAGAACACCATGAAAGCAGAGGATGACAATATGCCAAGAACCATAGTCGTATAAAATAACCATGACTGGAAATGGTTTAGACATTTTGTAAACTATATTACATTTAGTACATTTGTTTTACTGAAATCATGCTTCATCACAGAATGGAAAATGGAAAAGAAAAAACAATTCATGGAACATAATATTCCTAGATATATAATCTAATCTGCAACCTGAAGAAACATACAGCATGGACACTGACAGCACATGGAAAGGCTTCATTCTAATTTTTTTTAAAAACTTTTAAATTACCCAGCAGTTTCTAATTGGTCATTTCAGGCCACCAGCTTTAGAGCCTGTTTATTTAGGATAAGGAACTAGAAGCCTTCAAATGCAGCTAGAGCAGTGGTTCTGAACCAGTCCTCCTTGAACCCCTAGGCCAGTCGGGTGTTCAGGATAGCCCTAATGAATATGCATAAGATATATATGCATTAGAGATATCCTGCCAACCTGACTGGTTTGTGGCCCTCTAGGGCTGGATTTGGAGACCCCTGCCTTACACCTCTGTTATTTAAGATTGTGAGTGGGCAAGGTGCAGATGTCCTAGACATCAAAAGGGTAGATAGAATGTGTCACATGCCTCCTCAATTCTCACCATCACCAAAAAGTTGTCTAATAGACAATATTTTGGTGGTGGTGGGAAGCAAAGAGGCATGTGACAAATTCTATCTAACCTTTTCAATGTCTTGGAGATCTGCACCTTGCCCACTCACATTCTTAAATGACAGAGGTGTAAGGCAGGGGTCTCTGAATGCAGTCCTAGAGGACCACAAACCAGTCAGGTTGGCAGGATATCTCTAATGCATATATATCTCATGCATATTCATTAGGGCTATCCTGAACACCCGACTGGCCTAGGGGTTCAAGGAGGACTGGTTAAGAACCACTGAGCTAGAGTATTTTCCCCATGTTCTTCTCCAACCAATCCAACATCGGCTGAGAAACAAATACTGCAGCTTCCTTCGAAGTTCAGTAGAAGTGTACTCTTAAGTCAGCCAGCAGCTGTACCTGAGTAAGTACTAATAGGATTTCTTCCCTAGGGCCCTGAATGCTGCCTCTGCAGTATTCCCATCTCCGAAAGACCAGAGAAGCAGAAGTCAGGTCCAGGAATCAAGCTTAGTCTTCCACAGGCAGCACTGCTGCTGGGCTATCAAGTCAGCTCTTAGTTTTAATTCTTAAAGTCCAACTCCTATCCTGCTTTATTACTATTGGTATAAACTATAACTACAAAACCCAACCACTCAGTATTCCTAATAATCCACAACCTTAGAGTGTCTTAATGGTAACTGAAAACCCTATATCTATGTTTTTTTGTTTTTTGTCGGAAGTTTTTGCCGTGAGTGATTTCTCCCTCTCGAGGCGTAACTTCCCTTTTAATTAAAATTATATCTTAACAGCCACTTCTGGCAAATATGTAGTGTGAAATAATTGCAACAACTTTAGTGCTATAACACAACCACTCACGATTTGATGTACCGACCAACGGCTTAGCTTCAATCATGCAGATTAACTACGAACACAGTACTGCGTTTAGAGCCTCCAATCCTCTTCTGGCCCTGTTTCAACGCTTTCATCACTGCAAACAAAGAGAAATTTTCATCTTCTATGGCCCTCCCGCCAATGGAATAGAAATTAATTCATCCAGTAGCGCATTACGGAGGGACTATTGTATCGAGATGATCCAAAAACTCAGTCCAACTTACTGACCATCAAAGGAAAAAGAGCGGAACTTAAAGCCAAGATCAAACCAATCAGAGGCTGTCTCGTCACAGTAAACTCAGCCAATCCAGTTCTAAATTCAGACCATGAGGTTCCAATGATGCCGTGCGGAAGATCCAAGCTTGTTCCAACCACTGCAAGCGTTGCTCACGGTCACCCCCTCTCGGGTTATGCGGAACATGATCCAGTATTCTCCACCGGAGATCCGTGAACTGATGATTAAAATTTACGCAATGTTGAACTAAAGGGGCCGATTGAATTGCATGTCGAATTCTGGAAGCATGTTCTTGTAACCGTGTTCTGATCTTTCGTGTTGTTCGACCAATGTAAATCTTCTCACATGGGCACACTAATACATAAACTACATAGATTGAGGAACATGTAGTCATCCAATGTGCTCTTTGTCGTATAGATGTATTTGGGATATCCCACTCAACCCCCTCAATAGTTTGCTGACAAAGGTCACATCTCAAACAAGAATAATGTCCCACCAGACTCCCAGCCTGATCTTGTAGAAGAGATTTGTTAGTATTGGCTAATAAATTAGCAATGTTAGGGCCCCCCCTCGTAAATGCTATTCGAAGTGGTTTTTGAAAACAAGAATGTAATGTTAACAGATGCCAGTGTTTACGAAGAATATGTACCACCTCAAAGACTTTAGACATATAAGGCAGAATACCCGTAATACAGTTATTATCTTTTGTTTGTGTCGCCTTAGTAGAGGCGTCATCCTGTAGCCACTCTCTATGAGTAAATCTTGCTCGAGTCCAGGCTTGCTTAATTAAGACCAAGGGATAACCCCGATGTAATAATCTCTGCTGAAGATCGGCTGCATGGTGATCAAACTCACGAATAGAGCTACATATCTGACGTAATCTTAAAAATTGGCCATAAGGTAATCCTTTCTTGAGTGACACTGGATGGAAACTTGAAAAGTCTAGCAGAGTGTTCCTTTGTACTGGTTTCCGATACAGGGTGGATTGTAATCTAGTACCCTCTTTATATATTCGCACATCTAAAAATTCCAACTCATAGAAATGATAATGTAGTGTAAATTGTAAAGTTTCCTTTTGTGAATTTAGCCAAACAATAAAGACTTTTAAAGACTGTTCAGATCCCTTCCAAAGAAAAAAGATGCCATCCAAAAAAAGGACCCAAAGTAAAACATTAGTGTACCAGTCAGATGGATAAATGACAGTAGATTCAAAGTGTGCCAAATATAAAGTGGCAATGGATGGGGCCACCGTTGCTCCCATCGCTACCCCGTGAATTTGATGAAAAAACTTTTCCTCAAATTTAAAAAATTTTTTTGTAAGCACTAAAGATAAAAGCTGATGGAAAAAATCTTTGGGAATCCTGGAAGGCAAAGGTATATCTAATTGTTCGACTACCGCCAGAGCTTCAACCTGTGATATATTAGTATATAGAGCAGTTACATCAAGGGATACTAGCCATAAATCCTGAACTGATATTGAGAGAGAAGCAATTTTTTCTAAAAAGTGTGCTGTATCTCGAATATAGAAGGATATTGATTGTACACACGGTCTCAAAAATACATCACAAAATTGAGAAAGAGGCTCTAGTAAAGAGCCCCTACAGGAGACAATAGGGCGGCCAGGGGGATTCACCAAAGATTTGTGAATCTTGGGCACCAAATAAAAATGCGGTGTTAATGGATGCTTTGGTGTTAAAAACTTAAATTCTTTTCTTGTCAACCAACCCCGGTCTAACCCATATTGTGATAAATCCATTATCAATTGTTGCACTTCCTGAGTCGGATCGTGAGACAGTTGCAGATAAAATTTGGTGTCTAACAGCTGTTCATCAGCCGATCTTCGATATTGCTCAGTGGATTGAATAACCGTTGCTCCCCCTTTGTCTGCTCTCTTAATAACTATATTAGACGAATTCCGAAGTTCTCGTATCACTTCCCATTGTTTCTTAGATAAATTATGGTGATTGAACTGAATTTCCTTCTTACATTCTAACTGTTGTAATTCTTTCAAAACTAACTGCTGATAAGTTAGAATAAATGGATCTATGTCTCCTGCCGGAATCCATTTAGACGGCAATTTTACCACGGATGGATCCTCCATTAAAGGATGCGTGGCACAAAATTGTATAACTCGTAGTTTCCTAAAAAATCTTTGCAATGCTATTCTTACTTGAAATGGACGATAGCCAACTTGTGGCACAAACGAGAGTCCTTTATTCAATACCTCCTCCTGTATCGGGGATAAAGGGACACCAGAAATATTTACAACTGTGGTTTCGCCCGCATTCTGGTAATCGGGCCTTGCATCTGATCTATCTGTGGAAGCGGAAATTCCTCCATGGGTTGATACCCACGTCGACGGCCTCTGCCTCTCCGGCCTCGGCGAAAAACCTGCTCTTGATAAGAGGAGGATCTACTTGAACCCATGTTACCACGCCAATTAGTTCCCCGATCTATAGAACTTCCTTCTCCAGACTCATCTTCAGAGGATGTAGTGAAAGAGACTAATTTTTGTTGTGATGGAGATTTTTTTGCCCAAGTATAAACTTGATAAAAAAAGATAAGGTAAAAAAATTCAATAGAGATCAAAATGATTACCAGCTGGATCAAGTTTATACTTGGGCAAAAAAATCTCTATCACAACAAAAATGAGTGCGATCGAGATAAAAGTTTCTTGGATGAATTCTTTATACTAATTGTTTAGTAGTTATTCAAATAAGAATAAAGAAAATTGTAACAAGGCAGCACATAAGAATAGAGTAATGTCAACAAAACACACTGTGATGGTAGCAAAATTGTCTGCACTTAAAACAGCCACATACATGTGCACAAACATTGAGCATATAAGAGCGAGGTTAGACACAAAGCAAAGCAAAGAAATGTGCAAAAAATGTTGTACAGGTATGTATGTAAGAATAGAAAACGCAAACCGCACCATTGCAATACATGAAGACAAACACCCGATGGTGTGAAAATAAAATTCTAATAAATGAGATCCGACACTGTGGTAATAACTAGCAAATTTTTATTTCAAAGTTTAGTAAAAACACAATATTTGTCAACACAGTTTAGATTTTAAAGTCATTCTTGGGTCAATCAATCTCCTGGTGGGCCCGTTTCTTCTTCCCCCGAATGCTTCTCTTGGTGCGCTGCTTGGCGTATTTTTCATCTGGGGTTTCCCGCAGCAGCAACCAGCAGAAATCAGCCATCATTAGTGGTGTTCCATCTTCCTTGGTACCTTCTCTCTGCGTCCTTGATGTCCTGGTGAAACCTTTCACCTTGTTCTTCACTGTACGCCCCCAAGTTTTCGGGAAAGTAGTTCACATGGGAGTGCAAGAAATGGACTTTCAGGCTCATGTTACAGCCTTGTTCTTTGAAGGCATTGAGCATCCTGGCAACAATATCCTTATAGTTCTCATCCCGCCTGTTCCCCAAGAATTTGAGAACAACATCCTTGAAGGAATCCCAGGCTTCTTTTTCCTTCTCAGACATCGTTTCAGCGAATGCTCCATCTGAAATGAGTTTCCTTATATCAGGGCCAACAAACACTCCTTCCTTTAGCTTTCCTTCAGAAAGTCGGGGGAACTTTGAGCAAAGGTACCGAAAGCACTCACCATCTTTTGGAAGGGACTTGATGAATTGCTTAATGAGACCCAACTTAATGTGGAGAGGTGGTAATAGAATTTTATCACGAGGTACCAAGCTCTCATGAAGAACATTTTTCTCACCGGGTCTCAAATACTCCCGAATTGGCCAGTCTTTTTTCCCCCAGTGTAGGTCGCGGGCCCGGCTATCCCACAAGCAAAGGAAGCAGGGATATTTGGTGAAACCGGATTGCTGCCCTAATAGCATGGATAGAATTTTAAAGTCTCCACAAATCATCCACTTATGCTCATCATAACGAATCTTCTGAAGAATCAGGGCCAAATTCTCGTATTTTTCTTGGAGAATAACAGAGTGAGCAATAGGAACTGAAGCGAATGTGTTGCCATTATGAAGAACACCTTTTATGCTGTCTTTTGACGAATCAATGAACAGCCGCCATTCAGCAGGATCATACTTGAGTTTAAACTTTTCCATCACTCCGTATATATCATTGCAAAATACCAAATCTTCCTCTTTGCTGAAATACTTCAAAAATTGTGTCTCGTGGTTGCGGTACCAATAAAAAGTTGTTCCTGGTGACAATAGATTTTTCTGTTTAAGCCGAGAACCTAGCAGTTGGGCAGCATCTTTTGGGAGTCCTAAATCCCGGACTAAATCATTCAATTCAGCTTGAGAGAAAAGTTCAGGTTTCGGATCTGGTTCAGTTTCAAACTCGGAAGTACTGGACTCATCGGGAAAAGCCATCTGATGAGTCTCATCATGATCAGAACCGTCCACACAAATATGATCCAAAGAATTTGGTGGTTCAGGCACAGGTACTTTGTTGCTATGAGGCATAGGCCTAATTGCTGAGGGAAGGTTGGGGTAACTTATTACGTTCTTATTTTTTAAGTTGTATCCCTTCACAATGCAAGAGCAAAAATAGCAGTCACTGCTGTGGTCTCTTTGTTCACGCCACACCATAGGTATTCCGAAACGAAATGCTTGTTTTTTACCTTTCATCCATAAGCATAGATCTTCCTCACATGTCTTGCACACTTTGTGAGGAGCCCACGGTTTGTCTTGATCGCCTAACTTCAAACCGAAATAGGTGAAATATACTTTTAAAATAAATGCAGAAATGTTCCTCTGCCGCTTTTTCACGGTATATTCCCCACAAATAAAACAAAATCTGTCCGGAGAGTTGACGCAACCTCTGGCTCTGTGAGCCATCACAAATACACAGCACTGCAAACTACAAGTGTAGTGAACCACTTCGGAATAAAGCTGGATTACGACTGAGCAAACAAAAGGTAATAATGAACTTGCAAGAAACTGAAATTTGACAGGAACGTTCATGTCGCAACCACCGTGTTTGAGCGAGCGAACGAGGCGAGGCGAACAGGAAAGAACATGCGCCAGCGCGAGTACTGGATTTAGCCCCCCGCCTCCCAATTGTCCTGTTAATGTATAAAATGAATACAAAACACTCTAAAATATCATGAGGGAGTGTTTCTAGTTAGTTAACCATTACAACCTCTATTTTGGGCCAAGAAAATAAACTGCAGTCGGCTAAAAAGAAATTATGTGAACATTCCTTATATGGGTAAGAAATCTAATTTTGCAAGAAAACGTGACGTGATGGAACATTTTGGCTATTTTTCCTGGATTCAGCACCCCAAAATCTATAGGAATCAGTTGCAAAACTGGAGGCAGTTTTTTGGTAGTGTACCTGTGTTATTATTACTATTGGTGGCAATTTTTTTTTTTTTACAGTGAATGAAGAGAAACCAGGACACTTATAAAGCGGCTAGCCATTAACGCTGAGCTGTGCACCCCGATATTCAGTGCTGTGACTACCAGCATTGAATATCCAGATAAGTCAGATAGTGCCACAACTAACTGGGCAGCGATGATATTCAACCACTACCTGCTTAGCTAAAGCAGTGAAAATTAAGCAAGCCTTTCAGGTGCCTAACTTTTACCACTTTAGGATAACTGGCTAAGAGTTGAATATCACAGCTAGCCAGTTATCCACAGGTGCCACCTCCGCCCTATCCCCAGAACACCCCAACACTAGCCAGCTAGCATCAGGACATGTAATGGTGGCATCCGGGGGTATTCAGCAGCACTACCGCTTTAGTGCCGCTGACTATCCCACCGAGCATATTTAGATGGATTGCAGGTCTGCAAACTGCCTAAATGGCTTTGAATATCCCCTTCTATATATTCAAGGGATATCTATATACTGTATTCCAAACCAATCTAGCTGCTGAGAACCAGAAGATTATTAAAAATGGAAATCATGGCACACAAAGAATGCATCAGTTATACCAACAGACTCTCACCTTTAATAGCTGCCTCTTCTGCCTCCTTATACATTCCCAGGAAAAAGTAGGTGCAAGCCAAATTCACCCAGACATCAGGGTTGCATACCTCACGTTTACTAATAGCTTCATATTCCTGAAACACATAAGTCAGTTACATTGTACCCAGAGCCTGTGGCAAAAATGAAAAAGAGATGTACATAGAGAAAGAAAAATGAAAAATGAAAAAGAATAAAAGGAGGAAGAAATTAACAAATGAAATAAAAGGTTTTACAGCTAAAGAGAGTTTCAGACAAAAACTGGACAGAATGGGGGCCATACTGAGCCACGAATAGCGGGGATGGACGTCCCAACAGAACGACAATCCCTGCTATTCGTGGCCTTTTCCGGCCCCGTCCTCCTTCCCACACGTTGTACGGGGAAGTTAGATGGGGGCGGGAAAGGGGAGGATCGGGGGTGACGTTAGGGCGGGCAGTGGACGGTCGCCAGTCCCGGATATACAGGGCCGAATCTAATGTTGGCCCTGTATGTCCGGGGCCGGCGACTTGAACAGGGAAATTAATCAACCTCCGAGGTGGAATAACTTCCCCAATGCGGCGGGACTGGCGGACCCAGGGCTGAGAAGGGATAGCAGGAGGCAGAGGGCATTCCTCGCAGCCCGACCCTGGCCCTGGGAGGCCAGATCGGGGGTCGGGCTGCGTGGAAAGCAATTTGGAGGCTGGCAGCCAGGGGTCATGGCTTTTAAATGGAGCCGCGGTGCCATGGCAATCGGATGCTATGGCGCCGCGACTCCATTTAAAAGCCCTGACTGAGTTAGTCAGGGAAGGCCTGTACATGCAGGCCGGATGGAATCGGGCTCTGGGCCTACACGCACAGACCTGTTCGCGATTCTGATCCCGCGGGGATAGATGTGCCCTGCAGGATCAGAATCGCAACACCCTCTGTCTGTCTGGTTCTGATCGGGCGCACAGAGAGCCTGCACGTATACTACGGAATTGGGCTCAATGTGTAGAGATCTACTTATTATGAGGGACAAATAATCATAGCTCCTGGTTTCCTTTGGTAGCTCATGGGTAAATTCTGCAGCAAATGCTTTTAAATTATTGGACAATTATGTGGAACATTACATAAGCCTACATAGATTTACACATTAAGAGGGAGATTTTAGAAAGGACATCCAAATTAAATCAGGGATGTCCAGGGCAGAACGCCGCTTTGACCCGGTGAAAAGCGGGATATAAATACAGTTAAATAAATAAATAAAATAAATAAATAAACGTGCAGAAAAATGCTGGGGATATCTATGTTTCCGGCTGATTTCACGAACACAGACATTCTCGACATGAATATGCATGTGGGAAGTCACACAGACGTCCCCATTAGGGACGAATGGGTTGGGAATGTTCATCTCATGCTACTTAGTATAAGGGGATGTGCAGCGGCATAGCAAAGTGAAAACAGGAGTCTCCATTCCCCATCAGTGTTCATTGACATAGTGTAAAATACAGGTGGTATAGAGTAGATACTTACCTGTAACAGGTGTTCTCCAGGAGCAACAGGAATCAGTCCTCATATGGGTGACGTCGGCGCCGACGGAGCCCTCGTGCGGAGCATTTCCCCAGCTTTCAAGGAAAGCCTTTGGGAATGCAGTGCGCATGTGCGGTCCCCTTCCCGCCCAAGGGTGCCATCCTGCTCAGTCTGATGACATAGCTAAAAGACAGCAAAAAATCAAAATGAATGATATGACTGCAACTCCAGGGGAGGAGGGAGGGTCGTGAGGACTGATTCCTGCTGCTCCTGGAGAACACCTGTTACAGGTGAGTAACTACTTTTTCTCCAGGACCAAGCAGGAAGTCAGTCCTCACATATGGGACTCCCCAGCTCTAGGCTACCGGGAACCCTAAGCTGAAAAAATGGCTCCCTCTCAAGAGCCTCAGCATTCATGTTAAGAGTATCCTCTGAGAATGCCCCCATACGGTAGCCCAACACAAGGGCCGGAGGGTAGGAGTTTCCTAAACCTCAAAGAGATTACGGAGTCTCGCCTGTCCAAAAGCACTGTCCCTTCAGGACTCTCTCTCCAGGAAGTAATGGGCTTCAAAAGTCTGGCTTGAAGACCAAGTTGCGGCCCGGCAGATGTCTGCCAACAGAACAGAGCAGAGATGAGCTACTGACGCAGCTTTTGCCCTGACACGGTGGGCCGTGACTCGACCCTGCAAGGGGAAGTAAGCTGCCTTATACTGTGAGACTATGCCGGTCGTAGGCGGTTGCCTAGGCCCGGGTATAGCCTTGAGTTGTGGAAATAAGGACACTGCAGTCGTGACCAGAGTGAAAATTAAGGTTGGGTTTTATTCCCTTTCCCTTGAGGATGTCATAGAATAAGGACAACATAAAAGAACGGTTGCTTCACCGATGTAGAGGATTCTTAACAAATAATAATTATGCTTCTTTCCAGCAAATAAAGTCCATCACATTTCCAATGTGCAAAAATACACTTTCTTTCTTGCTCTTTTTGTTAACAGAGAGACTCTATGTTATCAGCCACACATAAAGCACATTCCATGGGCTCAGGGATGTTTTCTGGGCTATAGCTCTCCCACTGCATAGGGCCAGGACCTGGTCCTGTGTATGGACACTGAGCACCTGTGAAGCTGCTCTCCGAGCCTTGCCCTGGGGAAACCTCAGTTGCTGTGAGTTGGAGCTGCTTTTGGATGTCCCAGATAGCAGGAGCTGTGCTGGGGATTTCTTCCCACGGCTTAGGCCAATAAGAGTTCACTAGCCTGTTGTAAGCCTGGCTTCTCCCCCGGAGACCCCCTTCTCTCCCTTTACCAAAGACAGGGTACTTATCTCTTCCTGTGGAGAAGATGGTTTCAAACTCTTCTGCTTCTAGCCAAGGCTTTCTCTCTCTGCCCTGCAGCCTGCTCTTCTTTGGGAACACCGGTTACTGTGCTTAGCTGCAGGAAACTCACTTCCTGCCTTCAGTGAGCTTCCCTGGACGTGACCTCTGCCCTCTGTTGGCTTGGCTGTTTGCCTCGGTACGAGGACCCCTCTGGCTGGGAAGACTTTGCTACTGTCTTTCTTAGCTCTCCCGGGTTTATCAGCCTGCCTTTCTTCAGCCCTGGTTCTCCAAGGCAACGTGTCTTTCTGTAACTGCTTTGGAGTTCTGGTCTCACCTTCTCTCCAAGCCTGCCTGGAACTGCAGTCAGACTTCCTTTGGTCTCTGCTTTCCTCCTCAAACTCAAACTCCTGCTCCAGCCCTAGTCTAGGCTCCAGCTTGAGCTCTTGCTCTCCTTCAAGTTCCAGCTTCCCTCCCCTCTGTGGGATTTCCCACCTGTTTTTATCTTTCTGCTCATCTAACGTAGAACATGAGTCTGGGTCCAGGTGAGCCTGATTGGAACCCTCAATTCTTACTGCGTCACTAAAACCATGTGGAAAGTTTGTTTTCCTTTTCCCTGCCTCTCTGCATTGTGAATGCTGCAACTGCACCTGTGGCTGCAAGGTAAGCTCTTCTTTCTTTTTACTTTCTAATATCTCAGGGTCTGTGCTATCTAACTCATGACAGGTAAGCTCTTCCTTTGCATTGTTCTTTAATGTTTCAGGCTTAGTGCTGTCTAGCTCATGACAAGTAAGCTCTTCCTCTGCACTACTCTTTAATATTCCAGGTTTTGTGCTGTCTACCTCATGACAATACGCCCAGGTGATACAATCTGCTACCCAAGTGGACAATGTACGCTTGGAGACAGGTAACCCCATCTTATTAGGGTCAAAGGAGACGAAGAGCTGAGTAGCCCTTAGATGCCCCCGCATATGTTCTATGTAAAAAGACAACGCCCTCTTACAGTCCAGGGTATGCAAGACTGTTTCAGCCCGGCTGGTATGCGGCCTGGGAAAAAAGGTTGGAAGAACCACCTCCTGGTTGAGGTGGAAAGAGGAGACCACTTTTGGAAGGAACTTGGGATGGGTCCGTAGGACCACCCTGTTCCTATAGAACCGTGTGTATGGTCTATCAGAAACCAGAGCTTGTAGTTCACTCTCACGTCTGGCCGAGGTAAGAGCCACCAGGAAGAGCGCTTTCCAAGAGAGGAAGCGCAAATAGCCATCGGCTCAAATGGTGGGCGAGTAAGTTGCTGCAAGACCACATTTAAATCCCACTCAGTCGCCGGTGGACGAACCGGAGGCTTGAGAAGAAGCAGACCTCTGAGAAATCGGGACACCAAGGGGTGAACCGACAGAAACTGTCCTTCCACCGGTGAGTGGTGCGCTGACAGAGCACTGAGGTGGACCCGAACAGAGTTAGACTTAAGGCCTAGGTCTGACAGGTGAAGTAGATACTGCAGTACTACTGGCACAAGGCAAGAGAAAGGATCTTCACTGCGCTGAGCGTAACATAACGTAAACCTACGCCACTTGAGGGCATAGGACTTTCTGGTGGACTGCCTCCTAGAGGCCAAGACCACCTCCTCAACCTCCTTAGGTAGAAGTAAGGGAGCTAGCACTATCCTTTCAGCAGCCAGGCCATCAAACTGAGGGACCTGAGATTGGGGTGCAGAAGGGAACCCTGCTCTTGAGACAGGAGATCGTGTTGCAACCCCAGAGGGAACGGAGTTTCCACCGTCAACTGCAGCAGAAGTGGAAACCAGGGCTGCCTCGGCCATCTGGGGGCTAACAGAATCACCAAGGCCTTGTCCGCAGAATCGTGAACAAAGTTCAGGCCACCTGGGGCATGGGAGGAAACGCGTACAGGAGGCCCATAGACCAAGAGATCAGAAAAGCATCTGCTGCCATCCTCAGGGGATGCGGCTGTCTGGAGCAAAACCTGGGCAGCTGATGGTTTTGTGGACTTGCAAAGAGATCGATGGATGGAAGTCCCAAGCGGAGGAAGATCTGCTGGACCATCAATGGATTCAACTGCCATTCGTGAGGCTGGAGAATCCTGCTTAGCTTGTCTGCTAGGAAATTCTCCTGACCAGGTAGATAAACTGCTTTGAGAAACATGTCTTGTTTGACTGCAAAGGAGCAAAGGGCCAGTGCCTCCTGACATAGGAGCCTGGACCCCATGCCCCCTTGTTTGTTCACAAAGAACATTGCCACCTGATTGTCCGTCTGAACTAGAACAGACTGGTGAGAGAGAGCATGAGAAAATGTCTGCAGAGCTAAGCGGATTGCTCGCAGCTCCAAAAGATTGATTTGCTGCATGGCCTCTCGAGGAGACCAGAGGCCTTGAGTGCATGTGCCATGGCAATGTGCACCCCAGCCCTTTAAGGAAGCATTGGTTATCAGCACCCTTGTAGGTGCTGGAGCCTGAAAAGGTACCCCCCTGAGAAGGTTTGGGAGATGCAGCCACCACTGTAAGTAGTCCAAAAGTGGTTTGGACACCCTTACTCTGTCTCGGAGGCCGCCTGTGGCCTGCGTCCACTGATCTCTGAGGCACCATTGAGCAGCCCACATGTGCAGACGGGCATTTCAGAGTCATATTTACCGTGAATGCCATGTGGCCCAGGAGCTGCAGGTAGTGCCTGGCAGAGACATGAGACTTGCTTTGGAACTGGTTGGCCAAGTCTATCAGTCTGCGGGCCCTGTCTTCGGGCAAGTAAGCTCTTGCCTGAAGGGTGTCTAATCTTGCCCCTATAAACTTTAGGTTCTGAGAGGGGAGCAAAGTGGACTTTGCGTAATTTATGACAAAGCCCAAATGCTGAAGAAGAGAACCAGTGCGAAGAGTGGCTTGTCGGGCCTCCTGGAGAGACTGGCCCCTGATGAGCCAGTCATCCAGGTATGGGAAGACAAAAATTCCCTGATTCCTGAGATAAGCCGCCATCACAGCCAGGCATTTGGTGAAAACCCTGGGGGCAGAGGTTAGGCCAAACGGATGTACCCTGTACTGAAAATGGTTTTCCCTAACCACAAATCTGAAATATTGTCTGTGGTCTGGATGAATGAGGATGTGAGTATAAGCATCTTTTAGGTCTAAGGAGCATAGCCAGTCTCCCTGCTGGAGGTAGGGCAGCAGTATCCCAGGGGTAAGCATCTTGAACTTTTCCCTCTCCAGAAACTTGTTTAGGTTTCGCAAGTCTAGGATAGGCCGGAGGCCTCTTGTCCTTTTTGGTACCAGGAAGTACTTGGAGTAGAAGCCTTGCCCTTTCAGGTGGTGAGGCACCGGTTCTACCGCCTGTTCCTTTAGAAGATTTGCCAACTCTTGAAGTAGGAGGTTCCTGTGTAGAGGGAGTCTTGGAGGCTCCCCTGGATAGTAGGAGGGAGGTAGCTGGTGGAAGTGGAGCATGTAGCCCTTTTGGACTATGCTCAGTACCCAGGCATCCGCTGTGATGGCTGGCCACCTGTAGGCATACAGGGTCAGCCGACCTCCTGTGCTGAGTGGAGCCAACGGCTGAGGAGAGGCTATGCTGTGGAAGTCAAAACCCCGCTCCCTGCTGTGCAGGAGCCGGAGCTGGTGGCTTGGGGGTCTTATGCCTAGGGGGCCCATGCCCCTGCCCTTTGGCCTGCTCGCCCTGTTGGGGAGCTGGAGAGGCCTGATACTGAGGGTAGGATTTGTAGGCAGCACCCTTCCTTGGGAAAAAGGGCTTCTTTCCTGAACCCTTCTTTTCCTGAGAAGGGGCAGAAGTCTTTCTGGACAGCCTTGTCCTGGTGAGAGTCTCAGTCTCGATTTCTGCAGTCTTTTCAGTCATGGGCTTACAAAATAGGATGTCACCTCTGCATGGGACATCGACCAACTTGTCCTGCACCCATAACTCCAGGTCCGATGACTGTAGCCAGGCCTGACGGCGTGCACCGACGCCGACCGCGGCTACCCGGGCCGAAGCCTCGAAGCCATCATAGGCTGTTCGAGAGATAAACTTAGAGCACTCTCGGATCCCTGTCGACAAGGCTTTGAACCTCTGCAAGGGTTCCTCGGAGAGGCCAGCTGAGAACCCGGCAATCTCTTTTGCCAGGTCCCTTAAGTACATGCCCATGTACAGCTGGTAGGCCTGGACACGGCAAGATAGCATAGAGCCCTGGAAGCACTTTCTACCGAGGGCATCCAGGATCCGGGCCTCCCTGCCAGGGGGCACCGAGGAGTAAATCTTCTGACTCTTCAGGCAGTTCATGGCCGATTCCACAACCATGGAATTATGTGGTAGCTGCGCCTTTTGGAAGCCAGGACTCTTACGGACTTGATAAATGGAACCGACCCGTTTGCTAAGAACTGGCGCCGAGGCCGGTGCCGCCCCAATACGGAAGAGCAGCCATTCCAGCATTGGAGGAACCGGTACAGTAAAGATTTCCTTCGGAGGAAAATCATATTGGAGGGCATCGAGCTCCTCGGCTTGAGTCTCCTCCTCGACATGTGCAGGAAATGCCAAAGCTTTGGCCATGTCCCTCACGAAGTCTGAGAACTGGGTATCCTCCGGGGTGGGGGGGGGGACCTTCTTCGAGGCTCGGACTCCGGGGAGTCCGAAGGGACGCACCGGGTCCAGAAGGTGTCAGGAGACTCCTTGTCCTCCGTCTCCCATGCCGACTCCAGCCGTGTGGGCCTCGGTGCCACCCGACACCGAGGGCACCAGCGTCGATGACCACGGCCCCACACGGGAGGTCGAGGGGGACCTTGACCGAGGATCAACTCGGGACTTGATGGACTCGGGGATCGGCTCGGCCTCCGGGGTTGACTTAGACGTCAAGGTCCCGGTGGTCAGGGCAGATGCACCCGCTGCTGTTCCATGAAGGCAGCCAAGCTGCTCTCCAAGGCTGTCAGCCTGAGTCCAAGCTCAGGAGACTCAGCAGCCCCGGACTCGGGCCCGACGCCGTCGGTTCTCCCGGAGGAGAGTCCACGAGGACAACAGAACTTATGTGACTCGGGGACTCCAGCTCCATGCGAGATAGTTTGGATGTCCTCACCGACTCCGAGAGCCCGTGGCGGCAGTCAGGGCTGCGCGACCTAGCCTTCGAGGATCCAGGGGCCTCCACCGACGCTGCCCTTACAAGCTTCTTCTTCCTTTTGTGCTCCCGGGTGGGAGACCCCCTCTCAGAGGAACCACGATGGCGCTCGGGGTCAGACTCCCGAGATGTCGAGGCCTCTGATGAAGTCTGGGCCCGGCCGGCCGGGGACTCTAAAAAAATTCTTTCACGTTGAGTCTGATGGCTCCGAAGCTGGGGAGTAGATCCTCGTGGGCTCCGTCAGCACCAACATCACCCATATGTGAGGGCTGACTTCCTGCTTTTTCCCGGAGAATGTGCTTATTTTCCATATATATGAAAATAAAGAGTAGTTTTATGCAGGTCAACTATATGTGAATGGCAGTTGAGTGCCTATTTGTGGAGACGCATGGACAGTTACATGTCTTTGTAGAACTGGCTCACAAAAACTGAATAAATTGCAACTATACTGAAGCAGTGTACATTTAGCATAGTTACTCACTTGTAACAGGTGTTCTCTGGGGACAACAGGAATAAGTCCTCACATATGGGTGATGTCGGCGCCAACGGAGCCCACGCGATAATCTCTCCCCAGCTTTCAAAGAAAGCCTTTGGGAGATACATCACGCATGCATGGTTCCTTTCTCACCTAACGGTGCCAAGAAGCAATTCCATGAGGAGGAGAGAGGATTGTGAGGACTGATTCCTGCTGTCCCTGGAGAACACCTGTTACAGGTAAGCAATTGATTTTCTCTGGGAACAAGCAGGAAGTCAGTCCTCACATATGGGACTCCTCTGCTACAGGCTACCGAAAAAACATGTAAAAAGCCATAGGTGACCAGAAAATGTTGAGCCGTGAGCAGCAGCAACTGAGTCAGAAGACAACAGACCTATGAGCTACCTCAAGTGTTCAGCGAGGAACTAGTTCACTGGTAGCCAAAACACAGTAAGGGCCGGAGGGCAGGAGTTGCCTACACCCCAAATAGATGACAGCCTGGCCTACAGCACTCTCCCGACAGGACAGTAATGAACTGTGAAGGTATCGACTGAGGACCAAGTGGCAGCCTGGCAGATTTCCGACCAGTGAGAGACTGGCCTGCTTCTAGATGAAGACGATGCAGTCCACCTCTCAGGTAGAGAGAGTGCGTTTAGAGATCGCTGCACCCATCCAGCTTGGGTCAAAGGAGACAAAGAGCTGAGAAGCTCGGCAGTATTCCTGGGTGCGCTGCAAGTAGAAGGAGAGCGCCCACTTACAGTACAGTGTGTGGAGAATGGTCTCCACTCTACTGGCATGAGGTTGCAGAAATAAGGTGGGAAGCCTGCTGGTTAAGGTGGAAGGGACATACCACTTTGGGCAGGAACATGGGGTGCTTTCAAAGCACGACCCTCTTCTTATAGAACCTGGTGTACAGTGGGTCCGCTACCAATGCCTGAAGCTCGCTGACTCGGGCGAACAGAAGTAAGTGCCACGAGGAACACCACCTTCCAAGTGAGATACTTAAGGTGGCAGGAGCCGAAAGGCTCAAAAGGTGACACAGTAAACCTTGAGAGTATCACGTTCAAGTCCCCCTCCACCGCCAGACCACTGATGGGAAGCTTTGAAAGGAGGAGACTCCTAAGGAAGCGAGCCACCAGTGGTTGAGCGGAGAGGGGTTTGTCCTCGATAAGATGGTGATGCGCCGCCAGCATACTAAGGTGCACCCTGAGTTTATTTATTTATTTATTTATACATCTCTTCTATACCGCCACTTCCAGCGATCAGTGGCGGTTTACAAGTAAACAAAGTTTAATAATAGCATGCTATTATTTTACATAGAACGGGTTTAGAAACTATTTTACATAGAACAGGTTTTGAACTATTTTACATAGAACGTGTTTTAGTACGTGAGTTAGACTTCAAGCCTGCCTGAGACAGGTGAAGCAGATGCTGCAGAACCAGCTGGTCAGAGCAGAAGAAGGGGTTAATCCATCTCTCTGCACACCAGATGGAGGACCTCCGCCCTTTGAAGGCTTACGTCCAGCGTGTGGAGGTCTTACAGGAGGCCAGGAGCACCTTCTCCACTTCAGTAGAGAGACTGAAAAGAGCCAAGGCTATCCATTCAGCAGTCAGGCCGTAAATGTCAGAGACCTCAGGTAGGGGTGCAGGAGAGAGCTCCCTTCCTGCATGAGTAGGCCTGGGTTGCACCCCAAGGGAACCTGAGGCGCCGTGGACAGGCGTAGAAGCAGGGGAAACCACGACTGCCTGGCCCACTATGGGGCTATCAGGAACACTGTGGCCCTGTCACAGTGGACCTTGAAGAGGGTCTTGGTGATCAGAGGCATAGGTGGGAAGGTGTAAAGGAGGCCCTCCGCCCATGAGATCATAAAGGCATGCGCTGCCACCCTGGTGGGGTGCAACTGCCTGGAACAGAATTGGGACAGCTGGGCAATGGCTGGGCTGGCAAAGAGGTCTATTCGTGAAAACGTCCAGCACCAGAATAGCTGGTGGGCAAATGTGAGGTCCAGCCTCAACTTATACGGCTGGAGGACCTCCCTGAGCTGGTCCGCCAGGGCATTATCCTGGCCCAAAAGGTATACTGCTTGCAGGAACATCCTGTTGCTGCTGGCATAAGTGCAAATGATCATTACTTCCTGGCAAAGGAGGGACGACCCGTGCATCCTTGCTTGTTTAGAGTAGTTACTCACCTGAAACAGGTGTTCTCCAGGAGAAGCAGGAATCAATCCTCACATATGGGTGATGTCGGCGCCGACGGAGCCCCCGTGCGGAGCATTTCCCCAGCTTTCAAAGAAAGCCTTTGGGAATGCAGTGCGCCTGCACAGTCTCCTTCCTGCCCAAGGGAGCCATCTTGCTCAGTCAGATGACACAGCTAAAAGACAGCAAAAAATCAAAATGAATGATATGACTGCAACTCCAGGGGAGGAGGGAGGGTCGTAAGGACTGATTCCTGCTGCTCCTGGAGAACACCTGTTACAGGTGAGTAACTACTCTTTCTCCAGGACCAAGCAGGAAGTCAGTCCTCACATATGGGACTCCCCAGCTCTAGGCTACCGGTAACCCAAAGCTGAAAAAATGGCTCCCTCTCAACAGCCTCAGCATCCGTGATAAGAATATCCTCTGAGAATGCCCCCATACGGTAGCCCAACACAAGGGCCGGAGGGTAGGAGTTGCCTAAACCTCAAAGAGATTACGGAGTACCGCCTGTCCGAAAGCACTATCCCTCTGGGACTCTCTCTCCAGGCAGTAATGGGCTACAAAAGTCTGGCTTGAAGACCAAGTTGCGGCCCGGCAGATGTCTGCCAACAAAACAGAGCGGAGATGAGCTACTTAAGCGGCTTTTGCCCTGACACGGTGGGCCGTGACTCGACCCTGCAAGGGGAGGTCGGCTGCCTTATACGCCCAGGTAATACAATCTGCTACCCAAGTGGACAATGTATGCTTGGAGACAGGTAACCCCATCATATTAGGGTCAAAGGAGACGAAGAGCTGAGTAGCCCTTCGATGCCCCCGCGTACGTTCTATGTAAAAAGACAACGCCCTCTTACAGTCCAAGGTATGCAAGACTGTTTCAGCCCGGCTGGTATGCAGCCTGGGAAAAAAGGTCAGAAGGACCACCTCCTGATTGAGGTGGAAAGAGGAGACCACTTTTGGAAGGAACTTGGGATGGGTCCGTAGGACCACCCTGTTCCTATAGAACCGCGTGTATGGTCTATCAGAAACCAGAGCTTGTAGTTCACTCACACGTCTGGCCGAGGTAAGAGCCACCAGGAAGAGCGCTTTCCAAGAAAGGAAGCGGAAATGGCAAGTAGCCATCGGCTCAAACGGTGGGCAAGTAAGTTGCTGCAAGACCATGTTCAAATCTCACTCAGTCGCCGGTGGTCGAACCGGAGGCTTGAGAAGAAGCAGACCTCTGAGAAATCGGGACACCAAGGGGTGAACCGACAGAGAGACTGTCCTTCCACCGGTGAGTGGTGTGCTGATAAAGCACTGAGGTGGACCCGTACAGAGTTAGAGTTAAGGTCTAGGTCTGAAAGGTGAAGTAGATACTGCAATACTACTGGCACAAGGCAAGAGAAAGGGTATTCATTGCGTTGAGCACACCATACCATAAACCTATGCCACTTGAGGGCATAGGATTTTCTTTTGGACTGTCTCCTAGAGGCCAATACCACCTCCTCAACATCCTTAGGTAGGAGTAAGGGAGAGAGAACTACCCTTTTAGCAGCCAGGCCATCAAATTGAGGGACCTGAGATTGGGGTGCAGAAGGGAATCCTGCTCTTGAGACAGGAGATCGTGTTGCAACCCCAGAGGGAATGGAGCTTCCACCGCCAACTGAAGCAGAAGTGGAAACCACGGCTGCCTCGGCCATCTGGGGGCTACCAGAATCACCGAGGCCTTGTCCCAGAGAATCTTGCACAGAGTTCGGGCCACCAGGGGCATGGGAGGAAACGCATACAGGAGGCCCGTAGAGCAAGAGATAAGAAAAGCATCTGCTGCCATCCTCAGGGGATGCGGCTGTGTGGAGCAGAACCTGGGCAGCTGCCAGCGGAGGAAGATCTACTGGAGCACCACTGGATTCAACTGCCATTCGTGAGGCTGGAGAATCCTGCTTAGCTTGTCTGCTAGAAAGTTTTCTTGACCAGGTAGATAAACCGCTTTGAGAAACATACCCTGCCTGACCGCAATGGAGCAAAGGGCCAGAGCCTCTTGGCACAGGAGTTTGGACCCTGTGCCCCCTTGTTTGTTCACATAGAACAGCGATGGCGAACCTATGGCACGCGTGCCAGCTGTGGCACGCGAAGGCCTTGCAGCTGGCACGCGGGAAGGTCCGCAATCGAAAAAAAAAACAACAACCCTGTCTGCTGCCGTTGTCGGTGCCGCCGCGGCAGAATCGAGCGTGCCGCGGGGCCCCCCTGTACCCGGCAGATCCTGCCCTCCCCGTAGCAGCTCTCTCTTTGGAGCTACAGTCAGACGCGCCGGCTTGCAGAGCGCGAAGGGAAGAGTTTCCCTTTCGCGACTCTGTTAAGCCCGCGGGGGCTGATGGGAACTTCCCATCAGCCCCCGCGGGCTTAACAGAGCAGCGAGGGAACTCTTCCCTCGCGCTCTGCAAGCCGGCGCGTCTGACTGCAGCTCCAAAGAGAGAGCTGCTACGGGGAGGGCAGGATCTGCCGGGTACAGGGGGGCCCCGCGGCACGCTCGATTCTGCCGCGGCGGCCCCGACAACGGCAGCAGACAGGGTTGTGTTTTTTTTTAATTTTCCCTGGGCTGGGCTGGGCTGGGCGGGGGGGGGGGGGGGTTTGGGGTGGTGATGGGCTGGGCTGGGCTGGGGGGGTTAGGAGTGGTGATGGGCTGGAGGGGGGGTTAGGAGTGGTGATGGGCTGGGCTGGGCTGGGGGGTTAGGAGTGGTGATGGGCTGGGCTGGGCTGGGGGGGGTTAGGAGTGGTGATTTGGCTGGGCTGGGCTGGGGGGGGTTAGGAGTAGTGATGGGCTGGGCTGGGCTGGGGGGTGTTAGGAGTAGTGATGGGCTGGGGTGGGTGGGGGGGGGGGGATTAGGAGGGGTGATGGGCACTGGGCTGGGGGGGTTAGGAGTGGTGATGGGCACTGGGCTGGCTGGGGGGTTAGGAGTGGTGATGGCGCTGGGCTGGCTGGGGGGTAGGAGTGGTGATGGGCGCTGGGGGGTTAGGAGTGGTGATTGGCTGGGCTGGGCTGGGCTGGGCTGGGGGGGGGTTAGGAGTAGTGATGGGCTGGGCTGGGCTGGGGGGTGTTAGGAGTAGTGATGGGCTGGGGTGGGGGGTTAGGAGTGGTGATGGGCACTGGGCTGGGGGGGTTAGGAGTGGTGATGGACACTGGGCTGGGTGGGGGGGGTTAGGAGTGGTGATGGGCACTGGGCTGGGTGGGGGGGTTATGAGTGGTGATGGGCGCTGTGCTGGGGGGGTAGGAGTGGTGATGGGCGCTGGGGGGGTTAGGAGTGGTGATAGGCGCTGGGGGGGCTTAAACTAAAAATTGAGTGATGGGGGATTAGGACTGGGAGTGGGCTGATGGGAAGGTTAGGACTGGAAATGGGCTGGTGGGATTAGGACTGGGAGTGGGCTATGGGGGGCTAGGACTGGTAATGGGTTGGGGGGTTGCTAGGACTGGAAATGGGCTGAGTGGAAGGGGGCTTGAACTGCAAATAGCTGTTGGGGATGGGGCTTGGAATGGAAATGGGCTGAGGGGAAGTGGGGGGCTTGAACTGCAAATAGCTGATGGGGACGGGGCTTGGAATGGAAATGGGCTGAGGGGAAGTGGGGGGCTTGAAGAAGGGAATGGATGCTGGGTGAGACTGGAACTAGAAGGGAGCTGATGTTGGGGGAGGATTAGAATGGGATGGGGCTGGGAGAGTAAAATGGAGAGGGGAAAAATATTTTGTGTAGGAGGGATGAAAAATCTACAATTGGCCAGGTATTGGGAGAGTAATTGGGGATTGAGGATGGAGGGGTAAAATTTGTGTGGATGAAATAGGAATGAGGAAAGAGCAAAAGGAGAAAGATTAGTATGTTAAAGCAGATGTAGAGAGAGAGAGAATGGAAAAAAAACTAGAAGAGAGAAGAAAGGACAAATGGACAGCAGACGATGGAGAGTTAGCAGAAAACATGAAGAAACCAGAAGAAAATGGCTGGACCAATTGCAACTGAAAAAAAATGCACAAAAGGTAGAAAGATATCTCTTTATTTTGAATTTATTAACTGGAATATGTCAGCTCTGGGAAATGTGCATCATTAACATCTGCGCTTTGTTTGGTACAAGAGGAAATTCCTATTTGACGTTGCCACTTGTTCTCTTTCCCCAGTATTCACTGAAATGTATTGGTTTAATATTTGCAGTGTTGCCTTTTGATAGGTAGGGTATGGTGCTTTGTGAGTCCTGGTAATGCTGTCAGGATACGGCGGGTTTGCTATGGGTTCTAAATGGGCAGCGTTTGTAGTAGTTCCTAATGTGCCTGGCGGTTGGCACTGGATTATAGTAATGTAGAAATCTTTTAGTCTTTCTTTATCCATACACTCATTAAGAGACATGTTTACTAAAAGTTAGTGTATGGTAACATTATGCAAATATTTATGCAAATAAGACCACTTATGCAAATGACGTGCTGGCACTTTGAGGAAATTCTTTGGTTTTGTGCGGCAGTTTGGGCACTCGGGCTCAAAAAGGTTAGCCATCACTGACATAGAACATTGCCACCTGTTTGTCCATCTGAACTAAGACAGACTAGTGAGAGAGGGCATGAGAAAATGTTTGCAGAGCTAAGCGGATTGCTCGCAGCTCAAAAAGATTGATTTGCTGTGTGGCCTCTCGAGGAGACCACAGGCCTTGAGTGCACGTGCCCTGGCAATGTGCACCCCAGCCCTTTAAGGAAGCATCGGTCGTCAGCACCCTTGTGTGTGCTGGAGCCTGAAAAGGTACCCCCCTGAGAAGGTTTGGGAGATGTAGCCACCACTGTAAGGATTCCAAAAGTGGTTTGGACACCTTTACTCTGTCTCGGAGGTCACCTGTGGCCTAGGTCCACTGATCTCTGAGGCACCATTGAGCAGCCCGCATGTGCAGACGGGCATTCGGAGTCACATGTACAGTGGATGCCATGTGGACCAGGAGCCGCAGGTAGTGCCTGGCAGAAACATGAGAATTGCTTTGGAACTGGTTGGCCAAGTCCATCAGTCTGTGGGCCCTGTCTTCGGGCAAGTAAGCTCTTGCCTGAAGGGTGTCTAATCTTGCCCCTATAAACTCTAGGTTCTGAGAGGGGAGCAAAGCGGACTTTGCATAGTTTATGACAAAGCCCAGATGCTGAAGAAGAGAACCAGTGCAAAGAGTGGCTTGTCGGGCCTCCTGGAGAGACTGGCCCCTGATGAGCCAGTCGTCCAGGTATGGGAAGACAAAAATTCCCTGATTCCTGAGATAAGCTGCCACCACCGCCAGGCATTTGGTGAAAACCCTGGGGGCAGAGGTCAGGCCAAAGGGAAGTACCCTGTACTGAAAATGGTTTCCTCCCACCACAAAGCACAGTTACTTACCTGTAACAGGTGATCTCTGGGAACAGCAGGAATAAGTCTTCACATATGGGTACGTCGGTACCGACGGAGTCTGCGCGGGAACGCTTCACAGCGTCCAATCAAAGAGCTTTTGGAAGCATCCCACCATGCCTGCGTGCTGCCTTCCCGCCTTTCCCAACTGCCTCTCCTCAGTTAAGTTTTAAAGCTGAGACAAAGAGAGAGAGAGAGAGAGGAAAGGAAAGATAGAAAGAGATACAACTCCTAGGGGAGGTGGGTGGGTTGTGAAGACTTATTCCTGCTGTTCCCAGAGATCACCTGTTACAGGTAAGTAACTGTGCTATCTCCAGGAACAAGCAGGAATGAGTCTTCACATATGGGGACTCCCAAGCTAAGATGCCTGGAGTCCCAGCATATTATAGATTGGAACATGCTATACCTAATAACACCAGGCATCCTGAGGATGGAGGGTAGGAGTTGAAGAAAGAAGGATGCTGTGGAACAGCTAACCTAGCATAGGACTGCAGAGATGGAGTCCATGTGTGGATGATGATGGTCATCAATAATATTGCAAAGGATATTGCAAGATGGACCTCCCCTGACAGGATTTCAGAGAAGTATGGAGGTTCATGGATCTACTGGGAAACCTAGTAGAGGAACCTTGAAGAGGACCTCACTGTAAGTAGAGGTAATAATCCTGTAGGAAAACCAGTGGAGGTCAGAATCTTGAAAGGTAACAGGTACCCCAGTAGGGAAACTGGGGTAGTCCAAAAAACGGTGGGCCTTCGGCGGAAGGCTTTATGAGAAAAACCTTAGCTCTTTTGGAGGCAGAGTGAGTCACTCTTAGGAGCAAAAAGAGAAGGCTAACCGATTTGGACAAACAGGCACAGTCCTTGTGGGGAGAAAGGGTGTGGGAACCCCTTGTATCCCAAAAAGAGAGGACAAATGCCTGAGGCGTTAAAGCCTGTAATTAACTGAAGATCCACAATGTCTCTCCTAACTGGGGTAAGCTAGGAGAGATATTGGGCACGGAGAGCTTCAGAGGTACCTAAACCGTTAGGTTATGGTATAAAAATTGTTGAGTACCACAGGAGTGGTTGTGTGTGTAGAACCCCAAACCTGCTAGATAGCATAGGTATGGGTAAAGCCCCTCTGTCAGAATCATATAGTTATATGAGGATAGACAGTGAGATAGATAAGTATGTGGATACATATCTATCTATAATAAAATATCTCAACAGATACGTATATATATATATAGAGATAGATAGATAGATAGATAGATAGATAGATAGATAGACAGACATATAAGAATATATCTATAGTGAGATATGGCAGGGCATAAAATATACACAAAAAATAAATATGGATATGTAGGCCTACATATGGGTGTCTGCAATTAAACAGACAGAGATATGCCTACAGCACAGTGATCACATAGGATATGTGGAGAGGAAAGATTCATCTAATAACAAGGAGGTGGAACCTACTTGAGAAGACATATAGAGAATCTATTCCTCCTGGTCATGATCTGCAAGAATGCTAGTTAGTGCAAAATAACCAGGACTGTTACGTGAAAAACAAAGGATAATGTCAAAGTGCAGCCAGCAAGTCCCGAGTCTTTCAGGATTCTAGCATGGTAAGTAGACAGAAGACGCCTAGAGATGAGATACCATGTTGACCTGCTTAAGGGCAAAGGTATCATGCATTCTTACCATGAGGACGAGCATATCCACAATTGGGAATACTATGGACCAAGCAGGGAACTGGCAACTCCTTGAGCTTTCACGTAAGAGAAGGCCTATGTCCTTTATATTAAAAAAGGAGATAGTAAAAGAAGGGAGAACCTTCTAGTCATGGGAGACATGACTAAAAAGCCTTTTCTAACCAGCTAGGACAGCTGTTGGAGAAAAAATCCCCCATGCTCTCTAGCAAGGGCCCATAGTGGAAAGCTTCTCTGTAGATTGCAGAGCGCATGATGCAGGAGAATGAGGAGATAGAAATGGCTGTTAGAGAGCCAGTAATTCTGCCTACTATGCTGCCAAACTCAGGAAAAAGAAGATGGCAGAATAGAAGACAATCTAGAAAGCTTGTAGTGAGATGATCTCCAAGAGAGATGAAGCACTGACTTGGAGCCACTACTAAGACTAGAGAGAATGTTAGTGGAGACAATCTGGTTGTTTGTGGACAAGAACCAGTGGTCCAAACATTAAAGCTCCTGCATAGGCAGCTGTTAGCAAGACAGCAGAAAGAATCTTACTGTTGAAAAACAGAAAGAACAGACAGAACAGGAGTAGGAAACTCTGGACATGTCTGATGAGCTGCCCCAAAGCAAGATTGAGCAGAGGAGGTAAACTCCGCACTGGAAAGTGAGAAAAGTAGAGAGGCTGAAGAAAAAGCCTCCTAGTAAGTAATTTCCTCTTACAGGGGAAAAACTTGGTAAGAGGGTGAAGAGAATGGAGCTGAAGAAGACTTACGAAGTAGGGCGTCTATAGAAAGGAAAAATACATGCTGGCACAGGAACTATCATTTGATAGTGGTTAGACCTCTTTCCCTGGCAGGAAAAAGAGGAGAAACCTGTGACTTATAGGCATGAACATCCTGACAGCTCAAAGAAATATAGAAAAAATGGATATCTTTTGGAAAAAGATCCATGTGTAGGGGTTAGAATAAAGTGGTGGATTGCCTCTATTGAGAAGAAGCAACTGTAGATTCTAACCCCAAGAGTCACAAGCATCTGATGATGAATGATCAGAAACCCTGCAGGTGCTGGGTTTGCTGAGCCTGGAGAGAGGTTGGATTCTTCAGACCAGGACGTTGCTTCCCCTGTTGGGGAACATCTGTATGATGGGCAAATGATGAATAAAACCTTCTTCTCCTGTGGGAAGAAAGTTTGGTAGGACATTTCCTACCTACTGGGACAGAGGAAGGGGTAACACAACCCTTAGGAACAGGTAAATCAGTGGACAACTGAGTAACTTGACGTAAAGACTCCTTGTTGAAAAGATTTTCTCCAGTGCAAGGAGTATGTCCCAGCCTTTGTTGTGCCCATTTGTCCAAGTCTGAAGCTTGGAGCCAGGCTCTACGTCGTGCCCCTATAGCTATAGCAGAAATCCTGCTATCAGACTCAAAAGAGTCTAGGGAAGCACGAGAAAGAAACCAAGAGATATTCTGGATATGCTTAAGCAGTGAGGAATAGTCCGTACTCCTGGAATCTGAAAGGAAAGGAGACAAAAGATGCAATTGCTTTGTGACCTCCTCAAGAGAAAGACTCATATAAAAAATATATGAGAGAATTCTTGCAGGAAGCATAGATGTCTGGAAGGTTTGACGTCCAAAGTCATCTAGTGTTTTAGACTCACGACCTGGTGGATAGGAAGAGTGCTTTTTCTTACTCTTTATCCGCCTCATTGCTGATTCCACTACTATGGAATGATGAGGAAGTTTAGTCTTTTGAAACCCTGGAGAGGGGGGCACCTGATATAACAAATCAGTTGCCCTGGGAGGTGGGGGTACCCTGAAAGGTGTTTCCCACATTCCTAGAAGGAGATCCTGCAAGGAATGATGCAAAGGAAGCATTATGCTCACCTTTGCTTTGGTAGAAAGAGAGCCTTGTGCAGGATCATGTCCTGGGATAGGAATGGCAAGGGATCTTGCTATATCCAGGAGAAAACTCTGAAAAGAGGGATCCCCAACAGGAATCTCTCTTGGACAGGTTAGATTCAAAGAACTAGCCTGAGAATCCACAGAGGTATCCAGATATATAGGAATAGAAGATCCTGCACAGTGCAGTGTGGAATGCTTAAGGGATGGTTGCTGGTACTGGGTATCAGGAGCAGCAACCGTCCTTACCACATTGTCCATGCCAGGTATCGACTCCAAGCTTGGTATAGAATGGAGCGATCCTGTTGAAAAAAGCATGGTAGGAATTGGCCACGATGCTACTGTGGATACCGGTACCGATGTCAATACTGGTACCGATGTCGGAGTCGAGCCCGACAAAGACATCGGAGTAGTCATCAGTGACAGTTCAATCGGTACCAAGGTGACCGAACCCATCCAGCCACTATCCCCGGTACCGAAGCACCGGTATCGATCAATGTCGGTACCAAAAGCTATTGGTACCGAGTCCTCTAGACTAGAGATCGATTCCAAACTTGGCATCGAGGGCAGAGAGCCTGATAGGCAAAGCCTGGAAGGCACCGACCGCAAAGGTAATGAGGTCGTCGGTACCGATTTCGGAGCCATGTCTGACACCGGTGAAGGGAGGTCAACCAGTGGCAACTCAATCGGCCTCAAGGGAACCGAGAGTTGTGGATCCGAATCATCGGAACCGAGCCTTCGGTACCGCCGAGAGCCGGTACCAAGGCGAGTCGGTACCCAGTCCTCCAGACTGGAGATCGATTCCAGACTCGGCATCGAAGGAAGCGAGTCTTTCGATGCATGTCTGGAGGGTACCGACGGCAGTGGTAGTATCGGTGCTAGTACCGATAATGGAAAGTCAGTCTGGGGTGTATCCACCGGTCTCGAAGGTACCGAGGACACCAGATGACGATCCCTGGTGAGGAGTGTTCCATCCAACACCAGTGCCGATGCCGGGGTATCGGTACCGCTCGAAGCGGATGCCACCACCAAACACGGCTGAGGTATGTTCTGTGGGGGGTGAACCCCAGGAACAACCTGAAACCCCTTATTTGCTTTGGAGACCGAAGACTCCCGCCGGGGTTTTGAAGCCAGTGGGCCCTCGAGGGCAAGGCCGGAGCCGTCTCCATGCAGTGCATGAGACCTACCACTCGAGGACTGGCTAGTCTTAACAGACTGTTTGTGGGTTACCTGATCCTGTGTGGAAGAAGGGGACGGTGCACCGAAGTTGGAGGGCAACCGTGTATCGAGGGAATCTCGATGTTGAAAACCTCTTCTCACCAAACTGTTGTCAGGACCCAAGCAGGTTAGACACCGACTTTGAGGGTCTAAAAATAAAGTTGTACCGCCACAGTGTGAACATTTCTTGGAGAAAGTGCCTGGCAGTTCCATGAAGGAAAAAGAAGAGGCCTAAAAGGCCTAAAAGACCGTGGGACACTATGAAGACAAATATCCCGTGGAAAAGGACAAAATTTTTCAGGAAAAGAAATGAAAACACCGGCGGTACCGGTGGCGTCGGGAAGACAGCTGCGACCACAAGAAAACTAAAAACAAGAATTTTCTGCGGTGACAAGAAGACGTCCTGCCGGCTCCGCGGAAAAACGAAAACTGAGGAGAGGCAGTTGGGAAAGGCGGGAAGGCAGCACGCAGGCGTGGTGGGATGCTTCCAAAAGCTCTTTGATTGGAAGCTGGGAAGCATTCCTGCGCAGACTCTGTCGGTACCGACGTACCCATATGTGAAGACTCATTCCTGCTTGTTCCTGGAGATATCTGAGATATTATCTGTGGTCTGGATGGATGAGGATGTGAGTATAAGCATCCTTTAGGTCTAAGGAGCAGAGCCAGTCTCCCTGCTGGAGGTAGGGCAGCAGTATCCCAAGGGTAAGCATCTTGAACTTTTCCCTCTCCAGAAACTTGTTTAGGTTTCGCAAGTCTAGGATAGGCCAGAGGCCTCCTGTCCTTTTTGGTACCAGGAAGTACCTGGTGTAGAAGCCTTGCTCTTTCAGGTGGTGAGGCACCGGTTCCACCGCCTGTTCCTTTAGAAGACTTGCCAACTCCAGAAGGAGGAGGTTCCTGTGTAGAGGGAGTCTTGGAGGCTCCCCTGGATAGAAGGAGGTGGGTAGCTGGTGGAAGTGGAGCATGTAGCCCTTTTGGACTATGCTGAGTACCCAGGTATCCCCTGTGATGGCTGGCCACCTGTAGGCATACAGGGTCAGCTGATCTCCTGTGCTGAGTGGAGCCACCGGCGGAGGAGAGGCTATGCTGTGGAAGTCAAAACCCCGTTCCCTGCTGTGGAGCCGGAGCTGGCTGCTTGGGGGTCTTCTGCCTACGGGGCCCATGCCCCTGCCCCTTGGCCTGCTGGCCCTGTTGGGGAGCTGGAGAGGCCTGATACTGAAGGTAGGTTTTGTAGGCAGCACCCTTCCTCGGGAAAAAGGGCTTTTTCCCCGAGCCCTTCTTTTTTTGAGAAGGGGCAGAAGTCTTTCTGGACAGCCTTGTCCTGGTGAGAGTCTCAGTCTCGATTTCTGCAGCCTTTTCACTCATGGGCTTACCGAATAGGTTGTCACCTTGGCACAGGACATCGACCAACTTGTCCTGCACCCATGACTCCAGGTCCGATGACTGTAGCCAGGCCTGATGGCGTGCACCGATGCTTGCTGCGGCTACCCGGGCCGAAGCCTCGAAGCCATCATAGGCTGCTCGAGAGATAAACTTCGAGCACTCTCGGATCCCTGTAGATAAGGCTTTGAACCTCTACAAGGGTTCCTCGGAGACGCCAGCTGAGAACCTGGCAATCTCCTTTGCCAGGTCCCGTAAGTACATGCCCATGTACAGCTGGTAAATCTGGACACGGCAAGATAGCATAGAGCCCTGGAAGCACTTTCTACCGAGGGCATCCAGGTTCCGAGGAGTGCATCTTCTGACTCTTCAGGCAGTGCATGGCCGATTCCACAACCATGGAATTGTGCCGTAGCTGTGCCTTTTGGAACTCAGGGCTTTTACAGACTCGATAAATGGAATCGACCCGTTTGCTAAGAACCGGCGCCGAGGCCGGTGCCTCCCACATACAGAAGAGCAGCCATTCCAGCATCGGAGGAACCGGTACAGTAAAGGCTTCCTTCGGAGGAAAATCATACTGGAGGGCATCGAGCTCCTTGGCTCGAGGCTCCTCCTCGGCGTCCGCAGGGAATGCCAAAGCCTTGGCCATGTCCCTCATGAAGTCCGAGAACCGGGTATCCTCCAGGGGGAGGGGGGGGGGACACCTTCTCCGAGGCTCGGACTCCGGGGAGTCCGAAGGGATGCACCGAGTCCAGAAGGTGTCAGGAAACTCCTCGTCCTCCGTCTCCCACGCCGACTGCAGCTCCGGCCGTGTGCGCCTCGGTGCCACCCGCCCCGATGCTGAGGGCACTAGCGTCAACGACCTTGGCCCCGCACGGGAGGTCGAGGGAGACCTTGGCCGAGGATCGACTCGAGACTTGATGGACTCGTGGATCGGCTCGGCCTCCGGGTCGACTTAGACATCGAGGTCCCGGTGGTCGGGGCAGATGCACCAGTCAGACTGATGATCAGTACCCGCTGCTGTTCCATGAAGGCAGCTAAGCTGCTCTGCAAGGCCGTCAGCCTGAGTCCAAGCTCATGAGACTCAGCAGCCCCCGACTTGGGCCCTGACGGCATCGGGCCCGACGTCAGTTCTCCTGGAGGAGAGTCCACGAGGACAACAGAACTTACATGACTTGGGGACTCCGGCTCCATGCGAGGTAGTTTGGACGGCCTCTCCGACTCCAAGAGCCCGGGGTGGCGGTCAGGGCTACGCGACCTAGCCCTCGAGGACCCAGGGGCCTCTACTGACACCGCCCTCACAATCTTCTTCTTCCTTTTGTGCTCCCGGGTGGGAGACCCCCTCTCAGAGGAACCATGACGGCGCTCGAGGTCAGACTCCCGAGATGGCGAGTTCTGTGACGAAGTCCGGGCCCGGCCGGATGCGGACTCTGAAAAAATTCTTTCATGTTGATGCTGACGGCTCCGAAGTGCCTTCGACGACATTTTGCCGCACGGGCCACAGAGCAGCGGGTCATGGTCGGGCCCGAGGCATCGGAGGCAGCAGTCATGTGTGTCGGTGAGAGACATAAGTTTCTTGCACCGATCACATTTTTTGAACTCGCTGGAAGCCATTGGGGGGAAAAAGGGCCCCTGCAAGGTCAGAAGACCGAACTGCCAGTGAAAATAACAGAAAAAGCGCGAACGCTAGTCACAAAGTACAAAAACCGAAAAAAAAGTTCCGGACTCGATAGCGGTGTAATGAGCCCAGGCGGGACGGAGAACCGGCGTCGAACCGGATAAAAAAGCACACAAAAAAAAAATCTCAGAAAAAAATCTACTATTCCCAAGTGACACGAACTATGTCCGTTGGGCTCTGCAGAAAAAGAAAGACTGAGCAAGATGGCACCCTTGGGCGGGAAGGGACCGCGCAGGCCCGCTGCATTCCCAAAGGCTTTCTTTGAAAGCTGGGGAAATGCTCTGCACAGGGGCTCCGTCGGCGCTGACGTTACCCATATGTGAGGACTGACTTCCTGCTTGGTCCTGGAGAAATGCAGAACACCTCCACCTGATTGTCTGTCTGGACCAGTACCACTTGGTCATGCAGGTGGTAGTGAAAAGCCCAGAGGTCTAAAACCACAGCCTTAAGCTCCAAGAGGTTGATTTGCTGGAGGCTCTCTGCCAGTGACCAACTGCCTTGAGTGCAGAGGTTGCCCCAATGGGTCCCCCATCCAAAGTTTATAGACATCCGTCGTGAGGATCCTCTGTGTTGTGGGGGTCTGGAAAAGCATCCTAGCATATAGGTGCGGGAGGTGTTGCCACTAGCAGAGAGTGTCAGCTAAGGGACTAGTGATGGTCACCCTGTCTTGCAGGCGCCCCATGTCCTGGGACCACTGAGAACGGAGTGCCCATTGGGCCACCCGCATCTGCAGGTGGGCATCTGGGGTGACATGCACTGTGGATGCCATATGTCCCAGTAGGCAGAGCATGTGTTGGGTAGACAGCAAGTGACAGTGCTAGGTGCACTTTGCGAGTGCCTGGAGTCGCAGGGCCCTGTCTCATGGAAGAAAAGCCCTGACCTTGATGGTATCCAGCTGTGCCTCTATGAACTCCAGGTTCTGGATTGGCTGGAGGTGCGATTTTGATTAGTTTATCATGGTGCTCTAGGACAAGGATAGTGTGGATCTTCGCTTGTTGTGCTTTGGGGATGGTGCTGCTCTTTACCAACCAGTTGTCCAGAAAGGGGAAGACAAAGACCCCCTGGAGCCTGAGGTGGGTTGCAACTACCACCAGGCATTTGGTGAATATCCGTGGGGTGGCAGACAGTCCAAAGGGGTGAACTCTGTACTGGTAATGACCACCTCCCACCACAAAACGAAGGTACTGCCTGTGGAGGGGATAGATGAGGATGTGCGTGTACACATCCTTTAAGTCCAAGGAGCATAGCCAGTTTCCTTCCTAGAGGTATGGCTGCAATGTTCCAAGGGAAAGTATCTTGAACTTCTCCCTCACCAGGAATCTGTTGAGGTCCCGCAGGTCTAGAATGGGACAAAACCCTCCAGTCCTTTTGGGAATCAGGAAATAGCAGGAGTAGAACCCCCTGTCCCTGAGATGGACAGGGACGGGTTCCACTGCCTAGCTTACTAGGAGGCCTGCATGTTCCTGCTGGTGCAGGAACCGATGAAGGGGGGGGGGCTCTCCTGGGAAGAATGGTCGGGGTGTCTGTTGGAGGTGGAGGAGGTAACCATCCATGACCACCTGGAGGGCCTATGTGTCGGTGGTGATGGCCAGACACCTGTGGGCGTAATGTACCAGATGAACCCCCCCCCCCCTCCCCGTGTGCTGCAGGGCTGTGCCTCCTGAGGGAAGAGAGGCTATGCCCAAGTAGTAAAAGGTCCCCTTCAGATTGCGCTGGGGGCATGGTCTGGGGCTTGGGGGCCTTAGGCTTACATGGGTCATACCCCTGTCCCTTGGCCTGCTGACCCTTTTGAGGAGCTAGGAAGGCCTGGTACTGGGAGTAATTTCCGTAAGCCTTCCTCCTCTTCGGGTATGAGGGCTTTCTGCCCAAAGCCTTCCTCCAGGAAAGGTCAGCGGTCTTCTTGGAAAGCCTGGTCCTTGTCAGGTACTCGGAATCCAACTTGGTGGCTTTATCCATCATGGGTTTGCCAAAGAGGTTCTCTCTCTTGCAGGGGACATCAACCAACTTGTCCTGTGCCCATTGCTCCAGATCAGATGACCATAGCCAGGCATGACATTGGGCAGTAATGCCTGCTGCAGCTACTCTAGCCACTGAATTGAAGTCATCATAGGCTGCCTGAGTAATAAACTTGGAGCACTCTCTGACTGCAGAGGCCAGGGTCTGGAACCGCCGGAGGGGTTCCTCTGAGAGACCAGCCGAGAACCCGGCGAGCTCCTTCACCAGGTCTCGCAGGTACATGGCCATGTACAACTGGTAGGCCTGGATCCAGCTGACAAGCATCGAGCTCTGGAAGCACTTCCTGTTTATGGTATCCATGGCACGGGCCTCCTTACCCAGGGTCACTGAACAGTACATCCTCTGGATCTCTCTGGAGTTATGAGGCATTTGGGTTAGATTTTTTGGAAGGCAGGGCTCCGGCGGACCCGGTACATCAAGTCCAGCTGCCTGCTTACTATGGGCACTGAGGTGGTCATCTCTTACATGTGGAGAAGCAGCCATTCCAGGATGGGGGGAACGAGCACCGTTAGTGCCTCTTTCGGAGGAGCCTCCTACTAGAGCAGGGGTGTCCAACCTTTTAGCTTGCAGGGCCACATGGGCAATTTTTAAAAAGGTCGCGGGCCAGAGCAGCAGCCCCCCCCCCCCGCGTCAGCTCCTTTCCAGCCCCCCCCCGGTCAGCTCCTTTCCAGGTCTCTCCCCCTCCCCCCCGTCAGCTCCTTTTCAGCTCTCTCCCCCTCCCCCCCAGTCAGCTCTTTTCCAGCCCTCCCCCCGTCAGCTCCTTTCCAGTTTTCAGCCCTATTTTGCCCCCCGGTCAGCTCCTTTCCAGTTTCCAGCCCTCTTTTTCTCTGTCAGCCCCTTTCCAGCCCCCCGTCAGCTCCTTTCCAGTTTCCAGCCCTATTTTGCCCCCTGTCAGCTCCTTTCTAGTTTCTAGCCCTCTTTTTCTCTGTCAGCCCCTTTCCAGCCCTATTTTGCCCCCTCTATCAGTTCCTTTCCAGTTTCCGCCCTCTTTCCCCCTGTGCAGCTCCACTCCATTCTCCTTCCTGCAGCCCACGAAGCTCCGTTCCTCTCTCCTTGCCTCCTTGTCTCCGTTCCTCTCTCCTTCCTGCCGCCTCCATTCCACTCCTCCTCCTGCAGCCCCCGCTCTGTTCATCTCTCCTTCCTGCCGCTTCTGTTCCACTCCTCCTCCTGCAGCTCCCGAAGCTCCGTTCCTCTCTCCTTGCCTCCGTTCATCTCTCCTTCCTGCCACCTCCATTCCGCTCCCCCTCTTACGGCCCGTATCGGCTCTGTTATGCTCCTTTCCCTTCTCAAGCAGCTGCCATAGCCGTAATTTAAAAGAAAGCGATGTGGACACTTCCGGCCATTTGGAGCCCCTGAAACTGCGTTCCGCGCTCTAGTGTCACTTCTGTTTTGAGGGCGGGACACAGTTTCAGGGGTTACAAAGGGCCAGAAGGGTCCACTTTGCTTTCTTTTTCATTTAAATTATCTCTATGGCAGCTGCTTGTAGAGGGGAAAGTGAATAATGGAGCTGATACGGGCTGCAGGAGAGGGAGCGGAAAGGAGCTTTGTTTTGTTTTTTTTGTTTTTTTAAACGTGAGGCGGCTCTTTTGGGGGCATTTTCGTCGATGGGTAGGGAGGTTGGCTGGATCGGGCCGGATAAAAATGCCTGGCGGGCTGGACTCTGGCCCGCGGGCCATATGTTGGACACCCCTGTACTAGAGGATCTCGAGGTTCTCTGTGTAAGGATCCTCCTCTGATTTGGTGTTGAAGGTGAGAACCTTCGCTATATCCCTCATGAAGTCCAGGAAGGCCATGTCCTTGGGAGGGGATCGGCACCACGTCTCTGGGGGAGATGGGTCCAAAGGTACATCCTGGTGGCATCATGTGTCCGGGGACTCATCATTGTCGGTCTCCCAGTCTGATTCCAAAGTGAGGGAGGACTCGAGGGTACCCCAGGTCTCAGGGTCACACCTCAGCCCCGGTACCCTGACCTCTGCCGCTCAGAGCTGACGGTACTGAGCAAGGAGGACCGTGGGCCCAAGGAACAGGACCAGGATCGCGACCACCGCCAAAGGATCTCTCAAGGCCAGTGGCACTCAAGGATCTGCTTGTACTCCGGGGAGTGAGGACTGACTTCCTGCTTTTTCCCGGAGAAACACTAGTTCTGCATTTGGCAGAGCCTTTGGGAAAATAGTGGGAGAATTGCAAATGTCTCACTCTGAATGTTCTAGTTCCCTATGTAGAGCCCCTATGCAAACTGAAGCTTCACATTTAGGAGCTCAGCTATTTTTTTCAAATATAGGGCCCAATGTCTCTTTTACTGGAGTTATCCCCAAACCAAAGTTGGTTCTGTTCCATTCAATTTTCAGAGAGTTATTTTCCCCCAGAAAGATAGAAAGGCATTTTCAAACCCTTATGTATAATTTTTGTCCATCATTCGCTGAGTTGGAAAGAATGAAAGCAATGGGGTGGCTGCTGGTATCTTGCAGACTGGCCAATTTGTTGGGGCATGAGCTTTTAAGGACAATATTTCCTCATCAGACTCTTCTTTAATTTTTCATTTATTGAATTTATGCTGCCTGAGGGGGGGTCAAAGCACACTTGAAGGCATTGTTCCTGTTTAAATGGACGAAAGGGGACATCTGGTACCTAGGAATATAGGTGGGGGCCGAATGGGAACAACTCTGAGTTAAACCATGCTTAGTTGTGGGTGGCTGTCCGGGGTGATCTGGAGAGATGGGAACGGGTGACTTTGTCCTGGTTAGGTTGGATCACCACAGTTAAGATGAATATACTGCCATGGCTCCTATATGTGTTTATGGTATTGCCAATCTCAATACCAGATGAGGTGCTAAGGGGTGGCAGAAACAAATCTTTGACTTTATCTGGAAAAATCATCCGCCGCGTGTGGCAAGAGAGGTTCTCATGCAAACCACTAAGATGGGAGGGACTTGGTGTCCTGGATGTCTGGAGGTATTATGTTAGTGCAATGCTTAGTGGGATGGCTGAATGGGGTAGAGGGGTGAGGGGGGAAACTATGGGTGTGTACAGAGACTGAATTAGGGGGTCCAACACCCCTAGGAAACCTGTGTTGGCTGGGAGGCCAACCGCAAGCAAGAGGAGTGGTGTCCCCTTTTGTGCGGAGTACAGTAGAGATTTGGGAAAGGCTCCGAGAGGAACTTTGTGGCTCACGAAGGATATGCTGGAACACCCCCATTTTGTTCAACCCGGAGTTTCGACCAAGCAATATGTATGGGGCCGATCAGGTATGGCATCGGACAGGATTGGCCTCTGTAGGGCATTTATTCGATGGCCAGGGGAATATACTGAGCTTCCCGGAACTTTGCTCCCGTTATGGACTGGACCCTGGACATGAGTTTTTCTAAAACCAGATAAGGCACTATGTACAGTCCAGCAATTGTAATGGAAATTGAGACGATATATAGTACCTGGGAGGGATCCTGAGTGTTGGTGTCGATTATACATAAACTATTGTTGCAAAAAAGGAGGGGGTCCCACAGTGGATGCTGAACTGGGAGAAGGATTTAGGAGGGAAGATAGAGGAATAGGAGTGGCTATCAATATTTCAAAACACTAGGAGGTTGTCGGTAGCTACCGCTATTGTGGAACAAGGCTATAAGGTGTTGTACCGTATGTACTGGGACCCAGAACATGTGGTGAAGATGGGAGGGAAGGGGCAGGGGAAGTGTTGGTGAAAATGTGGTCAAGTGGGAACCATCTTCCATCTGCGGTGGGGATGTCTCAAGGTTGACCAATACTGGAAGAATGTGGTGAATCTTACAAACGAGATGGGAGGGAGAGGGGACAGCCAAAGCTGAAGGCTTATTTGCTGAATCAGGTACTGCTGAGTATAGCAAGAGAGGCTCAGACACTGGCACATATGTGTATGGTGGCCTCCAGAATGGTTCTGGTTAAACAGTGGAGAAACTGTTTGCTGCTGAATATGGGAGACGTTCAGCAGCGGCTGGACTGGATCTATAGAATGACTAAGGCAGCAGCGAGGTGGAAGACTCAAGAGGGTCAGTTCCATGAGCTCTGGCGAGTCTATGAAGTATGGAAGGGACAGAGGGAGGAGTGAGAAGAAAGAGTGTCCCTAGGGAAGGGGGGAGAATAAAGAGGGGGGGGGGGGAAGATCCAGGGCCTTGAAGGGTAGAACTAGGACCATGTGTGAGGAACCAGTTTGAATTGATGAGTGGAGGCATCTGCCCCTGGGGGCAATGAGCAGGAGAAAGGGAAGCGGGAATTGACAGCGTTACGAAATGTTAATTATTTCACACAGAGAGTTATTCTAGGTAATGTTTTCTTTCATAGGGTGTGCAAAGGTTTGGCTCTAAGATTCAATAAAAGTTAAATTGAAATAATAATAATATGTAGATAAAAATTAAACTGCAACTACAAGAAGACAGAGTCTGCATACAGTGCAACACCAGAGAAATAGAAAGAGATGCATTTCCCTGTACTGTATAAAATATAAAGATTGAAAACAAAAATATTTTTTCTACTTTTGCTTTCTGATCATTTTACTCTTTGATCATGCTGGTCCCAATCTGAGGTTTCTGTTTTCCTCTGTCTTCTCTTAGCTCTCTTTCTATGGTCTCTAGTCCATCTGCCATTTCTTGTCTCCTCTTTGTTTTCTTCACTTCATTCCATCTTGGATATTGATCTTTTCCCTTCAGTTTTCTTCCATTTATTTTTCTCTCTGTCCACTCAGACTTCACTACTCTTTTTAACTATCCAGTCCTCAATCCCCCTCTTTTTACTCCATCTGCCTACCACTTTTCAATCCTCACCTCAGTCCTCCCATTCCCCACCTCTTTTTTCCTGGTCCATTATTCCCCATTAACACACCCTCGTCCTCCCCCCCCCCCCCCCCCCCATCCAGCATATCCCATCTCTCTTTTCTCTCCTCTCTCTGTCTCCACCCCTGGGAAAAAAATATCGTGCGACATCATCCCTGGCATCTTTTTTCTTTTTCCGAGTCAGTGGCAGAAAGATTTCATAGCACCATCCCCAGCTTTACCTTTATTTCTCCGAGTAAGAATGTAGCAGCCAGTGCTGCCTGTAAGCATTCGCTTCCAGTGAATGGCCCTGCGCACTGGAAATGAATGCTATGGGTAGCATTGGCTGACGTTGCTGACTCAGAGAAAAATGAAGGACAAGGTGGGAAGAGGAAAATGAATCCAAGAAGTCTTGAAGGTTAGTGTGAACTGTTGGAAAAACAACATGCACGACATCCAAAGATCTTAAGGATGACCTGGAGCAATTTGGAGTGGTGGTTTCAATACGCACCATATGCCATGCACTAAACCAAGAAGGATTTCATGGGAGAAGGCCAAGGAAGCCCCCACTGCTCAAAGACAGACATAAAAAGGCACATCTGTTCTTTGCCCAAACCCACCTTGAGAAACCACAAACCTTCTGGGAAAATGTTCTGTGGACAGATGAAACCAAACGAGCTCTTTGGCAATGCAGACAAGCCATACATTTACAGGCGAAGAAATGAAACGTATTTATGACAAATCTTTGGTCTATCGGCCTGATAGGGTTATAGAGGCTCTTATTCATTAAGGTCAAGCCCTGTCCTGCCCTGCCCTGGGGAGAAAGGCCTTGGCTTGAAGAGTGTCCAGTCAAGCCCCTTGGAGTTAGGTGGGACTTGGCGTTGTTTATCACAAACCCCAGGTACTATAGGACACTGATAGTGCTGGCCTTGGCCTGTTCCACCTCAGTAGCAGTGTCTCCCTTTATGAGCCAGTCATCCAGATATGGGAAGATGAAGGCCTTTAGAGATGGAGGTAGGCAGCCACCACTGCTAGGCATTTGGTGAAGACTCTTGGTGCGTAAGCTAGACCAAAGGATAGTAATCTGTACTGGTAGTGGTTGCCCCTGACCATGAATCTTAGGTACTGTCTGTGGCAGGGATGAATGAGGATGTGGGTATAAGCATCCTTTAGGTCCAAGGAGCATAGTTAGTCTCCCTGCTGGAGGTATGGCAGCAATGTTCCAAGGGAGAGCACCTTGAACGTCTCCTGCACCAGGAACTTGTTCAGGTTTCGCAAGCCTAAGATAGACCTTAGGCCCCCTGTTCTTTTTGGGACCAAAAAGTACCAGGAGTAGAATCCCTTGCCCTTGAGGTGATAGGATACTGGTTCCATGGCTCTGTCCATGAGAAGGCCTGTGAATTCCTGTAGCAGCACGGCATGGTGCAGGGGACTCAGAGAGGGCTCTCCTGGAAAGAAAAGAGGAGGCATCTGGCCCAGGTGAAGGAGACAACCTTCTATGACTACTTGGAGTGCCCAGGAGTCGGTGATGATAGCAGGCCACCAATGGGCAAAGTGCACTAGATGCCAGCCTGTTGGTAGCTGCTCCCCCAAGGATAGAGAGGCTATGCTCAGGGAGTCAAAAACCCATCACCGGCTGGGCAGAAGCCAGGATCTGGGGCTTGGAGCTCTTAGACTTGCGAGGGATCTTGGCCCACTCTCTTGCTCTGGTGATGTTGCTATGGTGTCTGGGGAGTCTGGTAGTGGGGGTAGCCAATGTTAGGCTGTCCCTTTCTCTGGAATGGGGGCCTCTTCCCCGGTGGTTTCTTCTTATGGAGGGTGGAAGTCTTCCTGGAGAGCCGAGTCCTTGTGAGGTACTCAATCTCTGCCACCTTCTCCTCCATCAGCTTGCTGAATAAGATTTCAATGAGGCAGGGGGATGTCAAGGAGCTTCTCTTGAACCAACTGCTTGAGGGCCTATGCCTGGAGCCAGGCTTGGCATCCAGCACAGATACCCGTGGCGGCTACTTTCACATTTGACTCAAAGCCGTTGTAGCAGCTCGAGACATGTACTTCGAGCACTCCCTGACGCACTTCATGAGGGTTTGGAACCGCTGGAGGTGATCCTCTCTGAGGCCCGCTAAGAAACCTGCGCGTTCCTTTGTCAAGTCCCAAGATACATTCAGATATACAGCTGGTAGGCTTGGATTCAGCAGGCTAACATCGAGCCTGGTAGCATTTGCGGCCAAGGGCATCGAAGGCGCAGGACTCCCTGCCTAGGGGCATGGAGAAGTGTGTCTTCTGGCTCTTCTGCCAGTGTATAGTAGAATCCACCACCATGGAGGTGTGTGGTAATTGCGACCTTTGGAAGCCAGGGCCTCGCTGAACTTGGTACATGGTGTTCAGGCGTTGGCTGACTATGGGTACCAACGCTGGTATCTCGGGAGGAGCTGCCCAAGGATGGTGGGGACAGGAACAGTCAGAGCCTCCTTGGGTGGGGACTCATATTGGAGGATTTCGTGTTCCTCTGTACGAGAATCTTCCTCCGACTCCATGCTGAAGGACAAAGCCTTTGACATATCCTGAACAAACTCTAGGAACGATGTGTCCTCATGCAATGGGGACCAATGCTGTGACGTTGGGAGAGACAGGTCTGATGGGAGGTCATGGTGCTTCTGTGTCTCCGGGGATGTCTCGTCTTCAGACTCCCAGTCAGAGTAGTCAGTGGCGGACTCAGCGGACGACCGGGACTGGGGTGCAGGACCCGGGTTGGGGGCCCAGTGGCCAGTGGTGGCTACGTGACCGGAGCCATGGGCGCTCACCGGGGAGGATCTCGCTCCTGAGGAACAGGAGTGAGACCAAGAACCTCGCTGAGGATTGACTCAAGGCTTCTGGCTCACAGGGATCAGCTCGGCGACCGAGGAGTCTTCAATAACGAGGTCTCAGCAGAAGCAGTGGTGATGCAGGGCATCGGCACCTGCTGCATGACGAGGAAGGCAATGAAACTGCGCTCCAGTGCCATCATCCTGGTTTCCCACTCAGGAGGTGCAGCCTTTGCCACGGACATCGGGGTCCCCGTGTCCAGCATTGGTGAGGAGAGGGAGTCCTCGATGAGACAGACCTTGGGGGTCCAGGACCTGTTGCCAGAAGCTTTCGCATCTGTTCGGGGAACCTTTGCCTGCTGCTCCCTCTCTGACTCCTCGAGTTCTCTCCGCGGGCTGCGTGACCTGACACGGGACTAACTCAGTGTCCAAGTCCCAGGATGAGGTCCCTGAGGATAATTTCTTCTTTTTGTGTTCCCGCTCCGGGGAACACTTGTCAGAGTGTCCACGGTCCCGGTCGAGCGCCACGGGGACATTACGTGACTCTGAGGACCTGTGCGGTGCCTTGGAGTGTGAGACTACCGGGGATAGTGGGGTAGAGTCTGACCTGTGGAAGATATCGTCCTGCTTCTGCTAACGACGCTAGATGGCCTTCACGGTCATCTTTTTACAGAGGGAGCAGACCTCTGGGACATGGTCGGCCCCCAGACACCGGAAGCAGAAATCGTGTGTATCGGTAAGTGACATGCTTTTTGCACACCAATCACACTTCTTGAACCCACTGGCTACTAGGGTAAAAGGTATCCCGGCGAGGTCAAAGATCCTTGAAGCGGCGAGCGGACGGAAAAAGGCAGGAATCGTGCTGGGCAAAAAAAACCTAGAATGGTTCCGGGACACAATGCTCAGAGGCGGGAAAGGGACTGGTTGCAACTGGAGAAAGAAAAGGGTATTTTTCACACAAATTAATCAACTTTTTCCAGGGAAAAAAGACAGATGTCTGTTGGGCTCCACGGAAAAGAGGAGACTGATGGCACTCTTGGGTGGAAAGGGGACCATGCATAAGAACATAACATATGCCATACTGGGTCAGACCAAGGTCCATCGAGCCCAGTATCCTGTTTCCAACAGTGGGCAATCTAGATCATACGTACCTAGCAGTTTCCCCAAAAGACACAGGATCCACAATGCTTGTATTGGGTCAAGCAGTGATATCCTGGGTCCCTTTTTAATAATGGTTTATGGACTTTTCCTCCACAAACTTCTCCAAACCTTTTTTAAACCCAGCTACACTAACAGCTTTTACTACATCCTCCGGTAACAAATTCCAGAATTTGATTACACGTTGAGTGAAAAAATATTTTCTCTTATTAGTCTTAAATAGTTTACCCTGTAGCTTCATTGCATGTCCCCTAGTCTTCCTATATTCTGATAATGTAAACAATCGATCTACGTTTACCTGTTCCCCTCCGTTCATTAATTTATAGATTTCTATCATATCTCCCCCCTCAACTGTCTTTTTTTCAGGTTAAAGAGCCCTAACCTTTTTAGCCTTTCTTCATATGGGTATCCTTCCATCCCCTTTACCATTTTGGTGGCTCTTCTCTGAACCTTTTCTAATAACACTATATCCTTTTAAGATACGGCGACCAGAATTGCACACAATATTCAAGGTGCGGTCGCACCATGGAACAATACAGAGGCATTACAATATCCTTATTTTACTTTCCATTCCTTTTCTTATGATACCTAGCATTCTATTTGCTCTCTTGGCCGCCGCTGCACACTGGGCAGAGGGTTTTAACATAGTATCCACAATGATGCCTAAATCTTTTTCCTGGGTGGTAGTTCCTAATGTGGAACCTTGCATCGTGTAACCATAGTTTGGGTTGTTCTTCCCTAGGTGCATAACTTTGCACTTGTCCACATTAAATTTCATCTGCCATTTCGATGCCCAGTCTTCCAATTTATCAAGAGCCTCTTGCAAATTTCCACAATCCTCATGAGTTTTAAGAACTTTAAATAGTTTTGTGTCATCTGCAAATTTGATAACCTCACTCGTTATTCCCTTTTCCTGGTCATTTATGAATATGTCAAAAAGCAGCGGACCCAGCACAGATCCCTGGGGTACACCACTATTCACCTTTCTCCATTGGGAAAATTGGCCATTTAGCCCTACCCTCTGCTTTCTATCTTTTAACCAGTTCCTGATCCACATTAGTACACTGCCTCCTATCCCATGACTCTTTAGTTTTGCCAAAAGTCTCTGATGAGGGACCTTGTCAAAGGCTTTCTGAAAGTCCAGATACACTATATCAACCGACTCACCTTTGTCTACCTGTTTATTCACACCTTAAAAAAAAACATAACAGATTAGTAAGACAAGATCTTTCTTCTCTAAAGCCATGTTGGCGGTCTCCCATTAGGCCATGACTATCTACATGCTGAGTAATTTTGTTCTTTATAATGGTTTCTACCATTTTTCCCAGTGTTGATGTCAGGTTCACCGGACTGCAGTTTCCCGGATCACCCCTGGAACCCTTTTTAAAAATTGGCGTTACGTTGGCGATCCTCCAATCTTCAGGTATTACAGATGATTTTAATGATAGTTCACAGATTATAGCAGGTCTGCAATCTCATATGTCAGTTCTTTCAACAACCTTGGATGTATATCATCCAGTCCAGGTGATTTGCTACTCTTCAGTTTATCAAATAGTTGTAATACATCTTCCCAGTGTAGTGATATTTCTTTCAATTCTTCTGCAGTATCACCATTAAATACCACTTCAGTCATAGGTAACACATCCCTACATCTTCCTCAGTAAAGACCGAAGCAAAAAATTCATTCAGTCTCTCCGCTATAGCCTTGTCCCCTCTTACTGCCCCTTTTACCCCTCTATCATCTAATGGACGAACTGACTCTCTCACGGGTTTTGTGCTACGAATGTACTTGAAAAAGTCTTTACTATGCGTTTTCGCTTCCACAGCAAGTTTCTTCTCAAATTCTCTCTTTGCCTGCCTTATCATTGCCTTGCATTTAACTTGCCAGTGCTTGTGCTGTTTACAGTTTTCATCATTTGGCTCTTTTTTCCATTTCCTGACAGGCTTTTTTGGCAACAACAGCCTCTCTGACCTCACCTTTAAACCATGCTGGCAGTTTTTTGGACTTCCTTGCACTTTTCTTAAAGCATGGAACACAGCTGGTCTGGGCTTCCAAGATAGTATTTTTGAACAACATCCAAGCTTGATGCAAGTCTTTAAACCTTGAAACTGCTCCTTTTAGTTTTTTCTTAACTATTTTCCTCATTTTATCATAGTCTCCGTTTCGAAAGTTAAAAGGTAGTACTGTGGATTTCCTTACCATCCCTCCTCCATTAATTAAATCAAACGCGATCATGCTATGATCACTATTGTCAAGTGGCCCCAACACCCTTATCTCTTGCACCAGATCTGGTGTTCCACTAAGGATTAGGTCCAATATGGCTTTCCCTCTGGTCGGTTCATGACCCAGCTGCTCCAAGAAGCAGTCACTTATTTCATCTAGGAACTTTATCTCCCTAGCATGTCCTGCCGTGACACTGACCCAGTCAATACCAGGGTAATTGAAATCACCCTTTGTTATTACTGTGCTGTAACCTTTGTTAGCTTCCTTGATTTCTTTGAGCATTTCATCATCCATTTGTTCATTCTGGCCAGGCGGTCGATAGTACAACCCCACCGCCATCGCCTTCTCCTTTTTACATGGAATTTCAATCCATAGAGATTCTACAGCAAATTTTGCTTCCTGCAAAACTTTAATCCTTTCTGACTCAATGCCCTCTCTAACATAGAGCGCAACCCCTCCACCAATTTGATCAGCTCTATCATTACAATATAGTTTGTACCCAGGTATCACAATGTCCCACTGGTTGTCCTCCTTCCACCATGTCTCTGAGATTCCAATCATATCTAACCTCTCATTTAGTGCTATATATTCTAACTCTGCCATCTTAGTTTTTAGACTTCTAGCATTTGCATACAAGCATTTTAGAGACTGTAATTTATTCATATTAATCTGGCTATTGGTAGGCATGGGTAATTTGGAATCTTTAAGCTCTGTCTGCTCCATACTAAGACAAACAAATATGAGGCTTCTTCAAAGTGAATTCCAGTCAATACTCTAAGGGGATTATTCATTTTGCTGTTTGCCAAAGAAAGGGGCATTTTTCGACACCATTCTACATAAGATAAGTGGAGTGGTGAACGTTATTATTTTATATACAATAACTACTGAACTTTATGAAAAATTATAAAACTAACAAGCAATTATTACACAATTAAAAAAATACTTGCTAAAGGTCGTTGATGTGAACGGACACTGAGATGGGAGAGGTTGTCTAACCCATAATTAAGTGTCAAAAGTCTACCGTTTATCTGAGACCACTAGCGAGTTATTTTTAGTAAATTGTGGTTATATAAAAATACATTGAGTGAATTGATTACCTTAGAGTGCTCCATACTAAGGGCATTTGGGCTACTTTACTCTTTTTTGGAACCTCTCTGTTTTTGGTAGTATCCTTCAAGGATACATTGTTCCGAACCATGCGTTCTTGGGCGACTGTCGGCTTTCCTTTATTATCTAGTTTAAAAGCTGCTCTATCTCCTTTTTAAAGGTTAATGCCAGCAGCCTGGTTCCATCCCAGTTAAGGTGAAGCTCATCCCTTCGGAAGAGCCCCTCCTTTTCCCAGAATGTTCCCCAGTTCCTAACAAATCCAAAACCCTCATCCTTGCACTATTGTCTCATCCACGCATTGAGACTCCGGAGCTCTGCCTGCCTTTTGGGTCCTGCGCGTGGAATGGGAAGCATTTCGGAGAAAGCTACCCTGGAAGCTCTGGATTTCAACTTCCTACCTAAAAGCCTAAATTTAGCCTCTAGAACCTCCCTACCACATTTTCCTATGTCATTGGTACCGATATGTACCAAGACAGCAGACTCCTCCCCAGCACTATCTAAGACCTTGTCTAGGTGGCGCGTGAGGGCTGCTACCTTCGCACCAGGCAGGCATGTCACCAAGTGATCTTCACATCCACAAGCCACCCAGCTATCTACATGCCTAATGATTGAATCACCAACTATAACGGCTGTCCTCACCCTTCCCTCATGAGCACTTGGCCCTGGAGAAACTTCCTCGGTGCGAGAGGGTTTTACATCAACTGGAGGACAGGTCCTAGCTATAGGATCACTTCCTGCCACACCAGGGTGATGCTCTCCTGTCACGTGACCTCTCTCCTCCAAGGCAGCAGGGATGCTGCCAGACTGGAGGTGGGACTTCAGGACTATATCCCTGTAGGTCTTGTCTATGTACCTCTCTGTCTTTCTTATGTCTTCCCAGTCTGCTACTCTTGCCTCTAGAGATCGGACTCGTTCCCTGAGAGCAAAGAGCTCCTTGCACCTTGTGCACACGTAAGACCCCTCACCAACTGGGAGAAAATCATACATGTGACACTCAATGTAAAAGACTGGAAAGCCCCAATTTCGCTGCTGGACTACTGTCTGTATCTTGGTTTTAAGGTTGTGTTTAGATATTTAAGTTCTTTACTTACTAAGGGTTGCTGGGGATACTTATACTAATAAAACTATACCCAATACGTTTAATGCACTTTGTTGACCTGAAATTTAATTAATCTCAGGTTCTTAATGTATGCTGATGAGAATGAACAACTGCACCTGAGAGTGAATATGGCACCTCCTTTCCGTTAAGAGGTTTAAGCACCTATAAAGCTACAATTATCCCAGGGGTGGGTGGGTGATGGGGAGGGAGGGAGGGAAAAAAGACATTAAAAGCTGGCTGCTACACAGTACCATCTCCTGTGCTTCTAAGGTAATCTGTGACCAATCTCCAGAGGGAGTCCCACAGCCCTTGCTTGGATAGAGGTAGTCTTGGGTTCTAAATTTAACCAGAAAGCTCTCCTCTGTGTTTTAAATTTAAAATGAAACTCTTTGCTGCTACTAGGCCCTGCTTGATTTATCAAATACACTGGGTTCACAGATTAATCAGCTTTAATCTAAAGAATTCCTTTTTCACCAAGATTTAGAAAAATTCCCAGAAGTAATACTTACAATTGCAGATCTCTCTCCAGAAGTAGCAGTCCACTTTTGTAGTCCTTCAAGACTGAGAGCAGCACAGAACTCTGGTTGAACTATTTATGCCTGTGCTTCTGAGGTAAGCTGTGACCAATTTCCTGAGTGATTAACACTGTCCTTGCTGGAAAGTGGGAGTCTTTCAAAATGGCCTTTTGATCTGCTGCCTGGCTTTAACACCTGTTTAAAATATTTCACAGGTCTCTTGCCCCCAATGTAGAAGGCCTCTTTGTAAGAGTCTCTAGAAATAATTTATTGCTTAAGGAATACTGACCCTGTTTTGCCTTTTATGCTAAGTTATATTCTGATTTGATTTAAATTAAAGCTCTTTGCTGCTACTAGGCCCTGACTGACTATTGAATTTAAACTGGCAGCTGTCTGCTGGGTTCTAAAGTTAACCAGAAAGCTCTCCTCTGTGTTTTAAATTTAAACTGGAACTCTTTGCTGCTACTAGGCCCTGCTTGATTTAACAAATACACTGGGTTCACAGATTAATCAGCTTTAATCTAAAGAATTACTTTTTCATCAAGATTTAGAAAAATTCCCATAAGTAATACTTACAATTGCAGATCTCTCTCCAGAAGTAGCAGTCCCCTTTTGTAGTGGTGGCATCTCCCAAAGGCTTTCTTTGAAAGCTGGGGGAGATGTTTCCATGAGGGCTCTGTCGGCGCCAACGTCACCCATATGTGAGAATTGACTGACTTCCTGTTTGTTCCTGGAGAATGAGCTCTCACATGCCAAACCACTTTACACTGTCAGACGAAGTACCGCTCTAGTTACTTCTCAAACCACTTTACACTGTCAGAGGAAGTACCGCTCTAGTTACTTCTCAAACCAATGTCTTCTCTCTCCTTAGTTTTGTAGCAAGTCCCCCAAATCTCAAGTCTTCAGCAACTGTTCCATGGTTCCATGCTGGGAGCACACACTATCTTCACAATATCTTCCCCATGATTCCAACTATGGCACAGTTTCGCCGACAAACAGCTTCTTCAGGGAATCTTTGCAATCCGCACCAACTTGATAAGGCATAATCCCCAAGGGATTCAACGCTCCCAACAATACTACTTCATAGTCTCTGCATGTAATTCCGCTCTAATAATTTTTTGTTTTAGATCAGTGATGGCCAACCAATCACACTGCACATTATTCAAAGTCTCTGCACCAAAAAGGCACATTGGGAAGAAGCATAGTGCATGACTACACCATGGGTGGCGATGCTGCTGCTGGCTTGGGACTGGATGATAGCATATGTTCATACAAACTACCAACACTATAAAGCGGTGACCGCATCCCGTTACACTTAGTGCAGACAGGGCTAGGGAACAAATAGCCAAGAGCAGCAGTCTGTTACTAACTACCCCTCTTTCTCAATCTTTTCCCCATGCCCTATATCTCCCCCTTTTTCCCTTCCCCCATATCCTGAATCCAGCATTTCCCCTCCCTTTCCATTCTCCCCTGATAATCCAGCATTTCCCTTCCCTTTCCATTCTCCCCTGATAATCCAGCATCTCCCCTTCCTTTCCCTAACCCCCACCTCTTAGGTTCCAGCATCTCCTCTTAGATGTCTAGAATCACCCTTCCCTTCCTTAGCCTCCTCAGGTGTCCAGCATCTCACTCTCCCCTCCTTTCCCTACCTCCCCATAGGTATCCAACATCTCTTCTTTCATTGCCTTCCCTACCCCCTTAGATGTCCATACATCTTCCCATCAACAACTTTCACTACCCTCGCATCACGTCTCTGCACATCTCCCATTTCTTTCCGCATTCAGTCATTAGGTTTCCAACATCTTGGATTCCCTTCCCTGACCCCCATCATGTGTGCATGCATGTCCCTTTATTTGTTTAGCAACTTTTCTATACCACTGTATCTACAAGTCACAGCAGTGTACATGGAACAATTACACAAGAACATGAACGTTACATAGAACATAGATAATAATAAATGAAACTAAACAATGAGAATATAACTATTTACATGGTGGAGTGTGGTTCAGTGTGAACATAGTCCAGGTATGGTGAGTGGATAGTCAAGGGTTTGACCCAAAGAACTCCAGGAAAAGGAGGGTTTTCAATTTATGGCGGAATTCTCCTAGGTCTGTGAGTTGGTATAGATCCGGTATGAGGAGTTCCAAGTTGGTAGGCGCATAGATGGAGAAGGCTCTATTGGTTGTGGTGGAATTGCAGAAGATGAATGCACTTGGGACCGATAAGAGGTTGTGATTGGTTGATCTTCTCTCTCTTTTGTTGAGAGGTTGTTGCAGAAGAGTGTAAAGAATGTTCGCCGAGAGCTGGTGAATGGTCTTAAATATGGTCAGGGAGTCTTTGTATTTACTCCTCATGTGGATGGGGAGCCAGTGAAACTGACTTAGGGTAGGGGTGATATTCTCTCATGGACTAGTGCCTGTGATTATTCTGGCTGCTGTATTTGAGCAAGCTGTAGTGGAGGTAAGGATGATTTTGGGAGTCCCTGGTAAATTATGTTTATGTAGTCCAGTGTAGGTGTGATAAGTATTTGACAGACACTTCTGAAGTCATTGTGATCCAGTAGGGGTGCAGGTGTCGGAGTGATCTCATCCGGAAGTAAGCTACCTTAGTCACTTGTTTGATGTATTGGTGGAAGCAGAGCTGTTCATCCAGGGTTATACCAAAATATTTCAATTGTTGTTTAACTTGTAGGGTTAAGTTGGCCAGTTTGAGTGTGACTGGTGTGGTGAAGGAGGGGAGCATGGTTATGTGGAGGACTTCTGTTATGTCAGGGTTGATGTGCATGCAGTGGTTGTTGAGCCACAGGATTATGGATTCTCGGCAATGGCTAATGGTGAAGTAGTTGGGGTTGGCGGTGGAGAATGGGATGTAGATTATTCAGCATCTCGGTTTCCCTTCCCTGACCCCCATCAGGTGTGCGTGCATTTCCTTTTCACTTGCCTCCCCTGATTCCATCAGATGTCTACACATCTTCTTCTTACTTGCCTTCCTTGACACCATCAAGTGTCTGTACATCCCCTCTTCACTTGCCTTCATTATGGTGGTTGTTGTTGTTGTTAAGTGCCGTTGAGTCGGTGTCGACTGATGGTGACCCTCTGCATAGTTGTCCTAAACTGTATTCAGTCTTCAGTCAGGCGTCTCATTGTTGACAAAGTGGCATCCATAGCTGCTGTTACTGTATCGATCCATCTCATTGCTGGCCTTCCTCTTTTGCATTGACCTTCAACCTTTCTAAGCAGGATGTCTTTCTCTAATGATCTCTCTCTTCGAATGATGTGTCCAAAGTATGAAAGCCAAAGTCTTGTTATCCGAGCTTCTAAACAAAGCTTAGGACTGATCTCCTCTAGTACTGACTGGTTTGTTCTTCGGTCTGTCTATGATATATACACATTATTCGTCGCCAGCACCATAATTCAATTTTCTTCCTGTCTATCTTTTTCACTGTCCAACTTTTGCATCCATATGACATTATTGAAATACCATGGCTTGAACGAGTCAAACCTTTGTATGAAGAGAGCCATCTCTGCTTTTTAGAATCTTATCTAGGTCCTTCATACCCATTCCGCCAAGAGCAATGCATCATCTGATTTCTTGACTGCCTGTTATTTCTTTATTGATAGTTGATCCAAGTAGGTTAAAGTTGTCCACTATTTCAATTTCTTCTCCATCGACGATGAACTTTTTGATTTTGCCAGTTGTCAGGATCTTTGTCTTCTTTATAGTAAGATGCAGGCCCATTTTAAGACTATATTCCTTGATCTTCAGAAGCAAATGTTTCAGATCATCTTCACTTTCAGCCAGTAATGTGGTATCATCAGCATAGTGAAGGTTGTTGATGAGTCTCCCACCAATCTTCACACCTATGTTGTCTTCATACAGTGCTGCTTCTCTGATGATTTGTTCTGCATATAAACAGGTAGGGGGAAAGTATGCAGCCTTGTTGTACACCTTTGCTGATTTTAAACCATTCTGTTTCTCTTTGTGCCGTTCAAACTGCTGCTTCTTGATCAATGTAAAGGATGTGCAAGAGAACAATCAGGTGTTTCTCATGGTTTACACAGTCAAAAGCCTTGCTGTAGTCAATAAAACACATATAGATATCCTTTTGGTATTCTTTAGTCTTTTCAAGGATCCATTTCATATCTGCGATGATGTCTCTCATTCCTCACCCTTTCCTGAACCCTGCTTGCACTTCAGGCAGTTCTCATTCCAGGTATGGTTGTAGTCTCTGCTGAATAATCTTGAGTAGTATTTTGCAGGCATGTAGGAATAGAGCAATTGTGCAATAATTTCCAGTCAGTTGGCTCACCTTTCTTTAGTATTGGTATAAACAGAGATCTTTTCCAGTCAGTTGGCCATGATGCTGTCTTCCAAATTTCCTGGCAGAGCCTTGTAAGTATGGTAACAGCTGCTTCAGATTGCTGTAATACTTCTATGGGAATGCCATCAATGCCTGGTGCTTTGTTCTTTGATAAGACTTTCAATGCTGCTTCGACTTCTTTCATCACCAATGGTCCCTGATCATAAGGTACAGGTTGAAACGGCTGTTAGCCCATTTGATCTTTATTATATAATAACTCTGTATATTCTTTCCACCTTTTCTTGATCTTCTCAGCATCATTCAACATTGATCCCTGAGCATCTAGTAACATTCCAATTCAAGGCTGGAATTTTTTCTTTGACTTTCATAGCTTTAGGAAAGCTGATCTTGTTCTTCCTCTAATAGTTTCTGCTTCTATTTCCTTGCATGCGTCACTAGTATTCTTTCTTGTCTTGTCTTGCTGCATGTTGGAAATCTCTGTTGAGATCTGAAGTTGCCTCTCTTTCTCCTCTGGTTTTAGCTTCTCTGCGTTTCCAGGCAATTTTCAGAGCTTCTTCAGTCATCCATTTTATCCATTTTTGTTTTTTCACTTTTTGTAGGGATTTCTTATTTTCTTCCAGCACAACCTTCTTGATGTCATTCCATAACTCTTCTGGAGCTCTGTCATTTGTATCTAATGCAGCAAATCAATTTTGCAGGCAGTCTTTAAATTCTGGTAGTATATTCTCAAGGTCATATTTTGCTACATTCATGAGTGGATTGCTCTTTTTCAACTTTAGCTTGAATTTGCATACTAGTGGTTAGTGATCTGTACCACAGTCAGCTCCAGGTTTTGTCTTTGTTGATGTTATAGAGCTTTTCCATCGTTGACTTCTACAGATATAGTCAATTTGATTTTTGTACAATCCACTGGGTGAAGTCCATGTGTACAGTCGCCGCTTGTGTTGCCGGAATTAGGTGTTTGAGATGAATAGATCATTGGTCTTGCAGAATTCTATCAGTTTTTCTCCAGTTTCATTTCTATTACCAAGTCCATATTTTCCAACCACTCTGCCTTCTTCTTTGTTGCCAACTTTTGCGTTCCAGTCACCCATGACTATCAGGATATCCTGTTTGCATGTTCTATCAATTTCAGCTTGTACTTGTTCATAGAACTCATCAAGTTCATCCTTTTCTGCAGCTGTTGTTGGGACATATACTTGAATTATAGTTGTGTTGATGGGCATTCCTCATAGATGAATAGAAATCAAGTGTTCACCGACTGCATTGTATTTCATTACAATTCTTGCAAGTTTCTTCTTAATTATAAATGCAACACCATTTCTTCTTTGTCTTTCATTTTCAGCATAGTAGACCATGTGATCATCAGATGCAAAGTGCCTGATGTCAGTCCATTTCAGTTTGCTGACACCCAAGACATCCAGTTGTACACATTCCATTTCATTCTTGACTACCTCCAACTTCCCTTGGTTCATGCTTCGTACATTCCATGTCCCAATATGTAAGACATCTTTGCAATTTCTGACTCTCATTTCATGTGCTGCTACATCAGCATTCAGACGTCCCGAGGACTTTGATCCAATCACATCATAAATGCTGGCTTTACTCTGAAAAGTCTTCAACTCCTCCCCAGTAGCTAATTGGGTGCCTTCTGACCTGGGGATCTCATCTTCCAGCACTATAGTGCAATTTGTTTTGTTGTGACTATCGATTGGGTTTTCATTATCTTCATTACCTCCCATCCTGTCCATGCATTGCCCCTTCAACTCTCTTGCCCACCCCCCATTCAGTATCCAGTATCTCCTCTTCCTTATCCCCCCCCCCCCCATTAGGGTCCAGCATTTTCCCTTCCCTTCCCTACCCTAACACCTTTAGGCGTCCAGCATCTCCTCTTTCCTACCCCCATTAGGAGACCAGCATTCCCCCCCTTTACTTCCCTACCCCCAATTAGGGGTCCAGTATCTCCCATTCTCTACCCCCCCCCCCCCGAGGTGACATTTTACTTAACATATAATGTCCTTTCCTAGAGTCCTGCTAGACCAGTCCAGGGAAGTGGGTTTTGTTCCTTTATCAGCAAAAAGAACCAATGAAAAGCCAAGATTTCAATGACACTATTCCCGTGCTTCTATCCACCTCAACCACTAGAGGTCTATTCAGTATTCGTCCCAAAGCATATGGGAGAACATGGCGAGCCTCACAGAATCTCAACATCAGCAACAATGAGTAATCAAACAGTAGAGAACTATGTACAGGAAAGAATAAACAGAAGGCTGTTCATAAAAGAAGGACCTGAAAAGCCAAGTAAATAAATCTTAATGGGCCTCAGGGTACCGCTGCAGAAGAACAGAGCAAACACAGTTCCAGGGGCACGCCCTGGACTAGTCTAGCATTACCCAAAGAAAGGACACTACCTGGTAAGTAAAATGTCACCTTCAATATCATCCTGCTAGACCAGTCCAGACAAGTAGGGCATACCAAAGCTATGCTGCCAATGGGCAGGAAGAAGACACAGCAGCTCACAAAACCTCAGAGCCATAGACCGTGTCCGTCCAAGCATGGGCATCCAAGTGGAAATGCTTGACAAACGTAGAAATGATGACCACAATCCTGCCTGACAAATGTCTGCAGGGGTTACCGAGCTACACTCCACCCATGAAGATGCTAGTGCTCAGATAGAATGGACATTCAAACTCTCTGGAACCAGCCAGTTCTGCAGCAACTCTGCTGAAGCAACATCCTCCTTAACCCAGTGCCTCAATGCAGGCTTAGTCACCTCGTTCTTTGCGCGGGCCAGCAAACAGCACAATAAGATTTATTTATTTATTTATTTAGCTGCATTTATATCCCGCTTTTCACCGGGTCAAAGCGGTTGGGGGATACATTTAACACAAGGGGATATGAGACACATACACTAATACTTACAGGGAACATGGGCAATGGAGGGTTAAGTGGCTTGCCCAAGACCACAAGGAGCGCCTGTGGGACTAGAAACCCCAGTCCTTCCGGCCCAAGGTTGCTGTCCTCTAATGGGATTTGAACCACCGACCTTCCGGCCTGTGGTACCTTGCCCCAACCACTAGGCCACTCCTCCTCAAGATGGTTTGACTTATGAAAAGAATTTGTAATCTTCAAGAACCAGAGAGGCATCCTCTGGACAATCACAAGGCGAAAATCCTGACAAATGCCCTGACACCGCTCCTTAGAGAAGTAGGGCTAGCAAATCGCCTGGTTCACATGAAAGGGAAAAATCACTTCAGGGAAGAAGGAAGGCACAGGCTGAATGGAAACGGTCTCCTCAGAGAAAGATAGGTAAGGATCTTGGCAAGACAGAGCTAGCAGCTCAGAAACCTTGCGGAACAAATTGCAAACAAGAAGACCATCTTGAGCGTCAAATCCTTCAGAGCAGCATGTTTCAACGGCTCAAAGGGTTCCGACATCAGGGCCCCGAGCACCAGACATAGATCCAAGGAAGGGACCACAGACCAGAGGGAAGGACGCAGATGCCAAACCCCCTGAAGAAGGCGCAAAACATCTGGGTGTAAGGCTAGAGACTTACTAGCCAACAGACCTCTGATACAAGTCAAAGCTGCTACCTGAATCTTCAGGGAACTAAGAGAAAAGGCCCTTCTCCAGACCTTCCTGCAGAAAAGGCCAACAGAGATGGCACCTTGGCCACCTCAGGAGCCAGCTGACGTGTGCCAATCAAGCACTCAACGCACCAGACCCACACTTATGCCAAGTTGTAGACCTCCTCCAGGCTCTGAGCAGAGTGGAAAACCACCAACGGAGAGTAGCCCATATGCACTAATTGCCTTTTACAGGCGCTAAGCCATAAGCAAGAAGGGAGCTGATTCCTTCAGGACAAGCAGCTTCCGACAGAACAGGCCCGAAGACGGAGGCAAACGAAGAGGTGATGCTTGCAAGAGCCACATCAGATCTTTAAACCAAATTCTCCTCGGCCAGTCTAGCGCCACCAAAATAATCCTTCTCAGGTGGTACTCCGTACGCCAAATCACACGCCCCACGAGGGGCCACAGTGCAAACACATACAGCAGGTGTTGACTTTGTCAAGGTTGAACCAAGGCATCGATACCCTCGGACCCCGTCTCCGTGCGGTGACTGACGAAGCGGCACACTTTGGCACTGGAGTGGGCCACCATCAGATTCCTCTCAGGGTGACCCCAGATGCCCAGAAACAACTGAGACACTTCCTGACTTAACTCCCACTTTCCTGGAACCAGAGAGTGGTGGCTGAGAAAATCTGTCTCCACTGTAACCACTCCAGCAATGTGCGGAGCCGACAAACTAGGAGTTTCGTTGTTGCCCAGACAAAGCATAGTTACTCACCTGTAACAGGTGTTCTCCGGGGACAGCAGGAATCAGTCCTCACATATGGGTGATGTCGGCACTGACGGAGCCCTCGCGGAAGCATCCCCCCAGCTTTCATGTGTGGTCCCCTTCCCGCCCAAGGGTGCCATCTTGCTCAGTCAGATGACATAGCTAAAAGATAGCAAAGATAGAAGATGGTAAAGGAGCAACTCCAAGGGGAGGAGGGAGGGTTGTGAGGCCCAATTCCTGCTGTCCCCGGAGAACACCTGTTATAGGTGAGTAACTATGCTTTCTCCGGGAACAAGCAGGAAGTCAGTCCTCACATATTGGACTCCCCAGCTACAGGCTACCGAAAGCCCATAGCAAAAACAGGGCTCCCTCATAGGGAGCCGCAATCAGCAGCAATTGAGTCTGTGCCCACAGACCACAGTAGGACCCCTGTGTCCAATTAAACCAGCACTCCAGTAGCCTGAACACAGAAGGGCCGGAGGGTAGGAGATGCCTAAACCCTGAAAAGGTTATGGAGCACAGCCTGGCCGAAGGCACTGTCCCGTCGGGACTCTCTTTCCAGGCAGTAATGGGCTGTGAAGATATGGATTGAAGGCCAGGTGGCAGCCCAGCAGATGTCCACCATCAGGCAGAGCACAAGTTTGCCACTGAGGCCGCAATGGCCCTGACACGGTGCGCCGTGACGCGGACTTTATTTATTTATTTTTATTTATTTAGCTGTATTTATATCCCGCTTTTCACCGGGTCAAAGCGGTCAATTGGGGGATACATTTAACATGAGGGGATATGAGACACACACTAATACATACAGGGAACATGGGCATTGGAGGGTTAAGTGGCTTGCCCAAGACCACAAGGAGTGCCTATAGGACTAGAAATCCCAATCCCTCCGGCCTGAGATTGCTGTCCCCAGGTGGGACTTTAACCCCCCACCCTCCGGCCTGAAGTACCTTGTCCTAACCACTAGACCATGCCTTCCAGCGGGAGCCTCACCTACTCATAAGCGAGGGCAATACAGTCCACCACCCACGTGGACAGCGTACAATTGGTCACTGCCTCCCCCAGCCTAGTGGGGTTGTAGGAGATAAAAAGCTTAGAAGCCTTGCGGTGGCCCTGAGTGTGTTGGACACAGAAGGACAAAGCCCTCTTACAGTCCAAGGTGTGAAGGACTGTCTCCGCCCAACTGGAGTGAGATCTTGGAAAGAAGGAAGGGAGCATCACTTCCTGGTTGAGATGGAAGGGCGACACTACCTTCAGCAGGAATTTGGGGTGTGTGCGAAGCACCACTATGTTCTTGTAGAACCTGGTATAGGGTGCCTTTGCCACAAGGGCCTGAAGCTCACTAACTCTGCGAGCAGAGGTAAGCGCGACCAGGAAAACCACCTTCCAAGAGAGGTAGCAAAGGTGGCAGGTAGCCAGAGGTTCAAAGGGCGGGCGAGTGAGCTGCCCCAACACCACATTGAGGTCCCATTCGGTTGCCGAGGATGAACCAGGGGCTTCGATAACAGCAGGCCCCGAAGGAAATGGGTCACCAACGGTTGGGCCGAGAGGGGCTTACCATCTACCGGATGGTGGTGTGCCAAATCTCGAACAGATCCCAGTTGATCCCCATCTCCAGGGGGGCACCCCTCGCTGGGAATGCTTAGCCAAAGGCAGTTGAACAGGACTTCCACTCACAGCCTGCCTCTCACAAGACTGCATCCGGGGACACGCAGATGCCACAGTCTGAATTTCCATGCCAGAAGGACCAAGCCTGCTGTAAAAAGAAAAAGAATTTGAAACTCTCCTCTTGGAAATGACCCCCCCCCCCCCCCAGTACTAGGGGGGATAGCCACTGCAGATTTCCTAGAGGACAAGGAGCGGCTCATAGAACAGTTGCTGGACTCTCCAGCCGGCTGGATATCCTTACCCACAGTGCTATCTGCCATCTCCTGCCCTGAGGCAGGCAAGGCCAGACTAACTGCATCCCTCGGCTTAGAGAGGGGGAGCAGGCCCTCCAGGGACAACTCAGAAGCTGCGTGCAAGAACAGCTGCGTGCAAGAAGAGTTCAGAAGCAGGAGATGAGGCACCACGCTTGCCACAGGCTAAACGTTTCCTGTAATAAGACATAGAGCAGTGGTTCTCAACTCAGTCTTCTGGGATCCCCAGGCCAGTCAGGTTTTCAGGATAGCCACAATGAATATGCAAGAGATATATCTGCATGCACTGCTTCAATTGTATGCAGATTTGACTGGCCTGGGGTGATCCCAGAGGACTGGGTTGAGAACTACTGACAAAGAGAGTTAAGGCAAGTATTACAACAACGCATGCTAAGGCTGCGGTGGCCCAAAAGGCGTACGTTAACTGCGCTTTTACTGCAACATGCATTACCGGTGCTAGGATAAGAATGCACGTTGGAGATGCTTGGGAGAACGTGTGCACAGACCGCACGACTGTCAGGCACTCAGAAGGAGAAAACACTACTTAAGCGTGCAGAAAATGGCAGGAAACTCCCACACCGAGCCAACGATGGTCAGTGTCCACCTCAAATTGCATCCCAGACAGAGGGAATAGGGAGCCCCCAAAAATGATGAAGTAAAACCTTGGTACACACCCCTTGAGAGCCCCAGGCAGAGAATCCGTGTCAGGCTCAGCTCTACTCTTCTGAAGCTGTTTCACTGACTTGACAGCACTGCATTAAAGGTGGCTGGCAGGTAGATCCCTCTGAGAGTATTCAGCAATCTTCGGGAGAGAGCAGAGGGGAACAGAGGAGGTGGGAACGGGGCGTTGCGGTTGTGTGAGGCTGCTGCACTCTTCCAGATCCTTCCAAACCCTTCCAAGGTCTGGCTGCTCAACTGGCTCTTATGATAAGAGTGTGGAGCTGAATCAATTTTCCCTTTTCCTATGGCTACCAAAAAGACCATTTATTTATTTATTTTTATTTATTTAACTGTATTTATATCCCGCATTTCACCAGGTCAAAGTGGTTGAACAAAAAAGGTGTGGGGGGGGGGGGGGACAGTGATCAATTCACAGAGAGGGGGGGCCATCATCAAGGGGGCCAACATTGATGATCTGAACAGAAAGTAACGACTTAGACAATAGACGTAGGTCTCTTAGTAGGTAGTTCTGGGGATATGTCAGAAGGAGTTGTCTGGAGGAGTTGTCAGTGATGGATGTCTGTTTCTGGTCCAAGGTATTTATGAAACAGGATGGATTTTAGTTGTTTTCAGAATGTGGAAAGGTCTAGTGGAGCCTCCCATGTGGTGCTCAAGTGAGAGAGTCACCCTCATGGTGGTCGTTCATGAGCATTTAATCAATCTTTTCCTCTCAAATCTTCAGATTTTTTTTCAGAGAGGAGAAACTCCATCCACCATCTGCTGGAGACAAAGAAATACTGAAGAGACCTCTGGTGGCTGAGGCAGATAGAGGCATGGGACTGATGTTATTGAAACCTGGGCTTTTCATTGGTTCTTTGTCTCCACCAATCTGCTGGTAGGGGAACACAACCCTCTTGTCTGGACTGGTCTAGCAGGACGATATGGAATTATGTGTCCAGCACTTCCACTTCATTCTGTACCCCTTTTCGAGTCTAGCAGCTCCCCTTCTCTCCATTACATCCCTTATGTGCCCAGAATTTCCCCTTATGTGCCCAGCATTTCCCCTTCCCTTCTCTTCCCTCCATGAGGTGTCCAGCATCCCTCCTTCCCTACTCCCTGTTAAGCTGGCAGCATTTCCTCTTTTTTCCCATTTCCATTAGATGTCCAGCATCCTCCCTTCCCTACCCCCTATTAGATGTCCAGTATCTCCCCTTCACTTCTGCACCCCCCCATTAGATGTCCAGGATCTTCCCTCACCTATCACCCCCACCCCCTTAGTTATCCCTTCCTTTCCAGTTCTACTCACTTTAGGTGTTCAGCAACTTCCTTTCCCTTCCCTACTCAACCTTTAGTGTCTAGCATTCCCCCTACTCTTACCTATCACCCCTCCTGAAGTATCCAGCATCTCCCCTTCCTTTCCCTATCACCTCCCCTTAGGTGTCCAGAAAGCGTAGTTACTCACCTGTAACAGGTGTTCTCCAGGAGCAGCAGGAATCAGTCCTCACATATGGGTGACGTCGGCGCCGACGGAGCCCTCGCGGAGCAATTTCCCCCAGCTTTCAAAGAAAGCCTTTGGGAATTGCAGCGCACATGCGCGGTCCTCTTCCCGCCCAAGGGTGCCATCTTGCTCAGTCTGATGACATAGCTAAAAGACAGCAAAAAATTAGCAAAAAATGAAAGCATAGAACTGCAACTCCAAGGGGAGGAGGGAGGGTTGTGAGGACTGATTCCTGCTGCTCCTGGAGAACACCTGTTACAGGTGAGTAACTACGCTTTCTCCAGGACCAAGCAGGAAGTCAGTCCTCACATATGGGACTCCCAAGCTTAAGGCTACCGGAGACCCTAAGCACAAAAATGAGCTCCCTCAAGCTCAGTAGCACAGAAGGAAGGAATCTTCTCTGAATATGTCTCCAACCGGTAGCCCAACATCCGGGATGGAGGGTAGGAGTTGCCTATACCTCAAAGAGGTTACGGAGGACTGCCTGTCCGAAAGCACTGTCCCTGCGGGACTCCCTCTCCAGGCAGTAATGGGCTGCAAAAGTCTGGCTTGAAGACCAAGTAGCGGCCCGGCAGATGTCTGCCAATGGAACAGAGCGGAGGTAAGCCACCGACGTAGCCTTCGCCCGAACACGATGAGCTGTGACTCTACCTTCCAACACGAGGCCGGCTGCCTCGTAAACCCAAACGATACAGTCAGCAATCCAGATGGACAGAGTACGCTTGGAGACAGGGAGCCCCAACTTGTTAGGGTCATAAGACACGAAGAGCTGAACAGTCCTTCGGTGCTCCCGCGTACGGTCAAGGTAGAAGGTCAACGCCCTTCTACAGTCCAGGGTATGCAGGACCATTTCAGCTCGGCTGGAGTGTGGCCTGGGAAAGTAGGTCGGAAGTACCACCTCCTGGTTGATGTGAAAAGGGGATACCACTTTGGGAAGAAACTTAGGGTGAGTCCGTAGGACTACCCGGTTCTTGTAGAACCTAGTGTAAGGAGGATCAGACACTAGGGCCTGCAACTCACTAACGCGTCTAGCAGAAGTGAGGGCTACCAAGAACAAGGTTTTCCATGAAAGAAAACGAAGTGGACAGGTAGCCATAGGCTCAAAAGGCGGACAGGTAATCCGCTGCAAAACCACATTGAGATCCCAGTCCGGGGCTGGTGGGCGCAAAGGTGGTTTAAGGAGAAGGAGGCCTCTGAGAAAACGAGCCACCAGAGGGTGGCTGGAAAGAGGTCTACCATCCACCGGCATGTGATGCGCAGAAAGAGCACTGAGGTGGACCTTGACCTAGTTGGACTTAATTCCAAGGTTAGAGAGAGAGAGCAAGTACTGCAAGACCACTGATGCTGAACAGGAGAAGGGATCTTGAGACTGCTGAATACACCAGACGGAGAACCGACGCCACTTTAGAGCGTAGGACTTCCGGGTGGAGGGCCTCCTGGAGGCCAAGACGACCTCCTCCACATCTGGAGGTAGCTGCAGAGGAGCAAGGACTACCCTTTCAGCAGCCAGGCCATCAGATGAAGGGACCGGAGGTTAGGGTGTAGGAGAGTCCCCTGATCCTGCGACAGGAGGTCGGGCTGAAACCCCAGTGGAAGAGGTGTGTCCACCGCCAGCTGCATCAGAAGCGGGAACCAAGGTTGTCTCGGCCACCGGGGAGCCACTAGGATCATCGATGCTTTGTCTCTGAGAACCTTGAAGAGCGTCCGAGACACCAGTGGCATGGGAGGAAAGGCATACAAGAGGCCGGTGGACCATGGAATCAGAAAAGCATCCGCCGCTACTCTGAGAGGATGCGGCTGTCGAGAGCAGAATCTGGGCAGCTGCCGGTTCAGAGGACTGGCAAACAGATCCATGGTGGGGAGACCCCACTTGAGAAAGATTTGCTGAACCACCATCGGATCCAGCCTCCACTCGTGTGGCTGGAGGATCCTGCTGAGCTTGTCGGCCAGGTAATTTTCTTGACCTGGGAGATAGACAGCCCTGAGGAGGATGCCATGGCGGACTGCCCAAGAGCATAGCTGTTGCGCCTCCTGAAAGAGGAGGAAGGAGCCTGTTCCGCCTTGTTTGTTTACGTAAAACATGGCAACCTGGTTGTCCGTCTGTATCAGCAGCGACTGGTGGGACACCAGGTGAGAGAAGGCTCTGAGCGCTAGGCGGATGGCTCTGAGCTCCAGGAAGTTTATCTGTTGAGCAGACTCCCAAGGATTCCAGAGGCCTTGAGTACATGACCCTTGGCAATGTGCTCCCCAACCCAGGAGGGAAGCATCGGTCGTCAGGACCTGAGAATGCGGAGGGGGCTGAAAAGCCACCCCTAGCACTAGGTTTGGTAGATGAAGCCACCATCGCAGAAATGAGACCAGCTGGTCGGAGATCTGTACGGAGTCCGCAAGGCTCCCCGTGGCCTGATGCCATTGAGTGCGAAGGCACCACTGAGCAGGACGCATGTTCAGTCGGGCATTGGAAGCCATATGGCCGAGCAGTCGCAGAAAGTGCCTGGCGGAGACCAGCGCATTGCTGTGAAAGTGGCTGGCGAGATCCATGAGCCGCCTGGCCCTGTCCAGAGGGAAGAAGGCCCGTGCCTGAAGTGTGTCCAACCTGGCGCCTATGAACTCGAGATTTTCAGAGGGGAGCAAAGTGGACTTTGCGAAGTTTATGACAAAACCCAAGTGCTGGAGCAGAGCCACAGTGCGATGAGTGGCCTGAGCGGCCTCTGTTGAAGATGGGGCTCTGATGAGCCAGTCGTCCAGGTATGGGAACACAAAAAGACCTTGAAGTCTTAGATAGGCCGCCACCACTGCTAGGCATTTGGTGAACACCCTGGGGGCGGAGGATAGGCCAAAGGGCAGTACTCTGTACTGGTAATGATTTCCTCCCACAACAAATCTGAGATATTGTTTGTGGTCTGGATGAATGAGGATATGAGTATACGCATCCTTCAGATCCAAGGAGCATAGCCAGTCTCCCTGCTGGAGGTAGGGCAGCAGGATTCCAAGGGTAAGCATCTTGAACTTTTCCTTTGCAAGGAACTTGTTGAGGTTTCGCAAGTCCAGGATGGGTCTGAGGCCTCCTGTTCTTTTTGGAATCAGGAAGTACCTGGAGTAAAACCCTTGACCCTTCAGGTGGTGGGGCACCGGTTCCACGGCTTGATCCTGAACGAGACTTGCTAACTCCTGAAGGAGCAAGTCCCTGTGCAAAGGGAGTCTGGGAGGCTCCCCTGGAAAGTAGGAGGGAGGTACCTGGTGAAAGTGAAGAAGATAGCCCTTTTGAACTATGTGAAGTACCCAGATATCTGTGGTGATGTTGGACCACCTGTGGGAAAAGTGGACCAGCCGGCCTCCTGTGCTGAGAGAAACCAGCTGAGGGGGAGAGGCTATGCTGAGGAAGTCAAAACCCCCCACCCTGCTGAGCAGGGGCCGGTGGTGCAGGCTTGGGGGCTTGCTGCCTACGGGACCCATTACCCCGTCCCTTGGCCTGTTTCCCTGTGGGGGAGCTGCTGAGGCCTGATACTGAGGGTAGTATTTATAGGCAGCCGCCTTCCTCGGGTAAAAGGGCTTTTTCCCCGAGCCCTTCTTCTTTTGAGAAGGGGCAGAGGTCTTCCTTGAGAGACGAGTCCTGGTGAGAGTCTCCGTCTCGATTTGTGCAGCCTTCTCATCCATGGGCTTGCCAAAGAGGTTATCACCTCGGCAGGGGACATCGACCAACTTGTCCTGCACCCAGGGCTCGAGGTCGGACGTCTGAAGCCAAGCCTGGCGGCGTCCACCGATGCCGGCCGCAGCTACTCGAGCCGAAGCCTCAAAACCATCATAGGCTGCTCGAGATATAAACTTGGAGCACTCTCGAATACCAGTTGACAAGGTTTGGAACCTCTGCAAAGGTTCGTCGGAGAGACCAGCAGAGAACCCGGCTATTTCTTTAGCCAGGTCTCGGAGATACATGCCCATGTAGAGCTGGTAGGTCTGGACTCAACAAGCAAGCATAGAGCCCTGGAAGCACTTCCTACCGAGGGCATCCAGGCTTCGGGCTTCCCTACCAGGGGGCACCGAGGAGTGCATTTTTTGACTCTTAAGTCTATGCATGGCCGATTCCACCACTAAGGAATGGTGTGGTAGTTGTGCCTTTTGGAAGCCGGGGCTCTTGCGGACTCGATAAATGGAATCGACCCGCTTGCTTAACACCGGCGACGACGCCGGGCTCTCCCACATGCGGAAGAGAAGTCGTTCCAGCATCGGAGGAACCGGTACAATAAAGGCCTCCTTCGGGGGAGAGTCATATTGGAGGGCATCGAGTTCTTCGACTCGAGGTTCCTCCTCGGGATCCGCGGGGAAGGCCGAAGCCTTGGCCATATCCCTCACGAAGTCCGAGAACCGGGTATCCTCCGGGGGGGACCGTCTCCGAGGTTCGGACTCGGGGGAGTCCGAGGGGACACACCGAGTCCGAAAGGAACCAGCTGACTCTTCGTCCTCAGATTCCCAGGCCAACTCCTCGGAGGAGGAGTCGAGCGGCTCCGGTCGGGCGGGCACAGATGCTATCCGCTCCGACGCCGAGGGAGTCGGCGTCGACGACCTCGGTCCCGAACGGGAGGCCGAAGGAGACCTCGACCGAGGATCGACTCGAACCCTCATGGACTCGAGGATCGGCTCGGTCTCCGGGGTCGACTTGGAGGTCGACGTCCCGGCGGTCAGGGCAGAAACACCGGTGAGGCCAGCGATCAATACCCGCTGCTGGTCCATGAAGGCAGTCAGACTGCTCTCCAAGGCCGTCAACCTGAGTCCGAGCTCAGGAGACCCAGCAGCCCCCGACTCGGGCCCCGACGGCGTCGGGCCCGACGTCGGGTCCTTCGGAGGCGAGTCAACGAGGACAACAGTACTCACGTGAGCGGGCAAGTCCACCTCGAGTCGAGGATGTTTTGACGGCCTCTCCACCTCCGAGGACCCGGGACGGGAATCGGGGCTATGCGACCTGGCCCTCGAGGGACCAGGAGCGTCCACCGATCCCGCCCTCGCGGGTTTCTTCTTCCGATGATGTTCCCGGGTAGGAGACCCCCTTTCAGAGGAACTTCGACGATGCTCAGGACCAGAGTCCCGAGACGTCGAAGCCTCTGACAAGGTCCGAGCCCGGCCGGAGTCAGAGAAGATACGCTCCCGCTGATGCTGCCGACTCCTCAACGCTTTAGAGGACATTTTGCCACACGGACCACAGATCATGGAGTCATGATCGGGTCCGAGGCAGCGGAGGCAGAAGTCATGAGTGTCTGTAAGAGACATGAGTTTCTTACAGAGGTCACACTTTTTAAAGCCGCTGGCAGCCATCGGGGGAAAAAGCGCCCCTGCGAGGTCGAAAGACCGGGCTGCCAGGGAAAAAGGAAAAAGGCGCGAAATCTGTCACGAAGGACAAAAAACCGAAAAATAAGGAACGGACTCGCAACCGGCGTCGCGAGTCCTGGCGGGAAAAGAACCGTCGTCGAACCGAAGAAAAAAGAGAAATAAAGGGAATACAATCAACTTTTCGGCGGGGATTCACAGACAACGTCTGTAGGGCTCCGCGGAAAAAAGAAGACTGAGCAAGATGGCACCCTTGGGTGGGAAGAGGACCGCGCATGCGCGCTGCAATTCCCAAAGGCTTTCTTTGAAAGCTGGGGAAAATTGCTCCGCGAGGGCTCCGTCGGCGCCGACGTCACCCATATGTGAGGACTGACTTCCTGCTTGGTCCTGGAGAATCTTCTCTACCTTTTCCTACCTTACCTTAGGTATCCAGCATCTCTGCTTCCCTTCCTTATCACCTTGCTTAGGTATCTAGCATCTCTCTTTCTCTTCTCTATCACCCCTCCTTAGGTGTCCAGCATCTTCCCTTTCCTGCCCTATCCTCTCAGGTCGTCATCTCTCCCTCCCTTCCTGACTCCCCCTCAAGGTGTCTAGTATTTCCCCTTCTCTATCACCCCCCTTTGGTATCCAGCATCCCCCCTTCATTCTCTAGCCCACCTTAAGTGACCAGCAGCTCCTATTGCCTTCTACATCACCTCCCATAGGTATTTATCATCTCCCATTATCTTTCCTATCACCCCCTTAGATGTCCAGCATCTCCCTTTCCCTTCTCTACATCTCCCCCTTTATGTATGCAGAATCTTCTTTCCCTGGTCCCCTCAGATATCTAGTATCACTCCCTCGCTTCACTTTGCTAACCCCCAATTAGGAGCCCTGAATCGCCTGTTCCCTACCCGCAATGATGTGTCCATAATCTCCTCTTCCCTTCCCTATCTACTCTTAGGCGTCCAGCATATCCACTTCCTTCACTTCACCACTGATGTGTCCAACATCTCCCCTTCCCCTTCATTCCCTTCCCTCCATGGAATGTCCATCGTTTCCCCTTCCATACCTGTCATTAGGTGTCCAGCAAATTCCTTTCCCTGCCTTAGCAGGGCATTAGTTATCCAGCATCTAAGTTTCCATATCACTCCTCCTTAGGTATCCTTCCTTTTCCTCTCCTCTCTACCTTAGGTGTCCAGCAACTTCCTTTTTCTTTGCTATCAACCCCCCCCCCCCCCTTTAGATATCCAGCATCTCCCCTTCCTTCTCTACTTCCCCTTAGGTATCTAGCATCTCCCCTTCCTTCCCTATCCTTCTAAGGCATTTAGAATCTCCACTCCCTATTATGCCCCCTAGGTGTCCAACATCTCCCCTTCCCTCTCCTACCCCCCCTTAAGTGTGCAGCATGCTCTCTTTCTTCATCTATATCTTGGGTGTCCAGTCTTTCTCCTTCCCTTCCCTTCCTCCCTCTTAAGTGTCCAGCATTTCCTCATTCTTTCACTTCCTTACCCCCAATTAGAGGTCCAGCATCTCCTTTTTTCTCCCCCAATTAGGAGTCCAGCATCTTCCTTTCCCTTCCTAATCACTCCCTTAAGGTATCCAGAATCTCTCCCTTAGGAGTCCAGCACTTCTCCTTCTCTACCACACCACCAGATGTCAAGCTTCTCCCCTTCCCTTGCTTTCTCTATCCCCATTAGATGGTTATACCTTTTACCTTCCCTCCTCTACCCCCCTTAGGTGTCCAGCATCTCCCCTTCTCCCTCCCTTAGGTGTCCAACAGTTCCCCTTCCCTCCCCTCCTCTCCCTTAGGTGCCAAGTATTTCTCCTTCCCTTCCCTATCCACTCAAGGGTCCAGCATATTTCTTTTCCGTTACTTCCATATTTCCCCCTTAGCTGCCCAGTAGTATCCCTTCACTTCACTACCCCATCCCCAGCATCAATCATTTCCTCTTCCCTTCTCTACCCCTTACTGTCTAGCATTTCCTCTTTACTTCTCTACTCTCCCATGTATCCAGCAGATCCCCCTCTCTTTCCTACTCACCCCAAGATGTCCAGCATCTCCTTTTCCCTTCCTTACCCTAGTTCAGCATCTCTCCCTTCATTGCTGCCACCATCCTAACTTCACAGGGCCTGAGGCTGCATGTGGGCCCTTTGAGACAACCTGAATGCTAAAGGCCTAAGGTGTCCAAGCCCTCCCAAACACAACTTCCTGTTGGAGGGGATGCAATTTGCAGGCCCTGAATGTATGCATAGGCTCATAGGCCCTGTGCCCTACTCACTGCTTAAGTACTGCCACCTTTCTACTGTGTCAAGCAGCTCCTGGACTTGTGTCTACCTCTTTTATTAATGTTCTGAAAAAGTATTTTTGTTTGATATTGTTGTGCTATTCCTCTATGTTTTTTGTATCTTATCATACTGTATATGGTAGCATTTTACTTACCAGATAATGTCCTTTCCTTTAGACTTGCTAGACAAGTGGGTTTTATTTCCCTACCAGAAGATGAGATGACAGAGAAAACATTCCAAAGCTTCTTATGACATCATTGTGCCATTACCAGCCTGTACATCTAGGGGCATAATTAAGTATCCGTACGCCAGCAAATGGTCAGGAATCCCTGACCTCACACAATATCAGTGAAGATAACAAGGTTCAACAGAACAGGAACCATAATTTCAGCTTCAACAGAAGGCTTGACAGAAGGGCATGAGCCCGCAGGGCCAACCACAGAGAATAGCAACACATACAATCTCCAGGGGCAGTGGTCCTGGATTGGTCTAGCGGGACTCAAAAAAAGGACATTATCTGGTAAATAAAATATCACTTTCCATATCATCCTACTAGACCAGTCCAGACTCTTGGGACATACCAAAGCTATGATTCCACTGGGCAGAAAGAAGACATGGCAGCTTTTAAGACTTCTAAGTCAAAGGCATGACATACAAGTGGTAGTGCTTGACAAAAGTGGAAAATGATGCCCACACTGTTACCCAACAAATGTATGAGGGCGTAACTGAGCTATGCTCTGCCCACGATGATACTTGTGCCCAAGTGAAGTGTGCATGCAAACCCTCCAAAACTTGCTGGTTCCACAAAAGATATGCAAAAACAATATCCTCTTTGATCCAACTTGATCCAACACCCCAGAGTAGACAGCGGCTGTGTCACCTTGCCTGGAAAAAGGCAATGAAGGAACAACTCATACACTTCATAAACAACATAGTAACAATGGCCCTCACTCTAGGCTACATGCCAAATTCACTTAAGCACGCTATTATACGGCCAATCCTCAAGAACACATCGACCAATAGATCCAGAATCATACCGCCCAATATTCAATCTACCTTTCATGCCAAAAAGTATTGAAAAAGTGGTCCAAAGGCAGTTACAGGACCACATAGACCAGCATACCCCTCTGGACCCCCATCAACATGGATTTAAACCAAACCATAATATGGAAACTAATAACTTCACTTCTATACAGAATCCTTAGGGGAACTGACAACATCAAAGCTGGCTTCATACTTGTATTCATGGATATATCAGCTGTCTTTGATACAGTATCCCACAATATCATGCTGCAAAGCCCCTGGGAAACTGGCCTTTATGGCACCACACTAAAGTGGTTTCAATCAAATTTCTACAACAGGCAACTGCAAGTAAAATGCAGCACATTGAAATCCACTCCCTTCAGCATAACGCAGAGGATCCTGCAAGGATCATCAATCTCTTCAATGTTACTCAATATCTACATACAGCTCATCTGTAATATCATCAAACATCACAACATACAATACCGGCTATATACCGATGAAATAGAAATTACACTTACCTGGTAATTGTTGTTCCTTGAGGAACTCCAGTTCAGTCCTCCACTTCTGGATATATCCTGCTGATCTTCTCCCATCATCCCCCAGTGAACTACTGACAAAGCAGACTCAAAGGAGCAACAAATAAGTAGCTAAAGTATTAAATTACAACTCTAAACTTAACCTTTAACTTTTAATACTAAAATCCCCTAAAATAAAGAGAAAAGCAACAACCTCTTTCTTGCCCCTGTCCTCTTCCCCCTGACCAGAGTAAGACAGCCAGAAAGAAGGAAGGAAAACCAAAAGAGGTCAGAGAAAGAAAAGATACCACCGCGATCTCCGGCATATCACACATAATACAGTCTTAGCGACCGAAAACCCTCTCCAAACTGAAGAACCACGGGTGAATTGCTCATCCCCGGGCAGGATTGAGGACTGAACTGGAGTTCCTCAAGGAACAACAATTACCAGATAAGTGTAATTTCTATTTCCTTATCGTTCCTCCAGTTCAGTCCTCCACCTCTGGGATGTATCAGAGCAGTAATCATTGGAGGAGTGGAGGAGTGGCCTAATGGTTGGGGCAAGGTACTTCAGGCCGGAAGGTTGTGGGTTCAAATCCCACCAGAGGACAGCAACCTTGGGCCGGAAGGACTGGGGTTTCTAGTCCCACAGGTGCTCCTTGTGGTCTTGGGCAAGCCACTTAACCCTCCATAGCCCATGTTTCCTGTAAAATAGTTATCTCCAAGTTATAATGCCCTGTTCAATGTAATTTCAGTTTGTTCAATGTAAACCGCACTGATGCAGAATAGCGCGGTATATAAGAGAATGTAAATAAATAAATAAATAAATTAGGAAGGACCTTTCCAGCCGGATCTCAGCACCGCCGACCCGAAACAGGCAGCATGCGCCACCTGAACATCCGGACGATCGTACATACTGAAGGTATGGAGGGACCACCATGTCGCCATTCTGCAAATCTCCACCGGTGGAACCAAACTACGCTCTGCCCAGAAAGTTGCCTGCCCTCTAAGAGAGGGAGCCCGCAACCCCACGGGCGCCTGACGTCCATGCAAGAGATATGTTGATGCCATTGTCCCCTGGTACCAACTGGATGTTGAAGCTTTGGCTATTGCTTCACTTTTACCCGGGCCCCCGGAAAGAACAAACAAACGCTCCGAATTTTGGAAGGCCTCCGAAACTTTTTATGTCCAACCAATGCAGACTGCGAACTGACGCATCCTCCTTCGAAGATCCCAAGCTGGGAACGAGACCAACTGATTCATGAGAAAAGGAGAAGTACTTTGGACAAAAGGAACGGAACTGACCGCAAAACCACCTTTTCCCTAGAAAAGGACAAGAACACTGCTTCTAAAACCAAATCCTAGACCGAAACCTGATGCAAGGGCCCGAAAGATTCTCTAGTCAAGGCCCCCAGGCCAAAATTGAGATCTCCCGGAGGGACCACCATTCCGCGAGAAGGCCGCAGCCTGCCAAACAAAAACAGAGAGCCACAGGAACTGAACCTGTGGAATCATGGCCCTGCCGCTGAGGGCACCAGTCCTCGAATACACGCCATACACGCACATACATTAGGGAAGGGGACCACTTTCTGGCTCAAAGAAAGGTCGCAATCCCCCCCCCCCAGACTAGACTTTCTTTCTTAACCTTGTCCTTTCGATGGCGAGTCCGTAAGTGAGAACCGATCCACCTGAGACACCAAAGAGGACCCTGGGTCAACCGATTCACCGTTATGGACAATCACCAAGGCTTCCTGTCCAGCAGCCTGACCAGGTCGGCACACCACGGACACCTCGGCCAATCTGGCACCACCAACACCACTCTCCCCGATGTGCTGAATCACTTGCTCTATGAGCGCCACGGGGGAAAGACATAGAGAAGGCCAGGCGACGGCCATGGTTGCATCAGAGCATCGACTCCCTCCGACATCCTTTCTCGTCTTCTGTTGTAAAAACGAATCGCCTTGGCCAAATGAAAGGTTGCCATGAGATCCATGATCGGAGGACTCCACCTGATGACTATCTGTGCGAACACTTCTGGATGACGCTCCCACTCTCCGGCCTCCACCCGGACTCCTCTGAAGAAATCCACCATCACACTGTCTGCCCCTGCAATGTGCACCGCCAAAAACGCCTGTAGTCGAGGCTCCACCAAAGCAAACAGAGCCTCTGATTCCTCTTCCAGGGCCGCAATGCCTGTGCCCCTCTGCTGGCTTAGGTAAGCCACTGTTGCGGAATTGTCGGACAGCACTCGCCCTGCCCGAACCTTTATTTCAGATTCGAACGCTTGAAACGCCCTAAGTTACTGCCGTCAGCTCCAAACGGTTGATCGACCAATGGGCCTCCTGTTTGCTCCAAACATTGTGTGCGAAAGGATCCTCGCAATGATCTCCCCAGCCTGCGAGACCTTGCATCCGTCAATGTCGGGAGCCACTGTGGATGTTCCAACGACATGCCCATCGCAAGATCTCCTGGGAGTAGACCCCCAGTGAAGGGATCGCCTGACCTGCGCGGGACAATGGAAACGTTTGTTCAGAGAATCGTTCTGGTGTGACTATCATTGTAATAAGGACCTTTGTAAGGTATGCATGCAAGCTCTGGCCAATGGAACTACCTGCAGAGTCGCCGCCATTGTCCCGAGTAGCCAAAGATAGTTCCAAGCCGACGGCGCCGGATCCGCCAGAAACCTGCATACTAGCTGTTGCAGGGCCTGATCTCTCCGCTCTAGCAGAAACACTGTTTCCCATTGGTAGTTGAACCGTACCCCCAAGTACTCTAAGACATGAGATGGACTAAGCAACTTTTAACAGCATTGACTACTCAGCTGAGAGCCTGAAGAAATTATACTACTCTGTTCGTAAACTGGACACTCTTGGCCCTGGACTTTGGTCGAATCAGTCAGTCGTCGAGGCAAGGGTGAACTAAGATTCCTCCTTTCCACAGAGCTGCTGTAACCACCACCATAACCTTGGTGAAGGTGCGCGGGGCCATTGCCAAACCAAAGGGCAAGGCTTGAAACTGAAAATGTCCCCACGGGAAGGCGAACCTTACAGACTTCTGATGTGCTGCCCATATTGAAATGTGCACGTATGCTTCCGTAAGAACGAGGGAGGAGAAGAACTCCCCCTGCGGAACCACCACCCCTACCAATTGCAACAGCTCCAATCAAAGGTGAGACGCTCGGAGACAGAGATTTACTTCCCAGAGAACTAGAAAGGACGGAGAGGCCCGTCTTTCTTTGGAATTATGAAATAAATAGGGCAGCGCCCGACACCGAAAATTTCTTACGGGCCTGGCACCACCACTCCTAACTGCAAGATATGATTCAAGGTTTGCCGAATTGCGGCCATTCTCCGCTGCCCCTTTGCAAGGGGACAGAACAAACGAATCTAGCCCCGGGTGAGCGAATTCTAGGGCATACTCTTCACGTATCACTTCTAACCCCGATTGCTCTGCCGATATCCGGACCCCAGCAGGAATAAACTCCAGAAGACGTCCTCCTATCGACTGAACTGCCACCTGGGACCGCCTTGCTTCATTGTGGTTTTCGGGCAGTCGCGGTAGAGGTAACCGAGAATCCTCTTCCTGCTCTCCGAAAGCCCCGAAACCCTTGAGCTCTGGAAGCAAATGCACCCCATTGGGGCACTCCCCAAATGAGCGGATACTCCCTGACCATAGACAGATGGGAGCATTTCATTTGCTTCCTATCCACTATCTTTCTAACCACATACATTTCTTGTATGCAGGTACTTCCTGTTTTCCACAGGGCTGTAGCTGCTACAAACCTATACGAGGGTTGCTATTTATATTTCTGGCCTTAGCAACAGTAAGTGTTGCCAGGCGCCATCCAATGGTTCCATTGGAACACTGACATTGTTGAACATAACCTTATTCATAAGATTTTATCATTTGAGTGCGATTTGTTGTTTACAGTAACTTGAAAAATTCATCTCGGGCAAAAAATGAAATTAACTCATGAACATTTTCGTGCAATTATTTTTCATAACTTTCGACGTGGATTATCAAGACAAGAGTGCATCGATGAACTTAATTTTTTATACGGCGCTAAAGCACCATCCTACAGCACTGTAAAAAACTGGTATAACGAATTCAATCGTGGCTGACGTTCGCTCCAGGACGAATTCCGTCAGGGTCATCCAAAATCGGTTGTTGTGCCAGAAAATATCGATGCTGTGTGTGAACTGATAAAGCAAGATCATCATGTGACATACCGTGAGATTGAGGCATCTTTGGGCATTAGTATGACAAGCATCAATAAGATATTGCATGATCATTTGGCCGTAAAAAAGATTTGTTCGCGTTGGATCCCGCATAATCTGACAAACGCTCGAAAGAAGGCTCGTGTCGATTGGTGCAAGGAAATGTAGAAAAAATACGTTCAAGTTGCATCAAAGACTGTGTATAACATCTACACAGGTGACGAATCATGGATCTATGCATATGAGCCCGAAACAAAACAGCAATCGACTGTATGGGTCTTCCAAGACGAGCCAAATCCAACAAAAGTTGTTCGCGGAAGAAGCACATTGAAGCAAATGGTTGCCTGTTTCTTCGGCATTACCGGTCACGTGGCGACAGTGCCGTTAGAGCAACGTAGGACGGTCAATTCTGAGTGGTACACGACCATTTGTTTACCAGAAGTCTTCAGAGAAATTCGGAAAAAGTCGAAGAAGAGGCGAATAATTCTTCATCATGACAATGCGAGCTCTCACACATCGGCTCAAACAAAGGAATTTTTGACCGGCCACAACATCGAATTGATGGGTCATCCACCGTACAGCCCTGATTTGGCACCCAATGACTTCTTTTTATTCCCGCACATCAAAAACAAATTACGTGGTCAACGATTTTCAACACCCAAAGATGCGGTTGATGCATTCAAAACACATGTTTTGGAGTTACCTCAATCGGAGTGGAAAAAGTGCTTCGAAAATTTGTTCAAATGCATGCAAAAGTGTATTGATCTTCATGGAGAATATTTTGAAAAACAATAAAACCAATTTCGATCATAAATATTTGTTTTTTCATTATTAGGCCAGAAAAATAAATAGCAACCCTCATACGCAGTATTTTTTTTTGTTTTTAAACACATCTTTATTCCTGTCTCTGACTTTCTATCAGACCCTTCTCTGGAGAAAGTAACAAAGTATCAACCTTTTAGATCACCTGACCAGGTACACAGCACTATGAACTTTGCGCAGCCACAACCATGGTCTATCTGATTAGGCCTTTCCCACATGTCTGCATCAAGCCATTGTGCACTGAATAAGTTTGAACTGTATAACACAAGGAATGCTTAAGGATTAAGTGGGAGTCACACCCCTTGAAACCATCCCATACCAGCACTGTGGCCTGGCCGGCATGGTGGAAAGAGCTGGAAACACTCCCCAGGAACTCCCTCAATCCGAACCAGGGTAGGTAACCGGATCCCCAGCACAGTGCACCTCCACAGGCTCAGCACATAGCCTTTGAAGAAATAAAATAAAATCCATCTAATTAACTGAACTAAAAATGAAACTGCAATTGGCCCCCTAGGAAGAAGCTGTTCCGTTCTGTTTTATCCTCTGGTGTCTACCTCTCCCCGGCACCCAAAAGACAGCAGTGGGGTAAACACATGCGGGCCTAAATAAGAAGAAATCGCGCCTAAATGCAGCTGGTTGCCATGAGCCAGAAGGCTCTGGGCCGCCGATTGAGAGGTATGAAGGAGTCAGCTTTGCAAGAAGCTTCCTTTACCAATTTTCAGCCAGCTGAAGAAGTTCCGTAGCCTGCTGTGCCCGACATTGTGTTGAAGAGGGGAAAATAAAAGTAGACCCCTGGAAAGCAAATAGTGCCTTGGCCTTGGGATAAAGAACATACAGGCAATAGAAGAAATAAACGGTATTAGCTATAAATGAACAAAGTCCAATATACCTTTGCAATGCAGGATGCCCCTCCAAAATGAGAACTTTTTTTTTGTTTGTTTGCGGCCCCTTAAAGCAATAAAAAACACTAAATCAATCTACCTTCCTTTTATTCAGTTGTCCTTTCAAATTCCTTCTCTCTTTTTTTTTTTTAAGTCAAAATAATCAAAATAAATAAACCCTTCTTTAAGGCACCAACATAAATAAAAGCACTGCCGCTGGTCGCGGCCTACCCGCGCCATGGAAAATGCGTGGGAAAAAGTCCTACGCACATCAACTGCCGTGCCTGATAGCCGCCACAGAGAAACGATCACGGCCCCCGGCCTTTGCACCTGTCAGCGCCGCGTATAAGCACTCACCGGTGCTGAAAAGCCTAGCAATGTTCTTCCTTCCCGACACAGCTTGCCAGGAAATCCAGGGGATGGAAGGTGAGCTTGGCTAAAGGAAACATACTGACAAATTTATCTTCCATTAGCTCCAGATAGCGTAGTTACTCACCTGTAACAGGTGTTCTCCAGGAGCAGCAGGAATCAGTCCTCACATATGGGTGACGTCGGCGCCGACGGAGCCCTCGCGGAGCAATTTTCCCCAGCTTTCAAAGAAAGCCTTTGGGAATTGCAGCGCGCATGCGCGGTCCCCTTCCCGCCCAAGGGTGCCATCTTAGCCAGTCAGATGACATAGCTAAAAGACAGCATAAAAATTTGCAAAAAAACTAAAGCAGATAATTGCAACTCCAAGGGGAGGAGGGAGGGTTGTGAGGACTGATTCCTGCTGCTCCTGGAGAACACCTGTTACAGGTGAGTAACTACGCTTTCTCCAGGACCAAGCAGGAAGTCAGTCCTCACATATGGGACTCCCAAGCTTAAGGCTACCGGAGACCCTAAGCACAAAATGAGCTCCCTCTAGCTCAGCAGTACAGAAGGAAGGAATCTTCGCTGAATTATTACCCACCGGTAGCCCCCATCCGGGATGGAGGGTAGGAGTTGCTCAAACCTCGAAGAGATTTCGGAGGACTGCCTGTCCGAAAGCACTGTCCCTGCGGGACTCCCTCTCGAGGCAGTAATGGACCGCAAACGTCTGGCTCGAAGACCAAGTAGCGGCCCGGCAGATGTCTGCCAATGGAACAGAGCGGAGGTAAGCCACTGACGTAGCTTTCGCCCGAACACAATGAGCCGTGACTCGACTTTCTAAGGAGAGTCCGGCTGCCCCATAAGCCCAAGCGATACAGTCAGCAACCCAGATGGACAGAGTACGCTTGGAGACCGGGAGCCCCAATTTATTGGGGTCAAAAGATACAAAAAGCTGAGCAGCTTTACGGTGCTCCCGCGTACGGTCAAGGTAGAAGTTCAATGCCCTTCTACAGTCCAGGGTATGCAGGACCATTTCAGCTCGGCTGGAGTGTGGCCTGGGAAAGAAGGTCGGAAGTACCACCTCCTGATTGATGTGAAAAGGGGAGACCACTTTTGGAAGAAATTTAGGGTGAGTCCGTAGGACTACCCGATTTTTGTAGAACCGAGTGTAAGGGGGATCAGACACGAGGGCCTGCAATTCACTTACGCGTCTAGCGGAAGTGAGGGCTATCAGGAATAAGGTTTTCCAAGAAAGAAAACGTAGAGCACAGGTAGCCATAGGTTCAAAAGGCGGACAGGTGATCCGCTGTAAAACCACATTCAGATCCCAGTCAGGTGCTGGCGGGCGCAGAGGTGGTTTAAGTAGAAGAAGACCTCGGAGAAACCTCGCCACGAGAGGGTCGCTGGAAAGAGGTCTGCCGTTCATTGGCACATGATGTGCTGAGAGAGCACTGAGGTGAACTTTGACGGAGTTGGACTTAAGTCCCAGATTAGAGAGGTAGAGCAAGTACTGCAAGATCACCGACACCGAGCAGGAGAAGGGATCCTGAGACTGCTGGGCACACCAAGTGGAAAAGCGACGCCATTTAAGGGCGTAGCATTTGCGGGTAGAAGGTCGCCGGGAAGCTAGGACGACCTGTCAGACGGCTGCCTAGGGTGAGAACTTACACAATCTTGACGATGCATATATTCATATGATTCTTGCAAGGTATTGTGGGTATTGTAGTTCATTCACTCCCAAACACAGCTGATGACAATAATTTGAGTTGTGAAACCAAGTGGTAAGATCAATAAAATACTTCTTTTATTGATGGGGTTTAATTCACCCAGCACATGTATGCTTGATAGCACTATAAATGAGGTTACTTGCTTGCAGTGTTTAAAATGGATAACAAAAATCACAAAATAAACCAGAAAACAACCTTCAGCTTGTCAGGCAATTAGCTAATGTTTTCTTAGCAAATAATTACCAAATACCAAGGCACAAAGAAAAGAATAAACTTTGCTGGTTAGGTTAACTTCTGCTTATTTTCCATGCAGATCTCAGCAGTGATTCTCCCTTGCTCACACACACAATCAGGTGCAGCTTTAATTACTATCAATGGACCAGCTGAAAGCCTTTAGCTGGCTGGCTGCTACTGTGTGAGCCCAAATCCTGCTTTAAGAGCTGTTTGCAGTGGAAATAAAGAACAAAGTTAGGTTTTCTTTGTGATGGCTGATGTGTTTGCTCAGAGAAAGCTAGCAATAGCATTTAGATAGAGAACAGTCCATGTAAACTGTATTTCCATCTGCTGTATCAATCAGCATATGGTCATTATCATACATTGGCACAGACGAGTCTTTCATTAAGGCACTATCATGAGAATGCTTATTCCCTTGCTGCCATTCTCTATTATAGATAGGATCTGGATCAGTGTTCATACCTGAGCCTCTCCTGCTATCATTATTCCTCTCTGTATAGCCTGGCCAATATGTAATCCAATTCTGATGTCCAGCCTTCCAATCTTGATCCCTGGACACTGGATCTCCTCTCACATACCTTCTGGCCTTGGTCTGAAAGTCCCTTCCACATGCAGTCTTCTCTCTTCCAGGTAGCCACTGGTGATTCCTATCTCTGCCACTCCATTCCTCTGGCTGAATCCAGTCCAATGGACTCTGCTGGCTTTTGGAATACCTCCCAGTATGGGTACTGCCTTGGAATCTCCCAGACCTTCCAATGGCCTTTCTTCTCTTCCTTCCAGAGAGTTTCCTTCTCTCTCTATCTGCTTGGCTTGGCTTCTGTTTCTCCAGGTGATACTGGTGCTTGAGCTTGTAGCCGTTGCTGTCTCTGTCTCTGTATCTCTTCCTCCCTCTGTAGCAGTTGCTGAAGCTGTTCTTCAAACTCTCCCTGAAGCTGGGCTGGAGCTTGTAGTAACTGTTATCTGAAGAATAAGCTCTATTCTTATTCTGTCCTAATGTGTGCTGCTCCCTAACACAGCGCAGCTGTGTTGAATCAGGCCCTGCCCTTTGAGATGAGTGCTTAGGGATTACCTCATAGCTCTCTTGATTGCACACACATTCTCTCACTTCAGCCCCTCTCATGGCTGCTGGAAACCTGGTGCATTCTGGGACTGGTAGTCTTTTATGTGAAAACTCTGTTTTCTTGCTTCTACCAGAACTGACAGGTTGCTTGTTCAGAGTCACATCATCTTTTCTATAGCTCCTACCTGAGCTATGATAAGCTTCCTTATCACAGACCTCTTCCACCTCTGCCGGCAATAGAAGGGGAGCAAGGACTACCCTTTCAGCAGCCAGGCCATCAGATGTAGAGATCTGAGGTTGGGGTGTAGCAGGGACCCCTGATCCTGTGTTAGGAGATCTGGTTGAAAACCCCAGAGGGAACGGATCCTCCACCGCTAGTTGCAGCAGGAGTGGAAACCACGGCTGTCTGGGCCAGCGAGGAGCTATCAGGATCATGGAAGCTTTGTCTCGGAGAACCTTGAAAAGAGTTCGGGAGACTAGCGGTATGGGAGGAAAGGCATACAGAAGGCTTTCCGACCATGAGAGCAGAAAAGCATCCGCCGCTACTCGAAGGGGATGCGGCTGCCGAGAGCAGAAGCGAGGAAGTTGCCGGTTGAGAGGACTGGCAAAGAGATCCATCGTGGGGAGGCCCCACTTCAGAAAAAGTTTCTGAACCACCAAGGGATCCAGGCGCCACTCGTGCGGCTGGAGGATTCTGCTGAGTTTGTCCGCCAGGCAATTTTCTTGGCCTGGGAGATAAACTGCCTTGAGAAGAATGCCGTGGCTGACGGCCCAAGAGCAGAGCCTCTGTGCTTCTCGACAGAGAAGGAAGGAGCCCGTGCCTCCCTGTTTGTTCACGTAGAACATGGCAACTTGATTGTCCGTCTGAACAAGGACGGACTGGTGAGAAGTCAGGTGGGAGAAAGCCTTGAGAGCCAGACGGATTGCTCTGAGTTCCAGGAAGTTGATCTGCTGCGCAGACTCCCACATGGTCCAAAGACCTTGAGTACATGCCCCTTGGCAATGCGCTCCCCATCCTAGGAGAGAAGCATCGGTCGTCAGCACTTGAGCCGGCGGAGGAGACTGAAAAGGCATTCCGAGCACCAGGATCGGCCGATGAAGCCACCACTGTAGAGAAGAGGCCAGCGGGCCGGAGATGCGCACTAAGTCGGCTAGGCCGCCCGTGGCCTGTTGCCACTGCTTGCGAAGGCACCACTGAGCAGGCCGCATATTCAGGCGGGCATTGGGGGTCACGTGGACGGTGGAAGCCATATGGCCGAGTAGTCTCAGGAAGCGCCTGGCGGAGACCAGGGACTGGCTGCGAAAGCGGCCGGCTAGGTCCATGAGCCGTTGAGCCCTGTCGAGAGGCAGGAAAGCTCGTGCCTGAAGAGTGTGCAATCTTGCGCGGATGAACTCGAGATCTTGCGAGGGGAGCAAAGTGGACTTTGCGAAGTTTATGACAAAGCCCAAGTACTGCAGAAGAGTCACAGTGCGGTGTGTGGCTTTTGTGACTTCTGGAGAGGACGATGCTCTGATGAGCCAGTCGTCTAGGTACGGAAAGACATAGAGGCCGTGAAGCCGGAGATAAGCCGCCACCACCGCGAGACATTTTGTGAAGACTCGTGGTGCGGAGGATAGGCCAAAGGGCAGTACTCTGTACTGGTAATGATTTCCTGCCACCACAAACCTTAGGTATTGGCGGTGGCTTGGGTGGATGAGGATGTGCGTGTAGGCATCCTTTAGATCCAAGGAGCATAGCCAATCTCCCTGCTGGAGGTAGGGCAGAAGGATTCCAAGGGTAAGCATCTTGAACTTCTCCCTGACGAGGAATTTGTTGAGGTTGCGCAAGTCCAGGATGGGTCTGAGGCCTCCTGTTCTTTTTGGTATTAGGAAATACCTGGAATAGAAGCCCTGACCCCTCAGGTGGTGGGGCACCGGTTCCACAGCCTGTTCCTGAAGAAGACTTGCTAACTCCTGAAGGAGTAAGTCCCTGTGCAGAGGGAGTCGTGGAGGCTCTCCCGGGAAATAGGAGGGAGGGACCTGGTGGAAGTGGAGAAGATAGCCTTCTCGCACCACCTGAAGCACCCAGGCATCTGAGGTGATGTTGGACCACCTGTGGGCAAAGTGAACCAGCCGGCCTCCTGTGCTGGGAGGAACCAGCTGAGGGGGAGAGGCTATGCTGATGAAGTCAAAAACCCCCACCCTGCTGAGCAGGGGCCGGTGGTGCAGGCTTGGGGGCTTGCTGCCTACGGGACCCGTTACCCCGTCCCTTGGCCTGCTGACCCTGTTGGGGAGCTGCGGAGGCCTGATATTGAGGGTAGTGTTTATAGGCAGCCGCCTTTCTCGGGTAAAAGGATTTCTTTCCCGAGCCCTTCTTCTTCTGGGAAGGGGCGGAGGTCTTCCTAGAAAGCCTAGTTCTGGTGAGAGTCTCCGTCTCGATTTGTGCAGCCTTTTCAGCCATGGGCTTGCCAAAGAGGTTCTCACCTGGCAGGGGACATCGACCAACTTGTCCTGCACCCAGGGTTCAAGGTCAGACGACTGAAGCCAAGCCTGTCGGCGGGCACCGATGCCGGCTGCGGCCACTCGTGCCGATGCTTCAAAGCCATCATAGGCTGCTCGAGACATGAATTTGGAGCATTCCCGAATACCAGTTGTCAAGGCTAGGAACCTCCGCAAAGGTTCCTCGGACAGCCCAGCGGAGAATCCGGCTACCTCTTTAGCCAGGTCTCTGAGATACATGCCCATGTAGAGCTGGTAGGTCTGGACCCGACAAGCAAGCATAGAGCCCTGGAAACACTTCTTACCTAGGCCATCCAGGTTGCGGGCCTCCCTGCCAGGAGGCACCGAGGAGTGCATCTTCTGGCTCTTAAGCCTATGCATGGCCGATTCCACCACCATGGAATGGTGCGGTAGCTGTGCTTTTTGGAAGCCAGGGCTCTTGCGGACTCGATAGATGGAATCGACCCGCTTGCTTAATACCGGCGACGATGCCGGACTCTCCCACATGCGGAAGAGTAGTCGTTCCAGCATGGGAGGAACCGGTACAGTAAAGTGCTCCCTGGCGGGAGAGTCGTACTGAAGGGCATCGAGCTCTTCGGCTCGGGGCTCCTCCTCGGGATCCGCAGGGAAGGCCAAAGCCTTGGCCATATCACTGACGAAGTCCGAGAACCGGGCGTCCTCCGGAGGGGACTGTTTCTGAGGTTCGGACTCAGGCGAGTCCGAGGGGACACACCGAGTCCGAAATGAATCAGGTGACTCTTCCTCTTCAGACTCCCAGGCCGACTCCGAGGAGGAATCGGTGGGGTCGGTCCGGGCGGGCGGAGGCGTCAGTCCGGGCGGGCGGAGGCGTCAGTCCGGGCGGGCGGAGGCGTCAGTCCGGGCGGGCGGAGGCGTCGGCCGCCCCGACGCCGAGGGAGTCGGCGTCGACGACCTCGGTCCCGAACGGGAGGCTGAGGGTGACCTCGACCGAGGATCGACTCGATCCCGCATGGACTCGAGGATCGGCTCGGTCTCCGGGGTCGACTTAGACGTCGACGTCCCGGCGGTCGGGGCAGAGGCGCCAGCGAGGCTAGCGATCAGTGCCCGCTGCTGGTCCATGAAGGCAGAGAGTCTGCTCTCCAAGGCCGTCAACCTGAGTCCGACCTCAGGTGACCCAGCAGCCCCCGACTCGGGCCCCGACGGCGTCGGGCCCGACGTCGGACCCCTCGGAGGCGAGTCCAGGAGGACTACAGGACTTACCCGAGCAGGCAACTCCGACTCCAGACGAGGTCGCTTCGGCAGATGCTCCTTCTCCAAAAACCCGGGACGGCTATCGGGGCTATGCGACCTGGCCCTCGCGGAACCAGGAGTGTCCACCGATGCCGCCCTCGCGGGTTTCACCTTCCGATGACGGTCCCCGGAGGGAGAACCCCTGTCGGAGGAACTCCGGCGACGGTCAGAGCTGGAACCTCTGGACGCCGAGGCCTCCGACGAGGTCCGGGTACGGGCGGGATCAGCGAAGATTCGTTCCCGCTGATGCCGCCGACTCCTTAACGCTTTGGAGGACATCTTGCTGCAGGCCCCACAGATCAGTTCTTCGTGATCCGGGCCGAGGCAGCAGAGGCAATTATCATGTGTGTCAGTGAGTGACATATTTCTGTCACACTGAACACACCGTTTGAAACCACTGGCAGCCATCGGGGGAAAAAAGGGCCCCTGCAAGGTCAAAGGACCGGGCTGCCAGCGAAAAAAACCGAAAACGAAACTGACAGAAAATCAGAAAAACCGAAAAATAACAGAAGGACTCGCAACGGCGTCGCGAGTCCGGGCAGGAAAAGGACCGGCGTCGAACCGACCGAGAAAAAAAGAGATAAATCACGAAAAAATCAACTTTTTAGCGGGGACAAGACGGGCACGTCTTTAGGGCTCCGCGGAAAAAAGAAGACTGGCTAAGATGGCACCCTTGGGCGGGAAGGGGACCGCGCATGCGCGCTGCAATTCCCAAAGGCTTTCTTTGAAAGCTGGGGAAAATTGCTCCGCGAGGGCTCCGTCGGCGCCGACGTCACCCATATGTGAGGACTGACTTCCTGCTTGGTCCTGGAGAAAAATTAATATCGCCCCGCAATGAAGGAAAAGCCCCTGAAATAAAAACCCCAAGCATCATAAAAACCAAAATAACTAATTGAAATTAAATTAAATCAAAGGAAATAAATTAAAGTAAATAAATTAAAATGCTAGACTAGTCGGTTCAAAAAAGGCCCAGTATGAGGCCATAGGAAAAAGCTGAAGCTGCCTCACGCTCAAAAAACGCGAGAATCAATGGCACGCGATTCAGCAGGCCTTCCTCACTGTCAAAATGCCTCAACTAAGGCCTACACACCTTCCGGGCTGCGAGCCCCCACCGGAGCACTTACCCCGCTTCGGGACTCAAAATGCTCTCAAGCATTACTTCGCCGTTTGGAACAGTAGCCCTGCAATCTGCGGTGCTGCTCTTGCATAGTGTGCTGAGCAGCCACCACAGAGAGGAAGATCCGGCACTGGCAGAGCCTGCAAATGAAGTGCCCTGAAGAACGCGTCGCAGACAGGCAGGGCTCTGGACTGCTGCTCACCTCCCCTCCGTCCGAACTAGGAGGGGAAGGCAGAATGGCTGACCGGGAGAAAACCAAGAGGGAAGGGAGAAAGAAGAAAACCGGTTCGATCCCCTCCTCTAGCTTTTTTGTTTTTTTTTTAAACAAATCACTCATGAAAATAAAATGAAAGCATAGGGCATAAAAGAAAACCTTAACCTATCTACCATACTCCTTATCTGTTCCACTAGTGAGCCCAGCACCTAGGCTCACTATATCCTCCTGCAGCATGGAGACTGGACACACTGGGGGATGATGGGAGAAGACCAGCAGGATATATCCAGTGATGTCACGAATTTGACTTGTCCAGTCTCCATGCTGCAGGAGGAGGTGCACTACACAGAGGTGGAGGACTGAACTGGAGGAACGATAAGGAAATCTTGGCTTTCACTCCAATTGATATCCTCAACCCTGATCTCCTGCCCTAACCAAATGCATCGAAGACATCATCAGCTAGCTCGACAACAACCACCTAGCAGTAAATTATAATAAAACTGAGGCACTTTTCATCACAAGAGACTCCTCATTCAATCCCCCACAAGAAATCTGCATCTCATACAAAACAATTAAGGTGTAAAAAGAACTTAAGTATCTGTGTGTCACCCTCAGCTTTCTGTCTCATACAAATAGAACTACTGCAAATGTTTACTAGAAGATGAAACTCCTCAAGAACATAAAACCAGTACTTAGCCAAGATCACCTCCGCACAGTATTTCAAACAGTCATCACACCAATCTTTGATTACTGTAATTCAATATACCAGGGCCTACCAATGAGTTCCATACACCCCCTCCAAATGGCACAAAATACGGCCGCCCGAATCATCACTGGAAGTTCCAAACAAGATCACATAACCCCCATACTTAACCAACTCCACTGGCTGCCTATACTCTCCTGAACTAAGTTCAAACACTGCTCACAATCTTTAAAATCCTACATCACTTTACTGCAGATACACTACAAGAACTGATTTCTCGAGACACCAGCCCGCATCCCAGGAGAATTAACAATAAAAGCATGATTGTCTTTCCAGCCGCATACCAGAAATCCAACCAAACTACTTCAAAAGGGGCACTTTCCTTCTCTGCCGGAAAATATCAGAACCACAACAGACATCAAGGACTTCCACAAAAAGATAAAGACGCACCTATACACGAAACATTTCATCATATCACTTAGGCAATTACTTTCTTTCGGACATATCTTTTAAGCAAATACCTTATCCTGAACCCCTGCGAATGCAGCCCACTTTCCAATATCAGGTCACTTCTAAGTCTAGTTCTAATCACCGATCATTCCTGCCCCTCTTACTTTATATAAGTTCCACATTGTTCTTGTTTATCAAAGTTAAAATGTTAAGTTGACTTATCGTTATTTGTACAAGTTTACTGTATGACCCGATGTTTCATAGAGAGGCATTAGCAGCAGAAAGGAAGAGGTACCAATGCTACTGTACAAGTCGCTGGTGAGGTCTCACTTGGAATATTGTGTTCAGTTTTGGAGACCATATCTCGCAAAGGATATAAAAAGGCTGGAAACGGTTCAGAGGAAGGTGACCAAAATGATTTGGAGCCTGCCTCAGAAGACATATGAGAAGAGACTTGAAGACCTAAATATGTATACTCTGGAGGAGAGAAGGGACAGGAGAGATATGATTCAGACCTTCAAGTACTTAAAGAGTATTTATCAACAAACAAACCTCTTCCAAAGACAGGGAAGCTGTAAAACTAGAGGGCATAACATGAAGCTGCAAGGGGGTAAACTGAAAGGCAACGTCAGGAAATACTTTTTCACTGAAAGGATGGTGGATGCTTGGAATGCCCTCCCGATGGAAGTGTTGGGAGCAAATACAGTGACAGAATTCAAAATGACATGGGACAGACACAGAGGATCCCTTTATAGCAACAGGATAAAATCAAAATAAACATGACTCTCTCTTACATCTCAACAAATAGGAGTGACCTACAGGGAGCGGTGGGTATACGCCTAAACAAAGGCATGGGGAAGGGTGACCTGCACGGAGCAGCAGTTGCACCTACTCTTACCGCCTTGCTGGGCAGACTAGATGGACCATACTGGTCTTTATCTGCCGTCATTTACTATGTTACTATGTAAACCACTTTGATTAAAGGATAAGGCAGTATAAAAAATGGTTAAATAAATAAAATAAATAAATACGTGATCCTGCAAAAGGAGTTCGTAACTTTCAAGTATAAGAGAAGCACTCTCCGGATGTCCACCAGGCAAAGGTCCTTGCACTGCTCCTTGGAAAAAGAGGGCAGACAAATCACCTGCTTTACATGGAAGGAAGATACCATCTTAGGTAAGAAGGACAGGACAGGACAGGACAGGATGAATGCTCACAGTCTCTTCCGAAAATGGTAAATAAGTTTCCCTGCAGGACAATGCCTGTAGTTTGGAGATACCTCTTGCCAAATATATTGCGACCAGGAAGACAGTCTAAGGGGTCAGATCTTTAAGCACTCTTAATGTGCTCAAAGGGCTCCAGCATCAGGGCCCAGAGCACTAGGCAGAGATCCCCCGAGGGAACGACTGAACACAGGGGAGGAAGAGTAGTTACTCACCTGTAACAGGTGTTCTCCAGGAGCAGCAGGAATCAGTCCTCACATATGGGTGTCATCGGCGCCGATGAAGCCCCAGCGGAGCATTTCCCCAGCTTTCTATGAAAGCCTTTGGGAATGCAGGCACGCATGCGCAGTTCCCTTCCCGCCTAAAGGTGCCATCTTACCTCAGTCAAATGACATAGCTAGGAACAGCACACCAAAATGAAAAATAAACTATGTACAACTGCAACTCCAAGGGGAGGAGGGAGGGTTGTGAGGACTGATTCCTGCTGCTCCTGGAGAACACCTGTTACAGGTAACTACTCTTTCTCCAGGACCAAGCAGGAAGTCAGTCCTCACATATGGGTGACTCCCTAGCTCTGGGCTACCGAGGAACCCAGGCTGAACAAGAGAACTCCCTCTAGTCTCAGTAGCAAAGAAAGGCTTTTCAAGGACACAACCTCCACCGGTAGCCCAACAGAGGGCAGGAGTTGCCTAAACCTCAAAGAGATTCCGGAGTACTGCCTAGCCAAAAGCACTGTCCCTACGGGACTCCCTCTCCAGGCAGTAATGGGCCGCAAAGGTCTGGCTTGAAGACCAAGTTGCAGCCCTGCAGATGTCTACCAAGGGCACAGAGCGGAGATGAGCCACTGAGGCAGCCATTGCCCTGACTCGGTGGGCCGTAACCTGACCCAGGTGATACAGTCAGCCACCCAGATGGACAAGGTACGCTTGGACACAGCCAACCCTAACTTATTAGGGTCAAAGGAGACGAAGAGCTGAATAGCCCTTCTATGCTCCTGTATACGGTCAAGGTAGAAGGATAAGGCCCTCCTACAGTCCAGGATATGCAGAACTGCTTCAGCCTGGCTTGCATGAGGCCTAGGGAAGAATGTTGGAAGAACCACCTCCTGCTTGAGGTGGAACGAGGAGACAACTTTTGGGAGGAACTTTGGATGAGTCCTGAGGACTACCCTGTTCCTATAAATCCTGGTGTAAGGCCTATCACAGACCAAGGCCTGAAGCTCACTCACTCGCCTAGCCGAAGGGCTATCAGGAAGAGTGTCTTCCAGGAGAGGAAGCGCAGTGGGCAAGTAGCCATGGGCTCAAAAGGTGGACAAGTCAGTTGCTGCAAGACAACATTCAACTCCCACTCAGGGGCAGGAGGACGGATTGGGGGCTTGAGTAAAAGCAAGCCCCTGAGAAAGCGGGACACCAAGGGGTGACCCGAGAGAGAACGTCCCTCCACCAGTGAGTGGTGAGCTGCCAGAGCTGAGAGGTGGACCCGAACAGAATTGGACTTAAGTCCCTGATTGGATAAGTGCAGTAAGTACTGAAGCACTACTGGTACAGTACAGGAGAAAGGATCCTCTGTACATAGCTGACACCACAGAGAAAACCTTCTCCATTTGAGAGCATAGGTTTTTCTAGTGGACTGTTTCCTAGAGGCTAGGACAACCTCCTCAACTTCCTGAGGTAGGCCCCAGGGAGCCAAAACTACCCTTGCAGCCTCCAGGCCATCAAATTGAGAGCTTTGAGATTGGGGTGCAGAAGGGAACCCTGCTCCTGGGAGAGAAGGTCGGGTTGCAACCCCAGAGGCAGTGGGGGATCCACCGCCAGTTGAAGCAGAAGTGGAAACCAAGGCTGTCTCGGCCACCTGGGAGCCACCAGTAGGACCAAGGCCTTGTCCTAAAGAATTTTGAAGAGAGTTCGGCCACCAAGGGTATGGGAGGAAACGCATACAGGAGGCCCTGAGACCATGGAATCAGAAAAGCATCTGCTGCTATCCTGGAGTGCAGGAGTGGCCTAGTGGTTGGGGCAAGGTACTTCAGGCCGGAAGTTCAAATCCCACTAGAGGACAGCGATCTTGGGCCGGAAGGACTGGGGTTTCTAGTCCCACAGGTGCTCCTTGTGGTCTTGGGCAAGCCACTTAACCCTCCATAGCCCATGTTCCCTGTAAAATAGTTATCTCCAAGTTATAATGCCCTGTTCAATGTAATTTCAATTTGATCAATGTAAACCGCACTGAAGCAGAATAGCGCGGTATATAAGAGAATATAAATAAATAATAATAAATAAAATAAATCCTCAGAGGATGTGGATGCCTGGAGCAGAACTTTGGCAGTTGCTTGTTCATTGGACTGGCAAAGAGATCTATCAAAGGGAGACCCCATTTTAGGAAGATCTTCTGAACTACTGAAGGATGCAGCTGCCACTCGTGGGGCTGCAGAATCCTGCTTAACTTGTCGGCCAGGTAGTTGTCCTGGCCTGGAAGGTACACAGCCTTGAGGAGCATGTTGTGCTTGAGGGCAAAGGAACAAAGGTCCTGAGCCTCCCGACAAAGAATTCTGGACCCAGTCCCGTCCTGTTTGTTCACATAGAACATGGCTACCTGGTTGTCTGTCTGAACCAGGACTGACTGATGAGCCAGGGCAGGAGAGAAAGCTTTGAGTGCTAAGCGAATAGCTCTGAGTTCTAGGAGATTGATCTGCTGAGCAGCCTCCCAAGGAGACCACAGGCCCTGGGTGCACTTGTCTAGACAATGAGCTCCCCAGCCCTGCAGGGAGGCGTCGGTGGTCAGTACCACCGTGTACCCAGGAACCTGAAAAGGCACCCCCTTTAGTAGATTGGGTGGGTGTAGCCACCAGCTGAGGGAGTTCAGAAAGCGTCTGGACACCCTTATCCTGTCCCTGAGGCTGCCTGTGGCCTGTGACCACTGAGTCCGAAGGCACCACTGGGCAGGCCTCATATGGAGCCTAGCATTGGGGGTCACATGTACTGTCGAGGCCATGTGGCCTAGAAGCCTTAGGCAGAGTCTGGCGGAGACTAGTGACCTGTTGAGAAACTGGTTTGCCAAGGCTATCAATCTTTGTGCTCTGTTTTCTGGCAAGAAAGCCTTTGCCAGTAGAGAGTCGAGCCTTGCTCCTATGAACTCCAAGTTCTGGGAGGGGAGCAAAGTGGACTTTGCGAAGTTTATTACAAACCCCAGGCTTTGAAGAAGAGCAATAGTTCTGAGGGTGGCCTGTCTGGCCTCCTGGCATGTCTGACCCTTGATGAGCCAGTCATCCAGATAGGGGAAGACAAAGACTCCCTGATTTCTCAGGTAGGCCGCCACCACTGCCAGGCATTTGGTAAAGACCCTGGGAGCGGAGGTGAGGCCAAAAGGCAGAACTCTGTATTGATAATGGTTTCCTCCCACAAGGAACCTGAGGTACTTTCTGTGGTCTGGATGAATGAGGATGTGAGTGTACGCATCCTTTAGATCTAAGGAGCATAGCCAATCTCCCTGCTGGAGGTAGGGCAGAAGTGTTCCAAGGGTAAGCATCTTGAACTTTTCTTTCTCTAGGAACTTGTTGAGGTTCCTGAAGTCCAGAATGGGTCGAAGGCCACCGGTTCTTTTGGGCACCAGGAAATACCTGGAGTAGAATCCGTGACCTTGTAAGTGGGGAGGCACAGGCTCCACCGCCCTGTCCACCAACAGACCTAGAAGCTCTTGAAGTAGAAGGTCTGTGTGCAGGGGAGGCCTTGGAGGCTCCCCTGGAAAGTAAGGAGGAGGCAGTTGGTGAAAATGCAGTGCATAGCCCCTGTGGACTATGTCCAACACCCAACTGTCCCTGGTGATAAGGGGCCACTGGTGGGCAAAGAGGGCGAGGCGACCTCCTGTGCAGGGTTGGGAGAGCAGGGATGGAGAGGCTACGCTCAAGGAGTCAAAAACCCCCACCCTGCTGAGTGGGAGCAGGGGCCGGAGGCTTGGGGGTCCTCTGCCTTCAGGGCCCATTACCCTGCCCCTTGGCTTGCTGACCCTGGGGTGCAGCTTGGGCAGCCTGATATTGAGGGTACTGTTTGTAGGCAGTGCCCTTCCTCGGGTAAAAGGGCTTTTTACTCGAGCCCTTCTTTTTATGAGAAGGGGCAGAGGTCTTTCTAGACAGCCTTGTCCGTGTAAGATGCTCAGTTTCAAGCTGGGCGGCCTTCTCGGTCATGGGATTGCCAAAAAGGTTTTCACCTCAGCAAGGGACATCGACCAACTTGTCCTGAACCCATGGCTCAAGGTCCGATGACTGCAGCCATGCATGGCGTCAAGCCACGATGCCGGCTGCCGCAACTCGGGCCGAAGCCTCGAAGCCATCGTAGGCGGCGCAGGACATGAACTTCGAGCAGTCCCGAATCCCCGAGGACAAGGACTTGAATCTCTGCAAGGGTTCCCCGGAGAGTCCAGCAGAGAACCCGGCCAGGTCCCGTAAGTACATGCCCATGTACAGCTGGTAAGACTGGGCACGGCAAGCAAGCATCGAGCCCTGAAAGCACTTTCTACCGACGCCATCGAGGTTTCGGGACTCCCTGCCGGGGGGGGCACCGCAGAGTGCATCTTCTGGCTCTTCAGACGATGCATGGCCGATTCCACAACCATGGAATGGTGTGGTAGCTGTGCTTTCTGAAAACCAGGGCTCTTCCTGAGTCGATAGATTGAGTCGACGCCGAGGCCGGTGCCTCCCACATCCGGAAGAGGAGCCGTTCCAGCATCGGAGGAACCGGGACAGTAAAGGCCTCCTTTGGAGGAGAGTCATACTGTAGGGCCTCAAGCTCTTCAGCTCGAGGCTCTTCCTCATAGTCCGCCGGAATAGCCAAGGCAGTGGCCATATCCCGGACGAACTCCGAGAACCGAGTATCCTCTGGAGGGGATCTACTCCGGGGTTCAGACTGCGGTGAGTCCGACGGGACGCACCGAGTCTTGAACATATCGGGGGACTCCTCATCCTCCGTCTCCCAGGCAGACTTGTCCGACGAGGAGTCAGGGTCCGATCCCGCGGGGCCCTGGAGCACCCGCCCCGACGCCGGAGGCACCGGCGTCGACGCCCTCAGTCCCGAGTGGGAGGTCGAGGGAGACCGCGACTGAGGACGACTTCGAGCCATGATGGACTCTAGTATCGGCTCGGTCTCCAGGGTCGACTTCGAAGTCGATGTCCCGGTGGTCGGGGCAGATGCGCCAGACAGGCTGGCCATCAGTGCCTGCTGCTGCTCCATGAAGGCAATCTGCTCTCCAAGGCTATCATCCTGAGACTCAGCTTGGGAGACGCAGCAGCCACCGACTCGGGCCCCGGCGGCGCCGGGCCCGACGTCGGCTCCCTGGGAGGAGAGTCCTCGAGGACTACAGGGCTTACATGTCCAGCAGACTCCGGCTCCACGCGAGGAACTTTGGCAGGCTTCTCTTGGTCCACGGGCCCGGGGCGACGGTCGGGGGTTTTAGACCTGGCCCTCGAGGAGCCAGGGACCTCCTCCTCCGACGCCCTCGTGAACCGCTTTTTCCTCTTGCATTCCCGGTCGGGGGACCCCCTGTCCGAGGATCTTCGACGGCGCTCGGGATCCGAATCCCGAGATGTCGAGGCCTCAGATGAGGTCCGGGCCCGGCCGGAGGCTGAGTCCGAGAAAAGCCTTTCTTTCTGCTGCTGGCGACTTCGGAGCGCCTTGGAAGACATCTTCCCACATGGCCCACACGACTTAGGGTCGTGATCAGGACCGAAGCACCGGAGGCAGCAGTCGTGTGTGTCGGTGAGAGACATTAATTTCTTACACCGATCACACTTGTTGAAACCGCTGGAAGCTATCGGGGGAAAAAGTGTCCCTGCGAGGTCAAAGGACCGGCCTTCCAGGGAAAAAGCAAAAAAAAGGGCGCGAATGCCAGCCACGAAGGGCAAAAACCGAAAAAGAAGAATCGGGCTCAATACCGGTGTACCGAACCCGGCGGGAGGGGAAACCAGCGTCGAACCGGGAGAAAAAACAGCGAGTATCGCCAAAAAAAAATCAACTTTTATCCGGGATGACAGAACACACGTCCGGTGGGCTTCTCGGAAAAAAAGAGACTGAGGTAAGATGGCACCTTTAGGCGGGAAGGGAACCGCGCATGCGTGCCTGCATTCCCAAAGGCTTTCATAGAAAGCTGGGGAAATGCTCCGCTGGGGCTTCATCGGCGCCGATGACACCCATATGTGAGGACTGACTTCCTGCTTGGTCCTGGAGAATGCAGGTGTAGCACTCCCTGAAGAAAATGGGACACATCCGAGTGTGAGGCTATGGACCACCCTGCCACTGGCCCTCTGAAGCAGGATAAGGCTGCAACTTGAACCTTCAGGAAACTAAGGAAAAGACCTTTATCTAGGCCATCCTGGAGAAAGGCAAGCAAGGATGGGAAGTTCGCCATATCAGGTATATCCTGCCCCTCACAGCACCAGTGCTTGAAAAGACACCAGATACACACACAGGCCAGAATAGTAGATCCTCTCCTTGCCTTGAAGAACATGGAAATCACGGCAGGAGAATAGCCCTTACATGCTAAGCAACTCCTCCTAAGAGCCAAGCCGTAAACAAGAAGGGAGCCAGACTGTCCAGAAGCACTGGCCCTTGCCATAATAGCCCCTGGGTTGAGGGCAATCACAGAGGAGGTTCCTGCAAGAGCCACATCAGGTCCCTGAACCAATGCCTCCATGGCCAATCTCGCACTACCAGGACAATTCAGCGCGGATGTCGCTTTATGCATCGAAGCACATATCCTATGAGTGCCCATGGGAGAAACACATACAGCAGGCTGTGCTTTGGCCAGGACTGAACTAAGACAGGGACGCCCTTGGAGCCTGCCTCTCTAAGGTACCTGAAGAATCTGCACACTGTGCTTTTGAACTGGAGCGGGTCGCCACAGATCCATCTCGGGACAACCCCAACGGCGCAGAATTTGCTGAAATGCTTGACTCAGCTCCCACTCCCAAGGATAGAAAGTGATGACTGAGGAAGTCCGCCTCCATGGTGTCAATTACAGTGATGTGTTGCACCCATAGAGCTAGGAGTTTCTTTCCTGCTCAGAACAGGAGGGCTATTTCCAGGGCCACTCCAACACTCTTCGTGCTACCTTTCTGACTGACATACGCCACTGCCATGGCATTGTCCGAATATACCCAGACTGCTCTGTCCTTGACTAGGGCCCGAAAGTGCAAAAGGACCAAATGAATGACTCGCCTCAAGATGGATGATGGGGCATACCAACTCCCGACTGAACCACTGGTCCTGAGCTACCCAGTTCTCGCAATGGGCTCCCCAGCCAAACAGGCTGGCATCCATCAACAGGAGAAGACACAAGAGATTGTCCAGAGGCATATCCTTCCTCAGATGCTGTGGCTGCTGCCACTACTGCAGACACCAACTGGAAAGGCAGCTGGATCGAACTCCTGAGCTTGGAGACCACCGACAGCAAGGACCTCTGAAGCAGCCTCATATGAACTCACAGTCAAGGCACTATTTCAATCACTGCAACCATCAATCTAAGAAGCTGAAGATAATCCCAAAGTAGGGAAGCTCATTGCGGACAGACAGCTGCCAGCTGGGCCAACAACATTTTCGCTCTCATCTCAGGCAGGAAAATTCTACCTGCCTGAGTGTTGAAATACACTCCAAAGTAGTCCAATGATTGGGAAGGCTCCAAGTGGCTCTTTCCCAGATTGATCACCCAACCGAGACGTTCTAGGAACTGTACCACATGGGTCAAAACTCAATACGTTTCGGACCGTAACCTGGCCCAGATGAGTCAGTTGTCTGAATATGGGTGAGAACAGATCCCTTGGCGCCTGAGTGCAGCGGCCGCCAACACCATTACTTCTGAGAACATCCTTGAGGCAAAGGAGAATCCAAAGAGAAGAGCAGCAAACTGAAAATGAAAGCCAAGCACAACAAAATGGAGAAAGCGCAGTTGATCCTCTCAGATAAAGATGTGGAAATAAGCCTCTGCTAAGTCCAGAGATGTAAGGAACTCCCTGCAGCTTATCACTGACCTCAGGATCTCTATATGGAAGTAAAGAGTGCGCAGGTGAGTGTTGACTTCCTCAAGAATGAGGATTGGCCAAAAGAAACCATTTTTCTTTGACATCACAAAGTAGATGGAGTATTGGCCCTTGCCCCACTTGGCAGAGGGAACAGGATCTACCATTCATAGATGGAGCAACCTTTCCAGCATGATCTGAACAGCGGTTCTCTTGGGAGCAGAACCATTTAGGGAGACAATGAAGGCATCCAGAAAAGCCAGAAGAATGCTTGAGTGCATAGGGAGAGGAATGGTCAGCAGGAAGGAGAAGGTGATAGTGCCTTTGTATAAGTCTTTCGTGAAACGTCATTTGGAGTATTATGTGCAATTCTGGAGACTACACCCTCAAAAGGATATAAATAGGATGGAGTCAGTGCAGAGGGTGGCTACCAAAATGATCAGTAGGCTTTGTCATAAGGCATATGGGAACAGACTTAATTTCAATATGTATACTTTGGAAGAAAAACGGGAGAGGGGAGATATGATAGAAACGTTGAAATGCCTCTGAGGCATAAATGCACAGGAGAAGAGCCTCTTTCAATTGAAAGAAAGCTCTGCAATGAGGGGGCACAGAATGAAGGTGAAAGAAGACATACTAAGGAGTAATTTGCGGAAATTTCTTTACAGAAATAGCAGTCGATGCGTGGAATAGTCTCCCTGAAGAGGTAGTAGAGATAAAGACTATTTGAATTCAAGAAAGCATGGAGCAGATACAAAAGATCTCTAAAAGAAAAAAAGGAACTGTAGAGCTTAGTAGTTGGTATGGAAGGGCAGACTGGATGGGCTGTAATGTCTTTATCTGCCATCATATTTCTATGCTCTCTGCATTCCAGAAGATAGCGTGATGAATGGTGTCTAGTACCCAGCAATTCTTAGTGATCTGGACCCACTCTTGGTAGAAAAGGCATAGCCTGCTGCCCACTGGAGGCAACCCAGAATTGACCCTAAATCCATCATTCTGCTGGACAAGAGGTGGCAGAATTCCAGAGTCCATAAGCCCCAAGAAAGGACTAAGTCTACAACTGAAAACCAGACGAGGAAGCACAGGAGAGCTTTCCGGGGCCGTACCTATGGGAGTTCAGGGACTCCTGGGAGTATAAATAGTCTGAACTAGTAAAACTGGTAAATGTCAAGGAGGACATACCTGTACACGTCCCAGGCCCCTCTGCCAATCTTCCAGGAGGCGATGAGGTATGGACTCACCCAAATCCTTAACCAGTTTCTCAGAGTCCTCCCCAAACAAAAGCTTCCCTTTAAAGGCTAGTTGAGTCAACTGGGACTAGGAGGAATACTTATTACCCAATGGCAAAGCCATATCCAATGTCAAGCCCCCATTGAAAGAGCAATGTCCTTTGCCACCAAATGGATGAGATCATACATAAAGTCCAATAGAAAGGCTATTGCCGACTCCAAGAGAGGCATAATATCCTACAGGGCGAGAGAATAAATGCACTGGAGCAGAGCTGGAGTTGTCAAGCTTACACACACAGCCAATTGAAGGATGATAGAGGAAGCTACAAATTGATTCCTCAGGAGAGAGAGCGTCCACCTTATGATCCAGGGGGTCCTTTAGGACTATTACACCCTCCATGGGAATGGTGGTCCCCTTTATGACTGCTGTGAAATGTGCATCTAATCTCGGTGTGCTGAACCATGCGGTGCAGTCCTCTTGTGGCAGGGTATAAAGCCTCTTGCAAACCTTCAGCCCCTTCACTGGGGAGTCAGGCAAGTCCCACTCCGAGCGGATCTTGCTTTTGATAACCTCTGGAAAAGGAAAGGCTGTCATAGACTTCTGAACTCCTGCAGGAGGGGGTGGATCTATGGCCCTTGTTCTGCTGCTGGAGGATGAGTCAAATGCAGAGCAGATGACAACTAAGTAATCGAAGCTGCCAATTCATCCTCACTGAAAAGGTGGATAATACCAGATTCGTTGTGATTCTTGGAAGGAGAAGATATCTTGTCCTTCAGGCTGAAATCATCATCCGAGACATTGAGACTGGATTCCGGGTCTCAGCCAAAAAAGAGTTGATCTGAATCCCCAGACTGCAATTGTTGCCAAGATCACTCAGAAGGCAGCACCCAAGCCTGACCCCCGATTCGCCACCTGACCCTCTTCTGAGCAAGCAGAAAGAGATCAAGAAGACCCGGAGGCATCGAGGTCTGAGTAGCTAATCATGACAGAGTCTTGCTGATCCAGCATAAGAGCTCCCCCTATAGATCCAGACTCCAAACTCCTCCTCAAAAGCAAATGACTGTATTACCAAACCTACCAATCCATTAAAACTATAAATTCATGAAACCTATACACCACCTCACCTCTCCCCTGAGAGCATCAATTCCAGCGAGAGGCAGCAAGGTGGCCTGAAGAGCACTCGCCCTTCCTTTCTTATATAATGGCCCTATAACTATGTGGGCCCTAAGCACTAAAAGTGATGGGAAGCGTCATAACTTCTTACTGAAATAATTGAATACCTTCCCCAGACCGGACGTGCAACCATAACTGGGCAGGCCCTGGACTGGCCTGGAGGGAACTTAAGGAAAGACAATTAGCAGGTAAAGTCTAATTTTGCCTTCCTTATCATCCCTCCAGACCAGTCCAGTTATGAATGGCACATACCAGAGCAGTATTCACCTATGGGAGGGATCCGTGAGTCCAGCCTGAAGTACTGAGGCTCTCACTACTGCAAACACCTCGGCATGCACATCTATACGATAATGCCTTGAGAAAGTGTGGAGCAATGACCAGGTTGTTGCCCTGCAAATGTCCACTGGGGGAACCAGACAATGTTCCGCCCAAGACATCGCCTGGACTTAGATAGCATGGAGCCACAAACGCGGGGGTTTTCCACGTGATACGTATGCTGCAGCAATATCTTGTTTCACCCAATGGGCGATAGATGCTTTGGAGGCCTCTTCCCCCTTGTGAGGTCCACCAAAGAGGACAAACAAATGGTCCATTTTCCAAAACACCTCCATCCCTTTGATGCATCTCCGTACAGTAGCTTCCTATGGAGATCTAGTCTGTGAAGTTGCCAATCTGCCTCGGAGCTTCCAAGGTCAGGAAATGTGGGCAAGAAAATAGACTGATTCAAGTGAAAATGTGACACCACCTTAGGCAGAAACGATGGCACAGGCCTCAAAATCACTTTCTCCTTGGTAAACTGCAGAAAAGGCTATTTACATGAGAGTGCCTGAAGATCGGAGACCCTCCGACAGAACAAAACGCCACTAAGAAAACGGTCTTCAAGGTGAGGTCCCGCACAGACTGCTGAGAGATGGGCTCAAAAGGTGCTCCTGCCAGGACTTCCAGCACCAAATTCAGGTCCCATGATGGAAACACTTGTCGCAAAGGCAGATGCTCTAGCTTCATGGCACGAAGGATTTGGAGGACATATAGATGTGCCGCCAGTGAATGCCCCTGTACTGCCCTGAAGAAACAACAAAATGTCTGGAAGTGAGCAAGCACCACCCCTCCAATATGTGCCCTACCCCCCATCCCCCACACCCGGACATAAGTGAGCGTGGTGGAATGTTTTCTGGACCTCAGCATGGTAGCAATGACTTCTGCCAAGTATCCCCGGTGATGCAGTCTTGCCCTCTCAAGAGCCAGGCCATAAAAGAGAATCGATCCACCTGGGGCAACAGAACTGGCCCTGGAGCCAACAGACTGTTCCTGTTGGGTAACTGCCAAGGGCAATTGATCAGTAGATGAGTGAGATCCGCATACCACAGTCTCCGTTGCCAATCCGGCGCTATGAGAATCACTGGACCATTGTGTGCCTCTATCCGCTGAACAAGCCGTCCGATGAGCGCCCACAGCAGAAAAGCGTACAGAAGCCCCTCTACCGGCTAAGCCTGAGCATCGAGCCCTTCGGACATGTGTTCCCTGCACCTGCTGAAGAACCGGATGGCCATGGTGTTGGACAGGGTGACCATAAGATCCATGACTGGCTTCTCCCAACACCTTGTGATGTCATGGAACACTGCTGTGTTGAGTTCCCATTCTCCAGGATCCAAGGGTCGACTTAGGTAGTCCACCCTAAACATCGTCCTTCTCAGCGACATGAGTTGCCGATAAGGCTAGCAGATGAGCCTCTGCCCACTGCAGGAGCCTCTGATTCTCCTCCAACAGGGTCGCACAGCCTGTGCCCCCCTGCCGATTCAAATAGGTTACTGTCGTCATATTGTCGAAGAAGACAAACTGCTTTCCCTTCGATCAGGAAACTGAAACTCTGTAGTGCCAAGACCACTGCTCGCATTTCAAGACGATTGATCGACCAAGAGGCTTCCTCCAGAGACCAGCATCCCTGCATCACCTGAGAGAGACAGTGTGCTCTCCAGCCAGTGAGACTGGCATCCGTGGTCACTAAGATCCATCGTGGTTTTTCCAGTGGCATGTCTGCCCTCAGGTTAGCGGGCTCCAGCCACCAATTCAAACTGGTTCTCATTGCTTCCAGACACACCAACTTTTGGGATAACAGATGTCTCTGTGGAGACCACCGCAACAACAGTGCTTGCTGCAGTGGGCGCATATGGGCACAGGCCTACAGCACAAGGTTCAGTGCCGCCGCCATCGAGTCCAGCAGCTGCATGTAGTACCATGCTGATGGTGCCTTCTGATGCAGAAACTGGCGGATCTGTGTCCCAATTTTCTGCACCCCGTCATAAGGCAGAGATATGCTCCCCATGGCTGTATCGAACAGGGCCCCAAGATACACTAGACACTGGACCAGCTGAAGCTGACTTTTGGTGAGGATGACCACCTAGCCCAGCTGTTGCAGACACTCCAGCACCCGTCGCAAAGCAACGGATGCCTCTGCCTCTGATTTCACCTGAATGAACTAGTCACCCAGATAGGGATGAATGAGAATCCCCTCCTGTCTCAATGCTGCTGCCGCCACCACCACCACCAGGTGGTGAAGGTGCATGGTGCAGTGGCCAGGCCAAACAGCAATGCCCGGAAGTGGAAATGCCCCACAGGCAAGGCAAACCACAAGAAACACTGGTGCTCCAATCTGATAGGAATGTGAAGATAAGCCTCCGTAAGTTCCAACAAGCAAAGGAACTCACCCTGTCTCATCGCCAAAATGACCGAATGCAAGATCTCCATGTGGAAGTGAGACACCCTCAATGACCGGTTTCCGTGCTTGAGATCAAGGATGGGCCAAAAAGCCCCCTCTTTCTTGGGTACCACAAAATTAATGGAGTATCGACCGGATCCGTACTGTTCCCAGGATACTGGTATCACTGCCTCCAGTTATACCAATCATCAAAGAGTGGAGCATACAACTTCCCATTTTTCTGGCGCTCTGCAGGGAGAGGCTACAAAGGCATCAGCGAGAGGCCTTGCAAACTCCAGCACGTATCCTTTGCGAATAATCTCCAAGACCCACTGGTCGGCTGTAATGGTGGCCCAGACGGAATAAAACTGCTGTAATCAACCCCCGACCGTCACCTCTGCCTGAGCCTGCCTGTCTTCACTGGGGCTTCTTCGTCAGGGCATGCTGGGAAGCATAATAGCCCCGACTGAAGCCTTGGGCCCCCCCAAAAGGGCTGCCCCCATGGTCCATAATGATTCCTCTGGTAAGGAGGAAACAACGACGCCCAAAATCTCCAAAACTCTCTGGCCTGTCCTCTCTATGGGCCTCCCGGTTTCGGAACCTTAGGGCAATCTTCTGACAGGCGTCCCCCTTTAGAATCACCCAAGTTCTTCACAATCTTGTCCACAGCCTCCCCAAAGAGGAGCTTGCCCTTGTAGGGGAATTTACTAAGGCTGGATTTGGACAAGGTGTCTGCCACCCAGTTCCTGAGCCACAGAAATCATCGTGCCGCAGTCACTGAGGCCATGATCTTAGATGACACCCGAACCAGATCATAGAAGGCGTCTGCCATGTAAGCTGTGGCCGACTCCAGTTTAGCTTCTCTGACTCCATTTGTCCTTCCAGGCCAAGTGTGGTGAACCCCTGGAGGCAGCGAATTGAGGCCCTGGACACATAGAACTTGCAGATGGAGGCCTGAAGATCTAAGGCGCTAGTCAAAGGTCTACTTAAGGAGTGGCTCCAACTTACGATCTTGCAGATCCTTAAGAGCCGCCCTGTCTTCCACGGGGACGATGGTCATTTTGGTCACCGCCAAAACCATAGTGTCCACCTTCGGCATTCACAGAAGCTCCCACACCTCCTGCGGTATAGGATAAAGGCACCACATGGGGCGGCTGCCTCTCAAGGTGGCCTCTGGGCACTTCCATTCCGATTCAATCATCCTCTTGATCACTCTATAGACTGGGAAGCACACCTGTGCCCCCTTAAACCCCTGAAGCAGGGGGTTCTCCAGCAGCTCCTCCACCTGAGCCAATGACCGTACAATATTCAACGCTGATAGGGAATGTGCAATGAGCGCCCCTAGTTCCTCTCTGTGAAAGACACCAAACACATTTGGATCCTCCCCCAGGGAAATCTCACTTTCTTCCAGTCCACGGGTCCACGGTCCCCCCCCCCCCCCCCCGAGATCAGAAGTTCCTTCCCCAAGGTCTTCCAAACTACGGGTGCATAGGGAATCATGACCCATCCACTCACCACCATCCTCTGTACCTTTGTCCCTCCAGGAAGTACCCTCCCTGGGGTCTCCTTCCAGCAGAGCAACCCTAGCTGGGAAAACAAGGAGCTTACTGGGAGGACCAACAGGATCTGCCTGCTTCCTTTTCAGGCAGTAGGCTTTATGCATTGAAAGAATGAAATCCTGGAAAAAAACGGGCTCAAGCACTTCCTGTAGTGCTGGAACTACTGGTTGAGGTGCTGAACCCCCCCTCCCCCCCACCAGCTTTTTGCCTTTGCCTCCTCCACTTTTACTCTGCTTTTCCTTATGAGCGGTGGAAATGTCTGCCACAGCTGATATGGCCGCGGTTCCCACCAAAACTGAAGGAACCGCAGGCCCTGATGACTCACCTCCCGGTGCTGCACTCTCCTCTTCCATACCAGCGGCTGTGATCCCCTTCAACAAGAAACTGCTCCGACGCACACAGGAGCGGCAATAACCTGCCGCTGACAAGCCGTGGCTTTCCCCACATGGAAAACAAGAAACCGATACAGGGAGCATGCAAGCACGACGCCAGAAAGACACATCTTGATCCGAATGAATGGAGAGGAAGAAGGGAGAGAAGGCTTCCCACTACTGCAATGTCTGCGATTGGGCCCCTCCCTCCCGCGACCTCTTCCGAATCAGAGTGAGCCTTTCAGGCCGCTGGAGAGAACCGCTTCTCACACTGCTGGGTCTGTTTATGTCTTTTTTTTTTTTTTTTCATCAAACGGGGTTCACCGGCCGGGGGAGAGACAGAGTCATTGCAGTTAGCAGGCTTTGCCTACCCTGCTGGGAAGAGATGGGGGGAGGGAACTGGGGCTCCCAGGTATACACCCCCGGGCAGTTTGTGGTCTTCGAGGTCCCAAGTATGGAGCAGGGCCTGCCCCTACTATCCACTTTACCGCCCTATCCTGGAGGGGGTGCTCCCAGCCTTTTTTACTACTTGTCCCTGGAACACTCTGGAACAGACGCTCTGATAGAGTAATTACGGGCTGTTTAAGGAAAACTCCATCCCTATATATATTTTTTTTTCAATCCCTATATCTTCTACTTTCCAAATCTTCCTTTCACTGAACCCATTCGTAACTGGACTGGCCTGGAGGATGATAAATAAGGAGAAGAATTCCAGGGAGGACAATCCAGGGACCGAGAGCATCCTGCCAGACATTAGGGTCCCCATTCTCAGGGTAAGCAGCAGACGCTGGACTTTCCGAGAATGGGAGCGGCCAGAGGAGCATGCACTGGAGCTCAAAGCCTGTCGAACATTTGTGAAAGTATCGTCCACTGCCTTTTGTAGCAATGATAAGGCTAGGGCACCGGTGTCTCCTTGCTCTAAGGGCAGAGATGGGCCCTCCAAGGATGTGTCAGAAGCTTCCATGCAAGAAGTACAGATACGAGAATCTAGTGGCGAGGTTCTCCGCTTTATGCAGACCAGGATGTGCTTCTTAATTTATAAAGTTTTATTAATTTTCAAAACATTCAAGACAGACAAGAATGAGAGAAATAAGATGATACACTGTAATCAAAGAAAAACATAAAGAAAGAAAATACAGAAAAATTCTATCATCATATTTAGACCACAATAATAGGCAATACCAGGGGCTCCAGGTAAAATATTATATCATAGCAAAATTGTGGTAGGCTATGGCCTATAATAGCCTGCAAAACATATGAGAGGCCTGTAAGCTAGGCCTGAGTCCCCACCCCCACTTGAGAATAGTAGTGCTGAGAAAGACCAAAGTCAGTGAAAGTTTGAGAATCTGCCTTAAACTGCTTTTTGATAAGTTTGTATGAATCCAGTGTTCTGCATTCTCACATTCTCTGAGCTAGAAATGACCTTGAAGTAGAGATGTATCTATGTTTAAGACTGTGCCTTTGTGAGGATAGTCTGAGCAGGGGGAGCAGGGAGCTAGGCCCAGAGAGGGTCCCCGATTGGACAGGTGCAGGGGGCGTTGGGACCAATAGAAAGTTTGCCTGTATCAAACTGTGAAAATTATATATAAGGAATTTGTTTCTGTTCTCCACGGCTCAGTCCTTTTTGGATGTTTTCCTGTCTGAGCCTTGTGCACAATAAACTGGCTTGGATCTTTGAACTGACTCCTGGTATTATTTATTGCATGCTTATCAGCTGCTACATATTCTGGTGCGTTGGCCGGGAATGTGTGAGTAGTGTGATGGTATTCAAGTGAATATACCACGACTTCTCGCCTCAAAAGATTTTGTCTGGCTGGAGTCGCACTTGACTGATCGCAGGAGAGCCTCTGGCGCCACCGGTCCTCTTGTATCGGAGAGGACTCCTCCTTGCTTCCGCAGGTTGCTGGTTCTGGCTGGCCAACACCTCCGAACCCAAGGGGAGTCCAGGATCCAACCCACGTACTGATTTGGTATCGGGAACCGGATCCGGTGAGTAGAAGTTTTCTGTACTACTCAGATAGTCAGGTTTGGGAATATGGTATGGTAAAATAATAATGAGAGCCTGATCACCTCTCACGGGCAGTCCTAGTATGCCCCGCTAAGTGGTAGCGCCGCAGAAGCCACCGACCCTTTGGTATGGTTAGTCAGTAAGGCCTTGGGAATTTGGGAAAACGTTGCTAAGCATGCTTGTCTGTGTGTGTGAGTGAAAGGTCTGGAATAACAGACGAAGCGAGAGCGGACTCCTGAGTAGCGCAGTTCCTGGCCGGGCGACCGCGCCCAGGTCGCGAAAAGGAGGAAGTGTTTGGTGTTTGTCTCCCTTATTGTCTGTTGTTTGTATTTGGGTTTCCCTTCTGGTTTCCCTTCTGGTATAATGTAAGATTATTCTGTTGTGTAATTCATGAAACAGTTTACCGATTAAGGAATAGTACTGAGAAAGGAAGAGAAATAAAACAAAAACAACTCAGGAGTCACTTTTAAGCCCAAAGACAGCTGTCTCACTGATTTTATTTCTTTCAGCACAAGCCGAGAGACTATCTGTAGCAGGCAGAGAGAGAAGGGGTGTGTCTTTCACACAGCCCGTAGAAAGGAATGTTTTAGTATCCTTTAACCCTTTGAAGGCTTACTTTCAATTTTTAATCTACATTCTGCAGCTGGGTTAATTTGTGCATATTTCAGGAAAATTGTACCTGTCTTATTCAATATGTTCTAATAGTGATGTTCCTTCTGCTATGGTCATGTATTATATATTATTTGGTAGGAATATTTAGTCAGAATTTTGGATCCCGACAGTTTTGGGCTCAGCCTGGAGAGTTAAGTTCTTATTAACCCCTTTCGAGCTCCTCAACTGTTCTTGTTATATCTCAGTCCTACTTGTCTTTTATGGTCCAAATAGAAATGATAGAGAAATTAAGGAAACTGCTTGTGTTTTTCCTTTGACCTTCAAAATAGAGGTTAAGAGCCCTGACAGGACTATGAAGCATCCCGAGCCAGTAGTTACCAGATCACGACTTGAAAATGATTTAAATCCTGAGTGAATGAGGAGTTAATCGTGCTTGAATTTTATTTCTGATATATATATATTTGGATTTGACTGCGTATGCTACGGAGCAAAATTAAAAGTAAAATGAGATTTTATATACTGTGGCAAGCACCTCATAGAGGACATACTTATTGTTTAAAAAAAATAAAGAAAAGAAAAGGGGAGTATATGCATTCCAGATATCCACCAACTTTATGAAAAAGTATCCGTTTCATGTCCTTTGAATATCTGCTTTATGAACTGTAAGATTTAAAGTAATTTCTTTGCAGAGATATTGTTCAGCTTAGTGCTGATGACTGCTGGTAGTTAGTTTCATGCCAAGTATTTTTATTCTAGTCATACGTAACAGATATGTGGCCGTCATGTTAGGAGCCATATTTCTTTCTATTGGGATTGATGTTATAACATGTTGCAAAATAATAGTTTTATATTTTAAGGACTTTATCTAAATTGTTCCTATCTAGAATGAGCACACACATCCATTATGCTTATTGCAACCAATCTAAGCTTATGTTTTCTGCCTTGTTTACAGCAATAATAAGTTTTTTAATAAGTGCACCCAGAGGAACATTGTTGCATAGTTCTGACTCATTGTCCACAGGAAAATGCAGCCTGACTGCCCGCCCCCTCTGTCTGTTGTCAAGTACGTCATCATGGGGGGGGGGGGTCTGAGTCCACGTAAATTCCGTTGCAATGTATGACTAGGAATTTTAGCAAGGGATTCGCTGGAGACTAAGGAATAGAAATGTCTCCGTCCCGACTAGAAATGCTTTGTGATAGGGAGTGGCCAGTACTGGTCTCATCATGGCCCCCTGGTGGTACCTTTGATGTTAGTATCATATCCTTAGTTCACCAGATTGCACGAAAAGAACATCCTGACCAGTTCCTTTATATAGACGTCTGGTTAAATGTTTGTGAAAAAGAGCCCTCCTAGATGAAACGTTGTTATAAGGAACAGTGTTGGATATTTGTAGCAACTACCCAAGGGGCCCAGAAGCCTGGGGAAAAGAAACTGCCTGACTATTCAGCCCCAGAGTCCCCAGACATTCCTCTATAGGCCAGTCTCCTCGGCTCCACCACTATCCCAGGCAGAGCCTGTCCAGGAGGAACCCATTCCTGCAGTTTTACCCCAGGTGTCCTCCCAACAGCTCCCGCAGCTGGAGGAGGCGTTCCCCTCCCCGGCCGGAAGCCCCGGCTCAGTTCAAAGTACTCCGAGTGGGCCACAGTCCACCGAAGACACTACAAGCAAGGATTCATTTGCCAGTTCAGGGTCACTCACAGCCAGCGCCCAAGAACATGAAGTGGAACCCCAATAGTCCCAATTGCCGTATGCTAACAAAAGTACAACTACCAGTAAAAAGGATGGTCACGTTATACCATTGTGCCAGGTCCAGGGCCTACCCCCCTTAATACCGAAGGCCAGGTCGTGGTAGGGCCGACCAGCCTTGTTTATGTGCCTTTTTCCACCACTGATTTACTGAACTGAAAGACGCATTATGCCAAGTGGGATCCAAATAGTGCAGACAGCCCTCAATCGGTTCCGCCAAGCCCTCATGCAAAGCCTAAAGAAGGGAGGCCAGAGAGCCATGAATATTGGAAAAATATCTGAAGTTCTCCAACGACTAGATGAGAGCCCAGCTGCCTTCTATGAATGATTATCTGAAGTCTATAGACTATATACCCCATACGATCCAGCAGCCCAGGAGAATTTGCGTATGGTAAACGCAGCTTTTGTCAGTCAGTCCCAGAGAAATATAAAACAAAAATTACAGAAAATGGATGGATTTGCGGGCATGAATACAGCACAGTTAATGGAAGTTGCCCAGAAAGTGTTTGTGAATCGTGAAAATGAGCGTAACAGAGAAAGCGAACGGAAAATGAAAAAGAAAGCAGATCTTGCTGCTGCTTTAGTTGAACGACGTGGAGGAGGTTTTCCTAACCGAAGGACCAGAGAACGTGGAAGAGGCCGCGGAAATAGCAGGCCTCCATTGGGAGCAAATCAGTGCGCCCATTGTAGGGAAGAAGGACATTGGAAAAGTGAATGCTCGCATCTTAGCTCCACCCCCTGGAGGGGAGGAGGGAGCACTTGGAGAACAGGAGGCCGATTTCAGAGTCGAGGAGGAGTAAACCGAGCACAGTTCCGGCAAGAGAGAGAAGAAGCTATTGAGGGAGTGGCAGTTGCAGAAAGCTATGATATGGACGAAGACTAGGCCAGACCGGGCTCCAAGTTCATCCTGGGTCCCCAGGAGCCTATGGTCAGTTTGAAAATAGGGGACCAATATATGGTGGATACAGGAGCAGAACATTCAGTAGTGGCGAAGCCAGTGGCCCCTTTGTCCTCTCGATCTGTCACCATTGTTGGGGCCACTGGAGCTAGGACCACTAAGCCTTTTCTGCAGAACCGCATGTATGAACTAGGGGGGCAGAAAATAACGCACCAGTTCCTGTATATGCCTGAATGCCTTATTCCACTCTTGGGCCGAGATATGCTTGCTAAGCTCCAGGCGCAAATATCCTTTGCCTGAGAGCAGTTGCAGCTACAGCTTTGTTGGTGAGTGAAGCAGACAAACTCACACTAGGACAGAATATACGAGTCACTGTGCCACATGCAGTCCTTGCCCTTATGGAACAGAAAGCAAATCATTGGCTCACCAATTCCCGAATGTTGAAATATCAGAGCATGCTATGTGAAAACCCACAGATACAACTGGAAGTGAGCCATGCCTTGAATCCAGCCACATTGATACCTATTAGTGAAGAACTTCCAGAGCATGACTGTATAGAAGTCATGGACACTGTATTCTCAAGCCGACCTGATCTGACAGATGTGCCCATAGACAATCCTGACCAAATCTATTATGTTGATGGAAGCAGTCTCATCATCAATGGACGACGCTGTGCCGGATATGCAGTAGTCACTCAACATGAAGTTGTTGAATCATCAGCCCTAGCCTCAGGCACATCAGCCCAGAAAGCAGAATTGATAGCACTTACCCGAGCACTACTACCTAGGTGAAAAACTTGTGTTGAATGTATATACAGACTCTAAGTATGCCTTCACCACCTTACATGCCCATGGAGCTCTCTACAAAGAAAGAGGACTCATCACATCCGGAGGAAAATCAGTTAAGTATGGCCCCGAGATACTGATGCTACTTGATGCAGTATGGGCCCCAACTCGTGTAGCTGTTATGCATTGCAGAGGACATCAAGCAGGAAAAGGAGAAGTTGCCCGAGGGAACAGATTTGCAGATGCCTCAGCACGACAAGCAGCTATGACAGGACAAATTTTGCCACAAGCCACGCCGATGCAGGCAGCATTGTTTCCAGTACCCTTGAACTCATGGACACCACGATATACCACCAAAGAATTAAACTATTACTGTGACAGAGAAGATGGAGTACTGAAAGATGGGTGGATTGAACTGCCACCAGCAGAGGGCAGTCAACCCCCAGGACAAATAGTAATTCCCGAATTGTTAGGACCAGCCTTTGTCAAAGCTTTCCATGAAGCCACACATTATGGGAAGACCGCTATGGAAAAAGCACTTAGACCACATTTCTACATTGCCATGTTACCAGCCCTATCAGCCTCAGTAGCACGCCAGTGTCAAATTTGTGCAAAAAATAATGCCAAGCAAGGTCCTACACCACCACCTCGAGTTCAGTCAGGAGGTGTAACCCCCTTGCACCACCTGCAGATTGATTTTACTGAAATGCCAAAAGCCAGTGGATACCATTACCTATTAGTATTAGTTTGTACTTTCTCTGGGTGGGTAGAAGCCTTCCCAACCAGAACCGAGAAAGCCAGAGAAGTCACCAAAGTTTTATTGAGAGAGATTGTCCCTAGATTTGGAATTCCAGCAGTAATAGGGTCAGACAATGGACCCTCATTTGTTTCCCAGGTTACTCAACAGTTAGCAAAAGCCCTACAGATACAATGGAAACTCCACACCGCATACAGACCCCAGAGTTCAGGGAAAGTTGAGCGAATGAATCGTACCTTAAAAGCCCAAATGTCTAAGCTTTGCCAGGAGACACACCTGAAGTGGCCCCAAGTGCTCCCAATAGCTTTACTCAGAATACGCTCAGCTCCTGTGAAGTCAACAGGTTTTTCCCCTTTTGAAGTTCTGTATGGTAAACCCCCACCAATAGTGCAAGGAATTAAAGGAAGTCTAGCCCAAATTGGTTCAGAAATAACCAGACAAGAACTCCTAGCTCTTAGATTTGTTCTGCAGACTCTCCATACGTGGATCCAAGACCAGTTGCCTATCAACTTGACTGAACCCCTGCATCCCTACCAGCCTGGTACCTCGGTGTGGATCAAAGATTGGAAGAAGACACCGCTGGAACCCCATTGGAAGGGACCGTACATCGTCATCCTGTCTACCCCAACTGCAGTAAAGGTAGCGGAGATCGACGCCTGGATCCACCACAGCAGAGTTAAGCCCGCAGCAGCTCCAGAACCTGAGCAGTGGACCGCGGAACAGCATCACGATGCACCTTTACGAGTTACTCTGAGACGGCAACCAGCAGCGTAGACACTTTGTCACAGTGCCTTGCAGTAGCCAAGTCTTTCAAAGAGGATTGCTGTTTTCCATGCAGCAACAGTTTTGTTTCAACGAACCCAATCTACGTGTGATTTTGCACACTACTTTGATACTACATTGATTAACCATACTTCAAAAGCCAACTGAAATTGCTAAGTTGGTTACTGTGTGATGGACAACTTGAGGATCTTCAATCAACACTCAGCACCCGTTGAAATTGCTTTATTAGCGCACGGGACGAAGAAAAGATCGTCGTGGTCAAGATTTGCAAGCTGAGGATTCAAAAGAACTCCAATCAACATGTATCTTTATCTTTGCTTGGCCCTGGTTGCCTGTTTTGGAGGTTTTGAATTGACTCATGCTTTACCTCCATGCACTGCTTGCATTATTTCTACTCGAACTGGACTGAAAGTAACTCAGACTTTGATTTATCATTCTCACTATAAATGCACTGGTAAAGTGACTCGGTGTATTTATAACACCACTGAACTAAATGTTTGCATTAAAGGTAACTCCAGAGTATGCTATAACCCGCATCAGAACCCATCATATTATACGTTGGAAATACGATGGAATGATGCAGATGGACCTATAATTAATGCTACACGACCACTTAAAGATGCTAGTATACCTGCTGTTTTATATTTTGATGCATGTGATGTTATAAACAGAGATAGTCGTTCCAGATGTGGTACCTGGGAAAAAGCCTATCGCAATGATCATAAGTATATGTGCCCAGAAGGTGCCACGGGATGGAGAAAGTGTACTGGTAAGAAAGAGTCATATAGTACTGCCCCAGCTGCAGATTACTATTGCCCAAACTGGGAGTGTGTTTTTTATGCTACATGGAATGCTGGTATTACAGATGAACAGAGAGATAAACGAGTTGCCACTTTGACTAAGTCAAAAACAGATGACAAATGTAAGAAAGGTGCTTGTAACCCTTTGCAATTAAGGATCCGTAATCCTAATGCATGGAAACAAGGATACAAGTTTGGTTTACGTATTGCAGGTGGAGCAGTAGATCCAGGAACCATTGTGTATATAAGATTGAATACTCAAACCTACAAGTCATCTAAATATCACATCCATAACACTTTCTATGAAGCTATGCATGTAAATAAGTTCGAAATTCCCCATCCATCCCAGAATTTGTTTCTAGAATTAGCTGGAGCAGTAGTATCCAGTCTAAAGATTTCAGATTGTTATTTCTGTGGCGGAACCCAGATGGGTGACCAATGGCCATGGGAGGCCCAAGAATTGAATTATTCTCTGACTTACAATCAGACTGAATTACACAAGACTACTAGCGAATGGGTGTTAGCGCACTCAATCGTTGGACGTCTTTGCTATGCCAGAACTGGACCTCAGTTCACCCAACAGGTAGGACAGCTGGTCTGTCTTAGCCAAAGGTTTTATAATGCCACTACCAAGAAGACATCATGGTGGTCAGGAAGTAAAGCACCTGAACCTCCTAACCCATTAGCCAGATTTCCTGAACTTGCTAGTTTATGGACTAACCTTGCCAAAACTCATGCTTGGCAAGCCCCACCTGGTCTGTATTGGATCTGTGGAAGCCGAGCGTATGCTCAACTCCCATCGCATTGGGGAGGAGCATGTGTCTTGGGAACCATCAGACCTTCTTTCTTTCTTTCTCCTACCCACAGAACATGGAGAACAATTAGGATACCCAGTGTACACTACCCACAGACACAAAAGAGCATTGCGACAGAAGAGATCACCCCTTCAAGTAGGTAAATGGGAGAAGTGGAAGGGTGATGACTGGCCACCAGAAAGAATTATTGAGTATTATGGGCCTGCCACTTGGAATGATGATGGTATGTATGGTTATCGAACACCAATCTATATGATTAATCGTATTATTTGCTTACAAGCAGTAGTTGAAATAATAACTAATGAAACTAGCCATGCTCTCACACTTTTAGCTAGACAAAGCACCCAAATGCGCACTGCCATATACCAGAATCGTCTAGCACTTGATTATTTGTTAGCAGCTGAAGGAGGAGTATGTGGTAAACTGAATCTAACCAATTGTTGTTTGAAAATAGATGACAAAGGTCATGTAGTTGAAGAAATTGCTGAAGATATGCGTAAACATGCTTATGTGCCAGTACAGACTTGGCACCCACTAAGATTACCTAACTGGTTTGCTAACCTTTTCTCATGGCTAGGAGGACTGAAGACTTTTCTAATACTGGTATTGCTGATTGTTGTTGTTATTTTCCTATTGCCATGTATAATCCCATGCTGTATGCGTTCCATACACAGTGCTATTGATAGTACAGTAGAGCGGAAGACCGCAACTAAGATAATGGCTTTATACCAACCTCGTCCTCCTGGATATAGTCGGACTCCTCTAACTGTAGTATAATTACTTTGAAGTGATTTAATTCTCACACCTTATTAACTAATAGGGTGAGATTAATCAAAGGGGGGAATGTGGCAGGTGTAGGCCTGTGATCCACAGTGTCTGACATAAGCAAGCCTAACTAGCTTGACCTGTAAATGAAGCTTGTGAAGAGGCCCATAGGAATTGCACATCCCCCAATATGCTGCTATAGAACTAAGAACCCAGTAAAAGTATTGAATTAGCTTAGACAAGCAGAACAGATGGGAAAATACAGAAATTCATGTTTAAAACTGCTGACAGAGAAGTTCTAGAGCCCTGCTTCCCTGCACGTAGCAACTAGCCCAATAGCTTTGAAAGAAGGAAAGTAACAAGTTAGTGAACTGACCATTGTAATTGGGACTAGAAGGGGGGTAAGCAGGTGCTGAGCCCACTGAAAGAATATAATTGGATAATCATATCAGTACCGGGACCAATAGAAGAGGTACGGGAGGTACGGGAGGTTACCGGGACCAATGAAATGTTTTTCTATACCTAGAATGAAGCTAAAGTCTATAAAAGTTGTTGTATTGCCAGAGAACTTTGCTCAGCCATTTTGAATTTGATTCTGCTTGAGACTTGTGCACAAATAAATGATTTGGACCTTCTGAACAGACTCCTGGTATCATTGGTTTGTCTGCGCTCTGCTGCTACACAAACACCAGGAGGCAAGTGAGAGCTTTTCTGGGGGCTGCAGGTTATTGTCGAATATGGATACCCAACTTCGCGCTGTTGGCAAAGCCATTGTATCAAGCCACCAAAGGAATGGAGAGGTCTCCGTTGGAATGGGGACCTGAACAGGATGCAGCATTTCGATCTTTAAAGACTGCCTTGATGTCATCACTAGCCCTGGGCCTACCAGATGTCCAGAAACCTTTTCGCCTCTATGTTCATGAGTCACAAGGAAATGCTTTGGGAGTGTTGACTCAATCTCTCGGATCTTGGCAACGGCCAGTGGCCTATTTATCAAAACAGTTGGATACAGTGTGGTAAGGAGAGCTGTATAGAAGGGATGGAATGGGAAGAAAGTGAGACCTGTGCCTTTAAAAGCAGAGATCAACAGAGTTCCCATAGTAACCACAAGCCTCCGAGGCAGACTACAGCTAGTACTAAGCCCCGCCCACTTAATGACGTTAGAGCTAGGTTGAGCCCTAACAGCTCTCACGTGTGCAGGGAGAAAGGCGTGGTGCCTAAGAAGCACCAGTTTAAAGCACAGTTACTTACCTGTAACAGGTGATCTCTGGGAACAGCAGGAATTAGTCCTCACATATGGGTACGTCGGCACCGACGGAGCCCGCGCGGGAAAGCTCCCCAGCTTCTTAGAATAGAAGCTTTTGGGACCTCCCACTGCACATGCGCACTGCCTTCCCGCCTTCCTGAACAGCTCTCCTCAGTTTCGAGTTTATAGCTGAGTCAACAGAGAGAGGACAGGAAGATAGATAGATAAAAGATACAACTCCTAGGGGAGGTGGGTGGGTTGTGAGGACTAATTCCTGCTGTTCCCAGAGATCACCTGTTACAGGTAAGTAACTGTGCTATCTCCAGGAACAAGCAGGAATAAGTCCTCACATATGGGGACTCCCTAGCTTAGATGCATGGGATCCCCTGTAAAGGTTCGCCATCTTCGTATGGATCTCAGGCATCCATTCTGGGAAGGTGGGCAGGAGTTGTTTAGGAATGGAACAGGTGCTTGAGGACAGCCTGGCCAAACAAGGCATCCCGGCGGGAGTCCTTGTCCAAACAGTAATGGGCTGTGAAGGTATGAACCGAGGCCCAGGTAGCGGCTCGACAGATCTGATCTATGGAAACAGAGTGCAGATGAGCCATAGAAGTTGCCATGGCCCTCACATTGTGAGCAGTGACATGGCCTTCCAGAGAAATGTTTTTGCTCTGGTAAGCAAAAGAAATACACTGAGCAATCCAATTGGAAAGTGTACGCTTGGAGACTGGAAGTCCCAAATGGGAAGGATCAAAGGCCACAAAAAGTTGAGAAGACTTTCGATGTGGCTGAGTCCTATTAAGGTAAAAAGCGAGAGCTCTTTTACAATCCAGAGTATGAAGGTTCCTCTCTGCATTGGATGCATGAGGAGCTGGAAAAAAGACAGGTAGATATACCTCTTGATTAAGATGAAAGGGCGAGACCACTTTAGGCATAAAGTGGGGATTCGTCCTAAGGACCACCTTATCATGATGAAATCTTGTGTAAGGTGGATTAGCCACTAAAGCCTGCAGCTCACTGATGCGGCGAGCCGAAGTGACTGCAATGAGGAAGATGACCTTCCAGGAAAGAAATTTCAAGGAGGTGGAAAACATTGGCTCAAAAGGTGGCTTCATAAGTTGACCGAGCACTAGATTCAAATCCCATGCGACCGGGGGTGGTCTGATGGGAGGTTTAGTGAGAGTCAGGCCTCTCATGAATCTTGCAACAAGAGGATGAGAGGAGATAGGTTGTCCATTTATATGTTTCAAGGATGCTGCAATAGCACTTAAATGGACTCTTACCGAATTCGTCTTGAGGCCTGCATTGGATAGATGCAGGAGATAATCAAGAAGAGAATTCAAAGGAAGTGCCAGAGGGTCAAGGCCCTGCTGAGCACACCAAATGGAAAAACGTTTCCATTTGAAAGCATAGGAACGCCTGGTAGAGGGTTTCCTAGAAGCAGAAAGGATATCTTTCACTGGTTGGGAAAGATGAAAGTCTTGAAGGCTTAAGCCTTCAGTAACCAAGCACTGAGGTGAAGGGATTTGGGGTTTGGGTGCCACAAAGTCCCCTCCTCCTGAGACAGGAGGTCTGGCGCAGCTCCCAGATCCAAGTAGGATCCCTGGGAGAGCTGTAGAAGTAGAGGGAACCACACTTGGCGTGGCCAGCGTGGAGCTATGAGGATCATAGTTCCATGATCCCTCTGGAGTTTGAACAGAGTCTTGGGAATCAAAGGAATGGGTGGAAAGGCATATAGGAATGCCTGATTCCAATTCAGGAGAAAGGCGTCCGTAGCCTGAGCTCCCTGACACGGAGTTCTGGAACAGAACCGGGGAAGTTTGGCATTCCACGGACTTGCAAAGAGGTCTATGTCCGGGGTCCCCCATTCCTGAAAGATTCGGTTTATTTGGTCCAAATGTAGGGACCATTCGTGTGGCAGCAGAACTCGACTGAGCCTGTCTGCCCGAGAGTTTTGAACTCCTGGGAGATACACTGCTAGCAGGTGAATCTGATGCTCTCTGGCGAAGGCCCATAGTCTTAGAGCTTCGTTGCAAAGCGACAGAGAGCCCGTCCCTCCTTGTTTGTTTATGTAAAACATGGCCACCTGATTGTCCGTCTGAACTAGGACAGTGAGGTTGGCTAGGAGGGAGTGGAAGACCTTGAGGGCAAGGTAAATTGCTCGCAGTTCCAGAAGATTGATATGAAGGGTGGTCTCCTGTAGAGACCAAGTGCCCTGAGTGGAGAGAGTTTGCAGATGGGCTCCCCACCCTGTTTGGGAGGCATCTGTTGTGAGGGTTGCTTGGGGTAGCAATGGTTGAAATGGAGCCCCCAACAACAGATTCTTGGTGGAAGTCCACCAGTGGAGGGACCAAAACAGACGATCGGAGGTTTGTATTTGGTCTGAGAGCGCTCCTGACGCCTGAGTCCACTGAGTGGCCAGGGTCCATTGAGCTGCTCTCATATGAAGACGAGCATAGGGCACCACATGCACTGTGGAGGCCATATGACCCAGTAGGCGTAGCATTTCCCTGGCTGTCAAGTGAGTGCTGGACTGAGCTTGGGAGGCCAAACTCAGGAGGCGCTGGCCTCGAACATGTGGAAGGTAGGCCTTTGCAGTGATGGTGTCCAACTGGGCCCCTATGAATTCTAGAGATTGAGTAGGGATGAGTTGGGACTTGGGAAGGTTTACTACCAGTCCCAGATACTGCAAAAGGCTCCTTGTGTGGTCCAGGGAAATCTGGGCCTGTGACTGAGTTGGAGCTCGGATGAGCCAGTCGTCCAGATATGGGAAGACAAAGATTCCCATGCCTCTTAGAAATGCGGCTACGACTGCCATGCATTTTGTGAATACTCTTGGAGCAGAGGCTAGACCGAAGGGGAGTACTCTGTATTGGAAATGTTTTCCCTGAAACAGAAAGCGAAGATACTTTCTGTGGGATGGATGGATGAGTATATGTGTATACGCATCCTGTAGGTCTAGAGAACAAAGCCAGTCCTGACCCTGGAGGTAAGGAAGGAGAATGCCGAGAGACAGCATTTTGAATTTCTCCTTGAAGAGAAATTTGTTCAATTCTCTCAGATCTAGGATTGGTCTGAATCCCCCTGTCTTCTTTGGAATGAGAAAATAAGGGGAGTAGAAACCGGACCCTTGTTGAGGAAGAGGAACCTCTTCTATGGCCCCTTGGGCAAGAAGAGAGGAAACCTCTTGACCCAACAGGGTTAGGAGAGATGGGGGAGAATTGAATGGTCTCACCATATGATGGGGAGGAAGGCTGGAGAAATGAAGTTTGTAACCCTCTCGAATGATAGAGAGGGTCCATTGTTCTGTTGTGATTTGTTCCCATCTGGGAGCAAAGTGAACCAACCTTCCGGGTATGGTGAGAGGTTCTGGTTGTGTTAGAACCAGAAGTGGCAAGTTCCCTAGGAGCAAGTCAAAACCCCTGAGGGGTTGGAGCCTGCTGAGCTACAGTAGCTGCTGCAGGCTTAGCTCGTGCTTGTTTGGATTGCTGACGCTTAGCAGTATAGCGAGGTTGAGAAGACTGCTGGCCAGTATTTGAAGCAACTCTGGCCTTCTTATAGTAAGGCCTTTTAAAAGACTTTTTCTTAATAGGAATTGAAGTGGACTTTGAAAGTCTTTCCAAGGTGGCATTTTCAGCATCCATCTGGGTGGCTTTGATTTGCCACTCTTCCCCAAATAAGTTCTCACCTGTACAGGGCAGATTCCGTAAGCCATCTAGAACCCAAGGTTCCAGATCAGAGGCCTGGAGCCAAGCAAGACGTCGGGCTGCAATAGCAATGCCCGAAGCCCTACTGGCTCCCTCAAAGGAATCATATGCTGCCCTATTAGAGAACTTAGAAACCTCTAAGAGTTGTTTCACTAGGGAAAGGAATCCCTGCTTTTTATCCTCAGGGATAAAGGGGGCAAAATGCCGCACCTTTTTGGCAAGTTCCTCCAGGAACATGCCCATATAGAGACTGTAGGAATTAATCCTGGCTATAAGCATACTAGCCTGGAAAATTTTCCTACCAAAAGAGTCCAAAGTCTTACATTCCCGTCCTGGAGGGGTGGAAGAGTGCCTTTTGGTACTCCTAATCTTCTTCATTGCAGACTTCACCACAATAGAGTGGTGGGGCAATTGAGTCTTTTGGAAACCAGGAGAAGGAGGGACCCTATACATGGTGTCCAACCTACGGGAATAAGGAGACAAAGTCAAAGGATTTTCCCAGAAATCCATCAGTTGTTCTTGAAGGATTTCATGGATAGGCAGGGTAACTGCCTCCTTAGGGGCCTTTGAGTATCCCAAAATATCCAGTTTTTTGGATCTGGGTTCCTTTTCAGAGGATGTGGTAATAGAAAGGGCTGTAGCCATATCTAAAACAAAGTCCTGGAAGGACAAATCCTCTGGAGGGGACATTCTCCTTTTAGGAGAAGAGGGCTCCTCAGGTAAGTTGAGTGAAAACTCAGCAGAATCATCAGAGGAGTGAAAATCCTCAGAGGAATCGGTGCTTTCCTCTAACGCACGATACGCGTACCGATCGGTATCGATATCGGGCGTATCGGGTATGGAACCGGTATGGAGCGAAAGCCCATACGGTACCGACTTGCGTTTAGAGGTGGACGGCCTCGATACCGGCATGGCGGACGATACCGGTATCGGGCCCGGAACCGCTGAAAGCGGAACCGATGGCGTTGCAGCTTTAATGAAAGCCATGACGGCCTGCTGCATGGACTGTACAGTATCGCCCATGGACGCCATAGCTGCCTGGATGTCGGTACCGGAGTGACCCGGTACCCCAGAGCAGGCTAACAGGTGATCTGTCGAGGCCGTAGCATCGATATCAACCTGAGACCCCTGAATTGGCGTTTTTGGAAGTTGGACTTCCCGCCGGGGTTGTTTGGCTGGGGCAGGGTCCTCAAGTTCTAAGCTAAGAGCCTCTCGATGCTTTGAAGGAGATTTGCTCTTTGAGGACTTGCCCACAGAAGGTTTGGTTACCTGAGATCCATCCGGAGAAGAAGACCTGGATGACTGTGATGCTGTATTCTCTGAAGCAAACAGCACATGGAATTTGTTGGCCCGGTTCTGCAGCCCACGTTTAGACATGTGGGAGCAAGATGGGCAGTCCGGTATGGAATGGTCAGGCCCCAAACATTTCAGACACCATTCATGGGTGTCTGTGACTGAAATAACAGCATTACATTTGGTACACTTCTTAAATCCAGGGGCTGGCTTCTCCATGAGGAGAAATTGAGTAGGCCGAGAGGCCTCTCTGAAGTGACCAAAAAGCTAAAAAATAAGAAAAAAGAATTATAATTTTTTAAAGAAAGAAAGAAAAGACCGGCGATACCGGTATCGGTATGGGGAAGGCAGGTACGCGGTCTAAAGAAACAAATAAAATAACAATTTCTTCAGCGGTGACAGGAACACGACCTGCTGGCTCCGCGGAAAAAGAGAAACTGAGGAGAGCTGTTCAGGAAGGCGGGAAGGCAGTGCGCATGTGCAGTGGGAGGTCCCAAAAGCTTCTATTCTAAGAAGCTGGGGAGCTTTCCCGCGCGGGCTCCGTCGGTGCCGACGTACCCATATGTGAGGACTTATTCCTGCTTGTTCCTGGAGATAACTGCTTCAGTGTTGGATAGAAGGAGAGAAGGTGAGAAGCGAAACAGGCAGCAGCAGACACGGCAGAACTTGCAGGAAAGCACGCAGCAAGAGAGTCCGAAGCAGCTGGGAGCTGAGCAGCAGAGAGCCCTGGAATCAAGGCAGAAACGTGTCTCAAGGTACCTCAGAGAAAGGAAGCTGGAGGAGTCAATTCCCAGGTGGAGAAACAGCTCGGGAAGCCAGTTGAGCCCTGGGGGTAGAGAGAATAAGTTGCCTGAAGTTCCTAGCAAAGCTCTTTCTGAAGAAGTGGTTAGAGAGCTAAGAAAAAGTGCCAGACGCTGTGTTAGCCAGAAAGCTGTAAAGCAAGCTTCAGACAGAAATAAGAAGTGGGCCAGTGACTGCCGTGATTCAGCAGTGAGAGATATTGAAAGGCTGATAAGGGAGAGAGAAACTCCGTCTTTAAAGCCCGTTGCTACCGATCAGAGAGAACGCTTGCTGCTAATGCTGGATGAGCTGCTGCAGGGTGTAAATCATAAATCCTATGATACCCGTCCACAGGAAGATAGCTTTAGTGAGTCTACGCATGAAATGGAAATAGAATTGTGTGAAAGCCCCTGTGAAAGTGATACTGAAGAAATGCAATGCTCTTATTGCAAGGCAAACAAACTGAACATGTGCTAAGCTCAAGCCCATGTGAAGGAGTGGTTTGTTTAAAGCCATTATAAGCTTGTTTCTATATGGTGTGAAAGAAAAGAAACTTGCTGGAAGTTTAAAAACAGGTATAACCTCTTTTCTATGGAAGCTGTGAAAGAAAAGAAACTTGTTGAACGTTTAAGTTACTTTGATATGGTCAACAGCCTTAGCTTTAGAAGGTAGTTACCAGAAAGAAGCTAAGAGTTGACAATGTGAAGAAGAAATTCCTGTCTGTTTGAGTTAAGCCTGTTGGAGTTTATTTATCCTTTGCCTTTGGGAGAAATTATCCTTACCTGTGTTTAGTGCAACGAATTTGATGCGAGGGGGAAACCCTGAAAAATAAATTTCTCTGTTTTTGCCAAACAAACCGTGTGGTCACACTACTTGCTCAAAAAGAATAGCTGAAACTACATATCCCAGCAGTCCATGCTGGCAGCCATATTGGGGACAGTATTCAGAAGGGCAATTAAGGCGAGCCCTCTTGCTCATCGGCCACTGGCCCGGGCGGGAGGACGCAACAACAGTTACAAAAGGCTGGCCCCCTTGTTCAAGAGCCGTTGCAGCCACAGCCCTCTTAGCGAGCGAAGCTGACAAGCTCACTTTGGGACAGAATCTTCAAGTCATCGTACCACACTCTGTCTTGACCCTTATGGAGCACAAAGGGAACTTCTGGCTCACAAATTCGCAAATGTTGAAGTATCAAAGTATGCTGTGTGAGAATCCACGATTGCAATTGATGGTCAGTCAAGCTTTGAATTCTGCTACGTTGTTACCAATTGGTCCTGGCCCCCCCGATCATGACTGTCTGGAAATTATGGACACTGTATTCTCAAGTCGCCCGGATTTGACTTATGTTCCTTTGGAAAACCCAGAACGGACTTTCTTTGTGAATGGAAGTAGTCCCATCATCAATGGACATCGTTGTGCAGGATATGCAGTGGTGACCCTTGATCTGGTAGTTGAGTCCTCAGCTTTGCCCCCAGGGACTTCAGCACAGAAAGCTGAACTGATAGCTCTCACTAGAGCACTGAAAATAGGAAAAGGGCTCCGTCTAAATGTGTAAAGGTGGTAAACTACTTTCAGGTCGAGGCGGGGGGGTCCTCGCTGTTCGGGGGATAGCCAAATCCCAGATGCACTCAGAGCCGACGAGATTTCCGCCAGAGACTCTGCCAAGGACGCTGCTCTAGCTGCAGCCGAAGAAAACCCACACGCCACCAAAGTCAACTGCCCGGGGATGGTACTAGGCGCTGAGCCTGAGGGTAAGCTGGCTTGCTTTTGCTCCCGCCGTCCCATTGCCTTCAAGGAAAAGCAGGATACACCCGGGTAGAGGAGATAAGCGTGGAGCGTTTCAGCCGCAGAAACACCCTGCCACCATCTTGCCCCTGAAAAACCTCCACTCTATCCTTTTGGGGATGTGCTTCTTAGAAGCCAGCATGAGTCACCACCACCAGGGACTGCTGGGCAACACAGGTTCAAAGCAAGCTAAAATGGCATGGTGCGCCACGCAGCAGTAACAGTGCATACTAGAGCCATGTGGGCAGTTGCTGTGTATACCAGGGCCACGCAGCAGTGATATTGCACAGGCGACTTATAAACAAACTGAGCACCCTAGGGATGGACCCTAAAGTTATTGCTTGGGTTAGAAATTGGTTGAGTGGGAGGTGACAAAGTGTACAGGTAAACAGAGCTCACTGAGGAGAAGGAGGTGACCAGGGATCTGTCCTTGGTCCGATTCTTTTTAACATCTTTGCTAATGATATTGCGGAAGCACTGTCAGGTAAGGTTTGCCTCTTTGTGGATGATACCAAAATCTTGGAAGGTATAGATAACAAGAGGAGGGATGTAGCTAAGCTTGAAGAATGGCAGCTGAGATTTAATGTTAAAAAATGCAATGTCATGCATTTGGGCTGCAGCAATCCAAGGGAGCAATATAGTATAGGGGGTTCCACAAAAGACCTAGGTGTGATTGTGTCTTATGATCTTAAAGTAGCTAAACAGGTAGAAAAGGCGATGGCGAAAGATAGAAGTATGCTTTGTTGCACGAGGTGATAGTGCCTCTGTATAAGTCTTTGGTGCGACCTCATTTGGAGTATTGTGTCAAATTCTGGAGATTGCACCATCAAAAGGATATAAACAGGATGGAGTCGATATATTTATTTATTTATCCAGATTTGTATACCACTTTTTCCTTCAATCAAAGTGTTTTTTTACATAGGTTGGGACAACATTAAATGGGGTGACTGGATGTACAGAGAGACTAAGGTGGGTGGGATCATTGTATAATTAGCTTGTGAAAGGAGTCTTTAGTATGTTTGGTATAGAGAGTGGCTACTAAAATGGTTAGTGGTTTTCGTTATAAACCATATGAGGACAGACTTAAGGATCTTGTATACTTTACAGGAAAGGCGGGATAGAGATGATATGACTGAGAAGTTTAAATACCTCCGTGGCATAAATGCACAGGAGGAGAGCCTCTTTCGAGTGAAAGTGAGCTTTGCTATGAGGGGACATAGGATGAGGGTGAAAGGGCATAGACTCAGGAGTAATATGCGGAAATATTTCTTTATGGAAAGAGTGGTAGATGCGTGGAATATTCTCCCAGTGGAGGTGGTACAGAAGAGGATAGTATCTGAATTCAAAAAAGCATGGGACAAACACAGAGAATCTCTAAAGGAAAAAAGGGGACTGTTGTAGTGGTTGATATGGAAGGGCAGACTAGATAGGCCATGTGGTCTTTTTCTGCCATCATGTTTCTATGCTTCTAGTGCCACATGGACAAGACATGCTACAGGGGTGTACCAGAGGAGGCATGTAAGAGGCGTGGCAAAACATAGGAAGCACAAATAACACATACAGGCAGTTTGACAAGGTGGGAAAACTCTAGCACTGAACCAATGTATGCCCTGAGCAACCCAATCTAACTTATGCAACACCAGAGAATGAGGTTGGGAGCCCCCACAAACAAGTTAGATAGATACTTAGTTTTGGTACATCTCCCCGGGAAGTTCCAAGGCAGTAAAACTGTGCCGGGTTCAGTGCTATTCCCCTGAAGAGCCTGCTTCAATCTTCAGGGGAGAGCAGGGAGAAAAAGGAGGGAGGGGCACTGAGGTTGTGTAAGGCTGGAAAAAGAAGTTTGGAAAGGATTCTTCAATCTTCGGGTTGCTCAACAGGTCCCTAAAAATAAGGATGCTGAGCTGAACCAATTTCCCTCCTCCTTATGGCATCCAAGCAGAGTTACGTATGGGTGACGTCGGCGCCGACGGAGCCCTCGCGGAGCAATTTTCCCCAGCTTTCAAAGAAAGCCTTTGGGAATTGCAGCGCGCATGCGCGGTCCTCTTCCCGCCCAAGGGTGCCATCTTGCTCAGTCTGATGACATAGCTAAAAGACAGCAAAAAAATTAGCAAAAACGAAATCATAGGACTGCAACTCCAAGGGGAGGAGGGAGGGTTGTGAGGACTGATTCCTGCTGCTCCTGGAGAACACCTGTTACAGGTGAGTAACTACTCTTTATCCAGGACCAAGCAGGAAGTCAGTCCTCACATATGGGACTCCCAAGCTTAAGGCTACCGGAGACCCTAAGCACAAAAAAGGAGCTCCCTCAAGCTCAGTAGCACAGAAGGAAGGAATCTTCTCTGAATATGTCTCCAACCGGTAGCCAAACATCCGGGATGGAGGGTAGGAGTTGCCTATACCTCAAAGAGATTACGGAGGACTGCCTGTCCAAAAGCACTGTCCCTGCGGGACTCCCTCTCCAGGCAGTAATGGGCCGCAAAAGTCTGGCTTGAAGACCAAGTAGCGGCCCGGCAGATGTCTGCCAATGGAACAGAGCGGAGGTAAGCCACTGACGCAGCCTTCGCCCTAACACGATGAGCCGTGACTCGACTCTCCAACGAGAGGCCGGCCGCCCCATAAGCCCAAGCGATACAGTCAGCAACCCAGATGGACAGAGTACGCTTGGAGACAGGGAGCCCCAACTTATTGGGGTCATAAGACACGAAGAGCTGAACAGCCCTTCGGTGCTCTCGCGTACGGTCAAGGTAGAAGGTTAACGCCCTCCTACAGTCCAGGGTATGCAGGACCATTTCAGCTTGGTTGGAGTGTGGCCTGGGAAAGAAGGTCGGAAGTACCACCTCCTGGTTGATGTGAAAAGGGGAAACCACTTTAGGAAGAAACTTAGGGTGAGTCCGTAGAACTACCTTATTCTTGTAGAACCTAGTGTAAGGGGGATCAGACACTAGGGCCTGCAGTTCACTAACGCGTCTAGCAGAAGTGAGGGCTACCAAGAATAAGGTTTTCCAAGAAAGAAAACGAAGAGGACAGGTAGCCATAGGTTCAAAAGGCGGACAGGTAATCCGCTGTAAAACCACGTTCAGATCCCAGTCAGGGGCTGGTGGGCGCAAAGGTGGTTTAAGGAGAAGGAGGCCTCTGAGAAAACGAGCCACTAGAGGGTGGCTGGAAAGAGGCCTACCATCCACCGGCATGTGATGCGCAGAAAGAGCACTGAGGTGGACCCTGACCGAGTTGGACTTAAGTCCAAGATTGGAGAGGCAAAGCAAGTACTGCAAGACCACTGACACCGAACAGGAGAAGGGATCTTGAGACTGCTGAGCACACCGGACGGAGAACCGACGCCACTTAAGAGCGTAGGACTTCCGGGTGGAGGGTCGGCGGGAGGCCAAGACGACTTCTTCCACCTCTCTAGGCAGCAGGAGGGGAGCAAGGACTACCCTTTCAGCAACCAGGCCATCAGATGAAGGGACCGGAGGTTGGGGTGTAGGAGAGTCCCGTGATCCTGGGTCAGGAGAGTCCCGTGATCCTGGGTCAGGAGATCAGGCTGAAACCCCAGAGGGAGAGGAGTGTCCACCGCCAGCTGCATCAGAAGCGGGAACCAGGGCTGTCTCGGCCACCGGGGAGCCACGAGGATCATTGAGGCTTTGTCCCGGAGAACCTTGAAGAGCATCCGAGACACCAGTGGCATGGGAGGAAAGGCATACAGAAGGTCCGTGGACCAGGAAAGAAGAAAAGCATCCGCCGCTACTCTGAAAGGATGCGGTTGCCGAGAGCAGAATCGGGGAAGTTGCCGGTTGAGAGGACTGGCAAAGAGATCCATGGTGGGTAGGCCCCACTTGAGAAAGATCCGTTGAAGTACCAACGGATCCAATCTCCACTCGTGTGGTTGCAGGATTCTGCTGCGTTTGTCTGCCAGGCAATTTTCTTGACCCAGGAGATAAACAGCTTTGAGGAGGATGCCGCGGCTGACGGCCCAAGAACACAGTCTTTGTGCTTCCCGACAGAGAGGGAAGGAGCCTGTGCCCCCTTGTTTGTTCACGTAGAACATTGCAACTTGATTGTCCGTCTGGACCAGCACAGACTGGTGAGAAGTGAGGTGGGAGAAGGCCCTCAGAGCCAGGCGTATTGCTCTGAGCTCCAGGAAGTTGATCTGCTGGGCAGACTCCCAAGGAGTCCAGAGGCCTTGAGTACATGCCCCTTGGCAATGTGCTCCCCAACCCAGGAGAGAAGCATCGGTCGTCAGGACCTGAGAAGGCGGAGGAGACTGAAAAGCCATTCCGAGCACTAGGTTCAGCAGATGAAGCCACCATTGCAGAGAAGAGACCAGAGGGTCGGAGATCCGTACTGAGTCCGCTAGGCTCCCTGTGGCCTGATGCCATTGCGTGCGAAGGCACCACTGAGCAGGCCGCATGTTCAGGCGGGCATTGGGGGTCACATGGACTGTGGAAGCCATATGGCCGAGCAGTCTCAGAAATTGCCTGGCAGAGACCAGGGAATTGCTGTGAAAGTGGCTGGCAAGATCCATGAGCCGGTGTGCCCTGTCGAGAGGCAGAAAGGCTCGCGCCTGAAGCGTGTTTAATCTTGCGCCGATGAACTCGAGATCCTGAGAGGGGAGCAAAGTGGACTTTGCGAAGTTTATGACAAAGCCCAAGTGCTGGAGCAGAGCCACAGTGCGGTGCGTGGCGTGAGTGGCCTCCTGAGAAGACTGTGCTCGGATGAGCCAGTCGTCCAGGTATGGAAATACAAAGAGGCCTTGAAGTCTGAGATAAGCCGCCACCACTGCCAGACATTTGGTGAATACCCGTGGCGCGGAGGATAGGCCAAAGGGTAGTACTCTGTACTGGTAATGATTGCCTCCCACAACAAACCTGAGATATTGTCTGTGGCTTGGGTGGATGAGGATGTGAGTGTAGGCATCCTTTAGGTCCAAGGAGCATAGCCAGTCTCCCTGCTGGAGGTAGGGCAGCAGGATTCCAAGGGTAAGCATCTTGAACTTTTCCCTTGCGAGGAACTTGTTGAGGTTCCGCAAGTCCAGGATGGGTCTGAGGCCTCCTGTTCTTTTTGGTATCAGAAAGTACCTGGAGTAAAAGCCTTGACCTCTCAGGTGGTGGGGCACCGGTTCCACAGCCTGTTCCTGAAGAAGACTTGCTAACTCCTGAAGGAGTAAGTCCCTGTGCAGGGAGAGTCTGAGAGGCTCCCCTGGAAAGTAGGAGGGAGGTACCTGGTGGAAGTGCAGAAGATAGCCTTCTTGTACAATGTGAAGCACCCAGGGATCTGTAGTGATGTTGGACCACCTATGGGCAAAGTGGACCAGCCGGCCTCCTGTGCTGAGAGAAACCAGCTGAGGGGGAGAGGCTATGCTGATGAAGTCAAAAACCCCCACCCTGCTGAGCAGGGGCCGGTGGTGCAGGCTTGGGGGCTTACTGCCTACGGGACCCATGACCCCGTCCCTTGGCCTGCTGACCCTGTTGGGGAGCTGCTGAGGCCTGAAAATGAGGGCATTGTTTATAGGCAGCCGCCTTCCTCGGGTAAAAGGGCTTTTTCCCCAAGCCCTTCTTCTTCTGAGAAGGGGCAGAGGTCTTCCTTGAGAGGCGAGTCCTGGTGAGAGTCTCGGTCTCGATCTGTGCAGCCTTCTCATCCATGGGTTTGCCAAAGAGGTTTTCACCTCTGCAGGGGACATCGACCAACTTGTCATGCACCCATGGCTTGAGGTCGGATGACTGAAGCCAAGCCTGTCGTCAGGCACCGATGCCGGCTCCGGCTACTCGAGCCGAGGCTTCGAAGCCATCATAGGCTGCTCGAGAGATAAACTTCGAGCACTCCCGAATACCAGTTGACAAGGCTAGGAACCTCTGCAAAGGTTCCTCGGAGAGACCAGCAGAGAACCCGGCTATTTCTTTAGCCAGGTCCCGAAGATACATGCCCATATAGAGCTGGTAGGTCTGGACTCGACAAGCAAGCATAGAGCCCTGGAAACACTTCCTACCGAGGGCATCCAGGCTTCGAGCCTCCCGACTGGGAGGCACCGAGGAGTGCATTTTCTGACTCTTAAGTCTATGCATGGCCGATTCCACCACCATGGAATGGTGCGGTAGTTGTGCCTTTTGGAACCCGGGGCTCTTGCGGACTCGATAAATGGAATCGACCCGCTTGCTTAACACCGGCGACGACGCCGGGCTCTCCCACATGCGGAAGAGAAGTCATTCTAGCATCGGAGGAACCGGTACAGTAAAGGCCTCCTTTGGGGGAAAGTCATACTGGAGGGCATCGAGCTCTTCGGCTTGAGGCTCCTCCTCGGGATCCGCGGGGAAGGCCAAGGCCTTGGCCATATCCCGCACGAAGTCCGAGAACCGGGTATCCTCCGGGGGGGACCGTCTCCGAGGTTCGGACTCGGGGGAGTCCGATGGGACACACCGAGTCTGAAAAGAACCAGGTGACTCTTCGTCCTCGGATTCCCAGGCTGACTCCTCGGAGGAGGAGTCAAGCGGCTCCGGTCGGGCGGGCATCGATGCCGTCCGCCCCGATGCCGAGGGAGTCGGCGTCGACGACCTCGGTCCCGAACGGGAGGCCGAAGGAGACCGTGACCGAGGATCGACTCGAGCCCTCATGGACTCGAGGATCGGCTCGGTCTCCGGGGTCGACTTGGACGTCGACGTCCCGGTGGTCAGGGCAGAAGCACCGGCGAGGCCAGCGATCAATGCCCGCTGCTGGTCCATGAAGGCAGTCAGACTGCTCTCCAAGGCCGTCAACCTGAGTCCGAGCTCAGGAGACCCAGTAGCCCCCGACTCGGGCCCCGACGACGTCGGCTCCTTTGGAGGCGAGTCCACAAGGACTACAGTACTTACGTGAGCAGGCGAGTCCATCTCGAGACGAGGATGTTTGGAAGGCCTCTCCATCTCCAAGGACCCGGGACGGCTATCAGGGCTATGCGACCTGGCCCTCGAGGAACCAGGAGCGTCCACCGACGCCGCCCTCGCGGGTTTCTTTTTCCGATGATGTTCCCGGGTAGGAGACCCCCGTTCAGAGGAACTTCGACGATGCTCAGGACCAGAGTCCCGAGACGTCGAAGCCTCTGACGAGGTCCGGGCCCAGCCGGAGTCAGAGAAGATACGTTCCCGCTGATGCTGCTGACTCCTCAACGCTTTTGAGGACATTTTGCCACACGGTCCACAGATCATCGGGTCCTGATCGGGTCCGAGGCAGCGGAGGCAGCAGTCATGTGTGTCGGTAAGAGACATGAGCTTCTTACACCGATCACACTTCTTAAACCCGCTGGCAGCCATCAGGGGAAAAAAGGCCCCGGCGTGGTCAAAAGACAGGGCTGCCAGTGAAAAAGAAAAAAAGGCGCGAAATCTGTCACGAAGGACAAAAAACCGAAAAATAAAGAACGGACTCGCAACCGGCGTCGCGGGTCCGGGCGGGAAAAGAACCGGCGTCGAACCGAGAAAAAAGACAACAAAATCAACTTTTCTAGCGGGGAATCACAGACAACGTCTGTAGGGCTCCGCGGAAAAAAGAAGACTGAGCAAGATGGCACCCTTGGGCGGGAAGAGGACCGCGCATGCGTGCTGCAATTCCCAAAGGCTTTCTTTGAAAGCTGGGGAAAATTGCTCCGCGAGGGCTCCGTCGGCGCCGACGTCACCCATATGTGAGGACTGACTTCCTGCTTGGTCCTGGAGAATGCGGGTTTTAAGGGTGTCTCTAGTGAAGCCTCTCGTGTCACGGTCCAGTGAGAAAGTCACCAATGGTGGTTGCTCACGAGCACAATCAATCTTTCCCTCTTCAATCTTTCTTTGTTTTTCCAGATTTCATCAGAGCTGAAAAACTTGCATCTACCATTTGCTGGAGAAAGAGACATACTGAATTATGCCCTAGAGGCACAGGCTAGTAATGGCATGATGATGTCATAAGAAGCCTCTGAAATGTTTTCCCTGTCTCCACAACTTCTGGTAGGGGTACACAATCCACTTGTCTGGACTGGTATAGCAGGAAGCTATGGAATCAGTATTTTATCTTCTGGTTATGTACACCATCTTGATGCCATGCAAAGGGCAATATATCAAATAATGCAAATAAATAGAACAAATAAAAATAAATGCCCTGCCACTTGATGTGTCCTGATGTTATAAAGTTTGAGAACTACTGGTCTAGAAAGAAGGAACCAGTTCAGGGATCAAGTAGAGAATGAAGAGAACTGAAGATCAAGCTGGGGCTAGAGGGAAAGGTGAGCCAGGGACTGCAATGGAGGGTAGGAAGAAGAGAAGGCTATTAGTATACACCACACACCAATAAGTGAATGTCTTCCATAGAGTTCATGCTGCAGCCAGCCATTGAGCAAGTGCTGCGCATTGCAGTATGGGAAAGCAGGATGGACCTCCAAGCTCAGCTTCTTCTCTTGGACTCGCCGGGGCTGAAAAATTCTGCCAAGGTAGCATTTTCAAAAACTCAGGAAGAAAGAAATCCCAGCAATCATATAACAGTGACATTTACTGGCTAGCTAAAAGCACACGTGTGATGAGTTCCAGTGTTCAGCTAGAAGACTATAGTTGCAAAGGCTGGGCTAGGCAGGAGACATATAAAAGAGTGGGTGGGTGGGTGGGGTGGAAAGGAATGATTCCAAATGGCTTTGCATGAATGTTTTAGAACTGTAGTCCCAAGTAGAGGCCAGTTCTGAATGAGCTGAAAACCTAAAGCAGCAGGAGAAAACTGATGGACCATAGACTCTACAAATTGCTATGCAGGTAGAGAGTTAAACTAAAACTGGCATTCAAATAAAAACAGTCATCTCCAAGCCATTCAGACATCTTATAAGATTTTTCCATTACCTCCATTGATCGTTTGTAGTCCCCCAAGTGAAAGGAACAGTATCCAATCCACATGTCTGAGTCTTCATCTCCTTCTCCCAACTGACGTTTGAACTGAAAGGACAGAAAGCAAAGTTGCTTACCTGTAAAGGGGTTCTCTATAGAGAGCAACACACAAGTAAATGTCATCATCTGATAGTTTATTTATTTTATTTATTTATTTGTGCGCTTTTCTATACCGTCCCTTCCAGAGATCAGGGGCGGTTTACAGAGAACATGGTAAACATCAATTACATAGAACATTTTTGAGCACATAATAACTATTTTACAGAGAAAATATTAACTATTTTACATAGATTGAGCACATATTCATTATTTACAGAGAATAGGACAAATATGCACACCGATAATAAACATATGATAGTGCCAACAAAGATAGATTTCTCATATCTGAAAAACCCAAAAGGTTTTTCTGAGTGTATGTGGTACTACTCACACAGCTATTTCACAAGTTTCCTCAGTCATTATACTGTAGAGTTTAGGTCAGTGCTTCCCAAACGTTTACCACAAGTACTTAGCAGGTTCCCAAAAAGACACACAGGATCCATAATGCTTGCTAGCCGTGGATTTCCTGGGTCCTCTTTAATAATGATTTATGGACCTTTCCTTCAATAACTTGTTCAAACATTTTTAAACTGTCATGCAGCAGACCCTCTTGAAAGAAAAGAAAATGTTTTAAACGGAGAAAAAGACGTGCACAAGCTGCATTATTCGGAGGAACCAGCTAGAGGGAGCCAGAGCGACTTCAGAGACACTGAGGAGCCACGCCCCGTTGGTCACAAGGTAATGCCAGCCAGCTTCCAATCCTCGAAGGGAGGAGTGCTTCTTAAGGAGAGTGTGGAAGACTGGAGACAGTTGGGGAGGAAGGAGGTCGGCAGGAAGGAGAGAGAAGAGCAGCAGTGGAGAAAGAGAAGAAGGCCAAGGAGGCAAGTCCAGCAGAAGCAAGGGAAAGATCACTTGCAGCGCAGAGAGAAAGAGGTTAAAAGGGAAACCTGATTACTCTACTGCTAGCAAACCACCCCGAGTGGAAGGCAATTTCCCTGGAGCTGATGAAGGACCTGGGAAGGTCTCAGCTCAAGCAAGAGTGAGAGCTGTTTGCCCAGAGAGGCGAAAGCATTGCTGCAACTGTAGTCTAAAGTCAAATGAGAGACAGCTGGAGAACCTAAGCCGTGCTGCACAGGCAAGCCAGTAGCTAAGCCGGTACAGGCCCAGACCTTCACTTGGAGAAGGGACTCCAACCTCACAAGGTAAACCATACTTTCCTGGAAAAAGATTTCAGAAAGCTGCTGTATGGGAAAGACATTATCACAAAAAGTTCACCATAAATACCCCCAAAAAACCTTTTTTTAATTTCATTTTTGTCGAAGCTGACTGTAGGAGAGGTGGTATGGGTTTAACCACTCACGCCAAGCAGTAAGCTGCCTTTTATTCAAATATGGTTCTTCACCACTAAAACTGATATATTATATTTATACTTTTTCACTTATCTGATTTAAAACACTCCACCGGAGAGAAAAGTTGCTCAAGAAGAATTCCCTTTACACGACGCGCGCGTTTCGAGTATCCAACTCTGTATCAAGTGCTTAGTTGTAAAAGCAAAAATGGCAACATTGTTGAAAAAACGCCGTCTTCTGCGGCCACGGTAGAGGCGATTACCTATAGGCTGAATAACTGCTGTTTTAAAGAAGAACCAACCAATAGAACAGGAAACACCCACTGCAAAGGGAGTCCCTTATCTAATTGGTGGAAAGGAAAAATGACATGTCCAATCAAACTGATCCGTCAGATTACACTCAACCAATCGATCTCTCGATTGAGGCCAGCTGGTTCCATCGAATTCAAAAGGAATATCCATCTCTGTTCTAACCATTGCAGATTTTGTTCACGGTCTCCCCTCCTGGGGTTTTCCGGTACATGATCTATTACTGTCCATTGGAGATCTTCAAATACATGTTGCAAAGCAACACAATGTTGCACTATCGGGGCAGTTTCAATCCGTTGTCGTAACCGCGATGCATGCTCCATTAGACGTTTTTTAATGGGACGAATTGTTCTACCTATGTATAATAACCGACATGGACAGCATATTAAATACACCACATGTGTAGATATACATGAGGTATCCCAGCGACGGCGATACATATGTAAAGTGACTGGATGGGACCAGGATATTCCCGTCCATGTTGTAGCACAATATCCACATGCATTGCAAGGAGTATGTCCGGTCACCACAGATCGGTATTCAATGCGGTCAGATGGCAAAGCAGTTTTCATTAATCGATCACCCAACGATGAACCCCGAGCAAATGCCACTCTCAGAGGTTGTTGGAAACATGTGTGGAGGCGCAAAATAGGCCAGTGGGTTTGTAGGATTTTCATGACAGCAGAGCTCCGATCCGTAAAGGGTAACACACCAGTAATAAATGTCTCCTGAGAAGATGCTGTGTTCGTATATTGCGGGTCCAGTAACCAATCCCGATGGATATGTAAAGCACATTGGTATGCGCGTCGTATTATCAAATCTGGATAACCTCTGGCTGAAAGTCGAGAACAAAGTTCCAAAGCATGTCGTCTGTAATCAACTTCAGAATCACAAATCCTCCGTAGACGTAAGAATTGCCCGAAAGGCAAACCCCGTCGTAGGGGACCAGGATGGCAGCTTTTATAATGTAGAAGGCTGTTCCTTTGAACAGGTTTTCGATAGAGGGAAGAAGACACTTTCCCATCAACAATACCAAGTTGCATATCCAAAAATTCGATAGTGGCAGAACTAATTTTCTCAGTGAACTTGATGTTATGCCGCAAAGAATTTAAAAATCCTATAAATTGACGTAAAGTAGGCAGATCAGATGTCCAGATGAAAAAAACATCATCCAAAAAACGCTTCCACGTTAGAACATTGGCATAATATATAGATGTAAAAATGGACGAACTTTCCATCTCAGCCATATATAAGGTGGCGATGGAAGGCGCCACCGTGGCACCCATCGCAATCCCGGATTTTTGTTGATAAAACGTACGATCTGACAAAAAATAATTTTTAGTCAAAACTAATTCCATTAGTTGGTAAAGAAAAACCCGAGGTATGCGAGATGGGGCCATAGTGAAGCAACAATGTAAAAGCTCTAATGCCGCTCTCTGATCAATATTTGTATATAAGGATACAACATCTAAGGTCACCATGAATGCACCATCCGGAATCAGTAAAGGGGAAATAACCTGTAAAAAATGTGATGAATCCCGTATATATGATGTTACCGTACAAGCTTCCTGTTTTAGAAAAACGTCACAGAAAATAGACAATGGCTCTAATACCGAACCTTTACAGGAAACAATAGGACGTCCAGGGGGAGAGATCATAGACTTATGAATTTTTGGAACTAAATATATTATTGGAATCTTTGTATGCGTATTAACCAAAAAAGACCGTTCCTTAGAGGTTATCCAACCACCTTGATGAGCTAAATCTACCAGCGCTGTAATTTCTGTCAAAAGAGATAATGTAGGATCCCCATCCAAAACACTATATGTAGATTGATCATCAAGATGACATTTTAACAGATGTTGATAAGAATCTAAATTCTGTACTACTAGAGCACCCCCTTTATCAGCTTTCCGTATAATTAATGAATGATCCGATTCCAGCTCTCGTAGAGCCACCCGATCCGTAGTGGTGAGATTTGAAAACTGGGAAAAAGAACCAGATTCAAGACATACCAAATCTCTCAAAACCAACCGTTGGTATGTGGAAAGTATGGGGTCAGGTGTAGTATTCGGAGGAATCCACTTAGAGTGAGGCTTTACTACTGACGTATCCAAACTCATAGGTTTTCCATGAAAAAAAAGAATAATATTTAATTTTCTAAAAAATCGATGTAAACTGACCCGCATCCGAAACGGGTCATAATGGACAGTGGGCACAAATGAGAGACCAAACTGTAACAGATGTTCCTGAGCCGGTGATAATGGACGATCAGCAAGATTAACAACTATTGAAGACGTTGCTTGGACCGTTGCCTGGTGTTTGGGGGTTCCCAATCGTCGTCGCGGTAATCTCCCCGATCCTACATTATCTCTTTTGACAGAAATTACAGCGCTGGTAGATAATACCTTTATTTTGTTCACACAATTGGGTTTTTTTTTCTTTTCATTGTATGGGAAAGACAGGCAGTAGAAGAAAACCGTTTGTCTGAAGGTTCCTACGATACAAGGTATGGAAAATGTTTACCTAAGAAGGAAGTTCTGAATGAAAAATGTTTATATAGAGCTGCTATAAAACCTCTGAATAAAGAGGAATCTTTTCAGTATAAAACAGCACATAGCCGACGCCCTAGGCTTAGCCCAGAACATTGGGAAGTGATACAGGAACTGTATAAAAAGCCTGAATATATTTTACCTGAAACCAGGGACACAGATTCAGAGGCTTCAGAAGATGAGCCAATGCAAGTGGAACTAGCAGGGGATATTTCAGATCAGAAATGGATTGTACATACTGTGTTACAGGAAGCCTAGAATCCTTGTCAGGCTTGTGAGCTGTGTGACTTGCTGAATTAAACATTCTTGTTTTGTGTAAATAGCACCAGTCCTGTGAAAGTAACAGTTTTTGGTTTAAACCTGAGTTTTTCTTTTCCTCACCTGAAGTAAGGACATTTTGCTTTATAGTTGTATTCCAATCATTTGAACCATTGCGAAGAAGGGAAATATAAAGCCTTTATTTTTCCCACCACTCTGAGCAGTTGTTTTCATTGAAGATTGGTATCAAGGAAACTACTAGGACCAAAAGTAAATTGGGCCTTTGGAATACTTGCCAATCTCAACTTTATAATTTTTGTGTCTGACCTGCCCTGACCTCTACTAGCCACCAGGGTAGCCCTCACGACAAAACCCAGTTACACTAACAGCTTTTAAAACATGCTCCAGTAACGAATTCCAGAGTTTGATTATGCATTGAGCGAAAACATATTTGCACTTATTAGTCTTAAAAGGATTACACTGTAGCTTCATTGCATGCCCCCTAGTCTTTCTGATGGCATAAACATTTAATCTGCATTTACCCGCTCCACTGCATTCCTTAATTTATATACCTCTATCATATCTCCCATCGACCATCTCTTTTCCAGGTTGAAGAGCGCTAACCCTTTAAGCCTCTCCTCAAAGGGGTATCCTTCCATCCCCTTTACCATTTTGGTGGTTCTTCTCTGTACCTTTTCTAATATTGCTATATCTGTTTTAAGATACGGCGACCAGAAATACACACAATATTCAAGGTGCGGTCGCACCATGGAATGATACAGAGGCATTATAGAAACATAAAAACATAGAAAAATGATGACAGAAAAAGACCACATGGTCTATCTAGTCTGTCCTTCCATATCAACAACAGTCCCCTTTTTTCCTTTAGAGATTCTCTGTGTTTGTCCCATGCTTTTTTGAATTCAGATACTGTCCTCATCTCTAACACCTCCACTGGGAGACTATTCCATGAATCCACCACTCTTTCCGTAAAGAAATATTTCCACATATCACTCCTGAATCTATCCCCTTTCACCCTTATCTCATGTCCCCTCGTAGCAGAACTTGCTTTCAATCAAAAGAGGCTCTCCCCCTGTGCATTTATGCCACTGAGGTATTTAAACGTCTCAATCATATCACCTCTATCCCGCCTTTTCTCTAAGGTGTACATATTAAGATCCTTAAGTCTGTCCTCATATGCTTTATAATGAAGACCACTAACCATTTTAGTAGCCACCCTCTGTACTGACTCCATACTGTTTATATCCTTTTGAAGGTGCAGTCTCCAGAATTGCACACAATACTTCAAATGAGGTTGCACCAAAGATTTATACAGAGGCACAATCACCTCCTTTTTACTGCTAGCCATTCCTCTCCGTATGCACCTAAGCATCCTTCTAGCTTTTGCCGTCGCCTTTTCTACCTGTTTAGCTACTTTAAGATCATCAGACACAACCACGCCTAGATCACGCTCTTCTTTAGTGGACAAAAGTACTTCACCCCCTATACTATATTGCTCCCTTGGATTGCTGCAGCCCAAATGCATGACCTTGCACTTTTTAACATTAAATCCCAGCTGCTGAATTCTAGACCATTCTTCAAGCTTAGCTAGATCCCTCTTCATGTTATCTACAACCTCCAGGGTGTCTACTCTATTGCAGACTTTGGTATCATCCGCAAAGAGGCAAATCTTACCCGACAGCCCTTCCACTATATCACTAACAGAGATGTTAAAAAGAATCGGACCAAGGACAGATCCCTGGGGCACACCACTGGTAACTTCCTTTTCCTCAGATTGAGCTCCATTTACCTGTACTCTTTGTCGCCTCCCACTAAACCAATTTCTAACCCAAGCAGTAACTTTAGGGTGCATCCCTAGGGTGCTCAGTTTGTTTATAAGTTACCTGTGAGGAACGGTGGTGTCAAAGGCTTTACTGAAATCTAAATACACCACTTCTAGGGCTCTCCCTCGGTCCAACTCCCTGGTCACCCAGTCAAAGAAATCAATCAGATTTGTCTGACAAGACCTGCCTCTGGTGAATCCATGCTGCCTTGGATCCTGTAAGCCGCTGGACTCCAGAAACCTCACTATTTTCTCTTTCAGCAACATTTCCAATAATTTACTCACCACCGAAGTTAAATATCCTTTGTTTTATTCTCCATTCCTTTCCTTATGATTCCTAGCATTCTATTTGCCTTCTTGGCTGCTGCTGTGCACTGGGCAGAAGGTTTCAACGTGTTATTCACAATGATGACTAAATCTTTTTTTCCTGGTTGGTGGAGCATTGTGTAACCATAGTTTAGGTTTTTCTTTTCTAGTTGCATAACTTTGCACTTGTCCACATTAAATTTCATCTGCCATTTGGATGCCCCTTCTCTCAATTTTTCACAATCCTCTTGGGTTTGAATAATTTTGTGTCATCTGCAAATTTGATCACCACACTTGTTATATCCATTTACAGGTCATCTATGAATATGTTAAAAAGCACCGTACCCAGCACAGAGCCCTGGGGTACTCCACTATTCACCTTTCTCCCTTGGGAAAATCAGCCATTTAGCCCTACCCTCTGCTTTCTATCTTTTAACCAGTTCCTGCTCCACAACAGTACACTGCCTCCTATCCTATGACTTTTTAATTTTGCCAAGAGTCTCTCATGAGGGACCTTGTCAAAGGCTTTATGAAAATCCAGATACACTACATCGACTGGCTCACCTTTGTCTACCTGTTTATTCGCACCTTCAAAAAAATATAATAGATTAGTAAGACAAGACCTTCCTTGGCTAAAGACATGTTTGCTTTCTCCCATTAAACCATGGCTATCTACATAGTCAGTAATTTTGTTCTTTATAATGGTTTCTACCATTTTGCCTGGTACTCAGGGACGGTTCTATCATTAGGCCAACTGAGGCAAAGCCACAGGAACAGAGAAATGCTCCCACGGCTGCTTTCTTTTTGGAAGAAGCAGCAGAAGCGGAAGGGCGGTGGAAGCGATGACCTTGACCTCAACCTCCCCCCCCCTCTGCCGGCGCCCTCAAGCGGCGCTTACCCGGCTTACCGGTAGCGCTGGCTCACAGGAAGATGGACCCAGTAGCTTAAAAGCAGAGCTGCGGGAACAGAGAAATGTTCCCGCAGCTGCTTTCGTTTTTTTTCAAAGGATGAATTAGTGAGGGGGGAGGAGAGAAAGTAGCTGAAAGGGAGCAGACAGGGAGGCCTGGAGGGGAGCAGAAATGGGAGGCCTAAGGGGAGCAGAAATGGGGGGCCGGGAGGGGAGTAGAAATGGGGAGGGGAGTAGAAATGGGGAGCAGACATGGGGGGAGCTGGAAGTGGGCAGACATGGGGGGAGCTGGAACAGAGCAGACAGGGGGGCCTGGAAGGGAGCAGACATGGGGAGAGCTGGAAGGGAATAGACAGGGGAGCTGGAAGGGAGCAGACATGGGGGAGCTGGAAGGGTGGCAGACATGGGGGGAGCTGGAAGGGGGCAAACATGGGGGGGCCTGGAAGGGAGCAGACATGGGGAGAGCTGGAAGGGACTAGACAGGGGAGCTGGAAGGGAGCAGACATGGGGGAGCTGGAAGGGGGGCAGACATGGGGGAGCTGGAAGGGGGGCAGACATGGGGGGAGCTGGAAGGGGGCAGACATGGGGGGCCTGGAAGGGAGAAGACATGGGGGGAGCTGGAAGGGAGCATTCAGGGGAGCTTCGAAGGGAGCAGACATGGGGGGAGCTGGAAGGGAACAGACAGGGGGGCTTGGAAGGGAGCAGACATGGGGGAAGCTGGAAGGAAGCAGACGGGGGGGGGGCCTGGAAGGGAGCAGACGGGGGGGGCTGGAAGGGAGCAGACAGGGGGGGGGTGGAAGGGAGCAGACAGGGGGGGAGCTGGAAGGTAGCAGATAGGGAGGCCTGGAAGGGAGCAGACGGGGGGGAGCTAGAAGGGAGAAGACATGGGGGGACCTGGAAAGGAGCAGAGCAGAGCAGACATGGGGGGGGGGGAGCTGGAAGGGAGCTGACACCCGGGGATGGCACTGGAAGACGGATGAACAGGGGAAAGGATGGCTGGAAGGGAACTGACATGGGAGGGGGGGGCACTGGGACTGGAAGTTCACTGATACCTGGGATGGTATTTTAACTAGAAGGGGCTGGACGATGGGGAAGGAGGGGGACTGGAAGAGAATAGACACCAGTGGCGGTACTGGGAAGGCAAGGGGGTTAGTACAAGGAGGGGAGGCTGTAAAGGGGGCTGATACTAGGGAGAGTTACTGGGACTGAAAAAAGGCTGATGGAAGAAAATGAAGAAAGCAAAAGGAGAGACAAGAAATGGCAGATGGACTATAGACCATAGAAAAAGAGCTAAGAGAAGACAGAGGAAAACAGAAACCTCAGATCGGGACCAGCATGATCAAAATCATCAGACAACAAAGGAAGAAAAAATAATTTTATTTTCAATTTAGTGATCGGACTCACACAGTATGGGGAACTGCATCTCTTATCTGGTATGGCACCGCATGTGGAGTCTGGCTTCTTGGGGTTTCATTTTAATTTTTATCTACAAATTTTTATTTTTGCTTTAGGTTGTGGTCACTTATTCTGTACTTGGTGGGGTCTGTATTCTGAGTGTGTGACCAAGGCCAGGTGTTCTATTAACATTGGGTTTGTATGTAGGGATCTGTACTGTAGTAATTTGACTTGTTCAGCTTTTCAAATAGATGTATGGATGTTTTGGGGCCCATTGCAATGTTTATAGTGCTACTTTTTTCTTGGTAGGCCCCTTATTGTATGAGTTTTGGAAGTGTACGCTGGTATGGTATGGTAGATTTGGCCTTGCAGATCTTAGTGACTTTAGTAGGGTTTTATATTAGTCCCCAATATGCCTGGTACTGGAGAATGTTTGTTGGTGAGATGACCAGAATCAGATTTTTTTTTAATATATTGAGTTCTGTAGGTGAATGTCCTACCTCTGCTCTGCACCCATTGTTGAGGAGGGGGTTCTGTGAATGCAAAATTTATATTCAAAAAGAAAAAGCAAGCACCATAATGCAGTATATAACAACAAAATACAAATGAATTATAATTTGGAGTTATAAACTGCTGTGGTTCTCGCTCTTTCTTTTAGTTCCTTGGTGTGTGAACATCTTGCATTTGTTCCACATTATCTAATTGACTTTTTGATTTGGTTCAGCCCCTGACTGGAGTTTTGAGAAAGATCCCCACCCGGAGGGGGGGGAGGGGGGCACCATCTCATCCCTCGCCTCAGGCAGCAGATTGCCTTTTGTCGCCCCTGCTGGTACTGACATCAAGTTCATCGGTCTATAATTTCCCAGAACACCCTTGAAACCCTTTTTAAAAAATGGAGTTACATTGGCCATTTGCTAATCTTCAGGTATTACAGATGATTTTAATAGCTCACAGATTACTAATAGCAGGTCTGCAATCTCATATTTTGGTTCTTTCAACACAATTGAATGTATACCATCTGGTCCAGGTGATTTGTTACTCTTTAGGTTATCAAATAGTTGTAATACGTCTTCCTGGTTTATCTATATTTCTTTCAATTCTTCCGATACATCACCTTTAAATACCATTTCAGTCATGGGTAACTTCTTTATATCTTCTTCAGTAAAGACCAAAGCAAAGAATTCATTCTGTCTCTTTGCTATAGCCTTGTCCACTCTTAGTGCCCCTTTTATCCCTCTATCATTTAATGGTCCAACTGAGTGTCTCACAGGTTTTTTGCTAAGAATATACTTGAAAAGGTTTTTAGTATGTATTTTTGCTTCCATGGCAAGCTTTTTCCCAAATTCTCTCTTTGCTTGCCTCATCAATGCCTTGCATCTGACTTGTCAGTGCTTTTGTTTTTTTCCAGTTTCTATCATTTGGCTCCTTTCTACATTTTCTGAAAGATGCTTTTTTTGGCTACAACAGCCTCTCTGACCTCATCTTTAAACCATGCTGGCAGTTTTTTGGACTTCCTTCTACTTTTCTTAAAGCATGGAATACAGCTGGTCTGGGCTTGTGAGATAGTATTTTTAAACAACGCCCATGCTTGATGTAAATCTTTAACCTTTGCAGTTGCTCTTTTTAGTTCTTTCTTAACTATTTTCCTCATTTTATCATAGACTCCCTTTTGAAAGTTAAAAGGTAGTACTGTGAATTTCCTTACTGTTCCTCCATTTATTAAATCAAACACGATTATGATCACGTTTGCCAAGTGGCCCCAACACCTTTATCTCTTGCACCAGATCTTGTGTTCCACTAGGTCCAAAATGGCTTCTCCTCTTGTTGGTACATGAACCAGCTGCTCCAAGAAGCAGCCCTTTATTTCATCTAGAAATTTTATCTCCCTAGCATGGCTCTGCCATGACATTGACCAAGTCAATACCAGGGTAATTGAAATCACCAATTATTATTACTGTGTTGTAATGTCTGTTAGCTTCCCTGACTTCTTTGAGAATTTCATCATCCATTTGTTCATTCTGGCCAGGCGGGCGATGGTACAACCCCACTGCCATTGGCTTCCCCTTATTACATGGAATTATGATGCACAGAGATTCTACAGTATATTTTGTTTCACGAAAAACTTTAATCCTGTATTACTCAATGCCCTCTCTAACAGAGTGCAATCCCTCCCCCAATTTGATCTACTCTAACATTGCGATATAATTTGTACCCAGGTATCACAGTGTTCCATTGGTTGTCCTCCTTCCAATCATATCTAACCTCTCATTTAGTGCTATATATTCTAACTCTCCTATCTTATTTTTTAGACATCTAGCATTTGCATACAAGCATTTTAGAGGTTGTATTTTATTTATATTTATCTGGTTATTGGTAGATAGGGGTAATTTGGAATCTTTAAGCTCTGTCTACTCTGTACTTAAGGATATTTAGGTTACTTTTGTCTTTATTGAAACCTCTCTGTTGATATGCTCTAACTTCAATCTTTGCTAGTATCCTTCAAGAATACATCCTTCCAAACCATGCGCTCTTGGGCGACTGTCGGCCTTACACTATTATCTAGTTTAAAAGCTGCTCTATCTCCTTTATAAAGGTTAATGCCAGCAGACTGGTTCCATCCCAGTTAAGATGGAGCCCATCCCTTCGGAAAATCCCCTTCTTTCCACAGAATGTTGCCCAGTTCCTAACAAATCCAAAACCCTCTTTCTTGCACCATCGTCTCATCCACGCATTGAGACTCCAGAGCTCTGTCTGCCTTTTGGGTCCTGAGCGAGGAACGGGAAGCATTTCTGAGAATGCTACCCTGGATGTTACGGATTTCAACTTCCTACCTAAAAGCCTAAAGTTGGCCTCCAGAACTTCCCTCCCACACTTTCCTATGTCATTGGCACCAACATATACCAAGACAACAGACTCCTTCCCAGCGCTATCTAAAACCTTGTCTAGGTGGCGCATGAGGTCTGCTACCTTCACACCAGGCAGGCATGTTACCAGGTGATCCTCACGTCCACCAGCTACCCAGCTATCTAGATGCCTAAATCGAATCACCAACTATAATGGCTGTCCTAACCCTTCCCTCAAGGGCACATGGCCTTGGAGAAACCTCCTCAATGTGTTTTACATCACCTGGAGGACACATCATAGCTACAAGATCACTTCTTGCCACATCAGGGTGATGCTCTCCAGTCATGTGACCTCTCTCCTCCATGGCAACAGGGAGACTGCCAGACTGGAGGTGGAACCTCAGTACTACGTCTCTGTAGGTCTCGTCTATATACCTCTCTGTCTTCCTTATGTCCTCCAAGTCTGATATTCTAGCCTCCAGAGATTGGACTCATTCCCTGAAAGCAAAGAGCTTCTTGCATCTAGTGCACATTTAAGACCCCTCACCAACTGGGAGGAAATTATACATGTAACACTCAATGCATAAGACTGGAAAGCCCCCATCTTGCTGCTGGATGCTGTCTTCAGCTTAGTTTTAAGTATTTAAGTTGTTTACTCACTTAAGTTTGCTGGGGATACTTATACTAATACAACTGTACCTAATACATTTAATGAACTTTGTTCACCTCAAGATTAATTAATCTCAGGTCCTTAATTAATCTATTCCTGATGAGGATAACCAGTCGCACCTGAAAGTGAATATGGGCACTTCCTTCCCTTTAATAGGTTGAAGAGCTATAAATCTAAGATTATCCCTGGTGTGGGTAGGAGGGAAAGAAGACTTAATAAAAGTTGGCTTGCTACATAGTGCCACGACCTGTGCTTCTAATGTAATATACATAGTAACATAGTATATGATGGTAAATAAAGATTTCCTGCATGATTCACCCAGTCCTTGGTTTGACAGAGGGGGCCTTTCAAATTGCCCCTTTGATCTGTCACTTTGCTTTAACACCTGTTTAAGACAACTTCACAAATCTTTTGCCTCCTAATTAGAAGGCCTTTTTGTAAAGGTCAGTAGAAACAAATTTCTTTCTTTCTACTCAGACTATTTATTCTACTTGTATGCTAAGCTATACTCTGATTTGATTTAAATAAAAAGCTTTCTAGAAACAAAGTTAGACCTAATCCATAATGGAATGCAGAATCTAGTGTGAGAGGTAATGGTGTTGGAGCCACTTGCAAATAGCGATCATACTATGATCACATTTGATTTAATAAATGGTGGTAGGATAGCAAGGAAATTGACTGCACTAGCATTTAACTTTAACAAGGAGACTATGATAAAATGAGGAAAATGGTTAAGAAAAAAATTAAAAGGAGCAACTGTAAAGGTTAAGAGTTTACATCAGACCTGGATATTATTTAAAAATACTATCTTGGAAGTACAGACCAGATGTATTTCATGCTTGGACAAAGGCCAAATGACAGCCAGCATGACTTAAAGTTGAGGTCATTAAGGCTGTTATAGCTAAATCTTTCAAAAAATGGTAAAAAAGCCAAATGACAAAAACAGGAAACAACAAAAGTACTGGCAAGTTAAATGCAAGGCATTGATTTGAAAAGAAGCTTGCCATGAAAGCAAACATGCATAATAAAAACTTTTTCAAATACATTCGTAGCAAAACACCGGTGAGAGTCAGTTGGATCCTTAGATGATAGAGAGGTTAAAAGGAGAGGACAAGGCCATAGCAGAAAGACTGAATGGTGAAATTAGGTTTTACCTGCTAATTTCCTTTCCCAGAGTCCTTCAAGTCCAGTCCAGGCACATGAGTTTATGCCTGTCTATCAGCAGATGGAGAGTGAGAACCACTGGTTTGATGATGTCACCCTTAAGGATTCTGCCCTGAAATTCCCAAGCCAGTACTGTCATAACAAAGCAGGCTTCACTAATACGGCTCTATACAATAAATTAAGTAATCTGAATCCTAACTAACCAATATACACTCACACCTATGAACCAGCCCTTTGAGCCAGAGCCAGAGCCAGAGCCCGAGGATGCGGCAGAACTGGGGATCCCCCGCACACACACCCTGACTGGTATTGTCAGGACAATATAACACACTCCAGTATCGGTCCAGTGAGCCCGTCAGGAATAAATATTTAAACAGCACTCTCCCAGGCTCGACCAACACCATTAAACCAGACAGATTTAGAGCTAAAGATGGGTTCTGGACTGAACTGGAGGGATTCAAGGAAAGAAAATTAGCAGGTAAGACCTAATTTCACCTTCCTAAACATCCCTCCAGTCCAGTCCAGACACGTGGAACGTAACAGAGCAGTTCCCTAATGGGGGGGACAGGAGAGCCCTGCCTGCAGAACACGCACCCCATAACTAGCATCATCCTTCGCTTGCATATCCAAACAGTAATGCTGAGTGAAGGAATGCAAAGAAGACCACAATGCCGCCCTACCAATGTCCAGTGGCGAAACCAAACCAAATTCTGCCTAGGAGGGAGACTGAGTCTGAGTCAAATGGGTCTTAAGCTCCTATGGAACCGGGCAGCCCACCAGGATATAAGCCAAAGCAATGGCTTCCTTCAGCCACTGAGCTATAGATGCTGCCTCTCCCTTGTGCGGGCCTCTGTAGAGAACAAAGAGATTATCTAACTTCCAAAATGCCTTGGCAGCACGTAGGTACTGCTACAACACCCAGCACACATCCAACTTGTGCAGGGCTTTATTCTCTGGCAATTCCGCCCCCTTAGTGATCACCGGAAGAGAAACCGGGAGATTCAAATGAAAGACCGACACCATCTTTGGTAAAAAAGATGGAACCGGATGGAGGACCACCTTTTCCGTAAACACTGACAAGAAAGGCTCTCGACAGGACAGCGCCTGTAACTCTGAAATCCTCCGCGCTGAACAGATAGCTACCAAAAACACCGCCTTCAGAGTAAGGTCCTTCAGAGTGGCTTGTACTAGAGGCTCAAAAGGCAATGCCACAAGCACAGAAAGAACCACATTAAGATCCCAAGGGGGAACCAACAGTCTTGACAGTGAGTGGACATGTTTAACCTCCCTCAGGAAATGCACCATATCCAGATGAGCAGCCAAGGAAACCCCCTGGATTTATCCATGGAAACAAGCCAACGTTGTCACCTGCACCCACCGAGAGTTGAGTGCCAGCCCTTTCTCCAAGCCCACTTATAGAAACACCAAAATCTCTGGTAGGGAAGCGGCGAGCATATGAAGACCCCTGTCTAACATCCAAGCCTCAAAGAGCCTCTACACCTGGACATAAGCGAGGGATGCGGACTGCTTGCACGCTTGCAACAAGGTAGCATTGATCTAAGCAGAATAACCTCTCTTTCTCAATCAAGCCCTTTTAAGAGCCAAGCCATAAGAGAAAACTGAGCTGCGTCCAGCATCACTACGGGACCCTGAGAAAGAAGACTGTCCACCACCAGTAAAAGCCAAGGGTCCTCCACTGCCAGCTGTACCAGGCACCAGTACCATGACTTCTGAGACCAATTGGACATTACCATGATCACGAGACCCTGATGAGCTTCCACTTTCGGGACTATGAGCAGCCAAGGAGGGAAGACATACAACAGGCCTCCCAGAGGCCACCTCTGAACCAACACATCAAGGCATTTGGACATCCTTTCTCACCTGTGGCTGAAAAACCGACCCACCTTGGCATTGTCTGCTATCACCATCAGATCCATGATGGGCAAGCCCCATCGCTGCACCATCTGCTGAAACACTGGCTCTGCTAGGGACCCCTCCCCTGGATCCAACAGATTTCTGCTGAGAAAGTCGACCTATACATTCTCTTTCCCTGCTACATGAGCTGCTGACAGTGCCACAAAGTGTGCCTCCACCCACCTGAGCAGTAGTGCCACCTCCTTCGCCAACTGGCCACTCTTGGTGCCCACCTCGCGATTTATGTAGGCCACTGAACATGTAGATATAGTCTGGCTTAATTGGAGACAGCCAACATGCCTTTAGCCAAGGAAGGTTTTGTCTTACTAAACTGTTTTGTTTTTTTGAAGGTGTGAATAAACAGGTAGACAAAGGTGAGCAGGTAGATGTAGTGCATCTGGATTTTAAGAAAGCCTTTGACAAGATCCCTCATGAGAGACTCTTCGCAAAGTTAAAAAGTCATGGGATAGGAGCAGGGCCGGATTTACCTTGAGTGAGGCCCTACGCCAACAAAAATTGTGGGCCCCCAGCAGGGGCGGCCCAAGGGGGGTGCGGACCTCATTTGCATAAGGGGCCTCATTTGCATAAATATTTGCATAATGTTACCATATACTAACTTTTAGTAAACGTGCCTCTTAATGAGTGTATGGATAAAGAAAGACTAAAAGATTTCTACATTACTATAATCCAGTGCCAACTGCCAGACACATTAGGAACTACTACAAACACTGCCCATAGTAAACCCGCCGTATCCTAACAGCACTACCAGGACTCACAAAGCACCATACTCTACCAATCAAAAGGCAACACTGCAAATATTAAACCAATACATTTCAGAGAACAACAATACATGACCTACTGGGGAAAGAGAACAAGTGGCAATGTCAAATAGGAATTATATAAACAGAACACCTCAGCTCAGTTACACATGCAGAACATAGACCATCACCAAACAAGTAATCACAATTTAGAAATAGGAAGACAATAATTAAACTGGGAATCCCAAAAGCCAAACTTGGAATGTACAACACTGTAGAAATAAAACTATACATTAATTTGCTCTTGTACTAAACAAAGCGCAGATGTTAATGATGCACATTTACCAGAGCTGACATATTCCAATTAATAAATTCAAAATAAAGAGATATTTTTCTACCTTTTGTGCATTTTTTTCAGCTGCAATTGCTCCAGCCACTTTCTTCTGGTTTCTTCGTGTCTTCTGCTAACTCTCCATCGTCTGCTGTCCATTTGTCCTTTCTTCTCTCTTCTAGATTTTTTTTCCATTCTCTCTCTACATCTGCTTTAACATACTAATCTTTCTCCTTTTGCTCTTTCCTCATTCCTATTTCATCCACTCAAATTTTACCCCTCCATCCTCAATCCCCACTTACTCTCCCAATACCCGGCCAATTGTAGATTTTTTATCCCTCCCACACAAAATATTTTTCCCTTCTCCATTTTACTCTTCCAGCCCCATCCCATTCTAATCCTCCCCCAACATCAGCTCCCTTCTAGTTCCAGCCTCACCCAGCATCCATTCCCTTCTAGTCCCTGCATCAGCCCATTTCCAGTCCTAGCCATCCATCAGCCCATTTCCAGTCCTAGTAACCCCCCAACCCAATACCAGTCCTAGCCCCCCCATCACCCCACTTACAGTCCTTAACCCCCCATCACCCCATTTTCAGTCCTTAACCCCCCATCACCCCATTTTCAGTTTAAGCCCCCCCTATAACCCATTACCAGTCCTAACCCCCCATCAGCCCACTTCCAGTCCTAACCCCATCAACCCATTTCCAGTCAGCCCCCCATAGCCCATTGCCAGTCCTACCCCCCCCCATCAGCCCACAGCCCATTACCAGTCCTAACCCCATCATCACACCTCCAGTTTTAACCCCCCAGCCCATTTCCAGTCCTAGCCCCCCATAGCCCATTACCAGAAAACCCCCATCAGCCCACAGCCCATTACCAGTCTTAACCCCCCCAAAGCCCATTACCAGTTCTAACCCCCCCCAACAGCCCATTACCAGTCTTAACCCCCCAGCCCATTTCCAGTCCTAGCCCCCCCCATAGCCCTTTACCACACAGCCCCCATCAGCACACAGCCCATTACCAATCTTAACCCCCCCCCAAAGCCCATTGCCAGTTCTAAGCCCCCCCAACAGCCCACAGTCCATTACCAGTCCTAACCCCATCAGCCCACCTCTAGCCTTAACCCCCCCAGCCCAGCCCAGCCCAGCCCATTTCCAGCCCCAGCCCCCCAGTCCATTTCCAGCCCCAGCCCCCCCAATAGCCCATTACCAGTCCTACCCCCCCCCCATAGCCCATTACCAGTCCTACCCCCCCCAGTCCATTTCCAGCCCCAGCCCCCCCAATAGCCCATTACCAGCCCTACCCCCCCCAGTCCATTTCCAGCCCCAGCCCCCCCAATAGCCCATTACCAGTCCTACCCCCCCATAGCCCATTACCAGTCCTACCCCCCCCCATAGCCCATTACCAGTCCTACCCCCCCCCCCATAGCCCATTACCATTCCTACCCCCCCCCCCGGCCTAAAGTAAAATGTAATTTTAAAAAAAAACCTGGTGGCTGCCGCCGCGGGGCCCCCTCTGCTGCCGCGGGGGCCCCGTCTACAAGCTGAAGCCGTCGGGTCGGGTCGGGTCTCTATCTCTCTCTCCCTCCCTCGCTGCAGGCTGCAGGCTGCGAGAGTCGCGAAGGGAGAGCGTCTCCTCGCGTCTGTGTTAAGCCCGCAGGGGCTGATGGGAAATCCCATCAGCCCCTGCGGGCTTAACACAGACGCGAGGAGACGCTCTATCTTCGCGTCTCTCGCAGCCTGCAGCGAGGGAGGGAGGGAGGGAGAGACCCGACCCGACCCGACCGGACCGCTTCAGCTTGTAGACGGGGCCCCCGCGGCAGCAGAGGGGGCCCCGCGGCGGCAGCCACCAGGTTTTTTTTTTTTAATTGAGTTTAAAAAAAATTAACTGGTTCTTTTTTTGTGGGCCCCTGCCGGCTGTGGGCCCTACGCCATGGCGTACATGGCGTATAGGTAAATCTGGCCCTGGATAGGAGACGGTGTGCTATTGTGGATCAGGAACTGGTTAAAAGATAGAAAGCAGAGGGTAGGGCTAAATGGGCAATTTTCCCAATGGAGAAAGGTGAATAGTGGAATACCCCAGGGATCTGTGCTGGGTCCGCTGCTTTTTAACATATTCATAAACGACCTGGAAATGGGAATAACGAGTGAGATTATCAAATTTGCAGATGACACAAAACTATTCAAAGTTGTTAAAACCTATGAGGATTGTGGAAAATTGCAGGAGGATCTTGATAAATTGGAAGACTGGGCATCCAAATGGCAGATGAAATTTAATGTGGACAAGTGCAAAGTTATGCACCTAGGAAAGAAAAACCCAAACTATGGTTACACGATGCAAGGTTCCACATTAGGAACCACTACCCAGGAAAAAGATTTAGGCGTCATCATGGATAACATGTTAAACCCTCTGCCCAGTGTGCAGCGGCGGCCAAGAGAGCAAATTGAATGCTATGTATAATAAAGAAAGGAATGGAGAATAAAACAAAGGATATTATAATGCCTCTGTATCATTCCATGGTGCGACCACACCTTGAATATTGTGTGCAATTCTGGTCGCCGTATCTTAAAAAGGATATAGAGTTACAGTCAAACCTCGGTTTTCATGATTGATCCGTTCTAAGAAGTCTGACTAAAACCGAAACGTACGAAAACCGAAGCAATATTTCCCATAGGAAATAATGTAAATTCAATTAATCCGTTCCAGACACCCAGCTCCTGTCACTTCTCTCACCTGCCCGATCGTCCACAGGACAGCAAACACACAGATACTGTACGACGCTAATCTGATCGCTGACTCCCTCTCAACAGCAATTTGCAAGCGTACCCTGCAAGAGAAAGAACTGCCTCCCACATTCATTCAACATCTCCTGCTACCCTGCTACCTCCGAGCCTGAGGGGGCGCTCCAGAGAACAGGCAGGCGGTGGAGAGATCGGGGCCTTCCTCTTTGTGCAATCCTTGGCTCTTGACTCTGACTCTGGCTCGAGGATGTTGCTCAGCTTCTCAACACGCGATCGGTGAGTCCGGGGGGTAGTGCTGCCGGGACTGGGCGGGCAGTGTAAACAGACCAGCGCGAGGTTGACACTTCTTCAGGAGTTGTACAGTGTATATAGTTTTCAGATCTGGCAGCACAAAAACCGAGGCGATATCCGATAACCGAGACAACATCTCAGTCAGAAAAGACGTCGAAAACCGAAACGCACGAAAACCGGGGCAAACGAAAACCGAGGTATGACTGTATTAGAAAACGTACAGAGAAGAGTCACCAAAATGGTAAAGGGGATGGAAGGATACCCCTATGAAGAGATGCTAAAAGGTTAGGGCTTTTCAACCTTGAAAAGAGATGGCTGAGGGGAGATATGATAGAGGTCTATAAATTAATGAATGGAGTGGAACGGGTAAAGCACAGTTACTTACCTGTAACAGGTGATCTCTGGGAACAGCAGGAATTAATCCTCACATATGGGTACGTCGGTACAGACAGAGCCTGTGCGGGAAAGCTCCCCAGCCTTTCAGATGAAAGGCTTTTGGGGCCTCCCACTGCACATGCGCGCTGCCTTCCCGCCTTCCTGACCAGCTCTCCTCAGTTCGAGTTTATAGCTGAGACAATAGAGAGAGGAAAGGAAGATAGATAGAAGATACAACTCCTAGGGGAGGAGGGTGGGTTGTGAGGACTAATTCCTGCTGTTCCCAGAGATCACCTGTTACAGGTAAGTAACTGTGCTATCTCCAGGAACAAGCAGGAATAAGTCCTCACATATGGGGACTCCCTAGCTAAGATGCCTGGGAGATCCCCCTCCAAGGGTAAACCATCTTCGTATGGATCTCAGGCATCCATCCAGGGAAGGTGGGCAGGAGTTGTTTAAGTATGGAACAGGTGTTTGAGGACAGCCTGACCAAACAAGGCATCCCGGCGGGAGTCCTTGTCCAAGCAGTAATGGGCTGTGAAGGTATGAACCGAGGCCCAAGTGGCTGCTCGACAGATCTGATCTATGGACACAGAGTGAAGATGAGCCATAGAAGTAGCCATGGCTCTCACATTGTGAGCTGTGACATGGCCTTCCAGAGAAATGTTCTTACTCTGGTAAGCAAAAGAAATACACTGAGCAATCCAATTGGAAAGTGTACGTTTGGTGACTGGAAGTCCCAAATGAGAAGGATCAAAAGCCACGAAAAGTTGGGAAGACTTTTGATGTGGCTGAGTCCTGTTGAGGTAAAAGGCGAGAGCTCTTTTACAGTGAAGAGTATGAAGGTTCCTCTCTGCACTGGATGCATGAGGAGCCGGGAAAAAAACAGGTAGATATACCTCTTGATTAAGATGAAAAGGCGAGACCACTTTAGGCACAAAGTGGGGATTCGTCCTAAAGACCACCTTATCATGATGAAATCTGGTATAAGGTGGAGTAGCCACCAAAGCCTGCAGTTCACTGATGCGGCGAGCCGAAGTGACTGCAATAAGGAAAAGAACCTTCCAGGAAAGAAATTTCAGGGTGGTAGATACCAACGGTTCAAAAGGTGGCTTCATAAGTTGACCCAGAACTAAATTCAAGTCCCATGCTACCGGAGGAGGTCGGATGGGAGGCTTAGTGAGGGTCAGGCCTCTCATGAATCTTGCAATAAGAGGATGAGAGGAGACAGGTTGTCCATTTATAGGTTTTAAGGATGCTGCAATAGCACTTAAATGGACTCGTACTGAATTCGTCTTGAGGCCTGCATTGGAAAGATGCAGGAGATAGTCCAGTAGAGAATTCAAAGGAAGTGCTAGAGGATCAAGACCCTGTTGCGCACACCAATGGAAAAACGTTTCCATTTGAAAGCATAGGAACGCCTAGTAGAGGGTTTCCTAGAGGCATGAAGGATATCTTTCACTGGTTGGGAAAGATTAAACTCATGAAGGCTTAAGCCTTCAGTAACCAAGCTCGGAGATGTAGGGACTTGGGGTTTGGATGCCACAAAGTCCCCTGCTCCTGAGACAGAAGGTCTGGCGCAGCTCCCAGGTCCAGGGAGGGTCCCTGGGAGAGATGCAGAAGTAGAGGGAACCACACTTGGCGTGGCCAGCGTGGAGCTATGAGGATCATGGATCCGTGATCCCTCTGTAATTTGAACAGAGTCTTGGGAATCAAAGGAATGGGTGGAAAAGCGTACAGGAATTCCTGACCCCAATGTAGGAGAAAGGCGTCGTTGGCCTGAGCTCCCTGACACGGAGTCCTGGAACAGAACCGGGGAAGTTTGGCATTCCACGGACTTGCAAAGAGGTCTATGTCCGGGGTCCCCCATTCCTGAAAGATTCTGCGTATCTGGTCCATATGCAGGGACCATTCGTGTGGGAGCAGAACTCGACTGAGTCTGTCTGCCCGAGAGTTTTGAACTCCTGGAAGATATACTGCCAGAAGATGAATTTGATGCTCTCTGGCGAAGGCACATAATCTGAGAGCTTCGTTGCAAAGCGACAGAGAGCCCGTCCCTCCTTGTTTGTTGACATAGAACATGGCTACCTGATTGTCTGTCTGGACTAGGACAGTCAGGTTGACAAGGAGGGTGTGGAAGACTGTGAGGGCAAGGAAGATTGCTCGCAGTTCCAGAAGGTTGATGTGAAGGGTGGTCTCCTGAGGAGACCAGGTGCCCTGAGTGGAGAGGTGTTGGAGATGAGCTCCCCACCCTGTTTGGGAGGCATCTGTTGTGAGGGTTGCTTGGGGCAACGAAGGTTGGAAGGGAATCCCCAACAACAGATTTTTGGAGGATGTCCACCACTGGAGAGACCAAAACAGTCGTTTTGAGGTGAGTATTTGGTCTGAGAGCAGTCCTGATGCTTGAGACCACTGGGTGGCCAAAAGCCATTGAGCTGCCCTCATATGAAGACGAGCGTAGGGCACCACATGGACCGTGGAGGCCATGTGGCCCAGAAGTTGCAGCATTTCTCTGGCTGACAAGTGACTTCTGGACTGAGCCTGGAAGGCCAAGCTTATTAGCCTTTGGCCTCGGACCAGAGGGAGGTAGGCCCTTGCCGTGGTGGAGTCCAATTGGGCCCCTATGAATTCCAGGGACTGAGTAGGGATGAGTTGGGACTTGGGAACGTTTATCACCAGTCCCAGATATTGAAGAATACACCTTGTGCGGTCCAGAGAAATCTGGGCTTCTGACTGAGATGGAGCTCGGATGAGCCAGTCGTCCAGATATGGGAAGACAAAGATTCCCATGCCTCTGAGAAATGCGGCTATGACTGCCATGCATTTTGTGAAGACTCTTGGAGCAGAGGCCAGACCGAAGGGTAGTACTCTGTACTGGAAATGTTTTCCCTGGAACAGAAAGCGAAGATATTTTCTGTGGGATGGATGGATGAGTATATGAGTGTACGCATCCTTGAGATCTAGAGAACAAAGCCAATCCTGACTCTGAAGGTATGGAAGGAGAATGCCCAGAGAGAGCATTTTGAATTTCTCCTTGAATAGAAACCTGTTCAATTCTCTCAGATCTAGGATAGGTCTGAAGCCCCCTGTCTTCTTTGTTATGAGAAAATAAGGGGAGTAGAAACCTAACCCCTGTTGTGGAGGAGGAACCTCCTCTATTGCCCCTTGGGCAAGGAGAGAAGAGACTTCCTGACCCAACAGGGTCAGAAGAGATGGGGGAGAACTGAATTGCCTCACCATGGTATGGGGAGGAAGGCTGGAGAAATGAAGTTTGTAGCCCTCGCTGATAATAGAGAGGGTCCATTGCTCTGATGTGATTTGTTCCCATCTGGGAGCAAAATGAGCTAGCCTTCCAGGAATGGTGAGGGGCTCTGGTTGTTCTAGAGCCAGAAACGGCAAGTTCTCTAGGGGCAAATCAAAACCCCTGAGGGGGTTGAGCCTGTTGGGGTGTAGCAGACACTGCAGGCTTTGACTTTACTTGCTTAGACTGCTGACGCTTAGCAGCAAAGCGAGGCTGAGCAGATTGCTGGCCAGTATTTGTGGAAAACCTGGCCTTCTTATAGTAAGGCCTTTTAAAAGACTTCTTTTTGGCAGGGGTAGAAGTAGACTTAGAAAGTCTATCTAGAGTGGCATTTTCTGCATCCATTTGAGCAGCTTTAATTTGCCAGTCTTCACCAAATAAGTTCTCACCTGTACAGGGCAGATTCCTGAGGCCATCTACAACCCAGGGTTCTAGGTCAGAAGCCTGGAGCCAAGCGAGACGTCGGGCTGCAATAGCAATTCCCGAAGCTCTGCCTGCAACCTCAAAGGAATCAAAGGCTGCCCTGTTGGAGAACTTGGAGACCTCTGAAAGTTGTGTCACCATAGAAAAGAAGTCCGCCCTTTGATCATCAGGGATAAAGGGGGCAAAATGCTGTATCTTTAGGGCAAGTTGTCCAAGAAACATGCCCATATAAAGGCTATAAGAATTGATCCTGGCTATAAGCATACTAGCCTGGAACATCTTTCTACCAAAAGAGTCCAGGGTCTTACATTCTCGCCCTGGACTCTTTATTTTCTTCATGGCAGACTTCACCACAATAGAGTGGTGAGGCAGCTGAGTTTTCTGGAACCCAGGAGAAGGAGGGACCCGATACATGGTGTCCAACCTACGGGAATGGGGAGACAGTGTTAAAGGAGTCTCCCACAAATCCATCAAGTGTTCTTGAAGGATTTCATGGATAGGCAGAGTGACTGCCTCTTTAGGAGCTTTAGAGTATCCTAAAATATCCAATTTTTTTGATCTGGGTTCTTTTGCAGAAGATGTAGCAATAGAAAGTGCTTTAGCTACATCAACAATGAAATCCGGAAAGGATAAATCTTCTGGAGGAGACATCCTCCTCTTTGGAGAGGAGGGCTCCTCAGGAAGAGCAAGCTCAGCAGAGTCATCAGAGGAATTGAATTCATCAGAAGAATCTGAGTATTCTCTCTGTGCTTTCAATGCACGATACGCATACCGATCGGTATCGACATCGGGCGTATCGGGCATGGGATCGGTACCGGGCGAAAGCCGGAATCCGGCATGTGGAACCGATCGACACTTGGAAGTCGATGGTCTCGGTTCCGGTGTGGAAGTCGATGGTCTCGGTTCCGGTGATGGAATCGGTACCGAGGGCGTCGCAGCCTTAATGAATGCCAGAACGGCCTGCTGCATGGTCTGGACAGTATTGCCCATAGACGCCACTGCTGCCTGGATGTCGGTACCGGTATGGGCCGGTACCCCAGAGCAGTCCAACAGGTGATCAGTCGAGGCCGTGCCATCGATGTCAACCTGTGACCCCATGATTGCTTTGGAGGCCAGAGCCTCCCGCCGGGGTTTTTTGGCCTGGGCAGAATCCTCGAACTCAAGATTGAGAGCCTCTCGATCTTTAGAAAGAGATTTGCTTTTAGAGGATTTGCCCACAGAAGTTTTGGTTACCTGAGATCCATCCGGAGAGGAAGACCTGGATGACTGTGATGCTTCTGAAGGAAACAGCACATGGAGCTTGTTGGCCCGGTTCTGCAAACCAAGTTTAGACATCTGGGTGCAGGATGGGCAGTCCGGTATGGAGTGGTCAGGTCCCAAACATTTAAGACACCATTCATGGGTGTCTGTGACAGAAATGACAGCACTGCACTTGGTACACTTTTTAAAACCAGGGACTGGTTTCTCCATGAGGAGAATTTGTGTAGGCCTTAAGGCCTAACAAAAGTTACCAAGCTGTGCTGAAGAAAATAAAAAAGTCTTTTTTTTTTTTTTTTTTTTTTTATAAAGAAAGAAAGAGAGACCGGCGGTACCGGTTTTGGTATGGGGAAGGCAGGTACGCGGTCTAAAGAAACAAACAAATTTCACAATTTCTTCAGCGGTGACAGGAACACGACCTGCTAGCTCCACGGAAAAAGAGAAACTGAGGAGAGCTGGTCAGGAAGGCGGGAAGGCAGCGCGCATGTGCAGTGGGAGGCCCCAAAAGCCTTTCATCTGAAAGGCTGGGGAGCTTTCCCGCGCAGGCTCCGTCGGTACCGACGTACCCATATGTGAGGACTTATTCCTGCTTGTTCCTGGAGATACGTAGATCGATTGTTTACGCCATCAAAATATAGAAAGACTAGGGGGCATGCAATGAAGCTACAGGGTAAACTATTTAAGATTAATAAGAGAAAGCATAGTTACTCACCTGTAACAGGTATTCTCCGGGGACAGCAGGAATCAGTCCTCACATATGGGTGACATCGGCACCGATGGAGCCCGCACGGAGCAAATCCTCAGCTTTTAATGAAAACCTTTGGGATTGCTACCACGCATGGGTGGTCCCCTTCCCACCCAAGGGTGCCATCTTATTTAGTCAGATGACATAGCTAAAGATGGCAAAAAACAAAATAAAGATCGTACAACTGCAACTGCAAGGGGAGGAGAGAGGGTTGTGAGGACTGATTCCTGCTGTCCCCGGAGAACACCTGTTACAGGTGAGTAACTATGCTTTCTCCGGGAACAAGCAAGAAGTCAGTCCTCACATATGGGACTCCCCAGCTACAGGCTACCAAAAACCCATAGCAAAAATAGAGCTCCCTCATAGGAAGCCACAAGCAGCAGCAATTGAGTCTGTATAGACAGACCAAACAGGATCCCTGTGCCTGATGAAACCAGCACTCCGGTAGCCTGAACACAGGTCAGAGGTTAGGAGTTGCCTAGACCCCAAAAAGGTTACGGAGCATGGCCTGGCCAAAGGTACTGTCCCGTCGGGACTCTATCCAAGCAGTAATGAGATGCGAAGGTATGAACTGAAGACCAGGTGGCGGCCCGGCAGATGTCTGCTAGCGGGACCAAACGCAGGTTAGCTACTGAGGTCGTTAATAGCCCTGACCCGGTGCGCCGTGACCTGGCCTTCCAACGGAAGCCTCCCCTCCTCGTAGGCCAGGGCAATACAGTCCACCACCCATGTAGACAGCATAGGCTTGGACACCGCCTCCCCCAGCTTACTGGGGTTGTAGGAAACGAAAAGCTGAGAGACTTTCAGGTGGCCTTGACTGTGTTGTATATAGAAGGATAAGGCCCTCTTACAGTCCAAGGTATGGAGGACCATCTCTGCCCGACTGGCATGCGGTCTGGGAAAGAAGATAGAAGGACCACCTCCTGGTTGAGGTGGAAGGAGGACATCACCTTTGGAAGGAATTTAGGGTGCGTGCGAAGCACCACCCTATTATTGTAAAACCTGGTGTAAGGCGCTTCAGCCACCAGGGCCTGGAGCTCGCTTACCCTGCGGGCAGAAGTGAGCGTGACCAGGAAAACCACCATCCAGGAGAGGTAGCAAAGGTGGCAAGTAACCGGGGCTCGAATGGTGGCTGGGTGAGGTGCCCCAACACCACAATGAGATCCCATTCGGTCGCTGGGGGGGGGAATCGGGGGCTTAGACAGAAGCAGGCCCCGTAGGAAGCAGGACACCACTGGGTGGGCTGAGAGGGGCTTCCCATCTACCTGGTAGTGGTTCACCGCTAGGGTACTGAGGTGTACCCTAACGGAATTAGACTTGAGCCCCGAATGAGAAAGGTGAAGCAGGTATTGTAATACCATGACCACTGGGCAAGAGCAGGGGTCGGTCCCCCGCTCAGTGCACCAAAGTGAGAATCTGCGACACTTAAAGGCATAGGCCCACCTGGTAGACGCCTTGTGCGAGGCCAGAAGAACATCTTCCACCTCTCTAAGGATGTGGAGTGGGGCTAGAGTCACCCTCTCAGCAGCCACACCATCAGTGAAAGGGATCCAAGGTTGGGATGCAGGAAAGAGCCACTCTCCTGGGACAGGAGTCAGGGGACGGACCCCAGGGGTATGGAGTTCTCCATTGCCAGTTGCAGGAGCAGTGGAAACCACGGCTGCCTGGGCCACCTTGGAACTACCAAGATGACCGAGATCCTGTCATGGAGAGTCTTGAACAGAGTCCTGGCGATAAGTGGCATCGGAGGGAAGGCGTACAGAAGTCCCTCTGACCATGAGACCAGGAAGGCATCTGCGGCCACCCTGGCGGAGTGAGCCTGCTAGGAGCAGAAGCGGGGCAACTGGTGATTGTCCGGGCTTGCAAATAGGTCCATCACCTGTTTCCCCTAGGTCTGGAAAGGTCTGCTGGCTACCCCTGGGTCCTGCCGCCACTCGTGCGGCTAAAGAATCCTGCTGAGTCTGTCAGCTAGCAAGTTGTCTTGGCCCGGCAGGAATACCGCTCTGAGGAAGATGCCCTGTTGGACTGCATAAGAGCACAGATCTAGGGCTTCCTGGCAGAGGGCACGGGACCCCGTGCCTCCCTGCCTGTTCACATAGAACATGGCCACCTGGTTGTCCGTCTGGACTAGGACTGACTGGTGGCCCAGGCAATGATGAAAAACCTTCAGGGCGAGATGAATGGCTCGCAGTTCCAGGAGGTTGATCTGCTGAGCACGCTCATCCAGGGACCAAGTGCCCTGGGTGTGGTAGCCCTCGCAATTGGCTTCCCAGCCCAGCAAGGAGGCATCCATGGTGAGGACCCTCGAGTGGTTGGGGGTCTGGAAAGGTATGCCCGCCTCCAGGTGTCGGGGCGACCGCTACCAGACCAGGGACTTTGCCAACTGGCGGGTCACTCGAACTCTGTCCTGGAGGTGGCCTGTGGCCTAGGGCCAGTGGTCCCAGAGGCACCACTGTGCTGTTCATATGTGGAGATGGGCATCTGGAGCGACGTGGACCGTGGAGGCCATGTGCCTGAGAAGGCGCAGAAGATGCCTGGCAGGCACCGAGGTATGGTGCTGCATGTCTAGGGCCAGAGACATGAGTCTGGCTGCCCGGTCTGCGGGCAAGAAGGCTTTCGACCGAAGGGTGTCAATTCTTTCCCCAATGAACTCCAGCCCTTGTGTTGGGCAAAGGTTCGACTTGGGGTAGTTTATAACGAAGCCCAAATGTTGCAGAACCTGGGTGGTGCGTGCTGTGGCCTGCTGCACCTCGGGGGCTGTGGTGCCCTTGATGAGCCAGTCATCAAGGTAGGGGAAGACAAATATCCCGTGGAACCTGAGAAAGGTGGCAACCACTGCCAGACACTTTGTGAATACCCTGGGGGCCGAGGCTAGGCCGAAGGGTAGCACCCTGTATTGGAAATGATTGCCTCCTACCACAAAGCGTAGGTATTGTCTGTGGTTTGGATGGATTATAGGTATAATGTGTGTATAGGTATCCTTTAGATCTAAGATGCATAGCCAGTCTCCCTGCCAGAGGTAGGGCAGAAATGTTCCAAGGGAGAGCATCTTGAACTTCTCCCTCACCAGGAATTTGTTGAGGTTGCACAGGTCGAGGATGGGTCTTAGGCCCCCTGTCCTCTTTGGCACGATGAACTACCTGGAGTAGAACCCCTTGCCCTTGAGGTGGTGGGGCACCGGTTCCACCGCTTGGTCCTCGAGAAGCCCTGACAACTCCTTCAGGAGAAGGTGCCAGTGTAGGGAAGACCTGAGGGGCTCTCCCAGGAAGTATTGTGGAGATGTTTGGCTCAGGTGGAGGAGGTAACCCTCCTTGACCACCCTTAGTGCCAACTGGCGGGTCACTCGAACTCTGTCCTGCTTTGATTGAATGATAAGGCGGTATATAAATACCATTAAATAAATAAATAAATTAGTGCCCAGGAATTGGTGGTTATAGCTTTCCACCTGTGGGCATAAAGGGTGAGGCAACCTCCTGTAGGCTGATGATCTCCGTGTGGGAGAGGGGCTATGCTGTAGGAGTCAAAAGCTCCCTCCTGGCTGGGCCAGAGCCGAAGTCTTGGGCTTGGGAGCCTTCTGCTTACATGGGCCATGCCCTTGTCCCTTGGCCTGCTGCCCTTGCTGGGGAGCCGGGGAGGTCTGGAAAGGTAGGTAGTTTCAGTAAGCAGTGGACTTCCTCGGGTAAAAGGCGTTTTACCCGAGCCCTTTCGTCGGGGAGGGGCAGTGATCTTCTTGGAGAATCTAGTCCTCGTCATGAACTTGGTCTCCAGCTCTGCGGCCTTGTCGGTCATGGGCTTGCCAAAGAGGTTTTCCCCTTGACATGGGACATCGACCAACTTGTCTTGTACCCATTGCTCGAGGTCGGACGACTGCAGCTAAGCTTGGCAGCGTGCACCGATGCCTGCCGCGGCTACCCAGGCCGCTGACTCGAAACCATAACAGGCCGCCCAAAACATAAATTTGGAGCACTCACAGACGGCTTTGGACAGGTTCTTGAAGCGCTGTAAAGGTTCCTTGGAGAGACCAACTGAGTACCCGGCAAGTTCCTTCACCGGGTCCCTCAGGTACATGCCTATGTACAGCTGGTAGGCCTGGATCTGGCAATTCAGCATCGAGCCCTGATAGCACTTTCTGCCGAGGGCATCTAAGGTGTGAGCCTCCCTGCCTGGGGGGCAATGAGGAGTGCGTCTTCTGACTCTTCAGCCGACACATGGCTGACTCCACTACCATGGAGTTATGCAGCAGCTGTGGCTTCTGAAAACCAGGGCTCCGGCGGACTCGGTACATCGAGTCGAGCCATTTGCTGACCACCGGCACTGATGCCAGTGTCTTCCACATACTGAACATAAGCCACTCCAAGATGGGAGGAATGGTCACCGTGAGCGATTCCCAAGGAGAAGCCTCATATTGGAGGATCTTGAGCTCGTTGGCCCGAGGATCCTCCTTGGACTCGGTGGGGAATGCCAAGGCCTTGGACATGTCTTTGACGAAGTCCAAGAAGCCCATATCCTCCGGTGGGGACCTTCTTCGAGGATCAGAGACCGGGGAATCGGAAGGGACTTCTCGGTACCGACAGGTGACCAGGGACTCCGAGAAGGACTCGAGGGGATGTTGTTCCTCGAGCTTTGAGGGGCCCGGTGCCATATGTCCCAACCCTGGAAGGCTCATTGGAGACGACCTCAGCCCCTTTGAGTGGGAAACCAAGCGTGACCTTGGCCGAGGATCTACCCGGGCCCGCATGGCCTTGAGGATCGGCTCAACCTCCGGGGACGTCTTCGACATCAAACACCCGGTGGTCGGGGCAGAGGAATCAGACGTGCCAGACATCAGCACCCACTGCTGGTCCAAGAAGGCAGTTACATTGTGCTCCAAGGCCGCCATTCTGGACTCCAGTCGCAATGGCTCTGCAGCCTTCGGCGTGGGCACTGAGGCACTCGGGCCCAACGCCGGCTCCCCAGGAGAGGAATCCTCGACGAGGACTGCGTCTAACTGCCGAGGCAGGTCCGCAACCGGATCCCTCTGGGGGACGATGACTCGGGTTCAGAGTGTTCCTCCCGAGGTGTCGAGGCCTCAGACGAGGTCCTGGCTCTTGGAGGCATCAGGGACTCGAAAAATCTTGTCATGCTGCTGCTGCTGGTGGCTCCTCAAGGCCTTGGAAGACATCTTCTTGCAAAGACCGCAGACTGCCGGGTTGGTCCGGACTGAGGCACCAGAGGCAGCAGTCATGTGTGTCGGTCAGAGACGTTATTTTAGCACACCGATCATACTTTTTAAAGCCACTGGTCGCCATAGGAGGAAAAAGAACCCCAGCAAGGTCGAAGACCCTTTGGGCTGCCAGCGGAGAAAAAGGCACGAAGACGCCAAAAATAAAAATAAAACTTTAAGTAAAAAGGAGTCAACCCCCGATACCAAAGCACCGAGGTCGGGGCGGGAAAGGTACTGGTGCAAACCGGAGACAAGAAAAAATCAACTATTTCTGGGGGGAAAACAGACAACATCTGGTGAGCTCCGCGGAAAAAAGGAGACTGAGTAATATGGCACCCTTGGGTGGGAAGGGGACCACGCATGCATGGTAGCAATCCCAAAGGCTTTCTTTGAAAGTTGGGGATTTGCTCTGTGCAGGCACCATCGGCACCGATGTCACCCATATATGAGGACTGACTTCTTGCTTGTTCCCAGAGAAAATATTTTTTCACTCAATGTGAAATCAAACTCTGAAATTTACTACCGGAGGATGTAGTAAAAGCTGTTAGTGTAGCTGGGTTTAAAAAAGGTTTGGACAAGTTCCTGGAAGAAAGGTCCATAAACCATTATTAAAGTGGACCCAGAATATCCACAGCTTGCCCCAATACAAGCATTGTGGAACCTGTGTCTTTTGGGGAAGCTGCTAGGTACTTGTGACCTAGATTGGCCACTGTTGGAAACAGGATACTGGGCTTGATGGACCTTGGTCTGACCCAGTATCTGGCATATCTTATGTTCTTATGTTCACTGTGGCTGCGTTGTCAGATAGCATGCGCATTGCCCTGAGGTGGATCAGGGGAAGAAAGGCCTTGAGCATCAGAAAAACTGCTCTAGTTTCCAACCTGCTGATGGGACAGGCATGCTCTTCCAATGACCACTGCATCCCTGGACCACCTGGCCCTGACAGTGGACCCCCCAGCCTATCAAACTGGCAACTCGTTACCATTATCCAGTTGGAGGTTTTGAGGGGCACCCCCTCGTCAAGTTGCTCGACTGTAGCCACCACCTGAGACTCACCCATGCCTCCCATGGCAACACTAAGGTCTTCCACAAGGAGTGCCTCTGAGCTGACCACCACAACAAAAGGGCCCTTGAAAGAGGACTCATGTGTACTCTGGCCCAGGGCACCAGTTCCAGGGTCCCTGCCATGGAGCCCAGCATTTGCAGGTAATCCCAGTCATGCAGCACTGGTCTCTGCAGGAGCTGTACAACCTGTTCTTGCAGCTTCTGAATCTGCTCCATCGTCAAGGCAACCCTGTCTGTTACAGTATCGAAGAGGGCTCCCAAATGCTCCAGAGACTGGGTCAGCTCCACTGTGCTCTTTGCAAAGTTGACTACATAGCCTAACTGCTGCAGCAGCATGATCACCTGCTGCGTCACCTGCTGACTCTCTTGGTAGATCTTCGCCTTGATCAACCAGTCTTCCAGATATGGATACACCAGAACCCCCTCTCTCCATAGCGCTGCCACTGTCACCACCACCATTACCTTTGTGAAAGTTCTGAGGGCTGTAGCATGCCCAAAGGGCAGGGCCCGAAACTAGAAATAACCGAAGGAAAGCGTAAAACAAAGGAAGCACTGATGCTCTGGTCGAATTTGTATATGCAAATACACCTTCGAGGGATCCTAAGCGGTCAAGAACTCCCCTTGACGCATTACCACTATCAGGGACTTCAGAGTCTCAATTCAAAAATTTGGAATCCACAAGGCCCTATCGACCCCTTTCAGGTCCAGTATAGGCCACAACAATTCCTCTTTCTTAGGAAACATGAAGTAAATTGAATAACAACCGTGCCCGCGCTCCTGAGGGTGCACCTCGATGATGGCCGACAGCTGCACCAGATGCTGTACTGTCTCCCTGATTGCCCGGGACTTCCCTCGCGGCCCTTCAGGCAATACCATAAAAGCGTCGGAGGGGGGACAGGCGAACCTAAGGGCATCTTCCTCCTGAATTACCTCAGCAAGCCACTGGTCTGACGTGATTTGGATCCAGGTGGAATGGTGCTCCTGCAGATGACCTCCTACAGGCACCAACTCCACCTGGACCACTGCACTTTCATTGTGAGGGCTTAGAGCCTGCAAAACCCCAGGCTGGTCCATCTCTGCTGCCTCGCCACCACCGCCCCCCACCCCAGAAAGAGAGCGCCCCTGGGAAGATAAAGTGTCTTCTGGGGGGAGGCCCAAATCTCAAGGGATGAAACCTCCAGAAATCCTGAAAGTGCCCTGAAGCTGTGAGGAAAGGCTTCACGGTCTTGGGCATGTCCTCCAGCAGCTTTGGGGCCTTTGACTCTCCTAAATCCTTAACCAATTTCTCCAAGGCATCACCAAACTCAACTTCCCCTGAAAGGGGAGCCTACTCAGGTGACCCTTCGATGAAACATCTGCGGACCAGTTACACAACCACAAGGAGCCTCCAGGCTGTAATCACAGATGCCATGTTCTTAGCCATCGCTTGGACCGGATCGTAAAAGGCCGACCCTGACTCTATCCATGCTGATTCTGACAAGGAATCCTTCTCCTCTGCGGTCTCAGGCAGTTTTGCAACCAACGCATACACACTCTAGTGACATATGCCCTGCAAATAGCCACTTACAAGGACAAGGCTGAAATTTCCAAGGACTGCTTTAACATCGCCTCGAGCTTCCTATCCTGACAGCCCTTGAGGGCTGCACCACCCTCTACCGGAATGGTGGTCTTCTTTATGACTGCCGTCACCAACGCATCTCTGTTGAGAACCTGAAGCGCTCCTTGTTCATGGCAGGATTGAATACAGTCTCACAACAGATTGGCACATCCGCAAATTTCCTTCCAGCACCTTCCACTATGCCTTGATCATATCCCAAATAGTCCTATGCACTGGGAAAAACAGGGATGGCTTCTGGATCCCTTCCAGCAAGGGGTCCTCCTGCATACCCTAAGAAGGGTATCCGTTGTGATATTCAGCGTCGCCATGGAATGCAAGATCAGAGATGCCAGCTCATTCCTGTAGAACACATGCACCACTCAGGGGTCTCGCCCTTTTCCAGGCTTTCTCCACAGTAACCATCAAAGCAGTTCAACAGCCCCTCCAGAAGGTCCTCCAGCCCCCTGGAGGCCTCCAAGTCCTCCTGCCGCTCCTGCCATGGTTGCTTGGCCGGCAGAGGAGCCGGCCCCACCTGAGACCCTGTCCATCAGGGGCCCATTAGTCATGGGTACCAATCCCTGCTGCATGCAAAAAGCTTGATGGAGCAGAAGCACAAATCCTGGTGTGAAAGTCCCAACTACCGGGACTTAACCTTCAGCCCCTCCATGTGAGTCCTGAGAAAAATCCAAATACACTGAAAATTGGCTCCCTAGGCTCTGACTGGGCTCTCCAAAGCCCACTACAGGCCCCACTAAAATGGTGGCATTTCCTGCCAAAACTGGGGCTTTGTACAGTTCTTCCAATTCTGCCACGGCCTCCCCTGCCTGGTTTTGCCACACGTTCTTGCTACTGGGGCAACTGTTGCTCCATGCAACCCTCTTCCATACAGCTGCGGCAGATGCCAGAATCAGGAGAAAGGCTCCGGCTGCTGCTGCTGCTGCTGCAGGCTGTCCATATCAGCTTTGAAGGCATGACACGCATACGCACAGGGCCTCCCCCTCTCACTAATACTCAATGTGACTCCACTGAGACCGCTGCACACTGGACCACACTCACTAGACTTGGAGCCACACTCAGTCGCCGCTACCCTGCGGCAGTATTTGCTTATAAGGGAAACTGTTTGGAGGTTCCTTTGTTTGACTTATTTTTTTATTTTTTTTCCCCCAAGGACCCCCGCAGTCGGGAACTCGCCAAGCACTGCCTATGAGGAACTAGTACCAACAGAGCCCCCGCAATCACTGCCATCCCTGGAGGGGAAGTGGAAGAAAGAGGGGCAAAAACCACTGGTACTTAAAGGTATTTAGCTATTAAACTCAGATGCAAATAAGTGTCCAGAAGACCTAAATATCAACCAGATACTTTTCTAACACTGAGGGCTTTAATGTGTGGTCTGAGGAGGAGTATGAATGGAAGAGATTTTGGATTTAGCTCACGTCTTTTTCAGCATGAGCTCAAGGACAGTTACATTCAGGTACAGTAATTATTTTCCTGTCCGCATAGGCACTGGAAGATTAAAATGATTGCCCAATATCACAAGGAGTGGCAGTGGATTTGAACCCTGGCTTCCCTTGTTCTTAACCCACTGCTCTGTCCATTAGGCTAACCTCAATTCATTTGCTTGTTGTATTTATATATTTATTATTAGTATTTGGTATACCGCCCTTTAGCCTAAGGTCATCAGAGCAACCTTAGGCGGTGTTAGCTGCATCTGTGATGCCTGTAGAACATGCAGCTATCGCGGGCTGTAAATGCCTATGGCAACTGCAAAGTATAGACACATCCACTCTGCCCACACCACACCTACTCTTAAAACTAATGTGCGGTATGCTGCTATTGCTAAAAATCGCCTGCGATAGCTGCATTTGTCTCGTGCTATCTGTCAACCTGGCATGATTTTCTCACATAAGCACCACGATGACAATTTAATGCACTTTAGTAAACACCCCCCTTTGTGTATGCATTAGGGGGGTACTGAGATTCAATGCAGCTATTACATCAGCCCTTCAGTCATACTAATGATCTCACCTCTATAGCCACTGATCATGGGCGAGTTGAGATGTTGAAAATCTCATATGATGATCTAATGAACTTCCTGCATTTCTCAGTATTTGTCAATTGCTCAATAAATTTCTCCTTGTACTCCTGAGGGATAGACTTAGAAGAAGTTTCAATTCTGGTTGCACTGGAGCATATACTGCACTCTTGAGCACTGCACCCTGAAACAGTTTTCTGCCAACATCATCTAAGCTTTTTATAATCCTACCCAGGGGGAGTCTTAGAGTACTCAGTCTTGAAGGACTACCCAGAGAGACTACTAAAACTGGAAATAGATCTGCATTTTTAAGTATTCATCTTCTGAAATATAGTCTAAATCTTGGGGGAAAAGGATAAACTTTGTGCTTAAGCAGATAAATCTGTGTATTTTAGAATTCAGTGTGTTTGCTGAGTCAGTTAGATCTTAGTACCATCAGACAGCACTTCATTCAAATCAAATCAGAGTATAGCTTAGCATAGAAGGAAAAAAAGAGTAACTAGTTACTGAAGTAGGTTTGTTTCTAGAGAGCTTTTTTATTTAAATCAAATCTAAGTATAGCTTAGCATACAAGTAGAAAAATTAGTCTGAGTACAAAGAATTAAACTTGTTTCTAGTGACCTTTACAAAGAGGCCCTCCAGTTTGGAAGCAAAAGATCTATGAAGTTGTCAAATAGGTGTTAAAGGCAAGTGACAGATCAAAGGGGCAATTTGAAAAGCCCCCTCTATCAAACCAAGGGCTGTGTGAATTACCCAGGAAATTGGTAAGATTTTACCTTAGAAGCACAGATCAGGGCACCGTGTAGCAATCCAGCATGTAAGTCTTCTTTCCCTCCGTCCCACCCCTGGGATAATTTTAGCTTTATAGGCTCTTAAATCTATTAAAGGGGGGAGGTGCCCATAATCACTTTCAGGTGCAGCTGATAATCTTCATCAGGAAGGCATTTATTAAGGACCTGAGATTAATTATTCTTGAGGTGCACAAAGTCTATTTAAAATATAAGGTATAGTTATATTAGTATAATTATCCTCTGCAAAACTAAGTAAGTAAACAACTTTAATATCTGAACAAAACCTTAAAACTAAGATGCAGACATCAGTCCAGCAGCGAGTTGGGGGTTTTCCAGTCTTTTGCACTATCACATCTATGATTTTCTCCCAATTGGTGAAGGGTCTTATGTGTGCACTAGGTGCAAGGAGCTCCTTGCTCTCAGGGAAAGAGTCCGATCTCTGGAAGCTAGAATAGCAGACTTGGAGGACATAAGACAGACAGAGAAGTATTTAGACGAGACCTACAGGAATGCAGTACTGAAGTCCCACCGCCAGGCCGAAGCATTAGAGCGGTTTACAATAATATATCATTTGTGGAAATATGAAAGGAACGCCATTTGTAAGATAGGAAAGAGTAGAGGACAGAAACAGTCAAAAGGATAGGCAAAGAAAAGAAACGGAACAGCAGGTTACCATAATATAAGCGTATGACAATCCAGACCACATATTCAATGCTCATTTCAGGACAAACGCCATGGACCAACGCCTAAGGGCCACGCCAAAGGGTATCTTAGAGATCTGGTGGAAATAGGCTAACTAGTGGGGCACTGTGATACCTGGGTACAAATTATATTGCAATGATAGAATAGATCAAATTGGTAGAGGGGTTGCGCTCTATGTTAGAGAGGGCATTGAGTCACACAGTATTAAAGTGATGCAGGAAACAAAATACATGGTGGAATTTCTATGGATTTGGTTACATGTAAAAAGTTGAAGGTGATGACAATGAGGGTGTACTACCGACCACCTGGCCAGAAGGAACAAATAGATGATAAAATTCCTAAAGAAATCAAGGAAGCCATCAAAAGTAACAATACAGTAACAATAATGGGTGATTTCAATTACCCCGGTATCGACTGGGTCAGTGTCATGGCAGGACATGCTAGGGAGATAAAGTTTCTAGATGAAATAAATGATTGCTTCCTGGAGTAGCTGGTTCATGAACTGACAAGAGGGGAAGCCATTTTGGATCTAGTCCTTAGTGATACTCAAGATCTGGTGCATGAGATAAGGGTGTTGGGGCCACTTGGCAATAGTGATCATAGCATGATCGCATTTGATTTCATAAATGGTGGAAGGACGGCAAGAAAATCCACAGTTCTGCTCTTAACTTTCAAAAGGGAGACTATAATAAAATGGGGAAAACAGTTCAGAAAAAATTATAAGGAGCAGTTGCAAAGGTTAAAGATTTACATCAAGCATGGACCTTATTTCAAAATACTATCTTGGAAGCCCAGACCAGCTGTATTCCATACTTTAGGGAAGGTGGAAGGAAGTCCACAAAACTGCCAACATGGTTTAAAGGTGAGGTCAGAGAAGCTGTTGTAGCCAAAAAAGCATTTTTCAGAAAATGGAAAAAGGGAGCCAAATGACGAAAATTGGAAACAACATAAACAGTGGCAAATTAGATGCAAAGCATTGATAAGGCAGGCAAAGAAAGAATTTGAGAAGAAGCTTGCTGTGGAAGCAAAAACACATAATAAAGACTTTTTCAAGTATATTCGTAGCAAAAAACCTGTGAGAGTCAGTTGGACCATTAGATGATAGAGGGGTAAAAGGGGCACTAAGAGGGGATAAGGTCATAGCGGAGAGACTAAATGAATTCTTTGCTTCGGTCTTTACTAAAGAAGATGTAGGGAAGCTACTGATGAGTGAAATGGTATTTAAAGGTGAGACATCAGAAAAATTGAAAGAAATATTGATAAACCAGGAAGATATATTACAAGTATTTGATAAACTAAATTGTAGCAAATCACCTGGACCAGATGGTATACATCCGAGGGTGTTGAAAGAACTGAAATATGAGACTGCAGACCTACTATTAGTAATTTGTGAACTATCATTAAAATCATCTGTAGTACCTGAAGATTGGCGAATGGCCAATGTAACTCCAATTTTTAAAAAGGTTCCAGGGGTGATCCGGGAAACTACATGCCAGTAAGCCTGACATCAGTACTGGTCAAAATGGTAGAAACCATTATAAAGAACCAAATTACTGAACATATAGATAGTTATGGTTTAATGGGAGAAAACCAACATGGCTTTAACCAAGGAAGGTTTTGTCTTACTAAGCTGTTATATTTTTTTGAAGGTGTGAATAACAGGTAGACAAAGGTGAGCCGGTCGATGTAGTGTATATGGATTTTCAGAAAGCCTTTGGCAAGATCCCTCATGAGAGACTCTTGGCAAAGTTAAAAAGTCATGTGTCAGGAGACAGTGTACTATTGTGGATCAGGAACTGGCTAAAAGATAGAAAGCAGAGGAAGGGCAAAATGGCCAATTTTCCCAATGGCTAAAGGTAAATAGTGGAGTACCCCAGGGATCTGTACTAAGTCTGCTGCTTTTTAACATATTCATAAATGACCTGGAAATGGGAATAATGAGTGAGGTAGTCAAATTTGCAGATGACAGAAAATTATTCAAAGTTGTTAAAACCCAAGAAGATTGTGAAAAACTGCAAGAGGACCTTGATAAATTGGAAGATTGGATGCTCAAATGGCAGATGAAATTTAATGTGGACAAGTGCAAAGTTATGCACCTAGGAAAGAACAACCCAAACTATGGTTATAAGATACAAGGTTCCACATTAGGAACCACTACCCAGGGAAAAGATTTAGGCGTCATCGTGGATAACATGTTGAAACCCTTCGCCCAGTGTGCAGCAGCACCAAGAAGGCAAATATAATGCTAGGAATTATAAGGAAAGGAATGGAGAATAAAACAAAGGATATTATAATGCCTCTGTATCGTTCCATGGTGAGACTGCACCTTGAATATTGTGTGCAATTGTGGACACTGTATCTTAAAAAGTATATAGCGGAATTAGAAAAAGTACAGAGAAGAGCCACCAAAATGCTAAATAGGATGGAAGGATCCTCCTATGAGGAGAGGTTTAAAAGGTTAGTGCTTTTCGACCTGGAAAAGAGACAGCTGAGGGGAGATATGATAGAGGTCTATAAATTAATGGATGGAGTAGAACGGGTAAACGTAGATTAGATTGTTTACATCAAAAAGTAGAAAGACTAGGGAACATGCAATATTTTTTCACTCAACACGTAATCAAACTCTGGAATTCACTACCTAAGGATGTAGTAAAAGCTGTTAGTATAGCTAGGTTTAAAAAAGGTTTAGACAAGTTCCTAGAGGAAAGGTCCATAAATAATTATTAAAGAGGATCCAGGTAATCCACTGCTTGCCCCAATACAAGCATTATGGAACCTGTGTGTCTTTTTGGGAAACTGCTAGGTACTTGTGACATGGATTGGCCACTGTTGGAAACAGGATACCGGGCTTGATGGACCTTGGTCTGATCCAGCATGGCATATCTTATGTTCTTATGGAATAATTTTCATGTCTTGGGAACTTTGGTATATTGAATGTTTAATGCTAATTAGGACATACAGTACGTAGAGTGTTATCATTTAGAATGAGCTGAAACAAATTTATATCTTCTATCTGCAATTCATTTAAAAGTAGCAGTAAGTTGATGTTTCCAGAAGCCTTAGTCTATAAGGATTAGTATGGTATAAAAGTCTATGCATGTATGTAGTTTGTATGAGGATGTATGTAGTTAGTTTAATGCAAGTGATTAGAAAGTATTGCGTGAAGTGCTTAATTATAAGAGGCAAAATTAGACCTTACCTGCTAATTATCTTTCTTCGAGTCCCTCCAGGCCAGTCCAGTTACACTTGGGTAGTCACCTCCACCAGCAGCTGAGAACTGAGCATGTCAGGATTCTGAAATCCCATTAGAAGAGCTCCCCCTTGAGCCTAAGTCTTCTACTATCAAAGCAGCCTACTCCTCAACTACTTTATCATGAAAAGGAGAGAAGCAAAGAAATGCCTGGCTCCAAGACCATCACTTTGCACCCTAGAGCTTCCTTTTTGTTTCTTTTTTTCCTTTTTCTTTTGTCAATATAGCTGACATATGCCAGGTAACGACTAGATATGTGTGGAGGGACACCCCCCCCCTCGAGGGGACACACCTACTTTGTAGTGCTATACTTCTTCGTATGTCCTCACCTATCCCACTGGTCTCGCCGCCAAAAGTGACCACTGACAAACTGAAACCCCCAGGCGGGTCCTGGACTGGCCTAGAGGGACAAGAAAAGACAATTAGCAGGTAAGGTCTAATTTCTCCTTCCTAATCGTTCCCTCAGGCCAGTCCAGTTATGCTTGGGATGTACAAAAGCAGTGCTTAAACACGGGAGGGACTCATCAGACCAGCTAGCATAACCGCAGAACCAAATCTGGCGTTCCCCATGACCTGCAAATCAAGATGATAATGTCCGCTGGAGGAATGAGTCCTGCCTCTGCCTGAGCCCCAATGGTGGGGCAATACCACGTGCCTTGTAAGCTGTGGTTATGGTCTGCTTCACCCAATGGGCAATTGTCGTTTTGAAAGCAGCCTCCCCTGTCTGGGAGCCTTCAAACAACACAGTCTGTCTGATTTCTGCAGGGAATCTGTACGATGTCCGCAGGGACTCTGTCCTCTTAAGATATCTCCGCAAGATCCTACGCAGATCCAGCAGATGTAACTGATGATCCTCCTTGGAGTCCGAGAGCATGGGGAAGGCTGGCAAGAAGACTGGTTCAGATGGAATTGGGAAATTGCCTTCGGGAGAAAGGAAGGGACTGATCTCAAGACCACTTTTTCCTTGCATATGTGCAAGAATGACTCCCTGCAGGACAGGGCCTGATGTTCCAAGACTCACCGTGTAGAATAGAGCATAACTAAAAACACTGTCTTCAAGGTAAGATCTCTGAGGGATGCCTGTGTGATGGGCTCGAACAGCATCGTTGTCAGGGCCAACAGTATCAGATTGAGGTCCCAAGTCAGGACCACCATCTGTAAGGGTGGACAAACCTGCTTCCCTGCTTTGAGGAACTGCACCACATCCAGATGGGCAGCCAGAGAGCATCCTCTGAACCCAATCTCTATAACAGGAGATGGCTGCTATCTGGACCTTAAGCAAATTGAGAGCAAAGCCTTTGTCCAGGCCATGCTGCAAAAACAACAAAACCTCAGGGAGCGCACAGCTGAAGAGTTGAAGGCTTCACTCCACGTAACAGCCCTCGAAGACCCAACAAACTCGCATGCAGGCATGGTGGTTGAACACTTCCTGGACTGCAAGATGGTCGTTATGATCGCTGAGGCATAGCCCCGCCACCTCAGTCATGCCTGTTCAAGAGCCATGCCATAAACAAGAATCGACACACCTGTGGCATCAGTATCGGGCCCTGGGACAGTAGGTTGATCCTGTCGGGAAGTCTCCAGGGCTGATCTATCAGCAACCACCTGAGAACCGCATACTAGGGCCACCGTGGACAATCGAATGCAATGAGGATTACTGGTCTGCTGTAACAGGCACCCAATCAATGGCCATGGGGGAGACACATATAGGAGTCCCTCCGATGGCCAAACTTGAATGAGGGCATCGAGGCTTTTGGACATGTGCTCTCTGCATCTGCTGAAAAACCGGGTCGACTTGGCTTTACTCTATGTTGCCATGAAGTCCATGACTGGTTGTCTCCAATGCATGGTGATGTCATGGAAGATGGCTGCATTCAATTTCCATTTGCCCAGATCCAACCGATGTCAGCTGATGAAGTCCGCTTCGACAATGTCCTTGCCCGCAAAGTGTGCTGCCAAGAGAGCTACTACTACTACTGAGCATTTGTATAGTGCTACAAGACATATGCAGTGTTGCACAGACATGTAATAGACAGTCCCTGCTCATCAGAGCTTACAATCTAGTCAAGACAGACAACACAGTAGGTGTAGACACGGATACATCTAGGGAGAATAGTAAGGAAACACAAAGGTGATCAGGTGAGTCAAGATCCGAAAGTGGCAGCAAAGATGTGAGTTTTCTGCTTGGATTTGAAAAGGGCCAGAGAAGATTAAATTAGACTTACCTGCTAATTGTAGTTCCTGGAGTAACTCCAGTCTAGTCCCGGAATCTCTGGGTTGTCAACCTCATCCAGCAGCTTTGGAGACTGAGAAACTTCTGTGATGTCACCGGTATATAAGGGCTGGTACCGCCTCCTCACACCAGTTTACCTATTGACAAAGCAGAACTCACCAGAGCAACAAGTAAGCAATGACTTTGCAGAAATACACTGCCTCTCTAATCTGAAACGGCCGGCTGGCTCCATGAGGCCCACAGCCTATAGGCTCTACCTGCCTTGAGATCCCCCGACCATTACTCCGAAGCCCTGGAAAAAAACTATTACCACCCCCTCCTTAGGTGACATTAGGTGACAATGTATGGTATCCTAACCCAGGACCCCAAGAGAACCAAAATTTCTGCTTACCCGTAATAGAGATCCTGCTTCTGGCCCTCGCATCTCCACGATACCGGGCGGGACTCGGGACTAGACTGGAGCTACTTCAGGAACTACAATTAGCAGGTAAGTCTAATTTAATCTTCCTGATTGTCCCTCCAGTCTAGTCCCGGAATGTCTGGGGACGTACCAGAGCAGTAACTATCAACCATGGGAGGGTCCCGCGAGACTGGCCTGAAGCACCGCCGATCCAAAACAGGAATCCCCATCTGCCTGCACATCCAGACGGTAATGTCTGACAAAAGTATGCAGAGACGACCAAGTCGCCGCTCTACAGATCTCCACCGCCGGCACCAACCGACATTCCGCCCAAGACACCGCTTGCGCTCTGGTAGAATGAGCCCGCAAACCGTCCGGCACCACACGACCACACAACAGATATGCCGACGCAATGGCTTCTTTCACCCATCGAGCAATCGAACCTTTAGAAGCCGCCTCACCTTTCCGGGCCCCTGCGAACAACACAAAAAGCCTGTCCGATTTACGAAAAGACGCCGTTCGCGCAACATACTTCTTCAATGCCTGGCGAATATCCAACCGATGAAGCCGGTCCGCCGCCTGATGCTTACCCTTGACGCAAAAAACCGTCAACGAGAGCACTTGGTTCAAATGAAAAGCGGAAACCACCTTAGGCAAGGACGAAGGAACTGGTCTTAATACCACCTTAGAATCGAAGAAAGACAGAAAGGGCTCTCGGCACGACAGCGCTTGTAACTCTGAAACTCGCCGAGCGGAGGCGATAGCTATCAAAAACACCACCTTCAATGTAAGATCTTTCAACGAAGCCTCCCCTAAGGGTTCAAAAGGAGCTTTACCTAACGCCTCCAAAACCAAAGGCAGATCCCAAGCTGGGACTATGGGCTTGTGCGGAGGACGCAGAAGAGTCACCGCCTTCAAGAAACGTTTAATATCCGCATGACCTCCCAAGGAGCCTCCGTTTACCTTCCCCCTATAACAGGACAAGGCCGCCACTTGCACCTTGAGCGAAGCTGCCGCTAGGCCCTTTTGAAAGCCATCCTGCAAGAACGCCAAAATCTGAGGAATCGACGCCCTTAGAGGAACAAAGTCCCTTTCCGTACACCAAGCTTCAAATATGTGCCATATTCTGACATAAGCCAAGGAAGTAGACCTGCGCCGCGCTTCCAGCAAAGTAGCTATCACTGCCACCGAATAACCTCAACCGCGCCCTTTCAAGAGCCAGGCCATAAGCGAGAATCGATCCACCTGCGGCATGCATAGTGGGCCCTGGGTAAGAAGATCCCTGCGAACGGGAAGCTTCCAGGGCTTCCCCACCAAGAGCCTGACTAGATCCGCGTACCACGGCCTTCTTGGCCAATCCAGAGCAATTAGCACCACTAGCCCCTTGTGTCGCTCTATTCGCTGAAGAACCCGCCCGATCAACACCCACAGCGGGAACACATACAGTAGCTGATCCTCCGGCCACCTCTGAATGAGAGCGTCCAGACCTTCCGACATCCTCTCTTTTCGGCGGCTGAAGAACCGGTCGACTCTTGCGGACCGAAACATCGCCATCAAATCCATTACCGGCGTGCCCCAACGCCGCACCAACAGTGCAAAGAAGTCCGGGTGCAAGACCCACTCCCCCGGGTCCACCTTTACGTGACTTAGAAAATCGGCCTCCACATTGTCCACGCCCGTGACATGCGCCGCCGACAAGGCCACCAGGTTCTTCTCGGCCCAGTCAAACAAACCTTCTGCTTCGGCCTCCAGCGCTACGCTGCTGGTGCCCCCCTGTCAATTTATGTACGCCACTGCCGTCGCGTTGTCCGAGAACACCCGAACGGCCTGTCCCTGAAGAAAGGGGCGCAACTCCTGGAGAGCCAGCGCCACAGCCCGCAACTCCAGCCTGTTGATCGACCACGCCTTCTCCTCGTCGGACCACTGACCTTGAACCAGATGACCTTGACAATGGGCTCCCCAGCCGAACAGACTGGCATCCGTTGTCAGTGAGACCCACGTCGGAGCTTCCGACGACATCCCTGCCGCCAGACTCTCGGGTCTCAGCCACCACTGAAGTGCTAGTCGCGTCAATGGCGGACAAGGCAACCTCTGCGACAGCGCACCCGCCTGATGCGACCATCTTCTCAACAGGGCCCGCTGCAACGGTCTCATGTGGGCCCTCGCCCATGGAACTATGTCCAGGGTCGCCGCCATAGTTCCTAACACCTGCAGGTACTCCCAGGCGGTGGGACTCCGTTGACCGAGAAATCGACGCACCAACTGCCTGAGACCCAGTGCCCGCTGCTGAGGCAAAAACACGCAACCCACGCTCGTATCGAAACGGGCTCCGAGGTACTCCAGGTTCTGAGACAGCTCTAACTTGCTCTTTGTGGCATTGACCACCCAACCGAGACTTTGCAAGAGAGCTATCACCCTGGCTGTAGCCGAAACACTTTCCTCCCTGGACTTCGCCCTGATCAACCAATCGTCCAGATATGGGTGAACCAATATGCCGTCCTTGCGCAACGCTGCTGCCACCACCACCATCACCTTGGTGAACGTTCGCGGCGCCGTTGCCAAACCAAACGGGAGCGCCTGAAACTGGAAATGACCCATCGGCACTGCAAACCTGAGAAACTTCTGATGCTCCCGGCGTATCGGAATATGAAGATACGCCTCCGATAGGTCCAGGGACGTCAGAAACTCGCCCCTTCTCACCGCTACAATGACTGACCTGAGGGTCTCCATCCGAAAATGCGACACCCGTAGACAACGATTCACCCTTTTAAAATCTAGGATGTGCCGCCAAGTCCCTTCTTTCTTCGGAACCACGCAATAAATTGAGTATCGACCGCACCCTAACTGATCGGCAGGAACCGGAGCAATGGCCTTGAGGTCGAGCAGCCGTTGCACTGTTTCCTTGCATGGGGAGCGAACGAATGATTCGGAGACCGGCCGGTGCAACTCTAGCGCATAGCCTTCCCGAATTACCTCCAACACCCACTGATCTGACGTGAGTTGGACCCAGGCAGGGTAAAAATCCCGCAGCCGACCTCCCACGGGAATCAACTCCGCCCGGGCCCCCTGACTTCATTGGGACTTCTTGAAGGAAGAGGACGTAGCCGCAAAACCTCTGCTGGCTCCTCGAAATCCCTGGAACCTCCAAGGAAAGCGACCCCGCTGATATTGCCCTCCCCTGGAGGAACTAAATCATCGAAAGTCCCGCTGCTGCCCCCGAGCCCCAGGGGCAGCCCGGCTCTGCTTCTGTTTATCCTCCGGTAACCGGCCGCCCTTAGACTCTCCAAGATCCTTCACCAGCTTTTCCAAATCTTCTCCAAAAAGTAGCTTTCCCCGGAAGGGAAGCCTACTCAACCGCGTCTTGGACAACCCATCCGCCGCCCAATTACGCAGCCAAAGACACCTACGGCCTGCCACGACCGAAGCCATACTCTTCGCTAGCCCCCAGATCAAATCATAATGAAGGTCAGCAAGATACGCCGCCCCGGATTCTAACCGGGATGCCTCCTCGGAGGCTGCCTCCAAGTGATCGCTCTGAACCTGCTGCGCCCACCGCAAGCAGGCCCTGGCCACCCAGGCCCCACAAATAGACGCCTGCAAGGACAGAGCATTCGCTTCAAAAATCTGCTTCAGCAAAGTCTCTAATTTGCGGTCCTGCGCATTCTTAAGTGCCGCAGCACCCTCCACCGGGATAGTAGTTTTCTTGGTCACCGCCGACACGGCTGCGTCCACCCTCGGCGCCTTAAACAATTCCCGGTCCTGATCCGAGAGAGGATACAGCCGTGCCATAACTCGAGAACCTTTCAAGGAGGCCTCTGGCATATCCCATTCCTTTTTTTTTTTTTTCAATTTAACAATCTTTATTTTAAACAAAAGAAAAGCATTACAATCAAGTCCACGTCAAGGAAGTGATAGGACCAAAAGCAGAATATAATACACAACCATTTTCAACAGAACCAGACCTGGAATCAATAACTACTAACCCTAAGACTTAGAAAGGAAGTAAAGGAAAAACAAATTCCTAACCACATTCTTTGTTATCTAGAAATGCTATCAATGAATCAGATTCCATAAAGACATATTTTGTCTGTTCATAAATCAAAATACACTTACAGGGATATTTAAGGAAAAAGGAGGCCCCTATTGCCAATGCACGGGATTTCAATGCCAAAAAAGCCTTTCTACGTTTCTGAGTGAGTCGACACACATCCGGGAAAACCTGTATCGTGCCACCACAAAACAATTGCTTCTTTTTAGAAAAATACAACCGCAATATTAAATTTTTATCTGACAAAGAAACAAAAGAGACAATCAAGGTGGTACGTCTGGCAATCTCGTCAGTAGAAGACTCTAGAAACGCAGAAACATCCAATGAGGAAGATGCTAAACCCTTACCCGCATCATTGGCAAGAGGGGAGGAGGCCTCCTTAGAAGTCACCAAGGGAATATAATAAACCGAAGAAAACTTTATCGAATTAACATCATCAATCAATAAGACCTCTTTGAAATATTTATACAACAAGATGGTAGGAGAAAGATAATGAGTCTGGGGAAAATTTAAAAATCTTAAATTTTTTAAACGTACAACATTCTCAAGAGACTCAATCTGATGATGCATATTAATATTATCACGAATAGAAGAAGAAGCAACTGTCTGCATAGCAGAGACCTGACCCCTTAATTTATTTAAAGCAGCATTATATTCCACCAAGGATTCATCATGAGCACCCAACGTCCGTACCACGTCCTTAGAAAATTGAGAGACTTGAGAGAGGGAGGCCCGGAGAGACATCTCCATACGCGTCACCACCTCAAACACATCTCTCAAGGAAACATCAACTGGAGAAACCACTGATGGGACATTGGTAGGGAACTCTAATGGTAAGGGAAGAGCAGAAAATAAGCCTTTATCATCCTCAACAACAGCATTAGTAACAGCATTTCCATTATCCAATGAGGGTACCACCCCCAGACTGACACCCCTGGGGGAGAACCCCTTCAATGTCTCAACTTCCTGACTGGGTAGGGAAACACCCTGCGCAATAAGAGAAGAATCAGAGACAGTACTTATAGACCCAAGGGTCAAGTCCGGCAGCTCACGCTCACCCTGAGCTTTTTGAAGATGTACATCCATCGGGCCCACAATCTTAGGGGCCTTTTGGGTGTTCGCCGTAGGAAACACCTTCTTTCGTCGCTTGCTCATGGACCCGCAGAACTTTTCTGTAGCACCACGTTGCTCCGAAGGGGCTCCAAAGGGGCGTATCCGGCCCCTTTGGTCACGCCCCTTCGGTCACGCGACCACGGGTGCACGCCCGCGGGTTGCGTACCGCGGGGGACCGAAGATTTTAAAGGTCCTGGGGGGCAGGGCTACACCGCTCCTCCTGCCGCAATCTCCAACACCGGCTCCAGCTGACCCCGCTCGCTCCGGTTCTCCAGCGGGGGACCGAAGGTTTTAAAGGTCCTGGGGGGCGGGGCTATACCGCTCCTCCTGCCGCAATCTCCAACACCGGCTCCAGCTGACCCCGCTCGCTCCGGTTCTCCAGCGGGGGACCGAAGGTTTTAAAGGTCCTGGGGGGCGGGGCTATACCGCTCCTCCTGCCGCAATCTCCAACACCGGCTCCAGCTGACCCCGCTCGCTCCGGTTCTCCAGCGGGGGACCGAAGGTTTTAAAGGTCCTGGGGGGCGGGGCTACACCGCTCCTCCTGCCGCAATCTCCAACACCGGCTCCAGCTGACCCCGCTCGCTCCCGGCATATCCCATTCCTCCTGTATCATTTCCTTAAACACCCTATGCACCGGGAAGACTCTCTGAGCCTTACGAATAGCCTGCAGCAGAGGATCCTCAAGGGTCGAATCCTCCACTGGCCCTGCGTCAGGCATATTAAGAGCTCGGAGAGATTCCGCAATGAGCGCCGGAAGCTCCTCTCTACGAAATACTCTAACCACTCGCGCCTGATCTTCCTGTTCCCTAATCTCACCTTCCTCTAAATCCTCCATGTCCACGTCCATGTCCACATCCTCTGACACAATAGACGGCTCCAGAGGTTCTTTAGCAATCCTGGCCCTTTTGGCACTTATACCAGAGGCTGCCGCCAATAAAGGCGACTCCGGCCTCTTCCGTCCGAGCTCCACTCCCAAGGGACCTGCTACAGGGGCCCCTTGAGAACCAGCGAAAGTCTTTTGAAGCAGTGCCATGAAGTCTGGTGAAAAAAATCGCTGCTAAATCGCCCGCTAAAGGCTGCTGAGCGGTCTGCCGTGCTGGTGTTGAAGGAGCCCCAAGCTCTGGGCCTGGAGCAGGCAGGGATGGGTCAGCTGATTCCATACCCTCCCCCAAAACATCCTGCCGCTCTGCCCCAGCATGAGGCACTAAATCTCTGGCCTCCAATTCAGGGGCACAGCCCTTACACACACCCTCCTGAGATACTGAGCTCCTCTTAGCCCCACACAAGAGGCAGAGCTGCTTTGAAGGCATCGGGCACTGTAACTGACACCCACAAAAGTAAAAACTTTTCTTTTTTTTTTTTACACTTCAGGTGTTGCAGAGAGGCTTCCCCCGCTAAAACCTGAAGAAACTATCCAAAAACGAGGCTTCTAGCCGGAGATATAACGTGCCAAAGTGAACAACTTTAAAATGGCGAATCTCCCGCTCAGCGCCCACGCGGTCTGGCCTGCTAGTGAAGGGAAGCCGTTTCCCACCGAAACCCGGCGCTTACCTCCCGATCCGATGACGGATCGCCTGTCAGCTCTGAGGCCTGTCTTCTCACCTCCTCTGCAGCCCCAATTCACTGGCCGGCACCCGGGCCCGTAGAAAAGTCAGCTGCAGCTGCACTGGAGAGCTTCCAGCACCGGCAGGCAAAGCTTCTGCACGTGCCGCTCTCAGCAGTGAGTCAGCTCCGGTCCCTGCAGCACCGGGATGGTAACTGACTGCAGATCCTCTGTGCAAATGCCCAGAACTGCCCGGTCTGGCTCCCGACTATTCCCCCGGAGGAATTTAAAAGGGAAGGCTAGAGGATCTCAGGGCAAGTGGAAAGCAGAGCTAAAGCTGCAGGCAGCTGCAATATGCTTTCCTCCCCTGCTTTCTCTTAGAATCCTTTGTTTTGGGTTTTGTTTTTTGGTTTTTTTACTGCTATAACCTAAACCCGTTCCTTAATTGTTCCTCAAGTGAGCCCCAAAATCTCTGGGCTCACCACCCCATCAGCTGCTTTGGAGACTGATAAACTGGTGTGAGGAGGCGGTACCAGCCCTTATATACCGGTGACATCACAGAGGTTTCTCAGTCTCCAAAGCTGCTGGATGAGGTTGACAACCCAGAGATTCCGGGACTAGACTGGAGGGACGATCAGGAAAGCATAGTTACTCATCTGTAACAGGTGATCTCCGGGAACAGCAGGAATTTAGTCCTCACATATGGGTATCGTCGGTACTGACGAAGCCTGCGCGGGAACGATCCCCAGCGTCCAATTAGAACGCTTTTGGGAGCATCCCACAGCGCCTGCGTGCTGCCTTCCCGCCTTTCCCAACCGCCTCTCTCCAGTTGAGTTTTAGAGCTGAGACAAAGAGAGAAAGCGAGGGAAAGGAAAAGAGAGAGATAGAGAAATACAACTCCTAGGGGAGATGGGTGGGTTGTGAGGACTAAATTCCTGCTGTTCTCAGAGATCATCTGTTACAGGTGAGTAACTATGCTATCTCCAGGAACAAGCAGGAATGTAGTCATCACATATGGGGACTCCCTAGCTTTAGGTGCCAGGGAGAGACCCCAGAAGTTGTGTGTCCCTGAGAAGGGCCCCACTTCCCCCCATGGATCTCTGGCATCCTACCAGGGATGGTGGGTAGGAGTTGATTAGGTATGGAACAGGTGTTTGAGAACAGCCTGATCAAACAAGGCATCCCGGCGGGAGTCCTTGTCCAAGCAGTAATGGGCTGTGAAGGTATGAACCGAGGCCCAAGTGGCTGCTCGACAGATGTCGTCAGACACAGAGTTCAGATGAGCCATTGAGGCTGCCATGGCTCTCACATTGTGAGCTGTGACATGGCCCTCCAGAGAAAGGTTCTTACTCTGATAGGCGAAAGAAATACACTGAGCAATCCAGTTAGATAGTGTTCTCTTGGAGACTGGAAGTCCCAAATGAGAAGGATCAAAAGCAACAAAGAGTTGAGAGGACTTTCTATGTTGCTGTGTTCTTTGTAAGTAAAAAGCTAGAGCTCTTTTACAGTCCAAGGTATGAAGATTCCTCTCTGCATTTGATGCATGAGGTCCTGAAAAAAAGACAGGTAGGTAGACCTCTTGGTTGAGATGAAAAGGCGAGACCACGTTAGGCATAAAGTGTGGATGAGTCCTAAGGACTACCTTGTCATGATGGAACCTTGTATAAGGTGGATTAGCTACTAGTGCTTGCAATTCACTAATGCGGCGTGCTGATGTGATTGCAATGAGAAAGATAACCTGGTGGTAGCTAACGGTTCGAAAGGTGGCTTCATGAGCTGCCCAAGAACCAGGTTCAAGTCCCATGCCACCGGAGGTGGTCTAATGGGAGGCTTAGTTATAAGGAGGCCTCTCATGAATCTTGCTATAAGAGGATGAGAGGAAATAGGTTGTCTATTTAGAGGTTTAAGAGAAGCTGCAATAGCACTCAAATGGACTCTTACTGAATTTGTCTTAAGGCCTGCATTAGACAAATGGAGGAGATACTCCAGTAAAGATTCCAGAGGTATCGCAAGGGGGTTAAGACCCTTTTCTGAACACCAAATAGTAAACCTTTTCCACTTGAAAGCATAAGAACGTCTAGTGGAAGGTTTTCTGGAAGCATAAAGAACATCTTTCACTTGCTGAGAAAGATGAAGATCTTGGAGATCTAGGCCTTCAGCAACCAAGCCCTGAGATGCAGAGACTGGGGATTGGGATGCCATAACATCCCGTTCACCTGAGATAGGAGATCTGGAGCATACCCTAACTCCAGGGAGGGAGCTTGAGAGAGATGTAGAAGCAGAGGGTACCACACTTGCCGTGGCCAATGTGGTGCTATGAGAATCATGTGGCCTCTGTCTCTCTGAAGCTTGAAGAGGGTTTTGGGAATTAGGGGAATGGGTGGAAAGGCATACAGCAAGTCTTGACCCCAGTAAAGGAGGAAAGCATCCCTGGCCTGAGCCCCCTGAGCTGGAATTCTGGAACAGAACCGGGGAAGTTTGGCATTCAACGGACTTGCAAAGAGGTCTATGTCCGGGGTTCCCCAAAGTTGAAATATCCTGGTCACCTGGTCTGCATGCAGAGACCATTCGTGTGGAAGGAGAACTCGACTGAGTCTGTCCGCCCAAGAGTTCTGAATGCCTGGAAGGTATACTGCCAGCAGATGAATCTGATGCTCTCTGGCGAGGGCCCATAGTCGCAAAGCTTCGTTGCAAAGCGACAGAGAGCTTGTTCCCCCCTGCTTGTTCACATAGAACATGGCTACCTGATTGTCCGTATGAATGAGGACTGTCTTGTAGCTGAGCAGGGAGTGGAACACTCGCAGAGCCAGGAAAATTGCTCCGAGTTCCAAGAGGTTGATATGCAGACAACTCTCTTGTGGAGACCAGGTGCCCTGGGTGGAGAAGTCTTGCAGATGAGCTCCCCAACCCTTTGGAGAAGCATCTGCTGTGAGAGTTGCTTGGGGTAAGGGTTGTTGAAAATGGCACCCCAGCAACAGATTTTGAGTGGATGTCCACCATTGGAGGGACAAAATGAGGCGACTTGTGTTTGCTATTTTGTCTGACAGGCACCCTGATGCCTGGGTCCACTGAGCTGCCCTCATGTGGAGGCGAGCATATGGAACCACATGCACGGTGGATGCCATGTGGCCCAGCAATTGCAACATTTCTCGAGCAGTTAGATAAGGCTTTAGCACTGCTTGAGAAACTAACTGCACCAAGCGAAGGCAACGGGCCTGGGGAAGATGGGCCCTTGCTCTTGAGGTATCCAGAAGAGCTCCTATGAACTCTAAAGATTGAGTGGGAGTCAGACTGGATTTTGAGATGTTTATTACCAGCCCTAAATACTGGAGGATACGCATTGTGCAGGATAGAGAAGTCTTGGCCTCTGACTGTGTTGGAGCTCGAATGAGCCAGTCATCCAAGTAAGGGAAGATGAATATTCCCAAAGTACGGAGAAATGCTGCTACCACAGCCATGCATTTCGTGAAGACCCTTGGAGCAGAGGCCAGACCAAAAGGAAGCACCCTGTATTGGTAGTGCTTTCCTTGAAAAAGGAACCGAAGGAACCTTCTGTGGGTTGGATGGATGAATACATGGGTGTACGCATCCTTGAGATCTAGAGAACAAAGTCAATCCTGACTCTGAAGGTATGGAAGCAGAGCACCGAGAGAAATCATCTTGAATTTCTCCTTGACAAGGAATTTGTTCAATTCTCTGAGATCTAAGATAGGTCTGTATCCCCCCTGTTTTCTTTGGGATAAGAAAATAAGGGGAATAGAACCCTGTGCCCTGTTGATGAAGAGGCACTTCTTCTATTGCCCCTTGGGCAAGAAGGATGGCAACCTCCTGACCTAAGAGGTTGATGAGAGGTGTCGGAGAATTGAACTGCTTCACTATTGTGTGAGGGGGCATGCTTGAAAAATGAAGTTTGTACCCCTCCTTTATGATGGAGAGTGTCCAATGCTCTGCTGTTATTTGCCCCCATCTGGGGGCAAAATGACATAACCTTCCTGGAATGGTGGACGGTTCTGGTCCTTCCAGAACCAGGAAGGCTAAGGTCTCTAGCTGAAAGTCAAAGGCCCTGAGGAGGCTGAGGCTGCTGAGCCGGTGGAGGCCTAGCAGCCTTTGCTTTCTTATGTTTGGGTGGTTGCTGACATTTGGTTGAAAACTGACCTGCAGAAGATGCCTGCTGAGTATAAGCAGGATAAAATCTTTTCTTTTTAGAAAAAGATGTTTTCTTGAACAACGTCTTTCTAACAGGATCAGCAGTGGACTTGGATAGTCTATCCAAGGTGGAATTTTCATCATCCATTTCATTGGCATTTTCCTGCCAATCTTTACCAAACAGGTTCTCACCAGTACAAGGGTTATTTCCCAATTTACCTTGTACCCAGAGCTCTAAATCAGATGCCTGGAGCCAAGCAATTCTACGTGCACCTATGGCAATATCCGAGGTTCTGCTTATACACTCAAAACAGTCAAAGGCTGCACGGTTGGAGAATTTAGAGACATCTTGGGCATGTTTATTTTATTTATTTTATTTTATTTCTTATATACCGCGCTATTATAATCAGTGCGGTTTACATTTGAACAGAACATACAAGAATGTAACAAGTTACATCGAGTTTTTTACATTGAACGTGGAAAGTAAACATGGAAGAAAAACCGAGGGAAACTATGTACATATTGTATACAAATTATGGATACTCTTACGAAGAAAATCTAGAAAATTTTACCTAGAGGCCTGGGCTCATGGGTCAGAGAAGCAGATAGGGGAAAAAGTTGGTTAACCATTATCTACAAGAGGATGATCTAAGGGACGGGCTAGGTAGGGAGGTAAGGTGATGGCAGTATGAATACCGGGAATGGTGTCAGGGTAATGTTGTAAGAATAGGTGGTGTTTGAGGGCTTTTCGGAATAGCACCAGGTTTGAGATGGCCCGGATTTCAGCTGGGAGGGCATTCCATGCCATAGGTGCAAAAATGGAGAAGGCTCTACTTGCTGTTGACTTCCTACATTTTATCAATAATTTCGGGACTTCGAGTGTATTCATCAATGTGTTCTGTTGTCTGGTGTGCTGTGGAGAAGTTCAATGATGGGCGTGGGGGGATGGTTCTTAAGGGCATTGAATGTCATGACTAGAGCCTTGAAATGGATTCTGGCAGCAGCGGAAGCCAGTGTAGGTTCTTTAGAACTGGCGTTATGTGGTCTGACCTTGAGAGCCCTGCCAGTACCCTTGCAGCTGAGTTCATGGCAAGTCGTAGCGGGTTAAGAGTCGACTGTGGAAGTCCAAGTTGGATAATGTTAGCAAAGTCGAGGTGTGGGATGACTAAGGCTTGGAAGATTGAACGGTAGTCCGGGAAGTCAAGAAATGGGCGGAGATGGCGTAGTGATCGGAACTTATGATATATTGCTTTAGTTGTGTTAATGACATGTGCTGACATGTCAAGACGCTGGTCGAGGGTGATGCCCAGGTAGTGAATTGTAGATTTGGACTTCAGTTCAATGTTATTGACTAGAAGTGAGGAAGGTGGCGTGAACTTCTGGTTTCGCGAGATGAATGTTGTTGTTGTTAAGTGCCGTCGAGTCGGAGTCGACTCATGGCGACCCTCTGGATAGCTATCCTAAATTGTGTTCGGTCTTCAGTCAGGCGGCTCACTGTTGACAGACTGGTACCCGTAGCTGCTGTTATTGTAGCAATCCATCTCATTGCTGGCCTTCCTCTTTTGCGTTGACCTTCTATCTTGCCAAGCATGATGTCTTTCTCTAATGATCTCTCTCTTCGCATGATGTGTCCGAAGTATGAAAGTCGAAGTCTTGTCATCTGAGCTTCTAAAGAAAGCTTAGGTTTGATCTCTTCTAGTACCGACTGGTTTGTTCTTCGGGCAGTCCATGGTATACACAGTATTCGCCGCCAGCACCATAATTCAAAGGCATCAATTTTCTTCCTGTCTGTCTTTTTCACTGTCCAGCTTTCACATCCATATGATGTTATTGAAAATACCATGGCTTGAACAAGTCGAATCTTTGTATGGAGAGAGACATCTCTGCTCTTGAGAATCTTATCTAGGTCTTTCATAGCCATTCTGCCAAGAGCAATGCGTCGTCTGATTTCTTGACTGCTTGTTGCTTCTTTATTGATAGTTGATCCAAGTAGGTTAAAGTTGTTCACGATTTCAATTTCTTCTCCTTCAACGATGAACCTGTTGATTATGCCAGTTGTCATGATCTTTGTCTTCTTTACATTAAGGTGCAGGCCCATTTTGAGACTATGTTCTTTGATAGTGAGAAGCAAATGTTTCAGATCCTCTTCACTTTCAGCCAGTAATGTGGTATCATCAGCATAGCGAAGGTTGTTGATGAGTCTTCCACCAATCTTCACACCTCTGTTGTCTTCATACAGTCCTGCTTCTCTGATGATTTGTTCTGCATATAAATTAAACAGGTAGGGGGAAAGTATGCAGCCTTGTCTTACACCTTTGCTTATTTTAAACCATTCTGTTTCTCCTTGTTCCGTTCGAACTGTTGCTTCTTGATCAATGTACAGATTACGCAAGAGAACGATCAGGTGTTCTGGTATACCCATGCTTCTTAATGTGGCCCAGAGTTTCTCATGGTTTACACAGTCAAAAGCCTCGCTATAGTCGATAAAGCACAAATAGATATCCTTTTGGTATTCTTTAGTCTTTTCAAGGATCCATCTCACATCCGCAATGATGTCTCTCGTTCCTCGCCCTTTCCTGAACCCTGCTTGCACTTCAGGTAGTTCTTGTTCTAGGTATGGCTGTAGTCTCTTTTGAATAATCTTCAGTAGAATCTTGCTGGCATGTGGGATCAGAGCGATTGTGCGATAATTTCCACAGTCAGTTGGATCACCTTTCTTTAGTATTGGTATAAACACAGATCTTTTCCAGTCAGTTGGCCATGATGTTGTCTTCCATATTTCTTGGCAGATCCTTGTAAGTACGGTAACAGCTGCATCAGATTGCTGCAATACTTCTATGGGAATGCTATCAATGCCTGGTGCTTTGTTCTTTGATAAGGCTTTCAATGCTGCTTCAACTTCTTCTTTCATCACCAATGGTTCCTGATCATAAGGTATAGGTTGAAACGGCTGTTGGTCCACTTGATCATTATCATATAAAAACTCTGTATATTCCTTCCACCTTTTCTTGATCTTCTCAGCATCATTCAACATAGAACCTTGAGCATCTTGTAACATTCCAATTCGAGGCTGGAACTTTTTCTTTAACTCTCGCAGCTTTAGGAAAGCCGATCTTGTTCTTCCTCTAATAGTTTCTGCTTCTATTTCCTTGCAAGTGTCATTGTAGTACTTTTCCTTGTCCTGTCTTGCTGCACGTTGGAAATCTCTGTTGAGTTCTGCGATTGTCTTTCTTTCTCCTTTGGCTTTAGCTTCTCTGCGTTTCTGGGCAATTTTCAGAGTTTCTTCCGTCATCCATTTTGGCCGTTTTTGCTTTTTCACCTTTTGTAGAGACTTCTCGCTTTCTTCCAGCACAACCTTCTTGATGTCATTCCATAACTCTTCCGGAGCTCTGTCATTTGTATCTAAGGCAGCAAATCGATTTTGCAGGCAGTCTTTAAATTCCAGTGGTATATTCTCAAGGTCATATTTTGGTGCATTCATGAGTGGTTTGCTCTTTTTCAACTTTAGCTTGAGTTTGCATACTAGTAGTTGATGATCTGTACCACAGTCAGCTCCAGGTTTTGTCTTTGTTGATGTTACAGAGCTTTTCCATCGTTGACTTCCACAGATGTAGTCAATTTGATTTTTATACAATCCATTGGGTGAAGTCCATGTGTACAGTCGTCGCTTGTGTTGCTGAAAGAAGGTGTTTGAGATGAATAGATCACTGGTCTTGCAGAATTCTATCAATCTTTCTCCAGCTTCATTTCTGTTGCCAAGTCCATATTTTCCAACTACTTTGCCTTCTTCTTTGTTGCCAACTTTTGCGTTCCAGTCACCCATGACTATCAGGATATCCTGTTTGCATGTTCTGTCAATTTCAGCTTGTACTTGTTCATAGAACTCTTCAATTTCATTCTCTTCTGCAGCTGTTGTTGGGGCATATACTTGAATTATAGTTGTGTTGATAGGCAATCCTCGTAGACGAATAGAGATTAAGCGTTCGCTGACTGCATTGTATTTCATTACAGTTCTTGCAAGTTTCTTCTTTATTATAAATGCAACACCATTTCTTCTTTGTCTTTCATTTCCAGCATAGTAGACCATGTGATCATCTGATGCAAAGTGCCCGATGCCAGTCCATTTCAGTTCGCTGACACCCAACAGATCAAGTTGTACACGTTCCATTTCATTCTTGACCACTTCCAACTTCCCTTGGTTCATGCTTCGTATGTTCCATGTTCCAATGTGTAAGACATCTTTACAGCTTCTGACTCTCATTTCATGCGCGAGATGAATAGTACGTCTGTTTTACTGTGGTTAATACGTAGATTTTGAGAGAGGAGCCAATCTGCTACCGCTTCAAAGCATCTTGTAATTGGAGAGAAGTCAGGTTGATCGATTTTAAACTGTGTGTACATGAGGATGTCATCTGCATAGGCAAGGCATTGGACATTGAAGGAACGGATTAAAGCACAAATGGGCTGCATGTAGATGTTAAACATTAATGCAGAGGGAAGATCCCTGAGGTACACCTTGCTTCAGTGAGAATAGTTCAGAGGTCTTGGAACCTGCTCTGACTTGTTGCCATCTGTTACACAAATAGGATTCACACCAGGCTAGTGCTGAGCCTTGTAGTCCTTTATCTTTGAGGTGAAATAAAAGTGTTTCATGGTTCACTGAATCGAAGGCGGCTGCTATGTCTAAGAAGATAAGGACAAATCCATGGTTGATATTGTCAATTCCTGTTTGACCCAAGTGAGAAAGTCCTGTCTTTTATCCTCAGAAATGAAAGGACTTAAAGTCTGTAAATTATCTGTGACCTCCTTTAGAAACATTCCCATGTAGAGACTATAGGAACTGATTCTTGCAGCAAGCATGGAAGCTTGAAAGACTCTACGTCCAAAAGCATCCAGGGTTCTGCATTCACGTCCTGGAGGATTAGAGGCATGTCTTTTTTCACTTCTAATCCTTCTCATAGCTGACTCCACCACAATAGAGAGGTGAGGAAGCTGAGTCTTATGGAACCCAGGACAAGGAGGGACACGATACATAGTATCTAACCTACGAGAATGAGGAGAGGTGGTAAGAGGTGTTTCCCACATCCTCAACATGAGATCATATAGAATCTCATGAATGGGTAAGGTAGCTGCCTCCTTAGGAGTTTTGGGATATTGTAAAATTTCCAACTCCTTGGCCCTTGGCTCTGTTTCAGGGGCCACAGTGATGGACAGACCCCGAGCCACCTCTCTGATGAAGTCTTGGAAAGACATGTCCTCTGGAGGAGACATCCTGCATTTAGGGGAGGACTCCTCTGGAAGAAGTATCGCTGCATCGACAGAACTTTCAGAATCCTCAGATTCTTCTAAGGACTCGAAGTATCGTCTGTCCGGATGCTCCTGCAGAGCCCGATACCCGTACCGACCAAGGTCGGTACCGGAAATAACCGGTACCAGAGAATCGGTACCGGAGGGCATCGTAGGACAGAGTACCGGCATAGCAGACAACGATGCCGATGTCGAAGCTATCGGTACCGATGCCGGTGCTAGTACCGGTGGAGTTGTCTGTTGCGGTACCAAGGGCGTCGATGCCGCAAGGAAAGCCGCCAGACTGCGTTCCATGGTCAGAATTCTCTGGTCCATGGACGCTGCCAATGCCTGGAGGTCGGTACCGGTGGAAGCCACCGGTACCCCAGAGCATGGCACCAGGAGATAAGTTGAAGCCGAGCCATCTAGAACATCCTGGAACCCCGATAATGCTTTGGAAGCCGAAGCCTCCCGCCGGGTTAATTTTGCCGGTGCAGAATCCTTGAGGGCAACACCAGAGGCATCTCGATGCTTAGAAGGAGATCTACCCTTCGAGGACCGGCTGGATTTATGTTTAGTTACCTGAGATCCACGGGAGGAAGAAGAAGACCTGGAAGACGTCGATGCCACCGAAGCTGCATCAGAGGGAAACAGGGTACTGAGCTTGGCAGCTCGGTTCTGCCGACCTCTTTTAGACATCATGGCACAGGACACACAATCCGTGATGGAGTGGTCAGGACCTAAACATTTTAAACACCATTCATGGGTGTCGGTGACGGAAATGGTACCGCCACACTTGGTGCACTTTTTAAAACCTGAGGCAGGTTTTTTCCATGTTAAGGAAGTTTTTGGGCCTAAGGCCCAAAAAGGCAGGTGCACCTGAAGAAAATAGAAAAAATAGATTTTTTTTTTTAGAAATAGGAAAAGAAAGACCGGCGGTACCGGTAGAGCGTCGAAGAAGGCAGACGCGACCACAATAAGAAATAAAGAAAAAGAAAATTCTTCTGCGGTGACAGGAACACGACCTGCTGGCTCCGTGGAAAAAGAAGAATTGGAGAGAGGCGGTTGGGAAAGGCGGGAAGCAGCATGCAGGCGCTGTGGGATGCTCCCAAAAGTGTTCTAATTGGACGCTGGGGAGCGTTCCCGCGCAGGCTCCGTCAGTACCGACGATACCCATATTTGATGACTACATTCCTGCTTGTTCCTGGAGATCGTCATTTATCTTTAACCTTGATTGTGGAGACCTATATATTACTTTAACCCAATTAATAAACCCTTTACCACATCCAAACCAGTCCAGCACTTTACACATAAATGACCACTCCATGCGATCAAAGGCTTTTTCAGCATCTAACGATAACGCCACAATTGGGATATCCAACTTATGTGCTAACCAGATTACGAAAAGAATGTGCATTATCTCCAATATGCCATCCCTTAATAAAGCCTCTTTGCACATTACCGACAATAAGCTGTATTATTCAACTTAAACGTGTGACTAAAATTTTCGTTAAAATTTTGTAGTCTACATTTAAAAGTGAAATTGGTCGATAATTATTTAAACTTTTGGGATCTCGATCTGGTTTGGCAAAAAGAGCTATTATGGCCTTGGAAAAATTAGAAGAATTAGGCGAGTGCTGAGTAAATTTTGATCAAATGCCTTAATTTAGGAGCTAAATATGGGGCAAAATGTTGATAGAATTCTAACGTTAGCCCATCTGGACCTGGTGATTTATTATTGGATAACGATTTAATAGCTGAGAGAACTTCTCCTATTTGTACCTGTGCCCCCAACCTTGTACTATCCTGCACTGACAGCCTTGGATGTTCTAATAAAGAAATGAAAGCTTTAAATGATGGCAAATCATTGATGATCTCTGATTTGAAACGTTTCCTGTAAAAAGATGCAAAGGCTTCACAAATGTCAGTGGATTTAGTCAAAAGATGTGAGTCATCAGGCTGAATAGCAGTAATAAAACTCTTAGCTTTTTTTGCTTTCAAAAGGTTAGCCAATATTTTACCTGCTTTGTTTGAGCCAGCATAATAACCAGTAATCTGAACAAAAATTTCCTTCCTGGCCTGTTGTGTTAGTAATTTATTACACAGCTATCTTCTGAATTAGTTTTTGAAGTGTGGAGGCATTATTTGAAAGAATATGGTTTTTTTCTAAGTGATCAATGTCGCTATCAAGTCTTTTAATATCTTCAGCATTTTTCTTATGAAGCCAAGCAGAAAAACGTATTATTTCGCCCCGTAAGGTGGCCCTAAAATCCTCCCATACAATGCAAAATTGTAACTCATCAGATTCATTCCTTTGAAAGAATTCTTCAATAAAAGACTAAAGGAAGCTTCCAGTAAAAGACTATTTTGAAATCTCCAAGATCTGGTCTTAATAGTCTGCTCTTGGGGAATAATACCCAAAACTATTGCAGCATGATCTGAAATAATGATGGGTTTAATCATGCAAACATCAATCTCATGCAGGAGTGTGGAAGATGTTAAAAAAAATCAATGCGTGAATATGAATGATGGGGAAATGAAAAAAAGGTATACTCTCTAGAAGTGGGGTGAAGAGAATGCCACACATCTACAAGACCCAGTGTTTCTATCATATCACGCAATGTTACATTAGGGGAGCAACAGGAGCCCTTAGATAATGTACTTCTGTCAAATCTATTATCCAAGACTGAATTAAAATCCCCTCCAACAATTAAATCCCCTGTTCCAAATGCCAAAAGCAATTAATTAGCACCTTCAAAAAAACCTGAGGAATTAGTGGATGGAGCATATCTATGCTTTGCAATGACAATGTTAGCACACACCAATCTCCCTTCATTATCAGACTTTTGCCCTAAAACTTGGACATCCAAACTTTTACGAAAGAAAATAGATACATCATTTCTCTTGTTGAACTCAGGGGAAAAATATGGTGTTCAACCACAGCGAAACTTCATATAGGACTCATAATCTAAATGTGTCTCCTGCAAAAATATGATATCTGCCTTAAGGGTCTTAATGTAATGAAGAACCTTTTCACACTTTACTGGGTGATTAAGTCCATTAATATTTAGAAAAATAACTTTAAGACTCATTTTAGAATTGATAACGTTTGGATTACATAAAGCGTAGTTACTCACCTGTAACAGGTGATCTCCGGGAACAGCAGAAATTGAGTCTTCACATTCCGGTACCGACGGAGGTCGCACAGGAACACTCCCCAGCATCCAATAGGAAAACCTTTGGGAGCATCCCACTGCACCTGCGTAGCTGCCTTCCCGCCTTTCCTGCTCTCCCTCCTCAGTTGAGTTTGTAGCTGAGATAAAAAGAGAGAAGGAGAAGAAGAGGAAAAGTACAACTCCTAGGGGAGGAGAGTGGTTTGTGAAGACTTAATTCCTGCTATTCCTGGAGATCACCTGTTAAAGGTGAGTAACTACGCTATCTCCACGAACAAGCAGGAATGTAGTCTTCACATATGGGACTCCCTAGCTTGGAGATGCCAGAGAGATGACCTTAGAGCGAGCTGTGGAACACAGGGCTAAGTAGTAGGTCATATATCCTCCAAGGATGTCTGGTATTGAAACCCGGGACGGGTGGTAGGAGTTGATCTAAGTCTGAAAGAGATGCTGGAGAACAGCTTGGCCAAATGAGGCATCCCGGCGGGAGTCTTTGTCCAGGCAATAGTGAGCAGCAAAGGTATGGACAGAGGACCAGGTTGCTGCTTTACATATGTCATCAATTGCTACAGAGTGCAGATTCGTCATGGAGGCAGCCACTGCCCGAACATTATGTGCAGTGGCGTGACCCTCAAGAGAGTCCTGCACTATCGTAAGCAAAGGAGATACAATTTGCTATCCATGTGGAGAGAGTTCGTTTGGATACTGGTAGTCCTAGGTGACTGGAGTCAAAAGCGATGAAAAGTTGGGAAGCTTTTTTGTGCTCCCAAGTTCTCTGGAGATAAAAGGCCAAAGACCGTTTGCAATCCAGAGTGAGGTCTAGGGAAAAAACAGGGAGGTACACCGACTGGTTTAAGTGAAGGGGTGAGACCACCTTTGGCATAAAGTGAGGATAAGTCCTAAGGACTACCTTATCATGGTAGAAACGTGTATAAGGAGGATCAGCCACCAAAGCCTGAAGCTCACTGATGCGTCTTGCTGAAGTGAGGGCAATAAGGAAGATGACCTTCCAGGTAAGAAACTTCAGAGAAGTAGTGGCTAGAGGTTCAAAGGGCGGCTTCATAAGCTTTCCTAAAACAACATTAAGGTCCCATGCCACTGGGGGTGGCTTAATGGGAGGTTTAGTTAATAGAAGACCTCTCCTGAAGCATGCTACAAGTGGTTGAGAGGAGATGGGCTGACCATCCAAGGTCATGTGAGAAGCCGCTATGGCACTTAGGTGTATTTAGGCACTTTGGTTTTGAGTCCAGAGGAATAGAGGTAGAGAAGATATTCAAGTAATGCTTCCACCAGAGCTGAAAAGGGGTTAAGATCACTCTTTGAACACCAGAGAGAGAATCTACGCCACTTGAAGGCATAGTAGCGCCTTGTGCAATGTTTCCTAGAAGACAAAAGGATAGCTTTCACCTGTTGAGAGGCTGATGCCCTGGAATTCTATGTCTTCAGCAGCCATGCTGTGAGGTGTAGGGACTGCGGACTGGGATGTAGCAGTGCCCCGTTCTCCTGTGAGAGGAGATCTGGAGCAGACCCCAAATCTACTGGCTGAACTTGAGAGAGACGTGGAAGCAGAGGATACCACAGTTGTCGTGGCCAATGCAGGGCTATAAGAATCATGTAGCCTTGTCACTCTGGAGTTTGAAAAGAGTTTTGGGAATGAAGGAAATGGGAGGGAAGGCATATAGGAAGCCTTGACCCCAGTAAAGGTGAAAGACATCTATCGCTTGATTGTTTTGAACCTGCATTCTGGAGCAGAAGCGGGGAAGTTTGGCATTCTGAGGACTTGCAAACAGGTCTACGTCTGGGGTTCCCCAGATCTGAAAAATGTGAGCAACCTTTTCTGCATGGAGAGACCACTCGTGGGGTAGTAGTACCCGAATGAGCTTGTCCACCAAGAGATTCTGTTTGCCTGGGAGATATACCACAAGTAGGTGAATCTGATGTTGTGTGGTGAAGAACCATAGGGATAGGGCTTCGCTGCAAAGAGTCCAAGAGCCTGTTCCACCCTGCTTGTTCAAGTAGAACATGGCTACCTGATTGTCCGTCTGGACTAGAACTGTGCGGAAGCGAAGGTGGTTGTGGAACACTTTGAGAGCATAATGGATGGCTCTGAGTTCCAGCAGATTTATGTGGAGTTGTGACTCCTGATGAGACAAAAGACCCTGAGTGGAGAGGTTGTCCAGATGAGCCCCCCAGCACAATTTGGACACATCCGTCGTCAGGGTACACTGATGTAGAGGCTGCTGAAAAGGTGATCCTACGAGAAGATGTTCTGGGGATTGCCACCACTGGAGAGACGAGATGAGAAGTAGAGTCTTATCCTGTCTCCCAAATGACCCGATGCTTAAGACCACTGGGAAGCCAGGGTCCACTGAGCTGCACGCATATGTAGGCGAACATATGGAACGACATGTACAGTAGATGCCATATGGCCCAGGAGTTGTAGCATTTCTTGAGCAGTGAGAAAGGTTTTGAGGCATGCTTGGGATGCAAGCTGGATGAGATGAGCACAGCGGGCTTGGGGCATAAAAGCCCTTGACTGACTTCCGGTGATGCGGTGAGCCCGGGCGGACGCACACCGCTCGAGCTCTGGGCCCCCTTGCTCCCCCGGCGCCGAATAATGCCCGATCGGGGCTAGAATCGGGGTTCCCCTGCACCCCCCGAGCTGCCTTACCCAGGTTGGAGCCCGGAAGGAGAATCCGGCGATCCCCTCTCCCCTGCGCCTGAGGATCGGCGGCGGCGGCCTGGAACCACGCGGCTCGCGCTGCAGGCACCGCGCTGGGGTGAGTGCCACGTGGAGCGGAGACTGGGCCGGTCGGTGAGCCTGAATCGGGACGGCAGGGGGCCCCGTGCGGCGGCTGCGGCTCCATAGTCGGGCTTCGTTCCCCCTCTCTGCTCCTGCCTCCAACTTGTCTGGCTGAGTTCGCTCTTCCCAAGCTTGGGTGTTTGACTGGTGAGGGACCGGGGGAGGCTGTGCTCCCAATCTGGGCCCGGCTGTGGGCTGTCCTCGGCTCTGCCTGCTTCCACCCACCCTCCAGGGTACCCACGCAGGGCTGAATGGTTCTGTCTCCAGCCCTCCTTCTACTTTCATGGGAAACAGAGACTAATGCCTTCTTCTGCCCGACGGGGGCCTTCCGGCGTTGGGGCATGCAGGATTAGCCCTTGATCTCCCTGTCTTCTGCATCTTGGAACCTCTGACCGGTGCCCTGCCCGCAGTGAAACCGAGCCTGTGGCCTGGGACTGATGTTCTTTCTTCACTGAGCCGCCCCACCCTTGGCATCTCGGGACCCCAAGTCCGTGCGTGACCCCAGTGCACCAGAGCTTGTGACTCCGGCCCTCCCTCTAGCGCTCGGCTGACCGGGACCCTTGCCTTTCATCTAGCTCCTCTGAGGCCCGAGTCCGCATTTTCTTTCCTGTGTACAGAGGCCTGCGCTGCCCAGGCGACGCCTGAGGCTCGGATCTGGGGACTGTGCTGTGATCCAGGGAAGTCGACGCCTGAGACCCTCGTCGCCCGGCGTGTGGAGCAGGGACGGGAGAGCGACCTCCCCTCTCTTCGAGGGGACTACAGCAGCGGCCCTGGCGATGGCGGCGAAGGGAGGCCGCCGGGTGGAGAAGGAGAAGACCCCCCTCCCGCCTAAGGGTGGGGAACCATCCTCACCGCTGAAGGGGGAGGCCAAGACCTCAGCAGGGATGGTGGATGAAATCTCCAAAGCCGTAGCGGGGGCGCTGTCGGCTCAGTTTGAGGACCTGCGGGGCCGTATGGACCTGGTCCAGACCTCCGTGGAGACCTTGGGCGGCCGCCTACAGGAGGTGGAACACCGGATCGAGAAGTCAGAGGAGCACGTGCTGGAGCTACAGCGGGAGATGGTCCGGGTAAAAAAACTACTCCAGGGGCAGGAAGCCAAACTAGAGGACCTCGAAAACAGATCCCGCCGCAATAACTTGAGGTTCCTTGGGATTCCAGACACCGTTGAGGATCGGGCCTTACAATCCTACTTGGAGGATCTGGTGAAACTACTCCTGGCAAACGACCCGGAGGGGGCCTCGGTGCAGCTGGAGAGGGCACACCGGGTTGGACCTAGGAGGACCAATGATACCCGACCCAGGGTGACAATTGCACGATTCCTGAGATTCCCACAGAAAGAAGCGGTTTTGCGTGCAGCGCGAAAACAAGGGACCATCCAGAAGGACAACGCTCGGATACGTATCGTTCAGGACTACTCAGCAGCCCTAGGGCAGCGGCGGCGAGATTATGGACCATTGTGCCAGACCTTGATAGACAATCACATTAAATTTATGGTGCACTATCCCGCCCGTCTGGCCTTCACCCATGACGGGATTCGTCGGACTTTTGACTCCGCGGCAGCAGCAACGCCATAACGTGGTGGAGCTCCGCCGGAGGGCCGCAGGGACAGCCGAGACCTGCGGCTCGGAGGAGAGGACCGCAGCCTTGGTGAACAAGTTGGGAGCATTTTGGGTTGGACTGTAACATGAGGGTGATGGTGATTGGGGGGGGGGTGGAGGGCTGCCGGGCTTGTTTTGATTGTCTTTGAGCAGAGATGTTGTGGGCTTCTCTGGGTGTGGGGGATGGGTGGGGGGAGGCCCGGGAGGTGACTGTGTTTTGGGGGGGCCGGGGGGTGAGCCGCCCTACCGTGGCGCCGGGGCGCGGGGGGCGGGGGGGGGTGCCACACGCATCTAGGAATTCACGGAAGAGGAGAGGAGGATGGTAGTAGAAATTAAGGATCAGAGGGGGACGGGGGGAGGGAGGGGGAGGGGAAGAGAGGGAGAGGGAGTATTTCAGGGGGGGGAGAGGGGAAGAGGGGGGATAGGGGTTGGGGGGGGAGATAAAATGCTGTCTTCTCAGGGACCAGTTGAAGAAGGGACGGATCCAGGACCGTCTTTGAAGGGTGGTGGGGGAGGGCCCCAGGCTGGGGGGGTGTCTTCCCGATATTTGTATGGTATATAACAGACATCTCTGTGCCTAATTCACTGTTGCATGCCACTTAAGATAATTTCCTGGAATGTTTGTGGTCTCGGTAGTCCAATTAAGCGGGCAAAAATTTTGCAGGCCCTGGCTAGGCAGGGAGCAGACATCGCTATGCTTCAGGAAACCCACCAGACTGCGGACGAACACCGTAAACTCTGCCGGGAGTGGGTGGGGCAGGTCTGGGGGGCCCCAGCTCTTGGTAAGAAGGGCGGGGTGGTGCTTTTGATACACAAACGTGTAAGGATGGAGGTGGTGAAAGACCTCGTTGATCCGACGGGCAGATATGTACTGGTGCGGGGAGTCCTTGAAGGGAGGCCGGTAGTTCTTGGCAGCGTGTACTGTCCCAACGCACTGGACCTGTCCCTGTATGCGCGCATTGCCTCCACACTGGAGACGTGGCCGGAACATCCCGTTATTCTGGGGGGGGACTTTAACGGGGTCATGGATGTTGACCTCGATACCTCTAACGCGGGGGAACACAGAGACAGACTGGCGACGGTTCGGGCAATGCGACGTTTCTGTTCTAGGCTGGGGCTAGTGGATCCCTGGCGACTATTGCATCCGGTTGAGCGGGACTATACACACCAATCTCGGGCCCATGGCACAAGTGCACGTATAGACTACTTGTTGTTATCCGCTGGGCTGTTTGCCAAGGTGGGGGACGCCCAGATAGGCCCTCTGGAGATATCTGACCATGCATTTGTGTGGATGGAGGTCTTCTGGACTGGGAGTACTTCACGGACCTTTCAGTGGCGTTTCCCCTTGGAATTATACAGAGACGCTCAATTTCGCTCGTTCCTTCAGCGGCGGTGGCAGGAATTTGAAGCTGATCATAGGGGTCACCAGGATGACCCAGAATTGCTTTGGGAAACCGCGAAGGTTGTACTGAGGGGGGATATAATTGGCTTCCTTGCCAGAAAACGACGCGTACGGGCCGAACGTATTATGGTTTTGGAGAGGTTGGTGACGAAGTTGCGACGCCGTTGGGCTCACACTCCCACCGCAGGCTTGAAAAAGCAGCTGTGGGATTCTCAAGTGGAATTAAACGAACTCTTGCATCAGAGAGCAAAGAAGTCGGTCTTGTATTATCGCTATCAACTGTACCGATATGGGGACAAGCCGGGGAAGTTATTGGCCCGGTGCCTTCGTGGACCCCGGGGCTCTAAGTTGGTGCCTGCCTTGCGAGATGATCTTGGGACCCTGCACAGGGACAGCCCGGCGATAGCGCGTGTTTTTCGCACCTTCTTTCAGACCCTCTACGCCGCGGAGGCGACTTCCCCCACGCGGATGGCGGACTATGTGAAGGGACTGGACTTGCCCCGTCTCTCCATAGAGCAAAGGGCCCAGTTAGATCGGCCAATTACGGTGGCCGAGTTGCAAGGGGCTATTTCTAAGGCCAGTTGCTACAAATCCCCAGGCTCCGATGGTTTAGGTGCCGAATTTTATAAGATACTGAATGAACAGATTTCCCCGACACTGGCTGCTGTACATAATCGGAGAGCGCAGCAGGGCTCATTTCGGTGGGGGGCTAACCATGCTCATATTGTTCTTATCCCCAAACCAGCAAAGGACCCGCTTGCAGCGGCCTCGTATCGTCCGATTTCCTTGCTTAATTTCGACCTTAAATTAATGGCCAAGATCTTGGCGGACCGTTTGGCGGAATTTTTGGGACAGCTGGTCCATGAGTCTCAGGTCGGTTTTGTTAAGGGGCGTTACGCGGTCCGTAACTTACGCAAGATTATTGCGTCCTTAGAGTGGGTTCAGCATAGACATCTGCCCTCCCTCTTGATTAGCTTTGATGCGGAAAAGGCCTTTGATAGAGTGGACTGGCAATACCTGAGATTCATCCTCCCTCAGTATGGTTTGGGGCCGTCGTTCTGTAGTATGGTTGACAGCCTGTATGCCAACCCCACCGCAGCGATACTCTGTAATGGGGTCCTCTCGGAGCCTTTTTCATTGCAGAGGGGGACCCGCCAGGGTTGCCCCCTCTCCCCTCTCCTCTTTGTCCTTTCTCTGGACCCTCTTCTACGCCGTGTGGCGGACTTGCGGGCAATCAGGGGGGTAAGTGTTGGGTCCCAGGTATTTAAGGTCTCGGCCTTTGCCGATGACTTGTTAGTGCACTTGCTTTCTCCCGAGGATTCCCTGCCCCTTCTATTGAGAGAGTTCCGCGCCTTTGGGCAGTTTGCGGGGTTCAGTATTAATAGGGATAAGTCTGAAGCCCTTGATGTTTCTGGACGACTTAGGGGCAGTTGGTTGGGTGACTTTCCCTCTTCGATGGGCGGAACACCAATTCCTCTACCTGGGGATTGTACTGGCCTGTCATTCCGGTCAGTTATATAGGGCCAATTTGCAACGGATGTTGACCAAGGTGAGAAATCAGCTGCAGGCGTGGCTACCCCTCCCTCTGTCCCTTATGGGGAGAATTGCGGCGATCAAACTGGTCCTCCTGCCGCGGATCCTATATTGGTTACAGACCCTCCCGGTTTGGCTTCTTCGTCGGGATGTCGGGCGCTTTGAGGCGGAATTTCGGGGCTTTCTCTGGCGGGGGTCGAGAGCTCGTATCTCCTATCGTAGACTAATGGGGAGGATTCGTGGGGGGGGATGGGGGCTCCCAGATCTTGGTGCTTATGCTTTGGCCTGTCAGGCCCGCCATCTGGGGGACTGGCTTGGAGATACCGATCTTTATACCCCCCGAGCACTTGAGGAGGCCTACGTGGCGCCCCACTCTTTACGAGCCCTCCTACACCTGGAGGCAAGCAGGTGGCCTACGCATCTAGTGGACAGCGTGTTGCTGGCCCCGGTTTATAAAACCTGGCGGAAATTGAATGCCTACTGGGGCCGCCGGTGGCAGGTGTCTAGCTGGTTGCCTATTCGGGGCAATGCCAGTTTTACCCCGGGCACTGAAACCGCGGCGCTTCGGCTGTGGGGGGAGAGAGGAGTGTTGACTCTGGGCCATGTGGTGGACCTGGAGGGCAAACCTAAGCCCTTTCAAATGCTGGCCCGCGAATATGAATTGGGGCCCCTACATTTCTTTGCCTATATGCAAGTGGCCCATTATGTGGCTTCCCTTCCTAGGTCGGAACTCTGTGGCGACCGCTCGGCCCAGATAATAGCGTTCTTCGTGTTTGGCGAACTTGAACGGCCGTCTATTCGGACCTTTCATTCTCGGTTGGAACAATTTCGACCACAACCAGACTATAGTGGTGTGGAACGAGCCTGGGGGGTGGAACTGGGTCGGGAGATTCCTCGGGGCACTGTCTTGGCGGCCCTCCGGAGAGTGGCAAGCTTGGCAGATGGTGTTCGCTGGCGAGAAATTCAAATCAAGTGTTTAACTAGGGTTCACTTCTCCCCGCGGCGAGCCCTTCGTTGTCATTTGACAGCGGATGGCAGCTGTCCACGCTGTGCGGAGCCCCTGGCGACTTTGTATCATATGTGGTGGGGCTGCCGACGCATCCGCCCCTACTGGCATAGAATTGCCCTATTTATGGCCGACATTCTTGGACAACCTGTTTACTGGGATGCGGCCTTGATCGGTTTGGATCTCCTGGGTCCCACCTCTCCAAAGGGGAAATGGAGTCGCTGGTTGGTGCGGAAGGCATGTCTGGTGGGTAAGGGCCCGATCCTCCGGGGGTGGAGGGACAGCCACCCTCCCTCTTTTTGGGAGTGGCGGAACTCCTTCCATCAATTTATGCTCCTGGAGTGTCGGGCCGCGCGAGGTCATGTGAAGCGATGGTCTGCTTTCTGGTTACTATGGGAGCCCTATATTCAAAAGTTGAGCCCTCGGGCACGTAATGTAACCCTGCAATTGGGCTGTTGATAGCCCTCTTTGTATGTGGAGACCTATGGAGGCTCGGGAATGTTATATATCCTGGTCCAGGTGGGTATAGCCTTTAGGTGGGAAGGGGGGGGGTAGGGTTTCTTGGGGGGGAGGTGGGGGGTGGGGGGGATCTGGGGGCACTATACTTAAAAAATTATGTAACCATCTATGTATCGCGCACCTCGGGGATAAGAGTCTACCCCAGGGAGCGATTGTCTTATGTTCTGTATTTGCTGTTTTGTTTGATGGTTCAAAATAAAATATTGAAAAAAAAAAAAAAAGCCCTTGACTGCTGAGTGTCTAGGAGGGCTCCTATAAACTCCAGAGTTTGAGAGGGAATGAGCTGGGACTCTGTAAGATTTATTACAAATCCCAAGTGTTGTAGCACTTGCATGGTGCACGTGATAGAAAGATTGGCTTTAGAGATGTGCCTGCTCGAATAAGCCAGTCATCTAAGTAGGGAAAAACAAATATCCCTAAAGTCCTTAGGAATGCAGCTACAACTTCCTTGCACTTTGTAAAGACTCTTGGGGCAGAGACGAGGCCAAAAAGCAGGACTCTGTACTGATAATGTTTCCCCTGATATAGGAAATGCAGGAATCTTCTGTGTTCTGCATAGATAAGAATGTGAATATATGTGTCCTTTAGATCTAGAGATCAGAGCCAATCCTGACTCTGGAGATAGGGGAGAAGAGTACCTAGGGAGATCAACTTGAATTTTTCACAGAGTAGATACTTGTTTAGTTTTCTGAGGTTCAGGATGGGTCTGTATCTCCCTGTTTTCTTTGGAATGAGGAAGTAAGGAGAATAGAAGCCCAGACCTTGCTGGAAGAGAGGCACTTCCTCTATTGCACCCTGTGAGAGAAGTGAGGTGACCTCCTGCAATAAAAGAGTGGTGAGAGTGGGTTGAGAACTGAACTCTCTTGGAGGAGAATGGGGGGTAGACTTCGAAAGTGAAGTTTGTACCCCTCCTTACTATGAAGAGAGTCCACTGTTCTGATGTTACAAGATGCCACTTGTGGGCAAAGTGACATAATCTGCCAGGAATGCAGATGGAATCTGGAATCTCCAGAGGCAGGACGGCTATGTTCTGCAGAAAGGAGTCAAAGACCCTGAGGAAGTTGGGTCTGCTGGGTTGGCTGAGACCTGGGAGTCAGCCTTTCTTTGCTGTTTTGGTTGTTGCTGCCCTTTTTGGGGAGCATGGATGGGACAGTGCACCACAGGGGTATAAGAAGGGTAGTACTTCTTATTGAAAAAGGGTTTCTTTGATGTCTTTTTCTTAGATGGATTGGCAGTAGATCTAGAGAGTCTATTAAGAGTGGTGTTCTCAGATTCTAACTGAGAAGCCTTATCCTGCCAGTCTTTGCCAAAAAAGGTTTTCACCTGTACAAGGTATATTACCCAACTTATCTTGAACCCACTGTTCAAGATCAGAGGCTTGGAGCCAAGCAGTCCTGCTGGCATCAATGTATATAGCTGAAGTTCTGCTGATGCATTCAAAACAGTCAAACGTTGCCCTGTTAACAAACTTGGAAACATTTTGGGCATGTTTCACAAGGGTGAGATAATCAGCTCTCTTGTCATCAGGGAGAAGAGGAGCCATCAACTCCTGATCCCTAGCCACCTCCCTAAGGAACATACCCATGTAGAGTATGTAGGAAGGTGAAATTAGTCTTACCTGCTAATTGTTGTTCCTGGAGTAGACCCAGTCTGGTCCCGGACCTCTGAGTTGTCAATCTTAATCAGCAGCTTGGAGACTGAGGAACCACCTTCTTTTCATGATGTCACTGCTATATAGCCCTGGCATCCGCCCACCTCCATCAGTACCCTACTGACAAAGCAGACTCACCAGAGCAACAAATAAGTTAAGACCTCACTTACAAACCGCAAGGTCCAAACCCCACCAGTACTGAAACATGACAAAAATGAATCCACCAACCGTGAACCCTGGGGGTGCCCAGACTAATCTCTCCCTTGTCCGACCACCCCCCTACATAAATGACCCCCAAAAGGATCCTGCTTACCTGTCAGCAGCACAAAAACAGAGCCCCGTGCTGCAAGCTCTACGGCAACACCGGGTGGGATGCGGGACCAGACTGGGTCTACTCCAGGAACAACAATTAGCAGGTAAGACTAATTTCACCTTCCTGTTCGTAGCCCCAGTCTGGTCCCGGACCTCTGAGTAAGTACCAGAGCAGTAGATCTAACGGGAGGGCCCGGCCGCAACTGCTTGCAGCACCGCCGCCCCGAAACTGGCATCCTGTGCGGACTGAACGTCCAATCGATAATGTCTAATAAAGGGGGACAAAGAAGACCAGGTGGCCGCCCTGCAAATCTCCGCAGGCGGCACAGCTTGGAGCTCCGCCCAGGACGCAGCGTGGGCCCTGGTGGAATGGGCCCGCAGCCCCTCCGGCACTGGTCTCCCCTTCAGCAGGTAGGCCGACGAAATAGCCTCCCGGATCCACCGAGCGATGGAGGCCTTAGAAGCCGCCTCCCCCCGGCGAGGACCCGAGAACAGAATAAACAATCTCTCCGAGCGGCGGAACCCCGCCGTACACCGTAGATACCTCTTCAAGGCTCGACGGACATCCAGCGTCCGGGAAGCGGAACTCGAATGGTCCGCCCGGAACACTGGCAAGGAAATCTCCTGATTCAAGTGGAACGCCGATACGACCTTGGGCAGGAAGGCCGGCACCGGCCGCAAGACCACCCTGGTCTCGAAGAAAGACAAGTATGGTTCCTTGCAGGAGAGGGCCTGCAACTCCGAGACTCGCCTAGCCGAACAAATGGCCACCAGGAACACGACCTTCAACGTGAGATCCTTCAGGGAAGCCGTGCTCAAGGGCTCGAAAGGCTCTCGTTCCAGTGCAGACAGCACAAGGGGGAGGTGCCACTGCGGAACCGGAAGTCTGCGGGGCGGGCGGATTAACGCAACCGCGCGTAGGAACCGCTTGACATCCCGATGTCCTCCCAGAGAGCTACCGGCTATTCGCCCGCGGTAGCACGCCAGAGCCGCGACCTGCACCCGAAGCGAAGATGCCGCCAGGCCCTTATCGAAACCACACTGCAGAAAGTCCAAGATCTGGGAGAGAGACGTCTTGAGAGCTGCCAAGTGCCGCTCGCTGCACCAGGCCTCAAAGATCCGCCAGACCCGGATATACGCCAGTGAGGTGGACCTCTTACGTGCTTTCAACAAGGTAGAGACCACCTCCGGGGAGTAACCCCGAGATCTCAGCCGCGCCCTTTCAATAGCCAGGCCGTAAGCGAGAACCGATCCACATGAGGCATGGACAGAGGACCCTGCGTCAACAGGTCCGGTCGAACCGGGAGCCGCCACGGTTTCTTGACCAGGAGCCTGCGCAGATCTGCGTACCAAGGTCGGCGTGGCCAGTCCGGAGCTATCAGGATCACCGTTCCCCCGAAGTTCTCCACCCGCTGGAGCACCCGACCAATGAGCACCCACGGCGGAAAGACGTACAACAGCTGGCCCTTCGGCCAGGGCTGAATCAGCGCGTCGAGACCCTCTGACATCGGCTCTCTGCGCCGGCTGAAGAAGCGGCTGGCTTTTGCGGAACGGAAAGTGGCCATCAGATCCATCACCGGATTGCCCCAACGCCGCGTGAGCATCGCGAACACCTCCGGATGGAGAACCCACTCTCCTGGATCTACCCGCACGCGACTGAGGAAGTCTGCCTCCACGTTGTCCACACCTGCCACGTGCGCCGCCGACACCGCCAGGAGATGCTGCTCGGCCCAAGCAAAGAGGGCCTCGGCCTCCGCCTCGAGGCTCGCGCTGCTGGTCCCGCCTTGACGGTTGAGGTAAGCCACTGCCGTGGCGTTGTCAGAGAACACTCTTACCGCCGATCCTTCGAGGGTCGGTTGAAAACTCGCTAACGCCAGGGACACTGCCCGCAATTCCAAGTGGTTGATCGACCATGTGCGCTCCAGCGGACTCCACAGCCCCTGTGCGAACTGGCCGCGACAGTGGCCCCCCCAACCCTGGAGGCTGGCATCTGTCGTCAACGCTACCCACTCGGGCACTGCCAGCGGTCTGCCCCTCCTCAAGGAGCGGGGTTCCAACCACCAGCGCAGTCCCGCCCGCGTCTCGTCCGGACAGACGAGCCGTTGAGAGAGCGGATCCCGCTGGTGCGACCAGCGCCTGAGCAGCGCCCTCTGCAAGGGCCGCATATGAGCCCTCGCCCACGGCACCAGCTCGATCGACGCCGCCATGGTGCCCAGCAGTTGGAGGTACTGCCATGCCGTGGACTCCCGTCTCTTCAGGAACTGCCGAACCAACATCCGCAACTTCTGCGCCCTTTGCCGGGGAAGGAACACCTGACCGGTGCCCGTGTCGAAGCGCGCTCCGAGGTATTCCAGATCCTGGGAGGGGACCAACTGGCTCTTCGCCCTGTTGACCACCCAACCGAGACTCTCCAGGAACTCGACTACCCGGGACGTGGCCCGCAAGCTCTCCTCCCTGGACTTTGCCCGGATTAACCAGTCGTCGAGGTACGGGTGCACCAGAACGCCTTCCCTGCGCAGGGCCGCCGCTACCACCACCATCACCTTCGTGAAGGTGCGCGGAGCCGTCGCTAGCCCGAACGGCAACGCTCGGAATTGGAAATGACCGAAAGGAACCGCAAAGCGGAGAAAGCGGTGATGTTCCTGTCGGACGGGAATATGGAGGTAGGCTTCGGACAGATCCAAAGCGGTGAGGAACTATCCCGGCCGGACCGCTGCAATCACGGACCGGAGAGTCTCCATGCGGAAGTGGGTCACCCGGAGGAACCGGTTTACCCCTTTGAGGTCTAGGATGGGGCGGAGTCCCCCGCCCTTCTTGGTGACCACGAAGTAGATGGAGTATCGACCGCAACCGTGTTGCGCGGGCGGGACCGGCTCGATCGCCCGGAGGTCCAGCAATCTTTGAACGGTCTCCCGAAGCGCAGCGCACTTGCTGGGCGCCTTGCCAGGGGACCGCACGAAGACATCGCGCACCGGACGCTGCAGCTCCAGCGTGTATCCGTCCCGGATGACCTCCAGCACCCACTGATCCGAAGTCATGAGGGCCCAGGCGTCGTAGAACTCCCGCAGCCTGCCGCCTACGGGAACCGGCGGCCCCTGGGCCCGCCGCATCTCATTGCGGCTTTCGCAGGGCCGAGACGGCGGAGGAGGAGGACGAAGCCCCTCCCCCGAAGCCCTTGCCGGCCCCTCGGAAGCCCCGAAACCCCTGGTTGCGGGTGGGAAACCGGCCCCGCTGTCCACCAGAGGACCGAGGGAAGCGAGAGCGACGAAAGTCCCGTTGAGGGGGTCTGCCGGAGGCGGCTCCACGGCCTTGCTTGGGCTTATCCTCCGGCAGCTTGCCTCCCTTAGACTCGCCCAGGTCCTTGACCAACTTCTCTAGATCCTCCCCAAACAGGAGGCGTCCCTTGAACGGGAGCTTACTCAGCCGGGCCTTCGAAGCCGAATCAGCCGCCCAGGCCCGGAGCCACAGGTACCGACGGGCAGCCACCGCCGACGCCATACTGCTGGAGAGCCCCCTCATGAGGTCATAGTGCAAATCCGATAAATAGGCTGCCCCCGACTCCAGGCGGGCCGCCTCTACCGAAGTGCCCTCCGCCTGCGTCGGCCGCACCTGCTGGGCCCAGCGAAGACAGGCCCTAGCGACCCAGGCCCCACAAATCGCGGCCTGGAGGGAGAGAGCATTAGTGTCGAAAACGTGATGCAGGAGAGCCTCCAGCTTCCTGTCCTGGGCATCCTTTAGGGCCGCTCCTCCTTCCACTGGGATGGTGGTCTTCTTTATCACCGCTGACACCGCAGCATCCACCTTGGGGGGCGCGAACACCTCCCTATCCCGATCCACCAGAGGATAGAGCCGTCCGAGCATCCGCGAGCCCTTTAGGGCCGCGCCCGGGACCTTCCATTCCTCCTGAATCAGCTCTTGGAAGACCCGATGGACCGGGAAGGCCCTCTGAGACTTACGGAAGACTTGCAGCAGGGGGTCCTCCAGAGCCTCATCCTCCGAAGGCCCTTGCGCCGGCATATATAAGGCGCTCAGGGTCTCGGAGATCAGGGACGGCAGTTCTTCCCTCCGGAAGACTCGGACCACCCTGGCCTGCTCTTCCTTGTCATCAAGTTCCCCGTCCTCCAGGTCGTCTTCCTGAGGCCCTCCTTCGACCTCGTCTTCCGACAGGGGCCCCTCCGAGGTTAAGGAGGGCTCCACCGACGCCGTATCCAACCTGAGCCGTTTTTGGTCGGGTTGAACCTCTGCGGAGGGAGCCGAGGCACCCCGCTTAAGGCAGGTCCCCTCTGGGGACGTTGTGGACGGGCGGGAAGGGCCTCCCACCGCGTGCCGCAGCAGGGCCACGAACTCAGGGGAAAAAATGGCCTCGAGTCCGCCCGCCCAGGGTACCTGTGGGACCGGTTCCTTTGCGGGAACCGAGGGTCCCGCTACTTGCTCCTCCCGGGAGGAGCCTGGGGAAGAAATATCCGAGGGCCCAGCCTCAGGCCCCGGCAACTCCCCCACGACCGGCCCGGGGGAATCCAGGGTCGCTGCCTCCCTAGAGCAACTTTTGCATACGCCGGAGTCCGTTAGAGAGGATCTCTTGACCCCACAAATCATACAGAGGGTCTTAGGAGACATGGCTAGAAAGCGCAGGCCCGCCCTAGGCCGACCTCCGCCAAGCGTGCCCTCGAGATCCCCAAAGAGACTGGAACCGTGAGGAGAGAGGGACCCGCTACCCGAAGCAATTTGGGAAGCAGGGCTCTGAAACCACTTCACCGCCGGCAGTCCCGGAAAAGAAACTGGCGCTAGCGGGTTTTTTTTTTTTTTTTACAATTGTCAAATGCCCCTCACTTAAAAGACAAAAGGAAATAGCCCCGTAGTCCCTCGGGGACACCTGCCGCGTCTCCCGTAGAACCAGGCCGCTCGCAGAGGGCTAAGCCAAAAAACGCGGGAGCCAGAGCGCACTCCCGCGCGAGCGCCACGAGGCCGGGCCTGAAAAGCGCGAGGCACAGCCGCGCCGCGGGGAGGATGAGAATCAACCGCTGCAGTCGTCTACCCCCACGCAAGCCTTACCTGGGCTGCCCGCGCAGCGCAGCAGAAGAGGAGACTGGCACCGCAGAATTAACTGCGACGAGACTGAAACTTCCCCTCTTCCGTCCAGCCAGAGGCGCGCTCACAGGCAAATCCTCTGTTTGGCGCGTGGCTGGACGCAACTCCTGCCGGTTGGCAGGTCGGTCCCCCTGCCCAAGCCGGGGAGAGCCGACCCTTCCAACACCTCCGAGCTCCAAGGCGAACAGAGGGAGAGAGAGACTAAAGCACCGGCAGGCACAGGCCCAATACCTTAAAGGTACAGAGTCCTAATTTTTTTTTTTTTTTTAACACTAACTAGAAAACAAAACCTAATCAAACTAAACAGACTAAATCCTACACTCAAACTAAGTCTTAGTTGTTCCTCCGGTGAGCCCGGACCCCCGGGCTCAACCTAGTCAGCTGCTTGGAGACTGAGGTAACTGATGGAGGTGGGCGGATGCCAGGGCTATATAGCAGTGACATCATGAAAAGAAGGTGGTTCCTCAGTCTCCAAGCTGCTGATTAAGATTGACAACTCAGAGGTCCGGGACCAGACTGGGGCTACGAACAGGAACTGATTCTGGCAGATAACATGGAGGCCTGAAAACATTGAGGGAGGAGTAGCCTAGTGGTTGGGGCAAGGTACTTCAGGCCGGAAGGTCGGGGGTTCATATCCCACTAGAGGACAGCAACCTTGGGCTGGAAGGACCAGGGTTTCTAGTCCCACAGATGCTCCTTGTGGTCTTGGGCAAGCCACTTAACCCTCCATAGCCCATGTTCCCTGTAAGTATTAGTGTATGTGTCTCATATCCCCGCGTGTTAAATGTATCCCCCAATTGTGTCGTGACCGCTTTGATTGAAGGATAAGGCGGTATACAAAAACAGTCTAAATAAATAAATAAATTGATGACCAAAAGCATTGTGGATTCTCGATTCCCTGCCCGGAGGGTTCGAGGAATGTATTTTAGCACTTTTAATTTGATGCATTGCCGATTCCACCACCATGGAATGGTGTGGTAATTGTGTCTTCTGGAAGCTGGGGCACTCCAGTACCTGGTACACTGTATCGAGCCTTTGAGTATGTGGAGAAATGGTTAAGGGTGTCTCCCACATTTGAAGCATAAGGTCGTGAAGTATTCGATGAATAGGGAGAGTAGCAGCTTCCTTTGGGGCAGCAGGGTACTGAAGAATTTCGAGCTCCTCAGCCCTAGGCTCCTTCTCTGAAGTTACTATTATGGAGAGGCCCCAAGCAACATCGCGGATAAAATCTTGGAAAGACATGTCCTCCAGAGGGGACATGCGACGTTGTGGGGACAGGGAAGAATCCTCCGGGAGAATTCTCATTTCCCGTGTAGCAGCCGATTTGTCATCCGACGAATCGGATTCAGAAGACTCAAAGTATCGACAGGCAGGGTGCTCGCGCACTGCCCATATCCGATACCGCTTAAAACCGGTATCTGAAAGTTTCGGTTCTGAAACCTCGGTACCGGAAACGTACTTGAGGGCCAGCATAGGTGGTAGCATGGTAAGCAGCAAAAACGTTGATGCAGGCTCCTTCGGTACTGTTGTCGGTACTGATGGCTGAGGAACTGACTGTAGAGGCTTTTTCCTGCAAGGTCGCTAAGCTCCGCTCAATAGCCAAGATACGTTGATCCATGGAGCTTGTCAATGCTTGGGTTTTGGTACCGGAGTTGAGGGCCACGGATCCCTGAGCATGGCACCAAGAGCCCTCCGGAGGGTAGAGGCCTTGGGAGCATCCTGGGACCCCACTAAGGCTTTGGAGGCAAGGACCTCCCGCTGGGGTTGCTTGGCTGGTGTGTCTCCCTCCAGAGCAACGCCTAGGGCATCTTGATGCTTAAAAGATCTAGCCTTGGAAGGCCAGCTAATCTTCGATGAAGACCTGGGTTTCGATACCTGAGATGAAGATGAAGCTCTCGATGACATCGATGCTACCGACATTGCATCGGTGGCAAAGAGGGTGCCGAGTTTCGCAGCTCTGTTCTGCAGGCCTCTCTTTGTAATCTTCCTACAGAGAGGACATTCAGATGGTTGATGATCCAGTCCTAAACATTTTAGACACCAGTCATGGATGTCCGTGGCTGAAATTATACTGCCACATTTGGAACACTTCTTAAACCACTATCTGGTTTGTCCATTCTGGAAAAAAGGCCTAAACCTAAGATGGTGTTGATGCGCCCTGAGGGAAGAGATTCTCCCCTCAGAGTGTCTTTTTTTTTTAAAGAAAGAAAGTGAGCACCGACAGGGTCGGTACCCGCGTCGATGCGAAGGCAGACGCGACCACAAAAAAATAAGAAAAAAATCAAATTTTCTGTGGTGACAGGAATTGCTTCTTGTCGGCTCCTTAGAAAATGAAGAACTGAGGAGGGAGAGCAGGAAAGGCAGGAAGGCAGCTACGCAGGTGCAGTGGGATGCTCCCAAAGGCTTTCCTATTGGACAGTGGGGAGCATTCCCACGCAGGATCCGTCGGTACCGACGTCACCCGTATGTGAAGACTACATACCTGCTTGTTCCTGGAGATATAGTAGAACACAATTTAATTTTAAAATTGCTATTTAGGAGACCACCTTGGTTAAAATCATCTGAATATGGCAGCCTCTGTAAACAATTGAATATTTTTAAGTTACTGCCAAAGTACACATATAAAAGCAAATGCAAATGCAATAAAGAAACCTCTCCCCCCTCCCCCCAAAAAACTTCCAGCCCCCCATTCCCACCCCAAAAACCTGCATCTCTGATCAGAACCTCATTGCAAAACAACAGCTACCTGACCAAATCCCCATGGGTTAATTAGAATTCACCTGAGTAAGTAGAACAACCCCTGAGTTTTTCATACCTAAGCCTCTCACAACCCAGAGAAAATAAAAATAAAAACTAATACTAGCAAACCATTACTTTGCATTAATATACCCGAATTACCTCTTAGCTGAGAGAAATCACAAACTATATAGTGATATATGATACTCAATACCCCACTACTGAACAAAATAACAATCTGCAATTACTAGATTAAAGTTAGAACATATTAACTTGTATGCAGACATAGAAGAACAATTCAAACATTAGCATAACCTTTTTCCTTGATGACTTGGAAACTGAAACATAGTAGCAGCAGCACTCAATATGAACCTGTGATGCGAATGACTTCCCCCAGCATGAAAGACACTGCCCTTCTACACCCATAATACCCACCCTGCTTCATTCCCTGTGTTATACTGCAGATGTTTGAACCGGAACTGAACCAGACTGTCAAAAAAAAAACCATGTGCAATGTGAAACTTCCTACAGCACCTTATTGGCACCAAGGTAGAGCAGAGCTGGGAGCTGGCTAAAGCATATTACAGCAAATAGATCAACACAGCCCAGCCAAGAAGGCAAAGGTAAACATAATAATAATACAAGCTTAGCCAACAAATTAAGTCATTTTAACAGAGTCTATAAAGCTCTGAAGCTCGTCCGGATCCTGATAAACCTGTCTACGATCATTGAAGTTAATATGCATTTTGGCAGGGTAGAATAATCCATATTGTGCTCCTATTTCTTTCAGCGGCTGTCGGTTGCAGGAATTCTTTCCTTCAGAAGACTGTTTCCCTTGCCAAATCTGGAACAAGAATTAGTCTCTTCCCATTTAGTTTTAATTGTTCAGAGTTCTCTTTGGCAATGGAGAGTAGTTGAAGAACCTGGGTGTATTTATTAAGTTGGAGGACTACTGGGCGAGGGAATTGCTGTGGAACTAATGGTTTGTTCCGAGGAGAATAGTGAGCTGATTCAAATTGTAGCGGCAGTTTAAAGCAATGATCAAACACCTTGAATAGTTTCACGATGTAATATAAAAGGTTTTCACCTTCCATTCCTTCTGGCAGTCCAAGCAGACGGATATTAAGTCTTTTATTGAACTTAATAGTGTCCTCTAATTCTTGCTTCAGTTTCTTAATAGAGCTAGCATTTGCAACTACACACGGTACGAACAACGAGCTGTAATTGAATTCTTGGTGGAGGAGAAAGAAAGTGTGAGAAACATTCACAAATGGTTGTGTGCTGTGTATGGAAGTTCTGCGGTAGATAGGGGCACCGTTGGACGATGGGTGAAGAGAGTAAAGGCTTCAGGAAGTGGTAAAATGGAACTGGAAGATCGGCCATGGTCTGGGCGTCCTGCCTCAGCCACCAGTCCAGACAAGTTGCAGCGCGCTAATGACATTATTCGTGCAAATCGGTGCATCACGAGTTGGGAATTGTCCGTACAGCTTTCCGTCAGTAGAGGTAGTGCAATGGCAATTATTGACTCTTTGGGATATTCAAAGGTGTGTGCAAAATGGGTTCTGCGAAGTCTCACAACCAAACACAAACGCCAAAGGAAAGACATCTTCTCTGATTTGTTGGAGCGTTTTGAAGCTGAGGGGGAGGCCTTTTTGTCCCAGATCGTCACAGGTGACGAAACCTGGGCTCACCACTATGAACCAACGGTGCTCCTATCTACCGTAGAACTTCCATACACAGCACACAACCGTTTGTGAATGTTTCTCACACTTTCTTTCTCCTCCACCAAGAATTCAATTACAGCTCATTGTTTGTACCGTGTGTCACTCACAGATGCCATTTGAAGGATCACTACCGCCTCGCTATTTGTTGGATGACTATAAAATTACACCCGTGTCCTCTGAAGTTCCATGTTACTACCCTTTCAATTTCACATCTCTATCTTCATTCTGGACTGAGAAAAAACATGTGGGGCATTACTTTCTGAGCAACCTTCGTATTTTGGCAGATTCCCCCTGAACTTGATCTTCCAGGTCATTAAGACGTATTTGTGAGGCTTTCATTTGCTCTGTAAGTTGTCCATATCCCGCCTGATGCTGACAGAGACCTCCATATGCTGTTCAACCATAGCTTTGAGAGCATGAACCTCCAGTAAAACCAAATCCTTAGAGGCTTCATTTTTATCTGGTGTTGGTGGACCTTTTTTCAGCTGCTTTGCTCCAACTGGAGGAATAGAGACATCTAATACTTTATCAGCCATACTTTGAAACAAGTAAAGAAACTAACTTGAAAAGAAAGACTCAGAGGATAATATGCTGTATAACCCATCAGGCTGAGTAATGTTCTTCTTTATAATAGTTTCTATCATTTTGCCCAATACTGATATTAGGCTCACTGGACTATTGTTTCTCAGATCACACCTGGAACCTTTTTTTAAAAATAGGTGTTATGTTGATCACTCTCCAATCTTCAGGTATTACAGAAGATTTTAATGATAGTTCACAAATTACTAATAGTAGGTCTGCAATCTCATTTTTAGTTCTTTCAGGACTCTGGGATGTATATCATCCGTTCCAAATGATTTGCTACTCTTTTATTTTATCAAATTGCTGTATTACATCTTCCCAGTTTATCAAGATTTGTTTCTCCAATACATCACCTTTAAATATAAGTTTTGGAATGAGTAACTTCCCTACATCTTCAGTAAAGACCGAAGGAAAGAATTCATTCAGTCTCTCTGCTATGACCTTGTCTTCCCTTAGCCCCACTTTTACCCTCTTTCATCTAAAGTCCAGCTAACTCTTTCACAGGTTTTTTTACTACGAATGTACTTGAAAGTTTTTATTTGAGCTTTTTCTTCCACAGCAAGCTTCCTTTCAAATTCTTGCCTGCCTTATCAATGCCTTGCATCTAACTTGCCAATGCTTATGCTGTTTCCTGTTTTCATCATTTCGCTCCTTTTCCATTTTCTGAAAGATGATTTTTTTGGATAAAACAGCCTCTCTTACCTCACCTTTAAAGCATTCTCCTTTTATGTGACCTCTCTCCTCCATGACAGCAGAGAGGCTGCCAGCCTGGAGGTGGAATGTCTCTACTATGTCCATTAAGGTCTCATCTATACACCTCTCCATCTGCCTCAGTGACTCTGCTATTCCAGCCTCCAGAGATCGGACTCATTCCTTGAGAGCAAAGGTTTTTTTTACACCTAGGGCACAGGTTGTCTCATCAACTGGGAGATAATCATACATTCGACACTCAGTGCAAAAGACTGGATAGCCCCCATCTTTCTGCTGGACTGCTGTCTGCATCTAATGAATTTTTTTTAGTAATTTAAAGTTGCTAGGGGATAATGGATACTTGAACCAATACATATATCTAATAGGTTTAAGGGACTTTGTTTAATGTTCACTTCAAGATGAACTGCAAGGACCTAATTAATCTATTCCCATGGCCTAATAACTTGCTGACAAAGATACTGGTTAAAGCTGAAAGTGAATAAGATACCTCCTTTCCCTTAACTGGTTTAAGTGCCAGTAAATCAAAGATTGTGCCTGGGAGTCAGGACGAATGGGTGAGAAGAAACAAAAACTGAAAGTTAGCTTGTTACATTATGCCCTAATGGACTTTACATTAAACTGAAAGTTAGCTTGTTACACTATGTCCTTACCGAATTAATAAAACACAGAATTTTAAAATAGATACAGATTTTATCAGCTTATACCCAAAGAATTCTCTTTTCTCCAAGATCCTGAAGATTTCTCAGCAGATCAACACTTACATGTGCAGATTCCTTCCTAGCAGCAGCTCAGTGATTTTCAAGACTAAAATTCACTGGCTGTATATCTGTGCTTCTCAGGCAATTTCTTCTCACAAGTTTCTTGGTGATTCACACTTCCCTTGGTTTGATAGAGGGACCCTTTCAAGTTGCCACTTTGATCTGTCACTTAGCTTTAATACCTAATTTAAATAATTTCACAGTTCTCTTACCTCCTCACTGTTTCAGCTGCACTGTGGAGGAAGTCTGAAATCTCAATCAGCGTCAACTTCATCCAACGCCTGGATGAACCATGCACACATCCAATTGCAGTGGTGGAAGTATTAAACGCCACATATCAGGAGCTACAGGCAAATTGGTAGTTACCATATGAAATGTGACAAACAAGAAACGAGACTGTCCTATAAATGTTTTATTACAAAATCTACAGAGAAATTATGCATTGTCCCCTTCAAAGTAATCCCCCCCAGAGTTAATGCACTTCGGCATTCGCTTCTGCCACGTACGAAAGCACTCAGTAAAGTCCTCCTCCTTGAGATCCCTCAGCTCCCTCGTCACAGTAGCCTTGATCTCTTCTACAGTGGTGAAATGAGATCCTTTGAGCACAGTCTTCAGCCTGGGGAAGAGCCAGAAGTCCCACGGTGCGAGATCTGAGGAATAAGGAGGGTGGTTGAGAGCTGTGATCTGTTTGTTGGCCAAGAACTGCCTCACACTGAGCACAGTGTGGATGGGCGCATTGTCGTGGTGCAGCAGCCACAACTTCTTTCTCCACATAGCCCAGCTGCTGCGCCGAACCCGGTCATGGAGGCGATTGAGGACCTGCTGGTAGAAGTGCTGGTTGACTGTCTGACCTTCAGGCACAAACTCATGATGGACCACTCCCTTCTGGTCAAAGAGTGCGATCAGCATGACCTTGATCCTTGATTTGGACATGTGTGCCTTTTCTTGGGTCTGGATGACAGTTGAGTCTTCCACTGCAGCCTCTGTCTCTTGCTTTCAGGGTCATACTGGAAGACCCAAGTCTCGACTCCTGTGATGACTCAGCCAACGAACTCCGTATCTTCTCTAATCTTCTCTAGCAAGTCTCAACAAACACTGACCCAGTGCCCCTTCTGGTCATCCGATAAAAGCTTGGGCACCATCTTGGCACACAGCTTCCGCATCCCCAGCTCCTGCACCAAGATGGTCCGCACTGACTCGCTGTTCAGGCTGAGCTCCTCAGCTATCATTTGCACCGACAATCTACGATCATTCTGCACCAGCAGGTTCACTCTGTCAATGTTCTCAGCCGTCTTTGTCGTGGAAGGCCATCCTGACTTGGGGCCATCCTCCACCTCCTCGCGGCCAGTCTTGAAGCTATTGTGCCACTCGAAGACTACCGGTCTTGACATTGCATCTTATCTATAAGCCTTTTGGAGAAGTTGGAGACACTCAGTTGGGCCCTTCTCCAACTTAACCAGAAAGCATAGTTACTCACCTGTAACAGGTGATCTCTGGGAACAGCAGGAATTTAGTCTTCACATATGGGTATCGTCGGTATCAACGGAGCCTGCATGGGAACGCTCCCCAGCATCCAATAGGAAAGCTTTTGGGAGCATCCCACAGCGCCTGCGTGCTGCCTTTCTGCCTTTCCCAACTGTCCCTCTCCAGTTGAGTTTATAGCTGAGACAAAAGAGAGAGGGAAAGAGAGAAAGAGATAGAGATAGAGATACAACTCCTAGGGGAGGTGGGCGGGTTGTGAAGACTAAATTCCTGCTGTTCCCGGAGATCATCTGTTACAGGTGAGTAACTATGCTATCTCCAGGAACAAGCAGGAATGTAGTCTTCACATATGGGGACTCCCTAGCTGCAGATGCCAGGGAGAAGGCCCCAGAAATTGTGTGACCTTGTGAAAGGGCTCCACTTCTCCCCATGGATCTCTGGCATCCTACCAGGGATGGTGGGTAGGAGTTGATTAAGTATGGAACAGGTGTTGAAGAACAGCCTGACCAAACAAGGCATCCCGGTGGAAGTCCTTGTCAAAGCAGTAATGGGCTGTGAAGGTATGAACCGAAGCCCAAGTATTTGCTCGACAGATGTCATCGATAGACACAGAGTGAAGATGAGCCATAGAGGCTGCCATGGCTCTCACATTGTGAGCTGTGACATGGCCTTCAAGAGGATGGTTTTTACTCTCATAGGCAAAAGATATACACTGCGCAATGCAGCTGGACAGTGTTCTTTTGGAGACTGGAAGTCCCAAATGACTAGGATCAAAAGCAACAAAGAGTTGAGAGGACTTTCTATGTTGCTGTGTCCTTTGCAAATAAAAGGCCAAAGCCCTTTTACAGTCCAAAGTATGAAGATTCCTTTCTGCATTTGAGGCATGAGGTCTTGGGAAGAATACAGGAAGGTAAACCGCTTGGTTTAAATGAAAAGGTGACACCACCTTTGGCATGAAGTGTGGATGAGTCCTAAGGACTACCTTATCATGAAAGAACCTTGTATAAAGAGGATCAGCCACCAACGCTTGCAATTCACTGATGCGACGTGCTGATGTGATTGCAATAAGAAAGATGACCTTCCAGGAAAGGAATTTCAAAAAGGTAGTGGCTAATGGTTCAAAGGGCGGTTTCATGAGCTGCCCAAGAACCAGATTTAAGTCCCATGCCACCGGCGGTGGCTTAATGGGAGGCTTAGTTAAAAGAAGGCCTCTCATAAATCTCGCTATGAGCGGATGAGAGGAAGTAGGTTGTCCATTTAGAGGCTTAAAAGAAGCTGCAATAGCACTCAAATGAACTCTCACTGAATTGGTCTTAAGCCCTGCATTTGATAAATGAAGGTGATACTCCAGTAATGATTCCAGAGGTATCGCAAAAGGGTTAAGACCCTTCTGCGAGCACCATATGGTAATCCTTTTCCACTTAAATGCATAAGAGCGTCTTGTGGAAGGCTTCCTGGAAGCATAAAGGATATCCTTTACCTGCTGGGAAAGTTTAAGACTGTGAAGTTCTAGGCTTTCAGCAACCAGGCCCTGAGATGCAGAGACTGGGGATTGGGATGCCACAGCATCTCGTCCTCTTGAGAAAGGAGATTTGGAGCAGATCCTAACTCCAGAGGCAGAACTTGAGAGAGATGTAGGAACAGAGAGTACCACATTTGCCGTGGCCAACGTGGAGCTATGAGAATCATATGACCTGTCTCTCTGAAGCTTGAACAGGGTTTTGGGACTTAGGGGAATGGGTGGAAAGGCATACAGGAAATCCTGACCCCAATGGAGGAGGAAAGCATCCCTGGCCTGACAACCCCGAGTCAGAATTCTGGAACAGAACCGGGGAAGTTTGGAATTCAGCGGACTTGCAAAGAGGTCTATGTCCGGGGTTCCCCAAATTTGAAATATTTTGGCCACCTGGTCTGCATGGAGAGACCATTCGTGTGGAAGCAGAACTCGACTGAGTCTGTCTGCCCAAGAGTTTTGAATGCCTGGAAGATACACCATAAGGAGATGAATCTGATGCTCTCTGGCGAGGGCCCATAGTCACAAAGCTTCGTTGCAGAGCGACAGAAGCCTGTTCCGCCCTGCTTGTTCACATAGAACATGGCTACTTGATTGTCCGTTTGAACTAGGACTGTCTTGTAGCTAAGCTGGGTGTGGAATACTCGAAGAGCAAGGAAGATTGCTCTGAGTTCCAAGAGATTGATGTGTAGATAGGGCTCCTGTGGAGTCCAGGTACCCTGGGTAGAGAGACCTTGCAGGTGGGCTCCCCAACCCACCTGTGAAGCATCTGTTGTTAGAGTGGCTTGGGGTGGGTGTTGCTGAAAAGGAAACCCCACCAAAAGGTTTTGGGGTGATTGCCACCATTGGAGGGACAAAATAAGGCGACCTGAGTTTGCTTTTTTGACTGACAGGCAACCAGACGCCTGAGTCCACTGAGTGGATAAAGTCCACTGGGCTGCCCTCATATGGAGGTGAGCATAAGGAACCACATGCACGGTGGATGCCATGTGGCCTAGCAACTGTAACATTTCCCGAGCAGTGAGGTGAGGTTTTAGCACTGCTTGGGAAGCTAACTACACAATGCGAAGGCAGCAGGGCTGTGGAAGGTAGGCCCTTGTCTGTCTGGTATCCAGCAGAGCTCCTATAAACTCTAGGGACAGAGTGGGAGCAAGGTTGGATTTTGGGAAGTTTATGACAAGTCCCAAATACTGAAGGGTGCGCATTGTGCGAGAGAGAGCAACCCTGGCCTCTGGCTCTGAAGGGGCTCGAATGAGCCAGTCGTCTAAGTAAGGGAAAATGAATATTCCCAGGGTGCGAAGAAATGCTGCTACTACAGCCATGCATTTTGTGAACACCCTTGGCGCAGAGGCCAGGCCAAAGAGAAGAACCCTGTATTGGTAGTGCTTCCCTCGAAACAGAAAGCGAAGGAACTTTTGGTGAGTTGGATGGATGAGAACATGAGTGTACACATCCTTGAGATCTAGATAACAAAGCCAATCCTGACTCTGAAGGTATGGCAGCAGAGTTCCTAGAGAAATCATTTTGAACTTCTCTTTGAACAGGAATTTGTTCAATTCTCTTTGGTCTAAAATGGGTCTGTGCCCTCCTGTTTTCTTTGGAATAAGGAAATAGGGGGAGTAAAACCCTGTACCCCATTGGGGAATAGGTACCTCTTCTATTGCCCCGTGAGCAAGGAGCACAGTGACCTCTTGACCTAACTGGTCGTTGAGAGAGGTCTGAGAATTGAACTGTCTTACCACTGTAGGAGGGGGCATGCTGAGGAAATGAAGCTTGTACCCCTCTCTTACAATAGACAGAGTCCAATTTTCTGCTGTTATCTGACCCCATCTGGGGGCAAAATGACATAACCTTTCTGGGATGGTGGAGGGTTCTGGGCCTTTCAGGGCTAGGAAGGCAAAGTTCTCTAGATAGGAGTCAAAGCCCCTGTGGAGGCTGAGTCTGCTGAGCCGGTTGAGGCTTAGCTGCTTTTGTCTTTCTTTGCCTAGGTTGTTGCTGCTGTCCCTTTTGGGCAGACTGACCTAAACGATGCCCCTGCTGGGTATAGGTGGGATAAAACTTCTTCTTCTTACTGAAGAATGGTTTCTTAGAGAATTTTTTCCTCGCAGGATCAGCTGTAGATTTAGACAATCTATCCAAAGTGATATTGTCAGCATCTATCTCATTAGCTTTTTCCTGCCAATTCTTGCCAAAGAGATTCTCTCCTGTGCAAAGAATATTCCCTAGTTTATCCTGTACCCAAATTTCCAAGTCAGATGCCTGGAGCCAGGCAATCCTACGTGCACCTATGGCAATGGCAGAGGTTCTGCTTATGCACTCAAAGCAGTCAAAGGCTGCACGATTCACAAACTTGGAAACATCCCAAGCATGTTTGACAAGGGCGAGGTAATCTTGCCTCTTATCATCAGGAAGGAGAGGGCTCATAAGCTCTAAATCTCCTGTGACCTCCTTAAGGAACATTCCCATATATAAGATATAGGAACTGATCCTAGTAGAAAGCATGGAAGCCTGGAAGGTTCGACATACAAAGGCGTCAAGAGTCCTACACTCACGTCCTGGAGTGCCTTTTTGCACTCTTTATCCTTCTCATAGCTGATTCCACCACCATGGAATGGTGTGATAATTGAGTCTTCTGAAACCCAGGACAAGGAGGAACTCGATACATGGTATCGAGTCTTCGAGAGTAAGGAGATGTGGTTAGAGGTGTTTCCCACATCCTTAACATGAGATCATGCAAGATCTCATGAATAGGTAAGGTAGCTGCCTCCTTGGAAGCTTTAGGGTATTGTAGGATTTCTAATTCCTTTGCCCTAGGCTCTTTTTCAGGAGCCACTGTGATGGAAAGACCTCGGGCCACATCTCGGATAAAATCCTGAAAGGACATATCCTCTGGTGGAGACATCCTACGCTGAGAAGAAGAAGAATCCTCAGGAAGAAGTATTCTGTTATCGGCAGAGCTTTCAGAGTCTTCAGACTCATCCGAGGATTCGAAGTATCTCCGATCCGGGTGATCGTGCAAGGCACGGTACCGGTACCGGTACCGATCAAAGTCGGCATCAGAGTGGTCTGGTACTGACTTGTCGATGCCGGATAGACACGCATGACTCGGTCCCGGTAGAATACTTGCCAATGTCGATGCAGTCGGTGCCGGCACCAGAGTCGGTGCTGATACCGGTTGAATTGTCTGAAGCGGTTTCAGGGGCATCGAGGCCGTGAGAAGAGCCGCCAGAATGTGTTCAATAGCCAAGAATCTCTGGTCTATCGATGCTGCCGATGCTTGGGTATCGGTACCGGATGAAGCAGCAGGCACCCCAGAGCATGGCACCAGTAGTTCTGCCGAGGTTGAAGCCGCGAGAACATCCTGGAGCCCCGTTAGTGCTTTGGAAGCCGAAGCCTCCCGCCGGGGCAATTTTGCTGGTGAAAGTCCCTGAAGGGCAACGCCAGAGGCATCTCGATGTCTAGACGGAGATCCACCCTTTGAGGACCGGCTAGATTTATGTTTCTTTTTTTATTATTTTATTTTCAATTATGTACAACGTCCAAATACAGCTTAACAGCAATATACACCACAATGAAAACCAAAAAAGAACAATTTACCCAACTCTTAGCAATCCCCACATATGCCGCTGGGCATGTTTTCCAGTAAACATCCAACGAACCAACCAACCCATCCCCTCCCGGGGCCCCCCAACTCTACCTCTTCAAATCCACCACCCCTTACACCATCACGGACTCTCCTCCATGTCTATCCATTGAATATATTTCTCCCACACCCTTAAAAAATTTTTCTGGCTCCCCCTTTTGAGCGCTGTCAGCTTGCTCATCAGGTAGATCTGGGACAACATACCATGAAAATCTCCCATGGTGGGCACCTCTTCCTTCCTCCACTTCCTCGCCAACAAGATCCGCAGGGCAACATACCCCAAATCAATAAAAGTGCCCTCGACCCTGTTGAGAAGTGATGGGGGTACCCCCAGCAATGCTGTCTCCGGCCATGGATCCAGCTGTTTCCCCAGGATCTCCCCCAAGAACCCCAACACTACTTTCCACAGTCTATTCGCCTCCCCACAGTCCCACCAGATATGCAAATATGTGCCCCTGCTCCCACATTTCCTCCAACAACGCTCAGATATATGAGAATCCATTTTGTGCAGCCTTGTTGGAGTCAGATGCCATCTATAGAGCACTTTATAATTATTTTCTATCAAATTCGTCGCTAGGATACCCTTATACCGACTCTCATGAATACGTTCCCATACGGTATCCTCCCAATGCACTCCCAACTCTAACTCCCACAAATCTTGATATCTTTCCTTCCCCCTTTCCCGCACCATCAGTCGATAAAAAGTTGCCAGGGCCCTTTTCCTTTGCCCCATCAGCACAAACTTCTCCACCTCAGTGAGTTCCCGTCTTAAATTCGGGAGAATCTTGTGTTGTATGTAATGGCGTATCTGTATATAACCGTAAACATCCTTCTCCTCTAATTTATACTCCTTTGCTAACTCAACAAACTCCCGCACCTTCATCCCCTCTACCAGTTGACCCACCCTACTTAAACCCCGAAGTTCCCAACTCCTGAAAATAGATTGCCCCATCGCTGGCGGGAAATCAGTGTTCCCCTGAATAGGGAGTAATCGAGAAAGCCCCTGAGTCCCCAGCCATATCCCTCTCCATTTGTTCCAGACCCGTAACGACCGTAGGACATAGGGATTCTGACCTGGGAAGCGTGCTTTACACAGCCGCGGAAGCCACACCCAATCCTCCAGCTTCCCCTCACCTAATTCCTCTGCCTCCATGTGGACCCACTCCTTGGGTTCTTCTGCCACCCATTCCACCACCGCACACATTTGTGAGGCCTCCCAATAATTCCATAAATTTGGCACCGCCATCCCCCATGCTCCCTACATCCCATCAAGATCCTTGCCGCTACCCTATTCTGCTTCCCCCCCCCCCACAAATTTCATTATCATCCTCTAATCTTGCCATATAACTCTTCGACACTCCAACAGGGAGGTTCATAAAAAGATACAGCCAACTAGGCAAAACCACCATTTTAAGAGCCGCTACCCTCCCCATCCACGTCAACTGTTTATGCCTCCACTCCTCTAAATCTTTTTGCATAGCCCTCTCCACCCGCCCGTAGTTTTCTTTAAACAAATCAGCCTCCCGGCCAGTTAGAAAGATCCCCAAATATCTTATACTATGCTTAGCCCACCGGAACGAGAAGGAGGCCTGAATCCGTGCTTGCTCTTCCACGTCCACCGAAATATTCAATAGTTCAGACTTAGCATCATTAACTTTAAAACCAGAGTGGGCTCCAAACTCCCTTAACACTTTTGTCAGCTCCCTCAGAGAAGCAAAGGGGTCGGTCAACATAAAGAGCAGATCATCTGCAAAAAGGGATATCTTAATTTCCAACGCTCCCCATGACACCCCCTTTATTTCAGTGCATTCCCTCACCTTTTGAGCCAACGCCTCCATAGACAAGACGAAAAGCAATGGGGATAATGGGCATCCCTGCCTTGTCCCCCTAAACAAAGCAAAGGGCCCTGAGTACTCCCCATTAATACGAATTCGAGCCAAGGGCTGAGTATATATAGCCCTAACCCACCGGAGATAATCTCCAGTAATCCCCATTCGCTCTAACACTTTAAATAAAAGAGGCCATGAGACACGGTCTAACGCCTTTTCGGCATCGACTGCTAGGAGCACCATCTGCGCACCCCCCAACCTCCCTTTCCTTATTGCATTTAACACCTTGCGCATGTTATCCACCATATGGCACCCCGGGATGAACCTCGACTGGTTTTCACGCACCAAATAAGGCATGAACCGCTGCAGCCTATTCGCCAGAATTTTAGTAAAGATCTTAAAATCTGTCCCTAACAGCGAAATAGGCCGGTAAGACCCACACAAATGACATCCTTCCCCACCTTAGGCAGCACAGTAATCCCCGCCGTCCTCATCAGTTCTGGAATAGGCTCCCCCTCTTTAAACGCATTAAATAATCTCGTCAGCGGGGAACATAGCTCTTCACTAAAAGTCTTATAGAAGCTATTTGTAAATCCATCCAGCCCCGGCGCTTTATGTGCCGGGAGACCCCGGATTACCTCTGCCACCTCCCTCTCCTCTATAGGCCTAGACAAGTAGGCCGACTCCACCCCAGTTAGACATGGTAAGTTCCCTTGCAAGTACTGCTCCAACTGTTCCCCCATCTTATGAGTCTCCTCAGTGTACAATTGCTGATAGTAATCCACAAAACACTGTTGAATGGACTCTACTTGCCTCATCTCCTTTCCTCGCGCATCTCTTATTTTGGTGATGAGATTCCTACTCTGATGCTGTTTCAGCTTCTGCGCCAACAGCCGGCTCGGTTTGTTTCCGAACTCAAAAAACTGTTGCTTAAGAATATCCTGCGCATATTTTATCTCTCCTAACTCCATTTCATTAAGTTCTCTTTTAATCCTAGTTAACTCCTGACCTAGCCCCACCTCCCTACTTCCCTGCATTATCTTCTCCTCTACTTCCCTAATTCCCCCCTTAACTCCTCCTTCCGCCGTTCTTTCAGTTTTTTAATGTGCGCCCCCACAGAGATCAAGTCCCCTCTTATCACCACCTTCAGGCACTCCCACAATGTTCCAAGCCTACACCCCTCCCGGTCATTTATTTCCAAATATTGTTTAATTTTCCCTCGCACCTGTTGTTTTATTTCAACACTCTCCAATAAGGACTCATTCAGCATCCACATCCTTTGCTTCCTCCTCTCTTCCCCCAGGCCAACCTCAACCCAAATAGGTGCATGATCCGACTACGTTCGGTCCCCCACCTCACAATCAGCCACCTTTGCTAACAACTTTTTGGACACCCAAATCATGTCAATCCTCAAGAAGGACTGGTGGACTAGTGAATAAAATGTAAATACTTTTTCCCTCCCCCTCATTTCCCTCCAAACATCCACCATACCCAAATTATTCCCCAACGTTTTCATATTTTTCCTCCCCTTGGCATTCCCCACCCCTTTCCCTGAAGAGTTATCCAATCCTGGATTCATTATTAAATTGAAGTCCCCTCCCATAATTATTTGACCTTCTGCCACCCTCTCCACCAGCCCATGTAACCCATCATAAAAACTCCCTTGCTCCACATTTGGCCCATAGACATTAATCAATGTATAAACCTGGTCCTTAATGCGTAATTTGACAATGATATATCTGCCCTCTTTATCCCGATGCACCACACAATCGGAATATGCTATCGTCCTCCTCATCAAAATCCCCACCCCCCCTTTTTTTAAGTCCACCTTGTTAGAAGCAAACCATCTCTCCGAAAAGGTTCGATGTGCCACCCTCCATTCATCGCATTTTTTCAGGTGCGTTTCCTGTATAAAGAGAATATCTCCCTGCAGTCTATGCAACTCCTTAAACATTCTCTGCCGTTTTACTGGTGAGTTTAATCCTCGTACATTCATGGATATTATCTTCACTTTTTCCATTTAACCCTTTCCCCCCCCCCCTCCACCTGAATGCAACCTACCCCGAGCCCGTTCACCCCTCCCCCCCCTATTCCCCCCCCTCCGCCATCCCCCTCCTCCCTCCCCCTCCTGGTCTTCCAACTCCCCACTCCGACCTCATCCTAGAGGCATGAATCATCACCACTCCAGGAAGCTGGCTTCAACCCCCTATGAATCTTCAGGCCCAGTAGCCCATCTCTCCCCATGTAGAGGGAATGCCTAGGAGACACACTACTCTCCTCCCCCACCCACTAGTAGCCTCCCCCCATTCCCCATTCCCCATTCCCCGTCCCCCACCCATAACCATACCCTCACTACCACTCAACAGCTCTTAACAACCTTAACATAATAGCATAAGAGCAGAAAAGCATAATAACAAAGACTTAGCATAATAACAGTTCTTTGATGGCAACAGGAACAGGCTACGGCACACTCTCAGCCCGTGCCAGCTCCTCCGGCCGCGTTGCTCTGCCTCTGCCGCCGCAGTCTACGATCGCCTTGTGGGGCTCTCCTCCATTCGTTGCCCCGCATCGGCCCTCTCTGCTCTTTCACCACCTTCTGCTGGGAGGCCTCTGGCAGCTCAGTCCATCCCGCCTCTCTTAAAGCTGTAACAGCCTCAGCCATAGTTCTCAAAGACGATGTCCGCCCCTCCACACAAAACTGTAGGCCAAACGGGAAGAGCCATCTGTATTTAATTCCTTTCTCCCGCAGCACCTTCGTGACTCCTGCCATTTCCCGCCTTTTTCTCATAGTAATAGCTGATAAGTCCGTATATAAGTCCACGCGTTGACTATTCCACTTGAAGTCAGCTTTCGTGCCGCCTCCACCACTGCATTTTTAGTGGCATACTCATGGAATCTAGCTATAATGTCTCTGTGATATCCATCGCGCCTGGGGCCCAGCGCTCTATGAGCTCGATCTATTGACCAGCACAGCTGGGAGCTATCCTGGCCAGCTTCCTCCAGTATCCGCTTGCAAATGTTCACTACTAGCCTGCCACAGTCCGCCGCTTCCGTAGACTCCAACACCCCTCTCATCCGGATATTCGCCCTCCGCAATCGATTCTCCAGGTCTTCAACTTTAGACCAGAGTTCTTCCGTCTCAACATCCATGGTATCCATCCTCTCTTGCAGCTTAAGGATAGTGGTATCTTGTATCTACACCTTTCCCTCCAGATCCTCCAAGCGCTGGCCCACCTCCCGCACCTCGGCTTTCAGGTCTTCCATCCATAATTGCACTTCAGATTTAAAATGTGCCAAGTCCTGTCTGAGGGTGCCAAACCAACTTTTTAGTTCCCCTCTCAGTGCTTCCACGTCGCTCCCCTGGTTGTTCTCTCCCTCTCGGGCCTTATTCCCCTCCTCTCCATTTCCCGCACTCACCGCGGCCATCTTGCTTTTTCCACTGGAGCCCCCCGCGGCGCCTTTATATGCGTAGGCTTTCAGATCCGCCACACTTTTCTTTATTGCCGTTCGCTCCTGCACCGCTGCCCCCACTCGCCGAGCTATTTTCCACCGACTGCCGAACCGTTTAAGGGTAGTTTGGGCGAAATTCTCCCCTGCTTCCCCGGAGCTCCGCGTTCAAGCGGCTTCTCCGGTGATGTCATTTCCTCCTCTCGGCTGGATTTATGTTTAGTTACCTGAGATCCATGGGAGGAAGACGAAGCCCTGGAAGACGTCGATGCCACGGAGGCTGCATCAGAGGGAAAAAGGGTGCTAAGTTTAGCGGCTCGGTTTTGCCGGCCCCTTTTCGACATCATCCCACAGTCAACACACTCCGAAATAGAGTGGTCAGAACCTAAACATTTGAGGCACCACTCATGGGTGTCTGTGACAGAGATGGTACCGCCACACTTAGAACACTTTTTAAAACCCGAAGCGGATTTTTCCATTTTGAAGGAAAAAGTTGGGCCTAGTGCCCAAAATGGCACGTGGCACCTGAAGAGAAATTACTGGAAAGACTCCAGAAAGAAAGTTGTTTTTTTTTTTTAAAGAAAAAAAAGAAAGAAGAACCAGCGGTACCAGTGTAGCGTCGAGGGAAGGCAGACGCGACCACAAAAAAGAAGAATAGAAGGGATTTTTTTCTGCGGTGACAGGATGTGCGACCTGTCGGCTCCGCAGAAAATGAAGAACTGGAGAGGGACAGTTGGGAAAGGCGGGAAGGCAGCACGCAGGTGCTATGGGATGCTCCCAAAAGCTTTCCTATTGGATGCTGGGGAGCGTTCCCGTGCAGGCTCCGTCGGAACCGACGATACCCATATGTGAAGACTACATTCCTGCTTGTTCCTGGAGATATTTCAAGTTGATTCTTTGCTCCATATTTCTGCCACCTCCAGTTGCGTGACAAAGCGATGGAGCGGTGTGCTACAAAATAACCTGAAAAACAGAGTGAGAGAGTTGAAAAATAATATTACAGCAGAATAGTGGCGAGATGTTGCACAACACAGTGACATATATGGTTAGCCAACTGGCATTGAGTCATGGGTGTGGCTGCCACAATCTCGTTTCTTTTTTGTTACACCTCGTATGCATATTTGTTTGTGCATGCTTTGCATGTGCAAAGATGAGTACAACAGACATTTCAGCAGCTGCCTGAACTCTCAACAGTAGATGCTATGCCTAAGAGAAATGCACCTAAAAATGTCCCGCAGGAAGCATAGCTGAGCTCCTTATGGTTTTGGGAGAGGTGCATCTTAATGAAAGAACTCAGCAGTCTCTGTGATGGTTCTAGCCCATTCTCTGTGATGGTTCTAGCCTGTCTGGGCCCTTTCGGAATTTCAACTGCATTATGTTGTAAGGGCTGTTTTCTCTCACAGAAAAACATCCTGTTGGAACTGTGTCTGGCTCCCTTGGGAGTTGCATCTGCTTTATGCTGTGGTGGCTGTCCTTCGAACATCCCATTGGTACTGTGCCTGGGCCCTTAGGAGCGGCAGCTGCATTATGCTGTAAAGGCTCTTCTTTCGCACAAAACATCCTGTAGGTTTGTTCTTGCCCTTCACACAGAAAAGCCTTCCATAGGTAACATTCCTCACAGAAGGAATCTCATAGGTGCTGTGCCTGGGCCCATTGAAATATGGTGAAATCAGACCTTACCTGCTAATTTTCTTTCGTGGAGTCCCTCCAGTCCAGTCCAGACACATAGGTTATGCTTATCTACCAGTAAATGGAGGCCGAGAACAGCTTGCTTAAAACCTTTCCCTTAAGTAGCCTGTGCTCCCCTGCAGAGCCAGTATAGACCTCACAGAGTCCCAAAATCACAACAACTCCACCAGCCCTGCCACAGGTCATGCACTAGAAACAGCATGCACACTTGGCCATAGAGTATTGTAACATACCTGAAAGAATTTTGGTTCCTTTTTTATTTTTTTGAAATAGGATACACCTCCCACCAAGGACCACAGTCTGCAATAGGGACAGCAAACAGTTCGACAGCACAGCAGAACCCCTAAAACCACAATGAAACGAAGGGAGAACCACCACCATCCAACTAGCCTGGAGATCATCCATTCCAGCAAACAGCATCTTTAGAACAGGCCCAAGATCAGAAAGATAGAAGCCAAGTCCCAGGAGGGTCCTGGACTGAACTGGAGGGATTCCAGGAAAGAAAATTAGCAGGTAAGGTCTAATTTCCAGTTCGTCCCTCCAGTCCAGACGTGTGGGATGTAACAAAGCAGTACTAATGCAAAGTGGGTAATGAAACTCCGGCCTGCAACATCTGAGCCCCAAAATCAGCATCTTGACAGACTTGCACATCCAGCTGGTAATGGCGCGAAAAGGAATGGAGTAGTGACCACATTGCTGCCTTGTAAATATCCTGCAGTGGCACAAGGCTGAACTCTGCCCAAGAGGCCACCTAAGCCTGGTAGAATGGGCCTGGAGCCCCATCAGAACAACGCGCACCTTGCACAAGTACGCAGATTCAATAGCACCCCGAATCCAACAGGAAATAGACACCTTGGCTGCTGCTTCACTCTTGCGAGGCCCACCAAAGAGCACAAAGAGATACTCCAAGCACCAAAATGCCTCGGTCATCTTCAAATACGCTTAACCACCCTGCGGACATCAAGGAAGCGTAAATCCCTAGACTCAGCCGAGTCTGGAGGACCAGTAAAGGCTGGCAAAGTCACTGCCTGATTAAGGTGTAACACTGAGGCTACCTTCAGAAAGAAGGAAGGAACCGGACGAAGGATCACCCTTTCCTTTGTGACCACCAAATATGGCTCCCTGCACTAAAGAGCCTGGAGTTTCAAGATGCGATGCACTGAGCAAATGGCCACCAGGAACACTACCTTGAGAGTCAGTGGCCCCCGTGACCACAGAGAGGAACAAATTATGGTCCCGGGATGGAACTGGGGGATGGCAAGGCAGTCTCAAGTGCTTGACCCTCCCGAACAAACTGGACGACATTCTGGAGAGAGGCAATGGACACCCTGCAACTGGTCCCTGAAACAAGCCAAGGCTGCCACCTGCACCTTCAAGGAGTTTTACACGAAACCCTTTTCGAGGCCACTCTTGTAGGAAGGCCAAAATATCCATGACAGTGGTCCCTAGGGGATGCACCACCCTTTCCTAGCACCAAGCCTCAAAAATGTGCCAAACCCCCATAGGCCAAGGAAGTAGAATACTTTCATGCCTGCAGCAGAGTATCGATCACCATTGGAGAGTATCCCTTGCACCTCAAGTGTGCCCTTTCAAGAACAAAGCCATAAGAGAGAGCCGATCTACATCCGGCATCAGGACAGAACCCTACATCAAAAGGTCCACCTCCCAAGGCAGTGGGAGAGACTCCTCCACCTGGAGCCATTTTGCTTCCTTGACCCTCTGCTATGGAATGCCCTCCCCTATGACCTTAGACTGGAACTTTCTTACACCACTTTCAAATCCCAACTCAAAACTGTTCTGTTTCACGCTGCTTAAGAGATCCCTAATACATGACATCCCAGGCCCCTGTCGATGACACCTGCATGCCCCGGCCTCTCTCCCTCCTCCCCACCTAGCATGACTGTGTTTCTCTTTCCTATAATTTTATGGAGTTCTTTTCCTATTTAAAACATTTTTATTGTAACGTGCTCTGCTATCCTTTTGAAGGGTGGTATACAAATTTTTAATAAACATAGAAACTAAGTCTGCATACCACAACCGTCGGGGCCAATCCACAGCCATTAACACCGTGCGCCCCAAGTGAGCCTCAACCCTCTGCAGGATGCACCTGATCAGCAGCCAAGGAGGAAACATGTAGAGAAGCTAAACAATGGGTCATAGCTGGACCAGCGCATCAAGCCCCTCCGCCATGTGCTCCCTGAGTCTGCTGAAGAACCTGGGGGTCTTGGCATTTGTCAGTGTTGCCATCAAGTCCATTATGGGGACACCCCAATGCTCCACAATCAACCGGAACACGATTTCAGACAGGGACCACTCCTCCAGGTCCAAGAGATAACGGCTCAGATAATTCGCCTGGATACTGTCTGCCCCAGCCACATGTGCTGCTGACAGTGCCAGCAGATGGGCTTTCACTCACTGTAGGAGCAGAATCGCTTCTGCCACCAGTGAGCTCCGAGTGGCACCCTGCCCTTTGATGCAAGCCACAGCTGTGGCATTGTTGAACAGCACTTTCATGGCCTGCTCCCAAACCATGGGAAGGAAAAACTCCAGGGCCAGATGTACCGCCCTGGTCTCCAGGACATTTATAAGCCAGCGGCTCTCATCCAGAGGCCACTGGGCCACATGACTCTGACAGTGAGCCTCCCAACCGAAGAGACTGGTACCTGTCATTATCACCACTCAGTCCGGGGTCTTGAGGGGCATCCTGGCCGCAAGGTTGGCCAAGTCAAGCCACCAATCCAAACTCTCCTGGGCGCATCCCGGGAAAATGGCGAATCCCCATCGATTGCACCTGGGGGACCATCGCACAGAAGCGCCACTTGGAGGAGTCGCATGTGGAGTCGAGCCCAGGGCACTAACTCCAGGGAGGCCACCATTGAGCCAAGCACCTACAGATAGTCCCAAACCCTTGAGTGGGGAAAATCATCTGCAACCTCTGTATCTGCTCCTGCTGCTTCACTACCTTGCCCTCTGGCAGAAAAACCATCCCCCCACTGCAATGGGGTAAACCCAGGACTGGATCAAGCCTGTCGGACACATCTGGAGCCAGTTGGCAACCCTACCCATCACATAGGGGGAAAAATGAGCCCGCTGCGGAGCTGACCCTGTGTATGCCACTGGAGGGCACAGCACCAAGCATGTGGCATGATTGCCAAGCTCCAAAAGGCGAAGAAGAAATAAAACGACGCAAAAAGAAAACAGCAAAAAAAAGAACCACTAACAAAATGGCACTGCTGCGGTGAGAAAAGGCATCCCCAAAAGGGAATCACAGCACTTAAAAGGTCAATCATGGAAAACTGATCTGGGCTTCCCCACCCATGGTCGGCCCGTCCACTGGGCAGGCTAGGCAGCCGCCTAGGGCAGCAGATATCTGTTGGTGGTCACCCCTCTCCACCCGTGTCGAGCCGCGCCCCCCCCCCGCCCACTATGCTGAGCTGCACTGTGCTGCCGCTGATTCCGATGGCAGGTGGGATGGCTAGGTGGCAGGCCATGTGCTTCAGCACACAATACCTGCTGCTTCTGAACCCGCGAAGTTATGTCGGCAGGGGTTCAGAAGCGGCAGGTCATATGTGCCAAAGCACATGACCTGCTGCCAAGCCGAGCCCCCCACTTGACCTGCCACTGGAATCAGTGGTAGCATGGCTCAGCATGGGGGGGGGGGGGGGCTGGGCACGACCAGGGCTTCTGTCTAAAGTGGCAGAAACCCTTGTGCTGCCCATGCTTACACCACTTCTACCACCCCCCCTCCCCCCCGCCCAGTGAGGATGCTGTCAGCAGCTTACTGGTGACTCTTTATAGTTACACCTGAGATAACTTCTTAATTTGCTTCAAGTATCACCCTATGTTCGATGCAATGGCAAATCAGCTGATTTGTTTGCTATTGGTTCCATGTAAACCGCTTTGGCTTAAAGACAGTATAGAAATCTGCTAAATAAATAAATATACTACCATGGCCTGATAATACAAAAGGCAGAAAAAGTCTCTCTCATATTTATTTATTTTTATTTAACCTGTTTTTTATACCGCCTTATCCTGAAATCAAAGTGGTTTACATTAAACTTCAAACTTGAACAGGATACATTTAATTAAGTGTAGGGCACTTAGGGTAGAAAACTATTTACAATTTGCTTATTTACATTGTTTTAGTCTATTTACAGCTAAGCAGGGTTATCGGGGGCTGTTCTAATGTTTCAAGGAGTCTTTGGTTGGGGCCGGTGTTGTTGTCGGACTACGTAATGTTTTCATAATGTTCTATGAACAGAAAGGCCTTGAGTTTTTTCCTTAAGTCCTTAACATCTTCAGTGGAATGGATTTCTTTAGGGAGGGTGCTCCATAGTTGTGGTGTGGCTAGCGAGAGTGCTCTTTTGTATGCTCATTGTTTGCTTTTCCGGTAGTCTGTTGGTACATTGATTGTGTGTCTGTTGTTGCTCTGTCTAGGGCGGGTGCTGACTTCTCTTGTGATTAGTGTTTGTAGGATTTCTGCTGAGGAGTGGTGGATGATTTTAAAGATATTTAGCATTGTTCTGAACTTGGTGTGGGCTTGGATTGGGAGCCAGTGTAGTTGGTGTAATACTGGTGTAATGTGGTCTGTCCTTCTGGTTCCATTGATGACACTGGGCAACAAATCCGTACAAAAGTCATGTTACTGAAATAAAAATAGTCATTTCTTATCAATTTTTATATGCTGAACACGAATATGACAGTGAAATTGCAAAGTTGGCTCTAGTTTCTCTGTAATCTACAAGAATTAATGTTTACATCACAAAATGCATGTCAATAGTAAATATAATAGGCCTTCGGTTAATACCTGTAAAAAACCAAGTCGTAGACTACTTCTTAGATTTCTTCGCCTGTCTCTTGTACAGCTGTTTGGGAACTTCTATGGGGAGTGTCCAGCAGTAGTCAGCCAGCATTGTAGTGGACCATTTTCCCTGGTATCTTTGCTCCATCGTTGCGATATCTTGGTGAAAACGTTCGCCCTGTTCATCACTAACCATACCACAGTTGTCAGGAAAGAAATTGAGATGGGAATCGAGGAAATGGATCTTTAGAGACATATTGCAGCCAAGTGTCTGATACTGCATCAGCATGTCTTCTACTAGTTCCTTGTAGTTTTCTGCCCTAACATTCCCGAGAAAGTTTGTTGACACTAGGCGAAAAGCATTCCATGCTTGTTTCGCATCACCCTGCAGCAAATTGTTGAACCGGTCATCTTTGAAGAGCTCTCGAATCTGAGGACCTACAAAACCTCCTCTTTAATCTTTGCTTCGCTGAGTCGAGGGAACCTTTCATGCAGGTATCGGAAAGCTGGCGAAGTGCGGTCCATGGCCTTCACAAAGTTTTTCATCAAACCTAGTTTGATGTGAAGGGGTGGTAGCAGGATTTTGTGAGCCTCAACCAGAGCTGGGTGCTGGATATTCTTCTCTCCGTTACATTTTGTCTGCGATTCCATTCCTTCCGCAAGTAGTGCCAATCCCTTGCTCGGCTATCCCACCCACATATGAAACACATGTATTTTATATATCCCTGTTGCAGTCCCATTAAAAGGGCAACAACCTTCAAGTCAACACAGAGGTGCCAGCTGTACTTGTTATAGTTAATGGAAGTCAGTAGATGCTTTAAGTTATCGTATGTCTCTTTCATGTGGACGGCATGTGCTACTGGAACAGATGGAAGACTGTTTCCATTGTTCAAAAGCACAGCCTTCAGACTCAGTTTCGAAGAATCTATAAACAGTCTCCAGTCTTGTGGGTCATGAGTGACCTTTAAGGCATTCATGAGGCTTTCAATATCGGAACAGAATACCAGATTACTTTCCTTTCCGACTGTGTATAATACACTGCTGACGTCAGATGGCTTCAGCAGCCGTCTGGCAGTAGTATTGCATTGCATCAGAAAATGATGCAATCAACTCTGGATGATGTGTGCATGCTGGTATTATGCAATGTGATGCAATATTACATCATTCACGGCATATTTGGGATGTTGTTGATGCCCTACTGGATAAATTTACACAGTGAAACATCAAAAATGAACTACATGCAATATCTTCAGAACGAGAGCCAATACAATTCTTTTAATGTTATATTTGTGTTCAGCTCACCAAGATACTACAGATTAGGGCCTTTTAAAGTCAGTAACGATTTCAATGTTGACCAGTGTGATTTGTGCTGTTGTGTTCTGAACCACCTGTAGGTGTGTGACTTGCTTTGAGAATCCTTGGAGCGAATTGCCATAATCTAGTATTGGTGTGATGATGGTTTGTCATAAGGTCTGGAAATGGTCCTGATGCAGAAGTGGTTTTAGTCTTCTTATGAGATTTAGGGGCTTGTTTACAAAGCTGCGGTAGCGGTTCGCGATCGTTATTGGAGCCGCGACCCCATTGATTTCAATGGGGCCGCGGCTCCGATAACGACCGCGAACCGCTACCGCGGCTTTGTAAACAAGCCCCTTAGTTTGCGATATGCTTTTACTGCTGTTTTGTTTATATGTGATTGAAGGTTGATGTTTTTGTCTAGAGTGATGCCTAGGTAGTGCACTTCTTCTTTTACAGGTATGGCTTGGTTCAACAGTTGGATATGTTGTGGTGGAATGAAGGTGGTGCTTCTGCTGATGTAGAGCACATCTGTTTTCTTGTAGTTTAATGTGAGGTTGTTGTGTTGAGCCAGGTGGCTATATCTTCCAGGCATTGGGTGATAGCCATAAGATTTGGTGTTTCCAGGTCAATCGGGGTGTATACCATGAGGTCATCGGCGTATAGGTGGAACAGAATTTTATGTTTCTTGATGATGTCACAGACGGGGCATATGTATAGATTGAATAGTATTGATGAGAGTACCGAGCCCTATGCAATGCCTTGCGGTATAGAGAAGGGTGCTGAGTACTTAGGTCCACATTTAACTTGTTGTAGCCTGTCCTTTAGGTATGAGGTGAACCATTTTAGAGTGTTATTGCAGATGCTAATATCCTGGAGGCATTGGATCAAGATGGGATGCAAAACTGAATCAAAGGCAGATGAGATGTCCACGAAAATGAGGAGAAATCCTTTCTTTGAATTGTCAAGTCCCTTCAGGATGTTTTTGAAGAGTGATGTTAGGAATGATTCCACATTATGACGCGGTTTGAAGACATGTTGTTGTGGGTCTAGTGGTGCACTGTGGTCTATTTGCTCCTGGAGCTGCATCTGAACAGTCTTCTCTATGATCTTTGCAAGAAACGGTAGGCTGGAGATCGGGCGGTATGTTGTGGGGTCTGTCTTGCAGAGTGAAGTGTTTTTCAAAACTGGTCGTATGGATGCTTGTTTAAGGGAGGCTGGTATGTGTCTTTGGAGTAAGGATAATTTGACTATCTTTTGGACTGAGTTGTTCCTTAGTGGTTTTTATCCATTGCACCAGGCATGGGTCATTTGGAGAAGTGGTGGTGTTGAGTGAGGTGATTATTTGTTTTATTTGTTTATGAAATGGTATGGTGAATTCTCCCCATGGTTGTGTGGAGGTTTGTACTTCCGTGCTGATACTTTTTATGGGTGTTGCCAGTGAGTATTTATTGAGATCATTGTGTTTTTTTTAACTAAGTGGTCTGCCATGTCCTGGGGGTGAACTTCAATGTTCTCCTGAAGTGTGTTGTCCCTGGTGAGTGCTCGCACAATGTTGAAGAACTCTCTTGGCTTGTTTACCAATCACATAAGAACATAAGATATGCCATACTGGGTCAGACCAAGATCCATCAAGCCCAGTATTCTGTTTCCAACAGTGCCAAATCTAGGTCATATGTACCTAGCAGTTTCCCCAAGGGACACAGGTTCCACAATGCTTGTATTGGTTCAAGCATTGATATCCTGGGTCCCTTCTTAATAATGGTTTATGGACCTTTCCTCCAGGAACTTGTCCAAACCTTTTTTAAACCCAGCTACACTAACAGCCTTCACTACATCCTCCGGTAACAAATTCCAGAGTTTGATTACACGTTGAGTGAAAAAATATTTTCTTTTATTAGTCTTAAATAGTTTACCCTGTAGCTTCATTGCATGTCCCCTAGTCTTTCTATATTCTGATAAGGTAAACAATCGATCTACGTTTACCCGTTCCAATCCGTTCATTAATTTATAGACTTCTATCATATCTCCCCTCAGCCGTCTCTTTTCCAGGTTAAAGAGCCCTAACCTTTTTAGTCTTTCTTCATAGGAGTATCCTTCCATCCCCTTTACCATTTTGGTGGCTCTTCTCTGAACCTTTTCTAAAATCGCTATATCCTTTTTAAGATACAGCGACCAGAATTGCACACAATATTCAAGGTGCGGTCTGTGACGTAGGAGACTCTTATGAAGCAATGGAAACTGATAGTGATCCGGTGGAGAGAACCGGTACTGCAAGAGAATGCAGGATTTTCTCTTCTGAGAGGAAAAAACACAGAGCTAATCAGGAACCACACCTCACCTCAAGGCAGGAGAGATGCCAAGTCCCTGATTGGGCACGCCCAAGCAGGAGGCGGGCAGTGCAGTACTCAGGCAGCTTGTTAAGAACACAGAAACAGAAACAGTTAGAAGAAGAAGAGTACCTGGAGCAAGACAGAGAGGAGGAGTCAGGACACAAGCACCTGGACGAGGACAGGTCAGATGACCAGGAACAGGAACCGTTGGAGAGAGAACCACTAAGCAGCTGTGATCCACGAAGGAGCAGACAGGACCTGGGAGACTCAGGGGCAGAGAAAGACTTCTGTAAGCAGAAGAATTCAAAGGCACTGAGAGACCCAAGGCTACAGCTCAGGAGTTTAAAGGACCAAGCAGAACTTGGAACAGGAGGCAGAGGGACAAAGAATTACCCTGGAAGAAGCCCCAGCACAAGGTATCTGGTGGGTTTGGAACGGCTAGCAAGCTTAACAGTGGGAAGCCAGAAAGAGTGAACTTTAATTGTGAAAGACAGGACAAAGGCAGAAAGTTTGGTAGTAATTGGTTAAGCCAAGAGAAGCCTGACTGTTTTCCTTTTAACACTCTGAGAGACTCTCCAAGCACAGCTGAAGCGTTTTACCCTGCACTTTCATTTGGAGATAGGTGGGGGAAGGGAAATGCTTACACGCTGAACTGTTGTCCAAGTAAAAGCACTGATAATTACCAAGAGATAACAACATTAAACAAGCATTTACCTGAAGGAGGATATTCTCAGCCCAGAAAATACACAGGCTGAATTACGTCTCACTGAATTAAGGGAGTTCCTTAAGAGCAGAGCAGTTTCTCCCAATAATGTAGCAAAGCCTATGAGCAGCTGTGAGGAAGAAATGCCTTTAATTTCTCTGCCATCTACAGAGCAGGAAGTCCCGATGGACTGCTCTACATGTGTGATTCAAAAGGACATTTAAGTGATATGCTTGCCAAAAGTTATATGAAAGAATATAACAAACTTACATCACTGGTTGCCATGCTAAAGAAGCTTATGTGAAGAGAATAAGTGAAAGCATATTGTGTGCAAATCAGGAGCATTGCTGTTACCAGAGTTTTTCTGTTACGTTACTGAAAGGAGGTCACATGACAACTGAACGTGATCAGTAATGGACATTTAGCCTAGCAGTAAAAAGCCTTGTTTAGTTAAGTTTCTCAGTCTTGTTTTGAGCTACATTATTTCATTTACGTCTGCTGCACTTGAACTGCGAAAGCGGGAAATAAACCTCACAAAAGAAATTTTCTTTGCCTTGCCTTACTACTTGAGCACCTACACAACTACAACCTTAACCCTCAAGGGCAACCAAGGCCAGCCCCTCCTGAAACCCTCAAGGTCCACGGAGTGGGTGGGTGGCAGGTCTCACCATGGAACGATATAGAGGCATTATAATATCTTTTGTTTTATTTTCCATTCCTTTCCTTATCATACCTAGCATTCTATTTGCTCTCTTGGCCGCCGCTGCACACTGGGCCGAGGGTTTTAACATGGTATCCACAATGACGCCTAAATCTTTTTCCTGGGTGGTGGTTCCTAATGTGGAACCTTGCATCGTGTAACCATAGTTTGGGTTGCTCTTCCCTAGGTGCATAACCTTGCACTTGTCCACAATAAATTTCATCTGCCATTTTGATGCCCAGTCTTCCAATTTATCAAGATCCTCTTGCAATTTTCCACAATCCTCTTGGGTTTAAACAACTTTAAATAGTTTTGTGTTATCTGCAAATTTGATAACCTCACTCGTTATTCCACTTTCCAGGTCATTTATGAATATGTCAAAAAGCAGCGGACTCAGCACAGATCCCTGGGGTACACCACTATTCACCTTTCTCCATTGGGAAAATTGGCCATTTAGCCCTACCCTCTGCTTTCTATCTTTTAACCAGTTCCTGATCCACAATAGTACACTGCCTCCTATCCCATGACTCTTGAGTTTTGCCAAAAGTCTCTGATGAGGGACCTTGTCAAAGGCTTTCTGAAAGTCCAGATACACAATATCAACCGACTCACCTTTGTCCACCTGATTATTCACTCCTTCAAAAAAACATAACAGATTAGTAAGACAAGATCTTCCTTGTCTAAAGCCATGTTGGCTGTCTCCCATTAGGTCATGACTATCTACATGCTGAGTAATTTTATTCTTTATGATGGTTTTAACCATTTTTCCCGGTACTGATGTCAGGCTCAACGGTCTGTAGTTTCCTGGATCACCCCTGAAATCCTTTTTAAAAATTGGTGTTACATTGGCGATCCTCCAATCTTCAGGTATTAGAGATGATTTTAATGATAGTTCACAGATTACTAATAGCAGGTCTGGAATCTCATATTTCAGTTCTTTCAACACCCTTGGATGTATACCATCCAGCCCAGGTGATTTGCTACTCTTCAGTTTATCTAATAGTTGTATCGATATTTCCTTCAATTCTTCCGTACCTTTAAATACCACTTCAGTCATGCGTAACATCCCTACTTCTTCCTCAGTAAAGACTGAAGCAAAGAATTCATTCAGTCTCTCCGCTATTGCCTTGTCGCCTCTTAGTGCTCCTTTAACCCCTTTATCATCTAATGGACCAACTGACTCTCTCACAGGTTTTTTGCTACGAATGTACTTGAAAAGGTCTTTACTTCGCGTTTTTGCTTCCGCAGCAAGCTTCTTCTCAAATTCTCCCTTTGCCTGCCTTATCAACGCCTTGCATTTGACTTGCCAGTGCTTGTGCTGTTTCCAGGTTTCGTCGTTTGGCTCTTTTTTCCATTTCCTGAAAGATGCTTTTTTGGCAACAACAGCCTCTCTGACCTCACCTTTAGACCATGCTGGCAGTTTTTTGGACTTCCTTCCACTTTTCTTAAAGCGTGGAATACAGCTGGTCTGGGTTTCCAAGATAGTATTTTTCAACAACACCCAAGCTTGATGTACGTCTTTAACCTTTGCAACTGCTCCTTTTAGTTTTTTCTTAACTGTTTTCCTCATTTTATTATAGTCTCCCTTTCGAAAGTTAAAAGGTAGTACTGTGGATTTCCTTACTATTCCTCCTCCACTAATTAAATCAAAGGCGATCATGCTATGATCACTATTGCCAAGTGGCCCAACAATCTTATCTCTTGCACTAGATCTGGTGTTCCACTAAGGACTAGGTCTAATATGGCTTCCCCTCTGGTCGGTTCATGAACCAGCTGCTCCAGGAAGCAGTCATTTATTTCATCTAGGAACTTTATCTCCCTAGCATGTCCTGACGTGACACTGACCCATGATGATGTTTGTGTGGTATTGTTGCTTGCAGTTGTTGAACAAGGCATTGTAATGCTTCTGTTTAGCAGTGAATAATTGTTGCATGTCTGGGTCTTTGCTTCTTCGCCATTTTCTTTCTAATTTTCCTAATCTCTCTTTGCCTCTCTGATAGCGCTGGAGTACCAGGGGGCAGATGGTTTGTTGCGTGTGTGCTTTTCCTGTGGGGTGCTGCTGTTGCTGCAGTTAGAGTGTTGGTCCAGTTCTCGATGATCTTGTCGAGGTTGTCTGTATTTTGGTGTAGGTTTGGGATTACCTCTTTTAAAACGGCTTCTCTAGCAAAGGACTTAAATCTCAGCAAGATCCAAGAGTAGATCCAATAGAACGCCGGGGTGATCCAGTAGATCCAGTAGAACGCTGGGGTGGAGTGCTTGAGCCAGCTTCTGCACTAACTTTCCAATGGGGAGGAAGAGGAAACAGCGTACCCAGAGACCCTCCGAGGCTTCAACTCCGTCGGACAGACTTGTGCAGTCTTCTATTGCCGGCTTCTGCATTCCCTTGAGCGGTATGGCTTCGACAGATCCACTGAATGCTTCAGCGTATCTGAGCGTGGAAGGGGTAGTTTTGAGCCCCGTGCAAGTGAACCCAGCTCAGCCCGGAAGCCGCTGTGGGAAGGGGCAGTATGGTGGTGAATCTCCGGTTCAGGAGGTCTCTGCGGCTGTGGAGGGTTCCCCTGCGAGGATTCAGTTGACGGCAGCCATTGTCGGAGCTGGTGTTGGAATTGCTGCTGGAGGCCGAGTGGGATTTTCTACCTCCAGTGACAGTAGTGGTGTGGAGCAGTTGACATCTAGCTCACGCGGTATTTCGGCGTTCGGGCCTCCTGGGAGAGTGGAGAAACCTGCGCTGGTAATGTTAGTTTCCCACAAACTATCTATCTCTGTCCCTCAACAGTCCCTATTGCCTTTTGTGGGGGGGGGGGGGGGTTCTCAGGAGTTGAAAGATATTAAAGTCTAGTGTGTTTCGACGACTTCAGAGGTGGTGTTTTTGTCAACTAGATTTTCTCAACTTGAGTCAAAGGTGGAGGAGCTGGAGTCCCTTGGAGCTGTTAATTTGAAGGACCGGTCAATTCAAGCAAGGAAAATAGAGTTTCTGGATAATCAATTATGAAGGAACAATCTTAGATTCTTGAATTTCCCTCGGTCTCCTTTGATGGCCCCTATGGACCTGGTTCGTAAGTACTTTATTGATGTTCTTCAGATGCCTGCTGAATCATTGCCACCGGGAGTAAGGGCTCAATATGTTTCAATTTCATCTATGGAGGTCGTTGAGCAGCGGGTGTCTACCGCTGATTCCGGTCCTCCTCAAATGGATCTTTCAGAGTTTTTGGAGAGCTCTCTGGAGGAGGTGACCAGTAGGGCGACTTTGATGGTTAATTTTGCCTTTGAATCCGATCGGAACACTGTACTTAAATTATATTTCCGTAACATGTCTGTATCTCAGTTTATGGGCTCAAAAATTCTAATTTTTCCTGATTTGGCTAGGGATATGCAGAAAAGGCAAAGAGCATTCCTGGCCTTGCGCCAGAGAACAGTGGCCTTGGGAGCGCAGTTTAAGTTACGATATCCTTGTAAATGTTTGGTTAATTTTCAGTCTAAACAATTTGTTTTTTGAGTCCCAACAACTATTGCAGTTTCTTCAGAGTAGGGAAGTGGGAGGGGTTGGAGAGGGTCTCATATCGGCTGCCATATAATACTATCTTAACTCTTATGATGTATACTTGTGAGGTGGTGTAGTATGCCAGATAGTTGATTTCTTTTTTCTTGGATCTTATTGTGGGGAAACTGTATTGTGGTCTATTCCAGATTTTGTTTATTAACCTGAATGTCTTATGATGGTCTTGTTCTTTTTTTTTTTGTCTTTTTGTATATTCTGATTCAGATTGTTTTTCTGGATTGTAATGTAAAACATGATAAATAAAAAAATTAAAAAAAAGGACTTAAATCTTCTTTTTGATAGGAAGAATATTATGTATAGAGGAATATTATGTATATATCAGAAGGAATTTTATATATGTATCAGACATATCAGGGTTGTTACATAGAAACATGACGACAGAAAAAGACGAAATGGTCTATCTAGTCTGTCCTTCCATATCAACAACTACAACAGTCCCCTTTTTTCCTTTAGAGATCTTCTGTGTTTGTCCCATGCTTTTTTGAATTCAGTTACTGTCCTCATCTCTACCACCTCCACTGGGAGACTATTCCATGGATCCATTACTCTTTCTGTAAAGAAATATTTCCGCATATCACTCCTGAATCTATCCCCCTTCACCCTCATCCCATGTCCCCTCGTAGCAGAACTTGCTTTCAATTGAAAGAGGTTCTCCCCCTGAACATTTATGCCACAGAGGTATTTAAACATCTCAATCAAATCACCTCTATCCTGCCTTTCCCCTAAGGTGTACATATTAAGATCCTTAAGTCTGTCCTCATATGCTTTATAATGAAGACCACTAACAATTTTAGTAGCCACCCTCTGCAACGACTCCATCCTGTTCACATCCTTTTGAAGGTGCGGTCTCCAGAATTGCACACTATACTCCAAATGAGGTCGTACCAAAGACTTATACAGAGGCACTATCACCTCCTTTTTTCTGCTAGCTATTCCTCTCCGTATGCACCCAAGCATCCTTCTAGCTTTTGCCGTCGCCTTGTCTACCTGTTTAGCTACTTTAAGATCATCAGACACAACCACGCCTAGATCCCGCTCTTCTTTAGTGGACAAAAGTACTTCACCCCCTATACTATATTGCTCCCTTGGATTGCTGCAGCCCAAATGCATGACGTTACATTTTTAACATTAAATCACAGCTGCCAAATTCTAGACCATTAATCATGTTATGTACACCTTCCTTGGTGTCTACTCTATTGCAGATTTTGGTATCATCTGCAAAGAGGCAAACCTTACCCGACAGCCCTTCTGCTATATCACTAGCAAAGATGTTAAAAAGAATCGGACCAAGGACAGATCCCTGGGGCACACCACTGGTAACATCCTTCTCCTCAGAGTGAGCTCCATTTAGCTGTACTCTTTGTCGCCTCCCACCCAACCAATCTCTAACCCAAGAAGTAACTTTAGGGTCCATCCCTAGGGTGCTCAGTTTGTTTATAAGTCACCTGTGAGGAACAGTGTCAAAGGCTTTACTGAAATCTAAATACACCACATCTAGGGCTCTCCCTCGGTCCAACTCCCTGGTCACCCAGTCAAAGAAATCCATCAGATTTGTCTGACAAGACTTGCCTCTGGTGAATCCATGTATGGATGAATTACAAGTATGCTTGCTGCCAATGTAGGCCACAGAGATATACATAAAAAATAGTATCAGTTGGGGTAACTGATACATAGAATAAAGAACCCAGTCTGTTCTGGTAGTAAACACTTTTGGTTTCAGGTTCTTCCTATAGCTGTATTGGTTGATCAATCTGTATTGTGATAGTTATAATGTGGTGGTCTCACCATGGTGTTGGCACAATTGTGAGGCGGGAGATTGTGCTGGGAGCTTGTAGTGATCCAGAAATGAATATAAGGTCTGGGGTGTTCCATGCCTGTGGGTGGATTATTTGATCAGTTGATGATAATGTAGTGCTTCCATAGCTTTAAGGAAGGCTTTGGCATTTTTGTCTGGTGCTGCTCCGAGATTAAAGTCACCTAAGACAATGAGTGGCTTGTTTGTTGTATTGTGTGCGCATACTGTTTCGAGTATCTTCGTTAGGTCGTCAGATATGATGTTTGGTGGTCTATATGCAAAGCATATAGGTATGTATTTGTTGGAGATGTGAATTATGCTGGATTCTACTGTGCTGTTAGGGTGGTTTTGAATTTGTATTGGCTCCTGGCCAGTATCAGTACTCCTCTACTTCTTCTGCCTGCTCTGGAACAGTTGAAGGCGGAATACGCGGGTGTGGTGATTTGGTTTAAAATTACCTGATCGGTATCGCTGAACCAAGTTTCTGTTATGCAGAGTATATCTGGTGTGTATGTAATCAAAAATGGTGTTAGCTTTGTTTCTGACTGACCCTGCACCCTGCCTTCATCCAGTCTCTTTCTTAGAGCTACCTCCTCCAGCCATCAGCCAATTTTTCTATTTCTCTGAGCCCCCTCCCCCTCCCAGCCTTCATTAGTCCTCTAATCTGTGAACTATCATTAAAATCATCTCTAATACCTGAAAATTGGAGGATCGCCAATGTAACACCAATTTTTAAAAAGGGTTCCAGGGGTGATCCGGGAAACTACAGACCGGTGAGCCTCACGTCATTACCGGGAAAAATGGTAGAAACCATCATAAAGAATAAAATTACTCAGCATGTAGATAGTCATGGCCTAATGGGAGACAGCCAACATGGCTTTAGACAAGGAAGATCTTGTCTTACTAATCTGTTATGTTTTTTCAAAAGTGTGAATAAACAGGTGGACAAAGGTGAGTCGGTTGATATAGTGTATCTGGACTTTCAGAAAGCCTTTGACAAGGTCCCTCATCAGAGAATTTTGGCAAAACTAAAGAGTCATGGGATAGGAGGCAGTGTACTACTGTGGATCAAGAACTGGTTAAAAGATAGAAAGCAGAGGGTTGGGCTAAATGGCCCATTTTCCCAATGGAGAAAGGTGAATAGTGGTGTACCCCAGGGATCTGTGCTGGGTCCGCTGCTTTTTGACATATTCATAAATGACCTGGAAAATGGAATAATAAGTGAGGTTATCAAATTTGCAGATGACACAAAACTATTTAAAGTTGTTAAAACCCAAGAGGTTTGTGGAAAATTGCAAGAGGATCTTGATAAATTGGAAGACTGGGCATCAAAATGGCAGATGAAATTTAATGTGGATAAGTGCAAAGTTATGCACCTAGGGAAGAAAAACCCAAACTATGGTTACACAATGCAAGGTTCCACATTAGGAACCACCACCCAGGAAAAAGATTTAGGCGTCATTGTGGATAACATGTTAAAACCCTCGGCCCAGTGTGCAGCGGCGGCCAAGAGAGCAAATAGAATGCTAGGTATGATAAGGAAAGGAATGGAAAATAAAACAAAAGACATTATAATGCCTCTATATCGTCCCATGGTGAGACCGCACCTTGAATATTGTGTGCAATTCTGGTCACCGTATCTTAAAAAGGATATAGCGTTATTAGAAAAGATTCAGAGAAGAGCCACCAAAATGGTAAAGGGGATGGAAGGATACTCCTATGAAGAAAGGCTAAAAAGGTTAGGGCTCTTTAACCTGGAAAAGAGACAGCTGAGGGGAGATATGATAGAAGTCTATAAATTAATGAACGGAGTGGAACGGGTAAACATAGATCGATTGTTTACATTATCAGAATATAGAAAGACTAGAGGACATGCAATGAAGCTACATGGTAAACTATTTAAGACTAATAAAAGAAAATATTTTTCATTCAATGTGTAATCAAACTTTGGAATTTGTTACCGGAGGATGTAGTAAAGGCTGTTAGTGTAGCTGGGTTTAAAAAAGTTTGGACAAGTTCCTGGTGGAAAGGTCCATAAACCATTATTAAGAAGGGACCCAGGATATCAATGCTTGATCCAGTACAAGCATTGCGGAACCTGTCTCTTTTGGGGAAACTGCTAGGTACATATGACCTAGATTGGCCACTTTTGGAAACAGGATACTGGGCTTGATGGACCTTGGTCTGAACCAGTATGGCATATCTTACGTTCTTATGTTCTTATTTGGAGCTGCAGTGAAAATATCATGCTGCTATCTTCTCCACCACAATCAGCTCTCATCTAGCTGAGTTGCGCAATGGTGAAATTAGTCCTTACCTGCTAATTGTCTTTCCTTGAGTCCCTTCAGTTCAGTCCAAACACATTGGTTATCTCTCAAAACCAGCAGCTGGAGACTGAGCGTGCCAGGTTTCCTTCATGTCACCTAAGTAGAGCTCTGTGCTCCACCTCCATGACCATTATCCTACTGACAAAGCAGACTCCAAAGAGAGCACAATGAAGAACAAGTTCACTCAAATTTTGTCTGTTTTTTAAATTTCATATGTGAGAGAAACAGTAAGAGCTGAAGAACTATATACAGTAATGAAAAAGATGAAAGAGCAATAAGCCAATTTCTGAGAGGTCCTCTCTAAGTTGCGTGCACTCTGGACTCGCAACAACGATACCGATCGATAGAGCAGGTCCTGGACTGGAGGGACTCAAGGAAAGAGAACAAAAAACATCAGGTGCGCAGACTAGTGATAAAGGCTCTTTATTCACAAAAGCAAACCCCCAAAACGTTTCGACCAGGAGGTCTTCTCCAGGGGATGCAAAACCTCAAAAATAACAATAATAAACAGTCAGATAATCATATGATAAATAAATAAATAACACATAAATAACTACCATTTTCAGTGAAATAATAAATACATAAATATATTAAAACAAACTAAAAGCAAATTAAAAAAAGGTTCCTATTGATACAAATAAAAAGGCTGACATCAATCGGTTTTAAAACATCTATAATCCAGACAAGAAAAAAATTCAAGGCTGAAAACCACCTATAAGAGTAAAAGGGGAAATAGACTGACATTTAAAGTGCTATATAGCAAGGGAGAGGAGGACAAATAATAATCAAACACTGGGACCAGTGTGATTATTTATCAGCGAATCATGTTAATCTAAAACAATAGAATGAACTTGAAATAGGTAAACATATTAAAACATGCAAAACCTTGTTTTCAACCAATGATTACATAAAAAGGTGAATTGTTTGAATGAAAATCACAAAGTGCACCTATGAACAGCGCATATAAATTGAACAAAGAATTTGAGAACCTAATGTCAGAGAGCCATAGTGCAAATGATATCTTATATTACATGCTTAATAAGAATGTTGTTAGGTATAAGTGAAATAGATTGTACTCAGGACAGATATTGAAAGACTGAAGTTAAATTTGATGGTTTTTATCCCTTAATCTAGGGAGTCCAGGGGACTTTAAACGTTTAAATTCAATACAAATGAAGGCACTAAAGTGTATTTAGTGTATCAAAAAATCTAAAAATCCATGTGGATACATGGTTGTGGCCATCTATTCTTATTATGAAGTCCCGTAGTGAATGGGCACAGAGAAATCAATAGCATCATGCGGTTCTCAGACTGCTCTCCTAGTTAGCCTAAAATAACGCTGTGCACTATTCCGGTCCAAAATAGATATCATGTTGGTACTATAAAAGATCCTTTCATCCATTGTTTTCTATACTAATGCAGCCATGTGTATGTTATAGATATAAATTGCCCAAAATGAACTGAAGATGCAGCACTTTTAAAACCCTTTGTTATCGTTACCTTTTAAGAGTGACTTTAACCTTTGTAATAACAAACCCCCCTGTAAAGTGTGGGCATTCAAAAAAATATAGAAAATCTGGAACTGTGTCAATGAATAATGTACTGGGTTAAGAAATAATATGCTATGTTAAAAAATATATATCATCTTAAGTTAAAGAAACCATCAGTACTTACAAAACACGAGCCTTATCATGGAGCCTACAAAGTCAAAATGTTGACAGCATTGAAGAGGGCTCATTTGGTCGACCATGCTTAAATGGGCAATTTCGCGCCAAAAGAAAGGTCAAAGGCCACACTATGCACAACATTATTTAGAACATGCAAACACCTTATATGAAAAACAGTCCTGTCAGTTCTATGCTATGCCTAGACAAACTGGCATTGCGAGCAAACCTATAATGAAAATTTTTTTCAATCCGTCTATCCACTATCAATGCTGGTCAATCGCTACCTATGTCTATACTACAAACAATGCAATCTCTCAAGATCTTAGTGTCCCAAGATGGCTCAAGAAAACTCCTATAGTTGTTCAACAGGCACATCAAATGACCAACTTACCTCAATAACTAGTAAGCCATCTCAGACCTGTCAATTTAAGCAGTGCACATTGATGCAAGAAAGCCATCAGGTCAGAGACACAAATCTAAGTGTAAACTGCACTCTACCCATAGCGAAATGGTCTCACCGTCGGGAAGTATGTTAGCAACTATGTTATCAAATGTGCTAAAATGTGATAGGGAAATAAAACCAAAGTTTTACTAGGACAGGCAAAGGGATAGCCAGAGTCTAAATGATTTGATTGCATGTACTATGGATCCTGGGGGTGTCAACATTCACAAAATTTATTACCAAAAAGGACTGATAAAAATGTACAGAATGAATAAAGATTATCCCAATGGATAAGAAAAATATATAAGAACAATCAAGTATAACAATTCCTGATAAATAAAAATATCAATAAATAAATAAATGCAGCACTGTCTGTCTCAACAGATAAAAGAAATAATCAATCAATAAATAAATAAATAGATAAATGCATTAATTAATTAATTAATAAAATACCAAGGGAAGTGGAAGGAAGGGGGGAGGGAGGAGTGGGGGGTGGGGGAATGGGAGGGGAGAGGGAAGGGGAGGGGGATGGGAGAGGAAAGGGGGCTGGGAGGGGAAAAAAGGGGAAGGGTGAGTGGGAGGGGGAGGAAGGGGGAAAGGTATGGGGAGGGGTAAGGGGGACGGAAGGGGGAAGGGGTAGAGGGGGAGGGGAGAGGGGAAGGGAGAGAGGGGGAAGGGGTAGAGGGGGAGGGGAGAGGGGAAGGGAGAGAGAGGGAAGGGGAAGGGGGAAAGGAGAGAGGGGAAGGAGGAGGGGAGAAAGGAGAGGAGAAAGGGGGAAGGGGGAGGGGAAATGGGAGGAGGGGGGAAGATAAAAAGGGAGAAGGGGAAAATGGGGGGGAAGGGGAAGGAAAGGGAGAGGGAAGAAAAGGAGAGAAATAAAACCATAAAATTGTGGATAAATCAATTAGGTAAATAAATAAATAAATAACAACAAATAAAAAATGAAAATCCATAAAACAATTTCAATAGGATGTGAGAAGGCATGAGTGGAAAGGTAACAAAAATATGATTACAAAAAGATGGACAAATCAACGTCCTGATTCAGCCCATTAGGTTTCAAAGTCTTTAATTCAAAATTGTATCTCTGTTCTAAATGCAATAGTAGGCTCTCAATGTTTCCCTCTCTCTAGTGGGGTCTGACTGCTTTTATCACCATAAACCTAAGGTCTGTAATGGTATGGTTCATGGTTGTCCAATGTTCAACCAATGATTTCTCTGCAACTTTCCATTTGATGCAACTCTTATGTTCTGTAATGTGTGTTCTCACACTATGTTTTGTTTTGCTTATGTAGCACAGATCACATGGGCACATAATTAAGTAAATTACATGCTATGTCTCGCAATTAGAAAAGTCATCCATTTTTATAGTCCAAAGATCTGAGGGGTGTTTAAATTGGTCCTTGACAACCAGGCAATAGGACTGAACACATAACACATCAAAAATGACCCTTCACCCTCGGACAAATCCGGGGTTTAGCCAATGCTGAGGGGACCAAAATATTGGCAAGGCTTTGACTTATTTTGTAGGCTATAGTGGGGCTTAATGCCTTCAAGGAAGATACTGGTGACAGGAGACGCCCATCCCTCTTTTATAATAGCGTACAATGAGCTAAATTTGAGAATGTAAGAGCATAGACAAGTTTCTCTTCTTGTGGGTGTTTATAGCCTTGAAGGCGCTTAACTCTGCTAGATATACGAGTTCTGTGATACACTTTTCTTATGCAATCATCTGGATACCCTCTGGTTTCAAAGCATCATTTCAGGTCCTGGGCCTAAACTTCAAAATCCTGCTCCGAGGCACAAAGGTGGCGAATCCTGAAGAACCAACTTGTGGGAAGGTTCACCTTAAGCGATCTACTGTGAAAGCTTGTGAAATGTAATAAAGAATTCCTGTCTGTAGGCTTCCGGAACAGGCTGGTGATGAAGCCGTCTGACCCTTTTGAAATCATAATGTCCAAGTAGGAGATCCGATATGTGTTATACTGATGCTAGAACTTCAAAATCTCATCAAGGTCATTCAACCAATTAAAAAAATGATTAAGACCGGTCTAAGCCATCCCAAATTTTAAAAAAATCATCAATATACCTTCTCCACATTTTTACTTGTTTACAAAAAGGGTGTTTTGTCAGGAACTGTTTTTTGAAATGAGACACATATGGATTAGCCACATCAGGAGCCAAAGACGAGTCCATAACTACCCCTTTAATCTGCTTATAAAACACTTCTCTAAAACAAAAGAAATTCTCAGTCATAGCCAATGATGCAAGCTGCATTAAAAAACAAGTGGGAGTCCTTACTGGTCTGGCACAATGAAGCAGGGTGTTCTCTAAAATATCTAAGGCTGCGCTTTGAGAAATGTTAGCGTATAATGAATTTATGTTGAGAGGATCACATTTTTGGATGTTGATGTTCAAAAAGCCGAAACTGGCTGGTCTACCTCTGTGCATAGGAAGGAGACTGACCGCAACACTTTTCTTCATTATGCTAGTGCGCACCCTATCCAACTAAAGGACAGTTTACCACTGTCACAATTTGTGCGCTTTCGTCGCAACTGTACCAATGTTCAGATTTTTAAAGCCCAATCACAGATTCTGAAACAAAATTTTTATGATCGTGGTTATCCCCGGTCTGTTGTTGACAGGGCGTACAAAAGAGCACTGTATGCTAATCGAGATCTGCTCTTACACCCCCATGGAAAGTCAGCTTTAAAGTCTGAAGAGAATTCTTCAGTTAACCTCATCACAAAATTTTCTCCTTTTAGCTCTCAATTAAAACACATCATTCAACGTCATGCAAATGTGCTGCATAGCATTCCTGGCCTGGAAAGCAAAAATGTACGATGTGTATGGCAGCGAAGTAATAATTTTAAATTACTGCTTAGTCCGGCTGTGCTGCGTCCGTTGCCCTCTCCTTCTTCATCTGAATGTATTAAAGCTGGGCATGTGAAGTGTGGCGAATGCAACATTTGCAGCATCACAAAAGAACTATGTGTTTTTTGTTATCGGGGCAGGACTTATCAGCTTAAGCATCTTACTTCATGTACCTCCACATTTGTTATTTACTGTATTCTATGCCCTTGTGGTCTAGCATACATTGGTAAAACAACTCGAATGTTTAAAGTTCGTATGAATGAGCACAAGAGCAGGTTAAAATGTCAGCGTCGTGAAGCCCCGATTGTTGATCATTGCCTGCAGTTACATCATACATTTCAGGAGCTACAATGTTTCTGTTTGGATGTAGTCAGTTCATCACAATGAGGTAAAACTAGAGATTGTGCTCTTCTGTGGCATGAACAACGTTGTATCCATCGGGTGGGATCGGTTGCCCCCTATGGTCTTAATTTGCGGGTTGAATAGGAAGTTTGTGTGTGAGTTCCCGCTGCCTCAAATGAGCCAATGATTCTCTTTATAAAATGCGCAGTTCGCATGCGCGGCGTCCAGAAGCAGTTGGTAATGCTTGGATGGTCTTCAATCAACCTGTTGTGAGGCATGTTCCTCTCTTCTTTGCATTGGATGTGTCTATTCATATCAGCAATGAAAGTATGTACGGTTTAAAATTTGATGTATTTTTGTATTGTAGTGTTCTAGCCACCCCCTGAAGAAACCTGCTCGGGTGAAACGCAAGATAGTGCGAGTAAGAGCGTTGGGGATAAGGCGATGGCCAAGCACTTTTTCAAGCAATGCCTTTAAAGCTAAGTCAAGCTGACCACTCTCTTTACATAAGTTTGGTTGAATAATTTTGAGTCTAAATTGTTTATTATTTTGTTTAAAGAGTTAGTGGATGCCCCTTTCAGAGCAACAAAGTATTTAAGGTCATTGACGCAATAAGGGCTATGCTCAGACAGTTGTTACTGACTGGAGTATGTTTTTGCCCGCTGAGTCTGAGACCTATCAGTTGCTTTGTCTATAGGGCTTGAATTGATTGCTGAAGTCTGCCTGAAGTCTTTACTTGAATACATCAGTTTTGAGGATACTGGTATACGTTCGGGTTAAATGTGCAGAGTTGTGTTCTCCTTTTTGACAACAATTTTTGCTCTGTGATAAATCTTGACCACTATTATATTTGTGAAGTATAATGAATTTATGTCTAAAGTGACCAGAAGGATGTCCTTATTATATTCTTTGAATTCATACAATAATTGTATCATATGCGAAGAATCACGTACATGTGATGGCGACTCTGTCACGAAGGGTCCCAAAAAGATGTCTAAAAATTTAAAGACGGGCTCAAACAGAGATCCTATGGCTGAGATGATCGGCCTACCTGGAGGGTTATGTAGAGACTTGTGCACTTTGGGCAACATGTAGATTGTTAGCCTATCAGGGTGACTAACCGATAAGAATTCAAATTCTTTTTTAGTCAAATAGTCTGCCTGTATGCCCACATATAGTAGTGTATCCAGCTTGCTTTAAAGTCTAGGAGTGGAGATCCTCATATAACCTGGTGTAGAAAGAAGAATCACGTATCTGTTGATATATTTCTCCAACACAATCAGAGTTATCTTGTAACACCAGGGCACCTCCTTTGTCCACCGGTTTAATCACTATTTTTGTGTTAGTGCTCAAGGAATCCAGTGCCTGTTTTTCGCTCTTTCTCAAATTAAAATGTATGTGCTATTTTTTCTGGTAAAGGGATTCCACCCTATGAAGTTATGAAGTACTACTTTTTCAAAAGCCTCCCCCCACCTTTTTTCCTTCCCTTCCCTTCCCCCCCCCCCCCACCTCCCCGCTTCCCCTCCCCCCTTCCTTCCACTTCCCTTGGTATTTATTTATTTATTTCATTTATCTATTGATTGATTGATTATTTCTTTTATCTACTGGCTGATAGTGCATGCGTATGCTTTCATAGCATGTATATTCATGTGACCACTTTGGCGCATAACTATAAACGTTAGAGTCCTGGGCATTCTTTTACTGAGGCACACGCTGAAGTATTGTGTGTTTTTTTTCGGGTATCCTTCTGGTGTTGTAGACGCAAGGATGTCTGGTGAGTACATATCTAGAAGAATGTGGTGTATTTCGGTGGTGGGATTGCAAGCATGCTCGATCTTATTTCTTCCTTATTTGTAGAGATGGAATGTGATTCAGCCTCAGGTAGTGAGGCTGAGCAGGCTGCCAGCCAGAGGGTGAAGCAGTCTCGCTCTTCGAGGTTTTCAGAGGAGGAAAAGGAAGTGCTCTACCATTGTGTGGTTACAATTTATTTCTTGCAAACAATACAGCTGGGCACAGGAATAAATTGTGGGATCAATTTGCAGTAGAGGTGAATGCCCTAAGGGTAAAGGTGAGCACGATACGGGAATTGAAGCACTGGTGGTGCAATGAGCGATGCACAGGCAAAAAAAATGCTTGCAATTGAGAGATCACGGTGGAAGACTTGGGGGTGGGGCCTCCATGTTCCACTGAACTGACCCCACTGGAGCAGTTGATCGCCTTCACCTTTCAGACAAAAGCTCTCAATGGGTTGTCCAGTGGTGTAGACTCAGGGATGTCTGGTGAGTACATAGCTAGAAGAACATGATGTGGGATTGCAAGCATACTCAATTTTACAATTATCCTTTCCATCGCATCCACCTCTGGTGGTGAGTATACCCACCCAGCATAACCTTGGGCTTTTTTTGGGGAGTTGGGCCTGGGGGGAGGATAGCTGTATTAACTGTCTCCCTTGCTTTCTCGTTGCAGTGTGTTCTTCTCCAGGCCCTGCCTCTGGGGGCTTGTCTGCACTGCCCTCCACCTCTTCCAGTGAATATACTCACCCGGCATAATCTTGGGCTTTTTTGGGGAGTTGAGGCAGAGGCCTAGACATCCTCCTTTGTCTGGGCGAAATTTGGGGACAGTGAGTATTGTGTTGTGACCCTGTTGCAGATCAGTTACTCAGCTGTCCTATTTTATTTCAGTGACTACAGATGGAGATCTCTTGTGTGTGTCTTGGCAGACCACACTGCATATGCAAGAGATAGCAGTGACTACAGTCCCACTGGAAGATACAGCTGCCCAAGTCTTGACACAACATGGGCAGGCACAACGTACTCCTGGGGGGAGCTATGCGCCGTGAGGCAAGAGCTAGGTAGCGTGAGACAAGAGGTAGCTGGTGTAAGCCAGCAGCTAGGCAGCATAAGCCAGCAGCTAGGGAGCATATGCCAGGAGCTGCAAGCTATTGGGCAGGTGCTTCTGGCCCTGATTTCCACCCAAGCCCAGCGATAAATATCTGGTAAGTGGATGCAAGCTTTGGGAGGCCTCACCGTAGTATTTTATGCTCATTGCTTTCTTTAACAAGTCTCTTCTCTTTCTTCCACGCAGATGGTACTTCACTCCTAGCAAGATGCAGCCACTCGTTGGTAGAGTTGCTGTGGGATTCTTTTTTGTTTCAGTTTCAGCTTCAGTATATTAAATACGTATGTATAGTTTTGTTATTACAGGGGTTATATTGTATTGTACTGTATATATTTTATTTTTTATTTATTTTATTTGGACAGTTTTCTATACCGCCCCTTCCAGAGATCAGGGGCGGTGTACATAGAACACAAGTTACATAGAACAAAGTATAACTATATACATTGTAACAACTGAACTATGTACATTGTATCTTGTTAAGTATTTACATTGAGACATAAAGCAACATTGTAGCAGTTTTTTAATGATTGTTATACCGATCAGGTGCTGAATATGCTTTTTGGAAATTTGTGAGGTATGTAGTTTTGCCTCTGATTAGGTTATGCCTTGTGTTGGGGGGGAGGGGGTTGTGTGATTGGGTGCTGGTGGTGTTGTGGTTGCTGTAGTGCTCAATGAAGAGTAGAGTCTTTAATTCCTTCCTGAATGTTTGTATGTCTTTGAGTGATCGTAGTGATCGAGTGATATATTTTACTGTATATATTGTATTGTACTGTGTATATTGCAAGTATATCCTGGTGGCTTTTGCCGTATTAAATATTTCTTGTTGGATCTGGTGTTCTCTTGTGCTCCCACCCACCACAATTATCCCCCATCCCCTTTCCCAAAAATAGGCAGGACAAATTGGTAAATCCAGTGAACCTCATTTATTTGGCCTTGGGCCTGTACAAAACTATTAAAATAAACTATCAAAACAAACTATTTACACAAATATTTACATGGGTGTGGGAGAGGGGGGGTGGTAGTTACAGGGCATGGCTGAGGGGAGAGTAGTTGGGGCTGGAGGGGAGGTTGTTGGGGATGAGGGGGAGGTTGTTCGGGCAGGGGGGGGGGGTTGTTCAGGCAGGAGAGACAGTTGAAGAGACTGGGACCAGGAGGGGGGGGGGTTGTTTGGGCAGGGGGGAGGATGGTTGAAGAGATTAGGACCGGGGGGGTTGTTTGGACAGGGGGTGGTTGCTCCAACTGGCAGAAGTGGTGGTGTGGTTGTGGCTGGGAGGCAATTTGCTCTGGGGGGGGGGGGGGTGGCAGTGGCAGCAATATGAACAGCGGGAGGGGCCAGGGTCGTACTCATCCTCCTCTGGGATGTTTTCTACCAAAAGAAAAGAGAAGCACATGTCATGTCATCCATATAAAGCAGTGTACACGCCAAAAAATAGACGGAATACAACAGTCCCCCAACCTCTGTTTACTTATCATGCCTGCCTGAGGAGATCTCCCACTCACAAGTGTATCCAAAGCAGATACCTCGGATGCCTCCTAAGCTCTCTGGCCTTTTTCTTGAGGTCCTCGATCTGAAATACAAGAACCAATTATTTGTTATAAAAATAAAAATTTTAAAAATATATATCATTTGTTTTAAATGTGCCTTCAGGTGCCCAAGACAAAAAAGGATGCTAAGCAGTGGGCCACTGCTCTAATCACTAGGCTATTCCTTCAACACCCCATTGGCCCCCACCCAAAAGGAAACTCCTACCCATGAAAATATATAAATTGGCTAAGTGCCACACTCACCTCTCTGCGGAAGATGGATTTCTCATTGAAGGCATTACGAAGCCTTCTCCATGCCCTCCGCATGAGGCGGTAGTCGCACCTCTGCTGTGGCCTAGGGAAGAGGCGCTTCTCATTTGCAACAATGAGAGCCACGAGGAGCTCAACATCCTCCCTGGGGAAGCTGGGCTTCCGCCCATGATATGGCCCTTCTCCTGCTCCTCCTTCAGCCATTTTCTGTGGGTTCTGCGTTGACACTCACACACACACATATATGCATGCACGCACGCACGTGGCTTTATTGTGGGTGCATCCCACTGTGCGTCCCTGCAGTGCGCCATTTCCACATCTGGCTTGATGTCTCCTTTTTTACATTGTCTGGATGCTGGTTATAAAGGTGCCTGCATTCCTTTTCAACCATTTTTTCTGTATCTTACACATTTTAGCGTATTCATGGTACACAACCATGCAAGTTTTTGCAACTAAGGAGACATCAAAAGTATTCTTGCCCCAAAACCATTTATTAAGGAAAGACAAGTAATCATATCATAAGGATTACTGACAATATGAAATGAAAAGTCATCTAGAAAAGTAGTCTTCTATAAGTCTTCTTCACCTCTCATTACCCTTTGCTGCATCGGGACGGGCAGGTGCATAGATGTAAAGGTTCCGGTGGCAAGTCGGGAGCTATTTCGCATGACATTCTGTGTTCCATGTCTATGTTATGCAGCATGCAGCAGACTGAAATAATATCCCCAACCTTTTCAGGTGTGTATTGCAATGTACTCCCAGAATAGTGCAGACAATGGGAACGATTCTTGAGGACCCCAAAGGTGTGCTCTCTCACACCCTGTGTAGAAATGTGTGCCTCATTGTAGCACATCTCTGTGGGAATGCTTGGTGAAATCAATGGAGTCATCAACCAGGTCTTACATCCATATTCAGCATCACCTATGGCATTAAAAAAAGACAACAGCTTGAAAAGACATATAAAACATATATGAATCGTCTTATGGAGATGTATAGCTGTTTACAATCCAATACCCAGCATCCCCTATGAACACAACTCCAACAAAGCAGCCTAGATAAGTTCTTGTAGAGCTGTCCCTCCACCCCCCCCCCAAAGTTTCAATATGCCTATGTGGCACTTACCAATAAGCTAACCTTCACCGTAGTTTCCCTTTTCAAAGTTACGGCCGAGTGCTGAGTTGGAGAGGATAAAAGCTTCGTGACAGCTACCTGGGAATTTGGAGACCACATTCAGTATTTTCATGTGCGCATCACACACCACTTGGACATTAATTGAGTGGAAGTATTTCCTGTTTTGGAATGCCGGTTCTCTGTCATTGAGAGGTGTTAGGAGCAATGGACTGCACCCATGTAGCCCTATCACATTTGGTGGTCCGAAAATATATATATATTTTTTTTTAATTATTTTATTTATGAAATATTTTAAAATATACAATGAAAAATGTAAAAGGGAAATCAGAACCATACAGTAAATGACACCAATAATTATACAAAAAGAAATACAGTTAGTCCACATCAAGGAAGTGAACAGCCAAACGATATCACAGAATAGATAGAAAAAAAGAGTGCCACTTGATTCCTGTAAATATAAAACTCCATTTAACTAATCTTTGAGCTAAACAGGCAAAAAAAAAGCAAAAGGAAAAAAAATAAACTTAAATTTTACTATCTAGAAATTCTAACAATTGTTCTGCCTTCTGGAAAATATACTTCCGGCCTTGAAACACTATAAAACATTTACAAGGAAATTTTAGATGAAAAGTTGCTCCTAAAGCCAGAACTCGAGGATGAATCTCGATAAAGGACTTACGCCACTTTTGAGTTACCCTGGAAACATCAGGGAACACCTGAATGGTTTGCCCAAAAAATTTTTCATTTTTCTTAAGAAAATGTGCCCGCAAAACTTTATCCTTATCCATTTCCAACAAAAAAGTAACCAAAAGCGTAGCCCTGCAGGAAATAGCGTCAGTTTCGGATTTAATGAAATCAGAAATATCTAATGAAAAAGGAGTCGAGCCTTCCCGAGAAACAGCAGGTTCATCACAATTCCCTCCCTTCTCAAGCCTCCCTGGAAGCAGATAGAATAACTTGGAAATTTTAAATGAGTCAGCATCTTCAAACAATAATATCTCTTTAAAATACTTCCGTAAAAGAATTATAGGAGATAAGTAATGTGTTTTTGGAAAATTCAAAAACCGTAAATTTCGAGACCGTAAAGAATTTTCCAAAAACTCATCCTGACGATGCAAACAGAATCATAAGACATTTTAGCACAAAAATCATTCTGTGTCACAAACTTAGATTCTTGAATATCCACCCGTTTCTCTAATGTTAAAAGTTTTTCTTCATGATCAGCAAACTTCAATACTGCATCCTTAGAGAAATCGGATACTTTTTTCAAAGAGACTGCCAATGTGGACTCCATACGAGACACTATTGACCAAATATCTCTCAGGGAAACATCCAGAGGAGGAACTTGGGATACAGAAAGAGAAGGCAACTCAATCACAGATGGTAGAGGAGACATCAATGATAAATTTGAGTCAAGTTTCAAAAAAGAAGAAGACAGCGAAGTTACACCTGGGTCAGCCTTCTCCGTGGAGACCACCGGGGAAGCTTCTCCAGGCTTTTGTTGAAGCTCAGAGATGGGTGGAGATAAACCCTGTTCGCTCGGGGAGGACAAGGAGGAGGAAGTACTCACAGCCAACATGTTCAAACGATTATCCCCTGAGGCTGAAGCCTCAGCCAATGCCTTGCCCACCACGACATGGGCATCCATTGAACCGATGGATTTAACCACTTTCGGAAGAACAGCTGGTAGGTACTTCTTTTTCCGTTTCCCCATACAAGGGGAAAAGCCTCCTTACGCCTACGTGCGCCGAAGGGGCGCCAAAGGGACGTGACCTGCCCCTTTGGTCACGCCCCTTCGGACATGAGCCCGAGGGACGCCTGCGACTGCGTCCTGCAGTAGGGCTAGAGATTTTATAGCCCTTACAGCTGATCCAATCAGTGCAGCACCTCAGCAGGAACCAACAGAAGCACACAGCAGGTAAAGGAAAAAGCAAACACTTCAGCGTCCCGCAGTAGGGCTAGAGATTTTATAGCTCTTAGCAGCTGATCCGATCAGTGCAGCACCTCAGCAGGAACCAACAGAAGCACACAGCAGATGAACGAAAAAGCAAACACTTCAGTGTCCCCCGGTGGGGCTAGAGATTTTATAGCCCTTAGCAGCTGATCCAATCAGTGCAGCACCTCAGCAGGAACCAACAGAAGCACACAGCAGCTAAAGGAAAAAGCAAACACTTCCGGTCCGAAAATATTAAAAAAGTCTGCCTTCAACACCTGCCTTTCTACCTCCTGCTCTGGGTACTGTATATGCTCCCCAATGCGAATTTTCAAAGCCTGCAATACCTGCTTGAAATGACTTGAAAATAACAAGTGGTCCATTCCACAGGCCAGTCCAACAAGATTTTGGAACGATCCAGCGCCCAGAAAATGTAATGTGGCAAGTAACTTCACCAATCCTGGTATGGCATGCCCCCGACCAATGGCAGATATCATCTTTGATGTCCTCATACAAGGACACGATGGCCTGTCTACATAAGCAGTAATTGCGCACAATATGCCTGTCTGGGATTCCATCCAGTACCACCCTGTCTCTGAACAGGCACCGTTTGCAGGGCCTCATGGCGCGGGGTGCACCATGTACCTCCTCATGCTCCTCTGGGTCTCCATTGTTCCTCCTTCTTTGGCTGGCCCTTGCAAGCAGCAGAAAAGCAAATAGATAAGCAGCATAAAACATCTCCATGACCAAAAAGACGTCTACCGTCAAATTCTCAGAACTGTGCACTCAGAAATGTGTCCTGGATGATGCTCAGAATATTCATGTGCTGCCTTCAAAATGCTCAGAATTGTGTTCTCGAGAGAGCGTTAGATATTAACGTCTACTCCTGAACAGGCATAAATATAATGATGCTTTTCTCCTGAACGCAGGATGTGTGATTTCTAATGTATTTCATTGCACTGGGCGTTGATCTCATTACCATATTATATGAGTATGCCCCACTCATTTTCATTTCATTTCAATACATCTAAATAAATTTTAATATATACTGCGTTGTGCCCTGTCATGAAGCTGAAGCTACTGAGAGTGCAGACTTAGAAAAAAACCTATCTTTCACAGAGCTGTTGATGTGCAGAGGATGCAATTACCTTGCAGCCCAGCTAGACGGAGCAGGAGCAAAACTACTGAGGCTGAGTTAACACACCCAGCCACTGATTATGTAAGAGCTAATCAGCTGCACCTGACGACAAGCCCGGGAAACTCAAAGGTAGAATGCCTTTATAAGAGAAAGCACAGTTACTTACCTGTAACAGGTGATCTCTGGGAACAGCAGGAATTAGTCCTCACATATGGGTACGTCGGTACCGACGGAGCCTGCGTGGGAAAGCTCCCCAGCTTCCCAGAAGGAAGCTTTTGGGGCCTCCCACTGCACATGCGCGCTGCCTTCCCGCCTTCCTGACCAGCTCTCCTCAGTTCGAGTTTATAGCTGAGACAATAGAGAGAGGAAAGGAAGATAGATAGAAGATACAACTCCTAGGGGAGGTGGGTGGGTTGTGAGGACTAATTCCTGCTGTTCCCAGAGATCACCTGTTACAGGTAAGTAACTGTGCTATCTCCAGGAACAAGCAGGAATAAGTCCTCACATATGGGGACTCCCTAGCTAAGATGCCTGGGAGATCCCGTTCCAAGGGTTCGCCATCTTCGTATGGATCTCAGGCATCCATCCTGGGAAGGTGGGCAGGAGTTGTTCAAGTATGGAACAGGTGTTTGAGGACAGCCTGACCAAACAAGGCATCCCGGCGGGAGTCCTTGTCCAAGCAGTAATGGGCTGTGAAGGTATGAACCGAGGCCCATGTGGCGGCTCGACAGATCTGATCTATGGAGACAGAATGAAGATGAGCCATAGAAGTGGCCATGGCCCTCACATTGTGAGCTGTGACATGGCCTTCCAGAGAAATATTTTTACTCTGGTAAGCAAAGGAAATACACTGAGCAATCCAATTGGAAAGTGTACGTTTGGAGACTGGAAGTCCCAAATGAGAAGGATCAAAAGCCACGAAAAGTTGGGAAGACTTTCGATGTGGCTGAGTCCTGTTGAGGTAAAAGGCAAGAGCTCTTTTACAATCTAAAGTATGAAGGTTCCTCTCTGCACTGGATGCATGAGGAGCTGGAAAAAAGACAGGTAGATATACCTCTTGATTAAGATGAAAAGGCGAGACCACTTTGGGCATAAAGTGGGGATTCGTCCTTAGGACCACCTTATCATGATGAAACCTGGTATAAGGTGGATGAGCCACTAAGGCCTGTAGTTCACTGATGCGGTGAGCCGAAGTGACTGCAATAAGGAAAAGGACCTTCCAGGAAAGAAATTTCAAGGAGGTAGAAACCAACGGTTCAAAAGGTGGCTTCATAAGCTGACCTAGAACTAGGTTCAAGTCCCATGCTACCGGAGGAGGTCGGATGGGAGGCTTAGTTAGAGTCAGGCCTCTCATGAATCTTGCAACAAGCGGATGAGAGGAGACAGGTTGTCCATTTATAGGTTTTAAGGATGCTGCAATAGCACTCAAATGGAATCTTACTGAATTCGTCTTAAGGCCTGCATTAGAAAGATGCAGGAGATAGTCTAGTAGAGAATTCAAAGGAAGTGCTAGAGGGTCAAGACCCTGTTGAGCACACCAAATGGAAAAGCGTTTCCATTTGAAAGCATAGGAACGCCTCGTGGAGGGTTTCCTAGAGGCATGAAGGATATCTTTCACTGGTTGAGAAAGACTGAAGTCATGAAGGCTTAGGCCTTCAGTAACCAAGCTGTGAGGTGTAGGGACTTGGGGTTTGGGTGCCACAAAGTCCCCTTCTCCTGAGAGAGAAGGTCTGGCGCAGCTCCCAGGTCCAGGGAGGGTCCCTGGGAGAGATGCAGAAGTAGAGGGAACCACACTTGGCGTGGCCAGCGTGGAGCTATAAGGATCATCGATCCGTGATCCCTCTGGAGTTTGAACAGAGTCTTGGGAATCAAAGGAATGGGTGGAAAGGCATATAGGAATTCCTGACCCCAATGCAGGAGAAAGGCGTCGTTGGCCTGAGCTCCCTGACACGGAGTCCTGGAACAGAACCGGAGAAGTTTGGCATTCCACGGACTTGCAAAGAGGTCTATGTCCGGGGTTCCCCATTCCTGAAAGATTCTGCCTATCTGGTCCATATGTAGGGACCATTCGTGTGGAAGCAGAACTCGACTGAGTCTGTCTGCCCGAGAGTTTTGAACCCCTGGAAGATATACTGCCAGAAGATGAATTTGATGCTCTCTGGCGAAGGCCCATAATCTGAGAGCTTCGTTGCAAAGCGACAGAGAGCCTGTCCCTCCTTGTTTGTTTACGTAGAACATGGCCACCTGATTGTCTGTCTGAACTAGGACGGTCAGGTTGACAAGGAGGGTATGGAAGACTTTGAGGGCAAAGAAGATTGCTCGCAGTTCCAGGAGGTTGATGTGAAGGGTGGTCTCCTGCGGAGACCAAGTACCCTGAGTGGAGAGGGATTGTAGATGGGCTCCACACCCTGTTTGGGAGGCATCTGTTGTGAGGGTTGCTTGGGGCAACAAAGGTTGGAAGGGGGCCCCCAACAACAGATTTTTGGAGGATATCCACCATTGGAGGGACCAAAACAGACGCTTTGAGGTGAGTATTTGGTCGGAGAGCGCTCCTGATGCTTGAGTCCACTGGGTGGCCAAGGTCCATTGAGCTGCTCTCATATGAAGACGAGCGTAGGGCACCATGTGTACCGTGGAGGCCATGTGGCCCAGAAGTCACAGCATTTCTCTGGCTGTCAAGTGACTGCTGGACTGAGCTTGGGAGGCCAAGCACAGCAGACGTTGGCCCCGGACCTGAGGTAGGTAGGCCCTTGCAGTGGTGGTGTCCAACTGGGCCCCTATGAATTCTAGAGACTGAGTAGGGGTAAGTTGAGACTTGGGAAGGTTTACCACCAGTCCCAGATACTGCAGAAGGTGCCTTGTGCGGTCCAGGGAAATCTGGGCCTCTGACTGAGATGGAGCTCGGATGAGCCAGTCGTCCAGATAGGGGAATACAAAAATTCCCAGACCTCTTAGAAATGCGGCAACAACTGCCATGCATTTGGTGAACACTCTTGGAGCAGAGGCTAGACCGAAGGGAAGTACTCTGTACTGGAAATGTTTTCCCTGAAACAGAAATCTTAGATATTTTCTGTGGGATGGGTGGATGAGTATATGTGTGTACGCATCCTTGAGATCTAGAGAACAAAGCCAATCCTGACTCTGAAGGTATGGAAGGAGAATGCCTAGAGAAAGCATTTTGAATTTCTCCTTGTACAGAAATTTGTTCAATTCTCTCAGATCTAGGATAGGTCTGAATCCCCCTGTCTTCTTTGTTATGAGAAAATAAGGGGAGTAGAATCCTGTCCCTTGTTGAAGAAGAGGAACCTCTTCTATTGCCCCTTGGGCAAGGAGAGAAGAGACTTCCTGATCCAACAGTTCCAGGAGAAATGGGGGAGAATTGAAGTGCCTCACCATGGTATATGGAGGAAGGTTGGAAAAATGAAGTTTGTAGCCCTCTCTGATGATAGAGAGGGTCCATTGCTCTGATGTGATTTGCTCCCATCTGGGAGCAAAGTGAGCTAACCTTCCGGGAATGGTGAGGGGCTCTGGTTGTTCTAGAGCCAGAAATGTTAAGTTCTCTAGGGGCAAGTCAAAACCCCTGAGGGGGTTGAGCCTGCTGAGGAGTGGTAGACGCTGCAGGCTTTGACTTTGCCTGTTTAGGTTGCTGACGTTTAGCAGCAAAGCGAGGCTGAGAAGATTGTTGGCCAGTATTTGTGGAAAATCTGGCCTTCTTGTAGTAAGGCCTCTTGAAAGACTTTTTCTTGGCAGGAGTAGAGGTAGACTTAGAAAGTCTATCCAAGGTAGCATTTTCTGCGTCCATTTGAGTGGCTTTAATTTGCCAGTCCTTACCAAATAAGTTCTCACCTGTACAGGGCAGATTCCGTAAGCCATCCAGGACCCAGGGTTCTAGGTCAGAGGCCTGGAGCCAAGCAAGTCATCGGGCTGCAATAGCAATGCCCGAAGCTCTACCGGCACCCTCGAAGGAATCAAAAGCTGCTCTGTTGGAGAACTTAGAAACATCTAGAAGCTGTTTCACCAGAGAAATGAACTCCTCTTTTCTATCCTCAGGGATAAAGGAGGCAAAATGTCGGATCTTTAGGGCAAGTTCCCTGAGAAACATGCCCATATACAGACTGTAAGAATTAATCCTGGCTATAAGCATAGTAGCCTGGAAAATTTTCTTGCCAAAGGAGTCTAGGGTCTTACATTCTCGTCCTGGAGGGGTAGAAGAGTGCCTTTTGGTACTCTTAATCTTTTTCAGTGCAGACTTCACCACAATGGAATGGTGAGGCAACTGAGTCTTTTGAAAACCAGGAGAAGGAGGGACCCGGTACATGGTGTCCAACCTACGAGAATAAGGAGACAACGTTAGAGGAGCCTCCCATAAGTCCATCAAGTGTTCTTGAAGGATTTCATGGATAAGCAGGGTGACTGCCTCTTTAGGAACCTTAGGGTATCCTAAAATATCCAATTTCTTTGACCTAGGTTCTTTTTCAGAGGATGTGGTAATAGAAAGTCCTTTAGCTAGTTCAATAATGAAGTCTTGAAAGGACAAATCCTCTGGTGGAGACATTCTCCTCTTTGGGGAAGAGGGGTCTTCATGAAGAACTAGAGACAGCTCATCAGAGTCCTCAGAGGAGTCAAAATCCTCAGAAGAAGCAGAGTATTCTCTATTTGCTTCCAACGCACGATACGCATACCGATCGGTATCGACATCGGGCGTACCGGGTATGGGATCGGTATCGGGTGAAAACCCGGATCCGGCATGCGGAACCGATCTGCGTTTGGAAGTCGATGGTCTCGGTTCCGGTATGGGAGACGATATCGGAACCGGACCCGGTACCGCTGAACGCGGTACCGAGGGCGTCGCAGCATTAATAAAAGCCAGCATGGCTTGCTGCATGGTCTGAACAGTATTGCTCATAGACGCCACTGCTGCCTGGATGTCGGTACCGGTATGGGCCGGTACCTCAGAGCAGTCCAACAGGTGATCAGTCGAGGCCGTGCCATCGATGTCAACCTGTAACCCCATAGATGGTGCTTTGGAAGCCAGAGCTTCCCGCCGGGGTTGTTTGGCTGGGGCAGGATCCTCAGACTCAAAAGTGAGAGCCTCTCGATGCTTTGAAGGAGATTTGCTCTTTGAGGACCTGCCCGCAGAGGGTTTGGTTACCTGAGATCCATCCGGAGAGGAAGACCTGGATGACTGTGATGCTGGATTATCTGAAGCAAACAGCACATGGAATTTGTTGGCCGGTTCTGCAACCCACGTTTAGACATCTGGGAGCAGGATGGGCAGTCCGGAATGGAGTGGTCAGGTCCCAAACACTTAAGACACCATTCATGGGTGTCTGTGACAGAAATAACAGCACTACACTTGGTACACTTCTTAAAACCAGGGGCTGGTTTCTCCATGAGGAGAATTTGTGTAGGCCTGAGGCCTAACCGAAGTCACCAAGTTGTGCAGAATAAGGATTTTTTTTTTTTTTAAAAGAAAGAAAAGAGAGACCGGCGGTACCGGTTTCGGTATGGGGAAGGCAGGTACGTGGTCTAAAGAAACAAACTAAAACAATAATTTCTTCAGCGGTGACAGGAACACGACCTGCTGGCTCCGCGGAAAAAGAGAAACTGAGGAGAGCTGGTCAGGAAGGCGGGAAGGCAGCGCACATGTGCAGTGGGAGGCCCCAAAAGCTTCCTTCTGGGAAGCTGGGGAGCTTTCCCGCGCAGGCTCCGTCGGTACCGACGTACCCATATGTGAGGACTTATTCCTGCTTGTTCCTGGAGATAGGCAGTTCAGAGGAAACAGGCCAGCAGGAGGAACCAGTTCAGAGGAAAGCAGGCCAGCAGAAGGAACCAGTCCAGAGGAAAGCAGGCCAGGAGAAGGAACCAGTTCAGAGGGAACCGGTCCAGAGGTAAGCAGTCTGGAGGAAAGCAGTCCAGAGAGGGACAGTCCAGAGAGAGACTGCCAGGAGAAGCACTTCAGGTGGAAGGAGTGATACCTCCAGCCCAAGCAGCATAGCTGGGTCAAGCAGAATGCCCAGAACAGTAAGTGCTAGAAAAGGAACAAAGAAAGTCAGAAATAAAGACAGCTCGAGGAGAGTCAGTCTGGAGAGAGACTCGGTAGCAGAGGACCACAGAGGCAAAGAGCTTGGGAGGAGAAAGCCATGCTTTGAGAGAGGCCTACGCTCACCGGAGGAGTCTGAATCAGGATTAAGAGGTACAAGAAGGAAAGGTTCTGATAGCAGAGCTACCTTTACCCAGAAGCAAGGAAATCCGGATTCCTCACCAGGTTTTCCTGAACTACAGAAAGGTAAAGCACTGCTCAGAAGGTTCCAAGAGAAAGCCTGTCTCCAGAGAGAGGTGCCTCAGAGAGAAAGCTCCAGTTATACCGGCTACAGGAGGAAGCCCAGGTATGGTGCCACTTCATTTATAAAAGAAAGTTTATCTCCTAGAAGCTCTGGTGAAACAAATGCTCAGTGGGGGAGAAAAGGAAACAAGTCAGAGTTTTACAACCCAGTATCTAAGGGCAGAAGAACAGGCCATGTACGTTTGAGAGCCTTAGAACAGCCCTATTTGAAGCAAGCAAACAGAGACAAAGTCTGGGAAAGTATAGCAGCAAGGGAAACATCCAATTCAGAGGGAGAGGCCAGTGACACAGAGTCCATGGAAATAGACCTAGAGAATCCTATTCCCATGCCTCCAGATGAATTAATGGACTGTACCTTGTGTATTGCTCGTAGCCTTGAGTCATTAGCAGAACTGTGAATTGAACAGACCTTTTTGCTTTGAGAATGCTCATGTTTTGTGCTAAGTGCCAGAGAATTGTTTTGCTTATTTAAGTTGCTCTGAAGTAAGAGAATCTTTCAGTTAATCTCTCCAATCAACTGTGAAACTTGTAACAGTTTTTCTTCTTGCTTATGTTTGCTGGAACTCTGAAAGAAAGGACTTTCTTTATTTAAGTGCCCTACTGAGCCTTTGCGTTAAAGGGGAAATAAAAGTCTTAATACCCTCTATTTGGCTTATACAATTTGTTCATACAAGGAGCTGGACTACAAAGACCAACCTGCACTTGGCCTTAAAGAACCCTTTCCTCCTTGAAATAATGAAAATGCTCCGCCTACCCTTACAGCCACTGGCCACCAGGGAGTGCTGACGACAGCCCGCGGAAACTATTTACGTCCTTCTACTGCAATTTATGTTTTCTTTTTTGCATTTGCACACGTGTTGTGCGTGCGTTCTATGCGCGTTAGTGCGTGTACAAGCCCGCGCTAGCTCTGCATCGGCCCATTAGATTCTGGCTATCCCTTTGCCTCTCCTAGAAAAACATTGGTTTTATTTCCCTATCACATTTTAGCACATTTGATAACATAGGCCTGAATTTAAGTTGGGCGGTGCTATATGCCGTGACGGCGCATAGCCTGCCCACCTCCCGCCTAACCCGGATTTTCAATGCCAGGGTCTTATGTGCCAGGTCATGCTGCACAGCTGGAAAGCTGCAGGGGCTATCCGTGTAGCACCAATTTTGGATGCTATATGGTTAGTCCCTCTGCCTTACAGATAGGCAAAGTTTTCACACGCCTATCTTTAAGGCGCAGAGTGCTAACAGTGTAGCACTGAAAATCAGTGCTACATGGGTAGTGCCATGGCCCGCCTCCGCTCTGCCCCGGAATGCCCCAACATGCCCCAATGCTATGTGGATAGCTTCGGGGCGCGTTAGGGAAATATCCGGGATTTTCAAAGGGCACTACCCATGTAGGTGTCCTTCGAAAATACCAGATATGGCTTTTACACGGGTAACTAGGACAGTTACCTGTGTAAAGGCCTTTGAAAATTGGGCCCATAGTTCCTAACATACTTCCAACAGTGTAGCTGATTTCACTATGGGTAGAGTGCAATTTACACTTAGATTCGTGGCTCTAACCCGGTAGCTTTTTAAAATCGATGTGCACTGCTTAAATTGACGGGTCTGAGATGGCTTACTAGATATTGATGTAAGTTGGTCATTTGATGTGCCTGTTGAACAACTACAGGAGTTTTCTTGAGCCATCTTGAGACACTAAGATCTTGAGAGATTGCATTGTTTGTAGTACGGACATAGGAAGTGATTGACCAGCATCGATAGTGGATAGACGGATTGAAAAAAATTTTCATTATAGGATTGCTCACAATGCCGGTTTGCCTATGAGTAGCATAGAACTCACAGGACTGTTTTTCATATAAGGTGTTTGCATATTTTAAATAATGTTGTGCAAAGCATGACCTTTGACCTGTCTTTTGGCACAAAATTGCCCATTTGAACATGGTCGACTAAGTGAGCATTCTCCAATGCTGTCAGCACTTTGACTTTGCAGGCTCCCTGATTCAGCTCGTGTTTTGTAAGTACTAATTGTATCTTTAACTTAAGATTTATTTATTTATTTAACATTTCTTATATACCGCACTATTAACATCAGCGCGGTTTACATGGAACAGAGCATATACATACAGGGTAACTGTAGTGCATTTTACAAGTAACAGGGGTTTAAGAACTTGGAAGAAACAGGGTAAACTATTTACAGTTATTCACAGTCGAAGTTCTCTGGATCTGTACATGGTGTGACTATTTCTCTTAGGAAAATCTATACTGGAAAGTAGCTTGAGAATAGGTAGTGCTTGAGTTTTTTCCTGAATTGTGTTAGGCTGGTTATGGCTCTCAATTCTGGTGGGAGAGTATTCCATGCTACTGGGGCATGAATGCTAAAGGCTCTTTTGGATGTTTCCTTAGTGCATCTGACTGTTTCTTTCGGGACAATTAAGGTATTTATTGCTGCTGATCTTCTGGTTCTATTGGGGGTCTGGGTGTGTAATAGATCAGTGATGGTTGAGGGTGTTTGATTGTTTAAGGCTTTGAAAGTGGTGATTATGATCTTATGTTGGATTGATATATATATTTTTTAACATAGCACATTTTTTCTTAACCCAGTATATTATTCATTGACACAGTTCCAGATTATCTATACTTTTTTAAATGCCCGCTCTTTACAGGGGGGGGTGTTATTACAAAGGTTAAACCCACTCTTAGAAGGTAATGATAACAAAGGGTTTTAAAAGTGATGCATCTTCAGTTCATTTTGGGCAATTTATATCTATAATGTACACATGGCTTCACTAGTATAGAAAACAACAGATAAATGGATATTTTACAGTACCAACATGATGACTATTCTGGACCAGAATAGTGCACAGCGTTATTTTAGGCTAACGGAGAGCGGTCTGAGAACCGCATGATGCTGCTGATTTCCCTGTGCCCATTCACTACGGGACTTCATAATAGGAATAGACGGCCGCAACCATGTATCCACATGGATTTTTAGCTTCTGTGATACACTACATACACTTTAGTGCCTTCATTTTGAATCGACTTTAAATGTTTAAAGTCCCCTGGACTCTCGAAATTAAGGAATAAAAGGCGTCAAATTTAACTTCAGTCTTTCAATATCTGTCCTGAGTAAGATCTATATTACTTACACCTAACAACAACATTCTTATTAAATATTTAATATGTTATATCATTTACACTAGGCTCTATGACATTAGGTTGTCCGATTCTTTGTTCAATTTATATGTTCATTTTGTGATTTTCATTCAACCAATTCACCTTTTGATGTAATCATTCAATGAAAACCAGGTATTGCATGTTTTAATACGTTTACCTACTTCAGGTTCATAACCGAGGTATCCGGATGCCCAACCCGGCTTGTTCCCTATCCCCCACCCTTTTCCTTTCCCCCCCCCCCACCCATGACAAAAACCCACACAGACATCAGGCATTGGTTCAAACATTGCTTGGTCGCAGCTTTATTAAATGGTAAGAACACCGGCCCAACATGGGCCAACTTCAGCAATCAAAACAATAACCGAATAACCGAATAACCTCCCACCCATCGTCCGGATGGTGTCCCCCCACCAGCCATATGTAGCAAAGTGGGGCACCATCCAACCCACCCCCTCCCCCGTTACCCCCTCGCGCCCGCCTAGCCGTTATAGCAAAGGCCGGCCGAAGGGGTTGCCTATTACCGGGTAGAGACGCCAGCCGGGAGTCTCCCCCAACCTGAAGAGCCGTGCCGCACACCTGGAAAGCGGCATACGGCTGAACTGAGGCCCTGGTCCACGAGCACCAGCTCGCCACCCCGCCACCGGCGCTAGGTAGCTCGCTATCCTAGCGCCGCCCCCCCACAGAAAGCTGCGACCAGCACCAAGACTCCAATGCCTCCTGCCAATCATTGAGAAGCAGGTCTTGCCCCACCGGGGCCAGGTGAACCCCATCCAACCGGTACAGGCCGGCGCAAGCAACATCGGCCCAAGGGTGCCGAACATGTTGCCCGCCCGTCTGCTGCACCCAACGCCCTATGTGGCGGTTGAGCTTGCACAACCCCCGCGACCAGCGCCGCTGAGTCCAGCAAGCCGGACGAGGGACAATGTCCGACCAAATGATGGCCACCCCAGGAAGGACCTCCCGCAACCGGGCAATGTCACCTAAAACAGTCATGATGAGTTGCAGGCAAGAGCCCGGCCAGCAACGTCGTTGCCCCCCAAGTGAAGCAGCAGCCCGACCGGCCGCTGCCGCCGTCCAAGTTCCGCATGGACATGGTCCAGGAGCTGTCCCCAATGCATGCCACGGTGGCCCATCCAGCACAACCGCACCCCCGCCGTGGCAAGACCGAGATGAGCACCCAACGGCCGAACCGCCGCTCGACGCTCCGCCCAGTAGACATAGGAGTGCCCGATGATCCACCAGTCCCCGGCGGAAACACCACCTGCAAGCAGAAAAAACGGACTGCCACCAGCGAGCAACTCTGCAACAGGAAGAACATAGTTAGTACCCCCCAAGCCCCACCCCCCCTGCACAACTCCGTAGGCAGAGCACCACCTGGCACTAAGCCGCACCACCAGAAGCCGATGGACGAACATAGCCAGCATAAGCCCTCGACCGCCATCTTCCGATGCGCTGAATGACCCGCGTGTCCAGACCCGCAGCCGCAGCGCTAGTAGCCGCCCCAATCCGAAACGAGTGCGAAGCATAGCTCCGCTCAGGGCAGCCCAAGGCTCACAGACCAAGCGCAGCACCGCCGTAAATTGAAACTGAGTCACCGGCTTGCCGTCCGCGTGAATGAAGAAACGGCCACGGGCGCCCGGTCGCTGCTGCACGTACGCCCCGAGAGCCCGCACAGGACAGGACAACAAGGGGGGAATGGCACGAAGCAGGACCCAGCACCCTTTGCCGGACTGGTCAGTCTTGGACCGCGGTAAGAAAATCTGCACCCGCGCCGGATCCACCCGAACGTGCCCAAAGTCAAGCCCCCCCCAAGACCCCCGGCTCGCAGACCGAGGGACAAGCTCGGATACCCGAAAGGCGCCGAAAAAGGCTGTAGTGAATAGCGCATGGAACAACAACGCCTCGAAACCGGAGGCCGCCACCCGCTGTAAAACCGCACAGACCTGCAACAACAGCTTGTGAGATATCGGGAGCCGCCAATCCCGCGCCCCCGGCTGCACGCGAGCCCAGCCGGCGAGCAAATGACCGACCAAGAAGGAAACACGCGGGTTCCCCCAACCGGCGGTTTTACAAAAGAAGGAGAAGCCAGCCAACGCACCAGTAACTGCCGACCGGGCCCAGCCCTCGCACTTTGCCCACAGTACAAAACGACCGACCAGGTCATCAGACACCGCCCCCCCAGACCACCCTCGCGCGCCCAAGAAAGCACTCACCTGAGAGTAGCCCCGCCGGTATGACGCCCAGGTACTACGAGCCACAGACGCTGCCAGTAGAACCATTAAGTCATGGTCCCAATCCTCCAGAGATGCTCCGGAACCCGTGAGGGCCGCTCGTCCGCCTGAGGAGCCAGCCGCCGGAACTGCGCCCACTGAAAACGGGATAAAGCATCAGCAATGGAGTTCTGAGAGCCAGGCACGTGCCGAGCCCTAGCCGTGACGTTCAGGCGCAAGCAGGCCAACACAAACACTCTCATCAAGGAAGCCACCCTGGGGCACCGGGGCGCATGACGGTTGATGACCTCAACAACTGCCGCGTTGTCGCACCAGAAGACTACACGCCGATCACGTAACCAATCCGGCCATACCCAGAGAGCCACCACAATCGGGAAAAGCTCCAACAGGGTGATATTCCGCGTCAAGCCAGAGCGCACCCAATCTGCCGGCCAAGGCTCGGCACACCAGGAACCGTGACAGAACGCCCCGAAACCCGAACCGCCCGCCGCATCCGTGAACAACTGCAGGTCGCGATTCGAGAGCTCAGGCAACTGAAGGATGGAGCACCCGTCGAAGCCTGCCAGAAACGCATCCCAGACCCTCAGATCTGCCCGCATCCCCGTGGACACCCGGATACGATGATGGGGCAGCCGCAGCCCCGCCATCGCCAAAGAGAGGCGCCGCGTGAAGGGGCGCCCCATAGGGAGGACACGGCAAGCAAAGTTGAGGTGCCCGACCAACGACTGAAGGGCACGGAGGGAAGTCTTAGAAGCGGAACCGATGGAGGCCACCAGCTCCCGAAGGCGCCGTATCTTTGGCGCCGGCAAACGCACCACCATAGCCACCGTGTCAATCTCAATACCGAGAAAAGTGAGGCACGTAACCGGGCCCCGACCGTCTTATCCGCCGCGACGGGAATGCCAAAGTCCGCAGCCACGCGCAGAAACGTGCCCAAGAGAGTGGGACAAGTGGGCGTCCGCTCAGGCCCGACAAACAGAAAGTCGTCAAGATAGTGCACTATGGATGCGACCCCAGACTCTCGTTCGACGACCCAATGCAAGAAAGTACTGAAGGCCTCGAAATATGCACAGGAGATGGCACAGCCCATGGGCATGCACATATCGAAATAGTATCGTGCCTCAAAGCGAAAACCAAGCAAGGGGAAAGCAGAGGGATGCACCGGCAACAGGCAGAAAGCCGACTCGATATCCGCTTTGGCGAGAAGAGCGCCCGGCCCGCATTGCCGAACCAGGGAAACGGCAGCATCGAAAGAGGAGTAATGGACCGTGCAAAGCTTGCGAGGTATGCGGTCGTTGACCGAAGCGCCCGGCGGGCAAGAGAGTTTGTGGATCAACCGGAACTTGCCCGGCTCCTTCTTGGGAACCACCCCCAGCGGCGAGACCATGAACGGAGAAAAGGGGGGCACCAGGAAGGGGCCAGCAACGCGACCCAACGCACACTCCTCAGAGATCTTCCGCCGCACAAAATCCCCATACAGTCGAACAGAGGCAGCATTGCGGGACCCCCCCCCCGCGCAGACGCACCCCGAACTGGAATGCGAAAACCCCGGGAAAACCCTCCCAAAATCAAACCTGCTGCCCCACCCCGTCGGGAACGCCCGTACGCCAGCAGCCAAGGGCGCATCGCCTCGACGCGGACAGGGGTACGGGCCGAGACCCGACCCCTCTCACTTCGCAGCCGGGGGAGCGCCCGGAATCCCCTTTCTGCTGCACTTCGCTGCCGCATGCGCACCCCCACACAAGGAGCAGGCATGCTTGAATTTGCAGTAGGGAAAGGGGCAGGACACCTTGTTGAAGTGCCAGCAGACGTCCCCCCCCGACGACGACCCCCTTTTGCTGAGGCAAAGCCGGGCCGGAGGCACGAAAGGGGCGCCCCCCCGGCGGCAACGGAGACGGCCCAGGCCTAACGACCGCCCCACCAGTTCCCCCTGCCCGACCCCGCATGGACATCTGGGTCAACCACAGGTTGATGTCCTTCGTCCCCCACATCAAATGAGTATTCTCCTCCATCTGGTCCCAGAACTCCTCGTCATAATTCAACCAGGCCCATCCCTCGTGGGCCTGGGACGCCGCCAGGATGTTATCAGCATAGGCCAGCAAGGCCCCATACTGGTCCTGGAAGTAATGCCCCCATACACTCGCCAAACGCAAGAAGGCGCGGGTCCAGTTAAGGGTGTTGCGAGAAACCTTACGCACCCTGCCCGCCTTTTTGTCCTCCTTGCGTTTTTTCCTGCTCTCCCCGGAGCGCTTCCGACCATCAAGGAGACGGAAGATATCGACATATTTCCGACGCTTGATCCGCCGGCGCAACTTCCGCGGAACGGTCTCCCACAATTCAGAGCAAGGGATGACGGAACCCCCATCCAAAGCGCCCGCCGCCGCCCGAGCGGAGACGCGCAAGGAGGTCGACGACGACGAGGAAGAGGAAGAGGACGCACGCCGACAGCACCGAGCCCGCTTGCATTTTTCCGCCACCTTCCCCGCCCCCCCGGAGCCCGGAGCAGATTCCAGGGCCCCCCCCAAGCGCCACCAGCATACTCACCACTCGCCCCGGAGGGGGCGACCGGAGCCCCTCCAGTGGACACGCCAGGCGCCGGAACCTCGAGCCCAGTCGTGGAACCCGCTGGGGCCGCCCCAGCCGGCATCTCAGAAGAAGCCATGGAGATGGAAGGCGTCGAAGTCCGCAGGACCTGCGAAGAAGAGGAAGAAAAGGAAGCAGCCCAAAGCACCAGGGGTACCGAGCGCTGCAAGCGACCCAGACCCCCAAGCACGAGCCGAAGGCCCCAACCCCCCGGCCTCCCAGGCCGCGGCCCCCCCAGTCGCCCCACGCCCATCCCCAAACCAACCACCCCATCCACCCCCCCAAGGCCCCGCACCCCCCCACGGGGACGCCCTGAATGCCCAAGGGCCCGCCGGACCCAGAAAGCCGGGTGGGGAAGGGGAAACCCAGGGGGAGGGGGAAGGACCCCCCGCGCCCATGGGAGTGGGTGAGAACTGGGGCCAGCCCTCACCCGCCGCAGGAAGCGGGCTGGGGGCCGGGGCCAGGGCCGGCAGAGACCCAGGGCCGACGACGACAAGGCCGCTCGGCACCTCCCCGCCCCCCAGTGCCTCCGACGCAGAGACCCCCACCGGGGGCCCCGCAGGAGGGGCCTAACCGCTCCTGGATGCACCCGCAGCCTCACACACGGGGGCAGGAAGCCCTCTCGTGGAACCCCGCCCCCGAGCCCGCGGGACACCACTCCGCCCACGGCCTTGCCGAGCCCCAGGCGGCCCAGCAGGGGCCTGGGACGCAGCGCAGCCCGCCCTGCTGCGAACCCCGGGCAAAACCCCACGCCGCCCTGCTCCCCGCCCCCGGGCGGCACCCCCCGACCCCTTGACCGCACCCCGCCGGGCCATGGATGGGAGCAAGGTTAGATTTATGTGATTAGGTATTGAATTATTTGGTGGTGTGAGTGAGGATATGGGAGCAGCAGGGAAGCCGCAGAGACCAGGCTCCCGGCCGGCAAGAGGGCCCGCCCACCCCAAGCAAGGCACCAGCAAGAGCCCGGCCTGGCCAACCACCACCACGTGCCCGACGGCCCAAACACATGCGGCGCACTGCCGGGCAGGAACGGAGCAGGAGAAAAGTTCCTGTTCCTGGTCTCTTTCTTCCTCCGTTTTACCTTTTATTTTTATTATTTTTTTTTTTTTATGTTATTATTATAATTTTGATGGCAGCGTGAATCAAGCCTTTGGGGGACCGAGGACGCGACGCGACCCGACCGCAAGGCCTCTAAACCCACCCGGACCCACGGAGCGACACCCCCACCAAACCGTTTTGCAGCACGAGCAAGGAGGAAGAGAGGGATCGCCGGCCGGCGAACCCTCCTTGCTCGCACTGCAGGACCACGTGTCCGCCTATGCGGACCAATCACCGGGCCCTGCCAGGGCAACATGGGGCCCGGCGCGCGCGAGTACGCGTGCCCGCGCCACTCCCCCCCCCCCAGCGAAAGGCGGCAGCCGTGTGGTCGGGCTCCGGAACCCGGTTACCAGGCCGGCCGCGGGACAGGGGCCCGGTGGCCCAGCCGCTCATTCTATTTTTTAGATTAACATGTTTCGCTGATAAATAATCACACTGGTCCCAATGTTTGGTTATTATTAGTCCTCCTCTCCCTTTCTATACAGCATTTTAAATGTCAGTCTATTTCTCCTTTTTTTCTTATAGGTGGTTTTCAGCCTTGCATTTTTCTCTTGTCTGGATTATAGATCATTCTCTTGTCTGGATTATAGATGTTTTAAGACCGATTGATGTCAGTCTTTTTATTTGTATCAACAGGAACCTGTTTTTAATTTGCTTTTAGTTTGTTTTAATATATTTATATTTATTTATTTCACTAAAAATGATAGTTATTTAATGATATAATTACTCCTTTTCACTGCAGCAGTACCATTTTTTCAGTGGTTCTTTTTTTTATGTTTTCTTTTTTGTTGTTAAAAAGGGCTCCAGGAGTGACCCAGGAAACTACAGGCTGGTGAGCCTGACATTAGTACCGGGAAAAATGGTAGAAACCATTATAAAGAACTAAATTACTGAACATGTAGATAGTAATGGTTTAATGGGAGAATGCAGACAAGGCTTTAGCCAAGGAAGGACTTGTCTTACTAATCTGTTATATTTTTTTGAAGGTATAAATAAACATGCAGACAAAGGTGAACCGGTTGATATAGTATATCTGGATTTTCAGAAAGCCTTTAACAAGGTCACTCATGAGAGACTCTTGGTGAAGTTAAAAAGTCATGGGATAGGAGGCAGTGTACTATTGTGATTCAGGAACTGCTTAAAAGATAGAAAGCAGAGGGTAGGGCTGAATGGCCAATTTTCCCAACGGAAAACGGTGAATAGTGGAGTAACCCAGGGATCTGTGCTAGGTCCGCTGCTCTTTAATATATTTGTTAATGACCTAGAAAGGGGAATGACAAGTGAGTTAGTCAAATTTGCAGATGATGCTAAATTATTCAAAGTTGTTAAAACCCAAGAGAATTGTGAAAAATTGCAAGAGGATCTTGATAAATCGACCGCCTGGCCAGAATCAACAAATGGATGATGCAACGCTCAAAGAAATCAGGGAAGCTAACAAAAGTTACAGAGCAGTAATAATAATGGGTTCTTTCAATTACCCCAGTATCGACTGGGTCAGTGTCATGGCAGGACATGCTAGGGAGATAAAGTTTCTAGATGAAATAAATGACTGCTTCTTGGAGCAGCTGGTTCATGAACTGACCAGAGGGGAAGCCATTTTGGACCTAATCCTTAGTGGAACAGAAGTTCTGGTGCAAGAGATAGGCTGTTGGGGCCACTTGGTAATAGTGATCATAGCATGATCACATTTGATTTAATAAATGGAGGAAGGACAGAAAGGAAATCCATAGTACTACCTTTTAACTTTCAAAAGGGAGACTATGATAAACTGAAGAAAAGATTTAAGAAAAAAACTAAAAGGAGCAGTTGCAAAGGTTAAAGATTTACATCAAGCATGGGTGTTTAAAAATACTATCTTGGAAGCCCAAACCAGCAGTATTCCATGCTTTGAGAAAAGTGGAAAGGAGTCCAAAAAACTGCCAGCATGGTTTAAAGGTGAGGTCAGAGAGGTTGTTGTTGCCAAAAAAGCATCTTTCAGGAAATGGAAAAAAAGAGCCAAATGACGAAAACTGGAAACAACATAAACACTGGCAAGTTAGATGTAAGGCACTGATAAGGCAGGCAAAGAAAGAATTGGAGAAGAAAATTGCCGTGGAAGCAAAAACACTGAATAAAAACTTTTTCAAGTACATTTGTAGCAAAAAAACTGTGAAAGAATCAGTTGGACCATTAGATGATAGAGGGGTAAAAGGGGCATTAAGAAGGGACAAGGTCATAGCGGAGAGACTGAATAAATTCTTTGCTTTAGACTTTACTGAGGAAGATGTAGGGATGTTACCCATGACTGAAACGATATTTAAAGGTGATGCCGCAGAAGAATTGAAAGAAATATCAATACACCTGGAATATGTATTACAACTATTTGATAAACTGAAGAGTAGCAAATCACCTGGACCAGATGGTATATACCCAAGGGCATTGAAAGAACTGAAATATGAGATTGCAGATCTACTATTAGTAATCTGTGAGCTATCATTAAAATCATCTGTAATACTGAAGAATGGAGGATGGCCAACGTAATACCAATTTTTAAAAAAGGTTTCAGGGGAGATCCGGGAAACTACAGACTGGTGAGCCTGAAAGGGCACACAGGTACACTCTGACTGAGCTGGACTTGAGTCCAGCATGGGACTGGTGCAGCAGGTATTGCAGGACCAGCTGCACCGTGCAGGAGAAGGGGTCTACCTGTTTCTCCAGGCACCACAGGGAGAACCTCCGCCACTTGAAGACGTACGCACATGTTGTGGAAGACTTCCGGGAGGTCCAGCAGGACCTCCTCCGAGAGGTTAAACGGAGCTAAGACAACCTATTCAGCAGCCATGCTGTTAACGCCAGAGACCCCAGGTTGGGGTGAAAGAGGGAGCCTTCCTCCTGAGTCAACAGCCCCAGGGAGTTCCCAAGAGGGACCAGGGGTTCCATTGCTAGGCAAAGCAGCAGTGGGAACAACAACTGCCTGGGACACCGCGGGGCTACCAAGGTTATTGACGCCTTGTCCTGAAGAACTTTGAATATGGTCTTGGCAACCAGCCACATGGGTGGGAGTACAGAAGACCTTCCGACCACGAGATGAGAAAAGCGTCCACCGCTACCCAGAATGGATGAGATTGGTGGGAGCAGAAGCGGGTCAGCTGGGCATTGGCCGGGCTGGCAAAGAGGTCCATCTGGGAGGTCCCCCAGAGCTGGAATAGCCTTGGGCTATTCTGGGGTTTAGCCACCATTCGTGTGGTTGCAGGACTCTGCTTAGCCTGTCTGCGAGGACATTGCCTTGACCCGGCAGGTAGACTGCTCTCAGGAGCACCCCTGGCTGACTGCGTATGAGCAGTGGGCTATTGCCTCCTGGCAGAAGTCGTAGGAGCCTGTGCTTCCCTGTTTGTTCACGTAGAACATTGTCAATTGGTTGTCCATCTGGATGAGCACCGGCCGGTGATGGAGACGGTGGCGGAAGGCCTTGAGCGCTAGGAATATTGCCCTGAGCTCCAAGAAGTTGATCTGTTACTGGGCTTTGGCCTGGAACCAGGTGCCCCGTGAGCGGAGGTTCCCACAATGTGCTTCCCAATCCAGCAATGAGATATCCATAGTGAGAATTTGCTGAGGAGTGGAGGTTTGGAAAGGCATGCCTGCCTCAGGTGTTGTGTGGTCTGCCATCAGCAGAGCGACTCTGCCAGAGGGTGGGTAACACAGACCTTGTCCTGTATCCACAAAAACCTGAGGCATCACTGAGCCACCTTCATGTAAAGGCAGGTGTTCAGTGTGACGTATACTGTCGGAGCTATACGGCTGAGCAGGCGGAGCATGACACATGCTGGCACACAACATCTGCCATGGAGTTTTGCGGCCACAGCCATAAGCCACCTGGCCCTGTCACTAGGCAGAAAGGCCTTTGGCCTGAAGGGTACCCAGGTGTGCCCCAATGAACTCCAAACTCTGGTAGGAGTAAGGTAGGACTTGGTGTAGTTTATCACAAACCCCAGGTATTGCAGGACACTGATGGTGCGGCTTGTGGCCTGTTGCACCTCAGTGGCTGTGTCCTCTCTGATGAGCCAATCGTCTAGGTAGGAGAAGATGAAGGCTCTTTGAAGGTGTAGGTAGGCCACCATGACTGCCAAGCACCTTGTGAAGACTCTGGGTGCGAAGGCGAGCCCAATGTGTAGTACCCTGTATTGGTAGTGGTCACCCCCAACCATGCACCCCAGGTACTGTCTGTGCCTGGGGTGGATAAGGATGTGGGTATAGGCATCCTTTAGATCAGGGGTCTCAAACATGCGGCCCGAGAGCATCTTGTGCGGCCCGCGAAGCACTTACCGGCGTGTAAAAAAATAAAAATTCAAACTTGCCGCCGCCGCAGTATTAAGCGTCCTGCGGGCCCCTCTGCCTGGCAGAGTCCTCTCCTCCCTGCAGCATCAGCTCCAAAAGCGGTGGCTTTCAGAGCCGCGAAGAGAGAGAGTTTCTCTCTCGCGGTTCTGAAGACTCTCTCGCTGCTCTTCAGAACCGCGAGAGAGAAACTCTCTCTCTTCGCGGCTCTGAAAGCCGCCGCTTTTGGAGCTGATGCTGCAGGGAGGAGAGGACTCTGCCAGGCAGAGGGGCCCGCGGGACGCTTAATACTGCGGCGGCGGCGGCGGCGGCAGCAGCAGCAAATATACATTTTTTTTAAATCTACCTTGGCTGATGGTGGGAGGGGGGTTAGGACTGGTAATGGGCTATGGGGGGGGGGCTAGGACTGGTAATGGCCTATGAGGGGGTAACTGAAAATGGGGTGATGGGGGTAACACTGAAAATGGGGTGATGGGGGGTTAGGACTGGTAATGGGCTATGAGGGGTAAGACTGGAAGTGGGCTATGGGGGGTTAGGACTGGTAATGGGCTATGGGGGGGCTAGGACTGATAATGGGCTGAGGGGTCTGCTAGGACTGGAAATGGGCTGAGTGGAAGGGGGGCTTGAACTGCAAATGGCTGATGGGGAGGGGGGCTTGGAATGGAAATGGGCTGTGAGGGGAGGGAGCTAGCACTGGAAATGGGCTGATGGGGGGAGCTACGATTTGAAATGGGCTGATGGGGGGCTAGGACTGAAAATGGGCTGATGCAGTGACTAGAAGGGAGCGGGTGCTGTGTGGGACTGGAACTAGAAGGGAGCTGATGTTGGGGGAGGATTAGAATGGGATGGAGCTGGGAGAGTGAAATGGAGAGGGGAAAAATATTTTGTGTGGGAGGGAAGACAAATCTACAATTGGCCAGGTATTGGGAGAGTAAGTGGGGATTGAGGATGGAGGGGTAAAATTTGAGTGGATGAAATAGGAATGAGGAAAGAGCAAAAGGAGAAAGATTAATATGTTAAAGCAGATGTAGAGGGAGAATGGAAAAAGCTAGAAGAGAGAAGAAAGGACAAATGGACAGCAGACGATGGAGAGTTAGCAGAAGGCATGAAGAAACCAGAAGAAAGTGGCTGGAACAATTGCAACTGAAAAAAAATGCACAAAAGGTAGAAAAATCTCTTTATTTTGAATTTATTAACTGGAATATGTCAGTTCTGGGAAATGTGCATCAATAACGTCTGCGCTTTGTTTAGTACAGGAGGAAATTAATTTATAGTTTTATTTCTACAGTGTTGTTGTACATTCCAAGTTTGGCTTTTGGGGGTCCCAGTTTAATTGTCTTGTTTCTAAATTTTGATTCCTTGTTTGGTGATGGTGTATGTTCTGCATGTGTAACTGAGCTGAGGTATTCTGTTTATGTAATTCCTATTTGACATTGCCACTTGTTCCCTTTCCCCAGTAGGTCATGTATTGTTATTCTCTGAAATGTATTGATTTAATATTTGCAGTGTTGCTTTTTGATAGGTAGGGTATGGTGCTTTGTGAGTCCTGGTAGTGCTGTTAGGATATGGCGGGTTTGCTATGGGTTCTAAATGGGCAGTGTTTGTTTGTAGTAGTTCCTAATGTGCCTGGCGGTTGGCACTGGATTATAGTAATGTAGAAATCTTTTAGTCTTTCTTTATTCATGCACTCATTAAGAGGCATATTTACTAAAAGTTAGGGTATGGTAACATTCTGCAAATATTTATGCAAATGAGGTCCCTTATGCAAATGAGGTCCCACGTCTCATGTGGCCCCCGGGTTATTTTACAAGTCCTCATTTGGCCCTCAAAGCAATTTGAGTTTGAGACCCCTGCTTTAGATCCAAGGAGCATTGCCATTCTCCCAGCTGGAGGGACAGCATCTTGAATATTTTCCACAACAGGAACTTGTTTAGGTCTCTGAGATCTAGAATGGACCTTAGGCCTCCTGTCCTTTTGGGGACGAGGAAATACCTTAAGTAGAACCCCCTGCCCTGTTGTTGATGGGGCACTGGTCCCACAGCCATGTCTTTGAGAAGACCTGCGAGTTCCTGCAGTAGCAAGGGGGAGTCCTGGGGGAAGAATGGAGAGGGTGTCTGGTCCAGGTGGAGGAGGTAACCCTCTCTGATAACCTGGAGTGCCCAAGTGTCGGTGGTGATGGTCGACCACTGGTGGGCAAAGTGTACCAGACGTGTCCCCCCCCCCCCCCGTGGGCTGCTGACCTCCTGGAGGGGGAGAGGCTATGCCCAGCAAATCAAGAGCTCAGCCCAGGCTGGGGCAGAGCTTGGGCCTTAGGGCCTTTCTGCTTGCGAGGACGTTGTCCAGGTCCTCGAGGGCCCTGCTGAGAGGTTTATGAAGTCTGGTATTGCTGGTTGCTGTGGAATCCCAGGCCCTTCCTGGAGAAGGGGGGTTTCTTCCTGGGGGCCTGAGGAAGTTTTCTTCACAAGCCAGGTCCTTGTCACGTACTTGGCCTCGAGTTCTGCAGCTTTGTCTGCCATGGCTTTGCCTAAGAGATTCTCCACTAGGCAAGGGACGTCCAGGAGCTTTTCTTGGACCCATTTCTCAAGATTGGAGGATTAGAGCCAAGCCTGTCTTTTGGCACCGATCCAGGTGCCAGCAACCCCAGGCCATGGCCTCTAAGTCATCATAGGCAGCCCGGGTGATAAGCTTCAAGCAGTCCATGGCAGTTTTGGGCAGCATCTGGAACCTCTGAAGGGGTTCCCCGGAGAGGCCAGCAGAGTAGCCCTTTAGTTCCTTCATGGTGACCCAGAGGAACATTCCCATGTAGAGGAGGTATGCCTGGAACCGGCAGTCCAGCATGGAACCCTGGTAGCATTTTTTGCTGAATGCGTCGAGGCTCTGGGCCTCCCTGCTGGGGGGCATTGAGGAATGTGTCTTCTGGCTTTGAAGTAGACACATGGCTGACTTGACCACCACGGAGTTGTGTGGTAACTGGCTTCTGCGAAAGCCCGGGCTCAGATGGACCTTATACATAAGGACGAGCCGGCAACTGACTGTGGATACCACAGCCAGTTGTCTTCCACATACGTAGGATCAGCCTCTTGAGGATTGCTGGGACAGCACCGATAGAGACTCCTTCGGGGGGGGGGGGGAGTTGAACTGGAGGATCTCAAGATCCTCCAACTAAGGGTCATCTGCCGACTCAGTGGTGAAGGCTAGAACTCTGGCCATGTCCTGCACCAAGTCGAGGAAGGCTTTGTCCTCGTTTGGGGATTGACACTGAGCCCCCAGAGGGGACGGGTTTGATGGAAGATCCCAATGCCTCCAGGTGTCCAGGGAGGTGTCATCCTTAGATTCCCAGTCAGAGTAGTCGGAGGTGGACTCGATGATCGACCGGACCTAGGTCGGGGTTGGAGGCTCGTAGGCCTTGGCGGTGTGGCCAGATTTGCGGCCGCTGCCCGGGGAGGATCAGGGTCCTGAGGAACGGCACTGTGAATGGGACCTCCATCGATGATCGGCCTTGGCGAGGGAGCTCCAGGGGATCAACTCGATGCCGAGGGAAGTCCTCGAGGTCGAGGTCCCAGTGTTTTTGGCAAATGAACCAGCGGAGTCAGACAGCACTGCCTGTTGAGTGGCCAAGAAGGCAGACTAGCTGCTCTCCAGAGCCTCCATCCTGGTCTCCAGTCTGAAAAGGGTGACAGCAATTGGCATGGACGTCAAGGGTATCGGGTCTGGTGCCGGTGGAGAAGGAGAGTCCCTGGTGGGGATGGCCGTGAGAACCTGGGGCCGATCGCAGAGGTCCATCAAATCCTTCCGGGGAAGTTTTGGCGGCTGCTCCTGCTCCAACAACTCGGTCCTCCTCGGGGGGCTCAGGGATCTGGCGCGGGACTTACCCGCCTTCCCTGAGTCTCGTGAGGAATCCCATAAGGCTTTCTTCTTCTTCGGTATCCAGATTGGGGACCCCTGGGTCAGAGGACTTGCGACCCTGGCTGGTGGCTGCGGAGTCACTGCGCAATCCCGGGGTCTCGAACTGGCCCTAGAAGGGGTTTCTGAGGCAGAGTCTGACACGAACATCTGGTCGTGCTTCCCCTGCCTGGTTTTGACTGCCTTGGGGGTCAGCCTCTTGCAAGACCCGCACGTCTCCAAGTCATCGTCAGAACCAAGACAATGGAGGCAGGAGTCGTGTGTGTCTGTGATAGAAAAATTGCTAATGTCTGGTGCTGGTCTGCGGTCTCCTTATCCTGCTCTCCCAGCCCTTCTACCAGCATTGAGAAGAGGTTGAGAATAGTTTGTCCAAAGGGCCTGTAACCTTCCCTCCCGGACAGCAGAGACGTGGAGGAGGGGGGGAAAGGGGGGCTAGGACTTGGGAGTAAGCCCAAGGGAAAAAGAAAGCCGGTGCCTGTGACCCTGTATCTACCCCAAGCGGCTCCCCCCATATCGGAACCCACGACTGCACCTCCAACCCTAAGTAACACAGTGAGGATTCTCACTTTATCCCAATTGGCATCCCCCAATGCTGAACCACTTAGAGCAGCCTGAGAATACAATTGGAGAAAAGACAGGCAGCCTCACTCTATCCCTGTAACCAAGACAGCATATAGATGGATCGCAGCTGGATATGACTGGGACAATTTCTGTTTAAGCACCCCTGATCTCTGTATGCCAGCTGGAGAAGATCTCTGCCTAACTAAGACAGAACCAAAGACTAAGCTATGGACCAAAGGCCCTGCAAAAGTAAATAATTGCCATGAAGCAGGTGGAGACCGCGCCACGTAGCTCTCATCACTGCTAAGATATGTGATGCAAAAGACAATTCACTATCGGATCCAAAGCCCGGAGAATGTTCAGGGCTCCTCGACCTATTGATTCCCCAAATGGGAAAGACAACACTCTCCTCCGCCTAGAGACCAGAGCGCCCCTCCCCCCCCAAATGGCCTGCTGGTCGAATGAAGGAGATGCAAAATATTGGATCATATGAGAAACCCTGAACGGCAACCAATATCTAGAGACAGTAAATAGCTAAAAAGATCCAAAGGAGTGAAGAAGGACAGGGAGGAAAATCAAATAATGAATTAATTAAACCATACAGTTAGTTAGTTAACCAATTGCCTTTACCGCCGTATCTTTAACTCCAAGCGGAAAGCAATGGAGGGCTAAGTGGCTCGCCCAAGGGCCACAAGGCATGCCTAGGTGTGTATGTCCCAGGGCTTGGGAGAAGATCTAAGCATTATGTTTGTACCTTACCCGCCGAGAATGCATCAGCACCCTGCCGGAGTAACAGACCTCCTTTCTAAATGCCCTAGCCATGTCACAAATCATGGGCTGTTCCCCCACTGTCACCCTTCAGTGCACCTGCCAAACCAAGGATACCAATCCCGTCAAAAGGGAATAAATTACATTAAATTAAGTTAAAGTAAATGAAATGAAGATGAATTAAATTACATTATTAAACTAAATTAAATTAACTTAAAGTAACTTAAATTAAATCCCTAAAGCACCAGGAACCCGCTTTGGGGCTAGAGCCCCCTCAGTAACCTGCACTGCGGCTGAACTGAGAAACCATGCAGTGTCCAGCCTGGCCTGCACCCAGGTGGGAGACACTCCACTACCCCCATGCTGAAAGCGCGGTAATTGCCTTCCTTCTCGATGCCTCCTGTCAGGAAATCCAGGGGGAGGAACGTGAAACTTGACTCAAGGACACCCAAAGGTCCGCCCTTAATATCCCCTGGTAATGAAGTCAAGTTCCCGAAATACAAACTTTTTATTTTAAACACTAAGATAAATTGCATTACATTATATTTAAAGTAAAATCAAGGCAACTAATCCACATCGCCAGGCCAGACGGCAAGACTGGCTGTGTGAAAACAAACCGTCAACTGCTGTGCACCCGCAAAAGCGCAGGACTCAACGGCTCGCATCACAGCCGGCCTGATTTGCTGCCAGACCGCCCCCGCTCGATGTGGAGAAAAATAAGTTATTTAAAAACGCCCCACCATTGAATCGGGCCACTTTTATACCTCTCGAATCAATTTAAGAGTAAATTCACCTCACGGTCTTAAAATGTGCAGGAATCACAACCCGTACTTCCTCAGGATGTGCTACCCCGCCAAAAATATCCCCGTTTAGGATCCGACGGTCTTCCCGATCTCTACAAGACCGATGCCACACTTACCCCACTTCGGGTCTGAAATTTGCCCCTAGCGAGTATTTTCTCTTTTTTTTTGCCGCTCCGGACGGCAGCCCTACGATCCGCGGTGCTACTCTGAAGCACAGAGCAGCTACCGCCGGAGAGGGCATTTCTGCACTGGCAGCTTCAGCAGATCACAAATTAACATGGGGCCACCCCGTCGTTGTGAAGGCAGGTCTTCATTCTGCTGTCTAACTCCCCTCCATCCCAACCAGGAGGGGAGAGCCACACTGAAACTGGAGAGGCTTGAGAGGAAAGGGATATCATCATTCCCCTGACCGCCAACCTTTTTCTTTTTTCACTGGTCAGACCCCAAAACAAAATACCTTAAATTATATAGCAAGAAAGAAACTTTAAAACCTATCTATGTCACTAACTGTTCCTTATCTCTTCTCTAGTGAGCCCAGAACTAGGCTCACTACGTCCACCTGCTGCATGGAGACTGGACACACTGGGGGCTGATGGGAGAGACCCGTGGACTATATCCAGTGATGTCATTACTTTGACATGCCCAGTCTCCAAGCTGCAGGAGGAGGTACACAACCCGAGAGGTTGAGGACTAAACTGGAAGAACGATAAGGAACAGCTGAAAGTCCCGGGAGTCACCCCTGTACTCAAACACACGCCAAACTTTAAGCATGGTGTCTATTACCACTACGGAGTAGCCGTGGCGCCTTAGCTGTGCCCGCTCAAGAGCCAATCTGTAAGTGAGAACCAATCCGCCTGCAGCATCAGCACTGGACCCTACGACAAGTTGACTGCCTGGTAGCCACCAGGGTGGAGCTATCAGCAAGCATGTGAGATCCACATACCACAGTCTCTGCAGCCAATCTGCCGTGATGAGGATTACCAGCCCGGTGTGTGCCTCTATCTGCTGTAAAATTTGGGCAATCATAGCCCAGGGCAGAAAAATGTACAGAAGACCTTTGGTCGGCCAGTTCTGGGCGAGAGAATCTAGCCCCTCAGACATATGCTCTCTACACCTGCTGAAGAATCGGCTCGACTTGGCATTGAACAGCATAAACATGAGACCCATGACTGGCACTCCCCAACACACTGTGATGTCGTGGAACACTGCAGCATTCAGTTCCCACTTGCCCAGGTCCAATCGGTGTCGACTGAGAAAATCCGACTGAACATTGTTCTTGCCTGCTATATGCGCTGCCAACAAGGCAGACAGATTCTCCTCCACCCTATGCAGCATTGACTGACTTTCTGCCAGCAGGGTGGCATTGCCTGTGCCCCCTTGCCTGTTGATATACGCCACCATGGGTGCATTGTCAGAACAGACTCAAACCACTTTCTGCCAAATCCAAGGGTGAAAGAACTGCAATTCCAGGAACACCGCTCACATCTCCAGACAGTTGATGGACCATGAGCTCTCCTCTGGTGTCCACCAACCCTACGTCACTTGGGAGAGACAGTGGGCACCCTACCCGGCGAGGCTGGCATCCATCATCACCAGTATCCATTGTGACTGCTCTAGAGGCATACTCGCTGTGAGATGGCTCACTTGCAACCACCAGTTGAGACTGTCCCTGGTGCTCTCTGGACAGCACAACTTCTGTGACAACAGATGGATCTGCAGGGATCACAGAAACAGCAGAGCCTGCTGTTACAGTCTCATATGAGTCCGGGCCCAAGGCACCAGGTCCAGAGCCACCACCATAGATCCCGACAGCTGGAGGTAATACCATGCTGTCAGAGCCTTCATGCGCAAAAGTCTTTGCACCTGCGCTTGAAGCGTGTGCACTCTGCACTCGGGCAAGGAAACCACCCCTGCTGGAGTATTAAACTGGGCTCTTAAGCAGACCAGCCACTGGACCCGCTGCAGTTGACTTTTGGCCAGGTTGACCACCCAGCCCAGGCTTTGCAAGAACTCCACCATCCACTGGGTGGCGGTAGAAGCCTTTGCCTCAAACTTTGCCTGGATCAGCCAATCATTCAGATATGCATGCACCAGCATTCCTTCCTTCTGCAGCACTGCCGCCACCATCACCATAATCTTGGTAAAGGTGCATGGAGCGGTAGCTAGACTGAAGGGCAGTGCCCTTAACTGAAAATGTCCCATGGGCACCATGAAACGCAGGAATTGCTGATGCTCCAGCTGGATGGGAATATGCAGATAAGTTTCTGTGAGATCCAGAGTGGACAGGAACACGCCCTGCCTCACCATCAGGATGATCGATCTCAAGGTCTCCATGCAAAAGTGTGAAATGCGCAAGGCCTGATTCAAATGTTTGAGTTCTAGTATGAGTCTGAAGGCCCCTTCCTCCTTTGGCACTACAAAATAAATGGAATAATGCCCCATTCCGTACTGATACAAAGGTACTGGCACTACTGCCTCCAACTGTAGCAAGCGCTGTAGAGTATCTGCAACCACCCTCCTCTTCTCTGGAGCACTGCAAGGCAACAGAATAAAAGCCTTAGATAGGGGCCAGGTGAACTCCAACGCGTAACCGTCCTGAATTATCTCCAAGACCCATTGCCGCTGGCCCCGATCGACTACCGACACTGCCGTCTGGCCCGCCATGGCTTCATTGTGGCTTTTTGGGAGGGCCCATGGGCAAAGCGTAATACCCTGACTGAATCCCAGGAATCCCTGAAGGGTTCTCCCCTGTTCCATAATGGCCACATTGGTAGGGAGCAAAGCAGTTGGTATGAATCTCTGAAAATCCCTGGGCTGACCCCACAGGGGAGCCCCTGGTTTCAGACCTTTAGGCTTGCCCTCTGGTAGGCGACCCCCTTTTAAGCCCCCTAAGACTTTTACTATCTTTTCCAGGGCCTCGCCAAACAGCAACTTCCCCTTAAACGGGAGCTTATTCAGTCGCACCTTGGAGGAGGCATCCATTGCCCAGTTGCAGAGCCACAGTAAATGCCCGGCCGCAATAATGGAAGCCATCATTTTGAAAGAAACTCGGGCCAAGTTATAGCAAGTGTCCGCCATGTATGCCACGGCTGGCTCCAGCCCGCTGCCTTCTGCCACCTGGTCTTCCAGGTCCACAAACACAGAGCCTTGGAGCCAGCGAATGGAGGCCCAGGAAACATATGCCCCACAGATGGATGATTGCAGTGCCAGAGCACTAGAGTCAAAGGCCTCCGATCCTGGAGATCCTTAAGGGCTGCCCCACCTTCCATTGGGATGGTGGTCTTCTTGGTCACTGCCGCAATCAAAGCATCCATCCTAGGCATCCGCAGGCGTTCTTTCTCCTCTGATGGAATTGGGTACAACCGAGCCATTGTCCTGCCTCCCCTGAAGGTGGCCTCAGAAAATTCACATTCTGTTTCAATCATCCTTTTGATTACCCTATGCAATAGGAAACAAACTTGGGCCCTCTTGAACCCCTGCCACAAGGGGTCTTCAAAGGGCTCCTCTGCCATTACCGGCAGAGACACAATATTCAGAGATGTAAGAGAATGGCTAATAAGGGTTGAAAGTTCCTCCTTGTGGAACGCCCGGAAAACATTAGGGTCCTTTCCCCATCTTCTAACTCCTGAGCAACGGAGTCTCCCCAAAGATCAGAGGGCCCTTCCCTTAGCTTCTCCGACCCTGGGGATTGAGGGGAGTTCAGACCCAGCCAGGAATCCGTTTCCCCCTTGCCCTTGTTATCCAAAATAGCTCCTTCCATAGGGTCTCCCTCCTGCAGAGCCTCCAAGACCGAAGAAGCAGGAACTGAAGATTTAGCAGAAGCCTCAGCCTGCCTTCTTTTAAGGCAATAAGCCCTGTGGAGAGACAAGATGAAATCTGGCAAAAAAAAAATGGCTCCTGCAGCTCTATTCCAGGCAGTGTTGATCTGGCCGCCACAGCCCTCTCAGACTTATTTTTTTCCCCCTTTCAGCTTTTTCTTTGGGGAAATGGCTGCCTCAGAGGAAATGGCCGTGGTTCCTGCCAAAACTGTGGGAACTGCTGCCCCCAGAGAAGCCCCTGCCAGCACTTTTGGACCTGCGTCCATCTCTGTTACATGCTGAAAACACCTACCATGTCTCAAACAAACTCTGCAGAACCCCCCCCCCCCCCCCGTGGTCCATTTGTGGCTAACTGCACACTGTGCACACATCAGGAGCATTGGCTGCATGCATGCTGTGGGCTGCCGCTGAGACCCGCGTGCTGCTCCAATGCCGGGGAGCAGTGAATTAACCACAGGCAAGGCCCCGAATCCTTCACCATGACCTGATCGCCGCAAGAGGGAAACTACAAAAAAAACCCCATACAGCCGCCCAACCTCTGAGCATCTTGTACTCACCGCACCAGCTCTCTCCTGTTTGTTTTTTGAAGTACAATGTCGCTCACTCTGTCTTGAAGGAAGGGAAGCCTCCACAGCCTGCCGCTAGCAGGTGCCTGAGGTTTCCGCTGGGGGGGGGGAATGGGACCTGGGGCTCGCTTATTTATCCATAAGTGAGGCTTGATCAAGTAGGAGGCAGGCCCGCTTTCACTCTCCAAGGAGGAAGACTAACCCCAGCAAGCTCTGCACACCGTCTGCTCTCTCTAATCTCTGTGATTTTCTTTCTTCCTGCTTACTCTCTTGAAACTTTTTTTTTCTTTTTAAAACAAGGCCTAAACAGGGAGTCCGCTACACACGAGCTGGTAACTCAGATGCTGAGAAATGAGAGAGTGGAGTCCGGAGCTGAAGAGGGAGCTCTTGTTCTCTTACTTAAGAATTTGGACATGCTCAGTTCTCAGCTACTGGTGAACGATGACAACCCATGCGTGGCTGGATTGGCCTGGAGGAATGATTAGGAATAAGTGTTTAATCCTGTCTTGAACTTCGCATAGGATGTTTCAAGTCTAAGTTTAGTGAGCAAGGAATTCCAAATTAGGGATGCTTGGAACATAAAGGCTATGGACCTATATGTAGCTAGACACAATGAAGGCTTAAGTTGTAGATAAAAAGGAAGTGTAACTGTGGAGCTGGTGAGGGGGGAGGCAGGCCAGCCAGGGGCAGAGCAACAAAAGAGGGCCTAGAGGGAGTAGAGTGACTGTTCTGCTCCAGCCTCATTCCCATCCCTCCTCTTCCCTGCAGGCTGCCTGGAAGGAAGAAGCTGGAGCAGAACACCCTTGCTGTTCTGGAGTTTGAAAAGAAGTGCCAGAACTGCGTTCCACCAGGTCCCCCCAGAAATTAAGCCCTGGACACAATATATTCTTAGACAGGAAACCAAATACTTCACACTGGAAGAATGGAGGGTACGTGAAGGACAGTATGGAATTAGGTGAGAATGAAAATAAACTGGCAATCCAGAATAAAATGCACAATGTGCTAGCAGGAGTATCTTGAACTAGACACAGTAAGGAACAGGGAGTCAGTGCTGCTTCTGCAGTAAAGGGGACTAAACAAGTCACAAGGTTATTACTTCACTTGAAGTCAATGGAGTTTTGTATCTCTCGTACTATGATCTTTCTCAAGAGCTATGCAGTCATTTAAATTTCACATTTCAGTACAGAATTTTTGTCATTTGTGAAGATATGGGATTTAGTGATAAAAAATGGTAGATTTCAAAGCAATTTCCACGGGTAAGTGCCAATTTGTCTGAAAATTACTCTCCCCAGAGCAGCTACAAGAGTATTCACGAGGTTCACAATGTATGCACTTTTAGCCATATTAAAGAGGAACATTTGGTACCTAGCATTTTCAAAAGGAATACATGCTATTTAATCCCTTCCATGCATGCAGCAGCTACAAAGTGAATGTTTGGTTTTAACACAAGTACTTTTCAAATTAGCTAAGTATGCATAGTTAAAATATCTGCGTACCTTGCAACTGTACAGGCAAGTCAAAACTGCCTCCTAAAGTTATCAAGTACCAATTTTACCAGTAACCATTTCTGACAGTCATTCCTTTTTAAGTTGCTCAGATCACAGATTCTAGTATTTTAATGCTCTATTCTCCTTTTAAAATGCAAGTACAATTTTGTTTATTTATTTCACAAAAATATACAGCCCACCAATTCAGAAATCAATTCCTTCTATTGGCAGTGTTTTGAACATCAATATTCTTTGCATTTGTCCTTTATAATAAACCTAACTGGCGGCTCAACCGATGATTACACAGAGGCATCTTGATGAACTAACAGGGAAACAGAGACTTAATATACTAACTTCTGTGCCAGAGCATTCAGAATCTAATATTATAAATATATTATAATGGTTTGCAAACCATGTAAATGCACTTAAATATACATCCCCCCACTATCTATATTCAAATTTCTATTAATAATTGTCCTCTTACAAGTGAATGACAGAGAGTCATCACACCCTCTTGTAAAAAGACAAAGCTTTGGCCAAGATTTTTTGAATTACAGGATGGTTGTAAATGTGTTTCTCGTTTTCTTTTAAGAGAGAAAATATGTTGGTTAATAAAACACTACACTATTCACTAGTCTCTAGCAGCATGTTAATTTTCCCACTGTCCCAGTTCCCTGTCCTGTGCAACATGATCCAATACGTGCCGCCTCCATTACCTCCAAAAGAGTAATAGCACCAGTGAAGTCCCTTTGCATCAGCAACTCTTCTAGCTTTGGTATCTTCTTGCCTTTTTTCTTGCGTTTATCACCCTGTTGCTGGTCACCACCCACAGCAGGTTTTGCTCTTGAAAGCATCTGTACAGAGAAAACAGAAACAAAGAAATTGTATATACCCGATAATTTACTTTCCTTGAATCCTGCAAGTGTAGACAAGTTGGTTATGCTCCCTTATCAGCAGATGGAGGCAGACTTGAGTAACTTTCACGGATGTCATCACTTGTATATATGCTAGTGCAGCACTGAGAAAAGTCTGTATGACACTTTTCAAGCAGTATGCAAGACAAAAAACTCAGAAAATTTGAACGTTAATAACCACTATAAATTGCAACTTGGAGTAGGGCATCCAAGGTCCTGGACTACTTGACTGAGACAGTGAGCTTCCAAGACTTCAGACTGGCATCCATGGTGACTATCACCCAATCTGGTGTCTCCAAAGGCTCCCCTGTCATCAAATGGCACGACAAAAGCCATCACATTAACTGCGTCTTTTTCTCCAGAGGAAAAGGAAGAATCTGGTCGAACAACTGAAACCAAGGGGATCAAAGTAACAGCAAATGCCTCTGAAGAGAACACATGTGAGCTGTGACCCAAGGGACAGTTCCAGGGTCATACACCATGGACTCCAAGAGTTAGAGGTAGTCCCTGGCTTATGGCACTGACTGAGCACTGAAGTCCCCGAGTTGGCTCTGCAGCTTGAACTTCTCCAGTATTAAGAATGCAGGAGAATGTTGGACTGGGCTCCAAGATATTCCAGGCCCTGGAAAAGCATGAGACTGCTCTTGGGACAATTGATCACCCACCCCAGCCCTTGCAGCCATCAAATTAACAAGACTGTGTCTTTCTTAGACTTCTCCAGGGAATGATTCAATCAGCTAGTTATCCAGTTATGGAACGCCATCACAACAACCATGACCTTTAAGAAGTTGCAAGAACCCGTGGACAGGCCAAAAGGCAGAGCATAAAACTGGAAATGGTGGCCCAGAAAACAAAAGTAGAGGAATCACTGGTGCTGCTCCTGGATAGGAAACTAGAAATAGGCCTTGACAGGATCAAGGGAGGCAAGAAACTCTCCTTGCTGGACTGATGCAATGATTATCTGATTGTCTCCATGAGAAAGTGCATTGACCACCTTCAGGTCCAGAATAGACCAGAAGGATTCTCCCTTATTGAGCACCACAAAGTAAATGGAATAATATACCCTTGATCCTGGTCTGCAGAGGGCATGGGTGAAATAATCTGCAACTATAGGAGGCGCTGCAGAATTTCTTTGACCACCATCCACTTGAGCAGGGAGCCAGACGACTCCACAAAGGTATCCCGCAGAGGTTCTGCCAACTCCAGCACATATCCCTGGCTTAGGACCTTTAAGTTCCACTTGTCTGATGTGATTTGGGTCCACTCCAAGAGAAACAACCAGAGCTGCCCCCTAACTGGCTGCACCTCAGAAGGGAACCACTGTACCTCATTCTGGTGATTTCCCGGCTCTGCCAGGGGCTGTGGCTGAGTCTCAAGACCGCTGAAAGTTCTGAAAGGACTGAGCCTTCTTAGACCTAGCACTATAGGCTCAGGAGGTCCTACCCGGACTCCTAGCATTCCAAGGGCATCTCCAAGCTCCCCATAAAGTCCTGCAGGGTGCACTCCTGCTACCTCTAGGCCTATCTTCAAGAGGTTTTAGAGGATGTGCCTCTCCAAGATCTTTCACCAACTTCTCCAGATACTCTTCAAAAAGCAACCTGCCCTAAAAGGGAAGTTTGCATAGACATAGCTTGGAGGCAGCACCAGCTGACCAATTGCAGAGCTATAGTTACCTCTTGGCCACAGCAGCCACTGTTAGAGACTTCAAGGAGGTCCCAATCAAGTCATACAGGACATCTACAACAGACGCAGCACCTGACTCCAGTCTTGCAGCCTTCGGGCTGTCAGGCAATAGCTGGACCCAGCAAAAGAAAACCCGGGCCACCAGACCCACACACAGCCTCGCCTGACAACTCACCACAAAGGCCATAAAATAATTTTTAAAGAAGAACCTCCGCCCTCCAATCATGAGATTCCTTGAGCGCAGCATCCCCTTCCACAGGGATGATCATGTACTTTGTTATTGATATAGCCAAGGCATCCACATGAGGGAGCCCAAAAAACTGACCAGCTCACCATAGGGCAGAGGGTACAGCCGAGACAGGATCTTGGGGCACCTAAGGCCCTGCTCAGGAATTTTTTTTTTAATATTGTTTTAAATGTTTATACACCGCTCTGCTGTTTTGCAAAGAGCAGTAAATCAAAAACCAATAAACATAAAAATAAACATACCACTGGGAGACAAGGGGCTGACACATAGGCTTAAGAAGAGGAAAAAATCCCAAAGGGCACCTGGTACCTTCCAGAATAATTTCCACAGACGAAGCTTGCAACAGAGCAGACTCAGCTATATGTAGAGACACTAATGCGTCCTGTATCAGAACAGGGAGGTCTTCCTTGTGAAATAGGCAAATCACAGACAGATCCTCACCTTCAATAAGGGGAATCTTCCCTTCCTTCTCACCTTCCAGAGAGACAGAATCCACTTCATCATCCCAGACAATCTCTGTAGGGGATAAGGCTGAGCTCCGAGAGAAATGAGCAGGTGAAGAGGTAACACAAGGATGCTTAATCCCCTTCTTGTCAAAGGGAGATATGCTTGAAGGCCCCTGATTCCACATAGGGGAGGTCTGTGCCTCAGAGTCACTTAGAAGGGGCTGCGAAGCAGCTAGGAAGGTCTGAAAGCAGAATATCAGCTGCTTTAGAAGCTGCTGCTCTAAATCAGGTAAAAAAGAACCCTGTGGCCCCCAGAAGGTCCAAAGCAGACTGCTGGCTAGAACCTGCAGCCTCCTTCCATGTGTCCTTGCCGTAGAGGCCACCCGGGCATCTGAAATAGTCACTGGTCCTGTGGATGGGGAAATCATGGGAGAATTCACTAAAACAGTTGCTGGCTGCGCAGATGTGAAAATCATGAGAGAATCTGTGGAGACCTCAGAAATGGCATCAGGCCACGAGCCCTCCAAAATTGTACCCAAGATGTCATTGTCACACACAGGGCAAAAAGATCTTGCCACCAAGCTGACCTGTAGAGAGCTGTAAGACGCACGGCACCGAGCTCCCAGTATCATGTTAAAGCTCCATGTAGAAAAAGGAAAAAATGCAAAGAAAAAAAGCCTGCAAAAAAAGAACAAGGCCGTAGCAAAAAAGTGAATCCCCAGCACCTGCAAGGCAAGGGTGCCTGGCTGAAACTCCAGAAGGGAAAGACCTGCTACCTCCACTATCTGAAGCCAAGCTGCCAAAGAGAGAAAAATAACCTCTCTTTTTTTTGTAACTACTTTATTAAGCAGTCAAGAGAGTCAAATACAGCCCATATATGAAGGATTTTAATCATATCTGATAATCTCCTTTCCTTGAAGCCTACTAGACCAGTCCAGGCAGATGGGTTATGCTCCCTTGCCAGCAAGTGGAGGCAAACTTGGACAACTTTTAGTGATGTCATCCCTTGGAATATCTTCTGGTACAGCACAGAGAGAAGCCAGCATGACACTTCCCAAGCAGTAAGTAAGACTGAAAAACTTAGGAAAACCTCAGAAAACATTAATAACCACAAGCAGCTTTGCCACGTAAAGGGTAAGCAACTATTTGACTTATCTTATCTTATCATGGGAAACTGGAGCCAGACCACAAGACTGACTAGACCTTATATGGCAGCTGCAAACCTGCAGAAAGGAAAATTCTTCCAGACACTGATATCGTAAATGCGACCAAAAGGCAGCAGGCTGTCCAAACTACAAAAGGAGTCTCCAGAGCAGGTCCAGAACTAGTCTAGCAGGATTCAAGGATTATCAGGTATGATTAAAATCTCTCCTACCTTAACATCCAGTAAGACTAGCTCAGACGAGTGGGACATACCCAAGCAGTCAGGATTCAGAGTGGGAAGAAGATGACAATCAAGACAGAAAAGGTGTCATTTGACTAACCTCCATGAACATCCTGTAGGCTGCAAAAGGGGGATAAATGAAGGCTAGAAAACCTCAGAAATATCCTCTGGGGACACCAAAAAGGACTCACTCCTGAATGTGCTTACCAGGCAGGATTTGCTCTGGCCCAACACTATCCATAGGTCAATGGACAATAGAGGACTTGACCTCTGTCAGTACTTCCCTAGAACTGCAGAGGTAGACAGAGAAGGTTCAGGAATGAGCAATAGCTATGAACCCAAGCAAGACCCTTGTAAATAGTCACCTACCCTTATCTTTCACTGCTTAAATATACATAGTTCCCCCAGTTCAACTCCATGTTATCTTCCCGGTTATATGTAAACTCAGGGCAGCTCTGTTCCCGCCCTAGAGTCAAATTGTTATCTGTAAACCGCACTGATAATAAAGTGCGCGGTATAGAAAAGCTTCTAAATAAATAAATATGCATCACAGACACAGTGAAAGGTCCATTTGAAGATCCTTCTCTATGAAGGAAAGCAGGACCAAAGTCCAGTCAGGATGATAAAGGAAGGGTTGGCAGCCCTTTTGAAGGATGGACGACATAGGCTTCAAAATGGAAGAAGCTGTTGAACGAACCAGAATAGTGTACTACAAGCCAAGGGATGCAGCAAGGACATCACTCAGCAGATGCTGGAATCCCCTGGAATGAATCATAAGGAACCAACTTACCAGGGAGACCTTACACATGGATCCAAGAAGGGTCCTTCCAGGACCCTCTACCACAGGAGCTGACTGAGACCCAACAGCACACTCAGGTGGACAGAACTGTTTCATTCCTAATGAAGGGGGCCATGCCAAGATGCCTCCAAAGGATTCCTTGTGGTGTGACTCTTGTAGCAAAAAAGGTCTGCCACTTGAACCCTTAGAGTTCAAGGCCAAGCCCTAGTCCAAGGTGAACTGCTTAAAGGCTCTAACATCTGCTAAGGGTCTAGAAACTTGCCAAGTCCCAAGCAGGGACATTACTACCGTTCCCAAACAGCTCACATCGACAGGCAGGGCTGGCCAACCACTAGGCAAACTAGGTGGTCACCTTGACTAGGGCACCAACACCTTGACCCAACTCTGGAACCGGCCCTGCAGATAGGCATGTGCCCGTAAGGGTCAGGCCCTAAGCACAAAGACACCAAGAAAATGCCATATCAAGCTGTATTTCTCATTGCAGGCCATTATCTTGAAGAGCAAGAGAAAGGCCACACCACTTGGCTCAAGAGTCCATGCAACACAATGCACAAGTTCAATCCAGGACCCTAGGATCATCAGGTCCAGATGGGTTCATAAACTGTGCAGAAGATGGCTCACCCAGGGTCAGAGAGCATCACTTCCCTAGGCCACTCCTTAAAAAAGGACTATCAAACCTGCCATCTGCAGAATCTTTCCGCATCTGAACTAGCTCCCCAACCAGTATTTGCCAGAGTGGCCAGTATATGGAGTACTGGAAGTACCTGTGTTTACTCTATGATGTTATGTGTGGGAGGACAGAGCTGTCACTTCACCCAGACTCATGGAAATCCAACACAGAAAGTTGGACCACACTCTTCTTTATTTATTTATTTGCATAAATTTATATTTGGCTCATCTGAACATTCTCAGTGCATTATAATTTCACATCAGAAATATTACAGCAGATATTAAACAAACAGTATAAACCCACATCAAAGAATAAAAAATTAAAATACACAACTATCTCAGTAGAGAAAAATATCTCTGCTTATCCATAGGCCTCAGTAAAAAGGAAACCTTTCAGTTTCTTTCTAAAATCTAACTGATCAGTCACCAAGCGTAACGTTGTAGGCAAATGATTCCATAAGATGGACACAGCCAAGGAAAAAATATGGAAATTACACTTACCTGGTAATTGTTGTTCCTTGAGGGAGTACAGTACAGTCCTCCACCTCTGGGTTGTGCACCTCCTCCTGCAGCATGGAGACTGGACAAGTCAAACTCGTGACATCACCGGGTATATCTTGCTGGTTTTCTCCCATCATCCCCCAGTGACCTACTGACAAAGCAGACTCAACGGAGCAACAAATGACCAGTTAAGGCAATAATTACAATGCTATGCTTAAACTTTAACTTTTACACTACAGTGCCCTAAGATAAAGGGCAGAACACACCCACCTCCTTGCCCCTGTCCTCCTACGCACAAATCAGAGAAAGGCAGGTAGGAAGAAGGAAGGAGAACTAAGGAAGATCATAGGAAGAAAAGATGCTCTCGCGATTACCGGCCAATCAGAGCTCGTTGCCGTCTTATGAACCGGAAACCCCCTCCAAACTGACGCCTCGCGTCTGAGTTGTTCATCCCCGGGCGGGAATGAGGGCTGAACTGTACTCCCTCAAGGAACAACAATTACCAGGTAAGTGTAATTTCCATTTCCTTATTGGTCCTACAGTTCAGTCCGCCACCTCTGGGATGTAACAGAGCAGTAATCATTGGGAGGGACCTTTCCAGCCGGATCTCCGCACCGCCGGCCTGGAACAGGCAGCACCCGACACCTGAGGATCCGGGCGATCGTGCATACTGAAAATATGAAGGGACAAATAAACCGCCGCTCTGCAAATTTCTACCGGCGGAACGGATGCTCCGTCTGAACAGTCGCCTGCCCGCTAGGAGAGAAAGCCCGAAACTCCCCAAGCACCCGACGTGCATGCAAGAGATATGCCGATGCTATTGTCCCTCGGCACCAACTGGATATTGAAACTGTGGTTGCCACTTTACTTTTGCGTGGGCCACCGGAAAGAACAAACTAACGCCCCGAATTTCAGAAGGCCTCCGAAACTTAAGAGTATTGATGTAGAGCCCGTTTGAAGATCCCCAACTGGGAACGAGACCTCCTGATTCATGAGAAAAGGTTGAACTACTTTGGACAAGAGGAATGGAACTGTCCGCAAAACCATCTTTTCCCTAGAAAAATACAAGAACACTGCTTCTAAAGCCAAATCCCAGCCTGAAACTTGATGCAAGGGCCTGAAGGATTCTAGTCAATGACCCCCCAGGCCAAAATTGAGATCCCTCGGAGGGACCGCCATTCCGCGAGAGGACCGCAGCCAGTCCGACAAGAACCGAGAGCCACAGGGACTGAGCCCATGAAATCATAGCCCTACCGCTGAGCGCACTAGTCCTCGAATCTACGTCGTACACGCCCCTACCTCAGGGAAGGAGACCACTTTCTGGCTCGAAGAACAATCGTAACCCGCACTCCAGGCTCGTCCTTCTTTCTTAACCTTGTCCTTTCGACGGCCAGTCCAGAAGCGAGAACCGATCCACCTGAGACAGACGAAGAGGACCCCGGGTCAACCAATTACGGACAATTATTGACAATCACCAAGGTTTCCCGTGTAGCAGCATGACCAGGTCGGCCCCCTACGGACGCCTTGGCCAATCTGGCGCCACCAACACCACTCTCCCCCGATGTGCCTTGATGCGCTGAAGCACTCGACCTATGAGCGCCTTGGGGGAAAGACATAGATAGTGCTGGTTGCATCCGAACATCGACTCCCTCCAACAACCTTCTTCATCTTCTGCTGTAAAAACGAATTGCCTTGGCCAAATGAAAGGTTGACAAGAGAGCCATGATCGGAGGGCCCCACCTGATGACTACCTGTGCGAAAACTTTCAGGTGCAGTTCCCCCTCTCCGTCATCCACTCAGACTGCTCTGACAAAGTCGGTTCCATCACATGGTTGGCCTCTGCAATGTGCGCCGCCAAACATGCCTGCCGTTGAGGCTCTAGCAACGTGAACCGAGCCTCTGATTCCTCTGCCAGGGTCGCACTGCTTGTGCCCCCCTGCTGGCTTAGATAAGCCACTGTTGCGGAATGCCGTACTGCACGTGCCCTGACCTATACTGTACTTCCGATTCAAACGCTTGAAGCGCCCGAGCTGCCTCCCTCAGCTTCAAACCGTTGACCGACCAATGGGCCTCCTGTTTGCTCCAAACCTTGTGTGCAAAAAGAGCCTTGCAATGATCTCCCCAGCCTGCGAGACTTGCATCCATCAACATTGGAGCCCCTGCGGATGTTTCAGCGACATGCCCGCTGCCAGATCTCCTGGGAGTAGCCCTCCCAGTGAAGGGCTCGCCTGACCTGCGCAGGACAAGGGAGACGTTAGTTCTGAGAATATTTCTGGTGCGACCTTCGTCATAATAAGAGCCTTTGTTAGGGGCGTATGCGCACCCTGGCCCACAGGATTACCACCAGAGTCGCTGCCATTGCCCAGATTCACCAAAGATAGCTTCAAGCCGACGGTGCCGGATCTGCCAAAAACCTGCAAACTAGCTGTTGCAGGGCCTGATCTCTCAGCTCCAGCAGAAACACTGTTCTCCCAATGGTAGTCGGACGGTACCCCCGAGAACTGTAGGACTGCAAATGGACTAAGCGATGTTTAACCGCATTGACTACTCAGCTGAGACCCTGAAGAAATTTCATTACCCTGTTGATAAATGGACACTCTTGGCCCTGGGCTTTGGCCGAATCAGCCAATCGTCAAGACAAGGATGAACTCAGATTCCTCCTTTCCACAGCCGCCGCCAGCACTACCATACCCTTGGTGAAGGTGCACGGGGCCGCTGCCAAACCGAAAAGCAAAACTTGAAACTTAAAGACTTCTGTAGTGCTGCCCTCATTGAAATGTGTAATTATGGTTCGGTAAGGAGAAGACATGAGAAGAACTTCTCTTGCGGAACCGCCACCCCTACCGATCGCAACGGCTCCATTAAAAAGTGAGATGCTCGGAGACAGCGATTCACTTTCTAGAGAACTAAAAAGAATGGGGATACCCGTCTTTCTTTGGAATTATGAAATAAATAGGACAGCGCCCGACGCTGAAAATTTCGTATGGGCTCAGAGCAAAATATGATTCAAAGCTTGCCGAACTGCGGCCATTCTCCGCTGCCCCTTGGCAAGGGAACAGAACAAACGCATGTAGCTCCAGGCGAATGAATTCTAGGGCATACCCATCACGTATCACCTCTAACACCAACTGCTCTGTTGTTATCCGGGCCCCGGCAGAAAGAAACCCCCGAATACGTCCTCCTATCAACTCAACTGCTATCTGGGCCCGCCTGGCTTCATTGTGGCTTTCGGGCAGCCCCGGCACAGGGAATTGAGAATCCTGTTCTTGCTCTCCGAAAGCCCCGAAACCCCTGCACTCTGGAAGGAAAAGTACCCTGTTGAGTCACTCCCCAAACGAGCATATACTCCCTGACAATAGACAGATGGGAAGATCTCATTTGCTTCCTATTCACCCTCTTTCTAACTACCTGCATTTCTTGATTGCAGGTACTTCCTGATTTCCTCAGGGCTGTAGCTGCTACAAACCTATACGCAGTTTAAAACACATCTTTATTCCTGTCTCTGGCATTATATCAGACCTTTTCTGGAAAAAGTTACGAGGCCTCAACCTTTTGGATCACTTGACCAGGTTCACCGCACTCTCACCATTGCGCAGCCACAATCATGGCTATTCAATTAGGCTTTTCCCACATGTCGGAATCAAGTCATTGTGCCCTGAATAAGCATGCACTGTGTAACAAGGAATGCTTAAGGATAAAGTGGGAGTCACACTCCTTGAATCCCTCCCATACCAGCCCTGTGGCCTGGCCGGCATGGTGAAAAGGGCTGGGAATACTCCCCTGAAACTCCCTCAATCCGAACCCGGGTATGTAACCGGATCCCCAGCACAGTGCACCTCCACCAGCTCCAGCACATAGCCTTTGAAGAAATAAAATAAAAATCAACCCAATTAACTGAACTAAAAAGGAAACTGCAACAGACCCCCCTAGGAAGAAGCTGCAACGTCCGGCATTATCCTCCAGCATCTGCCTTCCCCCGGCACCCAGACCACAGCAATGGGGGGGGGGGATAAACACATGCGGGCCTGAATAAGAAGAAATTGCGCCTAAATGCATCTGGTTGCCATGAGCCAGAAGGCTCTGGGCCTCCGATCGAGAGGTACTGAAGGAGCCAGATTCACAAGAAGCTTCCTTAACCAACTGTCAGCCAGCTGAAGGTGTACCGTAGCCTGCTGTGCCTGCCCGCGTGATGAAGAGGGGGAGATAAAGTTAGACCCCTGAAAAGCAAACCGGGTCTTGGTCTTGGGGTACAGAACATACAGGCCATAGAAGCAATGAACGGTATTAGCTAAACATGAACAAGGTTCCATATACCTTTGCACAGCAGAATGTCCCTCTAAAAAGGGAACCTTTTATCTATTGCCTTTTATTTCTTTTCTTTTTTTTGTGCGGCCTGTTAAAGCAATAAAAAATACTAAATCAATCTACCTTCCTTTAATTAAGTCTTTCATTCCAAATCTTTCTCCTTTTTTTTTTTTTTTTTTTTTAACTTCAAACTCAGCAATTTAAAACTATATCCTAACCAAAAACTGAGTACTCAATCCCAATTAAATAACTTTTCTTTAATGGACCAAAATAAATACCAGCGCTGCCGCTGGTCGCGATCTACCTGCGCCACATAAAAGGCATGGGAAAAGTCCCGCGCACCTCAACTGCCATGCCTGCTAGGCGCTGCGGAGACCCGATCACAGCCCCTGGTCTTTGCACCTGTCAGTGCCGCGTCTAAGCATTCGCAGATGCTGGCTGCGCTGCCCCGGCAAACCCTGCATCTGAGATTGCACTAATACATGACCCATGTACCAGCCCCTGTGGGTGCGACAGCATCAGTCCACCAGAGAGAAAAAAATAAAACTCCCGCAGAGAATAAAAACAAAAAATAGCCAAATAAATAAAGCTTTTCTTTTCCTCTTTTTGAGTATGTCTCTTTAAGACATAAGGCCCACAATCAAGCTCACAGCAATAAATTAAAGTAATACCTTTTTTTTTTAAAGAAAATATCCTTTGACGGACATAAAAAATGCCTATACCAGATAACACCCATCTAGAGAGCTTGAAATCCAACAGTGCTTTTCGTCTTAAAAAACGCGGGAAGAACCGGCCCGCAAACAGCCACGCTTAACTTGCCGCCTAACCAGCTTGTCCACGCGATCTAGACCCGATGGCCTCCCGATCACCGATGAAGCACTCACCTCTGCCCTTGGAGCTGCAAATTGCTTTTGTGCCGAATACGCCGCGAAGAGGCGGCAGCCTGGCAAATCACGATGCTGCTCGGAGCAGGCCCGAAGCAGCTGCCGTCAAAAGGGCACTCCAACTCCAGCTGTCCTGAAAACCGCCGCTGCCACGCATATCTGGGAGGCAGCCATTTGGGTTATCTGCACAACTCCCCTCCGTCCACACCAGGAGGGGAGAGCAACCCGGACACCGAATAAAGCTCGAGAGGAGAGAAGGGAATCCCCATAGTAGGTTTGATTCCTCTCCTGTGCAACTCTTCTTTTTCTTTTTTTTTAAACTTTATAGCACCGATAGCTCCCCAAAGGAAATTAAATCAAATGAAATTACAGGGAAACAAATCAACAATAAAAACCTGTCTAATCTAACTAAATGCTCCTTATCTGATGCCCTAGTGAGCCCAGCACCTAGGCTCACTACATCCTCCTGCTGCATGGAGACTGGACACACTGATGGATGATGGGAGAAGACCAGCAAGATATACCAAGTGATGTCACAAGTTTGACTTGTCCAGTCTCCATGCTGCAGGAGGAGGTGCACAACTCAGAGGTGGAGGACTGAACTGTAGGACCGATAAGGAAACTATCAATTACTCTGATACCCTGAGATCCAACAGGAGCATGAATTAGTAATACAGTCTGATCCTGGGAGTACAAACTATGTGCAACCACCCTAAACTGGAAGAAGAAATGCACTTGCAAAAATAAATCCACTGCCTGTCCTAGGACAAGCATTGTGGAACCTGTATGCCTTTTGGGAACCTGCCAGGTACTTGTGACCTGGATTGGTCACTGTTGGAAACAGGATACTGGGCTTGATGGACATTGGTCTGACCCAGTATGGCATTCCTTTACAAACTTAACATGCCAAACCACTGGAAGTCAATGAAGAAAAGCAACGAAGGGATAATATCATGGTATACAGGCATGTTTAACAGTAAATGAGCTGCTGCAGTTTGCACAAGCTACAATGGCCTCAATGAAGAGGTAGGCAAGCCATAAAATGACAAATTACAATAGTCATAGGACTTAAAACCAAACTCTGCACAACTATTCTAAAATCACAAGGATCCAAAAAAAGGCTTCAACTTCCATAAGATATGACGTTTTAAAAGGGCCCTCCAAGACAAATCCTGAATGAATGGCTTAAACATAAGAGCTGAATCAAACAAGGCACTCAAGAGACAAACTTCAGAAGCCACTTAAATTGAAGAATTGCCAATAACTACTTGAGAAGGGAAAGAGTCTGAAGGAGAAAACGGGAAAGAATCATAAACTCAGTCTTCTTAATAATGAGCTCTAAAGCAGTGGTTTCCAAACTTGAGGTCAGGACCCCAAATGGGGTCACATTATCAGTGGATGGGGGTCACAGAAACATGGTTATTTCCCCATCTTTCTGGACTTTCACTGTGGCCTATTCCACATCACTAATCAGCAGGTGGCCTATGAGCTAGCGAACATTCATAGGTCCTTGCCCCTCCTGGGTAAGCTTCCTGCTAGATTGGAAACCCATATAAAATACTAGGATCTGTAAGTACACACTGCACACTGACACAAAGGACAATAATTATTGCCACTGCCTTCCTGCTTTAGGAGGGAGAGGAAGGAGGCTGGAGAGCTGCCATTTTGATTTCATCACACAAATTTTCACACAAGTTGCTAAAATGGGGTCATACAGGATAAACGTTTGATAAGCACTACTCTATAAGCAAAAGACTCCAAAAGCCGTTTAACATCCAATGCAATATTTACTAATGTTTGAACCTCGACAGAAACATCCCCTACCCAGGGAAGATATAACATAATATTGCTGGCACACGTTCTCAAAAAATTACATAAAGGCAATAAGTAAATATTTAACAAGACAGCCAACAAAATTAACTCCTATGGAAAACCACACAAGGTTCGAAACCAATTAAGACTCAACATTAGCACACCACACGCTTTGCTTCCTATCTGTCAAGTAAGACCAAGACCATTTTATTATTTCAGCACTTACACTGATTTCCTGCAATAATCACAGCAATAAACCATGAAATATAGAGTCAAAAGTGTCTGCAGCATCTAAAAATGCAACTAAGACAATTCAACCGTGACAAAGTTTAACTAACTGCTGATTGTAGGTTGAAAACATAATCTCTGTACCTCTTCCTATCCAAACACCAACCTGGAAATCATCCAAAACCTGGAATCTATCCAGAAATTCTACTAATTTTTGTAGCACAACATATTAGATTAATTTGGCTAGAAACAGCAAGTTTGAAATAGGACAATTTTCAGTACTGGATGAATAGCAGACAGTCTTTAACTCCAAAGCTAAAGACTTGGAACACAAAGATGAGTTAACCAAATCAACCAAATGTTGCCATAGGGAGGTACACTTACAAAAATAGCAGCAGGAACAAGATTTAAATGGGAAGGCGAGTAATTTGAATGCAGCAACACTTTCTCTAAGTGGAGAATATCAATTAATGAAGCTTGTGAAGTGCAGAGCAGCTAAGGAAATGAAATTCTCCTCCAGCCAACAGCCCAGCTGTATGGACATGAGAACCACTCCAGACCTGTGAGTTCTACTGCGGTAGAAGACACTGTGACTGTCAGGGCCATGCCAAGGTCAGACTGATCGCTCTGGCCTCCAAGTGAAAGATCCCCCCGTTCTTGGGCCAACTGGACCGGGTCTCACACCTTCAGCTCTTCTGGCTGGTAGCCACGATGATGAGCATCCCCTCAAGTGCTTCCCACAGCATCCCAGCCATGAGGTGGAACTGCGACTGCTACTTCAATTGCTCCTTGACCTCCTGAGGGAGAGGAAAGACCTGTTGAATGACAGGGAACACAGAGACCAGAAGATTAGGCAATGCCTATGAATAGAGTGCATATGCATCCCAGATCAGAATCTGGTCCCAAGGTCAAAGCTCTGCACTTAAGGGTCAGAGGAGACTTGGGCCTGTAGAGCTGACCAAGAATCACAAACTCCAAGTCAGCTGAGGCTTGAGTGAACCCTCCATCATGAGAACAGTTAACTCAAGCAAGTAGGAACAGACTCCCAGGAACTCAAAATCCTGGGAGAGAACCAAGCTGCTCTTAGGACAGCCTATTCCCTACTCCAGCCTTTCCAGGTAGAGCTCCCCAGGCCCGTATCATACTGGCTTCTCTTCATGCTCTACCAGAGGATATACGAAGTGACAACATCACTGAAAGTTGTTCAAGTTTGCCTCTACCTGCTGGCAAGGGAGCATAACCCACTTGTCTGGACTGGTCTAGCTGGATGATAAGGAATGAATAGGCTTAGAAAAAAAACTCTGAGAAATTCAGAAAAAAAAACTTCAAAGGTTAAATAAACAGAGGACAGAAAGAAGATAGAGAGGCTTGAGCCCCACTTAACAACCCGCTTAGGGTCCTCCTGTCCGCTCTACGGCCAACCAAGCACTAGGAACCCATAGGTAGCAGCGTGAGACACAGGGCAAGTTTTCCGTTCAAGGAGAAAAGGCCTACCCAAGCTTCAAGCAATACTGGGCCTATAGGTCTCAGGCACACAGGCCACTGAATCATAGTCTGGGCCAGGGGAGACAGGCCTATCTGCACTGTTACATCTTGCCACCTGCTGGAGGGAGACAAATATAGGCTTCTCTCCGTGCTGTACCAGAGTGCTGACATCACTGAAAGTTGCTCAAATCTGCTTCCACCTGCTGGCAAGGGAACACAACTCTCTTTTCAGGACTGATATAGCAGGATGATAAGTAAGGTGACATTTTCCTTACCAATGTCCTTTCCCTTACTCCTGCTAGGCCAATCCAGACAAGTGGGTTTTATTCCCCTACCAGCAGAGGTGGAGACAGAGAAAAATCTAGAGGTTTCTGATGAACTCATCCTGTACTATATCTAGAGCAGCCAGAGTGCATGCTACCTCAGTATTCGTACCAAGCCATGGATAAGAATCCCTGGCTGCACAAGCCCCATTGAAGGTAACAAGGACTTAGAATATAAGAAAAGCAATACTGGGTCAGACCAAGGTCCATCAAGCTCAGTATCCCATTTCGAACTCTGGCCAATCCAAGTCGCAAGTACCTGGCAGGTTCCCAAAAAAGGCACACAGGTTCCACAATGCTCGCCTAGGGTAAGCAGTGGATTTCCCAGGTCCTTTTTAATAATAGTTTATGGATCTTTCTTCCAGGAACTTGTCCAACCCATTTTTAAACCCAGCTACAGTAACAGCTTTTACTACACCCTCTAGTATCGAATTCCTGACTTTGATTATGTGTTGAGTAAAAAAATATTTTCTCTTATTAGTTTTAAATGGGTTACATTGTGGTTTCATTGTATGTCTAGTCTTTCTACTTTTTGATGACATAAAGCGTAGTTACTCACCTGTAACAGGTGTTCTCCAGGAGCAGCAGGAATCAGTCCTCACTTATGGGTGACGTCGGCGCCGACGGAGCCCTCGCGGAGCAATTTTCCCCAGCTTTCAAAGAAAGCCTTTGGGAATTGCAGCGCGCATGCGCGGTCGTCTTCCCGCCCGAAGGTGCCATCTTAGCCAGTCAGATGACATAGCTAAAAAAGACAGCATAAAAATTTGCAAAAAGAACATAAGCAGACGATTGCAACTCCAAGGGGAGGAGGGAGGGTAGTGAGGACTGATTCCTGCTGCTCCTGGAGAACACCTGTTACAGGTGAGTAACTACGCTTTCTCCAGGACCAAGCAGGAAGTCAGTCCTCACTTATGGGAATCCCAAGCTCAAGGCTACCGGAGACCCTAAGCACAAAAATGAGCTCCCTCTAGCTCAGCAGCACAGAAGGATAGAATCTTCGCTGAATTATCACCCACCGGTAGCCCACAACCGGGATGGAGGGTAGGAGTTGCTCAGACCTCAAAGAGATTACGGAGGACTGCCTGTCCGAAAGCACTGTCCCTACGGGACTCCCTCTCGAGACAGTAATGGACCGCAAAAGTCTGGCTCGAAGACCAAGTAGCGGCCCGGCAGATGTCTGCCAGCGGAACAGAGCGGAGGTAAGCCACTGACGTGGCCTTTGCCCGAACACAATGAGCCGTGACTCGACTTTCTAAGGTGGGTCCGGCTGCTCCATAAGCCCAAGAGATACAGTCCGCAACCCAGATGGACAGAGTACGCTTGGAGACCGGGAGTCCCAATTTATTGGGGTCAAAAGACACAAAAAGCTGAGCAGCTTTACGGTGCTCCCGCGTACGGTCAAGGTAGAAGTTCAAAGCCCTTCTACAGTCCAGGGTATGGAGGACCGTCTCAGCTCGGCTGGAGTGTGGTCTGGGAAAGAAGGTTGGAAGTACCACCTCCTGATTGATGTGAAAAGGGGAGACCACTTTAGGCAGAAACTTAGGGTGAGTCCGTAGGACTACCCTATTCTTGTAGAACCGAGTGTAGGGGGGATCAGACACGAGGGCCTGCAACTCACTTACGCGCCTAGCGGAAGTGAGGGCTACCAAGAACAGTGTTTTCCAAGACAGAAAACGGAGAGAACATGTAGCCATAGGTTCAAAAGGCGGACAGGTGATCCGCTGCAAAACCACATTCAGGTCCCAGTTCGGCGCTGGCGGGCGCAGAGGTGGTTTAAGTAGAAGGAGACCTCGGAGAAACCTCGCTACGAGAGGGTCGCTGGAGAGAGGTCTACCGTCCACCGGCACATGATGTGCCGAAAGAGCACTGAGGTGAACTTTGACGGAGTTGGACTTAAGTCCCAGATTAGAGAGGTGTAGCAAGTACTGCAAGATCACCGACACCGGGCAGGAGAAGGGATCCTGCGACTGTTGGGTACACCAGACTGCAAAGCGACGCCATTTAAGGGCGTAGCATTTGCGGGTAGAAGGGCGTCGCGAAGCTAGGACGACCTCCTCCACCTCCGCCGGCAGGAGAAGGGGAGCAAGGACTACCCTCTCAGCAGCCAGGCCATGAGGTTGAGAGACCTGAGGTTGGGGTGCAGTAGGGACCCCTGATCCTGAGTGAGGAGATCCGGTTGTACCCCCAGAGGGATCGGACCCTCCACCGCCAGTTGCAGTAGGAGCGGAAACCACGGCTGTCTGGGCCAGCGAGGGGCCACCAGGATCATAAAGGCTTTGTCTCGGAGAACCTTGAAAAGAGTCCGAGAGACCAGCGGGATGGGAGGGAAAGCGTACAGAAGGCTCCCCGACCATGAGATCAGAAAAGCGTCCGCCGCAACCCGAAGGGGGTGTGGCTGACGAGAGCAGAAGCGAGGAAGCTGCCGGTTGCGAGGACTGGCAAAGAGATCCATCGTGGGGAGGCCCCACCTGAGGAAGAGCTTCTGAACTACCAAGGGATCCAGACGCCACTCGTGCGGCTGGAGGACCCTGCTGAGTTTGTCCGCAAGGCCATTGTCTTGGCCCGGGAGATAAACTGCCTTGAGGAGAATGCCGTGACTGACGGCCCAAGAGCAGAGCTTCTGAGCCTCCCGGCAGAGGAGGAAGGAGCCCGTGCCCCCCTGTTTGTTCACGTAGAACATGGCAACTTGATTGTCCGTCTGGACAAGGACAGACTGTTGGGAAGTCAGGTGGGAGAAGGCCTTGAGAGCTAGGCGAATCGCCCGGAGCTCCAGGAAGTTGATCTGCTGAGCAGACTCCCACGGGGTCCAGAGGCCCTGAGTACGCGCCTCTTGGCAATGCGCTCCCCAGCCCAGGAGGGATGCATCGGTGGTCAGCACCCGGGTCGGCTGAGGTGACTGGAAAGGCATACCGAATATCAGGTTCGGCTGCCGGAGCCACCACCGGAGAGACGAGATCAGCGGCTCGGAAACGCGCACTAGGTCTGCGAGGCCGCCCGTGGCTTGTCGCCACTGCCGGCGGAGACACCATTGAGCAGACCGCATGTTCAGGCGGGCATTGGGGGTCACATGGACGGTGGAAGCCATATGGCCGAGCAGTCTCAGGAAGCGCCTGGCGGAGACCAGGGACTGGCTGCGAAAGCGGTCGGCTAGGTCCATGAGCCGCTGAGCCCTGTCGAGCGGTAGGTACGCTCGCGCCTGAGGGGTGTGCAGCCTTGCGCCGATGAACTCGAGATCCTGTGAGGGGAGCAAAGTGGACTTTGCGAAGTTTATGACAAAGCCCAAGTGCTGCAGCAGAGTCACCGTGCGGCACGTGGCGTCGGTGACCTCCTGAGCGGACGCTGCTCTGATGAGCCAGTCGTCGAGGTACGGAAAGACATAGAGGCCGTGAAGCCGAAGATGGGCCGCTACGACCGCGAGACATTTTGTGAAGACTCGCGGTGCGGAGGACAGGCCAAAGGGCAGTACTCTGTACTGGTAATGATTTCCTGCCACCACAAACCTTAGGTATTGGCGGTGGCTTGGGTGGATGAGGATGTGCGTGTAGGCATCCTTTAGATCCAAGGAGCATAGCCAATCTCCCTGCTGGAGGTAGGGCAGAAGGATTCCAAGGGTAAGCATTTTGAACTTCTCCCGCACAAGGAACTTGTTGAGGTTGCGCAAGTCCAGGATGGGTCTGAGGCCCCCTGTTCTCTTTGGTATCAGAAAATACCTTGAATAGAAGCCTTGACCTCTCAGGTGGTGGGGCACCGGTTCCACCGCCTGTTCCTGCAGAAGACCTGCTAACTCCTGGAGGAGCAACTCCCTGTGCAGAGGGGGGCGTGGGGGCTCTCCCGGAAAATAGGAGGGAGGGACCTGATGGAAGTGGAGAAGGTAGCCCTCTCGCACGACCTGAAGCACCCAGGCATCTGTGGTGATGCTGGACCACATGTGGGCGAAGTGAACCAGCCGGCCTCCGGTGCTGGGGGGGACCAGCGGAGGGGGAGAGGCTATGCTGAGCGAGTCAAAAACCCCCACCCTGCTGAGCAGGGGCTGGTGGTGCAGGCTTGGGGGCTTGCTGCTACGGGACCCGTTACCCCGTCCCTTGGCCTGCTGGCCCTGTTGGGGAGCTGCAGGGGCCTGATAATGGGGGTATTGTTTGTAGGCAGCCGCCTTCCTCGGGTAAAAGGACTTTTTACCCGAGCCCTTCTTTTTCTGGGAAGGGGCGGAGGTCTTCCTAGAAAGCCTGGTCCTGGTGAGAGTCTCAGTCTCAGTTTGTGCAGCCTTTTCCGCCATGGGCTTGCCAAAGAGGTTTTCGCCTCGGCAGGGGACATCGACCAACTTGTCCTGTACCCAGGGCTCAAGGTCGGACGACTGAAGCCAAGCCTGTCGGCGGGCACCGATGCCGGCTGCGGCTACTCGAGCCGAGGCTTCAAAGCCATCATAGGCTGCTCGGGACATGAACTTTGAGCATTCCCGAATGCCCGTGGACAAGGCTAGGAACCTCCGCAAGGGCTCCTCGGAGAGACCAGCGGAGAATCCGGCTAGCTCTTTAGCCAGATCCCTGAGATACATGCCCATGTATAGCTGGTAAGTCTGGACACGACAGGCGAGCATAGAGCCCTGGAAGCACTTCTTGCCAAGGCCATCCAGGTTACGGGCCTCCCTTCCAGGAGGCACCGAGGAGTGCATCTTCTGGCTCTTAAGACGATGCATGGCCGATTCCACTACCATGGAATGGTGTGGCAGCTGTGCCTTTTGAAAGCCAGGGCTCTTGCGGACCCGATAGATAGAATCGACCCGCTTGCTCAGGACCGGCGAGGAGGCCGGACTCTCCCACATGCGGAAGAGTAGTCGTTCCAGCATAGGAGGAACCGGCACAGTAAAGTGTTCCCTCGCGGGAGAGTCATACTGGAGGGCGTCGAGCTCTTCGGCTCGAGGCTCCTCCTCGGGATCCGCAGGGAAGGCCAAAGCCTTGGCCATATCCCTAACGAAGTCCGAGAACCGGGCATCCTCCGGGGGGGACTGCTTCCGAGGCTCGGACTCCGGTGAGTCCGATGGGACACACCGAGTCCGGAAAGAATCAGGTGACTCTTCCTCCTCAGACTCCCAGACCGACTCCGACGAGGACTCGGTGGGGTCGGCCCGGGCAGGGTGCGGCGCCAGCCGCCCCGACGCCAAGGGAGTCAGCGTCGGCGACCTCGGTCCCGAACGGGAGGCCGAGGGCGACCTCGACCGAGGATCGACTCGAGTTCTCATCGACTCGAGGATCGGCTCGGTCTCCGGGGTCGACTTGGACGTCGACGTCCCGGCGGTCGGGGCAGCGACGCCAGCGAAGCCAGCGAGCAGTGCCCGCTGCTGGTCCATGAAGGCAGACAGTCTGCTCTCCAAGGCCGTCAACCTGAGTCCGAGCTCAGGTGACCCAGCAGCCCCCGACTCGGGCCCCGACGGCGTCGGGCCCGACGGCGTCGGGCCCGACGTCGGCTGTCGCGGAGGCGAGTCCAGAAGGACTACAGGACTTACCCGGGCAGGCATCTCCGACTCCAGGCGAGGTCGCTTCGGGAGGTGCTCCTTCTCCAAGGACCCGGGGCGGCTGTCGGGGCTATGCGACCTGGCCCTCGCGGAGCCAGGAGCGTCCACCGACGCCGCCCTCGCGGGTTTTTCCTTCCGACGATGGTCCCCGGAGGGAGAACCCCGGTCGGAGGAGCTCCGGCGACGGTCCGAGCTGGAGCCTTTCGACACGGAGGCCTCCGACGAGGTCCGGGTACGGCTGGGGTCAGCGAAGATTCTCTCACGCTGATGCCGCCGACTTCTCAACGCCTTCGAGGACAGTTTGCTGCAGGGCCCACAGATCAGTTCCTCATGATCCGGGCCCAGGCAGCGGAGGCAAAAGTCGTGTGTGTCGGTTAGTGACATATTTCGGTCACACCGACCACACCGCTTAAACCCACTGGCAGCCATCGGGGGAAAAAGGGCCCCTGTGAGGTCAAAGGACCGGGCTGCCAGGGAAAACGAAAACGAAAGCTGACTAAGTCAGAAAAACCGAAAAACCGTAAGAGGACTCGAGACCGGCGTCGCGAGTCCGGGCGGGAAAACGATCGGCGTCGAACCGAAAGAAAAAAGTATAAAATAAAGAAGAAAATCAACTTTTTCGCGGGGACAAGACGGGGACGTCTGTAGGGCTCCGCGGAAAAAAGAAGACTGGCTAAGATGGCACCTTCGGGCGGGAAGACGACCGCGCATGCGCGCTGCAATTCCCAAAGGCTTTCTTTGAAAGCTGGGGAAAATTGCTCCGCGAGGGCTCCGTCGGCGCCGACGTCACCCATAAGTGAGGACTGACTTCCTGCTTGGTCCTGGAGAAAGAACCGATCTACGTTTACCTGTTCCATTCCATTCATTAATTTATAGACTACTGTATATCATATCCCCCCCTCAGCCATCTCTTTTCCAAGTTCAAGAGCCTTAACCTTTTAAGCCTCTCCTCATTACCATTTTGGTGGCTCTTCTCTGAAACTTTTCTAATTCTGCTATATCCCTTCTAAGATAGAGTGATCAGAATTGTACGCAATATTTGAGGTGCAGTCGCACCATGGAACGATACAGAGCCATTATAATATCCTTTGTTTTATTCTCCATTCCTTTCCTTATAATTCCTAGCATTCTATTTGCTTTCTTGACTGCTGCTTCACACTGGACAGAGGGTTTCAATGTATTGTCCACGATAACACCAAAATCTTTTTCCTTGGTGGTGACTTCTAAAGTGGTACCTTGCATCGTGTAATCATAGTTGGGGTTGTTCTTTCCTAGGTTCATAACTTTGCACTTGTCCGCATTAAATTTCATCTGCCATTTGGACGCCCAGTCTTCCAATTTATTAAGGTCCTCTTGTAATTTTTCGCAATCCTATTGAGTTTTAACAACTTTGAATAATTTTGTGTCATCTGCAAATTTGATCACCTCACTCGTTATTCTCATTTCCAGGTCATTTATGAATATGTTAAAAAACAGCGGGCCCAGCACAGATCCCTGCGGTACTCCACTATTTACCTTTCTCTATTGAGAAAATTGGCCATTTAGTCCTACTTTCTGCTTTCTTTTAACCAGTTTCAGAACCACAATACTACACTGCCTCCAATCCCATGACTTTTTAATTTAGCCAAGAGTCTCTTTGTCAAAGGCTGTCTGAAAATCTAGATTCACTATATCAACTGGCTCACCTTTGTCTACCTGTTTATTCACACCTTCAAAAAAATATAATAGATTAGTAAAACAAGTGAGACTAACAGTCTAAAGAACAGAATTATATACAGAACACCCTGCAGGCAGGTAGTTAACCAAGAGGAATGTTTCCCACAGGGCTAAACCGCAGGAAATAGCCGATCATCACAGATCGTAACAGATCAGATCAGATCATAGCAGGTCATACCAAAACATAGCAGATCACAGCAGATCAGATCAGATCCATTCATAGCAGATTCCATGGGCAGGTCCAGGACTGGCCTAGGAGGACTCAAGGGAAGGATATTATCCAATAAATAAAAATGTCACCTTTCATATTGTCCTGCTAGGACAGTTCAAACAAGTGGGACATACCAAAGCTACACCTCCACTAGGCGAGAAGACATGGCAGCCATCAAAACGTTTGCATGAAAGACCGTGCCCGCCCAAGTGTGGACATTCAAGCAGTAATGCCTAATAAAGGTGGAAAGCGATGACCACACTGCCGCTTGATAAATGTCTAAGGGAATAACTAAGTTGTACTCCGCCTAGAAGGAAGCCTGAGCTCCTGTAGAAAACGCATGCAAACCCACAATAGATGGAAGTGTCACCCTTATGCAGTCTCTCCCACTTTCAGAAGGAGTCAGTGACTTTCAGGTGTCCAAGGAACACCCATCTAACATCCACCAGGAGAAGGCTATATCTTTTCCCTGGCACTGTTTCTTCGGGAATAAGTCAAGCAAACCACATGGTTGACATGGAAAAAACGGCACCACTTTAAGCAAAAAGAAAGGAATGGGCCATAAATACAAAGCCTCTTCCAAAAAGGACAGATAGGGACCTTGGCACAACCAAGTCTGCTACTCCTGAGATATGTCACTGAGCAGATTATGACCAAATAAGCAGTCTTAAGGGACAAATCCTTGAGCATAGCCCTCTACAAGGGCTCAAATGGCTCAGTCATCAAAGCACGAAGAACTAAACACAGCACCCACAAAGAAACCACCAAGCACAGGAGATGACATAAGCGCAGAACTCTCCATAGTAAATGGGCCACATCTGGGTGCAAAACCAGGGAATGCCTCAACACCGGTCCTATAGAACAAGTCAAGGTCACCACCTGAACTCTCAGAGAACTGAGGGTAAAGCCCTTGTCAAATCCATCCTGGGAGAAGGAAGGCAGAGCTGGCAAATCATCAGCTCAAACCAGTGCTCAAAGAGATGTCAGAAGTGCACATAGGCGAGACAGGAGAGCCTCTTCTAATGTTCAGAAGCATGGAAACTAGAGCAGCAGAATAGCGCTTATGCGTTAAGCTTTGCTTCTGAACAGCAAAGCCGGAAGTGAGAGGGCAGCCAAACTGTCCAGCAGTACTGGCCTCTGCCTCAAGGGCCCCTGAGCCAATGGAGGGCACAGGTGGGTGCCCTGCCAGAGGCGCAGCAGATCCATATACCATGGCTTCCTCAGCCAAGCCAGTGCCACCAGCACCACTGGACCCAGATGGCGCTCTATGCAATGAAGTACTCGCTCATGAAAAGTCATAGAGGAAACATGTACAGCAGAACATGCCTTGTCAAGGTTGAACTAGAGCAACCACAACCTAGGAGCCCACCTCTTTGCAGCAGCTGAAGAATCTGTGCACCTTGGCAATGGCCCGGGTCACCATCAAATCCATCTCGGGGTGACTCCACCTGTTCAGGGTCCTCTAGAATGCTAATCAGCTCACTTCCCACTCTCCGGGATCGGGGGAGTGATGAATGAGAGAGTCCACTTCTACACTATCCACTCCCACAATATACTGTGCTGAGAGGGCCAGGAGATTCCACTCCACCCAAGGAAGCAGGAGGGTAAATTTTTGGGAAGACCATGGAACTCTTCATATCCCCTCACCAGCTGACATAAGTTACCACCATAGCATTGTCGGAGAAGATCCACACTAGCCAGAAAGGTCCTCACCTCCAGTCAACTGATTGACCAAGTTGCCTCCCAATTTCTCCAATGACACTGGGCAATATGCCCTTGACAATGAGCTCCCCAACTGAACTGACCGGCATCCGTTGTCAGCAGAAGCCACTGCATATTGTCCAAGTGAAGGTCTTTCAGCAGACCTATTTTTAGTAATCTGTGAACTATCCTAAAAATCATCTGTAGTAGCCGAGGATTGGAGAGTGGCCAGTGTAACGCCAATTTTTAAAAAGTGTTCCAGGGGAGATTCAGGAAACTATAGATCACGGGAATGACGTCTGTACTGCGCAAAATGGTAGAAACCATTACAGAAAACAAAATTACTGAACATGTGGATAGTCATAGCTTAATGGCAGGAAGTCAACATGAATTTAGCCAAGGAAAGTCTTGTCTCATTAATCTGTAATATTTTTTCAAAGGTGTGAATAAACAGATAGATAAAACTGGTTGATACAGTGTATTTGGATTTTCTGAAAGTCTTTGACAAGGTCCCTCATGAGAGAACCTTGGAGAAATTAAAAAGTCATGGGATAGGAGGCAGTGTAGTATTGTGGATCAGGAACTGGTTAAAAGACAGAAAGGAGAGTGTAGGGCTAAATGGCCAATTTGCTCAATGGAGAAAGGTGAATAGTGGAGTACCCCAGGAATCTGTGCTGGGCCTGCTGCTTTAACATATTCATAAATGACCTGGAAATGGGAATAACAAGTGAGATGATCAAATTTGCAGATAACACAAAATTATTCAAAGTTGTAAAATACAAAAGGATTGTGAAAAATTGCAAGAGGACCTTGATAAATTGGAAGACTGGGTGTCCAATGGCAGATAAATTTAATGTGGTCAAGTACAAAGTTATGCACTTAGGGAAGAACAATCCAAACTACAGTTACATGATGCAAGGTACCACTTTAGGAACCACTACCCAGGATTTAGGTATCATCATGGATAATGCATTGAAACCCTCTGCCTAGTGTGCAGATGTGGCCAAGAAAGCAAACAGAATGCTAGGAATCATAAGGAAAGGAATGGAGAAAAAAAACCAAAGGGCATTTGTATCGTTCCATGGTGTGACCACACTTTGAATATTGTGTGCAATTCTTGTCATCATATCTTAAAAAGAATATAGCAGAACTGGAAAAGGTACAGAGAAAAGCAACCAAAATGGTAAAGGGGATGGAAGGATATCCTTATGAGGAAAGACTTAAAAGGTTAGGGCCCTTCAACTGAGAAAAGAGACAGCTGAGGGGAGATATGATATAGGTCTATAAAATAATGAATGGAGTGGAACGGGTAGTTGTTTACACCTTCAAAAAGTAGAGAGACTAGGGGACATGCACTGAAGCTACAATGTGGCACATTTAAGACTAATAGGAGGAAATTTTTTTTTCTCTCAGTACGTAATCAAACTTTAGAATTTCCAGAGGATATAGTAAAAGTGTGGCTGGGTTCAAAACTGGTCTGCATGAGTTCCTGGAGGAAAAGTCCATAACCATTATTAAAGAGGACTGGGGAAATCCATTGTTTACCCCTGGGACAAGCAGCATGGAATGTTTATATCTTTGTGAATCCGACAGGTCCTTGAGACCTGGAATGGCCACTGCTGGAAACAGGATACTGGACTTGATGGACCCTTGGTCTGACCCAATATAGCATATCTTATGTTCTTATGAGCAGGTTGCTATCACTATTTCAAGATGGTTGCCACCAACAGAAGAGGAAGCCTGAGTCAAAATCCTGTGGAGGAGAGAAGTGGGACAGCAGGAATCTTTGCAGCAAACGTGGGTGTGTTCACGCCCAGGGGACCATCACGATTGTTGCCACTATTGACCCTAGAATTTGGAGGTAGTCCCAGGCCTTGGGAAGCTACTGCCTCTGAAATGCCCTCAACTGAGAATGTAGCTTCTCTGCCCTCTTCTCAAGCAGGAAAATCTTTCCTGAGCCACTGACAAATGGCCCTAAAAGGTACTCTTATGACTGGATAGGCTCCAGGAAGCTCTTGTCATAGTTAACACCCAGCCTAGACTCTCCAGAAACTGCAACATTCGAGCTGACACCTGAAGGGCTCCGCGTGCGACCTGGCCAGAATAAGCCATTCATCCAGGCAAGGATGCACACCAATCCCTTCGTGCCACAGGGTGGCAACAGCCATCAACATAACCTTGGTGAATGTCCTCTGTGCAGTGGAAAGGCTGAAGGATAGAGCGGAAAACTGGAATAGCAAACCGAGAACAGAGAAGCACAGGAAGCACAGCTGATCCTTGAAGATGGAAATATGGAAGAATGCCTTCACCAAGTCCAGCGATGGACAACTCTCAGTGTCTTCATGTTGAAGTGAAAGGTTCTTTGGTGAACACCGATGCCTTTCAGGTCCAAGATCAGGTGGAATGACTCAACCTTTTTTGGCACCACAAAGTAAATAGAATACCAACCCTTGCCCATTTTGGCAGATTGTACCAGAACTATTACTTAGGGGCTAAGTAGTTTCTCCAGAGTAGTCTAAATGACAATCTTCCTGGCCGCAGACCCACATGGAGAGATCAGGAAGGCATTTAGGATGGGATCCTTGCATTCCAGCATATAGGTGAACTGAATGATGTTGTGCTCCCACTGGTCAGAGGTCACAAAGGTCAATGCATCTGACAGGAGAACCCAAATTTGGAGGAGGAGAGAGCCTCGCAGGTCCCAGAAGCTCTGGGCCTTGAAAAGGAAGGATGGCCTCCCCAGTCATTCCTTCTGAGTGTCCCTGCACCCCCTGAGACTCCTGGTGGCAGAAGAGAGGAGGAGAGGCCATCCTTCAAGGACCTTTAAGCATAGTTATTCACCTGTAACAGGTGTTCTCCAGGGACAGCAGGAATCAGTCCTCACATAAGGGTGACGTCGGTGCTGACGGAGCCCGAGCAGAAGCATCTCCCCAGCTTTCAAAGTCTTTGGTAGATGCACCATACATGCGTGATCCCCTTCCCACTCAAGGGTGCCATCTTGCCTCAATTAAGTGACATAGCTAAGATGGCAAAAATAAAATATATTAAAGAAGCAACTCCAAGGGGAGGAGGGAGGGTTATGAGGACCAATTCCTGTGTCCCCCGAGAACACTTCTTACAGGTGAGTAACTATGCTTTCTCCGGGAACAAATAGGAAGTCAGTCCTCACATATGGGACTCCCCAGCTACAGGCTACCGAGAACCTGTAAAAACACCACAGCAAACTGCAAGGTTGAGCCGTGATCAGCAGCAGTTGAGTCCCTGCTGAGAGACTCTCGCAAGACCCAAGTGTCTGATAGAGAACTAGCACTCCAGTAGCCTGAACACAGAAAGGTCGGAGGGCAGGAGTTGCCTATACCCTGAAGAGATTACGGAGTACAGCCTGGCCAAAGGCTCTGTCCCGTTGGGACTCCCTCTCCAGGCAGTAGTGAGCTGTGAATGTATAGACTAAATACCAGTTGGCAGCCCGGCAGATTTCCGTCACGTGGACGGAACGCAGATTTGCCACAGAAGTAGCCATGGCCCTGACACAGTGCGCCGTGATCTTCTGGTCCAGTGAATCCCTGCTTGCTCATAGGCAAGGGTAATGCAGTCCGCCACCCAAGCAGACAGAGTTCGCTTAGTCACTGGGAGCCCCAGACAGCTGGGGTTATAGGAAATGAAAAGCTGAGGTGCTTTGCGGTGGCCCCGAGTCCACTGCAGATAGAAGGACAGGGCCCTTTTACAATCCAGAGTATGGAGAATGGTCTCTGCCCTAACGATGTGAGGCATCGGAAAGAAGGTGAGGTGCACCACCTCCTGACAGAGGTGGAATGGGGACAACAACTTGAGGTGTGTGCGGAGCACCACCTTGTTCTTGTAGAACCTCATGTAGGGGGACTCTGACATCAGAGCCTGGGGCTCACTGACTCTGCGAGCTGATGTGAGTGCTACAAGGAAGATGACCATCCAAGACAGGCACCGCAGGTGGCAGGTAGCCAGAGGCTCAAGCAGAGGTTTAGTGAGATGCGAAAGTACCACACTGAGATCCCACTCCGCCACTAGAGGGCAGACGGTCGGTTTGGGTAACATGAGGTCAGGTAGTAATCGAGACACAAGGGGCTGAGGTGAGAGGGGACTTTCCTTCAAAGGGATGGTGATGCACTGCGATGGCGTTCATTTGTACTCTAACCAAAATGGACTTTAGTCCCACCTGTGACAGGTGGAGCAGACACTGGAGTATGACTTGTACCAAGCAGGAGAATGGGTTTGCATGTCTTTCTGCACACCGCACCGAGAAGCGGTGTCACTTGAAGGAGTACACTCTTCTTGTGGAGGGCCTTACGAGAGGCCAGAAGAACCTCTTCCACGTCCCATGGGAGGTTGAAGGGAACTAATGCTACCCTTTCAGCAGCCAAGCTGTGAGTGACAGGGACCCCAGGTTGGGATACAGGAGAGAGCCCTGCTCCTATGCGAGTAGCCCTGGGGCTTGGCCCAGGGGAATCAGCGATGCCGCCGATAGGGAGAGGAGCAGTGGGAACCAGGGCTGCCTGGCCATCGAGGAGCTATCAGAATTAGTGATGCCTTGTCACGCTGGACATTGAATAGGGTCTTGGTGACTAGCGGTGTCAGTAGGAAGGTGTACAGAAGGCCTTCCATCCATGGGATGAGGAATGCATCCGCCGCTGCCACCCGGAAAGAGTACAGCTGGAGGGAGCAGAATCTAGGCAACTGCATTTTTCTGGACTGGAAAATAGGTCCATCGAGGGGACGCCCCAGAGACGAAACAGCCGGGAGGCTACTATTGGATCCAGGTGCCACTTGTGCAGCTGGAGGACTCTGCTGAATTTGTCCAGCAGGGCACTGTCTTGGCCCAGGAGGTAAACTGCCTTTAGGAGCATCCCTCTGTGTGCCACATAGGTGCAGAGGGCCACCACCTCCGGGCAGAAGGGGTATGTCCCCATTCCCCCTTGTTTGTTCATATAGAACATTGCGACCTGGTTGTCAGTCTGGATCAGCACTGAGTGGTGCTGCAGCTGGTGGCAGAAGGCTCAGAGAGCAAGGAATATCACCCAGAGCTCTAGCAGGTTGAACTGCATTCGGATTCCTTCTAGGACCAGCCACCTTACGTCTGGAGGCCCTTGCAATGCACTCCCCAGCCCAGTAGGGAGGCGTCCATGGTGAGGACCTTCTGGATGGGGGGGGGGGGGGTGCTTGGAAGGACATCCCAGTCTGAAGGTTATGTGGAATCTGCCACCATCTGAGGGAATCTGCCAGCTGACGGGTCACTTTCACTCTGTCCTTAAGTCTGCTTGTGGCTTGTGTCCACTGAGAATGCACTGGGTTACCCTCATGTGCAGATGGGCAAATGGGGTCATGTGAACCGTGGAGGCCATGTGTCCCAACAGGCAGAGTAGAAGCCGGGCCAGCATTGGTGCACCTCTATGGCTAACTCCATAAGAACATAAGATATGCCATACTGGGTCAGACCAAGGTCCATCAAGCCCAGTATTCTGTTTCCAACAGTGGCCAATCTAGGTCATACGTACCTATCAGTTTCCCCAAGGGACACAGGTTCCACAATGCTTGTATTGGTTCAAAGCATTGATATCCTGGGTCCCTTCTTAATAATGGTTTATGGACCTTTCCTCCAGGAACTTGTCCAAACCTTTTTTAAACCCAGCTACACTAACAGCCTTTACTACATCCTCCGGTAACAAATTCCAGAGTTTGATTACACGTTGAGTGAAAAAATATTTTCTTTTATTAGTCTTATTGCATGTCCCCTAGTCTTTCTATATTCTGATAAGGTAAACAATCGATCTACGTTTACCCGTTCCACTCCGTTCATTAATTTATAGACTTCTATCATATCTCCCCTCAGCCGTCTCTTTTCCAGGTTAAAGAGCCCCAACCTTTTTAGCCTTTCTTCATAGGAGTATCCTTCCATCCCCTTTACCATTTTGGTGGCTCTTCTCTGGACCTTTTCTAAAATCGCTATATCCTTTTTAAGATACGGCGACCAGAATTGCACACAATATTCAAGGTGCAGTCTCACCATGGAACGATATAGAGGCATTATAATATCTTTTGTTTTATTTTCCATTCCTTTCCTTACCATACCTAGCATTCTATTTGCTCTCTTGGCCGCTGCTGCACACTGGGCCGAGGGATTTAACATGGTATCCACAATGACGCCTAAATCTTTTTTCTGGGTGGTGGTTCCTAATGTGGAACCTTGCATCGTGTAACCATAGTTTGGGTTGTTCTTCCCTAGGTGCATAACCTTGCACTTGTCCACATTAAATTTCATCTGCCATTTTGATGCCCAGTCTTCCAATTTATCAAGATCCTCTTGCAATTTTCCACAATCCTCTTGGGTTTTAACAACTTTAAATAGTTTTGTGTCATCTGCAAATTTGATAACCTCACTCGTTATTCCACTTTCCAGGTCATTTATGAATATGTCAAAAAGCAGCAGACCCAGCACAGATCCCTGGGGTACACCACTATTCACCTTTCTCCATTGGGAAAATTGGCCATTTAGCCCTACCCTCTGCTTTCTATCTTTTAACCAGTTCCTGATCCACAATAGTACACTGCCTCCTATCCCATGACTCTTTAGTTTTGCCAAAAGTCTCTGATGAGGGACCTTGTCAAAGGCTTTCTGAAAGTCCAGATACACAATATCAACCGGCTCACCTTTGTCCACCTGATTATTCACTCCTTCAAAAAAACATAACAGATTAGTAAGACAAGATCTTCCTTGTCTAAAGCCATGTTGGCTGTCTCCCATTAGGTCATGACTATCTACATGCTGAGTAATTTTATTCTTTATGATGGTTTCTACCATTTTTCCCGGTACTGATGTCAGGCTCACCAGTCTGTAGTTTACCGGATCACCCCTGGAACCCTTTTTAAAAATTGGTGTTACATTGGCGATCCTCCAATCTTCAGGTATTAGAGATGATTTTAATGATAGTTCACAGATTACTAATAGCAGGTCTGCTGAGGCATTCTGACCTCTCCTAAGAGAGGAAGGCTTTCGCCTGAAGGGCATCTAGTTGCGCCCCTATGAACTCTAGGTGCTTGGCTGGAGTGAGGTGGGACTTGGTGCAGTTTATGATGAACCCCAGGTGCCACAAGGCATTTATGGTGCGTCCAGTGGCGCATTGTGCCTCTGTAACTGTGTCCCCCTTTATGAGCCAGTTGTTCAGATAAGGGAAGACAAAATCCCCTTGAAGTTGGAGGTGGGCTGTGACCACTGCAAAACACTTTGTGAAGACCCTCGATGATGAAGTCAGACCAAAGTGTAGCACCTTGTATTGGTAGTGCTGTCCCCCTACCACGAACCAGAGGTATTTTCTGTGGCTGGGATGAATTAGGATGTGTGTGTAGGCATCCTTTAGGTCTAAGGAGCATAGCCAATCTCCTTTCTGAAGAAATGGCAGCAGTGTCCCAAGGGAGAGCATCTTGAACCTCTCCCTGACCAGAAACCTGTTGAGCTCTCGCAGGTCCAGGATGGGCCAAGGCCTCCGTCCTCTTGGGGATGAGGAAATACCTGTGCCCCAGAGATGTTTTGGCACTGGCTCCACTGCCTTGCTCTGGATTAGGCCTGCTAGCTCGGTGAGAAGCAGCATCTGGTGGAGAGGTCTGGTGGGCTCTCCTAGGAAGTACGAGGGTAGCACCCCCTATAGGTGGAGGAGGTAGCCCTCCTTGACCACTTGTAGTACTCAGGTATCAGTGGTGATGGCTGTCCACCTGTGGGAAAACAGGGCTAGGCAGCGCTCTATGGGCTGCAGAGGACCCCCTGGAGGAGGCAAGGTTGTGCCCAGGCAGTCAAAAGCTCCCCCAGTCTGGGCAAGGGCTGGTGCCTGGGCCTTTGGGGTCTTTTGCTTTCAGGGACCATGACTCTGGTCTTTTTGCTGCTGGCCATGTTGAGCGGTCGAAAAGGCCTGGAAATGCAGGGTACCCCCAAATCCCCCCTTCTCCCTTGGGAAAAAGGGCTCCTTCCCCGGGGCTTTCTTCTGGAGTTGCACTGAGGTCTTCTTTGAGAGCTTGGTTGTCATCAGGAACTTGTTTTCTATTTCCACAGCCTTGTTTGCCATGGGTTTCCCGAATAGGTTCTCTCCTATGCAGGAGACATCAATCAGTTTGTCCTGCACCTATTGCTCTATGGCAGACGACTGCAGCCATGTTTGGCATCGTGCCCCAATGCCTGCAGTGGCCACTCTGGCTGAGGACTGGAAGCCATCATAGGGTGCTCAAGACAAAAACTTTGAGCACTCTTTTACCACCGAGGTCAGGGACTTAAACCTCTGTAGGGGATCCCCATCAAGGCCTGCCGAGAATCCAACAAGCTCCGATAGCACTGGTCAACACAATTTTTGTCACAGACCCGCTCTGACCTGTTTCATATGTAATTTTTCCCATTGTTTACAAATATGGTATCAGAATTTTTCTATCACCCATACTTCAGAAGATATCATCTAATAATGTGTGTACATTACTGTAAATTAGCCATTACAGTTTTGTTTCAGTAAACAAAGGTTGAATATGAAAAATTCCATCAAAATTATTATTGTATGTTGTCAGCCACAACCAAAAATGCTGAGTCATGTAGTTATAATATAATTAATTAACCAGGCCCCTTGCCCTACTGGTCCGGCTGATACAAACTGAAAATGCTGAGTCATGTATTGGTATGCTTTCTGTCGCCGTCAGCGATTGTGGTTTGTATTGTTTGAAAAAAACAGAATCTGAATGGATGTGAGTTTGCGTTAATCTATTTCATAAACAGCAGTTGGTTAATAAATATTAAGGTTATCACTTGTAGTTGTTTAACAATGCCTCAAAAGTGCGTTAATCGTCCAGATTCATTTTGCTACATTTGTGGTGAGGTTACTTTTAAGAAGCAGAGAAGATGTTTTACTCCGCTTGTTAAGACATTTTATAAGCTTTACTTTGGATGTCAAGTCGGTGACCAGGACAAAAATTGGGTGCCTCACGTCTGCTGTATTACCTGTGTCAGACTCCTAACAGGTTGGGTAAAGGGTGTTTGACACATGAATTTTGCTGTTCCAATGATCTGGAGGGAACCATGAGATCACTTGACAGATTGCTACTTTTGCCTTACAGATACTGCAGGCATTACTTCAAAATCAAAACACACTGTATTTTACCCAAATTTACCATCTGCCATGAGGCTTGAGCCTTACTGTCAAGAACTGCCGGTGCCAAAACCTCCAGAAAATCTTACAGTGAATGAGGATGAAGAAGAAGAAGAAGAACCAATGAATGCTGATGATGTTGACGATGATGGCGATGCTGTAATGCAGGATCCAAGCTTTGAGACATCTGGTTCCTCTTCTGAACCACGTTTACTGGACCAAGGCGATTTGAATGATCTCGTCAGAGATTTGAATCTTCAAAGTGACAAGCAGAACTGTTAGGGGTCACGATTGAAAGGCTGGAATCTTCTTCAGAAAGAAACCAAAGTGTGCACTTTTAGAAATAGGCATACTGAGTTTGTGGATTACTTTGCCTTTGAAGATGGAATTGCTTTTTGTTGTGAAGTTAAATCCCTGATGGAAACACTTTGTCCGGATTATAGAACAGAGGATTGGCGACTATTTATTGATTCTTCTAAATATAGCCTAAAAGCAGTGCTTATCCACAACGGAAATATTTTACCATCAGTTCCAAGTAGCTCATGCCGCCAATATGAAAGAAATTTACAGCAGTATGCATCTCCTGCTAACAAATATCAAGTATGAAGAACACAAGAAGAATATTTGTGGCGATTTAAAAGTAATTGCCCTCTTGCTTGGACAACAGCTTGGTTGGACAAAGTATTGTTGCTTTCTGTGTGAGTGGGACAGCAGGAACAAGAAAGCACAGTTACTTACCTGTAACAGGTGATCTCTGGGAACAGCAGGAATAAGTCTTCACATATGGGTATCGTCGGTACCGACGGAGCCTGCTCGGGAACGCTCCCCAGCGTCCAGTAAGAAAGCTTTTGGGAGCATCCCACAGCGCCTGCGCGCTGCCTTCCCGCCTTTCCCAACCGCCTCTCTCCAGTTCGAGTTTTAAAGCTGAGACAAAGAGAGAGAAAGGAAAGGAAAGATAGATAGAGAGATACAACTCCTAGGGGAGGTGGGTGGGTTGTGAAGACTTATTCCTGCTGTTCCCAGAGATCACCTGTTACAGGTAAGTAACTGTGCTATCTCCAGGAACAAGCAGGAATGAGTCTTCACATATGGGGACTCCCTAGCTGCAGATGCCAGGGAGAAACCCCAGGTTGTATGTCCTTGAAAAGGACTCTACCTCCCCCCATGGATCTCTGGCATCCGACCAGGGTAGGTGGGTAGGAGTTGATTAGGAATGGAACAGGTGCCATAACAATTCAATCCTCAAAACCTGAATAATCCCTGGAATATAGACAAACTCTATTTCACATATCAATGAACCTAAAAAAGAAAATACATTAGATCTTACCATCCAGAAATATAGTCAACTGTTCTACATCAGAAAAAACATATCCTTTCCCCTGATACAAAACATGACATTTGCAGGGAAATTTTAAATAAAAAGAGGCCCCTAAAGCAAGAACACGTGGACGAATGTCCAAAAAGGACTTACGTCGCCGCTGGGTTTCTCTTGAAACATCTGGAAATATTTGTATGGTTTGTCCACAAAACTTCTCATTCTTTTTTTGAAAATAAGCACAAAGAACTCTGTCTTTTTCCATCTCTGAGACAAATGTTACCAAAAGAGTAGCTCTAGAATTTATAATATCACTTTCTGACTCGATAAACTCTATAATATCTAGAGGAGAAGAGGCTGGATGTTGCAACTGAGTGCCCATCCCCCCCTCTGCTCCCCCACTAATCACATTACCAATAGGAACATAAAAAAGTTTAGAAATACTAATTGCCTGAGCATCACTAAAACACAATATCTCCTAAAAATATTTTTGCAAAAGAATCATAGGAGACAAAAAGTGTGTCTTCGGAAAATTAAGTAACCGAAGATTACGAGATCTTAACATATTTTCTAGGTATTCATCCTGCCTATGCAATACTAAGGAATCTACAGGAATCTTCTCTAATATAACCTTTTGAGAAAGAGAATTAGAATCCTGAAAATCAACCCGCTTTTCTAAAGTTAATATTCTATCTTGATGATCTGTCAATTTCAAAACAGTCTCATTAGAAAAATCTGAAATCTTTTTCAAAAAGGAGCCCAGGGCTAGTTCCATACGAGAGACAATCGCCCAAATGTCCTTCAAGGAAATATCTGACGGTGGATTATGAGCTTCAACAACCGAGGGAAACGAAATTGCAGTTGGCATAGAAATAGATGATGAAACAGAATCCACTCTTAAAAAAGAGGTCGGCAATACAGTCGAAGCAGAGTTAACCGTTACTGGTGGCTCAATCAACGATAAAACAACATCCAACGAAAGTTTAGGATCATCGATGGGCGGAGTTACACCCATTTTGCTAGGAGAAGGAATAGAGCAAGAAGTACTCACAGCTGAAATATCCACAAGGTCATTCGGTACTAACTGGGTAGAAACAGCAGAGTCGTGTATCTGTACATGCACATCCATCGGACCGATGACCTTCACTGCTTTTACTTGAACAACAGGCGGCGATTTCTTCTTCCTTTTCCCCATAACAGGGGTAACCTCCTCAACCGACGCAAATCGAAGGGGCACCAAAGGGGCGTGGCCTGCCCCTTTGGGCATGCCCCTTCGGGCACGCCCCCAGGGGACGCCCGCGGTGGGGCAGATGAATTTAAAGCCCACCAAGCAGCTCAGCAACCAATCGGGGGAGCCGCTAGTGCCAGCAATCATTCAGGAAAAGCTCCAAAGTAGAAGTCAGGCAAAACAGCACCTCAGCGAACCGCGGTGGGGCAGATGAATTTAAAGCCCTCCAAGCGGCTCAGCAACCAATCGGGGGAGCCGCTAGTGCCAGCAATCACTCAGGAAATAGAGTTTTTCTATATTCCAGGGATTGTTCAGGTTTTGAGGATTGAATTGTTATGGCATCTCCTTGATGAGTTTCTAATTTGTATTGTCTTGTATTTTTCTTGATACTGTATTTTCAATGGCTAATTTCATTGTTTGTTTCTTTTGTAATGTTCAGAAAAATCTAATAAATAAAAATAAAAAAAAATAAAAAATAAAAAAAGGAATGGAACAGGTGTTTGAGGACAGCCTGACCAAACGAGGCATCCCGGCAGGAGTCCTTGTCCAAACAGTAATGGGTTGTGAAGGTATGAACCGAAGCCCAGGTGGCCGCTCGACAGATTTGGTCGATGGACACAGAGTTTAGATGAGCCATTGAGGCTGCCATGGCTCTCACATTGTGAGCTGTGACATGGCCCTCCAGAGAAATGTTCCTACTCTGGTAGGCGAAAGAAATACACTGAGCAATCCAGTTGGACAGTGTTCTCTTAGAGACTGGAAGTCCTAAATGAGAAGGATCAAAAGCAACAAAGAGTTGAGAAGACTTTCTATGTTGCTGTGTTCTTTGTAAGTAAAAAGCGAGAGCTCTCTTACAATCCAAGGTATGAAGATTCCTCTCTGCATTTGATGCATGAGGTCCTGGAAAAAAGACAGGTAAATATACCTCTTGGTTCAGATGAAAAGGTGAGACCACTTTAGGCATAAAGTGTGGATTGGTCCTGAGGACTACCTTATCATGATGGAACCTTGTATAAGGTGGATTAGCCACCAAAGCTTGCAACTCACTGATGCGGCGTGCTGAGGTGACTGCAATGAGAAAAACAACTTTCCAAGAAAGAAATTTCAAGGAGGTGGTGGCTAAAGGATCAAAGGGTGGCTTCATAAGCTGGCCAAGAACCAGGTTTAAGTCCCATGCCACTGGAGGTGGTCTAATGGGAGGTTTAGTTAAAAGAAGGCCTCTCATGAATCTTGCTGTAAGAGGGTGAGAGGAAATAGGTTGTCCATTGAGAGGCTTGAGGGACGCTGCAATAGCACTCAAATGGACTCTTACTGAATTTGTTTTCAGGCCTGCATGGGATAGATGCAGGAGATACTCTAGTAGAGAATTCAGAGGTATTGCAAGAGCGTTTAGACCCTTCTCTGAACACCAAATGGTAAATCTTTTCCATTTGAAAGCATAGGAACGCCTAGTAGAAGGCTTTCTAGAGGCATGAATAACATCTCTGACTTGCTGAGAGAGATGAAAATCTTGAAGGTCTAGGCTCTCAGCAACCAAGCCCTGAGATGGAGCGACTGGGGGTTTGGGTGCCACAACGTTCCCTCTTCCTGGGACAGAAAGTCTGGTGCAGAGCCCAAGTCCAGGGAAGGAGCTTGAGAGAGATGCAGAAGTAGAGGATACCACACTTGGCGTGGCCAATGTGGTGCTATGAGGATCATGGTCCCTTGATCTCTCTGAAGCTTGAATAGTGTTTTGGGAATTAGGGGAATTGGTGGAAAGGCATAAAGGAAGTCTTGACCCCAGTGAAGGAGGAAGGCATCCTTGGCCTGAACTCCCTGACACGGAATTCTGGAACAGAACCGGGGAAGTTTGGCATTCCACGGACTTGCAAAGAGGTCTATGTCCGGGGTTCCCCAAATTCGAAAAATCCTGGCTACCTGGTCCATGTGGAGGGACCACTTGTGTGGGAGCAGAACTCGACTGAGTCTGTCCACCCAAGAGTTTTGAATGCCTGGAAGATATACTGCCAGAAGATGGATGTGATGCTCTCTGGCGAAGGCCCACAGCCGCAAAGCTTCGTTGCAAAGCGACAGAGAGCCAGTCCCGCCCTGCTTGTTTACATAGAACATGGCTACTTGGTTGTCCGTATGGATGAGGACTGTCCTGTAGCTGAGCAGGGAATGGAACACTCTGAGAGCTAAGAATATTGCTCTGAGTTCCAAGAGATTGATATGCAGAGAAGTCTCCTGTGGAGACCAGATGCCCTGGGTGGAGAGATCCTGCAGATGAGCTCCCCAACCCATTGGAGAAGCATCTGTTGTCAGAGTTGCTTGGGGTAGCGACTGCTGAAAAGGGGACCCCAGCAACAGATTTGGAGGGGACTTCCACCACTGGAGAGACCAAAATAGGCGACTGGAGTTTGCTATTTTGTCTGACAGGCAACCTGATGCCTGAGTCCATTGGGTGGACAAAGTCCATTGAGCTGCCCTCATGTGAAGGCGAGCATATGGAACCACCTGCACGATGGATGCCATGTGGCCTAATAGTTGTAACATCTCTCGAGCAGTTAAATGGGACTTTAACTGTATCTGGGAGGCTAACTGCACCAAGCGTAGGCAACGGGCCTGAGGAAGATAGGCCCTTGCAGTTGTGGTATCCAGCAAGGCCCCTATAAACTCCAGAGACTGAGTAGGGGTGAGATGGGATTTTGGGATATTTATTACCAGTCCCAAATACTGAAGGATACGCATTGTGCAGGTTAGACAAATCTGGGACTCTGACTGGGATGGAGCTCGAATGAGCCAGTCGTCCAGATATGGGAAAACAAATATTCCTAGGGTGCGTAGAAATGCAGCTACTACTGCCATGCATTTTGTGAACACCCTTGGTGCAGAGGCCAGACCGAAAGGAAGCACCCTGTATTGGTAGTGCTTTCCTTGAAAAAGGAACCGAAGGAACCTTCTGTGTGTTGGATGGATAAGGACATGGGTGTACGCATCCTTGAGATCTAGAGAACAAAGCCAATCCTGACTCTGAAGGTATGGCAGCAGAGTACCGAGAGAAATCATCTTGAATTTCTCTTTGAATAGAAACTTGTTCAATTCTCTGAGATCTAATATGGGTCTGTAGCCTCCTGTTTTCTTTGGAATAAGAAAATAAGGGGAGTAGAACCCTGAGCCCTGTTGAAGAAGGGGTACTTCTTCTATTGCCCCTTGGGCAAGAAGGGTAGCAATCTCCTGACCCAGAAGGTTGAGGAGAGATGTTGGAGAATTGAACTGTTTCACCATGGTGTGGGGAGGAAGGTTTAAGAAATTAAGCTTGTACCCTTCCCTTATAATGGAGAGGGTCCATTGCTCTGCTGTGATTTGCTCCCATCTGGGAGCAAAGTAAGCCAACCTTCCTGGAATGGTGAGGGGCTCTGGTACTTCCAGAGCTAGAAAGGCTAAGTTCTCTAGTTGCAAGTCAAAGGCCCTGAGGAGGCTGAGGCTGCTGGGCTGTGGGAAGCCTGGCAGCCTTTGACTTGGCCTGTTTAGTTGGTTGCTGACGCTTTGCAGCAAAACGACCTGCAGAAGATGCCGGCTGACCATAGGCAGGATAGTATCTTCCCTTTTTAGAAAAAGTTGTCTTTTTGAACAATCTTTTCTTAGCAGGAGCAGAGGTAGACTTTGAAAGTCGAGCCAAAGCAGAGTTCTCAGCATCCATCTGAGTGGCCTTTGCTTTCCAATCCCTGCCAAAAAGGTTTTCACCTGTACAAGGAAGATTTCCCAGTTCATCTTGGACCCAAAGTTCCAAATCAGAGGCTTATAACCAAGCAATTCTGCGTGCACCTATGGCAATAGCCGAGGCTCTGCTTACACACTCAAAAGAGTCAAAGGCTGCACGGTTGGAAAATTTGGAAACATCTTGGGCATGTTTAAGCCAAGTGAGATATTCCTGCCTTTTATCTTCTGAAATGAAAGGGGCTAAAGTCTGCAGATGATCTGTGACGTCTTTTAGAAACATCCCCATATAGAGACTATAGGAGTTGATTCTGGCAGCAAGCATATTGGCTTGGAAGACCCTTCGGCCAAAAGCATCAAGGGTCCTGCATTCACGTCCTGGAGGATTAGATGAGTGTCTCTTTGCACTCTTTATTTTCCTCATGGCAGACTCTACCACAATAGAGTGGTGAGGAAGCTGAGACTTACGAAAGCCAGGACAAGGAGGGACACGGTACATGGTGTCTAATCTACGAGAATGAGGAGAGGTGGTAAGAGGAGTCTCCCACATGCTCAACATGAGATCATAGAGAATCTCATGAATAGGTAAAGTAGCTGCTTCTTTAGGAGCCTTAGGATATTGCAAAATATCTAGTTGCTTGGCTCTAGGCTCTGACTCAGGGGCCACTGTAATGGAGAGGCCCCTAGCCACTTCCCTAATGAAGTCCTGAAAGGACAAGTCTTCTGGAGGAGACATTCTTCGTTTTGGAGAATCAGACTCCTGAGGAAGAAGTACCGGTGCCTCGACAGAAGCCTCCGACTCATCAGAATCTTCGGAGGAATCAAAGTATCGCCTGTCTGGATGCTCCTGTAAAGCCCGATATGCGTACCGAGTGGGATCGACATCGGGAGTAAGCGGTACAGGTTCGGTACCGATGGGCATCATCGGACAGCGCACCGCTGCAGTCGACACCGAAGCCGATGTCGATGCAATCGGTACCGGCACCGGGAACGATGCCGGTGCCGGAGTCGGTACCGGCAACGAAGATTGTTGCGGTACCGGAGGCGTCGAAGCCTGCATAAACACCGTTAGGGTGCGCTACATGGACAGAATCTTCTGATCCATCAACGCCACCAGAGTCTGGATGTCGGTACCGGTGGAGGCCACCGGTACCCCAGAACACGGCAACAGGTGATCGGTCAAGGCCGAGCCATCGATGTCAACCTGTGACCCCATAGACAATGCTTCGGAAGCCGGAACTTCCCGCCGGGGTAATTTTGCCGGTGCGGAATCCTCGAGGACAAGCCCAGAGGCATCTCGATGCTTAGAGGGAGATTTGCCCTTCGAGGACCGGCTAGATTTATGTTTGGTTACCTGAGATCCATGGGAGGAAGAAGAAGCCCTGGAAGACGTCGATGCCACCAAGGCTGCATCAGAGGGAAACAGGGTACTGAGCTTGGCTGCTCGGTTCTGCTGACCTCTTTTAGACATCATGGTACAGGACACACAATCCGTGATGGAATGGTCAGGACCCAAACATTTTAGACACCAGTCATGGGTGTCGGTGACAGAAATAGTACCGCCACACTTCGTGCACTTTTTTTTTTTTTTTTTTCAAAATTTTATTTATAAACCATCAAACAGGAACGGCAAATACACAACTGGTAACAGTCGCTCCCTGGGGTGGACTCTGATCCCCAGGGGGCGGAACACATAGATGGTTACATGATTTTTGAACAATGTCCCCATCCCCCCTCCCCCACCCAACCTCCCCCTGGTTAACCCCCCCACCCTCCCAAGCATTACCAAATAGGACCAGTATATACCTCCGTGTGGATCATCCAGAAATCTCCCCCTGCTAATCGGGGCATCAATAGCCTAGTTGCAGGATGACATTGCGGGTCCGAGGACTGAGATTTTGAATATAGGGCTCCCACAATAGCCAGAAGGCGGACCATCGCTTAACATGGCCTCGAGCAGCCCTACACTCCAGGAGCATAAGTTGGTGGAAGGAGTTCCGCCACTCCCAAAAGGAGGGAGGGAGGCTGTCCCTCCACCCACGTAGTATTGGCCCTTTGCCCACCAGACATGCCTTCCGCACCAGCCAACGACTCCATTTCCCCTTCGGAGAGGTGAGGCCCATGTGGTCCAAAACGATCAGGGCAGCGTCCCAGTAAACAGGTTGTCCAAGAAGGTCGGCCATAAATGAGGCAATTCTCTGCCAGTATGGGCGTATCCGTCGGCACCCCCACCACATATGATATAATGTCGCCAGAGGCTCCGTACATCGTGGGCAGCGACCATCCGCAGTCAAGTGGCATCGAAGGGCCCGCCGTGGGGAGAGGTGAACCCTAGTCAAACACTTAAGCTGTATTTCCCGCCAGCGGGCACCATCCGCCAGGCTCGCCACTCTCCGAAGGGCCTCCAGAATCGTGCCAGGGGGAATCTCCTGCCCCATTTCCACCCCCCAGGCCCGTTCTACATCGCTATAGTCCGGCTGCGGTCGAGACTGCTCCAACCTAAGGTGAAAAGTCCGAATAGATGGCCGTTCAACTTCGCCAAAACCAAAGAATGCTATTATCTGGGCCGAACGATCGCTACACAGTTCCGTCCGCGGGAGGGAAGCCACATAGTGGGCCACTTGCATATACGCGAAAAACTGCCGAGGCCCCAACTCATACTCACGGGATAATGCAGGAAAGAGCTTGGGTTGGCCCGCCAAGTCCACCACATGGCCCAAAGTATGCATACCTCTCTCTCCCCACAGACGGAACGCAGCGGTTTCAGTGCCCGGGGTAAAGTTGGCATTGCCCTGAATGGGTAACCAGCTCGACACCTGCCAGCGGCGACCCCAGTAGGCATTTAAATACCTCCACGTCTTACAAACCGGTGCCAATAACACACTGTCCGCCAAGTGTGTAGGCCACCTACGTACCTCCAAATGCAAAAGGGCTTCGAGGGAGTGGGGTGCCACGTAGGCCTCCTCAAAGGCCCGGGGAGTATAAAGATCAGTGTCACCCAGCCAGTCCCCTAGGTGGCGGGACTGGCAAGCCAGTGCATAGGCCCCAAGATCCGGGAGCCCCCACCCCCCACAGCGCACCCTCCCCACCAGACGACGATAGGAGATACGTGCTCTCGACCCCCCCCAAAGGAAGCCCCGAAACTCCGCCTCGAAACGCCGAATGTCCCGTCGGAGGATCCATACAGGGAGGGTCTGTAACCAGTATAAAATGCGCGGCAGGATGACCAGTTTAATCGCCGCAATTCTCCCCATTAGAGACAGGGGGAGAGGCCGCCATGCTTGCAGCTGAGTTCTTACCTTATTCAACTGCCGTCACAAGTTACTCTCATACAGTTGACCTGGCTGACAAGACAGTACAATCCCCAAGTATATGAACTGACGCTCAGCCCATCGAAGGGGGAACTCGCCCACCCAGCCACCCCGAAGTCGGCCTGAGACATCCAGGGCTTCGGATTTATCCCTGTTAATACTAAACCCTGCGAACTGCCCAAAGGCTCGAAGCTCTTGCATAAGAAGAGGCAGGGATTCCCCAGGGGAAAGCAAGTGCACCAATAAATCGTCAGCAAAGGCTGAAATCTTAAATTCCTGTTTGCCAACACCCACTCCCTGAATTGTCCGCATACCCGCCACTTGCCGCAGGAGCGGATCCAACGAGAGAACGAAGAGAAGAGGAGATAGGGGGCAGCCCTGGCGAGTCCCCCTTTGCAGCGGGAAGTTGTCTGATACTACCCCGTTACAGAGTATCGCAGCGGTCGGATTGGCATACAAACTCGCGACCATATTACAAAACAACGGCCCTATACCATATTGTGGGAGGATAAATTTCAAATATTGCCAGTCCACCCGGTCAAAAGCTTTTTCCGCATCGAAGCTGACCAACAGAGAGGACAGATGTCTATGCTGGACCCATTCTAGGGACGCGATGATCTTGCGTAAGTTACGGACCGCATATCGCCCCTTAACGAAACCGACCTGTGACTCATGCACTAGTTGCCCCAAAAACTCCGCCAGTCGGTCTGCCAAGATCTTAGCCATTAATTTAAGATCGAAATTAAGTAAAGAGATGGGACGATACGAGGCCGCCGAAAGAGGGTCCTTTGCCGGCTTGGGGATAAGAACGATGTGAGCATGATTGGCCCCCCACCGAAAGTAACCTTGCTGTGCTCTCCGATTATGTACGGCGGCCAACATTGGGGAAATCTGTTCATTAAGAATCTTGTAGAGTTCGGCACCCAGGCCATCCGATCCAGGAGTTTTATAACAACTAGCTTTTGAAATAGCCCCTTGCAGCTCAGCTACCGTAATCGGCCGGTCCAACTGTGCTCTTTGCTCTAACGATAGGCAAGGCAAGTCCAGTCGCCGCACATAATCTGCCATCTGCGTGAGGGAGGTCGCCTCCGCGGCATAAAGGTTCTGAAAAAAGGATCGGAAAATACGCACTATGGCCGGGTTCTCCCTATGTAAAGTCCCCGATTCATCTCGCAAGGCTGGCACCAGTTTCGAGCCCCTGGGTCCCCGAAGGCACCGGGCCAATAACTTCCCGGGCTTGTCCCCGTATCGATACAATTGGTAGCGATAATATAACACTGACTTCTTAGCCCTCTGGTGTAGGAGTTCATTTAGTTCCGTTTGGGAGTCCCACAGCTGCTTTCTAAGCCCGGCGGTGGGAGTATGGGCCCATCGGCGTCTTAGCTTGGTCACCAATCTCTCGAGTTCAATGATACGTTCGGCCCTCAATCTTCTTTTCCTGGCCAGGAACCCGATGATATCTCCCCGCAATACGACCTTCGCCGTTTCCCAGAGCAACTCTGGGTCATCCTGGTGACCCTTATGATCAGCTTCAAATTCCTGCCACCGCCTCTGAATAAAGGAACGAAATTGCGCGTCTCTATATAATTCCAGGGGAAAACGCCATTGAAAGGCTCGAGGAGTACTCCCACTCCAAAGGACCTCCAGCCAAACATAAGCATGATCAGAGATCTCCACAGGCCCTATCTGGGCATCCCCAACGGTGGCAAACAGCCCGGTGGACAGCAACAAGTAATCTATACGTGCGCTCGTGCCATGAGCCCGGGACTGATGCGTGTAATCCCGCTCGACCGGATGTAATAAGCGCCATGGGTCCACCAGCCCCAACCTAGAGCAGAGTCGTCGTAATGCCCGAACCGTCGCCATCCTGTCTCTTTGCTCTCCCCCTTTTGAGGTATCGAGGTCGACATCCATGACCCCGTTGAAATCACCCCCCAGGATAACGGGGATCTCCGGTAACGTCTCAATTTTAGAGGCAAGGCGCGCATAAAGGGACAAGTCAAGCACATTGGGACAATACACGTTACCGAGAATTACCGGCCTCCCCTCAAGGACTCCCTGCACCAGTACAAATCTGCCCGACGGATCGACCAAGTCCTTCACCACCTCCATCCGGACACGTTTGTGTATCAAAAGTGCTACCCCCCCTTTCTTACCAAGGGCCGGGGCCCCCCAGACCTGTCCCACCCACTCCCGGCATAGCTTACGGTGCTCTTCGGCGGTCTGGTGGGTTTCCTGGAGCATAGCGATGTCCGCCCCCTGCCTTGCCAGGGCCTGCAAAATTTTTGCCCGTTTAATCGGGCTGCCCAGACCACACACATTCCAAGAAATGATCTTAAGCGGCATGCAGTACTAGACTAGGCTCAATAGTATCTGTTATATACCATACAGAATGTAGGGAAGACACCCCCCCAGCCTGGGGTCCTCCCCCATTTCCCTCCCAAAATGGTCCTCGCACCATCCCCTCCTCTACTGGTCCCCTAGGATACAGCTCTCCTTCTCCTCCCCTTCCCTCTCCCCCCCACCCCTCCCTCTCTACTCCCCTATCCCTTCCCTCCCCCCTCCTATCCCTTCTCCACCCCCTCTCCTCCCCACTCCAATTCTTTATTTCTACTACCATCCTCCTCGCCTCCTCAGTGAATTCCTAGATGCGTAAGGTACCCCCCCACCCCGCCATTATACCGGCTCAGCTAGGCCATCCGGGGTCCCCCCCGAGACTCTCCCCCCTCCAGGTTCTGTCCCCCTCCCCGCTTCCCCCCCCTCCAGCAGACACCCCCAGCTACTCGGGCCGTCCCCTGCCCACCCCCACGCCCAAAGAAAACAACCAACACTTGAGGGTAATGTAAACAAACCCCTTAGGTCCCCCCTCCCCCATCCCGGTTACCATCACCATCTCTTCTACAGTCCAAAGTGAAGGCTCCCGGCTTGTTCTTCAGAGAAATAGTCTCCACCTCTAGTCCTCAGGACTCGACCGCCACTGCGGCCCTCCGCCGTATCTCCTCCACGTAGGGCGTTGCTGCTGTCGCGGAGTCAAAAGACCGGCGGGTCCCGCCATGGGTGAAAATCAGCCGTGCGGGGTATTGCACCATAAATTTGATATTATTGTCTATCAGGATCTGGCACAGGGGTCCATACTCTCGTCGTCGCTGTCCCAGGGCTGCTGAGTAATCCTGGACGATGCGTATCCGGACATTGTCCTTTTGGATGGTCCCTTTCTTTCGCGCAGCACGCAGGACCGCTTCCTTCTGTGGGAATCTCAGGAACCGTGCCAGGACCACTCTAGGTCGGCCGTCACTGGTTCTCCTAGGCCCGACCCGGTGCGCCCTCTCTATTTGTACTAGAGTGCCTTCGGGATCATTCACCAGAATGTGTTTCACCAGGTCTTCTACGTACGGTTGTAAATCCCGATCCTCTATGGCATCCGGGACCCCTAGAAATCTCAAGTTATTACGGCGGGACCTATTTTCGAGGTCGTCGAGCTTAGCCTCCTGCCCCTGGAGTAATTTTTTCATCCGGGCCATCTCCTGCTGTAGCTCCAGCACGTGCTCCTCCGACCTCTCTATCCGGTGCTCCGCCTCTTGCAGTCGGTTGCCCAGGGCCTCCACGGAGGATTGGATTAGGTCCATGCGGCTCCGCAGGTCGTCAAACTGCGCCGACAGTGCCCCTGCCACAGCCACGGAGATTTCGTCTACCATCCCCGCCGGGACTTTAGCCTCTCCTTTCGACGGCGAGGATTGCTCCCCCCCCCTTGGCTGCAGGGGGGTCTTCTCCTTCTCCATTCGTCGGCCTCCCTTCGCCGCCATCGCCAGGGCCGCTGTTGTGGTCTGCACGGGGGGGGGGGGGGTCCCAACCCCCTTCCCCTCACCTCACCGCCGGGCGACGAAGGCTTTAGTTGCCCTCCTCCAAGGTGCGCTGTACAGGCCCCGTCCCAAGACTCAGGCGCCACCGACTCCGCTCAGGCTCCCGTGCGCTGGAAGCAGGGTGCGAGTCTCAGGCTGCTGTGCACTAAAGATAGAGCACGTGTCTCAGGCGTCTGTGCTCTTATGCGCCGGCAGCAAGGGCAGGGCTCAGACCTCCGAGAGCCAAGGATAGGACACCGGGCCCCGGTTCTTGGACGTTGAAGGGAAGGTGCGGGTTGCAGCTCCAATGCGCTTAACGCAGAGCACAGGTCTCAGACTCCGTTGTGCCGAAGACTGGGCGTCGGGTACAGGTCACAGGCTGTTGTGTGTTGGTGGCAGGGCGTCATTCGGAGGCTCCGGCGTGGCAGAGGCAGGGGGGTACAGCTCCCATGTGTTTAAGGTAGGTTACAGGCTCTCACATGCCAAGGGCAAGGCACTGGTCTCCGTCCTCCGCGTGCTGGAGATATTCGGCCCTCGAGGATCCCGTGGGGGGGGGGGGGCGGTCAAACAGGCAGCGGCCCCGATCAAGGCCCCTCGACAACTCTCTGCCTCCCCTCGCAGCCGCCACTGCAGCCCCTCTCTCAGATCCGGCACTGCTGTCACGCGGGGGGGGCGGGAAACGGCAAAGTGCACCGCCCGATGAGCTGCCGCAGCCGCGGGACCCCGCTCCACCCGCCGCCGAAGTCTTCAGCGAGTCTACTCACCCCGCAGCGCAGCCTCTCCTACCATGCGGCGTCTGCTGTCCGGGTCCAGGCCGCTTCCTCGGATCGTCGTGTGAGGGTGAGCTGGGAGTATCGGGGCACCATCCCCTGCCACGATCCAGTTGGGGGAGCTCCGGGGAGGGCGAGAGACCCCAAACTTAACCCCCGGTGTCACATTTATCGGTGCCGGAGGGGCGAGTGGGCCCGGAGCTCAAGCAGCGTGCGTCTGCTCCTGCTCACCGCATCACCGGAAGTTCGTGCACTTTTTAAACCCAGAAGCGGGCTTCTCCATGAGGAGAAAAAATGTTCAGGCCTAAGGCCCAAACCGAAAATGCACTAGTTGAAGAAAGAAAAGTTTTGTTGGGTTTTTTTTGTAAGAAAAGAAAAGAAAAGACCGGCGGTACCGGTCTGACGTCGAAGAAGGCAGACGCGACACAGAAAAATAAAGAAAAAAATAAAGAATTCTTCTGCGGTGACAGGAACACGACCTGCTGGCTCCGCGGAAAAGAAGAACTGGAGAGAGGCGGTTGGGAAAGGCAGGAAGGCAGCGCGCAGGTGCTGTGGGATGCTCCCAAAAGCTTTCTTACTGGAAGCTGGGTAGCGTTCCCGCGCAGGCTCCGTCGGTACCGACGATACCCATATGTGAAGACTCATTCCTGCTTGTTCCTGGAGATAAATCATTACATCCGGAAACAGTGGCCAAAGAGAACATCACTAGTCCCAGGCCACAAAAATGCTGCACATGACCCACTTGTGGAGCCGAATAAAGTATATCTACCTCCACTCCATATAAAGTTGGGTCTTATGAAGAACTTTGTAAAAGCCATGGATAGAAGTGAACTTGGATTTGCATATCTAAGAAAGACATTTCCACGAATCAGTGAGGCGAAGATCAAAGAAGGGATCTTTGTAGGACCTGATATTAGAAAACCGATGAAAGATGAAAACTTTGATGGTCAGTTGAATGAAACTGAAAGAGCTGCATGGGAGTCCTTTAAGACTCTTTGCCACGACTTCTTGGGAAATAACAAGGCAGACAACTAAGCAGAATCAGTGGATACTCTATTGAAATCTTACCAGAAACTGGGATGTAACATGTCTTTGAAAATGCACTTCTTGCGTTCATACCTGGATTTTTTTCCTGCAAATCTAGGAGCAGTCAGCGATGAACATGGGGAAAGGTTTCATCAGGACATTTCGGTAATGGAAAATAGGTACCAGGGCAAGTGGAGCTCCAGTATGCTTGAAGACTATTGTTGGACCCTTAAGAAGGATGTTCTTGAGGGGCAATAGGGCAGAAAATCATATACAACTACCTTTTAGGAGACATTACGTTACAATATACATCTATATATATCTAATGTAAATATGAGCAACATAGTCTAAATTTAAACTACATGTCACTCAAAAACGTTACGTGATGGAGACGAGTTCGCAACCAAAAACAGTACTAGAATCAGCCATTTTCATTTCTGTGACAGAAAAGTTTTTGAATTTTGTTTACCAGTGTAGTTCCTTCAGGTATATGATAATACAGAGCTGATAGGACTGGATCCAGCAAGTTAGCATCGAGTCCTGGACAGCCTTCCGGCTAAGGGCATTGAGGGTTCAGGCCCCCTGCCAGGTGGCACCCACAAAATAGGAATTACACTTACCTGGTAATTGTGGTTCCTTGAGTGACTCCAGTTTAGTCCTCAATCTCTGGGTAGTGAACCTCCTCCTGCAGCTTGGAGACTGGCATGTCAAAAACTCATGACATCACTGGATATAGCCTGCTGGTCTCTCCCATCAGCCCCCAGTGAACTATTGACAAAGCAGACTCAAAGGAGCAAAAAATCAGTATTTTTTTTAAACTTAACATTATATTCAAGGGCACGCAGAACATATAACCTATCTACTTACTACTCCCCTTCCAGAAGGAAAGGGACTGCTTCCTGCATGCTCTCCTTTCGGTCGAATGCCTAACCCTAAACAATCCAGAGCAATATAGCAACATATAGAACAATATAGAACAATATCATAATATAATAATATAACAATATAGCGCAAAACAAATGGAAGCATCAAAACGACTGAACACCAGTGAAGGCCTATATCCACTTTTAACATTGCACTTTCCCCAAAAGAAAAACCACTGCTAAGACCCCATCCCCGGGCGGGAATGAGGACTAAACTGGAGTCACTCAAGGAACCACAATTACCAGGTAAGTGTAATTCCTATTTCATTATCGTTCCTCCAGTTTAGTCCTCAACCTCTGGAATGTATCAGAGCAGTAATCATTGGGAGGGACCTTTCCAGCCGGATCTCAACACCGCCTCCCTGAAAACGGCATCCTTAGCCGCCAGAACATCTAGGCGGTAGTGCTTACTGAAAATATGGAGAGACAACCAAGAGGCCTCCCTACAGATGTCCACTGGCGGAACCAAACTGTGCTCCGTCCAAGAAGACGCTTGCGCTCTGGTAGAGTGAAGTCGTAAGCTCCCTGGGACCATACGGTCCCGTAGAAGATAAGCCGACGCACTCGCTGCTCCAATCCATCCAGAAATGGACTCCTTCGCTGCCGCTTCCCTTTGCGGGGCCCTCCGAACACCCCAAAGAGAGACAATCCGCCTTGCGAAAGTTTCTGAAACCTTTAAACACTGCCGCAGTGCTCTCTTGACGTCCAAACAGCGCAAGCTATGGTTCAGTACGCTCCCCTCCACTGCACCCAGTGCTAGAAGAGAGACCATTTTAGTTAGGTGAACAAAGAAACCACCTTTGGCAACAACGACGGAACCAGCCGCCAGGCCACCTTCTGTCTGGAGACAGACAAAAAACGATTCCTGACAGGTCAACAACGCCTGCAACTCCGAAAATCGCCTCGCCGAACAGATGACCATCAAACATATCGTCTTCAAGGCAAAACCCTTAACCTATGCCTGTTGCTAGGGCCCCAATGGCGCACTAGCTAATGCTCCTAAAACCAACTTGAGCTTCCCCGGTGGAATTAATATCCTACGACAGGGCTACAGTCTGGTAACTGCCTGAGAAAGCGTACCACATCGACCTGTGCATGAGAGCCACTCCCTGTCCTTTGCCCCTATAGCAAGACAGAGCTGTTAACTGAACTCTCCAGGACCTGCCTTTACCAAACCTGTCCTGCAGAAAACTTAAAACCAAGGGAACTGACACTGTTGCCGCACGAGCGTGCCTCCGTGAGCACCCATCCTCAAAGATGCTCCATATAAGCACATATGCAAGGGACGTAGACGTTTTATTATTTTTATTTTTTTGCGGCAAGGTGGCAATGACTGCTGTCAAGCAACTCTTTTTCCTTAAGCTTGCCCTTTCAATGGCCACCCCGTAAGCAAAAACCGATGCACCTGAGACATTCGAAGGGAACTTCGTAGCAACAGAATCTCCAGTGTTGGAAACCTCCATGGATTCCCGTCGAGCAACCGTATGAGGCAGGCATACCACGAGCGCCTCGGCCAGCCTGAGGCCCCCGACCACACGTTTCCCCAAAGTGCTTTGATACTCAGAACCACTTGACCTATGAGTGCCCCCGGTGAAAAGACATAGAGAAGACCGGATGACGGCCGCTGTTGAAACAGTGCACCGATGCCTTCCGACCTCCTTTTGCGTCATCTGCTGAAGAAACGACCCGTTTACACAGAGTGAAATTCCGCCATGAGGTCCATTACTGGCTGTCCCCATATGTGACCGATCTGCGTGAACACCTCCAGATGCCACTCCCATTCTCTGGCATCTACTCGGACTCAGCTGAGGAAATCCGCCATCACAATGTCCTTACCCGCAACATGCGCCACCGAAAACGCTGGCAGCCAAAGCTCTATCCACACACACAGACCCTCTGCCGCGGCCTCTATGGCCACACTTCTCGTTCTGCCCCGCCGATTGATGTAGGCCACCCCCGCGGAGTTGTCAGACAGTACTCGCACCGCTCGACCTGTCACCGTAGCTTCGAACGCCTGCAACGCCCGGCATATCGCACGCATTTCCAGTCGGTTGATTGACCACTGGGTCTCCTGTGTACTCCAAGAGCCTTGCGCGAAACGATCTCTGAAAATAGCGAAGTATAACAAAGTTTTTGGCCAAGCTCCCGGAGGAAAGGTCCATAACCTTTTATTAGAGAGAAGCTGGAAAATTATAATTTTTTTTTATACCAACTTTCACCAATTCAAGATGTTCTACAAGGTACACAACCCAACAGAGCGTTACATCTGTTGTACATGCAACGGAACCCTTAAAATATGAGCATACATGAATCCACTGTTTGCCCCAATACAAGCATTGAGTAGCCTATTCGCCTTTTTGGAAACCAGCCAGGTCCTTAAGACCAGGATTGGCTACCCTAGGAAACAGGATACTGGACCTGAAAGCGCTTGGTTTGATCCAGTATGGCATTTCTCGTATCCTTATGAATGGAACCTCCCCAAAGTCTCTGCCTTGAAAGTAACAGGCTGCACCTGGCCCTATGTCCCTGTGGCTAGCTCACACGGAGCAGTGCGGCCTAGTGGTTGAGGCAAGTTCCCAGAGTACCAAGGGTTTGAATTCCCATAGAGATCACCAACCTTGGGCCATAAAAACTGGGGTTTCTGGTCCCACAGGTGGCCCTTCTGGCCTTCGTTACGCGACTTAACCCTCTGCTTCAGGTACCAAAACATAAATTGTGAGCCCTTCAGGGACAAGGGAAATAGAAATATCGTAATCGACTGTATGCCACTCTGACCTGTAGGCAATCAGTATACTCAAATAAATAACTGACTGGGAATATGTGACCATAGCAAACACTGGCAGTGGAGAGACATCAGAGCTGGTGCTGGTTCCTGGTCTTCCTTTCTCGCTCTCCCAGTCCTTCTGCCAGCATTGAGAAAAGGCTGAGAATAGATTATCCAGTGGGCCGGGGACCTTGCGTCCTGGACATCAGAGAGAAAGAGGGGCTAGAATCTGGGAGCAAAGCCCAAAGAGAAAGGGAAACTGGTGACTGTGACACTGTAGCTCCTTCAGACGGCTCACTCCACAGCATCTGCATCACGACTGCATCTCCAACCCCATATAACAACATGAGGACCTCACACACTTTATTACAATCGACATCCCCCCATTACTGGAGAAATTACCTTAGTCTGATAAGGCAGTCTGAGCAAAGAAATGCAGTCTCGCTCTGCAAAGAGTGCACCCAAAAATCAAGCCTAAGCAATTGTGAGCACATACAAAATGCACATCTACATATACGAGTGACCCAGCACCTGTCACCCAAACAGTGCAGTAAGCACACTTGAACATAGGCTGAATGCATGGAGCATACACAAAGTATTGACTTCCTCTATGAAACCTTCCAGTGCCCTGGAGTGCTAAGCCCCAGACTGTGCTACCTAGACGTCCTACTCTTCACCCTCAGCAAGGGCCCGTTAACAAGATGGCACAGACGGGTCAGTGCCCCTGCCAAGTGCTTAAAGTCCTGCTCTGACAGCACAGGCTCTAGAAATAGCATGCCCTTCCCAGAAAATTCTCATCTAAGTGGAGCTATAAAACACACAGGCAACCTCCCCCCCCCCCCCCCCGGCCTTCCTGCAGTCAGAGAAATAGCTGTGGGATACACCGACAACCTTGCAAGTGGAGGTCTTAGAGGTTGCTGCCTGCGTGAACCTGATGAGGAATACAATTTCGTATTTTACCACCCCCCCCCCCCCCCAGGGATGGGGGCACTGAATACTATATGTGATTCATGAGCAGCGCTGCCATCCGGTAGCTTTTAGGGCACCAGAGCCTGACAAACGATACAGAAGTTAAGAGCTTTAAAACTTGGTCATATAATCTTGATTTGCAGAACGTTACAGTTGCCTGTTAAGTCACTAACCCCTGAGTGCCCATGAGGTGGCCCTGTGGTTATTTCTTCCCTGACTTGCAGAGATCAATCTGACTGATGATGGCTGCATACACAAGGTCACAGAAAGACACTATTGAGTGTACCAGCTGCCCTCTGGTGGCCATAGACCGTAGCACAGGCACTTCTTGGTTGACAGTTTAACTGTCATTATTATTATATATTTTTTTATATCCTAAGGTTTCCTAAACCTGTCCCTGTGAAACCACAGGCATTTGGGCAACTTTCACAATAGAATACACAAAAGCACACTTCCAGCCTGTCCCTCCTTCCACCTACAAGTTAGGGCTCTGCTCTTGAAGAACCTAAAAGCTGGCAATTTGCCTAATATCACAGGACTTAACAGATGCTCCTCAGAGACATGATTAGGAGGGAAAGAACATGTGGAATCAGAGATTAATGCCCAAACTGCTGTCCTATAAAACTAAGAATAAACTTAAAAATAAAGAGGACTGACAACAGCTCCCTTAAGGCTGAGGAACACCCCCCCCCCCCCGAGCCTCAAAAAACCTACAAACAAAAGAAAGAAACACTATACCTAAAAATATAGCTATTTTGTCATCTTCCTCACACAGGCAGCTCACTGCAACCCTCACTATGCGGTCCAAATACCTAGAGAGAAAAAGGCCGCCCCCTTGCCAATGAATTTTGGCACTAAGAACAACAGCCGCTGCAAAAAGGAGGCCTCAGCAGACCGACAGAGCCCAAAGGCCTTACCTGCAGGGCCGAAAGCCACGCAGCCTGCTCCTACCGCCTTGAATTCATCCGATCCTCAAGCTGCGCTGCTGCGCCTGGCAGCCGCAGTGAGGACCGCTCAGCCGGTTCCACAGAGTAAAAGTAAAATCCCGCAGCAAAGGAGAGGCTCCGTCTCACACAGCTTCAGTGTGGCTGTATGGGTCCCGGAGCTCTCTCCCGTACCGTCAAGGGAGAGAGATCCACACCGGCGAATGCCTGAAGCAAGTGAAAATAACTGACAAGGAGGGAAGGCGAGAGCTGCTACTAATTTAAAGAGCCAGGCTCAAATGTAAAATTACTGTAAATATAAGGAAATTTGCTCCTAACAACTAAAGGGAACTAATCCCTGATTGCCAATTAACCAAAGGTAACTGAATTCAAAGTAAAATTAAAAGTAAAATTAAAGGTAAAAATCAAAAGTAAAATCAGAATAGAATTTGTCACACTAAATGCTCCTTATCTGTTCCAAGTGAGCCCAGAAGCTAGGCTCACTACGTCCTCCTGCTGCATGGAGACTGGACACACTGGGGGCTGATGGGAGAGACCAGCAGGCTATATCCAGTGACGTCATGAGTTTTTGACATGCCCAATCTCCAAGCTGCAGGAGGAGGTTCACTACCCAGAGGCTGAGGACTAAACTGGAGGAACGATAAGGAATGAGTTTTTTGGGTTTTGAGCCGGCGCATGGCCGACTCCACGACGATTGAGTTGTAGGGAAGCTGGCTCTTTTGGAAGCCAGAGCTTCGGCATACCCGGTACATGGCGTTGAGGCGCCTACTGACAACTGGTACAGATGTTGGGGTTTCCCACATCCAGAGGAGGAGGCGGTCAAGGATTGGATGCACTGGTACTGTAAGGGTTTCCTTTGGGGGTGCCTCATATTGGAGTATCTCCAATTCCTCGGTGCGCGGGTCCTCCTCGGCCTTGGTCTCGATAGTGAGAGCCTTGGCCATGTCCCACACAAAACCGAGGAAAGCAACATCCTTGGGCGGGGAACAGTATTGGGCCATCGGGGGAAAGGGGTCTGAGGTCACATCTCTGTGTCGCCTCTTGTGCGAGGACTCTTCAGTCTCGATCTCCCATTTGGACTCAAAATCCAAGTATGAGTCCGATGCCACATGATTACCTTGGTCAAGATCTGCTCATCTCTGGAGGATCTGCGGTCTGAGCCACGGGTGCTCACCGGGGAGGACCTGTACCCCGGGGAATTGGACCGGGACCTTGTCTGGTGCTGGGGGTTCTCTCGAGGATGGTGGCACTTGAGGACCAGCCCGATGTCCGGAGAAGCCCTCAATGTTGAGGGTCCTGTTGTCAGGGCGGATGAAAAGGACGAGCCAGACATAAACGTCCGCTACATGGCCATGAGGGCAGATATACTGCTCTCTAATGCCGCCATCCTGGTCTTCATGCCAGTTGGCTCCGCAGCCTTCGACGTGGGCACTGAGGGCTTCAGGCCCAGTATCGGTACCAGCGAGTAGGAATCTTCGATGTGGATGGCCTTGGAGGTCCGAGGCCAGTCGACTGGTGCAGATGACTCCTTGTGGGGCAGCTTGGAAGGCCGCTTCTGCCCCGACTCCTTGGATTCATGCCTGGGACTGCGGGTCCTGGGGTGGGATTTCCCCTTCTTTCTGGATCCATCTTCCAAGGCGGTCTTCAAGAGTTTCTTCTTCTTCTGCCCCACCTCTGGGAATTTCCGATCGGACGAACTGTAGCCAAGTGTCTCTGAGGAGGCTTGACTTCGAGGGGCACCGAGTTATCGGAGGAGGCCCTGGAGCGTGGTGTCACCAGAGTCTCCGCCACAGAGTCATGCTCCTGAAAAACGTTTTCCTGCTGCTAATGGAAGCTCTTTAAGGCCTTTGTGGTCATGGTTCTGCAGAGTTTGCAGTCAGAGTCGTTATGCTCTGGGCCGAGGCACCAGAGGCATCAGTCACGTGGGTCGGTGAGAGACATCATTTTGCCACACCAGTCGCACTTCTTGAAGCCACTGGAGATCATCGGAAAAGGGGAGGTCCCCACTGCCCGGCAGGAGTCAGAGACCTTCGGCAGAAAAAGGGCGTGAATGCCAGTCGAGGGACACCTCCATGAAAAAAGAGAAAACGAATGAACAAACCAGAGAAGTGACACCGAGGCGAAATGGCTCAGGGCAGAAAGGAACTAGTACGCAAACCGGACAAAACGTAACAAAGAAAAAAAAATCACACTTTTTTCCGGGAGAAACTAGACAACGTTCGAAGGCGCCACAGAAAAAAGGAAACTGAGGCAAGATGGCACCCTTCGGCGGGAAGGGGAACACCCATGCATGGTGCATCTCCCAAAGACTTTCTTTGAAAGCTGGGGAGATGCTTCCGAGCAAGCTCTGTCAGCGCCGACGTCACCCTTATGTGAGGACTGACTTCCTGCTTATTCCCGAAGAAAGTCTATCCTTCGGATGACGATGTGGTTTGGACGCTCCCAGTTCCCTGACCAGCTTCTCCAAATCCTTCCCAAACACAAGCTTCTCTTGAAAGGAAATCCAGATAAATAGGACTTGGACACCTGTCTGCTGCCCAAAGAATGGGCAGAGGAATCCCAAAGCTGGGTACTGTCTCTCTCTCCAGCCAGCCTCATTGCTGCCTACAGACCTGAAGAGGCAAAAGAGAAGTCCATATCTATTAACGGTAAAGATGATACCTCCAAGAGGCAAGCAAAAGCCTCTGTGCCAAGTTGCAGAGGGAGGACAGAAAGGCAATGTCTTCTCCCAAAATACAAGCGCCTATGTCAAACAGAGTAGCTTCCTGAAAAAAATCCTTTTGTCCAAACAAGGCATGATGTGGTAAATCCACTTATAGTGTGTGCACCAAAAGCGTGAAGCTACTGTGCGTTGTGAAGTTAGCACTCCAAAGTGCATGCTCATGGCATGCAATAAGACATGTGAATGCCAAGTGTACCAATGCACGCAGCAAGGAATGTGGGTTATATCACAGCCAAGTGCTGGTAACGCACACAGCGCCAATAAGAGGCAGGAATTGGTGGGGAAAAAAACGACTATTAACGGTTCCAATCTCTGACCAGACAGACAATTGCCCCACTAACAGTGGAAGTCGGGGGCCCCCATAGACAATATTGAAGAAGGACAGAAGCAGTTACTGAAATCTGGTACTCACCCCTGGAGAGCCCAAGTGGCAACGGTGCTCAATACTACTCCCCTGTTGCCAAGGCCTGCAACCACATAACTCTTGAACTTCATGCCATCTTCGGGGGACAGCCAGGGGAAGAGGAGGAGAAAGGGGGTACTGAGGCTGTGCAACCAACAAATTCCACCATGGTCCTGATCCAACAATTCTGGCTGTTCAACCGGCCCTTAACAGGATAAGGATGGGCAAACGCAGGAGGGCATCAGTCTTAAGAGAGAAACTGTAGTAGATTACCAGACCAAGAAAAGACACCTGAGGCCTTTGTGAAATCAAACAGTTTTAATAGCATGCGAGAACTCAGTGGAATAGCTTTCAAAAAGACTGAGCCTCTCAGACCAAGGTTTCAGTTTCATTTATAGACTTTTAGCTATATGCAAACGAATAATTTGTTATCACATTCTAGCTACTTCATGATAGGCACATATTAAGTTCCCCTTGATCGCTCACCAATGGAGGTCATCTGGGGCGTGTTATGTAAGGTGAGAAGCTGCTAAACTATGCATTTCTTACTGCGTGGTTCTACTACTAAGCAGGCTACAGTGAAACAAAAGAGACAAAGACATTACAGCTAGGCCACAGGCCTAGTATTTCAAGGTACATTTGAAAGCACACTTCTGACACCACTACACTCCCCCCTTTAATTCAGCACCCTCGCCAGCAGGGTGCCAAGAATTATAAGCAGGTGCAGGATGTAAACCATGTGCTGGATCCATGTTTGGAACCGGACGGTACTAACATAAGGCCATGACATGGGCAGCGGATCTGTGGTCAATGGCACTGTCAATGGCAGCGTGTCAACCACGCAGGCAGAGAGGTATTAGGCAAGGCAAAACAAGGCAGGCCATAAGGGACTTCAGACCACCTAACCCATTAAAAACATTCCCAAACCAGCCGTCAACTGACAGACCATTCCAGGTCTGAACAGGAGCATGGGCTAACTTCCGCATGCGATCAGTAATGTCTTCAATAACCTTGCTAGCATCATCTATCTGTAGGCAGCAATTAGTGAGGTTAAATTTCCCACAGACCCCTCCGTCTGCGGCTAAAAGATAATCAAGGGCCAGCTGATTGATAAATAGCTGTGCGCATTTGAGTGTTTTGTTTTGCCTGTATGGTCAAAGCCTTGCTGCTGTCATTAGTAATAATTTTCTAGAACAGCTTGCAAGCGAATAATACGATTCAGCATGTATATAGGGGTACGGTAACCATAGGATCCATCCTTGGCCCATGTTGCAGGGCCATAATACTGTATAATGCGCTCGGGGCATTCCCTACCGGTGTGGTGAATCCTGGGCCGATCCGGGAGAGACATATATTCACTATAATGGCGGTCTTCAATACCCATTCACTAGCCATGGGTTTAAACTGGGACTGATTATAGGAGGATGAAGAATAATCACACTCCTGAGCTTCCCAGGGCCACTGATCGCCCATATTGGTGCCACCACAGAAGTAACAATAGGTGACATTCAGTTGTGTAGTCACGGTCTCAGCTAATTCAAGGAATAAATTTCTGACAGCTGTGGGTATGGGGTCCATCTGGGTCGCCATTTTCTCGTAGAAGGAGTGGAAAACACTAATCAGGTGGGATTGTCGGGTTTTTTCTGCTATTACCCGGACATAAAGATAAGTGCCAGGGTCTGGCCTACTCATTTATAGCCAGGGTACAAAACGTTGCCCCGTACGCCAGTCGGCCTGACAAGGGTTCAAAATAGTGAGATTAAGGGGATTACAGGTGGAAGTTTGACAATGGGGGGGGGGGCCCGACATCCTCGTTAAAACTGCTTTGCGATCATCCCCTTGGTGGCCAGTAGACACTCCTGGCCAAGAGGCAAAATATATACACTCCCACCGGGGGCAGAAATATGACCCTGCCGCAGCCACAACCCAGCAGTTGGGCACATTGACGCCCGTGCACTGGCCCCAATTATAGGCACGTTGAGGGAACATGTACTTATCATTTGTAGAATAGGTGCGTTCCCATTTGAGGGACCCGCAACCACCAGAATAAGAGGTTTTTCCGATTGCGAGGCACGCATCGAAAAACAAGGATTTGGGCTGGCTATCTTCAAACGTGGTAGAGTTAAGGAGCGGTCCCTGGAAATTGCCGACACGTACTTCCAGGATCCAATAAACAGGAAACACTTTAGGATTAAAACACACAGGCTCCTTTCCTGCATGGTAACAGATAGTAAGGTCGGTAGTATTGTGATGGCAGGGGGTCTGTTTGGTACTGGAACAGGAATAATAAGTATGATATACCAGGGCCTGAGTGATTTTGTGGTCAGTCTTAGTGACTTTCAAACAGGGGGTGCAGGGGAGTGGATCAGTTACAACGGAACTCATAGTTACCATCAGAAATACAACTACCGCAAACTCAGTATACATAATACTGCAGTTGGTATAAATACAGTCTATAAACAACAGGTCCTTGGGTTCCTTGTTCCCAGTTGTCAATCCTCAGTCTTCAGCCGTACGTAGACCCGTCAGCTTCCGGTGGTGCCCAAGCCTTTGCTGGACTCATGCAGGGGAGACCATAAACACATTGGACAGGGGCTGAAGAAACTCTAGGGCGTAACCATATCAGATAATTTCCAGGCCCACTGATCCGAAGTAATCTGGACCCAGGAGTGGTAGAAATGCTGGAGGCACCCTCTATGCACTCTCCGACCTCCTGGGTCTGCTCACTTCATTGTGGTTTCCAGGCAGAGGCAGAGAAGCCTGCATACTATCCGTGGCCCGGTCCTCATCCTTGAAAGGACTGCCCTCTGTATGGGAACCTACCTTGTTGAGAAGGCATAAAGAGTGCCATCTTAAAACATCAGAAATCACGCAGCTCCCCCCCCCCTCCCCCCGTGCCGGACATGGCTGCCCTCGACCAGCTCTAAGTTTGTCCTCTGGTAACTTACCGCCATTGGAGTCACCCAAGTCCTTGACCAGCTCCTTAATGGTGTCACCAAACAATATCTTCCCCTTGAAAGGAAGCTTACTCAAGCGAATTTTGAAGGACCCATCAGCCGCCCAGTTAAGCAGCCATAACAGATGCCGCGAAGCTAACACCAAGGCCATTGCCTTGGACGAAGAACATACCAAATCATAACAGAAATCTGACAAATAAGCCACAGCGGACTCCAGATTGGGCAGCTCCACTGACTCCATAGTCTCTTAGCGACTGCTGTCTGGTAGCACCTGCACCCAGCGCATACAGGCTCAAGTGACATATGCCCCACAAATGGAGGCCTGCAGCAAGAGGGCATTGACTTCAAATGCCTGCTTTAGAAGTGCCTCCAGACGACGATACTGTGGATCCTGAAGGGCAGCACCCCCCCTCCACATGAATGGTGATCTTCTTGGTTACCACCGTGACTAATGCATCAATCTTAGGCGTACGAAGAAGGTCTTTTTCCGCTGTCGATACTGGATACAGATGGGTCACTGCCCGTTCTCCCCTCAAGCCTGCCTCAGGCAGCTCCCATTCCGCCTCTATAATCTACATAATAGCCTTATGTACTGGGAATGAGTTTTGGGGAACTCACATGCCCTGCAGGAGGGGGATCCTCCAACGTGAAGTCCGCCTCTGCAGTCCAAAACAGAATATTTAATACCACTAGGGAATGAGAGACAACTGCTACCAGTTCCTCCTTACGAAAGATGCGCACAATGGAAGGGTCCTCTCTCGGGGACAGGTCTTCCCCTTGGGCCATGTCTCCCTCTTCAAAGTCAAAGCCCTCTAGGTCCTCCCCAGATCCTGAGGATCCCTCCCCCAGATCCTCCATGTCCTCTGAGATTTCTGACCCGGGCTCTGTTTCATATGTGCCCTCCAAGACCTTCAAATGCTTGGCCGAGCCCCCCTCCATTTCACTGGATGAGGGACACTTTCAATTAGCTGCACTCATGGAAGCCAAGGCCCTATCAAGCTCCTCCTCCCTTTCTAACCTGTATGAGCAGTTTAGCAGCAATATAAACTCTGAAGAGATGAATAATTTCCCTCTGAACTACTATCCTGCAGAGTTCCTGAAGGCTGAAGCTCCGCTCTGTCTGGCACCACCATTTGGTCCCCCAAGGGAACAGCTACAGCCAGCGGTGGGCTACAGGACAAAATAGCTGCCGGAGACAAAGCACAGGAACTTTCCCACCTCAACTGAGACTGACTTCCACTCCTATCCCTGTCTGTTGACAGCTCTTGTGACTCCCCAGGTAGAAGACTTGACTCATCTTGGTGTTGCTCTAATTCTCTACTCTGTCTTTAACAGGCTTTGCAACAGCTGGCCTGAGAGAGAGAACTAAGGTGTGCGCTGCACACAGCACACACTGGCTTTGACCGCATGCTCCGCTTTCCCTTTACCTCTTCCACCCTGATCACACACAACTTGGGACAGCAGGCCAAACACCAACTACACGGTCAACTAATCACTTACTGAGGAAGGAATAAGATGGCAGCTAGACACCCCAGCTCCCCGCAGAGCTGCTTGTGCCATCAGGAGAAACTGATGCCGATTCAACGGCACACAGTGCTCCCACAGAGGCTTACTCCCACCCACCGAAGGGCTCCAGAGAGGACTGCAATACTGAAGTGATTAGTTTCCTTTTCTTTACTTTTTTTTTTCAAGAAAATCGCAGTCCACCTTTGCCCAGACAGATCTGCTTGTTCCCAACACTGAAATCAACACTAACTGACCATGGGTGACCTTAACCACTCAGTTAGTTCAGAAAGGAATGGTCTGGACAAACCCCAGATGCTGGAGATTGAATTACTGGAGAGAGCAGGAAGTTCCTGGGCTAATATAGAGTAGCATCACGTAAGAAATTTGCATAATTCAATCTCCAGCTGCTGATACATGAGCACAACCCGTCTGTCTGAACTGGACTGGAGAGATGTGGATGAAACAGCCATTGCAACATACAAACCAGACAACACGTCCCCCTCCAACACCCGCCAAATACATCTTGTCGAATAGGTATGGCATAGGACATGCAGAGATCACAGCAGATATAGGACGACCCCTATACATGCCTGCATTCACCCTGTCAATGACCACAGCACCACAAAGGGACTGCTGAGTCCATATGGCAGTTCTGTGGCTCAGCACACAAAGACAGTGTGTATTTGGCAGAAGGATCACAGATTCAAGACCCAGCTGTGGATCATGTATTGCATGTTCCTGTCGGTAAACTTTATGCTACCATGCAGGTACAGCACCAGCATGTGCAACCCCCCCATAAATCAGGCAGCAAGGGTACAGACACCCATCAGCCACACAGAAAGGCTCCACTATCCACAGCTGGAAGGAAAGGCAGACTGACAGTACCAGCACATTGAGCAGGCGTTAACAACGTGCATGAATGTCAAAGCGTGCTAATACCACCTGTACAATGAGCACATGTTAACAATTCTAGTGTTGATATGGACACCAAAGTGGAAGGCAGCAATGCCAACCATACCTGCTTTTGCACAGCGCGGCGATGTGTGTATGTGTGCGTGTGTGCATTTGTCTCTCCAGAGCTTTGTGCTCCTCAACACTGCACTGTGCCTCACATTGCCTGACCTGTATCCCATGTTGATATGCAACTGTGCAGGATGAGGAACAGAGGATTGTGGATATGTCCTGAAACACAGTGGTTTGGCCCGGATGTTTCAGCATTGGAAGTAGGGTCAATGGCTGGGATGCCGTAGTGCCCGTCTCCCATGTGCATGGCCTGGGTGGCCACATCACTTCTAGCTGAGAGGGCCACTCTCACTCTGACTGAGCTGTGACCATGATATGGCTATGTATCCACATAGTGCTATAGAGTGTCCAGTTCTACTAATATGTGTGCACTCCCTGTCCTGGGAGCCCGATCACTGAGCAAAACGCTGGGTATTCATGGAGTATTCCAAAGTCACGGTCTCCATGGTCTCCCTGTGCACATGCATTGTGTGCTGACCAGCAGACTGGTCACAGTTTGTATATGCATTGCTGAGAAAGCCCTGTGGTGAGCAGCAGGTGCAATCTGACTGTGCTTGCTGTGGTGGATTGGTAGTTCCAGATTGTTGGGTCAGCAGCTGTTCTTAGCATGCTCACTGTGGTGATGGCAACAGCAGACCCACACAAGCTTACAACACCAACCTGTGCAGTCCATGGCATCAGCAACTGCCACACTGGGCACTGACATGAGATGTTCTAGGAGAGTCTCTGTCAAACCAGGGGAGGACACAGAGCCCAGATGTGACAGGCAACTACAGAATGCTGCAATTGTGCAGGAAAGAAGGTGACTGGAATAATACTGCAGATAACACCTGCCACACACTGGCAGGGATGTGGATCAGAGGCATGGCTGGTAGAGTCCATATCTAGGAGTGCAAGCTCTGAAGACCAGGTGCTGTGCACCCATCCTTATCCTCAGGGCAACCATGGAAACTGCTCGGTAGCATTGTTTGCAGCTGCTATGTGCTTGTGAAGCACACCCCGTCAGTGCGCATTACAGAGCTCATGTGAGGAATCACTGCATTCTGTATTTGGTGATGCACTGCACACACAGAATAGCATTCTGCAGCTGATCATGGGTAATGGAGGGGCTAACATATACTGCCACACACAGCAGACATTATAGGCAGTGACATGCTGTCTCTTTGATTCCAGACATTGCTGTGCAGAGCAGTGTGGAGGTGTAGCCTAATGGTTACTGCAATGTTTCCATATGGAAGGGACAAGGGTTTGATTCCCATGTGCTCCTCTAGGGCTTGTGTGCTACTCAGTTTATTTTCATGGCTGTAACAGTCGAGGCTCTGCTATGCCTGGCAGACACACACCCTTAGAGTTTGTTATGCTTTTTGGCCACGAGTTGGGTCTGCAAACATGCTCTTCTCCATCATGCTCGTCTGACAGCATGGCTTTATTGGCAATCTTTCAGCCCATCACAGGGGGTCAAACATGCTCACCTTGCAGATGTCTGGCACCTGTTTGGAGGTGTGGTGTAATGGTCATGGCACAGTCTTGGCAAACAAGATACCATAGTTTGAGGCCCACTAGCAATCCTTTTACAACATGTTGGACTTTGTTACTGGTGCGCTGCATGTATGTCACAGCCTTCATTGAATGACCACACCTCCTTGTGACCTTGATTAGGTCACTTAACCCTCCATTGCCTCCGCTTACTGCAGATTCCTACAGTCCCTGGTTTCATCAGACATTATCAACTTTTTGGTATAATGTACCCTGACGTGACTGCAATGATACAGTGCTATACTAACAGCAGTTATGTGCCTACAGCTGACTCATGTGAAACATGAGTCAAGCATGACATCATGACTGTGACTACACAACTTAGGCTCCATCACATCTCTACATTATAAGAAGACGCATCCTACCCCTTGGAAATCCACTTTCAGGCAGCAAGTGATGTCCTTACGTGCCCAATTTTCCCAGTGTTAACACCCCTGTCCAGTTGTATTATGCACATTTGTCTGGCAAGTTGTATGGTGGTTGGGACAGGTATGAGACCTACTGTACATATCTGGAAACAGGCCTTCAATGTGGTACTGACACACGTGTTTCCCACATAGTACAAATGTGTTTGGGGATGTCACCTCAGATTCATCAGTGCTGCCAGCCCATACCACAATCTCATCTACCGCCATCCTTCCTTCAGCACATCCATCAGCCTCTGCCGGCTATGTGCAGTCATTTATTCTCCTGCAAGCTGCTACACCATGGACTATACAGGTATTCTTTTCCGCATTGCGACTCTTCACTCACACCTCTCCTGTGCCTGATCTGCACATCAACATTCCTGCTTCGTCCTCCTTTCTCTGCGCATATTGCATCGCTTCTGACTCCACAGGGAGACATGTCTTCCCCATCATATGCTCTACACACTGACATTACGCCCCCCCCCCCCCCAATGCATCAGTACAGCTGCCTCCCACATGCCTGATCCAACTATTGGCTGCCATGTAGGATGGCCACAGATCTGTCAGGTCCATCAGCTCCCACCTGTCCTTCCATCCATCACCTTTACATTAGCTTTCCCTGCTGTTCCCTTATCCAGTGTTAGGTTGACAGCCATTTTTGGGCATTAGGGTGCACACTTGCCATCTTAACACCTGGTGTCCTGTTATCAAATGTTAGGCGGCCCATTGCGCCCTTACCACCAGAACGCCTACTACCCGCCCAGAGCCTTTTTTGCACGGGAAACACCTTAATGCTGCCATTAATGCTCATTATCCCCTGCTCCTTTACCACTCTTTAGTAAACATACCCCTAAGTATTAGCAGTAAATATGAGACTGAGATCATACTCCACATGCCCTGGTTTAGAAGCAAGGTTCATAATGGTCACTGTATGCACAAAACTAATGCATTTGGAGAAACTGATTCCTACTATCTATTTGAAGCAGATAAACAAAACAAACAGGGAATTAGGGTAATTCTTAAGAGAAATTATTAAACACAAACAGATGTTAGAATAAGGGGGCCAGAATCCAAAAGCAGCCTCAAAAAGATGGATTTTTAGCGTGGATTTGAATAGGACCAGAGATGGAGCCTGACATACTGACTCGGGTAGTGTATTCCAGGCATACAGTACAGCAAGGTGAAACAGTTTCTCCAGGTGACAGCAGAAAAGAACATCACAGATAAAAGCAATCTGTCTAATGAGCAGAGATCCCAAGGAGGGAGATAAGAGAGGAGAGGTAATGAGGAGCTTCAGAATGAATACACTTGTAGGTCAGTATGAGAATTTTTAACTATATGCAGAAAGGATTAGGGAACCAATAAAATTACTTTAGAAGAGGGGTTATGTGAGCATATTGACACTGGTGGAAGATCATCCATGAAGCTGAGTTTTGCAGGGTTGTCAAGTCCAGGAATGAGATTTTAAGTCAGTCCTGGATTTCTGACAATCTTATTCTGATGTATTATGAGACCTACGGCACCGATACAAATGGGTAAAATCAGGGACTACAAATACCATACTGCATTACAATGCAAATTTAAAACCAGAACTGGTAATATATCTCACTCCTTGGACTGGATACCTTGGCAACTCTGGTTTGAAAGGGGGAGATAAGATTCAGTGGGAGACCAGCGAGGAGCAGGTTGCAACGGGAGATATGAAAGAGAGGATAAGAGTATTGATAGGAAAGGACGAATTTTACTGATGATATAGAGAAAGTCAAAATCTATCGCTTCTATCTGTTAGATATGTGCAGAGAAAGAGAGAGAAGAGTCAAAGATGATCCCAAGTTTGCAAGCCAAGGAAACAAAGAAACATGTAAACATGACAGCAGATAAAGACCATATAGCCTAACCAGTCTGCTCTTTCATACCAACTACTAAGTTTTTTTTCCCTTTAGAGATCTTCTGTGTTTGTCACATGCTTTCTTGAATTCACATACAGTCCTTACCTCTACTACCTCCACTGGAAGAATATTCCATGCACCTCCCACTCTTTCCGTAAAGAAAAATTTCAGCAAATTACACCTGAGTCTATCTCCTTTTGTCTTCATCTTATGTTCCCTCTTTGCACAGCTTTCATTCAATTGAAAGAGTCTTTCCTCCTGTGCATTTATGCCATAGAGGTATTTAAATGTTTCTGACATATCTCCTCTCTCCTGCCTTTCTTCCAAAGTATGAGGTGTGACAAAAAAGAAATGAGACTGTCCCATAAATGTTTTATTACAAACTCTACAGAGAAATTAGGCATTGTCCCCTTCAAAATAATCCCCCCCAGAGTTAATGCACTTTTGCACTCGCTTCTGCCATGTACGGAAGCACTCAGTAAAGTCCTCCTCCTTGAGGTCCCTCAGCTCCCTCATCACAGTGGCCTTGATTTCTTCTACAGAGGTGAAATGAGTTCCTTTGAGCACAGACATCAGCCTGGGGAAGAGCCAGAAGTCGCACAGTGCGAGATCTAGGGAATAAGGAGGGTGGTCGAGAGCTCTGATCTGTTTGTTGGCCAAGAACTGCCTCACACTGAGCGCGGTGTGTGCGGGCACGTTGTCGTGGTGGAGCAGCCACGACTTGTCTCTCCACAGAGCCCGCCTGCTGCACCGAACACGGTCATGGAGACGATTGAGGACCTGCTGGTAGAAGTGCTGGTTGACTGTCTGACCCTCAGGCACAAACTCATGATGGACCACTCCCTTCTGGTCAAAGAATGCGATCAGCATGACCTTGATCCTTGATTTGGACATGTGCGCCTTCTTGGGTCTGGGTGACAGTCAAGTCTTCTACTGCAGGCTCTGTCTCTTGCTTTCAGGGTCATACTGGAAGACCCAAGTCTCGTCTCCTGTGATGACTCGGCCAACCAACTCTGGATCTTCTCCGATCTTTTCTAGCAAGTCTCGACAAACATTGACCCGGTGCTCCTTCTGGTCGTCCGATAAAAGCTTGGGCACCATCTTGGCACACAGCTTCCGCATCCCCAGCTCCTGCACCAAGATGGTCCGCACTGACTCCCTGTTCAGGCTGAGCTCCTCAGCTATCATCCGCACCATCAAATTGCGATCACTCCGCACCAGCTAGTTCACTCTGTCAATGTTCTCAGCCATCTTTGTAGTCAAGGCCATCCTGACTTGTGGTCATCCTCCACCTCCTCGTGGCCAGTCTTGAAGTGTTTGTGCTACTCAAAGACTCGCGGCCTTGACATTGCATCTCCTCCATAAGCCTTTTGGAGAAATTGGAGACACTCAGCTGGACCCTTCTCCAACTTAATCAGAAATTTCAAGTTGATTCTTTGCTCTATATTTTTGCTACCTCCAGATGTGTGACAAGGCGATGGAGCAGTGTGCTACAGAAAAACCTGAAAAAAGAAAAAGAGTGAGAGAGATGAAAAATATTATAGCAGAATAGTGGTGAGATGTTGCACAACACAGTGACATAAGTGGTTAGCCAACTGACATTGAGTCATGGGCGTGGCTGCCACAGTCTTGTTTCTTTTTTGTCATACCTCGTATACAGGGAAGATAACAGTATTATATACATAAATAGAGTGGGGACAAAGAGGGGAGAAGGATTTCAGAGTTAAAATAAGAAGCTCCATCTTGGCATATCTATTGGTGCAGTACTGAGAGAAGCCATAAGAACATAAGATATGCCATACTGGGTCAGACCAAGGGTCGCTCAAGCCCAGTATCCTGTTTAAAACAGCAGCCAATCCAGGTCACAACTACCTGGCAGGTTCCCAAAAAGGTAAATAAATTCCTTGCTGTTATCCCAGGGGTAAGCAGTAGATTTCACTGGTCCATTTTAATAATGGTATATGGACTTTTCCTCCAGGAACTTGTACAAACCTCTTTTTAAACCCAGATACATTAATAGTTTTTACTACATCCTCTGGTAATGAATTCCAGAGTTTGATTATGTATTGAGTGAAAAAATACTTTCTTTGATTAGTCTTAAATTAGATACATTATGGCTTCATTGCATGTCCCCTAGTCTTTCTGTTTTTTGATGGCATAAACAACTGACCTACGTTAACAATTCCACTCCATTCATTATGTTATAGACCTCTATCACATTCATCCTTAGCTGTCTTTTTTTCTAAGTTGAAGAGCCCTAACCTTTTAAGCCTTTCCTTGTAGGGATCACATTCCATCCCCTTCATCATTTTGGTAGCTCTTCTCTGTACTTTTCTAATTCTGTTATATCCTTTTAAGAAATGGTGACTAGTCCTGAACAGAATATTCAAGATACAGTCACACCATGGAGCAACAGAGAGGTATTATATATCATCCTTAGTTTTATTCTTTATTCCTTTCCTTATGAGTCCTAACATTTTATTTGCTTTTTTGGCTGCCGTGGCACACGAGGCAGAAAGATTCAACAGATTATCCATAATGATGCCCAGATTCTTTTCCTGAGTGGTGATTTCCAATGTGGAGCCTTGTATCATGTAATCTTAGTTTGGGGGGTTCTTCTCTAAGTGCATATCTATGCACTTGGCCACATTAAAGTTCATCTCCATTTGGATGTCCAGTCTCCCAATTTATTAAGGTCATCTTGCAATTTTTCACAATCCTCGTGTTTTAACAACTTTGAATAATTTTGTATTATCTGAAAATTTGATCACCTAACTCAATTCCCATTTCCAGGTCATTTATGAATGTTAAAAAGCAGCAGGCCAAGCACAGACCCTGAGGTACTCTACTATTCACCATTCTCCATTGAGAAAATTGGCCAGTTAGACCTACTCTCTGTTTTCTATCTTAACCAGTTCCTAATCCAAAGTAGTACACTACTTCCTATCGCATGACTTTTTAAATTTCCGCAAGAGTATCTCATGAGGGTACTTGTCAAAGTCTTTCTGAAAATCCTGGCTCACCTTTACCTCTTTATTCAATCCTTCAAAACAATATAAGAGATCAGTGAGACAAGACAGATAATATGTATCTTATCTGATGTTTTATTGTTCTTTGTAAACCGCGCTGATTATAAATAGTGCGGTATATAAAAGATGTTAAATAAATAAATAAATAAATAAGGCTTTCCTTGGCCAAATCCATGTTGGCTTTCTTCCATTAAACCATGACTATCTATATGTAATGTGATTTTATTCTTTATAATGGTTTCTACCATTTTGTCTGGTAGCGACGTCAGGCTCATCAGGTCTGTAGTTTTCTGGATCACCCCTGAAACCCTTTTTAAAAATCTGTGTTACATTGGCTACTCTCCAATCTTCAGGTACTACAGATAAGTAGTAATCTTATATTTCAGTTCTTTTAGCACCCTGCAGCTATACCATCCAGTCCAGGTGATTTGCTATTCTTTATCAAATAGCTGCATTACATCTTCCTGGTTTATCAAGATTTGTTTCAATTTCTCCTGTACACAACCTTTAAATACCATTTCAGGCATGGGAAACTTCCCTACTTCTTCTTCACTAAAGACCAAAGCAAATAATTAATTCAGTCTTTCCGCTATGACCTTGTCCTCCTTTAGCGCCCCTTTAACCCCTCTATCATCTAATGGTCCAACTGACTCTGGGGCAGATGCAGAAAACTAGCACAGCCGTTACGCGCAGATAATGCAACTATTAGACACAAATTACTGCCACATTAAATGCACAAAAGAGATGCACGTAAGCATAAACAGGAAAGGAAAAGCAATGCCAAGAATATTTAAATTATAGGCAAATGAGCTGCCCATAATAAAATGGCATGCTAATATCGTCTGCACCCATGTAGAGTGATAAACCTGGTAAGTGAAGGGGTTTGTAACTTGCAGGTCAACCCTCTCCGTGCTTTTGTTTAGCGGTATACCTCCGTGTAGGTCACCCCTATTTGTTGAGATATAAGATAGGTTTATTTTGATTTTATCCTATTGCTATAAAGGGATCCACTGTGTCTGTCCCATGCCATTTTGAAGTCTATCACTTCCATCGGGAGTGCGTTCCAAGCATCCACCACCCTTTTCAGTGAAAAAATATTTCCTGACATTGCCTTTCAGTTTACTTCCTTGCAGCTTCATGTTATACACTCTAGTTTTACAGCTTCCTCGTCTTTGGAAGAGGTTTGTTTGTTCATTAATACTCTAAGTATTTAAAGGTCTGAATCATATCTCCCTTGTCCCTCCTCTCCTCCAGAGTGTACATATTTAGGTCTTCAAGTATCTTCTCATAGGTTTTCTGACGCAGGCTCCAAATCATTTTGGTCGCCTTCCTCTGAACGGTTTCCAATTTTTTTATATACTTTGCGAAATATGGTCTCCAAAACTGAACACAAAATTTCAAGTGAGGCCTCACCAGCGACTTGTACTTCTTCCTTTCTGCTGGTAATTCCTCTTTGTATGCTTAAATGTTCCTGGCCAGTAGACCTTACATGAACTGAGGGCACACTCAGATATCTGATTTAAAGTCTATGCAAGGAATGTAGGCAGTAAGAATATTCCTATAAACTTATATCCAACAGTTACAATTTATATTTAAAAAATAGGCAATTGTATAGTCTGAAAGCTTAGCTGTGTGGAGTCTCTTGAAGAGGTGATGACCAAAGTTGATCAGGTTCTTGTGAACAGGCTGTAGGGGTGATTCAATTAGCCACACCCTATGAAGCAGGCTTGTAATAGACAATGGAAATTGAAATATTCAAACTGAAATCTTACTTCTGTGTATCAGCCTACTATGCAAAGGTCCCTGTAACCTTAAAATGTATACCTTTGCTGCAAAATTAAGAGGGAGACTTAGGCAGAAGACCAGGTCTCTGCAAATCTGAAAGCAAATGTGTATTTCTATTCCAAGTAGCTATATATCACAAGTGTCCCTGGCCAGTAGACCTTACATGAACTGAGGGCACATATTCCTAAAAACTTATATCCGACAGTTAAAATTTATTTTAAAAAACCCCAGGCAATTATAAAATCGGAAAGCTTAGCTATATGGAGTCTCTTGAATGCCGTCGAAGTCAGTATGCGCAGCGTGTGGGCTTCAGAGAGGCCGTTTGTCAGATTTAGGACTCTGCAAACCATGTGAGCAAGCAGATTCAGAGGCAGAGGGCCGTTTGCTTAAATCTGCAGATGAGGAAGGTTCTCATTTAGAAGATTTAGATGAGTTAAATATTTTATCAAATGCTTCAGGTGTCCAAGGTACAAAGGAGAGGTTTTTAAGGGAGACTCTTCTGATCAGAAATGTTGGCTTCATCAAAGTGGAAGCAATGTGAAAAATACGCTTTGACTGATTTAAAGGATAAAGACTCAGACCCTTTTTCACCTGAAATTGTGCTCTTATTGCACAAGGCTTACTTATTAAAAAAGGGAAACAAACAGCAGGTTTCATCAAAGTTTATTCAGGACTCACTTTTTAACTCTGGACATTTGGAACAACCAGTGTTATCTTTAGAAGGAGCCTCGGATCACTCAGGAGACTCAGAAGATCCACTGGAAGGAACATCAGGTTCTAATGAAAGAGGTCTTCAGTTAGTACAGGAAGACTATGAAATTCCGGCTGGAGAAGACCCACGTATTGTAAGGGTCTTTAGAAGGGAAGAGCTTAAGAGGCTCATCGAGCACTCCTTAGAAGCACTTTATATTCCTTTAGATTCACAGGTTCAAAATACAATGCTGGAAGATCCTTTGCTGCAAGGAATCCAGACAACAGAAACAGCTTTTCCAATTCATAAAGCAATAACGCAAATGATAGAAGTCGAATGGGAATCACCAGAGACCGGGTAACAAGAACAGAATAAAGCCATTCCGTGCTACTATTCCAGATATTTTGTCTTTCTTACAAAAAGGAGTTGATAAAGGTCTTACACTGAATTCCATAAAAGGTGCAAGTGGTGGCCTTATGCTATAGAGGATGAGTTCAAGGTTATTGTTTAACATCACATCCAGATGTTATATGTTTCGTTAATGCAAATTAGGCCACAGGTACGTTCAATAGTTCTGTCTTGGGATCTAAATATAGTGCTCACAGTGCTGACAGAATTGCCATTTGAACCTTGGAAGGAGGCAACTTTGAAGAATTTAATATTAAAGGTCGTATTTTTAGAGGCAATATGTTCAGCACGTCATATATCAAAGGAAATAGTTGTTATGTGTACAGTGCCATCTTTTCTGCCTAAAGTTGTGTCACCATTTCATATTAATTAATTAATTGTTTTGCCCAGTTTTCAAGAAACAAATAATCCTCAATTACGAAGTTTGGATATACGTTTAATAATTCACCATTACCTGAAGTGTACAAAGACATTTCGAAGATCAGAACATTTACTTGTGCTTTAAGAAGGACCACGTAAAGGAGAAGCAGCTTCAAAGGCAACAATTGCACGCTGGTTGAAAGACAATAGCGTCTGCTTATTTATTATGCAAAAAGATCATACCTAAGGGCTTAAAAAGCACATTAAACCAGGGCTCAGGCAACCTCATGGGCAGAATCTAGCCCGGTTTAAACATAGAAACATGATGACAGAAAAAGACCACATGGCCTATCTAGTCTGTCCTTCCATATCAACAACTACAACAGTCCCCTTTTTACCTTTAGAGATCCTCTGTGTTTGTCCCATGCTTTTTTAATTCAGTTACTGTCCTCATTGAAGAAAACTCCGTGATCTGGCCACAATACCACGGCTCTTTAGGTCTCTGGTCCTCAAGCAGTGAGAAACAGACAGAGAGTAATACAGAACACAATCACACACACACAAGTGTTACTTTCTTTGAGCTCAGAGGGAAGACAATAAACGGGTCTATGGACGTGCATAATTCCACGCTTATTGAATTCAAATTCCTCCTCCTAAAAAGCTCCTTTTATTAGAGAAAAAGAGGAAGTAACAGTCATTTATTATAACCATGAAATAACACAAGGTGTCGCCAAAGTTCTTTTTACAGAGTAAGATCTGATTACAGTGTATTAGATGAAATTTATAATTGCAAAGTTGCAAAAAATATGTTGTGTCAGCAGGGACTTCCAGTTGACTGTACAATGAACTTTATGCTTGCACAGTTTCCTATATTTACTCTTTATGCTTGCGTTAACACTGTTCCATCTATTTTAAAGACGGTTACACAGAACTCATGATCATGACATCCTATTCTATTTAAGAGGAAGTAGGTGAAAAGTCAAACTTCTAAACACATTCTGTATCAAAAAATTCATCCATCTTTCATTACATATTGGGGATTCTGGTATCCCTTTATCTGTCCATGTCTACACTCATCTCTACCACCTCCACTGGGAGACTATTCCATGGATCCATTACTCTTTCCGTAAAGAAATATTTCCGCATATCACTCCTGAATGGGATAAGGGTGAAGGGAGATAGATTCAGGAGTGATATGCGGAAATATTTCTTTACGGAAAGAGTAGTGGATCAATGGAATACTCTCCCAGTGGAGGTGGAAGAGATGAGGACAGTAACTGAATTCAAAAAAGCATGGGACCAACACAGAGGATCTCTAAAGGTAAAAAGTGGACTGTTGTAGTTGCTGATATGGAAGGACAGACTAGATAGGCCATGTGGTCTTTTTCTGTCATCATGTTTCTATTCTATGAATCTATCTCCCTTCCCCCTCATCCCATGTCCCCTCATAGCAGAACTTGCTTTCAATTGAAAGAGGCTCTTTCCCTGAACATTTATGCCACGGAGGTATTTAAACATCTCAATCATATCACCTCTATCCTGCCTTTCCTCTAAGGTGTACATATTAAGATCCTTCAGTCTGTCCTCATATGCTTTATAATGAAGACAACTAATCATTTTAGTAGCCACCCTCTGCACCAACTCCATCCTGTTCACATCCTTTTAAAGGTGCGGTCTCCAGAACTGCACACTATACTCCAAATGAGGTCGCACCAAAGACTTATACAGAGGCATTATCACCTCCTTTTTTCTGCTAGCCATTCCCCTCCGTATGCACCCAAGCATCCTTTAACTTTTGCCATCGCCTTTTCTACCTGTTTAGCTATTTTAAGATCATCAGACACAACCACGCCTAAGTCCCACTCTTCTTTAGTGGACAAAAGTACTTCACCCCCTATACTATATTGCTCCCTTGGATTGCTGCAGCCCAAATGCATGACCTTACATTTTTTAACATTAAATTCCAGCTGCCAAATTCTAGACCATTCTTCAAGCTTAGCTAGATCCCTCCTCATGTTATCTACACCTTCCTGGGTGTCTACTCTATTGCAGATTTTGGTATCATCCACAAAGAGGCAAACCTTACCAGACAGCCCTCCTGCTATATCACTAACAAAGATGTTAAAAAGAAACGGACCAAGGACAGATCCCTGGGGCACACCACTAGTAACATCCTTCTCCTCAGAGTGAGCTCCATTTACTTGTACTCTTTGTCGCCTCCCACCCAACCAATTTCTAACCCAAGCAGTAACTTTAGGGTCCATCCCTAGGGTGCTCAGTTTGTTTATAAGTTGCCTGTGAGGAACAGTGTCAAAAGCTTTACTGAAATCTAAATACACCACATCTAGAGCTCTCCCTCGGTCCAACTCCATGGTCATCCAGTCAAAGAAATCAATCAGATTTGTCTGACAAGACCTGCCTCTGGTGAATCCATGCTGCCTCGGATCCTGTAATCTGCTGGACTCTAGAAACCTCACTATTTTCTCTTTCAGCAGCTGAAGTTAAACTAACCGGCCTGTAGTTTTCAACCACATCCTTACTTCCACTTTTGTGTAAAGGCACCACATGAGCCTCTCTCCAGTCCTTTGGCACCACTCCCGACTCCAACAAGGCATTGAAAAGGTCAGTCAGTGGAGTTGCTAGAACGTCCCCAAGTTCCCTCAGTATGCTAGGGTGTATCCCATCCGATCCCATCGCTTTGTCTACTTTAAGTTGAGCTAGTTTCTCACGAACACAGTCTTCTGAAAATTGTTCAAGATGTCCCTCGCTTCTGTTCCTATTTGTGGGTGTTTTCTGAGGTCCTGCTCCTGGTTCTTCATCTGTGAACACAGAACAAAAATATTTGTTAAGCAATTCCGCTTTATTCTTATCAGCTTCTACATATTCCTCCCCTGCACCCTTGAGTCTGACAATACCACTTTTGCCCTTCCTCTTCTCACTAATATATATGAAAAATGTCTTATCCCCCCCATTTTATTGCACTGGCTATTTCCTCCTCCTTTTGAATCTTTGTCTTCTTGACTACTTTGCTAGCTTCTCTAGGTTTTTCCAAATACAGATGCCTGTCTTCCTCTCTCTGTGATATCTTGTATTTCATGAAGATCTCCCTCTTTTTCTTCACTTTTTCAGCTACTTCTTTCGAAAACCATAGTGGTCTCCTTTTCCTTTTACCTTTATTTACCATTTTAACAAAAAGGCTGGTTGCCCTTAAAATATCCCCTTTCAGTTTTGCCCACTGTTTTTCTACATCCCCCAGCTGTTCCCATCCCACTAACGACTCCCTGAGGTATTGGCCCATCTTCGCAAAGTTAGTCTTCCTAAAGTCTAAGATCCTCACCTTTGAATGGATTCTAACAGCCCTAGTCCTAATACTGAACCACACCATCTGGTGATCACTGGATGCAAAATGATCTCCCACTACAACATCAGAAACACTTTCACCATTGATAAGCACCAAGTCCAGTATGGCCCCTTCACGTGTGGGGTCTGTTACCAATTGCCTGAATAGTTCTCCCTGTAGAGAATCCAGGATCTCCTTACTTCTAGATGGTACTGCAGCAGGAATGTGCCAAACAACATCTGGCATATTGAAATCTCCTATCAGTAGCACTTCCCCTTTCCTAGCAATGCTGCGTATGTCTTCAATTAACTCTCTGTCCACCTCTTCCTCTTGTGAGGGAGGTCTATATATCACACCAATGCAAATAGATTTCTCTTTCCCTCTTTCTAGTTTAACCCACAAGGCCTCCTCTCTCCCTTTTAAGCTCTGTAATTCCAAAGCTTTAATAGTAGTTTTTACATATAGTGCCACTCCTCCTCCCCTTCTTCCTACCCTGTCCTTTCTGAATAAAGTATAGCCAGGTATAGTTACATCCCAATCATGGTTTTCTGTGAACCATGTTTCTGTAACTGCCACTAAATCCAAGTCAGCCACTCCCACCAAAGCTTCAACATCAGGGATCTTATTTCCCATGTTATGGGCATTTATACACACCACTTTCCATATAGGTATTTAATGTATCACCTACCCGGGGGCTTTCACTTACCTGGGGGCTTTCTTCACCCATCCCCAACGAATCTAGTTTAAAGCCCTCTTCAGTAGATTAGCCAGTCTACTACCGATGATGCGTTGACCTTTCTTGGACAGATGGATGCCATCTCTGCTCTGCAACCCTTGGAACAGCATCCCATGGTCTAGGAAACCAAAACGCTCTCGATGACACCATCCACGCAGCCATGCATTCATCTCCAGGATGCGAGCCTCTCTGCCTTGGCCTTTACCCTCAACAGGGAGGATTGAAGAGAACACCACCTGTGCACCTAACTGCTTTATCCTCTGTCCCAGAACCATGAAGTCACTTTTGATACGTTCCGAGGTATACTTGGCAGTATCATTTGTTCCAACATGGATTAGCAACACTGGGTAATAGTCAGTGGGCTTGATGAGTCTCGGCAAACTCTCCGTAACATCTTGCATTTTGGCACCAGGCAGACAGCATACCTCTCTGGACATCAAGTCTGGTTGGCAGATGGACGCCTCAGTACCCCTCAGAAGAGAGTCTCCAACCACCACTACCCTTCGTTTCCTTCTGGTCACTGATTCTGCAACTTTGGGGTACTTGAGCTCTGGTTCTTCCCTTTCCAGGGATGCTTTCACCTCCTCCACTTCCAGGGCTGCATAATTGTTCTTCAATTCAAGGGCTGGAGAAGTTGGATTGGTGATTTTGCAGGCCCTGGTGACTTGTGTCCAACCATCAACATTCTGTTGGCACCCAACTTCTCCTGTGCTGGAGAGCTTGGTTGCTGCAATAAGCATCTCATCAATGCACTTCTCACTGTCTTGAATGCTCCTCAGCCTCGCCACCTCCTCTCTGGAGTTCCTCCACTTGTTTCCTCAGAGCTTCAGCATGCAGGCACCCTGCACATGGAACCGGTCCTTCAAACGGCATTAGGACCTCTGTCTGGACCAAGGCAGAAGCTGTAACGGGGGCAACAGCTTTAGCGATAAGATTTTTCCCAGCCATTGTTCTGTTCGTGGAGCTTAGGTATCTGTTAAAGCAAAGGAGAGAGATCTACCAAGTACCAGCTGGTTTCCCAGCTGTCCTTTCAGAGAAAAAGCAGTTAAATCTCTTTAATTATATTCAAAATGTGCTGTTCCAATTCTCTGTGATTTGTTAAATGGGGAGGTGCCCTATAAAGCAAGACTGCTCACTAGGGGTGGGTGGGAGTCGGGGTGGGTAGGGAGGGAACTAACACCTGATTAGGTGTTAGCAGTTTCCAAAACTAAGGAGGTTACTAGAGTTCAGCAACCTACTGTGCTCAAGGAAAGTTCCACTAAAGCACCAAAAAGAAAGTAACCTTGCTTTAAAAATATTCAAAAAACCCTTTTAAGAGCTCCCAGTCAGAGAGCTAGCAATTTAATATAATAAAATAAACCCTCAAATCCTTACTGTTGGCTGATCTGTAGAGCCCTTGTTAGGAAAGTCTCAACAGGGCAGGGCACTGGAGCCTTTTATGCAGGCCTCAGCAGACATTTGTAAGGCAGCAACATGGTCTACCTTACATGCCTTTACAAAACATTACCATATAAATGTACAGGCAGAAGCAGATGCTCAGTTTGGAGCATGTGTCTGACAGGCTGGACCTTTAGGACCCACCCATACATAAGTACTGTTCTGGTACATCCCAATAGTATGGACTGCACTGGAGGGACACTATGGAAGGAGAAATTAGATCTTACCTGCTAATTTGCTTTCCTTTAGTCCCTCCAGTACAGTCCATAACCCACCCATTTTGGAACAGTTATTATAAATTTGGTATTAAATTGTTGAATTGTTTGGTTTGTATTAAGAGGTTTGAAGGAAAGTAAATAGAGTTGTTAAATGCTAAGGTTAAATTAGTTATCATAAGATTATGAAGTTACTGCTTTGACAGTAGGATACTGGCTAGGTGATAGCAATGTATTCCCTTTATATAGAATGACATCACCTAAGCTTGGAATTCTCAGTCTCCAATCTGCTGAAAGGGGATGAAAACCCAATAGTATGGACTGCAATAGTATGGAAAGCAAATTAGCAGATAAGATCTAATTTCTCCTTCTATCTGCCTGCAGGAGATCCCTGCAGGAAGATAGAAGGAGTCTTCACTGCGATCGCAGCAGCCTTCCCCTCCTGCCCGTGTGGATTCTATCTCCTATGAACAGACAGGAGTCCACTGTGATTGCAGCCATTCCCTTCTCTTCTGCCCATGGGAGATTGGATCTCCATGGGCAGAACAGGAGGGGAAGGCTACGGAGGCTATGAAGCAGGGTCAAGGCAAAGCTGGGGGAAGACTCAAGGCAGAGCTTGGCCCCCCTTAATCCAAGAAGCGTTCTTCCGCCCCTGCCAGGCTTCATCCATTCTCTCTCTCTCATACAGTACCCCCTTCCCCCCATTCAGTCCCTCTCTCACACACCAATTTTTGCCCTTGGCTGAAGCACCTCAAAAATGCCATGGTTCATGCTTTCCCCTCTGCAAACTGCTCTCTGAATGGTGAAGCCGTGCAGGGGAGGAAGTTCGGGCTGATCTCCTGGTTTCAAGTCTCGCAAGACTTCACACCATAAGACCATCCCAAACTCCTGCAAAGCATGGCTCAACCATTCAGACTGCTGATCAAAATGAGGGAAGCCTGAACCATGGCCTTGGCTTGCATACAAATGTTTGTTTGCACATATGCAAACAAACATAAGAATGGACAGAATTTCTCTACCACCTGAACCCTCAACCATAGGTGCTACGCCTTAGCAAAAAACATGACACAAAAAAAGAAAAAAAACAAAAACAAAAAGCATGCAGATAGAGTACAAGAGGGAAAGGGGGCCTGAGCCCAACTTATCAGCACCCCTCAGGAGCTCCATGGGGTCCTCCTGCTCTTCTCCAGCCCACCAAGCACTAGAAATCTATGCATTGCAGCACAGGACACAGAAAAGCTCTCTTCTCCAAGAGACAGGGGTATATCTGGGCTCTCAGCCACATTAAGGCCTATATATCTCAGTCACACAAGCCACAGCATCATGGAAGAAAAGTCTATCTGCAGTGCTGCACCAATCCAAACACCTTGCCACCTGCTAGAGATAGACAAACACTGGCTTTTCCCAGTGATGCACCAGTGGATATAGCAAGTGATGACATCACTGAAAGTTTCTGAAGTCCACCTCCAACTGCTGGCAAGGTGACATTACCCACATGTCTAGACTAATCTCACAGGATAAGCAAATCCTGGTCTCTGTTCTGATTGAACTGGAGTACCAAATGAGCAGGAGAGAACTGCTGGGCCGCCAAAATTATATGATCATGAGTCTTTGGTTTGCAAATTATGTCATTACAAGTTCATGCTACTCAATTCTATAGTTACTATCAAAATCAGAAATATTTGTGAAACACAATCAATTAACTTCCACCCTCACCTCAGAATCTGCATTTGCTAAATGTTTTCTGGAGGGAGATATTTGATCATTCCTGGTTTTATGAACATACATCCCATTACATTGTTGCCTTTGTAGTCCTGCTTCTACCATTTGAAATGAGTCCTATCAGTACCAAAAGTATATTTAGAAAACAAAGGCAACAGTCAAGGAATTTAAAGGAGACAAATATTTTCTCACTTATTTGGTTTTGTGTCTTTTTGTATTTTCCCCTTATCTATTTTCTTTCTAGATGAAAGGTGGCTTGTGCTTTTTTTCTATTTTTGCTGTTCTAGTCTCACACTTTAATGTTGTATTACTCCTCTTCTAGTGTCTTTGATCCTTCCCCGGCAGCTTTACCTCATCACTGGGCTCTCTAACTGCGGCTGAGGGACTCGATCCCTAGAGCTACAATTTTCACCAAATTTAAGGTTCTAGGATGACCTGGCACCCAGAGTTTTTCCCAGTTCTTCAGGGAAAGGAGATTTTAAAAAAATCAAATTCTCCCTCAAGAAAGTGGGGGAATCAATATTCGGTGAGAGCATACGGTGCTTTTAAAGCACCTGGTTGCTGCCACTGAAATTTAAAAAGTATATTCAGCATCGGAGTCTATCTGGCATCCGGCTCTGAATATCCAATTTGCCTGTTGGTTGGGCCGGCCCTGGCTGCTAACTAGATAGCTAAACCGGATAAAGTTAGGACAGCCATTGACTTGTCTTAACTTTATATGGTTTAGAACAAGCATGGCCGTTGTTTAAAAATACTACCTTGGAAGCCCAGAGCAGATGTATTCCACGCTTTAAGAAAACTGGAAGGAAGGCCAAAAATCTGCCAACATGGTTTAAAGGTGAGGTAAGAGAGGCTGTTGTAGCCAAAAGAGCATATTTCAGGAAATGGAAAAATGAGCCAAATGCTGCAAGGGAGCAAGATGGCAATTGGAGAGGTTGTATGCATTTGAGTTCCTCACACCGAGAGTTTTCTTACCTGTATCCTGGCATTTGAGCCCCAGAATGGAGTAGAAGAAGCGTAAACAGAACAGCCTACCCTCGGGCTCAATTAGAGCTACAACAGGTGCTCAGGTAACTCTTGAGGCATGTGGAGTCCGCGCCTTGGGGAGAGAAGTGGCATCTTTGGTGGTTCTAGGAATCCTTCGGCCTTGGATCTAAGCAGTAATGAAGTGTTTCTTAGCCTCAAGAATTGCAGTCCTCTGCCGTGGTCCAGAAGTACTGCTGCTGTTGAGGCTGTGCTCCATCCCGGTGCTCTAATGAGTTCTCCGTGGGGTGGGAGTGAAGAGGGTGCCTTGCTGACAGGATGAAAGAAGAGAAACTCCTGGTTTCTGGCTGCAAACAGCCGAGTCTAAGTCAAACCCAGTGTGCTGCAACGATCGATGACCCCGGAGGCTTGGGTCCAACACTACACAGTAGGATTAAGAAACCTGCAGTAATAACTTTGGATTTGCTGTGGAACATTATTGTCAGTATCAACCACTCTCCTGGAGTTTTTGCAACTGGTATAAAGAAGAAATTAGACCTTACCTGCTAATTGATGTTCCTTGAGTTACTCCAGTCCAGTCCCAGCACCTTTGGGTATTCACGCCCCACCAGCAGCTTGGAAACTGAGCATATCATGATTTTCATGACCTCCCCCTAGATAGACAGCTGGTTCCTCCTCCAGCCTCCAGTAACCTATTAACAAAGCAGGCTCACGGAAACAATGATTATAACTAACATGTGGAGAAACTTGATTAACCCACTAAACGCAAAAGATAAAAAACCCTCCCCATCAGGAAAGGAGAGTCCCCTTCGCTCACCTGTCATGAGCTCAAGCGCTTCACAGGAGACCAGCTACATCGGTCCCCCACCTTCGACAGACCCCCTACTTTCCACCTGTCTCCTTCAACTATACCTTCTTATTCCCCGGACTTATGAAAACTTGAATCAGGTGGCCTTCTTGCAGCTGGGGAACTTGGCGAACCGCCAACCTCAGTTCACTGATATCCATTCACAGGGAGGGATTCGGGACTGGACTGGAGTAACTCAAGGAGCATCAATCAGCAGGTGAGGTCTAATTTCTTCTTCCATTTTGTTCCTCAAGTCCAGTCCTGGCACCTTTGGAATGTACTATAGCAGTACTATCCTCAGGAGAGACCCGCTAATCTGGCCTGTAGTACGGCCAAGCCAAAATACGCCTCTGCTGAAGCCTGTGCATTCAACTGGTAATGTTTTACAAATGAAGACAAAGAGGACCAAGTAGCCGCCCCACCTATCTCGACTGGCCTCTCTGATCCATCTCGAAATGGTCACTTTGGACTCAGTCTCCCCCTTATGTGGCCCTCCAAACAACACGAACAGGCACTCCATCTTCTGGAACGGTCCTGTGCATGACAGGTACCTCTTTAGTATCAGACGCACATCCAAACGCTTCAGGAGGTGGTCCGACGGATGTTCCCCGTCCATCCGAGAAGACCAGGAGGGACACAGCTGATTCAGGTGGAAAACTGACAGTACCTTCAGCAAAAAGGAGGGAACCGGCTGCAATACCATTTTACCCCTAGAGATAACCAGATACAGCTCCCTGCATGACAAAGCCTGGAGCTCTGAAATCCTCCTAGCTGAACAAATGGCTACCAGAAACACTGCCTTTAACGTCAAATCCTTTACCGTGCAATCCCCCACTGGCTCAAAGGGTGGCTCCGTGAGGATGGACAGCACCAGATTAAGGTCCCATGGTGGTACAACCAAACGCATCAGCATCCTTCACCTGCTTCACTAGTCCCCCATGCACCTCTATCCGTTGCCACACACTGCCGATCAGGGGCCAGGGAGGAAAGACATTCAGAAGCCCTTCTGTAGGCCATGGCTGCACCAGCCCATCGAGCCCCTCTGATATGTGCTCCCACCTTCTGCTGTAAAATCGCGCCGCTTTGGCCAACTGGTAGGTTGCCATCATAGGGTGTCCCCACCGGCACACCAACTGCTCGAAGAAGCCCTGGTTGAGCATCCACTCCGCTGGGTCTATCCGCACTCTGCTGAGATAATCTGCCTCGACATTCTCTCGCCCCGCCACATGCACCCAGTCCATCAACAGACTGGCCTCCTCTTCCAGTTGCAGACTGCCCGAACTGGCCTGTCGGTTGTTATAAGCTACTGTTGCTGCATTATCCAAAAACACTCACAGCCTTCCCTAGCAACTGGTCCTGAAAGCCTTGTAGGGCCAAGAACGCTGCTCTGAGCTCCAGCTGATTTATGGGGCACTGCGCCTTCTGCTCCGTCCACAGACCTTGTGCAAACTGAGCTTTGCAATGTGCTCCCCAGCCCACCAGGCTGGCATCTGTTATGAGCTGCATCCAATGTGGAATTTCTAATGGCATGCCCTGCAGGAGCCTCTCTGGCTGGAGCCACCAGCTGAGTGCATTCCTTGCCTCCTCCTTCTATGGCACGTGCTGTGAAAAGGGGTAAAGTTGCACCGACCATCTGTGCAACAGAGCTCTCTGTAAAGGCCTCATATGAGCTCGAGCACAAGGAGCCGTTTCGATCAATGCTGCCATAGAACCCAACACTTGTAAGTAGTGCCACGCTGTTGGTCTTTCCATCTGCAGGAACTGCCGAATCTGGTTCTGCAGCTTGTGTACTCTAACAAGTGGCAGCAACACTCTTCCCAGCTGCATCTGAAACTGAGCCCCGAGATACACCCTCGCAAGATCTGGAGTAATTTGACTTTTGGCGAAATTGACCACCCAGCCAAGGCTCTGAGGGAACGCAATAACCCGTTCTGTCGCCCACACGCTCTCCTCCTGGGACTTCACCCTTATGAGCCAACTGTCGAGGTACAGATGTACCAGAATGCCTTCACGCCTCAGTGCCGCTGCCATAACCACCATGACCTTGGTGAAGGTCCAAGACGCGGTCGCCAGTCTGAAAGGCAGCGCCTGGAACTGAAAATGTCCGCCTGGCACCACAAACCTGAGAAATCGCTGATGCTCTGCACGCACCAGTATGTGAAGGTAAGCCTCAGTGAGGTCAAGTGAAGTCAGAAACTCCCCTTGTCGCACTGCCACTATCACCAACAGCAGGGTCTCCAAGTGGAAGAGCGGCACACGTAAGCTCCGATTCACATTCCAAGGTCTAGTATGGAAAGGAACATCCCTTCTTTCTTCGGCACCACGAAATAGATGGAGTATTGACTACACCCGCGTTGGTCTGGCGGCACTTCCACCTCCACATACAAACCTAACAAGCATTAGAGAGTTTCCTCCACTGCTTTCCATTTTTGCAATGCCTTGCAGGGGGAATTTACAAAGGCTTCTCTCAGAGGCCAAGCGAACTCTAGAGTATAGCCTTCCCTGATGACTTCCAATACTCACAGGTCGAATGTGATTCGGGTCCAGGCATCGTAAAACTCCTGCAGCCGACCCCTACGGGAATTACCTCCACATGGCCCGACCTCGCTTCATTGCGCCTTTATGGGAGTCATGGCGACGAAGAGGTAGAATCCTCTTCCCTCGCCTCTAAATCCCTGAAAGGAAGCCCCCCCCCCCCTAGTGAGAAAATGCCCACTCTGATAGGGAGCAAACCATTGGGACCAAACTCTTCAAAAATCTGTGTTGACACTTTCCTGAGGTTGACGTCAGGCCCAATTTCCGCTTGTCTTCCGGCAATATACCTCCTTTTGTTTCTCCCAAGTTCTTTACTAACTTTTCTAGGTTGTCTCCAAAAAGGAGCTTACCTCTGAAGGGCAGTTTGCTCAGCCAAGATTTGGAAGACACATCAGCTGACCAATTATGGAGCCACAAATACCGCCTTGCTGCTACCACCGAGGCCATGCCTTTGGACAAGCACCGAATGAGGTCATAGAAGGTATCCACCAGATAAGCTGCCCCTGATCGAACCTTGCCATTTCCGGAGGTCTAGGCTGCTCTGCTCCTGGGACCTCTATAATCCCTTGCACCCAGTAGACATGCCCTGGCCACAAAGGCCCTATATACCAAGGCCTGTAATGACAGGGCAGTAATGTCAAATGCCTGTTTCAGGAGAGTTTCCAATTTGCGGTCTTGGACATCCTTTAGAGCTGAACTCCCCTCTACGGGGATGGTAGTCTTCTTTGTCACCACCATAACTGGCGCATCCACCTTAGGAGCACGCAAGATCTCTCTGTCCCACTCTAGGAGGAGGTAAAGGCATGATATCATTCTAGTACCCCTAAGCACCCCTTCGGGCACATCCCACTCCTCCTGAATCAACTTACGCACTACCCTATGCATAGGGAACACCTTTTGCATTGACCTAACCGCCTGGAACAGCAAATCCTCTAGAAGGTTCCAGGCTTTTCCTCTGGTTCCAGGCTTTTCCTCTGGTACCTCCGTGCAAACATTCAGTACCTTGGCGGACTGCACTATCAATGCTGCCAGCTCCTCTCTGCGGAACACTCGGACAATGTAAGAGTCTTCTGCCTGCGGGATTTCCCCTTCTGCCAAGTCCGAGTCTGGTGCACTCTCCTCAATCAGCTCCTCCATCTCCTGTGGAGTTTCCTCCCAGGGATTTCCTCCATTCTACATTTGCTGGGACCTGGACCTCCTTCAGCCACCTCCCGCTCTATCTCTGCCTCTGCGGCCTGCTTCGTTCCACTCTTAGGAGCTGGTGTCTCCTCTCCGAGCCACTGTTTTAAACAAAAAGCTTTGTGCAACAAAACAACAAATTCCAATGAGAAGTCATCTGGAGGGCTTAACCCCCTGCCCCTCTCTTGCGACACTCACCCTAGCCAGCTTCTTGCCTTGCTTTTCGGGCCCTTGGTGATGGGCAGCTCTCTTGCGTCCACCCTCACCTCATGCTCCATGGCAGGCACTGCCTCTGTGGAAGGCCCATAGCCTCACAGTCTGGCAGGCTTTTGGGAGAACTTTCCAGCCTGTCCTCTCACAGGCCCGCTTCCACTTTTTGCAATTCTGCCCTGCACCCCTTGCAGAATCTGGCCATGGACACAGACCCCCTGCGTGACCCACAAGCTATGCAGACAGGTTTAGCTGGCATCTTTGTGATGGGGAGCTCTCTATTTTTTTTCCAAACCAATCAAACAATAAATCTTAAACCTAAAACTTAAAAACTCCCCCCGAGGGAGAATGCCCAGCTTCCCCAAGGCCCCCCTCCTTCTGGCCTTATCGCTACTGCCAAGGCTGAGTTTCCCTGGCACCCCCAAAATGCTGCCGCCATGCAGCTCATTCAGCCTGCCCATCACTCACTGCCATTCTCCTGCGCCTGTTAGCGCACTCACCGGTGCCAGAACAGTCCCCCTCTGACGCTCAACCAATTTTGTGGCTTTGGTATCAGGTGATAAAGAAGGCGGGGGAGGGCCTGGTCTCCCGCTGTGTGACAACTTCTTACCCCTTCAAACTGCAGTTCTGGAGTCATCTCCTTTCCCTGTTTGCTGACAGCCTGGTGCACTGTTGATCACTAGCCGGACCGCATGACCCAACTCCCCCACGGGGAAGCTGTGTGGATCCGACATCTAACCTCAAAGCCTGCAAGTAATATCAATCCCGGCACAGGCAAAAATTGTGCAAGCAACTGCTGACTAACCAGGCAGAGCTGTGCAGGTGAGTAGTGCTTTCTCCATAGACCCGAAATTTAAAAATGCTCCAAACTAAACAACTTGGTCCTTCAGTGAGCCCTAGCCTAGGGATTTGTGTCTCTCAAGCTGCTTGGAGACTGAGATACTGGAGGAGGAGCCAGCTGTCTATTGTGGCGGCGCGCTGCCCTGTTAGGCGGCTGCCTAGTGGGGCGCGCCGGTCATCACTCTTAATGCCCCAACGTATTAGCTGAGGCCCTTTTTATTGTAGTTGTGGCTTGCTTTGCAAGCAGTACGAGTGGATGAGGCTCACAGGACAATTTGTGAAATAAATTGATTTTTATTTTTCTTTGCGGAGTCAATTCTGACAAATGACCTTCACAAGGCTAACAAAATAACAAACTGAAAATAGGATACTTTTCTCCAGTAAACTTTCTCAGCAAACACTCTCCAAGTAGTTTTCTCCACTCTTGGGTTAACTTTGACTTCTTCAGTTTAACAAACCAGCATAACACTGTTAACTGCACAGTTCAACCAAACTTAAACTTCAGTAAGACAGTTTTGAACTCAACTCTGTTATTCTCAGCTGCTGCAGACTAGGGTATAAATCATGTGCTGCCTCTCAGTTTAAAACCAACAGCCTTCTTAACCTGGCTTTAGCAGTGGTAAAACTGGCTGCTTTTAAACACGAGGTTTCTATCTTTTTGTCCGCCCTTCTCCTTGCCATTACTTGACACCAGCACACATTATCTTCTTACCCTGTCTCATACAGCCTTCCATAAAAGCTTTAAACCTTGCTTGTGCAAAGCCCACATTCCATTGACTCTTCTGAGGACATTGGACTATCTGGATAAAGCTCCACTTCCATCTCCTCCTGTGTGCTGTAAGGCTCAGGGCTTGGGGCACGTTCTGGAACGCTCAGCTGCACTTCCTTTAAAAGTTTAAAAAGCTTTCCCCATTTAAGATTCCTGCTCCCCTTTTTAACTGGGTCAGAACCTCTTGCCCTTCTTTCCGTTAACAACTCAACTTCAGGAAATATAGGAGTTGCTTTGCTTGCAGAAACCCTCCTTTTATAAGGCTTTCTGTACTGTCTGTTTAAGGGCCCAGGACTTGAGCTGCTGTCTTCAGAATCAGACGTATAGTTCTGAATTCTTCCCCAGCTCCTTTCTTGCCCACAACCTTGACACTTGCCTTGGAAGTTGTGGCTGGTCCCTTCTGAACCACCAGGTCTCACAGCCCTGTAATGCTGTCTCTTCCCCTGGTCTCTCTGGACTCTCTGCCTCTCCTCGTGGCTTCTGTCCTGCAGTCTTTCCTGCCCTCTGGCTGTCTCTCTCTGCAGTCTTTCCTGTTCTCTGGGCGTCCTTCTCTGCCCTCCTTCCTGTTCCTGTTCCTCTTCTGCCTCACTTGCTGAGTGACGCAGCTTAAATGTTCTGTAGCTTGTTTCCTTCTCTGGCCCCACCCTCTCTCTCCCTGCAGCTGCTCTAGAGGCTGGGTGTGGCTTCAGGCTAGCTCTGCTATTGTGTACTTTAGTTTCTCTTTCTCTCTGGGAGCTATGCTTTGGTGAGCCCATCCCCCGTTTATGAAAAAAAAACTCTTTTTTTTCAGTTTTAAAGGGCTGTGCTGCCTGTGCATCACCACACTATCTAGGGGGAGGTCATGAAAATCATGACATGCTCAGTCTCCAAGCTGCTAGTGGGGCATGAAAATCCAAAGGTGCCGGGACTGAATTGGAGGAACAAAATGGAAGGAAGACTTGGCTGTTGCTAAGCAGAAGTGTTTGGAGGTCTCACGGGAGCAAGAGGTTCAAACTGGGTGAGTGGCTAAATTGAAAGAGCAAGTAGGTCCCCTGCATGTCTCTGATTGAGGCGCAAGTGAAGAACAAAATCTTTTTAGCCAGAAAACTGGAATATATGGAAAATCAAGTAAGAAGAAATAACCTGAGACTACTGAATTTCCCTAAATATCTCTTGCTATCACCCTTGGAGATGGCTCAGAATTATTTTTGTAAGATTTTGAAGATCTCTCAGGATGATTTGCCTCCATTAATTAGAGCTCAGTATCTGTCTGCGTGTATGCTTTTAAAACCACTTGAAGTGTCCCAGGGGGAAAGCCCAGTCTGAAGGGTTGGACCTTACTGGGTTTCTTGAGAGCTCGCTAGATGTCATTATTGAGCAAGTTATGTTGTTACCTTTGCTTTAGAATCAGACTGTAATCTAGAACTGCATTTCTTCTATAAGAATTTGAATAAGCAGTTTTTGGGCTCTAGGGTTTGTCTGATTTCTGATTTTTCCAGAGAGACCCAAAAAAGGCAAGAGTCCTCGCCTTAGGGGCAAATTTTTTCCTTAAAGTTCCATGTAGATGTTGTATACTTTTTATAGACAAAACATTGTTTACTTTGAGCCAAAACAGCTCTTGGAGTTTTTATTCTCTAGTGAAGAGGTCATAAAGATGTGATGTTCTCATCCAGCTGACACTGTATTCTTCAACCCTTTTCCAATTATTTGTAATTTTTGAGTAAGCTTAACTTAGGGGTCTGTTTACTAAAGGCCGGTGTTGTGCGGTCCGCGGTACCGAGCGGGTGCCGTATAAGGAGTGGGCGTTCCGTCGTGAAGAACAGAAGCTGTGATTGACAGATGCGCTAAGGTGCGCGGCGCCCGTGTGGTTAGTGCCCTGTGACATTACGGCGTTTGATCTGTGCACATAGATCACACTGCTCACGGTTTTTGGGCTTCCACTATTGTGCTGCACATTGCTGACGGAAACGGTTTCTTTTCCCTGCACAGCACCTCTAACGCGAGTGTTTCACTGGCGGTAAATTTCTTTGCAGATTCGGGCACGCTCCTGTGCGGCGAGTCTCTCCCCTCCCACATTCCGCCCACTGACCCCGTCTCTCCGCCCCTAGGGGGCCTTCCTCCGCCCTCATTTCGCCTTGGCACGCCTCTTTCGCACATTACCGCCCCGCAAATGTGCGCGTTGTCGGCGCACGCTTGCGGGACCCGTTAATGTGCCGCGCACTCGTACGGGGCGCTTAAGAGCACTTAAATACATCTTTTAGAGCGCTCATGTGCGCCCCGTACAAGTGCGCCGTTTAGTAAACAGACCCCTTAGTATTTATGAGTATGCTGTATATTGTTTCCTTTACTTGCCCAATATGTAGACTATCTAGACATTATTCTTTTTTTCCTGTGCATTATCCTTTTCCTTCTTCTTAATGATTTGTTGGTCTTTTCTATTTCATGCACGTTATGCTTGAATGGTTATTGAAAAATAGGAATTACACTTACCTGGTAATTGTAGTTCCTTGAGTGACTCCAATTTAGTCCTCAACCTCTGGGTAGTGAACCTCCTCCTGCAGCTTGGAGACTGGGCATGTCAAACTCATGACATCACTGGATATAGCCTGCTGGTCTCTCCCATCAGTCCCCAGAGAACCTTTGACAAAGCAGACTCAAAGGAGCAAAAAATCAGTAACTTTTTTTTCTTTTTTTTTTAAACTTATTATATTCAAGGGCACGCAGAACATATAACCTATCTACCTACTACTCCCCTTCCAGAAGGAAAGGGACTACTTCCTGCACGCTCTCCTTTCCGTCGAATGCCTAGCCCTAAACAATCCAGAGCAATATAGCAATATATATAACAATATCATAATATAACAATATAACGCAACATAAATGGAAGCATCAAAACGACTGAACACCAGTGAAGGCCTATATCCACTTTTAACCTTGCACTTCCCCCAACAGAAAGACCAATGCTAAGACCCCATCCCCAGGCGGGAATGAGGACTAAACTTGAGTCACTCAAGGAACCACAATTACCAGGTAAGTGTAATTCCTATTTCATTATCGTTCCTCCAGTTTAGTCCTCAACCTCTGGGATGTATCAAAGCAGTAATCATTGGGAGGGACTTTTCCAGCCGGATCTCAACACCGCCTCCCTGAAAACGGCATCCTTAGCCGCCAGAACATCTAGGCAGTAGTGCTTACTGAAAGTATGGAGAGACACCAAGTGGCCTACCTACAGATGTCCACTGGCGGAACCAAACTGTGCTCCAAGAAGACGCTTGCACTCTGGTAGAGTGAGCTCATAAGCTCCCTGGGACTGTACGGTCCCGTAGAAGATAAACCGACGCACTCGCTGCTCCAATCAATCCAGAAATGGACTCCTTCGCCACCGCTTCCCTTTGCGGGGCCCTCCGAACACCCCGAAGAGAGACGATCCGCCTTGCAAAAGTTTCTGAAACCTTTAAAAATTGCCGCAGCGCTCTTGACGTCCAAACAGCGCAAGCTATGGTTCACTACGCTCCCCTCTGCCGCACCTAGCGCTGGAAGAGAGACCATTTTAGTTAGGTGAACGTAGAAACCACCTCTGGCAACAACGATGGAACCAGCCGCCAGGCCACCTTCTATCTGGAGACAGACAAAAAAACGATTCCTGACAGGTCAACGCCTGCTACTCCGAAAATCGGCTCGCCAAACAGATGACCATCAAACATACCGTCTTCAAGGCAAAACCCCTAACCTACGCCTGTTGCAAGGGCCCCAATGGCGTGCTAGCTAATGCTCCTAAAACCAACTTGAGCTTCCCCGGTGGAATTAATATCCTACGAGAGGGCTACAGTCTGGTAACCGCCTGAGAAAGAGTACCATATCGACCTGTGCATGAGAGCCACTCCCTGTCCTTTGCCCCTATAGCAAGACAGAGCTGCTAACTGAACTCTCCAGGACCTGCCTTTACCAAACCCGTCCTGCAGAAAACTTAATACCAAGGGAAAGGACACTGTAGTAGCACGAGCATGCCTCCACAAGCACCCGTCCTCAAAGATGCGCCATATACGCACATATGCAAGGGACGTAGACTTTTTTTTTTCGCAGCAAGGTGGCAAAGACTGCTGCCGAGCAACTCTTTTTCCTTAAGCTTGCCCTTTCAATGGCCACCCCGTAAGTGAAAACCAATGCACCTGAGGCATTCGCCATTGAAACAGTGCGCCGATGCCTTCCGACCTCCTTCTGCGTCGTCTCCTGAAGAAGCGACCCGTTTACACAGAGTGAAACGTCGCCAGGAGGTCCATTACTGGCTGTCCCCATATGCGACCGATCTGTGCGAACACCTCCGGATGCCACTCCCATTCTCCGGCATCTACTCGGACCCAGCTGAGGCAATCCGCCATCACAATGTCTTTACCCGCAACATGCACCACCGAAACCGCTGGCAGTCAAAGCAACTGCTGGCAGCCAAAGTTCTATCCACAGACACAGACCCTCTGCCGCGGCCTCTGTGGCCACACTTCCGGTTCTGCCCTACCGATTGATGTAGGCCACCGCCGTGGAGTTGTCGGATAGTACTCGCACCGCTCAACATTGCACCATAGCTTCGAACGCCTGCAACGCCCGGGGTATCGCTCGCATTTCCAGTCGGTTGATTGACCACTGGGTCTCCTGTGTACTCCAAGAGCCTTGCGCGAAACGATCTCCAAACATAGCGGAGTTTAACAAAGCTTTTGGCCAAGCTCCCGGAGGAAAGGTCCATAACCTTTTATTAGAGAGAAGCTGGAAAATTATTAATATTTTTTTATACCAACTTTCACCAATTCAAGATGTTCTACAAGGCACACAACCCAACAGAGCGCCACATCTGTTGTACATGCAATGGAACCCTTAAAATACGAGCATACATAAATCCACCGCTTGCCCTGATACAAGCATTGAGTAGACTCTTCGTCTTTTTGGAAACCAGGCAGGTCTTTAAGATCTGGATTGGCTACCCTAGGAAACAGGATACTGGACCTGAAAGCGCTTGTTCTGACCCAGTATGGCATTTCTCGTATCCTTATGAACGGAACCTCCCCAAGGTCTCTGCCTTGGAAGGCTGCACCTGGCCCTATGTCCCTGCGGCTAGCTCACACGGAGCAGTGCGGCCTAGTGGTTGAGGCAAGTTGCCAGAGGACCAAGGGTTTATTTTATTTTATTTTTATACACATTTATATACCGCATCTTCCAAAGTTCAGTTGCGGTTTACAATGAACAATAACTAACAAAGCAAGTTTGTTTTACAGGGAACGTCATAACAGAACATATTTACAAGGAAGTGGAGGAGTGGCCTAGTGGTTGGGGCAAGGTACTTCAGGCCGGAAGGTCGGGGGTTCAAATCCCACTAGAGGACAGCAACCTTGGGCCGGAAGGACTGGGGTTTCTAGTCCCACAGGTGCTCCTTGTGGTCTTGGGCAAGCCACTTAACCCTCCATAGCCCATGTTCCCTGTAAAATAGTTATCTCCAAGTTATAATGCCCTGTTCAATGTAATTTCAGTTTGTTCAATGTAAACCGCACTGATGCAGAATAGCGCGGTATATAAGAGAATGTAAATAAATAATAATAATAACATCAACTTATATATAGAATATGCAGTCTAAACAGTGAGAGATAATATAGAACAGAATAAACTATATACAATTTTGTATATGTATATATATACATGGAAGTGAAAGGACATAAGTTGTGAAGTCATCATGAGTGTGTGTTATCTGTGTGGGTTAAGGGTTTTTGCTTGAAGCAGACAGGTATCTGTTTAACCTTTGTCTAACCCATGAGTTGACATACGCTCTGTAAATTTACCCAAACACTACGTCTAGTGACGATCGTGGAGGGGTCCGTAGCATGGAAAAATGTCTGGAGTTTTTCTTCAGAACGAGTGAAAGAACTATGTAAAGAAAAAACCCCATTTGCTTTAGATGGCACCGAAGTTCAGTTACAAAATCAACCGACTTGGGAATCATTGACAAAAATGAAAAAACGAGCACTTAAAATGGAGTTACATCGGCTATCACTTGTGGAATACATCAGCCGTCAGCATATCCCTAGGGGATTACGAGTATACAAAGAACCCAAGCTTTACAATTCTGATAGCATATTTTTGGAGAAATGGAATAACATATTAAATAAATGTTCTTTAGACCTCATGGTCTTGATTGTAGAGAATTCTGCGAAACAATTGATCGATTTAAATGTGGAAATATCAACCATCACTGACGGTTTGAAACGAGTAGAGATTGACAGTCAATTTCTTTTAAAGATGGAAGAAGTCACTAAACAACTAGCAGTGACTGATCAAGAAGTGAAAACAGTAAAGATGAAAAAATTAAGACGGGATTATAATGATTACACCTCTGGTTATGTATATCCCTGGATGGATGTCAACCGAAAAAATCGGAAAGGCAGAAGGCAAGTTCTTTTTGATACAACTTCAGATGAGACATCGGAGTCCGGGAGATCACTTAATGGGGAACGCAGTGAAGATGAGAAAAAACAAAAAAAGAAAGGGGGAGGGGGCAGAGGAAAATCCACGAATCGTGGGGGGCATCGTGGAAAATCTTCCTAAAGTCACTTATCAATCTTTATCTGCTCAATTAGTGGTTAACCTTTCGGGCATTGATCTAACGTCTGCACAATTGCAAGTATTAGAGAAGGGACTTTCCTTTGTCCCGGTGATCCGATATGATTCATTTCAAACACGTGTAGACTTTGAACAGTGTATTCGGAAATTGCATTTGAAACATCATTTTGCTACCACTACTATTGATAATAACAGCCCAATACTGTCAGATCAGTCAGGGCAATTGACCATTCAACCCTCTCCGCCATCAAAACTCCCCCTGCCGATTAAATCTACATGGGTCCCCCCCGGCCCATTGCCTCCAGCTATTTCCATTTTTAGAGATCTTGTCTTGACCGATTTGACTAGCTTAGAGGAACGTACCCCTTGGTATCAACAACAACGTAATGTTTTAACTACAGCAGAGAAACAGGCTCTTCGTTCTTTACAGACCAGCGATGAATTGGTGATACGTCGCGCTGACAAGGGAGGCGCAATCGTGATTCTTCATCGGCAACAATATCTACAGGAGGCGTCTCGTCAACTTTTAGACGCTACTGCTTATGTTAAATTATCATCAGACCCCACGGCGGATATCAGTGCTACAATTCATGAAATCACCACACAAGCTTTGGAAGACAAATTCATTTCTAAAAAGGAATGGAAATATTTAAATCAAGCTTCTCCGAGTGTAGCCCGAGTTTACCTTGTACCTAAAATACACAGCACCATCATCTAACTGTGGAACACAATATTTTATTGGTCACACTAGACATAGCAGCATTATATACTAGCATCCCTCAGGAAGCAGCATTGGAGACTGTGCACACTGCATTGGGTACTAGAGGCGATCTTTCAGATGAATATATAGCATTTCTGATGCGGATAGCCCGTTTAACCATCCAGAAAAATTACTTTCAGTTTGAGGGAGATATTTTTCAACAAATATCTGGAGTTGCGATGGGGGCTACGTGCGCCCCATCAATTGCTAACCTGTTCATGGGGTCATATGAGACCAAGTGGCTAACAACTGGCCCTTTTCAATCTAATATCAGGCTTTGGAGCCGATACATTGATGATATTTTTGTAATTTGGCAGGGGCAAGAAACAGAATTAAAGGATTTTCTTGCTTGGCTGAATCACATTGATCCCCATATTCAGTTTACTAGTAACAGTCACACTGATGTTATTACATTTCTGGACGTACAAATCCATCGTCTTACTACGGGATGGAAAACCACGGTATATAGAAAACCATCGGACCGTAATACTTTGCTACATTATAGCAGTGCACACCCGAGTCGTTTGAAACAAGGGTTACCTTTTTCTCAATTCATCCGGTTCAGACGAAACTGTTCTCATGATGCTGATTTTGTCCTTCAATCCCAAGAGTTGAAGAATAATTTTCAGGATAGGGGCTATCCCCAGAAACTTACTGACCAAGCTTATCGTCGGGCCAAATACAATCATCGAGCTCTTCTCTTGTGTCCCCGACAAAAAAATCAGGAGGATAACACCACGGTGAATTTTATTACAAAATTCTCTCCTTTAAGCTATTCTATACAGAAGATTTTGCGTAAACATTCAAATGTGTTACAAAATACTCGGGGTCTACAGGGACGTCATATCAGATGTGTTTGGCAGCGGCATGTCAATTTGAAAGAATTAGTTAGTCCGACTCAGCTGCGTCCTCTTTCATCAGTCTCTACTCCTTTGAATGAACCACGGGGTCATTCTCCCTGTGGGACTTATAATTTTTGTTTTATGAATTTACAGATTGATCATTTCATGTATCATGATACCACCTATGTCTTAAGGAGCATGACTTCATGTGAATCTGCTTTCGTAATTTATGCTTTACGATGTCCTTGCAACCTATTATATGTGGGCAAAACTACTAGACCTTTACGATTACGACTGGGGGAACACAAGAGTCGATTAAAATGTCGAGTGACAGAAGCTCCTATTGTCCAGCATAGTCTGTTGAAGGGACATGTGTTTACAGACTATAAGTGCTTTGTTATTGAACAGATACATGCAGGCAGAGGGAACCAGACACGGGAACAGTTTTTGCTGTTTTCAGAACAACGATGGATTTTTGTTTTGCGAGCCGTGGAACCTACAGGTTTGAATAACATGATTGAATGGCGTGCTTGTTTGACGTAATTAGACAGCCCTCACCAATACTCCAATCTGATTGGGGTTTTGTGATTTAAATGAGTCGATACATCGTCTGCCCGCATGCGCGGCGTTTTTCCTTGATGCAAGTAACATCATTATTGAAACGTGGGCAGCAGCATTGAGAATTATTTCGAATCTTTTCAAGTCCACCAACATCTGCTGGTAAGCTGGCTGTTCTAAGTGTTCATGTTTATCATATTGGCAACAAGTCACGAGTAGATTCCCTTGTATGCTTGATATATATATAAATATATTTGTTTCAATTTTTTTAACTTTAGAGTGCCATGGGAGATAGGAACTTTTCTCTCAAGTTTAATTTCATTCCCATGGGGATGTTGGAGTTGTGATATTTATGAAGGAAATCCCCTGAAGAATCCTATTACGGAGAAACGCGTTGGAGCGCTATACGGAACAGCGTTGGGCAATCCTTTAATCACTCAAGATAAGTTTTCTACTTATTAAATGCGTGTTGATTCACCTGTACATGGTAATTAGTTTTGGAAGATAAATATACATTTTTTGGTGATATTTTACACGCATTGGAAAATTTTTTTTAACTATTTAAGATAAATCTTCACCCATCGGATCGTGCAAAGATACACCCTTACAAGACAAGAAGTTTTTGATAGAATTTTATCTATTTTTGGTGATATCCAGCACGTATTGGTTTTTTATATACCTTGTTCATTTGCTGATTATCGGCAAGTCATTGATGCTAGATGGCACGGCCCTGCTAACCAAAGTTATTAGCAGTTAGCCTTAAGTGTCGGGAAGTCTGAGACCTCGCCGTCTATTACATGAACAAGTTTCAGAGAAAAGTCAATTAAGCATTGAAGGGCATTTATATATATTTTTTGAGCGATAATATTTAATGAGTTGACATACGCTCTGTAAATTTACCCAAACACTACGTCTAGTAACCTTTGTCTAAAGCAGGTGATGAGTTATCTATGTTATAGTGTTTGTTGAACAGGTAAGTTTTCAATTTTTTACGGAGTTCCATGATCTCCGTTAGTGTTTGTAGCTCCTCTGGGAGGGAATTCCAGGTCGTTGGGGCTATGTGGGAGAAGGCTCTGTTATTTGTTGATTTATGGGCTCTTGTGTAATCTTTCGGGATCTTTAATCTGTTCAATTGTCCTTTTCTGTTTGTGGGCTTAGATGGTTCTTTGTTTATTAAGTTACATAGCATGGTTGGAGCCATATCATATAAGGCCTTGAATGAAGTTATTATTGTTTTGTAGATTATTCTACTTTGAATTGGTAGCCAATGGAGGGAGGCTAGAATTGGTGATGTGTTGGAGTGAGTTAATTTTCAGTATGATTCTGGCCGCTGCGTTTTGTGCTAATTGCAATCATTTGATGTTTTGTTTTGAAATGCCTATTAGAATTAGATTGGCAAAGTCAAAATGTGGAGTTATGGTGGCCTGGATTATGTTGATAAAGTCTTGTGTAAATACTAACGGACGAAGTTGTTTGAGGGTTTTGAGTTTGAAATAAATTTTCTTTATGGTATTGCTAATGTGTGTTTCCATCGTAAGGTGTGTGTCTAGTATAACGCCTAGATATCTTATTTCGTTTTTTATTTTAATTTCTTGGTTTTGAAGTCTTATGTGTGTTGGGGGGATATAGGATTTGTTCTTGGTCACGATTAGAACTTCAGTTTTAGTGTGGTTTATGTGGAGGTTTTGTGCTTTTAGCCAGGTTGTAATTTCATTATAGCAGTCCGATAGGAGTTGTAGCGGTAGGTTGGGTATCGTGAATGGAATATACATCATAATATCATCTGCGTATAGATGATATTTTACTCCAAATTTTTTGAATATGTTGCAGACTGGTTTTATGTAAATATTGAAAAGCAGAGCTGACAGCGCTGATCCTTGTGGTAATCAAATTTCTTGTTTATATGTGGTTGAGTTTTGATTCCCAATTCTTACATTTTGCGTTCTATTATTTAGGTAGGATGAGAACCATTTATGTACTGTGGAGTTTAAGCCTATTTGTCTCAGGTTATTGAGCATTATTGTGTGGTGTACGCTATCGAACGCAGCTGATATATCAATGAAAAGTAGAATGAAGGCCTGTTTATGATTGTCAATCCCTCTTAGGAGCGCATCTATTAAAACAGTGAGAAGTGTTTCAACTCCATGGCGGGGCCGAAAGCCATATTGTTGCTCATCAAGAGGGTAAGATGAGTCTAGGAAGTCCTGTGTCTGTAATTGAACCACTTTTTCAATTTGAATTCCAATCGAGACCACCAACCTTGGGCCATAAAAACTGGGGTTTCTGGTCCCACAGGTGGTCCTTCTGGCCTTCGTTAAGCGACGTAACACTCTGCCTCAGGTACCAAAACATAAATTGTGAGCCCTTCAGGGACAAAGGAAATAAAAATACCGTAATCGACTGTATGCCACCCTGACCTGTAGGCAATCAGTATACTCAAACAAATAACTGACTGGGAATATGTGACCGTAGCAAACACTGGCAGTGGAGAGACATCAGAGCTGGTGCTGGTTCCTGGTCTTCTTTTCTCGCTCTCCCAGTCCTTCTGCCAGCATTGAGAAAAGGCCGAGAATAGATTGTCCAGTGGGCCGGGGACCTTGCGTCCTGGACATCAGAGAGAAAGAGGGGCTAGGATCTGGGAGCAAAGCACAAAGAGAAAGGGAAACTGGTGACTGACATTGTAGCTCCTCTGGACGGCTCACTCCACAGCAGATCCCACGACTGCATCTCCAACCCCATGTAACACCATGAGGACCTCACGCATTTTATTAGAATCGACATCCCCCCATTACTGGAGAAATTACCTTAGCCTGATAATACAGTCTGTGAAAAGAAATACAGTCTCACTCTGCAAAGAGTGCACCCAAAAATCATGCCTAAGCAATTGTGAGCACATAGAAAATGCACATCTACATATACGGGTGACCCAGCACCTGTCACCCAAACACAGTGCAGTGAGCATGCTTGAACATAGGCTGAATGCATGGAGAATACACAGAGTATTGACTTCTGCTATGAAACCTTCGAGTGCCCTGGAGCGCTAAGCCCCAGACTGTGCTACCTAGATGTCCTTCTCCTCACCCTCAGCACGGGCCCTTTAACAAGATGGCACAGACGGGTCAGTGCCCCTGCTAGTGCTTAAAGCCCTGCTCTGACAGCACAGGCTCTAGAAATAGATGAGAATTTCCTGGGAAGGGCATGCTAAGTGGAGCTATGAAACACACAGGCACACCCCTCCCCGCCCCCCCCCCCCCCGGCCTTCCTGCAGTCCGAGAAATAACAGTGGGATACACCGACAACCTTACAAGTGGAGGTCTTAGAGGTTGCTGCCTGTGTGAACCTGATGAAGAATACAATTTCGTATTTTACAAACCCCCCCCAGGGATGGGGGCACTGAATACTATATGTGATTCATGAGCAGCTTTGCCATCTGGTGGCCTTTAGGGCACCAGAGCCCGACAAACGATACAGAAGTTAAGAGCTTTAAATCTTGGTCATATAATCTTGATTTGCAGAACGTTACAGTTGCTTGTTTAGTCACTAACCCCTGAGTGCCCATGAGGTGGCCCTGTGGTTATTTCTTCCCTGACTTGAAGAGATCAATCTGAAGATGGCTGCATATACACGGTCACATAAAGGCACCATTCAGTGTACCAGCTGCCCTCTGGTGGCCATAGACCGTAGCACAGGCACTTCTTGGTTGACAGTTTAACTATTATATATTTTTTTATATCCTAAGGTTTCCTAAACCTGTCCCTGTGAAACCACAGGCGTTTGGGCAACTTTCACTATAGAATACATTTGCAGACCGTGAAACAAAAAAGAGCTACTGTCTCAAGCACACTTCCAGCCTGTCCCTCCTTCCAACTACATGTTAGGGCTCTGCCCTTGAAGAACCTAAAAGCTGGAAATTTTCCTAATATCCCAGGACTTAACAGATGCTCCTCAGAGACATGATTAGGAGGGAGAGAACATGTGGCATCAGAGATCAATGCCAAAATTGCTGTCCTATAAAACTAAGAATAAACTTAAAAATAACGAGGACTGACAACAACCCCCTTAAGGCTGAGGAACCCCCCCGAGCCTCAAAAAACCTACAAACAAAATAAAGAAACACTAGACCTAAAAATCTACCTATTCTGTCTGTCGTCTTCCTCACACCGGCAGCTCGCTGCAACTCCCGCTACACGGTCCAAATACCTAGAGAGAAAATGGCCACGCCTTTGCCAACGAATTTTGGCGCAAAGAACAACAGCCGCTTCAAAAAGGAGGCCTCAGCAGACAGACAGAGCCCGAAGGCCTTACCTGCAGGGCCGAAAACCACGCAGCCTGCTCCTACCACCTTGAATTCATCCGATCCTCAAGCCGCGCTGCCGCACCCAGCAGCCACAGCGAGGACCAATCAGCCGGTTCCACAGAGTAAAAGTAAAATCCCGCAGCAACGGAGAGGCTCCGTCTCACACAGCTTCAGTGTGGCTGTATGGGTCCTGGAGCTCTCTCCCATACCGTCAAGGGAGAGAGATCCGCACCGGCGAATGCCTGCAGTAAGTGAAAATAACTGACAAGGAGTGAAGGCGAGAGCTGCTACTAATTTAAAGAGCCAGGCTCAAATGTAAAATTACTGTAAATATAAGGAAATTTGCTCCTAACAACTAAAGGGAGCTAATCCCTGATTGCCAATTAACCAAAGATAACTGAATTACAAGTAAAATTAAAAGTAAAAATCAAAAGTAAAATCAGAATAGAATTTGTCACACTAAATGCTCCTTATCTGTTCCCCCAAGTGAGCCCAGAAGCTAGGCTCACTACGTCCTCCTGCTGCATGGAGACTGGACACACTGGGGGCTGATAAGAGAGACCAGCAGGCTATATCCAGTGATGTCATGAGTTTGACATGCCCAGTCTCCAAGCTGCAGGAGGAGGTTCACTACCCAGAGGTTGAGGACTAAACTGGAGGAACGATAAGGAATGTATAAATAAAAAATGTAAAAAAAAAAAAAAAGCCAAATTGTGAAAACAGGAAACATAAGCACTGGCAAGTTAGATGCAAGGCATTGATAAGGCAGGCAAAGAGAGAATTTGAAAAAAAGTCTGCAGTGGAATCAAGAATACAGAATAAAAACTTTTCCAAGTACATCATAGCAAAAAATCCTTTGAGAGATTCAGTTGCACCATTAGATGATAGAGGGGTAAAAGGATCTCTAAGGGAGGGCCTTAGACTGACTGAAGACCAAGAGGAAATTAGACTTACCTGCTAATTGTAATTCCTGGAGTGGAGACAGTCTAGTCCCGGACCTCTGGGTTGCCCATCTCATACAGCAGCTTGGAGACAGAGAAAACTCCTCCTTTTCTGATGTCACTGGTATATCCATCTAGGAGCCTCCTCCTGCCATCAGTTCCCTATTGACAAAGCAGACTCACCGGAGCAACAGGTAAGAATATAACACTAAAATGACCATTAAAACAAACACTGACTTAGGGGCCTGTTTACAAAGCCGCGGTAGTGGTTCGCGATCGCGATCGCAGCCGCAGCCCCATTGAAATCAATGGGGCCGCGGCTCCGATTACGATCGCAAACCGCTACCACGGCTTTGTAAACAAGCCCCTTAGACTTTTCGCATACAGAGCCTTCCCTCCCTTCCCCGTTTGGGAGGGTATAAAAAAAGACAGAGATACATTTGACACCCTAGGAACAAAAAACCCCAATGGGTTCCCTTCCCCATCAATAACACCATCTCTTACCTGTAATCACATGGCAAGCTGAACTTCTATCTGCAGCAGAAGTCCCACTTGGGAGGGATACGGGACTAGACTGTCTCCACTCCAGGAACTACAATTAGCAGGTAAGTCTAATTTCCTCTTCCTGATCATGTAGCCAGTCTAGTCCCGGACCTCTGTGTTAGTACCAGAGCAGTGAAGGCACTTAACCATGGGAGGGACCCAGCAGGCCAGCTTGAACAACCGCTGAACCAAAGGAGGTGTCCTCCGCGGCTTGAACATCCAAACGATAGTGCTTGACGAAGGAATTCAAAGACGACCACGTCGCCGCCTTACAGATATCTACTGGAGGCACGAGCCGAAACTCTGCCCAAGAGGTCGCCTGCGCTCTGGTGGAGTGAGCTCTAAGCCCCTCCGGCACCGACCTACCTCTTGAAATGTACGTTGACGCAATAGCTTCCTTTATCCACCGAGAAATAGAGGCCTTTGACGCCGCTTCTCCCTTCCGCGGCACTGCAAAAAGCACAAAAAGTCTATCGGACTTGCGGAAATTGGCCGTCCGTCGAAGATACTTCTTTAACGCCCAACGAACATCTAAAAGATGCAAATTCCTCTCCGCCGGACTACCGGCGGCCTCGCCGAAGACTGGTAACGAAATCTCCTGATTCAAATGAAACACCGAAAGAACCTTCGGAAGAAAAGCTGGCACCGGCCTCAAAACCACCTTAGTCGAACTAAACTGGAGATAGGGCTCTCGACAACATAGCGCCTGCAATTCCGAAACCCTGCGGGCCGAGCAGATAGCGACCAGAAAAACGACCTTCAGGGTGAGACCTTTGATTGATGCCCGCGAAAGGGGTTCAAAGGGTTCCCGCGCTAACGCTTCCAATACAAACGGCAGATTCCAGCTAGGCACGACCCGTCGAAAAGGAGGCCGCAGTAGCGACACCGCTCGCAAGAAACATTTGACATCCGCTTGACCCCCGAGCGTCTGACCTCCAATTTTTCCTCTATAACACGCCAGAGCAGCGACTTGCACTCGTAGTGACCCGGCCGCCAACCCCTTGTCAAATCCATCCTGCAAGAACTGTAGGATTTGAGGAATGGTAGATCTCAACGGCTCACAATTCTGCTCTTCACACCAAACTTCGAATATCCTCCAGATACGAACATAGGCCAGAGACGTAGACCTCCTGCGCGCCTTCAATAAAGAGGAAATCACCGTCCCGGAATATCCTCGGGCCTTCAAGCGACCCCTTTCAAGAGCCAAGCCATAAGTGAGAACCGATCCACGTGGGGCATCAGTAGCGGACCCTGCGACAACAGATCCGCCCGAACCGGAAGACGCCAGGGTTTTTCCACCAGCAATCGCATTAGATCTCCGTACCAAGGACACCGAGGCCAGTCTGGCGCTATCAGAATCACCTGCCCCCTGTAGCGTTCCACTCTTTGAACCACTCTGCCGATCAACGCCCATGGCAGAAAGACGTACAGTAGCTGTCCCACTGGCCATGGCTGAATGAGGGCGTCTAAGCCCTCGGACATTCTTTCTTTGCGCCTGCTGAAGAACCGACTGACCTTTGCCGAGTTGAACGTTGCCATGAGGTCCATGACCGGAATGCCCCAGCGGCGCACCAGCATCTCGAAGACCTGCGGGTACAGGACCCATTCCCCGGGGTCTACTTTTATTCTGCTGAGAAAATCGGCTTCCACGTTGTCCACTCCTGCTACGTGCGCTGCCGAGAGATCCAGCAGATTCGCCTCGGCCCACTTGCAGAGCATCTCGGCCTCGGATTCAAGCGTGACGCTCGTGGTTCCCCCTTGTTTGTTGACATAGGCCACTGCAGTCGCGTTGTCGGAAAACACTCGGACCGCCTTTCCTCCGAGAAAACTCCGAAACTCCTTTAGTGCTAAGGCTACCGCTCTTAACTCCAGCCGATTGATCGGCCACGCTTGCTCCTGACAAGACCATTCCCCCTGTGCAAAGATTCCCTGACAATGGGCTCCCCAGCCCAGCAGGCTGGCATCTGTCATCAAGGGTATCCACTCCGGCGTCTCCAGTCCTTTTCCGTTCTGCAGGGATTGCGGAATAAACCACCACCGCAGCGCTCGACGCGTCTCCTCCGAACACAGCAGCTTTCGAGACAAGGGGTCGCTCTGATGTGACCAACGGCGCAGTAATGCTCTTTGCAAGAGCCTCATATGCGCCCGTGCCCAGGGCACCGTATCTATTGCAGCCGCCATGGTGCCCAACAGTTGAAGGTAGTGCCAGGCCGACGGCGTCTTGTAGAGCAAAACTTTCCGCAGAAGGATACGCAGCCCCCGAGCCCGCTGCTCTGTCAGAAAGACCTTCCCCCTGACGGTATCGAAGCGTGCTCCGAGGTACTCCAAACACTGAGAGGGCACCATCTGACTCTTTGCTGGGTTGATTACCCAACCAAGACTCTCTAGGAAAGACACAACTCTGGCTGATTCGGGCAAAGTCGAGGTCAGAAAGCGAGATGGCGACAGCCAGTCGTCCAGATAAGGATGAATGAGCATACCTTCCTTCCGTAACGCCGCTGCGACTACCACCATCACCTTCGTGAAAACCCGCGGAGCAGTTGCTAGCCCGAAGGGCAGCGCTCGAAACTGAAAATGCCCGAAAGGAACCGCAAATCTGAGGAACCTGTGATGTTCCTCTCTTATGGGAATGTGCAAGTAAGCTTCAGACAGGTCGAGAGACGTAAGGAACTCTGCTTTTTGCACCGCTACTATCACAGACCGCAGTGTCTCCATGTGGAACGACGACACCCTCAGGCACCGATTCACCCTTTTGAGATCCAGAATAGGCCGAACCCCTCCATCCTTCTTCGGTACTACGAAGTATATGGAGTATGGACCGGATCCGCACTGGCTTGGTGGCACTATTGCCTGTAGATCTAATAGCCTTTGCACTGTCTCCTGCAGAGCCTGGCATTTCGTCTCGGACCTGCCGGGAGACAGCACAAAGGCGTCGCACACTGGCCGAACCATCTCCAGCGCATAGCCCTCTCGAATGACCTCTAGCACCCACTGATCTGAAGTAATTTGGACCCAGGCAGAATAAAAATTCTGCAAATGCCCCCCCACGGCGGATAGGGGTGCCTGGGTCCCCCTGATCTCATTGCGGCTTTCTGGTGTTAATGTTCGAGGCTGTGGACGGTCCAAAACCCCTTCCTGCTCCTCGAAACCCTTGAAAACCTTGATTTCTATAGGGAAACCTTCCCCTCTGTCCTCCGGCCAATCTCTGGAACCTATAACGTCGAAAATCTTGTTGTTGCCCCTTCCCGTAGAGGGCGTTCAAGTTGGCTTAGGTTTGTCCTCTGGTAGCCTGCCGCCCTTGGACTCTCCCAAATCTTTAACTAACTTCTCTAGATCCTCCCCAAACAAGAGACGTCCCTTGAATGGAAGCTTACTAAGTCTAGCTTTAGAAGAGGTATCGGCCGCCCAATTTCGCAACCAAAGGTACCGTCGCGCTGCGACTGCCGACGCCATGCTCTTCGATAGTCCACGCATAAGATCGTAGTGGATGTCCGCCAAATAAGCCGCACCCGATTCCAAACAGGACGCGTCCTCCGACCGCTCGGCCTCGTTACCGGGCAGTCGCTGAGACCATCGCAGACATGATCTAGCCACCCAAGCCCCGCAGATGGCTGCCTGCAGAGAGAGGGCATTCACATCAAAAATCTGCCTCAACAAAACGTCCAATTTCCTATCTTGACCGTCTTTAAGAGCTGCACTCCCCTCTACGGGAATGGTGGTCTTTTTTGTAACCGCCGAGACTGCTGCGTCTACCTTAGGTGACTTAAACATCTCCCTGTCCCGGTCAGTTAAAGGATATAGCCAGGACATCACTCTGGCTCCCTTCAGCCGAGCTTCTGGGATGTTCCACTCTTCCTGAATCATCTCGTGAAACACTCTGTGTACCGGGAAAGCTCTCTGATCCTTCCGAAACACCTGCAATAATGGATCCTCGAGGGAAGCGTCCGCCGCTGAATCAGGCACCGGCATATTCAGAACCTTTAACGTCTCCACCAAGAGTGCCGGCAGCTCCTCCCTCCGGAACACCCGGACCACTCTGGCCTGATCTTCCTTTTCAGACAGCTCCCCCTCTTCCAACTCTTCCTCCAATGACAATTCCTCCTCATCCAAGCATTGCCCCTCTGAAACCACAGACTGGTCCCCGGGATCCCCCTCTCCCCGGGACGTCTTAACCTCTAGAGGGGCCTGATCCACCTGTAAGGGCGCCGCCCGCCTCTTCACTGAGACCGGACTAGCGGCAACCGCAGCTTGCTGACAGTCCCATAGAAAAACTTGCTGGAGCAGACTGACAAATTCCTTAGAAAAAATGGAATTCAGCCCCAAAGACCCGGAACTTTGTGAGGGAAAAAAGTCTGGCCGCGAGGATGGCCCTGCCACCGGCTCCTCCACGGACACCTCTTGCACTGTCTCTGCCGGAGCCCCAGTCTCAGTTCTCTGGACCTCCAACTTTTCTTCCTGCGACTGTAGCCCCGAGGCTTCCTTTACACAGGAGTAGCACAATCCGGAGTCTGTGCACTTCTTAGCTCCACAAACCATGCATTGCTGTTTGGACGGCATGGCAAACTCTGAGAACTAGAACTGGCGCCAAAACAAACCCCCACGCTGAAACAAAAAAAGGGCGGGCTTTGCAAAAAGCTTTAACTAAACCTTTAACAATACTTTAAAAAGAAAATAAACCTTGCAACGCGAAAACCACGGCCCCCCGGGGATTTGCACCAAGGAAATTTGCGGCTCAAAGAAACCCCGCCAGAATAAACGTTCCCTGACGCTGCCCTGAGCGCGCCGCCGGCACGAGGCCGAGGCCGCAGAAGCCTGCGCGCACCAAAAACTCCGGGACCGACTCTCCGCCTGTCTCCGGCCCGCTTACCTTTGCTGGCAGGCAGAAAAGAAAATCACCATCCGTTTGATAGGCCTTTTAATCCCCTCTCATCGGCTGGAATATACTGAGGCAATGAGCCCAAACTGGGATGCTTGTGGACCGGCTAAAAATCGCCGCCGCAGGGGGCCCACAGGGAAAATGCTCAGCGTGCTATTAGGCTGACATCTGAGAAACGCTGGCAAAGTCCCGCTCAGCTCCGGTCCCTACTGTTCCAAATCAGAGAACCGGAGCTGTCCCCCGCAAGCCTCACTGTCCCGCTAACAGAAGACCCGACAGAGTTAGGGGCAGAGGAAGGAGGTGTAAGGCTGAAAGGACGGCTCTGTAAGCTTAAAGGCACAGTCCTCTCCAAAGCAGAAGGGCTCTGCTAATACTTTACGCTACTCACTAACCTAGCAACTTTAACCCTAAACTCCTAATTGTTTCTCCAGTGAGCCCGGACTTCCAGGCTCACCCATCTATCCAGCTGCTTGAGACTGAGGTAACTGGTGGCAGGAGGCGGCTCCCGGATGGATATACCAGTGACATCAGAAAAGGAGGAGTTTTCTCAGTCTCCAAGCTGCTGTATGAGATGGGCAACCCAGAGGTCCGGGACTAGACTGGCTACACGATCAGGAAGCACAATTTAGGACAACTATCAAGAGGGTCGCCATGAGTCGACAATGACTCGAAGGCACTTAACAACAACAACAAAGGAGGGCAAAGCTATAGCAGACAGACTGAATTCTTTGTTTCAGTCTTTACTGAAGAAAATGTAGGGAAGTTATCCATGCCTGAAATGGTATTTAAAGGTGATATATTGGAAGAATTAAAAGAAATATTGATAAACTGGGCAGATGTATTACAACTATTTAATACACTGAGGAATAGCAAATCACCTGGACCGGATGGTACACATCCAATTATGTTGAAAGAACTAAAATATGAGATTGTAGACCTACTATTAGTAATCTGTGAACTATCATTAAAATCATCTGTATTATCTGAAGATTGGAGAACAGCCAATGTAATGCCAATTTTTAAAAAGAGAGTTCAAGGGATGATCTGGGAAACCACAGACTGGTGAGTCTTTCGACAGTACCGGGTAAAATGGTAGAAATAATTTTAAAGAACAAAAATTACTGAACATGTAGATAGTCATGGGTTTAATGGGAGAAAGCCAACATGTATTTAGCCAAGGAAAGTCTTGTCTCGCTAATCTATTTTTTTGAAAGTGTGAATAAATAGGTAGACAAAGCTGAGTCAGTCGACATAGTGTATCTGTATTTTCAGAAAGCTTTTGACAAGGTCCCTCATAAGAGACTCCTGGCGAAATTTAAAAAATCATAGGATAGGAGGCAGTGTATTATTGTGGATCAGGAATCAGTTAAAAGTTAGAAAGCAGAGAGTAGGGCTAAATGACCAATTTTTTCAATGGAAAAACGTGAATAGTGGAGTACCCCAGAGATTAACATATTCATAAATGACTTAAAAATGGGAACAACGAGTGAGGTGATCAAATTTGCAGATGGCAAAATTTTTCAAAGTTCTTAAAACACAAGAGGATTGTAAAAAATTGTAAGAGGACATTGATAAATTGGAAGAATGGATGCTCCAATAGCAGATGAAATTTAATTTGGACAAGTGCAAAGTTATGCACCTAGGAAAGAACAACCCAAACTATGGTTACATGATGCAAGGTTCCACCTTAGGAACCACCACCCAGGAAAAGGATTTAGGTATCATTGTGGATAATAAGTTGAAATCCTCCACCCAATGTGCAGCGGCAGCCAAGAAAGCAAATAGAATGCTTGGAATCATAAGGAAAGGAATGGAGAATAAAACAAAGGATATTATAATGCCTCTGTATCATTCCATGGTGTGACCACACTTTGAATATTGTGTGCAGTACTTTGGTTGCCATATATAGAAATTACACTTACCTGGTAATTGTAGTTCCTGGAGGGTCCAGTTTAGTCCTCCACATCCGGGTAGTGCACCTCCTCCTGCAGCCTGGAGACTGGACCAATGAGAATCTTCCTATGCCAGGATGTATGCTGCTGGAGCTCTCATCAGCCCCCAGTGAACTAGTAACAAAGCAGACTTAAAGAAGCAACACAGGAGATAAGTAGAAATATCAAACCAGAACGAAATTTAGTCCCCGTATGTGTTAATCGACCCCCTCCCCAAACGAGGAAGCCCGAACTCTGCACACTGCCTCTGAGTCCACCCGCAGAAAGAGTCAGGCATAATCCCAGCCACATGAATGGAATAGCTGGAAAAAAGAAAGTAGAAGCGAGCCCCGGACACGGAAAAAAGAAGATATATTCTGAGACAATACCGCGCCGTCCACAGTAAGCGCGCCGCCCCAAACAAAGCAGACATATGGGAGGGAAGGTGGACTAAACTGGACCCTCCAGGAACTACAATTACCAGGTAAGTGTAATTTCTATTTCCTGAGCGGTCCTCCAGTTTAGTCCTCCACATCCGGGATGTAACAGAGCAGTCAACACCAGGCGGGACCTTGCCAACCGGCGCGCAACACTGCCGAACCAAAACAAGAATCCCGAGCGGCGAGCACATCCAACCGGTAGTGCTTACTGAAGGTATGAAGAGACGACCAAGTCGCCTCCCTACAAATGTCCACAGGCGGAACAAGACTATGCTCTGCCCAGGACGTCGCCTGTGCTCTAGTAGAGTGGGCCCTCAAACCCAATGGAACCGGCCGCTGCTGTAAAATGTACGCTGAGGCAATCGCCTCCTTAATCCACCGAGCGATGGACGCCTTTGCCGCTGCTTCACCTTCGCGTGCCCCGCCAAAAAGCACGAACAACCGATCGGTCTTACGGAATGCCTCCGACACCTTTAAGTATCGACGAAGCACTCGCCGAACATCCAGGCAATGCAACCCATCGTCCGTAGCACCTGCCGCTGCTGATTTAAGGACCGGAAGGAAAACGGGCTGATTCAAATGAAAGTGCGACACAACCTTAGGTAAAAAGGAGGGAACAGGCCGAAGAACTACTCGATCCCTAGAGATAGACAAGAACGGTTCCCTACACGAAAGCGCCTGCAATTCGGAAATGCGCCGCGCCGAACAAATCGCCACCAGAAAGACCGTCTTCAGGGTCAGATCCTTGACAGATGCCTGCCGAAGGGGCTCAAAGGGTTTGCGACCCAAAGCCTGTAAGACTAGATTCAAATCCCACGAAGGGACTGACACCCTGCGCGAAGGCCGCAACCTGAAGACCGCCTTAAGAAAACGTTGGACATCCAAATGCGCCCCTAGGGGAATTCCCAGAACCTTGCCCCTGTAGCACGCGAGCGCCGCCAACTGCACCTTCAGAGAACTGGCCGCTAAACCTTTGTCAAATCCGTCCTGCAGAAAGCTGAGAACCACCGACACCGAAGCAGTTGCTGCGCGAACCCCACGCCACGAACACCAGTCCTCAAAAATCCTCCACACTCGCACATACGCGAGCGAAGTGGAAGGCTTCCGCGCCCGAAGGAGAGTGGCAATAACCTCTGGGAAAAAACCCTTTTTTCTCAACCGAGCCCTCTCAATGGCCAAACCGTAAGCAAGAACCGATCCACCTGAGGCATCCGCAGTGGACCCTGGAGCAGTAGATCCGGTAAGGGAGGCAGACTCCAAGGCACCCCGTCGCGTAACCGAACCAGATCGGCATACCACGGTCTCCTGGGCCAATCCGGAGCCACCAGTAAAACCTGCCCCCGGTGCGCCTCGATGCGTTGCACGACGCAACCGATCAGCGCCCAAGGGGGGAAGACATAAAGAAGACCGTCCTCCGGCCACGGCTGAATTAGTGCGTCGATGCCCTCGGACATGCGTTCTCTCCGCCTGCTGAAGAACCGCTCTGTCTTTGCCGACTGAAAGGTGGCCATGAGGTCCATAATCGGAGTCCCCCATTTGTGAACTATCTGCGCGAAGATCTGCGGGTGCAGCTCCCACTCCCCGGGGTCGACCTGCACTCTGCTGAGAAAATCCGCCATCACATTGTCTTTTCCCGCGATATGCGCCGTCGAAATAGCCGGCAGACGGGCCTCCACCCAACCGAACAAGGCCTCTGCCTCGCTTTCCATGGCAATACTTCCGGTGCCGCCCTGGCGGTTGATGTAAGCCACCGTCGCCGAGTTGTCCGAGAGAACTCGCACCGCCAGCCCCCTCACCAACGTCTCGAGGGCTTGCAGCGCGAACCACACCGCTCGAAGCTCGAGTCAGTTGATCGACCAAGAAGCCTCCAGAGGGGACCACGTCCCCTCGCGTACCGACCCTCGCAGTGGGCTCCCCAGCCCAACAGACTCGCATCCGTGATGAACGGGATCCAAGTGGGCTGCTCCAGGGGAAGACCCATTCGAAGGTTCTTCGAGCAGAGCCACCACCAGAGAGACCGACGGACTGACATCGGACAAGGCAACCGTCTGTTCAATGAGTCCGACTGGTTCGACCAGCGACGTAATAGGGCTCTCTGAAGTGGCCGCATATGAAACCGGGCCCACGGAACTACCTCCAACGTCGCGCCATAGTGCCCAACAGTCGCAGGTACCACCACGCTGACGGTGCGGGAATCCTCAAGAATGAACGCACTAGGCCCTGCAAGGCCTGGACGCGGCACTCCGGCAAGCACACCAAGCCGCTCGCCGTGTCGAAACGAATCCCGAGATACTCGAGGGATTGCGTGGGCTCCAAATGACTCTTTTTCTCGTTGACCACCCAGCCGAGAGACCGCAGCAAAACCACTACTCTGTCCGTAACCTGCACACTCTCTTCTGCGGACTTCGCACAAATCAACCAGTCATCGAGGTAAGGGTAGACTAAGATACCGTCCTTGCGCAAGGCCGCCGCCACCACCACCATGACCTTTGTGAAGGTGCGCAGGGCTGTGGCCAGACCGAACGGCATAGCCCGAAACTGAAAGTGACCCCACGGGAACACGAACCTCAGGAACGTTTGATGTACCGCTCAGATGGGAATGTGTAAATAAGCCTCCGAGAGATCGAGAGAGGTCAGAAACTCCCCTTAACATACCGCCACAATGACGGACCGTAAGGTCTCCATCCGTAAATGCGGCACCCGGAGAGAACGATTCACGCCCTTGAGATCTAGAATCGGACGGAGCGAACCGTCTTTCTTTGGCACCACAAAATAAATGGAGTAGCGACCGACGCCACGCTTGGAAGGAGGAACTGGAATTACCGCTCCCAAATCTAGGAGACGACGTAACGTCACCCGAATGGCCCGCTCCTTCTGCTCGCCTTTGCTGGGAGAAAGGACAAAGGAATCTGGAAGCGGACAAGCGAACTCCAGCGCATAACCTTCTCTGATTATCTCGAGCACCCACTGATCTGAGGTTATTTGGGCCCAGGAAGGAAGAAAGTCCCTTAAGCGACCCCCGATGACTTGACTTCCCTCCAGAGCCCGCCTCGCTTCATTGCGGCTTTCGACCAAAGGAAGAGGAGGTAGAGGAGGATGCCGCAGAGAAGCCTCTGCCGGCTCCTCGAAAACCTCGAAACCCTTGTGATCTGGAGCATACCGGCCGCGCTGGGAACCCCAAAGGCGGGAAGAACGAAACCTGCGAAAGTCCCGAAACTGACCCCATGCCGGCAGCACATTTCTACCCAGCTTAGGCTTATCCTCAGGCAGCCTACCGCCCTTGGACTCTCCGAGGTCTTTTACCAATTTATCCAGATCGTCTCCGAACAACAATTTGCCCTTAAAGGGAAGCTTACTGAGGCGGGACTTAGAAGATCCATCGGCTGCCCAATTCCGTAACCAGATAGACCTGCGCACCGCCACCAAGACGCCATGCTATTCGCTAATGTTCTAATCAAATCATAATGCACATCCGCCAAATACGCCGAGCCAGACTCCAGACGAGTCACCTCTAGTAAGCTGTGTTTATCCAAGCCGGAAGCTTGCCGCAAGCGCTGAGCCCATCTCAAGCAGGCCCTAGCCACCCAAGCACCACAAATGGAAGCCTGCAACGATAATGCATTGGTCTCAAAGGCCTGTTTTAACAAACCATCCACCTTTTTGTCTTGCGCATCCTTTAAAGCCGCACTGCCTTCAACAGGAATGGTGGTCTTCTTGGTTACCGCCGAGACCACGGCGTCCACTCGCGGCGACTTAAACCTGTCCTTGTCCTTATCCGCTAATGGATACAGGCGGTTCATAGTCCGAATTCCCTTCAATCCGGATTCAGGTTGATCCCACTCAGTTTGAATCATCTGCTCCACCACACGGTGCACCGGAAACACCACCTGAGACTCCCGCACCGCTTGAATGAGAGGATCCTCCAACCCGTTCTCCTCAACAGGACGAGGTGCCGCCAGATTGAGTGCATGGAGAGACTCCGTAATCAAAAGGTACCAGCTCTTCTTTACGGAACACGCGAATGATCCGGGCTTGATCCTCTGGCTTGGGGATTTCTCCGTCTTCCAGCTCCTCAATACCCCCATCGGGATCTACATCCGTATCAGGATCTTGCCAACCCAAGTCGTCCTGATCCAGATCCATGGACCTAAGGCACTTGGCGGCAGGCTGGCCATCCTGTCTGGGCTCCTCAGCCTTCAAGGCGGACAGGGGCGACGGCCAGGCATCTAGCAACTTGCCCGAGCGTCCCAAACGAAAGGCCTGGTGCATAAGAAGAACAAAGTCAGGGGAAAAATCCACGAAGGAAGACTCTGCTGTTGCACTCAGCCACGCACCCACCTGCCCTGAAGGGGGGATCGCAGAACAAGATGCAAGAGTACCAGGAGAGGGATCTCCCTCCGCCTGAACAGCTCCTTATGCTCCATTTGCTGCTCTAAACCGGTGGGAACCGAGGCGCAGCTCCTGCAAAGCGCGGAGTCAGCCACCGCTTCCCTGTGGGAACCACAGATAACACACTGTGGTCTAGTAGCCATGCAGGCCCAGCAGCCCCCACAGCGAAAGGGGTCTGGTCTACCCCCAAATGAAAAAAGCCAGGAAAGAAAAAAATCCCCTCTTCCTTGTGCTTTTTTTTTTTTTTTAAAGTGTTTCAACAAACAACCAGGACTGGGAATTCAGGTGCCCCCAAGCAAAAACGCCAGGCCAAAACCGCGGAAAGCGCAGAGGGAACCCGCTGCACAGCTCCTCAATTCGAGCGGGAAAAACGGAGCGAGAAAATGGCCGCCGGCACAATCAAGCCAGCGAGAAAAAAATGGCGCGAAAATGAAACTAAAGAGAAATCAAAGAAATCAAAAGAAAGCAACGAAATGACCCGCAAAGCCCAAAATATGCAAAACTCAACGCACTGTCATGGAAGCGCCGGCAGACGACCCGCCACTCGAATCTTGAGCGGGGGCGCGCTACCGCTCCGGGCTGCCACTCAAGCCAAGAAAAGCAGGGCGGCTCGCAAAAGGGAAGCCAGTATACCGTTCAGAGGCTTACTGGACCCAGGCTGTCAAGGCAGATCTCTCCTCCGTACAATCCAGGAGGAGAGAGCTGTCCTCCCGGACTGCAAAAGACAGCTCAGTAGCAAAGGCAGAAGGTCCGTGCAGACCCGGCTCCTCGATCGCAGCCTGCTGGATCTTTTTTTTTTTTAAAGCTACAGCTACCTATTAAACAAATTAAAGAAAAAAATAGGAGTGAGAAAGGAAAAGTCACCAAAAACTCCCTCTAGTGTTGCCTCTAGCTGTACCTAAGTGTGCCTAACACCAGGTACAGACGTCCTCCAGCTGCAAGGAGACTGGACACACTGGGGGCTGATGGGGGCTCCAGCAGCATACATCCTGGCATAGGAAGATTCTCATTGGTCCTGTCTCCAGGCTGCAAGAGGAGGTGCACTACCCGGATGTGGAGGACTAAACTGGAGGACCGCTCAGGAACTTAAAAAAGGATATAGCAGAATTAGAAAAAGGTACAGAGAAGAGCCACCAAAACGGTAAAGAGGATGGAAGGATACCCCTATGAGGAAAAGCTTAAAAGGTTAGGGCTCTTCAACTTGGAAAAGAGACGGCTGAGGAGAGACATAATAGAGGTCTATAAATGAATGAATGGAGAGAACAGGTAAACATTGATGAGCTGTTTACTCCATTAAAAAGCGAAAGACTAGGAGACATACAATGAGGCTACAATGTAACCCATTTAAGAGTAATAAGAGGAAATATTTTTGACTTAACGTGTAATCAAACTCTGGAATTCATTACTGGGTTTAAAAACATTTTGGACAAGATCCTGGAGGAAAGTTCCATAAACCATTATTAAAGAGGACCCAGGAAATCCACAGCTTACCCCAGGAAAAGCATTGTGGAACCCATGTACCTTTTGGATAGTGCTGCTGAATGTTCGGTTCACCAGGGGTTAGCAGGTAGTAGACAGCAAGAGGGAAGGGGGGGGTCCTGGGCCCAACCTACCAACTCCCCTAAGGGCCCCTGCTGGGTCTCCTGTTCATCTCCAGCTCATCAGTGCTGGAACCCATGGGTATCAGTGCTGGAACCCATGGGTAACAGTGCTGGATACAGGGCTGCTACCAGCCCAAGGAGACAAGGGCATAACTGAGCTGCGAGCAATGTCGGGCCTACCGGTCTCAATCACAGACTATAGCACCATTGTGCGGGCCAAGCTAGACAGGCCTATTTACACTGCGGCATCAGCCCAAACAGCTTGCCACCTGTCGGAGGCAGACATATACTGGTTTCTGTCAGTGCTGCACCAACATATATACCTAGTGATGACATCACTGAAAGTTGCTCATGTCTGCCTCCACCTGCTGGCATGAGAGCATAGCCCACTCTGTATCTGGATTGGTCTAGTAGGATGATAAGGAAGATTTAGTTTCCCAGCAATGATCTCTAATAGAGCATAAACAATGCCAATAACATGTTCCCTACTGTAACATTACCACATCATAATACCCCACTTCAAAAATCAAGGTTATGATAGCTGGTTTTACATTTCAATGGCATTATCTTTTCCTAATTTATTGATATTTAGAAGAAATCTGATGTTTTTCAATACACTTCTTCATCATTTGATAGAATAATATGTCCAATATCTGTTTCATAGTATCACATATACTTTACATAGACTTGTGAGACTAATGGTGGTCAGCAATAAAGTTAGCCAGACAACTTTAACTGGTTAGTCAGTGGACTTAACTGGTTATGTCCTACTGCTGAACAAAACCAGTTAAAGTTATCCAAATAAACTTCAGGCCTGCTAGTTGTACAGCACAGCTTTAAGGGGTTAAGTTTAACTGGACAGCTAAACTAGTACTGCACTCCAACTGCTATCTTCACATAAATGGATACGTTTTGTCAAGGGAACTTGGCCTGGCAAAGATTACATAGTCAGTGTGGAACAAAAAAGGAGAGTGGAGAGATTGTCAAAAGCAAGGGTTTGTTCAAATAACTTCCAAAATTACTCGGACAAATATTTTGAACACCAGCCGCTTTAAGACTTATGTATACCCTAAGTGAGATAGATATTCGGTTACACTCCCCCCCCCCCCCTCATCAGAAATACCTTGACCAATTGCCTATACATGTTATGTCTTATGAACTCCGGAAGGAGGCTCTCTTTGGCACAATACAAGCTATACACTGAGCGTTAGTACATTTGAGAGACTAAGATCGAATGTCACATACCCTGGTTTAGAGGTGATGTTCATTATTGTCATGGTGTGTGCAAAACTAGTACATTTGGAGTAATTGTCTCACTATAGAAGTAACCAATTTTCAATAAAAATGAAATTCTAGAAAAATAGGTCATGATATGAAGGTAAATGCAGGAAAAGAAAATATTTACAACACAAGATGTGTTTTGCTGGCTTCGATTTCAGGTCCATCCAGCAGCCTATCTACAAGTCATTCCAAGTTAGAAATATCTGGCAGTATCCTAATGAGCATGCCCATTGCTTGTTTCTCATTCTCATTTTAAATCCAGCTATTCTAAATGCCTTGGCTACATCCTCTAGTAAGAAATTCCACAGTTTGATTGAGTACCTGAAACGAACACTTCCCTAATTTGTTTGAAATCTGCTACCAAGAGGATGATGGATACCTGTGTAACAATGTTCCAAGGGTGATGGTGGAGACAAAAATAGTGCAGAGTTGCCAAGTTACCCAGAGCCATGAGTGAGATTTTTTGCCAGTTTTGGCTTTAAATTTGCATTTCAAGTCCCAGATTTTACCCACTGGAATCAGTGCAGTAGGTCCTATAAATGCATCAGAATCAGCTTATCAGAAATCCAGGACTGGCTTAAAATCTCACTCACATATAGAAAGTCATAACCATAGTAAAAAACGTTGTGAGATTTAAAAGAAAGAGTCAACAACGTAAACGTGAAGTAGTTTGAGCAGGTTGAAGAGGCCCTGCAGTCTTTATCTACTACCAAAATCTATGTTTTTCTATTAGTGGATTCGAAATAATTACATGTCAAAAATACCTTTTTCAAACTCCATTAAAGTGTTAGACTACATTTTTGAAAAAAAGAAAAATATTTTTGTACAGTTATGATGCTATTGATCTGCAGATGTACAAGACAACTCCCTTTCATCAACATCTTGCTGAGCTACCCCGGAGTGAAAGAACTTGTTAAGGAGAACATACTTAGCGTGTGGCACCGACAGTAAATAAGCTAAGACACTTTGTTTTGGGAGGGGAGAAGGGACGGACTCTCACTCACCATCTTGGCGGCCTACGTTGTCAGCGGAGCCACAGTTCAATACATCTCTAACATCAGTGACTTCAACCTGGTTTCCGAACCTCCGTCGCTACTACAACCCCTCGCCACAGCAACTCAGTTCCCTTGGCAACCAATGGTTAGCGGAAGTAATCACTGGGAACAACAAAGCTCACGTCGCGCGCTTCTTTGCGTCACTTCCTGCACTCTGTCTGGAGAGATTTTTGCTCGGCTCTGCTATTGTGGCATACTTTGTTTGCCTTTGTTAGAAGGCGCAGTAACTAAACAAAACCTCGCCTTCCAGTTCATGAGGTCAGGTGCGAGTTTTGTTGATAAATGGCAGGCACTGGGAGAAAACGCTATACTGTACAGCGCCGTGTAAACTTCGTAGCGCTATACAAATGATAAGTAGTAATAGTAGATGATAGTTTCTATAGCAATGTCCTTTGCCTTTCCCCTATCACGTAGATCAGTTACGCTTGACCCTCACAAGACGTTGCTTTTCGATGCAGTTCTGTTTTAATTGTCAAAGGTCCTCTCGTGAGAGGTAGGAGCGCTGATTTCCCATTAAAATGGGTGGAAGTCAGTAAGCAACATGGGTTGATCAGAGAGATGACAGAGTTAGGAACAATTGCCATACTGTGTCAGACCAAAGGTCCTTCAGACCTAGTATCCACTTTCCAACATTGGCCATACGAGGTCACATTAAGGTTACCAAAGTTTTTGCAGGCAAATCTGGAAACACCTATTGGAAGTGTAGCAGCAAAGCGCAGACAAACCAATGATACCAGGAGTCTGTTCAGAAGGTCCAAATCATTTATTTGTGCACAAGTCTCAAGCAAGGCAATTTCAAAATGGCTGAGCAAAGTTTTCAAGCATTACAACAACTTTTATAGACTTCTGTTCCATTCTAGGTATAGAGAAACATTTCATTGGTCCCGGTACGCTCCCGTACCTCCCGTAGCCCTTCTATTGGTCCCGGTACTGATAAGTTTCTCCAATTATGTTCCTTCTGTGGGCTTCTGTAGGCATGACACCTGCCTGCCCCCCTTCTAGTCCCAATTACAATGGTCAGTTCATCAACTTGTTACTTTCACACTTTCAAGGCTATGGGACCATTTGTGCGTGCAGAAGAGCAAGGTTCTGTAACTCATCTGTCAGCACTCCTCAATATTTCTCTGCAAATGTACTCTTTCTTATCAGTAACTTTAAAACACATCTTTTCTGTATTTTTCCATTTCTTAATTCTGCAATTCTGCTTATCTAAGCTAATTCAATATTTCTACTGAGTTCTTTCTTACAATAGCAGCATATTGGGGGATGTGCAATCCTATATGCCTCTCCACAGGCCTCATTTACAGGTCAAGCTAGCCATGCTGGCCTGCCTATGTCAGACACCGTGGGTCACAGGCCTGCACCTGCCACATTCCCCCCTTTGATTAATCTCACCCTATTACTTAATAAGGTGTGAGAATTAAATCACTTTCCAGAAGATTCACATCCTGATTAAAGGATTCTTACTAGTTCCACTAGGGCTAGCTTTGTATAAAGCCATTATTCTAGTTGCGGTCTTCCGCTCTACTGTACTATCAATAGCACTATGAAGGGAACGCATGCAACATGGGATTAAACATGGTAAGCAGAGGACAACAGCAACAAGGATTAGTACTAAGATAACGAAAGTCTTAAATCCTCCCAGCCAAGAGAAAAGGTTAGCAAACCAATTAGGAAATTTCAAGGCGTGCCAAGTCTGTACTGGCACATAAGCATGTCTTTGCATATCTTTAGCAATTTCTTCAACTACTTGACCTTTATCATCTATTTTCAAACAGCAATTAGTTAAATTCAGTTTACCACATACTCCTCCTTCAGCTGCTAGTAAATAATCAAGTGCTAAGCGATTCTGGTATATGGCAGTGCGCATCTGAGTACTTTAGCTAAAAGCGTGAGAGCATGACTAGTTTCATTGGTTATTATTTCAACTACTGCTTGTAAGCGAATAATACGATTAATCATATAAATTGGGGTACGATAACCATACATACCATCATCATTCCAAGTGGCAGGTCCATAATACTCAATAATTCTTTCTGGTGGCCAATCATCACCTTGCCACTTCTCCCACTTGCCTATCTGTAAGGCCTCTCTTCTTTGTCTAGATGCTCCTTTGTGTTTGTGGGTAGTATATACAGGGTACCCTAATTGTTCTCCATGTTCAGTGTTTAACAGGAAGAAAGAAGGTCTGATGGTTCCTAAGACACATGCTCCTCCCCATTGTGGTGGGAGTTGCGCATATGCTCGGTTTCCACAGATCCAATATAGACCAGGTGGGGCTTGCCAGGCTTGGACTTTGGCAAGGTTAGTCCATAGACCTGCAAGTTCAGGAAATCTGGCTAATGGGTTAGGAGGTTCAGGATGTCTGATTCCTGACCACCATGCTGTCTTTTTAGTCGTGGCATTATAGTACTTCTGGCTAAGACAGACCAGCTGTCCTACCTTTTGGGTGAACTGGGGTCCAGTTCTGGCAAAGCAAAGACGTCCAACGATTGAGTGCGCTAACACCCATTCACTGGTTGTCTTGTGTAATTCAGTCTGATTGTAAATCATGGAATAATTCAATTCTTGGGCTTCCCAGGGCCATTGATCTCCCATTTGGGTTCCGCCACAGAAATAACAATCTGTGATCTTAAGACTAGATACTACTGCTCCGGCTAATTCTAGAAACAAATTCTGTGAAGGGTGAGGGATCTCAAACTTATTTACATGCATAGCTTCATAAAAGGTATTATGAATATGATATTTAGATGACTTGTGGGCTTGAGTATTCAATCTAATATACACAATGGTCCCTGGATCTGTTCCTCCTCCAGCAATACGTAAACCAAACTTATATCCTTGTTTCCATGCATGGGGGTTATGTACACGCAAATGTAAGGGGTTGCAAGCATCTTTCTGACATTTATCATTTGTGGTTGGCTTGGTTAGAGTAGCCATCCGCTTATCTATTTTCTCATCAGTTATACCAGTGTTCCAGGTAGCATAGAAAACACATTCCCAATACGGGCAATAGTAGTCTGCCGCTGTAGCAGTACTATACCCTGGTTCCTTTTTACCTGTACACTTCCTCCATCCTGTGGCTCCTTCTGGACACATATACTTATGGTCATTCCGATACGCTTTCTCCCATGTACCACAGGTGGACTGACTATCTCTATTAATAGCATTACATGCATCAAAATTCAAAACAGCAGGTTTAGTAATGTCCTTAAGTGGTGGTGTAGCAGCTAATATAGGTCCATCTGCATCCTTCCATCTTATTTCCAACGTGTAATAGGATGGATTCTGATGCGGATTATAGCATGCTTTAATTTTGCCATGAGTGCAAACATTTAGTTCAGTGGTGTTATAGATACACCGAGTTATTGTTCCCTTGCAGGTATAGTAAGAATGGTAAAGCAAAGTCTGAGTTACTTTCAGTCCAGTTCTAGTAGAAGTAATGCAAGCAGTGCATGGAGGTAGAGCATAAGTCTGTTCAAAACCTCCAAAGAAGGCAACCAAGGCAAAGCAGAAGCAAAGATACATGTTGATGTTGATTGGAGTTCTTCTGAATCCTCAGCTTGCTGATCTTGATCACGACGGTCTATTATTCTTCGTCCCGTTTGCTAATGAAGCAATTTAACGGGTGCTGAGTGTTGATTGAAGATCCTCAAGATGTCCAACACACATTAACCAACTTAGCAATTCAGTTGGCTTGTGAAGTCTGGCTTAGTCAACGTAGTCTCAAAGTAGTGTGTCAAATCACACACACAAATTGGGTTCGTTGAAACAAAACTGTTGCTGCATGGAAAACAGCAATCCTCTTCGAAAGACTTGGCTACTGCAAAGCACTTGTGATGAAGTGTCTATGCTGCTGGTTGCCGTCTCAGAGTAACTCGCAAGGGTACATCAGGGTGCTGCTCTGCTGTTCACCGCTCTGGTTCAGGATCGGCGGCGGGCTTGACTCTGCTGTGGTGGATCCAGGCGTCGATCTCGGCTACCTTTACTGCAGTTGGGGTAGACAGGATGACGGTGTACGGTCCCTTCCAATGGGGTTCCAACGGTATCTTCTTCCAATCTTTGATCCACACCGAAGTTCCAGGCTGGTAGGGATGCAAGGGTTCCGTCAAGTTGATAGGCAACTGGTCTTGGATCCACGTATGGAGAGTCTGCAGAACAAAACTAAGAGCTAGGAGTTCTTGTCTGGTTACTTCTGAACCAATCTGGGCTAGATTTCCTTTGACTCCCTGCACTATTGGTGGGGGTTTACCATACAAAACTTCAAAAGGGGAAAATCCTGTTGACTTTACAGGGGCTGAGCGTATTCTGAGTAGAGCTATGGGGAGCACTTGGGGCCATTTCAAGTGTGTCTCCTGACAAAGCTTAGACATTTGGGCTTTCAAAGTACGATTCATTCGCTCAACTTTCCCTGAACTCTGGGGTCTGTATGCAGTGTGGAGTTTCCATTGTATCTGCAAGGCTTTTGCTAACTGCTGTGTAACTTGGGAGACAAATGAGGGTCCATTGTCTGATCCTATTACTGCTGGGATTCCAAATCTGGGGACAATCTCTCTCATTAAGGCTTTGGTAACTTCTCGGGCTTTCTCAGTTCTGGTTGGGAATGCTTCTACCCACCCAGAGAAAGTACAAACTAATACTAGTAGGTAATGGTATCCATTGGCTTTTGGCATTTCGGTGAAATCAACCTGGAGGTTGTGCATGGGGGTCACACCTCTTGACTGAACTCGGGGTGCTGTAATAAGGCCTTGCTTGGCATTATTCTTGGCACAGGTCTGACATTGTCGTGCTACTGAGGCTGATATGGTTGTCATCAGAGGGATGTAGAAATGTGGTCTGAGTGCTTTCTCCATAGCACTCTTTCCATAGTGGGTGGCTTCATGAAAAGCTTTGACAAAGGATGGTCCTAACAGTTCAGGAATTACTATTCTTCCCGGAGGTTGACTGCCTTCTTCTGGTGGCAGCTCAATCCATCCATCTTTCAATACTCCATTTTCTTTGTCACAATAGTAATCCAATTCTTTGGTGGTATATCGTGGGGTCCATAGATTCAAAGGTACTGGAAACAATGCTGCTTGCATTGGTATAGCTTGTGGGGCAATCTGTCCTGTCATAGCTGCTTGTCGTGCTGAGGCATCTGCGAATCTATTCCCTCGAGCAACTTCTCCTTTTCCTGCTTGATGTCCTCTACAATGCATGACAGCTACACGTGTTGGGGCCCAGACTGCATCAAGTAACATCAATATCTCGGGACCATATTTGACTGATTTTCCTCCGGATGTGATGAGTCCTCTTTCTTTGTAGAGAGCTCCATGGGCATGCAAGGTAGTGAAAGCATATTTGGAATCTGTATATACATTCAGCACAAGTTTTTCTCCTAATAACAAAGCTCTGGTGAGTGCTATCAATTCGGCTTTCTGGGCTGATGTGCCTGAGGCTAGGGCTGATGATTCAACTACTTCGTGTTGAGTGACGACTGCATATCCGGCACAGTGTCGTCCGTCGAGGATGAGACTGCTCCCATCAACATAATAGATCTGGTCAGGATTGTCTATGGGCACATCTGTTAAGTCAGGTCGACTAGAGAACACAGTTTCCATGACTTCGATGCAGTCATGTTCTGGGAGTTCTTCACTGATGGGTATCAAGGTAGCTGGATTCAGGGCATGGCTCACTTCGAGTTGTATCTGTGGGTTTTCACATAACATACTCTGGTACTTTAACATTCGGGAATTGGTGAGCCAGTAATTTGCTTTCTGTTCCATAAGGGCAAGGACTGCATGTGGCACAGTGACTCGTATGTTCTGTCCTAGTGTGAGTTTGTCTGCCTCACTCACTAATAGTGCTGTAGCTGCAACTGCTCTCAAGCAGGGTGGCCATCCTTTGGCCACAGGGTCCAATTGTTTCGATAGGTAGGCTACAGGTCGTTCCCAATTTCCTAATTTCTGAGTCAACATGCCTAAGGCATTTCCCTGTGCTTCATGTACAAACAAGTGGAAAGGTTTGTGGACATCTGGTAGTCCAAGTGCTGGTGACGACATCAATTCTTCTTTTAACTTCTGGAAGGCTGTATCCTGCTCAAGTCCCCACTCCAGTGGTGACTTCTCTTCTCCTTTTGTGGCTTCATACAGTGGTTTGGCAATTTGGGCAAAGTTGGGTATCCAGATTCGGCAATATCCTGCTGCTCCCAGAAAGGCTCTGACTTGCTTTCTGGTTGTTGGAGTTGGAATTCTGCATACTGCTTCTTTTCTTTCTCTGCCTAATCTTCTGCTTCCTTGGGTAATACGAAAACCCAAGTATTTCACTTCTGTTTGGCATAGTTGTGCTTTGGCTCTGGAAACTTTATATCCAGCTTCATTTAGTAACTGCAAGAGATCTTTGGTGGCTAATATACATTCTCTTTCTGATACGGCAGCTATCAACAGATCATCCACGTACTGGAGAAGTACTCTCTTCCCCGGGGCTACTGGATAGCTTGAAAGGTCTTGATTTAGTGCAGCACTAAAGATGGTAGGTGAATTTTTGAATCCTTGGGGTAATCTTGTCCAGGTGAGTTGGCCCCCTCTTCCAGAGATGGGGTCCTGCCATTCAAATGCAAACAATATTTGGCTTACAGGGGCTAATCTTATGCAAAAGAATGCATCTTTTAAATCCAGTACAGTGAAATGGGTAGCTTCAGCGGGTATCAATCCTAGAAGAGTGTAAGGATTGGGCACAACTGGATGTATAGTTTCAACTGCATCATTTACTCTTCTCAAATCTTGCACTGGGTGATAATCATCTGTCTCAGGTTTCTTCACTGGCAAAAGTGGGGTGTTCCATGGGGATTGACATACTTTCAGTAGGCCATACTCAAGCAATCTCTGTAGGTGGCGATGAATGCCTTCAATTGCGGCTCTTGGGAGAGGGTACTGTTTGACGTGCACTGGGGTAGCACTAGGCTTGAGGGTTACAATCACTGGAGCTATATGTTTGGCTAGGCCTGGGGGACTGCCTTCTGCCCACACTTCAAGTGGGGCATGAATGTTCTTTAAAGTTTGTTCAAAATAGGTATCTTGAATCGAATCATCAATGTAGTATCTCCATTCTTCTTCTCGGGGTACTGTCAGCAGCATTACTCCTGCTGGTTTGGCTTGAGAATTCACTGTCATTTGCATTTCTCCTTGCTCAGAGAAAGATATTTGGGCTTGAAGCTTGGCTAGCATATCTCGTCCCAGTAGGGGTACTGGACATTCGGGCATGTAAAGGAATTGATGAGTTACTTGCTGTCCTCCTAGACTGCATATTCGGTTTTGTAGAAAAGACTTTGTGGCTTTGGCACCAGTTGCTCCTATAATGGTGACTGCTTTCTTGGTGAATGGGGCTATCTTTTTGTCTATTACTGAATGTTCTGCTCCAGTATCAACCATAAAGTTCATAAATTGGTCTCCTATTTGTATTTCGACCATAGGCTCCTGGAGACCTAAAGCAAACTTGGAGCCCGGTCTGTCCTAATCCACGTCATCCTCATCATGGGCCTGTGTGGCCAATGCTTGGATGGCTCCTCCTCCCCTCTCTCTCTGGAATTGTTCTCGATTGGCTCCTCCTCGGCCTCGGGGACGGCCTCGTCTTTCTTCTCGCCACTGATGATCGTATTCGTCATCTTGCTGGGCGTCTTCGAGTTGCGGGCACGTATCTCTCCAATGTCCTTCCTCTTTGCAATAGGCGCATTGGTTCACGCCTAGTCTCTGGGTCCGGCCTCCGCCTTGACCCCACCCTCTTCCTCTGCTCCTTCGATTAGGGACACCTCCCCTTTTCTTTTCAACTATGGCCGCAGCCAAAAAATCAGCTTTCTTCTTCATCCTTCTATCACATTCTCTCTGTCTTTCAGTATCACGATTCACATACACTTTATGAGCGACTTCCAATAACTGTGTTGCATTCATGCCCGCAAACCCTTCTAATTTCTGTAATTTACGTCTAATGTCTGGTTGAGACTGGTTTACAAAAGCAGAATTCACCATGCATAAACTTCCTGGTGCCTCGGGATCATAGGGAGTATACATTCTATAAGCTTCAGTTAATCTTTCATAATAATCTGCTGGGCTCTCATCTATTCCTTGGATAACTCCTGCTACTTTGGAAAGGTTCATAGCTTTTTGGCCTCCTCTTCGCAGGCCTTGTAAAAAGCCTTGGCGAAAACGGGCTAGGGCGGTGGATCCTTCATCTGTATTTGGATCCCATTGGGGGTCTTCATTTGGGAATTCTCTCTGAGCTGCTTCTCTACGATCTATTATATTCTGCCCCTGCGCCGGAGCTGCAGGGTTTTCTGCCATCCATTCGATAGCTGCTTTTCTAATTCTCGCTCGTTCCTCTGTGGTAAATAGGGTGGTCAGGAGCTGACGGCAATCTGGCCAAGTGGGTTGGTGAGTTTCCATAATACTAGTTACTAATTCTGTCAGCTCCTGGGGCTTGCTAGTATAGGAGGCATAGTGCGACCTCCAATTTAATAAATCAGTTGTAGAGAAAGGAATATACACATAAGTTAAGGGTCCCGCTACCACTTCATCATTATCATTCTTTACGGGCACTCCCGGGACTTGCCTTAAGGGAAACAGTTTGGCTGTCGTCCCAGGCGTCATTTGGGTCTGAGATCTAAGGGCTATTGTCGTTGTCTTTGCAGGAGTTGCTTTCTTTTTCTCAACTGGTTTTGCTTTGGGTTTTTCTTTCACTGGCTTGCTAGTGCTAGCGCTAGCTTTCTCAATTATTTGTACACTGTCCTCTTCTTCTTCTTCTGGGGGATTCCCTCCTTCTTCTTCTAGCTCTGCTTCTGGCTCACTTTTTACATCCTCCTCTTCTCTTCCCGCTAATTCTTTCTCTTCCTCTCCTCCAGGAGGAGGGGGGTCAGGGGTTGGGTCTCGCCTCGGCTCTGGCAGTCTCTGGGGATCTGGGGCAGGACGCCGCCGGGCTATTCTTACTGGACCTGGGGTTCGGGGCTGCCTGAGGACTACTTCTGGGGAATCGGGATCTGCCAAGATGGGTTTCTTCTTGGCTTTCTTATCCTGCTCTTTCATTCTAGGCTGTTCCTTTTTCTGTCTAGAATCTGTTTTAGCTAACATTATTCTGCACTGTTCCTCATAACAGCGCTGCGCCCAGGAGGGCGGATCTTCACAAATACTTAACCAGGAATCTATATAGGGGTACTGATCGGGGTGCGCTACCCGCACTCTACGATGTATTGACTGAATAATCTCTACAGTGAACGTTCCCTCTCGGGGCCAGATGGGGTCTAGATCGGGCCACTCCCTAGTACACAAAATCTGCAAACGGGCTGCTGTCATTTTAATACCATAATCTCCTGAATATCCCTCTTTAAAATGTGCGATCATACATTCTAATGGAGTGTTCCTAGTAGACACCGCCCCTCCCATTTCGATGTGTGCGCGCAACAACAGACAGAAGGGAAAAGGTGGGCGGACCGTGGGTAAGGGGTCCTCACGGCCCTGGAAACGTATAGGGAATACAAATAACAAGACAAGACGACAATCGCTTCCCCCTTTTCGCGACCTGAACGCGGTCGCCCGGTCAGAAAATGCGCTAATCAGGGGTCCGCCTTCACTTGGTCCGTGCTGCCAGACCTCTCAATCACACTTCGTTCACACAATCATGCTAGCAACGTATTCCCAGAATGCATTCGTTTCTATCTGTTCTGACTAGTCTTTTTCCCAAATTACAAAAAGGATGAGGGTTTCACCTAGCGAATTCCCATGCCAGGCTACTCGGCTCTTCCTTGAGAGTTGATCAAGCTCTCTTACCAATTCCCAATATCTCGAGATTACAAGTTCCAAATTCCAAGTTCCAATGGCAGTACTGCTCTTTCTATTTCTGTCTAGACCCAAAATCAAAACTATACTCACCGGATCCGGTCCTCAAAACTTCCCAAGCAGGCGCATGAGTTGGACCTCGGACTCCCCTCACTCGGGTTCGAGGCGTTGACTCCAGCCGGGCTCGTCACCCGCCGAGGTCCGACCAGCTCCCTCCGATACAAGGGACCGGTGGCGCCAGGGAGCGGCCCTCGTCGGAAGGGCGCGATCCCGGCAGGACCAAGCCTATAGAGGCGGAAAGTCGTGGTATATTGCCCTATATACACTTTGATTCCACAACTTCCCGGCCAACGCACCAAGGAATATGTACCAGCAAAGCGCAGACAAACCAATGATACCAGGAGTCTGTTCAGAAGGTCCAAATCATTTATTTGTGCACAAGTCTCAAGCAAGGCAATTTCAAAATGGCTGAGCAAAGTTTTCAAGCATTACAACAACTTTTATAGACTTCTGTTCCATTCTAGGTATAGAGAAACATTTCATTGGTCCCGGTACGCTCCCGTACCTCCCGTAGCCCTTCTATTGGTCCCGGTACTGATAAGTTTCTCCAATTATGTTCCTTCTGTGGGCTTCTGTAGGCATGACACCTGCCTGCCCCCCTTCTAGTCCCAATTACAATGGTCAGTTCATCAACTTGTTACTTTCACACTTTCAAGGCTATGGGACCATTTGTGCGTGCAGAAGAGCAAGGTTCTGTAACTCATCTGTCAGCACTCCTCAATATTTCTCTGCAAATGTACTCTTTCTTATCAGTAACTTTAAAACACATCTTTTCTGTATTTTTCCATTTCTTAATTCTGCAATTCTGCTTATCTAAGCTAATTCAATATTTCTACTGAGTTCTTTCTTACAATAGCAGCATATTGGGGGATGTGCAATCCTATATGCCTCTCCACAGGCCTCATTTACAGGTCAAGCTAGCCATGCTGGCCTGCCTATGTCAGACACCGTGGGTCACAGGCCTGCACCTGCCACAGAAGCTGGGTGGGGGGACACCTTAGGTTTGAGCAACAAGATATGCAGTAATGAAGAGTCATAATTACTGTGCCCCCTGAAAGGAATTTCTGGACCATAAGGTGGATTCCTTGCTGAGGAGCCAGTTCATTGTAGCAACGGCTATTCTGCAGCTGACTGTAAGCACCAACCTGACGTCTCGAGCCTTGCTCCAGTGGATTCAGTGTCTTCCACCAGATGATACTACCCCTCTTTTGGAGTCAGCTATGGCCTTCCTTTCTGATGTCATATATGACCAGGTATGTCTGATGGCCAGTGATGATGCCCTGATGACGTTGTCACAGCGTTGTATTTGGCTCTGGCACTGGGTAGTGGACACATCCTCCAAAGCCCAGTTGGCCCATCTGGCTTTTAAGGGGAAGCTTCTTTTTGGAGCTGATTTAGAGAAGCTGGTGAAGGATTTGGGTGAAACAAAATCTTACCGCCTTCCAGAAGACAGGTCCCAAAGATCTTTGAAGTGGGCTGGTGCCCCTTTCTCATCAGCCTCCGTCCATCCACCAAGAGTGTGCTGGCCAGATTCCTAGAGGTCTCGGGGCTTTCGTCATTACCAACCTGGAAAACCTTTTTTCCCCTCTGCTTCCAGGCCTCAGGCTTGTTCTCAGTCCTTTCGTGGAGCACGTGGACCCAGGGATTCAGTCCCCTCCAGAGGAGGACCCTCCCGAGCTGTGCAGTGGTTTGGAGGCCCATTCCCTGGTTCCTCCGGTTGGAGGCAGGTTTCACCTTTTCTTTGAGGAATAAGCTCAGGTTGCCAAAGATTGCTGAGTGCTAGACACCTTTCAGTTTGGCTGTGTCCTGGAATGCAAATCAGAAGTGGGATGCTAATCAAATTCCACTTACCCATACTTCAAGACAGCAACATGCCTAAGGGAACAGCCGAATGCCTGCCCTCACCCATAAGACGATTCAGACCATTCGACAAAGAGGCGTTCCTAAATGAAGTCCTTCCAAACCTCCAGCTAGATGCGCCCGACCTGGATGATCTGATGGCCACATGGAACAACAGCCTGAATTCCTATGCATGCCTACCTACCCCAACCAAGCCAACCACCCCATGCAAGTCACCTAGAGGTAAGAAACCAGCACAATGGTACTCCACTGAGCTACGATCTTCACTACTTTTCCTTAGGAAACTAGAAAGAAGATGGCGGCGCTCCCAGTCCCCCACTGACCGAGCAGCCTACATCACCCAGCTTAACTCACATCGAGATTCCATCTCAGTGAAAATGAAAGAATACCACTTCAAACTCCTACTCCGCTCGCTAAACAAACCCCACGACCTCTTCAACCTAGTGAAGTCCATGACGAAAGAACCTTCGCCCACACAGACCACAATGATACACCCACAGGAATATGCTGACTACATACTAGCCAAAGCCAGCAACATCACCATAACCAAGAAACCCACTCCCGGACACAACACAGGTCAACCACTACTACTCAACTCACAACACCATCAGCCAGAGGCATCGAGGACATCGCGACCATCAATGCCACCATGGCTCCAAATGACCCATGCCCAGCTCACTGGATAAGATCTCTGCGGAAAGAACTCAGCCCGACGCTAGCCAGGATCATGGAGCGATCCTTCTCCACAGGAATGTTCCCAGCATGCCTCAAGCAGACGTCAATCTGACCCCTTCTGAAGAACAACAAACTCGACCCACAGAAAGTTGAGTCCTACCGGCCAATCTCAAGCATCCCACTTCTAGCCAAGATTATTGAGAAGGTAGTTCAATGGCAAATCCAAGAACACATCGACTCCACTGCACCCCTTGACCCATGCCAACATGGCTTCAGGGAATCCTACGGAATCGAAATGCTCCTTGCCACGCTTTAACACATTAATCACAGGGATTAACAATAACAGGCAAGGATATGCCCTGACTTTCTTGGACATCTCCGTGGCCTTCAACTCTGTCAACCATGAGCAGCTCCTGACACGTCTCCAGGAAAAAGGAATCCAGGGCTCAGCCTGGAGCTGGTGTAGATTGTACCTAATGGATAGATGGCAGCAGGTATGCACTGGCTCCACGATCTCCAAGGCTTTCCAACAAAAACATGGAGTTCCCCAGGCCTCCTCACTATCTGCCCTATTATTCAATATATATATGCAGCCCATAAAGCTCCTTCAAAGTCTCCTGCCTGATCTACGCAGATGACATACTACTCTTCATCCCCTTCACCGTTGATCAAGCAGGCTTCTCCCCACTGGTAAAATGCTTTTATGCCGTCACTGACTGGCTTAGCTCATAGAGTCTCAAAATAAACTTCAGCAAGACTGAAGTACTGTTCATCACGAGAAATCAAACCTTCATCCCTCCAGCTACATTAAAGACTAGAGATGCCGAGCTCCCGAGCCGCCCCACCATCCGCTACCTGGAAGTCACACTTGACGAGCACCTCGACTTCAAAGCCCACATAAGCAACACTGTCAAGAAAATCTACCACAAAATGAGGACAATCCGACATCTGACCCTTACTGCAACCAGAAGACTTCCGGACAGTCTTCCAGGTGCTAGTAACCCCCCACTTTGACTATGCCAATGTTATCCTCCACGGGCTCCCTAAGAACACGCTTAACCCCCTACAGCTAGCAATGAACGCCGCTGCACGATTCCTACACGGGGCCTCTAGAAGAGAGCACATCACTTCAATCCTTAAGGACCTCCACTGGCTACCAATCTACTGCCGACTCATCTACAAGGTCGCTCTCTTAACTTTCAAAGCCATCAACAAAAAAACCTCCAGCTCCTTGACAAACCTGATCCACCCCACACCTACATCCAGAGCAAGAAGGTCCTTCACCACCAACACACTAATAACCCCCAGTGAAGTAACAAAATGCACTCAGGGAACAAAAAACAGAGCGTTCATGTTCTATGCACCTACCTGCTGAAACGAGCTCCCAGTGTCCATCCGCATGATCACTGACCTCGCACAATTTAGAAAAGCACTAAAGCGCCACCTCTTCCTCCTGCACTATGCCCAGGCTAACATCACATCCCAACCTGACTCTACCTTACGACCCAATTCACATCCCTGTACATAGCTCACAAGGAAATCCATGTTCCAGAGCCATGCAGCAACTTCCTGCCCTCACTGTATATAGCCTGTATTTACCTCCCCATGGTTATTAACCCAATTGTATATAGCATGTATTCACCTCCCCATGGTTATTACTCCAAGTTGTACTTCCTGTTCAAAGTGCGAAGTAGGCTCTCCCTACTTTGCACAAAATGTTATCTGTAAACCGCACTGATTTTAAAGAGCGCGGTATATAAAAGCAATAAAATAAATAAAAATGCAGAGCGTCAATTCTGGATCATTTCAATATTTCCCCTTGTGGGTCTGTGATCAAACGTGCCGCTGTTCCTAAAGTCAGTGGTGCTGATCCCTCCAGATGAGCGGGGCAAGGGTAGATACTCTTATTTCATTGTGCCAAAAAAGGACAGTTCCTTCCAGGCCATTCTGGACCTCAAGGGGGTCAACGAGCACTTGTGTCCTGTGCTCCAGATGGAAACCTTGCACTCCGTGATTCAAGCAGTGCACTGAGGGAAGTTCTTGGCTTCTCTGAATCTGGCTGAGGCATATTTTCATATCCTGATTTGGGTGGATCAGTAAAAAATGACTGCATTTTGCCGTGCTTGACTCTCACTTTCAGTTCGCTGCCCTCTCTTTTGGGCTATCCACTGCCCCAAGGACATTCTTCAAGGTCTGGTAGTGGTGGCTGTATTGCCAAAGGATCTGTGTCCATCCCTATCTGGACGACTGGTTCATCCAAGCCCATTCCCTTTCAGAAGCGTCTTGGGTGGCATCCCTAATGCTATCCTTTTTGGAAACCCTTGGCTGGTTGATCATTCAGGGAAGGATCCAGCTGTTGCTATGCCAGTGATTGGAGTTTCTGGGAGAATGTTTCAACACTCAAATGGGCAGAGTTTTCCTGCCAGAGGAGAAAGTCAAAAGACTGTTGGATTGACTGGCACTGTTCTGTGCACAGCAGGCTCCCAGAGTCTGGGATTATCTTCAACTCCTTGGATTGATGGTGGCGACCATAGAGATGGTGCCGTGGTTGCATGCTCATATGCGACTGCTCCAGCAGTGCTTGTTGACTCGGTGGTCCCTGAGTTCTCAGGAGTTCGAGCGCAGACTTATGTTGCCATTAATGGTGACCAGCCTGCGATGGTGGCAGCAGCCCTGTCATCTGAGGAAGGGCATACCGCTGGACGATTTCTCCTCTGACGACAGATGCCAGTCCCATTGCCAAGACCATACGAGGTGAGATCAAAAGGTATTGAGACTTGTTGTGTAGCTATATAACAATATGTCACATCATGATACTATTAAGCATGCAGTGACCTAGTTATGTGCTCTGCATGTGTAGCGTGACTGCAGCACACCTGTACCTTTTTTTAATCACATGATGTTTGGTATTGTGTAAAAGCAGTTTGTCAGATTTATGATGAGTGAAAAAATTGAACAGAGAATTTGCATTAAATTCTGCCAGAAACTTCAAGATTCATGCATAGAGACTTATGACAAGTTACAGCAAGTGTATGATGATGAATGCATGAATCATGCTCGCGTTTATGACTGGTACAAACGTTTGCAAGAGGGCCGCCAAAGTGTTGACAGTAACAAATGTTCTGGAAGGCCATCCATGAGCAGGAATGAAGACAAAGTTCAAGCAATGTGTGCCGCCATACACTCAAATTGCTGATTGACTATCAGGGAGCTTGCCGAAGACATGGATATCAGATTCAAGTCGGTACAGTCCATTCTTACTGCCGATTTGGGGATGAGATGTGTGTCTGCAAAATTTGTGCTAAAACTGCTGTCCCCTGACCAAAAAGATTGACTGTCTGCAACCAGGGAGTTGTTGGAATGCGTTGAAAATGACTCTGATTTCATCAAAAAGATTATTACTGGTGATGAATCATGGGTTTATGGTTATGACCTAGAAACTAAGGATCAGTCCTCACAATGGAAGACTCCAAACTTTCCCAGACCCAAGAAAGTCAGACCCAGGTGAAAAGCAATGTTAAGGTTATGCTGACAGTATTCTTTGATTACCAGGGTATTGTTCATCATGAGTATGCTCCAAAAGCCCAAACCATCAATAAGGGGTACTATGTCCAAATTCTGACTCGTTTGAGAGATGTAGTTCGTCATGAGAGGCCAAAGTTGCACATGAATGGTGAATGGTTGCTTCATCATGATAATGCCCCAGCTCATGCATCACATCTTGTCCAGCAGTTCTTGGCCAAACACCAAATTGAGCAAATTCATCAGCCTCCGTACTTACCTGACCTCGCACCCTGTGACTTCATTTCCAAAGCTGAAATTACCACTGAAAGAAAAGAGATTCAACAACTTTGAAACCATTAAGCAAAAAGCGACACAGTAGCTTCACAGCATAACAAAAGAGGCATTTCAAAATTTCCTTTGTGACCACCAAATATGGCTTCCTGCACTAGAGAGCCTGGAGTTTCAAGATGCGATGCACTGAGCAAATGGCCACCAGGAACACTACCTTGAGAGTCAAATCCTTCAAGGAGGCTCTCGAGTGAGGCCCCCGTGACCGCAGAGAGGAACAAATTATGGTCACGGGATGGAACTGGGGGATGGCAAGGCAGTCTCAAGTGCTTGACCCTCCCGAACAAACTGGACGACATTCTGGAGAGAGGCAAAGGACACCCTGCAACTGGTCCCTGAAACAAGCCAAGGCTGCCACCTGCACCTTCAAGGAGTTTTACGCGAAACCCTTTTTGAGGCCACTCTTGTAGGAAGTCCAAAATATCCATGACAGTGGTCCCTAGGGGATGCACCACCCTTTCCTAGCACCAAGCCTCAAAAATGTGCCAAACCCCCATAGGCCAAGGAAGTAGAATACTTTCATGCCTGCAGCAGAGTATCGATCACCATTGGAGAGTATCCCTTGCACCTCAAGTGTGCCCTTTCAAGAACAAAGCCATAAGAGAGAGCCGATCTACATCCGGCATCAGGACAGAACCCTACATCAAAAGGTCCACCTCCCAAGGCAGTGGGAGAGACTCCTCCACCTGGAGCCATTTTGCTTCCTTGACCCTCTGCTATGGAATGCCCTCCCCTATGACCTTAGACTGGAACTTTCTTACACCACTTTCAAATCCCAACTCAAAACTGTTCTGTTTCACGCTGCTTAAGAGATCCCTAATACATGACATCCCAGGCCCCTGTCAATGACACCTGCTTGCCCCGGCCTCTCTCCCTCCTCCCCACCTAGCATGACTGTGTTTCTCTTTCCTATAATTTTATGGAGTTCTTTTCTTATTTAAAACATTTTTATTGTAAAGTGCTCTGCTATCCTTTTGAAGGGTGGTATACAAATTTTTAATAAACATAAAAACAGTTAAGAAAAAAATAAAAGGAGCAGTTGCAAAGGTTAAAGACGTACATCAGGCTTGGCTGTTGTTGAAAAATACTATCTTGGAAGCCCAGACCAGCTGTATTCCACGCTTTAAGAAAAGTGGAAGGAAGTCCAAAAAACTGCCAGCATGGTTTAAAGGTGAGGTCAGAGAGGCTGTTGTTGCCAAAAAAGCATCTTTCAGGAAATGGAAAAAAGAGCCAAACGACGAAACGCGGAAACAGCACAAGCACTGGCAAGTCAAATGCAAGGCATTGATAAGGCAGACAAAGGGAGAATTTGAGAAGAAGCTTGCTGCGGAAGCAAAAACGCGAAGTAAAGACCTTTTCAAGTACATTTGTAGCAAAAAACCTGTGAGAGAGTCAGTTGGTCCATTAGATGATAAAGGGGTTAAAGGAGCACTAAGAGGCGACAAGGCGATAGCGGAGAGATTGAATGAATTCTTTGCTTTAGTCTTTACTGAGGAAGATGTAGGGATGTTACCCATGACTGAAGTGGTATTTAAAGGTGCGGAAGAATTGAAGGAAATATTGATACATCGGGAAGATGTATTACAACTATTAGATAAACTGAAGAGTAGCAAATCACCTGGGCCGGATGGTATACATCCAAGGGTGTTGAAAGAACTGAAATATGAGACTGCAGACCTGCTATTAGTAATCTGTGAACTATCATTAAAATCATCTCTAATACCTGAAGATTGGAGGATCGCCAATGTAACACCAATTTTTAAAAAGGGTTCCAGGGGTGATCCGGGAAACTACAGACCGGTGAGCCTGACATCAGTACCGGGAAAAATGGTAGAAACCATCATAAAGAATAAAATTACTCAGCATGTAGATAGTCATGACCTAATGGGAGACAGCCAACATGGCTTTAGACAAGGAATATCTTGTCTTACTAATCTGTTATGTTTTTTTGAAGGAGTGCATAATCAGGTGGACAAAGGTAAGTCGGTTGATATTGTGTATCTGGACTTTCAGAAAGCCTTTGACAAGGTCCCTCATCAGAGACTTTTGGCAAAACTAAAGAGTCATGGGATAGGAGGTAGTGTACTATTGTGGATCAGGAACTGGTTAAAAGATAGAAAGCAGAGAGTAGGGCTAAATGGCCAATTTTCCCAATGGAGAAAGGTGAATAGTGGTGTACCCCAGGGATCTGTGCTGGGTCCGCTGCTTTTTGACATATTCATAAATGACCTGGAAAGTGGAATAACGAGTGAGGTTATCAAATTTGCAGATGACCCAAAACTATTTAAAGTTGTTAAACCCAAGAGGATTGTAGAAAATTGCAAGAGGATCTTGATAAATTGGAAGACTGGGCATCAAAATGGCAGATGAAATTTAATGCGGACAAGTGCAAGGTTATGCACCTAGGGAAGAACAACCCAAACTATGGTTACACGATGCAAGGTTCCACATTAGGAACCACCACCCAGGAAAAAGATTTAGGCGTCATTGTGGATAACAGGTTAAAACCCTCGGCCCAGTGTGCAGCGGCGGCCAAGAGAGCAAATAGAATGCTAGGTATCATAAGGAAAGGAATGGAAAATGAAACAAAAGATATTATAATGCCTCTCTATCGTTCCATGATGAGACCGCACCTTGAATATTGTGTGCAATTCTGGTCGCCGTATCTTAAAAAGGATATAGCGATTTTAGAAAAGGTTCAGAGAAGAGCCACCAAAATGGTAAAGGGGATGGAAGGATACTCCTATGAAGAAAGGCTAAAAAGGTTAGGGCTCTTTAACCTGGAAAAGAGACGGCTGAGGGGTGATATGATAGAAGTCTATAAATTAATGAACGGAGTGGAACGGGTAAACGTAGATTGATTGTTTACCTTATCAGAATATAGAAAGACTAGGGGACATGCAATGAAGCTACAGGGTAAACTATTTAAGACTAATAAAAGAAAATTTTTTCACTCAACGTGTAATCAAAGTCTGGAATTTGTTACCGGAGGATGTAGTAAAGGCTGTTAGTATAGCTGGGTTTAAAAAAGGTTTGGACAAGTTCCTGGAGGAAAGGTCCATAAACCATTATTAAGAAGGGACCCAGGATATCAATGCTTGAACCAATACAAGCATTGTGGAACCTGTGTCTCTTGGTGGAACTGCTAGGTACGTATGACCTAGATTGGCCACTGTTGGAAACAGAATACTGGGCTTGATGGACCTTGGTCTGACCCAGTATGGCATATCTTATGTTCTAAGATCTGCACCCCAACAGGAGCAGAGATCAGCCCATGCATTGACCCAGACATCCCATATGTAATTTTCTAGGTTGGATTCTGAGTATGACTCGGAGTACTTTGCAGAGGAGAGGTCTCTAGGCTTACCCTTAGATCTCATACCTTCTCCTATATTGAGATGGAAGAGGAACCCAGGGATGAAGCATCAGAAAACTTCCAATTCCTCAGTCCACCTAAGAAGACTGACAGCACCCATTCAGAGAATCCTGAAGAAAGTTCAGATAAAGATGTGGGAGATTCCACTCTCTGTTCAACCTATAAACAGGAAGGTTGACTCGATGTATTGAGTTCAAAAAGCTCCCAGATTTGAGAGGCTTCAGTTCCCATACCAGTCTGTAGTCATCAAATCTGCCCTTTGAAGGATCAAAAGTTCTAAGACCCACACTTTAGTGCTCCTGAGGAGGGAAGCATGGGCTTATCTTCTGCCAGTGTCGCTGTATTAATGTAACCCCTCTTCTCAAGTCAAGTCACTGTCTCCCTATCCATTTCCACATATAGTTTAAACTTTTCCTACGACCTACATGTGCATTCATTCTGCGGCTCCTCACTACCTTTCCTCTCTTATCTCACCTTACACCCCTCCTTGTGAACTCACCTCTGGCAGATCCTTTTTATCTGTGCTCTTCTCTGCCACTGCCAACCCCAGACTTTGTTCATTCCACCTTGCTGCTCCATATGCCTGGAACAAAGTATGTCCAGATCGCTTCTAGTTCCTCTGCCTGCATACTCCAAGTTCATCTCTCTGTATTCACATCTAGTGTTGCCGCCTGTTACTACTTGTTTCTAGTTCAGTGTAAACTGTTCTGTACAAACTGTTTTACTATTTTTGTTATATGTAAACCACACTGATTTCAAAGAGTGCAGTATATAAAAGCAAATAAATAAATAAATAACTACCTGAGTTAGTACATCGGGCTTCTGCATCCTGAGACCCCTCACTCTCTTGTTCACCAGTTGTGTGTATCTTACCATACTCTAGTCCCCAGTTTTGTGATGTTCTTTGTCTTGATTAGATTGTAAGCTCTGATGAGCAGGACTATCTCTTACATCTATATATACAGCACTGCGTATACCTTGTGATTGCTTGTGCTACTCCGGACTGGGTTCACCAGATAGCAAAATCCAACCTTGGCTCTTTGTCTCCAATTCTCTAAATTCAAGTAAGGAATGAAATCACACATAACAGAATATTTTATTAGTAACAATACTACTTAAGCTTAAGCAGAGAAATTCGTGCTTGCAAACTTGAACAGTTCTCCCATAATTCCTACTCCATCTAGACCATAGTACTTCTTTTATTAGGAAAAACCAGCTACATGGTACAAATTTGTCTTATCACTCTACATCATGCTTTGCACTACTTCTTTTGTTTGTCTATGTGTTACAAGTCAAGCTAAACACCACATGTTAAAGGTCAAACTGGGCACAGACATTGCTCATACATAATCAGGACAAAAACATCCTGTCTCCATAAGAATTCTCGCTCACAAAACAATTTCATCTGCAAAATATGACCTCAATTTCTCACCTACATATTTCTCCAGGCTGCTTAGTTGGGTAAGGTTTGTCTCTTTGCTGATGATACCAAAATCTGCAACAGAGTACACACCCAGAAAGGTGTAGTAGATAACATGAGGAGGGATCTAGCTAAGCTTGAAGAATGGTCGAGAATTTGGCAGCTGAGATTTAATGTTAAAAAATGCAGTCATTCATTTGAGCTACAGTAATCCAAGGAAGTGATATAGTATAGGGTATGAAGTACTTCTGTTCATAGAAGACCAGGACCTAGACGTGATTGTGTCTGATGATCGTAAAATAGCTAAACAGGTAGAAAAGACGACGGCGAAAGTTAGAAGGATGCTTGGGTGCATAGGGAGAGGAATGGCCAGCAGAAGAAAGGAGGTGATATTGCCTTTGTAGAAGTCTTTGGTACGACCTCATTTGGAGTGCAATTCTGGAGACCGCACCTACAAAATGATATAAACAGGTTGGAGTCGGTACTTCACTAAAATGGTTAGTGGTCTTCATTATAAAGCATATGAGGACAGACTTAAGGATCTTAATATGTATACTTTAGAGGAAAGGCAGGATAGAGATGATATGATAAGAGACGTTTAAATACCTCCATGGCATAAATGCACAGGAGGAGAGCCTCTTTTGACTGCTACGAGGGGACATAAGATGAAGGTGAAAGGGGTTAGACTCAGGAGTAATATGCGGAAATATTTCTTTATGGAAAGAGATGCGTGGAATAGTCTCCCAGTGGAGGTGGTAGAGATGAGGACAGTATCTGAATTCAAAAAAGCATGGGACAAACACAGAGGATCTCTAAAGGAAAAAAGGGGACTGTTGTAGTGGTTGATATGGAAGGGCAGACTAGATAGGCCTTGTGGTCTTTTTCTGTCATCATGTTTCTATGTTTCTGCTAGACTGTTATCAGAATTCCAAGCCATGTTATTAACTCTTTCAGAGGTCCCTGGTACCTCATTTCAAGTCCCCCTCAACACCTTGTAGCACTATGCAAACTATAAGTAGTAGTAGTAGAATTGAAGTTGTTGGGGAGAAAGTTCTTTCAGAACTGTATGTTAATGTTCCACATAGCGTCTTATCAGCTCATCATTGGCAGTTGCAGAATATATGTTATAGGAGTTTGCCGACTCCTTCCCTTCAGAGAAGGTCGAGCCACTCCATTCCCTATTGGTTAAAGGGAACGAGTATGAAAGTACATGGTTTGAATGATCTATGATATTTTCAATATGGGTTCAAGAGGATCCTCTATGAGTATTGGCTCTTGGAAACTCATAGCTTTGGGCCTCAGGCTTTGGAATCCTTCTGGCTGGCAATTGAAGACTTGGGTAAAGTTACGATGGGGCAGTTTAATTCTTTCACTTCTCAAGTGTACCATGTTATTAAATGTGCGGCAGCTGACACTGATGAGATGGAAACCCGTAAGCTTAAGATAAGGGGTGTGACGTCAAAATTGATAAGATATCTAATAATGAGGCTTTGTTGGTGAAAGATAATACTCTTATTTATAGAAAATGTGAATTCCTTGATAATGATATGAGGAGGGGGGATATTCACTTTGTAAACTTTCCCAGGCTTCCATTCATTTCTGCTAAGGAACATTTAAGAGGATATGACAGATGTTGAAGATTTCAGCTGAATCGCTATCACCAGTTGCTCTCGTTTTTTATTTGCCAACACCTAAGAGGTCAGTGTCTGCTGTATGTGTTTCCTCCTTCTGCTGCCTCAGGCAGAAGCCCTCGCTGTGCCGCCCCCTCCCCCCGTGCAGCTGCCAACGCCCCCCAAATCCGCCTTCTCATTTTGCTGCAGTGGTGGCCTGACTCCGTTTTGAGCCACTGCCACTTTCAACAGAGTTGGGCTGCCACTGCAAGATGAGAGAGATGGATTCAGGGGCTGCCCACTGGGGTCGGCTGCCCTAGGCGGCTACCTAATCTGCCTAGTGGACAGCCTGGCCCTGCTTGGTGGGGTGGTTGATTGGCATATACAGCACCCCCTGGGAAGGATTATTTTCAGGGTGCTGGTTTGGCCCCTTCAGCAACAATTCCCCTCTGCTCACAGCCCAGAGGAGGTCTACCAACCTAGTGGGTCTCGTGCCTCTTTGCTTGATGGTGCAGTGCATGGCAGCTCAAGTGGTGGCCAAGCTGCCATCACTGTTGGCCTTTCTGCAGGATGGTCTGGAAAAGAGGCTCTCTCAGTTCCCTGAAGGTTCAGGTGGCAGCTTTGGCCTGTTTCAGAGGTCCGGTAGCTGGTAAATCTCTAGCCATACATCTGGATATTTCACACTTTCCTTAGGGGGTTCAGCATCTGTGTCCTCCCCTCCAGTCTGTGGTCCCTTCCTAGGATCTGGGTCTGGTGCTCAGGGCCGTGATGTCGGAGCTCTTTGAGCCATTGAAGCATGCTATCCTGAATGATTTGACTCTCAAGGCAGTCTTCTTGGTTGTGATTTCTTCTGCGCGGATTTCTGGACCGCAGGCTCTGTCTTGCCAAGATCCTTACCTATCTTTCTCTGAGGAGGCAGTTTCCATTTGGCCTGTGCCTTCCTTCTTACCTAAGGTGATTTCTCTCCTTCTTGTGAACCAGGTGGTTTGCCTGCCCTCTTCCTCTAATCAGCAGTGTTGGGAAAGAATAAGGTTCTTTGCCTTGTGGATGTCCAAACTGTGCTTTTCCAGTACTTGGAGGTTAGGAATTCCTTTCGTAAGTCAGACCATCTTTTTGTGCTGTTTACTTGCCTGTGCAAAGGTGGCGCAGTGGCTGAGTCTACCTTGGGGCGCTAGGTTGAGGAGGTATCTGCTGTGGAAACAGTCAGTTGCAGAGGGTTTGCAAGCCCATTTTACCAGAGTTCAAGCCTCCTCGTGGGCAGATCGGAGCTCGGTAGCCCCTGCAGATGTTTGTTGGGCAGCAATATGGGCATCACTTTCCACTTTTGTCAAGTATTGCCACTTGGCTATCCACGCTCGGGCAGAGACAGCCTTAGCTGTAAGGTTTAGCGAGCTGTTGTGTCTTCTTCCTGCCCAATGGAGGCTTTTCATTGGTTCTTTGTCTCCACCAATCAGCTGGTAGAGGAGCACAGTCCATTTGTCTGGACTGGTCTAGCAGGACTCAAGGAAAGGACATTATCTGGTAAGTAAAATGTCACCTTAAACTTGCTTGAAAATAGCTCTGTAGTGTGCAGTGGCACACTGCTCTGTGCTTCCACTGTGATAAATGGAATTTGTTCACAGGAAAGAAGAGTGATTAATGCCATGTCTCAGGGATCAATTTTGGGCTGGTTCTATTCAGTATCTTTGTGAACAGTATTGTGTAGAGATTAGAAAACAAAGTTTGCCTTTTTGCAGATGACAGTAAGATCTGCAACAGACTGGATAATCCTAAAGGAGTAGACAAAATAAGAAGTGATCTAAGAAAGCTTGAATGTTGGGTAAGCATCTGGAAGTTAATGTTCCAAAAGATGCAGTCATGTGCAAAAATTCAAGGGAGCAGTATATGACGAGAAGTAAGATACTGTTGTGCAGTAAGACAGAGAAGGGTCTTGACATGATTGTGTATAATGATCTCAGTGTAACAAAACAGTGTGATAAGGTGATTTTCAAAGCCAGAAAGATACTAGGATGCATAAGGAGGAAAAAAGGAGGTGTGTTAGAGAACCCTTGCCTGAAACGTTTTGTCCAGTTATAGAGGCCCTATCTCTAGAAAGATATAGGTAAAGAAAACTATGGTAGGGTGATTGTGGTGTTGCCCTGGGCATCATATTTTTTAGGGCACTGTAGGGAGAGGAGCTATGCTGCACCATTGTGTTTCCTACAGTAGTACCCTAGGCTTCTCAAAGGTTCTGGCACTGTATAGACAGATGTGGTCCAGAGAGAGGCTACCAAAATGGTGCAGGATCTACAAAAGCCATATAAGTTGAGACTTAAGGACCTAAATAAAGAAAAAGAGAGATGGGAGAGAAGATAGGGGTATTCAAATACTTCAAAAGTATTTTAGCCTATGACTACTTTACTTCCCTCTCCCGGGAAGGAGTTGTGTTTAAGGTGAAGAAAGTCTCAGCAGTGGGAGAAAAGTCAGGGAATCATGACAGTGATGAGAAAAGTTGGGGAAGCCCTGGAGAGCCACATTTGATGCAATGGAGACTAGTGCCATAGTGCAGCAGGAGAACCATGGGAACTTAAGCAGTTGCAGGGAAGGAGAAATCATGAGGGGAGGAAGAAGATTAAGGACTCTGTGTTTGAAAAGAAAGCTGCAGCAGCTGAATTCATTGTAGAAGGTAGACTGCTGCAGTGGGAGATCCAAAAGCAGCTGTGGCATGGAGTTACCTGAATTTTGTGACAACAGTGGGAACAGAGTGGCAAGAGGTCTCGAATACTCACAGACAACAACCAGGAGGAGAAAATATGCAGGGCACTGACTGAAATAAGGGGGCAGTTTCAGAGCCAGGCCTGATCAGAGGAGAAGGAGGTTCCACAGGAAACTAGATCAAGAGAACAAAGGTTCCTTCCAGAGCTCTGCAGATGAGGGCTGGAAAAAAGTTCCAAAGGAGAAAGGAGAGACTTGTAGATAGTCATGGCTTAATGGGAGACAACCAACATGGCTTTAGACAAGGAAGATCTTGTCTTACTAATCTGTTATGTTTCTTTGAAGGTGTGAATAAACAGGCAGACAAAGGTGAGTCGGTTGATATAGTGTATCTGGACTTTCAGAAAGCCTTTGACAAGGTCCCTCATCAGAGACCTTTGGCAAAACTAAAAAGTCATGGGATAGGAGGCAGTGTACTATTGTGGATCAGGAATTGGTTAAAAGATAGAAAGCAGAGGGTAGGGCTAAATGGCCAATTTTCCCAATGGAGAAAGGTGAATAGTGGAGTACCCCAGGGATCTGTACTGGGTCCGCTGCTTTTTGGCGTATTCATAAATGACCTGGAAAAGGGAACAACGAGTGAGGTTATCAAATTTGCAGATGACACAAAACTTTTTAAAGTTATTAAAACTCATGACGATTGTGGAAAATTGCAAGGGGATCTTGATAAATTGGAAGACTGGGCATCCAAATGGCAGATGAAATTTAATGTGGACAAGTGCAAAGTTATGCACCTAGGAAAGAACAATCCAAACTATGTTTACACGATGCAAGGTTCCACATTAGGGACCACCACCCAGGAAAAAGATTTAGGCATCATCGTGGAAAACATGAATGACTGGCTCAGAGCCAACAACTTAATGGTCAACTACGATAAAACTGAAGCAATGTTCGGCATCAGGAACCCCACCTTCATACCTCCACAAACTATCAGCATCCTAGACAAACACATAGTAGTCAAAGAAGAAGTTAAGTATCTGGGCATCACCAAAGCTTTAAACCTGAAATCCCACATCACCAAAACAGCAAACAAGGCCTATCAACGATTGAAAACAATCAGACAAATCAAACCAATGCTCCGCCAGGACCACTTCCGCACACTGTGCCAAGCACTCATCACACCACTGCTTGATTACGGAAACTCACTATATCAAGGCCTACCTCAGCAGACACTCCACCCACTACAGATGGTACAAAACACCACAGCACGCATCATTACAGACACACCAAGGACCGAGCACATCACTGCAGTCCTACAGCAACTGCACTGGCTCCCAATGGTGACAAGAGCTAAATACAAAAAACAATCATGATCATCTTCAAAGTCATTCACCATCTCTCAGCAGACGTACTCCAAAACGTCATAACAAGAGACATCAGCAATAGACCAAGAAGAACCAATAACGACAACATGATCGGCACACCTGCAGGCTATCACAAAACCAAACAAACAACATCAAAAAGAGCACCATCACTACTGGCATCGACACTATGGAATTCCCTCCCAACAAGCCTGAGAGCATTAGATGACCTCAAAGACTTCCGCAAAGACCTCAAAACATATTTATTTATAGAAACATATGAGCATCCAGGCAACATCCCATACCCAAACTGAAATACCACCTACCCCGCCAACTAAACACGCACCCATCCTATCCACACACACAAGTTTATCATACCATGTTATTAAATACCCTCATGTTAAATGTTACCTTTAAATGTACTGTCTAAATGCTGTTATGTAACTGTACTGTCTAAATGTTTACATGTACCCTAATGTTAATTGTAACCCTCCAACTGTGATGTGACGTGACCACCTTGATTGAAGGATAAGGTGGTATACAAGTCTGTCTAAATAAATAAATAAAACCCTCCGTCCAGTGTGCAGCGGCAGCCAAGAGAGCAAATAGAATGCTAGGTATCATAAGGAAAGGAATGGAAAATAAAACAAAGGATATTATCATGCCTCTATCGTTCCATGGTGCAACCGCACCTTGAATATTGTGTGCAATTCTGGTCGCCGTATCTTAAAAAGGGTATAGCATTATTAGAAAAGGTTCAGAGAAGAGCCACCAAAATGGTAAAGGGGATGGAAGGATACCCCTATGAAGAGAGGCTAAAAAGGTTAGGGCTCTTTAACCTGGAAAAGAGATGGCTGAGAGGAAATATGATAGAGGTCTATAAATTAATGAACAGAGTGGAACGTGTAAACGTAGATCAATTGTTTACATCATCACAATATAGAAAGACTAGGGGACATGCAATGAAGCTTGTCACGCCCATAGCCCCTTACATGTGTATGGAGGGGCGTGCTTGTTAGATAGAGTTCCCCAATTAAGCAATGTTCCAGACTGGCTATCTTGCAAAGGATTATGGTACTGGTAGTCCAGTCATGCGGTGCTTGCCTTTGAGGTAAATGGAGACAATGTGGTTGGCTCGAGTGTAAGGCAGTAACAGAATATTTATTTATGAGGTAAATCCAGATGCACACAGATTCTACTTGGTAACACCTTAGGATGTATTCTCCAGGATTTTATATTCAAAATAATAATACAACTGAAAGGTAAAGCAAGTAGCTTGTAAAATCCATTAACAACAGAAAGTCTTTCTCAGTCACTGCTGACAAACCTGCTCAGCAGGGCTGGAGTAAAAGGAAACCAAAAAGTAAAAGCTTCTTCACCAAAAACAGCTTCTCTTTTCACATTTTAAAGCACTTTTGTATCCAACGTGTGCATAGCCTGAGCTGTGTGCTGCTCTGATACCAGCTGGCTAACAAGCTCCAATCAACAGCTCTTTTCCTTCTCTGCACAAGTATTTACACAAACTTCTAGTGCCAGTTACTAGAACATTTCCCTTTTGATGTTTGATCCCCCTTTCAGGATTTCTCTGTTCTAGCAACCTTGCATAAAGAACAGTCCATGAGATTATCGTCCTCCTCTGTAATTATAGCCTGTTCTTCTTTTTGCATTGGTTGTATATCAGGAGCTGGATCAGAGGGCTTTATTAACTGACCTTCATTAGGACAGGAGCTGTGTCTAAACACTTTGCCTTGCTTTAGGTTAGACAAACCTTCATAGTTCATACCTGGGTTAAAGCTGGCATTAGGCTGTCCTCTCAAGTATTCTGGCCAGTATGCATTGGAGCTTTTATAACCTGTCCTCCAGTCTATATTCCTGGACCTCAGGGCATCTGCTCCATACCTCTTCTTAGAGTTCCCAACTGAAGTTCTCCAAGCCTTTGGATTTCCCCAATCCCTTGAAGCTGGCTTCCCCCAGGAATCTCTCCAACAACATGAATCTCTTAGTGCTCTTCTCTCCTTGCTCTCACGCTTGCCTTCAAGCCTCCTGTCAGGATTGCCTCCTCACTCTTCTCGTCTTCCAGGCTTAAGCTTTCTCTCTGCATATTCTGTTCTAGTTTTAAAGTTCCCAGTTTCCAACCCCTCCCTTGTAGTCCCCAGGTGTTGGTGGTCAAACTCCCTCCTGGCAGCTGAGTAATTAGGAGTGACGTAAGGGTTTCTCCATCTGGGCTTATACTCATGCACCTCATCTCCACTAGAGGCTCTCTGCAGGCCACTGCAGCCTGGAATAACCTGTCTTTTAGGTAAATATGCAGTTTTACTCCTGCCAAAACAGGTCCCTTGATTAGGGTAAATTCCCTTCCTTTATCACTATTCTCTGGGCTCTGAGCAGCTTCCTCATCACAAGCTACAGGGTAAACAATTTAAGACTAATAAGAGAAAATATTTTTTTCACTCAACGTGTAATCAAACTCTGGAATTTGTTACCGGAGGATGTAGTAAAAGCTGTTAGTGTAGCTGGGTTTAAAAAAGGTTTGGACAAGTTCCTGGAGGAAAGGTCCATAAACCATTATTAAAAGGGACCCAGGATATCATTGCTTGACCCAATACAAGCATTGAGGAACCTGTGTCTTTTGGGGAGACTGCTAGCTACTTATGACCTAGATTGGCCACTGTTGGAAACAGGGTACTGGGCTTGATGGACCTTGGTCTGACCCAGTATGGCATATATTATGTTTTTATCTTCTTATGTGCTACAGGATACAGTAAGTCCCCCCCCTTCCCCCCCTTTTCGGCTGCAGCCAGACCCTTGGAAAATGGCTACGAGGCAAGTCAACTTCTCTGAGGCAGAGACCCATCTGCTCTGCAGGATGGTCTTGGAAAATGAGGGTGCCCTGTTCCCAACAGGACATCGGAGGCCAACCCTAGCTGCAGCACGCAGGGGCTGGGAAAGGATAAGGACCACCCTAGCTCAGTAAGTAGGGCAAAGCAGGAATGGGAGGAGGCAGGGGAAATACATGTGGTGGACAAAACAGTGCAAAAAGCAAGGAAGTAGCTGCAAAGGAAAAGGGCAAAAGGAGCAGGGGGTAAACTGGACCCACCACACAACCAAATGACAGTAAACCCACAAAACAGGGCCCACACAGGAAACAAGCAAACAGAAACACAATGGCCAAGAGGAAAGCAAGGTGGAAAAAATGCAGAATGGACAAAAGGAAAAACGCATAGAGAAAGGAAACCCAAACACAGTGAAAAAATCTACTGTGTGTAATAGTGCAGCAACATGACCTAATACTTTCAGCCAAAACACAGCACAGTGGAAACATAGAGACATGGTGCTAGTAAAGACAACACATGGCTGACCTAGGCCGCCCCCACCACCAACCACCACATCAGTCCCCTGAGAGAACCCTGTGTCTGCCCAATGCCGTCTGATACTGTCCACAACAGCACCACCTCCAATGGGAAACTACCCCATGCAGCCACCACTGTGCCTATAAAGAAACATTCCTGCAAATGACACCTGAGTATAACCCCTTACCTCCCCCATCTCATGACACTGTGCAGCACAGCATGCACAAGCCCAAAAAGGACAACTCCAGAATATAAATCATACGAATACTGCAAGGTATACCACTCTACCATTTGTCACGCATCACATCAGGTAAACATTGGATATGAAAGGAGAAAAGAGCCTCAGGCTCCCAGTCACCGCTGACTATCCTGCTGCTGGAGTATCAGTGGCAGGATTTTCAGTAGCAAGTATTTTCAGCGGTGATTGGGAGCCTGTAGAAGGCAGTGACTTGGGAAGATAGGCGTTCCTTTTTTGTTTTTTCTAGCATGTGTTATGCTCTGAGAGTTTGCAGGGGTCAGCTACTACTGATAATTTTGATTTGGAATCACTATTTAAAAAAAATGGAATTATAGCAAACAGGCGATTGGTAGGAGTATTTTAGAGCCATTAATGTAAGGAGGATCGGGCCTGGTTCGAAGTTAACTTTTCCCATTGCCCCTACCTCCTTGGATTCTGAGGCTCTTTTCTCCGTCCATATCCAGTGTTTACCTGATGTGATGTTACAGGCATGGAAATGATCTGAGTAGCACAGTCATAAAAAAGAGCAAGTAGGAACTGAGCCCCTATCCCCTGCTTATGGAGGCATTGCACTAACCAGTAGGCTACACCTCCACACCTCACTGCATAGCAATGGCTGAATACAAAGAGACTGCAGATCACTGCCTAGAATGTCTGCTGTGTGTGCCGGCATAGGGTAGCCCCCACCACTATCCATGATGCAGTGCACATGCCCAATAGCAGTCTACAACTGATTCCCAAATGGAGAATGCACATATCCACCACCTCAGGCGATATGTAAGATGCACTGACAGTGTGTGATACAAGCACAGAGCAGATACAAACCGTGCCACTGAGCAGTTTCTGCGGTCACCCTGAGGGTGAAGACGGGCACCCAACACCAGGTACCCAGTACCTGCAGTGCTATAAATGGTCTCTGCTGCCCGTTCTGCAGATCCCCATCACTGCCAGTGTGTGGCAGGTAATGTCTGCAGTGTGATATGCCAGTCACATCTGGCTCTGTGCTCTGCCCCTGTTTGACAGGGACACACCTAGAACAGTGCATGTCAATACCTAGTGCTACAATTCTGATGCCAACTACCCTGGGTGAGGGGGGGTGCGTGCAGCGGCGGTGAACAGACCTGCATGGGGTTGTTACCATGGCCCTACCAATGAAACTGGGAGTAGGCCTGGAACACCCCCATCCCAACCATCTAGGCCTAACATTCACCCACAGCAAGCACAGTCATACTGCACCTGCTGCCCACCACTGGGTTTACCAGCCATGCACATACCAACTGCAGACAGTCTGCTGGTCAGTACACATTACATGTGCAGAGTGATCAGACCCCAAGGACAGGGCATGCATCCACATCACTAGACCTAGACACTATATAGCACTATGTGACTTCATAGCCATGCCATGGTCACTGCTTGTTCAGAGTGAGAGTGCCCTCCCAGCATGACATGCTGTGGCCACCCAGTCCATGCAGGTGTCAGTCGAGCACTACTATGTCCCAGCCATTGCCCTACCCCGATTCAGACACATCCTGGCAAATCCTCCCTGTTTCAGGCCATACCCACAATATCTTGCTCCTCATCATGCACATTTGCAGGTTAACGCTGAAACAGCTTAGGCCAGGGGTGGCCAACTCCAGTCGTGGTGCACCACAAACCAGCCTGGTTTTCATGACGTTCCCAATGAATATCCATGGTATATTTGCATACAAGGGGAGGTAGTGGATGCAAATATATCCATGAATATTCATTAGTGACATCACGAAAACCAGGCTGGATTGTGGTGCACCAGGACCAGAGTTGGCCACCCCTGGCTTAGGCACTGCAAGGCTCAGTGAGATGTAGAAAGACACAAAACAATGGATAGACATACACTCACACACACACACACTCTCACATCGATGTACTCTGCGAAAATGAGGATGGTTGGCATTCCTGCCTGTCACTCTGGTCTCAATCTTAGCTCAGGCATTGATAAAGTGTGCCCATTGTGCAGGGGCTAGTAGTGCGCTCTGATGTTAACAACTGTTCAGTGTGCCGATGTTGTCAGCCTCACTCTCCATCCAGCTAAGGATAGTAGAGCCTGTCTGTGGATGTTTGTACCCTTGTTGGCCAATTCATTGAGGGTTGCATATGTTGGTGTTGTACTTGAAACTGTGGGATAAAATGTAGCCATAAGGACATGCACTGAACCCATGACCCTCTGTGCATATATACACTGACTGTGTAGTGCACCACATTGCTGCCACATGGTTACCACTGTCCCTGAGATTGACATGCTTCCCATCTGACAGACCTTGGCACATGTTGCACTGCACATGGTGCACTGGATCAGGGCATGGCATTGGTCTGCTGCAGTCAGGTGCCTCTGCCCCCTCTGCCAACACCCCCCACACCATGTTGACATGCCCATGTGCTGTCAGTGTTGGTGGTGTGCAGTCCCAGGCCAGTCAACATGCGGGTTGGCAGGTGCCTAGGGCGCAGGGTCCGGGGGGGGGGGGGGGCAGAGGCATACATGGATGGCCACACATCCTACTCACAACCATCTGCCTCTCCAGGAACCCCATCACTGCTTGCCAGTGTCATGTCTCCTCAACCTGGGGTGTTATGTTAGAGGTCTATAAAATATTGCCTGGAGTGGATTGGGTAAACATAGATCTATTGTCTACTCCATCAAAATGTACTAGAACTAGGGGACATGCAATGTGGCTACAGTGTAGGCCATTGAGGACTACTGGGAGTGAATGGTTTCTCAGTCAACGCATATTCAAACTGTGGAACACTGAAATACAATTTTATATCAAATACTTTACCAATCAAACATAAAAAGTAACTTAAGACAAACGGCATTCTGAATTATACTAAATATTATACTAATACTAAGTACTATAGTATATATTACACATTGTATCTTTTAAAACACTTTTTGTTTTAAGCTACTCTGCAGGTTTGACTGGTTGACCCAACCGCCATGAATTTGTTTTTTATCTTTTGAGCCACACATTTTTTACCCTTCGTATTTCACATTGGCTTCTCTGCTCACACGTAGTTTGCCTTTCAACATCTTTGATTGGGTAAAGCATTCGCCACAAACTTAAATCAGAGTTTTTATCTGCCATACATTTGCATTTTAGCTTTTCATTTTTATGCTCTTAAGCGTCTGCGCTTCACACCGGCTTCTCTGTTTTCAGGGAGATCGCCTTTTAATATTAGACTGCACATTGTTTTAAAACTACGACACAAAGTGCATTTAGTATAATTCAGAACGCCGTTTGTCTTAAGTTACTTTTTATGTTTGATTGGTAAAGTATTTGATATAAAATTACATTTCATGTTTTAGCTGTTTTAGCATTACGGCGTAAGTCACTTTATATTTATTTGATATAATATTGTATTTTAGCACTTTAGCTGTTTTAGCATTATGGCATAGTTTTTTATCCTGTATAACTTATTCTTTGGTGGTTCACACGTAGTTTTACCTATTCTTTGGCAGTTTATACGCAGTTTTACTCATTTCATTATTTATTTATTTGAGGCAGCTTCCACATTTGATTTTAAGCTACCTCTGGATATCTCTACTACCAGTATGCTTCACACAGTTTCACTATACCATCCCATGCTCCACATTTGATTTTTATCTTCCTCTGGATACCTCTAAGCTACAGCTATAATACGGTTTCATGATTTAAGTTGTGTGCACTTAGAATTTACAGGTTCGTATATAACTTTCTCTGGCAGATTCAATTTGAATATAATAGACTGATCACTACAATAGTTTAGTCCCCCATTTTTATGCATTCGGATTAGTTTTTCCTAGATTTTATTTTTACCAATTGTTTGTTTATCCTTTGATTTCCTGTGTTCATTAATTAGTGCTCCTCTCTTCTCTGGCTCTGTGTTCTCTTTTAGTTCTGAGACTAAAACGAATTAGGGTCTTTTTCAAGACCTCCAATCATTTCCATATGGTGCATGATGTAAGTACCCTCTCTGTAGTACCTCTCATTTGACAGTATTAGTTGTTTGCACTATGTCACTTATGCATTTGGCTACTTTTGATATTTATATGTTGATGCCTTTACATATAATTTATTCTTTTATCTTTATATCTGTGTTTTTCTTGTCATTTAATATTGTTGCATATTATTTGATATTGAGGCATATCTTCCATGTCTGCATTATTTTATCAGCTTTTTTAATAATGTTTTTAATACGTATTCTTATCTGTTTTGTTTGTTATGTTATTCTATAATTGCTTTTAGATATGTACCCCCTGATGAAGGCCTGATGCCGAAATGCGTAGGGGTTCTTTCAAAAATAAAGTTAGCACCTGTGACCTCTACTTGTCTTCGCCCGTTGTGTCTCCCTGCCTTTGCTGCGAGGGCTTTGCTCCCTTTGTGTTCCTGGAGGGGGAACTCAGGGCCATGCCACCCAGGAACACCCAGTGGGTGGAGGAGGGGGAAGGGGTAGAGGGAGGGGGCAGGGGGTAGAGGGAAGGGATGGGAGGGGGTAGGGGTGGAGGGAGGGGATGGGAGGGGGTAGAGGGAGGGGATGGGAGGGGGCAGCAGAGCAGGCAGCTGCAGAAGGGTCCTTGGGGCTCATTGCTGATCACCTATGTGGGATCAGGGGCGACCTGCAGGCCCTCACATGGGCCGTGGAGTGGCTGATGGAGGCGCTCCTGACCCCACATAGGTCATTGCAATGAGGCCCCCTGGGATGTCTGCCTGCGGAAGGGATAGTGGGGACATCCACATATGTAAATAGTACAAATAAAAAATGTTAATTTGAAACACTGTGTCAATGTGTATATCCACATAAGGAGTCAGTCTGAGGCATGAATAGTAGGGATGGGGGTCCCGTGTGGACATCCATCCCTGCCAACCGTCCACCTCTGCTGACCCTGATGAACCTCTCGGTAAGTACATGGTGGCCATACCAAGAGGCTAGCCAGGGGTGGGAAAGGGTCGGGTGGAGGTGGAGAAAGGGGGGCAGTGGATGGTCTGTAGCCCTGGATATACAAGGCTGATACGGATGTTGGCCCAGGTCACCTGGGGCTGGAGAATATGTAGTGGCAGAATGGGGGGGGGGGAGGGGGTGGGTGGGTGGGTGGTGACTGCCTGCAGTGGTCTGAACAGCTCACAGCATGGTGGGCCAAAATGTGTACACATGCAGGCCCAGTCCATGCCACGAATAGTGGGGATGGACGGCCCGTTGGAATGTCCATCCCGCTGTCCGTACTCCCAATCCAGTCTAATGTCCTCACACATTGCATGGGGAAGGTAGATGGGGGTCAAAGAGGGGTGGATGGGGGCAACATCAAGGTGAGTCATGGGTGTTTGCTGACCCCGGACATACAGGGCCAATTCCAATGCTGGCCCTGTACATCTGGGGCCAACGGCATAGATGGGGAACATCTTCCACCTCTGAGGTGGAATAGGTCCCCTGATGCGGCAATGGACCGCAAGTGGGTGGGGGCAGAGAGCCTCCCCCGCAGCCTTTCTCCCGCCTAGGCAGGCAGGATCAGGGTGCAGGCTGTGGGTAAAGAGTCACAGGCGCTGGTGGCTGGGGATCATGGCCATACAATTGAGCAGCAGTGTTATGGTGACTGGACACGATGGTACAGCAGCTCCATTGTACAAGCAAGACCAATTTAGCTGGATAAGGCCTGTACATGCAGGCCAGGCTGCTTTGTGGACCTGGCCCGCACATACAGGCCTGTTTGCGAGTCTGGTTCTGTGGGGCTAGGGGTGCCCCGTGGGATCAGAATTGTGGCTCCCTTTGTGTGTCCAGTTCTGACAGGGCACACAGAGAGTCGAGATGGCCGGAATGGCATTGTGCCAATGGGGTGTGGCTGCAGCTGCCATGCTCTGCCGCCCATCCCCCTTGACCGCTCTGGAGGGGAGCTGCTGTATGCCCCAGCCAAGGTGTGCAGGATATTATGTTTATGTTTATTTTATTTGATATACCGCCCTACATTGGTAATCAGAGCGGTTTACAATGTACAAAAATTTAGAAAAAGGCGCAAGGCCAGAAAGGAGGAAAAGGAAGTTACAATCATTGGTAGATAAGTAGGAGAAAAAAAAGATACAGGACTATACTATACAGACGTCACATAGTCCTACATACCGATGTGCTGTGGTGACAAGGAGGTCCCTCATAGAGATGCACTTTGTGACGGCTGGGGTGCCACCATGTCATCCACCTCGCCCTAAGGATCGCTGACCATAGCTTCAGGTTCGGGCTATCTCCAGCGCAGGGCATAGTTGTGCAGCATGGTTCTGTTTATTTACCTTCAGTCTGCGTACTCTGTCACTTAACTGAACATAAGGGCATAGGAATTTCCATATTGATTCAGATCAGAGGACCATCTAGCCTATTATTAGTTCCAGAAGTGGCCAATCTGGATCTCAATAACAGAGTAGCATCCCCAAAACATAGCAACATCCTACATTGCTTACCCCCTGGATCAGAGGTGTTTTTCTTCCATGTCTACCTTATGGACTTTCTCCCAGGAACTTTTCCAATTCCTTTTCCAAATCCCAGCTATGCTATCTGCTTTATTTAAATATAGATGTCCTTCTGTGTTATTACTTTCACAGACATACGCTGTTATTCCATGTTTAACAGGTCTAACGTATATGTCCATGATGGACGTACACGTTTCTGATAGAATATGGTTTAGATATTTTCGTAGCAGGGCACACCCATGTACCTCCCCTCCATGCCCACGTTCTGCCTCATCCCGCCCATGTCCAGAACGATACATACGACTTATTTGTACGTGTACAACTGCTTGATGTCGGAATCGTGTCTGAACGTCCAAGTACCGCATACATCCAATTTGTATGTGCAAACGGCTTATTCATGGTTCAGAATGACCCTGATATTGTCTACAATCCAATGATGTTGGTAGTTCAAAAGCATACTTTTCTTCAAGAAGTCTAACTTCTGTTTGTCATCCTTTTTGCTAGCATCAGAAGTTTTAATGCACACTAAATGGCATTTGTCATCTTCTTTAAATGTGAACTTGTATGGTGAAGGTTCTATTCTTTCTCCAAACAACACCTGACCAAGATTTTTAGATGGACCTTTTGTTTGTGATACTTGACAGAAATCAAACGCAGTGTATTCATACGGAAGTACATATTCCACAGAGTCCAGTCTGTTCACAAATAATTAAATTTCACTTTTGCAATGGTTGTGCCTGGAAGAGTGACTGTGGAGGTGAAGAGGGGCAACAGAGTCGAGTGCAGAGGAGAGTGAGAAAAACCAAAGATTAGCCTGTGTTTCAACCAGAAGCAAAGAAAAATCAGATGGAAATATATCCTGGGCGGAAGAAAAACGCTCAAGGGTATGGGAGGAGAGGTTATGAGAATACAAAGGAGCTTGGAGGGCAGTCTGAGGGAGTTGTTGCTAGCAGACAGTACAGAAAGGAAAACAATATGCAGAAGTGATCAGACCAAGGGATAGGAAGTGAGAAAAAGGGAGAGAAATCTAGGGAAAGGGGAGGAGAGAAGAAGATAAGGTCAAGGATATGGGCAGCAGAGTAGGTGGGGAAGGGCACATGTTGACGAAAGGAGAGATCAGAGAGACATTGTAGAAGGGACTTGTCATGAGCCTTCATTGGAAGAGGGCTTTGAAATCACCCAGGTTGATGAGATGAGGATAGAGGAGGGAAACTTCAGAAAAAGTATGAAGGAGGGAGTCCCAGAGATTAGGACGCAGAGAAGGAGGGGCATAGATCAGTAGAGAGGGGGGAACCATTGAGGCAGATTAGGAGTGATTCAGGGTATATCAGAGCTGAAGAAGAAATTTCTGTGAACGGGAGAGTAGAGCACCGGTATGGCCCAGCCTGGGAGTTTAAAAGGCCATATACCCAGGAGGGAGGCACCTGTAGAGAAGGGGTTCCTCACTCTCCTTCAGCCACGTTTCGATTAGGAAGAAAGCATCCAAGAAGAATTGGACTAGAAGGTCATGCACAAGTACAGTCTTTGCCCTGAGAGATCGACAGTTTATGGGCATGGAACAGAGAGATGCAGAAGAAGGAGTCATAGAAAGAGAGGGTAGAGTAGAGACAGTAGGACAAAACACCAGGTTTTGAGATACACGGGTGGATGTTGAAGGAGGAAGGGAGCATGAGTGCAAGGGACACCTGCCCCAAAAGCAGTTTATGTTCTAACTCATGTTCAGACAACAGAGACAGTGTACCCTGTAAATTCAGAAAAAGATTTCATGGAAGCCCTGAATGAAGCTTACAGGCTTGATACCACCTCCCATATATCTTTCAGGGATATTTCATGTGATGAAGAAGCCACAAAGTTTACACTCGCAGACAAAGGTAAAGAAACAGGTTTAGACATAGAAAAACAGTTTGCAGAATCCAAATTCTTAATAACACCATCCATAGGTGAGGAAATATTTGAGGGGGCTAGTACTTCTCTCTCCTTATCCAGGATAGATGACCGAGCCTCCCCAGCTGACAACAAAGGTTGGTAGGGTGGGGTTACAACACCAGAAATCAAGGAGCTATCAGGGTTGAGTCTGTACTCATCCAAGATGTCACCAAGTTTTTAGATTGCACTACCTTGACATGACGATCCACTGGACTTGCAGCACTAACCACCTTCCCCCCTTGATGTGTGCTAGAGCTTTCTTCTTCCTCTTAACCATCCTGTACACTGTCCAGGTGCTCCTCACTCCAACAGGGCATATCCTGCCCTATTGGGCACATGCCTGTGGTCGGGCATCTGATTTTAAAGACCCAGATGACATTAGAGAAGGGCGCCCCTGATTCAGACAAAAGTTAGCAAAAGAGTAGCAGAAGTCACAGTCTTTGGACTTCAATCTTCTAGCAACACAGTAACATTCAAAACTTCCATATTCTGTTAATCACTGTGTGATTGCTTCCCCCCCCCCCCTAAAGGCAAGTAGGAAACACAAGTCAGTGGAAGCAGATATTCATTGTTGTTATTAAGTGCTATTGAGTCAGTGTTGACTCATGGCGACCCTCTGGATAGTTGACCTAAACTGTGTTCGGTCTTCAGTCAGGTGACTCATTGTTGACAGAGTGGCACCCATAGCTGCTGTTACTGTATCGATCCATCTCATTGCTGGCCTTCCTCTTTTGTGTTGACCTTCTACCTTGCCAAGCATGATGTCTTTCTCTAATGATTTCTCTCTTCGCATAATGTGTCCAAAGTATGAAAGTCGAAGTCATCTGAGCTTCTAAAGAAAGCTTAGGTCTGATCTCCTCTAGTACTGACTGGTTTGTTCTTCAGGTAGTGCATGGTATACACAGTATTCGTCGCCAGCACAATAATTCAGAGGTATCAATTTTCTTCCTGTCTATCTTTTTCACTGTTCAACTTTTGCATCCATATGATGTTATTGAAAATACCATGGCTTAAATGAGTTGAATCTTTGTATGGAGAGAGACATCTCTGCTCTTGAGAATCTTGTCTATGTCCTTCATAGCCATTCTGCCAAAAGCAATGCGTCATCTGATTTCTGACTGCTTGTTGTTTCTTTATTGATAATTGATCCAAGTAGGTTAAAGTTGTCCACTATTTCAATTTCTTCTCCATCAATGATGAACTTATTGATTTTGCCAGTTTTCATGATCTTTGTCTTCTTTACATTGAAGGTGCAGGCTCATTTTAAGACTATGTTCCTTGGTCTGAGAAGCAAATGTTTTAGATCGTCTTCACTTTCAGCCAGTAATGTGGTATCATCAGCATAGCGAAGGTTGTTGATGAGTCTCCCACCAATCTTCACATCTCTCTTGTCTTCATACAGTCCTGCTTCTCTGATGATTTTTTCTGCATATAAATTAAACAGGTTGGGGGAAAGTATGCAGCCTTCTTGTACACATTTGCTGATTTTAATCCATTCTGTTTCTTCTTGTTCCGTTGGAACTGTTGCTTATTGATCAATGTAAAGGTAGTGCAAAAGAACGATCAGGTGTTCTGGTATACCCATGCTTCTTAATGTGGCCCAGAGTTTCTCATGGTTTACATAGTCAAAAGCCTTGCTGTAGTCAATAAAACACATATAGATATCTTTTTGCTGTTCTTTAGTCTTTTCAAGGATCCATCTCACATCCGCAATGATGTCTCTCGTTCCTTACCCTTTCCGGAACCCTGTTTGCACTTCAGGCAGTTCTCGTTCTAGGTATGGTTGTAGTCCTGAATAATCTTGAGTAGAACCTTGCTGGCATGTGGGATCAAAGCAATTGTGCAATAATTTCCCAGTCAGTTGGATCACCTTTCTTTAGTATTGGTATAAACACAGATTTTTTCCTGTCAGTTGGCCATGATGCTGTCTTCCAAATTCCCTGGCAGAGCCTTATAAGTATGGTAACAGCTGCATCAGATTGCTGTAATACTTCAGTAGGAATGCCATTAAAGCCTGGTGCTTTGTTCTTTGATAAGGCTTTCAATGCTGCTTCTACTTCTCATCACCAATGGTTCTGCATCATAAGGTACAGGCTGAAACAGCTGTTGGTCCACTTGATCTTTATCATATAATAACGCTGTATATTCTTTCCACCTTTTCTTGATCTTCTCAGCATCATTCAACATGGATCCTTGAGCATCTTGTAACATTTCAATTCAAGGCTGGAATTTTTTCTTTAACTCTTGTAGCTTTAGGAAAGCTGATCTTGTTCTTCCTCTAAATAGTTTCTGCGTCTATTTCCTTGCATACATCAATGTAGTACTTCTCTTTGTCTTGTCTTGCTGCATGTTGGAAATCTCTGTTGGGATCTCAAATTGCCTCTCTTTCTCCTCTAGCTTTAGCTTCTCTGTGTTTCTGGGCAATTTTCAGAGTTTCTTCGGTCATCCATTTTGTCCATTTTAGCTTTTCACCTTTTGTAGAGATTTCTCATTTTCTTCCAACACAACCTTCTTTATATCATCCCATATCTCTTTGGAGCTCTGTCATTTGTATCTAAAGCAGCAAATCGATTATGCAGGCAGTCTTCAAATTCCGGTGGTATATTCTCAAGGCCATATTTTGCTACATTCATGAGAGGCTTGCTCTTTTTCAACTTTAGCTTGAGTTTGCATACTAGTAGTTGGTGATCTGTACCACAGTCAGCAAAAAGGTTTTATCTTTGTTGATGTTATCGAGCTTTTCCATCATAGTCAATTTGATTTTTGCACAATCCATTGGGTGAAGTCCATGTGTACAGTCGCTGCTTGGGTTGCTGGAAGAAGGTGTTTGAGATGAATAGATCGTTGATCTTGCAGAATGCTATCAGTTTTTCTCCAGTTTCATTTCTGTCGCCAGGTCCATATTTTCCAACCACTTTGCCTTCTTTGTTGTCAACCTTTGCGTTCCAGTCAACCATGACTATCAGGGATGACCTGTTTGCATGTTCTGTCAATTTCAGCTTGTACTTGTTCATAAAACTCATCAACTTCACCCTCTTCTGCAGCTGTTGTTGGGGCATATACTTGAATTATAGTTGTGTTGATGGGTACTCCTCATAGACAGATATAAATTAAGCGTTCACTGATTGCATTGTATTTCATTACAGTTCTTGCAAGTTTCTTCTTAATTATAAATGCATTTCCAGCAGAGTAGACCATGTGATCATCAGATGCAAGTGCCCGATGCCAGTCCATTTTAGTTCACTGACATCCAACAGATCGAATTGTACATGTTCCATGTCATTCTTGATCACCTCCAACTTCCCTTGGTTCATACTTCGTATGTTCCATGTCCCAATATGTAAGACATCTTTGCAGCTTCTGACTCTTATTTCATGTGCAGCTACATCAGCAGTCAGATGTCTCGAGAGCTTTGATCCAACCACATCATAAATGCTGGCTGTACTCTGAAAAGTCTTCAGCTCCTCCCCAGTAGCCGGTTGAGTGCCTTCCGACCTGGGGGGTCTCATCTTCCAGTACTATAGTGCAATTTGTTTTGTTGTGACTATCCATTGGGTTTTCATGACAAGATATAGACATAGATTGCCAGGCCTTTCTTCTGCGCAGTTTAATTTTAGTGTTGTTGCTGTTGTCACAGAAATGTGATACTCTGCCGCCAACACCGTCCAATTCTGCTGCTGCCCAGATAGGTGGTTTGTCTTGGTCTTACACCTCAGCTGAGACCTGTCTATCTTGGGAGACCCTACCAGTAGTTAAACTACTGATAGCTTAGCCCTCAGCATCACTGATGCATACAAGCCCTCACAGCATGACAAGCTGCAAACCAAGTGATATTCATTAGGGATATCCAATATTTAAAGTTGTTAAAACCCAAGAGGATTGTGGAAAATTGCAAGAGGATATTGATAAATTGGAAGACTGGGCATCAAAATGGCAGATGAAATTTAATGTGGACAAGTGCAAGGTTATGCACCTAGGGAAGAACAACCCAAACTATGGTTACACGATGCAAGGTTCCACATTAGGAACTACCACCCAGGAAAAAGATTTAGGTGTCATTGTGGATACCATGTTAAAACCCTCGGCCCAGTGTGCAGCAGCAGCCAAGAGAGCAAATAGAATACTAGGTATGATAAGGAAAGGAATGGAAAATAAAACAAAAGATATTATAATGCCTCTATATCGTTCCATGGTGAGACCGCACCTTGAATATTGTGTGCAATTCTGGTCGCCGTATCTTAAAAAGGATATAGCGATTTTAGAAAAGGTTCAGAGAAGAACCACCAAAATGGTAAAGGGGATGGAAGGATACTCCTATGAAGAAAGGCTAAAAAGGTTAGGGCTCTTTAACCTGGAAAAGAGACGGCTGAGGGGAGATATGATAGAAGTCTATAAATTAATGAACGGAGTGGAACGGGTAAACGTAGATCGATTGTTTACTTTATCAGAATATAGAAAGACTAGGGGACATGCAATAAAGCTACAGGGTAAACTATTTAAGACTAATAAAAGAAAATATTTTTTCACTCAACGTGTAATCAAACTCTGGAATTTGTTACCAGTGGATGCAGTAAAGGCTGTTAGTGTAGCTGGGTTTAAAAAAGGTTTGGACAAGTTCCTGGAGGAAAGGTCCATAAACCATTATTAAGTAGGGACCTAGGATATCAGTGCTTGAACCAATACAAGCATTGTGGAACCTGTGTCCCTTGGGGAAACTGCTAGGTACATATGACCTAGATTGGCCACTGTTGGAAACAGAATACTGGGCTTGATGGACCTTGGTCTGACCCAGTATGGCATATCTTATGTTCTTATGTTCTAATATTTCAAGCATACACTTTTTAAACTTCTCTTTAGCTGATATTAAAATAGAGGAAACTTAAGAATTCTTAAATTAGCAGAAAGCGCTATGTTTTCTAAAGTTTCCATCTTGGCTTTAAGAGAAATATTATTTTTCAGGAAAGCTTCATTTAAAGCCTCCACATTTCTATGTCTGAGATACAAATCCTGAATAATTAGAAGTTAAACCAGTTATAGACAATAAGTTTCCACTTAGCACTGTTCTCCTGGACTTTAAGATGCATTTGGGTCATATGTGGAATTAGAGCAGTTCCACGTTGCCGAATAGCGCTCCATATTGACTCCAAAGAGAAAACCTCAGGTTAGGTCAGAGTAAACACCCTCATGGAAAGGAAGTCAGCATCATGCCCCGGAGATTTAGGTAAGAGCTGCCAGGCTGTTTGAAGTAATTGCTGCTGTTGCAGGTCCCTGAAAAGGGTGGCAGCAGTGGCAATAGGGGTGGGAGAAGGGGGGAAGTGAGGAATGAGGTTCGCCTAGGTTGCCTCATATCCTTGCACTGGCCCTACAAAGAGCAGAGAATGTTATCAGGTCTTCCTTGGATATAAAGGGCATAATTTACTCAGGCGTTTTTTCCCCCCCATTTTGTGTCTGTGGAAATTAAGATTTAGTAACTGCCTAGTACCCAAAAGATCAAGGGTTCAATTCCCACTGGCACTCCTTGTGACCTTGGGCAAGTCACTTTACCCTCCATTGCCTCAGAAGAAAAGGCTGGCAATCTACTTCCGGTGATACATTGCCAAGAAAACCCAGAGGTAGCTGGGTCGCTATGAGTCAACACTGACTTGATGGCACTAAAAAAAAAAAAAACCAACTCAGGCTGTTAGTTATTTTTTATATTTTATATGGCATCCTATGCAGTGTGTTTGACAGTAATTGAAGGTAGCTGGTCCCTTTCAGCTTGAGAGTTAGCAATTTAAAAAAGTAATCATTTATAATGTCTGGCTCTGAGTTGGCAAAGGCATGTATGAAGCATTCAGAGCCCCCAGAAAGGAGGTAGTCTAAGATATTGCATACTAGAGACTGAATTTGCCTAATGGCCAGACTTAGTTCATGGTTAATGGTTCATGAGTAAGCCTTGGTCTCTGGCCCTTTGGGGCTGACTTTTGAAGTGTGTGATCTCTGAAACAGACAAGGTGCCATGCATGAGAAGATACTACCATGAAGCACCCCTTCCTTCCACATCATAGGGACATAAAAAGGCATGCCTGATCATTGCCCATACCCACCTTGAGAAACCACAGTCCTTCTGGGAAAATGTTCTGTGGACAGATGAAACCAAACGAGCTCTTTGACAATGTAGACCAGCAAAACATTTACAGGCAAAGAAATGAAGCTTATAAGGAAAAAGATACTCTTCGTACAGTTAAATATGGTGGAGGTTCCATAATGTTGTGGGGCTGTTTTGCTGCCTCAGGAACTGGAAGTCTGGAACGTATTAAAGGATTCATGAAGTCAGAAGATTACCAAGATATTTTGAAACGAATGTGCTACCTAGTATCAGAAAGCTAGGTCTGGGTTGAAAAGCATGGGTCCATCAGCATGACAATGACACAAAACATATCCAAAAGTACAAAACAATGGTTAAAAAGGAACAAATGGACTGTTTTAAACTGGCCAGCAATGAGTCCTGATCTCAATCCAATCGAGAACCTTTGGAAAGAGCTGAAATCTGCCATTGGTAAAAGGAATCCTGGAAATGTTCATGAGCTGGAACAAATCACAGTTGAAGAGTGGGAGAAACTACCAGCAGGCAGATGTACAAAACTTATAGATGGTTACAAAAATCATTTGAAGGCTGTCATCACTGCCATCACTGTCAAGAGTTGTGCAACCAATATTAGTGATCCTGTCAAGATCAAATTTTGTTTTTTTCTCAGAAATTACTATGTCTAAGTTTCACAGACATCTATTTTTTTTTGTGAACCTTTGGACATATTATTAACATACGTACTGTTCCATTGTAAACATTGTTTGACTTAATTGAAGTTCCTTGTAAACCACTTTGACCTCTGTGAAAAGCAGTATAATAAATACAGCCAAATAAATAAATGATGATATATGCAAGGGTTCCAATAATGTTGATCACCACTTCAACTCCGTCCTTGTGGTACAGTGGCTGGCTACCAGAATTGGAGTACTGCCTTTGGGAGTGTTTATATATGACTTGGATTTTCCCTCCCAGAGGATTCGCCTCCCAGTGTGATGTAATTGGGTAGAAAGTATCTTCCCCTGTTCTAGAAAATTACTAGGTTATCTCCAGGATATATTGTAATAATTTAGTAGGGAAACTGAAAGTCTCTGCTACTCTGTGACATCCAAGATGTCTCTGCAAACACATAACTGGACATCATGGGATTGATTCTATAAGGGTGCATGAAAAGTTATTTATTTTATTTATTTAGACAGTTTTATATACCACCTTATCCTTCAATCAAAGTGGTCACAACACAACTGGGGGATACATTTAACATGAGGGGATATGAGACACATACACACTAATACTTACAGGGAACATGGGCAATGGAGGGTTAAGTGGCTTGCCCAAGACCACAAGGAGCACCTGTGGGACTAGAAACCCCAGTCCTTCCGGCCTAAGGTTGCTGTCCTCTAGTGGAATTTGAACCCCCCGACCTTCCGGCCTGAGGTAACTTGCCCCAACCACTAGGCCACTCCTCCAATTATGTGCTATTTACATGTATAAGTCCCTATTCTAAAGGACATATGTGCACGAATGGCACTTATGCATACTTTCAGTGTTTGTTCTGTTGGATTCTTCTCTACTGCTATCCCACTCTCAGTTGGTGTACCCCAGGGGTCTGTCTTGGGCCCACTCCTTTTCTCTCTATATACTCAGTCTCTTGGTGCACCCATCTCCTTCCATGGTTTTCAGTACCATGTATACGCTGATGACTCTCAGTTCTGCCTCCTTGTCTCTGAAATCTCTCCGGCAATCCAGGCCCGGATCTCTGCCTGCCTATCTGACATTGTTGCCTGGATGTCTCACTGCTGTTTGAAATTGAACATGGCCGAAACCGAGCTTCTTATTTTTCTGCCTAAACCATCCTTCCTCCTCAATCTCTGTGGATAACACTTTACTACTCTCTGTTTCCTCGGCTTGCAACTTTGGGGCCGTCTTTGATTCCTCCCTCTCCTTCTCCACACACATCCAACTAATAACTAAAATCTGTCATTTCTTTCTTTATAACATTAACAAAATTTGCCCCTTCTTTTCTCAACATACTACTAAGCCACCTATCTACTCTTTAGTCACCCACCGTCTAGACTATTGCAATCTCCTCCTTTCTGGACTCCCTCTGAATCATCTCTCTCCCCTTCAATCTGTTCAAAACTTCGCTGTGCAGCTTATCTTCCATCAATCTCGATAGGCTCATATTACCCTTTTTCTCAAGTCGCTTCATTGGCTCCCTATGTGTTTCTATATCCAATTCAAACTTCTCCTACTGACCTGTAAGTGCATTCATAAGAACATAAGATATGCCATACTGGGTCAGTCCAAGGTCCATCAAGCCCAGTATCCTGTTTCCAACAGTGGCCAATCTAGGCCATACGTACCTAGCAGTTTCCCCAAAAGACACAGGTTCCACAATGCTTGTATTGGGCCAAGCATTGATATCCTGGGTCCATTCTTAATAATGGTTTATGGACCTTTCCTCCAGGAACTTGTCCAAACCTTTTTTAAACCCAGTTACACTAACAGCCTTTACTACATCCTCCGGTAACAAATTCCAGAGTTTGATTACACGTTGAGTGAAAAAATATTTTCTTTTATTAGTCTTAAATAGTTTACCCTGTAGCTTCATTGCATGTCCCCTAGTCTTTCTATATTCTGATAATGTAAACAATCGATTTACGTTTACCCGTTCCACTCCGTTCATTAATTTATAGACTTCTATCATATCTCCCCTCAGCCGTCTCTTTTCCAGTTTGAAGAGCCCTAACCTTTTTAGCCTTTCTTCATAGGGGTATCCTTCCATCCCCTTTACCATTTTGTTGGCTCTTCTCTGAACCTTTTCTAATAACGCTATGCCCTTTTTAAGATACGGTGACCAGAACTGCACACAATATTCAAGGTGTGGTCTCACCATGGAATGATATAGAGGCATTATAATATCCTGAGTGGAGGAGTAGCCTAGTGGTTAGAGCACTGGCTTGGTAACTAAGCAACCAGGGTTCAATTCCCACTAGCACTCCTTGTGGCCTTGGGCAAGTCACTTAACCCTCCAATGCTTTGGAAGAAAGGCCTGGCAATCTACTTTGGGTGACACTGCCAAGAAAACCCAGGAGCTTCTGGGTCGCCAGGAGTCAGGACTGACTCGAAGGCACACATTGCATTGCATAATATCCTTTGTTTTGTTTTCCTTTCCTTATGATACCAAGCATTCTATTTGCTCTCTTGGCCGCCACTGCACACTGGGCCGAGGGTTTTAACATGTTATCCACAATGATGCCTAAATCTTTTTCCTGGGTGGTGGTTTCCTAATGTGAAACCTTGCATCGTGTAACCATAGTTTGGATTGTTCTTCCCTAGGTACATAACTTTGCACTTGTCCACATTAAATTTCATCTGCCATTTTGATGCCCAGTCTTCCAATTTATCAAGATCCTCTTGCAATTTTCCACAATCTTCTTGGGTTTTAACAACTTTAAATAGTTTTGTGTCATCTGCAAATTTGATAACCTCACTCGTTATTCCCTTTTCCAGGTCATTTATGAATATGTCAAAAAGCAGGGGACCCAGCACAGATCCCCGGGGTACACCACTATTCACCTTTCTCCATTGGGAAAATTGGCCATTTAGCCCTACCCTCTGCTTTCTATCTTTCAACCAGTTCCTGATCCACAATAGTACACTGCCTCCTATCCCATGACTCTTTAGTTTTGCCAAAGTCCCTGATGAGGGACCTTGTCAAAGGCTTTCTGAAAGTCCAGATACACTATATTAACCGACTCACCTTTGTCTACCTGTTTATTCACACCTTCAAAAAAACATAACAGATTAGTAAAACAAGATCTTCCTTGTCTAAAGCCATGTTGGCTGTCTCCCATTAAGCCATGACTATCTACATGTTCAGCAATTTTGTTTTTTATGATGGTTTCTACCATTTTTCCCGGTACTGATGTCAGGCTCACCGGTCGGTAGTTTCCCAGATCACCCCTGGAACCCTTTTTAAAAATTGGTGTTACGTTCACCATCCTGCAATCTTCAGGTATTACAGATGATTTTAATGATAGTTCACAGATTATTAATAGCAGGTCTGCAATCTCATATTTCAGTTCTTTCAACACCCTTGGTTGTATATCATCTGGCCCAGGTGATTTGCTACTCTTCAGTTTATCTAATAGTTGTAATACATCTTCCCGATGTATCGATATTTCCTTCAATTCTTCCGCACCTTTACATACCACTTCAGTCATGGGTAACATCCCTACATCTTCCTCAGTAAAGACCGAAGCAAAGAATTCATTCCGTCTCTCCGTTATTGCCCTGTCGCCTCTTAGTGCCCCTTTAACCCCTCTATCATCTAATAGACCAACTGACTCTCTCACAGGTTTTTTGCTACGAATGTACTTGAAAAAGTCTTTATTACACGTTTTTGCTTCTGCAGCAAGCTTCTTCTCAAATTCTCCCTTTGGCTGCCTTATCAATGCCTTGCATTTAACTTGCCAGTGCTTGTGCTGTTTCCAGGTTTCGTCGTTTCACTCTTTTTTCCATTTCCTGAAAGATGCTTTTTTGGCAACAACAGCCTCTCTGACCTCACCTTTAAACCATGCTGGCAGTTTTTTGGACTTCCTTCCACTTTTCTTAAAGTATGGAATACAGCTGGTCTGGGCTTCCAAGATAGTATTTTTCAGCAACACCCAAGCTTGATGTAAGTCTTTAACCTTTGCAACTGCTCCTTTTAGTTTTTTCTTAACTATTTTCCTCATTTTATCATAGTCTCCCTTTCGAAAGCTAAAAGGTAGTACTGTGGATTTCCTTACCATCCCTCCTCCATTAATTAGATCAAACGCGATCATGCTATGATCACTATTGCCAAGTGGCCCCAACAACCTTATCTCTTGCACCAGATCTGGTGTTCCACTAAGAACTAGGTCCAATATGGCTTCCCCTCTGGTCGGTTCATGAACCAGCTGTTCCAAGAAGCAGTCATTTATTTCATCTAGGAACTTTATCTCCCTAGCATGTCCTGCCATGACACTAACCCAGTCGATACCAGGATAATTGAAATAACCCATTGTTATTACTGTGCTGTAACTTTTGTTAGCTTCCTTGATTTCCTTGAGCATTTCATCATCCATTTGTTCATTCTGGCCAGGCGGTCGATAGTACACCCCCACTGCCATTCCTTTTTACATGGAATTTCAATCCATAGAGATTCTACAGCAAATTTTGTTTCCTGCAAAACTTTAATCCTTTCTGACTCAATGCCCTCTCTAACAGAGCGCAACCCCTCCACCAATTTGATCAGCTCTATCATTATGATATAGTTTGTACCCAGGTATCACAGTGTCCCACTGGTTGTCCTCCTTCAACCATGATGTCTCTGAGATTCCAATCATATCTAACCTCTCATTTAGTGCTATATATTCTAACTCTCCCATCTTAGTTTTTAGACTTCTAGCATTTGCATACAAGCATTTTAAAGACTGTATTTTATTCATATTAATTTGGCTATTGGTAGGCATGGGTAATTTGGGATCTTTAAGCTCTGTCTGCTCCATACTCGAGGGCATTTGGGCTACTTTACTCTTTTTTGGAACCTCTCTGCTTTTGTTAGTATTCTTCAAGGATACATTCTTCCGAACATGCGCTCTTGTGCGACTGTCGGCTTTCCCCTATTAACTAGTTTAAAAGCTGCTCTATCTCTTTTTTAAAGGTTAATGCCAGCAGCCTGGTTCCATCCCGGTTAAGGTGAAGCCCATCCCTTCGGAAGAGCCCCTCCTTTCCCCAGAATGTTCCCAAGTTCCTAACAAATCCAAAACCCTCATCCTTGCACCATCTTCTCATCCATGCATCGAGACTCTGGAGCTCTGCCTGCCTTTTGGGTCCTGTGCGTGGAACAGGAAGCATTTCGTAGAACGCTACCCTGGAAGTTCTGGATTTCAACTTCCTACCTAAAAGCCTAAATTTAGCCTCCAGAACCTCCCTACCACATTTTCCTCTGTCATTGGTACCGACATGTACCAAGACAGCAGACTCCTCCCCAGCACTATGTAAGACCTTATCTAGGTGGCTCATGAGGTCCGCTACCTTTGCACCAGGCAGGCATGTTACCAGGCGATCCTCACATCCACCAGCCACCCAGCTCTCTACATGCCTAATGATCGAATCACCAACTATAACGGCCATCCTAACCCTTCCCTCATGGGCACATGGCCCTGGAGAAACTTCCTCGGTGCGAGAGGGTTTTACATCACCTGAAGGACAGGTCCTAGTTACAGGATCACGTCCTGCCACACCAGGGTGATGCTCTCCTGTCATGTGACCTCTCTCCTCCATGGCAACAGGGATGCTGCCAGACTGGAGGTGGGACTTCAGGACTATATCCCTGTAGGTCTTGTCTATGTACCTCTCTGTATTTCTTATGTCTTCCAAGTCTGCTACTGTAGCCTCTAGAGAACGGACTTGTTCCCTGAGAGCAAAGAGCTCCTTGCACTTAGTGCACACGTAAGACCTCTCACCAACTGGGAGAAAATCATACATGTGGCACTCAATGCAAAAGACTGGAAAGCCCCAATCTTGCTGCTGGACTGCTGTCTACATCTTAGTTTTAAGCTTGTGTTTAGTTCTTTAAGTTCTTTACTTACTAAGGGTTGCTATGGATACTTATACTAATAAAATTGTACCTAATATGTTTAATATACCTTGTTCACCTGAAGCTTAATTAATCTCAGGTCCTTAGTGTATGACTGATTTGGATAACAAGCCTCACCTGAGAGCACCAACTTTCCTTTAAGATGTGTAAGTACCTGTAAAGCTACAATTATCCCAGGGGTGGGTGGGTGTTGGGGAGGGAGGGAGGGAGGGAAATAACACTTATTAAAAGAGGTCTGCTACACAGTACCCTGTCCTGTGCTTCTGAGGTAAGCTGTGACCAACTTCCTGGATGATTAAAAGTCCTTGCTTGGATAGAAGGAGTCTTTCAAAATGGCCTTTTGACCTGCCACCTGGCGTTAACACCTATTGAAAAAGTTTCACAGGTCTCTTGCCCCCTAGATAGAAGGCCTCTTTGTAAAGGTCTCTAGAAGACTTTATTTGTTGCTCAAAGAATACTGACTCTGTTTTGCCTTTTATGCTAAGTTATATTCTACTTTTCACAGAATATTACAACTCATCTATTCCCCCAATCCCCTCCCCTCCACCTGCATCCATGACCCCCTCCCTCCCTCTGGTATAAATACCTCCCTGTAAGTTACTCTGTTGTCAATATATCATGTAAATAGTTTGTTCTCAGCTTACACAATACTTCTGTATAAGTGCCTAGCTGACCTGTATATAGTTTATTATATTATAGTTTGAAATGTTCCCTGTAACCAAGTTTTTGGAATTCAGTTCAATGTAAACCACCCCTGATCGATGGAAGGGGTGGTATATAAGAAATATTTAAATTAAAAATATATATATGTATACACACACACACATATATATATATATATATATATAAAATGAAGACAATTTCCAAAATCCATTTACACAGGTACATGGGTTATTTTAAAATTGTCAACGCTCCTTGAGATTAAAAGAGTACATAAGAACATAAGAACATAAGACATGCCATACTGGGTCAGACCGAGGTCCATCAAGCCCAGTATCCTGTTTCCAACAGTGGCCAATCTAGGTCATACGTACCTAGCAGTTTCCCCAAAAGACACAAGTTCCACAATGCTTGTACTGGGTCAAGCATTGATATCCTGGGTCCCTTTTTAATAGTGGTTTATGGACCTTTCCTCCAGGAACTTGTCCAAACCTTTTTTAAACCCAGCTATACTAACAGCCCTTACCACATCCTCCGGTAACAGATTCCAGAGTTTGATTACACGTTGAGTGAAAAAATATTTTCTCTTATTTGTCTTAAATAGTTTACCCTGTAGCTTCATTACATGTCCCCTAGTCTTTCTATATTCTGATAGCGTAAACAATTGATCCACGTTTATCTGTTCCACTCCATTCATTAATTTATAGACCTCTATCATATCTCCCCTCAGCCGTCTCTTTTCCAGGCTAAAGAGCCCTAACCTTTTTAGCCTCTCTTCATAGGAGTAGCCTTCCATCCCCTTCACCAATTTGGTGGCTCTTCTCTGTACTTTTTCTAATAACGCTATGTCCTTTTTAAGATACGGTGACCAGAATTGCACACAATATTCAAGGTGCGGTCGTACCATGGAGCGATACAGAGGCATTATAATATCCTTTGTTTTATTCTCCATCCCTTTCCTTATGATACCTAGCATTCTGTTTGCTTTCTTGGCCGCCGCTGCACACTGGGTGGAGGGTTTTAACATGTTATCCACGATGACTCCTAAATCTTTTTCCTGGGTGGTGGCTTCTAATGTGGAGCCTTGCATCGAGTAACTATAGTGTGGGTTGTTCTTTCCTAGGTGCATGACTTTGCACTTGTCCACATTAAATTTCATTTGCCATTTGGATGCCCAGTCTTCCAATTTATCCAGGTCCTCCTGCAGTTTTCCACTTTCCTCTTGGGTTTTAACAGCTTTAAACAGTTTTGTGTCATCTGCAAATTTGATAACCTCACTCGTTATTCCCTTTTCCAGGTCATTTATGAATATGTCAAAAAGCAGCGGACCCAGTACAGATCCCTGGGGTACTCCACTATTCACCTTTTTCCATTGGGAATATTGGCCATTTAGCCCTACTCTCTGCTTTCTATCTTTTAACCAGTTCCCGATCCACAATAGTACACTGCCTCCTATCCCATGACTTTTTAGCTTTGCCAAAAGTCTCTGATGGGGGACCTTGTCAAAAGCTTTCTGAAAATCCAGATACACTATATCAACCGACTCACCTTTGTCTACCTGTTTATGCACACCTTCAAAAAAACATATCAGATTAGTAAGACAAGATCTTCCTTGTCTAAAGCCATGTTGGCTGTCTCCCATTAGGCCATGACTATCTACATGCTGCGTAATTTTGTTCTTTATGATGGTTTCTACCATTTTCCCTGGTACTGACGTCAGGCTCACCGGTCTGTAATTTCCCGGGTCACCCCTGGAACCCTTTTTAAAAATTGGTGTTACGTTGGCGACCCTCCAATCTTCAGGTATTACAGATGATTTTAATGAAAGTTCACAGATTACCAATAGCAGGTCTGCAATCTCATATTTCAGTTCTTTCAACACTCTGGGATGTATACCATCCGGTCCAGGTGATTTGCTACTATTCAGTTTATCAAATAGTTGTAATATATCTTCCCGGTGTAGCGATATTTCTCTCAATTCCTCTGCAGTATCACCTTTAAATACCACTTCAGTCTTGGGTAACATCCCTACATCTTCCTCAGTAAAGACCGAAGCAAAGAATTCATTCAGTCTCTCCGCTATAGCCTTGTCTCCTCTTACTGCCCCTTTTACCCCTCTATCATCTAACGGTCCAATTGACTCTCTCACAGGCCTTTTGCTATGAATGTACTTGAAAAAGTCTTTATTTCGTGTTTTTGCTTCCGCAGCAAGTTTCTTTTCAAATTCCCGCTTTGCCTGCCTTATCAATGCTTTGCATTTAACTTGCCAGTGCTTGTGCTGTTTCCAGTTTTCATCATTTGGCTCTTTTGTATGTGCTGATGATTCTTGTCAGGGCTTATTGTTTGTTTTGTTGCAGCTGTTTGCCATTCCCAGAAGCTACCACCCTAGTTATATGCTTAGTCTGCCTAATGATTAAGCTGGCCCTGCAAAGGGACTTGCCAATTTCAGTTTTCGCACATGGCTTGTATGAGCCTAGAGATGGGCATGTCCCTAGTGTGATGGGGGGCTAAACTGGGAGTGGGAACGTATGGAAGAAAAATCTTCCCCTCCACTGATAGTTGTGAACGAGGACACGTAGTACCATAGCCCAACAAACAATAGTTTTAATTGAAATGGAAGCCCAAAGGAATAGGAAACTGCTAGGTCTGTGTTTCCAATTTATGGTATGTAGACCCTTGGGGGTTCATGAGACCATTACAGGAGGGTTCACGAGACACAGAAAAGAGGAAGAAGAGAGAGAGAGAGAGAGACAGGAAAGGGACTGTTTGGGGGAATGGGGAGAGAAAGACTGAGACTAGTGGGGACTGACCGCCGGGAAAGAGATACACTGATGAAGATAGAAGGGGAAGGGAGATAAGGAGTGTCATGAAGAAGAATCTTCTGAGCCTATGGAGGTAGGGCAAGATGAGGATTTGCTTTCAGAAACTGACAGGCAGTCTGAGCACATGGCTCAGTGTTTGCAAAGAAGAAGTAAACAAAGAGAGTCACGAGCTAGAAAGACACGCCCCTGCTGTGACGTATTCCCTAGCTCAGGAGGTGATGAGTTTCACCTGTTTCAGGGCAGGGCACAGCTAAGCCCTGAGAGTTACAATGATAAAAAGTGGTCATTAGCTTGGACCAAGCAGAACAGGAAAGAGAAGGAGAAGGAGAGCAGGAAGGAGAACCAGCTACAGGACGAGAAGGAGAACCAGGAAGGAAGCCAGCAAAGGAGCACACTGACTAGAAGGAGTCAAGGAGGAGTGAGAACCAAGGGAGCCATATTCCTGAGGCCAGAAGGAAGCAACCCAGGATAGGTGTTGTCTGGTAAAGGCAGGAGAGAAAGGAATCTTCCTGAGAGGCAGGCTTGGCAAAGCTCACACGCTCCGAGGAGAGAGACAGGCTGGCTGGAGAATACCGGTACATCTGAGGGGAAAGTTAATAGGCTGAGAGGCAAGCAACCACAAGCCATGTTTGAGAATCAGTCTGACCCTGCAGAGTGGAGAGTTCCTTCCCTTTCAAAGCCAGAAGGTAAGCTTAACAATTCATATAAGTTTGAACCCAGCTATAAAGCAGTTCCCTATAGTTACCAGAAAGTAGCAAACTCCCTGGACAAAAACTACAGCATATATGGTAGTTTACAACCCTGCTCAGGAGAGTGTTACAGAGAGAACCCACGTGAGGTCAGAGAAACCGTTTGTTTCAGAGATCAGGATAGCAGCTTACTGCCACGCCCTGCTATACCTGAGGCTGAAGAAATGCAGATAGACTCTGTCCCTAATGAAATAGTGGATGATCGGATGGACTGTACATTATCTTTGGCTGACCATGTGAATTCCTTATGCTGAACAGTGTCTGAGAAAGACGGTAAAAGCAGCAGAAGAAAAGGGAACATTTTCTTTGCTAATTGACACAGTTGTGATTTTGTTTTGTATCAAGCACTGCATGTTTAAAGCCTGAAGCTGACAAGGCTAATTTACCTGAGTTCATATATAATTTCCTCAAGCCAAATGTATGGCATGTTTTCTCCTAAGTTATTCACTTGCATTTAATCCGTTGGGAAGGGGAAAATAAATTCTTGTCATTGCCTGAAACCATTCGACTGCAACTCGTCTGTACTCAAAGGGTAAAGGGACTCACATTCCCAGAAGGCCTTGCAGAATTAAAGCAAGCCCACGCTCTCTGAGGCAGGAACACCACAGGCAGACCAAGTCTCAGTGCCCTAGGCATTGGGCTGGCCACCGTGAGGGTGACAGGAGGGCTAGTAGGGAAAGTCTTAGCACTAAAGGGAAGGGATCTGAGAAGATGTTGGGGGATGAAATGGGATCACTGAACTTATTGTAGGTTAATAAGTGGTCCACATAACCAAAAAAAGTTAGAAACCTCTCTGTGCTAGGTCAAAAAAATGTGTATCATTTTTGAAACATTGCCTTGCTGGATAAGTACAGGGAGCATATGGATCTTAAGACCAGGAGGTAAACAACAATATAGCTCTTTGGAGATACAGAAATATTTCTGTTTTTCTTGTGTTTTTATGCCCTTTGGATCTCTCCTGTTTCTGCCTTCTTTAGCTCACCCTTTTCTTACTTCTCTGTCTACATGACTCCTGACTACATAGCTGATAAAATCCCATGGCTGTGGTAAATGTAAAACCTGCCAAGCCTAGAGTCAGACATTCTGGACCTGGGAGCAGCTTTCTAAGCAAGGGAACAGGAAAGCCAAATAAGTATGGGCGTCTGCAGAAGTAAGTTAGTTATTATAAATAGGTCAGTACAAAAAATACCAACCTTTGGCTAGGTCAGTTAGTCATCCAGTTCACACAAAGTTTAAATAAATAATTATTTTGAGCCTTGCTTAAAGTGTCTTTCAAGGGACATCAATGCTCCTTTTCTAATGCCTCTAGTAGAACATTAATGTGGCCCTGATTTATGAAATGTTTTTCTACTAAGAGAAAAAGCTTGATAAATTAGGCCCTAAATTTCATACTGATGACACCATTGGGAATTTACAAGAACAAGAGTGAGAGGAAGAATAAACTCGTTTTTCATTTCCTTTGAGCTTTCTCTAGGCTATCATCACCTACTACAGGAATACAATTTCCTATATCATCTAATGGCATGCATACTGAAGATTGATTCTCTCTGCTGTACAGAGGACCATTCAAAATTCAGGACCAGCCCTGGAGATATACGAACTGTGCACCCCACACAGCACTGGATTGATCAGGGATGCCAAATTAAAGTCAGCTGGCTATTTACTGGATCTCCAGACTGCTGAAATAGCTGCAATAACAGAAACAATTGGCACTCATTGACTCTCTGATGGTCCCTCCAATACCCATATGGATTTCCTGTTACCAGACACCTATGCAATGGATGGTTGCTGTAGGACTGTGAGCATGCACTGGCTCATGTCTCAAGGCAGGGAAAAGCCCATCTCACTGACCACAGAAGAGGACACAACATTTCTTGGACATAAGGCAACGTTTGTCTGCCTCAGTGGTTTCATTGACATGACCTCGAAAATCCCTTAATTCTAGAGTTTCCTTTCCTCTAGCAAGAGTTTGTTTCTTGTGCATGAATACCTTTCAAGTATTTAAATACTTGACATATCAGTTCAAACTTATTCTCAAACGTGGTGGACATTTTCCCTACAAAAACCTGAAAGTACCATGAGATTATTACTAGGGGTCATTGGCAGTATTTTGGATTTGGGTTCTATAAGAGCATGAACAACTGGGCATTGCTCCTGCTTCTACTAGAAACCAGGGACCCCTGGTAAAACCAGGAATATTGATCAAAGGGGTAGAGGGGCTGCTGGGATCACCTCGAGAGGGGGGTCATTGTTGCCAAGGGGTCTTCATGCTGGGGAGGGTGTGGGGGATTGCTTATGAAGGGACTTGGATGCTTTGGAGGGTAGGAGAGATCAATTGTGTTGTGGGGATCACCTGTTGGAATCAGTGAAGGGATTGGTTGGCTTGAGGTTATTGGGGGAGGAATTAAGATTGTGGGTGATTGGGGAGGATCGAGATCAAATGGGTGATTGTGAGTTGGCAATGGTGCAGTTGGCTTGGAGTGTTCATGAACCTCCCTTACCATACATACACACGTGTCACCCTTGCATGACATTCTACCACTACACAGACACACTCAGTTACATACATAACTATTTCAGGATAGACACAATACATAGACAAGATGCCTTATACAGGCCCAGATCCACTGCTACTGTAATGAGAGACATTTAAGATGTATGTTTGCACCCAGTCCCCCCACAGACATGCATGAGTGTATGAGTTTGCAAATGGAGGAAAGGGAAATGCACCATTTTGTCACATAGCAACATAGTAAATGACGGCAGATAAAGACCAGTATGCCAGTATGGTCCATCTAGTCTGCCCAGCAAGGTGGCAAGAGTAGGTGCACCTGCTGCTCCATGCAGGTCACCCCTCCCCATGTCTTTGTTTAGGGGTGAACCCACCGCTCCGAGTAGGGCATCCCTGTTTGTTGATAAATTAGATAGTTAAGTTGATTTTGATTTTATCCTGTTGCTATAAAGGAATCCATTGTGTCTGTCCCATGCCATTTTGAATTCTGTCACTGTATTTGCCCCCACCACTTCCATCGGAAGGGCGTTCCAAGCATCCACCACCCTTTCAGTGAAAAAGTATTTCCTGACATTGCCTTTCAATTTACCCCCTTGCAGCTTCATGTTATGCCCCCTAGTTTTACAGATTACCCATCTTTGGAAGAGGTTTGTTTGTTCATTAATACTCTTGAAGTATTTACAGGTCTGAATCATATCTCCCCTATCCCTCCTCTCCTCCAGAGTGTACATATTTAGGTCTTCAAGTCTCTTCTCATAAGGCTTCTGACACAGGCTCCTAATCATTTTGGTCGCCTTCCTTTGAACCGTTTCCAGTCTTTTTACATCCTTTATGAGATATGGTCTCCAAAACTGAACACAGTATTCCAAGTGAGGCCTCACCAGTGACTTATACAGTGTGTGATGAAGAAGCCCATACTGAACATATGGAAGTAGAAGAAAAGGATGATTTTACCTTTAAACAAACTGACAGGCTGCACACATGTTTCAGCATTTGCAAGAGAGAGGCAAGCATAGGGAAACAGGAGCTAGGCTGACACACCCAAGCTCTGACGTAACTGTAAGCCTGGAACCTAATTACACACACCTGTTCAGGAGGGTAGACCCAAGGCTCAGGGAACAGGAATATAAACCCTGGCTAGGAGAAAGCAAGGGAGGAGTTGGTGATTGGAGTCTCACTTAGAGAGCCGGTAAGAGTGTTGGTGAGAGTATTGACTGGAGAGGTGGTTGGAGAAGAGCTGGGAGGAGACCTTTGAGGAAACCCAGCTGCAGTTCTGGAATTGAAGCAGACAGAGCAGAAAGAGAGAAGGGACAGACTGCTGTCAGAAATCTGCCTAGAGGGAGAGAGCAGAGAGACCTGCAGACCTCATTGCCAGATAAAAAGCTTCAAGGAGCTCACAGGTGGGAACCTAGCACTAAACCCAGGAGTTTGCAAAGCTCAGTTTGGGACTGGGAACCAGAGCAGTGCTCCAGACAAGAACGCCAAACAGGGAATCAGAAAGCGTTTCCCTACAGCTGGAAAAAGATAGCTGAACAAAGCCAGAGAGGAATCTCCACAACCTCAGGTATTTCCAATCCTTACCATATAGAACTGTGCCCAAAGGAAGCACCAGAGGTCTTAGGGGGAAATTATCCTAAGCCGTATAATAACAGCTTAAAGCCAAACTCCTTAGTTCCAGAGTTTGAAGAGATGCAACAGGACTTTAATGAGAGTGACTCAGCAGAAGTGCCTATGGACTGTACACTGTGTTTGGCAGATGATATAGAATCCCTTTGCTAAATGTGTATGAGGGAGCTGAGTGTGAACAAAGGAAAAGAAGATATTTTTCTTTGTGAGAAGAAGCTGTTATGTTTTCTATCTGTTACATGTGATATGCATTGCATGTTTTGTGAGCAAAGAGTGTGAAGCTCAATCAGTTTAAGTTCTGTAAATATCCTCGAGCAAACACCTGAAGAGTATCCTGATTTAATCTGCACTGAATCTTTTTGTTGGGGAATAAATTCTTGTCATTTTGCCTTACCACTGGTCTCACAACTATTTCCTTGTCAGAGGGCAAAAGAACTACCACTCCCAGCAGGCATAGCGGGAGCAAAAGGTTTTATCTCACCTTCTGCAAGGAGCATATAATGGCAACCCCAACCCTCTGAGCCCTAGGCGGAGGGCTGGGGCTTGACAAGTGGCATTAGTACATCTTCCTTTCTGCTGGTAATTCCTCTTTGTATGCAACCCAACATACTCCTGGCTTTTGCCACTGCCTTGTCGCACTGTTTTGCCACCTTGAGATCTTCAGAAATAATCACACCAAGGTCGTTCTCCTGGTCCGTGCACAACAACCTCTCGCCCCTTATCATGTACATTTCCCTTGGATTTCTGCTTCCCAAGTGCATGACAGTGCACTTCTTTGCATTAAATCTTAACTGTCAAGCATTAGACCATTCTTCCAGCTTTTGTAGATCTTTCCTCATGGTATCCACTCCCTCAGGGGAGTCCACTCTGTTGCAAATTTTCGTGTCATCTGCAAAAAGACAGACTTTTCCATTCAGTCCTTCAGCAATATCACTCACAAATACATTGAACAGTGCTGGTCCCAGGACCGAACCCTGGGGCACCCCACTAATCACCCTCCTGTCATCCGAGTGAGTTCCATTTACCATCACCTTCTGTCGTCTGTCAGTCAACCAATTTCTGATCCCATTCACCTCCTTGGGACCCATCCCCAAGCTGTTGAGTTTATTGATAAGCCTCCTATGAGGAACAGTATCAAAGGCTTTGCTGAAATCTAGGTAAATCACATCCATTGCATACTTTGATCTAGTTCTCTGGTTACCCGGTCAAAGAACTCAATCAGATTTGTTTGGCAAGATCATCCTTTGGTAAAACCATGTTGCCTCGGATCATGCAACCTGTTGGTTTTGGGAAAGTCCACTATTGGCTCTTTCAGGAGCGCCTCCATTACTTTTCCCACCACCGAGTTAAGGCTCATAGAAACATAGAAATATGACGACAGAAAAAGACCACATGGCCTATCTAGTCTGTCCTTCCATATCAACAACTACATTGGCCTGTAATTTGTCACTTCTTCCCTGTCACCACTTTTGTGAAGGGGTACCACATCAGCCCTTCTCCAGTCATGAGGAACTTCTCCTGTTTCCAAGGATCTGTTAAAAGCATCCTTTAACGGCCCTGCAAGAACCTCTCTGAGCTCTTTCAGTATCCTGGGATGTATCCCATCTGGTCCCATGGCCTTGTCCACTTTCAGTTTTGCAAGTTCTAGCACATCATCTTCTGTGAATGGTGTGGTATCAACTTCATTCCCATTTTTATATTTGGGAGTCACAGGTGGTCCTTCTCCACTTTTTAATGTGCCCTTGTCTGTTACTGAGAAATTCTCAATATGGCAACTTTTTTCAGAATGTTTACACAGGAAATAAAATATGCTATAGTTCTTAATATTGAAATAAAATGGTTGTTTAATATAAGAAATAATACAAATAATTTCTCATAACAAAGTGTTTTGTAGGGCCCTAGTAACAAACCATTACTGCCACAGTGTGTATCCAATCAATACATACTGAATATGCTTGAGTCTCTTTATCTCTTTAGCTGTGGGGTTTGCTCTGATTAATGGCCTTGTTAACTTTATACAGGACTACCAGTGCCTTTTAGTAATGCTGACAGAAGAGAGAGGAAGTACTTTTACCTCACAACATTTGGAAGCTCAGACAAGGGCCATATATTTTTTTTATAACTATCTTTATTTATTGACCAAGGGCTCAAAATCCACATAATCATCACAATCTCATTTGAGCAGTAGATAATATGGTATATATCAATAGATGTGCTATGCATATCACAACCATGTAACCATTACAACCCCCCCCCCATCACACATCTCTGTAGCTCAGACCCTTTACACCGCCCACAATTAATAGTCCATAGTAAACTGCTTCCACAGCTCACCGTATTTCTTCATGACTTGATTCCTGAGTTTCTGTTGTGCTCTCCCCTCCCATTCTGCTATTTCTTTCATATAATTTACCCAGTACAGTACTGTCAGCATTGCCTCTACTGCCCATTGTGACAGAATAGCTTTCTTTACCAACATCAATGCCACCTAGATGAATCGTATCTTTGCCACCCCTAAACTTGCCTTTCTCAAGGGGGTCATCTCCCAACAGCATAGTATTATAAGTCCGTTTAATATTTGCCCATGTCACCACCTTCAGCATCTCCAATATTTCCGTCCAGAAGGTTCTCAGCCCTAGACATTCTAGGAATGAGTGCATTAGGGTGCTCTTCATTACCTTACATTTCGTACACTCCCCCGTTTCCAATAATTTCAGCCAAGCTCCCTTTCCTCTAGTGATATAAACCCAGGGCATTAATTTAAACTGCATTTCTTGCAAATATACATTCTTGTAAATATATACATGATGTCAATTTTGGGATTTCCTCAAAGAGGTTCAGAAGCTTTTTGGCGCTTACTTCTTCCCCTAACTTTCTGGACCAATTCTCTGCCAAAGATTTCACAAAATCAGGTTTTTGCACTCTTCCCAATCTGTACCATATCAATACTTTGTTAAAACTTGCTGACATTTGCAAAAAAACTTTGTCCATTTGCGTAAAAGTTACATCTCCCTCTCCCCTTCTTTATAATGAACATATATAATGGCCTACTTGCAAGCAGCACACAGGAGAGCACGGCTCCTGCAGGGATCAGCAAAACACACAAGGAGCAGAAGCAGTGGACGACCCAGTTGCTTATGTATTAATTCCAAAATGCTTTATTGAAGATCCCCGACGCGTTTCGGCTTGCGCCTTTCTCAAGGGGAGAGTTGCTTACAAAAAAATATAATAATAATAATTCTATTAAAAACATATATAAACAACATTATAAAAAGCACTATCCGTCCAAACAGTAAGAGAGATAAGTATTTCCACTTATTATCAAGCATTATGTCTTTCTCTATTCTCATTATGTCTAGAATTTGCAATGTTATTGAGAAGATTTCTGCTCATGGAACTGTCAAGAACCTCCCAGGACATAGTGGGAAGAGGAAAATTAATTTAAGAAGTCTTCGAAGGTTAGTGCGAACTGTTAGAAAAACACACAACGTACAACATCCACAGAGTGCTTACCTGGAGTAATCTGGAGTGGTGGTTTCAACCCGCACCATACGTCGTGCACTAAACAAAGAAGGACTTCATGAGCAAAGACCTAAGAGGACCTCATTACTCAAAGGCAGAAATAAAAGGTATGCTTGATCTTTGACTAAACCCACCTTGAGAAACCACAGTCTTTCTGGGAAAATGTTCTGTGGACAGATGAAACCAAACTTGAGCCTCCAAACGTTTCTTTTAGCCATCTATAAGTTTCGTACATTTGTCTGCTGGTAGTTTCTCCCACTCTTCAACTGAAATTTGTTCTAGCTCATGAATATTTCCAGGATTTCTTTTACCAATGGCAGATTTCAGTTCTTTCCAAAGGTTCTCGATTGGCTTGAGATCAGGACTCATTGTTAGCCAGTTTAAAATAGTTAACTTATTCCTTTTTAACCATTCTTTTGTACTTTTGAATGTATGTTTTGGGTCATTGTCCTGCTGGAGGACCCTTGACCTTCAACCCAGACTTAGCTTTCTAACACTATGTAGCACATTTCACTCCAAAATACCTTGGTAGTCCCCTGACCTCATTATTCCTTTAATACGTTCCAGGCCTCCAGTTCCCGAGGCAGCAAAACAGCCCACAACATAATAGAACCTCTACCATATTTAATTGTAGGAAGGATTTTTTTTCCTTATAAGCTTCATTTTGATAATAAAGATAAAGATTTCTTCACCTGTAAATGTATCACTGGTCTGCATTGCCAAATAGCTCAAGTTTGGTTTCATCTGTCCACAGAACATTTTCCCAAAAGGATGGTTGTTTCTCAAGGTGGGTTTGGGCAAAGATCAGGCATGCCTTTTTATATCTTGCCTTCGCCCATGAAATCCTTCTTTGTTAAGTGCGTGATGTATGGTGCGGGTTGAAACCACTATTCCAGATTGCAGTGCTCTTTGGATGTTGTAAGTGGTGTTTTTCTAACAGTTCGCACTAACCTTCAAAGACTTCTTGGATTAATTTTCCTCTTCCTGTCACGTCCTGGGAGGTTCTTGACAGTTCCATGAGCAGAAAATGTCTTAATAACATTGCGAACTCTAGACATAGGAATCCCAAGGTCTTTGAAGATGGTCTTGTGCCCCTTTGAAGTTTGATGTTTGGTGATAATTGCTTTTCTGATGGTCTCAGGCAGCTCTCTTGTCTTCACCACTGTGAAAATGGAACAGGGAGTGAATGTGGCCATTTTAAACATTAGAGTCATCATTCATTGGTTGATTCAAGTCATGTGAATACTGACAAATCACAGGTGTGTCTAATTTTACTGCAATGGAATGTGGTTCTTCTGTTCAAACTGATTTGAATTGTTTATAAGGCTGCCAGTAATCATGTCCTTATTATCAAAGGAAATAAAGTTTACCCACTAGACTATATTTGTTGTCGGAACTAACGCCATGAAGGTGAAAGAAATCATCTTCCTGTAGCTGATTGTTCCTTTTTGTTCTTTAGGTAGGGACGCAACCCTAGAATTTTTCTCTAAGGGATAAAACCCTAAAATTAGAGAAACCGTTTAGAGAAAAATTCTAGGGTTGCGTCCCTACCTAAAGAACAAAAAGGAACAATCAGCTATAGGAAGATGATTTCTTTCACCTTCATGGCGTTAGTTCCAAAAAAAATATAGTTTAGTGGGTAAACTTTATTTCCTTTGATAATACAATGTAAATTAGATGCAGGGAATAAAATATAGGTTAAATGATTGAATAGTAATTATGTCCTGGCAATGTCCCTGTTTTTATACTGTTTCCTTTTTTAATTGGTCTTGTTTTATTTGATTCTTTTTTTGTGTCAAAGATGTGTGCAAATATAGTCCAAAGCCTTTTCACCGGCCACTTTTTTATAGGAGATATTAGCCATTAAGGGGTATCTGTGTTAGGAAAGACCAGACATGGTGATTTGACTGGATCCTAGAATTAAAATCTTTTCCATTTGTTTTACAATTGTATTTTGGCTGGCTTATGATTAATGGTATTTTACAAATGATACCTGCAAATGTTGGTTCTTAGACATTTATGTTTGCCATTTTGCAAATCTGGACCTGTAGATGCCGTAAATAACCCAGTCTATGATACGTGGTAACCCAGTCTATGATACGTGGAAACTCTTCTGACAGTACTCTTTGACACCCTAATAAGAGGAATTGATGACTCAAAGCAAGCATTTATATTAATCTTTCTAGACATCTCTGCAGCGTTTGACAGCGTTAACCACGCAACAATGCTAAGCAGACTCCAACAAATTGGAATAACATCCACCGTATATAACTGGTTTAAATCTTACTTAACAAACAGAACCCAAACAGTGAGGATCGACAATCAAACATCAAATACCTTTAACCAAACCCAAGGCCTTCCACAAGTATCTGCGCTATCAGCACTTCTATTTAATATTTACCTCCAACCAGTCTGCAACATCTTTAAACGTCATGGCGTAGGATATCACATTTATGCAGATGATATCATGTTTTATCTACCATTTAAAATCCCACACCCACCAATACAATAAATAAAAGATTGCTTTAATGACTTAACCTCATGGCTCATTGACCACAACCTTTACATTAATTTTACAAAAACTGATATCCTCTATGTCACAAAAAACCAAACATATACACCTCCAATTTCCATTAACCTAAATAACCATGAGATTAAAGCAAAAAAAGAAATAAAATACCTAGGCGTAACGATTGACGATAAACTTAATATGGACTCACACATAAAAAATCTTACAAAAACTATACATTTCAAAATCAAGACCCTGAAACAAATACGCCCATTAATTCATTTAAATGACTTCATATCGATAGTACAAGCAATCATCACTCCACACTTCGATTTTGCAAACTTAATTCTCCAGGGAATCACACGACAAAACATTAAAAAGATCCAATTAACTCAAAATATTGCAGCAAGAATTATAATGAAAGTAAGTCCAAAAGAACACATTACACCAATTCTTGCTAAGCTCCATTGGTTACCTATTCATGAAAGAATACACTACAAAATACTAGTTACCACCTTTAAACTGATGAATAAACTTGCACCATCCGTTCTTAACAACCTAATCAACACAGAACCAAATAAGAGGTCTCAAAGAAGTAGACATACAAACACAATATCACTACCTAAAGACTATAAAAAAGCTAGAAAACTAACTAATAACAGGGCCTTCTCACACTATACACCATCTCTCTGGAATAACCTACCTGTCAATATTCGCCTTCTAACTGAAATTAAAGAATTTAGAAAAAAACTAAAAACACATCTATTTACCTTACATTATACACCTCTGGCTTACCAAACCACACAAGTTGACACAGGATAATAATCCCTACAAGGCATACTCCCACTCGACCAAACTAAAACTAAACCCATAATCTGATATTAAAAGATCCCTCTCAAGTAATACAGTCTGTATAAAATCAATTTAAATATGTAAAAATTTGATTACATCCACTCAATTAAATTGGATGTACATCCACTCAATTAAATTAGATCTAATTCCAACTATATAAAATTAATGTAAATATGTAAAAAAGTTTGATTACATCCACTCAATACAATTGGATGAAATCACTGTTTGCATGTCTTAATTATACTGTTAAATGTAAAAAGTTAAATCTGTTCACTGTAATATGACTAGGACATGATTAACCATGTACCTTAAATTTTTACTGTTATCTGTAAACCGCACTTGATACTTGGGAAAGAGCGGTATATAAATGTGTGCTAAATAAATAAATAAATAAATAAAATCAAACAAGGATACTGTATTAATAAACCTGAGAGCCCCTGGGCTCTCAGGTTTATTAATAAAGTATCCTTGTTTGATCACCACGTATCATAGACTGGGTGTCTTGTATATTACGTGGTGAAGTGCTCCCTCGTGGGACCCGATGCCCGAGGCCTTTATCTTTCCCTCGTGATTTTGAAAGAGAAATACGTAAGCAGTGGTTGATTCTAGGGATATCCCGCTTAATCCCTGCTGTAAAGGGAAGGGTAAAAGGAGCAATGTTTTTTCATTACATGACAGGAAGTTGGGTATAAAGAAGACACGTTGTCCTCTGGAGCTGATAACAATAAAGGCTGGCATAAGATAGGCTGCAATCACGAGGTAGTGCTTTTCCTATACTGATGCCCCAAAATAGATAGCTCACCAATTTGCCAAGTTACCCAATTCCAGGAGTGAGATTTTTTGTCAGTTCTGGTTTTAAATTTGCATTGCAGTGCAGTATGATATTTGTAGTCCCTGATTTTACCCATATAAATCATTTGCTTCAGGTCCCAAAATGCACCAGAATGAGACTGTCTTAAAATCTCACTCTTGGAATTGTATGACTTGGCAACTCTGCCATACCTCACCTGTCTCAGCACCACTTCAATAGGGTAATTACCTATCAGAAACCAAAATCCCAACAGAGAAAGTCCACTCCCTCCCAGGGAGTTTTATGTGAATCCTAACATATATACACATCATAATATTCACACCACTTAGATTAATAGCTTAATATTGCCCCTCTTGGCACATGACCCACAAAGAAGGCCTTATAAAATGTTTAAAATATCGCTCTGAGCCCTGGAGGAGAGAATGTGGATATAATCACTCCATACTTTCAGGAACCAAAGTATCCTATTTCATCCTCTACAGGCCAATACACAATCTATTTGCATGTGTTGGTGTAGCACATTCCTCTTGCGTCAAATAGATGGATATTCTGGGCCCATCCATACCGACTGAAAATTATTGATTATTTTGATAAAGGGACTTTGGATATTACCGATGGATCAGTAGTTCATAAAAATTCTAGTTGGCTCCCCCCTGGTCCCATTAATCCAGCTATAGATACTATTTGAAAAGACTTACTGATTTAGAACATAAGAATAAATTCATGTATTACAACATCTCAAAGGATGAGAAGCTTGCTATCAAAAAATTGAGAGCTAATATACACATCACGATAAAACCAGCTGACAAAGGGGGAGCCATTGTAGTCATGAACACAAAAGATTATATTCAAGAAACTGAGAAACATCTACATAGTATGCCCTTTTTTTTTATAAAACTTAAAGATCAGACGAATTTGAAAAACACATTAGACTCTTTGATATATATTGGAGTGAAGCAGGTTATTTAACGAAGAAGTACGAAGAGTTCTTAATTACATCCCATCCAGTCACTCCTACAATTTATGTACTTTCAAAGATACACAAATCATTACATAATCCACCGGATATACCCATTGTTTCTGCGATTGCATCATTATTCGAACCAGTCTCTAAATTTCTTGACTCTTTTTTAAGAACTTTGTTCCCATGATTCCATCTTATGTTAGAGACTCTTCACATATCATAAATATAATCGATCAATATTTATTTATTTATATATTCTTTTATACTGCTTCATCTATAAATCAAAGCAGTTTACAGAGAACAAGAACGTGTAATTAACATAGAACAATAACACTGTATACTGCTTATAATCATGATCTAATGGATATTGTCTCCCTATATACAAACATCCCACAGACAGAAACCTTTGCAATTTTGGAGGTGATATTATCTACACGTGCTGGTTTATGTAGAAAACTACTGTTTTTTGATACAGTTGGCAAATTTGGCTCTGTCAGAGAACTACTTCTGTTTTCAGAAGATATATTACAAGCAGATCAAAGGGGTTGCCATGGGGTCAGCCATAGCAATTCTCTATAATAGCCCAGTTTGAAGAAATGTTTCTAATGACACGTGCTTTTTCAGACAACATTTGATTATGGAGAAGATATATCAATGATGTCTTGATTTTTTTTATTTAAAAATTCTTATATACTGCCTTTCATGATATCAAGGTGATTTATATTGAACAAACTGAAATTACATTGAACAGGGCATTATAACTTGGAGATAACTATTTTACAGGGAACATGGGCAATGGAGGGTTAAGTGGCTTGTCCAAGACCACAAGGAGTACCTGTGGGACTAGAAACCCCAGTCCTTCTGGCCCAAGGTTGCTGTCCTCTAGTGGGATTTGACCCCCCCCCCCCCGACCTTCTGGCCTGAGGTACCTTGCCCCAACCACTAGGCCACTCCTCCACTCCAATTGATAATTATAATATGTCAAGGAAGAATACAAGAGTTGGATGTTTTTTTAGAATGGATCATTACATTAGATCAGGGCCGGCCCGTCCATTGAGCGAGAATGTTTTTTGCACAGGGCCCCGCGTTTCAGGGGGCCCCGCGCAAAAAACATTCTTTTTGAAAAGTAAAATTGAAAAGAAAAAAAAAAAACCTGTCTGCTGCCGCGGTTGGGGCCGCCGCGGCAGAATCGAGCGTGCCGCGGGGCCCCCCTGTGCACGGCAGAGCCTGCCCTCCTTGTAGCAGCTCTCTCTTTAGGGAGCTGAAGTCAGGCGCGCCGGCTTGCAGAGCGCGAGGGAAGAGTTTCTCCCTCGCTGCTCTGTTAAGCCCGCGGGGGCTGATGGGAAGTTCCCATCAGCCCCCGCGGGCTTAACAGAGCAGCGAGGGAGAAACTCTTCCCTCGCGCTCTGCTCTGCAAGCCGGCGCGTCTGACTTTTCAGCTCCAAAGAGAGCTGCTACAAGGAGGGCAGGCTCTGCCGTGCACAGGGGGGCCCCGCGGCACGCTCGATTCTGCCGCGGCGGCCCCGACCGCGGCAGCAGACAGGGTTTCTTTTCTTGTAATTTTCGCTGGGCTGGGCTGGGCTGGGCTGGGCGGGGGGGGGGGGTTTGGGGGTGTTGCTGGGGTGGGCTGGGCTGGGGGGGGGTTTAGGAGTGTTGCTGGGCTGGGCTGGGGGGGGGGTTTAGGAGTGTTGCTGGGCTGGGCTGGGGGGGGGGGTTTAGGAGTGTTGCTGGGCTGGGCTGGGGGGGGTTTAGGAGTGTTGATGGGCTGGGCTGGGCTGGGCTGGGGGGGGGTTAGGAGTGTTGATGGGCTGGGGGGGGGGTTAGGAGTGGTGATGGGCTGGGGGGGTAGGAGTGGTGATGGGCTTGGGGGGGTTTAGGAGTGGTGATGGGCTATGGGGGAGCTAAATCTGTATATGGGCTGATGGGATTAGGACTGATAGTGGGTTGATGGGGGGTTAGGACTGGTAATGGGCTATGGGGGGGCTTAAACTAAAAATTGGGTGATGGGGGATTAGGACTGGAAATGGGCTGGTGGGATTAGGACTGGGAGTGGGCTGATGGGGAGGTTAGGACTGGTAATGGGTTGGGGGGGGTTGCTAGGACTGGAAATGGGCTGAGTGGAAGGGGGCTTGAACTGCAAATAGCTGATGGGGAGGGGGGCTTGGAATGGGCTCTTAGGGGAAGGAGCTAGGACAGGAAATGGGCTGATGGAGGGGCTAGGATAGGACTGGGAATTGGGTGTTGGGGGAGCTAAGATTGGAAATGGGCTGTGGTGGGGGCTTGGATTGAAATGGACTCATGGAGGGGCTAGAACTGGAAGTAGGTTCATGGGGGGCTTGGATTAGAAATGGGCTGAGTGGAGGGGAGCTAGGATTTAACATGGGCTGATGGTGGGGCTAGGAAAGGACTAGAAATGGGCTGATGGGAGGCTGGTATTGGAAATGAGCTGATGAAGGGACTCGGATAGGACTGGAAATGGATGGGGGAGCTAGGACTGGAAATGGGCTGATGTGGGGACTAGAAGGGAGCGGATACTGGGTGGGGCTGCAACTAAAAGGGAGCTGATGTTGGGGGAGATTAGAAGGGGATGGGGCTGGGAGAGTGAAATGGAGAGGGGAAGAATATTTTGTGTGGGAGGGAAGAAAAATCTACAATTGGCCGGGTATTGGGAGACTAAGGGGCTTGTTTACAAAGCCGCGGTAGTGGTTCGCGATCGCAGCCGCGGCCCCATTGAAATCAATGGGGCCGCTGCTCCGATTACGATCGCAAACCGCTACCGCGGCTTTGTAAACAAGCCCCTAAGTGGGGATTGAGGATGGAGGGGTAAAATTTGAGTGGATGAAATAGGAATGAGGAAAGAGCAAAAGGAGAAAGATTATTATGTTAAAGCAGATGTAGAGAGAGAATGGAAAAAAACTAGAGGAGAGAAGAAAGGACAAATGGACAGCAGACGATGGAGAGTTAGCAGAAGACACAAATAAACCAGAAGAAAGTGACTGGAACAATTGCAACTGAAAAAAAAATGCACAAAAGGTACAAAGATATCTCTTTATTTTGAATTTATTAACTGGAATATGTCAGCTCTGGGAAATGTGCATCATTAATGTCGGTGCTTTGTTTAGTACAAGAGGAAATTAATTTATAGTTTTATTTCAACATTGTTGTACATTCCAAGTTTGGCTTTTAGGGTTCCCAGTTTAATTATTGTCTTCCTGTTTCTAAATTGTGATTACTTGTTTGGTGATGGTCTATGTTCTGCATGTGTAACTGAGCTGAGGTGTTCTGTTTATATAATTCCTATTTGACATTGCCACTTGTTCTCTTTCCCCAGTAGGTCATGTATTGTTATTCTCTGAAATGTATTGGTTTAATATTTGCAGTGTTGCCTTTTGATAGGTAGGGTATGGTGCTTTATGAGTCTTGGTAGTGCTGTTAGGATACGGTGGGTTTGCTATGGGTTCTAAATGGGCAGTGTTTGTAGTAGTTCCTAATGTGCCTGGCGGTTGGCACTGGATTATAGTAATGTAGAAATCTTTGTCTTTCTTTATCCATACACTCATGAAGAGGCATGTTTACTAAAAGTTAGTGTATGGTAACATTATGCAAATATTTATGCAAATGAGGCCCCTTATGCAAATGAGGCCCCGCACCGAGTCTCCGCACATGGCCCCGCACCCCCCTTGGGCCGCCCCTGCATTAGATAATTTACAATTTCAAGCCTCATATAATTCAGAAGAGGTTTTATATTTGAAAATCAGTATTAAAAAAGGTCTGCAAGGTTTTACAACAGATTTGTTTAGGAAATCTACAGATAGAAACTGTCAACTGCTTTATAGTAGTTTTCACAGGAGGAGTTTGAAAAACAACCTACCAATCAGTCAATTTTGAGAATTAAGAGGATATGTTCCAATGGGAATCATTTTGAGAGGCATGCAGATGAACTAACTAGAAGGTTTAAAGATAGAAGGTACCCAGTATCCTACATCCAGAGGGGGTATTCTAGAGTGGCCTCCACAGTGCACTATTTTACTGAATAATCTTGTATGCCCACTCACCCTTTCAAATTTTTTCAGGATATAAAAGGATACTGAAAGAGGAATGCATATAGTACAGATGTTTCCATGTTTCTCGAGTAAGACACTAAGGGGTATGTTTACTAATTGGCGATTATCACATGGAAGCCACTATCGCCGATTAGTAAACATACCCCTAACTGTTGCATATAAGACGTATGCTTGTTCCCTCTGCATTGCCAGAAAAGACCTCCAATCCACTTGTTAAAGGGCATTTCAAGTGCAGACATCGTTCCATTTGTGATCTCTCTATGATAGTAACAGATTCTTTTGTACATCCCGGTACACGAGAAATGTATTACTTCAATGATTTCTCGAACTGCAACACATGTAACATCATCTTTGCGATCATGTGTCCCTGTGATTTAATCTAAATAGGAAAAACAAAGGGGTATGTTTACTAAACTGTGTTAGTGCGATTCGCGTTAGGAGCCGCGGTAGAGACAGAAATCCCAAATAAGGACAAGGGCGGTACATCGTTACCGATAACGCGCGTTACCAGGCGCCATAAATGAACGAGCGCTACAGGGCACGTTACCGCGCGTTAATCTTAAGAAGGCGCGCAGGCATACAAGGACAGCAACAGAGCTGTAGCACAATGGTTACAACACTGACTGATGGTACAGGGGTCATGGGTTCGATTCCCCAGTGGGCCTAATGTATAAGGCTGGCTGAGGCAGCACCCTTTACATTTAAGTAGTGATTGTTGAGGCATTTGATCTGTATTTTAATTAGTGCTGCCAGCAAACACACCCTCATGGTGGCATAACCTAAGGTGCCGCATAAGGCACCCCATAACGCACTCCATAGGGCACATTATAAAGTGTACTGTCCGCCAAGGCACCCTATAATGTCCCCTATAGGACACCTTATAAGGCTGTGTACAAAGCCCTGGCTGGCTGCAGAAGGACTGCACATGACCACACAAACTGTCTGCTGTGGTTACCAGGATAGGGTTAACCCACCCGTACCCATGATGCACTGCACATGCAAATCAGCAGTCGAGAGATGGGCACAAGATTGGGTATGCACCCCCACAGCACCTCGGCCTGGTAGGGGGAACAGACCGTGTGTGGCACTGCCACAGAGTAGCCACAGACAGTCACATTGTGCGGGTACTGTGCCCACCCTGAGGTTGCGGTGGGGCGCCCAGCACCAGGTCCACAGCACCTTTCATGGCTGGAATACGCCATGCTGCAGGTCCCCAGCGGTGTGTGATAGGTAGTTCCGTTAGACACACCTAGGATACATCTGTGTCCTGCTGTATGTCTCGGTCATGTCTAGTCCATATGGGCGATGATGCACCCAGAATAGTGCATATCCTGTGTTGGTGCCATGGTTACCTGTTGTAGGTGAAGGGGGGGGGTGTATGGACCCATAGGCAGATCATGTACCACCACACAACCCACCCTCTGGGGCTCAGGGTAGGAAACAGGATCACCCACCAATAGATCCACAGTCTACCTCCCTGCAATGGTAGCAGTAGAGGGGACCATCAACCCCAGTCCTGCTGGGGAACAGAGAGAGCGGTACACATCCATAACGCAATAGCAGACAGACGGCAGGCCTGGAAATGCTCAGCTGCCCCCCACCATTATCTGACATTCTCCAGCAGCAAGCCTCCAGCCGCTGCACCCTGCAAGATGTTCCAGCAAGACACATACTAGCTGCAGACAGTCTGCCAGCTAGTCCATAGTGCATGGTCCTGGAGGAGATGCATGTACCCAGAACGGGGATGTCAGCATACACACCAAGCAGATAAGTCAGTGATTGGACCCCAAAAGAAAACCCATAAATATCACATGAGAGAAATGCTATATAGCACTATGGGGGAACCTAGCCATGCCATGGTCACTGCTCAGTCAGAGTGAGAGTGACCTCCCAGCAGGACATGCTATGGCCACCCTGTCCGTGCAGGTGGTGGCCAGGCACTAAAATGTCCGAGCCATTGCCCTATGCCGTGTGCAGATGCATCCAGGCCAAGGCCACCCTATCCAGGCTATTCCCACGGTACCTTGCTCCTCATTATGCACATTGGCAGGCCAATACTGGCAACAGTGGTAGCAGTGTGGGCTGTGGAGGGTGTTGGCAGCCACCACACACTGGATAAACAGACACACACTCCCCACACCTATGCCAACTTGTGCAACTATAGAGGTGTTGGGCAGCCCAGGCCACCACACCAGTCCTGGGCACAGTGTAGGCATGGCTATGGTACGCAATACTGTAGGAGTCACTCCCCAGGTTGGTAAACACTGTCAGACACAAGACCTGTAGCACACTCCACAGACATCAGAAAGGTTGCTATGATGCAGCTCAATCAGAAAAGTGTACGTAACCTAGGAATTGCTATCTGCCAGTAATCATAGCAACCTTTTGATAGATGTGTACCATATTCCCAGGTTTAGGGTGGCATTACTAAGGTATGCAAGTGCTAGTATTGGGAGATGCACGCAGAGCCCAAAGTCCTGCCTCTTCAGGAGGCTTTGGATAATGGGGCCTGTGGGTGCGGGTTTGTCTGCCCCTGTTGGCTGCTGCTTTACGGCAGAGGTTCCCAACTCCAGTCCTGCGGTGCCAAACACTGTTCGGGTTTTCATGCTGTCCCTCATGAATATGCATGAGATACATCTGCATACCATGGGGGTGGCGCATAGAAATACAGCACAGGCATCTTTATCAGAGGCAGCATGGAACCGGAATGGTGTTTGGCCCTCCAGGACTGCATTTGGGAGACTCTGCTCTAAGTAATGTGCATGTTTATGGTGTCCGTGCTCTGTAGGGTGAAATGTAGGTGTCTTGGGCATGTTTACGTCATCTGCAATAAAGGTGCTGTCTGTATTAGCACGTTGTAGTAGTGGGTAAAATATGGGTGCTGGGTTGGCAGGAACCACAGCTGGGACTTGAACCTGTGACCCTCTGCTTCTGAATACACTGGTTTTGTGCACTGTACCACCTTGTTGTCACAGAGTCAGTACATTCCTTGGTGATACCATGACTGTTCGTCAGACAGGGCCCGTCTGTTGCAGTACACGGCATCCACCTACACAGGGCTAGGCCACGGTCTGCTCTGGGCAGCTGCCACTGCCCCCTCCACCACCAGTATCCCTCAGCTACCATGCTGACATGTCCTTCTGCTGGTGGTGCTGGTGGTGCGCAGTCTCAGGCCATCCAGTGTGCAGGTAGGCGGCTACCTATGGTGCGGGTTCTGGGGCAGGGGTGCCCGCATAGACGTCCATGCTCCCCCAGCCCCGCCTGCCAATGTTCCGTGCCCTTTGGGAGTAGCTGTTGGGTACTATCCCCTGTGACACTGTGGGAAACACACTTGTGCCCATGTTGGGCCTTCAGCAGTTGCTGTCTGGCTGCTCTGCTGTTTCAGCATTCATATGGGCCACCTAGGCATCACCCTAGTCTGCACTGTGGCCCAGCTCCACCACAGCATGTGCCGCCTGCGGCCCTCTGTATCCCCTTCTCTGGCATCTGTCCAGTTGCCGTTCCGACATGCCCGCCCTGATGTTACGGGACATGTGCACGCCATAGGAACCCTGTCCGATGGTGGGGAAAACCCTGAGCAGCGCTATTTCACTGTGGGCTCATTCACCTTGTATGGGGACGGAGTATAGACCCTTCCACGATTTATATCTGTTCTATGGAGCTTACTCGGGTGGGAGGGGTTGATGTTTCTCATTGATACCACTGTTGGCCAGCTTGGTTATGGTTGTTTTCCAGTTTGTTGGGGTCATTTTCAGTGTTTATGTGCCCTTTTGTTCTGTGCACATGTATCACACTTATCACTTTTTTTTTTGTTTCCCTGCCTAGGCTGTACATTGCTGACACTGAAATGGTTCTCTCCCCTGTAATCTGCATTTAACGGCAGGTTTTCAATCGCGTTTGGATTCAGCTCTTCAGATCAGTGCATTAATGTGAAGGGAGCCTCTCCCCGCCCACTCTCCGCCCACTCTCCGCCCACTGACCCCTTCTCTCCGCCCTCTCTCCACCTTCTGCGGTGTTTTACCGCGCCGCGGAGCTTTACGATCGTTAATGTTACATAACGCGCGTTATGTACCGTTACCGCAGTTTAGTAAACATACCCCTAAGACAGAGTTCCAGAAGAGTTATGGGATGACATCAAGAAGGTTGTACTGGAGGAAAGCAAGAAGTCTCTATGTAAGGTGAAAAAGCAAAAATGGCCAAAATGGATGACTGAAGAAACTCTGAAAATTGTCCAGAAATGCAGAGAAGCTAAAGTCAGAGGAGAAAGAGAGGCAATCGCAAAACTCAACAGAGATTTCCAACATGCAGCAAGACAAGATAAGGAGAAGGAGTACAATGACACATGCAAGGAAATAGAATCAGCAACTATTAGAGGAAGAACAAGATCGACTTTACTAAAACTATGAGAGTAAAAGAAAAAATTACAACTTCAAATTGGAATGCTACAAGATGCTCAAGGATCCATGTTGAATGATGCTGAGAAGATCAAAAAAAAGGTGGAAAGAATATACAAAGTCATTATACCATAAAGATCAAGTGGACCAACAGCCGTTTCAATCTGTACCATGATCAGGAACCTTTGGTGATGAAAGAAGTCGAAGCAGCAATGAAAGCCTTATCAAAGGACACAGCACCGGGCATTGATGGCATTCCCATTGTTGTATTACAGCAATCGGTTGAAGCTGTTACATAGAAGCTTGACAACAGAAAAAGACCACATGGCCTATCTAGTCTGTCCTTCCATATCAACCACTACAATAGTCCCATTTTAACCTTTAGAGATCCTCTGTGTTTGTCCCACACTTCTTTGAATTCAGATACCATGCTTGCAAGGCTCTGCCAGGAAATTTGAAAGACAACATCATGGCCAACTGACTGGAAAAGATCTGTGTTTATACCAATACTGAAAAAAGGTGACCCAACTGACTGGAAATTATCGCACAATCGCTCTGATCCCACATGCCAGCAAGGTTAAACTCAAGATCATTCAGCAGAGACTACAACCATACCTGGAACGAGAACTGCCCGAAGTGCAAACAGGGTTCAGGAAAGGGCGAGGAACGAAAGACATTATCATGGATGTGAGAAGGATCCTTGAAAAGACAAAAGAATACCAAAAAGATATCCATATGTGTTTTATTGACTACAGCAAGGCTTTTGACTGTGTAAACAATGAGAAACTCTGGGCCACATTAAGAAGCATGAGTATACCAGAACACCTGATTGTTCTCTTGCACTACCTTTACATTGATCAAGAAGCAACAGTGCATACGGAACTAGGAGAAACAGAATGGATTAAAATCAGCAAAAGTGTATGACAAGGCTGCATACTTTCTCCCTACTTTTAATTTATGTGCAGAATAAATCATCAGAGAAGCAGGACTGTATGAAGAACAACCGAGGTGTGAAGGTTGATGGAAGACTCATCAACAACCTTTGCTATGCTGATACCACATTACTGGCTGAAAGTGAAGACGATCTGAAACAGTTGCTTTTCATTATCAAGGAACATAGTCTTAAAATGGGTCTACATCTCAATGTTAAAAAGACAAAGATCCTGATAACTGGAAAAATCAATAAGTTCATCACTGATGGAGAAGAAATTGAAATAGTGGACAACTTTAACTTACTTGGATCAACAATCAATAAAGAATGGACTAGCAGTCAAGAAATCCGACAATGTATTGATCTTGGTAAAATGGCCATGAAGGACCTAGACAAGATTCTCAAGAATAGAGATGTCTCTCTCGATACAAAGATTTGACTTAATCAGGCCAATAACGTCATAAGGATGTGAAAGTTGGACAGTGAAAAAAAGATATAGACAGGAAGAAAATTGATGCCTTTGAATTATGGTGCTGGTGACGAATACTGTGTATATCATGGATTGCCTGAAGAGCAAACCAGTCAGTACTAGAGGAGATCAAACCTAAGCTTTCCTTAGAAGCAGAGGATGACAAGACTTCAACTTTCATACTTTGGACACATCATGCGAAGAATGAGATCATTGGAGAAAGACATTATGCTTGGGAAGGTAGAAGGTCAGCATAAAAGAAGAAGTCTGGCAATGAGATGAATCAATACAATAACAGCAACTATGGATACCACTCTATCAACAATGAGCCACTTGGCTGATGTGGTGGTGAGACTGTAGTGGAGCCCAGGGAAATGGATAGAAAACAGACATTTACCCGTAAGCAGAAGAATAGTTCAGGGAGTTTTGACTTTGAAACTCCAGCCAAGGAAAAAAAAACACACACATAGAGTTGCTGAGTGCAAGCCACGCCCTAGCTCCAAGGCAACCAGGGTAGGTAATGGGGAAAACCCGGGGGCGGAGTTTGAAGCCATAGGGCAGCCCCAGTCATTTAAGCCTGAGGAAACAGGAAGAGAAGAGACAACCGGGGGACCTGGAAGAGAAAGAGCAACCGAGGAACCTGGGAGAGAGGAAGCAGCCGAGGAACCAGGGAGAGAGGAGACAACCGGGGGACCTGGAAGAGAAAGAGCAACTGAGGAACCTGGGAGAGAGGAAGCAGCCGAGGAACCAGGGAGAGAGGGGACAACTGAGGAACCAGGAAGTAAAGGGAAAGGTTCTTGCAAGAGAGCTGAGAGAGAGAGGTGTTCTAGAAACGGCCTCAGGAAAGGTTCTTGTTGCAGTCAGCACACAGGAAACTATAGCTTTGAAGGAAGCCCATGTTGTAGGAGCATTACAGCAGGCCCTGAAGACAGGAGAGTTTATCCTGAGGAAAGTGCTGTCTTTGAGCAGGGCACGGGCGTGGTCCTGCCAGAACCTGGGGGAAGAGTTTCACCTCGAGGAAGGTCTGTAAAGAGCTCTGTTACTAGAAGTAAGCTGAGCCCATTTGAAACCTTGCATAGTTTATTGAAGGATAAGAATCCCCTCAGCCCTTCCAGCATTCCTCAGCATAGAAAGAGGTCTCATTGGGAGAAGGTTTTAAAGTTATTAGAAGAAATAAAACCTGAAATCCCAGAAGCTGATTCCAGCCAGATGCTAACTGACCCCGAGTATGAGAGCATGCAGGTAGATAACTATGATTCTGATAATAGTTCTGCCGACTCTCAAATGGACTGTTCTTTGTGTGTAAAGCAAAGGTGAAGAAGCTGTAGGGTTTAAAACTGAGAAAAACCAGAAGCATTTTTTACTTGCCTGTTCTGCTAGAAATGTTTGGAATGAAGTGCTAACATTTTAAAGCTGGCAGAAAATGTTCAGAAGTGCTAACATTTTAAAGCTGGCAGAGAATGTTCAGAAGTGCTGATTTGAATGCTTAAGAAGTCCTTACCTAAACGTATAAACAGCCAGAAGTAAAGTGGGTTGTGCTTTGCATAGTGCTCAGTTTGGAAGAGCAGTTATTTGGGCTGAACTGAGCAACGAACCCTTAAGTTGTATTCTTGAACTGTGAAAAAAAAGATATACTACTGGTATGATAAGCTGACTGAAGCAAGTGCTACCAGTGTTACTGTGAAATTTCCTTTTTCTTTATTTGGAGAAGTATCCTACTTTTGTTGCTGTATGTTTGAAAGGACAAAACAAGAAAAGAATAAATTTTTCCTGTATTTGCCTTCAACCCTCGGCTACTCATGTTTTTTTCACAACTACAACCCCCAGAAGCCTTGGCTTTGGGAACCCATAATACCAAGGGACAATAGGAGGTACACCCACGGCCTATAGGCATCCGCCTAGCCAGCAGTGGGCGCGACACTGAAGACCGAACAAAGTTTAGGTCAACTATCCAGAGGGTCACCATGAGTTGACACCGACTCGATGGCACTTAACAACAAGAGGAGTGTTCGTACAAGGATTATTGAACACAAGAGTTGTGTTAAGAGGAAGCTAGAAGATAAACCTTTGGATTTACACTGGCAAGATAAAATACATAAAGTCACAGATATCAAGTTCTTTATCATAAAAGTGATTAAGAAAGACCGGAGAAGTGGAGATATGGACAAACTGTCATTGCAGACTGAACAAATGGTCTTAACATGAATATAGATTTTACAGGTTTTTTTATAAGAGACATTTTTCTTGTCTTTTAAGTGACTTGTAGTTGGTTCAAATTGATTGATTTACAACCAGACTTTAATAACTTTTTAATTTTTTATCTTTTTTAATATATCTTGTTTTTATGTATACTTTATGAGCCCGATATTCAACTGGGTAGGCCTAAGCACTGTAGCCGCTTAACCCTGCCCGCCGACCCCTAAACCCTAGATATTCACTTCCGCGGCAATGGAAGTGAATATTCAGGTCTAGCTGCAGTGTCCGGAAGCTGCCGAGGCTAACCATGCAGCATTGATATTGGATGATGCACGGTTAGCCTCGGCACCTATAAGATAGGTGATGGTTTTCCTTGCCTATCTTATAGGCGCTGAGCGCTAACCATTCAGCTTCCAATATTGCTGCTGCACGGTTAGTGCTGGTTCCTACCTTCGTTCCACCCTGGAACACCCCTGGCATGCCCCGATGCTAGCCAGCTAGCATTGAGGTTCATAGGGGACTTATCGGGGATATTCAATATGCATGTATGTGCCGTCGAATATCAGGTTAGCAGGCATTTATATGGTTAATTGTCTGTTAACCATGTAAATGCCTTTTGAATATAGGACCCTTTATTTTTATGCATACTCTTAATAGATTTTAGCTTTTTAATTTGCTTTTACATTTTTGTTACTATCTTGATATTTTATTCATTGTTAGATTCTTTTTGGTTATACAAGGTCTCTGTGTGTTGGTGTGGTATGTGGTGGGAAGGAGTTTTCTTTAAAACAGAGGCCAGACAGCCAGACAGGAAAAATAAGAACAGTTTTTATTCTGTCCTAGCTTGTTAAACCTCCACAAAGCAAAACTCAGGACAGACAGCAGTTCAGGGAAAAAAATCAGTTGTACTTCTCTCCTAGCTTGTTAAACATCCACAAGCTGGTTCTCTTGGCCATTCCTTCAGCCCCAGTTAGTTCCTACCTCAGAACTAGTTTGCATGGCTTGCTTTGGAAGGGCCTCTGATGCCACAGGCCTCTCAACCTCCTGCAGCCTGCTGGGTTCTTAACCTCTCCCTGTGAGCCACGCCCTCCCAACCCTGAACTCTGGGCTGCAGACTATCTTAAAGGGGACTGTGGATACTCCCTTTGGAGAGGGATGGGTAACATTCTATAGACCCCACCACACATCTTCCCCCTCAGCTCAACCATTCCCTTTTGAACGCCTGCCTCACCTGGGACCCTCACCCGGGAAAGGAAGTCCACGTTCAAGTGAGTCTAACTAGCCCTATGGTGGACTTGAAACTGGTAGGGTTGGAGACTCAAAAAACCACTGCATAATATGGCCGTTGGACTCCTTATGTTGAGCCAGCCACTTGAGTGTTGGTGGTCCATTACCAGTGTAAACAGATGGCCGAGCAGGTAGTATTTAAAGGTCTCAAGTTCCCACTTGACAGCCAGGGCTTCCATAATGCTGTTCCCAAGGAAGCAGGTTCCTGCTGATGAATGCTACGGGATGTTCTTCACCCTGACTTCCTGGGCCAGAATGGCTCCTAGGCCTACCTCTGAGGCATCAGTTTGCAAAATAAATGGTAGAGAGAAATCAGGGCTATTCAGGATGGGTTCAGAGCACACAGCCTTCTTGAGGTACTGGAAGGCCAGGTCCAGGTCCAGGTCCAATAACCACTGAATCTGGGACCTCTCTTCTGGAGGAGATTGGTTAATAGCTCAGCCATCTGAGTGGAGTGGAGGAGTGGAGTGGAGGAGTGGCCTAGTGGTTGGGGCAAGGTACTTCAGGCCGGAAGGTCGGGGGTTCAAATCCCACTAGAGGACAGCAACCTTGGTCCGGAAGGACTGGGGTTTCTAGTCTCACAGGTGCTCCTTGTGGTCTTGGGCAAGCCACTTAACCCTCCATAGCCCATGTTCCCTGTAAAATAGTTATCTCCAAGTTATAGTGCCCTGTTCAATGTAATTTCAGTTTCTTCAATGTAAACCGCACTGATGCAGAATGGTGCGGTATATAAGAGAATGTAAGTAAAGTAAATCTCTGCAAAATTAGGGATGAACTGGTGGTAATAGTCAATCAATCCCAGGAAGGAACAAACCTTTTTCTTCAATTTTGGGGTAGGAACCTGGGCAATGGCATCCACCTTCTGTAGTTGAGGTCGTATCTGCCCACTCCCATTTAATATCCCAGGTATTGACTGTCCCAATCTCCCAGAAAACATTTCTTAGGGTTCGCCATCCACCTAGCCTACTATAGGCTGGTCAACATGGCTTGTACTTGGGTTAGATGGGTGGTCCAGTCTCTGCCGTAGGTAACGATGTCATCAAGGTATGCAACTGCATACTCCTTGTGTTGTCTCAGGAGGCAATTGACTAGGCATTGAAACGTGGCAGGAGCCCCGTGTAATCCTTGATATATGCAGATGATGTACTGTTTAGTAAAGAACCTAACAAAGGAGCCAGCCCCTGACCAACCAAGCAAGATCCACCCTCAAGAATTCGCGAACTACCTGCAATCAAAGCTATGCCAGAACAATAAGCCCTCAGCACCCACCACCGTACACGAACAAACCTACCTAACTCCCCTGACCATCTTCTCCACTCCACCCAAGAAGTACATCGAAGACACTATCGCTGCGATCAACACCACTACAGCACAAACCGACCCTTGCCCCACCTGGATAAAAGAGCTACGCTGCGATTTCAGCCCGTTCATAGCCAGGCTCATGGACCTATCCTTCGCAACAGGCTCGTTCCCCCAATGCCTCAAACATACGTCCATCAGGCCTCTGCTAAAAAACAGCAAGCTCGACCCCCAGAAGGTGGATTCGTACAGACCTATATCCAGTATACCACTTCTGGCCAAGATAATTGAAAAAGAAGTCCAAAGACAAATACAAGAGCACATCGAAACTGCCACTCCACTGGACCCCTGCCAACATGGATTTAGAGAGTCCCATGGTGTCGAAACACTCCTCACCACCCTCTACAGTAACCTAATTGCTGGAATTGATAACATCCGTCAAGGGTTTGTCCTCATCTTCATGGATATAGCTGCTGCTTTTGACTCAGTAAGCCACGAGCTTCTCCTGCGATGCCTCAAGGAGAAGGGTATCCGTGACACAGCACTAGAATGGTGCAAGTCATACTTGTCTGACAGATGGCAGCACGTACAATCTGGGGCCTCAACATCAAAACCTTTCCACCAGAGGCAAGGCATGCCATAAGGATCCTCCCTCTCCACCTTGATGTTCAACATATACATGCAGCCCATCTGTAACCTCATCCGATCATTCAATGTCAACTGCTTGATATATGCAGATGATGTACTGCTCTACATGCCATTCTCAACAGAGCAGCTGGACCTCTCCCCACTGACAGACTGCTTTGATGCAGTATCCAACTGGCTCGAATCTCAAAACCTCCGAATACAGCACAAGAAAACAGAGGTCCTTTTCATTATGAGGAACCAAAACTTCACCCCGCCACCCCTTAAGGAAGCAGAGCTACAAACCAAATCCACAATCCGATACTTTGGAGTCACGTTAGACCAACGACGACATGAAGGTGCACATAAGCAACATAGCAAGAGCAATTTACCACAAAATCCGAACACTCAGGTACTTACGCTTCCTACTAGAGCCGGACGACTTCCGGACAATCTATCAAGCGTTGATTATACCGCACTTTGATTACGCTAATGCAATGCTACAAGGGCTCCCACAATCCACCCTGAACCCGCTCCAACTCGCGATGAATGCCGCGGCGAGAGTTCTACACGGGGCTTCTAGGAGCGATCATGTTACACCCATCCTGAAGCACCTCCACTGGCTCCCTATACATGGCAGACTCACTTTCAAAACCCTACTGCTGACTTTCAAGGCCATCAATGGGCTCTCTTCCACATCACTAGCAGAGCTTATCCAAACCATGTCCCCCAGTAGGTCCAGAAGATCTGCAGCAGTCAACATACTGGTAATCCCGAAGGAAATAACCCAATGCACCCATGCAACAGCAAAAAGGGCTTTCAGATTCTATGCACCCAGATGCTGGAACACCCTACCACCCTGCATCCGGGCAATCCCTGACCTAACCCAGTTTAGGAAGGAATTGAAGCACCACCTCTTCCTCAAATACTACCCGGAACACAGCGCTCCAATAGCCCCCTCCCCCATCTAGTACAGCCACAGCAACTTAACCAATAGCCCCCTCCCCATCTAGTACAACCACAGCAACATACCCTGCAAGCCATCCATGATTACGATTAATTTTGACACGACATAACGTGTCGCCTAGATGTAAATAGTTACCCCAGTTTTATCCAATTTGTAGTACCTGTTCTTTGTAAACACAGATCAGCTTGCTGCACTGTGCTAGTCATTCTATTTCATGTAAACCGCATTGATGTTGAATAGTGCGGTATAAAAGAGACTGTAAAATAAATAAGTAAATAAATAAATAAATAAATAAAATCCAATAGGCAATACTGTAAACTGGATCAGGCCTTGCGGTGTTGAAAAAGCAGTCTTCTCCTTGGCAGCCAGAGTCAAAGGCACCTGCCAGTATTTCTTGTTCAGATCCAAGGTTGATATAAAGCGTGCTCCACCAAGTCACTTGATTAGCTCATCTACTCTTGGCATGGGATACGCTTCCAGTTTAGAAGCTGCATTGACCCTCCAGAAGTCAATGCAGAATCTGATGCTGCCGGTGGGTTTAGGAACCAAGACAATGGGGGACAACCAGTCATTCATAGACTCTTCTATAACTTCCAGGTTAAGCATCTCTTCCAGCTCCTTGGCAATGGCCTGTTGCCAGTCCTTTGGAATCTGGTAGGGTCTTTGCTGGATAACCACTCCAGGGTCAGTAACAATATCATGACCATTTTGCTAATATCATGACCATTTTGCTAATAAACTTAAACTAAGCGCCCGTCCAAGCATTATCTTGACCTCTCCCACACCAAAATCCATCACGGAATGGAGCTCATTCCATACAATTTCCAACAAACAACTGATAGAGATTATATCAAACCTTAATACTACCACGTCATTACTTGACCCTTGCCCGGTATCTTGGATTAAAGCAACAAAATCTGAACTAGCCCCATACATTTTGAAGCTGGTAAACCAATCTCTACTTCAAGGATTCATGCCGGATGATCTGAAATACTCGGCTATTCGCCCTTTACTAAAAAATAAAACCCTTAACAGTTCTGACCCTTCCTCATACCGCCCCATTGCAAGCATACCTTTCTTAGCTAAAATTATTGAAAAGGTAGCTCAGACACAACTTCAGGATCATATTGATATGAACTTCCCATTAGATGAGTACCAATATGGTTTCCGCTCATATCACGGAGTAGAAACCCTACTCATATCCCTTCTTGATTCACTTATCCGAGGTATGGATAATATAAAACAGACCTTCTTGCTCATTTTCCTTGACATTTCTTCAGCCTTCGACAGCGTTGATCATATTACGCTCTTATCTAGACTATCCCAACTAGGTTTAAAAGATACCACTCTTAACTGGTTTAAGTCCTACATTTCTAATCGCTTCCAATATGTCCATTTAGACCATTCCCCCTCACTACCATTCCCACAAGAGCGTGGTATCCCTCAAGGATCCTCACTCTCTGCACTACTCTTTAACCTTTACATACAACCTATTTGCACAATCTTTCAACGCCACAATCTAAAATATTTCATCTATGCAGATGACATCATGCTATTCGCCCCGTTAGACATAGCTAACCTTAATTTCAACAAAATCGCCACCTGCCTCCTTGAAGCTGAAAAATGGCTTCACTCAATCCATATGGATATCAATTTCAAAAAGACCGAAGCACTCTTCGTAACCAGAAATACCACCTTCACTCCTCCAACTTCCATCAACCTTATGAACATTACTCTCCCAGTCAAGTCTGAAATTAAATACCTTGGAGTTACACTAGACAAGACCCTAAGCATGACTAACCACATAAAACAGACTGCCAAAACTATATTTTTCAAACTGAGAACTATACAGCAACTCAGACCCCTCATCGACATCAATGACTTCAGAACAGTTGTCCAGGCTCTTATTATGCCACATTTAGACTTCTGCAATGGCATACTCCAAGGAACATCCAAAAAGAATTTACACATCCTTCAAAGAGCTCAGAATGTCACTGCTCGAATAATTATGAAAGCTAAAATATTCGATCACATCTCTCCTATCCTATACTCTCTCCACTGGCTTCCTATCTATAGTAGGATTCAATATAAAACACTTGTCACCACTTTTAAACTCATTAATGACCTAGCCCCATCACAGTTGGCCACTCTACTCCAAACCCCACAAGAAAACAGAACCAGAAGAAAAACTAACCTCAACATGCTATTAATTCCCATTGCAGTGACAAAATCAAAGCAAATAACCACCAACACTGCTTTTTCATATTATGCTCCCAGCCAATGGAATAAACTCCCACTATACCTCAGAGAGATTAAAGACCTTACATCTTTCAGGAAGGAACTTAAAACCTACCTATTTAGTCAACACTATAGCAACCTACAACCTGGAACCAAATTTACTACACAAAAACATGCAACAAACCAAACACAGGTCTACCCCACCTAATGCCGGACTTCATTTCTCATCCACTCAAGTTAGTCTACTCCCAATACTTTATTTATGATCACAAATAACTATTATAGTCTCTTACTAACCATGTAAATCTACCCCTCTGGTTCCTTGTAACATAGTTTTATGACTCCTTGTAACATAGTTTTATACTTCCCTTTATGTTAATAACCCTCACATTGTTTTCCATTTAACCTAGTTATTATGCAACCTAGTTTATGTTCACCTAATATTTAATGTAATTCAATATTGCACTGTTCTGCTATATTGTTGTTTAAGTTCCTTGTTTTTGCTCAACTAATGTTTAATGTAATTCAATATTGCAATGTTCTGCTATATTGTTGTTTAAGTTCCTTGTAAACCGCCCCTGATCTCTGGAAGGGGCGGTATAAAAAAGCACTGAAATAAATAAATAAATGACAAATGAGGTGGGTTTCTCCTGGGTGTTTGGAGAACACTTTTAGGTTCCGGTTGATCAAACCTTCTAGATCTCTTTTCTGGGAAGCACAGAGCTGGTCTCCAATTGGGACTTGAGATGGATCCAACAGGACTGAAATTTCTGGCCCAAAATCATCTCCCTGTACCACCACCTGTCCACTTTTTCAATAGGTTAATATGGTAAATTTTGGCTTTCTTTCATTTATCTATCTAGGCAATCTTGTAGTTAACAGGCCCCACTTTCTCTTCCACCTCATATGCTCCAGCCATTTACAGAGTAACTTGCTCTCAAATGAGGGCAGCGAGACCAAAACTCTATCTCCCAGTTGGAAGATGCTGTGCACGGCTGTCCGATTGTAGCCCCTGGCCTGCTCTGCTTGGTCTTTTTCCAGACTGAGTTTGGCCATCTCTCTGGCTTTCCTCAGCTGGTCTTGCATTTGTATAATGTACTCCACCAAATTATGCCTGGCACAGGGTTCTTCTTCCAAGGTTTCCCTTACCACTTCTAATATGCCTCTTGGTCATCTTCCAAAGAGCAACTCAAAAGGCGAAAACTCTGGAACTCTGAGGTACCTTGCGGTTGGCAAACATCAAATAGGCTAGGAGAATGTCCCAATTCTTCCCATCCTCTAGCATGAACGTTTTTAACATCTGTTTCAGAGTTTTATTAAATTGCTTGGCAAGACCATCTGTCTGTGGGTAATATACTGATGTTCGCAGCATCTTGACCTTCACTAAGGCACACACTTGCTTCATCACCTTGGATACAAAGGGTGTTCCTTGATCTGTGAAGATCTCATTGAATATTCCTACCTGTGAGAATACTTCCCAGAGGGAATTTGTGATTGTAGTAGTCTTCATATGCCTTAAGGAATGGCCTCCGGGTATCAGGTAACATAGTCCAGTATGATTAAAATATTGCCTTGGGTGGGTTGCTCCAAGGGTCCTACCACATCCATAGCTACTCTTTCAAATGTGGTTTCAATGATAGGCATAGGCACTAGAGGGGCAGGTTGGATTTTGGCGGGGTTGTGAAGTTGGCAGGTGGGGCATGACTGCCAATATAATTGCACCTGTTTATGGACACTGGGTCAGAAAAATTGGGCCAAAACATGCTCTAGAGTTTTCCCCACCCTCAGGTGTCCCTCTAATAAATGGCTATGGGCCAACGATAACACCTACTGACAATAGGGCCAGGAAACTATCAACTGTTCAACCTCTTCTCCTCTAGGGCATCCTCGGATGCTCTGTATAATAAATCTCCCTTTAGCACAAAATAGGGAAAGGTTCTTGCAGAGGACTCTCCGTTACCTACTGGAACACCGTCCACCTCCCAAACGCACTCTCAGGCATGTTTAAGGGACTCATCCTCTTGCTGGGCCCTCCTGAAGATCCCTGGGTCTTCCCCCAGCCACCTCTCTGGAAAGGGGACAATTGTATTTGTGTCACTGCCACTGAGCCATGAGCTATCTCCAGGAGTTTCCTCCCTAGGCTCTACCTCCCCGGATCCCTCCCCCATAGCCACCCCCAGATTCTGTTGGTAGTGTAGCTTTTCCCAGTGACGCCAACTCTGGGACTTAGCAGGCTTGGGATTCTCCATTAGATGTAAAGATTCCGAAAACAAAACGTCCCCTTATAACATTATATTAATTTTTTTATTCAATTGAAGTTTTGCATTTTGCCAGCAATGAATGGACCTGCAGCAGGGTTTTGGAAGAATTGGTATAAACCCGAAGCAGGGTTTTGGAAGAATTGGTATAAACCCGAAACGTGTGGCACGTCGTCAGTTCGGCAGTATCTGGCAAGAGCTTTTTAAGCTGCTTTTGGCTTCTTCAAATGAAAAGCATCAATGAAGCTAAGTTCTATTTTTGGTAAAACTTATAAAAAATCTGGTTGATTTAAAGCTTTTTGATCAAAAGGAGAGGTTGCAGTGGTGTACTGAGAACTTCTTTACACTGTGCCGACCAGCTCCGACAAAAAAAATTAATATAATGTTATAAGGGGACGTTTTGTTTTCGGAATCTTTACATCTAATGGACTTTTAAGGGGGATTCTATGTGGGTTTGTTTTGTCTTGGGATTCTCGACATATAGATCTGGGTCTTCTAGGGGAAAATCTCTGGGAAATCTTCCTGGTCTGACTTAGTGGAGCCGCCAATTAGCTGGACCCATATTGCTCCAAAGTTTGGGTAATCTTAGCTGATCACCATTGGATACGGGAGCCAAGGCAGCACCATGACCTTGAATGTGGCTTGCCCTGATGGAGTCTTAAGTGAAACCTCTGCCATTGGATACTGCCTCTGGTCTCCATATATACAGTCTAGTGTTGCCATCTTTGTATAGTCAATTTGAAATCGGGATATGGTTTCTTAGGAATGAGGGTCTGCACACTCTATCAAGGTCTGGAGACAGGTTCCCTCGAGCTCCACGGGAAGCACAAAGTTCTGTGCCCTGGGGAGAGGAGTATCCACAAAAGTGGATGTGTGAGAGGTGGTTAGGCTGGCATCCATGGGTTCTTTCATACCCAGGGGACATTCCCGAGCAAAGTGTCCCTGGGCTCCACACCTAAAACAGGTGAAGGAGTCATGGCTGGGACCATGCCCTCGCCTAGGAGGCGACTTTGGAGTTGGAAAATGGGAGCCAGCATCTGTTCCGGCTTACCCTTCCGCCCTCCTGGGCTGATGAGTGACTTCTTCCTCTTCTCACTGTCTGCTTCACTCACCAGCTGGGCCTCAGCTGTTTCCAGTGTATTCTCCAGTGTAAGCTTGGGATGCTGACGGACACACTGTTTCATCAGGGCAGTCATGCCCTCCAAAAACGTCTCCAGTAGCACAATCTTAACTATCTTGGGCTCGGTCTTTTCCTCTGGTTGCAGCCACTTCTATGCGAGATCCTTCAACCGATAGAGGAACCTCTGAGGGCTCTCGTTTATCTGGTGTCCCCCCCCCCCCCCAATTTCTGAATCTCTGGCAGTAGGCCTCTGGGGTACAGCCAGCCTGTTCCAGTATGGCAGCCTTGACAGCTGCATACGTAGCTTGCCCATCTGTGTTGGTGTCCTGGAATGCAGCCTGTCTGTTGCCTCTCAACAAATTCCCCAAATAGGTAGTCCATGTCGTATCCAGCCACCTGGTCATGTGGACAGTTCGTTCAAAGTTCACCAAAAAATGGTCCGGTTCATCTTCTGCCGTCATTTTATGAAGCGCTTGTGCTGGAGGGTGGAGTCGTGATCTCTGCAGGGTCTGGGTCAACTGAACTAGGAACTCTTCTATAGCTCCCCCTGTGCTCGAATAAGATCCTGTATCTGCTGCTGCTGCTGTTGTTGCTGCTCTTCCAGCAGGGTGTGTTGAAACTACTGCTGGCATTGTTGCTGTTGCTGCTGATGCTGACCTTCTGCCAGAATCTGGAGGAATCGCTCCATCCTGGCTTTTCACTGTTCTCTTACAGCACCTCCATAGCTTCCTCTTCTGAAGCTGAGTAATCTCTACAGTATTCCAGCTCCAACAAACATTTAGTGGCATCTAATGGCCAAAACAAAGCCTGTCTGTCCAGCACTGACTATATCTTCTTTAAGCTCCCTAACTAGGGTGAGGCTAACCCTCTTAGTCCATACAAATAAAAAAATCCTGACCTGCTGTAGAAGCCCAGCCCTGGAGGGATATGGATTTGCCCTCAGTCATGTGGTTAGAGGAAATCCCCAAGCTGCCACCATATGTGGTAGTGTGGCATGCAGTGGGAAGGGGTTTTCTTTAAAACACAGGCCAGACAGCAGATCAGGGAAAACAAAAGCAGTTTTTATTCTGTCCCAGCCTGTTAATCCTCCACACCCCCCACACCCCCAGAACAGACAATAGTTCAGGGAGAACAAAATTGGTTTTACTTCTGTCCCAGCTTGTTAAACCTCCATAAGCTGGTTCTCTCGGCCTTTCCTTCAGCCCTAGTTAAAGTTCCTACCTCAGAACTCTTTTGCCTGGCTTGCCTTGGAAGGACTTCTATCTCCACAGGCTTTCTCCCTCCTGCAGCGTGCTGGGTTCTTAACCTCTTCCTGTGAGCTATGCCCTCCCAACCCTGAACTCTGAGCTACAGACTATCTTCTTTTTTTCTCATTACAGAAAAAAAAATAAATATAAACACCAAAGAAGGATACAAATACAATAATAGCAATAAACTGAAGGAGCACAATCACATATCAAAAGAAAACTATTCAGTAAATTCCACTCTTATCAGACTCCACTGAGGAAATAAAGAGGGGAGACTAAATCGTAAGAAAATTTAAGGAAAAAAATTATAAACATTTTCAGAAACGTAGCAAATATACTTTATGAGCCCTCATATAGCCTCCAATCTTGCACAGCAATGTTGATATCTGCAGCTTCCCCAGTAGTGGCATTTTCCTGGACAATAATAAGCTCCTCCAATTATTTAGGTTATAAGAAAACATAATCTTGCCCTCTATACTTAATGAAACACTTCCTAAGAAATTAAAAAAAAAAACCTTATCCCCCGAGCCAAAGCTCTGGGATGGAGAGAAAGAAAGTCTTTCCTGATCCTCTGTGTTCTATCAGAGAGATCAGGAAATACATAGACCCTATATCCATGAAAATTCTGCAGCCTAACATAAAACAATCTCAAGACCCCATCCCTGTCTGAGGCTGTTACAAAAGAGGCAACCAAAGTTGCCCTATTGTATGTCTCTTCGAGGAAGGTCTCCAGTTGTAAGGTTAAACTCCCCCCCCCAGCCTCCTAATAGAGCCCATAACATAATAGGCCCTAGAGATAGAGGATGGGAAGGGAGATCCAGGCTGCAGACTCTCTTAAAGGGGACTGTGGATACTCCCTTTGAAGAGGAATGGAGAACATTCTACAGATATCATCACAGGTCCAAATTGAGCAGTGATATGAGACAAGAAGATTCTGGGCATAAAGGTCTTTCCCTGGTTAGGGTATCACTGTAATAAGGGTTTCATTGGTCTCATATGGGAAAGTTTTCAACTCAATCAACTGTGAGTACCATACAGAAAGAAGAAAGCACACTTTGTCTTGAAGAAATTTAAAAAACTCATTGCTAAAACCATCTGGTTCTGGAGACCGTGCTGTATACATGCCCTTAATGGTTTTGATTCTCACTTCCAGAAATAGGTTCATTCAAAGTTGCCAATTGCTCTTGCATAAGCTGCAGTAACCTACAACTTCTCAAGTGCTCCTTCGCGTGTTTGAGGTTTCCATCCTCACAACTGTATAACTATTGGTAGTACTTCTTAAAAATCTCACCGATGTAATGCTGATCTGTCTGAACAACACCCCGATCATCTCGGATTGCTCCAATATAATGAGGTCCTCCCCTATTTTTAACTAATGATGACAGCAGCTTGCCTGGTTTGTTCCCAAAACTGTATAGCCGACACTGATCTAATAGACCTTTTGGTATGAGCATGTATAACTGAATTAAGTTTGCTTTTTACAGACAAATAATTAGCATATAAGTCGTCATCATGATGCTTTGCAATCTACCACCATAAACCACCCAGCTATTTAGCCAGCTCAACTAACCGCTTATTAGTATCTTTCTATTTTTTACTAGTACACCCTTTGATGACTCCCCCTAAAAAATACCTTAGCAATTTCCTAAAACAATGCCGAGTTCTCCATGTGGGCAGCATTGGTCACCTCGTAAAGGTCCCACTTCTCATGTAAGAATCACAGAAAACCCATATTACAGGGGAGGAAGTGAAGTCATGAGACTGAATGGTCGCTTGAGTCCAGGGCTCAGAGCCTTCCTCCAGCATTGAAGCTATTTAGCTATTGTCAATATCCGATTGCAATGGCGAAAACTTAGCAATCCTGCTCCTCCTGCCCACAGCATTAGATGCTGATCAAAAAGAAGCTGATTGGCTTGCATGACTTTTCATATAAAGGTCCTGCGGCAGATCTGCCAGTTAGTACCAGAAAGACTGTGGTGGCTGCTGCATTGCGCTCCCCTCTGCATGTGGACTCTGAGGAAGAGGAGTACGGTGAGGCGGCAGAGTGAACAACTTTCTCAGAAATAAAAAGTTGGCTCCAAACTATAAAAAGGGACATTGAAATAGTGAGGCATGAAATGGCAGCTCTGGGAGCAGACCTGCAGGTGAACCTTGGCCCATGACAATGAGCTGGTGGAGACCTAGGGGAGGCAGGAAAAAAAATCACGATGCTCTAGCAGGCCCAAGAGATGATGGAGAGAAAACTGAGGATCTAGAGAACTGGAGCTGGTGTTGCAGTTTAAGGTTCATTGGCATACCTGAGCAGCCTGAATACACTAATTGTGTAGAGGTGGTGCAAGCTATCTGTGCCCAACAGCTCACTGATAGGGACAATGGGGAGTTGGCACAGAATCCCCTAATTAAGATCGACAGAGCACAGAATATTTGGGGGTTAGTGCCCTAACTTGCCAAAAGACATAGCGTGCTTCCACTACTTCCAGGACAGAGAGAGAATCACCCAAGCAGCAAGGAAAGTTTCCCTTTAAGTGGGAAACTCTTCCACTTCTTCCTTGTTCCGCAGCTTCTTCCTTGTTCTGCAGTTTCTTCCTTGTTCTTCAGCAATGAAAGAACTTTCTTAGATAAGTTGCAAGATGAAAAGGTGCAGTACAGGTGGCTGCACCCATTTGCCCTTAACTTCACATATAAGGGAAAGATATGACAGCTGCGGAACAAGGAAGAAGCGGGGGAGCTTTGTGTGGAACTGGGACTGGAGGTAGCTGAGCAGGTGAGACCACAACATCTACATCTGCGTTGTGAAACTCCGAGGTGGCAGTGAGTTGCGAACAGCAGAGGAAGACTGCACAGTTAGTGTAAGTGGATTAGAAACACTGAACTGGACACTTCATAGACTTCTTTTTTTTTTTTCCTTCTTCTTTCTTTCTTTCTGATGCATCTGCCTATGGAGAGTGTGGTACCAGGCTAGAAACGCGCCCTCTGCAAATAACAAATCTGGTGCCCCCATCCACCTAGCCACGTTCAGTAACTCACTCTTTTTGAGCTTCCTGGAAGCCCACCGATGATATCATGCCCCTTCTGTGCCTGTGCATTGTGCGGCCACACTGCTCGCACAGCCCTTGGTACGGCCCTGTGTGGTATGAGTGGTGGTGTGGGAACTAGAATGGGGAAGGGTGGATCAGAGGATAAGCTGTAAGTAAGTATGGTGTGGTGAGTGCTAGGATGAGTGGGAGAGTTTGAAATGTGAGAAGTGGGAGAGTATGAGTGAGTAGAATGCATGGGGGCTGAGCGGGATGACAGGTATTGTGGTGTATAAATGAGGCAGGCTCAGGTGGGGCCACTTCTTCGCTCCTAGGGGTTACCTGCCAAAATGACAGATGAATAAGAACATAAGATATGCCATACTGGGTCAGACCAAGGTCCATCAAGCCCAGTATCCTGTTTCCAACAGTGGACAATCTAGGTCATACGTACCTAACAGTTTCCCCAAAAGACAGAGGTTCCACAATGCTTGTATTGGGTCAAGCACTGATATCCTGGGTCCCTTCTTAATAATGTTTTATGGACCTTTCCTCCAGGAACTTGTTCAAACCTTTTTTAAACCCAGCTACACTAACAGCCTTTACTACATCTTCCGGTAACAAATTCCAGAGTTTGATTATATGTTGAGTGAAAAAATATTTTCTTTTATTAGTCTTAAATAGTTTACCCTGTAGTTTCATTGCATGTCCCCCTAGTCTTTCTATATTCTGATAAGGTAAACAATCGATCTACGTTTACCCGTTCCACTCCGTTCATTAATTTATAGACTTCTATCATATCTCCCCTCAGCCGTCTCTTTTCCAGGTTAAAGAGCCCTAACCTTTTTAGCCTTTCTTCATAGGAGTATCCTTCCATCCCCTTTACCATTTTGGTGGCTCTTCTCTGAACCTTTTCTAATAACGCTATATCCTTTTTAAGATACGGCAACCAGAATTGCACACAATATTCAAGGTGTGGTCTCACCATGGAATGATATAGAGGCATTATAATATCTTTTGTTTTATTTTCCATTCCTTTCCTTATGATACCTAGCATTCTATTTGCTCTTGGCCACCACTGCACACTGGGCCGAGGGTTTTAACATGTTATCCACAATGACGCCTAAATCTTTTTCCTGGGTGGTGGTTCCTAATGTGGAACCTTGCATCTTGTAACCATAGTTTGGGTTGTTCTTCCCTAGGTGCATAACTTTGCACTTGTCCACATTAAATTTCATCTGCCATTTTGATGCCCAGTCTTCCAATTTATCAAGATCCTCTTGCAATTTTCCACAATCCTCTTGGGTTTTAACAACTTTAAATAGTTTTGTATCATCTGCAAATTTGATAACCTCACTCGTTATTCCCTTTTCCAGGTCATTTATGAATATGTCAAAAAGCAGTGGACACAGCACAGATCCCTGGGGTACACCACTATTCACATTTCTCCATTGGGAAAATTGGCCATTTAGCCCTACCCTCTGCTTTCTATCTTTTAACCAGTTCCTGATCCACAATAGTACACTGTCTCCTATCCCATGACTCTTTAGTTTTGCCAAAAGTCTCTGATGAGGGACCTTGTCAAAGGCTTTCTGAAAGTCCAGATACACTATATCAACCGACTCACCTTTGTCTACCTGATTATTCACTCCTTCAAAAAAACATAACAGATTAGTAAGACAAGATCTTCCTTGTCTAAAGCGATGTTGGCTGTCTCCCATTAGGCCATGACTATCTATATGCTGATTAATTTTGTTCTTTATGATGGTTTCTACCATTTTTCCCGGTACTGACGTCAGACTCACCGGTCTGTAGTTTCCCGGATCACCCCTGGAACCCTTTTTAAAAATTGGCATTACATTGGCGATCCTCCTATCTTCAGGTATTACAGATGATTTTAATGATAGATCACAGATTACTAATAGCAGGTCTGCAATCTCATATTTCAGTTCTTTCAACACCCTTGGATGTATACCATCCGACCCAAACAGAATCAGTTGGTGGGGGAGGGGCAAGGGGGATTCGGAGGAATGGGAAGGTGTGGGTGGATGGGAAAGGGATAATTGTCAGGGAAATGGGTAAGGGGTAAGTGGAGGGGGATAGGTACTTAGAAGGAGGAGATAGGGTGGGTGAGGGGCATGGCAAAAGGAATACCAAGCTGCCTGGGCATCTGGACTGCCAGTACAAGATTGTTGGAGGTCGTCTATCACAACGGATTGGCCAATTGATTTGCTAGCATGGTTGGTCAATTAAAAATAGTTTATATTAATGTTTAGGGGCTCAACTCATCCTTTTTGCATAAGTCCTTATTTAAGGAGGCTATCCACATGCATGCCTCTGTGTTCTTTGTACAGGAAACACATTTACTGAAAAAGGACAAACATTTAGTGAGGAATGGAAAGTTTCCACTTTTATCTTTACCTTTAACCAACTTGAGTGAAAAGGGGGGAAGGGGGGCGGATCCTGTTTTCTCAGGACCTCCCTGTGAGAGTTCTGAAAGCTGTTTCTGACCCAGATGGATACTGTATATTAGTAAGGGCATCCTTGAACATTGTCATATATAAATTTGCCTGTGTGTATGGCTCTAATGAGGGACAAGCCGCTTTCTATCAAGATCTGGAGGTGTGGCTGACAGCTACTAGGGAAGGACTTTGAGTAATGGTGTGGGACTGTAATGCTCAAATGTCTCCTGAGCTAGCTGCATCCAGGGTTGGCAGGCCCTGGGGTGGTGCACGCAGGAGGCTATGCCATCTGCTAGATTTATTGATTGTTGTGTGGTGTAGGCTATATCCAAAGACTTACTACTCTCTGCCTCATGGCACTTACACATGACTTTACTATGTATTTTTGGATTAAGATATGGCATTAAGGGTGGTGGATGTGGGAATAGAGTCCCAGATTTGGTTGGACCATTCACTGGTGTGGGCAGTTTGGAGGCAGGCTCAGTCTAAACTAGGTAGATGATTTTGGCGACTAAATGAGGCCATCTTGAATGATCCCAAGGTTGTGAGGAAAATCAAAGAGACCATTAAGGGCTACTTTGATTCCCAAACCTGGATGGGGAAAGATCTAGCATATGGTGGGACACAAAGCTAGTAAGCTTTCAGTGACCCAGCTCCGGTAGGTAAGGATGTGGAATCAGATCTTTGACCTGAGGCGGGTGATGGAAGAATGACTTGTAGAGGAGGAAGACCTAAGAGAGGAGTTTGTGGCCTACTATCATCACTTATATACTTCGGAACTTCAAGGTGAGGAAGTGGAGACAGAATGGCATTTGGCAAGGGTCTGTCTGCCTGAGTTATCGGAGGTGCATACTCTGGTGTTGTTTAAATTACTGTCTTTAAAGTAATATGTAAAAAATTTTCTTAAGGGCTATTAAGCTGTTAAAATCACATATTGTATTATAAGATTTGGGGTATTAGTTTTTGTGGTATATTGGGGTTGTTTTGTGGCACTGATTGTGAGTTATTGGAGAGACAGGTGAAAGCAATGGATGCACCGATTACAGTGGAAGAGGTGCTTGAGGCTATCCGGGTGTTATAATGTGAGGTAAGTCACCTGGACTAGATGGGCTTTCATCTTGATTTACAAAATGTTTGCTGGGAGTTTGGTCCCCTGGCTGAGAATAGTGTTTAATGACATATGAGAGGGAGAGGAGTTGTCCCCTTCTATGGTGGAAGCTGGGATAATGGTGATCGATAAGGTGGATAAAGATCCTGAACAGGGCGCCTCATACAGGCCGATATCCCTGTTGAATCTAGATGTTAAGATCTTGGCCTGAATTTTGGCTGCTAGGTTAGGAAAGTTTATTGGGCAAATTATTGATGAGAACTAGCTGGGATTTCTCCTAGATTGTGTCACAGGGGACAATGTATGTAAGTGATCACTGTAGCCTAGCAGAGGAGGACCCTGATGCTTCCACTAACAGTTGATACCAAAAAGGTGTTTGACCGTGTTGAGGAACCTTTTATGTTTGTGGTCCTTTGTCGCTTTGGGTTTGGGCCTGGGCCTTCCTTCCAAAGGTAGATTGAGGCACTATAAGTTAACCTCTCAGCTAGGGTAAGGGGTCAGACATTTCCCTTTTACAGAAGATGCACAAAACCAACAGAGAACATGAGAAATTGAAGTGTTGCTGGGTGGGGGAGATATTTGGCTCCTCTTCGGGAGAGAAGGTGGGAGTGGTGATATTGGTGTGTAAAGAACTGGGATTTCAGGTGTAGAAAATGCAGAAGGATACACAAGGATGATATATTTTTGTGTCAAGGCATTTACAAGGCACCTCCCCTTCTTTTGGACAGTGTATTAGTGCCCAGTAATTTTGGCTCTACCTTTTTTTGATGGGTTAGTGCAGTGAATTTTCTCAGTTGGGGTTTTTTGGGCTCTAATAAGTGGATCTAGAATTGTGTGCTAGATGTGGCTTTGGATAGATCTTCCAAGTGTACTAGTGGGGACCCCTGCCAGTGGAGATGCTTATTGAGCATATGTGAAGAGTATGATTTACTAGATGTTTGGCATGTGCTACATTCAGCAGAACATGACTACACACTTTTATCTCATGTTCAGGCCCTCTGGTCAAGAATAGATTATTTTGTGCTATCCAGTAACCTTTTAAGAACAGTACGGGGGGGGGGGGGGGGGCAAAAAACAGCACCATAGAAATTTCTGATCATATAATGGTCTGGATAAATATAGTTTTGCGAATAGATGGAGATGGGAGAGTGAGGAGATGGGGGTGGAGAGAAACCAATGTGTAGCCACTATTATAAATCAGAGTCAAAATTCAATCTCTTAGTCCAAACGCTCACTACTATCCTTATATACGAGTTAGTTTACATATTCCAGAGATGTCCCCCCCATAACCCCCCATAAGAAGGCAGCCCATAACCTTATCTATTTCCCAACCCAGCCTCCCTCCTCACCTTCAGTTCTTCACCTTCTAGCCCACCTCCACCCCCACCACCCTCTCAAAACCCACCAGTGGAACTAGCACAGCTTATCTTTGAACTACTTACAATACTCTATAGATTAGTCAGAATTTCAATGCAGTGGCCCACTCAGGAAAGGATCCCTTCATACTTTAACTTCACCGACCTCATGGGTTATAGAAACAATAAAAATTGATTCTCGGGATCAAACCTCTTAACGTTTGCTAGCCAGTCTCAAAAGGCACCATATCATTAGGCAAATCCTTAGGCAAAGAGGAACTAGTTCCCATTTTGGAGGCCCACCTATAACTGCAATGGATCTTTAAGTCCTTCTCAGCATGTTCATGAATCCATCAGCTAGTATTTTAATAACCCTCTCCATATCAACTCACCACTCCCCCAGGTATACCAACATTACTCATCTTTGGGGATTTATCCCTCACATCACTCATGAGATCAGCCATACTCGCTCTCTCTCCATCGTTCATCCCCCCTTTATTGCTCTCAGCCCTCTTAAAAAGGTTGCCCAGTGTTATCCAAAGAATTCCAGCTTGTCATATTTGTGAGCAGTTAATTTATTCATCAAAAAGACCAACTACTCCAGATCGACCTCGGGTTCCAGGGACCCCACTCGGAGCGTTCGCCTCAATAGAAGAGCCCCCGACACTCTCCTGCCTCGGCGTACTCGTCACCACGCCAGCAGGAGAATCACCTCTAACGGCTAGAATGCTTCCGGGGCATGGAGGGGGGACCCGCTGCTCCGGAGAAAGAAACACCCCGGATACTGTGCTCAGGTCCGAAGATCCCTCCGGACCCGCTGTAGACGCCGCTCGCTCCACCGGACCCGAAAAACCACACATCTGGAGAGTCCTCTGTGCCGCAGCACTAGAAGCAGGTTCCCCCGAGGGAAGGTAAGCCTGCTTTCTCTTTCTCCGGCCCATATTGGCCTCGGAACACGGCGCAGCAACAAACAGACCCCACAGAATGTGTGCTCCGACCGGTAGAATCACACTGCCGCCATCTTGCTCCTCCCCCCGGGTAGCTCTCTCCGGGGAAGTGAGTCCCTGCTGTTGCAATCAGGTGCTGGAGTGTTGGTGAAGCCTGCAGTGATCACAATGGAGGTGCTTTGGGAGGCTCTTGCTACAATCAATGCTTCCTTGGAGAAGTTCGTGGTTTCTGTGAGTTCTGAATCTGTAATTGTGAAGGGTCAAATTCAACAGGTCTCGTCGGTACAGAAGGAACAGGAGGGGAAATTGGTCCAGTTGGCTGCTGAAATGGAACATTTCCGTGACTTACACCAGGCCCATGTGAAAGATCGGAATGTGAATATGAGGAAGCTGGAGTACTTGGAGAACCAAGTCTGGAAGAACAATTTAAGACTGGTTAATTTTCCCATGTCTCCTTTATGCTCTCCTCTGGAAATGGTTCGCAGATACTTCCGGGAGGTTTTAAAGATCCCCGAGGAGGATTTACTGGTGGGCACTGGTAGTCAGGGGAATAATAATAATCTTCCCCGGGGGGCCTCTGGGGATCTTACGGGATTCCTAGAGAGCTCGTTGGAGTTAGTCACGGCCCGTACTACCCTCCTTATTACGCTTGCCCTCGAGTCTGATAAAGCACTAATTTTCCGATTGTATTTTGGAAATTTCCAGGAACAGTTTATGGGAGCAAATGTAAGGATTTTTCCTGACTTAGCATGGAGTACTCAGCTTAAGAGGAAGGAAGTTTTGGGGTATAAACCCCGGGTACTTTCTCTGGGCGGGTCGTTTTTGTTAAAGTTTCCTGCACGATGCTGTGTTACATATGATGGGAAGTTATTTTTTTTTTTTTGAGCCCTCTCAGCTCTTGGAATTTCTCGTAGCTAGGGAAGAGATTGATGTGAAAGTTTCCTCCCTTATGGCTGACGCATAAGTCTTGCATTGCTTTAATTCTTGTTTTCAATTTTTTTTTCCTGATTCCTCCCCCCTATTTTGTGGTCTAATTTATGGTATTAACAAGAAATTATTTCCTGTGTATATATGGTGTAATATTATTTTGCATTATTGTATTACCAAGTTTCCTGTCATTTAGCTATTTGAATGTTAAATGAGAAAATTTAATAAATATTATATTATAAAAAATAAAAAAAAAAGATCAACTACATGTTCTCTGGCAGATTACTACTTGGCCAAGCAACTCCAGTCTACACCAACACCTTGCAACCTCACAGTGCATTGCTGCAATACAGGCCAGTAAAATTGCTACATCCTCTTTGCTCACTGTAGCTGGCAGGGATTGCAGCAAAAATACTTCAGAAGAGTGTAAATGAACTCCCATGATTTCCCTTAGGAGACCTCTACAATCCTTCGAAACAGAAATGACCTTGGGACACTCCCACCAAATATGCATCAGAGTATCAAGCTGCCCACAGCCTCTCCAACAGCCCTCATCCACCTAACTATATATTCAATGCAAATGCTGAGGTGTCATATATAGGATGGAGTTGGTGCAGAGGGTGGCTACTAAAATGCTTAGTGGTCTTCATTATAAAGCATATGGGGACAGACTTAAGGATCTTAATATGTACACCTTAGAGGAAAGGTGGGATAGAGGTGATATGATAGAGACGTTTAAATACCTCCGTGGCATAAATGTACAGGGGGAGAGCCTCTTTCAATTGAAAGCAAGATCTGCAGTGAGGGGACATAGGATGAGGGTGAAAGGGGATAGACTCAGGAGTAATAGGCAGAAATATTTCTTTATGGAAAGAGTGGTAGATGCGTGGAATTGTCTCCCAGTGGAGGTAGTAGAGACAAGGACAATATCTGAATTCAAGACAGCATGAGACAAACACAGAAGATCTCTAAAGGAAAAAAAGGGACTATGGTAGCTGATATGGAAGGGCAGACTGGATAGGCCATAAGGTCTTTTTCTGCTGTCATGTTTCTATGTTTTTATTGGTAAAACAATTTGAAGCTGTTCTTAACAGACTGACTGACTGAACTGGAAATGCCATGAGTGGCTTTACAAATCTCACCAAAAAACAGAAAATGGAAGTATGCACAGGCCACAAAACATATAAGGCCCAATATTGTGTTGGGCAGTGCAGCTGTGTAGCCTGCCCACCAATACCTTAACCCCAGATTTTCATTTCCACGACGATGGAAGTGAAAATCTGGAGTTCACTGCACAGCCAGAAAGCCGCCGAGCCTAACCGGGCAGCAGTGATTTTGGATGCAGCCTGGTTAGCTCCGGCACCTTAAAGATAGGCAAGGGTTTTCCTTGCCTATCTTTAAGGCACAGATTGCTAACTGGGCAGCATTCAAAATCGCTGCTACCCGGTTTGCACCATTTCCCATCTCTGCTGTGCCCCGGAATGTCCCCAACATGCCCTGATAGTAACTGGATAGCATTGGGCCGCGTAGGGGACTTAAACAGGGATTTTCAAAGACACTAGCCATGTAGATGCCTTTGAAAATTCCCGATTAAGGCATTTACACAGTTAACATGGGCTGTTAACTGTGTAAATGCTTTTGAAAATCAGGCCCATAAAGTCCAATCCAGTATTTATTCTAAAGACTGTGTCAAGAGACCTGACTCAGAGTTTTGGCAAACTTGCCTGCATCAGGAGTCTTGATTAGTCATCGCTAAGCAAGAATCTGTCTCTCTCTCTCAAATTGTTCAACACACACACCTACAGACACAGACAAACATGCACACGTGTGCACACATAGAGTCCTGACGTACACACACACAGAGCCTCAACACAAACTCACTCATGCACAGACACAGAAACATGCATGTACACACAAGGGGCCCTGACGCATGCACACAGACACACACATATTCACAACCACCCTAATACTCACAGCCTCCCAACACATACACTATAAGGAATGTTACTAAGCCCCGTGCCGGTATTGTGTATGTGGGCTGCATTACCAGGTGGGGTATCAGCAGTAACTGCAAAGGGCATGTGTTTTCTTCCCCCTGCATTTAGCATGGGTGCAATCTGTGGCACTGTGCAAGCTATCACATGAACATAAGATTATGCCATACTGGGCCAGATGAAGTTCCATCAAGCCAAGTATCCTGTTTCCAACATTGCCAATCCAGGTCACTAGTACCTACCAAGTTCGCAAAAAGATATACAGATTCCACGTTGCTTATCCTGGGGTAAGCGGTAGATTTCCCTGGTCTTCTTTAATAATAGTTTATGGACTTTTCCTCCAGGAACTTGTCCAAACATTTTTTAAACCCAGCTACAGTAAAAGCTTTTACATCCTCCAGTAATGAATTTCAGAGTTTGACTGCGCGTTGAGTGAAAAAAATATTTTCTCCTATTAGTCTTAAATGGACTAGATAGTAGTTTCATTGCGTGTCCCCTAGTCTTTCTACTTTTTAAAGGAGTAAACAATTGATCTATGTTTACCTATTCTACTCCAAGGGTGCCCCTAATGCTATTCATTAAGGTGGCATTAGTTGCAGCTGCACCACCTGTGTCAAGCACGATTAGTGTGGGCCACTAATGCCCATGCTAGCTGTGGCATACCCTGAATGCCCCTGCCCCGCTCAGTCCCCACCCCAATGCATGCTATCAGGGTAGCATGGGGTTTTTGCTACCTGGGCCCATGCTACTTTTTGACATGGTGCCCAAATTGCACACTAAACTCCCTGCTACAGGATAGTGCGGTTTAGTAAACATGCCCCATGTATTCATTTAAGCACCAGTGCTTAAATTAATACAGTGACTCGCTGACTGAAAATTGACTTTATGTAACCTGTTTACTTCTCCTTGTTTTACTAATACATGAAGGGTGGGCATTAGGAGATGGGGAGATTTGGGTTAGACAATATAAAAGTAATTTTGATTTTCGTGCATATGTAGTCGCATATGTGCATTAATGATCTCTTATAAAATACTAACCACTGTAAAAGTGCGCACTTTGGCATGAAGGTGCATTCTTTGCTGATAGGCTTAGCTGGGAGTGCAGTCTGGGTGGAGCACAGGTGGAGTTTGCATGTCCACGCATAGATTATAGAATACCTTAATCTATGCACATATGCCCTAAAGTACGCACAAACATTTACACCTGCTCGCTAGCAGGTGTAAGCACTCAAGCCCACATTCAAGGCATGTTCTCTGCCACATACACTAATATTTTAGAAAGACAAATAGACGCCTCCTTGTTTTTATAAAATAGTGCCCACGTGGGTGCTTATGTAGGTGTCTGCTCATGGCACTCTGTTATAAAATTACTCTCTGTAAGACTATTAGGTTCCTGTTGACAGTGATTTGTACTAATGATTACTTAAATTCTGTTTGTGATATCATAGACTATTTTCAATGGAGTTGTACAGTTAAGTGTTTATATTGATAAAACGATTTATGCATAAAGCACAAAAAGAACTTAAAGACTTGAGGCTTCTGACCTTTTGACGCAGTATCTGTGCTTCCTGAACCAGAGTGCAGCACAATCTTTTTCCTTTTAGGGAATCTATAGTTTCAAAGCTGTCACCGGAGTCCAAGGGCTATGTTTACTAAACTCTGGTAATGTTACCCGCGTTAAGTTCCCCGGTAGTGTTATAAAGGCGTGGGCATTGCATCGTTATGGCAAGCCGTGTCAGCTAACGCACATTACAAGGCGCCTTAGACTAACGCGCGTTACAAGGCGCCTTATAAGGCACCTTACTTATAAGGCACCTTACACGGCACATTGCAAGGCGCTTTGTAAGATGCCTTGTTAGGTGCCTTGTAATGTGCCTTATAAGGTGCCCTCTAAGGTGCCTTGTAATGTGCCTTATAAGGTGCCTCATAAGACGCTTTGTAAGGCGCCCTATAGGGCTCCTTAGGCTAAGTGTCGTATTAGGCACCCCTGGACAAGGCACCTTAGAAGGCACCCTGGGTTATGGAACCATAGGTTAAGGTGGCCTAACAAGGTTACGGTGCCCTAGGTTAGTGCGCCCTAAGGGCTGCAAGGTGCTTCAGGATGACATGCATGACCTGTGAGGCATAGAAACAGATGTAGCCCTAACACTAGATAGAGCACAGAGGAAAGGCAATGAACAGGTGAGTGAAGGAGGGAGAGCTGGGAGCTGCTGGACCTGCCATATCTGCGGGCATCACATGTGGCTGCCAGTACTGTTGACAAACATGTTGGGGGCAACTGTACCCACAGCACAGGGTGTTGGCAATGTAAAGTACTGGAAAGACAGTGGGTAGCAGATGATGGGAATACGTGTCCCCCAGTGGAGTCAGAGGTGGCAGGTTAGTTACAATGATGGGTGGACAGAGGAGTGGTGGTGCCATGCAGATCAGGCACAGGCGAGGCAAGCACGAAGAGGCGCAATGCAGGAAAGGGTAGCAGTGCAGGACATGGGGTGGGAGCCTGCACAGGCAGACAGGACGCTACACAGCTGACAGACGCAGATAGACGGACCGAAGGAATGTTGGCAACTGTGGTGAGGGTATTATGGGCTGGCAGCACAGATCTGCAAAAATATGACTGTTACAGGCATGCAAACTATTTGAGTAGGACAGGCATGAAAGGATGGAACAATGAGGAATTAAACTCATGAACACTGCTGAGAACGGCATTGTACTAACCAGTAGGCTATACCTCCATGGCGTATCTCACAGCAATGGCTGGGTACAGAAGGACTGCAGGTCACCACACAAACTGTCTGCTCTGAGTGCCAGGATAGGGTAACCCCACCAGTACCCATGATGCAATGCACATGCTGAATAGCTGTCTACAGCTGATCACCAAATGGGGTCTGCACCTCTCTGGTACCTCAGCTTGGAAAGATGAACTGACAGTGGGTGATACTGGCACAGAGTAGCTACAGACCATGCCATTGTGCAGGTTCTGTGTTCACCCTGAGGGTTAGGATGGGCACCAAGCACTAGGTCCGCAGTACATGTGGTGCTAGAGATAGGTCCTGCTGTACATCCCCATCATTACCAGTGTGTGACAGGTGTTCCTTGCAGTGCATCTGAAGGTAATTTGGTGTCCATCTGTATTCCATAGTCACATGTGGCCCTCTGGGACCAGACACCACCCAGATTAGTGCATACCCAGTGTTAGGGTCTGGCTGATAAGGGCACATGTTATCAGGGCAGAGAGGTTTCTAGACTCGCAGAAGGGATGTGTAGCAGTACCTCTACAGGTCAAGGTGGTATACCCTATACACCCCACAGGGCCCACAATCACCCTTTTCTGTAAGTAAGGAACAGGTGCCTGAGCCCCGGTGAAGCAACCTCCATTCTGCTGGTATAAGACAGCCCTCCAGGGTTGGTGGGCTAGAGCCATACCTGTGACTGGGGCAGTGGCAGACCAGCAGTAATGCCGGTGTTAGGTTTGGAAAACCTCAACTGCCTCACACCACCATCTGTGGCAAAGTCAGACTACACCTGCAGCACCCTACAAGGTGATCCAACCATGCACAGTCTAACTACAAACAGTCCACTAGGCAGACTATAGTGCATGCTCACAGAGGAACTATGTGCACCAAACAAGTAGCTCAGTGATTGGGCCCCCAGCACTAGGAACACACAAGTATCACTGGAGGCAGATAGTATAGAGTGCTACAGTATGTGGGAACCTAGACATGCCATGGTCACTACTCGGTCAGCGTGAGTGTCCTCCCAGCATGACATGCTGTGGCCACCCTGTCCATGCAGGTGGTGGTCGGGCACTACAGTATCCCAGCCATTGCCCCACACCCTGTGAAGATGCATCCCGGCCAATCCTCCCTGTTCGGGCCATACCCACAATACCTTGCTCCTCATTATGCACATATTCAGGCTAACGCTGGTAACAGTGGGACATTGTGGGCCCAGTGAGGTGTGGGCAGCCACAGAACAATGGATAGACATACACACACACACACACTCCTATTGCAGCATTGTGCAAAGATAGGGGTGGTTGGCAACCCTGCCCGCCACACTGGTCCTGATCACAGTGCCGACACTGATAAACTGTGCAGGAGTTAGTAGTAGTGCTCTGCTGATAAGTGCAGCTCTGTGCTGGGGTCAACAGCCTGACTCTCCATGCAGCTTTGGATTGTGGAGCCTGTGTGAGTGGGTGTTTGTACCCCTGTTTGCCGCTACTGTGGGCTTTGCACATGTTGCTGTTGTATCTGCATTATAGGGTAAAATATAAGGACATGCTCTGCAGGATCCACAGCTGGGACTTGAACCTGTGACCTTCTGCTTCTGGACACACTGGCTGTGTGTACTGCAACACACTGTTGCCATAGATGCACAGTAGTCTCTGGAGCTACCTGTACTTTTCCTCAGCCATACCTTTTATGTTGCACTGCACACCACGTACTGGTACAGGGCATGGCCTAGGTCCACTGCAGACAGGTGCCACTGCCCCATCCAGCACGGGCACACACCCCCATGCCATGCTGACATAACCATATGCTGTTGGTGCTGGTAGTGCGCAGTCCCAGGCCATCCATTGTGTGGGTATGCGGTTGCCTAGGGAGCGGGGTCGGGGGTGGGGAGGCATACATGGGCATCCTCACATCCGCCCCATCACCGCCTGCCAATAGTATGTCCCTTCCGCTTGGGGGAGGGTTGGCTGGGGGGATGTCAGGTCAGTGCCCTGGCAACTGTTAGCTAGGGTGGACCAGGTAGATGTAGGTGGATTGTGTTTGGCCTTTGTCAGCTGCTGTCTTGCTGATGTTCGGTTGCTATGTTCCTATGTGCCACCTAGGCAACTGCCTAGTCCACCCTGTGCCCCAGCTGCCCCCACTACATGTTCTGCCTGCAACCCCCTATGCCCCATTTGCACCATCACGATAGTGGCCTTTTATACTTGGGCAGTATGCTGTTGCTGCAAATGGAGCACTACTATCACTTTTCTTGGGCTCCCTGCCTATGCTGTACATTGCTGACACTAAAATGGTTTCTCTCTCTTGCAAATGTGTGCTAATGCCAGGTTTTCTGTCGCGGTAAGATTCAGCCCTTCAGTTTCCCATGTTAGTATGGAAGGGGCCTCACCCTGCCCACTCCCCGCCCATTGACTCCTTCTCTCCGCCCTCTCTCCACCCTCTGCAGGACGTACCACGGCCGGAAACGCTAACGCGCGTTATGTAACATTAACGCACGTTAATGTAGCATCTGCTACGTTAACGCGGTTTAGTAAACATACCCCCAAGACTTACCACCTGTTAGTTGTTTTTCCTAGGAAGAAGAGACCTAGGGAATTATACTGTCAATACCTCTCACTACAAACTCTCCTCCTCAGTTTCAGTGAGTAGAAGAAAGAAGACACTCAGCAGTCAAAATTTTTCCTTATGCTTTCAAGTTCAGGAGTCAGCACATTTGTAGTACACAGTCAATGCGAATGCTTGGAGAGAGGAAAGGGCATAAGGTTGCTATTATTGCCCAATTTTATTAAGAGTGAACTGATGTATAGGGAAACAGTGACTTGTCCAAAGTCACACCTGCATTGATACAGCAGAGAGTCCTCAACTAGGCCCAGATGTAGGTATAGGCAACATAGACAACTACTACCTAGGCCAAATTGTGAAAGGCGATGAAGTATTGCCACTATGTCTCCATCTGAACTTACTCTTGGATTCTTGTGTGGACTCTGCAGCAGTAGCAGTAAGCTTAGAGTGAAACTTCAGTACGGGGTATGTCTGCTTTTATGCTCTAACAAGCCCTACAGCATCCCACCTTTCCCATAGGTTTCAGTGGTAATGGGGAACTCATGCAGGTGGAGGGGGCACCGGGGCGGAGTGCCAGAAGCTGTCAGATTGTGAAGACAGGTAGGCCCCCACAGTGAATTTTCACTCCAAGCTTTCTGCTGTGGGACCAGTGTAGAAAAAACAAACATAGGCATGAAGGGGAGGTATTAAGGGGAGGTCTGGGCAGCAATGATAAGGGGGAAATGGGTCATTCTTTCTCCCTCCCCCCCCCCCATGCCCATAGATGCCTCAAAAGTAAATCCAGCCCTGGGTTGAACTCATGAATCTTAGCAGTTTTCGTGAAAGATAGTTCTTCACCTTTGTAGGGTATATATACTGTCCTGCTGAGGCTCATAGCCTGAACATTCCAGAAGCTTCATATCACCACTTTTCTCTGCACAGGGCGGTGGAGATAGGCAATATCGTGTCTGGAGTAATATGCTCATTACACCACCCCAGACGTCTCCGAGAGCAGCTAAAGATCTAAGCAAACGTTTTTTTTTTCCTTTGGATGTATTTGAGTCAGATGGAGAGGGATTCAATAGGAAGTTTGCTTTTTCTTTTCAATAACATTTCCTGATTAGTTGTATGGTTTATTAGCTGATAAAATACTGACTTTTATTAGGTACAATATAATTTGACTACAGCTCTTCACTTCCTCTTTTAAAAAGATCTCTGTTTCCCTAGTGAAAACACAAGATATTGAGAGACATCTTCCTCATGCAATCCGTAACTGCTCACTTCTTTAGTAGCATCCATGAGACGTGCATAATGGTTAACATTAAGGGTATCAGGCCTGTCACTGAGCTAACTGACACCGATAGCAGTTTAAAGGATGGAGATCTCCTCTGAAGTTTCATCCAGTGGCAAGAGGAAGGGGTGTCCTCCCCCAATCAGCTGACCAGGGTTGCCCTCTGATGATGGAGCTGCACGCTGGTACCCACACAATAGCTTTTGCCTTGTATCACTCAGAGGCAGCAGAATGCCTTTTTAGTTGGAGAGGGCAAACAAACCAATCTTCAGCCCTGCTCCCAAGCTCTGTATTCCTGATGCTCTGTTGGGCAAAATATTGGTGGGGCCATGGTCCTGGCTCACTCCTTTCCTCTGCCTATGGCATCACTCCTGTAATGGTACCCTGCTTCCTTTTAAAGCACCATGGCGGTTCCCTGACCTAGCACTCCAGGAAGTTGCATTTTTGAGGGAAATGCAAGTTCCTAAGGTTTTGAAGCAGTCTATGGTTATTTCTCTCCTTAAGAGCAAGAATTTGGAGAGGATAGATCAAGGAGTTATAGACCTATATCAGATTTAGCCCTATTGAATAAGGATTTGGCAAAAGATTGTGTTATTACCTTGCAGGAATATTGAAGAGTATGGTGCTCAACAGTGTGGTTTCAGGGATAGACATAGCTCTGAGTTACTGCTATCATCTTTCAATGATGCTGTACTGTGGAGTATAGATGATGGGGTTGTATTTGTTCTGGGGCTGTTGAATATATAATCAGCATTTGATATGGTATATCGTAGGCTCCTTCTTGATGACTGCAGACTATGGAATGTAGTTGCCTTGGACTGAGTTGATTTGAATTATATCTTGCAGATAGGGGTCAAAAGGTTATGTCTGGAGCTAAATGTTCTGACTGGGCCCCAGGATTGATGATGTTCCCCAGGGTTCTGCTCTATCTCCTGTTCTTTTTAACATCTTTCAAACTCCTATATGCTCATTACTTTCAGAGTAGAGGATGGTGTCAGAAGATGGTGTTTAAACTACACGCCAATGACATCTAATTCATGGTTAAAGTGACAAAGGGCATGCTAGGGGACAGTTGCATGGATATGAGGTCATGGATTGGGGGAATGCTTAGGCAGTTGCAAGACTGGTTTGTAGCTAATCATCTGGTGTTGAATTTGGAGAAGACTAAGGTCTTAATGGAAGGGTATAGTGAGATTTACAGATTGTTTTAACAGAGAGACTTCAGGATGTAGAGTACCATGAAACTAGAAGCCGGAGCCAGCTGGGTATGTTGTAGGGAGGCATACCCACTGCCTATCCTCATGTGCCATGCTGTGTATACCATCCCCACCGGCATTCATCATCTCATCTGGGAAAGGTGGATGGCACAGTGACCCCTCCTTCATTTTTCAAAACAGCGACTTTCTGCCACTGTTTTGGTGCTGCGATGGGCCTTAAAGCACCCACACGCATATATGCACTCATGGCCTGCCATTCCTGTCCCTTCCAATGTAACTTCCTGTCAGAGGGGGCTGGATCAGCAGGTCGTGAGTGCACACATGCCTGTGGGTGCTTTAAGACCCACAGTGGTGCCAAAGAAGTGGCAAAAGGCCACCGCTTTAAAAAATTGTGGAGGGGTTGCTGTGCCATACCACCCATTGGTTCTGCCACCTTCTGCAGCACCTAGTTTGCCTAGTGGACGGGCCAGCCTGGCCAGGAACTTTGATGCACTACTGGATGATCAGCTGCTTTTTAAGAAGCATATTGCATAGGTGATTCAGATGGCTTTATATAAGTTTAGGCTACTTTGGCTGCTAAAATGCTTGTAGCCCAATATTCAAAGGAACATATTCACATAGCAGCAGCTGCTATACAGATAAGTGCCTTATTTGTGATTTATCAGTAGTGCTATACAAGTAGTAAATATGCTGTCTTAACTTAAACAGCTCAGCAATCCGGTAGTCACTGAATATCAGCACTATCCATATAGTGGCGATGGTCGGTAATGTATATATTCAATCTATGAAGACTGATACATGCCCTCAATTTTTGGCTTGTTTCTCAGAATAGCACTCCTCTTCACATTTGTTTTCACTGGATCATACATACTCTGTTCATAGAGAAGCAAGAATGTGAGCCTTTTAGTTTGAATGTCTCTTCCATGTAGGGTCCTATGATTTGTGATATGTGCTAGCATAACTTGCATTATGGTGTCTTGCAAAGTTTTGGCCATTTTCTACTGTTTGAGATTCTGTTTGGTGTTTACTCCTTACAACTTTTTGTTTCATGTTGGATGGTTTGTGGAAGATTAGAATTGGGGAGGCGGGAAAAATGTATTTTAGTAATTCAGAGATAAAGGTTTGAAGATCTTCTATTATTTTCCTTAGGTTTTGTAGTTCTGGATTATATGTTACTACAAGTAGTACCTGTTCCATGGTTTTTCTTTCCTTCTATTGTAGTCGATTTTCTCTAGGTATTTTGGGTGAGGATGCAATATTCTTGGAGATGATTTTGAGGTGATAACTCTTTTGTTTAAAGGATTCTGTTAGAGCTTTAAGGTGTTTATTCTTGTGGTTCAGAGCAAAGTGGTGGTATCTTGTAGTTTGGCTGAATATAATGGATTTTTTTATGAGTGGAGGATGGAAAATGGAACTGGGAAGGTAGTTGAATCTAGCAATTGGTTTCCTCTATACTGATACTTATAAGTGACCATTGCAGATTGAGACTGTAATGTCTAAAATGTTAATACTTTCCATAGAATAGTCCATTAGGCATTTGTGGGATGGGTGCATTGAAGGAGTTGTAGAAATGCATCCCAAAAATTGAGGACTAATGATCAGGCTTCATTGATATACCATAGGTGGCCTAGTGGTTGGGGCAAGTTGTCTTGGGCCAGAGGGCTGGGGGTTTAAATCCCACTGGAGAACAGCAACTTCAGCTGGAGGGACTGAGGTTTCTAGTCCCACAGGTGCTCCTTGCCCAGTGGGCAAGCCACTTAACCCTCTGTTGCCTCAGGTACAAAACATAGATTGTGAGCCCTTTGGGGACGAGGGAAATATATACTGTACCTGAATGTACACTGCTTTGATCCAGTGAAAAGCAGTATATAAGCATTGCTAAATAAATAAGCGTTACAGACAAAAACAGAATGACAGTTCAGTAAGTGAACATATCTCAAAGGAGCATCGCTTAGTGACCTTATGATAAAGGTACTGAAAGGAAACTTCAGCAGTACCCATGAATGAAAAATATTTCAAATTAGAATGATCAAACACTTTGAAACTGATAGAAAAGGACTCATTAGAGATACTGGCCTTCTCATCCATTATCGCCTGACTCATCAGCTACCCTTTTCTTTGAGCTGTGGTGACATGCGCAGACAACCTAAGACCTGGATGAGTTTGTATAAGTTAAGCCCAGCTTAATTGTGCTGCTTTTTCATTGGCCTAATGAAGAGAGGATAACTCTTAAAAGCTTGTCAAAGACACATTAAATTAGTCCAATAAAAAGGTATTATTTACAACCTTTTTGTTAACCCATATTTCCACAGAATCAAATTTAAAATTCTGACTTTTGTTTATTGCATTTTATTTGGCTGTGGTCCAGAAGACCTTAGGAAATTGGTTAAGAGTACAAACTGGATCACTGGGCTGTTTGGAGTTTTCTGCAAATAGAACTGGGAAACTGAAGATTTCTCAACTGAGGACTTTTTTTTTGGATTGCTGTGAAGTTGTGGAGTGGGTTGCTGGAGGTTTTCAGGAAGGAGAGAGATTATTTAAAGTTTCCTAAGAGTCTGAAACTTTTATTTTGGTTCATGTATTTGGAAGATAAGGACAACAGATTCAGAGAGTCTCCTTCTTGGTCTGTGCTGTTACAAGATATCTGCTAGTGGGTTTCAATAAGGAGAATTGGAATGTCTTGTTTTTATTTTGCCTGTCAGTTTATTGTCAATGTTTTATTGTAAATCCCCGAGAGAAGACTGTGTCAGGTATATACAGGGGCAGCCCAAGGCAGGTACGGGGCCATGTGTGGAGACTTGGTGTGGGGCCTCATTTGCATAATAGGCATCATTTGCATACATATTTGCATAATGCTAGCATACACTAACTATTAGTAAACATGCCTCTTAATGAGTGTATGGATAAAGAAAGACTACCAGATTTCTACATTAGTATAATCCAGTGTCAACTGCTGGGCACATTAGGAACTACTACAAACACTGCCCATTTAGAACCCATAGCAAACCCGCCATATCGTAACAGCACTACCAGGACTCACAAAGCACTATACTCTACTTATCAAAAGGCAACACTGCAAATATCAAACCAATACATTTCAGAGAATACCAATACATGATCTACTGGGGAAAGATAACAAGTGGCAATGCCAAATAGAAACTACATAACACAGAATACCTCAGCTCAGTTACACATGCAGAACATAGACCATCACCAAACAAAGAACAAGGAATCACTATTTAGAAATAGGAAGACAATAATTAAACTGGGAACCCCTAAAGCCAAACTTGGAATGTACAACAGCACTGTAGAAATTAAACTATAAATTAATTTATTAATTATTGTCGGATATTGTTTGTTCTATGTAAACCGCGCTGATCGCAAATAGTGCGGTATATAAGAGATGTAAATAAATAAAATAAATAAATAAAATAAATTTCCTCTTGTACTAAATAAAGGGCAGACGTTAATGATGCACATTTCCCAGAGCTGACATATTCCAGTTAATAAATTCAAAATAAAGAGATAGTTTTCTACCTTTTGTGCCTTTTTTTTCAGTTGCAATTGCTCCAGCCACTTTCTTCTGGTTTTTTCGTGTCTTCTGCTAACTCTCCATCGTCTGCTATCCATTTGTCCTTTCTTCTCTCTTCTAGTTTTTTTCCATTCTCTCTCTACATCTGCTTTAACATACTAATCTTTCTCCTTTTGCTCTTTCCTCCATCTTTCTTTATTCCTTTTTCATCCACTCAAATTTTACCCCTCCATCCTCAATCCCCACTTACTCTTCTCTCCCAATACCCGGCCAATTGTAGATTTTTCTTCCCTCCCACACAAAATATTTTTCCCCTCTCCATTTCACTCTCCCAGCCCCATCCTATTTGAATCCTCCCCCAACATCAGCTCCTTTCTAGTTCCAGCCCCACCCAGCATCCGCTCCTTTCTAGCCCCCGCATCAGCCCATTTCCAGTCCTAGCCCCCCATCAGCCCATTTCCAATCCTATCCTAGCCCCACCATCAGTCCATTTCCAGTCCAAGCCCCTTCCCCATCAGCTATTTCCAGTTCAAGCCTTCCCTCCACAGTCCATTTCCAGTCCTAGCTCCATCCCCTCACAGCCCATTTCCATTCCAAGCCCCCTCCCCATCAGCTATCTGCAGTTCAAGCTCGCCCTCCACTCAGCCCATTTCCAGTCCTAGCAACCCCCCACAGCCCATTTCCAATCCTAGGAACCACTCCCCCCAGCCCATTTCCAGTCCTAGGAACCCCCACAGCCCATTTCCAATCCTAGGAACCCCCTCAGCCCATTTTCAGTCCAAGCACCCCCTCCCCTCCTGAAGAGCCCCGTGGCTAGCTAAAAGGGAGCCGGAGAGGCCCCAGCTCACCTCTACAGCTGCCAAAGTGAAGCACTCCTTTTCTCTTCACTTCGGCAGTTGTACTGATGTTTAGAACGCTGCCGCACTGAGGTCAAAGGTGACTTCCTGTTTCCCGCGATCAGCGCGGTAGCGTTCTAAATGTCAATACAGCTGCCGAAGTGGAGGGAAAAGACGCTCTTCACTTTGGCAGCTATTAGAGGGATCCGGGGCCTCTCCGGTTCCCTCTAAAGCAGCCCTGACTGCCGATCTTCAATGAAGGATGTTGTTTGGGCGGGGCCCCTGAAACGTGGGGCTCTGTGCAAACAACATTCTTGCTCAATGGATGGGCCGGCCCTGGGTATATACCATTTTTGTAAGTTAATGAATAAGTAAATAACCCTCACCTGCCCTTTCCAGTGGCCCTGAGAGTAACATTATGAATGCTATATTTTTCTGATAGATATGCTCGTGAAATAGCCTGATCAGAGTACTTGTGTTCTCCTGCCTATTTGCTTTTTGATAGACCCAAGAGGGGTTGTTCTGTGCCATGAATAGTGGGGACATCCATCCCCGCTATTTGTACCTTCTCCCGGCCACGACTAACTTCCCCGCCGGTTGTGTGGGGAAGTTAGACAGAGGCGGGAAGGGGTGGCTCGGGGGCGGAATCTGGGCGGTCACCGGCCCTGGATGTACAGGGCTGATTCTAATGTTTACCCTGTACGTCCAGGGCTGGCGACATGTGCAGAGAAGTTATTCCACCTCCTTCCTTGGACGTTTCTTTATTGCACTCACAGGGCACAGTGGGGCAGGGGGGTCGGAGGACATTCCCTGCAGCCCGACCCTGGCCTTAGGAGGCCAGATCAGGGGTTAGGCTGCGGGGAATACACTTTATTTTGCGGTGGCCGGCGTCACGGCTCTTCATAGCCATAGAAGAGCCTTGACTGAGTTAGCCGGGGACAGTCATGCATGTGCAGGATTGTTCGTGATTCTGATCCTGTGGGGCTAGACGTGCACTGCGAGATCACAATCGTGATCCCCTCTGTACGTCCTGTTTGGACTGGACGTACAGAGGGGATCTACGTCCGGGATGGAATTGGGCCCAAGGAGTAGAACATTTGGTAACAAATTTGAATGTACTTCAACAAACAAAAATTAGAAAAACTGGAATCACTGCTTACTATGAAAGTAGATGTCTGGGTTATTGCTGGTCAGTGCTCTAATTTATAATTTTATTACTCTTCTATATGTACCAACTTGCTTCTCTAACTTTTTTGTGAAGAACAATCTGGAGCCTGCTACTAATCTTCTTTGGAGGCAATGTCTCCAAATGAGTTAGTTTTGTGCATACCTTGTCTGTAATGAACCTTAGTCCTAAGCCAGAGTATGTGGTGTATGATCTCAGTTTCTCAAATTTACTGCTAATGCTCGGTGTACTACTTGACTTTCTTCTGGAGTTCATAGGATGTAACATGTATAGGCATCTTATCAAGGTGTGCTTGGAAATTGCTTTTTAATCAAGCCTGTGTCACCCAGCACCATGAGGAATATATCTGTATCTTTCTGTCACATTTTCTTGTTTTCTAACTGCATTTCTTGGTACCTGAGAATCTTCTCTCTCTCCAACACGATAGATAGATTAATCACTTGGAGCAGACAGTTCTGTAATCAATGTCTTTCTCTTTTGACATGTTTGGTTTTCTTGCATTAAGCTTCTTATGGGTTAGAATGGGAATGTCCTGGATAATCATAACCTCTTTGTTCTCCTCAATTCTATCAGGGTCGTAATCCCTGTGCTTTTCTGGTAGAGCAATGTTATAGTGTTAGCATACATTTCTAGTGGCTAAGACTGCTATCTTATTGTGATTTTTTTGTATATAGCCTTTTTTTCCGACATCAGCACCTCACAGCCCGCAACAAAACAAGTAACTGCTTCCAACTCCTCCCTGTATGCTGTGTGATATAGTGGAAGAGGGGCCTAGGTGTTCATCACAGCATAAGAGTGTTCCCATCTTATGGATTTGGAGGAAATTATAAATAGCCCTAGACTAAGGGGCTAGAGACTTTCTGGTGGCCCTGTTTAAAGGTAAAGGAGCCCCTTGTGGATACCAGCAGGGCTGGTCTGTCCATTGTGCGAGAATGTTGTTTGCAGAGGGCCCCGTGCTTGAGGGGGGCCCATGCCAACTTCATTCTGCACATGGTCAGTTTGCAGGGCCGGCTTCAGAGGGAGCCAGGGAGGCCCGAGGCCCCAGCTCACCTCTGCACAACTGCCGAGTGAAGAGCAGCGTGTTCCTTCACTTTGGCAGCTGTGTGCTCATGAAGCACGCTGAGTGCTGGGACAGGAAATGCCCGTTAATCTCCGGCACCAGTGGGCTTCACGAGAATACAGCCGCTGGAGTGAAGGAACACGCTGCTCTTCACTCTGCAGTTGTGCGGAAGTGAGATGGGGCTTCGGGCCTCCCTGGCTGAAGATGGTCAGACAGGCTCAGGGCTTTTTTTTTTGGGGGGGGGCTATGATAGGACTGGAAATGGGCTGATGGGGGGGATAGGACTGGAAATGGGCTGATGGGGGGCTAGGAGTAGAAATGGGCTAATGGGGGGGGGGGACTTGGACTGGAAATGGGATGATGGGAGCTGGAATAGGATTGGAAATTGGCTGATGGGGGAGCCTGGACTGGAAATGGGATGATGGGGGAGCCTGGACTGGAAATGGACTGATTGTGGGGCTTGGACTGGAAATGGGCTGATGCGGGGGATGGGAGAATGAAACTAGAAGGGAGCGGATGCTGGGTGGGGCTGAAACTAGAAGGGAGTTGATGTTGGGGGAGGACTAGAAGGGGATGGGGCCGAGAACCGAGAAACTATCTGAGACTCAGTTCAGAGCCTCCAAAGAATTCAAGTTGCAATGTATCTGATATTGTTCCTTGAGAGGCTGGTGGGACCCAGAGGGGTGCGCTTCTCATTTAGCAGGTTAATGTCAAGCTGCAGCTTGAGGGATTGGACCACGGTGCACCCCAAGCACACAGTAAGGAGACAATTGTTTTTACTGTTTTCATATAAAAGTAATTTCCCCCGCTGGGTTTCCTTAAGAATGCCTACTTTTTCAAATGAATTTTTGTAGATGTTCCACGACATAGACACAGGTGCTTAAAGCAAGTACAACAAATAACTGAAAGACTGTGATGCTGCTACTACTACTACTACTTATCATTTGTAAAGCACTACAAGGCGTACACAACGCTGTGCATTTTGTGAATGTTATTTTAAGAAAGAATGAGAAGAATAGAGTACCCGGTCTGGGACCCACAATTAGGAGAAGAGAGGAGAAGGACCAATCTGAGAGAAAGTGGCCAGAGAGGTACACGAGACAACCACTAGGGGTCGAAGGCAACATTTTGAACCCAGCTGGACAGGAGCAAATGGCGATTGCTCTTGACCAGCTTCTATAAAACCAACAATGATCACCAAAATTAGGCCCAGTTGGCCTCCCAGTGGGTGAGGGTGTTTGTGGATCGGTGTCTAGGGAGGGTGTGGGTCTTCCGGGGGGGAGGATGAATTTAGTTGGAGAGACAGCATCTGTGTGTGGGGGGAGTAGGTTCAAAGCGGGGGCCCTCTGGCTTGCCCTTTGCACTTGGTGTGACGGCCCCTTTAAGAAGGTTCCCCCAGAGCATTGGACCACGCATTAGTGATTCCCGCTGTAAACTAAGCTGTTGTAAAATCTAAGGGCCTGATAGTCAAAGGCATTTACATGGTTTGCAGGCTACACACTTTTGCTGTGGAAGCTAACTGGGCAATGACTGAATATTGCCGCTGTCTAGTTAGTTTCTTGCCAATCCGGGTAACCTGGATCTTTAATGCCGGGGCCAGACAGGACTCTGGCACGGAATATCTGGTTTTACAGTTCAGCGGCGGCGGCTAGCCACTGCTGCTGAATATCAGGCCCCAAAATGTTAGCACAGCTTAGTAACTACCCCCCTAAATATCTTTTGAATCTTTTCATTGTGTGAACTTTTAAATTTAGGATTTCATAGAATTTTTATTTAAAAGCATGCTACATAATGGACAGTGAGTGGGTGACCTCAGTCACACATGCAAAACACAGACATCCTCAAATACAGAATAAGCGACCACAGCCTAGAAATAGAAAGATGCAGACAAAAACTGAAATGGAAACCCCAAGAAGCCAGACTCTAACTATAATGCAATACTGGAGAAATAGAAACAGACATGCATTTCTTCTTGAACTGTGCAAAAATACAAAGATAGCAGAGATGCGCATTTCCCAAAGATGACAGAGAAAATAAAAAACTGCTCACAAAAGAATAAGCAGGAAAAGCTGTATAATCCTCGGGGAAAGAGGTGCAACATTAGCTATAGCAGCAAAATATGCTGAATCCTGCCACCAGGCAAGAAATGTGCTCTGACCAGTCACAACACAGACCAGGGCCGGCACAAGGAGATGAAGTGCCTTAGGCGAGCCTCATCCCTTGCACCCCCCTCCCAGCACCTATTGCCGCCACTGTCGCCCCTTTTGGGATGTGCAGCGGCAGCAATGGCCTTAAACAATCCCGTGGTGCTTACCTTGTAACTTCGGCAATGGAGGTTGTTTGCTTCTGCTCCCTCAGATCGCCTAATGCCAACTTCCTGTTTGTAAACACAAAGTCGGCATTAAGCTTCAGAGGGTGTGGAAGCAAACAGCCCCGCGGCGCTGAACTTTCAAGGTAAGTGCCACAGGCTTGTTTGTGGCCATTGCCGCTGCTGCACATCCTGAGAGGGGTCATCACTGCAGGGCTGCCACTCTAGGCCACCACCTAGTTTGCCTAATGGTAGCGCCTGCCCTGCAAAGACTAGATCCAGAACCCAAGCATTGTTCTTGCTATTGTGTTCTCTGTACACTGAGGCTCTGATATTCAAAAGGATTTATGTGGTTAGCAGCACCTGCTAAATGCATAAACCCCGCTGAGCCCGGTATTCAGTGGCACTAACTCCTACAGACTGCCTTGATACAATCCAAATAGTACCGGAGCAGTTTGTGGGCAGGGTAGGAAAACTGCACTGATGTACCATTTGTGATAACTTATAACCCAGAACTAGAGAACCTAAGGAAAAATAGCAAAGATCTCCAATCCCTATTTCTGGAGGATGACTTACTAAAATAAATCTTTCTGACCCCGCTGATACTAAATGTCCACCAACCATTTGACCTGAAACAAAAACTTGTAAGGGGTAAACTTCAAACAGAATCTCAAATGAAAGAAAATGTCACAAAACCCTGCAAAAATGCATGATGCAAGTTATGCCAAAACATACCACAGGACCCTATAACTACCCACATGGGAAAGACATTCAAAATAAAAGGCTCACATTCATGCTCCTCCACAAATGTAGGGCCCGATATTCTTCTGGGATGGCTATGCGCTGTTATGACGCATAGCTATAACTGTCAAGTTTTAACCCTGGATGTTCAATATCGGGGTCATATGCAGCCCCAGTATTGAATAGCCGGGGTTGCCGCACAGTCCACAAGCCCGCAGAAGCTAACCGGGCAGCCTAATGGCAAAGGTAGGCCAGCTTTTGCTGCACTATCTTTTACCCACGGGTGCTAACAAGGCAGCAGTGCAATATCGCTGCTGCTCGGTTAGCGACTGGTGCGGCCCCTGGAACGCCCACGACACGCCCCGATGCTAAGCGGTTAGCATCAAGGCGTGTAGCGGAGATCATTGGTGATATTCAGCGGCACTAACTGTGTTAGTGAATATCACTCTAAACGGCATTTACACAGTTTACAGGTATGCAAACTGAGTAAATGCCTTTGAATATCGGGCTCGTAGTATATATGGTCCAGTGTAAAAGATGTGAGGAGGGGTGTTACATTGGGGAACAAGCCAAAAACAAACACACCATAAACTGTTACAAAGAAAAACAGAACATCAGCCCAGTAGGTGAGAACTTCTCAAAGGGGAAACACTCCCTTAGCGAACTCATAATCAAAGTCCTGAAAGAAAGCTTCAAGAACACGAAGGAAAACATTTGAAATGAAAATGTTCCAAAAGCTGCAACAATTTGAAAATGTCTTTGTGTTTTGTTTAATACAAGAGGAAATTAATTTATAGTTTTATTTGTCCGGTGTTGTACATTCCAAGTTTGTTTTTTGGGGTTCCCAATTTAATTATTGTTTTCCTATTTCTAAGTTGTGATCTCTTGTTCTTTGTTTGGTGACGGTCTATGTTCTGCATGTGCAACCGAGCTGAGGTATTCTGTTCATGTAGCTTCTATTTGACAGTGCCACTTGTTCTCTTTCCCCAGTAGGAGATGTATTGGTATTCTCTGAGATGTATTGGCTTAATATTTGCAGGGTTGCCTTTTGATAGGTAGGGTCTGGTGCTTTGTGAGTCCTGGTAGTGCTATTATGATACGGCAGGTTTACTCTGGGATCTAAATAGGAAATATTTATAGTACTTCCTAATGTGCCTGGCTGTTGGCAATGGGGTATAGTAATGTAGAAATCTGGTAGTCTTTCTTTATCCATACACTTATTAAGAGGCATGTTTATTAAAAGTTAGCACATATTAAGCAAATGAGGCCACACCTACCTTGAGCTGTCCCTGCATGCAGAGTATGGCTTTTTGGTTTAATTTTTGTCAACATATTTGTAATTTTAGTTTGTGGTCACTTATTTTGTACTTGATTAGGGCTTATATAAGTTCTAAGTGTGTGATGTATTTATTTAACAGTTTTTTATATTGCTTTATCATTTCAATCAAAGCAGTTTACCTTGTAACTTAAACTTGGTAATGTACATTGATAATTTGGATTTTTCTGAGGCAATGGAAGGTTAGGTGACTTGCCCAAGGCCACAAGAAGTGCTAGTGGGAACTGAACCATGGTCTCTTGGTTCCCAAGCCAGTGCCCTAACCATTAGGCTACTCCTCCACTCCATGGGCTTGGGCATGGTATTCTGTTAGTGTGGAGTTTCTATGTAGGAATCTGGCTTGTTCAGTTTTCTCAGTAGGTATATGAATGCTCTAGGTTCCATTACAGTATTTATGTTGCCATCCTTTTCTGGGTAGGCTCCTTGCTGTGTGAGTTTTGGAAGTTAGTTCTGTTATGGAATGGTAGATTTGCTTTTTGAATCCTGTACTGTGTGTTTATTTATTTTCATTCTTTTATATACTGCACCAGTGCAGTTTACATTGAACAAACTGAAATTACATTGAACAGGGCATTATAACTTGGCAATAACTATTTTACAGGGAACATGGGCTATGGAGGATTAAGTGGCTTGCCCAAGACCACAAGGAGCACCTGTGGGACTAGAAATCCCAGTCCTTCTAGCCCAAGGTTGCTGTCCTCTAGTGGGATTTGAACCCCTGACCTTCTGGCCTAAAGTACCTTGCCCCAACCACTAGGCCACTCCTCCACTCCTTGGTGTGTAGTCAACTGTAGGGTGTTGGTGGTTAGCAGTACAATAAGGATTGATGTTGAGATTTGCAGTTTTGTGTTCTTGATGCTGCCAGTCTGAAATGTAAAATATTTTGTCAGTTCAGATTCAAGAAAATCTCAAATTTTAAGGGAACATCTTGGTTTAGTTTTGTTTAGTAGCCTAATAGCTTCACTGCTGCTGATTTCTGGGCTTTACCAGCTTCAGCACGGTCCTTCCAGCCTGGGCACTATGATCTTGAATTCATGGCTATTAGCATTAGTTTTTATTATTTTATATCTCCTCTTCTCATTGATAAGCTGGTCATAGCACCAAACAAATAAATCTGGTATGCAGATATTTATAATGGTTTGTTTTTTTGTGGGAGTGTGAAAGTGGTTTTAAGTTAATTTTGATTTATGACTTATTATGTTATTTAATGTATCATCAGTTTTAATTAATTGTGTATGTATATTTGAAAGCCTAATGTTTTAGATAGGTGACATATACATTTTAAAATAAAGTAAATTCAGTTTGTGCAAATGAGATACAACTGGAACTGGATGTCTTTGCACCAACTGGTTTCCTTCTATGAACCACTCAGTCACCTCTACTGTAGATCGCATTTTAAACACCGCCCAGAGGGACCTAGTAGCACAGGCTATCCAGCCTCTATCAGCTCTACATTGCCCTCAATCAACTGAGGCGTGAGCCATGCCAACTCATGTAAGCTGCTGAGATGAAGTGGTTGTCGTTGTTAAGTGCCGTCGAGTCGCTGTCGACTCTTACGACCCTCTGGATAGCTGTCCGAAATAGTCTTCGGTCTCCTCTCAGGCAGCCCATCAGTGGCAGACGGGCCCGTAGCTGCTGCAACTGTATTGATCCATCTCATTGCCGGCCTCCTATCTCGACGGGCAGGATGCCCATCCTCTAATGATATCCTCTGCAGAATGATTCCCCTTAGACCGGCCTCCTATCCCGACAAGCGAGGATCAGGGAACCACAAGCCTTATGGTGTACCCATCTTATGCGCAGTCCTTCCAGGACTGAGCCGCCTCCCAGATCAGGAGCACACCACGCTTCTTTGGAGGAAGAGGACTCCACACTTTAGACTGCAACAGGGCCCTGTGCGTCTACTAACAGGGCATTACACCAGTCTCGAGAGACCCTGCGTCAGTCCCAAGAGACCCTGCATCTGGTTTCTGCGCACCCACTGACACGGGATAATGCACCGATGTCAAGGGACCCAACCTGGGTTCTTCGACCCTTATGTACAGGACACCCTCCACCAAGGAGACAGCTTACAGCAGCACCTTCCACCTAGACTAATAGGAGCCCCCGCCGACATGAGAATAATGCACCAGCTACAGACGCAAGCCACCCGATTCCTGCACCTGGCTTGCGTCTGTAGCCCCAACCTGGCTGTGCGAGCGGTTGGCCACAGTGCAGATGCCAGCAGAGATGCGCAAGCATGCAGGGAATGAGGACACACACCCTGAATGCAGGGTATGACTGGATTGCCAAGCCTGTAGCATGGTGGTGTACAGTATTCCGTTCCAACAGTGACCAATGCATTTCATGTACAACACTGGCCAATTCAGGTCATGTCTCCCCAGAGACACAGATTCCCAAGGCTGGACCCAGCAGCGATTCCCCGGTCCCGGATACCCTGCTACGCTAATGGTTCTCGACAGATCCCAGGGGTGGACTACACAAAAATAAATAAATAAATAAATAATAATAAGAGACGCCTCTCTTATTAGCGAGTATTCACGCTCCATTTGCACCATTCTCGTATCCAGCGCTATTATGGCTGGTCTTCTTCATACTGCCCGACGGGCCTATATCTCGGTTACCTCACAAGTGTGCCTTGTACAGCACCCTCTGCACATACGTGCTTCGCGTCTGCAAGCCAGCGTACGGTGCCTTATAGCTGCACTCCCCTCAACGCTGCCACTGCACATGCGTTCGGCGTACATGACCACTACGGGCCTACATGCTCTTGTGGCAACATGCTGCACCACAAAGCTGCCTGCTAGCCTAGCCTGTAGATGTGTCTAGCCTAACCTGAAGAAGTGCCCCCTTCCACCACAGCTCATGGCAGCTTGGGAGGCACCAAGTGTGGCTGACTCATCCTGCTTGTCCTAGGAGAAAATGGAGTTACTTACCTGTAACTGGAGTTCTCCGGGGACAGCAGGATAAGTCAGCCACACATACCCACCAACCTCCCCTGGGAAGGGGTCGGCCTCCGTCCTGGTGCCCGCCTCCTAGAGGCAAAAGGCTCAGCTAGGGACATACTGGCTAGCTAGGGGTGGGCAGGGGGTGGGGCCAGTTGGCCCATGCTCAGAAGGCCGAAAAGCCCTTCTGAGCTATGGAGAGTACTTCCGTCTTGACGCCGTCGGATGACGTCACCAAGTGTGGCTGACTTATCCTGCTGTCCCCAGAGAACTCCAGTTACAGGTAAGTAACTCCGTTTTACAGTAGGTGGGGAACTGAAAGATAACAACCCTAATCCCAAGTACTTTGATGGGAGAAGAAAGGGCTAAAGGAGAATTAGCTTAACGGACTGTAGTAGCTGGTTGGTAATCTGAAAGGAGATGGAACAGAAAGTAAACTCTACAAACATAACAGTGTAGATTTTGGAGGGAATAGGGTAACTTAAACGTCATACAATTATAAGAAGAAGCTAACCTATTGTATTATAGTTAAAATATAAATTGTAAGCAGTCTTCCCGCTAAACTGCACTGAGTCCTTCGCCGGCATTCCTGCAGGTGGGGGGAGGTGCAAAGCGATCGCGCTTAGGATCGCACAGCATCTGCAGACCCTCAGGACCCGCCTATGCTGCATGATCCTAAGCGTGATAGTTTTCGTGATCGTTTTGCACCTCCCTCCACTGGCAGGAATGATGGTGGAGGACTCAGCGCAGCTTAGCGGGAACATTGATTGTAAGATGTTGAAGTTGTTTTATCGGTGACCCTAAAGTTTAAATACACTCTTGATTCAGAACACAGACCTCTAGCCTGGACTCTAATTTTTTGAAAAGAATGAATGCGAGTGTGACAAGTGCCAAAGCCTAAAAAATTACTGCCACACAGTATCCTCACAAGTCTAAACCCTTACACTTAACACTCCAAGAGCTCAGAGACTGGGGACAATAGCTCCCTGGTGGTGTGCTTCCTTGTCTGCCGAGGAGTTTCATAGAAACTGCCTGGACCACACAGAAAGGGAGCTACACAAAGAACCACAAAGTAGATTGCTAGACTATGAAATCATGGCTGATCAAAAGAATAATCAAGGAAGAAAGGAAAATCCAGCAATATTACAAAAATATCTATGAGTGTTTCAATGTCAAACAGAATACACAGACCCACATGACTAGCCTATATGTGAACCAGATCTCAGCTGCAGGAAATTCATTCGATTGACAAAAGTCATAGAACACAAAATTATTCACAGTGGAGCAGGTGTGCCACATTATTAGCATGGGTGGGGGGGGGGGGGGGTCAGCTAACTTCACAGGGCATGTGTTTCTGCCCCCTTGCAGTTACGCTGACCCAGGACATGGCACCACACAAGCTGACATGTGGGCACACTTAATGCAACCTATATTAAGGGTAACAAACACAATTAGCATGAGCTAATAATGTCCATGCTAGCTACGACATGCTGGCAATGTCCACCACTGTCCAGCGCAGTTTCTGTCCTGATGCGCACTACCAGAGTAGCATGGGAGTTTTGATGCAAGGACCCAGACTAATTTTTAGTGCCATGCCCAAACCACATTGGTAGAAACAGATAAAACAGAATCAAGTTTATCAGCAAGAGATCTTTCTACATTCACAATGGCAGATTACAGGGAGTCCAAGGTTACCACTTGGAGCTTACTTGGAAGAACTGTTGCCACATGACTCCTACCTCCAGGACACAAGCTGGGAGTAAATACCCTCTCTCACAAAGGGGATGGAGAACAAGAAGTTACTCCTCCATCAATAGTGACAACAAAATAAATTTGGTCACTGAATTAGCCACTGAGGAAACGTCTGATAGCCCTTGAGCCAGACCTAGAGGCTTTTGAATATTTGGGCTGAGAAAGACCTCTGTCTCACTATGACTTGCTATTCCTCCATCAAGCTCAACCATGAGCCCACTCTCTCCTTTACCAGGGGAGCAGAAGTACTCATGTAAGGTTGTTTGGCCAGTATCAGACAGAATGGACTGAACCTCTCCTTTCCTTTTACCGATGGCAAAGAAAATAGGTTGAATCACCAACTTTAGGCAGAAGCAGGATGTACTTTCAAGGATCATGGGTGCCTCAGCGATCCTAGAGGAGCCATCAAAGGTGCGTACGCCTTTGTCATTATGTTGGCAGCTAATTGTCACTAGAAAAAATAGGAGGGAGACAGCTCCTACCAATAAAGGTCCATGACAAAAAGGAAAAAGGAGGAGGTATTAATGAAAATGCTGCAGAATAAATTGATTGCCACAATAGATTTATTCAGGCCCAACATTGCCATGTTTCAGTATGATGTGCCTTCGTCAAGGGCAATTATTGCAATCCAAGGAAAATATGTATAAAACAAGACTGTCGAATCAGCAATATCCTTTGCCTGCAAAAGAAGTGAAATCAGAGGGAAGCGGAAACAGGAGAAGCACCACAGCGCCGGAGCTGAAAGTAATTCAGACACTTGGGGGCCAGAGGGCCATGCTCTAGGTGACTGCCTAGTTTGCCTAATGGTAGCACCGGTCCTGGCGACAGCTTCAGATTCTGTGATCAGGCTTTGCAGTCCCTGTTTGCCCCTGAAGTGCTTTGTGGCCTCAAGCTGTCCAGAGGCTTCTCCAATGTTGACAACCAAGGCGGGAGCTCCCCCTCAATCAGACACTTCCATACTTGCAGCGCAGGTGCATCAGAGCTTTCCGTCAGGGGCATTACTACCATTGGAGGAGGAGGTAGACACTGTTCTGCGGGACAAAATGATGTTTCCAAGTCAGAGAAGGGTCCTGGATCCACTGATCTCGGGGTCGATACAGCTTCCCACCACTTCATTGGTTTGGTCAGCTTCTCGCATAGTGTAGCAATCCATTGGACTGTGAGTAAGAGGGATCCAGATCATTGAAGGGTACTTCCTGGCTTTACCCTTCCTTTTCCCTCAGTGTGAGTCGAAATGTGCAGAACTCTGAACACTCATGCTGCCATCTTGCCACGCCCCCTCCAGACTGGCTAAAATTTAACCATAGCCTGAGAATTCCTCTGAAGCTTCATTTTTCTATCTGGGTAAATTTTGTATGGGCAGCAGATTGCTCAGACCAAATGTAGATATGAGCAGAGGGAAAATTTTAATCTCCATGGTTTGTCCAGATAACTTCGTAAGTTACCCAGACATTTTTTTTAATATCAGTCACTTAGGGGTATGTTTACTAAACTGCGTTAGTGCAATTCGCGTTAGGAGCCGCGGTAGTGAAAGGAAAGCCAAAAAAGGACATGGGCGGGACATCGTAACCGATAACACGCAGTTACGCGCGTTATTGCGCGCCATGCAGCAACGATCGTTACAGTGCGTGCTACTGCACGCACGCCTAAGACAGCGCGCAGACACCCAAAGACAGAAACAGAGCTGTAGCACAATGGTTTACTACACAGACTGATGATACAAGCGTCATGGGTTCAATTCCCCCAGTGTGCCTAATGAAAAAGGCTGGCTGAGGCATCCTTTGAAAGCCTACTATAATATTTTAATCCACATTCTGCAGCCGGGTTTATGTTTGCATATGGCAGGAAAATTGTACCCGTCCTATTCAATATGTTCCAATAGGGACGTACCCTCTGCCATAGTCATGTATGATATACCATGTGATAGGAATATTTAGGCAGATGTTAGGATAACGAAAGTTATGGGCTTGGCCTGGAAAGGGTTAAGTAGTGGGCTGCGAGGAAGTTTAGTAGTACGTTAATAGTGCTGCCAGCAAACACACCCTCACAGTGTGTAACCTAAGGTGCCACATAAGGCACCCTAGAAGGCACTCCATAGGGCACATTATAAAGTGCCAAGGCACCCTATAATGTCCCCCATAGGACACCATATAAGGCACGATATAGGCATCCAGAACTGTAGCACAATGGCCAATCCACTGACAAATGGTGCAAGAGAAGTGATTCCGATCCCCCCTTGAGCATCAATGAGTAAAGCTCGCAGAGACATCACCTTTTACTCAAAATCAGTGCTAGATGAAGCTGTTTGTCTGTTAAGATTAATTCGCTGCCAGCAAACATACCCTCACAGGGCCGCAACCGAAGGTGGCTGCAGAAGGCATCCTATAAGGCACCCCAGAGGGCACATTATAAGTGCACTGTCCGCCAAGGCACCCTAGAATGTTCCCTATGGGTCACCCCACAGGGCGCAGTACAGGGTCCTGCAGCAGGCACTGTATCTGGCGCCTTGATGAGGCACTGTAAGGAGACAGCACTATGGGGTCCCATGCTGGCAGCACCAATTGAACTTAAAAAGAAAAATGACACAGACAGCGCTAACAAATATCCCCACTGTGGGATCAAACCCATGACACCTGGCCACCCAGGCAGTGAAGTAACCAGTGGGCCACATTGCTAGTGCTATGAACAAATCCCCGGCTGGCAGAATGAAGTTTGTCAGGTCACCACACAAACTGTCGGCTGTGGTGGCCAGGAGCAGGGTCAACCCACTCATACCCATGGTGCACTGCACATGCAGATCAGCAGTCCATAGATGAACACAAGACGGTATATGCACCCCCCACAGCACCTCGGCCTGGTTGAGGGAACTGACCGTGTGTCCCACTGGCACAGAGCACCTACAGACAGTAATCCAACAGGGTGTCCCATACAGTGCATGAAAAGGTGACTAGCAAAGCATCCAGAGCTACAGCACAATGGTTAATACACCGAACAATGTTGAAGTGGTCGTGAGTTCAATACCCCTGTGGGGTCGAATGAGCAAAGCTGGCGGAGACAGCACTGTGTACCTTCTAGCAGTGCTGAGAGAAGCATTTATTATGTTAACCATAAGTAATGCTGCCAGAAAACACACCCTCACGGGGCCGAAACCTATGGCGACGCAGAAGGCACCCAATAATGTACCCCAGAGGGCACATCATAAGGTGCATTGCCCACCAAGGCACCCTAGAATGCCCCCTATTGTGCCACCCCACAGGGCGCATCAAAGGGTGCTGTACATGATACGTGAAAGGGTGCCTGATGAGGTACCGTAAGGAGACAGCACTGTGAAGGTGAGGTAGCTGGCAGCACCACTGCAAATAACAAAAAGAATATGCCTCACACAGCCCCACCAAGAAACCCCACTGTGGGTTCCAACCCATGACAACTGGCCACACAGGCAGAGAAGTAACATGTCGGCAATATTGCCAGTGTGACCAAACAATGTCCTAATAACGATGTGGCCAACCTATGGAGTATAAATGACAGATGGACAAAGGTCCTACACCAGAGCAAAAACAGGTTAGCTACGTACAAACCAGAAATGCCTGCCAAGCAATCAAACCAAGGTCTCAGCAAACAAGGGCATATGGCAAACACGATCAAGACCAAGGTCAACGACCATTACCAAAAACAACATGCCCAATAACATCACTGACCTTGTCAAATACGGACATCTACTGTCAAAATCCAAAGAACACCCAAACTATGATGAATACATGGATACAGACTAGCCGGATGCCAGTTCCCCCCCAGCTCTAACAAATCACTGCCTGGCAGATGAAGGATGTCAGGTGCACCAACACAAACTGTCTTCTGTGGTGTCCAGGATCTGGGTCAACCCACCCATACCCACAGTGCACTGCAACATGCAGATCTGCAGTCCATAGATGAACACAATATGGGGTATGCACCCACACATCACCTCGGTCCTGGTAGAGGGAACAGACCGTGTTTCTCACTGGCACAGAGCACCTACAGACAGTAATCCAATAGGGCGTCCCATACAGTGCATGAAAAGGTGACTAGCAAGGCATCCAGAGCTACAGCACAATGGTCACTACAACGAATAATGGCGCAGGGGTCGTGAGCTCAATACCCCTGTGGGTTGAATGAGTAAATTTGGCAGAGACATCCCCAGTTCTCCTAAAGCAGTGATGGACAGCAGAACCACATCATTTTGTTAACCTTAAGTAGTGCTGGCAGCAAAACACAACCTCACCTGGGGCCCGTAACCTAAGGAGGTGCACTAATGCATTGCAGAGGGCACATAATAAAGAGTGCACCATCTGTCAAGGCACCAACATAATGTCCCATATGGGAGACCCCAAAGGGCGCATGGAAGGGTGACTCCACGCATAGGGCATGGTAGTACGGGGCGCAATGATGGAGGCACCCTAACGGGAGACATCACCATCGCCATCACACATCAGAGCCATTCTTGCAAGGCGCCTACCTGGCTGCTGTCCATGGACCCCAACCACCCTGGCCCTGCCCACCCCGAGCGTTGTCACCTTAACCCCTTTCCCCCAGTCTTCCACACCTTCCAAACCAATTACTGTCACGATGGTGGTGAGGAGGGTGGCAGCACGACATGTCCCCACATAGTGCCCCACCCCCACCGTATGCAACATCAGTTACCATCCCCAACCCCCCACATACCCATGTTTACGGCATGCAGAATAAACAAGAGACCATGCAACATCCCCAGTGACATGTCAAACGTGTTTCCACAACAATGCACAAGTGATTCCCCCCCAGCTGCAAACAATGAAACAACCCCAAGGACACGTCATGTCAGTGACCGTGTGTGTTCAGATTATCGGAGTAACAGTCAACAAAAGTTAGGGGCCAACAAGAAGGACCAATAAAGGCTGTGTCCAACATGCAGACGGTACATCTAACAGGTGGCAACAACAAACAGGCCACGGACAATTTCACATAGGTGCTGTTGCTGGTCCAAACAAATATGGAAGATGAGGCTTCCAGAGGAAGGGTTCTGTGGTAAGAAGAATGTGCACGATGTCTGTGGGCTGGTGTTTTCTGTGTGAAAAGGGGTAATAAAGAAGGTAAGGGAAGGGCGGCAAACGCCACCATCAAGGTCAGAAACGACACGCTACAGCAGAATATGTGCATCAGGAATGCTGAAACACCACAGACATTGACATGATCAATAACAGACAGCATAGTGCACATGGACCACAGTATGAGATGGCCCTCGCAGACCCATGACCACAATCCCAACCAACATGGTCATGTGAATGCCCATGCACACAGGCATCACAGAGGTCAAACAAAATGCAAATGAGTGCCAGCAGTGTGTGGTGCACCGAGATACCACAGGAAATGCCACGTTGCAACGAACAGGCCAAATGCAGCCATTCAGCATGTGGCCTATGACCCAGCGGAGGAAAGGTGGAAGCTTACCTGAAAGGTACAGTCATTTGGACTGGATGGGGAAAGCCAGATTCAGGCAAGGGCGACAAGGGGCCCCTTGAGAGGCTGCACGACGTCGATGAACCTGTGTCCATCACCTCGACTTCATGATTCTGCTGTCACAGTGGAGCATGGGCCTAGGAATGCTGTGTTGCGGGGGAAACATACTGGTTACATGAAGTGTCCTGCCAACAAACATGGGACATGTCAGGGAAGATAGTATGACACATGCACACAATGTACAGAAGGCAGAAACAGAAGGGCATTGAGAGATGGATGAACATCGCCTGACAGGTGGGAAGACACACACGTCCCAAAGACACAGAGACACACACCGTGAGAAAAGGAAAGCATGCTGCAAGCTGTAGTTGGCTGGACTGCAACATCAGGGACAGGTGGAGACCTGGGTGCACCAAGGCTGTATAATGCAGCAATGGCAGTGAGGTCTCTACGTGTACCTAAGCATTGCAATTGCCTGTGTCCAGAGGACACACTCAGCCTGGTAACATGTGCACAGGCAAATTATGTAGACCCCCTAGATGTGCACAGGCAATGGTCCATGTGTGTCAAACGGAACATATTGCGGATGGAGTGTGAGGCCAAAGACATGTGCAACACCAGAGGAACGGTGGAGAGGGAAACACATATGTGTCACCAGGTGCTACCACCACAGCACACCTAGCTGTATGTCCACCCAGCCCAGCCACCTTAATGCCGCTGTGACATACACACACTCCTCACATGAACCACAGTAGTGGGAAGTATCGGTAGCCCATCCCTGGGAGGCAGGAACACAGCAGCAGCCAATCCTGGTGAGCCGAAACACAAGATACAAATAGAGATATGTCAGTACAGTGCTGTGAAACACACCAACCATCTCACACATGGCGACCCATAAGCACATCCCCCCACATGCAGAACTTACAGGAGAAGAGTTCCTCGATCAGATGTTGCCTGGCCACCATCCCCTCACGTGTGTCACCACGGCCATGTGCAGGAGGGCACACAGGATCCTCCCCGAGATACTCATTAATATCGACTGGACATTGTGCCTGAGAGCAATGTTGTGGAGGATGCAACAGGCCAGAAGGAATCTTTGCCACAGTCAGGGGTCCGTACTCTAAGGCACCGCCGGTCACTATCCAGACACCTGAAGCCGCTCTTGAGAACGCCAAAGGTGCGCTCAATGACTGAGCGGCTGGAGGCATGGGCCTCATTGTACCACATCTCTGCACCTGGACTGAGGGAGACGCACAGGGGTCAGCAGCCAGGCACGACACCCAATCCTGCATCACCTGCAAAAAGAGATGGCATAAAGTCACACTTTAGATTATGGACCTATGGAATCATTGACGTAGCAATGCCCAACTGGACAGCAAGAAGCATGGACACACACATCTGACGTCTCAGCATTGCACACGATGGGAGTGCACCAGAGTCTGATGCTGGGAGTCCAAGAGCACAATTTGTCTGTGGCAGAGATGCGCAAGTTGTGCAGTTCGGGACCGTCATGAATACCATTGCAGCATAGGGCATAGGTCAACGGGAAAAAACACATCCCCGGGGGGGCCAGGTGGGAGTGTCAGTGGCCAGACAGGCCAAAGTGAACAGTCATGCATCATACATGTGTTGGGGGGGGGGGGCGGGGTGGGGGGGGGGGGGGGGGGGGGGGAGGGGGGGGGGGATAGCATGTTCGCCCCACAGCCCAAGACACGGGTCACCCCTACATGGTGGAATGAGGAGGCCCCATACACACTGTATCACCATGTGTATCTTTCTGTGCCCCCAATCCTCCCCCTTCCCCCCCTGTGATGGTCACCTGCACAAACCTGTGGCACATGGTGTGGTAAAGGAACGGGACAATCACCCCACAGGCAGCACATAGGTACCAACTGTCACAGGTTGCAGGAGCCACATCCATGGAGGGAACACACCATGCCATGTCCATAGTTACCCCCTGTACAACGGTAGCTTTGTTACGTGAACCGCAGAGGCAGGTTACAGCCCACACCCACATGTGTGCGGGGACAGAACCCAGAGGGAGACAATGAAAAAACACACCACACATTGGTAGGCAGAGAGACGTGTGGTAGCGCACAGAGGTATGTGAACCACATTCCAGATGACCAGGGTGTGGATGTACTTCTCGGAGGCCCAGAATAGGCTGCACCAGGAAACAACACCAACAATGTCAATGCTATGCCAGAGGACACAGGTGACAATGGTTGCCCCCGACGAATCATAATACGGTAGTGCACGTAAGATGGTGGGGAATACCTACTGTTCGCGTCCTTCCCCCCCCGCCCTAGGCGGCTGCCTGACGCGGAAAGGGGGTGCGACATGTTCCTTTCAATAAACCCCAGGGCAAAGGCCTCTGGGAGTTGTATTATTTGAGCAAATGTAGTTGTAATAAAAAGTGCTGATAGCCGAGAGTTGAAAGCAACGCAGGAAATATTTTTTATTCGCCTCCCTTATAAGGCGGGAACTTCAAATAAAGCTTGTATTCCATGTGTGGACAAAACATCCACCAATAAACTAAGGTCAGAATTGCTCCTGCCCTGCTCTTCAGCAAACAAATTGTTATTTCTCCCAAAATAAAGGCTTCCACTTCACCAGTGGCTTTAACTAAACTCAAAATGTTCATTGAAACTTCATGCAGCAAAATTCTAGCAAACAAACTTTTCCTTTAATGAGCAGCAAATTATAGCAAACAAACTTCTCTTCTTTGGTTTTTCGAAGCTTTAAAGGGTTTCACTTAGTGTATCCAGAGACGTTCAAATACCGTCTTCCTTAGCAAGCCCTCATTTAAAGCAGCAGCCATACTAATTAAAACTTCTTTGCTCCTTTGAAACACCATGCATATCACAGAAACTGGAATTTTCTTCACACTTATATTTCTAAAACATTCGTTCTTTCACTACCCGGGATTAACTCACGCTTCATAGCACTCCTTCAGGCTCACTTCAAAATATCATGTTCCCCGATGTCCATTGACTCACATTCTTGACACACGATTGTTCTGTGACGTCGTTAGAAAACAGCTGTTTCCCTCAGCGCCTTCCCTCGTACACCGCACTGTTCTCTCTGCACAAGGTCTACGCTCCTGATCCTATTATCATAGAACGTTTTACCAGCTTTTAAAACATTCAAAGTTTCTTTACTGATAGGCTTCCTTCTCCCAGCCCTTCCTGGGTTCTTGAACCACCTCTCAGGCATTATCCCTATAACCCTGGTGCTGGTTCAACTGTTGGAGCGGGGCTTAGGTAGGTATATCTTTTCCCCCCCTTGCTGTCTGGGGACTTTTCCTGAGACCTTTGGCTAGTAACTTTAGCAGCAATACCTTTGGGAGTTTCTTCAGCAATGCTTCACTGCCGTTCAGGGTCCCTGGCCATTCTGTTTCCTGTGTGAAGTTAGCCCTCTCGTCTCTCTTCCTCCTGCAAAAGTGAAACTCTTGCTTCCGAATGAGGCTCCGCTCATACTCCCGCCTCTGAATTATAGAGTCAGCTCTCCTCCTCTCGTGTCCTGGCAATCTCCTTGCCTGTCCTGGTAATCCTGTTTGCCTGCCCTTGGAAAACTTTGCAGTCTCGGCAATCCTGTTGCCGTTCCTTGGCTTTCCCTCCAATCTATCTCTCCCTGTTCTCTGGGGCTTATAAGCGTGGGACTGGCCAGTATCTTTCCACCCCCGCCCCCAGCTGTCTCTGCATTACCACCCCCTCAGTTTGCCATGGAGCTGGGGCGTGGCTTTTTTGGACAACAACCTAACTTGGACAGGTTTTTTTCAATCTTAGCTGCACTTTCAAAATGACCATTTCTTTCCCTTTACCCTCTGACTCGGGACACTGCGTGTACTTTTCCTATCTCCCTAGGGACCTGGCCTGGCTTAAACCCACCACACTACCCATCAGACATAGTCCTCATA